>CP106721.1:64964654-74964654 GCA_025503065.1 Gossypium bickii
GATCAAGAATTCTCACTATTTCTTAGATTCATGGACCCAATTCAATTCAATGGGATCTTTCATTCACATTTTTTCCACCAAGAACGTTTTATAAAACTCTTGGACCCCGAATTTGGAGTATCCTACTTTCACGCAATTCACGAGGGTTCAACAAGCAATCGATATTTCACGATCAAGGGTGTAGTACTATTTGTAGTAGCGGTCCTTATATATCGTATTAACAATCGAAATATGGTCGAAAGAAAAATCTCTATTTGACAGGGCTTCTTCCTATACCTATGAATTCCATTGGACCAGAAATGATACATTGGAAGAATCTTTTGGGTCTTCCAATATCAATAGGTTGATTGTTTCGCTCTCGTATCTTCCAAAAGGAAAAAGATCTCTCGGAGAGTCGTTTCTGGATCCGAAAGAGAGTACTTGGGTTCTCCCAATAACTAAAAAGTGTATCATGCTGAATCTAACCGGGTTCGCGGTGGTGGAGGAACTGGATCGGAAAAAGAGGGATTCTAGTTGTAAGATATCTAATGAAACCGTCATTGGAATTGAGATCTCATTCAAAGAGAAAGATATCAAATATCCGGAGTTTCTTTTTGTATATTATATGGATGATTCGATCCGCAAGGACCATGATTGGGAATTGTTTGATCGTCTTTCTCCGAGTAAGAGGCGAAACATAATCAACTTGAACTCGGGATGAAATTATTCAAATCTTAGTGAAAAGATCGGATTTGTTATCTCATGTTTGCTTTTAGTGAAAAAATACCAATTGAAGTGGAGGGTTTCTTCAAACAACAAGGAGTCGGGTCAACTATTCAATCAAATGATATTGAGCATGTTTCCCATCTCTTCTCGAGAGGCAAGTGGGCTATTTCTTTGCAAAATTGTGCTCAATTTCATATGTGGCAATTCCGCCAAGATCTCTTCGTTAGTTGGGGAAGAATCCACACGAATCGGATTTTTGAGGAACATATCGAGAGAGAATTGGATTTGGTTAGACAATGTATGGTTGGTAAACAGGATCGATTTTTTTAGCAAGGTACGGAATGTATCGTCAAATATTCAATATGATTCCACAAGATCTAGTTTCGCTCAAGTAACGGATTCTCGCCAATTGAAAGGATCTTACGATCAATCCAGATCGTTTGATTCCATTAGTAATGAGGATTCGAATATCACACATTGATCAATCAAAGAGAGATTCAACAACTAAAAGAAAGATCGATTCTAATATATTAAATATTAATAACAGTCAATTTGCATTTAAATAATTAAAGATAAATAAATTAGATACATGATTTCTTAATTTTACAATCAATCAAGAAGTGTTAGGTACATTGCATTCTCAATTGAGAAAACATAAGTTTGAATGTTGAAGGTAATATTATTGAAAGATAATCATAAACCTCAAATATAATAAAATAAAATAAACTAATTTTATATAATTATGATAAAACATTATATAATTCATTTTGAAAAAATATGATGAGACAAAAACAATTAAGTAAAGCAGTTATGAATGTATTAAAATTGATATTAAAAATCACGTACAAACCAAGAATACATATTTATTTTAAATTGAATTAGCATGAAAAATTATCGATTATGACATGATATGAACATACTACATATAATATGCAAAAATATGCTATGAATTGAAACGTAAAAAACAATTACAATACAAAATAAAAAATAACATAAAATTATATGAATATATGATTGTTTTGACCCTTTTAAATAATTTGGATCAACATTTTATTTTATAAAATCAACTTTTTAACGTGAATACAACATTAAACGGGGTGTTTAAACTTCGGTTAAAATTGAATTAATCGACTGAGTCGATCTAATTCAGTTAATCCATCAGTTAAAAGATTTTTGGAATTTCGATTAACGGTTAATTCGGTTCGAAATCAGGTAATTAACTGGATTAACTAAACTTAATAAATAATATTATATATTATATGTATTAGGTGATTACTAATTCAGTTAATTCAATCAAATGAACATTATTAATTTATTTTTTTAATATGCTTTATACTTGTTTTAACAAAAACAAAACAAAACATATAAATTTCGATCAATTCAGTTAACTGACCAAAATAACCGAAATATTTTAGTTCAGTTAATCGTTTCAACATCCTAATTAAAGGAATCTTCAAAGGATGTTTCTTCTTAAGACACTTTGCGCATACCCATCAGCTCTTTCTTCTTTTGATTTTTCATTTTATGAAAATTAATTAATTTTTAATTTTGGTCTTTCTAATATGTTTAAATTTGATATTTAATCATATTCTTTAATTTTTAACATAATTTAGTCTCTATATTTTTATAATTCTATTAATTAGTTGAAATAGTTAAAATCATTAGATTTTCAATTAAAATATTATGTGATTATATATAATTTGAAAACATATTTTTAAATTCATAAAGTTGAGAGATTAAATATAATGACTCAAGATTTACAGTTATCAAAAAATGTATTTTCGGGTCTCCGTTTTAGTAAAATGAATTCGTAAATATTTATTAAAAATATTTAAGAAGTTAGTTGTGCGGTTAATTAGGTTTTGGTGAGGTGAATTTGTCTAAATTAAGAGTAATTAGGTATAAGGATTAGATTGCAAATAGAGTAAAAGTTGAATTATAGAATAGAGAAAATTTAAAGGACTAAATAAGTAATTAAACTAAATGGTCACAAGTGTTTGGTAATAAACATGAAATGTGTAATACTTAAATACATATATTTATTAATTATTATTTCTTACTTATTAATTAAGTAAATATTATTTTATTATTAAATTATTATTATATTATACTAATATAATAAAATATAAAGTAAAGTAAATAAAAGAAATAAAAAGAATAAAAAGAACAAAGTTAAGAAACGGAACAGAGAAGGTAGAGAAAGAAAGAAAGAAAAAGAAAAGGAAAATTTAGGGTTTTAAAGTTCCAAGTTCAATTGGTAAGTAAATTTAGTCCCTTTTCTTGTAATTTTGATGTTTTTAGAATCCTAGAACAAAATATTACTTGAATTATGTTGAAATTTTAGAAGTTAGTGGATTTTTAGATGTTGTTCATGTTGAATAAATCGAAGTGTTAGGGGTTAAAGTGATAGAATTTCAAGTTAGAAATGAAAAAGGGATTGAATTGTAAAATAAATTATAAGTTTTGAGTAATAGGGACTAAATTGAGAGAATTTCAAAATTTAGGATTTTATGGTGAAATTAGAGAGTTAAGTTTAGTTTTAAGTGGAAATTGAATGATAATAAATAATATATTGTGAAGAAAATAAAGTTAGTATTGATTAGGGATTAAATTGAAATTGAGACAAAAATTGAATGTAAATTGAAATATATAATGTGAGATGGTGTTGTATTGATGATTTTAATTGTTTCGATTCCGTAGCTAACGTCGTGCCGGAAACTTAGGGTAAGAAAGGAAAAGAGAAAATCAACGAGCAGTGACTCGGAAATTACGGTTTATATTTCTATAATCTGAATTTAGTAACTTTAAATTGTTGTATTTTAAATTAATGTTTATGGTAAGTAATCAAGGTGAGTGTTATTTGTTATTAATTTGATATTGAATTGAGGTTATATAAATTTGTGATCGATGAAAATATTGGTTGTTGTTAAAATTGAAAATATTGAATATTGGTTGTTTTTTAAAAGTGAATTGAAAACCCTATTAACTGTATCGGGCTGAGCCGAATATAATTGGCATGCCATAGGATTGGAAGAGTTCAAGGATACTTCGACCACAAGTCAATGAGACACTAGGTGTCAAACTATTGCTTCGGATAAGTTTGATGAGGTATTAGGTACCAACTTACTTCGGCATGGCCGATTAGACACTGGGTGTCAATCTATTACTTCGAATTATCCGATGAGGCACTGGGTACTATACTGGTGTGTTTTGGTTGGATCCGTGTATCCGTTCTAGTCCCAGTCGCAGTAATAGGGGTAAATAAATATATTGACCGATTAATTGATATTGAATGATATTGAATATGAATTGGAATGATCAATGAAATGAATTGTGCAATTGAAATGCATGAAATTGCATGAGCTATGGGTTCATGAAATGAACATGATTATTGTTAAATGATGTGTGAAACAAAGTAAGAAAGGCTATTTGAGATAGCTAAAATTTAGAAATGGTGGTTAGTGTATAAATTGATTTATTGGTTAACTGATTTTTATAAGATTAAGTGTATATGTTTACTGTGTTATTTATTTAAAAGTATTCAGATTATAGAAATACCACTGAGTTCATATTCAGCGTACGGTTTGTTTTCCGTGCACAGGTTAGATTGAAGTCAAATTGTCGATTTAGCATCCAAAATTGATCCCGAACTTACTGTGATGAAGTACATTTCTTTTTGGTAAATGGCATGTACCTAAGATGTTGTGCTTGTCATTTTGGGAAATGTTTGTAAATGATGTTGTAATATGATAATGGATGGTTATATATATATAATGTTAAAATCATCAAATGATAGGTTTTAGTAGTAAATTTGTATGAAATTAAAATTGGTTTGAATGAGTTTTAATTGAATTGATTTGGTTTGTATATGTGAAATACCTGTAAGAGTTCTTAGTTAGGTACTTAGGATGATTAATTTGATATGTTTTAAGTGTATTTGAATGTGTTTTGGATTGGTTGAATGTTTGGTTTTTGTGTTGCTTGAGGTTCAAGGTTTGCAGGGTTGGTAAACTTGATGTATAAGAATCATTTTGAGTCCACACGGCTTGGCACACGGGCGTGTGACCAGACCGTGTGAGACACACGGCTTACACATGGGCGTGTGGATAGGCCGTGTGTCCCCTGCATCTTAAAAATTTAAAATAGAATGATTAGGAAATTGCACACGAGCGTGTGTCTCAGCCGTGTGAGGCATACGGTCTAGCACATGGGCGTGTGACTGACCGTGTGACCTAAGTCAAAGAGTTACATGGGTTCAGACACGGCTTGAAGCACGGGTGTGTTTAAGGTCACACGGGCGTGTCCCTGGGCCACACGAGCTTGTGAGCCTTGTACTTAGGAAAAATTTTGAAATTTCACAAGATTTTTTCTAAACTTCCGATTAAGTTCTGATTTGTTTCTAACACATGATTTGGGCTTCGAAGGCTCAATAAAGGGACATTATGATACAATTATGATGTGTATGAACAATTATTATATAATTGTTCATATTTGTTTTGAAATGTCCGGTAATGCTTCGTAACTCTGTTCCGGCGACAGATAAGAGTTAAGGGGTGTTACATTAAATTCTTGAAAATAAAAGTTAGAGGATTACATTCCAAATGTACAAAGTGTAGAGACTTAGATTTATAGTTGTTTGAACCAATTAGACCAACCAGAGTACCAGATTGAAGAGAGGCATCAAACTAGTCGACCTACAAATTGATACATAAAATAGGATATAACAAAACTAAAATATAACACGACACAAAAATAAAACATAAAATCATGAATGTGTAAATTTTATATAAAATAATTATTAATTCAAAAAAATTATATTAAAAGTTACAAAGATATAAATGGTTTTTTTTAAATTAATTTGTACGATAAATTATGATATGAATTAGATAATGACCTCACTATTCTTTTTTATAAATTAAATAACAAAAACAAATTATACGTACATTAATATGAATTAAAGATAATACGAACATAAAAATAATATGGGCTAATCCCTTGAAATTAGTACAACTTAAATACATGAGATAAATAAAATTTCAAATAAGCAAATATATGGCATAAGCACAACGTGTAATATATGATTAATATGCAAAACCAACATAATACAAATAAATATGTCAATATATATATAAATTTATAATAATAAATCTGCAATATTTTAAACATACAAATAATTTTAATTTTTATTAAATTGTATATTATATATATTATCAAATATATCTCAATTACATTCATATAAATATATTTATATGTAAATATAAGTTTTAAATTTATTAATTAGGTTTTATAACTTAATTTAATGATTATATTTTAATTTTAAATATAATTATAGAAAAATTAAAATAGTTAAGATAACAAAAATTTTAAAGTTGGTATTTGTTTATGAACAGAACGATACATACTAATTAATACTGTTACCATATTGACTGCTATGATTGAAATTCGACTGATAATGTTGTCAAAAGATTTTTGTTTATATATTATTTTCAAAATAAAAAATACACGTATTATTAATATTACACACATGAAAAGTCAAACAAAGAAACAAATGTTGAATATAGAGTTGGAAGGTATCCAATATTGATTGGGAGTTTTAAGTTGCTAAAAAGAATTAAAGTGAAAGTCATTTTTCTTCTTAAATTACTTTTACAAGCACTAAATTGGCCTCATCAGCATATTTCTTTTATATATGTTACATAATTTAATTTAATGGACTTTTTTTTATAGAATTATCAACTAAAATTCTATTATTAATCCAAGAATAAATAGATTAATTTTGAAATTAAAAAGAGAGGGATTAAATTTTAAATGCGTAAAAAATACCAATACCAATAACACAATTAAACATTTCCATACATTCCTTCCTTTCTTCCTTAAAGTAATTATTTACATAATCTTGATCGGATATTTGATCTCTTTTAGAATTTTTAATTAACATTTTATTAAAGTTATGTTAAATTAAATGGGTCTCACCAATGATTATATTCAAATTAATGATGACACATGATTTGAAAAATTACAAAAAAAGCAAGTGTTCCTTATTTATATATATATATATATATATATATATATATATATATATATATGTATATATATACATATATAATATACATAAGTGATTAGTATGCTTCTTACTACGCACTTGTCGTTGAATTGATTATTTATTTATTTTAAATTTAGAGTAAAAATTTAAAAGTTAAAATATGATTTGATTTCTTGTACATATGTTTGGAATTTAATTCATTTACTTTTATTTTTAAAAATATAGTTATCTACTTTTCAAATTTAAAAAATTTAAATCTAGTTATTATCATCATTGAAATTTTTCTATTAATTTCTTTGGTGTGACACTTTAATTTTTTTTTAAATTTCTTGGTAATCATGTAACAATAAAAATAACACTGAAAAGACTTACTTTAATATTTTATTAAAACATATGTGAAACGTCACGATAAAAAAATTTCATTGAAATTATACTACTTTTAAGAAAAATTGACGTCAGCATTGAAATAGTTAACAATATTAACTATTTATACTAATTAATTACATTATAAAAGTAGATAGACTAAATTATGTCAAAAATTAAAGTATATAGATTAAATATGAAGTTTCAACATAGTCTAAAGGCCAAAATTGAAATTTGACCATTGTCTTGTGACTAAAAAAATGATGCAAATCTAAAAAAAAAAAAAATAGAAAATCATGTGTTAAACTCTAAGACTATTAAAGTATTCAAATTATATATAATCACGTAATTTTTTAATCGAAAGGTTAATGATATTAACTATTTAGACAAATTAATAATATGATAAAAATATAAAAACAAAATTATATTAAAAATTAAAATATATAAATTAAATCTTAAATTTAGATATATTAAAGAGACCAAAGCTGAAGTTTAACCATTTTGATGAAATCCCCCGCCCCCCAAAAAAAGAAAGTTGGACTTGCCAGTTGCCACATCCATGTGTAAGAAGGAAGGTTTTTTACCATCTTTTATATATATATATACACACACATAAACATATGCGCGCTCTTTCATCCATTTTACTTTCTAAGCCAAATTTTGTATGAGTTGAAGTTGCTATACAGATAATATCTGTCAACAATGTCAACTTCATGATTAGAACTAAGTCCAAATACTTGAAAAAATTCATTTCCACTTCTTCCAACCACTAGTTGATTAGTTATGAATATTTATATGTAAAATTTTATTATTGAGAAATGGACTCTTAATCAATATTGTTTAAACTGAACCAAATCGAAAATAAGCTAAACATTGATTTAAAGAATAATTTTGAATCGATTAAATTAAAAATCAATATAAAATCAGTTGAATCGATTAAAAAACTGATTAAATCGACAATTGAACAAAATTTATTTTATTACTTAATTTTAAATTTTTAATATTTTTTAGTCAAATCAATTAAACCAATCAAACTGATGTATTGATAACTTGGCTAATTCAACTACAGGTCCAATTTAAAATGCATTGCTCTTGATAAAAAACTAAAAGCGTTTTATGGATGGAGCGTGCAACACAATTAATTCAGCCCAACTCAAATCTGTGCGTTAAGCTTTGTCTAAATCTATTCATATTTTCAAACGAGTAAACCAAATTCATTTAAACTCATCTATATTTTCTTATTTTTAAAAAATACAAGCTTTTTATTTAAAATTTATAATTAGATATCTTTTACTCGATTATATATAAATATATACTTTTATTAAATTTCTAAGCATAACTTTTTTCTCCCAAAACGGGTTTTACATCCATAATTCAGAAAATTTTAAATCTAAAATTTTGAAATCCAAATTCAAATCCATCTTAAAAAGCTTTAATCTTATAGAATCCAATAGCTTTTACCCTCTAAAGAACAGCCCACAGGGCAACTAGAATTTATGCAGTTCTGATATAGGTTCAAAGTCAAACTAATTTATGCAATGCCGTCCTCAATTATCATACTTGACATTTGGTACTATCAATTTTTGGATGTTTTTCAAAAAAATTTGTAAGACATGAATTCTAATTTCATCTGTCAATCTTGCTTCAAGGCCTTCGTTATGTAGGCTTTTGTTAGTACTATTGCTAAATAAGCCAAGATTGTGACACTTATACCTCCAAGCAGAACCAATTGGTCATATGCAGCTTCCTGGACGGTGTATACCCGAAGACCAATCGTATTCCAATTGCTCTCCGTCCAGACAGGGTCCAGCATCCCCATAGGATCTGAGGAGTTCGGAGGCAGCACTTTCCATGTTCCAGAGTCCAGCTTCAAGCGAGTTGAATATGCCGGGACGTACCTATGATGAGGAATAACATTCGTTTACAATTCTAGAAATATAACAATCGCACTGTCCAATTTTAATTAAGGATACTAATCAATCATTTTGCAAGCCGTATAGCTAATTCTCACACAATTATTGATCGTCTCTTTGACAGAATGGCAATAAATTCACTTGCCAGAATGAACACACTTGCTCTAAAGTGGGTATCGGAATGTAACTGAAAAAGAAAATGAAGGAAACAATGCTTGGTGGAATGATTGCAGTAATGACAACTTAAGTTGAAATTATCCAACATAAGTTGAATACATGCTTGAACAAAATGGAATGTTCATGGGCTGCAAATCCAGAGCATGGAAGAATGGACGAGGTAAGACAAGCAACAAGCCATAACACGCACTGCTTCTCATAATGCTGGCTCAAGACTATCCGTTCAGGTCTAAGACAAAAAGCTTTTAGAAACTTTAAGCAGCAAAGTTACCTGGTTGTGGAGTTAACACAAATGCCTTTCCCATCGGTTTCTGCTCTAATGCACACTCCACCATTGTTGCTACAATCCTTTGAGCAAACAGTAGTATTGCCCTTTGGAGTTGATGTTCTATCTGCCAGAAAGTTCCACACGAACCTGGAAATGTCATCCACCTGATTGGTAGAAGGTGTTGAGGAAGGTTCTCCAAGAACAACACCAACATAATGGCTTGGGCATGTATCAACACTTGTAATATAGCTGCTAACCAACTCACATGACAGACCAGGATCACAGTCCAACAAGCAACTAATTAGTTCTTCTACTAGAGAGGCATTCGCATTAATTGAACTTAGGGCTGAACTGGTGGAATCCTTTTTATCACTTGCAAGAACATAGAGAGTCCGAGCAACAAGAGAAGCAGCTGCAACTATTGCTGAAGAGTTTATATTTGCTGCAACATAAATGATGCCCAGAGTATTTGCAAGTTTGAGTAACATAATGAAAAATGAAGAGCAGAGAAAAACAAACAAGAATGAAATGAACTCACCTGAATCATCAAGATGACTATGGTAGAAATTGTTGGCAAAAACGGCATCAAAATCCTCTAACACAATCCCAGAAGTTGAAGAGTTCTACTAAGAGATCAAAAGTAGATAATAAATATGGTTTTACTTTGAGATGTATTTAAATAAACAAATAAAAACAAAAATTCCCCGCATAAAGTGAAAAGCTTGGCAGTGCATGGTGGAAGATCTTCTAATAACAATGATTAATGTGAAAAGCAAAGTTAGGCAACAAGAATGGCAAGTGGAACCAAAAATATTTCTTAGTCTTAATGGGTTAATAATAAAGGTACAGTTTGTTTATCCAGAAATTTACATATACAGATTAAAAGGTCTGTATTTTCAGGAATGCATGTGAGAAAATCCTAGAGGGAAAGTTTATCATGCCTACATAGTAAATCAAAAAGTTTTCCACCAAAATAAATCAAATACTTCTATTAAAGTAATGTTGCATGGCCCCAAGCAAATTCCCAACAGTTAAAAATTCCACCTTGGAGGTTTTGGGCTCAAATCCTGAAATGTTAGGTAATGGAGGTGGGTTTAAAGGATGGAGGTTGCCTCTCAAATGTATGTACCAAAAAATTAAAAAGTTTTAATTACCTTTATCAAATAATAGTATGCATTACTCTCAATTACTAGTTTAAGGTTTGGGCTAACATTGCCCATAAAAATAATAAGCTGTAATTTTAATTCATAAATCCATAAGAATATATGGTATTACTTTTATGGCAAAAGGGTAACCTCTCAAAAAACCTATTTATATGTACAAGAAGCAATAGGTAATGTAAAGAACAGAAATACAATCGAAGTCATAGATTATATGAATATATCATATATTTTAATTAGGTAAAATAAAAATAAGCCTATTAAGTGAATCTTACCTTTATTCCTATCCTAGGACTAGCCATGGAAATGAACAACTAGAGAGTGAAGAACAAGAGGAATTTGCTTTTCCAGGGAAATTGACTACCGTGGGAAATAACTCAAATAAAAGTAGGAAAGGAAATCAAGAGGGGCAAGAATTTTTCAATATTAAGGATCCAGGATATGTAACCTCATGTCTGAAGCCCTCCAAGATGTTTTAGCAAAAGAGAATCTCCAGGGAAACGACTAATCTAAATTAATCAAAAAGAGAAAATTTCAGGATTTCTTGTTCCAAGAACTCCCAATCCCTCTCCAGGGGAAGCTTTCGTTTTAGGGCAAAATGCAGTCAAATGAATTGACAAGATTAGCGTTGTTTATGACTTGATTTGTTTCTCCTCAAAAGGAAGGACTGATAAGCAGGCTACATTCCTACCATATCATATCATAATGTCAGACTGCTGTTAAGTTTTTAACGACTCTAAAAGGCAAGGTATTTCCTGCAAGAAAAGCCTTTGAAACGAACATGGGTTTTCCTTTAAGAGGGAAGGCCTAAAAGGCAAGATTTTTTTTAACAAGAAAAATCAGTTAAGAAAAGGGGAAAAATCATGTGGTCATGCAGACTACGAACCAATATATTTCTGACAAGGAACAGCTCCAATGAGAATAAACTAAAATTTTAAGGTTTCCTAAATTAAAATGATTTGCAGCTCTAGTTGGAAAAAAGCAGAGTATGCTCTGCATCATGTATATGCTTGACCATACACAAATGTAAGAGTTAAAGTTTACTCCCCAAAACCTTTCTCAGAAATGCCATCAAGGATGATGGAGGAATTCCAGGATTAGAAGAGCTGGCATTTGAAACTGTAACACCTTCAGATTTAAGGGAATCTTGAGCAAGTTTCAAGGCATCCAAAGCTTCATTTGTGTCAGATGAAACCTACAGCAATAACCAGCAAACTTAAGTGAGAGTGGAATATCAATTAGTCACCAAAGGATAATAAATATTAATTAGTGGCATAGTATCGGGCGCCTAAGAATGCTAGCATAATAACTATCTCAATCAAGGGAAACAGGTGGATCTCACAAATTAAGAGCAATTGTCATGGAAACTATTCTTCTTCTGATCATTATTATAGTGCTAATTTAAAGCAGCACAAACCAGGATAAAAGGAAAGTGGTTAACACATGTCCATGGTTAATTGCTTATCAAAAAGAAGATTCAGACATTCTTCAACAAATTCTATGTCTATCTTGGTTCCACTCAATTTTAAAAATGTTTTAAAAGCCAAAACTTTTCAATTTGCTCAACGACCATTTTGTAACCAACATGGGTGGCTAGCTGCATTTACATTTTAAACATTGCTAACTTTCAACAGGAATACTAAAAGGGGCCCCAACAATGCAAAATGTTTTCATTGCTACCCCCATTGTAAATGATCCGCCATTAAACAGATTAATGCAGCAGCCATATATAAAAGCGAATAGCATTAATGCCTCAACACAAGCTGCAATAATAAGTCAAATCAACAATCCCTTCTATCATCTCCACCTTTCTAACCTATGGCACTATGTTGTATTGCAAAGAACAAACACCTGCATAGAATGTTTAAAAATAAAAGAACACAAGCAATAATATGTAGAATGTCTAAGGAAATTTTTTGGTGTTACTGTACACTTCCAATACATTATTAATATTAATGAAATAAACAAGCCATTCACTACCTGTGTGTGAGCAAAGAAGGTTTTGTTCCCTTGACTGAAGCCCTTTCCAGTTGATCCAATTTCCATGACCTTTTCCAAGCAATCAAAGAAAAAATTGATATTTATATCTATGAAAGAGCAAACTTGACATGATCACAGGGCAACTACATAACACAGAAGAAGCAAAAAAGAAGGATTGATTACTTCACAACATACACATCCACACAGGTAATTTTAATTGATCAAAGTAAGAGAACAATAGCCAAAGAAACCCCCTCCAATGACATAGTGAAAAATAAGTTCAACCAAAGGAGAAGAATACCAACTGAATCGGTGAGCTATTGAGACCACGAACAGCATCTGACTGCTGATCAAGTTCAAGTAAAAATCTTCTGCTACCAAGGTAACCCCACGCCTCACCAGAGAAAACAAGAAAGACAAGCTGCATTAAATTTATAGAAACATTAACAAACAAAAAACTTATCTTGGAGATTGACACCTTCCAGAAATGTAGCTAGGGAGAATGCCATAGAAAACCTGTTTATTAAGGTTGTCTAAACCATCTACATGAGAAAGGGCATCAACTGCTGCCAACAATGATATCACTCCCTGAAAAGTATTGTGAACCGAAGTTTGTATTTATTTGGCAGAAAAGACATAAATGAAGTAAATATTACCATGAAATATACAAACTTACAGATATAGGGGAATCTGCACCAAGGCTTTTGTCCCGAAAAAATGATGCAGCATCCATAGAAGCCACTGTTAGTATAATGGGCTTGGACTGATTTGAAGATGAATTGTTAATGGGTGGGACTGCTGACCAAACACTGCCCTTCATTATTAAGATGAATAAAATTAGACACTGATGTAAAATTTTAGAAAACAGAATAACCCTTGCACCTCAATAACGTCATACAGCAGTTTTAGGTCATCAGAAAACATGTTTTACCATTTCCCTTTTTTTTAATTTCATTTTGTTGGGTGTTTAATCACATTTTTTGTAATATACATTCCTGGAAAAAAAATGACATGATTTCTGCACATTACCCATCCCTTTAAGAACATAAGCCGTAAAATTATCAGATACTACAACAACATGGAGAAGTGCTCTAAATTTCATCAAAATTCAGTATCAAAGAACTAACCACAATTCAACTATCCACACTAAGAAAAGGTTAAGTGCCGGCTAACTAAAAGAAGCTCAATAAATAGTTATGTTGAAATTCCAAGGAGAGATGCCATGTAAGATGATTATAGGCAGAGGAGGGTGAATGAAGCAAACAAATATATTAAGGGGTGAAGAAATTGTGGAGCTTATAAAGCAGGATGGTAGCCTAACTTGATGGGCGTGTCTATTGGATTGACAGCATCCTCTGACAATATGGTACCAGATTGACTCATCATGGAAAATAAATCTGGCAGAATTGACTCGAGCTGTACAAAAGGGAAGGGAAAGTTTGGTGTGAGACACAAATTCTAATTTGGATACTGAAGATTAGAGCTAACACGGGATATTGTAGATTTACTCCAGGTTGAGTTTAGTTTAGTGTATTTTGAAAGGATTTTCAAGTTAATTTTATAGCAGTGTTGCATTTTCACTTACAGTTATCATCTAGTCAAGCATCTTATGTGACTTCCAGCTTGGCTACCAACAAGTTTTACTTCTGTGTCATGGTTATCAAGTCAGTCTAATAATACTGTGGCACCTTAATGGTAGCCCAAGAACATGTTAAGAATATATTTTGTGACACAACTCTACTTATCTGTTTCTTTACTCTCCTTATTCCAATAGACCTAATAACAGCTTTCTCCCACGTTAGTCATTACTTATAAGAGGGTGATTGCCAAATCTGTAGATGTCCTAAAATCCCCTTCACATCTGTTGTTTTGCATATCTATATCCTAAGTGAAGGCAGAATAGACCAACTACTAACAAGGTTCTCAGATGTTAAGTGGGAGAGAATGATCAAACCAAGCACTAAAAGGAGATGCATCAGTTCCACACTAGGTACGAAGGAAAATCAAGGAGCTAATGAAGTGATATTTTCCTCACCCAGCAGGCTGTTCGTTTTTATTATAGCCCATCACATGCCAAGGGCTAATGGAATTTTGGCTATAGATATTTTCCTCACCTAGCAGGCTAGTCTTTTTCTATTATCGCCTGTCTAATGACAAGGGCTAGTTAAATTTTGGCTAAACGAAAGGGTTATAATGCCAAAACTAACACTGCAAACATTTGCCAGATGTGACTCCATAGACTAGAATTCACAAATTGAAGCATAGAAGTCTAATGCAGCATAAGACTCACCCCTCTGATCAAGCCACCTATCTAGAAACATTATGTCACCAAAAGAATAAACATCACTTCATCTTGTATATTTGAAGCTTAATTTTTTTTTACCAGTCAAATTGAAAACACCGATAAAACAAAAATAAATAAGGAAGCAATTGTTAATTAGGAAAATAGCCAATCAAATGGTGCAGCAAACTCATTTCTTATATTATTCCTGAAGATATTAATCAGATTTTCCCTTCTTTTTTTTTTTGCTAAAGTGGTCCAACTCTTCCTTCGCAAAGTTTATAATTCTGTAAGAATAGGAACAAAGAAGTAACCAATTGATGAACTTCATACTTCGAATAGATAGCAGACAAAGAAGTTATATTTATTTAGAACTCAAATAGATTAAAACCAAACGAACAGATTGCACTATGAAGTGGTAACTCCAAGAGAAAGGAAACTTTACCTGTATCCTCCTAATGGAAGACAAGTCTCTTCTTTCAAACATGATTCTGAATCATGGGTCCCAACCTTAGTTGTCTAATACAAAGCAAATGCATCAAAAACTAGAATGTAAGTCATAAATGGTGCAAGAAGTTACATCATCAACAAAATCTTGCAAGACCAGAGTTAAACTAGTAGTAAAATATACCTGCATCACTGCGTCAAATTCTGCAACATTTGTAGTATAAGCTTTCTCTGTTTTCTCATTCTTCATTGCAATCTGCATGGTAAGGGAACTCATTAGGATATTTGCACCTAAAAAAGGACTAATCTAACTAAACAAGTAAGCTATCAGTCATGATGCTTCTGTGGCCTAAAATATTGCATACCAGGACATCTTTGCTTCTGATCTTAAGATTGTACTAACTATGCCTTATACACAATTACTTTGGGCACAATTTGAGATGTAGGAGCATCTAAGCACCAATCTAGGGCCAAAAGGGCAGCTTTATTTCTTAGCCTCTTCACACTTCCTTCTAATACTGTTGCTTGATTAAAGATTCATGTACATATGAGTTGTAATGAGTTTGGACGTCTTAAAATTAGTAGTGAGATCAAATGCCATGATTATAGAGCAACCATAAGTCTCTCCTAAATATCTAGTCAGTGGCCATTGTGCTATAGTTTTAGACACAATTTTTTATCCGGTTGGCCTTTTGTTTGGGCACATTCATCTGCTTGTTTTCTCTGTTTTCATGTGTCCCACTTATATTCTGTTCAATTCTTCCAGCATGACATCAATGTTGCTTGAATAACTGCATCATATAGTGGTTTTTATTTGAAATAGACCATGCCCAGCAAATCAAAACTAGAAATGAACCAAAAAGATATAGATGTTGTATCAAAATCAGAAAACTAGCTGTCCAAGAAATTTAACACAGTCTCTTAATCTATTTTCATCAAACAACTGCAATTAGACTTGACAAATCAAGAGGATAATTAACTGTAACCATTGTATCAAGCTGAGAAAAAAAATCTAAGACTCTTCTTTCATTTCTTGCATGCAAGAGACATGATCACTAGATTAGACTTAATTTCATGTTATAAATCAGAGCACTAACATCATACTAAAAGATATTGGAATTGGAAGCTGCAAGATTTACCTCTTGCAAGGTTGATGTGCTACTTTCAGAAAGTAAAAACACAGGAAAATTATACGATTTCCACATGATTCCAGATCCCTGAAAAAAAAGTATGAGGGCCCATCATAACAGATATTGATGACAAAAACCTGAGCGTATGTACAATAAGAACTAGCTAACAAAGAAACTTCAAAACTCAAAGGATCTTTATCCTACTATAGACTAATGGCATACAATTGGGTTCCACTCATAAGTGTTGTTATGATAGGGTGCAAATTCAGCTTGTGGAAACTTTCGAGCAGGAGAGAATCCTGCAAGAAAAAGATTAAATTGTTAGTAAAATGAGCATATTTCCTTGACCCAGCCTAGCTCCATAAAGAGAAGACTAAAAGCAATAAGTAAAAGACAGGGTTACCTTTTAGCTTATGTTGGATTTCAACCCTCGATTCAACTAAAACACCAGCAACATTACTAGCAAAGCTTGAATCATTTGATATTCTGAAATACAAAAAGGTATTTGTCAATAAGATCATTAAAGAGAATTATCACTTCAACAAACAAAATCATCAGAAAGCCACCAATTACAACATTCATCCCAAAGTTTGCCATCTTCATAACTTATTGAAAGTTAAAAGTGAGCACTTAAGCTATAGATTGCAATGAAGGGCTAGCGCCTCTCTAATAGCAATCTTCAGAAAATTTCAACTTGGAAACATCTAAACTGTGAATATTTACCAACAATCAAGCATATGATAAATACTTTTGGCCCCAAGAACCAATATTATAACATTAATATTGCAAACTTTCTCTATATTTATTCCATAGTGGTCAAACTCAGAGTTAAGAAACAGGTTCTTACATCCATTGTTAAATGAATTTGACCTTTGAATATGATCCTTCACATTGAGATGTTTCCTCAGAACCAATTCAGTATTGCTGCAAGACTTCCCTAGTTCTCATAGCTACCCAAATGTACAGAGATTACCTCAAAATATAACAATGCTACACTAGCCTTCCTTCTCCATATACTATTCTAAAACATAGAAACAACATATTATTATCCTCCTTTTTTGTGCTCTAAATTAATACATGGAATAGAATAGTGATCTCAAATAGCTTTCTACAACTTCAAGAAAATTAATTCCACATTCACAAACAAGCCCAATCCTCGCTCATAATAACCCTAATTTCATCCATATACTATATAGCATTCTTCTCACATTTAAAACCGAAAAAGTATACATATTAAATCATTTTTTTCTTAAAAAAAAAAGGAAATTGCAAGTCTCTACACTGTCAGCAGCCTGCAAAGATGTTTAAGAGCCATGCTAAGGCTGGTTGGAACGCCCAAGCCTAATGCATGAGGCCACGATGAGAAGCTGACTAATTGCTTGGGCAGACTTTATTGGTTGCTTCTGAATTTAGTTTTACATTTCTTTATGTTAATGTCAAAGGTTCTCATTTCATTTTCTGTGTTCTGAATGTTAAAGTGCAACAGTATTTTCTTAATTTTCTGGTTTGCTGGAAATTTCTGATTTGACTCTAGAATCTTACTGTGGGTAATTTTATTAATTTTCAATTTGGAGTCTTAAAGTATTTGTTGATGTCATAATAGGAATAAGAATTTTACTTCTTTTAGGATTTTCAGCATCATTGCTTGATCTTTAGGGATTGATTTCTTCTGTTTTCTTTATTTATTTTTTCCTGTTCTCCTCAACTTTTTAAAATTAGAAAACTTTCAAAAATCCTAACTGCCTAGCAGCTCTATCTCTATCTTGTCTGTTGCCTTGTTTGCAACATTTTTTTTTTCTTTTGGTTCTGGTACATATTAGTCAAAAGATACCAGTCCTTGCCAAAATGACAATATTTTAAGCTTTTATCCGAAGTTATTGCCAGCTGTCCAGAAACCAAAATTAGACACAAATTTGAAGTATCACAGTTAGGACCTTTTCAAAAGTCTAATCAATCTATTACTTAACGAATCAAAAAGAGAAATTTAATTTAGAAGGCATTGTTTCAATATACTATATAATTACCTTTTTATGGAATATTTAATACATAAGAGAGTTCTATGGCAGGTTTATTCAAAGCATGTATAACATAAATAACCCAAAAGATGATATAAGAAATTAAAATGCATACATATACACCTAAAGAAAACAAATTTGAAATGAGCCTTTTGGTAAACAATTCCAGTTAATGAGGGAAACAAATCTATATGGTATGGCAAATATACATACATATATATATATTCCCTCAACTAGAAAAGTACAAAGACCCAGGAAGAAGAAAATAAATTTACATGAATACCAGGGAGACACTCCCAAGGAGGCCTGAAAAACATACTGATGGGCAGAACATACCTACTAAAGAAACCTTGCACATCATCCATTGACAACAAGATTGCAGATGGCTGACCCAACTCCTTGTTGTTCTTGTATTTTATAATTGGAGCAACAACCTTGTCTCGACCAGGATCTGAAGAACAAAACATTAGCAGGAAAAGCACAAGTTGACAAAGAGCAACTGAAAGAACTACTCTATGGAAACATTTAGGTACAATGATTCCACCATCATTGGGGTACAGTGAGGTGAGGGGAAGTCTTACTTGAGCAACCAATCTCTCCAGAAAGATTGACTAGTCGTACACAAGGGTATCCATCAACAACCATGTACATTGACTTCTGAAGATCAGGAACTGATTCCATTGAGTTCGTTTGTCCTAAAATAAAGAGAAACGCTAAACTCAATACAGAAACGCCAAATCAACAATGTTAAAGAATAACAACAAAAATGAAAATTGAAGTAAACGAAAAGATATCAAAGTAGTTATTGCAAAAAAATTACTGAAACAATCATAAAACGGAAGTCACAAAAGACAATAGTGTTCAACAAATTTGACTATATTTTCCTTTTTGTAAGCAATCAAATCAAAAAAGCATATTCGAATTTAAGAAATTAAGAGTTAGAAATCACATGTGCAAAAGAAAAGCATACCATTACCAGACAGAGAGAGACGAAACCGGAAACTAAAGAGCAAAATGAGAAAAAAGATTTTTAAAGCCATGACGGAGAGTTGGACGGAAATCAGAAACCCTAGGTCATTCTGTATACAATCTTCAATGGACTAAACTGAAAAAGATAAAAGAAATGGTAAAAGTTCTTCGGTGAGAGAAAAAGGAAGGAGGGAGTGGAATCGATCGGTAAGAAAACAACAATAATAATAATAACAATTGAAAAGGACAAATTTTGCATATTCGGTACTAAAAATTGTTAAGTGTTTTTTTTTTAATTAATAATTCGAGTTTTTATATAAAATTTTTATTCAATTTCAATTTTATTTCCACTTTCAAGTTCCAAATAAATGTTTAAACCCTATTATATATGTTTTCAAGTTTTTTTTAGTTTAATCATATATATCATTTTCAAATAAATGTATTATTTTGCATTTTACATATAAAAGAAATAATGGATATTATTTTTAAAATAAAAATTAGGTATTTATAATAAAATGATGTTTTTATAATAAAGATATTTCAAGAATATCAAAATTTGATGAACGTAATCTTGAAATTTACTATTATATATATTTTTAATGTTTTTCAACATAATTTTTTCAAAATTTTATTCGATATTTTTCTGATGTATATCAAATTTTGTAATATTAAGAATTATTATAAAATGATTAAATTGATTCCTATTTTCTATAAACACATCAAATTATTTTGTTATAATGATTAAAAGTATTAATTTATTCAATAAACCCTTGGTATTATTGACTGTTTTCATGTGTAATATTATTAAATTTTTTTTGTTAAATTTAATTTTATGTAATTTTTTTTGTTATATATAATTTTTTTTTGTTAAATTTAAATTCATTACGATGTTTTTTTTTGGTTATATGTATGACTAATATTTTAATGATTTAATAATTAAATTTTAAATTTAAAAAGTATAAAGATTTCTTGAAAATAAAAGTATGATATTAAATTTTAAATGTGTGAAAAATATAATGACTTTGAACATATTTTAACCTTCATATCTTTACTTTATAATTTAGTCCAAAGGGAGAATTAAATAGAGGTAAGCAAAATCCGACTCGATTCGAAAAACTCGATAAAAAAATCAAAATTTGAATTAAATAATTCGAGTTATTTGAATCAACTCAAATAAAAAATCAATTTTTTTGTTTAACTCGAATATGAATTACACAATTCGAGTTATTCAAAAATCCGAATAAGAAAAAGCAAAACTACGTCGTTTTGATAAATGTTTACTCATAATCATTATATTGTTTATGTAGTTAAAAAATATTATACTTTGTCTACTAGTTAAATAATCGGTCAATGTGAACACAATATTGAGTATAAATAATAGAATTTGTTAATTCGACTTGACTTGACTCGAATTTTTTTTTACTTGATTTGATTACAAAAAAATTCAAATTGAGTTCGGTTGCTAAAATAGGATTCGTCAACTCGACTAACTCAAAATTTTTTGACTCGATTCGACTCAACTCGATCGAATACTCACCCCTAGAATTAACCCATCGGAATTACCTCAGCCAAAATTATTGCAGAGAAACTAAATTAAATTTTGGTTAGAGTATAGGAACCAAATGCAGAATTTACCCAAAAGACAAGAATTTGAGATGTTAGTAACTCTAAACAATGTCGTTTCAAATAGGGTGGTGATTTAAAACAAAATGAAAAAAGAAGTTTAATTATTAGAAAAGCCCTCAAACAATAGTAACTTATTTCAATAAGCCCTCATAGTATTTTTGTACCTAAGCCCCTTTTCTGTAATCTATACTCATAAAAGCCTTTATCTCTAATTATTGGGATTTTTTGATGAGATGAAATTTATTAATATATAAGGGCTTATTTAGGCACAAAAATACTACAAGCGCTTATTTCAATAAGTCAGTATAATTTGAGGGTTTTTAAATATATAAGCCCAAAGGAGTACGAGAAGAGCATATGCAGTAGTTTTAGCCTTTTAGGCTTTTAGCTTTTTCAGTCCACTCGAAAAACCCTAAACCCATCGGAGTTTCCCACCTCGCCGTGCGATCCATTTTCCCGCTCGCCGTTAGCCGGCGATCCATTTCCCCGCCCCTCCGCCAAATCAGGTACTTGAAGTTAGGAAACTAATGGCTTATATCCAGTATGGAAGACATGCCCTTCGGCAAATTATCAACGAAACGAATGTCCAGCAAAGCCATGATCGTTTGATGCAACCTCTGTTCTATGCTTGTCAAGGAATTAGATACAGAAAGTTGGATGTGATTCTTACGACGGTGAGCCATTTCGATCCAATAATCTTTTTCTTTTCTCAATTTTTTGTTGTTTCAGATTGCAAAATATTATTCACTTTTGCTTTTGCTTCCATGTTTCTAGAGGATTGAGAAACTTGGCAAAGCTGGTGAGACTGTCAAAGTCGCTCCTGGTTATTTTCGCAATCATCTGATGCCGAAATTGCTTGCTGTTCCTAATATTGATAAGTTCGCTTATCTCATTAAGGAGCAGCGTAAGGTCGCTTTCTTCTCTCTTTTAGTTTGTGTTTGATGCTTGAAACATGTGTTCTTACAATGCTGTTTGTTTATAAAAAGAAGTTTTTCAGTTGATATTAATCATAATCGTATTGTTAATTTACAAACAAATATGCATCAATTTGTTTTCCATTACACACACACATTTGTATGCATTACCTAAGTCTCTCATGAACCTTTTGTCATGACGCGTTCAAGGAAAAACAAGCTTGACATAAAGGTAGAACGTTTTCAGTTTGTTGCTCGGATTATGGGGCAAGCTATGTTGGCTGGACTTGGGAGTGGATTTGGATATGTGAATGTGACGGATATGAGTATATGTTGCTTTTAAGGGTTTTTTTTCTTGCATTTGGAGGAGTATATCTCTATACTATGTCTGTATATGTATCAGACAAAAATATATTAGGGAAATGAATAGTCCATCTAACATAGGGGGTGAGTGCTAGATACAAGTAAGTGTTCAACACAAGTATACTTGTTTTTTCTAAGTTTTTCTGTATATTTAGAAGATCATACACATATATTTATATCCGAATGTGTCTGACACAGGTTTTTTAGGAAAATGAAGAGTCTGAGTAACAGTGTTTTCATATTGCTGTTGGTTTTTGGTTAGATTTTGCTGGTTATGGTATAATTAGTGCCTTTTCTTAGACATGTATTATCTGCTATTTCAGCCTTAAGGAGGAAACATGTTTCCGACTACAATTATATAAAATCTTGTGTTCTCTCTCACTCTCTCACTCTTTTTGAGGATTCATAAATTGCGTATGGATATTAGATATTGATGAAGTAAAAATCCATTCCTTATTTCAGATGCACATTCTGCTTATGTAGTTTTGTCAAATTAAGTTACTGTTTTGAAAGTCTTTATTTGGTGGAGTCACTTCTGATATGTGGGATATTGTGCTTTTCATTTTCAGTTAAATGATAACTTACCAGTGGTATACTTCCTCATCAGATTTATCAACCCAAGGAAGAAGAGGTTCAAGTAGTTACAAAGAATGTGGAAGATAAGAGCAAAGTATATGAAAAGGCTGCATATCGTCTACTTAATGGCCGGCTGGTTAGTTCCCATCTATGAAGCCCTTAATTTTGTAAATGTTTTTTTCTGGTTTAAATGTCTGATACTTTATCTGCCTTCCTCCCAACACATTGAAATACACAAAAAACTGCCTCTCAACAATGTGTGTATGTGTGTGTTTTTAAAGGGTTTGGGGAAACAAGGTCAAGGTGTGTGGGACTGAAACATTGGACCTGCCTCCTCTTCTATGGTTAGGCTAACAATAGTGGAACTAGGCATATGTGGGATAACAGTGGTGTTAAAATTTTAAATTAAGACTTGTTTAAATTCTTTTTTGGTACAAGCAAAGCTCACATTACATTCTAAGTGGGAGAAGGATGGGGTTTCACAAGGTTCAAACCCTAGATAGCATGCCAACACTTGAACCTACATACAACAAGTTGCCACTAGACTACTCATAATTGATACAACTTGTTATTAGTGAATCTTTTTCATAATTTTGTTGAATCTTGAAAACAGTAATTGTATTTATGTCAGGCTCTTTGTGGTACGAGTGTGTAACTTGTATTGCATTTTATAGGTATTGAGGAGATCTATCAATGTTGAAAAGTTTCGTGCCCGATCGACCAAAGATGACCCAATTGAATTGCGCTCACCTGTGACAAAAGATGAAATTGTTGCTGAGGTATGGCCATGATATTTATTGATAGTAATAGTTTCTCACGTCACTACAATAGACAATCTCCTTGTGTTATATGCTATGTTTTTCCGACTCTTATTTTTCTGAAGTATTCATGTTCGACGGGTATCTAGATATGTGCATGGTTATATTCTCCAAATATACGAGTAAACTTGGAGCAAATTGAATAAACCCATGTCAAACACTCGCTTCAAGTCAAAGTGACATATCTTAATCATAAAACGTTTAAGATGTGGATTTGGAATATTATGATTTTGTTATTTCCATGTACGCACTCGATTAATCTCCTCCTTTTATTCCATTTCAGGTTGCAAGGCAGCTTTGCGTTCAAATTGATCCTGAAAATCTGCACCTTCCAATACCTTTGGAAACATTTGGACTGTTTGATGTGCAATTGCGGATGCCAAAATCCATACCGCTTCCAGAAGGAAGGTATAATTGGACGCTTAAAGTTAAAATCCGAGGTAAATAAACAGAGAAGAGGAAATAGGAGGTTGACTGAAAAGAGCTTTCAAGCTTGAGGAACCGTCTTCTTTTCGAATTAGCTTGAGAATGGAATGATAGGAATCAAATGTTGGATGATTATTGACCTTTGTTGTCTGATTATGCTATTTACCATCTGTTCCAACTCTTTGTTTTACTAAAAAAGAGTAATAATTTCAATTTTTTAACTAAATCACAATACCGAAATAAACGTGGGCGCGAGACTAATATTTAACAGATGTCTCCAAATTTATCAAAATAACAACTTTTATACCTGCACTTTGTAAGTAGACATCCTTAAAAAGATTAATTGTTAGAATCATTTTTTGGGTAAAATCATTTTGAATTCAAGCTGAGTTAATTTGGATCACCTTTGATTTTAAGTTAGTTTAGTTGTCGCTTATTGTTATTGGGATTTATTCGATTCAACAAAATTACGCGTATACAACTTCTACAATCACTCTGCGCCACTTTCATCTTATTGTCCCAATTAAGAAAATCATTATTATTTAGTACACCTACAGTCCAATTTCACAAACAAAGCTATATCGATTTTTTTCTTATTTTTAAAAAATATGAATTAAGAAAACTTAATGATTTATTAACCCCGATAAGAAATTAAAAAGCTTCACCATTAATACACTAAATAAATAGTCATGCATAAAACATTATGTTACATCTGTTTCTAAACTTGTATAATTAATAATGTGAAAATCCATTTTATAGAGGAATAAATCTCAAAATTATATATAAATTTTAATTTTGTGTAATTTTATACATGAAATTTTAATTTGATTAAATTCTCACAAATTATTAACACAATTATTGATGTAATATCATTTTATGTTTATATATTGCATTCAAAAATAATTGTTTTTATCCAATATAAAAATAAATTGAAATATTTATTTATTTAAATATGTATATTTGAATCAAAATTAAAATTTCATACATACATTTGAACTACAATTAAAGTTTCTCGTATATAATTGCACCAAATTAAAATGTATTTATACAATTGCACATTAAACCAATGTTTATATAGAATTTTAAAATTTATCCCTATAGAGAGGTAGAAAGTAAAAAGAAACTTTGAATGTATTTGATGGAAAAGAAATAAAATACAAATTATCATTTTCACTTTTATTTGCAAAAAGAAAATCTAGATAACAAAAAAGAGAGTATGAGCAACTATTATATACTTACAAAATTAAACATGTTAAAGTTTATTTTTCTTTTTTATTTTTAACTTATGATGCTTGAAACATATATACTTTTTTTTCTTTTAATTTTACTCTCTCTCTCTCTCTATATATGTATATATATTCTATTTCCACCTTTCACTTTTTCTATCCAGCACACCATAATAATAACAAAAGAAACAATACTGTACGGCAAAGTTAAATGTTCTACAATCTTAATTAGGAATATATATTGCATAATCAAGAATAAGATGCATGGCCAAGGAGTTTAGAAATTTATATATAATAAATCACAAAGTAAATCAAAGGGATTCAACCAAGAAACCAAGTCATGGAATCAAAGTGCATTCCTAGAAATGAGTGAGTTGCTCAAGCTTACGAGAATGGAAGAACTTACATCTCCCTTTACCACTTGATTCTATTTCTTCAATTTTCCGCTTCGATGCCTTGCCGAAACCAACATTACTTAATTTCAATTGCTTCCCACTGCTACCATAACCAACATCTTCATCCACCTTATCAGATTCCCTAACATATAGAATAGGATGCAATTCAAACCTTCTTAATTTTATATTAAAGACCATACCATTAAGCCAAATATGTATTTTTATCAATGATATAATATATCTCGCACTTATTTAAAAATAAAGTTATTTACTTACTACTAGAATTTTTTAAATTAAACCGGCTGGTTCATATGGTTGAACTAATTAGACTGATGATCGAGGTCTTACCAGATTGACCTCTGGTCAGGTTTCTTTAAATCTTGTATAAAGCAAACCAAAGTCATTTCTGCATCTCTGGTAAATGATAAACTTTTACAATAGCTAAAGCTTAATGTAATACGAAAAAAATTAATTCAGCTTAGCAGCTAGGTAAAACCGTCTTTGCAGAATTCAACCAAACTCAAATAAAGACCAACCATCTATTCTAAGCATTACACCAGTCAGTTCAGCCCATTTGTAGACCTATCCCTAAACATAGAGAATACATAATTCTAAAGGCATATCAAGGTAATAATGTCTTTACTTTTATACTAACCAGAGGATTGTCATTTATGCTTTTTCTTCTTTCTAATGAACAATAAATCATGGAATTTCCTTGATTAAAGCACAAGAACACTTGGACTTCATAAACATTGTGAAGAAAGGGCCATGCATAATTATGTGGAAGTGTTAAAAAGTAAATAGAATTTGAGTGTTTGAGCAAATACCATAACACTTCAACCATATCCTTGTAATATGAAGTGCATGTACCCCAACTGAAGCGGACTAGTGTTGGGAATCCAAAGATTGAGTGTTTATGATGTGCCAGCCAAGCCTTTGTTTCAGGATCTAGACGAATCAAAGATAACCAGATTCCTTGTTTAGTTAACCTTTTCTAATAGGAAAAAGAAAAAGATGAAATAAGATAATGTCAAGCACTTTCGACCTCCTGGATATCCAGAACCAAAACTCCTATGCATGTTTTCAGAAGTTTCCTCCAGCACCCATTCTCGCAAGGCTTTGTCTCTGGTTACCTGCGTGGTAAATAAAAAATAAAGTAAAAATGAAAGCAGTTCAAGATGAGCCGAAGGTGACGACTTGGTAAAGGGAACTGACCTTAGCCACTATGCTTGCCCCACTCACAACTGGATAAAGACTATCAGCCTTCTTTGCAACAACAAATTTGATGGAAGGAAATCTTTCAGACAGTTTGATTCTATACTTGTCAGCATCTCCAACTGTATCAAGGTAAACCTGAAACAGGGACATGAAAATGTTCCCTTTTTTAGGATTCCCCAAAAAACCTTTAAACAAAACAGTGTAGCTAGATCTTCAAATCTTGCCTAACATTAATTTTAAAAGGATACTAAATTTCGGAGAACATCCGATAATGTCTTTTGCCTTTGCTACCTAAGCAAGAGTTTTCCATCCTCTCCTAGACATAGGTGTCATAACAATATTTCCACTTCACTTAACACATGATGACTGAAAATAAGTTGAAAATAAGTTTGTGATTAATAGACTTTAAGGGTAATCTCCAAATTTCTCCAAATCGCAATGACAGCAGCTGAAATGGAGAGAAAATAAGGGATGCGCACCTCTTGTGCAGCTGAGAGAATCAGAAATCTGGAAGATTTTTTTATTTCGCTTTAGTTAGACAAGTAGCTAATTCTACTTAACAATCCTTGGGTTTTATTAATGCCTGCCTTCATTCCAATTCAAGCTTAGACACCCTTTGTTCTAATTAGATTTCACTGTATCTAATAATGGCAGTCATTGTGAATTCTAGGCGATATTTGATTCAACATTTATTTTTGAATTTTGCTTGACATTATTACACTGTTTAATTTGATTTTGCGGAAGAGACTGCTATTGGCCTCTTTGGGCTGAAATACAAATTTTCAGCGCAAAATAGCATGTTTCCAGCATTCAAACATCTCAACCTATTGCCAATCATGGGGGCTAGTATGTTCCTCAATCTAATGTTAATTGGCTATAATAGCTTAATTTAGTACATCAGATGTTTCTAGACAATTTTGTTGAGATTTCCTGAGTTCTATCAAATTAGTGCAGAATCTCATCATTCTACAATACGTTTGACAGGAGCTTTGACCCATCCAGTTCATTTCTGGGGACTTTAGTAAATGGTGTTTTGATTTTGAGCAACTAATAATCCCTTATTATAGGAGTTTGACCAGTTTATATGCATCCACGTGAGTTTAAGTTCCACTATGTTACTTTGAAGAGAAATAATGAACGTTTAGATCTTTTGACTAGCTAGATCATTATATGACATCCAAAACAGGATTCAAAACAATTTGCTAAGAAAGTATCCATCTCTGTTCTTATTTATAAGAATGTTATGCTAATTCTATTTTAATACATTTTCAGTGCTGTAAACTCTACAAGTGTCATCGTGTACTTTCAGTGTCTGAATCATTAATTTTGACATCTGTTCTTAACTGCCTGAAATGATATCCTTAAAGCTCTTTTGTTTGTCTTGTTAGTGTGCTCAAAATACCTTAGTTTGGCTTGCTTCCATTCATGCTTATCTGGGAATATTTAATTAAATATTATCACTAGCTTCCTTATTGATCTTTATAGCTTACTAAATTGTTTCTCTTTCAATATTGCAGCTTAGATAGCTAGGTTGCAATTGTTCCCTTTTTCATATCCATGCTTGTAATGGTGCCAAGTTCATGAATATAAATTTACTCTTGATACGGTAATGGTGCCAAGTTTGCATTTTGTAAAACTTCTTGTACATTTTAGGTATGACCTCTGAACCAACTTATTTTTGTTGTAACTTACTGAAATTTCAAATTGCGTCACAAGGCTTTTCAGCAAATAAAATAGCTAGGCATGTTTAAAACAAGTCAATATTCTTTCCAAAATGGTTTCAGTTCTAGCTTTATACAGTAATGTTCTGCTTCAATCTTTTATATCTCCAAATGTTTGACGAATTAGGTCAATGATTGTTTTGAATCTTGGGTGAGAAGCATGCATCCATTGTTTGAGGTATGGCTTATGTTATACTTGGATGCATGAAAGAACAAAGGTTTAAAGATGTTAATTATTGCATGGTAAACTAACTTATTTTAACTGCTTGTGCACTGACACTCTAGGAGTAAATCAGAATATTCAAGCAATATTTACCACTTGAGCATTCAAACCCTAGGAATAAAATCCTATTACCACTCCCCCATTTTCTTTCATTAACCTCGTTATACCTTTAGATTGATCAGAATATTCAAGCAATATCTGCCACAACTAAAAACAATTAGAGTTTTATGACTTGTTACGCAGTAGAGTCAGTATTTCTGCCAAACTTTCCTTGTATATAATCATCCAAGAATATTCGGGCATCCATTCCAACTGAAAATTGATATTACCTTACAGCATTGAAAAGCAAACAACTATTCGAACAATGTAATATCTCATAACAATAACAACATGTCATTTACTTTATTTTGTTTTGCTTGTGAAGCACCAAAAATACATGTAAAAGTCATATTAAACTAACAGATGCAATCAACAGCCAGCTCATTTTAGAAAGGTTAAAAGGAGTTGTACCTCAGTTAGAAGAACTCCCATGTTCAATACCCTATTGATGAGACCGATTGCAGAATCATGTGATATCTCATTCAGGTTCACCTTATTCCTATTGATGATCAAACGTGTAAAATCTTGTAAGAGAAAAGAAAAATACACAAAGGAAAAGCTAAAAGATATTACAATTTGAATAACTGACTTCTTCAGCATTTTAGCTGAGAGCTCCCTTGGATCTATAACATCAACAGACCACCCTATCGACTCATCAGCTTTTAAATTCTCAAACAATTCTTCCCTCTTCTCTTCCTTTAGAGTCTTTGAATCTATAAACACAAAAGGATGCCATAAAACTCATGAAACTATACAACTTCTTTTAAATTTACAAGTAACTTTTCCATGAAGTTAGCAAAGTAGACGGCTAGACGCTTTATAGTATGAGATGGAGAAAGGAGGACAATCCTTTTTATCAAAACCACAACTTCTTTTCAAATTGCAATTTTTTTTACATGAAATTAATAAATTAGATGCTTTATAGCTTGAAACGAAGAAACAAAGACAATCCTTTCATCAAAACCACCAATCAATTAAATTGGGATTTTTTTTACTGCGAAAAAAGCTTTTGAAAGAAAATCAAACCAAAATTTCCATACTCAAGTGCTAATTTCCTCAAAGAAGCTCTTATCTTCACCAAATTTTATATGCTTACAACAACCAAAACAAATTGAATTTCACACTCTACAGTATGCATTTCAAGTGCCTAGCCGCATAATATATCATCATATAAAGGTTTAAATTTTGAGACAAAATTAATCTAAAAAAGGGATTAAAAAGAAAAAAAAAAGGAAAATATATTCCGAACCAGCAAAATTCAAGGTAGCAAGAGTTTTCTGATAAGAGCGAGCACAGTAAAGGCAACCATACACCATGGGTCCTGAAACAAACAAAACCAAAAGAAAATTGATGGACGAAACATGGGTAACGTGAGATAGTAAAAACTGGGGAAAATAAAATGAAATCGAAGAAAAGGAAGAAAACGGAGAGATGAAAACCTAAAACAGGGCCACGCCCGGCTTCATCAATGCCCATAATGCAAGGACTAGATGCCCATTTGGGGAGAGGAGCTTCCGATCCCATTTCTCTATTTGTATTCTACAAAAAATAAACTGAATCACTCAAACGCCATGGCTGCTTTAGCTATTACTGAAATTTAAAGACTTCCTCATTTTTTTTTGTTACTATAATAAGTTTCACAATTTTCCCGCCAGAAATGACAGGGTTCTGGTTTGCTTCTCTGCGCTGTCACAGAATTGTTTCCTTTAGTAAAACAAATACTGTAGGGAACTTTTTTAGTAAGAAATACTAACATATATATATAATATTTAAGATAAACATACTGGCCTATTAGCTCAGCTGGTTAGAGCGTCGTGCTAATAACGCGAAGGTCGCAGGTTCGAGACCTGCATGGGCCATTTGGCACTTTTTTCTTCAATTTTTTGTTTTGTTTTTTGGAAAACGGCAACACTTTACAGTATTTAAAAAAACAGAATTTAGGCAAGCACCCCAAAGGCCTATTAGCTCAGCTGGTTAGAGCGTCGTGCTAATAACGCGAAGGTCGCAGGTTCGAGACCTGCATGGGCCATTTGGCACTTTTTTCTTTAAGTTTTTGTTTTGTTTTTTGGAAAACGGCAACACTTTACAGTTTTTAAAAAACCAGAATTTTAGGTAAGCACCCAAACGGCCTATTAGCTCAGCTGGTTAGAGCGTCGTGCTAATAACGCGAAGGTCGCAGGTTCGAGACCTGCATGGGCCATTTGGCACCTTTTTCTTCAATTTTTTGTTTTGCTTTTTGGAAAACGACAACACTTTACATATTTAAAAAAACAGAATTTAGGCAAGCACCCCAAAGGCCTATTAGCTCAGCTGGTTAGAGCGTCGTGCTAATAACGCGAAGGTCGCAGGTTCGAGACCTGCATGGGCCATTTGGCACTTTTTTCTTTAAGTTTTTGTTTTGTTTTTTGGAAAACGGCAACACTTTACAGTTTTTAAAAAACCAGAATTTTAGGTAAGCACCCAAACGGCCTATTAGCTCAGCTGGTTAGAGAGTCGTGCTATAACGCGAAGGTCGCAGGTTCGAGACCTGCATGGGCCATTTGGCACTTTTTTCTTTAATTTTTTTGTTTTTTGGAAAACGCCAAGAATTTACAGTATTTAAAACAACAGAATTTAGGCCTGTTAGCTCAGCTGGTTAAAGAGTCGTGCTAGTAACGCGAAGGACGCAGGTTCGAGACCTGCATGAGCCATTAAGCGCTTTTTTCTTTTTTTGGAAAACGGCAACGTTTTATAGTATGTAATAAACTAGAATTTGGGTCAGAATAGCAACGGCCTATTAGCTCAGCTGGTTAGAGCGTCGTGCTAATAACGCGAAGGTCGCAGGTTCGAGACCTGCATGGGCCATCAGCGCTAATTTCCTTTTTCTTTTTCGTTTTTTGGAAAACGGCAACGTTTTACATTAGTTAATAAATTGGAATTTAGACAACAGCATTATTGGTTAGAGCGCCGTGCTATTACGAGAAGGTCGCAGGTTCGAGACCTGCATGGGCCATTAAGCGTTATTTTCTTTTCTTTTTTTTTTTTGGGAAACGGCAACGTTTTGCATTAGTTAATAAAATAGAATTTAAACAGCAACACTAGCGTGCTAGTAACGCGAAGGTCAGTTTCGAGACCTGCATGGTTCAAATGTTCTGTTCTTTCCTTCTGAGAAAACGGTGTCGTGATCTCTTTTATTTCCCCTCTTATCCTTTAACGCAAACGATGTCCTTTTCCCCCATTTAAAGGTGCCTGGCTCACGCAAGTCCTGTTTAACTTTAACATTCCATTTTGGTTCTTTCCAGTTTTAATATTTACCCTTTTGGAAATATAAAGCACGAAAGTCTTTCCGGACAACAAAAGGATTGAAAATTATTAATAAATTTCTATTTATAACATTTATTTTATCTCTTGCTAGTTAAGAGTCACAAAATGAAATATCTAAATAGGAGAGTACAAATTATTTTTTCATTAAAAAAAAGAGTACGAATTTATTTAAGTTTTTCCTCTTAAATTTGCTATTAATTAACTTTATTTTGAGTACCTACTATACGATTTATTTCAAGTGATCGGTATTATAAAATCGATAGCCTGTTAATTGTTAAACATTTAATTTTTTTTCTAATAATGTTAATATCACTCTCTAAGTTTTGGATGAAGTTTTTATAAATTCAGTTAAACTCAAATTATTATTTAATAAAAAATATTTTAATATTTCATTATATTTCGTCATGGTTGGAACTTATTTTTTATTTCCAACACAACCGTCCATGTTTTCTGGTAAAATGAAGTCAGAAAAAGACTTGAACTACAAATTTATTGGACATTATCCTTTAAAGGTAACTATATGAACTAACAGGATTAAATTCGTGTTCTAGGATCAACTTAATGATCATCTCAACTGGGAACAAAATCCCGACATTCACGAGAAAAGATCATTTAAATCATTACATATACTCTTAAGTAGTACAATGCACGTATAGTTATTAGCATCGGCCTTGCTCTCGAATACATGTTACAGCAACTAAATCAAGGAATGGACATGATTCTCTACCAACATATAATAATATGTTAACCCTACACAGGAGAGCCGCCGGTAGTACTTGAACTCGTTATTTCATCCGATTACCCTATGGGCAGAGTGAAAGGAGATGATTAAGCTTTGAACTATTCCAACTTACCAGCTAATGCAGCATCCTCATCCTCATCTTCAGCATCAAATTCTTGCTCGACGCCCTTTACCTGTATCAGGATAGTCCGTAAGGAAACCAGTTAGAAAGGATGCTGAGTTCTAGATCTACTCGATAATTCCCTGACAAATTAACAAGCAAGCTACATGTGGCTACCTTTGGGGAAAATGACTTGCTCGAAATCAACAGAATAAGCTAGTAAAGCAATAACACACACTTTTACGTCCTAGAATAGTGTATGCTTTGAAATTCAAGAATGGAATGAGAGACAAAGTCAATTGTCTGCACGATTATTTAAGTCAAAATAGAGCATACGCATACTTGTTAACAGATTGTGACGATTGAATCCCTCAGAACAAATTTCACCAACTAAAAGATAACAGAATATCAGATACATGACAAAGATGCTGCCATGATATGCATAGACATCAGCTAAACCGTCATTATTCAAATCTTGATCACAACCAAAAACAGTAGACCCGCTATTCACCAACACTATGGCTGCATTCTGATAGGAATCTGCCTACAACAGATACAGCTAGACAGTGATATGGCACAAACAAGGGTAATTTGACCTATAAAACTTATTATCCAATCATTTTTAAAATTTTGATCATATTAACATTAGCATGCACTACCCGAATATTTATCCTTTTCTATTTCCATGATTCAGTGTGTATTAAACACAAACAAATTCAAACCAATCAGTCCCCTTTTCAAATATGGGTGAATTATGCTATTCTCTCCATCCATATTTGTACCAAATAAATTCTGAATAAAGTACAAGGACAGTCATTAGATATTACCTCAGGAACATAATGCATTAGCATATTTTCAATGCCGGATTTCAAAGTGACGGATGAGCTGGGGCAGCCACTGCATGCTCCTTGCATTTTCAATTTCACTACTCCTGTGTCTCTACAAATGTGAACAGGACACGTTCAATCAATGATAGTACAAAAAAGTGAAAAAACAAAGTATGTGTAGATATCAGAAAATAATTTAAACCAAATAAGGATAAAAGGAAGTTTACGGATCAAATCCCCGATATTCAATGTCCCCACCATCATCTTGCACTGCTGGTCGAATTCGAGTCTCCAACAATTCTTTGATCATTGCAACTGTTTCAGAGTCATCCTGCATCATGCAGTAGCATTTACATGATTGATTCACAGACCTTCATAATTATGAGGTAGTGTTTCTGATAAATAAAGATACTGACGAAGCAAGTAAGGAGTGATATTCTCCACAAGTAGAGAAGATAAGCACATCTATTTTATTTCCCAGTCAAACAATGTTCAATAACTGATATTACTCTTCCATATTTTTTTTTTCCTTACACATTAGTACATTTTCACTTCCTTTCATCTTCAAATATAATTCCTCTTTTGTTCTCCCACTAGCTTATTCTAAGATTAAAGATACATATGAGAATAAAACACCAAATAGGGGAGAGTATCTGGTCATTTTGGTTTATTTGGTTTTAAAAAATACGCAAAACCGAACGAAACGACCAAATATTCATGAGTAACCAAACTGACCAAAATCAATCTAAAGAACGAAATAACCAAAACAAAATCAAATGGTTTGATCTGTTCAGTTTTGTCTATTTGCAACTTTGAGAGAGCTGCTAGAAAAATCTTTGGGAGTACCCAATGAGAGACAGAACAAGGGCAACAGAAACTAACCAAGCAGAACAACTCTACCAAGAAAGACTTGTCTAGGTTTCTTGTTTTCTTTTTTTTTTTTTTTTTTTTTTTTAAATCATGAACATGAAAGCTCTTTATTGCTGTCTTCTGTAATTTTACAAGTATCTATAACTTGACACTCTTAAGCCAAGTAGGAATATCCAGATTCCAGATAACACAGATAGAAATAATTGCCATTAATAAGACAATGAACATTTAGAAATGCAGAGGCATATAAAGTATAGCAATATGAGAAGCAGGCCAGTGGGCAAATGAGGCAGAAGGGGTGAAGGAATGAGTGAGGTTGAGGCTGTGAAGTCAATGCACTGGCCAAAGAGGGACTGAGGGTGAGGGAATGAAGAGGCAAAGACAGCTAGGCAGAGTTTGGAACAGAAAGAGAGAAGAAAGAAGATAGAAGGGACTATAGACGGGTTTTTTTCTGTTTTAGGTACTAATTAGGTTTGGGTTGAATACGGTGTAGCAGTTGTATGATTATGGGTTGGTCCAGTTGGATATGGGTAGCACAACAATTCCATTAATGGGTTGGGTTTAAGAATATACATAAAATATACAATTATTTTTTATTAGGTGGTGGTTTGTTTGGTCAGTTTGGTTTAAAAAATAGAAAAGAAAAATAACCAAATAAACCTATTTAACCCGACTTAACAAACCAACCTACCCAAAACGACTAAACCAAAGCAAATGAGCCAACTAGGGTCTGTTTCAGTGTTTTATTTGGTCATTTTGTGTTTTCTATTTTTTAAACTAAACTGAAGAATATGAAGCAACTAGGCTCCAGTTCAGTGTTTTAGTCAATCCAACTGACTATTTGCTCAGTCCTACAAAAACCTATAAAACATATGAAAGGAGAGAGAATGGTTTTGCAGCAATTGCAGAAGGATCATGCCTAAATAGTGCAATTTGAAACTTCTTTCATTGGCTATGACATAAATTTTAGACACAAGTTAAGCTCAAGCTGAAAAGCAAATGCCTATTTCATTCAATCTGTGCCTTCTTCAAAGCTTTGAAAACATGATAGCACAGCATAAAGTTTAAAAGAACACCCATCTTAAAAAAAATCAGATAGAAGGTGAGAAAAGCAAGAAGTTATGGCAGATCACATCAAACAGCCACAGCCAACAAATAGATTTAAACTCTTCAAAACATAGGAAAAACTGAAATTAGAAAAAGTACCTCATGGATAGCAGTGTCCATGGATGATGCAGTTTTTGAGTCTAGAAACAATGATTGTCCAGAGGAATAAAAGTCCATAATAGCAGCAAAGATTTCTGGCTTGAGGAGATCCCAAGAAGCATCATCAGACTTTGTTACAGTGATAAAATCAGATCCAAAGAAAACTCGAGTGATACCTGCATTTCAATTAAATTCATCCATTCACCAATCAAAATATAATTGAATATTCAATTCAAGTAATTGCAAAAACACTTTGATGGAGTTTGAAAAATGACAGACAAAAAATAGTAGCATCTTCATCCAACTTTTAATTTCTAATTTCATTTCAAGTAATACCTTAATCAATTAATTAAACAAAAGAAATGGTTCAGAAATTTTGTTGTGATGGAAACCAACAGAAATGAATCAATGTTGTTTCTGTTAAGATATCCCCACTTTCCTGCAATACACCATTACATGATACTCCTTTAAAACATTTTACAATGGTTGGGCAACAAAAAAGAATCATGCTGCTATTCAAAACATCTTTCAAAGAAGACCAGCATTCTTCTTCACAACTTTTCTGATCACATGCTCTATCATAAATCAAACCTACGTGACCTATAAATTATAGTTATTACTCACAAAGCCTGCGACTTTTCCTGTGGTTCTTTCTACACCAACGACAACCTCCAAAATGGTTAAAGAAAACATCAAAAGAACAGAACTGTATTATAACTGGAAGAGGAAAAATAGGCACAACAGGATTAAACCAGATTCACAGCAACCTGAAAATCCCAATAAACATGAACAGACTCGATCAAAATCTTCAACTCAAGACTAGAGTACAATTCAACTAAAGACAGGAAACACCAAAAAGTCAAATGTTTCTAAAAGCTCTCTTTCCACAAATAGGTAAATCCCTCTATATGATGCTTAGTAACTCATTCTTTTCTTTTTCGAAGTCCAGTAATGGAACTAAATTGAGAAGACAATAGCCAGGTCATCCCTTTTCCAAATAATTTATAATATATTTACTGTTGATTGGAAAATTAACCATTCACAATATGTATGTTCTTGCCATTCATCCCCTTCCAATCTTAAAACATTCATTTACGTTTCAATTTGAACCTTAGAGTTAAACATTAAGAAAGGAAGAATAAACATATGAAATGCAAGCTAATGAAGCATAAGCTAGCAATTCTACGCTCAAAACCATCAGGTGAACAACTATCATTTTTACCCTTAAAACTTCATCTTGGTATAATCACTTGAAAGTTAGTCTAGATTATAAAGGTGTAAGCTAGTCACTCTTACTAACTACATGCAACATTCAAATTCGACTCAACAACCATCAAGTCAAACTGAAGATCACATAGCTTAGTATTCTAGAGAGCTGATTTTGAGCAATTTAATCTAGTTTAAAAGCAGCTAGCAATCCTAAATCCATCATGCATTTCTATTTAATATGATTCTTACAAATAATCTAATAAACAGAAGAATAAGAGAAATAGAGCTCAAAATCCCAAAATAAAAACCAACCCAGGTTTTACTTTCAAGATAATCAAGCTTAACCAAATGATCTCGGGAAGCTTTATTAGTTCACCAACTGGGACATCGTTGTAAGATTTAAAACCTGATTGACCAGAAGCCAGTTCACCTTGGCCCTTTCCATTCCTTTTCGATATTTTGGTACTATATGAAATTGCGTCACACAATGAGAGGTAGCCCTCTCTCATCCCATAATCCGTAATATAATAGCCATAGTTTCATTTCTACTCAGACAACATGACATATATAGCAGTACAATAGATTAGTTCTTGCAGTCTAAGATCCTCACTCTCCCTCTCATTCAACTGCAACTTGACAGGGTAAGCTTCTTACCGTCAATTCCATACAAGGCCTTGGCCAATGGTGAATTCATTGCAGAACGGGCATTTGGGAAATCAGCACTCCCGACTTCCATCACCGCTTTACCTGGATAAAACATCAAAGACGAAGGATTGGGTGTTGATTGAGTTTGAATAAACATGCTTCTCCTTTGCCCTGCAACCCGAAAATAAAAAAAGTGAAAAACCCATCAGATTACTGAGAAACAAATTCGACCCCAAAGGCAAAAAGGACAATAAGCAAAGACAAAACCAAACAGATGAACCTATAAAAGGGTTCCACTTGAGAGATGGCAAAGATGCTAAAGACACAGAATTGGAGGAAAGGACGGAGCTTGTGTTTCCGACCGCCAGCAAGGACGGCGTTCTTGAGGAAGAGAACATGAGGCGACGAGAAATTAACTCGGAAGGAGCGACCGATCGGCATGTTTGCCGATGAGATACAGCTCGACTAATCAATCTTCCAACTCCTTTCATGGAAACTACCCTCTTTCTCAAGTAAAATTCGAAAGGCGCCTTCGGCTATCAAGTTGAGAATTCGAGACCTGATAATGACCGGGTCGGGTTCAAAAGTATTCTAATTTTAATTCTAATAACCAAGTTTAGTTGGCCGAGTATAAAATTACTCTCTTGTATTCCATTGCAGATTTTGGATTTTAACATTCTCATCATTTTTAATCTTATATTACAATTAAATATAAATTTTAAGATAAATTTATTTTTATATTTTTTATTATATTTTAACACAAAAATCAAAATATTTCTTTTTTTTTTCTTCTCTTTTTTCCTCTCATAAATTTGAAAAATCAAAATTCGTAACCTCTCTTCAATTTTAACTCTACGTCTCTCCTGTATTATTCATTTTCCTCAACAGTTAGATTTTCAAGTTCTAGTTATATTTCATGTTATTTTGTGGTCTATTGCATTGAAATTTTATTTATTTTTTCGATATCTGTTGTGGACTTTGTATTTGTTAATTGTCGTAGATTTTTTCAATTTATGATTTCGTGTTGTTAACATTCGTTTTTGTTTTATATAAATGTTCTCTCAATTGTTATGAATTATTATTTAATTAATTAAGTAGAATATAGAGAGAGAGAAGTAGAAATTAGAGATTTTGTATAATATCCATCATTGTCATCTCCTCCTTTATGTTGCATTGTTTGTAAGTTCAATTTATTTTTTCAAGAACAATCACCATTGCTTACCCAATTAGTCGAATATTATTGCTATAGATTGAAGTTTGAAGTTTGTTTACTTTATTATTTGTGATTTAAATTATTGTTTCGATAGAAAATTTTACTTAAGTCATAGCTTTCAACCAAATTTCTTTTTTTCTTTACAATATTTTAGGTTATTCTTTTCCAGTTATTTGGATTATATTAATTTGGTGAACTAACTTGTTCTTTACCATCCTCTTAGTAGCTAATTTAATTATTCGATTAATGGGTCCATATTTTATAACAAAGACAATATAGTAAAATTTGCTTTTAGGTTTTCTTATATTCGGTTAACCAAATATCTGAATCTTACATTTTAACCAAATGAACCAGATAAGATAATCTCACATCTCACTTGCAATCTTATATTCTCGTAATCCTATTGCAGAATGTAATCTAAGGTTCAGCAAACCAAACATTCCATAGTGTATTCAAATAGGCATTGTAGGGGTGCTAGAATCTTCTTACATAAATCTATATTTGATACCGAGACCAAGCCATAGTTTTAAGGTTTATTCATAATTACACTAGTCCTTATACTTTTTTTTTTTGAACAATTTAATTTTTTCAAGTGAGGCGAGCTTGTGGACTAGTTTTAACAAATAGAAAGTATAGGAAAACTACGTTAAAATAAATGAAGAAGAGAGAAAAACAGAGGAAGAAACATAAGAGAAAGGAAAAAAAATGAAAGTTAAAAGAACATAAAAAAAATTAAATCGCTCAAAATTAAAAATTATAGGGACCAATTGTAGAATTTAACCTAAAATTTTCGTTTAAAATGATGATTTAACGTGCCACGTTAGCTTATCGTTACACGGTGAACGACAATTAACGACTCAGTGACTCAAATGTTACAATATGATAACATAAGTGACTAAAATATAATATTTCAAACATAGGTGACTAAAATGTAACCTATAACAAATAAAAGTGACTATTTTAATAATTTATATGTTTTGGAATTTTGGGAAAAGTTAACCCTAAAGAAGAGGAAATCTTGAATTTTAGCAATTAAGGTGTTTGGTTTAGATTTTTCGGAATCTTTATGTTTTAATCTATTTTTGTTAAAACCCATCTATTTTATTTAGGTTAGTTTTATAGTTTGTCAAATTTCAACAACTTTTGATGAGATTCAAGTGACATTGCTCACAAATATTATGTCGAGGAACATGTTCATGAATAAATAATGTTCATGGATAATAAACAAGCAAATAAAACATAAATATATATATTAGGGTCTGTTTAATTACATGTAAAATATTTTATGGAAAATATTTTTTACATTTTGCTGTATTTGTTTCGCAGAAAATAGCTTGGTCAACGGTAAATGATTTACAGGTCAATGTAAAATAAGCTTTTTTTCCTGTAAAATGACCTATTTTGAAAAGTGTAAGTCATTTTTTAGAAAAGAATTCATTATAAGTAATTTTATTTTTATATAAAAATTAACTTAATTCAAGCTTAATATTATTATATTGATAATAAATTTTATTTTTATTTTTAAAAATATTTAAAATTATTAAAATATTATATTTTCAATATTATTAAACATACCTATTTAATTAATTATATTTAGTCATATAATAATTATCAATATAATAAATATAATTTATTATAATAAATTATTTAATATTTCAATTTTATATTAAGAATAAATTTTAAAAATAACAATTTTAAATAATATTATTCACGTATTATTGAAAATATTCAAATTTTAATAATAAATATTTATTACAATTATAAATATATTAATAATAAATGTTTTGTAGTATAAAGGTTAAAATATGTCATAAGTATATGTACACTTCATAGATTTGCAATTTAGTCTTTGCACTTTTATTTTTAAGAATTTAGTCCCTTTACTTTTCAAATTTAAAAATCAAGTCCAATTATTAGACATCATTAAATTTTTTGTCAATTTTGTTGATGCCACATTTTTAAATAAAAAATACTTACTTAATAGTCATGTAATTAAAAAATGACGTTGTAATAAACCTGAATTTAACATAATATTTTTAATATATGTAAAAACAACATAAAATATAAAATTATAGATAAAAATAAATTCAATTAAACAATAAAAAAAATCTCATATGTATGTTTGTTTCATTGAAAACAACTTTTATAAAATATTTTTAAGAAATTTACCAAACAACAGAAAATATTTTACACTCATTCATCCAAACACACACAAAAAAAAAGATTTTCCATAAAAATAAATTATTTTCCAGAAATTATTTTCTGAAAGTCATTTTTAGTGAAACAAATGGAGCCTAAATTTTTAGATATAAAAATAATCAAATACAAGAATTAATAATTATATTACAAATAAAATAAGCACACAAACAATAACAATTTATTAATATATAATAATTGAATAATAAATAAGTTTTAAATAATTTATTAAATGAGTTTAAATAAACATACACGAATTTGTTCATGAACATAACTGAGTTGAACAAGCTTTATTTGTGTTTGATTTGTTTAATATATGTGCCTTAAAATAAACGAAAATAAATAAACAAAAATCGAATTGTTCATGAATTATTCGTCGAACACTCTATTTATTTATAGCTCTTCGTGGAACTTTTTTAACAAATATAGTTAGGGGCTAGCATGATAGATGGAATGAAAGTAGAGGGACCAATGTGGCCAAAGTGGGGATTTCATTATGATACAAGGATCACAATAGATATTAAAGCAACTAAAAAGGGTTAAGAAACAAAAAATAATTCAAAGTTGAAAGGATAAAGAAAAGCGGTATGATTACATTATAGATTTTTTTCTTGTGTGCTAAGGAAATTGTATTATTATTATTATTATTATTATTATTTGTGATGGATTGTAAGCATAAATAAAATTTTATGAATTTAAAATAACTGATCGAAATTCTGGGTAATTTGATGTAATAATCAAATGAAAAATAATAATAACATGTGACTAAATATTAATCACATCCAACCCACTTCTATTGCTATTGAATTAAATAGGTTAAAATTATTCTATTAGTCCTTGTACTTTACAAAAAATGTGGATTTAGTCATTGTACTTTAATTTGGTCACTTTTAGTCCCTATATTTTTCAACTTTTAAAATTCCAATCCACACCAAATGAGAATTGTTAAAATCATTCAATTAAGTTCTGCTATTTCCTAAATATGAAGTGGGAAACATAGTATAATATGTGTAATGCCATGTCAATTTGTTATTTCCATATATTACTCATTAAAATTCAATTAATGGATTAACCACAGTCTTTTTGCGTCAATATCACAATTTCAAAATTTTAAAAATATAGAGACTTAGAACGATGTAATTAGAGAATAAAGACTAGATCTACAACTGTATGCATAATACATGACTAGTAAGTAGTAATTGAACTTAACTAAATAGATTTAACATCCACTGTTTGGGCCAACACTTTAAAACTTCAAAATTCAAAAAGTATAAGGACTAAAATTGATCAATTCAAAAAGTATAGGAACTAAAATTGATCAAATTAAAGTACATGGACTAAATCCATAACATTTATAAAGTACAGAGACTAATAGAAGAGTTTAACCAATTAAAAATTAGTTTGTATTAAGCTACCTTAGGTATATTCGTATCCTAATGAGTGAACTGAATATAGGCTACGCAATTCAACATCTCATCTTATCTTAAAAAAAAAAAAAAAAAAAACCTCACCTAATCTCCCATTTCCAAGTTGCTATTTGTATACTATAACTGTTGGTGACCAACAATTGATTGCATAAGTAAGAGGCGGACAAATTTTTTTACCAATCACAATTAAATTATATATTTTTATGATACTAGAAATATAATTTTATTATTTTAATAATTTATATTTTTATAAATTTTAAAAAATTAAATTAAAATTTTATTATTTTTGCGGGGTCAAAGTGTAATTTTATCATTACAAATTTAAAATTTTATAAACTATAAACAACTTAAATAAAGAATTTTTCATCTTCAGAAAACTAAACTCCTGCCAACCATTGGATTCACCACTATACCAAGAATTACATAAATAAATTAAGAGATATTTTAGGGAGAAAATTAGATAAAGAATTCATGAAAAAGATTAATTACAAATGGAGATAGGAAAATGTTTAGTTTTCAAATCATAATAGTTATGTTTGTTTTGAATTTGATACTGATTTGGGATAACAAAACTTTTAAGCTTAATATTTAAATTAAGTAGTTTAATTTAGGTTAAGAGAAAGGATGTAGACATGAGCCCAACCCCTTTTTATCTTTAGAAACAAACAAACATTTATTACTTAAAAACAAAACAATATGATAATAAAAGGGATTTAAACATTCAATTCTAGTATAGATTTATATAAGAAAATAAAAGATGAATGCTTAAATTCTTCCATTATTTCTTGTATTTTGTAAAAATTGTAGATTTAGATCTTATATTTTTATTTGATTAATTTTAGCTCTTGCACTTTTAGATTTTTGTAATTTTAATCTTGATAATAACAGTTAAATTTAATTACTAGTCTTGTTCATACGTTGTAAATTTAGTCCATTTTCTCCAATTGAATCATTCAAGCCCTTGTACTTTTCAATTTTAATACAAATGATAGTCATTAATTCATTAACTGAATTTTTAGTGAATAATATGTGGAAATAATAAACTAACATAATATTACACATATGACAATATTTTTAGCGCATCAAATTTTGAAAATAGTAAATTTTATTTAATAAATTTAACAAATTATTGTTCAGTGATGACTTAAATTTTAAAATTTAAAAAACACAATGACTAAAAATAATCAAATAAAAGTACAAGAATTAACTCCATAACTTTCACTAAGTATAAAGAATAATAACAAAATCTACCCAAAATAAAAGAAACCAAAAGTAGAGTCCTTAAAGAAGGATTTGAAAGCTTATACCCAAAGCGAGTAAGAGTATTGCGCACTTGTTTCTCTTCCTAAACATGTGTTTGCAATGGTACTCAAACTCCTTAATGAGAGTCACAAGGCTAATAATTGCAGTGACGGCTTAACTTCAAGTTTTGTATACAAGTAAATAATAATAAATGAAGAAAAAGAAACTCACGTCAATAACTTTGATATCAACACTAATTTATTACTGAACCAATGGTGTGATCCACGATTCAAATTTTACTATGTTTGCATTTTTATATAAAAGAAGTCCATCATGTAGGGCCTGTAAAATTGGCATCAACACTAGTGGTGCAGGGGATTTGCCTATACGAGCCGGCGATCCAACTATCAATTTAGTCCCTCATACTTGTTCCCCTCCCTAAATCATCCGTTTAACCTCAACCGTCGCCGAGGCTAGCACTCGTTGAATGCATGGAACTCACTTCCCCGCTAGATGATTGCCCCAGAAACACCCAAATTAGCCTCTAAGCCTAACATTGAAAATTCAGGCATTTATTTATTTATTGATCGTGTGTACCTTCTTGTTCCATTTCTTTATTTTTTTTAAAAATAAGAAGTCCAATTTAAATATATAAGTAAATATTTGATACATTAATACTATATTTTTTATTCCATAAATAATTTTAAAATTTTATTAATATATATTTTAATATTTTGTTATACTCCATACCACACTTATTAATTCCTAACTTAATTATAGTCTAAAAACTAACTTTGCACTCCACCAAATATTTTCCCTAAATGTATACATCCATTTGGTTTATCTTAATTTAATTCTTCTAGAAATCATAAGAAGAAAAAAATTATAAAGAAAAAAAAAACCCTAAAATTCTATTAAAAAATATAAAATTACTGCATTTTAAAAATATGCAGGATACAAAGCACGTTTTTCAAACTGATGTAATGAGCGATAATGGCAAAGCAGAGGTTTGACCAAGTAAGCTGTGTTTCGACAAATAATTTTAGTTGTTAACACAAACGTCTTCTAGACGATCCCCAAGAGTTGAAGGAGTTAGACACCAGGACGCGGACAATAATATTTGGTGCCGCCCCCATCGTATGAAGAAACTTCCTTTTCTTTTCTCTTTTCAAAGTCAAAATTAACCCCAACATTAGTATATACTTTCTTTGAATTTTTATTTTTTCTTTTTCTTTTACTTTGATTTTTCTTTTCTATTTTCTTTCTTCTTTAATTGCTACTGCCTAGCAATCTTCTCCCAAACCCCCATCTACAATTATCTATTCTTCTTTTGCTTTTTTGTTCCTTTTTTTTTCTCTCAGATCATAAATTATTTTTTGTTTAGAGAAGTAGAAGGTTGATCCAATGAGTTCCAGTACACCATCATCCAGCGCTGGAGGTGTTGGATCCGCTGATTCTGCTGCTCCTAGAAGAAATTCCAAGCGACCCAAATGTAATCTCCTTTCTTTTCTTCTTATCGCCTGCGTAGTTTGACTTTGCTACTTGTTTTTAGCTTTTCTTCGATTTATCATCTTTTTTGTTCTTTTTAAAATTCTTGTGTTTGCTCTAGTTTTGCTGCGTGCTTGTTTGTCTGTTTTGTGTTTTTTGTTGTTAGTTTTGTGTTATAATTTGTTCCAAAGTTAGATTTCAAATCCTTAGATTTATAATTAGGGCTTATTGGATTTACTGGTATTATTAGTCAAATCTAATTGTTCATCAGACCCTGATATTGCCTTTTGTGCTTGTAATTTTAGATATTAGAACTAAAGAATAATTTATCAAATATTTTGTTTTAGTAGCTCTTGATTGTGATAATAACCCCTTCTTTTATCTGTTTGATTTTCACCTCAGACTCTAAGTTCACTCAGCAAGAGCTTCCAGCTTGCAAGCCAATCCTCACGCCACGATGGGTGGGTTTTTATTATTTCGAGTCCATAAACAATCGTTTCGTTGCAATTCGATGGCATTTCTGGAAAACTGTTTTTGTTAAATATGGCTTTTCTTGTTATGCAGGTCATATCAGCCTTTATGCTTGTTAGCATTGTCTTCATTCCTATTGGAGTGGTCTCTCTGTTTGCTTCTCGAGATGTATGATTATAAGATAAAAAAAAAAGAATCTTGCAATATTCAGTTGTCTTCCTTTTTATATTGGTTAAGCGTTCATTTTCTTTTTTCTTTATCAGGTCGTCGAAATCATTGATCGGTATGAAACTGCATGTGTACCGGATGGCTACAAAAATGATAAGGTCACATTCATACAAAGTAATTTGACCAAACAATGCAACAGAACATTGACAGTAAGTTTCTCATACAGCTTCTCTTTTCAGAACATCAAGTGATGAATGCATGATATAGACAAGCAAGCAGATATTAAAGAAATCAAATCCTGGAAGTAACTCCTAGTTATCCAACTATGGTTTTGGGGAATAAATTGACTGCTTTGCTTATGTCCTTTATGCAATCAGGCATATATAAAGAAATTAAATTCTGATAAGACACTCTCTTCCAAGTCCCAACCATGGTCTCAGCGTCATTATATTAGCATACCAATAATCAGAATTAAATCCTGCAGGCAAATGAAAAATAAATATATCTTCTTACCATTCTCTTGTTGCTTTTACTAGGTTAAGAAGCGAATGAAGAAGCCTATCTATGTCTACTACCAACTGGACAATTTCTACCAGAATCATCGGAGGTATATCTTTTCTGCCTTCACTATAAGTTTTGCGCTCCATTATGTGCTCTATTGCATGCTGGCTGATCTTTAAAATGATGTTAAGGATATCCTTTTTTTCATTAGCAGACATCATGCAATATTTTAACTAATGGACCAGAAGTAGTTTGTCAAAATGTATAATAAAAAAATATTCAATGAATGAACCACATTCTTCAGATTTTCTTTACCTGTAGTTTGAAAATATTACATCTTTTAAGGAATGGTGGGATCTAGGATTTATGAAGGAATGGTAGTAATTAGATCTTTGAAAACTTTATGCATTGATGGATTCTTTGATTGGTTTGAGATGTTCCCTTTGGGGCACTAAAAAAAAATTATTTTTATTTTGAACTATTCTCATGCTCTTCTTCGAGGCTTTTAAATTTGCTTGTCTGCTTGATTTCGCTTTTCCATTGGTTTGATGACAATCCATTGTCTTCAGCCCTGCATTTGTTGTATTTATTTTGAGCCATTTCAATCTCTTGCTCCTTTTCCTTTTTCCTATTCCCATTTTTGGAAATGCATTTATTTATGATGATTCTTTCTCATCAAGTTTGATGATGGCTTTCTATAACTCAGGTATGTGAAGAGCCGAAGTGACTCACAGTTGAAAGAAAATAGCAGTTGGGATGATGTTAGTTCTTGTAAGCCTGAAGATATGTCTAATGGCCAGCCAATTGTTCCTTGTGGTCTTATAGCTTGGAGTTTATTTAATGATACCTATAGTTTCTCCCTCAACAATCAGCAATTGGCGGTGAACAAGAAGGGCATCTCCTGGAAAAGTGATAGGGACAGTAAATTTGGGAAAGATGTATTTCCCAAAAATTTTCAGAATGGAACTCTTAAAGGTGGTGCAACACTTAATTCATCTATCCCGGTAAGCTTTCATCTTCAAATCTGGCATAATTTAGTTTACTGTTTTATATTCTGAACTATTTAGTTTCTTCAATTAGTGATGTAGAATTCGAAAAAAAAAATAAAAATTGGAATAAGCACCAAGGAAATACTATGAACTTTCAAATGTCAAATCCCGGAACTCAAATCTCAATTTTCATGAAAAAAAACCACCCACGTGGTTGCAATTTTTTTTTCATTGAAGGAGTATTTGTTTTATTGTTGAATTCCTTCCTGCATACATTGAACTACTGCCTAATTTATCCAGTTCCTTCTGTATAACAGTTAAGTGAGCAAGAAGACCTCATTGTTTGGATGCGAACTGCTGCGCTGCCAACATTTAGAAAATTGTATGGGAAGATTGAACAGGATCTCCAACCAAATGATCAAATACTTGTGACATTGGATAACAACTACAATACTTACAGTTTCAATGGCAAGAAAAAACTAGTGCTTTCAACTACTAGCTGGCTTGGTGGAAAAAACGATTTCCTTGGCATTGCTTATCTCACTGTTGGTGGGCTGTGCTTCTTTTTGGCTTTGTCTTTCACTGTTGTCTACCTTGTCAAGCCAAGGTAATTTCTTTGGTCATTTTCATACTACCCATAGTCAAACGGCATCTAGACTTCAAAATATTATCGAAGGCTGCTGTTATCTGTTAATAATTTCTAGTAGCTGAGGAGGTGAAGCTAACATGTTAGTGATACAAATTAGGCTAGGATGTTTAGGGTATTTGCAAGGTATCATAGCATCTAAACCCTAAACTTGTAGAATTTTGTTAGTCGTTTTTTTCTCTACAATTTAGCATAGCTTTGTCCCCGTCTTTTAAGCAGCATTTTCAAGTCTACCTTTTCTTTTTTTCCTTTGAACTTCAAGGTAACATGTTAGCGATATAAATTAGGCTAGGATGTTCTTTTCAAAACAAGTGAACTGTATCCATTTCTGACATTTACTCATATCAAGTATTCACACCCAAGTCCGAGTATCATAATATAATATTGGGTAGTTGTAACTGATGAGGTATTGTGTTACCATTTCAGGCGACTAGGAGACCCATCGTATTTGTCATGGAACAGAAATCCAGCAGGACATTAAGCAATGCAAGAAGAACCTGGAACCTCTCATCACCAATGGTTACTGTTGGGTTGATGGGTTGATGTATTAAAATGGCCTATATATATATAATATAGTTTGTGTTTGCCTATTACATTTGTGTATTTTAAACCCTAGGAACAATGACAGATTTTTATGTAAAATTTCAGCAACTCCCTGGCACAAAGATATTCAATCTTGCAACTATTATGTTTCATGTTTGGTTCATTTTTTAAATGCGAAGGGAAAGTAGGGCATATTCACTAAATCCTTGTATTTTTCTTAACCCACGGAGGGACAATAAAGAACACTCGATTAAGCTTGTGACTTAAATTTGTATAAAGATGATATGTTTTTGGTACAAGCTTAAACATTGAAGCTTGCCGACATAAATTTTATTCACTTTTAGTATGAATCATTATAATTATAACATGAAAAGCCACAAATATTGTTACACAAATCACTAACCCTTCCATTCTAATTTAATCTTAAACTTTAATACCAGTTAATTGCACTAGAAAATTTCAATTTCACTCTCAAACTATTGAAGATCAATAAGTTCTTTCTATTATTAAAAACTTTAACGTGTTTTAATTACATTTAAAAAACTTCAAAATTATATTAATAATATTCTATTACTAAATCGTTAATTTAACTACTAAATGTGACATAATTCAAAATAAATTAATTCGACTAAAAATGTTTTAAAATAAAACATTAAAAATAAGAAAAGGAAAAGTAAAATGTTGCCCATAACTTAACAAAATTAAAAACTAAAAAAAAAAAAAAAAGTGAAGGGTGAAACTTCTTTTCTTTATTTTTTTTACGACGACGTTTTATTTTTCTTCTAATTTTTTATTTAACTTTTTTTTTCATTTTAATGTTTTATTTTCTTTTAAAATTTTATTTTAATTTATGCCAAATAAGATTTAACGATTTTAACAATAAAATGGTCTAAATGATATAACCTTGATAGTTGAAAATGTAATTAGAATCTTTTAAAGTTTGATGACCAATTTAAAAAGAGAATTATGTTTTGAAAATGTATAATTAACTCTTTTAAAAAAAAATCAGTTATTTAACAAAGCAAAGACGAAAAGCAACTTGGTGAATAATCAAATATTGACACGATAAGAGACATCGCATATATAATTTAGAAAGGATTGGGGAAATTCACCAAATTTAAACTTTTTTTTTAATATATATATAATTAGGGAGGAAAATGAGATTGTTGAGTATTAAATCCAAACTTTTTTTTCTGAAAGTGTTAGCAGTGAAGTTGATGTAATAAACTCACACCTCCTTTTCCAGCGGCAAATATCTGAAGATATTTTGCAAAAGAAAAAGTTAAGAAGAATCTGAGGATATTTTATGCAAATAAATTTGAAAAAGAAAAGAAAAGAACAAAAATTGAAACAAGTAATGGCAACTATTTCAAAATTGGTTAAAATAATTATAAAAAATCTCTTAAATTTCGTAATTTGTTTGAAGTATGTTTCGATATTTTATTGCTCCCAAACAAACCATTTAATCTTTAGTTTGTATTTAAATAATCCTAAATATATATTTAAATACCAATTCAACTCATGGGAGAACTAAGATGTCCATTAAAATTTTATTCATTACTAAAATAACAAAGACAAACAAAGTGCACAATAGACACTACTCGTATAGCAATCAAATTTAATTATTTTAGCACAAAATATAAAAGACTATTATTTGATATATTTTTAGTGAAAAGTATATATTTATTGAGTAAAAGATATGCCTTTATACAGAGACATGAGAACTCCTTTAAATAGGAGTGGAAATTCATTTATATGGTACATAAAAAAAATCAAAAGTTTCTTTTTATCTTCCTCTATCTTAAATATTTTTAGATTGTTCTATAAAGAATTACTGTAGAAGTTCATAATAGAAATTGATAATCTTGCTATGCTCCGCTCAATGCTCAGTGGACTGTTTTCGTCCATGCAAAATGTCGAAAACCATTGAGCTTCATTGTATTATCGAGGTTTATTTGTCGATAACTCTCTTGCACACAAAAATATAGGTGGGGGCTAATGAAACCTTAAATATAGTAGAATGGTTACACGCCTTGAAGCTTTCGATTAATTTCTCTTATAAGTTCATTTTTATCCCCACCCGCCAACAATTTTAAAATTCTATTTTCACAATTTATGAAAAATTAAAGAAGGTTTGGTTGTTCACCACACATTCACATGCCATTACTAGCATGGTACTATGAGGATGATTATTGGAAATTATGGCTGCATTAGGGTTAGTGATCTTGTCAAATTTTGATTTAGAAGAAATCTTTATTGTGAGGAAAGGTATGCCAAATATATTATTTTACTTGTGTTGGATTTCAAAAGTTAAGTTATATTGATAGTAATCATATTATACAAAAAAGTATGATTGTCTCATGGATTATTTATTTGATAGAGATTAAATACTAGTTTATCAAATAATATATCTGACATGTACATATTTTTACAATCATGAAAAGAGAAAGAAAGGAAGTCAAAGAAATTTTTAAGCAATGCAAGGAAATGATGTTTCGGTTGGTGCCTTAAATCGAAAACATATTCTTGTTTAGTGATTTGAAATCCTAATAATTATGTTTATTTGGTAATCTTCCAAATGTGAAAAGTTATGATTTTTCAAAAATGTACTTATGTACTAATTGATACATTACATATAGATGTTTGATAGGAGTTGAAATAATTAACCCATTCCATCCAAATTATGAGTTAAATTTTTTCAATACAAAAATTTTCTTTATTTCTTATGAACTTGAGATATTTAATGATTTGCTTTATTCGGGTCATGATATTAGTAACTGGCATTCGAGACATTATTTAAGTGTATTAATCGGTAAAATAACCATAGACTAAAAAAATGTGCAATCATATATAAAACCATTTAGGTTATGGTATAAAGTTTGGACTAGAAGTGGCTTTGACAAGAAATGAAATAAGTCATATGCAATTTGCATGGTTAGTTTTTCTTGTTAAAGTAGCATTAGCTTATATAATAAGATCACTATTCTTGTAATAGCCCAAATTTCAGCGATGTAGGAAATAGTGGTTCGAGACCACCAAATTGGGAAAATAAACTCGTAAATTGTATTATTTAATATTTACAAGCCAAATGTAGCTTTTAAAAGATTTTTAAAATAGTAAACTGTGTTTTATAAAGATTTATTTGGTTAAGAAATTGAGAAAAAGAGGTATTGAGATCTTGGTGTTATAAACCAAGCCATAAATATTTTTATGAATATTTACGGAGTGTCAATAAGATAGTATTAAAATTTCGTCGGAAAATTTTAATGTTTCGGTAATCAATTAGATAAATAGGACTAAATTGAAAAGTTGCAAAACTTGCTAAAGTGATTAAATAGCTTAACCATTAAATAAGGAAGGACTAAAAGGAAAAATGGACCATTTTAAAATGGCTGAGGCGGCATAGCGTGAAAAAAAAATCAAAGATTTTTATGTGAAAAGGACAAAATTGGAATTTTAACAAGAGTTACATGGCCAAAGTTGATTTTAATAATTTCTAGGCCATTTCTTCTTCAACTTTCTCTCAAAAACAGCCATTGAAGAGGGTTTTGAGCTGGTATTTCATATTTTAGCTTCAAGGAAGTTCAATTCTTGCTTTTTTCTTGAAATATTATATTTTTAGACTTCTACAATTAGGTCCAACTTAGTATTCTATTAGTTTTTGATTTTGTTGAAAATTTTGGAAGTTACCATTGATAAGTTCATATGATTTTTATTTATTTTATGATGAAATTAAGATGTTAATGGATGTTTAAAGGTGCTTTATTAAAGAATTTTGGATGAAAACATGTTTTAGGGGTTAAATTGAAAAGTGTTGAATTTATGGAAAATTCTGAAATTTCATGGAATTCATGGGCTGTTATTGGTATGTATGAGAATAATTAGTCTTGGAATAAGGATTAAATTGCAATAATTTTATTTTCCGAGCCTAGGGACGAAATTGTCATGTATTAAAAGTTTAGGGGAAAAATTATAATGGCCTAAATTCAAGGTTATCGGAATAATGGTTTCGCAACCATAAATCTGATTTAAATAGAAATTTATTTCAATATATTTGCATGAATATTTATATGATAGAAAATATTTTTATAAATATTTATAAAATGTTAGTAATGTGGTATTAAACTTTCGTTAGAAAATTTTAACGTTTGGGTAGGAAATTAAATGAAAAGGATTAAATTGAAAAAGGTGTAAAAGTTTAATTATAGATTAAAAGAAAGTATAAAGGACCAAAATGGCAATTAAGCTATTTTGTCTAGTTGAGGCGGTTTATTGTGAAGAAAATCTGAGATTTTTTTGTTAATATATATTATTATATTATTATATAATAAAGATATTTTAATATTTTATATTATATTGTTATTATATATATTATAAAGAGAAAGTAAAAGAACGAACAGAAAAGAAACAGAGAGTAAAGACGAAACAGAGAAGAAATAGGGGAGAAAGAAAGAAAAAGGGAGAATAGAGTTTTAAAGCTTGGAGTTTAATTTGGTAAGTTAATTTAGTCCTTTTCTTTTAATTTTGATGCTTTATAAGTTTTAGAACAAAGTTTTGATGAATTTAAGTTGAAGTTTTTGAAGTTTTAGAGTTTTTGAATATAGCATATGATGAATAAAATGATGAATTAGTGGTTTAATTGAAAGAATTTGAAGTTAGAATTGGATAAAGGACTTAATTGCAAAACAGGCTATAAGAAAACAGTTTTGGGACAGCAGTAGTAGAGTAAGTTTGAAAATTCACCAAAAATCATAGAAGTGGAATTGGAAGTTGAGTGAGATATGAAATTAAATAATATTGAGTCTGTTTTCATATGAAAGAAACACGGAAAGAAAAGAAGTTCTGGATTTTGAGATATTTAGAATTTTGTAAGACTGGTTCAGAATGAATTCGGGTTCCTCTGTTTTGACTTTAGAAAATCATCAAAAATTGAAGAAAAATAATTAGGGGCTTAAATTTATATATTTGGAATCCTGAATGAACCTATTTTCAATAAAAATAAACGAGAACATCATCCGAATTCTGTATGAGGAGATAATTAATGTTTAGTGAAGAAGGGTCAGAACTGCTAGATAGCAGAACATGGGTGACTTTAAAGAATAAACTGTACTTATTGGCTAAACCAAAAATTCTGAAACTTTTATGGGAAGAAGATATGTGAGTCTAGTTTCAGGGAAAATTAACGGTTTTTCATTTGGAGTTCTGTAGTTTGAGAAATAAATAATTTAGTGACTATGACTCAAGTAGACAGATTTGAACAAACTAAAAAATAATAATAGAATTATAGAAAATGCTACATGTGAACATGAAATGTATTGAATTGATGATTGAATTTATTTATTTAGATCCAAAAAACTCAAATACGAAGCTAGATCGAGGAAAGGAAAAAGTCCCGGATTAGTAGATTTTGTAATCGAACTAGTATCAAGGTAAGTTCATGTAACTTGAATTATATTCTTAAATGTTTGAAATGTATGTTATTGATGTGAATATAATTTGAATGCTCATTGTATGAAAATTGATGATACATTGGTATATTTGATAAAAATGGAAGAAATCCCGGTTGAATGAAAGGAAAATTCGATGGATCTCTGAAAAGGAATTGACGGTAAAAAGGATCTAGCCCGGACGGGTGATCCTATCTTGATATAGCCCTCCCGAAGAATATATGTGGAAAATGGATTTAGCCCGGACGGGTAATCCGAACTAGGGTCTGAATTTAGCCTGGACTGGTAATTCAGATCCAAGCTCATTAGAGTAATTGTCGTTGCAGGGGATTTAGCCTGGACTGGTAATCCCGACAATACTCTATGAGTTTATATTACAGGGGATTTAGCCTGGATTGGTAATCCCGCTGTAAGGATGAGGTTCGCGGGAGTGTGCTCTCTGAAATGGAAATGTGCGCACATGAATATGAATTGACGGACCCGGATTTGTACACTAAAGTGTACCTATGAAAATCCATCGAAAATTCCAAGAAATTCAACGGGATAAATATGGAAAAAGAATAACAAGGAAATGGAAATCACAGTATTGATGAGCTCATCAATCGTGGTGTGTATATTATTGATATATGGAAATTAATGGACTAACTTGAATGTTGAGTTTGTGATTGTTAGGATAATAGTGCATTGAATGGTTATATGAATGTTTAATGCATTATATTGAAAATATTAGGTAAGTATAATTCTTGTTGCATGGGCTTACTAAGCACAAAGTGCTTACTCTGTTTTCCTTTCCCTTGTTTTGTAGCATTAAGAGCTCGGAGGTCGGATCGGTGGGAGACTCATCACACTATCAACCCCAAGATTTTGGTATTTTAAGAAACTTTATTTTGGAAATCAATGGCATGTATAAGCTAATAAAATAAATGTTAACATGAATGAGTATAAGGTCAGCCATTGATATGGCTTATGTGTTGAATTTATCTTATAAATATGCATGAATTTTATTTTGAAAATATATTGAATTAGAATGGTTTCGGTTTCAAAAAAAAAAAAATTTGTAAACTCCGATAATGCCTCGTACCTTATTCTGACAACGAATACGGGTAGGGGGTGTTACAGAAATGGTAATCAATATTTTGCACTAAAACAGTGTTGGACAGCAGCAGTAGTCTAACTTTTAAAAATAACCAAAAATTTTGGGAATCAAATAGAGGATGAATAAAACATGAAATTAAAGCTTATTCAGTCTAGTTTTACATAGACGAAACAGTGTGAGCAATGGAATTGTAAATCATGAGATATAATAAATTTTGTGAGATAAGGTCAGAATGATTTCGGGTTCCCCTGTTCTGACTTTGGAAATTCATAAAAAATTGAAGAAAAATAATTAGGGCTTAAATTTATATATTTAAATTCTTACTGAGTCTATTTTCAAGAGAAACATCCAAATTCTGTGTTAAGAGATAATTAACTTTTAGTAAGTAAAGGTCAAAGCTGTCAAACAACAGAACATGGATAACTTTGAAGATTTTACTCTACTAATTGGCTAAACTATAAATTCTAAAATTTTTATGGTAGAAGGATATATGAGTCTAGTTTCAAAAACATCAAGCGGATCTTATTTTGGAGTTCTGTAGCTCAAGATAAAAATAATTTAGTGACTATGACACGGATGGACAGCTTTGAATATACAAATAAGTAAATAGTAAAGTTATAGATAATGTTACTTATAAGCGTGATATATACATTAAGGATGTGGAATGGAGAGGAGAATGAGGAGAAAAATATATGAATGACTTATGTATAAATTGATCACATGCCCGATTATAATCGATAAGCGTTGAATTAGAAATGATATAATGTTTTATTTCAAATACTTATTATGAAACTAGGATTTTATTGTTATGGTATAAAAATCGAATTGTAAGTTTGTGTAACTTGATTTGTATTCTTAAATGTTTGAAATGTATGTTTATGTGATGCAAATGTGATTTAAATGCTCAATGTATGATTATTGATGAAATGTTGATAATATTCAATAAAAAGGGAAATAAATCCCGGTTGAATGAAATGGAATTCGATGGATCACTGAAAAAGATTTGACGATAAAAAGGATCTAGCCTGGACGGGTGATCCTGATATAAGCCCTCCCGAAGAATATGTGTGAAAAGGATCTAGCCTGGACGGGTGATCCTGGTATAAGCCCTCCCGAAGAATATGTGTGAAAATGATCTAGCCCGGACGGGTAATCCAAAGTAAATGTGAGTCTGGATTTAGTCTAGAATGGTAATCCAGACAAAGCTCTATAGAGTATTTCTCATTGCAGGGGATTTAGCCTAGACTGATAATCCCGACAATACTCTTTGAGCATATGTTACAGGGGATTTAGCTTGGACTGGTAATCCCACTATAAGAAATGAGGTTCGTGGGAGTGTGCTCTCTTACTGAGGATTTAGCCTGAACTGGTAATCCTGCTGTAAGAAATGAGGTTCGCAGGAGTGTACTCTCTGAAAAGGACTTATGTATATATGTGTACGAATTGATGATTATGAGATTGTACACCATGAGTGTACTACATGAAATCCATTGAAATTCCGAGGAATTCAACAGGATAAATATGGAAAACGGTAAATACATGGGATTATAAAATTGGTGAGCGTATTCACAAGAATTTGTCATTTGAAATTGTGATTGACATGAAGAAATAGCGAATTTCATACTTATGTATGGTTACAAGTATTTATCTCAAATACAAGAAAATGATGGTTATTGATATACGGAGACACGAGACTATGATATATGAACATGGAATATGTTTGATAAATATGTTCATTCATAATTATGGAATCATGTACCTCATGTTACTATTTGCATAAAGATGATATTTCAAATACTTAGATGAGTAAAGCTCAAATATAAAATAGTATGAAATCAAGACAAGTTGTTATGAAATTGTACTTAAAATACAAAGATATGGTTGCTATATGTTATATGATTACATAATGTTAAATCGTCTATATATATGAGAAATTTAATGAGAATTGAGCCCATACATGTTTTTTGGTATTTATATGAAGTGTGCGACTAACAAGGGTGATGAGGTTATGTGTTAGGGCTCGTGATCAAGATGATTGAATATACCTTGTATGTTTATATTAAATTTAAATGAGTGAGTTTTCGGAAGCTCGTTGGTTAGGAAGCTTGACAGAGATCACTTACGCTATCCATCGACCTATTTTGGTATGTATGGTAAATGAATTATGGTTATAATGGCATGTATAGGTTAATTAGTAAATGTTGGCTTATAAATGATCTAATCAGAATTAGCCATTGGTATGGCTTGTATTTAGTAAGTTTTGAGTTACATATAATTATGATTTTATCATGTTTGATATGGGTTTAAAATGAACAAATGATGAGATGGTATAAGTATAGGGATAAAGATGATGGTTAAGAATACTATAAAAATTTATGAATATGTCTATATATATATATATATGAATAGTTGATTGATAAATTTAGATATTTAACCGTATAAATTAAATCTTGAACATATTTAAATGTTGGTGTAGTAAAAGACTAATTGGGTGAGAAATGATGCTTGGATATAGCCTTGTTTTTGTCTACACTGGTAGACATACGGGCGTGTGTCTAGGCCGTGTGCGACACATGATCTAGTACATGGGCGTGTGTCAAGGCCGTGTGTCCCCCGTATCTAGAAATTGCAAAACAAAATACCCAAGATCGAGCACACAGGTTCCCACACGGGCATGTGCCTTACCCATGTGAGGTACACGGCCTGGATACACGGGCGTGAGAGGTACACGGCCCGATACACAGCGTGCAGGTGACGCCGTGTGAATCCTCGCACCTAATTCGAAAAAAAAATTAACCACACGACCTAGCAACACGGGCGTGTGCCTTGGCCATGTGAAATCAATTTGTTCATGAGTTACAAGTTAGAGAGTTACAAGACCTAGGGACACGAGCGTGTGAAGCCACACGGCCTGGAGCGAGGTAAGTCACATGGGTGTGTTGGTCACACGGCTTGAACCACACGGGTGTGTTCCTATAGCACATGGGCGTGTAACCCCTGTAATAGAGAAAAAAATTTGGGATTATGCAAAAAATTTCCTATGATCCCGATTTAGTCCCGAATCGTTTCTAATGTTTGTTTTAGGCTTCGAGAGCCCAATAGAGGGACATTATAATTACGTTCGAAATATGAATAGTAAAATGACTCGGTTTAATGAAAAATCGCTTTGTAAACTCTCGCACCTTATTCCGACGCTCGGATACGGGTAGGGGGTGTTACAATTCTGATATGAATCTTCTAGTGAGAATGTGAACGTGATAATCATATATTTGAAACTGAGATCATATTGCGCATATTTATGATGGTGCACAAAGTTTTTATATATGACTTATATATGATCTATTGTCTCATGATTCTCTAAAATTTTAAGATATAGTAAATTTGCTATGAATAAAAAAATCTCATGAGGATGGAAATAACAATAAGATTGGACATGATTTTGACCATAGTAAAAGATTGGACAAAAACACCTTTATATGTATATGGTTTTTAAAAAAGCCATGTTATATTGACTCTGCCAAGAAGCTACGAAAATAACAAATATGTTATTTTGTTCCATCAAGAGATTTGAGACCTCTTTACAATATCTTACTTGGTGAAAAAGACATCATAATAACAATAAAGTGATCATTGTGAATTGATAATCATTCAATGGATATTCTAACATAACTATGTTGGAAATTTGGAAATTTAGAGTGAGGTACAAGCCTATACTATTTGAGTCACCCATGATGGAAACTAAACTCAACGCTTGGTATAACGTTAAGTCTTGAGTTCAATGAGATAAAGTACATCATCATTATGTAATCACTAACATTATCATCCTATTGTGAAAAGTGCTAAGTATCCATAATGATAAGGGGAATGATGAGTATTACACTATTAATAGACTCATAGCATAAATATGTTAGAGTGTTGTAATTATTGGAACATTCTCGATGAGATCTACCTATGTGAGTGGAGGTGTGGCCAATTCTAGGAGCTCAAGGGCTTGGCTTTAACAACACTCATGAAAAGAAGTTACAGGCACATGGCTATAAATGTGTCCCTGGATGTTGTACATTCATTGATGTGCAAATCATTGTGTGAGATGTATTCAGTTAATCAAATGAAATAGATAGTTTAAAGCATAGTCTACCATGCAATTTCGATTAACTTTTAACATGTTTTCACTAAATGAATGTTCAATCGTAAGACACCTTTATTTATGCAATCGATTTTCAAGATTATCAAAATTTAAAATAATTTAAAAATGAAGGGAGATTTTTGGAACATGTTCAAAATGTTTATAATGTTTCAATAGTTATAATTGAAAAATTAGAAGTGATCCAAAAATTATGTCACTTGGTTATTAACCAAGAGTTGTCATTATTCATAGTGATGAGTTATATCTCATGTTATCAAAAGTTATGTCACTTAATTAATAATAAATAGTCATAATTATTCAAGTAGATATTTATTGAATAATTATGCTTATTGTTAAAAGATGTGACTAACCATTTGGATAGTCATGTATCTAGGAAGAAATATGAGAAATCGTATAAATAGGAGTTTTATTTGTTGGACACACCAAAAACATAAAAGCTTTTGTTTCTTTTGATTCTTCATATTCTATTGTTTTAAGATTGTTCTATAGAGAATTATTTTAGAATTTCTTTATAAAAATTAATATTCTTCTATACTTCGCTCAATGCTTAGTAGACTATTTTCGTCAGTGCAGAAAGTAGACAGTCATTGGGTTTAATTGTATCCTCGAGGTTCATTTGCTAGTAACTCTTTTGCACATCAAAATATAGGTAAGGGCAAATAGGACATTAAAGAAAGTGACATTGATACACACCTTGAAACTTTCGTTAATTTCTTATAAGTTCATTTTTACCTTTACATACCAACATTTTTTAATTTTACAAGCAAGACTAAAAAATGTATATAATTTATTTATTAAAAATTATATTAAAGACATGATGATTTTTTTAACCCGGCTTATTAAATAAAAAAAATCGCAATGTATTAAATAATTATCCAAAAAAAAAAATTACTATTAACGATGTTATTCAAGTACCTAAAAAAGGTACCCACCTGATTAATGGAATTCAAATTTAAGCACCGGTTAGATCGAAATGCTTAGGTGCCAAGTATTCTGGGACTAAAGTGTGCATTAACCCTTAAAAAAACTCATCATCATTTGGGCAAAACAACAAACACCTCTAATGCAATATGTTTTCAGTGATAATTTTGAGTCACAAAAGGTCAAAGAAACAAAGTCCTCTTTCCCACAAGTGACAGGGAGAGCCACAATATCAGAAATAAGGTGCAGGTAAACCAATAGGAAATTCGCCTTGCTTACATTGGCGAAGTCGTTTAGAAGTAGAAAACACTTTGAAACAAGTAAAGCCAAAGAGGATCTTCCTCAAAGAGTCGAAAGCATGGGTGGTTTAAAAATAAATATTATTTTTATTTAAAAGCAAAAACATGTTATTACTAATTGGCTTTTTAAATTGTTTTTGGTTAAATTCATTTTACTCACTCTCATCTCATTTAAAAATCTAAAAATTCTAATAATTTAAAAAAATATTTTTTTCAAAGTTTCTAAAAAATACAATATAAATTGGTTTTCTTAATTATTTTTGTTTAAATTCTTTATTTGGTACATTGCTGTTGAAATTTTTTTTTTTTGAAATCGACTTTTATTTAAAAAATGAAAAATGAGAGTTACCACTAATCCTTTTTTGTGAGGTGTGATTGGGTCACCTCGTAATTTAATTGTTTAATGAGAGGTTTAATTAAAACAATGTTTTTTGGTCTACAAAAATCCAAAAATGAGTTCGAGTCTATTACGTGACGCTAAGGATTAGTACCCTCGTAACGCCCAAAATTGGTACCTAATTGATTAATTCTTGTCTTAGTGTCGAAAGTTGAAAACTTGAAAAGAGTTTAAAATACGATTCCTCTTTGTATTAATGTTATTTTTACTTAAAAATTGCTTAAATAGATCGAAATATATGTTAAAGACCCTCTTATCTCGAGGTAAGAAAATGCCACATTCCGTAAGTTAGGACACGGCACCTCGAATCCTTGAGGATAAGCTTGCCTTTTATTTTTTATTTAAATCTCATGTATTTTAATTTTAAAAAGATATTCGGTTATTTAGATTCAACGAGCAAATCGAAACTCTGTAAGTTAGGGTACGACTTCTTGAATCTCCAAATACGAAACATTGCCTATATTTAAGATTTCCCTTTTTTTTAAAATAATAACAAATGCAATATTTAAAACGATATGTATTTAGTTTATTCGAGTATGGTATATAAAAGATAGCTAAAACGTGAAAATCTCATATTTAACGAATGGTGGTGCAACATAAACTAATAACGCGTAAAATATGATGATAATAAAAATGATGATTGTAACACCCCTTAACCCGTGATCATGCGCTGCACTAGGTTATGAGGTATTACCAAACAAAACACAACTCGTAATGTGCATTCATATATATATTTAAAAACATTTCATATATACAAATCATGTTTCATTAATACAAAGTTCGAATTGTATCAACTTCAATTGCATGGCTATTGAATGCCTAAAACATTATCAAACATACTGCAATCATATCACATTACATCATAGCTAAACATAATTTTAATATTATTATAACATACTCACTTGCATATATTTAATCCACAACTACCATATCAATATAAAACTTTAACTAATATGAATATTAGTTATTTATGAACTATATACATATACATATTAACTTAATCTGAACTATACCACGCGCAAAATGGGCAATATTATACAAGTACATACAAACATTTCTAAATGACCTAATTCCAATTGTAAAATTTACCAATTCATGCACTGCCCACTTGACTAACCTTAACCATTTTCTAAGTTCAATAATCCAATTGACATGCCAATTTCACATGCTATGCACCATGCCAAAATTTCATATACACAATCAAATCCATTAACCCAATATTCGCTAACAAATTTAGCCTCCAAAATTCATACATTTTCATCTTGAACCACACCTATAAAGTCAATCATTCAAGCTTATAATATGTGCATACTTAACCATTACAAACCGATTTTAACTAACCTTTATACATATATATATATATATCAAAACATTTACCACATTATTAACTAAACATAGCAATCCTACTTCACATACAAATGAACCATACCGAATTGCTAAAAATCAACCCATCGAGCATTAAATCAAAAGCACATAAAAAAACGGGCTAATCAACTTAACATCATAATCGAATATATAATGTGCCCATCATTACCCCTTTACCGAATCATATATATATCAAACATCACAAACATTTATATATTCGATATTAAGCTTGCTATTTTAAATTATAAGCACATACATAAAGCACCACACATATAAGACATACACATTACTTATTTCATATATTAAAATTATATATATCATTTCCTTTATATTATACTTAGCATTTTACTCATTTATTCAATCCACACATCTTAAGATTTTATTACCTAGTATAAACCAAGTTTATCACATACATGTAACTTAAATATCTCATTCTAATGCAAGCTCAAATCATGATCCAATATAGTCAAATTTGAGCATAAAAATTGAATACGTTAAGCACCCATTCACAAGCACATAAAATCCAACTTAAGCAAAATGATCATAGATAAACCAACTTTAAACCAAACCGAACATAAGCATGGAAATTAAGCCATTTTCGCATGGCTATCTATATACATATCCCAAAATCAATCATTTCAAAATATAACCCAGCCTATACATGCCATAGTTTCAAAAAAATTCAGCTTATAAAATACCGGGTTAGTCGATAGTATGATAGACTTTGACGATGATCCCCGAGCTCGTAATTTGACTCCAAAATCTATAAAACAATACAAACAAACACATACAGTAAGCTATCATAACTTAGTAATTTATAAGCAATTACATAACAACAATGCATTATATCATTATATTAGTAAGGCCAATTCAATATAATCATAATCAAGGTTTTTAACCATAACTATAATTTATAACACCATTCGTAAACTTTCACATTTCATAGCCTTAAGGTCGAACACTCACACATTCAATAATAATGTGTTTCACATTGATCTATAAAATCACTTTCTCATCTCAAAACAAATACATATACATTTATACAAGTATGCACATATATATATATATCACATTTTCTTAATTTCATATGTATATATCACTTACCGAATTTATACCGCATTTCAAACTCATATAAATCACATATTAACATGTATAATACATAGTTTCATTTCAACAAATAATACTTACTTTATTATCCAAAAGATAATCTATCATCACATACTTGATCATTTAATCTCGCTTAACACACCATTAATCGATACACTAAAAGGATCAAAGAAACTCTGACACTCAAGAAACGAACTAGTATCAAGGTAAGTTCATGTAACTTGAATTATATTCTTAAATATTTGAAATGTATGTTATTGATGTGAATATAATTTGAATGCTCATTGTATGAAAATTGATGATACATTGGTATATTTGATAAAAATGGGAAGAAATCCCGCTGAATGAAAGGAAAATTCGATGGATCTCTCAAAAGGAATTGACGGTAAAAAAGGATCTAGCCCTGACGGGTGATCCTATCTTGATATAGCCCTCCCAAGAATATATGTGGAAAATGGATTTAGCCCTTGACGGTAATCCGAATTAGGGTCCGAATTTAGCCTGGACTCGTAATTCAGATCCAAGCTCATTAGAGTAATTGTCGCTGCAGGGATTTAGCCTGGACCGTAATCCCGACAATACTCTATGAGTTTATATTACAGGATTTAGCTCGATTGGTAATCCCACCGTAAGGATGAGGTTCAAGCGAGTGTGCTCTCTCAAATGGAAATGTGCGCACATGAATATGAATTGACGGATTCGATTTGTACACTAAAGTGTACCTATGAAAATCCATCGAAAATTCCAAGAAATTCAACGGGATAAATATGGAAAAAGAATAACAAGGAAATGGAAATCACAGTATTGATGAGCTCATCAATCGTGGTGTGTATATTATTGATATATGGAAATTAATGGACTAACTTGAATGTTGAGTTTGTGATTGTTAGGATAATAGTGCATTGAATGGTTATATGAATGTTTAATGCATTATATTGAAAATATTAGGTAAGTATAATTCTTGTTGCATGGGCTTACTAAGCACAAAGTGCTTACTCTGCTTTCCTTTCCTTGTTTTGTAGCATTAAGAGCTCTGAGGTCGGATCGGTGGGAGACTCATCACACTATCAACCCCAAGATTTTGGTATTTTAAGAAACTTTATTTTGGAAATCAATGGCATGTATAAGCTAATAAAATAAATGTTAACATGAATGAGTATAAGGTCAGCCATTGATATGGCTATGTGTTGAATTTATCTTATAAATATGCATGAATTTTATTTTGAAAATATATTGAATTGGAATGGTTTCGGTTTCAAAAAAAAAAAAAATTGTAAACTCCGGTAATGCCTCGTACCTTATTCTGACAACGAATACGGGTAGGGGTGTTACATTTGTTGGTATCGAGCTACGGTTTAGTTTGGTTCTAGGACCGATATAGCAAATACTGATTAGCTATACATGCCATTTAAATTATTTTTGATAGTGTGATATCTCCCGACCATTTAAATTGTGTTTTCCTTATAGTAATATCATCCGACCGAGCTCAACTGAGGAAGTCGGAAGTCATGCTCCGCTTCAAAGACAAAGAGAAGAAACTAGCAGAGAAGGCCCCCAAAGATAGAGGGTCAAGGGGAGGAGGCAAAAATAGCCTTCTTTCAAATGATGAATGAATGGTTTACTCGGTACATAAGAACTAACCCTACAAAGGCAAACTCAAGCTCCTCCTCCTGCTCCACCACCTGCTCTCGAGATTCCACAGTGCAGTGCAATCGAATCTGGCAAAAAAAGGGAAAGCTCCGATTGATAAAATCCGAAAATATGGGGCCAAAGAATTTCGAGCAGTAGTTGATGATGATCCCGAACGAGCTGAATTTTGGTTAGAAAATACTACTCGGGTTTTGGAGGAATTATCTTGCACGCCAGAAGAATGTTTGAAATGTGCCGTCTCACTGCTAAAAGACACAGCTTACCATTGGTGGAATATTAAAGCTTCAGTTGTTCCGAAAGAAGAAATTACATGGGAATTCTTCCAGACCGAGTTCAAAAAGAAATATATCAGTCAGAGATTCTTTGATCAGAAAAGAAAAGAATTTCTTGAGCTGAAACAGGGTAATAGATCAGTATATGAGTATGAAAGAGAATTTGTTCGGTTGAGTAAATATGCTCGAGAATGGGTACAATGGAAGTCAAATGTGCAAACGATTCAAGAAGGGTTGAATGAAGAAATTAAGCTACTTATTGGAATTCTTGAAATTCGAGAGTTTGCTACACTAGCAGAGCGAGCTTATAAAGCAGAAGAATGGAGCAAAGAAAAGAAACAGGCTGAGAGGGAAGCTCGAATTTTTAGTAAAAGACAAATGAGAAAATCTCGCCGCTCGCTCCAAAGAAATTGAAGAAGTACCAGATCGTTCTACCTCAACCACCGGTATTCGGATAGAGTGCGAGGTTCACAAACAAGACTAATTCAAGATCTTCCACTCCTCGGTGACCAAGTGTTGGCGGTGTTGGTACCCGGCCGAGATGCCATGATTGTAATAAAGCTCATTTTGGTGAATGTCGATTTAAGAGTGGGGCTTGTTACCGATGTGGTTCTTTTGACCATTTTCTCGAGATTGTCCGAAAGAAGTGAAAAAGAAGTTCGAATATATATCGAAGCCAAGTAATCCATCTTTGAGGGTAGACTATCTTGACCATCCCAGAATGTCGATAGTAGCCGAGAGCTACAAAAGATACTACAAGTAGGCCTGAGACACGAGCGCCTCCTAGGACATATGTCATTCGTACCAGAGAAGATGCTTCAGAACCCGATGTTATTACTGGTACATTTTCTTTACTTGAAACTGATATTACTGCATTAATTGATCCCGGTTCTACGCATTCATATATATGTGTAAAACTTGCATGCGTTAAAGATTTATCTGTTGAACCCACTGAATTTGTGGTTAAAGTCTCGAACCCCTTTGGCCAATTTATTTTGGTGGATAAAATTTGTAAAAATTGTCCACTGATGGTAAGAGGTTATTGTTTCCTGGCTGATTTGATGTTACTGTCATTTGATGAGTTTGATGTGATATTGGGCATGGATTGGTTAACTCAAAGATGATGCAAAGAGTAAATCAGTAAATGTAAATATATTGTGTTGAAGTGTCAGAATGGTGAATTATTTCGGGTTAAATCTGATCAGACAGAGGGATTATCTGATGTGGTTTCAGTTATTACTGCTCAGAGGTATGTCAAAAAGGGGTATGATGCTTTTCTTGCTTATGTATTAGATACCAAGGTATCTGAGTCGAAGATTCAAGCAGTGCCAGTGGTATGCGAATTTTCTGATGTGTTTCCAGAAGAGTTACCAGGGTTGCCACCAGAAAGGAAAGTGGAATTTTCTATAGATTTGATTTCGAGAACTACTCCGATTTCCATATCTCCGTACCGAATGGCTCCTACAGAATTAAAGGAATTAAAGACACAGTTACAGGAACTTGTTGATAGAGGTTTTGTTCGACCGAGTCAGTCATCTTGGAGTGCTCCGGTTTTGTTTGTAAAAAAAGAAAGATGGGTCTTTGAGATTGTGTATTGACTATCTACACTTTCAATAAGGTAACTATAAAGAATAAGTATCCGCTGCCCTGATTGATGATTTATTTGATCTCACGAAAAGTGCTACGGTATTTTCAAAGATTGATCTCCGATCGGGCAACTATCGCCACGAGTAAAGGAGTCGAGATGTGCAAAGACAACTTTCGTAACTGTGCACGCATTATGAGTTTCGTTATGCCATTTGGGTTGACTAATGCACTGCGCAGATTTATGGATCCGATGAATCGAATATTCGCACTGCATTTAGACAGATTTGTGGTAGTATTCATTGATGATATTTTGGTTTATTCTCGAGATGAAGAAGAACATACGTAACATTTGAGAATTGTGTTGCAAATTCTGCGAGAGAAACAGATTATATGCTAAATTCAAGAAATGTGAATTTTGGCTTTGAGAAGTGGGTTTTCTTGGACATATTGTATCCACTGAAGGCATCGTGGTAGATCCAAGTAAAATCTCAGCTATTGTCAATTGGAGTCCACCAAGATCAGATTCAAGTTAGAAGGTTCTTGGTTTAGCTGGTTATTATCGGAGATTTGTACAGTGATTCTCTATGATAGCTTCTCCGATGACTCGATTATTGCGTAAAAATGTAAAGTTCGAGAGGATCGATGAATGTCGCAGAGTTTCAACCGATTGAAAGATCTACTAACGAAAAGCACCAGATTATAGTGCAAATTTCGAATCGGGTAAGGAATTTGTTATTTACAAAGTGATGCCTCATTAAATGGTTTAGGTTGTGTCTTGATACAAGAAGGTAAAGTAATAGCCTATGCTTCAAGACAACTTAAACCACATGAAAGAAATTATCCTAGTACATGATCTTGAGTTAGCCGCTATTGTTTTTGCATTGAAGATATGGCGGCATTACTTGTACGGTGAGAAATGTCATATTTATACCGATCATAAAAGCTTGAAGTATTTGATGACACGTAAAGATCTGAATTTAAGACAAACATACAGTGGCTTGAATTGATAAAGGACTATGATTTGATTATTGATTACCATCCGGTAAGGCTAATATTATGGCGGATGCTTTGAGTTGAAAATATCTGCTTGCTTTGTGATCTATGAATGCTCAATTGACTTTGGTTGATGATGGTTCAATCTTAGCTGAATTGAGCTAAACCAACATTTCTACAAAGAAATATGTGAAGCTCGTAAGAATGATGAGAAGTTACAGTTAAACGGGCACAATGTGAGTCAGATACTAATTCTGAATTTCAAGTTGGGATTGATGATTGTTTATTATTCAGAGGTAGGGTATGTGTACCCAAGAATTCAGAGCTCATACAGAAGATTTTACACGAGACTCACAGTGGTATTATGTCTGTACATCCGGGAAGTAATAAAATGTATAATAATCTGAAAAAGATGTACTGGTGGCCAGGAATGAAATGTGATATCTCTGAATTTGTGTCAAGATGTTTAATATGTCAGCAAGTTAAAACTGAACATCAAGTACCTTCAGGGTTACTTCAGCCAATTACTATACTGGAATGGAAATGGGAAAGAATCACTATGGATTTTGTATCGGGGTTACCGTTGTCTTCGAGGAAAAAGGATGCTATTTGGGTGATTGTTGACCGATTGACAAAATCAGCACACTTTATTCCGATACGTATGGATTATTCTTTAGATAAACTGACTAAACTGTACATATCTGACATTGTCAGGCTACATGGAGTGCCTGTCTCCATTATATCAGATAGAGATCCCCGATTTACGTCTTGTTTCGGGATAAATTGCAAGAAGCTTTGGGTACTCGGCCAGTATTTCAAGATCGCATTTCATCCTCGCATGATGGCCAATCTGAGCGCGTAATTCAAGTATTGGAAGATATGTCTCCGATGTTGTACACTAGAATTTGAAGGTAATTGGGAGAGGTATCTACCTTTGATTGAATTTGCTTACAATAATGAGCTTATCACCCCGAGATTAAAATGGCTCCATATGAAGCTTTATATGGTAGAAAGTGTAGAACACCGTTATATTGGACAGAGCTCAAGAAAAGAAGATACATGGCGAGATTTGATCCAGAAACAGTAAGAAAAGTAAAGGTTATTCGGGATAGTTTAAAAGCACTTTCCCGATCGCCAAAAGTCATATGCCGATCTTAAACGAAAAGAGATTGAATTTCAGTGTTGGTGACAAGGTATTTCGAAAGTGTCTCCTTGGAAGAAAGTTCTCCGATTCTCGGTCGAAAGGGTAAATTGAGTCCAAGATTTATCGAGCCATATGAGATCATAGAAAGAATTGGACCGGTCGCTTATCGGTTGGCATTACCACCGTAACTTGATAGAATCCATAATGTTTTTCATGTGTCTATGCTACAACGATATCGGTCAGATCCTTCACATGTTATTTCTCCGATAGAAGTGGAGATTCAACCGGATATGAGTTACAGTGAAGAACCGATCAAGATATTGGCACGGGAAACAAAGGAGCTTAGAAATAAAAAAATAAATTTGGTGAAAGTATTGTGACAAAAACTCGGGATTGAGGAAGTGACATGGGAACCGGAGGAGGCAATGAGGAAACAATATCCAAACCTCTTTACTGGTAAGATTTTCGAGGACGAAAATCCTTAAAAGGGGGGAGAGTTGTAATGGCCTAAATTCAAGGTTATCGGAATAATGGTTTCGCAACCATAAATCTGATTTAAATAGAAATTTATTTCAATATATTTGCATGAATATTTATATGATAGAAAATATTTTTATAAATATTTATAAAATGTTAGTAATGTGGTATTAAACTTTCGTTAGAAAATTTTAACGTTTGGGTAGGAAATTAAATGAAAAGGATTAAATTGAAAAAGGTGTAAAAGTTTAATTATAGATTAAAAGAAAGTATAAAGGACCAAAATGGCAATTAAGCTATTTTGTCTAGTTGAGGCGGTTTATTGTGAAGAAAATCTGAGATTTTTTTGTTAATATATATTATTATATTATTATATAATAAAGATATTTTAATATTTTATATTATATTGTTATTATATATATTATAAAGAGAAAGTAAAAGAACGAATGAAAAAGAAAATGTAAAGTAAAGACGAAAACAGAGAAGAAATAGGGGAGAAAGAAAGAAAAAGGAGAATAGAGTTTTAAAGCTTGGAGTTTAATTTGGTAAGTTAATTTAGTCCTTTTCTTTTAATTTTGATGCTTTATAAGTTTTAGAACAAAGTTTTGATGAATTTAAGTTGAAGTTTTTGAAGTTTTAGAGTTTTTGAATATAGCATATGATGAATAAAATGATGAATTAGTGGTTTAATTGAAAGAATTTGAAGTTAGAATTGATAAAGGACTTAATTGCAAAACAGGCTATAAGAAAACAGTTTTGGGACAGCAGTAGTAGAGTAAGTTTGAAAATTCACCAAAAATCATAGAAGTGGAATTGGAAGTTGAGTGAGATATGAAATTAAAGAATATTGAGTCTGTTTTCATATGAAAGAAACACGGAAAGAAAAGAAGTTCTGGATTTTGAGATATTTAGAATTTTGTAAGACTGGTTCAGAATGAATTCGGGTTCCTCTGTTTTGACTTTAGAAAATCATCAAAAATTGAAGAAAAATAATTAGGGGCTTAAATTTATATATTTGGAATCCTGAATGAACCTATTTTCAATAAAAATAAACGAAAAAACATCATCCGAATTCTGTATGAGGAGATAATTAATGTTTAGTGAAGAAGGGTCAGAACTGCTAGATAGCAGAACATGGGTGACTTTAAAGAATAAACTGTACTTATTGGCTAAACCAAAAATTCTGAAACTTTTATGGGAAGAAGATATGTGAGTCTAGTTTCAGGGAAAATTAACGGTTTTTCATTTGGAGTTCTGTAGTTTGAGAAATAAATAATTTAGTGACTATGACTCAAGTAGACAGATTTGAACAAACTAAAAAATAATAATAGAATTATAGAAAATGCTACATGTGAACATGAAATGTATTGAATTGATGATTGAATTTATTTATTTAGATCCAAAAAACTCAAATACGAAGCTAGATCGAGGAAAGGAAAAAGTCCCGGATTAGTAGATTTTGTAAACGAACTAGTATCAAGGTAAGTTCATGTAACTTGAATTATATTCTTAAATGTTTGAAATGTATGTTATTGATGTGAATATAATTTGAATGCTCATTGTGTGAAAATTGATGATACATTGGTATATTTGATAAAAATGGGAAGAAATCCCGGTTGAATGAAAGGAAAATTCGATGGATCTCTGAAAAGGAATTGACGGTAAAAAGGATCTAGCCCGGACGGGTGATCCTATCTTGATATAGCCCTCCCGAAGAATATATGTGGAAAATGGATTTAGCCTTGACGGGTAATCCGAATTAGGTCCAAATTTAGCCTGGATCGTAAATTCGATCCAAGCTCATTAGAGTAATTGTCGCGCAGGATTTAGCCTGACTGTAATCCCGACAATACTCTATGAGTTTATATTACAGGGATTTAGCTCGATTGGTAATCCCACTGTAAGGATGAGGTTCATGGAGTGTGCTCTCTGAAATGGAAATGTGCGCATATGAATATGAATTGACGGATTCTTGATTTGTACACTAAAGTGTACCTATGAAAATCCATCAAAAATTCCAAGAAATTCAACGGGATAAATATGGAAAAAGAATAACAAGGAAATGGAAATCACAGTATTGATGAGCTCATCAATCGTGGTGTGTATATTATTGATATATGGAAATTAATGGACTAACTTGAATGTTGAGTTTGTGATTGTTAGGATAATAGTGCATTGAATGGTTATATGAATGTTTAATGCATTATATTGAAAATATTAGGTAAGTATAATTCTTGTAGCATTAAGAGCTCGGAGGTCGGATCGGTGGGAGACTCATCACACTATCAACCCCAAGATTTTGGTATTTTAAGAAACTTTATTTTGGAAATCAATGGCATGTATAAGCTAATAAAATAAATGTTAACATGAATGAGTATAAGGTCAGCCATTGATATGGCTTATGTGTTGAATTTATCTTATAAATATGCATGAATTTTATTTTGAAAATATATTGAATTAGAATGGTTTCGGTTTCAAAAAAAAAAAATTTGTAAACTCCGATAATGCCTCGTACCTTATTCTGACAACGAATACGGGTAGGGGTGTTACGAAATAAATGGTAATCAATATTTTGCACTAAAACAAAGTTGGACAAAGAAGTAGAGTCTAACTTTTAAAAATAACCAAAAATTTTGGGAATCAAATAGAGGATGAATAAAACATGAAATTAAAGCTTATTCAGTCTAGTTTTACATAGACGAAACAAGGTGAGCAATGGAATTGTAAATCATGAGATATAATAAATTTTGTGAGATAAGGTCGAATGATTTGGGTTCCCTGCTCGACTTTGGAAATTCATAAAAATTGAAGAAAAATAATTAGGGCTTAAATTTATATATTTAAATTCTTACTGAGTCTATTTTCAAGAGAAACATCCAAATTCTGTGTTAAGAGATAATTAACTTTTAGTAAGTAAAGGTCAAAGCTGTCAAACAACAGAACATGGATAACTTTGAAGATTTTACTCTACTAATTGGCTAAACTATAAATTCTAAAATTTTTATGGTAGAAGGATATATGAGTCTAGTTTCAAAAACATCAAGCGGATCTTATTTTGGAGTTCTGTAGCTCAAGATAAAAATAATTTAGTGACTATGACACGGATGGACAGCTTTGAATATACAAATAAGTAAATAGTAAAGTTATAGATAATGTTACTTATAAGCGTGATATATACATTAAGGATGTGGAATGGAGAGGAGAATGAGGAGAAAAATATATGAATGACTTATGTATAAATTGATCACATGCCCGATTATAATCGATAAGCGTTGAATTAGAAATGATATAATGTTTTATTTCAAATACTTATTATGAAACTAGGATTTTATTGTTATGGTATAAAAATCGAATTGTAAGTTTGTGTAACTTGAATTGTATTCTTAAATGTTTGAAATGTATGTTTATGTGATGCAAATGTGATTTAAATGCTCAATGTATGATTATTGATGAAATGTTGATAATATTCAATAAAAAGGGAAATAAATCCCGGTTGAATGAAATGGAATTCGATGGATCACTGAAAAAGATTTGACGGTAAAAAGGATCTAGCCTGGACGGGTGATCCTGATATAAGCCCTCCCGAAGAATATGTGTGAAAAGGATCTAGCCTCGACGGGTGATCCCGTATAAGCCCTCCAAAGAATATGTGTGAAAATGATCTAGCCCTGACGGGTAATCCAAAGTAAATGTGAGTCTGGATTTAGTCTAGAATGGTAATCCAGACAAAGCTCTATAGAGTATTTCTCATTGCAGGGGATTTAGCCTAGACTGATAATCCCGACAATACTCTTTGAGCATATGTTACAGGGGATTTAGCTTGGACTGGTAATCCCACTATAAGAAATGAGGTTCGTGGGAGTGTGCTCTCTTACTGAGGATTTAGCCTGAACTGGTAATCCTGCTGTAAGAAATGAGGTTCGCAGGAGTGTACTCTCTGAAAAGGACTTATGTATATATGTGTACGAATTGACAGATTATGAGATTGTACACCATGAGTGTACTACATGAAATCCATTGAAATTCCGAGGAATTCAACAGATAAATATGGAAAACAGTAAATACATGGGATTATAAAATTGGTGAGCGTATTCACAAGAATTTGTCATTTGAAATTGTGATTGACATGAAGAAATAGCGAATTTCATACTTATGTATGGTTACAAGTATTTATCTGAAATACAAGAAAATGATGGTTATTGATATACGGAGACACGAGACTATGATATATGAACATGGAATATGTTTGATAAATATGTTCATTCATAATTATGGAATCATGTACCTCATGTTACTATTTGCATAAAGATGATATTTCAAATACTTAGATGAGTAAAGCTCAAATATAAAATAGTATGAAATCAAGACAAGTTGTTATGAAATTGTACTTAAAATACAAAGATATGGTTGCTATATGTTATATGATTACATAATGTTAAATCGTCTATATATATGAGAAATTTAATGAGAATTGAGCCCATACATGTTTTTTGGTATTTATATGAAGTGTGCGACTAACAAGGGTGATGAGGTTATGTGTTAGGGCTCGTGATCAAGATGATTGAATATACCTTGTATGTTTATATTAAATTTAAATGAGTGAGTTTTCGGAAGCTCGTTGGTTAGGAAGCTTGACGGAGATCACTTATGCTATCCATCGACCTATTTTGGTATGTATGGTAAATGAATTATGGTTATAATGGCATGTATAGGTTAATTAGTAAATGTTGGCTTATAAATGATCTAACTGTAACTAGCCATTGGTATGGCTTGTATTTAGTAAGTTTTGAGTTACATATAATTATGATTTTATCATGTTTGATATGGGTTTAAAATGAACAAATGATGAGATGGTATAAGTATAGGGATAAAGATGATGGTTAAGAATACTATAAAAATTTATGAATATGTCTATATATATATATATATATGAATAGTTGATTGATAAATTTAGATATTTAACCGTATAAATTAAATCTTGAACATATTTAAATGTTGGTGTAGTAAAAGACTAATTGGGTGAGAAATGATGCTTGGATATAGCCTTGTTTTTGTCTACACTGGTAGACATACGGGCGTGTGTCAAGGCCGTGTGTCCCCCGTATCTAGAAATTGCAAAACAAAATACCCAAGATCGAGCACACAGGTTCCCACACGGGCATGTGCCTTACCCATGTGAGGTACACGGCCTGGATACACGGGCGTGAGAGGTACACGGCCTGGATACACAGGCGTGTGATACGGCCGTGTGAATCCTGCACCTAATTCGAAAATAAAAATTAACCACACGACCTAGTAACACGGGCGTGTGCCTTGGCCATGTGAAATCAATTTGTTCATGAGTTACAAGTTAGAGAGTTACAAGACCTAGGGACACGAGCGTGTGAAGCCACACGGCCTGGAGCGAGGTAAGTCACATGGGTGTGTTGGTCACACGGCTTGAACCACACGGTGTGTTCCTATAGCACATGGGCGTGTAACCCCTGTAATAGAGAAAAAAATTTGGGATTATGCAAAAAATTTCCTATGATCCCGATTTAGTCCCGAATCGTTTCTAATGTTTGTTTTAGGCTTCGAGAGCCCAATAGAGGGACATTATAATTACGTTCGAAATATGAATAGTAAAATGACTCGGTTTAATGAAAAATTGTTTTGTAAACTCGTACCTTATTCCGACGCGTCGGATACGGGGTAGGGGTGTTACAATTACGATATGAATCTTCTAGTGAGAATGTGAACGTGATAATCATATATTTGAAATCGAGATCATATTATGATATTTATGATGGTGCACAAAGTTTTTATATATGACTTATATATGATCTATTGTCTCATGATTCTCTAAAATTTTGAGATATAGTAAATTTGCTATGAATAAAAAAATCTCATGAGGATGGAAATAACAATAAGATTGGACATGATTTTGACCATAGTAAAAAGATTGGACAAAAACACCCTTATATGTATATGGTTTTTAAAAAAAAAGCCATGTTATATTGACTCTGCCAAGAAGCTACGAAAATAACAAATATGTTATTTTGTTCCATCAAGAGATTTGAGACCTCTTTACAATATCTTACTTGGTGAAAAGACATCATAATAACAATAAAGTGATCATTGTGAATTGATAATCATTCAATGGATATTCTAACATAACTATGTTGGAAATTTGGAAATTTAGAGTGAGGTACAAGCCTATACTATTTGAGTCACCCATGATGGAAACTAAACTCAACGCTTGGTATAACGTTAAGTCTTGAGTTCAATGAGATAAAGTACATCATCATTATGTAACTCGCTAACATTATCATCCTATTGTGAAAAGTGCTAAGTATCCATAATGATAAGGGAATGATGAGTATTACACTATTAATAGACTCATAGCATAAATATGTTAGAGTGTTGTAATTATTGGAACATTCTCGATGAGATCTACCTATGTGAGTGGAGGTGTGGCCAATTCTAGGAGCTCAAGGGCTTGGCTTTAACAACACTCATGAAAAGAAGTTACAGGCACATGGCTATAAATGTGTCCCTGGATGTTGTACATTCATTGATGTGCAAATCATTGTGTGAGATGTATTCAGTTAATCAAATGAAATAGATAGTTTAAAGCATAGTCTACCATGCAATTTCGATTAACTTTTAACATGTTTTCACTAAATGAATGTTCAATCGTAAGACACCTTTATTTATGCAATCGATTTTCAAGATTATCAAAATTTAAAATAATTTAAAAATGAAGGGAGATTGTTGGAACATGTTCAAAATGTTTATAATGTTTCAATAGTTATAATTGAAAAATTAGAAGTGATCCAAAAATTATGTCACTTGGTTATTAACCAAGAGTTGTCATTATTCATAGTGATGAGTTATATCTCATGTTATCAAAAGTTATGTCACTTAATTAATAACAAATAGTCATAATTATTCAAGTAGATATTTATTGAATAATTATGCTTATTGCTAAAAGATGTGACTAACCATTTGGATAGTCATGTATCTAGGAAGAAATATGAGAAATCGTATAAATAGGAGTTTTATTTGTTGGACACACCAAAAACATAAAAGCTTTTGTTTCTTTTGATTCTTCATATTCTATTGTTTTAAGATTGTTCTATAGAGAATTATTTTAGAATTTCTTTATAAAAATTAATATTCTTCTATACTTCGCTCAATGCTTAGTAGACTATTTTCGTCAGTGCAGAAAGTAGACAGTCATTGGGTTTAATTGTATCCTCGAGGTTCATTTGCTAGTAACTCTTTTGCACATCAAAATATAGGTAAGGGCAAATAGGACATTAAAGAAAGTGACATTGATACACACCTTGAAACTTTCAAGCAATTTCTTATAAGTTCATTTTTACCTTTACATACCAACATTTTTTAATTTTACAAGCAAGACTAAAAAATGTATATAATTTATTTATTAAAAATTATATTAAAGACATGATGATTTTTTTAACCCGGCTTATTAAATAAAAAAAATCGCAATGTATTAAATAATTATCCAAAAAAAAAAATTACTATTAACGATGTTATTCAAGTACCTAAAAAAGGTACCCACCTGATTAATGGAATTCAAATTTAGGCACCGGTTAGATCGAAATGCTTAGGTGCCAAGTATTCTGGGACTAAAGTGTGCATTAACCCTTAAAAAAACTCATCATCATTTGGGCAAAACAACAAACACCTCTAATGCAATATGTTTTCAGTGATAATTTTGAGTCACAAAAGGTCAAAGAGACAAAGTCCTCTTTCCCACAAGTGACAGGGAGAGCCACAATATCAGAAATAAGGTGCAGGTAAACCAATAGGAAATTCGCCTTGCTTACATTGGCGAGTCGTTTAGAAGTAGAAAAACACTTTGAAACAAGTAAAGCCAAAGAGGATCTTCCTCAAAGAGTCAGAAGCATGGGTGGTTTAAAAATAAATATTATTTTTATTTAAAAAGCAAAAACATGTTATTACTAATTGGCTTTTTAAATTGTTTTTGGTTAAATTCATTTTTACTCACTCTCATCTCATTTAAAAATCTAAAAATTCTAATAATTTAAAAAAAAATATTTTTTTTCAAAGTTTCTAAAAAAATACAATATAAATTGGTTTTCTTAATTATTTTTGTTTAAATTCTTTATTTGGTACATTGCTGTTGAAATTTTTTTTTTTTGAAATCGACTTTTATTTAAAAAATGAAAAATGAGAGTTACCACTAATCCTTTTTTGTGAGGTGTGATTGGGTCACCTCGTAATTTAATTGTTTAATGAGAGGTTTAATTAAAACAATGTTTTTTGGTCTACAAAAATCCAAAAATGAGTTCGGGAGTCGGTTACGTACGCGGAAGGATTAGTACCTCATGAACGCCCAAAATTGGTACCTAATTGATTAATTCTTGTCTTAGTGTCGAAAGTTGAAAACTTGAAAAGAGTTTAAAATACGATTCCTCTTTGTATTAATGTTATTTTTACTTAAAAATTGCTTAAATAGATCGAAATATATGTTAAAGACCCTCTTATCTCGAGGTAAGAAAATGCCATTATTAAGTAAGTTAGGACACACACTTCCTCGAATCCTTGAGGATAAGCTTGCCTTTTATTTTTTATTTAAATCTCATGTATTTTAATTTTAAAAAGATATTCGGTTATTTAGATTCAACGAGCAAATCGAAACTCTGTAAGTTAGGGTACGACTTCTTGAATCTCCAAATACGAAACATTGCCTATATTTAAGATTTCCCTTTTTTTTAAAATAATAACAAATGCAATATTTAAAACGATATGTATTTAGTTTATTCGAGTATGGTATATAAAAAGATAGCTAAAACGTGAAAATCTCATATTTAACGAATGGTGGTGCAACATAAACTAATAACGCGTAAAATATGATGATAATAAAAAATGATGATTGTAACACCCCTTAACCCGTATCTGTCGCCAGACTAGGGTTATGAGGTATTACCAAACAAAACACAACTCAGAACAGGCATTCATATATATATTTAAAAAACATTTCATATATACAAATCATGTTTCATTAATACAAAGTTCGAATTGTATGAACTTCAATTGCATGGCTATTGAATGCCTAAAACATTATCAAACATACTGCAATCATATCACATTACATCATAGCTAAACATAATTTTAATATTATTATAACATACTCACTTGCGCATATTTAATCCACAACTACCATATCAATATAAAACTTTAACTAATATGAATATTAGTTATTTATGAACTATATACATATACATATTAACTTAATCTGAACTATACCACGCGGCAAAATGGGCAATATTATACAAGTACATACAAACATTTCTAAATGACCTAATTCCAATTGTAAAATTTACCAATTCATGCACTTGCCCCCACTGACTACTAACCTTAACCATTTTCTAAGTTCAATAATCCAATTGGACATGCCAATTTCACATGCTATGCACCATGCCAAAATTTCATATACACAATCAAATCCATTAACCCAATATTCGGCTAACAAATTTAGCCTCCAAAAATTCATACATTTTCATCTTGAACCACACCTATAAAGTCAATCATTCAAGCTTATAATATGTGCATACTTAACCATTACAAACCGATTTTAACTAACCTTTATACATATATATATATATCAAACATTTACCACATTATTAACTAAACATAGCAATCCTACTTCACATACAAATGAACCATACCGAATTGCTAAAAATCAACCCATCGAGCATTAAATCAAAAGCACATAAAAAAAACGAAGCTAATCAACTTAACATCATAATCGAATATATAATGTGCCCATCATTACCCCTTTACCGAATCATATATATATCAAACATCACAAACATTTATATATTCGATATTAAGCTTGCTATTTTAAATTATAAGCACATACATAAAGCACCACACATATAAGACATACACATTACTTATTTCATATATTAAAATTATATATATCATTTCCTTTATATTATACTTAGCATTTTACTCATTTATTCAATCCACACATCTTAAGATTTTATTACCTAGTATAAACCAAGTTTATCACATACATGTAACTTAAATATCTCATTCTAATGCAAGCTCAAATCATGATCCAATATAGTCAAATTTGAGCATAAAAATTGAATACGTTAAGCACCCATTCACAAGCACATAAAATCCAACTTAAGCAAAATGATCATAGATAAACCAACTTTAAACCAAACCGAACATAAGCATGGAAATTAAGCCATTTTCGCATGGCTATCTATATACATATCCCAAAATCAATCATTTCAAAATATAACCCAGCCTATACATGCCATAGTTTCAAAAAAATTCAGCTTATAAAATACCGAAGTTAGTCGATAGTATGATAGACTTTGACGATGATCCCCGAGCTCGTAACTTGACTCCAAAATCTATAAAACAATACAAACAAACACATACAGTAAGCTATCATAACTTAGTAATTTATAAGCAATTACATAACAACAATGCATTATATCATTATATTAGTAAGGCCAATTCAATATAATCATAATCAAGGTTTTTAACCATAACTATAATTTATAACACCATTCGTAAACTTTCACATTTCATAGCCTTAAGGTCGAACACTCACACATTCAATAACAGGTTTCACATTGATCTATAAAATCACTTTCTCATCTCAAAACAAATACATATACATTTATACAAGTATGCACATATATATATATATCACATTTTCTTAATTTCATATGTATATATCACTTACCGAATTTATACCTGCATTTCAAACTCATATAAATCACATATTAACATGTATAATACATAGTTTCATTTCAACAGTCAATACTTACTTTATTATCCAAAAGATAATCTATCATCACATACTTGATCATTTAATCTCGTTTAACACAGTCATTAATCGATACACTAAAAGGATCAGCAAACTCGGACACTCAGTAAACGAACTAGTATCAAGGTAAGTTCATGTAACTTGAATTATATTCTTAAATATTTGAAATGTATGTTATTGATGTGAATATAATTTGAATGCTCATTGTATGAAAATTGATGATACATTGGTATATTTGATAAAAATGGGAAGAAATCCCGGTTGAATGAAAGGAAAATTCGATGGATCTCTGAAAAGGAATTGACGGTAAAAAGGATCTAGCCCGGACGGGTGATCCTATCTTGATATAGCCCTCCCGAAGAATATATGTGGAAAATGGATTTAGCCCGGACGGGTAATCCGAATTAGGTCCGAATTTAGCTTTGGTGTAATTGGATCCAAGCTCATTAGAGTAATTGTCGTTGCGAGGGATTTAGCTGGACCGTAATCCCGACAATACTCTATGAGTTTATATTACTGAGTTTAGCTTTGGATTGGTAATCCCGCTGTAAGGATGAGGTTCGCGGGAGTGTGCTCTCTGAAATGGAAATGTGCGCACATGAATATGAATTGACGGACCCGGATTTGTACACTAAAGTGTACCTATGAAAATCCATCGAAAATTCCAAGAAATTCAACGGGATAAATATGGAAAAAGAATAACAAGGAAATGGAAATCACAGTATTGATGAGCTCATCAATCGTGGTGTGTATATTATTGATATATGGAAATTAATGGACTAACTTGAATGTTGAGTTTGTGATTGTTAGGATAATAGTGCATTGAATGGTTATATGAATGTTTAATGCATTATATTGAAAATATTAGGTAAGTATAATTCTTGTTGCATGGGCTTACTAAGCACAAAGTGCTTACTCTGTTTTCCTTTCCCTTGTTTTGTAGCATTAAGAGCTCGGAGGTCGGATCGGTGGGAGACTCATCACACTATCAACCCCAAGATTTTGGTATTTTAAGAAACTTTATTTTGGAAATCAATGGCATGTATAAGCTAATAAAATAAATGTTAACATGAATGAGTATAAGGTCAGCCATTGATATGGCTATGTGTTGAATTTATCTTATAAATATGCATGAATTTTATTTTGAAAATATATTGAATTGGAATGGTTTCGGTTTCAAAAAAAAAATTGTAAACTCCGGTAATGCCTCGTACCTTATTCTGACAACGAATACGGGTAGGGGGTGTTACATTTGTTGGTATCAGAGCTACGGTTTAGCCGGTTCTAGGACCGATATAGCAAATACGGATTAGCTATACATGCCATTTAAATTATTTTTGATAGTGTGATATCTCCTGACCATTTAAATTGTGTTTTCCTTATAGTAATATCATCTGACCGAGCTCAATCTGAGGAAGCTGGAAGTCATGCTCCGGCTTCAGTACAAAGAGAAGAAACTAGCAGTAGAAGGCCCAGTATAGAGGGTCAAGGGGAGGAGGCAAAAATAGCCTTCTTTCAAATGATGAATGAATGGTTTACTCAGTACATAAGAACTAACCCTACAAAGGAAAGAAACTCAAGCTCCTCCTCCTGTTCCTCCACCTGTTCTGAGAGATTCCACAGTGCAGTGCATGAATCTGTCAAAAAAGGGAAAGCTCCGATTGATAAAATCCGAAAATATGGGGCCAAAGAATTTCGAGCAGTAGTTGATGATGATCCCGAACGAGCTGAATTTTGGTTAGAAAATACTACTCGGGTTTTGGAGGAATTATCTTGCACGCCAGAAGAATGTTTGAAATGTGCCGTCTCACTGCTAAAAGACACAGCTTACCATTGGTGGAATATTAAAGCTTGATTGTTCCGAAAGAAGAAATTACATGGGAATTCTTCCGGACCGAGTTCAAAAGAAATATATCGATCGATTTCTTTGATCGAGAAAAAAAGAATTTCTTGAAATAAAACAGGTAATAGATCGGATATGAGTATGAAAGAGAATTTGTTCGGTTGAGTAAATATGCTCGAGAATGGGTACAATCGGAAGTGAAATGTGCAAACGATTCGAAGAAGGGTTGAATGAAGAAATTAAGCTACTTATTGGAATTCTTGAAATTCGAGTTTGCTACACTAGCGAGAGCGAGCTTATAAAGCGAAGAATGGAGCAAAGAAAAGAAACAGTGAGAGGGAAGCTCGAATTTTTAGTAAAAGACAAATGAGAAAATCTCGGTTTTCTGCTCCAAAGAAATTGAAGAAGTACCAGATCGTTCTCTACCTCAACCACTTTGGGTATTCGGATAGAGTCACGAGGTTCACAGCCGCACTAATTCAAGATCTTCCACTCCTCGGTGACCGATGTTGGCGTGTTGGTACCCCGGCCGAGATGCCGTGTTGTAATAAAGCTCATTTTGGTGAATGTCGATTTAAGAGTGGGGCTTGTTACCGATGTGGTTCTTTTTTTGACCATTTTCTCGAGAGATTGTCCAGAAAGAAGTGAAAAAGAAGTGAATATATATCGAAGCCAAGTAATCCATCTTTGAGGGTAGACTATCTTGACCATCCCAGTAATCGTCGGTGAGTAGCCGAGGAGCTACAAAAGATACTACAAGTAGGCACGAGACACGAGCGCCTCCTAGGACATATGTCATTCGTACGGAGAAGATGCTTGAGAACCCGATGTTATTCTTGGTACATTTTCTTTACTTGAAACCGATATTCCGCATTAATTGATCCGGTTCTACGCATTCATATATATGTGTAAAACTTGCATGCGTTAAAGATTTATCTGTTGAACCCACCAATTTGTGGTTAAAGTCTCGAACCCTTTGGCCAATTTATTTTGGTGGATAAAATTTGTAAAAATTGTCCACTTGATGGTAAGAGGTTATTGTTTCTGGTGATTTGATGTTCTTGTCATTTGATGAGTTTGATGTGATATTGGGCATGGATTGGTTAACTCAAAGATGATGCGATAGTAAATCGAAATGTAAATATATTGTGTTGAAGTGTCGAATGGTGAATTATTTCGGTTAAATCGATCGATGCAGAGGATTATCGATGTGGTTTCGATTATTCTTGCTTTCGAGGTATGTCAAAAAGGGGTATGATGCTTTTCTTGCTTATGTATTAGATACCAAGGTATCTGAGTCGAAGATTCAAGCAGTGCCAGTGGTATGCGAATTTTCTGATGTGTTTCCAGAAGAGTTACCAGGGTTGCCACCAGAAAGGAAAGTGGAATTTTCTATAGATTTGATTTCGAGAACTACTCCGATTTCCATATCTCCGTACCGAATGGCTCCTACAGAATTAAAGGAATTAAAGACACAGTTACAGGAACTTGTTGATAGAGGTTTTGTTCGACCGAGTCAGTCATCTTGGAGTGCTCCGGTTTTGTTTGTAAAAAAAGAAAGATGGGTCTTTGAGATTGTGTATTGACTATCGGCAGCTCAATAAGGTAACTATAAAGAATAAGTATCCGTTGCCCCGGATTGATGATTTATTTGATCTGCTGAAAGGTGCTACGGTATTTTCAAAGATTGATCTCCGATCGGGCAACTATCAGTTACGAGTAAAGGAGTCAGATGTGCCAAAGACAGCTTTCAGAACCAGGTACGGGCATTATGAGTTTCTGGTTATGCCATTTGGGTTGACTAATGCACCTGCAGTATTTATGGATCTGATGAATCGAATATTCAGACCGTACTTAGACAGATTTGTGGTAGTATTCATTGATGATATTTTGGTTTATTCTCGAGATGAAGAAGAACATACAGAACATTTGAGAATTGTGTTGCAAATTCTGCGAGAGAAACAGTTATATGCTAAATTCAGTAAATGTGAATTTTGGCTTTGAGAAGTGGGTTTTCTTGGACATATTGTATCCATTGAAGGCATCGGGGTAGATCAAGTAAAATCTCGGCTATTGTCAATTGGAGTCCACCAAGAAAGCAGATATCACGAAGTTAGAAGGTTCTTGGGTTTAGCTGGTTATTATCGGAGATTTGTATAGGGATTCTCTATGATAGCTTCTCCGATGACTCGATTATTGCAGAAAAATGTATAGTTCGAGAGGACTGATGAATGTCGTGAGTTTCAAGCCGATTGAAAGATCTACTAACGAAAGCACCAAAGTATTAGTGCGGCTGAATCGGGTAAGGAATTTGTTATTTACAAATGATGCCTCATTAAATGGTTTAGGTTGTGTCTTGATACAAGAAGGTAAAGTAATAGCCTATGCTTCAAGACAACTTAAACCACATGAAAGAAATTATCCGGTACATGATCTTGAGTTAGCTGCTATTGTTTTTGCATTGAAGATATGGCGGCATTACTTGTACGGTGAGAAATGTCATATTTATACTGATCATAAAAGCTTGAAGTATTTGATGACACAGAAAGATCTGAATTTAAGACAGCGCAGGTGGCTTGAATTGATAAAGGACTATGATTTGATTATTGATTACCATCCGGGTAAGGCTAATATTATGGCGGATGCTTTGAGTTGAAAATATCTGTTTGCTTTGTGATCTATGAATGCTCAATTGACTTTGGTTGATGATGGTTCAATCTTAGCTGAATTGAGCTAAACCAACATTTCTACAGCAAATATGTGAAGCTCAGAAGAATGATGAGAAGTTACAGGTTAAACGGGCACAATGTGAGTCAGATACTAATTCTGAATTTCAAGTTGGGATTGATGATTGTTTATTATTCAGAGGTAGGGTATGTGTACCCAAGAATTCAGAGCTCATACAGAAGATTTTACACGAGACTCACAGTGGTATTATGTCTGTACATCCGGGAAGTAATAAAATGTATAATAATCTGAAAAAGATGTACTGGTGGCCAGGAATGAAATGTGATATCTCTGAATTTGTGTCAAGATGTTTAATATGTCAGCAAGTTAAAACTGAACATCAAGTACCTTCAGGGTTACTTCAGCCAATTACTATACTGGAATGGAAATGGGAAAGAATCACTATGGATTTTGTATCGGGTTTCTGGTTGTCTTCGAGGAAAAAGGATGCTATTTGGGTGATTGTTGACCGATTGACAAAATCAGCACACTTTATTCCGATACGTATAGATTATTCTTTAGATAAACTGACTAAACTGTACATATCTGACATTGTCAGGCTACATGGAGTGCCTGTCTCCATTATATCAGATAGAGATCCCCGATTTACGTCTTGTTTCTGGGATAAATTGCAAGAAGCTTTGGGTACTCGGTTGTATTTGATCTTCGCATTTCATCCTCGCATGGATGGCCAATCTGAGCGTGTAATTCAAGTATTGGAAGATATGCTCCGATGTTGTACACTAGAATTTGAAGGTAATTGGGAGAGGTATCTACCTTTGATTGAATTTGCTTACAATATGATTATCACCCCGATATTAAAATGGCTCCATATGAAGCTTTATATGGTAGAAAGTGTAGAACACCGTTATATTGGACAGAGCTCAGTGGAAAGAAGATACATGGCGTAGATTTGATCCAGGAAACAGAAGAAAAAGTAAAGGTTATTCGGGATAGTTTAAAAGCAGCTTCCGATCGCCAAAAGTCATATGCCGATCTTAAACGAAAAGAGATTGAATTTCAGGTTGGTGACAAGGTATTTCTGAAAGTGTCTCCTTGGAAGAAAGTTCTCCGATTCGGTCGAAAGGGTAAATTGAGTCCAAGATTTATCGAGCCATATGAGATCATAGAAAGAATTGGACCGGTCGCTTATCGGTTGGCATTACCACCAGAACTTGATAGAATCCATAATGTTTTTCATGTGTCTATGCTACAACGATATCGGTCAGATCCTTCACATGTTATTTCTCCGATAGAAGTGGAGATTCAACCGGATATGAGTTACAGTGAAGAACCGATCAAGATATTGGCACGGGAAACAAAGGAGCTTAGAAATAAAAAAATAAATTTGGTGAAAGTATTGTGACAAAAACTCGGGATTGAGGAAGTGACATGGGAACCGGAGGAGGCAATGAGGAAACAATATCCAAACCTCTTTACTGGTAAGATTTTCGAGGACGAAAATCCTTAAAAGGGGGGAGAGTTGTAATGGCCTAAATTCAAGGTTATCGGAATAATGGTTTCAACCATAAATCTGATTTAAATAGAAATTTATTTCAATATATTTGCATGAATATTTATATGATGAGAAAATATTTTTATAAATATTTATAAAATGTTAGTAATGTGGTATTAAACTTTCGTTAGAAAATTTTAACGTTTGGGTAGGAAATTAAATGAAAAGGATTAAATTGAAAAAGGTGTAAAAGTTTAATTATAGATTAAAAGAAAGTATAAAGGACCAAAATGGCAATTAAGCTATTTTGTCTAGTTGAGGCGGTTTATTGTGAAGAAAATCAGAGATTTTTTGTTAATATATATTATTATATTATTATATAATAAAGATATTTTAATATTTTATATTATATTGTTATTATATATATTATAAAGAGAAAGTAAAAGAACGAACAGAAAAGAAACAGAGTAGAGAGTAAAGACGAAACAGAGAAGAAATAGGGGAGAAAGAAAGAAAAAGGGAGAATAGAGTTTTAAAGCTTGGAGTTTAATTTGGTAAGTTAATTTAGTCCTTTTCTTTTAATTTTGATGCTTTATAAGTTTTAGAACAAAGTTTTGATGAATTTAAGTTGAAGTTTTTGAAGTTTTAGAGTTTTTGAATATAGCATATGATGAATAAAATGATGAATTAGTGGTTTAATTGAAAGAATTTGAAGTTAGAATTGGATAAAGGACTTAATTGCAAAACAGGCTATAAGAAAACAGTTTTGGGACAGCAGTAGTAGAGTAAGTTTGAAAATTCACCAAAAATCATAGAAGTGGAATTGGAAGTTGAGTGAGATATGAAATTAAAGAATATTGAGTCTGTTTTCATATGAAAGAAACACGGAAAGAAAAGAAGTTCTGGATTTTGAGATATTTAGAATTTTGTAAGACTGGTTCAGAATGAATTCGGGTTCCTCTGTTTTGACTTTAGAAAATCATAAAAAATTGAAGAAAAATAATTAGGGGCTTAAATTTATATATTTGGAATCCTGAATGAACCTATTTTCAATAAAAATAAACGAGAACATCATCCGAATTCTGTATGAGGAGATAATTAATGTTTAGTGAAGAAGGGTCAGAACTGCTAGATAGCAGAACATGGGTGACTTTAAAGAATAAACTGTACTTATTGGCTAAACCAAAAATTCTGAAACTTTTATGGGAAGAAGATATGTGAGTCTAGTTTCAGGGAAAATTAACGGTTTTTCATTTGGAGTTCTGTAGTTTGAGAAATAAATAATTTAGTGACTATGACTCAAGTAGACAGATTTGAACAAACTAAAAAATAATAATAGAATTATAGAAAATGCTACATGTGAACATGAAATGTATTGAATTGATGATTGAATTTATTTATTTAGATCCAAAAACTCAAATCTGAAAGCTAGATCGAGGAAAGGAAAAAGTCCCGGATTAGTAGATTTTGTAAACGAACTAGTATCAAGGTAAGTTCATGTAACTTGAATTATATTCTTAAATGTTTGAAATGTATGTTATTGATGTGAATATAATTTGAATGCTCATTGTGTGAAAATTGATGATACATTGGTATATTTGATAAAAATGGGAAGAAATCCCGGTTGAATGAAAGGAAAATTCGATGGATCTCTGAAAAGGAATTGACGGTAAAAAGGATCTAGCCCGGACGGGTGATCCTATCTTGATATAGCCCTCCCGAAGAATATATGTGGAAAATGGATTTAGCTTGGACGGGTAATCCGAATTAGGTCTGAATTTAGCTGGACCTGTAATTCGGATCCAAGCTCATTAGAGTAATTGTCGTTGCGAGGATTTAGCTTTGGATCGTAATCCCGACAATACTCTATGAGTTTATATTACTGAGATTTAGCTTTGGATTGGTAATCCCATTGTAAGGATGAGGTTTCGCGAGTGTGCTCTCTGAAATGGAAATGTGCGCACATGAATATGAATTGACGGACCCGGATTTGTACACTAAAGTGTACCTATGAAAATCCATCGAAAATTCCAAGAAATTCAACGGGATAAATATGGAAAAAGAATAACAAGGAAATGGAAATCACAGTATTGATGAGCTCATCAATCGTGGTGTGTATATTATTGATATATGGAAATTAATGGACTAACTTGAATGTTGAGTTTGTGATTGTTAGGATAATAGTGCATTGAATGGTTATATGAATGTTTAATGCATTATATTGAAAATATTAGGTAAGTATAATTCTTGTTGCATGGGCTTACTAAGCACAAAAGTGCTTACTCTGTTTTCCTTTCCCTTGTTTTGTAGCATTAAGAGCTCGGAGGTCGGATCGGTGGGAGACTCATCACACTATCAACCCCAAGATTTTGGTATTTTAAGAAACTTTATTTTGGAAATCAATGGCATGTATAAGCTAATAAAATAAATGTTAACATGAATGAGTATAAGGTCAGCCATTGATATGGCTTATGTGTTGAATTTATCTTATAAATATGCATGAATTTTATTTTGAAAATATATTGAATTAGAATGGTTTCGGTTTCAAAAAAAAAAAAAATTTGTAAACTCCGATAATGCCTCGTACCTTATTCTGACAACGAATACGGGTAGGGGGTGTTACAGAAATGGTAATCAATATTTTGCACTAAAACAGTGTTGGACAACAGCAGTAGTCTAACTTTTAAAAATAACCAAAAATTTTGGGAATCAAATAGAGGATGAATAAAACATGAAATTAAAGCTTATTCAGTCTAGTTTTACATAGACGAAACAGTGTGAGCAATGGAATTGTAAATCATGAGATATAATAAATTTTGTGAGATAAGGTCAGAATGATTTCGGGTTCCCCTGTTCTGACTTTGGAAATTCATAAAAAATTGAAGAAAAATAATTAGGGCTTAAATTTATATATTTAAATTCTTACTGAGTCTATTTTCAAGAGAAACATCCAAATTCTGTGTTAAGAGATAATTAACTTTTAGTAAGTAAAGGTCAAAGCTGTCAAACAACAGAACATGGATAACTTTGAAGATTTTACTCTACTAATTGGCTAAACTATAAATTCTAAAATTTTTATGGTAGAAGGATATATGAGTCTAGTTTCAAAAACATCAAGCGGATCTTATTTTGGAGTTCTGTAGCTCAAGATAAAAATAATTTAGTGACTATGACACGGATGGACAGCTTTGAATATACAAATAAGTAAATAGTAAAGTTATAGATAATGTTACTTATAAGCGTGATATATACATTAAGGATGTGGAATGGAGAGGAGAATGAGGAGAAAAATATATGAATGACTTATGTATAAATTGATCACATGCCCGATTATAATCGATAAGCGTTGAATTAGAAATGATATAATGTTTTATTTCAAATACTTATTATGAAACTAGGATTTTATTGTTATGGTATAAAAATCGAATTGTAAGTTTGTGTAACTTGAATTGTATTCTTAAATGTTTGAAATGTATGTTTATGTGATGCAAATGTGATTTAAATGCTCAATGTATGATTATTGATGAAATGTTGATAATATTCAATAAAAAGGGAAATAAATCCCGGTTGAATGAAATGGAATTCGATGGATCACTGAAAAAGATTTGACGGTAAAAAGGATCTAGCCTGGACGGGTGATCCTGATATAAGCCCTCCCGAAGAATATGTGTGAAAAGGATCTAGCCTGGACGGGTGATCCTGGTATAAGCCCTCCCGAAGAAAATGTGTGAAAATGATCTAGCCCGGACGGGTAATCCAAAGTAAATGTGAGTCTGGATTTGGTCTAGAATGGTAATCCAGACAAAGCTCTATAGAGTATTTCTCATTGCAGGGGATTTAGCCTAGACTGATAATCCCGACAATACTCTTTGAGCATATGTTACAGGGGATTTAGCTTGGACTGGTAATCCCACTATAAGAAATGAGGTTCGTGGGAGTGTGCTCTCTTACTGAGGATTTAGCCTGAACTGGTAATCCTGCTGTAAGAAATGAGGTTCGCAGGAGTGTACTCTCTGAAAAGGACTTATGTATATATGTGTACGAATTGACAGATTATGAGATTGTACACCATGAGTGTACTACATGAAATCCATTGAAATTCCGAGGAATTCAACAGGATAAATATGGAAAACGGTAAATACATGGGATTATAAAATTGGTGAGCGTATTCACAAGAATTTGTCATTTGAAATTGTGATTGACATGAAGAAATAGCGAATTTCATACTTATGTATGGTTACAAGTATTTATCTGAAATACAAGAAAATGATGGTTATTGATATACGGAGACACGAGACTATGATATATGAACATGGAATATGTTTGATAAATATGTTCATTCATAATTATGGAATCATGTACCTCATGTTACTATTTGCATAAAGATGATATTTCAAATACTTAGATGAGTAAAGCTCAAATATAAAATAGTATGAAATCAAGACAAGTTGTTATGAAATTGTACTTAAAATACAAAGATATGGTTGCTATATGTTATATGATTACATAATGTTAAATCGTCTATATATATGAGAAATTTAATGAGAATTGAGCCCATACATGTTTTTTGGTATTTATATGAAGTGTGCGACTAACAAGGGTGATGAGGTTATGTGTTAGGGCTCGTGATCAAGATGATTGAATATACCTTGTATGTTTATATTAAATTTAAATGAGTGAGTTTTCGGAAGCTCGTTGGTTAGGAAGCTTGACGGAGATCACTTACGCTATCCATCGACCTATTTTGGTATGTATGGTAAATGAATTATGGTTATAATGGCATGTATAGGTTAATTAGTAAATGTTGGCTTATAAATGATCTAACTGTAACTAGCCATTGGTATGGCTTGTATTTAGTAAGTTTTGAGTTACATATAATTATGATTTTATCATGTTTGATATGGGTTTAAAATGAACAAATGATGAGATGGTATAAGTATAGGGATAAAGATGATGGTTAAGAATACTATAAAAATTTATGAATATGTATATATATATATATATATATATATATGAATAGTTGATTGATAAATTTAGATATTTAACCGTATAAATTAAATCTTGAACATATTTAAATGTTGGTGTAGTAAAAGACTAATTGGGTGAGAAATGATGCTTGGATATAGCCTTGTTTTTGTCTACACTGGTAGACATACGCAAGCGTGTGTCAAGGCCGTGTGTCCCCCGTATCTAGAAATTGCAAAACAAAATACCCAAGATCGAGCACACAGGTTCCCACACGGGCATGTGCCTTACCCATGTGAGGTACACGGCCTGGATACACGGGCGTGAGAGGTACACGGCCTGGATACACAGGCGTGTGATACGGCCGTGTGAATCCTGCACCTAATTCGAAAATAAAAATTAACCACACGACCTAGTAACACGGGCGTGTGCCTTGGCCATGTGAAATCAATTTGTTCATGAGTTACAAGTTAGAGAGTTACAAGACCTAGGGACACGAGCGTGTGAAGCCACACGGCCTGGAGCGAGGTAAGTCACATGGGTGTGTTGGTCACACGGCTTGAACCACACGGGTGTGTTCCTATAGCACATGGGCGTGTAACCCCTGTAATAGAGAAAAAAATTTGGGATTATGCAAAAAATTTCCTATGATCCCGATTTAGTCCCGAATCGTTTCTAATGTTTGTTTTAGGCTTCGAGAGCCCAATAGAGGGACATTATAATTACGTTCGAAATATGAATAGTAAAATGACTCGGTTTAATGAAAAATCGTTTTGTAAACTCTCGTACCTTATTCCGACGTCGGATACGGGTAGGGGGTGTTACAATTCTGATATGAATCTTCTAGTGAGAATGTGAACGTGATAATCATATATTTGAAACTGAGATCATATTGCGCATATTTATGATGGTGCACAAAGTTTTTATATATGACTTATATATGATCTATTGTCTCATGATTCTCTAAAATTTTGAGATATAGTAAATTTGCTATGAATAAAAAAATCTCATGAGGATGGAAATAACAATAAGATTGGACATGATTTTGACCATAGTAAAAAGATTGGACAAAAACACCCTTATATGTATATGGTTTTTAAAAAAAAAAGCCATGTTATATTGACTCTGCCAAGAAGCTACGAAAATAACAAATATGTTATTTTGTTCCATCAAGAGATTTGAGACCTCTTTACAATATCTTACTTGGTGAAAAAGACATCATAATAACAATAAAGTGATCATTGTGAATTGATAATCATTCAATGGATATTCTAACATAACTATGTTGGAAATTTGGAAATTTAGAGTGAGGTACAAGCCTATACTATTTGAGTCACCCATGATGGAAACTAAACTCAACGCTTGGTATAACGTTAAGTCTTGAGTTCAATGAGATAAAGTACATCATCATTATGTAACTGCTAACATTATCATCCTATTGTGAAAAGTGCTAAGTATCCATAATGATAAGGGGAATGATGAGTATTACACTATTAATAGACTCATAGCATAAATATGTTAGAGTGTTGTAATTATTGGAACATTCTCGATGAGATCTACCTATGTGAGTGGAGGTGTGGCCAATTCTAGGAGCTCAAGGGCTTGGCTTTAACAACACTCATGAAAAGAAGTTACAGGCACATGGCTATAAATGTGTCCCTGGATGTTGTACATTCATTGATGTGCAAATCATTGTGTGAGATGTATTCAGTTAATCAAATGAAATAGATAGTTTAAAGCATAGTCTACCATGCAATTTCGATTAACTTTTAACATGTTTTCACTAAATGAATGTTCAATCGTAAGACACCTTTATTTATGCAATCGATTTTCAAGATTATCAAAATTTAAAATAATTTAAAAATGAAGGGAGATTGTTGGAACATGTTCAAAATGTTTATAATGTTTCAATAGTTATAATTGAAAAATTAGAAGTGATCCAAAAATTATGTCACTTGGTTATTAACCAAGAGTTGTCATTATTCATAGTGATGAGTTATATCTCATGTTATCAAAAGTTATGTCACTTAATTAATAACAAATAGTCATAATTATTCAAGTAGATATTTATTGAATAATTATGCTTATTGCTAAAAGATGTGACTAACCATTTGGATAGTCATGTATCTAGGAAGAAATATGAGAAATCGTATAAATAGGAGTTTTATTTGTTGGACACACCAAAAACATAAAAGCTTTTGTTTCTTTTGATTCTTCATATTCTATTGTTTTAAGATTGTTCTATAGAGAATTATTTTAGAATTTCTTTATAAAAATTAATATTCTTCTATACTTCGCTCAATGCTTAGTAGACTATTTTCGTCAGTGCAGAAAGTAGACAGTCATTGGGTTTAATTGTATCCTCGAGGTTCATTTGCTAGTAACTCTTTTGCACATCAAAATATAGGTAAGGGCAAATAGGACATTAAAGAAAGTGACATTGATACACACCTTGAAACTTTCGTTAATTTCTTATAAGTTCATTTTTACCTTTACATACCAACATTTTTTAATTTTACAAGCAAGACTAAAAAATGTATATAATTTATTTATTAAAAATTATATTAAAGACATGATGATTTTTTAACCCGGCTTATTAAATAAAAAAATCGCAATGTATTAAATAATTATCCAAAAAAATTACTATTAACGATGTTATTCAAGTACCTAAAAAGGTACCCACCTGATTAATGGAATTCAAATTTAGGCACCGGTTAGATCGAAATGCTTAGGTGCCAAGTATTCTGGGACTAAAGTGTGCATTAACCCTTAAAAAAACTCATCATCATTTGGGCAAAACAACAAACACCTCTAATGCAATATGTTTTCAGTGATAATTTTGAGTCACAAAAGGTCAAAGAGACAAAGTCCTCTTTCCCACAAGTGACAGGGAGAGCCACAATATCAGAAATAAGGTGCAGGTAAACCAATAGGAAATTCGCCTTGCTTACATTGGCGAGTCGTTTAGAAGTAGAAAAACACTTTGAAACAAGTAAAGCCAAAGAGGATCTTCCTCAAAGAGTCAGAAGCATGGGTGGTTTAAAAATAAATATTATTTTTATTTAAAAAGCAAAAACATGTTATTACTAATTGGCTTTTTAAATTGTTTTTGGTTAAATTCATTTTTACTCACTCTCATCTCATTTAAAAATCTAAAAATTCTAATAATTTAAAAAAAAATATTTTTTTTCAAAGTTTCTAAAAAAATACAATATAAATTGGTTTTCTTAATTATTTTTGTTTAAATTCTTTATTTGGTACATTGCTGTTGAAATTTTTTTTTTGAAATCGACTTTTATTTAAAAAATGAAAAATGAGAGTTACCACTAATCCTTTTTTGTGAGGTGTGATTGGGTCACCTCGTAATTTAATTGTTTAATGAGAGGTTTAATTAAAACAATGTTTTTTGGTCTACAAAAATCCAAAAATGAGTTCGGGAGTCGGTTACGTACGCGGAAGGATTAGTACCCTCGTAACGCCCAAAATTGGTACCTAATTGATTAATTCTTGTCTTAGTGTCGAAAGTTGAAAACTTGAAAAGAGTTTAAAATACGATTCCTCTTTGTATTAATGTTATTTTTACTTAAAAATTGCTTAAATAGATCGAAATATATGTTAAAGACCCTCTTATCTCGAGGTAAGAAAATGCCACATTCCGTAAGTTAGGACACGGCACCTCGAATCCTTGAGGATAAGCTTGCCTTTTATTTTTTATTTAAATCTCATGTATTTTAATTTTAAAAAGATATTCGGTTATTTAGATTCAACGAGCAAATCGAAACTCTGTAAGTTAGGGTACGACTTCTTGAATCTCCAAATACGAAACATTGCCTATATTTAAGATTTCCCTTTTTTTAAAATAATAACAAATGCAATATTTAAAACGATATGTATTTAGTTTATTCGAGTATGGTATATAAAAAGATAGCTAAAACGTGAAAATCTCATATTTAACGAATGGTGGTGCAACATAAACTAATAACGCGTAAAATATGATGATAATAAAAAATGATGATTGTAACACCCCTTAACCCGTATCTGTCGCGAGACTAGGGTTATGAGGTATTACCAAACAAAACACAACTCGTAATGAGCATTCATATATATATTTAAAAAACATTTCATATATACAAATCATGTTTCATTAATACAAAGTTCGAATTGTATGAACTTCAATTGCATGGCTATTGAATGCCTAAAACATTATCAAACATACTGCAATCATATCACATTACATCATAGCTAAACATAATTTTAATATTATTATAACATACTCACTTGCGCATATTTAATCCACAACTACCATATCAATATAAAACTTTAACTAATATGAATATTAGTTATTTATGAACTATATACATATACATATTAACTTAATCTGAACTATACCACGCGGCAAAATGGGCAATATTATACAAGTACATACAAACATTTCTAAATGACCTAATTCCAATTGTAAAATTTACCAATTCATGCACTGCCCACTTGACTAACCTTAACCATTTTCTAAGTTCAATAATCCAATTGGACATGCCAATTTCACATGCTATGCACCATGCCAAAATTTCATATACACAATCAAATCCATTAACCCAATATTCGGCTAACAAATTTAGCCTCCAAAAATTCATACATTTTCATCTTGAACCACACCTATAAAGTCAATCATTCAAGCTTATAATATGTGCATACTTAACCATTACAAACCGATTTTAACTAACCTTTATACATATATATATATATCAAACATTTACCACATTATTAACTAAACATAGCAATCCTACTTCACATACAAATGAACCATACCGAATTGCTAAAAATCAACCCATCGAGCATTAAATCAAAAGCACATAAAAAAAACGAAGCTAATCAACTTAACATCATAATCGAATATATAATGTGCCCATCATTACCCCTTTACCGAATCATATATATATCAAACATCACAAACATTTATATATTCGATATTAAGCTTGCTATTTTAAATTATAAGCACATACATAAAGCACCACACATATAAGACATACACATTACTTATTTCATATATTAAAATTATATATATCATTTCCTTTATATTATACTTAGCATTTTACTCATTTATTCAATCCACACATCTTAAGATTTTATTACCTAGTATAAACCAAGTTTATCACATACATGTAACTTAAATATCTCATTCTAATGCAAGCTCAAATCATGATCCAATATAGTCAAATTTGAGCATAAAAATTGAATACGTTAAGCACCCATTCACAAGCACATAAAATCCAACTTAAGCAAAATGATCATAGATAAACCAACTTTAAACCAAACCGAACATAAGCATGGAAATTAAGCCATTTTCGCATGGCTATCTATATACATATCCCAAAATCAATCATTTCAAAATATAACCCAGCCTATACATGCCATAGTTTCAAAAAAATTCAGCTTATAAAATACCGAAGTTAGTCGATAGTATGATAGACTTTGACGATGATCCCCGAGCTCGTAACTTGACTCCAAAATCTATAAAACAATACAAACAAACACATACAGTAAGCTATCATAACTTAGTAATTTATAAGCAATTACATAACAACAATGCATTATATCATTATATTAGTAAGGCCAATTCAATATAATCATAATCAAGGTTTATAACCATAACTATAATTTATAACACCATTCGTAAACTTTCACATTTCATAGCCTTAAGGTCGAACACTCACACATTCAATAACAGGTTTCACATTGATCTATAAAATCACTTTCTCATCTCAAAACAAATACATATACATTTATACAAGTATGCACATATATATATATATATATATATATCACATTTTCTTAATTTCATATGTATATATCACTTACCGAATTTATACCTGCATTTCAAACTCATATAAATCACATATTAACATGTATAATACATAGTTTCATTTCAACAGTCAATACTTACTTTATTATCCAAAAGATAATCTATCATCACATACTTGATCATTTAATCTCGTTTAACATAGTCATTAATCGATACACTAAAAGGATCAGCAAACTCGGACACTCAGTGCCAAAACCTTGTAACGTATCACACACTTAGTGCCGTCACATTAACATCTCGCACACTTAGTGCCAAATCCTTGTAACATGTCGCACACTTAGTGCCGTCACATTTAACAATTCACACACTTAGTGTTATATTTCATACTATCATTTTCGTACATTAATTTCACATATTACAAATAAGCATATAAATCTCATGTTTATTTATAATTAACAACACATATATGCTTATAAACTTACCTCGGACGATGAAAATCGGAACAGGACGATTAATCAATGACTTTGGTTTTTCCCCGATCCAAATCCGATTTCTTTGGTTCTTGATCTAAATGTATTCAAAATAAATTAATTCAAATATAATTCATTCAATTTAATCCAAAAACACATAAATAGGCAAATTACCATTTTGCCCCTGACATTTTACACTTTTTGCAATTTAGTCCCTATTGCATAAAACACAAAATACACAAAATTTACCTATCTCATGCTAAAGCCGAATATTCATAAGCTCCATACAAGTCCATATATTTCATTTATTTCACATTTTAGTCCTTCAAAAATTTATTTTCACAATTTAGTTCAAATTACTCAAATTTATCAAAAATTCAAAAACAAAACATGTTAATTCAAAACATATCTTCCATATTATATCATCTAACAACAAAAATCACATCAATTCATCAATGGCTTAACTCAAAGTATTCATCAAAAATTGAAGCATGGGTTTTGTACATTTCATAGCAACGATCTCAAAAACGTAAAAATTATCAAAAACCGAAACCAAAACATACCTTAATCTAGATAAGTGCCAAAATGCTCAAAGCTCTTCTATTTTCTTTTTCTTTTCTCTATTCGGTCATAAGCAAATAAAAGATGATAATGGCTTTCTTTAATGTTTTTGTTTTATTATAATAACCTTATAATATATTATAAATTATTTAACCATTATAATCAATATAATATACTATAGAGTTTAACATAATGCCATCCAATACTTTATAAAATGGGCTAATTGCAACATAAATCTTCCATATTAAAAAGGCAACAACAATTAGGCACTTTCACAACTAACCATCAAATTTTCATTTTACGCGATTAAGCCCTTTTATTTAATCGGACACTCAAACAACGAAATTGAAACATGAAAATTTAACACAAGAAAATTCACACATAATAAACACTGAAAAAATTTTAAAATATTTCTCAGACTTGGATTTGTGGTCCCGAAACCACTATTCCGATTAGGGTCAAAATCGAGCTGTTACAATAATAATATGCATACTAGAACAATAATAATAATGAAAATGATAATAGTGATAATAATAATACTATATAAAAAATAAAATAAAAAAAGTAATAATAATGATAATAATAATATAAAAAGGCCAAAATAAATAAATAAAAAGTGAAATAAATATAAGAACAGGCCTTAGAAAATAAAATAAAATAAAAAATAAATAAATAAATAAAATAAAATATGAAAAGTAAAAAAAAGTAATTCATAAAAATAAATAATTTAGGAAGAGTCCAAAATAAATAAATAAGGGTTAAATCGACATTAAAATAAAATAGGAGGGTAAATTGCGAATAAAATAAAAGAAAGGGGAGAATGTAGGGTCAAAATGAAATGTGCGCAAAGGTGGGAGGACCAATTGAGAAATTATTCCTTGTCCTCAAAACGGCATCGTTCTTTTTAAGGATTTAAATGAAATAAAATAAAAGTATCGGGCAAAATTAAAAAAAAAAACTAAATTGCAACGGGCCATAAAAGCGGAAATAACCCATGCGCTAAGAAAACACGCGAATCCTGGAATGGGTCAGGTTGGATCATAGGTTGGCCCAAAACGACACCTTTTCAGGTGCTTACCCATTAAAAAGGTTCAAGGACCAAATTGAAACAAAACTAAAAGTTTGTGGTAAAATTAAAAAATGGAAAAATGAGATAGGACTAAATTGAAACGCGCTGTAAAACGGAAAAACTAATCGCGAAAATATACCATTTGTTGAAAACACGCGGATCCTCTGGAGCTGGTCAGGTCGGCGCGCGGGTCTCGTCAAAATGACGCCTGTTTTAGGGCTAAGGGAAATAGGCCCAAACGACGCCGTTTCCAGGCCCTATTTAAACAAAAAATTTCCAAAAAATTTCATTTCATCCCTGTTTCCAAAAAATAAAAATTCTAAAATCCTCTCATTTCTCTCCAAGCCGCTCTTCGAGTCCGGCCGAGGGTCCGACCATCGGCCATTGTGGCAGCCACCGGTCGCCGGCGTCGGCGCCGGCGTCCACGGTGGTCAGAGAGAGAAAAAAATCTTTTTTTTTTGCTTTTTAATTCCCCGATCCTAAAATGCCATCTTTCATCGGAGATGACAGCCTCCTTCCCCCCACGATGTTGCAAACGTGAAAAAAGGGTAAGATTTCGACCTTTTTTATTTTATTTTATACTTTTATTATGAAATATATTCGTAAAATAATAATAAATGAAAGAAAGAATCACCTTGTAACTTTTTGAACTTTTTTTTGATTACTTTTTCGTTTGAAAAAAAAATTGCGTTCTGGTTTCTGGCTTTTATAGCCAAAATTTATTACAAGATATTCGTTTTTATTCTTCTTTCTTTTGCCTTTTTCTGCTCCTGCTGTTCCCTGCTTCATTTTCTTTCCTTTTTGTAGGCATCCATGGAGAGTCAACAGAGGTGGGAAAGGCGTTCTTCTTGCCTATTTGGTGAAAGGACGACAGACCTCGGGATGATGAGCCTTGGGATGAGCATGCTGACGTGGCTGAGGGCAGCGGCGCGCCTAGAGCTAAGGTTTCTTGTTTTTTTAAAAATATTTAAACATTTTGGGAAATTGGGTTTGTAATTTTTTTTTGGGTTAGGGTTGTTGTTCTGGGCTTGAATGTAATTGGACTATGATGTGTCTAAAACTAACTATGACCACAATAAAGGCAAGCGCACCTATTGTTTAATAGTACTGTTATGGTAAGATCGGTAATATCGTATCCACAAAGACCAAAAGTACTAGTAATTACTATCTTTTTATTATCTAGCCTAAGAATTGGAGTGATTTCTTTTTAAACTAAACTAATTAAAAGCACGACATAGAATGAATTAGAAAAATACTTTTAGACAACTTATATGATAAAGGCAATACCCAAGGAAGAATCCACCTAGACTTCATTTATTACTTTTGATTCATATGATTTATTCACTTGACTTAATCCGTAAAAATCCCTAAATTATGTTAATATCTCTTTCGAGACTAAGAACAACTGACTCTAGGTTGATTAATTGAAATCTCTTTCTAATTAAACCCCCTATTGTAGTATTAACTCCATCTATGGATTCCCTTATTAGATTTGACTCTAATCCTGCAGATTTTCTACGCCCTATTTATAGGGTTGCAATCAACTCCGCTTAATTGTGTTGATCTACTCTTAAACATGGACTTTTGCTCCTCTGAATAAGCACATTCGACTTGAATTAATAACCTGAATTATCAAAACAAGAATAAGAACTCACAATTAAGAATAAGAATAAGTATTTATCTTATAAATCAAATAATAATAAGATCTGTCTTAGGTTTCATCCCCTTAGGTATTTAAGGGATTTAGTTCATAATGATAGAAGGAAACATCTTAAAATAAGGAAAACAACTAAACATAAGAAAACCTAAAAACTTCAAGAGAAATTTATAGGAGATCTTCAGTCTTGATGGAAATCCTCCTTCCAAGCTGCTCCCGATGGCTATTTTCGAGTATTTTCTGTCTTCTACTCAGCGTCCCTCATTAGGTTCCCCCCTAGGGTGTTTATATAGGCTTTGGAACGCATTTCTTGGCCCGCAAGTACCCTTTTCCAAATAGAATTAGTCTTGGGGTCGGCAGGGACACGCCCGTGTGACACGCCCGTACGTGATGGCTTGGGTCGTGCTCAATTCTGCTCGTCACACACGGCCGTGTGGTCTGCCCGTGTGCAGAAGTCCAGGTCGTGTTGATTTCCGAGGTAGGCCCATTTTGTCCCTTTTGGCTTGTTTCTCATTCTTTTCGGCTCCCTAAGCTCTCCTAAGTGTAAAACATGAAATTAAAGGATTAGGAGCATCGGATTCATCAAATCTAATGAAAATTCATCCAAAAATAAGCCAAGCATGGAGTTAAAGTATGTATAAATTATGGTTTATCAGACTGTTTAATTTTAGTTTTATTTTTTTATTTTGGTTTTATTTATTTCTGTTTATGTCGGGCCCGGCAAAAACGGCCCATTATAGCTACCCCTCTTTGCTCATTGTCGTGTAACGGGAATGGAGGAAAGACTTTATAAATGACCAATTTTGCTTGGTCTTGCTGAATCTTGACTTCTTTGGTGCTTCTCTTCTTTAAGTAGCCTTATTCCAACCCACTGCAAATTTAAGGGTATAGAAATTATTGCTTCAATCTGCTCCATTGCAGCTTCAGAGGGATAAGATTATTAGCTTCAATCTGCTTCACTGCAACTTCAGGGAAATAAGATTCGTATCTTCAATCTGCTCCACTGCAACTTTAGGGAGATAAGGTTTGTAACTTGTAGCATTAATCTATTCCATTGCAACTTCAAGGAAATAAGATTTTCTATCTTCGATCTACTCCACTACAACTTTAGGGAGATAAGATCTTTAACTTCAATTTGCTCCACTGCAACTTCAGGGAGATAAGATTTGTAGCTTCAACCTGCTCTACTACAACTTTAGGAAGATAAGGTTTATAGCTTTAATATGTTCTACTACAACTTTAGAGAGATCAGATTTGCTATCTTCGATCTTCTCCACTGCAACTTCAGGGAGTTAAGATCTGTAACTTCAATATGCTCCACTGCAACTCCAGGGATAAAAGATTTGTAATTTGTAGTTTTAATCTATTTCACTGCAACTTCAGGGAAATAAGATTTGCTATCTTCAATCTACTCCACTGCAACTTCAGGGAGATAAAATTTGCCACGATGACTTCAATTCATCCCACTGTAACTTCAGAGGTATAGGATTTATGGTTTCGCTGATCTGTTACACCGTTCTTTGGGGAACATGACCTGTAGAATCCATTTCATAGGCCTATATTTATTCCAAGCGATTAGGATGTTATGATAAGAATGAATCAAATGCTCCTAATTAGATGTGTATACATGATGTTTGCATGAATACATATTTTCTTTCCCCGAGAATGATCCCCTTTTAATACTTAGGTTGACACTACTTGTTGTTCACTTAGGTTCTATCATTGACGTATTACCCGGCCTTCTTGTTCAGCTGGTATCTTTGACAGAGAATCCCGAAGAAATAATCACCAATTTAGATTATTTTTTCCCAAATATTTCTAACTCTTAAATTTGGTTAGTTCTAACTAGAGGTCCTGTTTCAGGTCATTGTACTATTTAGAAAACTTTCAGAGCAATATGCAATAAATCTTTTTACTTGAATATTATTAGCCCATTAATCGTTATTTTAATGAAAAATGCTTGAAAAAGATTGTAACAGTGGACAAGGTTGAAATTTACTTGGAGCAAAGCTCAAAATGAATAGATTAATCAAAATAGCAAACATTGCTAAAGTACAAAATGAATAAGATGAAACTAGGTGCCCCAGATATTGTAGCATGAGCTTCACCGCACTAACTTCTCGATGACCCTTTTGAGCCTGATGTAACACCCCGAACCCTACCCATACGTTTCGACCAGATTTGGCATGTTACGGGTTTGATGTTGAAAACATAGTTCCTTATCGGTTTTGGAAATCAGGCAATAATTGAATAAATAAGTGACATTTGAAAAGAAAACCTTGTATTATTATTATTATTTTGAATAATTCAACCTTTTGACATAATTTCATAAGTTGCGAATATTAAAAACTACTTAGTTGGATATAAACTATGGGGCCTTATTACATAGGTATTCCAAAATAAAAAAAAAACAAAATAAAAGAGAACATTGTATTTTAAACAGAGATGTATTTCTTTAAATAAAAGTCCTTATGGCCCCTCGAGTTTGTCTCGGCTCCCATGTCCACGATCTACTGCTCATCTGAAAGAGTAGGAAAAATAAAAGGGTGAGTCACCAAGACTCAGTGTGTAAATCCCGAAACACACAACGACCTGAGACCCACAAACATGTTATGGGCCTTGGCCCATACATAAAGGCAACAATCATAATTATATGATAAATAGTAAATGATGAATAGCCCAACCCATCCTAGAATTCCATCCTCTACACCAACCCGTACCAACCATCACACCTTGGGGATTTCTACAATCAACCCTCCATCCGCTACACACCATAACGACAGCCGTACTGCCTATTCCTATTAATCAGGAATCATTAAACGTGGCATAGTTACCGATCACTATGTGACCTAACATTTGAATTTGTGGTTTAACCACCGATTACCAAGTGACCTATCATGCATTCCCCTTCATTATCATAATCCCACCCCATGCATACATACATGCAAAATTGAATACATTATACCATCTTTAAGAAAACAGGCTTTCATATATACATATCAATACATATAGAAATTTCTATGATTGCGTACCTGGCATCCTTTGCAAACCCTTTTTCGCGTTTTATTCGACTGTCTACACAACCTCTTTCCGGCTTCTAGCCCATAACATATAAATTACAGTTAAAAAGTGTGTTAGAGATCTACACACCTTATTACCGTTAGAACGAGACCCTATAAGTCGACGCTATCCGTAGCCAACACCACCGCTATCTGCCTGAGGTGTTGTTCAGAAACCGGTCCACAACCCGGTGGCCAATCTCAAACCGCTGACACTGCGCGTTTCTTAAACTTAGAGATTGGGTTTACAGACCCAATCCTCTCCTTTGCCTGATCCATATTTGATTCCATCAAAAGTCCTTGTCAGAACTACTATAACGAAATAGGGTTGTTAAACCATAACATATGGTTAAGATCTCAAATGTGATAGCGAATCTAACGGAAATCTAAAGAAAACCCCATTACCTTAAAATCCTAAAATTAGAGACTAGCGATTTCCGGCTTTTAGATCTAGACAATCAGGTTTCCTTCAAATCCCGGAATGCCGCCCAAAATGCAAAAAGAGAGAAAGTATTAGCCTCAATCAACAGCCTTAACAAACCAAGTGGCCATTCAGCCTTGTCTCCTAAAAACCAAAAGAGATCTTTAGGAATAGCAAGAGTCAACACTTACCTTAATAGAGAAAATTCGGCTACTCTTAGGAGATTTCGGCTTTTTGCGAAAATCAGAAAGTGAAGATGATTCAAAGAAGTCTATGGTGATTCGACTTTTAATGAAGAAATCGGTAGGAAGAAGAAAAGAGAATTTCGGCAGACTAGGGGTAGGTTCAGCTTCAGCAAGGATCAAAAGAAAAGAATGTAGAGAAAAGATTATGAGGTTTCGGCTTTTAGAAGAAATTAAAAGGAAAGGTTGCAGAGAATGGCTGAGGGTTTCGGCATAAAGAATGAAGAAAGGAATAGGGTTCAAATGTCAGAATTGAAGAGATACTACCCCTATTTATAGAGAATTTCGGCACTTACTTATCAAATCCCGGAAGTGCCCTTCTTGATAACTAAAAATTAAACAAATAATAAGGAAAATTCGGCACCCCCTATGGCAAATAGAAACCGATTTCTTCCCCCCTCTTAGAGTCAAGATTTCGGCCACCACCTAGCCTTGCAGATAACTCCTTGATTCTTTCCTTATCCTCATCTGACTACTCATCCACAGTGTCATGGATAACACTACCTCTTCCTTCCTTTATCAGCACATTATCCACCTTATTATCACATTAAATAAATTCTTAAGTTTAAGCATCATTGTCGAACTCCACCACTGCTCTTATAAATGCCGAAAATATTTAAAATAAAAGGTACCAGACGACTCGAACCTTGGACCTTCAATTGACGCCAACTACCTTCCCTTTTAGTGGCGCCATTTTGCCATTGGGCCACAAGCCCATTTGTGTTTTAAAACACAGCTAATATCTGTTATGCCCTAACTTAACAAGCTTTCCACTAAAGTGTTCAAACAAGAATTTTAACTACAGCCTCGGCCCAAACCTGAGCCCATTCTGAACCCCTAACACTCACATTAAATATAACCACACATTAAATGCATAGGCCCAAAAATTCAGGATGTTACACCTGATATGTGTTTAGGATATCTAGAGCATTTCGTTGATGCCCTAGGATGTAACGTTCTTCCTCCTGAAAAGACTCGACCATCACATGTTCAATCTCCAACCCAAATTTGAGTTGCCCTTTTTCAGGTTTTCAACTCAAAACCTATTTGGTCTCAAGGCGCCCTTTTCGAGTTTTCGTGGCCTCTCCCTTTTTTTTAAGTGAAGTATTTCTTGACTGAATCTGAATTCACAGGATTAGGCAAATTTTTACCATCCATCTCGATCAAAATCAGCGCTCCTCTAGAAAAGGCCTTCTTTACCACATAAGGTCCTTCCCAATTTGACATCCACTTCCCTCTGAAATCTTTTTGTATGGGCAGGATCTTTTTTAATACTAGGTCCCCTTCATGGAATTCTCTGAGACAAAACTTTTTGTTGTGAGCTTGCATCATTCGCTTTTGGTACATCTGACCATGACAGATGGCTTTCAACCTTTTCTCTTCAATCAAGTTTAGCTGATCATATCGGGATTGGATCCATTCTTCTTCATCCAACTTCAATTCTGCCAAAACTTAGAGAGAAGGAATCTCGACTTAAATGGGTAAAACCGCCTCTATTCCATAAATCAAAAAGAAAGGCGTTGCCCTGGTGGAGGTCTTGACAGACGTTCGATAAGCGTAGAGGGCAAATGGTAACTTCTCATACCAATCTTTATAAGTCTCAGTAATTTTCCCTACGATCTTCTTGATGTTCTTATTGGCTACCTTCACCGCACCATTCATTTTTGGGCGATATAGCAATGAGTTGTGGTGTTTGATCTTGAATTGACTATAGACCTCCGCTATCGTACTGTTGTTTGAGTTTAATGCATTATCAGATATGATCTTTTTTGGCATCCCATACCGACATATGGTCTCTTTTTTCAAGAATTTGTTGATTGCCAATTTTGTGACATTGGCATATGAAGCAATCTCTACCCACTTGGTGAAGTAATCAATGACTACGAAAATAAATCGATGCCCATTGGAAGCTTTTAGCGATATCAGCCCAATGACATCCATGCCCCACATAGAGAAAGGCCATGGAGAAGTTATGACATGAAGAGGTGAAGGATGCACATGAATTTTATCTTTGTAAATTTGACACTTATGGCATTTCTTGGCATAACTGATGCAATCTCCTTCCATGGTGGACCAATAATACCCAAATCTCACGATTTGCCTGGCCATTGTAAAACCATTGGCATGTGTTCCGCAGATACCTTCGTGGACTTCTTCCAAGATTTTCTTAGCCTCGGCAGCGTCTACACATTTTAGTAGCACCTGATCCTTTCTTCTTATATATAGGATCTCCCCATTTAAGACATAGTCACTAGCCACTCTTCTCAATGTCCTTTTATCATTCTCAATTGCTTGGTCAAGGTATTCACAATTCTTCACATATCGTAGTATATCGTGGTACCAAGGGTAATCATCCTTTTCTTCTTCTTATTCGATGTTGTAACAATGAGCCAGAGTCTCATAAATACACATTTGGATATGTTTTACATCCTCTTGTTTGTTCACTTTAACCATCGAAGCCAAGGTAGCCAAAGCATCAGCCATCTGATTTTTGTCTCGTGGAAGATAGCAGAAGGTGATGTCATCAAATTCTTTAATTAATTCAAGAACCAGCCTTCGATAATTGATCAATTTGGGATCCTTTATCTCCCATTCTTCCTTGAGTTGATAGATCACTAGCGCAGAATCCCCATATACCTCTAGCATTTTGACTTTGCGTTCTATGGCTACACGGATACCCATGATGCATGCTTCGTATTCTGCCATATTATTTGTGCAATCAAAATCTAATTTACTAGTAAAGGGATAATGATCTCCGTTTGGGGATATCAGGACTACCCCAATTCCATTATCCACAGCGTTTGAGGCTCCGTCGAAGTTTATCTTCCAAGGATGACCTTCTTAAGAGTCTTCTTCAGTGGTTGCCACATACATTAGACCTTTATTCAGGAAATCAAAGTTCAAAGGCTCATAATCTTTTAGAGCTCCACTGGCTAGAAAATATGCCATTGCACTCTCTTTTATAGCCTTCTGATTCACATAGACTATATCAAATTCAGAAAGCAGAATTTGCCACCGGGCCATTCTTCCATTCAAAGCAGTCGAATCCATCATATACTTTAGAGGATCCAGTTTTGAGATGAGCCAAGTTGTATGGTACAACATGTACTATCTCAGTCTTCAGGTTGTCCAGATTAAGGCGCAACACAACTTTTCAATTGAAGAATATCTTGTCTCACATTCAGTAAACTTCTTACTGAGGTAATATATTGATTTTTCTTTTCTTCCTGACTTATCCTGTTGGCCAAACACGCATCCCATGAAATTTCCAAATACTGCCAAGTACAGTATTAGCACTTTATCAGGGCTAGGTGGCATCAGTACTGAGGCATTGGACAAGTAATATTTGACCTTGTCGAAAGTCTTCTGGCACTCCTCATCCTAAACGTCTGGATTGTGTTTCTTAAGGAGACAGAATATGGGGTCGCATTTCTCAGTTAGTTGTGAAATGAACCTGGCGATGTAATTTAGTCTTCCTAGGAAACCTCGAACTTCTTTTTGAGTGCGCGGCGGAAGTAACTCCTGTATAGCCTTAACTTTATCTGGGTCGATCTCGATCCCCTTTTCACTGACTACAAATCCTAGCAATTTTCCCGACCTAGCCCCGAAGGTACATTTCGCTGGATTGAGCTTCAGCTGAAATTTTCTCAATCTTAAGAAAAATTTCCTCAAGACTTGTATATGCTCTTTCTCTGTTTGGGACTTTGCGATCATATCATCAACATAAACTTCGATTTATTTGTGCATCATGTCATGAAACAAGGTTACCATGACTCTTTGGTACGTTGCTCCCGCGTTTTTCAGTCCAAATGGAATAACTTTATAGCAAAATGTTCCCCACATGGTTACGAATGTTGTCTTTTCCATATTCTCAAGATGCATCTTAATCTGGTTGTATCCCGAGAAACCATCCATGAAGGAGAACAGTGAGTAACTTACCGTGTTGTCCACTAATGTGTCGATATGAGGTAATGGTAAATTATTTTTTGGGTTGGCTTTGTTCAAATCTTTGTAGTCTACGCACATTCGTACTTTCCTATCTTTTTTAGGGACGGGGACAATATTAGCTACTCATTTTGAGTATTTAACAACTTGTAAGAAACCAACATCGAATTGCTTCTTGACCTCCTCTTTTATTTTTAGCAAAACGTCGGGCCTCACCCTTCGAAGCTTCTGTTGAACTGGCTTACACTCTTCCTTTATGGGGAGCCGGTGTACTCCGATATCAGTATTTAACCCGGGCATGTTTTGATATGACCATGCGAAGACATCCTTGAATTCTTGAAGTAACACAATGAGGTCCCATTTTGTCACTGGGGTGATACAAGCTCTAATCTTTACCTCTTTCTCCTCTCCTAAGCTCACAATTTCTACTGTGTAAGGTAGGATTTGTTTCTCATCTTGTTCTACCATCATTAACAAATCAGGAAATAGGTCACAGTCTTGATCATTTTCAAAATCTTGAGAATCCTCCATGCACATATCTTACTCAAAAGGAGACTCTAAGTCAGTAGCAGCGTCGTTCATATTATTGATATATGGAGACCTGTTATAGGGATGAAAGAAAATCTAAAGAACAAAAGAATCTAAGAATAATTATCTGTATGGTATAATGATGAATGAAATGGAAAAAATAAAAGAATATTTTCTCAAGATGATACGCAAAGATGCATTTTCTTGAAATAAAGATGTTGGACATAAGCCTATTTCAAAAAAGGATTCTTATTGCTCCTAGGCTTAGAGTAATAAGCGTGTTTTGAACATTACTCTGAATTAGCTCTAAAAACTACAGGAATCTCTTACACAATCCAATTGTTCAGAACACTTCCAGGTACATAGGGGCAAATGCCTGATAAATTTTCTTCCCCAATTCCTTTTTCAGATATGGCGTTGATGTCCAAATTTCCCAACATTTATTCTGTAGTTTCCTTTATTGACATTTTCTGTTTAGGGTGAATAGTTCCTCCTGACACGAAAGTTTTGGATATATAGGGAAAGGTCATCGGTTCCCGCTTGACCTCTTCCCCACTCAGTCATGCTCTTCTCCTTTCTTGTTTCTTCTCTAGCTCTCTCTTCTTTTCCTCGCATCCAACTTGTATCCAAAGCCAAAGCGATCTTGTTTGTCCATTAGCATGGGTGTCTCGACCTTCTCTTGGAGGTATTTCCCGAGTCCCCTTCCAGGCAAGGCTCATTTTCTTACCGTCAATTGTAGGCCCATCCTTGTAGTTTTGGATATTTTAGGTATCAAGATCTTGTTTTCTTCAATAATGAAAGTTGCATTCACAAATTCCAAAGATCAAAAGAAACATACTATTGCTTCATCGTCTGCCCCTACGTATGGCACGTTACCGGTCAAGGATACAATAATGTCTTCTTCCACATTTATTGTTATCAGTCGACCCTCAGTTACCAACTTTAGCTTTTGGTGCAGTGATGATGGCACTGCCCCATCTAAGTGAATCCAAGGCTTCCTCAACAAGAAATTATAAGAAGGCTTTATGTCCATCACCAAGAAATCTACCTCATACATGTTTGGACCAATCAAAAGGGGTATCTCAATCCTTCCCATCACCTTCCTTTCTGTACCATCGAATGCTCTTACTATGTTTTGGCACGTCTTCATATGAGAGCTATCCACAGGCAACCTGTTCAATGTGGATAAGGGCAAGACGTTCAGTGCAGATTCATTATCAATTAACACCCCTAACAATGTATATCCTTTGCAGCGGGTGGTGATGTGTAGAGCCTATGTAGATCCCATGCCCCCCGGAGGTGTTTCATCATTATTGAAAAAGATGAAGTTGTCGGCACTTATATTGTTAATTAGGCGGTCTAGCTTGTTCACAGAGATATCATTAGCAACATAAGTTTCATTCAGCACCTTCATCAAAGCGCTACGATGAGTCTCTGAGCTCAAGAGCAATGCCAGTACTGATATGTGAGCTCGTTGTTTGTGTAGCTATTCTACAACACTATACTTGCTATACTTTAAAAATTTCAAAAATTCCTTAGCCTCTTTCTCAGTTACCAGCTCATTAACAGGCGATACAAGTCTAGCCGTCTTCTCCTTCTTTTGTTCAACCATCGAGGCTTTTCCCTTAACGGGCTTGGCTCTTGTATTTGCGGGATCATAATGCCTTCCACTGCATGTGTAGAAACCCACATCTTGGCCCTCTTCTAAAGTGCTAACCAGGTTCTCCTCTCCCGAGATTGTCACATTGAAGTCATAATTCCAGGGAACCCTTTTACTGTCCTTGTAGGGAAAGGCTATCGGTTTTTAGATTATGACCCTTGGCACAATTTGTACTCCAACTTTATTGCTTCTTGGTCGTGAAATATAACCACTGGGTGGTTGACTTTATAGACCTTCTCTGTTAACCCTTCTTCTGAGGCGCACACATCTTCTCCTTCCGAGCCTTTGGCATATTCAAAGAATTCTAACTTTTTATTATCCACCAAACTTTGCACTAGGGCCCTGAATTCGACGCACTCTTGGATCTATGCCCTTCTTCAGCATGAAACTCATAGTAGTTCCTCATCCTTTCGGGTTTCTCCTCTGAATCCTGTTTAATTAATCCTCCCTCTACCATTTTCTTCCAAACCCATTTCAGTGGGGTTTTTAGTTCCACTACATTCATCTTGGGTCTCTTCCTTCCACTTTTATTATCGCGTTTACCTCTTTATCAGAATGATTGGGTAACAGATTTCCTACCACATTAGGTCCTGATGGATCATCGAACTTCACAATGCCCATCTTGATGAACCTTTCAATTAACTTTTTAAAAGTGGTGCAGTTCTCATTTGAGTGTCCCGTGATTCCCGCGTGGTACTCATATTGAGCATTCGCGTCGTACCATTTGGGGAATGGAGGTTGCATAGGTTTTAAGTAGAAAGGGAATACCACATATGCGTCAAACAGACTCTGATATAGCTCTTTATATGTCATCGGAATGGGTGTGAACTGGAGCCTTTCTGTATTTGGCTTTGGGTTGGATTCTTACCTTTGGGGGCTCTGATAGCTAGTAGTTACTATCCTTAGCTGGCCTACAGTGATTGGTTTTGAATAACTCTTGTTATATATGTTTGCATTATTCACCTCATTTTCCTTCTTCCTCGGAGCTGATCTTTTGACGCTTTCCCCCGCGTCTATCTTACCACTTCTCATTGAGTTTTCAATTATTTCACCGGACATTACTATATCTGAGAGGCTCTTAGTAGTGCTTCCCAACATATGGTTGATGAACAAGGCTTTTAAAGTATTGATGAAAAGCATTGTGGTTTCTTTCTTTAGAAGAGGTGGCTGGACTTGCGTTGCCACTTTTCTCCACCTTTGGGCATATTGCCTGAAGCTCTCACTTTGCTTCTTCTAGATATTTTGCAACATGATTCTACTGGGTGTCATGTCTATCACATGACTATATTGCTTCATAAAAGCTTGTGCTAAGTCTTTCCATGAATTGATTTTGGCACGACTAAGTTGGTTGTACCATTTGGCTGCTGACCTGGTCAGACTGTCTTGGAAGCAATGAATTAATAATTGGTCATTATTAACGTATCCTGTCACTCTTCGATAGAGCATCGTGATGTGAGCTTCAAGGCAGCTAGTCCCATTATACTTTTCAAACTCTGGAGTTTTGAACTTTGGAGGGAGCACCAAATCTGAGACCAAACTCAAGTCCTTAGCATCAATTTCATAATGGTAATCAGTGTTTTCCATTGCTCTAAATTTTTCTTCTAACCATCTGCACCAATCTTCATGTTTCTTTGGCAGTTCCACTCTTACTTTTTCCATTTCTTCCATATCATCTAGATCAGGAACAACGAGATTGGTTGGATTATCCCCTGGATTGGAACCTGAGCCTGTTTGGTAGTTCATCGGTGCTGAGGTACCAGCTTGATACTGTTGAGGTCTGATTGTAACGGGTACCCTTCATGGGTACACATCTGGTTGTGCCTGGGTGTTTACCAGGGTAAAACCTGGGGGATAAATAGGGTCCGTATTGTCATCCCTTGAGTTGATCACAATGCTCTTCCTTTTTTCAAGTTCTCCAGCCAGCAACTGCGTCAATTGACTTATCATACTTCTTTGGGATTCCTATATCTGATCCCTCATATCCTGTTGTACTTTTGTTAACCGTTCTTGCAACTATGCTTGCAATTGTTCTTGCATGTCTTTTTGAATCTGTTCTAGCCTTTCCAATCTTTAGTCCATTAATTTGGTTTTGGCATGAGTACTGTAACGATATTTGGTTGGTTGGCTCTTGTTAGTTTCCAGGTTAACTGTCATAATTTCGATTAATTAGAGTCCTTTTGTGAAATTTAATGCATATGATGCAATGTAATGCAAATGCATGGAATGATGCAAAAAAAGGCATTGACTCTGATTCAATTCTATTAGAACAACTTTACTAGAAAACAAATTTCTTTACATAAAACGAATTACATATACGACTTTGCCCTAATACTCAAAGCCTTGACTTTTTCTAAGAAGCCAAGCTAACTCTCGACCCCGATCCGATTCTGATTCATACTTCAAGCTTAGCACGTCAACCTGAACTGCTAGAGTTTGCAAATGATCGGCCACTTCTCGTATTCGAGCCACAGCTTCACCCATGATATGGTATCCATCCCTGACCTGACCTTGATAATGGTGGAGTTGCTCTTTCCAATGCTCATTATTTGCTTCAAGGAGTTCAACTCGAAGCTCACAATTTTGTAATGCGGTTTCGAGCTCTTAAATCTTGTTTAGGCTCGCTTTTAGCTCAATTGTGGAGTTGCGACTACGATACTGATGAAGTGACTTTTCTAGCTCTGCCACCCGGGCTTTTAATCCGATTTTTTCACTTCAACTTTCTAACAAACTCCTTTCTAGAGCCTCTTTTCGAACCTAAGCATCTTGGAACTTCCTTTCCTATCGATCGGCTTTAATATTTTCTTCTTTCATCTCTTTCTGCCATTTTTCTGATTTTTTTCTAGCCCGACAGTCTTCATTAACAGGCGCAACTTCCTATAATCCATTTTTAGACTGTCCAAGTCTTCCTTAGCCTTGTTATTACCTTTTCTCAATTTCTCGGCTTCTAACTTTTGGACATCAACATCTAACTCTAGTTGCATCTTTTCTTCATCCAATTGTTCTATCTTCTTTCCTAGCTCCAAATTCCTCTTTTCAAAATCTTGCTTGATGGTCTCTAGCTCAAATGGAATTACATGTAGGTGTTCTTCCAATGGTTGAGTGCTTTCTTGACTTAGTACAGGGATGTTGTCATTGACTCTTTTACCCCACCTCCTATCATATTCGGGGGCCATCATTGGATCTGTGGCAAATCTTTTCATTCTGTGGGTTTGGTTCTAAGCATTAGATGTTTCTTGAACCTTTTTCTTGTAATTATCGCCTTTATACGAAAACTTACACTGGGCCAGCCCTTGCGTTGCTGGTATGAACTGTATTGATCTATACTGCCTCAACACAAGTAGATGAGCATATCCAACAGCTCTCCATATCCCAAGTAGAGGGACCCAATCGAAGTTTCCGCACCGGTGCAAAATCTCATCAGAAATCATCCAAGGAGCCCTCCATTCAACGTCTTCATCTTGGAGATTTTGGAGAATCGCTATCAATTTTTCTTCTAAAATATCGTCTCACCTCGGAGGAGCCACTAATTCTTTTAATGGAGAGTAGTTCTCGGAGAATACTAGATAAGAAACCTTCCCTACCCTCCAAAAGTGGCTATGGAACTATGCTAACAAGAGTTGCGCACATCTAATGAACCTTCCCTAGCCCGCTCTTCGGCATGCACTCAAAGATCTGAAGGTTTTGGCCAAGATTGCAGGGACGAGTGTGACTCTCTTGTCAAGTCGGTCGAACAAATCTGAAACTGCCTCATCTATATGCCCTAGTGCTTTGGGGAAAATTACTAACCTGTAGATACTCAAGGCGAAGATATCGACCCTTTTCTTTGTGTCTGGATGTGCCAAAATCAAATCTCGCAAACTTTTCCAAGGGAAACAATTGCTTTCTCCTTTTTGCTTGATCCGGGCCGCGACCCATTACTCACTCATCCCCGTGATGCTCATTAGTTTCTTTAGGAAAGTCGGGACATTGGTGGCTCTAGAGTAGCTTTGTTAGCTTGAATTCTTTGGCATCGAAGCAAAGTTGTATACTCCTCCACAGTAGGTACCAAATCTACCTTTCCAAAGGTAAAGCAGCTGTAGGCGGGATTCTAAAATTGAGCCAGAGCTCGAAACAAGTGCTTGTCCACTTTGATATCGAGTAGATAGGGTAAATCACCATAATTGCAGTAAAATAGCTGCTTGATTTCATTTTCCCATTGGTCCCAAATTTCTTTCAACTCTTGGAGGCTATTTTGAATGACGCTGATACTAGTGAAATCTTAAAATTCTGACACATACTCCTCCGTTAGACTATCACCCTTCTCTAGTTGCATTTTCTCGGACCATATTCGGACAACCGCATTATCTTCCACTTGATCAAGAAATCTATTCTCCATAGAAAGCTCTTCTATTTAGTAACTGAACGTGAATTAACACCTTTTTTATGATGAAAATGTCATGCAATCACAGTCAAAGTAAAATAAAACAAGTCACTACATCTTATACAAAGCTAAAATTTAAAGCATGCAAGAAATGATAAATAAAGCACCTATTTGGGTGACCACTAGGGGTTTGGTGCGGTTCTACCTAAGGTCGGCTCTTAGGGCTCATTATATGCGGTTCGGTTCTAAAGTAAGGGTACCTGAACCGACAGATTCCTCGATCCTCACCCATTATAGGCTCATACGGACCGAGTTTAGTTTAGGGGAATACATTTCCCTATGGCTATACAGAAATGAAAATCTCAGGAAGACATAGGTACGGATGTATCCCGAAAGCGATCCACTATCCTAGACGGAAGTGAAGACCTCACGAAGGAATAGTTTCTCAATCCCACTTAAAAGGGTATAACCGACCGGTTATGTAATGCAATATGCGAAAATATATCCAAAGACTCGAACCAATAAGGCAAATATATCAAAATGATGCAGACTATAAAAATGAAATGCAATGAAAGGATCTTAAATTTAAACCAAATTATCAATTTTCAACAAAAAGACAAGAATTAATCAACTCGTGGCTTGACTCTCTTATTTTGCTCCCCAGTGGAGTCGCCAAGTTGTCGAAACTTTTTTTTTTTGAAATCGACTTTTATTTTAAAAAATGAAAAATGAGAGTCGCCACCAATCATTTTTTATGAGGTTTGATCGGGTCACCTCATAATTTAATTGTTTAATGAGAGGTTTAATTAAAACAATGTTTTTTGGTCTACAAAAATCAAAAAATAGGTTCGGGAGTCGGTTACGTACGAGGAAGGATTAGCACCCTCGTAACGCCCAAAATTGATACCTAATTGATTAATTCATGTCTTAGTGTCGAAAGTTGAAAACTTGGAAAGAGTTTAAAATACGATTCCTCTTTGTATTAATGTTATTTTTACTTAAAAATTGCTTAAATAAGTCGAAACGTATGTTAAAGACCCTCTTATCTCGAGGTAATGAAATACCACATCCCGTAAGTTAGGACACGACACCTCGAATCCTTGAGGATAAGGTAGCCTTTTATTTTTTCTTTAAATCTCATATATTTTAATTTTAAAAGGATATTCGGTTATTTAGATTCAACGAGAAAATCGAAACCCCGTAAGTTAGGGTACGACTTCTCGAATCTCCAAATACAAAACATTGTCTATTATTAAGATTTCCCTTTTTTTAAAAAATAATAACAAATGTAATATTTAAAACGATATATATTTAGTTTATTTGAGTATTGTATATAAAAAAATAGCTAAAACGTGAAAATCCCATGTTTAACAAATGATGGTGCAACATAAACTAATAACGCATAAAAAATGATGATAATATGCATACTAGAACAATAATAATAATGAAAATGATAATAGTGATAATAATAATACTATATAAAAAATAAAATAAAAACAATAATAATAATATAAAAAGGCCAAAATAAATAAAAAAAGTGCAATAAATATAAGAACAGACCCCAAAAAAATAAATAATAGAAAATAAATAAATAAAATAAAATATGAAAAGTAAAAAAATAATTCATAAAAATAAATAATTTAGGAAGAGTCCAAATTAAATAAATAAGGGTTAAATCGACATTAAAATGAAATAGGAGGGTAAATTGTGAATAAAATAAAAGAAATGGGAGAATGTAGGGTCAAAATGAAACGCGCGCGAAGGTGGGAGGACCAATTGGGAAACTATTCCCTGTCCTCAAAACGGCGTCGTTCTTTTCAGTAGAGCTGAACATGGGCTGGGTCACCCGATCCGGCCCGAAGGCCCCCCCGAAAAATGGGAGGGTTCAGGTAAAAATATAGGCCCGAAAAATGGGCTTGGGCAGAAAATGAGGCCCGTTTAAAAAAGGGCCGCGCCTCAGGTAAGGATTTCTTGGTCCGGGCCCGGCTAAATAATTTATTTTTAAATCCTTTTTTTAATTTTTACCTTTACCTTCAATTTCCCTGACTTCATTAATTCATTACTACCTTTACCTTTACCTTCATATCCATCATCAGCCCTGACTTAATTTTTCCCTCTTTTCAACTTTCTGTCCCAGGCTCCCAAGTCCCACCTCACGACGCAGCTCAACTTTCCGTCTGCAGCTCAACTCCGATCCAGCTCAAGCTCAACTCTGATCCAGCCCGAACACCCATTCACCTCCACTATCCACCTCAAGCTCAGCTCATTTTCTCTACCCATGCTGTAAGCTTCTTCTTCTTCTTCTTCTTTTTTTTTTTAACCTTATCACTTAATGAAATTTTTGTCTAATTTGTAAGTCTTTAATAAGATCTTTATAAGGTTTTAAGGTCATAATTCGCAAAATAATTGTCTAAAATAGCTTAATAAATTATATTGTTTTTCTAGTTCTTTTAGGTTTTCTTCATTTATTGTTTCATTTAATGTTTCATCATTTCTGATTTTCCATTGTTCTTATGTTATTTTGTATCTTTCTTCACAAAATAATTTTCCATTTAATGTTTCATTTAATTTTTCATCATTTCTGATTTTCCATTGTTCTTCATTAAAAATCATTTATCCTTTTAAATAATTTTATTGTTCATAATGAAGCTTTCACTTAATCACATGAAATCTTTATTATTTAAGTTGGAATCAATTCTGTATAGACTTTCTCTATATTTATTTTAAATTTAATTTATCTTGTGGTTTTTCCTATTTTCTTTTGATTAGATTTCCCGATTTTTAGTTTATTTTTACTTTATAATCTTTTATTATATAATTATAATTATTTAAAACTATAGTAGTTATATGCGTAACTTTAAAACAAAAACATTTTATTGCTCTTATAAAAGTACATTTATTGTTGATTACATAATTTAATTTGTATCCACATCGTTGCAATATGTCTTCAAGTATAATTAATTAACGATCGAAGTTAAGAATTAATTTATTTTTTTAAAAATAGATGCATTTATTAAATATTATTTGTGAAAAAAATGCTAAAAATCATTATATTAGATATTTACTCATTCATTTCATTTATGTTGCGTTTGTGTAGGACCATAATTTTTTCTTCATCTTTTAGTAGGGCAAAAATCCCATATATACAAAAAAAAAAAAAAATTACGGAAATATACCAGTTTGAAAAATAATTACCGGAATGTACCGTTTTTCCCAAAAATGCGTCCACGTCAGCGCATTTTTGGGATATGTTAAGACAAAGCGCGCCTCTAGGGGCGCGCTTTTGCCATCAAAGAAAAAAAGCGCGCTGACGAGGACGCACTTTGCTGATGTGGCAAAAACGCATCCTCAAGGGCGCGTTTTAGCCCGTGTTTTTTAAAAAAAAAACAATTCTCGAATTTTTAAAAATTTACGAGAATAAACCTTTATAAAGGCTCAAAATGACAACACCATTTTTTTAAGGTGTCATCAATTAATAAGGAAATATAACTTACAAAGGAAATTTTTATATAGACCCAAAGTCTCATTTCCCTTGTTTTCTTGAGCAAAGTGGGATATGAGATATGTGTATATATAGACTCATGAATAGTTTTGCAGCTTATTCCTAAACAATGTGGGGTTCCTTCCTCTTTTAACTAACAACATGAGATGGCATGCTACACTATATTTGATTTTGTTTTTTTACAAAACATTTCTCTTTTTTTTATATTTTGTTAACATTTTCTTATATTATAAAATTACGTTTTGAAATCTTTAATCTTGTTGCATTTTAAAATTTTATAAATTTTATAAAACATACTTTAGAGCCACATGCACAAAGGCGGATTGTCATTGAGATTTAAGTCTCTAAAATTTTTAAAATTTTTTATTATACTTTTTTTTTGAAAATTTTGATTAAGCCTTAATTTTTTTTAAATTTCATTAAACTTTTCAAAATTTTTAAAAGTTTCAATTAGACATATCATTTTTTTTTTAAAAAAAATTCTCATTAATCCTTAAAATTTTCTAAAAGTAGTTACATCTATCAAAATTCTTAAAACTTTCATTAAAATCATTAAAATTTTAGTTTGTCCCTCCAAAATGTCAAGATAAGCCACTACACATAAGATATAATTAATCATATTTAATCAATAATAATATTTAAAAAAATTAAATTATCACATTAATAACTATAACTAACAATGTTATCAATTTTATAAAAATAGAGTCACCCAAAGTCATTCCAAATTTAACTTAAGAGGTTAAATCTCAAATTTCAAAATAGTAGCAAGACTAAAACTATAATTAAATGCCATAAATAAAAATGATTGTAATAGAAGGAAAAAAACGTAGGAACTTCTAACAAATCAGCTCTAGGAAAAAATATTTGAGTTCTTTCTTGTCATTTGGATCTCAAGGTGGTGATCATTCTATTATATATAAAAAAAATTTAAGAATCAAAAGGTAAAATCGATATCCTGTAATATATATTTACCCATGCAAAAGATTATTCTTCCTCTTCTTAATTGCTTTCTTTCTTTTACTGTTTTTTTTGCTTTTATTTTAAATTTTAAATGCAACAAGTTAACAATTTTAAAATGTAACAAGATTAAAGATTTCAAAACATAATTTTATAATATAAGAAAATGTTAACAAAATATAAAAAAAGAGAAATTGTTTTGTAAAAAAACAAAATCAAATATAGTGTAGCATGTCATCTCATGTTGTTAGTTAAAAGAGGAAGGAATCCCACATTGTTTAGGAACAAGCTGCAAAACTATTCATGAGTCTATATATACACATATCTCATATCCCACTTTGCTCAAGAAAACAAGGGAAATGAGACTTTAGGTCTATATAAAGATTTCCTTTGTAAGTTATATTTCCTTATTAATTGATGACACCTTAAAAAAATGGTGTTGTCATTTTGAGCCTTTATAAAGGTTTATTCTCGTAAATTTTTAAAAAATTCGAGAATAGTTTTTTTTTAAAAACACGGGCTAAAACGCGCCCCCGAGGACGCATTTTTGCCACATCAGCAAAGCGCGTCCTTGTCAGCGCGCTTTTTGCTGATGTGGTAAAAGCGCGTCCCCAAGGACGCGCTTTGCTGGCATATCCCCCAAAAACGCGCTGACGTGGACGCATTTTTGGGGAAAACGGTACATTCCGGTAATTATTTTTCAAACTGGTATATTTTCGTAATTTTTGTTTTTTTTGGGTATATATGGGATTTTTGCCCTCTTTTAGTATATAATTTAGTAATAAATTAATTTTAATAAGTAATATTTAGCTATTTTTATTATTTATATTTGGCAAGAGGTGGAAATTTTTTTTGCTTATTTTGAAGATGGCTTATTTCTTTACAAGAGTTTTTCTCATACTTCCAATTTCAAGTTTAGCAGCATATGGCACATTTTGTCTTATCCATACCATTTGAATCTTAGTTTTGAAACATTAAAGTGTTTTGTTTGGAGAGTTCAATGCTTCCCACTGTAATGGCTTCTAATTGAATTTGTGGCAGGAATATTTTGGGCTAATTTTAGCTAACATTTTATGGTAGTAGTAAATAATAATATAGAATGATTCATATATTATATATAATTGTTTAACAATTATATTAACTTTTGGTTTATTTGGATTCCAAGACTTGAGTTTTTATGACTATGGCTAGTTCGAACACTCCTATACCTGTGGACGATGGGTTTAATGAGTATGAAAGTGCTACCAAACGTCAAAAGTCTACCACTTCAAAGGTGTGGGATGAAATGGCAAAGCTTGAATGCGAGGACAAAAATGAATTGAAGACACAATGTAATCACTGTAAGAGTATCTTTTCTGCTAAATCTTCTTGTGGAACCTCTTATTTAAGACGTCATCCAAATCAATGTTTGAAAAAATTTAATAAGGACATCACTCAATACACCATAGCCAATCAACCATTATTAGGAGGTGGTCCATCTATAAAAAACTACAAGTTTGATGCTGATGAGTGTCGTCGAGCTGTTTCTTCTTTTCTTGTGTGTGGTAAGCATTCATTTAGGACAGTTGAAGAACCAGGATTTAGATACATGATGAGAATTGTTAGTCCTAATTTTAAGAATATAAGTAGATTTACAGCTGCTAGGGATGTCCTAATGTATTATGCAAAAGAGAGAGATCATGTTAAAGAAGAGTTAGCTAAAGCACCCGGTTTAATTTGTCTAACTTTCGATAATTGGAATTCAGAGCATACTAATGATGAATATATTTGCATTACTGCTCATTGGATTGATAAAGATTGGAAGCTACAAAAGAGAATCATAAGGTTTAGAGCTTTATTTCCCATGTATGATGGTTTGAACATAGCGGATGAACTTGTTTTATGTTTATCTCAATGAGGTATACACAAGAAAATTTTTAGCATCACTTTGGATAATGCTTCTTATAATGATGTGTTGGTTTCTTGTCTTAAAATTCATTTTTGTGCGAACCGAGCTATTTTGTGTGATGGTGCTTTTTTTTCAAGTTAAATGTTGTGCACGTATTTTGAATCTTATAGTTAAAGCTGGTTTAGAACTTGCTGATGATGTTGTTGGTAAGATTCGAAATGGAATTAAGTACATAAAAACGTCGGGAATTCGTAGGAAAAGATTTTATGATGTGGCCGACAAAAGTTTTCATTTGAATGTGACCAAAAGGTTGCGTCAAGATGTGTGTGTGAGATGGAATTCTACTTATTTGATGCTTGAATCTTCTCTCTACTATAAAGATGTGCTAGATTATTGCGGCCAACGGGATAAAGACTATAAAATGTTTGCACTTTCTGACGAGGAGTGGAGAAATGTTGCTGTTCTTTGCAAATTTTTGAAAGTCTTTTATGATGTGACTTGTATTTTTTCTGGTTCTAATTATCTGACGGCCAATCTTTATTTCAAAGGGGTTTGGAAGGTTCACAAAGTCTTGCTTGATACAGTTAAAGGTCCTTATTCTTTTTTAAATCCAATAGTTTAACAAATGCAAGAGAAATTTAATAAATATTGGGCTGAGTATTCATTGATATTGTCATGTGCTACAATTTTAGATCCTCGTTACAAGTTGAATTATGTGTAGTATTGCTTTACTACAATCTATGGTATTCATGCTTCAGATTTTGTTGAAACCATTCTTAGCAATCTTAGACTCTTGCTTGATGAGTATGTTAAGAAATCCAAATCCATGTCTTCCTCTTTGGCCGAGAATTCTAATGTCTCAGATAAAGATCTCGTTGATTCTAGTTTGCATCAATACAATGTTAATAGTGTTGGTTTGGGGGGAGATTTTGATGAGAGTGATGATTATAAACGGTATTTAAATGAATCTAGCACTAAGAGTGAAAAGTCACAGTTGGACATTTATTTGGAAGAACCGGAGCTTGAGTTGAATAGTCAAATAGATGTTTTGGATTATTGGAGCAAAAGTTCAATTCGATATAATGAGCTTTCATTATTGGCTCGTGATCTTTTGGCAATTCCAATATCGACTGTAGCTTCTGAGTCCGCTTTTAGCATGGGTAAGAAAGTTATAACACCTTTGAGAAGTTCACTTAAGCCAAAAATGGTTCAAGCCGTTGTTTGCCATGATGATTGGATGCGAGCTAAGGGATTTTCAACGGGTAATTATTATTCTCATTTTATTGTTAATTTTATATTATATTTTTATCAATTTGATAATCTAATTATTTATTCTTATTTCATGTTAGAAATTGATGACAAGGATGACGATGACGCTGAGGATGATGAGGACAATGATGATGATGTTTCTTGGGTTGCTTTTTAGGTTACCTTCCTTTCTAATTGTTGACAATTTAATTTAGCTTACAATTTATAGTTTCTTATAAAATTAAATATGTTAATTGGTTAATGTATAGATATTTTGGTTGGTTGATTATATTTTGCAGGTTTTTGGTACTGTTTTGTGGATGTTGGTGATGTTGTTTTTCTGCTGTTTACTACTGTTTTTATGCTATTTGGCACTGTTTTGTTGCTGTTTGATGCTATTTTGGTGCTGTTTTGGTGCTATTTTGATGCTGTTTTATTGTTCTTTTATGGTATTTTATTGTTCTGTTGTCGTTTTTAATGTTATTTCAATAATGTAGAGCTTTTGTTTTATTATCAATTTGGTTATTATTTTAGTTCAAACAAGTTGTTTCAATTTTAATATAACTACTTCTTATTGTTCTGTTGTCATTTTTAATATTATTTCGATATAATCTTTGAGATCCTATAGTTTGCTACTTGATTTTATTTGCTAGGAATAGAGATTAGTCAATGTTGAGCACATAGATAGTCAACTTTTTAGTCCTCCTGTAGGGGCATTTTTCCAAATGGTTTCTTTTTGAATTTTAATACTTTGGTCCCACTTCATATTAATGGCCGACTATAAGGGGAATTGCAACTGTTGTTTTAGACCCCACTTTTACAGGCATTTGATTTGAAGTTTTCCTGCATGGTCTACATACTTACAAATGCAATAAAAAAATAACGTATAGTAGGATCTTTATATGTAACATCCTGAAAATTGGGTCTGTGCATTTTATGTGTTTGAATGCTTAAAATATTAATTTGAGAATTTGAGGTACAATTGGGGCTCAAATTGGGCTGAGGCCTTGTTTTAAATATTTTGTTTAGACACTCTAAGGGCTTAAATTGAAGTTGTAGTAGTATAATCGACATATTGGGCTCGTGGCCCAGCAACTAGAGGCACAGTAAGGTGAGCTATAAGTGGCGTCACTAGTACGTGAGGAAGGCCCAAATTTTTGGTTGCTTGAAGCCCAAGTTATAGGGCTAGATTTCGGCACTTAATTGAGTAAGGGGGGACGGCATAAGGCTATTTTTTTGGGAATTTTATTATATTTATTTCATGTGGATAATAAGCAGATAAAGACTATTATTTAGGGATTTAGTCTTTAAGGATAATAAGCAGATAAAGGCTATTTTTGAGGAGATAACAGATTAAGATAAGGGAAAAGGGATAGGAGCTATCATGTGTGGCAGTGTTGGCCGAAAATCAATCTCTGCTAAAGGGAGGAATCGGTTTTCTATATAAAGAGGGGGTGTGCCGAAATTTTGAAGCCTCTCCTTTATTTTCTTTTCTCATCTTCTTCCTCTCAAAAGCCGAAAACCACTATCTTCTTCGCCCTTTCTTCCTCTCTAAAATTTCCTGGTTGGCCGAATCTTTTAACCTCTATTGTTATTCTTCTTTTAATCCCTAAAAGCCGAAATCACATCTCTATTATTCTATTCTTCTCCTTAATATTCATTGGCCGAATCACTCTTAGCCATTTCTTCAATTCGTACATCTTCTAAAAGCCGAAATTCTTAGATCTTACTTTCTGAAGTTGCCGAATTCTCTTCAAAGGAGTTTGCTTGTGCCGAATCTTGAAGGAAACAATAGGTATGTATTGATTTCGGGATTTCAATGTTCTTTCGGCTTTTCAAAAGTCCTTAGCCGAATGGCTATTAGAAACTAATCTTTTATTTCACTCTTCTTTTCAACATTCCGGGATTTGAAGAAGGAGGCCAATCGCATAGATCTCTAAGTTATATAATCGTGTTACTTTCGGGATTTCAACGTAAGAGGATTTGTTTATTTATATATATAAAATCGAGTAGAATACTAACCATGGCCGAATATAGGAGAGGCCTATTTTCGCAATTGTTCCTCTTTTGAGCAAGGCTTTACATTGAGGATAATAGATCCGGATAGCAAGGACATCGACTAAGAATATTGGATTTCGCGATATCAAGTATGTAATACTTCCCCACCATCTAGATCTGATTATTAATGTATGTTCATAAGTTTATATGTTGTGATAAATGCTGATATCCCGGTTTAATGTTGGAAACCCGAAAATGGTGAAGCAAATCACCAGGTTAGTGAATGTTTTGACTTTATATGATAAAAGTATATTGATTTTATGATTGCATGGGTTGGGTTGATGAAAGGAGGAAGTTATACGTTATATGTGTAGCAGTTTATACCGTGATCTCATTATATGTTGTATCGGCTAATGCCGTGATCTCATTATAAGAGCTTCACCATAATATGTTGATGAGCGGCATGATCGCCATCTTGGCGTGTAGCGGTGTGGGTCGATTGTAGAAATCCCCAATGGTGTGAATGGTTGAGTGCGGGGCGTGTAGCGGATGGAAACCTAGGCAAATGGGCTGGGCCTTGCATATTATTTGTTATTTTTTATAAATGAAATTATTAATCTGTTTTATGGGCCTAAGGCCAAAATCTAGTGGTGCATGAGGGTTGCACACTCGAGTCTCGCGACTCACCCTATTAATTAACCTTTCGGTGATACCTAGTGCTTGAACCGGCCGAGAGGAACGCGAGGTGGCCATGCAAAAGAACATCCGGATCCAAAAAAAGACTCAAGTTAATACTTTATATTTTTAATTAATGGATTTTAAATCTCGTTGTAATAAGGCCATGGGCCACTAGTTTATGTTTTGTTTTATTTTGGGCTTTAATTACTTTTAGTTATTTAAACTCTTATTGAACTAATGCATGTATTTAAATTTGGGTTTTTAATTTATAAAGGCATATTTTATTTAAACTATCAACTATTAAATTTCTTTCGAATAAGAAGATAAACTTTAGAAAAATATTTTCTGAAAATACGACATGTTTTTCCAAAATTTTTCTTAGTGATATACCAGATCCGGTTGTGGTGTTTGGGCCGGGTTTGGGGTGTTAGAAATTGGTATCAGAGCTCGGTTCAAAACTCGGCTCTGGGGTTTTGGGCTCAAAACACTTTCTAAAAAATGGGCTTTTGAAACATGCATGTTTTTAAATGATAACAGGTTTGTTACTCGGCATGGCACCTGCGTCTCCGGCCCAAGTCCGCTAGGTAAGTACTCTGAACCATTGTATGATCTTTATATATGTGGGCTTAATGGGCCTAGTGGGACGTAGATTAGTTAGAATTAGAACTTGATGGACTCTATGCTTAGTTCAAACCGCTTCTTAAAATTTCATAAAACTTAATTTTACTAAACAAACCCGTTAACAAGCCATAAGACTAGGGTGTGGTAACCGTCATACGCATGTCTAGGAAGGATCCGGAAGAGCTTGGTATTTAAGCAGTCCTAGTGACTCACCTCCTCTTCGCTGGAATCCTACCTGGTGCGTAGTGATTGTTCACCGTAGCCGAGTTAGGGTGTGGCAATGGGCATACACATGTCTAGGAGTGGATTCAGGGAGAGCTTGGTACTTAAGCAGTCCTAGCGACTCACCTCCTCTTCACTGGAATCCTACCTGATGCGTAGTGACTATTCACCCTAGTTACGAGGACTTGTTGATGGGCTAAACCTTATAATTAAAACCCGAAAGGGACCAGCCACCCTAGTTTGAAAAAAAAAAGAAAATTTATCAAGTTTTGCAAAATTTTTAAAATACGTTTGATTTGTGGAAACTTCCAACTAGCCATGAATTTCTAAAATACCTATGTTTTGAAAATTTACCCGAAAATCTCGTGTTTATAAGAGTAACCCAGACCATGAAATTAGATTTTTTCCCCAAAGTACCCTGTTTGAAAAAAAAAACAACAACAACATCGAAATATCCCTGGTTAGGAAAAATTACCAACCTACCCTCGTTTTGTCAAATGACCAAAATACCCCTAGTTTGTACAATTACCAAATTACCCCTGATTTGTAAAATTACTAAATTGTCCCTGATTGCAAAATTATCGAAATACCCTCGGATTTCAAAATTACTGAAATACCCTTGGATTGTAAACTTACCTGAATACCCTTACTTCACGAAATCAACAAGGAACTTTGTTATGAAAAATTACGAAAATACCCCTGTAGAATGAAATTACGAAAATACCCCTGGGTATGGATCAACGAAAACACCTTTACGTGAAGAATGTAAGTGCTTGGATGATTTTTGTATGATGTATGTGTTTTATTTTAGTTAGAGGTTACAAACTTGAGACTGTATTGTGAATGCGAATTCGAAAGAACCCACTCTTAAAACTATTATTCATAAGACTGTTAGTGGCCAACTAGTGAAAGAAAACTAATAATCCATAAAATTCTTAATCAGATAAATGCCAATCGGAGGAATGAGTTTAAGGAGTCTAGGACGTTCGCCGCGTGGACGTGGTAGGGGTAGAATGATCGCGTCGAGCCGTGGGTCCGCCACGCAGGTCGAAAACGAGATGCCAAAACCGGTGTGTAGAAGAAGAATTTCGGAATGAGGCGCCCGGAGATGATGCTGTATCTCAGGTGATGTTGAGGGTTTTAGAGAGGGTTACTGGAGTAGGCATGGGCACAGGAGCCCGAAAATCTGTACCGGAGCGGCTTAAGGCCAATAGGGCAAAATTGTTTAGGGGAGTTTCTGGTGTAGCCCCTAACACAGCTGAGTATTGGATGGAAGCGACTGAGCGTATAATGGATGACTTAGACTTCACGGTAGATAAAAAGTTGAAAGGGGTAGTGTCTCTTCTTCGAGACGAGGCCTATTAGTGGTGGCTCACGGTGAAAGAGGGTACTGCCGCAGACTGTATTGACTGGGATTTCTTTAAGGAATCATTTCAAGGGAAGTATGTTGGGGCCAGCTACGTGGATGCACAGAGGAAGGCATTCCTGAACTTGGTGCAGGGAAGTAAGACTATGGCTGAGTATGAGGCATAGTTTCTGCGCTTGAGCTGCTACGCTCGGGGAATGGTAACAACGGAGTATGAACGTAGTGTATGGTTTGAGGATGGGCTGTGAAATGAGTTAAGGGTTCTGATAGCACCGCAACGGGAGAGAGTTTTTTCTGTTTTAGTAGATAAGGTTAAAATAGCTGAGGAAGTGAAATGGGTCGAGAGACAAGAAAGGGATAAGGATAGGAGTAAGAGTAAGAGACGTTTTGAGCAGTTAGGAGCATCTGGGAATTATCAGAAAAGGCCTAGGACTGATAGGCCAGCTCGTGCTCCGACGAGTCAGAATCGAGCATGTCCTACATGTGGGAGGACGCATTATGGGGAGTGCAGAATGAAAAATAGTGGATGCTTTAGGTGTGGATCCACAGGACATCTGATTAAGGACTGTCCTCAGATGGATCGGGTACAGCCCGCGGGACGAGGTTCTGATCAGGTTGGGAGAGGTGATCAAGAACCACCAAGAGGCCACGGACAAGCCAGGGGCGATAATGGTAATGAACGCGGTCGTGGAGCACCAGGTAGGGGTGTAGGTTATGCTGAGGCGAGGCAGCCAGTGTTAGTCTATGCAGCACATCGCCAAGGGGAAGAAGACGCCCCAGATGCAACAATGGTGCGTACCCTACCATAGTATACTAAGTGTTTATTTTTGGATTTAGAAATTAGAATGCGCCGCGAAAGCATAGTGGTGAGACTTAGGTAGTACGATTACTAGTTAGTTGGAAATTTCGAGGACAAAATTTCTTTAAGGGGGTAGAACTGTAACATCCTGAATAATTGGGTCTGTGCATTTTTATGTGTTTGAATGCTTAAAATATTAATTTGAGAATTTGAGGTACAATTGGGGCTCAAATTGGGCTGAGGCCTTGTTTTAAATATTTTGTTTAGACACTCTAAGGGCTTAAATTGAAGTTGTAGTAGTTTAATTGACATATTGGGCTCGTGGCCCAAACAACTAGAGAACACACAGATGGGTGAGCTATAAGTGGCGTCACTAGTGCATGAGGAAGGCCCAAATTTTTGGTTGCTTGAAGCCCATGTTATAGGGCTAGATTTCGGCACTTAATTGAGTAAGGGGGGACGATACAAGGCTATTTTTTGGGAATTTTATTATATTTATTTCATGTGGATAATAAGCAGATAAAGGCTATTATTTAGGGATTTAGTCTTTAAGGATAATAAGCAGATAAAGGCTATTTTTGAAGAGATAACAGATTAAGATAAGGGAAAAGGGATAGGAGCTATATGTGTGGCAATGTTGGCCGAAAATCAATCTCTGCTAAAGGGAGGAATCGGTTTTCTATATAAAGATGGGGTGTACCGAAATTTTGAAGCCTCTCCTTTATTTTCTTTTCTCATCTTCTTCCTCTCAAAAGTCGAAAACCACCATCTTCTTCACCCTTTCTTCCTCTCTAAAATTTCCTAGTTGGCTGAATCTTTCTATTGTTATTCTTCTTTTAATCCCTAAAAGCTGAAATCACATCTCTATTATTCTATTCTTCTCCTTAATATTCATTGGCCGAATCTCTCTTAGCCATCTCTTCAATTCGTACATCTTCTAAAAGCCGGAATTCTTAGATCTCACTTTCTGAAGTTGCCGAATTCTCTTCAAAGGAGTTTGCTTGTGCCGAATCCTGAAGGAAACAATAGGTAAGTATTGATTTTGGGATTTCAATGTTCTTTCGGCTTTTCAAAAGTCCTTAGCCGAATGGCTATTAGAAACTAATCTTTTATTTCACTCTTCTTTTCGGCATTCCGGGATTTGAAGAAGGAGGCCAATCGTATAGATCTCTAAGTTATAGAATCGTGTTACTTTCGGGATTTCAACGTAAGAGGATTTGTTTATTTATATATATAAAATCGGGTAGAATACTAACCATGGCCGAATATAGGAGAGGCCTATTTTCGCAATTGTTCCTCTTTTGAGCAAGGCTTTACATTGAGGATAATAGATCCGGATAGCAAGGACATCGACTAAGAATATTGGATTTCGCGATATCAGGTATGTAATACTTCCCCACCTTCTAGATCTGATTATTAATGTATGTTCATAAGTTTAAATGTTGTGATAAATGCTGATATCCCGGTTTAATGTTGGAAACCCGAAAATGGTGAAGCAAATCACCAGGTCAGTGAATGTTTTGACTTTATATGATAAAAGTATATTGATTTTATGATTGCATGGGTTGGGTTGATGAAAGGAGGAAGTTATACGTTATATGTGTAGTGGTTTATACCGTGATCTGTTATATGTTGTAGCGGCTAATACCGTGATCTGTTATAAGGGCTTCGACCATAATATGTTGATGAGCGGCATGACTGCCATCTTGGCGTGTAGCGGTGTGGGTCGATTGTAGAAATCCCCAATGGTGTGAATGGCTGGTACGAGGGCGTGTAGCGGATGGAAACCTAGGCAAACGGGCTGGGCCTTGCATATTATTTGTTATTTTTTTTATAAATGAAATTATTAATCTGTTTTATGGGCCTATGGCCAAAATCTAGTGGTGCATGAGGGTTGCACACTGAGTCTCGCGACTCACCCTATTAATTAACCTTTCAGGTGATACCTAGTGCTTCGGACCGAGCTGGAGAGGAACGCGAGGTGGCCATGCAAAAGAACATCTGGATCCAGCAAAAAGACTCAAGTTAATACTTTATATTTTTAATTAATGGATTTTAAATCTCGTTGTAATAAGGCCATGGGCCACTAGTTTATGTTTTGTTTTATTTTGAGCTTTAATTACTTTTAATTATTTAAACTCTTATTGAACTAATGCATGTATTTAAATTTGGGTTTTTAATTTATAAAGGCATATTTAATTTAAACTATTAACTATTAAATTTCTTTCGGATAAGTAGATAAACTTTAGAAAAATATTTTCTGAAAATACGACATGTTTTTCCAAAATTTTTCTTAGTGGCATACCAGATCCGGTCGTGGTGTTTGGGCCGGGTTTGGGGTGTTACATTATATATGGTCAATTACCCCAATTCAAGGGACAACACAGCTCTATCAATGTGCAACAACAGTAAATAAACAAATATTTCAAGTCCTTTCATCCTCTTTTACAATTTCAGTACACCCCTGAGCCTCAACCCCTTTAGTTTCTCCATTGATATTTGTTTTTATTTTTTAAATGTATTTGATTTATTATATTTTATTTTTTAATAAAATAAGTTAAAAAATTAATATTAGTCGGGCTCGGCTTGGACAATTTTTCAGGCCCATATTTCGGGCCAGGCCGGGCCCGGGCCTAAAAAACGGGCCGAAAATTTTTTTGGGCCTGGCTCGGCTCATGCACACCTCTACTTTTCAAGGATTTAAATGAAATAAAATAAAATTATCGGGAAAAATTAAAAACAAAAAAAAACTAAATTGCAACGGGCCAAAAAAGCGGAAGGGCCTAATGCGCAAATAACCCGCGCGCTAAGAAAACACGCGGACCCTGGAATGGGTCGGGTCGGACCATGGGTCGGCCCAAAACGGCACCGTTTCAGGTGCTTACCCATTAAAACGGTTCAAAGACCAAATTGAAACAAAACTAAAAGCTTGTGGTAAAATTTAAAAAATGAAAAAATGAGATAGGACTAAATTGAAACGCGCTGTAAAAGCGGAAGGATTGATTGCGCAAATATACCCTTTGTTGAAAACACGCGGATCCTCTAGAGCGGGTCGGGTCGGCACGCGAGTTGCGTCAAAACAACGCCATTTTAGGGCTAAGGGAAATAGGTCAAAACAGTGCAGTTTCCAGGCCCTATTTAAACCAAAATTTCCAAAAAAATTCATTTCATCCCTGTTTCAAAAAAAAAGAATCTAAAATCCTCTCCTTTCTCTCCAAGCCGCTCTTCGAGTCTGGCTAAAGGTCTGGCCATCGGCCACCGTGGCAGCCACCGGTCGCCGGTGATGGCGGCGCCGTCCATGGTGGCCAGAGAGAGAAAAAAAGCCATGTTTTTTTTTTTGCTTTAATTCCCCGATCCCAAAATGCCATATTTCATCGGAGATGACAGCCTCTTTCCCCCCACGACAGCGCAAACGCAAAAAAGGGGTAAGATTTCGACCTTTTTTTAATTTTATTTTAGACTTTTAATTATGAAATATATTCGTAAAAAAATAATAATAACAATAAATGAAAGAAATAATCACCTTCTAACTTTTTGAACTTTTTGAACTTTTTTTATTACTTTTTCGTGTGTAAAAAAAAAATTGCATTATAGTTTCTGGCTTTTATAGCCAAAATATATTACAAGATATTCATTTTTGTTCTTCTTTCTTTTGCCTTTTTCTACTTCTGCTGTTCTCTGCTTTGTTTTCTTTCCTTTTTGCAGGCATCCATGGAAAGTCAACGGAGGAGGGAAAGGTGGTCTTCTTGCCTCTTTTGTGAAAGGGTGACAGACCTCGGGACGAGGAGCCTCGGGGCGAGCATGCTAGCATGGTTGAGGGCAGTGGCGCGCCTAAAGCTAGGGTTTTCTTTTTTTTTTTTTTTTTGAAAATGTTTAAACATTTTGGGCCATTGGGCTTGCAATTTTGTTTTGGGTTAGGATTTTTGTTCTGGGCTTGAATGTAATTGGACTTGGACTGTTTAATTTTTTTATTTTGGCTTTATTTATTTCTGTTTATGTCGGGCCCGGGCAAAAATGGCCCATTACAATTGCGATTGAAAAAATTTTAAACTCCACAAGTAGGGTAGGTCAGGGGTTGATAAATGTTTTATAAATGTACTTTTTTTAAGGTGAGTATTTGATACATTGACAATGTAATTTTTTTATTCCATTAGTAACCTTTAAAAATAGACGTATCTATTTTTTTAAATATTTTACTATACCCTTGACCTTACTTGTGGAATCTAAAAACTTTACTCATAGTGTTCCAAATAATTTCTCAATTTTTTATACCTTACTCAAAAACTACATATAAAAATTCAAAATTTTATGTTAATAAATCATCCCACCACTACACTCATCTATCTAGTACTGGTGCGTACCGGTCATTAGCACATTGCTCCAACACCGTAACACCTCTTATCCTATCGAACGTCCGATGCATATAAATGATATCACGATAATGTCTATTTTGTTATTATAAAATTTCTTTTTAGTAATTTTTTTTAGTATCTTATCATTTGATCATAATACTTAAGTAATGGCCATCAAAATTTTTTTATATATAAAAGATGATTATTTATTACATTATAATTGAGTTTTTAAAGTTCATAAACTATATATCAAATAATTATGCAAGCAACACAATATTATTGGTAGTGTTGAATTTTGATAAGCATGGGAGGAAGCCATGGCAGCTTAAACAAGGGCAGGGTCAGCTGGCTTAAGGGTTGCCTTCATTGTTGGTTTAATATCAGTATGTGAGCTGATTATAGCCTCTGCAAAGTATCCCAATTTGTTATCACAGCTTTGGTTCCCAGAAAAGTCGAGTTGGAACTTAATTTTCACCACATCAATGCCTTCTTTTATCGCAAGTATCTGAGTGTATACCTGCAATTCATACACTATTTGATTAAATTATTATTTATTTCAAAGAGGTTTTTTTTCATAAATGATAAGATTTAGTTTTATTTTATTTTCAAATTTCAGACTATTTTGATCATTAATATGTATTTTTTTTAAGTAAAACAAAGGTGTTTTCAATCTTTTTACGATTTGAGTCTAATCTTGTTCTTGTTGAAGTGATATATGAGTAAAATCCTCCAAACAATAATGATTTGAGTATTTAAACTCAATCCAAAATTCTAGAGAAGAAGCCCAAATTTAATTTTCATTTATTAAAAAAAACCATTTATTTAAAGCCTTTTACTTAGTCGGTGCCACCCATTAATTGAGTCTCAACTCAGTTAAAGAATTATCAAAATATCATTTATTTGTAAAGTAAGTTATATGATTATTTGGATGTTTTTGACTTTTTTATATTTTTATAAATTAATAAAAAATTATCTATAATAAAATTTAAACAAAAACCATCATGCATATAACTTTTTTTTTACCATTTAAACTAAAGTAATTTTTAGTTTTTATATGAAAAGTATATATGTTATCTAAATTTGTTATATATTTGTATATCTATACTATTATTTAAACTCATGACTGAGTCGATGTTACGAGTCAACTGAGCACCACCTCAATTAGGAAAATTATTAAAACATCCTTTCATATTTAAAATAAGTTATATTATTTGAGGATACTTTAGTCTTTTTATTAAAAAAACAATAAAAATGCAACTATACTATTATTTAAACTCCTAAGTGAGTTGATGTCATAAGTCAACAGGGTCCCAACTTAGTTAAGGAAATTACTAAAATGTTCTCGAGAGCACTTTAGTCTTTTTATTAAAAAAACAATAAAAAATTTGCAAATGGTAATATTTGAACTCATGCCAATTTCATTAATTCTGCTCTCAATTTGGTTAAATTTTAAATACAAATTGAATGTGTTATTTACATTAATAAAATTTTAAATATGATTTGAATATGTACTATTATATTTATTCTCCTCTCGATTTGGTTAAGGAAATTATTAAAATATCCTTTCGTATTTAAAATTAATATTTTATTTTGGTTAAATTCTGCTATTAGTCACTGTACTTAACAAAAGTTGTGAATTTAATCTTTGTACTTTTATTTAGTCATTTTTAGTCCCTATACTTTTCAAAATTTAAAATTTTAGTCTCACCAAACAATAATTGTTAAATTCATTAAGTAAAGTTCTGCTATTATATTTTTCACTAACAAGAAAAAAAAGTGAAAATAACAAAATATATTAATTTAGTTTTAATTATTTATATAATAGCTAATTTTATATTCCATATATAAAATTTTATAAGTAATACATTTATATAATCCTATATTATATATATAACATATTTATATTAATTATATATTATCTATGAACTATTATTATCAATTTATTGAATATCAAAAAATGAAAAAAAAAGAAAGAAAATTGAATAGTGTAGGGTATTAATTTAAAATATATCATTTTTTAGTATTGATAATTGTTTTAATAATGATTAATTTTTTTTATTTTTATGATATTTGAATTATTAAAATAATTTGTATATTTGAATTATTTTAATTAATTATCATTTTAAATATTATTATTTTTCATGAATTACATGAAATACAACTATATTATTTGATAAATTAGAAAGCAATACATATTATATAAGCACAAGTTCAATAAAGGAATCTTTTAAACTTACAATATTATATTATAATTATTAATTATTACATTGAACAAAATTTTATTATTAAAATTTGAACATTAGAGACTATATTATAATTATTAATTATTACAAGATAATATTTTCGATTAAGCTTAGCTACTACTATTATTATAACAATTAAATGTATTTAAGTGCATTTTCTTTTCTAATTTATAAGCTTGGGAGAGTTTATATTTAGAAATAAGCAATAAAAATAATTTTTGAAAAAAATTATAATTTCATTTATACTATTATTTAAGCTCTTTATTGAATTTGTGTCACAAATTAATTGGATACCAATTCGATTAAGGAATTCTTTCATAATTAAAATAAATTATATGATTCGAATGTACTTTATTGTTTTCATTTTTTTTTAAAACCAATAAAAAATTTGCATGTGGTGAGATTTGAATTTGTGTTATTTACATTAATAAAATATTAATTTTACCCCAAAACCAAAACTTTATTTTATTTGTATTATGCATACTTTATTACCTCCATCAAATGTAGATATATTGACAATGTTGTTGATTAAGTAGGTGTGACAAGTCAACTCGACACTAATCCAAGATTGGTGATAACACCATGATAAAAAATTGTAGTGCATTTAATATTCTTGATATGATATATTTACAAGTTTAAATTTCATTTTACTGATAATTTAATAATATCGTACATGTTTAATATATTATTATTAATTAGTTTCAAATTATATGTTTCATTAATGATTGTATGTTATTTTTTAACTAACCTTTGTATTTTAAATATATTATTTCCACACGTATACGCTCGTGATAGAATTTCTAGTTATATATAAAATAACTAATTAAGTTGGTGTCACGAGTCAACTTAACACCAACTCAATTGTGCAATTACTAAATGCCCTTACTTTAAAAGATAATTAGTATTATTATAAGTGTATTTTTATCTTATCAAACTCTTATATAATCTTCAAATAATAAAAAAAAAATCTAAAAAAGCATTTGAGAATCAAACACAATACCAAAAAATTCCTATAAAAATCTCTTACCACTCCACCAATATTTTATAAATATATTTTCAATATAAAATATTTTTCGTTCACTCGCATCATAGATGTGATAAAATCTAGTATATATAATAAATTAATATTTGGTACACCAATACTGTACTTTTTTTAACTATATAGTAGAGTTAAAAAATTGTCATGTATCTCATTTCTTTTGTATATTTATTTATTTTTATTTTTAACCATACCCTATATCTACTTATCATCACCTCAATTCTATTTGCGAAGCTTTTAAACTCCACCAATAATGTACCAAAAAAATTCTCATATATAAATTTATACACCTACACCATATTAAACACTTTATTTAGAAAATGACAAATAATTTTAACAATAAGTATAATAATTATATCTTTTACCAAGTGATATCATCTAGTTTATTTGTTTAGACTTATTTATTTTTAAATTGAGTCTCAACTCAATTAAGTTCAATTTTTAAGTATAAAAGGATGTGAGCTTGAGCGCATTGAAATATGTTTATTTTCCTATTTAAAAGTTATGGAGGGAAAGTTAATTTAATTCTAAAATACTAATTAAAAGTAAAATTATTAAACTATAAGAAATAACTAAGATATTGATTGAGAGTTAGTTTAAGTGGTATTACTGTTGTTGCTTCAACAAGTGGGTAATATCTTCCAATTTGCTGGTGAGAGGGAGTTATGTTTAACCAGTTTATTCAAAAAATTTTAAAAAAAGAAGATGAAATAACTAAGATGAATGTATAAAAGTAGATTAGCAGCACCTTGTCTGGTTTTCCAGGAATATTGCTCCAAGCAACGACCCACTTTAGCTTATGTTCCAGAATATATTCAACAACTCCGACCGAACCTTCGGAATCGGGGAAGTGCTTAAACTCACCGGTTTCTTTATCTTGAATAGTTTTCTGGGGATCTCCATGGCCAAGAAGATTGAAAGCCTTGTACAGTTTTAAACACTGTCCAGCTTGATTCTGAAACAGGCACTCTGTGTACACAATTGGAATATCAACATCAGTATGTGAGCAGTTCTGCGCACAACAAGCCATTTCTGGTTTATCTAAAACCTTAAATATGATATTAGGGTTTGCTTTTGCTTGACATAATAACATATGCTTATATACTAGTTTTAGAACATAACACGGCAAAAAGTTGTTTGTTACAATTAAAAATTTCATTTTCTCTATTTATATTTCGTTTCCATTTTTATGTAATGGAACTTGGACAAAGTCTTTTTACCTTTCTTTTTCGTTTTCAAATTTTATATTCAGTTTCAATTAAATAATAATAAAAACTAACATGGTTTTGTAAGACAAATACACGTAACATGCTTCTAACCATCAAGCTTTTGTCTTTTTCTGTATATTTTTTATTTTTATTGGATTTCAAAAAAAATATAAATGTAACTTGAGTTTTAGCTCGATTGGTATGGACATTATTATTAACACAGAAGGATGCGAATTTAAATGTACTGAAGCGCATTATTATTTTTATCTTCCATTATATAAAAAAATATAAATTGAATAGTAAATTATTTAAAAATGTAACATTTATAATAATTTCTCAAATTCATGCATTAGATACTTATTTAGTAATAAATTTGGAATTCTTAAAATATTTTGAGATTTAACAAATCCATATTTTTATCCTTTTCTAACATATATTGTTTTGAGCCTCAACTAATTCGCTCATAATATATGCATTTTATTTTTGCCATTTTCTCTAATGTATTGGATGCTCCCTTCTTGTATAAAAAGCGGTAGTCAAGGGCAACCAATTTTGATTTAAATAAAAAAACTCTTTGAGTTTTCTCCTATGCAATAAATCTTTTCTTGTTCTTTTTAAAAGAGTTCTCAACTCAATCTTCTCCGAGATTGCTGGTGGGAGTTCTTCACTATTCCATTTCTCAAGTTATCTAGCTTAGAGGATCGATTAAAGCCATTAGTGGAATTTATTGAACCTTGTTTGTAACGCCCTAAAATCGGCTCAGAAGTTTTGACCGAATTTCAGAGGTCACATTGATCACCAAAGTGATCGTAGAAAAAAATTAGTTTAACAAACCGAAAAACATTACAGTATTTAAGTTACATAAAATTCTCAGTTATAAAATCCTGATATTTCAAAAGAAAATACAGTCCCAATGACACTTACATGTGTAAAACACAAAATTCCATACCACAGTTTTCAAAACAGTACTTACAATTCAAGGTGTTTAATTATAAACTCAGAAATTATTAAAATAATATTTAAGCCTATTTTTAACCGTGATTGTCCTAGACCTCCGCATACCGAGTCTAGCATTAGAATTCAGAAATGTACCTGCAAGGGGAAACACTAAGGGGTGAGCGCTACACGAGCCCAGTGTGAGTTCAAAATGTATCTAACAACGAAATTACAGATCAGAAACCAAACAGTAGTTCAATAACGAAAAGTATTACGTAGAAACAGAAAGCAACCTCCAAACCAACCTCACAAAAATACGTAACAGTCAAAGCACACCAAATCACACACAGAATATTCAACAGATAAACCCGTCAACGGGTCGATACAATAATACTTATCATCACAATAAAAAGTTATGACGAACAAAAAGATACAGACAAGTAGCTTACATCTAGATGCATATGAATGCAATCAAGTATTAAAAACCCACCATCTAGCCAAAACACCTCTCCGTCCCCCGATCACACCCCAAAAGAGCTGTTTAAGCTCATCCAACCAAACACACCACATAGGACCTCGAAAGGCCCATCCAACCCTACACACCATGTATGTGGACTAAGCCACTCAGATAATAGTATGCAGCAAGGCTGGCGTTTAAGCTGTACAGTGCATTGCGGTAAACCACTTTACAGACATGTCGCAGTTTAAACTGCCAGATCAGATAATAACACGTAGCAAAGCTGGCGTACATGCGGTACAGTACGGTAAATCGTTACCGATAAGTTGCAGTTAAACTGCCAGATCATATTAGAATCAATCTTCCTTCTCTTCAAACCAACCCAAAAATTACTTTATGCAAGTGCATGTATGCTTACAACCTCACAGAAACAATGAACACATCGATAGACAGTCAGATAGAAACAGACATGCACACACCCAGCTAACCGAATTCAGAATTAGATATCTCACACAACAGTAAAAAAAAACACATAAGCCGAAGCCCAGATCAGAGTCTTAACTACCCTCACAAAAGCCTAGTCAAGGGTTGGAACACACAGACACATTTTCAGATAAAAAACATACACAGAACTAAAATTGGTGGCTTAGTGCCACACGACCGTGTGTTCTGGCCGTATGGAAAAGCCTAGGCCGTGTGGTGGTTAACACGCCCGTGTGGGAGGAGGCACACGCCTGTGTGAGCTAGGGACATGGCCATGTGAATAGGTTGTGTTACTCTCTGCCCATTTGTGCTAAAATAGAGTACAGGGCAGACACGGCTGTGTAAGGGTCTCACATGTCCGTGTGCCCACCCGACACGACTGTGTGTCCAAAACACATGCCCTTGTGGGATCCCTAAATCCCCAAATTAGCCACACGGTCGTGTGGCCAGGCTGCTTAGCACCAAATCACTATATCTTTAATTCCCAAACACACACGCCCGTGTGCCCAAGGGATACCGTGTGAAAATCGACTCATTTCCCTAAGTCAGCCATACGACTGTATGGCATCCAAGTAAGCCAGAAAACCCTAAATCCTAATTACACACCACCGTGTGAACCGCCCATGTAGGGCACACGCACGTGTGGTTACGAAACCGCACCGAAACAGGCTATCGAATGTGCCTTTGTTGTCAAAACGTTCCCCAATCCTTAATAACTCAGAAATAAATCAAAATCACACCCAATTTCAAGCCATCCCACGATATTCGACCTTTCGAATAGTCAATTTCATAAGCATACAAACAATGTCGAATTTCACCAAAACAAATCGAAAATTCGATAACGAAGGGGAAGGGTTTTCGATCACATAAGAAAATATAGATTGCCACCAAATTGAATAATCAATTCACAAATAAACTAAAAGAGTTTTGAAACCCACACTTTAATTCGAGATAAAACGCCCTAACAATCGGTGAACCATAATGCCTTCACTTGCTGCTCAATTGTGTCTCCCTCTAGAACCCGAAACCAAATCAAGACGACGAAACCACTGTTGTAACACACGGCTTGCCCCACAGGCGTATGTTTTGGCCGTGTGCCCCCTACACCCTAAGTGTTGCAAAATAGAATGCTCAGTAATGAGCACACGGGCAGAGACATAGACGTGTGTCTCAGCCGTGTGGATGGCACGGCCTCGAACATTGGCGTGTGCCTTGGCCGTGTGAAGTCTGCACCTATTTTATGAAAAATTATGAAAATTTAATTGATCACACGGCTTAAGCACACGGGCGTGTGACTTGGCCGTGTGACCTCAATTTGATGATGATGTCATAAACAGGAATCTCCCTAAATTGAACACAGCCTGAAGTACGGGCGTGTCTTAGGGTCACACGAGCATGGCTCGAACCCACACGGGTGTGTGACCCCTTTTAAATGAAAAATTTTCTAAGTTTCCCAAAAGTTTCCAAAGTTCTCGGTTTAGTTCCGAACCATTTACGATGTATGTTTTGGGCCTCGTAGGCTCGTAATAGGGACGATATTAATGTATGTAAAAGGTTTTAAACTTGGATGGAGATTTATGTCCCAGTTTTATATGTTTGCTTGTGTTTATGTCCGGTAATGCTTCGTACCTTGTTCCAGTGTTGAATACGGGTATGGGGTGTTACAACTGTAACACCCCTTAACCCTATCTGTCGCCAGAATAGGGTTATAGAGTATTACCAAACAATTCAAAACAAATTCAAACATTACACAATTCAATTAGCATACACTTCATAAATTAATCATATAGTCCATTTTATGTGCCATTGAGGCCCAAAATACGTGTTAGAAACAAATCGGGACTCAATCGGAAACTCAGAGAATTTTTTGCAACATTTCAAAAAAATTTCCTAGGTGCAGGGCACACATGCTCGTGTGGCCAAAGGACACACTCGTGTGACCCTATGACATGCCTGTGTTTCAGGCCGTGTCTTAACCCATGTACTCCCTGACTTACCTCACACGACTAAGCCACGCGCCTGTGTGCTAGGCCGTGTGGTCAATTTATTTTTTGAAAATTAAGTGCATTTTTCACATGGCTAGAGCACATGCCCATGTTCCTCATACGACTGAGACACACGCCCGTGTCTCTATCGGTGTGGTAAAATATGAGCTTTCTGTTTTGAAATTTTTAAGTTGCAAGGGACACACGGCCAAACCAGACACCCTTGTGATAGCCGTGTGTCTCACACGGTCTGGTTACACGCTTGTGTGCCAGGCTATGTGGACTCAAAATGAGCCTTATATATCAAGTTTACCAACCCTGCAAATCTTGAACAACAAGCAACTCAAAATACAACTGTTCAACCAATCCAAAACACATTCAAATACCTCTAATACATGCCAAATTCATCATTCTAAGAACTTAATCAAAGTACCCTCATTGATACTCTATTTATATTATCAAAACAATTCCACAAAACATCAATCAAACCAAATTACTAATTTATAACAATTTAACTTAAATTTTGACCTATTGCATACTCATGTATATATTTACTTAAACATATCATTTTATAATCTTAACATAACACATAACTTGTATTTATGTATATAAAGTATTTAATAACATCTTAAACATTATATACAATGATCTCTGACATACATATAACAACCTAGGTACATGCCATTACCAAAGGAAATGTACTTCACCACAATGAGTTCGGGATCAGCTTTGGATGCTGATTCAACGATCTGACTTTAACCTAACCTGCGCACGAAAACAAACCGTACGCTGAGTATGAACTCAGTGGTATTTCTATAATCTGAATACTTATTAAACAAAAAATTATGATATTTAAATATCTAAATACACATAACGAAAATCATTCAACAAATAATCAATTTCATAAACAATCATTTATAACATTTTCAATACTCATCTCTTACTACTTCAATCTCATAATTTCTAATCAATAGCATTTCTCAATGGGATACACATATCATCACACTATATCAATAACCATTTCAAGAACACATAATTCATGCATTTCATTTGCATATTTCAATTAACTGTCCCTTTTCAATTCACATATAATACCATCCAATATCAATCATAGTGCCATATCATTTAATTACCCCTATTAACAAGACTTGGACTTTGGTGGATACACAGATCCAACCAAAACACACCAGTATTACACCCAGTGCCTCATCGGATAATTCGAAGTAATATAGTGACACCCAGTGTCTCATCGGCCATGCCGAAGTAAGTTGGTACCCAGTACCTCATCAAATTTATCTGAAGTAATAATATGATACCCAGTGTCTTATCGACTAGTGGTCGAAGTATCCCTGAACACTTCCAATCCTATGGCATACCAACTATATCCGACTCAGCCTGATACAGCTAATAGGGTTTTCAATTCAAAATTTTCCATTTTAATCAAAATTCATATCAATTCAATTAAATCCAATACCAGAAAACCAATACTTACCTCAATTCCACTTACCATACATATTAAATAATAAATACAACAACAATGATTAAATTCATATTATAGAAATACAAACCAGAATTCTCAAGCTACTCTTCGTTAATCTTGTCTTTTCCTTTCCTAGCCGAAATCTCCGGCTCAACATTAGCTACGGAAATCGAAACAATTAAAATCATCAATTCACATCAAATATTTCAATTTATACTTAACTTTTGCCTAAATTCCAATTTAGTCCTTAAACTGAGATTAACTTTATTTTTCCACAACTAATTCTATATTTTCATTCAATTTCCACTTTAAACTAATTTCAACTCTCTAATTTCACCATAAAACCCTAAATTTGAAATTCTCTCAATTTAGTCCCTATTACTCAAATTTATAATTTAATTTACAATTCAATCCATTTCTCTATTCTAACTTGAAATTCTATCAATTTATCCACTAATATTTCAATTTATTCAACATGAACAATTTTTAAAAATTCACTAACTTTCAAAATTTCAACTTAAATCAAGTAATATTTTGTTCTAGGATTCTAAAAACATCAAAATTACAAGAAAAATGATTAAATTGACTTACCAATTTGAATTTGAACCTTAAACCCTAATTTATCCTTCTTTTTCTTTCCCTTTTTCTTTCTTTCTTTCCTTTCTCTGTTTCGTTTTCTTCCTTTTTTCTTTTTCAATTGTTTTCATTTCATTATTTTGTTTATTTAATATATTATAATAATATAATATAACATAACATAATATAATATAATATAATATAATATAATATAATATAATATAATATAATATAATATAATATAATATAATATAATATAATATAATATAATATAATATAATATAATATAATAATTACTTATAATATAAGCAAAATTTATTATTTAATATATGTATATTATTTACACACATTAAATTATATTTTCCATACACTTGTCACTTTATGGTTTAATTTTAATTTAGTCCCTTAAATTTTCTTTTAATCTACAATTAAACTTTCACCTTTTATTCAACTTAGTCCTTACACCTAATTAATCTTAATTCAAGCTAATTTACCTAACCAAAACCTAATTAATCACACAACTATCTTCGTAAATATTTTTAATAAATATTTACGAATCCGTTTCATGAAAAAGGAGACCCAAAAATACACCTTTTGATAATCGTAAATTTCGGGCAACAACGACCAAAAAGAAAGAAATTTCGTAAGAAGAGAGAGAGAGGGAAAAAAGAGGAACATGCAGACAAAAACGTGAAAACTTCTGTTACTTTTCCCCTTTTTTTTCTCAAAACCAAAAAAATAAAAGTAAAATAAGTAACACAAATAAAAATAACTATCTAACCTTTTAAAACCAAAACAAAGCTAAATCAAAATAATCCCCCCTACTTAGCCCATGCTTGCCCTCAAGTATGGTTCCCATCCACTGTGAATATTAGATCCTGAAAGAAATTCTACTCCAAAGTTTTATAAAAATCAGTCAAAAATGCATATGAAAAATAAAGAGAATTTCTAAGCTTGCTTTAAGTAAAATGGAATAAGTATTCTAATTAACACACAAAAATTAAAATTGTCTTGAATTATTTCATGCTATTTAGGTAAATTATCTAACCTATCAAGACACTCTATTTATTTCTTCTTTTAGTCCCCAACTGAAATTTTATTAGTACTACTATTTATTTTTATTTTTCTCTTTTTTTATTATTTATTTACTTAGGAATATATTGAACCTTTTGACGCGAAGAGAGATGACAACCCAAGCACCCCACCCCGGTTACTCAGCCCAACATACTCCTAAAAATTAATTATTTCTGGTTAGCAGAGTTTTACCCATCACGTCACACAACCTTTTGACGCGAAGTAGAATGACAACCCAAGCACCCTACCCCGGTTACTCAGTCAATCACGTTCTGAGCCGCACTCATAACCTTGGGTAGCGGAGTTTTACCTATCACATCACACAACCTTTTGACGCGAAGTAGAATGACAACCCAAGCACCCTACCCCGGTTACTCAGTCAGTCACGTTCCAAGCTGCACTCATAACCTTGGAAACATTTATTAAACAAAATTTACACGAAATTTTAATTTTAAGAGGACCTAAGAGAAATAATCCATTGTCGAAAGTAACGACCTAATAGACATGATCATAATTTAGGCATGCAATTGTATTAAGTGTCCACTTTATATTAAACTTGATCAATTCTACAAAAAGTAAGATAGAGTTAACTTATTAATCATAATTATTTTTAGCCTAATAAAAATAAAACAGTGGAGGTAAAATCAAACAGGCAGAATCATAACTAACTCAGTAGCCAAGAATCATGCATGTAGGTCAAACAGTGGCAAGTCGTGGTCAAATTCTTGGGCATGAAAAGCGACAGAATATTCTTAAAAAAAAATGGACAAAATGGAGCCTCAAGCAGCAAACATAAGTCACATCAGCAGAAGGCAGTAATACGAAAAATACCTCCCCCTACTTAAAACACATTGTCCCCAATGTGGACGCAAAATAATTAAATAGATAGAAAAGTTTAGAAAAACTCCCCGTATGGCTACTGTCGATTGCGGAGGATAGCAATGAGTTCGTGAGTTGCTGGCCAAAAGTGTCGAGTCGAGCCTCAATGCGCTCTAAGCGTTGCTCAACAATCGAAGGAGGATGGGCTTGAGTGGGTGTTGGTGCGTCATCTTGATTTCGCTGTCGAAAGACTCGTTCGAATGGTGTAGAACGAACACCAAGAGGGACAAAGCAGAAGGATGACAGAGTGCCAAGAAGTAGCCTCATTGAGTCGAGGCATCGAGCATCTAAAGGATCGGCCTAATAACCTGAATTTGACAACACCCGGTGTATCTAACGAAACGTGACTGTGCCGATGAAATTGAAAAGTAGAATAAAATTCTAAAACAAGTTCATAATAGGCAGAATGAGGCACATCAAAATTTCCAACCCAGCTAATTTTCGTGAAATAATCATGTATGATGTTTCAATATGCAAGGCAACCAAAAGCAGTATCGACGTGCATTTACAAGGTATTATCATTTTATTTCGAAGAAAATCATACCTATTTCGATCAATATCGACGTAAAAGTAAGGTTACCATGCCAATGGGCCTTCGAGGGTAAGACATTGACGCGAGAACGGTAGGTTCGGCCACAAGAAGGCATTGGGTGGTGCTCATTAGTTGGTATCAAGGAGTTGACAGTGTCGTTCGAGGAGGAGCCCGAAGTGGTGTCGATTGTTCTGCCCACACATCGGGGTTGACGACTTTGTGGTGGCTCGGTGTCAGAGGAGGGGTCGGAGGTCACTTCGTCCGTTCGGGCCGCTCGTCGTGGTTGTCGACTGCGAGGCCGATGCGATGGTTCGGGCGTTGCATGGCGTACCGGCAGTAAGAGGGCTAGCACGTAGTCGGCCCGTGAAGGCGCGGTTGTCGCCGACTCGAGGTCACCGCACGGAGGGGTCGTCGATCGGTGCAAAGGAGATGGTATGGGTATTGATGGCCTACCCGTCGATGCAGCGGTTGGACTGCTTACGCGTGAAGGTGATGATGCAGTGGTCTCGTGGGATTGTACGGTGGCCATAGAGGAAGAGGAGGCGAGGGAGTTCGAAGGAGAGGTAGTTGGTGTTGGGGAGGAGATTTGCGGCGGTGAGGAAGAGAAAGAAGAAGAGGCGTCGGTCAAGTCGACGGCTTGGGGTGCAGAGAGGCGATGACAGTGCGAGTTAACTATAAAAACAGGCTTGGCAGCGGTACGGCTCCTAGTGCGTACTGTTGCGGACAGCAAACGGCGATCGGAGGGGTGAGAAGGGCAATTTTGGCGGCTAAGAAATTGGGGGAAGGAAATTTGGGGAAAATATTTTAGGTTTAGGTGTTTTATTTGGCTGAAAAGGAGTGTTTGGTTGCAGGTTTTGGGGTTCTAGTGCTAGAATAAGACTGTTTGGCTGCAGGGATATGGCATTCTGGACTGGAATAGAATCTGGAATAAGGGCTGTTTGGTGCCGTGGATAGGGTTGTTTGGCTCTATTTTTCTGGCTTTTTCTCCTTTTTCTTCGTACTTTTGCTCCATTTTACCTAGACAAAAGAAGGGAAATTTATTAATATTCAAAATAAATTAAAAGGAAAAGAAAAGAAACTAATAAATTGTAAATAATAACGAAAATAAAAATAAATAATAAAAGAAAAATAAAGATTGGGTGGGCTTAACGACTTAAATGTTTCTATGGTGGCTCCAAATAAATTTTTTCCATCGAGTGGGCTTGAAATTTCTCGTAAAACGGCTTCAACCGCTGGCCATTGACTATGAATCACTTCCCTGATTCTTCACCTTCTATTTCAATCGCACCATGAGAGAATACTTTAGCAACAACGAAATGTCCTTGCCATCGTGATCGAAGCTTACCTGGAAATAATTTCAACACAGAGTTATAAAGTAAAACTCTTTGTCCTACCGAAAAATGCTTCTGAGCGATTTTCTTATCATGAAACAACTTGGTATTGTCTTTATAAATACAGGCGTTCTCATAAGCATCATTGCGGATTTCTTCCAACTCTTGGATATCTAACTTCCTCGCCTTTCCTACAGGGTCTAACTCCATATTACATTGTCGAACCATCCAATAGGCTTTATGCTCTAATTCTACCAGAAGATGGCAAGCTTTGCCAAAAAAACAAGTCTGTATGGGGTCTTTCCAATTGGTCCTTTATATGCCGTCCGATAAGCCCACAGAGCGTCATTAAGCCGAAGACTCCAATCTTTTCGGTTGGGCCGAACTGTCTTCTCCAAAATAATTTTTATTTCCCTGTTTGAGACTTCGGCTTGCCCATTTGTTTGGGGATGGTATGCCGTAGCTATACGGTGATGAACTCCATATTTTGACAACAGTGCCTCCATGACTTTATTACAAAAGTGAGTGCCACGATCACTGATTAAGGCTCGAGGTGTGCCAAACCTGGAAAAAATAGTTCGTTTTAGAAACTCCACAACAATTTTGGCATTATAATTACGAGTAGGCTTTGCTTCTATCCATTTAGAAACATAGTCCACCGTGAGGATTATATATACATTGCTAAATGAAGAAATAAATGGGGCCATGAAATCGATTCCCCATACATCAAAGATTTCGCATACATGAATCGAAGATAGGGGCATCTGGTATCGTTTAGTGATGTTACCTGTACGTTGGCATCTATCGCAAGACTTACAGAAGTTATAAGGTCTCGAAAAATTGTGGGCCAATATAGCCCACATTCTAACACATTATGAGCAGTTCTTTTAGGGCCAAAGTATCCTCCGCAAGCTTCAGCATGACAGAAATTAAGGATAGAAGTTACCTCAGTTTTTGGAACACATCGTCAAATCATCTGGTCTGAACAATGTCTCCACAAGTATGGGTCGTCCCAAATGTAATATCGAGCTTCTCGTCTAAGCTTGCCCCTTACGGAACATTCTAAATTAGTGGGTAACGAGTCTGTGGCTAGAAAATTTACCATATCTTTCATACCATGGGAGACGTGCCTCGGTCGAGAACATACTTTCATCAGGGAATTCTTCCTTGATGGGGGCTTTGTCAAAAAGTACCTTTATTCTGCTGAAGTGGTCAGCCACTAAATTCTCGCATCCCCTTTTGTCTCGAGTTTCGATGTCAAACTCTTGGAGTAGCAAAATCCACCTGATGAGCCTCGGTTTTGCTTCTTTTTTTGCGATCAAATACCTGAGGGCTGCATGATTAGAAAAATAATTACTTTAGATCCCAATAAATAAGGTTGAAATTTATCTAAAGCAAATATAATGACTAAAAGTTCTTTTTTCGTAGTGGTGTAGTTGCTTTGTGCCGCATCTAGGGTTTTCGAAGCATAGCAAATAACATGGGGTTCCATGTCTATCCTTTGCCCTAATGCAGCCCCTACACTGCGTTAGCTTGCATCGCACATAATTTCAAATAGGTACTTCCAATTTGGCGGTTGCACTATAGGAGCGGAGACCAATTTCTGCTTGAGTGTATCAAAAGCCTCCTTACACTTTTGGCCAAACTCAAACTTCTTGTCCTTTTGCAACAACTCACACAGTGGTTCTGCTACTTTCGAGAAATTTTTTATAAAGCGCCTATAGAACCCTGCATGGCCAAAAAAGAACGAATTTCCCTAACAGTAGAGGGATAAGGCAAAGAATTTATAATGTCAATTTTGGCCTTATCGAGCTCAATTCCCTTAGAAGAAACTATGTGACCTAGAATTAAACCCTTGTCTACCATAAAATGACACTTTTCATAATTTAAGATAAGATTGAATTCTATGCATCTGCTCAAAATTATCGTTAGGTTTTTAAGGCATTCATCAAAACAATTTCCATAAACAGTAAAATCATCCATAAAAACTTCGATAATTTTTTCCACATATTCAGAAAATATACTCATCATGCATATCTGGAAAGTAGCCGAGGTATTGCAAAGGCCAAACGGCATCTTCCTATACGCAAATGTACCAAATGGGCACGTAAAAGTGGTTCTCTCTTGGTCCTCTGGTGCGACCAGTATTTGGAAAAAACCTGAGTATCCATCAAGACAGTAAAAGTGAGTTTTTCCAGCTAACTTTTCAAGCATTTGATCAATAAAGGGAAGAGGGAAATGATCTTTTCTAGTGTAAGAGTTCAACTTCCTATAATCAATGCAGACCCGCCACCCATTTTGTACTAGGGTTGGCACCAAGTCACCTTCAGCATTTTTCTTTACTGTCACGCCCGTTTTCTTGGGCATGACTTGCACCGGACTTACCCATCTGCTATCCGAAATGGGGTAGATTATGTTAGCATCTAAAAGCTTGATTATTTCCTTTTTTACTACCTCTATCATATTCGGATTTAGTCGTCTTTATGCCTCTCGCCTCGATTTCGTGTCTTCCTCCAAGTAGATCCTATGTGTGCACGTCAAAGGGCTTATTCCTTTTAAGTCTGCAATGCTCCAGCCAATCGTCTCCTTATGACTTTTTAGTACACGAACTAAACTTTCCTCTTCATGCGTGAAGAGTCTATTGGAGACTATGACTGGTAGGGTATCATCCTTACCTAAAAATGCATATTTCAGATGCTCAGGAAGCGGTTTCAACTCCAACTCTGGTGCCTGTATAATGGAAGGTAAAAGTTCAGTACTTGGAGATAACAACTCATTAACAAATTCAAATTCATCAAGCTCAGATTTAAAATCCTAAATCGACTCAAAATATTTTTCCACTAATGAGTCAATTATGTCGACACAATTTACGCTAATATTTCACTGGGATGGCTAATGGCGTCGTAGACATTAAACTTCACGATCTCCCTATCAAACTCCATCGTGGGAGTTCCACTTCGAACGTCAATTTTAGTACTAGTTGTACTAAGGAACGGTCGTCCCAACAAGAGATCTGAAGATCCGGGAGCACTATCCTCCTCCATTTTTATTACATAAAAATCTGCAAGAAAAATAAGTTTGTTAACTTTTACCAACACGTCTTCGAGGACTCCTTCGGGATGCACAACAGACCTGTCTGCCAGTTGAATGATAACACCTGTTTTTTTCAAAAAACCTACGTTAAGTGATTCATAAATAGAATATGGCATTACATTTATGGAGGCCCCTAGATCACACATAGCCTTTTTAATTCCCAAATGACCTATTTTGCATGGTATTGCAAACATGCCCCTATCTTTACATTTTGCCGACATTTTTCGCTGTAATATTGTAAACACATTTACACCAACATTCACCCTTTCATTACCTGTTAATTTCCGGTTGTTGGTGCAAAGCTCTTTAAGAAATTTAGCATACCTCGGTATTTGCTTGATGGCGTCCAACAGCGGAATGTTGATCTCGACATTCCAAAATGTTTCGAGGATCTCCTTGTTCTCCTTAATTCTTTGACACTGGTTGAATCGTTCTGGAAATGGAGGTTGAATTTTAGGCAATGTAGGTTTCAGTAGAACTGTTCGTCTTTTTTGAATTTTTCCTGGGCGATTTCTTGGCCAAGATTCCTATTGGGAATCGATTCCAATACTTTTTCGCTTTGCAGCGTCACTGCATTCGCATTTTGTCTAGGGTTTGGTTCTGTTTGTGACGGCAGCTTCCCTTAAGAGCTTAATTTCTCTATTGACGTGGTCAATTCTCTTATAGATGCCTCAATTTTCTATTGGAAATCTTTCGTTTCTTTTTGAAAATTAACAGTTTGCTGTTGGATTTGCTGTTGAAAATCAAGAACATTAGCTGCTAACTTATTGACCATGGTTTCTAGAGAATTACCTGAACCTTGTGGCTTTTGTGGAAACCGGTTTTGATATGGCTGGTTATTTAGTAGATTGGCCCCATAACTTAAGTTGGGGTGATCCCTCCACCCTAGGTTGTAAGTATTAACGTAGGGGTCATATCGCCTCTATGGTGGCCCAGGGATGTTTCCCACAGCATCTAGATGGGCCATGGTACCATCATACAAACTGGGACATGCATCAGTTGCATGATCAAGAGTAGCACATATTTCGAATAACCGAGCTGTCTTTGCTTTTTCTGCAACAAGAGAGCTCACAATATTAGTAAGTCTATCAAGTCTATCTTCTATGGAAGAATTACTTAGCTGGTGAACTGTTCTGGGGGGTTTAGGATTAGCTCGGAATTGCTGAGAATTTGCAGCCATTGTGGAGATTAAGTCCCTTGCTTGTTGGGGAGTCATGTTAACCAACGCCCCTCCACTAGCGGCTACTACCATATTCATCTCCATTGGTTTCAAACCTTCATAAAAGTACTGGAAGAGAGATTGCTCTGTTATACCATGTTGTGGACAGCTCGCACACAACTTCTTAAACTGCTCCCAATAATCGTAAAGAGTCCCTGCTTCTTTTTGCCTTATTCCCACAATCTCTCTACTTAGCTCAGCTGCTCTAGATGCTGGAAAAAACCTGTTGAGAAATAAACGAGATAAATCAGCCCAAGTAGTTATAGATCCAGGAGTAAATAAAATAACCATTCCCTAGCTGAATCTGCTAGAGAAAAAGGGAAAGCGCGCAATTTAATTTGATCCTCAGTCACACATTGAGGTTTCATACTCAGACAAACCATATGAAACTCCTTCAGATGTTTATGGGGGTTTTCATTTTGTAACCCTCGAAAAGTTGGCAGCAACTGAATTAACCTTGATTTCAGTTCAGAATCGGTATCCATAGTAGGATATGTGATGCACAGTGGCGGTTGTTCTGTCGGAGCTTCGGCTAGTTGCCAAATTGTTTGAGCCATTGGTTGACGTACCAAATTTGGGTTTTCATTAACCTTAGTTTCAAGCACCTCTCCAGGTGAATTGATTTCTACTTTTTTGCCGTCAAAAGTCTGAGTAGGGTTTTTGCAAACCTTAGACTCTACTTCGTCGATGATTCTGATTTCTTGCGGTGGATTGCTTTGAGTTCCAACCACCGCTGACTGCTTTTTCCTTAGCTTTGTTCCCTTACGATTAGCTTTTGTAGTCTTTTCAATCTTCGAGTCAAACGCAAGAGTGCCTGGAGCAGATCTGGTCATAGAAAACAAAAAACAAGATCAGTACATTACCGGTCCCCGGCAATGGTGCCAAAATTTGATGCATCATTGAAAGCACCAAAAATATCCTATTCCCTGCGAAATAATAAAAAAGAATAGTAAAGGGAAAGTAGGGTCGAATTCTCAGGGACCGAATTATACGAATGCTTGTTTCTCGAAATCCTGGGCAGAATCATGCCCAAGAAAACTTGCGTTCCTGAAAAATAAAAATAACAGAATTAAAAGTTTTGATCTGGAAATGAAAATAAAATAAAAATAGAATTGAAAAGTCGAATTGGAATTGCGAAAATTAAAAATTGGAAATAGAGTTGAGATAAAGAATTTCTTATAGGGAGATTCTAGCCTCTAGTTACCTCGATTCACGTTGGTTGGGTTCAATCCTTGGCTTTTAAATGATCCTTTTCAATCCGAATAAGCCAGTTATAGTGGAAGAGGGCGCCTATGACTACCAGCTCCAAGGATTTAGACTTCAATTTGGTGGAACCTGACTCTAGCCAACAATCGCTATTGTGGGACCATCTTATGCTAGATCAACGTTTCTCAATGGCGAATCCCACACCATTTTGTCTCTTGGGCTCGCCAACCTCTGACGTAGTAAGTTAACGAACTAGCTGTGCAATCCTTCCAAAACATACAAAGCGACCGCCTTTGCATACGTTGAAAAGTTTACTTCTTAAGGAACATGGACGAAAGCGCCAGCCCCGTAGTGCGGAGAAACGATGAATACCCTGTTTGGCTAGATGGGTTTAGTGGCTCATGGTTGTGGTGGAAAAGAAAATAAATATATAAATGGAGATTTTATTAAAAAGAAATATGGAAAGAACAAAAGACTTTTGGGGAGGGAGTTTACAGAAAAAGATCCAGCCCCCATATGTGTCACTCCATCCTCTATTTATAGTACTAAGATAGATAGACTATTCCTACCTAAATTCCAAAACATAATTACAAATAATCAAAGATAAATAAAGATAAACAAAATAAATCCTAAATTAAATAATCCTTAATAATTATCTTAATATTAATTATCCTAATATTATCAAAATAGAGTCTAATAGAATAAAAACTCTTCTTTTTGCATTTCAACCCTTGTGTCCTCCATGCTTGCATTTTTGTCACCAACTTTTCCCTGTGTCGCACATTGACTCATTCTATCTTTAAGTTCACGCTTTTGGCCCTTAATTTCGCTTTTGCCTCCAATTTAGTCCCTATAAGATAAAAGACTATAAATAGCCCAAATTAGTAGAATCATACTCAAAATAAATATGCAATTAGCACATAAAAACATGACGTTCTAGAGTATTATCAAACATTCACAGTCATATAATTATCATGATGCATGTTTATCTCAAAAAAATAAAAGCATAAAATTAAATGAATCTAACCAGCCAAAGTTTCCATGATTCCATCCTAGAAAAATAAAATTTGTAAAATTACAAAATTCACCCCAAAGCATACTTTGGGTCTTCAATTTTGCCACCACGAACTTTTGTGGCGATACCGGTTCACATTTCTACCATCGTCATCTTTCCAACGCCATTTTTGTGTCACCATTGTCGACTACCGCCACTACAGTAGAACCACCACCTACAACTGTTGGACCACTGTTGGTCACTTTCTAGTTTGGTTGGGTTGGGTTCGTGTCATCTCGATTAGTTTGGATGCATCTTGGTTTTTTGGGTTTTGCCAGGAAAAATTAGGTTACAAAATTTCTCTGTCTATTTTTGACTCAAATATTTTATTCTAAATAAATAATAAAATAAAACTTTGTGTGGAGATGATAATCCACGATCTAAAATATACATGTTCGAGATAATAATGAATTAGATTTAAATTTTTAGGAAGTACAACTTTGGCAAAAATTTCTTTATCATCCATAATAGTAAAATAATAAAATAACATTATACATTCATTCACATACATTCCCCTACACATGCATACAATTATGAGAATGTCACATATTATCAAATATAATCATACATGAAAAAGAGAGAGAATTTTGGTCTCGGTTTACACTATAAACATAGCACAATTATAGCTCTGATACCAAATGTTAGAAAAAATTTGGTTTAAAAATTATTTTTTTGCACAGCGGAAAATAAAAATTTTGAAAAGTGACCCAGTTTGTGATGTTTTTAGCAATAAACCTAGACCGAAATTGTACTTGTATTTTCGAATAGGCGGATCCTAGTCGTTCTCAACTTTCAACCAAATAATTTTCTTTGCTATTCTCGTACCACGAATTGCTTTGTGTGTGGGCTCGAACAATACAAATCAAATATAGAAACTTAGAGATAGTTTTCTGGAGAATATATTTAGACCTGCTTATGGGCCATGCCACCCGATCTGACCCGAAGATCCGCTCGAAAAGTGGGAGGGTTTGGGCAAAAATGTAGTCCCAAAAAATGGGCTTCGGCAAAAAAAATATGGCCCGTTTTATGTAACGCCCTAATTTTCTTAATTTCGGCTCTTGTAAATTTGTTACACAAAATGTGTATTTGCTTTAGTGGTTATTTGTTCTGGGTGTGTGTGAGAAGTCCCAAGTTGAAGCCTTGCTTTTGAGAAAATTTTGTATTTTTATGAATAAAGCCTTACTCTTGTCTAGTAGGCTTAAGTTTTATTATTTGTAATATGCTATTAGAATGGGCCTACTGGTCTGGTGGGTAAGTGGTGTGTTATTAAGATGGAGGCCTTGTTTTTAAATCTCTACGCAGGCAAGGGCTGTAATTTTTTTCTCCTAGCTTCGGCTAGAGTTGTGCTCAAATGATGAACTGAGTAGTGATTTGTTAGCAGAATTTGCGGGAGAGAAGTTAGGTAATTATCAGATTTTTTGAGTAGCTTCTTTTTTCAAAAATTTCTCTCTGCCAAAAATACTATTGCTCTCCTTCTCCCATAGCCGAATTATCCCTATTCCTTTTTCCTTCTCCTCTTGCCGTTTTGTTTTCTCCTCCATGCTGCCATCTTTTATTATGATACTCTCTTCAGTCGTCTCTCTCTTTTGTACAACTTTGGTTTACAACTTGATTCGGTAAGATGAGTAGCTTAGTTTTATTTTCGCTGTTAGTTTTTTATTGGTGTGCGTCTTTAATGTTGGTTAGGGGAAGATTCAAGACGTGTGGTCACCCGTATAGTAGGTCGTGTGCAAGGCTGTAAGTCACAACACAACCGTGTGATCGATGAGTCAGGCCGTACGCAGGCGACACGACCGTGTGATGGCCAAACGAGGCCATGTGTGAGACACAAGCTCGACCAATTGGGCCGTGTGGACCATACGGGTGCATGGGCCCACATGGGCTTGTGGGATTCTGGGTCAGGCCGTGTGATCAACCTGGCCAAGGCCAATTTGGGCCACAAGGGTGTGTGGGCTCACAAGGGTAGGCCACTTGGGCGTGTGAGCCCATATTTCTGAAATGATCTATAAGGTTGCACGGGTCGCTCAAGTCGACTGTGGACCTACCGTAAGGTCGGTCAGCAATACTTAGACCCCTATAGGAGTGATCTGTCTGTCTGATTTCTATACCAAGCATGAATTATGATGTCTGAATGTATGTACTTTTAATAGCATAATAGCATGACATTCTTTGTATGTTACATAACATTGGGGCAGGTTGATGATATTTAGAGGAAGTATCTAAAAGGCTCTTAAGCCTGTTATCTGGCAGCTCAATTGCGATTATCTGATTATGTGCCGCATTTCGGTATAGCATGGTGTGTAGGGATGGATAGGTTGATTTTATCCCCACATGGTGTGTAGAGGCTGGTGGGTAGGACTTTGTTGTTTTGTTCTGTTCTGTATATTATATGGAGATGAGCTAAGGCCTAGCATATGTCTGATTCTGTATCTGAGTGGGCTGAGGCCCTAGCATATGTTCGATTCTGTATCTGTATGGTTTAAGGCCCAAACTGATTTCAGTAAGGGGCTCAAACCCGAACTGTAAACGTATGTGATTGTCTTCTGATATGATATTGTGTGAATGTTTTCTATGGGGATCACACAGTGAGTTTGCAAAAACTCACCCTTTTTATGTTTAATCTGTTTAGGTAATCCCCGGCACTAGGCGGATCGGTGTAGCGGAGGACTCGATGGTGACCACTGCTTCCGGCTCATGATGAAATTATGGTTTTATACTTATCATGGTTTTAATTTGTATTTGGGGAATTTTAATGTAATTACGACCATTATATGTTTTTGTTTAAATTTGGGATTTACAACGGTTTATGGTATTTTACTGACAGTAGTAGGAAAACTAAGGTTTTCAAAAGAAACAAATGTTTTACCAAAACACCACGATTACGCAAACTGTTTTAAATGCTTCCGCAAAGTAAAGCTTTTTGAAATTGAATCACGATTTGAGATTTAACGAAAGATAATGATAAGATCTAAATGGGAAACAGTTTAGCAATAATACGATTTTCAAACTCACTTCCATGTGACATTGCCAAATTCGATCATAACGTCCAGACCAGATTTGGGGTGTTACATTTAGTGGTATCAGATTCAAGTTGCAAAACTCGACTATGGATTTGGGTTTTAAAGATTGGTTTTTAAGAAATGATTTCAAGGGATTTAAAATATTTTGGACTGAGTATGTGGTACACCGAGTCTCCGACGCCAATCCTGTAAATATTCTGAATTTCTGTCTAAATTTATCTGAAAATACTACTAGTATGCTTGAAACAGCCATAGGTAGTATACTGTACTGAAAACACTCTAGGTAGTGTAAACCAAAAACCGTAGTGAGACTGCGATTCGCGATAACAAATTCTAAACTTTTGATAGTGTCTGCATAAAATATCTGTTAATGAATATCGGAACTATAAACTAATGGATAAAACTATTAATACAGATAAAATCTGAATTTACGATGATCGCACAAGGTATCCGCGGATCGGGTACTAGAGGCCGTGGTAGAAGCCGTAGAGGGGCTCGAGTTGGGTCCTCATCATCTGGAAATCTACCTAATCTGGTTACGAGCGAAACTTCGATTTCACCTGCTACATAGACTGGGTCTCATGATCGTGCGGCTGGGGACGACGTACTGTCCCAAGCCATGTTAAGGATTCTGGAGAGGGTCGTTGGGCTAACACCGGATCTGGGGGTCGAGGGTCAGTTACGGAACGACTCTGATCCAATGGGGTTGAATTATTTAGGGGTGTCACTGGATTCGCCCCTAATATAGCTGAATATTGGAGGGAGGCCACGGAGTGGATTATGGACGACCTGAACTTCACTGCCGAGCAGAAGCTTAAGGAGGTTGTTTCTTTGCTTCGTGATGAAGCTTACCAATGGTGGCTGACGGTTAAGGAGGGCACTCAGCCCGACCGACTGACTTGGGATTACTTCAAGTCGGCTTTCCAGAGCAAGTATGTGAGAGCCAGTTACATTGACGCTAGTAGGCATGAGTTTCTTAATTTCACACAAGGGGACCGTTTAGTGGCCGAGTATGAGGCCAGGTTCCAGAGGTTGAGATGGTATACCCGAGGTATGGTAGGGACTGAGTATGAGCGATGCATCCATTTTGAGGATGGACTCAGGGACAGTTTGCGAGTTTTGATAGCTCCGCAAAGGGAGCGTGAGTTTGCTACACTAGTTGAGAAGGCGAACATCACCGAAGAAGTTAAACGCACTGAGTACTAAAACCGAGAGAAAGGAAAGAATAAGAGGGAATCGAAGCCCTCGAGTTCTGTGGTGAGGCCTAAGAAAAAGGCCAGATCTGATGGGCCAGTGAGAGTTGGGCCTCCTGTTGCACCTACTGGGGTGACGCTTTATGAGCACTGTGGTAGACGCCATCCGGGCGAGTGTTGGAGGACGACTGGAGCATGTTTGAGATGTGGGTCGACTGAGCAACGTGTCCAGGATTGTTTATCAAGAACTGATCAGATGCAAGCTGCGGGTACTGGTATTGTGCAGCCACCAAGAGTAATTCAGCAGCCACCTTGGGGCTGAGGTCAGGCCAGAGGTGGAAACGGGATGGACCGAGGACAGAGAGCACCAGACAAAGGTGCTAGACTGACTGAGACAAGGCAGCATGCACTTGTTTATGCTCCAGACGTGATCACAGGTACATTTTTAATTCATAATGCATCTTATTTGGCATTGATAGACATAGGCTCTACACACTCTTACGTAGCTAGTGCTATGTCTGAAACCTTGGGAATTTCGGTTGAGAATACTTCGAGCGAGGTAACTGTTGTGAGTCCATTAGGGCAGTCTATCAGAGTTAGTAAACTATATAGAGACGTTCCATTAGAGGTTCAATGGATAGTATTTCTGGCTGATCTGATGGAGCTTCTGTTCGAAGAGTTTGATTTGATTCTGAAAATGGACTGGCTGGTAAAGCATAGGGTAAGTCTGGACTGTACGAAAAAAAGGGTTATTTTGATAACTGAGGAGGACAACGAGGTAGTGGTGATAGGGGAACGTCGAGACTATCTGACTAATGTAATTTCTGCGTTGGTGGCAGAAAATTGGTACAGAAATGATGTAAGGCATTCTTGGCCTACATCAGTGTTTCTGATTCTAGGGACTCTTCAGTTAAGGACATCAGAACCGTAAGGGATTTTTCATATATTTTTCCTGAGGAACTATTGGGTCTGCCTTCTGGCCGAGAGGTAGAATTTGGTATTGAGCTCATTCCGGGTACAGCTCCGGTGTCTATTGCGCCCTACTGAATGGCACCGAAGGATCTCACAAAGCCTAAGGCTCAAATTCAAGAAATGTTAGATCGTGGGTTCATCCGTCCCAGTGTGTCTCCTTGAGGACCACATGTATTGTTTGTTAAGAAAAAGGATGAGACGATGCGGATGTTCATTGATTATCGGCAGTTGAACAAACTGACAATCAAGAATAAGTACCCACTTCCAAGGATAGATGATCTATTCGACCAGTTTAGAGGGGCTTCTGTGTTCTCCAAGATTGATTTACGGTCAGGATACCATAAACTGAAGGTTAATTAGGCTTATGTGTACAAGACAACATTTAGGACTCGTTATGGACATTACGAGTTCCTGGTTATGCCTTTTAGGTTGACCAATGCACCAGCGGCGTTTATGGATTTGATGAACCGTGTGTTTCAGACTTATCTAAACCAGTTTGTGGTGGTATTCATCGATGATATCCTAGTGTACTCCAAGACTGAGAACGAGCACGATGAGCATTTTCGAGTGGTATTACAGATTTTCGTGAGAAACAGTAGTACGCAAAGTTTAATAAGTGTGAATTCTGGCTCTGAGAAGTAACCTTTCTAGGGCATGTGGTTTCTGCGGAGAGGATTCGTGTTGATTCTCAAAAGATTGAGGCTGTGTTGGATTGGAAACAGCTGAAGAATGTGTTCAAATCTGTAACTTTCTGGGGCTGACGGGTTATTATCGATGCTTCGTAGAAGGGTTCTCCTTGATTGCTGCACAGTTAACCAAGCTTCTGCGCAAGGGAGTTCCCTTTGTCTGGACTGATAAGCAGCAAGAGAGCTTCAAGAAGCTCAAATCTGTTTTGACGTAGACTCCGGTTCTGATACAGCCTGAATCTGGGAAGAATTTCGTTGTACATAGTAATGCGTTGTATGTGGGTCTAGGTTACGTTTTGATGCAGGATGGTAAACTAGCAGCTTATGCGTCTCATCAACTCAAGACACATAAGGCTAACTATCCAACGCACGATTTGGAATTGGCAGGCTGTAGTCTTCGCTCTAAAAATTTGGAGGCATTATCTGTAAGGTGAGAAGTGTACTATCTACACTGATCATAAAAGCCTCAAATACCTCCCCACACAGAAGGAGTTAAACCTTAGGCAGCATAGATGGGTTGAACTGCTTAAGAATTATGATTGCACCATCGAGCACCATCGAGTACCATCCGGGTAAGGCCAATGTGGTGGCGGATGCTTTGAGTCGTAAGGTTTTGACTGATCTGATAGCGATGTTCGCTCGACTCAGTTTATTCGATGATGTGAGTCTATTAGTAGAACTTCAGGTTAAGCCTACATGGATTGATCAGATTAGAGCTAAATAGATGGGAGATAAGTCTCTTGAGTTGTGTTTCCGTGAGGTTGAGACTGGTAATACTACTGATTTTAGGGTTAACAGTGATGGGGTACTTTATTTCCGTGGTCGGATCTCTGTACCGAATGATGAGGATTTAAGACAGTCGATTCTGAAGGAGTTGCATAGTAGTCCTTATGTTATGCATCCCAATGGGAACAAGATGTATCGGGATCTTTGAGAGTTGTACTGGTGGCCAGGGTTGAAGCGTGAGGTTACTAACTTCGTTACTCGTTGTCTAACTTGTCAGCAGGTTAAGGCCAAGCATCAGTTGCCTTCAGGGTTGCTACAGCCGGTAAAGATTCTAATGTGGAAATAGGAACAAGTAACGATAGACTTCGTCAGTAGGTTGCCTTTAACATCCACTAAGAAGGATTCTATCTAGCTCATCGTGGATCGATTGACCAAGTTTGTTCATTCCATTCCAGTCAGGACGAACTTTTCTCTCCAGAAATTGGCTAAGCTATATATATTGAAAATAGTAAGACTGCATGGGGTTCCTGTCTCGATCATCTCCGATAGGGATCCTCGGTTCTGAAAAAAAATTACTTGAGGCACTGGGTTCGAGGTTGGATTTTAGTTCTACTTTCCATCCTCAGACAAATGGTCAGTCAGAGAGGATGATTCAAGTACTGGGTGATATGTTGAAGAGCTGTGTTATAGATTTTTGAGGCAGTTGGGAGGAGTATTTTCCGATGGCAGAGTTCGCCTACAATAATAGCTACCAGTCTAGCATTCAGATCACACCTTACGGGGCCCTGTATGGTCGTAAGTGTCGCAGTCCCTTATGTTGTACTGAGTTGAGGGAATGACGTGTTCTGGGTTCAGAATTGGTTTCTGAAACTGAAAATAAAGTCCGCTTGATTCGAGATTGACTGAAAGCGACATCTGATAGGCAGAAGCCTAATGCTAATCTGAAGAGAAAGGATATTTAGTATTCTGTGGGGGACTAAGCTTTTCTCAAGGTCTCTCCATGGAAGAAGGCCTTGAGGTTCGGTCACAAGGGTAAGTTGAGCCCTCGGTTTATTGGGCCGTACCATATTCTGAAATGAGTGGGGTTAGTCGCGTATCAGTTGGAGCTTCTTTCAGAGTTGGATCGCATTCATGATGTGTTCCACGTCTCAATGTTGAGACGCTACAGCTCTGATCCCACGCATGTTTTTCCTATTGGGGACATTGAGGTTAGACCAGTTCTGACGTTTGAGCAGAAATCGGTCCAGATTCTGGATCGCGACATTAAAGTTCTACGAAGGAAGTCTATCCCTTTAGTGAAAATGCTGTGGACGAATCATAGTACTGATGAGGCCACTTGGAAGCTAGAATATTTGATGGGTCAGCAGTATCCTCACCTTTTCTGATCAAGTAAAATTTTGAGGACAAAATTTTCTCTTAGGGGGTAGAGTTGTAACGCCCCAATTTTCTTAATTTTTGCTTTTGCAAATTTGTTACACAAAATGTGTATTTGCTTCAGTGGTTATGTGTTCTGGGTATGTGTGAGAAGTCCCAAGTTCAAACTTTGCCTTTGGGAAAATTTTTTATTTTTATGAATAAAGCCATACTCTTGTCCAATAGGCTTAAGTTTTATTATTTGTAATATGCTATCAGAACAGGCCTGCTGGTCTGGTGGGTAAATGGTGTGTTATTAAGGTGGAGGTCTTGTGTTCGAATCTCTACGCATGCAAGGGCTATACTTTTGCTCCTAGCTTCGGCTAAAGTTGTGCTCAAAAGGGGAACTGAGTGGTGGTTTGTTAGTAGAATTTGTGGGAGAGAAGGTAGGAAATTATCAGATTTTCTAAGTAGCTTATTTTTCCAAAAATTTCTCTCTGCCGAAAATACTGTTGCTCTCATCCTCCTATAGTCGAACTCTCCCTATTCCTTTTTCCTTCTCCTCTTGCCGTTTCTTTTTCTCCTCCACGCTGCCATCTTTTATTTTGATCCTCTCTTTAGTCGTCTCTCTCTTCTGTGCAACATTGGTTTACATCTTGATTCAGTAGGATGAGTAGCGTAGTTTTATTTTTGCTGTTAGTTTTTTTATTGATGTGCGTTGTTAATGCTGGTTAGGGGAAGATTCAGGGAATCGTAATCGCTATTTGGAGACTTAGGTTCATGGAATTTCAGTTACTCGATCGAAGGTAAGTTTGGTCGCTTGTTGGATGAGCATCCCATTTCGAGTTTAGTTTGATTCGATCATTTAAAGGATTAACTAATGAAACTTTGTTCAAATATAAGTGCTGGTGATCTCGGGATTGCGTAAATAGTGAAATAGTAACAGGTGTGTACCCGAAAACACAAAAAACGAGGTTTTAAGGAAAGCTAAAAGCCTCACTGTCGATGCCACACGGGCGTGTGGTAGGCCGTGTGCAAGACTGTAAGTCACAACACGACTGTGTGATCGACGAGCCAGGCCGTGCATAGGCGACACGGCCGTGTGATGGCCAAACGAGGTCGTGTGGAGACACAAGCTCGACCAATTAGGCTATGTGAGCCACACGGGTGTGTGGGCCCATACGGGTGAACCAAACGGGCTTATGGGATTCTGGGCCAGGCCGTGATCCACCCAGCCAAGGCCAATTTAGGCCATTTGGGCCACATGGGCGTGTGAGCCCATATTTTTGAAATGATCTGTAAGGTTGCACGGGTCGCCCAAGTCGACTGTGGACCTACCGTAGAGTCGGTAAGCAATACTTAGACCCCTATAGGAGTGATTTGTCTGTTTGATTTCTGTACCAAGCATGAATTATGATGTCTGAATGTATGTACTTTTAATAGCATAATAGCATGACATTCTTTTTATGTTGCATTGCATCGGGGGGGTGGATTGATGATATTTGGAGAACGTATCTAAAAGGCTCTTAAGCCTGTTATCTGGCAGCTCAGCTGCGATTATCTAATTATGTGTCGCATTTCGATACAGCATGGTGTGTGGGGATGGGTGGGTTAATTTATCCCCACATGGTGTGTAAGGCTAGACGGAGTTGATATGTAGAGGCTGGTGGGTAGGACTTTGTTGAACAGTTCTGTTCTATTCTACATATTATACGGAGATGGGCTAAGGCCCTAGCATATGTCTGATTCTGTAACGGGCTCAGACTCGAGCTGTAAACGTATGTGATTGTTTTCTGATATTATGCTGTGTGAATGTTTTCTCTAGGGATCACACACTGAGTTTGCGAAAACTCACCCTTTTTTTGTTTAATCTGTTTAGGTAATCCCCAGCACTAGGCGGATTGGTGTAGCAAAAGACTCCATGGTGACCACTGCTTCTGGCTCACGATGAAATTATGGTTTTATACTTATCATGGTTTTAATTTGTATTTGGGGAATTTTGATGTAATTACGGCCATTACTGGTTTTTGTTTAAATTTTGGATTTACAATGGTTTATGGTCTTTTACTGACAGTAGTAGGAAAACTCGGGTTTTCAAAAGAAACAAATGTTTTACCAAAATACCACGATTACGCAAAGTGTTTTAAATGCTTCCACAAAGTATAGCTTTTTGGCAAAGAACCACGATTTGATATTTAACGAAAGATAATGATAAGTTCTAAACGGGAAATGGTTTAGCAATAATCCGATTTTCAAACTCACTTCCATGTGACATTGCCAGATTCGGCCATAACGTCCAGGCCGGGTTTGGGGTGTTACATTTTAAAAATGAGTCAGCCCTCGAGTAAGACATTTTTTGCCCGAGCCCGAGCCGACCTGAATTCACTAAATGACAAAAAAAATTCTATTTTTTGTTATTTTAATGATATTTTCTTGTTGTTTTGTCCCTATTTTGCTACCATTTCAATATTATGTTACTACTATTTTCTTGTTATTGTTTGGATATTGTATAAAACTTGTTTTATTGTTAATTTTGTTATTATTTTAGATACATTTTCTTGTTATGTTGTATCTATCTTAGTATTATTTAAGTATAAATATTTTTAAAAATTTATTTTTTATTTGTTTGAAAATATTTATTTTAATGTTTTTAGTACTTTTGATGTATTATATATATTTAAAAATAATGTTAAAAATAATATAATATTGATAACATATTAATTTGCATGTTATTTTGTGTTTAAATTTGGTTTATTTCTGAATTGATCCTTGCTAATTAGTACTTTTATGTTTTAATCTTGTCAAGGATGCAATTAGGACGCTAAGAGACAAAAACGAGCAGAAAATGACCAAATTGAAAGAAAATCAATGGAATGGGGCCGAATAAAAAATATGAAGAAAGCCAAGGGCTCACCAGATATTTTGACTTTGTAAAAAGCCAAAAATAGAAAAGCCTTATTTTAGTTTTTATTTTATTTGATTTATTTTATTTTTTATTTTATGTTAAATTAGCTAAGGCCAAAAATAGTAAATTTTATGTATAAAAATAGGGCCTTAGTGTTCTTCGAAAAATCATTAATGAATTCTGCTTTCCTACTCCAATTTGGAATAGAATTGTTCTTTCTTTTTCTTTGGAATTGACATGAGCAACTGCTATTTTTATTGGCATTTTGTTTACTTTTATAAATTGGCCAAATTGTCTTTCAAGTCTTTTCATTCCCCAATTTCTTCCATTATCATCAACCTACCTTTCAAAACATACAAAGCATGAATAATTTCATGCTTCACTAAATTTCATCTTAGCTTTAGGTCGGTGTTCTTTCCGGTCGGGAATCGTTAGATACAAACTTGTGTTAAAAATCCTTCTAATCGGTATTCATTTTTTTTCCTAAGTATCGAGATAGACCAATCATCCCTTAAAGTCAAATTCGATTTCAAGTCAAAGTGCACGTTGGGTTGGAGCCTTTTGCTAACAGTTGGAGATTCGAGTCGGTCGTCCTGTATTCAGATTTTCGAGAACAAATCAAGGAAGAAGTGATCGGGTTTAAATGACCCACGCGGTTGAGGCCGTTGATTCGAGTTGGGTTCTTCAGAATGCAAGGCTGCTGGAATCTTGAATCGGGAACACGTGCATATCGGTTAGATAATCGGTAAGGGTTGATTTGCAGGTCGTACCGGAACCAGCTACGAGAGGAGGAATTGGTGGTTAGGACATTCTTAACTACTATAACCAGCTCATCGTTTGGAGGAGAAGATTAATTTTCAAGGATTGATTCTTGATACGAAATTTACCGAGTCTAAGGCTAAGGCTTCTTTTATCTGTTTACACAAGTCTGAATTTATTTCCAATTTGCATTTATTTTCAATATTAATCAATTGTTTATTTAAGCTGATTAGATTATTTACTCTCTTAAACATTCTCAAACTCCCTCGATTTAATTGTTTATTTTTGCTGTAGTTACGTTTGGAGTCGTGGGCACGACTCTTGACACGACGTTTGACACGACAAATATTCTGTTCATAAGTGAACACAGAAGTTGATTAAGATATACAATCCCTAAGGACTCAACCTTACTACCACTCTTTACTACAATTTAGAGTTGTTTTTGTAGGAATTATTTTGTGGTGGTTTCGATGCCCATCAAAATTTGGCGTCGTTACCGGGGATTGTAGATATTTTCTAATTTTTGTTTGTTTACCTTATGACCAGATCAGAACCGGGAACTCTAGAGTTTGAACCAGAAATTGAGAAATTGGCCCGACAACTGCGAAAAGAAGCCATTCGACGTGGAAAACAGCCAAATCCCGGATTCGAAATCATATCATATACCGAGGAAATTTTCTCGTTCGACGAACCCAATGAGATGGCTGAAAGACGATACACCAACTTGCTGCGGCACCGGATGAACAACAACCCTTATGTATAACCTATTTGACAGGAGGGACGCTGTTCGAGTTAAAGTCGATTTTGATCCATTTACTACCCATTTTTCGTGGATTACAGAACGAGAATCTGCACACCCACCTTAAAGAATTCTATATGGTGTACACAAGCATGAAGCCTCAGGGAGTAACGGAAGACCAAATCAAACTTCGTGCTTTTCCTTTCTGACTAGCCGACTCTGCTAGAGAGTGGCTATTTTATTTACCCCTGGGATCTGTCACCACATGGTCTAACATGTCTCGTTTGTTTCTTGACAGGTTCTTCCTTGCAGCTCGAGCAGCCGAACTAAGGAGGGACATTGTGGGAATCCGTCAAAAGGACGCTGAATCACTCTACAATTACTGGAGCGATGCAAAAAGTTCTGTGCAAGTTGCCCACAACATGGGCTGACTGAACAGTCACTCTTGTAGTATTTCTATGAGGGATTACTCCTAATGGAAATGAAGATGATAGATGCTACAAGTGGGGGGCACTAGTCAATATGGCTCCTCAGAGAGTATGAGAGTTGATTTCGACCGTGGCTGCTAACTCTCAACAATTCCGACTAGCCACAGAACCCGTAAGATGGGTTCATGGGTTAAGTTCTCTATCTCTAGAAGATAAAATTGATAAGCTGACTAACGTTGTTCAAACTTTGCTTACAGATAAAATGAGTCTAGCACAGTTGTGCGGAATTTGCGCTAAACTAGACCATCCGACGGACTCCTGTCCAATTTTATATGAGGATTCAACAGAACAAGCGAATGCTGTCGGGAACTTTCCAGGATCGCCCTAGAGGCTATATGACCCCTACTCGAACTCACATAATGTGGGATAGAAGGATCACCCGAATCTCAGTTATGGGACGAATACGCGGTTCAATCAACCGTACCAACAAAGGCCGCTTTAGAATCAATAGTTACCACCCCAAAATCATCTTTGGAAGCCATAGTGGAAAGACTAGTCAATAGGACTGAGAAATTCCAATAAAAAACTGACATGCATTTGCAGGAGTTGGGTAAGCAAGTGAGCAAACTTGCGTTCACGATTAGCCGCTTGGAGTTTCAAGATAAGCTCCATCCTAAACTGAGCCAAACCCTCGACACAATGCAAGCACTATAACATTGAGGAGTGGGAAGGTTTACCAGCCCGTACCTAACACGAGTGGTGACCACGACACTAGTCGCGATAGGGAGAAACTTGACACGGAGGCTCCAGTAAAGTCAGCATCACAAAAACCTTTTATAGTCCCACATCTGTTTCCCAGAAGACTTGTCCAGTGCAAGAAGGAGAGAAACGACAAGGAGATCATCGACACCTTTCAAAAGGTGGAAATCAACATACCTCTTCTTGATACGATTAAGCAGATCCCACGATACGTAAAATTCCTAAAAGAGTTATGCATGAGTAAAAGGAAACTTCTGGCAATGAAAAGGTAAGTGTCAAAAAAAATATCCCCACCGTTCTGCAAAGGAAAATACTGCCCAAATGTAAGGATCAATGTATGTTTTTCATATCTTGTAAAATAGGTAGTGTCAGTATAAAAAAAGTAATGTGTGACTTAGGCGCATCAATTAATGTTATGCCTTTGTCAATTTATAAACTACTTAACGCAGGTCCTTTAAAGGAAACAAGTGTGATTATTCAGCTTGCAGATAGATCTATGGTGCATCTGGAGGGAGTATTGGAGGACGTTCTTGTTAAAGTAAACGAGCTAATATTTCCTATAGACTTCTACATTATCGACATGAAGGATGACAATTCGGCCAATTCATCTGATATACTTCTCGAGAGGAAATTTTTGAGTACCACCCAAACAAAGATTGACATACGAAGTGGGATACTTACTATGGAGTTCAATGGGGAAGTGGTGAAATTCAATGTCTATGAGGCCATGAACCGCCCTAGCATGATTTCTAATGTCTCTAATATTGATATAATTTATCCTTTAACTGAATTACATTTAGAATATCATGACGAGGATGAATTATGAACCGTTCTTTGGAAAAGTCTAGACTTTAATGCCATAGAGGAACAAGAAGAGTGAATAACCTTTGAAGAGTCTGTTCACAAAACAGTAGCTCATTTGGAGGCGCTGCAATTATGGAGAAATCCAGGTAAATATCTTGAACTGTTACCTTCGCAAGCTAAGCTTGTACCATCTGTTTTGCAGGCTCTAGAGTTGGAACTTAAACCACTTCCAGACCATTTAAAGTACACTTTTCTCGGCAAAAGAGATACGTTACCGGTAATAATCTTGAGTAAACTCTCGAAAGTAGAAGAGGAAATTTTGGTACGAGTTCTTAGAGACTATAAAGAGGTAATTGGATGGACGATAGCTGACATCAAGGGATTGAGCCCCTCGACTTGCATGCACAAAATTCAAGTTGTGGATAATGCTATTCCCAAAAGAGAGGCTCAAAGGCGTCTTAATCCACCCATGATGGAGGTGGCAAGAAAAGAAGTTCAAAAGCTACTCAATGCTGGGATGATCTATCCCATTTCTGACAGTAATTGGGTTAGCCCGGTCCATGTAGTACCGAAAAAGATTGGCGTAACCGTAAGTGAGAATTCGGCAGGTGAGATGGTTCCCATTCGAGTCCAAAACAGGTGGAGAGTCTGCATCAATTGTAGGAACTTGAATTCCTTAACTTGGAAAGATTATTTTCCACTTCTTTTTATTGATCAGGTGTTAGAACGTTTAGCTGGGAAGTCTCATTATTGTTGTCTTGATGGTTACTTAGGGTTTTTCCAGATTCTAATGGCACCTGATGATCAAGAGAAGACGATGTTTACGTGCCCATTTGGCACGTTCGCTTACAGACGAATGTCGTTCGGACTTTGCAATGCACCAGCCACGTTTCAGAGGTGCATGGTAAGTATATTTTCTGACTATGTCGAGAAAATAATTGAGGTGTTCATGGACGACTTTACAGTATATGGTGAGTCTTTTGAGGTATGTTTATCAAATCTTGCAAAAATTTTAGAAAGATGCTTAGAATTTAATCTTGTTCTAAATTATGAGAAATGTCATTTTATGGTAGATAAATAATTAGCTCTAGGTCATATCATCTCTACAGGCGGTTCATTAAAGACTTTTCAAAAATTGCACAACCACTTTGCAATCTACTATAGAAAGACATGGAGTTCGAGTTTGACCAATCATGCAGAGACGCGTTTGATACGCTCAAACATAAGCTCATTTCGGCACATATTATTCAACCACCAAACTGGGATTATCCTTTCGAGACAATGTGTAATGCAAGTGACCATAGCATAGGAGCAGTCCTTGGACAAAGAATCGAGAAAGAACCACACGTCATCTCCTATGCGTCTAAGACTTTGGATGGTGCCCAAAGCAATTATTCGACTACTGAAAAGAAGTTTCTCGCTATAGTTTTTGCTTTGGAAAATTTTCGTTTAATTGTCGTTTTTTCTGATCATGAAGCTATTAAATATCTGATCGGGAATAAGGAAACAAAATTGAAACTTATAAGGTGGATATTACTTTTGCAGGAGTTCGATCTCGAAATAAAGGATAAAAAAGGATGTGAAAATTTAGTAGACCATCTAAGCTGAATACCTTTATCGAAGGATGTCACACCACTTAAGACCGATTTTTCGGACAAAAGTCTGCTTGCTACTTAGATAATTTTTCCTTGGCACGCAGACATGGTGAATTACCTTGCTACAAGTATAGTCTCTTCTAACTTGTCGCAATCTGAAAAAGATAAGATCAAACGTGAATCACGATATTATGTTTGGGATGACCCCTACCTTTGGAAATATTGTTCCGATCAGGTAATTTGACGATGTGTTGCAGAAACTGAGGTAAACTCAATTTTATCTTTTTGTCATTCTTATGCATGTGGTGGACATTTTGGTCCTAAACGAATTGCGCATAAAGTACTTGAATGTGGACTATATTGGCCACATATTTTTCGAGATACATATTTTTTCTGTAAAACATGCAAAAAGTGTCAAAAGGTAGGAAACTTGAGCTGGAAAAATGAAATGCCTCTAACCCCTGTACATGTTTGTGAAATATTTGATATATAGGGCATATATTTTATGGGACATTTTGTCTCGCCATACGGTAATATCTATATTCTACTTGCAGTTGACTATGTGTCAAAGTGGATGGAAGCAAAAGCCACTCATCATGCTGATGCAAAAATAGTAGTCAATTTTTTAAAAAGTCATATTTTTTCCAGGTTTGGCACACCGCGAGCATTGATCAGCTACCGTGGACCGCATTTTTGCAATAAGGTAATCGACACGCTTTTGAAAAAATACAGGGTAGTGCAACGAGTAGCTACGACTTATCACCCTTAATCAAACGGTCAAGCAGAAGTGTCGAATCAAGAAATCAAGTTGATTTTGGAGAAGACCGTTAAGCCAAGTAGAAAAGATTAGAGTTTGCGACTAAACGATGCACTGTGGGCGTACTGTACGACTTATAAATGACCTATAGGTATGTCTCCTTATCGACTAATTTTTGGTAAACCGTGTCATCTTCCTATTGAGCTATCAACATAAAGCGTTTTGGGTGGTCAAGCAATGCAACATGGAGTTAGAAGCTGCAGGTAAGCATCGTAAGTTACATGTTTAGGAACGTGAGGAAATTCGACGAGAAGCGTATAAAAGTGCCCAAATTTATAAGGATAAGGTCAAAGCATATCATGACCAAAAGAGAACTTGTAAACAATTTATGGTAGGACAGAAAGTATTACTTTATGACCCTACATTAAGAATTATTGCAGGTAAGCTTCGCACTAAGTGGTTAGGGCATTTTGTTGTTACTCACGTCTTTCCACATGGTGCAGTTGATGTTAAAAGCGAAGAATCCAGAAATTTTTTTTAAGGTCAACGGACAACGATTAAAGCCTTTCTACGAGAATTTTCAAGTCCACGTGGTTGAGGAGTTAGTTTTCGAAGAGCCGAATAAATAAATTCCTAGGTCGTCGAGCTAACGACGTTAAACAAAAGCGCTTTTTGGGAGGCAACCCAAATTTATTTTCATTTATATAATTTTGAGTTTTAGTAAGATTTAGGATGTAAATAAATAAATTTTTATTTAATTCAGTTAATTTAATATTTGTAGGAACGTAATAGATGTTATGAATTTTTTTTCCTACAGTACGATAATTTCGATGGCGCGGGCACGATATACTAATTTGGTGACAGTTATTTACCTACAAATTAAAAAAACCCCAAATTACTTAACCTTTATAAAACCCCAAAACCCAAATCCAATACCCACCAACCCATTTAACCCACCTACACATACCCAAATACCAACCCAACAACATAAATAAAAAAATTGGCCCAATACCAACCACCCAACCCAATTAAACTCACCTACCCAAAAAAAAAAAACCAAATTACACACAAATAAACCCAATACCCAGTAGGCCCAACCGAAAATAATAAAATAAAATAAACACCCAAAATTTGAAAACCCTTTTCTTCTTCTTCTCCAAAAAGAAAAAGAAAAAAACACCTAACTTTCATAACCAGCCTACGCCACTGTCACCGTCTCTGCCACCCATTACCGTCGCCACCCTACCAGTCGTTGTCCCACCTTCTTTTGACACCGTCAACGAGCCCAAACCCCCACCCCTCTATTTTATTTTCTTTTTTCCTTTTTCCCTTCCACCCTAAACCACTAATCACCGGCCTCTCTGCCGTCATGTCACTGTCGAGCGACGCCCTCACCACCACGTCGCATCACCATTACCCGTTGGAGCCCTCACCAGTGCGCTACTGCTCATCTCCTCCCTAAACACCGTCTCCTCTATTTTTTTTCTTTTTCTCTATCACTAAACAACCAAAACCACCCTCCCACCACCCTAACCGACGCCAAAACTGAGATTCCCACTATCACCATTAAAAAAAATTTGACCCAAACCACACCGTCACCTTCTATTGTTATTGTCACCACCATTTTCCGCCGTCGTTCATCGCCGTCGTCATAGAAAACAAAGCCGATTCTTCGTGACGTCTACACGGAAACGATGGTTCAAACTCGGAACCAAATGACCTACAATATTCCGGCTTCACTCAATCGAAGTCGACATCGATTTTCAGCACCTCCAGTCGTCGAAATAGCCGATGACGACTCTGAGCCTTCTCCACCTCCTCCAAGCCAAACGGCCGCCCCAACAAGAACTCGTCGCCAACGAAGTCCGAATCTGGTCAAAGTAGAACACTCGAACAATAGCCCCACTACCCCCGAAAGGTCGATGCCTAATACTCAGCCTGATTTACCTTTACTAATGTGTAATGCATGTTACTCGGAAGAAGTAGGGACTTCTAACGACAATGTCGAAGGTCCCTTTAATGCAAACGAGTGTTTCTCAAAATGCCGAACACGATCGTCTACCACTTGAGCCCGTCGACGACCGACTCGCGAGTCAGCGACACCCCTAAACAGCAGTACTAACGTTGCTGAAAATTCAAGTTCACCCGACTCTCCTAACGAATATGTTTTACCATCAAGAGACAGTCAACGCAATAGACGAGGTCGTGTAAACACTATTCCTACCGAAAGTCGATTACGAGGATTTCTAGACTTTTCGACCTCGGACCATCGCTCAAGATACGGCAACATTTGACAACGTCCGCTCCTGTTTTGGAAGCAAGTCGATCTGTCTACTCTTTATTTGTTAAATATTCGTGATTCTGCGATTAGCTATTTTGATGCTATTGGTTTGAATTCATCTGCTAATATTTCCTGTAATGCATATTATGAGTTGATATATGAACTCTACATTACATTTAGCTTCAATATAAATGCATTACAAACTATTGAAACACAAAACATTGTCTGTTTTCATTTGCTTGTGAGGGACTTTCGGATGTCAATTTCTGAATTTAATATTGCCATGGGTTTTCGTCGACCATGATAATATTCAATTCAATTTCTATCAAACTGCTCTGTTAGATATTCCAAGCAACTTTGATGCTCAAGATGTTTACTGTGTTTTAACTCATTCTAATCAGCTTTATAATCTGAAGACCACAAAAGACTTATTGGTGCATGAACCTGCTTTAAGATATATTCATCGATTTTTAGCCTTTAGTTTTTCAGTAGAAATGACTCGTCGTCTGTTCTAACCAAGACTGAACTGTTCTTTTTGTAGTGTATACATTCGGGTTTTAAAGCTAATTTAGGATATTGGTTTGCACGAAATTTCATGTTGTTTTGCGATGTAATCGTCCACTAATACTTGGGTCATATATTACGAATTTAACCTCTCGACTTTTTCCCTTTGAAATTGATTTCTCGGCCTTAACATGTGCATATAGTATGGACAGCTTAGATAAATATTGTTTGGATTCTATGGGATTGCTTGCCGACACCCCTACTTCGTGTTATTTTGTTCCTCTAGGTACACAGACTACTCGCGGAAATATAGTTTTTCGCCAACGTCCACACATAAATACTAAAGAGCAAGAGGAACAACCTCTATCTGTGGAGGCACGTTTAAGTCGGATCAAAGTTTGACTTGGAACAATGGAAAATCAAGTCTCCACAATCCTTGACATCCTGCAAAGTCATTACCCCCAACACCGACAAAATCGTTAAAGAAACCTAGGGAGTATTCTGAACTTTGTTTTTACCTGTTATTTGAGCTGCTATTGTTTATCTAATATGAAACATGCTTGAGGACAAGCAAAGTTTAAATAGGAGGTGGAAATTGATGATGAATATGCATGATTTTTTTTGCTGCATGTCTCTCTTTTGCATGTGTTCAATCTTATGCTAGAATTGTTCAATAGTTTATTCCGACATTAAGGCTCTAATCTCATTACTTATTCAATTTGGACAATTGGGAAAATTTTGAATTAAAGTGTTCAAAGTATCTAGATTAGTCGACATTTGTGTTTTAAGGTTGATATATGTAACTAGACTTTTCATATAAATTGATTGTTTGAAAAAATATTTGCTTGTACATAAATAATTTGCTTGTACATAAATAAATAAATAAAATGAATAAATAAATAAAGGCTCAAGTTATGAGTGAAAGTTTCGAAAACGTGACTGAATTGAGTAACCGGGATAGGGTGCTTGGGTTGTTTATCTCGCGTAAAAAGGTTCGAGTGACAAGTCGATAACTTGCAAACATTCCGCTAATTGAGCCTTCAAAAAAAAAAAAAACAAACAAACTATTTGAACTGAGTAACCGGGATAGGGTGCTTGGGTTGTCATCCTAGTTTGCGTAAAAAGGTTTCACCATGTCTGAAAAATTCTTTTAAATTAATAATGCATTGCAAATTTTGGATTCAAACTCAATCTAGTGAAATTATTTAGTTCACATATCTCAATTTTTTATGACGCTTGTTGATTAAACTATATATTCTGAGCATTTGTTTATTTTTGCCTATATTGTTTGCGTTGATTATGGATGTGGAAAAGAGGCTCCATTTGTAATAAATCGTAGAATAATTTCTAATGTTTGAAGGAACAACATGCTTGAGGACAAGCATGAGCTAAGTAGGGGAGATTTGATAACATATTAATTTGCATGTTATTTTGTGTTTAAATTCGGTTTATTTCTGAATTGGTCCCTGCTAATTAGTACTGTAACGACCCAAAATCCGTGGGCACCGGAAAAGTGTGTTATCGGGCCTCCGTCTTAGTAAATCGAGTTAGTAAATAATTATTAGGAGTAATTATAAGTCTAATAGTGTGTTTAATTAGATTTTTATTTAGTGAATTTAGTTTAATTTAAAGTAATTAGGAAAAAAGGATCAAATTGAATAAAGAGTGAAAGTCTAATTATAGATTAAAAGAAAGTAAAAAGGGCTAAAATGGCAATTAAGCCATTTAGCATAAGTTGAGGCGGCATATGAGATAAAAATCTAAGATTTTTACTTAGATTTTAATTATAAAATATATATATTGGTAATAAGTTATATTAAATTAATTTAAAGTAATTATTATATATTATATTATTATAACATAAAGTAAATAGAATAAAAGAAATAAGAAAAGAAACAAAACAAAGAAACAGAGAGCATTTCGACACAGGAAAGAAAGAAAAGAAAGAAAGAGAAAAGGAGAAATTAGGGATTTGAAGCTTTAAGCTTTAAAAGGTAAGTCAATTTAGCCATTTTCTCTTAATTTTGATATTTTAGTAGCTTTAAAGTAAGATTTTGATGAAACTAAGTTGATATTTTGAGAGTTTTTTAGGTTTTTAAATATAGTTGATGTTGAAGAAAAAGATGAATTATGGATTAAATTAAATTAAATCTAAGTTAGAATTAGTAAAAGGATTAAATTGTAAGGTAAGCTATAAGTTTTCTACTATAGGGATTAATTTGGAAGAAATTATAAATTAGGGTTTTATTATAAAAATTATATAATCAAGTTGAATATGGAAGGAATTTAAGTAGAATCAAAGCATGAAGTAAGTTAAGAAAATAAGTAAACTTAACTAGGATTTAATTGCAAAATAAGTCAAAAGAAAATAGCTTTAGGACAGCAGCAGAAGAGTAACTTTGAAAAATCACCAAAAATGGTAGAATTGGAAGTAGAAGTTTAACAAGATATGAAATTAAAGCTTATTGAGTCTATTTTCATATGAAAGGAACAAAGAAAGCAAATAAGTTCTGTATTTTGAGATATTTAGATTTTTGTGAGACTGGTTCAGAGTGATTTCGAGATCCCCTGTTCTGACTTGGAAAACTCATTAAAAATTGTACCAAAATAATTGGGGGACATAATTTACATGGTTAGATTCCTTAATGAGTCTATTTTTATAAGAAACAAACTAGAACATCATTTGAATTCTGTACAAAAAGATAATTAAATTTTAGCAAAGAGTGGTCGAAACTGTCAGACAACAGAACAGCGGTGACTTTAAATAATAAACTGTACTTATTGGCTAAATAAAAAATTCTGAAAATTTTATGACAAGAAGATATATGAGTCTAGTTTCATATAAAATTTACGGATCTTAATTTGGAATTCTGTAACTCAAGATATAGATAATTTAGTGACAATGACTCAGGTAGACAGCCTTGAAAGAACTTATAAGTAAATATTAGAATTGTGTATATAGAATGTGCAATGAAGAGGAAGAGTAGGAATTGAATTGAATTTAATTATTTATTATAATTTAATGTTGTAATTAATAATGTAAATTATTATTATTTTCGTAGCTAACAAGGAATTCGAGACATCTACCCACAAAGGAAAGGAGAAGATCGGCGAGAAAAAAATCCAAAGGGAATTCTGGTTTGTATTACTATAATTCAAGTTATTTATTATTAAATACTAATTTTATATTTATTTATTTTATGGTAAGTAAATATTGAGGTAAGTAACTTTATTGACTTGAATTTAGAAAAGTGAATTGAGTGAGAAATATATGTTAATATTGAATTGTATTTTGATTAGTGAATGGAAAAGTGAAGTTGATATTGAAAATGAATTTTGAAATGAAAGTGAACTTGAATTGAGAATTGGAAACCCTATTAACTAGTCGGGCTGAGTCGGATATAATTGGCATGCCATAGGATATGGAAGAGTATGGGTTTTTGCCGGCTTACTGATCAGGCACTTATGTGCCGACTCATCATTCTTATTCGTTATTCCGATTCGACACTTTGTGTGTCGATATCTTGTTGTCGCTACATACCGCATGAGTTCAGCACTTTGTGTGTTGAATACTGATATTGTTACTGTTACCGATTCGACACTTTGTGTGTCGTATACTGTGTACCGTTAAGGCACAATGTGCCGTACTGGTGTGTGGGTTGGAATCCGTGTATCCGTCGAGTCCGAGTCAAGTTAATAGGGACAATGAAATAAATTCATTGATAAAACTAAATTTGAAAGATATGGCATATGAAAAAGGTGAGAATTGAGATATAGAAATCAGAATTGTATGTATATATAAATATACATATAAGATTGAATTATTTATTAAGTGATGATAATTGTAATGTAAAAGTATGTGTGCGATTTAATGTAATTAGTTATAAATTGAATTATAGTAATACCACTGAGTATATGCATACTCAGCGTACGGTTGTTTCCGTGTGCAGGTTGTAGAAGTCAAGTACGGAACCAAACATCCGGCCGCACCCGACTTCAATGACTTTTGGTGATGTATACTTTCTTTTGGTAATGTGGCATGTACATAGGTTGTATATAAAGGTTATTATATTTTGAATGTAAATGGTTAAAAATGTTAGTATTACAAGTTTAAGAATTATAATGAAAGAAGTTTATCTATTCTAATCTAACTAATACTTTGATAAATTTAAGTTGATATTATATTGATTGAGTTTGATTAGAAGGTATTTTGAATAGAAATGAATATATGAATTGAATACGGTTTAATTTGCAGGGGTTTTATATGATAACAAGCAGAAATGCTGCCGAAATTTATATTAAACAAAATATATTCTAAAATACTTAAACGAGTCCCATTTCACTTTTAATACAGACTTTAGACTTTGAAAGTTCATTATAGGGATTAGTTAATAAAATTATACTATGAATGTTATTTTTTTAAAATTTATTTGCAAATTGTCTGATATGTCTGGTAATGCCTCGTAACTCTGTTCCGGCGATGGTTCGGGGTTGGGGGTGTTATAATTATTGGTATCAGAGCTATCAGGTTTAGTCGATTCTCGGGCTAAATCGGGCTCGAAAGTGAGTCTAGAAGTACATGCCACCGTTGAGTCGTCGTTCGAGTCGGGTTTTGGAGTCTGCCGATATATATTTATTTGATTTTGTTTTATAGATAAAATGTCAAACGAAAGAATGTATGATGTTGAACAGGAAATGCACACTGGAAATCGAGAAATTGAAGAAACTGAATCTGTTACACCTACTGTAAATCCGTTAGATAATCAACCTCCTAATGTAGGAAGAGATAGAGATAACTCACAACTGTTAAAAGCTATAGCCAATGCATTCTGACATGTAGCGGAATCGCATGCTACTACATCGGTACCTACGATTAGAGCGGGCCCGATTAAAAGCTACGAAAATATGGTGCCGCGGAGTTTTTCGGGACTAAGAGGACTTGATCCATCTGCTGCTGCTGAAAATAGATAGAATCAACAAAAGAGTTTTGCAACAATTAGATTGCACTCCCCGAGAGAATCTGATATATGCTGTATCATTGTTATAAGGGAAGCATATCTCGGTGGGAATCAATGGTTAGACATTTACCGAATGATCGGGTAACACAGGACTTGTTTCAAAAGAATTTGAAAAGAAGTATATTGGGAAATGTATATCGAAGAGAAGAAGCAAGAGTTTTAGTCTTGAAACAGTAGTAATATGTCGGTATTGGATTATGATCGAGAGTTTACTAGATTGAGCGGTATGCTTGAGAATATATTCAACGAGGCCGATAGTTGTAAATGATTTCTCACGGGGACTACGAGATGAAATTAAGATTCAAGCTGGTAAGTCTCAAAATTCTTGAACTTGTTGACTGGTTGAGCAATGAAAATGATAGAACAAGTATTAGGCTGGATAAAAAATTTGAAATGGGTAAATCAATTTGGAAACATATGGGAACTATCGGTAATCCATTACCAAAGAGATTCAAATAATCAAGAAGTGGTTGGAGATCAAGCTTTGATGCGATAAGGTGGCGAGAGAGAGAGAAAAGCAGTTACTATTTCCACCGGTAGTGTAAAAGCTCCACCCGGGAAAATGAATATCTGAATCACGATTATTGTGGGAAAAGACATTTTGGTGAATCTGGAAGAAAATCGGAGGATGTTTTTCGTTGTGGCTCTATTGACCACTTTATTAAAGATTGTTCGAAAACTTCGAGTAGTACACCTACCACATCTCGAGAGATCGATGTCATTGCAGGTAGAGAGGAATGTCTAGAGGAGGTTTTGTTTGAGGAGAGAGGAGCTAGTAGAAGCGGTGATATAGCTACACAACGATTAGAGAGCTAGAGAGCACTAGCGAGCATCGTAGTTCGGCACCCGTGAAGAAAGCAATGCTCACGATGTGGTAGCGAGGTTGTTCGGCGTATTTGGCATATGTTATTAATTACGATCTAGTGGGGAGCCAATGCGGCCCAGTTAGGGCGTATGCGAGTTTCGAGATGTATTTCCAGAAGAACTACCGGGTTTACCACCTAATAGGGAGGTTGAATTTGCTATTGAGGTGTATCCAGGTACAGCACCAATTTCTATACCTCGTGCAATGTAAGCCTCTCTTGAATTGAAAGAGTTGAAGGTGCGATTCACGAGATTTATTAGATCAAGGCTTTATCCGATCGAGTATTTCACCTTGGGAGCTCGGTATTGTTTGTTAAAAAGAAAGATGGTTCTATGCGGTTGTGCATTGATTATCGACAGTTGAACAAAGTGACAATCAAAAACAGGTATCCTTTACCTCGTATAGATGACTTGTTTGATCAACTTAAGAGAGCTTCAGTATTTTCTAAAATTGATTTGAGATCCGGGTATTATCAATTGAAGGTGAAGGAAAGTGATGTGCCTAAAAGCGCCTTCCGTTATGCCTTCCATTAATTCATAATGGCCATAACGAGTACGGAAGGCGCTTTTAGGCACATCACTTTCCTTCACCTTCGATTGATAATACCCGGATCTCAAATCAATTTTAGAAAATATCTGAAGCTCCTTGTTGATCAAACAAGTCATCTATACGAGGTAAAGGATACTGCTTTTTGATTGTCACTTTGTTCAATCAAGTCGATAATCAATGCACAACCGCATAGAACCATCTTTCTTTTTAACAAACAATACCGAGCTCCCAAGGTGAAATACTTCGGCCGGATAAAGCCTCGATCTAATAAATCTCAGAATCGCACCTTCAACTCTTTCAATTCAATGAGGCGACATTCGCATGACGAGGTATAGAAATTGGTGCTGCACTGATACACCTCAATAGCAAATTCAACCTCTCTATCGTGTGGTAAACCCGTAGTTCTTCTCCGAAATACATCTGAAACTCGCATACGCCCTAATCGGCTGCATTGGCTCCCATCGATCGAAATTAATAACATATGCCAAATACACCGAACAACCTCGCTCACCACATCATGAGCATTGCCTTCTTCACGGTCCGAACTACGTATGCTCGCTAGTACTCTAGCCTCTAATCAGTGTGTAGCTATATCACCGCTCTACTAGCTCCTCCTCTCTCTCAAACAAAACCTCCTCTAAACATTCCTCTACCTCAAATGACATCGATCTCTCGAGATGTGTAGGTGTACTACTCGAAGTTTTCGAACAATCTTTAATAAAGTGTTCAATGAGCCACAACGAAAAACATCCTCCGATTTTCTTCCAAAGATTCACCAAAATGTCTTTTCCCACAATAATCACATTCGAGATATTCATTTTCCCGGTAGAGCTTTTACACTACCGATGAAATAGTAACTGCTTTCCTCTGTCTCTTCACCTCTATCGAATCGAAAGCTTGATCTCCAACCACTTCTTGATTCTCCGAATCTCTTTGGTAATGGATTACTTGTAGTTCCCATACGCTTCCCACCGATTTACCCATTTCAAATTTTTTCGACCAGCCTAATACTTGTTCTATCATTTTCGTTCGCTCAACCAGTTAACAAGTTCGATGAAATTCGAGACTTACCATTGAATCTTAATTTCATCTCGTAGTCCCCGTAGAAATCGCTTACAACTATCACCCTGGTTGAAATATATTCTCAAGCATACCGCTCAATCTAGTAAACTTTATCATAATCCAATACCGACATATTACCCTCGTTTCAAGACTAAAAACTCTTGCTTCTTCTCTTCGATATACATTTCCCAATATACTTCTTCTCAAATTCTTTTTGAAACAAGTCCGAGGTTACCCGATCATCCGATAAATGTCTAACCACGCACTCCCACCGAGATATGCTTCCCTTGTAACAATGATACAAACACATATCGATTCTCTTGGGGGTGCAATCTAATTGTTGCAAAACTCTTTTGTTGATTCTATCCAATTTTCAGTGGCGACGGATCAAGTCCTCTTAGTCCCGAAAACTCCGTGGCACCATATTTTCGTAGCTCTTTAATCGGGGCCCGCCTAATCAGAGGTACTTGATGTAGTAGCAGGTATAGTTCCCGCTACATGCTGTAATGCATTGGCTATAGCTCTTAACAATTGTGAGTTATCTCTATCTCTTCCTACATTAGGAGGTTGATTATCTAACGGATTTGCAGTAGGTGTAACAGATTCAGTTTCTTCAATTTCTTGATTTCCAGTATGCATTTCCTGTTCAACATCATACATTCTTATTTAATTTAATCCATAATTCATCTTTTTCTTCAACATCAATTATATTTAAAAACCTAAAAAACTCTCAAAATATCAACTTAGTTTCATCAAAATCTTGCTTGAAAGCTTCTAAAATATCAAAATTAAGAGAAAATGGCTAAATTGACTTACCTTTTAAAGCTTAAAGCTTCAAATCCCTAATTTCTCCTTTTTCTCTTCTTTCTTTCTTTTCTTTCCCACATGTCGAAATGCTCTCTGCTTTCTTTTACTGTTTCTTTGTTTTGTTTCTTTTCTTATTTCTTTTATTCAATTTACTTTATGTTATAATAATATAATATATAATAATTACTTTAAATTAATTTAATATAATTTATTACTAATATATATATTTTATAATGAAAATCTAAGTAAAAATCTTAGATTTTTATCTCATATGCCGCCTCAACTTATGCTAAATGGCTTAATTGCCATTTTAGCCCTTTTTACTTTCTTTTAATCTATAATTAGACTTTCACTCTTTTTTCAATTTGATCCTTTTTCCTAATTACTTTAAATTAAACTAAATTCACTAAATAAAAATATGATTAAACACACTATTAGACTCATAATTACTCCTAATAATTATTTACTAACTCGATTTACTAAGACGGAGGCCCGATAACACACTTTTCCGGTGCCCACGGATTTTGGGTCGTTACAAGTACTTTTATGTTTTAATCTTGTCAGGGATGCAATTAGGACGCTAAGAGACAAAAACGAGCAGAAAATGACCAAATTGAAACAAAATTAATGGAATAGGGCCGAATAAAAAATATAGAGAAAGCCAAGGGCTCACCAGGTATTTTGACTTTGTAAAAAGCCAAAAATAGAAGAGTCTTATTTTAGTTTTTATTTTATTTTATTTATTTTGATTTTATGTTAAATTAGCTAAGGCCAAAAATAGTAAATTTTATGTATATAAATAGGGCCTTAGTGTTCTTTGAAAAATCATCAATGAATTTTGCTTTCCTACTCCAATTTGGAATAAAATTGTTCTTTCTTTTTCTTTGGAATTGACGTGAGCAACTGCTATTTTCATTGGCATTTTGCTTACTTTTATAAATTGGGCAATTTCCCTTTCAAGTCTTTTCATTCCCCAATTTCTTCCATTATCATCAACCTACCTTTCAAAACATACAAAGCATGAATAATTTCATGCTTCACTAAATTTCATCTTAGCTTTAGGTCGGTGTTCTTTCCGGTCGGGAATCGTGAGATACGAACTTGTGCTAAAAATCCTTCTAATCGGTATTCATTTTTTTCCTAAGTATCAGGATAGACCAATCATCCCTTCAAGTTAAATTCGATTTCAAGTCAAAGTGCACGTTGGGTTGGAGTCGTGTTTGCTGACAGTTGGAGATTTGAGTTGACCGTGCTGTATTCGGATTTCCGAGAACAAATCAAAGAAGAAGTGATAGGGTTTAAACGACCCACGCGATTGAGGCTGTTGATTCGAGTTGGGTTCTTCAGAACGCAAGGCTACCGGAATCTTGAATCAGGAACACGTGTATATCAGTTAGATAATCGGTAAGGGTTGATTTGCAGGTCGTACCGGAACCAGTTACGAGAGAAGGAATTGGTGGTTAGGACGTTTTTAACTGTTATAACCAGCTTATCGTTTGGAGGAGAAGATAAATTTTCAAGGATCGATTCTTGATACGAAATTTACCGAGTCTAAGGCTATGGCTTATTTTATCTGTTTACACAAGTCTGAATTTATTTCCAATTTGCATTTATTTTCAATATTAATCAATTATTTATTTAAGCTGATTAAATTATTTACTCTCTTAAACATTCTCAAACTCCCCCGATTTAATTGTTTATTTTTGTTGTAGGTACGTTTGGAGTCGTGGGCACGATTCTTGACACGACGCTTGATGCGACAAATATTTTGTTCATAAGTGAACACAGAAGTTGATTACAATATCCAATCCCTGTGGACTTAACCCTACTACCACTCTTTACTACAATTTAGAGTTTTTTTTGTAGGAATTATTTTTGTGGTTTCGACGCCCATCAAATATAAAAAATTAATATGGACGGGCTGGACCCGAGTTTTAGCATTTTTGTTCGGGTTGGGCTTGGAAAAATTTTTAGGCCCATTTTTCGGGTCGGGCCAGGTCTGGGGCCTAGCAAACGGGCTTAATTTTTTGTTTGGGCCCGACCTGAACCCGATCCAGTCCGGCTCATGATCACCTCTAAATATATTTAACCCTTAGAGAATAAAAGTATTTTTATTTCATGTAGAATAACAACATCTGAATTTTGTTTTGTAAATAGTTTTACTGGTGCCATCTATTTATAAGGAGAGAAGGTAAAACCCTTATTGAATTAGAGAAGTTTATTTCAACTAGAAAAACGAAATCCTAGTTCAACTAGGATGTAGGGGTGACAACCCTAGTTAATTATTATTAGGGTTGGTCGTCCTCCCTTATTACATAAGGGGTTTTTGGGCATTTTCCATATTAGATCCAATTACAAGTACTTTCCGATTTTTTAATCCAATACTTTATAATTTGATCTAACTCAATTTTTTTTTCTATTTCCCAAAAATAAACTTCAATATATTTTTAATTAAATAATTCTCTAAACCCAATTCTAATTTTGTTAAAATTGCGACGACTTTACCATAAAAGAATATATGAGAAAATATATTTAATATTTTTGCATTCAACGGTTCACTATGACAAATGATTTATTTCCATTTTTGAACTTCATTTATTCGAAAAACATAAATTCATTTTCATTGTCATTTTTCATTTTGGAGAAGACCACATTCATTTTCAAATAATTCAATTTCTCCATTTTCATTTTTATTTTGGAGAAAAGCTTAATCATTTTCAAATGTTTCCTATTTCTTCATTTGATTTATTATGTGATTCATTTTTAGTTTCAACGAGCTAGTGGGGGGACCGATTAAACATATGCAATTGAGACTCAAATGATTTCTAATTAAGTTCTACCTTTTCGCCTATTAATTATAAACTCATTTAGTCACGAAGTCATTCTACTATAGTATCGTGGCTGAGCTCTCCCTAACAGCATACCATTACGAAAGCAACTCGATTAGTGCTCCGACGTTGTGACATGACATACTATTTGGCAACGTCATGGCGTTAACCCTATATTTTTCAAACTTTACAATTTGGTCCGTGTTTGATCCAAATTTGTTCGAGAAAGGTTTAAATTTGTTCTGAATGACTTATATTATGATAGATAATGATTTTCAATTTGAATTATCCATTAAAGGTCTATAACTATTCCTTTTTGTACTATAGAATTCTGTAGCTCAGTCTCGACGATTTGGATGTGCTAAGGGTATTAAAAAAACTATAAAGCCGAATAAAACAACTGTCACCGTCGTTCCACTCAATTGACAAACTCCCACTTGATCCACATGCATTAACATCAATACCATTAACAAAATCACATTACGTTCTTTCTTCTTACATTTTTTAATCCTTCAGCTTGGTATCGATAAGGAAAACCAGTTGGCCATTGTTTTCTCTCAGCATATGATGGAGACCTTTTTTGCTCGTGGGTTCCAAAACCCACGAACATTCCAACAAATGAATTTTTTATAATCCTGGCTGACTTCCTTATCAAGGTTTGCCGATCTAACAACGTATGGGGCTTGGACTTGCTCGAAAGAAATCGCTAACGAATCATGTTTACCTGTAACAGTAGAAGCTATAGGTCATTAATTTCGGGTCGTTTGTTTCCATCAAAAACAACCTTTCCATTACATCAATTACTTACAATAAAGTAGATACTCAAACTTGAGTATACTGTAAATGGTAGACAAAACCAAAGTTAATTTATTAGTAAATTTAAGAGAAGTAATATTAATTAATTAATTATTATTATTATTATTTCAATTTAGATATTTTATTTTGTGTCTCTCAATTAACACAATAAATTGAATAAATGATATATGGAAAATTATTTAATACACTATTAATGCAGTTTTTAGATTTAAAAAAAGAAGTAGTAGAAGATTGATAAGTGTCTTATAGTAAAATATTTAAAATAAAGAGATACTTTTATATATCAGCAGAAATTTATTAATTATTTTCAAATTTTTGGTGGTTTATGGTTAAATATAAAAATAAATGGAATATTAAAACAACATAAAAATAAATGGACTACTAAAATTAAATATAAATAAAACTTGTGTGCGATCAAAATTGCGTGGGCCTTCGGTAAACGACACGTTTACATCAAAAGATACAAGCAGACGCAAATGAAATGGAAGAACAAAAATAAATTGGCCCATGCAGGTCTCGAACCTGCGACCTTCGCGTTATTAGCACGACGCTCTAACCAACTGAGCTAATAGGCCCTTGTTAGTAGTTTTTAAATTCTTTCTTTCTAAAGCAAAAAACGTTTCGTTTCCCCAAAAGTCAAGGGATGAACTTTTACTGGCCCATGCAGGTCTCGAACCTGCGACCTTCGCGTTATTAGCACGACGCTCTAACCAACTGAGCTAATAGGCCTCTATAGCAATCTTTTTAAATTCTTTTATTCTAAAGCAAAAAGCGTTTCCGTTTTCCGAAAGGAATGAAGACTTGCGACCTTCGCGTTATTAGCACGACGCTCTGACCAAATGAGCTAATAGGCCTTTATTGTCATCTTTTTAAATTATTCTATTCTAAAGCAAAACAATTGCCGTTTTTCCAAAAAAGACAGAAAATCCATTTAATGGCCCATGCAGGTCTCGAACCTGCGACCTTCGCGTTATTAGCACGACGCTCTAACCAGCTGAGCTAATAGGCCGTTGATTTCTGTTACTGACTTCTACTTTAATAAATAATACTAAACGCTAGCGTTTTCCCAAAAAATAAAGGAAGTTACATTTAGTGGCCCATGCAGGTCTCGAACCTGCGACCTTCGCGTTATTAGCACGACGCTCTAACCAGCTGAGCTAATAGGCCGTTGATTTCTGCTGTTGAATTCTATTTTATAAATATACAAAACGTTGCCGTTTTCCGACGGAAAAATGTAATTAGTTGTCCATGCAATTCTCGAAGCTGCGACCTTTGCCATGTTAAGGCGACGCTGTAACTAATAGACCATTGCTTTAAGTAAAAACGTACTTAATAGATCATCTAATTTTTGTTATCAAATTTACTAACATCCGTTCTCAGTGAAAAGAATTCCAAGGGGATTTATCCTTACAGAAAAAACCCATGAAAATCAGTGAAAAGAAAATAAACTTTTTGAAAACAATAAACTTGGCAATAGTAATTAATTTTCAAGTAACATCAAAATGGTCTGGCACTTGAAAATTAAATTTATGCTTTATTAGGATGAACAATGGGAAATTTGTCAGCAAAATAACAGTTACCATAAGTAATAAAAATGTTTTTCACCTCAACATATTTTATATCATGTGATATCATTGGATTCAAATTTATATAATTTGCAATAAGGAAACACCAATGAGTTGCAATAAGGAAATACCAATGAGTTGAAGTTAAATGGTACGACTAAGTTGTTTGGGTTGGACAAAATTAATGAGGAAGAGCTCATCGTTACTGTTGGGATCATGAAATACGGGTGGATTCATTAGCTATGTCGTAAGGCTAAGAATGTGATACCAGGAGAGCTTGCATTTTATTGATATACTGGTACAATAAAGGGGAGATAAGAAAGAGGATATAGTGAGGAGAGTCGAAGGAGAGTATTAAGGCTAAGAGTAGGAACTAAGTTGGCAGAATATAGACGGTATTTTTGGAGAGTTGATTCTTTTTTCATTGTTCCTAAAGAAACTTATAGGCAAATGTCTAATGTAGGATTATATTTACGTGTTGGACTTACCATCTAGCCATTATTAAGGAATGTGTGGGATGAATGTCTTCGATGGGACGAAGATGTCTATGATGAGACAGATCCTGTCATTCGTTTTGACTTAATGGTATAGGGCAGTTGAACTCATGTGGTATTTGGTGACTAATGACATCACGTCATTACCGGAAACCTAAAGGTCTGGACATCGAAAATTTTGTGCCTTTTCGAATGGTTACACCAAGAAGTGAAACTTATATATGACTTTTCAATTGATTGCTGACAAATTTGTTGCTTGGGCGATCTTCTGACTTGCCTCATATCCTTAATCGGATTGGGGGTATAACAAGTAGATCAATTATTAATCCCCTTTTGCATCAAAGGGTCATGTGATCCTTGTTGCGAGACCAAAGACAAAGGCAAACTTATTGGTACTTCACCTTTAGCTAATAATGCCACTATATACATAACACCTATTGAACTATAACAAAAGGCATTGCTTCGAGAAACAAATAAATCTGCCAAAATGTCATTCAACACAAATTTCTTCTTTAAATAGGTCTTTAGATAGTCCACATGTCTAACCTTTCCGTTGTTAATCTTTTTCTTTCCACACGATTGTTTCCATATAAAAATATTATTACATCCAAATCTATTAACTCATCCTTTCATTCGATTATTTATCATATATGACAAGAAGTATTCATGTAATAAAAGTTAATAAAAAAATTGCAATTATCTGTATGATATATTTATTTTCACAATTATTTTTTTGGGATTATGATAAAAATTCTCTAATATTTTGATAAAATTATCAATGTGATACTTATACTTTTAATTTTTTATTTTAGTATCTGAATTTTTTTATCGTCTAACATTTTGAAATTTGAGATAGACAATATTAATAGATGACACATGGTAATAAATTAGATAAACGGGCAAATAAAAGGCCTCGTTTTTTTTTTTTTTTACTTTTTGGTCAATTACATTTAAATGATACATTAATAAAATAAATTTTATGTTTAGTTAGGTTTTCAACATTTTAGTTGAATCAATGTTTTTTTTTTTTTTTTAATTTCTATAAGAATCCCCTTCCATATCTTATCCTTTTCATGGTTTTCTTCAAATGGGTATTGAATTTTCAAAGTGCTTTAGCCAATAATTATAAACGTAGTGGTAATGAATGTTCCAGTCCCCGTTTCAATCACAAAAACAAAACCTTACATTCAAATCTCCTAGATTTTCAACTTTTTAGAAAATCTCAATTTTCTTTTATCGCCAAAAATTTTAGTTCACCGTCAAACAACACCGTTTTGAGAATCTCTCATTACTTGGATACTAAGCTTCATGTTCCTAAGGAAGTTGAAGCCCTTTCTATACTCCTTAAATGTAACATTCCATGTAATAATCTGATTTTTAATGGTGTTAGAAAGGGTAGATTTGAAATCTCATTTTTTGATTATCAGGTTTATAAATATTATTTATTAATATTTACGATTTAATTATGTTATTATATTAAATTTTGGTTTGACGAATTTGTTAATTGAATAGTTAGTTAGAGTATAAATATTTTAACCCTAAAGTCAGTGGAATCGTAAAATGAGGTGTCAGGACCTCGTTTCCGTAAACTGGGCTCGTAAATGTTTTTAATAAATATTTATAAAGTTATTATATAGGTGAATTGAATTTTTGATAGATAATGTCGCTGAATTAATAACTAATTAGGGTATAATTACTAAATTATAAAAGTGATAAAAGATAATTGTTATAAAATTTTAATTATTAAAAGACTTATGTAACAATTAAACAAGGGTCTAATATGACAATTAATCCACTTTAAAATGTGGGTGAACGGTTTAATGATTAATTAATCTATAATATTAAATATTATAAAATAAATGAATAAAACATAAAAATAAAGTGACCATCTTCACTTTCTTTCTTTCTTCACCGTTTGGAGTTAAAAGAAACTAAGGGAAGTCATTGTTAGAAGTTCAAACCTTCGGCTATTTGCATGGCAAGTCTTTTGTAGCTGATTTTTCATAACTTTTATGTTTTTGAGATCGTTGTAACTTAATTTAGCTAACCCGTGTATTAAATCGTACAATTGTTAAAGTTTTAAAAAAATTTCATTGATACTTTTTGAGGTTTTTTATGTTTAATGGTAGGATTTGAAGCTTAAGAATGTAATAGGACTAATTTGTAAAGTAAAAATTGTTAATTTTGAATTTAGGGACTAAAGTGTAAATATTTTGAAATTGATATAGAATTTCTGTAATTATTAATAGTATAGATCTGTAGAAGGATGCAATTGAAACCGAATTGAAAAATGATGAAGCTTAAATTTGAAAGATATAGCTATTTTGGTTTTAGTGATTAAATTGAATAAAATGCAAAATTTTAGAGAACTTTCAAAAAGTGAAATTTAACTGATTTATATTTATATTAGGATGAAATGAAATAATTGGAATTGATAAATTGCAATGAATTATTATAGATGAGAGGTTAATCATGAAAAAGGAGAAATTGCAAATTAGCCTCTAATACTTTGTGGTTGTTGTTTTCCCAAGTAAGTTCATGTAACTCCCCAAACCCGAGTCCGATGCTAGGACTGGATACGAGACATTACCATGCTTGAACTCACTTAAACATACACTTACGGGCTGTAAAATTTCGTTCCGACTTAAAAACTTCTCTTTCTTAGTCTAATCATATATTTCATGGGCCTACGAGGCCTTACACACATATCTAAAAACTTTCGGAACTTAATCGAAAACTCTTATTTGAAGCAGGGTTCACACGCCCATGTGGCTTGGAACACGCCCGTGCACCTTTAGACACGCCCATGTCTTCAAACCGTGGGCGACACTGACTATATTCACACGGTCTTGACACGCCCGTGAGCTTAGACCGTGTGCTATTCCTTGATATACTGACTTGATCACACGGTCTGGGGCACACGCCCATGTTCTAACTGTGTGTCATACACGGCTCATGCAAACGGCCATGGGATTTGACCATGGCCTATCCTTACTTAAAACAATAAGGTGCAGGGTATACACGGCCTAGACACACGCCCGTGTGTCTAACCGTGTGGGCACTTAAAGGCTATTTACCAAGCCATTTGCCACCCTGGAAAATCAAGACCAACTCAAGCTCAATTCAATACATTTTTCATAAACAATACTACATGCTTCATTGACCTCAATAAACATACATACATAGTCAATTTTGGCCAATCACTTAGCCATATACAAAAGAATAATAACTTGATAGCCTATACATTGGCTCTTCTTAAAACATGTTCTCAAAATGAATGCTTCCTATACATGCCATACTTAGTAAAATAACTTGGCTATACCAAAATAGAGATTGATAGTGTGCTACGAGCTCCGACTCCAACGATCCACAAGTTAGCTTGGCGGAACTACATAGAAAGAAAGAATTAAAGACGTAAGCATTTAGCTTAGTAATTTTGCATGTAAAGCACATATCAATATACTTGCTTATTATAAACCATTTGACATAACAATGCTATCATAAATTTCAGCTATAGAGCTTACTTACTCATACTGATTCTTACATGTCTCATGATACTTACTATTCTCATACTTGTAAGGTAAACAAGGTACCTGTATCACTTGATCACATTGATCAACATACTTTAATATAATAATCATGATCTCTAATTCTTCATTCTTAACATAATTAATACTCAATTTCAACTTGATGATAGCTTTGCTTACTTAGCTTTCTTGTTATCTCATTTTAACTTTACTCATTTGCCCGATGAATTTCTATGAATAACCGAGGATACTAAATCTCATCCCACGTAACTTGATGCTAAAGTCATATCCTAGATACGGTCTTACATGGAATTTCTCATCTTGGTTTCGAGGCCATGTCTTGACATGGACTTATACGAAGTCTTTTTCGTATGTCCCCTTGGGAACTTACCATTGCCATGACTTGGCATGGTCTTACATGGTATCTTTACTCGTGAACTGGTCAATGCCGAGCCTTGGCTGGGACTTACATGAAATCTCTTTCTCTTGATAGCTTTTCAATGCCAAGACTTGTCTTGGACTTACATGATAACTGTTCAATGCCAAGCTTGCCTTGGACTTACATGATAACTGTTCAATGCCAAGCTTTCCTTGAACTTACATGAAATCTCTGTTTGATTGCCCATGACATGCCTTGGGTTGGTCTTATACGGACTTTCTTATCTCATGTGGTAGATCGAGTATCCTGGGAAATTCATCTTCAATCGGGACTTACTTATACTTAATCTCATTGATTTCTTTGTTTAACATAGCATTAAGCATTCCATGGAAATAATGTACATTATACTAAGCAATTCAATGATAGAAATCATAAAGCTTAGGAATCATACAAACTTACCTCAATATACAAAATGTATGTAGATATGCAATTTAGTCCTCGACTTTGTTCTTGCCTCGGTTTCAATCCGAGCTTCATTTTTCTTAATCAATAATCATAACTAGATCATTTAATACTCACATTGACTAAATTGACTCTTTACTCATATTTTGGAAAAATTACTATTTTGCCCCTAAATTTTCTCATATTTGCACTTTTGCCCCAAAACTCGTAAAATAATTCTCATTCAACTTTCTTAAACTTCATACTTGGCTGATTCATTTTCTCTACTATAACAATATCAAAATCCCTCTCTTTCTATTATGTATGCTCAATCTCATAACTTTCACAAACTAGTCCTTATATCCATTTTTCATGAGATTCACTTAGAAAAAGATGTTTATCTAACATCAAACTCTCATAAACTTCCATAGAACATCATTTAACAAGCATATCATTCATGGATAAATTTTTAAACATGCATCTTAGCTCATTTTATAGCTAAAAATAGCTAATTCATAATACGAGAACTTCAAAAATACGAAAAATATTAAAAACGGAGCTAAGATGAACTTACTAGCAAGCTTGAAAAAAATGAAGAACCCTAGCTATGGAGTCTTCAAATTTTTGGCAATGTGAGGAAGAAGATGAATAGATTTTTATCATCTTTTTCCTAGTTTAATCATTTATTAGACAAATGACCAAAATGCCATTCTCTTAAAAATTTTCCATTTTACTAACTCATGACCAATTTTGTCCAAAAATTATAATTTGGGCAAATTGCTATTTAAGAACTTCTAATTATTATTCTAAAGCTATTTCATACAAAAAGCTTCTAGAAACTCATATTTTGCAACTTTTTTAATTTAGTCCTTTTGGACCATTCAACCTCAATTTAACAAAATTGTTTCATGAAACTTTCACACTGACACGCAAACATGGCATAAACTTTAAAAACTCATAAATTCACCTTGGATTCGTGGCCTCACACCACTATTCTGATTAGGCCCTAAATCGGGCTGTTACAGTTCATATGAAACTTACTGTCTTCACTTATTATGTTTAAATTGTGTTTGTACCTATTAATTTTATATATAAGTATAATTTCTATGGTTTTGGCATCTAAAAGACTAAACCGTAAAATATGAATTATTTGGCAAATGTGAACTAATACGAGATATTGAATGGTAAAGAATTGATGAAATGGATTGTATGGTATGTATAAATTGTTGTGAAGAGGTTGAAATGAAGTGGGAATGAAAATAAAGCTCATGTAAATGTAATAACCAATTTATACACGAATGGCATGCCATTAAGTTCAAAAGGAACAGAGTGTTGTGATCAGGGATTAATTCGATGCCTTCAGATCCAGAATTTGTTATGGATTCTCTAAAACTAGTGTTAGCAACATCGAACCAAGCCAGTATTAGCAACCTAATCCGAAGCTAGTGTTAGCAGCTGATAATGTCAGTAAATGGGATCAAACCATTTCTGAGTATTTGAACCCAAATTGCTTTAGACTTTCAGGTGAAAATAGAAATGAAACTGGTATTAACAGAAATGTTACTATTGGAAATGTATGAATATGAATTGAATTTATATGTTTATGAAATGAGTATGAATGGGACAATATATATTACGCTTATGTGATTCATATTACAAGCATTTGATGCATAAACAAACTAACATGTTGGTTGTTTAGTTACAATGAAATTGAAAGTTGATGATGCCAAAGAATGTCATGTTTTATGCCAAAGTGTTTCAGTCGCCTCTCTCTTGACACGAGAGAGATAAATCAACATTGGGATTAAAAATGAATACAAATATCGCAACTTTTCTGTAAGTGTGACAGACCAGTTGTAATATTTGTAGTGTTACAATAGAGTACTAGAGTATTCCAAGGATCGAACATAAGAGAATCGGGGATTAAACAATTTCTAAACAAAGTGCGTGCGAAATAAAGAGTCTAACCAACTAATCACAAAAATTATATTACGACATATCATAAAGTCAAGAGAAATTAAACTAATCTACAATCTAGCTAATAATGACTAAATTGTAAAACTTGCAAAGTTATGAAATTAAAAATTACTAACAAACGATGGTTGATTGATCTTTATGTGGTTCACTAATCTTCGAATTAGGGATCCAAATCACTTAAACTCCTAAAATGGATCCATTTTACCTCTTGATCTCAATTTTACCAAGTTAGATAAATTCATCTAAATTATCGCTCAATCTCACCCGTTAACCTGAGACTAATAAATTGGTGCCCAAAAAGATCTCCTCTCAGTCTCATTTGCCCAGATATTCCCTTAGAGTCATCAATCCTAATTTTTTAGGTTCATTCAAATTAGTCTAATTAATTATGATTTAGCCCATCATCCGGTAATCAACTCACCACATCTCCATGAACCAACCCCCTTTATAAGTTTAGTTACTCATGCTAAAAATAAAGCTAATAAACATGGAAATGAAAAGCATGGAAGCCATTAAAGAAAAGCTTAAGAAAAATGTAAAAGTTAGGGTTTTTATGCAAGAAAACTTAAAGGGCATGTAAAGAGAAGCATTCAACAAGAAAATCTAAAGCAATAGACATAAAAGGAACAAACTTTAACAGGTTTAAAGCAAAAGAAACTGAAATACATTAAACTAAAGCTAGAAATGTCATTACAACCAAGGTATGATGACTAAAAGTGTAAATAAACCTAAGCTACAGTGATAACTAACTTAACTAACTACAAGAACTCTAAGAACAAGAAGAAAGTGCAGTAAAATAAACTCTAAAACTAAGAAAGAAGAAGAGAAAATATAAACCCTAGAGAAAAAGCAGAAAACTAAAAGGAAAACTTAGAGAAAACTAAACCTAAATTAAGCTAATGTGGCCTCCTTTTCTTTCAACCAAATTTTGGTTGATATAAGCAGTTATTTTGACCCTATTATTGTGCCCAAAATACCCTTAAATGAGCCTTCAATGATTGGTGCTTCAAGTGGACAAAGGCTGTTTGTTTTGTCAATTTTTGTTCTCTCACGATGTTTGTATCAAGATACTAAAAAATAGGATATAACGATACCTCAGACAATCTTGAACTTGGGATGTTTCTTGACAGGTGGATATTGCGATACCCAAAGTGGATATCGGAACACCACTGAAAGTTGGTCTCCAATCTTGGTTCTGTTAGAGGTATCGCAATTTCAAGGTTTGAATATTGCAATATTATCTCCTTTGGTGTTGTTCTTACTCAATTTAAGCCTTCAATGCATCCCTATATTACTCAAAACATATGTTAGGCCCCCAATGGCACTATTGGACAATTTGGGTCTCAAAATAAGCAAAAACGAGGCATTTACACTTATTAAGTCAAAACCTAAAAACTACAAAAAAAAATATGCTACTTTGCTTGAGAATAAGCTCCTTAAGTGTAATGAGAAAGCCTAAGTTGCCATATCAAATTAAAGCAGAGCATGTTTCAATATTTTAAATTGTTGTGATGTTAAGGTTAGGTAAATTTCCTATGAACTTACTGAGCATTCGTAATGCTTACTCTATTTTGTTTTCTATTTTCTATAGTTGGCATTTTTGCATAACGCATCTATCGGATTAACTTTAGAGCTTACACTATCCAACTTTATGTGGCATGTATATAGGTTTTAATATGGTTAAGTGTTGATTTTTGGTAAACGATGAAAAAGTCCATATATATATAAGTGTTTGTTTGAGTGATGATGATTATGGTATACATATGTATATGGTGCTTGACCTTGTATGCTTATTGATATATATAATTTAAAATGATGGCAAGGTGGTATGACATATTTGAGGTTTGTTGGATGTCTTGAATTAAAGTGATGAGAATGATTATATTGACTTGACATGAAAATGTGATGGAATGCATTATTGAATAGGTACCAAATGCTCAATAAAGTATGGTGTTTGAATGTTAAATAAAGTATGTTGAATTGATTTTTAAGGTGTGTATAAAACCATCGGGATAAATTTATGTTGAAGATTATGAATGGTATGGAATGTAGTAACATGCTTGAAAGATTTGAATTAATCCATATGATTGTTTTATGTGTTTGTGCCATTGTGCCATATTGGTTAGTTATTTAGGAAGCTCGTATATGCATGTTTAGGCTTGGTTTTGATATGTTTTGAGCAGGTTACAAATTACCAAAATGTGTTTTTGAGGTTGCCTTTGAAAAATGGTTTGAAACAATCAACAAATGACCTATTTTTGCACTACATGAGCTAACACATGGCCATGTGTCACACACGGGCAAATGACACGACCATGTACTCACTGGAAAATTAAGAAGAATTTGTACCATATGGTTCCCAATTGTTACATGAGTTGGTCACACGCCTATGTGAGTACTATAGATTTGGTCACCTAGTTTTTCACACGGTCTCAGTTTGTTACACGGCCCAACCACATGGCCATGTGACTTTTGATGAAATTTTACATTTTGGTCCACACAGATTCATAGAGTTACACGGCCTGGACATACATTTGTGTGACTCTTATTTTGCATAACTGTCTTGAACTTTTGAAATTGTTACAATCTAATCCTTGAATGTCCTCGGGTCAACTTTAAAGCTCACGTAAGCTCATATAAGACTCGGAAAAAGTTTTAGATGGTATTTAATGATTGAACTTATTAACGTATATGTATTTTTTTACTGTTAACTATTTATAATTGTTCTATTTTGTGTTGTAGCATTTCGTAACTCTATTCCAGCGATGAGGTTAGGTGAGAGGTGTTACACCCCATACCCGACCCGATCGTTGGGTCTGAGTTACGGGATGCCACATTCGTTTTCGAAGCAACTACAATTCAATTTACCTTTTTATATATGCTATTAACAATATTATTAAATCTCAATATGATTTTCCATCATTTTCGGGTCTTATACGATTTTACGAAAGCTTTTTTGCTACCTGAGGTTGAATTAGGACCAAATTGCAATGTTTCAAAATCTTATGTTGATGTCACAACTTTGGGGGTTCCTCGTCGTGATGCAACATACTGACTTGGTCTCATTGCGATGAAAAGTGTTCGACATCGTGATGTGACCATCTGTTTGCAAATGATTCAAATTGTACCAATTCAAAATGGCCTAACCAATTGGCCAAGTTCATTTTCAACCTACTAAAGACATAATTTTCTCTACCTTATATACTACCTTAAATGTTTCATCCCAACCAATTCATCAAATTGACTATTTAATTTAAGAATTAACCTTAACATACAAGTTTATTTCTATCATTTGAGTCATTTAACCAAATATGCTACATTCATATGATCAATTCTTACCATTTATCAACATTTACACATATACTTCATTCAAAATGTCATTCAATACTTTGTTACCTATGACAACTTCTACCTTTGTAACCATTTGACCAATTGACATCAATTATCTCATTTAACATAACATATCATATACCTATTAAGATCATTTCAATTTTCAACCATCACAAACATAACATTTACAATACCAATTTACCATATCAAGTTAGCCATTCTGGCTTAAATATCAAATTAACAATATATGATATACATAACTGACTTAAACCTAAGTACATATCATATACCAAAATGAAAGAAACTATATAAACATTGTTGAGTCGAGGGTCGTTGGTTGGATCCTAGAATCACTTCTATAAACCTTGAAATTTACTCGTACTTGCGCACAAAATAAACAAATCGTACTTTTTCATTATTCAAGATAACATGATAGTAGGATAAGCAATTGATCATAATAAGTACAAACACAATATCTACCTAATTTATATCCCTACGATGCCAAGCAAGGTCATTATCATATAAAAGTATACATATGGCAATTAGCAAATTAATCTATTCATCATTGTAATAAAATTTACCAATTCATTTTAGTTTTCAAATGCCCAACTTTATATCATTTAAACCTTTCATATCATTTATGAACCGACATATATACCTTTAACATTAAGTCATCCAATTCCATGATGAATAAACATCATTTAACCATTTAGCTTTCATAGTCAAACATGAATTCAACATCTATACATAAATGAGATTTACATTAAGCCATCTTACTAGGTTAGACATACTCACACATTATAAAAAAAATCACTTGATATTAAAGTAATTTCATGCCACATATCATGTTATAAGAATATCCCATTTCATACTCAATACATTTTCAAACTTCTCCATTTCAATTATAATATATAAATATATATCGCCCGATAAAAATCTAGTAAAACAGACTAGGATATACGGGTGAACCAAGCCTCTCACACAAGCTGAAATTACATTAGGTTACCCATATGGGCTAAACCTGTGTTACATATAACTCGAGAGTCTATGACAAATGCAAGATCTCGTTATAACATGTAATAATCTCTTATCAAGCGTGTATAACCCTATTGACATTTCAATCATATCCTAATCTTTTACTAAGTTCACATGGGCATCAATCACATATATTTCAATATCATACCTGTAATCATCCTTACTCATCTGTCATACCCTGTGTTTAATCACATTTGCATTTCTGTACCCTAGACATTGTTTTATCCCATGACAAACATTTATCTCATTTCATTCAATTTAATCCAGTTCTTATATATATGTGTGTATATATATATATTCAATTTCATTTTTGCAATGTAGTACATATATCATTTCTCTAACATACTCACAACCATAATCTAATTCATCATCAAATCACATGTATTACATATCATACAACATATTTCTATCCATTTTTCTTTCTTCCTTTCGTTTTAGATATTTCACGTTTAGATTAATTGAATAGTGTATCCATTTCAATTAGCTATTTTAGATATTTCAATTAGCTATTGAAATGGATAGAAATATGTTCTATGACATGGATAGCTAATTGAATAGTGACGTGTCAACTTTAGATTGGACAAAAAAATTTAGAAAACCAATGTTAGGGTTTGGGTTAAATGAATAACGTCACAGTAATTTAGATACCCAATTTGATAAAAGAATTTAAATACCTATTTGAGAAAATAGATATAATTTAAGGGGTAATTTTTTAATTAAGCCAAAATTTTAAAAAATATACATTGATCTATTATTGATTTAACATAGTTAACTAGATTTTCATGTGATTTTGTTTGTGTGATAGAATAATAAAAATTCACTTCACCATTTTAAGATTGAAATTAATGATATTATCAATATGGATCTACTAATAACATTATAAAAAAAGCTAAGTGCTAAGGACTAAATTATGCCAAACTAAAGTAAAAAGGTTAAATTTTAAATTTCTGCATAATAGAGGGACTAACATAAAAGTTATACCCTTTAAAAATCATTCTAATTTTTTTTTAAGTTTGTCTATATAAAATTAAACCTGATCATAGGTCGGGCCATCTACTCAGGCTCGAAGGCTCTGCCCAAGCCCGAAGGCTCGTCCGAAAAATGGGAAGGTTTAAGAAAAAAATATAAGACTAAAAAATTGGCTTGGACAAAAAATAAGACTCGTTTTCTAAACGGATTGGGCATCGGGCAAGATGTTTTGGTCTAATCTCGTCTTGGAGCGAATTTGCCTCATTTTTTTCACTGCTGTTTATTGTTGTTGCTGTTGTTTACTGCCATTTTATTATTATATTGCTACTATTTTGCTGTTATTATTTGAATATTGTATAACTCTTGTTTTATTATTAATTTTGTTACTATTTTTGTAAAATAAATAGAATGTCGGTAATAACAATATATCGCAAAGAAAAGAGAAATAAAAATAAAGAACACACAGATTTTTACGTGGAAACCCTTTCGGGGAAAAAACCATGGGCAAAGGAGAAGAAAATTCACTATGTTGAATTCGAATGATTACAAGAGGAGTAGCCTATGCCTATTTATAGACTTGTAAAACCGTATTCTAATAGAAGTACAATAAGATTGAAACACCTTATTCTAATCAATATCAAATAGATAGAGTTTAATAAGGTTTAAAAATCCTTATTCTAAAATAAAAGAAGTGTAGTTCTATATGGATTTTACTTTTATTTTATTTTACCACAGTATTTTATTTATGTCGAAGCCTTTTTTGAAATCGACTTTATTTTGAAAACGAAAATGGGAGTCGCCACCGATCCCTTTTTTTATGAGGTATGATCGGATCACCTCGTAATTTGATTATTTTAATAAAAGGTTTGATTTATTAAAACAATGATTTTTTTAGTCTACGAAATTCAAGAAATGGGTTCGGGATCGATTATGCACGAGGAAGGATTAGCACCCTCGTTACTCCCAAAATTGGTACCTAATTGATTACTTGATGTCTTTAGTTTCGAAAATTGGAAATTTGAAGAGATTTTAAAATATGATCCTTTATGCAGACATTACTTAACGAAATTAATTTTCATGAAGAGGGGCTTATTTCAAGTTAATCAAGAAAAAGGATCATGTACCGTAAGTTAGGACACAATGCCTTAGATCCTCGAGAACAAAAATGAATGTCATTTAATCATCACTTAAATCTCGTTTTTATTTTATTTTAAAGTAAATATTCGACTATCTATGTTTTAGAAAGAAGCCGTATTCCGTAAGTTAAGAACACGACTTTTCTAATTCCAAAATAATGAACATTACTTTGATTTAAAAAATTTCCTTTTTTTTGTGCCTCGTGCAAAGACGAATGTAATATTTAAAACGATGTGTATTTAATTCATTCGGGTATGATATACAAATGGATAAATGTTTGAACCTTAATGTATGATACGAGATAATTTAAAATGGCTATAGATAGAATGAGAAATAATACATAAATGAAGAAATATTATAATAGTAATAACATAATTATAATAATAACACTGACATTAATAATCATATCATGGTGATAAAAAAATAAATGATGTAATTTAAGATAAATAAATAAATAAATAAATAAAGTGGAATATGCATGGTTAAAAAATAAATAAACATGACATGAAAACATCAAAAATAAATAAAGAAATAATAAAATAACAAGAAATATATATATAATAAAGATAATAATAATAATAATAAAATCACGAAAATAAAAGAATATGAACAATTTAATTTTTAAATGTAAGAAAAAAAAGTAATAAACAAATAAATAAATAAAAATAATTTGTAGAAAGATTGAAATTAAATAAACAGATGGCTTAACTGAAATTAAGGAGTGTAAATTGTAAATAAATAAATAGACTAATAAAGACTAAAATGGAATTTAAACGAAATTGCAAGCATAAATCATAATAAAACAACTAAATTAAATAAGAAAACATAAATAAAGACTCAAATAAAATGCGCATAAGAGAGTAGGGACCAACTGGAAATTATTCCGAGGCCCTCTAAACGCGTCGTTCCATGGGGACGAAAATGAACTAAAATCAAAATTACGTGGTAAAAATTAAAAAAGAAAAAAAAGAAATAGGATTGCATTGAAATGTTATTAAAAAGCGGAAGGACCGAAAGCATAAATATCCCTCCTTTAAAAAAACACATGGATCTTGAGGTGGGTCGGGTCGGACCACGTGTAACATCCTGGATTATAGCCTATGCATTAGTATGTCTTATGTGTTATGGATGTGATGTGTGCATTTTTAGAATCTTGGAAATGTAAGGAAATGACTTGGAAATGTAAGGAAATGTCTTGTCTTGGAAATGTAAGGAAATGACTTAGAAATGTAAGAAAATGTCTTGTCTTGGAAATGTAAGGAAATGACTTGGAAATGTAAGGAAATGTCTTGTCTTGGAAATGTAAGGAAATGTCTTGGAAATGTAAGGAAATGTCTTAGAAATGTAAGGAAATGCTTTAGAAATGTCAAGTTTAAAGTCTAAAAGAGGGAACTAAGGAGTATGTGAAATATGACACATAAACAGGCTTGGAAAAGTGGCTTGAAGATGCCACTTAGGGCCTTAGGAAATGGCGCCACATACTGGGGTATTGGGCCAAGGTTCGAGCTGCAGGGGAAGCAAAATAAAAAGTTTTATTTTGCAGCAGAGAGTAGCAACAAGGGACGGCACAAGGCTATAATTTAGGAGCCTTTATTCTTTTATTTTTAAGAGATAAATAGTGGATAAGTAAGGGACTTTGAGTTTAATAATTTCGACTAAGTAAGGATAGTTGCTGAATTATCTTTTATTTTAGGAGATAATTAAAGAGATAAAGCTATTAAAATAGAAGAGTGATGGCCAAGTAAAGGATTCTAAGTTAGTAAATTCGGCTATATAAGGAAAAGAGGGCCATTCATCATTCTTTCTCTCAACCCTTCTCTCTGCGAAATTTCCTAGAGCATTTGTTCTTCTTCTTTTTTGTTAGCCAAAGCCAGAAAATTCAAGATATCACCATTAGCCAATTTCTTTTCTTTCCAATCCATCAAAAGCCGAATCTTTGAAGGGCTTCAAGCCTAGGTGCTGTCGATTTCTTCAAGAAAGGGTAAGAACAAGTTTTGATTTCTATTCTTTTCTTTTAGATTTGTCGAAATCTAGGACTAATCCCATTAATATTCTTATTTGCCGAAATTTGGAAGGATTCTTTCGGGATTTTTGCCATAGTCGACTATAAAGGAAAAGATCTTGAGATTTGACCATCAAGGTAAGTCATATCGACATTCGGCCAAGGGCCATTGATTGTGATTAAAGGTTAGAAGTTGATCTAACATGTGGTTTTAGGGATTTCGACAGAAGCTATAACCAAGGGATAATTTCGGGATTTAAGATCCTTAAGGTAAGTGACTATGAATATTCGGCCAAGGCCTATTTTAGTAGTTAGATCTATTTTTATGTGTTTCAAGCCGAAAACTAACCGATTCAAGGGATCTAGCGATTAGCCGATTTCAAAGGGGAAGAATACAAGTTTCCGGGATTTGATTAATTATCAAATCGGTAGCAAGGTAAGAAAGTGGATACGATAATCCTTCGGGATTTGATTAAATTAGCTGAATAGGCTTTTTCTTAAAATACTAAATGTGGCCAAATGTAGGGATTTAGGATCTAAAGCGATAAATCGATTTTTCGGGATTTCAAGGAATTCGTTAAGCTAATCAAGTGTGTACCCCACACTATTTCATAATATGTTTTATGGCTATGTTTAATTAATATATGTGATATTAAGAATGTGAATATGGCTAAGGTACCATAAAGTGGTACAAAGTACTCAGGTACGTTTCCTACTCCTACTAGGAATATGAAATATGTTATTTGTAACATGAGAATAAGAATGTGAACTTTGGCATATTAATGCATATTACAAAATGGGGCATATGGGTTATTGAAAGGGGAAGTGAATGTGGTGACCTAAGACCACGAACACGGTGACCTAAGACCGTGGTATCTCGAATGTGGTGACCTAAGACCACGATGTCTCGAATCGCGGTGACCTAAGACCGCGATATCTGAACGTGGTGACCTAAGACCACAAATACGGTGACCTAAGACCGCGATATGGAGTGTAGCGGAAGGAGGAGGGTCGAGTTAGTAGTCCCCACGGTGTACAAGGTTGGTGCGGGGAGTGTAGCGGATGGCTTATTAGGTTTGGGTTTGGGAATGCATCATAATTTGTATGCTATGATATGAATGTGCAATATTTGTTATCCCTGATTCTATTATGATTTAGTGTTGTGTACACATTGAGTCTGTTGACTCACCCCGTTGAGGACCATGTTTCGGTGATGAACGATGATGAACGGACGGGACGCGAGAACTTGTGGTGGCCATGCTCAACATGAAGTTTTTATTTTTATGGACTATTAATTTTTAAGTACTCCGAATTATTTGGATTTACTTGATGTAATAAGGCCATAAGGCCATAGTGCACTATTTTATTTCTGTTTTTATTTATTATGTTACGAAATTTTTATTAAGTTAAAGATTAAGTAATTTACTTTAAATGTATTCTATATGTTTTATCACCTAAAATTTAAAAGGGTTTTCATTATAAAACGATTTTGTTTTCTACTCGAGCCCAACCCAAAACAATATTTCTTTCAAAACACACTATTTTCCCAAAGTAACAAAAGAACTTTGAACCGGTTTACTTGAGGAACATACCAAATCTGGTCAAAGCTCGTGGGCCGGGTTTGGGGTGTTTCACCACGGGTCGCGTCAAAATGACGTCGTTTTTTATATCTAAGGTTACCCCAAAAACGGCGTCGTTTTGGAGGCTTATAAAAACAAAAAAATTTATAAAAAAACCATTTCCTCTCTGCCTTTAAAAAAAATCCTCTCTTCTATCCCTTTTCTCTAAAATAACCCCTCAAATCCGGCCAAGGGAATCGCCGAGCTCCGCCGCGACTGTCGCCGATCACCAGCGACGGCTCTGTCATCCACGGTGGCCGAAAAACGGAAAACATTTCCTTTTTCAGCCTTTTGACTTCTAAAGCCCGGATCTAAGGGCTAAAAGCCTAAAAAGGTAAAAAAAACACAAAAAGCTTTGATCTTTTTCGATTCGCCCCTCTTTATATATATATATATTTATTGTTGTTTTTTTCTTTTTTTGCTTTCGAAAAAAATAAATAAACACAAAAAAAAATCACATTTGAAGGTTTTTTTTTTGTATTTCGATTGCTTTTTTTTCTCAAAAATCCCCTCTTACAATCGGTTTTTGTAGGCTTTTTATAGCCAAATTACAACATTATTGGGTTTCTTTTTCAAAAATCCCCCTTACAATTGGGCCTTTAGGTTTTTTTTTTAAAATTTTGTGTTTTTGTAATTTTTGGGTTTGGGTTTGTAATTTATTTTTGGTTTTGTTTAGGGTCCGGATAAAATTGGGCCTTTACAATTTAAATAAGGATTCGGGTCACTTAATTCTAACAATCTCCACCTTGATACGAATTTTCAATGAACATGTTCTTCATCGCGAACTCTTAACGAACAAGGTCTCCACTTCTTCCACAAAACCCCTTAAGGGTTTAACTTCAACAATGAACACCAACCAAGTCTAAGCAAAGCTCAAACTTGGTTATAAGAAGTGACTTAGTCATCATATCTGTAGGATTTTCATGAGTATTAATTTTGCTCACAACAATATCACCACAAGCAATAATATCACGAACATAATGATATTGAACATCAATGTGTTTTGTTCTCTCATGAAACATTTGACCTTTTGCAAGGAATATGGCACTCTGACTGTCAAAAAATACTGTACTGATTTGAAGATCTTTATTCAGTTCACTAAAGAGTTCCTTCAACCAAATAGCTTCTTTATAAGCTTCAATAATCGCCATGTACTCAGCATTACTGGTAGACAAAGCAACTGTAGTTTGCAAAGTGGCTTAGCAACTGTAGTTTGCAAAGTGGCTTTCCAACTAATTGCACAACCTCCGATTGTAAAGACATAACCTGTGAGAGATCTTATTCTATCAAGGTCTCCAGCAAAATCAGCACCAACATACCCAATGACTCCATCTATAGTTCTTCCAAACTGTAAGCAAACATCAGTAGTACCTCGTAAGTATCTTTAAATCCACTTAACTGTTTTCCAATATTTTTTTACCGAGATTCACCATGTATCTGCTAACTGCATATGATAAATCTGGACGTGAACAAACCATAGTATACATGAGAGATCCCACTGCACTAGTGTACGGAACATGTGACATGTACTCAATCTCATCATCTAATTATGGAGACAAAGTCGATGAAAGTCTGAAATTGGCTGCTAAAGGAGTACTAACAGGCTTAGCACTCTGCATATTGAACCTGCAAAGAACTTTCTCAATGTACCCCTTCTGACTTAGGTACAATTTACTTGCTTTTCTATCTCTGAGAATCTCCATACCAAGTATCTTCTTTGTTGGTCCCAAATCTTTCATCTTAAATTCTTCACTTGGTTGTGATTTGACCTTTCTTATCTCTCATTTATCTTTTGCTGCTATCAACATGTCATCAACATAAAGGAGTAGATACACAAAAGAACTATCACTATTTTTCTTAAAGTAAACACAACTGTCAAAGTTACTTCTTTTGAAATCATGAGAAGTCATAAAGGAATCGAACCTCTTGTACCACTGTCTTGGTGACTGTTTCAAACCATAAAGGGACTTTTTCAGCAAGCAAACATAGTCCTCCTTTTCTGAGACTATAAAACCCTCTGGTTGTTGCATGTAAATATCATCCTCAAGTTCTCTATGTAAAAATGCAGTTTTTACATTTAACTGCTCAAGATCCAAATCATGCGTGGCCACAATATCAAGTAAAGCTCGAATCAAACTATGCTTCACAACTGGGGAGAACACATCTGTGAAGTACACTCCTGGAATTTGACTGTAACCCTTTACAATCAGCCCTGTTTTATATCTGGGTTTTTCAACTCCTGGAGTCCCTTCTTTCTTTTTAAACATCCATTTACAATGAACAACCTTTTTATCTTTAGGAAGCTTTATAAGATCCCATGTTCTATTTTTCTGGAGTGATTCCATCTCCTCTTGCATAGCAAACATCCACTTTTCTAAGTCTTCACAGCTAACCGCCTCAAAATAATTAGATGACTCTTAGTTTGCATCTATATCCTCAGCCACGTTTAAAGCGTAAATAACTAGATTAGACTCGGCATACTTCTTTGGAGGTTTAATTTCTCTTCTAATTCTGTTTTTGGCGATAGAGTATTGTGGTAAAGAAGCAGCTCTATTATGAATTTTTGTACTAGCTTGAGGAGTCGATTCTATAGTAGATTCTGGATTAATTTGATGCTCCACCCACATTTGATTTTCATTATTAGAAGAGTCTTTAAGAGATAAGTTAGGTAGCATAGCAGTTTCATCAAAAATAACATCTTTGCTAATCATAACTTTTCTATTTTTAGGACACCATAAATTATACCTTTTACACCAGCTTTATAACCAAGAAATACACATTTAATAAATCTCGGTTCCAATTTTCCATTATCAACATGAGCATACGCAAGACACCCAAAGATTTTTAAATCGGTAGGATTACCAGACCATACCTCTTGTGTAGCCTTTTTCTCAATGGCAACGGATGGAGATCGGTTGATCAAAAAACATGCAGTAGAGGTTGTTTCGGCCCAAAATGACTTTGGTAAGTTGGAATTTGACAACATACATCGAACCTTCTTCATGATCGTTCTGTTCATTCATTCTGCAACGCCGTTTTGCTGTGGAGTATGACGAACTGTCAAGTGTCTCATGATCCCTTCTATCTTGCATAGTTTATTAAACTCATCAGAACAAAACTCTAAGCCATTTTCTGTGCGGAGGTATTTTATTTCTTTTTCCATCTATTTTTCATAGTTTTCCAATACTTAAATGCGGAAAACACATCGCTTTTCTGCTTTAGGAAGAACATCTAAACTTTTCTAAAAAACTCATTAATAAAGTTAGCATATAATTAGCTCCACCTCTCGAAGAGTTAGCATATAATTAGCTCCACCTCTCGAAGGCACTCTGGATGGGCCCCACAGATCAGAATGAATATACTCCAACGTTCCCTTCATGTTATGGATTCGTCTGATGAATCGAACTCTCTTTTGCTTCCCAAAAACACAGTGTTCATAGAACTTTTGTTTGCAAATTCCTTATCCATCAAGAAGCCCTCTTTTACTCAATTCTGCCATGCCATTCTCACTCATATACCCTAGGCGCATATGCCAAAGTTTAGTAATATCATCATCTGACAAGGAAGAGGAAGCGACATATGTATCACCAGTAAAAGTAAAACCCTGCAAAACATATAACTTAATAGTCTTTCTCTGCCCTTTTATCACAATCAGGGAACCTTTGGAAATCTTCAAAACCCTACTTCCAGTTGTGTATCTGTACCCTTTTGAATCAAGAGTACTCAACGAAATTAAATTTCTCTTTAATTCTGGAACATGTCGCACGTCACTAAGTGTTCTAACAACTCCATCAAACATCTTAACTTTAATCGTTCCAACACTTGCAATTTTACACGAAGCATTATTTCCCATCAAAACAACACCTTCAGACACTGTTTCGTAAACTGTAAACCAATCCTGATTGGGACTCATGTGGAAGGTGTAGCCCAAATCAAGGATACACTCCTCGCTCACTTTAGAATTGTTGATAGAAGTGACTAGAAGTTCACCATCTCTGTAGTCATCTACAACATCAGCTTCACCAGATTTTTCTGGTTGTTTTTTCTTATGATTCACAACCTCCCTTTTGATCTTGTTCTGCAGCTTATAGCACTCAGATTTAATGTGCCCCTTTTTCTTGCAGAAGTTACAAGTTTTACCTCTGTTTAAAAACTTTGTTCTACCTTTAGATTTACCGCAAGGATTTCATTCCTGTGTCCTTCCGCGATCATCATCAACATTTCGGTCTTGTCTCCCACGAACAATGAGACTCTTTCCCTGAGGGTCGGGTTTAACCACAAGATGATTCATCTTATCATACGAGGTCAAAGAATCATAAACCTTATCAACTGTGAGAGACTAGCGGCTATATAAAATCATGTCTCTAAAGGTTGAATAAGACAGGGGCAACGAACAAAGTAGAATCAACCCTAAATCTTCCTTATCATATTGAACCTCCATGGCCTACAAGTTTGAGAAAAATTCTTTAAACACTGTTAAGTGTGTAGCAACGTAAAATTTAGCACGGGCGCTAATTGAAAAAATTATTGAAAATTGGAGAACAGAGTTTTTATTTTATTTAATAAAATAGAGTCGCCAGCGATCTTTTTTTTTTAGGTGTGATCAGACACCTAATAAATCCTCTTTTCAAAAGAAAAATTATTTTTTGAATTTTCTTAAAAAAAGGTCAAGTTTAGGTCTAAGTTAAAATTCCAGAGGAAAATAGGGTTTGGGAGTCGGGTACGCGCGAGAAATGTATTAGCACCCTCGCGACGCCCAAAATTGGTATCTCATTAAGCGCGCGTTGTCTTAATTTTCAAAAATACGAGTTCAATTTAATATTAATTCGCGATCTGATTAAAACACGAGAATTTTTGAAAATACGAAAATTTTCTTAAAACACGAAAATTTTGAAAACATGAAAATTTTTAAATACGAGAATTTTTGAAAACTCAAGAATTTTTTTAAAACCCGAGAATTTTTGAAAACACGAAAATTTTGAAACTCGAGAATTTTTTAAAACCCGAGAATTTTTGAGAACACAAAATTTTGATAAATTACATATTGACGTATTATAATCTAAAAATGAAATTTTGATAATTTGAAAATAACTACAAAAATAATCATTTTATTTTAAAACCCAAGAATTTTTTAAATTTTTTTGATATTTTTTAAAAGGGCGTATCGTATTTAACACGAACCGATGACATTCACCCAACATAGCGATGAAATCAACGACTTAGTGTCAAACAGATTCGTTGCCTTATTTATTAAATTATTAAAAATAAAATAAAATAAAATGTAATTAAAAAATAAAAAAAAGATGCTAACAAAAAATACAAATAATATTAAAATGAGATATCATCAAAATACACGAATTAAATTAAAAGTGGGTAAAGAAAAATTACCGAAAAGCCCAAAATACGGGCTTGATCGAATGGTTTATGCGACTCGGTATTTTTTTCTTTCTCTTTTTTTTCTCTTTTTTCCTTTTCTTCTTTCTTCTTTTTCTCTTTTTTCTTTTTTTTTCTCTTCTTCTCTTTTTTTGCTGTTGGGCTACTGGTGGGCTGCTGGATTCGGCTTGACCTGCTATGTTGGGCTGCTGGATTTGGGCCTACGCTGGCCTGCTATTTTTTTGGGGGCTGTTTTTTTTGGGCTGCTTTTTGGCCTGTTTCTTCTTTTTTTATACTGTTTTTTTTTAATGGGCTGCTGCGTCGGGTCGGGTCGGCCCGACTGTTTTTATAATTTTTTTTATTTTTTTCTTTCTTTTTTCCCTTTTTTCCTTTCTTTTTTCTTTCTTCTTTTTTCTTCTTTCTTCTTCTTCTTCTTCCTTCTTCTCCTAGCCCGCCCCCGTCGTAGTTGTCGTCGCTGCTTCACGCCGTCATGGCCACTTTCTCCTTCTTCTTCCTTCTTCTTTCCTCTCTTTTTCTCTTCTTTTTCTTTCTCTTTTTTTCTCTCCTTTTTCTTTTTTGGGGTGTCTTGCTTGGCCGATTTTTGGGGGGTAAGAACCCCTTTTACGGTTGTCTTTTTGCAGGTGTTAGGTGGCTAGGGAGGAGGGAGGCCATGCCCTAGGCTGGTGGCCGAAAATCACGGAGGGTAGGAGCCCATATCTTATGATTTTGCTAGAAGGACCTGACTGCAAATGCAGTAAAACTGGCAGGGTTGAAGTGTAATTTTGAGAAAAATAAGGGGTTAAAATGTAATTTAAGAAAAGTTTAGGGGTTAAAAGGTAATTTTAGAAAAGATAATGGGTTAAAATGTAATTTTGGAAAATTTGAAGAATCAAAATGTAATTTTGATTTTTTTGTATTTTTTTCAAATTTTTTTTTTTAATTTTGAAAATTAAACATGAAATTGAGCCGGACAAAATCTAGTGCTTACAGCTGCCCCTCTTTGCTCATCGCTGTGAAACAGGGATAGAGCAAAGACTTAAAAGCACTAAATTTTGTTCAATTGTCCAATCTCTATTCTTTATTTTTTTATTGAAAAACAGAAATCGAAAATAGCTCGGCATGTGTCACAAAGCTCAACTCACCTCTCGAATTATGAGTTGATCTTTGAAAAACAAAAATTGAAAATACCTCAGCGTATGACCTGAGGCTCAACTCACCTCTCGCAATATGATTTGATTTCTTTGAAAAATCGAAATTGAAAATACCTCAGCGTGCGACCCGAGGCTCAACTCACTTCTCACAATATGAGTTGATTTTTTGGGAAAACAAAAATTGAAAAATACCTCAAATGTGACACAGAGGCTCAACTCACCTCTCGCAATATGAGTTGATTTTTTTGAAAAAGCAGAAAATTGAAAAAATATCTCAGCGTGTTACCCGAGGCTCAACTCACTTCTCGCAATATGAGTTGATTTTTTTCTTTTTTTTTTTTGAAAAACAGAAATTGAAAATACCTCAGCGTGTGACCCGAGGCTCAACTCACCTCTCGCAATATGAGTTGATTTTTTGAAAAACAAAAATTGAAAAATACCTCAGCGTGTGACCTGAGGCTCAACTCACCTCTCGCAATATGAGTTGATTTTTTGAAAAACAGAAATTGAAAAATACCGCAGGGTGTGACCTGAGGTTCAACTCACCTCTCGCATATGAGTTGATTTTTTTGAAAAACAGAATTGGAATAAATTTTTTTAAAAAAAATATCAGAATTTTAAAACATATCATCTGATGGAACTCGGATGTCTTCTTTTCCTTGATTCAGTACCGCTATCATCAAAACTTTTGCTCTACTGAAGTACCTATATATGTCATGCATGATGTTATCATGATATGCACGTGTTTGTCTTAAATACTTTTATGCCTACATGATTATGGCATGCGCCTTGGGCTTGTTTGTCACATATCCCTTTTCGTTACGATTTTAGTGATGATCTGCATTCATTGCTTCGATTCTTGACCTTCCTTTCAGGTTTTGCACCCATCTTCAAGCTTTATGAGTAATCTGGGTTTCTTGTATATCACCCTTTTGCCCCCTGTTGAACTTTGTCCTTGCTTTAAGTCTCTTGTACTTACCAAATTCTCATCCGGGTAATGCTCAACATTCTTTTTGTTTAGAGTATGTCATTTCACTATTTATTATTTAAATGAACCAAACATGATATGCTTGACAATGGCACAGTAGGTACGAAAGAATACCTCACATTCATATTTATTTCAAAAGCAACAAGCAAAGAAAATTGACAAGGAATAGTTCAATAAAGAAAACATTATAAAGAAAGGAAAGCAGATTCAATTGTCACAAATGCTCCAGATATCCAAAGCATGAACTTCTCCACGTTTCTTCATCCTGGATCTTTTCGAGCAAAGCTTTTTGTGTAGAAGATTTCGAGCTTCGAGAATGCTTCAAATATTCTAATCTCGCCATTTGACTCCCTGTTCAAATCGTCTTGCTCCTTATGTCCGAACCCCCTTCATTAGGACGCCCTTTCAGGTTTTCATCCTAATCTTTTTTATTTATCAAGATGCCCTTTTCGGGTTTTCATCTTGGTCTTTTTTTTTTAGGCATAATATTTCTTCACAACATTTGAGTTCACTGGATTAGGTAACTCCCTCCCATCCATCTCAGTGAGAATTAGAGCCCCACCTGAGAAGGCCTTCTTTACAACGTACAACCCTTCCTAATTTGGTGTCTATTTTCCTTGAAAGTCTGTTTGTATTGGGAGAATCTTTCTCAGTACGAGTTCTCCCTCGTGGAATTCTGTAACGACCCGAAATTCGTGGGCACCAGAAAAAAAAAAAATGTGTTATCGGGCCTCCGTCTTAGTAAATCGAGTTAGTAAATAATCATTAGGAGTAATTATGAGTCTAGTAGTGTGCTTAATTAGATTTTTATTTAGTGAATTTAGCTTAATTGAGAGTAATTAGGAAAAAGGATCAAATTGAATAAGGAGTAAAAGTCTAATTGTAGATTAAAAGAAAATAAAAAGGACCAAAATGGCAATTATGCCATTTAGCATAAGTTGAGGCGACATAAGCTTAAAAAAATCTGAGATTTTATGTGTTAAAATATATTATTAATATTATTAAATAATTATATTAATATAATATTATATTATATAATAAAGTAAATAGTAAATGAAATAATAAAAAGAAACAAAGAAGAACAGAAAAGAACAGAGAGCATACGAAACAAGCGGGAAAGAAAGAAGAAAAAGAAGGAAAAAGGAAAAACTAAAGATTCAAGGTTTTAAACTTTAAAAGGTAAGTCAATCAAGTCCTATTCTTTTAATTTTGATGTTTTAGAAGCTTTAAAGCAAGATTTTGATGAAACTAAGTTGATATTTTGAGAGTTTATTGGTTTTTAAGTATAGTTTATGTTAAAGAAAAAGATGAACAAGGGGTTAAATTGAATGAAATTTAAGTTAGAGTTAGTAAAAGGATTAAATTGTAAAGTAAGCTATAAGTTTTGTATTATAGGGATTGATTTGGAAGAAATTATAAATTAGGGTTTATTTTGAAAATTTTGTAATCAAGTTGAATATGGAAGGAATTTAAGTAGAATCAAGCATGAATTAAGTTAAGAAAATAAGTAAACTTAACTAGGATTTAATTGCAAAATAAGTCATAAGAAAACAGATTTAAGACAGCAGCAGTAGAGTAACTTTGAAAATTCACCAAAAATCGTAGAAATGGAATTAGAAGTTGAGTGAGATATGAAATTAAAGCTTATTGAGTCTATTTTCATATGAAAGAAACAGAGATAGCAAATAAGTTCTGTATTGTGAGATATTTAAATTTTAGTGAAACTGGTTCAGGGTGATTTCGAGATCCCCTGTTCTGACTTGTAAAAATAATTAAAAATTGTATAAAAATGATTTTGGAACATAATTTATATGGTTAAATTCCTTAATGAGTCTAGTTTCAAATGAGCTAAACAAGGAGGCCATCTAAATTCTGTACAAAGAGTAATTTAATTCGTAGTGAAGAGAGGTCAGAGCAGTTGGACAGTGAAACAGGGGAAACTTTAAGAATAATCTGGTATTGATTGGCCATACCAAAAATTCTGAAAAATTTACAGTAAAAATATATATGAGTCTAGTTTCGGGAAAAATTTACGGATCTTAATTTGGAGTTCCGTAGCTCCAGATATAGATGATTTAGTGACAATGACTCAGGTAGACAGCCTAGAAAGAACTTATAAGTAAATAATAGAATTGTGTATAAAAGATGTGGAATGAAGAGGAAGAGTAGAAATTGAATAAAATTCAATTATTTATTGTAATTTAATGTTGTAATTAATAATGTAAATTATTATTTTAAGTAGCTAAAAAGGAACTCGAGGCATCAACCCATAAAGGAAAGGAGAAGGTTACCGAGGAATAATCAAGCAAATTCGGGTTTGTATTACTATAATTCAAGCTATTTATTTATTCATTAAATATTAGATTAATTTATGGATATGGTAAGTAAATTATAAGGTAAGTGTTTTTATTGAAATTGAATTGTATCTGGATTGATATGGAAAAGTGTAATTAATATTGAAATTGAATTTATTATGAAAATGAAAATGAAATTGAGAATGAAATACCCTATTAACTAGTCGGGCCGAGTCGGATATAATTGGCATGCCATAGGACATGGAAGAGTGCGGGATTTTGCCGAAACTCGATCGAGCACTTACGTGCGACTCTCATCGCATTCTTATTACATCGATTCGACACTTTGTGTGTCGTATATTGTTATTGTTATCGTTCTGAGTTCAAGACTTTGTGTGTTGAATACGATATTATTCTTATTACACGATTCGACACTTTGTGTGTCGATTATCACGTGTACCGTTAAGGCACATTGTGCCGTACTGGTGTGTTTGGGTTGGAATCCGTGTATCCGTTAAAGTCCGAGTCTGTTAATAGGGGTAAATAAAGAAAAGGTTAAATTGAATAAAATGAAATGGTTGAGCCATTGGAAGAAATGCGAAAATAGAACATGAACTGAAAAATGTGATTGAAATATGAGCATGAGAAAAGAAAGTATGAACCATTGGTTCAAGAAATGGATAATGGCTCAACATGATTGTGTATTATTTCAATTGTTAAATAGCTAAATTTGAATTGTATGAATATATTGAGAATGATAAACTTATGTTTGAATTGGGTTAGTTAAATTAAAGTTATATGATTTAATGATATGATTATTATGTTTATAATTTGAATTATGGTAATACCACCAATGAATATATGTATACTCAAATGTCATGACGGTTGCTTCCGTGCGCGAGTTGTAGAAGTCAAATCTTCGAACCAAAGATCCGAAGCCGGACTCGACTTGACAAACCTTTGGTGATGTATATTTCCTTTTATAATGTGGCATGTGCGTAGGTTATGTTTAAATGTTATTATGTTTTGAATGTAAATGGTTAAAAATGTTAGTATTACAAGTTTAAAAATTATAATGAAAGGAGTATATTTATTTTAATCTAACTAATATTTTGATAAATTTAAGTTGATATTATATTGATTGAGTTTGATTAGAAGGTATTTAGAATAGAAAATGAATTTATCAAATGAATTGGTTAAATTGGTTGTTTATTGAAATGAATACGATTTATTTTACAGGGGGTTTTATATATTAATAAGCGAAATGTTTGCTTAAATTTATATTAAACAAAATTTATATTTGCAAATTGTCCGATATGTCCTGGTAATGCTTCGTAACCTGTTCCGCGATGGTTCGGGGTTAGGGTGTTACATTTATTGGTATCAGAGCTATCAGGTTTAGTCGATTCTCGGGCTAAATCGGGCTCGAAAGTGAGTCTAGAAGTACATGCCACTATTGAGTCGAAGCTGAGTCGGGTTTTTGGATGCTGATATATATTTATTTGATTTTGTTTTATAGATAAAATGTCAGACGAAAGAATGTATGATGTTGAGCAGAAATGCATCTTGAAATCGAGAAATTGAAGAAATGAATCAATTACACCTCATCATCAAATCCGTTAAATAACCAACCTCCTAATGTAAGAAGAGAAAGAGATAACTCACAACTGTTAAGAGCTATAGCCGATGCATTGCAACATGTAGCGGAAACTGTACCTGCTACTACATCAGTACCTACGGTTAGACGGGCCCCGATTAAAGAGTTAAGAAAATATGGTGCCACGGAGTTTTCGGGACTAAGAGGTCTTGATCCGTCTATTCTTTGAGAATTGGATAGAATCAACAAAAGAGTTTTGCAACAATTAGATTGCACCCCAGAGAGAATCGATATGTGCTTTGTATCATTGTTACAAGGGGGAAGCATATCTCTGGTGGGAATCATTTGTTAGACATTTACCTGGATGATCGGGTAACACAGGATTTGTTTCAAAAGAATTTCAAAAGAAGTATATTGGGGAAATGTATATTGAAGAGAAAAAGCAAGAGTTTTTAATGTTGAAACAGGTAATATGTCGATATTGGATTATGATCGAGAGTTTACTAGATTGAGCGGTATGCTTGAAATATATTCCAACAGAGGCTGATAGTTGTAAACGGTTTTTACGAGGATTAAGAGATGAAATAAAACTACAATTAGTGTCCCAAATTTACTTGAATTTGTTGATTTGATCGAGCGGGCCAAAATGATAGAGCAAGTCTTGGGACTTGATAAAAAGTCGAAAAAGCTTGGATTGACCAGAAACGAGTAGGAGCAACTAGTTCAAATCCACTACCAAAAGATCTAGAGAATTCGAGAGGTGGTTGGAGATCAAGCTTTCGATCCGATAGAGGTGACGAAAGCAGAGGAAAGCAGTTACTATTTCCACCGTAGTGTAAAAGCTCCACCCCGGGAAAATGAATATCCCGAATGTAACTATTGTGGAAAAAGACATTTTGGTGAATCTTTGGAAGAAAATTGGAGGATGTTTTCGTTGTGGCTCTCTTGAACACTTTATTAAAGATTGTTCGAAAACTCGAGTAGTACACCTACCACATCTCGGAGATCGATGTCATTGCGGGTGGTAGAGGAATGTCTAGAGGAGGTTTTGTTTCGAGGAGAGGAGGAGCTAGTAGAGGCGGTGATATAGCTACACAACAATCGAGAGGCTAGAGCACCAGCCCGGAGCATACGTAGTTCGGACCCGTGAAGAAGGCAATGCTCACGATGTGGTGACAGTATATTTTTATTGTATTACGAGCCTATTTATGCTTTAATTGACCGGGTTCATCACATTCATATATTAATTTAAAATTAGTTGAATCGGGAAGTTAGAATCAAATGTCTAGAGTTTTCATAGAGGTGTCTAGCCCTTTGGGACAAACGGTGTTAGTAGACGCAGTATCTGCCTGAGGTGCCCGTTAATAATACATGATAAAATGTTTCTGTGGATTTGCCGATCATGCCTTTTGGCGATTTTGATATCATTTTGGGTATGGATTGGTTATCCGAACATGGGGTAGTTTTGGATTGCTATAAAAAGAGGTTTAGTATTCAGAGCGAGAAAATGGGGACGAATTGAAGTGAATGGCATCCGTACGGTGGTTCGACACGTATCATTTCAAATACTAAAGCTAACAAGTTATTACAATGAGGTTGTTCAGCGTATTTGGTATATGTTATTAATTACGATTCGGTGGGAAAGCCAATGCGGCGATTAGGTCAGTATGCGAGTTTCGGATGTATTTCGGAAGAACTCACTGGGGTTTACCACACGATAGAGAGGTTGAATTTGCTATTGATGTGTATCCAGGTACAGCACCAATTTCTATACCTCCGTACCGAATGTCGCCTACTGAATTGAAAGAGTTGAAGGTGCAGTTACAAGATTTATTAGATCGAGGATTTATCCGACCGAGTATTTCACCTTGGGGAGCTCGGTATTGTTTGTTAAAAAGAAAGATGGTTCTATGCGGTTGTGCATTGATTATCGACAGCTTGAACAAAGTGACAATCAAGAACCCAGGTATCCTTTGCCTCGTATAGACGACTTGTTTGATCAGCTTAAGGGAGCTTCAGTATTTTCTAAAATTGATTTGAGATCCGGGTATTATCAGCTGAAGGTGAAGGAAAGTGATGTGCCTAAGATCGCCTTCCGTACTACTCGTTATGGCCATTATGAATTTTTGGTGATGCCGTTTGGATTGACCAATGCTCCAAATTGCTTTTATGGATTTGATGAATCGCATTTTCCAGCCGTATCTAGATCGGTTTGTGGTGGTTTTATTGATGATATATTGGTATATTCAAAAACAGAGGAGAACATGATCGGCATCTTGAAAGGTTTTACAGATTCTGCGGAAAAAGCGGTTGTATGGGAAATTAAGTAAATGTGAATTCTCGTTTATCCAAGTGGTATTTTTAGGACATGTGGTTTCTGGCGATGGGATTAGAGTTGACCCAGAAGAAGATCGAAGCAATTGTTCGATGGAAAGCGCCAAAGAATGTGTGCGAGGTACGTAGTTTTCTCGGTTTGGTGGATATTATCGAAGATTTGTAAATGGATTCTCGAAAATAACAATGCCGATGACTAAACTACTACGAAAGAATGTTCCTTTTATCCGGGATGATCGATGCGAGAATAGTTTTGAGACTTTGAAGCAAATGTTGATGAGAGGCACCAGATATTAACATTACAGTCGGGAAAAGATTTTATTGTGTACAAAGTGATGCTTTTTTGAGTGGTTTGGGTTGTGTATTGATGCAAAATGGAAAGGTTATTGCATATGCATCTAGACAGTTGAAGCCGCATGAACGTAATTACCCGACACATGACTTGGAGCTAGTCATGTAGTAATTTTTGCTTTAAAGATTTGGAGACATTATCTTTATGGCGAGAAATGTTACATTTACACGAGATCATAAAAGTCTCAAATATCTGTTTCATCACGAAAGATTTAAATTTAAGGCAAAGACGGTGGATCGAGCTTCTAAAAGATTATGATTGTGTTATAGATTATCATCCAGAAAAGCAAATGTGGTAGGCGATGCATTGAGCAGAAAAAGTGCGATTGAATTACGAGCAATGTTTGCTCGGCTTAGTGTTAATGATGATGGAAGCTTGTTAGCCGAAGTTAAAGGTTAAGCCAATGATGTTAGAAGCGGATTAAAGCGGCTCGGATGGAAGATGTCAAATTATTAAAGAAAAGAGAAATGGTTCGAGAATGGTACGATCGAAAATTTTAGTATTGATGAACATAATTGTTTGAGGTTTCAAAATCGGATTTGTGTTCCAACTACTTCGAATTAAAGAAGATGATTCTTCAAGAAGCACACGATGGTACTTTTGCGTTGCATCCGGGTGGAACAAAAATGTATCGTAATTTAAGGGAGCACTATTGGTGGCGGGAATGAAGAAAGATATAGTTGAATATGTCAAGAAATGTTTGACTTGCCAACGAGTAAAGCGAGAACATCGTGTGCAAGCGAGGGTTACTCCGATCTATTAGTATTCTGAATGGAAATGGGATAGTATTACTATGGATTTTGTTACGGGGTTGCCATCGTCGAGAGCAAAAAGAATGCCATTTGGGTGATAGTTGATCGACTTACTAAGTCTGCTCATTTCATAGCGATCGGGGCTGATTGGTCTTTACTGAAGCTTCTTGAAGTATATATCCGAAAATTGTGAGATCGCATGGCATTCCGGCATCTATAATTTCCGATCCAGAGATCCACGATTTACATCGAGATTTTGGAAGCGATTACATGATTCTTTGGGTACTCGGCTTAATTTTAGTATCGCATTTCATCCACAAACCGACGGACAATCGAGCGGGTAATTCAAATTTTAGAAGACATGCTTGGGCTTGCATTATTGACTTTGAATCGGGTTGGGAACGATACTTGCCATTAGCTGAATTTGTTTATAATAATAGTTATCAATCTAGTATTCAAATGGCTCCATATGAAGCATTATATGGTCGAAGATGTCGATCACCGTATGTTGGACAGAGTTGAATGAGAAAAAGATTGTTGGACCGGAATTAATTCGGAGACGAGAAGAAGTAGTTAAAAGATCAAAGACAAGGTTGAAAGTAGCTTTTGATGCAGACAAAAGTCTTATGCAGATCTAAAGCGGCGAGATATAGAGTATTACGTGGGTGATAAAGTGTTTTTAAAAGTATCACCTTGGAAGAAAATTTTGAGATTTGGTCGCAAGGAAAAAATTAAGTCCTCGTTACATTGGGCCATATGAAGTAATTGAAAGAATCGGACCGGTTGCCTATCGATTAGCTTTACCTCCTAATTACGAGAAAATTCATAATGTTTTTCATGTTTCCATGCTACGAAGGTATCGATCGGATCCATCTCATATTATTTCTACTGAAGACATTGAGATTAGACCGGATTTGTCATATGAAGAAGAACCGGTTCAAATACTAGCTCGAGAAGTGAAAGAATTAAGAAACAAACGAGTCCCTTTGATAAAAGTATTGTGGAGAAGCCATAATGTAGAAGAAGCAACTTGGGAACTGAAGAAACTATGAGAGCGCGATATCCTCACCTATTCTCGTGGTAAATTTCGAGGACGAAATTTATTAAGGGGGGGAGAAATGTAACGACCCGAAATTCGTGGGCACCAGAAAAAAAAAAATGTGTTATCGGGCCTCCGTCTTAGTAAATCGAGTTAGTAAATAATCATTAGGAGTAATTATGAGTCTAGTAGTGTGCTTAATTAGATTTTTATTTAGTGAATTTAGCTTAATTGAGAGTAATTAGGAAAAAGGATCAAATTGAATAAGGAGTAAAAGTCTAATTGTAGATTAAAAGAAAATAAAAAGGACCAAAATGGCAATTATGCCATTTAGCATAAGTTGAGGCGGCATAAGCTTAAAAAAATCTGAGATTTTATGTGTTAAAATATATTATTAATATTATTAAATAATTATATTAATATAATATTATATTATATAATAAAGTAAATAGTAAATGAAATAATAAAAAGAAACAAAGAAGAACAGAAAAGAACAGAGAGCATACTGAAACAAGCAGGAAAGAAAGAAGAAAAAGAAGGAAAAAGGAAAAACTAAAGATTCAAGGTTTTAAACTTTAAAAGGTAAGTCAATCAAGTCCTATTCTTTTAATTTTGATGTTTTAGAAGCTTTAAAGCAAGATTTTGATGAAACTAAGTTGATATTTTGAGAGTTTATTGGTTTTTAAGTATAGTTTATGTTAAAGAAAAAGATGAACAAGGGGTTAAATTGAATGAAATTTAAGTTAGAGTTAGTAAAAGGATTAAATTGTAAAGTAAGCTATAAGTTTTGTATTATAGGGATTGATTTGGAAGAAATTATAAATTAGGGTTTATTTTGAAAATTTTGTAATCAAGTTGAATATGGAAGGAATTTAAGTAGAATCAAGCATGAATTAAGTTAAGAAAATAAGTAAACTTAACTAGGATTTAATTGCAAAATAAGTCATAAGAAAACAGATTTAAGACAGCAGCAGTAGAGTAACTTTGAAAATTCACCAAAAATCGTAGAAATGGAATTAGAAGTTGAGTGAGATATGAAATTAAAGCTTATTGAGTCTATTTTCATATGAAAGAAACAGAGATAGCAAATAAGTTCTGTATTGTGAGATATTTAAATTTTAGTGAAACTGGTTCAGGGTGATTTCGAGATCCCCTGTTCTGACTTGTAAAAATAATTAAAAATTGTATAAAAATGATTTTGGAACATAATTTATATGGTTAAATTCCTTAATGAGTCTAGTTTCAAATGAGCTAAACAAGGAGGCCATCTAAATTCTGTACAAAGAGTAATTTAATTCGTAGTGAAGAGAGGTCAGAGCAGTTGGACAGTGAAACAGGGGAAACTTTAAGAATAATCTGGTATTGATTGGCCATACCAAAAATTCTGAAAAATTTACAGTAAAAATATATATGAGTCTAGTTTCGGGAAAAATTTACGGATCTTAATTTGGAGTTCCGTAGCTCCAGATATAGATGATTTAGTGACAATGACTCAGGTAGACAGCCTAGAAAGAACTTATAAGTAAATAATAGAATTGTGTATAAAAGATGTGGAATGAAGAGGAAGAGTAGAAATTGAATAAAATTCAATTATTTATTGTAATTTAATGTTGTAATTAATAATGTAAATTATTATTTTCGTAGCTAAAAAGGAACTCGAGGCATCAACCCATAAAGGAAAGGAGAAGGTTACCGAGGAATAATCAAGCAAATTCGGGTTTGTATTACTATAATTCAAGCTATTTATTTATTCATTAAATATTAGATTAATTTATGGATATGGTAAGTAAATTATAAGGTAAGTGTTTTTATTGAAATTGAATTGTATCCGGATTGATATGGAAAAGTGTAATTAATATTGAAATTGAATTTATTATGAAAATGAAAATGAAATTGAAGAATGAAATACCCTATTAACTAGTCGGGCTGAGTCGGATATAATTGGCATGCCATAGGACATGGAAGAGTACGGGATTTTGCCGCTTCTCGATCGAGCACTTACGTGCCGACTCATCATTATTATTCTTTATTACCGATTCGACACTTTGTGTGTCGTATATTGTTACTGTTACCGTTACAGGTTCAGCACTTTGTGTGTTGAATACTGATATTGTTCTCATTACGATTCGACACTTTGTGTGTCGATATCACGTACCGTTAAGGCACATTGTGCCGTCTCGGTGTGTTTGGGTTGGAATCCGTGTATCCGTTAAAGTCCGAGTGCATTAATAGGGGTAAATAAAGAAAAGGTTAAATTGAATAAAATGAAATGGTTGAGCCATTGGAAGAAATGCGAAAATAGAACATGAACTGAAAAATGTGATTGAAATATGAGCATGAGAAAGAAAGTATGAACCATTGGTTCAAGAAATGGATAATGGCTCAACATGATTGTGTATTATTTCAATTGTTAAATAGCTAAATTTGAATTGTATGAATATATTGAGAATGATAAACTTATGTTTGAATTGGGTTAGTTAAATTAAAGTTATATGATTTAATGATATGATTATTATGTTTATAATTTGAATTATGGTAATACCACTCGAATATATGTATACTCGTGTCACGGTTGCTTCCGTGCGCGCAGTTGTAGAAGTCAAATCTTGAACCAAAGATCCGAAGCGGACCGACTTCACAAAACCTTTGGTGATGTATATTTCCTTTTATAATGTGGCATGTACGTAGGTTATGTTTAAATGTTATTATGTTTTGAATGTAAATGGTTAAAAATGTTAGTATTACAAGTTTAAAAATTATAATGAAAGGAGTATATTTATTTTAATCTAACTAATATTTTGATAAATTTAAGTTGATATTATATTGATTGAGTTTGATTAGAAGGTATTTAGAATAGAAAATGAATTTATCAAATGAATTGGTTAAATTGGTTGTTTATTGAAATGAATACGATTTATTTTACAGGGGTTTTATATATTAATAAGCGTAAATCTTTGCGAAATTTATATTAAACAAAATTTATATTTGCAAATTGTCCGATATGTCCCAAATGCTTCGTAACCTGTTCGCGATGGTTCGGGTTAGGGTGTTACATTTATTGGTATCGAGCTATCGAGTTTAGTCGATTCTCGGGCTAAATCGGGCTCGAAAGTGAGTCTAGAAGTACATGCCACTATTGAGTCGAAAGTGAGTCGGGTTTTTGGATCTTGATATATATTTATTTGATTTTGTTTTATAGATAAAATGTCGACGAAAGAATGTATGATGTTGAGCAGAAATGCATACTGGAAATCGAGAAATTGAAGAAAGCTGAATCATATACCTCATCAGAAATCCGTTAAATAACCAACCTCCTAATGTAAGAAGAGAAAGAGATAACTCACAATCATTAAGAGCTATAGCCGATGCATTGCAACATGTAGCGAAACTGCACTGCTACTACATCAAGTACCTACGGTTAGGCGGGCCCCAGATTAAAGAGTTAAGAAAATATGGTGCCACGGAGTTTTCGGGACTAAGAGGTCTTGATCCGTCTATTGCCGAGAATTGGATAGAATCAACAAAAGAGTTTTGCAACAATTAGATTGCACCCCGAGAGAATCGATATGTCTTTGTATCATTGTTACAAGGGGGAAGCATATCTCTGTGGGAATCATTGTTAGACATTTACCGATGATCGGGTAACACAGGATTTGTTTCAAAAAGAATTTCAAAAGAAGTATATTGGGGAAATGTATATTGAAGAGAAAAAGCAAGAGTTTTTAATGTTGAAACAGGTAATATGTCAAGTATTGGATTATGATCGAGTTTACTAGATTGAGCGGTATGCTTGAAATATATTCCAACAGAGGTGATAGTTATGCTTGGTTTTTACGAGGATTAAGAGATGAAATAAAACTACAATTAGTGTCCCAGCGAATTACTGAATTTGTTGATTTGATCGAACGGGCCAAAATGATAGAGCAAGTCTTGGGACTTGATAAAAAGTCAGAAACAGTTGGATTGACCAAGAAACGAGTAGGAGCAACTAGTTCAAATCCACTACCAAAAAGATCTAGAGAATTCAGAGGTGGTTGGAGATCAAGCTTTCGATCTGATAGAGGTGACGGAAACAGAGGAAAACAGATTACTATTTCCACCGGTAGTGTAAAAAAAGCTCCACCCCGGAAAATGAATATCCCGAATGTAACTATTGTGGAAAAAGACATTTTGGTGAATCTTTGGAAGAAAATTGGAGGATGTTTTCGTTGTGGCTCTCACTTGAACACTTTATTAAAGATTGTTCGAAAACTCGAGTAGTACACCTACCACATCTCGAGAGATCGATGATCGCCGCAGGTAGAGGAATGTCTAGAGGAGGTTTTGTTTCGAGAGAGGAGGAGCTAGTAGAGGCGTGATATAGCTACACAACATCGAGGCTAGAGCACCACCGGCGAGCATACGTAGTTCGGACCCGTGAAGAAGGCAATGCTCACGATGTGGTGACAGGTATATTTTTATTGTATTACGAGCCTATTTATGCTTTAATTGACCGGGTTCATCACATTCATATATTAATTTAAAATTAGTTGAATCGGGAAGTTAGAATCAAAATGTCTAGAGTTTTCATAGAGGTGTCTAGCCCTTTGGGACAAACAAGTGTTAGTAGACAGTAGTATGCTGGAGGTGCCCGTTAATAATACATGATAAAATGTTTCTGTGGATTTCTTGATCATGCCTTTTGGCGATTTTGATATCATTTTGGGTATGGATTAGTTATCCGAACATGGGGTAGTTTTGGATTGCTATAAAAAGAGGTTTAGTATTCGAGCGAGAAAATGGGGGCAGAATTGAAGTGAATGGCATCCGCACCGGTGGTTCGACACGTATCATTTCAAATTACTAAAGCTAACAAGTTATTACAACAGGGTTGTTAAGCGTATTTGGTATATGTTATTAATTCCGATTCGGTGGGAAGCCAATGCGGCCCGAGATTAGGATCAGTATGCGAGTTTCGGATGTATTTCCGAAAGAACTCTTGGGTTTACCACACGATAGAGAGGTTGAATTTGCTATTGATGTGTATCCAGTGCACAGCACCAATTTCTATACCTCCGTCAAATGTCGCCATCTTGAATTGAAAGAGTTGAAGGTGCGATTACAAGATTTATTAGATCGAGGATTTATCCGACCGAGTATTTCACCTTGGGAGCTCGGTATTGTTTGTTAAAAAGAAAGATGGTTCTATGCGGTTGTGCATTGATTATCGATGAGTTGAACAAAGTGACAATCAAGAACCGGTATCCTTTGCCTCGTATAGGCGACTTGTTTGATCGAACAAAGGAGCTTGATGATTTTCTAAAATTGATTTGAGATCCGGGTATTATCGGTGAAGGTGAAGGAAAGTGATGTGCCTAAGACGCGCTTCCGTACTCGTTATGGCCATTATGAATTTTTGGTGATGCCGTTTGGATTGACCAATGCTCCAGCTGCTTTTATGGATTTGATGAATCGCATTTTCCAGCCGTATCTAGATCAGTTTGTGGTGGTTTTTATTGATGATATATTGGTATATTCAAAAACAGAGGCAGAACATGATCAGCATCTTCGAAAGGTTTTACAGATTCTGCGGGAAAAACAGTTGTATGGGAAATTAAGTAAATGTGAATTCTGGTTGTCTGAAGTGGTATTTTTAGGACATGTGGTTTCTGCTGATGGGATTAGAGTTGACCCGAAGAAGATCGAAGCAATTGTTCAGTGGAAAGCGCCAAAGAATGTGTCTGAGGTACGTAGTTTTCTCGGTTTGGCTGGATATTATCGAAGATTTGTAAATGGATTCTCGAAAATAACAATGCCGATGACTAAACTACTACAGAAGAATGTTCCTTTTATCTGGGATGATCAGTGCCAGAATAGTTTTGAGACTTTGAAGCAAATGTTGACAGAGGCAGGTATTAACATTACAGTCGGAAAAGATTTTATTGTGTCAAAGTGATGCTTCTTTGAGTGGTTTGGGTTGTGTATTGATGCAAAATGGAAAGGTTATTGCATATGCATCTAGACGATTGAAGCCGCATGAACGTAATTACCCGACACATGACTTGGAGCTAGTCAGTAGTAATTTTTGCTTTAAAGATTTGGAGACATTATCTTTATGGCGAGAAATGTTACATTTACACGAGATCATAAAAGTCTCAAATATCTGTTTATCACGAAAGATTTAAATTTAAGGCAAAGACGGTGGATCGAGCTTCTAAAAGATTATGATTGTGTTATAGATTATCATCCAGAAAAGCAAATGTGGTAGGCGATGCATTGAGCGGGAAAGTCTGCGATTGAATTACGAGCAATGTTTGCTCGGCTTAGTGTTAATGATGATGGAAGCTTGTTAGTGAGTTAAAGGTTAAGCCAATGATGTTAGAAGCGATTAAAGCGACTCGGATGGAAGATGTCAAATTATTAAAGAAAAGAGAAATGGTTGAGAATGATACAATCGAAAATTTTAGTATTGATGAACATAATTGTTTGAGGTTTCAAAATCGGATTTGTGTTCCAACTACTTACGAATTAAAGAAGATGATTCTTCAAGAAGCACACGATGGTACTTTTTTGCGTTGCATCCGGTGGAACAAAAATGTATCGTAATTTAAGGGAGCACTATTGGTGGCGGGAATGAAGAAAGATATAGTTGAATATGTCAAGAAATGTTTGACTTGCCAACGAGTAAAGGCGAGAACATCAGTGCAAGCGAGGTTACTCCGATCTATTAGTATTCTGAATGGAAATGGGATAGTATTACTATGGATTTTGTTACGGGGTTGCCATCGTCGAGAGCAAAAAGAATGCCATTTGGGTGATAGTTGATCGACTTACTAAGTCTGCTCATTTCATAGCGATCGGGGATCGATTGGTCTTTCTGAAGCTTCTTTGAAGTATATATCCGAGAAATTGTGAGATCGCATGGCATTCCAAAGATCTATAATTTCCGATCGAGATCCACGATTTACATCGAGATTTTGGAAGCGATTACATGATTCTTTGGGTACTCGGCTTAATTTTAGTAATCGCATTTCATCCACAAACCGACGGACAATCGAACGGGTAATTCAAATTTTAGAAGACATGCTTCGGGCTTGCATTATTGACTTTGAATCGGGTTGGGAACGATACTTGCCATTAGCTGAATTTGTTTATAATAATAGTTATCAATCTAGTATTCAAATGGCTCCATATGAAGCATTATATGGTCGAAGATGTCGATCAGGTATGTTGGACAGAGTTGAATGAGAAAAAGATTGTTGGACCGGAATTAATTCGGAGAGAAGAAGTAGTTAAAAGATCAAAGACGAGGTTGAAAGTAGCTTTTGACGGACAAAAGTCTTATGCAGATCTAAAGCGACGAGATATAGAGTATTACGTGGGTGATAAAGTGTTTTTAAAAGTATCACCTTGGAAGAAAATTTTGAGATTTGGTCGCAAGGAAAATTAAGTCCTCGTTACATTGGGCCATATGAAGTAATTGAAAGAATCGGACCGGTTGCCTATCGATTAGCTTTACCTCCTAATTACTGAGAAAATTCATAATGTTTTTCATGTTTCCATGCTACTGAAGGTATCGATCGGATCCATCTCATATTATTTCTCTCAAGACATTGAGATTAGACCGGATTTGTCATATGAAGAAGAACCGGTTCAAATACTAGCTCGAGAAGTGAAAGAATTAAGAAACAAACGAGTCCCTTTGATAAAAGTATTGTGGAGAAGCCATAATGTAGAAGAAGCAACTTGGGAACCTGAAGAAACTATGAGAGCGCAGTATCCTCACCTATTCTCAGGTAAATTTCGAGGACGAAATTTATTAAGGGGGGGAGAAATGTAACGACCCGAAATTCGTGGGCACCAGAAAAAAAAAAAATGTGTTATCGGGCCTCCGTCTTAGTAAATCGAGTTAGTAAATAATCATTAGGAGTAATTATGAGTCTAGTAGTGTGCTTAATTAGATTTTTATTTAGTGAATTTAGCTTAATTGAGAGTAATTAGGAAAAAGGATCAAATTGAATAAGGAGTAAAAGTCTAATTGTAGATTAAAAGAAAATAAAAAGGACCAAAATGGCAATTATGCCATTTAGCATAAGTTGAGTGGCATAAGCTTAAAAAAATCTGAGATTTTATGTGTTAAAATATATTATTAATATTATTAAATAATTATATTAATATAATATTATATTATATAATAAAGTAAATAGTAAATGAAATAATAAAAAGAAACAAAGAAGAACAGAAAAGAACAGAGAGCATACGAAACAAGCAGGAAAGAAAGAAGAAAAAGAAGGAAAAAGGAAAAACTAAAGATTCAAGGTTTTAAACTTTAAAAGGTAAGTCAATCAAGTCCTATTCTTTTAATTTTGATGTTTTAGAAGCTTTAAAGCAAGATTTTGATGAAACTAAGTTGATATTTTGAGAGTTTATTGGTTTTAAGTATAGTTTATGTTAAAGAAAAAGATGAACAAGGGGTTAAATTGAATGAAATTTAAGTTAGAGTTAGTAAAAGGATTAAATTGTAAAGTAAGCTATAAGTTTTGTATTATAGGGATTGATTTGGAAGAAATTATAAATTAGGGTTTATTTTGAAAATTTTGTAATCAAGTTGAATATGGAAGGAATTTAAGTAGAATCAAGCATGAATTAAGTTAAGAAAATAAGTAAACTTAACTAGGATTTAATTGCAAAATAAGTCATAAGAAAACAGATTTAAGACAGCAGCAGTAGAGTAACTTTGAAAATTCACCAAAAATCGTAGAAATGGAATTAGAAGTTGAGTGAGATATGAAATTAAAGCTTATTGAGTCTATTTTCATATGAAAGAAACAGAGATAGCAAATAAGTTCTGTATTGTGAGATATTTAAATTTTAGTGAAACTGGTTCAGGGTGATTTCGAGATCCCCTGTTCTGACTTGTAAAAATAATTAAAAATTGTATAAAAATGATTTTGGAACATAATTTATATGGTTAAATTCCTTAATGAGTCTAGTTTCAAATGAGCTAAACAAGGAGGCCATCTAAATTCTGTACAAAGAGTAATTTAATTCGTAGTGAAGAGAGGTCAGAGCAGTTGGACAGTGAAACAGGGGAAACTTTAAGAATAATCTGGTATTGATTGGCCATACCAAAAATTCTGAAAAATTTACAGTAAAAATATATATGAGTCTAGTTTCGGGAAAAATTTACGGATCTTAATTTGGAGTTCCGTAGCTCCAGATATAGATGATTTAGTGACAATGACTCAGGTAGACAGCCTAGAAAGAACTTATAAGTAAATAATAGAATTGTGTATAAAAGATGTGGAATGAAGAGGAAGAGTAGAAATTGAATAAAATTCAATTATTTATTGTAATTTAATGTTGTAATTAATAATGTAAATTATTATTTTCGTAGCTAAAAAGGAACTCGAGGCATCAACCCATAAAGGAAAGGAGAAGGTTACCGAGGAATAATCAAGCAAATTCGGGTTTGTATTACTATAATTCAAGCTATTTATTTATTCATTAAATATTAGATTAATTTATGGATATGGTAAGTAAATTATAAGGTAAGTGTTTTTATTGAAATTGAATTGTATCCGGATTGATATGGAAAAGTGTAATTAATATTGAAATTGAATTTATTATGAAAATGAAAATGAAATTGAGAACTGAAATACCCTATTAACTAGTCGGGCTGAGTCGGATATAATTGGCATGCCATAGGACATGGAAGAGTACGGGATTTTGCCGCTTATCGATCGAGCACTTACGTGCGACTCATCATTATTATTATTCATTACCGATTCGACACTTTGTGTGTCGTATATTGTTCTTATTATCGTTCTGAGTTCAAAGACTTTGTGTGTTGAATAATGATATTGTTATCAGTACATGATTCGACACTTTGTGTGTCGATATCATCATTACCGTTAAGGCACATTGTGCCGCATCGGTGTGTTTGGTTGGAATCCGTGTATCCGTTAAAGTCCGAGTCATTAATAGGGTAAATAAAGAAAAGGTTAAATTGAATAAAATGAAATGGTTGAGCCATTGGAAGAAATGCGAAAATAGAACATGAACTGAAAAATGTGATTGAAATATGAGCATGAGAAAAGAAAGTATGAACCATTGGTTCAAGAAATGGATAATGGCTCAACATGATTGTGTATTATTTCAATTGTTAAATAGCTAAATTTGAATTGTATGAATATATTGAGAATGATAAACTTATGTTTGAATTGGGTTAGTTAAATTAAAGTTATATGATTTAATGATATGATTATTATGTTTATAATTTGAATTATGGTAATACCACTCAATATATGTATACTCGCGTAATGTCGGTTTGCTTCCGTGCGCGCGAGTTGTAGAAGTCAAATCATCGAACCAAAGATCCGGCCGGACTGACTTCAAAAAACCTTTGGTGATGTATATTTCCTTTTATAATGTGGCATGTACGTAGGTTATGTTTAAATGTTATTATGTTTTGAATGTAAATGGTTAAAAATGTTAGTATTACAAGTTTAAAAATTATAATGAAAGGAGTATATTTATTTTAATCTAACTAATATTTTGATAAATTTAAGTTGATATTATATTGATTGAGTTTGATTAGAAGGTATTTAGAATAGAAAATGAATTTATCAAATGAATTGGTTAAATTGGTTGTTTATTGAAATGAATACGATTTATTTTACAGGGGGTTTTATATATTAATAAGCGAAATGTTTGCCGAAATTTATATTAAACAAAATTTATATTTGCAAATTGTCTGATATGTCCGGTAATGCTTCGTAACCCTGTTCCGGCGATGGTTCGGGGTTAGGGGTGTTACAAATTCTCTTGGTCGCACCTTCTTGTCATGGGCCGTGATCATTCTCTTCTGGTACATCTGTCCATGACAGATTGCCTTCAAGTGTTTTTCTTCAATAAGATTTAGCTGGTCATATTGAGCTCGAACCCATTCTGATTCTTCTAGTTTTGACTCCATTAAGACTCGTAGAGAGGGGATCTCAACTTCGATGGGCAGCACAGCTTCCATTCTATAGACTAGAGAGAAAGGAGTTGCTCCTGTAGATGTCTGCACAGATGTGCGATATGCATACAAAGCGAATGGTAGCTTCTCGTGCCAGTCTTTATATGTCTCGGTCATTTTCCCAATGATTCTCTTAATATTTTTGTTGGCCGCTTCTACAGCTCCGTTCATTTTTGGGCAATTGGGTGAGGAGTTATGATGTTTTATTTGAAATTGCTCACACACTTCCTTCATCATCTTGTTGTTCAGATTCAAAGCATTATCTGAAATGATTCTCTCAGGCAAACCATATCGATATATGATTTCCTTTTTTAAGAACCTGCAAACTACGGTCTTCATCACATTAGCAAATGAAGCGGCTTCTACCCATTTTGTGAAGTAATCTATAACCACAAAAATGAATCGGTGTCCACTAGAAGCTTTTGGGGAAATTGGCCCTATAACATCCATGCCCCACATAGAAAAAGGCCACGGAGAAGTCATGACATGAAGGGGCGAAGGGGCTGTATGAATTTTATCGCCATAAATTTGACATTTGTGGCACTTTTGTGCATAACTAATGCAGTTGTTTTCCATCGTCAGCCAGTAATAACCGAGTCTCATAATCTGCCTAGCCATAGTGAAACCATTGGCATGCGTCCCACAAATTCCTTTATGAACATCTTCAAATATTTTTCTGGCTTCAACAGCATCCACGCATCTCAGGAGCACTTGATCTTTTCCTCTATTGTGCAAGATATCCCCATCAAGGACAAATCCCACCGCCATTCTTCTGATTGTTCTTTTTTCGTTCTCATTTGGTTGCTCGGGATACCTTTGATTCTTGACATATTCTAAGATATCATGGAACCACGGGCGTCCATCTGTCTCTTTTTCAATGCTAAAACAATATACAGGGGCCTCATATATGCTCATTTGGAGAGGCATTATTTTCGTTTCTCTATTTGCTTTAAACATTGAGGCCAAAGTGGCCAGGGCATCAGCCAATTGGTTTTCTTCTCGTGGGAAGTAATAAAAGTCACTTCTTTAAATTCTTTAATCAGTTTCTCAATGAGATCGTGATATTTAACTAATTTCAAATCTCTCACTTCCTAATCTCCACGAATTTGGTAAATCACCAACGTTGAGTCCCCGTACACCTTTAAGATTTTGATGTTTCGTTCAATAGCTGCACGAAGTCCCATGATGCAAGCATCATATTCCGCTACGTTATTGGTACAGAAGAAATTTAATCTGGCAGTGAGCGGATAATGGTTCCCCTCTGGTGATACTAAGACTGCTCCAATCTCATGCCCCAATGCATTCGATGCACCATCAAAGCTCATCTTCCATGATTTCTCTTTTGACGGCTCACACTCTTTTTCTATAATGCACATCAAATCTTCGTTTGGGAAATCAAATCTCAATGGCTCGTATTCTTCCGTTTTTCGAGTTGCTAAGAAGTCAGTTATTGTGCTCCCCTTTATTGACTTTTAGCTCACATAGACGATGTCGTACTCCTATAGTAGGATCTGCCATCGTACCATTTTTCCTGACAGTGTAGGTGATTCCATCATGTACTTTATTGGTTCTAGCTTTGAAATTAACCATGTCGTATGATACAACATATATTGTCTGAGCCTTCGAACTACCCAGACCAAAGCACAACAGAATTTTTCAATTGACGGGTACTTTGCTTCATACTCTGTGAACTTCTTACTGAGGTAGTAAATCGCTTTTTCTCTTTTCCCCGACTCATCATGCTGCCCCAGTACACAACCCATTGAGTTTTCGAACACAGTCAGATACAATATTAACAGTCTTCCGGGAGTTGGCGGTACTAGCACAAGGGGACTAGACAAATACTGTTTTATCTTGTCAAAAGCCACTTGGCACTCCTCATTCCATTCTCCCGGATTAAGGAGTCAAAAAATTGGATCACACTGGTTGGTAAGCTGAGCAATAAATCGAGCGATGTAGTTCAACCTCCCTAAAAATCCCCTGACTTCTTTTTGTGTGCGCGGAGGTGGTAGTTCTTGTATGGCTTTTATCTTATCTAGATCAACCTCAATACCTCTCTCGCTGACAATGAAACCTAGTAATTTTCCTGAGGTAGCCCAAATGTGCACTTGGCTGGATTAAGCTTCAGCTAGAACTTTCTTAGTCTTTTGAACAACTTCCTGAGGTTCCTAATATGCTCTCTTTCCCCCCGAGATTTGGCAATCATACCATCGATATAGACTTCTATTTCTTTTGTGCATCATGTCATAGAACAACATCACCATGGCCCTCTGATATGTTGCCCGAGCATTCTTTAATCCGAACGGCATCACCTTATAGCAGAATGTCCCCCACATTGTTACGAAGGTAGTTTTTTCCATATCCTTGGGAGCCATCTTTATCTGATTATAACTCGAGAATCCATCCATGAAAGAAAATAAAGAATGTTTTGTTATATTATCCACCAACGTATCAATGTGTGGCAAAGGAAAATTATCCTTAGGGCTTGCTCGATTCAGATCACGATAATCCACGCACATTCATACCTTGCCGTCTTTCTTCGGTACTGGGACTATGTTTGCTACCCATTCTGGGTATTTGGAGACTTGTAGGAAGCCAGCATCAAATTGTTTCTTGACTTCTTCTTTTATCTTTAACAGCATTTCAAGTCTGATTCATCTTAGCTTCTGTTGAATGAGTTTGCATTCTTGTTTTAGTGGGAGTCTATGGACCGCTATATCCTCGTTCAACCCTAGCATGTCTTGATACGACCATGCAAATACATCTTTGTACTCACGAAGCAAGGCGATCAAATCATGTTTGGTATTCTTTGAAATGGAGGTCCCAATCTTCACTTCTTGCCTCTTTTCTTTATTTCCCAAGTTTATTGTCTCAACAGATTCTTGATGGGGTAAAATCTGTTTATCTTCTTGTTCTATCATTCTTAGTAAGTCAGGAGACGAAACATAATCTTCAGCATTTTCCTTAGCTTCGAATTCTCCTAAACAAATAGCTTTCTCGAAATCGATTTCAAGACTTGTAACGGGATTGCTCAGGTCGTTGATATCTGAGCACTTAAAAGGTGAATGGAAAGAAAACTATAGAGGAGCATCAAGGTATGGGAATCAACAAACATAATGTTATGGCATGATATGAGATACATGTAAGGACAAACTATGAGAAGGGGGAATAATTATGAAGTTAATGAGAATGAAAAGACTATGACAAAATGCATCTCCGTTAATGTTCATTTAAATGATAAAGAGCAAACATAAGCTCTTACAAAAGAGTCCCACAATTATTTAGGGGCACAAAAAAAAAGAGAGTTAACATTGAGCATTACTCTAAAGAGGACTTAGAAACTACAAGAAGATCCAAGCAGTCCAATTGTTTAAAATGAATCTAGGAGGACCAGGGCATATCTTTGGAACATCTTTAATTGAATCATCCCCTTTGTCAATAACATTTATACTGACGTTCTGAAGACCCCTTTCAATCAATAACAGCGTGCTTCGTAAATTATCTTACCCTAGGTACATCATTTCTATAGATGTAAATGTTTTTGACAAAGGAGGATATGTTATGAGCTCCCATTCCAATTCCCGACCTGAGGCTCTTGCAATCCTCCTTTCTTGATCTTTATGTAACAGATTTTTTCTTTGTCGTATATCCGGCTTGAACCCTAAACCGTATCGAGCCTTATAGTGTACTGGTTTTAGTGCTCAATGAATGATTAAGGTGATATGCACATGCAAATAAATGGATGAATGAATAAATGACAAGTGAATGTTAGTAATGAATAAATATGCAAGAATTTTGGGGTTGATTTTAAGATAGCCCCATACTTAGGCATTTCATTAATCAAAAGAGCCCATTACAAAACGTTTTGCCATAACTGATTTAACAGTTACACAAATTTCCTAGCCACATCGCCTTGTTTCTTCACTCGTTCTAGGAACTCCGACATGCTTGATCTTTCGCTCAGAGGGAATTGGCAACTGAGAGCTTCGGCTTCATCTGATAATTGCATGATTTGCACAGCCGCCTTACGAATTTCATTGATCAAACCGCGGAGATGCATATCTTTTTCTTGGAGAGCTCTTTCGCAGGCGCGAGTATCTCTGTCATGCTAACCATTCTTTTCTTTTAGGGCTTTTAAGAGAGTATCAAAATGTTGCTGACGAGCATTCGAAGTCACATGCTCGGGAAGATTGGAGATACATCCTTCCTTTAAACTGTCCCCTTTTACTTTCTGGGTTTTTAAAGACCAGTCTCGAACCACGGTATTTTTCTCGATTACTTGTGTAATTGACTCCTCCATCAGAAACCCGTTTTTGGCAACCAATCTCTAATCAACACCTTCCTAACAAGATGCCTATGATGCATGATGAAAAATAAAAATGAAGACAAATAACCTTGGTTAGTAATCAGAACAAATATAAACGGAGAAAAACTATGGAAAATCTAATAAATTAAGCTATTCAATCATGCATTTTGGTGAAACTGACCTAAGTTTTTTTTTTTTTTTGCCCCATAATGCTTTACAAAATAAACTTACCCCACATGCTAATCAGATAATCTACCCGATCCAATTTTATTAAACAAACCTAATTCTCTCGCAAAAATAAATATAAAGAAATAAAAAGTAAGAGGCGTTTCTCCCATGTACTTATTTTGGTGACTATTAACGGACGAATGTTCGGCATGGCTCTAGTCGGGTGGGTCATACAGTTCACTATATCCGGTTTTGGTTCTAAAAAGGTACTCGAATTGTCCATACTGTCGCCTACTAAGGCTAGTACGGAGCCTCGGTTATCGCTCATCATAGGCTCGCGAGCTCAATTCGAGGGATTACATTTACTTATACCTATGCGGAGGGACAAGTTAACTCACAAAAGCATAAGTCATATGTAACCCAGAAGTATTCACTAGCCTGTGCGGAGGGATGAGTTAACTCACGAAGGCGTAGCGCTTATTTCCACTTAAATAGACGGAGCTCGGGTAGAGAGCTTATGTTACGTAAAAATGCAAGTGCACGGTGTGTAGGGAGAAACTCACAAACCTTTTTATTTTTGAAAACAAACTAAAAATCGTAAAACTTAAAGCTAAAAAAAACAGAAAAATAAACAAGTTAGAAAAATATTAATTTGAAAACCGAATGCAGATGCATGACTTTTCAAAAATAAAATTCAAGGATCATGATTAAAATTAATTTGAACGAGGAATTTTGAAAATTTTGACAACGCGCGTTTAACATCAGACTCAACTCTCGAAAAATAAGGTCCCCAGCAGAGTCGCCAGCTGTAGCGACGTAAAATTTAGTACGAGCGCTAATTGAGAAAATTATTGAAAATTGGAAAATAGAGTTTCGATTTTATTTAATAAAAGGGAGTCGCCACCGATCTTTTTTTTTCTAGGTGTGATCGGACACCTAATAAATCCTCTTTTCAAAAGAAAATTTATTTTTTGAATTTTCTTAAAAAAATGGCCAAGTTTAGGTCTACGTTAAAATTCCAGAGAAAAATAGGGTTCGGGAGTCGGTTACGCGCGAGGAAGGTATTAGCACCCTCGCGACGCCCAAAATTGGTATCTCATTAATTTTCAAAAATACGAGTTCAATTTAATATTTAATCGCGATCTGATTGAAACACGAGAATTTTTGAAAATACGAAAATTTTCTTAAAACACGAATATTTTTAAAATACGAAAATTTTGAAACACCAGAATTTTTAAAAATACGAAAATTTTTGAAACTCGAAAATTTTTTTTGAAACCCGAGAATTTTTGAAAACACGAAAATTTTTGAAAACTCGAGAATTTTTTAAAACCCGAGAATTTTTTAAAACACGAAAATTTTGATATATTACAAATTGACATATTATAATCTAAAAAAAAAATTTTGATAATTTAAAAATAACTACAAAAATAATCATTTTATTTTAAAACCCGAGAATTTTTTAAATTTTTTTATTTTTTTAAAAGGGCGTATCGTATTTAATACGAACCGATGATATTCACCCAACATAACGGTAAAATCAACGACTTAGTGTCAAACCGATTCGTTGCCTTATTTATTAAAATTATTAAAAATAAAATAAAATGTAATTAAAAAAAGATGATAACAAAAAATACAAATAATATTAAAACGAGATATCATCAAAATATACGAATTAAATTAAATGTGGGTAAAGAAAAATTACCCAAAAGCCTAAAATACGGGCTTGATCGAATGGTTTACGCGACTCAGTTTTTTTTTCTTTCTCTTTTTTTTTTTCTTTTTTCCTTTTCTTCTTTTTTCTTTTTCTCTTCTCTTTTTTTGCTATTGGGCTGCTGGATTGGGCTTGACCTACTGTGTTGGACTGCTGGATCTGGGCCTGTGCTGGCCTGCTTTTTTTTGGGCTGGTTTTTTTTTTAGGCTGCTTTTTGGCCTGTTTCTTCTTTTTTTTTATGCTATTTTTTTTAATGGGTTACTGCATCGGGTCGCTGCGGGTCAGGTCGGCCCAACTATTTTTTTAATTTTTAATTTTTTTCTTTCTTTTTTCCCTTTTTTTTTCTTTCTTTTCTTCTTCTTCTTCTTCTTTCTTCTCCTTCTTCTTCTTCTTCTTCTTCTTCTTCTTCTTCTTCTTCTTCTTCTTTCTTTCTTCTCTTAGCTCACCGCCGCCGTAATCACCGTTGCCGCTTCACGCCTTCGTGGCCACCTTCTCCTTCTTCTCTTCTTCTTCTTCCCTATCTTTTTCTCTTCTTTTTCTTTCTCTCCTTTTTCTTTTTTGGGGTTTCTTGCTTGGCCAATTTTTTAGGGGTAAGAACCCATTTTATGGTTTTTTTTTTTGCAGCTGTTAGGTGGCTAGGGAGGAGGGGGCCATGCCCTAGGCTGGTGGCCGAAAATCAAGGAGGGTAGGTGCCCAAATCGTGTGATTTTGCCAGAAGGACCTGACTGCAAATACAGTAAAATTGGAGGGTTGAATTGTAATTTTGAGAAAATAAAGGGTCAAAATGTAATTTAGGAAAATTTTAGGGTCGAAAGGTAATTTTAGAAAAAAATAAGGGGTCAAAATATATTTTTGGAAAAGTTAAGGGGTCAAAATGTAATTTTAATTTTTTTGTATTTTTCAATTTTTTTTAATTTTGAAAATTAAACACGAAATTGAGTCGGACAAAATTTAGTGCTTACAAAGTGTTCTTGCACAGACGCACCTTCTTCCAAACAAGGAGCATAAACACGCTACTTCATATGCAACATGCTGGTTAGAGTTTTCGACATACATATTTGTTCCAGCCTTTTCCATAATGCAGCGGCGGTCTTCTCCTTCATCACATCCTGCAAAATGTCGTTAGACAAATGCAGATGTAATTGTGTTAATGCCTTTCGATCCTTACGCTTCTTCTCTTCATCCGTTAATGTCGAATGCATCTTATCTATCCTTAGTAGGGCATCCTCCAGATCCATCTCTGCAAGAACTGCTTGCATCTTAATCTGCCACAACGTAAATATGGTGTTGCGATCCGACAGCGGAATTTCATACTTCAAAGATGTCATTATCGTGATTGAGATGAACAACCCGAAAACTCTGATACCAATTTGTAAAATAAATAGTGTCGAAACCATTTTTCGTAAAAAGGCGTCCACTTTGATTTTGAAAATGAAAACGAACATGAGATCGCCACCAATCCTTTTTGATGAGGTGTGATTGGGTCACCTCGTAATTCAATCATTTTAATAAAAAATTTAATTTACTAAAATGACAATTTTTTGGTCCACAAAATCCAAAAAACGGGTTTGGGAGTCGGTTACGCACGAGGAAGGATTAGCACCCTCGTGACGCTCAAAATTGGTACCTAATTGATTATTTGATGTCTTTATGTCGAAAGTTGAAAATTCAGAAAGAATTTAAAATACGATCCCTTTTTGGATTGGAATGCTTAAAAAAAGTAAAAATATATTGAAGACTTTCTTATCTCGAGGCAACAAAACGTCACATCCAGTAAGTTAGGACATGACATTCGAATCTTTGAGAATAATTTGTCCTTTGATTTTTATTTGAAATCTTACGTGTTTTAATTTTTAAAAGGATATTCAATTATTTGAATTTAAAGAGAAAAATCGGAACCCCGTAAGTTAGGGCACGATTTTATCGAATCTTTCAAATACGGAACATTGCCTATTTTTTGAAAATTTTGTTGACATGTTCGGATAAAAAATAATGATATAAAATATTACATTGATGAATGACGGTACAAAATGATGATATACGAATGAAATGTCGCATTTAATAGAATGAAAATAATGAATATACTAATGAAAACAATATACGATAATCACATAATGTACATTATTTTAACACTACTATGAACAATCAAAGAAAAATAAAATAAATAATAACAATGATACTAATAATAATATTAGTGACAAAACAATGCACACAAAAGAAAATACCAAATTTTTGAATATTATGAGGACAAAGAAATATATATGTACACAGATAAATATTGAGAGAAATAATTTAAAATATTGAAAATAAAATATCAAATTAAAATACAAATAAGAGGGGTGCAATTTGTAATGAAGCACAATAAATAATAATAAATAATGAGCAATAATAAACAATAATAATAAAAATTGTAACACTCCGAATTTGGGCCTAGAAGAATTGGGCCAATGGGCCTTGGGAATGGGAGCATTTAAAAATTTTTGAGATATAAGTAGCACTTAGAATATTATTAAGATAGTATCAGGATTAATTGAAGCCTTAGAGGTAAGGGTGACCTTAGGGAAAAATTTATTTTTCTCACTTAGTGGACCCTAGTCTCAAGCATGAGGCCTCATAAGCAGATTAAGAGGAGAGAGGACACAAATGGGCTTGTAGTCCAGTGAAAAGTGGCGTCATATAGGGACTATGAGGTGGCGCGTTAGGCAGTCAAGTGGTCCAAGGTTTGAGGCCTAGGAAGGGAAAATTAATGAGTTTTATTTTTGTGCCTGGACAGAAGGAGCTGGCGTTGGAAGGGACTCTGAAAAGGAGTGTTCAGGAGAGAAATTTAAGGTGCAAATAAGGGAGAAAATATAGGGATTGGGAGGTAGATATAGTGGTGCCGAATTGGACTCTGAGGGAAGGGAAGTTCGGCTAGGGGATATATATATGAGTGTCGAATTAAGTTCCTAGGTTAATGCTAAATTTTTGCTTCTCTGCTAGCCAAATTTCATCACTTGTGAGAGGCAGACGTTTTTCTAGGTGCGCCAAAGCCGAATCCTTCATATCCTCCCTTCTTAAATTCCCTTTTGGTTTACCACTCGGTTCTAGCCAAATCACTTTTATTTCTTATTTCCCAAGTGTTGTCGAATTGCCTCTGTCACCTTTATAGTCTCAAAAGCCAGACTTAAGTCGCAGGATCAAAGGAAGATTTCGGTAAGAGCTTAGTTGAATTTTTAGTGTGTTTTGTTAAAAGTCGAAGGGCTATCTAACCCCTCTTTGCCGTTACCATGTATTAACAAGGGTGAGGCTCAGCAATCGCAAGCGCGGTAGGTAAGGATTGTTATCAATGTAGTGAGTATTCTCGATCCAGCTAGAGTTTTAATAAGTGGCCGAATCTATTGTGGCTCATAGGGGTGACTTATGATCAATATGGGTCACTTGGTTATTGACGATATAGGTGTTTGGATGCAGATCTAGAGGATAATCGCCAATAATGGCAAAGGAAGGACTACGAGAAAGTAAGGCACACGGTAAGGTTGCGATAAGGTTTCGGTTTCTGATAAAGTGCATCTTAAGTTATGATTAATCGTTAGGTGATGTCAATTGTAGGTTCGTGACTAAGGGGTTCGCAGCACGCAAGGTTACCAGGTGTGTACAAACACTACACACACGATATTAGCAATGCCGAAAAGCCGAAAGTGGCTAAATGGGCCCGGTAGGCCCTGAGGCTAAGAATTGATGAAATGGGTTGGTTTGTTAAACGTATTGAGTTAGTCACACATGATACACGATTTGGATTTTTTTGGGGCCTAAAAGGCCATATGATAAGATTTGGGCCTAATGGGCCATAAGGGTGTGATTTGGGCTTGATGGGCTTATGGGGACGTAGACATGTATGTTAGGGTTTATGAACCTTAGGCCTAGTTTGAACAACTCTTAAATTCCATAAGACTTAATCTAATTAAACATGTCTGTGAACAAGTCGATGGGTTGGAGTGTGGCAACAGACGTACGCATGTCTAGGAGTGGATCTACGGAGAGCTTGGTACTTAAGCGGCCCTAGTGGCCCACCTCCTCTTTTCTAGAATCCTACCTGGTGCGTAGTGTCTGTTCACTTTAGCCGCGAGGACTTGTTAATGGGCCAAAGTTTATAGCTAAAACCCGAAAAGGACCAAATACCCTTATATTTGCAAAATTACTAAATTACCCTTATATTTGTAAATTTATTAAAATACCTCTAGATTGTAAAGTACCAAAATACCCCTGTTTTGCGAAAGTACCAAAATACCCCTATTTTGTAAAATTACCAAGATTCCCTTATGTTGGAAAATTACAAAAAAATACCTCTGTAGGATAGAATTACGAAAATACCCCCGGGTAGTGAAATGATGAAAATACCCCTATGTGACGAATATAAGTTTATAGATGTTACTTGTGTGTTTGATGCATTCATATGATATTCTGCTTAGGATGCATATGGGGTGGGAATTATGGTACGGAGGAAGATTTGAGGATTGCATGACCGTATGGTATGGATCCAGGATCGCATGGCCGTATGGTATGGATCCATAGAAGGCTTTAAGCCCAACATGTGTTTAGCAGCTTTGCTGCGACGTTCGGTAGTATTGCAACCGGGCTACCCTTGGTGTGTAGTGGAGGGGTGGGTCGAGCTAGAACTCCCCACAGGAGTCATAAGGTTGGAAGGGAAATGGTGTGTGTAGCGGATGGATTTTTGGGGTGGGTTTGCATTATTTGTTTACAAATGATACGATATGCTATGATATGAGGTCATTGTGGGCTAAAGCCCAAGACCACCGATTTTGATAGGGCTTACGCCCAATGTGAATATTTGTAAGTGATTTGTCTGCCAAGGGTTGTACACACTGAGTTTCGAAACTCACACCCGTTTAATTTAATGTTTTAGGTAATCCTGAATAGACGACTCGATGTGGGAGAGGACTCGGAGGTGGCCACACTACAAGAGGCTTAAATTTTCATTTATTTGTTTCAAAATACATGTTTTTAGTTACTTAATTTTCGGTGGATGTAATAAGGCCTTGTACTCCGTTTTGACTTCAGATTTATTTTGGGTTTTGAGACTAATTGTTTATTTAGTTATTAAACCTAAGTAAACTCTTATGTTCAAACTTGGTTTCTGAAATACTTAAATTAATAAAATGGGTTTTTATCTTTCATTAATAAGACTAAAAGATTTTGGGCTTTTGGGCCTTAACTTTTTTTTTTTTAAAATTAGCAAAACCGTTTTGAATTGTGCCTTTAATGTGACATTTCAGATTCGGGCCTAACTTCTAGGCCGTATTTGGGGTGTTACAAAAATAATAATCATATAATAAAGTAAAGAATACAATAAAGGAAATAAATTACTTTAAAATACTAAAAAGTAAAGAGTAATAAATAAATAAACAACAAATAAATAAAATAACAAGTAATTAAATAATAAATAAAATAATATACAAAAAATAAAAATAAAAAAATGAATCTATAAATGGTAAATACTAAGTGAATGAAGATCAAATTGGGATTAAATAATAATAATAATACATTAATAAACGAATAAATAAATAAACAAATAAATAAGAGTAATAATAATAATAGTAATAATAATAATATGATAATAGTGATAAAAATAATAATAATAATAATAATAGTGATAATAATAGTAATAGTAATAGTAATAATAATAATAGAAATATTAAATAATAATAACATTAATAATAATGATAATAATAATAAAATTGCAAAAATAACTTTAAAAAGGACTAAATTAAACTTAAAACAAAAGTCTGGGGAAAAATCAGAAATAAAAAGAAAGGAAAAGGACCTATCCGAACATGCGAATAACAAGGAGGGCCAAAAGGGCAATTTTTCCTTATCCTCCGAAACGACGTCGTTCAGATAGGGACCTAGCTGAAATCTCAATAAGTTATGGGGCAAAAATTAAATAGATAAAAACTTAATTGTAAAACAATAAAAAAGCGAAATGGCTAAATGTGCAATTAGCCCTTTCATCGAAAATACGCGGATCCTCCTTGCAGGTTGGGTCAAGGCGCAGGTCAGTGGCCTTATACGGTGCCGTTTTGAGGCCACTGAAACAGGCCCTAAATGACGTCGTTTGGGACCTCTTATAAAAGCAATATTTTTTTGAAAGGAACATCCTGCCATTATTCCTAAAGAAAGACTAAGTGCCCCCCTTTTTCTCTCAACTCTCTCTGTAGGCCCATGGGTCGTTTATGTTTCGATGGGATTTCGATGGGCCACCGCCACGCGACGGCGCCGCTTTATATGGTGGCCGGAAGACCGTAAAGGTAAATTTATTTATTTTTTATATATCTATGTATAAGTATACTATTTTTAAAGGAAAAATAAAGAAAATATAGGTATATGTATGTATATTCGAAGGAGGAAAATAAAGAAAAAATAAAACAAATAAAATAAAAAATAAAAGAACAAAGATCTTACAAATCCAATTTTTTTGAATCTATTTTTTTTGTAATGGCCTAAATTCGAGATTATCAGAATAATGGTTTCGCAACCATAAATCCGATTTAAATAGAAATTTATTTCAATATGTTTGCATGAGTCTTTATATGATAGGAAATATTTTTATAAATATTTATAAAATGTTAGTAATGTGGTATTAAACTTTCGTTAGAAAATTTTTACGTTTGGGTAGGTAATTAAATGAAAAGGACTAAATTGAAATGAAAGTAAAAGTTTAATTATAGATTAAAAGAAAGTATAAAGGACCAAAATGGCAATTAAGCCATTTTGTCTAGATTGAGGCGGTGAATTGAAGAAAAATCTGAGATTTTTAGTTTATTATTATATTATTATATTATTATTATATTATTATATTATTATAAATATATATATATATAAAGAAAAGAGAAAAGAAACAAAAGAGATAGAAACAGAAAAGAAACAGAGAGCAAACGTGAAAGAAGAAAGAAAAAGAGAAAAGAAAGAAGAAAAGGAAAAATTAAAAGTTTGAAGCTTGGAGTTTAATTTGATCCGGAAAACTCAAATACAAAGCTAGATCGAGGAAAGGAAAAAGTCCCGGATTAGTAGATTTTATAAACGAACTAGTATCGAGGTAAGTTCATGTAACTTGAATTATATTCTTAAATGTTTGAAATGTATGTTATTGATGTGAATATAATTTGAATGTCCATTGTATGAAATTTGATGAAACATTGGTATATTTAATAAAAAGGGAAAAAAATCCCGGTTGAATGAAAGGAAAATTCGATGGATCTCTCAAAAAAAGGAATTGACGGTAAAAAGGATCTAGCCCGACGGGGTGATCCTATCCTGATATAGCCCTCCCGAAGAATATATGGAAAATGGATTTAGCCCGGACGGGTAATCCGAATTAGGTCCAATTTAGCTGGATAGTAATTGATCCAAGCTCATTAGAGTAATTGTCGCTGCAGGGGATTTAGCTTTGACCGTAATCCCGACAATACTCTATGAGTTTATATTACAGAGATTTAGCCTTGGACTGGTAATCCTATTTGTAAAGATGAGGTTCATGGGAGTGTGCTCTCTGAAATGAAAATGTGCGCACATGAATATGAATTGACGGACCGGTTTGTACACAAAAGTGTACCTCTAAAAATCCATCGAAATTTCGAGTAATTCAACGGGATAAATATGGAAAAATAACAAGGAAATGAAAATCATAGTATTGATGAGCTCATCAATCATGGTGTGTATATTATTGATATATGGAAATTAATGAACTAACTTGAATGTTGAGCTTGTGCATGTTAGGGTATTAATGCATTGAATGGATATATGAATGCTTATTACATTGTATTGAAAATATTAGGTAAGTATAATTCTTGTTACATGGGCTTATTAAGCACAAAGTGCTTACTCTGCTTTCCCTTTCCCTTGTTTTGTAGTGTTAAGAGCTCGGAGGTCGAATCGGTGGGAGACTCATCACACTATCAACCCCAATATTTTCGGTTTTAAAGAAATTTTAGTTTGGAAATAAATGGCATGTATAAGCTAATAAAATAAATGTTAATATGAAATGAATATAAGGTTAGCCAACGATATGGCTTATGTGTTGAAGTTATTTTATAAATATGCATGAATTTTATTTTGAAAATATGTTGAATTAGAATGGTTTCGGTTAAAAAAAAAAAAAAAAAACTCGTAATGCCTCGTACCTTATTCTGATAACGAATACAGGTAGGGGGTGTTACATTTTTTGTATTCAAAGTCTCTTCTTTTTTTTTTTATTTCAAAAATCAGTCCCCAATACATTGTTTTCGTAAGGCTTTTATAGCCGAAAATACAAGTGATTTTTTATCTCTGCTTTTGCTGTTTCTTGCCATTGTTTCCTTTGCTATACTACTGCTTTTGGTCTCTTTTCGCAGGTGTCAAGAGTCAACAGAGGCAGATGCTGGGCTATTTTGGTGCTACATCAGTAGAGGACCCGTCCCTCGGGTGGTGCGCGCGCCGAGGGTGTACATGGAGGTGCGGCGCTTTAGCTTTTAGGGTTTCTGAGAGTGTTAAAATTTTTAGGCCACTTAGGCCTTGTAATTTAGGGTTAAGATTTGTTTGGGCTTTTTGAATCTGTTGTAAATGGATTCTTTTTTGGTTTATTTGCTAATGGGCCCCGAGTAAATCTGGGCCTGTACAAATAGAATGTCGGTAATGACAATATATCGCAAAGAAAAGAGAAATAAAAATAAAGAACACATATTTTACCACTGTATTTTTTTTAAATAAGGATTCGGGTCACTTAATTCTAATAATTTTAGAGGTATTTACTGATTAAGTTACAATTATTTTAGTGCTATTTAAGTATAAAGATTTTTTAGTATATTTTCAATTTATTAAAAAAATATTTATTTTAATATTTTTAATATTTTTAATATATTATATTTTTTAGATTTATTCTTATATAAAAATTAATATAAAATTTTTTAATACAAGTCCGAATTTAAGTTTATATTTTATTTGAGTCTACTTAAATCCATTCCCGATCCTATATAGAAAAGGAAACACAGAAGCCAAGCGAGCAAAGGAAGAAGAATTTGAAAGAGAGAAGAAAAAAATGTATCATCCAACCAGAGGCGGCGTTCGTGGTGGCAGAGATCGTAAGTTTTCCCCCTTCTTTATCCCCTTATTAGCTTTATGCGTTTCTAGGGCTTTCGTCTTCTTAGATTCCATAATTCAATTTAATTTTAACAAAATTTTGCTATAACAACAATTTTATGATTCTCGGCCCTTATGTTTGGATTTTCTTTAATTGAATGATAAGAGATAAAAGGAGTTGGAAACTTAAATTTATTTATCGATTAAAAAAAATTGGTTGCGCTAGAGAATTTTGCGATCTGGATTTATGGGTTAGTTTTGCCCTTTTAGCTAATTTTAAATTCTGAAATAAGTTCAATTTAGATTTTTGAGTGGTAATTTTAGTTTTGTCATGTCATATAGCTATGAAGTACTTGTCTTCTTCGTTCCTATTAGTTTAAAGAATATGTTGTCATTCTGGAGCCGGATTACTAAATAATATACACAATTTGTTTCCTCAGAAACCTGAATTGGTTGTTCTGAAGAAGGATTTACATGTAAGATGTTTGAGTTTGGGCTTATCCAATAAATATAAGGGGGATTAAATATGTTTGAATTTCCAATTCATCTAACCTGATAGGCCTGTCTTGTGTAATCGAATAAACTTTTGCTGATGGATGAGCATCATATTTGAAGTTAAACTACTGTCATTCCTAATCTAGTTTAACTTCGAACATAAATTTATATTTCTTAACTTCAACTTTGTGGATATATATTTCTTGATGGATAAGCCACCTCTGGATAGCTTAATATTGAAATTAAGAAGCAAACTTCAACTTGTGTTTCGTTTGCTGCTTCTGAATACAGCGAATAGAGAAACTTCAGGAGCTAGCATTATTTACCAATTTGGTATAGCTGAGTCTGACCTTGAAGGAGACCGGGTATCTTTCTCATTTTCCATCTCCGTTATGGAACTTTTTTCAGATCTATTATAAATGTTGACATCTTTTAAAAATCTAGGAATTTCTCAATTCTCATTTAGGTTCCAAGAACTTGGAAAATTCCAGTTTTTATTTTTCCAATATAACTTCTTTTTAAATTTTGTTTTGAAAATTTGAAATTCTCTTTACAAAAGAAACCTTTCGTTGAACTCCCTCGCCCTAATGTGCCCTTAGGGTTCAGATAAAAGGTTAGACAAAAAGATTACAAACTGAAGAAGCTATGCAACAAATGAAATAAAATTCTAATTTTTACATGATATCCATTAAAACCAATGGTTTGAAAATATAAAAGATATTGGTTCTCCTTGTTGAAAATAAATTGAAGAGAAGAAAAACGCGTTACCTTTAGTGCATTTTATGAAAAAGAAAGTTTTTATGTATCTATATTTCTTGACGCCTTCATGCATAAGTAGACACATAAATATAATCTTTATGGATATTGATCCACTTCCTTTATTTGAGAGAGTGTTGTGAGTGATTTCCAATATATTTTGAAGAAAAAAGGGAAAAGAGAAATGCAAGGATTATGTTGGTGTAGCAGGAGTAGAGGAATTTCCGATTACTAGACACTAACTATGGATATGTTCTTGGCTACCTATGAGCAACCTGGGACTATCATGTCATCAAATGCTGTAGTGGCCACTTGGAGAAGTGTGAATTGAAAGAATAAAAATGCTAGATCTAAAAGTACAGTTCCCCACCTTAGTTGAGGGTTAACTCTATTGATTTTTCAATTCCTACTACTCTTTGACATTTTAAATTTTGAGATCTTCAGTGCTTTTCATTATTTAGTATATTAATTTTTGAGACATGAGATTAGAGATTTTAGCATTTGAGGGGTTTATTATTAATTTTTCTTGCGTATTTGATTAAAATATTTGTTTCTACATCTTGTTTGCATATTAGTTACATAAAAAATTCTACTATAGCTTTGCTTAATGTTTATGAGTTTTGTCTTTATTTTCCATGTACCAGTCTAGGTGAACCATACCAATGAGTATTTTTTTCTGTGATATGCAGAATTTAGTTGGGAGGATGTAAAGGTTGATAAACATCGGGAGAATTATCTTGGTCATAGTATTAAGGCACCTGTTGGGAGATGGCAAAAAGGTATGGTTGTCTCTTACTTTTTCTGTGTGCAGTACAAAGTTATTGTATTTTTTTAAGCTAGAGGATAACTTTATGTCATCCTCTCTCTCTCTCTCTCTCTCTGAATAGTTGCTGGAATACATAGTGCTATGAAAATTTCACCCTAAGCAAAAGCCTATCAGCACATGAAGTTGTTCTTTTAAATTGCAGGGAAGGATCTGCACTGGTATTCAAGGGATAAAAATTCCAAGGGTTCAGATGCTGAGGCTCTAAAAGAAGAAATTAGAAGAGTCAAGGAAGAGGAGGAGCAGGCCATGAGGGAGGCTCTTGGACTGGCTCCTAAGCGTTCTAGTCAACCTCAAGGCAATCGTCTTGATAAGCATGAGCTTTCGGAACTTGTGAAGCGAGGGTCTACTGCAGAGGACTTAGGTGCAGGCCATGCTGAAGCAGCACGAGTCCACGGTCTTGGTTTTGCAAGGTATGTGGTAGATTTATATAATGCGAAATAAATGAGTTCTCAAGATATATGATTGTACAAAAGAACAGTCAGTAGGTTTTTATATGTTTTTTCCCTTCATATTATGCTCAATTATGAACACTAAATAAAGAACATTTATAAAGAAACTGCTGCTATATTGGGTTCTTGGGAGTGAGGAAGATCATTTTAGGTACTATCTCTGAGGAGTGGTTGTAGATAATTTGTATCTTGTCGAATGTGCTCTGTTTGATCAAGCACCCAAAATAGCAGCATCTACGGACACATCAATGCTTTTTGGTTAAATATATAGGCATTTACCATACTATAGTAAAAAAATTGCAACTACGAAATTGAGTAGTTTAATCCTTCTACATTTAATAGTCAGCAAACTAGTAAGATTGGTAACAATGTTAAATGGTAAATTGTAGACTCCTGAAATTTAAAATATCGATCTATAGGTAGCACTAGGGCAGCAAAATAATTCTTCTATCTAGAACGTATGATATTATCAAATTTAACTTTTGCTTGTTTGCACCAATATCAAACATGCAAGGATCAAATTGCTTAGTTCTACAATATAGAGACACCTATACTTTTGACTATTGTACTAGAATTGCCTAGATATCTCATAAGAAAAAGTGCATGGCTGCTATTGCTGGAGCATTAATGGCATCAAATCTTTGAGAATATCATTTTTTTTTTTTTTACAGAAGCTTTCACCCTTTTTAACTTTCCCTTTGGCCTCTTTTTTCCTATATCTTTTGCTCTTGCTGCAGATTGCCACGTGCATGGGAAGATCCAACTACACTTCCATCCACTCAGAAGGAAGCCTCACCTGAGCCAGTCAAGGTAGATGAACCCGCTCCATCAACCACCAATGCTGAAGAAGGTGAATCAGACTATGAAAGCAGCAGGAAGAGAAAGAAGCGCGAGGAGAAGCGACGGGAAAAGCATGACAGACATGAGAAGCGGCATGACAACAAACACGAGAAGCATGAAAAGCGACACGAAAAGAATGAGAAGCGGCATGAAAAGTACGGGAAGCATGAGAGACATGAGAAACATGAGAAACCATATTCCCGTGAATCAGATGATAAGAGAAGTCGTAGGAAGGACAAAGAAAGGAGGGCATGAATCCAATTTTGGACTGAATGTCTTTTCTTTCTGGCCACCTCTGTATCGTTTTCTTGTGTTATGGATTGATATCTTAGTTTCTCTTCTGCTCTTTTTCTTCTTTTTCCTTTGTGCAATGGTATAAATCATACGGTATGATATATTTTTAGTAATTTGCGGGAGAATGTAGATCACTGTCTGTTGACATCTCACCTGGAAATCTATGAGACATTGTTGAAAATTTTATTGACCAGTTTAAATGGGGGTTTGTCAGGTCAGGTCTGGTCCCATATAGAACTAGGGATCACTTAGAATCAATTGAAAGTGAATCGAAAACCAATTCAACCGATATAAAACCTTAAAACTTCTCAAGAAATCAGTATGTTAAGAGTTTAATAGGTACAATTTGATAGAATCAATTGAAAGTGAATCGAAACCAATTCAACCGATATAAAACCTTAAAACTTCTCAAGAAATCAGTATGTTAAGAGTTTAATAGATTCAATTTGAAGTTTAGAGACAGTATGTACCATATTTAAATAAGCTCTTCTATAAAACCTAGTAAATGGTATCAGGAGAAACATTCATAGAAAGAGAGACATACCATTTTCCAACATAAGGAACACCTACCGTCATAAGGATCTGGTCCTGTTTGTAGCTTGGTGACAGTTCGTGTATAAAATGATATAGGGTAACATCTCCTGTGATAAAGTTCAATAATGGAATTGCTTGTACAATACGGTTTTCTGCCCACACGTCAGCCAAGAATAAGTGGCATTGATGCAAAATCTCCTGTGTGCCTTGCAACTCTTTTCACACCCTCACGGTTGTTTATGTATAGATAGGCTTAATTCAACTGGAGCATATCAAACTATTGTCTTTAACTATTTTTTAACTGGTTTGGGTACTTAAATTTTGATTTCGTTATTGAAATTAGCCTTCCCCATTAGAGCTGTTAAAAAAAATAGTTGCAGCCAATGGGACAGTGCTACATCATTTAAAATTGTATTTCCTTTAATTTTCATTTAACAAAAGAAAAATAAATAAACATAAATTAAACATTAGTCAAATTATAGGTTGTTATCATAATTGTTCTTTTTGGATAATGTGCATTACTCCTGCACTGACAACAATATCAATGTTAATCAAATTAAGATTCAATCGGTAATAAAAATAAATTATTAAAATTAAAAAAAAGGTAAAAAAAGAATTTCACCATGTTTACCCTAATTCTTCAGTTCCCCTAAATCACGCATAAGATGAAAATGGTTTTAAAAAAAAATTGCATGGTTCGACTTATTTACACCGTGGTTGCTGGGATTTTTCTGTTTGATGGAACGCAACAAGATTTGCGTTGTAATGCTTTATGATATTCGTTTATTTTTCTTCTGCAAGAGAAAGAGGGCTTGCAGAAAAAGATCCAGGCTAACCACCACCACTGATTTTGTTTCCTTTGTAAATATGAAAAAGAAAAGTTTGACATTTTCAGCCTGCTTTCCAATCAAAATTCAATAAAAATCTTTTTAGTTTTACAATAAATTCCTAAACGCTAATTGACTGCAGTTGAAAGCACAAAGCTGGGATGAGATCCCTTAGCAAAGCAATGTTGATTATCCTTTGAAAAGGGCTAATATTAATTTAGGAGAGAATCTTTGATCAACTCTTATATATAAATCTTATGCACCATTGATGAATAAATAATGATACTTCATTATTAAATAAAATAAAAAGTGGAGGATTTATAAATAAACACTAATAACTTTATTTAAATATAATTAGATAATATTTTACTATAACTAAATGCTAAAACTCTAAACTTGAGACCTTAAATCCTAAATTCGAGAACTATTAATATTGAGGGTATCTTAGAACAAGCTCAATGATTTTCTGGGAGGAAGTTGCTGGTACATCAACATACAGAGGGTAGTTTCACCCAACATGGCAGGGGAACATGTTGGTGGTTACTGAAGATTGGTTGGTGTAAGGTTAACACAGGTGCCGCAAGGATGCTGGAGTTTGGACATGCATCATCTGGTGGTGTTATTAGGGATGATACGGGCCAGTGGAGGATGGGATTTGCCTGAAAGATTGGAATATGCTCAATTGTAGAAGTTGAGTTGTGGGGAGCTTATGATGGTTTATGACAAGCTTGGAGTATGGGTATTAGGAAAGTGATCCTCGAGATAGACAACTTAGATGCTATCCAAATGTTACATAACTCCACGTCAGATGTACCTCGATATGCAGTGGCTCGAGATGTTAAACAATTCAGTCAGAACGAATGGGAAGTGAAGATACAACATGTCAACAGGAAAGGTAATAGGGTTGCCGATGCTTTGGCTAAACAAGTCCTTAGATGGGAGCTAGGTTTTTACAAATTCTTGCAGCCAACTAATTATGTTTTGAAGTCTGATTCATGATGATTTAGAGGGATTGTCTAAGATTGAATGAGTTGTTTGCAATAGTTTTTAATATCCTTATTTACCAAAAGATTTACATTTAAATAAAATTATTAGTATTTATTTACAAGTCCTCCATTTTTTATTTAATATAATGATGATGTATAATATTATTATTCATCAATGGTGCATACGACTTATACATCAAGTTGTTGTCGTATATATACATATGCATACACTCTTGCATTTGCTGGAACTGTATGTAGCTTTCATATATACATTCAACAACCGGATATATCCATCCAGTTACAGGAGGAAGGATTTCTGAAACTGAGCCTCAAAAGTTTGCTCTTCCAGCGGATTTCGAACATAAGGCGACTAAGTTTCGTTTCTTCTTGATGGCTACATCGCACATAGCTTTCATATATACATTCAACAGAAAATTTTCTAGATTCCAGTCGACAGATTACTTGAATGAGGAAGGATTTTTTTTGAGCTACTTTCATCTGATGCGTGATTTAGGGCAAGGAAATTGAAGAATTATGGTAAACAAGGGTGAAAAGTTTTTTCTCCGTCTTTTTTTAGCAATTTATTTTGATTTTTTTTTCTTTTTAAAATGAAAATTAAGGGAAATACAATTTTAAATGACTTGACGCTATCCCATTGGCTGCAATTGCTTTTTCTTTAACAGCTCTAACAATAGGAGTCAACTTTAGTAACGAAATCAAAGTTTAAATACTCGAATTGACCAAAAAAAGGTCAAGTACCTAATTCAAACAAAAGAAGATAGTTTAAAGATTTCCTGTTGAATAAAGCCTTATAAATAATTGGCAATTTTGACGTGATGATTTATTTACGATAAATTATTTAATGTCCTTAGAAGATAAATATCTATAATAAAAGGCTTTCGGTTGATCAATGCAATGAAACTTATCTCAAAGCGTCTCATTCCATTGAGATTTCTTTGGTTGATCAAAAAAAGGTTATTTTGATTGAATTATTTGAAGAAAATATATCAACTTACTTTTTTCGATAATAACAAAGGTTGAATATCAAGAATAAAAGAGATAAATTGAAGAATGATCATACCTAGCCTATTTATAGGCAACTTATTTGGTGGGATTGGGATTACCAAAATTAGAGAGTGAGCTATTTTGTTGGTATAGTAAAATTGTTTTTTTTTTATTTTTGAAAGATTATTTGTTTTTCACTCTTAATGAGTGTAGAAAGTTTCAATGGAAAAGTTCATACTAAGTGTATTTAGATGATGTTGTAATTATCTAAGGGTTAAGATAGATTGAACTTAAAATATTGCTTATACCATGAGATATACCATGAGATTTAATAGTAGAGTTTTTCTTAAGCTAAGGCCCCAAAAATGTAGGTTAAGTTTGAACCACGTTAACAACTCTCTGTGTTCTATTCTCTAGATTTATCTTTATATGTACCAAGCTATATGAAAAAAGACGTGTCCACTACACTTGTCACACCTCACTACCAAACTTGAGATTTTTCAATTGGTATCAAAGCCTACCACCTAATGTACTTAGTGTGATTTTAGTGTCTAGTTGATAGCCATGAACTCCATGAAAGAGGGAAGCTTAATAGTTTGATCACCACAACTCAATGGATCAAATTATGTTTGTTAGAAACCTTGAATGAAAACATTCATTAAGTCAATGGATGAAAAGACATGGGGGCTTTTTTGACTGGATGGGAACCATCTTATGTAACAGCCCATTTTAGTGAAATCGGAACAATGGTTTCAGGACCACAAATCCAAGTTCAAAATATTTATTTTATTATTATTTTGAAGTCTACAGCATGATAGTATGATTGTATAAAAATTTCGTTAAGAAATTTAATAGTTTGCATGCTCAATTCGATAAAAAGGACTAAATCACAAAAGGTACAAAACTTGAGTTCTATAGGCTAAAGGCACTAAATAGCTAAATAATTTAAATGTATGAGTACTTGATTTGTAACTAAACCATTTTTTATTTGAGTGGTCAAAGATGGACATTAAATAGGTGAATTTTAAGTTAAAAACAAAGGTTAAATTTGTAATTCATTAAATAAGTTAAGTAAAATTAATTAAAACAAAATGCTATCATCTTTGTCTTGTTTCTCTCCCATCGAAAATTAAGGTGAAAACACCATTAAAGAAGCTTGAAGTTTTGGCTATGGTTCATCTTTCCATGTAAGTGCAATTTTGCTCGGTTTTTAATGATTTCTATGTTTTTGGAGTTGTTGTAACTTAATCTAGCTAGCTGAGGGACTAATTTGCAAAAATGTTAAGAGTATAAGGTTTTACCATTGATGAACGTGTATATGTTTTGATGTTTGATGGAAGAAAATGAATCTTTGTTGATAAATAAACAAGTTTTGTAAAGTGATTTTGGTTGAAAATGTCAAATAGGGATTAAATTGAGAAATGTGAAATTTATGTGGTAAATGTGTGAAATAATGAAAAATATGGGCTGCTATAAGCTTGTATGAAATTTGGCTAGCATGGGTGTGGATTAAATTGCATGAATTTGCATTTTTATGAGATAGGGACTAAATTGTAAAGAAGTTAAAATATTAGGGGGTAAAAGTGTAAATTTGCAAAAAATATGTATTTTGGGCTGAATTGAATAGAATGAATACAAAATGGATTGAATTTGATTATTTCGACCAAGTTAAGCCTCGTACGAATCTAGATCGAGGGAAAGATAAAGTATCGGACTAGTCGATCTTATTTCGTCGTTTTTGTGATCGAGGTAAGTTCATATGTTAATAAACATTAAATTAATCGTGTTTTAAATGCTTTATCAGTGCATTATTGATGAATACGACTTCACGGAAATACTCGATGAATATTTGGCAATATATGATATCCCGATTGAACCTTAAGAATAGATAGGATACAAATGACATGTCATTAGAGGTTACCATGTTTTGGGTGCTGGTCCTGTACGTTCTACCGATGGCTAAGTTTTTCGGCATGTGTTGTGGTTACTCATCAGCTTGTGTGAGCAGTACTGTGTAGTAACGTCTTGACCGTCAGCTTGTGTGAGCAGTACTGTGTAGTTACGTCTTGACCGTCAGCTTGTGTGAGCAGACCCAATGATAGCTTAAGAGTAAGCATTTATATGAGATATGAGATTGAGATGGTTTCGACCATGTATTGGCACTTAGTATGCGAGATTCCCGAGTATCCGATATTATTCCAAATGGTTCAACGGGTATATTGATGATATGAAAGAGTAAAAGATTGATATGTACCAGTACAGGTATGTTCATGAGTTTTATAAGCATTGAATCTATAAGATTTGTGAATTCATGTCTAACCTTTTGGTTGAATATGTGTTAGGTTTTTGGATTCAAATTAATTTGTTATTTACTTAAATTATGAATAAATGGTAAGATGTACTTTTTAGCCATACTATCCAGCCGTTGTTTTGGTACTTTTGAACTATGTTTATTTTGGTTATATGGCATGTATAGGTCTTTTGGCTAAGGTAGCCTTTATGTCTTGATGAATTTGAATTGGCTTGTAAGTAGTCATATATTTTGAAATGTATATATGTAAATATGGTCTTGTGAAATGTGGTGTTTAGTTGCTATATGATTACTTTTCTTGTGAAATTGTGTTTTGGTACCAAATAGTTGGAATTGAGAGTGTATTAGCATACTAAGCATTAGGCAAGATAATGCATAAAGAAAATGACCATTTAGGTGAATGCTTGAAGGTGATTTGGTATGAATTGAAATGGCATATTGAATGTGTGTTAGGCACAAAAAGTGTAGATATGCATTTGACCATTTAGGTAACTTTTGGTGGTGATATTGGTATGGTTTTGAGTGGCGAATTGTGATGTTTATGAGCATTGTTGGTTGTTGGTAAAGGCATTGCATGATTTGAATTTGAATTTTGGTTAGTTTGAATGCTCATTGATGATATAATCATATGCTATGTGATGTGTTTAGGTGGTTGCAAATTTAGGTGAGAAAAATGGCTTGGAAAATAGCTTGGAAAATAGCTTATTTTTGTCCACATGGGCAGAAACACGGACATGTGTCTCAGCCGTGTGTGACACACGGCTAGGTGACACGGTTGTGTCCCCTGATACTTATTTAGAAACCAAGTCAGTAGCTTCACACTGCCTAGCACACGGCAGTGTGGCTTGGCCATGTGGCACAAGTCAGTATACCCACCAGTTTTCACACGGCCTGGCACACGTGCGTGTGAGGCTATTTCAAAGGGTACATATGCATGTGGTTGGCCATGTGACCCAAGTCAGAGAGTTACACCGGGTCGGACACGGGCTGGGACACGGCCATGTGATCCCATTTAGAATATCCACACGGTCTGTGACACAGGCGTGCCTCTTAGCCGTGTGAGACACACGGCCTGGCCACACGGGCGTGTGTCCCCTGCACTTTGAAAATTTTCTATGTTTTTCTAAAAATTTATTAAGTATTCAATTTAGTCCCAAACCACTTCTAATGCTTGTTTTGGGCCTTGAGGACTCGTGTTAGGGACTATATGATTGTTTTTGAATGACTTCTGTTTGGATTTGAGAAATGTATATGAAATGTATGATTATTTAATAAATAAGTCCGGTAATGCTCCATAACCCTATTCCGGTGACGGATACGGGTTAGGGGTGTTACATCTTACACTAAAAAAGTGATGGAGCTTAAGAAGTAAAACCAAAAACAACTTGGACTACCAAAAAATAAAGGGTTGTAATTTCAAAATTATCAGTGTTATATTTAATGGTGCAAATAGTAAAGCGTTTAGGAAAATTTCATGATTTGTTTTTGCCAAAGAAGCATAAGGCAGTCTCTAAACAACCCATTAAGATATTCTTGGAGTGAAATTGTCAAAACTACAACTGCTCACAGTTAGATTTGAAAACCTTATAATATTTAATGATGAAATCATATTATTTTTATGCTAGAGTTTGTGAAATCATTAAAGAAGCTTTTGATCTTGGTAAACAATATTCTAAGGTAAAATTGATATGAAATGCGTTGAGATACTTTCCAAAAAGATTTGCTATCAAAGTTACTATCATAAAAGAAGCAAAAGACATTAACACTATGAACATAGAGAAGTTGTTGGCTCATTACATACATTTGAGATGAACCTTGAAAAAAACCAAGTGACAAAATTAAGGAAGAGAAAATATTGGCTCTCACCGTTGCTTTAAGTGTTGCCATAGAGGAACCCAAATCTAATTCTGTAAAAAAACTTGCACATCTTGCCAAAAATTTCAACAAAGATTACAAGTTCTCTAAGAATAGTATGAATTTATATGCTAATCGATTTTCTAACAAAAGAAAAGGAAAGGTTGATAAAGAGCCTAAAAAGAAAGAAACCCAATGCCATGACTACTAAGACTCACATACAAGTTGAATTCATAAGCACTTAAACAAAAGAATAAATCTCTCAATGTTACTTGGAGTAATGGGGTTTATGAGAGTGAAGATGAAGAATAGATGAAAAACTATGTTGCTTTTATTGCTAAATCCAAAGTTGTTACTCCTTATGTTGCCATATTCTTTAAGATAGATTCAGAAGGAGACAATGAATTAGATGATATCTATAATACCTCGAAAATTACTACAGTAAGAAAGTAAGATATCATCCTTGATATAGTAAAATCAGGAAAAAAAGTGACAAAAACAAGAGAGGAAATTTTGAGTTATGTCAACATTAGGGAAGTATATTATGATATATTAATTCAAGAAAGGACTAAATCGTAAAAGTGAGAAAAGTTTTGTGGCCCAAGAGCAAATACTCAAAATTTAAAGTGTTAAAGTATAAATATGAAAAAGTTGAAGGACCAACAGTGAAAATGTTTTAAGGGTGGAATGATCTAGAAACTAAAATATTTTAAGGGTGGAATGATATAGAAACTAAGGAAAATGGATGATTTGGGACCAAATTGAATAGGTGAAGAATTATGAGGGACTAAATCGCAATTTTACCAAATTGAGTGATGAGTCAATGGAGGAATTTTGAAAAATCATAAGGGGCGAAATGGTCATTTAGTAAAAAAGATAATTATGGAGACTTAATGATTAAAGACTAAAATTGGTGGCAAAACATGATTGGAGGGTCAAAGTGTAAATAGTTAATTGAAAAGATATTTTGATTAGATTTTTATATAGAAAAGTCTAGAGAAATTAGGAGAAATGAAGGGAAAAGGGCTATAAATCAGCCCATCACTCATGGTTCTCACGTTACCCCTCCATGCTATTAACTTAAGGTTTGCTTTTCTTTCAATTTAGTCTTTTTTTTTATCATTTCTTAACCAATTGAGCTCCGACCTTCAAAATTTCTCCAGAAGTAGTAGATGAAATTAATAGAAAAGAGTAGTACAATTTCACAAGATTAGCATCCATGGTTGTCTTAGAAGATAGAGAAAATAAGGGATTGTAAAGAATACAGGCAAATGAGGTAAGTACTTCAATATTTCTATTTAATTTAACTTAAACCAAGTATAGAGTATACTAAATTGATTTAATTAATTGTGAATGTGCAAATAATATGTATGAATTTAAATTAGTACAATAAAGTAGTAGGAAAATGATTAGATTTTAAAGTGTACAAAAGTTTATGCGTGAGGAATATTGTTGTGCTAAAAAGTTTAAAATGAAAATTTGAGTGTTAATGAATTAATTACAAAATGATTTTATAGTGATATTATATTAGATGATGAATTCTTATGATAATAAAGGTTAAATTGTAAAAGTGGTGAAATTTATAATTGAAATGAGAGAAGTATTTTTAAAGCTATATGTTGATGATAAGTGAAATATAAGGATTAAATTGAATGATAATTAAAAGTACAATGGTTATGTGTGACTAAATGAAAATTAATGCAAAGAATCTTGAAAGAGTAAAATTAGCATTAAAATAGTTTCTGGACAACAGTAACGGTTCAACTTTGAAAAATCACCAAAAATTGTGAAAATCAAATTAGAGGTTGAATAAAATATGAAATTAAAGTTTATTGAGTCTAGTTTTTCATGGAAGAAATGATGTAAGCAATGGAATTGTAAATTATGAGATATAATAAATTTTGTGAGACAAGGTTAGAATGATTCCACTTGTTCTGACTTTGGAAAATCAGCAAAAATTGTAAAAAAAATAATTAGGGTTTTAAATTTATATGTTTAAATTCTTAATGATTCTATTTTCAAGAAACAAATGGAAACATCATCCAAACTCTATACTAAGAGATAATTAATTTTTAGTAAAGAAAGGTCGAAGCTGTCAAACAATAGAACAGGGATAAATTTGAAGATTTTACTGTACTTATTGGCTAAATTATAAATTTTGAAATTTTTATTGTAGAAAGATATTTGAGTCTAGTTTCAAAAACAACAAGCGGATCTTAATATAGAATTCTTTAGCTCAAGATATAAATAATTTAGTGACTATGACTAAAGTGGACATATTTGATATGAACATATAAGTAATAGTAGAATTATAGATAATGTTACATATAAGTATGTTATATACATTAAGAATGTGGAATGGAGAAGAGGAGGAGGAAAATATATATGAATATTCAGCTAGCATGAGTTACGTTAAAAATGGCTAAATTGCATGTTTTAGGCTCATGGACTAAATTGAATAAGAGTAAAATTTTAGGGGTAATTTTATAAAAATTTCAAAAATGACCAAATTGCATGAAATGAACTATTTTATTGTCTAAATTAATATATTATCAAGTGGGTTTAGAGCATTAATTTTGTTGTATGATGATATTATAAAGTAATTTTGTTAAATATTGATGTTAGTATTAAATTGTGAAAATAGTTAAAATATTAGGTTTTGGTATTAAATTTCTATTTTATTAAGGGTTGTTTGATAGCCTAGAATATTTGGATAAATTATTGATTGAGGAAAATTAGTTGGTTTGATAGATTAACTAGTTAAAGGACTAAATTGTAAAAGTTGGGGTAATTATGTAAATTTGAAAAATTAAAGGTATAAATAGTGAAATGAATTGGAACTGAAATATATGCTAATGAATGAGTAACTTTATATTTTAGATCAAGATTTCGTATATACTCGTGAAAAAGGAAAAATAGCGGAATAGTCCCTAAACTCCTACAATTATTACAATTCAATTCAGGTAAGTTTGTATGGTTAAACTTTAATGTTTATTTATTAAATTGATCAATGGTATTATGTATTTGTTCATATCTATTGCTGAAAATAAAATTATTGTTAAAATATGAAATTGAATTAAATGTTCAAAACAAGTGGAACGTAAGACCATGGTTGGACCATAACACTATGAAATTGACGGATAAGACCATAACTGGGTTATGGAACTATGAATGTAAGACCGTGGTTGGACCATGACAGTGTTTATATGTAAGACCATAGCTGGGCTACAACATTCTGATAATAAGACCATAACTGGGTTATAGCATTATAAATGTAAAGGATGAATTGACGGCAAATTACCCAAGTAAACCGAGGTTCAGCATTTGTTGCAAACTTTTGTGTTTACTTTCCGTTTAGCTTTGACGAGCTTCTATTAACTCATATGAGTTTTAGTTTAACCTTTTTGGGTTTTCGTTCAGCTCTTTTGAGCTTCAGTTTAACTCTTATGGATTTCCGTTAAGCTTTTATGAGCTTCCGTTTAACCCTTACGGGTTTCTGTTTAGCACTTATGTACTTCAGTTTAGCCTTCAGGCTTCTGAAAATGATTGTACTCATATCCGTAAGTCATTCTTCGAATGGTAAGTTATTGGGAGTTATCTTGGATGATATATGTATATGAAGAAACAATAAAAGATGATATGTATCATAAAATGAATATATATATCAATATCTTGATATGTTGAAACATGAAAATTATGTAAATTGAGATGAGTAATAAATTCAAGTGTGACATGTTGAGATAATAAGGTTATTGATATTAAAATTATATGAAATATGTTCAAGTACACTAATAAGTGTTGTTGTTTGATACTTAGGCAAGTGCCAAACTACTGGTTGAATGGTAATATGTTTAATTATAAAATGCATTGAAATGGTAAGTGCTCAGATGAAAATATGCTTGTGCTTAATGAAAGAGTGGTAAGGTTTAAGTTATGCAATTTCTTATGAAATGATTTATCATGTGATTAATTCGAAAAAGGTCTATGTTTTAATGCACCAGCTTGTATCTATGATGGAATGATATGCTTATGATTGGTGTGTTTTGCATAATGAATGAATGTGGAAAGTAAAGAAACGCAAATGAAAATAAAGAAATTTGGAAGAGTTAAAGTTGTTTAAAATCCTATTATGCTAAGAATAATATGTATAAGTGATACTGTAGATTTATTCACTTAGTAAGTTGTTAAATATAACTTCATGAGTATTGTGGTATCAATATTGGATTATTCTTGATATGTTTAAATTTCATATTAAAAAAAAAGTATTATGATTAAATTTATACAAGCTTACTAATCATTTATTGCTTATGTAATTGTTTTCCTTTACTTTCCAAATTATCGGAAGCTCGATTGGGTTGGAAGCTTGTCGAAGTTGTATCACACTATCCATCGGTTCTATCGGTACTTTAGAATGTTTTGATTTTGGTTATAATGGCATGTATAGGTTGACATAGAATTGGGTAAGAAACATGACTTGTAAAATGGCCTATTTTCGTCCACACAGGTAAAGACACGGGCATGTGTCTTAACCGTGTGTGACACACGGCTAGGTGACACGACCGTGTGTCCTCTATATCTTAAATTTGCACAAAACAAAATACTCACACCGACACGGACACGGGTTGAGACACGACCGTATTTCTTTATTTTGAATGCCCACACAGCTTGAGACACGGGTGTGCCTCCAAACCGTGTGAGTCACACGACCTGGCCACACGGTGATGTGTTCCCTACACCTTAAAATAAATTCTGAGTTTTCGACTTAGTTCCTATTTGTTTCTAATGGGTAATTTGGGCTTCAAGAGCTCGTTTAAGGGACAATATGTATGATTTTGATTGCTTTCTAATATGAATGCTAGATGAAATGAAATGTCTGATAAATAATTTTTAAACTCTAGTAATGCTCTATATCCCTGTTCCAGCGACAGATTCGGGTTAAGGGTGTTACAATATCATTGATATAAAAGAAACATAAGAGAAGTTGTTGGATAGATGTGATGTGACATGTAAAGACAATGAATCACTCAAAATTGAAAGAGGCAGAAAAAGATATAGATGTCACCAATGAAATGTTTAAGAAATTGAGATCTAGAAGTGATAAACTTGATAAGATTTTGGCTATTGAAAGAAGAGAAACTAGACACGGAGGTTTAGGTCATATCGATAAAGGTGAAAAAAAAATCTCTTCTAGTATTTTTGTTAAAGTTAATGAAACTTTTATTTCACTTTCTAAGGCAAGTGAAAGACATTTAGAAATCCTACATGTTATTATTATGGTTTAGTAGGCCATATCAAATTTAAATTGTAACAGCCCATTTTCAGTAGAATCGGAACAGTGGTTTCGGGACCACAAATCCGAGCTGAAAAGAAAATTTATTTTAATATTATTGCAAGGTCTGCATTATGATAAGAATGTCATATGAAAATTCTGATAAGAAAATTTTACCGATTATATGTTTAATTATGGAAAGGACGAAATTGCATAAAATGTAAAAGTTGAGTTCTAGTAGTTATAAGTACCAAATAGCTATGGAATTCAAAACTTGAGGTCCTTACATGGTAATTAGACCATTAAAGAAAAGTTAGTAGATATTTTTGATGAATCATCTATGGAAAATTAGAAAAAGGCAAGGACTAAATTAGAAAGTGGAAAAATTAAAAGATGATAATCAAATTAAATAGAAAATCTCATCTTATTTTTCATCATCTTCCCCAAAATTTCTATGGAAACCCTATGAAAGAGAAAACATGTAATAGCCCGTTTTTTGTCAAATCGGAACAGTGGTTTAGAGACAACAAATCTGAAGTCAAAATAAATATTTTATTATGATTTTAAAGTCTATAGCATGATAATATGATTGTGTGAAAGTTTCATTTAGAAATTTTATCGTTTAAATGCTCAATTTGATAAAAAGGACTAAATCGCATAAAGCGTAAAACTTGTGTTCTATTAGCTAAAGGTGTTTAATAGCTATAGAACTTTAAATTAGAGTCCTTATGTGGTAATTATACCATTATTAGCATGAGTGGACAATTATGGACAAGCATTAATTGATTTTTTTGTTTTACAACCAAGGTTAATTTTGTAATTTGGAAAATAAAGGTTAATTAAATAAAACAAAGCCAAGTATCATATTTTATTCTCCATATTCAACCGAAAATTAGATCATTGGAAGCCATTGTTAGCTTTTACATTCGGCCAAGCTTCCTAGCTCAATTGTAAGTCCATTTTTGTCCCATTTTTAATGATTTCTGCATTTTTGAGACCGTTGCAGCTAGGTCTAGCTAGCTCAGGGACTATTTTGCAAAATTGTTAAAGATTTAGGATGTTTCCATTGATGAATAAGCATGTATTTTAATGATTGATGATAGATTATGAATGTTTGATGATAGTTATACAAGTTCTGTTAAGTGATTTTTAGTGAAAATGCAAATTAGGGATTAAATTGTTAAATATGGAAAATTTGTGGTTAAAATATGAAATAAATTAATAATATGTGCTGCTAGGGACCTAATTGAAATTCGGCCAGCATGGGTTTGGGTGGAATTGCATGAATTTGTGATTTTATGAAATAAGGACTAATTGTAAAAGTTGTGAAATACTAGGGGCAAAAGTGTAAATGTGATTTAATGAATGTTTTGGATTAAATTGAATAGAGAGATTATTAAATAAGTTAAATTTGATATTATATAGATCAAGAACAACAAAATACGGGCTCAGATTAGGGGAAGAACAAGGTTTTGGATTGATCGATTCGTTTTGTCGTTTTTGTATCCGAGGTAAGTTTGTATGTAATAAATTATGTGATAAGTGTATTTTAAATGCTTTGATATGGCTTAAACTGTGAATACGAGACTACGGACATATTCAAAAATGATTCGATGATGATTTGGCATTGAAAATCCCGGTTGAACCTTAGGAATAGTTTAGGATACGAATGACATGTCATTAGGGCTTATTGTGATTATGTGATCCGGGTGCTGGTCCTGTATGTCCTACCGGTGGCTGAGTATACTGGCATGTGTTGCGGTTACTTGACAGCTTGTATGAGCAGCACAGTGTAGCTACGTCTTGACCCATAACCTGTGTAAGCAGGCCCGTTGATAGCTCGAGAGTGAGCATATATGTTATATGAGATTGAGATAGCATTGGCTATGTATGTGGCACTTTGGTGCGAGTTTCTCGAGTATCCGATAGTATTCTGAATGGTTCAATGGGTAAATGAAAGACATGGTTGAGTATGAGATTGATACGATATAGTACAGGTATGTACATGAATCGTATAAGTTTTGAATTGAAGAAATTGAGAAGTTTGCATACAATCTTATGATTTAAAGATGTGAAAGGTTTGTTAGATAATATGAGCTACATATTGATATATTTGAATTGCTGAATTGTGTATTTATAATTTCATTGAGTTTATTTCATACGAGCTTACTAAGCTATAAAGCTTACTTTGTTTATTTTACTGTGTTTTATAGTGACTTCAAAGTTAGCTCAGATTTGAGGATCGTCAGAGACTACGTCACACTGTCCAACTATCACCTGGTACTTTTGAAATTAAGTTTTGGGTTATATGGCATGTATAGGGACTTTGGGTCATTTTGGTATATATGTTACTTATGAATTTAGCCATTTGAGTTTGCTTGTAAATGTTTAAAGTTTGGTTTTGTGTATAGCCATGAGAGTTGGCTTATTTTGGCAAATATGGTGTTGTATATATATATATGTGTGTTAATGCTCCTTGGTGATGTGGTCATAATTGATTATGAATGGCTTGAGGAAGTTTAGCATTTAAGGTAGTTAATGGTTTGAAATTGATATTGTATGCTTTGTGGTTTTAGGCAAGGTAAAATTCTTGGTTGAAATAGTGCATATAGATGCTTTGTGAATGTGAAATTGGTATGATTTGAATTGGCAAAACATGGTAATATGAGTATGTTGATTATTGGCATTGAAATAGTGAATTATGCTTGGTTGGAGTTGATTTTAAATGCCTATTTATGCCTTATTGGTGTGCCAATTGGGTTGTTGTGGATATATGCAAATTTAGGGTGGTAAATTGGCTTGGTAAGTAGCCTATTTTTGTCCACACGGGCAGAGACACGAGCGTGCTCAGCCGTGTGTGACATACGGTGATGTACATGGCCGTGTGTCCCTTGGTGTTGAATTAGAAACTAAGTCAACATGCCCTATATGGCATCACACACGGACGTGTGACTTGGCCGTGTAGCATAAGTCAGTATACCCTACAGGTTCGGCATAGCCTAGCACACAGCCTGGTACAAGGGCGTATATGGCCATTTTTAGGGCACACGGGTGTGTGTGTTGGCCATGTGACCCAAGTCAAAGAGTTACACGAGGTCGGCCACGGGCTGGGAGACGGCCATGTACTTCTATTTTGAATGTCCAAACAGCCTGTGACATGGGCGTGTCTTTGGCCGTGTGAGATACACGGCCGGGCCATACGGGCGTGTGTCCCTTGTTTTTGAGAAAAAAATTTAAGTGTTCTAAGAGTTTCCAGAGTTATCTGTTTAGTCTGAAATTACTCCCAATGCATGTTTAGGGCCTCATAGGCTCGTATTAGGGACAATATGATTGGTTGTGATTGAACTGTATTTGAATTGATTAAATTGTATGTGAAATGTAACAGCCCGATTTAGGGCCTAGTCAGAATAGTGGTGCGAGGCCACGAATCCGAGGTGAATTTATGAGTTTTAAAGTTTATGCCATGTTTGCATGTTATTATGAAAGTTTCATGAAGCAATTTTGTTAAATTGAGGTTGAATGGTCCAAAAGGACTAAATTGCAAAAGCTACAAAATATGAGTTTCTAGAAGCTTTTTGTATGAAATATCTTTAGAATAATAATTAGAAGTCCTTAGATAGAAATTTTCCCAAAATATAATTTTTGGACAAAATTGGTCATGAATGGGTAAAATGGAAAATTTTAAAGAGAAGGGCATTTTGGTCATTTATCTATTAAATGATTAAAATGGGAAAAAGATGACAAAAATCTATCCATCTTCTTCCCCCTTGTGCCGAAAATTTGGAGACTTCATAGCTAGGGTTCTTCATTTTTTTCAAGCTTGCTAGTAAGTTCATTTTAGCCCCGTTTTTGATATTCTTCGTATTTTTGAAGTTCTCGTATTATGAATTAGCTATTTTTAGCTATAGAATGAGCTAAGACGCATGTTCAAAAATCTATCCATGAATGACATGCATGTTAAATGATGTTTTATGGAAGTTTATAAGAGTTTGATGTTATATAAACATCTTTTCCTTAGTGAATTTCATGAAAAATGATAGTATGAACCAATTTGTAATAGTTATAAAAATTGGTCATACATACTAGAAATAGTGAGAATTGATGATTGTTATAGTAGAGAAAATGAATCAGCTAAGCATGAAGTTTAAGAAAGTTGAACGAAAATCATTTTACGAGCCTAGGGGCAAAAGTGCAAATATGAGAAAGTTTAGGGGCAAAATAGTAATTTTTCCAAAGTTTGAGTAATGAGTCAATTTAGTCAATGTGAGTATTAAATGATCCATTTATGATTATAGATCAAGAAAAATGAAGCCTGGATCGAAATCGAGGCAAGAACAAAGTCGAGGACTAAATTGCATATCTACATACATTTTATATATTGAGGTAAGTTTGTATGATTTCTAAGTTTTATGATTTCTATCATTGAATTGCTAGTATAATGTACATTATTTCCATGGAATTCTTAATGCTATGTTAAACAAAGAAATTAATGAGATTAAGTATGAGCAAGTCCCGATTAAAGATGAATTTCCCAGGATACTCGATATACCACATGAGATAAGAAAGATATCATGTAAGTCCAAGGCAAGCTTGGCATTGAACAGATATCATGTAAGTCCAAGGCAATCTTGGCATTGAACAGATATCATGTAAGTCCAAGACAAGCTTGGCATTGAAAAGCTATCAAGAGAAAGAGATCCCATGTAAGTCCAAGCCAAGGCATGGCATTGGTGAGAACAAGAAAGACTTCATATAAGTCCATGTCAAGACATGGCCTCGAAACCAAGATGAGATATTCCATGTAAGACCGTATCTAGGATATGGCTTTGGCATCAATTTAGTGGGAAGAGATTTAGTATCTTCGGTTATTAGCAAAAATTCATCGGGCAAATGAGTAAAGTTAAAATGAGATAACAAGAAAGCTAAGAAAACAAAGCTATCATCAAGTTGAAATTGAGTATTATTTATGTTATGAATGAAGAATTAGAGATCATGATTACTATATTAAAGTATGCTGATCAATGTGATCAAGTGATACAGGTACCTTGTTTACTGTACAAGTATGAGAATAGTAAGTATCATGAGACATATAAGAATCAGTATGAGTAAGTAAGCTCTATAGCTGAAATTATGATACCATTGTTATGTCAAATGATTTATATTAAGCAAGTATATTGATATGTGCTTTACATGCAAACTTACTAAGCTAAATGCTTACGTTTTTAATTCTTTCTTTCTATGTAGTCCCGCCAAGCTAACTTGTGGATCGTTGGAGTTGGAGCTCGTAGCACACTATCAATCTTTATTTTGGTATAGCCAAGTTATTTTACTAAGTATGGCATGTATAGGAAGCATTCATTTTGAGAACATGTTTTAAGAAGGGCCAATGTATAAGCTATCAAGTTATTATTCTTTTGTATATGGCTAAGTGATTGGCCAAATTGACTATGTATGTATGTTTATTGAGGTCAATGAAGCATGTAGTATTGTTTATGAAAAATGTATTGAATTGGGCTTGAGTTGATCTTGATTTCAGGGTGGCAAATGGCTTGGTAAATAGCCTCTAAGTGCCCACACGGTTAGACACATGGGCATGTGTCTAGGCAGTGCATACTCTGTACCTTATTGTTTTAAGTCAGGATAGGCCACGGTCAAACTCCACGGCCGTTTGTATGAGCCGTGTAGGACACGCGGTTTGGACATGGGCGTGTGCCCCAGACCATGCGATCAAGTTAGTATACCAAGGATTAGTACACGGTCTAAGCCTACGGGCGTGTCAAGGCCGTGTAAATATAGTCAGTAACTCCCCACGGTTCGAAGACATGGGCGTGTCTAAGGGTACACGGGCGTGTTTCAAGTCACATGGGCATGTGAACCCTGCTTCAAAGAAGAGTTTTCGATTAAGTTCCGAAAGTTTTCGGATAAGTGCTTAAGGCCTCGTAGGCCCATGAAATGTATGATTAGACTAAGAAAGAAAAGTTTTTAAGTCGGAACAAAATTTTACTGCCCATAAGTGTATGTTTAAGTGAGTTCAAGCATGGTAATGTCTCGTATCCAGTCCTAGCATCGGTCTCGGGTACGGGGTGTTACATGAAATGTATGTTTAAATGTGTGATAAGTTCAGTAATGCTCCGTAACCCTATTCTGGCATTGAATACGGGTGAGGGGTGTTAAAAACAAGCTTTCTTAGCTTAATTGAGTAAGTATTCTTGTCTCGTTTTTAGTAATTTTTATATTTTTAAGATCAGAATAGCTTAATCTATCTATTTTGGGGATTAATTTGAAAAGTTATCAAAATACAGAAGTTTTGCCATGGATAAATATGCTAAAATTTTGAAATTAATGGTAGAATGAAAGGTTGTTGATAGATAAATGACTTTTACAAAGTGGATTTTGATGAAAATATGATTTAAGGATTAAATTGTAAAAATGTAAAAGTTATGGAAAAATTCTGAATTTTGTGAAATACATGCGCTGTAAAAGTTATATGAAAATTTCGGTTAGGCTTGAAATAAGGATTAAATTGCATGAATTTCATTTTTCGAGCCTAGGGACGAAATCGTCATTTTTGAAAAGTATAGGGGCAAAATAGTAATTTTGCCTAGGATGTGAATTGAATTAATTTGAGTATGAAATGGATTAAATTGGTGTTAAATTCATTTATATAGATCCTGAAAGACCTAATACTGAGTTGGATCGAGGAAAACAAAAAGTTTTGGATTAGTAGAATACGTATACGAACAAGTATCGAGGTAAGTTCGTGTAACTTAATTGTGTACATTTATATATTTGAATTAAATGTTGTGTATGTGAATTGTATAATTGTCATGTATATGAAATTGACTGAATATCCGATAATGCCTGATAAATGTTAAGTTCCGTTTGATCAAATGAAAATCAATGGATACAAGTTTCCCGTATTGTTTGTGGTCTTGCATAAGTTGCAGACACACCATAGCTCAAAAGAGCATCCCGTTATTAGCCCTCTCGAGCTTCCCGTTATAACTATTCGGAGCGTCCTGATAGGTTGTGATCCTAAATTTGTTGTAGACACACCTTAGCTCTTATGAGTATCCCGATTGTAGGCTCTTCGTGAGTTTCCCGTTAAATTGGCTCTTTGTGAGCTTCCCGATAGTGCTCGCTTGAACTTCCCGATATTGGCTATCCGGAGCTTCCTGTTACATGGCTTTTTGTGAGCTTCCTGATATGGTTCTTTGTGAACTTCCCGATTATGGCTCTTATGAGCTTCCTGTTATATAGTCCGGATAAGCTTCCCGATAGACTCTTTATGAGCTTCCTGAAATGGCTTTATGTGAGCTTCCCATTACAAGGCTCGAGAGTGTGCTTCCCGATTATGTGCCCTAATTGGGTACCCCTCGAAATGAATTGACGAATTATAATAATGTACACTAAAGTGTACTATATGAGCGTATCCATCGATATTTCAAATAAATTCAACGGGTAAAGTTTTGACATGGCTAAACTGAACTTGAAATGATTTGCAATTAAAGTGTACATGTAATATGAAATTATGTTATGGAAAGCATATGTATATGAAAAAAATTAAATGATGAGCTCATCCATGTTCTTGGTATTATGTGAATTACTTGACTAACATGATTGGTAAAGTTGTGTTTTAGGCTATAAGCCAAATTGCTTGGATGCATTATTGTATGATTATATTAAATGTAAATATATGGTAAGTTAAATTCCTGTTATATGACATTAAATGCTTACTAGATTTTCTTTTTTATTTTATTTTATAGTGCTCGAAAGCTCGTAAAGGTTGGAAAACGGTCGGAGCATCATCACACTATCTACGCACTTTCAATCATCAAAGCTTAATTGATTTTTTTTAAAATTAGTTAAATATATTTAAAATATTTTGTAATTACATTAGTTTTTCAATTTATGAATAAACTTTTTTGAAAAAAATCATTAATTTTTTTTAAAATTTGATAAATTTAATAATATACAATTGATTTGTAAATAGTGATTATATATTTGATGGGCGTTGAAACCACCAAATATAAATTCTTATAACAAAATAAGAGTAAATAACAGTATAGAGCAGTAAAGTCAAATTCACAGGGACTAGCTATCTAATGTTGCCTTTTTTCGTGACCAAAATCGTTGTCGCGGTTACAGTCGTGCCCACGACCTGTGCGTAAAAAAATAAAAATGAGGGGTTTAAATTGATTAAGATAATAAAATAATGAAATATAAAGTGTAATAAAATAAAATAAAAACAGATTTAAAAACGCAAAAATAAATTGAAGAAAATAAAATTAATAGATAAATAAAATATTTTTAAACTTAGCCTTAGCATCTATGTACTTCAATCTTTAAGTCATAGAGGAATTGTGGTTAATGGAAAGGGGAAGGGACTTAGAATGTAATTAATTCAAAAAGGGTTGAAAGTAAAAAAAAGAAAAACATAATAGAAGTTTGCAGTATGAAAATGGCGCAGGAAAAGGGTGAAAAAAATAAGAATTTATTAAATGCCAAATGTGAAGGTAAAGTGTGTGTTTATTTGATTGTAATTAATAGGTATTTATATAAATTTTTAGTGCTAAAATTTAGTTAAATTTTTTTAAATTTTATTACTAAATAATCCTAAATATTATCATTAGATATTTCAAAATTTAAAAATTAAATTTAAATTAGAGATTAAATTTAAATAATTACAGAGTTGTAAAAATATCAAAAATACTTTTTATTCCAATTTAGTCTTATTTTATAAGAGTTTAAATTCAACCCATCAACTTTATTCTTAATAAAAAAATTAATTTAATAATACTTTATTCGATAACTAACTAAAAATAAATATATTAAAAATACAAATTTATCTTAGTATCAATATTAATTTAATATTTGATTGCAACCTAACATAATTACTAATGTTCACAAAAAAGATAAAATAGAACACTGTCAAGGACGCCCTTCTACGTTACAAACTTACAATAAGGGGAAAATAAATAAAAAAAGGAAAAACATAGTTATTTCCATTAAATTATTTAGGTGACCGAAGCCAAAACAAATGAATATCTCTTTCTCACTTTTACTTTATTTTTTTGCTTTTTATTTAATTAATTATTTTATTTAATTAAAATTAAATAAAAGGGCAAAACAATGACGTGGGGGAATAAAAAAGGGGAAAGGGGGTGCACTCGGCGAAGGAAGTTTGGAGAGGAAGAAAAAAAAACTCTGATACAGAAAAAAAAAATCTTGTAAAATTGACGAAGATGGTGTTGGCAAACAAGGAAATGGTGGTCTACTGCTTCGACACTTTGATCGCCCATTATAACAGCGAGGAGGCTGCTCCGCCCGCTTTCGATGAGGGCCAACAGTATTTTCTCTTATCATTTTTTTTTTGAAATCCATTTGTTATTTCATCCCAAGTTTCTTCTTCTTTTTTTTCTCTCTCTTTCGTAACGATGGGTTGCAGGCTGTTCGATTCTATTTTATTTTATTTTTCTTGGGTTTTCTTGTTCTTTTCTGTGTCTGTCATTAGTTGTTTTTTTTTTTTTTAAAGTGAAAGTTGGGAAGTCAATCTTATGTCAATGTTGTTGTTAGATCTTCCAAAATTTTGTCATCTGTTCATGTTTTCGCCGGTAACATAAATCAAGGTTGTCAGTTCAAAAAATATGTGCCTGGTTTTAAATTTTTAAGCAACTTGGCTCTTTTAAGAATTAAAGAAGAAGAAAAAAACTCTCTTTTAAATTTTATTTGTTTTTACTACTTTTAAGTACCTGGATATGATCCTTCAAAGACCCTCCAAATATATGTAAATTTTGAAACAAAATCCGTGTTGGTTGTGTACCCATGTTGGACGCTCATACCCAAGTCCAAGTAACATAGGGCTTTCACTGTGTATTATTATCTTTACTTATCCTACTATAGATGGCCTGCATAATTAGCTTGTCTTTGCAATTTGCCCCCAAATGTGCGACAAAGGAAATTTCATACTTTCTTTTAGTCATAAACTGAGTTACATTAACTATATGCATAAAAGAATATCAATATATCCACCATCTCTTACATCCATCACCTAGTTGAAACTAGTTTTCATTATCAAACCAATAATTCAAGTCACAATTCTGTATGTAAGGTATGTGTGTGTGTGTGTACATGTACAATATTTCTTTCTTGTAAAACAAGTCCAGACACCAATATCCTTCTCATAGACCTTAATTTGTCATATCCTTGTCTTTTAAGTTCAGAGCAGTTCACGAGTCAAAGTTCTATGAGCATAAAATGACACACTTGTATACTCGAGTCTGACCAACATTGGTTTTAATGTAGCCTCAAGGCATTTGTAGAAGAGATATACTCTTCCTTAAACAATGTCTATTTATGTAAAGCATTTTGAATGGAAACACACATTCTGCAATCAATTTCAATTAAGCCATTTACTAGCTTTGACTTGGAAAAATGTGATAGGTAGTGTTTACTTGGTTATTTATTTTCTACCTGTAATACTGCGTTGATTTAATTATCAAGAAATGCTTTTTGTTGGCTTCTTCTCCTTAGGTTATATCACCCCCCCCCCTTTCCTTTGTAAAGATTTTGTAGCAATGTTTATTTCCTGTTTCGTTTCTGCCAAGGTCATGCTGCTGTTATGGCACAGATTGGTAGAAGAGAATATGAATGTTCTTATACTCTTTCTGGTGGCTTTTCACTATCAAGTAGATTCTTCTGCCGTGTTGCACATATTTCTTTTTTGTTTTTCTTCTATTGCTGTTTTTCTTGGATATGTCTTTTCTGTTGGATGTTCATATGCAATACCAGTGTCAGTTTAAACTGTCTCCTGTACTTTTAGTTTTTATTTGTTCTCATTGTATTTCTGTTTACTTTGAAAATGATGCTTCATTTGTGACTCATTATGTTCTGTTTTCAGCCCATTGTTTGTCACTTGGAAGAAGGTTGTGAATGGTGGGGAGCCTCGTCTACGAGGATGTATCGGCACACTTGAAGCTTGTCAGTTGATTAATGGGTTTAGGGACTATGCTCTGACGAGGTATTAAGACCAAAGTGAAAAACATGTACTTTGGAATTTAAATTCTCTCTCGTTCTCTCTTTGGATATGTATGTGTACAACCCAGGTAAGTGAGATATCTACAATGAGTCCAAGATGATGTGTATAGTGAGCTCATTCTTAAAACTCTCATATTTTTCTTGATTTTTTTGTCTTTTAAATAAAATTTAATTCATTTGTCCTAACCATGAATCATAAATGGTAGATATAAGAAAGAAAATGATTTTCATATTTGGAAAATGCATTGTAGAAATAGCACTTCGGATAGACCTAAAAGAAGATGAAAAGAATGGGAAGGCTTTATAAAAACAAGTTATTGGACATTGAAGATATGCTATCTCTTTAGATTGATTGTTCCTATCTTATACCAGAATTAGGTTGTTAGCATGCTTTTATTACAGATAATATGTTCAATTATGAATATTTATGGAATTAAAGTTGGGGGAGTAACATGGAAGAAGAGTGGTTTGTAACCTCTTGCCAGAAGGAGGGTTATAAAAAGAAGTGGCCATACTTATAATCTGGCAAGTACTAAGAGAAGTGGCAGCATTGCAGATCATGTGTCAATTATTAGCTTTTTTACTGCTCTGATGGACTTGTGAACATGGTTTGACCAAAATTTGGCTGCATTGTTTTGATTTAATGTCTTATTGTAAATGGAGATTTGGCTGTAAGATTCAGTGGCTCTCACTTTTCTTTCTACCTCTATTCCAGATAACTAATTTTGATTTTGAATCAATGCTTGTTTTGATGGGAAAAAGGTTCAGCAGAGAGTAAAAGTCCTGAGAGCAGCTTCTTCTTGTAAAAGTAATAGGATGATGCTTGAATATCGGTATCAATTTATTAGTATTTATTTATTTTGCTAATGGAATGCCATTAATAATTTTCCTCTGTATGATCACTCTTAAGGAAATTAACAAACCTTGAATCCCAATACTACTCTCCATCATTAAGATTTTTTCCTATTAATATCCAACCGTTCTGGTGTTGTAATGAAATATGCATCATGATCTATAAAGGCCATTAGAACTCTTTGCTACTTTTGTTTGGTTTGCAACCACATGATTTTGGTCATTTTAAAATTGTCTTTTACTCCATGTGCTATATAAACTACAAGTTCTAATCAATTCATTTTGTTGCTTCTTCCAATTTGGCATGCTTCTTGTTCTTCTCATGGCATGCCTTGTGATATTTTCAAATTTCTGTTATCTGCAGTGCTTTGAGGGACCGCAGGTTCCCTCCTATTCAAGCTAAAGAACTGCCTAACTTAGAATGTACAGTTTCTATTCTGACTGATTATGAAACAGCTAATAACTACCTTGATTGGGAGGTATGTAATTCATCTCAATTTGGATTGTTTAACATCTGATCTGTTAATATAGACTGCTTTCTTTGTGAGTAATATATCATGAGCATATTTCACTGCCTCAATTGGTCAATCAAATAATCTGCAGTTTTGAAGATCCTGATTGGAGTACGGTCTTCCCTTTTGTAGGCTGTTATGGTTTTATTTTCTTTTGAATGGAATGTTGGTGTGGTATTGACATGTTTATGTACTTGGTAATGTGATGGCAGATGCAAATAAGCGAGTTGAACTATTGAAGGATTAAATTATCTAGGATTTCATTTAAATTTTATGGGTTTAATTGCTACGTATATATTTTGGATATTTAATAATCTTTTAGGTTATTAGGATTTTTAGTTATTTTCCAAGTATTAAGGTTTAGGGTTAGTTTTGTTTGACCTTTTATTGGGATTAGTCATAAATACCTATGCCATTCTTAGTTTCAGGTTTTGAGTATTTAGTATTTGAGCTATTGGCTGTCAAATATTTTTCTCCATATTGATTCTTTTCTTCTGTTTCTCCCTAAATATTTCGGTCTACTTCTGATAGCTCGTCCGGTTCCATCTCTTTCTTCCTACTTTCTAATCTGCATTCACATTTTTCTTTCAGGTAGGAAAGCATGGCATAATTATTGAGTTTGTTGATGATTATAATACAAGGCGAAGTGCCACATATTTACCTGAGGTGCCGGCACATGAAGGTAGACTTTATTGCCCGTTTTAAGTTAAAATTGATATGATGTGATATAAACTGGGATGATATGATATGGAGACTTTTCTTTGCTTTTCTTTCTCTATTTTTTTTGTTTGTGATATATATATGTGTGTGTATGCATATATGAACAAGTAAAAATATTGCAAAAAAAAACTTGATTGATAAAAAGTATATTTACTCAAAAAGTATTATATTTCAAATGGGCCTCGCCTGGAAGGGTCTGAGGTGTTTCTGTTGTACGCTAAGGTGCAGGCGTTCCTAGCTGCACACATTGCCAACAATGTTAGGACCAAGAAATTACCCTACCCTGTACCATGTAATAGTAACAATGGTATTGTTGAAACTTGCTTGAACATAAATAATAACTCCATTTGGCATCTTAATTGTCGATGACATGAAAGCAGTCCTTTTATTTGTATTTTATTTTGGAACTTTAGTTTTAAGGATTTATATATATTTTATGCATGATGGTCTTCCATTGAAAGGTTTAGTCCATGTGAAAACTTATCGAGCATTTATATTTGGTTTCAGGTTGGACTAGAGTGGAGGCAATTGACTCACTTATCCGGAAGGCAGGCTTCAGTGGCCCCATAACTGAGTCGCTCAGGAAGCGTATAAAACTGACCCGTTACCAAAGCACATTATTTACCATGCACTACAGTGACTATGCCTCCCATGTTAAGGCAACCAGGGGCGCAGCGCCTACTATTGCTGGCGCTAAGCTCGGAAACCACTGATTCTTCCAACAGCTTTTTACCAGAAAAGAAGGTAAAGCTGCTTTGGCTAAAATATAAGGGACATTATATTGAAACAAAAGAAAAATGGGTGGAATAGGTTCGATTGTGTTCCGACCCAGTTGTTTTAGTAATTACAAGACACCTTTCAAATAACATTCTTCAAATTCATTTGATTTTGAAGAAAGAAACCAAAAGAAAAAAGAAAAAGAAAAAGAAGCAATGCCTGATGTAAACTCAGGCATACAAGTTTGTGTTTGCTTTCATTTAGACATTCAAATTCCTGCAACTTGTGGGAAACCTGTTTGCTGTAAGACAAATCTCAATTTGACCTCGAAATGGTTCTGGGAAATATGTATGCTCCCAGCACGACAATGTTTGTGTCTTTTGGTTTTAGTTAAATTAACTTTATGCAATGGCAGTCTTGAATGTGTTGAATGCGGGTTTTTGGTTCTGGGAAGGTTATTTTTCCATATCTGCGCTAGGGTATACGTTGGATGCGAATACAATTCTAGAAAATGAAGAGTCATTGGTCATAATTTGCTTGCTTCAACTTTTGATGAAAGGAAAAATCCATTTCCTTAGTCATTCTGGTTCATCTTTTGATGTTCTCGATTTCAAGTTTATTTTTAATAATTCGTTTTCGATTGCGAATTTATTGCCAAGATGTTTTTAATGCATTCTTATCATTGTTGTTTTTGACAATGTTCCTAATTATTTCTATTATGAATGCAAAATTATTTGTTTTTAAAAAAGCAGCTTTTTTTGTATGTATTATTAAGCTTCAAAGATGCATAAAAAATTACTGATATGAAAGCAAAAAAAATGAATATATCAATTGTTAGTATTATATGATGAATTTAATAATACAATAACTAAGTACTAGTTTTGACATTCAATACTTGCTCGAGATTTGAATTTGTGGCACCGGCTTTTATTTTATTCTCAACGTTTGTTCCTCTTATTGTAATGAGTAGCTTAGAGTATAATGTTTTTCTATGTTTTCCCTTTGAAAGCAATGGAAAATTATCACCTTTTAAGAATTGGTTGAAATGTGTTTTCAATGTATGAAAGAAGAAATTAGTTTACTTTTTTAGAAATCTAATATTCTTTTGAGTTATTTTTTCACAATAAAGGGAAGACTTCATTCATTTGATAATTAGTGAGAAACTTATTTTTCCATGTAGATCGAAAGTAAAAAGAAATTGCTTGGACAAATTTTTTTTTGTTTTTGTGTGTTTAGGATATTAATTGATTTATTCATATCATAGGGGTGTAAATGAACAAAACATTTGATGAACCGTTTGTTTATGTACGTTTATTAAGTTAAATAAACGAGTATGAATAATTTTTTTATGTTCGTTTAATAAACGAACGAACACGAATAAAGGTGCGTTCGGTTCGTTTATATTCACGAACAAGTTCTCTTATTGGTTCGTTTATAAGTTTTTTTATTTATTGATGATATTTTCTTATAAAATTATTAAAATAATATTTGTGCGTATTTATTTATTGTGTGTTTGTTTATTATTCATTAACATTGTTCGTGGACATGTTCAATTATATGTTCATGAACATGGTTGCTTAATGTTCGTGAACATGTTCGATTAAGTTAAATGAAAATACATAATTTTAAATAAACGAATATGAACAAAAATTTAAAATTTTTAATGAACACAAACTGAGCATGAATAAGCTTAAAAATAAACAAATGAATATGAACAGATGTTTGTTCGTTCAAGCTCAGTTCATCTATAGTCCTACTTATTCAGCGGAAAAAAAAAACAATTGTTTATTCTGTTGTCTTTTGATTTCAATTATTTCGATTCATTATTCTATAGTAAGTTTTTTTAATTGTTAGTTTTAATTTTTTAATATTTTGCTACAACAACTAATCTTTTGATAAGTTATGCTTTAAGAAATTATTGTAAGAAATTTTAAATACTTCAAAATTTTCTTTTGATTTGATTGTAAGTAATATTACTTACAATAATTTCTTAAAACATAACTTAGCAATAAGCAAGTGTCCTTTTGGGTATCGGATTTTATGGCAAAGGAATTGATACCCACATTGGTAGTATGTAATTTGCCATAAGGGTATCAGACCTAATGCCCTAGATGGTTTGGACTACAAGTTTGGTCCAACTCAAGAGGTGACAGACTTCCTCTATTTTAGTTTGATACTTACGAGCTTAGCGATCACATTTTTAAGGAAGAAATTAGACCCTAAAAGGTTTAGGTACTGATACTATGCTCTTACAACGGATACGAACTCGTTTCGGTGATGATTCGAGTAGTTTAGATTGCCCAATCGTGAATTTGAGTAAGACTTGGTTAGTTTCAAAAGGAATGGGCAGAGAATGAACTAACAATAAAAATGATTGTTGACCCGAGACTCAAAATAGCTCTTATGGGAATTCGGTTTAGAAAAATCAATAAAGAACCTTGACCCGCTATCAAAAGTGATCGGAACCACAGGTATAATGAACGCCACACCAAAAGTGATAAGATCGGTTTACAAAGGAAAGATTGACGCCACAAGCTATGCTTGATAAGTCAAATTAGACCAGAAAAGAATTATGAGAATTGGAAATCTCACAAAAGAACACTTGTTCATGTAATTTGGCAAAAAGTCCCCAAAACAAGCTGATTACAACATATTTATAGTGCTACATGAAACCTAGCTGAAAGGTCATAAGAGTTACCAGACCTAACGCCCTATGTGGTTTAGACTATAAGTTTGGCCCAACTCAAGAGGTACCAGACTTCCTCTATTTTAGTTTGATACTTATGAGCTTAGCGATCACATTTTTAAGGAAGGAATTAGTCCCCAAAAGGTTAAAGTACCGATACTATGCTCTTGCAACTATATTTAATACTCAAATGAATGTCTAGAACAAGTTAATTTCTCTTTAACCACTTTAAATGGCTACATATTAATAAGAAGGTATAATTCAAAATTAGGAGCACTTAGAAGAAGACAAGAAACAAGCTTACAAATTTTATTATGCATGAATTCAATCTTTATATTGTATTTCTAATACTTTTCATATACGTGCTTGGGCTTTCATTTTCCTTCAAGCTTCCGAGTGCTTTAAGTTTATTTAAGTGAGCTATATTATTGTAAATTAGCTTTTGAAAGGTACCCCTTGTTTGTAAAATTCATTTTAGTTCTTTTTAGGTGTTTTGGGTATAAAACCTTAAGTTGATTCCTCTTGCCTACTTAAAATATAATGATTGTAAATGTTAAACCTTATTCTTAAAATTAGTCGATTTTAAATTTGTGAATTTGAGAAATTCTTAGCTGTGATAAGTTAAGGTAGTTAAGGTAGACAATTGGGATTAAACTATTATAAATTATTTTGTTCATATTTTTTTTTTCTAAATTTTTAAACGGCAATTCACCCTTGTTTATTGAGCTTTATAATTGATATTAGAATTAGAACTCTAAAGACAGTGGTGCTACCAATAGAAAAGATTCTTAGGAAGCTCAAGACGAAGCCACAAATTAAAATGTTTGTCTTATGGCTATGGAACAAAATTCAATAATGTTGGGATAGTCATTCCACAATGAGGCCTTCACTCTTTCAACGACACTAACTATTCATATTGGAGGACAAGAATGAAGTTGTTTATCCAAGCAAATGATTATGAAGTGTAGAGGGTTATCACAAATGGTCCATCCACTCCTAAGAAAAGAGTTGATGTCATTATAGTTAACAAAGAAGAAGATAAATGGCAGGAGGTTAGCATCAAGATGGTGTCAGTATAATACTCCTTATGTGACAATGCCAAGGAGATATAGGGCAAGCTTGAAGTGACAAGTAGAGTCTATTTGAAATATAATCGATGTGAATTGAATGCATTCTGTCTCGACTTTGATTATAGCACTCTATAATTTGGGTTCGACGATCGGACCGAATAAGGGTGTTACAAAAGAAATGCAACAACACATATGATGGGGAAATGGGGTTGGATAGAAGGGAGGAGCGTCATTGGATTGAGGAGATACCAAGTTTTTTACAAGAGCGAGTTCGTGTAGATGGTATTTTTGAAGTAGATTAGAGATGAAAGGATAGTGAACCGAAAAATTTATCAGGCAGCTGGTTGTTTTCCACCGGGAGTTCGACACCTTTAGCTATGTTTTTACTGCCTTGTATTGATGAAGGTTGGTGGCTTTTATTTAGACTCTACAAGTATTACTTTATCATGTAATCTGTGCCACACTTTCTAATGGAATCATAATTTATTTTAAAAGAGAGCATAAACATTCAACATCAAATTCCATGACTGACTTACCTATTTCTTTACTTGAAATCAACTTTTCTCATTTAATCCATAGTTTTTCCTTTACTTGGATCACCTTTCTTTCAACTTTTTCTTCCTTCTCTTCATACATACATAATCAATACCATGACTTTTATATGATTTCACATGAAAATCTTAAGAACAAAACCATACATTTCTCCTTTGCTTTCTCATCACTTCCCTAAACTTTTCCTTCACTTTCTTCTTCAGCCACTAGTAAAGAAATGATTCATGACACACTAAGAGATGAAATTGTATTATATTTTTATGATAGAAGTCAAGAAAAATACATGAGAAATTTTCCTTTCTTTTCTCTTTTCTTTCTTTCATCTTTCTTTCTTCTCTCTCTTTTATTTATAAAACAGATAACATAATATTTTTTTACTACAGCCCATATGCTGCTGCCGTTTCACTCCTCTCATGTAGAAAATTCTACATTGTTGTTTTATTTCAATTTAATCCTTTATTTCACTAACCAATCAAATTCTATTACATTTCAACCTTAATTACCATATTTTCTCTATGGGGATTTTAATTCCATCATTATGTCTCAAAATATCAATTTAAAATAACAAATTGCATTTAGGTCCTTCATCCGTAAAATTGGGAAAATTACACTTTAGTTATTGTACTTTTCCACTTTATTCAATCTAGCCTCTATCTGGATTTTCCAACTTCACATATCAACATATCTTCCTGTCACCCTCACAAAAAACATTTCTTAAATTTCTGTCCTTTTCCTAAAATGATACACTTTTAATCCTCCAACTTTTAAGAATTTACAATTTAATCCTTATCGAATTTCATTCTTCCTTGTTCCTCTCCAAATACTTATTTCACATTCAAATTTCAATATACTTATTCTTTCCCGAAATAATACTTTCTTTTTATTTTGGGAATTGTGGGGGTGCGGTCAAAACTTAAACAAAGAAGATTGTGACAAGGCATGTATTCGCTACTAATAGTAGAATTTAATCTTCGGGTTTATAATTGAGGCTGAATATTTGCCGAAGAGACCTAGCACCTCATCACCCACTTCTTTTGGAAATTACATAAATGTTTGGATCGGTAGAATATGAGGTTGTTAGATATTAGGGATGGCAACCAATTTTGGTTTCTACGAATTTTCATAATTCTTTTAAATTTTATCAGCAAGTTTTACGTGTAATCATAAGGTACATTATATTTTCAAAAGGAGGCGCAAGTTCGAATTTTGAAAGTGATATTATTAAGAGGAGCAGCCTTGAATAGGGGTGCGCATTCAGTCGGTTCAATTTTTTTTATACGAAAAATCAAATTATCCATGTAAATTGAACCAACCTAGGGTTGGGCTCGATTTTTCAATTTTTGGATATATATATATTTGAGTTGGAAAAAGAATTCTAATTGAGGTACTTATAATTTTATTCGCTTTAATTTTTTTCTCATAATTATATTCATTCTTCAATTTAATATATTGTATTACTTATAATTTTATTTTTATTTCAAATTCGTTATAAAAATATTAAAAATTAAATCAAACCATTTTTAATGAACTCAAAAAATATTTATTTTCTTACATTGCCCATATACAATTTTCGTGTCTTCTATTGTTTTTAAAATGAAAAATTAGTTTAGCAAATTGGGTTTTAATATTAATGAGTATTGAGTTTTAAATTTTAATGGGTTTGTGCTTTTCGGAGTATTAACTTTTTAATTTGGATTTAAGGTTTAAATTTAGATTTAGTATGTAAATGGGTTATGAACTTATGGCCTTATGAATTATGACCTTAAATAAGCTAATTAAAAACGAGCATGAAAATTAACTAAACTAAAAAAATTTGGTTTTTTTTATTCAGTTCACTTTGGTTTTTCTGACTTAAAATATTTTTGCACATCCCTAAACCCCAAACATGAATCGTAAAACAAATATAAAAAATAAAAATTGTTTTAAAATTTGAAGTTAATTATTACTAATTTCTTAATCTCGTGCGGTGCACGAGTTGGTTCTATTTGTAACAAATTGTTATTCTCAATTTTAAATAAAGTATTGTTTTCTAAAATTTTAGTTTTAAAGACTTGTAATGAAAAAAATGAGTTTTTTTTTTTTTGGATTTAAACATCAAATTCAGTATTAATGAAAGAAATGAAAAGACAATATGAGATATTAAAAGCAGAAGCCCTTCTCAAAATAATTAGAAAAATGAAAGGACTAAATTTAGAAATTTCCCTTCCGTAATAGATATTAAGCGAAATATTTATTTCCATAAGTTGATTATGAGAGAGAGTCCCCCAAACCTTGTTCTCTACTTTGTGTTTTAGAAATATATATATATATATATATAATTTTCTTATTTATTGGGTTTTTAATCAGCTTTTTTTTTTTTTCAAATCCAATTTTTAAATGTGCATTTTGAAATATTATTTTTACTTGTAATTGAATAAAATAATGAGCTAGTGAATAACAAATTATAAACCCCATTTTATTGGATCTACTCTATATCTTGAAATGAATGCAAATAATATATAATAAAATTCGAAAGACGTAATCATGTGCATGAATGTGGTAAATGACTCTATAGTTGTAAAATGAAGGTAATCATAATAATTCTTCTCATCACTAGAAGTGGAAAAATGAAAATAATGTGGAGGCTGATGATAATATTGATGTTGAAATCCAGATTAATAGTTTCATACTATGTTTCAATTTTTAATTGTTGAGCATTTATGGTATGCTCATACGCTTTGTTTAAATTTGAACATATATTTATGAAAAGAAAATATTTGTTTCTGCACATTTTGTAAATTGATAAATTTTATTTGCAACAAATAAATTAAAAAAATTATATGAATGACAAGTATAAATATTTTAATAAATTTAACAATTAAATAGTTAAAATATTAATCATATAAAAAATTAAATTTTAATTTTACACTAATTTAAATATATTCCTGCCACGAAAAAAGTATCGAAATTTTTGGGTTGCTTATGAGAATCTCTCACTCACTGTAAATAAGGCCAAAACTTAACCATAAGGATTGTTACAAAGCGTATATTCAATTTATAATTGAGGCTGAGATCACAAACAATTCATCACCCACTTCTTTTTTGAAATTCTAAGTTTTTATTATTTATTTAATTTAAAAGTAAAATAGATATTAGATTCGAATAATTTTATCAAAATTCATTATTGGCAAAAGTAAAGTAAATTTAAATAGCAAATTCCTAAATTATCTGTAAAAATAAAATAATTTTGGAATGGATTTTCATAGGGAAAATTCATTTCTACCCATTAAAGATGAATGTAACTTTTTGTATGCCATAGAAGGTTGTCACTTTTTGTGTATAAATGGGTGTGGTGGTGAACTAATATAACTTTTTGTATGTAATTATAGGTTGTCACTTTTTGTATGTCATCGTAGGTTCACTTTTTGTATGTGTAATTGGGTACGGTGATGGAGTAATATAACTTCTTTTTTTATGTAATTGTAGGGTGATATAAATGACATGGAAGTATGTCATACTAATATTGTCACTTTTTATATATGTGTAAATGAGTTTTGAATTGTAATTGGACTCTTGAAAGTCGACCATGGTTTGTTATGTTATTTAGATGTAGAGATGATGGTTGGATTATGTTGGTGCTATTTCTTTAACAATATTTTTATTTTGATAGCAACACTCTTTAACAATACTAGTGATAATGTTACTATAATGGAATATAATGTTGGATATTTGATAAACGTATTTAAGTGTAGGGGTGTTCAAACGATTAACTGAACCGAATTAGTATTAACCAAATTAATCGAAATTTTTAATCCTTTAACCGTTAACCGAATCGAATTTTTTTCAAAAAAAATTAACCAAACCAAAATATTTTGGTTAATATGGTCGGTTAACCGAATTAATCAAAATTTATATGTTTTTGTTTTTTTTTTTTTTTGGTTATACAAGTATAAAACATATCAAAAAAATAAATTGATAATGTTCATTTGACCTAATTAATCGAACTAAAACTACATATAATTTGTATTATTGATTATTAAATTCGGTTAATTACCTGATTTCGAACTAAATTAATCGATAACTAAACTTCCAAAAAATCATTGACCGACCTCCAACTGAATTAGATCGGTTAACTGACCGATTAAACAAATTAGATCGGTTCAGTCAGTTAATTCGGTTTTAACCAAAATTTGTACACCCCTGTTTAAGTGATATAATTGAATCTTCAATTTATAAAACATAAAGTTATGTGCAAATACAAAAATAATAGTATACAATAAAGTATATTTTCACTTTTTTTGGCATTTAAAAAAAAATTATTAAAGTATATTAGTTATTTGAAAGTTTTTTATGATTTTTACATTTTTATAAAAAAAATAAAAGGTATATTTTTCATTTCAACATTTTAATGTTTTTGGTTTTTTAATATTTTTACAAAAATAAAAATTTAATTTAATTTATTAAAGGGCATATTTGTCATTTGAGTTTTTTTTTTTTTTTTGTTATTACATATCTATTTCTCTCAACCAAATACATTAATATTATTACAATACTCATTCCATTCCATCCAACCGAACCACTATTATGCCTATTCAATTCCATTACATACCTATTCCATTCTCACAGAATAGTTATTCCATTACAGTCCTATTTCATTCCAGTAAACTATACGTGTTGTTAAAGTTATAACATGTGTTATGAGTTCGTTATGATGGATGGTTACAATAAAAAAATAGAAGATGATGCAGTGTTATAAGTTGTATACCTTGAGTTGTTTTTTTTTTTTTTTTTTTTTTTTTTTTTTTTTTTGGTGAATGGATAGTAAGTTGTTTTAGATTTTGCATAAAAATGATCAGAACATCAGCAGCAGCACTTTTTACTCTCCTTTTTGTTCAACAATTTTGCCAAAGAGTTACTGAAGTTGCTTTGCCAACAAATCATTCCTCGAATTGGTTTGAAGTTGAACTATAGCCCTCTCCTAAAAAGTTATCTCAGCATTAGCATGCGTTGCTCGAAGGTTGAAAGAAACCTATGAGTGTCAAACTCAGTGCCAACTAGAGCAGGCATTGCTTTTGCAACTTCAACAGGGATTGAATTCTACATATGCTTCTCTTCTAGTCACTTGTAAGAGAATTTCAGTTCTCCAGATTGCTTTCTATACTTTTCAGTGGTATTAAAAAGTTTAGAATTCATATTTTGAATTTAAATTTAAAATTTTCTATTAAATTAATATTATTTTAATTATATTTTTATACAAATTTTATATTAAAGTTTATAGTAATAGATATTGTGCGTCACTATCTTATGAATAATTGGGAACCCCCAAATCCATTCCCAAATTATGGATCTCCCTTTCCAAGATCATATGTGGGGGTGTTTTTCCATTGCCAATAGAAAAAGATACATATAAAAGGAAAGTCGCCTCACCTTAGCTAAAAGCAACAAGTTGTAAGGCCTTTACCTTATCAATAAATTAAGGCATCCTTCATTAAAAGTTTACTTTTATCAAATTATTATCAACAATAATTGTTTTTCCCTCTCTTTTACCTTTTATTTCCTTTTTAATATTCATATGCAAGAACATGTTATATATTGAAATTTTAATTTAATTATATTTATTCCCTTTATTTTTCTACTCCCTTTTCATTAACAACTTTTAAATAATTATCACAAAAATATTTTAATGAATTAATCTCAAGCTTTCTAAATTAAATATAAAAGTTTGAAATACTTGATTCTATTTGAAGTTGATTGTAATTTTTATGAAAAAAAGTTAAATATATTTAAGGGATAAATCTCAATATTAATGCAATATATAAACATAGGGTTAAATATAAAATTAGTATCTAAACTTGTTCGCTTCTCTTAGATTGGTACCTATGGTTTTTTTTTTGTCCCAAATTGGTACTCGAACTTTTTTTTCCGTCCACTAATATGGTACCTAAGCCTAACATCATTAAAATTTTGTTGACGTGGCAACGCTGCCTGTTCATGGGTCTCCACGTGTCACAATTTCAGGACCTCTTTGAACCATGTTTTCTTTTTCTTTTTTAACCCGACCCTTAGAATTTATTTATTTTAATTTTTTTTCCTTTAAAGTTAATTTTTCTTTGCATCGTCTTCTTTGTGGGGAAAATAAGTAGTGAGCTGGATGGAAAAATTCCAAGCACCAAACCAACAGTAAATCATCCCTGTTTAAAACTCCATATTTTACAAGTTGAGCTACCTTGATTGATGCTGATGATGTGGTATTGGCAACGTATTCTATGGAAGTAATGGTGTAATAGTGAGTGGGATAACGATATAAAACAACCCCCAGACACACTTGAAATTCGATGACTGCACCGACGTTCAGGTTTCCAACTTCGTTGCTTTGTTCCCGGTGATAGCGCTAACACTGATGGCATTCACCTCTAGAACTTCCAAGTTATTTTTTCACCATCATCTTCAATGTTTTTCAACATCTTTCTTGTTCTCTGCATCCGTGACTCGACTTTCAGATCCAGCTCTTTCACCTTTCCAAAATCAAAATCAACCTTTTCCCCCACTTCAACCTTAATGTCAATCACCTCCAACCCTACCAAGATTTTTTTTGAAAATTACAGCTTTCCTTATCAACTGGTTTTGAAATCCAAACCCTAATTTTCCTAATTCATAATCTTAATCGAACTAATTTTCAAATCAGTTAAGAATTTCCTACCGAATCAGGAACCCTAGATTCCATAGCGTCAAGCAACAGCAGGAGCCTTTTGTTTCTTCATCTCAACAACCTCAACTTTTGGTTTCGTTGAAGAGAAGGGTAGGAGGAAGGCTGACCATTGTTGGTTATGGCCCCGAAGCTCAAGAAATAAGAATGAAATATGTTGAAAAAAAGAGAGAAGCAGATGGAAGAGAAGAGGATGTATAGCAAAATAACTTTAAAGGAAAATAAAATTAAAATAAAAATATTCAAGGGTCAGGTCAAAAAAAAAAAGAAACAGGGTCAAATGGGTCCTGGGATTGCAACACATAGCGGCGTGTGAGTGGTCAACCCTGCCAGGTCAGCAAAATTTTAACGATGTTAGGTTCAAGTACCAAACCAATGGACGAAAAAAAAGTTTGAGTACCAATCTGGGACAAAAAAACCATAGGTACCAATCTGGGAGAAGTGGACAAGTTTAGGTACTAATTTTACATTTAACCCATAAATATAAAATGATGTTATATCAATAATTGTGTTAATAATTTACAAGAATTGGATCAAATCAAAATTTCATGTATAAAATTACACAAAATCAAAGTTCATATATACAATTGAACATTAAATAATAGTTCATGTATAGTTTTGGGATTTATCCCTATATTTAACTTTATAACACTTTTAAATTTCATTATTAGAAATTATATAGACAATAATAACAAGAGCATAATTAATTGAAAAGGTTAGGGATTTCTTGAGTAGGGGTGAAAGTTGGCAATGCTCTCTCTTAGTTTCTCAGAGAAACAATACTTGTTGTGGTTAGGTTGTAGTAGGGTGCCAACTTTTTCGAACGAATGGGAAGGGACGATATCTTTTTATTGGAGGAGGAACTTGTTTAGTTGACAGTGAAAAGTTCATTGGTAGTTTTGTGCAAAAATCTATGGACTAAGAAATCTTACAATCCAAATAGTTTTCATGCACAACTCAGGAGTATTTGGGAAACACAGAAAAAGCCCAAGATCCAAGTGGCAGGGTAGAATCTATTTTTAATTTCATTAGAACACAAGGATGATTTGGAGATGATTATGGAGGGGAGGCCTTGGTTGTTTCGAAAACAACTTATTATTTTTTACCGCTTATAACAACCTAAAGAATGTAGTAAGTTATGACTTGTTATGTCTCCGTTTTGGATCAAGATCGGTCTTTGCCCACCGAAATGTGATAAGAAAGATCTGATGCATGCTGTTGAATCCACCTTTGAAGGAGTGATTAGACCAAAAATCAAAGGGGGTTCTTGTCGAATTCGTGATCAGTTGGATGTGCAGAAACCATTAAAGAGAGGGATTTTTGTAATAATCGGTGGTCAAGAGAAAGTTTGGATATCTTTTAAATATGAGAATTTACCGCACTTTTGTTTTGGATGTAGACGCATGGGACATGGGATTAATGAGTGTCATGAGAGTCTTGCTGGGGTCAAAGTGATGGCGGATGATGATCTCCCTTATTCTTTGGCGTTGAGGGCCAAGTTGAATGTGATGGGAAAGGAGAGTTTCCAGTTTGGTTCCTCTTCAAAGAAATTAATGATGCAGCTTTCATATATTGGTTAAGAAGACAAAAGATAAGAAAGTTTTGAAAGCAAAACAAACTATTGATTCAAGGCAAAAATTTAGGGATTTGGGGGATTCAAAATTTTCCCCAATTAAGGGCGAAGATTTGGAGGCGATAGATACTGCAGATATAAGTTTGAACAAGGAAAGTCCAAATGAGGATACGGGTGACAGTCATAAAAGTGGGATAGGCCAACAGAGGATAGGACAAAATGGACTAAAAAGGGTAGTTGGAAAAGATTGGTTAGTGGAGGCATAGTTGACAAAAATAATGTGGATTGGGCGATGGAGAAAAGGAAATTAGAGCGAGTATTGATAGAGGAATTTTGATTTGAAAGACTTAGTGAAGAAGGTTTAAAAAAGATGAAATATGACTTGAATATTTTAGGTAATTCAATGCCTATTGATGTGGAGATGACCACCTTAGAGCAAGTTTCTGCACTATCATAACTAAGATTGGCAGCTGCCAAGAGGCAAGCCGACCGGACACAATGAGAATAATATGTTGGAATGTCTGTGGTTTGGGGAATCCACAGACAGTTCAATGTCTTCGGCATATGCTGAAGATATATAATCCTCGTATGGTCTTCTTTATAGAGATAAAAATTGATGACAAATGAATGGAAAGAGTGAGAATAAGGTGTTGTTTCATGTTCGAAGTTGAAGTAGAAGCTGAAGGTTTTCGTGGGGGTCTTTGTTTGGCGTGGAAAAAGGATACCACTATTAGCTTGAGGAGTTTTTCAAAGAACCATATCGATGTTCTAGTTAAGGATGATAGCACCAATAAAGAGTAGCGATTTTGTAACAATCCGGTTTAGACCCTAGTTGGAATAGTGGTTTCGGGACCACAAATTTTAGTCAGGAAATTATTTTAATATTATATTTGGTGTCTACAGCATACTAATTTATGTGTGTGAAAGTTTCGTGTGAAAATTTTATCATTTTTGTGCTCGATTTAATTAGAAGGACTTAATCGCGTAAAATGTAAAAGTAGCTAACTATTTGTTAAAGTGTTAAATTGTTTTGTTCTCTTAATGTGGAGTCCTTAAGGTGTAATTTTACCTTATGAATTATGCATGGACAAAAATAGACAACCATTAAATAGTTTTCTAATTAAATCATTAAGGTTAAAACTGTAAAGTGTATATTAATATGTATTAAAAAAAAAATAAATGGCCATGCATGTGTTCATCTTTCTTGGCCGAATCTAAGAAGAAAAATAAAGCTTTGGAAGCTTTAAACATTCAGCACCTTTGGGAGCTTTATTCGGGTATGTGTTTTGCTCGATTTTTAATAATTTTTACGTTTTTTTAGATCATTGCTTTGAATACTAGCTAGCCCATACTTGAATTTTTGAATTTAATGATGTGTTCATGAATTGCCATTGTTGATAGCTTGATGATTTTTGTGTTTGATGATGAAAAATAAATATATGTTGTTAGATTGTTAAGTTTAATTAAGTGATTTCTAGTAAAAATGCCTATTTAGGATTAAATTATGAATTTTGTAAATTGAGGGGTCAAAATGTAAAATAAACAAATGAAATGGGCTGTTAGGGACCTTAGTGAAATTTGGCCAAGCATGAGTGTGGTGAAATTTTGAATATTTTGTGTTTTGTGAAATAAGGACGAATTTGTGAAAAATGTGAAATGTTAAGGGTAAAAGTACAATTTGTCCATTTATGTGTTTTTGGTTGAATTTGATTGAATATGAGATTAAATAAGTTAAATTTTTATTAATTTATATCAAGAAAAGAGGAAATCGGAATTGGATCGAGGAAAAACTAAAGTTGTCGAATAGTCGTCCTGGTTCGTCCGTCTTTGCCGAAGTAAGTTCATAAGTAAATAAATGTTGTTAAATTTGATTGTATATATATTTTATTTGTACCGAATTGAATTATTACTTGTATTTATATGTGAATGCCGAATTGGAAAAAGAGTGGAAGAATTGTCTACAAGCTTGAATCGATTGAGTTACGACGTCCGAAAGCCCCGTACGAACCTTAGGAATAGTTAGGATACATATGTCATGACATAGGATTTCGATATGTGTTTTCGTGTAAGACCACATCTGGGACGTTGACATCGACTTGTGTTTACGTGTAAGACCATGTCTGGGATATTGAAATCGTATTTGATTCGAGTAAGACCCTGTCTAGGACAGTGTTATCGATATGTGATTACATGTAAGACCATGTCTAGGACGTTGGCATTGTACGAGCTTTCCGACTATCCGAGTATCCTTATTAATTTCTAATGGTTCAATGGGCATTATCGAGTTAAGATTAAAGGTGAAAAAGAACTAAAAGGTTCAAGTACTTGCTATGTTATATGTATATGAAAGTAAGGTAAGTATATGTTAAAGATGAATATATGAATTAGACATGGTAAAAGAGAAATTTATATGTACTTATGAGTATATGTAAGGTTATATTGCTATTGTAAATGTGATAATATTTGAGTTTGCAAACATATTAAATGTACATTTGGTTAAAGTTTGTTTAATTTGGCTAGTTGATTTAATGCGAATGTTTATTTGTTCATTATTTGCTTATGACTTACTAAGCTATGAAAGCTTACTTTGTGTGTGTGTTTGTTCATTGTTTTATAGATTATTAAAGCTACGGTAAGCTCGGGGATCGTCGAGGGTCATCACCACACTATCGAATTATATTTTGGTATCTTTTGAAAATGTATATAATGAAATATGGCATGTATAAGCGAGAGAGTTGAATTATGTTTTGAAATGTGTAAATATAGCTATGTGATATGGCTTGATAATGATGTGTTTATGGATAAGTTTAGTTTAAGCTTTAAAATGCAAAAGTTGGTATGTTTTGATGTGCTCATGATTGGTTAATATTGGTAAGTTTATGGTTGATTTGAGAAATTGATATAATGAGAAATGCTATGAATTGAAATGGATTAAATTGATATTTGAATTACATGTTTTTGATGTGTAGTTCATACTTTGAATTGGTATGTTTAAATTGGAATTGTATATGGAAATGAATGATATTATTAAGGGTCAAATTGTGTATGATTTGGTATGTTTTCGGTTGCCTTTGGGACTTGAATTGAGGCTTGATTGATGTTTGTAGGTTTGACCCAAATTTTGGGTGGCAAATTGGCCTATATTTGCCCACACGGTTAGGCACACGAGTGTATGCCTCGACCGTGTCTCTCATGGTTGCATTTCGAAATAAGCTAAGAAGCCACACGGGCTAGACACACGGGCGTGTGACTGGCCGTGTGAGTAAGTCAGTAGCCTCCCTAAATTTCACACGGCCTGGCAGATGGGCGTGTCTTGTGGCCGTGTGGACAAGTCAGTATGTATGCCCTGTTTTGCCACGGCCTAGACACACAGGTGTGTCTAATGCCGTGTGAGGCATATGGCCTGCCCACACGAGCGTGTGACCTCTGTAATTTTGAAAAATGTTTAATTTTCGAGAAATTTCATATGTGTTCGGTTTAGTCTCGACCCCTCTCCAATGCATGTTTAAGGTCTCGTAGACCTTCTAAAGGAACTCTATAGATATATTTCTCTATGGCATGTTTGTGAATGTTAGAGATTAGTGAAATGTTTTTGTTATGATTCGATATGTCTAGTAAAGCCTTTTAACCTTAATCTGACGACAGTTACGGGTTAGGGGTGTTATAGATTTACTGGCTTTTATGGTACGCCATATGAAAGAAACAGAAGTGATACTCGAAATCTGCTTCGGGAGCTATGAAAAAAATAAGATTATCCTTGGTTAATGGCAGGTGACTTTAATGAGATTATGTTTTCTTTCGGTAAGATAGGTGGCATGCCGATGGAAGAAAGAAGAATTGATGTGTTTCAGGAAGTTTTAGAAGAATGTTATCTTATTGATGTAGGATTCTTAAGGACATGGTTCACTTGGGAAAGATGGAATTTGGTAGAAACGAATACAAGGGAAAGATTGGATAGAGGTTGCAAATGAACAATGGTTGTTGACTTATCCAAATTCATAAATACGACATTTTCCATATTTTTTTCAGATCACTATCCGTTACTTATAAACCTGAATCATGAGTAGGCATGAGAAAGGGATTCGAGGTTTAAGTTTGAGGCGTGGTGGACAATGGAGGACTCATTTGAAGGGGTGATAAAAAGGGTTTGGGGCTCTTCCTTAGGGACAGTGTTAGACAAGTTAGACAGTTTGAGTAATGAATTGAAAATTTGGGCGAAGTCAATCAAGGATAGTAGTGATGGGTTAAAACGATTCCTTATTAGGAAAGTGGCACATTTGATGGAATCGAAAAGGGATGATGATACACTGGCAAATATCATAGATACCAAAATTCAGTTAAATTAAGAGATTGACAAGGATGAAGTTTTTTGGGAATAACGAGCTCGGGCTAATTAGCTCCGTTTAGGGGACAAAAACACAACATTCTTCTATAAATTTGCTTCAGTGCAATGGTGAATGAACACCATTTCCCAATTGAAGAAGAAGGATGGTAGGGAAGTATGCAATATGGAAGGCATGGGGAAATAACTATAAATTGTTTTACGAATTTGTTTACATCAAATGGAGTAAGAGACTTGTCACATGTCTTATCTGGGATAGAGGTATGTGTTTCTCCTGAAAATAATGAGTTTTTAACGTTGATTTATAAGAAAGAGGAAGTATTTGCAAATTTGACAGATATGGGCTCGACGAAAGCATCGAGGGTGGATGGCTTTCCGATCATGTTTTTTCAAAGGTATTGGCATATTGTAGGGGATGTTACAAGATATTGTTTGGGCATTTTAAATGAGGGAAATGGTCTTACTTTGGCTAATATAACAAATATAGTGTTGCTTCCCAAAATCTCAAACCCGACAAATTTGGTGAATTTTAGACCCATTAGCCTTTGCATGGTTCTTTATAAAATCATAGTGAAAGTTGTTGCTAATAGGCTTCAAGGTGTAATAGGGAATTGTATTGATTATGCCTAAAGTGCGTTTGTCCCTGGGCGACTAATCTCAGATAATATACTTTTATCCTACGAACTATTGCACACATTTTGCCAAAAACAATATGGGAAAAAAGGCTATATGGCTTTGAAGTTGAGCATGAGCAAAGCTTATGATCGAGTTGAATGGGGCTTTTTGAAAGAAGTAATAATTCAGATAGGATTTGCACAGAATTGGATGACACTTATTATGAAATGTATTACCTCGATCTCTTATTCAGTGAATGTAAATAGGAAAAGTGAGAGGGTTTTTCATCCTACTAGGGGTATCTGAAGAGGTGATCCCTTAAGTCCGTTTCTTTTCCTTTCAGTATTGATGGGTTGGCAATTAGGGGAGGGTTGATGAAATGAGCCAAAGCCAACCGAAGGGGTCCAGAAATTTCACACTTATTGTTTGCAGACAACAGTATTTTGTTTGGGAAAGCGACTGATAAAGGGGCAACTCTTTGTAATATATTTTACACGAATATGAAAACTGCTCAGGTCAGTGTGTGAATTTCCATAAACCCACAATCTTTTTTAGCACGAATACAATCGATGAGGGCAGAGTTCGGGTTTCGAGATTGCTGGGGATAAGGTTTTCCTCGAATCCAGAAAAATATTTAGGGCTCCTTAATATGGTGGGCAAATGAAAGAAGGCTTCATTTCAAAACCTTAAATATAGGGTCAAAATGCGAATCAAAGGCTGGAGTATAAGATTCTTATCTAAGGGAGGTAAAGAGGTATTTATAAATTCGTATTATAGGTCTGTAACACCCCAAACCTGGCCCATGCGTTATGAATGGATTTGGCATGTCACACGAGCAAAACATGTTAAACCCCTTTTTATTCGTACTAAAAAAAATATTGCTTTGTTAAAATCAAGAAAACAAGTTTGATTTGATAAAATACTATTAACCTCGAAGATTTGATTGATAAATCGATAAATTTGAATTAATGATCTTACAAAATCGTGACTTTTGAAAACGACGTTGAAAATTCGAAAGAGAATCCGAGTCTTTTGAAAATAGCGTTAATAGTTCGAGAGAAAATATCCGTGTTAAAAATATTTGTAAAAGTTTATTTTGAAAATTCATTTGTTATTCGATTTTGGAAACCATTATTTAAGTTTTCAGAAAATTCTCTTTTTAAACAATTTAAGAAAAATAATAAAAACATCCGAACCATAAAGCAAAATAAAAATAGTCCAGAGGCCTTATTACAACATTTAACCCAAAATAGTAAAGTAATAAAATAAACGAGAAAGAAGTCTAAAGTCCAAATAAACCATTTCTGAAGTATGGCCTCCCTCGAGTCATCCATAGCCCAAGTCCATATCATCAAGCATTACCTACAAGGGTTAAGAGAAAAGGGGGGTGAGTTACAAGAACTCAGTGTGAAACCCATTTACCGTTGTCCACTGGGCCAAAATCCCATTAAGCAATTATTTAGGCCAAAGCCCGCTTACAATAATATAAATGTATCATTTATAATATGCATATGATATGCAATTCCCAAACCAAACCTAGTTTTCCATCCGCTACACACCACCCGTACCAACCAACACACCTATGGGTGATCTTTAGTCAACCCACCCCGCCAACACACCAAACGTAGCATTAAGCCATTTATATCAAATTTGTGGACAAGCCACCAGATTAACAGAATTTACATGGCATTGCCATTTTTTCAGATTTGTGGCAGAGCCACCAGATTTATGTAGCAAAGTTACCAGAACTTCTTTTCATCATTATCCCATCCCATGCAAAATCATGTATGTAATGCAAAACAAATCACAATTTAACAACAGTAATTTATTCGGATATTTATTACAAAATTATGGCCCATTATCTCAATTAATCAAAAAGGCCCATTAAGCAAAATATCAGATTTGGCCCATTTAGCAAAATATTAGATTGGCCCACTTAGCAAAATATCAGATTGGCCCATTTAGCAAAAAATCAGATTGGCCTATTTAGCAAAAATATCATATTGGCCCACTTAGCAAAATATCAGATTGGCCCATTTAGCAAAATATCAGATCGGCCCATAAGTAATTTTGTATTTCGGCCCTTTAGGGGCATTTCCATAATTCGGCCCATAAGCAATTTCGTAATTCGCTAATTTACCCACTAAGGATAATTCGGTAATTTCGCAATCCAGACTTAACTACTAATTTGGGCATAACAATTTAAAACTGTCTATTTGCGTCGTGCTGACTAAACTGACTATAACTTGAGTTAGAAATCTCAAAATCTAAATCTGTAAATTTTTCTTGAAACTAGACTCATATATCTTTTTACTACAATTTTTCCAGAATTTTTGGCTTAACCATTTAGTACAGTTTATTCCTTAAATTTTCCCTTGTTTCACTGTCCAACGATTCTAACCTCTCTTATCTTAATTTCAAATATCTCACTGTATGGTTTTTATATATTGCTCCTACTAGTTTCTAATGAAAATAGGCTCACTAAGGAATCCATACATATAAATTATAACCCATAATTCACTTTGTACAATTTTATATGATTTTTCCAAAACAGATCAGGGAACCACGAAGTCAATCAGAACCAGTCTCACTAAAATTAACATATCTCAGAATATAAAATTCCTTTTCCTTCTCCGTTTCTTCCATATTAAAGTAAACACAGTAAGATTTAATTTGATATCTTATTCACTTTCTAATTCCCTTTCCCATATTTTTCGTGATTTTTTAAAAACACGTCACTGCTTCTAATTGAAACTGTTTTATTACAAAATACGATTACCACTACGATCATACGCACGCCTGAGTGATCACGGATGACGATTTTTGGTTTTCTTTGGTATTTCGACCGATTCACAGAATATTTCATACAAACTTTCAGCGAAGTGTGAGATTACACACCATTTCAGATATGTATACGGAAGGTAAGGGATTACACACCTGATTTCAATTTCCTAACTAACCTCTCGTCGTTGACCTAGAACAATACCAACCAAAAGTTAGCCTCGGATTTCCAAAAGATTTCGTATCACTTACCACTATGTCTGAAGGTAGAATATATCAAGTGATTTGTCCCTAAAACATATAGTCGATTAGTCGAAACTTCAATCTGATTTGCAACATAGCCAAATAGAGATATAATGAAAAATCCAAAAATGAACCCCCTTACCTTATCGATATTGGATCCAATTTCCACCGTTTGACTTCGGCTAGAACAATACATGGTCTCCCACTTAAAGCATTACGAAAAGAGAAAATAATCTCGTTTGAGAGGGTAGAATAAAATGATGGTCTCGGTTAAAAGGACCATCCCATGCCAAGACATATATTCAACTAGGAGAAAGAAAATAAAAATGTTTGAATAGAACCACTTACCGATTGATCAAAGGAGTGAATGTTAATACGAATGAGAAGAACGATAAATAAGAAATAAAGGGTTCGGTTTTTCCAAAGGAAAACTAGTGAACAATTTGATCTCCAAGGCTTAGGTACTTTTGGCAACAAGGAAGAAAAGAAGAAACAAAAATGTACACTATAGGCTTGAAAATTCGGCAAAGAGAAGAGGAAATTTGGAGAGAAAGAGAATGATACAAATAACTAAAGAGAACAACCTCTCAAGCACTAGCTTTGCCAAAAACTCCTAGCAAAATTCGGCTATCACCCCCTTAGCCCCAAAATCGTCCACATTCATGTCCCTAATAGTCAAAAATTTGCCAACCACCCTTTCCATAACACATCCCTTGAAAAAAGCCACATGTTCCCCCTACTTTCCCCTTTCTCTTAATTTCTTTCCTTACATTCATCCTTTCCTATTTTCCTTAGCCATCTTGCCAAAAATAAAAAGTCCACCTTGCCTTATTTACATACTTGGCCGACACTTAAGGAAAGAGTGCAAAAATAATAGTTAAAGTTTGCATACAAAGGGATTTGAACCTCTTCCCCCAAAGTCCATCACTTGAGGCCATAACCTCTTTACCAATAGCTCATTTTTGCAAGCACATTACTCATTTATTTCTATAAGTCTTGAAGCTACTTACCATCTCTCCTTAAAGTGCTAAAATACCAAATTTTTCCTAAGGCCCAATTAAACCCGAGACTTCATAGAAACCTCATAACCTTCCAAGTTCACTTAACTAATAAGTCCAATTTACAATAATGCCATTCTCTTGTTCTCAAAATTTTAAACATTCCTACGCCCAAGGTCCATTGGGCCCAATTCTACTAGGCCCAATTTTGGGATGTTACAAGGCCATTCCTACATATACTATGATGTGTTTCCTTTTACTAAAATACTTTTATGGGGAGTCAGAAAGTTTAATGGCTAGATTTTGGTGGCAAAAGGGGTATGGACAAAGGGGAATACATTGGTATACTTGGGAGCAAATGTGTCAACTTAAAGAAGAAAGGGGTATGGGCTTTCGGACTATGGGCAAATTTAATATTGCTTTGTTAGCAAAACAGGGCTAGAGGCTTATAAATTTTCTGAATACTTTACTTGCTTGCATCCTTAAAGCTAAGTATTTTCCTAATTTTGATTTTGTTAATGCAAATTTAGGAAATATGCCATCTTACACTTGGAAAAATATTTGAGCTTTGAAGGGAGTATTATGTGAAGAGCTAGGTTGGCGAGTGGGGTCGGGTGAAAATATTTTCATTAATAAGGATGAGTGGATCCTAGGGCAGATCATTACAAATTGTCAAATATTGTTCAAAGTTGCAGAGTTAATAGATGCAAACAATAAAACTTGGAAAAGGGAGTTAATAGTGAATACCTTCCCGGCAGTGGATGCAGAAAGAATTCTCTGAATTCCCTTAGCGATGACTAAGGTCGATGACATGCTGGAATGGCGGGGGAACCCTCAGGAGAGTACTCAGTGCATAGTGCCTACAAACTATTACAAAACTTTCCAGGTAGTCCTAATGCTTATGCTTTACAAACAAACTATAGGAACTTTTACAAACAATTGTGAAGCATCAACTTACCTTCTAAGCTATTGGTTACAATATGGATAACTTCATGGCATTACATCCCCAATCTAGTTAATTTGCATCAGATGAAACTGATGGCTAATGTATCTTGTCCACGATTTAATCAAGGAGCGGAGCCCATAGATCATATATTTTGAGGCTGTTCTGTTTCAATCGAGGTTTGGTCAGTTTTTAGTGTTGCCCATTTTCTGAATAGATTAGAGTTAGATTTCTTTAATTGGCTCACCTAGATTTTTGAAGTCTGTTCAATCAAGCAGAGGCGTTCGGTGGGAGTTGCGCTGTGGGCTATCTGGGGGGATAGAAATGCAATAATTCACAAAATGAAGGTTAGCATTGGTTCTGATATTGCTAGATTTATCAAACAATACTGTACTGAGATTGAAGAACTAGACAAGAGAAAACTTACGTACGTTCAAACAGTGACAAAGTGAAGGAATCCATCTGGGTCAGTTATCAAAATCAACTTTGACATTGCTTTTGATACTCACAGTTCAAGATCGACATCAGGGATTATAGCAAGGAATATGGTAGGACAGATGCTAATTTCTTGTTTAATTATTCACAACTGGGTTCCGTCAAGTTTTACGGGTAAAGCACTCGCATGTCTCTGGGCAATGCAAATAGAGGATAGACAAGGAATGGTCGGAGGTTGTAATGAAAGGAGGTGCATTAGTAATAATAAAAAAATGCCAGTAAAAAAACCCAAACAAATCCCATACATTCATGATATTCAGAAGCTTAAAGCCATACATTCATGATATTCAGAAGCTTAAAGCTAGATTCCAGTATATTGCTTTTACTTATATTCTGAGATTGGCAAATAGTTTAGTACATGTTTTAGCCAAAGAATCGTTCAAAAGAAATGAATCATTGTACCTAATAGGGAATGTTCTAGAGTATGCAAAGCAACTGTTGGCGTCGGAGCGTCCGAGAAAACCAGATTGTGACTTTAGTGGATGAAGGTGTAATGGCCTAAATTCAAGATTTATCGGAATAATGGTTTCGCAACCATAAATCCGATTTAAATAGAAATTTATTTCAATATATTTGCATGAGTATTTATATGATAGGAAATATTTTTATAAATATTTATAAAATGTTAGTAATGTGGTATTAAACTTTCGTTAGAAAATTTTAACGTTTGGGTAGGTAATTAAATGAAAAGGACTAAATTGAAATGAAAGTAAAAGTTTAATTATAGATTAAAAGAAAGTATAAAGGACCAAAATGGCAATTAAGCCATTTTGTCTAGATTGAGGCGGTTAATTGAAGAAAAATCTGAGATTTTTAGTTTATTATTATATTATTATATTATTATATTATTATATTATTATATATAAAGAAAGGAGAAAAGAAACAAAAGGGATAAAAAAACAAAGGAAGAAACAGAGAGCAAACGTGAAGGGAGAAAGAAGAAGAGAAAAGAAAGAAAGAAAAGGGATAATAGAGTTTTTAAAGCTTGGAGTTTAATTTGGTAAGCTAATTTAGTCCTTTTCTTTTAATTTTGATGCTTTATAAGTTTTAGAACAAAGTTTTGATGAATTTAAGTTGAAATTTTTGAAGTTTCAGAGTTTTTGAATATAGCATATGATGAATAAAATGATGAATTAGTGGTTTAATTGAAAGAATTTGAAGTTAGAATTGGGTAAAGGATTTAATTGTAAAAAAATAAGCTATAACAAAACTGTTTTGGACAGCAGCAGTAGAGTAAGTTTGAAAAATCACTGAAATTCGTAGAAGTGGAATTAGAAGTTGAATGAGATATGAAATTAAAGCTTATTGAGTCTCTTTTCATATGAAAGAAACATGGAAAGCAAAGGAATTCTGTAATTTGAGATATTTATATTTTTGTAAGACTGGTTCAGAGGGATTTCGGGATCCCCTGTTCTGACTTTGAAAAATCATAAAAAATTGGAGAAAAATAATTAGGGGCTTAACTTTATATTTTTAGAATCCTGAATGAGTCTATTTTCCAATTAAATAAATAAGAAGTTCATATGAATTCTGTACGAAGAGTAATTTGATTCGTAGTGAAGAGAGGTCAGAACAGTCAAACAGTAAAACAGGGGAAATTTTAAGAATAATCTGGTATTGATTGGACATACCAAAAATTCTGAAAATTTTATGGGAAGAAGATATGTGAGTCTAGTTTCAGGGAAAATTAACGGTTCTTCATTTGGAGCTCTGTAGCTCGAGAAATAAATAATTTAGTGACTGTGACTCAAGTAGACAGCTTTGAATAAGCTAAAAATAATAATAGAATTATAGAAAATGCTACATGTGAACATGAAATGTATTGAATTGATGATTGACTTTATTTATTTAGATCCGGAAAACTCAAATACAAAGCTAGATCGAGGAAAGGAAAAAGTCCCGGATTAGTAGATTTTATAAACGAACTAGTATCGAGGAAAGTTCATGTAACTTGAATTATATTCTTAAATGTTTGAAATGTATGTTATTGATGTGAATATAATTTGAATGTCCATTGTATGAAATTTGATGAAACATTGGTATATTTAATAAAAAGGGAAAAAATCCTGTTGAATGAAAGGAAAATTCGATGGATCTCTGAAAAGGAATTGACGGTAAAAAGGATCTAGCCCGGACGGGTGATCCTATCCCGACATAGCCCTCCCGAAGAATATGTGGAAAATGGATTTAGCTTGGACGGGTAATCCGAATTAGGTCTCAATTTAGCCGGACTGTAATTCGTGATCCAAGCTCATTAGAGTAATTGTCGTTGCGGGATTTAGCCTGGACTGGTAATCCCGACAATACTCTATGAGTTTATATTACAGGATTTAGCTCGACCGTAATCCCGCCAGAAAGATGAGGTTCATGGGAGTGTGCTCTCTCAAATGGAAATGTGCGCACATGAATATGAATTGACGGACCCGGATTTGTACACAAAAGTGTACCTCTGAAAATCCATCGAAATTTCGAGTAATTCAACGGGATAAATATAGAAAAATAACAAGGAAATGAAAATCATAGTATTGATGAGCTCATCAATCATGGTGTGTATATTATTGATATATGGAAATTAATGAACTAACTTGAATGTTGAGCTTGTGCATGTTAGGGTATTAATGCATTGAATGGATATATGAATGCTTATTACATTGTATTGAAAATATTAGGTAAGTATAATTCTTGTTACATGGGCTTACTAAGCACAAAGTGCTTACTCTGCTTTCCTTTCCTTGTTTTGTAGTGTTAAGAGCTCTGAGGTCGAATCGGTGGGAGACTCATCACACTATCAACCCCAATTTTTCGGTATTTAAAGAAATTTTAGTTTGGAAATGAATGGCATGTATAAGCTAATAAAATAAATGTTAATATGAAATGAATATAAGGTTAGCCACTGATATGGCTTATGTGTTGAAGTTATTTTATAAATATGCATGAATTTTATTTTGAAAATATGTTGAATTAGAATGGTTTCGGTTAAAAAAAAATTTGTAAACTCTGGTAATGCCTCGTACCTTATTCTGACAACGAATACAGGTAGGGGGTGTTACATTTGTTGGTATCAGAGCAGTGACCAGTGTTGGCAGTGTTGGTACCCCTAAGCCGAGATGCCAGTATTGTAATAAAGCTCATTTTGGTGAATGTCGATTTAAGAGCGGGCTTTGTTACCGATGTGGTTCTTTTGACCATTTCCTCGAGAGATTGTCCGGAAAAGAAGTGAAAAAGAAGCTGAATATATATCGAAACCAAGCAATCCATCTTTGAGGGGTAGACCATCTCGACCATCCAGTAATGTCAGTGGTAGCCGAGGAGCTACAAAAGATACTGCAAGTAGGCCTGAGACACGAGCGCCTCCTAGGACATATGTCATGCATACGGAGGAGATGCCTCAAAGACCCGATGTTATTATCGGTACATTTTCTTTACTTGAGACCGATATTACCGCATTGATTGATCCCGCTCTACGCATTCATATATATGTGTAAAACTTGCATGCGTAAAAGATTATATCTGTGAACCTCATCGAATTTGCGGTTAAAGTCTCGAACCCTTTGGCCAATCTATTTTGGTGGATAAAATTTGTAAAAATTGTCCACCGATGGTAAGAGGTTATTGTTTCTGGTGATTTGATGTTACCGCCATTTGATGAGTTTGATGTGATATTGGGCATGGATTGGTTAACTCAAAGATGATGCGAGAGTAAATCGTAAAATGTAAATATATTGTGTTGAAGTGTCGAATGGTGAATTACTTCGTTAAATCCGATCGCATGAGGGATTATCTCGATGTGATTTCGCTTATTACCGCTCGTAAGTATGTCAAAAGGGGTATGATGCTTTTCTTGCTTATGTATTAGATACTAAGGTATCGAAGCCAAAGATTCAAGCAAAGCGCAGTGGTATGTGAATTTTCTCGATGTGTTTCGGAAAAATTACCGTGGTTGCCACCGAAAGAGAGAAGTGGAATTTTCTATAGATTTGATTCCGAACTACTCCGATTTCCATGGCTCGCATCAATGGCTCCTACTGAATTAAAGGAATTAAAGACACAATTACAAGAACTTGTTGATAGAGGTTTTGTCCGACCGAGTCATTCACCTTGGGGTGCTCCGGTTCTGCTTTGTGAAAAAGAAAGATGGGTCTTTGAGATTGTGTATTGACTATCGATACTCAATAAGGTAACTAAAAAGAATAAGTATCTCATGCCCGGATTGATGATTTGTTTGATCGGTTGAAAGGTGCTACTGTATTTTCAAAGATTGATCTCCGATCGGGCTACTACCGATTCGAGTAAAGGAGTCGAGCAAAGCAAAGACAAACTTTCTCGAACTGTGTACGGGCATTATGAGTTTCGTTATGCCGCTTGGGTTGACTAATGCACCTGCGATATTTATGGATTTGATGAATCGATATATCGCACTGCATTTAGATAGGTTTGTGGTAGTATTCATTGATGATATTTTGGTTTATTCTCGAGATGAAGAAGAACATACAGAACATTTGAAAATTGTGTTGCAAGTTCTGCGAGAGAAACAGTTATATGCTAAATTCAGTAAATGTGAATTTTGGCTTCGAGAAGTGAGTTTTCTTGGACATATTGTATCCGCTGAAGGCATCAGGGTAGATCCAAGTAAAATCTCAGCTATTGTCAATTGGAATCCACCGAAAACTGTATCTAAAGTTAGAAGTTTCTTGGGTTTAGCTGGTTATTATCGGAGATTTGTACAGGGATTCTCTATGATAGCTTCTCCGATGACTCGATTATTGCAGAAAGATGTAAAGTTCGAGTGGATTGATGAATGTCAGCAGAGTTTCAACCGATTGAAAGATCTACTAATGAAAGCACCAGTATTAGTGCAGCCTGAACCGGGTAAAGAATTTATTATTTACAGTGATGCCTCATTAAATGGTTTAGGTTGTGTCTTGATGCAAGAAGGTAAAGTAATAGCCTATGCTTCAAGACAACTTAAACCACATGAAAGAAATTATCCGGTACATGATCTTGAGTTAGCTGCTATTGTTTTTGCATTGAAGATATGGCGGCATTACTTGTACGGTGAGAAATGTCATATTTATACTGATCATAAAAGCTTGAAATATTTGATGACACAGAAAGATTTGAATTTGAGACAATAGCAGTGGCTTGAACCGATAAAGGACTATGATTTGATTATTGATTACCATCCGGGTAAGGCTAATATTGTGGTGATGCTTTGAGTCGAAAATCTCTCATGCGCTTTACGATCTATGAATGCTCAATTGTTTTTGGTTGATGATGGTTCAATCTTAGCTGAATTGAGAGCTAAACCAACATTTCTACAGCAAATATGTGAAGCTCAGAAGAATGATGAGAAGTTATAGGTTAAACGGGTACAATGTGAGTCAGGTACTGATTCTGAATTTCAAATTGGGGTTGATGATTGTTTATTATTCAGAGGTAGGGTATGTGTACCCAAGAATTGAGCTCATACGTAAGATTTTACACGAGGCTCACAAAGTGGTACTATGTCCAGTACATCCGGAAGTAATAAAATGTATAATGATTTGAAAAAGATGTACTGGTGGCCAGGTATGAAACGTGATATTTCTGAGTTTGTATCAAGATGTTTGATATGTCAACAGGTTAAAGCAGAACATCAGGTACCTTCGGGGTTACTTCAGCCAATTACTATACCGGAATGGAAATGGGAAAGAATCACTATGGATTTTGTATCGGGTTACCGTTGTCTCCGAGGAAAAAAGATGCTATTTGGGTGATTGTTGACCGATTGACAAAGTCGCACACACTTTATTCGATGTGACGTATGGATTATTCTTTAGATAAATCGGCTTGAATTGTACATATCTCGAGATTGTCGTTACATGGAGTGCCTATCTCCATTATATCGAGATAGAGATCCTCGATTTACGCCTCGCTTTCGGGATAAATTGCAAGAAGCTTTGGGTACTCGGTTGTATTTCAAGATCGCATTTCATCCTCGCATGATGGCCAATCTGAGCGTGTAATTCAAGTATTGGAAGATATGCTTCATGTTGTATACTAGAGTTTGAAGGTAATTGGGAGAGGTATCTACCTTTGATTGAATTTGCTTACAATAACAGATTATCACATCCAAGATTAAAATGGCTCCATATGAAGCTTTGTATGGTAGAAAATGTAGAACACCATTGTATTGGACAGAGCTCGAGTGAAAAGAAGATACATGGGGTTGATTTAATCCGGAAACAGAGAAGAAAAAGTAAAGGTTATTCGGGATAGTTTAAAAGCGACTTCTTCCGATCGCCAAAAATCATATGCCGATCTTAAACGAAAAGAGATTGAATTTCGGCCTGTGACAAGGTATTCTTGAAAGTGTCTCCTTGGAAGAAAGTTCTCCTGTTCGGTCAAAAGGGTAAATTGAGTCCAAGATTTATCGGGCCATATGAGATCATAAAAAGAATTGGACCGGTCGCTTATCGGTTGGCATTACCACCGAAACTTGATAGAATCCATAATGTTTTTCATGTGTCTATGCTACGACGATATCGGTCGATCCTTCACATGTTATTTCTCCGATGTATGGAGATTCAACCGATATGAGTTACAAGTGAAGAACCGGTCAAGATATTGGCACGAGGAAACAAAGGAGCTTAGAAATAAAAAAAATAAATTTGGTGAAGGTATTGTGGCAAAAACACGGGATCGAGGAAGCGACATGGGAACCGGAGGAGGCAATGAGGAAACAATATCCAAACCTCTTTACTGGTAAGATTTTCGAGGACGAAAATCCTTAAAAGGGGGGAGAGTTGTAATGGCCTAAATTCAAGATTTATCGGAATAATGGTTTCGCAACCATAAATCCGATTTAAATAGAAATTTATTTCAATATATTTGCATGAGTATTTATATGATAGGAAATATTTTTATAAATATTTATAAAATGTTAGTAATGTGGTATTAAACTTTCGTTAGAAAATTTTAACGTTTGGGTAGGTAATTAAATGAAAAGGACTAAATTGAAATGAAAGTAAAAGTTTAATTATAGATTAAAAGAAAGTATAAAGGACCAAAATGGCAATTAAGCCATTTTGTCTAGATTGAGGCGGTTAATTGAAGAAAAATCTGAGATTTTTAGTTTATTATTATATTATTATATTATTATATTATTATATTATTATATATAAAGAAAGGAGAAAAGAAACAAAATGGATAAAAAAACAAAGGAAGAAACAGAGAGCAAACGTGAAGGGAGAAAGAAGAAGAGAAAAGAAAGAAAGAAAAGGGATAATAGAGTTTTTAAAGCTTGGAGTTTAATTTGGTAAGCTAATTTAGTCCTTTTCTTTTAATTTTGATGCTTTATAAGTTTTAGAACAAAGTTTTGATGAATTTAAGTTGAAATTTTTGAAGTTTCAGAGTTTTTGAATATAGCATATGATGAATAAAATGATGAATTAGTGGTTTAATTGAAAGAATTTGAAGTTAGAATTGGGTAAAGGATTTAATTGTAAAAAAATAAGCTATAACAAAACTGTTTTGGACAGCAGCAGTAGAGTAAGTTTGAAAAATCACTGAAATTCGTAGAAGTGGAATTAGAAGTTGAAGGAGATATGAAATTAAAGCTATTGAGTCTATTTTCATATGAAAGAAACATGGAAAGCAAAGGAATTCTGTAATTTGAGATATTTATATTTTTGTAAGACTGGTTCAGAGGGATTTCGGGATCCCCTGTTCTGACTTTGAAAAATCATAAAAATTGGAGAAAAATAATTAGGGGCTTAACTTTATATTTTTAGAATCCTGAATGAGTCTATTTTCAAATTAAATAAATAAGAAGTTCATATGAATTCTGTACGAAGAGTAATTTGATTCGTAGTGAAGAGAGGTCAGAACAGTCAAACAGTAAAACAGGGAAATTTTAAGAATAATCTGGTATTGATTGGACATACCAAAAATTCTGAAAATTTTATGGGAAGAAGATATGTGAGTCTAGTTTCAGGGAAAATTAACGGTTCTTCATTTGGAGCTCTGTAGCTCGAGAAATAAATAATTTAGTGACTGTGACTCAAGTAGACAGCTTTGAATAAGCTAAAAATAATAATAGAATTATAGAAAATGCTACATGTGAACATGAAATGTATTGAATTGATGATTGACTTTATTTATTTAGATCCGGAAAACTCAAATACAAAGCTAGATCGAGGAAAGGAAAAAGTCCCGGATTAGTAGATTTTATAAACGAACTAGTATCGAGGAAAGTTCATGTAACCTGAATTATATTCTTAAATGTTTGAAATGTATGTTATTGATGTGAATATAATTTGAATGTCCATTGTATGAAATTTGATGAAACATTGGTATATTTAATAAAAAGGGAAAAAAATCCCGGTTGAATGAAAGGAAAATTCGATGGATCTCTGAAAAGGAATTGACGGTAAAAAGGATCTAGCCCGGACGGGTGATCCTATCCTCGACATAGCCCTCCCAAGAATATGTGGAAAATGGATTTAGCCCGACGGGTAATCCGAATTAGGTCCGAATTTAGCCTCGATCGGTAATTCAGATCCAAGCTCATTAGAGTAATTGTCGTTGCGAGGATTTAGCCTGGACTGTAATCCCGACAATACTCTATGAGTTTATATTACAGAGATTTAGCTCGACCGTAATCCCATTGTAAAGATGAGGTTCGCGGGAGTGTGCTCTCAAAATGGAAATGTGCGCACATGAATATGAATTGACGGACCGGTTTGTACACAAAAGTGTACCTCTGAAAATCCATCGAAATTTCGAGTAATTCAACGGGATAAATATAGAAAAGTAACAAGGAAATGAAAATCATAGTATTGATGAGCTCATCAATCATGGTGTGTATATTATTGATATATGGAAATTAATGAACTAACTTGAATGTTGAGCTTGTGCATGTTAGGGTATTAATGCATTGAATGGATATATGAATGCTTATTACATTGTATTGAAAATATTAGGTAAGTATAATTCTTGTTACATGGGCTTACTAAGCACAAAGTGCTTACTCTGCTTTCCTTTCCCTTGTTTTGTAGTGTTAAGAGCTCGAGGTCGAATCGGTGGGAGACTCATCACACTATCAACCCCAGTATTTCGGTATTTAAAGAAATTTTAGTTTGGAAATGAATGGCATGTATAAGCTAATAAAATAAATGTTAATATGAAATGAATATAAGGTTAGCCACTGATATGGCTTATGTGTTGAAGTTATTTTATAAATATGCATGAATTTTATTTTGAAAATATGTTGAATTAGAATGGTTTCGGTTAAAAAAAAAAATTTGTAAACTCTGGTAATGCCTCGTACCTTATTCTGACAACGAATACAGGTAGGGGGTGTTACAGAAGGTAACAGAAAGGATAGTCACTGAGTAAATGAAAAGTTTTGTTTAAAGAGACTCTTTGATCATTACAACCGTCTGGAGAAACAATGAATGAAGCATTGGGACGGGTGTGAAATGGCGTCTGATTGGGCACAATATAGGTGAGTTTGTAGATTTTTCTGTTTAATGGACTTTATGTTTTTGGGCCTTATTGAGATCTAGTTTTGGTTTGTTCAAATTTTAGTCTTTGTGGTTTGCTTGGGTTTAGTTCTTTGTAGTGTGTTTGTGTAACGCCCAAAAAATTTAATTCTTACTATGATAAAATTCGTCATAGTTAAATATTTGCTTCAGTGGTTAAGGGCCTTGGGCATGAAGGGTGGGTCGTGAGTTTAAGTCTTTGGGAGAGCCTTTTGCTAAGTAATTTTTGGTTGTGTTGCTTAATAGAATTTGAGTTAAAGTTTAACTCTAAGAGTGGGGGGATATCTGTTGCTTGATTTTAGGGATAAGAGGTGGGTAGTGGTGTTGGTTTAAATTTTAAGTTTATATTTGATTACTTGCAATTGGTGGCAGCTCGTTTGGCTTTTTCGCTTTCGTTATCTTAGATAACATTAATGGATCTTTAATCGTTTAATTTTTGGGTTATGAAATGCTAGTGGTGTTGTTTTTTTTGTAGTTGTTAATTATTTAGTTTTGGGTTTAGGTGAAGGTTGTGAGATATTTGGCGCTCCTTCAACATCGTAGTTTTGTGTGGTTGCGATTTGATTAACGGTAAGACTATAGAAAAGTTTTAGTGTTGGAAGAGTTTGATTCTTGATTGCCTCGTGCCTTGTTACTGGTTTGATTCTAGATTGTCTCATGCCTTGTTACCGTTATAATGGTTTTATTTGTTGTATTTAGGTTTCGGGGGTCTAGTGGTTACGTTCCCGTCGAAATCAAACCAGGTGTGTAACAAGAAACATGAAAATCAGCGAATGACGAAAGCCGAAATTGGGGCCTGTTGACGCCACACGGTTGTGTGCGACACACAGTCTAGGCCATTTTGGAGCGTGTGGGCCACACGAGTGTGTAGGCCCAAATTTTAAAATTTTTCCCTAGGGTCGTACAAGTTGTCCCAATCGATTGTAAGCCTTCCGTGGGGGTTGGTATGTGTTTATATAAGCCTTAAAGCATGAAATCTGCTAATCTGTTAGTGTGAAATTTGACGTAAATAACGCCTAAATGCATGTAATGTGATGTGATATGTATGATCTGTTATGTATAAGCATGTTCAATAACTGTTATACGAGCATGCATGATATGTAAACTTTGGTATCTATTATTTCTGTTATTTCTAGTATTCTGTTTATATCTGGCTATGGGTCTGGTTATGTATTATGTGGAGAAAGTGTTCTGTGTGAAGCGTTAACTCGTCATTATACTGGCAGCATTGCTGCGATTATTCTGAAAAGTATAGTAAGGACACTAAGTGGTGTGTAGGGCTGGGTAGGTGTTTTATACCTCACATGGTGTGCTGGGATGGTCAGAGCTGGTGTGTAGAGGATCGGGGTAAGATTATAGTTATTTGCATCTGTACTACTCTGACACGATTCTAATTCTGGATAAGAAATATGACTGTATTTGTTCTGTCATGCGATTAAATCTAAATTTTTGTTTCTTTTGAGTTACTCACTGAGTTATAAAAACTCACTTTTTGTTTGTCTGATAATTTCAGGAAACCTTCAGACTTAGGTGGGTCGGTACGACGGGAGCTCGGTTATGTTCACAATTCTGTAAAACTTTATTTACATAAATTTGGCTTATTTAAAATTTCCGATTTGAGAGGTTTGTAATTTTTGAAATCTCGGGACATTTGGGTTTATTATTGTTTTAGATTTTGTTTTGGGTTTTGCTCGACAATTGGTAAAATGATTTTTCGGAAACGATTATGTTTCTGCGATCAACTATTTTTAAGAAAACAAACTCTGATTTCCAAAATATAACGTATAATGAAATAAAAATCATAAATTTTTGTTAAAATATGATTTTAATAAAATATTTATTTTTTACATAAAAATCTATTAATTATTTTTTATTAAAAATAATATTTTAATAAATAAAATTACTTTTGTAATTTTTATTAGAAGTATGATATAAACCTCACTAATTAATATTACTAATATGTAATAATTTTTAATTTGAAAATTAAAAAAATAAAAAATTATCTAAATCTCAAATATTGTTATAGTTATATATCGGCAACCTATCCCAAGTTATTTTGATCGATAAATAGACTCTCTCTTTTTTTTTTTAATTTTTTAAAGAAAAATTTCATAAAAAAATGTGAGGGTAAATTACATCATTAGTTACAAAATTATGGGTAAATTTTCGTTTTAGTCACTTAACTTAAAAAATACAATTTGGTCACTAAACTATTTAAAAGTGTTCATTTAAGTCACAAGACTTCAAAATCGATGCTATATGACTTTCTTTATTCGCACTGCCTGCACCAATCGAAAGCTCTCTTTCCCTTCTCTTCTACAGTTTGGTTTTTTTTTCATGAAACAGCTTTGGATGTCATGAATACGTGAACAAAAATTCAAACAGTTTTTCTCTTTGATCTCCGAAACTGAGCAACATATCTACTTGGACCTAAGGTATGTTCTTCTACTCATTGATATGTATTGATCTATTGTACTTATCGTTGAATCGTCGCTTGAAACTCGTTGGTGAAACTTTGTTTAAAAAAAAAATTAACAGCTCAACAACTTAAATAGAAACTTTTGAATAATTTAGTGATTTAAAAAAAAATTTAAATAGTTTAATAACTAAATTATAACTGTTATTAGCTAAGTAACCAAAATGAAAACTTAGCTATAGTTTAGTGAGTAAAGTTGGTGTAGTTTACCCGAGATGTAAAAACCGATGCGTGGTTCGCGCGTGGGGAAGATGTAACTATCATCTATTTCCCTTATTACTTGTACTTAACGAAGCTTCGCTTCGTCATTGACAATGTCACGTTAATTACTTATAGGCTAAGAACCAAATTTATCTCAACTTGTTTCAGGTAAGCTTTTCTTCATCTTCCGAACTTCCTTTCTTTGATGGTAATTTCCGATCTTATCTTCTCTTCACAATTATCAAAATCTGTCATTAGATCCACCAAATCCTTCTAATTTCAGTCTTTGATCTTCTTTTGGTACCCTTTCTTTAGGGGAAAAAGTAGAGAGATTTGCAGTAAAATGAAAAGGAAAAAACTTGAAACTCAATACAGACAGTTTGCTTCTTCGTTTTCCCCTTTGAGATTCTATTTGAAGTTTAATTAATCATTAGGGTTTAGTTCTTGAGTTTCGTAAGATCTGCAGAAGGAAAGGGTTTTTTTTTCCCCTTTCTAAGAATAGAATTTGGTTAGTATAGTGATATATTCTTTCTTGCAAATTACCTTATTTCGGCGTGAATTGGTTGTATCGAAATTTAGGAAGATTAGATCTCAGTGGATTCGTTTAGTTTCAGTTGCATTTATCATTTTTAAAGTCACTTGACCTTTACTGGAATTTGTTTGCCAATTGTTTCTTCTTTTCTAGGAAAGAATCATAGTTTTGTAGTAATGTTTATAAATGCTTTGCTAAGTTAATGGCGCTCTGCAGATCTAGGTACTTCAGAATACCCTGCTGAAATGAATCAAAAGGGCTTGATTTATAGTTTTGTTGCAAAAGGAACTGTTGTTTTAGCTGAGCACACATCATATTCTGGGAACTTTAGTACCATTGCTGTTCAATGTTTACAGAAGCTACCTTCAAATAGCAGCAAGTTCACGTATTCTTGTGACGGCCACACATTTAACTTCCTCATTGACAATGGATTTGGTACTAATTTCTCATTATTTCTTGATTCCGGTCAATTTTTTCATATCAAAATATGTGATGATATTTGTTTCCACTTGCAGTGTTTCTAGTTGTCGCAGATGAATCAGTTGGCAGGAGTGTGCCTTTCGTTTTTCTTGAACGGGTGCTAGATGATTTTAAACAACGATATGGTGCAAGTATAAGAAATGAGGGTCCCCATCCTTTAGCTGATGATGACGATGATGACGACTTATTTGAGGACCGATTTAGCATTGCATATAATCTTGACAGAGAATTTGGGTGCGTACATAGGTTAAATTGTTATATTTGCCTGGTTGCCCTATGATGTTTATATACATGGTGGAAGCCTTACCTCTAATTCCTTGCTCTGTGTAACAGACCAAGGCTTAAGGAGCACATGCAATATTGTATGAACCATCCAGAAGAAATGAGTAAGCTCTCGAAGTTAAAAGCTCAAATCACTGAGGTGAAGGGGATTATGATGGATAACATTGAGAAGGTATGTATTTGTTTTCTTGAGAAGTGGTATGATTGTGGAAAAAATGGACGTGTCGTTCTGAAAGTAGGGATCAAGTGTCTTGTAGCAATCTTCTTTTCCCTGTGGTATGCAGATTTCTGTGGTTACCATTGCACTTGTCTATACTCTAAATCTTAAACTTCTAATCTTATGTTAATCTGGATACATTTTCTTCTCAATTTTTAAATTTTTTTCAAGATAAAGGGGTTTTGGTGGGGTTGGGGCTCTAAAATAACTATATTGAAGGATGCTAACTATCATATTAGCTGCTGTTATGAGTATTCAAATTTTTATTATCTGTTCTTTGTACATTTATGTTTCAAATTTTTATATGTGGTTGTAAATAAAAACCTCTTCAATGATGAAAAAGTGGAACCATAGAATTTTATGCCTCTATCCAACCAACAATGGACTTTTCACCCTTAAGTTTGATTTTCAATATTTTTATTTTATTTATTTTGTCTTTGGAGCAGTGGTCGTTATGTTTTTGGGTTGAAAATTAACACTTAAGTTCCATATTTCATTTATATCATGAGGAATTCAAGGGTGGTAGCTATAGGAGAAAACCGGAAGAAGAAAGTCTCCTCCCCCCCCCCCCCCAAAAAAAAAAAAAAAAAAAAACACATACAGTCCAGTGAAAAAAAAGGAAATAAATTAAGGGTCTTATGTTGGAGGGATTGGAGAAAGGATAACATTGCTGGGTTTGAGGGTTCATGAATGGACATGAGGCTATGTGAAGAGCTGTTTGATTATCAGAAATTAGAGTCATAGGCTCGTGTTTCTTAAACCCTAATTTAGATCACTAATCCGTAAATCTTTGGTCAGAAATTTAGTCTGTAGATGCTATTTCAGTACTTGTATCTGTTCACTATCATCACTTGTAATGACAGACCATATCATCCACATGGACAATCACTAAAAACACCCTTAGGAGATTGTTTTAACTTATGTGAAGACTTCTTCAAATAACATACTAGCTCTAACTCTCCCTGAGCAACAATCTAATTGGTTTATTCATGTAAGTTTTATCCTCAAAGTAATCATGTAGAAATGCATTTTGTTAACGGCCAACTGAAATAAAAGCCAAGTAAAATAGTTGCCAATGTAGGGTTAGTTGATCATATTTTCTTCGTATGGATGTTATTAGCCATCAAATTTCAGATACCTCTGCTGAGTGATGATTATGCATGTAATAAGGAAAGAATGTTTCTAGCTAGTTGTGGTGTATTAATGCAACTCTGGGGCATGCAATGCTTCTCCTTATCTATAGATGCCTCAAGACTATATTCCTTTGCACTTGTTGCCTACAAACTGTGGTGTGATGCTTATTTATTTCCCATTTACATCAAATAAATTTGTCTTGTGGATAGAAGTTACTAATGTCTTCCAATGCAAAATCCTCTATTTGGTGTTCACTTTGCAAAACCATGGCTTAAGTTTGTTAAGAAGGTTTCTGTGTTCAAAAGATTACAAAGGGCCAAAGAGCTATTCTACTAAAACAAGCTAAAGCAAGGTGTTTGGCTCTCCAAATTTTATAATTTTAGGCTAGCTTATGTTGGAAGCTTGTGTCAGCTTTTAGACAAAGCTATAGATAAAGCTTCTCCAAAAAAGTGCTAATATGACAGTAGTAACAAACATTTAGAGTGTGCTTAGTTGGGTGGAAAAGTGGAGAGATGGGAGGAAGGAAAGGAAAAGTGGAAAGAAAATTAATTTTGAGTGTGCTTGGTTGGGAAGAAAAGTGAGAGAAAAGAAAATAGGAGAGATGATCATTTTCCACTCTAATGCATAAAAATCAATCCTTCCAAATGCAATGATGAGAGGAAAGAAAATGAGAGAGATGCGTATGTTAGTTCAATCCTTCCAATTTTCTTTCCACTCCTTTGAGCAAAGCTTTAATGAGAATTTTCATGTTCTCGTTAATACTTCAACTAGTTTTATCTCCATGCGATGCACAGGTTTATTGTATTTAATAATTAAAATATATTGAAAAAATTTTAAAGGGATTACAAATAATATAAATTAAAAAATTTAAAAATAATATATTTAAAAAATAATTAGATTAATTCAAAAAAATAATTTGTCAAATTAAATTATTGTAACATATAGGTTTTTTATTTTAATAAAAAAAGTTTAAAGGAAATTTTATTTATGTAATTGAAATTTCTTTTTTTTTTTAAACTTAAAATGAAATTTAAATAGAATTGATTTCCTAAATATAAAGAAAATATTTATATTCATTCCTAAATTAAATGAAGGATCATATATTGATCTTGCAGTTTCTGAGCTCTATTGTCACTATGTACGATAATAATCCTTTCAACCTTCTGTTACTCTGGTTTTGTTAGTTAGTGGCTTGGTCAATTTATCAAGTATTTCTTGATTCAAAGCTTAGCTTAACAGTCAATATATGTGTAAGAATGATAAACCTCTTATTAGATGCAGCCTATGCAAGCAATGTTGTAGTGAGGACTTTAAAAGTACATCCAGCTCCTTGTGGTGCATTAGTTTAATGCCGTGCAGTATGGTCTCAACCCAAACACCATGTAGTAGTATAGTACCCCAACTGAATATCTTCTTGTGCCTTCCTATGCCATGGAATTTTTGGCAACTAGTAGTACAAATGCCTATACATAGATATGGTTTGATGGGTTAATGTAATAAGAACTAAAATTTTTCATTCCAAAAATTTCTATTTAAAGGTTCAGGACTATGTTTGAAATGAATGTTTTTCTGTGGCAAAACACCCAGTGTTCAGTTCACTAATTTCCTTGAAACTAAGGTATGGAAAATGGTGTTGCTAAAGTTATGGTATATATTGGTTTTGGTTTGTGGTTTTCTGGACAAACAAGGGAGGAGCTTGCTTGCATATTCTTAAGAATATATTAGGTGTAGAACCTTGCTGTCTATCTTCGTGCTCTTGCTTATGGTCGATCTCGAGCCTTTTAAATATCATAAATGTTCTATGTGGCTGGATGACTCTGGATTGTCCCTTTCTTTTTGGTGGTGGTGGTCTTTTGGTTGGGGGGGGGTCTGAATTGATAATTTCCCAATACAATGGTGTTTAACTTGTTTGTTCCTTCCATATAACTGTTTGATATTTCTCTGTTCTTTGTTATCAAAAGGAAAACTAATAATAGATGCTGAAGCTGATTGTGAACAAATTAATAATTAATTCAATTTTTGAGCAGGTTTTGGATCGTGGGGAGAAGATTGAACTTCTAGTGGACAAAACTGAGAACTTACAATTCCAGGTTGGTGCTATTTTCTCTTTTGATTGAACAAATCCGGAAAAGGTTCAACTATAAGTTCAATATATATATATAAATGGTTTTGTATTTGTATTATTTTTATTGTAGGCTGATAGCTTCCAGAGGCAAGGGCGGCAACTGCGGCGGAGGATGTGGCTGCAGAATCTGCAAATGAAACTGATGGTAGGGGGAGCTATTCTTGTGTTGATCATCCTTTTGTGGGTTTTTGCGTGTGGAGGTTTCAAATGTTAACGTTGATAACCATTGCATTGCATTGCCTATGTTTTCTTTTATATATACAAAAAATAATAATTCTACATTTGTTTAGGTGTACAAAATATAGTTATGCTCGACTTTGTACATGGATTGATTGCTGTTGTTATGTAGCACTACCTTGCCGTTTAAGATATGTAATCAAAGCTTTGAATTTTATACTTTTTTGAAGTTTTCTATATGAATGTTTTTTACTTGTAATCTTTTAATTTTCAATTTTGGTAGAAAAGTTTTTTAACTTTGAATTTGAACTCGAACTCAACTTTTTTCCCTAAACTTATTTTAAAATAATATTCCTTGGAAAACCTACTTATTTCATTGCTTCCAAACGATCCGGATGATGAGTATAAACATAATGTAGAAACTCCAACCCTCTTCTTCAACATCTTCCTTTATTCACCGTAGTTTTATCTACATTGGAGTAATATGAGGCGAGAAAATTTTTATTTATTATGTATTATAATAGTTAGATATAAAATAAAAAATAGTCAGTACAAATTTAATTTTTTAAAATTAAGATCTTTTCAAAATGAACAAATTTTTTTTTTTGCTAAAAATAGGTTATGAAGTGATTAAATATTACTAATTGAACTTGTTTATTACTAATTCTTTTAGTATAAAAATAATACTCCTACTAGTAGCACTAATGATGTAATTTTGTTTGTTCAAAGATACAACTCAGATGGTCAACTGTTTCTTCCTTATTTTCGCATGGAGGACAAACACCTGAAGCATTTGTGCTTCTCCTTCGTAAAGTCTGATCTACTGGTAGATTGTTAGTACGCACTTTCCATAGAATGATGATTAGTTGAAAAGGAAGCTTTAATCTCCACACATTCTTCCACATAGGATTTACTTGATACACCTATCTCTTGTTCGTCTTTTGATGCCATGGCAGCCGGTAAATTTATCTCGAACAAATATGCAGTGTTCATATTGTTCATAAGTCTAATTTAGCCCGATTTATGATTTCCTCTGAGCATTGATTAGTTTTGGTTTTGACGTAGATTTTAGTTTAGAAGGCTTTTGCTGTTATTATTGTTGTTGGAAAAAATTATATCACATTTAAGATGTAAACAAAAAAAAAAAAAATTGAATGTGACATATTGCAATATTTAAATCTTAGTTATGAAATTAAAATCTACATTAACAGTGTTTCAAATACTAATTTTTTGTTATTGTTAGTTTAGATAAAAGGAGCATGAAAGAAAAGAAAACCAAACTCACTACTATAGTACACATGTTTATGGATCATTAATTGATGTTTTTTTTAAAATATATCTTTACTTATGTTGATATAACGTTCAACAAAAGAAAGATACAAAAGAGAGGAGAATTGTTGTTGAGATGGTCGGTTCACCCAATCAGAAGAGAGAGTCAGAGGTTATAGAAAATGAAGGTAAAAAGAGTTTGCAGGTTGAGTATAGAAAGAGTGTAAGATAAGTATTCTTGAAGAGTCTCTCCTCTTTTCAACTTTTTTTGGGGCATTTATAGGTAGGGGTCGTGCAATATGGTGTTAACGTGTTGGACTTGTCATCTAGTCATCATTAAAGGGATGTCTTCAATGAGATGAGGATGTCTGTGATAGGACAGATTCTGTCAGTCATTCGTTCATTCTAACTTTGATGTGATAAAATAATTAAACTTACGTGATGTGTTCTTAGTGAAGATCAGGCCATCTATTGTTCGGATAGCCCCCAAGAGGGTTAGTTCACAAGTGACCTCTTGACTTGTTGATGACAAGCTTACTGTTCAGGAATCTTTTAAGCTTGTCACGTGTCTTTTTGCGGACATGATATAACAATCTAAAATAAATTAGATTAAGTTTGAATTTAAAAATTCCATTTCATTACCTAAAGTAATATTCAAAACATAAAAACGTTTATTTTAATATCAATATTTATATTTTTAAAATTAAATTGAATTAAAAAGTACTTTTTGATATCAAATTAAAAATATTTTTATTATTAAAACCTACGATAAATTTTTGTCACTATTGATTTTCAAATATTCACTTTTGAATCAATGTTATTTATAGTGATAACGTATTTAAATATCTAAATTTTCTATTCAAATAACCTAAAATACTGTGAATAGTGGATCTGAATTTAGATTTTTAAATTCATTATCCAATTCACTTTTAAAAGTTTTATTTTAATTTACTTACTAAATTTGAATACCTGAGGCATCATATTATTCAGATCATATTTATATTCAGATAATAATGTTCAAATATAATAAATGAAATCAAATTTTAAATAATTATGTGGGCTTAAATTTAAATATTACAGTGCTTAGAGTAAGTTTGGTTCAAAATTTTATATTCGGTTGGATTTTTAATTTTTCATATTAATTTTAGGTTTTGGGTTTTTTTATACATAAAATCAGTTTTATTTTATATTTTTTAATATTATTTGGAAAAATTCAAAATCTTTTTATAAATATTTTTAAAATAAAATTTTAAGTAAACAAAAAGCAACAAATAACTCTTATTGTATGCTATTTTTTGAAAAAAAAAAAACTTTTATATTAAATTTTCAAGTTATTTTCTGTAATTTAAATATAAAAAAATATTCTTATGTCATGAAAATTTAAATAAATTATAAACCAAATAATAATAATAATTCAATTTGTCTAATGTAATATTAAACTTTTTAACTTATATTTCATAAATCTATTAATTCCTAATATGGATTTTTCTTAAGATTTGTGAAATTGTGTTCTTTTAAATTATTTTCTTCTTCATTTCATTATTTTATAATTATTTTGTGTTCTAGAAATCTGACTTCTGATTAATGACGTGGCAGCTCAAAGACACGCCATTAATTTTTTTTTAAAAATCAATTTTAAATATCAAAATCCCTTTTCGTAGAAACTTCTTATTATGTTTTTAACTACGCGTAATTTGAAAGACAAGAGGAAGAAACCATTCAAGCCCCAACAAACAAACCAGCTCCTCGTTATCTCCAATTTCAAAATCAAAATCAAAATCAAAATCCAAAGATCTAAATCTAAATCTAAATCCGTCTCCTCTCCTTTCTCTTTCTTTAACCTTACAATTAAGGAAAGAAGATGAAGAGAGTCTTCGGCGTTAAGAAAGACAAGGAACCCCCGCCTTCTATCCAAGATGCTACCGATCGGGTCTATCTCTAATCTCCTTTTATCTTTTCGTTTCTTTCTTTTAAATTTTTCGTTTTATTTGTTGGTTTCTGATGTAGTATTAGGGTTTGTGTGTTTGATTTGGCTGTTTCATTTCAAAATCTTTGTGATTTCTTAAATCATATGGATTGGTTTTATGTGATCAGATCGGTAAAAGAGGGGATACGGTTGATGAGAAGTTGAAGAAGCTAGATGCTGAGTTGAGTAGGTATAAAGAGCAGATAAAAAAGACAAGGCCTGGCCCTGCTCAAGAGGCTCTTAAATCTCGAGCTATGAGGGTTCTCAAGCAAAAACGAATGTACATGCTTCTTCTCTATCAAATCTTTCCTTAGTTTTATTCCATAATTATTGCTAACGCTATTTATGTTGAGTTTCTATGTATTTGATTTCTTTGAAGTATGTATTTCCTGTTACTTTGACGTTATATATGTTATGTTGAGTGGATAATGATGGTTATTGCTTTATCTAGTAAGTGTTGTTTCATTTTCTCTGTCACTATCTCTCACACTTTTGGCTTCTGTATAGGTATGAAGGGCAACGTGATATGCTTTATAACCAGACGTTTAACCTCGATCAAGTTGCTTTTGCTTCTGAGGGTCTTAAAGATGCTCAGCAAACTGTATGTGGTAGCCTTTGACGTACTTTTATATTACATTTATGTATCTGACCTGTAACAAACTTGCATCAACTGATAAGGCAATTATTTTCCTTCTGACATGATTATTGATATGTGCTCTGTCATTGGTAATTTCTCATCTTGTGTATGTTTTCTCAGAAGCATAAGTGTAAATTGAGTTGTCATTTGTTGTTTCTATAAGATTGACATTTACTGTTGACTGCATGCTATAGTGGATTTATTGGGACTATCTTATATTTACTGTAAAACATGTGTTACTTGATAGTGCCCAAAAGGGCATAATTCGGGACAAGTCAAGCTGAGCTCTTTCAGTTCCCTTATTGGAACTGGCTTCCTACCTTGTGAGAGGTAGGATAAACCGTTCCAAATTGGAGATGAATATGTGATGAATGATAATTTATATCCCAAATTGTTTATACTTATTCTGTCATTAGTTCAAGCTAAGAGGATTATAGATGCCCCTGAACATTCTTGCGTTACTTATGTTTGAACTACTACTCGCAATTTTTAAATCATATTTATTTTTCTGTCCCAGATGACAGCCTTGAAATCTGCCAACAAGGAGCTGAAAGGAATGATGAAGACTGTGAAGATTCAAGATATAGATGTCTGTACTTTCTTTATACTTTCCATTCTCCATCTTGTATCCATTATAATGAATTTCCACTGATATTTGTTTCTTTTTTCTTATAGAATTTGCAAGATGAGATGATGGACATGATGGATATGAGTAATGAAATTCAAGAGACCTTAGGCAGAAGCTATAATGTGCCTGATGATATTGATGAGGATGAACTCATGGGCGGTAAGCATTGACCTTATCAAAGTGCACAAGAATGGACTTTAAATTTTATATCTTGGTTGCCTTCTGTATAATTTGATTGAAGTGTTGCAAACTTCTTTTACCTGGACGAAGTCACTGATGGAACTTGTGTTGATATCCTTGAATTTTGTGACTGTCCTTTTATGTCTTTTTGGGGGCCTGCTGCCTGCACTTATAGCTTCATTGTCTGAAAAATCTTATGGGCTGGTAGAACTGCATTTAACTTATATTTTGCAATCTATACCTTATTATGGTCCATTTTGGATTGCAGAACTTGATGCTCTGGAAGCAGACATGGGAACTGAAGCTGATGGTGTTCCCTCTTATCTTCAACCTGATAAGGAGGAACCGGATTTGGATGCAGAGCTCAGTTTGCCTACAGCTCCATCAGGAAATGCAACAGCAGCAGCTGGCAGGGCCAATGCCCAGGTAAACTTTATATACCTGCAATATTAGTCAAGATTTAGATTAGCATCTAATACAAAGAATCAGGATATATATACTGTTTATCCCATTCTTTTTCTGCTGGATATGGTATATTAGGATTTTATTCAAACATTTAATTTTCTTTTTTTCAAATTAATTTTCCACTTCACCTGCACTAGCCCAATTTAAAAAATATGACAAAAACCTATGTTGCTCTGACACATTACTTTTCTTGAAGTATCTGTGTCTGACACATATCTGGACATGAGTGTGAGGATATGATCCTCAAAGAAACTAGAATTACATGGACAACTATGTTTTTGAAAAACTGTTAGATTTGGTATACATTTTATACTTCCATAGGAAGCTCGTTTCCATCAATCTCCATCTGCTTTATAACTGCTATTGATGTCCTGCTTCTCGAGCTCACATAAGTTATAGAGCGATACGGGTTTTTAGGCTCCTGAAATATCTAAATCTTGATATTTGTATTTGAATTTAATCTCCCAATTTTATCTTAGTATTGTTTTGTAACTTGGATGGTGAGCAGGTTGAGGATGAACTTGGTTTCCCTGCTGTTCCTCGAGCATCTGTCCGCAGTTAAAAGATTTGCTAATATATATACTGTAAGATGAAGTTGGATGAAGCACGTCCTTGTAAACATATTGTGCAGAATTAACTTTCGATTACTAGTGCAATTTAATTGATTTTTAATTTTTCGGGTTGGGAGCTATATAATAAGCAGAACTGATTTGACTTGGAAATTTCTGTATTCATGTTGTCATTTCATATTTATATTCACACTATATTTATTGTCTTGATTTAGTGTCACGAGAAGTGACTACTTAAAATTATAAAATATACAACGAAACTTATAAGTCTCAAGGATGTCGTTCGACTCTCTGCCAACATGCCTGCACCGTATCGTCCATCGTTGCTTCCTTGGATATAGCAATCCGGCATCCAAAGCTCTGTTTGGTAGCTCGTCAGCCTAACAGTTACATGCCTGTATTGCCCCAACGCAGTCCCTTTCCAGGTAAGTAGACTTCTCTGGTCCTCAATTTTGAAATTGAGTAAAAGTAGTCTCTCACAATAAAATTGGTACAATTTAAGATTGGTACAATTTAATTCTTATCAATTTTGACAGTAAGTAATTAAAGACAATTAATTACAATGTTAATGTCTTTTGTTAATTGTACTTAGTTTTGATTGGTATAGTAACAAATTTTAACCCGATGTTTACATATTTTATTAATTTAATCTTGATTCTAAAAAATTAAACAAATTTAACCTCAATATTACACATTCTACAAGATTATCATGACAGTAGTAATTAGGTCTCTTAATTTCTTTGCCCTCCTAAGTTATCAAAAATATATGTTGTGAGTTTAATTTGTTTAATCACGAGTAAATTGATAAAATGTGTAAATTATGATAACTAAATTTGTTATTATGCCCTATCAAATTTATATAAAATTGACAAAAAATATAACTGTTGTGATTATTGTTTTTAGTTACTTACTTTCGAAATTAATAGAGATTAAATTGTTTCAATATATTTTAAGAACAAATTTGCTCAATATTAAAATTCAGAAAGACTGGGGAGGCCTTTTTAGCTCGTTTTTCACCAAAACCCGATAAAAACCTTTTGCCCATAGTAATCGAATATCATCATAAATCATCCAATGCTTAGCTTGCTCAACACTGCATTTTCCTAAACTCTGACTAAATCCAAACAGCTAGTCCCTGTGCATCTCTAGCTAATATACTTGACGAAGCCATACCAGCATTGTTCTTAAGCATGTCATCCACCTGAATTCTAAAATTCCAAGGTATTAAGCCTCACCTGACAACTCGGCACAACCAGTATCATTTTCCCTTACGAGGAAACAACCACCTCCTCCAGAGACAAGTGCCTATTCTGAAAAATAAACATATTCCTATGCTTCCATTACGTCCGGCATACATACCAAGCAGAGTAGGCCTAGCACCTCCACTAAAATGTATATGTAAACCAGTTTTGGCATTAATGTAAATCCAAGAATTTAAAACCAAGGATAACTTAGATTGAACATGTTCGAGAAGGGTTCTAAATCGTGCCAATCAAGCAAAATTGTAGTCCCTAAGGACATGTATAGCATCCTCAAGGGCATGCAGTTTCATCAACCAGTCCCCTAGGACAACGTTCACCATAAGGATAGAATCTTCAATGACATGACTACAAGTTCGACATGAAGTTTCATCAACTAGTCCCCTAAAACAACGTTCACTATGAGTCTCTCTATCATTGTGAACCAAAGAAAGGGGGGAACTCGATGTGGTCCCTTATACGACCAAGCCAATGTCCAAATCTGATCTAATGGATTCCACGTATCACCCAAGAATTGTCTATAAGTGTAATACTCTACACCTGACTCGATCGTTGGATTTGAATATATGATATTACATTATGTCGCCGAAGCAATTCAAATTATAATAAGACAAATATAACTGATTCGAACATTAAAATAATTCATATACATACATTTATACATCCATGAATTTCATTTCATCAGTTTATGGGGTTATGATAAGTTAATATTAGAGTTAGGACTCAAATCTAAACTTAAATGTCAAAGTTCAAATCTATGTCTTGAGACAATGGTCTCCATGTCTTGAGACAGATCATAAATAATTTTTGGATTTTTAGCTTCGAAGTTAGCATACCTCCTGACACTACATGTTGTGTCTCGAGACCACCTTCCCCTATTTTCTATTTTTGTTTCAATGTTTGAATGTCTCGAGATAAGGATTCCTGTCTCAAGACTTGAAGTAGGGCAAAATCTATTTAGCTTCGTTGTTCTTCTATCTAAAGACAAAGGTCACTTGTCTTAAGATCTAGGAACAATTGTGTAACGACTCGAAAATTAGTAGTGTTGAAAACGATGGTTTCAAAACCTCATTTTTAATCATTGAGTCCATAAAGATTATTATTTAATATTGACTTTAATATTGTCAATTGGATAGTTAATCAAGGTATAAGGACTAAGTCGTAAAAGTGATAAAAGTTAATTGCTATGATTTTAAATAGCTAAAGGATCAAAATGGTGATTTGGATATTTCTCTATGGCCAAACGGTGGTGGGTTTGAGTTGGAAGCCACCGAATTTGTTAATTAGGCTTAACTTAGCTAAATTAAAATTTTAATTAATTAATTACGTTTAATTAATAATTAATATAAGTATATAAGATAAATTAAAAGAAAAAATAAACCATTCATGCTATTTCTTTCGTCTTCACGAAATAAAAAGAAAGAATAAAGGGTTTTGACGTTTCAAGCTTCAATCCTTCTATTCGTAAGTAATTTCAAGTCTGTTTCTTTTTTTTTTTTTTTTTTAAATTTTTGTGTTTTTAAGGTTTCAAAATTTTGATTGAGCTAATTGTGTACCAATTTGTAAAATTGTTAAAATTTTTAGAAGTTTTCATTTTTTATTCTTGAAGCTTTTCGCATTAAATTGTTAGATTTTAAGTTTAGATATAAAAAATGATTAATTTATAAAGTGAAAATTGTTTATTTTGAACAAAGGAAATAAAGTGTAAATATTTTAGAATTGATATAAAATTTCTATAATTATAGATAATAGAGGGCTGTAGAAGGATGAAATTGAGATCGATTTCGAAATCGAAGCTCAAATTTAAAAGTTTTGGTAATTTCGGTTTTAGGGACTAAATTGAATAAAATGTAAAATTTTAGGGACATTTAAAAAATGAAAATGAGCTGATATATGCTTTTAATAAGATGAAATAAGAGGGTTGGAATTGATAAATTTAATTGAATTATTGAATAGATTGAAAATTGGACTAAATCGAAGATAATCGAGGAAATGAAAAATTTTATTGATTAGTCTTTAGAGATTTGTTAGGAAATGAAAAAATTTGTTGATTAGTCTTTAGAGATTTGTTTGTTGATGTTTTGACCAGGTAAGTTCATATGGTATGATTTTATATAAATTTCTATATATATTTAAATTATGAATTCTTGTATGCTTAATAGTAATTTGAATTGTTTGCAATTTGGTACAAAATGTGATATATGGACTAAATCATAAAGAAAATGATAAATTAATTGATAAATTGCATATGATGAATTTCAATGTGAAATATTAATGAACTAATAGTTGATTATGACTGATCAAATCATAATGGTATGAATTTGACTAATTATTGAGATAGATGATTAAATTGAATAGAATTGAAAATAGTGTAATTTGATGAAATTATGGAATTCATCTTGAATTGGGTTGAAATAGGATATGCTATGTGATAAACTGGTGATTTGAGATATGAATTGAATTGTTTAAATGTGAATTGAACAATATGACAATTGAATAAAAGGTTACCCTATTATTTGTTCAGGTAGAGTCGGATATAGTTGACATGCCACAGGATAGGTCGAGTACGGGTTACTTCGGCTATGAGTCAATGAGTGTTGGGCACATTTATACTTCGGTTATACCGATGAGGCACTAGGTGTCAAACACATTGACTAAGTGATTTTGGTATGTTCAGGTGTGTATTGAGGCATATCGGTTAGCTGATTAGAGAATGTTAAATGGTATGATTGAATGATGAGTTGAAATGGATATATAACATGGTTAAGTAGGTTGATTTAGTCCAAGTTGTTTTGATATGTTTTGAATTGGTAATGGTTAAATCCATTGATAGATATGTAGTTTTGGATGACTTGATAGTAAGAAATATGGGTTTATGTGTTTTGACTAAGTGGTTGATTATGGTAGATACCTAAATAAGGCATGTTGTATGGTTGAATGCTGTTAATGAATAAATGATGAAATGATAATATATGTTTGGAATGAGTTGTGATGTATGGTTGAATAATTATGAATTCATAGGTTTAAATGACATGCTTAAGTGTCTAACTAGTGCATACTAGTTCAATGGCTATAGGATGGTAAAATAGATGTTTTTTATATGCTTTGAATTGGTTTTATGCAGGATATAAGTGTGCATTATGCATCAATTATACGAATGGTTTGGTTTGGCATGAAATATATACCAAATGGCCTAAAATATACTAATAACAGAGTCCATGTCGAGACAAGAAACTCTTATCGTCGCAATGTCGACCGACAATTTGTGACGTCCCGATGTCGAGTGGCCACACGTCACAACGTGGCAAATTGTTTGGCGGCGTCAAGACGTGGAGGTGACATCACAACATCGACCTTATATTTTTAAAACTTTGCAATTTGGTCCTAATTCATGCTTGGGTCAACAAAAGAGCTTTTGTAAGTTTGATTAAGGCTCAGATTTGATTATGTGTATTAATATCTAGGTATTTATGATATGATTGAATATTTGAATGCTTTAATTATGGTATTCTTGATTATAATTTTTAAAAATGTTACAAAAAGGTCCCTATTTGATCTCAGGTTGACTTTAAAGCATCCGTATGCTCGTATAAGACCTGGGAAAAAATGTTCATGTTTTTCAATGTTGTACTATTGATTGATTGCATGATTGGTGAAGTGAAGTGATGTTTTTTAATGTGAATTTTTCAGTAGTTTTGTAACACCCCTTACCCGTATTCGACGCCGGAATAGGGTACGAGGCATTACCGAAACACATACACTTGTAAATGCATTAAACTGAGTCATAAAATTTCATCCAAATTAATACTTTTCAATTTTCATCACAAAGTCCCTAATATGGACCTACAAGGCCCAAAACATACTTTGGAAGCGGTTCGGGACTAAACCGAGAACTTTGGAAAACATAAAAAAATTTCTTGAAAAATAGGGGCACACGCCCGTGTCTAAAGTCGTATCCTTCTCACAATCATTCTCATGCCACACTTTTTCTTATTTAACCATCATACACTCATTTCCTCAAATTATGCATCTCATAAATTTCATCATCACAACATATAACTTGAATAATACTAGCCAACATCAATGGCCTTATACAAAATGAACTACTAAATATTAAAGGCCAACATTTTAGGCCAAACCAATCATGACACATACAAATGACTATGTAACGTCCCTAACCTGAATCCGTCATCGGAATAGAGTTACGGAGCATTACCGGAGTTACAAATTTATTTATCAGACATTTTATTTCATCTAGCATTCATATTTGGAACCAACCAAAATCAAACATATTGTCTCTTAAACATATTTATTTTTCTCGACATGTCTTACTTGAATTTATTACTCGTCTCAACATACTTGATTTCCTTGTATCAACGTATCAAAGATAATCACATATTTACATGTCATGATAAATATCATTCTCTTGTCATTTTTTCATAAACATAAATCAGTTAATTCGTTATATCAATATTTTATGTACCATCAACTTGTATTTCCTTATATCACATAATTAGGTTACACGAACTTACCTGGCTAAATTGCAGAGATACCAAGATTTAGGGGCATTTTGGTAATTTTCTATTTTCATCGATTTTTTAACCGATCTTAACCTAAATTAATAATTTCATTCAATTTATTAATTTAGATAATAAGATAATTCATTTCAATCAATTTGGTCATTTTTTATATTTTTACAAAATTGCCCCTAAAGTTTTACTTTTATTCAATTTAATCCTTAAGTCTAAAACATGCAAATTATCCATTTAACATAAATTCATGCTAACTGATTATTCATATACATATTTTTCCTGCACCTCCTCTCCATACCACATCCTTAATGTATATAATTCCATTATTTACTTATGTATTCATATCAAGCTGTCCACTTGAGTTATAGTCACTAAATTATTTTTATATTGAGCTACAGAACTTCAAATTAAGATCCGTTAATTTTAACTAAAACTAGACTCATATATATTTTTTCCATAAAATTTTCATAATTTTTGGTTTAGCCAATAAGTATAGTTTATTCTTTAAAGTCGCCCCTGTTCTGCTATCTGACAGTTTCGACCCTTCTTCACTAAAAATTAATTATCTCACCATACGGGATTTGGATGAGGTTTCTGTTTGTTTCTCTTGAAAATAGATTCATTCATAATTTTAAAAATATAGATTTAAGCCTCTAATTATTGTGCTCCAATTTTTTAGGATTTTCCAAAGTCAGAACAGGGGAACCCAAAATCATTCTAACCTTGTCTAACATAACCTATTATATCTCATGATTTAAAATTTCATTGCTTACAAAGTTTCTTCTATAAGAAACTAGACTCAATAATATTTAATTCCATATTTTATTAATTCTCTAATTCAATTTCTACAATTTTTGGTGATTTTTCAAATTTAGACTACTGCTACTGTCCAAAATTGTTTTAGTGCAAAGTTTTAATTACCAAGTTTGTAACACCTTTATTTACTTTCTCTACAATATTTTCCATCACTTTCTCTTATTTTCCTTCACTACTATGTCAATAACATAGGAACATATATAAGAAAACTCTACTATAACATCATTTCTATTCTTTTTCAATAATAACCAACTTTAAAATATATTGAAATCTTGATGTTCTTACATTGTCTTATTGATTTTAATCTTTAACTTGATTTTCTCTCTCCTCCAGCTTCTATTCCTTGAATTTAACTTTATATTCTTACTCCCCATAGTCTCCTTGTCATCTTTCTCACTTGATGGCTATGGAAATTCTTTTGAATTCTAAGTGAAAATGGTGGATTTTTGGTGAAAGGACCAAATTGTAAAGAAAGTAAAACTTTCTTTCTTTCTCTTTTCTTCTCACGTTGGTGCATGAGAAAGATGATGGATGGTATGTTGTTGTTGTTTTTTCTTCTTCTTTTTTTCTTCCCCCCCCCCACATATATATACTAAATAAAATAATAAAACAATAATAAATATCTTATTAAAATATTAATAAAGTAAAAATATCATCAACATAATCATTACATTCCAGAACTCTCTCTCTTGCTAATTGACCATTTTGCCCTTCATGATCTTTTAAAATTCCATCATTGAGTCATCATTTAATTTGGAAAAATTACAATTTAGTCCCTCATAATTCTTCACCTATTCGATTTGGTCCTAATTCATCCATTTTCCTTAGTTTCTAGATTATTCCACCCCTAAAATATTTACCATATTAGTCTTTCAACTTTTTCATATTTACACTTTAACCCTCAAATTTTGAGTATTTACTCTTGAGCAATAAAATTTTTCTCACTTTTACAATTTAGTCATTTCTTGAATGAATAATGTAATATATCATAATATACTTCCCAATGTTGACATAATCCAAAATTTCCCTTTTTGTCACTTTATTTCCTGACTTAACTATATCAAGAATAATATCTTACTTTCTTACTGTAATAATTTTTGAGGTATTACAAGTTTCTTCAACAACAAATGTGGCACTTTATTGCTCGGACCTAGCAACCAGGTCGGGTAAGGGGTGTTACATTTAGTGATATCAAAGCTAAATGTTTAGCCGATTCTTGGACTAAATCAAGCTTGGAGTTGAGTCTAGAAATACATGTTAAATAACTTGTGATAGTGTGATGCCTTCTAATCCAAATTGGCTATGTTTTTCATATGGACAAAGCATGTCGGCCAAATTAAATTGTGTCATATATGATAAAGTAGAAAGTAATGGTTCTGCTTCCAATAAGGGAGTTGTTTATAATGTGTCTGTTGCAAGGGCTAGGGAATGAGGCAATAGATGCCATCTTCCAAATGATAAACCAATGGCCCACCCAATTTTTGGGAGCTATCTCTTTAGCTCCGCAATCCCAAATGCAATTTTCATCCCTGATTGTGCCTCCTGTGCCACCCTATTGTCCTCAAAATCCAAATCTAGTGAATGTTAACTGATTCTCAATCAGCAAAATCCATATGGGGTAGAGGAATTCAGAAGTAAAAAAGATGACAATTGGACAAGAGATGAAGATTTGCTGGAAAATACTTTGAGAGTGCCTGATGAATTGATGTGTTTTTCCAGAAACCGGTTTGAAATATGCCATATTGTTACGGAAGGAAGAAGCGTATTAGTGGTGGGTAGCTCTGACATCAGTGACACCGAGAGACTGAGATGTGCATCTATGTTGAATGAGGCTTGAACGAAGACATTCGAATACTAGGAGCATTAGAGCTGAAAGAATTTGTTGTACTATTTGAGAGAGCTTAGAGGTGGTAGAAATGTGAAACGGAAAAGAATTAACTAAGTCAAAAAGCTGAGACACTGAAAAATGTAACGTGACTAGATATTTTCTGACCCCTTATCTAAGCAAACAAGAAATTTTAGGAGTCAATCTTTAGCCCTACAAGAAATCTGAGGAAAAGATATGTCTAAACAAAGTTATTAAAGGCCTCAGGCTACATCAGTGGGTAGTACGTGTAGTGTCCAAAACACGAATAAATTGGTTTGCAAACATTGCAGAAAAAATCATTTTAGGGAAAATACAAAGTGAGGATAGGATTCTATTTCATATGCAACTCTATCGAGCACTTGATGAAGGATTGTTCAAGAAATTAGATGTCATTAGTAATCAGATTTCAATGTTATTTGTGAAAAAGAAAGATGGAACTATGAGATTTTATATTTATTGTAGACAGTTGAATAGAGCTACCATAAAGAATAAGTATATGTTACTCTGTATAACCTACTTGTTTGATTAATAAAAGAGAGCTGTCGTATTTTGAAAGATTGACTTTCGATTAGGTTGTTGTCAACTTAGAGTTATGAGTCAGTTGTATTGAAGATTGCTTTTAAGACTTGATATCAACAATGTGAGTTTCTGGTAATACCATTTAGACTAACAAACACACAACCGCTTTTATAAACCTAATGAACTGAACATGATTAGTATTTGAGAATAGTGTTGCAGATTTTGCTAGAGAAACAGTGGTATGCAAAGTTCAGTAAATGTGAATTTTGGCTTTGAGAGGTAGGGTTTTTGAGACACGCAATATTGGCTGAAAATACCTGTATTGATCTGAACAAACTTTCAGCAATTGTGAGCTAAGAATTTTTGAAAAATATTACAGAGGTACATAGTTTTCTAGGACTTATTAGATATTACAGCTGATTTGTTACATGATGTTCGATGATACTCTGTCGTTGACGAAATTGTTACAGAAAAATGTCAGCTTTGTTTGATCAGATAGATCTCAACAAAGTTTTGAACAGTCGAAAGTTACGTTAACAGAAGCTTCAAAGTTGAATTTAAGATAAAGCGGATTAATAGAGTTGCCGAGGAAGTATGATTTGATTATTGACTATAATCCTGGTAAAGCTAATGTGGTAACTAATTTACTAAGCTAGAAATATATGTTTTGCTTTAAAATTTATATACACTCACCTGACTCTGAAATGTGGTGATCCCATTAACTAATTGAAGACTTATTAAAAATGAAGACACTTCAAAGTTTAGTATTGATGTTTACAAAAATCTATATTTTCGAAGCTATTACTATGTGTCGAAGAACTCAAAGTTAAGAAAGGATATTTCATATGAGGCTCACAGTGGTGCTTATTCAATTCATCCGGATAGTAGTAAAATGTATAACAACATGAAACAATTGTATTAGTGATCGGGAATGAAAAGAGAGATTCTTGAATATGTGGCAAAATGTTTGATATGTTAGCAAGTCAAAGTTGAGCATCAGGTTCTATCAGATTTTATGTGTATGCCATTACCTATCATTTCTGACCAATACCCGAGATTTACCTCCAAATTTTGGAATAAATTACACAAAGTTTTAGGCACGAAATTGAATCTTTGTACAATGTTCCATCCTTAGACAGACAGACAGACAATCAGAACAATCAGAACGAGTGATTCAGATACTAGCAGACAAGCTGCAGTGTTATATAAGTGAATTTGAAATAAGCTAAGAGAAGTTCTTACCATTAGTAGAGCTTACAAATGATGTCATATATTAATTGAATATTAAAGTGACACTCCATAAGGCTTTATATGAATGTGAATGTAGAACTCTATTGTATTGGTTTGAATTGAACGAAAGAATGTTAACAAGGACCGATCTGATACGAGTAATAGAGGAAAAAGTTAGAGTTATAGATCACTTACCAAAAGTGCCAAAACTAACTTAGGCAACAAGCCTATCAACCTAGGTACATGTCGTATAACCTTAAAACATATAAATGCATACAAAATAGGATCGTAATGGCTTCCGAGCTAAGCTTGAGATTTGGATGCTTGATTGCAAAATTTCATTAGCTTTTATCCAAGACCTGCACACAGAAACAAACAAATTCATATGCTAAGTAATGGCTACTCAGCGGTGTTACATAACCCAAATTCAATTATAAATATAACAAAATTTAAATAAAAAAGTAACATAATAATTCAAGTTAACCAATTAGTCATTCGACGTTAATATCAAAGATATACATATATTGATAGTTTATTTATCATTTCATCTTATTCTTAATAATGCTTTCCTCAATTTCTTGATATAATTTTCGATGTATCCTCATGGTATTTGCATCTAGTTTAACATATCAAAATCAAGTCTCATATTAACATCAATATCTCATATAAACTTAATAGATGTTTAATATATAATTTTTACATTATAATCCCTATTAACCAAATCAGGTGTAATAATTAATACTCGAATCAATACCCCACCACACCAAATACGCACTGAAATGCTAATGGGGCACAAGTGCACCAATCCCACCAACCACACTAGATACACTTGTACCCCCAGTGTATTTGAGCTAATGACAGGTTCTCAACTCCCAGGTTATTAAAGAATTATCACAATATGTACACGCATAGCATTAAATCTTCTACCTATCAAAATGGACCCTATAGCATGCCAACTATATCCGCGACTCTATCCGACAACATTAATAGGGCAAATATCATCATTATTAATCATATAATATTGTCAAGAATATATGTATATTCATTCAACCAATTGATCACAAATCACCCAATGAAGTATATATATACTTGTTAAACACTTTCTCATTGATTATTAACCATTCTCGAACATATATCGGTTCAAATATATATTTAATTATTTAATGAACTCGAGTTATAAGAGCACAAACTAGATAGTTATTCATTGAAGGCTTTGGATTTTCTTTTGTCTCGGAAAAGTCCTGTGTCATCTTTAGCTACTAATTTAAATCCGAACGCAAAAAATTCATTAATCACACAATTCCAATATAACTCAACACATTATATACATGAATGCATTTTATTTAGTCCCTCTGTTGGGAAATGTGCCCATATTATAGTAAACATGTAACTATTTTCTATTTATTTGAACAATGAATAAATAAAGTTAATTTCACTTTTCACTATTATGTCTTTTGTATTTCTGTCTTTCATATTTTGTATGCATAGCGAAATTATGACCAGCAAATATTAGCTCATTGATTGTCTAAGTTCAAACTGATAATAAGTGGCATTGTAAGAACGTTTACATGGTGAGAAAGACAAATTACTTTAGTAGATAATCTAAACGAGTCTGTAATCCCATAAAAGAATCAAAGTGAACATTTTATTTAAATACTGAGAAGGATTATTTTATCGTCTACAATTCCAATTGAGGAGATGGTTAGTCTTGGCTATCGGAGCAGTTGACTCCACGGGTAGAGACATAAATGTATTCATTGGCAGAATAATACATTGGACTGGATCCAAGATGAATTAATTATGAATCCGTTTGTGAATTAATTCACTTGTGACGTTCATGGTGTGCTTTACCTAAATCTTGAATTAGTCATTGACCATGCGTATGTAATTCATGTGCTTTGATATAAGTGGAAGCTTATGCTCTAAAGATTATCGAGCCGATAGTCAGTATGTTGGGTACATGACTTGTGTATAACATGGCTTTACTAGAAACAATGGAATTCATAGCTCAATTAAAGAGTTAGTGATATCCTCTCATTGGTATTGTGTGGATTGATAAATATGAAACATGGTCACAAGTTACTTGTTCTCGAACAAGCAATTTGTCACAGTCATCTGTTGACAGTGATCATATTAATGATTAAGAAGACACAATAGTGACAATGACATAAAATAGGATTGCATTGAGTGAACGGATTCAACTCAAAGGAATCAAGGATATCATATGAGAGTAATACACATATGACGAGGTCATTAGACAAAGTAACTGGATGAATTGCTTTCATAAAGAGTATAAAATAAGGAGTCTTCAATAATGATACTTCTTTTGGATTGACTCCATGATTAAGTAATTGTGAATTATCGGAACGATACTTCTTAACATAATTGCAATTACTAAAGCAACATCATCATTGTTCAAAGTAGGAAATCCTCCTCAGCAAGAAAAATGGCTTCCACTTAAAACATAGTCCATCGAATACAATTTCTAGTAGAAATCTATAGCGTGTTGTTGTATTAAGGAATCATCAAAACACCACCCCATTCCATCAATCTTAAGTGCTTCAATCATGTTTCCTTTCCTTCTAGAGAGAGTCCGACAATGAAAAAATTTTGTATTTTTGTCACCATTGACAAGCCACTTACTTTTAGATTTCTGGTACCATAGAAGTTCTGGTACCATAGAAGTTCTTCTTGCAAAGTCTTTTCAATTTCAATTCTCAAGTCAATCTCGCAAGCCTGTAGTCTTGGACTATTACGAGTCTCAAGAGTCTTTTGCACCTTTCTCAGTTCAACCATCAACATCTTCTTCCAAGCAAATATATTCCCAAATACCTTATTGTTTCATTCTCTGATCGATTTCGTACAACCTTTAATATTAGTAACCACATCAACCGATACATTCCAAGTACCCCGAACTAAGCTTTCAAATTCAGAGTGTAGGAGCTAGCTTGCTAGGAATCGAAATGGCCTATTACCATTGGATGAGACTGAAGAATTTGTGGATAAAAGGATAGGCCTATGATCCGACTTCAATTTATGTAGATAACGAACTGAGGTATTCGGAGCAAATGTCATCCACTTCTCATTGCGTATTACTCTGTCGAGATATTGGAAAAGATCATCCTGACTCCAAGTAAACAAAGATCCCTAGAAACCCATATCCTGGAAACCATTATCCTCTACTACAACTTGGAACAACTTACAACCCGTTCTCCTTGTTCTCGATCCTCTTTTCCTCTTGTATGCATTGAGTATGGCACTGAAATCCCCAACACATAACCATGGTTATTACCTGCTAGAGTATACTGACACTTCCATAAAATCTTTCGTTTCGTTGGATGAGAGCTTGCATAAATAGCATTGCACAGAAAAGACATAGGACCATAATTATTCTTAATTCGCATATGAATAAATTGTGGATGAGGTAAAAGATCTCCACATTCACATTATCTATCCACTATATCCATATATCTCCTGCAAAACTCACAGCCTACACACGAAAAGAGTTGGGAAATCCTAGCCTAGAAATAACTGAGTCAGCTTTTTGCCCACTGACCCTTGTCTCAAAAAGGGCAATACCATCAGGATGAGAATCTCTTATCATATTCCTTAATAAAATTGTGGAACTAAGGGTGACCACAGCCCTAACAGTTCCAAAATAACAATTTCATATCACTATTCATAAATAAAATTGTAGTAAAAGGAAACAAACCCAAACTCGATTACAACTTTGCAGTAGCATCATGTTCCGTTATCACATCCTCCGAGATTTCCACAAGATTATCTTTGCCAACTATATCCATAGTGTTTTCACTGATTCGGTCTAATTTCCGAACAATGCCTTTGACCGCCTCCGTAAATTCTACAGTTTGTGCTTCCTTATATTCTTCCCCAACAACCATGGATTCCAATTGTATTGGTCGTTGCCTATGATTCTCACTCGTATTACCCCCATGCGTAGTCACATTCGGCTCAATATTTTCTTTCAACTGGTTTTTCTGCTTCCCTGACTCAACCATTTTCACTACCCGATTTTTTGATCCAACCAAAGTTGTATCAACTCTAAACGCTTGAAAACTGAGTAGAGAGTTGGGCTACTTTTCCTTATTAGACCGCATAGTAGATCCATCCTCAATAGATGAAAAGCCTAGGCCTGTTGATTGCTCACCTGTATTTTCTGATGGTTTTAGAATTCTCACATTTGACTTGGCCCCACTAGAGACAGTAATTATTTTCCTCTTTCCTTTATTAATCGTTGAATTTGGAGAATTCCTCTTAATCAACTTTCCTTTTTTAGGGACATAAACAGATTTTGAGGGATTACCTTCCATACGAGCATCATCTTTCTCGGCATTAATCATGTCAAAAGAATCATTCTCTCCATTGTTCTCGCCTAAACTTCCGTCAAGCACCCCAAATCTGGAGCCACCACCAGTCTTGTCAACAACCATGGAACTCTTGTATGTCGTCGTTCTGGAAGAACGCCGCTGCATTCTCTCTACCAACATCCATGGTCCAAATTGTTCTTCCTCCACCCTCTTGTGTAATTCCTCACCCTTAGATTTGGGTTGTTCCTTCAAATCACCCTCCTTCGATTCATCGGAAGGGTGATGCGGACAGAAATCCTTGTTGTGACCAAGTCGTCCACAACCAAAACAAACGTTGGGCAATGACTCGTATTCAACCCTTTGCGTCTTCCCAGAAATCTTGAGTTTTGAGATTAAAGGTTTGCTTAAATCAACACAAACAGCCAGTCTAGCAAACCGTCCTCGAATTCCATTGTCTGTATTATGATCAATTCTCAGCATCGGCCCAATCGTCTCCCCAGTTGCTTTGAGCAAACACTTATTATATAGCCCTTCAAGAAGCCCAAACAAACGAACCCAAACTACTAAACTCTGAGGGTGATCTTCTGATGTTGAGAAAGATGATGAACATGAGCGGAACATTAGGTATTGGCCATGGTCCCTTATTTAAAGCATTGGAATAGTCTCCTTCTTGGAATTTGACGAGATAATAGTCATGTTCCAAATCCATCAACTGCAAAGGTTTCGTTGTTTTCCACAGTCCCTGCACTCTGTTAGATGAAACAGTAAAACTCAATTTGCGACCCAACTGTTTAATGATGACCTACAGTGCCATTCGTTTCTTAATAAACCAATTAACTCGATCTTAAAAATGAATAGAAGATACACCATCCACAATATCAATAGTAACATCGCCTTCAACCAGTTCGAAATTTTCATCTTCTCTGGCTTCTTGGGTATTGGAAGCTGATCCAATGAGTTTTTCTTTAAAAGACACTTTTTGTCCATCAAGAGCATCCACTTTGACACCATTCTCGTTCACAATGTGGTCTTTCGAGTCCGATGATTCAGCCGGACGTAGACGAACTTTCTTTATCACACTGACTAATGCCATCTTTAGACGGCACAGGACGAGAACCAATGGATAAATCGCCTACAGAGAGATTCATGATTCTAGTTCTCCTCATTTTCTTGCATCATTGTCATCATAGCTTTTAATTTTTGAACTCATGTAATTTAAGCAACAAACAAAAGTTTTAATCACTAATCCAAACAATTATTCACTAATGTAAATGATATTTTATAGCATTTACACTTATTTTTTATTAAATTTTAAATTTAATTTATAAACAAATATTATAGTTTATTTGTAAACATAAGTTTGATATAGAGTTTTTTTTGCATATATATATTAAATGCTTATAATATATAAATTATAACACTCATGATTCTTTTGAAAAAATTATCTAAAAAATTAATGAGATTTTTGTTTAAATAAAAAAGTTGACACTTTGAAAATCTTGGTGCGCACAATATTTTTTTTTTCTAAATTTATACTAGATTCCCCCCCCCCCACATTTTATATAAGAAAAAATAATAGCATAAGCATGTCCAAAAATTATAAAAAAAGTTTTAAAAATAAAAATTATAAAAAGAATTTTATGAATAAAAATATTTTTTTAAAATAAAAAATTAACAATTTTTTTATTTATAAAAAATTTATTAACACTTTCAATGTTTTATTTTAAAAACAACCCTTCTATTAGGGTTATTTAAAAAAAAGTACTTTATTTAAAAGATAAAAAAAATATTTTAGTTGCCTCGTCAACTTAACTGAAAGTTTCAATTCGAAGGCTTTATCAATGGGCAATGGCTAGCTTTTTATTAATACTCTAATTTAGCATAGTAAGTTTTCCATTAGGACTTAAATTGAGTGTGGCCTTTTATTTGGAGCTGGTTTGAAATTTTTTTAAAATGATAGTTCGAGAGTTATTTTTTAAAATTTATTTCAAGTTAAATCAATTGTTTTATTTGCTATTTTCATTTTATTTTTAAATAAGTTTTAAAATAATTAGTGTGCATGTTCACTTGCATAAATGCTTGACCTATTGAGATTATTTTATTTTATTTTTGTTTTGTGTTTTTATTTTATGATTTGACTCCTGAATTTTTTTTTTTTTCACATTAATAGTTATAACTTACACGTTTTGTGATTAGATAACATTTTTAATCAATTAAAATGTGATTATATGTTTTTGAAATTAAAAATAGATATATAGATTCCAAAACTTTCTAGGAAATAAAAAATTAAAAAATATTTATGAAATTAAAAAATAATTAAACATTTTAGAAAACAACCATTGACTTTGATCACTTCTAATTGCTATTGACTGGCCGCTGATCACCGAGTGGTTGATCAAATATTAATTTGATTTTTTTATATATTTTAATTTTTTTAAAATAGAAATTATATATACTTTGCATGCAAAAATATGTTTTTTTTTTCCAAAATTATTTATTTTTCAAAAAAAATTATATTATTTTTAATTTTTTCTTAATTTAACCATTTTTCAATTTTTATTTTTAATTATATATATTTTTGGTTTTTCTGAAAAAACTATTTTAAAAAATATTTCAATTTTTTAGAATATATATTTCACATTTTCTTATAATTTTATAAGGTTTAGCTAAAATTTTAAATTCTTTAAATATATATATATGATTTTTGAATTTTTAGAAGTTATATTGATATATTTTACAATTTTTTAAAATCTTTTTATTTTTCTTTAACTTTTTAGAATATATATCATAACAAGGAAGTCACGTGTGAGGTTTTAAATTTTAATTTACTAGAAGTGTCACATGTGTGTTATAATTAGACCACGTGTCAGCCTTTTATTTAATATCAATAATGTCAGTGAACTGAATGGATGGATCGAAACAGTTAACAAAATATTTATTTAAGTATTAATCTAAACCATAAAAAAAGTAGTTATAAAGTTGAAAAAGTGATGCATCTTAGGGATAAAATCATGTTTTAAATCTTTTTAAATATATTGCATTAATTCATGTTGAGTTTACCGTTTAACGCTTAAATTTAAATTTTAAGTTTATAATTTTCTTTTTTAATAGTGTTATATTCAATATCCAAATTTAAATCTTTTATGTTTTACCACAAATTTATGACTACACTATAATATATATATATATATCAATGACTTGATTCACATATTTACCTAAAGATTGATCTTGATTCACATATCTACACTTTTTTAAATATAAAATTATTGATGGAGTCTGAAGAGCGAGAGGGAATCGGCGATAGACGGAGCGGCACTCGACAAACACAAGAAGGAGCGACCAAGACGACGATGAATTAGAACTATTAGAAGAAGATATTGTGAGATCCTCCGTAAATGGCATACCGACAATAGATTTCTCCAATTGAGTTAATCAACTACTCATAAAATATATGAAGCTTACGATAGTAATTAAGCTATTGGGAAGAAACATTGGCTACGCAACACTACAAAACAAGATACATTCCTTGTGCAAACAGGGTCAACCATTTTGACTAATGGACATCAAAAACGGTTATTATTTGGCTAAATTTCAGAATGTCGAAGACTTTGAAAGAGTTTTAAGTCAAGGGCCTTAGATAATTTATGGGCAATATCTAACCATTCAACCTTGGAGTATCGAAGTTAATCCCTTACTGCCATACCCGAATATGGTCATGGCCTGGATACGGTTACCAGGACTGCCTGGGCAGATGTACAAAAAGAAAATACTCTGGGAAATATGGGGAATGGTGGGAAGGGTCGCAAAATTGGATTTCAACACTGATAATGGAGTTCAGGGAAGATTTGTAAGAATGGCAGTCTACGTCAATCTTGGAAAGGCCCTTTCGTCAAAAGTTTTAATCAATGGAGTTCCACAAAGAATTGAGTATGAGTATCTTCCCACGGTTTGTTTTTCTTGCGGTCACTATGGACATACACAAGATTTGTGTCCAAAATCGGTGAATGCTCAACAACCATCAAAAGGAAATTTCTTGGATAAAGAATCAGTTCCAAAAGACAGACCTGAGTTAAATGAAAACAATCTTACAAATAGCTTCGGTAATTATGGCCCTTGGATGCTTGTAGAAAAACGCAACTGGTGATAGTCAAACGAACGGTAGAACAACAACGGCGCAGCCAAAGAGAAGAAACAAGAAAGCACTTAGCTTTAACCCTTAGAAACCCTAAATGAAGACTTTGGCTTAGAAGAGAATAGGCCCGATATGGTTAGGCGTCAGACCCAAATAGAGGCTGGGAATGTGGCATGCCCAATAGAGGCAAAAAATGGACCCTCATCCACGGGCCAACTCCAACAAATACTTGATAAGCAGTCTCCAGCTAGTCCAAGATCCAACAAGCAGACCCAGACCAAAATGTTTAGGCCTAATGCTTCTCCTAAAAGAGACTGAATTAATTCCAATTCAAGAAAGAATGATCTACCAAGCGTGATGCAAACTGAATCAGGATAAAAAAAATAGGAACAAAATTAGAGAATATTGATTCGAAAGAAACAAAGTCAGGGATACAACAATCAAAGGGAGAATTGGAAATAGAAGCAATGGGAGATAAAGCAAACAACGCAAAGAATGAAAGTCAAATCTTGAGAAAAATTCTATGTTCAGAGCTGCCAACAAAACCAGGATTTCAACCTAGCCTTCACTCCAACATCGAAAGCATAAAGGAAGTCGAGGTAACTCCTACCATCGGAATCCTAGATTCAACCAAACACCCAATAGTGATGTTCAAAGATGCAAGAACGAATACCATCCAAAAATAATATAAGGCGAAAGAAGAATGCGCCCATAGTAGGCACCAGTGGGGGGAAAACAAATGGCAGCACAAAAGGGCAAAAACTCAAAAAAATAATTCGGGATAAAGAAAGCCCTTTTAAAGTCTCGTCCCCCAAAATTCCCCTGGCAGAGTCAATGGCTAATATGGTGGATTTGTTACAAGAGCAAGTCAAGCAAGGCATCTTCATCAAAATAAATGAAGAAGGAGATGGGAACGCAGAAAGCAAAAATGATTCACGACGACAATACTAGATTGGGTAAATTCCTTTTAAACCCTTATGATGAATAGCAAAATTAATTTATATATTTTTGTCTGGAATTGTCAAGGATGCACAAGTCCCAAATTCCCACGCATCTTTAGAGAATATAATATAGAATTTAGACTAGATATTGTAGGGCTTTTAGAGCCAAAGGTAAATGGCAGCAAACTAGATGAAATAATTGTTAAACTTGGATTTCATTACTTGCACCGCATAGAAGCAATAGGCTTTTCAGGGGGAATTTGGATAGGGTGGAAGGAGACAATTTACCTAGAAATAATTCAAAATCATCCCCAATTTATTCTTGTTAAAATTCATAATGGGGGAACAACACAACCTCTCATACTGGCTATCGTATATGGAAGCCCCAATTCCACTAAAAGAAAGAATTTATGGGAAGCTTTAAAAACAATTATACCAACGGACCACTCCCTTTGGATGGCAATAGGTGATTTTAATGCAATTCTTTCTTTCGAAGATAAAAAAGGTGGTAATATCATAGGGAAGAGGTGCTCATTCTTTGGACACTTCGTGGAATCTAAAAAACTTCAAGACTTAGGATTTCGATGACCCTCATTCCCTTGGCAAAGAGGAGGTGTCTTTGAAAGACTAGATCGAGCAATAGGAAATGCAGCTTGGTGTCAATCGTTTCCTCAATGCTTAATAACACACCTAACTCGAATAAAATCCGATCATAGGCCATTGTTAGTAAACATTAATCCGGAGCTTAAACTCCCTAGAGGACGACCTTTCAGGTTTCTCGCAGGATGGGCACAACATCAGGATTTTTCCAACATTGTTAAAAGTTCGTGAAATATGAGGGAGATATGTATAACTCTTTAAATCAACTCACTGAAAAGCTTAAAGGTTGGAATAAAAACGTCTACGGGCACATTGGATACCGCAAACAAAAATTGATAAAATCCTTAAGCTCAATACAAGCAAAACTTGAAAGATCTTACTCGTATTCACTAGCCTAAAAAGAAATAAATATTAGACATGAGTTAGAGAATGTTCTTAGCCATGAGGAATTACTGTGGAAGCAGAAATCTAGATGCGATTGGCTCAAACTTGGGGATAGGAATACAAAATTCTTCCATAGTCGTACATTACACAGAAGGAAGATTAATAGCATTAGTGCACTCCTCAACATAAATGGTGATTGGCTATATGACCCAGAAGATATCCAAGAAAATGCGGTTAATTACTTTCAAAAATTATATGGTGAAAAACCAAATAGACTAGGAAAATTACCCCTAAGTAAATTTCCACCATTAGAAGCTAGCGACATTGACTTCTTACAAAAGGAAGTCACGAATGAAGAAATTAAAAAAGTACTTTTTGATATGGCTCCCCTAAAGGCACCTGGAAGTGATGGTTACCACGGTTATTTCTTTCAGAACCAATGGGAAAATATAGGAGAAGCAGTCTGCATTTGGGTTAAAGATGTTTTTAATGGGCATCCCATTGATCGAGATATTAACAACACATTAATCGTTCTAATCCCGAAGGTTGTCCAACCAGAAGAAATATCTCAATTTAGACCTATAAGCCTTTGCAACGTCCTTTATAAGCTAGTCATGAAAATAATTGCAAACAGATTTAAAACAGTCTTTCCTAAAATTATTTCTCAAGAACAAGTAGGTTTCATCGCTGGAAGAAACATTGCAGATAATATTATAATAGCTCAGGAGGTCATACACTAAATGCGTGGAAAAAATAAGAAGTGGATGGCAATCAAGATTGATTTGGAAAAAAGCTTACGACAGAGTCCGTTGGGATTTCATTAACAAATCAATTCAAGCAGCTGGAATACCAGACTACCTACGCAGAGTTATTATGTCAGCCATTACAACAACTACTATGCAAGTTCTATGAAATGGGGTACCTACGGAAAAATTCAAACCTGAAAGAGGAGTCCGACAAGGGTGCCCGTTATCACCGTACTTATTTGTTCTATGCATGGAATGGCTAGGGCATAGCTTTCAATCCTCTATTACTTTGAAAAACTGGAACCCTATTAAATTATCTAGATCTGGACCCAATTTATCACATCTTTTCTTTGCAGACGACTTAGTGATTTTCTCAAAAGCAGATATCAAACATGGTATACTACTAAAAAATATTCTAGATCAATTCTGCAATTTTTCAGGACATTGTGTCAACACAAGGAAAACTAACATATTTTTTTCAAAAGGAGTTGCTGAAGATCTAAGTGATAGACTTAGCAGAATATTAGGGTACCCGAAGGTACAAGAATAAGGAAATATCTAGGTATCCCTTTATTCCATAAAAGAATCACTAAGTCCACAGTTCAATTTGTGATCGAAAAGGTCTGATCTAAATCGTGCAACTGGGATGCAAAACAGCTTTCCATGGCTGGCCGCTTTACTCTTGTTCAATCGGTACTCTTAACCATCCCCAGTTATTTCATGCAGTCCATGAAAATCCCAAAAGGGGTTTGCTATGAAATTGAGGTCTAGGATTGAGACGGTTGCATGAACAAAATAAATCATTCTTGCTAAAAATAGGACTTAATCTCATATCTAATTAAAATGCACTATGGACGCGTGTGCTACGACCGAAATACGGAATGAAAGAGGCATTCCCCGAAAATCTAAAGAAGGGGAACAGTTCTGCATTATGGAGAGCAATTGAGCAAATTTGGCCTTTATTGAAAGACAACCTCTGTTGGTCGGTTAATAATTGAGTAGGAATACAATGCTAGAAAGACAACTGGGTCCCTTCAGTTGGAACGTTGGTTAAACAAGTTCAAAATCCAAGTCGTCCAATAAGTGAGTGCTTACTTAAAGACATGGTAGTAGCGGAAGGGGCCTGGAATTTAGAAGCTTTTAGAGAATATTTAGCAGAAGAAATAGTGCAAAAAATTATTGAAATACCTCCCCCACACCAGCTAGCAGGTCCAGATAAAGTTAGATGGATGCCCATCTTTTTTAGATGGATGCCCATCTCCAATGGAATTTTCTCGATCAAAACTGCCTACCAAACGATAACGGAGAACACATGGAATAATCGGGACAAAAGGTGAAAGAAAATCTGGACATACCAGGTCCCTAACGCATTCGATTCTTTCTTTGGTTAGCCTGCAAACAACGGCTACTCACAAACCTAGAAAGATTACGAAGAGGACTCAGTTATAACATCTCTTGCCCAGTCTACTAGTAAAACACAGAAGAAGTTATTCATGCTCTCAGAGACTGCCCAATAGCTAGAGAAGTATGGATGAACATTGTCCCAGCAAACTGGCAAACAAATTTTTTTCTAGTAATATCTTTGAATGGGTGGAGGAAAATTTAAGACATAATGAATGGCTGATATGGGCCAAAGCTTCCTGGCCAACACTCTTCGAACCTGTTGCATGGCGTATATGGAATAATAGAAACCTATTTGTTTTTCAAGGCATAACATGGAGCTTAATAGAGACACTTAAAATCTCTGTTTATTGGGCAAGACAGCATACAAGTTTATATATGAGGGATCAATCCCAAGAACTCAATGAAGAAATCGAGCAAAACTCAAGAATAGCTGTAAAATAGAGAAAGCCTTTTAATTTTTTCTTTTCAATTAGTTTATTTTTTCCAAAAAAAAAATAATCTACAACTTGCAAATAATTTAGAGTATATAATCTATAAAAGTCTTGATAAATTTTATTTAATATATATTAATATTAATATTGAACCCTTCCCCAAAAAAAATTAATATTCACATATTATAATAAAAAATAAAAAATTATTTAATTAAATTTTCTTAAAACACCAGGCAGTTATTATTAATTAGAAACTAAAATGAATCTTTTAGTTATAATCTAATAATCAAGATATTATCCCCCATCCATTTACAAACTTATAACTAATTTCTATTTCCTTTTTCAAAGTTTAAATCAGAGCAACAAACACACAATATCCAGAAAAAAAAAAAAGTGGAAATCTAAATTAAACAACATTAATTGAATCATTTACAAAAAATAAAAATAATAAAGTTCAAAATCAACTCAAAAGTGGAGTTCTACCATCAAGGTCAAGATCTTGATTATCATGATCATCAAAATCATCGCCACAATCGTAAACAGATCCAACGAGCGCCAGTTGATCTTCCAAATACCTCTGTAACAGTCCACCTCCCCTTCCTTCTCCTTCCCCGCAAGGAGCTTCTTCACACTGCCGCAGCCGATTCTCCTCATCTTCTTGCGCCGCTGCCGCAGCCTTTCCTCCGCTACTCCTCCGACAAATGCGAAAACAGATTTCAGCCAAACAAATGAGGGGGAAAGTGGCGCAGAGGAAGGGGATGAGAATAGGGGAGCAAAGCAAAAGGAAAAGATATCGGCGGCGGCGTGTGCGGAGCCACGACACCATAGTTAACATGAGGCGAGCTGGGGCCAAGAAGGAGGAAGGGAAGATAGGCGAAGCGTTTGGATTGGGCAGAAGAGGCTCATGGCGGGAAGGAGAGTTAAGGATCGGCGGAGGGTTGGTGGCGGTGGCGACGGTGATTTTGTAGTGAGGGTTTGAAAGAAGCGAAGGCTTGGTAAAAGGAGACTGATCTTTATACATAATGTCACAAACAGTGGCTTTGATTTTGGTTTACGTTTAAGAAAGTTTATCGTTAATACATTTTTCATTTTTCCTAACTCCTCGATTTTTTAACTCTAAACTAAAACCCGCTTCCCCTGGGTTTAATCATTTTTATCAAATAATATAACCTTTAAATTTATGAAAAAAATTTATTTAAAAAATATTTATAAAAAGGTAAAATAACAAAACATAGTTTTTTGTTTTTTTATTGACTTTCTAACATAATTAATACTAATTTTCCTTTAATTTCTTTTATCGAGATTAATAAATATTTTAAAAATTCGTATATAAAGTAATTGATTAAAAGAGTAATTATTGGTAATAATTACATTCTCTTATAATTATAAAGAAATGTAATTTGTTAGTCATGTTTGACTGACAGAGTTAGGGATGAGCAAAACTTAATTTGATTCGAAAAATCGGAAAAATTTTTAAATTTCGAGTTAATCGAATCAAATTATTCGAATCAACTCAAAACTGACATTAACTAATTTATTAAATGAAATTTACATGATTCATAAATGAGTTTATTTTAGTGAATATAAATAAATTGGAGATACTGATTTCATTCATAACTTTTAATTTTTTTAAAATTTATTGAATAAATAAAAATTACCACATGATTATTTAATATTCTTTATATGATATTTTTAATGATTTTTGGAGGTAAAGCAAATTGTATAAAAAAAATGTAATGCCTTACTAATTTAATTAATATTAAATTGTATTACATGGTCGAATTGTAACGTGAGAAACGATTTATATTAGTAATTAATCTAAATTATCCGTAGCCCATTGGCTTAGATTGAGCAAATGACTCATGTTAGGACTAGACCTATCAAGGGCCGAGTAACCTGCTTGACCCGATCGGTCTAACGGGAGTTGGATCGAGCTTGAACAATGATTTTGAACCTTGACTTGACCCGAATTCAATTTAAATAATATTTTTATAAAAAAATAAATTATAAAAGATCAATTAAAAATGCTTTTATTATTTTATTATTTTTTGAATAGTAAATTAGGTTTATTGAGCAGACAAGGCCAACTTGAAAATGGGACTAAGCATGAAAATTTCTATGAAACCAGGCCTCGACTCGACTCGACCCGACCCATAAACAACTCTAGTTAAGACTATTATATTGTCTAAAAGTTTAATTGAATAGATAATTTATCTTAGAAATTAAATTGACTTCTATAAATAAACACATAAATACGATTGTCTAAAATTACAATAAATTAGACAGGATTTAAGATAAACTTATCTCAGATGAATGGCATTTATGACTTTTTTTTTTCTTTTAGACTAATAATTTTAACATTGTAAAACTTGGTGGTCTGTATAAACTGATAATAGTTTGATACTGTTGCTTCTAAACTTATTTTTGTGGGTTAATATATCTTTTTTCTTAAATTTCGCCACTTGTAATTAATTAATACTTTTTTTTTTTTTTTACCTAAACTTCAATCCTATCACACATTTTGGTACATTTACAATAATATCGTTAAAATGTCTCAATATGCCGTAGGGAACCAAGAACATAACAACACACTCATATGACACATGGTAAAAATAAAAAAATTAAAATATTTTAAAATTTATAATTTTTCACATATGGAATAAATCTAAACAAATAGTTATTCAGGTTCATCTGAATTGAGATAACCTTTTGTCTAGATTATTCTAGATATGCATTTTTATTTTTGGCATAATGAATTATTTGATCTTCTAACTTTACAAAAAAAGTCATTTTAGCCTTCCATTTAACTTTTCACCTTTTTTAGCCATTGAACTTGCATTGTTTGTCAAAGTCAAACTACTTTAAAATAGATAGAAAATTAACGTTTGTTAACTTTACCGGTGTGGCATAGGACATGGATTGGATGCTATGCCAATAATTAATTAATTTTAAAATTTTAAAAATTAATTTATTATTGATGAAGCATTCACATGGTAATCCATGTGTACACCACATCAGCAAAGTTAACAAACATTAACTTTTTCATCTATTTTGGAGTGATTTGACAAACAACATACATTCAAGGACTAAAAAAGATAAAAATTTAAATAAAAGGTTGAAATGACATTTTTTTATAAAATTGGAATGCGAAATAAATCATTGTATCTTTATCTTTTAGATATATTTTAATTTTTATAACCTATAATATTTTTATCTTACCATTTTAAAATTAAAATTAAAATTAAAATTAAAATTAAAATTAAATAAAATCCAAAATATTTAAAAAGAATTTCACAAACCCCATAAATTTAATTATCTAATAAAATGATTTGCACACACTAATACCATACGAGATGCTTCTTGTCCTTGTCAGTTGTAGCACACAAATTTCCATTTTTTCCTCTACGAAAAAAAAACTTTTTTTTTCCTATTTCTCATAATTGATTAAAGGTTAGTATTTGATACACTGACAAGATTTTTTTCTATTCCACAAGTAGTCTTAAAAAATTGTCACACGTATCTTTCTGTAACACCCCAAAAACTAGGTTAGAAGAAATTGAGTTTTGAATCCAAGCGTGGTTATTTTTCGATTTTGAGTCTAGATTTTGGAAATTCTTAACAACTAAATTGATTTGGTTCAGTGGTTAAGGGTTCTGGTTATGTATGCGAGGTTTTAGGCTTGAATCTTATCTATTGAAATTTTGCTATTTTTTATTAAACCCCTACCTTTGGACATGTGTGTTATAAGTTAATTTCGATCAATTGATGACAATATGAGCCTAGTAGTTCAATAGATAAGCTTCTGTATACTCTTTGGTATGATTTTTGAATCCCTGCGAAAGCAATAAGAAAAATATTTTTTCCCTTTTCTTTTATGCTTCCTTGAGAAGTCATTTAATTGTCTTTATAATTTAAAAATAACTAAACTCATCTTTTAGAAACTCCTCTCTTCTTTGGAACGTCAGTCTTCTCCTTCTTCTGTTTTTTTTTTCCTTTCTAATAACTCCGCTACTGGTTTTGTTGAAGAGATTGCGTATCTCATCATTTTCGACAAAAAGATTAACAGTGTAAGTTTGTAGTCGAATTTTTGCTAATATTCGCTCTTAATCGTTATTTGCTAAAACTGAAATGGCGTTATTTGTTTTGTTAAATTTTATTTTGAGGGTTCAACTGGTTCTCTTTCTTAGCTGAAGGGATTGCATATCAAGGTTCTCCACCAATTTAAGTACTTGTATTGTTGGATACGAGCGGGGTAAGAGTTTAAATTCGATTTTGGGTTTGTGTCGAAGGTTTTTTTACAGAACTTTGGTTATAAATATGTTAGTTATTGAAATGGTTATGGGGATTATTTGATTAAGGTTTGATTGTCGTTTTATGGATAGGAGCTCATCTGTGTTGCTTCTACATCAAATCTGTATCAAATGGGTACTAAAAACCCAAATTTCTGTGATTTGTGGATGTCGAAAAACATGGCCTCCGACGCCACACGGCTGTGTGGTAGACCGTGTAAGTTACTGTTTAGGGTCACACAGGTATGTGTCCAGGCCGTGTGAGTCACTAAGAGAGCCACATGATCGTGTGCTAGGTCGTGTGAATCCACATGAGCGTGTGGGTCAAAATTCTGAAATTTTTCCTTAGGGCCGTGAACGTCGTCTAGATCAAATGTAGGCCTTCCATAAGGTCTGTATGATCTGTATTAAGCTATAAAACTCATGAATTGTTGATCTGTTAGTGTATAATCTGCTATCTGTACGTATGTTTGTTTTGAATTAAGATAAGTAAAAATGATTGCTAATGTATAATGTACCCTTGTTTGGATACGTTGAGGTATATGAATTATCCAGGTACGATTTGTATTGTGTTAAGTGTGATGGTACGCCCCTGTGTTACTCTATTGATTAAAAATATGTGATATTCAAATATGTTGAATTGATTGGTATTAATTCTGATGTATAACCATGCATATGACTTCATAGCAATCTGATGTGATCTGTTGAAGTTTGATAAATCTGTTTTATAAAGAATGGACTCTCATGCCTACTGATTCTGTTGTTGTACAATAGCATGACCTACATGCTTATCACTATGACTCTATATATGCATGTCATGACATATTACATGGGATTTGGGATAATGTGAAAGGAAAAAGTTTCTAGCAGTTTAATGATCTGCATTATTTGATAGTTTATCCACAATTCTGTTCTGGCAACTTAACTGTGATCTAGTGGCTTGACCACATGTATTTGATCTGGCAGTTTTAACTGCAAATTCAAGTGGCACTGTCCACAGTTATCTGTTGGTGTGATTTGGTTGGATGAGTTCTGGGAAACTCTATTTCGGTGTGTAGCGGAGCTGGGTAGGATTTTTTGCAACAGCCCAATTTTGACCCTAATCGGAAAAGTGGTTTCAGGACCACAAATCCGAGTCTAAAAAATATTTTAAAATTATTTTTCGTGTTTATTATGTGTGAATTTGTTGGTGTTAAATTTTCGTGACTAAATTTCATCGTTTAAGTGTTCGATTAAATAAAAGGGATTTAATTGTGTAAAATGAAAATTTGAGGGTTAAATCTAAAAGTGCCTATTTGTTGTTGTCTTTATAAAGTGGAGGTTTTATGATGCAATAAGACCAAAAGATAGATAGTGGGTGGCATTTGACAAAACTAACCTTAAGATATATGTTATATATTATTATTAAAAGGTTAATTTAGTAATAAGGTAATATATATCAATATAATAAAATAAACCATAAAAAGATGACATATTCATCTTTGTTTTTGCCGAATGTAGAAAAGAAAGAAACCATCCATGGCTTCTTAGGTTTCGACACTTATTTAATTCAATTAAGGTATGTTTTGGTTTCGGTTTTTGATAATTTTTATATTTTTGAAATCGTTGCTTCGAGTACTACCCGACCCATGCTTGAATTTTTTATTTTGGTGAATATTTTGAGTTATGCCATTGATGAATATTTGTGTTTTGTGATGTTTGATGATAAATTATGAAAGATATGTTTTGGATTAATATATTTTGTATTGGAGTTTTTAATGATTTTGAATTATTAGGACTAAATTGCAAAAATAATAAATTGAAGGGCTAAAAGGCAAAATAAATGAAATATATGGATTAGTATGAGCATAAGGACTAATTTGTGGTGAGATTTTGTGTATTTTGTGCAATTAGGACTAATTTGTAAAAGTATGAAATATAAGGGGTAAAATGGTAATTTTCCCATTTATGTGTTGTTGGATTAAATTGAATGAAATAGTGTTTAAATGGGGTTAATTTGAAATTATATAGATCAAGAACAAAAGAAATCGGACTTGGATTGGAGAAAAACGAAAGTTGTCGACTAGTCGCCCCGTTCCATTTTACATCATCAGAGGTAAGTTTTTAAGCAATCATGTTGTATGGAATTTATCTATATTGATGTACCTAAAATTTAATGGAAGTATGTATATTGATTTTTAATATAGCCGAATGTATTATTTATATATGTATAAAGTATAACCGAATGAGAGGCATATATATATGTCATTGGTTCATTCGAATGTGATGTGTATATATATGTCAATGATATAACCGAATGTGACATTGAATTGAGGAATGAATATAACCGAATGCGATGCATATATATGGCAATGATATAATTGAATGTGATGTTGATCATAGAAATAAAATAAGCGAATTGGTATATATGCAATTGAGGTTTAAGTTTTATGTATATATAAATAAAGATTAAGTTCGGGAAATGCAATAATGTGCAAAATTGTATACTGAGCACTAAGTGTGCGAAATCGGTAAATGAGCACTAAGTGTGCGGAATTAAATACCGAACACTAAGTGTGTGAAATCAGTTGTTTAGCACTAAGTGTGCGAGAAGTTAAATGTAACGGCACTAAGTGTGCAATACGTTACAAGAATTTGGCACTAAGTGTGCGATACGTTACAAGAATTTGGCACTAAGTGTGCAAGGTATTAGTATGACGACTCTAAGCATGTGATACGTGATAAGGTTTTTACATTGAGTGTGCAGGTTTGCCGATCTTTTAATTTAATTAGTTAACGAAGGTGTTTAACAGAATAAAATGAACAGGTATGCGATGATAAATCATCTTTTGAATAATCATTAAGTTTTAGATGTTGAAATGAAAATTTTATATCATACGTATTTATAGGTGAACTATATGGATTGAAAGGTAAGAAAGAAAATTTAGTAGTTAATATGTATATACTTAAACAAATGTATATGTATTTGTTTTGAGATGGGAAAGTGATTTATAGATCGATGTGAAATCTATTATTGAATGTGTGAGTGTTTGGCCTTAAGGCTATGAAATGTGAAAGTTTACGAATGGTAATATAAATTATAGTTATGGTTTTAAACCTCGATTTCGATTATATTAAATTGGCCTTACTAATATAATGATATAATGCATTATTGTTTTGTAATTGCTTATAACTTACTAAGCTATGATAGCTTACTGTATGTGTTTGTTTGCATTGTTTATTAGATTTTGGAGTCAAGTTACGAGCTCGAGGATAATCGTCAAGTCTATCACACTATCGACTCATTTTGGTATTTTATAGACTGAATTTTTGAAACTATGGCATGTATAGGCTATCTTGTGTTTTGGGTTCGTTTTGAAGCTGTAATTACTAAGCCATGCGAAAATGGCTAGATATGATATAATTATTGATTCAATGATTTCAACAGGGTTAATGTATAGAGTTATATGAAATGGAGTAAAGATGTTATAAACTAGTTAACCATATTTTGCAATGAAACACTTTTTGGTTAGCAGCAGTGACGTGATTTTGGAAAATCACCAAAAATAGGAGAAATGGAATTAGAAAGTGAATAAGATATAGAATTAAACCTTATTGTGTATATTTTTATGTGAAAGAAATAGAGTAGGAAAAGGAATTTTATATTATGTGATATTTGAATTTTAGTGAGACAGGGTCAAGATGATATTTGAAGTCCCCTATTTTGACTTTAGAAAATCATTCAAAATTGCACAAAATGAATTATGAGTTATAATTTATATTTTTAGATTCCTTAGTGAGTCTATTTTCAATATAAACAAGTGGAAACAACATATGAAAACTGTAAAAAGAGATATTTGAATTTAGGTTAAGAGAGGTCAGAACAGTTGGTTAGTGAAACAGGGGAAAATTTAATGAATAAACTGTACTAATTGGCCACATAAAAAATTCTAGAAAAATTATAGTAAGAATATATATGAGTCTAGTTTCAAGAAAAATTTACGGATCTAAATTTTGAGTTTTCTAACTCGAGTTATAGTCAATTTAGTCAACATGACGCAGATGGACAGTTTCAATTTTTATGCCCCAAATTATTAGTTAAGTTTGGTAATGCCTCGCAACTTTAATCCGGCGACGGATATGAGTTAGGGGTGTTACATTTGATTGGTACCAGAGCTATGGTTTATTCGGTTCTAGGACTACCATAGTTTATGTGAGTCTAGCTATAAATGCCATATTAAATCTGTGATAGTGTGATATCTCCTGACTCTAACGAAGATTGTTTTGATGAGATAGATAAGATTTCCAACTGAACTAATTATGAGAGTACAGAAGTATATATTCAAATATTTGAGTGGAAATGTACTTATGATGAGTTGAGACTCATAAAGGTAAGAATCAAATTGTATGACATGTTGTTATTGATAAATGTTGTAATTATATGAGCATATGAGATGTGATATTTGAGTTATGATCGTTATCTGAAATGCTCTGATTGTGAAATAGTGATTTGAGTTGGCATATGAACAATGTGTTAAGAATAAAAGCGATTAAAAGCAAAAGTTTATTAAATGATTTGAGAACGTGAAATTAGAAATGAACTGATTATTTGTGGTAGTATGTATTATGTGCAATTATGTGAGAGTTAAATTTGAGGCTTTACTAGCCTCACCCCCTTGTCAGAAAAATGTTACAATTTTATTATAAGATTTGGAATGAATAAACTCACTAATATGAAGTTTTAGAAATCCATATTTGAAAGATTAATAATGTGGTCAGAAAGGAGAATGAATCAGCAAATGAAGACAGTACTAAAAAGAGATATTGGGCAGTTCTGAAGACTGTTCAAATGATGCAAAGACATTATTAAAGAAGAAGTTAACGTTGATTAAATGACTTGTTCAAGTATGTTATCTAAAGAAAATATTATCTGAAAGATTTTCCGAATTGATTTCTGTTAGTGATGGGATAATATGAAAATTTCTGATGACAAAATTAGACAGTGGATATTGATGTTTGAATTGTATTGATGGTTGAATGCAATAGTTATAGTTGGGCATATATTATGATTCCATTTGGATATTATATGTGTATATTTATCCTCAAAAGTATATGTGACTGTTTAATTTCAGAAAGAAAGTTTTATCGTATGAGAACATTAGCTAAACATATTAATAGACGAAAGCATCATTGATCTGTTTGGGTTATATTCGACATTGTTATGTCTTCCTTTGATAATTTATTCCATGGTGTGGATATGAAAGTCGACGGTAAAATCTGTATGAGACTAATATTTTGTTCCTACTGGTTATTTCTCAGTTGAAAATACGTGAAGATTATATTACTTCTGTTATTGTGGATTTCAGTATTTATGAGCGACATTGTTCTTTCTGGATATTTCTGGGATATCATCGGAACTAATATTATTTTATATGAGTTGTAATTTTTAGATATCTGTGTAACTTCAAATGTTGAAATTTTGTTACTCCAGTATTTTTATGATTTCATGTGATTATCTGGAAGAGATCTCTATTTGACAGAGACGGCTATGACTATTACGATTATAATTTTTGGCTTAAAATGTGAGAGCACAGTGGTACCGTCCTTAGAGTTATAGAAGATGTGTTTCTACAATGGTTGCTATTTAAGTCATATTTGATTCCTTTCTGTGTTCAAATGCTTCATTAACACCTGGGATAATATTCATTATAGGATTGAGACATTATTCCTAGTAAGGCTCAATGATTCCTATTTGGTTAAGGTGATTCTAGTATAATTCGGAGTTTCGATGATTAATATATGAGAGACAGCTTTATTATAAACTCTTTTCTAATTCTCGTGAAGGTTCAACAGTGATAAAAGTGAAAATGATAGAAGATCAAGATTAGTTTGTATAATGATATGTCTGGGGTCATCCTTTTAATGAGAAGAAAGATTTATTTGAAAAGACCGATTCAGCAGTTAGTAAGATTTGAATTATTTGATTGAAAAGTTAATTGGGATATATATATTTGAATTTATCTACAAACTGAAAATAAACTTTGAACGTACATGTATGAATTGATGGATAGATTGAAAGAATAATTTGTATTCTTAAAGACTCTAATGTACTGAAGACTGTTTTCCGAATGAGGTACGGACATTATGTAACACCCCTTACCCGTATTCAATGCCGGAATAGGGTACGAGGCATTACCGGAATTACAAATTTATTTATCAGACATTTTATTTCATTTTTATTTAATATTTGAAACCAATCAAAATCAAACATATTGCCCCTTAAACATATTTATTTTTCTCGTCATGTCTTACTTAAATTTATTACTCGTCTCAGCATACTTAATTACCTTGTATTAACATATTAAAGATAATCACATATTTACATATCATGATAAATATCATTCACCTGCCGTTTCTTCATAAACATAAAACAGTTAATTCATCATATTAATATTCCACGTACCATCAACTTACATTTCCTTATATCACATAATTAAGTTACACGAACTTACCTGGCTAAATTTGCAGAAATATTAAGATTCGGGGGCACTTTGGAAATTTTCTATTTTCATCGATTTTTCAATCGATCTTAATTTAAATTAATAATTTCATTCAATTTTGTAATTTTATATAATAAAATAATCTATTTCATGCAAATTGGTCATTTGCACATTTTTTACAAAATTAATCATAAAGTTTTACTTTTATTCAATTTAGTCCCTGAGCCTAAAACATTACAAATTAACCATGCTAGCTGAATATTCATACATATTTTCCTCCTCCTCCTCTCCATTCCACATCCTTAATGTATATAACATGCTATAAGTAACATTATCAATAATTTCACTAATTACTCATAAGTATATTCAAAGCTGTCCATTTGAGTCATAGTCACTAAATTATTTATTTCCAGAGATACAGAACTCCAAATGAAGAATCATTAATTTTTCCTGAAACTAAACTCACATATATTCATACCATAAAATTTCCAGAATTTTTAGCTTAGCCAATTAGTACAGTTTATTCATCAAAGTCACCCCTGTTCTGCTGTCTGGCAGTTCTGACCCTTCTTTACTAAAAATTAATTATCTATTTATACAAGATTAAGATGATGTTATTGTTTATTTCTATTAAAAATAGACTCATTTAGGATTATAAACATATAAATTTAAACCCATAATTATTTTTATTCAATTTTTGATGATTTTCTAAAGTTAGAACAGGGGAACCCGAATTCATTCTGACCTTGTCTCACAAAAATATAAATATCTCAGAATACAGAATTCCTTTGCTTTCCTTGTTTCTTTCATATGAAAATAGACTCAATAAGCTTTAATTTGATATCTTACTCAGCTTCTAATTCCACTTTTACGATTTTTAGTGATTTTTCAAAGTTACCCTACTGCTGCTGTCCCAAAACAGTTTTCTTATAGCTTATGTTACAATTAAATCCTTTACCCAATTCTAACTTCAAATTCTTTCAATTAAACCACTAATTCATCATTTTGTTCATCATATGCTATGTTCAAAAACTTTAAAACTCCAAAAACCTCAGTTTTAAATTCATCAAAACTTTGTTCTAAAACTTATAAAACATCAAAATTAAAAGAAAGGGGCTAAATTAACTTACCTATTAAACTTCCAAGCTTCAAACTTTTAATTTTCCCTTTTCTTCTTTCTTTTCTCTCTTTTTCTTTCTTTCCCCTGCTCTCTGTTTCGTTTTTCTTCTCTGTTTCTTCTCTTTTTTTGTTTCTTTTGTTTATTATATAATATAATATTATAATAATATAATAATATAATAATATAATTGTAACATCCCCAAACTCGGCCCACGAGCCTTGACCGGATCTGGTTATGTCACTGCGGAAAGACGGTTGAAAATATTTTTATCTTGCGAATAAACATGAAAATTTTAACATTGGAAAACCATGTCTTTTATTTTGAAAATTATAAATGAACTTTATTATTAAAATAATCCCTAGTAAAACTTTGATGTAAAAATGTATATATATTCTTTGAAAATTATAATGCTAAAATTAAAATCATCTTCTCATAGTAATTTATTTTAATTAAACCATAATATAAAACAATATCAAAATTAGTATCAATAATGATATTAAGGCCCTTATTACAACCAATATTAAACAAAATCCTTAATGTTAAAAATCGCTTAAGAATAATTAAAATAATCTCTTTCTGCATGGGCCACCTTGTGTCCTCTCCGAACCCGGTCCAATTCTACTCATCACCTGAAATGGTTAATAAAATAGGGTGAGTCCACTGACTCAGTGCATAATCACAACACATATTTCCACACGTATGGGCTTGGCCCACATTCATACAATCCACGATCCATTCATGCACTCATGCATCACAGCCCAATCCTAAAAATCCATCCAAACACCTACCTCGGCAGACTCCCTACCCAAGGTCGTGGCTAACCCACCGATCACAACCGAGTGATCCCGCATATCTTACCTCGGCAGACCTGCTGCACAAGGCCGTGGCTGAGCCACCGATCACATCGTGATCCCAACGGTAATCCGTCTACGGTGATGCACTCAGCTATCAACCGCCGAGATGGGCACCAAGCTAACATCTCCCTTGATGATGCACACAGCAACTCATCAAGCGCTAATGTAGCCCGAAGCTAACATTAGACCACGTACATCAATGTGTACACCCCTCCTTCCTTGATCAACTCCGATCCACCTCCCATGTATGTATGTAAACATGTCAAATCATAGCATAAAAGTAGACATCACAGGTTAATTACCGCATCATATATATATCATAAATAATTTATCATGAAAGACTTACTCACCTGATATCCAATTACGCAAAATAAGCATTCACCACTTAAGCCGTTATAATCGGCTATCACACATCATGCATACGTATAAATGTTAGCAAGCACATAACCAAGAAATAGTGCGATGATTACGCACCTTAATGATACAAACGATCAACTCTCGAAACGTCACTTGACCAAAACTCTGCCCACACACCTAAACAACCCACAATAGAATCGGTCACCACCTAAAATACATATCATGGCCTTAGGCCGAACATTACCTTTACAACATCCTTACCTTGATGAATCGAACCTAAGAGTCCTCCCTACCGCTCCTCCTTGCTGGTTACACATGAAAGAAATACCATATTAAAACCACAAGAATATTCGGCCAACTCCATGCACCAAGACCACCCTTTGATTAACGAAATATCAAAAGAAGTAAACTATAACATAAAATCTTACCCTTCACAAACGACTAGAGAAGAGACCCAAACGCTCTACTCCTTGCTTAAGATTCGGCCAGAGAGGGGACTATTCGGCTTTGAATGATGAACAATTGATGTTAGGAAGGAAAATAAGGGTTGTAGTGTGGCTTATGGTGTTATGGCAAGAAGAAAATGGAAGGGAAAGTGGCTTTGAACTTTCTCGGCCAAGGTGGACAAGTGAAGGGAGGGGACGGTTTTGGTGTTGGTAGAGTATGAGAAATAAAAAAAAAAATAAATAAATAAATAAAAGTAGAGGTGAAGGAGAAAGGCTAAAATTCGGGGCACAAGAGAGTTCCCCACCCTATTTATAATATTCTCGCCACTTCCCCAAAGTCCTCATGGCCACTAATTCAAACTAATTTTGAATTAGTCAAATCCTACTTCTCTCTTCCCATTTCATTCAAATAAATAAATAGAATAAGCTTCATTTATCCCATATCCTATATTCAAAAATAACTAAAATAAAATCCCCCCTTTTCCGTTATCTCCTCATCAATTAAAAAAACAAAATAAAAAAAATAATAATAATAAACCATTATCCCACCGAATTATCAAAAATAAAAAATTAAAACAAGATTCCCACCAGCCGAATCTAACAAGCTAAACAATACTAATTTAATCTTTATCCAATGGAGCTCCCATGTGCCGTCCAATTAGCAAAAAGCCAAAGAAAATAAAATAAAAACCAATTGCAGCCTCCAAGGTTCGAACCCAGGAACCTTGCTGCTGCACGCCTTCCCCCCAACTCCCAGGCCACTCGGCCACTTTGATTTTTATGCCATAAAGCCCCAACAATTTATTTTAAACCCTTTTTACTCAAGCCCATAACCGCATAACAAAAACAAAACGCCAAAATGCCGCTTCTACCACTCGAACCAGCGCCTCACCCTCCTCCAAATACTATGTAGCGCTTCTAAGAGCCACTTTGCCAATTGGACTTCCATGTCCATCAACTTGTCCATTTATTTTTAAGGCCTACTTAGCCCAGTCCCCTGACGCACAAGAATGAAACAAAATTGCTGCCCCAGCAGCTCGAACCCTTGACCCCTTAGGCGTCCTCTTCCAAAGCCTTAAGCAACGCCTCTATGCCACTTTGCCACATCCTTTCTTGTGTCTTAAACTCCAGAAAAATATTTTAAGGCCTTCCTGCCCTATTTCCCCTTTTTACACTAAAAATAAAAATTTTCCAAAGCCCTTCCTTTTTCATCCAAGCATTCTTAAACCTCTAAAACACATCCAAAAACACCCAAAACCCTTCCAACACTTGAATTATACCCGAATTGCCTAGCCCCTAAACCAGGGTGTTACAATAATAATATAATAAAATATAAATATATAATATAATAATATACTTTAAAAATCTCAGATTTTTCTAAGTTACACCGCCTCAACTATATAAAATGGTATAATTGCCATTTTGGTCCTTCATAATTTCTTTTAATCTATAATTTAACTTTTACTTTCATTTCAATTTAATCCTTTTCATTTAATTTTCTACCCAAATGTTAAAATTTCTCAACTAAACTTTAATAATAACTTAATGACACTCCATAAATATTTTTAGAAATATTTATGGCTCACTTTATGAATTCGAGGTCTCAATACCTCGTTTTTGGCCCAATTTTTCTAATTAATTCTTTTAGTTCACAAAATTCACTAATTTTAAAATATTTCTAAAATCACACTTAACTTATAATTATCGATTAACAAAGTTTTCTAACTTTTTCGTCAGATTTAGTGATCTCGAATCACTGTTCCGACACTATTTAAATTGGGCTGTTACACATTATGAGTTTCTGGTTATGCCTTTCAGACTTACTAATGCATCTGCTGTTTTTTTATGGATTTGATGAATCGGATCTTCAGGCAGTATCTGGATAGATTTGTGGTAGTATTCATAGATGATATTCTGATCTACTTCCGTAATGAAATCGAGCATGTCGAACATCTAAGACTTGTGTTACAGACGTTGCGAGATAAACAGTTGTATGCAAAGTTTAGTAAATGTGAGTTCTGGTTACGTAAAGTTAGTTTTCTGGGCCATGTTGTATCAGCATCAGACGATTCGTGAAAGATTTCTTTATGGTTGCTACACCGTTGATAAAGTTGTTACAGAAAGATGTTAAGTTCGAGTGGTCAAAAAAGTGCCAGAAAAGTTTTGATCAGTTGAAAGCTCTTTTGACCGAAGCTCTAGTGTTAGCTCAGCCAGAATCGGGTAAAGAATTTGTCATTTACAGTGATGCATCTTTGAGTGGTCTGGGTTGTGTTTTGATGCATGAAGGTAAAGTCATAGCTTATGCCTCGAGACAGTTAAAGCTGCACGAAAAGAATTATCCGACGCACGATCTAGAATTGGCAGCTATTGTGTTTGCATTGAAGATATGGAGTCACTATCTGTTCAATGAGAAATTTCATGTTTATTTTGATCATAAAAGCCCGAAGTATTTGATGACTCAGAAAGATTTCAATTTGAGACATAGACGGTGGATAAAGTTGCTAAAAGATTACGAGCTTGTGATCAATTATCATCCGGGAAAGGCTAATGTTGTTGTTGATGCCCTAAGCCGAAAATCACTGTTTGCTTTGCATGCAATGAACGCGCATATAGCGATATCTAATGATGGTTTGATAATAGTCGAATTAAAAGCAAGACCGTTGTTGGCTCAACAAATTTGTGAGGCTCAAAAAGTTGATAATGATTTTTAGCAAAGCGAGCTCAATGTAAATTGAATGTCGAATCCGAGTTTAGAGTTGATACAAATGATTGCTTGAGTTTCAGAAATCGAATATGTGTTCCGAGAAATTTAGAGTTGATTCAGATGATTTTGAACGAAGCTCATAACAATTGGTTATCTGTTCATCCAGGTAGTACGAAAATGTACAACGATCTGAAACAGCACTATTGGTGGCACGGTATGAAACGAGACATTTCTGACTTTGTTTAAAAATATTTAATATGCCAGCAAGTAAAAGCCGAGCATCAGATACCTTCTGGGTTACTTCAGCCAATTATGATATCCGAGTGGAAATGGGACAGAGTCACGATGGATTTTATATCTGGTCTACCGTTGACACCGAGCGAGAAAGATGCAATCTGGGTTATTGTGGTTAGATTAACCAAATCTGTTCATTTTGTTCCGAGACCTGAGGTTCACATCGCGGTTTTGGAAGAAACTGCAAGATGTTTTAGGTACGAAACTACACTTTAGCATAGCTTTTCATCCGCAAACAGATGGTCAGTCCGAACGAATCATTCAGATACTTGAGGATATGTTGAGATGTTGCATCCTTGAATTCGAAGGTACGTGGGAACAATACTTACCTCTGATTGAATTTGCTTATAATAATAGTTTTCAATCTAGTATCAAAAAGGCACCCTACGAGGCTTTGTACAGTCGTAAATGTTGTACACCATTGTATTGGACTGAGCTTAGTGAAAATAAGATACACGAGGTTAACTTGATCAAAGAAACAGAACAGAAAGTGATAGTGATCCGAGATAGTTTGAAAGTTGCATCAAATCGACAAAAGTCATATCCAGATTTGAAACGTAAAGATATTGAATTTTAGATCGGAGATTAAGCGTTTTTGAAAGCTTCACCGTGGAAAAAGTACTCATATTTGGTTGTAAAGCAAGTTGGGTTCGAGATTTATTAGGCCGTATGATATCATAGAGCGTATCGGACCTATTGCTTATAGATTACAGTTGCCACCTGAGCTAGAGAAGATCCATAATGTATTCCATATTTCGATGCTTCATAGATACCGATCTGATCCTTCACATGTGATTAATCCGACAGATGTTGAGATTCAGCCTGATATGACATATGAAAAGGAACCGATTTGTATTCTGACCCGTGAAATAAAAGAATTGAAAAATAAGAAACTTTTGTTGGCCAAAGTATTGTGGCAAAAGCAGGGGTTGAGGAAGCAACTTGGGAGTCAGAGAATACGATGAAAGAACATTATCCATACCTATTCACCAGTAAGATTTTCAAGGACGAAAATCCTTAAGGGGGAAGAGTTGTAACAGCTCGATTTTGACCCTAATTGGAAAAATGGTTTCAGGACCACAAATCCGAGTCTGAAAAATATTTTAAAATTATTTTTCGTGTTTATTATGTGTGAATTTGTTGGTGTTAAATTTTCGTGACTTAATTTCATCATTTAAGTGTCCGATTAAATAAAAGGGATTTAATTGCGTAAAATGAAAATTTGAGGGTTAAATCTAAAAGTGCCTATTTGTTGTTGTCTTTATAAAGTGGAGGTTTTATGATGCAATAAGACCAAAAGATAGATAGTGGGTGGCATTTGACAAAACTAACCTTAAGATATATGTTATATATTATTATTAAAAGGTTAATTTAGTAATTAGGTAAAATATATCAATATAATAAAATAAACCATAAAAAGATGACATATTCATCTTTGTTTTTGCCGAATGTAGAAAAGAAAGAAACCATCCATGGCTTCTTAGGTTTCGACACTTATTTAACTCAATTAAGGTATGTTTTGGTTTCGGTTTTTGATAATTTTTATATTTTTGAAATCGTTGCTTCGAGTACTACCCGACCCATGCTTGAATTTTTGATTTTTGTGAATATTTTGAGTTATGCCATTGATGAATATTTGTGTTTTGTGATGTTTGATGATAAATTATGAAAGATATGTTTTGGATTAATATATTTTGTATTGGAGTTTTTAATGATTTTGAATTATTAGGACTAAATTGCAAAAATAATAAATTGAAGGGCTAAAAGGCAAAACAAATGAAATATATGGATTAGTATGAGCATAAGGAAGATTCGACCTAACCATGATGTGGTGAGATTTTGTGTTTTTTGTGCAATTAGGACTAATTTGTAAAAGTATGAAATATAAGGGGTAAAATGGTAATTTTCCCATTTATGTGCTGTTGGATTAAATTGAATGAAATAGTGTTTAAATGGGGTTAATTTGAAATTATATATATCAAGAACAAAAGAAATCGGACTTGGATTGGAGAAAAACGAAAGTTGTCGACTAGTCGCCCCGTTCCATTTTACATCGTCCGAGGTAAGTTTTTAAGAATCATGTTATATGGAATTTATCTATATTGATGTACCTAAAATTTAATGGAAGTACGTATACTGATTTTTAATATAGCCGAATGTATTATTTATATATGTATAAAGTATAACCGAATGAGAGGCATATATATATGTCATTGGTTCATTCGAATGTGATGTGTATATATATGTCAATGATATAATTGATTGTGACATTGAATTGAGGAATGAATATAACCGAATGTGATGCATATATATGGCAATGATATAATTGAATGTGATGTTGATCATAGAAATAAAATAAGCGAATTGGTATATATGCAATTGAGGTTTAAGTTTTATGTATATATAAATAAAGATTAAGTTCGGGAAATGCAATAATGTGCGAAATTGTATACCGAGCACTAAGTGTGCGAAATCGGTCAATGAGCACTAAGTGTGCGAAATCGGTTGTTTAGCACTAAGTGTGCGAGAAGTTAAATGTAACGGCACTAAGTGTGCGATACGTTACAAGAATTTGGCACTAAGTGTACGATACGTTACAAGAATTTGGCACTAAGTGTGCAAGGTATTAGTATGACGACTCTAAGCATGTGATACGTGATAAGGTTTTTGCATTGAGTGTGCAGGTTTGCCGATCTTTTAATTTAATTAGTTAACGAAGGTGTTTAACATAACAAAATGAACAGGTATGCGATGATAAATCATCTTTTGAATAATAAGTAAGTTTTAGATGTTGAAATGAAAATTTTATATCATACGTATTTATAGGTGAATTATATGGATTGAAAGGTAAGAAAGAAAATTTAGTAGTTAATATGTATATACTTGAACAAATGTATATGTATTTGTTTTGAGATGGGAAAGTGATTTATAGATTGATGTGAAATCTATTATTGAATGTGTGAGTGTTTGGCCTTAAGGCTATGAAATGTGAAAGTTTACGAATGGTAATATAAATTATAGTTATGGTTTTAACCCTCGATTTCGATTATATTAAATTGGCCTTACTAATATAATGATATTATGCATTGTTGTTATGTAATTGCTTATACTTACTAAGCTATGATAGCTTATTTTATGTGTTTTTTTGCATTGTTTATTAGATTTTGGAGTCAAGTTACGAGCTCGGGGATCATCGTCAAGTCTATCACACTATCGACTCATTTTGGTATTTTATAAACTGAATTTTTGAAACTATGGCATGTATAGACTATCTTGTGTTTTGGGTTCGTTTTGAAGCTGTAATTACTAAGCCATGCAAAAATGGCTAGATATGATATAATTATTGATTCAATGATTTCGATAGGGTTAATGTATAGAGTTATATGAAATGGAGTAAAGATGTTATAAACTAGTTAACCATATTTTGCAATGAAACAGTTTTTGGTTAGTAGCAGTGACGTGATTTTGAAAAATCACCAAAAATAGGAGAAATGAAATTAGAAAGTAAATAAGATATAGAATTAAAGCTTATTGTGTCTATTTGTATGTGAAAGAAACAGAATAGGCAAAGGAATTTTATATTATGTGATATTTGAATTTTAGTGAGACAGGGTCAAGATGATATTTGAAGTCCCCTATTTTGACTTTAGAAAATCATTAAAAATTGTACAAAATAAATTATAAGTTATATTTTATATGTCTAGATTCCTTAGTGAGTCTAATTTCAATAGAAACAAGTAGGAACAACATATGAAAACTGTACAATGAGATATTTGAATTTAGGTTAAGAGAGGTTAGAACCGTTGGTCAGTGAAATAGGGGAAATTTTAATGAATAAACTGTACTAATTGGCCACACAAAAAATTCTCGAAATATTATAGTAAGAATATATATATGAGTCTAGTTTCAAGGAAAATTTATGGATCTAAATTTTGAGTTTCGTAACTCGAGTTATAGTCAATTTAGTCAACATGGCGGAGATGGACAGTTTCAATTTTTATGCCCCAAATTATGAGTTAAGTCTGGTAATGCCTCGCAACTCTAATCTGGCGACGGATACGGGTTAGGGGTGTTACATTTTTTTTTTATAAATCTGCACTCTAATTGGTTTTTAAAAATATTGCATCGATATAGACATTCATTTGATCTTCTGTTCTGGTGTTGTTTGTCTTGTTGTGTTCTATTGTACTACCACTGTCGAAATCTCTGTGATACTTTGGATCTATTTTGTGCGAGTTATATGACCATTATTAAGTTCTCTATGTTACTACAGTTTATATGTTGTGATTTGTTTATTTGTATTTGAGTTTGGTTATATACTGTGCTTTGTAGCTCACCCATTTGTCTTATCTTTATCTGTTCAGGTAAACTTCTGACTTAAGACCAGACGGCGTACGAGAACTCGGATTATTTTTCACTGATGTAATATAATTTGATCTTTTGGGTTTGTAATATGTTTTTGAACCCGCCTTGCTTTTGCTAATCTCGCTAGTAACTGACAATTTCTAACACGAAACTATAAAACCACTTAAGTTGACTAAAATGGATTTTTGGTTTTCAAAGTTAAAACTCTAAAAATTTTTACGCTACAAATCAAGTAAAGTTTTTAGTATTTTCTGAATTCTTATTGAAACCTGTTTTCAACGCATAGACGTAGATTTGGCTTAAACTTCTAGGTTGGGTTTGGGGTGTTACACTTTCTTTCAATATTTTTTAATATTTTACTATACTCTATTGGACACTTATAAACTCTTGACCGTGCTTGTGGAGTCTAAAAACTCCATTGACAAGTGTACCAAATATTTTTTCCATTTCTTAAACCCTTAATCAACCCAACCTCTAAGGCTTTACTTAGTAGAGTAGAAAGAAAATTCAAAGAATAGAAAATTGAAGGGGTTGAAAACTAAAAAGATGGAAAACAAAATTTTTCTTTCCACAAGCATGCTTGGTAGGAAAGATGGAAAAATGGAAAGAAATTACTTTTTCTTTTTATCCTTTGCTTGGTTGAGTTGAAAAATGGAATGAAAGAAAATAAAATATTTAAAATTTGTATTATTTTGAACTAACATACACATCACCTTCATTTTCTCTCATCTCATTATTCTAATTTGGAAGAATTGAATTTTATGCATTAGGATGAAGATGGAAAATGATTACCCCTCCTATTTTCTTTCCTCTCACTTTTTCTCTCAATCAAGCACTTAAAAATGTTTGGTTAGGTTGAAAAGTAGAAGAATGAGAGGAGGGAGTGGAAAATTGGAAATAAAATAATTTTTGAGTTTGTTTGGTTGGGAAGAAGAGTGAGAGGAAAGAAAAAAAAAAGAGGGGTGATCATTTTCTCTCATAATACATAAAAATCAATCCTTCTAAATTGAAATGATAAGATGAGAGAAAATTGTATGTTAGTTCAAATTATGCATTTTCAATTGTTTTATTTTATTTTCTTTCACTTTTCAACTCTACTAAGAAATGGAGAGGAAGAAAATTATTTTTCCTTTCCAATTTTTTCATCTTTCATACCAAGCACTCTTATGGAAAGAATATTTATATTTTTCATCTTTTTATTTTTCCACCCCTTCAATTTTCCATTTTTTCAATTTTCTTTCACTCTACCAAGCATAGCCTAAGGGTATGTTTGGTTGGATGTAGTGACAGTGACAAAGCAAAAGTTGAAGTGTAGGGTCAAATTTTTTTTTAAAAATAAAACCTTTAAAAAAAAATCTTATAAACTAATATATAATATTAATATTTGATAAATTAATGTATAATATAGTTAAATGTAAAAAAAATTACAAAATTATTAAAATAATAACTAATAGAAAATATACATCAAATAAGTTCTAATAACTCGTAATTTTTCACAATTGTACATAACACTTTCTAATGTGTTGAAACTGTTGAATTATCTTCCTCTTGTCAAAGTTTTATTTAATTTTTTGAAATGAATAATTTTCAAAAATCAAGATTTAATATTATCAAATAATACAATTATATGTAGTTGTAATTTTTACTAATATATCAAACAATTTTATAATATAAATTCAATATTTATAAATTTCTCCCGTATTTAATTTTTCATTATTTAATTTTTTTCGTTTATCAAATAACAACTTAATAAATATAATTATTGTGACAAATTATACTAAATATAAGATAAATTAATAACACAAAAAAATCATTATTTATAATTTATTTTTCATGAAGCCAACATATAACTAGTATTTAAGATTTGGAAAGAGATTCTGGATAATTTTAGACATTCTATTAAAAAATAGTTTTTCACAAAAATAAAAACCACGTAAATTCTTTTTAGTGTCATAAGAATGAGATATGCCAAACACAAGATTAACACAAACACGAAATTCACACTCGCAGCAATAATTTCTAAACAACAATCTTAAATATTTCTAATCAATATTCATGAAATTTAAGATTATAAATACAATCAATCCTAATTTTTTTCAAAGATTTGTATTAAAATAAATCTAAAAGTTATTACCGAATTAAGAGATTAGGAATGTCATACAAAATCAACATCCCAAAATCATTTAATTATAAAACTAAACTTTGCAAAAAAAAAAGTTACAATCTTAATTTTTTTTTAAAGATTAATCAATACACCTTGTAAAGAAAAGAATGGTTGTTTCCAAATTAGGAAGATGCACTTAAAAGTATTAAAATATAGTTAAGTTTTGGAGAGAGTGTGTGAAAAATAAGAGAAATTTGGGAGAAAAGTGATAAATGATGAAAGAAAAATATTAAGAAAATTCAAATTTTAGTGAGTGGGAAAAGATTAATTTATTTTCCTACAAAATAGTTTATTTTTATAAAAATATTTTTATAATATTTTTGTGGGGTCAACTTAATAATTTTACAAATTTAAAAATATTTTTTAAAGCAATTTTTTTTAAAAAAATTATTTTTTGGGTCAGCTATGCATTTGATTGGGTGAAAAAGTGGCAAATAAAAATAAATTTTGAGTTAGATTGATCAAGAAAAATGAGAAGAAATAAAATAGGTTTATGATCATTTTCCATTGCAATGCATAGAGTTCAAAATTTCCAAATTGAAAAAGTGAGAGGAGAAAAAAAAATGATAGAGACATATAAGTTAATTCAAAATTATGTATTTTTTTAATTATTTTATTTTATTTTATTTTATTTTTCAATTCTATCAAGTAATGGATGAACATTATTTTTCCATATTTTTATCTCTCCTACCAAACACGCCTATAAAAATATTATATTTTTCATCTTTCTAACTTTTTACTTTTTAATTTTTCATAAACGGTTTCAAACATTCTAACTCTCAATCAGTCTCAACACATACCTCTAAAAATAGAAACTTAAAAGTGGATTTGGAAGAGCAGTATGTTTAATTTTATTTAAAAATTTTCAACAACCCTCTCAAACAACACTAGACACTAACTTTGAACATTTTCAGGACTTTCTTCAATTCAATACACTTTTAATAAACCCTCTATAACAAAGTAATATAGTTTGGGTTTAAGAATTAAAACAATTTGTTTATGTTTCCATAGGCAAAACGCACCAAAACGGAAACAAAATTATTTAATGGCCAACATTTTTAATTATATATGTGCAAATTTTGAAATATTGGGAGGAAATACCGAAAATTCTACATAAGCTTTTCGAAAACTTTGATTAAATTGAAAATTTTAATAATTGAATGACTAAAATCAATAGTTTGATGATTATTCTTGGATTTTATCCTAAAACTTAATTTTTATTTGGTTAAAATTTGAAGGGTGAGGTATACAGTCATAAAAGAAATTAGGACTAAAGTGGTAAAAAGAGTAAACATTAAAGGCTAAATTTACCATTATACCATTAAACTTTGTTAGAATAAAATTTGAAAATTCGAAAATATTTTGATCAGATATTAGCAAGCCCTATTAATTTTATTTATTTTTCCGCCGCCGCCATCTCCATTTCCATCTTCGCCGGGTTTTTTTCTTTTTCTTTTACTGTTTCTTCTTCATCTTTCTCGAGCTCCGGCCACGCGCTCGTCTCAGTGAGTGTCGCGGTTTGGCGCCGTAAACGACGAGTCCGAGCAACCGAGGTTAAGTTATCCTGCCAAATTGTTGTTGAACTTTTGATTATAAGAAAGATTATGCATTTGATTTGGAATCTTTTTATTCTAATTTCCATTTCTAAAACCTTTGCTTACTTAGCAGGGGTTTGATAATCATTCAAAGGCCGACAATGGCGACTCAGCGAGAAGGGGAAGCGTCTCAGGAAACTACAACTACTCCGCCGGCTAGCCTATCGGAATTGGTGCAGGAACGATATCAGAAAATCAAGGAGCACGCTGAAACGTATCCTTATGTATGGGGGTCTTACACGCTTGTTTATGGCGGTTTGGCACTTTGGACTATTTACAGATGGAGGAAACTTCGTAAGACTGAGGATCGAGTGCGAGCCCTTCAAGAAAGACTCCGGAAGCTTGTCGAAAATGAAGAAGCAGCAAACTCTGGTACATCTGTTAAAAAGGCTCCAACCTCTGATGATAAAGTTCCCAAGTAGTTATACGTTAAAAGTTTAGTTTCCGTTTTTATGTAGGAAAAAGAAAGTTCACATTCAGTTTGGGAATGCATTATTAAGGTTTTTGATGAACTAGCTAGTATTGATGAAGATAGTGTATGAATTTTGGGAGGAAAAAAAAATGAACATTAATTCTATTCTTTACATTATTTTTCTTACAATGTGGATGTGAGACATTCCTTTTTGCTTTTTTAAATAATTGTAATGGCTAAATGTTTATTGTAAGATGCATTGCCACTTAAAGGTAGAAGGTAGATGTGGCATAAATATGAACTCTATCATGTATCAAGGGCATCCATGATTTCTGGCCATGTTCATGATGTGCAACTTGAAAGCGCATTGAATATGTTTTATGAACTGCTGGCATCTGAAGGATGACCAGATGAGTTCATTATCTCCAATATGTTGAGTGCTCTTGCAGATTTAGCATCAACAAGATTGGTGATTAGGTTCTTTGATTTGCCATTCAAAGTGGTCGTGGATAGGTTACGTGTATGATAAGTGCAGTGAGGTAGACTCTGCTGATCTCACATTTCAAGAGACAGTTCAGATGTAGTTTCTTGGTAAGTGATTATCGTAGCTTCGTATTACATGGATGTGCTAGGATGCTTTGACCTATTTGGGTTGATGAAGGAACATGGGGCAGTGCTTAATTATATCTATATTAGATTGACAGGATTCTATCTGTTATTAGTTATGGAGGGATTGTGGATGAAGGATTACAGCGTGCCAATGGAGCCCTTCTATCTTTTCCAAGTGCATTTGTATATATGATATATGTGCATCTGGATGTGAGGTTTCTTGTAGCATTCCTAAATTTTAAGAAAAAGTTGCATCCACAGGTATGGCTACCTAATATTTAAAATGGAAAATTTTCAGTATTAGGACCAAAGTGAAAAACTAAGCTGGGAGTTCAATTTAGCTTTTAAAAAATCTCTCTTAATTTTAGGAGGATGATATCTAGATAATATGTACATATGTGCATTTATTTTGGAGTTTTAACTTCCTTGTTTTGCAAGGTGTTACTGAACTGCTTTTATCTATCCCACAAGCATTCTGTTTGACAATCCATTCTCCTTTACAAGCTTCTGTGCGAGTAGATGATTCATTCTTCATTTTCATTCATCATAAGTATGTGATTTACCTTTTGAGTACTGCAGATACTTTGAAAGCATGAAAGATTATGAAGTTGAAACCAATGTAGAGCATTATTCTCTGTTGTGTTGACCTCTTTGGGCATGCTGGAAGGCTAGCAGCAGTAGAAAATGTCATCCTCACATCCAGTATTAGGGATATAATCCAGTAATGTGGTGTCTTGTTGAGTGCTTTTAAGGTTTGTAAAGGACACCATAACTATGAAACTTGCAAGGAAAATAATTGAATTTGAACCCAAAGAATGCAAATAAGTGGCTTTCTAGTGTCAGCAAACAGATGCAACAGTAAAGTGTTAAGACGGAACCTGGTCTGAGTTGTATTTAGGTTGGCTCTCACCTTAAGAATCAATTAACCAAGCAAGGTTGAAAAGATTTTGGATAAAGAAGGAAATTTAGGTATGTTGCTGAGAAGCTACTCCCAGAGCCAAAGGGAGCTCAGTGATGAACTATCACAGATAATTTACCAATCACCTTCAGACTTACTAGATCAACAAACCTACCTCCTGCTACGGTGAATTCGAAATCCTGCCCTGATTATCACATGACAATTGAAACTCTTGTCAAAGGTGGAAATGAGGGAAATAATTCCTGGAGATCTAATTACTGTTTTGTTGTTTCCTATATGGTTCATGTAGAGATTACTAGTAGGTGCAAGATATTAAGTTGTTGAATTTCTTTCTTGAAGGAGTTTAGTTTTTATGATGAATCTGGAAGAGTGATGATGCACTCAATTGGAGAAGCATTTATAGGAAATGAAATATGAAACTTGGAAGTTACCCATTAGAAATGTGAAAACCAGATTAAGGAAAGCTGTTTGGAGTTGGACAGAAAACTCTGCATAAGAGACAAGCCAACTGTAAATGCAAAGCAAGTGCAAATTGAGGTATGCATCAAAACTCAAAGATTTGGTTTTCTTATGGGGAGATGCCTATTTCTTAAGAATGTCATTGGTAGCTCTTGACTTGGTGTCTGGCTGTAATCATATCTAAGAAAGTTGCCTCCACATATGGGTTACCTGCACAAAATTTATGGTTCAAAACTAAACACTTGAATTAATTTTGCCTTTCATTTGGATTATGCCATCCATAATGCACCTATTAAACTAGGCATTAAACAAAAAAATTCCATGGAATGGGATAATGGTAGAAAATACTGTTATTGGCGTTCCTTATAAACTAATGCCCAATTTACTGACTTGGTCATGATATTTTCCCGTATGTTATTGCCGTTCCTTATAAACTAATGCCCAATGTACTGACTTGGTCATGATATTTTCCCTTATGTTATTGCCTTTGATTTGTATACCCCTCTCTTTACTCCATAATGCATAATTTTGCACATAATACACCTAAAACTTTGTGCCTGGCTGTGCTTGTTTGATTGAGCATGTGTTTGCATGAGGACATGCTTTTCACAGCATACATGTGATCCAATCTGTTTGACGAAGGAATGGATAAGTTTTATGACTTTGAGCATTCTAACATAATTGTTAAATAATGGATCTTATATAAAGTTGATCTGTTTCTACATATAGCATTTCAGAGTCCTATATTTAATTTATTGCTCTGCCATTCTGCTGAATAGAAAGTTCTTTCCATAACAAATTGTTTCCAGAAACTCATAACTTTTCATTCTTGCTTTCATTATAATGTTTTCACCTTATGCCTTATTATTTTGTTATGGTGATAAACAGCGGTGGGTTGAAGATGACCTCTGAATGATAGGACATCAGATTACCATCAAGAATGAAAGGGTTGATTTGTGGTCACTATTACAGATGATTAACCTTTACTTATTGACTTTGATGTAATTTCTGGAGAAGTTCCAGGAAATTTGCCTGTGAACTATGCTGGTTCTCAGTGGCGTGTGATCAGCATCCTCAGATGGTAATCATCTATCTTTTCTATGAGTTGATAGTGAACAATTACAAGTTACGTAGTTAAAGGTTGAATTCTTCTTTTATGTCTCTGGAGGTGACTTCTCTCTCTGAAATCAATGATCTGTTCCATGTTGATGTTGCTTATTTGCTTTTTAGTATCTATTAACGTCTCACAATGGATGCATCCTTCCCTATACAACTTTTTGAAGAAATTAATAATAGATGAATTCATGTCTCTTTCACTTTTAGCCTTTTTCAAGTTCACCCTTCTCTGTTTTGTACAAAGTTATGTGACATGATGATAGCATATGCTCTCCTACATTCCCATTTTCAGGTAATAAAAAGAATATGTCCTCGTCTAAAGTACAAATTTAAGCACGCATTAGTACATTACATACATGGTGGGAAATCTTTCCTTAGCTGTCCCTTTTAAATTGCTTGCCATATACTCATCCGTGAAAAATGCTACAATTCGAAATGCTCCTAAGGCTTTCTGTTAAATTAGTAATGTATCCTTTAAAATTGTCATATTTGAAAGGTTTCTCGATTTATCAGTTTTATTGTGGCCCTACTTTAGAATATGCTCGTGAAAAAAATATGAGCTGTTCAGTTACAACGTTACCACATTATGATATTTAACCATATATGCTCGAGGCCATCCATCTATACATGTAATTTTTCCAGAGGGGCGTAGACACGCGGCATTAATTCCTTCTCTGTATTCCTAACCATGGGCAGAAAGGCAACTGTGTATGAGTTGATTTCTAACGAATATGCCAGGAAAGCGACTCTAAAGAAGCGAAAGGCCGGGCTGCTGAAGAAGCTGAGTGAACTGACAACCCTTTGCGGTGTTGCTGCTTGTGCTATAATCTTCAGTTCTTACGATGCACAACCGGATGTTTGGCCATCCAAAGCCGAAGCATGTCAAGTTCTCAAAAAGTTCAAGAGTTCACCGGCACAGCAACGAGGTAAGAATATGATGGACCAAACCGTTCTTCTTAAAAGAAGCATATTGCAGTTGAATGGTAGGTTCGAGAAACGAAAAAAGAAAAACCGAGAGCTGGAGAAGGAACTTGCTTTGGCCGAAACCATGGCAGGTGAAAATAACTGTGATTGGAATAATTTAGAGCAGTTGAAAGAATTGGATTATCAATTGCAGGAAAATATTAAGCTTATCACGGATAAGATTAAGAGTTAAGGAGTTTAAAAGCCTAATCAAGTTGGTTGAGAAATGGAAATAAAAGTAGAGCATGCTTAGTATACAGGTTTATCCAGTTTGATTTTATATGAGTAGTACTTTTGCTTGTTGAAGAATTATCTGTTTTGCTCTACATGAATAAACTTTGGCTTTTTTTCATTTTCATTTTGTATTTGCTCGACTCTTTTATTTTCCGTAAAGTATCCGTATTCAACGTATGTTCTCGGCGCATATTCGAATATGGTAATGGGCATATGACTTTCCAAATATATATTCATCGGAAATATATTCATATCTGTCACTTACTAAATCCGAGTAGGATAGATTTGTAAAGTTCTCATAATAATTATCTAGCATTTCAATTTCTTGAGGCTTTTCTTTGGCAAATGGGAATCATTCGTACCATATGGAATGTGATGTTGTGGGGTTTAAATAGTTTTATATGAATATTTTTTCAGTATGGTTAAGTAGATATATTTTACAATAATGAATGTGTTGAGTATGAGTCATATTTGAGTCAAATTTAAGAAATAATCTTTTAGTTAAACTTTGTTTATCTGTTTCAATTAAACTCTAATTAGTCTAGATTATTTTATCATTATTTGACCTATGAATTTAGCCTATAACACATTTGTGTTTACGTTTTGAGTGTTCTTTATTTTCGGGTTTTCGGGGTTTAGTTTTTATATCCATCTTTTGTACTCTTTATTCTTTTGCCATTATAGTAAAATTATCTTTGCCCTTGGTTTTTTATCTTCTTTGGAGGAGTTTTTCCGTGTTAAATTTGTGTGTTTAATTTCTCAATTTATTCCGTTATTTTTTTTACTTGTTGTTTAATCGGGTCGATCTCAACAGAATGTATATACTCTATTTCGAATATGGGTCATTTGGATTTCTCTTTATTATTACATTTTCTTTTAATTATTTTTAAATATATATATTTTACAATAGTTTTCAATTAAATAAATTAATAGTTCAATAAAATTTATGAGCTTGTTTGTTTTTACCGTGCTGATGATTATTAGTATTGCAATTTATTTGTATAGTGGTTATGGTATCATCAGTACAATATATTGCTGATGATTAAAGACTGATGATCTCGCACAAGAAAGGGCATACAAACTCTCCCGAACAAAAATTAGAGCAATAAATGCATCCTTTTCTTCACTTTAGGATGCAATTTTGTTAAAAAAAAGAAAGAAAAAGCAACAAATGCAGAAAATATCACGATAATACCAGCTGGTATATACTGGTCTTAAATCAAATATTAAGTAATATATGTTTTGTTTCAGTCAAAATGTGGATGCGTTTTGATTATTTCAGTGCATTGTCACCTGTTTCAGTCAATATTGGCTTGTTCCTGTGCTTATTGATTGGTACAAGATTTTTTATCATTTTAATTTTTCCATAATTATATATAAAATTAAAAGTTGTTAAATTGAATTATTCAACATAATTAATTTTTTTAAAGCTTATATTTGCATGTTAATATATTTATATGGATATAATTAAGATATATTTGTTTGTCTATATAATTTATAACTTCTTCTTTTTTATTTTAACCAAAATAACAATTTACGAAGACAAATTTTTTTTAAAGAGAAATTCATTAATTCATTTAATGTTAATGAATGAGACTACACAATTTGGACAGAAAAAAAAATAACAAACATCCATTGTACGTGTTAAATGATAAGCTCCATCAACACAACAAAAGCTTCAGCTTCAGCTTCAACATCAATAGAACATTACGGCACGTTAATAATTGACTTTGTCATAACTCAAACATGGCATATTAGGAGTGACTGTAATCACTTAATACAAGAAGGAGATCAGCCCCAGATAGTCCAAAACAGTGGGCATAAATCGGCAAAAGAACCAAGCATTCACCAAACTAGAGGGGACAGCGACAAAACCCACCTTAAAAGTACTCACAAAAGCAAGATTACATGTATAAGCAAGACTAAAAAGCACACTACAAGAGTAGACAAAAACTTTTAAAAGTAAAAACTTATTAAACAATAGAAAAACAAACAAAAACATATAAAACTTAAAACAGCATGAGTCCAAACCGACTCATGAAAAAATTTATTATTCTTAAACTTTCAAAACAGAAACAGATGAATAAGTCAACAAAGAGCTACCCACTTTCTAAAAAAAACTGTCGGTGGTTGGTGGTGCTTCAACGATGATAGGCACCATCATCTGTCCATCACAACTTATGAAGACAATAAAGATATCCACAAAATGGATTTGCAAACTGAAAATAGAGAAGACGCCTGGAGTGAATGAGAAAAAGAAAGAGAAAAAAAGGATTGATGGGCTAGAGAAAAAGGCGGGCAGTAGCTAGCCTGGAGGCTAACACCACCTCTAGACAAAAACAAAAACTTAAAAAGTGTAAATTTTGATTTTACAAAGATCCTTTGAGATTATGAAGACAAAATCTTAGACTATAAATATATATGTAAAAAATATTTAAGGCTCCGTTTGTTTCACTGGAAATGATTTTCGAAAAATGATTTCTGGAAAATAATTTACTTTTCTAGAAAAGCTAATATTTTCTGGTGTTTGGATGAATTTGTGTAAAATATTTTCTGTTGTTTGGTAGATTTCTTAAAAACATTTCATAAAAGTTGTTTTCAATTAAACAAACATACATTTGATATTTTCTTATTTTTCATTGTTTAATTGAATTTATTTTTATATATAAATTTATATTTTACATTGTTTTTGCATATATTAAAATATTATATTAAATTCATATTCATTACAACGTCATTTTTTAATTACATGACTACTAAGTGAGTATTATTTATTTAAAAATGTGACATCAACAAAATTGACAAAAAAAATTAACGATGTCAACAATTTGACTTGATTTTCAAATTTGAAAAGTAAAGGGACTAAATTCTTGAAAATAAAAGTATAAAGACTAAATTACAAATCTGTGAAGTGTACATAGACTTATAACATATTTTAGCCTTTATACTACAAAACATTTATTATTAATATATTTATAATTGTAATAAATATTTATTACTAAAATATTAATATTGAATATTTTCAATAATATGTGAATAATATTATTTAAAATTATTATTTTAAAATTTTATTATTAAAATAAAATTGAAATATTAAATAATTTATTAAAGTAATTAAATTATATTTATTATATTAGTTAATTTATTATAAGTCTAAATATAAATAATTAAATATGTATGTTTAATAATATTGAAAAATATAATATTTTTAAAAATAAAAATAAAATTTATTATCAATATAATAATATTAAGCTTGATTTAAGTTAATTTTTATAAAAAAATAAAATTATCTATAGATGAGCTCTTTTCCGGAAAATGACTTACGCTTTTCAAAATGGTAAATCATTTTACAGGAAAAATGGCTTATTTCATTTTCCGTTGACTAAACTATTTTCTGTGAAACAAACACAGGAAAATGCATAAAATATTTTCTGTAAAACCTTTTATATGTAAACAAATGGACCCTAAATGTATATATAATTTATCAAGAAATTAAAAACTAGACTATGTATATGTGAAAAAATATTTAAGAACATTGATAAACTTGAAATAGTACATCGAAACACATCGGTATCGATACGTATTCGTACTAAAACAAAAAATAATACATCCATTAATACGATGCTGATTACTTTAAAAATATTTTTTAAAATAAGTTTTCAAATATACAAAGAATGATAATGTTTTTAAATATTTTCTAAATAGAATATATAAAAAATTGAAATAGAGATTATTAAGTTACTTCGCTAGTTGAGTTAAGACGATTTTTAAATATAAGTAAAATAAAAATAAAATAAAAGATATTAATTTACTCAAAAATTTCAAAAAAAAATCAGAATAGGTCAACTTTTTGGAAAATTACGGGAATAAGCTATTTTTACAATAACGCTTCTAGCTATAAGCGGTTTCAGCGTGTTGCCAAGAAAACGCTTCTAGCTAGACGCGTTTTCTGCCAAGTCACCGGAGAACGCTTCCAACTAGAAACGTTTCCCCCAACGGTAACCTCCAATGGCTACTTTCTACAACAGTTATTGGACCCCCTCCAACGGTCCAATTTTTTTCCTATATAAACCCCCCCATTTCATTTTTCTTACATTTCATTTTTCTTACAATTCAATCTCAACTCTCTTTCACATTCTCAAATTTTTCTCAATTCCCTATTAAATTCTCACTCGAATTTTATTTCTCTCTAAATTTTATTGTATTTATTAAAATTATCTTAACATTTTTGTAAATTATTTTTTCTGTTAGAAATTATTTGGTGTTTTTCGAAATTAGCAATGACCAGTTCTCTAATCCATTTTGATGACAGCCACATTTCCGTTAATCAATTGCAAATGGTAAGAATATTTTTTATTAGATTTCTTATTATATTTGAATTTAATATTTTGTATGTTTTTTTTACCTAAATGGGCGGAAAATCGAGTTTTGGAGGTCTATATTTGTAATCTACTCGCTCCTCCATTACCCTTGATTGAACCCTACTTGAGAGATGTCGGTTTTTCGCACATGGCCCTTGTAGGTAAGGAGTGTAACTTGGACCCGACACTCGTAAGCGAGTTGGTGGAAAAGTGGAGACCAGAGACGCACAGATTTCATCTTCTATGTGACGAGTGTACTATCACTTTGGAGGACGTATAGTTATAGCTCTGGTTACCGGTGGATGGGCGGGTAGTCACTGGGTCAGTTCACGCAGCCGATTGGAGAGATGTATGCAACGAACTTTTGAGGAGGGTTCCAGAGACGATTTATGGAGGCCGGATCAAAATGGGTTGGTTAAGAAGAAATTTCGGTGGGCTCAATGAGGATTCTACTAAAATCAAAATAGAACAACACGCTCGGGTTAGATTTTTATTAAAATAGTAAAAAATAAAAAAATTGTAAAATTTTATAAAAATCATCAAAAAATTAATGACCTCTAGTTCTTTTTCAGTTAAAGTCATCACTTGTCGCAACACAGCGAGACATGTGGCGAAAGTTATAAAAAAAAAAACCAATAAAAGTTTCTTTTGATATGATACTTTTTATAAATCTCTTTAGGAAATTTATATTTCTTTACATTTTGTATAATTTTCTTACGAATTTATAAAATTTTACAATTTTTAATAAATTTTTTAACAATTTTTATATTTTTTCTAATTTTTAATAAATTTTTAATAATTTATTTTTTTATTAAAATTTAATAATATTTATAGATTTTATAGATTTTAATTTTTTATAATTTCTTTTCTAATTTTTAATAAAAGCAGGGGCTTAATTGCCTTTTTTGAAAATATTTGAGGGTCTTTTTGATGCACTTTGAAAGTTCAACTACCCAATTTAGTGCAAAAAAAGTAGGGGCTTAATTGTTTTTTTGAAAAGGTTTCAGGGTTTTTTTGATGCATTTTGAAAGTTGAAGTACCCAAATGAGTGCAAAAAAAAAAAAGCAGGAGCTTAATTATTTTTTATAATAAAAAAAAAGTTTGAGGGCTTTTTGCACCCTTAAGCCAAATAAAATTAATTAAAATTAAATTATTCTGCTAACAAATTATTTCAATAAGTGAAACCATGGGCCGAGTTACGCAGGACTACCTAATGAGTTTCAAGATATACGACTTCTGTTAGACCAACGATCGAAAGTGGAGTTATGTATTTTTTTTTAATTTGAATTATATAATATTAATGTAGTTGATTTGAGATTTAGTAGATATATATATATATATATAAATTTTATTATTTTAATATAGTTTGAATGGATGTCATACGAGGATTCGGTAATTCAGAATGCATCCCGTCAGTATTCTTGGTGAATCCCAACATTTGGCACGTGAAGATGCCATTGGTAGTGTACGCTACCATGGAGATGCATGAGCTAGATAGTGTTGCGGGAATTCGGGTTTAGGTAATCAATTCTAGTGTAACCTCAAGAACTCGATGATCTGCATCTTATCGACTTGCGGGGGAGGACGGATGATTATTGACCGATATTCCATGTTAGATATATCAACATGTGGAACAATAGGTATGACTTTTTACCTACTCACGAGGCTATTGTCGCTCTGGAGTTAGCCTGCAATCTGGAGTACAAGCAATGCTTTAGGGTTTATGGAAAACCATACTTATTAGGGGAAGAGGCGAGGAGTTGACAACCGCATACGAGGAGGCCACGATGGGCGCCTATACATCCAAGGTCTAGCAGGGTGGGTCCATTGTTAGCACTTACGCAAGAATCGTCACCGATGGCCGCACCACCCATTGGCCAGTATGTCTCGTCTTATTCTAGTGCGTATACTAACCCTTTCATTTTCATAAAAGCACCATATATTCCACCATATTTTTCTACTTCTACTTCGATGTTAGGTTTTATTTTCGAACCTCTGTCCCCAACGTATTACACGCCGGTGCCATCGACATTTCCAATGACAACGATACCGATGACGATGTATAGGCCATCTATGATTTGGGCACCGACCAAGAGTCTAGTCGTTATGCCATCGATGCATGGGACACAATATAGTTATACCCTTACATTGATGGTGCCGCAAACACCTCCGGAATCATTGTTCTACCAAAGTGGATCATCTTTCCAACCACCTATCCCTAAACCAAAGGATGCACGATGGCAACCGAGGAGCAACCGATCGTAATCAACCACGGATAAAAGCTTAGAAGATGAGAGGCCGAGATCACAACCTACACTAGAGGTTGAACTAAGAAGGAATCTGACTCACAACCATCGACCACCCTAATGTGACACACATTCTGACCAATGATTGGATTGATTTACTTTATTATTGTACTTCTCATGTTAACATATAAATAAATATAAAACGTTTTTATTACATCGATGTTGTACATCATTATGTTTTTAAATAAATATCATTTTTTCATTAAAGTTTGTCTTTGTTATCATTTCATAATATTAAATCAAGACTGTACATATACAATAAAAGAAAGTTTTATAATTTATTGACTTGTATTTTATGGAAAAAAAATATGTGTTTACATATTATAACAAAATTGATGTTAATGATGTGTGGTACTTGTATCATCCTTTCAATTTAGACATGACAACATTGTATGGCCCGGGTTCCTACACCACCAGCATAACCTCGATTGATTTGACATTTCAAAAATTATTATTTAACATTTCAAAAAATTATAAAAAAATAAATAATATATAATAAACTTTTAAAATTTAAACCAAAATATAACAAAACCTTAAGCCCTAAACCCTCAATCTAAAAACCCTACTTTATAAATCATAAACCCTAACTCTAAAAAACAAAAGCGTACTTTTGGAAGCATTTTCTTGGCAACATGCTGAAAACGCTTACAGTTGGAAGCCTTTTCCTGCAAATCATCTGAAAATGCTTTCAGTAGAAACGGCCTATTCCCGTAATTTTTCCAAAAATCGACTTATTCTGGTAATTTTTTATTTTTTTGACATTTTTGAGTAAATTAGTCAATAAAAATATAAATATATTTGTTTACATTTTTATTATTCTTATTTAAAATTTTAAATAAATTGAGATGGTGTTATTTTGATTTGCCGCCAATTAAATAAAAAATACCAAACTATTTTCTAAAAAAGATTGCTGTAAATTCTTTGGCTCATCCATAGGAAGTAATCTTTAGCTTTTCTTTGTCCTGTGTTATATTTCATACTTCTCCTCCTTTTAGATAAGTGAATATTGAAGTTATCTGCAGATAGAAATGTAGGAAGTCATATTAATATTAGGGTCTACATGTGAACTGCAACACAGTTGTTTCGATTACACCGATAAATTTATGTAACATGAAGTAATCGATTCATCGACTGTACTGGAAAATCTTGCGGATATGCTCTTTTATAGCTTTCGTGATTCTCGAACTTTTTGGTTTTAGTGATATTTTACCTTGGAATTTTCTTTTGTGATTTTGCAGCTGGAAAAGAGGATTGTCTCTAATGAAACAGATGGTCCATAACTATGCAACGGAGGGCATATCCAGGTGACAAACTGATAGTTGCAACAGCTTATCGGTTTCCTTGTTCATCTGTCTTTTGTTTGAACCAAAAATCAGGTTTTGTTTTCAGTTTGTGGTGTGTCTTTAAGGCGAACCAAACTATGGTGTGTATTTGATTAAGTCATCTCAATAACTTAAAATAATAGATGCCTTTTAAGACTCCTTGCTCTTATTTTTGTTAGTTTGATGTTATTTCTTTCTTAATTATGTTAGGATTTGGGAATCGATAGTCCGAATGACCAAAAGTATCTGGACCTCCGACCCAGATAAACTCGACTCAAAAGAAGAATGTTCGCCACAATTAGCTGAGGACCTCACATGAATGCAAGATGCTCGCAGAGATAGCTCGCATGGGGGAGCTCACGTAGGCCTCGCAGAGACAAGGTCGCAAGAGGGAGCTCGCGTGAACCTCGTAGGGACGAGGTTGCGAGCCATGTCTGCGAGGAGGACCCCCTCCCTCGTGACTGGCAGGTATGAGGTCCACTGGGAGAGTCAGTCCCAAGGTTAGAAAGGATCCCGTGCTCCACAGGCAAGAGTCCAATAAGCTAGAGGAGGCCCAGAGAATGTCTGCACCAAGGATAGGGAATGTTAGTGCCCTCGGCCCAGATAAAACAGTATTGTGAGCTGTAATAGTAGCAGTATGAAATATGTATAAATATCCCCTGTGTTTCCCTTAATACAACATAAGCAAATATTACAACAAATTCAAATACATTTTCATCTAGTTCAGGCTATTATGTTTTCTTTTTAAGTATTCGTCTCCAATATCTAAATGACAAACCGATAATTATCGGCTTGTAAGAATCGAACCGGACCTGTGGCCTTCGTTTTAGTAGCGTGAAGCTACAACCAACTGAGCTAGCTAGCCAGTTGTTTTATTTCTAGAAACCGTCATATATGAAACTTTTCTCCATTGGTTAAATATTAATATTTTTAACTTTTGGATTTAAAAAATAATAATACTTTAATTTTAGCTCCTCTAAAATGTAATGATTTAAATTTAATTTTTTAACATCTTAATTACATGAAAAATATTGTATATTTTAACATATTTTTAAAGATTAATGTATTTTGTTATCCACTTTCTTTTCCTCCCACATATATTGCATTCGAGACATAGGGTATTGAATATTATATGAATAGTTATAATTAAGGAATTAAATTTTTTAAATAAATTTAAATTAAATCCAATGGTATTTAAACGGGACTTCAAAGTTATCAAGAAAAAAGCCTTAGATATCAAGTGAAATAGATATAAAGTAAATCAGGTTTTAAACCAAATATTTATTGTAATGGAGAAACTCATCAATGATGTTAAATCAAGCAAACAAGCTGGTTTTTTTGACAAACATTTAAAGCTAATGCAATGATATATATATATATATCTGTGTGTGCGTGTAAAAATTAATCATCAAATGGACATGAAGCAATGCTGGATTCTGGAGTCAGAGAAGGAGAATCGACCCCTATAAATCCAATTTTTTTTATAAGCTCTTTAGCGATGAGTTCATTGGCACTGTTCGATTGATGGTACTTGTCTCAAAACACATATTTTTAACATATTTAAGTCTATAAAATTTTAATTTTATCACTAAAGCAAAGCTTTATCTTAAATATTTTATACATTTTAATTTTATCATGCACATTTTATTACGTCTATGTACATATTGCATGTATTATTATTAATTAGTTTCAAACTATAATTTTATTATTTATTGTATATTATTTTTAAATACATTTATGTGTTCTAAATACGTAGCTTCCACACATATAAATACGCGATAGAATTTGTAGTATTGATAATATTGTTGATTGAGTTGGTATCATAAGTTAACTTGACATCAGCTTAAAATTGATGATAACATTATGATAAACAATTATAGTGCATTTAATATTCTTAGTTTAATGTATTCAAATGTTTAAGTTTCGATTTACCCACAATTTAATCTAATTTTTTATTTTAATATTGTACATATTGCATGTGTTATTACTAAGGCATAGTGACTTTTTAACCCTCCAACTTCACAAATAAAAATCATTTTAGCTCTTCATTTAACTTTTCGCCATTTTTAGCCATCATTTTTTTGTCAAATCATTCAAAAAAATGGATGAAAAAGTTAACTTTTTTAACTTTACTTATGTGGTATAAACGTGGATTGCCACGTGGATGATAATAAACATTTAATTAAATTTAAAAAATTTAAAAAATTCAAAAAATTATAGAATTTAAAAAAATTAAAAATCATTAAACTTATTTAAAATATATAAAAAATAATATTTAAACTTTGAAAATTTATTTAAATGTTAACACGGCATTCACATTGCAATCCACATATATTCCATGTCAGCAAAATTAATTTTTCCATTCATTTTAGGATGATTTGATTAAAAACGTAAGTTCAATGTTTAAAAGAGGGAAAAAAAATAAAATAGAGGGCTAAAATGCAGGGGCGAAGCCAGGGGAGCTGGCATGGGCCCCGGCCCCCCTAAAATGTAAAATTACTATTTAGGCCCTTAAAATTTTTTAAAAATTTTAAATTAGTAAAGGTAAAATTACACTTTAGCCCCCCTTAAAATTATAAAAATTTGATTTAATCCTTTACAAATTATAAAGATATAAACTATAAAAAATTAAAATTTCATCCGGCCTCCTCTAAAAAATTGTTCTGGCTTCGCCCCTGCTAAAATGACTTTTTTTTTTATAAAGTCGGAGGGTAAAAAAAAGTCATTATATCTATTTTTAATTAGTTTCAAACAATGCATTTCATTATTTATTGGGTTGAAGTACAAATTTGTCATCATATTATAAGTGAATATTGAAATTTGCCACTATACTTTATTTTCTTTGATATTTGCCATTATATTTTAAAAATCTAGATAAATTTATCACTCAACTTTATTTAATTGAATTCTATCGTTAAACTTTAAAATTTATTAAAATTTTATACCAAATTTGATTTTAATTAAATTTTAGTACTCAATATTAATTTTAATTTGAAACATAATTTAATAAAAAATTCTTTCAAATATTTTATTTTAATAGTTAATGGTAATTTAATTTATAAATATTAAAATTTAATAAATTAACTTAAAATTTTTATTTAATGAAGTAAATACTTAAAACTAAAAAAACACATGCATAAAAAATAAAATTAGTACAAAATATGAATGTTGTCATAATCTGAGAAAGTATGATACAAAATTCAATCAAAGTATAGTGGTGAATTTTTTTTGGTAAATAAAAAGTAAATTAATTACATACTATCTGCAACATTAGAAATCGCGTTGAGTATCTATACGTATTTGCTCCACCAATAAATCTAGAGTTTCTTGGAACACTATAAGACCGTAAGGAAGGTTCCTCATCGAAGCAGTCAATTCATGCGCGACCACATTAGCCTCCCTTAGAATTCGTAGTATGACTACCTGCCAATATTGTCTACGCAGATTTTGAATTCGTAGGACCAAACCTATGTATGAAACTACTATGGACGTATCCAAAATGACCCCAACAGCTAGAGCACAATCCGTTTCAACTATAATCTTCTTCCTCTTTACATTTCAAGCCAACATGAGACCATCATATATTGCCCAAAGTACAACTTGCTCAATATTATATTTTCCACTGTTCCTCCCAACTCCACCAAGCCAAGTGCTGTGACCATTTCTCATCACTGTTGTTGCTGAAGCCAACCCCGAGCCTGGATTTCTTGACCCATCTGTGTTCACCTTAATGGACTCAGAAAGTGGAGGTCTCCACTCCTGATTCTGTGTATTTTTTGCACTATTACCAATAGATGCAACCAACCTATGTACATTTGATCTTGCCCAACACCGCAAAGATTGGAGAATATGATGCATATTGAAAGGCTCCCCTTGAAACACCCAAGAGTTTCGTTGTTTCCACAATTTCCAGCAAATAATTCCAAATAAAGAAGGCCAATCAACTTCCGAAAAAGCTAACTCAAAATCATTTCTCAGATTCGCGGTGACCCCATTCAAACAACCAGGTGGAAAAATTCAGAGGCCAAACTCCCACCAGTATAATTTGTTTACACACTTCACATGCCTTGCAATAGTCTCTAATCAGTAGTACCACAAATGCTACAAGAAACGCTACTGCGCATACCTCGTCTAAAGCGTTCAGCATTAGTCTGCAATCATTCCTTAGCACCAGCCAAAGGAACTGTCTAACTCGTTGAGGATCAACAAAAGACCAAACAAACTTCCATATGTTCTCCACTGGATGTAAACAGTTCTGCATAAGAATACTATAGGCAGATGGAATAGTAAATTGGCCATTAGAGGACCATTTAGATACCAGAACGTCAGCCCGGCAAAAGGACACAAAGCCTGAATACCTGCAATATAAGGGATCACATTATTATCCACAAACCTACGTAAAACTCCATTTCCAATTACCATATGCCAGTGCCACCTGATTGAGAGTGGTGGACACATCAATAGGTTTAATATTCCTACAAAAATTAATTAAAAGGTCAACTTCTGGAATCTATGTCAGTCCAAAAGTTAATAAGGCTGCCAGTGGTGAATTTATTTTTAGTTCATAAGTATAATAGCAAACATCAATATAATGGCAAATTTCAATTTACACCTAAAACAAAGTGATAAATTTGCACATTAATCTTATTTATTTTATATTATTTTTAAATATATATACTTGTGTATTCTATATACACGTGTATAGATGGGATAGAATTTATGTATATTTTATTTATGTACCTCAAAAGCGGTGAAAATAAAATATGAAATGGAAATTTTATAAACGAAGGATAAGAGAGTTCAAAAAGATTAATGGAATTTGTATTGTTTTGTATTTTAAGCATTAATGCTCTGCATATTTTCCTTCAAAAATCCAAATATGTCAAGATTTTAAATTACTTTACCAATGAATGAAAGTTGGCAACCTGCAGAGGCTGACAACGAAGACTGCTCTATCTTATTCTAATTCAGGTGAGTGTTTTTTTTGGATTTTTTCTAAAATTTTCTATTCTTGTATTTGGATACTTAATATTTGATTAAATAATATTTAAAATGAAGAATAGAGAGCCGTTTCAGTTTCAGTTTTGCGACAATGGAAAAGTGGACAACCCAGATAGAATCAACAGAACAGCTTTCTCTTTATCTTGTAAAGCCTCATCCAATCAATTACTTGCCTTTGCAACTGCCTCTATATACTCTCTTTTTTCTTACCAAAATCGGATTCTTTGTCTTCCCCAGACCTTTCTTCACTTTGGGTTGTTTTAGTTTTTCATTTTTATTTTTCTGCTTCATCAATGGCTGCTTCTTCTAGTAGGGAAGCTATGAACAAGCAACTTCTTGACTTTATCCATTCAATGGAACAAGAAGTATACCCTCCCACACCCTTTTGGTTTTCCTTATGGTTACTTTTTTTTTTTTTCTTTAATGAATATTAGGCTTATTTATCTCATTTCTATACATGTTTTAAGGATTGATGAAATCAAAACAAACTCCATTATTGATTTATGAGTTTATTTCTTAAGGATCTTTTCAAGACCGATAAAGTGAACATGATATGTATGATATTATACCAACTTCCATGGTGTTGGTGTTGGTGTTGGTGTTCATTGATTTATTTTTTTGTTAAACATGTAAAAGATTTGTGGGATTCTTTAAATTTAACTCACTCCAATCGAAGGAGAAAAATTACCACAAAATATGATTTGGTATCTTCTTAAGGGGATTTTTCAGATTTGAATTCTTGATTAGCTTTTTTTTTTTTTTTTTAGCTTTATTAGCCACAATAAATGAAATGTGAATTCTGATACCTGTGATTTCTTGCAGGGTTTGGTCGACTACCGTTTCGCTAAGGCTCATATGTTGAAGGAATCAAGTGGTCCTTTCTTCTTTGCTTCATTGCTCCCCACATTCTGCCGTGACTCGACAGCAACCTTAAGAGACTTGACTGTTGCTTTGTATGTTATTTTTCTTGAGATATATGGCTGCATTTATGTTGTGAATACTATTTTACCATCTGTTTTTCACTGTGATCGGATTTGATTTGTACTTTTTATCTTGTCTTGCAGGGGTCAACCTCTGCTGAATTATCACGATCTGGGTGAATTGTGCTTTAAGATAAAAGGGGGTGCGGCATGGTAAAATAACGGTTCCCTATTTTGTCATGCATCGATCTAAGAACACGATTTTGGAATATCTGGTTGAAATAAACATAGAATCTACTCATGAGTATCGCTTTTAAGTACCTTTCGTTGATCAACTTATATGTTAGTTGCACGTGGCGTTCTTGCAAAAGAATCGGAATGTAGCATTCAATGATTCTCTAAGTAGAGCAGCTCTACGTTACGTATTGTTAGGAATATTTATAATTTATACATACAAATATGTTTTAATGACCTTTCCTTATGTCTTGCATGCATAGGTCACAAGATTAGGATGTTGTAAGTGCGAGCTTTGGTTTATTAAAACAAACATGCATGTTTTTCATTTCTTCTTGTCATTTCTCGGAGAAATAACGAACTCTTGCATAAATGTGGACAGCATTCGATTTTAACTAATCCATGTTGCCAAAACAATAACCATGCAGTTATGTTATTTCTGAGTGTAATCATCTCTAGCAATATCTCTTTAGATGACATCAAAATGATTGTGCATTTAAGCTAAATGAATTTGCTCTACTTGGTTTCCCAGCCTTGGAGTTTGTCGTATGGCTTATGCCTGTGGTCAACTTCATCAAGCTGTTCAGAACAGAGCAACTAAAGAAAGGTGAGAAATTTTTGGTTTCCCTTGATCAATTTCTTCCCATACTATAAAAGGAAGGACCCTTTCGATCTAACTCGTTTTTCTTTTCTTTTGCTATTGGATTGGCTGGCAAACCTTTGAACACAAAAAAGATCCCTTTGATCACAAAAAGATAGCCCCCTTCATCTTTATTATTAGACTTACTGTTGTATAATGGAAAATATTTGTCGGAGGCTCTTAAAAGTAAATGCTAGTTGCATTTTTCTAGTAGATGTTTGTAATATATTGCATATAGTAATCCCTTTTCAGCCGGTGCTGAATTTGATGAAGGAATCTACATTTTAATCATATATACCATAGGATAGTCATGGATCCGACATACTCCCATATATCTAGCTGCACAAATAAAGGGCAGCCTATAGTCATTTCTATAGTAGGGATCAGCTAGCCATTGGTATATCTTCGCCTGCCCTTTGATGCCTGAATTAGTGGTTAGTGTAAAGATTCGGTAGTTGGTACGATATCCTTCTCCTTTTTAAGTCACAATAGTTGCATTTGCTTTTAGTTTCTTTTAGTATTTGTATCATTAGAGTTATCATATAGTTCTGCTTTTACTAGTATTCGACAGATAGTTAAAATTTTCATATGCCGAACATCCAGATTAGTGGGGAAGAAAGTGCATTACATTTTGTTCTTGTTATCCGAAATCAAGCTGATAAATCTTTTAGGGAGGGTATTGGTATGTTCTCTTGAACTTGGCTGTTATTGGCTAAACAATGAAGTCCGAGTTCTTTTAGGTAAAGTTAATCATAAGCTATGTGTTGTGAATGATTTTGTGTTCAAATGATGTTCAGCTGTCAAACAGAATTTGTATAGAGAACTTTGATTAAGTTAAATATCTACATCGTGCCGTCTATTCCTTGTACGTTACTAAATTTACCCGAAACATGAGGTTTCATTATCGCCTAACGTAACAACTGCATGCATCAAGTTCGTTCCTGATATTGGATGGTAGTGGAATAAATGCATATTCTTTTGCCATGTGTTAATACTTATACAAGTTTAAAAATAATTTGGGTAACATATATGAACTCTCTTAGAAGCGTAACAATTCGGTTTACATGCTCTTATTTATCTGACCTTGTGGCTTTAGTTCCTGTTCCGTAATCAGAAATCTTTTCGTTCTATTTTCAGCTTAATCACTGCATTGAAGGCTGCAAAACAAGAATTCTCGATTATGCAAGAAAAATTGGAAACTCTTGTTCAGGTAAGTCAGTTTTAACTTATGTTGTTTAAAAGCTTTCTATTGAAATTTATTTCTTTTACCGCTTATGTGATTTTTGTTCTCCTTAATTAATGATGATTGATTTCGGAAGAGTTTATCTTTATTTCTGCTAAGGATATGAGACCTAGTTACCATCTTTTACTGGCTTGATTTATGCTATATCTTCCAAATACATGGAAAAACTTAGAAAAAAATTTGAGCATACATCTACTGGGTACATTTCTGTATCTGACCTCACCCTGAGTCCCAGTACATATGGTACATCAGTTTTCCCATACAATGGACCACGAATTTTGTCACAGAATTTTCCCTGTTGCATTTTATGTATCAGTTGTACTTGCTGTTTTTTCAATCTCTATCCATCTATCAAATGGGGTAATCACCGAATTTCCGGGGCTAGATATCTTATGAAGATACTTAAAGCACTGCATGTACTTCCTAGAAGTTTTGACTATCGTTGAGCTCGTTATCCACCAACTACTTTTAATACCCCTCTCCTGATTCCGAACGAAAGACAAATCAAACCTTTAACTTAGAAGGGTAAAAATCACTAAATGTATTAAGTATTATCCTTATATAAACAGTAGATAACTGCAGGCGGTCGAATTTCGATGGCATCCTAACTTAACAATGCCGAACAATTTTCTGAAAGATATTGCTGTAAATTCTTTGTTATATCCATAGGAAGTAATCTTTAGCTTTTCTTTGTCCTGTGTTCACTTGAATTGCTATATTTCATCCTACATCTCCTTTTAGATGAGTGAATACTAAAGTTATCTGCAGATAGGAGTGTAGGAACTTATATTAATATCAGAGTCTGCATGTGAACTGCAACACAGTTGTTTCGAATATACTGATAAATTTATGTAACATGAAGTAATCGATTCATCAACTGTACCAAAAAAATTTGAGGTTATGCTCTTTTGTAGCTTTCGTGGTTCTCGAACTTTTTGGTTTTAGTGATATTTTACCTTGGAATTTTCTTTTGTGATTTTGCAGCTGGAAACGAAGATTGTCTCTAATGAAACAGATGGTCCATAACTGTGCAATGGAGGGCATATCCAGGTGACAAACCGATAGTTGCAACAGCTTATCGGTTTCCTTGTTCATCTGTCTTTTGTTTGAACCGAAAATCGGGTTTTGTTTTCAGTTTGTGGTGTCTTTAAGGCGAACCAAACTATGGTGTGTGTTTGAATAAGTCATCTCAATAACTTGAAATAATAGATGGCTTTTAAGACTCCTTGCTGTTATTTTTGTTAGTTTGATGTTATTTCTTTTTTAATTCAAAGACATTTTCATCCAGTTCAGGCTGTTATTTTTTTATTTTAAGTATTCGTCTCCGGTATCGTGTCTGACGTATATTTAGATATGAGTATGGAATACAACCCTCCAAAAATTTCTTGAAATACATTAAAATCTTTGGGGGGGGGGGGGGGAATGAAAATATTAGTGTGTGACACATACATGTTTGACATTCTGATCCGAGTTCGAGTAATATAGACAAGTAAGGCCTCTAACAGTTGAGGCAATAGCAGCAACAACAACTCCAGCAGCAGCAATAAGTTCAGTCAAGTTCTGTCCAATGTTACTCGGACTCGGGAATGAGAATAGGTGTCGGATATGGATGTGTTTGACCGGACTATATATTCAACTTTTTTCAAGTTTACTTGGAAGATCCTTGGACGGTTAAATTTCCATATTATGGTTGGATTCATGTTAGAAATTTTAGTTTGTCCTGAAAAGCTAAATAGAAAATTTATCTGTTTACATTGTTTTTGGCTTAAGAAGCACTTTCAGAACAAAATAGTGAACACAACCTAAGTGCTTTTGGCCTCGATTCCCTTGTTTTAAAGGGTTAAAATGCTTTATAATCCTTTCAAAAATTTATATTTTAATTTAAGTCTTTTTAATGTAACATGTATGCCTTTGTCCCCAAGAATTTTTAATTTTATTTCGAGTCCTCTTGACACAATGCTTGGTATATCAAATTAAATATTATATACAATTTATATTCATAGTTTAACTGTTAAAAGAATATTTAATTTTGAACTGTGATCTATTTGCAGAGTGTTCATACACTCGAAAAATAATTTAAGTTAAAATCAGAATTGTAAAATTGTAATATACATATATATATATATTAATACATCATAATATTATCGATTTAATATTTATGTTAAAATATGAATACGAATATATAATCTTTTAAGAATCCTTCAAATATATGAAAAGAGTTTAGAAAAATTTGATGATACTTGTATTCAACATTTTCCTATGTCCGTCACTTATACTTGAATATGAACATAAGATATGGGGCTTCCCATATCTACAACCATGAATATGTTGCTGGTTCTAGCATAACTACAACCATGAATATCTTCAAATTTATGCCTAAACTCAAGTTGATTACATTTGATTTTTTTTTTTTTATACAATTCACACATTATTGATAAGAGCAAATCATTGTCACATACATCCCCATTAGTAAGCAATTCTTACGATTCAATCCCATAGACGTAGGTATGGGGTTCAGCTACCTATATTTCATAAAGTATGTAATGTTCAAAACCATGAAATCTTCGGATCACCAATGTAATAGGTTGGATCGGTTGAATCAAATAATTTAATTAAAAAGATTTAAAGATCAAAGCATTTAAATATTTAATAAAAGGGTAAACCACACTATTAGCCACTAAACTATGGGTAAATTTTTTTTTTAAATCACTTAACTACAAAAAATTACATTTAGTCACTGTATTATTCAAAAGTTTTCATTTAAATCACTGGACTGTTAAACTTGATGCTATATGGCTTTCTCTATTTGGACTATTTGTACCAATCAAAAGCTCTCATTCTCATTCTCTTCTACAATTCAATTTTTTTTTCATGAAACAACTTTGGATATCATGTATCTGTGAACCATAATTCAAATAGCTTTTTTCTCCGATTTTCAACACTAATCGTCAGATCCACTTGGATCTAAGGCATATTCTTCTACTCATCATTAAGTGTTAATTCACCATACCGATCGTCGAATCACCACTTGGAGCTTTCCTGTGATACTTTAAAAAAAACTTAATAACCCAATGACTTAAATAAATTTTTGAATACTTCAAAGACTTAAATGAAAACTTTTGAATAGTTTAGTGATCCAACTGTAACTTTTTTTTAATTGAGTGACTAAAATGAAAATTTATCCATAATTTAGTGACTAATGGTTTAGTTTACCTTAATAAAAATGTATATTTAACTAAATGATTAAGTACTTAAAATAAAATATATGTTTAAGGTCTTTTAATATATATCCATTAGATTAAAGGTGGAATTCTCATTGCATAACTTTTTTAATTTTAAAAAATATATATTCAAGTTATTAAATTATTAATAAGTTTATATTTCAGTCACTCAAATTTAAAAGGTTACAAAAATGGTCACTAAACTATTCAAAAATTTAAGTTATTGGGCTATTAAAATCGTTGTTGTAACCTGTATGACCTTTTCAGTTCTCACCACTTGCACCAATTAAAAGCTCTCATTCTTCCTATCTTCAACAATTCAATTTTTCTTAAAGAAACAGCTTTGAACATCACCAATTTATAAACTAAAATCCAAACAATTTTCTTCTTCGATCTCCGATGCTAACCGTCAAATTAAGTATGCTCTTCAATTCATTGATAGTTACTAATCCATCATACCAATCATCAAATCATCACAAGAAACTCACTAGCCAGGCTTTAAAAAAAAAAATAACCCAACGATTTAAATAAATATTTTTTGAATAATTTAGTAAAATAAATAAAAACTTTTGAATAATTTAGTAACTATTTTGTAACTTTTTAAGGTTAAATGATCAAAATATAAATTTACTAATAATTTAGTGACCTTAGACATTTTTTTCTATTTTTCATCGGTTCTCTAAACTTCCAATTTTATAACATGTACCCGATTGACTAAGCACTAGTTATCGGTTGAATTGACTAAATCCAATCTGATTTTTTCAACTGTGCTTATATGCATATGGTTAGAACAAAATACATGGCCCAGATTGACCATTCTACTATGAAAAACAGCACTTGGTCCAGGGAGCAATAAACGCATAATTTGAAAGGAAAGAAATACTGAAATGGAACTTTCTAGTTCCAAGATTCTAGGCAAAATTTGATCTTCTTGAAAGTTGTTCTCCATAGTTTAGTGTTCAAACTGATATGAATATTGCTCATCTGATGTAACAAAAATTTGCCAAATTTTCTGCTTCTAGTCTATCTTCTACTTTTTCCTGCACTTTTCTACAACAGCTTGAATCATAATTTTTAGCTCAGACTGGAAGAACAAGAAATTATAAGCTTACACTCTCCAAAAATATCCAAAGCTCAAGTGTGGAGAAGAAAGAGATCGTACAGGTAGGACCAAGAATTAGATGCACTTTTCAGGCTACCCCATGGAACTAATGAGTACAAACTCCAGAGTACATCAATCAACCTCACAACCAGCTATGCCGCTGCCTAAACTTCAACCAGTGTCTGTTCATCAATAGTGAGCACCATATTCCGAAAGCTTTACCAAGTTGCTTCATTTACATCATTCTGCATGGAATGACAAAATCTGATTCAGACAATTTTAATTTCTGATAAGTCAATATTTTGTATGCACAAGAATACTTGCATTTTGTTTGAAGCCATAATTGATGAAATATCTCTGCTTTCACGTGTTTTTGCCCTTTTTCTCCTGGTATAAGTCTTTCCAAATCTGTGTATACCATAAATAAGATACACCTGATAGAATGAAAAGTTATAGCAGTAAACGTTTCTCCAGTTCACAGCCTAAGCTCTTTCTTGTGAAAGATAGAACGATGTATGAGGAAAATATCCTGCATCAGACAAATGTACTGTCAATTGATGCAAAACTTGAATTAGGTTGACCCCTTCAAATTTTGTAGAATGACTTGAAGAAAAAGAATACATCTTGTTCTTCGATTCTATCCAGCTACATCCTGTATCTTTCTTCCTTGCTTTCTCCTTCATGATTATTCTCAATTCCGCTATTTTATCCCACATTTTGGCCTCTGCGTATATGTTCGATAACATAATATGAGCTGAAGTATCTTCTGGATCAATACTCAAAATTTTCTCTGCAGCAAGTCTTCCTAAGACTAGGTCCTTGTGGATTTTGCAGCCAGATAAAAGACATCGCCAAACCACCTTGCTTGGCTCCATAGAGAAGCTCCTTATGAACTCATAAGCTCTTCTAGTTTCTCCTTTACGAGCAAGAAGATTGACAATTGATGCTAGATGCTCAAGCCTTGGAGCAATACCATGGTCCCTAGTCATGGAATCATAATAGTACAAACCCTCCTTTAAAAGACCAGCATGAGCACAAGCAGATAATAACCCAATGAAAGTAACATCATTAGGTTTGACATTACCTCTCTGCATCACACTATAAATCTCTAGTGCCTCTCTCACGAATCCATGTTGAGCATACCCTGTAAGCATAGTATTCCAAGAAACCAAATTTTTCGAAGTTAGAGAATCAAAAACTTCTCGAGCAGCATTCAGTACCCCACACTTTGCATACATGTCTATAAGGGCACTTCCAACAATGACATTAGAATCAAATGCAGGTTTAATGATACAGCAATGTGTCTGCTTTCCCCATTCAATTGCTGGGAAATCACTAGATATACTCAAAATGATGGAATATGTGTAAAGATTGGGTTTATATCCTTGAAATAACATAGTTTTTAGGAGTTTGATGGCATCCTCATATTGACCTGACCGAACATACCCAGAGATCAGAGAATTCCATGAGACTGTATCATGCTCATCAATATCTTCAAAAGTTCTCAATGATTCTTGAAGAAACCCGCATTTTGAGTAAAAGTCTAGCACAGAATTTCTGACAACTAAAAATGAACTATATCCCATTTTAATGATCAAAGTGTGCAGCTGATTCCCAAGTTCAATATTTTCTGCATCAGCTATGGCTCCAAGAATAGAAGAGAATGTTCTTTCACTAGGCCTGATTCCTGAAGAGTGCAGCTTAAGAAAAATATCAATTGCTTCTCTTCTCTTGCCTTGTTGAACATAGCCTCCAATTAATGAATTCCAAGCAGCCAACTTTGATTGGTTTACCTCCAAAACCACCTGACAAGACAAGTTCAGGTCTCCACACTTTGCATAAACACTTATCAACCCTGTCTCAACAAATTTGTCGAACTCAAGTCCACATTTAACCACCAAGCAATGTATTTGCATTCCAAACTTCAAGTCTTCCAATCCTGCACATGCACTCAAAACACTTGCACAAGCAAACTCATTAATTTTCACACCCACCCTTCTCGACTTCAGAAATATATTCAAACTCTTCAAGTTTTCTGCTTGTTGACTATAACAAGAAAGAAGTGAAGTCCAAGAAATTGAATTCGGCGACAACATTGCATCGAAAACCAACTGAGCTGACTTCAGCAACCCACATTTTCCATACATATTAATCAAACTGTTACTAACAGGTGTACTAAAATCCACCCCACTCCTATAAATCTTGCCGTGAACTTCCTTCCCAGCTCTACCATCACCTAAGCTAGCACAAGCTGAAACAGCACTAACAAAAGTATAATAGTTTGGCTCCACACCATCATTGATCATCAAACTGAAACAGTCTAGGGCCTTTTCCGGCATACCAACTTGAGAATATCCCGAAATCAACGCAGTCCAGGAAATGACGTTTCTTTCAGGCATTTCTTCAAGCACTTTACGTGCATCCAAAATACGGTCGAGTCTCACATACATTGCTAGCAAATGGTTGTTAGTGTAAATATCTCGGGGCATCCCAGATATGATGATCTTGGCGTGGAGTGCTCTGCCTTTGGAAATGCTTCGGGTGTCGCCGAAAAGGCGAATAAGGCGAGGGAATGACGCCATTGCGAGGGACTCTGAATAAGGGTATTGGGTGGTTGAACATCTAGAGATAGAAAGAAAACATTGTTAGAATTATTAAGGAAAGATTTAGAAGTTTGGGAATGGGCCGCCGTTGTATGTTCTTCGTTTTTTTATTTATGAATGCTTTCGCCAGGACTTTCTGCTAGTCCCATGCGACGCGGCATTTGCGACAAACTCTGCATGCGTTCGCTAAGTAGATGCGAATATTCAATAAATAATATTATTTAATTTGAATGGTAAAAATAAGGGTAAATTACACCGACTGTCATCCAACTTTGAGTTAATTAATAAAATAGTTATCTAGGTTTTATTTCAGTCATTTAACTTTTGAAAAGTTACAAAACAGTCCTTTTTGCCGTTTTCCGTCACAGACGTCACGGTAAAGTGACGTGGCATGTGACGGCGTCCTTGCTGTCAACCTTAAGTCTAGCTGGCCGGTTACTGAGACTTTAACACACCAATAGCAGCACCATTTTAGGGCTAAGAAAAAGAAAAAGAAGAAGAAGAAGAAGAAGAGAAGAAGAAAAGGAAAAATAGAGATGCCTCAAGTGATTCCGGTGTGCTATTATGGAAACCCAGCCAAGTTGAACACATTTTGGTCCAATGACAACCCAAGTAGGAGGTTTTTTGGGTGTAACAAATTTGGCTCTGGATTTCGAAAACCATGTCGGTTTTTCAGTTGGTTTGATCCGCCATTGACGCCCCGTCCACGAATTATGTTGTTGGGTCTTCTGAAAAAAGTGAGGACATTGGAGGATGCAAGGAGGAGAGAGAGAAGAACCTGGTTTTTGGTGCTTGTATTTGTAACTATATTTTTTTTAAACCTTAAAAACCAGCTTATGTTCAGCTTCTGTTGTTGTTGTTAGCATTGAAAACCAGCTTGTGTTTTGTAATTTTGTTGCTGGTATATTGTTGGTTATGTTGGTATACATAGCTGCTGGCTGTTGGTATATTGTTGCTTAACATATGTTAAACATGACTGCTGGTATACATGGCTACTTATGTTGTTGTTTACAAACACTTGAAAATTGAAATGGGATAGTTTTGTTGATTACAAATTGTATATTGTTGCTTAACATATGTTATACATGGCTGCTGGTATACATGGCTACAAGTATTTTCAGTAACTAAATGTCAAAACCGCAATACAACACCTTGCAATACCCATTTTCCCTTATATTTATGAGCAAACAAACAAGGAAGAATGAGAAACACAATGTTACAATGTTACACTATCAGCTTCTAAAGAAATCAAATAGATGAAAAACACAAATGTATTTCTCAACACTCAAAATGCAGAAGATAAGAGATAACAAACCAGAAGATAACAACATTTTTCAATGTTGATTACAAATGTATATCTTAAGAGATAACAGATGGTAAAACACATATGTATTTCTCATATATTAAGGCCAAAAAACCAAACTGTTTACAAAAGGAATTGGGGCAAAATATTGCCAAATTTTCCTACAATTCAACACAAGTGAACAGATGTAAATTGTAGGGAAATTTACAATAACTCTATGCCTAAGTTTATCAACAGTAGCAATAGCAATCATAGGCAAATTTACAAAAAAAATTATCTGCCTAAGTTACTAAATCAGTAGCAGGCAAATTTACATATTTTCAAAATGTTAACAAAATGCAGTCTGTTCACATCATCATCAATGGTCTGTCATGGATGACTCTTGAGTAGAAGGCTTCCATCTAACAGTGGTTGGTCTTCTCTTCAATGGGAGCTTTTCTCTTAGGGCATCTTGTTGATGAGTTGGGGCAGTAGGTAACTGAATTGAAGTAGCCTGTTGAGTTGGAGTACTCTCTTGCTGATTTGGGGTAGCATGTTGCTGAGTTGGGACACCAACTTTATGTCTTTTGACCTACAGGAACAAGAGAAATCTGTCAAACAAATTCATAAATAGAAGTATACTAAAACTTAAGGCAAATTGCTTACTGGAATGTTTTGGCCAACTTCCCCTTTGCAACTCCTCTTATTGTGGCCTATTCTTTTGCATTTACTGCACCTCATGTCCACCCCTCTCTTGCTCAACCTTTCTGCTGTTTGTGTTTCATCAGGTTCTTTCCTTCTCACCTTAGTAGGTCTGTCAGGTGGTCTTCTTAGAGTAGGAGGCAGTATTGGTAGCATATTTGACAAAGAGGCCTATTGTTTAGGACCCCTTACCAGACTTATAAAGTTGGAGTAAATTTGAAGCTGGGTTTGCTTGGTGTACCAGGTTTGTACATAGTCTCCGGGAACTCATCTTTTAGATGAATGATAGCCAATGTATGCATGCAAGGAATGCCAGTGAGATCCCAACTCCTGCAGGAGCAGCAACTCTCAACTAAGTCCACCACATGCTGGCTGCTAGGACCACATTCAACCTGATACTTGTCTCCACCAGCATGTGATGGAACACACCTAAAAAATAGTAAAGCATGCTTGGTTAAAAAATAATCACTAAAACAACTTTTTCAGTAGTCCTACCAATAAAGATACATATACCCCTAAAAAAACAGTCATTATATGCATATTATAAAAAAAACTCACTGCATGCATATTAAAAAATAGTTAACACACCAACAATTACTGCATGCATATTAAAAAACAGCATGTGACCAGTAATATGAAATCAGAATGAAGGCAACATGAAGTCAGCAATAAAGGCATCAAAAAGATTAAAAATGGTAACTTTACCACAAGGAATCTTTTATGTTTACATCCAGCTTTTTCTTGATCTTTGGACACAACATTCCTTTCCATTTGTCAGCTTCTTCTTTCTTCTTGACAATAAGCAACATAATCTTGGTCTTTATTGTCTCCATCATGGTCAGAATAGGCTTCCCTCTTGCTTCCAGTATCATCTGTCAGTAAACATAAATGATTAATGAATTGCTAGTGATTAGTAAGAAACATAAAACATAGGGGTTTACCTTGTTAAATGATTCAGAAAGATTATTCATCAACATGTCAGACTGGCTCCTAATTGAGAAGTGAGACCTTGACCAGTGAGTAGGGTTCTTCTCCTTCAACCAATCATAAGCTTGCTGATTGGTTTTCCTCAATTCATCCATAGCATCCTCAAAATCCCTTGTAGTGCTTGCTCTGGCAGCTTTCCAAAGCAAATCTTTCAAATCCTTTGTTCGGAAACCAGCCTTCTTGAAATTGGTATGTAGATGTCTAACACAGTGTCTTGTTTCTGCATTAGGAAACAACATACATATTGCTTCTAAAAGTCCCTGCAATTAGAAAAAAAGCAGTTTAATTCTTTGACAATCCCTAAATAGAAACAACATAAAAAAATGAATAAATGGAGTTTTACCTTTTGTTTGTCAGACATGAAAGATATTTGGTACGAGCTCACAATTTCCAAGTTTATTGCAAACAACTCCAAGAACCAAAGCCATGATGCTTGGTTTTCACTTTCCACAGCAGCATATGCAAGAGGATAGATGTCATTATTTGCATCAATCCCAACAGCTGCAAGCAAGTAGCCACCATAGTAGCCCTTCAAGAAACATCCATCTAAACCTACTATCCTCCTACAACCAGCCCTATAGCCATCTTTGCATGCCTGCAGACAAACATACATCCTTTGAAACAACCTGTTATCCAGATAACAGATTGTTGTTGTTCCCACATTTTGTGTCCTAACCTCCAACAAATACTCATAAATCTTCTCATATTGAGCTTTATAAGCTCCTTCAATTAATTCCAATGCCCTAAGTTTAGCCCTCCTACATTTGGTTAGTGAGACTATGCAACTCAAATCTCTTTTGACATCTTGTTGTAATGATTTCAGAGAATAATCAGGATCAGCAATGAATTTTTCTTTATAATGTTCACCTATCCAACCTGAGGTTACATTCTTATTTTTATATACTTTAGAATACGTATGGTTAGGGTTTGAACTCCTAATTTGCCAAGTCTGGTTAGTAGGGTCATTAGGGTTTAGTCTAGAAGCCCATATGAACCAAGGACATTTTTCACTGTAGACTGCCTTTAACCTTTTTAAATCATTTTTGGGAAACTTGATAAAGTAATTGTTCAACCTACCATACTGCTTGGCAGCTTCTTTTAGACTGTCCTTAGACTTAAATAACATTCCAACCTTAAGTGTAGGATTACTCATGTCAGTCTCTAGGTTGAACTCAGGCCAATTTTGGCCATCTGAGTCAAATTCATGTGCACTATCTAACCTCCCAGAATCATCACTATCACACAGTTCATCTACTCCTGTACCATCCATGTTTAAACCATCTAAACTAACTCATATATCATCCCTATCACTTTCAGATGCATCACTACCAGACACATTACTACCAGACATGTCTTCTTCATTCTCATTAAGATTGTCATCAATTAAACCTGCCAAACAAAGTACTCATCAATAAAGGTAGACACTTTAACCATTTCTGTCAAACAATAACCAATACAAAGTACCCAATAATTTAATACAAACACAACCATTTCTATCATGCACATGGTAGACAACAACCAATACAAAAATAATTTAATACAAACACAACCATCAGATATACAAAACAAACATCAGTTTCATAATGGCATTCGTACAATGGCAGATACAAACAATAAACAAAAGTTTGATAATGGCATTAATACAATGGCAGATATACACAATAAACATCAATTTGATAATGGCATTGAAATCCTAAATCAAAATTATCAAAATTAGAATCGAAATTAAAATCAATTTGAATATGGCATTAATACAATGGCAGATATACACAATAAATATCAATTTGATAATGGCAGTGAGTGTTTCAAAATTGAAGTCGAAATCGAAATAGAAATCAAAATTAAAATTGAAACCGAAATAACCCTAAAATGGAAATAACATAACATCATTGAAATCCAAAAAATTTAAAACTAAATGCAAAAACTTACCCGTTAAAGTGGATGTAACAACACTGGTACCTTCTTTTCTATTGCCCATTGTCACTGATAATCAAATACACTAAATGGTTTCTGGTTTCATCTTCTTTTCTCCCCAAATAAAATAGACAATCGCACCCTAAACACTAAACTAGGTTAATTGATTATTGAATCAATTTCTAACCCTAAACCCTTCTTAATCGATTCTTAAATCAGTTTCAACCCTAAAAAAACCCCAAATCCAAACCAAAGTTTCCATAAATTGATTTTCCCTTTTTTCCCCCAAACCCCCAAAACCCTTAATCTGTTAGAAACCCTTCAATTTTTTCCCCTTAACCCGCCCCAAACCTTAAACCCATCAGCCGTCGCCAACGTGGCAAGTTAACTTGCCACATCAGTTGGTTAACTTGCCACGCCAGCAATCCCGTTAAACCCTTAACGACAACCGTCAATAAGTGACTATTCTGTAACTTTTTCATAACGTTGGTGATTGTTTTGTAACTTTTCAAAAGTTAAGTGACTGAAATGAAACCTAGGTGACTGTTTTGTCAGTTACCCCAAAGTTGGATGACTGTTGGTGTAATTTACCCTAAAAATAATTAGGTTAAATTCTGCCATTAGTCCCTGTAGTCGTGTATTTAGTCTTTCTGTATTTTAATTTGGCAATTTTTAGTCCTGTACTTTATGAATTTTAAATTTCAGTCTTAACCAAATAGTAATTGTTAAATTCATTAAGTTAACTTTTACTATTTTCAAAATGCTATTATGTTGCTTTCATATATTACTCATAAAAAAAGTTAGTTATGGATTTAAAGATTTTCATTTACGTCCAGACTAAAATTTTGAAATTAAAAAAATATAGGGACTAATAAATTATTTAATTGGAGAATATGGACTAAATCTATAACTTTAGGCTTAGTATAAGACTAATAGTAAATTTTAACCAAACGAATTTAACTGCTAACATTTAGTTAAAATTGAAATTTCAAAACTTGAAAAGTACAATAACTAAAAATTGATCAAATTAAAGTATATAAACTTAATACACCACTTATGTGGTGTCTAGGGACTTATAGTAAAATTTGACCAAATAATTAACAAAATCAATTTTTTACTTGTTTCTCTAACTTCTAAATTGACTTTTAAGTTACCAACTACTTTTTTTTTGTTTTTCATTATATCTATTGGAACGAGCCCAATAATTAATATTCTATGTTTTGTAGGTTTGTTAAGGGATAGATGCTGCCCATGCGTTTTAAAATTGCTTTATACCTAGAGCAAAGATCGAACCTTCAACCATTGGTTAAGGTAGGAGAGACCATTGCCATCTCACTTAACTCTCGTGATTAAATTATCAACTACTTTAAATATATTGTTCAAACATATAATAAATATAGTTTTATCATACAAATTGACTCCAAGTTAACATACGTATAGATGTTTTAAATATATCATTTTTAAAAAATTGAATCTAAAAAATAAAAATAACTCAAAAAAATCTCTTTTATTTTATTTTTTTATTAGTATATATTTATTGATACATGAGTGGTGGTGCAAAAGAGACTGATTCACCTAAAAAGGTGGAAAGTTGAAAAAGGACAAGAGAAGGAAATGAGTGAGGAAGGTTTGAAGGCAAGGGAAGGTAAGTGTAGTAGGCAAATGCTTAGGGTTGCTGAGAGGGTCAAAAGATCCTCTCTTCATCGTGATGGAAGGTATTTATAGGGGGGATGTAACACCTCCTTACCGGAGTCTAACACCGAGACTGGATACGAGGCATTACCATGCTTACTCTTACTCAATACTTCGAAATGGACTATAAAATTTCGTTCCGACTTAAAAACTTCTCTTTCTTAGTCTAATCATACACTTCATGGGCCTACGAGGCCTTAAGCACTTATTCGAAAACTTTCGGAACTTAATCAAAACTCATCTTTGAAGCAGGGTTCACACGCCCATGTGACCTGGAACATGCCCGTGTACCCTTAGACACGCCCATGTCTTTAAACCGTGGGGCGTTACTGACTATATTCACACGGTCTTGGCACGCCCGTGGGCTTAGACCGTGTGCAAATCCTTGATATACTGACTTAATCACATGGCCTGGGGCACACGCCCATGTTCCGACCGTGTAAAACACACGACCTAAACAAACGGCCGTGGGATTAGCCCGTGGTCTATCCTAACTTAAAAACACTAAGGTGCAGGGTACGCACGGCCTAGACACACGCCCCCGTGTGGGCACATGAAGGCTATTTTCCAAGCCAATTACCAATCTAATTTGTATACATTCATTCATCATCACATAACTTCTAGTAATACCAATAAATATCTTGATTTAAAGACATTTAATCATAAGAGAAAAAAAGTCTTCAACCCATACACTAAGGGAACTATTTCCCATAAAATTTCAGACAAATTAAGCCATCATCTATGGCTATACACAAACAAACTATAAGTTTTCTTAGGCCAACACAACTTGGCTACATCAATTGTGTAACACCCCTTACCCGAGACCTTTGCCGGAGTCGAGTATGTGGCATTACTAGACTTGACTACTAATTCGGGGCATGAAAATTAAAACTGTCCAACTGCATCATGCTGACTAAATTGACCATAAATCGAGTTACAAAACTCGAAATTTAGATCCGTAAATTTTCCTTGAAACTAGACTCATATAAATTTTTACCATAATTTTTCCAGAATTTTTCATATGGCCAATTAGTACAGTTTATTCATCAAAGTTTCCCCTATTTCACTGTTTGATGGTTCTGACCTATCTTTACAAACACTCAGTTATCTCATTGTACAAAATTTCAATAATGTTCTTGCTTATTTCAATAAAAAATAGACTCATTAAGGATTCTAAGCATATAAACTATGCTCCATGATTATTTTTGTACAATTTTTAACAATTTTTCCAAGACAGAACAGGGAATTACGAAGTCATTCAGAACAAGTCTCACTAAAATTTAAATATCTCATAATATAAAATTCCTTTTCCTACTCTGTTTCTTTCATATCAAAATAGACACAATAAGTTTTAATTATATATCTTATTCACTTTCTAATTCAATTTATCCTATTTTTGGTGATTTTTCAAAATCACATCACTGCTGCTAACTAAAAACTGTTTCATTGCAAAATATGATTAACTAGTTTATAACCTCCTTACTCCATTTTGTTTAAACTCTATACATTAACCATACATATATATATACTAAAACCAAATCAACCAAAAACACAACCAAACATAATCATCAAGCTAAAATATAAATTCCAAGATTTACAAGATGGACAAGCCATTTTAAACTTGGCTTATGTTTACTTACATCAAAACATCATCCAAGTATTAGGCTAGCCTATACATGCCTTAAATTCAAAATCCCAACTTTTAAAGTACCAAATTAAGTCGATAGTGTGGATGACTTCGTTGACGATCCCTCGAGCTCGTAGCTTGACCAAAATCTATAAAACAGAGTAAAAATCACACAGAGTAAGCTAACTTAGCTTAGTAAGTCTTAAGCAACTTAACAAATCAATTGGATATTCAATCAAATTAAACTGAATAATTTATAATTTTAATTTAATTACATAACCCATATAGATTATCATAGCCGAATGACTATGTCCTTACATTACAAAATATATAAATAAATTATCATTATTTTCTTTAATTATAAAACTTATCAATTGCTCTTCAATTAACAAATATATATATAAATAAATTACCACATAACCGAATTCACATACTCTCATGTTTGCAAGTAAACAATATCAACTCATTATCATTTTATTCACATATCCAAATTGCTGAATATATAAACTCATTTGTAACAACTTACTTATCCAATAAGCATCACATATAACATACACTTATACCAAATACATACCTCACGGCCGAATAATCTAATTCATATAAATAAGCTTTAGCTTGTTCAGTTGCCATCATGACGCAATCATTTCGTAAGCGTAAGTTCGTATTATAAATCACTGGTATAAAACCTGCTAGGCATAAGCCTGAATCACGCACCATCACTAAGCCTGCTAGACCCAAGGTCTGATAATCATTCACCGGCAATAAGCCTGCTGGGCATAAAGCCCGATAAGTTCACCAGCCCAAGGCTTGCTAGGCTCAAAGCCTGAATAGAAACATTTTAAGATTCCTCACACGAATCATCTCATATATCGAACCTTTTACTCATTGCAATCTCATCGTATGAACATTCAAATAACTTCTATCATTCAAATAATTTAACTAAAACTTGTATTCTACTTAACCAAATTAGGCTAATTCGTATATAGTTATAATGGTTCCAAATTTCAGCATATACAAGTTACGTAAATAATTTACGACATATATTTGCTTAAAGACTTACCTCGGATATTGACAGACAAAGAAAACCGGCTATTCGATAATTTTCGCTTTTCCCCGATCCAAATCCTTTTTCCATTGTTCTTGATCTAAACATGATCAAATTAAGCTCATTCAAACACGTTTATATACAATTTAGTCTCAAGACACAAAAATGGGCAAATTATCTTTTTGCCCCTAATGTTTACAACTTTTGTAATTTAGTCCTCAAGGCATAAACCACAAAATACATGGAATTTGGACTAACTCCTTAAGGGCCGAATCTTCTACATCTTGATACAAGTCTATACAAACCATTTATTTAGCATTTTAGACCCTTAAATATTTATTTTCATAATTTGAACCATCATACCCCATTTCATTTAAAATTCCCTAATCAAAACATGTTGATTTCAACCATATATATATTATTTTTCCATCAAGCATAACAAATCAAGAACATTCATCAATGGCCGAATTCTTAGCATGCTTCAAACTCAAAAATTTCATCATGGGTTCAACCATACTCAAGACTATAAACTCAAAAATGCAAGAATTTTCAAAAAAAATCATGTTCAAATGCTAACCTTAGGAGGACATGCAAGGCCGAACCATAAAAGCTTAAGCTTCTCTTCTCCTTTCTAAATTTTCGGCAGTGAAGAACCAAGGTAAAAGATGAACCCCCCCCACTAGTTGTTTTATGATTTTTTATTTAATTCCATATAAAGAAATATTACTATAATATCACTTATTCAAATTGAAATAATTTAATCAATAAAAACATTATCATGCCGTCCACTCCATAGAAATTTAGAATAGTTTGACATGCAAGTCCCCTCATGAACTAAACAATTTTATTAAATCCTCCACTTAATAAAACTATTTTTACTACTTTAGCAATCTAGTCATTTTTCTTAAAATAATCACACAAACAAACAAATTATCTTATGAAACTTTCACACATGCCAAATCACATATAATTAACACATAAAATAATATAAAAAATATTTTTCTGACGTGGATTAGTGGTCCCGAAACCACCGTTCCGATTAAAGTCAAATTTGGGTTGTTACAAATTGAAACTTAATTAACTTTAAAAGAATCCCTATACATGCCATGACTCAAAAGAACTTGAAACACCATACCAAGTGATTATGCGATAGTATGAAAACATCTCCAGCAGCCTCCAACTCGAGCTAGTTAAAATAACCTATAAGAGATAAGAAGAGTAAAGGAGTAAGCAATAATGCTTAGTAAGTTCATACACAAAACCATAAAAATACCGATATTCATTGAATATCCATGATTACAAGGTATTAAAATGAAGTTTCTCATAAACTCATGGTTACTTACTCAACCAACTTTTGAAGCTTACTCATTCTATCTCTTACCACATTCTTACCATGCCGCAAGCCAATTTCTCGTTTAATTAGCATACATTCCTGCACTGATCACCACATGATCATATAAAACAACATATCAAGCATTTTCAATGAGTCACTCATACTATTAATCTCTCGGTGGTTTCGCACTTAGCCTACCGTTGAATCTCTAATAGAGTGGTATCGCACACAGCCCACCAATCATTTACACTTATGGTGATTTCGCACTTAGCTCACCAATCATTTATAAGTGATGGTATCGCACACAGCCCATCTATTACTAATTAATCAGGTGGTAACGCACATAGCCCATCGATAACAATATAATTGATGGTATCGCACTTAGCCCATCATTAACATCAATAAGGTGATATCACACATAGCTCACCGCTATTTTACATTCATGGATAGTAATCCGCATGTATATCTCTATTTCAAATGTTCCACCGAGAACTTCCTCACATATTTATATTTTACTTGAATTTCTACGATTCTCGTTCGTATTCACATGATGCATCAATAAATCTATCTCATACAATTAAGGTGTATCGATTATACATAACCCACTAAAGGTTCATCATACACTGAATTCATCTCAAATTGTTAAATAGCACTATTGAGTCTCATACACATAGTGTCACATTGACATCATACCCTAATAGGGTCTTACTTACATTAGCATATTGATGCCATGTCCCTGACATGGTCTTATACGAATTCTTACACCGAGGCCATATTCCGATATGGTCTTGCACGTATTAACATATCGATGCCATGTCCCTGACATGGTCTTATACGAATTCTCACATTGTTGCCATATCCTTGACATGATCTTAATTAATATCTCTCACCGAGGCCATATTCCAATATGGTCTTACACGGAACCATAACTATCATCATTTCATACTATTTACATTTCCCATTACTCTTAGACTCAATTCTATTGACATCTCGTCAAAAGATAATTCATGCATTCATAGAGTAATTATACATTCCATACAGCATCGGAATATTAAATTAACTCATACGTAATTGCAAAATTTGTACATGAACTTACCTCGATGACAAAAAGGCCGAAAATGACTTTTTGCCCACATTTCTCTTTTCACCCCGTTCTATGTCCAAAGCTCGTTTCCTTTGATTTGAAGAGAAAATGAGTTGCTGAAATTTTCAAGCTTTCAAAGCCCTCTCATGGCTGATATTTTTAGTTGGCGAAGAAGACCAAAAGAAAAGATGATAAATTTTGCTTATATCATCTTATTTTATTCATTTTACCAACTAATACCACCAACTTTTGACCAAAATAAATGTTTTTGTCCCCTATGCTTACTATGGCAGGCCAACTCACTTGGACAAGGCCAAATTACACATTTGGGACCTCCAATTATCAATCTATAGCTATTTGACACCTTTAGCTAATAAAACAGAACTTTCACGCTTTATGCGATTTAGTCCTTTTTCACAATTTAGCTAGAAATTGCTAAAATTAAGGCACCAAAATTTTCATGCATCACTATAAACATGTTATAACACATAATATAACATGAAAATAATTTTCTCTAACCTTGAATTAGTGGTTCCGAGATCACTGTTCCAACTAGCCCCTAAATCGGGTTGTTACAGGGGAGGTCCTATGGCTGGTAATGCCTTGTCACCAACAATACGAGTGGTGGTCCACCCATGTGGTAGGCCAGGTGGTAGGCCGATTGCCCTCATGTATAACACTGTCTTGACATTCTCTTTGTTGTGGTAATACAAGGTTGTTATGCCTCAATGGTCCCTTGGTGGTCCACTCCTAGAGGTGAGTGCATTCCCTCTAAAAACGAGTGGCTTGGAGGACGAGGCACCCGAGTGGTTGGCCAGCCAGATGATGTAAGATGAAGGACTGCCTAGGTGATCTTCAGATGGGGTGCTAGCTAAGTGGTGTGAGACAGAGAGCAATTCACATATGTATCTCAAGTGTCTTTTTCAAAATCAAGATTAAATTAATAAAATAGTTAAATATTGAAGGCTAATTTTGTTATTATACCAAGCAACGTCAACATTTCGTTTAGCAGTCAAACCCATTTTAATGGTAGAGTGACAACAATTGACAACTTATTTGACAGAGCAATGGCGTATCCATCGCCCCTCCTAAAATGGAAAATTGTCCATTTAAGCCCTTTGGAAATTTTAAGAATTTAAATTAGTAAAGGTAAAATTGCCCTTTGACCTCCCCTAAAAATGATAAAATTTGATTTAATCCTTTAAAAATTATAAAAATATAGGCTATTAAAAATTACAAATTAGTTTCGGCCCCCTAAAAGAATGTTCTTGCTTTGCCCCTGAACGAGAGTAACTAAATTTGACAACTTATTCAAGAGGAGTGACTAAAATAAAAAGTTTTTGAAATGAGTGACCAAAATAGTAATACGGGTAAACTCGGGTGGCTAAATAGGTAGTTTACCCTTAATTTAATTTTTAATAAATGATCATACTTTTTTTGTCTGTGTTCCTTCGTTTAGCTTCAAGGTTGTTCTGTGAAACTGCAATACCTGTGAAAACACCCTGGTATTGTCGCAACAATGCTGGCTTAACTAGGAAAGTTGCAAGTATATAGAAGACAAAGAAGAAAGAAAACAGTACTCAATTAAAGGCATGCAAGAACAACAAGGTACAAAATGCTAAGTTACAAGAGATTATTCCAAATCCTACCAATGACAGCATATTATATATATGTGTTTGAGGATCAAATTGATAGAATTTGTAAATATGAAGGGTTAAATTTATTGAATTATTTAAAATTATGAATAAATTGATAGAATATATAAATATTGAGGACTGGATAGATTATTATACTAGTCAAAAAACGACCACGTCATCATTCCCATTAACCATATAACGGGAAGCGACCAAAACAAAAATAATCTAAAACGTTAACAATGAACTTGAAATTTTTTATAGTTTGGTGATCAAAATAGAAACATACTAATATTTGAATGACTAATTGTAGAATTTACCTAAAATTAATTAATAAATTATTTTTAATTTTTTAGTGGATCAAACATAAACCTTAATCAAAACTCTAACAAGTAAATAATCATTAAAACTATTTTTTAAAAATTCTAATTTATTTTTAGAAATTTTAAGCTAAAAAGAAAATCTAAAAAATTAATATTAAAAGAAACTTATTAACTTGTCAAGAAGTTATCCTTTATGGATTTTTTAAGGAAAATTATGGGTAATGTATAGAATTTGATACTAAAGTACTCGTCGGTATTGCATTTTGGTTACTAAACTTTTAAGTTTTTTATATTAAATTATACGAAATTAAATATAAAAATATTTTTGTGGGATTTTTTTATTGGTATAATAATAAATTTATCCCTTTAATGTTTACACATTCTATTAATTTGATTCTTAATTAAAAAAATAATAATTTTAGCCCTCAATGTTTACAAAATTTATTATTTTAGTTCAAATTTTTAAAAAAATTAATAAATTTAACTCTCAACATTTACAAAATTACAATTTTTAATTTTTTAAAATTTTGTGAATTTTTTAAAAAAACCCAACACCCAAGCCTAAATTAACTGAAAAAAAAGAGAATAATTATCATCCCCACAAGCTAATCTCTCAACTTTAAAACGAGGTTTCATCTTTGAGTTAATCCCAAAACAAGGCGAGACCTTGGAATTAATACAGCAAATGTCTTTGATTCTCTAACCCTTTGGCAAAACATACAATTTTGAACAACTTTTTACACAACTAACAGCAGTACTCTATTCTATTCAAGAAAACAACAGTACTACAAAATCATTAATACCCATTTTCAGGCACCAAAAAAAGATATTTTTTGAACCATTTTCCAAGCACAAGAAACTAAAAAAAGAACCACAAATAAACCACAAGTAGAATAATAAAATTTGGTGTAAACTCATATTAGCAAAACAAGGTTCCAGTTTCTTAAAAACACAATATTATATTTCTATAATTTCTTGTGAAGATTAAGCTATGAGACATACTAAAATTGATAGTGTTTAAATGGCAAATAATAATTTAAATCCAATGCAAAAAAAGAAAAGAAAAAAAATGGGAAATGAATTTTTAGTTTACAATAAAAGTCTTGAAAAGATAGATTGATAAGATTGATTGTTTGGGATTTTACTCAACTTTTTCGTTCATTCTTGCACTGTTATAGTTAAATGTGCTTTTTTATGGTTGTAGTTGTGATGCAGCCAACGACTCTTTAGATTTTCTTTTAACTAGTAATAATTTTTTACATTTATTACACTAGATTTGGAGTTTGTTTCTTAAAAATTTACAAATTTTTTAAAATTTATCATTTTGTAAATGTTGAGGGCTAATTTTATTGATTTTTTTTAATTCAAACTAAAATGACAAATTTTATAAACATTGAGGGCTAAATTTGTTGAAGGTTTTATATTTAAGATCAAATTGATAGAATGTGTAAATATTAGAGGGCTAAATTTGTTATTAGACCAATAAAGAAACCCATGTTAGCACTTTCGTCAAATTTCAAACAATTGTTAACATTCGATGATGAAAATATTTGTTTTTGTATAGTTTAGTGACCAAAATAGGAAAACATTAAAAATTCAATGACCAAAATAGAATGCGGGCAATACTTTAGTGACCATTTTTATACTTTACCCTAAAATTATTTATGCACATGGAATTTTTTAGACTCTACAAATAGGTTAAAGGTGTGACATGTATCCTATAGAGTATAATAAAAAATAAAAAAATAAATATATAAATAAGTAGGACAATTATCACACCCAAAATCCATTATAAATTTTTAAAAAACTCTAAACACTATCCTTCTTTTTTAAAATATAAAATAGATATTTTGATTTTACTTTTTCGATATATTGATAACGGAAAGGATTTGATTCTTTTACTTAAATTCGAATTTCAAATCTAAAATCTATTCGTCACTCAAAACTGAGGCTTGTGGCTAATTATATATCATTTTGTGATCATATTTATTGAAAATAAAAACGGTAATATGTTATCAATAAGTGTTTAGTGTATTGTAATTAGTTGTCAAGGATTTAATCTTCGTTTTAGGTATGGATTAACTTTAAAATTCATTATCAGTATTTATCCCTTAATGAACTTACAGAATGCGAATGATTAGTTACTATATTCGCTCCAATAGATACCTTAAGAAATAAAAAAAATTACATGTTTAAGGAGAAAATAGAAAAAAAAATGTTGTGAGATTGATACTATTAAGAGAGGCAACCATGAACATTTAACATTGATTGTAAAATGAACATGAAAAAAAACTGTCATATATTGATTTGTGTCAACGATGATTTGTCAAATTGAACAAATATTTAATTTTTAATTCAATCAAATTAAATTTTATCGTGCCAAGACTAGTTTGGAGTGGATAATTTGTTTGTTATTTAGATGATATAAGTTCAAATCATGTCATTTTCTCTTTCTACTAACTCTCTATCTCTTCCTTTTCCTTCACTTTATATGCATTTTTTTTCAGTTTGTAAATTTATTTTGTGAGTTTTTTATTGCCTTCGTAAATTATGATAGACATATGACGGTGTTTATTGTTGCTAAAACTCCATCTGCCACTAGCATTTTTCCTTGAAAAGTGGGTAACTCTTCCTCGACTTCTTAAAATGTTTACGTTTTAAGAATAATTCAAAATAATAAATTATTTCATGAGTCGATTTCAATCTATGTTATCTTAAAATTTATTTTTATTATTATTTAATAAATCTTCATATTTAAAAGTTTTAAAAAGATAAATAGTTTATTTCAAATAAACATTTTAAACAAAATCAATTTAACATTTTGAAAAATAATCCATAAGAAGTTATCTAAATGCTTAGGTTGTTGCAATATTTTTATTAAATAAAAAATTAATAGAATTTCAAACTCATTAAAAAAAACATTTTAATTTGATTAGTTTTAGTGTTTAAACTTTTTGAATTTAAAAATTTTAATTTTAATTAAGTGATAGTTTTTAGATTCATTAATTTAAATTTTATTATTTTTAAAATTTAATGTAATAAATGTATATAATATCACTTCATTTTATTATTTTTACATATTATAAAAAAAATAGATAGGAGAACAATATAACTTTTTTTTTTTCAATTTAATTTATTTATTCCAATACCAAGCGTGAAGCAGTGTACAATTCTAGATCCTTCTATACCAAATTCCAAAGCGAGTGAAAATAAACACCACCTCTCAGCTACCTCTCAAAAGAGTTCCAACTTTAGATCTGGACCGTCCATTATTCCCTTATATAAATAGGTCTCTTACCACGCGTATTCTTCACTTGAGCCCTTCCGTGTTTCTCTCCATCTCGCCGTCTCGCGTGCTCCCTGTGGCTCTCTTCAACCCTCGCATATCTCTTCAAGATCTGTCAGTTCTCTCTCTTTTAAATCTCATATTTTTTCTTCTATGTTCTTAATTTTTTGTTGGTATTTATTGATTTTTTTGGTTTGATTTTAGGATCTGATCTGACAAAAAAATGTTCGGGAGAGCACCAAAGAAAAGCGATAATACTAAATACTATGAGATATTGGGAGTGCCCAAAACCGCTTCCCAAGATGATTTGAAGAAGGCTTATAGAAAAGCTGCAATTAAGAATCATCCTGATAAAGGCGGTGATCCTGAAAAGGTTGATTTTTTTCATTGATTCTTGGGTTGATTTTTGTGGTTCAATCGTCTGGGTTTTGTTTGGTTTTGTTGATTCTTCGTGTTGAGTTAGCGACTTATGAACTGATCTATTAGTTTATGCTTTGATTTAGTTTTTTTTTTTTTTTTTTTTTTTTTTTTTTTTTGGATTTCATGCTTTGTTTTAAGTAATTGGTCAACAATTGGGTTGAGAGGTTGATAAAATTGAAGTCCCATTAGCTATAGAATGGTTTGGTTCTTTGTATGTCTGTTGTTGACTTGTACAGAAAGTAGCTTGTTTGGTTATGCTTGTTTTTGAAACGATTAAAATTCTGTATTTTGAGCTATGTTGCTCTGACTTTGACTTTGATGTGAGTGTTTGGATGGGGGTATATGGCTGATTCGGGTATGTTGAATTTCTCCTTCTAAGATTATGGTTGTGTTTTTGCAAATTGTTAAAATTTGGGTTAAGATTTTAGAATATGTTGGGGTTTTTGACTTGTCTAGAAACTGGGCATGGCAGTTTGTATTGTGTCATTCATAGTCGTGTTTAAGTTATAGACGATTTGATAAGGATTGTGTGCTGTGTGTTTGGAATTCAGTTTAAAGAGTTGGCTCAAGCTTATGAGGTGCTGAGTGACCCAGAGAAGCGTGAGATATATGATCAGTATGGCGAGGACGCCCTTAAAGAAGGAATGGGTGGAGGCGGTGGTGCCCATGATCCATTTGATATCTTCCAATCCTTCTTTGGTGGCAATCCTTTTGGTGGTGAGGCTTCAAATTAATACTCTGTTTCTATCTTGTTGTTTAGTTTTTTTAATTAAAATTTGTTAAGATTTGAGCTAAAATCCTGGTTGCTTGTTCAGGTGGTGGTAGCAGCCGAGGCCGAAGACAAAGAAGGGGGGAGGATGTAATTCATCCCCTAAAGGTTTCTTTGGAAGATCTCTATAATGGAACTTCCAAAAAGCTTTCTCTTTCACGCAACATAATTTGCTCCAAGTGCAAGGGGTGAGTACTTCTGTTGAGTAACATCTGTGGAGTGGCATAGTGGTTTGACTGTTTTTATTTGGTCCATGTTAACAGAAAATGTTTTAAAATTTGCAGGAAAGGGTCTAAATCAGGTGCATCAATGAAATGTTCTGGTTGTCAAGGTTCAGGAATGAAAGTCTCCATCAGACACCTTGGTCCTTCCATGATCCAACAGATGCAGCACCCTTGCAATGATTGTAAGGGTACTGGTGAGACCATCAACGATAAGGACCGTTGCCCCCAATGCAAAGGTGAGAAGGTTGTTCAGGAGAAGAAAGTCTTGGAGGTTAATGTTGAAAAGGGTATGCAGAACGGACAGAAGATTACTTTCCCTGGAGAAGCAGATGAAGCAGTAAGGATGAAAATTTTCTCTTGTTTTTTGTTTTTTTTTTTTTGCAATTTTAATAGGCTTGCATTTTGTTGCACATCGATGAATCCAGCTTTCTTGCTGTTGCTAACTTGATTGTTTGCTAATTGTTTGCAGCCGGACACAGTTACTGGGGATATTGTATTTGTCCTCCAACAGAAAGATCATCCAAAATTTAAACGAAAGGGTGATGACTTATTTGTGGAACATACGTTGACACTTACTGAGGCACTTTGCGGCTTCCAGTTTATACTGACCCACCTAGATGGCAGGCAACTTCTCATTAAGACCCATCCTGGTGAAGTGGTTAAGCCTGGTAAGTGTCTAATTTCTGCCATCTTGCATAAACTGCTGCATTTTTTATTTACATGATGAATGTCTGCATTTTCAATATTTTTGAGTGGTATTGATGGCTATCATCAGACTTCAAATGAACCCTGTTCATGTGTTTGTGGGTAATGATCTTTCTAATTGATGTTTGTTTCATGATCCCTCCTTTGTTAGTTGACAATGATCTTTTTACTGACGTGTTAAGTGATATGGTATTGATCTTTACTTTTGTTTTGTATACCATAGATCAATTCAAGGCCATAAATGATGAAGGGATGCCTATGTATCAAAGGCCATTCATGAGGGGTAAACTATACATTCACTTTACCGTCGATTTTCCCGACTCCTTGGCCCCCGAGCAGTGCAAGGCACTTGAGGCTGTGCTACCTTCGAGGACCTCAGTCCAGCTGACAGACATGGAGCTGGATGAGTGTGAGGAAACAACTCTATATGATGTCAACATTGAGGAAGAGATGCGTAGGAAGCAGGCGCAAGCAGCTCAAGAGGCTTATGAGGAGGATGATGACATGCATGGTGGTGCCCAAAGAGTGCAATGCGCTCAGCAATGATCGGTGGCAGACGGTAAGGAATGGAATGTATGATTGTTTAACAAAAATTATTTGACAATACCATTCTGGATATGGTTGTTTGCTTAGACCACTTCTCCTAGAGTGCTATCTGCTTTGGTAACTGATTAAGTGTATGGAAGATTTAGCTTTGGAACTTGACCTATTTGTTTATGATATACAACCTATTGCTTCTTGTGAGCTTAGTTTTTTAAGTTATTGATTTTATATTTGAATTTGAGGAATCATTTAGGGGTATCTTCTTATTGAAGGGGTTCATTGTTCCGATTTGATTGGGGTCATTATAAGATGTTTGGTTATATTCATTTTCTCATACTAATATTATTTTTCCAAAGAGAAGCATTTAATCAGCTTTAAAATATATTATGTTTATCATAGATTGATATATTTTAAATAAATAGGTTAATCGAAGTAGTGCATTGGACATATTTGTTTTTTATGTATGAATTTATTACTTTGTTTAATGTTTTCGTAGAATATATTTAAGCCATTTAGCTCTTGAATCGCATCTTATCTCCCAATTGGGTATTGGTACCTATAATTTTTTTTACACTGGCGTAAATGTCGAAATTTCGGCGATTGAGATATTGCCATGTCAGCCAGCCTTTTTTCACATGCTGTGGAATTTTTTATTCGGACTAAAATCTAAAGAATTCTCCTGCTATTTAATTACTATTCAAAATTGAATCCATAAACCGATTTCTTTGGTCGTAAAAATTCAATAAATCGAATGGAGAGATTAGTTAGAGATTACTTGGCCACTACAGTTAAATTAAAATTAATTATTGTGACTAATAAAAGAACGTGTGTTTAGTTTTGATATTCAATTGGTAAACATTATTATATGATTTTATATTGAGTTAATTATTTATATTTAATTATAATTTTTTGCAAAATGTAGCACAAAATTTTGGTGCAAGGTTAGTGGGAAAGAATATCTGTGGTGTGGTAAAAGGATTTCACTCTGATCATCAGCACTGTTGCTCTAGTGAGATTACATTCAAAAAATCATTGGAACGTGGTCTCAGTAGAGTCGTGTAGAGGGGAGGATTAATCCTAAAGCAACTATGTATTATCCGTTCTAATGTCTTTTCACTATTTGGGGAACGACGAAACCATTTAATTGGGTTCCAGCTCAGAATTATTTAAAAAAAAAAAAAAAAAGAGTTCTGGTCTCAGTCCGGTTATGAACATCTTCATATGTGTCTACTTTTCGTATATGTCTTACTTCTTTTAAAGTCTTTATATAGAAAGTTGTTCAATATATTGCAACTACAATCATAGAACATGATATTGTGGTTTAACATATTGTAATTTATGAATGAGTATCCTTAGTTTTTCTGTAAAAATTCTAGGCGATATGTCGGATATGGAATTTACGATTTGGTTTGGTGTAACCATTTTTCAAATGTCACGCTGCAGTTATGAGTTCCATGACTCTGTCAAATATTAAAATACAATCTTTTAAATAAGTAATCGTAAATACTTTAGAAAGAATACCCAAACCTTCTTTACCTCTTGCTCTACGAGGGTAAAATTAAGATGAACAACTTTCCGGTCTCTTTGAAAACTACCACTAACAGTTTATTCTTGTACTTCTTGTATAAGAATGTTCATAAGTATGTGTGGTCTATCTGGACAATGAGTTTGTAGTGTTTGAACCTCTCAATAAGTGATGTAGATGTCCAAAATAAACAATGGAAGAAGCGCACTCTTCGAAACAAATTATTGTTGAGATATTAACTGTTATAACGGTCCGTTTTTTGTCGGTACTGAAAAATCAAATTTTGGGACTTGAATTTTTTAAACTAAATTATTTCAAAAAATTAAATCTAGAGATCTTCGAGACATATGTGGGAATAAATGCTAAGTATTTTGTTTACCTACCAACCAATCCATCAATTAATTCTAGCCATTGAATGCGTTGATCTTTAATCCATTTCATTAATCTTTAAGAAGCTTCTTCCACATTCTTCTCCTCCATTTAGTTCTTTAAGAAAAGAAAAAACAGAAAGAACTTTTCATGATTTCCTCTTTTTAAGTCGTGAGTCATCTTCCATTCAACTAGAAGTACAATTTCAAAGGAAACGAAAATGTTTAGATGAAGATAATTTATGGTTCAAGCTTAAGTGTGTTTTTGGATAGCTTAAGTCTTCTAAATTAGAATGCAAGTGAAAGAAATAGATTTAAAGTAAAGAATTTTGAATTATGTGAATCAAATGTTAAGATTTTAGGAAGTCAAGTTAAGTTTGTTATCCTTTGTTTGATTGCATGTATCCAACTTTGTTTCTACTGTTTGAATTGTTAGATGTACTTAGTGATGTTATGCATTTAAATGTTTTTAGTTATAATTTCATCTTAACAACTGTATACTATTCGTGTTTGTTATTAGTTATAATTTCATGTTATATGATTCATGTTTCAATAGTGATATACTATAATGATAGATTTATGGTGTGATGTGATGGTTCCCGGTGAATAATGATGTTAATCAACGTTTACGGGATATATTTAAATATTAAATGTTAAATTAAACAATGTCGGATTTAATTTGGGTATAGTCGGCACACTAAAAGATTTATCTGTGTCAAAGGAAATTTTGACGCTTGTGAGTATATCATTAGGCACTTGTGTGCAATACTAAGCTCTTGTGAGCATATTATTTGACACTTGTGTGCATTTTATACTGCCACTTGTGTGTATATTGTGTTGGGGATATCAATGTATTTATGCTCAATTGACGCCATTCAATTGGCGCTTGTGCATATCGTGGTGAAATGTTAGGAGGTATCAGTGCATTTATGCTATAATTCAAAATTAAATTATAAAAGAGTTTTCAGATAACAATTTAGTAGTATAATAGAAAAAAAATGTATTTTCATCCATTTAAAAGTTTATTCAAAATCGTTATTTTATATAAATTATAGATAAGTTTTAAAAATGTTTAGTGAATGAAATAATGAAAGTTTTTACCCGTTTAAATCTAACACAACCAGGAATGTTATTTTACCATATTTATTTTAAAACTTATATATATAAATAAGCTTGAATGTTAAAAAAAATTTCTAACTGATAAATATAGTTTTATTGTTAAATACGTTTCAAAATTGTCATAGAAAATTTTTTTTATTATTAATAGAAGGGTAAACTCTAAAAATAGTCACTTATGTTTGTCTTAGATTACATTTTAGTCACTTATATTTGAAATATTACGTTTGTTGCTTACGTTATCATTTTGTTATGAAGTAGTCATTTTACCTTTAAACTCCATTACCTCCTTAACGGCGGTCCTACGAGGCAGTCCAAAAGGATTTTAAATACCAACTTGGATACCCAATTGTTGGGATGAAAATAGGTTTTTAATTAAATAAATTTAATTTGAATTGTCATGTACGATATTCAAGTTGGCATTTAAAACTCATATGGACTGTCACGTAGGACCGCCATTGGCGAGGTAACGGGGCTTAACGGTAGAGTGACCACTTTGTAACAAAACGATAATGAAAGTGACTAAAACGTAACATTTCAAATATAAGTGATTAAAATGTAATCTAAGGAAAAACAAAAATAACTATTTTTGTAGTTTACCCTAATAAGATTCACTCAATTTGTAAAAATATTTTAATTTTATAAAAAAAATTTGTTTGATAATAAATAAAGAGTTAGTATACGTGTATTTCTTTTAAATAATTTGTTTGGTTTTATTAATAAAGGACTGGGAACAAGTGTCCATTAAATACATCTGACACAAGTAATAAAAAGTGGTAATCAAAAAAGAAAATAATTCTCAAAAGGAACTAAAAGGAAGACTAAAACTCTTCCAAAAAATCCCTTCAAGTTACCAGAGAGACTAAGCGACAAAACCTATCCTGAGAATTAAAATCCATTAATAGAGGGCAAGTTAGGAGGGGATATTGAGGTTATCCTTCGATGAACAAATAAAATCATCAATCCAAAGAACAAGACCCAGATATGCAGAAGCTTATGGCGGCTCTATGAAACAGCGGTCTGATGTTGCAAAATTGGTGACCCCTAAAGGCGCGTCTTCAACCCAGAATCGATCCTCTGTGCTTTTCAAACCCTCTGCCGCTATTGCATGTGCAACAGTGTTTCCTCCCCTAGTGATGAAATTAAAACGACATGCTGAGAAGCTTCGAGATAATGCTTTCACATCCCAGGTAACTAGTTGAATTTCAGAATAGTTTTCCTCTTTTGACTGTAATTTAGTATAACAGTCCTTAAATTGCTTTCTAGGACAACATGCAGAAAGCCCATTTCTTAAGTAAATTAGAGACTATGAAGTACCGCTACCGCTTCAACCATAAATATCGAGCTAAACAAGTTATGAATTCTAAAACAAGAACCCATTATTTGACTCATTTTGTCTTGGATAATGATACCTAATGCTGCTTTTTGGTTTGAAATCGAGTAACATGCATCAACATTCATCTTTAACCAAGATGGAGGTAGAGGGGCCCATCGAACCATTGTTGAGGGGTTTGGGTGCTTTAAAATTGATGTCAGATCTCGATACTCTTGCCTGTGTCCACGAATGAAGGTAACAACCTCATCAACACTTTGCGATTCCCTTTCGTGAATAGTTTATTTAGGGAAAACCAAAAGTCCCAAATTGTAATTGTTATGTCTTCTTTTCTTTTCATGTTTGCATGTTCGAAAAGCAGCATAACCACTTGAAAAAATTTGTATCCGCAACATCATCAGGCCATTAAACCTCTAATTTTAACCAAACTTGTTTCACAAAATAACAGTCACGACTAACATGCAAATTAGATTCGCTATAATTTTGACAATGAGGGCATCGATTCTTAGACGAAATTCTTCTAAAATGAAGATTCTGTAGTGTAGGAATAAAATTGCGAGCAAATTTCCACGATAAAATAAAAAATTTTGATGGGTAATTAAAATTCCAAATTTGTTTGTACGTGTTGCGCTCAATTATATACAAATTTTATGACTCAACCAAAACTTTATAGCCACTTCTCATAGAATAAACTCTAGAATGCTCTCCAAACCAAATTAACTTATCAATTTGAGGGGTCAAAGGTAAAGGAATACTCACAATCATTTTTGCCTCCTCCTCTGAGAAAGTTGAGAAAACTAAGTCATGATCCCAACAGTTCGATCCAGGGATAATGAGGTCACTTACACGTTCCAATTCTGCAACCTGATCTGTAACAATTCTTGTTTGGGCTTGACCTGACAACCAGTAATCCTGCCATATTAAAATTGAAAGCCCAGAACCAATCCTCCAACGTAGACCCAATCTCAATAGGCCTTTGGGACATCATATGCTTCTTCAGACCAAGAATTGGTTTGAACCCAAAGGAGCCTCTAAAAAATTTGAATGATGATAATATTTTTCCCACATCAACCTCGCAACTATGGAGCCTGGATTCTTAAATAACCACCAGCCCTGCTTTGCTAACATAGCAATGTTAAATTTTGATAGATGTCGAGACCTATTTTGCCTTTTTCTTTTAGATAACATAGGGATTGCCTTGTGCACCAATGTATCCCTTTTTTCCCTGTCATTTTTTGTCACCAGAATCGAGGCATTAAGAATTCAATCTCTTTGCAAAAGGAGCTAGACAATATAAAGCAGGATATTGCAAACATTGGTATTGCCTGCAAAACCGATTTGATGAGAACTTCTCTACCTCTGATTGGTAGCACTTTCGAACTTCATCTGTTCAATCTTTTTACAGATTTTTCCTTCACATCTTTAAAATCTTTCTTCTTGTTTCGTCCAACAATGGAAGGGAGGCCAAGATATTTTTTCGGGTTTATACTGGAATTCACTCCAAGGATTCGACACACATCATCTTTGTTTTCTTAGGACACATTTGAGTTGAAAAAAGTACCTGACTTATCAAAATTTACTAGTTAGCCTGAGTTTCTCGCATAAGTCTCCAAAATATCTTTAAGTACCATAGCTCCTACTGCTATTGTAACACCCCTCACCCGTATTCAACGTCGGAATAGGGTTTCAGAGCATTACCAAACTTATAACACAATTACACATACATTTACTCATACATTTCTAAATTTCATTCAAATATCAATCAACACATTCATATCATCCCTAATATGAGCCTACGAGGCTCTAAACATGTTTTAAGAGTGGTTTGGGACTAAATCGATAACTTTGAAATTTCTTATAACACTTAGAAAATTTTCTCAAAATTAGGGGACACACTCTTGTGTGGCCCGGCTGTGTGTCTCACACGGCCAACAGACATGCCCGTGTCACAGGCCGTGTGGGCATTTGAAATGGGAGTACGTGGTCGTGTCCCAGCCCGTGTTTGACCCCGTGTAACTCTTTAACTTGGGTCATACGGCCAACACACACGTCCGTGTGCCTTACAAATGGTCATACACGCCCGTGTGCTAGGCCGTGTCAAACCTATAGGGTATACTGACTTATGTCACACGGCCAAGTCACACGCGTGTGTGTGAGGCCGTGTGGAGCATACCGAATTGGTTTTATTTTCAACACCAGGGGACACATGGCCGTCTTCATAACTGTGTGTCACACACTGCTGAGACACACGCCCGTGTGGACAAAAATAGGCTATTTACCAAGTCAATTTGCCACCTAAACTTTTGCACACCTACATCAAACTCAAAGGCACCAATACATATCATATATGATCATTTAAACCAGCCATTTCAAACATAATTCATGCACATTCTATACTCCCATTCTCCATACACACAAATCACAAAACATGCCATACCATTTGGCAATATAACTATTATAATATCAACCAATTGGCCTCCACAATCTTTATAATTCACAAGCATCATATACCTATCCATGAACTCACAACACAAGTCATATATTTACATATATATACATAATTCAAACATACCAAAACAAGCCAACTTATATGGCAATATACAAAACTAAACTTAGAACATTAACAAGCCAACTCAAATGGTTACATTCATCATCAATTCATGAACCAAAATGACCAAAGTCCCTATACATGCAATATACTTAAAACATAAGCTCAATAGTACCAAAGTGATAATAGGATAGTGTGACGAAGCCTCCGACGATCCCCGAATCCGAGCTAGCTTGATTTCACTATAAAACATGAAAAATTAAACAAAGTAAGCTTAATAGCTTAGTAAGCTCTATGAAATCAACTCAATCTAATCATAAATTCACAATTCAATAATTTGAATATATCAACTTGTAGCTTTTTTTAACTAACAAACATTTCACATTTTTAATCATAAGATTATATGCAAATTTCATAATTTCTTTGATTTAAAGCTCATATGATTCATGTACATACCTGTACCAATCCCTAATAGACTCATACCTTTTCGGAATAATGTCGAATACTCGAAATCTCACACACTAAGTGCCAATACATAACCGAGACTATTTTAATATCGCACACTAAGTGCCAATATATATAGCCGAAGCTGACTCGACCTCGCACACTAAGTGCCATACATAGCCGAAGCTATCTCGATCTCGCACACTAAGTGCCATACAAAGCCGAAGATATCTCAATCTCGCACACTAAGTGCCGTACATACCCGAATTTTTATTGAATACTTTTGTACAATTGTATTCATCAACAATTCAAATATAAAGCATTAAATCTTAATGATATTAGTGCTTATTAGCATACAAACTTACCTCGGACGTAATAATAACTAAACTGGTCGATTAGTCGAGAACTTTGTTTTTATCTCGATCTAGATCCGAGTTTCACTTTTCTTTATCTATATGTAATCAAAATTAACTTATTTAATCATCTCTCTATTCAATTTAGTCCTTATTTCAAAAAATCACAAATTCATGAAATTCAATACTAACCCATGCTAGCCGAATTACCATCATGCCCCTATCAGCCCATATTTTTCATTAAACAAAACTTGTATAACTATCATCAAGCATTCATAATCTATCATTAAACATCAAAATACTCATTTATTCATCAATGGCAACATCTAAAATCTTTAACAGTTTTAAAAATTAGCCCCTGGGCTAGCTAGATTAAGCTGCAACGATCACAAAAACATAGAAATCATTAAAAACTAAGTAAAAAATGACTTACATGCTCAAGATACCATGATCAAACCTTCAAAAGCATAAAAAATGGTGTTTTTGTTTCTTTAGTTTCGGCTAGAAGAAGATGAAAGCACCAAAAATTAAAATTTTGTTTTATTTTATTAACTTAATTACATAAACTACTAAATTATCCTTTAATAAAAACATTAAAATTCATTTATACATGTCCATCTTTGTCCACTTACACTAATAATGGTCCAATTACAACATACGGACCTCTAATTTAATATTCCATAGCTATTAGATGCCTTTAGCTAATAAAACTCCATTTTACACTTTACGCGATTTAGTCCTTTTTATCAAATTGACCAATCAAACAATAAAATTTCTTAATGAAATTTTCACAAAAAATTTTATCATGCTGTAAACCTTAAAATTATAATAATATAATTATTTTTACTTTGGATTTGTGGTTCCAAAACTACTGTTCAGGTTTAACTAAAAACGGGCTGTTACAGCTATAGCCTCACCAAAAGTGAAACTATCATCCGCAAAAAATAGATGAGTAATAAGGGGGCATATCTATTAACACGAGCTTAATTTAATCTCCCTTGTTTTGAGGCCATTCGTAGAATAGCTGTGATGATACTCTAGAATGTTATATTTTTATGTGTTAATTGCATATTTATTTTGAGTATGATTCTACTAATTTGGGATATTTATGGTCTTTTATCTTGTAGGGACTAAATTGGAGGCAAAAGCGAAATTAAGGGCCAAAAGCATGAAATTAAAGATAAAATGGACCAATATGCAATAAAGGGAAAAGTTGGTGCCAAAAGTGCAAGCATGGAGGACACAAGGGTTGAAATGCAAAAAGAAGAGACTTTATTCTATTAGATTCTATTTTGATTATATTAGGATAATTAATATTAAGATAATTATTAAGGATTATTTAATTTAGGATTTATTTTATTTATCTTTGATTATTTGTAATTATCTTTAAGTAGGACTAATCTATCTATCTTAGCACTATAAATAGGGGATGAAGTGACTCAGTTTTAGTTGTTCATCTTTTTCTGTAAACTCTCTCCCCAAAAATCTTTTGTTCTTTCCATATTTTCCTTTAATAAAATTTCCTTTTCTATTCTCATATTTTATTTTCCACCACAATCAGGAGCCACTAAAACCCATCTAGCCAAAGGTTGCCAAAAATCCCCCAAAAAAGGTTCTTGAGGTTTAGAATCCGTACTTAGCCTTCTCAACAGAGTATTCATCATTTCTCCGCATTACGGGGCTGACGCTTCCGTCCATGTCCCTTAAAATGTGATCTTTTCAACGTGTGCAAGGAACGACCGCTTTGTATATTTTGAGAAGGTTGCACAGTCGGTTCGTTAGCTTACTGCGTTAGAGGTTGGCGAGCCCAAGAGACAAAATGCGTGGGATTCGCCATCGAGAAACGTTGATCTAGCATAGATGATCCCACAAGAGCGATTGTTGGCTAGAGTCAGGTTCCACCAAATTGAAGTCTAAATCCTTGGAGCTGGTGGTCGTAGGTGTCCTCTTCCACTATAACTAACTTATTCGAGTTGAGAAGGATCATCTAAAAGCCAATGATTGAACCTAAGGCGGATCGAGGCAACTGGAGGCTAGAATCTCTCCACATAAGAAACTTTCTCTAAACTCTTTTTATTTTCCTCATTTTAATTTTCACAATTTATTCTCATAATTTCGATTCACTTTAAATTCTGTTTCTTTTATTTTTCTAGATCGAATTTATTAATTCTGTTTTCTTTTTATTTTCTAGGAACGCAAGTTTTCTTGGTCAAGAAATTGTCCAGGATTTCAAGAACGAGCATTCGTACAATCCGGTCCCTGAGGATTCAACCCTACTTCTCATTTACTGTTATTTTTACTATTTTACAGGGAATAGGATATATTTGGTGCTTTTAATGACGCATCAAATTTTAGCGCCGTTGCCGGGGATCAGTAACGTACTAATCTTGTTATTTTGTTTCTTATGACCAGATCTGCTCCAGGCACTCTTGCGTTTGACTCAGAAACCGAAAAGACTGCGAGAGCTAATCGCAAAGAAACAAAGCTAAGGAAAAAGCAGTCAGCGGTGGTTGGACTCAAAGCAATCCACCGCCAGAAATCAGAATCGATGACGAAACAGAGTCTAGGGTTAACGCAAACCCTACTCAAACATTTGAAAGTAAAGTAGAAGAAGTCGATTCACCTAAAGAGCTGCTTGAAGCTAGGGTTAACGAAAACCCTAATTTGGCACGACAACCAATGGCTCAAACAATTCGGCAACTAGCCGAAGCTCCGACAGAACAACCACCATTGTGCATTGCATATCCTACTATGGATATCGATTTTGAACTAAAATCAGAGTTAATTTAGTTGCTGCCAACTTTTCGAGGGTTACAGAATGAAAACCCCCATAAACATTTGAAGAAGTTTCATATGGTTTGTCTGAGTATGAAACCTTAAGGCGTAACTGAAGATCAAATTAAATTGCACGCTTTCCTTTTTTCCCTAGCAGATTCAGCTAGGGAATGGTTATTTTATTTACCTCCTGGATCTATAACTACTTGGGCTGATTTATCTCGTTTATTTCTCAACAGGTTTTTTCTAACATCTAGAGCAGCTGAGCTAAGAAGGGAGACCATGAGAATAAGGCAAAAAGAAGCAGAGACTCTTTACGATTATTGGGAGCGGTTTAAGAAGTTGTGTGCGAGCTGCCCACAACACGGTGTAACAGAGCAATCTCTTCTCCAGTACTTTTATGAAGGTTTGAAACCAATGGAGATGAATATGGTAGAAGCCGCTAGTGGAGGAGCGTTGGTTAACATGACTCCCCAACAAGCAAGGGACTTAATCTCCACAATGGCTGCAAATTCTCAGTAATTCTGAGCCAATACTGAACCTCCTAGAAGGGTTCACCAGCTAAGTAATCCAACCTTAGAGGATAAAGTTGATAGACTCACTAATATGATGAATTCTCTTATTGCAGAAAAAGCCAGACCAGCCTGAGTATGCGGAATATGTGCTACCCCTGAACATACATCTAACACATGTCCCAGTTTGTATGATGATACCATGGCCCATCTGGATGCTGTGGGTAATTTCCCTGGGCCGCCACAAAGGCGATACGACCCCTATGCTAATACCTACAACCCAGGGTGGAGGGACCATCCTAACTTGAGTTATGGAGCTAATCCACAAAATAACCAGCAATACCAAAATCGGTTTCCGCAACAACCACAAGGTTCAGGTAATTCTCTAGAAACCATGGTCAATAAGTTAGCAGCTAATGTTCTTGATTTTCAACAGCAAATCCAACAGCAAACTCTTAATTTTCAAAAAGAAACGAAGGATTTCTAACAAAAAACCGAGGCATCTATAAGAGAATTAACCACATCAATAGAGAAATTAAGCTCTCAAGGGAAGCTGTCGTCACAACAGAACCAAACCCTAGACAAAATGCAAATGCAGTGACGCTGCGAAGCGAAAAGATACTGGAATCAATTCCCTTTAGGAACCTTGGCCAATAAATCGCCCAGGAAAAACCCGAAAAAGACGAATAGGTTCGACCGAAACCTCAATTGCCTAAAATTCAACCTCCATTTCCAGAATGATTCAACCAGTGTCGAAGAGGTAAGGAGGACAAGGAGATCCTTGAAACATTTAGGAATGTCAAGATCAACATTTCGCTGTTGGATGCCATCAAGCAAATACCGAGGTATGCTAAATTTATTAAAGAACGTTGTACCAACAAGCGGAAGTTAACAGGTAATGAAAGGGTGAATGTTGGTGAAAATGTGTCCGCAGTATTACAATGAAAAATGCCGGCAAAATGTAAGGATAGGGGCATGTTTGCAATACCCTATAAAATAGGTCATTTGGGAATTAAAAAGGCTATGTGTGATCTAGGGGCCTCCATAAATGTAATGTCATATTCTATTTATGAATCATTTAACGCAGTTTTTTTGACAAAAACAGGTGTTATCATTCAACTGGCAGACAGGTCCGTTGTGCATCTCGAAGGAGTCCTCGAAGACGTGTTGGTAAAAGTTAACAAACTTATTTTTCCTGCAGATTTTATGTGATAAAAATGGAGGAGGATGGTGCTCCTGGATCTTCAGATATCTTGTTGGGACGACCATTCCTTAGTACAGCTAGTACTAAAATTGACGTTCGAAGTGGAACTCTCACGATGGAGTTTGATGGGGAGATTGTGAAGTTTAATGTCTACGACGCCATTAGCCATCCCAGTGAAATCTTGAGTGTAAATTGTGTCGACTTAATTGACTCATTAGTGGAGGAAAATTTTGAGTCGATTTATGATTTTAAAGCTAAGCTTGATGACTTTGAATTTGTTAATGAGTTGTTATCTCCAAATACTAAACTTTTACCTTCCATTATACAGGCACCAGAGTTGGAGTTGAAACCGCTTCCTGAGCATCTGAAATATGCATTTTTGGGTAAGGATGATACCCTACCAGTCATAGTCTCCAATAGACTCTCCACGCATGAAGATGAGAGTTTAGTTCGTGTACTAAAAAGTCATAAGGAGGCGATTGGCTAGAGCATTGCAGATTTAAAAGGGATAAGCCCTTTGACATGCACACACAAGATCTACTTGGAGGATAACATGAAACAAAAGCCGGAAGCACAAAGACGACTAAATTCGAATATGATGGAGGTAGTAAAAAAAGGAAATAATCAAGCTTTTAGATGCTGATGTAATCTACCCCGTGACAGTAAAGAAAAATGCTGAATGTGACTTGGTGCCAACCCGAGTACAAAATGAGTGGCGTATCTGCATTGATTACAGGAAGTTAAACTCTTACACTAGAAAAGATCATTTCTCTCTTCCCTTTATTGATCAAATGCTTGAAAGGTTAGCCGAAAAAACTCACTTTTGCTGTCTTAATGGATACTCAGGTTTTTTTCAAATACCGGTCGCTCCAGAGGACCAAGAGAATACCACTTTTATGTGCCCATTTGGTACATTTGTGCATAAGAGGATGCCGTTTGGTCTTTGCAATGCGCCGGCTACTTTCGAGATATGCATGATGAGTATATTTTCTGAATATGTGGAAAAAATTATCGAAGTTTTTATGGATGATTTTACTGTTTATGGAAATTATTTTCATGAATGCCTTAAAAACTTAACTATAATTTTGAACAGGTGCATAGAATTCAATCTTGTCTTAAATTATGAGAAGTGTCATTTTATGGTAGACAAGGGTTTAATTCTAGGTCACATAGTTTCTTCTAGGGGAATTGAGGTCTATAAGGCCAAAATTGACATTATAAATTCTTTGCCTTATCCCTCTACTGTGAGGGAAATTCGTTCTTTTCTTGGCCATGCAGGGTTCTACAGGCGCTTTATTAAGAATTTCTCGAAAGTAGCAGAACCACTGTGTGAGTTTGTTGCAGAAAGACAAGAAGTTTGAGTTTGGCCAAAAGTGTAAGGAGGCTTTTGATACACTCAAGCAGAAGTTGGTCTCCGCTCCTATAGTGCAACCGCCAAATTGGAAGTACCCATTTGAAATTATGTGCGATGCAAGCGAACGCAGTGTAGGGGCTGTATTAGGGCAAAAGATAGACAAGGAACCCCATGTCATTTGCTATGCTTCGAAAACCCTAGATGCGGCACAAAGCAACTACACCACTACGGAAAAAGAACTTTTAGCCGTTATATTTGCTGATCTAAAATAATTTCGAGTATGATTCTACTAATTTGGGCTATTTATGGTCTTTTATCTTGTAGGGACTAAATTGGATGCAAAAGCGAAATTAAGGGCCAAAAGCGTGAAATTAAAGATAAAATGGACCAATGTGCAACAAAGGGAAAAGTTGGTGCCAAAAGTGCAAGCATGGAGGACACAAGGGTTGAAATGCAAAAAGAAGAGGCTTTATTCTATTAGATTCTATTTTGATTATATTAGGATAATTAATATTAAGATAATTATTAATGATTATTTAATTTAGGATTTATTTTATTTATCTTTATTTATCTTTGATTATTTATAATTATCTTTAGGAATTTAAGTAGGACTAGTCTATCTATCTTAGCACTATAAATAGGGGATGAAGTGACTCAGTTTTGGTTGTTCATCTTTTTCTGTAAATTCTCTCCCCAAAAATCTTTTGTTCTTTCCATATTTTCCTTTAATAAAATTTCCTTTTCTATTTTTATATTTCCTTTTCCACCACAATCATGAGCCAGTAAAACCCATCTAGCCAAAGGTTGCCGAAAATCCCCCAAAAAGGTTCTTGAGGTTTAGAATACGTACTTAGCCTTCTCAACAGGGTATTCATCGTTTCTCCGCATTACAGGGCTGACGCTTCCGTCCATGTCCCTTAAAAAGTGATCTTTTCAACGTGTGCAAGGAACGACCGCTTTGTATATTTTAAGAATGTTGCACAGTCGGTTCGTTAGCTTACTGCGTCAGAGGTTGGCGAGCCCAAGAGACAAAATGGCGTGGGATTCGCCATTGAGAAACGTTGATCTAGCATAGATGATCCCACAAGAGCGATTGTTGGCTAGAGTCAGGTTCCACCAAATTGAAGTCTAAATCCTTGGAGTTGGTGGTCATAGGCGTCCTCTTCCACTATAACTGACTTATTCGAGTTGATAAGGATCATCTAAAAGCCAATGATTGAACCCAAGGCGGATCGAGGCAACTGGAGGCTGGAATCTCTCCACATAAGAAACTTTCTCTAAACTCTTTTTATTTTCCTCATTTTAATTTTCGCAATTTATTCTCGTAATTTTGATTCACTTTAAATTCTGTTTCTTTTATTTTTCCAGATCGAATTTATTAATTCTATTTTCTTTTTATTTTCCAGGAACGCAAGTTTTCTTGGTCAAGAAATTGTCCAAGATTTCAAGAACGAGCATTCGTACAATCCGGTCCCTGAGGATTCGACCCTACTTCCCCTTTACTGTTATTTTTACTATTTTATAGGGAATAGGATATATTTAGTGCTTTCAACGATGCATCAAGCTGAGAGCCCCTCGCTGCACTGTAACACCCTTTACCCGTATTCAACGACGAAACAGGGTACGAGGCGTTACCAGACTTATTCACCAATTATACAATACCGAGACCCAACTTTCCACTCCAAATTAAAACTTTTTATAAAACCTCTTAAACAAGCCTATGTGGCCTAAATCACACTTTAGGAAGGGTTTGAAATCAAATCGGACCCTTAAAAAGATCTACAGAAAAATTTAGAAAATTTTCATCAATCAGCCCATATGCCAATGTGGAGGAAGGGACACGCCTGTGTGCCATATCACACGCTCGTGTTCCACACCCGTGTGGAATTATTTCCCAATTCGAACCTACAGGGGTTTTCACACGGCCGGACACACGCCCGTGTCCCTTATACAGCCACGACACGCACGTGCCTCAGCCCGTATGCAAAAACCTTGGCATTCTGTTTCTGACATCATCACCCATAAATGCCACACAGCCAAGACACACGCCCGTTTCCTTCGGCAGTGTGGCGAATTAAATTTCTAATTTCAGGTACAGACTTCACACGGCCTAGGCACACGCCCATGTCCATGGCCGTGCCTTCCACACAGCTGAGACACATGGCCGTGTCTCTACCCGTGTGGTTACTACTGAGCATACTGACTTGCAAACCTAGCTTGTATGGGGACACACGGCCTAACCACATGCCCATGAGGCTGACCGTATGTCACACACGGCCTAGACACACGCTCGTGTGTCTAACCGTGTGGACAAGAATAAAGCTATTTGCCAAGCTCTTTCTATCACCCCCAACTCATACTCACATCAAACCTTCAACCCATTCATGCATAGTTAAACTAAGTAAACCAATCATGCATCTTGCACATTCATGAATAACCTTATCTTTTCATAGATTAATAAGAAAGAGCCATCAACTATGGCCTTATACAAAAGAGCTCATTTTTGAATGAGCCAACACATTTGGCCAAAACAATAAGACATTCAACTAAGTCTAGTCTCTATACATACCATACTCAAAATGCTAAGTCTAACTATACCAAGATGTGCTGATAGTATGAGTGATCCTTTGCTTATCTCCGTATCCCGAGCTGGCTCTTCGACACTATAAAACAAGGGAAAAGAGAAGGGAGTAAGCTTTAAGCTTAGTAAGTCTATATGTAAACAATAAGCATCATAGCATATGCTAATCAATCAAAAACATCACATATTATGTAAGAACAATCCATATTCTCATAATTATGCTTACTCATCTCAACTCTTACCACATCCCAACCACATATCATATACATTGCTCACATTTACTTGTATTTATACCCTACACTTATCACCACAAAGCCACATATAATTTTACTTAGTCAAGTTTCTCAATGAACCCTTCGGAATGATATAAGATACCCGGTGGTTTCGCACACAGCCCACTATTAATCAATATTAGGGTGGTATCACACACAGCTCATCAATAATGATAATTACGGTGGCATCGTACACAACCCACAAAAATGATAATTACGGTGGTATGGCACTCAGCCCATCGTTGATAAACAACAAGCTGGTATCGCACACAGTCCACCAAAATTTACATATTTACGGATATTCATCCATACACATATTTCTCTTCCAAAGGTTCATCTGAGAGTTTTCACATTTTTTACTATTTCAATAATTCTCATCAATAATCAATTACATCAACACAATGCATTAATAGTTAAAACATACGTAATAGGGGTGTATCGTTTACACATAAACTTATCTCGGTGCAAAATATGTTAATTTGCGGTTTAGTCCGAAACCTTGCCTTTTCCTCGGTCAAGGTTGATTCTACGTTCTTCTAGATCTATAATAATAAAATTTACTCATTTAATCACTACATAAATCCAAACACTTCAAAATTTCTACTTTGGCAAAATTACAGTTTTGCCCCTAGGCTCGTAAATCATTTTTCATCAAATTTCCTCATTTAACAAGCCTAGCTAAACTTTTATTACTCTTATTACAACTCACAATACCAATCATTTCATGCATTTACTTCTCAATTTTACAACCTTTACAAAAAGGTCATTTTATGTGTTTTCATGGAAACACCTTTCACAAAAGTTGTTTATTTAACAACCATAATTCATTTTCTTCCCTAAAAACTCAGCAAACAACATAATCACTCACATGGAAAATCCCTAAAATTTCAACCATTTTGCAAAATAGTCCCCTCATTAGCTAGCTTAAGCTTTAGGGGTTCCAAAAGTACAAAAATTATCAAGAAAGACCTCTAAAATCACTTTCTTGCAAGAGAATAGCTTGGCTGAAAGTTTGAGCTTCAAAACCCTTTTTCTTTCTTGAATTTTCGGTGGAAGAAGAAATAGGAATAGGAAAAAGATGATAGCTTTCTTATTTTTCTCTTATTTTTTTCAATTAAGTCACCAACTCACCTAACCATTGACCATGTCTCTAATTTGTCCCCTATGGCCGGCCATCACTTCTCCAATGGCCTATTTACACATTAAGGACCTCCAATTTAATATTCTATAGCTATTGGACATCTCTAGCTTATAAAATAAAAGTTTCGCACTTTATACAATTTAGTCATTTTTCACAATTTAGCACACAATCACTAAAATTAATCCACTACAATTTTCATACACTCATATAATTATGCCATAACACATAAAATAATATTAAAAGTAATTTCTCTGGTCTCGGATTAGTGGTTTCGAAACCACTGTTCTGACTAGCCCCAAAATTGAGTTGTTAAATGCACACTAGAAACAAATATGGACTAAATGGGTTACCTTGTCGTAAACCTCTAAATGGATGGAGCTGTTCCCCCACCTCACCATTTAGAACCACAGAATAAGAGACTAATTCCACACAACACATTATTTATTGGATCCAGATTTTTGAAAAACCCATCTTCCTGAGTATAAGTTGAATATATGGTCACTCACTCTATCATATGCTTTACTCATATCCAATTTAAGGGTAAATGAACCTGATTTCCCCAATCTCTTGTTCTTTACAGAATGCAAGATTTCATATGCTGCCAAGATGTTGTCTGAAATAAGCCTCCTTGGAACAAAGGCGTTCTGTGCCTCATCAATACAATAGTGTAGAACTGATTGAAACTTGTTCACTAGCATCTCTGAAAGAATTTTGTAAAGCATGTTGCACAAACTGATTAGTCTAAACGGACCCATGTTTTGGGGATTACTCACCTTCGATAACAAAACAATGCGAGTTTGGTTTATCTCAGAAATGTCGTGGATCCCATTCAGTGCCACAATACAATAATCCACTACCTCCTTTCCCACTATGTTCTAGAATGTTTGGTAAAAAAACAACTCCCAAACCATCTTCACCTGAAGCCTTTAATGGATTCAGGAATTTTAAAGCAATGCAAACCTGTTCATTGTCGGGGTGATGCACAGCTCAACTCCTAGCAAAATCTCATCCGCATTTGCTATTCCATTCGAAGAAAAGAGAAAACTAAAATAGTTTTTTTGCGAGTAGCAAATCATCCCAATTTTGCTAATGAAGTTTAAAAACTCGTGTAACAAATATTTTCCCCAAATAAAATAAATAAATTCTATTTTTATATTCAAACTCTTTTTATTAATTTTAAATTATAAATGAATTTATTCAATGAAAATAAAAAAATGGAATCTAGATTGACTCTTTTATTTCCATAAGTTTTATAAAATATTAAATATGTTGATTTAATTTAATTACAAAATATATGATTAAATACAATGTTGCTTGAACCGGATTGGACAGGCCAGAAGATCAGTCTAAAGAGTGGCTTTAAACCGATTAGATCAGAAATCGGTACAAAATAATTGAATCGATTAAAAAATCAATCGAATTTATGATTGAATCAATTGAACCGAGATTTTTTATTTTTAATAATTTTTAATCAAATCGATCATACCAGTCAGACCGATGAATTAATGACCTAATTGGTTAAGCTGTTGATCCGGTTTAAAAAATAGTGATTAAATATCTTTTAAATATATAAAATAAGAAAGATGAGGTAACAATATCAGCATCTAAGTTCTGAGTCCACCATGTGTAAATGCATGTATAGATAATCTCTTAGATTATTTTAAATTAAATTATTTATAATTATATCATTGGAAGGTCTCAAATATAAACCATAAAACTATCATAGAAAATACAAAATCACACTGGTAAGAAAATTATAAAAAAAATTTAAATAATAACCAAATTAATTTTTAGTTAAGATGATAAAATTATGAAATTGAAATTGATTATTATATATATTTTAAAATTTTATATAAAAACGTATAAAAAAATATAAACATATTATTTCGGGGTAAATAAAGGTTATGTTTTTATAATAGGTAAATTATAAAAATAGTCACTTTTATTTGTCTCAAGTTACATTTTAATCACTTATGTTTGAAATGTTACGTTTTAGTCACTCACGTTATTGTGTTGCAACATTTTAGTCACGAGCGTTAATTGCTGTTAACGATTTAACGGTAAGCTGACGGGACACATTAAATCATCATTTCAAATGAAAAATTTAGATTAAATTATACAATTGGTCCCTATATCTTTTTTCCGTTTTGAGCTATTTATATTTTTCTTTTATGTTCTTTGTACTTTCCTCTTCTTCTTTTTTCCCATTCTCTTCTCCTTCTCCCTCTCTTTGATTGATCTTCCCAATTTAAATTGTTCAAAAACTAAAAGTAAAGGGACCAATCAAAGAAAGGGAGAAATAGAAGAAAATGAAAAAAAGAAAGAAAGTTGAAAGAACATAAAAGGAAAAAAAAACATATTGCTCAAAACGAAAAAATATGGGGACCAATTGTATAATTTAATCTAAAATTTTTGTTTGAAATGATGATTTAACATGTCACGTTAGCTTACCGTTACATCGTTAACAGCAATTAACGCTCGTGACTAAAATGTTTATAGGGACCAATCGTATAATTTAACCTAAAATTTTTGTTTGAAAAGATGATTTAATGTGCCAGGTCAACTTATTACACCTTTAACGACAATTAACAGCTGAGTAGAGGTGATCATGGGCCGGGCCCAGATAAAATTTTAGGCCCGTTTTCTAGGCCCGAGCATGGCCCGAAATATGGGCCTAAAAATTTATCCAAGCCCAGCCCGAAAGAAAATTGATAAACCCGAGCCTGGCCCATATTAATTTTTTTTAGCTTTTTTCATTAAATAAAAATTTTTAAAACAAATATTAAAACAAAAAAATAAATAAATAATATGTAAATTTAAAAAGTATATTTGATTAAAAATAAAATATATATTTCGGGCCGGGCCGGGCCAAAAAAGTTTTACATGAGGTTTGGCTCGTTTTCTAAACAGGCCTCTTTTTTTGCCCAAACCCATATTTCAGGCCTATATTTTTACCCGAACCCTCCCATTTTTTGGGTGGGCCATCGGGACGGGCCGGGTAGCCCAACCCATGATCACCTCTATGGCTGAGTGACTAAAATGTTACAATATGTTAACCTAAGTGACTAAAATGTAACATAAGCTAAACAAAAGTGACTATTTTGATAGTTTAACCTTTTATAATTTGATAATGAAATTGAAAACCTGATAGTTAGAGTAAGTTAGTATAGGTTCTTTTTTCTTATTCCGAAATATACTAACTTAAACAGCATAAAATTGAGTTCAGTTTCAAAGGTGTCCGATGAGTTACAGGTTGCTAAGTAGCAACATTATCAACACTGAGTGGAGTGCCCTTTTGAAACTTCAAAATTTCCCAAACTCCAACCATATTCCTAATTTCTTTTTGCTTAATAGGGTTCGGTGTTGCAGTAACAACTACAATCATTTGGAAATGGAGGATCTTGATCCCACTAAACTCATCGTTATCAATGATCAGCGGTCCCTCGACCGCAAGATTTCCGCCATTCGTAATGCTGGCCCTTCTAAACTCCAGGTTCTTCCTAAAAGATTTTCCAATATAATGTTTGTTCCTTGCTTTACATATTCCCTTGATTGCAATTACTCTTCCTTTTTCTTCTTCTTCTTCTTCTTGTTTTGATTTTCTTATAGTTGCCCTTTTAGCTTGCCATTTTTTGTTTTGAGGTTTTATTTTCGAATGATCAACAACCAGAACTGTGTGTTCTTTGAGATATCAAAATTTCATGATTTTATACTTTCCTAAACCAATTATGTTGGAATTGAAAGACATTCATTTTTATTCAATTAAGATAATTTTAAGTTTTGTTCAGATTTTCTTTTACAGAGAACATATAATTTTTATTGCATTTTATACAGAAAGCATATGATTTTATGCTTGTTTGGTTCATAATGTCAGGGTTTGAGTTTCAGGTGATTGCGGATTTTGATGCAACTTTGACAAGCTACTGGGTCAATGGGCTCCGAGGACAAAGTAGGTTTATCTTTTTATTACGATCATAAGTTGTCTACAGGTTTCTGGTTTTTGTTTTTCCCCCTTCTAATATATTATGTATAGGCAGTCATGGCCTTTTGAAGCAAGGAAATCCAGAGTATGACGCCAAGAGGCAAGCATTATTTGAATACTATCATCCATTAGAATTCTCTCCGGCGATTCCTCTAGAAGAGAAAACCAAACTCATGGAAGAGTGGTATGTTACTCAATCATCCATTATTTTAGACTTTTAGTAGCATTTGAGCATGTGAATGATAGGAATGGTTCATTTCATGATGCTTGATTATTCCTTTTTTTTTTTTTTTTTTTTTTTTTTTTTTTTTTGGACAAGGACATAGAAGTCTTTAGCTTTGTGCTCTCTGGAACTTGACTCTGTTCTGAGCAAATGATGCTATTTATTCTAACCTACATAGGTGGGGGAAAACGCATGGTCTTCTCATTGAAGGAGGCCTTACATATGATGCAGTAAAAAGCTCTGTTGCTAACTCTAATATTGCCTTTAGGGATGGTGTAGTTGAACTCTTTGAGTTATTGGAGGTATCTCTTTCTCTCAACTTTCTTTTTTGGATTTTTTTTTCTTTGTAGTTGTCATTTAGGTAACTTACATTTTACTGGAAGAATCTAGATTTCAATTTCAGTACTATTTTCTTGATTCTTGAAAACCTTTTATTATGTTTATTAAGATCATGAATCTGTTAGATCTTTATGGAGCGAACTTAAGAGAATGGTGAACTTTGTACGCATTTTACTATACTCTTTTAAATAAATAGGTATAGTGAATCTTTATTGATTTTTATATGATGGCTAGCTGCTTCACACTCCTCAAAATTTTTGAAAAACCACATCTAAATACACTGCCCTAAATAGTTCTTCCAGAAGAAGCATTAGAATTGCTGAGCGTATGAAACAGTGAACAGAAAGTTTTAACGGGATATTTTATTCATCATATTTTTAGCATACTTAACAAAGAACTACTGTAAACAATTCCCTTATTCTTTATCACACTGATTTGCGAAAACAAGTGCTCTCCAAGACTCCTGATGTTTACCAACTCTGATATTCCTTTCCCTTCATCCTGTCTTTTGAATTTGTCTTCAAGAATTCATGATATAACTGGTAAATACCAAAGACCTCAGTTAGTTAAAAATAGGAAGATATTTTTCTGCCAAACACTAGCTAACTGTGTTTTGCTTTCTCTTTTTTAATTTGTAGCTGTTACAGATTTCATCCATTCTAGGTTTTTAGTAAGGATGATACTATTTGGGTGAAGGCTAATTTATAATAGTCAAGTGTGAGAAGAAAACCATAGCACTGATATACAATAGGGAAAACCGGAGGGTTTTAATATATCAAAAAAATGTTTACACCTATATATGTATGTTTATATGTATGCATGCATTATGTGTCTGCTTGTAAGGCTAGGATCTTTTTTTCTTTCAATTATGCCTCAATTTCTTTGATTCATCTGGAATATTCAGGAGAAAGATGTCCCAGTTCTCATATTTTCAGCAGGGCTTGCTGATATTATAGAGGAGGTTAGCCTAGCAAAATTTTCCTTTTTCCGGACTTGTGGCCATCTATCAGAAGTAGCATTTGAGCCTTTTCCTGTCTAATCTGTTCCTCGTGCATTGTTGTATCTTTTTCTTATTATGTAAGGTCCTGAGGCAGAAAGTTCACAGATATTTTAAGAACATTAAAATTGTCTCAAACCAGATGGTGTTTGATGACAGTGGTCGCCTTGTATCTTTCAAAGGTATGTTTTATTCGCATTGTCCTCTACTGAATCTATTGCAGCTAATGCATTAACAAATGCTATCGGCCCTTCTGCTTAATATTTGTAGTTTTTATTTGCTCAAGATATATCGTTGAACTATATTTTAGATTAATTGGTATACACATCAGTTATTTCTAGTACCATCTTTTAATTTGCATTTACCACTCGAGTCTTGAGAAACACTTGCGCTAGGGTGGCGTCATGTTTTATGCAATTGACAGCTAGATAAATGATTGTATGAAATAGTTATGCCATGTCAGAATGTCCCTTCAACTCAAATTATGTCACATAATCTGATTTTCAGAAAAAAAGTAAACTATTTATGACATTATATCTAATAATTAATGATAAATATATATTTCAGCAGTCCATTATTGATTCTTATGATAAAAAGTATACTTTTTAAAAACCAAATTATGTGACTTGATTTGAATGGAAGGGATATATGTCAACACGGCATGGCATAACTGTTCCATACATTCCTTTATTTAACAACTTAAGGAAGGAAGAGTCTTGATATGCCTTTCAAGATATTCATTTTTTTCAGAGTGAAAAAAAAGTAATTGATGGATACTAAAAATGAGTTTTGAAAAACTTGGACCATCTATCTAGTCATCTGGTATGTTCATGCAATATGGTGTTTCGCAACATCATGGAATATTATCTAATGACTGTAATAATTGCTCTGAATGTTACTTTGTTCCGATTTGCCCAGGGAAGTTGATTCACAGTCTGAATAAAAATGAGCATGCTCTTGATATGGCTACACCTCTTCATGATCAAATTGGTGGCATTGACGGTGCTGTTGCAGACAATGCCTCAGTGAAGCAGAGGACTAATGTGCTACTTCTAGGTGATCATACTGGTGATTTGGGAATGTCTGATGGCTTGAATTACGAGAATCGTATATCTGTGGGGTTTTTGTAAGTAAAACATTCATATGTGCCTTCCATACTTGTTTTATTTGTTTTTGCAATATACTCTGAAAGCTATGTTGTTTCAACCATGTCTGACACTTGTGTCCAACATATATACAGAAATGGATATGAGGATATAAACCTTCCAAGAATCCTCCAAATACACAGAAAAACCTCAGGGAAAAAAAAAAGAATATACCCGTGCTGGGCTCATACCCATATCCGATACTCACAACTGAGTCCGACTAACATACCTTATAGGTGGCTAGAAACCCTTTATCCCTATATTGCTCAGACTCTTCCTTTTGCATGAAGTACCTGTGTCTGACTTATATTCGGATATATGAACTTCCAAGGGCCGTGGAAATTTAGAAAAAGTTATTGAACATTTGGTAAGAATTTATGTAAACCGCTTATCTCCGTGAAATAACTTTTCAGGAATGACAACATTGAGAAGAATCTTGAGAGCTACCGCAAGGCTTTTGATATTGTTTACTTGGTAAGTATTAGGCTTTGATCCACCCCCAGTTCTGTTGGGTGTTAAAAGTGCCAAAGGAGGTAGTCCCCTTCATACATAACAGTAGATTGCTACAGTGATATGAAACAGTAGTTTATGAGGTTTTGCAGGGAGAAAACAAGAATGCTAATATGGAAGTTGACGATGTTTATTGTAGAATGACAGACCCATGTGGGGAGTGGTGGATCTTGCAGCTGAACTGTGTTCAAAGTTTGATGGTTAACGCTATTCTCCTCATTCTTGTAACATTTATACATCCAATCCAACACCTTTATTTAGGCTAAATGGTTCTTTGATTAGTTGTTGATGTTTGTGTTGACCATTGTTGACTGGCATTAGTTGTTCATTGATCGACTTTGACCGACGATTAATAGATGTTAATCCTCTTAACTTTTATTTTGTTATTTAAAAAACACTTTTATCTTTAATTTTAATTTTTTGAAGAATTTATATATATTTATATTCTTTTGAGATTTTCTGAAATTTTTTTTTTCTAATTTCTAACTTTTTAGATTTTATATTTTTTTCTTATATATATTATATAAGTTTTTTTTTATAAATTTTTATTTTATATAATTTATATTATATAAAGAACTTTTAAGAATTTATTTATTTTAAAGATGCTACATCATTAAAATGACATGTAGAACAACACTTTGTAACATGATTTCATCGGCTAAATATTCCACTTATTTTGAACTAAATTTATAACGAGTAGATAATTCATCTACCAATAAATCTATTTTCGCCCTTGGCGTTTTACTTTGTCAGATGTTGTCAATTATAACTGTGAAATACTAGTATACTAATGATAAAAGGGCTCAAATAAAATATTAGCTTTCAAACAATAGTATTTTATTTACTTCAGTTTTTTTTTTTTTTTTGTCAAATGTTACACCTAAATTATCATTCCAATACATTTTTTGATCTAATTGTCTGTTTTGAGTTTAAAAAAACAAAAAAAACTCCTATACCAATTATATTGTAACATTACATTTATAACTAAAATAAAAGCTAACAATGTTGAATTAATTTAAAAAAGAAAAAGTGATTATATTTATAATTAAATTAAAAAAGTGAAAAAAAAATTAAAACTCTCGTTCATCTTCGTCCTTCTCTTTTCTTCTTTCTTCAAGTTGTTTTTCACATAGCAACTAATTACAAATTGCTCGATGCGGAACTTCCATTGGATTAAACCATAAAACATAAAGAAACTTAACCTCTCCATTTTGAAGCTGACACTCAACATGCTTTTGGAAACTACATTTGGGCAATAATTGCCTCTTCCGCCAAGAAAACTTAAATAAAAAACTTGGCTCTCCAACTTTATCAACTAATAACCAAAACTCAAACCACAGTATCACCAGGATAACTATAGGAGGAACCCAAACAGGAATTAAAACCCTCACAATGAAAGTAAAAGAAAAAGGAATCCATATCAGAGAAGTGGTAGTAAACTCCATTGCTTCGGAAGAAAGCTTTTAGTTTATTGGTTTTTAATTTTTGATGGCATTGCAATTATCAGAGTAGGAAGTAAGGCAAGATGAAACTCGGGAAACCCAAGAACTGAGATGAATCAATTTTAGCTGAAAAATCCCCCCCCCCCCTTTTTGTTCATCCAAGAAGATAAAGTAACTGATATAGCAAAAAGAGAATTCACCTTCTAATTGGCGAAGAGAAAATAAAATCAAATTTTACTTAAAAACTGATAAATCAGTAAGAAACCAAGTGTCAAGTTCTAATTGGTTGGTTTTATTTTTTTAACAGAGTTATGGGGCAAATATGTAACAATGATAATTTATCACTTTTATTTGGAAGGTAGTTTTTTAATTTAAGCTTAACAAAAACTGAAGAAAAAACCGATTTAAAACTTAATTTTTTTAAAATATTATATATAATGAAATTCGGAACCTTTAGCTCCATATATATATACCAAAAAACCATATCATTAAACCAAAATGCGTATTCTTATCCAGTAGTAAGATAAATTTTTAAAGCAACCACCAACACAAGATAACGTGAGAAGTATTTTTCCAATAAGAGTTAAAGAAATTAGACGCTCATCGACATTATCTGACGAGCAAGGCCTGGATCTTGTTGCAGCAGCTCCTTCAAGTTGTTCTCCACCTCTGCCAGCTGTTTTTCCATGTACTCCTTTGAGCTCTGTCAATAACTCAATTAGGTTAGCTTCAAACTGAATGGATCCGCATGCTTGGTCACTATCAGACTCAACCACCTCAAGATCTAACGAGCCAAACTCAAGTATTCTAACTCAAACTCGAACATAAATAATCCAAGTTTGGAGTCGGAGCTCATTTTTTACCAAAGTAAACATAGTTTAATTCAGCCTAATCAAGCAAGTTTGAGCAAACCAAATTCCAGCTTTAAAGTAAAACTCGGTCAAACTCGAATTCCGCTTCGAGCCATGAATTTTTAGTCATGTTTGAGCTTCTTCATAGCAGTCAAAAATTGCTCAGAGTAGCATAAGAGCTTCACAATGAGGATGGACATATATAAATGAGAGCAATGCCATTTGCTTACTTGGACGCTTATGTTGATCTTATGACCAATAAAAGAAAAAAGACCTATGTTGATCAGACTGGAGTATCGGGCATGGGTATACTTAATTTTTTCCTAAGTTTTTTCTATTTGTTTGGGGGATCCTAGGAGAGTCTGGGACATCCTCATACCCCATGTCTAGATATGGGTTGGATACTAGCGCCAAATAGGGGACTTAAGACAAATAAACAACAGAATAATATAGCTTTGACTCATTTATCTTAAACCAACTACCATGCAACAAATAATGATGCCCCATCCAAAAACTAATATTATAGTTATTTTTCAAGAAAGCCTCTCATCTAGAAGAAAGTTTGCCCTGAACACTCAACCAGGCCAATCAAGAACTACCGAAGTAAAATTCTCTACAAATTTTCATATTGAAATTTGGTTAACGAATCTACACGTATAAAAGAAAATTGAACTTGCATTGTTCTTTGTTTTACTTTCTTGGTAAAACCTTAAAGAGCAAAAACAAGAGAATGCTTTTTGCAACTTGTAAGTTCTTATAACAATTAAGCTTAGGAATTTCAAGATTAAACAGCCACAATAGATCACAAAAATAGATGCCATAAAAGAACAATAAATCCCATAATGGTTCAACATATTGTAATTATGGCATATAATAGAAAAAACATATGCAAACATGGTGAGGTGACATATTGAATACAATGTTGTTGAGGGCTTAAGCCGCACTTTAGGTTCTAGAACTGTTATTGCGTAGGTCATAATGCACAAAAAAGCACTCGCTTGAGTGAGGTAAGGCACAATACGTACATGTGTGTGTTTTACTACGTGTACTTGTTTGAGTGTGGATATACAGTACAGTACTAAACCCTAAAAAATGGTCAAGTTTTTCTTACAAAACATACAAAAATTTCAATTTCTTTTATGATTTCCTTATGGTCTCATGCCTGCTTTTGATAGTCAAATACAAAGTAGAGAGTTTGATACTATCCTCTTACTAGAGGTAGAAACACAGCTAGTATCAGCAGGCATGCCCCTAATAAAATGCGCCTCGCCAAAAAAGGTCTAAAGCGCTTTGTTATTTGACGCTAACGTGCAACACCTTGGCACACACCTTGACAACATTTAAATATAGTGGAACTATGTCCTTTCAGCAGGCTTTGTGATATTGATAAATAATTAAAATATCTAACAGAAGGGACAGTTTGAACTGGTAATGGATACAGACGAGGAGAAAAACATTTAAAAAAACAAAATACGGACACAAATCGAAAAATATGATTCAAGAGGAGAAGATGCAAGCATAAAAAGTCTTACATGACCATAGAAAATTACCTGTAATGAACCAATTGCAGATTCACTATCTTTCAGCTTCTGTTCTTGTTCATTCACTAAAACTGACTTAGGCTCTAAAACAAACCTGGACAGATGATAAAAAGAGAGGCAAATATAAATGTCCATCAGTCCATGTCATGTATTGTTCCTCATGGTCCATGAATCATTAAAAACATTTAATTAAGTCAACGGCTACTCACGTTCTCCCTGCAAAGCAAAAAACAAACAGGTTATAGCTCTGCAGATTTGGCACAGTCAATCTATAGTCTAGGTAAAAGTTAGGGTTGACCAAAAAACTGAAAAAAAAAAAAAAGAAGAAGAAAGAACTGTAGTGTTCAGTTTTGGTTTCTATTAAATACAATTCAGCTTCAGTTCAGGTAATGATTAAAATATATTTGGTTCCATTCCACTTTTGGTTCAAAAGTTAAAAAAAACTGCAATTGTAAGACCGAACAGAATTCTATTATTTTAGTTTTATTTCTAATTAGCTTTCTGTTTTTCTAAGATATAAAATGAATACTGTCTACTTAGAGTAGTGAAAATAAAAACTTCAAAAACCTATATAGAAGAATTTGTTAATTAAAAACCAATGAATCAAACCAAATCAATTCGGACAGAGGGAATTTAATTTGGTTTAGTTCTCTATAGCATTCAATTTGGACTTTGAATATAGAAATACTGCTCATTAACTGCAATTTTTTTCCAAAACCGAACCGAACCATTATCACCCCTAGGTTAAATAGAGCTCATAAGTCACAACATATGAAACAGCCCTAAACAGAATGCCAGGCTGTGAAACTAAAGAGAACTCTAAACCTAGCACCCTGATATGTGAATGTTCTATCCGTTGTGAATGAGAAAACACAATACTAGTATCTTATTCCAACGTAAAACCACAGCTTCTGTAGCGTACCTATGGATTTGTATGTATTTGTATCATCAGGCAGCTGATTCAGCTCCTCCAATGTTAAGAAAGCACGCTTCTTTTCACCTTCCTTCGTTCGCATCTGGTTTTGCACCTAGACGTCACAAGATTCACTCATTCAGCCTTGGAGGCTAACGATACCTTTCACAAGTCCCCAGTTTGGAGAAAAATGATAGTTGGGTACAAAACTAACATCAATAATACAACAGAAACTATAGCAAATAAAAACCGTTCTTTGGTTTTCTGGGATTATTTCAAAAAGGGGCATTGTTGCTTCTGACTTTTAATTTTTCTTAAAGTGTCCATATCCTCTGACACATCCGCACATAGGTATAGGTATATGACTTTACAAAGACCTTCCAAATGCATCGGAAAACTTAGAAAAAAAAAAAAAAGGACATATCCATGTAAGACACGTCCTCATATTTGACATTCACATTTGAGTTTCCATCACAATATGTGGTAGATTAAACATGCACTCAAAGGAGTCACATAACAAAGGATCAATTGGATTCGGGAATATGACAAAATGCCAGGAGGACGGTTCATTGGCTGTATGTCCCAGAGTAAGTCAACCTATAATGTTTAACATAAACATGGCACAGAAGGTTTGTTTTCCGATAACAATTTCGCCATATGTAAAATAAGGATTTTTCATATTTTAAAGAACTCCATACACTCTAAATGCAAACGAACCATATTCATATGTAAAATCACACAACATAGTATTCAACACTAAAAATAATCATCCACATGAGGTGAACTGTCTGGAAAAAGCTCTTGCTGCTCGTGAAGGCAGCGACGTCCCAAATAATGTAAATTACTTAAGATGGCATCAGAACAATTATCAGTACTATAGAGTTTGAAAGAAGTCACACAATAACAGGTATTATACAAACCACATGATCATGCTATTTCTGAATCCTATATACCCTCTATGGGTTTACTTGAAAGGGTCCAAATGCTGTTTCTAGAATACCCTAAATTATAAAATCATTTTTGCTTTTCCCTGACAACTCCAACAACTTATACCATATCATCTCTGCCTTTAATAGTGGGTAAACAGTATATTATGCTTGCATTTGCACACCTATGTCCAAATAAATGTCACACACCTGCACTTTAAGAAAAACAAAAATTGGAGCACCATGGTTACTATCATGCTAACTGGACTCCAGTGAGGGTTGGAATATAGTTATGCACCCAATACAGGTATATTGAAATTTATTCTAATTATTTTCATATCTTTGAATTATCATATCTCGCATTTATCTCCAAATATGTATCAGACATAACTATTTTAAGAAAAATAAATGAAAAGTTCGAGTAACATAGACTACTAATCCGAAAATAACACTTACCTGTTTCAATTTGCCGGTGAGCTCAATCATTCGACCTTGAATCTCTAAAAATGCCTGTAATAGAACACAAAATCGTCAACATTTTTGTGATTTATCTCACTTCATTTCAACTTTGCGGTAATCAAACCAAATCAAATAACGAATTGTTTAGAAAACAAACCAAGAGAATGATTGATTCTTACAGTTTTGTTAACTTCTTCGGCCATATCTGAAGATTCAAGCAGAAGAAATCAGCCAAAAAAAAAAAAACAACAGTTCTGACATTTATTTACACACTCAAATCAAAACTATAACTAACGGGAAAAAAATGAAATTAAAGGGAAAAGGGTCGCACCTACCTGTGTGAAGGAACTTAACTTCTATTTGGATCTTTCCGGTTTCAGGTCGGGTAATCCGATAAAGACAGATCGGAGTGTTGGGGCGAGAAGAGACGAGAGAGCAGAGTATTGCCGCTGTGAACACACCGTATGGTTATGTGAAATTAAGATGTTATATAATTTTTTATCCAATGGCTAACATTACCTTTTATGTATCCAACGGGTCATGTTGGTTTCAATATATACTATTAGGGTAAACTACAGTTAAACTCACTAAATTATTAAAAAATTTATATTTTAGTCACTTAATTTAAAAAAAATATTAAATAATAATTTTCATTTAAATAACTAATTTATTTAAGTCACATTGAGTAACATTAATTATTTATTTATGAAATAAGTAACATATAATGTTAATTTTAAAATTTAAATCAAAAGAAAAATTCGATATTCGCTTTGACAAAATAAATACTATAATTATTTAAAGGTAAAATTCAATTCAGTAGTACATATAGTAAAAAGTTTTTAAGCAACTGAGACGGGTTTATATTCGCTTTATATTTATATAATAAATTAGAAATTTTTTTATTTTAAAATAATAATAATAATAATATTTTTTTGTTATTTTTATGTCCGTTTTATTATTTATATTTGGGGTTTATAATTATTTTTTTTAATAATGTCATCTTTAATATTCAAAAGAAAAAAAATAGTGAAAGCCACACACAATTAAATTCTTTAAATTATAATTTGCATTCAATTAAACCTTAAAATATAGTTTTGCATTAAAGTTCTTGAGGATGTGTTAAGTGGTGATAAAGAAATGGATCTTAAATGTTATATATTTTATTATATTTTAATAATAGTTATAATTCTTACTAGTTTTTTATATTTTTTAGTATTTAATATTTTCAATAAATTTTTTTACTTTTTATAATAATTTAATAATTTATATGCTTAATTACTGAAAAACCATAATTTATTTTATGAAGGTTTTTTTATATTTAAGCCAAAATTATGGTATTTGAGGTCTCGCAAGAACCACCAATCAAGGCTTAAAAAGTAATATATTATCCAGCATGGTAGCACTTAAACCATCTCTCCCCAACAATTTTTTTTAACCTTTAATAATTTTATAATTTTAATTTTTATTTTGAATAATTTTGGATAAAAATTAAATCATAAATTTTAAATATTTAATTTGTAATAAAATGAGGAGATAAAGAATAAGATTTTGAAAAATAAAATTAATTAATATTTTTCAAGTGATAAGTAGTTATTAAATATATTTTCAAGTAATAAAATTAATATGATTATCATATAAGAGGGACTAAACTTACCCCTTTAAAACAGCCCAACATCCAAGCAGCCCAGAAAAGGGTTCAGGACAGCAGTAAACACTTTGACTGAGCTGATCCAATCCAGTGGTAACGCAGACAGAAAATGGATTCAAGAGAAGACGACGGCGGAGAGCCACTTAGCCGGATGGCGGAGTGGCGTGATGTGACGCCTCTTCCTCAAGACGACGGTCCTAACCCCGTCGTCCCCATAGCCTACAAGGAAGAATTCCGTGAAACCATGGATTACTTCCGAGCCATCTACAAAGCCGATGAACGCTCCCCTCGTGCCCTCCGCCTCACTCGACGAGCCATCCATCTCAATCCTGGCAATTACACTGTAAATCTTTATATATACGTTTTTTTTTGTTGTTTCTTCTTTTAATGGCCTCTTTTTCGACGCTCAAAATCTGTAAATCTTTGTTTTTTGTGGTGTTAATGAAGGTTTGGCATTTTAGGCGACTCGTGCTCGAAGCACTTAATGCCGATTTGGACGAGGAATTGGATTTTCTCCAACGGATTGCTAATTCTAACTCTAAGAACTATCAGTTATGGTAAGTTTTATCTTTCAATTTAATTCCTTCCTTCTGTTCATACATGAAGAAAAGTGTTCTGTCTTGAAATTGATTTGTGGATTCTTTTCATTTTGAGTCAATCCTCTTCTGATCATTTGGATGTTCATAAGGATTGATCTTTGGGTGTTGGAGGATCACATCATACTCTTGTATCTATATCCCGATATATGACAAACGCAAGTGTCAAAGTATTATTTGGAAAATGAAAATTCCCCCCTGTTTGCAATTGAGAATTTGTACACTAGCATGGAGATCCTGACTTCAAAATCTTTTAAGTAAAACAATGACTTGCTGTAAATTAGATTTCAAATGTCTTTTCTTTTAAATGATTTTATTTTTTCCTATCGGGCTTTGATGTTTGCAATTATATGCTTTCAGTTTCATTCATAGCTTTGCAAACATGCATGTTATGTTTTAAGTTTTTAATTGTATGCTTAATACAATATCGAAATAGTTATTGAATCTTGATAAAAGGCAAGTTTAGAAAGAATGCATTCTCGTATCATTTTGTTCAAATTGTTGATCAGATTTGTAGCACTTATAATGGGATCAAACTTGAAAATCTTGTAAGTGAAACTACGGCAAATAAATTTGGATTTCAAATGAATTTTCAGAATCTTGTGATTTTATTTGTTCCATGCATGATTTTAACGTCTGCAAAGATATACTGAGCTTCACTATTCATAGCTTTGCAAACATGCATGTTATGTGCCAGTTGTATGCATAATTTATTATGGAAATGGTTATTGAATCCTGATATAATACAAGGTCTGACCAATTTTCCTCAGCTATAGTAATATTGTTTGAAGTTGTTGCGAGATTATGAACTTTGAAATCTTTAGTCCTATGGTACTGCGATTCTTCTTTTTGTCCTGAAGTACTCATGTCTAACATTTATATCAGATAGATACACGGACATGAGTATAGGGATATGATCCTCCAAGGATCCTTTAAATACATAAAAGTTTTGGAAAAAAAAATTGAATAGACTCATGTCTAACACATAACCTTGTCCGACAGTTGCACTTGAGTTTGAGTAACATAGCTTTAGACAATTTTATTCTATGATCTATTTATTTTCTTTCTCGTCATATCCATTAAATGGTAATTTTGCTATAAATTTCTTTAGGCACCATCGGCGGTGGGTTGTCGAGAGATTGGGAGCTAATGCTAGAGCCAAGGAGCTTAATCTCAATAAGAAGATACTATCACTTGATGCCAAAAATTATCATGCCTGGTCACATAGGCAGGTTGGTTAAACATATATTGCAGATTATTTACTGAAATATTAAGAAGTCCCTTGAACTACTTCATCTTTTTAAAACAAGCCCCTTTTCTTTTATCGTATTCGAATAAACCGTCATCCTTTGATTTGTACCTATAAGCTTTAACTTAAAATGAAAGGTTGATTAATGTTAAAGGGTATATTTAGGTATGAGTTAAAGGTTAGGGGTCCTATTTGGGTAAAAGTTAAAGGTCTAGGCTTATACCAATAAAAAGTTAAGGGCTTATTTGGGTACAATAAGCCTATTTTGGTCAAGCCTCTTTTATTTCTTGATTTTTTGTTTGTTTTAAGTTTTTTATAGTTTATTTGAGAATCAAAGTTAAAATGTAGGTATTTTCTTTGAGTGTAGTGGGTGCTTCAGGCATTAGGAGGCTGGGAAGATGAACTTGATTATTGTCAGCAACTTCTTGAAGAAGATATCTTTAATAATTCTGCTTGGAACCAGGTATGGTGTACTGTTTTACTCTATGGTACCTGCACTCAGGGGTGAGTGTTTAATATGGGTATATGTTCAACTTGACTATGCTCAATTTTACCTAAGTTTTCCAATACATGTGGAGAACCTTACCCTCACTCCTATGTTAGAATATGCAGTTTTCTGCTCACCATGCCTTTACCTGAGTTTTATGTATATATGCTTGAACTGTTCCCAAACTGGATTTATCTAACACTTTAACCCCAATCTTGACTCATCTTACTCTAAATTTTACATAATAGTTTATATTTTATTAACTTTTACGCCCTGCCCCCGGAACCCAATTTTCATAAAACAACTGCTCTTATAGGCCAAACCCAATAGGTTTGGATTATTTTGCCAACCCTATACATGATGCACTGACAATGCAAGAGTATCAGCCATGATTCTCGTGAAGTTTGATAAATTACTTCACATCACAACCTATATTTTCTTTGTTTCAAATATTATAATGTCAATTTCCACTTATTTTCAACAGAGATATTTTGTTGTAACAAGATCTCCTTTCTTGGGAGGCCTGAAAGCCATGAGAGCATCTGAAGTAAGATACACTGTGGAAGCCATTCTGGCCAACCCAAACAATGAGTGTCCATGGAGATACCTCCGAGGTCTTTACAAAGACGATATTAAAGCTTTGGTTAATGATCCCGAGATCTCATCAGTATGTTTGAAGGTAATAAACATGAAAAACAACTACGTTTTTGCGCTGAAAATGCTTCTCGATCTTCTTTGTCATGGTTTTCAGCCATGCCATGAGTTCAGAGATTCTGTACTCGCTCTTCGGACTTCAGACACTGACCCACTAGATCCGGAGCTGTCAATGGCAATTTGTGACATCTTGGAACATGTGGATTCCTTGAGAGCAAGCTATTGGATATGGCGCAAAAACAAGCTTTCTGTAGCAGCCGTATGATTACTTGATTAGTGGAAATGAGGTGAATAATGTTCAAACCAAACTAGTACAAAAACTGGTTCAACCTCTAAAAGACGGATTTTTTATACTTTTTTTTTTCTTTCAAATATTTTGTATTAATGAGATTTGAACATTTACCTACTTATTTTTTTTTTTGGTATAAGTTTAATGGTTGTATGTATAAATTAAAACATATTAAAATTATTAAATTTACTTTTATGTTTAATATTATAAATAAATTTAAATGATTTTATAATTTTTATATATTTTGTATTTGATAAAAATACTGTCTTAAATTATTATTGTTGTTGTTATTATTATATACAGTTTCTATGTCTGAATATGTGTTTATGGAATTTATTAAATTTTTCTTTATGAAATCTATATATACTAAATGTTTTATTTTTAAAAAAAGATTTTTTTTAAAATTTAGAAACTCAAATCCTATAAATATTTTTATTATAATTAAATATAATTAGCATAAATTATAACATATAAATTTATTTTTTTAAAATTGTTTCACAATTTAACTTTTAATAAATATATTTAATATAAATAATTTTGAATTTTTATATTAATAAAAAATCCATATTAAGAATTATAATTGGAATAAATTTCATTCAGCATGAATTGTAATGAGATCACCTTTTTATTTATTAATAAAAATTATTAAAAAAGATAATTTGTGAAACAAATTCAAAAATTAAAATAGTTTCAAAATCTATTTAAAATAGAAACTTTATTTTATTTAATATACAATCATACTTAATAAATTTAACTTCAAGAAAAATGTAGAATATATATTTTTGGGTAAATTATAGAATTAGTCATTTAACTATTAGCGTGTTTCTGTTATTGTTATCTAACTATGAAAATTTTCAATTCAGTCACTAATGTTTTAGATCGTTTTTATTTTGGTCACTTACATATTAGATCGTTTTTATTTTGGTTACTTACGTTTTAGATAATTTTTATCTTTGTCACTTTCCTTTAAATTATTAACGGAAGTGATAATGTGATCTTTTTCTAAATGGTGTATCAACACATTTAGTCTTTAATATTTACATATTTTATCAATTTGTTTCAAATTTGAAATAATTCAGTAAATTTAAATCCACATCTATAAATTCTATCAATTTGATCTTCAAACACATATAATTAAATATAAAGATAATTATATTTAAACACATATAATTAAACCTAAACTCAGAACCCAAAACTCAATAAATTTGTGATTTTTATAAACTTCATTCATGATCCTGCTAATAGTATTTTGTTGACAGAGGAATCTACTTTTTCCTATGAAATTTAACAAATAATTAACAAAAATAAAAATGAAAAATGAAAAAACTTTCTAAAAGCCTTTTTCAAATCATTTTTTGTATTCTTCTTAACTTGAAGAAACGTGTAATAATATGCACCCATTTCTAAGGTTAAAATTTATTGTAAAATTTATTTTTATCTAATTTGTTTGCAATTTATTTAGAAAAAAGATATGAATTTTTTGGGTTTTCAATTTCTCAAACTTGAATTTTGGTTTTTTTTAATATTTTTAATTGCTTAGATACATATATTTTTTATAATTTCTTTTATATTTTAAATTTTCAAATATTTTTTAAGAAATAGGTTATGGCATCATCCACGTATCATAGCTTAAGCATGTCATGTGTTTTATATTTAACATCATTACAAAAAGGTACTAAAACCTTTAATGGAATGAAATTTTAGGTACTAATTTAGGATAAAAAAAATCATAAGTATCAACTTGAGAGAAGGTGTCAAGTTCAAGGGGCTAAATGCATATTCCAGCCTTATAAGTACAATTAAATATAAGCACATATAATATTATTTATAAAGATAATGTTATATTTTGTAACTATTGAATATTTAGAATTAGGATCAAATTGATAGAATGTGTAAATATTGATGACTAAATGTGTTATTATACCAGTTAAAAAAAGGTCACATCATCACTTACGTTAACCATTTATGGAGAGTGACCAAAATATAAATGATTTAAAATATTAGTGACTAAATTGAAAGTTTTCATGGTTAAGTGACCAAACCAAAAACACATTAATAGTTGAATAACTAATTTTATAGCTTATACATATTTTTATTCCTTTTAAATTTGCAATATATGTTAGGGTAACTAATAAAGTTGGTTAGCAGTTAGTTGTTACTATTAGCAGTCAGTTGTTAGAAGCAATTACGTTATGTTGCTATATACAGGCTTCATGCATGTATATACAGTAAGAAAGTTTTATATTCATTTGTAATCTTCTTGATTCCTTAATACAATAGCTTTTGTTATTTATGCTATTGTTTAACATGGTATCAGATGGCCATTGATCCTTGTGGGTTGATCTTCTAAGCTCTTCATGTCTCGTCCCTCAAGTCCGTCCGTTGTTTAGTCCGCTGCACCTGTGATGACTTCCAGTATTGCTGGTGGTGTTGATAATAGATTCTTCTCTACGAAGAAGGTTAGTGTACTTCTTGATGACACTAACTACAGCAAATTCTGTTGGTGGTCAAAACATTTAACCATCAAAGTTTCTTGGATTCTCGTACTGTTGCTCCTGCTCAATTTCTTCCAGACGCTAATGGTGTACCCCAAGAAAACCTTGAGTTTGTTAGATTTGAGTAGCAAGATAGTACTCTTGCGTCTTGGCTCTTATCTTCTGTAAGTCAGTCAATTCTTCCTCATCTTATTGGTATGGATACTAGTGCACAGATTTGGAACTCTATTGTTAATCTGTATGGTAGCAAAACTACGTCTAGACTAATGTTTTACAGGCGAGCTTTGCATTCTCAGCGCAAAGGGGATCTATCTATGAAAGAATTTCTAATGAAGATTAAAGGGTACTGTGCTAGTCTTGCCAGTTGTGGTGAGATCATTAGTGATCATGAACACATTACTGTCATTCTTAGGTTTGCCTTCAGATTATGAGTCGGTCATCTAATAATTTCGGCTAGTCAAATGTCCTACACTGTTCAGGGTGTCACTACAATGCTCTTGGATGTTAAGACACGACAAACTTCTTCCATTCTTGATGCTCCTGCTTGCGCTAATGTGGTATCGCATCAGCCAACAAGGTAGGTTGACAACAATGATTCTACACCTGCCTATCGTCCATCTACTAGCAACCGAGGGCGAGGTCGTGGTCGAGCGAATGGCTCAAGGTTTCAGTGTCAACTATGTAGGAAACAATGACATCTTGTTAATCGTTGTTACCATAGATTTGATGCCTCGTACAAGAGTACAGGATATAGACCACCTCAGTCTTCACAAGCCAACGTTTGTATGTTTGGTGCTAGTCCTCCCATGATGCCTTGGATGTCACCCAATACTCCCACTGCTCAACCAACTTGGTTTCTTCCATCCACGATGCCACTTTCTGCCTGGTCCAATCCGTTTATCAATAATGGCTTTCCACCAGTCAATAACCCTTCTTCAACAAGTTCACAATCTCAAGCTTATCTTGCCACACCTAAGACAGTTGGTGATAATGTGTGGTATCCTAATTCTGGTGCCACTCATCACCTCACACACTCACCTACTGCCCTCACAGAAAGCTCACCATACAAGGGTCTAGGTAAGGTGTATATTGGTAATGGCGATGCTCTTCCTGTACTCTCTTCTGGTCAGTCTTCTTTGCTTACTCGCTCAAGACCCTTGTTCATGCGGTCTTTATTATGTATGTCTGGGATAACAAAAAATCTCTTATCTGTGTCAAAATTTACTAAAGATAACAGGGTGATCTTTGAGTTTCTTCCTACACAGTGTCGAGTTCGTGACATGCACACAGGGGAGATACTTCTTAAAGGATCTATTCAGCATGGGTTGTACAAGCTTCATGTTCCTGATTCGACCAAGTTTGTCTCTTCTACTTCAGCTCAATGTTTCACTGCCAACTCAGTTGTTCCTCTTCATGTGTGGCATTGTAGACTAGGCCATCCTTGTAAAGCTATACTTACAAAGGCTCTACTCAAGTGTAATATCCCTCTTGGGGTGAATAAAGATTCTTTCTCATGTATTGTTTGTCATTTGGGAAAAGAGCATAAGCTGCCATTTCACAAATCAACAACTGAATATACAACAACACTTCAACTAGTAGTTGCTGATGTTTGGGGACCTGCTCTAGTTACTTCTAATGCTTTTCGATACTATGTTGCTTTTACAGATGCCTATACAAGGTTCACTTGGGTTTACTTTTTAAAAGGAAGTCTGAGGTTCTAGCTGTGTTTCCACTTTTCACAAACAAGCTGAAATAATCACTAGTTGCAAACTTAAAGTTCTTCAAACAGGTGGGGGAGGAGAATTTCAAGCCTTGAAAATGTACCTTTCTCAGTAGGGGGTTATACATCGTCTCACGTGTCCCTATACCTCAGCTCAAAATGGTCTGGTTGAGCGAAAACACAGGCAGATAGTCGAAACAGGCCTATCTATGCTTGCACATGCCTCCATGCCCTTAACTTACTGGAATGATGCATTCGCCAGTGCTGTTTACTTGCTCAACAGATTGCCCTCCCAACCTCTCAACAATGTCTCACCCTATGAGAAACTGTTCAATGTTCAACCTAGTTATGTAATAGTCCGATTTATACCCTAGTCGAAACAGTGGTTTTGGGACCGCAAATCCGAGTTATTAAAATATGTTAATATTATTTTCTATGTCTTTGATATGTGAATAAGCATGTGCGACATTTCCGTAAGTTAATTTGTCCATCTGTGTGTTTAATTGGACAAAAGGACTGAAATGCATTAAATGTGGAAGTGCTTGCTATTTGTTAAAGCATCTATGTGTTGTGGCTTTTAAAAGTTGTGGCCTTAAGTGGCAATTGAACCACTATTTAGTTAGTGGGTGGATATGGTCAAAAATGACCTTGTAATATATGTTATAAATATTTTGTTTTAAAAGGGCTAGAATAGGAATTATATTATTAAGCTTATTTTAATGTAATAAAAACATGAAAATGGCCACATTATCATCCTTTGTTAGTCAAAATAAGCAAAGAAAGAAAAGAAAAACATAAGCAAGAGTTCGGCCATAGTTTTGGTCTAATTCAAGGTTAGTTTTCGATCCGTTTTTGATAATTTCTACGTTTTTGCAATCGTTGCTTTGAGAGCTACAAAACCCATGTATTAATTTTGTGAATTGATGATGTTTGTGTGATATACCATTGATGATATGTTGATCTTTATGGTGATTTATGGTGTTAAATGAAAGTTTTGAGCTAGATGAACATAATTTGTTCTTGGATTTTTGATGAATTTAGTTAATTAGGGCTAAATTGAGAAAATAGCAATTTGAGAGACTAAATTGCAACTTTGATGGAAAGTATGGGCTTGTATGATATATATGTGCATTCAGCTAAGCTTGGATCTGTGATGATTTTGTGAATTTGATGTTTTGAGAAAAATGGACTAAATTGATAAATTATGCAAATATGAGGGTTAATTTGTAAATAGCCCTAAATGTGTGTCTTTGGATTGAATTGAATGAGTTAGTGAATAAAAGGGTTAATTCTGAATATTTAGATCAAGAATCGAAGAAAACAGACTTAGATCGCGGGAAGGCGAAACTAACCGAGTTGCCGTTTTCGTTTCAGCTAAACCGAATCCGAGGTAAGTCATTATGCAAATAAACGTATTCGTATTGATTTATGTATGTTCTTAAGACTATTGTTATCGATGAATACTTATGATATGATCTGTTCATGAATTTCGAGATAAGGATTACTTAGTGACAATATCCGAGAAGTCCCGTACGAACCTAGGAATAGATAGGATTAGCTATGTCATGACATATGTATTTGTTCTGTTTTATCATGTAAGACCACGTCTGGGACGTTGGCATTGATTTGAGATTTTGTGTAAGACCTCGTTTGGGACGTAGGCATTGATATGAGCTTTACGTGTAAGACCACGTCTGAGACATTGGCATCGATTTGATCTTTACGTGTAAGACCATGTCTGGGACATCGGCATCGTATTGATTCGTGTAAGACCCTGTTTGGGACAGTGGCATCGATAGCTGAGTACATGTAAGACCTCGTCTGAGACGTTGGCATTGTACGACTATTTCGAGCTTTCTGAGTATCCTACTAGATTCCTAACGGTTCAACCGGCAAGTCTGTGATACGAATTGAAATTTCGAGCTAAGAACAATGAATGTATGTTCGTTTCAGGTACGTTTCATATGTATACTAAATGTGTATAAAAAGGTAAGTACCTAAGTGATTTTTGATTGGAGGAAATGTACAATTGAATATAAGAATGTGAATGAGATACAAGAATAGTTATGTAAGAGATTTGTGTATACATGTGATTCTTGAATTGATAAATGTGGCAAATATGGCCAAGGATATGGTTTAATTCATATATATGAGAAATACACTATGAATAGGAATTGTGCCAATGTTTCTATATGCTTAAATGATTTACATGTTAAGTTTATTTGTATTATGACTTACTAAGCTTTTGGAAAGCTTACTCCGTGTGTGTGATTTCTCTATTTTATAGGTCGTCAAAGCTACTGAAGGCTCATGACCGTAAAGGATCGTCATCACACTATTCAATTTGTTTTTGGTACATTTTGGAAATATATTTTGCTAGATATGACATGTATAGACTAGTCTTTTGTATTTGTAAATGAAGTGAATTTAGCCATGAGACTTGGCTAGTTATGTGTTGATATTATGTTTTAATGAATGTGTTAGATGAAGTATACTTTGGTATGGTTGAAAAACATGAAATGATCAAGATTTTAGGTAAGTATTTGAATGAATTATGCTTATATTATTTATGTTTTAGCCTTGTAATTTGGCATAGTTGAAATTGGTATTGAATGTATCGATAGAATGGTTGTTTTGGTGTGTTATTGGTTGATAAATATGCATGAGGGGTGTTGGTATGTTGCTTATAGGTAAGACCCAAATGGGTGGCATTTTGGCCTTGAAAATGGCCTATAATGTCACACAGTCGTGGCACGCGGGCGTGCCTAGTGACCGTGGGCTAAGTATATAGCTAGCACAAGAGTACACGACATTGGCACACGGACATGTCTGCTGCCTAGTAGCCGTGTGACTTTTGACAGGATCGACTACGGCCTGTGTACACGGGCGTGCTTAGTGGCCGTGGAAGATAAGTCAGTTTTGACCACGGGGAGGACACACGGGGTGTGTTTAGCAGCCGTGGGAGGCACATGGCCTGCCCACACAGGCGTGTAACCCTTAAAACTTAGAAAAGTTTTAAATTTTCGAGAATATCTATATGTGTTTCGATTTAGTCCCAACCCAGTTTATAAGCATGTTTTAGGTCTCGTTGGCCATATTAAGGGACATTATGTTTTGAGATTGATGGATGAATGTATGAACTTCTGAAAATGTTTCCGATCGGTCCGATAATGCCTTTAACCCTAGTCCGATGCCGGATACGGGTTAGGGATGTTACAAGTTATACATTTCTACGTATCTTTGGTTGTCTTTTCTTTCCCAATCTGAGGCCCTATAATACTCATAAGCTACAGTTTCGGTCAATAGCTTGTACCTTTTTAGGTTATTCATCATCCCATAAAGGCTACCGATGTCTAGACCCTTTTGGTAGAGTATATGTCACAAGGCATGTCACTTTTCATAAAACAGTGTTTCCATTTAAAGCCATCACCTCACCTCCTACTATTTCTTCATCTCCACCAATGTCCAGCTCCAAACTGCTAGTCTTATCCTCTACTTATCCTCAAACCAACTCTCTACATCAATCACCTTCACAATTACCTTCCGTACCTGTTACTTCTTTTAACACTACTCCTACACCACAACCTTCCAACCCAATCCCTTTTGTCTCTAACCGATATTTGTCCCTCTCATCTAACCATGTACCACCTTCATCTCCTCCTGTGCATGTTCCATGCAACACACATGCGATGAAAACTCGCAGCAAAGTAGGCATCTTTAAACCAAAGGCATTCATGAGTGTTGCTTACTCTAATGATATACCCGAAGACATATATGCTGTCATGAGAAGTAACTCTTGGAAGGCTGCTGTTCAGAGTGAGCTTCAGGCTCTTGTTCGATATAACACATGGTCTTTGTGTCCTCTTCCTGCTCACAGACGAACTGTTGGTTAGAAGTGGTTATTTAAGGTAAAGACAAAGGCTGATGGTACTGTTGAGAGATTCAAAGCGCGTCTGGTGGCCAAGGGGTTTTCTCAGCATGCTGGCATAGATTATCGAGATACTTTTAGTCCTGTGGTTCGGGCTACTACCATACGCACAGTTCTTGCTGTGGCAATCATGAAAGGTTGGACTTTAAGGCAAGTTGATGTCAATAATGCCTTCCTCAATAGGGACTTGACTGAAGAAATCTACATGGAGCAGCCTCCTGGGTTTGAAGAGTTTGGTCCTAATAGACAAAAGCTTGTGTGTCGACTAAACAAAGCCCTATACGGACTGCGTCAAGCCCCTCGTGCATGGTTTCAAACACTAAACAAAGCCCTATACGGACTGCGTCAAGCCCCTCGTGCATGGTTTCAAACACTTCCATGGTACCTACTTTGTTAGCTAGGTTTTCATGCCTCCAAAGCTGACCCTTCCTTGTTCACACGAGCCTCATCTGGAAGTTTTCTACTCCTCATGGTCTATGTCGATGACATAGTCATCACTGGTAGTTCTGACTCAGAAATTAACGAAGTGGTGCAACTGTTACACACACGGTTTGCTCTCAAAGACATAGGGCCACTCAGTTTTTTCTTAGGTGTCGTAGTTCATCATACACCCTAAGGGCTGTTTCTTAGTCAGCAAAAGTATATAGCTGAGACACTTACCAAAACAAGTATGTCTGGCGCATCATCCACACCAACACCTACGGTGAGCTTTCCAAAGTTAGTAGTTGCTGATAAGAGTTTAACCCTTGTTGATGGTCGTTTGTATCACAGTACAATTGGCATGCTCCAATATGTGTGTATCACCCGCCCTGACTTGTCTTACTATGTCAACAAACTAAGTCAGTATATGAATTCTCCAAGTGAGATTCATTGGAAAGCTGTCAAGCGTGTTCTACGATATCTTCGTGGTACGATCACTCATGGGCTCTATTATTCCAAAGGACCGTTTCAGCTCGCCTGCTACACGGATGCTGACTGGGCTTCCTCTGTTGAAGACAGACGATCTACCACAGGATATGTTGTTTATCTTGGGCCAAATCCGATTGCATGGTGTTCAAAGAAACAAGCCGTCGTGTCTCGATCTTCTTCTGAGGCTGAATATCGCAGTCTTACCAACTGTGTGTCTGAGCTACTGTGGGTCAAACAATTGTTATCTGAGGTTGGTGTGGTTCTTAGTCAGTCTCCAGTGGTTTGGTGTGATAACACATCCACGGTGTCGATGGCTGCCAATCCAACGCACCATGCTAAGGTAAAACACGTCGAGATAGATCATCATTTTGTTCAAGAGAGAGTTTTTGATGGCACACTTCAAATCAACTTTGTTCCTTTTGACAAACAGATTGCTGATGTTCTCACTAAGCCCATCACACCTATGCGGTTTAGTTTCTTTCAACAAATACTTTGTGTGTTACCTAGAGATAATATTTTCTTTAAGAAGAAAGAAAACTAAGAGAATGTTAGGGTAACTAATAAAGTTGGTTAGCAGTTAGTTGTTACTGTTAGCAGTCAATTGTTAGAAGCAAGTTACGTTATGTTGCTATATATAGGCTTCATGCATGTATATACAGTAAGAAAGTTTTATATTCATTTGCAATCTTCTTGATTCCTTAATACAATAGCTTTTGTGCGTGTGCGTGTGCGTATTAATTTTAAAATTTTAAAACTTTTCCCTTATATTTTTCTTTTATCTTTTTGAATTCTATTTGAGTAAATACTGGTCAAAAAAATTAAAGTAAAAGTTAAACATTTTGAATTTATTAACGATATCTTAAATTTTTAAATATGTTTTATAATAATTTAACAATATTTTTATTTTAAATTTATTATTTAAAGAATGCTTAAAGATGTAAAAAGCCCTCAAATTTTTTTTTAAAAAAAAGCAATTAAGCCTCTCCTTTTTTTTGCACTCTATTAAACACTTAAACTTTCAGAATATATAAAAAAGGCCCTTAAACTTCTTCAAAAAAAAAAAAAACAATTAAGCCCCTCTTTTTTTCACTCAATTGGGTAATTGAACTTTCAAAATACATAAAAAAGATCCTCAAAATTTTTTCAAAAAAACAATTAAGCCACTGCTCTTATTAAAAATTGTAAAAAATAATATTTTTTAATAAAAATATAATAAATTTAAATTTATTAAAAATTATAAATTTTTTATAAAAATCTTAAAAATAAAAAATTGTAAAATTTTATAAAAATCATAAAAAAATTAATGACCCTATTTTTTTCAATTAAAGTCATCATGTGTCGCAACACAACGTGACATGTGGTAAAAAATGATAAAAAAATAAAAAGCAATAAAAATTATAGAAAAATTATAAAATGCTTCTTTTGGTACAATAATTTTTATAATTTTTTTACGAAATTTATATTTCTTTATATTTTTTATAATTTTCTTATGACTTTATAAATTTTTTTTATAATTTTTATAATTCTATATATTTTATAATTTTTTTACGATTTTTATAAAATTTTACAATTTTTTTATATTTTTTATGATTTTTATGTTTTTTCTAATTTTTAATAATTTTTTATGATTTTAATTTTTATTAAAATTTAATAATATTTATAGCTTTTATTTATTTTAATTTTTTATTATTTTTTTCTAATTTTTAATAAAATCAGAGGCTTAATTGCTTTTTTGAAAAAGTTTGAGGGTCTTTTTGAAGCATTTTGAAAGTTCAAGTACCCAATTGAGTGAAAAAAAAAAGTAAGAGCTTAATTGCTTTTTCTTGAAAAGGTTTAAGGGCTTCGTTGATGCATTTTGAAAGTTCAAGCACCCAAATAAATGTAAAAAAAAAAAGACAGAGACTTAATTGCTTTTTTTTAAAAAAGTTTGAGGGTTTTTTACACCCTTAAGCCTTTAAAGAAATTTAATTAACTTTAAAATTATTATTTTTTAATAATTATATTTTTAAAAAGTTTAAAATATTCTGACAACATTTTTAATTTTGAAAATCATTATTGGAAGAATAGTAATGGTTTGTTTAATAATTAACAGTATTTAACAATTATAATGAGTACTGTTTTCATTGTTTTTGTAAAAAAATATATTTGATTATGATAGTGTATTTTTGAATAAGTAAAGAAATTATTTTGAAATTTGAAATAAAATTTGTTAGTTATATTTAAAGTTTTAAGATAACTTTTTTTTTTTGAATGCCTGTAGCTAACTTTTATCTATTAATGAAAAATAAAAAAAATATTTTTTTTGATAGAAACTAACGTAAACAATCTGGTTAAAGATAGTACTTTCAGACTCCAAAATCTCTTGAATAAAAATCGAAAGATCCTCAAAAAACGTTAGACCCAATGAATTATAATATATGCATTTCGCCATTTAATCAGCAACTATATTTTAATATCTATGAATGTGTCGAATTCTTATCTTCCAATCTTACTTGAGAAAACCGTAAATTATCATTTTTTAATTTTGCCTTATCATAAATTACACATGCAAAAAGAATCATTAAGTTAGTATGACTGGAAATTATAAAATGATTGTGTGATTAAAATATTCATACGAGTGGATTAAACTAATCACTTTAGCCGTAATATCATTTATTACTTAGGTTTTCTTTTTTGTGTTAAATCCAACCACCAATGATCTAATTAATTCCATCTCCCTTCTAATTTTTATAACACTAGTTTTTAATGTCAAATGTGATTTCAATTATATTAATAATGATTATTTAAAATAATTATTGAATTTTGATTTTCTTTTCAAAATATTTTTCACACGTACCAAATAAATAACAGATAGATAAAAAAAGAAACGGTTTTAAGAGTATTTGTTTCACACGGTATAAGCAACATATAACATAATTATAAAAATCATAATATCAAATTACCTTCTTAATAATTAAAATAATCTTCTATTTTTTTCAGTGCTATTGTATTTGAATATAATTCAATATTATCTATTTGAATAACTACATATATATATATATAGTTCTAACTTATGCTAACAGTCTTCATTTTTTTATGAATAATGTTATTTATAAAGCTAAGCTTAAATTTTAATTCCTATATTACTCTAATAGTAATTAAGTGTTAATTAACATGCTTAGAATTTTATTCAAATAATAATTCTATCTTACATCAATAAAATTAGCACAATTTTTTATATCAAATGTCTTTTAACTAATAATTGTAATTTAAATAATAATATTGTTATGAATATCTTATTAAGTGGATGTCTATCAAGATGAAGATAAGTTTGGATGTACTTTAAATTCTAATAGTCATTAGAAATATATCTCTACTTCATTTATATTTCTTGTGCCTATAAATATAGACTTTGGATATATTTTGTAAATATTTCAATTGATCAATAAAAATATGCTCTTTCTTTGCTCTCCCATTTTTTTTTGTTCTTTATTATCTGCCTTTTATTTTATAACACGTTATCAACACGATTTTATTTTAATTGTTTTTCTCCATAAGTCACAAAAATATCCCAAATTTTGCTATTATCGATTGCCTCATAGAGTTGCTACTACTTCAATTGAGGCTTGCGCACTATGGGTAATCATTAGAGCATTTAACCACTCAGCTAGGGTGACAACGATGATATTAAAGAATTTCATGTATATTTAACTATGATTTATTTATTATATCATGTTTATTATAATTGGAGACTGATCATGACAACATGAATAGATAGATTTTGATTTGAAATCCATGCATGTTTGCGATGGTGATTATGAAATAAAGAATCTATTTAGACGTTTATAAGTTCGTCCTAGTAAATTTATTGCATTCCCCGAAGTGAACACAAAAGAAAATATAAACCAATATTATTCAAATATTTGGTAGTACAAAATTAGTCGAAAGCTTCAGAAGAGCTAATATATTAATATCTTGTGATGGTTAATCCATTGGTTTTAAAATATATTCATAATGAATCTCATATTGAGATTGTGAATGAGGAAAAGATTATATTGCATATGAATCAAAAGAGGATTGGGTTATTGATTGTGACTATCTTTGTAATCTTCTTCTGTCATCATCCCCATTAAGGAACTGAAAGCAAAATATTTGACTATGAAAGAAAAATATGAACAATAGAATATGGTAATTCTATCTAAAGCTCATTATGATTGGATGTACCTGAAGTTGCAAGTTTTTTATAAAAAAACTGTGAGTATAACTCTACAGTGTTCAAAATAAATTCTCAATTAAAATTACATGGAGAAATATTATTGATAAGAACTCGCAAGAGAGAAAACTTATGTATGAAAAGTCATTAGTTATGTACCTGTTATACACCTGGAAAATAGTGATTTAGACTTCACATTAATTTAGACATTTCCAGTAGTAAATGTTATAATAGTAACAATATATGGATACAAAGTAAAAGAAATGACAATAAAATTATCAATTTGTCACAATTTGTATTGACATTATTAGTATAATTGAAATGCATGTTAAAGTAAACCAGAAGTTTACTAATACAAATGCATTTACTACTTAGCGTGACCAGTTAGACCATCCTGGATCATATATGATGTGAAAATTAATTGAGAATTCATATGGATATTCATTAAAGAACTATAAGATTCTTTAATTTAAAGAATTCTCATTTGTTGCTTGTTCTTAATGAAATTTGATTCTTAGAAACTCACTAGCTAAAGTTAAGATTTAATGTCTTACATTTCTGAAATGAATATGAGTCCATTCATCCACCATTTGGATGGTTTTTGTAACACCCCTAACCTGGCCTAGACGTTATGGCTGAATCTGGAGATGTCACAAGAAATGGGTTTTAAAAACGGTGTCATTACGTTAAATTATTTCAGCTTATCTAACTCATATTTTTTTATGACCATTGCTGAAAACGTTATTTAATTAGTTTATTTGCCAAACCATATTTACAGTGGAAGTTTTAAAAATCGTTATTTTTAAAAAGGTAGTTCGTATATTTTTAGAAAACTTTTATTTTTGTAAAAACCGTGATTTCAGACATGCGTTGCAATGAATACATCAAATGCATCCAAACCAAAATAGAAACAACAATCCGGAGAGTCCCCAAAAAAATTACAACTATAAAATGAAAACCAAAACCATAATTAAAAACCATATTAGCCAAGTTTAAATAGTTTACGGTAGAGTGGTCACTGCTAAGTCACTGCCGCACTGATCCGCCTAAGTTTGTGGATTATTTGAACAGAACAGACAAACAGGTGTGAGTTTTCGTAAACTCAGTGTGTAACCCAGTAGAATTAAGCATGCAACATACAAAAATCTCATAATCAATCAGATATAGATTTGGGCTCATGCCCATTTCAGATACAGTCATCAGAATTAGATATACAGATCAGAATATACAAAATCTTACCCTATCCTCTACACACCAGTTCTGTCCATCCCAACACACCTTGTGGGGTTAAAAAACACTCACCCATTCCTACACACCATATCATGCCAATACGACATAAGTCAGATAATGTGCAGCAAAGCTGCCAGAGTATAGACGAAGATCGTCGTACAGAATACTTCCTCCTCATATACAAAACTCGCCCCAAAATAGATACAGAAAACAGATACATAATTAACAAATTAAACATGCTCAACATGCTTATATACAGATATCAGATATACAGATAACAGAATAGGCAGTCATGCATAGTAGTGTCCTACTCAGAGCATACTAACAGAATATCGAATCACATAAAACTGGGGTTTGGTTAGCCCTTACCGTTCCTACGGCATGCCCACAGTAGATCGGAATGACCCGTACGACCCTAGTGAAAATTTCAAAATTATGGGCCCACACGCCCAGATTGGCCTTATCTCTGTAGCCTATACGGTCTGACCCAAAAACCCACACGCCCGTGTGGAATGCCTATATGGACCCACACGCCCAACTTGGCCTAACCTGTGTGGCTCATACAGCCACAATCCGGCCACCATACGACCGTGTCTTGCATACGGCCATGTAACACCCCAAACCCGGCCTATGCGTTAAGACCAGACTTGGCATGCCACGCAATTTGAATTTACGTCCAGTCGTCAATGCTTTTAATGAAAACAATTTTTCAAAACGATTTTGAAGACGGAGTTTATCAAAAACCGAGATTTATTTGAAAAAAATCATGACTTTAAAACATGAGAGTTTATAATTTGATTTTCAAAGAAATAATTGGTTAAAATAAATTTATAAAAGAATTTTCACAAAATTTTACAAGTAAGTGATATTTAAGAAAAACCTCCTTTTTATACGCAAGTTTAAGAAAAATATTTATAAAAATTTAACAACCACATTTAAGTAATTAAAACATATTAAAATCCATCCACGCATAAAAATCCATAAAAATAATACCAGAGGCCTTATTACATCGCAATTGAAATAATACTTAATTAAAAATACTTAAAGGAAGTTCAAAGTTTTTATAACTCATCATTCGTAGTATGGCCTCCACACGAAGCCATCCCCGCCCAAACCTCCATCAATTGTCATTACACGAGAAGGGTAAGAAGAAGGGGTGAGTTACTTAGAACTCAGTGTGTAACCCACTTACCGTGTTTACTGGCTAAAACCATTTAAGCATTTAATTGGGCTTGAGCCCATTTACAAATGTAACAATATAACAAGAATAAAATGCATGTGATATGCAATTCCCAACCAAACCTAAATTTCCATCCGCTACACACCACCCGTACCAACCAAAGACACACGTGGGGAGCTTTAGTCACCCACCCCGCCAACACACCAACTGGGCATTAAGCCATATATTAAACTGGGCACGAAGCCATTAACTGGGCACGAAGCCATTAACTGGGCACGAGGCCATTAACTGGGCACGAGGCCATTAACTGGGCACGAAGCCATCTTCTCTTCACAAATATCCCAACCCATGCAATCATGTATATAAAATGCATGACAATTCATTTATATGATAATTCCAACATAAGGCCCATAAATAAATAAAATTATTACAAATCGCCCATTTCAAAAATTTGGCCCGTTAGTCAAAATAAAAATTTTAGTCCATTTAACGATCTAGCAATTTTAGCTCATATATAGCGATCTAGCGCTTTTTGGCCCATATATATCGATCTAGCAGTTTTGGCCCATTTGTCACATATCAATATGGCCTATTTATCAAATAACACATTTGGCCCATATAGCAAATTATCAAATTGGCCCATATAGTAAATTATCAAATTGGCCCATTAAGCAAATTATCAAGTTGGCCCATATAGCAATTTACCAAATTGACCGATATAGCAATTTATCAAATTGGCCCATTAAGGGTATTTTCGTAATTTGATCCATAGAAACATTTATATAATTCGGTAATCGTACCCACTAAGGGTAATTCGGTAATCTCGTAACCCAAGGGTATTTCATAAATTTTACCTACCAAGGGTAATTCGTTTGGGCACAAAAATTGAAACTGTTCGTCTGCGTTATGCTGACTAAATTGACTATAACTCGAGTTAGGAAACTCGAAATTTAGATCCGTAAATTTTTCCTGAAACTAGACTCATATAAATTCTTACTCTAATTTTTCCAGAATTTTTGGTTTACCAGAATTTTTGGTTTAGTCATTTAGTACAGTTTATTCTTCAAATTGTCCCTTGTTTCACTGTTTGACAGTTCTGTCCTCTCTTCACAAAATCTCAGATATCTTATTGTATAGAACTCAAATACTGATTTAGTTTGATCCAAATAAAAATAGACTCACTAAGGATTCTAGTAATATAAATCATGTCCTGTAATTATTTTTCTACAATTTATAGTGATTTTTCAAAGTCAGAACAGGGGATCTCGAAATTACTCTGAACCAGTCTCACAAAAATCTAAAAATCTCAAAATATACTGATCCTTTGCTTGCTCTGTTTCTTTTATAAGAAAATAGACTCAATTATCTTTCAATCCATATATTCTTAACTTTTTAATTCAATTCCTACTATTTTTGGTGATTTTTCAAAATCACGTCACTGCTGTTAACCAAAACTGTTTTGTTACAAAATATGATTACCACTTGAACATACGTGCGTCCGAGTGTGGCCATAGATGCTGGATTGCGGCTTTTCAGTCTTTCGACCGAATCACAGAACATTTCATACAAACATTTGGAGAGGTATGAGGTTACACACCCCATTTCAAACATGTATTCGGAAAGTAAGGGATTACACACCTGATTTGGATTTCCTAAAGAACCACTCTTCGTTGACCCTAGAACAATACCAACCAAAAGTTAGCCTTGGATTTATAAAAGATTTCATACCCCATGTAATACTTACACTTGAATCACTTACCACTACGTGATTTCCCTCTACTGAGTCCCGATATTCAACCCCGCCTTCGACTACCACCACACACTCCTTTCTCAGAATCGATGTTAACAATCCTCCCTTTGATTATCAAAAGAATCGAACAACAACAAAACGTAAGAACCACTATTCGGTTTTGGGACACACCGTAATGGAAACCAAAAGATGAGAAGAATGGAATCAACCACTTGAAGATTAGAAGGAAAAAGAAGTAGGGGTTTCGGCCAAGAAGAGATTTGCAACACAAGGCTCAAGTTGTACTAGCTAGAATTGGATGAAAGAGAGAAAAGATGTGTAGAAGGAACACTATAGAAGAAGAGGAAATTTCCAGCAAGGAGGAAAATGTAACCAAAAGAAACAAAATATTAGGTAAAGAAAAAGTGACCAAATGAAAAAATTTCCTAAACACTCCTCTCTTCACCAATATCATCCTCCCTTTCTTTCTCTTTTTTTTTTTCCACAATTCACTCATTCACCTACTCCACCATTTGTATTATACTTATTTTTTTTTCCATAAATCACTCCCCATCATTCCTTTTTCTCCCATTTCTTTTTTTTTTTTTTCCATAATTCACTCATTCACCTACTCCACCATTTGTATTATACTTTTGACCAAATCAAACTCTTCCTAGCACAAAAAAATACTCTCCAAAATGCTACATATGAGATTCGAACCTCTTCCCTCAAGCAAACCTACATGGCATCATATCCCCTTTACCACTCGCTCATCTTATGCTAACTTTTACCATTTAATTACCTTAAGCATTTAAGGTTGCTTGTTCCATTTCAATAAAGTACTATTTACCAAAATTTATTCCAAGTCAATAAAGGTTACTTTTTTTTTTGGATGTTACAATTCTACCCCCCTTAAAGAAAATTTCGTCCCAGAAATTTACAGTTAGAAAGAGGTGAGGATATTGTTCTCGATTGCATCCTCGGGCTCCCACGTAGCCTCCTCCGCTCAAGTGATTACGCCATAAAACCTTGACCAACGGTACAATTTTCTTTTTTCTTAGCACCTTAACATCTCGATCTAAGATTTTCACCGGTTCCTTCTCGAAAGACAAGTCTAATCTCAACTCCACTTCTTCTCTTTGGTACTATGTGAGACGGATCGATCTATAGCGTCTCAAAGATGGAAACATGGAAAACATTATAAATTTGACTCAACTCGGAGGTAATTCAACTGATAGGCCACTCGGACCAACACGCTTCATCCCACGATATGGTCCGATGAACCTGTGGCTCAATTTGCCCTTCCTTCCAAATCTGAAAATTTTCTTCCAAGGTGAGACCTTCAGAAAGACCTGCTCCCCCACAGCAAACTCAATATCCTTACGCTTTAGATCTGCATACGACTTTTGTCAATCCGAAGCTTCCTTTAACCGTGCTCGAATCACCTTTACCTTTTCTTCTGTCTCAGATATCAACTCAGGACCCAACAACTGTCGCTCCCCCAATTCAATCTAACAAGTAGGGGTACGACACCTACGACCATATAAAGCTTCATAAGGCGCCATTTGAATACTGGATTGGTAACTGTTATTATACGCGAACTCTGCCAACGGTAGGAAATCCTCCCGACTACCTCTGAAGTCGATTACACAACCACATAACATGTCTTCCAAAATCTGAATTACTCTTTTTGACTGACCATCTGACTGAGGATGAAAAGCCATACTAAAGTTTAACTTTGTTCCCAAAGCCTCATGTAAAGTTTTCCAAAACCGTGATGTAAACTTGGGATCCCTATCCGATATGATAGACATTGGTACCCCATGCAACCTCACGATCTCAGATACATACAGCTTAAGCAATTTCTACAGCGAGTAATCTGTACGAACTGGTAGAAAATGAGCAGTCTTTATTAATCGATCAACTACCACCCAAACAGAATCTTTCGTAGTAGGTGTTAAGGGTAACCCACTAACAAAATCCATCGTTATCCGTTCCCATTTCTATAGAGGAATCTTTACCGGTTGTAATAATCCCGATAGTAATTGATGTTCTGCCTTCACTTGTTGACAAGTCAAGCATTTCCCCACAATTTCAGTAACCTCTCGTTCCAACCCTTGCCACCAATACTGCTCACGAAGATCCCGATACATCTTATTTACTCCAGGGTGTATAGCATAAGGATTACTATGCGCCTCTCATAAAATTATTTGTCTCAAATCCAAATCCATGAGCATACAAACTCTTCCACGAAAACATAGCACGCCATCGTTGTTCAATCCAAAATCCCCTATTATACCACTTTCAACTTGTTGCATTAAAGGACCCAACTTTTCATCTGATAATTGCTTTTCCTTAATTTGCTCCAACCACAGAGGCTTCACCTGAAGTTTCACTAGCAGACTGCCATCCTCAAACCAACTGAGATGAGCAAACATTGCTCTCAACTCCGATACTACCTTACGACTCAACGCGTCTGCCACCACGTTAGCTTTTCCAGGATGGTACTCGATTGAGAAATCATAATCTTTTAACAACTCCACCCATCTCCGTTGTCTCAGGTTTAACTCCTTTTGGGTAAGGAAATACTTAAGACTCTTATGGTCCGTATAAATGATCGACTTCTCACCGTAGAGATAGTGCCTCCAAATCTTTAAAGCAAACACCACTGCAGCCAACTCCAAGTCATGAGTAGGATAGTTGACTTCATGCGGCCTCAACTGACGAGAAGCATACGCCACCACTTTCCCACTTTGCATCAACACACATCCTAAACCCGTATGTGACGCATCACAATAAACGGTAAACTCTTTTCCAGCCTCAGGTTGAATCAGTACTGGCGCTTCCGTCAAAATCTTCTTCAGTTTCTCAAAACTTTCTTGTTGTTTATTGGTCCACACATACGGTACTCTTTTTCGCAACAACTTAGTTAGGGGTGCAGCAATCAATGAAAACCCCTCAACAAAATGCCGGTAATAACCAGACCAACCTTAGAAACTCGAATTTTCACCATCGACCTCTGTGGTTTCCATTCCAAAGACAACCTCTACCTTCCGAGGATCAACTCTTATTCCTTCGGCTGACACTACATGCCCCAAGAAAGTCGCTTCCTTCAACAAAAATTTGCATTTACTAAATTTGGCATAAAGTTACTTATCCCGCAAAATTTGCAACACAATGCGCAAATGTTAGTCATGCTCTTCTTCATTCCTCGAATATACCAAGATATCATCTATGAACACTACTACTGAATCGTCTAGATAAGGTTGAAAGACTCAATTCATCATGTCCATAAATGCAATTGGTACATTGGTCAAACCAAACGAAGATAATCAAAAACTCATAATGTCCATAATGAGTTCGAATGCCGTCTTATGAATAATCACCTCTTTAACCTTGAGTTGATGATAACCCGATCTAAAATTAATCTTGGAGAAAATCTGAGCTCCTCTCAATTGATCAAACAGTCATCTATTCTCGGTAATGGATACCTATTCTTGATCGTCAATTTATTTAACTGCCTATAATCAATGCACATACGCATTGACCCATCCTTCTTCTTGACGAACAAGATCGGTGCTCCCCACGGAGACACACTTGGTCGAATAAATCCCCGATCTAACAATTCTTGAATCGGGCTTTAAGCTCCGCTTAACTCTTTTGGCGCCGTTCTATAAGGAGCAATGGACACCGGAGCCGTTAGGCGTAAGCTCAATGCCAAACTCTACCTCTCGATGCCTGAGTCAATCGGGAAATTCTTCTGAAAGACGTCGAAAAACTCATTTACCTTTCTAACGCCTTCCACCGATAATTCCTTGGCATCCAGAGCACTAATGAAGGCTAGGAATGCTCCATACCCTTTCTAGGACTCGCAACATTGCTTGGGTCAAAGCAATGTCCTCTCTCATGTGGTCGTGTGATCTAGTCTCACTCTCGGGTGACACAGGTGTGTCCATTTCTGGCATAAGACCCGGTGCTTGAGGACGCAACCCTAGCACCTCGGCCTCCTACCATGGCCACGTATCGTCCTCTAGTGCTCATATTGGGTATTTCAGGTTTAATCGATTATAAGTCTTGTGAATCGAGATACTATTTCAAACATTTATTAACGATATTTTATGAGATATAAGAGATAAAGTTGTTTTCGCAATCACTTCCTATAGTCTCAATCTATATCATTTTCAACATCTAAAACTAGAAGTTCTAGAGTGTTCCTATGGTCATATCACAATAATAAATATTTAATATACAAATACTTACTTGACTTGGTGCCGGATGCTCGTGGTGCCATACTACCTTTAACACATAAAATCTAGAAGTTTAAACAGTTTTTAAACAAAATTTGTTGTTGAACCTAAACCACAGCCGAGTTTTGAAACTGGCTCTGATACCATAAAATGTAACACCCCAAACCCGGCCTATGCGTTAAGACCAGGACTTGGCATGCCACGCAATCGAATTTACGTCCAGTCGTCAATGCTTTTAATGAAAACAATTTTTCAAAACGATTTTGAAGACGGAGTTTATCAAAAACCGAGATTTATTTGAAAAAAATCATGACTTTAAAACATGAGAGTTTATAATTTGATTTTCAAAGAAATAATTGGTTAAAATAAATTTATAAAAGAATTTTCACAAATTTTTACAAGTAAGTGATATTTAAGAAAAACCTCCTTTTTATACATAAGTTTAAGAAAAATATTTATAAAAACTTAACAACCACATTTAAGTAATTAAAACATATTAAAATCCATCCACGCATAAAAATCCATAAAAATAATACCGAGAGGCCTTATTACATCGCAAATTGAAATAATACTTAATTAAAAATACTTAAAGGAAGTTCAAAGTTTTTATAACTCATCATTCGTAGTATGGCCTCCACACGAAGCCATCCCCTACCCAAACCTCCATCAATTGTCATTACGAGAAGGGTAAGAAGAAGGGTGAGTTACTTAGAACTCGATGTGTAACCCACTTACCGTGTTTACTGGCTAAAACCATTTAAGCATTTAATTGGGCTTGAGCCCATTTACAAATGTAACAATATAACAAGAATAAAATGCATGTGATATGCAATTCCCAACCAAACCTAAATTTCCATCCGCTACACACCACCCGTACTAACCAAAGACACACATTGGGGGCTTTAGTCACCCACCACCTTAACACACCAACTGGGCATTAAGCCATATATTAAACTGGGCACGAAGCCATTAACTGGGCACGAAGCCATTAACTGGGCACGAGGCCATTAACTGGGCACGAGGCCATTAACTGGGCACGAAGCCATCTTCTCTTCGTCAAATATCCCAACCCATGCAATCATGTATATAAAATGCATGACAATTCATTTATATGATAATTCCAACATAAGGCCCATAAATAAATAAAATTATTACAAATCTGGCCCATTTCAAAATTTGGCCCGTTAGTCAAAATAAAAATTTTAGTCCATTTAACGATCTAGCAATTTTAGCTCATATATAGCGATCTAGCGCTTTGGCCCATATATATCGATCTAGCGATTTTGGCCCATTTGTCACATATCAATATGGCCTATTTATCAAATAACACATTTGGCCCATATAGCAAATTATCAAATTGGCCCATATAGTAAATTATCAAATTGGCCCATTAAGCAAATTATCAAGTTGGCCCATATAGCAATTTACCAAATTGACCGATATAGCAATTTATCAAATTGGCCCATTAAGGGTATTTTCGTAATTTGATCCATAGAAACATTTATATAATTCGGTAATCGTACCCACTAAGGGTAATTCGGTAATCTCGTAACCCAAGGGTATTTCATAAATTTTACCCACCAAGGGTAATTCGTTTGGGCACAAAAATTGAAACTGTCCGTCTGCGTTATGCTGACTAAATTGACTATAACTCGAGTTAGGAAACTCGAAATTTAGATCCGTAAATTTTTCCTGAAACTAGGCTCATATAAAATCTTACTGTAATTTTTCCAGAATTTTTGGTTTAGTCATTTAGTACAGTTTATTCTTCAAATTGTCCCTTGTTTCACTGTTTGACAGTTCTGTCCTCTCTTCACAAAATCTCAGATATCTTATTGTATAGAACTCAAATACTGATTTAGTTTGATCCAAATAAAAATAGACTCACTAAGGATTCTAGTAATATAAACCATGTCCTGTAATTATTTTTCTACAATTTATAGTGATTTTTCAAAGTCAGAATAGGGGATCTCGAAATTACTCTGAACCAGTCTCACAAAAATCTAAAAATCTCAAAATATACTGATCCTTTGCTTGCTCCGTTTCTTTTATAAGAAAATAGACTCAATTATATTTCAATCCATATATTCTTCACTTTTTAATTCAATTCCTACTATTTTTGGTGATTTTTCAAAATCACGTCACTGCTGTTAACCAAAACTGTTTTGTTACAAAATATGATTACCACTTCGAACATACGTACGTCCGAGTGGCCATAGATGCTGGATTGCGGCTTTTCAGTCTTTCGACCGAATCACAGAACATTTCATGCAAACATTTGGAGAGGTATGAGGTTACACACCCCATTTCAAACATGTATTCGGAAAGTAAGGGATTACACACCTAATTTGGATTTCCTAAAGAACCACTCTTCGTTGACCCTAGAACAATACCAACCAAAAGTTAGCCTTGGATTTCTAAAAGATTTCATATCCCATGTAATACTTACACTTGAATCACTTACCACTACGTGATTTCCCTCTACGGAGTCCCGATATTCAACCCCGCCTTCTGACTACCACCACACACTCCTTTACTGCAACTGATGTTAACAATCCTCCCATTTGATTATCAAAAGAATCGGAACAACAACAAAACGTAAGAACCACTATTCAGTTTTGGGACACACCGTAATGGAAACCGAAAGATGAGAATAATGGAATCAACCACTTGAAGATTAGAAGGGAAAAAGAAGTAGGGGTTTCGGCCAAGAAGAGATTTGCAACACAAGGCTCAAGTTGTACTAGCTAGAATTGGATGAAAGAGAGAAAAGATGTGTAGAAGGAACACTATAGAAGAAGAGGAAATTTCCAGCAAGGAGGAAAATGTAACCAAAAGAAACAAAATATTAGGTAAAGAAAAAGTGACCAAATGAAAAAATTTCCTAAACACTCCTCTCTTCAGCCGAATATCATCCCCCCTTTCTTTCTCTTTTTTTTTTTTCCACAATTCACTCATTCACCTACTCCACCATTTGTATTATACTTATTTTTTTTTTTCCATAAATCACTCCCCATCATTCCTTTTTCTCCCATTTCTTTTTTTTTTTTTCCATAATTCACTCATTCACCTACTCCACCATTTGTATTATACTTTTGACCAAATCAAACTCTTCCTAGCACAAAAAAAAATACTCTCCAAAATGCTACATATGAGATTCGAACCTCTTCCCTCAAGCAAACCTACATGGCATCATATCCCCTTTACCACTCGCTCATCTTATGCTAACTTTTACCATTTAATTACCTTAAGCATTTAAGGTTGCTTGTTCCATTTCAATAAAGTACTATTTACCAAAATTTATTCCAAGTCAATAAAGGTTACTTTTTTTTTTGGATGTTACAGGCCATGCCTTCGTCGACCACACGACCACCCATATGGCCGGTCATACGCTCGTATGGCGTCGACATAAGAGTTTTTCAGCTTTTGCCGAAATTCAATTTTTTGCGTTTCAGGTACACACCTGGTATGTTTTCGTAGCAAACGCAATCCCAATACCACCAATACCTGTAATTGATACAGAATACCAAGTCAAAACCACAACAAATGAAAAACTAAGAACCCTTAAAACCAAAGTGCTCACCTTAGGCGAAACGATGCTCCTCAACACCTAACTCGTTGACGGATTAAAAGCCTCTTATGAACCCCGTAAACAGATCAATAGCACTAACAATTAATCCCACATTCGAAAAATTACAACATACTTCGGGACAGAAATTTATAAGACCACAACAAGATTAACAAAATAAGGTTACTTACAAAATACCTAGAAGCAAATCAATTTACCCCCTCCACACTTCGATCAGATAACGCAGGAACAAGAGAAACCCCAACCAAAAGAAAAAGAACTTGAGAGTTTGGGAAAAACGTCAAAAAAAATGAATAGGAAATTTTCGACAGGAGAGAGGAAAAACAAAATAGAAAAATAAAATAATATTTTGACAATATCCCACTGAATCACAACCCCCATTATCCCACTACATCTCAACCATTTCAGAATTCTAACTCTACCCAAACACTTTCAAACAAACAGAGCAAAAATAACATCCACGCTCGCACAGGGAATCAAACACAAGACTTTTAACACTCCAACTCCCTTACCACTAGAACCAGTAGCCTCATTCTGATATAAATTAACAGACAATATTATGTAAGCCCAATTCACAAGGGTAATGCTTAGATCAAAAGAAATACAAAATTTGCCAAAAGTGAGAATTGAACCCAAGACCTCACACACACACACACACCTAGAACACTTAACCACTGAAGCAGATACACAGTTGTGTCAAATTTCACAGAAACAAAAATAAATTAAGCGGGGCGTTACAGTTTTGATATTATATGATTTTGGTAGATGCATTTACAAAATAATCACGTATGTTTTATCAACTTGTAACTTGTCGTTTGCAAAATTGATTGTTTAAATAATTAATTTCAGATTATGCAATTAAGACAATTCATCTTGCTAATATTGATGAGTTTATATGTCAGTCTTTTATTAATTGAGTTTGAATTCTTTTTTTTGTAAAAGTTTGTTATTTATGTGTGCAGAAGCCCAATTTTGCTCTGGCCCAACAAAAAAAAAACAAATAATAAGAGTCCAAATCCATTTACAAAAAAAAAATCAAATCATGCCCAAACTTACAAACTTAAATGACCCAAAAAAACAAAAAAAAAAAAACTATAATGGCCAAGTCGCCCACAACCTAAACTGTTTTCAGAAAAAACATAAACTCTAGTGCCCCTTTACGCCGCTCCTCGTGCCACGTCATCACGCTTGCGCCTCGAGGTTTGCCACCGTTGACTCAACCACCACCTGCAAAGAAGAAGCAACACGCAACAGACACAAATAGTTGTCAAAACAGTAGAAAAAAATAGGAAAATAATCTTGTAAATCGGTTATAAAAGCCGAAAAACAAATTGTATTCGGGGGGGGAGAAAAATAGAGAAATAAGAAAAAGCAATAAAAAACCAAAAAAGAAAAAGTTTAGAAAGAAAAAAGGTAGTGTTTTTTTATTTTTCATTTTTTTACTTCGAAGCAAATATAAAAATATTAAAAAAACGAAAGAGGGAGTTCTTTTTTTTACCTGTTCCACTGCGCCTTCTCTGCCTTTGGTCGGATTTTGATCGAGATTTTGGGGATTCCAACCCTAGATTCGCGTTTTATGCGTTTAAAATATAAAAAAAGAGCCTTTTGGAATTTTTCGGCCACCGAAGGCAGGGATCCCCGTTGTCAATGACTGATGGCCGTGGCAGACCGGCGACACCCCACGGCCAGATAAAAGGGAGGGGTTGAGAGAGAAGAGAGAGTTTTTTTTTTTAATAAGGTTGGAAATGATTTTTTTTAAATTTTTTTACTTATATAAACCTCCCAAAACGACGCCGTTTTGGGCTTGGCTTCTGACACCCAAAACGGCGTCGTTTTAAGGACGACCTAGCCTGGATTGCCCTAGAATCCGCGTGTTTTTGAGGGGAGGGTCTAATTTCCACTCCAATTATTCTGCTTTTTAATTGTTTTTTTAATCTGGTCCTAATTCCTTTTTTCTTTTAGATTGCACCATTTAATTTTATTTTATTTTCAATTTAGTCCCCCGATTGAATGGTGCGTTTAATAGGTTTGGGATAGTTTCCCATTTAGTCCCTATTTCTTTTCGCGCATTTCATTTTGGTCCTTTATCCTGTTAGTTTTTTATTTACAATTTATCCCCCTAAATTTCATTTAAATTTCGATTTAGTCCTCTATTTATTTATTCATTTATTTTATTATTGTTTAGCCCCTTTATTATTTATTTTTCCCGATTTACCCTTTTAATTTCATTTAAGTTAAGATTAAGTCCTTTACTTATTTTAATTCTTTTATTTATTTATTTACCTATTTACTTATTTATTATTCCTTCACTTTTTTTAATATTTAAAATTATTTTTTTATTTTCTTTTTATAGAGCATTTATTTTTTTCTTTTATGTCTTTATTATTATTATCATCATCTATTTATTTATTACTTTTTTATACATACTTAAGAATTAGATTGTATACATGCTTTTATTAGCGCAATTTTATTTATTTATTATTGTCATTTTTTTTTTGTATTCTTGTTATTCTATTTGGCACTTGCATGTGACGTCCATTTATTTATTTATTTATCTTTTAAATCGTGCATCTTCCATTTTTTTTATTTATCTTAAGTCACTCTATTTATTTATCATCACTATAATATGATTATTAATATGATTATTATTATATTATTATTATCACAGTATTCCTTTATTTACTTATTATTTATCATTCTACCTACATAGCCATTTTATATTATTTCATTATCACTATATCATATATCATATTTAAACATTTATCCATTTTTATATTAAGCCCAAATAAATTAAATGCACATCTCTTTAAGTGTTACGTTCGTTTTTTTTGCATGATGCATAAAAAAGGAAATTTTTTAAACCGAAGCAATGTTAATTATTTTTGGAATTAGAAGAGCCGTGTTCCTAACTTACAAAATATGGTTTCTTTCTAAAACCGAAATAGTCGAATATCTATTTCAAAAATATCAAAACGAGATTTAAGTAACGATTAAAACAGCAATTATTCTGGTTTTTGAAAACTAAAGGTTTCATGTCCTAACTCACAGGGCATGATCTTTCTTCTCGATTAATTTGGAATAAAGCCTTTTCTATTAAAATATCTTAATACAAAGGGATCACACTTTAAATTCTCTTCAAATTTTCAATTTTCGCCAATAAGATATCAAGTAATCAATTAGGTACCAATTTTGGGCGTAACGAGGGTGCTAATCTTTCCTCGTGCGTAACCGACTCCTGAACCCATTTCCTGGATTTTTTAGATCGAAAAGTATCATTTTAATAAGTCTAACATTTCATTAAAATGAGTTTTAAGGTGACCCTATCACACCTAAATAAAAAGGATTGGTGGCGACTCCCATTTTTATTTTTTTAAACAAAAGTCGATTTCAAAAAAGGTTTCGACAATATGCATGATAGTTTAGAGAAATTATTGATTGAACACCTCTGGTTAATGTTTAAACCATTACTTATGAGAATTGAATTTACTATTTCAACATGAGATTATGTTGATTTATGTATTGTACGTATCATGCCAATAAGTTATAAATACTCCCAATTGCAATTAGTTTTTGGTAAAGAGCTAAATATTTCCTATCTTTGAACTTTTGTATGTGCGAATATATTCCAATTGATCCACTATAACGCACAAATTTGAGTAAATTCTCAAAAAAAGTTGAGAATATATATTAATTACAAGTCTCCTTATATTATTATATGTTTTAAATGTATTGGAGATTCAATTATGACATGATTTGTGATTACTATTTTGATTTGATAGTTTTCCCTGCATTAAGGGGAGATAAATAATAACTTTAGGGGGAAGAGTAATTTGAACCAAAAGTTCAACAAGGATAACTCATTACAAGTTCCAAATATAAAAATTATCATAAATAATAATAATAAATCTAGATGGTCATATAGTGAATGCGAGTGCTCCAAAAGAGACCTAAGACATAACTAATAAGTAAAAATTCAGAAGAGATTCAAGTACCTAAAACTGAAGATTAAAATAGTGAAAATAAGATATCTCAATAAGTTATTCAATTTGAGAAAATTTTGAACTGATAATAAAAGTGGTCGAAAATGGTTTTGTATGCAATATTATTATTGAAATAATGAAATAAAAGGAGGATATTGAATAAAAATATTGAGAAATATAATTATGGAATAAATTGGTCAAAATAAAAAGATACAATTTAAGTACAATTAATGTAATAGCCCGATTTCGGGTCTAGTCGAAATAGTGGTTTCAGTACCACAAATCTGATGCAGTAAAATTTATTTTTATTATATTTCTATGGTCTAAAGTTTTATGTAATAATTTCGTGAAATTTTTTTTCGAAAATTGTGACGTTTGGGCACTTAATTTAGCAAAAAAGACTAAATTGTAAAAAGTGCAAAAGTTGAGTTCTACATGCTAAAGGTGTCTAATTGCTATGAAATTTTAAATTACAGGTCCTTAGATGGTAATTAGGCCATTTTATAAGTTAGTGGACAAAAATGGACATGGATTAGGTGAAATTTCATGTTTTTTAAAAAGGGCATTTTGGTAATTTGTTAATTAAAGACAAAATAAGTAAAATAAAAGCAAAATTTAGTCCATCTTCTTCTTTCTTGGCTGAAAATTGAAGGGAGAAGACATAGCTAGGGTTTTGCCACTTTTCAAGCTCAATTGTAAGTCTGTTCTTGTCCCGTTTTTAATGCTCTTTACATTTTTGAAATCGTTGTAACCCGATCTATCTATTTCTACCATTAATTTAAAGAATAATCAATGTATAGGGTTTGACCCACATTATACATTTGTGTATTTTGATATCTAATGGTAGAAAATGAATGTTTGGTGTTAGATAAACAACTTTTACTAAGTGATTTTTGATGAAAATGCTTAAAAGGACCTACTTGTAAAAAATTTTATAAAATGTGTAGTAAAAGTGTATTTTAGTAGAAATTATGGGCTGTTATAGTTATGAAAATGGTTCGGCTAGGCTTGTATATTAAAGAAATTGAACACGTTTCATTTTACGAGCCTAAGGACCAAAATGTAAAGAGTTGAAAAGTTAGGGACAAAAATGTAATTTTTTCATAATATGATTTTTGGGCTGAATTGAATAATTTAAGGATTAAATAAGCTAAATTTGATATTATAGATCAAGAAAGATGAAGTTCTGACCTAGACCGAGAAAAGAACAAGATTGTGGACTAAATCAAACAAATATCTATTTTTATACCGAGGTAAGTTCGTATGTAAATAATGCAATATTATATTTGTATTTTAATGTTTTGATATTGCATGAAATGTATGATTGATTATGAGAGCATATTCGATGAAGTTCCGGCAAGAGAGAAATTTCGGTTGAACCTTAGGAATAAATTAGGATACAAGTGACATGTCACTAGGAACCCATGTGATTATGTGATTTATGTGTCCCGGGTGCTGGTCTTGTACGTCTTATTGGTGGTTGAGTACACCTGCATATGCTGCGAATACCTGACAGCTTGTGTGAGCAGCACTGCGTAGCTACGTCTCGACTGACAGCTTGTGTGAGCAGGGCCGTGGATTTGCTCGAGAGCGAGCTTATATGTGATATGAGAATTTTGGTAGCATTGGCTACATATGTGGCACTTATGTGCAAAGTTTTTCCGTGTATCTAATATTATTCCAAGTGGTTCAACGAGTATGTCAAAGACGAGAAAGTATATGGTTATCTTACGAGTGGGTACATGTATGTACAAAAAACTAAAAGGAAATGAATTCGGTATATGATGAACTATTGGTAAGAATGTGATTGAGTATGTTATGTTCATGAGGTTTAATGTCATTTATGTTGATATATGTTATGTTACTCATATGACAATTGTATGGTTAATGTTGTTTATTATTTGCATATGAACTTACTAAGCTATGTAGCTTACTCCTCCCTCTTTCCCTTATTTTATAGTGTCACCAAGCTAGCTCGGGATTGGAGATCGTCGGGGATCCATTCACACTATCAATTTATCATTTTGGGTACCAATGATTTCGATATTTTGAGTTATGACATGTATAGGGACTTGGTCATTTTGTTATGTGTCATAATTGATTTGGCCAAATGTGTTGGCTCATATTGGTTGATAATTTATTTTGTAAATGGCCATTTGAAATTAGCTAATATTGGTATAATAATATACATGTGATGATGCTTTTTATGGATGTGGGAATTAGCATGATTTGAGTTGGTATGTATGTGATGTTTGTATATGATAAATGTTAGCATGTGAATGAGGTGTTGATGTCTTGGTTGTGGCTGATTGGTTGTGTGTATATACTTGGATTGGTGTTATATCTTGTTGTGTAGGTATGTGCATGGAAGGGTGACAAAATGGCTTGGTTAATAGCCTTGTTTTTGTCAACACGGATAGACACACGGGCGTGTGTGACACACGGTCTGCTCCACGGGCATGTGTTCTGGCAGTGTGTCCCTTGCACCTTAATTGTTGCAAAACAAAATGTCTAGAATATAGCACATGGGCAGAGACATGGGCGTGTGTCTCAGCCGTATAGCATACACGGCCTCAGACACGGGCGTGTACCCTAGCCATGTGAAGTCTGCACCTATTTTATGAAAAATTATGAAAATTAAAACGACCACATGGCTTAGTACACGGACGTGTGGCACGGCCGTGTGGAAAAGTCAGAGAACACCCTATTTTGAACACGGCCTACAGCACGGGTGTGTCTTTGGGTCACACAGGCGTGTCCCGAACCTACACAGGCGTGTGACCCCTGTATCATGAAAAAAATTTCTAAGTGTTGTAAAATTTTCTAGAGTTCTCGATTTAGTCCCGAACCACTTCCAAAGCATGTTTTAGGCCTCGTAGGCTCGTTTAGGAACGGTATGAATGTTGATGAAAACTTTTAAATTTGGATGGAAATTCACGTCTCGGTCTTGTATGATTGCTTGTGTATAAGTCCCGTAATGCCTCGTACCCTATTCCGGCGTTGGATATAAATTCGTGGAGTTTTTGAACCAATAGTCCAAATATCTAAAGGTATAAAGTCAGTGCGGGTGCAAATGAAATAGTTTTGCAAAAGTGGAATAAAAATATGAAGTTTTTCGTTAAGTTCTAACATTGATTATGAAAAGATAGAATATTCTTTTGTGGTAGATGCAATAACCTTTAGATATATTATTAAAATGACAGTTCATAGAAGATTTAACTTACGTCTAATGGTTGTTGTTACAACCTTTTATGAATCACTATATAGTAAAGTTTATATTAAAATCTTTGAAGGATTTAGAATACCAGAAGCATATTAAAATTATAGGAAAATTATTCATTTATATGAATTGAAATAATTGAACATATGTGGTAAATTTGACTTAGCTAATATTAGTTGAAAGAGGATTGTAAAATGATCCAAAATACCTATTTGTATTTTTATAGAGGGATCATGATTAAAGTTTGTTATGATTATTGTTGAAACTCCTGAAGAAATCAAAATATATTTCCTCCAAAATTTCCTTCACTCATGACTTTCAAAGGAATGGTGATATAAATGCTTAGCAAATACATTTAAATAGTGATTTGAAAAACTAGAATTTAAGATTGAATACGTAGAATATGAGAAAGTATGTGATGTTTTCATGAAGGGGAGTAAATACGCGTTGTACTCTTTTTCCCTTAACCGAGGTTTTGTCCCATTGAGTTTTCCTAGTAAGGTTTTTAATGATGCAACATATTTTGCATACTATAGATATGTATACTTTTTTTCCTTCACTAGGAAATTTTTTTCTCATAGGGTTTTTATCTGAGTAAGGTTTTAACGAGACACATTATCTACAATGGACATCTTAGGGGGAGTGTTATGAATATCTTATTAAGTGGATGTCCATCAAGATCAAGATAAGTTTTGATGTACTTTAAATTCTAGTAGTCATTAGAAGTAGAGTTTTACTTCATTTATATTTCTTATGCCTATAAATATAGACTTTGGAGAAGCTTTGTAAATATCCCGATTGATCAATAAAAATACGCTATTTCTTTTGCTCTTTTATTTTCTTTGTTCTTTACTTTCTGTCTTTTTATTTTATAACAAATACAATTATCATAATTTTTTCGTGTATATTATACTTAGAGTATACTCTATTTTAAAACTAACAACTTTTTTTACTAATAGTTGTAAATTAAATTATAATTAATTTTTTGAATATTAATTTCATTGTAGGTTCTTATAATATCTGTTCATTTTGATACAATGCTTAGAATTACCAATAGTCCCTCCTTAACCCTTAAATAAGAGGATAATGCGCTTCAACGCATTCAAACCTACATCCTCCTACACTGGCAACAATGTCAATGTTAATTGAGCTAAGACTCAATCGGCTAAATTATAAATATTTTTAAATATGTGTGTAGAGCCCAATTTATGCCCGAGCCCATACCAAAAACCAGAATAAACCAAAAAATAAATAATAAAGTCCTTTTAATAAAAAATAGTCCAAGGCCCAAAATTAAACTACCCAAGCCCAAACACTAAACCCAAACAGACCCAAACCTAGACCTAGCCCATTTAGCCCACAACCCTAAACACTTTTCAGCTACCACACCTAAACAAAAAAAAGAGAGAGGAAAACCCTAGTGGCCAACAGCCCCCATGTCCAAGCGTCCCTCACGCCCACGCATCCGGCCACGACGCCACCACCCCGCGACGTGCGCCACTCCACCACGCCACGTCAGAGACGTGCTCGAACACATTCCTGCAAAATAGAAATAGATCGGTTGTAAAATAAAGGCTATAAAAGCCTTCGAAAGTCTTAAGCAATAGAGGAGGATTTTTTTTTTTTTTGGAGACACGATTTTACACAAAAGAATATAGAGAGCAAACACATTTTGACAGAATATACCGAGGTCAATAGCAAAAGAAAAGGTTTGTCTTTTATTTTATTTTATTTTTTTTCTAAATTTTTCGAATCTGTTTTTTTCATTTACTTCTTTTATCCCTTTGTTTTGAACACTAAAGTCTTAAGCAATAAAGGAAGGGGCTTACCTTCAAAAGGCGAACGGATGGTCTGGCTTTCTTCATTGACATCGGAGTAAAGGCGGCCGTCGGGTTCGGAAATATTCAAACAGCCTGAGTCTGCCATTAATCGGCCAATCTCTAAGGTTTTGGTGGTCGGATGAGGTTTCATAGGCAGAGATGAGGGCTGGTTTCGGCTAAAAAATAATGGAGAGTTAAGGGGTTTCTAACTAGAAGAAAAAGGGAGAAGGGAGGAGTGCGAACGACGTTTTGTCCTAATCTCTTTTATATTTTAGTTGGTTTTCTTTTTTTAAATTTACCCAATTATTATTGTCTTGTCATTAATGCCTTGGTTCACTTTTTTCTTCACGTGCATACTATCATTACATCTAGAGTTTCATGTTGTCATTTATATTATTATTATTATTTTTTTCTATCATTTTCATTATTTTATTAATACTATCATGTTTACTGTTAGTGTTACTATAGTTGTGATATTAGTGATACTTTTATTACTATATTATACTTATTATTATAGTTATCATTATATTACCTTATTTCTAATTTTTTTTTTTACATATTATTATATCTATTTATATCTTATGGTTTACTTTAATTGTTTTATTATATATTATATTTTTATTTTATATCTACTATTTTTATTATTATCACTACTACCATTATTTTTTTTTAGCTAACCTTATTATCATTATTTTGTTATTATTAATACTATGGTTTACTTAATTTTCTTTCCTACGATGTGCATACATACTATTATTATAACTACTATTATTATTATATTTCTATTATCCTTATTGTTATATATATACTTGTTTGTTTTTATATATTATAATTATATCTTTAAACTTTATTATTATCAACTATTTGTGCTTTCTTTTATTACTACTATCTTGTGGATGTTATTATTTTATTATTTTACTATTATTGATTTACTATTTATATTGTTATTATTGTCATCTTTTTAAATTAATTTTCCTATTATTTTATATAAAGTGACGATTTTGGAAACGTATTTTTATTTTGCTTTCATTTGCATTTTTACCCAAAAACTTAAAAATATTTCACAAAGGAAATTTTGTGTGTTCGGAAGTTCGGAAATCGTGCCCAATCGTCTTTGAGCTTCGATTTTTCGTTAAATCGACTTCGCTAAATATCCCTTGAAGATTTTGATCATGTTTTTTAAATTAGGCAATGTTTCGTGTTTGGAAGTTCGAGAGATTCGTGCCCAATCGTGCTGGGTTTCGATTTTCTGTTTGTCCAAACAGCTAAATATCCTTCAAAGATTCTTTATCGTGTTTTCTTAAATAAGGCAATATTTCATGATTGGAAATTCAAGGAATCATGCCCAATCGTGCTGGGTTTCGGTTTTTAGTTTGGCCAAATAGTGAAATACCCTTTTGAAATTGCAACACATGAATTTTGGAAATCATGAAATGATCTTGGTATCGAGAGTTTGAAACATCGTGTCCTATCGTGCTGGATGTGGTATTTTGACTTTTCGGAACAAGAGAGTTTCGATATCCAATTCGAGTTATCCAAATATTTTTTAAAGATTCATAAATATTTTTTTTAAAGATTCATACTTCGATTTTTTTTTTCTAATTTTTGATATTAAGGACATTAATCGATCAATACGGTGGGGCGTTGCAAGGGTGCTAACCCTTCCTCGTGCGTAACCGACTCCCGAGCCCGTTTTCTTAAAATTCGTAGACCAAAATGTTTTATAAGTGGCCCAATCACACTTCAAGAAAGATTGGTGGCGACTCCGTTTTTGTATTTTAAAGATTGGTGGCGACTCCGTTTTTGTATTTTAAAGTCGGCCAGTTTTCTAACAAAAAAAATGGTTTCGACAATGTGATTATCATAACTTTTATTAAATTATAATTATTTAATAAGATGATGAAGAATAAAGAATGTCAGTTCAAAAGTTTTTCCAAACTCGTGCTTATATGCATATTATACTAGTTTTCTTATTTGATGATGCATGAATTTGATTGTATGTATCAATTAAATTATTTTACAATTTTGTATAAATTTAATTTTATTATTGATATTATAAATAAATTTAAATCATTTTATTGTAAGTAAAATTCTAAAAAATTATATTAGTACTAAAAAATCTTTCTCTAATTAAAAAATTTTATATACCTTTCACAATAAAAACATCATGTTGATGTGAAGTTAGTTAATTATATAATTAGGATATATATGTGTTAGACTTATGTTACCCAAATTTTAAGAGATTGCTTGCAAGTTAAGTTAAATAAAAAATATTTTTTTCTAGAAAATTTAGTATTTATTAGTATAATATATTTGACATTTATTAACATAATTTATTTGAGCTACGAATTTAGCCTGCTCTTTTACATTAGAATAAACACCATTAAAGATTAGAACTCATAACACTTTTGGAGAATTTTGTGTTTACGTTTTAAGGGTTCTTTGTTTTTTCGAGTTTTAGGGTTTAGTTTTTATATCTATCTTTTGCCATTATAGTAAAATTATCTTTGCCCGTGATTTTTTATCCTCTTTGAAGAGGTTTTTCCATGTTAAATTTGTGTGTTCAATTTCTCAAACTATTTTTTATTTGTTCGTTGTTCAATCGGGTCGATCTCCAACTATATGTATTGATAAAAATTTAATATATATAAAATAGATAATAAATAAATATTTAGGTTAAATAAAATGGATAAAATGGATAAAATTTTATAATAATTTTATAAAACAATAATAGACAAAATTATGAAATAATTAGTTAATTGTTGTAATAGAAAGTAAATTGCCAAAAAAAAAAAAAAAAAGAAAAGAGGAATTACAAAATGTTAAGTGTTTAGGGGAAATAAAATATGTACTTAAAAATAAAATTTATCAAAAAAAGCTGTCGTTTAAAGTCTATAATCAAACTGTAAAATCAATCCTTCTTACATATTAAATTATTGCATGCTTGTCACTTTCTTTTTTGCTCCTTTGAGAGAAAGTTTTACCTTGTAAGAACCTGTGCAAATTAATATATATTTCAAATAAGATATACAATATTGCAAAATGAAAGCATATTAAAAATTTATTTTAGTTGTGGATACAAATATTAGTTTGTTGGAATCTCTCGATTTTTTATGCCAAATTTCGCTCCATTTAGAACACATTTGAAAAAGCTGATATAATTAAAACAAAAAAAAAAAAAATCATTTATTAGATTACATATAAATATAATGTAGGATGAATGTTGGATAGAAAAAGTAATGTAATATTTTCAATAAAAACAAACCTTGCCATGATTTGAATATGTGGGATCAAGGGCAATAAAGTTGGCTAATATAGCAGCCTCTTTGGCAATGCTAATTTATACTTTTGAATGTCCACCAACCATGGTCTTTACCACTTTATAAGATGATGCATATGGGAGAGTTATTCCCTGAATTACTATCATCTAATTCTGTTTTCTTCCTTTCATTAATATTTATAGGGTGAATAAACTTTTAATATTTTTATAAAAAAATTATGTCACATTTACCTTTAAATAAATTATTCAAATTATGGGATAGTTTTAATATTTTTATAAATTTAAAAAATATTATGTAAATAAGTTTTAATATTTAAGTAGATTGTTTTGATTATTTAAATTTATTTTTAATTTAATTTTATTTAAGATAATAGGAATATATAAAAATATTTTTAAATTTATTTAAAATTTATGGTAAAGTCTTAATGGATAGATAAATTATTTCAAATATTGTTTTGATTATGTATTCTTGACAACATAATAATTTGCAGTTTATAGAAGAACTTATGTTGGCCGGGCTGGGCCATCTATCCAGACCCGAAGGTTAGTCTGAAAAATAAGAGGGTTTGAGTAAAAATAGAGGTCTGAAAAATGAGTTTGGACAAAAAATTAATGTATGTTTAGAAAATAGGTTGAGCCTCGGGTAATACTTTTTTGGCCTGGGCCTGGCCCAGCCCGAATTTGATAAAAAAAATTTTGCTGCTATTTGTTGTTGTTTATTGATGTTTTGTTACTGTTATGTTGTTTTTTTGCTACCATTTCGCTATTATATTATTACTATTTTCTTGTTATTGTTTGGGTATTATATAATTCTTATTTTATTGTTAATTTTGCTACTATTTTAAAGGTATTTTACTTATTAAGTTGCAACTATATTAGTGTTATTTAAGTATAAAGACTTTTTTTATATGTATTTTTAATTTGTTGTGAAACATTTATTTTAATGTTTTTAGTCTATTTTAATTATTGTTTTTTAAAATTTTTATAAAAAATAATCTAAAAAAATAATACAGGTGAGCTGGGCTTGAGTTTAGCATTTTTATACGGGTCGAGTTTGGACAAAATTTTAGGCCCATTTCTCGGGTCAGGCTCAAACTTGATTTTTTTTGCACTGCCCCGAACCCAATTCGGCCCAGCCCATGATCAACTCTTGTTTATAGCATGTTCGTGTATTTTTTATAAGATAATAATTACATAAAAATAACATATTTAGCTAACCATTATAATTAGTTTGTCTCACCGAATTGAGTGTAATTGGACACTTTCTAATTCTTTGAGAGAAGAGTGAGAATTTGAGTAATTGTATAGGTAATTACACCAATATCCAATTTAAAAAATATTTTTATACAATTTATAAATATTATATTATAAACATGAACACGTATGAGTGTTTGGGATAATAATGATAAAAATTTCTGATATTCTAAAATCTAAAAATATATATTATAGAAATAATTTGTGTATATTGCTCAAAAATAAAATCTATGTATTTTATAAAGTTATAACAAAAAAATTATATTATTTAAATCTTAAAAAATTCTAAAATTATACCAAAAAAAATTATTATAAAAAATAATTTACATGCTATAAAAATGTTATAATATATTTATTTATAAAAAATTATAATCAAGAAGTATAAATATAACTTACTTATGTGTCCGTACTATATATTATAAAAATAATATATTTATTCATAAAAAATATTATAGTTTTTATATCATAACTTATTTAGAAAAAATATAATTTTAAATTTAAAGCAAAAAATTATATTACTCATAAAGAGTTATGTAACAAAAAGCGCTTTGGCCGAATGGCCTGGGGCGCTACCTGCAGCATGGGTTCTAGCAGGTCCCATGTTCGAGACCTATGGGTAGCAGTTTGGGTGTTTTACTTTTATTTTGAGTTTGCAGCAGTTTGGAAAGGCATGGGACGGCACATGGGCACTTGGAAGATAAGATTAAGTTGATTTTTTTTTTTTAATCCTTTTTGAATTCGGCTGGAAGGTAAGTGATAAGGGCTACTTTATTTTAATTATTTTAGATAGTGGTAGGATAATTGTTGAAATATATTCATTTAGTTTAAAGTAGTAAACAGGAGATAATTGTTGTTGTTGATTTCGGCTGGAATGGTGATTTATTAGTATTTTATTTTGTATTTTAATTGAAGAGGTGATAATGGATATAGGGTGGATTTTATTTTATTTAATTTTGAATTGGTTTGAAAGGTTGGTGTTGAGAAAAACTAGGAGTAAAATAATGGGATTTGAGAGGGAGATGAGAGGTGGCCGAATATAGGACTCCTAGGGGTGGTAGTTTCAGCTTTGTAATGTGTTAAGGTTAAGTGCCGAAATTATTTTCCATTCTTTAGTAGTGCTTGCCGAAAATTTCAGTCTAAGAAAGCTCTCTCTTTTCCTTTCTTTTCTTTGAAGCCAAAAGCCGAAAGTTGAGTAAGCATTTGTACATCTTCTTCGTTTCCTTTCTTATTTTATTTCTCCCTCACTCACTTCCTTAAAACCGAACCTACCCTCTCATTTATAGCCAAAACCTCTCCATCATTATACACCATAACCGAATATTTCAATTGTATTTTTAAGCCATAGCCGAATATTTAAGGGTGCATATTCTCTTCTTTGCCGCAAGCTCTAGAAGCCGAAACCCTCTTCTTTTCTAGTCACTTCAAGTAACGTGGTGGTAAGTAATTTCTGTCCTAGTAATCAAGTGTTAAAGGCCATAATTGGTTTTAGTGTTAGTCGATTCTGACAAAAGGTTGTGTAGGAGGATTCGACAAGGTTGGGTGCATATCGGTTAGACGTAGAGTTTCGGGATTTGTTCGATTGTACCAAACAGGTGCGTAATTATCGCACTGTTTCTCTTGTTTTGTGTATTAATATATATATATATATTTGGTGTATGATGTGTGATAGCCGACAATAAAGGCTAAAGTGGTGGATACCCATGTTTGGGGTAATCAGTTAACAGGTTAGTACTTTGTGTTATTAAATTATTTGTGGTGCCTTGTGGTATGGTAATGAGCATGTGATTTATACTTGTTTTATATGCTGATTTGGCATGATACATTAACATATATGTATGGGGGAATTGGATGTGATCAAGGAACGACGGGGTGTACATATTTATGTACGTGGTCTAATGATAGCCTCTTGCTACATTAGCGCTTGATGATTAGCTGTGTGCTACATCAAGGGAGGTGTTGGCTAGGTGCCCATCTCGGCGGTTGATGGCTGTGTGCATCACCGTAGACGGATTAATATTGGGATCACTTATGTGATCGGTGGCTCAGCCACGGCCTCGTGCAGTAGGTCTGCCGAGGTAAGACATGTGGGATCACTTGGTCGTGATCGGTGGATTAGCCACGGCCTTGAGCAGGGAGTCTGCTAAGGTTGGTGTAACGGATAGGACCTAGGTTGGGTTGGGGTTCGTAAATGCATATTTACTTGTATGATCTGTGTGGATATGGGCCAAGCCTATATGTAGGAAGCATGTGTAATGATTATGCACTAAGTCTGTGGACTCACCCAATTTTTCTCAACCATTTCAGGTGAAGCATGGTGTTTGGACCGGGTTGGAGTGGATACGAGGTGGCCCATGCAGAAGAAGATATTTTAGTTATTTTATGCATTTTTAATGTTAAGTATTTCGGTTTGAATTTTGGGTTGTAATAAGGGCCTTATTACTATTTTTGGTATTATTTTTAATTACGACTTGTTTTAATTAGATCACTATATAAAGATGATTTCATTTTTTTCTTTAGCAATCTATTTAATCAAAGTATATATACACTAAAGTTTTAATTTGGACAATTTATAATAACAAGTTTACTTATAATTTTAAGTGGACATGGTTTTCAAAAGTTAACAAATTTTCATGTTTTAATCTAAAGTCAAAAAGATTTTCAACCGTCTTTCCGCAGTGACATAACCAGATCCGGTCAAGGCTCGTGGGCCGGGTTTGGGGGTGTTACAGATTGGTATCAGAGCCCGGTTCAAAACTCGACTTTGAGGGTTTTGGGCCCAAAAACATTTTCAAAATGGGCTTTTCAAAATATAGACTTTTATATCAGGTCATTCTGGCATGGCACTGTACCTCTCCTACCAAGTCCACCGTAAGTACTTCTGACTCTTGAAGTGATTTGTTATTATGAATCATTATGGGCTTAGTTGGGCTCGTAGATTAGTGAACTAGGATCCGATGAACCACAGGACTAGTCTACTCAAACATATGCATAAGACTTAAGGGCTATTAAACAAACTCCAGTGAAGTAAGTCGCCCAGAGTTAAGGTGTGGCAACCACTCAGCATGCGCATGTCTAGGAGTGGTATTCGATGAAGAGCTTGGTATTTAAGCGATCCTAGCGACTCACCTCCTCTTTACTCGAATCCTGCAGTGCGTGTGAGCTACGGTTCACCTTAACCAAAACCCGAAAGGATTAGCCTTCTTGTTTTAGAACCTTAGTTTTAAAATTTTTAAACTTACCCTTTTGGTTTGTAAACCACGAATCTGATTTTAAAAGACGTTTTCTCGATTTACAAAATTACCAAAATGCCTGAGTGGTAAAATTACAAGAATGCCCTGTATTATAAAATTACACTTTACCCTCAACTTTTGTTAAAATGACTTTACTTTGCAAAATATTAAAATCTCTAGTTTTCAAAATATCAAGATACTCTGATTTGAGGAAATTTACGAAAATACCCCTGTGTTGAAAATTACTAAAATGCTCCTGACTTTCAAAATTTTTGGTTTAACCCCAATTTTAATAAAATCCCCTTACTTTGCAAAAGTATCCAAATTTCTGTATTTCAAAATAATATCCTGACTTTGGAAATTTACAAAATTACCCCTGATTGACAAAATTACCAAAATACCCCTGGTTCTCAAAATTCTATTATACCCTCAATTTGCGAAATTTTCGAAAATACTCTTCAATTTTGGGAATTTTTTAAAAAAAATCCTGACTTATTAAAGTTTTCGGAATCGCTTTAATTTATTACCGAAATACCCCTGTAGGAAAAATGACGAAATTACTGGAAATGGATAAGAATGCCCGTAATAGTATGTTGGATAGTGTGGAAGTGAATGTGAATGTGATTCTTTGAATTAGAGTAGTGAACTCGAACTGAAACCTTGATTGATCGAAAGAACACTTCTGAAAACCTCATTTCATAAAATTTGCTCGTGGATAAATAGTGGAACAAAATTTCTAATGCATAAAATTTCTTAAATCGACTAAATCGAGCGCTAGAAATGAGTTCTAGAGGACGTGGTCATCGTGGGCGTGGTCGGCGCGAATATGGCGTGTCGGAACCCGTTAGAGCGGGTCAAGGGTGCGAGAATGAGGTACCACCTCCACCACCACCTTTGGTAATGAAGCGCAAGATCGAGACGGGGATGATGCGATATCGCAGTTTGTCTTTGCGAGTTTTGGAGATAGTGGCTAGAGCGGGTGGAAATATGAGAGCGAGGAAGTGCATGCACTGGCGACTCGAGTGAATGGAGTTGAGGTGTTTGGGCGTGTCGGGCGTGGCACCCGGTCTGGTGAATATTGGTTGGAAGCAACCGAAATGAATTATGGATGAGCTCGATCTGAGCCCTGAGGAGAAAGTGAAAGGAATGGTGGCGCTGCTTCGCGACGAGGCATACCAATGGTGGCTAACAATTCGGGATAGTGCCACAGCTGAGGACCTCACTTGGGAGTATGTCAAAACGGCGTACCAGAAGAAGTATGTTGGAACTCATTATATTGATGCGCAGAGGAAGGCGTTTCTAGGGCTGGTTCAAGGAACAAGTCCGTAGCGGAATACGAGGCCGAATTCCTAAGGTTAAGCCGATATGCTCGAGGAGTAGTTGCTACGGAGCATGAGCGATGTGTCCAGTTTGAGGACGGACTAAGGGATGACCTGAGGCTGTTGATAGCTCCTCACCAGGAACGGGAGTTCGCGGTGTTAGTCGAAAAAGCTAAGGTAGTTGAGGGAATTAAGAACTCTGTAAGGCAGAACAGAGATAAGGATAGGAACCGGGATAGGAGGAATTTTGGAGCATCTGAATCATCCGAGGGTTTTCAAAAAAGACCGAGGGTTGAAAATTGCATTCGTGTTGCTAAAGCCGACTCTGAGAAAATCCGGACCGTCCATGTGCTTGGTGTGGAAGGTACCATGTTGGTGGGTGCTGGAATCGGGATCGAGAATGCTTCAGGTGTAAGTCTAAGACTCATTTGATTAAGGATCGCCGGGGATCCGAGTAGGGCTCGGACATTAGGCCAAGGTTATATGCAATGGGTAGAGATGGTCATGGCGACAAGAGGTCGTGGTCCGAACCATGGAGGAAGTGGTTCGGTAGCCGAGTCGTGGTGCACCAAAGAGAGGTGAAGGTGCGCACGCAAAGGCGCGACCAAGGTTGGTTTACTGCAACGGACGTCGCGAGGAAGAAGATGTGCGGTTGACCACGCAGTGCGTTCTTTATTCCTAGAATACCCCTCATTGCCTTGCTTGTGGTTAAGTCAGGTTGTTTTCTGTTGTTAGTAAAGTATTTGGAACCTTGAGTATAGACTTAGAAACTGTGCCTAGAAAAGGTTGATAGCTCTTTAAGATCACGGTGCGCAGCTATATCATAGTGTGGTGAATTTAGATGTACGACCGTTAGTCTAGCCAAGTAATTTCGAGGACGAAATTATTTTAAGGGGGTAGAATTGTAACATCCTGAAATAGGGGTAAATTTTTTTTTAATTTATTTTGCTTAAGTGTGGTCATTACGGTATTGATTGAGGTATTTTAGGTGCTAGTTATAAGCTAAGGGAAGGCCCGAGCTATAGGGAAAATTTTTGTTTTAAGTGTTAATTAGGGGGGAGCTAGGCTAAGGAGGTTTTAAAGGAAATTGTTGGGGATTTGTGACATAAGACATTAATTGGTAAAGTGGCTCAATGACGCCACTTAAGGTTTAGGTAAATGGCGCCTGGAGCAAGAGGGTTCGAGCTGCTGGAGTGGCGCTTGGGAATTTTTTTTTTTTTTTGGTATTAAAGAGAAGGGAACTAAGGAAGGAGGGCTTAAAAGAAAATATGGCGCGTTTATGACACAAAAAGCGCTTTGGCCGAATGGCCTGGGGTGCTACCTGCAACATGGGTTCTAGCAGGTCCCATGTTCGAGACCTATGGGCAGCAGTTTGGGTGTTTTACTTTTATTTTGAGTTTGCAGTGATTTTGAAAGGCATTGGGCGGCACATGGGTACTTGGAAGATAAGATTAAGTTGATTTTTTTAATCCTTTTTGAATTAATTTGGAAGGTAAGTGATAAGGGCTACTTTATTTTAATTATTTTAGATAGTGGTAGGATAATTGTTGAAATATATTTATTTAGTTTAAAGTAGTAAACAGAGAGATAATTGTTGTTGTTGATTTCATTGGAAGGGTGATTTATTAGTATTTTATTTTGTATTTTAATTGAAGAGGTGATAATGGATATAGGGTGGATTTTATTTTATTTAATTTTGAATTGGTTTGGAAGGTTGGTGTTGAGAAAAACTAGGAGTAAAATAATGGGATTTGAGAGGAGATGAGAGGTGGCCGAATATATAGGACTCCTAGGGGTGGTAGTTTCACTTTGTAATGTGTTAAGGTTAAGTCAAAAATTATTTTCCATTCTTTAGTAGTGCTTGCCAAAATTTCAGTCTAAGAAAGCTCTCTCTTTTCCTTTCTTTTCTTTGAAGCCAAAAGCCGAAAGTTGAGTAAGCATTTGTACATCTTCTTCGTTTCCTTTCTTATTTTATTTCTCCTCACTCACTTCCTTAAAACCAGAACCTACCCTCTCATTTATAGCCAAAACCTCTCCGTCATTATACACCATAACCGAATATTTCAATTGTATTTTTAAGCCATAGCCGAATATTTAAGGGTGCATATTCTCTTCTTTGCACAACCTCTGAAGCCGAAACCCTCTTCTTTTCTAGTCACTTCAAGTAATGTGGTGGTAAGTAATTTACATCATAGTAATCGGTTTTGATTCCATTTTCATGGAGTGCTTAGAATCAAGTGTTAAAGGCCATAATTGGTTTTAGTGTTAGTCGATTCGACAAAAGGTTGTGTAGGAGGATTCGACAAGGTTGGGTGCATATCGGTTAGACGTAGAGTTTCGGGATTTGTTCGATTGTACCAAACAGGTGCGTAATTATCGCATGCTTTGTTTCTCTTGTTTTGTGTATTAATATATATGTATATATATTTGGTGTATGATGTGTGATAGCCACAATAAAGGCTAAAGTGGTGGATACCCATGTTTGGGGTAATCAGTTAACAGGTTAGTACTTTGTGTTATTAAATTATTTGTGGTGCCTGTGTGGTATGGTAATGAGCATGTGATTTATACTTGTTTTATATGCTGATTTGGCATGATACATTAACATATATGTATGGAGGAATTGGATGTGATCAAGGGAGGATGGGGTGTACATATTTATGTACGTGGTCTAATGATAGCCTCGTTCTACATTAGCGCTTGATGATTAGCTGTGTGCTACATCAAGGGAGGTGTTGGCTAGGTGCCCATCTCGGCGGTTGATGGCTGTGTGCATCACCGTAGACGGATTAATATTGGGATCACTTATGTGATCGGTGGCTCACCACGGCCTCGTCGCGATGGAGTCCGCCGAGGTAAGACATGTGGGATCACTCGGTTGTGATCGGTGGATTAGCCACGGCCTTGAGCAGGGAGTCTGCTAAGGTTGGTGTAACGGATAGGACCTAGGTTGGGTTGGGGTTCGTAAATGCATATTTACTTGTATGATCTGTGTGGATATGGGCCAAGCCCATATGTGGGAAGCATGTGTAATGATTATGCACTAAGTCTGTGGACTCACCCAATTTTTCTCAACCATTTCAGGTGAAGCGTGGTGTTTGGACCGGGTTGGAGTGGATACGAGGTGGCCCATGCAGAAGAAGATATTTTAGTTATTTTATGCATTTTTAATGTTAAGTATTTCGGTTTGAATTTTAGGTTGTAATAAGGGCCTTATTACTATTTTTGGTATTATTTTTAATTACGACTTGTTTTAATTAGATCACTATATAAAGATGATTTCATTTTTTTCTTTAGCAATCTATTTAATCATACACTAAAGTTTTAATTTGGACAATTTATAATAACAAGTTTACTTATAATTTTAAGTGGACATGGTTTTCAAAAGTTAACAAATTTTCATGTTTTAATCTAAAGTCAAAAAGATTTTCAACCGTCTTTCCGCAGTGACATAACCAGATCCGGTCAAGGCTCGTGGGCCGGGTTTGGGGGTGTTGCAGATTGGTATCAGAGCCCGGTTCAAAACTTGACTTTGAGGGTTTTGGGCCCAAAAACATTTTCAAAATGGGCTTTTCAAAATATAGACTTTTATATCAGGTCATTCTAGCATGGCACCTGTACCTCCTACCAAGTCCACTGTGTAAGTACTTCGAACTCTTGAAGTGATTTGTTATTATGAACTGTTATGGGCTTAGTTGGGCTCGTAGATTAGTGAACTAGGATCTGATGAACCCTAGGACTAGTCTACTCAAACATATGCATAAGACTTAAGGGCTATTAAACAAACCTGTGAAGTAAGTCGCCGAGTTAAGGTGTGGCAACCAACTTTCGCATGTCTAGGAATGGTATTCCAGTAAGAGCTTGGTATTTAAGCGGTCCTAGCGACTCACCTCCTCTTTACTCGAATCCTGCAGTGCGTAGCTACGGTTCACCTTAACGAGAGGACTTGTTCATAAAGCTAAACCAATTATTAAAACCCGAAAGGGATTAGACTTACTGTTTTAAAACCTTAGTTTTAAAATTTTTAAACTTACCCTTTTGGTTTGTAAACCCTGAATCTGATTTTAAAAGACGTTTTCTCGATTTACAAAATTACCAAAATGCCCCTAGTGGCAAAATTACAAGAATGCCCCTGTATTATAAAATTACCGCACTACCCTCAACTTTTGTTAAAATGACTTTACTTTGCAAAATATTAAAATCTCTAGTTTTCAAAATATCAAGATACTCTGATTTGAGGAAATTTACGAAAATACCCCTGTGTTGAAAATTACTAAAATGCCCCTGACTTTCAAAATTTTTGGTTTAACCCCAATTTTAATAAAATCCCCTTACTTTGCAAAAGTATCCAAATTTCTGTATTTCAAAATAATATCTGACTTTGAAATTTACAAAATTACCCACGATTGACAAAATTACCAAAATACCCCTGGTTCTCAAAATTCTATTATACCCTCAATTTGCGAAATTTTTGAAAATACTCTTCAATTTTGGGAATTTTTTAAAAAAAAATCCTGACTTATTAAAGTTTTTGGAATCGCTTTAATTTATTACAGAAATACCACTTGTAGGAAAAATGACGAAATGCGGGAATGGATAAGAATGCAGTAATAGTATGTTGGATGGTGTGGAAGTGAATGTGAATGTGATTCTTTGAATTAGAGTAGTGAACTCGAATCAAAAACCTTGATTGATCGAAAGAACAACACTTCAAAACCTCATTTCATAAAATTTGCTTATGGATAAATAGTGGAACAAAATTTCTAATGCATAAAATTTCTTAAATCGGACTAAATCGGCGCTAGAAATGAGTTCTAGAGGGCGTGGTCATCGTGGGCGTGGTCGAAAAGCGAATGGCGTGTCGGAACCCGTTAGAGCGGGTCGAGTGCGAGAATGAGGTACCACCTCCACCACCACTTTGGTAATGAAGCGGCAAGATCGATCGACGGGGATGATGCGATATCGCAGTCGTCTTTGCGAGTTTTGGAGATAGTGGCTAGAGCGGGTGGAAATATGAGGCGAGGAAGTGCAGACTGAGCGACTCGGCGAATGGAGTTGAGGTGTTTCGGGCGTGTCGGCGTGGCACCCGGTCTGGTGAATATTGGTTGGAAGCAACCGAAGCGAATTATGGATGAGCTCGATCTGAGCCCTGAGGAGAAAGTGAAAGGAATGGTGGCGCTGCTTCGCGACGAGGCATACCAATGGTGGCTAACAATTCGGGATAGTGCCACAGCTGAGGACCTCACTTGGGAGTATGTCAAAACGGCGTACCAGAAGAAGTATGTTGGAACTCATTATATTGATGCGCAAAGGAAGGCGTTTCTAGGGTGGGTTCAAGAAACAAGTCCGTAGCGAATCTGAGGCCGAATTCCTAAGGTTAAGCCGATATGCTCGAGGAGTAGTTGCTCTGGAGCATGAGCGATGTGTCCAGTTGAGGACGGACTAAGGGATGACACGAGGTCGTTGATAGCTCCTCACCGAGAGCAGGGAGTTCGCGGTGTTAGTCGAAAAAGCTAAGGTAGTTGAGGAATTAAGAACTCGTGTAAGCGAAAGCAGAGATAAGGATAGGAACCAGGATAGGAGGAATTTTGGAGCATCCAATCATCCGAGGGTTTTCGGAAAAGACCGAGGGTTGAAAATTCAGTTCGTGTTGCTAAGCCAACTACAGAAAATCCGGACCGTCCATGTGCTTGGTGTGGAAGGTACCATGTTGGTGAGTGCTGGAATCGGGATCGAGAATGCTTCAGGTGTAAGTCTAAGACTCATTTGATTAAGGACTGTCCTCAGGATCCGAGTAGGGCTCGGACATTAGGCCAAGGTTATATGCAGCCGGGTAGAGATGGTCAGCGAGCGACAAGAGGTCGTGGTCCGAACCATGGAGGAAGTGGTTCAGGCCGAGGTCGTGGAGCACCAAACAGAGAAATTTGAAGGTGCGAGACGCAAGGCGACCAAGGTTGGTTTACGCACGGGGGCGTCGCGAGGAAGAAGATGTGCGGTTGACCACAGTGCGTTCTTTATTCCTAGAATACCCCTCATTGCCTTGCTTGTGGTTAAGTCAGGTTGTTTTCTGTTGTTAGTAAAGTATTTGGAACCTTGAGTATAGACTTAGAAACTGTGCCTAGAAAAGGTTGATAGCTCTTTAAGATCACGGTCTTGCTGACTATATCATAGTGTGGTGAATTTAGATGTCTGGCCAGTTAGTCTAGCCAAGTAATTTCGAGGACGAAATTATTTTAAGGGGTAGAAATTGTAACATCCTGAAATAGGGGTAAATTTTTTTAATTTATTTTGCTTAAGTGTGGTCATTCTGGTATTGATTGAGGTATTTTAGGTGCTAGTTATAAGCTAAGGGAAGGCCCAGCTATAGGGAAAATTTTTGTTTTAAGTGTTAATTAGGGAGCTAGGCTAAGGAGGTTTTAAAGGAAATTGTTGGGGATTTGTGACATAAGACATTAATTGGTAAAGTGGCTCAATGACGCCACTTAAGGCTTGGGCAAATGGCGCCTGGAGCAAGAGGGTTCGAGCTGCTGGAGTGGCGCTTGGGAATTTTTTTTTTTTTTTGGTATTAAAGAGAAGGGAACTAAGGAAGGAGGGCTTAAAAGAAAATATGGCGCGTTTATGACACAAAAAGCGCTTTGGCCGAATGGCACGGGTGCTACTGCAACATGGGTTCTAGCAGGTCCCATGTTCGAGACCTATGGGCACAGTTTGGGTGTTTTACTTTTATTTTGAGTTTGCAGCAGTTTGGAAAGGCATTGGACGGCACATGGGCACTTGGAAGATAAGATTAAGTTGATTTTTTTTTAATCCTTTTTGAATTCGGCTGGAAGGTAAGTGATAAGGGCTACTTTATTTTAATTATTTTAGATAGTGGTAGGATAATTGTTGAAATATATTTATTTAGTTTAAAGTAGTAAATGAGGAGATAATTGTTGTTGTTGATTTAATTTGGAAGGGTGATTTATTAGTATTTTATTTTGTATTTTAATTGAAGAGGTGATAATGGATATAGGGTGGATTTTATTTTATTTAATTTTGAATTGGTTTGGAAGGTTGGTGTTGAGAAAAACTAGGAGTAAAATAATGGGATTTGAGAGGAGATGAGAGGTGGCGAATATAGGACTCCTAGGGGTGGTAGTTTCACTTTGTAATGTGTTAAGGTTAAGTCAAAATTATTTTCCATTCTTTAGTAGTGCTTGCCGAAAATTTCAGTCTAAGAAAGCTCTCTCTTTTCCTTTCTTTCTTTGAAGCCAAAAGCTGAAAGTTGAGTAAGCATTTGTACATCTTCTTCGTTTCCTTTCTTATTTTATTTCTCCCTCACTCACTTCCTTAAAACCGAACCTACCCTCTCATTTATAGCCAAAACCTCTCCATCATTATACACCATAACCGAATATTTCAATTGTATTTTTAAGCCATAGCCGAATATTTAAGGGTGCATATTCTCTTCTTTGCCGCAACCTCTAGAAGCCGAAACCCTCTTCTTTTCTAGTCACTTCAAGTAACGTGGTGGTAAGTAATTTCTGTCCTAGTAATCGGTTTTGATTCCTTTTTCATGGAGAGCCGAATCAAGTGTTAAAGGCCATAATTGGTTTTAGTGTTAGTCGATTCTGACAAAAGGTTGTGTAGGAGGATTCGACAAGGTTGGGTGCATATCGGTTAGACGTAGAGTCTCGGGATTTGTTCGATTGTACCAAACAGGTGCGTAATTATCGCACTGTTTCTCTTGTTTTGTGTATTAATATATATGTATATATATTTCGTGTGTGATGTGTGATAGCCGACAATAAAGGCTAAAGTGGTGGATACCCATGTTTGGGGTAATCAGTTAACAGGTTGTGTTATTAAATTATTTGTGGTGCCTGTGTGGTATGGTAATGAGCATGTGATTTATACTTGTTTTATATGCTGATTTGGCATGATACATTAACATATATGTAACGGGGAATTGGATGTGATCAAGGAAGGACGGGGTGTACATATTTATGTACGTGGTCTAATGATAGCCTCGTGCTACATTAGCGCTTGATGATTAGCTGTGTGCTACATCAAGGGAGGTGTTGGCTAGGTGCCCATCTCGGCGGTTGATGGCTGTGTGCATCACCGTAGACGGATTAATATTGGGATCACTTATGTGATCGGTGGCTCAGCCACGGCCTCGTGCAGTAGGTCTGCCGAGGTAAGACATGTGGGATCACTCGGTTGTGATCGGTGGATTAGCCACGGCCTTGAGCAGGGAGTCTGCTAAGGTTGGTGTAACGGATAGGACCTAGGTTGGGTTGGGGTTCGTAAATGCATATTTACTTGTATGATCTGTGTGGATATGGGCCAAGCCCATATGTGGGAAGCATGTGTAATGATTATGCACTAAGTCTGTGGACTCACCCAATTTTTCTCAACCATTTCAGGTGAAGCGTGGTGTTTGGACCGGGTTGGAGTGGATACGAGGTGGCCCATGCAGAAGAAGATATTTTAGTTATTTTATGCATTTTTAATGTTAAGTATTTCGATTTGAATTTTGGGTTGTAATAAGGGCCTTATTACTATTTTTGGTATTATTTTTAATTACGACTTGTTTTAATTAGATCACTATATAAAGACGATTTCATTTTTTTCTTTAGCAATCTATTTAATCAAAGTATATATACACTAAAGTTTTAATTTGGACAATTTATAATAACAAGTTTACTTATAATTTTAAGTGGACATGGTTTTCAAAAGTTAACAAATTTTCATGTTTTAATCTAAAGTCAAAAAGATTTTCAACCGTCTTTCCGCAGTGACATAACCAGATCCGGTCAAGGCTCGTGGGCCGGGTTTAGGGGTGTTACAAGTTACGAAAGTTTTTAGATAATTTATAAATATTTGTTTATAAATGTCATATATTATAAAAAAATATATTATTTTTTATTTAATTTACGTATTATAAGAAGGGATATAACATGGCATAAATTTTCCTTCAAATTAAGTTTATATAAATTTTTATAATTAAAGATATAGATTATTTAGAATATGAACCTAAATATTACAAGGTCGATATTAATTATGCAAATCCAAAATGTTTTCTTATGCAAATCCAAAAGGTTTTCTTACACTATATCATGGGGTATGATACCATTTGAAATAATGGTGCCAAACACAAGCACCATAGACAACTCATGAAGTCTTTTAATTTGAGACATTTAAGGTTTCGAAATGTGATTGAAAAAAGATTTGTTGTTCTAAAAAAATATTTCTCATATTAATAACATCACCTTAGTATAACATTAAAAAAATAAAGTTGGGTCATACTAAAATATTGCATATTTCATAATTTCGATCATAGGTGTAATTGAGCTTATCCATACTTCAAATAGTATATGGAAGAAATATATATTGATAATCTTAACCAGATGATGACGATAAACTCGATTAATGACTAACAAATGATTGATAATGAGTATATGTTAAATATTAAAGAGGGAATAACCCGACAAATAGGTACTAAAGCAATTAGATAAAATTACATATAATATTTATTTTTCTTTTTATTATTATTATTAGTAATCGTCTTATCAACTACTTTTTAGACTAACATAATACAGATAATGATTTAATTTTAATTTGAATTTTTGTTACATAAAATCTTTTTATCATACTAATAATTTTTTTAAAATATAAATTATATAATTGTGTAATTACATTTTGTACAACCAAATATGACATAAGGAATAAGGTTGTAATCATATTCTATCAGCCAAACTCGTCTAAGGAATTACAATTTATTTGTAAATTACAAGAGAAAATAATTATTACCCTAATAATTACACTTTCATTAATTAATCTGTGTTATCCAAACAGACTTTAAAGAAAACTAAAGATTTTAATAAAGTTTTTAAATTCTATAAGTAATGTTAAGGGGTTAACAAGTGTTGGTATAGTAAAATATAAAAAATAAATATTTTATACTAATATTTTTTAAAAATATTTTATATTAATATATTTTAATATATTAGTAGTTACCTATTTATAATTTTTTTTACTTATTCAACTATAAAAAATTACAAAATTATTGCAAAATATTTATATTAATTTAATTTAATTTTTAATAATTTTCCTTTATTAAAACTTTATATACAGGCATATTATTATTTTAATTTGAAATAAATAATTGCTTGGAAATTTATTTATAGAAGTTATATAAATAATGAATAATTTATTTATTGGGTTGATTGAACGGGATGGGATGTGGTTGAAAATCCAATTTTCTTTTTAGTGATTGAATAAAGGAAACAAAAATTATTGTCGGGCAGGGCAAATGGCTTGGCAAACTCAGTGCACTGCTTCACCACCACCACTCCCTTCTTTTCCCCCTTTTACTCTAAAATCCACCTCTTCCATTTCTCTTCCTCTCCCTCTCCCTCTCCCTCTCCCTCTCCCTGTCACTCGCTCTTCCCGCTTCCGCTCTACTCACGCGCCGTCTCCTAGGCCCATCGCCGCTTCCTTCTCCGCCGTTGAATCTACCACGTCCGCCGACGGTCTTGGCAACTCCAAGACGCCTCTTCTCGAAGTCAGAGGTTTAACTGCCGTGATTGCTGAAACCAAGCAGGAAATCCTCAAAGGCGTCGACCTCGTCGTTCACCATGGAGAGGTCAATTAGAAGATATATATATATATATATTTCTGCTACTTTAATTTGTATGAATGATTTTTGTTACATTAGACTCTGTTTTCTCTTTCCAATTATATTTCGTTTGTTTAATTTTTATTAGATTCATGCTATAATGGGAAAGAATGGCTCTGGGAAGAGTACGTTTTCTAAGGTTAGTATTCTGTCACATGTATTTAAATTTTAATTATTGTTTATTTTTTTATAAAGGAGTTTATAGCTTGTGAATAGGCTAAGGGATGCAGATGACTGTATAAATAAACTGAATTAAATCCCAGGTTGATTATAGTAATCCTTTTCCTTTATCTTGAATGGGGGTGTAAAGGAGACTTGTGCAAGCTAGTTACTTCGATTTGGCTTCAAATAACTCAAATTGAGCTCAGTCATTATCGAGTTCAGCTCGAATTATCGAGCTGGTTTAACTTAAATATCCTAATATTTGACTTGAATAGCTCAGGAGCCGTGGGGCTAATCAAGCCTTTTTATTTTTAATTAGTATTGAAAAAATAATAATGTGAGCTTGATCATAAATAATCAGATTGAAGTAGAGCATGAGAATCAAGTAATCGAGTGTAACTAACTGAGCTTGAGTAATTCGATCCTTATCCTAGATAGAGCTCGAGCTCTAAAAATGAAACTTGATTGAGCTCAAGCTAAGCTTCGAGCCTTGAATTTGAAGTCTAGCTTGAGCCAAGCTTTTTGCTTTGAATTTCAAGTCATGCTCAAGCGCTAGATTCTCACAACTTGATCTCAACTGAACTCGATTACACCCCTAATCTTGAATAGTAGTCCTAGTAATATTTGTTTAATCATACAGATATTTGAATTTGTTGAACTAGATAGGTGAAATCATACTGGTTTATGAATTATTTTTTGGAAGGTCTTGATCGATTTTATGTATTATAGGTTCTTGTCGGTCATCCAGATTATGAGGTGACTGGAGGACATGTTGTTTTCAAGGGAGAGAATTTGCTTGACATGGAACCGGAGGAAAGATCTCTAGCCGGACTTTTTATGAGTTTCCAGTCCCCGGTTGAGATCCCGGGTGTGAACAATATCGACTTTTTGCACATGGCATACAATGCTCGAAGGAAAAAACTTGGTGAGCCTGAGCTTGGTCCACTTGAGGTATATGAACTGCCTTCCCCGTCTTTTTAGGAAAGAACTTTCTAGTGCATTGTTGAGATGTTCTTGTTCTCCCTGTTTAATCAATAACAATGAAAAGATCAAAAGTTGCAATAATTGGTTATTCTCTAATATGTAAGCTGATAAATATACGGAAAACATAATAGTGATGCTAAGTTTCTTATTGATTATAATACTTCTGTCATTTTACTCTTGCAGTTCTATGCTTACATATATCCTAAACTCGATCTTGTGAACATGAAGACTGATTTCCTTAACCGAAATGTCAATGAAGGATTCAGTGGAGGTGAAAGGAAGCGCAATGAGATTTTGCAGCTTGCGGTAATATGATATAATGTCTTCTGTAATTCATTGTGGAATTGTTTTGTCCTCATTTGATAGTTGCAATGGAAGATTCTTGTTTGAACTTAGAATTGCTGTTCATGGCTTACATGCTATTGCAGGAGCTATTACTATACGCTATTTTAATATTTCAGCTTTATTAATAATTTTTAGATATGGATGGATGGCTAGGATTATAAGTTTTCTTTAGAGTTTTACTATAGGGCTAGGATTGAAGTCTGGAATCCTAGTATAAATTAGCTGTAAAATAGATTTACAGCCACCTTATTGTTTTCTTTTAATTAATAGACTTAAGAAATTAGAGGTTTTCAACCCTACGGTTCCCCCCCCCCCCAAGAGTTTAACTTCTATCTTACTCGTTTTCAGCCTTAGTTCTATTGAGTTGTTGCTGTTTTCTCCCTGAACCATACCATGTACTATGGATCTTTTCTTGCATGCCAAAAATATAGAATATTGGCCAGCTAGGTTTGGATGCCCTGGGATCAAATCTGAGCTGCTCCCCTCCCCTATGAGAGAGAGATAGTGAGTTATAGTTCTGAAATCTAGGGAATATTTACTTATAGGTTTGTTGGTTATTTAATGCATCGAAGCTAAGAAAATCAATTTTTTTCTCATCTCTATATTTACTTATAGGTTCTTGGAGCAGACTTGGCTATACTCGATGAGATTGATTCTGGGCTAGATGTTGATGCCCTTCAAGATGTAGCGAAAGCAGTGAATGGTCTTTTGACTCCAACAAACTCAGTTTTGATGATAACTCATTATCGACGACTGTTGGAAGTTATAAAGCCGACATTCATCCATATTATGGTGAGTTGTTTAAAAATACAAGGCAGTGATCAAGTGTATATTTTATGCCTGTTGATTGCCTTCTCCATTGAAACTAGTGAATGTGGCTTCTCCTTGGGGGAAACTCTCACAGTAAATAACATAGCTTGCTTTCCTGATAACATGTATGGTTCGTCTGTTTTTATATCCATTATTTTCTTAGAAAGATATCAAACTCTAACATAAGCCAATGACTAACATTATAGCAACCTGAGATTTTGGCTGAACTATAAACTATGTGAAGATTGGCCCACATTCATGATTTCAAGTGATCTGCAAGTTAACTTATGTTTCATGGTTTCACCTTTCTCTTCTGTTTCTAACTGCTATTTATGAAGTTACGCCTAATGGATGAGTCTATTTGGATTTGATTCCTAGATTTGGTAATGAGGATCATCTATGTATGCTTTAATTAGGCATTGGGAGCATTTTGAAACAGTATCTGATGTAATTTAGTTGGGAACTTGTTCTGCTTTGTTCTTCACATGTTTTATTCTATTTAGTCACCACTACTAACTTTAATATCCTTCAGATTTAATCTTAAAAAGGAATTTGTTCTGGTGCTATAAGAAAATATCTTTGTTCTGATCGGGTTATGATCTAATGTGATATTTCCAGGAGAATGGAAGAATCATAAAGACAGGAGATAGCTCCTTAGCTGCAGTTCTTGAGGAGAAAGGCTATACTGCAATTTCTGCTGCATAGCATGCAATTCAGAATCGGTACACTTTCATAGTACTAAATGTTTGATTCTCATCAAACTCAATATACCGTTGTTAAAGCCATTCAGCTCTGTTTTTCAGCGTCTGCTCCACGGTGAATGACATTGCAAATTCAAGAGATGAGGTTCGACCATCATTTAAAGGGAGCATGGAGCTTCAGCCCTTAGGTATGAATAATGGCACCCTATACCGTTTTGGTTTTATAGTTATCCTGTCACTTTAGCATGTGAATCTTAGAGTTATTCTCCTCCATTTCTCACTTGGGGATTTGGGAATTAGGGTTTTTAGAAAGAATGAACTTTGTTTACTACGTGATTATTGTTGATCATATCCATTTTCAATGCCTTACCAAGTCATCCATTTTTGAGCTGATGAAAGTCAGATATGTGGAATAATAATTATAATCAGTTCAATTGAAGTTACAACTAAACTATCTGTTTTTAGTTGTCTTAATCTGGAAATTTTGTTTTGAACTATAGAGTCAGACTTGGAACTTGGATGTGAGTGTTGGATATAAGTACATATTTGATGCCGGTATGTTCAATTTTTTTATTTAAAAAAAAGATTTCTTTTGCATGTATTTGGAGAGAATTTGGAGGGTCATATATCTCCTCTACTTGTATCTGAAAATGTTTTTGGCATGTCTGTGCTTCAAGAAAATGAAAAGTAGAAGCAACAATATATTGCTTTTAAATGAGATTATAAGGTGATGTTTGAGAAATTGGATTTCAGAAAAGAATTCAGATTTTAAAAATATAAGTTGTGTGAATCGATGATTATTTTTAAAATTCAATTAAATTATGAATTTGAAATATTCTGAAATTTGAAATTCATATTAAAAGATTGAAAATATTTTTATATTAGTATTTGTATATTTTTATAATTAAAAATTAATAAATTAATTTTTATCTTTTAAATAGTAATTCTGTTTAGGGTTAAAATATGTTTCAAGTCATTGTATTTTTCGTGCATTTGAAATTTAACCCTTTTTTTTTTTAGAAATTTAATCTTTCTACTTTTTAGATTTTAAAATTTATGTTTAATTATTAACATTGTTAATTTTTTTTATTAAATTTAATCTTTCTACTTGTTAATTTCAAGAAATAAATGTCGGATTAAATATTTTGGGTTAAAATGTTGTGCGCATTTGTAAGCATTATCGTTTTATAATGTTTAGGAAAAAGTTATTTTAATAATTGTTAATAAACTAGTGTTAAGCCCTAAGCAGAAGCAAAACATTGGATTTTAAGAGTTATATTTTAAAAGTTGTGATTTAAGAGTATAGGTAAAGTATTTGAAGATCAATGTTAAAAGTTGTGATTTACTGCAAATAATAAACAATATTTATTGTGGAAGATAATTTGGGTGGGACAGATTATTATAAATAATAATGGAAACTAGATCTCAGTTGGGATGGGATGTTTGAATAGGTTTACTCATCGCCCAACAATTGATGTTTATAGAGATGTTAATTTTGTCACCTCCCAAAACAAAGCCAAACTCCTCCAACCTCTGTTCATGTATAATGTGTGAGATAAAAAAGATTCACTTTCAAACTATATATATATATGGTTGGTAAAGCTGTTATTAAATAATTTATCACAATCAAAAACTACCAAATCAAAATCTATTAAAATTTTAATGTTTCATGCACACTAAATTTGAGTATTATTATTTAGGGTATATTTTGACGCTACAGAGTAAAATAAGTCATTTGGACAGGTTGGGGTGCCGAAGAGGGGGCAAGAGTCATTAATGATTGTTTTTGCTACTCAATCGGTCAACACAAATAACATGTGCAAAATAAATCAAATTAATATTTGAAGTATGAGGAATAATAGTCCCATGTCAATCTCAAATTGCCTCGGATCTTGCTAATAACCTTGTGGCTGTAATGTTTTGCCATCCATTGCGATTTTATCAACAAAAAGCTTATCCTTATCGTTAAGGTTTAAGCCATAAGCACATTTAAAGACCTTACTTTTATGTTAGTTCCGTTAACAACATCATAGTTGCTATTCCTTGCAACAGTCACAAGACCAACCGGGTTCGAACTATCCAAGAAAAAGGTGTGACGATTAATCCTAATAGTATGGGGTACCAAACAACATCTTTGTCACTAGTTCAATATACATTGTAACTTGGAGACTTGGTAGCTTCTATGTACACGAGGAAGCCGTCCAAAGTAGCATTCCATAAGTGAATCGGGTTGTCATTAATATCTTGGAAGATTGATTCCGAGATTTCCAAATGTTGTACAATCAATAAGATTGATACTATAGAAAGCTCCAAATTTGGGCGGCTTTTTGTCAATCTTCATCCACCAGCTTGCAAAGGATCCGAATCCCATGAAAGTCAGAGTGTAGTGGAAGGAGGAAGCCTTCCAAACGGCGCCTTGAGAAGAAGGGCGAAGGAAAAGGATATGTTGCAACCCGCTCTACATCTCATATAGTTCATGGATCTTCCATGGTGTTTTCACACAAGAGCCCATTGGTTGAGGATGATCGAAAGCACGAGATATGTAACTTCCATTCGAAGAGTGATGCCATGCGAGTGTTACCTTTTTTATCAACACCTCGAATTGGAATCATGGATATTGCCTTCCAGTCATCCTCGTTAAACAATTCGTCTCCCACAATCTAAAATTAGGGTTTAATTGGGGACGAAGTTAAACTTTTTTTTGGGAGGGGTTAGAATTAAATTATATAGTTTCTATGATAAATTTTATTATTTAAGGGGCCAAAGTATAATTTTACTATTATTAATTTAGAATTTTATCAATTATAAAGGACTCAAATAAAAAAATTTCCAATTTAGGGGAATTGGGCACCTGCCAACCCTTGAATCCGGCCTAAATTTAACAAGCATCAATCTCTCCCGCAATCTAAAATCATCATATATATTTGCCAAATCTAAACCTACAATTTAACATATTTTCAATATTTACATTATATTATATTTAATTTTTCTTAGGATATAAATTATAATATATATATATAAAAAATAAAACATCGTTTTGTGCTCCAAATTCAAAGCTTGAGGTTGACTAATATTTTAAATGAGTTTAATTTTTTTTATTCAAACTATTTTAAATTTAAGGTGAATAACCTAACCCTTAAACACGCCTAAAAATAAATATTATGTAATTTAGGTAAATATTTCATAAAATGCATGAAAAATTATCTATGGTAAATAACATATACTTAAATTCTAAAAAAACAAAATATATGTTATAAAATTAACATACATTATTATTATATAAAAATAACTTTTTAAACTTAATAAAGTAGAGGTGTGTTTGAGAAGCCATAAAATAATTGAATTTGAGTGTAATTGTTTATAACATAAACAATTCGCGTAATTATCTCAATTTTCACTTTCTCAAGAATTGAATATTGTAATTGAGGTGTTCCAATTACACTTAATTAAGTGGAATCCGCTAATTACAATTTTATCCAAACATGTCACAATATAAGTAATTACAAGCAGTTACAACCAAATTTAATTACTAGGTCTTTTTTCAAACACACCCTTAAAGTAAATTACACTACTGATCAATCAATTATGTGTAAATTGTTGTGAAAAGTTAGTTAATTTTGTCATCAATTTTTGTTAGATGAATTACAAGAGGAGAGTAAAGCCCTAGCAGCAACGCAATTAACTTGACTCAAACCCAAATCACACCTGGAGTGATAAACACCCCGACTATCATATCAACACATGAGGTTACCCTCAAATTTTTCTTCATGCTTTAAAAACAATATATATATATATTCAGATCTATTTGTCATTACAAATTTAAAGAGGGGGTGGGTTACAAGGGGTTAAATTCTTGATCTTTGATGTTAATTTACAATAACTTCACTACTCCAACTATAGTTTTGTTCGGTTTTATATTAATTTTAAAATATAAAAATTAATTAAAAATAATACAAGTCAAAATTTAAAATTGTTTGTGGAATAAAAAATTGTACCGGTAGTAAATAGGATTTAATTCTTAATTAATATAAGTACAACTAACCATATTTAAATTAATCATTTCTACCTTAATAAGTGGTTGAGGGTTCCATCTTTGCTCTGGGTATGGAGTAGCTTTAAAACTCGTTGCCTCTTAATGGGCCTACAAAATATGGAGGATTAATTACTTGACTCGCTCCAATAGATATATTGAGAAACAAAAATAATAATAATCATTTACAAAAATTTTAGAGGCAAATTTCGAGTCAGACAAAATTTAAATACAAATGAGTGATTTTAACCCTAATTAAGATTAGTTTATATGAATGTCTTATTAAATGTAGTGGACTTATTCAATTATTTGGTTGATTGTAAATTTTATTCATTTAAATACCTATTACAAGTAAATGCATCAAAAGATATTGGAATTAAATATATAAATTGAATTATTTCTATGAAATTAAAGATATAAATTGAAAATTTCCTTTTAAATTTGATTTTTCAGAAATAATTTATTTATCAATATGAAATATCTTAAAAGGGAAAAAATACAACACATGTCTATGTCCTATTCACCTTGCTTTTTTTTCCTTCTTAACATTTTTAGGCAATTGGACCAAAAATGTTAACAGAGGTAAAGTTTAAAGGTATTAATTAGGTACCTGTATGTGAAAATTGGTATAGTTTAGGGGCTAAAATGTGAATAGAGCCTAGTTTGAGGTGTTAATTCAATTAAGCCTTTAAGAAGAAAAAAAAAACAAGGAGAAACTCCACAATTGATCACCCAGCTTTCATAATTTTTTTATTTTGAACATTGAAAACAAAAAGATAACAATTACATGATTTTATTAATTTAGTCGTCGTCATTTATATACTTCTATTATTTTAATCACTTACAGTTAATTTGCAATTACATACACTCATTTTGGTCAACCAACTTTAGTGAATTTTCATTTTGGTCACTCATTTTATCATTTTAATTTCTTTTAATTTTTTTAGGAATTAAATTTAGTTTTTTTTTTCAATAAGGAAACCCAGAGAAAATCTAGGTTACAAATTTCATTTTTTTAATTTCCCCTTTTTAGAATTAATTTCTGTTTTTCTCAATAAAATGAAAGGAAAAAAAATTGGGGTTTACATGAAATTACTCGAGTTTTTATAGAAAAAATTTAAATTTTTTCAAAAAAAATTAATTTATCTTTTTCATTTCCTTTTTAGAAAAATACCTGGATTTTTTTTCAGAGAAAACCTACAATTTTATAAGGAGTTATTTGGGTTTTTAGAGGGAAAACTTTAATTTTTACTTTAAAATTGAGGTATAAGTGAAAAACTTGAGTTTCATTTCAACAACTAAATAACTCAATTCTAGGTAACAAAAAATGAATTTAACTCTAAAAAGGAAAATAAATGATCAAAATTAAAAAAATTATTAAAATTGGGTGACTAAATTGCATGCATATAATGACATATTAACCACAAGTGACTAAAATGATAAAATTATGCAACAATGTTGGTCATATTGTAAACTTTTTATTTTCAATATCCAAAATGAAAAATTATGAAGGTTGAGTGACCAATAGGTAAACAAACATTTACAGTGAGGAATGTAGTCCCTTTCAGTCGTCCCTACAGTATCATAGAGACTATAGTGGAGTCTTCTCTCTCTTTGCTTCCATTTTCATGGCTATTTCTGTCCTCATCCCACATATCTCCATTGAAATAGCCTCGTAATTTCTTCCCCACATTTTCCCTCCTCTGTTTTTTCTTTTCCATTTTAAACCAAAATTTCTCATCAGACACGGTGAATTTGCAGTGAAACAACTAACTTAAACCAGCACCCATGGATCGTCTCAATGGCCCTCCCCGCCTCATGATAGTTTCAGATCTTGATTTCACAATGGTATTCAAAAAAAGGAAAAAGAAATCCCTGTTTCATAAATTAAGATCAATCATTGAATTTTCAAGTGATTTTCATCTTTCTTTTTCAATTTCCAGGTCGATCATGAAGACCCCGAGAACCTTTCCCTTCTTCGATTCAACGCTCTTTGGGAAGCCTATTATCGCCACGATTCTTTGCTGGTGTATTCCACTGGAAGGTCGCCGACGATTTATAAACAGCTGAGGAATGAGAAACCCCTTTTGACCCCAGATATAACCATAATGTCCGTTGGAACCGAGATTGCTTATGGTGAACCAATGGTGCCTGATTATGATTGGGAGCAACACTTGAATCTCAATTGGGACCGAGATATTATTACTCAGGAAACTGCTAAGTTTCCTCAGCTTATTCCTCAGGCATGTTTCTTTACTCTTCATTTATTTATTTTCACAATAAAAAATGCCAATTTAGCTTTTGTTTCTAGTTCAGCTAAGGATCGAGCTCAGACTCGAATAGTTTACGAAGTTTTCAAAGATCGATAGTTACCTGTCAAACATGGATTTTGGTACAATTACTTCTAAATGAGAATCTGAGCTCATAAGCTATTCGAGTTCGATTCAAAAAGAAATCTGTTTCAGTATTTCTCGAATAAGTTCGAATAGCTCGAATGAGTTGAATTCGAGTATCAAAATATTTGACTGGAGTGCTTTAAAAGCCTAATCGAGTTCGTTTTAGTATATGTTTTTTATTCTTAATTAAGTGTTGAAAATTTGAATTCGAACTTGAACGACATAGGTTCAGGTTGTCCCTTGTAGGAGATTTGAGCACCTTTCTCAGGTTGGGTGTTTTTGCTAGTGGCTAATTCGTCTTTGGAATTCGTTTTATTTGTATCAGTTCCCTTCCCCCTTTATTTTGAAACCCCTTGTTTTTGGTTTTTCTAACAAAACTCATTTTTCCTTTAAAGAAAATATTTCATTGGAAGTGACTCTTGACAATTTTGAATAACAAAGTGTAAGAGTTTTGGTTTATAGATGGTAATTATATTAGAGTGCACACCTATTTTATTCGGATTCAGGTATATCAGATATGGACATGTATATAGTATGTGTATGCTTAATTTTTTAACCTTTTTCCATGTATCTGGAGAGTCATATATGAGTATGTTTGAAAATCTATGTTGCTTTTACTCTTTGTTTTTCTTGAAGTTCTTGTGTCTGATATATATATATATATGTTATATATCTGATGTAACACATGAAAAAGGTTTTGAAAATTAAGTGTACCCATGTTGAATATGTAGCCCTATCACTCACATTCGGGTTCGAGTAATATAAAGATAGATAATCATTACAAAAGCTAACAACTTCGTGTTTTCTTTGCAGTCAGACACCGAGCAACGACCTCACAAGGTTAGCTTTTTCTTGGAGAAGCCTAATTCATTAGAAGTAATCAAGGCACTTTCAGAAAGTCTAGAAAAACACAAGGTGAGATTGTGTGTTTCTTTTTAATGAAATATACTTAAGCATGAGATAAGAAAATTTGCATGAGAAAGCATGTTTGGGTAAGGGATTTGAAAATTTTTTGGGTGGCTGCCTGGTCTGGGAACACTTCTACCTTGTACTATGTTACTCCTACTTTTCATTTTTCTTGACATACAATATTTGAAAGTTGACACTCATGTCCGATATATGGATATGAAATAAAACCTCCAAAGATCTTCTAAATATATGGAAAAACTTCGAAAATTTTATTATACCTGTATCAAACAGATATCCATATCTGATAAGATACTCAAGTCAAAGCAACTTAGTTCTTACACCAATGTATTGAATATTTCACACATGGATGCTTTAAGAAAAATGAAGAATCTTGACATCATAGATATTTAATGGTGTCTCATAAATGGCTTTTGATCTTAATATCTTCTTTTGGCAGCTAGATGTTAAAATAATTTATAGCCATGGGACAGCATTGGATGTATTACCAAAAGGTGCTGATAAAGGCCAAGCGCTTGTATATTTGCAGAGAAAGTTTAAAGCTAATGGAAGAGTTCCACTTAGTTCACTTGTTTGTGGTGACTCTGGAAATGATGCTGAGCTTTTCACCGTTCCTGACGTATATGGTGTGATGGTAAGCATACGGTTGAGAAAAAAAATTATAAAAGCAAAAATCGAATCAAATCTCAGTGCTTGGCTTGATTTTGATTAGATTTTTGTTTAATTTGATTCAGTTTCAGTTTGGGTATGACTTGAATGCATTTGATTCTGTTTGCAATTCATAAGTTGAAAAACTACAATTAATCGAATCGATTCGAACCGAATCAAATTTTATTTTATATTTAATTTTTAATGTTTAATAATATAAAAATGAATATTTTATTTCTATAGTAGTAAAAATAAATTTAAAATACTATGTAAATAGTTTACCAATGAGCTTAACTGACCAAATCAGTGAATTTGGTTTTGGTTGGTTCAGTTATTAATGGTATTGAATTAGGGATGGCAATGGATGGTGTGGATTTGATATTTGTGGATTCGTATAATAACCAAATTCGGATATTCTAATTATAGCGGATGCTGATATTAATTTGTGAATATCCATTATCTGAATCCGCTTTATTTTTGCAGATAATGGATATAGATATCTGAATTGACTATTTGAATCCATTATGCTATTGTGGATAGTGGATTCAAATTTGGATATCTAAATCTATTATACACTTTGTTTCTAAAATTATCTTGACTTTGTAAGTTCAGATATTTAGCAGATTCAGATATCAGGTTGATGATGTTACTTAAAATGGATTTGGATAGTAGTAATCGAATTTAGTCTAGATAATAATCGGATTAAAATTTAAAGCAGTTTTGCTACTTTGACTAGGATATTTCATTAATTAACCACAAATTTCTTTCAAAATTGCACTAAACTGAACAGTTTCACTGCTTATTATGCAGCTTTCAACCCATTATCGTTTCCATTCTTCAGGTTGGCAATGCACAAGAAGAGTTATTACAGTGGTGTGCTGAAAATGCGAGAAACAATCCCAACATAATCCATTCGACTGAGAGATGTGCATCTGGAATAATACAAGCCATTGGGAAATTCTCTTTTGGTCCAAATGTGTCTCCCAGAGATATCAAAGATTGGGGAAAATGCAGAGTAAATGTTTTGAGTCCTGGTTATGAAGTTGTGAAGTTCTATTTGCTTTACGAGCGATGGCGAAGTGCTGAAGTTGAGAAGTCTGATCAGATTTTGCAAAATCTTAAATCAAGCTTTGTATGTCTCTTTTCTCCTCTTTCATTGATTTAATATTTCTTTTGCTATGAATAGGGATGGGATAGTGCAGATTCAAATATTTATGAAAACTCTTTTACAGATTTGAATAATATTTGAATTAAGGTATTATAATTAATATTATCCAAAACAGATGCAAATATAACTCTTGGATGTCCATTATCTGAGTCCACTTTAATTTTTAATTTTTTGATTTGTTAGATTTAGATATTTAATGAATTTGGATATTTGATAGGTTAATGCTATTTGAATTCGGATAGTGACACTTGGATTTTATATGGATAATAAATGGATTCAACTTTTAAAGTAATGTGAATTCAAATATTACAAAAATATATAGATAGATAGATATTCAACCCATTGTCATCTCTAGCTAAGAATTGCAATGACCTGATAATCTCTGCTTGGATATCTGTATGTCCATAGCTTGATCTTGTCCAGCTATGCTAGTTGGATGTAAGTGTTGAACACAGATATGTGATCAGATAAGTATGTTCAACTTTTTAAAAGATTTTCATATATTTAGGAGTTCATAGATTTATGTTCATTTTAAAAAAAAGAAAACTCGAATAGCTGATAGTTAATTGATCAAGTCTTTTCTGTTTAGTATCCATTAGGTACTTTTGTCCATCCCTCTGGAACTGAGCAACCAATGAGCAAGTGCGAAGATATGATGGAAAGATTATATGGGGATAAACAAGGAAAACAATATTGTATTTGGCTGGATCGCGTTTCAACATCACAGATTGGTTCAGATGCATGGCTTGTGAAGTTTGATAAATGGGAGTCAACTGGTATGATTTGTTTGATCTTACTCTTTATAATCCCACATTTTTTTCCTTATGAACCACCGACACCTTTGACCGGGAAATGTCAGACATGAATATGGTTCCGACATGATAAGATACGTACTGGACACACAAGGCCACAAAAAATAGAAAAAATATCTGACATGTTGAAACACAGGAATGACCTATGTTACTTGAACTCAGGTGTCTTTATAATCCCTATTTCATCAGGTCTTCTTTTTTGTTTTCTATTTTGAGGTTTGATTTAAAAAATAATAAGTTCTGTTTTGGGAACTAATGTGGCTTTTTAGAAACAGTGCATGTTCATTGGCTTCTTTGGGTCAAATATGCAAATTGATCAATGATATAGTTCGAGTATCTAATAGTAGTTCGAACCGTTTTAGCATTCATGTTGGATATTAGCATTTTTTGCTATACCATTCATGTTGGATACAGATAATATATCCAACAGGGATATGATTAATCTTTTTCAAAGTTTTTCATGTATTTAGAGGTCCTTGAAGGTTCATACCCAAAAATGTTCGGGTATGAATGTCGGACACAATTGCTTTAAGAAAAATCAAGAGTCAAAATAACATAAACAGAGTCTCCTGGAAATAGTTTTCTTCTGTTTGTGATGCTCTCTAACCTGTAAAACAAGAAGGTGGCTCATCATTTTGATTTGGAGCTAGCACATAAGCAGAGCCTCCTGGAAATAGCTTTCATGAAAATTGTTAAGAGGCCAACATCTTACTGTTCAATTCATTACTTGTATACCATATTTTTTCCCAGTACAGCAGAGGTTGTGATTCAAACCCTAGACCTGTTGAATGCTTTCTCTTAAAGGCGGCTTTATCAATTCATAATGTTGTGATCCAAAACCTAGATTTGTTAAAATATATTCTCTTAAAGATAGCTGCATGAATGGGGGCTCCGAATTCTTTTTGTATTCTCTTTTACTAACCAACTTTTTTTTAAGAAAAATAAAAAACTGAAACATTGTAGATGTTTCTCATGAGCTATTTCTTAATCATCTTTCCAGGTGAGGAAAGACATTGCTGTCTTACAACAGTCTTACTGAATACAAAGGTATCCCCTCTCCCCTTCACTAACTTAATTCATTTCTAGTTATCGATTTAATCGGGCTTGTATACATTTCCAACATAGGTTTTTATACCCATATATCGAATGCAAGTGTTAAATATGAGTACTTCAAGAAAAATAAATAATTAACAGTTAACAGGTTTGATAACAGTCATTAACCCATTTTTTCGTATGCTCTTGGATTTCAGCAAGCTGAAGAAGGCTTCACATGGATGCACATACATCAGACATGGTTGGATGGTTTGGAAACAAATCATCGAACTGTGTGGTTTCTCTAAGCCCCCTACCTGAGCAGGTAGGGGAGAGCATAAGTCGGTTAAAACCAACTTAATCAATCAATTCGGTTAAGTCGGTTTCAGTTTAAATGGTTTTGGCAGTTAAATTGAGTGTAGGGTTGGTTAATTTTATTATGCCAATTGGTTATCGGTTATTGAATTTCATAATCGAACTGATTGACTTAACTGTCCTAATATTTAATATTTTTAATTATTATATATTATAGAATATTAATCAGTTATATCAGTTAAATATATTTATATTTTCATTATTTTAAATATACTTCATAATATATTTTAAATATAAAATTGAAAGATTTCGTTGAAATTGTTGGTTTGAAAAATTTTCAGAAGCTAATCCTAAGTTCTTTGATTTTGATTAAAAAATAGTTGGATGTATTTAATTCAATTAAAATTTTGATTCATAAATTAGATTATCATATTTTATAGACTTGGGAAGATAATGAGAATCCTTAATTTCTCCTAAGTTTGTTTTCTAACATTTATCTAAAAAATAAAAGACAAAAATTGCAAATAATTTAAATAAATGATATTGCAATAAAAATAAAGGTGATTCAGTACATTGATAAGATGTTCGAAGCACCAATGGTTTCTACAATAGAGAATGGGCTGAAACTGCTACTACCAACTTCATTTAACATCACTTCGACAGGATAGAATGTTGAGCAATGCCTAAACTGGTCCAGCCTCGGGTCTGAATGACTCCTACCACCTCGGGTGCAGCCGTCTTCAACATAAAACTCTCGGTAATTCGACTACTATTTCCCTGCCAAATTTATCGAACAGATTCATCGACAACTTGAATGAATATAAGGCTTTAAAGTGAAATCCATTCAAAAGCATGGAAGATTTACCTGTGATATAGAAACTCAGAGTTACGGTTATCATAAAGATAAACAAGCCTGGCCTTTTCAGAGTTGCAGATGATGTCGACCTATCGAGAACACCATCAACCATGTAAGTATGGTACATACATGCAATTAATCAGATAGTTCATTCCGAAACCATCACTAATTAATGGCATCCATGACATTTCATCCACAGGCACTAAGTTTTTCACATGCATGCATGAATAGTTATCGAAATAAGTAATGGTGAATACCTTGAAACAATGCTCGCGCCCGACTCGGTTTTAAGTCCGAATCCCAAGGGGAAGAGTGGATCATAGTGTGAATCCCCCACATTCATTGGTAATTGATCTACAGTTTTGAACCATGTTCTCGGAAGTTTTCCACTGAATCTGTAGTCCCCGTAAAGGACATCAGTCACACCTTGGCCTTCAGTGCCAGGTAACCATGCTGCCACTAGAGCATCAATGGCAGAAACATATGGTTCAATCACGATTGGTCTGCCGGAAATGATAACAACCACACACTTGACAGTTCCGCAGACATTGTTAATGGCACTTGGGCCAGGGTCTATCATCGTAAGGTTTGTGCTATCCCCCGCAGTCTCCGCATAAGGGGGCTCACCAACAACAACAATTGCATAATCAAATTTGTTAGATTTCACAAAGTTGGCATCAGGGCTCTCACGGAAAACAATTTCAGTGCTCCGATCAACAGTAGATTTTATGGCACCGAGGATTGTAGTCCCTAGTCATGGAAAGAAATATTAGTAAATTTATTGCAGTCAAAATCTTGTGAGCTGGCGGTGTTTCGAAAGATAGATAAATAAAGCATACCCCTTGTAGAGTTATTGCCATTGAATCCTTGCCAATTAATTGTCCACCCACCACATTGATAACCCAAATTATCAGCATGGGTGCCAGCAACTAGGATCTTTGAAGCTTTCTTTGGAAGGGGCAGTAGAGGTGTACTTCCAGGTTTCCCGTTCTTCAGCAATACAAGTGATTTTCTCACGGCTTCCCTTGCCAAGTCTCGATGTGCCTTGGTATGGGATATCAAATCATTTAAAGCATACAACTTTTACAAAAGAGCACTTCGACGATGATTTGCAGAAAATTAGAAAGACCAACAAATAATGATTGATTTACAGAAAACAAGTTAATGGATATTAAATTTTGGATTTATACAAACCAAAGAAAACTGGACAGAGATGAAAATAATCTCGCATGTTACAATATACTAACTAACCTGGCTTCCGAGCTCATTAACTAGACTAAAGTCAGCCATAGGTGTCTCAAAGAGTCCCATAGTGAATTTGACTTGCAAAATTCTTTGCACCGCATCATCAATACGATCCATCGGAATAACTTTGCTATCCACAAGATAGGTTAGATCGTCTACGAACTCGGTAAGGTTGAAGGGGACCATGACCTGCAGAACACGGATCAAGAGACTCCAAGTCTTAGAATGCATCCACATGCTGTCAACGTCCGCGTTTTACACTTATCAAAATAATTGCAAGAAAGCAGTTATCTGTCCGCATTTTACACTTATCAAAATAATTGCAAGAAAGCAGTTATCTTCGATTTTATTTGAAACATGTCTATGCAGAAGCTACTAACCATGTCGATACCAGCTTGAATCGCTGCTTGAATAGAGTATGTATAGTTCGCATGCGGTGGTGAGGTGATCCTGTCTATTCCCTGCCAATCTGATATTACAAAACCCTGAAAATCCATTGAAACAACAATTTGCATTAACAGGAAAATATCATAGTACAAAATTAGCAGTTCGTCCTTTAAGGTAATACGGATATATCAATATTTTGGTCCAATATTTTACAGAAAAATGGGATTTTCATTATGTTCTAAATTTGCAAATTTTTGTTACTGATAAAGAGCTGTAACAAGGCTCAACCTTAAACTTAAGAGTGTTCTTAAGGAAACCAGAAATCAGCTCACGGTTTGCATGCATCTTTTGCCCATTCCAGCTGGAGTAGGAAACCATGACTGTCGAAACACCCTTGATAATAGATTGAGAATAGGCAGGCATGTACATGCTAAGCAACCCATGCATGTCAATCACGGTGTTGTTTTCATTGATGCCCCGAGTTGTCCCACCATCACCTACAAAGTGCTTTGCACAAGCCGCAACCTTGCCCCTGACAGAAAGGAAGAACAGAATAAAGAGGGAAAACAAGCACTATAAACATGATGGCACACACTATATTATATACACAGTATATGATATCGAGGCATCATTAGTGATGCCATACCAAATATAAGCTGCAGATTGTACAATCTGTGACTAACAAGAAGACTATATAAACCATGATATTCAGGGAGCATCCAAGGCAAATGAAAAGGGAAAGCAATGCAAGATTGAATCTAGTACTTATCTAGATCACTGGACTTTGAAGAGTATGACGAGGAGTGTGAATCTATGGCATTAGAAAAAGAAACTTAGAAGAGTAGCTCCTCGGAGTTAGAACCATTGTCAAAGGAATTCTAAGAGTATATACAATTCTACAATACGAAAGTACGTTAACTTGGACAAGTTTCATACTTCCCACCAACGTATGGAACCCCCTTGCGCCACGTAGAAGGAGGATCTCCTTGCAACCCAAGTATGATATCAGTCATCTGTTCCACAACTTTATGATCCTCACTGTAGCTTTCATAACACCGACCCCACCTTGGATCTCTACATACCTATAAAGAAAACGCCAAGAAAAAAGGGTTGTATTGCGGCGGTGGTGAATTCAGATGCAGCAAGCATGTGGAAGAGTTGAAATTACTAGACACAACTGTCTGATCTTATTAAAAGTATGTAAATTACCGCAATGCATGGAGCAAAAACATAAGGAATCCCGGTAGCTCTCACTTCAAGAGCAGTTGCAGCACCAATCTTCTTCACCAGCTCAGGATCTCTGCATATTCATTCGAATGGAGTTTACAGTTGAATTGAGGAGCAATATTAGCTTGACTCTATCTTTCCTTTCAGGAAAATGAAAGTGAAGTTCCTCGAATGAAGATATAAATGCGACATCATTTAATTGACCCAAAACTGTTACTAATGTAATCCTCTTTGTTTCTTTTGATGGCAACACCGTTTCTAAGCTTTCAACTAAAGAATGGAAGGTTAAAGAGTGAAAAAGTACAATAATTTAATAATTCTATGATAAATATCAGCAGAAACTGAATCAAAATCTATGCTTACCCGGTTGCACCAAGCCCCACGTTATGTGGAAATATTGTAGCATTATAAACATTGTTATGTCCATGAATAGCATCAATGCCATAAATCATAGGAATTCCCAAACGACTAGACAGAGATCCGTTCTGAAAAGCATTAACCATATTGATCCAATCCTCGGCCTTAGCCTCCGGAAGCGGTTCGCTTCCACCACCACTTAACACACTTCCTGTGAAAGAAACAAATGCTGTCAATTACAAACTGTAAACTGATATGACCATGTTATCCGGCCTTCGGGTTGACTGACAAGTACAGGCATACTGCATTTTTTTTAATATATATAGAGGATCACCCGAATATGTCTCTACCATGTGTACATCATCAAAGAGAAAGAAAAATCCGAACATATCAGATCAAAAGATTGATAATGAACCAACATTCAAGTATACCCAAACTATAACTTGAAGCAATAAATGTACGAGTAGATAATAGTGAGCATTACTTTCTAATATGTGGTATCATAATATTACTATTTTAAGGTTGCTACATACAAATTGTGGCAGACCACCCCATTAACAAACAATAATCAGAACCCACAAAAAAAGGGATGAAAATCATTGCCAAAAACAGTAACCAGAACTAAAACAAAGGATCAAAAATAAAAATAAAAATGGTGAAAATTATTATTACCAACGGAGTAATCTCTGAGTATCTGTTCAGTAGCAACACTTCTATCAATCTGGGCCATTTGACCAATCTTCTCAGCCAGTGTCATTTTGGACATTAGATCCTTAATTCTAGCAGCTACTGGTTGCTTGGGATCTTTGTACTTTACATACTCAGCTCCCACCGCCATTGCCAACCATGAAACCCACACCACCAGCTTCACCAAACTCATCCCCATCTAAAAAAAAGAACAAAAACCCAGTATTTCAGAGGATATAAACACCAAAGTTTTTGAAGTTTTCTCGGCATCCAAACAGGATGGGTGGAAGAGTAGGAACGTGGTTAGCATCTTAAGTTAAGAAACCAAGAACACGATAGCTACTACATTGCCTTCAAAAAAAGGGGAAAAAAGGAAAGAAGAAATCTTACATATGAAAGCAAAATAATGATACCCTTTTTAGCTGAGAAAGAAAGTAATATATTAGTGAAATGCTTTAATTTATGCTTTTGGAAAGTGAAAATCTACAGCCAAGCTTAGATATTTGGTTTTTGGCTTGTTCTTTTATTGGAAGGTGAAAACTTGAGAGAGGAGACAGAATAAATAAATTATTAAAAAGGGACAGTTTTCTTTTTTTCTTAAACACATTGAAAAAGTTTAAAAAATTAATAAATAAATATTCTGATTACCACTGGGAGATAAAAATATGGATTAAAAATCGGATCCGTTGAATCTTAATTTCAAAATTTACCAATTTGTAATAATAAATTAATTCTTTTTTCACTTATGAATGTGATTATTTTAGTAGTATTTTTATTTTTATATTTTTTAAGATTTTTTTAAAAAATAGCATTAATAATTTAAAATTATATTTTGGATTAAAAAAACAAAACAAAACGTGGGAGCAGAGTTTTAGATAGTAAATGAGTGTAGTTGAAAAGTGGGGGGTTTCCATTTCATTCATGATCTTGATTGGCTCTAAGGATTAGTTGATCCAATCATCTTTATTTTTTTTTTTTTTTTTAACCCTTCATTTTGCCCATTTACTTTGAATGTTTATTTTTATTATTATGTTTATACATAAATAAAAAATTAGTTTTATTTTATATCTATGAAATTAATCATTTATGTTTGTTTTTATAATAATTTTATTAATGAAACATGTTTCATGTAATGTTTATCTTTATTAATTTATAATGAAGCTATATATATATATAATTGTTATATAATTTTTTCCAGATTTATTACTTAATAAAATAATTTATTATGTATTTATTTACTAGTTAAAAAATCTCAAACGTGTTTAATGAAAGGAAAAGCAAAAAAAAATTAAATAAAAGATAAAAAAATAAAAAAATTTACTTTTTAACTAAGTGAAATTAAAAGTAGTAATGAGATTAAAATAGATCCATGGTGGTAAAATGAGAAGAGAGAATAATTATTAAAGAAAAGTATATATATGGTAAAAATTAAAATATTTTACAAATTATATTTAATTAAATAATAAAATATAATTTATATTTATATTTATATTTATGCTAAGTGATAAATAAAAATTATAAAACTTTTATTAAAAATTAAATCAAAAAAGTTATTTATATCATATTAGATGATAATAAGATTATGCATTGATTCACAGAAGTATTTTTAAGAAAAAAAAAACTTTTAAAATAAAAGTATTACTAAATAAATTATTTTTGAATTTTTCAAAAGTGTTTTTGAAAAAAAAATATTGTAAAAATATTTTTTGACCAAAAGCTGAATTGGGCAATTTTAACTTTTGTATAAAAATATTTTTTTAGTCCAAAAATATTTTTGAGAATATTAAACTAGTTTATGTTATGTATATTAAATAAAAAAATGATTGGGGGTAAAAGAATAATTACCCCCTATTTTTGGACTTCTGGTGTATTGACTACTCATTATAGCATTGAACTCCACCCAATATTTTGGAGTTTAGTGACTACTTTTTTCAAACATACTAATTTGGTACTGCGTTTTAGTGGATTTTTCCTTTTATACTTTTAAAATCTCAATAAATTTTGGTTGGTTGAGTGGAGAAATAGAGAGTTAGAGAAAGGAATAAAAATTTTTAAAAAAAATAAATTTTAAGTGTATTTAGTAAAAAGGAAAAAACTGAATAGACATTTTTTTTCATCCTAATGCTTAAAATTAAGCTTTTCCAAATTAGGATGATAAGAGGAGAGAAAATTAATTTTTCTAAATTTGAATAATAAGAGAAGAGAAAATGTGAGAGAGCTGTATAATAATTTAAAATTATGCATTTTATAAAAGTTTTATTATATTTTCTCTCATTATATCAAGTAATAGATGGAAAGAAAATTATTTTTTCTTTCAATTTTTTCATATTTTCTACCAAACCCACCTACAAAAAGAAAAATTATATTTTTTTTATCTTTCTACTTTTCTACCCTTCAATTTTTTAAATTTTATTTTCACTCTTGCAAGTAAAACTTAAAAGTGGGATTGCATCCAAAGGGAGCTTGAAACTCTAGCAATATATTTGACGTTTATGCCTCATTTGGTTATTAGTGTAATAACATAAAGAAAAAAAAATACAATAGTTAGATATAAAATAAAGAATATTTAATACTTATGAAAACAAAAAGGTGAGTAATAACTCTTGTAAAAAGAAGCGAAAATTTTTCATTCTCTTTGCTAAAAATAACTCATGAGAGTGGTTAAATATTATCAGTCGAATTAGTTTATTGTTAACTCATATACTAAAACATGTGCAAAAAAAAAAAACCTCTAGCATTAGCGTGTTTCAGTTCTATCTTACTTCACTATATATTATTCAAACGATATCAAATTTTAGTTAAAAAGAATCTATACTATTATTTAAATCTTTGATTAAGTGTTATAAGTTAATCAAACATTAACTTAGTTGGAGAAATTAGTAAACTACCTTTATATAGTTGAAATAAATTATAATCTTACATGGTACTTTGTCTTTATATTTTAAATAAAATTAATAAAAAATTATAAAAAATTATATTTAAACCTATGCTATCAACATGCATAAAACGAATATATTTGATTTTAGCAACGAATTATTAATCTTTTAACTTTTCAAAGAATTATTCATTAATAGTTTTGAATGATTCATTTGTTTTCAATCTTTTCGACTTTGATAAAAACGAAAATATGATGTTGGAGCATGACATCCTACAACTCAGATACTACCTTCGAGGGAAAAGCTGCTATGTAGTACTCCTTCCCAAGGACCATGAGTTGAAAAGTCCATAAAAGTTTGTAGGCGATGATGTTCTTGGCCATACTACTCTCCATGAGGGACAATATTCTATCCCAGAATTTAATTGCTGAAATTCCATCAATCAAATCAGTAATCATATCTCCATCTTGTAAATAAAAATCATACCACTCTTCCTCTTGAATTTCACGAAATTTTGAGTTTCTGATAGTATTAGGTCAAATATCCTTAAAAAGGACATATGACCTCCTAAGGCGAACCCCTCTACGTATCCTCCTTGTCAGGTGGTTCCTTCTCCCTACGTCCGACTTTTTCCCTCACTCGACTGCTTTCCACCAACAGTGGGGTGGTTTGATGACAGAATTTTTTTTAGTTCACTATTTGGGTAAAAGTACCATGACACCTTGTATTACGTTTTGGATTATATTTTATTTTCTTTATTCTGAAAATAAATAAATTAATTCATGTAAATTAAATAAAAAATAATTTAATTTTTTGTTAAAAAATCATTTATTTTTATAATTAAAAATTGATTTTTATATATCCACATGAGATATAAGAAGCATGTCATGTGTCGTTGTTTATTTCGTCAACTATACTAATTTTTAACAATAAGAATGAATAAATTTTTTAATAAAAAACTACTCTTTAATTTAATATATAAAAATTAATTTATCCATTTTTAAATAATAATAAAAAACAAATACGATGTAAAACCATCTTTATGTTCTTCCATATTACTTTTTACCTCCTAACCTTCCATACATTTACTTTTGCTGGAAAGGGTTTCTTTTCAAGTAGATAGAAAATTACTAGACTAACCATGTTGAAGAATAGATAAAATATTTTCTAAATTCGAGTTAACCTACTTTATTAAACTCTAAAAATTTGCTACTTCAAGCTTTAACTTCCGGTTTAAAAAAATTACTCTTTGAAAAATATTGATTAAAATATTTATAATAATTATTAATATTTGATGAGTGGTTAATGAATAAATGTCATGCACCAACTGTTACTAATAAAATGACACATATCATTTATATAAAATGAAAAATATTGAAGGAATTGAAAATAAATACTATTAATTTTATTAAACATGATTAAATATTAATTATAATTATTTTTTTTCGAGTTTTAGATTTTAGGTTTTGGTTTTTAAATTTTAGATTACGGATATGGGGTTCTGAATTTTGAGTTTCGAAATTTATGTTTAATGATCATAATTAATATTTATTTTTAAGCCATTCGATATTTTCTATTTTACACATGTGATAATTTATCAACTTATTATTAATTAATGGTGTGATATTTATTGCTTATTATGGGTCAAAATATAAATATTATCTAAGAATGTATTATATTATTCTTAACATCTTTAGTGATTTTTAACAATTTTCGCATTTCATATTTAAAAACAAAGGATAAATTTAGGGTTAAATTTGTTATTAGTGCTTATACTTTGAAAAAGTTATGAATTTAGTCTCTATATTTTAATTTGATCAATTTTAGTCCTTGTGCTTCTCGTATTGCTCAATTTCAATATTTGTACTTTTTAATTTTGAATTTTTAGTCCTAACCTAAGTAACAGTTAAATTTGTTTAGTTAAATTTAATTACTAGTCATGTACTATGTATACAATTATAGATTTAGTCCATATTCTTCAATTGGATCATTTTAAGTCCCTATATATTTTTTGAATTTTAAAATTTCAATATTGACATAAATGGCAATTGTTAATCTATAGATTAGATTTTTAGTGAGAAATATGTGAAAATAAAAAGTTGACATGGCATTACACATATAATAATATGTTTGCTGCATCAAATTTTGGAAATAGTAGAACTTAAATTAATAAATTTAATAGTTATTATTTGGTGAGAATTTGAATTTTAAATTTTGAGAAGTACTAAATCCACAACTTTCATAAAATATAAAGACTAATAGCAAAATTGAACCATAAATTTAACTCTTGACATTTATTTATTTATTTATTTTTTGTAAAATATACATCTACATCCGTTTATCATCCACATATAGAGATTTATTTTTAATGATATTGAAACATAAGATTTATAAATAAGAAAATTTAATACATGCACAAAATTATGAAATAATAATAATAATAATAATAATAATAATAATAATAATAACAGGACTTAAGTGAAATCCGGAAGAAGCAAAAAGGAAAAAAATAAAAAGTGTGGAAGAAGTAAATATTAATGAATTCCTTTGCTTTACGCCAGATTAATATTAGACTGAACCCTTTTTTTTTCAACTTGGCTTTTTAGGAATATCATCTAAGTTTAAAAAATTATAAAAATATTCTAATTTCAATATGTGATTTCCACAGTAGAGTTGACTACTGTTATTTTTTTCAGGCGGCACCACTCTAAAATCTTTTTTTTTTTTAAATTTTGGTGTCGCTTAACAAATTGGCGGTACCGAACTGAAGCGTTCAAAGGCAAAACAATTAAGGACCTGATTAAGTAATTAACTTAGATTAGCTGAAAAAAGAGTGTCGCGTGATAGTATAAGGACACCTAATTAAACTTTTGATTTATTTGCATATTTTTTTTTTTGAGTAAAATCAGATTGAGCTTATATTTAATAGAGAAAAAAAACAAAAAACTAACCATGGTCCAATAAGGCTGGCCCGATCAGCCTAGCCCGAAAGAGAAGCAATTAAGAAATATCTAGAATACTAAAAATTGTCCTAAAAACAAAATAAAAGTTGGAAATAGGAAGCCAACCGACCCTAATGCCCAATCATGTCTTATCACCTCTCCAGACCCTTCTTTTCTGTCTTGTCATTCTTTAATGGAGGTGTTCATTTTCGAGAAAAGCTTTAATGCCTCTTCAAGTCTCTGCCCTGTGACCGTTGATAGCCCTTCTCTTCTTCGTTTCTTTCCTCCTTCTCAATCCGGCTCTCTCTCGTTGTCCCTCTTGGCCTGAGCATCTGCAAAATCTAGGACCTTGTTCAACAGGTAATACTCCTATTTTCTTCTCAACGATTCCACTGCTAATACATGTGCTAAGTTATTTGCTGATCTTTGAGTAAATTCGTATTTCAAGCTCCTATATCTGGATTTCATGTGATGAACATATTTTATGTATGGGCTTATTTGTGACTTATCCTGATCTGGGTTTTGACATTTTTTTATAACTGTTAATGAGTCCCCTTCAATAATACTGCCTTCCTCTTCCATGTCGAGAGCAATTTGAGTTGCGCGCTTACATGCAAGGGCTTCTGCCTCAAACGCGGTTTGGACCCCTCTGTGAATGACTGCACTTGAAATGATAACGTTTCCCCTGCTATCACGCACAACCACCCCAGATGCTGAGATCTTATTTCTCCCATCAAAAGCCCCATCAAAATTGATTTTGAATCTGTTCGCAGATGGGTTTTGCCATTTCCTACTCTCATTTGAGCTTTTTGAGGTATTCATCCTGATTCCGTCTAGTTCTTGCAAATAACTGTTTATGAATCTGACAATCTCTTGACTGGATCTTGTTGTTTTGTCATGTATGCGGGAGTTTCTGTCGCCCTAAATACTCCATAAAGCTATGCAGAAAAGTCTGCATTTCTCTAGTGACAGAGAGACCAGTGCCAAGTTAAGCCACTCGCTAAACTCAACATTTGTAGATCTTAATAAGTCCACATCTGATAATAATCGTCATATCTTTACTGAAACAGGGCATTCCCGAAAAAGGTGATTCAACGTCTCTTCACCGCCACAACACCGAGGACACACACTACCGTTCCCCAGTCTCTTAGCAAACAAGTTCACTTTAGAAGCAATGTAATTCAATTAGATTTTCCAGATAAAAATCTTTATTTTAGTGGGTATTTCAACTCGCCATAGTTTCTTGTAAAAGTCCCTATAGTTATTGTGTAAAGCATAAGCTGTAGGATCCCAGTTCTGTAATAGTTTATAGGAGCTCCTCACTGAGAAAACACCCGACGATTCTCCACTCCAAGCCAGAAAGTCTTCATGGGGTTCTATTGACAAAGGTATTCGGAGAATCAGTTCTGCGACATCTTCTGGAAAGGTATTAACAATCAACTCCTTATTCCATTCTCTTACAGTATTGCTAATAAGCCCAGCAACTTTATCGCAATGCAAATTATCAAATCTGGACAATAATCGACCATTAGCATAATCTGGAATCCAAATATCTTGACTTATTGAAATATGTGCACTCGTTCCCACCTTCCACACCAACCCCTTCTCCAATGTACCCTTGGTTGCCCAAATACTGCGCCATATATAGGAACACGAATTCCCCAAACTCGATTGTAAGAAACTATTTTCTGGGAAATATTTGGCTTTGGAAACTCTTGCTACTAATGAATTCGGAAAATTCAATAATCTCCACCCTTGCTTTGCTAAGAGTGAAATATTAAAAGGAGCCATTCTTCGAAAGTCTAATCCCCTCTCTTCTTTGGATCTGCATAAAAACCTCCATTGACACCAATGTATGTCCCTTTTGCCAGGTCCCTTCTGCCACCAAAATCGTGCAAGAATACTTTCTATCTTTTCACATAAAACTTTAGGAAAAAGAAAGCAAGACATAGCAAAAGTAGGAATTGCCTGAAGTATTGATTTGATGAAGATTTCTTTCCCCCCTTGGGACAATAGTCTGGAACTCCAACTTTCAATTCGCGCAGCGATTCTATCAACCAGATTCTAAAAAGCCTCCTTTTTTCGTCTACCCACCATATTAGGCAGACTCAAGTACTTCTCTGGACTAGACGAACTTCTTACTCCCAATAGTCTCAAGACTGCTCTTTTTGATTCCTCGTTCGTATTTGTGCTATAAAAAATTAAGGACTTACCAAAATTAACACATTGCCCTGAACAGCTCTCGTAAACCTTCAATATATCTTTTAGAACCCTTACCCCTTTCTTTGTTGCTTCGCCAAACATCAAACAATCATCAGCAAACACCAGATGAGAAATTTCTGAACCTTTCCTGCTCGCCTTAGCTCCTCTAATCAACCCTTTCTTCTTCGATATCCGCATTAAGGCCGAAAGCCCCTCACTGCAAATGAGAAACAAAAAAGGACTAAGTGGGTCACCTTGCCTTAATCCCCTAGATGGTTTAAAAGTTCTGCCTCGATTTCCGTTAATGGTCACTGCATAAGAAACACTAGTAACACACCTCAATATCAATTCAATCCATTTACTAGCAACCCCATCTTGTTCATCACCTCTTTAAGAAAGTCTCATTCCACCCTGTCATACGCTTTACTCATGTCCAGTTTTACCGCCATATACCCCTTCTTCCCTATTCGTTTTTGCCTGAACGTGTGTAGAATTTCATAAGCAAGAAGTATATTATCTAATATCAGCCTACCTGGTACAAAAGCATTTTAGACCTGATCAATACAAGTAGCCATTACATCCTGCATTCTGTTGGCTATTGTTTTGGCAATTAACTTATACACAACAGTATAAAGACTGATCGGTCTAAAGTTAATAAGAGATGTGGGTTTTTGAACTTTAGGAATGAGGACAATATTAGTTATATTGGCTGAATCAGCTTCCCTTCCTTCATTCAGCACTCCTAAACAATACCCTAGAACCTCTTTTCCCACAATATGCCAATATTTTTGGAAGAAAATAGCTGGAAATCTGTCTGGACCTGGCGTCTTTGTGGGCCCCATCCCCTTCAGTGCCATTCTAACTTCATCTTCCCTAAATGGGGCTTGCAAACTCTCATTTACCTCAACTGCAATACTTCTTTCAATCCCTTCCAAAATCTTCCTTGGGTTAGCAACCCCTTTCGATGTAAACAAATTCTCAAAGTAAACCTTGGCTTCCTCTTGTATTACTAACTCCTCATTAATTTCTTGACCATTATCCAAAATCAGCTTGGAGATGGAGTTTGCACGTCTTTGGGCTGTAGCACAATTGTGAAAATAGGCCGTATTCCTATCCTCATATCTGAGCCAGTTAACTCTTGCTCTTTGTTCCCAATACGCCTCATCTTTTTCAATCTCCATGTTTAGATGGATTTTTGTATCAATGATCTTTAACAAAGTCTCATCATCTCTATCTTCCTTCATCAACGTTTCGAGCTCTTTTGTAAGCCTCTTTCGTAATTCTTCCTTTTTACCCTTGATTGTGTTGGCCCACTTTGATAATCCAATCTGTAAATTTTCCAATCTATCCAGCAACAGTTCAGATGATGACTCCCATAATTCTTTAAGAGTCGCCTCAAAAGAATCCTCCATCGTCCACCATACTTCAAAATGAAAATTTCTGTCTATCGAGATTTTGCTTACGTGATCATTGTTGATAAGTAGAGGGCAATGATCAGATATGGAATAGGGAAGATGATGAACGCTACCTAAAGGGAACAAATTCCTCCATTTATCATTTGCTACCCCCTGTCTAATCTTTCTCGGATATTTGTATCTGGAAGATTCCCCCTCTCCCATGTATACCATACACCCGAATATCCAATATCCATCAAATTACATTCCTCTAACGTATCTCTGAACACCTCCATTCTCTTGTGATCCCTCGGAAGCCCCCCTTTTTTTCAAATGAATACATAATCTCATTGAAGTCTCCAGCAACCAGCCACGGTAAATTACCTTCTTGGCTTAACCTTTTGAGTAAATTCCACACCAAATTCTGATCTCTTAAATATGGTGAACCATACAGGCCTGTAAACCGCCATTCTTCGTGATTACCATCTTCTTTAACCATAACATCCAGATGCCATTTAGAGAAACTTCTCAATGTGACTTCAATGTATCTTTCCAGGCTAGACATAACCCACCACGAGTCCCTTCAGCTTCCACCTCAATGCCATTGAGCAAACCATAACTCTTTCTTACCTTCTCCATTCACTTTTTGTCTAACTTTGTCTCCATTAAGAAGACCAATCGGGGATTTTGTTGCTTGATTAAGTATCGCAACCTCTTCACTGCCCGTGAGCTCCCCAACCCACGAACATTCTAACTCAAGCTTTTCATTGTTCTCGGTCAGCTGACATGATGTCAGCCGCCGATCTAGAAAAATTGGAATAGAATCCTAATTCCCATCAACACACATAATTTCTGCACCCTCAACAACTCCTGTACTTTGATCAATAGTCTTCAATCTTTTCACGCCTACGACTTCTGTCTCATCTACGTTTTCCTGTCCAGACTCCTCTGCTAAGCCTGTCCTTTTGATTCCAGCATTTGCAAACTGTCTATGATCTATGTGATTCATTGGCAAGACCCTCTTCCAATTAGACTTCTTTAATTCTGTCAGCCTGCTGTCGCCTTCATTATAATTCCCATTCTTCGTGCCTAACTCGACCTCCACTTTGTTGTCCACCTACTCCTTTAATCCCTCTTCCCAACTTGTCAGAATCTTTCCCCCTAATAAAAATCCCTGCGCAACGATTGAAGCAGCATCTCCTTCCTGCCCATCCTACTTTGCTGAAATCCCAATATAGTTACGCTGTTGGCTCACTTTTTTAATAAAAGAATTAAACTTGAGACTCTCTTTTCCAACCACTTTTGATTCAGCTTTTAAAGCTATTGTATAAGGAGGATCATTTTTAACTTTTTCTTTTTCTGCAGGATTTAACAGCAAGCAATCTTTGATGCCGTGATCCAATCTCCCACATCCAAAATAGAAAATTGGAAGTTTTTCAAATTTAAAGGAATCCATGACTTGATATTATTCTCGCTGAAAACAAAAATACCTCTTCTAAGGGGTTTTTAAACATCCAAATTAACCCTAACTCTGCAGACATCATCAATAATCTCAAATCTAAGAACACCCCCAAACGTGCTACCAATAGCATGCATCAAATCTTTCTTATCATACTCTGGTGGACATGGTCCAATATTAATCCAATAAGGCGATGAAATAAGCTTAACCTGGTCCCGTTCTACCGGATTCAATAATCTATCAAAAAGAATAAGATACTTACGAAAAAGCCAGGGTCGCCCTTCCATGATTAATTCCAGATCTTCTTCTAAATCAAAGATGATTAAAAACAGATTCTGCCCAGCAACCTGTATATCAAACTTCTTCTTGGTCTTCCATATACTTTTTAGTTGTGCCCTAAAACTTTCTGAATTAAACGATTTCTTCGTCCAAACCGTGCATATCAAAGTCGGCTTTACACTCGACACCACCTTTGATCTTTTGATTGATAATTGAGTTAGTTCTTCTGCTGACAATGAGATCTCGTCATTGCTCTCCCTCTCCAATCCACCACTCTCTTCCATCCCAAGCCACAGTAGTAGACTGCTTTTTCTAGGACTCTTTTAGAGAGCACTTTTGGTCTTCAAAGGAGATTAGTTTTCTCTGTTTATTTGCATATTAAATTTGTCCCCTTTTAAAATTAAAATTAAATAGCTCTTAAAATATATAAGAATAACACAAATAAACTCTTCTATTTAAAAAAAAATTAAAAAACTATATAGAATTCTTATTTAAATTATCCAATATGTCCCTCAAAAAATTTCCTTAGTGTATCTAAATTTAAACATTTTCAATTTATTCCCTAACATATTCTAAATTTAATTTCAAAAGGGGACAAGCCCTAACATGCAAATAGACCAAAAGTTTCATTAGGTGTTGCCATGCTCTCATGCCACACTCTTTTTTCAGCCAATCTAAAAAAAGTAATTACTTCATCAGGTCTCTGAACGTTTTGCCCCTTCATGTTTCAGTCCGGTGCAACCAATTTGTTAGGCGACACCAAAAAAATTATTATTTATTTATAAGGTGGTGTCGCCTGGAAAAATAGCAACACCCAACTCTACTGTAGAAATCAGATCATTCTCATAATTAGTTTTGAAGTTGGATCATATTCATAATTTTTTAAATTTATAGGGTCAAATTCCCTAAAAAGCCTTCCAACTTCAAAAGTATGGTATTATTTTTGGTAAAAGGTACTAGTGCTTATGGGCCGGGCTTAAGTATAATATTAACATATTTTATATTTGTCCAAGCCTGGCCCGAAATATGGACTTAAAATTTTGTCTAAATCCGCACATATTTGCAAAACACTAACCTAAGCTTATTTTAGGTCCACCTCTATTATTTTTTAAATTTTTTTATATTATATTATTTTAATATTTAATAATTTTATATATTTTATTTAATGAATTTTTTATATAATCATCTTAATATTGTTTTAATGATTACATTAGAGTGGTATTACATATTTAGTATAAGTTTATTTTTTATGTATTTTAAATTACATAATATATAAAAATAGCATAATATAAAATATTATAAACTTTAAAAAGGGCCGGGTCGAGATGGACTCAAGCCTTGAATGTTTAAGTTCGAGCCTGACCCATATTTTAAACGGATCAAAATTTTTTTGTCTAAAATTATTTTTCGAACCTAATGTTTTTACTCAAACTTTCCCAAATTTCAAGCCAATCCCATAAAGAGTTGTAGTAAAAGGTATCTTAAAATGATAAAACTACCTAGGATTTAGGCAAAGAATATACCTCTCCTATTCCTTTATAACCTAACCAAAGCACATATTCCTAAACCCACACTTTTATAAATAAAGCTTCAAAAATGAACCCCACAGAACTTGTTTATTTTTATTTACATATTTTCTTAAAACTTTTAATATTATTTTAAGAAAAAAGAAAAGAAAAGAAAGATGAATAGAGGGCCAAGACCAAATGGGATATATGTACCACCACCTCCACAACAGCAGCCATCCCAGAATTTCAAGCCTAAATCTGAATGGAAGCATCAACAAGATGCTAGCCTTTTATTAATTTATCTTCCTGGTATTTTCCCCTTTGTTTCATGTTTATTTTTACATAAGTTTTGTTTATGAGGCCGACCACCTCAAATTTAGTTTCTAAACACAAATACATTATTATCTTTTTATTCAATTTTATTATTAAAATATATAAGTAAAAACCCTGTCATTATAGGCCTCACATGGTTACATGAGGCTTAGCTTTTTAGGAGGATTGAGATTTCAGATCAAAGGTTTCCACGTGTAAATCAAATAAACCTTAGAACAGGGTTTTTATTTGTTGCTTCAATAATTCAATCCTATTCAATCAATTAACTTATCAAAATTTTAATTCTATAACATTCCAATCACTTGAATGGCTTTCTTCGAACAAGTATCTCAATTCAGTTCAAACAATATTGCATTAAAAATCGTTCTAGCAATTTCTATTAATTACCCATAACTCTTCAAACTTTTAAATCAAAAAATTATACATTCTTAAGTGTGTTCAAACCTATGTTCTTCTGCATAGTGTAATAACACCAACTATTATTTGAGATCGGCCATATTATGTCGGTTTAAAGGGGTGTTACGTCTATACTATTATTTAAAAGTTTGATTGAGCTGGTGTTGTGCAACAATTTGATCTCAATTCAATTGTGAAATTATCAAAAATAAAAAAAATACTACTTCTATAAAGTGAAAAATATTGTTTTGAAGATATTTTTGTCTTTTTTTTATTATATATTTTTATATAAAATTTTAAAAAATGCATACACATGATTTGAATCCAAAACATTAAAATTTTTATTATCTTAACTTTATCATTTCAACCCAATTCACATTTAAGTTTTATATGATTTTTTAAATAAATTTATTACATAATTTTTTTCATTCACATTGTCATTAGTATTTGGTCAAATTGGTCGATCCAATCAGTTTAATTAAAAAATTATTAAAAAAATTAAAATTTTAAAAAAATCTCAATTCAATCAATTTTTAACTAATTTAATGATTTCTTGATTCAAAAGCACTTTTTAAACTAATATCCCGATCGACTAATCTAATATGGTTTAAATAACATTGGAATTTATACAAGATCATGTTATTGATTGGTTTGGACATCATACTTTTTTTTTTTTTCATATCATCCTTCTGGTGTTTTTTGTTAACGTGTGCAATTCATGTTTTCATTTCAATATCTAAATTATATTTAGGGTTTTATGAATTGTATTGGATAGATCAGTTAGAACGGTTGAATTAGAAATCGGTCAAGATAACGGTCTGAAGAGATGTTTTGAATTAATTAACTTGGTAATTTGTACAAACCGATTGAACCAGATAAAAAATTGATTGAACTTTATGTTTGAATTGAATAGTTGAATCGCATTTTTAATATATTTTTTTAATAATTTATTTAATCAAACTAAATGAATCAGTTGAGTTAATTAGTTAACCACCAATCTAATTCTAAAAACATTAGTTTTACATAAGTTTTTGATACATTAATAACCCATGTTATATTTTTTGAATAGACGAGTTACTTTATAAAAAATAAAAAAAAATAGATGTGTTACATTTATATTATTTATTTCATATCATAATATCTTTTTGGTTTTTATTTTTCAACATCCGTACAATTCATGTTTTCATGTTGTGATTGTATAGTTTTATATACCATAACAATTACTAAATTTATCTATATTATGCTCTAAAACACAAGTCAACTTAGTTGTAAAATGATACATTATTGAATATGGATGTTTTCGTTTATCTCTATTACTTCTTTCGCTGGTTATTCATTTTGTTTTCCGTGCCTGATATTGCAGCATTCGCAGTGGATCAGCTGACAATAACACCCGACTCTTCCACCGCAACTCTAAAAATAGAAGGAATGCGTCGGCTTCCTAATAACAAAACTTTGCCACTCGATGAAGTTTTCAACATTCCACCAGAACTCCATTTGTCTAAAATGGAGAAACTATTCGGACAAGGGATTCTTACCCTCAAATTCCCCAGAATTTCCAATGACGTTTCTCAACAACCATCTACCAATGAGTCGGTGGAGGAAACCCCCAACCTCCCTCCAGAAACGACGGCGGCCTCCGTCGACGAAAAGATGGCCGATGATGGAAAAGCAGCTGAACCAGAAACAACCGCTATGGAAGAGACGGGCTCAGTGAGAGATGAAAGCGAGGAAGGGAAGTTGGAAGGCGATGGAAAAGGAGAGGGTGTTGCGAAGAAGGATGAAAGCAAGGGATCATCTGCTAATAAGGTGGTTGAAGAGAAAGTGAAGGAAAATAAAGAAACGAGGAAGGAAGATGGTGATAAGACTGTGTTAGTGAATATGGGATTAGCACTTGTTATCGTCATGGGACTGGGTGTTTCTATGCTTTATACTTTACTAGGTCATTAACCTTAACTACTTGCCTACTGCCTACTTCTACATGATTAGCACCAAAAATAAATAGCAAATTACATACCAATACATATTTTAATTAATATTTACATTAATAATTTGTATAAAAATAAATAAATAAACCCCGTATTTTCACGCATTTGAAAACAAATACTTGTATAATACTATATTTACTTATGCTTAAAGCCCTTAGGTTTAGATTAAAGAAGCAAAAGGCAAAAATGAAGCTGAAAAACATCCACCGTTGCAGAGATGCAAACTTCCAGTATCTAACCTGTTTTTGAGGAACACATGATCAAACAACAAGCTTTGTTGTGATCCCAGCAAATTATATTCTTCCCGATCATAACTATTTTGTTGTTTAATCCGTGAATCAACGTCAATCTTCCCGGTGTCTTTCTCGAAACCTTTGACGTACTTTTTAATGTCTTGTTGGAGCTCGCATATCGAACCTGGTTTTGGAGAAAAGGAAAACTGGAATTTCCGATTCCATTCGCAATCGATACTGTTCTGCTCCATGCTGCCGTCACCGCCGGTTAAACCCGAAACATCATGGTTGTATGTGAATGGACCTTCCTGCAAACATAGAAATATTTGACTTTTCTTCTTTTGGACGATATAGACAACAGTTCAATCATGCATGATTTCAACTGCATTTTCTTAGTACATATCAAGCCTCAACTCCAAGATTCTTTTGAACTTATGCCCACATCAGATGCATACCGTATCCAACACTTACACCCGAGTCTGAATAACACCAGTTTTGACAACTACAAGCCCTAAAGTTACTTGATTTGCCCATCAGTTTTAGCATCTAGATTTAAAAATAATGAAAGAAAAACATTATGAGAAATATGAATATATGAAAAACAAACCTGTTTATCATGGAGATAACTGCTAGGGAAATTGGTGGACGGAATGCTTGAATTTGCATGCGGCAACGATACTCCATCAACATCAACGGTGCCCACGCATTTGAGTGGTGGATCTTCTATTGATGAGAAGTCAGAGCCGTCAAATGTTGATAGTGATACACACTCATCGAAATAGGCTAGAGCATCATCTGTCAGGCATTTTGATATCTTCCTTCTCTCAATACTAGTCTGTCACCATATTTAAGTAGAATTTATTTAGAGAAGAGAGCAAGCGAAGAAGCAAACTCAAAGACCAACATATATGCAAATTATCTGGAAATTTCCAATAGGATCAATGAAATAATCAAAATAACTTTCATGCACAATATTTTGCAAACACTAACTATGCTACTTTGATTCTTCATTTTGCTTGAAGTATCCATGTCCAATACATATTTGGATATGGGCGTGAGGACAAGACCCTCAAATGATCCTTCAAATACTTGAAAAAAGTTACATACTCATATTAGACACATATCCATATAGGACACTAACATCTGAGTCTGAATAACATAGAACATTCATGCAATGAAAGGACTCATTATTGTACCTTTAGAATTAACACTATAACAAAATAGGAAATCCTGCATAAACACTGTCATCTAAACTTCCTAAATGATGCAATCTTTGTAAACTGCAGTGAAACTTACTTGAACTGGAAATGAGATTTATACAAATTAAAGTGTGTAGTTCTAGAACAGAACGAATTAAATTCTCTCAGATACAGAACCCAATAAACTGCAAGAATATTATTTGAAATGAATATAAGAATCTGAAAAGTTCTCTTCCAACAGGACTGGTACAATCCTCATCTGAACAATTATAGGCATGCATCAGTACAAAAATTGCCTTTTTATATGTAAAATGTAAAACTGTGTCGGGAATCTTAGTAAACTATAAATGCTTACTTTTCTACGTGGATGAGATTTCTTTGTGCTAGGAGTCTTTGCATCTGGAAGCACTTCCTTCAGAATCCTACTAAGCTCCATGCCCCGGTGTTCCTCTACGGCTAGGTCAGCTCGAAGTTGTCTAGCACGTTCTTGGGACTGCAAATGTAAGGAAATAGGAAAATATATGATTAAATATTTGATTTAGCCGTTGCAGCATACGCATATCAGTAAATTTGGTACCTAAAAGGCTAAAATGTGTACTTATGTAACTTAAACTTTCATTCTGTAAAGTTTGGCTCTGGGACTATAGACAGTTACTAGTTCTTGACGTGGCCAGAACAACCAATCAAATCAGGACACATGGTATAAAAATCCTAGTCATCGCCAGATTGTCTTGTGGATCAATTGCCCGTAGCCATTAGCAATTTTTTTTTTTTAAGTTTCTATTAAAAAAAAACTGAAACAAATGAACTGGAATTTTTTTCTAAAAAAAAAGGAGAGCAAAGGAGGGTAAGTGAAGGGAGAGGAGAAGCAAAAGCCATTGGGCCATTGATCTGCTTTGGACCTACCAGGCCGACAAGAATTGGCACAATTTTCTTTTTGAGAAAAAAAGGTAGATCAGGGATTCAGGAGAAAGAAAAGTAACACGTATGTGTCCATGTTTCTAGCATATAAAGGTAAAACGTATTTAGATCATAAAAAGACGTTTGCAAAGAAGAAAATTACCTGCTCGAGCTTTGTAGCATATTCATGTTGTATGTCTGAAACTAGCTCAACCCTATTGGTGGTTGCATTATTCCTGATAGCCTGAAATCATAAGAAGCAATAACAAATCATTGACTGGCATACAGCTCAACCTCTTTACAAGGTAAATCTGAAGAACACAGTCAGAGAAGCTGTGAGAAAAAAAACTAATACCAAAATCAAGTATTAACTTTCTTCTCCAGATTATTTACAAACTATGTTACTTGGACCAGATACGAGTGTCAAATACAGGTATGTGGAAAAAGCAGCTTTGAAGACAAAGGTATTCCCATGTCCAATGACTTAACTCATCTAGAGATCCAAGGGATAATTTCAAATCCAAGAAGCCAAATCAACTTACACCCTGAAGCTCATTTTGGATATCGGAAATAGCCCGCCTCACTTCAGATTTAACAGTTCTGTATATGTCACTAGCAGCAGTAGCATCTCCGACCAAATTCTCCCCTTGGAATGACTTGAAAAATAAAGCATGACAAACAAAGTGTTTCAGAAGATTTACACATGTAAAACAATAATATTGATCAGCTTCAAAATTTAAAAAAAAAAAAAAAAGAAAAAAAAAGCACTTCTTAAACTATGAATTAAATGCTTGGCCTGAGATAGAGTAATAATGGTTCGGTTTTGGTAAGAAATTACAGTTACCATTCAGTACTTTTGATCTGTTAAAAAACTGAACCAAAAATGAATAGAATGTCAAAGGTAACCAAATTCCACTGGCTAGGATAGATTTGGTCCATTCGTTTTTTTAACTTCTCAGTCAAAAACCGAACGAAATATGTTTAGATGTTATCCAGACTGAAAAAGAACAGAATTCAATAAAACAAGACTTGAAATCAAACACTATGGTTAGGTTTTCAGCTTTCTCCGCTCTAGCTGTGATTAAAACTTCCACATACTATAAACCAATTCAAATTACCCAAAATCTCACCTCCATCAGTTCAGCTTCTGAAAAAGAACTCGTCGAGATCGAATCATTCCATTTTGCAGTTTCTAAACGGGACTAAACCAAAAAAAAAAAAGTTTATCACATCATTACAAAGAAAGATCCCTCCTTATTGCACTCAATATCAAACAAATCTTTCAAAAAAATTTGATTCAGAAACACAAAATGGTCCGTAGAGTTAATACCAAACTTGTAGGAGAAGCATCCAAAGGTTCAGTAGGCTTCCGATGACCTGACCGTGTCAAACTAGATCTGCTTTGAGCTGAATTACCCTTTTGACCATTACCCGAAGTAGCACTTAGATTACCTTTGTTCTTGGATTTCATCCAGGAATTACCTTCTTGCTCCACCTCACTCTGCCCAAATCAAGAACAAGAAATGTCAGTAAAAAAGAAGTAAACAGAAAAGGGAAAAAAAAAAAAAAAAAAAAACTAAAGAAAAATCAAGTTACTTATGATTAACCATAAAAACTCAAACCAACTTAAGTTGGCCAGCTCAATCAGTATAATCAATTTTGCCTATTTAGAAAATAAATCGTTTAGTGTTTACATAATCATATAGACATATTGTATAAAATATAATAAGGCAATATAAATGATATATTATATAAAAATATATTTAAGATTAGGTTATAAATTTATAAGTATCAAATTAACCAAAACGAAATATTAAATTTGATCGATTCGACCGATTAAATCAGTTAAAAGAGATAAATACCCATTCCCAATTATCAGTTCAAACAGATAATAAACAAGCAAAAGTCAAAGAATATCTTGAATAATAAATGGACACATACAAATAATCAAAATTTTAACTTTATGAAAAGCAAAATGTATGATTTTTCATTCACATAGAAAATGTAGCACTTCTTTTTGAAGGAAACAGTGGCTTTCATTAATCAGTGTTACATTAGAACTAATTCCTAAAACGTAATTTGTTTCTTTTACTAGTTACCTTTCCATTTCAATGAGAAAGAAAAAAAAGAGAGAGCAAAAACTGACTAAAAAGTTTAGACTTGGACAATACTACACATAAGAGGATTACACGACATGAACATTGCACAAATGTTTCAAGATCCATATAAATACAAGAACACAGCATATATACACATTCCTTTTTTATAGAAGCATATACACACAAATTCTATTAGTTCGACTCGTAATTTAAAATGTTACAAAAAAAATTAAAAATTAAAAATAAAGAAATTTCAGTTAACTGAGGTTCAGTTTGAATAACTGTATTTAACTTATCAACCAAAAGCTGAAACAATGTTTTTACTTGAATCAAAATCGAAATGATTTCAATAAAATTAGAGTCAAAGCCGAAATTATAATCAATTTTCGGTTCTCATTATTTTCCCCTCAGCCCTGAGCAAAATATTCATTCCAGATTCTTCTATATGAAATAAAATTGAACGAGAATCTCATTTCAAAAAATGGAAATGAAAATTGGCAAAACCTCAGAAGTAGCGACATGGGTTCTTGAAAGCGGAGTGCGGGAGACGGAGCGCCCACGTCTCCTTGTATCCACAACGGACAAGCTCCGAGACGACTCCTTGCTAATGCTATTCCCCGAACCCGACCATTGTTTTCCATCGGAGCCAGTTCTGGAAACAGGTCTGCCACTCCTATTATTATAATCGTCGGCAGCAACAGCTTTGGGCTTCGTTTTGGAAGTGATTCGGTCGGAATTAAAGCCGGAATTTGGGAACAAAGCTCCGCTATCGTCGTCGTCTTCGTCGTTACTAGTGCTGTTGCTGTTATTGTTGTTGTTGGTGTTGACAAAGAGAGGGTTGTCTCGCTTAATGGAGAATCCGGAGAAGTCAGAACTAGAGGTTCTTGAAAAGGCACTTACACTTCTGGATCTCCGAGGAGGAGCTGCCGCAGCTCTTTTCGAAGATTCCGACGATGACGGTGCTGCCTTTCTCGAGGTCGGATTCCCTCTCCGTAAAGAGGATTCAAACGTTGATGACACCACCATTGAAATTTACCCTTTTTTTTCTCTTGCGGAAATAAACGTAAGAATGGGAAGAGTCGATAGAAAAAATGGAGAGTTGAAGCAAAAACAAAGATTTACTTTCTTTATCTTCAAGAATGAATCAATGAAAAAGACAAAAAAAGAATAGAAAGTTTTTTTAATAATTGCATTATTGAATTTCATCACCTACGTTTCAGAAAGCTAGCTGGCGCTACTGAAATTTAAATTTAATAGCATATCCCATTCTGCCGTGAATTAACCAATTGAATTTTTTTTTTATCCAATTCTTTTAAATTCCCGCTACAAATTTGCATGAATCCAGTATAATTCAAAGAAACATAAATTATTTTTAAAATTCTGAAATTTAACTACTATTTATATCAATCGAGTTTAGAAACTAATTTTTTCAACATAGATAACATACTCGAGTATTAATTATGCATTAACTCATAATTAATTGGTAGTTCGATTAATCAATTCGTAATTATTAAGAGGGGATGAATTGACTTTTTAAAAATTATGCATTCACAATATAAATATGCTCCAATCTTATAATATCATGTTAATTTTAATAGATAATGATAATAATTTTAAATATTAAGTTGTGATAATAATCAGAATTTAGGGATAAGTAGATATTATTTTAGCTTTTGATATTCTTAACCATTATCTAAGTTTTGAATAGTATTTTAACTTGTCTTTCTATTCAACCTTCCTATTTCCTTTAACCATTATTATAAAACATCTACCTGAAATGTTCCACATAAATAGTTTTAAAAGAAATTGTTTAACTCAAAAATCAAAAGAAATGGCTATTTCTCTCCGTGAAGGTGTTGGGTCTGACGATTCCTTTATGGAAGGTTTGACCACTAAGAAAATTCGATTTGGGGATAAAACCAAGGGCTTGGATAGGGATTTGCTAGTGGATCGGCCTGCTATACGCCCAGTCTCTTGGAAAGATTTGCTTGTAGGAAATTCAAACCCAGATTCAAGGAGATTGGTTGCTCCTTTAGGTGCTAATGCGAATGAAGATTTAGATTTATTGGAAGTGGTTATCAAGAAATCACTTGTTAATGGTGTCGAAACCTTTTTTTTTTTTTTTAAATGAGGGTTGATTTTGATTTTGAAAAATAAAAACGAAAAAAAAGGAGTCGCCACCAATCCTTTTTGATGAGGTGTGATCGGGTCACCTCGTAATTCAATCGTAAAAATTTAAATTTACTAAAAAGATGATTTTTGGTCTACGAAGTCCAAAAAACGGGTTCGGAAGTCGGTTATGCACGAGGAAGGATTAGCACCCTCGATACGCCTACAATTGGTACCAGGTTGATTAATTGATGTCTTTAGTGTCGAAAATTAAAAAGTTGAAGAAATTTTAAAATACGATCCTTTGTTATAAAATTGAAAATTTTTCGAGAAATAGGGCATATTTCACAAGTTAGGACATAATGTCGGTTTAAAAAGCCGAAATTTTTATTTAAAAAGAATATGATTATCTCGGTTTTTAGAAAGAAATCGTATTCCGTAAGTTAGAACACGATCTTTCGTAATTCCCGAGATTATTTAAAAATGTTTTAAAAACGTTCGTTATTCAAATTTATCGAGAAAATCGAAATCCTGTAAGTTAGGGTACGACTTTTTGAATCTCGAAATACGAAAAATTGTTGATTTAAAAAAAACAAAATTTTATGTAACGGGTAAAGATTAATGTAACACGATTTTGTAGTGAAATGTAAAAAGAGAATTACGGTACTAATATGCCTAACAGACTAATATAAATGCATTAATGTAAATAACAATAATAAGAGCAAAAATAAAAATAAGATAAAAAATAAAAATAAAAAATAAAACAAACCAATTATATAAAAAATAATGAGTAAGTAAACAAATGAAAACTAAAAAAATTAATTAAATATTTAATAGTGAACAAATAAATAAATAAGTGAATAAATATTAGGTAGACAGTTTAAGAAATAATAATAATAATAATAATAATAATAATAATAAACAAATAATAATAGTAAAAAATAAATAAATAATAGTAGTAATAATACTAATAATGATGATGATAATAATAGTAATAAAAATAAAATGATAATAATAGTTATAATAATAGTAATTAATTAATAATATTATTATTATTAATGATAATAATAATAAAATTGCTAAAACAATTAAAAAGGGCTAAATTGAATTTAAAACCGAAGTTTGGGGCAAATTCGAAATAAATAAAAAGGAAGAGGACTACATTGAACGCGCGAATAACAAGGAGGGACCAAAAGGGCAATTAATCTCCGCCCTCCAAAACGACGTTGTTCGAATATGGACCTAATTGAAAATCACAGTAAATTATGAGGCAAAATTAAAAATAGAAAAACTTGATTGCATAACACTTGAAAAGCGAAAGGGCTAAAAGTGCAATTAGCCCTTCCGTTTAAAAACACGAGGATCCTAGCCGGGCGCAGGTCAGGTAATTGGGTCGAAGGACTAAACGGCGTCGTTTTGGGCGTTTAGGGCCAGTCCCAAAACGACATCGTTTTGGGGCCCTATAAAAGTCAAGTTTTTACCAAAATTTTTCAACTTTCCCATTTCTTTAAAAAAAAACTGAGAAAATGCTCTTCTCTCTCCCTTTCTTAGCCTCTCCGCCGACCAAGGGTCTGGCGAAACGCAGCCGAGCCGGCCGTCGGTCGTTGGCCCCGGGAAGACAAAAAGTGATGTTTTTTCGGCGAAGTAAAAAAGGTAAGTTTTTTCCTTCATTTTTTTTTTATAAAAAAACCCCTTTAATATATATATATATGTAAATAGTTTTGTAAAGAAGGAAAATGCAAAGAAAGAAATGGGTATATAACAGTTTCGAAAAATGAAAATAAAAGGAAAAAAATAAAACAAATAAAAAGGAAAGACCTTAGCCTGTTTGAATTTGTTTTTCTTCTTCAAATACTTGCGGGTTTTTTTTTTGTATTCTTGAATTTCTTTTGGTTGTATTCAATAATGTCTGAAAATGTTACAATAGAGTAGCATGGCTTATATAGCCATTACAACTTGTTTGCTTAATGATTTCTCTATTTTTCATAGGTGCAAGTGGGCGGTGCCATGACAGTGGCGGTGGCAGCAGGCGGTGTAGAGGCTGCTAGTCAGAAGGCGGCTGGTCAGAAGGCCTTAGGTGTGGCGCACCTAGGGTTTGAAAATTTTGATTTTTTTTGTTAGGGGTTTTAGGTCTAGTTGGGCTTAGGGTTAAGTGGGTTTGTTTGGGTTTTAATTGGGCTGATAGGTTTTGGGTTAAGTTTAGGGTCTGTTTGGGTTTTTTTGTTGGGTTGTGGTTTGTTGTTTTATGGGCCCGTGCAAATTGGGCTGTTCACAGCTATCCCTCTTTGTTCATTGTCGTGTAACGAGAATGGAGCAAAGACTTTTAAGAAAGACCAATTTTGCCCGGTCTTGCTGATTCTCGACTTGTTTTGGTGCCTCTCTTCTTCAAGTAGCTTCGTTCCAGTCCACTGTATCTTGTTGTCTTGATCCATTCCACCTCCATTTTAGAGAGATAAGACTTGTAGCTTCGATCCGCTCCGCTGCAGCTTTAGGGATATGAGATTTATGGTTTTAGTTTGCTCCACTGCAACTTCAGGGAGATAAGACTTGATATGATAGATTCAATCCGACCTACTGCAACTTCAGAGATATAGGATTCGTCGTTTTAATCCGCTCCACTACAACTTCAAGGAGATAGGATTAGTAGCTTCAATATGCACTTCAGGGAGATAAGGCTGGTGGTTTCAATCTGCTCCACTACAACTTCAAGAAGATAAGATTCGCCATAATTTGTAGCTTTAATATGTTCCACTATGACGTTAGGGGAATAAGATTCGCTGTCTTCAGTCTGCTCCACTGCAACTTCAGGGAGATAAGGCTGGTGGCTTCAATCTGCTCCACTGCAACTTCAGGAAGATAAGATCCGCCATAATTTGTAGCTTTAATCTATTCCACTACAACACTAGGGAAATAAGATTCGCTGTTTTCAGTCTGCTCCGCTGCAACTTCAGGGAGATAAGGCTGGTGGCTTCAATCTGCTCCACTGCAACTTCAAGAAGATAAGATTTGCCATAATGATTTGATTCAACCTACTGCAACTTCATAGGTATAGAATTTATGCTTCTTCATTCCATCGATCTGTTACACCATTCTTTGGGTAACAAGACCTGTAGAATCAATTTCATGGGCCTATGCTTATGCCAAATGATTAAGATGTCATGATCAGAATGAATCAAATGCTCATAATTAGATGTGTATGAACGATATTTGCATGAATGCAGAATGTCATGAGAATGATCCCTTTTTAATGTTTGAGTTGTCATTGCTCGTTGTTCATCAAGGTTTTATCACTGACGCAATATCCTGTCTTCTTATTCAGCTAATATCTTTGACAGAAAATTCAAAAAAATAGTCACAATTTAGATTCTTTTTTCTCAAATGTTTCCAATCCTTAGGTTTGGTGAGTTCTAAATAATGGTCTTGTTTTAGGTTCTTGTACTATTTAGAAGCTTCCAGAGTAATATGCAGAACTCTTTTTTGTAAAAGTATTATTAGTTCATTAATCGCTATTTTAATGCAAAAAGCTTGAAAAAGGTCATAATGATGGACAAAGCTGAAATTTATCAGGAACAAAATCTAGAAAGAATAAATTAATTAAAGAAAGCAAATATTGCTGGAATACAAAATAGGTGAAAGGAAAAATAGGTGCCCCAGATATAGCAGCCTGAGCTTCTCTATACGGACTTCTTGAGGACCATTTTGAGCTCAACATGTGTTTAGGAGATCAAGAGTACTTTTTCGATGCCCCAAGATGTAGCATACATCTTCTTTGTTAATTTAGGCATCGCAAAGACTATCGCATGCCCCTCATTCGATCAAAATTTGAATTGCCTTTTCACGGGTTTTCAATTCAAAAACCCTTTTGGTCTCAAGGCGCCCTTTGCGGGTTTTTACCTTGGCCTCTCCCTTTTTTTTTTCAAGTGAAGTATTTCTTGACTAAATCTAAATTCACTAGATTAGGCAAAGTCTTGCTATCCATTTCAGTTAAGATTAACACTTCTCCCAGAAAGGTCTTCTTTACTACATAAGGTCCTTCCCAATTTGGCATCTATTTTTCTCTAAAGTCCTTTTGTATGGGAATGATCTTCTTTAATACCAAGTCTCCCTCATGGAATTCTTTGGGACGAACCTTTTTGTTGTAAGCTCGTATCATTCGTTTCTGGTACATTTGACCATGACGGATAACTTTCAGCCTTTTCTCTTTGATCAAATTTAGCTGATCATATCGGGATTGGATTTATTCTACTTCATCCAACTTCAGCTCTGACAAGACTCGAAGGGAAGGAATCTCAACTTCGATGGGTAAAACTGCCTCCATTCTATAAACCAATGAGAAAGGAGTTGCCCAGGTAACGGTCCTGACCGATGTTCGATAAGCATAGAGAGCAAATGGTAACTTCTTATGCCAATCTCTATAAGTCTCAGTCATTTTTCCCACAATCCTCTTCATATTCTTATTAGCCGCCTCAACTGCACCATTCATTTTTGGGCGAAATATGGTAATGAGTTGTGGAGTTTAATTTTGAATTGACTGCAGACCTCTGCTGTCGTACTGTTGTTCAAATTCGATGCATTGTCCGATATGATCCTTTCTAGCATTTCATACCTGCATATGATTTCTTTCTTTAAGAATCTATTGACTGTTGCCTTTGTGACATTGGTATATGAAGCGGCTTCTACCCACTTGGTAAAGTAGTCGATAACCACAAAGATGAATAGATGCCCATCTGAAGCTTTTGGCGAGATCAGTCCAATGACATCCATACCTCACATAGAGAAAGGCCATGGAGAAGTCATAACATGAAGAGGTGAAGGGGGTACATGAATTTTGTCTCCATAAATTTGACACTTATGATATTTCTTGGCATAACTGATGAAATCCCCTTCCATGGAGGACCAATAATACCCAAATCTCATGATTTGCCTGGCCATTATAAAACTATTAACATGTGTTCCACAGACACCTTCATGGACTTCTTCCAAGATTTTCTTAGCCCCGACAGCGCCTACACATCTTAGTAGCACCTGATCCTTTCTTCTTTTGTATAGGATCTCCCCGTTTAAGACATAGTCACTGACCAGCCTTCTCAATATTCTTTTGTCATTCTCGGTTGCTTGGACAGGTATTCACAATTCTTCACATATCGCAGTATATCGTGATACCAGGAGTGATCATCTCTTTCTTCTTCTTTGTCAATGTTGTAGCAATGAGCCGGAACCTCATAAATACTCATTTGGATATACTTTACATCCTCTTGTTTATTTATTCTGATCATATAAGCTAACGTAGCCAAGGCGTCAGCCATTTGGTTTTCATCTAGCGGGAGGTAATAGAAAGTGATATTATCGAACTCCTTAAGTAATTTCAGAACTAGCTGTCGATAATTGATCAATTTGGGGTCTCTCATTTCCCATTCACCTTTGAGCTGATAGATCACTAGTGTAGAATCCCCATACACCTACAGCACTTTAATTTTGCATTCTATGGCCGCACAGATTCCCATAATACATGCTTCGTATTCTGCCATATTATTTGTGCTATCAAAATCTAATTTGCAAGTAAATGGATAATGATCTCCATTTGAGGATCTCAGGACTGCCCTAATTCCATTACCAATAGCGTTTGATGCTCTGTCGAAGTTTTGTTTCCAAGGACGATATTTTGGAGCGTATTATTTGGTAGTTGCCACATACATTAGATCTTCATTATGGAAATCAAAGTTCAAAGGCTCGTAATCTTCTAGAGCTCTACTGGCTAGAAAATCTAATATTACACTTCTTTTCACAGCCCTCTGGTTCACATAGACCATGTCAAATTCGAAAAGCAGAATTTACCATCTAGCCATCCTTCCATTCAAAGCAGTTGACTCCATCATATACTTTAGAGGGTCTAATTTCGAGATTAGCCAAGTCGTATGGTACAACATGTACTACCTCAATCTCAGAGTTGTCCAGATCAAGACACAACATAATTTCTCAATTGGCGAATATCTTATTTCACACTCAGTGAACTTCTTACTGAGGTAGTATATCGCCCTTTCTTTCTTTCCTGTCTCATCGTGTTGGCCAAGCACACATCCCATATAATTGTCAAATACTGTTAAATACAATATCAGTGGCCTATATAGACTAGGTGGTGACAGCACTGGGGCATTAGACGTGTACTGTTTTACCTTGTCAAAAATTTTCTGGCATTCATCATCCTATACACCTGGATTGTATTTCTTAAGAAGATGAAAAATAGGATCACATTTTTCAGTTAGTTGTGAAATGAACCAGGCGATGTAATTTAGTCTTCCCAGGAAACCTCAAACTTCCTTTTGAGTGTGTGGTAGAGACAATTCTTGTATAGCCTTGACTTTGTCTGGGTTGATCTCGATACCCTTTTCACTAACTACATATCCTAGCAATTTTTCTAACCTAGCTCCGAAAGTATATTTTTCCGGATTAAGTTTTAGCTGGAATTTCCTCAACCTCAGTAATAATTTCCTCAAGACTTGTACATGCTCTCTTCTGTTCGGGATTTGGTGATCATGTCGTCGACATATACTTTAATTTTTTTGTGCATCATATCATGAAATAGGGTTACCATGGTTCTCTGATATGTCGTTTCCGCGTTTTTTAATCTAAATGACATCACCTTATAGCAAAATGTTCCCCACAAGGTTATAAGTGTGGTCTTTTCCATATCTTCAGGATATATCTTTATCTGATTGTATCCAGAGAAGCCATCCATGAAGGAGAATAGTGAGTAGCCTGTCGTATTATCCACTAAAGTGTCAATGTGAGGCAATGGGAAATTGTCTTTTAGGCTGGCCTTGTTTAAGTCTCTGTATTCTATAACATCTGTACCTTTCTGTCCTTCTTAAAGATAGGGACAATATTGGCTACCCATTTTGAGTATTTAACCACTTGTAAGAACCCATCATCGAATTACTTCTTGATCTTCCCTTTTATTTTTATCACAACATCAGGTCTCATCCTTCGGAACTTCTGCTGAACTAGCTTGCACTCTTCTTTGATGGGGAGGCGGTGTACCACAATATCAGTGCTTAACCCGAGCATATCTTGGTATGGCCATGCAAAGGCATCTTTGAATTCTTGAAGTAACTCAATGAGGTCTCATTTTATTTCTTTGGTTATGCAAGTTTCAATTTTCACTTCTTTTCCTCCTTCCAAGATCACAATCTCTACTATTTCTTTGTGAGGTAGAATTTGTTTCTCTTTTTGTTCTACTATCCTTAACAAATCCAGAGATAAGTTATAGTCTCTGTCATCTTCAAAATTCTAAGATCCCTTTAGACACATGTCTGCTCAAAAGGAGATTCTGGGTCAGTAGCAGCATCGCTCATGTCGTTAATATCTGGAGACCTGTTGTAGGCACGAAGGAATATCCAAAGAACAAATGAATCTAAGAATAACTATTTGTATGGTATGATTATGAATAAAATGAAAGAATAAAAGAATAATTACTCAGAGTGATACACAAAAATGCATTTTTTATTGAAATAAAGATGTTGAACATGAGCCTATTTCACAAAAGGATTCTTATTGCTTCTAGGCTTAAAGTAACAAGCATGTTTTGAACATTACTCTAAATTAGCTCTAAAAACTATAGGAATCTTTTTCGCAGTCCAGTTGTTCAGAACACTTCCAGGCTTATAAGGGCGGATGCTTGATAAGTTTTCTTCCACCATTCCCTCTTCAGATATGGTGTTAATGCTCAGATTTCCCATCATATCTTTAGTAATTTCTTTTCTTGTCATCTTCCATTCAGGGTGAATAATTTCTCCTAACACGAATGTTCTGGATATATGGGGGAAGGTCGTTGGTTCCTATTTGACCTCTACCCCGATTAATCACGCTCTTCTCTTCTCCTACTTCTTCTCCAATTCCTTCTTTCTTTGCTTCTCGCCTGGCTTATACCCCAAGCCAAAGCGACCCCTTTTGTCAATCAAGATTGGTACTTCAACCCATCCATGAAGGTATTTCTCGAGTCCCTTTCTAGGTAATGCTCATTTTCCCACTGTCAGTTGTAAGCTCATCCTCGTAGCTTTGGATATTTTGGGCATTGGGAACTTGCTTCCCTCGACAATGAAGGTTGCGTTCACAAATTCTAGCGACCGAAAGGAACATTCTATCGCCTCACCATTAGCCTCTATGTATGGTGCATCACTGGTAACGGATGCAATAATATCTTCTTTCACGTTTATCGTTATCAGTCGGCCCTCTATTACCAACTTTAGCTTTTGGTGTAGTGATGATGGTACCGCCCCTGCTGAATGAATCCAAGGCCTCCCCAATAGGCAATTGTAAGAAGGCTTGATGTCCATCACTAAGAAGTCTTCCTCGTATATGTTTGGACCAATCAAAAGAGGTATCTCAATCCTCTCCATTACCTTCCTTTCAGTGCCATCGAATGCTCTCACTATGTTTTGACATCTCTTCATGTGAGAGCTATCTACAAGTAACTTGTTTAATGTGGACATGGGCAATACTTTCAGTACCGATCCATTGTCAATCAGTACTCCTGGTAATGTATACCCCTTACAGTGGGTGGTGATGTGCAGAGCTTTGGTGGATCCCATGCCTCCCAGCGGTATTTTATCGTCATTAAAGAAAATGAAATTATCAGCGCTTATGTTGTTGACGAGACGACCTAGCTTGTTTACTGAAATATCATCAGCGACGTATGTTTCGTTAACACACTCATTAGCGCGTTACGGTGCATCTTCGAGCTTAACAGTAAAGCCAGTACCGATATGCGAGCTGGCTGCTTGTGTAGTTGTTCCACGCCACTATACTCGTTGTATTTTAGGAATTTCAAGAATTCCTTAGCTTTTTTTTTTCATTTATCGGTTCATTAACAGGTAGTTCTGGCTTTTCTTTCCTTTGTTTGATCGCCAAAGATTTCCCTTTTACAGGTTCAGCTTTTGTATTTGAGGCATCATAACATCTTCCACTGCGTGTATAGAAACCCATATCTTAACCTTTCTCTGGTGTGCTGACTGGGCCCACCTCTTCCGAGATTGTCACATTGCAGTCATAGTTCTAAGGTACCCTTTTGCTATCTTTATAAGGAAAAGCAACAGATTTCTGGATTACAACTCTTGGTGCAACTTTTGCTCCGACTTTATTGATTCTTGTTGTGAGATGACTACCACCAGGTGGTTGGCCTCATAGACCTTCTTTGTCGACCCTCCCTCTGAGGCGCAAACATCTTTTCCTTCAGTATATTCAAAGAACTCGAGCTCCTTGTTGTCCATTAAACCCTGTACAAATGCCCTGAATTCATTGCATTTCTGAATCTCATGATCTTTTTCATCATGGAACTCACAATAGTTCCTTGCTTCTCAGGACCTGTTCCTCGAGTCTTGTGTGGTTAACCTCTTTCCACTATTTTCTTCCAAACTTCTTTCAACGGAGTTTTCACTTCTGCAATATTCACCTTGGTTTTCTTCTCCACGTTCTCGACTATCGAGTTTACCCCCTTATCAGCGTGGTTGGGTAACGAATTTTCTGCACTAGATGGATTATTGAATTTTACAGTGCCCATTTTGATGAGCCTTTCGACTAACTTTTTGAAAGCGGTACAGTTTTCTATCGAATGTCCCGTAATTCCCGTATGATATTCGCATTGGGCATTTGCGTCGTACCACTTGAGGTGTGGGGGTTACATTGGTTTTAGGTAGAAAGGGGATACAATATGTGCATTGAATAAACTTTGGTACAACTCCCTATATGTCATTGGAATAAGCGTAAACTAGATTTTCTCCGTATTCTGCCTTGTGTTGGACTCTTGTCTTGGTTGGCCTTGATGGCCAAATGTTACCATTCTCGGTTGGTTCACAGTGACTAGTTTTGAATAACCCCTGTTATACTTGCCCATGTTATTTACCTCATTTTCTTTTTTGTTTCAGAACCGACCTCTTTGTGCTTTCCCCGACCTCTATTTTTCTGCACCTTATTGCATTTTCTATCATTTCGCCAGACATCACTATGTCTGAGAAGCTCTTAGTTGCGCTTCCCAGTATGTGATTGATAAAATGTGCCTTTAGGGTATTAATGAAGAGCATGGTAGTTTTCTTTTCTAGCAGTGGCGGTTGGACTTGCGTGGCGACTTCCCTCCACCTTTGAGCATATTGCCTGAAACTTTCGTTTGGCTTTTTCTCCATATTCTGTAATGTGGTTTTGTCAGGTGCCATATCTGTCACGTGGCCATATTGTTTCATGAAAGCCTGTGCCAGGTCCTTCCATGAACTAATTTGGGCACAGTTTAGCTGATTATACCTTTTGACCGCAGCCCTAGTTAATGTGTCTTGGAAACATTGAATCAATAACTGATTATTACTGATATATCTGGTCATCCTCCGATAGAATATTGTAATGTGAGCCTTAGAGCAGCTGGTCTCGTTATATTTTTCAAATTTCAGAATTTTGAACTTAGGAGGGAGCACTAAATCTAGGACCAGGCTCAATTCCTTAGCATCAATTCCACAATAGTAATCAGCGCTTTCCAACGCCTTAAATTTCTCCTCTTGCCATTTGCATCTGTCTTCCAGTTGCTTTGGGAGCTCCACTCTCACCTTTCTCATTTCCGCTATATCATCAAGGTCAGAGACAACGAGATTTGTTGGATTGTCTCCGGGGTTGGAGCCCGAACCTGTGGGGAAGTTTATTGGTGCCGAAGTACCAGTTTAATATTGGGGTTTGATGTTGGCGGACACCCTTTGTGGTTGTGCTTGGGTGTTTGTTGGGGTGAAGCCTGGAGGATAAGCAGGGTCCTCGTTGTCGTCTTCAATTTTGATCATAGGGCTCTTTCTTTTTTCTAGCCCTCTAGCCAGCAACTACGTTAACTGGCTCATCATGCTTCTCTGGGATTCTAGCATTTGATCCTTCATATCCTGTTGGATTTTGGCAAACTGTTATTGCATCTGTGTTTGCAATTGATCCTACATCTCTCTTTGTATTTGTTCCAATCTTTCCAACTTTTGGTCCATGGCTTTAGTCTTTTTTCGTGTACCGTAATGATATTCCAGGGTAACTGCCACGATTTTAGAGTTTTTTTGTGAGTTTTAGTGCACATGATGCAATGCGATACTAATGCGTGAATGCAATGAATGCAGAAAAGAAAAAGACATTGATTCTGATTCAATTTCATTAGAGTAACTTTTCTAGAAAATAAATTTCTTTACATAAAATGGATTACATATAATGCTTTGCCTTGATACTTAAGACGATGACATCGATCCTTTTCTTCATATCCGAATGTTAAGATCAAATCTCGCAAACTTTCCAGTGGATGCTTCTACTAGCTCCTTTTTGCTTGATCCAGGCTGCGACCCATTGCTCACTCATCCTCGTGATACTCGTTAGCTTCTTTAAAAAGTCGAGACGTTGACGGCTCTTGAATAATCTTTGTCAGGTTGAATTTTTGGACAACGAAGCAAAGTCGCGTACTCCTCCGTCAGACTATCATCCTTCTCTCGTGTTTTCTCGGACCATATTCGGACGACCGTATTTGTAACAGTCCGATTTATACCCTAGTAAGAACAGTGGTTTCGGGACCATAAATCCGAGTCTATATAATATTTTAATATTATTTTTTGTGCCATTGATGTGTGATTGAGCATGTGGTAAATTTCCGTAAGCTAATTTGTCCGTCTGTGTGGTTAATTTGACAAAAAGGACTGAATTGCATTAAGTGTGAAATTTGTATGCTAATTGTTTAAGTGCTTAAGTGATGTGGCTTTATAATTGCAAGGATTTATGTTGCAATTTGGCCAAAATAGGGCTAGTAGACGGCAACATGGTTTTTATGATGTGTTTTTATATGTTATATTATATGTTAAAAGTTATATTATGTTTATTTTATAATTTATATTATATTATAATAAAAGAAAGCAAGGTAGTGGAATTCATTCATGCTTATACCACCGAAAAACCAAAAGAAAAAGAAAGGTTATATGCTTTTAAATATTCGGCCATTGTTCAAGCTTGAATTAAAGGTTAGTTTTTGATCCGTTTTCGATAATTTTTACATTTTTGTAATCGTTGCTTCGAGAGCTTTAAAACCCATGTCTCAATTTCATGAATTGGTGATGTTTGTGTAAAATGACATTGATGCTATGTTGAGTTTTGTGATGTTTTATGGTGTTAAATTAAATATGTGAGCTAGATGAACATGTTTTGTTCTTGAAGTTTTGATGAAATTAGCTAAATAGGGCTAAATTGTGAAAATATTATTTTGGAGGACTAAATTGTAAATTTGATGAAATATTTGGACTTATATAGTCCTTAGGGATATTCGGCTAAGCATGAGCATGGGTGGATTTTGTGAATTTGATGTTTTGTGAAAATGGGCTAAATTGATAAAATGTACAAATGTGAGGGCTAAATTGCAAATAGCCCTAAATGTGTGTCTTTGGATTTAGTTGAACGAATTAGTGAATAAAAAGGGTTAATTCTGAATATGTTTAGATCAAGAACTGAGGAAAACGGATTTAGATCGCGGGAAAGCGAAAGTAAACAAGTTGCCGTTTTCATTTCTGATAAACCGAATCCGAGGTAAGTCACTATACAAATAAATGTACTTGTATGAAATTATAATTATTCCTATGACTAATGTTGATAATCGATGTTTATGAAAGGATTGTACATATGAATTCGAGATAAGTTCGAGTATAAAAAATGTACTAAGCTATGTTTAAATGTTGTGAAACGAATGGTTATGATATCATTGAATTAGAAATGCTATGTGAGAAATGGATTTTTGTGGCACTAAGTGTACGTAAATGGAAATGTGACCGAGATGATTTGCACTGTGTGTGCGACATATTATAAGCTTTGACTTCGTGGATGGCACTGTGTGTGCGATACCGGTTTAAGATCAGTTTATTATAAATGCACTAAATGTGCGATGTCATTTAAGCTTCGGCTATGAGTTGAGGCACTAAGTGTGCGATCATAACTAATGAATAGCACTGTGTGTGCGAAAAGACAAAATTTTTGGTTTATTGAATATGCACTGTGTGTGCGATACAAAAAAATAAGTTCAGTTTAACATATTGGCACTAAGTGTGCGATAACAATTATATTCGGTTATGAAATTGGCACTAAGTGTGCGATACATTGCTAATAAACAGCACTGTGTGTGCTCTCCTTTTTCAGTAACGACACTAAGTGTGCGATAAGTTATTTGATTTGGACTAAGTGTGCAAAGTTACGGATCCATTAAAACATTAACCCACTAATGGAGATACCCGAGAAATATTATTTAAGTAAATAATGCATGATATTTTGGTGACATAGTACTAATGAGGTAAGCTGCTCTTACTTTACGAGATTAAAGGAACAAGATGTAATTCATTAATCTATGAGCTTGTCTGAAATGAATATATGGTATGTAAGTATGAGGTAATATCAAGAAATTGAATAGCATGAATGGTGAGTAACTAAGTGTTGATTAAGGCATGTATGATAGCTATGTGGATATTGATAGTTTTAAGAGTTGAAAGAACAGATACTTGAGTATGGGGTTGAGATTGATAATGAGCTAAAGAAAGAATGAGATGAATCTGTTTCAGGTACGTTGAATTGTACATTAAGTGTGTATATAAGGTAATTCACTATATGATCTTATTATGATGATTATGTATAATGGGATATCAATATGATTCTTGAATTGATGATGGTGGCAAATGTGGCCAAAAGTATGAACCAAAGTATATATATGTGAGAAGTTGGTTATGTATAAGAAATGTCCTTATGTTTTTATATGCTTATATGCTTACATATGTAGTTTATTGTATATGGCTTACTAAGCTTTTGGAAAGCTTACTCTATGTGTGTGTTTAATCTGTTTTATAGATCGTCAAAGCTACTGAAGGCTCGGGACCTTCAAGAATCGTTATCACACTACTAAAATCATTTTGGTACCCTTTTGAAAATGTATAAAGCTAGATATGGCATGTATAGGCTAGTTTTGGTATGAGTTGTATAATGAACTTAGCCATGTGATTTGGCTAATTATGTTTTGGTAATATGCTTTAATGAATGTGATATGTGAAGTATATATGAAATGGTTATGAGATGGTAAGTATATATGGATGAAAAGAGCTCGGTATAATTTAGATTTAGTTATGCAAATTGGTTGATTATTTTGGTATGTTTTGATGGTTATATGTGCATGAGATATTTTGTTAAATATGGCTTATAGGTTTGACCCTTATGGGTGGCATTTTGGTCTTGTAAATGGCCTATAATGTCACACGGTTGTGGCACACAGGCGTGCCTAATGGCCATAGGTAAATTGTAGGATGCAGTTTAGCATTACACAGCCTCGATACGGGCGTGCTTGGTGGCCGTGGTGGGGAAGTCAGTATATGACCTAAAAGTACACGGCCATGGCACACGGGCGTGCCTAATGACCGTGTTGGTATAGTTAGTATAAACAAGGATGGATACACGGGGGTGTCTAGAAGCCGTGGAGGGCACACGGTTTCCTCCCACGGGCGTGTCTCCCTTGTATTTTAGAAAAGTTTCAAATTTTCATGAAATTTTGTATGTGTTTCGGTTTAGTCCCGACTCAGTTTATAAGCTTGCTTAGGGTCTTGATGACTCATTTAAGGGACACTATGTTGTAAATAAATGCGAACAGTAATGATTGACTTTGTGTTGTAATTACTGGATGTTAAAGGTTACGTTTGATCGGTAATGCCTCTTAACCCTATTCCGGCGATGGTCTCGGATTAGGGGTGTTACAGTATTGTCTTCCACTTTATCAAGAAAACCCTTTTCCATGATAAGTTATCTATTTAGGAACCGAATGTGAATCAACACCTTTTTTGTAATGAAAATGCCATGCAATTATAACCAAAGTAAAAACAAAGCAAGTCAGTACTTCATACACAGTTTAAAGTAAGCAAGGAATAATAAAGTACCTATTAGGGTAACCACTAGGGTTTGGCACGGCTCTACCTAAGGTGGGCTCTTAAGGCTCGCTATATAGGATTTGGTTCTAGAGTAAAGGTACCTGAACCGGCAGATTCCTCGATCCTCACCCATTTTAGGCTCATATGGACCGAGTTCAGTTCAAGGGGATACATTTCTCTATGGCTATACGGAGATGAAAATCTCACGAAGACATAGGTACGGATGTATTCCGAAAGCAATCCACTATCCTATACGGAGGTGAAAACCTCACGAAGGAATAGTTTCTCACTCCCACTTACAAGGGTAAAATTGACCGATAATGCAATGCAATATGCAAAACGATACCAAAAACTCAAACCAGTGGAGCAGTTATAAATCAAAATGATGAAGATCGTAATAAAACGGATGAAATGCAACGAAAGGATCGTAAATTTAAATCAAATTTTCAATTTTCGACAAAAAGGCAAAAAGTAATCAACTCGTGGTTTGACTCTCTTATTTTGCATCCCTAGTGGAGTCGACAAGCTGTCGAAACCATTTTTTTTGTAAAACGAGGGTCGACTTTGATTTTGAAAAATAAAAACAAAAAAACGAGAGTCACCTCATAATGAGGTGTGATCGAGTCACTTCATAATTCAATCATAAAAATTTAAATTTACTAAAACGATGATTTTTGGTCTACGAAGTCTAGAAAACGGGTTCGGGAGTAGGTTATGCATGAGGAAGGATTAGCACCCTCGATATGCCCACAATTGGTACCTGGTTGATTAATTGATGTCTTTAGTGTCGAAAATTGAAATTTGAAGAAATTTTAAAATACGATCCTTTGTTACAAAATTGAAAATTTTTCAAGAAATAAGGCATATTTCACGTTAATCGAGAAAAAGAATTATGTCTCATAAGTTAGGACACAATGTTTTAAATTCCCGATACGAAAATAAACGCCAAAAATTTTATTTAAAAAGCATACGATTATCTCGGTTTTTAGAAAGAAATCGTATTCCGTAAGTTAGAACACGATCTTTTCGTAATTCTCAAGATTATTTAAAAATATTTTAAAAACGTTTGTTATTCGGATTTATCGAGAAAATCGGAACCTCGTAAGTTAGGGTACGACTTTTTGAATCTCGAAATACTAAAAATTGCTGATTTAAAAAAAACAAAATTTTATGTAATGGGTAAAGATTAATGTAACACGATTTTGTAGTAAAATGTAAGAAATGAATTACGGTACTAATATGCATAATAGACTAATATAAATGCATTAATGTAAATAACAATAATAAGAGAAAAGATAAAAATAAGATAAATAATAAAAAATAAAAATAAATAAATAAAAAATAAAACAAACCAATTATATTAAAAATAATGAGTAAGTAAACAAATGAAAACTAAAAAAAATTAATTAAAAATTTAATAGTGAACAAATAAATAAATAAGTGAATAAATATTAGGTAGACAGTTTAAGAAATAATAATAATAATAATAGTAATAAAAATAAAATGATAATAATAGTTATAATAATAGTAATTAATTATTAATAATAATAGTAATAGTAATAATAATAGTAATAGTAATAGTAATAATAATAATAGTAATAATAATATTAATAATGATAATAATAACAATAAAATTGCTAAAACAACTAAAAATGGCTAAATTGAACTTAAAACCAAAGTTCGGGGCAAATCCGAAATAAATAAAAAGGAAGAGGACCACATTGAACGCGAATAACAAGGAGGGGCCAAAAGGGCAATTAATCCCTGCCCTCCAAAATGACGTTGTTTGAATATGGACCTAATTGAAAATCACAGTAAATTATGAGACAAAATTAAAAATAGAAAAACTTGATTGCATGGCTAAAGGTGCAATTAGCCCTTCCGTTTAAAAACACGCGGATCTTAGCCGGGCGCGGGTCGAGTAATCGGGTTGGAGGATTAAATGGCTCCGTTTTGGGCGTTTTGGGCGTTTAGGGCCAAAACGACGTCGTTTTGGGACCCTATAAAAGTCAAGTTTTTACCAAAAATTTTCATTTTCCCCCTTTCTTTAAAAAAAAAAAAAAACTGAGAAAATGCTCTCCCCTCTCCCATCCTTAGCCTCTCCGTTGGCCAAGGGTCAAGGGAAACGCCGCCACGCCGGCCGCTAGTCCCTGGCGCCAGCTCCGCTGTCTGCGGTGGCGAGAAGACAAAAAGTCACTTTTTTTCGGCGACGTAAAAAAGGTAAGTTTTTTCCTTCGTTTTTTTATTAAAAAAAACTCTTTAATATATATATGTAAATAGTTTTGTAAAGAAGGAAAATGCAAAGAAAGAAATGGGTATATAACAGTTTCGAAAAATGAAAATAAAAGAGAAAAAAATAAAACAAATAAAAAAGGAAAGACCTTGGCCTGTTTGAATTTGTTTTTCTTCTTCAAATACTTGCGGTTTTTTTTTTTTTTGTATGCTTGAATTTCTTAAGGTTGTATTCAAAAATGTCCGAAAATGTTACAATAGATTAGCATGGCTTATATAGCCATTACAACTTGTTTGCTTATGATTTTTCTGTTTTTCGCAGGTGCAAGTGGGCGGTGCCATGATAGTGGCGGTGGCAGCAAGCGGTGCAGAGGCTGCTGGTCAGAAGGCTACTGGTCAGAAGGCCCTAAGTGCAGTGCACCTAAGATTTGAAAATTCTGATTTTTTTGTTAGGGGTTTTAGGTCTAGTTGGGCTTAGGGTTAAGTGGATTTGTTTGGGTTTTAATTGGGTTTTAGGGTCTATTTGGGTTTTTTTTGTTGGGTTGTGGTTTGTTGTTTTATGGGTCCGGGCAAACTGGGCTGTTCACAAATGGTATCCCTTCCATTGAATTTTCTCAAAAGATTCAATAGCTTCTGATAAGGATATGGGCACTATAGTGGTTTTCAAGCTCCTGGGACATAATATAAGACACTTGACATTGCAAAACAAAATCTATAGCCTTTGGAAACCTTAACAAAATCTATAGCCTTTGGAAACCTTCTTCACCATTTTAATTTATAGACGTAGAAAATAGGTACTTTCTGGCAGCCCGTGGGTTCCATTATCTGAATCTTTGACTACTATGTCCAAAATTTTCACCTCTCAAGCTGCGATAGATGTTGGTATAGGTAATTCAGCTGGGGTGGGAGAATAACATGTTAGTCTATAGAATCCTAGATAGTGAGGTTTGTTCTCTTTTCTTGTTTTTACGGGTTTGAACTTAACAATTTTCTCGTGGAACTGTTAAGGATATGCTAAGGCCAAAATTGGCTAAGTTTTTAGGGAATACAGTTTGGGGCATAGACTAGATATTGTGTGCTTACTGGAGCCCAAAATTAATGTTAAACAAGCTGATAATGTCATTGCTACTTTGGGTTTTCACTACTCTCATCGAGTTGAAGCTACTGGTTTCTTAGGTGGTATTTGACTTGGTTGCAAGGGATAGGGTAGAGGTGATTCGGAACCATATTCAATTTATTCTTGTTCGAGTACTCGGTAATGTGCCTTCCAATACTGTTTGTATCTCCTTTGTGTATGGTAGCCCAGACAGGCAGAAGCAGAAGCTCATTTGGGATAATTTAAAATTTTCCATGCCTCAGGGGTCTTCGCCTTAGATGGTTATTGGTGATTTTAATGCCATTATCTCACCTATTGATAAGAAAAGTAGGAGGAGATGCCCTTTTTTTGGAGAGTTTGTTGAATCTAATGAGCTGTAGGACCTGGGTTTTACAGAACCATCATTCACTTGGCATAGAGGTGGGACGTTTGAGAGGTTAGATAGGGCGCTAGCTAATGATGTGTGGGTATCAGCCTTTCCAACTTGTTCAATTGCTCATCTTCTGAGGCTCAAGCCTGATCACAGGCCCCTTCTCCTTTCAATGAGGTCGGAATTTAATGTTGGCCAAGGTAGGCCCTTTCGGTTCCTAGCTGGGTGGACAAAGCATCAGAATTTTGCTACTTTTGTTAAAGGCAAGTGGAGTTATTCGGGTAATATGGTTGAGTCATTATCTCATTTTACCTTTTGTATTAAGGATTGGAACATATCTATTATGGATATATTGGTACTAAGAAGAAGCAATTACTGAATTTGCTTTCAAATATTCAACGAGCAATGGAACGATCAAATTCTGCTCGTTTATCTTAGCTTGAAATTTTGGAGAGTGTCTTTAACCATGAGGAGTTGTTGTGGAAGCAAAAGGCTAGGTGTGACTGGCTTAATTTTGGCGATCGTAATACTAATTTTTTTCATAGTCGCACAATTCAGAGGAGGAAGTTTAATCGCATTACTGCTCTAAAGGTTGGTAATGATGAATGGTCCTCTGATCAGGATATTCTTCAAGCCAGACAATTAGTTTTTTCACACACACAAAAAAAAAAATGTTTTGTCCATGAAGGATTATTCAATATAGTAAGAAGGATTGACATTGATGGTAAAAGTTTTATAAATGCTTTTATATTAGGAGTTGGATTGCATTTTATCCCCTTTACTCAAAAAATAGACAAATTAATCTGTATACATTAGATCTAAAAGCAAATTGATTCTTTTGTTAAAAATTCAATAAATTTCTACGGTTAAAAACTGGTCATTGTATATCAGTATAAGGTACACGTGGCACACCACGTGTCAGTGTCTGGTTATTCCATCAACCATGCCAATTTTTAATAGTACAAATGAAAAAACTTTTTAACAGAAAGGACTTTTTTGCCCTTTAATTTAATGTATATGGGCTAATTTATCAATGTTTAATAGAATAAATAAAATATAATCTAACTCTTGATACAAAAGTCTCTGTAATATTTTTACCGATATTGATTGTGTGTAACTAATATGTTTGGAGGAAGTAGTGGGTTTTCTTTATTGGACTTTGGTTTTGTGTCCGAAATTTTGAGCTTTATTATACAGTAGGTACAGTTAGATGCTGTCTCATTAAGCAAGAATTAAGAAGTATTTTCACTTTGGTTGCTAAGTATGTTATAATAACAGGTTTAAATTTAATTGCAATTGATCTTGTTATTGTTAGAATGGAGAAGTTGACGTTAGTGTTTGACATGTGCTACTGTATTAGATCAGTTGTCATTCAATTTAATTAAATTTATTGTTAAATTTAACAATAAAAAAAAAAACTTACATGATGATTCTATAGGCACCAATAAAAAATTACCACATCAACCAAATTTAAAGACATAAAATTATTATTATATATCCATCCATAAAAATATTATTTTATGAACACTTTCACTATATTATTCATGGTCCCTTTCAAATTATTTAATTACATTTACACAAATTTTTTCACGTCATTGACATATGATTTTGATAATCCCGAACCCTGAACCCAAAATATAGAACACTAAACTTGAACCTGTAATCTTGGACCCTTGAACCTTGAACCCGAATCTTGAATCTCGAACTCGTAACTCGTAACACTGAACCCTAAACTCCAAATCATTAAACCCTAAACCTAAACCTTAAACATCGAATCTCAAACCCTAAACCTTAAATCCTAAACTTGGAACTTCAGGGTTCGGGGTTCAAGGTTTGAGATTCTGGATTCAATTAAAATTATGTGTTAATGACATGAAAAAAGTTGAATAAAAATTATTATTTTTTAAAAAAATTGGTTGCACAAAAAAAAAAAAAGATTAACTTATAGAAAAAAAATGATTAAAATTTGTAAAAGAAGAAAAGATTCGTTTATAATTTAAAAAATTAATTATTTTAAGTAATTTAATTAAAGTTAAATTAAGTTGGAGAAGATATTGGATATAGATGAGCGTATAATAATACTTCGTTATCTTTAAAATTTAATTACGTATCACTATTTTATTGGTGCCTAAAAACTATACTTTTTAGGATGATTCTAATATAATTTATTTCCTAAAAAAATACATGATATTAAATTTATTGGTGTGACATTTTGAAATAAAAAGATTCACTTGGTAACAAAATAATTTAAAACAGGACATTATAATAAACTTGAATTTAACAAAATAATTTAAAGAGTATTAATAATTAGATCTGAATTCTGAAATCTGAAAAGTAAAAAAAAAAAAAAAATTCTTAAAAGTAAAAAATATAGAGACTAAATTTAAAAATTACTACAGATAGACTAAATTTGGAGATTGAAAGGATAGAGTGCAATTGGACTAATATTTTTGAGGCACATCAAAATTTTAATTTTACATGTGTAAATTTTGTAATTGATGTTAATATAAAATTGTAAAAAATAGAAAAAAGTGATGGATCATCATTAAAGATGATAGGGGCAGAAAGTATGTCAACAAAAATTTGATTTGTCTCCTAACTAGAAAAAGTAATGTTATGATTCGATATTCAAAGTAACTGTCATTTCACTTCATTAAATATTTAATGCCAAGTTTGGACCACATCTTTCTTTACCAAAAAATGAACTTAATTTTATTCATGTTGAATACCAAGTAATTTGCCATTTAACTTGAACCATTGATTGATTCCCATTTCTACAAGATAGACTACAAAATCACCATCAAACATGGTTTTCCAGTTCTTCTGCAATTTAATGGCAGCCATATAGCATGCCAACAAGCTATAAACATTTAAATATATAATGCACTATTGAGAGTTTGCATGATTTTTAGACAAAGCTGTGCTAGATCCGATACCTCCTTCCAGAGGCCAAAAAGTTCGCAACCAAAGCTCAATAGAAATAACCTCGGCATTTCGATGATCCGCATAAGCATTTCTTCCTTCCGTTTGCCGGGAGGTTGTCGGCTTGGGTCTCCCCTGATTGCGGAATACCGTAATCGAACGTCAACTCTGTCATAGGAGGGATGTGTTTCTTTGCGAAGAAAGCAATATGGAGAATCGCTTCGTTGTTATGTTCATACATCACTGGCTGCCAGAAAACATTTGGGGTGCAACTATGGTTCATAAATCTAGCTACATTTCCACTGTTCTTTGAACTTATGATTACTGGAGATGGGATATCGAAATCTTCACTACTATCGGCTTCGAAATTCCACTTGAAGGATTCGTAGAGACGGTTCGTATGAAAAACATACTCGCTTTCACCATCTCCACTTTCCTGCCTTGCCTTGGTTTCATCAATAACTTCACCTGCATATTCACAAATAAATGTACCTGCTCGAATAGGGTCCCATGACCGTAGACCCCAACCACGATCTCTTGTCTTGAAAACTTCTAAGTGAGCTTTCAAACCAGTTTGTATAACTCGGTTTTTGCAGTTCCGAATACAAGGGCATGTGGGACCACACTCATAAATCATGGGTTTTCGACATGCTAGAACCCCATTGGTGGTGTAAGGGAAATCGCCCCCGTTCTTTTGAATGCAGGAGCAGTTAGAATTTCCAGGTTGACACGCATCATGGCAGCTGCAAGCATAAGAAGGTTGCACTAATTTGAATGATTTTGAATACTTGACAGTTGGGGAATATGTGAAATAAGCAGGCCCCTTTTCATCATCAACCTCATTTACAAGTGAAACAGGTGTGCTTTCTGCACCTGAAGTGAGGTCGGGAATAATAAGTCCGGCCCTCAAAGGAAGACCTTCTTTCCACTTCTGAATAGATTTCCATGTGGCAAAAGCAGCTGGCTGCCCAGGGATCCTTCCTAACTTATACTTGAACATGTTGCAACCCGATTTCCCTTTCTCCATCCACGACTCTTGGATCTTGTAAAGCCCGTCATACACATAGACCTTCGACATTTGATGGACATTATCTTTCAAACCCCGAATGACTCGTACTTCATTTCCTCGGTGGAAGCTCCTTTCCAAAGCAAGATTGCCCCTTACAAGCTGCTGATCAGATGCTTCTTTATCTCTACTGGCACTCCCACCTTGACCACTATATACCAAAACATCAGGATCTTCAGCATCATCATCATACCCTCCAGATGAAACGATGCTTAAAGCCACTCGCTCACCCTCTAAATCACCGCTCTTGATAGCCATGTAGTCAATTCCAGCCATGGATGGAAAATGCAACCCCACTAAAGATAGCTCCATCCGGAAGAAGAAAATGTCCCCGATTTCAACACCCGGAACAACCCCGATTCTCTTTTTCATGTTAGTCCGCACCCCTTTGGTCAACATCATGTTAGCAGCTTTCAAGTCTGAACGCTTAATAATACTGGAATGTAATTCCTTAGCATCTTCCATTTGGCTAAGCTTTCTCCTAAGTGCATCAAACCTCAAAAGCACACTTTCGACCAATTGCCTGTTACCATCATCTCGTTCAGATAAACTAATTCCGGGATTGAAATTCATAAGAGAAGTTAATACAGACTCTGAATCTTTTCGCCTCTTTGCTTTCTTCTTCACAGAACTCGGTCCAGCTGACTTGTGTTTATGACTGCCATTGCCAGAAGCTGGTGCTGGTTCGGCTCTAACTGACCGAAGCGGAACAGCAGTTGAATTGAAATAATTTTGGTTAAGGTCAGGTGTAGGTTGGGATACTTGTTGTCCACTAAAAGGGAAAAATGGTGAAAACCCAGACAGGAAAGGGCCATTAGGAGGTACACAGACAAAAGGAGGACCCTCAGGTGGCTCGGGGAATAACGGAACCAATGTCCGTAGTGGCTTTACATCCAAAACTTTAGATTTATCACTGGCATTTGTTGGACCGGTGTTTCCACCTAACCCTCCTTCCATTTCAAACAAAACTAAAGCTTTTCAGCCAAAGTTTTTTCCCCCTTTTTCTTTAAATCAATCCAGTTTTCCCACTTCTATGCACAAAACCAAGCTCCTGTATAAAGCAAAAATAAAACAATTAGGGTTTTAAACCAAAAATTTCCCTTTTACCTCGTACCCATTTCATTTTACTCAATTCTTGACATGTTTAGGCACAAAACCAATGTCCTATATGAAACAAAATTACACAAAAATCAAACTTTTCCACCATTTCCCCCTCTTTTATGCACAGAAGCAACCTCTTGTATGAACCAAAATTACACAAAAATCAGGAATTTTAACCAAAAATTTCCCTTTTTCCTCAAAAACAAGAAATACCCATTTTAATTTTCTCAATTCTAGACATGTTGATGCACAAAACCAGTGTCCTGTGTGAACCAAAATTACACAAAAATCAAGCTTTTCCACCAACTTCCTTTTCCCCTTTTCTTCAAGTCACTCCACTTTACCCTCTTTTATGCACAAAACTAAGTGCCCGTTTGAACCAAAATTAAACAAAAATTAGGGTTTCAAACAAAAAAATTCCCCCCTTTTATTCAAAACCAGAAAATACCAATTTCATTTTTTCTCCAACCTTAATTTGTTCAAGCACAAATTCAATTCCCTATGTGAAACATAATTACACAAAACAAAAATCAAGCCTTCTGGGAAAAATCCATTCTCCATTAGAACCAAGAGACACCCACTTCATTTTTTTTTTCACAAACTTCGAACTTAGTTATGCGCCAAAAAAGAAAAACAGCAAATTATATAAAAGAAATCAACAGAAAACAAAAAGTAAATAAAAATAGATCTAAGATTCTTCTCTCTTTGAACATAAGAAAAGAAAATGATTGTTCCAAAAAAGTAAGAAAAAAAAAGGGGATAGTAGTATTACCTGGTGGAACGAGAAGAGCAGAGAAGAAAGGAAGAAGAGGAAACCAAAGTAAAGAAAGAGAGAGTGAAAGTTTGATGTATGAACTTTATGAGTTTCGAAATGTGTCTTTTTTTGGGAGAAGTGTTCACTGCTTTGTACACGTTTGACTGCCACTGTGTTTCTATTTCAATTATTAAAACTGCTTTTGCTCGTCTTTCTACAGAAATCCTCTCTGGATATTTATTACCATATATAATCTGCATACCATTTATGAATGTAATGAAATGTGATTTCTCTTTTCACAAAATCCAAAAATAATACCACTAATTAACGAATTAAAAATTATTAATTAAAATTTGAAAAAGTTAATATTATAAACATTATGTTTATTTTTAAAAAGTTATATCTTTAATTTATATTTAAAATAATAAAAATTAAATAAATGGGATACTTATTCATTTATAGAATTAAAAACTCAATTCTCAATATATCAAATCATAATTTATATACTGATATGTTTTACTAAACTCGTTGAGATAGAAAATATTTGGAATGTTTATATTAAATAAAAGAACCAAAATAATTAGTGTTTAATGAGAGACATTGAGAAATAATTAACGTTATGCAAATTAATGAGTAATAATGAGAGACATTTAGTAATAATTATTGTCCGGTGGAGGAACTAATAATAGTTTAGTGGAACTGCGGCTGTTACATCAAGCTTTACGTCGGAAATGAGAGATTCGTATCCGACATGTCCTGAGAAATCTTAATGGTGTTGCTGATTACATACCTAAACGTGCTGATATAGGTAGTTCTTTGATACGTTTATTTAGATCTCCACCGGCTTTGGTCATGAACTTGTTGGGAAGAGATCGCAACATATCTACTTCCTTTTGATTATAGTTTTATCTAATGTAATCGCTTAATGTTATCATTTTCTACCAAAAAAAATTAATTGAAAATTGAAAAAAATTAAAACTTGTTATGAATATCTTATTAAGTGGATACCCATCATGATCAAGATAAAGTTTTAATGTACTTTAAATTCTAATAGTTATTAGAATTAGATCTCTACTTCTTTTATAATTCTTATGGCTATAAATAGAGACTCTGATGAAGTGTTATAATTATCCCTTTAATTAATAAAGTACATTGTCTATTGCTCTCAAATTTTCTTTGTTCTTTATTCTCCCCATCTCTCTTTATTTTATAACACGTTATCAGCACGATCTTGCTCAAAGTGATAGTTCCTTTTATCGACGATCAAATTTATCCTCCATGATTTTCAATTTCTTTGACGGCAAGATGTAAAGTTTTTACAGGAAGTTTCTTTTATTTAATGTTTCATAGCTGATTATTATTTTTCATTCTTCTTTCATTATATGTTATCATTGTTTTGATTAACTTATTTTACTTTTTTTTTTTTCTTAAGGATGGTGAAAGATTTGATACCGTTATCTATATGAAATCAAGAATATTTTTGAACTATCTCATACCTTCTAGTGATGACAAAGATATTAAAGATCTTTAGGTATATTTTACTATGTTTTATTCATTGTTTATTATAATTGGAGACTAATCATGACAACATGCATAGATAGATTTTGATTTGAAATCTCACGCATGTTTGTGATGGTGATTATTAAATAAAGAATCTATTGGGATGTTTATAAGTCTGTCCTACTAGATTTGTTGCATTCCCCGAAGTGAATGTAAACATAAAGAAAATAAAAGATATACTTATGGACCACTAAAAGTAGGAATATAGTAATAAATAAGAGAATAATGAGAGTTCTCAAGATAACTTTTCAAAGGGTAAAGATAACTTATGTTATCAATATGATATGAAAGATTATTGGCCACATATGTGGCGTATGCCCAAATATTTTATTTCTGTTAATATTCTTTGAGGAATGATACGAAAAATGTAGTAATGAATTCTACCATTACAGATAGAAAATATTTATCTTATTTGGTACTGAAACAAACAAATATTATTCCAATATTTGATAATACAAAATTAGTTGAAAGCTCTAGAAGAGCTAATATATCATTATCTAAAAAACACAAAATTTGTGATGGTTAATGCATTACTTTTAAAAGTTATTTGTAATGGATTTCATATTGAGATTGTGAATGAGAAAAATATTATATTTCATATGAATAAAAAAAGGGGATTGAGTTATTAATTTATAATCTTTATGATATTCTATTATCATCATCCCTATTAAAGGGTTGAAAGCAAAATATTTGACAGTGAAAGATTTACTTATGAGCGATAGAATATGATAATTCTATCTAAAGCATATTATGGTTGGATGCACCTAAAGTTGCAAATTTTTTTTTAAAAAAACTGTGAGCATAACTCTACAGTATTTAGAATAAGTTCTCAATCAAAATTACGTGGTAAAATTTTACTGATGAGAACTTGCAAGAGAGAAAACTTATGTATGAAAAGTTATTGGTTATGTACCTGTTATACACATGGAAAATAAGATCCACTCTCAAAATTTGCTGTTAATAGATTTTTGGGCATTTGAAGATTTTGGCATATTCCCTGAAGCGAATACTGCATATCATTATTTGGAAATTATATTTGTAACAAGTCCTGACCAGATCTGGTATGTCACTGCGGAAAACGTTTGAAAGATTTTGACTTAAGAATGAAAATATATATATTTGTTATCTTTGGTAAAACATTGTATATTTAAAATTTCGAAATAAATGAAGTTGTTACAAATTCCCGGATTAAAAACTTTAGTATAAGTTGTTATAATGTAATTTGCCGAAAATAACACATTTCCAAATAATAATTTAAAGACAATCCAACTTGAAAACCTAATAAAAATAAAATCCCCAAAACCTTAAGTGGCCCTTATTACAATAAATAATTAATCAAAGTACTGAAAATATAATTGCATAAAACAATAAAACATCTTCTGCATGAAATACAGCTTCTGCATGGCCACCTTTGTATCCACTCCAACCCGGTCCAAGCTTTATGCATCACCTGCGATGTTTAAAAATTTGGGTGAGTTAACAGACTCAGTGCATAGTTATTTCACATGTCTCCACATATGGGCTTGGCCCATATCCACACAGTCCACATAATCAGTCATGTAAAAATGCATCCCAACCCCACCTAGAGTCCATCCGTTACACCTACCTTAGCAGACCTGCTGCTCAAGGCCGTGGCTAATCCACCGATTAACTAAGTGATCCCACATATCTTACCTTGGCAGACCTGCTGCTCAAGGCCCTAGTTAAGCCACCGATCAACTAAGTGATCCCACATATCTTATCCACGAGGTGACTCAAGGTCATCCTCAATCCACGGTGATGCACACAGCTATCATCCGCCGAGATGTGGCACCTAGCCAACACCTCCCTTGATGAAGCACACAGCTAGCATCAAGCGCCAATGTAGCACAAGGCTAACATCAGACCACGTACATAAATATGTACACCCTTTCCTTCAATATTCATGTCCCAGGCCCCTATGCACAGATATATCATGATAAAATATCATTTAATAAAGTATATAACACATGCTTATTTCTATTTCACATATTCATCAGTGATCATTTAACATAAAACACTGACTTGGTTATTCGATCACCCACCTTGGGTATCCACCATCTTAGCCCTTATTTCGGCTACCATTCACATCATACATATTTATATATAACAACACATTTAAACAATCAAGAGAACAGTACGATAACTACGCACCTGACTATTTAGTGAAATCCCGAACTATTCGAATCTAACACGATCTTGAACGTGGTTTTCCTCCTCCCTTAATGCCGATTTGGTCTTCTACCAAATCCCGAAACCACACTTAATATTTTTACCAAAACGAATCGAAATCCCGAAAGCTCCTCTTAATCACTGTCAAATTGCCTAAACATCCATAACCCAAAATCGGTCAACACTAATAAACATAATGGCCTATGGCCGAATATTAGCAACCTCTTACCTATTTCTTCTGAATCTCGAAATCACACACTTGTACCTAAAAGCCTGTCGAAATCCCTATAATCACGGTTAGAATTGGCCATAAATAAACATCTAAACAAATGGCCCTTGGCTGAATACCTTATAGACTCACCTTGATAAATCGAATCCCGAAAGAATCCCTAGTGCTTCCTCCCTTCGGCTACACATAATAGAACATATATTACTATGACCTCTAAAACATATTCGGCCGCCCATGTAACCAAGGCCTAACCATATGGTTTCGGCACACTCATGAGGAGAATCCAAAATCGATTACTAGAGAAGGATCTACTTACCACCTCGTTGCTTGAAGAGACTTAAAGAGAAAAGGTTCCACAACAAGATTCGGCTAGCCTTTCAAATGGTAACTGCACATTCGGCTATGGCTCAAAATAATGATGAAGAAAAAAAGGAAATAAGGCTTATAAGGTTCGGCTATGGCCCTCCAAAGAAGAAATTTTTAGCTTTCATGAGGAGTGTTTCGGCTTTGAGAATCACAAGCAAAGAAAGAAGAAAAGAATGCTACCTATTTCGGCAAGAACTTAGTAGAATTGGGGTTGAAGAAAAGAAAAAGAATGAGGAGGAGGATTGAGAAGAAATTCGGCAGAAGACTAAAAGAACCATAAATAATTTCGGCACTCCCTTTTTATCTAGCTTCAAAATCGAAAATGCCTAACTCCCTAAAGAGAATTCGGCTACTAGCTTTTCTACTTATCTAATCCCAAATTAATCTCTTATTTTATCTGTTTATCACCATTTGAAATAAATAAAATAAAATAATAATTATTCTTCTCTTCCAGCCAAATTTAAAAAGAAAATATCAAGCTTATCCTCATCCATTTGAGAGTCCATGTGCAGACCATTAGATCTTCTCCTTGACACAAAAATAAAAGTTCCCCCTGCTTCCCACGTTGCTCGAACCTCCTTGCTCAAAGCGTCATTTCCAAGCCCTTAAGTAGCGCATTGCAGCCACTTTACCAAGGCCTGTTTTATGCCAAAAACGCCTACAATTTTTCCCTTAAGGCTTCCCTGGCCTTGCTCCCCTTCTTGACGCAATATAAAAAAAAATAAAAACACTTCTATGCTGTCAACGTGATTCGAACCTCCTCCCCCCTTGAAGCCCTTTGACGCAAGCTCCCATGCACCTCAGGTAACGCCGCAAACCAGTTTTCCAATTGATTTCTTGTGTCCTAAACTCCACACAATTTCTTTTAAGGCCTCCTTGCCTAGTTTCCCCTTTTCACTTAAAATTCCAATATTTTCCAAAGTTTTTCCCTTTCACCTAAAGTTCTCAAAAACTCCTAAAATATACCCAAACACACTCCAAGCCTCCTATCAGTTGAACTTTGCATTAAATGCATAACCCCTAATTTCGTCCTCGAAATTACTTGGCTAAACTAAGCAAAGAGCTACTATTCCTCGAACCTCTAAAGGCACTTACTTACAAAGTTTGTCTACTACCATTGATCGCTTTAAAGAACTAAATACGATCTCACACTTCACATTCAAGATTTCGCACATTTCACTAGCAATATAAGAAAAGTTAACCCTATCATGAACCAGACAATAAAGGGTATTTCAAAAATAAGGAACATGCCCGTTGTCTCATCTGGCACATCTTCCTCCTCGCGACGCCTGGCTGCCTAAACCAGCCTTAGTTGCCTCGCATCCGCACCTTCAGCACCTCTATTTGGTGTTCCACGACCTTGGCCGGAACCATTCCCTCCATGATTTGGACCACGACCCCTTGTCGCCTGCTGACCACCTCTGCTTGGCTGCACATAACCTTAGCCTGCTGTCCGAGCCCTATTTGGATCCTGCGGACAGTCTTTAATCAAATGAGACTTAGACCCACATCTGAAACACTCTCGATTCCGGTTCCAGCACTCGCCAACATGATACCTTCCACACTGAGCACACGGATGGTCCGGATTTCCGGTAGCTGGCTTAGACACACGAGTAGAATTCTCAACCCTCGGTCTTTTCTGAAGACTCTCAGATGATTCTGACGATCCAAAATTCCTCTTATCCTGGTTCCTATCCCTATCTCTATTCTGTCTCACAGAATCCTTAATCCCTTCAGCTACCTTAGCCTTTTCTACCAACACGACAAACTCTCGCTCCTGATGTGGAGCTATCAACAATCTCAGGTCATCCCTTAGTCTGTCCTCAAACCCGACACATCGTTCATGCTCCGTAGCCACCATTCCTCGAGCATATCGACTTAACCTTAGGAATTCGGCCTCGTATTCCGCCACGGACTTGTTCCCTTCAACCAGTCCAGAAATGCTTTTCTCTGAGCATCAACGTAGTGAGTTCCAACATACTTCTTCTGGTATGCTGCCTTAACATAATCCCAAGTGAGATCCTCTGCAGCGGCACCATCCCGAACCGTGAGCCACCACTGATACGCCTCGTTGCGTAGCAGTGCCACCATTCCTTTCAGTTTCTCTTCAGGGGTTAAATCGAGCTCATCCATGATTCGTTCTGTAGCCTCCAACCAATACTCAGCCGTACTGGGTGCCACACCAGATATGCCACGGAACATCTCAGCTCAGTTGGCTCGGTCGCCGGCACAGGACTTCCGAGCTCTCCCATTTCCTCCAAAGCACTGACCACCATTTCAAGGACTCGCAGCGACCGCCGCGCGTCAAAGATCATCCCCGCCGTCTTGTCGCTCAACACCAAAAGCTGGTGGTAGTGGTGGTACCTCATTCTCAAACCCTTGACCCGACCTAACGGGTTCCGACACAGCTATCCTGCCTCTACCGCGTCCACGACGACCACGTCCCCTAGAACTAATTTCTAACGTCGCGATTATTCTGATTAAAAAGTTTTATGCATTAGTACTTTTGTTCCACTGATTATCCCATGAACAGTTTTATGATAAGAAGTACTTAGAAGTAGTTCTTTCGATCAAACAAGGTTTCCGGTTCACTATTCTAATTCAGATAATCACATTCACATTCGTCTATAAAGACACATTCATTCATAACATCGTTCACTACACTTCGTTATGTATTTCCGTCCATTCCTATCCTAGGGGTAATTTCGTCATTTGTCCTATAGGGGTATTTCGGTAATAAACCAGGGTCAATTTGGAAATCTTTACAAATCAAGGGTATTTCAACATTTTCAAAACTCAGGGTTACTTTGAAAATTTTCTCAAATCAGAAATTTCGGAAATCAGGGTCTTTTTGGTAATTTTGTAAGTCAGGGGCAATTTGGTAATTTTTTTCCAAATCAGGGTATCTGAATATTTCGCAAATAGGGTTTCTGGATACTTTTGCAAAGTAAGAAAATTAAAATCAAGGGTAGTATGGTAATTTTTGAAATCCAAGGGCACTTTAGTAATTTTTTACCACCAGGGGTATTTTCGTAATTTTGTAAATCGAAAATATTTTGAGAAATGTCTTCAAAATAGTTTGTACAAATCAAAAAGGGTAATTTAGTGATTTAAAAAAAAACTAGGTTTTTATAAACAATAAGGCTAGTCCTTTCGGGTTTTAATCGTCTTGTTTAGCAGTGATCGAGTCCTCATGGTTAGGTGTAAACCGTAGCTACGCACTGTAGGATTCCAGCGAAGAGGAGGTGAGTCACTAGGACTGCTTAAATACCAGGCTCTTCCGGATCCAATCTTAGACATGCGCACAGTGGTTGCCACACCTTAACTCGGCGACTTAGTTCACAGGTTTGTTTAGTAGTTCTTAAGTCTTATGCATTTGTGTTTGAGTAGACTAGTCCTAGGGTCCAATAGCCCTAATCTACTAATCTACGTTCCCATAAAAGCCCATACAGTTCACATGTTCAAACCACTTCAGATGTCAGAAGTACTTACAGTGGACTTGGGCCGAGATACAGTGCCATGCTTAATAACTCAAAATAAAAGTTCATATCTTGAAAAGCCCATTTTTGAAAATGTCTTCGGGCCCAAAACCTCAAAGCTGAGTTTTGAACCGGGCTCTGATACCAAACTATAACACCCCCAAACCCGGCCCACAAGTCCTGACCGGATCTGGTATGTCACTGCGGAAAACGTTTGAAAGATTTTGACTTAAGAATGAAAATATATATATTTGTTATCTTTGGTAAAACATTGTATATTTAAAATTTCGAAATAAATGAAGTTGTTACAAAGTCCCAGATTAAAAACTTTAGTATAAGTTGTTATAATGTAATTTGCCGAAAATAACACATTTCCAAATAATAATTTAAAGACAATCTAACTTGAAAACCTAATAAAAATAAAATCCCCAAAACCTTAAGTGGCCCTTATTACAATAAATAATTAATCAAAGTACTGAAAATATAATTGCATAAAACAATAAAACATCTTCTGCATGAAATACAGCTTCTGCATGACCACCTTTGTATCCACTCCAACCCGGTCCAAGCTTTATGCATCACCTGCGATGTTTAAAAATTTGGGTGAGTCAACAGACTCAGTGCATAATTATTTCACATGTCTCCACATATGGGCTTGGCCCATATCCACACAGTCCACATAATCAGTCATGCAAAAATGCATCCCAACCCCGCCTAGAGTCCATCCGTTACACCTACCTTAGCAGACCTGCTGCTCAAGGCCGTGGCTAATCCACCGATCAACTAAGTGATCCCACATATCTTACCTTGGTAGACCTGCTGCTCAAGGCCGTGGCTAAGCCACCGATCAACTAAGTGATCCCACATATCTTATCCACGAGATGACTCAAGGTCATCCTCAATCCACGGTGATGCACACAGCTATTATCCGCCGAGATGTGGCACTTAGCCAACACCTCCCTTGATGAAGCACACAGCTAGCATCAAGCGCCAATGTAGCACAAGGCTAACATCAGACCACGTACATAAATATGTACACCCTTTCCTTCAATATTCATGTCCCAGGCCCCCATGCACAGATATATCATTATAAAATATCATTTAATAAAGTATATAACACATGCTTATTTCTATTTCACATATTCATCAGTGATCATTTAACATAAAACACTGACCTGGTTATTCGATCACCCACCTTGGGTATCCACCATCTTAGCCCTTATTTTAGCTACCATTCACATCATACATATTTATATATAATAACACATTTAAACAATCAAGAGAATAGTGCGATAACTACGCACCTGACTATTTAGCGAAATCCCGAACTATTCGAATCTAACACGATCTCGAACGTGGTTTTCCTCCTCCCTTAATACCGATTTGGTCTTCTACCAAATCCCGAATCCACACTTAATATTCTTACCAAAACGAATCGAAATCCCGAAAGCTCCTCTTAATCACTGTCAAATTGCCTAAACATCCATAACCCAAAATCGGTCAACACTAATAAACATAATGGCCTATGGCTGAATATTAGCAACCTCTTACCTATTTCTTCTGAATCCTGAAATCACACACTTGTACCTAAAAGCCTGTCGAAATCCCTATAATCACGGTTAGAATTGGCCATAAATGAACATCTAAACAAATGGCCCTTGGCCGAATACCTTATAGACTCACCTTGATAAATCGAATCCCGAAAGAATTCCTAGTGCTTCCTCCCTTCGGCTACACATAATAGAACATATATTACTATGGCCTCTAAAACATATTCGGCCGCCCATATAACCAAGGCCTAACCATATGGTTTCAGCACACTCATGAGGGGAATCCAAAATTGATTACTAGAGAAGGATCTACTTACCACCTCGTTGCTTGAAGAGACTTAAAGAGAAAAGGTTCCACAACAAGATTCGGCTAGCCTTTCAAATGGTAACTGCACATTCGGCTATGGCTCAAAATAATGATGAAGAAGAAAAGGAAATAAGGCTTATAAGGTTCGGCTATGGCCCTCCAAAGAAGAAATTTCCGGCTTTCATGAGGAGTGTTTCGGCTTTGAGAATCACAAGCAAAGAAAGAAGAAAAGAATGCTACCTATTTCGGCAAGAACTTAGTAGAATTGGGGTTGAAGAAAAGAAAAAGAATGAGAAGGAGGATTGAGAAGAAATTCAGCAGAAGATTAAAAGAACCATAAATAATTTTGGCACTCCCTTTTTATCTAGCTTCAAAACTGAAAATGGCTAACTCCCTAAAGAGAATTCGGCTACTAGCTTTTCTACTTATCTAATCCCAAATTAATCTTCTATTTTATCTCTTTATCACCCATTTGAAATAAATAAAATAAAATAATAATTATTCTTCTCTTCCAGCCGAATTTAAAAAGAAAACATCAAGCTTACCCTCATCCATTTGAGAGTCCATGTGCAGACCACTAGCTCTTCTCCTTGACGCCAAAATAAAAGTTCCCCCTGCTTCCCACGTTGCTCGAACCTCCCTACTCAAAGCGTCATTTCTAGGCCCTTAAGTAGCGCCTTGCAGCCACTTTACCAAGGCCTGTGTTATGCCAAAAACGCCTACAATTTTTCCCTTAAGGCTTCCCTGGCCTTGCTCCCATTCTTGACGCAACATAAAAAAAAATAAAAACACTCCTATGCTGTCAACGTGATTTGAACCTCCTCCCCCCTTGAAGCCCTTTGACGCAAGCTCCCATGCACCTCAGGTAACGCCCCAAACCAGTTTGCCAATTGATTTCTTGTGTCCTAAACTCCACACAATTTCTTTTAAGGCCTCCTTGCCTAGTTTCCCCTTTTCACTTAAAATTCCAATATTTTCCAAAGTTTTTCCCTTTCACCTAAAGTTCCCAAAAACTCCTAAAATATACCCAAACACACTCCAAGCCTTCTATCACTTGAACTTTGCATTAAATGCATAACCCCTAATTTTGGGATATTACAGACTTGGTGGCATTATAGACTTTACATTGATTTAGACATTTTCAGTAATAAATGTCACAATAGTACTTATATGTGGATACAAATTAAAAGGAATGGTAATAAAATTATTAATTTGTTACAATTTAGTACAATTAAAACACATGTTAAAGTAAACCAGAAGTTTACTAATACAAATGCGTTTACTACTTGGCTTTACCAGTTAGGCTATCCTGGATCGTATATGATGCGAAAATTAATTGAGAATTCATATGGACATCCATTAAAAAACCAGAAGATTCTTTAATTTAAAGAATTCTCATTTGTTGCTTGTTCTTAATAAAAAAATTGGTTTTTAGAAACTCACTAACTAAAGTTAAGATTTAATGTCTTGCATTTTTGAAATGAATATGGGCCAATTCATCCACCATGTGGATGGTTTTGATATTATATGATTTTGGTAGATGCATCTACAAAATAATCACATGCGTTATCAACTCGCAACTTGTCGTTTGCGAGATTGCTTGTTTAAATGATTAATTTCAGATTATGCAATTAAAACAATTCATCTTGCTAATGTTGGTGAGTTTACATCCCAAGTTTTAAATGATTATTGCATGTCAATTGGGATAAAAGTTGAACATCCTTAAACTCATGTTCACACACAAAATGATTTAGCTGAATTGTTTATCAAATGCCTCTAACTAATAGCTAAACCATTACTTATGAGAACAAAACTTTCTATTTCAGCATGAGATTCATGCTTGTATTGATTTACATGTTGTACGCATCAAGCAAATAAATTATAAATACTCCCCATTACAATTGATTTTTGGTCAAGAGCCAAATATTTCCCATCTTACAATTTTTGTATGTGCGGTATATGTTCCAACTGCTCCACCACAACGCACAGGTCATAATAAGAGATTGAGAATATATATTTATATAAGTCTCCTTATAATATTTTTGAGCAATTAATTCGAGATTTAATTGTGGTATGAGTTGTCAGTTTTCCCAACATTAGGGGGAGAGAAACAATAACTTGTAATGCGTTAGGGGGAGAGTAATTGAACCAGAAGTTCAATAAGGATAACTCATTACAAGTTAACTGTTAGATGTATTTACAACTTAATAAGAATAACCAAGTGCTATATACCATCTAATATTTTGATTTGAATCAAAGTCCCAGTAAGACAATCAGTTAGAATAAATAATAGATTGATCGGTTCCAAAGATGAAAATTATTCTAGATGGTCATATAGTGGAGGGGGGTGCTCCAGAAGAGACCCAAGACATAACTAATAAGTAAAACTTCAGAAGTGATTCAAGTACCTGGAACTGAATTTTAAAATAATGAAAATAATAGATCTCGATAAGTTATGTCAATTCGAGAAAATGTGGAACCGAATAATAAAAGTGGTCGACAATGATTTTGCATGCGATATTATTATTAAAATAATGAAATAAAAGGAGGATTTTGAATAAATCTATTGAGAAATATAGATATGGAATAAATTGATCAAAATAGAAAGACGAAACTCAAATACAATTAAATTCGTGGAGTTTTTGGACCAGTAGTCTAAATATCTAAAGGTATAAAGCCAATAAGAGTGCAGATGAAGTAGTTTTGCAAAAGCGGAATAAAAATATAAAGTTTTTCGCTAAGTACTGATATTGATTATGAAAATATATAATATTCTTTTGTGGTGGATGCAATAACCTTTAGATATATTATTAAATTGACAATTCATAAAAGATTTAACTTGTGTCTAGTGGTTGTTGTTACAACCTTTATAAATCACTATATGGTGAAGTTTATATTAAAATCCTTGAAGCATTTAGAATGCTAGAATATTGAAATTCTTGGGAAATTATTCATTTATATGAATTGAAATAATTTGAATATATGTGGTAAATTTGAGTATTTAAAAGAGGATTATAAAATGATCCTTTTGATTAATAAAGTACATTGTTTATTGCTCTTATATTTTCTTTATTCTTTATTCTCCCTATCTTTCTTTATTTTATAACAAAACTAAAATTTTATGAGTGTTTAATTAGAGTAATTAAAGAATAATAGGTAAATGTAAAATCTAATGCTCTTCAACAAGTTGTCTTACGAAGTTAGTGGTTTTAATTTGAAATAATAATGGTAAGAACTTATTAGACAATATTTAGTATATATTTATGTAATTATTTAATTTTAGTTAATTCATATTAATTATATAATAATGAAATTTATTTTTATTATTAAATAATAAAAAATCATATATAATAACAAAAGTTATTAACATATTTATTGCTTTGATTGTCAATTTTAACTTAGTTCAAAACATCACTGTTAAATCCTAATTAGATGATAATATCATCTATAATTACCTATCAATTTATAGTTGTTTAATGTTTATAGCAATCTTTATAGTAATACTTATAGTAAATTTTAGAACATTTAACATTGATTTTAGTAATACACTTTTGGTTTATTTACAAATTAGCCCCTAAATTATATCTTGATTTTCAAATTAGTATTTAAAGTTTTTGTTTCATTACAAATAACAAAAGAGGACAGGGATAGATATAAACAATGAAAATATTATTTTATTCATTATCCCAATGATAACATATTTATGCAACATCTTACATAAATAGATCGATATACAACACCAAGAAACATAATCTTGATAATACGAGCTTTCATATCCTAACTCAGTTCCTTGGTAAAATTTGTCACCAACCCAAGAAATATCAATGTACAATCTTTCATCCATGCACGTTTTCTTATTGTAGAAGATAATGAAAATCATAGCTAACATTCTTTATGAAGAATTATAAAAACTAAAAAACAAACTTGAAATAAAGAAATTAACAAATACCAAACAATTTTATAAATTAAGGAGCTCTAATGATTGAACTTTGGGCATAGTAAGCTATTGCCCTTTAACCATGTTGATTCCCTACTCACTCACTCTTCCCCTATCAAAACTTTGAAGCAAAGTGTTAAATGTCAACTTCAACGCGTTGGGACAACTCCGTTTCAAGCTAAGCTCTTCTTCTTAATATACTTATATATGTACAGAGAAATATTATAACATAAATTTAAAAAAAAAATGTAACAACGGACAAATTAAAGTATTTATCAAGCATTTAAAAAATATAGTTGTTTGCTTTTTTATACTAAAAAATGTAACTGTTTGGAAAGTAATAAAAAACATGTTGAATTATTTATTAATTAATTAAAAAGGGAAAAATTAAAATATTGAATCAAGATAAAATTATAAGAATAAATTCTATGTTTATTATTAACAAATTAACTAAATCATATCTACTTACTAAAAGAATGAATAAAAAAATATATTATTCTTTACTTAACAATCTTAGAATTATGTTATTATTTCTTTGTCATAATTTATAATTTATAATATAAAATTATTATTCGAAACTCTTATTAATCTAAGGGTATTCTAGTCAAATTATACTATGAATTTTAGACTATAAATAGGTCACAGTTATTTTAGGTTAGATACACAACAGAAATATTTAGATTGAGAGAATTTTATGCTTTGCTTTGAAGGGTTTTTCTTGTGGGTTTCGGGTTTTTTTTTTTTAATTCTCTCTATTTTTTGTACTCTTCTTTTATTATAGTGAAATATCTTTTTGTGCGTGCCTTTTATCCTCATTTAAGGAGTTTTTCTATATTAAATTTTGCGTGTTCGATCTTCTTGATTTAGTTCATTCACTTATTTCCATAAAATTCCTTAAGTTGTTTTATATAATATTTGAAAATTATTATTTTTTAATGAGAAATGAAAGGTCTAACCTCATGTTATATAAAAATAATTGCATTTTAATATCATATAAAAACAATTATAATTCTATAAAAGTCAACTGTTCATTTTGACATTTAAATTTAAGTTTACGTACCTATTTTATCCTAATATATGAGAGTTATTATTTTTTAAAGAAAAATGAAATGTCTACCTCGATATTATATAAAAATAATTGCATTTTGATTAGTGATTTAATAATAATTTAAAATATTATTATATTTAAATTTTCATAATGCCTTTATTCATAACAAAAGAGTGTTGGTAATTTACCCATTTTGCCCCACTAATTCCTAATGATTTCAAATCACTACAATACCCCTATTTACTCCTAATGTCTCCCTTAAAAGTTAGTTTTATAATATATATAGATATAGATTATAGCTCTGTAAATATTTTTATTTATAATAAAAATATAATTAAAAGCTCAAATGTAAAAAAATAATTTTTATAATACTAAAAATTTATATCATGAAGAAAAATCAACTCACAACATCTTGAATGATGGTTCATAAAAAAATTCTTAAGTAAAACCTCTAATTTGATTACTATTAGTATGTTGGAAAGAAGAAGTAAAGATATTTTAAAAGGAAAAATTTTAATCTACAAGGTGTCTCAACATCTACAAAATATAGTCTATGGTTGGTTACTCTTTGAGCTCATTGAGGCCAAATTTGACTTGAAATGTGGATTCTCAAGCTATCCAATATGATTTAAGTATTGATCCAAGGTCTTCAACTAAAATAATTATATTAAACTCATTCATAAATTTCTACTAATGCAGTCTTTACTAAAACAATCATAATTTGAGCTTCCAAACTTGGATTGATATATTTCAAAATGCGTTACGAAACTAAAAGATAAACCTTCGATCTATAAGAAGACAACTCAATCGAAAAATGATCGAATCCCATTCAGAAATAACATATAAGTTGGCTGGTATTCCAAACTTTAAAAACATCAAATTTGGTGAATTTAATTTAATAAATTTTACTCTATTCATGCATGTAACATTCTTGAACTTAAATAAATTGACCTTTTCAGGTTTCACATCACTCAAGTTCCATACACCTTCCTATTGAAGGGTGTAAACACTTATTTCAATAAGGAAACAATCTCGACAATGCATTAAACAAGACAACTCCTATAACATGGATTTGATGCTCTCAAAGTTGTGTATTACAAGGATTGTAATCCCTTTTATAGCCTTTCGAATAGTGACCAATCTCTACAAATCATCCTCCTGATAAAACACCATAGAATTGCTAAAAGTTTATCCTTTTAGTAATAACAATTTAATTCTTAATTCATTTATTTATAATATATATAAAAATATGAGTTTATGTTATGAATATCTTATTAAGTGGATGTCCATCAAGATCAAGATAAGTTTTGATGTACTTTAAATTCTAATAGTCATTAGAAGTATATCTATACTTCATCTATACTTCTTATACCTATAAATAGAGACTTTAGAGAAGCTTTGTAAATATTCCGACTGATCAATAAAATACGCTCTCATTTTCTTTGTTCTTTATTCTCTATTTATTTATTTTATAACACGTTATTAGCACAATTCTCTTTTAATTGTTTTTCTCCATAAGTCACAAAAATATCCCAAAATTTACTATTGTCGATTGCCTCCTAGAGCTGCTGCTATTTCAATTGAGGCATCCGCACTATGGGTAATCGTTAGAACCTTTAACCACTCAGGTACACATAAATCTCTAAATTTTTTAAGCCCTTCTATGCAACTAAATTTATATAATCTATATGTGGTATGTTTTTCTCCTTTGTTGATTGATTTTTTGGTAAAATTATTTTATGAGAAAATATTATTACTTTAAGGTTTCTTTTTGTAACACCCCAAACCCGACCTAGACGTTATGGCCTAAACTACCGATGTCACATGATAGTGCTTTAGGAAACATAATTACAATAACACCATTCCCGATATCATAGGCTATCGTCAAAAACGTGTTGTTTGTTCGTTCATTATCCTTTTTCAAAATTTTTATACATTGCGGAAGATTTTAAAATGATTTGCAAAGTCGTACGTATTTTAATGAAACATTTGTTTATTTTGAAAACTAACGTCTTATCCTATTGCTAGCAGTTTATAAAATAAAAATCCCAAATTTTAAACAAAAATCTGAAAGGCCTTGTTACATAAAAATTTACCCAAATATAACCAAATCATAGTTAAAAATAAACCGTAAATAAGTGTCCAGTACCGTGGTCACCGCCGAGTCCTCCGCTGCACCGACCCGTCTACTGTTGGGGATTACTTGAACATATTAAACAGAAAAGGGTGAGTTTTCGCAAACTCAGTGTGTACTCCCCATAGAAAACATACACACAGTAATATCAGATAACAAACATAATTCCATAGTTCGGGTCTGAGCCTATTACAGAAACGGTGTGGACCTTAGCCCACTCAGATACAAAATCAGACATATTTCAGGGCCTTAGCCCACTTCAGACAAAATATGTAGAAAACAGAGTCCTACCCACCATCCTCTACACACCAACTCCGTCCAAACCTACACATCATATGGAGATAAATCAACCTACCCAGCCCTATACACCAGGTTGTACCGAATGCGGCACATAATCAAAAATTTGCAGCTGAGCTGCCAGATAACAGCCTTAAGAGCCTTTCAGATACTTCCTCCAACTATAATCAACCCACCCTGATTGCAATGCAACATACAAGTATGACATGCTATTATGCAATTAAACTCATATATATTCGATTCGGCAAAGATACATGCTTAGTACGTAAATCGATGGCATGACATCATTCGCCAGGGGTCTAAGTATTGCTTACCGACCGCATGCGGTGAGGTCCACGATGACTTTGGGCAACCCGTGTAACCTTACAGAACATTTCAGAAATATGGGCTTACACGCCCGTGTGGCCCACACGGCCCAAATTGGCCTTGGCCGTGCAGATCACACGACCTAGCCCAGATTCCCACACGTCCGTGTGGTTCACCCGTGTGGGCCCACACAGCCTAATTGGTCGAGCTTGTGTCTCACACACGGCCTCGCACAGTGCACGGTCGGGCTCGTCGATCACACGATCGTATGGTGACTTATAGTATTGCACACGACCTACCACACGGGTAACCACACGCCCGTGTGGCGTCGATAGTAAGGTTTTCGGCTTTCGCTTAAACCTAGTTTTCTGCGTTTTCGGGTACACACTTGGTTCGATTTCGACACGTAACCACTCCCGAGCACTCCAAAACCTATATTCGACAATTGAAAGCCCAATTTCAGTCACTTAATCCAAGTTGTTATGACATGAAATTTCCTGAAACTTACCGACAACCTTACCTTTAACGAGCAAGAAGTAGTGTCTTGCAACACGAGAACCCGATTAAAGCCTTCGAGCAGTACCTAAACGTGAGTAAAACGATTCCTTCGTTAATCGCTTAATCAAAAATAACACTAAGACTATAGAAAAACCACTTACCGATGACGCGTCCCGACTATAGATAACAGACACGGTTGAAAAGAAGGAGAACTGAAATAAGAGAGGGGAAAAAATAGTAGATTTTTGGCAGGGAATTTGGCAGAAAACATCAAAAAGAACAGGAGAAAATTTTGGGAAACAAAGTGGAAAAACCAAAAAATAGCAAAGTAATCAGATTGGTAAAAAATCTGATAACTCCCCTATTCAAATCTCCTTAATTATCTCCATCAACCTCTCCACTATCAGAATTTTAATCCATCTCAACCTCTTCACACGGCACAAGTAGCAAAAATAAATCCCTTGTTCGCACAAGGATTCCAAATCCAACCAACACTCCACCTAACCACCAGACCAGCAGGCCCATTCTGTTAGTTACCTACACATTTTAACTTATAAGCCTACCACCTAGAGTTTGGGCTTTACTCAAAAAAATACCAAAATTTACCCAAGTTGAGACTTGAACTTGGGACCTCCCACATACACCAAAAACACATAACCACTGAAGCAGACACTCCTAAATGTCAAAATTACAAAGTCAAATTTAAAGAAAAACGGGGCGTTACAACTATACCCACCTAAAATAAAATTTCGTCCTTAAAATTTTACCTGATCAGAAAAGGTGAGGATACTGCTGACGCATCAACTCCTCCGGCTCCCAAGTAGCCTCTTCAGTGCTATGATTCCACTACAGTACCTTCACTAAGGGGATAGACTTCCTTCGAAGCACTTTAATATCGCTATCCAAGATCTGGACTAGCTCCACCTCAAACGTCAGATCTGGTCTAACCTCAATGTCCTCAATAGGAACCACATGCGTGGGATCAGAGCGGTAGCGTCTCAACATTGAGATGTGGAGCACATCATTGATGCGATCCAATTTCGGGGGAAGCTCCAACTGATATGTGACTGGCCCTACTCGTTTCAGAATACGGTACGGCCTAATAAACCGAGGGCTCAGCTTACCCTTGCGGTCGAACCTTAAAACCTTCTTCTATTGTGAGACATTGAGAAAAACTAAGTCCCCCACAGAATACTCAATATCCTTCTTCTTCAGACCGGCATAAGACTTCTGCCTATTAGATGTAGCTTTCAGTCGACCTCAAATCAATCAGACTTTATCTTCAGTTTCAGAAACCAATTTTGGACCCAGAACACGTCGCTCCCCCAACTCAGTCCAACATAAGGAAGTACGACACTTACAGCCATACAGGGCCTCGTACAGTGCTATCTGGATGCTAGACTGGTAGCTGTTGTTATATGCGAACTCTGCCAACGGTAAGTGATCCTCCCAACTGCCTTTGAAATCTATAACACAGCTCCTCAACATATCCTCCAATACCTGAATCACCCTCTCCGACTGACCATCTGTTTGAGGATGGAAAGCAGTATTGAAGTCCAACCTTGAACCCAGAGCTTCGTGCAACTTCTTCCAGAATCGAGAAGTGGAGCGAGGATCCTTACAGGAGATGATCGAGACAGGAACCCCATGCAATCTCACTTTTTCTGATACATACAGCTTAGCCAGCTTCTGAAGAGAAAAATCTATCCTGACCGGGATAAAATGAGCAGACTTGGTCAATCGATCCATGATGACTTAGACAGAATCCTTCTTAGTTGGTGTTAAAGGCAACCCACTAATAAAGTCTATAGTTACTCGCTCCCATTTCCACATCGAGATCTTTACCTGCTGTAGCAACCCTGAAGGCAACTAATGCTCAGCCTTAACTTGCTGACAAGTCAGACAGCGAGCAACAAAGTCAATAATCTCACGCTTCAACCCTGGCCACCAGTATAACTCTCGAAGATCTCGGTACATTTTGTTCCCGCCGGGATGCATAGCGTAGGGGATACTATGTTCTTCCCTTAGAATCGACTATCTTAAATCCTCATCATACGACACGCAAATCCGACCGCAGAAACAAAGTACCCCATCACTGTTAATCTTGAAATCAGAAGTATCCCCATTCTCAACCTGACGGAACCGCAACTCAAGCGATTTATCTCCCATCTGTTTACCTCTGATCCAATCAATCCATACAGGTTTAACCTGAAGTTCCGCTAACAGACTCCCATCGTCGAATAAATTGAGTCGAGTGAACATCTCGCTCAGATCGGTCATAGCCCTACGGCTTGAAGCATCTGCCACCACATTAGCTTTACCAGAGTGGCACTCGATGGTGCAGTCATAATCCTTAAGCAGTTCAACCCATCTACGCTGCCTAAGATTTAAATCCTTATGAGTAAGAAGGTATTTGAGGCTTTTGTGATTAGTGTAGATAGTATACTTCTCACCGTACAGGTAGTGCCTCCAAATCTTTAGGGCGAAGGCTACCGCTGTCAGCTCCAAATCGTGCGTCGGATAATTGGCCTCATGTGTCTTGAGCTAATGAGATGCATAAGCTACCAGTTTGTCATCCTGCATCAGAATGTAACCCAGACCTATATGCGACGCATCACTGTATACAATGAATCCTTCCCAAATTGGGCTGTATCAGAACCGGAGCTTGCGTCAAAACAGATTTGAGTTTCTCGAAGCTCTCTTGTTGCTTATCAATCCAGACAAAAGAAACTCTCTTAAGCAGAAGCTTGGTTAATGGTGTTACGATAAAGGAAAACCTTTCTACAAAGCGTTGATAATAACCCGCTAGCCCCAGAAAGTTGCGAATTTCAGACATATTCTTCGGCTATTTCTAATCCAACTAGCTTCAATCTTACGAGAATCAACACGAATCCTCTCCTCAGAAACCACATGCCCTAAAAAGGTTACTTCTCTAAGCCAGAATTCACACTTATTAAACTTTGCATACAATTGTTTCTCACGAAGAGTCAGTAATACCACTCGAAGATGCTCGTTGTGCTCGTCTTTATTCTTAGAATACACTAGGATGTCATCAATGAATACCACCACGAACCGATCCAGATAAGGCTAGAATACCTGGTTCATCAAATCCATAAACACTGCTGGTGCATTGGTCAACCCAAATGGTATAACCAGGAACTCATAATGTCCACAGCGAGTCTTAAATGCTGTCTCGGCCTCCTTAACCTTCAGTTGATGGTATTCAGATTGTAGATCGATCTTGGAGAATAAAGAAGCCCCTCTAAACTGGTCAAATAGATCATCTATTCTCGGTAGTCGGTATTTGTTCTTGATTGTTAGCTTGTTCAGCTTCCGGTAGTCGATACACATCCTCATTGTCCCATCTTTCTTCTTCACAAACAACACCGGCGCTCCCCATAGAGACATACTGGGACGAATGAATCCATGATCCAGTAACTCTTGAATCTAAGCCTTAAGCTCTACAAGCTCTTTTGGTGCCATTCTATAAGGGGCGATGGACATCGGAGCTGTACCAGGAAAGAGTTCAATCCCAAATTCCACTTCTCGACTCGGAGGTAGACCCGGTAATTCCTATGGAAAAATATCCGAAAAGTCTCTTACGGTCCTGATGTCCTTAACCGAAGAGACTTTAGAATCCGAAACACTGGTGTAGGCCAAGAATGCCTCACATCCTTTCCATACCAACTTTTCCGCCACCAACGTAGAAATCACATTCACCAAATAATCCTGACATTCCCCATTCACCACTACCTTGATGTCCTTCTCGGTTCTCAAAACCACCCTCTTTGTTACATAGTCTAGATTTACTTGGTGCTTAACCAGCCAGTCCATTCTCAGAATCAATTCGAACTCCCCAAATGGAAGCTCCATCAGATCGGCCAAAAATATTGTCCCTTGAACCTCTAGCGGAACGTCTCTAAACAATTTACTAACTAGGATAGATTGCCCCAAAGGACTCACCACAATTACCTTACTTGAAGTACTCTTACCCGGAATCCCGAAAGTTTCAGACATAGAGCTAGCTACTTAAGAATGTGTAGAACCTATGTTTATAAGTGAAGTGTAGAGTACATTAAAAATTAAAAACGTACCCGTATTGACATCCTGTAACACCCCAAACCAGGCCCATACGCCATGGCCGAATTTAGAATGCCACTGCGGAAAATATTTGAAAAATATTTTGACTTAAAGTGAAAACATAAAATTTTGTTGTCTTTACTAAAACATTGTGTAATTAAAGTTCCAAATAAAATTAAGTTGTTTAAAATAAAACATTTTCAAATAATAATATAATCGACAATCCAACTTAAAACATAATAAAAATCCTTAAATACTTAAAGTGGCCCTTATTACAACAAATAACCTTTCATAAATAAAATGTGTAAAACAAATAAAATATCTTCTGCATGGGCCACCTCGTATCCACTCCAACTCGGTCCAAGCTTTATGCATCACCTGTAAGGTTTGAGAAAAATTTTGGTGAGTCATACAGACTCAGTGCATAGTTATTTCACATGTCCCCACATATGGGCTTGGCCCATATCCACACATCAATCACATATCAGATGATAAGGCAATATATCCACATAATTTCACATGTTGGGCTTGGCCTATATCCACATTGATCCACATAATTAGTCATGCAAAATGCATAAATATGCAACATGAAGCCCAACCCAACCTAGAGTCCATCCGTTACTCCTACCTTAGCAGACTCCCTGCCCAAGGCCGTGGCTAATCCACCGATCACATAGTGATCCCACATATCTTACCTTAGCAGACTTGCTGCCCAAGGCCGTGGCTAAGCCACCGATCAAATAATGATCCTCATATCTTACCTTGGTAGACTTGCTGCCCAAGGCCGTGGCTAAGCCATCGATCACCTAAGTGATCCCTTATGTCAATATCCACGAGGTGACTCGAGGTCATCCTTAATCTACGGTGAAGCACACAGCTATCATCCTCCGAGATGTGGCACATAGCCAACACCTCCCTTGATAAAGCACATAGCTAACATCAAGCGCCAATGTAGCACAAGGCTAACATCAGACCACGTACATAAAGTACACCCTTTCCTTCGATAGTCACATCCCAAGTCCCATGTATCATGCCACAATATCATATAAATAAGCATATATCACATGCCATCACATTTTCATACATATATCATATGTAAATTAACGTCGTAAAATACTGACCTTATCAATTGATTACCCAACATAGGCATCCACCTTTTTAGCCATTTATTCAGCTACCATGCACATCATATACATATTTATATATATAAAACACATACACACAACAAAAGAACAGTGCGATAACTACGCACCTTTTTTTGCACACATCGGCTAAATCCTGAGATCACACGTTTGCACTTAAAAGTCTACCGAAATCCCTAAATAGAACCATATTAGTTTCGGCCTCTATACCAAAAAGCATTAGAAAGTGGCCTTTGCCCTCAAGAAAACGACATAAAAAAGAGAAAGGAAATACAGCCATGAACATTTACCTATCTTCCAAAACTGATTAAAGAAAACCAAATTAAGACCTACCCTTATTGATATTCGGCTAAGACAAAACAAAAAGAGTATGGGAAGTTTCGGCAATATGGTTGATTTGTAACAACAAAAAGGATTCGGCTAGAGTGGAGAAAGAGAAAGGAAAAGAAAAGTGAAAGAAATAGGAGAAGGATGATTCGACAATAGAAGAAAGAAGAGAATGGAGAGAAGAAAATAAAATGGGAGAGGGATGTTTTTGGCTTTGAGCAAATGTGGAAGAAAGAAAAAAAGAAATGGAGGGAAGGAAGGTTCGGCTAACCACTAAAGATGAAGAAAGAGATGAAGGGAAATGAGTTGGTTTTAGGGTTCAAAGAAAATAAAATATGAGAGAGACTCAAATGAATATTCGGCCAAATGCCTAAAAGAAAATTCGGCAAACCACAATGGTCCTTTCGGCTTTGACACTAAACAAGAAAACAATGCCAAAACTAAAACAAAAATTGTACCAAATGCCCAAGACACAATCGGCTAAGGAGGAAGATTTTGGAGAGGAAAAGTAAAATGCAAAAGATGCACAAAATGTTAGAATTGACCAACTAAACCCCAAAATCCTATCAACATTCGCCAACCCCTAGGCACACCATACTGAGTCCACATTCATGTCAAACTTTCTACACAAAACTTTCCATAGCATATCACCTTACAACATGCCTTATGTTCTCACATCAACCTTTAATCAAATGATTTCTTTCCCAAACATCAAGCTTACCTAAACTATCATTCAACTTACCATAAAAATATAAAGTCCAACCTACCAAAGCCTCCAACAAAAACGGTCAACCCTCCCCCTAGACCAAAATGCCGTCCACATACATGGACTAATGGCCATAGAAGAGTTTCCAAAACATCACCCCATACTTCAAGCCTTATGTCCCCTTATCTTACCATAACTCCTTGATTCCATACCATAAATACGTACTTCCTTTTTCCTTTAGTCTACTATCCAAAAATAACAAAGTCCATCCTTACCATAATTAAAATTTGACCAACACATGCCATACAAAAGCAAAAATAAAAGTCACCTTAATGTCATCCATAGGATTCGAACCTAAGCTCCCTCACACTACTTGTGGCGTCATCTTCAAGGCTCTAAGTGGTGCCTCCTTGCCACTTTACCAAGCCAATTCTTGTGCTAAAATTCCCCACGAATTACTCTTAACCCCTACCTCCTTCAACTCCCTTTAACTAAAGCTTGAAAATTAAATTTTTCCTACAGCTCGAGCCTACCCTTGGCTTATTCCTAAGCCCTAGAACATCTCAATTAACAACACAACAAGCCGAACTCTTGCAAAACAATACCATCACAAATAGCCCCTAATTCAGGATATTACACGTCCGGAGCATCACCATCCTGTGATGTACAGCATAAACTAGTGCAGGCTGCCTTGCCTCAGTCGGTCCCGCACCTCTGCTTAGTGCTCTCTGTTCTCGGCCCAAGCTATTACACCCCTGGCCTATTCTCGACCCCTTAGTGGCTGCTGAGCTACTCTCTTCAGTTGCGCAGTACTAGTATCCGTAGCTTGCACCTGATTAGTTCTCAACTGATAATCCCGAACACAGTGCTTAGTCGACCCACATATCAAACATGCCCTAGTCACCTTTCAATACTTGGCCGGATGGCGTTGATTGCAGTGCCCACAAAGCGCCACCCAGTAGGTGCAACAGGAGACCCAACTCTCACTAACCCATCAGACCTGGGCTTTTTCTTAGGCCTTATCACAGAATTCGAGGGCTCTGATTCCCTCTTATTCTTTCCTTTCTAGCAGTTTTGGCGCTTAGCGTGCTTAACCTCCTCGGCGATCTTCGCCTTCTCCACTAAAATAGAAAAGTCAAGCTCCTTCTGTGGAGCTACCAGAACCCGTAAGCTGTCCCTGAGTCCATCCTCAAACCTGATACAACGCTCATACTCAGTCGCCACTATACCTCGGGCATAACGGCTCAGTCTCAGGAACACAGCCTCATACTTGGTCACTGAACAGTCTCCTTGCGTGAGATTAAGGAACTCACACCTCCTAGCGTCAATGTAACTGGCTCTCACATACTTACTCTAGAAAGCTGTCTTAAAATAATCTCAAGTCAGACGGTCGGGCTGAGTGCCCTCCTTAACTGTCAGCCACCACTGATACGCTTCGTCGCGAAGCAGAGAGACAGTCTCTTTAAGCTTCTGCTCAGTAGTAAAGTCCAAATCGTCCATGATTCTTTCCGTGGCCTCTATCTAATATTTAGCCACGCTAGAGGTGACTCTAGTGACACCCTTGAATAATTCGACCCCATTGGATCGGAGTCGTTCCGTAACTGACCCATGGCCCCCAGATCCAGTGTTGGGCCCAGCGACCCTCTCTAAAATTCATAACATGGCTCGGGATAGTGCGTCATCCCCAGCCTCACGATCATGAGACCCATTCTCTGTAGTAGGTGAGATTGGCGTCTCGCTCGTATCCAGATTGGGCAGATTCTTAGATGTGGATGACCCAGTTCGAGCCCCCTACGGCATCTACCACGACCTCTAGTACCCCATCCACGGATACCTCATGCGCTCATCGAAAATTTTGATTTTATTTGTATTAACAGTTTTATGCATTAGTTTCAGTTTCGATATTTATTAACAAATGTTTTATGCAGACCAGTATCAGAAGTTCAGAGTTCGTTATCACGAATCGCAGGTTTTACTACAATTTTCAGTTTCGCTACAGTTTTTAGTTTACACTATTTAGAGTGTTTTCAGTACAGTATACTACCTATGGCTATTTCAAGCATGCAAGTAGTATTTCAGACAATTTTAAACAAAATTTAGAACACTTACAGGATCGACGCTGAAGACTCGGCGTACCACATACTCAGTTTAAAAATATTTCGAATCATTCAAAAATTGTTTTGGAAAAACCAATTTTAAAACCCAAATCTACAGCCAATTTTTGCAACCTAGCTCTAATACCACTAAATGTAACATCCTAAACCTGGCCTAGACGTTATGGCCGAATCTAGCGATGTCACATGATAGTGCTTTAGGAAACGTAATTACAATAACACCATTCCTGATATCCTAGGCTATCGTCAAAAACGTGTTGTTTGTTCGTTCATTATCCCTTTTCAAAATTTTTATACGTTGCGAAAGATTTTAATATGATTTGTAAAGTCGTATGTATTTTAATGAAACATATGTTTATTTGGAAAACTCGCGTCTTATCCTACTGCTAGCAGTTTATAAAATAAAAATCCCAAATTTTAAACAAAAATCCAAAAGGCCTTGTTACATAAAAATTTACCCAAATATAACCAAATCATAATTAAAAATAAACCGTAAATAAGTGTCTAGTACCGTGGTCACTGCCGAGTCCTCTGCAGCACCGACCCATCTACTGTTGGGGATTACCTGAACAGATTAAACAGAAAAGGGTGAGTTTTCGCAAACTCAGTGTGTACTCCCTACAGAAAACATACACACAGTAATATCAGATAATAGACATAATTCCATAGTTCGAGTCTGAACCCATTACAGAAACGGTGTGGACCTTAGCCCACTCAGATACAGAATCAGACATATTTCAGGGCCTTAGCCCATTTTAGACAGAATATGCAAAAAACAGAATTCTACCCACCATCCTCTACACACCGAATCCGTCCAATCCTACACACTATGTAGGGATAAAATTAACCCACCCAGCCCTATACACCAGGTTGTACCGAATGCGGCACATAATCATAAATTTGCAACTGAGCTACCAGATAACAGGCTTAAGAGCCTTTCAAATACTTCCTCCAATCATAATCAACCCACTCCGATGTAATGCAACATACAAGTATGACATGCTATTATGCAATTAAACTCATATATATTTAGTTTAGTATACATGCTTAGTACAGAAATCAGACAGACAAATCATTCAGTTAGGGGTCTAGGTATTGCTTACTGACCCTACGGTAGGTCCATAGTCGACTTGGGCAACTCGTGTAACCTTACAGAACATTTCAAAAATATGGGCTTACATGCCCATGTGGGCCAACACGGCCCAAATTGGACCCAGAATCCCACACGCCCGTGTGGTTCACCCGTGTGGGCCTACACGGTCTAATTGGTTGGGCTTGTGTCTCACACACGGCCTCGCTTGACATACGGTCAGGCTCATCGATCACACAGCCGTGTGGTGTCTTACAGTCTTGCACACGGCCTACCATACGGGCGACCACATGCCTGTATGGTGTCGACAGTAAAGTTTTCGATTTTTACTGAAACCTCATTTTCTGCGTTTTCGAGTACACACTTGGTTCGATTTCGACGCGTAACCACTCCCGAGCACTCCAAAACCTATATTCGACAATTGAAAGCCCAATTTCAGTCACTTAATCCAAGTTGTTATGATAGAAAATTTCCCGAAACTTACCTACAACCTTGCCTTTAACGAGCAAGAAGTATTGTCTTGCAACACGAGAACCCGATTAAAGCCTTTGAGCAGTACCTAAATGTGGGTAAAACGATTCCTCCGTTAATCGCTTAATCAAAAATAACACTAAGACTATAGAAAAACCACTTACCGGTCGCACGTCTCGACTATAGATAACAGACACGGTTGAAAGGAAGGAGAACTGATATAAGAGAGGGGAAAAATAGTAAAATTTTGGTAGGGAATTTGGCAGAAAACGTCAAAAAGAATAGGAGAAAATTTTTGGAAACAAAGTGGAAAAACTGAACAATAGCAAAGTAATCAGATTGGCAAAAAATCTGATAAGTCCCCTATTCAAATCTCCTTAATTATCTCCATCAACCTCTCCACTATTAGAATTTCAGTCCATCTCAACCTCTTCACACGGCACAAGTAGCAAAAATAAATCTCTTTTTTCGCACAGGGATTCAAACTCAAGACTTCAAACCTAACCAACACTCCACCTAACCATCAGACCAGCAGGCCCATTCTGTTAGTTACCTACACACTTTAACTTATAAGCCTACCAACCAGAGTTTGGGCTTTACTCATAAAAATACCAAAATTTACCCAAGTTGAGACTTGAACTTGGGACCTCCCACACACACCCAGAATACATAACCACCGAAGCAGACACTCCTACATGTCAAAATTAGAAAAGCTGAATTTAAAGAAAAAATGAGGCGTTACACTTTTAAACTAAGATTCTTTTATTAAATTATAGTATGCATGATATTTAGATGTTTAAAGATTTGGTTATTAAATTCCTGTTATTAAATATCCTTGTAATTTGATTAAAATTATGGTGAAAAGTGTTATTAACCTACCATAGTTGATTAATAGGAAATTTGATAAAATCTATTGAGTATTATTAATTTGCTAATGTTAAATGATTATATTATATTTTTTAAATTGAATTATAAATATTTGATTAGAAGTTTCATAAGATTTTATAACATTTATGTGGTATTGAAATTTGGTACAATGTGTATCAAATAACTTTCAAGTATAGTACACAAAAATTTTGATTGTTTATTAAATGATTTTTACTATAAGATTATAAATGTTATTACGAAAACAAAGTTGTTTTACTATTTGCAATAGTGCTCGTGGTAATAGCCAGGGTGATGACGATGATGTTAAAGATCTTCAGGTATATTTTACTATGATTTATTTATTATATCATATTTATTATTAGAGACTAATCATGACAACATGAATAGATAGATTTTGATTTAAAATCCACGCATATTTGCGATGGTGATGATGAAATAAAGAATTTTCTAGGACGTGAACGCAAAAGAAAATATAAACCAATATTATTCCAATATTTGGTAATACAAAATTAGTTGAAAGCTTCAGAAGAGCTAATATATTAATATATTGTGATGGTTAATCCTTTGGTTTTAAAATATATTTATAATGGATATCATATTGAGATTGTGAATAAAGATAAATAGCTATTATGAAAGGATGAAAAATAAGGGAGGATTAAGTTATTGATTACTCTTGTTATTAAATTGAATTGACTGTGGCTTTCTTTGTAATCTTCTTTTGCCATCATCCCCATTAAGGGATTGAAAGCAAAATATTTGACTGTGAAAAATCTATTTATGAGCAATAGAATATGGTAAATCTATCTAAAGCTCGTTATGGTTAGGTGCACCTAAAGTTGTAAGTTTTTTAAAACTATGAGTATAACTCTACAGTATTCAAAATAAGTTCTCAATTAAAATTATATGGAAAAATATTATTGATGAGAACCTTGCAAGAGAGAACTTATTTAACTTTTCATGATTCAAATGTGCTCTTACGGTAACAATATCATGAAAAAAATTTACTTATGATTGAACAAAAGTTTTTAACCACGAAACCTAACCATTCCTTGAAGAGAATGTAACAATATGTAAAAAATTCGAAAGACTTAATCTTTAACCTAAATGTAGTAAATTGAACTATAATAATAGTCATGAGGGATTGTCGTAATAATTTTTTTCACCACCAGAAGTGGAAAAATGAAGAAAGCAAGAAAATAATTAAGAATTTCCAAGAACTTCTTAAGAAGAGAAATAATTTATTTATGAAGAGTCATTGGTTATGTATCTATTGTACACTTGGAAAATAAGATCCACTCTCAAAGTTTGCTATTAATAGATTTTGATTGGATTCAAAGTCTACTAATGGGGTTTAATTTTCTTACTTCTTGATAAAATCGTCAAGACTCAACGTAGAAAAAAAAAGTACGTATTTAAATATTAAATCAACTTGATATATAGTTTAAATATTTGAGATGGTCTTCTTTTAAGTTTTGATTACATGGGTTACATATTGTTTTAAGCATCTCATTTGTTCATGAAAATGAGTATTAACTGATTTATTTATGTTGCTATAGTAGGTTTTATAATTAAATAATATATTTGATTAAAACATGTCTAGTATGCAAATTTGTATTAATAAACCAATGAATTTTATAGTTATTCAGATTTGATTTAGTTCAAAGAATTATTAAAAGTAGTAGTTCATACATTTTATATTATTCCATTTGTTAATTACTTAGAGAAATGACATAAGCAATTGTAAATGAAAAGTTCTACAAGTATGAATGGTTGAATTTTGAATTAAATTTTATGCATGTTTATGATGATGGTTATGAAAAAAATTGCTAATTTTTCATTATGACATATTTTCATGTTTGAGATGTAACTTTTATTGATATATTTAATATAAGATTATCTTTATACATTACCTAGGCAATTATTCTTGATAGTTAACTGATTATGCAAAACTCTTGCTAAAAGAGTTCTAAAAGTATTTTGAATCGAACTTGGGTCTTCTCGCATCTGAAGCGAGAATCATACCCCTAGATCAAATATCCTGCATTTGAAGATTTTGGCATATTCCCTGAAGCGAATATTGCATATAATTATTTAGAAATTATATTTATGGATTTAGTGGCATTATAGACTTCACATTGATTTAGACATTTCCAATAGTAAATGTCACAATAGTACTTATATATGTATACAAAGTAAAAGGAATGATAGTAAAATTATCAATTTGTTACAATTTAGTATAATTGAAACACGTGTTAAAGTAAATCAGAAGTTTGTTGATACAAATGCATTTACTACTTGACGTGACCAGTTATACCATTTTGGATCATATATGATGCGAAAATTAATTGAAAATTCATACAGACATTCATTAAAGAACCAGAAGATTCTTTAATTTAAAGAATTCTCAGTTGTTGCTTATTCTCAATGAAAATTGATTGTTAGAAACTCACTACCTAAAGTTGGGATTTAATGCCTTGCATTTCTGAAATGAATATGGGCCCATTCATCCACCATGTGGATGGTTCTGTTATTATATGATTTTGGTAGATGCATCTACAAAATAATCATGCATGTGTTATCAACTTGGAACCTGTCGTTTGCAAGATTACTTGTTTAAGTAATTAATTTCAGATCATGCAATTAAGACAATTCATCTTGCTAATACTAATGAGTTTATATCTCAATCTTTTATTGATTGAATTTGAAAAACTTTTGTAAAAGTTTGTTATTTATGCGGATAATGGTTTAGAGAAATTATTGATTGAACGCCTCTGATTAATGTCTAAACCATTACTTACGAGAACTAAACTTCCTATTTCAACATGAGATTATGTCGATTTACGTGTTGTGCGCATTAAGCCAATAAGTTATAAATAATCCCCATTACAATTGGTTTTTGATCAAGAGCTAAATTTTTCTCATCTTTGAATTTTTGTATGTGCGTATATGTTCCAATTGCTCCACCACAACACATATAGATAAGTGAATCCTCAAAGAAAGTTGGGAATATATATTAATTATAAGTCTCTTTGTATTATGTTTTGAATGTTTTGTAGATTCAATTATGACATGATTTGTTATTAATATTTTGATTTGATAGTTTTCTCAACGTTTGGGGGGAGAGAAATAATAACTTGTAATGAGTTAGGGGGAGAATAATTTGAATCAGAAGTTCAACAAGGATAACTCATTACAAGTTCCAAATATGAAAATTCTCATAAAAGAAAATAATAAATCTAGATAGTCATATAGTGAAGGCGAGTGCTCCAAAAGAGACCCAAGACATAACTAATAAGTAAAACTCTAGAAGAGATTCAGATACCTGAAACTGAATATTAAAATAGTGAGAATAAGAGATCTTGATAAGTTATGTCAATTCAAGAAAATGTAGAATCGAATAATTGTAACACCCCAAACCCGACCTAGACGTTATGGCCGAATCTAGTGATGTCATAAGGAATGAGTTTTGAAAACGGTGTTGACTTGATAAATCATTCAATTTTGATACCTCGTGTTCGTCATGATTATACTGAAAGCGTTTATTTAATTATTTTGTTTACCAAACACTTACTATAGCGGAAGTTTAATAAATGTGATAAATTTTAGAACTCGATTTTTTTATTTTTAGAAAGAACTTCTTTTGTGTAACAACCTTCGATTTCATAAAATAATCTACCAAGGCATGCAAATTATTAACAAACCAAAAATCAACAGTTAAAAACCATAAAGTCCAGAGAGTCCCAAAAATTACAAACTCTCAGAATAAAACCAAAATCATAAATAAAACCATAAATTAATGCTTTAAACAGTTCACGGTCGAGTGGTCACTGTTGAGTCTCCGTCGCACCAATCCGTCTAAGTCCGTGGATTACTTGAACATAATAGACAAACAGATGTGAGTTTTCATAAACTCAGTGTGTAACCCAACAAAAATAAGCATGCAAACATACAGATATAGAGATAGGTTCATGGCCTTTTCAAATACAGTACACAGAATCAGATATACAGATCAGAAACATAGAATCTTACCCTCATCCTCTACACACCAACTCCGACCATCCCATCAAACCATATGGGGGTTAAAAACACCCACCCACCCATCCCTACACACCATATCGTGTCATTACGACACATGTTAGATAATGTGCAGCCAAGCTGCTAGAATATAGGCGATGATCGCCGTACAGAAAACTTCCTCCTCATATACAAATCCCACCCCACAATCATATACAGAAACATATACAGAATAACATACTAAACATGCTTATGTACAGATATCAGAATAATCAGACATGTATAGCATTATCATACTCAGAACAGAATATCAAACTATCAGATCTACAGTTTTAGATTTGGTTAGCCCTTACCAACCCTACGGTAGGCCCACAGTCGATTGGAACGACCTGTGCAACCCTAGGGAAAGTTTCAAAAATATGGGCCAACATGCCCATGTGGCCCACACGGCTTGGCCCAAAAACTCACATACCTGTATGGCCCACACGCCCAACTTGGCCTAGCCCGCGTGGCTTACACGGCTATACTCCAGCCATCACACGGTCGTTTCATGCACACGGCCATGCCTTCGTCGACCACACGGTCGTGTCTCGCACACGGCCACCCACACGGCCGGCCACATGCCTATGTGGCGTCGACAGTGGCCATTTTTGGCTTTCGCTGGAACTCAGACTTTTGCGTTTTGGGAAAACACCTGGATCATTTTAAACACTACAGCAACCACGAGCCCTCCACAACCTAAGAGTCGACATACCAATGCTCAAAATTAGCCTTAAAACACGATTAAACCAAAAACTCGAAACCAACAATAGCTCAAGTCAAGCGTTCATCGCTTACCCCAACACTCCAAATGATTGACTACGATTCAACAAGAGTAGAGTCAAAATCTTCTCGATTCGCTGCTACCAAAACAACAGTATAACCTCAATCAGCGTGTAATAACCAAATTTGCCCGGCCCATTAAAGCCCAATAAACAAAATAATAAAGCCCAAACAAAGTCAAACAAAATAAGCCCAAAAATAATAAAAAAATAGTCCATTTGAATGTCAAATTACAAAACCAGCACCAGACCTAAATTTAATACAAATTACAAGGCCCATTTACAAACCCTAACCCAAGCCAGCCCAAACCCGAATGACCCACTAAGCCCAATTCAAACCACAAACCCAACAAGCCCAAATGCCCAGAAACCCTAGCCCCTTTAGCCCAAACATTTTAGCCAACAAGGAACGCTAGTCCCTAACGCAGCCGCCGTATGTCTGCCTCCTGGTCTTCCCACTCCCACGTGCGCCCTTTCAGATCCGCGCGTCCCTCGCACGCACGCTTCTGCCACCACGCGCCTTGGCCTTCGCGTCTCTTCACCAGCGCCCCATGCGCCTCTGGCTTCGCACACCCCGTGCCCATGACCTGCAACAACACGAACAATAAGGAAGAAAAGCAACAAAAAATAGAATAGAAACAGAAACCCATACCTCTGTAAATCGAACAAAAACCGATGGGAAACTATTGTAAAAGTGGGGGGAATTTTGGACTGAAGAGGGAACATAGGTAAACGGGGAATTTTCTTCTCAAAATTCAAAATCAAAAAAGAATAATGGATCTATCAGTAATCAAAATAGAAAGAAAAAGGTTGATCCGATTTATTATTTTACTGCTTACAATTTTTATTTTTATTTTTTATTTTACTTATTTTGAATCTGGCATGAACAAAAAATCAAAAAGATTACAGGGTTATTTCCATCTCCTCTTTTTCTCAGATTTGGGGTTCTGTTTCATGTCTCAAAAATATATATATACAGAAACAAAAAGGGAAAAGAATAGTTTATCGAGAATAACCTTGCGGACGCGTCTTCGAGGGGCGTCTCCTCCTTCGCGAATCAGATCCGAAATGGGGGTCAAAGTTCCTTCTCTTTCGGCTTCCTGGACTATGAGGGTTAGTTTTCGAGGGTGACTCAGGAGGGAATCCAAAAGGTGTCTTTTCGCCTCCCCGACCACCGCGCAGGGCGATCGCTGGTGGCGATTTTGATCGACCCTAAGCCCTTTCAGAGAAAACAAAGGAAACAAACATTTTTTTTAGAAACAGGGTTTAAATGAAATTTTGGTCAAAAAACCTAATTTATATAGTTTATAAAACGGTACCGTTTTGGTTCCTAAGGTTTAACTCCAAAACGGCGTCGTTTTGGCTCTGACCCTCACGACCCGACCCGTTTGAACAAGATCTGCGTTTTTCCTTTAAAAAGGAGTTATTTCCCCTTTTGATCCTTCTGCATTTCTATTCTGTGCAATACAATCTTGTCGTTTCTTTTAATTTGCCCCGAATATTTTATTTTTACCTCATTCGAGTCCTTACTGAAGTTTTGCGTTTAGAAAGCAAAGAATATTTTCCCATTCGGTCCTTTGATCCTGCGCGTTATGCTATCTGGTCCTGCATTTTATTTTATTCCCAGTTTTGGCCCAAAATACCGTTAAAATTTCAATTTATCCCTTTTGATTTTGATCTTTTAACTGTCCCTTTTAATTTTTACTATTTCAATTGAGTTATCTCAATTATTCATTATTTTGATCGTTTTAATATATTATTTTGACTTCTTTTACCAGTATTATATTATTTTAATTTGATTGTTTTGACTTTCAATAGTCGTTTTACTTTATAATTTATTTATTTTGGAGATCACTTTTGTATATATTCCTAGGCTTTAGGAATTTGAACAGCGTGATATCTGAATACTTTTATATGTTTTTATTTTTTTATATACATATGCCTATAATTTAAATTAAAACCATGTTTATACTATGTATATATCTTTGGTTTTCCTCTATTTTGTATATACAAACATATATGTACTTGTCTATTTATGCGTATAGAACGCATATATAAAAAAATAAAGCAATATTTGTATGTTTAGAAGTTCGAAAGATCGCATCCTAGCATGCTGGGTGTCGACTTTTTTGTTCAACTAAATAACCAAATACCCTTCTCATACGCTTTGAAGATCAAAGATGGTCTCAGTGTTAGAGTATAAATGTGTTATATCCTAACGTGTTGGGTATGATACTTTTATTCATTTGAAACGAGTTAATCTTGAGATTCAATCCCAATTTAACGAACTCTATTTTTTTTACCCTAAATATTATCAAGTTTTCAACATTAGGACATTAAATAATCAATTTGGTATCAATTTTGGGCGTGACGAGGGTGCTAACCCTTCCTCGCACGTAATCGACTCCCGAACCTATTTTTTCAACTTTTCGTAGACCAGAAACATAGTTTTAGTAAATCAAAATGTTTTATTAAAACAAAGGTGACCTGATCACACCTAAATAAAGATTGGTGGCGACTCCCTATTTTTAAAGTCGATTCCCATTTTGACAAAAAAAATGGTTACGACACAGCGTTTTGGAAAAACACAAATTACAGAATAACAAAGCCTCACTTACTCGAATTGTGCGACGAATATAGAAATAACGAGAACAAAGGTGTGACGGCCGACAAAAAGGAAACGAAACCGAATAGGAGAACAGGAAAAAGGAAAACGGTAGAGAAGCAGAGAACTAACGTCAGTTGATTTTGGAAGAAAGAGAAACTAGTTGGAAATTTTGAAAAAGAACAAAGATATGATAGATATCCCTTGATTTTCTCCCACTAATCCTCTAACTCTTAACTTCCTCAGACTTTTAGTTCAACCGAGACTCTACAAGTCAACTGAGCAAAAACATAAACATTCACGCTCGCGCAGAGCCTCGAACACAGTACTTTCAACACACAAACCCCCTTACCACTCGAACCAGCAGGCTCATTCTAATATGGATTTGCAAGCAATTTAATATAAGCCCACTCCACAAAGGTAAGGGTTGGATAAAAAAACAACAAAATTTGGCAGAAGTGGGACTTGAACCCAAGACCTCACACACTCACCCAGAACACTTAACCATTGAAGCAAATACACATTTGTGTCAAATATTTACAGAAACATACATAAATAAGTCAAGGCGTTACAATAATAAAAGTGGTCGACAATGATTTTGAATGCAATATTATTATTGAAATAATGAAATAAAAGGAGGATCTTGAATAAATCTATTAAGAAATATAGATATTGAACAAATTGATCAAAATAGAAAGACACAACTCAAGTACAATTAAATTCGTGGAGTTTTTAGACCAGTAGTCCAAATATCTAAAGATATAAAGCCAGTGAGGGTGCAAATGAAGTAATTTTGCAAAAGTGGAATAAAAATATGAAGTTTTTCGCTAAGACCTGGCGTTAATTATAAAAAGATATAATATTCTTTTGTGTTGGATGCAATAACCTTTAGATATATTATTTTGACAATTCATAAAAGATTTAATTTTTATCTAATGGTTATTGTTACAACCTTTTATGAACCACTGTATAGTAAAATTTATATTAAAATTCTTGAAAGATTTAGGATGCTAGAAGCATATTGAAATTCTCGGGAAATTGTTCATTTATATGAATTGAAATGATTTGAACATATATGGTAAATAGTAGTTGAAGGAAGATTATAAAATGATCCAAAGTACATATTTGTGTTTTTATAGAAGAATCATGATTAAAGTTTGCTATGGTTATTGTTGAAACACCTGAAGAGATCAAAATATAGTTCCCCAAAAATTTTCCCTCACTCATGACTTTCAAAAAAGAATGGTGATATAAATGCTTAGTAAATACATTCAAATAGTCACTTGAAATTCAAGATTCAATATGTAGAATATAAGAAAATATGTAATGTTTTCATGAGAGGGAGTAAATACACGCTGTACTCTTTTTCCCTTAACCGATGTTTTATCCCATTGGATTTTCCTAGTAAGGTTTTTAATGAGGCAACATATTATGCGTATTATGGATATGTGTACTATTTTTCCTTCACTAGGATTTTTTTTCTCATAGGATTTTTATCTTAGTAAGGTTTTAACGAGACACATTATCTACCAATGGACATCCAAGGGGGAGTGTTATGAAGTGGATGTCCATCAAGATCAAGATAAGTTTTGATGCACTTTAAATTCTTATAGTCATTAGATGTATATCTCTACTTCATTTATACTTCTTATGCCTATAAATCGAGACTTTAAAGAAGTTTTGTAAATATTCCTATTGATCAATAAAATAAGCTCTCTTTTTTGCTTTTCCATTTTCTTTGTTCTTTACTCTTTGTCTATTTAATTTATAACATCTTTAAATATTTTACTTGGTTTTATATTTTTGCTACATATTAATTATATACTAATTATAAATTATTATAGTCAATTTATTGACTATTAAGAAAAATAAAAAAAGATTAAAATTAAATAGTGAAGAGTTTATATATATCAATTTTTTATTGTTGTAAAAATGCTTTAATAGTATGATTTTTTTTATTAATACTATATTTGAATTATCAGAATAATTAATATATTGTAATAACTCTTATCATTATTATTTTAAATAATGATTACATGATGTAAAAATTATATTGTATGTGGAAAATAGTACAAGTATTTTAATTATGATTTGAAAAATTTTAAATTTAAAAATAAATATGTAAAATATCAATATTTTAATATGGTATTTAAAATTTTTTTATTATATTTAAGTTTTTAAATAAATTAATATATTTTAATTATATTTAACAAGTCGAATAACGAATTAAAAATGAATTACAATAATTAAATATATTTTATTTAAAAATTAATAAAAAATTAAACGCCTAAAATTATATATTCCATTAGAAATTAATACCTCTAGATAAGTAAAAATTTGTCAACTAGACTGACAATATTCACAATGTTGCTCGAGGTGTTGTAACACTTAGCGTAGCACTTAATGTTTTAACAACTATTAGACACAAATATAATTAATGGTTATTTAACAGAAAGTTTTTTATATAATTGAGTTAAAATCAATATAAAATAATACCAAATAAAGTAAAATTTTTAAATTAACAATAATAGTCCAACTTATTTTTAACAAATTGTTGAGTAATTTGTTTCGTGTCTTATTAATGGGAGGTCGCGTGTTCGGTCTATGCTCACCGCACCAATTGTTGAGTAATTTGTCTTGTGTCTTATTAATGAGAGTATCTGGATATTTATACATGTTACCACAACTCACGATATGACCCCACTGTTTTGTCTTGACTCGGTCGTTCCTAGTACTGACATTTTGTGCGGATTTCATGTTTGCTGGACACGCGTTTCACTCTGGGTTGCCTGCGGAGTACGCGATCCTTTCTATTCCTAGCACTGACATTCCGTGTGGGCTTTAGGCCTGTTGGACACGTGTTTCACTTTGGGTTGCCTGGGGAGCACGCGGTCCCCCTTTTGCAAGCTCCTTGGACGCATGCGAGCTAAGACCGTGACCTTCACTTGGTTCATGTAAGCTAAATCTGCAAGCCTGCCTTGCGAACTGGGTCTGCAAACACCCCTTGCTGTCCTCTCGCGGTTCGCCTCTCACTCAATCATCTGGTGGGACCTATTCGGGTCATGGGTAGGTGACTCGGGTCCTATCTAGGACTCGAGTTGGTGGACACTGATGTATAACACAAATATCAATATCTATACGGTATCATGAGTTAATTGGACATTAACTTAATTAAGAAAATTACGGAAATGTTATTTCATATTTAACATAGGTTATATCATTCAAGAGCACTTTAGTCTTTTAATCTAAAATAAAAATAAAAATAAAAAAATGCATATATCGGGATTTGAACTCATGCTAATTATATTGGAAAATTTTTAAATTTACCACTCAACAAAAAGTTTTAATTTGATTTATTTATACATTTTAATTTCATTATATATACTTTATTAGCTCCACCAATTGTATATATTATTGTATATATTTAATGTGTTATTATGATTAATTGGTTTCAAACCATACGTTTTTATTATTTATTATATGCTATTTTAAAACACACATCTATATTTTATATCTGTAATTTCCACATACATATGCGTGTGATAAAATTTCTAAAATATAGAATGTAATTTCTTTTATACATAAAAAATCAGAAAGAAAATGAGAAACTTTAGGCTAATCTTTAACTACTCTATGTTCTATAAATGTTTTCATAAAAATTAAAAAGAAAAAGAAAATTGAAAAAAAAAATCCTTTTATTTTCTTAAGTTTTTTCGCAAAGTAATGTTAAATAAGTAAACAAAATTCTTTTTTATAATGCAACCTACCAAAGGGACGAGATAATTTATGTTTTGGATTTTAAAAGCTAACCACATAGTCGAATACCAATAGTTATTTTTTAAAGGTTAAAATATGTAATTATTATTCTGTAATAAATCCAACTTTTTTACATAAATAATATAAAAAATTTACTAAAATGAGATAAGTTAAAAATTAAAGACGAAGATAGGCAAAATACATAGTGCCTGTCGATGTGTATGATACACTAGTAACACCACTCCCACTTTCTCTCCATCATTCGATCATCATTATTCTTTTTTTTTTTTAAATAGTATTGTTATTGTATCAAGTGACATTGGAATGTATATTTTTGAAAAATATTCGAAAAAATATAAGTATATCAAAAAAAATATTTTTTAATGGTGTCGCCGGTATATTAAGTGACAGCGGCGAAAATAAAAAATTGATTGGGAAAAAAAAAAACTAAAGTTAAAAAAATAGACCTAGAAAAAAGCGTTGGGTTTCACTTTTTGCTGTCATCCCTACTTTGCTTCTTTCTCAAATTTTCAAATGTTGAGAAAATTTGAGAAAAATGGAATGTTCTAAAAAATACAAAGAAGAAAGGTTGATAAAAATATAGAATAGTACAATTAGAGAAAGATTTTTAAAATTTTAAAATTAAAAGTTGTTTCTTTTTTCTTTGATAAAAAAAATAAAAATACTTTGGGTTCATAAGAGATGAGGAGCCAATTAATTTGATCAAAAGACTTTAAATATAAGGTGTTTTGGAAGTTATTTAACTTTTACTTTTGAGCCAATTAATTTGAAGTTGTCTCGAGAATAGAAATAGTTTCGAGTATGAAACTTTATTTGTATTTAGTTTGATATTTCTATAATTATTGGAAGTAATAATTTTATTCCCATCAAAAGACAATATGGTTTGGTATTGTAAAAGGAATTTCAGCATTAAGTCCATATTGCAAAAGCAAAACAATTTGCATAACACCTTTAATTTAAAAGTTTTTTTTTATTAAATTAATTGACCCCTCATTTCTTAGAGAATCGAAAGTAGTTTAATTTTTTTATAAAAAATAAAAAAAGAGAAAATTTTCAATTTAAAAGTTTTAAATGTCAGTTCTAATTATACTATTCTATATTTTTATCAACCTATCTTTGAAAACATTTAAAAAATAGAGAAAATAAACAAAACAACAAAAAGTGAAACCCAAAAGTTTTAGTTTTCTTTTTTCATTTTCTTATAAAAGATGAAGGAAACAGTTTTGCAAATGAATCTGGAGTTTTTTACTCTTCATTTGCTGCAGTTATTATTTTTATTTTTTTAGTTTATCTTTTTCATTTCCTGTCTTCTTTTTCTTCTTTTTTTTCCCTGGTACCACCTAACACTCTAATGACACTATTAAAACAATATTTTTTTGTTCCTTACTATATTCGTCTTTTCTCGAGTATTTTTTTATAAAATATATACCAATGTTGTCTGACACCCTAACAGAACAATTTCTTTTTTATATAATGATGGTTGAATGATGGAGGAAAAATGAGAGTGGTGTCACTTGATGGTGCCATTAGTATGTCATGCTACACCAGTGGACACCGTGAATTTTGTCTATTTCCGTATTTAATTTTTAATTTTTAACTTATCTCATTTTGGTAAATATTTATCTTTTTATATTATTTATGAAAACAAGCCAATAAATCCTTAATACCTTTTATAAATTTAAAATTCAATCCCTATATTTTTATTTTTTAAAATTTAATCTTTTAACTTATGAAATTTCAAAATTCAAGTCCACTTATTAAAATTGTTAAATTTCTTTATTAAAATTGTTGATATGACATTTTAAATAAAATAAAATCACTTGATAACCATGTAACTAAAAAGTAATATTCTAATGAATCTGAATTTAACAAAATAATTTTAATAATGTTAATAGGTGAACCTAAATATTAAAATCTGAAAAAGTAGGAATAAATTCCTAAAAATAAAAATAAAATCCGATATGAACTTTTTAACCCAATTTCTTTTTCTAAGTGCAATGCTAGACGGTAAATAGCTATAAGAAAGAGAAATGATCCATTTTGGGGGACAAATTTTCAAATTGCATGTATTTCTCAACTATGCATGCAAACACACATACATACATGCACGTGTGTGTCTGTATGTTGTAACATAAACTTGGCTATATGCTCATATCAAGAGAGGAAAAAAAGGGCACAAAACTACACATTTGGGGACAAACCTTACCAACTTTAATGGTTAGAGACAGTAAGCAAAGGTAACATGAAATTGCTAGTTTGAATTGATTTTCATAGTAAAAAAAGTAGATACAAGACCAAAAAAAAAAAAAAAAAAAAAAAGTAAACTCTTACAAGTTGGAATCAACCATCAACGGTGTATGAAACAATGACAGCCCCCGGACGATGCATTGCAGATTGTGGTGCTCGGTTTTTTAACTTATGCCTCAACAGTAACTTAGAAACTGAAGCCCATCAACGGTGTATGAAACAATGACAGCCTCCGGACAATGCATTGCAGATTGTGGTGCTCGGTTTTTTAACTTATGCCTCAACTGTAACTTAGAAACAGAAGCCAGCAGCTGGTTTGTATATGCAATAACTTCCACATTACCCACTGCGGGAATTGTTAGAATGGGGCCGATGATGTTCTACGAAGCTGATATTTTGGCTCGGGCGGTGGTGCAGATGGCAGCATCTTATCGAGCTCCTAAGAATATAAATTCAGAAACCAAGAATGAAAACGAATTTTATGCATAAGCACCAAGGCATAAAAAGATGATGAGAGATTCGGGGTCCATTAAGGTAAAGGTCAGGAAATGTTAAATAACTGATACAAGAGTATTAACTGTTCATGCAGGTTCGGCTGAGCATGGTAGAGGGTACGAATCATATCAATGACGGTTCTAGAATGTTTCTTTTATTGACTATGAGCAGTACCTTTCAAAAACCTTGATTTAAGATATTGTGATCTATATTGATCACATTGACAACAACAGTGTAACCGAGAGGACTAAACCAAACAAAAATTCATTTTAGAGTCATCAAACTTCCGGACACAACTTTGCGTACAGAACAAAGAAAGAAATAAAGCTACCCAACTGGCAAAATCTTGAACAACTACCATAGACAATTTTATAGTCCAAAATTTCTTTCTTATGGTAAATGTTTATATTCTACAATATGCTAAAACCATCCTGCAGATGCATTTACTGATCTTCTGGTAAAACTCAGCTAAGCATGTCTCTAGCTACTTTGTTAAGAAACAGTTCATCCTCAAGCAACTTATGGTAATGGTGTCTACCAGTAGTTTAGCCCACAATTTGTCCCAATTATCATTTTGGGACTTAAATGGGAGTGTTGGTGAATGAGTAGACTCTGTAGTTGACATGCGAGGTAATATATGATAAAAGCAGGCTTTTAGTGATTTAACTGGAATATTTTGTTACATTTAGGTTATGTTAGGAGCAACACAAGGAGACAATATGATCTATTTAAACAAGGAACAGCTGCAAATCATGTGATTTGATACAACTGGTATCATATACGAATAAAAAGGCTCAATTCTCTAAGCTGTTGGAGTATTAAATTATCATCCATCAGTCAAGGAAAATTGAAAATCGTGGCATTAAAGCAACCATTGGCCATATTTTAAGTTCAAAATGTTACGTACATATTTGCAAGAGGCATGGACATGAAACTACTGAATGCAATAAAATGGTTCAATGAAATATGACAATTTTATATAGAATATATGGACATACTGCATACAGGTCATTAAAATAAAGACATAGAGTAAATACACAAAAACACTAATTTTGACAAAATAACAAGTTGATATAAATGAAGCTATTATACTTTAAAAATAAAATGTTTTAAGATCTATGAATTGAATGTAAATGGGTCATAAGGCAGAACTAACCTTCTGTTTCCTCAGCCTTTCGTTTTCCTCTTCTAGACGTGAGACTTTGTTCTCCAGTTCATTAGTATAAGCCTGTTTATAAATACATTTCAGGTTCACTTGATAATTCAGAAAACGAGATCAAAAAACATTTCAAGGAAAAAAAGAGATACAAAATGGAACAATGTGATTGTTAAGTTGAGAGAGATAAAACAAATGAAATTTGACCTGCTTCCTAGCTCGTGAACGTGCTGCAGATTCCCTGTTCTTTATCATCCTTTTCTGTCTCCTTTCAACAGTTTTTTCAACTATGTCCTCATGGGCACCTCTTTTCCTACCAGATGTCTGAGTATCCGATAATGTCCCCATCAAAGGCGAAGGCAATGCCAACTGGTTTTCCGGGTAAGAGACATCCATTACACCAGTAGTCCCTATGGCTAAAGGCTGTGGCATAGGTTGGGCTGGCACATAAACCCCCATTATACTTTGTTGTGGATGATGATATTGTGGTTGCTGCGGGTACTGCATCCACTGACCTTGTTGTGCAAACTGCGGTGCAACACTAAGATCGACCCCAGCAATAGGAGGTCCTGCATTTTCATCATTAGAAGCTTCGTTGACAACTCCGGCTTTCACAAGAAAATCCTCCAATGTCATTTCTCCAAGGGTAGGCTGCCTTTCTCTAGATTTCTTTTCCCCATCGATTTTATTCTGTTGAATATCTTTCCAAACCTCATCAACTGTCTTCTTGCTCAAAGCACTAGTTAATGACAAACTTGCCTGACGTTGCAGAGAGGTTTGATTGGTCACCGCAGTTCCTTCAGTTTCCGTACCCAAGGTCTGGTTGGCCTCCAAGGTCCATACATTCTTGAGAAGCTCGTCTAGGTTCATGCTATTTAGAGGTTTTCCCAAGTCACCCAATTGATTTTGGACCTCATCCAGCGTGAGACTATACATCGAATTTTGCCGTGTTATCGGCTGACATTGCAACTGTTTGCCATTACTACCACCGTCACCTTGGGACCCCATTGTCTGAATTCCCATATAGTTGCTCTTACTTAGGCCACATTATTTTCACAAATTCTGGAAAAAAAAAGAAAAGAAAAGAAAACTCTACGAAAACAACTATATCAGTCCTAAAGTCCACCTGAAACCCACCGCAGATGCAGCTTGAAGTTTCACCAGCCAACTCCGAAAATTAGAACCTGAAATTAGACCTGGCCATCCATATAAACTCACTTCAGTCCAACAAGATACACGGAACCAAAAGTAAATAAGTCACTACTTGTCAGTACTGAAATGATCAGATTTCAAGAATAAATGCATACATTCAAAGCTCTTCAAACCCTAAACCCGAACCCGGCATTGATAAACTAATATAACCCAAAAGCCTAATATAACAAATCCCATCTCAAAAGACCACCACAACCAGCAAATACCAATATCATTCTTCTCCATCCTTGTTCATGCATAACAACAATGTCCTATGTGAAACAAAAATAACACAGCAATCAAGCTTTTTAGGGATACCCATTTCATTTCTCACCATCTTTGACTTTGTTATGCAAAATTTTAAAAAAAGAGAAGAAGAAGACGAAAGAATCAACATGAGAAAGGGAAAAAATAACAAAGACAAATAGATCTGGGTTTTTGTCTTGAATATAAAGAAAAGGAAAAAGAAAAACCAAAAGGAGGGAAGAAAGAAAAGGAGGGGGGGGGGGGATTACCTGTTGGGAAAGGCGAAGAGCACGAAAAGGCGAAGAGGAGCGGAGTAAACTGTGTGAGAGAGATAGAAGCTTTGTTGAAAGTACTACTTTTTGAGTTTCAAAAATGGAATTTCTTTTGGTTTTGGGGGGGGGGGGGGGGTGTTTAATTTATTTGTTTGAGAGTGCTTTGGACATGTTTGACTCTGAAACACTGTTTTGTTTGAAGTGTTTTCTTTGTATTTCCAGACAAATCTATGTAAACAATAAAAATCAAGTCTCGACAAACACAACCCTGTCTTTAATTTTGATTTTGCTTACAGATAAAACTTTACTTTATTATTACTTTAGTTTTAATTATATTCTTAATCCTAATTATTATTCTCATTCCTCATCTATTATTAAGTTTATTATATTGTGATGGAATAAACATAATTGTTACTCAAATAACACTTTCACATTATCTGTATCTCTTTTTTTTTTTTCTCAAACTCGTACTCCTATTTCACATATCATTTCCATTTTATCCATATTATTTTAAGTCATTAATATTGGAATATAAAACACTATAAATTAATGTATAAATATCATGTTTACTAAATAATCCCAAAAAAAGAAAAAGATAAATAGACAGTAATCACAATACAAAAAAATTAAAGAAATAAATCAAACATACATCACATCGATCAAATTCGTTGAAAAATACATATTAACTTACCATTATCAAAGCATTTGACAATGAATTCCGATTAATTAAAAAATTGCTGCCAAAGAAATTTAATACATTAATAATGCAAAAAAAAAAAAAGGTTACAAAACATTTATGATGTGAGCGAAGGATAAAATTACGTAATAAACATATTTATAAAAAATTAATATAAATAATAAATGTAGTTTTAGTTCAACGGTAAACTATAACAGTGAAAAACTAAAAAGGCATGAGTTTAAAGTTACTCTATGTTTATTTTTCTATTCTTCTATATAAATATATAAAATGACAAATACACCCTCAAAATAATATAATTTATTTTGTAAAATGAGAATATTTTTGTCTTTTTTCAACTAAATTGGTATCCGCTTAACCCATGGTACAAACTTGGCAAGGGCTTTATAATAAGTATAGATATTACTAGTAAGTCTACCATGGGTGTACACGTATTTAGAATACAAGTATGTATTTAAAAATAATATTTAATAAATAATGAAACATATTGTTTGACACTAATAATAACATATATGCAAATGCAATACGTACAAAAAAGTAAAATAAATTAGTTTAATTTTAAATTGTGACTAAAAATAAATTTAAATAAGTAAATACATGTGATTAAAAATATTAAATGTACTCCAATTGCTTTTTAGTTCATATTGCAATTTTTTTTATATAGCATATTAAAATGTTATCATGTTAGGTAGCATTTAACATGTTATCAAAATGTTAAAATGTTATATTCTTATAAAGAATATTGACTTGTGACATAAACTTAATCAATGAGATTATCAATATACTAATAATGTGGGTGAAACTAGATTTGTCCTGGCCTAGCACGAAGGCCTGCCCGAAAAGTGAGAGGGTTTAATATTAAAAAGAAAAAACAGGTGCTAAAGTATTTGATTGGAAGTACTGCTACATTTTATTCATGTGTTTGACACATATATATAGTCAAGCTTACTAACAAACTGCAGCAAAATACTTTGTTGATTTTTAGCAACTACTCAACTAAGAATAAGGAAGTAGCTAACAACTAGAAACAAGAAAATAGCTAACAACCTCCACTAACAATTGGAGACTTATTCAAACATATCTAATATTCCCACCCTTAAACTGAATTATCCCAAACATTCAGTTTACATTTGCTACGACTCCTAACTTGCTTTGCATTCAAACAAAATCTTTTAGCTTGAGTGGCTTGGTAATGACATCAGCTACTTGTTCTTGACAATTACAGTGTTGTAGCACAATTGTTTCATTCCTTGTAAGATCTCTTAGAAAATGAAACCATACATTGATGTGTTTACTTGTCCCATGCATAATTAGATTCTTTGATAACTTTATGGTAGAACTATTGTCACAATATATTACCGTAGGACTTGTTTGATTTCTTCCTACTACCTCAAGTATCCATCTGAGCCACATAGCTTGACAAAAGCTTGCTGATGCTGCTATAAATTCTGCTTCAGTTGTTGATAGACTCCCCACTTGTTGCTTCTTCGAACTCCATGAGATAGTAGACTCACTCAGCATGAATACATAGCCTGATGTACTTTTTCTGTCTTCGACGTCATTAGCATAATCACTATATGTATAACCTATTAAATCCTTCCCTCCATTTCTCTGATAGAACAATCCAAATTTACAAGTTCCTTTAAGATAGCATATGATTCGCTTTACTGCTGTAAAATGAAGCTCTTTTTATATTTTCCATAAAACGACCTACTTGACTTACACTATACATGATGTCCGGTCGTGTGGCAGTTGTGTACATTAGACTTCCGACCATCTGCTTATAGAGTGTCTTGTCAATTCCTTTTCCATCTTCATCTTTACTTAATTTACTTTTTGGAACCATTGGATTATGAACTGATTTTGAGTTGCTCATTCCGAATCTCTCTAAAAGATCTGTCATGTACTTCTTTTGGCACACAAAAATACCATCAACTTTCTGTGTTGCTTCAAGAACGAGGAAGTACTTCATTTTTCCCATATCAGTCATCGCAAATTCTATCTTCATGGACCTCTTGAACTCCATCATCAACTCATCACTATTCCCTGTATAAATCAAATTATCTACATACAAGCTTACTATCATAATACTATTTTTCTCCATCTTAGTGAATAGAGTGGGTTCATACTCACATTTTTCAAATCCATGGCTAAGAAAATATCCTTCAATATGACTGTACCAAGCTTGAGGAGCCTATTTTAAGCCATATAAAGCATGCTTCAGCTTGTAGACTTTTCCTTCTTCCCTTTTTTTTTGGAACCCTTGCGGTTGTTCAACAAAAACATCTTCAGTTAATTCTTCATGCAAGAAAGCAAATTTGACATCCAATTAGTAAATGGACCATCCATGATGAGCAGCTATGGTAATGACCAATCGAATAGTCTCTATGCGAGCTACAGAAGCGAACACATCTGTGTAATCTATACGATATTCTTGAGTATATCCACGAACCTCCAATCGTGCTTTATGCTTACTGACATCTCCATTCTCACAATGCTTAGTTTTGAAGATCCACTTGACTCCAATCTTTTTAGCACCCACTGAAAGCTCAGTTAAATCCCATGTTCCATTTCTTTCTATAGCTTCAATTTATTCTTTCATGGCTTTCCTCCAAATTGGATTCTTTTCAGCTTCTTTAAAGTGAACAGTGTCATCTCCTTTGTTGACAGTTAGGTATGATTCAAAATCATCATCAAACAGCCCTTCACCCGTTACATAATCTCGCATCCAAGAAGGTTTATTGTGTTGCCTTCTTGAATGTTGTTGTCATTGGGCTTCTTTTTGCTCAGCAACTTCATCATAACCGTCATAAATATCTTCCTCTATTTCCTTCTCCTCCTGATCATCATCCATTTCAGCATTACTTTCACTGGCATTCCAATCTAATTCTAATTGAATTGAGCTTGTGAATCCTTCTCCTGAATTCCAGCTTCTCTCCTATTCAAATACAACATCTCGACTAATAATTATCTTTCCATTGTTGGGATTATAGAGTTGATATGCCTTTGATTCTTCACTAAATATGCCTTTGATTCTTCACTAACTCCCAACAAAACGCAGGTTACACTATGTTTATCCAATTTAGTTCGGAAGTTATCTCCCACATTCACGTGAGCCACACATCCAAAGAGCCTAAAATATCCCACAGAAAGTTTTTCACCATTCCAAGCTTCTTCTGGCGTTTTGTTCTGCACTACTTTTCTCGGACTTCTATTGAGAAGATGTACTGCCCAATTGACAGCTTCCGGCCAGAATGTCTTAGGGATACCTTTTACGATTATCATACTTCGAGCCATATTCATAATGGTACAATTTTTTCACTTGGAAACACCATTTTGTTGTGGCGAATATGGAGCAGTAAGCTGCCTTTTTATCCCATTTTCATCGCAAAAAATTGAAAATTCTAATGAAGTAAATTCACCGCTACGATCTGTTCAGAGACACTTAATTTGCTGACCTGATTCATGTTCGGCCTTAGCTTTGAATTCCTTAAAGAATTTAAATGTTTCTGCTTTCTCATGTAAAAAATAAACCCATGTCTTTCTACTATAATCATCAATGAAAATGATGAAGTACCTCTTGTTGCTGTTAGACATTAGTCGAATAAGCCACATAAATCAGAATGAATCAATTGCAGCGGCAGCTCAGCTCTCCATGAACTCTTCTTAGGAAATGGATCTCGTTTTTGCTTTCCATTTAGACATTCTTTACACACTCTTGATGGTTTTGTCAACTGCTGTAGACCAAAAACCATCTCCTTCTGCTGTGGAGTGTTGAGTCCATTAAAACTCAGATGACCATAGCAGCAATGCCATAATTGACCAACATCTTCAGTTATTGTATTGAAGCAAGTTGTACCAGATGGTAGAGGCATTGCTGCAATTTTGAATATGCGATTTGAAGACATCACAGATTTCATGATAACACCCCTCTTAGGATAACAAACCTTGTAGTTGTTGTGTTGAATAAGCACAACTATGTCCTTCTCTTGAAGCTGACCAACACTTAACAAATTATTTTTCAAATCAGGCACATAAAAAACTTCTGTTATTACCTATATTTGATTGTTGATCTGTAGCAGCACATTCCCTTTACCTTTCACCACCAAGGTAGCATCATTTCCTAGCTTCACATTGTCTGTAAATTGTTCATTGAAGTCTGCAAAACATTCTTTTCTATTACACATGTGATTGCTGCAACCGGATTCTAAAAACCAATCGTCACTCTCGAGTTGACCAACTCATGCCATGAGTAGCATTTCTTCAGAAATCTCTGTATGATTGCTTTCCTTGCTCTGACATTCCCACTGGAAGTGCCCTAGTTTATGGCAATTAAAGCACTCAACAGTGGATTTGTCGAAGTTTGCCCTTCCACGTCCTCGATCTCGTCCTCGATACCCACCACGACCTTTTCCTTGAGTAGAAGATTCCCTATATGTCACCTTCAAAACTTGTTCCTCTTCTGGGCTAATCATCCTTTGCTTGTGCACTAGCAAATTGCTTTGTAATTGTAACACTCCTAACCCGTATCCGCCGCCAGACTAAGGTTACAAGGCATTACCGGAGAAGACACAACTCAAAACAGGCATATTAATTTTTTTTAAAAATTCATATATGTATTGAATCATCTGAACAGAGTAAGTTGCATATTTTGTCAAATACAAATTTCATACCTCAATAACAAAGCCAAAATCATTTACATTACAACTAAACACCTAGCTCAAGTTTATAACATAATTAATCATTCATAATTAACATCATTAATCTAACCATTTATCAAAGTCTTAACAAATAAACATCACTTTAAAACACACGCACACACACACAAATATATATATAGTACTCAAACATTGTAACATTAAAACCAAATGGCATCAATCACATTATATATAACATTCGACCATACTTAATATCTTCCATACAACTAATTCGAATAAATTTATCATCACTTAAATTTACAAATTTAAATCCATGACATAACATAAAACAAATATTTAAATAAATATACCAATATATTAATAAAACACATCCGAATATATATATACAAATATATTTATAATCTCTTAGTTAAAATTTCTAAACGAAGTGCATAAACATATACTTGCATGATTCTTCTATTCGAATAGATGACCCATATAAAACCAATTTAATCATTAACATGTCCATCATTTCACAAACCACAAATACATAGAATTTTCACAAATTCATAAACAAATCATAAAACCAAATTCATATGTATTACATGCATTTATCCATTATAATATCACAACATTGCCGAATACATATATATATTAACCTTATCAATTTATGAATAAAACATAACAATTACATATATTCATTATATTTAGCTTATTAACTTAGACTAATTATAATGCAAATTAAATTATTACAATATATCAATATAAAGCCACAACCGAAATATGTTTGTCCCTAATTAATCATCATTCATTTCACTACTAAAATACATAACTAATCACCTCAATACATCCTTGAATGCCGAACTGTCATTCAAATACATATACAATATTATCTTTCAACTTTTATTCAAATGTGCTCATCAACTAATTATAAACCATTACTAACATAGATAAAACATAATCAAATCATTTTAGCAATGGTAACATAACAAACATAATTCGTACTATTATATATATATATCATAGTTAAATTCACTCATACCACATCCAAAATCACTAACTAACTTCAATGCACAAAAGAAAACACATATTACAAATACCATTTATCATAGCACATAACATTATAACCAAAATGAACTTAAACCATAATCAAACATAACCAAGTTCAAGCAGAGAAGTTAAGCCATCTTTGCATGGCTATTATTTACATGCATAGGTACTTAATTCATATTCAACCCTTTTCTATGCTATACATGCCATATATTCATAATTAACATAGCCAAAATACCAAAGAAAGTTGTCGATAGTGTGATAGTCCTACTGACGATCCCCGAGCTCGTAACATATCCAAAATCTATAAAACAGAAATAGACAGAGAAACACAAGGTAAGCTATTTAAGCTTAGTAAGTCAATAGCAAGGTAAAGTCAATTAACTTAGCAAAATCATATACACAAAAGTATATCAAGTATTAATTTATACACAAGCACAAGTAACTAATCAAATCTCAATATCAAAGTCACATAATATTCCCTTTTTGTCGAATACACGTGGTTAAAGCTTATACACAATTCACATGTTTACACGTTAACTTCTATGCAATGTAATAAACATATAACTTACCTTTCATTTGTTAACGCAGTGTATATACGTACCTGAGTTCTTTTAATTCACATATCACATTGGCCTTCACTTACACATGCCCGTTGAACCATTCAGAATTCAAAAGGATACGCGGATAGTCGGAAGTTCGTACAATGCCAACGTCCCAGACGTGGTCTTACATGCAATCACATATCGATGCCACTGTCCCAGACAGGGTCTTACACGTAAACACAAATCGATGCCAATGTTCTAGACGTGGTCTTACATGATAATACATATCGGATATCCTATGTCATGACATATGTATCCTATCTATTTCTAAGGTTCGTACGGGGCTTACAGATGTCGAATCTCGATCGAATCAGGCTCGGAAGATAGCCAATTAACCATATCCCAATTTGGCCATAGCCATTCAAAATTCAAATAATTTAAATCATTTCATAACAAATATATATACATAGATATATCAACATTTAAATGCTTATTGACTTACCTCGGACGTCGACGACTGTGAAACCGGTTATTCGACCACTTTTGTCTTTCCCCGATCCAAATTCGATTTCTTTAATTCTTGATCTAAACATATTCAAATTAAGCTTATTTAAACATCATTCTATTCAATTTAGCCTAAAAACACATAAATAGGCGAATTACAATTTTGCCCCTAATATTTCACACTTTTTACAATTTAGTCCTTTTTGCACAAAACACAAAATACACAAAATTTGACTACACCATACAAGGGCCGAATCTTCCTAGTCCTCATACAATTCCATACATTTCACTTATTTCACATTTTAGTCCCTCTAAAATTTATTTTTGCAATTTAGTCCAAATTACTCAATTTCATAAAAAATTCAAAGACAAAACTTATTAATCTAACACATATATTTCATATTTCATCATCAAACATCAAAAACCACAAGGTATCATCAATGGAAAAACACAAAATCATTTTTGAAGTACAGTTAACAACGATATCAAAAACATAAAAATTATCAAAAATCGAACAAAACTAACCTTGGATTAAGCCAAAATTGTTGCCGAAATATTAAAGAACATAAAAGCTTTCTTCCTTAGCTATATTCGGTCACTTTAAAAGATGATAATGGCTATGCTAATGTTTTGTTTTATTTAATTATATTAGATTTGACAATTTACCATTTTAACCTTTAATTAATTATTATATAAAACATAATAATAAGGTTATTCTTGACCTTATGCCGTCCACTACCAATAGAAATGGGCTATTTGCCCTTTAAGGACTCCATATTAAAAAGCCACTATCAAATTAGCACTTTACACTTTAATTTGTAACTTTTACATTTTACGCGATTAAATCCTTTTATTTAATCGGACACCTAAATGACAAAATTAAAACATGAAAATTTAGCACAAACAAATTCACACATAATAAATACAAAAAATAATTTTAAAATATTTTTTGGACTCGAATTTGTGGTCCCAAAACCACTTTTTTGATTAGGGTCAAAATCAGGTTATTACAACTCTCCCCCCTTAGGGATTTTCGTCCCCGAAAATCTTACTGGTGAATAGGTTTGGATAACATTCTTTCATCGTATTCTCTGACTCCCAAGTTGCTTCCTCAACCCCGTGCTTTTGCCACAATACTGTGACCAATGAAATTTTCTTATTTCTCAATTCTTTTATCTCACGAGCCAGAATACAAATCGGTTCCTCTTCATATGTCATATCAGGCTGAATCTCGACCTCTATTGGACTAATCACATGTGAAGGATCAGATCGGTATCTACGAAGCATTGAAACATTTAATACATTATGGATCTTTTCTAGCTTAGGTGGCACATGCAATTTATAAGCAACAGGCCCGATACGCTCTGTATCTCATACGGCCCAATAAATCTCGAACTTAACTTGCCTTTATGACCGAATCTGAGTACTTTCTTCCACGGTGAAACTTTCAAAAAACACTCGATCTCCAATTTGAAACTCAATATCCTTACGTTTTAAATCTGCATATGACTTTTGACGATCTGATACAGCTTTTAAGCTATCACAGATCACTGTCACTTTCTGTTTAGTTTCTTTAATCAAGTCAACCCTGTCTATCTTATTTTCACTGAGCTCGGTCCAATACAATGGTGTGCGACATTTACGATCATACAAAGCCTCGTAGGGTGCCATCTTGATACTAGATTGAAAGCTATTATTGTAAGCAAATTCAATCAGAGGTAAGTATCGTTCCCACGTACCTTCAAACTCAAGGATGCAACATCTCAACATATCTTCAAGTATTTGAATGATTCGTTCGGACTGACCATCCGTCTGCAGATGAAAGGCTGTGCTAAAGTGTAGTTTCATACCTAAAGCATCTTGCAATTTCTTCCAAAACCGCGATGTGAATCTCGAGTCTCTGTCCGAAACAATAGAAATAGACACACCATGTAATCTCACAATCTGTGATACATATAATTCAGCCAATTTATCAAGTAAATAATCAGTGCGAATCGGAACAAAATGAGCAGATTTAGTTAATCTATCCATAATAACCCAGATTGCATCTTTCTTGCTCGGTGTCAACGGTAGACCAGATACAAAATCCATCGTGACTCTGTCCTACTTCCACTCAGGTATCATAATTGGCTGAAGTAACCCAGAAGGTACTTGATGCTTGGCTTTCACTTGCTGACAGACTAAGCATTTCGAAACAAAATCTGATATGTCTCGTTTCATACCAGACCACCAATAGAACTGTTTCAGATCATTATACATTGTCGTACGAACTGGATGAATAGATAACCGACTGCTGTGAGCTTCATTCAAAATCATCTGAATCGACTCTGAATTCCTCGTAACACATATTCAATTTTTGAACCTCAAACAACCATTTTCATCAACTCTGAATTTTGTTTCAACATTAGTTTCACACTGAGCTCGCTTTGCTAACAAATCATTATCAACTTTCTGGGCATCATAAATTTGTTGAACAAACAACGGTCTTGCTTTTAATTAAGCTATTATTGAACCATCATCAGATATAACCATATACGCGTTCATTGCACGCAGAGCAAATAATGACTTTCGACTTAAAGCATCAGCAAAAACATTAGCCTTTCCCGGATGGTAGTCAATCACTAGCTCGTAATCTTTCAACAGCTCTAACCATCGGTGTTGTCTCAAATTCAAATCTTTCTGAGTTATCAAATACTTCAGGCTTTTATAATCAGAATAAACATGACATTTTTCACCGAACAGATAGTGAAGCCAAATCTTCAATGCGAACACAATAGCTGCCAATTCCAAATCATGCGTCTGATAGTTCTTTTCGTGCGACTTCAGCTGTCTCGAGGCATAAGCTATGGCTTTGCCTTCCTGTATCAAAACACAACCCAGACCACTCAAAGATGCATCATTATAAATGACAAATTCTTTACCCGATTCTAGCTGGACTAACACTGGAGCTTCGATCAAAAGAGCTTTCAACTGATTGAAACTCTTCTAGCACTTTTTTGACCACTCAAACTTAACATCTTTCTGTAACAGCTTCTTTATCGGTGTCGCGGTCATAGAGAAACCTTTCACGAACCGTCTATAATAACCAGCAAGTCCTAGAAAGCTTCGGACTTCAGAAACATTTTTCGGTGGTTTCCAGTCAAGTATAGCTGAAATTTTACTCGGATCAACCCAAATACCCGATGCTGATACAACATGGCCTAGAAAACTGACTTCGCGTAACCAGAACTCACATTTACTGAACTTTGCATACAACTATTTATCTCGCAAAGCCTATAGCACAAGTCTTAGGTGTTCGGCATGCTCGGTTTCATCTCTGAAGTTGATCAGAATATCATCTATAAACACTACCATAAACGGATCCAAATACTGTCTGAAGATCCGATTCATCAGATCCATGAAAATAGCAGGTGCATTAGTAAGTCTAAAAGGCAAAACCAGAAACTCGTAGTGTCCCTCATCGTCTGGAAAGCAGTCTTTGGCACATCAGAGTCTTTAACTCACAACTGATAGTATCCTGATCTCAAATCTATCTTTGAAAACACTGTAGCCCCTTTCAACTGATCAAACAGGTCGTCAATTCTTGGTAACGGATACTTGTTCTTTATGGTCACTTTATTAAGCTGCCTGTAGTCAATACACATCCTCATAGTTCCATCTTTCTTTTTCACAAACAGAACTGGTGCGCCCTAAGGAGAGAAACTCGGTCGTGCAAGTCCCTTATCTGTCAACTTTTACAACTGTGCTTTCAATTCTTTTAACTCTGTAGGTGCCATACTGTACGGAGCTATAGAAATCGGAGTCGTTCCTGGCACTAATTCAATCCCAAACTCAACCTCTCGAATAGGTGGCAAACCTGGTAATTCTTTAGGAAACACATCTGGATACTCACATATAACAGGTACTGATTCAATCTTCTTTTCTGTCACTTTAGAATCAAGCGCATAAGCAAAATAAGCTTCACAACCCTTCCTCACATATTTCTGAGTTGTCATAGAAGATCTTACTGCTGGTAAACCACTCAGACCACTAGATTCAATCCGAATAATCTCATCATTCTGGCATCGCAAATCAATAGTCTTCCATTTACAGTTCACGATATCATCATGCAGAGTTAACCAAGATCAATCAAAGCAACAATGGTAGTATCATAAAGAGTAAAAGTATCGGTAATGACATTGGGGGATGAAGCCTCCTCGCGTGCACGTATGGCATAAGCTCTGGCTAGTGTTCGAGCCTCAGATCTATCAGCTGAATCTTTAGTCCCTCTCTGGCTGCCACTCACGTTACCCGTATTTCTGGGTGGTCTACCTCAAGCTGCAGTATTACCCGATCTAGTATTTTGAGCCGAATTTTGATCAACTATCTCTGAACACTCCCGAATAAAATGATCTCTGGATCCACATTTAAAACAGGCTATATCATGCAATCTGCAACTGCAGGGATGTCGTTTACCACAATGTTCACACTCGGTTTGATTTGATCTAACATTACCCACACTAGCTACTGAGGTAGCTCTCGAGCTCATAGGTGGTCTATCTCGATCTCATCTGAAATGACCCACAGTATTCTTCGAACGGCTAGTATCATCTTAAAATTTCTTTGAGGTCGACTGAAATGGCTTACTAAATGATTTTTTGCGTGAATCTCTAGCTTCAGAATCAGCTTTTCTTTTCTCTTTTCCAAGCTCCTCAGCTTTGCAAGCTCGTTCAACAAGTACCACAAACTCTTTTATCTCTAGTATGCCAATTAACAATTTAATGTCTTCATTCAGCCCATCTTCAAATCTCTTACACATAATAGCTTCAGATGAAACACACTCTCTGACATATCTGCTGAGTCTAACAAATTTCTGCTCGTATTCTATCACCATCATCCGCCCCTATTTCAGCTCAAGAAATTCTTTACATTTCTAATCAATAAACCTCAGGCTGATATATTTCTTACGGAACTCCATCTGAAAGAATTCCCAGGTCACTCGCTCCTTTGGAACCACCGATACTAGTGTATTCCACCAGTGATATGCAGTGTCTCGTAGCAGAGATATAGTACATTTCAAACACTCATCAGGGGTGCAGGATAATTCATCAAATAATCGGATGGTATTATTGAGCTAGGACTCAGCTCGCTCAGTATCATCATCATTAGCGGCTCTGAATTCTTCGGCTCCATGTTTTCTGATTTTATCAGCAGGTGGCCTTGACAATCTCATCGGATCACTCGCAGAAGGTATAATAGGCACTACAGATGAATTAATCGGGGTAGAGTTTGTTGTGCAGCCGGATTAGTCCGGATATACTGTGTAAACCAATCATTTATCATTTGGTAGAAGGCTTGTCTAGCCTCCCCCTCTGGATTACTCGAAGTAGGTCGAGAATCTATCGGCTCTGTCCCTTGCGTGGGAGCAGGCACTACACTCTCGACATCATCAGCTACGGCTTGATCAGGATCCATTACTATATGAAAACACATTTTTAGATGTCAGAAGTCATCACACTATCGTAGTATAAAATATGGCAAGTATAGCTAGACTCATACGTGTTACGTTAGTCCTAGAATCGACTAAACCGTAGCTCTGATACCAATCAAATGTAACACCCCTAACCCGTATCCGTCGACAGACTAGGGTTACGAGGCATTATCGGAGAAGACACAACTCAAAACAAGCATATTAAATTTTTTTTAAAATTCATATATGTATTGAATCATCTGAACAGAATAAGTTGCATATTTTGTCAATACAAATTTCATACCTCAATAACAAATCCAAAATCATTTACATTACAACTAAACACCTAGCTCAAGTTTATAACATAATTAATCATTCATAATTAACATCATTAATCTAACCATTTATCAAAGTCTTAACAAATAAACATCACTTTAAAACACACACAAACACACACACACACACACACACACACACACACACACACACACACACACATATATATGGTACTCAAACATTGTAACATTAAAACCAAATGGCATCAATCACATTATATATAACATTCGGCCATACTTAATATCTCCCATACAACTAATTTGAATATATTCATCATCACTTAAATTTACAAATTTAAATCCATGACATATCATAAACAAATCTTTAAATAAATATACCAATATATTAATAAAACACATTCGAATATATATATACAAATATATTTATAATCTCTTAGTTAAAATTTCTAAGCGAAGTGCATAAACATATACTTGCATGATTCTTCTATTCGAATAGATGACCCATATAAAACCAATTTAATCATTAACATGTCCATCATTTCACAAACCACAAATACATAGAATTTTCACAAATTCATAAACAAATCATAAAACCAAATTCATATGTATTACATGCATTTATCCATTATAATATCACAACATTGCCGAATACATATATATATTAACCTTATCAATTTATGAATAAAACATAACAATTACATATATTCATTATATTTAGCTTATTAACTTAGACTAGTTATAATGCAAATTAAATTATTACAATATATCAATATAAAGCCACAACCGAAATATGTTTGTCCCTAATTAATCATCATTCATTTCACTACTAAAATACATAACTAATCACCTCAATACATCCTTGAATGCCGAACTATCATTCAAATACATATACAATATTACCTTTCAACTTTTATCCAAATGTGCTCATCAACTAATTATAAACCATTACTAACATAGATAAAACATAATCAAATCATTTTAGCAATGGTAACATAACAAACATAATTCGTACTATTATATATATATATATCATAGTTAAATTCACTCATACCACATCCAAAATCACTGACTAACTTCAATGCACAAAAGAAAACACATATCACAAATACCATTTATCATAGCACATAACATTATAACCAAAATGAACTTAAACCATAATCAAACATAACCAAGTTCAAGCAGATAAGTTAAGCCATCTTTGCATGGCTATTATTTACATGCATAGGTACTTAATTCATATTCAACCCTTTTCTATGCTATACATGCCATATATTGTAACACCCCTTACCCGTGTTCGACGTCGGAACAGAGTACGAGGTATTACCAAATAAAAACAAATACAGTCGTACTAAACCGAGATATAAAATTTACATACAAATTTAAAACTTTTCAATTTTCATCACACACTCATTCAACCTAATCATGCATTTCATAAATTGCATCATCATAAACATATAACTTGATCAATAATAGTCAAAATCAATGGCCTTATACAAAATGAACTGACAAATAATATAGACCAACATTTCAAGCCAAATCAATTATGACACATAACAAAATAACCAAGTCCTCTATACATGCCATAATTCAAAATATTGATTTCAAAATACCAAAAGAGTGTTGCTAGTGTGGATGGATCTCCAACGATCTCCGAATCCCGAGCTAGCTTGGTGACACTATAAAAATAAGGGAAAAGCGAGGGAAGTAAGCATATAGCTTAGTAAGTGAGTATGTAAATAATAAACAAATAATAAACAAATTACCAACATGCTTTCAAAATAATACAATCATAACTACACATAGATTCACCATTTATTCAAGTTCAAACAAGTTGTTTATTCGAGTCATAGTCACTAAAATATTTTTATCTGGAGCTACAAAACTTAAAATTAATATCCGCTAATTTTCCCTAAAACTAGACTCACATATATCATTACCATAAAATTTTCAGTATTTTTGGTTTAGCCAATAAGTACAGTTTATTCTTTAAAATTTCCCCTATTTCGTTCTCTGAAAGTTCCGACCCCTCTGCACTAAAAATTAATTATCTCATCGTACAGAATTTAGATAATGTTCCCGTTTGTTTCTTGAAAGTAGACTCATTATGAAATTTAAGCATATAAATTATAAACCATAATTATTTTTGTACAATTTTTAATGATTTTCCAAAGTCGAAATAGGGGATTCCAACATCATTCTGACCCTGTCTCACAAAAATTCAAATATCACAGAATATGAAATTCTTTTGTTTACACCGTTTCTTTTATGTGAAAATAGACTTATCCAGATTGAATTGCATATCTTATTCAACCTATAATTCAATTTTCACCATTTTTGGTGATTTTTCAAAATCACACAACTGTTTTGTTGCTAAATTTACTCTTGCATAATTTAACGTACTCCATTTCATCTTACCGAAGGTTCGATCAAATATCGAGTACATTGTTCATAAATTTTCACACTTATACCTATACTTATTCATCACATAATCATATTCAATTACACTTAGTCGTTACATGATCACATGTATTTTCACTTAGTCAATTTCCCGTTGAACTCATCGGAATAAGAACAGATACACGGTGGCCTGCACATAGTACCACCCTTGTAGCCGAAGCTATCTGGTGCACATAGTAGTCTGCACTTAGTACTACACATGTGACCAAAACCATCACTTACACATAGTGGCCCGCACTTAGTACCACACAAGTGATCGAAGCTATCCGATACGCATAGTAGCCTGCACTTAGTATTACACATGCGACCTATCCGTCTAATACACGTAGTAGTCTACACTTAGTACTACACACGTGACCTAAAACCATCTCGTAGCTCTCTTATACACATAGTGGCTTTCACTTAGTACCACACATGTGACCTATCTACCTCATTCGTATCTTTTCTATTCCGAAAGTTCAACCGGGAATTCTCACTTTTCATCATTTTGCCAATTCATCCATAATCAATCACAATTCATAATTTACATAAAATAATTACTCCATATTCAACCATATCTCATATAATATAACAAAATATTAAAACATAAATAAAAACGATGTATTATTTACATACAAACTTACCTCGGTGCAAAATATGACAAATTTGCAATTTAGTCCACAACCTTTTCTTTTCCCCGATCAAGGTCAATTCCTTGCCTTTCTTGATCTATAATAACACAATTAACTCATTTAATACTCACATTATTCAATTTAGTCCAAAAATCACACTATGATAAAATTACATTTTTCCCCTAAAGTTTCACATATTTACAATTTTGCCCCTAAGCTCGTAAAATAATTTTTATTCAATTTCCTTGCATTTTAGGCCTAGTCGAACCATTTTCATAACTATAACAGTCCATAATTTTCACTTATTCACACACTTACACACATTTTACAATTTTTCTACAAACTAGTCCTTTTATGCAATTTCATCAAAAATCACTTAGTAAAAGTTGTTTATCACACCCCAAACTTTCATATTCTTCCATAAAACATCAAAACACATGTATGTCATCCATGGGTAAATTTTTAAACATAAACCCTATCACAAAATAATGGTAGAAATAGGTAAACCGAGCTACGAGGATTTCAAAAATTTAAAGAAAATTAAAAACGGGGCTAAAACGGACTTACAATCGAGCTTGAAAGCTTGAAAAACCCTATTTATGTCTTCCACATGTGAATTTCGGCCAAGGGGTTAAAGATGAGCAAAAATTGGCTTTTAATTTTGTTTTTAATTCATTTTAATCACCAAATGACTAAAATGCCCTTAACTTAAAAATATTCTATTTCACCTATTTGATGTCCATTTTTGTCCAACAAGTTAACCAATGGTCTAGCTACCTTTTAAGGACCTCCAATTTATAATTTCATAGCAATTAGACACCTCTTCTAGAGCTCAAGTTTTGCACTTTTTACAATTTAGTCCTTTTGACTAAATTGAGTGCTCAAACATCAAAATTTTCAAACGAAATTTTCACGAAATCATTCCGTAAAACTGTAGATCATAAATATGTAAGAATATTATTTTTTTTTCTTGTCGAATTTGTGGCCCCGAAACCACTATTCCGACTAGGCCCAAAATCGGGCTGTTACATATATTCATAATTAACATAGCCAAATTAAATACCAAAGAAAGTTGTCGATAGTGTGATAGTCCTACTGACGATCCCCGAGCTCGTAACGTATCCAAAATCTATAAAACAAAAATAGACAGAGAAACACAAGGTAAGCTATTTAAGCTTAGTAAGTCAATAGCAAGGTAAAGTCAATTAACTTAGCAAAATCATATATACAAAATTATATCAAGTATTAATTTATACACAATCACAAGTAACTAATCATATCTCAATACCAAAGTCACATAATATTCCCTTTTTGCCGAATACACATGGTTAAAGCTTATACACAATTCACATGTTTACACGTTAACTTATGTGCAATGTAATAAACATATAACTTACCTTTCATTTGTTAACGCAGTGTATATACGTACCTGAGTTCTTTTAATTCACATATCACATTTTCCTTTACTTGCACATGCCCGTTGAACCATTCAGAATTCAAAAGGATACGCGGATAGTCGGAAGCTCGTACAATGCCAATGTCCCAAACGTGGTCTTACATGTAATCACATATCGATGCCACTATCCCAGACAGGGTCTTACACGTAAACACAAATTGATGCCAACGTCCTAGACGTGGTCTTACACGATAACACATATCGGACATCCTATGTCATGACATATGTATCCTATCTATTCTTAAGGTTCGTACGGGGCTTACAGATGTCGAATCTCGATCGAATCAAACTCGGAAGATAGCCAATTAACCATATTCCAATTTGGCCATAGCCATTAAAAATTCAAATAATTTAAATCATTTAATAAAAAATATATATACATAGATATATCAACATTTAAATGCTTATTGACTTGCCTCGGACGTCGACGACTGTGAAACCGGTTATTCGACCACTTTTGTCTTTCCCCGATCTAAATCCTATTTCTTTAATTCTTGATCTAAACATATTCAAATTAAGCTTATTTTAAACACCATTCTATTCAATATAGCCTAAAAACACATAAATGGGAAAATTATAATTTTGCCCCTAATATTTTACACTTTTTACAATTTAGTCCTTTTTGCACAAAACACAAAATACACAAAATTTGACTACACCATACAAGGGCCGAATCTTCCTAGTCCTCATACAATTTCATACATTTCACTTATTTCACATTTTAGTCCCTCAAAAATTTATTTTTGCAATTTAGTCCAAATTACTCAATTTCATAAAAAATTCAAAGACAAAACTTATTAATCTAACACATATATTTCATATTTCATCATCAAACATCAAAAACCACAAGGTATCATCAATGGAAAAACACAAAATCATCACCAAAATCACAAATTGAGACATGGGTTTTGAATTACAGTTAACAACGATCTCAAAAACATAAAAATTAAAAAAAATCGAACAAAACGAACCTTGGATTAAGCCAAAATTGTTGCCGAAATATTGAAGAACATAAAAGCTTTCTTCCTTAGCTATATTCGGTCACTTTAAAAGATGATAATGGCTATGCTAATGTTTTATTTTATTCAATTATATTAGATTTGACAATTTACCATTTTTACCTTTAATGAGTTATTATATAAAACATAATAATAAGGTTATTCTTGACCTTATGCCGTCCACTACCAATAGAAATGAGCTATTTTCCCTTTAAGGACCCATTACTAAAAAGCCACTATCAAATTAGCACTTTACACTTTAATTTGTAACTTTTACATTTTACGTGATTAAATCCTTTTATTTAATCGGACACCTAAATGATAAAATTAAAACACGAAAATTTAGCACAAACACATTCACACACAATAAATATGAAAAATAATTTTAAAATATTTTTTGGACTCGAATTTGTGGTCTCGAAATTACTTTTCCGATTAGGGTCAAAATTGGGCTGTTACAGTATTTCATCTATAGACAAGTTGCTAGTGTCTTGTGCCTCCTCAATATAACGAACCACATAATTGAACTTCGTTGTCATGGATCGCAATATTTTTTCCACAACTTTTTTTGTCACTTTTGTTTTCACCATTAGCTTTCATTTTGTTCGCAATAGTAAGTGTACGTGCGAAATAATCATTCACAGTCTCACCAGCCTTCATGTGGAGTGTCTTAAATTCCTTTCTCAATGCTTGTAATTGAGTTCACTTAACCCTCGTCGAACCTTGATATTTCTTCTTTGTAGAATCTCATATGTCCTTGGATGTTTCCTTCTTGACAATCGTCTCGAGAATGGATCGATCCAAAGCTTAAAAAAGATAATTCTTCGCCTTCAGGTCCTTAAGTGTTTGCTCATCAAATTGACATTGCTGTGCCTCTGTAAGTATCATTCCAACAGGTGCAGTTGAAATTCCAGTTTCCACCAAACTCCAGTATTCTTTTGAACGTAGAAAATTCTCCACCAACATTGCCCAATGATCATAGTGACCATCGAACTTTGGAATTGCAGGTTGCACGAATGTATTTTCTGTTGCCATTACTCTCTTTCTCTTTTAGTTTTACTAGCTACGGCTATGCTTTACCATGCCTGAACCTGGCTCGGATACCAGGATGTTAGAAAGAAAAAAACAGATGCTAAAGTATTTGATTGGAAGTACTGCTACATTTTATTCATGTGCTTGACATGTAACACTCCAAACCCGGCCTAGATGTTATGGTCGAATCTAGCGATGTCACATAGAATGGATTGAAAAAAAATCATTGTCATTAACTTAAAAGCCCTTTCCAGTTCATCTATCCTTTATCGCTATTATTGATTTCAAAACTCTCTTTCATTTAATCATGTAGAGCTAAAACGTATTTGTAGCGAAAACTTGTAAAATCGTTGTGTTTAGAAAACCGTTCTCAAGATTTTAGAAACCATTTCTTTTGGTAAACCGTCACATTTATAAGTAAATAAAACCAAAAACATAAACCAAACAGTTTAAATCAATCGAAAGTGTCCTAGAAAATACAAACTCTTAAATCTTAACGCCAAACTTAAATAAAATCTAAAATAAATTAAACAATTTTGGCGAGTGGTCACTATCGAGTCATCCGCTACACCAATCCGCCTAACTCAGTGAATTACCTGTACAGAATAAATAGAAAAAAGTGAGTTTACGTAAACTCAGTATATAACCCAACAGCATTAGGCGTGCACACAGAAGACAGAATCAGTGAAATATAGACTCGGGCTTAAGCCCATTACAGATACAGATACAAATATGCAGATTAGAATCAAAAATCAGATATCCTACCCTCATCCTTAAGGGACCCACACCTCAAACACCCACCAATCATCCTCCAGCACTCGCCCGGATGGCGTCTCCCACAATTATTACATGGTTGTAACCCCGTAGGAACAACAAAAGCAACAGGGGCCGCCACTCTAACTGGCCCATCAGATCTGGCCTTTTTCTTAGGTTTCTGCATAGAACTCGAGGGTTTCGAATCCCTCTTGTTCTTACCTCTCTCCCTATCTCTATTCTGGCGCTCCGCGCACTTAACATCTTCGGCGATCTTCGCCTTCTCAACCAGAACAGAAAACTCGTGCTCTCTCTATGGGGCAATCAAAACCCTCAGATTATCTCTCAGTTCATCCTCAAACCGAACACACCTCTCATACTCCGATGCCACCATCCCTTGAGCATAGCGGCTCAGCCTCAGAAATTCGGCCTTATACTCGGCCACAGATCGATCACCTTGCGTGAGGTTTAGAAACTCACGCCTGCGAGCATCAACGTAGCTGGCTCCCACATATTTGCTCTGAAATGAAGTCTTAAAGAACTCCCAAGTCAGACGACCAGGCTGAGTGCCCTCCTTAATGGTCAATCACCACTGGTATACCTCGTCGCAAAGCAAAGAGACTGCACCCTTCAATTTCTGCTCAGAGGTACAGTCCAGATCATTCATAATCCTCTCGATGGCCTTCAACTAGTACTCAGCCACATTGTGGCGACTCCTGTGACACCCCTAAATAACTCAGCTCCATTAGACCGGAGTCCCTCAGTTACCGACCCTCGGCCCCCAGATCCCGAATTGGGTCCAACGACCTTTTCCAATATCCTCAACATGGCTTAGAATAGTGTGTCGTCCCCAACTGATCGACTTTGAGACCCAGTCTCAGTAGCAGGTGACACAAGTGTCTCACTAGTGTCCAAATTCGACATGCTACCCAGATATGAGGACTCAGCTCGAGCCCCCCTACGGCCTCTGCCTCGGCCTCGAATACCACGTCCACAGATACCTCGTGCGCTTATTGTCTAATCGAGTTTATCTACATTAAGAGTTTTATTCATCAGTTCAATATTTATTAACAGATGTTTTATACATAAAGTATCAGAAGTTTAGAGTTATTTTTGAAAGTTTTTAGTCTTAATCAATTTCACTACAGTTTCAGAGTTTACTAACTATAGTGTTTTCAAGTAAACTATCAATATTATTTTCAGAATTTTCTATCAGAAATCAGAAATATTTACAGGATCGGTGCCGGAGACTCGGTGTACCACATATTAAATCAGAGTGTTCAAAATCATTTGAAAACCAATTCTTTAAAAATAAAATTTTGAAACCGAAAATCCACAACCAAGTTTTGCAACCTGGCTCTGATACCACTAAATGTAACACCTCAAACCCGGCCTAGACGTTATGGCCGAATCTGGCGATATCACATGAAATGGATTGAAAAAAAATTGTTTTCATTAACTTAAAAGCCCTTTCCAGTTCATCTATCATTTATCACTATTATTGATTTCAAAACTCTCTTTCATTTAATCATGTAAAGCTAAAACGTATTTGTAACGGAAGCTTGTAAAATCGTTGTGTTTGAAAAATCGTTCTCAAGATTTTAGAAACGCTTGCTTTTGGTAAACCATCATGATTATAAGTAAATAAAATCAAAAACCAAAGCCAAACAGTTTAAAATAGTCCAGAGAGTCTCAGAAAATACAAACTCTCAAATCTTAACGCCAAACTTAAATAAAATCTAAATAAATTAAACAGTTTTGGGGAGTAGTCACCGTCGAGTCATTCGCTGCACCAATCCGCCTAACTCTGTGGATTATCTATACAGAATAAACAGAAAAGAATGAGTTTACGTAAACTCAATGTGTAACCCAGTAGCATTAGGCGTGCACATAGAAAACAAAATCAGTCAAATATAGACTCGGGCTTAAGCCCATTACAGATACATATATAGATATGCAAATTAGAATCAGAAATTAGATATCCTACCCCCATCCTCTACACACCATCTCTGACCATCCCTACACACCATTTGGGGTTTAAAACACCCACCCAGCTTACACACTACATTGTGCCAATGCGGTACATAACAGATATATTGTAGCCATGCTGCCAGATAATAGGCACAAAAAAATGCCTTTCAGAACACTCCCTCTAATAAACATCAACCCATCCCCAATATCAGATAACATAACATGCATACAGTATTACAGATAGTACATGCTTAACATGCGTAAATAAACAGGTAGCAAATATGCATGGCGTAGACGAGCTCAAAATAGTACATCAGTCTAACAGAACACATAGATTTAGGGTTTAGTAGCCTTTACCGACCCCTCGATAGGTCACAGTCAATTAGGACGACCCGTGCTACCCTACGAAAAATTTCAGTATAATGGGTCCACATGCCAGTGTGGGCTGCCCGTCTGAGCCTACACGCCCGTGTGGCCCACACGTTCAGATTAGCCTAGCCCGTGTGGATCACACGGCCTGGCCTAGTTATCACACGGATGTGCCCATGTAGGGCCACATACCCAATTCAGTCTAGCCCGTGTGGTCCATACGGCCACACTTCAGCCATCACACAGCCGTGTCTTATGCACAGCCTGGCCTTCGTCGATCACACGACCTACTACATGGTCGTGTGGCATCGACAGTGGGGTTTTTCGGCTTTTGCCAAACCTCGTTTTTCTGTGTTTCGGGTACACACCTGTTTCAGTTTTGATGTAAAAGCATTCCCGAAGCCTTCAAAACCTACAAAAAGGCATCCAAACACCCAATTAGCAATCAATTTATGACTTGGTACCAAAACCCAAAATAATGCTCAAAACTTACCAACGTCGAAAATTGCCACTAACGCAGTTCAAGCAAAAGGAGTGATACTTACTGTTCACAGCCCTCTCCTACACCAGAATAATTGCAGAAAAATCAAACCTCACGACTACTCCTACAAAAACTAACTCATAACACAGCGAAACCCTTACTTATTCAGCAGCACAGAGGACGGCACGACCATGACACGCAGTTTGAAAGGAAAATTTCAATAGGAATCAGAAAAGGAAGAAGTCTAAAATTTGGAAGTGCAAAACAGATAGAAGAAAAAAAAATGTTAGAGAGAATGATTTTTGGGAAAAACAACCAAAAGGAACTGCTAGTATATCCCTATTTTCTTTCCACCAACCCACTAACAACCCACTTACTCAGAATTCATGTTTGGCCGATACTCTCTTGGTCCAAAGAACAAAAAAAAATTCCCACGGTCGCGCAGGGATTCGAATACAAAACCTTCACACAACACACAGACTCCCTTACCACTCGAACTAGCAAGCTCATTTTGATATGGTTTTACAAATAATTTGATATAATCCCACTGATCAGAGATAGGGCTTAACTCCAAAAATAACAAAATTTGTCAAAGCTAAGGCTTGAACTTGGGACCTCACACACACACCCAGAACACTTAACCACTGAAGCAGATACACAATTGTGTCAAAATTTTGCAGAAGCAGACATAAGAATTTTGAGACATTACATGACACATATATATAGTCAAGCTTACTAACAAACTGCAGCAAAAATATTTTGCTGATTTTAGCAACTACTCAACTAAGAATAAGGAAGCACCTAACAACTAGAAACAAGAAAATAGCTAACAACCTCCAGTAACAATTGAAGACTTATTCAAACATATCTAATATTTAGACAAAAATATAGACTCAAAAAATGGGTTTGGACAAAAAAATAATGCCCGTTTTTTAAATGGGTCGAGCCTCGGGTAAGCTTTTTATTGCTTGGACTTGGCTTGAATTTGCCTAAAAAACACTATTGCTTTTCTTTTTTTACTGTTTTGCCAATTTTTTTCATTGTTTTGCTATCATTTCATTATTATATTACTACTATTTTAGAGGCATTTGCTTGCTAAGTTGTACTTATCTTAATGTTATTTAAGTATTTTTTTAATTTTTCCCAATTATTTGGAAACATTTATTTTAATATTTTTAGTGTATTTGATGTATTATATTTTAATTTTTTTAAATAAAAAATAATATAAAATTTTTAATACGGGCGGGCCAGGCTTGGGCAAAATTTTATGCACATTTTTGGGTTGGGCCGAGTCTATGCCTAAAATTTTTACTTGGCCCAACCTGAACCCAACCGGTCCATGGATAACTCTAGGTGAAACTTTTGTGTAATAATATTAAAATGTACAAAAAGAATAAAAATCAAGCTCTTATTGTAGTGATAAAGTTGAGGTTTTGTGTATATTAATTGCACCTGTTCAAATCTCGTCAATTGTAGTTTTTATTGATATTATTTAAAATGTAAACAAGACAAAAACATCATGGTAATAATATAACTTATTTTAAAAAAAGGGTAGTTTAATAATTTCTCCAGTTGAGTTGTAGTTCAATTAGTGATTTAAATAATAACTAGATTTTGTCGCATCTATGAGGTGCATGAAGGGAAATATTTCAAACATAAAATATTTTCTTTTAAGATTTACTTAAATGGAGTGGTAACAAATTGTATTTAATGTTATTGAACACATGTTTGATCCTTAGATTTTTAATTATTTTATTTAAAGATTATATAAAAATATGAAAATACGAATTGTGGAAGAATTTTTTTTATATACAATGACACGGATTCAAATTTTGTCATCCCGTTCTTTTTTCTCTTCCTCTGATATTGTAATTACAAAGAAAGCAACTAGTAATGTTGTGCTCACTTAAATTATGTAAGTCTCACTATTATTTTTGTGTTTTAGTGTTCCATTCATTAAATGTAGAATCCAACTAGTATTAATGTTATAACAACCCATTTTCGATGATGCCAAAAAAGGTGGTTTTAGAACCTCATTTTCTGACAATCGAGTTCGCAAATATTATTATATAATATTATGAGTCTACTATAGAGTTATATTGAATTCCGGTCTAGTAATTTTATTTAACAATTAATAATTAAGGTATAAGGACTAAATCGTAAAAATCGTAAAAATTAATCGCTATTAATTTTTATTAATTAAAAAAGTTTAAATAGTAATTATTCAAGGATTTAGGTGGAAATTATAACATTTTTTATTATGGTTGACGGTTGGAATAAAATTTTAGCATTGTTTTGTTTAAAATTAAGTTAAGATAATGAAATTTAATACATTGATAAAAGAAAACAAAAGTGGAAGGAAAGAGAATGACTTCATTCTCATGTTCTCCTCCGATTTTTCCTCCATTGAAGAAGGTTAGATGCTTCAAAAACTTTCGAAAGTTCAGCCCTTGCATGTAAGTAATTTTGAAGTTCGTTTTTCATAAAATTTATGTTTTTAAGATCATTGTAGTTCGATTTAGTTAATTTGAGTATTATTTTACAAAAATTTTAAAGATTTTAAATGTTACCATTATTGAATCTTGAAGCTTTTGGTACTAAATTGTTAGATTTTGAGCTTAGTTATGAAAAATGACTAATTTATAAAATGAAAGTTATTAGTTTTGAATACATAGACTAAAGTACAAAAATTTCAAAATGGACGTGAAATTTCTGTAATTATAGATGTTAGAGGGCTTTAAAATGATGTTATTGAAATCGGATTGTAAAACGGGACTTAAATGTGAAAGATATCATTGTTTCGAATTAGAGACTAAATTAAATAAAATGCAAAAATTTAAGAAATTTATAAAAAGTGAAATTAAATTCTCATATGGATTAAATAAGATGGTAAAAGCAGATAAATAGAGATTTAAAGATGGACTTCTCTAGTCGGTTGAGTCTTAACTCAGTTAGTATTAATATTCTTGTCAATATAAAAGGACATGAATTTAAGTGCGTTGAAGTATTATGGATAGTTTTAAGTATTTTATCAAAAAACAAATATAAAGAATAGTTAATATAAAGTTTTGGTAGAAGCTGGTGAGGGTTTTTTTTTTTTTTTTTTAAATATAAAAAAAAGAGAGCATGTTTTTAATTAGATTAATGGTTTAATCTTAATTGTAGATTTAATTGTGATGAAGGGCTAAAAAATGATGTAAAATTTTTTAGTTTTATATTAATTTGGATTTTTCGGGTTGTTTGTGTGCATTTATATTATAAAATTATTTTTATAAATTAATTAATAATTTAAACTCTTATTATATTTGAAAAATATAAATATAAATTGATAAATGATATTAATATGTATCTTTTTTAAAGACTATATTTTAAGCTTAATAATTAATATTCTTTAATTTTAATATGGCAACGTTAAAGGTTACTTCAATTAAGTAAAATCTTAAAGTAAAGAGATAATTTATTTAAAATCAACTTTATATTTAACATGTAAAAAATTATAAAGAAAACTTTAAACAAAAGGCATGAAATAACTTAAAAATAAAAGACGAGGAGTAAAATAGTTATTACCCAATTTGTAAATAAGTACTTTAAATAGAGAGTGCCAGTGTGAACAGGACTATTATTCCATTTTTTGTAACCTCACATTATTATAGTGTATAATATATATATATGATAAATAAGTGGATCCCTCCTCTATAAAATTAACGCAAGTATCATATGGAATTAGTAATAATATAATAAAAAAGAGTAGAATTAATATAAAATGGATCGGTTTATGGTCTCTCTATTATTAAAAAGAATAAAATAAGACTCAATTTTAACTAAGTTAATATTCGTAATTTATTAATAAAGATAATATTTTTAAAAAAATTATTATTTTACAAATGAAACATTTTGTTTGAAGATGAAGATGAATGAAAAATAAAATAAATAAATTTCATCCCAATTTTTTTTTTAAAATATCAAATATCAAATTTATTAAAATTTAACCTTTATTTTTATTTATTTTTGCTAATACTGAAACTAAATTAATCCATTTTATAACAAATGCTTTCACCTAAAAAGGGTCATCCTAATTGAATATGAATTTAAATTTCCAAAGAGATATTATTGAAAAAGAATCCAAAAGATACTTCAATCCTAGTTATATATATATACACACATTTAAGATTTGTTGGAATAAGTTTTTGCCAGTTGCTAGAATTTATACAATATATTCTGTTGGATTATTGAAGGAATGTATGTTTTGTCATAATTTTAGTGGGGTATTTTAGTGTTTTCTTTTCTCTTTCTCTTTTTCATTTTCATTTTGATGAGAATCTTTGCCCACCTTATTCAGATGCATGGCTTTCCTTTACAAACTTAACACTTGTACATCAAGTGGGACTCTCTCCTGTGAAAAACACATCCTTCAATGCATTTTATTAATAAAAATATGTACCAGCAAATAGTTTGAAAAAAAAGTAAAAGTGGCCTTCTTCTTTTTAACATTTGAATTGATTTTAAATTTTTGAATTCACATCGTTAAAAGAGTTTTATTTAAATACCACCTTGATCTAAACAAGACTTGACTTAAATTCTCTCTCTTTGGGATAGGAAATCCACAAAGTTATCTCTCTTAATTTAGATCAATTCATATTTTCAATTCTTGGACTAAATTCATTAGGACTTTGGTTGTTTGACCATGATACTTAGATTATCCAAGTATGGAAGTTATTGATGACATGTTCAAGTTAAAAAAAAAAGGGCAAAATTTTTTTAAGGTTTTTAATTTCATGAAAGATTAGGTCTCTATATATTTTTAAAATAAGAAAAAAATGAAAATATTATTTTGTAATAGTTTAAAAAATTGTTAATTTTTTAGAGGAATTTAATTAAAAAACATGATATTAATCTAAAATAAGACACTTAGTTGGATTTAAGCCAACTTGTTTTTTTTACCATATTCATGAAGGTGACATTAGTTTAAAATGAGCACAATACAGATGATATTATACTTTTCTTGTTCAACGGATTTTGGAGATACGTTAAGGAATATTAAAAAATAATTATTTTAATCATTTTTCTTTTCTTTTTTTTTGAAATTTTTAGAATTAGAACTAAATTGACTATTTTTGTAAATATTAAGGGCTAAACTTGTTAAATTTTTTAGATTTATGATCAATTTGATATAATATGTAAACATTAGAAGGTTAAATTCGTTATTAAGCCAATAAAAAGGACTCACGTTAGCTTTCTGTCACTCGTTTAATGGCAACTGATGTGAGAGTGAGTAAAATTTTTAATTTCGAAAAGTTAATTGACTAAATTGAAAAAAAAAATTAATAGTTGAGTGATCAAAATAGAACCAAAGGCATAGTTAAGTGACTATTTTTATAGTTTATTCTAAAAATATAATGAATTAAGAGGAAGTTTTGGCAAGAATTTGTTAGGGATCAATCGTACAAACAACAAGAATGAAAGAACAGAGAAAATTGGGCACACAAATTTACGTGAAAAAACTTCTCTAATGAAGAGGATAAAAAACTATAGGCAAATGATTGAAGAGCACAAGATTGAGAAATTCTAAAACAAGCCCTAACTTTAAAAACAAAGCTCTTTGAGTAAAACACAAAATTCCCTTAAAGCTCACTCAAAAGTCAAAACTCTCTATTGATATTTTCTCAAAATCTGATGTTATGAAGATGAAGATGTTGTTCTAAGGTTACTACAACCCCTATTTATAAGCTAAGAGTTCTAATTAAACTAAAACATCTTTTGAGAAATTAAAGTTTAACTGGAACAAATAAGTAAAGTTTAACTGAGAGAAGAAATTCATTTATGTAGGGAACACATCGCGTCGTTGTGAAGTCATATGTCTCCTCGTTGGGATGTCGTCGTCATGTCATCGTGACGTCTTGTGCTTCCTTGTCTGGATGTCGTCCATCATCATGACGTCCTATGTCACATCGCCATAATGTTGACTCTGCTTTGATCGAAAAAAACGAGACACACTCCATAGAATTAAATATTTTAATTAGAATATTTAGTTTGAATGGTAATATAAGATAAATAGGGATTTAAAGATGGACTTCTCCGTTGATTTGGTGGAAGTTGTTGAGAATATTTGTTTTGTCTACGCTAAACAAATTTTGACATTGATCTCAAAAGTTAAGGGGAAGATAAAGACGGTAAAAGGGAAAGAAATTATAAAAAGCTTAATAATATAAAAGGTTCTCGAACTTTTTCAAAAATTAATTAAGTTTTTACGATTTTTTTATACCCAATTGAGGTCTTGAACTAATAAATCTTGTCAAATTGACCTTTTGACTGATGTTGACTGTTATAGCGTTGACGTGGCTGTTAACGGTGCTGATATGATGTTCCATGTCTACGAAAGTTGTTGATGTCAGCTACCACGTCAGTAAAAAATCATTTAAAAAAATGAAAGGAATTATTTTTTTTTACTAAAATGAACCTGAACATATGGTTGTCCAAGTTCATTATTTTAAAAGCTTAATTTTTTTAAAAAATTTAAAAATGCTTTTTCTAATTTTTTTAAATTGTAAAACATTACTAAAATCTATAAAAATATTAAATAAATTTCAAAAAAATTTTAAAAAATAAAAACCATTTAAAAGTTAAGTCCATAATTATGTCATTCAAGACAATTTTTCTAAATTATATAAAGCTTAAAAAAAATTAAAATTTATTTTTCTTTAAAAAAATGATATGTATATCAATGTTTTAATACTATTGGTACCTTTTAGGATGTATACAAAATAAAAAATATTTTATAAAATAAATATAAATAAATATAATTTTATTAATAGTGCGCGTAAAGTTTTTTTTTTTAAATGTATGAATATATCCAATTAAAAAATTGTATCAATTATTTTATTACATGTGTAGCTTAAAAATGTATCAATTATTTTATAGCAAATTTTTTTAAATAATTGGATATATTCATACATTAAAAAAAACTTTACGCATATCATTAATAAAATAAAAATTATTTTTATTTATTTTATAAAATATTTTTTTTATTTTTTATACATCCTAAAAGGTACCAATAGAATTAAAACATTGATACATATCTCGAATTTTTAAATAAATTACTTTTTAATATTTTTTAAATTTAATATAATGTGGAAAAATTGTCTTGAATGAATCTGGACAAACTGTTGTACAGAGTCACATTAAATGTAGACAACCATGTGTCCAAAATCATTCTAGACTTAGACTTTTAAATAAGTTTTATTAATTTTTAATTTTTTTAACTATCTGAATTTTATTTAATATTTTTTTTATAAATTTTAACAATGTTTAAGAAATTTATAATTTTTTTAAAATATATATTTTTAAATTTTTTAAAAAATTAAGCTTTGGAACAAGTGAACTTGAACAATCCAGGTTCATTCCAGTAAAATAAAATAAAATACTCCTTTCAATTTTTTTAAATTGATTTTTTTATTTTTTGTTGATGTGGCACCATCACATTAACAACTGTTGTTGACATGGAGCACCACGTCAGTATTGTTAACAGTCACGCCAGCATTGGTCAAATAATTTATTTTGTCAGTTTTATTAATTCAGGGACTCAATTAAATGCAAAAAAGTCGCAGGGGCTTAATTAATTTTTTTTGAAAAAATTCGAGGGCCTTTTATACCATTAAGCCAATATAAAAATAAGGCATGTTTTTAATTAGAATAATGGTTTAAATCTTAACCCTACATTTAACTGTGATAAAAGGTTAAAAAAAAGTGTAAACCTTTTTCATTTTATATCGGTGTAAGTGGAATAATAAGAGTGAAGGGAGAGATGCACTTATCCCGGTGTAAAATTAAAGTAATTTTTCACCTTTCCTTAATTTTTATATGATTAGTATTTTAACAATTCACGTTGAATTTATCAAAGATATTTTTACTTTTCATGAATGCAAAATTTTGAATTTATCCCATATTTCTATTTTATAGATCTAAAATATTGTCTATATTAACATTGTCGTAACCATTTTTTGACGGAGATCGACTTTGGTTTTGAAAACAAAAATAAAATGGGAGTCGCCACCGATCTTTATTTGGTTCGATCAGATCACCTTTGTTTTAATAAAGCATTTTGATTTTTTAAAACAATATTTTTGGTCTACGAAATTTGAGAAAATGGGCTCGGGAGTCGGTTACGCATGAGGAAGGGTTAGCACACTCGATACGCCCAAAATTGGTACCTAATTGATTATCTAATGTCTTAATGTCGAAAATTTGAAAAGATTTGAAAATACGATCCTCTTTTATTTTTAAAAACTTGAACAAATTGAAAATAGATGATAAGACCCTCTTGTTTCGAAGAGATAAAATGTCATACTCAGTAAGTTAGGGCACGGCATTTTTGGACTCCCGAAACTGAGCTTATCTTTTGACTTTAAAATCCGGTTTTAAGTTTGAGAAGGATATTCCGTTATTTGCCAAACGAGTAACCGGAACCCAGTAAGTTAGGGCTTGATTCCTCGAAATTCCAAATACGGAGTATTGCCTTTATTTTAAAAAACTTATCTCGGGGTATCTAGATGTCGTGTTCAGTAAGTTAGGGCACAACACTTCGAACTTTCGAGAACAAGTATTTTACGTAAAACTTGTATTGCGATTTTAAAAGGGATATTCCGTTATTCAGATTAAATGAGAAAAATCAGAACCCAGTAAGTTAGGGCTCGGTTCCCTCGAATCTTTAATACGAAATATCAGTTATTTTAAAAACCTGATGCATCAAGAAAGATTAGTGTGACAAATGATAATATGAAAATACGATGTTACATGTGAAAAGAATAATAATAATGAAATAACAATATGAAATCCGAATAATATGCTAATACGAGTGATACTAAGATATTAATAATGATGATAAAGTAAAAGTAATAACATAGGTAGTGATAAAATAAAAGTATTACGATAATAATCGTATATTAACAGTAGTAGAAAATAATGATATAATAATAATAATAATAATAATAATAATAATAATAATAATAATAATAATAATAATAGTATGGTTGCTAAACAATAATAGAAATGATAGTAATAAAGATAATAATGAGTAAAGCAATAGTAAAAAAAAAAGTAAATAAATAAATACAATGGTGATAGTGATAAATAAAATAATGATAATAATAATAAATAGTGATAAATAAAAAAATAAAATATATATAGATATATAAAAATAATGATATAATAGTAATAACAAATGATGGTGGAAATAAGATAATAGTAATGATATTTAGAAAAAGAAAATAAAAATAAAATAATACTAGTGATGATAAGGGTATTTAATAAACAAATAATAAAAATATATATAAAATAATATAATAATAGTAAACAAATAATGAAAAAAATATATATAATAACAGTAATAATGATAATGATAATAAAATAGTAATGAAAATAAAAATGATGAAAACAATAATAATAATAATAATAATAATAATAAGAAATTTTAGCTAAATTAATAACAAAATAGTAAAAATGATGAAAAAGGGACTAAATTAGGAGAAAAGTAAAATTAAAGGCCGAAATTTAAAATAAAAAAATGAATTGGGGCCCTTGAGTAACGCGTGGAAATGGAGAGGGACCAGAAGAGAAAATTTCCCCCTCGCCCGAAACGCACAGCATGAGGGGGGATCAAAAATATAAATTTAAAAATTAATGGGCCGAATTAACAAAAAAATAAAACTTGATTGCAAGAATATAAAAGAGTGGAGGGGCTAAAAGGGCAATTAGCCCCTCCGATGAAAAACATGCTGATCCCAGGCTAGAGCGGGTCGGATCGGGCCATGTCAAAACGACGTCGTTTTGGGCGTTTAAGGCCAGCCCCAAAACGACATCGTTTTGGGATCCTATTTAAGGCCAAAATTTCTATAAAAAAAGGATCATTTCGTCTCCCCCCTTTTTTTTTAAAAAAATCTAACCCTTCCTTCTCTTTTTCTCTGCAGGTTTGAGCGCCGATAGGAATTCCGGCGAGACGCCGCTGCTGGCTCTGTCGCCGGCGCCGTCGTGCACGGTGGTTGGAGCCCCGAAAAGGTAAAGTTTTTATTTTTTTATTTCCTTTTTTATAATATATATATGTACTCGCCGAAAAGAAAAAAAGAAGAAAAAAAAAACAAAAGAAGAACTTCGAAAAATAAAAAAGAATCACCTCTCTTCCTCGATTTTGATTCTAGTTTTGTAGGGATTAATCTCTGCTTTTGTATTTGTATTTAATCAACTGCTTGTTTGTGAATCTGAAATCTTTTTTTTTTTTCTGTATTCGAAAACTCCTCTTTTACAATGGCTTAAATTGGTCTTTTATAGCCGATTTTTACAAACTTTCTGCCATTTCTCTTTTATTGTTTGTAGGTGCAAGTGGCGGTGGCCGGCGTAGATGGGACGTTGGCGGTGGCGTCAAACTGGAGGCGTCAGAAGGCTGGGCAAGTGGGACGGCGGCTGGTCAGAAGGCCCTAGGTGCGGCGCACCTAGGGTTTTGGCTTTTTCTTTGTTGTTGTTTTCTGTTTTAGGGTTTGGGCTAATTGATTTAGGTTTGGGCTGGTTAGTGGGTTAGGTTAATGGGCTTGGGTAGGTTTAGGTTGTTTGGGTGTAATGAAATGGGTCTGGTTGGGGTTTAATTTTGTTGTAGGTTTGGGCTCCGGGTTTTTAATTGGGTTAAATGGGCCCTGGGAAATTTGGGCCTTCTACAAACATAGATATTTAAGAGTCAAAAGTTTTTTTTTTTTTTACATAAAACGAATAGTTATAAATTTTTAATTTACGCCAAACTTGAGATGTATAATCTATACGAAGTATGAAATATGACAGTCCTATTAAGAAGATGTTGTTGATTGTTTAACAAAAATAATATTTTTAAAACTTATTATTTTGCAAAGGATATCTTTTTCTTGAACGACAAATGAAAAAAAAAAATTCATGTCCTTTTTTAGATATTAAATGTTAATTTTATTAAAATTAACTTTATTTTATTTTTTACTAATATTAACATTAAATTAATCCATTTTATAGTAAAGGGACTAATTGAAATTAATCCCTATAATAAAAAGAATCCTAACAAGTACTTTTACCTAAAAAAAGGCTTACCTAATTTAATATAAATTTAAATCTACAAAAGGATATTTTTTATAAAAGAATCCGAAAGATACTTCAATCCTATTTTACTAGTTGCCTTATTAAAAAAAAAATTCAGTTAGTAGATTTAATAATTATTGTTAGCGTTAAAATAAAAAATTTGAAATTAAAAAAATATTTAATTAGTAAACATGGATTAAATTTATAATTTTACGCATAATATAGGACTAATAACATAATTAAACTAAACAGATTTAATTGTTACAATTGGATCAGGACTAATATGTTAAAATTCAAAAAGTATATAAACTAAAATTGATGAAATTAAAATACATATTAAACCCATAATTTACACAAAGTTGAGGGTTTAGTAACGAATTTGACCTTTGTTTTACTAGTTGTCAGATGGTAGTATTTACAAAGCTTCAGGTACCTGTATGTATACAATAAATTGTGTTGGATTATTGATGGAATTTATGTTTTGTCATAATTTTGGGGGGATATTTAATAGCAAGTTAAAAATTGTTAAGATGAATCCGAAAAAGCATTATATTAAATGAAAATGGTAGAGTGATGAGATAATAGTCATATCATTCAAGTTATGTTATGCAATCAATAGTTTTATAGCATTACTTCTAAAATTGAGGCAAATGTAAGGCTCAATTTTTATTTGTGTTAGTGTTACTAACTCAAATTCTAATAGTTGAGTTTAAAAGATTTGATTCAACCAATTATACATTCCCAATGGTAATGTTAAAATCCAAAATCTTTGTCTCCTGTTTGGATGAAGATGATTATCTTGAGTTGACGCTAAGGTTTGTAACTATAAAAAATAATTTTAATGTCATTTCTTCCTTAAATTATGTAAAATTTCGGAGAATGGTTGTTTTACGATAATTTTATCTTCTTCTTTTTTATAATGTTAATCAGAAGAAATGTGTCAACACTTAGCAATTTATGTATTGGTGTAATGTTCTTTTATTTTATCATATTATAATTGTGCTTAAGCTATTTTTTATATATATTTTTATTAGTTTTGATACGTTATCTAAGTTATTGTTTTAGATATTTTTATATAGATGTTGTGTTTGTATTTTTTTCATAACTACTACATTTATGAATTGAGATTGAATAAGTAAAATAGTGAATGACAATTAATAATATATGTCAAGTTAACCTTAATTTAGAATCAATGACATAGGCCAAGTGCTTAGAAAGTACAAGCTGTCATCTAAAATTAACAACATTAGCACAAAGCAAGAGAGTTAAACTGCAACCATCTTTTTAAATTAGTTTTTAACACTATTTCAATTACTAAACTTTTAACCTATAGATCTCCAAACCACAAAATCAATTTAGCTCGATTTGCAAGTAACGTAAAATATATCCAAGTAAAGCATAATGGACGAGGAATAAATAGTACTAAGTAAAACTTAATATTAAATAAATCTCTAACGAGTTACTACAATTTAAAAGAAAATTGAGAGTTGAATAATTTTGCTTAAAAACTATGAAAAGAAAAAAATAAAATTAAGATATTGTTCTAAACCAGATGAAAGAACCACTTTATACCATGTTTTATACAGAAAAATCAAAAGCCAAGGTGAAAAGACCACTTTGCTCTTGTTAAAACAAATAAAAAGTCAAAGACCATTTTGCCCCTAGTATTCCCAGTTGTGGAAAAACTATATTTTCTATTTAAATATTATTATTTAATTATCCATTGTTCAAGTACAACTCGTGTATCTTTTTCCTATTAATAGGAACTATCAGATGACCTAACTAATATATCAATTGAGCATCGTTACTTTGTCAAAAAATAGTGACAATTTATTTACAAAATAAATTCTATTTTCTACTAAGCTTAAAAGTTTTCTAGTTCCTATACAGAGAAATTAACTTTTCCATTGAAAGTTAATCAAAGTCTTCATTCTGTGCATTCGGTTTATGTTGTTTAAACCTACACTCAAAGCAAGTCGGAGTTCAACGATGACATAGAAGATCATTTGGTAGAAAGCCAGGGAATGATTTAGTCCACTTTGCGCAAAGCACATGCAATAATTCAGTTTAGGTTTATTACTATAAACACCACAAGACTCGATTTTTAAGAAACAAATTTAAGCTTTCGTTGTGCAACATTCACTATTTTCTTAACTTGTTTTTCTAACAAGTCACCCAATCATAGGGTTTCTCACTCTACTCCCCATTTATTTTATTTTCTTTCAAACCTACACCAAATGACTTACTTAAGCGCCGAAGTGTGCCATAGAGGTAAAACCTCTAGTGCACACTAACTACGGTTCTCTTATTGTAGGTTTTGTAACACCTCTAACCCCTTTCCGTCGATAGTTTAGGGTCACGAGAATTACTAACGAATCAAACAATTAATTTAATCATAATCAACATATAAACTAACTAATAACATTATAATACGCAGGGGCAGGTCGTGACAATTTAATACTTTCATGCTAGATTCTTATACATTCGGATATTAAATTATGCTATGCATTTCTAAACTTGGTCTTCCACTATCTACACTCTTATCACTATTTATCCCTTCTAGAATGTTAGAATTTGAAGACATACAAGACTATTCCAATTATTAGCATCAGAGTATTAGTCCATACTCTATAGATGGTTATATTTTAAATTTATCTTTGATAATGTTAGTAGAATGCACCTAATATAGGTTTGCTAATCCATTCCAATTCAGAGTAAATTACTCTTACAACCCTTATTAATAGTCTACCGAACCTTAAAAGTAGTTTAAAAATAGGCAGGGACTAATTTGAAACAATTTTGGAAGTTTAGGAAATAATTACAAAAATTTTAACTGCAGGGGTCACACGGCCGTGTGGCCAAGTCGTGTAACTCACACGGCCAAGTCACACACCTGTGTGTCTGGCCATGTGGGCATTCGAAGTAGGGACACACGGCTGTGTCCCAGCCTGTGTCCATGCCCATGTAACTCATTGACTTGGGTCACATGGCCAAGCCACACGCCCCTGTGCCAAGCCGTGTACCCTTCGAAATGGCCTCGCACGCCTGTGTGTTAGCCGTGTGTCTCACACGGCCAAGTCACGGGCCCGTGTGGACCTAAAATGTGCCTTAAATAATAAGTTTACCATTTCCTACTTGCTTAGGCATTAAGCAACTCAAAAACCATTTGTTTAACCTATTCAAAACACGATCAAACACACTCCAAACATGCCAAAACAATCATCCTAAGTGCCTAACCAATGTACCCTCATTGGTACCACATTTATATCATCAAAACATATCATTAATGCATCATTCAAATCCAAATTATAATTTCAACACCCTTGACCTTTATCCATCACTGGAATAGGGTTATAGAGCATTACTGGACTTATTTTCTAAATAATCATACATTTCATATACATTTCTCAAATCCATACAAAAGTCATTCAAATACAGTCATATAGTCCCTAACACAAGCCTTCGAGACCCAAAACAAGCATTAGAAGTGGTTTGGGACAAAATTGAATACTTAATAAATGTTTTGAAAAACATAGAAAATTTTCAAAGTATAGGGGACACATGCCCGTGTGGATAGGTTGTGTGTCTTATAGGCCAAGAGACACGCCCGTGTGGACATTCGAAATGGGACCACATGGCCGTGTCCCAGCTCGTGTCCGTCCCCGTGTAACTCTCTGACTTGGGTCACACAGCCAACCACACGCCCGTGTACCCTTCGAAATGGCCTCACACGCCTATGTGCAAGGCCGTGTGAAAACTAGAGGGTATACTGACTTGTGCCACATGGCCAAGCTACACGCCCGTGTGCTAGACCGTATGAAGCTACTGACTTGATTTCTAAATAAGTAGCAGGGGACACATGACCGTGCCACTTGACCGTGTATCATACACTGTTGAGACACACACCAGTGTCTCTGCCCGTGTGGACAAAAATAGGCTATTTTCCAAGCCATTTTTCACACCCAAATTTGCATCAACCTAAACACATCAAATAGCATATGACTATATCATCAATGAGCATTAAAACCAACCATAACCTAGTCCAAATCATGCTATACCAATACCAACAAATAAAAATACTCATAAACATCAAAATTGTCATTCCAAATCATTCCAATGTGACTTCCAACAATCACCTAAATGATCAAACTTACTTAGTAGAGTTTGCGCCTAAATCAACATGCATACCATATCTCAAAATTCAACCATTTGGTACTCAAAATACAAATACACAATTAAGGCCTTCACATAGCAATTACAAACCACATATCAAAGGGCCATTTACACATATTTACATATCCAAACATATTTCATGGCAATCCAAATGCACACAAGATGAGGATAACCACATATATACATACATATACCAACATATGCCAAATCAAGTCATATTACATGTCTAATTACATAACCAAAACATATGGGATTTCATTAGCCAAATGACCTATACATGCCATATAACCAAAATACACAAGTGCAAAAGTACCAAAACAACAATTGGATTGTGTGATGAGATCTCTGACAACTTCCAATCCGAGCAAACTTCAAAATCACTATAAAACACTAAAAAGTAAACAGAGTAAGCTATTAAGCTTAGTAAGCTCGTATGGCTAAAAAGTATAACTTACCATTCATTCACATTATAAAGAAGTATAAGTAAACATAGGTAAGTTTCAATCAGTACAAAGGTTAGCACATAATCACAACCATGTAAATCATGTATAAATACATCAACTATGGATTTCTTAATATAATTCACACAAATACCTGAACTGGTTCGTATCATCCCTTATAAACTTGTACCATCATATTTACCCATTGAACCATTTGGAATACTATCGGATACTCGGGAATCTTGCACACTAAGTGCCAAAACATGGTTGAAACCATCTCAATCTCATATCTCATATCAATGCTCACTCTCGAGCTATCACTAGGTCTGCTCACACAAGAATGCTCACTCTCGAGCTATCACTAGGTCTGCTCACACAAGCTGATGGTTAAGACGTAGCTACACGATGTTGCTCACACAAGCTGACGAGTAACAGCAACACATGCTGAAAAACTCAGCCACTAGTAGAACGTACAGGACCAGCACCCCAAAAACATTGTAACCCCTAATGACATGTCATTTGTATCTTATCATTCCTAAGGTTCAACCGGGATTTATACATTACCGATAGCTTGTCGAGAATTTTCGTGGTGTCGTATCATCACAATTATATCAATTAAGCATTCAAATACATATAATTTAATGCTTATTAAACATACAAACTTACCTCGATCACAAAAACAATACAATAGGACCGACTAGTCCAAAACTTTATCTTTCTTTCGATCTAGTTTTGTACGAGGCTTAACTTGATCTAAATAATCAAATTCAATCCATTTAGATTTCATTCTATTCAATACAGTCCAAAAATATGTATTTTTACAAATTTACACTTTTACCCCTATTATTTTAACTTATTTACAATTTAGTCCCTAACTTATAAAAATGAAATTTCATGCAATTTAATCTAAACCCATGCTAGCCGAATTTCATACATGATTATAGAAGCCCAAATATTTTATATATTCACACTTTTACTACATAATTTATCACATTTCTCAATTTAATCCCTAATTTGCAATTTCATTCAAAATTACTTAACAAATGTTGTTTATCTAACAATAACCATTCATTTTCTACCATTAAACTTCAAAATACATACACATTCATCAATGGTAAAACCCTATACTTTTAACAGCTTTGCAAATTAGTCTCTGGGCTAGCTAGATTAAGCTACAACGACTTAAAAAACATAGAAATCATTAAAAACCGAGCAAGAATACACTTACATGCATGGATGAGACATAACCAAACCTTCAAGCTCTATTAATGGTGTTTTCCTAGCTTATTTTCGGTTCATGAAGAAGAGAGAAAGATGATATCTTTCTTTTACCTTAATTTAATTTATGTTATTTTATTCATTTACAAAATTAACCTTATTCATTAACTTAAAATTCACCTATTTAATGTTCATCTTTGTCCACTCAAATAAACAATGGTCTATTTACCATTTAAGTACTCATACATTTAAGTTCTTTAGCTATTTAATTCTTTTAGCCTATAGAACTCTAATTTTGTACCTTTTGCAATTTAGTCCTTTTTATCGAATTGAGAATTCAAACGATAAAATTTTTTAATAAAATTTTCATATGACTCTATTAACATGTTTTAAACCTTAAAATAATAATAAAATAAATATTTCTACTTCGGATTTGTGATCCCGAAACCATTGTTCCGATTTCACTAAAATCGGGTTGTTACAATAAACATACCAAAATCACTCCATTTAGCCTAGTTCATAACCACCTAAACATCAACTAAAATTCACAAACACCTAACCTATCTTAGTTCAATTCAACATACCATATTATGGCATCAAACACAAACACATGATTACATATACACCAACCAACATTACACTTATAGCTTTATTTACAATCCATCCATAAAATAACTATCAACTAGACATCCTAGGTACATGCCGACACAAAGGATAAACATCACCACATTTGAGTTCGTGATAGTTACTAGATACTGAACTGGCGATCAAAAATGAAGTACCTAACATGCGCACGGAAAAACAAAACAGTACACTGAGTAAAAATCAGTGATATTTCTATAATCCGAACATTTAAAGACAAGAGAATACAAATGCAAAATTCAATTATAAATACGTATTAATGACTAAGATCATAATTATCATATGTCAACCTTTTGAATTCATACATATTAGCACATCATTTCATACTATATTCAATTTACACATGCTATCATATTTCATTTGATTAACAATGTCCCAATTCACACAGTTGCTATATAAATAGCTATTCACATATCAAACCACATTTATTTATACATTAGCATTAGCCATTCAATACTCAATTCATGAGTACATAACTCATGTATCTCATTTAGTCATAACATATCTCATTTTCATTTTTCAAATCACTATCCCATTTTCAATTCACATACAATATCATCCAATATCAACTATAGAATTGTTTTATTTAATTACCCCTATTAACACTACTCGGACTTGGACGGATACACGGATCCAACCAACACACCAGTTTGACACCCAGTGCCTCATCGAATAAATCTAAAGTAATAATTGGGCCCAGCGTTATATAATTGACACCTAGTGTCTCATCGGTTAAACCAAAGCAAATTGGCACCCAATGCCTCATTGACTTGAAGTCGAAGAAATCCTTGAACTCTTCCTATCCTATGGCATGCCATTTACGTCCGACTTAGCCCGATACAATTAATAGGGTTTAATTTCACATTTGCACATATATTCAATTCGTTCAATAATCAATACATTCATAATGAATATACAAATTCAATCCATTTCAATCAACTATCAAAATGTCAAATAATCACCTCAAACACTTACCATATGCATTAAATCGAATTACAACAACTAACAACTAGGTTCGGATTATAGAAATACAAATCGTCAATTCTGAGCTATTTGAAGTTGATTTTATCCTTCCCCTTTTTAGTCGAGAATTCCGGTACAACGTTAGCGACGTAATGAAAACAATTAAAATTCATCAATACAACACAATTCAATTTCATATTGAATATTTCAATTTTTATTCAATATTTTCCTAAATTCCAATTCAGTCCCTAAATCAAGACTAATTTTTATTCTTCACAATTAACCCTATATTTTCATTCAAATTTCACTTTAAACTAAATTTAACTCCCTATTTTTGATTAAACCCCTAAATTTAAAAATTTTCACAATATAGTCCCTAATACACATAATTTACAATTTGTTCTACAATTTAATCCTTTTTCATTTGTAGCTTAAAAATCTATCAATTTAATCCCTAATACTAAAACTATCCAACATTAACAACATTTAAAATCTTAACAATTGCTACAATTTCAAGCCCCAGGTACCGGGACTCCAAAAATATAAAAATTACAAGAAAATGGGACTAAATTGACAAACCAATTGAAGTTTAGAAACTTAGAAGTCCCTAGCGGTGCGTTTTCTCCTTTCTCCCTTTCTTTATTTTTCTTTCTTAGTTTGCATGGCTTTCTATTTCTTTTATTACCTATTTGTTTTATTATACTGTATTTTGTTATAATAACTATTATTATTAAGTTACTTTAATACATATATAAAGATTAATTTAATGAAAACATATTTATAATACATATATATATATATATATTAGATTAACATATAAAATAAACAATATGAACCATTAATGCCGTCCACTACTAAGATTAAAGGTATATTTGCTATTTAAATCCCTTAATTAATTTTTAATCTATAATTCAACTTTAACTCTATACGCGATTTAGTCTTTATATTATAATAATTCTTAATTCAAGCAAATTCGTTTAATCGAAACCTATTTAACTATACACCTAGCTTCATAAATATTTATTAAAAATATTTACGAGTCTGATTTATGGGAACGAAGTCTCGGGATTTCACTTTCTGACACCCTTGACTATTGGGTCGTTTCAGGTTTAAAGAATGAGTCTACAAGCCCTAGTAACCTTAGAACCATAGCCATAAGACTCTTATACCTTTAGAGGATCAATGAGTCTATAACGTCCCTGGCCACTTAGAAACCATGGGACTTGCCTTTTCACTCCATAAGGCTTTTTAATGCTTAACTCGGGTTTAAACTTTTCCAAGTTACCTTCACCACCTGTAATTTCCTTCCACCTCAAAACTATGGGCCAAGGAAGTTCAAAACCTTCATCCTCGAGGAGTTTGAGGAATCCGCATAGTGCACCTCACTCAGCTCTCCCACACTTTCAAGGTTTGCCTCCCTCAAATACTACGAGAGTCGTCAATCCTTTCACTAAGGATTCTTAAGAGTCCACAGATCCTTTTAAGGTTCATAGATCTTCTGTAACTCATTTGGAGTTTCTTTCTCTTAAAGAGTCCAAGGGGTTTAATGACTCTACAAAGCCACCCCTAGGGCATCATCATTGCATCCTGAACTTAGGTGATGTGAATTTGGGATCATCGAATATGACATAATTTGATGCATTAATGGAGGATGAACATGGGTCGAACCATCATAACCCAACTTTGTACAAAGCTTTCAAGATCATACAAGACCTTTTGCAAGTCCCAATTGGGCTAATCACAATAGCTAGGGCCAGTGCTTTAGAGAGGCTCTTAATGGACTCATGCGAGGGTTTTGGAGTCAAGCCCAAAGCAATCTTGACTGAATTGGCTGAGTATAAATCCTACTTTAGTTCACTTGGTCCACGTGAAGAACAAATTTTCTAATAGACTTGAAGTGTCTATTCACTCACTTTGAACTTTATGAACTTAAGTTTACTTTATTTCAATAAGTTTGCTAATTAGTTTATTCTATCGCTTTTATCTTGCATCAAATTTATATAAGTCATATGTTATGAGTTAAGTTATATAAGCATGTCATTTGATCATATGTGTAAATCTTCAAATGTGTTTTTATGCGTGTGGAGTTTTGTTTATATGTGTTAAATATGTTGCATATGTGCATATGAGTGTGTATGTTCATAACATGTTTTTAATTCCTTTATGTGTATTAGCCTAGAATTAGGATGTGTGTTATTCAAAATTGTGAAATAGAATTGTGTCAAATTGATATCTATTTATATGGTGCAGGTGACGATTCGAGTGACCTATGAAATACCTTTCATCTAGTCGAATACATGCACAAAAGAAGCCCCTAGAACCAGTCTTCAATGTGGGTTCATTGTGACCGATTGTATGCTGCCTCAATTCATACCACCAGCTTTGCTTAAGGAGGAAGAGTTCCAACACTTAATGGAGATACATGGACGGTGAAGGAAGGAAATTCTAGAAGCATGTTTCCATCCACGCATTTACAAACTCATTAAGACATCATTTAAGAACATGCATGCCCATACAATGATACATTCAACCAATGAGAGATTAAAGGAATTAATGGCTGAACATTCATAGAACAAGGAGATTACTCTAAGGCTAAGAATACATGAATGCACCAAGTGAAGTAGCATAACTATTCGGCCAAAACATGCACCATCCTTAAACATGCAATGAATTTTAATGCCTTGAGTGTGAGCAACTTAAGTGTCAAGTGTGAACACGATTATTGTAGTGTGAACTCTTTTTTTGTTTTGAATAGCCATTAAAGGCCTATATAAATCATGTAATAAGACATTTGTGAGGTTAACAAGTTGATTAATCAAAAACATACTTTGTGAGATCTTCTCTCTAAGGTTCTTAACCGAACTTCTTGAACTTATCAAACTTTTTACGAGTTTGTGGCATTCAACAATTGTCTTATCAATTTGATCTACCATCCCAGAATATGGCAACTTCGCCTACCAAGGTTTGAGTATTTCTCAAGTTTAAGCGGGTCGGCTGTAACATCCGGGATTAGGGCCTATGCATTTTGCTTAATTGAATGTGAAAGCATGCTTGTGTGTGTCTTGAATGTGTTATGTAAATTTTAGAAATCTTGGAAATGTAAGGAAATGTCTTGGAAATGTAAGGAAATGTCTTGTCTTGGAAATGTAAGGAAATGTCTTGTCTTGGAAATGTAAGGAAATGTCTTGGGAATGTAAGGAAATGTCTTGTCTTGGAAATGTAAGGAAATGTCTTGGAAATGTAAGGAAATGTCTTAGAAATGTAAGGAAATTTCGTAGAAATGTAAGGAAATGCTTAAGAAGTGTTAAGTTTAAAGTTAAAAGAGGGACATGAAGCAAGTTGGTCTCAAGAGGAAATGTAGGGAAAATTTGACACACAAATGGGCATGGAAAAGTGGCTTGGAGATGCCACTTAAGGCTCTGGAAGTGACGCCATACACAGTGCAAGGGGGACTTGGGTTCGAGTCGCATGGGAAGCTAAAAATAAAAGTTTTATTTTGCTGCAAGGATGGACAGAGGTGGACGGCACATAGGCTATATTTTAGGAGTTTAAAATCCTTTTATTTTTATTTTTATTTAGAGATAAAAGGTGTGATAATAAAGATAAGGGATAATTGAAGGATTATTTCTTTTAATTTGAATAAAGTGATAATTAAAGAGATAAAGCTATCAAAATAGAAGAGTGATGGCCAAGTAAGGGATTCTGAGTTAGTAATTTCGGCTACTAGAGGAAAAGAGGGCCATTCATCATTCTTTCTCTCAACTCTTCTCTCTCTCTGCTGAATTTCCTAGAGCATTTGTTCTTCTTCTTTTTGTTAGCCAAAGCCGAAAATTCAAGATACCAATAGCCCTAGCCGATTTCTCACTAAGCCTTAAGAGCCGAAATTGTTATCCACATCAAAGCCATAGCTGAATATTTTTGAGACTTCAAGCAAGGGGTTGTTGGCTTGTGCATTAAGGGTAAGGTTAGTGGTTATCGATTTCCATTCTTTTTCTTCTAAGAGTAAAGTTAAAACTAGGAGATCTAACCCCTTTATTGTTCTAGCCGAAACTTGGAAAGAAGGCTTCGGGATCTGTTTATAAGTTGACCATAAGGAAGGAATCTTTCAAAATCTAAGGTAAGAATGACATTCGGCCATAGGCCACTTTTACCTTGTCTAAATATTAGAAGTCGATCTAACATGTGTTCTTAGGGATTTTGACAGAAACCATAACCAAGGAATAATTTCGGGATTTCAAATCACAAGGTAAAGTATATAGGTACAATGGGCCAAGGTATATTTTAGTATTAGATCTATTTTCTTACATGATTCAAAAGCCGAAAACTAATCTATGAAGGGATGTAATACTAGCCGATTACAAGGAAGGGAGTCTACAACATTCCGGGATTTGACTAGTAATCAAATCGGCAAGATAAGGATTTTTGGTTACAATAATCCTTCGGGATTTAGTCTTTTGGCTGAATAGGCTTTTACTAAATAGTAAGTGATTAATCAAATGTAGGAACTTGAGATCTAAGCGATGATCGTAAATTGTTCGGAAATCGAGAAATTCGATAAGTTAATCAAAAATGTACCCCACACTAACTTTTAATAAGATTTATGGCAATGTTTAATATGTGTATGTTTATAAGAATGTGAATATGGCTAAGGTACCATGTAATGGTACAAAAGTACTCAGGTACGTTTCCTACTCCTACTAGGATTATGAAATATGTTATATTTAACATGTGAAAAGTGATAAGAATGTGAAATGCATGACATGTATAATATGGGGCATACGGGTTATATGAAAAGGGGAAGTGAATGTGGTGACTATTGTCACGATATAAGAATGTGGTGACCTCGGTCACATTATCTGAATGTGGTGACTCTGGTCACATTATCTGAATGTGGTGTCACATGACACAAATATTATCTGGTGGCTATGCCACGAAAATTATAAGGGCGAAGAGCATGTCGTCTGCAGCGGCGGCCTTCGATTGTGTGTAGCGGATGGAGGGTTGACTTACTAGTCCCCACGGTGTGCAGGTTGGTACGGGAGATGTGTAGCGAATGGCTATCTAGGTTTGGGTTCGGGTTGCATCATTTTAATTTAATGATATATGAATATGTATGCTATGAAATGCCTAAATTTGCTAAGACTTAGTGTTGTGGTACACATTGAGTCTGTTGACTCACCCCATTGTGGGAACATTTTTCAGGTGATGATCAGTAATAGACCGGGTCGGCAGGAGCTTAGTGTGGCCATGCCTAGCAAGGAAATTATTATGTGGACTCTTTATTTTTCTTAGTACTTTAAATTTCATTTTGGGTTTTTATTTGATGTAATAAGACCGTAGTGAACTATGTTATTTTCTGTTTTATTTACTATGTTACAAAATTTTATTTATTAGAGATTAAGTCAATTTAATTTAAAATAAACTTTAAATATTTTGTCACTTGAAATTAAATGGGTTTCAATATAAAATAAATTTGTTTTCAACTCAAGCCCAACCCACCAGCAAACTATCTTCAAAACACACAGATTTCCAAAGTAATAAAAGAATTTTTAACCGGTTTACTTCGAGGAACATACCAAATCCGATCCAGGCTCGTGGGCCAAGTATGGGGTGTTTCAATTTGGTATCAGAGCCCAGTTTTAAACTCTCGGCCTTGGGTTTAAGGCCCAAAATATTTTCAAAGCGAGCCCAAGTAAGTTTTATGAAAATATTTTTGGAAATAAGCAGGTTTTTCTGGCATGGCACATAAGTCTCCGACCCGCAGTCCACCAGGTAAGTACCCCTATCCCTTGTGTGGTTTATAGTATGATGTGTAGAAAGGGTAGAAATGGAATGGAACGTAGATTAGCATGATAAGTACTTGAACCCTAGGACTAGTTTACCCCAACACTTACATAAGACTTAATGCTTAATTAAACAAACCTATGACTAAGTCGCTGAGTTAGGGTGTGGGTAAACCCTTATGCGCATGTTTAGGATTGGATCCTAAGAGCACAGTACTTAAGCGATCCTAGTGACTCACCTCCTCTTCACTGGAATCCTACCTGTGCGTAGCTACTGTTCACCCTAACCAAGAGGACTCAGTCACAGGCTAAATACAATAACTAAAAACTGAAAGGGAACTAGCCGTGTTTTTATAAAAACCCTAATTTTAAAACTCTTAAAATTACCCTTTTAATTTGTGAGAACTATTTTTACAAAATTTTTCGAAAAATTTTCGATTTATAAAATTACAAAAATACCCCTAGTGGTAAAATTACAAAAATGCCCTTGATTTATGAAATTCCCAAAATACCCACAGTTCTTATTAAAATTTCCTTACTTCATAATAAGTCCAAAAACCCTAATTTGCAAAATATCAAAATATCTTGATTTTGGAAAATTACAAAATTGCCCCTCACGTACAAAATTACCAAAATGACCCTAATTTCCAAAATTTTTGCAACATTACCATTTTGGAAAACAAATTCTCAAAAGTAACTCTAAAGTTTTGTAAAATCTGCAATACCCCTGATTTATTGAGCTTTACAAATTTACCCTGGTTTATTACCAAAATATCCTTGAGTTTTAAAATTACCGAAATGCCCTCGAATTTCAAAATTTTCAAAAATACCCTGAGAATGCAAAATTACCAGAATACCCTTATTGACAAAATCACCAAGGAACCTTATTTTGAAAAATTACGAAAATACCCATGTAGGACAAATTATGAAAATACCCCTAGGATAGGAATAAGACAAGAGTGTTGAATAGTGAATGTGTGTGTTGGATGCTATTGAATGAATGTCTGAATGAGTGTGTTTCTCTGAATATGGATAGAGAACTTGAATGAAAACCTTGATTGATCGAAAGAACAACTTCTAAAAACTTCTTTCTAAAAACTTCTTTCACAAAATTTCTTCGCGGATAATAAGTGAAACAAGGCCTAATTCATAAAACTTTTTAATCAGATCGCAATGTTAGAAATGAGCTCTAGAGGACGTGGCCGTCGTGGATGCGGTAGAGGTAGGACGACCGTGTCAGAACCCGTTAGATCGGGTCAAGGGTCTGAAAATGAGGTACCACCGCCACCACCACCCCCAGCTTTTGGTCTTTGAGTAGCGAGGATCGAGACGGGGTGATGATGTATATCGCAGTCGCATCTTGTGAGTTCTTGAGATGGTGGCGGGAGCAAGTGGAGGCACAGGAGCTTGGAAGTCTGTACCCGAGCGACTCCGAGCCAACGGAGCTGAGGTGTTCCGTGGAGTGTCAGGAGTGGCACCCAGTACCACTGAGTATTGGTTGGAATCAACTGAACAGATTATAGATGAACTAGATCTGACCCCTGAGGAAAAGCTGAAAGGAATGGTGGCATTCCTACGCAATGAAGCGTACCAATGGTGGCTCACAGTTCGTGATGGTGCCACAGCTGAGGATCTGACGTGGGACTATGCTAAGATGGCTTATCAGAAGAAATATGTCGGTACCCAGTATACTGATGAGCAAAGGAAGGCATTTATGGGGCTGGTTCAAGGGAACAAGTCCGTGGCAGAGTATGAAGCTGAGTTTCTGAGGCTGAGCCGTTATGCTCGAGGAGTGGTGGCTACGGAGCATGAACGGTGTGTCTGATTTGAGGACGGTTTGAGGGATGATTTAAGGTTGTTGATAGCCCTACATCAGGAGCGGGAATTTTCCGCGTTAGCGAAAAAGGCTAAAGTAGCCGAGGGAATCAAGGACTCGATAAAGCAGAGCTCTGATAGGAATAGACCCAAGAGGGGCTATGGGTTGTCAGGATCGTCGGGAAATGTGCAGAAAAGGCCCAGAGCTGACGGGCCGCGAGGCCAGCAAGTTGGTACCGGAGGGCAGTATCGTCCTTGTGATCAATGTGGGAAGAAACACTTAGGGGAGTGTTGGAAAAAGACAGGAGGATGCTTTAAGTGTGGGTCAAAGGACCATACGATTAAGGATTGCCCTATGAGGCCAGATGGAAATTGACCAGTAGCTCAGAATGTTAATCAGGCTGGTAGAGGTGGACAGCAGCCTCAGCGAGGCCATGGTCCGAATGGCCGAGGTAATGGTGTTGGCAGAGAACGTGGAACGCCAGGCAGAGGTGCTGCAAATACTAAGGCAAGGCAACCAGGTTTGGTTTATGCAATTCGCCGGAGGGAGGATGGAGACGCACCGGATGTCATAACCGGTACGTTCCTCATTTATGGCAAGCCTTATGTTGCTTTAATTGATGTGGGCTCGACCCATTATTATGTTGCATGTAGTATAGTGGAAACACTAGACCTAGACTCTGAACTCTCTGATAGGCAGATGACTGTAGTAAGCCCATTAGGCCAAACTGTAGTGGTGGATAAGATCTTTCGGAGTGTACCTCTAGAGATTCAGGGAGTGAATTTTCGGGCCGACTTAATGGAATTACCCTTCGGAGAGTTTGACCTCATACTTGGTATGGATTGGTTAGTAGAGCACCGGGCTGTGTTGGATTGTGCGGCTAAACGAATGGAATTAAGGACCCTGGAGGATGAGGTGGTCATTATGATAGGAAAAAGAAGAAACTACTTGTCTAATGTAGTTTCGGCACTAAAGGCTGAGAAAATGGTTAGGAAAGGGTGCAAGGCATTTTTGGCCTTTGTAAGTGCCATGGATGCGAAGGAAGGAGGAATTAGTGGAGTTAGAACCGTAAGGGATTTTGAAGATGTGTTCCCAAAGGAATTACCAGGAATACCCCCAGATAGGGAGGTGGGATTTGGAATAGACTTACTACTGGGAACAGCTCCTGTGTCAATCGCTCCATACCGAATGGCGCCAAAGGAGTTAGTTGAGCTCAAGGCTCAGATTCAGGAGTTACTTGACCGTGGGTTTATTCGACCCAGTGTGTCTCCGTGGGGAGCACCGGTCTTGTTTGTGAAGAAGAAGGACAGAACTATGAGAATGTACATAGACTATCGTCAGTTGAATAAGCTGACCATCAAGAACAAGTATCCTTTACCAAGGATATATGACTTGTTCGATCAGCTGAAGGGGCCATAGTTTTCTCAAAGATAGATCTATGGTCGGGATATCATCAGTTGAAAGTGAAGGAGGCAGATATCCATAAGACAGCCTTTAGGACAAGATACGACCATTATGAGTTTGTAGTAATGCCGTTTGGATTGACGAACGCACCAGTCGCGTTCATGGATATGATGAACCGGGTTTTCCAACCCTACTTGGATAGGTTCGTCGTCGTGTTTATTGATGACATCCTTGTGTATTCGAAGTCGAAGGAAGAGCATGATGAGCACCTACGGATAGTGTTACAAGTATTAAGGGAGAAGAAGCTCTATGCCAAATTCAGTAAGTGTGAATTTTGGCTTAAGGTGGTGGCATTCTTAGGACATGTAGTATCCGCAGAAGGTATAAGGGTGGATCCTAGGAAGATCGAGGCAGTGTTGGATTGGAAACCACCTAGGTCCGTGGCTGAGATCCGAAGTTTCTTAGGTTTGGCAGGCTATTACAGGAGGTTCGTGGAAGGGTTCTCGTCAATAGCCGCGCCTTTGGCAAAGTTATTGAGGAAGTAAGTACCTTTTGTATGGACGGATAAGCAACAGGAGAGCTTTGAGAAGCTTAAGAGGGTCTTGACAGAAGCTCCAGTTCTGATTCAGCCTGAGGCAGGAAAAGATTTTGTGGTGTACTGTGACGCTTCTCATACGGGATTAGGCTGTGTTCTAATGCAAGATGGAAAAGTAGTCGCGTATGCGTCTCGACAACTAAGGCCTCATGAGGTTAACTACCCAACTCATGACTTGGAATTGGCGGCAGTAGTCTTCGCTCTTAAGGTGTGGAGGCATTACCTTTATGGAGAAAAGTCGATAATCTACACAGACCACAAAAGCCTCAAGTATCTGTTGACTCAGAAGGAGTTGAACTTGAGACAGCGAAGGTGGGTGGAATTATTGAAGGATTATGATTGTTCGATCGAGTATCACCCAGGTAAGGCAAACGTGGTAGCAGACGCTCTAAGTCGGAAGGTAGTGTCGGATCTGAGGGCGATGTTCGCACACTTAAGTTTGTATGATGATGAAAGTCTGCTGGCAGAATTACAAGTCAAACCCACGTGGTTGAATGAGGTAAAGGAAAGTCAATTGTTGGATGAGGACTTAAGTGCTAAGCTACAGCAAGTGCAGAATGGAGAGTTAGAGGATTATGGTGTTAATGACGAGGGAGTATTGTACTTCAAGGGAAAGGTCTGTATGCCAAGGGACGAGGAGTTAAGACAAAGGATTCTTCGGGAGGCGTATAGTAGCTCTTATGCTATGCATCCCGGAGGCACTAAGTTGTACAGAGACTTAAGAGAACAGTTTTGGTGGCCTGATCTGAAAAAAGGAAGTTACGAAATTTGTCGGTAAATGTTTGACGTGTCAGCAAGTTAAGGCTGAACACCAAGTTCCATCGGGATTACTTCAGCCAATCGAGATTCCGCAGTGGAAGTGGGAGAGAATTACCATGGACTTCGTTCGTGGGCTTCCCCTTACGCATATTAAAAAGGACTCGGTATGGGTAATAGTGGACCGTTTCACCAAGTCCGTGCACTTTATCCCAGTAAGAGTCGACTATTCTTTGCAGAAGTTGGAAAAGTTATATGTGACGGAAATTGTAAGGTTGCATGGAGTGCCAGTGTCAATCATCTCAGATAGGGACCCAAGGTTTACTTCTCGGTTCTGGAAAGTCCTACATCAGGCTTTAGGCACTAAGTTGGATTTTACTACGGCTTTTCATCCACAATCGACAGGCGATCAGAGCAGATAATACAAGTGTTGGAGGATATGTTGAGAGGCTGTGTGATGGATTTCCGAGGAAGTTGGGAGGAATATTTGCCTTTAGCAGAGTTCGCCTACAACAACAGTTATCAGGCTAGTATTCGGATGGCACCGTATGAAGCGTTGTATGGTCGGAGGTGTCGGACTTCTACCTGTTGGACGGAATTGGGAGAACGTCGAGTGTTGGGTCTAGAAATTGTGGCAGAATCTGAGGAAAAGGTTGAGATAATTCGGGCACGGTTAAGGGAAGCATCGGATAGACAGAAGTCGTACGCAGACCTTAAGCGGAAGAAAATAAAGTTTGAAGTGGGAGATCAAGTGTTCCTTAAAGTGTCGCCTTGGAAGAAGGTGATGAGGTTTGGTCGGAAAGGGAAGTTAAGCCCAAGGTTTATAGGGCCCTATCGAGTGTTGAAACGAGTTGGACCAATGGCATACCAGTTGGAGTTGCCTTCGGAATTGAGACAGATGCACGACGTGTTACATGTATCCATGCTACGTCAATATCGATCAGACCCATCTCATGTGGTACCAGTTGAAGAGGTGGAGCTAAGGCCGGATTTGTCCTACGAGGAAGAGCCAATTCAGATATTGGAACGTGATGTGAAAGTGTTACGGAAGAAGTCAGTTCCTCTAGTCAAGGTGTTATGGCGCAATCATGGATCGGAAGAAGCTTCGTGGGAGCCCGAGGAGGCAATGTAACAGCAATACCCCCATCTATTTCAGCCAGGTAATTTCGAGGATGAAATTATTTTAAGGGTGGTAGAGCTGTAACATCCGGGATTAGGGCCTATGCATTTTGCTTAATTGAATGTGAAAGCATGCTTGTGTGTGTCTTGAATGTATTATGTGAATTTTAGAAATCTTGGAAATGTAAGGAAATGTCTTGGAAATGTAAGGAAATGTCTTGTCTTGGAAATGTAAGGAAATGTCTTGGGAATGTAAGGAAATGTCTTGTCTTAGAAATGTAAGGAAATGTCCTGGAAATGTAAGGAAATGTCTTAGAAATGTAAGGAAATGCTTAAGAAATGTTAAGTTTAAAGTTAAAAGAGGGACATGAAGCAAGGTGCTCTTAAGAGGAAATGTAGGGAAAATTTGACACACAAATGGGCATGGAAAAGTGGCTTGGAGATGCCACTTAAGGCTCTGGAAGTGACGCCATACACAGTGCAAGGGGGACTTGGGTTCGAGTCGCATGGGAAGCTAAAAATAAAAGTTTTATTTTGCTGCAAGGATGGATAGAGGTGGACGGCACATAGGCTATATTTTAGGAGTTTAAAATCCTTTTATTCTTATTATTATTTAGAGATAAAAGGTGTGATAATAAAGATAAGGGATAATTGAAGGATTATTTCTTTTAATTTGAATAAAGTGATAATTAAAGAGATAAAGCTATCAAAATAGAAGAGTGATGGCCAAGTAAGGGATTCTGAGTTAGTAATTTCGGCTACTAGAGGAAAAGAGGGCCATTCATCATTCTTTCTCTCAACTCTTCTCTCTCTCTGCTGAATTTCCTAGAGCATTTGTTCTTCTTCTTTTTGTTAGCCAAAGCCGAAAATTCAAGATACCAATAGCCCTAGCCGATTTCTCACTGATCCTCAAGAGCCGAAATTGTTATCCACATCAAAGCTATAGCCGAATATTTTTGAGACTTCAAGCAAGGGGTTGTTGGCTTGTGCATTAAGGGTAAGGTTAGTGGTTATCGATTTCCATTCTTTTTCTTCTAAGATTAAAGCCAAAACTAGGAGATCTAACCCCTTTATTGTTCTAGCCGAAACTTGGAAAGAAGGCTTCAGGATCTGTTCATAAGTTGACCATAAGGAAGGAATCTTTCAAAATCTAAGGTAAGAATGATATTCGGCCATAGGCCACTTTTACCATGTCTAAATATTAGAAGTTGATCTAACATGTGTTCTTAGGGATTTCGACAGAAACCATAACCAAGGAATAATTTCTGGATTTCAAATCACAAGGTAAAGTATATAGGTACAATCGGCCAAGGTATATTTTAGTATTAGATCTATTTTCTTACATGATTCAAAAGCCGAAAACTAATCTATGAAGGGATGTAATATCAGCCGATTACAAGGAAGAGAGTCTACAACATTCCGGGATTTGACTAGTAATCAAATCGGCAAGGTAAGGATTTTTGGTTACAATAGTCCTTCGGGATTTAGTCTTATGGCCGAATAGGCTTTTACTAAATAGTAAGTGATTAATCAAATGTAGGAACTTGAGATCTAAGTAGTAGATTGGAATTCTTCGGGAAATCAGTAAATTCGATAAGTTAATCAGGTGTGTACCCCACACTAACTTTTAATAAGATTTATGGCAATGTTTAATATGTGTATGTTTATAAGAATGTGAATATGGCTAAGGTACCATGTAATGGTACAAAAGTACTCAGGTACGTTTCCTACTCCTACTAGGATTATGAAATATGTTATATTTAACATGTGAAAAGTGATAAGAATGTGAAATGCATGACATGTATAATATGGGGCATACGGGTTATATGAAAAGGGGAAGTGAATGTGGTGACTATTGTCACGATATAAGAATGTGGTGACCTCGGTCACATTATCTGAATATGGTGACTTCGGTCACATTATCTGAAAGTGGTGTCACATGACACAAATATTATCTGGTGGCTATGCCACGAAAATTATAAGGGCGATGAGCATGTCGTCTGCAGCGGCAGCCTTCGATGGTGTGTAGCGGATGGAGGGTTGCCTTACTAGTCCCCAAGGTGTGCAGGTTGGTACGGGAGACGTGTAGCGGATGGCTATTTAGGTTTGGGTTCCGGTTGCATCATTTTAATTTAATGATATATGAATATGTATGCTATGAAATGCCTAAATTTGCTAAGACTTAGTGTTGTGGTACACATTGAGTCTGTTGACTCACCCCGTTGTGGGAACATTTTTCAGGTGATGATCAGTAATGGACCGGGTCGGCAGGAGCTTAGTGGTGGCCATGCCCAGCAAGGAAATTATTATGTGGATTCTTTATTTTTCTTAGTACTTTAAATTTCATTAATGGACCGGGTCGGCAGGACCCCGTTGTGGGAACATTTTCTGTTTTATTTACTATGTTACGAAATTTTATTTATTAGAGATTAAGTCAATTTAATTTAAAATAAACTTTAAATATTTTGTCACTTGAAATTAAATGGGTTTCAATATAAAATAAATTTGTTTTCAACTCGAGCCCAACCCACCAGCAAACTATCTTCAAAACACACAGATTTCCAAAGTAATAAAAGAATTTTTAACCGGTTTACTTCGAGGAACATACCAGATCCGGTCCAGGCTCGTGGGCCGGGTATGGGGTGTTTCATCGGGTTCTATTATAACTTCGGTTCCTTAAAGCATTCAAGTGTTCCGGGTCATGGTTTCCACCCTTATTTGAAACATTCATGACGATTCTTCGCATTCAAGCAATTTTCTAAACATTCCAGGTCTCGAGAAATGGCATCATTGGTAACCTCAAGCACTTTTCCTGTTCCTTTACTAATTCCATTTGTCATCCACTCTTACAGATCTATTAGTGTTACTCGTTGTTGAGTACAAACGTTCTCCCTATTATGACTCTAAATTTTTGTCTCCAACAACAACATTTTTTGGTTAAACTAACATGCAACCTTTTATCGCATACTTAGCTTACACTTATTAAGTTTTCCTTTAGTCCCTAAACAAAAAACTCATTCTTTAGATTAGAAAATCCATCAATATTTGGAATACATTTCCCAACTATCTTTCTTTTGTTTGCTTCTTTAGACGTCACATATCCCTAGTAAAAGCTTTTAAAATCTTTCATGTTTGCTTTGTAACTTGTCATGTGCTTTAAGCACTCACTAGGAATGTACCACATATTATTGGTTGTAACTTTCAAGGAAGTATTAGCAACAATAAGGCAATTCTTTTTTTTTTCTCCACACTTGTTTTTTTATTTATTATTATCTTCTTAAGTGTGGTTCTAAATGTGGCCACATTTGTTTCAACACGATAGCCTCTTCTCAGGTCTCTGAGCATTTTATAGCATCTTGGTATGATGTTCTTGGTAATCCTACAATAATGGCACATTGTTAGTCTTCGTTTTCTCTATATATTAGTTTGAACATGGGTATTTGTCAACTTATGATACCAAAATGTAACACCCCAAACCCGGCCCATTCACTTTCGACCTAATTTGGAATGCCACTGCGGAACACATTCGAAAAACATCCTTACTTAAGAGTAAAACCATTGAAAATTTGTTGAGTTTAATAAAACATTTTCTTGACTTGTAATATTCTAAGTAAAAATCGAAGTTTGTTATAAACATACCGGTTTCAAGCTTTACTTGAGAAAATAAAATCATTTGCAATCAACCTTTAAATCATCCATCCATAATAGGGCATAATAAAGATACTTAAAAAGAGAACTGAAATACTTTAGTGGGCCTTATTACAATACACACATAATCAAAATACGAAAAGTATAATTATTTAATTAATCAATTAAAACGTCCCTTTTCATAAAAGTCCATTTCCTCATGGCCACCTTCGTATCCTCTCCGACCCGGTCTAAGCTTTACGCGCCACCTGAAAGGTTTAATAAAAATAGAGTGAGTCACCAAGACTCAGTGCATAGTTAGACACATGTCCTCACATATGGGCTTGGCCCATATCCAATCAATCCATATATATATAGCATACAATTATAAATATGAAATTTTGAATACACAATATTACAAATATGATTACGAAAATACAATTACGAAATCCATTCCACAAAGTGATCCACATATTCTTCTTTTACACATTATTTCTTAAGGTCGTGGCTAAGCCCCCGATCCCATAGAAATCTCACATATCAATTGGTTCACAAATCAACAATCACGAATGTAGCACGAGGCTAGCATTAGAACACTCACATAGCGTACACCTTTTCTCCAATAGTCACATCACAAGTCTCATGCGCGCGTATATGTACCATAACAATATTCGCATTTAAAACAAATATGTATATTTTATCTATCATGGTCACATGTTATTCGAACAATATACATTACATGTCATCACTTCATTTTACACTCATCGATAACCATTTATAATTGCTCATCACCAAAAGTTAATATCATAACCATTAACTTGATTTATCGATCACTTACCTTGGTATCCTTACTCTTAGCTTTTATTTCGGCTAACATGCATAACATATACGTTTACATAAAACAACACATAACATGAATAACAAACAAGAGTATACGGTCGATAGCTACGCACCTGACTATAGCGCTATCCGATTTATCTAACACAATCTAAAGTCCCGAAACTTGACTCATTTCTGACAATTTGCCTGGAGCAATTCAATTCCCGAAAGATTCTTTTGATGCTCCATAACACTATCTACACACAAACAGAGTACATCACTGTAGCCTTATTCACATTCGGCCACCTTTTATAACTAAGGTCAATATTTGGTTATCATCACAACCCAAAATATAGCTTTTAGCCGAAAATAAGACTTCCTTACCTTGCTTATTGATCCCGAAACACCATTTGTTCCTGTCAATTAGCTCTCAAGGTATCGATAGTCCTATTAAAAACAAGGTTAGGGTTAAATTAATACACAAACTTATGAACAAAGGCCCTTAGCCAAAACTACAACTTATTTACCTTGATGTTCAAAATTCCGAGCTCTCTTAAAGTTCCTTCCTTCGACTACACAAAAAGCACACCAATATAGTCCTTGAAGGTTCGGCCACAAGTAAATTAGATTTAGGTTTCTGCTACCACATCTTAACACTCTTCAAAGCCAAAATGGTCACCATGAGAGAAGCCTCCATTCGGCCACATAAGAGAAATAGATTCAAGATCTCAACTTTTAAAACTCAACACAAGATTCGGCAATGGTGTAATGGTGGAGGGGTTTCGGCTAACCTTTCAAAAGATGGTTATATAATCGGTTATGGTTTCCAAAGGCAGAGAGGCATTCGGCTTCAAGAGGTAGAGATAGATTCGGGGTTGAAAGGGAACATAGAGAAAGATAAATGAGGAAGATCGGTACTTAATCCCCTCCCCCTTTCGAAACTGAGAACAAAAAAAATAAGCTTCCCCTGGGAGTCTCCCTAATCCGGCCATGCTCAAGGCAAAGTTAAGGAAAAATCATTTCAAGAAGTTAGCCATGTACATTTGGAGGAGAACTAAAAACAAACTAGGAAGATTTAGCTGTGCTCTTCAAAGCTCAAGGCTGATCAAAAGCTCCCCAAAGCTTCATTTGGTCAAAACAATTGCAAAAATCAGAAATTTTGACACTCTTTGCTACTAGGAGGCCGTCCATGAGATGCCTAGGAAACTTCGCTCCCCTATTCGGCCATGCTCCCCATGCCAAAAGACCATCACCTATCTCAATATTATTATTTAATAAAAGTCCTCATTCTAACCTATCATCCCTCACCTTCAAATAATATAACAACATAATTAAACTACTCCATAATTTCCAACAGCCATATATTTACAACCCCTATGCCGCATGCTTCTATTCCCCAAGGCCAAGACCCATGCTCAAAAATACATTATTTATTCTATCTTCTATCACCTTTCATACATAATATTATAATAACCATCATTTATCAATAATGAATTAAACTTACTCATCCTTTCATATTCAAAATAATAATAATAATATTATTATAATATATATAAATTATCCCATTATCCTAAGCAAACAAATAAAAAATAAAATAGTGGTTTAAGCCCCCATACTTTCCAAAACAAATAAAATAAAAAGAAGAGAATCCTTTGCTTCATGCGTGCCTCCTGCATTTAATGCCCATGCAGCCCTTTCACGTTAGCAAAAATAATCAGAACCATGCTGCGCTCCAGGGTCTCGAACCCAAGACCTGAAGCATCAAGCCCATGCATCCTGCCAATTCTGCTAATGTGACTTTCTTGCCACTTTTGCTTCGAAAATTCTTTTAAACCATACTCGCAGGCCTTTTTATGCTTTAGCGCTAGAAGCAAAAATAGGATGCTCATGCGCTACAATCGTGACTCGAACGCATGACCTCTTGAAGCCTCCTTGCGCTCTTAGCCACTCTGCCAGGCGCCCTTTTTGTGACATAACTCTACCCCATTTTCTTTTAAAGCCTTCTTTAAAGTAGCGCATGCTTGCAAAATAAAATGCTATGCGCCCATGCCACTCAACCCCGACTGCATTTTTGCGACCCTTAAGTGGCATACGGAAGCCACTTTACCAGGGGGATTATTATGCCACAACCTATCAAAATTTATTCTTAAGGCCTCCTTGCCCAAATTTTCACTTTTAACCCTAAATTTTTAAAATTTTCAAAAGTGTCCCTTTTTAATCCGGGAGTTTTAGGGACTCCAAAAACACATCAAAACCACTCTTGAGGCCTAACACACTCGAGTTATTTTCCAAACTCGCAACCCCTATTTCGGGATATTACAATTCTACCCCCCTTAAAAATAATTTCGTCCTCGAAATTACTTACAAACAAACATCCGTATATTTCAATTTACCGTATATCAATCACGTATACTCAAATGTACACATATGCAAACACATTTCAAACTTTTTTTTTACATTTAGCATTTTCACATATGGCCACTTCTCCATAAGCATATTTAAACGTAAATTCCATTACGGATGTCATATACATCCATGGTAAGATCAATTGCACATATTAAAAGTCTTACCGAAGCTTTAACTATATCACATCCTACTTAACTCAAATGGAAACTCACTAACTTTCCTCATTCCATGCAAATAGGAAAGACTTGTACTTACCCAAGCATTTAGCTTATGGTAACAAACATGTTCCATCTTGTAAGTGATTCATGAATTCTCTATTATAACACATCATCTCGGCATTAAGCCAGTTAGGCATCAAAGCTCAAATACACACCAAACAAAAGCTCGCTAGGCATCAAAGCCCAAATATACACTCAAGACAAAGCTGCTGCTAGGCATCAAAGCTCAAATATACACTCCAGACAAAGCTCATAGGCATCAAAGCTCAAATATACACTGGCACAAAAGCTCTGCTAGGCATCAAAGCTCAAAATATACACCGGCACAAAGCTCAAGCTAGGCATCAAAGCCCGAAATATAATATTATCAAGATCTCAATCACATTACAAGTGCTGTAAATTATAAACCATATAATTCACATCACTTGTATTTATCACTTCAATTATATTTCATGATAGATAGTCTATCCACAGTCGGCTTTTACTATATTTATAACCATGATTCCAACATGTACACAAGGTTATAACTAACCTTAACAATATTCAATTGCTTATAACTTATACTTAAACATTTTTAGTTTTGATTCCAACACTCGCCGACACGATATTTTCCACACTGAGCACACGGACGGTCCCGATTTCTCATAGTTGGCTCAATCACATGAGCAAAACTTTCAACCTTCTGGTCTTTTTCAAGACCTCGATATAATTTAAACAATTCAAAATTTCCTTCCTTCACGGTTTATATCCTTATCTCAGTTTTGTCTCATCGAGTTTTTAATCTTTTCAGCTATCTTAGCTTTTTCGACTAACATAACAAATTCCCGTTCCTGTTGAGGAACTATTAACAGTCTCAGGCCATCCTTTAACCCGTCCTTAAACCGGACGCATCATTCATGTTTTGTAGTCACTATTCCTTGATCATATTGGTTTAACTTTAGGAATTAGCCTCGTATTTCGCCATGGACTTGTTCCATTGAACTAGTCCCAAAAACACATGCCTCTGAGCATCAGTGTAGTAAGTACTGACACACTTCTTTTGGTATGCCGTCTTGACATACTCCCAAGTGGGGTCCTCCGCTATGACACTATCTCGAACTGTGAGCCACCCTTGATACGCCTTGTTGCGAAGTAGCATCACCATTCCTTTCACTTTTTCCTCAGGGCTCAGATCGAGCTCATCCATAACTCACTTGGTTGTTTCCAACCGATATTCAATCACACTGGGTGCCACGCCTGATATATATCACAGAACAATTTCACTCTATTGGCTCAAAGTCGCTCGGAAACAAATTTTCGAGCTCTCATATTTCTCCCTCTCCAACCACCATCTCTAAACTCGCAGCACTGTCCACGATACAGCATTATCCCTCGTCTGATCTTGCTACTCATTATCAAAAGTTGGTGGTGGAGGTAATACCTTATTATCAACCCTTGACACGATTTAACGAGTTCCGATACGGCCATTTTGCCTCGATCATGTTCTCTAGGACTCTTCTCTTATCGCACAATCTGACTTACAGAGATTTATGCATTAGAAATTTGTTCCACTGATTATTCGCGAACAATTTTATGGAATAAAGTATTTAGAAGTGGTTCTTTCGATCACACATAGGTTCAGTTCAAGTTCACTACTTCTTATTCAGAGAGTCACATACATGTTCATAAGCAGGGACACATTCATTTACTATACCTCTATGGTCATTTCAGTCCTTAAGTCTTATGCACTTGTTTTTGAATAGACTAGTCTTAGGGTTCAATAGCCCTAATTTTCTAATCTACAAGCTTCATTTATGCCCATACAGTTCACATATTCAATATACCCCAATAGTCAGAGGTACTTACTGTGTGGACTTGGCCGGAGGTACAGTGTGCCATGCGAAACAAGCCCAAAATAGAAGTTCACATTTTGAAAAGCCCACTTTCGAAAACTGTTTTCGGGCCCAAAACCTCAAAGCCGAGTTTTGAACCATGCTCTGATACCAAAATGTAACACCCCAAACCCGGCCCATTCACTTTCGACCGAATTTGGAATGCCACTGCGGAACACATTCGAAAAACATCCTTACTTAAGAGTAAAACCATTGAAAATTTGTTGAGTTTAATAAAACATTTTCTTGACTTGTAATATTCTAAGTAAAAATCGAAGTTTGTTATAAACATACCGGTTTCAAGCTTTACTTGAGAAAATAAAACCATTTGCAATCAACCTTTAAATCATCCATCCATTAGAGCACTCACATAGTGTACACCTTTTCTCCAATAGTCACATCACAAGTCTCATGCGTACGTATATGTACCATAACAATATTCGTGCTTTAAACAAATATGTATATTTTATCTATCATGGTCACATGTTATTCAGAACAATATACATTACATGTCATCACTTCATTTTACACTCATCGATAACCATTTATAATTGCTCATCACCAAAAGTTAATATCATAACCATTAACTTGATTTATCGATCACTTACCTTGGTATCCTTACTCTTAGCCTTTATTTCGGCTAACATGCATAACATATACGTTTACATAAAACAACACATAACATGAATAACAAACAAGAGTACAGTGCGATAGCTATGCACCTGCCTATAGCGCTATCCGATTTATCTAACACAATCTAAAGTCCCAAAACTTGACTCATTTCTGACGATTTGCCTGGAGCAATTCAATTCCCGAAAGATTCCTTTGATGCTCCATAACACTATCTACACACAAACAGAGTACATCACTGTAGCCTTATTCACATTTGGCCACCCTTTATAACTAATGTCAATATTTGGTTATCATCACAACCCAAAATATAGCTTTTAGCCGAAAATAAGACTTCCTTACCTTGCTTATTGATCCCGAAACACCATTTGTTCCTGTCGATTAGCTCTCAAGGTATCGATAGTCCTATTAAAAACAAGGTTAGGGTCGGCTAATACACAAACTTATGAACAAAGGCCCTTAGCCGAAACTACAACTTATTTACCTTGATGTTCAAAATTCCGGGAGCTCTCTTAAAGTTCCTTCCTTCGACTACACAAAAGAGCACACCAATATAGTCCTTGAAGGTTCGGCCACAAGTAAATTAGATTTAGGTTTCGGCTACCACATCTTAACACTCTTCAAAGCCGAAAATGGTCACCATGAGAGAAGCCTCCATTCGGCCACATAAGAGAAATAGATTCAAGATCTCAACTTTTGAAACTCAACACAAGATTCGGCAATGGTGTAATGGTGGAGGGGTTTCGGCTAACCTTTCAAAAGATGGTTATATAATCGGTTATGGTTTCCAAAGGCAGAGAGGCATTCGGCTTCAAGAGGTAGAGATAGATTCGGGGTTGAAAGGGAACATAGAGAAAGATAAATGAGGAAGATCGGCACTTAATCCCTTCCCCCTTTCGAAACCGAGAACAAAAAAAATAAGCTTCCCTTAGGAGTCTCCCTAATCCGGCCACGCTCAAGGCAAAGTTAAGGAAAAATTATTTCAAGAAGTTAGCCATGCACATTTGGAGGAGAACTAAAAACAAACTAGGAAGATTTAGCTGTGCTCTTCAAAGCTCAAGGCTGATCAAAAGCTCTCCAAAGCTTCATTTGGTCAAAACAATTGCAAAAATCAGAAATTTTGGCACTCTTTGCTACTAGGAGGCCGTCCATGAGATGCCTAGGAAACTTCGCTCCCCCATTCGGCCATGCTCCCCACGCCAAAAGACCATCACCTATCTTAATATTATTATTTAATAAAAGTCCTCATTCTAACCTATCATCCCTCACCTTCAAATAATATAATAACATAATTAAACTACTCCATAATTTCCAACAGCCATATATTTACAACCCCTATGCCGCATGCTTCTATTCCCCAAGGCCAAGACCCATGCTCAAAAATACATTATTTATTCTATCTTCTATCACCTTTCATACATAATATTATAATAACCATCATTTATCAAAAATGAATTAAACTTACTCATCCTTTCATATTCAAAATAATAATAATAATAATATTATAATATATATAAATTATCTCATTATCCTAAGCAAACAAATAAAAAATAAAATAGTGGTTTAAGCCCCCATACTTTCCAAAACAAATAAAATAAAAAGAAGAGAATCCTTTGCTTCATGCATGCCTGCTGCATTTAATGCCCATGCAGCCCTTTCACGTTAGCAAAAAAAATCAGAACCATGCTGCGCTCCAGGGTCTCGAACCCAAGACCTGAAGCATCAAGCCCATGCGTCCTGCCAATTCTGCTAATGTGACTTTCTTGCCAATTTTGCTTCGAAAATTCTTTTAAACCATACTCGCAGGCCTTTTTATGATTTAGCGCTAGAAGCAAAAATAGGATGCTCATGCGCTACAATCGTGACTCGAACGCATGACCTCTTGAAGCCTCCTTGCGCTCTTAGCCACTCGCGGCGCGCCTTTTTTGTGACATAACTCGCCCAATTTTCTTTTAAAGCCTTCTTTAAAGTAGCGCATGCTTGCAAAATAAAATGCTATGCACCCCATGCCACTCGAACCCCTGACCAGATTTTGAGCTGACCCTTAAGTGGCATACGGAAGCCACTTTACCAGGGGGATTATTATGCCACAACCTATCAAAATTTATTCTTAAGGCCTCTTTGCCCAAATTTTCACTTTTAACCCTAAATTTTTAAAATTTTCAAAAGTGTCCCTTTTTAATCCTGGAGTTTTAGGGACTCCAAAAACACATCAAAACCACTCTTGAGGCCTAACACACTCGAGTTATTTTCCAAACTCGCAACCCCTATTTCGGGATATTACATAAAGGAAGAGTTGACATACCTTGTGCTTTAACAAACACAGTTAGACTATTAGAGGTGAAAGACTCACCAACATAACCCAAACCTTCATGACCAGCATCTAAGCTACCAATAGACAATATTTCATCTAGCTTTTTGCTTTTCAATCTGAACTTCTTTAAAATGGATTGAGCAACAACCATTTCAAGTTTTTGTTCTAATAAGAGCAGAATTTTATTAACATTTTTGGACAACTTTGATTTTATTCTTTTAGACTGGATACCTCTTTTTATATATTTTCATTGAATTTGAAAATGAGGTCCTATTTTGACAACATTTCATTGTATGTGTTCTCCATCTAGGCATTGTTAGCTTTGATTTTCTAATGTTTTGATATAACAAATAATCCCTAAATCAATTTTGATAAGTTCTGTTTTATAAAATTACTTCAAGTTATTTTTAATACTTAGAAATAATTCAAAAGCTTCAAAATTCATTTTAAATAAAATTTCTAAGTATTTTTAGGCTGGGTGCGGTACTTAGGCTAAAGGAACTGATACCCAAGTTGGCAGTAAGCAAATTGCCACATGGGTACTGAACCTAATGCCTTGTATAGTCCAGACCTTAAGTCCCAAAATTGTCCCTTCAAATCCCAAGGGTATAGGACCCCAACTTAAGAGGTACTGACATTTACTGATGAGGTACCAAATCGCCTCCTTTTTGGTCTTGTAACAACTCGACTTTCAATGGTGTCGAACATGGTATTTTGAAACCGTATTTTTCAATGATCAAGTTTGTAAATATTATTATTTAATATTTACAATTCAATTATAGTGTTGAATTGATTTTTGGTTCGGTAATTTTATTGAATGAATGATTAATTAGGGTTCAAAGACTAAATCGTAAAAACTGTAACAGCTAATCGTTATAAAATTTTTAAATCTCCAAGGGTCCAATTATGCAATTGGATTGATGTCTTTACATGTTGGGTGGACAATGATGTTATCAACCACATTAAAAGGCCTAAACATGATTAATGGCATGTTAATTTATGAGTTAATCTAAAAGATTAAAGTATTTACAATTTTACCATAGTATATAAGTTAAAATAAAGAAGAAAAGATGACACTTTTCATCATCTTCTTCAATGATTCATCTCATTGTCTGAATATTAGAAATAAAATAGGGTTTCTCAATTTTCAAGCTTTATTCTTCCAACTGATCGAGATTTACAACAACTAGAAGATATACGCGAAAAAGGGAAAATTGTTAAATAGTCCCTAACGTCTTATCCGTTATTATTTTTCCAAATAAGTTCATGTGATATAAATGTGTTTAAGTTTTGTTGTTAAATTGTACTTAAATGCATATAGGAATGTTAATTGAAGATTTAGATTAATTACAATTTGGTACAAAAGGTGAAAATCAGACTAAATTGTGAAGGAATGATTCTAAACTTACATTTTGAAGTTGTCCCGATGAACTTAGTAAAAGTCTCGTACACATGGTTATAGGTTGATTTTCGATGATTCTGAGATCCATCATTTGTCGCGGACTTGAAAATACATGTGACACAAGTTTAGCTTGGACAGGTAACATGTTTCCGTTTTATAGGTTTAGCCCAAATGAGTAACCTTACATGTATATATATAGCCTTGGATAGGCTATGTGATGTGTCAAAAAAGGTTTAGCCTAGACAGATAATCTAACACTACTATATATGATTAGCTTGGACAAACATTAGACGTGATTGTTACCAATATTTTCGAGTTCTTTTATGATGTTCATCGGGCAATGAATTGAAATGTGAAATTATAATGTCTAGTAAAGTGATAAAAATTCAGAAGTAGTAAATGAAAGGTTGAATGATAAATTGAGATACGTTTACTGAATGTTTGGCTTGAATTTGATATGATGCAATTAGTGCATTACAAGTACGACGATATATCAAAACTCACCTTGTTAATGTTGTTATGTTATGTCATGTTAGGTGAATTTGCTTTTGCATAATGATTTATATATATTGAATGGTTAAGGTAAGTTAATTGCTTGTATCATATGAACTTACTAAGTATTCATAATAGTTACTCTATTGTTGTTACTTTTCCTGTAGATTTTGGATATTCAGAATGTGGCGATTGGATTTATGAGAAGCTCACACTATCCATCCCTGATTCGATGGACTTTTGATTTTTTGAACTCAGTTATATGTGGCATGTACTTAGAACTGTCAAGGCATTTGTAATGTTAAATAAGTTTATGGCATAGTTAATTTTGAACACCTATAGTAACTTATGCTAATGTTAATTGCTTATGTTCATTGTCGAACCCATTTTTTTTTTTGTTTTCCAAACCGGGTCGACTTTAAAAAATGAAAGTGGAGTCGCCTCCAATCTTTTTTTAAGGTATGATCGGGTCACCTTGAGATTGATCGTTAAAATATTTTGATTTATTAAAACGATAATTTTGGTCTACGAAATTCGAGAAAACAGGTTCGGAAGTCGATTACGTACGAGGAAGGATTAGCACCCTTGTAACGCCCAAAATTGGTACCGAATTGATTAATTAATGTCTTAATGTCGAAAATTTGAAGAGATTTTAAAATACGATCCTCTTTAAAAGACTTGAATAAATTAAACTGGATACCAAGACCCGTTTATTTCGAAGGAATAAAATACCATACCCAGTGAGTTAGGATACGACATTTCGAATCCTCGAAGCTAAGCTTGTCTTTTGTCATTTAAAAGTTGTACATTAAAAATAAAAAGGATATTTGGTCATTTGGGTCAAATGAAAAATCGAAGCCCAGTAAGTTAGGGCACAATTTCCCAAAATTCCAAATACAAAATGTTGCCTTTGTTTTTAGAAATCCTTACCTCGAGATAACAAAATGTCACATCCAGTGAGTTAGGACACAACACTTTTGAATTCTCGATAATAAGTATTTTATTAAACTTATAATTTTTATTTTAAAAATAATTAGTTCTTTAGACTCGATGAGAAAAATCGAAACCTAGTAAGTTAGGGCACGATTTCTTTCGAATCTTAGAACACAGAGTAATTGCTTATTTCCAAAAATCAGATAAAATGTGATATGGTTTTATAAAATGGAAGATGAATTATAATACAAATACATAATAGAATAAAAACAAGGGTAACAATGTAAATAACAAAAATAAAGGCAAAAATAAAATACAATAAAATAAAATTTAAAATCCACAATCTATATGAAATAATAGGAAAAAGAATAAATAAATAAAAGAAAATAATAACAAAAATAAAAGCAAATGGCAAATCAATATATAAATAAATACTATATACAATAGTTAAAAGATCATAAAATAATAATACAAATAATTAAAGATTTAAAATTGGAAATTATTTAAGAGGATATAAATATAATAAATAACAATATGATAAATATATTTACGATAAATAAATATTAACAAAGTAATAGTAATGAAAACAAAGTTAATTAAATAAATTAGTAATAATAATAATACATTAATAGTAAGGAAAGTAATAATAAAAATAATACAATAATAGTAATTGCAATATATAAAAAAATAATTTTAATAATATTAAAATTAAATAATAATAATAATAATAATAATAATAATAATAATATGGAAAATAATAATAAATATAATTATAGTAAAAATAATATCAAAAATAATAATAATAATAGTGGTAGTGATAAAAATAATGATAATAAATATAATAATAGTAACGGTCATAATAATTATTAATACTAAATTAATGAGAAAATAATAAAAATAACAAAAGAAACAAAAAAGGGACTAAATTAAACTAAAAACAGAATTCTGGGGCAAAATCAAAAAATAAAAAAAAAAGAAAAAGATTCAATTAGAACGCGTGCCATAAACAGGGGGACTAATCGGGCAATTTTGCCTTTTCCTCAAAACGACGTTGTTCAAATAAGGGCCCAATTGAAATCGCAATTAATTATAGGGCCAAATTAGAAAACAAAAAGGACTTAATTATAAAATAATAAAAACGGAAGGACTAAAGCGATAAATAGACCAATTACACAAACACGTAGATCCTTCCCCCGAGTCGGGTCAACACGCGGATTTTGAGGGGAAACGGCGTCGTTTTGGCGCTTAAAGCCCTGGTGTAAAACGGCGTCGTTTTCGTTCTTTATTTAAGGCCAATTTTTTTTATTTTATTTTTACAAAATCATTTGCTCTCTGTTAAAAAAAAAAGCAACTTCCCTCATTCCCTCTCCCTTTCTATGCATCCGATGTAACACCCCAAACCTGGCCCAAACACCACGACCGGATCTGGTATGTCACTAAGAAAAATTTTGTAAAACATATCGTATTTTCAGAAAATATTTTTAATATGATTAAAAATAAATAGTCAATAGTCTAAATAAGGTATGCCCGTATGAAGTAAAACCCAAATTTAAATACATGCCTTAATTAAATAAAAAAAAACTTTGAATAACTAGAGGTAATTAAAGCCCATAATAAAAGAAAATATAAACTAGTGGCCCATGGCCTTATTACAACGGGATTTAAAAATCTGATAAATAAAATATAAAACTATATGCTAGAGTCATTTTGCTGGATCCAAATGTTCTTTTGCATGGCCACCTTACGCTCCTCTCCAGCCCGATCCGATGCACTAAGTGCTACCTGAAATGTTAATTAAAAAGGGTGAGTCATGAGACTCGGTGTGCAACCCTCATGCACCATTAGATTTGGGCCTTAGCCCCATATAACAGAATAATTAAAATCATGTATATAACAAATGATATGCAAAGCCCAACCCATTTCCTAGGTATCCATCCGCTACACGCCACCCGTACCAGCCATACACACCATTGGGGATTTCTACAATCAACCCACACCGCTACACGCCTTGATGGCAGTCGTGCTGCTCATCATCAGATCATGGTCGTAGCCACTACAACAGATCACGGCAAAAGTCGCTACAACAGATCACGGTAAGGAACTGCTACAACAGATCACGGTAAAAACTGCTACAACGTATAACTTCCTCCTTTCATCAAGCCCAACCCATGTAATTATAGAAAATCGACATACTCATATCATTTAATCAGAACATTCATTTAGAACGACAGGGATCACTAACCTGGTGATTTGCTTTACCCTCTTTAGGTTTCAAACGTTATGCCGGGATTTCGGCATTTAACAGAACATATAGGACTTATAATCGTATATTTAACAAACAGATCTAGATGGTGTAGAGAGTTACACACCTGATATCGCGAAATCCAATATTCTTAGTCGATGTCCTTGATATCCGGATCTATTATCCTCAATATAAAGCCTTGCTCAAAAGCCGGAAAAATACACAAAGATTTAGCCCCTTCAACAATCGGCCAAGGTTAATAAATCCCAAATTACACGTTAAAACTAATAGATCCCTTACCTTGAAATCCCGAAAGTAACACGATTCAAGTGCTACCGATCTATAACTTAGAGATCTATGCGATTGACTCCACTAAAGTTTCCTTCAGATTTCTGCACAAGTAGGCACCACAGAAGCAATTCAGCAATCACAGGAGATGAGATCTAGGGATTTCGACTTTTAGGAAAATCTCGGAAAAAGTATGAACAAGAGAAGGCTGATGTGTCTTTGGCTTTTAAAATACTTGAGTGAAGAGTTTCGGTTTCTGATAGGAAAAGAGAAGAAGAAAACAAAACAAGGAAGAGACTTGAAGATTTCGGCTAGGAAGAAAAAGAATGGAAAGATTTTCGGCTTTTGAATCAAAGTGAAGAGGGATTAGGCTTAAAGATTTTAGATTTTGCAGAGAATGAAGAAGAAGATGGAACTTTAGGAGTTTTCGGCTTTTACTCAGAGAAGAAGAGAAAAGCATAAGAGAAAAACGCAAATGCCGAAATTGAAGAGATATTCCCCCTATTTATAGAAATTTCAGCACTTACTTAACCTTGCAGATAAATCCTATCTTTTCTCCTTTATCTTAATCTACTAGCTAATCTAAAAGAGACTTAATTATCTCTAACTCCTCCCTCCTTTATCAGCATATTATCCACATATTTTAATCATTAAAATCCCTAAATTTTAGCCTTTATCTACTTATTATCCATATAAAATAAATTCCTAAATAATAGCCTTTATCTGCTTATTATCCACATATTTTAAACATTAAAACCCCTAAATTTTAGCCTTGTTGCCATCCACTCCACCTAATCCTAATGCCCAAAATTTAGCTAACTTAAATTAAAAGAATTGGGCTCCATGAAACTTAAATTTGGGCCCCTTACTCCCTTGTGTGACGTCACCTCCTAAGATTGGGCCACAAGCTTACTTTGGTAATTTAAACATAGAGACTACCTTTTAAACCCTATAATGCCCAAACAGATAATTTTAATCAAGGCCTCTACCTAAGCCTGAGCCCAATTTGGACCCTAACACTTAAATTAACACATTAAACATATCCACCCATTAAACACATAGGCCCAAAAATTCAGGATGTTACATTCGACTGCACTCGTGTTGCACATCACAGTGAGTGAATCAATGCAAGTACAAAAAAGTAAGTTTTTCTCTTCTTTTTCTTATTGTATTTAATATATATTACTAGTTTTTTTAAAAAAAAATAAATAAAATCTTTATATTTATAGCGACAGATTCGAAGAAAAAAAGAAAAAAATGGAAAGAGTAATAAACCTTGCTGAACTATTCTCTATATTGATTTCGTCGTAAAAATCCCCTTTACAATGATTTTCCTTTTTTTGTTGTTTGTTTTCTGCTTGCAGGTGTAAATGTCATGGAGGCGGGGTGGCCCGAGTGCCTGGCTGGCATGGGCTGCAGCGCGCACGTGTGGGTGGTTGGCTGCTGTGGCGCCAGAGTACTCCAGAAGTCTCTGGGGTTTTCTGAAGGTGTTTAGAATTTTTGGGCCATTCGGGCCTCGAGATTTTGGGGTCTAAATTTAGGCTTGTGTAAACTGTAATTGGACTATGGACTTTTTAATATTGGATTATTATTATTATTATTTATTTGTTTTTTTTAAATGGGTTAATATTGGTTAATTGGGCCTGGACGAAATAGGCCCGTTACAGTTGCCCCTCTTTGCTCACTGTCGTGTAATGAGAATAGAACAAAGACTTCAAAAAGGGCCAATTTTGCCCGATCTTGCCGAATCTTGACTTCTTTCGGTATTTTTCTTCTTCGAGTAGCTTTATTCGATCCTACTGCATCTTCAAGGGCATAGGAACTAACGCTTAAATCCAATTCAAGGATATTAGACTTGTAGCTTCAATTTGCTCCGCCACAACTTCATGGAGATAAGATTTGCTATCTTCAGTCTGCTCTACTGCAACTTCAGGTAGAGATAAAGTTGGTGGCTTCAATCTGCTTTACTGAAACTTTAGGAAGATAAGATCTACCGTAATTTATAGCTTTAATCTGTTTCACTGCAACACCAGGGAAATGAGATTTGCTATCTTCAGTCTGCTCTGCTGCAACTTCAGGGAAACGAGGCTGTAGCTTCAATCTGCTCCACTGCAACTTCAGGAAGATAAGATCTACCGTATCTTTAATCTGTTCTATTACGTCTTTAGGGAAATAAGATTTATTGTCTTCATTCTTCTCCGCTGCAACTTCAGGGAAATAAGGCTGATGGCTTCAATCTTCTCCACTGCGACTTCAGGAAGATAAGATCCACCGTAATCTGTAGCTTTAATCTGTTTCACTACAACACTGGAGAAATGAGATTTGCTATCTTCAGTCTGCTCCGCTGCAACTTCAGGGAAACGAGGCTATGGCTTTAATCTGCTACACTACAACTTTAGGAAGGTAAGATCTACCGTAACTTTAATCTATTCCACTGCGTCTTATGGAAATAAAATTTATTGTCTTCAGTCTTCTCCGCTGCAACTTCAAGGAAATAAGGCTGGTGGCTTCAATCTGCTCCACTGCAACTTCAGAAAGATAAAATCCGCTGTAATCTGTAACTTTAATTTGTTTCACTGCAACGCTAGGAAAATAAGATCCGCTATCTTCAGTCTGCTCCGCTGTAACTTCAGGGAGATAAGGCTGGTGGCTTCAATCTACTCCACTGTAACTTCAGGAAGATAAGATCCGCTAATTTGTAGCTTCAATCTGTTCCACTACAATGCTAGGGAAATAAGATCTGCTGTTTTTAGTCTGCTTCGCTGCAACTTCAGGGGGATAAGGCTGTGGCTTTAATCTGCTTCACTGTAACTTCAGAAAGATAAGATCCGCCGTAATCTATAGCTTTAATCTGTTTCACTACAACGCCAGGGAAATAAGATTTGCTGTCTTTAGTCTGCTCCGCTGCAACATCAGGGAGATAAGGCTGGTGGCTTCAATCTGCTTCACTGCAACTTTAGGAAGATAAGATCTGCCATAATTTGTAGCTTGAATTTGTTTCACTGCAACACTAGGGAAATGAGATTTGCTGTCTTCAGTTTATTCCGTTGCAACTTCAGGGAGATAAGGCTGTGGCTTCAATCTGCTTCACTGCAACTTCAGGAAGATAAGATCTATCGTAATATGTAACTTTAATCTGCTCCACTGCAACGTCAGGGAAATGAAATTTACTGCCTTTAGTCTGCCCTGCTACAACTTTAGGGAGATAAGGCTGGTGGCTTCAATCTGCTTCACTGCAACTTTAGGAAGATAAGATCCGCCGTAATCTGTAGCTTTAATCTGTTTCACTACAACGCCAGGGAAATGAGATTTGCTGTCTTCAGTCTGCTCCGCTGTAACTTCAGGGAGATAAAGCTGTGGCTTTAATCTGCTTCACTGCAACTTCAGGAAGATAAGATCTACCATAGCTTTAATCTGTTCCACCGCGTCTTTATGGAAATAAGATTCGCTATTTTGACTTTAATTCATCCTACTACAACTTCAGGGGTATGGGATTTGTTGGTTCACTGATCTTGTTACACCGTCCTCTGGGGAACATGACCTGTAGAATCGATTTATAGACTTATACCTATGCATAATAATTAAGATGCAATGATCAGAATGAATCAAATGCTCCTAACTAAATGTATTATGGATGACATTTGCATGAATGCAGAATGTCATGAGAAATGATTTTTTTTAATGCGTAATGATTAGGATGCAATGATCAGAATGAATCGAATGCTCCTAACTAAATGTATTATGAATGCAGAAAGTCATGAGAATGATCCTTTTTTTTTATAATGATTAGGATACAATAATCAGAATGAATCGAATGCTCCTAACTAAATATGTTTTGCATGAATGCAGAATTTCATGAGAATGATCTATTTTTTAAAGTTTAGGTTGTCATTGCTCGTTGTTCTTCAAGGTTGTATCATTGACGCAAAATCTTGTCTTTTTGTTCAACCAACATTTTGACAGAAAATCCGAAGAAGTGGTCACTGTTTAGAGTTCCATTTTCAAATATTTCCAACCCTTAGGCTTGGTGAGTTCTAAACAAAAGTCATGTTTCAGGTTCTTGTATTATTTAGAAGTTTCCAGAGTAATATGCAAAACTCTTTTTGTGAAAGTATTATTAGTCCACTAATCATTATTTCAATGCAAAATGCTTGAAAATGATCATAATGATAGACAAAAATGGGATTTATCAGAAACGAAATCTGAAAAGAATAGGTTAATTAAAGAAAGTAAACATTGTTAGGATACAAAATGATAAGGGGAAAAGATAGATGCCCCAAATATCGCAGCCTGAGCTTCTCTGTACATACTTTCTGAAGATAATTTTAAGCTCAATATGTGTTTAGAAGATCAAGAGTAATCTGTTGGTGCTCCAAGACGTAACATCTCTCCTTTCTTCTTAATTCAGGTATAGCGAGACCACCGCATGCCCCATCACATTTGATCACAATTTGAGCCGCCCTTTTCAGGTTTTTGACTCAAAAACCCTTTTGGTATCAAAGCGCCCTTTGCGGGTTTTCACCTTGGCCTCTCCGTTTTTTATTTTTTTAGAGAAGGTCTCAAAGCGCCCTTTGCGGGTTTTCACTTTGGCCACTTTTCCTCTTCAAGTATAGTACCTCTTGACTGAGTCTAAATTTACAGGATTGGGTAAGTTTTTCCCATCCATTTCGGCCAAGATCAGTGCTCCTCCGGAGAAAGCCTTTTTAACCACATAAGGTCCTTCCCAATTTGGCACACATTTCCCTCTGAAATCCTTTTGTATGGGGAAGATCTTTTTCAAAACTAAGTCCCCTCGTGAAATTCTCTTGGGTGAACCTTTTTGTCATAAGCTCGCATCATTCACTTTTGGTACATCTGACCATGACAAATAGCCCTTAGCCTTTTTTCCTCAATCAAGTTCAACTGATCATACCGAGACAGGATCTATTCTAACTTTAGTTCTGACAAAACTCGAAGGGAAGGTATCTCTACTTTAATGGGTAACACTGCCTCTATTTTATAAACCAATGAAAAAGGAGTTGTCCCAGTAGAGCTCCTGACTGATGTTCGATAAGCATAGAGAGTAAATGGTAACTTCTCGTGCCAATCTTTATAAGTTTCAACCATTTTCCCCACAATATTGTTAATGTTTTTATTGGTTGCTTCTACTACACCATTCATTTTTGGACGATACGGTGATGAATTATGATGTCTGATTTTGAACTAACTGTAGACCTCCGCGATCGTACTATTGTTCAAGTTTAATGCATTTTCAAATATGATCCTCTCAGGCATTCCATATCGACATATGATTTCTATTTTTTTTAGGAATCTCCTGATTGCAGACTTGGTAACACTAGCATATGAAGCAGCCTCTACCCACTTGGTGAAATAGTCGATGACTATAAAGATGAACCGATGCCCATTTGAAGTTTTCGAAGAGATCGGCCCAATGATATCCATGCCCCACATAGAGAAAGGCCATGGGGAAGTCATAACATGCAAAGGCGAAAGAGGTACATGAATTTTGTCTCCATAAATCTGGCATTTGTGACATCTCTTAGCATAATTGATGTAGCGTCCTTCCATGGTAGACCAATAGTACCAGAATCTCATAATTTGTCTAGCCATTGTGAAACCATTGGCATGTGTTCCAAAAACACCCTCGTGGACTTCTTCCAAAATTTTCTTAGCTTCAACAGCGTCCACACATCTCAACAGTACCTGATCCTTTCTTCTTTTATTCAAGATCTCCCCGTCTAAGACATAATTGTAGGCTAGTCTTCTCAACGTCCTCTTTTTGTTCTCGGTCACCTGATCAGGGTATTTATGATTTCTCACGTATTGTAATATATCGATGTACCCAGGGTGATCATCTCTTTCTTCTTCCTCTACGTTGTAACAATGAGCTGGGGCCTTGTAAACACTCATTTGAATGGGTTTTACATCCTCTTGCTTGCTCACATTAATCATAGACGCCAGAGTGGCCAAAGCATCTGCCGTCTGGTTTTCATCTCGTGGGAGATAATTGAAGGTAATATCATCAAACTCCTTAATTAACCCCAGAACTATTCTTTAATAATTGATCAATTTGGGGTCACTTGTCTCCCATTCACCTTTCAATTGGTAGATCACCAGTGCAAAATCTCCATATACTTCCAGCGTTCTAATTTTGCGTTCTAAGGCGGCACAAAGTCCCATGATACATGTTTCATACTCTGCCATGTTATTTGTACAATCAAAATCCAACTTGCATGTGAATGGATAATGATATCCATTTGGGGATACCAAGACTGCCCCAATTCCATTGCAGCATTTGATGCTCCATCGAATCTCAATTTTTAAAAGTGATCTTTTGTAGCGTCTTCTTCAATAGCTTCCACATACATTAATTCTTCATTGGGGAAGCCAAAGTTCAGGGGCTCATAATCTTCTAGAACTTTGCTGGCTAGAAAATCTGCTACTGTACTTCCTTTCACAGCTTTTTGGCTCACATAAACTATCTCAAATTCAGAGAGGAGAATTTGCCATCTAGCCATTCTTCCATTCAGAGCAGTTGACTCCATTATATACTTTAGAAGATCCAACTTCGAGATTAACCAAGTTGTATGGTATAGCATGTATTGCCTCAACCTTTGAGTTGTCCAAATCAAGGCACAACACAATTTCTCAATCAGGGAATATCTCATTTCACACTCAGTGAATTTCTTACTGAGGTAGTATATCACCTTCTCTTTTATTCCCGAATCATCGTGTTGACCCAGCACAAAACATTGTCAAATTCAGTATTAGTGGCCTATCTGGGCATAGAGGTGATAAGACTGGAGGGCTCGAAAAGTATTGTTTAACCTTATCAAAAGCTTTCTGACATTCATTATCCCACATGCCTAGATTGTGTTTCTTCAGAAGGCGAAATATGGGATCACATTTCTCAGTTAATTGTGAAATGAACCGAGCAATGTAATTTAACCTTCCGAGGAAACCTCAAACTTCTTTTTGAGTGCGCGGCGGAGGTAATTCTTGTTTAGCCCAGACCTTGTCTGAGTCAATTTTGATTCCCCTCTCGCTGAATATGAAGTCTAACAATTTTCCCCATCTAGCTCCAAAAGTGCATTTTGTTGGATTGAGCTTTAACTGAAATTTCCTCAGTTTCAAGAATAACTTCCCCAAAACTTGGATGTATTCAATTTCTATTCGGGATTTTGCGATCATATTATCAACAAGGTCACCATCTTTACTGTCTCTTCATGAGGTAGAATTTATTTTTCCTCTTGTTTTACCATTCTTAACAAGCCCGGAGATAAGCCACAATCTTTGTCATCTTCAAAGTCCTGGTATCTCTCTAAACACATGTCTTGCTCAAAAGAAAGTTCTAACTCCGTAACAGTGTTACTCATGTCATTGATATCCAGGGACCTATTGTAGGTACAAAGAAATATACAAAGAACGAATGAATTTAAGTATAATTATTTGTATGTATGCTTATGAATGAAAGAATAATTTGGAAAAGGTTCAAGGAATGAAGGAATCTATCATAATTATTTGGATAGAAAGAATGAAAGAATCTAAAAGAATGAGAGGATATTTTAAAATGAACTAAAGTATGTATTTCATAGTGATGTTCGGACAAAAGCCTATTTCACAAAGGAATTCTTATTGCTTCTAGGCTTAAAGCAACAAGTGTGTTTTGAACATTACTCTGTGTAAGCTCTAAATACTACAGGAATTTCTTCTGCAGTCTAGTTATTCAGAGCACTCCCAAGTTTTTTAGGGCGGATATCTGACAAGGTCCCTCTTTCAATGATTTCTTCATGTATGGCACTGATGTGAACATTTCTGAACATTTATTCAGGGCCTTTGACCTCTTCAAAAAATTTCAACTTTTTTTAGGGTTTTTTTTGAATTTTTTTTATTATACGTGATACAATGCAATGCTAATGCATGAATGCAAAAAGAGGCGTCGGTCCTGATTCAATTTCATTTAGAAAACTTTACTAGAGGACAAAATTCTTTACATAAAACGGATTACAAATATACATACAGCCGTATTGCCTTCCATTTTACCAAGAAATTTGTTCTTCATGACAAGCTTAGTAATCGAACCAGAATCGACACTCTTTCAAATGTGAAATGACATGTAATGCAATCATAGCCAAAACAAAATGAAACATATTAGTACAAAATAAAAGCAAGTGAGAAAGAAACAAATAGAGCACTTATTCGGGTGACCACCATGGTAATCGCAATACTATCTAGGGTAGGCTCTTAAGGTCTTTTACATGCAGTTTGGGTTCTAAAGTTGAGGTACCCGAACCAGCAGATTCCTCGATCCTCACCCATTATAGGCTCATACGGACCGAGTTCAGTTTAGGGGAATATATTTCCCTATGGCTGCACGGAGATGAAAATATCACGAAGACATAAGTACGGATGTATCCCGAAAGCGATCCACTATCCTGCACGGAGGTGAAAACCTCACGAAGGAGTGGCTTCTCACTCCCACTTAAAAAGGTAAGACCAAAACGGTCCTTATGCTATATGATGCGAGACTCAAACCACAGCAATCATATGAAATAGCAACACGAACAAATTCAATAATAGGATCGTAATTTTTCAAATCAGATTTTCAATTTTCGATAACAAGACAGAAAATAATCAATTTTAAGGCTTGACTCTCTTATTTTCTCCAGCGGAGTCGCCAAGCTGTCGAAACCATTTTTTTATTTTGGAAAATGGGGTCGACTTTAAAAAATGAAAGTGGAGTCGCCACCAATCTTTTTTTGAGGTGTGATCGGGTCACCTTGAAATTGATTATTAAAATATTTTGATTTATTAAAACGATAATTTTGGCCTACGAAATTTGAAAAAACATGTTCGGGAGTCGATAACGTACGAGGAAGGATTAGCACCCTCGTAACGCCCGAAATTGGTACCGAATTGATTAATTAATGTCTTAATATCGAAAATTTAAAGAGATTTTAAAACACGGAGTAATTGCTTATTTCCAAAAATCGGATAAAATGTGATATGGTTTTATAAAATGGAAGATGAATTATAATACAAATACATAATAGAATAAAAACAAGGGTAACAATGTAAATAACAAAAATAAAGGCAAAAATAAAATACAATAAAATAAAATTTAAAATCCACAATCTATATGAAATAATAGGAAAAAGAATAAATAAATAAAAGAAAACAATAACAAAAATAAAAGCTAATGGCAAATCAATAGATAAATAAATACTATATACAATAGTTAAAAGATCATAAAATAATAATAATACAAATAATTAAAGATTTAAAATTGGAAATTATTTAAGAGGATATAAATATAATAAATAACAATATGATAAATATATTTACAAACAATAGATAAATAAGTATTAACAAAGTAATAGTAATGAAAACAAAATTAATTAAATATATTAGTAATAATAATACATTAATAGTAAGGAAAGTAATAATAAAAATAATACAATAATAGTAATTGCAATATATAAAAAAATAATGGTAATAATATTAAAATTAAATAATAATAATAATAATAATAATAATAATAATATGGAAAATAATAATAAATATAATTATAGTAAAAATAATATCAAAAAAAATAATAATAATAATAGTGGTAGTAATAAAAATAATGATAATAAATATAATAATAATAGTAACAGTCATAATAATAATTAATACTAAATTAATGAGAAAATAACAAAAATAACAAAAGAAACAAAAAAGGGACTAAATCAAACTAAAAACAAAATTCTGGGGCAAAATCAAAAAAAAAGAAGAAAAAGATTCAATTAGAAAGCGTGCCATAAACAGGGGACTAATTGGGCAATTTTGCCTTTTCCTCAAAATGACGCCATTCAAATAAGGGCCCAATTGAAATCGCATAAATTATAGGGCCAAATTAGAAAACAAAAAGGACTTAATTATCAAATAATAAAAAACGGAAGGACTAAAGTGGTAAAGAGACCAATTACATATAAAACGCGAATCCTTCTCCCGAGTCGGGTCAACAAGCAGATTTTGAGGGGAAACGGCGTCGTTTTGGCGCTTAAAGCCCTGGTGTAAAACGACATCGTTTTCGTTCTTTATTTAAGGCCAAATTTTTAAAAAAAACAAAACAAAACAGTTTCCCTCATTTCCTCTCCCTTTCTATGCATCCGGTGAGACTCCAGTGAGACTCCGACGCTGCCGTGAATGGCGGCCGGAGTACAAAAAAGTAAGTTTTTCTCTTCTTTTTCTTATTGTATTTAATATAATTTACTAGTTTTTTTAAAAAAATAAAAAAAATCTTTGTATGTATAGCGACAGATTCGAAGAAAAAAAGAAAAAATGGAAAGAGTAATAAGCCTTGCTGAACTATTCTCTATATTGATTTCGTCATAAAAATCCCCTTTACAATGATTTCCATTTCGGTTTTTATAGTCGATTTTAGGGATAAAATGAAAAAAGAAAATACAAAAAATCCCTTCATTTCTGTTATCCTCGCTGGCCCCTTTTTTGCTATTTGTTTTCTGCTTGCAAGTGCAAATGTCATGGAGGCGGGGTGGCCCAAGTGCCTGGCTGGCATGGGCTGCGGCGCCAGAGTACTCCAGAAGTCTCTAGGGTTTTCTGAAGGTGTTTAGAATTTTTGGGCCATTCGGGCCTCAGGATTTTGGGGTCTAAATTTGGGCTTGTGTAAATTGTAATTGGGCTATGAACTTTTTAATATTGGATTACTATTATTTATTTGTTTTTTTTAAATGGGTTAATATTGGTTAATTGGGCCCGGGCGAAACAGGCCCGTTACATTCATAGGTTGTATAATGTTAGCATATATGAATGGGCAATTATTTTGAGTTATGTACATATGAGCTAACTTATGACATGTTTTGAATAAGTAATAGGGAATTTCATAAATACGTAAAATGGTTGGGTTTGATTCATGTATCATTGTTGTGATTTTGGTGCCAAATGTGGCATATTGGTTTTGTGGATTGATTAGATGATCATGTGATATTTTTTGGCATGTAAATTGTTATGTTTTGAACAGGTTTTAAATGTTGTTAAAAGCATGCATAGGCATATTTGGTAAGGTGAATTAGAACAAGCATAAAATGAACATATTTTTGGCCAAAAATAGGTTTCTTGTTCTGATGTCGAGCTTCTCTTGTCACAATGTCGGCCAACAGCTTATGACGTCTCGATGTCAAATGGTCCAACGTCGTAATGTGACCGACAGTTTGGCGACGTCACAACATGGGGAGAGCCTCGTCATGACGTTAGCCCTATATTTTTCAAACTTTGCAATTTGATCCTTGTTTGATCCTAGGTCAACTTTAGAACTCACGTAAGCTCGTATTAAGCTAAAAAAAAAGTTTAAATTTTTTCTGAATGACTTGTATTATGATTTATAATGATTTTTTATTTGAATTATTCGTTAAAGGTCTGTAACTATTCTGTTTTGTATTGTAGAATTTTGTAGCTCAGTCTTGGCGAACATGACAAGCTAGGGGTGTTACATTTAGTGGTATCAAAGTTAAGGTTTAGTTGATTCTCAGCTAAACGTAGCATATGTCGAGTCTAGAAAATACATGCCACAATAACATGTGACAGTGATGATTCTTTATTCGATCTGATTTTATTTTTCTTATAGATGTACAATGTTGGTCGAGTCTAACCGTGTCCTACCAAATGAGGTAGATAGTAATGTTCTGACATTCAAACAGGGAGCAATTCTGTAACACCCCTAACCCGTATCCGTCGTCAGATTAGGGTAGGCATTTCTGACTAACCAAAGAATAGGCATTAATACACATGTCCATCAGAAATTTTCAAATTCGTTATTAAACATTCATTCATTTCATTCTACTTACTCTCGCATATATAAACAAAAATATATATAATATATGCCATTTCAAACATCGTACATTTTAAAAGCTTCCTATAAACAAGTACACAAGCATATCGTCATCAACTTATTAATTTTTTTTCAACTATATATATATATATTAAAAACATATTACCAACCTATCAATACATTACAATATACCAATGCCGATACTCATAATCAATTATAACATAACTGTTGATCAAAATTAAACTCACCAAAGGAAATTTTTCATTTGAAAATTGTTAACCACAAACCAAATGTGTGCATATTACATTCACTCTACTAAAACAGATTCGTCAATTTTCAACACCAAGTATGCATATACCCACATAAAAATATTCTATGTTATACTATAATCTCACTATTTGCCAACTATATCCAAACTCGTAAACAACCAACTTACATACGATTATCAAAGCAACCATATCTTTTATTTAATCTAAACATATAAGCCGAACATATTACGCAAGAATGTGACCATTACAATTAATATGTACCATCCAAAATTTACCTAACCAATAATACCCTTCTTGCGTATCATGAGATTTTATTTACCTATCTATACCAATACCATATTCGAGAATACATAGCAAGAATATTAACTTTAAAATTCATTCAAGTCACCTTTTCATATATTAACACAAACACCTATAAAATGCATTTTCACATTAACCAACATTATGACCGAATTCACACAAGATCAAACTAACATAGTTTAGCCATTTTCGCATGGCATAAGTACACATACAGACCGTTGAGAACAATTCAAAATATATATTAGCCTATACAAGCCATAATGGTCAAGGTTCACTACTTTAAGAGGGTACCAAAAGGGATGATAGTATGAAGAGCTTTTGAAGTGATTTTCCGAGCACAAAATGAGCTTCCGAAGGTAACCTACGCATTTAGAAAATAACCAACACAAGGTAAGTTTTCATAGCTTAGTAAGAATTAAGCAATTATTTCCATTCACATAAAATTACACCAATGAAACAAATAATTTATTTTTCACCATTAAACCGAATAATCAAAACTCCAAAGATTGAATGCATACTACATTATAATTAATTTATAGAGATGATACTCACCTTTATCTCTAGTATACTGACCAACTCTAAACTTAGTCATGCATGCACATACCTAGGATAATATACTCAGTCATTCCTGTATATTTATTTGCATCTATAATAGAAGTCTTCAAAACGAATCTCACACCTGCACATTGTCAATATGATTAGCAACATTCCACACACTTAGTATCATTCATTAATAATTCGCGTAACGTGTCGCTCACATAGAGCCGTTACTTTCTTACTTCTTGTAACGTATCGCTCACATAGAGCCGTTACTTTCTGCTTATCGTAATGTATCGCTCATATAGAGCCGTTACTTCATACTTATCGTAACGTGTCGCTCACACAGAGCCGTTACTTAAACTTGCACATATGGTACTAATTGAACCGTTTCACCCAATGTATGCTTCTCCTAACTTGTTATTCAATCAATATGTATATATATATATATCATATACACTTCGCACACAAGAATGTATACTTATACATGTATATATATCAAGGTATCCAATATACCAAGTACTATATTACATTTTGGCCTACATCACCTCAAACCATCATCAACTCCACTTATTATGCCTAAATCTCAATCATAATATTATCATTAAATTTCCTATCTCATGCATCTAATTACAACAATCAAGTACCATCACCCTCGATCATTTCTTATCAATTTAAAATATATATGTATATTCGGCAATACCTTGAAATAACCATCACCATTTAATATAAACTTATAAGTAAGTATTATTTCGATTTAATTCCAATACTTAAAACTTACCTTGATAGTTGAAAGGTAAGGATATCCCGGCTACTCGTCTAGTTTAGCCTTCCCCCGATCTTTTTCCAACTCTTTCTTCCCTTGATCTAAACAAAGTTCGAAAAGAGTCTATTCAAATAATTTTTTCATTCATCTCAACTCAAAACACATCATTGTATTATTCACTCAATTTTTCATTCATAGTTTCGAAATCCTTACACTTTAATACCAAATTCTTTCATTCATTCGAATACATAAAATTCATACACATTTTAGGCTAATGCCGAATACTCCTCAAAAATGAATTAATCCTCTTATACACTAAAATAACTCTTAACATGTAATTTGGAATTTACACATTCACCCCTCTAGTTCGGTTTTCTCACTAATTTAGTCCCTTAACATATAACACACGAATTACATGAAATTCGAATTAATCTTTTAAGAACCGAATTTCCACTAGTCCTATTCAAGTCTATATGAGTTATTTGTCATGGCATTTGTACCCTTAACAATTTAATTTATGCAATTAAACCTCTAATACTTAATTTAACCAAGCTCTCCAATTCAAAAAAAAAAACATTTCTATTTATCACCTATCTTTAATATTCTATCAACAATCATTTCCAAGATATAAACATTCATCCATGGCCGATTATGTTATTACAATGCACCCGTGTTTCAACATATATATACATATATATATACAACCAACAATTTAGTTATACTAAACCTCATACAAGCTCACTTCAACACTCGGCCAAGAGTAAAGAGCATTTCTATGCTCCGAATAAAAAAAAATAACTTCCATAGCATTCATACAATTTTAAATCACTATGCTCCATTTCATCTAGATTTCTATCTCAAATCATCTTATATTTTTCAACACTACAAATCACAAATACTCCCCCCCATGGCCGAATCTAAACATGTTAATTTCCAAAAATTTTAACATGGTTTAGGTAATGTTCAAAGTGACCAGCTCAATTATGAAAGAATCTACTAAACTAAAACTCAATTACTCACCTTACAACCACATGCAATGGCCAGATGATGAAGGAGAAATTTCTTCTTTTCTTTGAAGAGAATCGGTGAAGAAGATGAAGGTAAGAGAGAGAAAATGAATTTTTGATATGTTTATTTTATTATCACCACATAATACATATTATAAAATTCATAAAATATAACATTTAACATTATAAAATAGTTAAAAAGCCTCCCCCATCATCATTACCGTCCACTACCATGTAATGTGGAAAATTTGACATGCAAGTCCTTATAAGAAATAAAACAAATTATTTAACCTTTCCAATTTCATGCACATTACTTTTACTACTTTAGCTATTTGATCCTTTTCTTAAATTAAACATCTAAACATTTAAATTATACTACGATATTTTTACTCATGCACAAACACTTAACATAGACCTTAAATAAATTAAGAATATATTTTTCTAACTCGGATTTATGGTCCCGAAACCACCATTCCGATTAGGGTAGAATTCGGATTGTTACAACTCTTCCCCCTTAGAAATTTTCGTCCTCGAAAATCTTACCAGAAAAGAGGTTCGGATATCGCTCTTTCATCATATCCTCTAATTCCCAAGTTGCTTCTTCCACTCCGTGCTTTTGCCACAGTACTTTAACTAAGGGAATTTTCTTATTTCTCAATTCTTTTATCTCACGATTCAGGATACGAATAGGTTCTTCTTCGTAAGTCATATCAGATTGAATCTCAACTTCAGCCGGGCAAATCACATGCGATAGATCAGATCGGTATTTACGAAGCATCGAAACATGGAAGACGTTATGAATCTTTTCTAACTCAGGTGGTAACTGTAATCTATAAGCAACTGGCCCGATACGTTCAGTGATTTCATACGGCCCAATGAATCTCGGACTCAATTTTCCTTTACGGCTAAATCTAATTATCTTTTTCCATGGCGAAACTTTCAAAAACACCCTATCACCAATTTGAAACTCAATATCCTTACGTCTCAAATCCGCGTAAGATTTTTGACGATTCGATGCTGCCTTCAAACTATCACAAATTACGGCCACTTTCTGCTCGGCTTCCTTAACCAGATCAACTCCGTGTATCTTGTTTTCACCGAGCTTGGTCCAGAACAATGGTGTACGGCATTTACGACCGTACAAAGCTTCATAGGGAGCCATTTTGATACTAGATTGAAAGCTATTATTATAAGCGAATTCAATCAAAGGCAAGTATCGCTCCCACGTACCTCCGAACTCGAGAACGCAACATCTTAACATATCCTCGAGTATTTGGATAACACGCTCGAATTGACCATCTAATTGCGGATGAAAAGCCATACTAAAATGTAGTTTAGTACCCAAGGCATCCTGTAATTTCTTCCAAAAACTCGATGTGAATCTCGGGTCTCTATCCAACACAATAGAAATAGGTACTCCGTGCAATCGTACGATCTGTGATATGTATAACTCCGCCAACTTATCAAGGGAAAAATCCATACGTACCGGGATAAAGTGGGTCGATTTCGTCAATCTGTCGACTATTACCCAAATTGAATCCTTTTTACTCGATGTCAAGGGCAAACCCGATACAAAATCTATCGTAACTCGATCCCACTTCCATTCTGGTATCATGATCGGCTGAAGTAATCCTGATGGCACTTAATGTTCAGCTTTCACTTGCTAGCATATCAAGCACTTCGACACATAATTCAAAATGTCATGTTTCATCCCGTGCCACCAGTAGAATTGTTTTAGATCGTTATACATTTTTGTGCTACCCGGATGAATCGAAAATCTACTGCTATGAGCTTCGTCACAAATCATTCGAATCAATTCAGGAATCTTTGGCACACAAATTCAGTTCTTGAACCGTTAACATCCTTCAATATCTACTTGAAAGTTCGAATCCTTACCTGAACCACATTGGCTTTTCTTTGCTTTCAAAACATCATCAACGTCTTGAGCTTCTCGATTTTGCTGTTCAAGCAATGTCCTCACTTTCAACTCAGCATTGATCGTACCATCTTCAGTTATGTCTATCTCTGTATTCATAGCACGTAAAGTAAACAGCGACTTCCGGCTAAGTGCATCTGCGACCACATTCACCTTTCCTGGGTGATAATCAATCACGAGTTCATAGTCCTTCAACAATTCGAACCACCGTCGCTGCCTCAAATTCAGATCTCTTTGAGTCATTAAATACTTCAAACTTTTATGATCCGAGAAGACGTGGCATTTCTCACCGAATAAGTAGTGACGCCAGATCTTCAAAGCAAAGACTATAGCAGCCAATTCAAGGTCGTGCGTTGGATAATTCCTCTCGTGTGGCTTCAACTGTCTCGAAGCATAGGCTACAACTTTACCTTCCTACATCAATACACAACCCAGCCCATTTAGAGATGCATCATTGAAAATAACGAACTCTTTACCCAATTCTGGCTAGACGAGCACAGGAGCTTCTGTTAACAGGGTCTTCAGTTGATCAAAACTCTTTTGACACCTTTCTGACCACTCAAATTTCACATCCTTCTGAAGTAGCTTGTCATCGGGGATGCTATCATAGAAAACCCTTTTACGAAGCGTCTATAATACCCGGCAAGTTTGAGAAAATTACGAATCTCGAAAACATTCCGAGGGGGTTTCCAATCAAGTATGGCTGAAACTTTACTCGGATCAACCTGAATGCCTGCTACTGAAATAACATGTCCCAGGAAATTAACTTCGTTCAACCAAAACTCACATTTGCTGAATTTTACGTATAATTGTTTTTCACACAAAATTTGTAGTACTAGCCTCAAATGCTCATCATGCTCGGTTTCGCCTCGCGAATAGATCAGTATATCATCAATAAATACCATAACAAACTGATCTAGATAGGGTTTGAATATTCTATTCATCAGATCCATAAAAACGGTAGGGGCGTTAGTGAGTCCGAAAGGCATCACTAAAAACTCATAGTGGTCGTATCTTGTCCGAAAGACGGTTTTTGGTATGTCTGATTCTCTAACTCGCAGCTGGTAGTATCCTGACCTCAGATCAATTTTTGAAAATACTGAGGCTCCCTTAAGCTGGTTGAATAAATCATCAATCTGTGGCAACGGATATTTGTTCTTCACTGTTACTTTATTGAGTTGCCGATAATCAATGCACATCCTCAAAGTTCCGTTGTTCTTTCTCACAAATAAAACAGGCGCACCCCAAGGAGAAAAACTAGGTCGGGCAAAACCTTTATCCGTCAACTCTTGCAGCTGAATCTTTAATTCTCTCAATTCAGTCGGTGCCATTCTATACGGAGCTATCGAGATCGATGTAGTCCCTAGCGTTAGCTCAATACTAAATTCCACTTCGCGTTCTGGTGGTAATCCCGGCAATTCTTCCGGAAATACATCCGTATATTCACTAACCACTGGCACTGACTCAATCCTCTTTTCTACTACTTTCGTGTCAATCACGTACGCAAGATAAGCTCCACAACCCTTTCTCAAATATCGCCGAGCCGACATTGAAGATATCACAGTAGGTAGTCCATTCAAGTCCGCAGATTCAATTCGGATCCTCTCATTATTTTGGCGTCTCAAATCAATAGTCTTTCGTCTACACCGCATCATGAACTGTCAACCAATCCATGCCGAGAAAGATGTCGAACTCATCAAAAGGCAATAGCATCAGATCAGCCGAAAAGCACATGTCTCGAATCTTCAATGGGCAGTTATTACACTTTGTCAACTAATACCCACCGACCCAGAGGGTTTGAAACCCGAATTACAAACTCAGTAGACTCAACAGGTAGAGTCTTACTGGATGCTAATGCTTCATACATATAAGAGTGAGTCAAGCCGGGATCAATCAAGGCAGTTACATTAGTATCAAAAAGAGTAAAAATACCGGTAATGACATTGGGGGATGAAGCCTCCTCTCTAGCACGGATGGCGTAAGCTCTAGTTGGTACACGAGCATCTGATCGAACAAGCGTATCTGAAGCCCCCCTCTGTGCACCACTCCTACCTCCCCCAAAATGAGATGATCTACCTCGAGCCGTAGCGCCGCTCGGTCTCGCATTCTGAACAGTACCTCTTCTAGCGGTCTCCGGGCAATCTCAAATGAAGTGATCCTGTGAGCCACACTTATAACATGTGCGAGAAATAGATTTACCCCAACACTCTTCATGATGTCGTCTGCCACACTGCTGACACTCTGGTTTGCTCAATTTCTCATTATCCACACTTGCAACTGATGTAGCCCGAGAACTCACTGGCGGCTGTTCTCGTATAGAAATCCCGGTGTTAGGCTTGAGTCGACCACCGTCATTCTTAAAATTCTTCATAGACATCTGTGAAAATTTGCTTGCGGACCTCTTCCGAGTGTCTTTAGATTCAAACTCGGCTTTTTGTTTTTCCTTTCCCAATTCTTCAGCTTTACAAGCTCGTTCAACTAGCACAACGAACTCATTAATTCCAGAATACCAACCAGAAGCTTTATATCCTCGTTTAAACCATCTTCGAATCTCTGGCACATAGCAGCTTCTGACAAAACGCACTCACGAGCATGGTGACAAAGTGGCACAAATTTGCGCTCATATTCAGATACAGTCATGCGGCCCTGTTTGAGCTCGAGGAATTCTTTGCGCTTAGAGTCAATAAAGCGCTGGCTTATATATTTCTTACGGAATTCTACTTGAAAGAAGTCCCAGGTAACCCTTTCTTTCAGGACAACTGACACGAGTGTATTCCACCAGTAGTAGGCAGAATCCCGTAACAAGGATATAACACACTTCAAACATTTATCGGGGGTGCAAGACAGTTTGTCAAATACACGAATGGAGTTATCGAGCCAAAATTCGGCTCTCTCCGCATCGTCGTCATCCTCGGCTCTAAATTCCTAAGCTCTGTGTTTCCTAATACGGTCAATCGGAGGTTTAGTCACTTTGTCAAGATTAGCAACTGAAGGTACCACCGGTGTTACTAGGGGTACATTCGGATCTTGAGATTGTTGAACAGCCGGAGTGGTTCGTAAGTAATGACTGAACCAATCGTTCATCATATTATGGAAGGCCTGCTTTACCCTCTCATCTGGACCACTCGCAGCAGGTCGAGATTCTTCCGGCGCGATCCCTTGCGCTGGAACAAGCGCCACACTCTCGACATCATCAGCTAATGCTTGCTCGGGATCCAGATCCATTACTATATGGAAGAAACAAATACATATATCTGTCAGAAGTCATCACATTATCTTATCACAAAATATGGCATGTATAGCTAGACCTTTGCGCGCTACGTTAGTCCAAGAACCGACTAAACCATAGCTCTGATACCAATCAAATTATAACACCCCTAACCCGTATCTGTCGTCGGATTAGGGTTACGAGGCATTTCCGACTAACCAAACCCAGAATAGGCATTAATACACATGTCCGTCAAAAATTTTCGAATTCGTTATTATAATTCATTTCATTGTACTTACTCTCACATATATAAATTAAAATATATATAATATATGCCATTTCAAACATCGTACATTTTAAAAGCTTCCTATAAACAAGTACACAAGCATATCGTCATCAACTTATTAAATTTTTTTCAACTATATATATATATATTAAAAACATATTACCAACCTATCATTACATTACAATATACCAATGCCGATACTCATAATCAATTATAACATAACTGTTGATCAAAATTAAACTCACCAAAGGAAATTTTTCATTTGATCATTGTTAACCACAAACCAAATGTGCGCATATTACATTCACTCTACTAAAACAGATTCGTCAATTTTCAACACCAAGTATGCATATACCCACATAAAAATATTCTATGTTATACAATAATCTCACTATTTGCCAACTATATCCAAACTCGTAAACAACCAACTTACATACGATTATCAAAGCAACCATATCTTTTATTTAATCTAAACATACAAGCCGAACATATTATGCAAGAATGTGACCATTACAATTAATATGTACCATCCAAAATTTACCTAACCAATAATACCCTTCTTGCGTATCATGAGATTTTATTTACCTATCTATACCAATACCATATTCGAGAATACATAGCAAGAATATTAACTTTAAAATTCATTCAAGTCACCTTTTCATATATTAACACAAACATCTATAAAATGCATTTTCACATTAACCAACATTATGACCGAATTCACACAAGATCAAACTAACATAGGTTAGCCATTTTCGCATGGCATAAGTACACATACAGACCGTTGAGAACAATTCAAAATATATATTAGCCTATACATGCCATAATGGTCAAGGTTCACTACTTTAAGAGGGTACCAAAAGGGATGATAGTATGAAGAGCTTTTGAAGTGATTTTCCGAGCACAAAATGAGCTTCCGAAGGTAACCTACGCATTTAGAAAATAACCAACACAAGGTAAGCTTTCATAGCTTAGTAAGAATTAAGCAATTATTTCCATTCACATAAAATACACCAATAAAACAAATAATTTATTTTTCACCATTAAACCGAATAATCAAAACTCTAAAGATTGAATGCATACTACATTATAATTAATTTATAGAGATGATACTCACCTTTATCTCTAGTATATTGACCAACTCTAAACTTAGTCATGTATGCACATACCTAGGATAATATACTCAGTCATTCCTGTATATTTATTTGCATCCATAATAGAAGTCTTTAAAACGAATCTCACACCTGTACATTGTCAATATGATTAGCAACATTCCACACACTTAGTATCATTCATTAATAATTCGCGTAACGTGTCGCTCACATAGAGCCGTTACTTTCTTACTTCTTGTAACGTATCGCTCACATAGAGCCGTTACTTTCTTACTTCTTGTAACGTATCGCTCACATAGAGCCGTTACTTTCTGCTTATCGTAACGTATCGCTCACACAGAGCCGTTACTTAAACTTGCACATATGGTACTAATTGAACCGTTTCACCCAATGTATGCTTCTCCTAACTTGTTATTCAATCAATATGCATATATATATATATATCATATACACTTCGCACACAAGAATGTATACTTATACATGTATATATATCAAGGTATTCAATATACTAAGTACTATATTGCATTCGGCCTACATCACCTCAAACCATCATCAACTCCACTTATTTTGCCTAAATCTCAATCATAATATTATCATTAAATTTCCTATCTCATGCATCTAATTACAACAATCAAGTACCATCACCCTCGATCATTTTTTATCAATTTAAAATATATATGTATATTCGGCAATACCTTGAAATAACCATCACCGTTTAATTTAAACTTATAAGTAAGTATTATTTCGATTTAATTCCAATACTTAAAACTTACCTTGATAGTTGAAAGGTAAGGATATCCCGGCTACTCGTCTAGTTTAGCCTTCCCCCGATCTTTTTCCAACTCTTTCTTCCCTTGATCTAAACAAAGTTCGAAAAGAGTCTATTCAAATAATTTTTTCATTCATCTCAACTCAAAACACATCATTGTATTGTTCACTCAATTTTTCATTCATAGTTTCGAAATCCTTACACTTTAATACCAAATTCTTTCATTCATTCGAATACATAAAATTCATACACATTTTAGGCTAATGCCGAATACTCCTCAAAAATGAATTAATCCTCTTATACACTAAAATAACTCTTAACATGTAATTTGGAATTTACACATTCACCCCTCTAGTTCGGTTTTCTCACTAATTTAGTCCCTTAACATATAACACACGAATTACATGAAATTCGAATTAATCTTTTAAGAACCGAATTTCCACTAGTCCTATTCAAGTCTATATGAGTTATTTGTCATGGCATTTGTACCCTTAACAATTTAATTTATGCAATTAAACCTCTAATACTTAATTTAACCAAGCTCTCCAATTCAAAAAAAAAAACATTTCTATTTATCACCTATCTTTAATATTCTATCAACAATCATTTCCAAGATATAAACATTCATCCATGGCCGATTATGTTATTACAATGCACCTGTTTCAACATATATATACATATATATATACAACCAACAATTTAGTTATACTAAACCTCATACAAGCTCACTTCAACACTCTACCAAGAGTAAAGAGCATTTCTATGTCTCAATAAAAAAAAATAACTTCCATAGCATTCATACAATTTTAAATCACTATGCTCCATTTCATCTAGATTTCTATCTCAAATCATCTTATATTTTTCAACACTACAAATCACAAATACTCCCCCAATGATAGGAATCTAAACATGTTAATTTCCAAAAATTTTAACATGGTTTCTGTAATGTTCAAAGTGACCAGCTCAATTATGAAAGAATCTACTAAATTAAAACTCAATTACTCACCTTACAACCACATGCAATGGCCGGATGATGAAGGAGAAATTTCTTCTTTTCTTTGAAGAGAATCGGTGAAGAAGATGAAGGCAAGAGAGAGAAAATGAATTTTTGATATGTTTATTTTATTATCACCACATAATACATATTATAAAATTCATAAAATATAACATTTAACATTATAAAATAGTTAAAAAGCCTGCCCCATCATCATTGCCGTCCACTACCATGTAATGTGGAAAATTTGACATGCAAGTCCTTATAAGAAATAAAACAATTTATTTGACCTTTCCAATTTCATGCACATTACTTTTACTACTTTAGCTATTTGATCCTTTTCTTAAATTAAACATCTAAACATTTAAATTGTACTACGATATTTTTACTCATGCACAAACACTTAACATAGACCTCAAATAAATTAAGAATATATTTTTCTAACTCGGATTCATGGTCCCGAAACCAACATTCCAATTAGGGTAGAATTCAGACTGTTACAAATTTATAGCATACTCGTATCCTAAATACCTAGAAGTAAGGACTCTAGGTTTTTCTTCCAAATGATGAATAAATGATTTGCACAGTTTATGGGAGTTAACCCTGCAGCTCCGCAGCCTCTTCCCCTTCGTTTGCCTCTTTTGGCACCCTGTCGTCCTTAAAGTTCAAGTCTGATAATTGTTAATCAAACCCCGATAGATAAGATTCACAAGTGTGGGGCAGAAGAATTCTGAGGTCTATATAATGATGATATAGCGAAAGCTGAATACTAGTTGGAAAAAACTTAGCGAGTTCTTAGTGAATAGCTTGTTCTCCCAATGATAGTCTAAAATGTGTTATATCTCTGTTGAAAGAAGAAGTGTACCAATGGTGGATTACTTTAACATTTGTGGTCTCGAGAGATAAAGTAACATGAGATTTCTTTCAAATTGAATTTAAGAACAAATATATCAATAAAATGTATCTAGAGAAGAAGAAACAAGAATTTATGGATTTAAAACATAAAATATGTCAGATGTTGAATATGAGTGTAAACTCATTTACCTAAGTAAATATGCTCGAGAATTTGTACCTTCAGAGGCTGAGATTTGTAGTCGATTCGAATAGGGTTTAAACTAAGACATACGAACGATAGTGGGTGCATTGGAAATAAAAGAGTTTCTGGTATTATTCGAACGTGCCCAGAAAATGGAATAAATTTGGAATGATAAGAAACGTGCTAAGGCTAAAAGTGAGGATACCGGGAAGCTTAGCATGGCTAGAACTTTTTTTACTCCTTCATCTAAAAGAACGAGGGATTTCAGAAGCCAGTCTGTACTACTGTTGGAAATTCGAGAAAATGTGTGTCCAGAAAAAATAGCGAGTGCCAGTAGTGTTCGAAATGTAGACAAACCCATTTGCAAGCATTTTTGAAAAGGAGATAATATGATACATTGTCGAAAAGGGGAGACTCATTTTGTTATCGATGGCTATTGTCTAATCATTTGTTGAAATGTTTTGTTAAAATGTTAAAGGGGAGATTGTTGGGACTTTAACTATCTGGGGTGTCATTGTTCCATTTCTTGTTCGAATAACACTTAAGACAATAAGGTAGGACATCGCTTGGGACAGCAAGTTGGGATAGATAAAGTACAGTAAGTTTGTTGGCATTTTTTACTTGGATAATTTTGGTTAACTTCCTATCAACAAATGAACTTTGGTTTTTTCTTGGTTTAATTTTAACATTGCTGGGAGCTTAATTTTCAAATGGGAGAAGAAAGAGAAGAGATTGATTCAAAGCAAACCTTATCCTTTTACTTGGTGACTTGGTCTTACTTGGTGTTGAAGCTTATTTGAATTTACTTGGAGAGGAAGCATTAATTCAAAATTTAAAGGGGGGATTTTTGTGTGGATAATTTCTTTATTTTAAATGTTGATTTATCTTTTCAAGTTACTTGGAGAAGCTGCAGTAGTTGTTATTTTTTGCTCTGTAATCTTGCACTCTTTAGGAAATTATTCGTCTAAAGATTATTGCAGGTTGGTGTGTTCAAAGGGGATGGTATCTTGTACTGCTTGGAGGAAGCTGCGGGTTGGTCTCACCCCTCCTAAGATTGAATTCTTTTCCCTACAAAAGTGGAATTCGCTAAATGTGTGGTTGTTTCTGATGCAATGATCATTTGTAGTTTATGCCATCTTGCTCTTAAGTCGGTTCTCCATCTCTGCTTTAATTGTGAGATCTCGTGGTGAATTTTGCAGAGATGGGTGGCCCTTTGGAATGTCAATTGGTCCCACCCCTGTAACGCTCGGTTGTTTCTTGAAGCTTGAGTCCAAGCTGGTAGGTTGAGCAGATGGGCTAAGGTATGAGAGGTGGCATTTTTTAACGATCTCTTGGTTTATTTGTCTTCCTTTTTTTTTTTTTTTTTAAATGAATTTGTTTCCAAGGGGAGGGACGTTGATATTAACTGTTTATTCGACCTTACTTTGACGAGAATAGTATGGTGGAGTAACGCAAAATGGCCTAAAGCTATTCTTTCCTTGAATGATTTCCTTTTATGCCATAAATTTCGTGGGATGCTCAAGTCGACAAGGCGGTTTCTATCTTCCCTTCGGACGTCGTCCGCTCTATGGACTTTGAAATTTTGTGTTGACCCGGTTAGAGTTAATCCTGGACCAGCTGGTCTTCAGGGATTTTATGTGATCATAATGGTACTACCCTTTTTACTTTCTCTATTGTGATTGGTGTTTGTGACCCCTTGATTTCTGAGTTGCAAGCTGTTAAAGGAAGCTTTGATATCTTCGTTGCTTGTAACGGGCTAGTGGTGCTAGATTGATTATTGAGAATGATTATTAAAGGTTAAATTCTACTACTTTTTTGCAAAAATTATTGGATCATCCTAAAATCATACTTTTCAAATTTTAAAATTTTAATCTTGATGTAAATGATCATTAATCATTTAATTGGATTTTTTGTGAGTAATGTAAAATAAAAATAAAAAAATAAGCCAACATGACATTACACATGATAATATATTTGATGCATCAAATTTTGAAAATAACAAAACTTAATGAATTTAACAATTACCATTCGGTGAGGACTGAAATTTTACCGAGAAATCATTTACATTAAGAGGGAGGCTAATGGGAGTGCAGATAAATTGGCAAAAGCTGCCATTCTTAGAGGAGGCCCTGGTGGGATCTCATTTGCTTCCTGGTGATTTGGAGGCTGTCGTGGCCACCTGCTACATGGGTTTGGCTCTTGGTCTTTATTTAAGATTATATGTTGTACCTTTAGGGACAAAACTACACATTTAATTTCAAAAGGAAATTTAAAAAAAAAAAAAAAAAAAAGAGAAAAAAGGCGCACAACTACACATTTAGGGACAAAGCTTACCAGTTGAATTAATTTCATAGTAAAAAAGTAAATACATGAAGGGGGGGGGAAAAAAAAAAACTCTTACAAGGGGGAAGCAACCATTACCGGCATATGAAACAATGGCTGCCTCTGGAAGATGCATTGACTTTAACCTTATGCCTCAATTGAAACCAGAAACAGATGCCAGAAGCTGGTTTGTATATGCAAAACTTTCACACTAGCTGCTACGGGATTGTTAGAACGGGGCTGATGATGTTCTACGAAGCTGATATTTTGGCTCGGGAGGAGGTGCGGACGGCAGCAGCTTCTCTAGCTCCTGAGAATATAAAATCCCAGAACCAAGAATGAAAACAAATCGTATGCAGTAGTGATGAATGAAACTTGAAAAAATTTTCATGCATGAAACCATGAATGAAAACTACATGCAGAAGCAAATGCAGTTGTAATATGTGCGGTATCATTTTCAGGCTGAATTGAATGAGAGAAAATATTAAGGAGTTGAGATTTGAGGGCTGGAAACACAAAAACAAGGAAACCAATGCCGTCTCCAGTTGTTTCTTGTACTTCTCACAGTAAATCAAGGATCTTAGGTTCTATGCTACTCGGACTTGAGTGTGAGTGTGAGTGTAAGGGAGGGGTATGTACCCTGAGACAGGTTTTCTTAATTTTTCTCAACATTTCCATGTGCTTAGAGAGTCTATGGAGGATCATATCTCCACAACCATGTCGGAATACAAATACAGGTACTTCGAAAAAAAAAAAATGGAAAGTTGGAGTAACACAGTTATTCACGGTTAAAGGGTTTGCATACAATATTTAACAAGATATACCAAACATTTAAAAAAATGAGTGAAAGCATCCAACCTAAAAAAACCATTTTGGCAATAAGTGGAGGGCCAACTTTAATATAAGACCATAAGAACCCAATACTTAATAGATGTGGATAAACCACTTAAAACTTCCCCTCACATGAAGCTAACAGGGATTACAAGTGGACAACTGCACCAAGGGCTGTCAACCTCACACGGAGTTCAGTAGAATCAACAACATAACTGACCCAAGGCTCTAACACCATGTTAAAGCATCCAACTTAAAATCAATTGGTAATAGGTGGAGGACCCGACTGTAAATATAAGACCATAGAAAACCAACAACTTACCGAATGTGGATAACACCACTTAACAAACACCAACAACCCTATATCCTACTATTTCCTAGAGAAACATAAGAACACGACACAAATGGATTTAACCTGGCTAAAATTAAGTCACCCAACAGATGGGCTCCTAATAAGATTATGGATTTCAGAGTTTGAGACAAACAATTTTACCGTCCAAAATGTCTTCTTTGGGTCATGGTTATATTCTACAATACGTGAAACCTGTTCTGCAGCAAGATTTACCAATCTTATGGTTAAATTCATGTAAACATCCCTCTAGCTACCTTGCGAAAAAACAGTTCATCCTAATGCAATTCATGATAAAGGTCTCTATAATGCGGTTACAATTTAGTTACGGCTAGCTGGGATTCAAGGTGGATGCTGACCTATGACCATTCAATTTTAAGTTGAATGCTTTAACATGCAATCACAGCCAGAAGTTTTCGTTGCCCCATTTCTGCCAGTATTTGCTACCTCATTTCCATAGTCAACATGACAGGCCTATTTGTCTATATTATCGATTCTGGGACTTAATGGGAGTGTCAGTTTGTGTTATCCACAGTATTTAACTTTGGAGAATGTTCTCGTGTCATATTAAATTGGTGCGGGGTTGAATGCCTTAACAGTCTTAAACCAAGCATGCAAGAGTGACTATGTCTTGATAACAAGTGTAGTGATTAAAATTTTCATTTTCCATTCACTGGCAATGGAATTCATATTAACAAAAGGAAGATATCTGTTTAACAAGTCTACAGGAAGTTTTCAACGGAATTATCACACATAAAGGAAGATGAAGCTATCGAGATAGATGATGGCTAAGAACCTGGCTTTGCTATAGCAGACTGGTTTATCATAAACGAAAAAAATGCTACATCATGCACAGTTCATGGTGTTCAGAAGAGACATTAGATAGCCTTAGTAACCAACAGGGCGAACACATAGACTTTGCAGTTCCCATGTTTGCTAGTATATGATAAGGGGATGGCAAGGAATGCAACGTGTTAGCATGAAAGCAGGTTTTTTGTGATTTAACTGGAATCTGAATCAAAGTTCAGGTCAGGCTGGACAATATTTTATTCTATTTGGGTTATATGAGAAAAGGGAACAACACAAGGCAGCATCATGATCTAACTGTATGAAAAACAGCTGCTAACCAACTAGGAGATTCCATAAATATTATACAACTGATAACACATACAGTGGAAAATGAATTCAATTCTGTATGCTGTTGGAGTGTTTAATATCAACCAATGGCCACATTTAAGTTTTAAGAGTTATGGACATGAAGGCACTTAAAGAAATAAAATGGTTTGATGATTTATGATCTGATTTGGAAGAATATATTGACAGATTGTATACTTGGTGATCCCATAAATATCATACAATTGATATTCGCATAAAGAGGCAAACGAGTTCAATTCTCTAAACAGTTGGAGTGTTTAATATCAACCATTGGCCATATTTAAGTTCCAAGAGTTATGGACATGAAGGTATTTAATGCAATAAAATGGTTTGATGATATACAACTCGATTTTGGATAGAATATAAACATAGTGTAACAGGTTATTGACACAAGGAAATAGATATTGGGAAACACAAAGACAGAAATACTAATTTGACTTTTGAGTAATAAGAAATTTATCCTCTTCTTCAAAGAACAGGTCGGAAAAGAAAATGAAACTATTATCTTCTTAAGTGTAAAACGTTTCAAGATCATCAGTTGAATGTAAATGAATCAGAAAGTGTCTTGTAAGACAGATCTAACCTTACGCTTCCTCAGCCTCTCATTTTCCTCTTCTAGACGTGAAACTTTGTTCTCCAGTTCATTAGTGTAAGCCTGTTTATAAACATCTTTTAAATATTGCAAAGTAAAACAAAAAGAATAGTGTGACTGTCAAGTGTCACATTTTAGAGATAAATAACAAAAAAAGCCAACCTGCTTCCTTGCTCGTGAACGTGCCGCAGATTCCCTATTCTTTATCATCCTCTTTTGTCTCCTTTCAACATTTTTCTCAACTATGTCCTCGGAGGCACCTCTTTTCCTTCCAGATGCCTGTGTATCTGATAATGTTCCCATCAAAGGCGAATGTAATGGTACCTGGTTCTCCGGGTATGAGACATCCATTACAGCAGTAGTCCCTAAGGCTAATGGCCGGGGCATAGGCTGGGGTGGCATGTAAACCCCCATTATACTTTGTTGAGGATGGTGATATTGTGGCTGTGGGTACTGCATCCACTGACCTTGCTGCGCAAACTGTGGTGCAACACTTAGATCTACCCCAGCAATAGAAGCACCAGCATCTCCATCCGTAGATGCTTCGGCAACAACTCCAGCTTTCACTAAAAAATCCTCCAATGTCATCTCTCCAAGGGTAGGCTGCCTTTCTCTAGATTTCTTTTCCCCATCATTTTTGCTTTGTTGAATGTCTCTCCAAACCTCATCAACTGTCTTCTTGCTCAAAGCACCAGTTAATGACAAACTCGCCTGACGCTGCAGAGAAGCTTGATTGGTCAGCACGGTGCCATCAGAGTCCATACCGAAAGTTTGGTTAGCCTCCAAGGTCCATACATTCTTGAGAAGCTCATCTAGGTTCATGCTACTCAGAGGTTTTCCCAAGTCACCCAGCTGATTTTGTACCTCATCCAATGTGAGGCTATACATCGAATTTTGCTGAGTTAACTGCTGGACTTGCAACTGTTTTCCATTACTACCAGTATCACCTTGAGACCCCATTGTCTGAATTCCCATGTAATTACTTTTACTTAAAGTAACTTTTACCCCAAATTCTCAAACAAAAATTTGTAGGTAAAGGACTATATCAGTCCTAAAGTCGACTCGAAAGCCACCTGCCCGCATACCTGAAGCTTCACCAGTCAGCAACAAAATTTAGAACCTGAAATTAGACCCATTCATTCATTTCAACTCCCTCCAGTCCAGATGATCCGAAAACATCTTTCTCATATATCCAACAATATAGATTAAAAAAAAAAAAGAATAATTCTCTACTTCCCTTAGAAGTGAAGAAATTATCAAATACATTTCATTTCAAGAATAAATGCATACATGCATAGGGCAGACCGCAAACGCCTCTATCATTCAAAGTTCTTCGAACCCAAACTCTGTATTGAATAAACTAACATACCTAAGAGACTAACATAACAAATCCCACCTCAAAAGATCAAAAGAAAGTGCATTTTTTCCCCTACAAAACAAAGAAGCCTAAAATTACGAAAGGATCCACACTTCACCAATCATTAAAAAAAAAAGCCAGAAGGCATAAAGGAAAAACTTGAAAGAATAGTAATGAAGCACATCAGACCTCAGACACACTAAAACTGGAAGGGAGGGGGTAGAAAATAAATAATTGATGTGAAAATTACCAAATATTTTTGAAAAAAAATTTAAGGGCTGTCATGTTATAATCCGTTCACCAAATAAAGAACAAACAATTTCCGAGAATCATAAGCATTACTAAATCCTCAGATTGTTGCAATATTAAAAAGAAAATGATAAACTTGTTGCATGAAGAAACAAAAATCCAAGGCTTTAAAATGAGAGTTAAAAAGGAAATTATTGAAACAAATCTAAATGAAAAACAAAGAAAAACCCAGAAGAGGATCTAAAAGCTGAGGATTTCTATTTATTAAAAGACAAAACAGAAACGCAGAAAATCAACTGTCAACCAATAAAATAAATACCTTTAAAAAATCGAAGAAAAAACAAGAATGGAAGAAATTTAAAAAAAATAAAAATAAAAATCCTCACTTGGATTTAGAGATAATGGAGATCGAAAGCGTATGAATTTGCAAGAAAACGAAGCTTGATGAAGTTGGATTGAGAAAACAAAGAAGAAAACCAACGGATTTATCAACTCTCCTTAGCCCGCACACCAGCAAGAAGCTTGAGAGAAAATTAGAAATGTGTATATTAGTTATTCAGTATTGTGAATGTGTTTCTTTTTCTTTTTCTTTTTGCCTTAAATGTATATTAAAATTTCAATTTTAATATTTTGAGAAATAATTAAGATTTTAAATCGAAATTATGCTATTTAGCTGGTGTTTTTTTATAAATAAATATTAATTTATCATTTGTCTACAAATATATTTTTTTCAATTACAAATATTTTGATTTTTGTTGTTTATATAATAATTAATTTCATTGAAACTGTATAAAAATTCTAAAAAAAAAAAAAAAAGTAGTGTTGGATAGATTTTACAAATTCAAGATCTAATCTAAATTACTATTTTAATTACTGTTGTAATAAATTTTTTTACTTAAATCAATTACTGCTGTGTAATAATGTTTTTACTCAAATCAATTATAAAATATATGTAATATAATATTACTTTAATATTTTTAAAATAAAATAAGTCGAGTTTTAACTTTAATGCCTTGTTTGGTAGGGTATTACCTCTTAATACATTAATTTAAAAAAATCCGTTGTTTGGTTTTAAAAAAATTAATACATCATTAATAAATCTTAAATCACGTGCATTATCTTTAAATCAAACTTTTTCCTTTTCACTCTCGTTATCGTTTGCGTTGATATATGGTTTTCGATTTTTTTTTTTCTTTCCTATACGTTTTAGGGGTTTATTTTCTTCTAACATTTTTTTCCTATTTTATACACAAAATCTTCTTAATTTCTTGAAAAATAACATTTTAAGAGGTCAACACTTTCATATCTTATTTTGGGTTCTTTCTTCTTCCTCTTCTCTTTCTCTTGTTATTCATCAATTTGTTTCTAATAGGTGATTATTGAATTTAAATATTAGTAGCTCGTATTTTGGTATTTAAGTCATTGAGCATCGATTCTGAAAATAGAATCAGAGCCTTAAGTATTGAATTTAAATATTAGTTTACTTATATTTTGGGTTTTGAATATTATGTTTGATCTAAATATTTTTAAAGCAATTAAGAGATAAATTGATAGCAAAATTGGAAATAGATAGATAAACAAGAACCAAATTTATGGTGCACCCATGCATTTTTATGCCTCGAAGCAAACATTTTTATGCTTATTACTGAATTCTTGGATTGAGATGTATGATGTACCGGTTCATTTGTTGCATTGTAATTCTTTAAACATGTGATAGGTTTATGGGTAAATTTGATATTTTATAGAATAACACTTATATTTTACTTATTTAACAAAGTAATATATGTTTATTATATGATTAACAATCTACTTACCAAACGATGGTTGTTTATTCATTATGTTCGTACACTAGTGTTTCCTCATGTTAAAACATATGTATTAACTAATTTGTGTAACCAAGAGAGACGTAAATGGATTGACCATGGTTCAAATCCATATAAACGCAACAATATTTTTAACTTAAAAAAAATATTAAATCTAGCACTCAGATTAAAATTTATATAAATATAATGTTTTATTTTATTTTTCAAGTTTATTTTATAAAAAAATAATTATCAAACATATTTTCATTATTGAAACTAAGTTTTTACCTCTCTTTACTAACCATGTTTTTCATGTTATTTTTTAAGATGAAAATGAAAATAATCTAAAATTTCTAACTTTTGTTTGAAAAGTCAATTTAAAAATATTGTTTTTAGTTTGAGAATTTTATTTAGCTAAAAAACTGATTTTCAACTTCAAAACTAAACACATTTTAAACAGGATACAAAAAATAAAATATTAAATATAATATTCTCAAACTGGCCCTTTTTGTTTTTTTTTTAACAAAATTTATAAAAATATTGATATATTTTATTGGTGGTTATAATGAAATTCATATTGTATTAATATGATCAGATTGCCTCGTAGTTGTCCCTATTGGAAATCATGAGACCCATTCCCAAATGGCACTTTCACAAGCAATGCAACATTCTCTCTTTTATATCAAATTGTGTTACCAAACTTCCTACTTTAAAAATATGATTTCAATGATTTCAATGTTGGCACTACCTTTACTTTTTTGTAATTTAAAATTTTGATTTTATATTTTTTTTTTCTTTAAAGCATGCCTCAATATTTGATTTTGATTTTGTTTGGTAATTAATGATGTAGATATTTTTGTGGGCCACTTACCAAAAACTTTTATTTCAATGATTTAAAATATCGAATTTATGGTACGTTGAGTTTGATTTATATATTGGAATGGAATGATACAAAATTGGGTCATCAAATTCGTAAATTAATTTTAAGTTGATTTTAATATGAATTCAGGTTGAGATATTTATAAATTTATTTTTATTTCTATTTTAATTTAACCCCTCAAAAATTTTAATAGAAAAACTCTTAAACCGTGAAAATCATTTTGTGTTTGCCTTTCTCTTAATAATTTTAATAGGATTGAGTTTGTCTTATAATTCAGTAAGTTAATATCAAAGGCTTGCATCCTTATACACATACATGTTGTTGAAACTATTTTTTTTCAAAGGTTGACTTTTATTTTTAAAAACAACCGAAAGTTGCCACCAATCTTTTTTTATAAGGTGTGGTCGGACTACCTCGTAATTTGATTGTTTTAACAAAATGTTTGATTTATCAAAGCAATGTTTTTTTCGGTCTACAAAAATCCAGAAAACGAGTTTGGGAGTTGGTTACGCACGAGGAAGGATTAGCACCCTCGTGATACCCAAAATTTGTACCTAATTGATTACTTTGTGTCTTAGTGTCAAGAGTTGGAAACTTGAAAATAATTTAAAAATGCGATCCCTCTTTGTATTGATGTTAATTTCACTCATAAATTGCTTGAATAAATCGAAATAAACGTTAAAGACCATCTCGTTTCGAGATAACAAAATGTTGTATCCCGTAAGTTAGGAAACGACATTTCAAATCTTCAAGCATAAGTTTGCCTTTATTTTTATTTGAAATCTTATGAATTTCAAAATTTAAAAAGATATTCGATTATTTAGGTTTAATGAGGAAATTAAAACCTCGTAAATTAGGGTACGTTTCTCAAACTTCCCAAATACCAAACGTTGCCTATTTTAAAAATTCGTTTTGAATAATAATAGGTGTAATGTTTAAACAATATATACTTATTTTATTTAAATATAATACATCAATAAATAAATATATTCAAACTTAATCTGTAGTATAATGATAAATGGAATAATATATAATAGCTATGTAGATAGAATAATAGAATAGACAGGTAGAGAAATATTTTAATGATATGAACTTCGTTGTGATAATAACAATAATATTAATAAAATAAATGATGAAATCTTAAAAATAAAACAAAATAAAATGGAAATGCATGATAATAATAATAATAATAACTAAATAAACATGACATCAAGAATAATAAAAAAATAATATAGCAACAAAAAAAGGCAAAAGTAAAAGAAATAAAAAATAATATTATAAAAATAATGACAATAACAAATAGGCAAGTAAGAAAATGTAAACAATCTAATCTTTATAAATAAATAAATCAGCGAATAAATAGTGAAATAAAAATAACAATAATAAAAGTATAAAAATAAAATAAAATAATAATAATAATAAAATAAAGTAAAATAAATGGAAATGCCCCATAAAAGGAAATAAATCAATTTTAAATACCTAAAAATAAAGAATAATAAATAAATGGATTAAATAAAATAATATATAAAAAATCTATAAATGGTTGAAATTAAATAAATGGGATCAAATTGGAATTAAAGCAAAATTGCGGGTCTAAATTATAATAGACAAATAATTAAAAAAGGACTAAATCGAAATTAAAATAAAGTTAAATGGCCAGATTTAAAAAGAAAAAAAGAATTAGGATCCAAATGTAACGCGCGTAAAAGGACGAGGGCTAAATGGGAAATCATTCCCAGTCCTCAAAACGCACCGTTTCATAAAGGACCTAAATGGAACGAAAACAAACTTATGTGGAAAATTATAAAATATATAAAACATAGATAGGGCTAAATTGAAAAATGTAAAAAAGCGGAAGGACTAAGGGCATAAATAGCCCAACAATCAAAAACACGCGGATCCCCCCCGGAGCGGGTCGGGTTTTAGGTCAGCCCCCTAAACGACGCCGTTTTGACGTTAAAGGGGACAAGTGAAAACGACGTCGTTTTGGTACCACTATTTAAGCTAAAATTTTCAGATTTTTTCTTCATTTCTACATTCTTAAAAAAAAAAAAAAAAACCTCTCAACTCTCTCTCTCAATCTCCCATGGTCCGGTGAGAGATCCGGCCATTGGTCACTTGCAGGCGTAGCGTTCTTTTGATATCGACAAATGGAGCTCCAAAAAAGGGCCTTTTCATCCTTTTGACTCCTCGAACTCCGATCTGGGGGTATTTTTTATCGAAACTCGGTCGAAAATGGTAAAGTCCGAAGGAAACCCTTCGGCTTCCCTATCGACATATCGGAAAAGGTTGTCCATCATCGGGGACGACGTCCTCTTCCCCACTCGTGGCGGAGAAACAAATTGGTAAGTTTATTTTTTTATTATATTTTATGCCTTAAAAATAAAAAGTAAAACAATAGATAAAAAAGATCACCTCTTGGCGATTCCTGTTCTCTTTTTTTATTAATATATCGTGTGTTACAATCTGTGTTTTCATTGTGGCTTTATAGTCGAATACAAAAATTGTTACTGTTTTCTTTTTGTTGTTTCTGCTTTTTGCCTCTGTTTTTTTCATCCTTTTGCAGGTAATCTCGAATGGTCAACGACAGGGCAAAAGCCTTTTTTTTTTTGCCATTTTGGTGAAACGACAATAGCGGGGTGGTCGGGCCTCAGGACGAGGCGCCAATGGTGCTCCCAATGAGGAGCGACGCACATGGGGTCTAGGGTTAAGGTTTTCTACCGAAAATGTTTAAACATTTTAGGCCACTGGGCCTTGTAATTTTTGGGTTGTATTTAATTTATATTTTGGGCTTGTAAAGAAAAATTGTTAATATTTTTTATTTTAGTTTCTTTTTTTATATATTTCTAGCCCCGGGCGAATTGAGCCTATTACACATGTAATTATAAATATATATATATATATTAAGACAAAAAATTAACAAAAATAAAGATGGAGGTTCCAAAATGAGAGAAAATGATACTCTCTTTTTTTAAAGAAAAATGGAAATAGAAGAAGGAGCCCCTTCTTTAGAGTTTAAGGTTTCCTTTTATTATATAAGTTCGGATTTCGAATCAAATATTTTTATTTTATTATAATTATTTAACGATATATATTCCATCATTTGATTTAATTAACATACTAGAAAATGACTTGAAATTGAAAGATTGCTAACTGTTTTATAAAAAAAAATAAAAATCAAACAAATTGATTTAATTCTTTTATAATTAAAAATTTGTTTGATGCAATAAAATGAAATAAATTGTGGTGGGATTGGGTCAAGGTTACATTTTTTATAAAATTTTGGGGTTGTGGGTCAAGGTGGGTTTACTCTTTTCACGTGGAGATTGAGGGTCCGGTATGGAATTTCGGGGTGGGTTTGGGGCAGGAAAAAATCTGATCCCCTTATTCCGTTGTCATCCCTAATTAGGATGTGAGAATGAAATGAAATAAAATCAAATGTATAATGTTAAATTTTGCTCTTAATTTTTATATATTTTATTAATTTAACCCTTATTTTTTTTTAGTTTAATTTGGCACTCTACTTTTAAAAAAGAGCTAAATTTACCTATTAACCTTTTGAAAAGAGTCAAAATAATTTTTTAAAATGGAAATACGAACTAAAATGTTAATTTTTTAAATATTGTAGCATGTGTGAGAATCCATATATACTTCAAGTTATTTTTTTAGTTTTTATGAACTTTCTATATATATTTTTTAAAATTTTGATTCATTTTTTATTTTTGTAATTTTTATATTAATTGTTGATTTGACATATAAGTCAGATAGTGCCATATTAACTTGAATTACACGTGGATTGCCACACTAATAATGTTGCAAAATGAATGTTTTGGTCAACATTTCGTCAAAAAACAACAACGATGTGACTCTTTTTTAAAAGATTAATAACAAATTTTAGCTTAGAAAAGGAATAAGGGTCAAAATGATAGAAAATATAAATATTGAGGGTTCAGTTTAGTATTATGCCAAAAAAATGAAAGGAGGGGAACATTAAAAAATAAAATAGAATTTTTTTTGTTTTATATTTTTGTATTTAGGGTATATTTATATATCTGTTATTATAAATTTTAACAATAAGAATAAATTCATTTAATATTTCTTATAATTTTGTTAAGGAGTTATAAATATAATTGCAAATAATACATCCGATAATTATATCCTGAGCCAAACATTACAATTTATTATTGAACATGATCCATATAGTGAAACTTAAATTAAAATAAAATCTAGAGAGAAATCACACGGTTTACATGCTGACACTCGAACCCAAGACTTGAGAATTTTGAGAATCTTAATCTTCACATTAAGTTAATGTTATGTATTTAAAAGAGTTTGATCCACATTTTGACCGCTAGTCGATTTAGTGTCCACAGTCAACCGACTAAAGGGAAAAAGTTTGTTTGTAGGTTACAAGTTGATTCAAAATCTACACTCGTTTCCTTCGATTTTTTTATTTTTTATTTTTAAATGATATTTAAATAAATTAGTCTATATAAACACTCATAAATTATTATTTAAATTATTTAGGATTAGTTCACATTATTTAAAAGAACCGGACAAATCATATATTTATATTTTCTCTCTCATATAATTTTTTTTGGTTTTGTACAGTGTTTTAATTTTCTCATAATATATACTAAGTGCTGGATGAAGTGGCAAGGCATGTTACACTCTCCTAACGAGAGAATATAAGTTCAAACCATAGACACAATGTTGTTGGAAGGGTTATATTTGTTGTATATCAATTTATTTGAAGTTTTATATAATTTAATAAAATTATTTTAATGTAATTCTAATATTTAAATAAAAAAATATTAATATAATTAAAAATAATTTGTTTATAATAATATTAAGGGTAAATGCTCAAATTAAGGGTTAACCTTTTAGAGGTTGCTCACGTAAGAGCCAAACCTTTCAAAATAATTAAATAAGGTCCTAACCTTTATAAAAGTGTTCAAATAAGGGCTTTTTACGTACTTCAATATAATTTATAGAAAAAATTAGGTAAATGTTGACTTGTTTACAATAAAACACATAACATATGAATCATATATTGCTTGAAAAGAAAAAAAAAATAGCCAAAAAATAATTTGAAACTTGATATACGACATTTGAAAAGCCTTTGTTTGAACACTTTTGAAAAAGTTAGGTCTTACTTAAACATTTTGAAAGATTTGGTCTTTACTTGAGCACTTTTATAAAGGTTAGACTATTATTTGACCATTTTGAAAGATTTGATTTTTATATGAGCAACCATTAAAAAGTTGGATCTTAATTTAGACCATTTTACCTATAAAGGCTCATTTCCAACTTTATTTACGAAAATAGGCCAATTTTTTCATTATTTATCGAAAAGGGCCGAAAATGACAAAAAAACGTTCATGTAGGAGCATTTTTTGGGTGAAATTTCAGCAAATCGCGCCCCTAGGGGAGTGATTTTGTCATGTTAGCACAAAATGCGCTGACTTGGAAGCGTTTTGATGACGTGGCAAAATCGCACCCCCAGGGGCGCGATTTGCTCCGTGTTTTTCTAGGTTAGGACTTTTTGCATGTTTAGTCCCTAGGGTTTTTTGGTTTGGGGTTTTTAGGGTTTATGGTTACGATTTTGTTAAAATAATTTAGGGTTAGGGTTTAAGAATTTTAAAAAGTAAATCAAGGTTTATTGTTTTTTTTAAAAATTAATTAAATTAGGGTTTAAGGGTTTAAAATAAATAAATTAAATTAGGGTTTAGAGTTTTTAAGAAAATAAATTAAATTAGGGTTTAATTTTTTAAAAAATAAATTTGTGTTTAGGTTTAGGTTTAGGGTTTAGGGTTTAGGGAAAATTATATTGACAATAAGGATTTTTTTTTCTACAAATGTTTCAGGAGAATTAATTTTGAGAAGACAGTTCTGAAAAGATAATGTCAAAAACGCTTCAAGCAGAATGCACTGTCTCAAAAATTACTGAAAAAAGCTCCCATGTGGAGGTTTTTTTTCTACAGTAGTTCTTGAAAAAATAATTTTGAGAAGACGGTTCTAAATAAATAGTGTCAAAAATGCTTCAAGCAAGATGAACTGTCAGCAAAATTACTAAAAAAAGCTCCCACGTGAACGCTCTTTTTCTATAGTAGTTCCCAAAAAATAATTTTGAGAAGACGATTCTGAACAAATAGTGTCAAAAACACTTTAAGCAGGATGCACTGTCAGCAAAATTACTAAAAAAAGCTCCCATGTGAACGCTCTTTTTCTACAGTAGTTCCTAGTTGGCCTTAGGCTATAAATGAGTCAAATTTCATTCTCAGGTTGCATAAGTTACAACAAGAAAAACTAGATAGGCTAAGCAGAATAGAAATTGAAGATGAGTGAACGTATCAGTGCTGTTATTTACTATGATGGTGAGGTCCATGACACCGAGAACGGCGTTATTTTTTTATCGGAGAACATAACGCAACTGGTTTTTAACCAGAACAAAGATTTGATAGAACTTCGTAAAAGAATCAGGCGCAAAATCTTCGGAACGACGCTAATGAGGGTTTCTTCTATTAAGTATCGATTTTGTACTTTGATTGATCCCGTGACATATGACTCATTTGATATCAAAGGTGTTCGTAGCTTGAAAGTGATGGTGCAAACTCATCTCGCTAGTGGATCACCCTATCTTGAGTTATATGTACAATTTTCATCGCCAAATGAAGCATTTGCGACTTTAACATCTACTGCTGTTCGAGAGGAATACATGACCCTGACCCAACACTCCGTTAGTGGGAGGCAAAACACAGAATACTTTAACATCTCATACTCTTCGATGAACCACAACTCACCTATCTTTACTTATCCAGATGAAAACTTCTCTGTTAATGAAATACTTTCAGAAGCACTTGACATTCATCTAAGTTCAATACTTTTACCTTTCGGTTCTGTAATTTCTGATAATCTGTATTTGATCTCTAAAATCAATCTTCACTTCCACCTTTTATTTTTTTTATTTTTTATGATAGTAATAGCCTCAGTTCACATTTCCTCGGAAAACCATCACATTTTCACACAGATATCAATACTGACTGTAATAGCTTTTGAGATACTTGAAAATCAACTCTAACCCATTAAAAGTTCAGACATCAGGTTCAAAGTCTGGTACATAACATTTCATACTCTTACTAGTGTAACTGCCTTGGAGTATCATCCATCTCTGTACTTCTCAAATAAACAAATAATTATCACTATGCTAGACATCATAACATTCTGTCTTTAACTCACTGATATATGTATCAAGATCATTTGAAAAGTGAAAACCAATACACAGGTCTAAGTTGAACTTCCTATCATTCACACTTTGCCAACTTCAATTTCTTCTCAAATCTAGAGAAAGATTAAACTTATAATAGAATTTACTTCAACTGTTACTTGTCGAAGCACTTAACTATACTGATGCCACAATACTCATACAACTTAAAAATCACAGTGCCATAATAAGTCTAACTTCTCAATTACTTTAGTAGATAATGTCCCGACTGAAAATAAAACATCTCGATCATTGGAGAAATTTAAACACAAATTTCCATAACAACCAATACAAAAGCACAATCTTTATACCTCTGGTAACTGTATCAAAGTACTCTCGCCATCAAGTCAAAACTTATAATTATCATAAGCATTTTAATAATAAGAAGAAACCATTTTCATCAATAGAACATTTCTTACTGATATCTCATAGCTGATACTTTGAACAATAATTTATTAAGGAAACAGAAATAACAAAATCTCAAAACTTGGAGATACACAGAAAATATTCATAAGCACTGAAAATAATCTTAACAAAAGCCACACAATCTTCCTTTTTTTTCATTGAGCAATAGCTAGTAAAACAGGACGCTAACATCATATGGACCTTACCGTCAACTTTCTATCAGTGCATGATGCAGAAAACCAGAAAAGATAGAGCAATTTCGATCACAGCTCAAATAGACTACAATGCTTTCATCTACCTGTAAATTTAGTTGACATTCTCATACTATAGGAATTTCATTCGAAATCTTGCAGATATATATACCTCTGAGAGTAAATGGACACATATAATAGTCAGAAGAGATTGCTGTAATTTCTCAACCATAAACGCTGTATTCAGTCATTAATAAATCTCGATCATGATTGCACTATCTAATTCTGTCATTACTAATCTGATATTATTCCAATTGCAAACAGAAATAAATTCAGAATAAATTCCAACAATCACATACTTTAGGCCTCATACCTGGATGAGTTAATTAGCTGAGCCTGACCTTTCTTTAACTATAACGTTTCAGAATCCGAATGATCTTCATATTAACCTGACATCTTTTCTGCAACTATGTTCATTTACTAAACTATTCTCAACTCTGATCACGTTGTCAATTAATCTATAACTCAACTCTTTAGTCTTCCACTTGTAAACCCATTCGGTCTGAATTTCCTAAAATTTCTTTATAACATACCTTATTGGAAGGGGGTGAGGTTGTAACGCCTCTGACTTGCCTCTTATATACTCATGCATACAACTTAACACTCATCAATATATATATTTTGTTTCAAGTAACTTAACATGCATACTCATTTTACACAACCTTCCTATCATCTTATACAAACAAGTGCACTTATACTTTCATTCATAAATCTCGAGTAAAATTACTCATAACATTCACTTAATTTCACAAGTTATACTCGTAACATCATACAAATGCCAATCAAACATGAACATTTATCATAGTATAAACTTTCCTTTCATCTCATCTTTCATATTTCAAGAGAAATTCCTATCCACAATTTATTCATCATCACATAAACATCATAAACTATTATTATTACTTTTTACGAGTCTCAACTCATCATAAACACACTATTTTCACTATCAAATTTAGCTCGGTTGAAGTGCGCATCTGTCTAATAAAACAATTTACATCAGGATCGGGAGTCGTCACACTATCACAGTTCATTATGACATGTATAGCTAAACTCTCACACTCACTATGGTAGTATGAGAACCGACTAAACTATAGTTCTGATACCACTAAATGTAACACCCCTTACCAGTATCCTACGTCGGAACCGGGTACAAGGTATTACCAGACTTAACAATACATTCTACCAAATCCCGAGCCATAAAATTTCACTTATAATTTAAACTTTAACAAACACATGCATACACAAGCATTATAACTCCGTGACCAATATGAGCCACAACTCGTGGCCAAATACAGAATAATCCTTATTACCGTTATGAAGCAATACATTTGGTCAAATTAATTAACACATATAAAAATGACTTAGTCAAGCCCCTATACATGGCATAACTTAAATCATTTATAAATAAAGATACCCATAGATAACTTGATAGTGTGAAGCGATCTCCGACGACCTCCAGCCCGAGCTTGTTTAATAGGACTCTGTAACATGGGAAAGAAAAGGGGGTAAGCTTATAAAGCTTAGTAAGTTTACATGTAAAAATAATAAGCATTAGCAATGAATTTAGCTTACTACTAAGCTGTCATAATTTGCATAAATAATGCTAAGTTCTTACTTTCCCAACTTACTCATTTGTAGCCTTACCAAAGCCTCAACGTGACAAATCCTCACAACAAGTTCTCAAATTGATACAATCATTAAATCACATGCTTATACCTTATTACTCATGTTCACATTAATCTGTCTACTTGAATCTCTGTTACTAAATTATTTATTTCTTCAGTTACAGAGCTCCAAATTACAAACCGCTAATTTTCCCTAAAACTAGACTCACATATCTTCATATCATAAAATTTCTAGAATTTTTGGTCTTTCCAATTAGTACAATTTATTCATTAAAATTTCCCTATTTCACTATTCGACTATTCTGACCTCTCTTCACTACGAATCAATTTTCTCCTCGTACAGAATTTATATGACCTTCTTATTTAGTTCATTTGAAACTAGACTCGTTTATGATTTCAAGAATATAAATTATATCCCATAATTATTTTTTTAAAATATTTTATGATTTTTCTAATTCAGAATAGGGGATCACGTAATCATTCTAAACCAGTCTCACAAAAATTCAAATATCTCAGAATATAGAATTCCTTTTCTTGATCTGTTTCTTTTATATGAAAATAGACTCATCAAGCTTTAATTTTATGTCTCATTCAACTTCTAATTCAATTTCCACCATTTTTTGTAATTTTTCAAGTTCACCCTTGTGCTACTGATTAAACTGTTTTATCTCAAATTTCATCTTTTTCAATAAAATTTCCACATTTTCACATCAGATTTCACTTAATAAATTCATATCTCTCAATGAACACTTTGGAATGTAACAAATAATCGGTGATTTTAGCATATAGCTCCACCTTTATGAATTAAATATACATCCGTGGTATATCCACTTAGCACCACGTTTTCAAATCAACATGTAATCGTGGCATATCCACTTAGCACCACGTAACATGTATAGCCGTGGCATATCCACTTAGCGCCACATAAATAAATCAACATGTGTTACCGTGGTATATCCACTTAGCACCACGTAACATGTATAACCGTGGCATATCCACTTAGCGCCACGTTTTTATTCCAATCAGAAGATTCATCCGAGATTTCCTCATTTAATTCCATTTCATCATCTACAAATTACAATTTTTATCAATTAACCATATGATATTGCTTCTCGTTTCATATAATATAATAAATATCAAACATAAATGAAAATAATACATTATTTACATATCACTTACATTCTTGCACTCGCTTGCACACATTATTACTTGCCTTTTCATTTTACAATTTTATCACTTTACCAGGAACACTTGTACATACGTGCCACTATGAATGTAGCCGAAACTACCACTGATTTGTAGCAGAAGCTACCATTAATTTGTAGTCGAAGCTACCACTTTTCACTTGTTAACTTGTTGAAATACTTGCAACTAGTTAATTACGATTCATACAATAAATAAACAATTTAACATACATATAATAATGTATTATCTACATACAAACTTACATAATTACATTCTCAATCTCATCACATTATCAATTTAACTTATCCTCCCCAAATTATTCTATTCAATACTTTCTTGATATTACACAAAGCCATCTTCCTAATTTGGTCTTACATGTAAACTTATACCAATTCTCATTAATTGTCAAGTCATTATCGAACATTATAATTATATTAGAAAATCAATACTAAAGTATTCATAACTAAAATTTCAATTTAACGTTCAAACTTGTATCATTAAATGCTTATTAAACATATGAACTTACCCTGATACCAAAACGACCATTTTACCAACTTTCTCGATTTTTAATTTTCCTTCCGTTCTAGGTTCAAATCTCATTTTTCAGGATCTAAAACATCACATTTCACTTATTTAATTAATGTACTACTCAAAACAGTCCCTAACCCAAACTTTGGAAAAATTACAATTTTGCCCCTAAACTTTTGCATAATTATGATTTTTCCCCTAGGTTCAAAAATTAAACTTCATCCCTTATTCTTATGTTTTATAACATGCTGATCATTTTCCCCTTCTATGGAAACATCAAATTCTTGCTCTAACATGCATTTATGTACATTAGGTATTTTTGTCGATTATGTCGTTTTACTCGTTTTCACTTAAAATTGCTTAGTAAAAGTTGTTTAACATAATTCTAAGCTTCATATTTCTCCATAAAACATCAAAATAAACACATTTCACCTATGGGTATTTTTCCAAATATGAACCCTAGGTTAAATTATTGCTAGAATAAGCTAAATCGAGTTATCGAGTCTCCAAAAATGTAAAGAACATGAAAAACGAGGCTAAAATGGACTTACCATAAAGCTTGGAAAGCTTAAAAACTCTATCCATGGCTTCCCAAATGTTAAATTCGGCCTCAGCTTGAAGATGGACAAATTTGGCATTTAAATTTTTGTTTTTAATTCATTTAATTCACTAAATTACCAAAATGCCCCTTAAAAAAATCTTTTGAAACATACCCATCCATGTCCATTTTTGTCCACCAACTTAACCAATGGTATAATTATCTTTTGAGGACCTTCAATTTAAAATTTTATAACAATTGGACACCTTTAACATGTAGAACTCAACTTTTGCACTTTTTACAATTTAGTCCTTTTGACTAAATTGAGTGCCCAAACGTCAAAATTTTCAAATGAGATTTTCATGAAATGATTCCATGAAATTGTAGACCATAAAAATATAAATAAAATAAATTTCTCAACATAGGATTGTGGTCCCGAAACCACTGTTCCGACTAAGCCCAAAATTGGGCTGTTACACGGCAGACCCCCAACTAAATTCACCAGCTGCTCTAAAATCAATGAGTTTTAGCATGCACCTCAGATGTATGATGTTTTGTAACAAGTTTGACATCAAAAAACCTCCAATCATCTCAAGGGTGTATGCCCGAGCATATCGTATTCTACTTCAGACGAATCATTCCCAGGCTCCGGAAATGTGTCTCGTAACCAACCCATCTCGACCCGACCTCCGTAAATATTATCCAGAATTGCACCCAAAAGATCGTATCATATGGCTCCCCAATCAGCAGATTGAACGAACCCGGTGAGTGCGGACCCATCCACCGACAATCCCAATTGTAACTGCGCGTCCTCCAAAGTGATGGTACACTCTCCGCATGGAAGATGGAATGTGTGTGTCTCAGGTCTCCACCTTTCTATTAACGCGCTGATGAGTTTCGGGTCCAACTTGCACCCCTGGCCTATAGTGGCCACGTGCCAAAAACCCGCTTCCCTCAAGTAATTTTCTATCAATGGTGATAGAGGACTAGACATATTATGAATATAACATTCTACATCCAATCTACAGACTGTTATAAAAAAATATAAAATTAAAGTTAATTAAAATTACATAAATAAAAAAATAATATTCAAAAATTAAAATTAACCCTTACCATTTTCATTTGTTCGACGGAGATATGTTTATGATCGAGACGAATTAATTCCCCGGCCATTGCTAACACGATCAAATATTTTTGAAAGTGTAAAAAATAATACTAATTTAGAAAAAAAATAAAGGAAATAATTAATTAAAGAGAGTTTTGAGAAATTTAAAGAGAAATTTGACAGTTTTTTTGCCAAATTTTGAAGAAATATTGTGTGAAAAATATAGGGGGTTTTATAGATTTTTTTTTTACCGTTGGACCCCCCAACGGTCAAAAAATCAAATAGCCGTTGGGGAAAAAAAAACACGGAGCAAAACGCGCCCCTGGGGAAGCGATTTTGCCACGTAAGCAAAATGCTTTCATGTGAGCGTGTTTTGTGCTAACATGGCAAAATCTCTCCCCAGGGGCGCGTTTTGCTGAAACTTCACCCAAAAACTCTCCTACGTAGATGCGTTTTGTCATTTTCTGCCCTTTCCGGTAAATAATGAAAAAATTGACCCATTTCCGTAAATAAAGTCAGAGATGGGCCTTTATAGGTAAAATAGTCCTTAATTTAAATATTTAACCTAATTTAAAAACCTGGGCGTAAAAAATTCTAGTTATAACGCAAAGTAAAAAAAAAATGTCTATTATTCAGTAGTAACCTGTAACACAGATAACAAAGTGAAGTTAAAAAATGAGGCAAATTAACATAAAATTGGTATTCTTTTTCATTTGTTCTTATCATCTTCTGTATCCGAAAACTCGATATCCTTTAAACTTATAAGACTCGAAAAAACAAAATAAACATATATTAGTTGGAAATTAAACATGAATAATTAGAATAATATGTCCAACACATGCAGAAATGATAAACAAATAATGTGGTAACCTTCAATCATAGCACCTCATAATAGTAAAGAATTTGTAATCAATCACAATCATGGTAGGTACATTGACGATCTTTCAAAACCTCTTAATTAATAAGGTAATTACCAAGTCAAAATAATCACCTAATAGTAAATATATTAAATATATTTATTACCAAATTAAGGACCACTTAGTGTATTTATAATAAATATTTTAAGTTTTTGTTCCATCTTATGAAATGTCCCCTAATTTTATTATGGTTAGAATTGGGTTGGTTATTCGATTTTAAAGAAATTTAATTCTATTAAAATGGTTGTAAATTAAAATAATAAAAAATATTCTAATATCCTCTGTCCGAATTTTATAACGTTGTTCTCAATAATGGTTTTATATAGACGAATATAATCGCAGGAATGATGGGCAATAAATCATCATTTAACTCACTATTCTCTTCCGTGTATTACTCTGCAAATTTTCTTCTTCAAAATCAACTTACACATGTAGCAAGTTACATATTTGGATGCTTGTTTTCTTGACCAAATGTATACAACCAAAATGAGAAAATAAACTACAACAAATTTTCAATTACTACATGTAAAATAACTTTAGTGACACAAGATTTGTTATCTTCATTTTCTTATTTATTTGTTCAATAAGCACTTTCATCAACTTATTGTGTTCCTTCATTAAGTACTTAATGTGAATGTATTTATTTCGACTTTTGCTTTTATTATTGCTTAAAACACATGTATTGTAACACCCCAAAATTATCAATCAAATAATGATGATTGGAATCAAATTAAGCACCGGGAAAGCAAGTATGAAAAGTTAATTATTAGTGAGGGTTAAATTGAATATTAGTGAAATTATGAGGGCCCATGTGCAATTAGACCGTAAAAGATAAATTTTGAAAAAGCAGCTAATCATTTTATGTAAATATAATATTGAAAATATATCAATATTTATAAATTAAAAATCAAGATAAGACTAAATTCTGTTTGGCTTATCTCATAGTACCTATTTATAAGTAAAAATTTTAAAAAATTCTACTTAAACAAGGGTAATTAAATAATTATTTTAATAGAAAATAAAACAATTCCCTTTTAAGGATTAGGGGGCGCAACACCATTACTTGGGAGCTAGCGTTGTCACCCATCATGTTGCAAATGGGTTTATTAGACTTGACTCTGGTATTGAATATAATTACATATGTTATTTAGACTTTTAACAAAAACTCATGTAATTTATAATTCAATAATCAACTTTACTATTTCTCAAAATATTAATTAATTCACCCAATTAAATTATTTTCTCAACCAAGTTCTAATGTTGTTAAAGTAATGATGACACCACCATATTACAATCTATGAGAGGCAAATGTATTTAATTGTCTCTTTCAATAAAATTACGATGAATAATCAATTTAATTTTCACTTTTAATTTTAATTATTTAATTACAATTAATTAAACAATAATTTGTAGAAATTAATTTCATTTCTAAGTCATCTCTTACACTTAGCGAGAAAACACATTCACACATGTGATCTATTTTTCTTAATCGTTGTTTTCATTCATCCCATAGTATCAATTCTACATGTAATATGTTTTGGGTTATGTCGAGATAGTGGAGGGACCGATTAGATATATATAATTAGATTCAAATAATTTGTAGTTAAATTTCAACTTTTCGTCTATTAATTACAATATTATTTAATTATCGAGTCATTCCACTAAAGTATCATGATAGACTCTCCCTTATTATGTACCATTACAAAAGCAGCTTAATAAGTGCTTGCCTAATTGCTTTGTCATTAGTGAATTACCCTCGTAAGATATCCTTAATCTCTTTGGGTTAAATTTGTTCACCTATTATGATCCTATGTCATCTCATGGAAACCATTACATATTCCTTCATGAAAAGAGTTAGTTACTAACAAATAGTAATTAAACCATTCATCTTAGACAAATAATACGTGACCACGTTATTTTTCCATTTATCATGTAATGCCAATGAGACGATATCATTTATCCTTTATTGGGTTACGAATTCCACTATTGTAAATGAAATCATGTCATGCAAAAGTCATATACTCAAAGTACCAACTTTTGGCTCTATTATTGTTTTGAGCTTAGGTTATTAATACGTCAAAGTATACAAGTCACATGCGCATAGTTAGTCACTTACTTAGGATTAAGGCAAGTCACATTATGAACGTTACAAGTGAATTAATCCATAAACTAACGCATAATTAATTCAACTTGGGTCTTGTCCTATGTATTGTTAATCCATATAATCATATCTATGTTTCTATCTTTTGGGAGTCAACCATTTCGATACCCAATACAAAGTGTCTCCCCTATTAGACTTGATAGACAACATATTAGTCTTTTAATCGATTTGCTCAATTTCGGTTCATCATATTATGGACCTTTTAGATTACCTACTAATATAAGTTGTCTTCTCACATTATGATCCTACCACATAAAGTAACTTAATATTAGTTAAATGTTAGATAATTGATGAACAAATATTTGTTTATATTTTGTTTTGCGTCCAAAAACGGTTGAGAACATAATACGAGAGAGATTAATATAATTGATGAAATTTTATTAAACCAATTTAGTCGAAAAATAAAAGTACAAATGAAAAATAAGCTAAACTTAGAGAACTAGAACCAACATTCTCAGGCTCTAGGATTCTTAGAGTGTAAACTCTAACTCAAAGAACTGAACACAAGACAAAAACTAAAACTTCCCAAGAGTGGAAGTTAAAGTCCTTTATGTGCATCCCAAAATTGAAAATTCAACTTTTAGATTTGAATTATAATAATTAGATTATTGCAATTATAATTCTCACAAATTTGTAATTCAAACTCAAGAAAAAATAGAATTTATCTAAGTATAAGGAAGAATTACTCAAATAAACTTTCACTAATTTTCGATAGAGTTTTCCATAGGAAATTGATGCATACAATTTTTTACTACTATTGGAGAGATACTTGTAAGAATCTAATTCTCATTCGAAGTACATTAATTAACTAAATTAGAGAAGTTCAGTCCAATTTATACTTTCTATACCATAAAGTCGACAACTCCAACACAGATTCAAATCTGACTACAAACATATCTTGTTCGCAATTGAGGTAATACTCATTGTTAAGAAAAGATTGTTTCTTTAGTAGATAGCTCAAGCATCAGCCCTTTGAAGTTCTTTTGAGGAAAGAATGGAAATCACAAACACTTTTTTCAAAGGCTATTTCAAACTTCACAAAGGTCATTCGAACATGGAACTTAAAGGTTTTTGGTAATATCATAATAAGAAAATGGAGAGTCATTGGGAGAATTGAAGGAGTCCAAGAAGCTATAGAAAAACATCATTCAGAGAAACTTGTAAAGCTTGAAATGAATCTTAAAGTAGAATTAGTGCAAATATTAGATCAAGAACTCTTATGGAAGCAGAAATCTAGAAGCGATTGGTTACTTCAAGGTGGTAGGAACACCAATTATTTTTATAGTCAAAATATGGCACGGAGAAAACATAATCATTTTCATGCCCTATGAATTGATAGTAACGAAAGGTGTTTTGATGATGAGACTCTTAAAACTGGAGTTATTACTTTCTTTTAGACGATGTACAAGTAGGAGGGAGGAAGTAATAAAAGGGCTTCCAATCAGAGAATAGTTTCTAAGAATTGATAAAGCTTATAGGGATTTATGAATCTAGAGGCTGTAGATAAATATATTAAATAAGCTTCATTTGACATGGATCCTTTCAAAGTGCTGGGTTCAGATGGTCTTCATGCCTAATCTTCCAACAGTAGTGGTCTTTAATTGGAAAATCCATATGCAACATGGTTAAAGGTATATTCAATGGGAGCAGTAGTGACTTAGAATTAAATAGAAATTTGTTAGTGCTAATCCTAAAAGTTCAAAATTTAGAATATCTAACACAATTCGATAAATAAGACTATGCATTGTTTTTACAATATTGTTACGAAAACTGTTTTGAATATGTAAAAGTCAATCATGTCGAAACTTATCTCTTCGAACTAAGTTTGCTTTATGGTGGGTAGAAGTATTACCGGTAACATATTAATTTCTTAGGAAATTATTCACTCAATTCAAAATTTGAAGAGTCTTGTGGGTTGGATGACAATTAAGATGAGTTAGAAAAAGCATATGATCGAATGAATTAGGTTTTCTTGAGGACACCCAACGAGACACTAGTTTCCCTACTAACCTTACCTGTATTATTATGAATTGTATCGTACCTTCTTTGATGCAAGTTATTTAGCACAACTCACTAATAGACAAATTCTAGCCTTTTGAGGCATTAGGTAAAAGGGATCCACCGTTTACCTATCTATCTTAGGAATGAAAAGACTAGGCCAAAGCATAAATGAGGCGATTCATCGTGATGAGTGGAAAACATTTCCTTTTCCCCAAATCTGGACCTATTATCTCACACTTAACTTTTGTAGATGATTTAATACTCTTTTATGGAACGAATATGTAGCAACCAAAAGTGGTTGATGAAACACTAAAGCAATTTAGATGTTACTCAGGCCATAAAGCTAATCATAGGAAAACAAAAATATTTTTCTCTCCAAATACTAATGATGACCTACCTAAAGAGATCAACTAACGACTTAGTTTTGAAAGGGTTGACGATTTTGGCACTTATTTAAGAGTTTCATTCTCCTATAAGAGGATTCTTTAAAATATTTATTAGTTTATCATCAATAAGGTTCATTAAATATTAAGTGGTTGAAACGGTAAAATCCTTTTAATGAAAGGGAGGTGTAACAACCCTTGCCCGTGTTCAAGCCGGAACAGGGTTTGAGGTATTACCTAGCTAATCTTGCATAAACATTTAGAATAGGGTTATAAAATTTCGTTTAACCCCGTCGCTTGCACATGCTCGTCCCAAGAGGCCCTAAAAATACTTCCGAGAAGTATCGGAATATTTTCGGGAACTTTCACGAGTTCAAGAAACTTTTTAACAAAACAGGGGCCACACGCCCGTGTAGGCCTAGGGACATGCCCGTGTGCCTCTACGGCATGCCCGTGCCTTCCACTCGTGGTCGAAACTGACTAATTTCACACGGCCTTGACACGCCCATGTACCCCAGCCATGTGGTGATTTAAATTCCAGCTGCAAGGTACAGACTTCACACGGCCTGGGCACAAGCCTATGTACTAGTCGTGGCTCCCACACGGTCTAAACACACGCTCGTTGTCTACCCATACAGACATTTAGCAGGCTATATACCAAGCCAATTAGCTACCCTCACTTGCATACATGCATATGCCATCACATAAACTTCACATAGCATCAATATAACTCTTGAATTAAAGACATTTAATTCATACAATGTAATCTTCATCCCAAACACGAGGGAGAACTATTTCTACCACAATTACAATCGACTTAGGCCATCATCTATAGCTACACATAAACAAACTATAAGTTCTCTTAGGCCAACACAATTTGGTCACATCAATTAGAACTTAATCAACCTTAAGTACTAGCCCTATACATGCCATGACTCATAAGGACTTGATACCTCATACTAAGTGTTTGCTCGATAGTGTGAAAACATCTCCGACGATCTCCAACCCGAGCTAGCTAAATTAACCTATAAGAGATGGAAAAAGGAAAGGAGTAAGCAATAATGCTTAGTAAGTTCATATACAAATAAGAATTAGTTACTGATATTCAATCACAAGGTATTATAATAAGTTTTTTTCTCATAAACTCATGGTTATCTACTCAGTCATTCTTGAGCTTACTCATTCTGTCTTTTACCATAATCTAAACATGCCACGAGCCACATACTCATGTTAATTGGCATACATTCTTGCACTTATCATCACAGGATCACATAAAATAACACGTCAAGCATTTTCAATAAGCCACTCGTACTACTAATCTCTCGGTGGTTTCGCACTTAGCCCACTATCAATCTCTAGTAGGGTGGTATCGCACATAGCCCACCAATCATTTATACTTATAGCGGTATCGCACTTAGCCCACCAAATGATTTTATAAGCGATGGTATCGCACACAGCCCATCGATTAATAATTAACTAGGTGGTAACGCACACAGCCCACCATTAATAATATAGTTAATGGTATCGCACATAACCCATCACTAACCATCAATAAGGTGATATCGCACATAGCTCACCGTTATTATACATTCATGGATAGTTATCCACATGTAATTCTCTATTTTAAATGTTCATCCGGGAACATCCTCACACACTACTATTCTTACTTAACTTTATATTATAATCGTTCGCATTCACACAATGTATTAATGAATATAACTTATGCAACTGAAGTGCATCATTTACACATAACCCATTATGGGTTCATCAGACACCGAATTCATCTCAATTCAGTTCTAACACATACCTGTACCTCTCATGCTACAACACATTCATTCTCAACTTTCAAAATATTTGTTGAGTCACTAAAATTGTTAAGTAACTCCCTTGAGTCTCATACACATAATGTCACTTTGACATTATACCCTTGATAGGGTCATACATGAATTAACATATCGATGCCATGTCCCCGACAAGGTCTTATACGAAATATCACATCGTTGCCATGTCCTTGACATGGTCTTATTTAATATCTCTCACCGAGGCCATATTCTAATATGGTCTTACACGGAACCTTAACTATCATCATTTCATACTATTTACGTTTCTTACTATTCTTAGATTCAATTCTCTTAACAGCTCATCGACAAGTATTTAATACATTCATTGCGTAATTATACATTCCATACAACATTGGAATATTAAAATATCTCATACGTAATTACAACATTTGCACATGAACTTACCGCGATGTCGAAAGGGTCGAAAGGGACTTTTTGCCCACATTTCTCTTTTCATCCGTTCTAAGTCCGAAACTCGCTTTCTTTGATCTAGTACAATGGAATTTACTAATTTAATCACTTATAAATTATTAATACACCATAATCTACACTTTAGGCAGAAATGACTATTTTGCCCTTACACTTTAGCAAAATTACGATTTTACCCCTAGGCTCGTAAATAAATTTTCATCACATTTTCTTATTAAACAAGCCTAGATGAACATTTAATCTTCTTACAACTATTCATAATTCCAACTATTTCATGCCTTAATGAACAAATTACAACTTTTGCATTTTAGTCCTAATTAGGTGTTTTCATAACAACACCTTTCACAAAAGTTATTTATCAACATCCTAACATTTATTTTCTTCCATAAAAACTCATCAACTAGCATAAAATCTCTCATGTAAAGTCTCTAGACTCTCAACCATGTTGCAAATTGGTCCCGTCATTAGCTAGCTTAAGCTTTGGGGACTCCAAAAGTACAAAAATTATCAAGAAAAATCATCAAAATCACTTACTTGTAAGGAGAAATATTTGCTAAAATTTTTGAGCTCTATAACCCTTATTTCTCTTCAATTTTCGGTGGATGAAGGTGAAGGAATAGTGAAAAGATGATAACATCTTTATTCATCTTATTTTATTCATTTAAACCACCTAACATCACCAAATTTTGACCATCATTTAATGCTTTTGTCCCCTTAGCACCCTATGGCTGGCCAACTCACTTAACAAGGCCAAATTGCACATTTGGGACCTCCAATTTATATTCCACAGCTATTTGGCACCTTTAGCAAATAAAATAGAACTTTCGCAATTTATGCGATTTAGTCCTTTTTCACAATTTGGCTAAAAATTGCTAAAATTAAGGCACCAAAATTTTCACACATCCCTATAAACATGTTATAACACATAGAATAACATGAAAATAATTTTCTCTAACCTCAAATTAGTGATTCTGAGACCATTGTTCAGACTAGCCCCTAAATTGGGCTGTTACAAGAGGTGTAACACCCTATACCCAGTTTAGTCGCCCAACCCGTGCTACAAGGCATTACAACAATAATCTATTAACATCTATCATAAATTTCAATCAAATTCAACCAAAATAATTAATATTCAATCAATTACATGATTTTCAATCAAATTTGGACCTAATTCGAGTTTACAGAATATTTAAAACAAACCGAGATCAATTCTGGATAAAATTGGAACTTCTGCAAAATTTTAAGTAAAATGTATAAACAGGGGTCACACGGCAAGGTGTGCTCGAGGACATGATCAGTGTGTGGCCAAACTGCGTCTGATTCAAAAAATAGGTCACACGCTTGTGTCGCTGCATGCGTGTGCAATTCGAAATAAGGTCACACGACCATGTACCAAATCGTGTGTGATTCAAAATGGGATCACATGGTTGTGTTTCTAGGCAATGTAACAATCTATGACTGTGTGGGATATACCTGCACCAAAATTGAATAGGCCATATGGCCGTGTGGAGTGATAGCCTGTATCCCAGGCTGTATGCACCTAAAATGACTTCTAAAACAAGCCAAAACATTACTTATTTCTTAGGTGCCAAGCCAAACCAATATCAACCATTTTTATTCCTTCAAAATACTTTCAAACAAGCTTAAAACATACCAAAATCATTCAACCTATGTGCCTAACAAATATGCCCTCATTGGCACCACAAATCAAATATCAAACTAAGTTCATATTAAAAAAATCACAAGTTCAACTACTTTATAATATTATCAAACATACCATTCCATCCATCAAGCTAATAACCTATCAAAGCAAATTCAACCACCTCATTCTATGAACAAGCCTATACAACCTTCTCAAACACTTTTATAAATACATAACTCCTACTGTATGACAAGTTTAACACCACATTATTAACTATAAGCATTCAAAACATTACACAAGCACAAAACATACCACTTGTAGAAAATACTTATAAGATACACAAGTTACTCCTATTACATGCCACATATCCCAAAATAAACATTTTCAAAATCTACTGAAAGATACTTGGATAGTGTGATTTTCGAGTTGATCCGATTGCCCGATTCCACCAAATGATATCTACAAGAAAACAGGAAAACAACACGAGTAAGTTTTATTATAGCTCAGTAAGTTCACAAGTTAAAACGATAAAACTTATCGTATAAACATAACATAACACTTAATAACTTTGTTAATAAACATTAATCCTGTAAACTACAATAATTCAACATGCGAGTTATATATATATATAATTTACACAATATAATCAACTATATAAGTTCATTCAATAGCAAGTCACGTTACAATATCAGAAATCATGTAAACATTTATATACCTCATTATCAAGACATTTAACCATTTAAAATCTACCCGATGAATGATATAGATAGATACAGATACACGATTATCCACTCAAGACATGCCAAAATGCTCAATTGAGCCAATCCAACCAAGAACACGTCTGGGCATCAAGTTCATAGCCTGTAGACTAACATCCCTCCAGAAACACGCCTGGGCACTATGTGCCAAGCCCATAGGCTTTACATCCGCCCCCAGAACACATCAAAATCACTGTAGATATAACTTGGTAATCCGCAATAAATGTTGGACTCCAGTATATCCAATGTATATAAAAAATTAATAATCATCATATTATCAAAAGTCAACCCCGTACAACTTGCAAAATAACCTATTGGCATGCCAATTGTATCATATCCTATGTTCATCCGGGCTCGCACAAAATCACATAACACTTTACATTTCAATTGCATCTCTCACCTTGAATTCATTTAAGAGAATTTAAATATACATACATTTTCAACAACACATACATCATAAGTTGAAATAGTATTATAATTTTTATTAAATTAAACCTTTTGAACTTACCAGGGCCAAATTGCAAAGATAGTAAAATTCAGGGACTAATCATCAACTTTTCTTTTTCCATGTTTATCTACTGATTCTTGATCTATAAAGTAGTTTATTTCAACTTATTAGCTTCAACTTCAAGGAATATTCAATTTAATGCATATATCTTTCTATTTAATTTTTTCACAATTTCCCTAAACTTTTACACTTTATTGAATTTGATCCCTAAGACCAAAACAAGATTATTTTCACAATTAAACCCTATAACCATTGAACTGAATTCATAACCACCTCAAATCAACTCTCTTATGCTGAAATTTTGCAAGAAAAAACATGTTATATTTATCTTATTTTCAATTAAATCCCTAAACTTAGAAATTATACAAAATCACTTTACAAAATAGCTCAAAATCACCATCAAGCTTCCAACCAAAACATTTACAATTAGAGAGATTCAAAAACATCAATGGAAAGTTTTCTAAACTTTGACAGTTTCACAAAATAGTCCCTAAACTAGCTAGATTTTATTACAATGATATCAAAAACGTAAAATTCATGAAAAATGGACAACAAATACACTTACATGCAAAGAAAATAGCAAGACCGAAGCTTTCTTTCTCCCTAAAAATGGTGTTCATCTATGGAATGAGAAAAGGAAGAAGATGATGTCACTTTTTTTTCTTAACTTATGTTTTAATTTAATAATAATAGTATAAAACACCAAATTTTCATTAAATTCTTCAATTAACCATCCATAAAACTTAATTATGGAATATTTGCAGCATAAATCCTCCAACTCTAACTATTTAAGCCATTAAGTTAAGGAAAATCAATAGCAAGCAACTATTACAACTTTTACAATTTAGTCCTTTTTCTTTAATTAACTAGCCAAACATCAAAATTTCTGGACTAAATTTTAATATGACACTAATGACCTTGTAAATATTAAATAATTAATATTTACAGACTCGCACATCGGAATTGTGGTCTCGAAACCACTATTTTCAACACTACTGGAAAACGGGCTATTGTAGAAAGGTAAGCTTAGCTCGCTCTGTAATTGTGGAGATCTCAAAATATTCATACAAGCAATGATATTAAAAGGAGTGTATGACATGATTGAGAAATTGGTTCGTAATTCTATTTGGGGAGGTTCTAATGAGGGAAAAAAGTTGGCCTTAATTATCTGGAATTCTTATTGTGAACAGCTTATCAACGAGGGACTTGGATTGAGGAGGTTAGAAGATCAAAATAAATCTTTCTTTATGAAATTGAGTTTTGGAACTCTCCAATAAGGATGCATTATGGGTTCATGTGCTAAAGAGTAAGTGTAGGATTAAAGAGGATTATCTGGATATCATTTAGAAAACTAAGTGCTTTTATGTGTAGAAGTCCTTGAAAAAAGTTTGGGGTCTACTAAAGGACAGCACTTGTTGGTCTACCAAAGATACTAGGCCTCTGAATTGGGATTGTTGTGAAATTATTTCTTTTGGAAACACTTGCATTCAGTATGTTAGTGTAGATGGAAATTGGTCTTGATCAAAATTTATGGACAAGATCAATAATACCATGACTCTTCAGATTGCATCAATGTTGACTTGTAATTCTAGTTTTGTGTCTAACTCTTATGCTTGGCGTTGTTAAGTTAATGGTGCATTCTCTATGGCAGAAACTTACTCTCATCTTGCTAATAATAGTTAGGAACCCAAAGATAAGAAATGAGAAGTTGTATAAAAGTATAAATGACATCAAAGAAAGAAATAGGAAGTTGTATAGAAGTATAAATAACAACAAAGAGTTAAATAATTTCTTTGGCTTATACTGAAAGTTAGACTTCTCACAAATTTAGAAAGGAGGTGAAGACTTTGAAAGGAGGCAAAGAGATATGGCAGATAATGGAGTTTGCGACATTTGTGGGCACAATGAAGAGTCTAACATTAAGGCTGTGCTAGATTGGGTGGAAAAGTTGAAGGAAGAGAAAGGTGTAAAGAAAATAAATTTTGTATGTGCTAGGTAGGGAAGAAAGGTGTGAGGAAAAAAAAAAGAGATGTTCATTCATCCTGATGCATAAAAATCAATTCTTTCAAATTGGAATAATGAGAGGAGAGAAAACGAAAGAGATGTGTGTGTTTGTTCAAAATAATCAATTTTTTTTTTCATTTCTTAACTCTAATAAGCAATGGATACTTTTTCTTTCAATTTTTTCATCTTTTCCACTAAGCACACCTATGAAAAGAAAATTTAAAATTTTCATCTTTCTATTTTTTTACCCTTTCAATTTTCTTTCTGCTCTACTAAGAAAACCTAAATGTTTTGAGATATTGCCAAATTGGCGGAGGCAAACCATTCCAAATGCTGTGATTGACGGGTTCTTTTCTATTCCCTATGAAAATTGGCTTCTTACAATATCAGAGATGATTTTAATATACATTATAAAGATATCAAAAGGGGTATTGTGTTCAAACCAATTGTTTTAAAATTTTTAGAAACAACTTCATTTTATTTTAAAAATGAAAATTTATGTGCTAATGATATTATAAGTCAAAGATGGGCTTAGGTTAGAAATTTGAAGTATGCAGGGATTAGCAGGAACAAGTCACGGAAAAGAAGTGGTGCACAATTTTGATGACGAACTCCACTTGAAGGATAGGTGAAAGTAAAAGTGGATTGTGTTGTAATTGTGGACTCCAGTAAGGTAACTTCTGGTGATATGATTCGATATTGCAAAGGAAATTGGATACAAGGATATTGCAACAATATCATATGGTGGTTGATGGTCGAAACCGAATTATGAGCTATTTTAGATGATTTAAATATTTGGTTGGAAGAAGAAAGTGATCGTGGAGTTTGACAATGAAACATGGATGAAGCTTCCTCGGGGAAGACCACAATGCGAGTGGCCTCACACAAGCTGAGGGATCAAACGGATGCTTCAAAAGCAATGGGAGGTGAATATAAGACACATTTAGAGGAGTCCCATATGGCTAAAATGGCAAATTTGAGAATTATTTTAGACCCCCTCTTGCTGGTATTTGCACAATGATGTACTGGGGTGCATTCAATGTGATGTTGACTTCTTTTTTGCTAGTTTGTCACCTAGTTACTCTTTTGTATAAAAAGAAAATTAAGGACGTCTATTTTAATTGATGTTGATGCTATATTTTAGAAAGTCTAAGAAAGAGAAATTGTCGAAAGTAAACACCTACATTAGTTCAATATCTGTCTTTGGTGCATTGATGTTGAAACTTCTTTTTCTTTGTTTTTAATTTCGTAAACATGGTTACAAATTTATCAATGTTTATGTTTATGAGACATGAGGTTAGACCCCATCTGATTTGGTATGCCTCACTCACCAAATGGTTAGCCTTGCAAAGGGCTATTTTTAGTTCCGACGTGCATTTTAAGTTTAAAAATAAAAATAATATTTTTTCATTTCAATTTAATAACCAAAAACATATTGTTATAAAGTAAATTCTAATATTTATTAATATCTACCAAGGCATCCATTGGATCACTCCAAATCTTTTATTATATTAAATAAAATTTATGTAAAAATAATAATCCTCTTTTTTTATTGATATATATTATATGTTAAAATGTCCACAAATCCATGTACTTTTTTTTACTTTTTAGATTTTAAAATTCAGGTCTAATTGTTAAAACTGTTAAAATTTTTTATTAAATTTAATTTAATTATAAAGATATTTTTTAATCATATGATTATCAAATGAATATTTTTTTATTTCAAAAATAAATTTAATGATGTTAATAATTAAATTAAATTTTAAAAATTTAAAAGATAGTGGAAAAGTATATGAAGTTTTTAGCATATTTTAACCTATATTATATTAGAGTAGGAGAAAATGAAACGCAAAGGCGTCACGTTATTCATGAATCATCAAATAAGCATTATCCCTTGCGTAAGTGAAAGAGCAAAAGTAGGCAGGCAGACGTATCACTTTCATTCACTGCCTCACTCCATTCTTTGAATATTAACTACGTCATGTTATTTAATGACCATTCAAGTAAACTATTACTTTATTTTATATTCATAATTCCACTTAAATCAAGTGAATAAAGTTATTGGTTCAACAAAAAAATCAAGTCAGTAAGTCTTGGTGGGCATTCGGTCTAGAGCCTATTTTTGAGCTCTCTAAAAAAATGTAAATATATCCTCTGATCGGATTTTCCAAGGTTTAAGGTTTTATTAATATTTAACTATGAAGATACAAAAAATACATTCAATGAATTTAAGATCTAAATCGTTTATTTGTAGTATGCTTTGAATCTAAAATTAATTAAGTTATATCAAGTAAGAAATGAATAATTAGTGCATTAACACAAGGAAAGAAAACTTAATTATCACATAATTATTAAACTATAATATAAAGAATAATTATATTGGATCTTCGTGTGATGCACAAGTTGTTTGTGTGTATTAAATATTATAATATTTTTATAATTTTTATTTTTTGTTTAAATTAATTAATTATTTAAAAAAACTAATGATAATTTAGAAAAAAATATAAATTTTGACTTTAATCAATGTTATTAAAATGAGTCTTTATTTAAAAATATATTATAAGTTTAAAAAATTACTATATATTTGTTTCAACTTTCTTTATAGTTTGTATTTCCTATAATTTATTTAACTTAATTATAGATAGAATTATAAATAATTTTAATTTTATATTTTTAGTGTATATATATTTAATATATCCATGCATATTTCAATATATGCACATTTATAGCGTGTATTATTTAAGCTAAATATCACATGAAAATATTAATGTAAAAATAAAGTACATTTATATATCCATAATCTTATATTCATATAAAAATGGTTGCTTTTATTTAAAAAATATATAACATTTGTGAAAAATAAATATAAATATTTTTAAAAATAATTAATAAATTAAATGTAGCAACATGTATGATTTTTTTGAAGTAAGAAACTTATATTGTTAATATTGTATTATCTCATAGTTTCCATTTTACATTTTATATCAAATAAAATTAAATTGTAATTGTAATTTAGAATTTAAAATTTTTTATTCTTATAATAAATTTTTATACAACAAATAGTTTAATCCTTTTCATTATACAATGAGAATGCGAGAGATATTAACAAAATATATGGAATTTTTTATTCCAAATTTATCGCTATATTTTTATAAAGAATTTGCCTTAAATTAGATTTTCAAATATAGTTAACAGTTATAAGTGGCGGATTATTATCGTGACAAATGAGAATTTATAAGTTATACCACTTAGGAATTGTTTCCTTTTCTTGTAATCTCATATTGCTATAGTATATTTATAATTCATATAAATTATAAATAGTATAACTTTAGTAAAAATTAAGACTTATTCAAAATAAGTAAAAAAAAAATACTAAAACTTGTTAGTTTATTGTTAGCTCGAACTAAAACTTGTTAAAAAAAATAATACTTCTACTAAACGTAATTTAATTATAGTAAATCATATTCTCCTCGTATATAAATTTAAAAATAATAGTGGAGGTGAGGTTAAATTTTGGAACCATAAATATTTGATATTATATGGTGATATACTAAAGCTAATAATAAAATATGTGTTTGAATATTAGATGGGAAAGTAGTGGTGAAGTGAATTAGGAATAGAAGGGAAAATTTTATATATATTAAATAGTTAAAAATTATTAAACTTATATTTATATTAAATAGAATATATATTAAAATTATATTTATTTTAAATAGAAAAGAAATATTTTTTTAATATTCTTTTTATTTGAAAATAAATAAATAAAATAATAATAATGGATAGAAGTTAAAGAAAAATTACCTTTTAATGATAGTGAGATTGGAGGGGTCGGTGTTGTGAGATTCCTCACTAATGTGCATCAAAGGAAAAAAGATTGTATGAAACTGTGATTTCACGTCATCCCTATCCTTTTCCAATAGGAGAATGACAAATTAGATTTTTTTCTTCTAATTTTTAGCATTTTTAGTTGGATTTAAATTTTTCAGGAGGAAAAAGCTGAAAATCAGGAAGAAAAATCTGATTTGTCATTCTCCTATTGGAAATGGATAAGGATAATGTTATATCACAGTTTTATACAATCCCTTCTCGCATCGAAGTGCCTGATGGGTATATATAATAATGCTACGTCGAAGAAATAATTAGAATACAAAAAAATATAATATAAAAGTACGAATACATAAAAATGTTAAAATTTAAATAATTAGTAAATATTAAGGTTCTGAGTTATTATATACGAAATTTCGAGTCTTACTATAAATAATTACTACGTGTGGGTTGTCGGAAAATATATATGTTTCAAAAAGAACTTATCCCACGTCACTTAGATAAAGTAATTTTATTTTGTTTATAAACCATAATAATTTATTAGACTTGTAATAGCTAGTGGAAAGGAAGGATTTGCATGCATGAGAACTTAGCTTGAAAGCTTAGTATAGTGCATTCACAAAAAAAAGTATAGTGTAAAGCGATAAATGTTCCCTTTGGGCGCGACAATATGGCAAAACTCGGCCCTTTCTATTTAGAGGAGTAAATTAATTTTTCTATAATCCTAAGAGATTTAATTTTATTTTTTTTATAATCGTTACACTAATGGCTATAAAAACCATGCACTAATAACCTTCTAAAGACACACCAAAAACTCCTACGAGCTACGTCCTTAGCTGAGTATTCATTTTAGTTTTGTTGTTCCTATTCTTCTTCTTTATGGTAACATGAGAGCTTGTTGGATGCTAGAGGATATGCTATGAGTGGATTATCCTCAAGGGTTTTCCTCAAATTATACTACTCGAATTTTTAATTTATGTTTTTCTGATCCAGATCTATAACAAAGTTAAGAATAATTATGGATCCCTTTGCGAGTGCCACTACCTATATTGCCATTCTCATTGTCAATGTTGCTACCATTGTTGTCGATTCCATTGTCAATGTTGTTGCAATTCCAATGTTGCTTATTCTTTCATACACCAAACCGTTTCACATCTCAGGAGATGGTATGTATGAGTGCATCTTCCCAATCTTAGATATGCATGGAGCTGCCTATGTGCTCACTAAATGCAAACCAAATAATTCCTTTGATAAACAATTTGATTCAAGGGTTCATGCTAATAAAGTGTGCAGGCATATTATTATTTCCACGTTTTCAAATTAACTTTTTGATAATTACTGTTCATACAAGGAAGTAAGGAAAATTGGACTCTATATTCAAATTAATGAAGATTACAAGCTGCTAGAGGACCTCAAATCCGAGAATATAACTTTGCAAGAAGAGTTTGATATTGGGTTACTTATTGAAAATTTGCCTCAATCAAGGACTAAACAAAAGCACAAGCAGCTCTCTCCTATAGTCCTAATCACTCACATTATCATTGAAGACTCCCATCAAAAAGAATTCAAAGCTATCAAAAGAAAAGAGATCGCTAAATGATAATTTGGTGGAAGACAAGACAAAAAGAGGTATAAAAAAACATGATTACAAGTCTAAATCTCAAAATCTTAGCTTTTAAGTATTTTTTTTTTCAAGTGTAGCAAACCAAGCCATTATATACCTCAGTTTAAGAAATGAAAAAGGAGAAGTGATAATCCTGCTAAATCACATGTCAATTTGGTTGAAGTACATGATATAGTTGTTGTGGTCATTTCTTAAGTTAATATTGTGATCAATATGAAAGAGTTGATAGAATCTAGTACCATTAGGCACATTTGTGACAATCGAAATGCTTGTGTGTGCTACTCCCTAGTGAAGGAAGGAGAAAACACAACCTATCTTGGAGAATCACAAACGACACATGTACTTGGAAAAGGTAAGGACAAATTCAAAAAGCAAAATGTAAACTCAATTTTAATTTATTAAAAATTGTATAATTATGAAATCTTTTAAGAATAATTTCGAAAAAAAAAAATACATGATTATGCCTAAAAAGTAACCAAAACACGATATGAGGTAGAATAGAACATAAAAAAAAAAAAAGTGAATATGACACAAATACACACAGGAAACACAGTTTTTATAACTTGTAAAAAACTTAATTATACAATTATGAAGGGGGACAGGGCTAGCGAAGGTAACTCTTCCTAACTCTCGAATTTTTTTGACTTTCTTTAGGTACCTTTATAAAATAAGATATATTTCAATGTTTAGCCCTTCGATTTTCTTTTCCTAATTTGCACTCTTGTAAAATATTTAGTTTGGAATTAAAAATTTGGTAAACATTGTCATTCATTAATATAAGTTTAATTATTTTTTAATCAATCAAATACGTGCACTTATGTTAATTGCTGATAACATATTAAAGAATTCTATATATAATTGGAAAATATTTGATATACTGCTAGTGAAGTTTTTAAACTTTAAAAGTAGGAACATTGATTTGACAAATATTCTATAAAAGTATAGTAAAATATTAATAAATAAATAAATATTTTAAAAAAGGGAACACATGACAATTTTTTAAGGTTCGAACTAAATTATAATTTTTTTTAGAAATTAAAATGTAAATTTACCATGTATTAATTTATAATTCCATTATTTTTGAAGGGGCTAAATAAACTTATTTTCATATATTGAGATGCCAAACTATAATTTTACCATATATTAATTTGTAATTATTTGTATTAAGATTGACTTAAAAATTTTCATTTTTAGGTGACCAAAATCATTACGGATCTCCCAACCTCATCTCTGATTATCTTTGATTATGAAATGCCCTGTCATGAGAAAATGCAATTATCATTCAACCTCTCTCTAAATTGCAGAAATAAAAAATAAAAATTGAGAATTGTAAAAAAAAGATGAAATGAAGAGCTTTTAAAACTTTCTTTTTAATGTCAACTTCCCTAATTAAAGAACTTTGGATAAAGCAGCTTCTTCCTAAAAACATACCAAAAAGCAAAAAAAAAAAAAAAAAAAAAAAAAAAGAGTATAAAGTTTTTTAATTTGTAAGTTAATCAAACAAAAAATAATTTGATAATATTATCATAATTGTCATGTTTTCTTTAATTACCACTTTTATTTCTCTTTGCATCATTGAAGATGAGTGATATTGGTGACTATCTAATTACATTTTTGTTCCTAAGGATACTTAAAATCTATTTATATATAATTGAATTTATCAATATAAATTATATTTATTATGCATGTAAATTTTCAAACCGATATGATATCTTTATCATAATGATTTAAATAATGTATATATTGATACTCATTGAACAATTGAATTTTTTATATAAAATAAATAGTTAAAAGTTTAATTTACGTAAAATTTGATATGCATGATTTATATATATGAATAGAATATGAAATATGATGAGTATACACAAATATACAAAATGATGTAAAACTACTTTAATTTTACATCGATATAAATAGATCCATCCCTTCAATAATTTACATTATATAAATTTAACATTTCATGTATTATATTTTATTTCCATGTCATGCGGTATTTTAATTATTTTCTCTTATCATATTTTAATTTTATTTTCATATCATATCCAGCATTATCATATTTAAACTTTCTCATATTTTTAATTTTGTGAATATATAGATATTTGCTACAAAATGTGATATTAATAAAATTAATATATACACTAACAGTGAATTTTGTAAATTTTCAACATTTAATATTTTAAATGTGTATTATAATCATTTTAAAATTTTTATTTAATTTAAAATTTTCATGTACGATAATCATTTTAAAATTTTTACTTAATTTAAATTTTTCAACAAATAAGTGTGTAACTACTTATCACTTAAGGTAAAAAAATATTAAGTTAATTTTATTTTATTAAGAATTTGAAATAAATTATCCTTTTATAAAAAATAAAATTTCAAATTAGTATATTTATATTTTATCCAAAACTATCTAATTTATATTTATCAAACAATATAATTATATTTAGAATTTATTTTTACTAAATTACTAAACAATTTTATAATATAAAATCAGCACTCATACAATTTAGTAGTAAAAATTCAGTATTTAAATTTTCAACACTTAAATTTTTAGTTTATCAAACACACCCTAAGTAATTACTAATATGTCCTATTTTTATTCTTTTATTTTAATAAACTGCTTTTTGTAATAGTATTATAATTTTCTATTCAAAAGCTTAATGGTTTGGGATAAAAGTACCATGGAGGCCCTTGTATTAGGAGTTAGATTACACTGTGTCCTGTTAAAAACTAACGCTTCTGATGGAATAACGAGACAATAACACATGGCACCACGTCTACCTCAAGTTGACGTATAGGGACCGATTTTTAACAATAGAAATGGATAAAATTTTTAACTAAAAGATCAGTTTGCTCTTTAACCTAACGTATACAGACTAATTTACCCATTTTTTTGAGTAAATGGGACAAAATGCAATCCAGTTCCTAGTATAAGGTCTTTATGATAAATTTACCAATAATTTGGTTATTAATTTTCTCTTTAACAAATATAAAATTTGAGGAGTGAGAGAGAAAATAATAAGAACTCACTAGGAAATTTAATTGTGATTATATTCATCACTATAGGAATTGGGTTGAATTAATATTAGAAATTCTATCACACGCGTTTGCGTATAGAAAAATAATTTGTATATTAAAATTGAAATGTAAGAAAATAAAAAAGATTGAAAGTATAGATATGTAATTGTAAGAAAATGTACTTTTTAAAATAATAATTATATACTTTGGGCAAAACACCCAATAATACCAAAAAAATAAAATAATAACGAAAAAGGGTCGGTTTGAAAAATATTTACGGGAAAGGGTTATTTCCCCCCAAAACGCGTCCACGTCAGCGTGTTTTGGGGGGATAAGACAGGAAAGCGCGCCACAGGGGACGCACTTTGTGTCCACGTTAGCAAAGCGCGCCCACGAGGGCGCAATTTCGCTGACGTGGACACAAAGCGTGTCCCCTGTGGCGTGCTTTCCTGCCCAACGGTCAGATTTTTTCCCCTATAAAAACCCCTAACCCTTTTATTTTTTTTCACACTTTAATCCTTCTCTCAATTTTCTCTCAATTCTCTCTCAATTTTTTTTTCAATTCTCGCTTAAAGTCCTTGAACTTCACTATCAAATTTCAAAATAGTCCTTGACTATTTACAAAAAGCCCTTTTTAAATTTTTTAATATATTTTTTTTGAAAAATTTTAAAATTTTCGATCGTATTACAATAGCCGCGGAATTACTTCGTCTAGATAGCAAGCACATATCCGTCGAGCAATTGAAAATGGTAAGTTTTTAATTTTAATTTTTCAATATTTATATAATATTTTTTAGGTGTATGTAATTTTAATTACTTTTTATTTTATAATTTTTTAAACAGTCTGTAGATCGGGTTTTGGAATGTTACATTCGCAACATGCATGGTCCCCCATTGCCGTTGATCGAGAATTACCTGCGGGAAGCGGGTTTTTGGCACTTGGCCACGATAGGCCGGGGGTTCAAGTTGGATCCGCCTCTGATCAGTGCGTTGATGGAGAAGTGGAGACCCGGGATGCACACTTTCCATCTTCCATGCAGAGAGGGTACCATCACTCTGGAAGATGTGCAGTTGTAGTTGGGATTGCTGGTGGACGGGTCAGTAGTCACCGAGTCCGCAACTTCTGGTGACTGGGGAGCCATATGCTACGAGCTTTTGGGTGCTATTCAGAATAAAATTCAAGGAGCTCGGATCGACATAGCCTGGTTACGAGACAGATTCCCGGAGCCGAATGAGGGTTCGACTGAAATAGAAAGAATACGGTATGCTCGGGCATACATTCTTCAGATAATTGGAGGTTATCTAATGCTGGACCTTTCTAGAAACCTCGTACACCTGAGATGGCTCCTAAAACTTGTTGATTTTAGAGCAGCTGGTGAATTGAGTTGGGGGTCTGCCGTGCTATCGAGGTTGAATCGGAAGATGTGCGGGGCGACGCGGCCGAGTAAAGTGAAAATTAGAGGTTGTCTATCGCTACTGCAGTCGCAGGCATGGTTTCGATTTCCATTTTTACGCCCTCGACTCGACCACCCATATTCATTCCCACTGATAACGAGGTAAATTTAATGTTATATTTTACAATTATTTCGTAGATTTATAGTATAATTGTATGCTAAAAATTTATTAAATTAGGTGGAACCATTCGGCGAGTCATGTTGGAATACCTACCTCGCTTGAAGATATACGACTTCTATTGGACCAACTGTCAGAATCACAAGTAAGTTTCGAATTTCGTATTTATAATTTAGTATTTCGTATTTGCTGTCTACTATTATGTATGTAACTAATATTTTGGTAATGTTAATATAGTTTCAATGGACACCGTACGAGGATCCGGAAATTCGGGCAGTAATTTCGGAGGAGTTCTTCCAAAATCTGAATAGTTGGCACATGAAGGTCCCATTGATCACCTATGCGACCGTGGAGATGCACCAGTCAGATCGGGTACTGCAACAATTTGGATTCCGACAACCGATTCCCGTGCCACCTAAGGTGCTCAATGATGAGCACAAAGTGGACTTACGACAGCTGCACACGAATTGGCCAAGATTTTGGTCAGCACATATCCGGCAACCGATCATCGTTGCTGAGTTAGCGTGCGTGTCGGAATACATGCTATGATTTAGGATCCATGGTAAGCCGTATCTGTTATCAGAATAAGAGAGGCGACAACAACTTCGTGAACGAAGAGAACGTCGGGGCCCTTTAAATCCAAGGAGAAGGGGTGATGAGACGAAGCCATCAACAGCGCCGACACAATCACCGGGCCCAGCATCAGCGCCGACACAGTCACCGGGCCCATTAGTTTAGCCGACGACACCGACATCACAACCTTCACCCTTTATGCCAGGTCCGTACCCTACCACTTATATGTATCCTAACCCGTATATGTTTCCTTTTCCCAGTCCGACCCCAGGTTGGAATGCATGGTCGGGTTCGAGTCTGTTCCCGACTACTCCCGCTGGCCAGCCGATCTTGAAGCCGTCGTCGCTTGTGGGATCAGAGGAGGCGCTGTAGGGGAGTACTTCTTTCTACCAGGCTCCTTCGCCATACGGGATTCAGACACCTCCGTCATGGTTTATGCAAACACCTCTGCGGTCGTTATTTTATCAAGGTGGGTCATCCTCGCAACACCCAGAACCAGACCCACTGCCGGAGGAACCCGAATCCCCGCCCGAGGTTCCACGACCCCGCCGGAAGCTAGAAGACGGAGGAATCCAGTACAGTAATCGCCCGACCACCCCGTGTGTGCATCGATTTCGACCAAGCATCAACACTGATTCGGACCGGCTTTTTTTTTAATTGTAATATAAATTTTTTAATTTTTACATGTAATTTAATTTTTACATGTAATTTAATTTTAATTTTTACATGTAATTTTTAATGTAATAGAAGTTGTTTATTTTAACATGTAATTTAATTTTAATTTTTTTAACAAAAGAAAATGTTATTTTTTATTTATTTTAATGTAATTTAATTTAATTTAATATATTAAATAAAATAGAAGTTGTTTATTTTTACATGTAATTTAATTTTAATTTTTTTAACAAAAGGAAATGTTATTTTTTATTTATTTTAATGTAATTTAATTTAATTTAATATATTAAATACAATAGAAGTTGTTTATTTTTACATGTAATTTAATTTTAATTTTTTTAACAAAAGAAAATTTTATTTTTTATTTATTTTAATGTAATTTAATTTAATTTAATATATTAAATAAAATAGAAGTTGTTTATTTTTACATGTAATTTATTTTTAATTTTTTAACAAAAGAAAATGTTATTTTTATTTATTTTAATGTAATTTAATTTAATTTAATATATTAAATAAAATAGAAGTTGTTTATTTTTACATGTAATTTATTTTAATGTAATGTAATTTAATTTAATAACTTGAATAAAATACGGGATTCTTGTACAAAAGTTCACCATTTTCATCAAAAAAATAGAAATTACATAGCCAACAAGAGACAAAAAAGCTAAGAACACGGTCAACTATTCTGATTTGGACACGAGCGAGATGTATGCCCCGGGGTCCTACACCATCCGCACAGCCTACTTTGGTTGCTCGTTTCTCGGATATCCATGTTGTTGCGTATTCTAGTCAAGTAAGGTCGACCTTTTGGTTTGCGCCTCAATTGTCTATCCGGCAACAGCTTATATGGTGCAAGCGATACCGGCGGCCACTTACGTTCATCTGGGACTGGTGGGAATACGTGTCTCCACATGTTGTACATGTTTTCTAATTTATACACTTCGTCGACATAACTCATGGGATCAAGACGGAGATTCTGACAAGCCGCAAGTACATGAGCGCATGGATGAGCGCATGGGTAACGAAGTGCATCAAATTTCCCACAATCGTAGGTCCTATTTGTCAAGTGTACACGATACTGCCCGCCAAAAATGCCTTGGTTCGGTCTGTCAAATTCCGTGACATGAAACCATAGGTTGTCGAGATCGTGATACACTGTGTGCATGATGTTGGCCCGTGTCTTCCCCTTATTTATTTCTTGCAAGACCTTCGGGCTCCATACATGGCCTCCTTGCATCTGCCCTCTATAACTCGCTGCTCCCTCCGAAAATAGTGCCGCTAAACAAAAATACGTCTCTCGCGCGACCGATGTAATCGGCAGATGATGGGTTCCTTTTAGAAAAGAATTAATGCATTCGACCAGGTTTGTCGTCATATGACCATATTGTAGGCCGCCGTTGTATGCTTGTATCCACTGTTCGAAAGGAATATTACACAGGTAGTTTGCGTCTTTGTCGTTATCTGAGTGCAAACTCGCCAACATCTCTTGAAAACAGTCCTTATTGATCTCGTACCCTACCAATATAGGTTGATAGCAAATATTACATATCACTTTTCAATTGAAAATAAATTGAATATTACAAATGAAATTATATTAATAGATATTTTATACCCATATTAGTCACTTGTCGTCGTTGACTTTTAGATTGATGTTGCCCATAGTAGTTGGATGCAACATGCCTTAGGCAATATCGATGGTGTGTGTGATGCCACATGCTTCCTTGGCGTTTTATTGCGGCTAGTATTCCAGGGCCCCGATCCGATATAACGCATATATCAGGTTGGGGGCAGACATGCCTCCTTAACCTAGATAGGAAGAAGTTCCAGTCATCAGCTACTTCCCAGGTGTTATTGCAAACACAATCGGAAGGATTCTCCCACAGCCGTCTTGTACCACAGCTAGCAATAGCCGATGCGTATATCTACCATACATAAAGGTATCGTCAATTTGTACCAATGGCTTGCAGTATATAAAGGCATCTCGGCATTGCTCAAATGTCCAGAATAGACACTTGAACACTGCGCATCCACGGAGCAAACGATCGTTGTAGTACGCCGGTTCCATTTTAAGGTCTATTATGCTGCCTGGGACATATCTCTCTAGCACCTGACACCACTACCACACTTCATTATATGAAGCGTCCCACTGACCATGCAACTTTTCTAACGCCTTCTACTTGGCTATCCAAGCCTTTCTGTAAGAGGGCTTGTACCCCAATTGGCTACGAATATTGCCAATTAAGGCAGGCACTGTAGTCTTGGGATCGGCTTTCACCGTCGGGATTATCAAGTCAGCCAACATGTCTGAATCCATCTTCGGATAATCTTGTGTAACACCTGTCAACGAAGTACGTTAAATAATGCAACATTAAGTAATATTAGTATTACTCAAAAACACTGAACACATAGTGGTACTGTACTGGCAAGACATGTATGTGGACCTTTATACTTTTTGATCTCCCACAAGCCTGTCCTTTTCCTCAACGATGCCATGATTTTCTATGAACATGTACCGTCTTGCACTGCACACTTCGCCTCGTACTTATTGAGCTTGGATTTAACCATGTTATAGTTAACCCCATTCCTGATGCTGTATTGTTTCAATGCAGCAAGAAAAGCATTCTTGTTGGAAAACTCGTTACCAACTTCTAATTCGCCCGAATCCAAAGACGAAGTTGTACAGTCACGCATCCGGTGTGGTAGTTTAGGAAACTCCAATGCATTATCTTGAGATAGATCGACATTATGCATGTGGGCTGGAGGCGAGTACGCCCTAAATAGCGGATCTTCTTCTTCTTCGTCTGAACCGCCCTCAACATCTTCAGGTACAATTGGAACAGGCTCTGGTTCAGAAAATAATCCAATTTCTGCACCATCGGGACCGGGCTCTCGAGGTGGATCAACATCAGATTCATCGTCTGACCCTCCACCACCTGTAACAAATGAAGGCCCCTCGCCGGTGGATGTCGTGGGGAGTATATTATCCCTTCTTAAACATCTTTCGTAACGTTCCCAATCATATGTGGATTGCCAACCACTAGAAGTTGATGACGTCCCCCAATACGTATTTCTATCATCGGACGTTGAAGGACGGATATGTATGTCCCATCCACCAACCGAGTGTCGTGCAGGGGTTATGTTTTCCATACTACCACCGAACACAGACACTTTCGTGTTTTGCCTCCCACTAACAGAGTGTCGGCTTGGGGTCGTGTATTCCCCTCGAACAGCAGTAGATGTTGAGGTCGCAGAAAGATCACTTGGAGATGAAAATTGTACATATAGCTCGAGATAGGGTGATCCACTGGCAAGATGAGTCTCCACCATTGCCTCAAAGCTCCGAGGACCTTTGATGTCGAATGAGTCATATTTCACCGGATCAACCGAAGCGCAAAATCTATACTTAATAAACTGAACTTTCATTGGCATTGTTCCGAATACTTTACGCCTAATTCTTTTGCGAAGTTCTACCACATCGACGTTCCGATTAAAACTCAGTCGCGCTGTGTTCTCCGATGAGAAAATAACACCATTTTCGGTGTCACAAACCCCACCATGTAGTAAATAACAGCATTAATACGTTCAGTCATTTTCAGTTTTTTTTCATTTTGCCTCAATTTCCCTTATGCAACCTGAGAATGAAATTTGGCCGATTTATAGTCTAATTTTTCTGAGACTACTGTAGCAAAAGAGCGTCCACGTGGGAGCTCTTTTCGAGAACTCTTCTTTGATAGTGCACCTGTTTGGAAGCGTTTTGTGCTTGTTTGTTCGTAACGCGTCTTCTCATAATAATTTTTCGAGACTCTCAGTAGCAAAAAGAGCGTCCACGTGGGAGCTCTTTTGATGCTCTGGCCGGCGATGCACCATCTTTGAAAAACGTTTTGGCCACCGCTTGTTCGAAACGTCTTCTCATAATAATTTTTCTCGAGACTACTGTAGCAAAAGAGCATCCACGTGGGAGCTCTTTTTTGCATACTCTCGCCGGCAATGCACCATCTTTGAAAACGTTTTGGCCATTGTTTGTTCGAAACGTCTTCTCATAATAATTTTTCTCTGAGCTTCATCAGTAGCAAAAGAGCGTCCACGTGGGAGCTCTTTTCAGTACTCCTGCTGACAGTGCACCATGCTGAAAGCATTTTTAGCCACTGTTTGTTCAGAAATGTCTTCTCAAAATTATTTTGCCACATACAACTGTTACAAAATTCAATTAATTTTTTTGGGCTAATATATTTTGCCCAAAATCCCTAAATATATTATTTACCCTAGCCCAGAAACCTTAGAATATCATATTGTAATTGGACGGGGGAGGGCAAAAACGCGTCCACGTCAGCGCGTTTTTGGGGGGAAAAAACAGCACGTGGACGAATTTTTGGAGGAAATGGCCCTTTCCCGTAAATATTTTTCAAACCGGCCCTTTTCCGTAATTAACTTTTTTTTTGGTATTATTCCGATTTTTGCCCATATACTTTTCTAATTAATTACATTATAATTACATCTTAAAAAAATAAAAAAGATTGAAAGTATTCATTATTGATTACTCGCATAATTCTTCCATTCTCACCCATTGCAAGGATTTGACTAAATAATATCGAATTAATTAAAGTGAGATTTACTAAGTATAATAATTATTCAAATATATCATCATATAATTTATAAGTAATTATATTTAAATCTAATTATTGGTAACTTCAAAAATATATAATAATTATTTTTGAAAAAGATATGTTTTAAAAGAAAAATAGTTATCCCGATAAAAGTGTAAATGTTTTCGCAGAAGTAGATAATTTATTTAAATTATATTTATATAAAATATTATAAAAATAGTCACTTAACTATTACTGTATTTCTGTTTTGGTCATTCAAGTTAAAAAGTTTCTATTTTAGTCTTATCCAAATTTATTATTTTGGTCACTTATCCATTAAATCACTAACGAAAGCCTTTTTTTTTTTGTTGGCATAACAACCTTCCAATATTTACAAATTCTATTGATTTGGTATTGATTCTAAAAATTTTATTATATTTAACCTTCCACTTTACACATTCTGTTAATTTAATCTTGATTATTAAAAATTCAAAAATTTCTAAAAATACATTTAAAAATTTACCTTTTCGAGAATAATACATAAGATTTTATAAAAATCATAAAAATATTATAAATAAATACCCATTTTTTCTATTTTTCTAACATGAAATTCATTTATTAAAATAATAAATTTATAAACAATTTAAGGGAAAAAAAACATGAAGAAAACTTAAGTAGATTCAACTTTTCCCATTTTTCAATATTAATGACCACTATATTTAGATTGGGTTAAAATTTACAACTTGGAAGCAAATACAATTGGGGATATATAGGTGAAGATGAAGTCTTAGAGACCTCGTAGGTAGAAGGCCATGCTGGCAGCTCCACAATTGATTCCTAGTTGGATGGCAGGACGAAGAAAGATGTGGAAAATTGAGGAATTCGGGGTGAAGGTTTTGGTGTCGGTGATTGTGGGCGAAGGAGATGCCCAACGCTTGACAAATTTGACGAGGACTAAGGAACAATGCTAGACATATAATAAATAAATTATTATTTATAAAATAAAACTAAAAGAAAAGAAAAAGTTTGAATTCTTGCTTGCAGTTTTTTAAAAAATTATATATATAATTATTATTTTATTAAATAAATTTCATGTTAGAAAAAGAGGAAAATGAGTATTCATTTTTTTATAATTTTACATCTTTATAAAATTTTATGTATTTTTTTAATAAAAATAAACTTTTAAATTTTTTAAAAAGTTTTTTAATTTTTGAATTTTTAATAATCAAAATTAGATTGACATAATTTATAAAATTGGTGGTTAAAATTGTTGATATTTCTTAAAATTAGGATCAAATTAATAGAATATATAAATATTGGAGGCTAAATTTGTTATTATGCCTATAAAAAGGACTTATGATAGTGATTTAACAAATGAGAGACTAAAATTTTAAATTTCAATGACTTTAGTTAGTAAAATAGAATGCTTTAATCTTGAGTAACTAAAATAAAAACATGTTAATAGTTGAAAGATTATTTTTATAGTTTACCAAAAGATAAATATTTTGGTATTCTCTATACGTGTTTTATTATCCATATTTAATATTCTTCACTATTCCTTCTCATAATATTATCTTTAAAATTCAAATTAATATTTTTCATATACAACGTGTTATCGAATGCAACAAATTTTAAATCTACCTATTATTAAAGAAATAAAATAACTAAAAATATGCGATGTATGTACGCCAATAATAACAAAAAAAAAAAAAAGAAAAAGCGTGTAACCCACGACCAATCATGATACATTAAAGTACATATCCTTGGTCCCCACGTTTACTTCCACTAATTTTTTTTTAAATATGGGAAATTGAGAACAGACCACAAAAACCAAGGTTAAAGATTTAGGTTCATTTTGAACGGTTGATGCGTTTATATGTAATATAAAAACAATAGTGTTAATGACATTAAATTTTACTGTAATATGATAAAAAATAAATAAATACATTGCAATAGAAATAAACACCTATCCAAATAGTTAAACGATTTTTATTTAAAATATTTAAGTAAATTAAAAATGATTAATTATTGAGTGCTTTTAGGACAGTCTTTTATGTTAATTAATACTAGTCCAATGTCGAGTTACATTGCAAGTGAAATTTATTAATCACTAATTATTTATATATTTATATAAAAATGATTAGAATTAAAAAAAAGAAGTGAAATAATAATGAAGGTTTAATTAGATTATTAAATAAAATTTAATTGAAATGAGTGAGTAAACTCAAAAAAGAGCATAGTATAGTTATGGTAATAATAGCTTATTAAATGATGAACTCATAATTTTGGTCATTAATTTCAATGGGATGAAAATAGTATTACATAAAAATATGGGTATATTTATTTTCGGATGGAGCAGTAGCTAGAGACTCAGGAAATGCTACATCAGGTGGAGTGGTTCGAGATCGGGATGGAAAATGGATATTAGGCTTCACTCATTATTTAGGAAGTTACTCACCACTGGAAGCAGAACTTTGGGGTATCCTGGATGGTGTGTTCATTTTATTGAACAAAGGGTACAAGAAGGTCAAGATTCGGACTGACAATCATGAAGTGGTCAGGATTTTGTCCATAGAAGATATGGCGGACTATGGCATTACACTACTTAGAAGAGTCGAAAGACTTTTGCTTTCTGAAGGATAATGGGAAATCAAGCATGTTTCTAAGGAGTACAACTTAATCGCAGATCACCTGGCAAAGATTGGGCTCTCTTGGCAGACTTCTCTTCAGATATTTGATGTTCTGCCTGTTGTGGTGGCTACGGTTTTTCAACAAGATAAAGGTTTTAACGTCTCTTAGGAGTCCTTAAGATGTTTTTTGTATTTCACCAAAAAAAAATATGGGTCTATTTATGATATTAATCCTTATACTCTTTTCACAATTATAATTTTAACCCAAAAATTGGATTCAGTAGTTATTATTTGGTGATGACTGAAATTTTAAATTTTGAAAAATAAAAAAATTAAAAATGATTAAATTAAAATATATGAATTAAATTCATAACTTTCATAAAGTACAGAGATAAATAGTAAAATTTAACCAAGAAAAATACAATATCTTTTACTTAGAAAATATATATTATTTTATTTAAATGAATAAATTCATAGAATGAAATTCATTAAAAAAACAATTAAACAAACTATAATAATAAAAATAATTCTCCCATTCTTTTCTTTCTTTCCATCTTTTGCTCCTTCATTTCCTCTCTTTTTTACATTTCTTTCTCTCTCTTTCTTTTCTTTATTTTTTTCCTTTCTATTTTCTCTCTCCCCAAACACAAAACCTCAAAATAACAAAAAGAAAAGGCTTTCTTTGTTGTAATCTCTCCTTTGTCAGATCTCTCGATGTTTTGCTCTTTCTATTCTCGGATCCTTTTCCTTATAGCTCAAAAATTGAGGTTAGAAAGATATATATATATGTATGTGTGTGATCTAGGATTTGCTCTTTTATAATTAATGGTTGTAGATCTAGGAATTTATATCCATATAATTTTTCTTTGTGTTGAATTTCAGGTTTTCCATTTTCGCTTTTGTCTCAGCTCTCACTTCAATCAGGAATCATTATTGAGCTCAAAATTTTATTTTTGGCAGTTTTCACCCAAATTTTGCATCTTGTTAAGGCAGGTGTTTGAGTTCTAATTTTTCTTAGATTTTTTTATAAAAAATTGTTTGTTTCTTTTATGAATGAGCAACTTTGTATTTATGTAATTTAAATTTAGTATTTTTTAATATAGTAGTTGATAGTGCAATACCGCAGTTTTATAATTTATTAATGATAGATTTTTGGAGTAATTTATGAGAGAATCATAGTGCAATAAATGAAATTTGAAATTTACTTTTTATCTGAATTTATTAATGTCTTCATTTCTGGAAACGGGTCTCTTTTAATTTTTGAAAATGATATGTTATCTGCTTTCCAGTTTAGGTAAAAGGGTTTAATTTAACTTTCAAAGATTGGTATGATTTTGCCATTTTTTTTCAATATAATCGGAATTTGATGCTCGCTTTGTTTTGCGTCTAGGTTTGCTGAATTTTATATTCTGTGGATAGTTTTGTTTTCCATTAACTGTTTTTAGTCTTTCTGTACGTGATGAAATTTTCTGTTGTTTCTGAATTCCCCATCTCTAGAGTTGCGCTGATATTTCCCAAGGAGTTTTGATTCCTTATATGGTTTTAATACGTTTATGTATGCTATCACGATTCTTATGTAGCATTTCAATAAAGGACTGTCATGGTTGATCCACTTATAGCTTGTCGCGATGTATAAAGAGTGCGCGTGTATTTTAAAACAAAAATAATGAACCTATTGGAGTTGGAGTGCAAGTATGGAAAAGTGAGCGGAAAAGAGGCATGGTCTTTATTTCTTCTTCCTTTTTTGTTGTTTATATATGTATTTTAATTTTGCGTGTATTCTATAATTTTTTTTTTCAGGTTTTGACTTTTGGATGGTTCACCCCTGTTGCTAAGGCTTTGTGTGTGATTACAAAGAGATGAGTCACACAAAACATGAGCGGGAAGATGGAATGCTCTCTAAGGATCAGACAGAATCGCCATTGGTCGATGATGGTAGCTGTGGAGGAGGTGGAGCTGGGGGAGTTGTTCTGAAGAAAGGACCGTGGACATCAGCTGAAGACGCGATTTTGATTGACTATGTGAAGAAGCATGGGGAAGGCAACTGGAATGCTGTTCAGAAGCACTCTGGACTATTTCGTTGTGGAAAGAGTTGCCGCTTACGTTGGGCTAATCACCTGAGGCCGAACTTAAAGAAAGGGGCATTTACTCAAGAAGAAGAACAGCTGATCATTGAACTCCATGCAAAGATGGGAAATAAATGGGCTCGGATGGCAGCACATGTAAGTGTTCAATTCATTTACTGTGAATCTAGTTATTCTCATGATCTGTTGAATGGGAGAAATATATTGAACATAAAAGAAATTTTAGAATTACATGAAGAAATAGGATTCTTAATATTTGTGTTAAGATCTGTAGAATTGCAACCTCTGCCTAATCTATATACAGAATTTCTTAATTACTATCTTCGAACACTTCCGTTCTGTAATAAATTTGGAGCAAATTACATGGAACATTATGCAGTACCCTGATAATTGCACTTAACTGTTTTTCATTCTATCTGAGCTCCCCTTGCTGCATGTTTCTATCATTATTCATAACCAATGACCAGCCCAGATTCTAAGATTTACTTATGTTCTCACTGTGGATTGTTTAAGTCCTCTGATTTTGGTTTCCTCAGTTTCAGGAAGATCCAAATTGAAACAGTAATTTTTAGTGTTCAAGGAGTCAAGTTTGTCAAGAGTTAAGGTGCCCTCATATGTTATGGCAGTGTCATTCTTGGCCTGGTTAAAGTTGTCTTCTTTGAGGGTTATAGAAATCCAGCTCCTCATATGCACTCTTCTAGCCCATCCCCTTTTCTTATCCCATCTTATTGCTAAAGTCTGAACTAAAATGCAAAATTTAGTTCATGCCTTAAAACACCATAATGAACCCTATTATTGGCATATTTTTCTCAATAATGTAAATTTTGGGTAGATGCAAAAGAATTGCCACATGCCTTCCAGAATTCTATGATAGTTATTCCAGCCTGGGAAATGCTAAGCGTTTGTGTGAAGCATGATAAAACTCAGTTGTAAGATTTTATGCACCTGTCTTTTAAGTGTCTGAAATAAATTTCTCTATGCCTTGTTATTCTCTGCAGTTGCCTGGTCGTACAGATAATGAGATAAAAAATTACTGGAATACCCGGATTAAGAGACGCCAACGTGCTGGGTTACCTCTGTATCCTCCCGAAGTGTGCTTGCAAGCACTGCAGGAGAGCCACAGCACCAGTGTGGTTAATGGATTGGATAAAGGACCTAATGATATCTTGCAGAACAATAGCTATGAGATACCTGATGTCATATTTGACAGTTTAAAGGCCAATCAAAATGTGCTTCCTTATGTTCCTGAGCTTCCTGTTTTATCTGCTAGCAGCATGCTGATGAAAGGTCTAGGTTCTTCTCAATATTGTGGTTTTATGCAACCAACGATCCATCGCCAGAAGCGTCTTCGAGAGTCACCAGCCTTTTTTCCTGGTTACACTGGTGCTGTTAAAAACGAATGCCCTTTGTTTATGCAGTTTCAAGATGATATAGCAGACAAGGCTGCTGGATCCTTTGGGCTGTCTTTTCCAATTGAACCAGATCCTGCAACAAAGAACTCCCAGCCTTTCGGTGTATTCCCAGGTAGCCATGCCCTTTCAAATGGCAATTTCTCTGCTTCAGAGCCCCCTTTGGAGGCTGTGAAGTTGGAGCTCCCTTCACTCCAATATCCAGAAACTGAATTAGGTAACTGGGGCACATTAACTTGCCCACCACCTTTACTTGAGTCTGTTGATGCTTTTATCCAGTCACCACCTCCAATCAGTGGACTGGAGTCCGATAGTCTTTCTCCCCGTAATAGTGGCCTGCTGGATGCTTTACTTCATGAGGCAAAATCTCTAAGCAGTGCAAAGAATCATGCATCTGACAAAAGTTCAAATTCATCTACCCCCGGTGATATAGCTGAAGGTTCAAATTTCAACATATGTGAGACGGAATGGGAAAAGTGTGGTGAACCTCTTTCTCCAATGGGTAATTCAGCAACTTCTCTTTTCAGTGAGTGTATCAGTGCAAGTGGCAGTTCATTGGATGAACAGCCACCTGCTGAAACTGTTACAGGTGAGCACCTCTCTGATCTCCTCATGATTTATGCTTTTCATGCATTATTGAAAATTGAAAACTATCTTCCATCTTGTTAAAGGTTGATTTTTGTTATCAAGTATTGATGTTGACATATATCCCGTAGATCCCCGTGATGTATAAACTAGTTAAGAATGAGATACAATTTTCAAAAGCCTGCCAATTTCTTAACCAAAAACCTTGGTGTAAATACATTATCAACTTGCTTTATGTGTTTTCCACTATTTTGATATCATCAAGTTCATTTTGTTTTCTCCAGATATTTTATGATAAAGAGTCCTTGAATTTTGGATTGTTTTTCAGAGTCCCATGTGAAATCCGAACCAGCTGACCGTGTTTTGACCCCCGAGATACAAAAAGAGGCTCCTATTCGGTTGGACAGTAGTCGCCCCGATACTTTACTTGCTTCAAATTGGCTTGAGCAGGGTTCTAGTTACGATAAGGACCAAGCCATCTTGACTGATGCCATCTCAAGCCTTCTTGGGAATGATTTGCATAGTGAGTACAAGAATATGGCAGAAGGAACATCTATTTCAAGTCAAGCATGGGGTCTCGATTCTTGTGCATGGAATAACATGCCTGCTGTCTGTCAAATGTCTGAACTCCCTTGAGATCTGCTATCGCAATTGTATGAACTTCTCTGAAGCTTTTTTTGTTTGTTTGTTTATTTCATTCATTCCATGATTTGATGTGGGTAGGCAATCGAACCTGATGTACTGAAAGTTCATTTGGGGTTGAGATCATCGTAATATGGTACCAGTCATGGATGTTTTTGGTCTGTTGTCTATGATGTTTTTTTTTTTTTCTGTCGAACCGTTGAATGCATGCATGCCGATATGGAGCTCTGAGGTATACAAATGCACTCTAGATGTTGTTATAACTTTTAGAATAACCATGCTCTTTTAGCATGGACTCCCCAGACAATGGTTTGCTATTTGATGCTCATGTCTCAAGTGAAATGCTTATTTGTGGTAGGGTAATCAATGGTGTCCGGTGGAGGGAAACACTGTTTTAATTTATAGCTAGATCTCAAAAATTGTCTCCATTCATATACAATCTGTAGAAATTGGAGCTTGATTTGAAGTTGAAGATTAAAAGTTCAGCTTGAAGTTTGGTTTAATTATTTATGTTTGAGTTTAAATTGAGAGTTGTGAGCTATCGGGGTGAAGAATTAGAATGCAGAAAATTGTTTTATAGTTAGATCTCAAATAAAAACTTTGTTTCCATTGATTTGCAATCTTAATCAGTAATCAAGTGAAGCATGATTATTTATGTTTTAGCTTGAGTTTGGATTGAAATTTATTTTATAGATAGAGTTCTGGAACATTATTCCATCATCTTCTTGATAGTAAGTAATAAAGCTTTTTGTAAGAAATTTGATAGAGCCTGCCTGAGATTTGATGTTTGACTCCAAGTTGGGCTTGATTTTTATGTTTAAGAGTTTAAACTGAGAGTCTTCAATAAGGTCATGACTCATGAGAATGCATAAATTTATTTTCTAGTTAAATCCCAAACAAAAACTGTTTCATCATTTTAATCACTAATCATGTAATTGCATTAACAAATTCAAGATTCCAAGTTGAGTTGGAATTGAGAATTTTTAATCAACTATGCAAACCAGACATTGAGAACTCTAAAACTTTTATTTCCATCTATATAGATAATTTTAATCAGTAATCTAGCTTTTTGTAAAAAATTGAACGTGAGAAAAAGATATGCTCGAGCTTGAGTTAAAATTTAATATTTGAAGTTTGGCTTGGAGTTCGGTTTAACTTTTACTTTTGTGTTTTGAGTTTGAGTTAAAATTATGTTTTTAATAAGCTTAAGAGTTGCTCAAGTCAAGCATTAGAATGCACCAATTTGTATTTTAGATATATTTGAAAACTTTGTTTCCATTGATATACAATCATCTTAATAAGTAATTTTGACTTAAAAAATTTAAGATTGAATCACACTCTACAGCCCAATTTTTACCCGGGACCGTCAGAAACCATAACAACCAAACCTAAAAATTATTAAACCACAAACCCAATTACAATAAACTCAATAGGCCCAAGCCCAAACCATTCAGCCTAACCCTAGCCCAACCCCAATCAGAAAAAAACAAAAGTGAACAAACCCTAGGTGCGCCGCACCTAGGGTCTTCTGACCCCTGTCTTCTGGCCACCGCACCTGCCACTGCCACTGTCACAGCAGCGCCTACTTGCACCTGCAGGGAAAAGAAGACAAGACAGAATAATAAAATAAATCTTGTAAAATGGCTTAGAGGTGTTCATGGGCCGGGCCGGACTGAAATTTGGGAGGGTTTGGGCAAAAATATAAGCCCAAAAAATGGGCTTGGACAAAAAATAAGGCCCGTTTTAAAAATAGGCCGGGCCTCGGGTAAGGTATTTTTGGCCCGAGCCCGGCCCGGCCTGGCCCGAATTCACTAAATGACAAAAAAAATTTGCCATTTTTTTTTATTTTTGAATGTTATTTTCTGTGTTTTCTCCCTATTTTGCTACCATATTACTATTATGTTGCTACTATTTTGTTGTTATTAATTGAATATTGTATAAAACTTATTTTATTGTTAATTTTGTTATTAGTTTAAAGGCAAATTTAAGCCCATTTTTTGGGCCCGGCCCGACACGAGCCCGATGAATGGGCCTAAATTTTTAGTTGAGCCCGACCTAAACCCGGCCCGGCCTGGCCCATGAACACCTCTAAAATGGCTATAAAAAGCCAAACAAAATGCAATGTATGGGGGGAATCCAAAATAGAAAAAAAAAACAGAGATTTCGAATACAAAAACGAGCAAAAAGATTCAAGCAAGAAAGAAAACCTAAGCAGTAAAAAACGTGCGAAGGTCTTTACACTTTATTTCTCTTCTTTTTCGAGAGCAGTATACACCTATTTCTTCATTTTTTATATACTCATATATACCAAAAAAGGAGTAAAAAGGGAAAAAGAAACTCACCATTTTTATTTTTGCCGAAAAAAGGGACTTTTGGCCTTCCAGCTGCCGTAAATGGTGGCGCCCTCGCCGGCGGATGGTGGCCGATGCTGTGGCCACTGACCGGAGCCTAGGCCGGAGGGAGGAACTTTGAGAGAGAGAAAAATAAAAGGATCCTTCGTTTTTTTTTTTTGAAACAGAAAAAAATGAATTTTTTTTTAAAAAAAGTGCCTTATATAGAGAAAGAAAACGACGTCGTTTTGCTTAAGGCCTTTAAGTGCCAAAACGACGTCGTTTTGGAACATGAACCGAGCACGACCCGACCTGTTTCAGGGGATTCGCACGTTTTTAACTTATGGGATATTTATATCCGCATTTTTATTTATTCAAATTTAGTCCTTTTTGTTAACTTTTTATTTTCCTTAATTTGACCACGAAATTCTCTGCGCGTTTCAATTGGATCCCCAATCCATTGATGCGCTGGGATGGAAACGTGTCCATAGATTGGCTTATTTATCCATTTGGTCCTCGGCCTTTCGCGCTCTTTTATTTTAGCCCTCATCTATTTATTTTGTTATAATTTTTACCTTTTAACTTTATTTTTATTCTGATTTAGTTCCAAATTCGTTTAATTTCAATATATATATTTTTAAAATTTGTCATTTATTTATTTGTTTTAAAACTTTTATTATTTATTTTAAACCCTTTTATTCATTATCTGTTTTTAAATTTATATATGTATTGTAAGAACCCATTTTTGCCTGGGCTCATAAAACAGAATAAAAAAAACCAAAAAATATACCAAGTGTCCTTTTACAGTCCTTTACAAAGCCCAAAGTTAATTTACAAGTGGCCCAAATACTAAAACTACTCAGCGACCCAAATCAAACCCACTACCCGAATAAACAGACTACCCAGTAACCCATTTACACCCTTGACCCAAACCTAAAGACTAACCCCCAGACCCAATCTTAGCCTAAACCTACACGGCCCAGTGACTAAGTAGAATCAGCAGAACCCTAGGGCTCTCCCTCGTACCGCCAGAGCTAGCGACCCAACCTTCGCGCCACAGGCACCGCAGCCACCAGCCTTCGTCACGCCGCGATTCGTGCAAGTAACGTCGCCGCTCTCCTCGCCTTCGACCTGCACAGAAAAGGGAAAACATAGCAAAAGAAATGGCAAATAAACAAATCGGATTTCTTTCCTTTTCTTTCGATTTCTTTTGGGGCTATATAAACCCACAAGCAATTTGTAACAAGAGAGATATACACACAAAATACAAAAAAGAAAATATTGAAACAGAATACAAATTTTTTTAAAGGTGATCTATATTCTATATTCTTGTTATTTTTTATGTTCCGAGTATGTTTTATTTACAAAATAATAATAATAAAGGGGGTTTACCTTTCGGTGGGCTTGAAAAGAAGAGGTTCGGCCTTCGGTCACCGCCCAGAACAGAGGAGAGAAGGGTTGAGAGCGTTTTCTAATTTTTTTTTTAAAAAAGGTTCTGAAATGAATTTTGGGGCTAAGTTTTGGCTTATATAGGTGACCCCTATGGCACTGTTTTGAAGGTTGCCCATAAAGCTAAAAAATGACGTCGTTTCAAAGGCCAGATCCGCGCGTTGACCCGGAGACCCGGGGAGGATCAGCGTGTTTTTGTTTGAGGGTCTAATTACCCTCTAAGTCCTTCTGTATTATTCCAGTTTTATAATTAAGTCCGTTTATTTCTTTTTATTTATAGTTTTACCACTTTATATTTATTTTTATTGTTATTTGGTCCTGCCTCTTTATTTATTTTTCAAAACCTTTTTATTTTTTTATATTATAAAAATATTTTATCATATTATTTTTGTATTAATATTTGTTTATTAATCTATTAATGGTATAAATTCATACATATATATTTTTTATCTTTATATATATAATTACTACTTTGAATTATTTTATTTGGTTTAATGTTATTCATATTATATATATTAATTTGTATATTAGTTATATGTTGTACATTTTTAAAATTTTGTATTATTATATTATATATATATTATCTCTAAATTTTATAAAATCTATTTATATTATGTAATATATTTTATTTATATTATCTATTATATGTATTTTTTTATAATTATTGCATTTATATATCTTTCATATATTATTTATTTATAACTCCTTTTTTATATTTATATATATTATCTTATAACTTCTATCTTATATATGTTTTTTTTAGGATTTTTGTATTTATTATATTATATTATATATTACTTCTAAAATATTATGTAGTATAATTTCTTTTTATATAATATGTATGTATTGTTTATGTTATATATATATTTACTTTTATGATTATTATATCACATTTACCTCTATTTTTTTTGGTTCTTTACTGTATATATTATTTATATTTTACATATCAAATTATTAAATTATAAGTATTCTTCCATTTTCATATATACTCTAAGTTTTCTGCATAGTATTTAAAATATATTATTTATACATATTAAAGATTATTTTATATATTTTATTTTGTGATCTTGTTTGTAGTATTTCGCATTCATTTCTTAATGCTTATTTTGTATTGCATATCTTATAACTTGTATTTGTTTATTTAATACTGTTTTAGTATAGTATTTTTATTGTATATATCATTTGTTATTTTACTTTTTCGTTAATCGACTATAATTTTTAGTATGATTTGTAATAGTAGATAATTGTTATTTGAAATTGATGCTTGTAATATATATGTCATATTTTATTCAAAATATCGTTTTATAAAAATATTTTTTTGTATTGAAAAGAAGCGATACGTGATACTTGAGGGCTACGAAGAAATTATGCCTTAACTTACTAGGTTTTAATTTCCCTCGTAGAACTTAAGGTATTAAGTATCTTCCCTTTTTAAAACCTATATTTTAAATAAAAACTTACCCTTACGAATTCAAAATTGTTGTGTCCTAACTCACTGGATATGACGATTTGTTATCTTGGGATAAGAATTTCAGAAAATAAGGCAATGTTTCGTGTTTGGAAGTTCGAGAAATTGTGCTCTAACGTACTGAGTTTCGGTCTTTCGTTCATCCAATTAATTAAATATCCTTTTAATAAATTTTGTAAATCATGAGATGATTTTGTCACGAGGGTTTAAAACATCATGTCCTAACGTGCTGGATGTGATGTTTGTATGCTTTCAGAACAAAGAAATCTCCAATTTCAAACTTAAATTGTTCAAATTTTTTAAGAAACCATAGTTCCAAATCTTTTTTTTTTAAATTCTCGACATAAGGGCATTAATTATGAAACACCCCACACCCGGCCCACGAGCCTGAACCGGATCTGGTTTGTTCCTTAAGTAGACCGGTTTTCAAATTCTTTGTTACTTAGAGAAAACTTATAAGATTTTCAAGAAGTGTCGTTTTGGGTTGGGCTTAGATTGGAAGCTTATTTAGTTAATTTTGAAAATCCAAGTTATTTAAGGTGACAAAATATTTTTGGGGTTTATTCTTAAAGAAATACTTTTACTTAAATTTTAATCAAAATAGTTCATGACATAATAAATAAAAGCAAAACAAAAATAAATAAATAAATAAAATCCACTGGGCCTTATGGCCTTATTACATCAAATAAAAAAAAACCCAATAATAAAATTAAATGTTCTGAAACGAAATAAAGTCCAAAATAAATAAAATCTTCAAAATGATGCATGGCCACCTCAAGGTCTACCGTCCCGGTCCGTCACTGTTCATCACCTGAAAATAGTTCCCACAACGGGGTGAGTCAACAGACTCAATGTGTACACGATACTAACATCCAACCAGTCAAGCATACATGTTCATAACAATTCATATTCATATAAAATAAAGGATGATGCAACCCAAACCCAAGCCTAATGATCCATCCGCTACACACCACCCGTACCTGCCAGTCACACCGTGGGGACTATTAAGTCAACCCTCCATCCGCTACACACCATCGAAGGCAGTCGCTGCAGTCGACGTGCTCATCGCCCATATACGTTGTGTCATTTGACACTATGTTTAGATAATGTAATCGTAGTTATCATGTTCACGCAATGGGGCCGTAGCCACCATTTTTCGTTGGTGAGGCCGAAGCCAACACCTTCGTTGGTGAGACCGGAGTCAACACCTATTCTTCTCCTTTCACATATATCCCATATGCCCCAAATATTTATACATATCTTATTTCTCATTCATCATACATATTCACATGTTAAAGATATAACATATTCATAATCCTATCGTAGTAGGAAACGTGCACTGAGTACTTCTTATACCACATTAGGGCACTTAGCCACATTCATAATCTTATGCATATTCATATTCAAATTAATTATTGCCATCATATTGAGGGTTAGTAAGGTACACACCTTTTTCGCTTAATAGATTCCTTGAATTCCAAGTGAATTGATCACGATTCGGACTTTAGATCTGTTGACTCCTATATTCGGCCTATCATATATAAACACATTAATACCCTATTGATTTTAAAACCAAATCCTAGTAGGAATAGAACTACTAACACTTACCTTGTTGCCGAATTGGATGATTGTAAATCAAATCCCAAAATTGATAGTATCCTTTCCTTGAAATCGGCTAACACTAATTCATGTAATCATGTGAGTTTTAAACACCAAAATAATTCCAAATACCAAAATTAAGCCTTTGCCGAATATCACTTACCATACAAATTCCAAATCAAGAGGATTCCTTGCCCTATATGTCTGAAATCTTCATGTTAGATCTAATCTAACATATACATCATAACCTTTAATCAAATAAATTTATCTTACCTTAGATCCTTGATCCTTGTATTCGATAGATTGAAGAAACCCTTTTGATGTTGTAGTTGATTGCTCCTTTACTTAGAATCAACAAAGATTCGGCTTTGACAAGTGAAAGCAGAGAAGAAAATAGAAGAAGAAAAGATGGATTTTGCTTGAAGAAAAATTCGGCAGAGAGGGGGAGAGAGCTAGGAAAATTTTGGCAAAGAGGAAGCAAAAGTGAATGAGTAGCCCTCCTGCCCTCCTTTTATAGCCAAAGTTATCAGCCTAGGAGTCCTTTACTTGGCCACCACTCCTCTTTTTGATAATATTATCTCTTTTATTTAAAAAATAAAAGCCTTTAATCCATAAATTATCTCCTCAATTATCTCCTTAGAAAATAATCCTTTATTTATCTCTTATTATTCACATATTTATGTGAATAAAACTCCTTTATTTATCTCTTATTATTCACATATTTATGTGAATAAAACTCCTTTATTTATCTCTTATTATTCACATATTTATGCAAATAAAACTCCTTTATTTATCTTTTATTATTCACATATTTATGCAAATAAAACTCCTTTATTTATCTCTTATTATTCACATATTTATGCAAATAAAACTCTTCCTTTTCTAGAAACCCATGCCGTCCACCTCAGCCTTCTGGAAGCAAAAATTAAACTTATTTATTTGCTTCCCAAGTGACTCGAACCCAAGCCCAACAGCTCTTGCACATGGCGCCATTTCCATAGGCCCTAAGTGACACCTTCAGGCCATTTTTTCCAAGCCTAATTGTGTGTCAAACTTCTCCAACTTTTTCTTTTAAGGCCCTCTAGCCCTTATTTCCTATTTTGAACTTTAAAATTTGACATTTCGGCATCATTTCTAAGTTTCCTAAAATTTTCGATCGGCTCTGTAACTTGCCATTTTTCTTACATATCCAAGTTTCCTAAAATGTTCAAGTTTCCATTTTTGGATCATTTCCAAAAATGTTCAGGTTTCCAAAAATGTCTAAGTTTCCAAAAACATTCGGGTTTCCAAAAATGTCTAAGTTTCCAAAAGTGTTCATTTCCATTTCCATTTCCATTTTCATTTCTATCTCCATTTTCATTTCCATTTTCATTTCCATTTTCATGCATTTCTAGGTTTCCAAAAGTATCAAAATTTATTCATAGTACTTGAAACTTGTCATTTCATACAATTAATCTGGAAATGCATAGGCCCTTTTCAGGATGTTACAAATTAATCAATTAGGTACTAATTTTTGGGCGTTACGGGGGTGCTAACCCTTCCTCGTACGTAACCGACTCCCGAACTTGTTTTCTGGTATCTTGTGGACCAAAAATCAATGTTTTGAAATAAAATGTTTTATAAGGTGATCCAATCACACCTAAGTAAAAAGGGATTGGTGGCGACTCCATTTTCGTTTTAAAGTCGATCCCCGTTTTTAAATCAAACCTAAAAATGGTTTCGACATGTATTATTTATTTCTTAAACTTTTATATATTACCCATTTAATTTTTATGTATGTTACTTAGTTTAAACTATTTTATGTGTTATTTATTTTAAATTTTTTATATACATATATTTATTCGGCAATCTATATCTTTTAATTTTCCTTTGATATCAATCAAGCCCTTCTGTTTAGTCTTGTATTTTTATTTGTTTAGCTTTATTATTCTTTTACCTTATTCTCTTTGTTCATTTACTTATTTTACTATACAGGTTGTTTATTTTATCTGTTCGCTTATTTTATTGTTTATCCTCATGTATTGTTTTTTTTTATTTAATCATGTTTTTTCTATTATTATTACTATTATTTATCTATTGTTACTTTTAGTTTATTTTACTTTTGTATTTTCGCTATTATTTGTTTATTGTTATTACTATTTATTATTATTGTATTATTATTATTGTTACCTAATGTTTCTATTATTATCAGGACTTCATTCTACTACCATTATCATGATTATTATTTAAAAAAAAAAGGTTCATTTACTCATTTTTCAAAAATTAGTTAGCTTTTTGTTTTATTATTTATCATATTTTATTTTCATTCTTTTCATTTTTTTGATTTATTTCATTTTAAACTTTTAATAGATGCTTCATTTTACCCGATACATCAATTTTTGTTTTAAAATAAGTAAATACTTCGCATTCTAAGATTCGAAAGAAACCGTACCCTAACTTACTGGGTTTCGATTTTTCTCGTCGAGTCTAAAGAATCAATTATTCTTTTAAAACATAAGTTTAATAAAAAAAGCTATTTCTCGAGCATTCGAGATGTTGTGTCCTAACGTATTGGATGTGACATTTTGTTACCTCAGGAAAATTTTTTTAAGAATAAAGGCAATGTTCTGATATTTGGAAATTCGAGAAATCGTGCCCTAACTTACTGGGTTTCGATTTTTCTCGTTTAACCTAAATAACTGAATATCCTTTTAAAATTAAAATACATGAATTTCAAATAAAAGGCAAGCTCGTTCTTAAAGGTTCAAGATGTCGTGTCCTAACTTACTGGATGTGACATTTTATTACTTCGAGAAGGTCTTTAACATTCTTTTCGAGTCATCCACACATTTTGATTAATACAAAGGGGGATCGTAGTTTAAATTATTTCAAGTTTTCGAATCTTCGACACTAAGACATTGATTAATCAACTAGGTACCAATTTTAGGTATATCGAGGGTGCTAATCCTTCCTCGTGCGTAACCGACTCCCGAACCCATTTTCTGAATTTCGTAGACCAAAATTGTTATTTTGATAAATCAAACTGTTTATTAAAAACAACCGTTTTATGAGGTGACCCGATCACACCTCAACAAAAAGGATTGGTGGCGACTCCTTTTTTTATTTTCATTTTTAAAATCAAAGTCGACCCGTTTTACAAAAAAAATGGTTACGACACACAATTGTCAATTGCTTTGAAGCAATGACCATTTTGATTGTTACTGCGATGAATAACTTAAAATAGAGTAAACAAAAGATATAAATAATTGTTTACGTAGTTCGATTTCCCTTATCTGCAGAGCATAGTTTAGTGAATAAACTCACCATATTTTTCATTGAGTGAATCATGTCCTAACATTCCTTGATGCATAAACCTTATTTTTGTATCTAAACACTAGACCACTCATTTCTAAATTCTCCTCCTAAGAATTTAGGCTGTAAACGCAAGTTGTTTACACTCAAATGCACTCACAAAAATATGTTTATCTACGAACAATAAAGTGGTCTCTATGCTCTCAGACCTATACAAGTCTCTCAATATATAGAAGTTTCCGAGACCTGCTAACATACTAGAGATTAACTACATACAAAACTTATACAAGTCTTTCAAGATATAGAAGTTTTAGGGACTTGCTAGCATGTTAGAGATTAACTACAATCCAACCTCTTAAGCAATAAAATAACACAATACAATATACTAATAACGAGTAGTGTAAACTGGACTGTTAGGGATTCGTTCTTCAATGGTATTTTCAATGTGATCTTGATCGGTTCTCCACAATCTAAGGGATTCAATTGCTTGATCCAATCCAATCCAATTTTTAAGGACAATTGATTTAAATGGATCGGTATTTAAAGTCGAGCTTTAATACATCTAGAATATCAACACAATTCAAAGCCCAAAGGTTTTATTGCCAACTCCAAATAGGGCAAGTGACAAGTTGTCACAGGGACGATGGAAGTGGCCACATTTGATTGACATTTAACAAGCCACTTAAAAAACTTGCCTTAATAATCTCTCCCTTTGACAATTCTTTTGAACAAAACCACACAAATCATGGAACTAACCATCAAAACAATTATAGCTCGCCCTTAGCATAATTATTAATCCAACACATTTAATTTAGAGCATAATTAAGTAAATTAATTATCAACGCTTTGTCTAGAATGTTCATCAATATTCAAAATACTATAATTATATCTAAGTATGCCATTGTTGCCAATGCAAAATCGCATTATCCTCTTATTTATGGGTTGGGGAGGTGCTATGGGTAGTTTTAGGCATTGTGTCAAAAAGAACAAACATTTTTAGAACCTATAATAAGATTGTTCAAAAAAAAAAAAAGTAAGGTGCAAATAAGCTTTACTCCCTCTTTTTTGTTCAGAAAGATAAAAGAAAAATAGATAAAATCAGGAAAAAAAAATCAATAGCAACAAAACATCGTCTCTCATCATCTCCTTTTAAGTTTTACTCCCCCTTTTTTGTTCAAAAATATGTGCCAAACTTATACTGCTTAGGTTGAGTAAGCAGATCATTACGCAATGTTATCTTCTTGTCTTGAATTTGTTGGATAATTCATAATTTTTGAGCGTAGCTTGGTAGAGAACCGATTATAAGAGTTATTGGAAGAAGAGGTGATCGATCATTCTCCCGTCAAATCTTATTGGATTGCTCGAAGTGCTGACAAAAGTGGCCACTTTAGCTGTCATTTCAGGTACTTCTGCTTCAAGTTTGTCTTCTTCTTCTTCTTCTTTAACAGGTTGGTCAACTAGATCAGTAGAAATGTGCTTGCCTTCAAATCATTTGGGAGAATATTTGAGCTCAACCATAACTTTCTTAGGTTGCTCAGTGGCATGCACAAGCCTTGGATTCTGAAGGATTAACACTTGAAATATTAAAAAGGGGAAATATAAATGATACCTTGCATGAACTTTCTTAGCATGTTTGTTAGTGTCTTAAGGGCTGCACAAATATTTTATTTTATTTTATTAATAGGTCTAAGTCTTAGGGAGATTTCTTAGCTTGTTAGTATTGTTAGTAGGAGTAGGAAGCTATGAGTTGTTAGCTTGTTAGTAGGAGTAGGAATTTAAATTTTGGTTGAGGTTGTTACTTGAGACATATATATAAGGGCTGCTTGGTTAATGAATTCAATCATCCCTTTTCATTCTCTTTTTTTTTTCATGCTTCTATTAGTTCTCTACTAAACTAATAGTGGTATCAAAGCTCTTTTTCTTGAGGGACCTGTGAGAAAAGAGTTCTGAGAGAAAAATTGAGAGTTAAACTTGTGAGGTATTGAGGAAAATGGAATCGGGATCAAGTAACCTGCCTATCTTAGCCCCACCTATGTTTGATGGAGAGGACTATCAAGCACGGGCTATGAGAATGCAATCATACATGGAAGGTTGTGATTATTCGGAAGCTGTTGAGGAAGATTATGAGGTGACTCCACTTCTCAACAATCAAACTATGAACCAAATCAAAATGCACAAGGAGAGAACCACCAGGAAGGCAAAGGCAAAGGCTTGCCTTTATGTTTCGGTTTCACCAGCCATATTCAATATAATTATGGCTTTTGGATTAGAAAATGAGATATGAGACTACTTCAAGGCTGAATATCAATGAGATGAGAGGATCAAAAGCATGAAGGTGTTGAACTTGATTAGAGAATTCAAGAGGCTAAAAATAAAGGAGTCTCAGTCAATCAAAGAATACTCAGACAAACTTTTAGATATTTCTACCAAGGTAAGGGTTCTTGAGACTGATCTCTCTAATTTTAGACTGGCGAAAAAAATGCCGGTCTCTGTGCCTGAGAAGTATGAAGCAACAATTTCCTCTTTGTATAACACCAAGGACTTGACTCAATTGAGAGTAGTGGAGTTAATTAGTGCTTTATAAGAACAAGAGTAGAGGAGGCTAATGAGGCAGGGAGGAAGCATAGAATGAGAATTGAAGGCTAAGGTGCAGCAGGGTGGAGCACATGTTGTAGTTAAAGAAGAAGAGGACCATTTATTTGTTGTCTGTTGCTTCTCATCAAGCACTCTATGTAACAGTTGGTTAGTTGATACTGGTTGCACCAATCACGTGACTTGTGATGAGAAAGTGTTTAAAGACCTTGACATGTCATTAAAGTCGAGAATAAGGATAGGAATAGAGAATACCTAGAAGTGAAATACATAGTGGCAATAGAGAGTTGTGATGGAACTAAGTTGATATCAGATGTTTTGTTTGTACCTGAAATTGATCAAAACTTGCTGAGTGTGGGGAAATTGATAGAGAAAGGATTCAAGGTGTTGTTTGAAGAGGAAAGGTGTCTGATCCTTGACTCTAGAGGTAATGAATTATTTAAGATCAAGATGCAGAAGAAGAGTTTCTCATTGAGTCCAATCGAGAAGGAGCAAGTGGCATCCAAGTGTCAAGAAGTAATGACGTCAGATCAAATGTACCTTCTTGCTAAGCAAGTTAAGACAATTATGAAATTGATGACGTAATATAGTGAAAAGAGTTTTGAGCTTGAGATAAATTCAATAGATAATCGTATCCTACAAGAACAATTGCAAAACAAGTGTTCTGAGAAAAAGAAATTGCATGCAAAGGTAACTCTCTTGGAGTAACAGTTGGAATCTCTCTCTGATGATGAACTATCATTTTTTGCACATGAAATATCTAAAGAAAAAAAGATTTAATCTCAAGAGGTCAAGAGTGAAAAACTAAAATTTAAACATGTGAAACTTTCAGAAGAGAACAGTGGGTTATGTTTCCAAAATGAAAAACCAACTGAAGAAGCTTCATATACAAAAGAATTGACATCTGCAGATGCTCTTGAGCTTAAGAATTTAGTTGGTGAGGTGATCAAGCTTTCGGTGCAAAATGAAAAATTGAAGAAGGAGTTATTGAATATGAGAATATCTGTTAATCAAAACATAAATGGTCTTAATCACAAGTATAGTGACAACATAAGACCTTGGAGGAAGGGGTGACACTTTAGCTACTCTCATGATTTTTCTAGAGTAGTTGATGATGATTTTGAAATATGGAATTTTGATTTAGATTATCTAAATATGGGATTGCAGGTTAAGAAACAATTGGAGACAACTCTTGAAGCTGTACTAGCCAAAAAGGAATTCATAGAAAAAGAAAACTGAAGAAACTGGTTTATTGTAGATCAGAGGATCATATGAAAATATTTTTACTAATTCTTTTTTCATGTTATTCGATTTGAGTTTCTTAGGAATAAACTTGGTGTCTGCAACACTTGAGTCAAGAGGAGAATGTTACTGTCTCGAGGGCTGCAAATATTTTTTATTACCAAGACTAAGTCCTAAGGATATTTGTTAGCTTGTTAGTAGGAGTAGAAAGCTACGAGTTGTTAGCTTGTTAGTAGGGGTAGGAATTTAAATTTTGGTTGAGGTTGTTACTTGAGACATGTATATAAGGATTGCTTGATTAATAAATTCAATCATCTCATTTTATTCTTATTTTTTCCTATGCTTTTGTTAGTTCTCTACTAACCCAACAATGTTTCACCATCTCTTCAAAAACTAGTTGGCTAAGGTCAAATTCAACCATCTTTACTTTCTCCCTAATCAACACTACAACATTCTTGCTTGTTGCATCGCTTTGGTTATCAGGTAGCCAATTCCTTGTGGTAATGCCAAACAAGGCTGCATAAACAATGGACAGAGATGAGGCTCGATTATTCCCCCTTTTCAGTTAGGTGAAATGGACATTTTGGTGATGATAAAAGCTATTGTGTTCAAGGATTCCTTCAAATCAACCATATTTTGATACTAATAATTAAGCACATTTCTGTTCAAGGTAATAGTAAAATCATATAATCTTCCTCGAATGAACATCTTCTGGTAGAGTTTACTTTGGTCATCAGTGATGTTCATCAAAAGATTTGCATAGAATTCGAGCACCACTTGCCTTACAAATTGCTTGAAAAACTAATAAAGCCAGTGAAAATATTATTGTCAAGAAGAGTGTCCATACCATGCTTTGCCAGTTGGCTTCATCTATGTTCTGCTTCTCAATAAAACTCTTCTTCAACAAGGCTAGGTACCTTTTGGAGCAGGTAGGAATGAAGAATGTTTTGTTCTGCTTCTCTAGAAGAGCTACCTCTTCTTCTCTAGCCTCATCTTTAGCAAGAAAAGAAAGTACACCTGCTTGCTTTATCTTCTTGTTACATTGCTGTGCAGTCATATGCACATTTGGCCACTTGGATCGAGCTTTTCTGCCAATGATTTCCTTTAGAGGTATGTCATCTACAAAGCTAGGGTCTGATTCTGTTTCTGGTTCATCAACAGAATTAGATGAATCTTTAGGTGGAATCTCTTCATTGTGCTTTGTCAGTAGCTTCAGCAAGCAAATAAGGTACACCTACTTGCTTCATCCTCTTGTTACGCTGCTGTGCAGTCATAGGAACATTTGGCTTCTTGGATCGAACTTTGTCACCGATGATTTCCTTTAGAGGTATGTCCTCTATAAAGTGGGGTCTGATTTAGTTTCTGGTTCATCAGTTATATCAAATGAGTCTTCAGATGGAATCTCTTCAATAATCTTTCTCTTTTAAGAGGCCTTCGATGGAGCAATGACTTTCCATTTCTCAGCTCTTTTAGCCTAAGTTAGTGCTTCAATTTCTTTATTCAAAGTTTTCTCCCACGCCTAATGGTGGGAGTGGTAATGGAAGTGGGCATTGTGGTTGCCACTTTAGTCACTTGTGTTAGAATTTGGCCTTCCATGCAGCCCATGCAGCATCAAGAAGGCAACACCAAGAAGGCAGCACGTGAAGCAGCAAAAGTGGCTATGCAGTAGCCATTATTTCATGTGCAACAAGCTTTAATTTTGTTCATTTGTAATCCCTAGTCAATGTAATATAGTTTACTTACTTTCAAACTAAGTTAAGTTGATATTTTATGTAGTTTTAATAGTGATTGAGCTGATTAATCAACTTTGTTTTAGTGTACAAGCAATGTATTTCAAGTTTCCATGTTATTAGTGGGATTAGGTAAACATAGGTGATGATTGGCTATGATTTGTTTTTTCACTTGCTGATATATGTAATGGCTGTAAGCCAACTTTGTTTTGTAATGAAAAATCATCAGATTTCATTCAAGTTTATGCTCCATCTTTCTTGTTTTTCGTTTTCTTCTTAGGAAATCTCTGTTCTTTTCTTTCTTTCTTCTGCTGCAAGTTTCGAGCCTTGTGCTCAAGCTTCAGCTATTTGTTGCTGCTTGTTGATCAAAGTCTCAACAATTGGTATCAGAGCCATTGTCTTAGAGGACCTGTTGTTGTTAAAAACTAAAATTGAATGGCTGCAAACTTTTCTCCAGCAGCACTTCTAGTTTTCAGCGGTGAAGGGTTCCACATATGGGCTGTGAAGATGAAGACTTACCTACAGGCCTTTGATTTGTGGGAGATGATCAACACCGGTGCTGAGCCAGCTCCTCTTCAAGCCAATCCAACAGTGGCTCAGATGAGGCAGTATGCTGAAGAAAGGCCAAAAGGCACAAGGCCATGTCAAGTATTCAAAATAGTGTATCTGATGTTATTTTCACCAGAATCATAGCCTGTGAAACACCAAAGCAGGCCTGGGACAAACTGAAGGAAGAGTTCCAAGGCACGAAAAGAATCAGGCAGCAGCATCTCTTGAACTTGAGAAGGGACTTCGAGAATTTGAAGATGAAAGAAGAAGAAACTGTTAAGCAATACTCAGACAGAATAACAGCAGTGGTTAATATCATAAGATTGCTAGGTGAAGAGTTCAGTGAGGCAAGAATCATGGAGAAAGTGCTCTCAACATTGCCTGAGAGATATGAAGCAAAAATCTCTTCCTTTGAGGGTTCGAGAGACTTGGCCAGCATCTCTCTAACAAAGCTCATTAATGCTCTATATGCTCAAGAGCAAAGGAGGGCCAGCAGAAATGAGGAGCACCAAGAAGGTGCTTTCCAAGCCAAGGCTAAGACTGCCTTGAGCACCTCTACCTATAAAGGCAAAAGGACTTGGAAAAATAGGCCTAAGCCTGATGCTGCAAGGAGTGGTGAGTGGCTTTGCAGATTTTGTAAAAGACCAGGTCATCCTGAAGACAAATGCTGGTTCAGGCCAGATGCAACATGCCAGCACTGCAAAAAGAAGGGCCATGTTGAAAGGATTTGCAAGAACAAAAGCAGACCAAGGCAGGCTCAACATCAATAGCCAAAGGCTGAAGCTCGAGTAGCTGAAGAAGGCAGTGATCATGAAGAGCATGTCTTTATTGTGTCATGTTCAGATGGTCAGAAGAAAGGCTCAGGAGGATGGCTCCTTGACAGTGGCTGCACTAACCACATGTCACCTGATAAAAGCATCTTCAAAACCTTGGATAGGAGCTGTCGAACAAAGGTTAAAATAAGCAATGGCCAGTTCATCGAGGCTAAAGGCAAAGGGGATGTGTTAATATGCACTCCCACAGGTAACAAGCTTATCTCTAGTGTGCTTCTTATACTTGAGATTTGTAACACCCCTTGCCCCTATTCGTCTCCAGATTAGAGTACGAGGCATTATAGCAATCTTATACACTTCTCCGATACATACATTTCAATTATACATTAAAACCATTTATAGTCACACTTTATCCCTATTATGGGCTTACGAGGCCCAAAACAATCATTAAAGTTGGTTCGGGACCAAATCGGAACTTTTCGGGCATTTAGAAAATTTTTACCAAAACAGGGTCACACGCCCGTGTCACATAGGACACGGCCGTGTAAGTAGACCGTGTAATCTTCACAAGCCCATGTCTGGACCCTGTGTGTAATTCACTAACATTCTGTTTATGCACCACGGCCAAACCACACGCCCATGCGGTGGTCGTGTCCTACCCCACGGCTAAGAACACGATCATGTCTCTAGCCTGTGTGGCATACATTAGGCTATTTTTCAAACCTTCTGTGTTCTTAGCTCTTTGTACTAATATACAATATATCGATCTTTGTTATACCTTTAGCTAATTCTAACTTAGCCATATCAAGACATTTCTCCATGCATGCATAAAATAGGTTTACTTACCTATAGACATTATGAGCCACATCTCATAGCTCTATTGTACGAAGTAATATAAGCCTAAACATTTGGCTAATTCATAATAATACATACAACCAATAACTAAATCTCTATACATGTCATTCACTTGAAAATAATTGGGAATTGTCGTGATTCAAACTTGACAAATTGATAGTGTGATGATACCTCAAACGATCTCCAACCCAAGCCAACCTGACAACACTCGAATGTTGAAACGACTAATTTTCTCGACTCAGCCCACAACTTTGTTCTTCCTCGATCTTAGTCCAAATTTCATGTTTTCTTGATCTATATAAACCATAGAAGCTTGGCCGAATGGAGCTCAACCATGGCTGCCATTTTTGGCTTTTACAATCGGTTGAAGAAGAAAGAAGAAAAAAAAAGGTGATAGCTTTTATCATTTTGTCTTATTAGGCCATTTTAGCTAAATTACAAAATTACCCTTTTTATTTCAACCAAATTTCAAAAATTACCAAACAAATATCTCCCACTAACTTATTAATGGGCTAATTATCTCATAAGGACTTCCAATTTAAAAACACATAACAATCTAACAAATAGAACTCAACTTTTATACTTTTTACAATTTAGTCCTTTTGACTAAATTGAGTGCTCAAACGTCGAAATTTTTGAACGAAATTTTTACGAGATCTTTCTGTAAAATTTTAGACCATAAATATATATGAAAAATAAATTTTTCCTCATCAAATTTGTGGTCTCGAAACCACTGTTCCAACTAGACCCAAATTTGGGCTGTTACAACTCTCCCCCCTTTAGGATTTTCGTCCCCGAAAATCTTACCGGAATGAAATTTAATATCTTTCTCACGATTTCCAACATCACTAAATAACCCTTTTCAAGACGATACTTTCAGAAACACTCTGTCATCGATCTAAATCCCAATATACCTCAGTCAACTCTATCAAATAAAGAATTGGTACATACTGAAATAATTATGCTAATTCCGTCAAACGCTCGGAAACAATCTACTAGCATTTCTCTTGATCTGAAGATTGAGGAAAACCCGATACTAAATTCACAATAGACCTGCCTTATTATCATTTTAATATTATCACTGATATCAATAATCCTGAATACACTTAACATTCAACTTAATTCTGTCGACATATCAACATTTGAATACAGAGTCAGAAGTACCATGTTCATATTCGTATGCCCAAAACATTTACTTCAAATCACTGCACTTATTGGTTACTCCTTAAATGGATAAACCAAATATTACTACTAATAACTCTAAACAGAAATTTCTGCGTAAATCCAGAGTTCCACAGTACATGAAGTCCACCTCAAAATAATAATAATAATCAAATCCAACTTGAAGTTCAAAATCAATAGTCGGTCCTCACGGTACTTATTTAGCTGATCACCTACTAACACATCTTGAGTTTCTCAAATTCACAAGTATACATCATTTTAGCTTTTTACTTAACCAAAATCAAACTATCATTTAATATGATCTATCAGGTAACCAACTCACACAAAATAAACGAGGACTTTTCATATAAGCATCTATAATTACGCTTGGCTCCCCACAGATCAATCAATAATCACTCACAATCTTTCAATAGCTTAATTCATCACCACTGTCTTAAACTCAAATTTTGTTATGCCATCAGATATATTAAACTCTAGAAACCAGGAAATATATGACAATCCTAGTTAAACAAACAGTGTAATCAAATTTTTCAATACAGACATAATAATAACCATATCTAAATTACTAACCGAATAGCTCTTTTTAATGTAATATTAACCGTCTGAAAACATGAACCATTACTTTACATTCTAGCGAATATACACATTCAAATCCGTTCACTAGTGCATCACTGAAAAATCATAATTCCATTGCTCAACGCAAACTAAATTCAGAACTAAAGCTTCAGTTAATCATACCTTCAACTGCTTCAACTTTGTTAGCATGCTTAAATTGTTCAAACTTTCACAATTGGAATAACCTTATAAACAAAACAACTTTAATTCAGAATAACATTACCTATTTAAGATAAATCCAATAGGTATTAACTTAGACAAAATGTAACATCTTACTTGAGCTCATTGAAAAATATCATAATTACTCGAGAAACAAAATCATTATATCATTGGAATTTGACTGTCACAATTCACACTTTTATCAATACTGATTCAATGATAAGTCACACTTGATAAGTAAACAATAAAGATGGAAAAGAAAACCAAGATAATCAAATTCGAGATACAAGACCACACTGAATATCCTGGAATACCATTCATACTAAATAATAGAAATCCTGACAATTTTGTAAAGAAAACCAGAAGAGAAAGAAACACGGTTCATATGTTTCGAAGTCGATTATAACAGAGACAAAACATATTCTATACAGATATAAACAGAACAATAGCCAGAAGAAACAGTAGAATCATTTCATATAAGCTCATTGTCAACTCTAATCTCAGACGTAACGGAATTGAATTCCAATAAAATATAGTGGAATACCAATCATAGATCAATCAAACTGACGATTCTTTACTCAGAAAACAAGCAATCTTAATGGTCTCTGAAAATATACGAACATATAGAATGCCCAGAAAAGATAGTCGTAAATTGCTCAACTATGATTGTCATACTTAAACATCTTCACATGTCAAACATCATTCTTCTGACTAATTCTACCTCACTAATTTCCACATTATTCCTTTCACTAAAGAAAATCAGTTCAGAAAAATTTCAGTTAATAATCCTTTCGATATCGTATCCGAATAAATCGATTTATCAAAGTTAACTTCTTTACTATTTATGATATTGTATAAACCGAGTAATTCTTGGGTCAATCTAATATCTTTCTAACTCTGTCCTTCACTTGTCAACCATTTTCAGTATCTGATCATATCTATAGTTATTCTATCACTGAACTCTTTGATTCCACACTTAGGAACTTAATCAACATGATTCTCATGAATTTTAGTTATAAACACCTCATCGGTAAGGGGGTGAGGTCGTACAGCCTCTAACTCGATTCTCACACATATATATACATATGACACATCTTTCATTATCAACATATGTCATTATAATTATACTATCCACTTCAAGTAATTTATCATTCATATTTATCTCACACAAAATTTCCGATCATCTCGTTCAAACAAGTGCACTCATCCATACATTCTATGAAATTTAAATAACTTTACTTATCACATTCACTAATCAGTTTTAGTCAGCATGCAACAGTATGTGAAGGCCAAATAAATATAAATAAGCATATCACTAGATAAACTTTCATTTCACATATTATCACATATGCACATTACGAATTCTTATTCATACCTTCCCGAGTTTAACTCATCATAACTACACTTTATTCAAATACTTCAGTATTACTATCAAATGGTCGGATATAGCTCGGTTGGAAAGTACTTCTCTTTTAACAAGATTGTCCTCAATTGCATCGAAAGGCATCACACGATCACATATTAGTGGCATGTATAACTAGACTCTCACACTTGCTATGTTAGTTCGAGAACCGACTAAACTATAGCTCTGATACCACTAAAATGTAACACCCCTTACCCCTATCCGTCGCCAGATTAGGGTACGAGGCATTACAGCAATCTTATACACTTCTCCGATACATACATTTCAATTATACATTAAAACCATTCATAGTCACACTCTGTCCCTATTATGGGCTTACGAGGCCCAAAATAATCATTAAAGTTGGTTCGAGACCAAATCGGAACTTTTCAAGCATTTAGAAAATTTTTACCAAAACAGGGTCACACACCCATGTGACATAGGACACGACCGTGTAAGTAGACCCTGTGATCCTCACACGCCCATGTCTGGACCCTGTGTGTAATTCACTAGCATTCTGTTTATACACCACGGCCAAACCGCACGCCCGTACGGTGGCCGTGTCTTAACCCACGGTTGAGACACACGATCATGTCTCTAGTCGTGTGGCATACATTAGGCTATTTTTCAAACCTTTTATGTTCTTAACTTTTTGTACTAATATACAATATATCTATCTTTGTTATACCTTTAGCTAATTCTAACTTAGCCACATCAAGACATTTCTCCATGCATGCATAAAATATGTTTACTTACCTATAGACATTATGAGCCACATCTCATGGCTCTATTCTACGAAGTAATATAAACTTAAACATTTGGCTAATTCATAATAATACATACAACCAATAACTAAATCTCTATACATATCATTCACTTGAAAATAATTGGAAATTATCGTGATTCCAACTTGACAAATTGATAGTGTGATGATACCTCCAATGATCTCCAACCCAAGCCAACCTGAGAACACTCGAATGTCGAAACGACTAATTTTCCCGACTTAGCCCACAACTTTGTTCTTCCTCAATCTTAGTCCAAATTTCATGTTTTCTTGATCTATATAAACCATAGAAGCTTGGCCAGATGGAGCTCATCCATGGCTGCCATTTTTGGTTTTTACAATCGGTTGAAGAAGAAAGAAGAAAAAAAAAAGATGATGGCCTTTATCATTTTGTCTTATTAGGCCATTTTAGCTAAATTACAAAATTACCCTTTTTATTTCAACCAAATTTCAAAAATTACCAAACAAATATCTCCCACTAACTTATTAATGGGCTAATTATCTCATAAGGACTTCCAATTTAAAAACACATAACAATTTAACACCTCTAACAAATAGAACTCAACTTTTGCACTTTTTTACAATTTAGACCTTTTGACTAAATTGAGTGCTCAAACGTCAAAATTTTTGGACGAAATTTGTAACACCCCAAACCCGGCCCACGAGCCTTGACCGAATCTGGTATGTCACGGAGTAAAAACGTTTTGAAAGATTCAGGTTAACAGTGGAAATCTGAAAATATTGTTGAATTTGTAAAACGGTGTTTGTCAAAACTAAGATAGGTTGGTTTGATAATCACGATTGAGTTGAAAACTTTTTTTTTTCTTTGAAACCATTTGATCATTAAGATTTTTAGAAATATTGGGGTTATCATTAACTTGTTAAAATTTGCTACGAATACTTATTTTGAAAACGTTGCTTTTACCGATTTGCTTAACAGTTTATAAGTTCGAGAATAATATAATAGAAATAAGGTAAAAGCAACTACTTAAACATCCAAAATAATAATTAGCGGCCATATTACAAACCAAACCGAAATTTAGAAAATAGTAAACTTTAACGATACGAAATAAAGTTCCAAAACCGAGGAACATGCATGGCCGCCTCGAGTCCTCTCTAGCTCCGTCTCCGCGATCTACTCACCTGCAAATTGGTAGAAAAAGGAGGGGTGAGTCACCAAGACTCAGTGCATAGCTATAGTACATGTCTCCACATATGGGCTTGGCCCAAATCCACATAGTCCATACACATGAATATGCAATTATGAAGCCCAACCCATCCTAAGTCCATCCGTTACTCCTACCTTAGCAGACTCCCTGCTCAAGGCCGTGGCTAATCCACCGTGGCCAAGCCACCGATCACATAGTGATCCACAAATCTTACCTTGGCAGACTTACTGCTCAAGGCCGTGGCAGAGGCACCGATCCCATAGGGATCCCACATAGCAAACAGTACACGGTGATGCACACAGCTATCAACCGTCGAGATGGGCACTCAGCCAACACCTCCCTTGATGAAGCACATAGCTAACATCAAGCGCCAATGTAGCTCGAGGCTAGCATTAGACCACGCACATAGCGTACCTCTTCCTCCAACAGTCACATCCCAAGTCCCATGCATATATATATGTACCATGGCAACATATTACTCGAAACAAATATACATCACATGCCATCACATTTTTATACATCATCAATAATCATTTATAACACTGAAACGTTAATACCATAACCACTAACCTGGTTATTCGATCACTCACCTTGGGTATCCATCATCTTAGCCCTTATTTCGGCTAACATGCACAACATATACATTTACAGATAACACATGTAAACAAGCAAGAGAACAGTGCGATAACTACGCACCTGATTACAAGCAGCGTTATGCCCTCAAACCCAATACTATCACTAAGCGACACTACGGCTATTTGCCTACGTTGCTGTTCGGACGCTGGCCCACACCCCGGTGGCCAATCTCGCACTGCCGAGACAGTTCGCTTCTTAAACTTCGGAATAGGAACCTTCCCTTTTCCTTCTTGACTGGTATTTGCCTCCATCATAACACTTAATTAGCATATCAAATTAGTCACTAAGTTATAACCAAAAATCAACCAAATCCAAACTTATCAATGCCCTTTTCAAAACGATCTCGAATCCCGAAGGCTTGCTTACCTCAGTCAACTAGCCCCTAAACATTCATAGACAAAATCGGTCAACCATTATACCCAAAATGGCCTAAGGCCGAAAGTTACCCTTCCGTACCTTAATAACTAAATCCCGGGAACCACCTCTTGAATAAAGGTTGTCGAAGTCCTTGCTAAACAACTTGTTAGAATCGGTTTAACAATAAACTAGATGAAGTGGCCCTTGGCCGAATCTACATTTTGCTTACCTAGCTTTTCTAAGTCCCAAAGGATTTGCTTGCTCTTGGTAGAAACCAATATTCCTTAATGAACCGAATCCTTACAATCCACCCTAAGGCTCCTTACCACTGGCTATACAAAAGAAACACAATGTTATGACTCTACATACATTCGGCCATCTCTTAGAACCCAAGGCCAACCATTGGTTTCGGCATACTAAATAGAGAAGAAGAGAGTTTGATTGCTAAGAAAAATACTTACTAAACTCGAAACCGATTGGGAGATTGATGAAGAGGAAAATCGACACCTCCCCCCCAAAAAAAGCTCAAAAGATTCGGCAAGAACTCCCAAATGAAGATGGAATAATCGGCTAATCACAAAATAGGTTTAGAAAAGAAGAAAAGAAGTGTAGATGAAAGTTAGGAAAATTCAGTGAGGAAGAACAAAGATGGAGAGGTTTTAAAACAATGGTGGTTCGGCACTTAACCCCTCCCCTTGCTAGCATCCAAACCGTCCATGAAGGTCTCCAAAGAAAGCTTCAATCGGCCAAGAACAAAATGTGGGAAGAAAGAAAACAAAGCAAAGAATTTTGGCACCTCTTGCTAACTTGAAAACCGAATTGAAGGCCCCTAAGAAGACCACATTTGTCCAAACACCGATTGTAGGGGAAGGAAACAAAGCATTTCAGCCATGCTTTGCTAAATTAATGGCTGGCCATGCTCCCAAAGTGAATAAAAAAAATATAATAATAAACAACACCTATTTGAATAACACAAAGTTTAATAAGTTCCCATGCTCTAACTCCCTTCTTCCAATAATAATTAAAAAAAAATAATAACAATAATAATAAACAACTACCCCATCATCCTATAATAAAATAAAACTCCCCATACACAACAATATTATTAAACCATTCTCCCATCTCCTAACACATTCCAATAACATAAAATAATAAAAATAAATTAAAATAACAACAATAAAACCCCATACTGCAGCAGAGAAATAAAAAAAACAACCCCCATGCTGCGTGTGCCATGCAGCCACCCATACGCCGGCATAAAAAAAGAACCCATGCTCTGCTGCCCCCAGGTCTTGAACCCGAGACCTGGAGAAATACTCTCCACGCCCCATCCACAGGGCCACCTTGCATTTCATGACATAGACGCATTACGAATTCCCTTTAAGCGTTTCCTCTTAAGCTTCCCTGTGCCTTAACGCCAAGCAAAAATAAAAGTACCCGCGCGCCTCCATCAGGACTCGAACGCACGACCTCGTGAAGCTCCCTTGCTGCAGCGTCCAAACCACTTTACTACTGGTTCTTCGACGACATAAATTTACCCTGATTTATTATAAAGCCTCCTTATCTTGCTCCCCCTTCAGCGCCAAAAACAAAACTCCCAATTGCGATACAAGCAGCTCGAACCCTTGCCCTCCTAAAGTACCCTAGCGCCCTTAGCCACGCTACCACCTGGACTTTCATGTCCAATAACGCTCGAAAGATTCTTTTAAAGCCTTCTTCGACATTAACGCCCTGTTGCAAAAATAAAAAATTATGCGCCCCGCGTAACTCGAACTCCTCCCCTTCTGCGCAGGCCTCCAAGGCCCTTAAAGCAGCGCCCCAAGCCACTTTACTAAGCCCAAATCCATGACCATTAACTCTCAAAATTTTTACTTAAGGACTCCATAGCCCAAATCCCCTTTTTAACCTAAAATCCAAAATTTTTTCCAAAACTCCCATTTAGTCCTTGAGTTTTAAGAACTCCTAAAACACCTCCAAACCACTCTTAAAATCTACTAACACTAGGGTTATGCTCCAAACGCACGACCCCTAATTGAGGATGTTACAATTCTACTCCCCTTAAAATAATTTCGTCCCCGAAATTGCTTACTAACGAACATCCAAACATCCTCACTTATCACACTTACTCCACCGCTGCGCACTCTGATCTAAAGAACTATCATACTTTCCTAGCATCCAAACACGAACTATCTCATAACAATCCAAGCAATAAAGAGATTCCAAAAAAAAAAAATAGAGAACATACCCACTATCTCATCTCACATCTGAACCTTCAGTACCTCGTCTTGAGGTTCCACGTCCTTGACCTCGAGCCATATCCATCATTTGAGGACAGTCTTTGATCAAGTGAGGCTTAGACTTGCACCTAAAACATTGTCGCTTCTGGTTCCAACACTCGCTGTCATGATACCTTCCACACTGAGCACACAGACGGCTCCGATTCTCAGTAACTGGTACAGATACACGTATAGAATTCTCGATCCTTGGTCTTTTCCGAGCATCTTCAACCGATGCTGACAGTCCAAAACTTCTCTTATTCCTATTTCTATTCTTCTCTCGGTTCTCTCTTACAGCCCTCTTAACTTCCTCAGCTATCCGAGCTTTCTCCACTAGAATGGCGAAGTCTCTTTCTCTGTGCGGAGCAATCGACTCTCGCAACTCGTCTCGTAGTCCATCTTCGAACCGGACATACCTTTTGTAATCAGTAGCCATGATCCCTTTGGCGTACTGACTTAACCGTACAAATTCGGCTTCATACTCAGCTACCGACTTGCTTCCTTGTACCAAGTTTAGAAACGCCTTCCTTTGCGAGTCCAAGTAGCTAGCTCCAACGTACTTCCCTTCAAACTTAAGCTTAAAATATTCCCAATCCAGCCGATCTGCCGGAACACCTTGCCTGACAGTGAGCCACCAACGATAAGCTTCATCTCGGAGCAACGAGACAGCACCTTTCAGCTTTTCCTCAGGAGTACAGTCCAAATCATCCATGATTCTTTCGACTGCTTCCAACCAATACTCCGCTACATTCGGAGCCACTCCCGATACCCCTCTAAAAACTTCGGCCCCGTTCGACCTAAGCCTTTCCGATACCGACTTTCGAGCTCCATTTCCCATATTAATTCCTGCCACTAGCTCTAGCACTCGTAGCATAGCCCACGATACTGCGTCATCTTCTCCTATCTGATCTTGCTCCTCCGTGCCCACTGCTGGCGGCGGCACTTCATTTTCTGACCCATGGCCAGACCCTACCGGTTTCGATACTGTCATTCTACCTCTACCGCGTCCACGACGACCACGGTCTCTAGAACTCATTTCTTATCGCGCGATCTATTTTAAAAAGTTTTATGCATTAGTACTTTGGTTCCACTGATAAACCGCGAACAATTTTATGAAAAGAAGTTCTAGAAGTGGTTCTTTCGATCATACAAAGGTTCAGTTCAAGTTCGCTATTCTAATTCAGAGAGTCACATTCATGCTCATAAACAAAGACATATTCATATCACCTCAATAGTCAGAGGTACTTACCCGAGCGGATCGGTGCCGGAGACTCGGTGCCATGCTGTTCAGACCAAACCATTTTCATAATGTTTCATAGAGGTTAATCAAGAAAACATTTTTGGGCCTTGGGCCCCCACAGCCGAGTTTTAAACCGGGCTCTGATACCAATTTGTAACACCCTAAACCCGGCCCACGAGCCTTGACCGGATCTGGTATGTCACGAGTAAAAACATTTTGAAAGATTCGGGTTAACAGTAAAAATCTGAAAATATTGTTGAATTTGTAAAACGGTGTTTGTCAAAACTAAGATAGGTTGGTTTGATAATCACGATTGAGTTGAAAACTTTTTTTTCTTTGAAACCATTTAATCATTTAGATTTTTAGAAATATTGGGGTTATCATTAACTTGTTAACATTTGCTACCCGATGGTAATGTCTTTGAAAACGCGTACGAATACTTATTTTGAAAACGTTGCTTTTACCGATTTGCTTAACAGTTTATAAGTTCGTGAATAATATAATAGAAATAAGGTAAAAGCAACTACTTAAACATCCAAAATAACAATTAGCGGCCATATTACAAACCAAACCGAAATTTAGTAAATAGTAAACTTTAACGATACGAAATAAAGTTCCAAAACCGAGGAACATGCATGGCCGCCTCGAGTCCTCTCTGGCTCCGTCTCCGCGATCTATTCACTTGCAAAATGGTAGAAAAAGGAGGGGTGAGTCACCAAGACTCAGTGCATAGCTATAGCACATGTCTCCACATATGGGCTTGGCCCAAATCCACATAGTCCATACACATGAATATGCAATTATGAAGCCCAACCCATCCTAAGTCCATCCGTTACTCCTACCTTAGCAGACTCCCTGCTCAAGGCCGTGGCTAATCCACCGTGGCCAAGCCACCGATCACATAGTGATCCACAAATCTTACCTTGGCAGACTTACTGCTCAAGGCCGTGGCAGAGCCACCGATCCCATAGGGATCTCACATAGCAAACAATACACGGTGATGCACACAGCTATCAACCGTTGAGATGGGCACTCAGCCAACACCTCCCTTGATGAAGCACATAGCTAACATCAAGCGCTAATGTAGCTCGAGGCTAGCATTAGACCACGCATATAGCGCGCTTCTTCCTTCCTCCAACAAATCACATCCCAAGTCCCATGCATATATATATGTACCATGGCAACATATTACTCGAAACAAATATACATCACATGCCATCACATTTTTATACATCATCAATAATCATTTATAACACTGAAAGGTTAATACCATAACCACTAACCAGGTTATTCGATTACCCACCTTGGGTATCCATCATCTTAGCCATTATTTCCGCTAACATGCACAACATATACATTTACAGATAACACATGTAAACAAGCAAGAGAACAGTGCGATAACTACGCACCTGATTACAAGCAGCGTTATGGCCTCAAACCCGATACTATCACTAAGCGACACTACGGCTATCTGCCTACGTTGTCGTTTCTGGACGCCGCCCACACCCCCGGTGGCAATCTCGCACTTCTTAGAGACATTCGTTTCTTAAACTTCGGAATAGGAACCTTCCCTTTTCCTTCTTGACTGGTATTTGCCTCCATCATAACACTTAATTAGCATATCAAATTAGTCACTAAGTTATAACCAAAAATCAACCAAATCCAAACTTATCAATGCCCTTTTCAAAACGATCTCGAATCCCGAAGGCTTGCTTACCTCAGTCGACTAGCCCCTAAACATTCATAGACAAAATCGGTTAACCATTATACCCAAAATGGCCTAAGGCCGAAAGTTACCCTTCCGTACCTTAATAACTAAATCTCGGGAACCACCTCTTGAATAAAGGTTGTCGAAGTCCCTGCTAAACAACTTGTTAGAATCGGTTTAACAATAAACTAGATGAAGTGGCCCTTGGCCGAATCTACATTTTGCTTACCTAGCTTTTCTAAGTCCTAAAGGATTTGCTTGCTCTTGGTAGAAACCAATATTCCTTAATGAACCGAATCCTTACAATCCACCCTAAGGCTCCTTACCACTGGCTATACAAAAGAAACACAATGTTATGACTCTACATACATTCGGCCATCTCTTAGAACCCAAGGCCAACCATTGGTTTCGGCATACTAAATGGAGAAGAAGAGAGTTTGATTGCTAAGAAAAATACTTACTAAACTCGAAACCGATTGGGAGATTGATGAAGAGGAAAATCGACACCTCCCCCCTAAAAAGCTCAAAAGATTCGGCAAGAACTCCCAAATGAAGATGGAATAATCGGCTAATCATAAAATAGGTATAGAAAAGAAGTGTAGATGAAAGTTAGGAAAATTCGGTGGGGAAGAACAAAGATGGAGAGGTTTTAAAACAATGGTGGTTCGGCACTTAACCCCTCCCCTTGCTAGCATCCAAACCGTCCATGGAGGTCTCCAAAGAAAGCTTCAATCGGCCAAGAACAAAATGTGGGAAGAAAGAAAACAAAGCAAGGAATTTCGGCACCCCTTGCTAACTTGAAAACCAAATTGAAGGCCCCTAAGAAGACCACATTCGACCAAACACCGATTGGAGGGGAAGGAAACAAAGCATTTCAGCCATGCTTTGCTAAATTAATGGCCAGCCATGCTCCCAAAGTGAATAAAAAAATATAATAATAAACAACACCTATTTGAATAACACAAAGTTTAATAAGTTCCCATGCTCTAACTCCCTTCTTCCAATAATAATTAAAAATAATAATAATAACAATAATAATAAACAACTACCCCATCATCCTATAATAAAATAAAACTCCCCATACACAACAATATTATTAAACCATTCTCCCATCTCCTAACACATTCCAATAACATAAAATAATAAAAATAAATTAAAATAACAACAATAAAACCCCATACTGCAGTAGAGAAATAAAAAAAACAACCCCCATGCTGCGTGTGCCATGCAGCCATGCAGCCACCCATACGCCGGCATAAAAAAAAAGAACCCATGCTCTGCTGCCCCCAGGTCTTGAACCCAAGACCTAGAGAAATACTCTCCACGCCCCATCCACACGGCCACCTTGCATTTCATGACATAGACGCATTACGAATTCCCTTTAAGCGTTTCCTCTTAAGCTTCCCTGTGCCTTAACGCCAAGCAAAAATAAAAGCACCCGCGCGCCTCCATCAGGACTCGAACGCACGACCTCGTGAAGCTCCCTTGCTGCAGCGTCCAAACCACTTTACTACTGGTTCTTCCACGACATAAATCTACCCTGATTTATTACAAAGCCTCTTTACCTTGCTCCCCCTTCAGGGCCAAAAACAAAACTCCCAATTGCGATACAAGCAGCTCGAACCCTTGCCCTCCTAAAGTACCATAGCGCCCTTAGCCACGCTACCACCTGGACTTTCATGTCCAATAACGCTCGAAAGATTCTTTTAAAGCCTTCTTCGACATTAACACCCTCTTGCAAAAATAAAAACTTATGCGCCCCGCGTAACTCGAACTCCTCCCCTTCTGCGTAGGCCTCCAAGGCCCTTAAAGCAGCGCCCCAAGTCACTTTACTAAGCCCAAATCCATGACCATTAACTCTCAAAATTTTTACTTAAGGACTCCATAGCCCAAATCCCCTTTTTAACCTAAAATCCAAATTTTTTTTCCAAAACTCCCATTTAGTCCTCGAGTTTTAAGAACTCCTAAAACACCTCCAAACCACTCTTAAAACCTACTAACACTAGGGTTATGCTCCAAACGCACGACCCCTAATTGAGGATGTTACAAAATTTTTACGAAATCTTTTTGTAAAATTTCAGACCATAAATATATAATAAAAATAAATTTTTTCTCTTCGGATTTGTGGTCTCGAAACCACTGTTCCGACTAGACCCAAATTTGCGCAGTTACAAGATTGATAGAAACTTGCTCAGCATAGCTCAACTGCTAGATAAGGGCTATTCAGTAGTGTTCAAAGGCAAGGAATGTCAAATTACTGATCCAGGTGGATCAAGCTTCATGACAGTCACTATGACTGATAAATGTTTTGAAGTGAACTGGTCAAGTGGCTCAAACTCAGCCTACACAGCCTCAACTGATAAGTCCAAGCTTTGGCATCAAAGACTTGGGCATGCCAACTTCAGGTCAATGTCTAAGACGATTAGTGAAGAACTGGTTGAAAACTTGACCAACTCAGTGAGCAATGATGAAGTTTGTGAAGTGTGGCAACTAGGAAAACAAGCCAGGCAACCATTTCCTTTGAATCAAGCCTGAAGAGCCTCTGAAAAGCTTCAACTTGTGCACACTGATGTGTGTGGCCCTATGAAGACTGAATCACTCAGTGGAAACAGGTACTTCATTCTTTTTATTGATGACTGTACTAGATATTGCTGGATTTACTTTATGAAGCACAAGTCTGAGGTAGCTCAAGAATTTTTTAAAGTTTAAAGTAGAAGCTGAGACAGAAACAGGTTGTAAACTTAAGACCATCAGGTCAGATAATGGAGCTGAGTACACCTCAGCTGAGTTCCAAGCCAATTGCACTGATGCTGTCATCAAGCATCAACTAACCAATGTTTATACTCCCCAACAGAATAGTGTGAGTGAAAGAAAGAATAAAAGCTTGATGGATATGGCTAGATGTCTTATGTTTGAGAAGAATATTCCAAAAACCTTATGGGCAGAGGCTGTGAAAACTACAGTTTATCTACAAAACAGGCTCCCAACAAAGGCTTTGGCTCACAAACTCCATTTGAAGCCAGGTTCGGGTTCAAGCCATCACTGGCTCACCTCAGAACCTTTGGTTGCTTATGTTATGCACAGGTTCCAGCTGTTAAAAGAAGCAAGCTTGATGAAAGAGCTTAAGTAGGCATACTTATAGGCTATAACCTAAACAAAAAAGGGCTATAGAATTCTGGTTCCCTCGACAAACAAAGTTTTAGTCAGTAGGGATGTGGTGTTCAATGAAAAGGTAAGCTGGGACTGGAAGAAGAATGAACTAGAGGCTCCCACTGAAGAGTTGATAGAAAGTCAGCTTGAAAATGATCGTGCTGGTCCAGAAATGGACTTTGATGATGTACCAGTTAGGGGAACAAGGCCCTTGGCAGAAATTTATCAAAAGACACAAGTGGCCATTGTGGAGCCAAATTATTTTGAAGAGGCTGAAGCATACCAAGGCTGGAAGGCTGCAATGGTTGAAGAAATCAGAATGATTGAGAAGAACCAAACATGGGACCTAGTTGAGAGGCCTACAAACAAGAAGATCATTGGTGTCAAATGGGTCTATTGAGCCAAACAGAATGCTGATGGGAGTCTGAACAAGCTGAAGGCTAGGCTGGTTGTCAAGGGGTTTAGTCAAAAGTATGGCCTAGACTACATGGAGACCTTTGCACCAGTAGACAGGCTTGACACCATAAGGTTGCTAGTTGCTTTGGCAGCACAAAAGTAATGGTGCATACATCAACTTGATGTTAAGTCATCCCTTTCTCAATGGCTTTCTTGAAGAAGGGATTTACATTGACCAGCCTTAAGGCTTTGTTGTGCTAGGCAAAGAGCACATGGTTTACAAGCTTAAAAAGGCCCTATATGGCCTAAAATAGGCTCCTTGAGCCTGGTTTGCACAAATTGATAACTATTTGATAACCTTGGGATTTGAAAGGAGCATAAGTGACCCAACACTTTATGTCAAGAAGGAACATGCTGAAACTTAGCTTATTGTATCCTTTTATGTTGATGACCTTTTGGTGACAGAAGGAGACCAAGTCATGGTAGCTGATTTCAAGGCCAAAATGATAGACATGTTTGAAATGTCTGACTTGGGGCAGATGACTTATTTCCTTGGAATGGAGGTGTCTCAGACAGGAAATAGAATCTTCTTAGGCCAGCAAACTTTTGCCTTAAAGATCTTAAAGAAGTTCTCTATGGAGAATAGCAAACCTACATGCACACCTATGGTTGTTGGAATGAAGTTATCAGGCCAAGATGATCATGATAGGGTGGATGAATCTGCCTATAGAAGCCTACTGGGGTGCCTACTATATTTGACAGCAACCAAGCCAAATATCATGTTTACTGTAAGCATGCTGTCAAGGTTCATGCATTGCTGCAACAAGGAGCATTTTCAAGCAGCAAAAAGAGTGCTCAGGTACATCAAAGGCACCCTGAGCTATGGTTTAAAGTTCAACAAAGCTGATAATATGAAGCTAGTAGGCTACATAGATAATGATTGGGCTGGACCGAAGGATGACATGAAGAGTACTTCTGGCTATGCATTTACACTTGGTTCAGCAATGTTTTACTGGTGTTTGAAGAAGCAAATTCTGGTGGCTCAATCAATAGTAGAAGCTGAGTATGTTGCTACTGCTGCAGTTGTTAATCAAGCCATATGGTTAAGGAAAATTCTAGCTGATCTAAACCTACAACAAGAGAGAGCAATAGAGATCCTATGTGACAACAAGGCTGCTGTTGCAATTGCAAAGAACCCTGTCTTCCATGGTAAGGGAGATGGAGCAGGCTCGAGAGGTTGAGCTGATTCATTGCAATTCTAAGGATCAAATTGCTGACATTTTCACCAAGGCCCTCAATGCAACAAGGTTCATTAAGTTGAGGAAAGAGCTAGGAGTCTGCAGCATAGAGACCAAGGAGGAGTGTTAGAATTTGGCCTTCCATGCAGCCCATGCAGCACCAAGAAGGCAGCACGTGAAGCAGCAAAAATGGCCATGCAGTAGCCATTATTTCATGTGCAACAAGCTTTTATTTTGTTCATTTTGTAATCCCTAGTCAATGTAATGTAGTTTAATTACTTTCAAACTAAGCTAAGTCGATATTTTATGTAGTTTTAATAGTGATTGAGCTGATTAATCAACTTTGTTTTAGTGTACAAGCAATGTATTTCAAGTTTCCATGTTATTAGTGGGATTAGGTAAACATAGGTGATGATTAGCTATGATTTGTTTTTTCACTTGCTGATATATGTAATGGCTGTAAGCCAACTTTGTTTTGTAATGAAAAATCATCAGATTTCATTCAAGTTTATGCTCCATGTTTCTTGTTTTTCATTTTTTTCTTAGCAAATCTCTGTTCTTTTCTTTCTTTCTTCTGCTGCAAGTCTCGAGCCTTGTTGCTCAAGCTTCAGCTATTTGTTGCTGCTTGTTGATCAAAGTCCCAACAACTTGCACCTCATCAAGAGATGATCTTGATTCTGTGTCTTCTTCTCTAGGTTCAATTTCCTTTATTACTGTCTCAGACTTGGGAACAATAATGGTTGACTCAGTAATATTAGTGATAAATTTAGTTTCACCAATAGGGCTAAAAGAGGGAGTAAATTCGAGATTAACATCAAGGTTGATAAGATTTTCCTAAATCAAATTGACCTAGCCTATGAGACGGAGACCTTATTGCTGCTTTTCATCTCATGCAATGTCATTTTATAATCTTCCCTTCGACGTCAAATTTGGATCCCACCAAGGACCTTTTTACATACACTTTTTAGTATTAGGGCAAAGGGTTTCTTCCTATTTTACACTCCCCAATCAATCCGACCATCATCAACCATCCTTGAGGGGCCCTTTTTCCATCTCCATGGGAGCTCTTTATTGCTTCTCCCCCTTATCTTAATCATTGATAGTTTTTCGCCTTACAGGGGTGAACCACTTCAAATCTCTACCACCTTTTCCACCTCGTTGAAATCTTGCGTCAACAATTTCTTTATTCTTTGTTTCCATATAAATATGAGGATGACATATATACTTGTTTCTTATCATTAGAGACATTTTGATGGTCAATTTGATTGACTTTTTCGCCATCCTCCATCCACAACCAAGGAGTTCAAAAATAGTATAATGAAAAACATGGCCAGTAGGTCCATATTTTAAAGCTTTAACAGGACAAAAGAAATGGTTGTACCATGTTGCAATTCAACTATCAAGTTGGGAATTCCCTTTCTTAAGATTTGGTTTGGGTGTTAAAAGTATTATATAAAATGGGGCTCGAGTAAGAAGGCATAAAAGTTGAGTTGAAGTGGGGTGAGCAAAAAATGGTTTGTTTCGTTCCATTGACATCCTTATTTTGTAGTTTTTGATTCATTAATGAATACAGATAAATCTTAAAAATTGGTTTTAATTTATCATCCAATCACTTATTTGAATAAATATATTTCATTATTAAAATCCACTCGTATTGAAAATTGAATTCATAAGAATTTTTTTTTCATAAAATTAAAATTGCTTAAATTTTATAAAAAGCCATTCAAGAATAATTCAACAGTTAATTATAAATTATATTCCAAAAAATATGTATTAAGCCCATAAAAGATGTAATTAGTTAAGCTTTTTATTATTATTGTGAATTATAAGAGGAAAATAAAACTTTAACAATAATGTAACAAGCGTGAATTGTGCCTAAACCACACCTAAGACTATAAACACTCTAATCATCAAACCAACACAAAGTTTAACTAAGATACTTTCAAACATTTGCAATTTTAACTTCTACTTTACATTAAACAACCCTTAATTGGACAGAAACCATCAGAACAAAAGCAAGCCATCAACCATATGTTAATTGGACAAATTTTAACATTAAGTTGACGTAGATTTTTTTTATTTTCTCATTGTTATGAGAATTAAAATATATTATATTTTAGTATTTATTATATTTTTAGATTTTTAAAATGACTAAATCAAATTTCAAATATTTTTGAGAGAAAGCAAACTATAATATTACCGTATATTATCCCCACGTAGCAATAACACAGCTAGAACAAAGGCATGAAACCTCAATAAATAAGAAAAGTTTAACGGGAAACTTGACTCAGCTAACTATAAATAGAAAATCTGTAATAGATCCATCCCTACTTCTCTTCACCCCCATCTTGGCTAGGTTATCCGCAAAACAATTAGATGATCTCCAGATATGGCGGATGGACCAAAAAGTAGGAATATTTATTCTAGCGATCCTTTTAACAATCTCGTCAGCCACTCCGGAAGCTGAAGTAGGGTTCTTGAATCTCTGACGTATTTTTAGTTTGAAAGGGCAGGTGGCTAGTGTATCATAGGAGCTGTGTGACTTGTCCCCCTTGTTTTTTTTGCATTTATCTGTTTCTTGTATGCAAGATCAAATTTGGATTTTATGAATTTTGAAAAATCTAAAACTGCAAATTTTCATTTTAGGCCAGTCCCTCTGCCTGTCCCCTCCCTTCCCCCTTGTATGCTCAGCCCTGAAAACTATAAAAACAAAGTTTGAAGCTGCCAAAAGAACCGCTAAAACGCACAAACACACAGAATTTAGGTAAATACAAAATAGTAAAAGACGATAAACATTCACAACATTTTTTTGGATGTAATATTGACGCTGGATTTTATATTGAGGACGTAATATTTTTGGATTGGAAAATTTTTATTTAAGATAAATATATTAAAATTTGAAGTTAAAGTTTTATTTTGATTGATATCTTCATACATTCTTTATTTAGACAAAATAATGTTATAGTTTTTTTTTTTTTTAAATAATTTTTATCATGAACTCTTTGTGCAAATCTATGCCAATAAATAAAAGTTGTCTCCCAATGTAGTTGTTGAATTTTGAATTAAGAAGGCTTGATTTGGAGTGTATTGATTATTAAGTAATTTTCTTTTTTAGGATATTGAATTAACTAAAAATTGTTTATTAGGTGATTGTTACACAAAATAATTTTTTTATGTTGCGTTGGTATTGTGCTTTTATTCGGTTTATATTTTTTTACAATTTATTATTGTAATTTAATTTTGTTTTGTACATAAATTCATGATAGTTTATTGAATTTAGAAAAAAAAAAAGTGATGGTTTTAAAAGGTATTAGAGGATATGTTGGTGTGGATAAAGCATAAAATAAAGTGATGGTTTTAAAAGGTATTAGAGGATATGTTGGTGTGGATAAAGCATAAAATAAAGGGCTTATTATTATTAGGAAGAAAGAGTACAGTATAGCAATAAAGTGACATAAGTTTGAAGGGGTTCTCATTTCAGAGTATACTCTGAATTTATACATACTATCATAACTAAGCATAAACGTATATATTTTTGAAAGCCTACCCATTCGGTTTAATTGTCAGTTCTGCTTTCACAGTTGGCCTAGAGCTGGTTGGATCAATTTCAGCTTCTGCAGAGTACCCAATGTTGTTGTCATCGAAAATGCTATTGTCAGTGGATCCCCTAACAAGTTTTTCGGTGGAATCTTTCTTTGCTCCGGAAATGATTGCAGTATAGACCTGCAGTTAGATCATAGATTAATTTATTATATATGCTAACAAGTATATAATACAAGTGTGGATTAAATATTACCTTGTTCCGCTCATCCATTGCATTTGTCCAGGCAATAATCCACCTAAGGTTATCTTCGATTTTGTAGGTAACATATCCAGAGGCACACCTATCTGAACCTTCACTTGCTGCTTGTTGCTGAAAACTAGAAGTTGTGTCAACTTTATCTTGGATCCCATCAAATTCCTCAGACCCCAGAAATGGTTCAGACGAATCCAGTTCTAGCGTTTTCCCACTTTCGTTATTAATTCTGCATTTAATGAATTCTGGAAAGCCATTGGTTGAGATTTCTATTGTTTTGTTTTTGGATAGGCAAATACCACCATTTTGTTTCTTTTGGGTACCAAATTTGCATGTAGTTGGGATGATTTGGAGACCAAGGCACCGGCAGCCATGATTGTAGGTTTGTATGTTTTTGGTGGTTACCAAATTTGTTCGAAGCTGCTGGTACCCAGTAGCGAATCTAGAGGAGGCTGGCATGCGCCTGGTACACCTAAAATGTAAAATTATTATCTAGGTTTTTAAATTTTTTTAAAAATATTAAATTAGTAAATGTAAAATTATACTTTGGCTTCTCCTAAAATTATAAAAATTCGATTTAATCTTTTAAAAATTATAAATATATAAACTATAAAAAATTAAAATTTCATTTAGCCCCTAAAAGACTGTTTTGACTTCGCCCATGCTGGCACCGCTGTGGGACGACCACAACAGCCACGCATTGTGTTGCTAGCAGGGTTGGACTGGCAGTCATGGTGATGGTGATGGTGTACGTACGTAGCTAAGCTTTGTGTGTTTCAGTTTGTAATGTGTTGTGTCCAGGGATTTAAATTGCGGTCGCGGTCACGTTTTCGGTCTCGTCGCGTTTATCGCGGTTACGGACGTAACGGATGCTATTGCGGTCACTGTGGGTATCGCGGTCGTGAATTTTTTTAAAATTCGCACAACTTATTGTAAAACATAATAATTATAATTATAATTATAAAAAAATCACTTTTAATGATTTTTAGAGTGTTTTCTAACACTTATAAACTTTTATTAATATGATATAAGAACACAATTTTTATAATCATTAATTATTCTTACATTTATTTATTTATTTTTAGACCTTTCATAATACAATGTTTACAGTGAAAGTACTCTTTCATATAAATTTTTTTTTGGTATATAATATTTAAATATTTTAACTCTCTTGCTTAAGTTGATCCATTAAATTACTTATTTTACTATTAAAATTTATTTACCTATTAACACATTTTAATTTATTAATTAAATTAAAACATGAATGGCCCAATTTAAAATAATTTGTCTAGGCCCAAAAGTTCAACCTTAGTTAAAATCCAAATCCTATATGCCACCATATGAGGATAGATTAATAGGATTAAGTCCAAAATTCTAATTATTATTATTATTATTATTATTATTTGAATCAAATATTGGAATTCATTATTCATTAATAGAGGTTTAGTGGCTCAAAAAAGGGACTGACAAAGGAAACAAGAAACGACACCAACAATTAAAACACACATTGGAAAAACAAAACCAGAAAAGAAAAAGAAAAAAGGAGCACACAGAGAAACCAAAAGCCAGAAAAACAACAGCCACAAAACCAGATCAAAGCAGCAAAGCAAACCGCACAAAATACCAGCAAAGACTTTCCAAATCCTCAACAAGACTCGAAGAAGCGGGAAGACCACACCGGAGAAAACCAGCAAAGGAGATTCTACGAACCTCCAACTCAGAAGAAACGCCTCTGTGTTCTTCACTTTTTTCTTATTTTTAAAACTGAAGAGTTTTAGAAGAAAACCAGCAAAGGAGATTCATCTGCTGCTGTGTTCGTGTTGTTTGCCGAAATATGAGATTGGGAAATTTGAATCCCTGTTTTCTATTGCTTTTGAGTTCTGGTTGCTTTTTTCTGTTTATTAATTTGGAGTTTGGACTTCTTTCTACTTTTTCTTTATTAAAAACTCTGATTCTACAGGTAGGGAAATATATTCCCTTTTGTTTTATTGTGTTTGTGTTGAATGTTGATAGATGATAGATGATTTTTTTTATTTTTTTTACTATAGCGGAGAATAGCGGGAATAGCGGCCCGTTATTGCCGCAATCGGCCGTTATCATTGCGACCGCGATCCGCCGCTGTCGGTGTGACTCCGCTTCACACCGCTATTTTCAGCAATAGCGGTTTCGGACGGCGCCGCTACCGCTATATAACGGCCGCTATTCTGATATCGGACCGCTATTTAAATCCCTGGTTATGTCGTTATTCCGATATTGCAATACGCACCTCCTTATATACTAGTTTACACCCCTAAACAAGACAAATAAGTTGAAATAATATTTTAAAATATCATAAATAATTTATTTCTATTTTAAAATTCAATTTAAATTGTTAACATTATTAATTTTTTTTTAAAATTTATGGGTATGAAATTTTTAAATAATAAAAAAATCACTTCATAAAGAATTAAAAAATAATTTTATAATAAATTTGAATTTAATAAATTTTTTTACAAATTAACAATTGAATTTAAAATTTAAAATTTTTTTTTGGAATAAAAGTATAAAAATTCAGTTTTAAATTTAGAAAGAACGCGAATCAAAGTAACTCTTAATTGAATACATGAAACCACTTGACTCGATTATTAGAAAAATTAAAAAAAAAAATTTTAAAAAGGAAGAAAACCATATATAGTTTAGTACTAAAGTATTCTTAATATTTTCCATAAAAAATGGTTTATATGTAAAATCATTTATTTTATTTTTTAAAATTATTACTTCTAGTAGAAATTATATATATATATGTGTGTGGAAATATATAATAAAAAATATTTTTTTATTTTTAAAAAATAAAGCAAATAGACTTAAAAAAAAAAGAATTGAAGGCCACTAGAAAACATTTGCCACGTTGATATAGTAATTTATCTTAATTATAAAAATTAAAAATGTGGAACTTATTAGTTAGTTGCATCAATCCTCCCTAAATTATGACTCATTTTAAATTAGTCATTAAATTATCAATGTTATATCAATTGAGTATTTTCATTATTGAAACCGTTAATTTAACTATTAAATGACACGTAAAATCTTATGTGTCATATAAATTAAAATAAATTTTTTAAAGAAAAGCAAAATTTTTTCATATAACTTTTAATGTTTAAAACTAAAAATAAAGTAAAACAAAAAGAGAGAGTGAACGATACTTTTCGTAAAAACTTCGAAAACCTCAAAATCAAAATTTTTATATTTAATATAGTACGATTTGTTGTCATTTACAACATCCAACTTTACAATATTTATTTTTTATTTTATTTTAAATTATGTCAACTAAGATTAACGTCCCATGTAACGGTTAAATTAATTAATTTAATAACGGAAGGACTTTGTAACATGAATAATTTAAATATATAATTAGAATATTTTAAAGTTTGGGGAGAAATTAAAATAGATCAGGTGGTGCAATTAATTTTGGCCATATTCACTTGGACTATGCTGTCCTTTTCTTTCTTGGCTTAAATGAGAATTGACAATTTAGAGCTTCAAGTATGATAATACTCTAGAATAACATATTTTTATGTATTAATTACATATTTATTTTGAGTATGATCCTACTAATTTGAGCTATTTATGGTTTTTTATCTTGTAGGGACTAAATTGAAGGCAAAAGGAAATTTGGGGGCAAAAAGCGTGAATTTGAAAATAAATTGGGCCAGCATGCGAAATAGGAGAGAAGTGGTGCCAAAAATGTAAAGTGTGGAAGATATTTGAACAAAAATGCAAAAGAAGAGATTTTATAGCACAAGACTCTATTTTAGTTCCAATTATATTTGGATAATTATTAAGGATTATTATTTAGATTTAATTTTAGCATTTATCTTTAATTATCTTTTTTTATTTGTATTCATCTTTTAGAATTTAATTAGAAATAGACTAGGTTTCTTAGTACTATAAATAGGGGATGGAGTGACACAAATTTGACTCATCTTTTTATGTAAACACTCCCTCTCCCAAAAAAGTTTATCCTTTTGTTCTTTCCATATTTTTTTCAATAAAAATCTCATTTACATTACATTTATTTCTTTTTCCCCAAAAAACATGAGCCACTAATCTATCTAGCTGAAGGTTGTCGAAATTTCCTAAAAAGGGTTCATAAGGCTTAGAATTTGCACTTAGCCTTCTCAACGAGTATTCATCGTTTCTCCGTATTACCGGGCTAACGCTTTCGTCCATGTCCCGTAATAGGTGATCTTTTCAACTTGTGCAAGGAATGGCCGCTTTGTACGTTTTGGGAAGGTTGCACAGTCGGTTCGTTAGCTTACTGGATCAGAGGTTTGCAAGCCCAAGAGACAAAATGGCGAGGCATTCGCCATTGAGAAGTGATGATCTAGCATAAGATGGTCCCACAAAAGCAATTGTTGGCTAAAGTTAGGTTCTGCTAAATCGTAATTCTAAAATCTTGGAGCTGGTGGTCGTAGGCGTCCTTTTCCACTATAACTCGCTTATTTTGTTTGAGAGGGATCACCTAAAAGCCGAGGATTGAACCCAAGGCGGGTCGAGACAACCGAAGGCTGAAATCTATCCATAAGAAACTCCTTTTGCTCAACTCTATTTATCTTTACTATTTTAATTTTAATTTTTGCAATTTCAATTCAATCAAAATTTTTAATTCTATTTTTATTTTATTTTTCCAGATCAAAACTTTTAATTTTATTTTTTTATTTTTTTTTGCAGGTACGCAAGTTTTCTTGGGCACAACTCTGTTCAGGATTTTGAGGAACAAGCATTTGTGCAAATCTAGTCCCTAAGGATTTGACCATACTTCCCTTATACTATTCTTTTTCATTATTTTATAGGGATAAGATATTTTTGGTGCTCTCAACGACGCATCAAATTTTGGTACCGTTGCCGGGGACTGGTAACTAACTAATCTTGTTCCTTTGTTTCTTATGACCAGATCTGCTCCAAGCAGTTTTGTGTTTGATTCAGAAATAGAGAAGACTGCGAGGGCTAATCACAAGGAGACAAAGTTACGGAAAAAATAGCCAGGAGTGGTGAGGACTCAAAGTAACCCACCACCAGAAATCGAAGTCGACGACGAAGTTGAGTTTAGGGTTAACGAAAACCTTACTCAAACACTTGAAAGCGAAAAAGTAGAAGGCAATTCACCAGAAGAAGTGCTTAACGCTAGGGTTAACGAAAATCAGAATCTAGCACCTCAACCTATGGCTCAAACGATTCGGCAAATGGTCGAAGCTCTGGTAGAACAACCGCTATTTTGCATTGCATATTTTACTATGGATACTAATTTTGAACTGAAGTCAGGTTTAATCTAGTTATTGGCAACTTTTCGTGGGTTGCAAAACGAAAATCTCCACAAACATTTGAAAGAGTTTCATATGGTTTATCTTAGCATGAAACCTCAGGGGGTAACTGAGGATCAAATCAAATTGCGTTCTTTCCCTTTTTCCCTGCAGATTTTGCTAGGGAATGGTTATTTTTATCTTCCCCCTGGATCTATTACAACTTGGGCTGATCTTTCTCGTTTTTTTCTTAACAGGTTTTTTCTAGCATCGCGTGCAGCTGAGTTAAGAAGAGAGCTCGTTGGAATAAGGTAAAAAGAAGCAGAGTCTCTTTACGATTATTGGGAGTGATTTAAGAAGTTGTGTGCAAGTTGCCAACAACATGGTATAACGGAACAGTCTCTGCTCCAATATTTTTATGAAGGCTTAAAGCCTATAGAGATGAATATGGTAGACGCTGCCAGTGGAGGAGCGTTGACTTCTCAACAAGTAAGGGACTTGATATCTACGATGGCTGCAAATACTTAGCAATTTTAAGCCAATCCTGAGCCTACTAGAAGGGTTCACCAGCTAAGTAATTCAACCTTAAAAGATAAATTTGATAGACTTACTAATATTGTGAATTCTCTTTTTACAAAAAAAGCAAGACCAACCCGACTATGTGGAATATGTGCTACACCTGAGCATACAACTGATGCATGACCTAGTTTGTATGATGATACTATGGCCCATTTAGATGCTGTGGGTTACGAGGCATTACTAAACATAGCTCACGTACGAACAATTTTTAAATGTATACATAAACAATGTCTCTTAAATCAATCAAATTTTAACACATAAAGCTAATAAGAACTCTTTACAAATCATTTTATATATAAAACGAAAATACATGTAGACACATAAATCAAAAGCAAAAATATCAAATAAACCAAAATCTCCTTTTCATAATTAGCACATCATGCATTTTTATTCAATAACTTACATTGGCCGAATTTAATATATAAATACCATTATACCTTTAAATACTACTTAGTCATTAAAATCCAAATAACAAAAACCAAATTTACTTAAAACACATATATCCTTCTAGTTTTATTTAAAACACAAAACACTATTTATATGGTCAAACCCAAATACAAATACAAGGGCCGAATGTAACATGCCAATTTATATGTTTTATTAACTGTCTATTTTCATTCTACAAAATCATATCATACGCACTTAATATTGCATCACACCAAACCTAAATATATCATTCCATAATTAACAATTTATAACAAACCCATCAATAGTATATTTATATAAATATAAATGACTGAATGTAGCTAGGCTAAGATCATCAATCATATTTAGTTCATTATGTACTTTTCAAACACTTATTATTTAAATCATAAATTCATATCATATAATTAAAAATTATACCAACACATCATATAAATTCTTGGTTCATTCACCATGACCGAATATCCAACAATTTATAACCATTACATACATATTTCATTACAAAATATGAATACATAATTACTTATAAACAACATTCAAACTGATTCATATTACAATTTAGACATCTCAAAAATTAAACATTAACCAAACATAACCTAATTATATTAATCAACCTTATATTTGAAGTCTTTAATACCTAGCATAAACCAAATTCATCAAATACATGTAACATGAATATCTGATTCGAATGCAAGCTCAAACCATGATCATGTAACATCCCAAACCCGGCCCAAAACACCACGGCCAAATTCAGAATGTTACGGGAAAAGAGGTGAAAACGAGTTATTATTTTGAAGATGGGATCAGACTTTAGATTTGAGAAAAACTAGCTTTTCAAGGGTTGCCATTAAGAAATAGTAATTTGTCGAAAATTTTAAAAAAACAAATGTCCAAGTTGTATAAAATTCGATTCGTTATTTGTGCCACTTTTGTGAGAAAACGTTTGATTTTAAGTAATTGAAACTCATATTATGTCTCTGTGTCGAAAATATTTTAATGTCACATTTTAAAAATTATTAAGCAGTAAATCTAACTTAAAACCATAAAATCCCGAAATGTTTAGAGTGGCCTTATTACAAAATGGAATAACCCAAAATAAAACTAGCAGTTTAAAATAAAATTACGAGAACAACTTCTGCATGGCCACCTCGAATCCCCTCTAGCCCGGTCCATCGAATCATGTGTTACCTGCATTGTTTTTGGGAAAAATAGGGTGAGTCAACCTGACTCAGTGTGCAATTATTCAACACAGTTTCCACTAATGGGCTTAGCCCCACAACCACATCAAACTAGCATACCATGAACAAAACAGAAATGCAATATGGTAGCCCAACCCAACCTAGTATCCATCCGCTACACACCACCCGTTCATCCATCCAATACACACCTGGGGATTACTAAATCGACCCTCCATCCGCTACACACCTCTTTGGCAGTCTATGCCGACGGACACACTGTTCAAAGTCCACATAGTGGTCTAGCCACTGTTCCGCGTGATAATATCACAAATATCCACGATGAGACTCAAGGTCATCATCAATCCATAATGAGGCTCAAGGCCATTATTAATCGTGATAGAGTCACCCACATATAGATATGCACTTCCCCATTAATCAATATATCCCGAACCCCATGCACATGCAGCATAATATGATAAGATGGTAATATAACCGAATATGAACACATCCATATACACATATACAATATGCTTACATGCATCCTTAAGCATTTATCCTCTATTGATGTAAATAGTATACTAACCTGGTTACCGGATTACCCAATGTGGGTAACAACACCACCACAGCCATTATTTCGGCTACCACACATAATACACATATATTTAATTAAAGCCATTAAGGAAATAGTGCGATAACTACACTCCTGAAAACCTGAAGAACTAGACTATCGATCTCCCTAATGTCCTCACTCAAAGAGACTACAGCGATCTGCTTGTCTTTTTTCGACGCTGGCCCACACCTCGGTGGCCAATCCCGAACCGCTGAAATTGACCGCTTCTTGAACTTAGGGGTAGGGACTACGTGTCTAACCCCTCCCTTCAATTGACTGGTACTCGATTCCATCAAATGAGATCATGGTCAGAAGACCTGGTTAAACCTTGAATCAAATAACAATGGAAACTAAAAGAACACTTTGATTGAAAGAACACCATACCAAAGCCGACAGAATCCCGAAGACTATTCGCTTAAGCCTTAACGATTGTCAAAATCCCTACATAAACCATATTAGATTTTGTTTTACTACTTAGAGTCAAAAGATGTGGCCTTTGGCTGAACGTTATAACCTTCTTAACTTGATTGATCAAATCCCGAAAGATCTTTACCCCCTTAACGCTGGCTTAACAAAAGACCTGAACTCAAACCTTCATGATTTCGGCCACACCTAAGAACAAAGTTAGGCTTTTGGTTTCGGTAAACCAAAGAGAAATGAGAGAGATTCAGATGAACAGAAACCTCTTACCACCACTTCTAGGATTCGAATGAGAGGATTGATGGAGAGAGTCACCACCTAAGAGATGTTCGGCTCTGCTAGATTCGGCCAAGAGATGAAGCTTGAGGATTAAACCCGAATTGAGGAAGAAAAGAAGAATAGAAATGAAAGGTAGAGAGAAGTAATGGTGAATAGGAGATTCGGCCAAAGTTCTAAGGGATAGAAAGGTTATTCGGCTTTTAGCGCTTCAAGAACCAAAACGATTCCAAGGGAGAAAGTGAGAAGTGACTTTCGGCTATGAGAAACAAGTAGCAAAAATAAAAGGTTTGGGAAAAGGGAGAATGAACAATAGATGATACGGCTTTAGAAGGAAAAGAGATTAAAGAAGAAAAATGATAGAGGTTTCAACTTTGATTGAATGCGGAAATCCAAAGTGTAGACTGACAGTTTCGACTTTTTGTGCAAATAGGAAGAAGAGAAAACAAAAGATAGATTCGGTTCCAGAGAGAAAAGAAAGAAAATGAAAAAGAATGGAAAGTACCCCAATAATCTCACTAATTCTGCTCAGCACAAAAGAAAAGAAAGAAAAACAAGCTACCCTAAACAAAATCGGCACACTTAGCCCCTCCCAAAATCGAATGCACCCACTCCCCTACACCACTCAAAAATTCGGCTAACACTCCCTAGCCAACACCCTTCCACGATTTTCTCCTCAACTCCCTCTACATCCCTCATTCAAATGAGTTTGAAACATTCAAACTCCACAAATAACTCTCCACCCCATATTCAAAATATTTGACTCATTCAAACCTCCACCTTTCAAGTGTCCCAGTTGAAACCATCTCTTCACTCTCCATGCGCAAAAATGAACTATAAAATGCTGCCCATGCTGCTTGAACCTCCTCCCCCTTAGAACTCCCCTTTGACGCAACTCCCTTACACACCAGATGGCGTCTCCTTGCCACTCCACCACTCCACTTGTTGTGTCCTTAATCACCATATTTAATCCCTTAAAGCCTAGCTCCCCTAGCTCTCCCCTAAAAGCTTAGAACCCTAAAATTCCACTAAGGCTCCTACCTTACCCCAAGGTTTCCCGAAGCCCCCAAACATACTCAAACAGTCATGCAGCACACAAGAGCACATAAACACGAAATAAAATGCCAGACCCCTAAATCCCGGATGTTACAGATCAAATGTAGTCAAAATAGAGCATAAAAATTAAACACATCATGCATCCATTCAAAAAGCACATACACCCCAACTTAATTAGTTACTAAATCCATACATACTACACATATCATATACATATATCAATTTATTCACCACATTATTAACCAAACATAGCAACCATATACCACATATAAATAAGCCATAGCCAAATTGATAAAACCAAACACCTTAAACCCTTGATCAAGAACTCATGAAAACCGAGTCTAATCCTAATGATCAAAACCAAGCCATTTTTGCATGGCTATATATATATATATACAAGTCCCAAAATCAAATATTTCATCTACGCTATACATGCCATAAACCCAAATTCAACTTAGTAAAATACAGAAAGAAACAGTCGATAGTGTAATAGGCTTTGCTGACGATCCCCGAGCTTGTAACGAGACTCCAAAATCTATAAAACAGAGTAAAAAAAAAACACACACAGTAAGCTATTTAAGCTTAGTAAGTTATAAGCAACATAATCAATTTAATGATATATGTCGAAACCATTTTAAAATCAAGTTTTTAAAAAATGGGGATCGATTTTAAAAACAAAATGAGAGTCGCCACCAATCCCTTTTTACTTAGGTGTGATTGGATCACCTTGTAAAACGTTTCATTTTAATACATTTGAGTTTGGTCTACAAAAATCGAGAAAATGGGTTCGAGAGTCGGTTACGTATGAGGAAGGGTTAGCACCCTCATAATGCCCAACAATTGGTACCTAATTGATAGAATCATGTCCAAATGTTCGAAATTTAAAAAGCTTTAAAATAAGATCCTTTTATTAGAAGGAAAACCAAGACTTACCTATTTCAAAGAAATAAAATACCACACCCAATAAGTTAGGATACAACATCTTATAACTTCGAAGCTAGGTGCATCTTTATTTTAGAAAATTCTTATCTCAAGACACAAAACATCACACCCAATAAGTTAGGATACAACGTTTTGAATTCTCAAGAGTAAGTTTTTTATTTTGGAATTGGTAAACTTGAATTTTGAAAATGGAGGGATATCTAATACTTTGAGTTTTACGAGAAAAATCACAACCCAGTAAGTTAGGGCATGATTCTTCTCTAAGACTCCCAATATCACATATCACCGTTAAAATATTTTACAAAAAAATATTTAATTAAAAAGGTATTTTTATAAAAAATAATATGAGCAAGACATTGTAACATACGTATCAATTGCAATTCTACGAAATATATTAACAATAAATAATAAAAGAATAATATAAGATGAATAAATAAATAATAAGAAAAGATGTTAGAGCAATAATAAACGAATATAAAGATACAAATAAATATATAATAATTAATAAAAATCATAATATATAATAAAATAAATAATAATAATATATAAGGATTATACATAATAAAAATAAATAGTAATAACAGATATAATAATAAAAACATATATATACATAATATATTAATCATAAAAATTAAATATAATAAATAATATAAATGAAATAGATTATATAATATAATAGACTTTGTACAAAACAAAGTTTTAAAAATAATACATAATATAATATAATACTATATAATATACAAATTAAAAGTATAGAATAATAACTAATATATAAGTTAAAAAATAATATGTAATAAAATAATTAAATCAAATCATAAATAATAATAGTTTAAAAAAACATAAGGATAATATGTAATAAAAATATACAAGTTTAATAAATTAACACAATAAAATAATTAAAAACAGTATTAGAATAAAATAAAATAAAATAAAAAAATAAATAAAGAAGGGTTAAATATAAAAGGACCAAATTAAAAACGCGCGTCGTGTTTTAGGGACTTATTAGGCAAATCTGCCTTCTTTTCAAAATGACGTCGTTGTAATTTTACCTTTAAACAGCTCCAGGACTTGATTGAAACAAAAACAAACTCTCAGGGCTAATTTAAAAAATAAAGAAAATACTAATTCAGACAAAATTAAAACAAATAAAGTTGTAAATGGACTAAAGTTGTAAATTTCCCCATAGGCAAAAACACGCGGACCCTTGCTGATGGGTCGGGTCACGCGCGGGTCCTTATTAGTTTAAATGACGCCGTTTTTTAAACTCCACTTAAGCCCTATTTTTTCCCCTAAAATTCATTTTTACAGATTTTTAAAATTGTTTTTAGGGTAAACTCCTTTCCCTTCGATCTTCCCTATCTCTTCTTCGTCTGGCGCCGACTTCTTCAGAGATTTGATACGCCACGGCTTAGGACGCTGACCTGGGTTTCGTGATATGGAGGGTTTAACCCCTCTTTAAAAGAAACGTGAAGGCTTAGCTCGAAAACAAGAAGGAAAGAGAAGCCTCCAAGGTCCCAACTCCGCCTGGTTTGTCTCCGACGTCTGCAATGACTTTCGACGACGAGGGCCACGTAGGTACTTTCTCTTCCTTTCTTCCTCGTTTTTTATTTCATATGTTGAAATATATGTAAAAATAAATAAAAATAAAATCAGAAAAATAATAGGAAGTGAAATCACCTAAAAAAAATTGACTGCTTTTGTATTGGTGTTCGATATCTAAATTTCTGATTTTCTATTGATTGATATTTTTTGTATCTATTTCTCTCGTATCTGCCCGTATATTTTGTGAGTCTTTTGTATTTCCCCAAAAAATCCCCCCTTTTTACAAATTCTTGTAGGCTTTTATAGCCTTTGAAATGAAGACAAAAAAGGAAATAAATATTCTGCCTCTGTTTTGCCAGATTTTGCTGCTTGTTCCTTCCTTTTTTGTGCAGGTGAAGAGCGACGAGGGTCTCGGCGATGATGGGGCTATGATGGCGGTGCGATTCAAGGCTTGACTAGGGCGTGAGGAGCTGTTGGGCACTGGTATTGTGGCGCGACGATCAGTCTTCTGTCATTGCGGCACCTAGGGTTTCTGGAGAACCCTAGGTCTCTGTTTCTGTCAAAGATTTGGGCCCCTTTGGGCCAAGTTTGAGTCTGGGTCTAGGTTGCTGGGTATTGGGTCAATCTGGGTCTGGGTGTATTCGGGATTTTGGGTTACTGAGTAGTTTTAGTGGGTCTGTTAGTCTATTTAGGAATTGGGTCACAGGTTTAAATGTTGGGCTCTAGTAATTTAGGGTATTTGGGCTAAATGCAACAGGCTTTTGGTTTATTATTTTTGGATTTTTGTAAAAGGACTGTATAAACATTTGGGTTAATTTTATTTTTTTTGTTTTATTATGGTTTATTTCCAAGCCCGAGCAAAATTGAGTACTTACAGCTACCCCTCTTTGTTCATTGTCGTGTAACAAGAATCAAGCAAAGACTATAAAAGGATCAATCTTGCCCGGTCTTGGCCGAGCCTAGACTTCTTGATCCTCGCTTTCTTCAAATGGCTTCCAACTCTACTGCAACTTCAATGGTATTGGAACTTCATCTCGATTTCAGTAAGTCTGCTAGCTTTATTCTGCTTCTTGCAATTTCAAAAATGCCAAATTGATGTCTTTGATCTGCTTCCTACAACTTCAGGAATATAAGATCTGAAAGTGTCTTCAATCTACTTCCTACAACTTCAAAAAGATAAGATCTTCTGTCTTTGATCTACTTCCTACAACTTCAGGAAGATAAGATCATCTGGCTTTGATCTACTTCCTACAACTTCTAGAAGATAAGATCTTCTTTCTTCAGTCTACTCCCTATAACTTCAGGGAGATAAGGCTGAAATTCTTTTCGATCTGCTTCCTACAACTTCAGGAAGATGAAATCTTCTGTCTCCAGTCTACTCCCTATAACTTCAGGGAGATAAGGCTGAAATTCTTTTCGATCTGCTTCCTACAACTTCAGGAAGATGATATCTTCTATCTTTAGTCTACTCCCTACAACTTCAGAGAGATAAGACTGAAATTCTTTTCGATCTGTTTCCTACAACTTCAGGAAGATGAGATCTATTTTCTTGATCTTCTTCTTGCAACTTCAAGAAGATGAGATTAGCTATCCTCGATCTGAAAACTCATCGATATTACTAAACCGTCTGCTGAGGGACGTGTCCTGTAGACTTGATTTAGTATGTTTATGTCACATGACTAAGATGCTATGATGAAAATGACTCAAATGCTTTTAACTACATGTAACATGTCATGAAGATGATTCCTTTTAAAGGATTAGGATGCAACGACCGAAATGAATCAAATGCTCCTAATGAAATTTGCTATGATACAAAAATGTTATGAGTATGATTCCTACTCTAAGTGTTATCACTCATTTGTTCTTCATCTTTGTTCATCAATTATGTTCTGCTCAACCAGCTTGCCCCAATATAATTTCTGAGCCTTCTCCACTTGAACCTTGAGACATGAAGTTGGTACTTCCCACTCCAACTTTGGGGAAATAACATTTAGTTTCTTTCATCCTTCTGTTACCACTCAGAGGTGCAAAACTTGTATCACTTTTAATCAATTTGATCTGTTACACCATTCTCTAGGTGTAATGACCAAATGTATGTATCTGAAATTCTCAATGAATGTAGGGTATTCCAACAATGATCCCCTTTTACATTTAGATTGACCTTGTTCGTCATTTGCCAATGTGGTATCACCAACAAAATTTGTCTTACCCAATAAGAATTTGAAGAGATAATCATTTTTCAATGTTTCCAGTCCTTAGGCTTGGTGAGTTCTGAACAATAGTCATGTTTCAGATTCCTCGTATTGTTTAGAAGCTTCTAGAGTAATATGTGAAACTCCTTTTATGAAAGTGTTATTAGTCCATAAATCATTATTTCATTATAAAATGCTTGAAAAAGGTCAAAAAATGGACGAAAAAGAAATTAGTCAGGAGCATAGCTCAGACAAATAATTTAATCAAAGATAACCCAGGCAATAAAAGAAAATTGATTTGGGTGTATCTCAAAAAGAATAAATCAATCAAAGATAAGGAATTCAAAAATGGGTAAGACAGAAACTAGGTGCCCCAGATATCGCAGCCTGAGCTTCTTTGTTCCGACTTCTTGAGGACCATTTTAAGTTCAATATGTGTTTAGGGGATCCGGAGTACTCTGTCAATGCCCCAAGACGTAACATACTTCTTCATTTTTAATTCGAATGTAGCAAGACTACTATGTGTCCCACTTTTGATCAAAACTTTGAGTCGCTCTTTTCGGGTTTTCAACTCAAAGCCCCTTTGGTCACAAAGCGCCCTTTGCGGGTTTTCGCTTTGGCCTCTCATTTTTCTTTTTTTTTCCTTCTCTCTTTTGTTTTTGTTTTTGTTTTTTGTTTTTTGTTTTTTGTTTTTTGTTTTTTGTTTTTTGTTTTTTTAGGCACCCTTTACGGGTTTTCACCTTAATATCTCTTGACCAAACCTGAATTCACCGGATAGGGCAAGTCTTCGCCATCCATCTCGATTAATATCAATGCTCCTCTAGAACAGCCCCTACATAAATCCTTCCTAGTTTGGCATATGCTTTCCTCTAAAATCATTTTGTAGAGGAAAAATTTTTTTCAACATCAAGTTTTTTCGTGGGATTCCCTAAGCTGAATTTCTTTAACGTAAGCTCGCATCATCGAATAACTTTTAACCTTTTCTTCAATTAGGTTCAATTGGCAAAACGCTTCAATTCCATAAGCCAATGAGTAAGATGTTGCCCCCAGCGAAGGTTTTGGCCGACATTCAATAAGACAGAAGGTAACGGTAGCTTCTTATGCCAATCTTTACAAGTCTAAGTCACCTTTCATAATTTTTGTTATTTTTTTTTATATTTTTTTCTTTTGGCAACTTTTGCTGTACAGTGATATGCTGCTTGATCTTTGGAAAAACTGTAAACTTTGACTTTGTACAGTTATACATTCTGTGCTGGATCTGATCATTTCCTTTATTCTTTTTTTTTTTTTTGAATTTGATGACATTGACCTTGTAACATTGGCATATGAAGCTACTTCCACTCTCTTAGTGAAGTAAACGATAACTATGCCAATGAGTCGATATTGACTAAAAGCTTTTGACGAGATTGGGCCCATCACATCCATGCCTTACATATGGAAAATTTGTGAAGAACTGGAGTAGGCATATGAATCTTGTCTTCTTTAATTCTGTATTTGTAGCATGACTGATGCAAATCCGTTCCATGGTGAATCAACAGTGTCTGATCCTCTTCGTTTAGCCTACTTCTTAATAGCCAAGGCATGTCTTAATATAATTGTACGAAAACATCTTTGAATTCTTGAAACAACTCAATAATGTCTCGCATTATTTCTCTGATGAGCTAGGCTACAATCTTCACTCCTTTCCTAGGCTCGCAATATCCAATGACCCTTTGTAGAGTAAGGTCTTTTTCATCTTATTTCACCACTCTTAATAAGTCAGAAGATATGTCACAATCAATGTCATCTTTAAAATCCTGAGATCCCCTAAACCCATATCTTGTTCAAAAAGGGAGTCAGTAACAACGTCGCTCATGACGTTGATATCTGGATACCTAGGTACGAAGGCGAACAAATCCAAAGAATAAATGATTCTAAGGATGATTATTGGTATGATATGGTCATGAATAAATAATGAAAGAATATTCTAATAAACAAAAGAATGTACAGTATGAAATAGAAATAATAAAAGAGTACGTACTCAAAAAGATGCATTTTATTGAAATAAAATTTCAGGACCTAAGCCTATTTCACAAAAGGGTTCTTATTGCCTCTAGGCTTAAGACAACAAGCGTGTTTCAAATATTATTCTAAATCCACTCTAAAAATACAATGATCCTTTCCACAGTTCCATTGTTTAAAAACTTCCCAAGTATGTAAGGACTTGGAAATTTTTATTCCCCGATTCCCTCTTCGCTTTCAATTTCTTCAAGGGATCACAACTTTCTTGTATCCATGATTGGGTAATGGATTCTCCACACTGGGTGTATCATCAAGCTTGACAACTCCCATCTTAAGAAGTCTCTCAACTACCTTTTTGAAGGCAGTGCAATTTTCTATTGAATGCCCTGTTATTCCTGTGTGGTAATCACATTGAGCGTTGGAATCATACTATTTAGGATATGGGGGTTGTAACAGCTGCAGATAATATGGGGACACCACACGTGCTTCTAATAAAGTATGATATAGCTCCTTATACGTCATTAGGATTGGCGTAAATTGGAGCTTTTTGGAATTTTTTCTAGGGCCTGATTCTTATCTTGTCGAACCCTATTGCCCAGCAGTGATTACCTTTGGCTGATTAACAGTAATTGCTTTTGAGTACCTTTTGTCATATGCACTCGTATTATTGACCTCATCATCCTTTTTTCTAGGAGCAGATCTCCTAGTAGTTTCTCCCGCTTCGATTTTGCCACCCATTATGGCATTTTCAATCATCTCTCCTGCCATCACTATATTCGTAAAGCTCTTAGTAGTACTTCCTATCATATGAGTGATGAATGAAGCCTTCAATGTATTAATGAAGAGCATTGTATTCTCCTTTTCTAGGAGTGGTGGCTGAACTTGCATGGCGACCTCTCTCCATTTTTGCATATACTGCTTGAAACTTTCATCTGGTTTCTTCTCCATGTTTTGCAAAGTGATTCTATCAGGTGTCATGTCTGTAACATGGTTGTATTGCTTCATGAAGGCTTGAGCTAAGTCTCTCCAGAAGCTAATGCTAGTGCGATTGAGTTGATTGTACCACCTAGACGCTGCCCTTACCAAGCTGTCTTGGAAACAATGAATCAAAAGTTGATCATTGTTAACATAGCCGGTCATACGTCTGCAAAACATGGTAATGTGGGCTTCAGGGTAGCTAGTCCCATTGTACTTCTCAAACTCTGGCATCTTGAATTTATGAGTAAGTACTAAATCTGGAACCAAACTTAAGTCTTTTGCGTCAATACCATAATGATGATTAGCATTTTCCAAAGCTTGGAACTTTTCTTCCAACCATCTACAGCGATCCTCTAACTTCCTTGAAGATTCAATTCTTATCCCTCCTCTTTCTTCTATGTCCAAATCAAGGATAACGGGGTTAGCAGGGTTGTCTTTCGGGTTAGATCCTGAGCCCATTTAGAAGTGCATGGGTGGTCTATTATCAGCTTGCCCCTGTTGAGGCCTAATCGTGATAGGTGGCCTTTGAGGATATTCCTCAGGCTGTGTTTGTACGTGTGGTGGAGTGAATCCCCTAGGAAAATCCTCATTGTCTTCAGCATTGACTATGGGACCTTTTGCTTTGTCCATTATCCCACTCATCATTTGGGTCATTTGGGCCATCATGTTCTTTTGGACTTCCAACATCTGGTCCCTCATCTCTTGTTGGGGCTTTGCCATCTGTTCCTGTATTTGGTTTTGCATATCTCTTTAGAATTACTCCATTATCTGGTCCATTTTCCTTAACTTAGCTCGTGTACTGTAAGGGTGTTCCGTTTCCAGATTTTCTCTGTCACTCTCCTATAATTTAAACTAATTAAACTCTCTCTATAGATTTGAATGCATATGATTGCATGTAATGCAAATGCATGAATGCAAAGAAAGAGAGGCGTTGATTCTGAATTCAGTTACATTAGAAAAAACTTTTCTAGAAAACAAATTTCTTTACATAAAACGGATCGCATACACAGCTTTGCCCTCATATTCCAAGCAAAAACATTAATACCCTTCCTCGCAAAGGTCAAATTTCGCAAACTTGTAATAAATGCCTTCACTAGCTCCTTTTTACTTGATCTGGGACGCGACTCCTTGCTCCATAATACTCGTTAGCTTCTTCAAGAAAGTCGAGACTTGATGATTCCCGATTTGTCTTTGTCAGCTTGAATCCTTGGGTAATAAAGTCTTGTATTCCTTCGCCGGCTATCAGTCTTCTCTTATTGTGTTTACTTGGACCATATTCGAACGAGACCGTATTATAATCCACTTTATCAAAAAACTCGTTTTCTTATGACAAACTTTTCTATTTAGCAATCGAAATAGAAATCAACACCTCTTTTTTATGATATGAATGCTATACAATCAAAACAAAAGAGAACACGTTAGCATAGGAAAAATAAATAACATAGAACCTATCAGGGTAACCACTAGGGTTTGACATAGTTCTACCTAGGGTAAGCCCTTAGGGTTCACTATCTGTGGTTTAGTTAGTTGAGGTACCCGAACCAGTAGATTCCTCGATCCTCACCCATTATAGGTTCATATGGACCGGGTTCGGTTCAGGGGAATACATTTCCCTTTGGCCATGCGGAAGTGAAAACTTCACGAAGACATAGGTACAAATGTATTCCGGAAGCAATCCACTAGCCCATGCGGAGGTGAAAACCTCACGAAGGCATAGTTTCTCGCTCCCACTTAAGGGGTGTGACTACAACGGTCATGCAGTGCAATGCAGAAATATATATTAAAACTACATGCAATAAAAAGATCATATTTTTGAAAATCATAATTTTAAATTCGAATAAGAGGTCATGAAATTATCAATTTTACGGCTTGACTCTCTTATGGTCCCCAGCGGAGTCGCCAAGCTATCGAAACCATTTTAAAATCGAGTTTTAAAAAAATGGGGATCGATTTTAAAAACAAAATGGGAGTCGCCACCAATCCCTTTTTACTTAGGTGTGATTGGATCACCTTGTAAAACGTTTCATTTTAAAACATTTGATTTTGGTCTATGAAAATCGAGAAAATGGGTTCGGGAGTCGGTTACGTATGAGGAAGGGTTAGCACCCTCATAACGCCCAAAAATTGGTACCTAATTGATAGAATCATGTCCAAATGTTCGAAATTTAAAAAGTTTTAAAATAAGATCCTTTTATTAGAAGGAAAACCAAGACTTACCTATTTCAAAGAAATAAAATACCACACCCAATAAGTTAGGATACAGCATCTTATAACTTCGAAGCGAGGTGCATCTTTATTTTAGAAAATTCTTATCTCAAGACACAAAGCATCACACCCAATAAGTTAGGATACAACATTTTGAATTCTGAAGAGTAAGTTTTTTATTTTGAAATTGGTAAACTTGAATTTTGAAAATGGAAGGATATCTAATACTTTGAGTTTTGCGAGAAAAATCACAACCCAGTAAGTTAGGGCATGATTCTTCTCGAAGACTCCCAATATCACATATCACTGTTAAAATATTTTACAAAAAAAAAATCTTTAATTTAAAAGGTATTTTTATAAAAAAATAGTATGAGCAAAACATTGTAACATACATATCAATTGAAATTCTATGAAATATATTAACAATAAATAATAAAAGAATAATATAACATGAATAAATAAATAATAAGAAAAGATGTTAGAGCAATAATAAACGAATATAAAGATACAAATAAATATAAATAATAATTAATAAAAATCATAATATATAATAAAATAATTAATAATAATATATAAGGATTACACATAATAAAAATAATTAGTAATAACAGATACAATAATAAAAACATATATATACATAATATATTAATCATAAAAATTAAATATAATAAATAATATAAATGAAATAGATTATATAATATAATAGACTTTATGCAAAACAAAGTTTTAAAAATAATACGTAATATAATATAATACTATATAATATACAAATTAAAAATATATAATAATAACTAATATATAAGTTAAAAAATAATATATAATAAAATAATTAAATCAAATCATAAATAATAATAGTTTAAAAAAACATAAGGATAATATGTAATAAAAATATACAAGTTTAATAAATTAATATATGAATAATAAGGATATAATATTTTAACACAATAAAATAATTAAAAACAATATTAGAATAAAATAAAATAAAAAAATAAATAAAGAAGGGTTAAATATAAAAGGATCAAATTAAAAACGCGCGTCGTGTTATAGGGACTTATTAGGCAAATCTGCCTTCTTTTCAAAACGACGTCGTTGCAATTTTACCTTTAAACGGCCCCAGGACTTGAGTGAAACAAAAACAAACTCTCAGGGCTAATTTAAAAAATAAAGAAAATACTAATTCAGACAAATTTAAAACAAGTAAAGTTATAAAGGGACTAAAGTTGGAAATTTCCCCATTGGTAAAACACGCGGACCCTTGCTGATGGGTCGGGTCACGCGCGGGTCCTTATTAGTTTAAACGACGCCGTTTTTTAAACTCCACTTAAGCCCCCCCCTTTTTTTTCCCCTAAAATTCCTTTTTAACAGATTTTCAAAAATGTTTTTAGGATAAACTCCTTTCCCTTCGATCCTCCCCTCCCTTGTTTGTCCGGCGCCGACTTCCTCAGAGATCTGATACGCCACGGCTTAGGACGGTGACCTGGGTTTCGTGGTATGGGGGTTTAACCCCTCTTTAAAAGAAACGTGAAGGCTTAGCCCGAAAACAGGAAGAAAAAAGAAGCCTCCAAGGTCCCAACTCCGCCTGGTCTGTCTCCGACGTCTGCAACGACTTTCGATGACGAGGGCCACGTAGGTACTTTCTCTTCCTTTCTTCCTCGTTTTTAATTTCATATGTTGAAATATATGTAAAAATAAATAAAAATAAAATCAGAAAAATAATAGGAAGCGAAATCACCTAAAAAAAATTTAATGCTTTTGTATTGGTGTTCGATATCTAAATTTCTGATTTTCTAATGATCGGTATTTTTTGTATCTATTTCTTTCGTATCTGCCCGTATATTTTGTGAGTCTTTTGTATTTCCCAAAAAATCCCCCCCTTTTTTCGAATTCTTGTAGGCTTTTATAGCCTTTGAAATGAAAACAAAAAAGGAAATAAATATTCTGCCTCTGTTTTGCCAGATTTTGCTGCTTATTCCTGCCTTTTTTGGTGCAGGTAAAGAGCGACGAGGGTCTCGGCGATGATGGGGCTGTGATGGCGGCGCGATTCACGGCTTGACGAGGGCGTGAGGAGCTATTGGGCGCTGGTATTGTGGCGCGACGATCAGTCTTCTGTCATTGCGGCGCCTAGGGTTTCTGGAGAACCCTAGGTCTCTGTTTCTGTCAAAGATTTGGGCCCCTTTGGGCCGAGTCTGTGTCTGGGTCTAGGTTGCTGGGTATTGGGTCAATCTGGGTCTGGGTGTATTCGGGATTTTGGGCTACTGAGTAGTTTTAGTGGGTCTGTTAGTCTATTTAGATATTGGGTCACAGGTTTAAATGTTGGGCTCGGGTAATTTAGGGTATTTAGGCTAAATGCAACAGGCTTTTGGTTTATTGTTTTTTGGTTTTTGTAAAATGGGTTAATTTTATTTTTTTGTTTTATTATGGTTTATTTCCAAGCCCGGGCAAAATTGAGTACTTACAACATATTTAACTCATTTAAACAAAACCAAGTTATATTATCATTACTACAATTAGTCTCAAACTTACAAATTACGTAAAATAATACATTTTCATACACAAATGCTATTTTAGTCGAATGGTCATATATTTGAATTAACAAATTACCATTCAACTTTCAAAACCAAAATGTCATTATATAACCAAATATACATACACCCATATGCACAAAATCAATAATCATAATATAACATCATGTACATGTATTACTTATGTGGCCCAATATGCATGGTCATATATACACATATTTAAGAATCAATTCCACAATTTTCATATCATTTATTCATTAAGCCGAATACACTTACTATGTTCACATACGTTCTTTTTTTACTTCATACAAGACTTACAATAAATATCAAGTAGCTTACTTACCTTATTTTAAGTAGGAAATAAACTCATTCATACCTGATCATTTTAGCTCAATTTACACATTCGATCACACTTATCATTGCCCGATGAACCATTCGGAATTAAAAAGGATACGCAGATAGTCAGAAGCTCGTACAATGCCAACGTTGTAACGACCTCAAAAGTATGGATATTGAAAAATGAGTTATCGGGTCTCCATTTTTAGTAAAAGGACTCATAAAATATTTATTAAAAATATTTACGAAGTTAGTTGTGTATTTAATAAAGTTTTATTTAGGTGAATTTGACTTAATTAGAAGTATTTGAGAAAAAGGATTAAATTGAAAAAGGTGCAAAAGTTTAATTATAGATTAAAAGAAATTATAAAGGACCAAAATGGCAATTATGCCATTTTAAAAAGTTGAGGTTAAGTAAGTAAGAAAAATCAGAGATTTTTAAAGCATGTTATTATATTATATATTTATATTATATTATTATATTATTATAATATATATTATATATATACAAACAAACTAAAAGAAAAGAAAGAAGAAACAGAAAAGAAAGAGAGAACAAGAAGAAAGCGGGGAAAGAAAGAAAGAAAGAAAGAAAAAGGAGAAATTGATGATTTAAAGCTTGGATGTTTAATTGAAAAAGAAAAGGAGAGGACCGAATTGAAGGAAAAGGAAAAGAGAAGGTTAAGGAGTGAAGGAAGAAGAATTTATATCACCTCAACCTTTTGATGTAAGTACTACAAGAATTTTAAATTATTGTTATTTATCCTTTTTGAAATATTTATGTGAATTATTTAAATATATGAGATTCACTTTAATGCCCAAGTAGACGAATTTAGAACTACGGGATATTAGTGGCATGCCATTAAGGAACTTTAGCGCTCTCGATATTAGCACGTTGGTGCTCTCGATATTAACACGTTGGTGCTCTCGATATTAGCACGTTGGTGCTCTCTGATTATTAGCACGTCAGTGCTCTCTGATTATTAGCACATTGGTGCTCTCTGTTCACTTGTGCATCATAATGCACCTCTGTATTTGTTTCGTATATCCGGTGTGTTCTATAAAGTCTACTTTGGGCTAGGAATTGAAACGAGGACAAAGTGAATTACTGATGTGTTAAGGTAAGATTTATACCTTACAAAAGATAAGTTAAATTTTATTAAAGCAAGGCATAGTTGAAAAGACTTATATGTGATCCGATATGTAATAATTGAATGAGTTTAAAATGCTTTGTGATGATCACTCACTTATTTATTCTTGTAGTGCTTACTAAGCCTTCACCGGCTTAACGCGTTTATTTTAACGCGTAGGTACAATTAGACTAGAAGATCTCTCATCTCATCACATCCTCAAGGGCTTCAAAAATAGGTATTGTATTTTGTATTAAAACGGCATGTACATATGTAGTTCAAAGGTGTTCCCACGTGATAGGGACTAAAATATAGATTCTTGAAATTTTATCTATTTTCAGTTATTTGAAGTATGTTGGTATATATGGAATGAATTAATAAACAATAAATTTGTTATCAAAAATGGTTGGAAAGTTAAAATATTATATTCAAATGTTTTAATTAGACAGTATCTGGCCATAATTGTTTTGGCACCAAATGTAATAGTCCTATACCGGGTCTACATGATTGAACCGGGTATAGGGGTATTACAAACGTCCCAGACGTGGTCTTACATGTAATCACATATCGATGCCACTATCCCGGACAGGATCTTGCACGAATCAAATACGATGCCAATGTCCCAGACATGGTCTTACACATAAACACAAGTCGATGCCAACGTCCCAGACGTGGTCTTACACGATAACACATATCGGAAATCCTATGTCATGACATATGTATCCTATCTATTCCTATGGTTCGTACAGGGCTTTTAGACATTGAATCTCGATCGGATCGAACTCGAAATATAGCTCCTTTGCTCAATACACATTCAGCCATACACAAATATATTCACAAAAAAATTCCATTCATCATGTAACATATATATATTATCAAATTTAACGACATTTATATGCTTATTGACTTACCTCGGATTTTGATAGACGATATTAACTACTCGACTACTGTTGATTTCCCCCGATCTAATTTCGTTTTCTTTCGTTCTTGATCTTAATTTAGCTCAACAATGGCCGAATACCCTAGCTCTCTTATTTCTTTTTCTTTTCCTTAGTTTCGAAACTAAAAAGATGAGTATGGCTTCCTTTAATGTTTTGTTTTATTATATTTACATTATACTATGTTTTTTTATTAGGTTAAATTTTATAATTAACATATAAAAACTATATATTAACCTTAATGTGGTCCACTCACCTAATTAATGAGCTAATTGCATCATAAAACCTCCAATTTATAAAGGCAACAGTAATTAAGCACTTTCCTATTTAACCATCAAATTTTCATTTTACGCGATTAAGCCTTTTTATCAAATTAAGCAACATACAATAAAATTAATTCACGAAACTTTCACACATGTAAATTCACACATAATTAACATAGAAAATAATATTAAAAATATTTTTTGAACTCAGATTTGTGGTCCCGAAACTACTGTTCCAATTAGGGTCAAAATCGAGCTGTTACAACTCTCTCCCCCCTTAGGGATTTTCGTCCCCGAAAATCTTACCAGTGAATAGGTTCGGATAACGCTCTTTCATTGTATCGTTTGACTTCCAAGTTGCTTCCTGAACTCAGTGCTTATGCCACAGTACCTTAGCTAACATAATTTTCTTATTTCGCAATTCTTTAATCTCACAAGCCAGAATACGAAGCGGTTCTTCTTCATATGTCATATTGGACTTAATCTCAACCTCTGTCGGACTAATCACATATGAGGGATTGGCTCAGTATCTACGAAGCATCGAAACATTTCTAGCTTAGTTGGCAACAGTAGTCTATAAGCAACTAGTCTAAGACGCTCTATAATCTCATACAATCCAATATACTTCGGACTCAACTTGCCTTTACGACCAAAATCTGAGTATTTTCTTCCACGGTGAGACTTTCAAAAACACTTTATTTTCAATCTGTAACTATATATCTTTTCGTTTCAAGTCTGCATACGATTTCTGACAATTCAATGCTGTTTTCAGACTATCGTGAATCACTTTCACATCATATATTTCAAATTCACACATAGCTTCAAATTTCAAATCTCTTTAATCTCACAACTAAAATTCTGATCTGACTTTCACTTACATCATCCCTAGCTGAAACTGCTTATAACTGTATAAAATTGTTTCCATTTTCTACTCACATTCTTTGAGGATTTTAATCTTGTTAATCATTTTTTCACAAAATTCTAAAACATAATGACAAATAAATATTTCGAGAATTTGGTTTACGTTTCCCGATTTCAATGAAATTTCATACTCACAGATTTCTGTAATCTCTCTTAGAATTACCATATAAATTTTAGATCTCAATCTAAAACTATGATAACTGACACCATAAATAGATTTACCAACACAAGAACGAGTAACTTAACTGTTTTATCAAAAGAGAAAATATATACTTACAGAGAGATTTCTTCAGACAATTAACCATATTTAATATAACTCCATCTTTTTCAATGACAAAGATAATCCTGATACAAAATTCATCAACCCTCGATTTCTATAATCAACAAAGTCAGAAATATCACATTTCACACTCATCATCTATATCATATCTCGGACTGTTGTGCATCTTGTTAATCCCATATGAACACCACTGAGAGTTTCTTGTAGCAGTTGTTGTATATTCGTAGAACTTTTTCAGTATGCACACTCTATCTCGAAATAAAAAATAATCATTGATACCACATCTGAAGTTCTAAGTTAAATATCAATTTATGTTGAACTCCTTTTTAACTTATAATTCGCTGACATATTTCTGAATTTCACAACTTCACTATGTAAACATTTATTTAGCCTCTAATTCAACTAACAACTGTTCATTACCTGATAAGATCAATCACGTATTCATCGCCCAATCAAAACATTCGAAACTATAATCATTTTCCTCGGATAAGAATCACTTACACACTTAAAAGTTTTTCGACGATTGAAACTAGCCTTGCTGTGCCAAGTTCAGATCTTTCTCTGACATTAAACAATTTTAAACTCTTATAATCATCAAATATTTCACATAACTCTTTTTATGCAGCTTTAACTGTATATAATCATAAGATATCATTGCACATTCTTGTATTAGAATACATTTTGAACTATTTATTAACATAAGGACGGAAATTGTAATCTCTTTATTGACCTCAGACTGAACCAGAACTGATATTTCGGTCAAAATTATCTTTGTGCAAAAGAAAACTTCAACAATCGAACTAACTTTAATTTGTCACAACATTTCCCAGAATCATTCCGCTAGATATAATTTGGTATCAAGTCTTCAAGAATATGAGTTCTTCTTCCAGACTATCCCTCAATTCACACATATACATGCAAAGTTTATTTCCATTCAGGTGGATAGATTCACACACATATAACCCAATTATCTTTTCAATCAAATAATTCAAATCAGACTAAACCACTGAATTAGTCTTTTCAAAGAAATCTTTTCTTCTCGTTAAAAAGGATAACCCAGACATATCATTTCACAGATTGATCTTGATCCTCAATCATTTTTACTTTTATCAATGTAAAACTTTCACGAGAACTAGAAAAGAGTTTTTAATAAAGCTGTCTCATCTATTAATCATCGAAATTCTGAATTATACCGTAGTCACCTTTATTAGATAGAAATTATTGGGCCTTAATAAGAACGATGTCTCAACCCTATAAATAAATATTATCCTGACTGTTAATGAAGCATTTGAACACAGAGAAGAATCAAATATGATTTTAATAGTAACCTCTGCAGAAATTATAATTATAAACGATATAGCCATTTCTGTCAAATAGATATCTCTTACAGATAATCACATAGATTCACAAGAAAACCAGAATAGCGAAATTTCAAACACAAGAAATCTAAAAATTACAACCCAGATAGAATGATATCAATTCCAATGATATCCCAGAAAATGTCCAGAAAGAACAATGTCACTCATAAATATGGAAATCCACAGTAACAGAAGCAATATAATCTTCACATACAGAGTATTAGTATCATTCAGATTTTACCGTCGATTTTCATATCCACACAAGGGAATAAATACCAGAGAAAGACATAGTAATATCGAACGTAACCCTAATAGATCAACCATACTTTCGTCTATTAGTACATTTAGCTAGCATTCTCACACGATAAGAATCTTTTTTCTAAAATTAAACAGTCACATATGCTTCTGATACCACTAAATGTAACACCCCAAACCCGGCCTAGACGTTATGGTCGAATCTAGCGGCATCACATGATAGTGCTTTGGAAAACTTAATTACGTTAAACCATTTGTAAATATCTTAAGCTTTCATCAAAATGTGTCATTGAATTATTCATTATCCATTTCCAAAACGTTTAAATATTGCGAAAGCTTTTAAAAGTAATTTGCGAGTTCGTGTGTTTTTGATAAAACATATGTTCATTTTTAAAAACTCGAGTCTTGTCCTACTGCTAGTAGTTCATAAAATAATAATTCCCAAATTTAAGTAAAAATCTGGAAAGGCCTTATTACATGAAATATACCCGAAAATAACCAAATCATAATTAAAAAAAAAATCCAAAACTGTGGTCACCGCCGAGTCTGCCGCTGCACCGATCCGTCTACTGCTGGGGGTTACCTAAAAAGATTAAACACAAAACGGTGAATTTTTGCAAACTCAGTCTGTAATCCCCACAGAAAAACATACACATAGAATATCAAATTACAGACATATATTCCCATTTTGGGCCTGAGCCTCTTACAGAAACAATGTGGACCTTAGCCCACTCAGATATAGATTCAGACATATTACTGGGCCTTGGCCCATTTTAGACAAAATGTAACGCTCTAAAATTTCAGTTTTTACGATTATTGGGCACGAAAACAACGAAACTTTTGTTTGGTTTCTTTTTGATATAAATGTAGGTGGTTAAGAGGTTATGTGCTTTAGGGTGTATTTGGGAGGTCTCAAGTTCAAGGTTTAACTTGGGATAAATTTTGGTTTTTATTGGGTAAAGCCTGACTTGTGGTTAATGGGATGATAAGAATTTATTGGTAAACATTCAACAAAATGGGCCTGCTAGTATAATAGTTAAGAAGAGTGTCAGGCTGCTCAAGGACTGGAGTTCGAATCCTTACAGTGGCTTTGGAGTTGTTTTGATACAAGTCGTGGCTAAGAGTTAGGTTTTATTAGAATTCTGAGTTGCTGGGACTAATGCTGGATCGGGAGACCGTGGGTCAATTACAGAACGACTCTGGTCCAATGGGGCTGAGGTATTCAGGGGCATCGTGGAAGTTGCTCCTAATGTGGCTGAGTACTGGATGGAGGCCACGAAACACATTATGGATGATCTGGATTTTTCTACCGAGCAAAAGCTCAAGAGGGCTGTTTCGTTGCTTTGCGACGAAGCATATCAGTGGTGGCTGACGGTTAGGGATGGCACTCAGCCTATCAATTTAAGACGGCCTTCTAGAGTAAGTATGTAGGGGCTAGTTATATCAATGCTAGGAGGCGTGAGTTCCTAAATCTTACTCAAGGAGATCGTTCAGTGGCCGAGTATGAGGCTGACTTTCTGAGGCTGAGCCTTTATGTGCGAGGCATGGTGGCAACTGAGTATAAGCACTATGTCCGTTTTGAAGATGGTCTGAGGGATAATTTCAGGGTCCTAATAGTTTCGCAGAGGGAGCGAGAGTTAAGCGCACTGAGCACCAGAACCGTGATAGAGGGAAGGCTAAGAGGGATATAGAGCCTTCGAATGCTGGGGTGAGGCCTGGGAAGAAGGCCATATCTGATGGGGCCATGAGAGTTGGGGCCACTGTTGCACCTGCTGGGGTGGCGATTTGCCAGCTTTGTAATAGACGCCATCCGGGCGAGTGTTGGAGGTCTACTGGTGCTTTCTTGAGGTGTGGATCGATTGAGCTTCGAGTTAAGGATTATCCACTGAGGGGTAATGAAATGCAAGCTCTGATTGTTGAGACTGCACAGCCACCGAGGGTGGTTCAGCAACCAGCTAGAGGGAGAGGCCAGGCTAGGGTGGCAATAGTATGGGCCGGGGACAAAGAGCACCACCAGAGATGCTGGACCGACTGAGGCGAGGCAGCCTGCCCTTGTGTATGTTGCACGTCATCGTGAGGACGGAGATGCTCTGGACGTCATCACGGGTACGTTTTTAATATTTAATGTATCTTATGTTGCACTGATAGACATAGGCTCTACACATTCCTACGTTGCTTGTTCTGTGTCTGAGACTTTGAGAGTGCCGTATAAAAGCACTTCTAGTGAGGTTTCGGTGGTGAGCCCATTGGGGCAGTCTGTTAGGGTTAGTAAACTATTCAGAGATGTTCCATTGGAAGTCCAATGAGCGATATTTCTGGCTGATATGATGGAACTTTCATTTGGGGAGTTTGACTTAATCCTGGGCATGGACTGGCTAGTGAAGCATCGTATAAGTTTGGATTGTGCTAAAAGAAGGTGGTTCTGAAGATCGAGGGTGGTAATGAGATAGTCGTGATTGGAGAACAACGAAATTATCTAAGTAATGTGATATCTGCGTTGGTGGCAGCGAAGCTGGTAAGGAAATGACGTGATGCATTTTTAGCCTACATAAGTGTGTCTCTAATTCTGCGGGCTTATCGGTTAAGGACATACGTGCTGTGAAGGACTTTCTAGATTTTTTCCAGAGGATTTACCAGGATTGCCTCTGAGTCGTGAGGTGGAATTTAGGATTAAGTTGATTCCTAGTACAGCTCCGGTGTCTATCACCCCTTATCGAATGGCACCGAAGGAGCTGGTGGAACTTAAGGCTCAGATTCAGGAGCTGTTGGATCGTGGGTTTATTCGTCCTAGTGTGTCTCCATGAGGAGGAGCTGTTTTATTCATAAAGAAGAAAGAGGATACGATGAGGATATGTATCGACTACCGTCAATTAAACAAGTTGACGATTAAGAATAAGTACCCACTTTCGAGGATAGACGACTTATTCGACCAGTTTAGAGGGGCCTCTATGTTCTCAAAGATCTATTTGTGGTTAGGTTATCATCAGTTGAGGGTTAAGGAGGCCAATGTGCATAAGACGACATTTAGGACTCGTTATGGGCATTACGAGTTCCTAGTTATACCCTTTGGGTTAACTAATGCACCAGCGACATTTATGGACTCGATGAATCGTGTGTTTTAGCCCTACTTGGATCAGTTTGTATTGGTGTTCATCGATGATATTTTGGTGTATTCTAAGTCTGAGGACGAGCACGATGAGCATTTAAGAGTGGTCCTGCAGATCCTTCGTGAGAAACAGTTGTATGCAAAGTTCAGCAAGTGTAAGTTCTTGCTTCGGGAAGTGACATTTCTGGGTCATGTGGTTTCTGCTGGGGAGATTCGAGTGGATCCTCGTAAGATTGAGGCTGTGGTAGATTGGAAATAGTTGAAGAGTGTGTCAAAAATTCACAGCTTTCTGGGACCGGCAGGATATTACTGATGTTTCGTAGAGGGTTCTCGATGATCGCAGCGCCATTGACTATGTTGTTGCGTAAAGGAGTTCCTTTTATTTGGACTGGCGCACAGCAGGGGAGCTTCAAGAAGCTCAAAACAATTTTCACTTAGGTTCTAGTACTGATACAGCCTGAGCCTGGTAAGGACTTCGTGGTTTACAGTGATGCGTCACATGTGGGTTTGGGGTGTGTCTTGATGCAAGACAGTAAGGTAGTAGCCAATGGATCTCGACAGCTGAAGACTCACGAGGCTAATTATCCGACGCATGATTTGGAGTTGGCAGCAGTTGTTTTTGCTTTGAAAATTTGGAGACATTATCTGTACGGTGAGAAATGTATCATCTACATTGATCACAAGAGCCTCAAGTATCTCTTCACTCAAAAGGACTTAAATCTTAGGCAACGTCGATGGGTTGAGCTGCTTAAAGACTACTACTGCAGAATTGAGTATTACCCTGGTAAGGCCAATGTGGTGGCTGATGCTTTAATACGCAGGGCTATGACCGATCTGAGAGCAATGTTCTCTCGATTTAGCCTTTATGATGATGGGAGTCTCCTGGCTGAGTTGCAGGTTAGGCCGACATGGCTGGTTCATATTAAGGATAAGCAGTTAGGAGATGAGTTTCTTCAGTTGCGATTTTGTCAAGTTGAGACTGGGACTACTACTGACTTTGGGATTAATAGCGAGAGGATACTGTGTTTCCGATGCAGGATCTGTGTACCTAATGATGAGGATTTGCGACTGTCGATTCTGAGGGAAGCGTATAGTAGTCCTTACGCTATGCATCTTGGTGGAAACAAGATGTATCGGGATCTCCGAGAGTTGTATTGGTGGCCAGGGTTGAAACGGGAGGTTACCGACTTTGTTGCTCGCTGTATGTCTTGTCGTGAGTTAAGATTGAGCATCGCCACCTTGATTTCTGCGCAACGTTAGAGATACTTCGATGTGGAAATGGGAACGAGTAACGATGGACTTCGTTAGTGGGTTGCCCCTAACGACCACTAAAAATGATTTTTTTTGGGTCATCCTGGATCGATTGACCAAGTCGGCACATTTCATCCCTATTAGGGCAGACTTCTCTCTGCAAAAGTTGGTTAAGTTGTACATTTCCGAGATAGTGAGGTTGCATAGGGTTCCTGTTTCGATCATGTCTGATAGGGATCCTCGTTTTACGTCTCGATTATGGCAGAAACTTCATGAGGCGTTGGGTTCTCGTCTGGATTTCAGTATTGCATTTCATCCTCAAACAGATGGACAGTCAGAGAGGGTGATTTAGGTGCTGGAGGATATGTTAAGGGGATGTGTTATGGACTTCCGAGGTAGTTGGGAGGAGTATTTGCCCTTGGCAGAGTTTGCTTACAACAATAGTTATCAGTTTAGTATACAGATGGCACCTTATGAAGCACTTTATGGTCGTAAGTGTCGCACTCCTTTGCGCTGGACTGCGTTGGTGAGCGACGTGTTCTGGGTCCAGAATTAATTTCTAAGACTGAGGATAAGGTCCGGTTGATCCGAGAGTGCCTGAAAGTGGCTTTTGATAGGCAGAAGTCTTATCCTGATCTGAAAAGGAAGGACATCGAGTACTCTGTGGGGGACATGGTTTTCTTTAGGGTCTTACCATGGAAAAAGGTTCTGAGGTTCGGACGCAAGGGTAAGCTAAGCCCTTGGTTTATTGGGCCGTACCAGATTCTGAAGCGAGTAAGGCCAGTTGCATATCAGTTAGAGCAACCTCTAGAGTTGGACCGTATTCATGACGTGTTCTATGTTTGATGTTGAGACGCTACCACTCTGATCCTACGCACATTGTGCCTGTGGAGGAGATTGAGATTAGATAGGATCTAACGTTCGAGGAGAAGCCTATTCACATTTTAGATCGCGACATTAATGTCTTACGTAGGAAGTCTATTCCCATGGTGAAGGTGTCGTGGCGGAATCATAGCACTGATGTAACACCCTTAACCCGTATCCGTCACCAGATCGGGTCACAAGGTATTACCGAACACAAGTGCAAAACCAAACATTCACACGAAACCATACCATGCATATCATCATATTTTTAAACAAATAAACGTGCCACAAAGTTATACAATATATATATACATGCTTAATAAAATACAGAACTCGAATCATAAGCATATCATCTTAATAATAATATTCGAATACTAACTTAAATTAAACACTTTGCTTCATAATTCTATGCATGCTTATACCCGGCTTATTGTCCATAAGTAAATTCGGCATTTACCACTCCATATTATGATCAAACATATATCATTAAACTTGACTACATCGGAATGAACCATTTAAACAGGATCATGTATTCACTTAGTCATTCATTTCATACTCTATTCGGCTAACAAAATACTATATAAAAATTTTTACTCATTCCATGCACTAATCAAATACCAATATTATCCATATATAATCATGCTTATAATATACTCATGTGATCAAACCAAATCATCCTATTTTAAAACCGAATACATACCTAAACATAACAAATATTCACTAACAAATAACCAAATTATAATTCAACAAGAACTCATATATGTCTAGACCGAATATGCCAACCAAACAATTCCAACGTTCACTCATTCCAACTTCCAAAACACAACTTGAGAGCTTTGAGATTACCTAATAACAAATCATATTTATAAATATGTACTTATGCTTATAAAGAGCTCACAAAGCAACCATACTTAAAATCCAAATAAAATAACCACACATAACATGATTAAGAACATAAAGCATTGAAACCATTGACATTGAAAGTAAGCCATTTTCGCATGGCTATAATATATACAAGAACAGATTTATAACTCAAAACATAATCTAGCCTATACATGCCTTTAGTCCAAAATCCAAACTCAAAAGTACCAAAATAGGTTGATAGTATGGATTACTTCATTGACGATCTCCTGAGCTCGTAGCTTGATCAAAATCTATAAAACAGAACGATGAACACACAGAGTAAGCTTACTAGCTTAGTAAGTCTTACGCAAAAGTATTAAATCAAATGATCATTCAAGCATTTTCAAAACCCTAGTTAATATCATAAAAATTTTTAAAGCTTAGTACTTATATAGTCTACTAATGCCGAAGGCTAATACTTTTTCTTTGACAACCTCAAAATATCCTTATCTCACCTTAAATGTGCAAACTCACTGAATACATATAAATTTAATATGTTTCCACATATAACCAAATCAAGTAAGTACAGTATACACATTAACCACATATAATCGATTGTACACATATTTACATATATCCATTCATCCTCACATATTGCATTTACACATATGGCCGAATCTCAAAGACACAACCAAGATCAAATTTCAATATATTATACTCATTATTTGTAAGGCCGAATACACATATTAAAATTTTACGAATATACCTCAACTATATCACATATTACTAGTATCGAATAGTAATATACCAACCTACCTTATTCCTTGCAAATATAAGATTTATATGTACCTGAACATTTAGCTTATTTGTTGTAATTAAAATCCACATTGTTAATGATCCATGAACCCTCTATTTATAATAAATCACCGGAATTAAGCCTGCTAGACCTGAGGTCTGAAATTTAATCACCGGCATTTAGCCTGCTAGGCAATAAGCCTGATATAATTCACCGGCACAAGGCCTACTAGGTAATAAGCCTGATATAATTCACCGGCACAAGGCCTGCTAGGCTCGAAGCCCGAATATTGATATTATTAAACCATATCATACACATTACATATTACCAGTATCACATATATCACACATAATTCATATCACTTTCACATATCAAACTCAATTAAATTTAACTACATTTCATTATTCAAAACACTTATCACATTCAGCTTTGGCCAAATTCCCATTTATAAATTCAAAATTCAGCATGTAATTAAGATCATAACCGATATTAATGGTGTTAAATTGCTTAAAGACTTACCTCGGATATCGTCGGACGGCAAAAACTGGCTATTCGATAACTTTCGCTTTTCCCCGATCCAAGTCCGTTTTTCTTTATTCTTGATCATAAACATATTCAAATTAAGCTCATTCAAACACATTTCATTTCAATTTAGTCCAAAATCACCTAAATGGACAAATTACCAATTTGCCCCTAATATTTCACACTTTTACCATTTAGTCCTATTTGCACAAAACACAAAATATGCGAAATCTCACCACCACATAATTAGGCCGAATCTTTCACATAACCATATAAGTCCATACATTTCATTTGTTTTTCAATTTAGCCCCTCAAAAATTTATTTTTACCATTTAGCCCAAAATACTCAATTTCATCAAAAATCCAAAAAACAAAACATATAAATCTATCACATATATTTTATATTCGATCCTTAAATAACATAAACAACCAACTATAAACAATGGCTCAACTCAAAATATTCATCAAATTCAAAAATTAAAGCATGGGTCTTGAACATTTCTAAGCAACGATCTCAAAAACGTAAAAATTATCGAGAACCAAACAAAAACTAACCTTAAATCACAATTTTTCTCCTTGGCCGAATGTTAAGTGTTGTTCTTTTTTTTCTTTATGATTTTAGGCTAACAAAAATAAGGATGATAACATGCATTTCATGTTTTATTTTAACATAAATATATTTATTACTAAATTACTTTATTAACCGTATAATATAATATTCTATAACAAAGTTTCCAAGGCCATTATTTACTATGTACCATCCACTATCATTTAAATGGGCTAATTTCCCTTTAGGGACCCCATATTATAAAGCCACTATCAAATTGGCACTTTACACTTTAACAAGCAACTTTTGTACAATACGCGATTAAGTCCTTTTATTTAATTAATCACACAAACCATCAAATTTTTATAGGAAACTTTCACACATAATAATTCACATATAATAAACACAGAAAATAATATTTAAAGATTTTTCAGACTCGGATTCATGGTCCCGAAAACACCATTCGGATTACGGTCAAATTTAGACTGTTACAACTGAGGAGGCTACTTGGGAGCCAGAGGATTCAATGTGGCAGCAGTATCCTCACCTTTTCTGATCAGGTAAAATTTAAGGACGAATTTTCTTTAAGGGGGTAGAGTTGTAACGCTCTAAAATTTCAGCTTTTGCGATTATTGGGCATGGAGATAACAAAAATTTTGTTTGGGTTCTTTTTGATATAAATGTATGTGGTTAAGAGGTTATGTGCTTTGGGGTGTATTTGGGAGGTCCCAAGTTCAAGGTTTAACTTGGGATAAATTTTGGTTTTTATTGGGTAAAGCCTGACTTGTGGTTAATGGGTTGATAAGAATTTATTGGTAAACACTCAACAGAATGGGCCTGCTGGTCTAATGGTTAAGAAGAGTGTCAGGCTCCTCAAGGACCGGAGTTTGAATCCTTACAGTGGCTTCAGAGTTATTTTGCTACAAGTCGTGGCTAAGAGTTAGGTTTTATTAGAATTCTGAGTTGGGGGTTTTAAGGAAAATTAGGGCTTATTTTCTTCTTTTAACAAAAGCTTTTCTAAGTTGTATTCTTCTTTTTTTCCTCCCTTAAATCCCCCTTGCTGCCGAAAATTCTTTTCTTTTTTTCCCCTCTCATTCGTTTCTCTTTTTTTTCAATTATTTGTGGCGTGCTGCTAACGGTCTGTCGATTCGGTAAGTATCGCTTAATTAAATTGTTTGATATTCTTTGGAGATAGTTTAAGAGGGGTTTTGTTTACTGTTTAGGGGATATTCAAGGTTCTATGGGTCATTAATCGGGGTTCCAAATGGCGAGGAATCATAGTTATTCGTGGAAGGGAAATAGATCTCTCGTTTCAGGATTTGCCTATTCTTAATAATCTGACTTAAGAGGCTGATTTTAGGTTTGCTATGATCGATTTTAGGCTTTGAGTGCTCGTGGTTGGATTAGCAGCGAAAATGAATCAGGTGTGTACTTCAATTATGCAGTAAACGAGTTTCGGTGAAAGTCGAAAGTGGCCTGTCAATGCCACACGGGCTTATAGTCTGTCTGTATGGTAGCCTGCATCGCGAGACACGGGTGCGATGGACACGGACGTGTGGTGGCTTGTAGACCGTGTGCGAGGCATGGGCTCAGGCAAGTGGGCCGAGTAAACCACATGAGCGTGTGGGAATTTGGGCTAGGTTGTGTGATCTACACGGGCAAGGCCAATTTAGGTCGTGTAACCCACACGTCCTTGTGGCCCCACACATGCAATGCACACGGGCGTGTGAGCCTCTTTAATCTGAAACGTTTGGTAAGGTTACACGGGTTGCCCAAGTTGACTGTGACCTATAGTAGGGTCGATAGGCCTTAACTAGACTCCTAATTCTATGATGTATGCGTTTGTATGATATACTTAGATGATTATCTGACCTGTTCTGTAAATAAATGTATGATCTGGTTGTCTGCATTACAGCATGCCATACTTCTATGATACATTGCATTGGGGCGGGTTTGATGAAGTGAAGGGAGTATCCGAAGGGCTTCATAAGCCCGTTATCTAGCAGCTAAGCTGCATACTTATGGTGTGTAGGGTTGGATGGGTGGATTATATCCCCATATATGGTGTGCAGGTATGGGTGGGTCAATTTTATCCCCACATGGTGTGATGGGTTGGATGGAGATGGTGTGCAGGGTTGGTGGGCATGATATCTCTGATATCTGATCTGTTATGCATATGATATCTATATGGCTAAGGCCGAATAACTGTATGCTGTTATCTATTTGTATGCATGCTGTTTGTGGGGATATACACACTGAGTTTGCGAAAACTTACCCATTTGTTTATTTTGTTTGTCAGGAAATCCTCAGCAGTAGATGGATCGGTGAGGCGGATGGCTCGATGGTGACCACTAGTTGACATTCACAAATTTCTTTTGAGTAACACTATATTTTTTCTACTTTATTCACACAAATGTTTTGGGATTCTAAATTGTTAAATTATTGATTTATGAATTAATGATGTTTTAGTTTCTGCATTAATTTAATGTTTCCACTTAATCCTTGGAGTAGAGATTCCATGACTTAAGTAAAGATAACAAACTGGGCATTTTTTTTACTTGCTAAGGTTTTCCTAAAAGAACTCACATGTGACACCTCCAGATTCGGCCATAGTGTCTAGGCCAGGTTTGGGGGTGTTACACAGAATACGCAAATAACAGAGTCCTACCTGTCAGCCTCTACACACCAACTCCGTCCAACCCTACACACCATGTGGGGATAAAATCAACCCACCCAGCCCTACACACCATGTTGTACCGAATGCAATACAAAATCAAAAATTTGTAGCTGAGCTGTCAGATAACAGGTTTAAAAGCCTTTCAGATACTTCCTCTGAATATCATCAATCCCACCCCGATGCAATTCAACATACATAAGATGTCATGCTATTATGAAAACACAGTTCATACATTCAGATTTCAGAATTCATGCTCAGTACATAAATCGAAAAGTCAAGTCACATAATTAGGGGTTTAGGTAAAGCTCACTGACCCTACATTAGGCCCCCAATCGACTAGGGCGGCCCGTGCAACCTTACAAAACATTATAGAAAAATGGGCACACACGCATGTGGCCTGCACGTGTAGGCCCACACGACCCAAATTGGCCTTGGTCGTGTGGATTACACGACTTCGCTCAACCCTCACTGGTTGTGTGGATTACAAGACATTGAATTTGAAATTGGTGACAAGGTTTTCTTAAAAGTATCTCCATGGAAGAAAGTACTCCGATTTGGATGTAAAGGCAATATGTAAAGGCAAGTTGAGTCCGAGGTTCATCGGACCTTATGAGATCCTTGAGCGTGTTGGGAAAATTGCGTACAGATTGTTGTTGCCCTCTGAACTAGAAAATATTCACAATATATTTCATGTTTCGATGCTCTATAGATACTGATTTGACCCATCTCATGTGATTACTCCATCTGAGATTGAAATCTGATCTGATATGACGTATGAGGAAGAACCAGAAGCAAAAGAATTGAGAAATAAGAAAACTCTGTTAGTAAAAGTATTATGGCATCGACACGAAATGTAAGAGGCTACGTGGGAGCCTGAAGATTCAATGAGACAGCAATATCCGAATATGTTAAACGGTAAGATTTTCAGGGACGAAAATCCCTAAGGGGGAGAATTGTAACAGTCCGGTTTAGACCCTAGTCGGAACAGTGGTTTCGAGACCAAAAATCTGAGTCAGTAAAATATTTTAATATTATTTTCTGTGCCTTTGATATGTGATTAAGCATGTGTTAAAGTTCTGCAAGTTAATTTGTCCGTCTGTGTGCCTAATTTGATAAAAGGATTAAATTGCATTGAATGTAAAATTTGCATGCTTAATGAAAAGACACCTATTTGAGATGGATTTTAAAAGGGGAGGCCTTATGAGGCAATTATGCCATTAATAAGGATAGTGGAAGACTATGGACGGTTATACCATTGATTTTATAAGTTATATATGTTTTATATTAAGGTTAATTTTATAAATGAAATAATAACATAATATTAATATAACAAAAGCTTTAATAATATATTTGTTCATATTTTTTACTCATCCACCACCAAAAATTTGAAAGAAAAAGAAGGGTTTGAGCTTTGTGAAATTCGACACCTATTTGGCTTGATTAAGGTAAGTTTTAACTTCGGTTTTTGATAATTTATATGTTTTTGAGATTGTTGCTTAGTCTATTATCAAACCCATGTTGTAATTTGAAGAATTGATGATGTTTATGAGGTGTTCCATTCATGAAATGGTGACCTTTGTGATGAGTATTGGTGTTAAATAAAAGATATGTGTTTAAAGAACATGTTTTGTTCTTGAATTTTGGTGAATATAGCTAATTAGGGCTTAATTGAGAAAATATCATTTTGAGGGACTAAATTATAAAATAAATGAATTCTGTGGACTTGTATGAGATACATGAATATTCGGCTAAACATGGGTATATGGTAATTTTGTATATTTTGTGATTTTGTGAAATAAGGACTAAAATGTCCAAATGTGAAAATGTGAGGGCTAAATTGTAAATTGCCCTAAATATGTGTTTTTGGATTGAATTGAATGTGTTGGTAAATAAAAAGTTTAAATTTGAATATGTATAAATCAAGAACCGAAGAAAACAAATTTAGATTACGGGAAAGCGAAAGTAATCAAGTAGCCGTATTCGTTTCGGTTAAACTGAACTTGAGGTAAGTCGATATACAAATAAATGTATTTGTATTGAATTATGAATGTTCATATGACTATTGATAATTATGAATGCTTATGAGATGTTGTATATATGAAATCCGAGATAAGATTGACACATTGCTAACATCTGAGAAGTCCCGTACGAACCTAGGAATAGATAGGATTAACTATGTCATGACATAGGTGCCTGTTATGTGATATCATGTAAGACCATGTCTGGGACGTTGGCGTTGATTCGAGATTTTGTGTAAGACCATGTCTGGGATGTTGGCATCGATATGAGATTTACGTGTAAGACCATTTCTGGGACATCGGCATTGTATTGATTTGTGTAAGACCCTATCTGAGACAGTGGCATTGTTAGCTGGTTACATGTAAGACCACGTCTGGGACGTTGGCGTTGTATGACTATTTCGAGTACTATGAGTATCCTATTAGATTTCGAATGGTTCAACGGGAAACTTCGAGAAATGAATGACTATGTGAGTTGTACATCTGTTTCAGGTACATTAGAAAGTACACTATGTGTGTATGAAAGGTAAGTGTCCATATGAACTTACTAAGTTGAATATGTGCAATGAAATGAGGAATGAAAATGTAAAGATATGCTTAAATGAGCTATATGCATATATGATATTTGAGTTGAAAAATGTGGTAAGATATGGCTAAGTATATGAGCCAAAGAATATGTGGTAAATTTTCTATGAGAACTACAAATGTCATTATATCAATGTGGTTATGTGTATTTTATGCTAAATTTATTTGCATATGGCTTACTAAGCTTTTGAAAGCTTACTCTGTGTGTGTGTTTGTTCTGTTTTATAGATTGTCAAAGCTACTGAAGGCTCGGGGATCGTCGAGGATCGTTATCACACTACTCAAACTTGTTTTGGTACTTTGAAAATGTGTATATAGCTTAATATGGCATGTATAGTCTAGTCTTTTGGTATACATGTTTGTGATGTTAAAAGCCATGTGAATTGGCAAATTTTATGTTGGTATTTGTAATATCCCGAGATAGGGGTAAAAATTTTTATTAAATTATTTTCATGTATATGCTCGAAGAGATGGAGTGTTATGCTTGTTATAGTGCCTAGTCATAACCCCGGGATAGGTCGGGTTTAGGGCTAAAATTCCTTTTAGTGCTTGAGAGGAAAAAGCCAGATGAGGAGGCTTTAGATATAATTTTGGCAAAGTTATGGCATGAAGTTTGGATTGGTAAAGTGGCTTGGGGCGCCACTTAAGGGGCCTTGGTGGAAGGGACCCAAGTTCGAGTCACGCTGGGAGTGTTTTAATTTTTGGTTTCTGGCGCTGAAGCAAGGGATAGCTTAAAAGAAAATTTTGACGAGTTATGTCACAAATGGAGGCCTTGGCCGAGTGGCTAAGGGCGCTTTAGGAGGGCTGCGGCGCGAGGACTCGCGTTCGAGTCCAGAGGGAGCGCAAGGACGTTTATTTTGTTTTAGCGCTAAGCAAGGAAACCAGCGGGGGAGTGTTTAAAAGAAATTGTGATGGTATATTGTCATGAAATGAGCAGGTGGCCGAGTGGCTGGAGGCGTGGGGAGCCTCCAGCAGGTCTGGGATTCGAAACCCAGGAGCAGCAGCATGGACGGTTTAATTTTTTTCTCTGGCGTGGAGGAGGGGAGCCAGTGACCTGCGCATGGGGCTCCAAAATAGATGAAATCAAGTATGGGTTGTTATTTTAATATTTTGATGGAAGTATGGGTTGAATTTCCTTTATTTTATTTATTGGAAGATGGGAGTTAAGGATGGGAAATTTGTTTAAAAATTGTTATGATTTATGGGTGATGTTTTAATATTGAATTATCACCTTATGGGGTGATGGTCAAATGTGGAGTTCCTAGGGGGTTTTCATGGGCGGTTTTGAAGCATGCTTAGGGGAGCATGGTCAGCCTTGAGAAGAGCAAAAGCATGGCCAAAATTTCTTATTTTGTCTTTCTTTTCTTGCCTTTGTTCTGGCCAAATTCTCCCTAGCTACATTGCCCAAAATTCTTCAAAATTCCTTCCTTCATTTGCTTTTACTTGGCCGGACCTACCACCCTATCTACTCAAAGTTCATCTTCCACCTTGTGGTAGCCGAGCATCCTCATCAACTCTTTGGAGACATAGCCGGGATCTCTTCACTCTTAGGCTCTTCAAGGAACCAATAGAGCCAACACCAAGAAGCTAGAGGAGCATTTCGGGTTTTGGTTCTTCAAGGGATCTCGACAAGACAAGTGACAACTTCGGGATTTCGGTAAGTATGGAAAAATGGTTAAGCATATTCAGCCCAAGGCCATTTTTGGTATTTATGAGTAACTAAGTGTACACTATGGCTTTAGGGGCAAATCGGCCAAAGGGAAATCGGAGGCTTTCGAATTTTCAAACTTCTTTGGTAAGTGATAATAAAGGTTCGGCCTAAGGCCATATTCTATTTTGGGTGCGATTGATCCTTTGGGATTATTAGTTTAGCCGAATGAGACTTTTAATACTAACCTATAGTGGCCAAATATAGGAGCAATACGGGAATACGGTTCGAGACTTTTGTAATATCGGATAGATTCGGGATTTCTCTTTAGATCTCCGATTAAATAGGTGTGTAAACTCTTACACACTTTACTAGTATAGACTGTTATTACGATGATATATGTATATATATAACCTCTCATGTAGTAACTTTGCCTTGTGGGCATAAGCTTGGATTTCTGGTAAGTCCCCTATTACTTGATCTACGTTGTATGTTGTGTACGCCATCATATGCTGTTAAAGGCTATGCTATATATGAATGCATGATATATGGGATCATGATACTTGTTATGTGAGCATGATGATGGTGGGATTGATGAGAGGAGGAGATGATCTCTATGGATCATCACGGTGGTTTGGCACCACACGATGGGTTGGCCCCATCATTTGATATTTGTGACTTCGGTCACGGTGGTTTGGTACCACCAAAGGGTTTTGACCACACCGTTGATACAATTTGTGACTAAGTCCCAGTGGTTTGGCACCACCAGTGGTTTGGCACCACATATTGATATTTGTGACTTCGGTCACCAGTAGTTTGGCACCACCAGTGGTTGGGTACCACATGTTGATATTGTGACCTATGGTCATTAGTGGTTTGGCACCACACGATGGGTTGGCCCCATCATTTGATATTTGTGACTTCGGTCACCAGTGGTTTGGCACCACCAGTGGTTTGGTACCACACGGGGTAGAAAAAGGAGTATGGATGGCTAGTTTGGGATTGCATAATTGCATGTCTTACTAATATCTTGTGTATGAGTTGTATTTTCGGGTTGGGGATTTATTCACTGAGTCTTGGTGACTCACCCCTTCCCATGTCTGTTCACAGGTGAGTAGATCGCGGAGATGGAGCCAGAGAGGACTCGAGGCGGCCACGTTTGTTCCTCGGATTTGAAGTTTTATTTCGTACCGTTAAAGTTTACTATTTACTAAATTTTGGTTTGGTTTATAATATGGCTGCTTATTATTGATGTTTAAGTAGTTGCCTTTACTTTGTTTCTATTATGTTACCAACGATCTTATAAACTGTTAAACAACTCGGTTAAAAAGTGATGTTTTCAAAATAAGTAATCATACGCGTTTTCAAGGATGTTACCATCGGGTAACAAAATTTACCAAGTTAACGGTAACCCTGATGTTTCAAAAAAATTTAAAACGAACCAATGTTTTCAAAGGTTTCAACTCGACCATGTTTATAAAAGAAAAATCAATCCCACCTGAGTCTTAATAGACACCGTTTTATAAACTACAACATTATTTTTAGATTTCCACTGTTAATCCAAATTTTTCAAAACGTTTTTACTCCGTGACATACCAGATCCGGTTGAGGCTCGTGGGCCGGGTTTGGGGTGTTACAGTATTATACATGAGTGAATATGATATATGGTTCATGCCTTGGTATAGTCTCATGCCCATTGAAATGGTTATATGAAAGGTAAATTTGAATGAATCATGCTTAAATATATATGTGTTTTAGATGTGCAAATTGGCATGATTGGAAATGAGATTGAATGTGGAAATTTATAGAATATTTGACACATCTATGGTTGTCAATTGTATATGAAAGGTTTTGGTATGTTGCTTGTAGGGTTGACCCTAGTGTGGGTGGCATTTTGGCCTTGCAAATGGCCTGTTTTGCCTATACGGCTACGGCACACGGGCGTGTCTAGTGGCCATGTGGATAAGTCAGTAGCTAGCCTAACTTTACACGGCCATGGTACACGGGCGTGCCTGGTAGCCGTGTGATTAAGTCAGTAGCTAGCCTATTGTTACATGGCCATGGCACACGGGCGTGCCTGGTGGCCGTGTGGATAAGTCAGTATGCATGTTTTGATTTGGCACGGCCAGGACACATGGGTGTGTCTAGTAGCCGTGAGAGGCACACGACCTACCTATACGGGTGTGTGACCTCTGTAATTTAGAAAAGTTTTAAAGTTTTGAGAAATTCCATATGTGTTCGGTTTAGTCCCGACCCTATTCTAAAGCATGTTTGAGGTCTTATTGACCTATAAAAGGGACACGTTGATTGTGATTGATAATTTTTTTATGAAATGTTTGTAAAATTTTTTTATATGTCCGGTAATGCCTTTAACCCTAATTTGGTGACAGATACCGGTTAGGGGTGTTACAGTTTAGGGGTAAATATGGTGAACTACTTGTGTATCTTGGATTTTTTTATAATATAAATCTAAATAAGATATATATAAATTATTATTTTAAAAAATATAAATAAAAAAGAGTTAAATCCCAAAAGCATACATGATCAACAATGGTTTAGTGTGCAATTGATCTAGTTCTTGTAAATTATTAACACAATTATTGATATAACATCATTTTATATTTATATACTGCATATATTTTTTCAATATATAAATATATATGATGTATTTATTTTTTAAAATTGTGTATGATTAAATCAAAATTAAAGTTTCAACTATACATTTAAACTACAAATAGAATTTCACGTCTACAATTACACATTAAATCGAAATTCATATATATAATTCTGAGATGTATCGCTATCAAAATTTAGGTGTATACATATAATTAAATGATATTTTTATATGATAATTTAAAAATTATAAAAATTTGCAAAAAAATTTAAAATGTAAAATTAAAAAAAATTAAAAAATTAAAAAATTAAAAAATTAAAAACTTAAAACTTTAAATTTTAATATTTTAGTCCATATTTCAGTTAAAAAGATTAATATTCAAAATTTAAAAAAAATATAAATTCCAAAAAATGATAATCTCTCAGCACAAAAAATTTGAAAGAAAAAATATGTTAAAAAATGAAAAAAATTAAAATTGAGAAAAAGTGGCGTTTTTGTAAAAACACCGCAAAACCTTTCCATCGAAACGACACCGTTTTATTTTCACCCCATCCCCTTATTTTAAGACTTTGCAAAACGGTGCTGTTTTTATATGGTTTTTAGTGGCGTTTCCAGAAAAAACGCCGCAAATTTGTTTTTAGAGGCTGTAGAATGATGACGTTTTATCCTGGACTTTAGTGGCGTTTTTACTGAAACGCCGCAAAAGGATATGCTATAGTGGCATTTTTACAAAAAACGCCGCAAATATGTTACAGACAGTATGCAAACGGCGTCGTTTTAAGCTTCCTTTTTAGCTGTGTTAGTGGCGCTTTTGATAAACGCCACAAATTTAACTAACCTAAACGTCACCATTTTACATTAGCCACTGTCTACCCTGTCTTTTCTTTCCCTCCTCGGCCTACTCCCCAATTTCTAATCCCTAACTACTAATTTCTAATCCCTAACTGCTAATTTCTAATCCCCAATTTCTTTATCCCTCATAGCCACATCCATCAAAGGAGCAGCTGCCCAACATTTCTTACTGCATTACTGCATGAGTTTCTTCAATTTTCTATTTTTTGTTTCTTACCACTATTTGTGGAACAGTTTAAACAAAATGATGTTTGTTCCATGGCGTGACTGTTCTATTTTTTGTTTCAGACCCTAGTTTGTTCCATGGCGTGAGTGTTCTGTTTCCACTTTAAACAAAATGATGTTTGTACAACAGTTTTTGTTTTCTGTGTTGTTCCATGGCATGAGTGTTCTGCTTTGTTTTCAGCTACTACTGCTATTATTCATTCCTACAGAAGCTTCTTTTTTTATTACCTTTCGAAGCTTATATCATTTACCAAGAATTGCACTTTATATTATTTATTTATGTACTTATGTATACACTATTACTTATTTATACCCTAGTATTATATTAGCTACTTGCTTCTGCTTCATAAAACTTTGCCCTTCGTTTGTGGGACAATCCTTTGAAAACAACCATATCTTACAACTGGTTCCTGTTGTATATTTTTAGGTTTTGGAGCTTGTGGTACTTTCGACTGACTCTCAGAATAATTTTTATTTATTATTTGTGGTATTAATATTATATTTTTTCATTTAGATAAGAATAATAGGGTACTATTAATACACATACGTATAACTTTGTTGGTCTAAGTAGCTCCAGACTTAGTAATGTTTAGGGTTTAAACAAAATGGTGTTTGTGCAACAGTCTTCCCATTTACCCTTGATGGTGTTATTATCTTGAATGATTGTTGCTCGTGAAGTGTATAGATTAATAAAGCTATTCTTCATTATGGTTTTCTGTTTCTTCTTTTCTTTTCTCTTTCTTTTAATGTTAATGTACTTGGTATTTTCGTTTCCAATGATCAAGCAGTCGAATAATTTTTTCTTTTCCCATTTATGTCATTCCTAGCCTGAACTAAGGGCAAGTATCTTTAAGGCGATAGAAGAGGAAGATCGAGTAATTTAAATATTAGAGAGTTTACCTCTTGCATTATTGGGAAGTTGCAATTATCGTGCTAAACGACTTCATGCTTCTCCTTCTGGTCAGTATATTAATTTTAGCCTCGCTATATATCATTACATGAAGTTATTGAACAACATGCTTTTTCTGCTGGCCCTCTTTTTTTTTTTTTTTTAAAAAAGAGATTAAGCTAGCATCTATTATTTGTTTATACGAAAATGATGTTTGTGCAACTGTTTCTGTTTTCTGCTTTGTTCCGATTCTCTTTGCATTTTATGTAAAGTGGGGATTCAATTTAACTGAGTTTGCATAATTATTAATTTGTTAATAATAAAAGTTCAGTAATGTAATTTGATAAAATAAAAGTGTGTATCTCACACTTTTATACAAATTTGTTAACTAAGATTGCTGTAGTTTTTAGTTGAACTTTTTTAACTCGGTAAATATACAAATAGTACAAATATTAAATAAAAATAAAAAAGAAACAGATAAATTGAAGCCAATATGTCTGTGTTTGATGCAGTACCCATTTTTAGCCTAGGTAAGATATTGCTTGTGAAAGTACCCAATTCTTAAATTTCATTTAACTTTTAGTGGCTAATTGGCTTCAACCTCAGCCCTACCTTTACCTTTATTTGTATATGTAGCTACTTATTTCACTCAAAATTCCTTTGTCTGGTTTCAAGCTAAAACCATGAATGTTGAAAACCAAAACCTTTTCCTCAAATAAAGTTTGTTTGTTAGTACTTATTTACAACAATTCATTTTTAAACATTTTTCTGGATAATGTCAGCAAATTCCTTTGATATATGATATTGATTGACTTTACATTGGGTTTTATCATGAATTAAAGATGCACTTGTTTGCATGTAGAGAATGTTGTCTTTATTTTGTGTGACTGTTTTATCTGTCACGTTTTTACTGTTAGTGCACTAGTTTCCATCAGTTTCTGTTTCAGTCACTGTCAGTTTCCCATGTATAAATATGTGCTTTACAATGGTGTTTAGTCCCTTGTTGACTAAGGCTAGCATAGTTGAGTTTTTACATCAGCAATTTCTTGATATTTGATACTTGGTTTTACAGGGCTTTTACTAAGCTCCAAATTATCTATTTCTTTCTCTTTTTTGGTCAGACCGAATTAAGTAGACCAAAACCATTTTCTCTTGATACCTTTGGTAGTCCAAAACAACAAATGAAATTTAACATTTGTAGGTCTAAGTATATCATAAAACTAGATCCATTCGTATGTCCATAGTTTTAGTTAATGGGAAATATTATTAAAGTTGCAGTTGTGATGCACTGAACTATCAAAATATTGTTGTTTTTGGTTCATATGCTAAAACCGAAGTTTTATCTTAGTAGTTTTCTACCCTTAGATTTCACTAAGTAGTTTATTATTCCATGCCTTTAAACACAACACTCAAACTAGGAATAGGCATTACCTTATAATTCTTTGAGTTGGCTGCATTTTTTTTTTACTCTTTTAGATCTTCTATATTATTTTTATTCTTGTATATATTCTGACATGTGAAATTGTCGGTAGCCCTCTGCTGCATTTAATCAGTTACTGCTTCCTCCTCCTCCTGCAACTATTGGTTCAACTGAAGCTGCCATTTAATCTTCGAATTAATATTTGGTAGTGATATTGATAAAGTTTTTATATTTGGTTCAACTGAATTAATAATATTTGGTGCTAATATTATAATCTTACATCTGTTCTAGGTACTATTGAGCACCTAAATTAATATTTGGTGCAACTGAATACACCACAGCCATTGACATCAGGTCTGCTAGCTGTGTTTTGGCTGAGCTATTGCTTGGGCAGGTACATGTTTCGTTGCAATTTTTTTTTTGCTTATTTATATGCATTTTCCCTTTAAATTACTTAACAAATACTTTTTTTTTTTACTCCAGTATCTGTTTGCTGGTGAGAGTGGAGTAGATCAGGTTGTTGAAATTATTAAGGTGCCTTTTAGTTCAAAATTCTAATCAATAATAGTTTTATCATGATGATTTTTGAAAATTTAATCTTTTAGGGCTCCGATTTTGTATAGATTTAATTGCTAGTTTTCCTTTCAAATATTTGATCATTTTACTTACTTAAATTGGCCATCTAGTTTTCTGCCTTATATTTTTTTGCTATAATCTGGCATCCAGTTTGTCATTTTTTTATTAAATATTTTGGTCCTTCACATATCAAAGACAGTATATTAATGTATAGGGACTAATTGAAGATACTTTTACTAAAGGAATCTAAATATAATGTTTTCATGTGTCCTGCCATCACCATTGCCGTTAATTACAGCATCAGCTACTGCATAGGATTCTAAGGACCCAAATATAATAAATAATTAAATTACATAATTTTATAAAATTGAAAGTATCCTTTTCCAATCCACTTTCTTTTCACATTTCACTTTCATTAATATCAATTATGATATCCCTGTTTAAATCTTCTTCCATTTCTCAGGTAATTCATTTCCAAAATCCCATTTTAAATGTGTAAATAATATTAACATTTATAATTAAATTGATTCAAACTATACAAATATTTATATGTTTTCCTTTTTCTTTATCTTTTTTTATTTTATGCTATTTTAATCACGAAAAATATATTTTGTTTTATTTTTAATTTACCTAATTAAATAAATTGTATTTAAAATTATATTTTATTTTAATCATGAAATTTTTTTAATATTTAATTTATTTTAAAGTTCAAATTTACATAACTTATCTAATTTAAAGTTCAAATTTCATAACTTACATAATTTACATAACTTACATAATATGTAACTTACATAATTTAAAGATCAAATTTCATAACTCACATAATACATAACTTACATAATTTAAAGTTCAAATTTCATAACTTACATAATTTACATAACTTACATAATTCATAAATTACATAATTTAGAGATCAAATTTCATAACTTACATAATTTACGTAACTTACATAATACGTAACTTACATAATTTAAAGATCAAATTTCATAACTTACATAAATTACATAACTTACATAATTCATAACTTACATAATTTTAAGATCAAATTTCACAACTTACATAATTTACATAACTTACATAACTTACATAATACATAACTTACATAATTTAAAGTTTAAATTTCATAACTTACATAATTTACGTAACTTACATAATTTTAAGACCAAATTTCATAACTTACATAATTTACATAACTTACATGATACATAAATATATATCATATCATAACTTACATAACTTAATTACACTTATAAATAAACAACTTACCCGTGTAATTTATTGTCAACTTTAGAATTCAACAACTACGAAATGCATAGGACTTGGATGAATTTGTCAAAGGTAGGCAACGACAATCGAAATGGAGTAGAAACCATTCTAAATTTTGCATCTAACATCCCAAAAACTAGGGGTCTGGCATTTTTTCACTATTCCATGTGTTGAGCTTGCTTAGCTTGTTATTTGGGTGTGGTTGGGGGTCCTAGGAAGGCTCGGGTTCGAGCCCAAGCCCTGGGAAAATTTTGGTTTTTGGCTATTTAGTTGAGAGGGCTGTTGGAAGCAAGACTTAAGGAAATTTGTGTGTTTTGCTAACACAAGAGAGCATATGGCAAGGGGGTTGTGGCGTCAATGAGAGAGCTTAAAAGGAAGGGGTTCGAATCCCACTTGTGTCAAGTCAAGGTTTTATTTTTGTGTTAGTTGGATGGAAGAAGTAGAGTTCGGTTAGAACTCTACAGGAGAGAGAGAAGACTTGGTCAAATGGTTTGAATGAGAGGTAGAGAGTGTTTGGTGGAGCAAAAAGAGGAGAGAATCATGGGGTTGGATGAGTGTAGGGAGTTGGCCGAATATGGGGAGAAGTATGGTGAATTTCAGCCAAAGTTTTTGGCATTTTGAAAATGCATATTCGACCAATTTTAGAGGGGTGCTGTTTCTGGCTCAAAGTGCATTTCGGAGAGTGTTGTTTTTGGCATTTTCGGCTAGAGCATTTTGGGGTTCTCCTCATTTGCACATTTTTTTTGTTGTCTTCTCTTTGTACACTTTTTCTCTCTTCCTTCTTTTCTCTCAAAAGTATCTTTGCCGAATCTGGTCGAGAATTGACCATTCGTACATTTGTTTTCCTTCAACCTTTCTTCTCTTTTCTTAAGCTGAATAGCCACATCTCCTTTTACTTGTTTTCCCTTTAAGCCGTACATCAAACTGTTGGGAGCTTGGGCTCTCTTTTGTGGCCGCACTTGGTAAGCTTTTCATCCACTTTCTTTCTTTCTTTCTTTCTTTCCTCTTCACACCATTCTTTTTCTCTAACCAAATGCAACATTCTCTCATTTACTCACTATTTGTTTTCTCCCCTCTCTGCTTAGCATAAACTGAAGCACTTCTCTTGTGGTGTAGGCCGATTTTATTAATGATCAAGCTTACCCTCTTCTCTGCTCATTAAACGTTGGGTTTCGGGAAGTTTTTGGTAAGAGCCGAAACTCTTTGGGGGAGGGACCAACTGCCGAATTTAATTCTTTTGGTTCCTAGTACGCTTCTAACTTCTCCTTTTTCTTTTAGTTAGATATTATCAGTGAGGGCATATGTGCTTAACTCCCTTTGTTCAAGGGATCTATTTCCACCAATTATAAGGGTAAGTAGCATTAAACACTGTTAGATTTCTTTCTTGTGCCGAGTATTGGTAGGTGCTAACCCTTGTTCACCAATCAATTTAGGAGTTATTCGCTTTAGCCATTACAGAAGCAAAATCGACTAGTAATCACTCGGTTGAAGAAGGTCACATTTTGTGGTAAGTGGTGTTGGTGATTATACGAATTCAAGTTTTAACTACGTTTTACTGGTGATGAGACTAATGGATTGAGATGGTTGGATCTCATCGGTGTGTAATCTCGGGGGTTCAACCTACACTCGTAACAGGTGTGTAATCTCACACCCCTCTGGATGAATGCTTGCAAAGTTCTATGACTCGGTCGAAAGCCGAAAAGCTAGAAAACTGGCAACTGTGATTACTCGAGCGTGCTAGCGCTCGTAGTGGTAAACTGAAACACGAATAATGATGGTAAGCCGTTGAGAGTGTCGCGAGCCCTTTCACACAATTGAGGTTGTAATGGGCCTAACCGAGCCAAAACAGGCTGAACGGGCCCAATGGGCTAACGGGCCCAAATAGGCAAAAATTAATGGAAAACTATCAAATGATAGATGTGATTGCGAAATCTAAAAAACTGAGACTGAAACCATGCGAACCGTTTGGGCCTAAAATGGATTTTAGGCCCAATAGTTTCGTAAAGACCCAAAAAGGGTCCTGTGTCGCTCAAGGCGACATTAGGCCTCCAGAAAGGCCAATAAAGGATAAATTACCGAAATACCCCTAGAGGGTAAAATTATCAAAATACCACAAGAGGGTAAAATTACCGAAATACCCCTAGAGGGTAAATGACTATTATACCCTTGATTATGGTTGGCTATCATGTATATGCTTTATTTACACTTTTGTACGTATGATGCATTGCATTTATAATATGTTGCATGGGATGGGATTGATGATCGGATGAAGTGTATTCTAATAGCTCTGCCACATTCTGTGTAGTGGCTATGCCACGTATATTCTATTATTCTGGTGGCTCCGCCACAATTTCTATGATTAACAGCTTGTGTGCCATATTGGTGTGTATGGCTGGGTGGGTTGACTTGATCCCCACAGGTGTGTAGGGTTGGTAGGGGGTATGTTTGGTTGGATTGGGTTGGGCCGCATTCTCTATTTGCATTTGCATGTTTTGAGGGCTAAGGCCCAGATTGTTATTGAATAGGGCCTCAGCCCAGATTGCTTCCATATGGGCTCGAGCCCAATTAATGATCGATTAGGGGATTATACATTGAGTTCTCGTAACTCACCCCTTTACTTAAACCTTGCAGGTGATCCCCAGCGTTAGAGGATTTGGAGATGCGGAGGACTCTGTGGTGGCCATACATCGGAGTTTTATTCACGAGACTTAGTAAATCCGGTCTTTACTTTATTTCAAGATTATTTTAATTTGGGTTTAATATTTTGTAATAAGGCCTTTAAACTTAAATTTTCTTTTAAACTTTCATCTCCGCTATGATTTATTGCTAAAGGATTAATATGGAGTTTTCTTAAAAGTTAATTAACAGTTTTCCAAAATATCGTGTTTCCGCAACTACTCAACCTAGATTTCCAGTCACTTAAAATTTTAACAACTTTTACAAATGGTCATTAAGCAAATCGCGTTTTTCTCAAACCAACAACGAAATTGGAGTTCCAAAAAAGGTGTAAAATTTGTAACAGTAGCAAAATTTTTTTAAACAACCTTTCTAGATGACATGCTGGATCTGATCGTAACATCTAGGCCTAGTCTGGGGTGTTACATTTGATGGTATCAGAGCCAGGTTACAAAACTCGGCCGTGGAATGGGTTCGAAAATGTTTTTCAAATTTGTTTGAAATATGATTTAGAAAATATATATCGTTATTGGAAGTATGGCACACTGAGTATCCGACACCAAATTCGTAAGTCCTCCTATTTTATATTTAATGATATGATGAAATGATTGTAGAGAGAAAACTACTAGATTTAGTTGTAGTACATTGAAATTGTTAGCTATAGGAATTAAGACTATAGAGACTGAAACAATAGGAAATTTGATCCGCGAAAACAACTCTTATACCTGTTTTTCATAAAACACTTGTTAATAAACATTGGAATCATAGACTGATTCATAAAATTCTTAATTAGATTAATTCGATTTAGCAGTATGAGTACGAGAAGACGTTTACGAGGTACACGTGGCTGTGGTAAAGGTCAAGGTGCTGGGGCTGGATCCTCAGAATCAGCGCATGTGCCTGAAGGCGAGGTGCTGGCATCGCTAGTGGCAGAAACGGGGTCTCATAACCAAACTGGAGGGGACGATGCTTTGTCCCAAGCAATGCTGCGAGTTTTGGAACGGGTTGCTAGAGCGAGTACTGGGACAGAAGATCGGGATCTATTTCTGAGTGACTCCGGTCAAACGGGGCCGAAGTTTTTAGGGGCATCTCTGGTGTAGCCCCAAATATAGCGGAGTACTGGTTAGAGGCTGTGGAACGAATTATGGATGACTTGGATTGCACAGTAGAATAGACATTGAAAGGAGCAGTGTCTCTACTGCGGGATGAGGCATACCAGTGGTGGCTCACTGTGAGGGAAGGTACACAAGCGGATCGTATAACCTAGGACTTCTTTAAAACAACTTTGTAGGGAAGTATGTCGGGGCTAGTTACGTGGATGCCCAGAGGAATGAATTTTTGAATTTGGTTCAAGGAAACAAATTCGTAGCAGAGTATGAGGCAGAGTTTCTGCGCTTGAGCCGTTATGGTCGGGGTATAGTTGTGACTGACTATGAGCGCTGTGTGCGGTTCGAGGATGGTTTATGAGATAAGCTGCAGGTACTGATAGCTCCACAGTGAGAAAGAGATTTTGCCACTTTGATTGAAAAAGCAAAGATTGCCGATGAGGTGAAACATTCTAAGAGACAAAATCGAGATAGGGAAAGGGGCAAGAATAAGAGAGGTTTTGGGTCTTCAGGTTCTTCTGGAAGATTTCAAAAAAGGCCTAGGTTGGATGGGGCATCTCGAGTTGGGGTGCCAGTTGCTATGGGTCGGTTAAAACCTTGTGTGTAGTGTGGAAAAATACATCTGGGGGAGTGCTAGAGAAGATCTGTTGGGTGTTTCAGTTGTGGGTCTAAGGATTTCAGATAAAGGACTGTCCTCGTGGGCTGGTTTAGACGCAAATAGTGGGTCAGCGGTTTATGCAGCCGGGGAGAGGTGGTCAGCAGCCACTGAGAGGTCGTGGTCAACCCAAAGCGGGAATGGGTTAGGACGTGGTCGTGGAGCACCGGACAGAGGTACTGGTAATGCGAGTAATACAGATGCGAGGCAACCGAGACTGGTTTATGCCGCTCGACTTCGAGAGGATGGCCACGCACCGGACTTCATAATTGGTACGTTTCTCATATTTGATGTGCCATTTACAGCTTTAATTGATATTGGATCTACACACTCATATGTTGTCTGTACTATGTCTGGGACTCTGGGTATACAATTTGAGCTTGTTGATAAGGGAATGTCAGTAATTAGTCCTTTAGGACAATCTGTAGTAGTGAGTAAGTTGTTTAGGAAGGTGCCTCTGGAAGTTCAAGGGGTTGTCTTCCCGGCAGATTTGATGGAACTGCCGTTTGGTGAGTTTAATCTTATACTGGGCATGAACTGGTTAGTGAAACACCGAGTGAACTTGGATTGCGCTGTTAAGTGTATGGTATTAAAGACTCCAGAGGATGAGGAAGTAATTGTGATAGGTGAGAGAAGGAATTATCTGTCCAATGTAATCTCTACACTAAGGGCTGAGAAGTTTGTGCATAAAGGTTGTGAAGCATTCATAGCTTATGTCAACACGATTGATGCTGATAATTTGTCGGTTGAGAATGTCAGGACCGTAAAGGAATTTTTAGACGTATTTCATGAAGAGCTTCCAGGGTTGCCCCCAAATCGTGAGGTCAAATTTGGCATTGAGCTGTTACCAGAAATGGCTCCAGGGTCCATCGCCCCTTATAAGATGGCACCAAAGGAACTGGTAGAACTGAAGGCTCAGATCCAAGAGCTGTTGGATCAAGGATTTATCAGACCAAGTGTATCTCGACGGGGAGCGCCGATATTGTTCGTGAAGAAAAAGGATGGGTCAATGCATATGTGCATTGACTATCTTTAGTTGAACAAGCTAACTATTAAGAACAAATACTCGCTACCAAGGATTGACGATTTGTTCAATCAGTTGCGATGAGCTTCAGTTTTCTCGAAAATAGATTTAAGGTCGGGATATCATCAGCTAGGGATCAAGGAGGCAGATATATACAAGACTGCATTTTGAACTTGTTATAGGCATTACGAGTTTTTGGTTATGCCGTTCGGATTAACAAATGCACCAGCCGCTTTTATGGATATGATGAATCGGGTCTTCCAACCCTATCTAAATCGATTCATGGTGGTATTCATAGATGACATCTTGGTGTACTCAAGAACTAAGGAGGAGCATGATTCACATCTTCGGGTTGTTCTACAGATATTTAGAGAAAAGTAACTTTATGCCAAATTCAGTAGGTGCGAATTTTGGCTCAAGGAAGTGACATTTTTGGGTCATGTTGTGTCTGCCGGGGGATTAGGGTTGATCCTCGAAAGGTTGAAGCCGTATTGGATTGGAAGTCACCAAAGTCAGTGTCAGAGATCCAAAGTTTTCTGGGTTTGGCTGGGTATTTTAGGCAGTTTGTTGAGGGGTTTTCTTTGATTACTGCACCCCTAACTAAGTTACTGCGTAAAAGGGTCCCGTTTGTTTGGTCTGATAAGCAGCAAGAGAGTTTTGAGAAACTGAAGAAGATTTTGATGGAAACACCAGTGTTGATTCAGCCTGAGGAAGGGAAAGAATTTGTTGTCTATTGTGATGCATCACACACAGGTTTGGGTTATGTGCTAATGCAAGAGGGGAAGGTAGTGGCGTATACATCTCGTCAACTTAGGCCACATGAGGTGCACTACCCCACTCATGATTTAGAATTAGCTGTAGTAGTGTTTGCCCTAAAGATATGGAGACACTACTTGTATGGGGAAAGGTCGATTATCTACACTGACCATAAGAGTCTTAAGTATCTCCTTACCCAAAAGCAGCTGAATTTAAAGTAATGGAGATGGATAGAGTTGCTGAAAGACTATGATTGCTCGATTGAGTATTACCCAGGTAAAGCCAATGTGGTAGCGGATGCACTAAGTCGTAAGGTGGTATCTGATTTGAGAGCAATGTTTGCTCATCTCAGCCTTTATGAGGATGGTAGTTTATTAGCAGAACTTCAGGTGAAACTGACGTGGGTTAGTCAGATTAAGGAGAAGCAGTTATTGGATGAGTTGTTAGGTTCTCATTTTCAGCAAGTGAAAAGTAGAGAGACAGTGGATTTTGTATTGAACAGCGAAAGGGTATTATGTTTTCGTGGAAGGGTCTGTGTACTGAAGGATTTTGATTTAAGACAGATGATTCTATGGGAGGCGCATAGTAGCCCATACGCTATGCTTCCCGGTGGAAACAAGATGTAAGAGACCTATGTGAACTGTACTAGTGGCCAGGACTGAAACGTGAGGTTACCGACTTCATAAGAAAGTGTTTGACGTGTCAGCAAGTGAAGGCTGAGCATCAACTACCTTCGGGGCTACTGTAACCTGTAAAGATTCCACTCTGGAAGTGGGAGAGGATAACAGTGGATTTTGTTAGTGGGCTACCCCTGACACCTACTAAGAAAGATTCAATGTGGGTAATCGTTGACCGGTTGACTAAGTCTACCCACTTCATACCGGTTCGTACTGACTACTCGCTACAGAAGTTAGCCAAGTTGTATGTGGCCGAAATTGTGAGGATACATGGGGTACTAGTGTCTATCATATCAGACAGGGACCCTAGATTCACATCTCGATTTTGGAAGGTGTTACATGAAGCGTTGGGTACAAGACTAGTTTTCAGCATAGCGTTTCATCCACAGACTGGTGGTCAGTTAGAGAGGGTAATCCAAATTTTGGAAGACATGCTAAGGAGTTGCGTGATTGACTTCAAGGGCAGTTGGGAAGATTATTTACCCTTAGCAGAATTTACTTATAACAACAGCTACCAATCCAGCATTTAGATGGCACCCTACGAAGCATTATATGGTCGAAGGTGTCGTACCCCTACGTGTTGGACAGAATTGGGTGAGCGACTGGTGTTGGGTCCAGAATTGATTTCAGAAACTGAGGAGAAGGTGAAGTTGATCCGGGATCGGTTAAAAGAAGCTTCTGATAGACAGAAGTCGTATGCAGGTCTGAAGCGTAAGGAAATGAAGTACGTGGTGGGAGATCATGTTTTCTTGAAGGTTTTACCGTAGAAAAAGATCTTGAGATTTGGACGGAAGGGAAAGTTAAGCCCTAGGTTCATCGGGCCTTATCGGGTGTTGAAACGTGTTGGACAGTTTGCATATCAGCTTGAGCTGCCCCCTGAGTTAAACCTGATACATAATGTATTTCACGTTTCTATGCTGAGGCGCTACCACTCAGATCCTTCTTATATAGTGCCGGTGGAAGAAATTAAGATAAGACCAGATCTGACATTTGAAGAAGAACCGATGCAGATTTTGGATTGGGAAGTTAAAGTGTTGAGGAGGAAATTTGTTCTGTTGGTCAAAGTGTTGTGGCGTAATCAAGGTTCAGGAGAAGCCACTTGGGAGCCTGAGGAGGCAATTTGATAGCAATACCCTTATATCTTTTAATCAGGTAAATTTTGAGGCCGAAATTTCTTTAAGTGGGGTAGAATTATAACATCCCAAAAACTAGGGGTCTGGCATTTTTGCACTATTCCATGTGTTGAGCTTGCTTAGCTTGTTATTTGGGTATGGTTGAGGGTCCTAGGGAAGCTAGGGTTTGAGCCCAAGCCCTAGAAAAATTTTCGTTTTTGGCTCTTTAGTTGAGAGGGCTGTTAGAAGCAAGACTTAAGGAAATTTGTTTGTGTTTTGCTAACATAAGAGAGCATATGGCAAAGGGGTTGTGGCGTCAATGAGAGAGCTTGAAGGGAAGAGGTTCGAATCCCACTTGTGTCAAGTCTAGGTTTTATTTTTGTGTTAGCTGGATGGAGGAAGTAGACTTCAGTTTGAACTCTGTAGGAGAGAGAGAAGACTTGGTCAAATGGTTTGAATGGAAGGTAGAGAGTGTTTGGTGGAGCAAAAAGAGGAGAGAATCATGGGGTTGGATAAGTGTAGTGAGTTGGCCGAATATGGGGAGGAGTATGGTGAAGTTCGACCAAAACTTTTGGCATTTTGAAAGTGCATATTCGGCCAATTTTAGAGGGCTGCCGTTTCTGGATCAAAGTGCATTTCAGAGAGTGTTGTTTTTGGCATTTTCGGCTAGAGCATTTTGGGGTTCTCCTCATTTGGCACATTTTTTTTTGTTGTCTTCTCTTTGTACACTTTTTCTCTCTTCCTTCTTTTCTCTTAAAAGTATCTTTATCGAATCTGGTTGAGAATTGACCATTCGTACATTTGTTTTCCTTCAACCTTTCTTCTCTTTTCTGAAGCCGAATAGCCACATCTCCTTCTACTTGTTTTCCCTTTAAGTCTTACATCAAACTGTTGGGAGCTTGGGTTCTCTTTTATGGCCGCACTTGGTAAGCTTTTCATCCACTTTCTTTCTTTCCTCTTCGCACCATTCTTTTTCTCTGACCAAATGCAACATTCTCTCATTTACTCACTATTTGTTTTCTCCCCTCTCTGCTTAGCATAAACTAAAGCACTTCTCTTGTGGTGTAGGCGATTTCATTAAGGATGAAGCTTACCCTCTTCTCTGCTCATTAAACGTTGGGTTTCGGGAAGTTTTTGGTAAGAGCCGAAACTCTTTAGGGGAGAGACCAACTGCCGAATTTAATTCTTTTGGTTCCTAGTAGGTTTTTAACTTCTCCTTTTTCTTTTAGTTAGATATTATCAGTGAGGGCATACGTGCTTAACTCCCTTTGTTCAAGGGATCTATTTCCACCAATTATAAGGGTAAGTAGCATTAAATACTGATGGATTTCTTTCTTGTGCTGAGTATTGGTAGATGCTAGCCCTTGTTCACCAATCAATTTAGGAGTTATTCTCTTTAGCCATTACAGAAGCAAAACCAACTAGTAGTCACTCGGTTGAAGAAGGTTACATTTTGTGGTAAGTGGTGTTGGTGATTATTCAGATTCAAGTTTTAACTATGTTTTACTGGTGATGAGACTAACGGGTGGAGATTTTTTGATCTCATAGGTGCATAATCTCGAGGGTTCAATCTACACTCGTAACAGGTGTGTAATCTTACACCCCTCTGGATGAATGCTTGGAAAGTTCTGTGACTCGGCTGAAAGCCGAAAAGCTAAAAAATCGGCAACTATGATCACTCGAGCGTGCGAGCGCTTGTAGTGGTAAACCGAAACACGAATAATGACGGTAAGCCATTGAGAGTGTTGTGAGCCCTCTTGCGAAATTGAGGCTGTAATGGGCCTGACCGAGCCGAAACGGGCTAAACGGGCCTAATGGGCTTACGGGCCCAAATGGGCAAAAATTGATGAAAAACTATCAAATGATAGATGTGATCGCGAAATCTAAAACACTGAGACTGAAACCATGCGAAATAGGCCACATGAGCGTGTGGGCCCGTTTGGGCTTGAAATGGATTTTAGGCCCAATAGTTCCGTAGAGACCCAAAAAGGGTCCTTTGTCGCCTGAGGCAACATTAGGCCTCCAGAAAGTCCAATAAAGATAAATTACTGAAATACCCCTAGAGGGTAAAATTATAAAAATACCACTGGAGGGTAAAATTACCGAAATACCCCTAGAGGGTAAATGACCATTATACTCTTGATTATGGTTGGCTATCATGTATATGCTTTATTTACACTTTTGTACATATGATGCATTGCATTTATAATATGTTGCATGGGATGGGATTGATGATCGGAGGAAGTGTATTTTGGTGGCTCTCTGCCACATTCTGTGTAGTGGCTATGCCACGTATATTCTGTTATTCTGGTGGCTCCGCCACAATTTCTGTGATTAGCAGCTTGTCTACCATATTGGTGTGTAGGGCTGGGTGGGTTGACTTGATCCCCACAGGTGTGTAGGGTTGGTGCGAAGGTGTGTTTGGTTGGATTGGGTTAGGCCGCATTCTCTGTTTGCATTAGCATATTTTAAGGGCTGAGGCCCAGATTGTTACTGAATAGGGCCTTGGCCCAGACTGCTTCCGTATGGGCTCGAGCCCAGTTAATGATCGATTAGGGGATTATACATTGAGTTCTCGTAACTCACCCCTTTACTTAAACCTTGCAGGTGATCCCCAGCGTTAGAGGATTTGGAGATGCGGAGGACTCTGTGGTGGCCATACATCGGAGTTTTATTCACGAGACTTAGTAAATCCGGTCTTTACTTTATTTCAAGATTATTTTAATTTGGGTTTAATATTTTGTAATAAGGCCTTTAAACTTAAATTTTCTTTTAAACTTTCATCTCCGCTATGATTTATTGTTAAAGGATTAATATGGAGTTTTCTTAAAAGTTAATTAATGGTTTTCCAAATTATCGTGTTTTCGCAACTACTCAAACTAGATTTTTAGTCACTTAAAATGTTAACAACTTTTACAAACGGTCATTAAGCAAATCGCTTTTTTCTCAAACCAACAACAAACTTGGAGTTTCAAAAGGGGTGTAAAATTTGTAACAGTTGCAAAAATTTTTTAAACAACCTTTCTAGATGACATGCTGGATCCGGTCGTAATGTCTAGGCCGGGTCTTGGGTGTTACATTGCATTTCAAAATGCAAGCCAAGAGAATATGATTCTTTGCCCGTGTAAAAAGTGTGGCAATATCAATTGGCATTATCGTGAAGTTGTCTATGAACATCTAATTGTTGATGGCTTTATTTGGTGGTATAAAAAATGGATTTTCCATGGAGAGTGTATGCTTAGTGGAACTTCTTCAACGATTAATCCGGGTTATCCTCATAGTGCTTACCATCAGTCTGTTAGAGAAGATAACATAGAAAGAATGTTGCGGGATGCATTTAATATGCGCAGTGATGGTTTGCAATCATTTCCACCTGACTTGATGGCATCTGGTGATTATAATTTTGGTGGAAGTACTTTCACCCAAATGGGAAGAAGTGTACCTGATGAACATCCAAATGAAGAAGTGGCGAAGTTCTACAAGTTACTTGGTGAAATGAATGAAGAACTTTATGAGGGATCAAAATTTTCAAAAATGTCCTTCTGCATTTGTCTTTTTCACTTAAAATGTTTGGGAGGATGGATAGGAAAATCTTTGATAATGCTGTTAGAGTTTTTGAGAGATATGTTTCCATTTGCAAAAATCCCTCATTCATGCGAAGATATGAAGAAACTGATAAAAGATTTAGGCCTTGGGTACAACAAAATTCATATTTTCCCAAATGACTGCATGTTGTATTAGGGCGATCGAAAAAACCAACAGTGCTGTCATGTATGCGGTCAATCTCATTGGATGAATAAAAATACAGAAGATGGTCACGAGGATAAGAACGATGCACAGTCAAGGAAGAAGCCAATTAAGATTTTGCGGTATTTTTCGCAAATACCAAGGCTTCAAAGGCTTTTCATGTTGTCGAAGACAGCTAAGTCTATGACGTGGCACCATGATGGATGAACCGATGATGGATTGTTAAGGCATCATGCGGATTCATTATGTTGGAAATCATTTGACAGTAAATTTCCAAGCTTTGCAAGCGATCCTCGGAGTGTGAGGCTTGGGCTAGCATCTGATGGATTTAATCCTTACAAAATCATGAGCACTGCGTATAGTACTTGACCTGTAGTGCTTGTTCCTTACAATTTGCCTCCATGGATTTGCATGAAACAATCATCCTTTATATTATCTATGATTATCCCTGGATAGAAAGGTCCCAGGAATGATATTGACATTTATTTACAGCCACTTATTGAAGAGTTAAAACAATTATGGGCTGGTGTTGAGACATATGATGTACTGAGAAAGGAGAACTTTAATTTACATTCAGCTTTGATGTGGACTATTAATGACTTCCCGGCTTATGCCAATTTATCTGGTTGGAGTACTAAGGGACGTTATGCTTGTCCTTATTGTGCTGTGCAAACATGTTCGCAATGGTTATATAATGGGAAGAAGTTCTCTTACATGGGGCATTGTCGGTGGTTACCGGGAAATCATAGATTTAGATTTTAGAGTACTCTGTTTGATGGTACTGAAGAGTTCAGAGAAGCTCCTTCGCAGACCGGTGGATATGAAATCTTGTTCATGTTGAAAGATATGGATTTCATTTATGGGAAGATGAATCAATTGCCCAAAACACAAAAAAATAGAAGGTCAATAGATGAATCTGATGATGAATCTGATGAAGAGGATGATCCTAATGAGGTGGACTTATGGAAAAAAGAAGTATTTTTTTTGAGTTGCCTTATTGGCAGCATCACATTTTACGACATAATCTTGATGTCATGCTGATCGCTGTGAAATCAGAGTTTTAAATATTTATAAAAGAACGGTTAAACCTGGAGACTAAATCTGACAATGATATTAAGGCAAGTGTACCTATCGAACAGTAGTATAGCTTAGGCAAGACCGGATGTCAAACCCAAAGGAACTAAAAGAACTAATACTTACTTTCTTTTTATTATTTAGCCTAAATAAGATGAAGGATTGCTTTTAAACTATAGTGACGTCAACTAGACTAAAGAAACAAAGACAAAAAGACGAGATTGGAAATAACTTGGAAAAGACTCAGTTGATTTTGGTGATACCCTCGAGAAGAATCCACATAGACTTCCTTTATTATCTAACTCTAAATTATATGATTTCTTTACTTAGCTTGATCTGTGAGACTCCCTAACCTATGCTAAACCCTCTCTCGAGGTGAATAATGTCTAATCCTAGGTTAATTAGTGGAACTCTCGTTCGCTTATAATAACCCCCTAGGAAAGCAGTAAATCGATCAATGGATTCCCATTTTAGGTTTCACCCTAATCCGGCAAAATCTAGTAACCCTATCTCTTGGCGTCCAATCAACTCCGCTTAATTATGTTGGATCTACTCTTAGGCAGGGTCTATTCCTCCTCTACCTAAGCACATCAGATTCGAATTAAGAAATATAATTAAGAACAAACTAAGTAATTTTATCATATAACTTAAAAATCAAATAATAAAATCTATCTAGGTTTCATCCCCCTTCAGGTATCTGAGGGGTTTAGTTCATAATGGAAAAATAAAACATCACAAGAGAAAAGATAAAACAAAACATAAGAAAAATCCTAAAACTCCCTGACGGGATTGAAGGAGAATTCCGCCGTCTTGAGTATAACTCCGGCTTTTTCTAAATTCTATACGTCTTATCGGGTTTTCTAAAACTTACCATCAGGTAATAATATGTAAGAGTATGCCCAAAGATCAATCATGAGATGGTTGTAATAACATACTTTATTTACCATATTTATTAATATAAAGCGTTGTCATTATTATTTCAGTTTTTCTATCCGTGTATACAAATAAACTGCTTTTATAATAATGTCCCGAGAATAATATGATTATTTTTAAAAGATCCTTAGTCGAGTATTATTGTTGACTAGGACACACAAGAATGCATTAAGACTAACATGTAGTTGATTGATGATAAAGAGTTGTCATTGATGTGGATTGTCAAAATCAATGCATGAATATGTGTGTTAGAGAACAACATATTGGATTGACCCGTTATGAGTATGTTTATTGGATTATTATGTAATTGTCACAACATTACTCATAGTGATTAATATGTATATGATCCTCAGACTTGAGATAATTATTAATCTCAAATCGTGAGTTGTATATTTTGATACAAATCAAACGTACACAATCGTGAATCGGTTGTTCTATAAAGGCGATGTTGGATATACCACAATCTATGTAGAGGATATAGTTGATCAATATAGGATAAGTCCCTCCTACATAATGGGAGTAATATCTTAGGCCACTTGATTGAGTGAGACTAGAAATGCATGGCCATGCTCAAATAAGTTGACATTAGATGTCATACTAATTTGTATATCATAGTCTACTCAAGATATCAAGAAACATGGGATGGACTATACAAGTGTGACTATTCCATGACTTGTGTCCATTCCGGAGATAAAGGACTTAAGGATTAATGCATGAAAGGTTAATCACAAAAAGTTATGTGGAATCATGACTTCTTGTAACTTAGGTAGCAATGATGCATTGCTAGATGCCACTCATTGTTTGTGACATTAGAATCGTTCTATTATTACTGCTAACGTTGCAAGAACCTACAGGGTCACACCCTATGGTTTAAATGAACGGAATAAAATATAATTGGTATTGTTTTTTTGGTTGTCACATGAATTAAATTAATTAAAGAATCAATTTAATTGGGCAATCAAATATTGAACATATTATATGTACAAGGATGTTGTACATATAATGACAACATAATTCTATTAATATATGAATTTGATTCATATATAAATTTAAATAAATATAGTTTACATCAAATCCTTATTATAATTAATGTAATTATAATTTTCTTGATATAATTAATGTAATTATAATTTTCGGTTAAAAACTTTATTGTATTTATTTAACATTCAAGAGATACCAATTATAAAAGGGTATTAAAAGGATACCAAATAATGGGCCCAATGAAAAAGATACCCATTATAAAAGGCCCAAATTAAAAAGATACCCAATATAAAAGGTATTTAAAAGAGACAAAGCTTAAGGAAAAACCCTAATAGATTGCTTGTTAGGTCTAGCGTAATTCAAGCAAATAAACCTCCAAAATCGTTTTGGAGATTTCTTCCGCTCATAGTCAAACCGGGTGGATCACGTAGAGGCCAACATCGGAAAGGTTGTGGCTTGATTCGACAATGAGATCAAAACTCTTGTTGCCAAGGCGTCGCGCCTACTCATTTAAGTTTTGGTAATTTGAAACCTTTATTTCACCCCGATTCGCTCCTCACACATGGATTCCTCGATTTGGATCGCGGATCTAATTTTATTCTCACACGCCATGGGTTCCGCGCTCCAACGATGTATCGAGCCACTTGTGTGATACGAACTCGGGTTTAAATACTTGGGTGATGCAATTGTATGAGATTCATGTTTTGATCTTATTGTATTTTCGATTATTTAAATCATTTAAGCATAACTCGATAATCTGTTCCTTTCTGTAATTGATTAAATGTTAATCATGGTTTTGTGGCCTACTTGATTTTATGTTATTACTGTTAATTATTAACAAATCTGTAATAATGTGACGGAGGTATTTATAGTTTCCAGTAAGTGTTAACTGGCTAATGGAACAAGGGTTGTTCCGATATGAAACCTCAAGGATTAAAATCCTAAAAACACGATTCTGTTGATAAAAGTTATCCAAATCTGAGGTTTCATTTGACCTGGGGTATGCGATTAGCACCAGCGGGCTCTCGCCCCGTACCACAGTCCACTTCCTCCGACATCCTCAGACCCTCGCAAAAAAATTTGTTAATAAAAGAAATTTATAAACTTGATTGGCCACAAAAGGTTGAAAGGATATTTTATAATTCACCTTAAATATATATATATATAGAATTATGTATGCTATTTTTGACATGCACGGTATTTGAAATGCATAGTTATAGCCCAATGACACATTCGATAAAAGGTTGTATTTTTTTTAAATACGGCATGCGTGTCGTGTCTTACTACTATTCTATTGTATTTCTCTTCTCATCTTATTCCCTCGTATGTAAAACGAGTTTCTGCATATTGTAATTTACAAGAGTTGCTGTGGGCCAAACGAGAAGGAAGGTGGGACAATGATTGAAAATGATAACTTGTGAAATGGCTTACACCTTTAGGTTTCTTTTTGGTTTTCCCATTGGCTTGGGTTGAACCACCTTAGTTTATGGGCTATAACTATTGCATTTATTTATTGCTTTATTTATTCATGTATGAGATGCTATGGATGTCTAAAGCATGCCAATTATATATATTAAAACTTGATAATAATAAAACCCCGTTAATTGATGAGATCAATTAAAAGACTAAATGGACTAATGTAGACCATAATTGGTGAGATGGAACAATCTTAATAAAATCCTCTATTAAAATATTAAGTCAACATGGCCTTCCAATTTTGCCTCGTTAAAGCCTCGATCAATACTATGTAGGTTCTCACCAAAGCAAAGTACTAGTATTTATCTTGGTTAAACGCGAAGAATAAACAAGTGATATTCACGGTTAAAAATTGGTTAATGACTTAACTAAGTTACTCTAATAGGATTAGAAACCTAGAGGCAAGTAAATTGGATAAATCATAAGATGATTAGAACAAGAGTTGTTCACCAAATATTAGGAGTTACATATGATGTAATTTGCAAATGTTGCTTACCTAAATAACCATAATCTTAAGAGTAAAGCCAAAGTGACTTAAGAGGTGGTGAAATATGGATCCTTAACCCACTAGAAATACTTTTGAGAAAGTTTTTCCGAAATTAATATCTGAGGTTATTAATTTTGAAATAAAATAGTAGGAATATCATTTAATAAAGTCTTTTAATGATTGATATAAAATTGGTAAATTTACTCATATGCATATTTAATTGTTGTAGATATATTATGGTCGCAAACACTAGCACACTCTCATTGCGATCGGTCCTTGAGAAGGACAAATTGAATGGTTTGAATTTTCTTGATTGGTTCCAGTAACTTGAGGATTGTCCTTAAACAAGAACGGAAATTATATGTCATTGAACAACCACTTCCTAATGAACCACCCGCTAATGCCTCGAGGGTGATAGAGACGCTTACAAGAAGTATCTCAATGACATGATAGATGTTGGATGTCTTATGCTTGCCACTATGAATCTCGAACTTGAAGCAACATGAGGACATGGTTGCTTATGATATGATCGAGCACTGAAAGAACTTTATCGAGGGCAAGCACGACAAGAGAGGTTTGATATCTCTAAAGCCCTATTCCAATGTAAGTTGGTGAAGGAAGCCAGTGAGGACCTCATGTCCTTAAGATGATTGGCTATATTGAAAGCCTATCTAAGCTTGGGTTTCCATTGAGCCAAGAGTTGGCCATGATGTTATTTTACAATCGTTGCGGATAGCTACAACGGTTGTCCTCAATTTCAATATGAATGAAATTGACAAGACTCTACCACAATTGCTCGGTATGTTACTGAATCTGAAGGCAACTTGAAAAAGGTAGGACCCAAGCCCATACCGATGGTCCGTAATAACAAGGGCAAGGGAAAGGCCAAAGTTCAAACAAAGCCCAAGGGCAAAGGTAAGCCCAAATTTGGAAAAGGAAAGGTCATACTGAAACCTAAAGGTGGGGTGTCTAAGGAAGGAAATCTGTTTTCATTGTGGTGTGATGGACATTGGAAACGGAATCGCCTGTCTATCTTGAAGAAGTCAAGAAGGCTAAAGCAAGCGGAATGTCCGCTTGGTATTTATGTTATTGATATTAATTTATCAACTACTACTTCTTGGGTACTAGATACTAGTTGTGGTTCTCATATTTGTACTTCCGCATGCAGGGGACTACAAAGGAGTAGGACTCAAGCTAGAGGAGATGTGGACCTACGAGTTAGAAATGGAGCAAAAGTTGCTTTGCATTAGTTGTGGGAACATATACTTTATCTTTGCCTAGTGGACTTGATTTATGTTTAGAGGATTGTTATTTTGTGCCCATTTGACTAAAAACATTATTTCAATTTCTTGTTTAGACAAAATTAGTTTTGAGATAATTATTAAGAATAATTGTTGTTCATTTTATCTCAATAATGTTTTCTATGGTTCGGCACAATTAATTAATGGCCTCTATATTTTAGATCAAATGAATCCCATTTACAACATAAATAAAAGATCTAAAATAAATGACTCAAATCAAACTTATCTTTGGCATTGTCGTTTGGGCCACATAAGTGAGAAACACATATCCAAACTCCATAAAGATGGTCTCTTGAATTCATTTGTTTTTGAACAATTTGAAGTATGTGAATCTTGCTTATTGGGAAAAATGACTAAATCTCCTTTTACTGGTAAAAGTGAACGAGCTATTGATTTATTGGACCTAATACATTCTGATGTATGTGGACCAATAAATACACAAGCTAGAGGTGGATTTCACTACTTCATTACTTTCACTGATGATTTCAGTAGATATGGGTATGTTTATCTCATGCGCCATAAGTCTCAGTCCCTTGAAAAGTTCAAGGAATTCAAAAATGAAGGTCAAAATCAACTAGGCAAAACTATCAAGTCACTTCGATCTGATCGAGGTGGAGAATATTTGAGCCTAGAGTTTGATGATCTTTTGAAAGAATGTGGGATTGTCTCACAACTTACTCCTCCCGGTACTCCTCAATGGAATGGAGTATCCGAGAGAAGAAATCGAAATTTGTTAGACATGGTTCGATCCATGATGAGTCATGCTTGATCTCACCGACTTCTTTTTGGGGACATGCACTTGAGACAGCTACTTTCACACTAAATCGAGTTCCATCTAAATCGGTTCAAAAGACGCCATATGAGATGTGGTGGAAAAACGTCCTAGTATGTCTTTTATGAAAATTTGGGGCTGTGAAGCTTATGTTAAACGTTAGACGTCTACTAAGCTTGAACCCAAATCTGAAAGGTGTAATTTTGTGGGGTATCCAAAAGAAACCAAAGGATATTATTTCTTTAATCCCACTTGAGAACAAAACGTTTGTTGCTCGGATTTGGTGTCTTCCTAGAGAGAGAATTTACTTCTAGAAAAGGAAGTAGGAGAAAGATTGAACTTGAAGAAATTCGAGAATCACAAGATACCACTAAACCAGAGATTGAACAACAGCAAATTCCACAAGAAATTGAGGAACAAATAAGCTGCTTTGTAGAAACACAACCACCACAGCAGATCTTTAAGAGAACGCCGCACACGAGAGATATGGATTTCTCATTACAACGCATGGTGATGTTCTTCTTATAGATCAAGATGAGCCTAGGACTTATCAAGAAGCGGTGACAAGCCCAGATTCTCGAGAAATGGCTTGAGGCCATGAGATCGAGATGGATTCCATGTATGAAAACCAAGTATGGACCTTGATTGACCCACCCGGCGGGGTTAAACCTATAGGGTGCAAGTGGGTTTTCAAAAAGAAAATAGACATGGATGGTAATGTACAAACATACAAAGGGGCGATTAGTCGCTAAAGGTTTTCGCCAAATTCATGGTGTTGACTATGATGAAACCTTTTCTCCTGTAGCTATGTTTAAATCCATCGAGATCTTGCTACGCCATATGCATTTCATGATTATGAAATCGCGGATGGACGTCAAAACGACTTTCCTCCTTAACGGAAACTTGAAGAGGATGTGTACACGACACAACCTTTGAGGTTTTGTAAATCCAAAGGATGCTAGAAAGATATGTAAGCTACAAAGATCCATTTATGGATTAAAGCAAGCTTCTCGAAGTTGGAATCTTCGTTTTAACGATGCAATCAAAGAGTTTGGTTTTATAAAAAATGAAGATGAACCATGTGTTTACAAGAAACTTAGTGGGAGCACTATCACATTCTTGGTACTATATGTGGATGACATACTTATTATGGGAAATGACATACCTACCTTGCAATCTATTAAGACTTGGTTAAGAAGTTGTTTTTCTATGAAGGACTTGGGCGAAGCCACTTATATCTTAGGAGTCAAGATCTATAGAGATAGATCAAGACGACTACTAGGTCTAAGCCAAAGTACATACATAGATAAAGTACTGAAAAGGTTCAGTATGGAAGAATCTAAAAGAGGATTCCTACCTATGAGACATGGTATTTCACTCTCAAAGGAAATGTGTCCTTCAACTCCACAAGAGAGAGAACGTATGAGTAAAATTCCATATGCTTCCGCTATTGGATCTATCATGTATGCTATGTTATGTACCCGTCCAGATGTATCGTATGCCTTAAGTATGACGAGCAGGTATCAAGTAGATCCGGTGAAGGTCAACGGACCACGATCAAGAGTATCCTTAAGTACTTAAGAAGAACTAAGGATACATTCCTATTATATGGAGGTGAGGAAGAGTTAAGTGTAAAAGGTTACACTGATGCCAGCTTCCAAACCGACAAGGACGATTCTCGATCGCAATCAGGTTTTGTGTTTTGCCTTAATGGTGGTGCTGTGAGCTGGAAAAGTTCAAAGCAAAGTACAGTAGCTGATGCTACAATAGAGGCTGAGTATATTGCAGCCAGTGAGGCAGCAAAGGAAGCGGTTTGGATCAAAAATTTCATTACTGGACTAGGGTTGTGCCTAGCATATCAGATGCTATAGAACTCCGTTGTGATAACAATGGAGCTATTGCACAAGCTAAAGAACCCAGATCTCACCAGCGATCCAAACATATACTTAGGCGCTACCATCTTATTCGAGAGATTATCAATCGAGGAGATGTAGAAATATGCAGAGTACTTCGGATGATAACATCGCTGATCCCCTGACCAAGCCTCTGACACAGCAGAAGCATGATCGTCACACTAAGTCGCTTGGTATTAGATATATGAGTGATTGGTCTTAGTGCTAGTGGGAGATTGTAAGAGTATGCCCAAAGATCAATCATGAGATGGTTGTAATAACATACTTTATTTACCATATTTATTAATATAAAGCGTTGTCATTATTATTTCAGTTTTTCTATCGGTGTATACAAATAAACTGTTTTATAATAATGTCACGAGAATAATATGATTATTTTTAAAAGATCCTTAGTCGAAGTATTATTGTTGACTAGGACAACGATAATGCATTAAGACTAACATGTAGTTGATTGATGATAAAGAGTTGTCATTGATGTGGATTGTCAAAATCAATGCATGAATATGTGTGTTAGAGAACAACATATTGGATTGACCCGTTATGAGTATGTTTATTGGATTATTATGTAATTGTCACAACATTACTCATAGTGATTAATATGTATATGATCCTCGGACTTGAGATAATTATTAATCTCGGCATCGTGAGAGTTGTATATTTTGATACTGATCAAACGTGCAATCAGAATCGGTTGTTCTATAAAGGCGATGTTGGATATACCACAATCTATGTAGAGGGATATAGTTGATCAATATAGGACAAGTCCCTCCAACATAATGGGAGTATTATCTTAGGCCACTTGATTGAGTGAGACTAGAAATGCATGGCCATGCTCAAATAAGTTGACATTAGATGTCATACTAATTTGTATATCATAGTCTACTCAAGATATCAAGAAACATGGGATGGACTATACAAGTGTGACTATTCCATGACTTATGTCCATTCCGGAGATAAAGGACTTAAGGATTAATGCATGAAAGGTTAATCACAAAAAGTTATGTGGAATCATGACTTCTTGTAACTTAGGTAGCAATGATGCATTGCTAGATGCCACTCATTGTTTGTGACATTAGAATCGTTCTATTATTATCGCTAACGTTGCAAGAACCTACGAGGTCACACCCTATGGTTTAAATGAAACAGAATAAAATATAATTGGTATTGTTTTTTGGTTGTCACATGAATTAAATTAATTAAAGAATTAATTTAATTGGGCAATCAAATATTGAACATATTATATGTACAAGGATGTTGTACACATAATGACAACATAATTCTATTAATATATGAATTTGATTCATATATAAATTTAAATAAATATAGTTTACCAAAATCCTTATTATAATTAATGTAATTATAATTTTCGGATATAATTAATGTAATTATAATTTTTTGTTAAAAACTTTATTGTATTTATTTAACATTCAAGAGATACCAATTATAAAAGGGTATTAAAAGGATACCAAATAATGGGCCCAATGAAAAAGATACCCATTATAAAAGGCCCAAACAATATAAAAGGTATTTAAAAGAGACAAAGCTTAAGGAAAAACCCTAATAGATTGCTTGTTAGGTCTAGCAGCCGTCAAGCAAATAAACCTCCAAAATAGTTTTGGAGATTTCTTCCGTTCATAGTCAAACCGGGTGGATCACGTAGAGGCCAACATCGGAAAGGTTGTGGCTTGATTCGACAATAGATCAAAACTCTTGTTGCCAAGGCGTCGCCGTCTACTCAGATTTAAGTTTTGGTAATTTCGAAACCTTTATTTTACCCCGATTCGTTCCTCACACATGGATTCCTGATTTGGATCGCCAGATCTAATTATATTCTGCTGCGCCATGGGTTCCGGCGTTCCAACCTAATAAACATGTGTTGACAACAAACCAACTCAACTTTCTTTCAAAATTAAGTTTTACTTTAAGTTCAAATGCAAAATGGTTTTCAACTGTACATTTAAACAAAGTCGGGTTTCCTTAAAATCAAATGGGTTTTTTTAAAATGAGCGACGACAAACGGTTTTTCTCAAAAGAGTTCCTCTTTTGTTCAAACTTTAAACAACAAGGTATTTTCAATAACGGTTTTTCACAAGAAAAATCGGTAATGTGTTTCATTCAAAATATTTTTACCCTGTAACATGTCGAATTCGGTCGTAGTGTGTTGACCGGGTTTGGGGTGTTACAATTTTGGTATCAGAGCCAAGTTCAACAGCTCGACTGTGGGCTTGAGGCCCAAAATGTTTTTAAAGTGGGTCTTGAAAAGGTCTTGATGGAAAATGCATGATTTGGGAAGCACGACATCGAGTCTCCGGCACCGATCCGCCCAGGTAAGTACCCCTAACTGCTGTGTATATATGATTATGATGATAGTGATATGACTGATAGAACTAGTAGGTTACCCTAGAGACTGAAACTCATAGGATTCTGTGAACACGCGAAAACAAACTCCGTAATAAACTATTCATAAAATTGTGCTGTAATAACAGTGGAATAAGTCTAACGCATAAAAATTTTAAACCAGATAAATCGAGAACGTTAGTCATGAGCACCCGAGGACGTGGTCGTAATATACGTGGACGCGGTCGGGGTAGGATGACTGTGTGCGAACCGATGGGAGTGCAGTGGGGTCGAAAAATGAGGTACCACCGTCACTAGCTGTGGGCGCTGAGTTTCAGGATCAGACGGGTGGTGATGATGCGATGTCGCGGTGATCTTTGCGGGTCCTGAGAGAGTAGGCGGAGTAGGTGGAGGTATGGGAACTCGTAAATCGCGTATGCGGCGACTTGAGCCAATGGAGCAGAGGTATTCCGGGGTGTTTCTGGTGCGGCTCCCAATACGGCTGAGTATTGGTTAGAGGCGACGGAGCGTATAATGGACGATTTAGACCTTACGGCTGAGGAGAAGTTGAAGGGTATAGTGTCTCTTCTCCGGGTTGAGTCATATCAGTGGTGGCTCATGGTTCGAAATGGTGCGGCAGCCGATGATCTTACTTGGGACTATTTTAAGGTAGCTTACCAGAGGAAATACGTTGGGTCCAGTTACATTGATGCTCAGCGGAAGCCGTTTCTGAGACTGGTTCAGGGGAGTAGGTTCGTATCCGAGTATGGGGCAGAATTCTTGAGGTTGAGCCGTTACGCTTGGGGTATCGTGGCTACAGAAGACGAACACTGTGTTAGGTTTGAAGACGGACTGAGAGATGAATTGAGGTTGTTGATCACTCCACAGCAAGAGAGAGAGTTTGCTGTGCTGGTAGAGAAGGCTAAGATTGTCGAAGGGGTGAAGGAGTCTACGAAACAGAATCTGGACAGGAATAGGCACAAGAGGAGTTTTGGGTCGTCAGGGTTGGCCATAAATTCTCAGAAAAGGTATAGGTATGGTGGGTCGAATCAAGCTGTGAGGTCTACTGCTGCTACTCAAGGACTAGCGCAGTATTCTCGATGTGGGAAATCTCATTGTGGGGAATGTTGGACTGGTGGCAGATGATGCTTTGAGTATGGGTCGTTGGATCATCATGTGAGGGATTGTCCACGTAAGCTAGCCAGGATACAATTTAAGGGTCAGGGGCGTACTCAGTTCAGGAATGGTGGACAGCAACCACAGAGGGGACGTGGTTCTGCCAGGGGAGGTAATGGTTCTGGTCGAGGTCGCGGAGCACCGGGTAGGGGTATAGTAATACGGAAGCAAGACAGCTTGGGCTGGTATATGCAGCGAGGCATCGAGAGGAGGACGATGTACCAGACGTCATAACCGGTACGTTCTTAATCTTCGGACTGCCTTATACTGCTTTGATAGATGTTGGTTCGACGCACTCGTATGTTGCCAGTAGTATAGCGGGAACTATGAACTTAGACTTTGAGATTACTTCTAGGGAGATGATAGTAATTAGCCCTCTAGGTCACTCTGTAGAAGTAAATAAACTGTATAGGGATGTACCCCTAGAACTTCAAGGGGTAGTGTTCTTAGCTGATCTGATGGAACTGCCATTCGGGGAGTTCGATCTGATCCTCGGGATGGACTGGCTAGTGAAGTACCAAGCAAGTTTGGATTGTGCGGCTAAGCACATGGTGTTGAGAACAGTTGAAGGTGAAGAGGTGGTAATGATAGGTAATAGAAGAGATTATCTATCCAACGTTGTATCTACTCTGAAGGCTGAGAAAATGGTCAAGAAGGGTTGTGAGGCGTTTATGGTTCATGTGTGTGCTTTGGAGGCTAAGGAATCAGCTGTGGGGAATGTCCAAATGGTGAAGGAATTTACCGATGTGTTCCCAGAAGAACTTCCGGGTCTGCCTCTAGATCGTGAAGTTGAATTTGGCATAAATTTGTTACCCGGAACCGCGCTAGTGTCTATTGCCCCGTATAGGATGGTGCAAAAGGAATTGGTGGAATTGAAAGCACAGATCCAGGAATTGTTGGACCGGGGTTTTATCCGGCCAAGTGTTTCGCCTTGGAGAGCGCCTGTGCTTTTTGTTAAGAAGAAAGACGGCACAATGCGGAAGTGTATAGACTACCGCCAGCTGAATAAGTTGATGATCAAGAACAAGTATCCATTGCCAAGGATAGATGATTTGTTTGATCAACTTAAGGGTGCATCAGTCTTCTCTAAGATCGATTTAAGGTTGGGGTATCATCAGCTCAAGGTAAAGGAGGCCAATATCCATAAAACGGCGTTTCGCACTCGCTATGGGCACTACAAGTTTTTGGTAATGCATTTGGGTTGACCAATGAGCCGGTAGCGTTTATGAACATGATGAACCGAGTGTTCCAGCCGTACTTGGACCAATTCGTCGTGGTGTTTATAGACGGCATATTGGTGTACTCAAAATCAGAGGAGGATCATAATGCGCATCTACGGGTGGTTCTGCAGACTCTGAGGGAGAAGCAACTATTTGCCAAGTTTAGTAAGTGCGAGTTCTGCCTTAAGGAGGTGACTTTCTTGGGTCATGTGGTGTCAGCTGAAGGGATTAGAGTGGACTCTCGAAAGATTGAGGTAGTGTTGGACTAGAAACTGCCTAAGTCGGTAGCAGAAATTCAGGGTTTTCTGGGTTTGGCAGGATATTACAGAAGATTTGTGGAAGGGTTTTCTTTGATTGCAGCGCCGTTGACCAAGTTGTTGAGGAAAGGGGTTCTATTTGTATGGTCTGATAAGCAACAGGAAAGTTTCGACAAGTTAAAGAGGATTCTGACAGAAGATCCGATCTTGATTCAGCCTGAAGCAGGGAAAAAGTTTACGGTATATTGTGATGCATCACATACTGGTTTGGGATGTGTACTGATGCAAGAGGGGAAAGTAGTGGCGTATGTGTCTCGACAATTGAGACCTCACGAAGTTAACTATCCGACACATGATCTAGAGTTGGCTGCAGTGGTTTTTGCCTTGAAGATATGGAGGCATTATTTGTACGGGGAGAAGCTGATAGTCTACACGGATCACAAGAGTCTGAAGTATCTCTTGACTCAGAAGGACTTGAATTTGAGGCAGCAGAGAGTGGATCGAGTTGTTGAAGGACTACGACTATTCAATTGAGTATCACCCGGGCAAGGCCAATGTGGTGGTAGACTCGTTGAGCCGTAAGGTAGTGTCAGACTTGAGAGCAATGTTTGCTCATCTCAGTTTGTATGATGACGGGAGTCTATTAGCAGAGTTGCAGGTAAAGCCGACTTGGGTAGATCAGGTTAAATAGAAACAGCTAGTGGATGAGGGCCTGAGTGCTCAGAGGTTGCAAGTGCAGAATGGTAGATTGAAAGGTTACAGGTTGACCAATGGTGGAGTGTTGTGTTTTCAAGGGAAAGTTTGTATGCCGAAGGATGTCGAGTTAAGGCAAAAGATTCTTCAGGAGGCACATAGCAGTCCATACGCTATGTATCCTGGAGGTAGCAAGATGTACCGAGATTTACGGGAACAGTATTGGTGGCCGAATCTGAAGCGGGAAACTGAGTTTGTGAGTAAATGTCTGACATGTCAGCAGTCAAGGCTGAACATCAGTTACCGTCAGGTTTACTTCAACTAGTAAAGATTCCGCGGTGGAAGTGAGAAAGGATTACGATCGATTTTTTCAGTGGGCTACCCCTTACGCCTAGCAAAAAGGACTCAGTCTGGGTGATTGTTGACCGTCTGACAAAATCAGCTTATTTTGTACCAGTTCAGGTTGATTACTCCCTCCAAACGTTAGCCAAGTTGTATGTGGCAGAAATAGTAAGGTTGCATAGAGTGCCAGTATCGATTATCTCAGATAGGGATCCCAGGTTCACGTCAAGGTTCTGGAAAGCGTTGCATCAAGCACTGGGTACGAGATTGGATTTCAAGATGACATTTCATCCATGATCGGATGGGCGATCGGAGAGGTCATTCAAATTCTAGAGGATATGTTGAGAGGTTGTGTTTTGGATTTCAGAGGCAGTTGGGAGGAATATTTGCCATTGGCAGAGTTTGCGTACAACAACAGTTATCAGGTAAGTATCCAGATGGCACCATATGAGGCATTATATGGTCGGAAGTGTCGTACACCTACATGTTGGACAGAGTTGGGTGAGCGTCAGATGTTGGGTTCGGAGTTGGGTGCTAAAGCAGAGGATAAGGTTAAGCTGATTCGAGCTCGTTTGAAGGAAGCTTCAGACAGGCAGAAGTCTTATGCCGATCTTAAGCGAAGAGATATAGAGTTTGCAGTGGGTGACAATGTTTTCCTAAAGGTCTCGCCGTGGAAGAAGGTGCTGAGGTTTGGTCGGAAAGGCAAGTTGAGCCCTAGGTTCATCGGGCCTTATAAGGTGTTAAAGTGTGTGGGACCGGTAGCTTATCAGCTCGAGTTGCCAGCAGAATTGAGTCAGATCCATGATGTGTTCCATGTCTCCATGCTTAGGCGCTATCGTTCAGATCCGTCGCATGTTGTGTCAGTGGAGGAAATCGAGGTGAGCCCAAATTTGACCATGGAAGAGGAACCAGTGCAGATTTTGGATCAAGGTGTCAAAGTTCTGCGTAGGAAGTCAGTTTCTTTGGTGAAGGTATTATGGCGGAACCCTGGTACGGAAAAGGCCACGTGGGAACCAGAGGATGTGATGTGGCATCAATACCCTCAACTCTTTTGACTAGGTAATTTCGAGGCCGAAATTATTTTTAAGGGGCGTAGAACTGTAACATCCTTAAATAGGGGCTCTTGAATTTTAATTGCTTGCTTGTGAATGGGTTGAATGTGATGCTGGTTAGAGTGTCTTAGGGTCTGGGTATGAGCCCAGGGTAGGCCCGAGCTATAGCAAAATTTTTATTTTTGGGTACTCGAAAGGGGGAGCTGAAGGAGCTAGGTGTTAAGGGTATTCTATAGCAAGTTTTGGCACAAGAAGTGCCTTGGTAAAGTGGCAAGGGAGGCGCCACTTAAGGCTTGGAAGTGACACCTCATGCAGGGGGAAGGAACCTTGGTTCGAGCTGCAGGAATCCCTCCTTGGGGTATTTCTTTTTGACGCCAGAACAGAGAGGAGTTGTGCTCAGGCAGAACTCTGGTGGATAGATGATGAACAAGTCAACAAAATCAAAACGGATGGAGGACAGAAATTCGTGGAGTTTGAACAATTCAAATGCATTAGAATGGGTGGCCAGGAGGAATTTGTGGAAGTTGGGCATGGGAGCTTAGAGTTGGCCGAATGGCAAACTCTAAAGGAGAAGGAGGAATCGATATTTGGAGGCTTAGGGGGTGCCAATTTTCATTTGTGGACTTGGGGGAGCTTGTTCGGCTAGCATAGAAGAGTTCTTTTCCTTCTTATTTCTTTTGGTCAAAACTGAATTACATTGAACCTTGTGTGCAGTTCTTTTTCCCTTTGAAACCAAAACCGAAACCCTTCTTTCCCTAAACCTCTTCTCATCTTTTGTTCTCTCTACTCCTATTTGGTATTTGGTCGAGACTAAGTCACCCTCCTCCCATTGTTTTCTCTCGTTTTCTTTTCATCATCTATTCAAACCTGAATGCCCTCTTGAACCTTTCCACTCTTCCTATTCGATCTCGACCGAATCTACTTTGATCTTCACTCATTGATTGTGTTGGAACCATATCGTTTTTCTTCCTCAAAGCCATAGCCGAATCTTCCTAAGGGCTCTATTATTTCTTCACTCTTTCAATCAATTCTGCAAGTGCCGAAACCCCATCATCCATCTTCTATTCCTTTGGGTTCTCATAGCTGAATCTCAACCTATTGGCAGGTAAGGTTCCATTGTTTTGTTTCTTTCTCTCTTCACTTGATCCCATAACCGAATCTCCCTGTCACACTCTCATTTCTTTTCTTTTTCTATCTTGGTTGCCTTAATGAGAAAAGCCAGAAGCTTTGTCGCTCAAACTCTCGTGGGACTCGGGATTTCTGTGGATTGTCGCCGATTGACCATTCACTTTCAATCGATTTCATTAATAGTAGGGTAAGTATTCCTGTCGACAATCAATTCTTAGTTGATGATTGACTGAATGCAGGAAAGAGGGGTTGACGCCATTTCGTGTGGGGTTTTCAGGATTTGTCGACTTAGGTAAGGGATCTAACTTAGGGATTCTAGTCCTTTATGATTTGTTTCACTGCTTTAACCCGACTTAGTGATAAAGGGTATTATGGATTCGAAGGCTAACCAAGCGGTAGGTGGGGTTAGATCTGAGACCCCAGCCCCTAAGTTCAAGAAAAGGGTTGTCTCGGCGGTTCGTGATTGGCCACCGGGGTGTGGGCCGGCATCCGAGCAGGAAAGTAGAAAAAAACGCGATAGTGTCGATTAACGATAGTACCGATGTAGAAAGTGTAGTTTTGCGCGTAATCAGGTGTGTATCTCTTACACACTTCATAATCAATGTATTGTTATGTTATTAACTTAAACACCGTTAAAAGCCGGAATAAGTGTGGATATCGATATGCTACCCTTATGGGTACGAGCGAGGACTCCGGGTAAGTCCGTTCTGATAGATAATGATATTTGATTTCTGATGAATAGGTATATGCTATGTTGCAGCATGTTGTTAATTGATAAAGCATGTTAGTAATATATGTATAAGCATGTGCATTGAAATGGGTATTATAAGAGGAGGGCGAAGATATGATATTTGTGACTTTGGGTCACCAGTGGTTTGGCACCACCAGTGGTTTGGTACCACATATGATATTTGTGACTTTGGGTCACCAGTGGTTTGGCACCACCAATGGTTTGGTACCACATGTGATATTTGTGACTTTGGGTCACCAGTGGTTTGGCACCACATTGGATATTTTAGTCACTCGTCCTAGTGGCTTAGTACCACAGTCGGTTGGCCCCACATGCTATATTAAAAAGGGATTGTCACCAGTGGTTTGGTACCACAAAGTGGGTTGGCCCTACATATGGATAATTGTTACTTTGGGTCACCAGTGGTTTGGCACCACCAGTGGTTTGGTACCACATTTACATATACTTTGATCGTGACTTTGGGTCACCAGTGGTTTGGCACCACCAGAGGTTGGGTACCACACGGGGTAGGATATAGAGTTCAGGATGGCTAGGTCTGGGTTGCATGTCATACATACTTGTTTATGAAACTGTGCAAGGGTTTTGCTATAACCGGGATAGGGATTTATACACTGAGTCTCGTGACTCACCCCTTCCCTTACATTTTGCAGATGATGCATAGATCGCGGATACGAAGCTGGATGGACTCGAGGTGGCCATGCATATTGCTTCCGGTTTTACTTTATCCACTATTCTGAGTAACTTCATTTTTAATTTGGATTTTATTTGGGTTTGTAATAAGGCCACTAACTAATATTTTTGGGATTATTTTTATCTGCTTTAAGTTTTATTATAATTTCTTAAGTAAAGAACATGGCATGTCTAAATAACTTGTAAAATCAACATTTTTCTAAATTCTATACGTCTTATCGGGTTTTCTAAAACTTACCATCGGGTAATAATAAACATGCATTGACAACAAACCAACTCAACTTTCTTTCAAAATTAAGTTTTACTTTTAGTTCAAATACAAAATGGTTTTCAACTGTACATTTAAACAACGTCGGGTTTCCTTAAAATCAAACGGGTTTCTTAAAATGAGCGACGACAAACGGTTTTTCTCAAAGGAGTTCCTCTTTTGTTCAAACTTTAAACAACAAGGTGTTTTCAATAACGGTTTTTCACAAGACAAATCGGCAATGTGTTTCATTCAAAATATTTTTACCCTGTGACATGCTGAATTCGGTCTTAGTGTGTTGATCGGGTTTGGGGTGTTACAGATTGACTTGACAAGTTCCTGCCCTAAAGATTTTCTAAAATTCCATCAACTGAAATAAACTTACTAATACAAGCTTTTCTTCTTGGAAATAGTCTTTTGATTGTGTAAGCTCACTTTTCATATTACTAATATTCGAAACTTGAAATTTTTTTATTTTTTTAAACATAATTAAATCACGAATAAAAAGCTTTGGTAACTGATCAAATCAAAACTCAATTAAGGGGTAGTCAAAAGAGAAGGGTAATAACAAATACAAAGGCTGAGGGTTAATATTAGTGGGTGAGTCAATAAAAAGGGTTTGTTAGGATCAAAGGGGTTCACTAGGGGGTTAATTGTTAGGGTAAGCTATTTAGTGGAATTAGTGGGTTAAGACCTAGGTGCCTTTATCATCTCTATATATCAAATCATAACTGTGGTCTGGACATGTATAAACAAAGCAAGTTCTAGAATAACAGTTCATAGTTGACACACTCATATCAGAAACTGAGCACGAAAAAGAATATATGCTCTATAAGTTTCAAATACTCACAAAAATTATGGGTGTTTTGACATCATCCTTATAAATTTCAAATTTCAAGGTAGAATTTAATTTCAGGTCAACAACCTAGCAACAATTTTAATGCTTGAGAAATAGACTTATCATGCTTGATTCTCTAGTATTCCTTAAATTAAACATCAATGTACAATTAACTATGACTTATTCAAAAAAAAAAAAAAAAAGTCAATGAAAAACATAAATTGTTAAAAATTTCATCCTAATTAGTAATATGACAATTTTACTTTAAGAACAAGGCTAAATTAGAGATTTGAGAATAATGAAGAAAGTTAGGCATAATTATTTACCCCCTCACTTAAGATGTACATTGCCCTCAATGTACAAAGATAAATAATAATTAGTGATCAATTAAAAAGATAGGAGGGGAAAATGTCACTTCTTGGTTTTACTGACGAGATCCTTAAGAATGTGGACAGTGTGTGGCATCAGGTGACTCTTTTTATTTCGCCTAGTTGTGCTTTTGTGTAAGTGAAATATGTGATTTTTTCTGCAAAGTCACTTTGTTAATGATCTTTTCGATAAAATAGATATGTTTGTTAGGGATGCTTGAATAATTGGGTAGCCAATGATAAAAATTTGCAATAATAATAAGAGCTCAAATTAAACAACAGAAAATAATATCTTAAAAATGAAGAAAAGTAAATTAAAGAAAACAAATTAAAAAAGATGCTGAGATGTCTGCTAATGATGTTGCTGCTCGGTATGGATGCTGACTCGGATTTGGTGCCTCCTCTGATGGTTGTGGAACATCGTTAGGAATGTCCTCGTCCTTTTCCTCGGTAGATGGTGATTTCAGTGTGTACTACGGAGGATTGGTCCCTCGATGTTGTTTAATCTCCTCATGTGTAGCATGGTTTGGTGTTGCATCGCACATGCAATGAAGTATGCCAGGTTGAACACATGTCTTTCAGACATGCAGGACAGGAAGTAGACGTCATGTTTGTTGACGACGCTGGTACTCTCCTTCCGACCGGTGATGGTATGCGCGAGTATGGTGTGAATGTACCGTAGGGCGGGAGGAAGGGCTGTTGCTTTGGATTTGCTGGGGTTGTAGAAGGCCGTCATTGGTCGAAGGTTGAGCCAGCAGTCATACGAGAGGTTGTGAGGTTCTCGGTTTAGACTTGCTAACGAGTTTTCTGCGATGAAGTCCGCCGTGTAGAGGCCAAGGGCTGCTCCGAATTGGGGTACGCTTAGTTGTCATACCTCACCCCCGAGATAGAATTGTATGGTACCCGGGTCGCTAAATTGAGCCATCACTATTTGTAGCATGAGTTTGGAGCAGAATTCAAGTGTAAGCCTGAGGTATGTAGGCTCGTTGATTGCGAAGAAGGTGTCCCATGGATCCATCGACAATAGTGCTTGAATGTCGGTAGCAAGCCCTACTTGTCTGACGGCTTCCCAATCAATTCGACGACCAGTGCCTATTGGCCTATCCCTTATGGCCTTGTATCGGTCCTCCTAAGAGTCTTGTGGGAAACGGAGTAATGGGTGTCGAAGTTCGTTGCTGGCAGAAGACGATCCGGGTCTTTTGCGTTTCTTGCTCGGGACGGCTCTTTTTACTCGTGATGACGACATATTCCTACAAATCAGGTGTAAAAACTCTCTAGTTCAACCAATATATTGCCAAATTCTCCCATTGTATTTTATCAATAACAAGCATAACAACTTATTCTAGCATGCATTACTTAAAAACAAAATGAAACAATCAAAAGCTTGCAATTTTAAGTAAATATAATATTAAATGTAAAGAGAAGGAGACATGTAAACAAAGAGTATGAATCAATTTTCTATGAACTAGACAAAGAATCTCTGTATACTAAACAAGAATTTGACTAAACTAAACAATATTAATCACTTTTTTAAACATGAAGGATAATATGCAAGAAAAGTGAAAAGACTTGAAGAAAGAATGAACCGGCGGTGGCGTTGAATGCCAGGCACGGGCGGCGCGCACGGCGGTGTTCTGGGTTTCTGGTGTGGGCACGGTGCTGTTGAGGGCATGGGGCTTGTGCGTACGGTTGTGTGGTGGCCGTGTGGGTGGCTGGGTTGAGTTTTCTGGGAGTAAACGGCGATGGGAATGGAGGAGACTGATTTGGTGGCCGGATTTTGAAGATTGGGAGAGAAAATTTTAATTTTAGGGTTTGGTTTTAGGGAGATGACAGTGAATTTTTATTTATAGGGAGGAAAACAGGGTCAGTCAACACGCCCGTGTCTGGTTCAAATTCGCCCGTGTTTTTTGTGTTTTGTAGGATTAGGCGTCTGGCACGGTCGTGTGTTTAAGGGGCACGCCCGTGTAGAATAAGGTAAACTGTAGGCACGGTGAGATCGCACGGCCGTGTATAACCCGTGTATAACAAGTCAGTAACCTCAAAAATTTTGCACGGTTGTGTAGCACGGCCGTGTGGTTCCCGTGTTTTAGAAGTCAGTAGCTGGAATAATTTTACACGGTCAAGGGCACGGTCGTGTCGAGAAAGTGCAGCCTGTGTTATCGAGAAAAATTCTACCCTGTTTAGGCACGGAGCATGGCACGCCCGTGTGCCTTCCCTTATTTTCTACACGGCCGGTGACACGGCCGTGGTCGAGGGCGTGTGCAAAATCCTATATTTTCATGCGATGTTTAGGAAAATAAAAAAAATGATGTTAGTGTGTTAGTGCACGTCCCGAGAAGCGCTCGTTTATAGTTTTATTTGATAATTTTTAGGGAGGTTTGAAAGTTTGAACATCCCCCCTTATGTCTATATTTTCGGTTTTATGACAAAATTGTAGTCAAGAAGCGTTTACCTTAAAAGTGCCAAATGCTGGATTGCTTACCTCGACTATTCCTTGTGGGAGGATATCATTTACCTTAAGAAGAAATTCTACCTTTTCCTTCAGATTTGTTGTAGTGACGTGAGGGTCGACTTTTTCTAACAGAACTTGGTCTCTTATTTTGTAGTGATTTGATGTTCCCACAAGCTCTTGTGGTGGTTCCTCTGGTTCTATATTGTGTGGAGCCGGCTCTGTCTTGACTTGTGTTTCCTGTTGTTCCTTGTGTAACCGTAGTTTTTCCTTGAAGTGTGCTTTCCACTCATCTAAGCCATCAATTTGGGTCCTTTGTTCTTCGTAAGTTATTTCTTTGTTGGCACTGAACTGAGGATCTGGTTCAACCGTTTTCTTTTTTGGAGATTCCTGAAAAGAAGGTGAAATTAAATGATTATTCAAAGAATTTTCCTGCTCACCTTGATTCCTTGATGACGTAGCTGAATCGAGGGCTTGAAGACTAATTGAGTCATCACCTACACAAAGTATGAGCTCTCCTGTGGCAACATCAATTTTAGTCCTGGCAGTTGCTAGAAAAGGTCTTCCTAAAATTAAGGGAATTGAATTAGCCTCATCCATGTCTAAAACAACAAAGTCTACTGGGAAAACAAATGTATCGATTTTGACGAGAACATCTTCAATAATGCCTTTAGGGATTCTAACAGTTTTATCCGCTAATTGAATACTCATCTTAGTTTGTTTTGGTTTCCCTAAACCTAGTCGCTTAAACAATGTATAAAGTATAACATTTATGCTTGCCCCTGAATCAGCTAACGCATTATCAATATTTAAACTACCGATTAAACATGAAATTGTAAAACTCCCTAGATCTATTTGCTTCTATGGTAGTTTATTTGGTAACATTGCTGAGCATGTTGCGTTGAGTTCCACATGGTGCTCTTCATCTATTTTGCGTTTGTTAGTCAAGAGCTATCTTAAAAATTTCCTTGCGTCTGGCATCTGAAAAAGTGCTTCAAGAAGCGGTAAGTTAATATGTAATATTTTTAAGAGTTTAAGAAACTTACCGAATTGCTCCTCCGAATCGTCTTTTTGTAATGCTGCGGGATAAGGTATGCAAGGTTTGTACTCCTTGACTACCGGTTTTGGCTTTTCTTGTACTACCTCTGTTGTACCTTCGTTTACCTTACTTTCTGGAGTTGAGTTAGGTGTATCTAACTCCTTGCTATCCTAAAGTGTGATGGCTTGAATTTGCTCTTTAGGATTAATTTCGGTGTTACTAGGTAGGCGTCTTTGCAGTCATTCTGACATTGACTTTACAAGTTGTTCAACGGCTTTGCTTACTTCCTTGACTGACTTAGCAAGCTCTTCCATTCGGCTTTCATTGCTTTTGATTGTTCTGTCAGCTTCTTGGATACATTCCTCGATGGTTGGCTTCTTGTCTTGTGGATAAGGCTGATTTCAGAAGTTTTGGGAGGGGTATTGCCTTTGATTTCCTTGATTGCCTTGTCCTCCCCATGAAAAATTAGGGTGGTTCCTCCAACCTGGATTGTAAGTGTTACTATAAGGATTATTATTAGGTCAAAAATTTTTACCTATATAGTTCATCTGTTCATCTTCTACTCCGGGTTGGTAGGGTGGGTACTCAGGATTCGCCACAGTTCCACTAGCGTCGCACTGTATGACTGGATGTATCTGTGAAGAATACAAACTATCAAGCTTTTTATTCATCATCTCTAGCTGCGTTGATAGCAAGGTCATGGCGTCGACGTTGAACACTCCTGCCGATTTTGTTGTCTTGATCCTCGAAGCTTGCCATTGATAGTTGTTTAACGACTTCTCCTCAATGAACTCGTAGGCTGCCTCAGGAGTTTTGTTGTTCAGCGTTCCACCAGCGGCTGAATCTATCAGTTGTCTCGTTGAGGGGTTTACTCTGTTGTAAAAGGTTTGGACTTGTAGCCACAGGGGTAAACCATGGTGTGGGCACCTCCTCAAGAGATCTTTGAACGTCTCCCATGCGTCGTAAAGTGTCTCTAAATCCATCTGTACAAAGGAAGAGATATCATTACGTAATTTGGCCATTTTGGCCGGTGGAAAATATTTCATAAAAGATTTTTCGGTCATTTGATCCCATGTAGTAATTGACCCTCGTTGTAACGAGTTTAACCACTGTTTGGCTTTATTTCTTAATGAAAAAGGGAATAACCGAAGGTGAATGGCATCATCCGAGACGCCATTTATTTTGAAGGTATCACAGAACTCAAAAAAGTTAGCTATATGCATGTTTGGGTCTTCGTCCTGCAAACCATCAAATTGAACAAACTGTTGAATCATTTGTATTGTGTTAGGCTTTAATTCAAAATTGTTAGTAGTTATAGCAGGCCTAACAATACTAGATTCTGCTCCTGTTAAATGCAGTTTCGCATAATAAAACATTGTACATGGAGCATGTTGATCTCCCACAACGCATAGTGGTGGCTTGTTTTCGTCCATCCCTTCAGTAGGATTGGATCTGTTTTCTTCCTCTCTTTCTATGTAGTCTAGGGCTCGCTTGGTTTCCCGGTAATTCCTACGAGTGTTTGCTTTGATATCACAATCGCATACCAAAGGTCCTCTCAGATTCCTTCTAGTCATAAACTAGAGGTACCTGGAAAAGAGAAGAAAATAATAAAAAAATGAAAAATTAAAATTAGAAAAATTAAAATTTACCCTAAGAAAACAAAAGAAATAAATTGCAAATAAAATAATGGCTAAAGTAATAAAAATAGAGCTTTCTTAATATTTTAGTTCCCCGGCAACGGTGCCAAAAACTTGATCACTGTGAAATCAGAGTTTGAAATATTTATAAAAGAACGATCAAACCTGGAGACTAACTCTGACAATGATATTAAGGCAAGTGTACCTATCGAACAGTAGTATAGCTTAGGCAAGACCGGATGTTGAACCCAAAGGAACTAAAAGTACTAATACTTACTTTCTTTTTATTATTTAGCCTAAATATGATGAAGGATTGCTTTTAAACTATAGTGACGACAACTAGACTAAAGAAACAAAAACAAAAAGATGAGACTGGAAATAACTTGGAAAAGACTCAGTTGATTTTGGTAATACCTTCGGGAAGAATCCACCTAGACTTCCTTTATTATTTAACTCTAAATTATATGATTTCTTTACTTAACTTGATCTGTGAGCCTCCCTAACCTATCTTAAACCCTCTCTCGAGGTGAATAACGTCTAATCCTAGGTTAATTAGTGGAACTCTCGTTCGCTTATAATAACCCCCTAGGAAAGCAGTAAATCAATCAATGGATTCCCATATTAGGTTTCACCCTAATCTGGCAAAATCTCATAACCCTATCTCTAGGTGCCCGATCAACTCCGCTTAATTATGTTGGATCTACTCTTAAGCAAGGTCTATTCCTCCTCTACCTAAGCACATTAGATTTAGATTAAGAAACATAATTAAGAACAAACTAAGTAATTTATCATATAACTTAAAAATCAAATAATAAAATCTGTCTAGGTTTCATCCCCCTTCAGGTATTGGAGGGGTTTAGTTCATAATGGAAAAATAAAACATCACAAGAGAAAAGATAAAACAAAACATAAGAAAAATCCTAAAACTCCCTGACGGGATTGAAGGAGAATTCCGCCGTCTTGAGTATAACTCCGGCTTCTTGGTGATGAATCAACTGGCTATCCTCACATTATTCCCTAACTCTGGCCTTCTCGGCTTGGCTCCTTGGCCCAGCTTTCGCTCCCCTTTCAAGGTGGTACTTGGGGTGTATTTATAGGCTCTTGGAATTTCGATTCTTTCTCCCTAAGTATCCTTTTCCGATTGAAATTTCTCTTTCCAGCGACAGGGGCACGGGCATGTCACACACTCGTGCAAATCGAGACCTGGCCGTGTTCAGATTTCTGCTTTAGCATGACCGTGTTCGGTGGTGATGAGGCTGTGCTCCATGTGTTCGTCGAGACACGGCCCTGTGGTCCTTGGCCTAGGCCGTGTCGATTTTGTGGAAATGCCCATTTACTTCGTTTCGTTTTGTGTTCTTTTCTTCCTCGGGTGCTTTCCTGGGTATAAGTCATGAAAAGAAAGGATTAAACGCACCTTTTTATATAAAACAAGGCTTAAATATTCAAAAAGCATAATAAATGTGAGATTAAAATATGTTATATTTACGGTTTATCACATGCACATTGAGAAAAATGTCTGCGAGAACATCATTGGGACTATTTTGAATATCGATGGAAAATCGAAAGACAATCTTCAGATTCAACTTGATTTAGTCCACATGGGAATTCGGCGTGAGCTTCATCCCCAAGCACTTTCAAATGGGAAATATTGGTTGCAGCCTTCTATTTTTTCAATGTCGAAGATGGAGAAAGAAGTGTTTTGCATGGTGTTGAAGGATATAAAGGTCCTGGATGCGTATGCATCAAATATATCTCGATGTGTGAGTCTTAAAGATCGAAGACTATATGCCTCAAAATCACATGACTATCACATCTTGATGCAATATTTACTGCCAGTTGTTATGCGGTGTTGTATGTCGAAAAAGGTGACGTCTTGTATAATTGAACTACCCAATATAATGAAAGGCATTTTTGGCAAAGTTTTGGATGTTCAAGAACTTTAGACACTACAAGATTGAGCCGCATGACTTTATGCAATTTGGAGAACATCTTCCCACCTTCCTTCTTCACTATTATGGTGCACTTGATAATTCATCTCCCTCATGAAGCAATACTTGGTGGACCGATTTTCTATCGATGGATGTAACCATAGAAATGTGTTAATTTATTTGTAAATTATTCCTTCATTCACCTCAATGCCTTTATTGCAACTTTTGATAATGTTGTATATCGTGTTTAGGTTCCTATCCAAATTGAAGTCTTACTGCCGCAATAAGCGTTATCCAGAAGGATCAATTGCTGAAGGCTACTTGGCAGTGGAATGTATGACTTTCTGTTCAAGATATTTAGAAGATGTTGAAACAAGACTGAATAGACCAAGTAAAAATGCTGGGCTGACTGATCATAATTTGGCTGAAACTTATTTATTTCAAAGTTATGGAGAACCAATCGGTAAAGTTGAAATTGCAGAATTAGATGATAGATCGTGGGTACAAGCACATCGATATGTTCTTTTTCACCACGATTCAATGGAACCATTACGCAAGTAAGTTCTAGAATTTGATAAATATTCATCAATTATAATTTGTTTATCTTCTAACAAAGTAAACCTTTTTTTAATATAGTGAGTACAAACAAATCTTGAGATCTCGTTCACGGTCCTGAAGATTACAACAACAAGAAATTAATAAGTTATTCACAGAATCTTTTCATGAATGGTTAAGCCAAACGGTATGCAATTGAAGCTTTCATTGACAAATAATAGTGTTTTCTCATAACATTTATAATTACTCAATTTACTTTCAATTCAATAGGTTTGGAGTCGGAAGGATGTCAATAACGAAGTTAAATGGCTTTCCCAAGGACCGAATAGAATATTAAAAAGATATAGTGCCTTCCTTATCAATTGATTCATATTCCATACAAAATATCACGAGAGATTGAGGAGAACTAAAAATTGTGGAGTTGTTGTTATTCTTCAATTACAAGTTATGCTAGTGCTAGGGACAGTAATCCAGTTGAGGAAAATGTGGAGTATTACGAACTTCTTACTGATATAATTAAGTTAGATTATCATGGCAAATGGAAAGTTTCTTATTTCGATGTGATTGGGCTGATGTTAATACTGCTCGCAGAATTAAACAAGATCAATTTGGTTTTACAATGGTGAACTTCTCTCGATTGATTCACACTAGACAACAATTGATAGATGAGTCGTATGTTTTTTCTTCTCATGTGAAGCAAGCTTTTTACTCGAAAGATCCAACTGATGAGGGTTGGTATGTTGTACTCCGAAACACCCCTAGAGACTTATTTGACATGGGCAATGGAAGTAGAGATGATATCATCGAAAGATCAGAAACTTTGCCTTTTCCAGAACAAAACTTAAATGAAAATATCCCTAGTACTAGTATACGATTTCAATGGGTTCGTCAGGATGTGGACGAATATATTTACGAATTATGATGTAGTAAGATTTTATGATTTTTTAAATATATGTAATATTATAATTTTAATAGTGGTCATGTTATATAACTTAACTATTTTATATGTACTATTATTGTTGTTATTTGTTTCTAAAATTTCAACTATTTTATGTGTATTGGAGGAAAAATGCGTAGAAGAAGATTACAGAATTTAAGTATTGTCCAGAATACTCCAAATTCGGAAGAAGGAAATAGTGAACAATAGACAGCTATTGGATCTTCGAATGTGCCGGAGACACTTGATGAGCCTGTAGAATTTCAAAGTAATGTTAAGTTTATTTTACATGCGTGTTGACTTTTATTATTGCTCGTATTTCTCAATTTCAATATAATAATATATTATTTTCCAGCTGAAAGTGGTGGGACGCGCAGAGGTCGAGGACGTACGCTATTTAAAGATTTATACAACTTAAATCCTGTCGATCATGTCAAAGTAAGTAGAAACAGTTATGGTTAGCCTGTTGGACCAGAAGCTCGACTTTTAGCAGGCTATTTGGGCATTATAGCACGAAATGCCAATGTGTTGCCCATCGACTACGAATCATGGCATCACATGCCTGATAGCAACAAAAATCAAGCTCTCAATAATATTAAGGTAACAAAACGTGAATGTAATTTATAATACTTTGGTTTAAGTTTCATTTATATTTACTTTCTAAACTTGTGTTTTTTAGGAGAGATTTGTTTTACAGGTCTCGGATGCCTATATCAAGAAGGCATTGGGTTAAAAATGGAGAAACCATAAAAGCACTTTGAAAAAAAAAAGATACTTTTAAGAAAGACATAAGCCTCGAAGAAAAATTGCAAAATGTCCCGCCAGGAATGCTGAGGTACCAATGGGAAGATGAAGTTAGATTCTGGAATTCAAAGAAAGGAGGGGTATTACGTACTTCCAAACTCTTATAAATTTTTCGGTTTATAGTATTTACTATATACGTAATAATAATTTCATTATGTAGGACCGTGAGCGAGTTGGAACAAGCAGCAGGCAAAAACAAAAATTCACGTACATGGCAGGGTTGAGAAGTTTTGCTTGTGTAGCTGAGGCCCATGTATTATGAATTTATTAATTCTATCAAATATTAATGACTTTCTACCATTAAATAATATTTTTACTACTATATTGTAGGAAGTCTTATCTGGTCAAAAAGTTGGACGCCTTCAGCTTTTTGACATTACGCATAGGAAGAAAGATGGATCTCCGATGACATCCGAAGCTGGAGAAATTATGGTATATTTACATAATAAAATTTGATTTATTATAAATATTTATAATGATTAATTCGTCTTTAGTAGTTTTAAATAATGTTAAGTTATGTTGCATTCTTTTTTTATTATATATTTCGTTTTTAACTCTTTAATTGATTTATTAGGAGAAACTAAAAGATAAGAAGGCAGAGTATGAAGTGATTGCTTCGACTGATAGTTCTGTTAATTTTGAGGACATTGATAACATAATTAATGAAGTTTTGGGTCCTGAAAGGTATGGTCGAGTTTGGTTTCAAGGATCTGGTGTTAACCCGACCCAATATTTTGGATCCAGCTCGCAGCAATACATGCCTTCCGGGAGTCAAGCTCAAGTTGAAGTTCAAAGGTTAAGAGACCAGATAGTTCAGATGCAAGCGAGCACTGTTGAGAAAATTTCTCAACTTAAAGCGGAGGCAGCATCGAGAGAAGCTGAGGTTCAAAAAAAATATGAGGAAATCCAGCTACAACTTAAAGCAGAGGCAGCAACGAGAGAAGCAGAGGCAACAACGAGGGAAGCGAGGGAAGCAAAGGTAGCATCAAGGGAAGCAGAGCAGAGCAGAAAGTATGATGAACTCTAGCTATAGCTTCAGATTATGATGAAGATGTTCCAGCAGTCGCAAATGCAGCCATCTTAGACATTTGTTTTCTTGTAACTTTTAACATTATTGTAAGAAAATTTTGAATTATACTTCATTTATAATTTATATCATATATCTTTCGTATAATTTTGTATCATTTAGATTTGCTGTTTTTGGTTGGATTTCATGCTATATTTGTTGTTTTTGGTTGGATTTCATGTAGGAAGGGTTGGATATTGGTGAAAAATGTATACTGCAAATCTGCCCAAATTAGCGGCATTTGTAAAAAAAGCGTACAGCGGCGTTTTATAAAAAAGCGCCGCTAAAGACCATGACTTATAGCGGCGTTTTCTAAAAAGCGCCGCTAAAGACCACGACTTATAGCTGTGTTTTCTATAAAAGCGCCACTAAAAGTCATGGTCTTTAGCGGCGTTTTTTTCAAATAAACACTGCAAATTTTAGCAGCGTTGTCTATAACAGCGTTGTCTATAGCAGCATCTTTTGTGGCGCTTTTAAAGGCAAAAAAAGAAAAGCCGCAAAAAAATCTGTTTTCTTGTAGTTAGGACAAAGGGCAACGAGAGTCACGAGGAGAAAATGAAGAGAAAAGAATAATAAATACAACATTGAGAAAGATAAAACCTTAACAATCCCCGTCTTCACGTGTTGATAAAGACAAAAGAATCACTGGTGCTGTGGTGTGTCACCCCCCATAATTGTGGAATTAACCATTTACAGCAAATTATATTTGTGTTCCGTCTAACAATATCTGAAAAGAAAGTTTGAGGTCACCCAAAACGTGGGCCAGTTTTTCTTGCTTCTTCTTACTTTACCATTATAGTCATTTGTGGTATATCTTTAGAATTTTGTTCGCCATTATCAATATTCTAAATAAAATATTCGATTAAATTGCTATTGCATGAATACTGATTTTTTTTTAAATAAATAAACAAAAATTATTATTAAATATAAAATTAAAAATGATATTTTCATTATAAAAAAAATATGGATTAGAAAAAAATTACAATCTATTTATACATATTATATTAGTTTTTCTTGAATCAATGTATAGGAAAATAGCATAGCTTTCCTAGAAAAGTTAAATCTGGTACAAACTTTTCAAATTTTTTTTTATAATTTAGCCTTTAAAATTGTTTTTAATCCATGTTAGTTTTGAATCATGTTGATTTTGATACTTTAATATTATGCTACATCATCAGTTAAAAAGTTATAATTCTTTATAAAAAATTTTAGGTGATGACATGACATAATATTAGAGTGTGATATCACTACATGGACCAAAAATGAGAAAAGTTACCAAGTTTAAGTATTAATGTGGACAAAAAAAAAGTTCAAGGACTAAATATTACCTTATCCCAATTTTTTTATACATTTTTAATCTAAGGTTAATCTCAAATCCCTAATTAATTATTAGAAATTTGTGTGTGGAAATCACTTATTTAGAAGATAAAGAAATGTATGAAAATAACATACAATAAATAATTAAACATATGATTTGAAACAAATTAAATTATAACACATGGAATATGTATGATATTAAAATGAATAATTATATTAAATTGTGAGTAAAACAAAATTTAAAAATATAAATCCATTAAATTAAAAATACTAAATATACAATTGATGAAGGTAATAAATTGTGCATATTAAAATAAAAATGTATAAAATTATCAAAATGAAACTTTGGTTATGTGGTCAGTTTAAAGTTTTACAAATTTAATTGGTGTGGATTCAAATCCCACAATATGCATATTTTTTATTGGTTTTTGTTAAAAATAAAATACTAAAGTACTCTCAAATAATATAACTTAGTTTAATTATAAAAAGGATATTTATGTAATTTTTCTAATCAAATTGGTGCCAAGTTGATTCGTGACACCAATTCAATCAAATACTTAAATAGCCGTATAAATAGTAACATTAAAATATTTTACACCTAAATTCACTCAAACCTATAACCTTAAAAAAATTTCAATAATATTATATCAACTGAATTAAGATTCGATCAATAAAAAGGATTAATATTAGTTTGAAAGTCAAAATTATATAGCATTGGGGAATGTTTTGTTAAATTCTTTTAACTATACTTATTATAAAGTTATTGATGGAGTTGGTTTTATAGGTTAATCGGATACTAACTTAAATGAAAAAAAAAAGATGAAATGCCCTCAATTTACAAATTCATATAATTTAAATTTCATATTTGTGCTTTACCATTCAACTAAAACTTTATTTTTTATATATATCAATTTTTTATAAATATACTTTTTATATAATATTGTTTTTCATCCATATCGTAAACTTGTCATAATCTAATTATAATTGATAACTTTTTACAGGATAAAGCAATTTTTATTGCTTAGATAATCCATCAATCCTTCGTTTTTTTTTTCTCATTGTTTGTTAGAAGGAAAATAAAAAAAACCCTCTTTTTTTTTGTTAGATCTACATAACCTCCAATAACCCTGCCTCGACGTTAAGTCTGAATTCGAAAGATTACATTGGCCACCGAAATGGCCTAGTAGAATTACCGGAGTTTAAAAACAGTTGTTTAAAACATTTCCTTCAATTTCTGAACAAAAACTTTGCGTGTTTTCAAAATGTACAATTTAATTTCAAAATCGATCAATGTTATTGATTGTTTTCCAAAAGTTGAATTCCAGTTATATATATATATCTTTCAAACCTCTTCTACATAGTCATGCAATGGAAAAATGATATTCATCATAGTTTTAAGGAAAACTAAATTTCATGCATAATTAATTTAAAATCCATATTTCAATATCCTAAAATAAAATTAAATGTCATGTATGCCAAATAAACCCAAAATTAAAGTCCCATGCCACAGTTCAAATAAATCAATACAGTTCCAGATAATAGAAATTATAATGTAAAACTAAAATACTTTTAAATAAATAAAATAAAAACTATCCGAGCCAAGCCTTCTGGATGCCGTGTTCGCGTCGTAACTTGGTGGGTTATCTATAAAGATAGAAATTAAAAGGGGTGAACTAAGAAGCTCAGTGTCAATCAAGTCACAAGAAAATTGATGTAATAAAGCATGCGAAATGACAGTTCTTTAGAACAATCACATTCATATAGCAAGTCATAGTAATAGTTTTATAGATCAACACATCACTATAATATTTTAGAATTCACAATTTTGTATGCACATGTTTATGAATGGCAATGCAATTTCAGAATATCAAAAGAAAAATCCTTCCTAATTTCGCTACACACCTTTCTAGGAGTTCCCCTGAACTCATCCATCCGTACACACTGGGTTATGGATAAACCACCACTGATTTGCAGATAAACTGCCACTTTGTTGTAAAATTTGTGGATAAACCACCAATATTTTTTTAGATAAAATATTTGCATATAAACTGCCATTGGGTTATGGACAAGCCACCACTGGTTTGCAGATTATTAAACTGTCACTCTTCCTCCATACATAACATGCTTTGTAACAAAATAATGCAAAACAGTAGACATGCTTAACATGTATTCAGTTTAACATTAGCAGTGGACATGCTTAACATGTATTCAATTCAACACTAGCAATGACATGCATAACATGTACTCAATAGGGCAGTAACAATATTAACACTAACAATTTATCAATATCACATTGACAGTAGGCATATAATATTCACTTCTCATACAATATAACAATAGTACTTAAGTCATTAAATCACAGATTCCAGAATAAGCACAATATCATGGGCTTAATTGAGCAAATAAAAACTCTAAGAACAATTTAGGGAATATATAAGGACTAAATTGCACATTTCATAAATTTATGAGAAAACCTATAAAACAGGGGTCACACGGTGTGTGGCTAGGCTGTATAATAAACTATGGTCGTGTAAAAAATGCTAAATTTAACCTTCAAGAAAGACAATGTTGTGTGGCAGGCCGTGTGGTCCACATGCCTGTGTGGGAGACCGTGTGGTTTTAAAATTCACATGATTTTCCATCGATTCACTTGGTAAAGAACTCCTTTCACTAGGGGTTCGATTGACATTCCTCACGATCAAGTCTTATAACAGCCTATTTTTAGTCAAATCAGAACAGTGGTTTTGGGACCACAAATATGATGTCAAAATATTTATTTTATTATTATTTTAAGGTCTACAGTACTAATATATGATTTTGTAAAAATTTTGTTAAGAAATTTTATCATTTGATTAGTCAATTTGATAAAAAGGACTAAATCGCGTAAAGTGCAAAAGTGTTGTTCTAACAGCTAAAGGTATTAAATAGCTATAGAACCTTAAATTCAAGGTCCTTATGTTGTAATTAGACCATAATATCATGAGTGGACAATTATGGACAACCATTATATGATTTTAATGTTTAATAAGTAAGGTTAATTTAGTAATTTGGTTAATTTAAGTATAATAAATAAAAAATTAAAATGTTGTCATCTTTAATGTCTTCAATAGATTTTGAGAGAAAGAAATACATGGTTCTCTTAAGCTAGGGTTCGGCCATCTTCAATCATTATAATTTGGTATGTATTTTGTCCCGTTTTTAATGATTGCTATGTTTTTGAGATCGTTGCAGCTAGTACTAGCTAGCCCAGGGAATAATTTGCAAAACTGTTAAAGATTCTGAATGTTACCATTATTGATGATAGATTTTGAATGGTTGTTGATAGTTAAACAAGTTTTTTAAAGTGATTTTGAGTAAAAATGCAAAATAAGGATTTACTTGTAAAAATGTGCAATTAAATGAGAAATATGGACTGCTAGGGACCTAATTGAAATTTGGCTAGCATGGGTTGAGATTGAATTGGGTGAATTTGTGATTTTATGAAATAAGGACTAAAGTGTAAAAATGTGAAACTTTAGGGGTAAAAGTGTAAATGTGCCTAAATGTGTGTTTTGGATTTAATTGAATTAAGTAGTGATTGAATAAGCTAAATTTAATATTGTATAGATCAAGAAAAGCAGAATATAGACTTAGATAGAGGAAAGAACAATATCTCGGATTAGTTGATTGTGTTGTCTTTTCACATCAGAGGTAAGTTCGTATGTAAGAAGCATTGTTATAATTATGATTTAAATGATTTTATGTTTCATAAATTGTGTATACGAGACTACAGTCATGTTTGACGATGATTCGCTATGTATGGCACTTAGTGTGCGATTCGAGATAGTTTTGGCTATGTATGGCACTTACTGTGCGAGATCGAGATAGCTTCGGCTATGTATTGCACTTAGTGTGCAAGATTAAAATAGCTTCGGCTATGTATTGGCACTTAGTGTGCGAGATATCGAGTATTCGACAGTATTCCAAATTGGTATGAGCTTGTTACGAATTTGTACAGGTATATACATGGTAAGTATGAGCTTCAAATAGAAGAAGATAAGAATTTGCATATAAGAATATGATTAAGCTTATGGAAGTTTTGTTTGTTATCATGAATTACATGTTAAATGGTTCAAATTGACGATTTGTGCATTATGATTTGTTGAGTTTATTTTATATGAGCTTACTAAGCTATAAAGCTTTGTTTATTTTTCACATGTTTTATAGTGATTTCAAAGCTAGCACGAATTATGGGATCGTTGGAGACTCCGTCACACTATCAAACTATCATTTTGGTACTTTTGAGCTCATGGTTTGGCCATATGACATTTATATGATTATGGTCATTTTGATATGGATTTTGGTAGTGAGTTTTGCCATTAGAGATGACTTGTGAATGGTCATGTTTTGGTTTGTATATATAGCCATGAGACTTGGCTTAACTTGGTTTAGTTTGGTCATATATATATATAGTGTGCATATGGTTTATATTATGTGATTGAGGTTGGTTTTGCACTGTTATTGATAGTTGATATTATTGATCGCTGTAAAATCAGAGTTTTAAATATTTATAAAAGAATGATCAAACCTGGAGACTAACTCTGACAACGATATTAAGGCAAGTGTACCTATCGAATAGTAGTATAGCTTAGGCAAGACCGGATATCGAACCTAAAGGAACTAAAAGTATTAATACTCACTTTCTTTTTATTATTTAACCTAAATAAGGTGAAGGTTGCTTTTAAACTAAATTGACAACAATTAAACTAAGGAAACAAAGACAAAAAGACGAATTTGGGGATAACTTGGAAAAGACTCAGTTGATTTTGATGATACCCTCAGGAAGAATCCACCTAGACTTCCCTTTATTATCTAACCCTAAATTATATAATCTCTTTACTTAGCTTGATCCGTGAGACTCCCTAACCTATTCTAAACCTCTCTCGAGGTGAATAACGCCTAATCCTAGATTAATTAGTGGAACTCTCGTTCGCTTATAATAACCCCCTAGGAAAGTAGTAAATCGATTAATGGATTCCCATATTAGGTTTCACCCTAATCCGGCAAAATCTCGTAACCCTATCTCTAGGCGCCCGATCAACTCCGCTTAATTATGTTAGATCTACTCTTAGCCAGGGTCTATTCCTCCTCTACCTAAGCACATTAGATTTGGATTAAGCAACATAATTAAGAACAAACTAAGTAATTTATCATATAACTTAAAAATCAAATAACAAAATTCGTCTAGGTTTCATCCCTTTTCAGGTATCTGAGGGGTTTAATTCATAATGGAAAAATAAAACATCACAAGAGAAAAGATAAAACAAAACATAAGAAAAATCCTAAAACTCCCTGACGGGATTGAAGGAGAATTCGGCCGTCTTGAGTATAACTCCGGCTTCTTGGTGATGAATCAACTGGCTATCCTCGCATTATTCCCTAACTCTAACCTACTCAGCTTGGCTCCTTGGCCTAGCTTTCGCTCCCCCTTCAGGCTCTTGGAATGAGATTCTTTCTCCCTAAGTATCCTTTTCCGACTGAAATTACTCTTTCCAGTGACAGAGGCACGGCCATGTCACAAGCCCGTGCAAGTCGAGACCTGACTGTGTTCTGATTTCTACTATGGCATGGCCGTGTGTGGTGGTGATGAGGCCGTGCTCCAGGTGTTCGTCGAGACATGGCGGTGTGGTCCTTGGTCCAGGCCGTGTCGATTTTGTGGAAAGGCCCATTTGCTTTGTTTTAGGCCCGTTTTGTGTTCTTTTCATCCTCGGGTGCTTTCCTGGGTATAAGACATGAAAAGAAAGGATTAAAAGTATCTTTTTATATAAAACAAGGCTTAAATCTTTAAAAAGCATAATAAATGTGGGATTAAAATATGTTACATTTACGGTTTATCAAATACCCCTACACTTAAGCTTTTGCTTGTCCTCAAGCAAAATTCTCAACTTATATTTAAAACGAACTTTCCATGATTCATAATTCTTATTGACAATGTCTTATCCTAATTCACAGATAATTCATACATGGATAATTTAATTCAAAGTGTCCTAAAGATTCAAACGAGATAAGTCACAATTTTGTATATCGAAAATATAGGTATCTCCCCTCTTTTAAATAACTACCTTTTCAATTCAAAATCGACAAGGATTGATATCCTCACTTAGGATTCATTCAAATCACTCGAAAGTGTTTTAAGGTTTAGAAAAAGATCGCTCAGAAGTTGAACCTGAAAGGTTAATCCCATAGGCTTGCTTGAAAATCAAATCTCCACCACTGTAATATGGGATGACAAATAGATTAAAAGGTCTTTGTTTGGGTTGTAACGGGGCTAGGGTGAAAGGTGTGGTTACAGGCTGAAATTAGAGGGTTAGAATCAAGATTGACTTGACAAGTACCTATCCTAAATTTTTTTTGAAATTCCATCAACTGAAGAAGCAATAAATTTACTAATACGAGCTTTTCTCTTTGGAAATAGACTTGATTGTGTAAGCTCACTTTTTATACTACTAATATTGAAAAACTTTGAATTTTTTTTTAAGATCAAACTAAATCACGAATAATAAATTTCGGTAACTGATCAAATCAAAACTCGATTAAGGGGTAGTCAAAAGAAAAGGGAAATAACAAATATAAGGGCTGATGGTTAATATTAGTGGGTGAGTCAATAAAAAGGGTTTGTTAGGATCAAAGGGGTTCACTAGGAGTTAATTGTTAGGGTAAGTTATTTAGTGGAATTAGTAGGTTAAAGCCTAGGTGCCTTTATCATCTCTATATATCAAATCATAACTGTGGTCTCGACATGTATAACCGAAGCAAGTTCTAGAATAACAGTTCATAGTTGACACACTCATAATCAAAGACTGAGCATGAAAAGAATATATGCTCTATAAGGTTCAAATACTGACAAAAATTATGGGTGTTTTTAACATCATCCTTATGAATTCCAAATTTCAAAGTAGAATTTAATTTCAGGTCAACAACCTAGCAACAATTTTAATGCCTGAAAAACAGACTTATCATGCTTGATTCTCTAGTATTCCTCAAATTAAACATCAATGTACAATTAACTATGGCTTATTCAAAAACATGTCAATGAAAATCATAAATCATTAGAAATTCATCCTAATTAGTAATATGACAACTTTGCTTTAAGAACAAGACTAACTCAGGGATTTGAGAATAATGAAGAAAGTTAGGCATAACTATTTACCCTCCCCCTCTTAAGATGTACATTGCCCTCAATGTACAAAGATAGACAATGACTTTTACGAGACAAACCAAAAGAGAAGGGTAAAGATTACTCCCTGAGAGATGGATGTTGCTCATGAAGGATGGTGGCCACTTGCGACGAAGGCGTCGGTATGGTGGTGGTTTGAGGAGTAGCCAGGATTTATTAAGACCTAAATAAAAGAAACTAAATATATAATTAAATAAAAGAAAAATAAATTAAGAGGAAACAAAAATGTAAACAAAACAAAATTAAAAGATAAATAGACTAAAGAGTCCTCATTAAAGGATGGTTCACAAGGTGGGAATCAACGCTAAGGTTGGGGATGTGGTGGTGGAGGCGGAAGTGGCGTGATTCCCTAGCAGCCTTTCGAACCTGATACTAAGAAACTAAAATAAAATTAAACAAAAATACTAGTAAAGAAGTTTAGAAAAGGAAAATAAATGAGAAGAGCAGGAAATTGAAGCAAAAGAGAAAGAAAACATAAAAACTAATTGGTCTCAAAGACCCTTGGCTTAGTGTTGAAACAAAGCTGCCGGCATGAACCCATGTTGACCGTTCTCCTTTACGGAATGTGGCCTTTTACGCTTCTTTGGCATGGTGTTGGCTTGCTCAAGGATCTAGAGCCTTAGTAAGTGGAGAATCTGAGATGAAGAAGAGTGAAAAAACAAAAAAATAGGGATGAAATCAGATGGGAAAAAGGGAAAAGGGTGAGAGGTTTAAATAGATATTCAAATGTTCTGCTCTCCCACGGCCATGGTCCAAGGGTGTGTCAAATTACACGGCCTCCTCACACGACCGTGTTATAAAGGGTGTTGTCACCCTATGCCCGTGCTTGATCCTTCCACGCCCGTACTTTTGGTGTTTTCTCTTGGCACGGTCGTTTGCACGGGCGTGTTTTACATGTGCTCGATAAGTTAGTAACCTCAGCAATTTCACACGGTTATGTGGCATGGTCGTGTTCTATTCGTGGTATGGAAGTCAGTAGCCTCACACGGTTGGTGCCACGGTCGTGCCATGTCTGTTGGTGCCCGTGTTGAGAGTGGCTGGATCTGTGACGTCGGGGTGGTGGTTGGGCTGACTGCACGGCCTCTGCCCTGTTAGTGTGGTAGTTTTGGTGGTCCACACGGCCACGGACACGGCCGTGTGTAAGGCCGTGTGATCTTGGATTTTGCACTTTTGGGTTAGTTGAAAAAAGAAAAGAAAAGAAAATGCAAATAGAAGTAGGGTTAATACTCGAGTTGCCTCCCGAGAAGCTCTTATTTTTAGTCTTCAGCTAGACTTTCCTCATATTTGAAAATTTTAGGGAGGTTTGAAATTTTGAACATCCTCCCTCATGTCTATAGTGTTAGTTTTATGACAAAATTGAAGTCGAGAAGTGTTTACCTTAAAAGTGCCAAATGTAGGGTTGCTTGCCTCGACTATTCCTTGTGGGAAGATATCGTGTACCTCAAGGAGGGCTTCTCTCTTTTCCTTCGGGTTTGTTGTGGTGATGTGAGGCTCGACTTTATCTAACAGACCCTGGTCTCTTATTTTATAGTGATTTGATGTCCCCTCAAGTTCTTGTCATGGTTTCTCTGGTTTTACATTGTGTGGAGTCAGTTCTTCATTGACTTGTGTTTCCTGTTCTTCCTTGTGTAACCCTAGTTTTTCCTTGAAGTGTGTTTTCCACTCAACTAGGTCATCGATTTGGGTCCTTTGTTCTTCGTAAGTTATTTCTTTGTTGGCACTGAACTGAGGATCTGGTTCAACCGTTCTCTTTTTTGGAGGTTCCTGAAAAGAAGGTGAAATTAAATGATTATCGAAAGAATTTTCTTGCTCACCTTGATTCCTTGATGACCTAGCTGAATCGAGGGCTTGAAGACTAATTGAGTCGTCATATACAAAAAGTATGAGCTCACCTGTGGCAACATCAATTTTAGTCTTGATAGTTGCTAGAAAGGGTCTTCCTAAAATTAATGGGATTGAATTATCCTCATCCATGTCTAAAACGACAAAGTCTACTGGGAAAACAAATCTATCAATTTTTACGAGAACATCTTCAATAATGCTCCTAGGTATTCTAACAGTTTTATCCGCTAATTGAATACTCATCTTAGTTTGTTTTGGTTTCCCTAAACCTAGTCGTTTAAACAATGTATAAGGCATAACATTTATGCTTGCCCCTAAGTCAGCTAACGCATTATCAATATGTAGACTACCAATTAGACATGGAATTGTAAAACTCCCTGGATCTTTTTGCTTCTGTGGTAGTCTATTTTGTAACATTGCTGAAATGTTGCGTTTAGTTCCACGTGGTGCTCTTCATCTATTTTGCATTTGTTGGTCAAGAGCTATTTTAAAAATTTCCTCGAGTCTGGCATCTGAAAAGGAGCTTCAAGAAGAGGTAAGTTAATATGTAATTTCTTTAAAAGTTTAAGAAACTTACCAAATTGCTCCTCCGAATCGTCTTTTTGTAATGTTGCGGGATAAGGTATATGAGGTTTGTACTCATTGACTACTAGTTTTGGCTTTTCTTGTACTACATCTGATGTACCTTCATCTACCTTACTTTCTGGAGTTGGGTTGGGTGTGTCTAAATCCTTGCTATCCTAAAGTGAGATGGCTTGAATTTGCTCCTTAGGATTAATTTCGGTGTTACTAGGTAGGCGTCCTTGCGGTCGTTCTGACATTGACTTTACAAGTTGTTCAACGACTTTGCTTACTTCCTTGACTGACTTAGCAAGTTCTTCATTCGGTTTTCATTGCTTTTGATTGTTCTGTCAGCTTCTTGGATACGTTCCTCGATGGTTGGCTTCTTGTCTTGTGGATAAGGCTGATTTCGGAAGGTTTGAGAGGGTTGTTTCCTTGATTGCCTTGTCCTCCTCATGAAAAATTTGGTGGTTCCTCCAACCTGGATTGTAAGTGTTACTATAAGGATTATTATTAGATTGGAAATTATTACCTATATAGTTCATCTGTTCATCTTCTGCTCCTGGTTGGTAGGGTGGGTACTCAGGATTTGCCATAGTTGCACTAGGGTCGCACTACATGGCTGGATGTATCTGTGAAGAACACAAACTATCAAGCTTTTTATTCATCATCTCTAGCTGCGTTGATAACATGGTCATGGTGTCGATGTTGAAAACTCCTGCCGATTTTGTCAGCTTGGTCCTCGAAGCTTGCCATTGATAATTTTTTAAAGACATCTCCTCAATGAACTCATAGGCTATTTCAGGAGTTTTGTTGTTCAGCATTCCATCGGCGGCTGAATCTATCAATTGCCTCGTTAAGGAGTTTACTTCGTTGTAGAAGGTTTGGACTTGTAGCCATAGGGGTAAACCATGGTTTGGGCACCTCCTCAAGAGATCTTTAAACCTCTCCCATGCATCGTATAGTGTCTCTAAATCCATCTGCACAAAGGAATAGATATCATTACGTAATTTGGCCGTTTTGGCCGGTGGAAAATATTTCATCAAAAATTTTTCGGTCATCTGATCCCATGTAGTGATTGACCCTCATTGTAACGAGTTTAATCACTGTTTGGCTTTATTCCTCAATGAAAAAGGGAATAACCGACGAATGGCATCATCAGAAACACCATTTATTTTGAAGGTATCACAGAACTCCAAAAAGTTAGCTATATGCATGTTTGGGTCTTCGTCCTGCAAACCATCAAATTAAACAAACTGTTGAATCATTTGTATTGTGTTAGGCTTTAATTCAAAATTGTTATCAGATATAGCAGGCCTAACAATACTCGATTCTGCTCCTATTAAATGCGGTTTCGTATAATCAAACATTTTACGTGGAGCATGTTGATCTCCCACAACGCATAGTGGTGGGTTGTTTTCGTCCATCCCTTCACTAGGATTGGATCTGTTTTCCTCCTCTCTTTCTGTGTAATCTAGGGCTCGCTTGGTTTCCCTGCAATTCCTACGAGCGGTTGCTTTGATATCACTATCGTATACCAAAGGTCCTCTCGGATTCTTTCCAGTCATAAACTAGAGGTACCTAGAAAAGAAAAGGAACTAAAAATTAAAATTAGAAAAATTAAAATTTAATCTAGGAAAAAAAAAGAAATAAATTGCAAATAAAATAATGGCTAAAGTAATAAAAATAGAGCTTTCTTAATATTTTAGTTCCCCGGCAACGGCGCCAAAAACTTGATCGCTGTAAAATCAGAGTTTTAAATATTTATAAAAGAATGATCAAACTTGGAGACTAACTCTGACAACGATATTAAGGCAAGTGTACTTATGGAACAGTAGTATAGCTTAGGTAAGACCGGATATCGAACCCAAAGGAACTAAAAGTATTAATACTCACTTTCTTTTTATTATTTAACCTAAATAAGGTGAAGGTTGCTTTTAAACTAAATTGACGACAACTAAACTAAGGAAACAAAGACAAAAAGATGAATTTGGGGATAACTTGGAAAAGACTCAGTTGATTTTGATGATACCCTCGGGAAGAATCCACCTAGACTTCCCTTTATTATCTAACCCTAAATTATATGATCTCTTTACTTGGCTTGATCCGTGAGACTCCCTAACCTATGCTAAACCCTCTCTCGAGGTGAATAACGTCTGATCCTAGGTTAATTACTGGAACTCTCATTCGCTTATAATAACCCCCGAGAAAAGCAGTAAATCGATCAATGGATTCCCATATTAGGTTTCACCCTAATCTGGCAAAATCTCGTAACCCTATCTCTAGGCGCCCGATCAACTCTGCTTAATTATGTTAGATCTACTCTTAGGCAGGGTCTATTCCTCCTCTACCTAAGCACATTAGATTTGGCTTAAGCAACATAATTAAGAACAAACTAAGTAACTTATCATATAACTTAAAAATCAAATAATAAAATTCGTCTAGGTTTCATCCCCCTTCAGGTATCTGAGCGGTTTAGTTCATAATGGAAAAATAAAACATCACAAGAGAAAAGATAAAACAAAACATAAGAAAAACCCTAAAACTCCCTGACGGGATTGAAGGAGAATTCGGCCGTCTTGATTATAACTCCGGCTTCTTGGTGATGAATCAACTGGCTATCCTCGCGTTATTCCCTAACTCTGGCCTTCTCGGCTTGGCTCCTTGTCCTAGCTTTCGCTCCCCCTTCAAGGTGGTACTTGGGGTGTATTTATAGGCTTTTGGAATGCGATTTTTTCTCCCTAAGTATCCTTTTTCGACTGAAATTACTCTTTCCAGCTACAGAGGCACGGCCATGTCACAAGCCCATGCAAGTCGAGACCTGACTGTGTTCTGATTTCTACTATGGCACGGCCGTGTGTGGTGGTGATGAGGCCGTGCTCCAGGTGTTCGTCGAGACACGGCTGTGTGGTCCTTGGTCTAGGCCGTGTCGATTTCGTGGAGAGGCCCATTTGCTTTGTTTTAGGCCTGTTTTGTGTTCTTTACATCCTCGGGTGCTTTCCTGGGTATAAGACATGAAAAGAAAGGATTAAAAGCACCTTTTTATATAAAACAAGGCTTAAATCTTTAAAAAGCATAGTAAATATGGGATTAAAATATGTTACATTTACGGTTTATCAGTTATTTATGTCAAATAGTTGATAATTAATAAGCTATGTGCTTGTGGATTGATGTATGGTGATGCATGTTTGGAAAATGTTTAATTAGTTGATTTGAATATGTGAAGTTGGTATGATTTGAATGAAGAAATCATGAGATTTTAAGTAGGTTAGTTGTTGGTATTGAGATGGTATGAATAATGTTTGATTGAGGTTGTTTAAATGCTTTTAAGTATTATGTTTTGGTGTCATTGAATTTGGCATAGGTGTGCATAAGATTGGGTGGCAAATTGGCTTGGTAGATAGCCTATTTTTGTCCACACAGGCAGAGACATGGGCGTGTATCTCAGTCGTGTGTGACACATGGTTATTCTATATGGCCACGTGTCTCCTGGTGTTGAAATTGAAAATAAGTCAGTATGCTCCACACAGTCTCATACAAGGGCGTGTGATCGGCCTTGTGGCATAAGTCAGTATTCCTCTTAATTTGCACATAGCTTAGCACATGGGTGTATAACTTGGGCATGTTGCCCTACAGGTTTGGCATGGCCTAGCACACGGCTGATCGCTGTGAAATCAGGGTTTTAAATATTTATAAAAGAACGATCAAACCTGGAGACTAACTCTGACAATGATGTTAAGGCAAGTGTACCTATCGGACAGTAGTATAGTTTAGGCAAGACTGGATGTCGAACCCAAAGGAACTAAATTGACTAATACTCACTTTCTTCTCACTACTTAGCCTAAATAAAACAAAGGTTCGTTATGGATGGTAGTAACGATAACTAGACTTAAAGAAACAAGGACAAGAAGACTAAATTGGGAATAACTTGGAAAAGACTCAGTTGATTTTTATGATACCCTTGGGAAGAATCCACCTAGACTTCACTTTATTACTTGATCCTAAATTATATGATTTCTTTTACTTAGCTTGATCCGTGAGACTCCCTAACCTATGCTAAACCGTCTCTCGAGGTGAATAACGTCTAATCTTAGGCTAATTAGTGGAACTCTCGTTCACTTATAATAACCCCCTAGGAAAGCAGTAAATCGATCAATGGATTCCCATATTAGGTTTCACCCTAATCTGGCAAAATCTCGTAACCCTATCTCTAGGCGCCCGATCAACTCCGCTTAATTATGTTGGATCTACTCTTAGGTAGGGTCTATTCCTCCTCCACCTAAGCACATTTGATATTGATTAAGAAACATAATTAAGAACAAACTAAGTAATTTATCATATAATCCAAAAATCAAATAATAAACATCTGTCAAGGCTTCATCCCCCTTCAGGTATCTGAAGGGTATAGTTCATGAAAGAAAAATAAAACATCACAAGAGAAAAGATAAAAAAACATAAGAAAAATCCTAAAACTCCCTGTTGGGATTGAAGGAGAATTTCGCCGTCTTGAGTATAATTCTGGCTTCTTGGTGATGAATCGACTGGCTATCCTCGCGTTATTCCCTAACTCTGACCTTCTTGGCTTGGCTCCTTGGCCTAGCTTTCGACCCCCTTTTCAGAGTGGTACTTGGGGTATATTTATAGGCTCTTGGAATGAGATTCTTTCTCCCTAAGTATCCTTTTCCGATTGAAATTACCCTTTCTAGCGTTAGAGGCACGGCCATGTCACACGCCTGTGCAATTCGTGGCCCAACCGTGTTCTGATTTCTTTGATGGCACGGCCGTGTGTAGTGGTGGTGAGGCCGTGCTCAGGTGTTCGTCGAGGGACGGCTGTGTGGTATTTGGTCCAGGCCGTGTCGATTTCATGGAAAGGCCCTTCTTTCTTCGTTTTAGGCCCGTTTTGAGTTCTTTTTGTCCTCGGATGCTTTCTTGGGTATAAGACATGAAAAGAAAGGATTACAAGCACCTTTTTATATAAAACAAGGCTTAAAACTCTAAAAAGCATAATAAATGTGGGATTAAAATATGTTATATTTTTGGTTTATCAAATACCCCCACACTTAAGCTTTTGCTTGTCCTCAAGCAAAATTCTCATCTTACCATTAAAATGAACTTTTTCCTCAATTTATAATTCTTATTGACAATGTCTTATCCTAATTCATAGATAATTCTTACATGGAGGATTTAATTCAAAGTGTCCTAGAGGTTCAAACGCGACAAGTCATGAGTTTTATATCTCGAAAATATAGGTGTTTTCCTTCCCTTAAACAGCTACCTTTTCAATCTAAAATTAACAAGGATTGATATCCTCACTTAAGGTTCACTCAAATCACTCAGAAGTGTTTAAAGGTTAGAAAAGATCGCTCATACGTCAAACCTGAAAAGTTAACCCCATAAGCTTGCTTGAAAATCAAATCTCCACCACTGTAATACGTGATGATAATTAGATCAAAAGGTCTTTGATCGGGTTGTAATGGGGCTAAGGTGGAAGGTAAGGTCACAAGCTCAAATTAGGGGGTTAGAATCGAGATTGACTTGATAAGTACCTATCCTAAAAATTTTCCTAAAAATTTCATCAAATAAACTTTACTAATACGAGCTTTTTCTGGAGATTTACTTTTGATTGTGTAAGCTCTCTTTTTATGCACGAAATTAATAAACTTTGAATTATTATTTTTTAAACAAACTAAGTAATCAATTTTCAGTAGCTAATTAAATCAGAACTCGATTAAGGGTTAATCAAAAGATAAGGGAAAACAGATACAAAGGGTCAGTGGTTAATTTTAGCAGTTAAGTCAACAAAAAGGGTTGTTATGATCAAAGGGGTTCACTAGGGGTTAATTTTTTAGGGTGAGCCATTTAACGGGGTTAGTGGGTTAAAACCTAGTGCCTTTATCATCTCTATATATCAACTCATAACTGTGGTCTTGACATGTATAAACAAAGCAAGTTCTAGAATAACAGTTCATAGTTGACACACTCATAATCAAAGAATGAGCATGGAAAAGAATGTATGCTCTATAGGCTCAAATGCTCACATAAAATTACGAGTGTTTTGATATCATCCTTATAAATTTCAAATTTCAAGGTAGAATTTAATTTCAGTTCAACAACCTAGCAACAATTTTATTGTCTTGAAAGACAGACTTATCATGCTTGATTCTTTAGTATTCCTTAAACTGATCATCAATGTACAATTAACTATGACTTATTCAAAAACATAACAATGAAAATCATCGGTTAAAATTTCATCCTAATTAGTAATATGACAATTTTTCTTTAAGAACAAGATTTAATTAGGGTTTTGAGAATAATGGTGAAAGTTAGGCACTATGTTTTTCGTTTTTAACCTCAAGGGTTTGAGAAGAATGAAAAAAATTGGGTATAACTATTTACCCCCTCACTTAAGATGTACATTGCCCTCAATGTACAAAGTTTGATAAGAATATTTACGGGACAAATCAAAAGAGAAGGGTAAAGATTACTTCCTGGGATACGGATGGTGCTTGCGGTGGGTGGTTCCCGCTGCGGCAAAGGTGTCGGTTTGGGAGTGGGTTGCGTGAGAGCCAGGACTTATTAAAACCTAAGGAAAAGAAACTAAATAGATAATTAAGTAAACATAAAATAAAGAAAGAGGAAGCAAAAATATAAACAAAACAAAACTTAAAGATAAATGGACCGAAGAGTCCTTATTTAGGGATGGTTCGCAAGGTGGGAATCAACGCTAGGGAGAAGGATGTGGTGGAGGAGGCGGAAGTGACATGATTCCCTAGTAGCCTTTCGAACCTGAAACTAAAAAACTAAAATGAAATTAGACGAAAATAATAGTTCAAAAATCTAGAAAAGGAAAATAAAGGAGAAGAGCAGCAAATTGAAGCAAAAGAGAAAGAAAATATCAAAACTAAGTAGCCTCAAATATCCTTGGCTCGGTGTGGGAATAAAGCTACCGGCATGAACTCATAGTGATCGTTCTTCCTTACGGAATGTGGCCTTTTACGCTTCCTTGTCATTATGTTTTGGCTTACTCAAGGATCTAGAGGTTTAGTAAAGATAGAATTTGAGATGGAAGAGTTTGAAACTTCAGGAAATAGTGAGAAAATCAGATGAGGAAGAGAAGGGGTGAAGGGTTTAAATAGATGCTCAATAATTCTGCTCTTCCATGGCCATGGCTCCTGGGCGTGTCGACTCACACGGCTGCCTCGCACGGCCGTGTTGTAAGGAGTTTGCCTCCCTTTGCCTGTGCATGATCTCACCATGTCTGTGCTTGCTTAGGCACAGTTCTTTGACACGGGCGTGTGTTGACCGTGGTTGATAAGTCAGTATTCTTAGTGTTTTCGCACGGTTTGTGGCATGGGCGTGTTCTGGCTGTGTTGTGGAAGTCAATAGCTTCACACGGGTTGTGCCACAGCCGTGCCTTGTCTATCGTTGCCCGTGCCAAAAAGTGGTTGGATCTGTGACGTCGGAGTGGTGGTTTGGCAGACTGCACAGCCCTTGCTCCTTCAGTGTGGCAGTTTTGGTGGTCCATACGGCCATGGACACGGCCGTGTGTGAGGTCGTGTGTTCTAGATTTCTGCACTTTTGGGTTAATTAAGAATGAAAAAGAAAGGTGATAAAGAAAATAAAACGAAAAACTGCAAAAAAAATGAGGTTAGTACTTGGGTTGCCTCCCGAGAAGCGCTCGTTTATAGTCTTAAGCTAGACTTCTATAATATTTGAAAATTAAGGAGGCTTGAAAGTTTGTATATCTTCCCTCATGTCTGTGTTTTCAGTTTTATGACAAAATTGAAGTCGAGGAGTGTTTATTGTAGAAGTGTCAAATGTTGGAGTACTTACCTCGATTTTCTCCTGTGGGAAGAGATTGTACCTTTAAAAATTCTCCCTTTTCCTTCAGGTTTGTAGTGGTGACATGAGACTTGTCTTTTTCTAACAAAAACTGGTCTCTTATTTTATAGTGATTTGACGTCCCTACAAGTCTTCGGGTGGTTCCTCTGATTTTGCTTCGTGTGGAACCGACTCTGTGTTGGCTTGTTTTTCCTGGTCTTCCACGTGTAACCCTAGTTTCTCCTTGAAGTGTGTTTTCCATTCATCTAGGTCATCAAGTTGGGTTCTTTGTTCCTCGTGGTTTAATTCTTGTTTTGCACTGAACTAAAGATCTTGCTCAACTGACCCCTTTTTTGGAGATTCCTGATTTAAATTCAAAGAATTTTCTTGCTTACCTTGAGTCTTTGGTAACCTAGCTGAATCGAGGGCTTGAAGACTAATTGAATCGTCACCTACACAAAGTATAAGTTCTCTTGTGGCAACATTAGTTTTAGTCCTGGCAGTTGCTAGAAAAGGTCTTCCTAAGATTAAGGGGATTGGATTATCCTCATCCATGTCTAAAACAATAAAGTCCACTAGGAAAATTAATTTATCAATTTTGACCAGCACATCTTCTATAAAACCCATAGGGATTCTAAAAGTTTTATCCGCTAATTGTATACTCATCTTGGTTTGTTTTGGTTTCCCTAAACCTAATCTTTTAAACAATGTATAAGGCATAACATTTATACTTGCCCCTAAATCAGCTAACGTATTATCAATTTTTAAACTACCAATTAAACATGGAATTATAAAACTCCCTGGATCTTTTTGCTTCTGTGGTAGTCTATTTGTAGCATTGCCAAGCATGTTGCGTTAAGTTCCACGTGGTGCTCTTCATCTATTTTGTGTTTGTTGGTCAAGAGCTGTCTTAAAAATTTTCGTGCATTCGACATTTGAAAAAGAGCTTCAAGAAATGGTAAGTTAATATGTAATTTCTTTAAAAGTTTCAGGAACTTACCGAACTGTTCTTCTGAGTCGTCTGTTTGTAGTGCCGCGGGATAAGGTATGCGAGGTTTATACTCCTTGACTATAGGTTTCGGCTTTTCGTGTGCTTCCTCCGTTATACCGACGTCTACCTTACTTTCTAAAATTATAATGGGTGCTTCTCACTCTTTGCTTTCTTGAAGTGTGATGGCTTGTATCTGCTCCTTGGGATTGATTTCGGTATTGCTAGGTAACCGTCCCTGTTGCCGTTCAGACATTATCTTTGTAAGTTGTTCTATGGCTTTGTTTGCTTCATTGAGTGTCTTAGCAATTTCTTTCATTCGGCTTTCATTGCTTCTAGCTATTCGATCGACTTCTTGGATGCGTTCCTCGAATGTGAGTTTTTTGTCTTGTGGATAGGGCTGATTTCGGAAGTTTTGGGAGGGTTGTTGTCTTTGATTCCCTTGATTGCCTTGTCCTCCCCATGAAAAATTTGGGTGGTTCCTCTAACTTGGATTGTAAGTATTACTATAAGGATTATTATTAGAGCGGAAATTATTACCTATATAGTTCATTTGTTCATCTTCTGCTCCTGGTTGATAGGGTGGGTACTCAGGATTCGCCACAGTTCCAGCTACATCGCACTGCATGACTGGGTGTATCTGTGAAGAACATAAACTATCAAGCTTCTTATTCATCATCTCTAGCTGCGTTGATAGCATGGTCATGGAGCCAACGTTGTAGACTCCTGCCGATTTTGTTGGCTTGGTCCTCGAAGCTTGCCATTGATAGTTGTTTAAAGACATCTCTTCAATGAACTCGTAGGCTGCTTCAGGCGTCTTGTTGTTTAGCGTTCCACCGATAGCTGAATCTATCAGTTGTCTCGTTGAGGGATTTACTCCGTTATAAAAGGTTTGGACTTGTAGCCATAGGGGTAAACCATGATGTGGGCACCTCCTCAAGAGATCTTTGAACCTTTCCCATGCGTCGTATAGCATTTCTAAATCCATCTGCACAAAGGAAGAGATATCATTACGTAATTTGGCCGTTTTGGCCGGTGGGAAATATTTCATTAAAAACTTTTCGGTCATTTGATCCCACATAGTGATCGACCCTCGTTGTAACGAGTTTAACCACTGTTTTGCTTTATTCCTTAATGAAAAAGGGAATAACCGAAGACGAATGGCATCATCAGAAATGCAATTTATTTTAAATGTATCACAAAACTCCAAAAAGTTAGCTATATGCATGTTTGGATCTTCGTCCTGCAAACCATCAAATTGAACAAATTGTTGAATCATTTGTATTGTGTTAGGTTTTAACTCAAAAGTATTAGCAGTTATAGCAGGCCTAATAATACTAGATTCTGCCCCTGTTAAATGTGGTTTCGCATAGTCAAACATTGTACATGGAGCATTCTGATCTCCCACATCGCGTAGTGGTGGGTGGTGTTCGTCCATCCCTTCAGTAGGATTGGATCTGTCTTCTTCCTCTCTTTCTGTGTAATCTAGGGCTCGCTTGGTTTCCCTGCGATTCCTACGAGCGATTGCTTCGATATTACTGTCGTATACCAAAGGTCCTCTCGGATTCCTTCTAGTCATAAACTAGAGGTACCTAGGAAAGAGAAAGAAATAAAATAAAAAAATAAAAAAATTCAAAAATTAAAATTCTAAACTAAGTAAGCAAAAATAAACAAATTGTAAAATAATGGCTAAAACAACAAAAATAAAGCTTTCTTAGTATTTTAGTTCCCCGGCAACGGCGCCAAAAACTTGATCGCTGTGAAATCAGAGTTTTAAATGTTTATAAAAGAACGATCAAACCTGGAGACTAACTCTGACAATGATGTTAAGGCAAGTGTACCTATCGGACAGTAGTATAGTTTAGGCAAGACCGGATGTCGAACCCAAAGGAACTAAATTGACTAATACTCACTTTCTTCTCACTACTTAGCCTAAATAAAACAAAGGTTGGTTGTGGATGGTAGTAACGATACCTAGACTTAAAGAAACAAGGACAAGAAGACTAAATTGGGAATAACTTGGAAAAGACTCAGTTGATTTTTATGATACCCTCGGGAGGAATCCATCTAGACTTTACTTTATTACTTGACCCTAAATTATACGATTTCTTTTACTTAGCTTGATCCGTGAGACTCCCTAACCTATGCTAAACCCTCTCTCGAGGTGAATAACGTCTAATCCTAAGTTAATTAGTGGAACTCTCGTTCGCTTATAATAACCCCCTAGGAAAGCAGTAAATCGATCAATGGATTCCCATATTAGGTTTCACCCTAATCCGGCAAAATCTCGTAACCCTATCTCTAGGCGCCCGATCAACTCCGCTTAATTATGTTGGATCTACTCTTAGGTAGGGTCTATTCCTCCTCCACCTAAGCACAGTTGATATTGATTAAGAAACTTAATTAAGAACAAACTAAGTAATTTATCATATAATCCAAAAATCAAATAATAAACATCTATCTAGGCTTCATCCCCCTTCAAGTATCTGAAGGGTTTAGTTTATGAAAGAAAAATAAAACATCACAAGAGAAAAGATAAAACAAAACATAAGAAAAATCCTAAAACTCCCTGTTGGGATTGAAGGAGAATTCCACCGTATTGAGTATATTTTCGGCTTCTTGGTGATGAATCGACTGGCTATCCTCGCGTTATTCCCTAACTCTGACCTTCTTGGCTTCGATCCTTGGCCTAGATTTCGACCCCCTTTTCAGAGTGGTACTTTAGGTGTAGTTATAGGCTCTTGAAATGAGATTCTTTATCCCTAAGTATCCTTTTCCGATTGAAATTACCCTTTCTAGCGTCAGAGGCACGGCCATGTCACGCGCCTGTGCAATTCGTGGCCCAATCGTGTTCGAATTTCTTTGATGGCACGGCCGTGTGTGGTGGTGGTGAGGCCGTGCTCCAGGTGTTCGTCGAGGCACGGCCGTGTGGTACTTGGTCTAGGCCGTGTCGATTTCGTGGAAAGGCCCTTTTCCTTCGTTTTACGCCCGTTTTGCGTTCTTTTTGTCCTCAGATGCTTTCCTGGGTATAAGACATGAAAAGAAATGATTACAAGCACCTTTTTATATAAAACAAGGCTTAAAACTCTAAAAAACATAATAAATGTGGGATTAAAATATGTTATATTTTCGGTTTATCAACAGCCTTGCACACGGGCGTGTGTGGCCACTTCGAAGGGCACATGGGCTAGACACACGGGCGTGTGGTTGGCCGTGTGACCCAAGTTAGTAAGCTCACTTGTTTGGACATGGGGTAGGACACGGGCTGGGAAACAGACATGTGCTCCCATTTTGAATGTCCACACGGCCTGTGAAACGGGCGTGTCTTGAGACTGTGTGAGACACACGGCCAGGCTACACGACCGTGTGTCCCCTGGTTTGAGAAAAATTTTGTAAGTGTTGAAAAATTTCCCGAGCAATCGGCTTAATCCTGAACCACTCCCGATACATATTTTGGGGCCTCATAGGCTCATTTAAGGGACATTATAATTGGTTATGATCGAATGTATTTGAATTGATAAATTGTATATGAAATGTATGTTTACAAGTGTTGTAAGTCTGGTAATGCTCTGTAACCTTATTCCAGTAGTGAATATGGGTGAGGGATGTTACATTTATTGGTATCAGAGCTACGGTTTAGTCGATTTTAGGAATAACGTAGCGTGTGTGAGAGTCTAGCTATACATTCCATATATAAACTATAATAGTGTGATGACTCCTAACATATTAAAATGTATTTTTATATAGTAAATGGATCTTAATCGAGCTATAGCTGATGAGGTTGAAAGTAATGTGCCTGCTCCCGCTCAAAGGATAGTGCCGTATGAATCTAGACCCATAACAGGCAGCCAGGGAAGAGAGGCTAAAGAAGCCTTCTTCCATATGATAAACGAATAGTTCACGCAATATATTTGAATGAACCCAGCTGCTCAACAACCTCCACCCCCTCCTAATCCCCAACCTGTACCCGTAGCTCCTTAAGTTGTGGAACATCAAAGATTGAATAAGCCATTGGTTGATAAAATTCACAAGTACAGGTTTGAAGAGTTCAGAGCTATCGTTGATGATGATCCAGAGAAAGCTAAATTTTGGCTTGAAAACACTATTTGAGTATTATATGAACTTGCATGCACACCAGTTGAATATTTGAAGTGTACCATTTCATTGTTGAGAGACATAACATATCAATGGTGGAATACCTAGGTGTCTGTAGTATCGAGAGAATGAGTGACCTGGGAATTTTTTCAAACTGAGTTTCGAAAGAAATATATAAGTCAGCGGTTCCTTGATCAAAAGCATTAAGAGTTTCTAGAGTTGAAACAAGGCCGAATAACTGTGACAGAGTATGAAAGAGAGTTTGCACGATTGAGCAAGTGTGGTCGGGAATATATTTCTATTAAAAAAATTTTGTGCAAGCTGTTCGTTGATAGGTTGAACAAAGATATTAAACTTCTAGTTGGAATTTTAGAACTGAAGGAATTTGTTGTTTTGGTCGATAGAGCTTGCAAAGCTGAATAACTTAGCAAAGAAAAGAGAAAGGCTGATTCAGAGGCAAGAGATTCGAGGAAGAGATCGATGAGTAAAACTTATCATTCCTCGTCGAAGAAATCCAGAGACTATTTTAATTGACCAACAACTTCAATGGGATATTCCAATAGAGATCGTGGAAAGCAGCACACCAGCTTTAGAGGTCAAGCCACACCAGTATCGAGTGTTGGCAACGTAAAAGACATCAAACCCGAGTGTCAACAGTGTGAAAGACAGTGTTTTGGATATTGTTGGGTGAGAAATAATAATAGAGCTTGTTACAGTTATGGTTCACGAGAATGCAAGATCAAGCAATACAGCTACTCTAGGGAGCCCACCAAGAAATGCAGGAAATACAAGCGGCAATTGTGGTATAGTGAGAGATTCTACAGTAAGATCTGAGGCAAGAGTACCTGCTAGAGCTTACGCTATTCGCGCTCGCGGAGATGCGTCATCACCAGATGTTATTACCGGTACATTTTCTCTTAACGACACTAATGTTATTGCATTGGTTGATCCTGGATCGACTCATTCATATATATGTATGAATTTGGTGTCTAATAAGAGTTTCCCTGTTGAGTCTACTGAGTTTGTGATTAAAATATCGAATCCCTTAGGCAAGTATGCTCTAGTTGATAAAGTTTGCAAGAACTGTCTTTTAATAACTCAGGGTTACTATTTTCCGACTGACTTGATGCTTTTTCCATTTGATGAGTTTGAAGTAATTTTGGGAATGGATTGATTGACTCTGCATGATGCTGTTGTAAACTGTAAATGAAAGATTATAGAATTGAAGTGTCAGAATAGTGAAATTCTTCAGATTAAATCAAATGAATCGGATAAATTACCTGTTGTGATTTCGTCTATATCAGCTCAAAAATGTGTGAGAAAAGGTTGTGAAGCTTATCTTGCTTATGTTTTGGATACAAAAGTGTCTGAATCAAAGCTTAAATTAGTGCTAGTTGTCTATGAATATTCAGATGTGTTTCTTGAAGAATTACCGGGGTTGCCACATATCAGAGAGGTTGAATTTGCTACTGAATTAGTACCAGGAACTTCACTGATATCTATAGCTCCATATAGAATGGCTCCTACAGAGTTGAAAGAATTGAAAGCTCAGTTGCAAGAGTTAACAGATTGTAGCATCCTTAAATAGGGGCTCTTACATTTTAATTGTTTGCATGTGAATGGTTTGAATGTAATGCTAATAGGAGGAGCTGAAAGAGCTAGGGGTTAAGGGTAATTTATAGCAAGGTTTAGCAAGAAATCAAGTGGTAAAGTGGCAAGGAAGGCACCACTTAAGGCATGGAAGTGACGCCTCATGCAGGGGGAAGAGCCTTGGTTCGAGTTGCAGGAATCCCCTTTCTGTTATTTCTTTTTGACGCCAGGTCCAGGGGAGTTGTGTTCAGGTGGGACTCTAGTGGATACGTGTTGAAGGAGTCAACACATTTGAAATGGGTGGTGAAGAGTGGATGTTGGAGATTGGACTATTCAAATTGATTTGAATGGTTGGTCAGGAGAAAAACGAGGAGGAAAAGAAGGGATTGAGAAGGAGGTATGTTTAGCCGAATTTTGGAAGTGGTTTGGGGCTAGGGGAGCATTCAGTTTTGAAGCTTGGGAAGGGGTTGTGCCGAAATTAAAAGGAGAGCTAGCTATAGGTGCCGTTTTGGTGTTGGTCATTTCTTTCATTTTGGCAGGTTAGTGTTTTTCTTTTGGGGGAGTAGTCAACATTGTTAGCTCTAAGTGATTTAGTCGATTTCTTGATTCTTTTCCCCTCTCTCTGAACACTTTCGGCAACTTAGGTTTTTGCCTTTAGTTCACTCCCACTTTGTAGCCGAACCTTCCCATTTCATTGCCATTCTTTTTCCTTTCTTCCACTTGTGTTAGCAAGAACCAAAACCTTACTCTCTACTTTCTACTTACATCTCTCTTACTTCTGATCTAATCGAATCTCTTCTGCTTTTTCTCTTTACTCTTGTATAAACCAAAGTCATTCCTTTCTCTTTTCATTCACATCTTGTGGTTAGCCAAATACCCTAGCCACTCTCACTTAGTTCTCTCAATATTCTTAAGAGCCGAGACTACTTCTCCTCTCCATCACTTTTAAGCCGAAACTGCCTTTTTCTCTCTATTTCTTGGTTCGTGATCAAGCATCAATAACATTCGTTTTGGGGGTTAATTGGATCTCCTGTCCAGGTTAATATCGATCGCTTCTGGCTCTTTATCTTTTCCTTTCGGTTTCTCTTGCCAAAGCCGAAGGATATTCGTTCTATGTTGCTAGTTCTTGGCCGACTATAGGGGAGGCTCATCATTGCGTGGCTTCGGTTTTTGTTTGGTGATTAAAGAGTGCCAATATGAGGGGGAAATATCTTATTACGTTATATCCTTCAGGATTTCTTGGTTAAGCCGAATGGCTAATTTCTTAATGGTGTTGTTTGCCGAATGTAGGGGGAAGTGACGGGTTAGTTTGGACTCTCGAGATCTGATAAGATCTGGGGTTAGATCTCGAGCTACAAAGATTGTCAATTTAGGGAAGGGCTTTAGTCTAATTCGTTAGTTCCTTTCGATTATTTCCCTACTTTAACCCGACTTAGTGATAAAGGGTGTTATGGATTCAAAGGCTAATCAAGCGTTAAGTGGGGTTAGATCTGAGACCCCAGCCCCTAAGTTCAAAGAGAGAGCAGTGTCGGCTATTCGTGATTGGCCACTGGGGTGTGGGCCAGCGTCCAAGAAGGAGAGTAGACAGATCGCGGTAGTGTCGATTAACGACAGTATCAACGTGGAAAGTGTAGTCTTGCGAGTAATCAGGTGTGTATCTCTTACACACTTCATATTCAATGTAATAGTATGCTATTAACTTAAGCATGATTAAAAGCCGGGACATACGTGGAAATCGATATGCTACCCTTAGGGGTAAGAGCGAGGACTCTGGGTATGTCCATTCTGATGGCTAATGTTATCTGTTTCTGATGAATCTGCATGTGCCATGTTACAGTATGTTGTTAACTGATAAAGCATGTTAGTATGTATGTATAAGCATGTTCATTGAAATAGGTATAACGAGAGGAAGGGGAAGATGTGATTATTTGTGACTTTGGGTCACCAGTGGTTTGGCACCACCAGTGGTTTGGTACCACATGTGTTATTCGTGACTTTGGGTCACCAGTGGTTTGGCACCACAGATGATATTTTAGTGAATCATCCTAGTGGCTTAGTACCACAGTGGGTTGGCCCCACACATTACGTTGAAAAGGGATTATCACCAGTGGTTTGGTACCACAAAGTAGGTTGGCCCCACATATGGATAATCGTGTCTTTGGGTCACCAGTGGTTTGGCACCACCAGTGGTTTGGTACCACATTTATATATACTTTGATTGTGACTTTGGGTCATCAGTGGTTTCGCACCACCAGTAGTTTGGTACCACACGGGGTAGGATATGGAGTTCTAGATGGCTAGGTTTGGGTTGCATGGCATACCTACTTGTTTATGAAACTGTGTAAGGGTTTTGTTATAATCGGGATGGGGATTTATACACTGAGTCACGGTGACTCACCCCTTTCCTTACATTTTGTAGGTGACTCGTAGATCACGGATGCGGAGCCGGACGGACTTGTGGTGGCCATGCATAATGTTTTCGGGTTTTATTTATTCACTATTCTAAGTATCTTTATTTTTAATTCGGTTTTATTTGGGTTTGTAATAAGGCCACTAACTAGTACTTTTGGGTTATTTTATTTGCTTTAAGTTTTATCATATTTTTCTTAAGTTAAACAACATGGCATGTCTAAATAACCTGTGAAAACAATGTTTTTCTAAATTTACACGTCTTACCGGGTTTCTAAACTTTACCATCGAGTAATAAACAAACAAGTGGTGACAATAAATCAACTCAAATTTCTTTCAAATTAAGTTTCAACTTTAAGTCTAAACGCAAAAAAAAAAAAAAAAATGGTTTTCAACACTACATTTAAATGAAGTCGGGATTTTCTTATAATCACATGGTTTCTTTAAAATGAAAGATGACATACGGTTTTTCTCAAAGTAGATCTTCTTTCGTCCAAAATTTTAAACATCCAAAATATTTTCAAGTAAGGTTTCTTTTCGAGCCTACAACTTGTTTTGGTCAAAATAATTTACCTGGTAACATGCCGGATTCGGTCGTAGTGTTTTGACCAGGTTGGGTTATTACAATTTTTGGTATCAGAGCCAAGTTCAAAAGCTCGGCTGTGGGCCCGAGGCCTAAAATGTTTAAAAGTGGGTTTTTGAAAAGGTCTTGATGGAAAATGCATGGTTTGGGAAGCATGGCACCGAGTCTCCTGCACCGATCCGCCCAGGTAAGTACCCCTAACTGTTGTTTATATATGATTGTGATGATAGTGATATGACTGATAGTGGATTACCCTAGAGACTGAAACTCATAGGATCTTGTGAACTTGCGGAAACAAACCCTGTAATAAACCATTCATAAAACTGTGCTGTAATAATAGTGGAATAAGTCTAACACATAAAACTTTTAAATTAGATAAATCGAGAACGTTAGTCATGAGCATTCGAGGATGTGGTCGTAACACGCGTGGACGCGGTCGGGGTAGGATGACTGTGTCTGAACCAGTGGGGTCTGGTTAGGGGTCGAAAAATGCGGTACCATCGCCACCAGCTGTGGGCACTGAGTTTTAGGATCAGACGGGTGGTGATGATGCAGTGTCGCAGGCGATGCTGCGGGTTCTTGAGAGAGTAGCTAGAGCAGGTGGAGGTACGGGAGCTCGAAAATCTATGTCTGAGCAACTCCGAGCCAATGGAGCAGAGGTATTCCAGGGTGTTTCTAGTGTGTCTCCCAATACGGCTGAGTATTGGTTGGAGGCGACGGAGTGTATAATGAATGATTTAGACCTTACGGCTGAGGAGAAGTTGAAGGGTATAGTGTCTCTTCTCCGAGATGAGTCATATCAGTGGTGGCTCACGATTCGGGATGGTGCGATAGCCGATGATCTCACTTGGGATTACTTTAAGGCGGCTTACCAGAGAAAATACGTTGGGTCCAGTTACATTGATGCACAGCGTAAGGCATTTTTAAGGCTGGTTCAAGGGAGTAGGTCAGTATCCGAGTATGATGCAGAATTCTTAAGGTTGAGCCGATACGTTCGGGGTATCGTGGCTACAGAACACGAGCGCTGTGTCAGGTTTGAAGACAGACTGAGAGATGAACTGAGGTTGATGATCGCTCCACAGTAAGAGAGGGAGTTTGTTGTTCTGGTAGAGAAAGCTAAGATAGTCGAGGGGGTGAGGGAGTCTACGAAACAGAATCTAGACAGGAATAGACACAAGAGGAGTTTTGGATCGTCAGGGTCGGCTGGAAATTCATAGAAAAGGTCTAGGTATGGTGGGCCGAATCAAGCTATGAGGCCTGCTGCTGCTACTCATGGACCAGCGCAGTGTGCTCGATGTGGGAAATCTCATTGGGGGGAATGTTGGACTGGTGGCAGAGGGTGATTTGAGTGTGGGTCATTGGACCATCGTGTAAGGGATTGTCCACGTAAGTTAGCCAGGATGCAATCTGAGGGTGTAATATACCGAAATAGGGGTTGCGAGTTTGGTAAATAACTCAAGTGTTAGTGGGCCTCGAGAGTGGTTTTGATGTGTTTTTGGAGTTCCTAAAACTCTTGGATTAAAATGGGACACTTTTGGAAATTTTGAAAATTTAGGGTTAAAAGAGGAATTTGGCTGAGGAGGCCTTAAGTAAAAATTTTGTAAAGTTTTGGACATGAAAGTCTAGTAGTAAAGTGGCTTCCGTGTGCCACTTAAGGGTCAGTGCCAAAATAAGTCAAGGGTTCGAGTGGCATGGGGCGCAAAAGCATTTTATTTTTGCAAGTATGCGCTACATTAAAGAAGGCCTTAAAAGAATTTAGTGAACAAAAAAGGACATGAAAGTCCAATTGGTAAAGTGGCAGGTCGTGTGGTGACTTCGGTAGATGGTCTCGAGTTCGAGTCCTAAAGGCAGCCCTTTTTTGCGCTTTATTCTTTTTTTTTGCGTCGAGTAAGGGACACCTACGAGTAAGGCTTAAAAGAAAATGCGATGCGAGATTAGCATGAAATTCTAAGTGGCCGAGTGGCCAAGGACCTTGCTGGAGAACCACGACTTGAAAGACTCATGTTCGAGTCCTGGAAATCGCGCATAAGGCGCTTTATTTTTATTTTAGCTCTAAAGTGGAGGGAGCCAAGGAAAATAAGGTTTAAAAGAATTTCTATGCATTTATTGTCACGAAATACGCAAAGGATCGAATGGCAGAAAGCTTGGAGAGCTTTCTCCAGGTCTCGGGTTCGAGACACAGGGCTACTGACTGGCCCTTTTTTTATTTTGGCCGGCGTGGGAAGCCTCAGCATGGCACATGCACGCACGCATGCAAGAAACAAAAGGTCGTTTTGTTCTTCTTATTTTATTTGTTTTAGAAGTATGGAGCATTATTTTTATTTTATTTGTTAAGTTATTTTATGTGGGAATAAACAATGTATTATTCTTTTCTTTTCAATGAGGATGTGTCTTGGCCTTGGGGATAGAAGCATGTGCGGCATGGGTGGATTATTTTTACTATGTTTTATTAGTTTATTTTATGTTAATGATGGGCAAGTATGACAAAAGGAAAGAGGTGTAGCCGGCCTTGATTGGCAAAAACATGACCGTTGGAAGCATGAGAAGTATGGCCACTTTTGTCTTTTGTTCTTGGCAAAATTTCTTGAATACTTGGCTTTCTTTTTCCTCATTTTGGTGCTTAGCCGATTGAATCTCTTTAGGGGTTATCTTATTTGGTTTTCTAATAACAAAAAGGTGTCAAAACTTTTGATATTATTTCCTTCCCTACCCAAGCTAAGCATAGCCGAATTTCATACTTTATTTTCATTCCTCTTTGTGTCTTGACCGAAAATAGAAGAGGGAGAGCATGGCCGTATATGTAGTCATCTTCTTTTAGAGTATAAGCCAAAACTCTAGAGAACCTCATCAACATTTCTTTTTGGCCTCAAGGGTTGAAGCATTAGAGAAGGTGCCTTCGACTACTTCCTTGTAATCTCTCTAAACAAACGTTGGTAAGTACTCCTATTAAGTAGTTAGTTTCTTCTCTTTTCTTTTCAGATGTCAAATCATCAAGGCTAGACTTGATTCTAAGAATGGCCGAATATGCCTAAGGCTATATTAATGTGTTTCTATTGTGCTAGTGTTAAGGAGTTTTTAAAGGAGCCTATGGGTTTCGGCTATACAAGGGGATTGGTAACTACCAAAGGCATGCAAATCTTTTGAGACTTGGAAAGGATAGGTAAGGTGCGTAATATTCGGCCAAGAGCCCTTGTTTATAGAGTTGTGTATGAGCCCATTCTAACAACATTTTAATAGGACATTCGATGACTTCGAGAGCTAATCTACGAGAACAAGTGGTGTTTTGGGATCGAAAGAAGCTAGGTAAATGACTCTTGGCATTCGGCCTAAGGCCATTTTGGTGCTAAGTGTGACCGATTTCGGTTATGTGTTTTAGGGGCTAATCGATAGAAGTAACAAAAGCTTTCAGGATTTTAGTCGATATTAGATTCGATAAGTCAGAATCTCACTATAATCAGGTGCGTAGTTATCGCACTGTTCTTTTACTTGATATATGTATTGTAAGTATTATATTATGTAAATGTATCAGTTGTGCATGTTAGCCGAAATAAAGGCTAAGAGTATGGATACCAAGGTAAGTGAACGAATAATCAGGTTAGTGATTATGATATTAACCTTTCAGTGATTTGTGATAACAATTGATTATTGATGAATGTAAAATAAAGTGATGACATGTGATGTATATTGTTTCTGATTAATATGTGGCCATGGTATATAATACATATATTTGTTTCGTACAAAATATTGCTATGGTACATATACGTACGCATGAGATTTGTGATGTGACTATCGAAGAAAAGGGTGTACACTATGTGAGTGGTCTAATGCCAGCCTCGTGCTACATTCGTGCTTGATGATTAGTGAATTGAAAAATATGTGGGATCCCTATGGGATCGGTGGCTTAACCATGACCTTGAGAAATAAGTGTGCCAAAGAAAGATATGTGGATCACTTGTGGATTGGAATTTATAATTGTATATTCATAATTGTATGTTTATAATTGTATATTCAAATTTTCATATTCATCATTGTATATATATATATGGATCGTGAGGATATGGGATAAGCCCATATGTGAGGACACGTGTATTAACTATGCACTGAGTCTTGTTGACTCACTCAATTTTCTTAACCCTTTCAGGTGGCGCGTAAAGCTTGGACCAGGTTGGAGAGGATACAAAGGTGGCCATGAGGAAATGGACTTTTATGAAAAGGGACGTTTTATTTGATTAATTAAATATTTATATTTTCCGTATTTTGATTAAGTGTGTATTGTAATAAGGCCCACTAAAGTATTTCAGTTCATTTGTTAAGTATTGTTACTATTATGCCCAATTATGGAAAGATAGTTTAAAGGTCGATTACAAATGGTTTTATTTTCTCAAGTAAAGCTTGAATCCGATATTTTTATAACAAACTTTGATTTTCACTTAGAATATTACAAGTCACGAAAATGTTTTGTTAAAGGAAATAAATTTTCAACGGTTTTACTCTTAAGTAAGGATATTTTCGAATGTGTTCCGCAGTGGCATTCCAAATTCGGTCGGAGTGAATGGGCCGGTTTGGGGTGTTACAGGGTCGTGGACGTGCTCGGGCTCGAGAACAAAGGGACGGGAACCACGAGAGGGTCGCGGTTTCGCGCGGGGAGGTAATGGTTCTGGTCGAGGTCGCAGAGCACCGGGCAGAGGTACAGGTAGTACCGAAGCAAGACAGCCTGGGTTTGTTTATGCTGTGAGGCGTCGAGAGGAGGGAGATGCACCGGACGTCATAATCGGTACGTTCTTAATTTTCATACTGCCTTATACTACTTTGATAGATGTTGATTCGACGCACTCGCATGTTGCCAGTAGTATAGTGGAAACTATGAACTTTGGGTCACCAGTGGTTTGGTACCACACGGGGTAGGATATGGAGTTCTGGATGGCTAGGTTTAGGCTGCATGGCATACCTACTTGTTTATGAAACTGTGTAAGGGTTTTGTTATAATCGGGATGGGGATTTATACACTGAGTCACGATGACACACCCCTTCCCTTACATTTTGCAGGTGACTTGTAGATCGCGGATGCAGAGCCGGGCGGACTCGAGGTGGCCATGCATAATGTTTTCGGGTTTATTTATTCACTATTTTGAGTATCTTTATTTTTAATTTGGTTTTATTTGGGTTTGTAATAAGGCTACTAACTAATACTTTTGGGTTATTTTATCTGCTTTAAGTTTTATCATATTTTGCTTAAGTTAAACAACATGGCATGTCTAAATAACCTGTGAAAGCAATGTTTTTCTAAATTTACACGTCTTACCGGGTTTCTAAACTTTACCATCGGGTAACAAACAAACAAGTGGTGACAACAAATCAACTCAAATTTCTTTCAAATTAAGTTTCAACTTTAAGTCTAAACGCAAAAGAATGGTCTTCAACACTACATTTAAATGAAGTTGGGATTTTCTTATAATCACATGGTTTCTTTAAAATGAAAGATGACATACGGTTTTTCTCAAAGTAGATCTTCTTTCATCCAAAATTTTAAACATCCAAAATATTTTCAAGTAAGGTTTCTTTTTGAGCCTACAACTTGTTTTGGTCAAAATAATTTACCTGGTAACATGCCGGATTCAGTCGTAGTGTATTGACCGGGTTGGGGTGTTACATAGATAAAGGATTTGCACGACCGAGTTTTTCCTCCTGGGTGCGCCAATATTATTCGTAAAGAAGAAAGACGAGACAATGAGAATGGGTATTGAATATCAACAGCTCAACAAGGTTACGATAAAGAACAAGTACCCATTGCTGAGAATAGATGATTTGTTTGATCAGTTGAAAGATGCAACAGTGTTTTCAAAGATTGATTTAAGATCTAGCTATTATTAGTTGCGAGTTAAAAAATTAAATGTGTCGAAAACTGCGTTCAAAACGAGGTACGAACATTATGAATTCCTTGTTATGCCTTTCGGATTAACTAATGCTTCTACCATTTTATGGATTTGATGAATCAGATCTTTAGACCGTATTTAGACAGATTTGTTGTTTTATTCATTGATGACATTTTGATCTATTCACGAGATGAGTCTGAGCATGCCGAGCATTTGAGGATTGTGTTACAAACCTTGAGAGATAAGTCAGCAAATGTGAGTTCTGGCTCTGGGAAGTTGGATTTTTGGTACACATTGTTTCTGCGGAAGGTATAAGAGTTTATCCGAGCAAGATTTCTGCAGTTATTAACTGGAAACCACCTAGAAATATATCCGAGGTCAGAAGCTTTCTTGGTTTGGTTGGTTACTATCGACGTTTTGTAAAAGGATTTTCAATGATTGCTACACTGATGACTAGACTGCTACAGAAAGATGTCAAGTTTGAATGGTCTGTGAAATGTCAACAAAGTTTCGATCAATTGAAAGCATTGTTAACTGATGCACTAGTGTTACAACCTAAATCGGATAAAGAATTTGTGATTTACAACTACGCGTCATTGAACGATTTGGGTTGCGTGTTGTTGCAAGAGGGAAAAGTGATAGCTTATGCTTCTAGACAGTTGAAGCCGCATGAAAAAAACTATCCGAGGCATAATTTAGAGTTGGCCGCTATAGTTTTTGCACTAAAAATTTTGCATCATCATTTGTATGGTGAAAAATGCCACATCTTTACCGATCATAAAAGCTTAAAGTATATTATGACTCAGAAAGATTTGAATTTGCGACTACAGAGATGGCTTGAGTTATTGAAATATTACGAGTTAGTGATTGATTATCACCCAAGGAAAGCAAATGTAGTCACGGATGCTTTGAGCAGAAAATCGTTGCTTGCCTTAAGAGCAATGAATACCTAGTTGACATTATATGATGATGGTTCGATTCTAGCTGAGTTAAAAGCTAAACTAGTATTTCTTCAACAAATATACGAAGCTGAAAAATGTGATAGTGATTTCCAAGCTAAAACATTGCAATGCGAGTCGATTAGTGATTCAGAGTACCAAATCAGATCTGATGATTGTTTGATGTTCCAAGATAGAATTTGTGTACCGGAAAATTCGAAATTGATTCAGAAAATTTTACACGAGGCACATAATGGTTGTTTATCCGTTCATCCTGGGAGTACTAAATGTACAATGAATTGAAATAACTGTATTGGTGGTCGGGTATGAAATGAGACATTTCTGAATTTGTAGCGAGATGTTTAGTGTGTCAGCAAGTTAAAGCTGAACATCAAGTGTCATTGGGTTTACTTCAACTTGTGATGATACCAGAGTGGAAATGGGACAGAGTTACGATGGATTTCGTATCAGGATTACCTTTGTCTCCGAAAAAGAAAGATACTATTTGGGTTGTTGTTGATCGATTAATGAAATTAGCACATTTCATCCCGGTACGTACTGACTATTCACTCAATAGATTAGCTGAATTGTACATTGCTGAGATTGTTAGATTGCATGGGCTGTCAGTTTCAATTATTTTGGATAGAGATCCGAGGTTGTCAGTTTCAATTATTTTGGATAGAGATCCGAGGTTTACGTCGCAGTTTTGGAAGAAATTGCAAGAAGCTCTAGGTACGAAGTTGAATTTCAGTACAGCTTTTCATCCCCAAACCGACAGTCAGCCTAAGAGAGTAATTCAGATTCTCAAAGATATGCTCCGATGTTGTGTTTTAGAGTTCGAAGGTAACTGAAGAAATATTTGTCGCTTGTTGAATTTGCATATAATAATATCTTTCAATAAAGCATAAAGATGGCACCGTATGAAGCATTGTACGGTCATAAATGCTGAACTCCATTGTACTGGACTGAGCTTAGCGAGAAACAGATTTGCAGAGTTAATTTGGTTAGAGAAATCGAAGAGAAAGTAAAAGTAATTTGCGACTATTTGAAAGTAGCGTCAGATCGTCAAAAATCGTACGTCGATTTGAAACGAAAAGACATTGAATTTCAAATCTGTAACAAATTATTTTTGAAAGTATCTTCGTGGAAGAAAATACTTTGTTTCGGTCGCAGAGGCAAATTGAGTCCAAGATTCATCGGGCCGTATGAGATCATCGAAAGAATAGGTCAAGTGGCATATCGGCTAGCCGATTGAGTTAGAGAAAATCCACAATGTTTTTCATGTGTCAATGTTGTGTCGATATATATCATATCCCTCACATGTGATTTCTCCGCCAGAGATTGAGATTCAACCTGATATGACGTACAACGAAGAACCGATCAGAACTTTAGCTCAAGAGATTAAAGAGCTAAGAAATAAATGCATAACTTTAGTGAAAGTTTTGTGGCAATGAAACGGAATCGAAGAGGCTACATGGGAGCCCGAGGAAGATATGAGAAAATAATACCCTAACTTATTCACTGGTAAGATTTTCGGGGACGAAAATCTCTAAGGGGGGAGAGTTGTAACAGCCTGTTTTTAGTCAAATCAAAATAGTGGTTTTGGGACCACAAATTCGAGGTCAAAATATTTATTTTATTATTATATTAAGTTCTACAGTACGAATATATGATTGTGTAAAAAATTCGTTAAGAAATTTTATCGTTTTATTACTCAATTTGATGAAAAGGACTAAACCGAGTAAAGTGCAAAAGTGCTTTAGTCCTAGTTGGGGCAAAAGTGTAATGTGCCTAAATGTGTGTTTTGGACTTAATTGAATTAAGTAGTGATTGAATAAGCTAAATTTTATATTATATAGATCAAGAAAAGTAGAATACGGGCTTAGATCGAGGAAAGAACAATATATCAGATTAGTTGATTGTGTTGTCGTTTTCACATCCGAGGTAAGTTCGTATGTAATAAGCATTGTTATAATTATGCTTTAAATGCTTTGATATTTCATAAATTGTGTATACAAGACTACATTCATGTTTGACGATAATTCGGCTATGTATGGCACTTAATGTGCGATTCGAGATAGTTTCGGCTATGTATGGAACTTAGTGTGTGAGATTAAAATAGCTTCGGCTATGTATTGGCACTTAGTGTGCGAGATATCGAGTATTCGACAGTATTCCAAATAGGTATGAGCTCATTGCGAATTTGTACAGATATGTACATGGAAAGTATGAGCTTCAAATAGAAGAAGTTATGAATTTGCATATAAGCATATGATTAAGCTTATGGAAGGTTTGTTTGTTACCATAAATTACATGTTAAATAGTTCAAATTGTTGATTTGTGTATTATGATTTGTTGAGTTTATTTCATACGAGCTTACTAAGCTATAAAGCTTACTTTGTTTATTTTTCTCATGTTTTATAGTGATTTCAAAGCTAGTTCGGATTCGGGGATCGTCGGAGACTTCGTCACACTATCCAACCATCACTTTGGTACTTTTGAGCTTATGGTTTGGTCATATGGCATGTATAGGATTATGGTCATTTTTATATGTATTTTGGTAGTGAGTTTTGCCATTAGAGATGGGTTGCGAATGGTCATGTTTTGGTTTGTATATATAGCCATGAGACTTGGCTTAACTTGGTTTAGTTTGGTCATATATATATATAGTGTGTATATGGTTTATATTATGTGATTGAGGTTGGTTTTGTAATGTTATTGATAGTTCATATTATAAATGTTAAATGGTTGGTAATTGAGAAGCTATGTGTATAACACCCCAAACCCGGTCAACACACCACGACCGAATCTGGTATGCTACGGAGTGAAAACATTTTGAAAACACCAGTTGGCTAGATAATATTCATGAAAAACTCTTTCGATTGTTTGAAAGGTCAGCTATCCTTGTTTAAAGAAAATGAGGTTGGAATCGGTTTATAGTTATTTTAAAAATTTAAGTATAACGCATGGTTAAAACCCCTTGTTATACAAGTTGTAGAAAAACAACTCGTACCTCTTATAATTGAATGTGATGCATGTGATAGGGTTAAAACCTTTTGCTTTTGAGGTTATTTGAAAATTTAAGTTGTAAAAATGCCCGAGTTACTTTATTCTTTTGTGAAATTTGTTACCCGATGGTAACGTTTTAAAACCCGAAGAGTTATAGTTTTGAAAACATTACTCGTTATCGATTAGTTTATCAAGTCCATAAAGCCAGTATATGTTTAAAATAATCAAAATAAAGCAAGTAGTTAAAACCCAAAATAATACTAGCGGCCTTATTACAAACCCAAAATAATAATTAAAAGAAATAGATAAAACCAGCAATGTAGTTTTAAAAATTAAACCATCTAGGATGCATGGCCACCTTGAGTCCTCCTCGGCTCCATATCCGCGATCTATGCCTCGTCTGCAAAATATAAGGGAAAGGGGTGAGTCACCAAGACTCAGTGTATAAACCCCCACCCGAGCATTCAAACACTTACACAGATCATCAGTAAAACATGCAGATTATGCAACCCATAACCTAGCCATCCAATCTCCTTTAACTACCCCGTGTGGTCAAAACCACTGGTGGTCAAAACCACTGGTGACCGAAGTCACAAATATATCAGTGTGGTCAAAACCACTGGTGGCCGTAGTCACAAATTAAGTGATGGGGCCAACCCATCGTGTGGTCAAAACCACTGATGAGAATCCCGTAATATCGTGTGGGGCAACCCACTGTGGTACCTAACCACTAGGACGAGTCACAATATCCATGTGTGGTCAAAACCACTGGTGACCGTAGTCACAAATATCACAAGTGTGGTCAAAACCATTGGGACTAGTCACAAATCATATCAACAGTGTGGTCAAAACCACTGGTGACCGTAGTCACAATTTACTGATGGGGCCAACCCATCGTGTGGTCAAAACCACTGGTGACAGTCCAATATATCATCCCCCTCCTCTCATCGATCCCATCGACCTCATGCTTATATCACATGTATCATAATCTCATATATCATGCATTTATGTATAACATAGCATTTAACAGTGCAAGATGGCATATACAACATGCATCAAAAATCACGTAATGGGGACTTACCCGGAATCCAAGCTTATGCCCATAAGGCAACATCACTAACACGAAAGGTTATACAGTAACATAATAAGCAGGCTATACTAATAAAGTGTGCAAGAGTTTACACACCTGACTATACGTAGATTTAATGAGAACTCCCGAAGCTACGCGATACTATGAGATCCCGAAATGTATGCCCTCACTGCTCCTACAATCGGCCAATGCTTAGTTAGTAATCAAAAGCCCTATTCGGCTTAACATGAAATCCCAAAAGAATGTCGTCCCAAACTGTAGCACTCACCTTAAGTTGATTTGGTTATTAACCAAGTCCCGAAGACTCACTTAATTCGGCTATAGCCCTCCCTGCAATCGGTTTCACACTTCAATAAAAACCAAAGGCCATTCAGCCAAATCATGAATCCAAAATCAGAGTTTGTCGCCCCTTACCTTAACGACTGAGTAACCACCACAGATCGGCACTCGCTACAAGTGTTTAGAAGTTTCGGCCACCCACATGAACCAAATAAAGGTGGTAGTTAACACCTAGATTTTTAGTATAAGAAAGATAGAGGAGAAAGTGGGGTTCCATCATTACCCCAAATCGGTCAACAAGAGAATAAGAGGAAGAAGCAATCACTTACCAGGATATTCGACCAATCCCGATAAACAGGATAGATTCGACACTTGAGATGATGAAAAGGAATCGCCAAAAGGAAAGGGTTTAAGAACACAATATTCGGCCAAAAAAGAAAATAGGTTTCGGCCTTCTTTTAGATGTTAGAGATGAAGAGATAAAATGAAGAGAAAGAAAAGGGATTCGGCCCAAGAGAGAATGGAAGAACTTCGGCACAAAGAAGATTGAAAGGAGAAGGAAAGAAGTCGACTAAGGAATAGGTGGTGATTTCGGCCTTGAGCAAAAATAGGAAAAAGGAGAAGATGATCAATGATGATTCGACTTTGCACAAAACAAGAAGAAGAAAATGCACATGGGTGGATTCGGCACAAAAGGAATTTTAGCTCCTCAAAGGGGTTGCTAGCATGGATCGGCTAAATGCCCAAAATTTCTAAAAAGAAAGAAAGCACTTAAGATTTGGGTTTAAGCATATAACGCAAGAAGAGAAAACACCTTCAAGCTAGCCAACTTTTGCTACTTACCAAGGCACATTCGGCCAACCAAGAGCTCCCCAAAACCGATAGCCACTTCCCCCCAAATCACCTTACTGAATTCGGCCAAACACCTTCTAATGAGTTTGAAAATACTCAAACTCTTAAATTTGCTCCCCTCCAACCGTTCAAATTTATTTGAACAAGTCAAATTCCACAAATTCCTCCTCTCCATCCATTTAAAAGAGTCCCACCTGAGCGCTCCTCCTCTAGCTTGTGGCGTCAAAAAGAAATAGCAGGGAGTGCCATTCCTGCAGCTCGAACACAGGCACTCCCAACCTACATGTGGCGTCATCTCCTTGATGCTTAAGTGGCGCCTCCTAGCCACTTTCCCACTTGATTTCTTGTGCCAAACTTCCCCAATAAAATCTTTTAACCCCTTTCTTCCTTAGTTCCATTTCCTTAATTGCTAAAACAAAATTCTTAGCCCTAACTCAGGCCTAACCTAGGGTTATACCTAGACCCCAAAACATGACAAATGAACATAAACATATCCTCACATGCACACAAGCAAAAATGCAGAGATCCTGGTTTAAGGATGTTACAGTTCTACCCCCTTAAAATAATTTCGGTCTCGAAATTACCTGATCAGAAAAGTTGAAGGTATTGCTGCCGCGTCACAGCCTCCGGCTCCTACGTGGCCTCCTCCGTGCCATGGTTCCGCCATAGTACTTTCACCAAGGGAACTGACTTCCGTCGAAGAACCTTGACATCCCGATCCAATACTCGTACTGGTTCCTCCTTGAAAGACAAGTCTGAGCTCACCTCTACCTCCTCAACTGGTACAACATGCGACGGATCTGATCGATAGTGCCTAAGCATCGAAACATGAAAGACATCATGAATCTGGCTTAACTCCGTTGGTAACTTGAGCTGATAAGCTACCGGTCCCACTCGCTTCAACACTGTATATGGCCCTATGAACCTAGGGCTTAGCTTGCCCTGCCGACCAAATCTCAATACCTTTTTCCAAGGTGATACCTTCAGAAAAACCTTATCACCTACTGCATACTCAATATCCCTCCGCTTAAGATCAGCGTAAGACTTCTGCCTTTCCGATGCTTCCTTAAGACGAGCCCGAATCACCTTAACCTTATCTTCTGTTTCTGCCACTAACTCTAGACCCAACATCCGTCGTTCACCCAGTTCTGTCCAACACATAGGAGTACGACATTTCCGTCCATAAAGTGCCTCATATGGCGCCATCTGAATACTCGCTTGATAACTATTGTTATAAGCGAACTCTGCCAAAGGTGGATACTCATCCCAACTGCCACTGAAATCCAGAACACAGCCCCTTAACATATCTTCCAAAATCTGGATTACCCTTTCAGATTGTCCATCAGACTGCGGATGAAAAGCCGTGCTAAAATCCAATCTGGTATCTAAAGCTTGATGCAAAGCTTTCCAAAACCTCGACGTGAACCTGGGATCCGTATCCGAGATAATTGACATTGGGACACCGTGCAACCTTACTATCTCCGTACAACTTAGCTAGTTTCTAAAGCGAATAATCAACCCGCACCGGTATGAAATGTGCCGACTTAGTCAACCTGTCCACTATCATCGAAACTGAGTCCTTCTTATTGGGCGTAAGGGGAAATCCACTGACGAAATCCATCATAATTCTTTCCCACTTCCACTGTGGGATTTTTACAGGTTGCAACAGCCCTGATGGCAACTGATGCTCAGCCTTAACTTGCTGGCATGTCAGACACTTGCCCACAAACTCTGTTACCTCCAGCTTTAGACCTGGCCACCAAAACTGTTCCCTTAGATCACGATACATCTTACTGCCCCCAGGATGCATAGCGTATGGGCTGCTATGAGTTTCCTGAAGAATCTGCTGTCTCAACTCGGCATCCTTAGGCATGCATATTTTCCCCTGGAAGCACAGAACTCCATCACTTCCCAAGCTATATCCCTCAGATTCACCATTCTACACTTGTACCCTCCGAGAATTCAAAACCTCATCTGTCAGCTGTTTCTCCTTAACTTGATCAATCCAACTCGGCTTTACTTGTAATTTCGCCAAAAGGCTCCCATCATCATAAAGACTAAGGTGAGCAAACATCGCTCACAAATCCGCTACCACCTTACGACTCAATGCATCAGCTACTACGTTAGCCTTACCTGGATGATACTCAATCGAACAATCGTAATCTTTCAACAATTCGATCCACCTTCGCTGCCTCAAATTTAAATCCTTCTGAGTCAAAAGATACTTTAGACTCTTGTGATCCGTATAAACTATTGACTTTTCTCTATATAAATAATGCCTCCAAATCTTCAAGGCAAAAACCACTGCAACCAATTCCAAGTCGTGTGTCGGATAGTTACCTTCATGAGGCCTCAACTGTCGAGATACATACGCTACCACTTTACCATCTTGCATCAATACACACCCTAAGCCAGTGTGTGATGCATCACAATAAACCGTGAATTCCTTTCCTGCCTCAGGCTGAATCAAGACTGGAGCTTTAGTCAGAATCTTCTTCAACTTGTCAAAACTCTCTTACTGCTTCTCAATCCACACAAACGGAGCCATTTTCTCAATAGCTTAATCAACGGTGCTGCAATTAAAGAAAACCCTTCTACGAATCTCCTGTAGTATCCTACCAAACCCAGACAACTTCAAATCTCTGCAACCGACTTAGGTGGTTTCCAATCCAGTACTACCTCAATCTTACGAGGATCCACCCTAATCCCCTCGGCTGATACGACATGGCCCAAAAAAGTTACCTCATTAAGCCAAAACTCGCACTTACTAAACTTGGCGTATAACTGCTTTTCCCTCAAAATCTGTAGGACCACCCGAAGATGCGCGTCATGTTTTTCCTCCGACTTCGAGTACACCAGAATGTCGTCTATAAACACTACGACAAATTGATCCAGATACAGCTGAAACACCCGATTCATCATGTTCATGAAGGCTGCCGGTGCATTGGACTAACCAAAAGGCATTACCAAGAACTTGTAATGTCCATACCGAGTACGGAATGCCGTCTTATGAATATCAACCTCCTTCACTTTGAGCTGATGATATCTCGACCTAAGGTCAATCTTAGAGAAAACTGATGCACCCTTGAGTTGATCAAACAAGTTGCCAATCCTGGGCAACGGATACTTGTTCTTAATTGTCAACTTGTTCTGCTGGCGGTAGTCTATACACATCCGCATCGTACCGTCCTTCTTCTTAACAAATAGCACTGGAGCTCCCTAAGGTGATACACTCGGTCTGATGAAACCCCTATCGAACAACTCCTGGATCTGAGCCTTTAGCTCCACTAATTCTTTCGGCGCCATCCTATACGGAGCAATAGATACTGGCATGGTTCCAGGTAACAAGTTTATACCGAACTCAACCTCGCGATCAGGAGGTATACCTGGGAGTTCCTCTGGAAAAACATCAGCAAATTCCCCCACGGTTTGGACATTCTTCACCTCTGCATCCTTCGCTTCCAAAGCACAAACATGCACTATAAATGCTTCACAACCCTTTCTGACCATTTTCTCGGCCTTCAATGTCGAGACCACATTGGATAAGTAATCTCTCCTATTACCTATCATCACCACCTCATTACCTTCCATGGTCTTCAACACCATGCGCTTAGCTGCGCAGTCCAAACTAGCCTGATGCTTTACTAACCAATCCATCCCGAGAATCAGATCGAACTCCCCAAACGGCAGTTCCATCAAATCAGCCAAAAACACGACCCCTTAGAGTTCTAGGGGTACATCCATATATAGCTTACTTACTTCTACAGAGTGACCTAGAGGGCTTATCGCAGTCATCTTCCTAGAAGTAGTCTCAGAGTCTAAGTTCAGAGTTTCCACTATGCCACTAGCAACATACGAGTGCGTCGAACCCACATCAATTAAAGCATTATAAGGTACTCCATAAACTAAAAACGTACCGGTTATGACATCCGGTGCGTCGCCCTCCTCTCGACGCCTCGCAGCATAGACCAACCCAGGCTGTCTCACCTCTGTACCTCCTGCACCTCTGCCCGGTGCTCCACAACCCCCACCAAAGCCATTACCTCCTCTGCCTGAACCTCGGCCCCTCTGTGGCTGCTCATTATCCCTCCTATACTGTGCAAGATCCTGATTCTCAGACTGTAGCCTCGCTGTCCTCTTTGGACAATCCCTCACTCGATTCCCCATTGATCCACACTCAAAGCAACCTCTATTCCCAGTCCAGCATTCCCCTGTGTGAGACTTCCCACACCGAGCACACTGTGGTGGCCACTGAGTATTGGTAGCAGCAGGCTTAGCAGCTTGATTCGGCCCACTGTATCTAGCCCTCTTTTGCTGACTCCCAGAAAACCCAGATGATCCAGAACTTCTTTTGCTCCAACCCCTATCCTAATTCCGCCTTACAGACTGTCTTACCCCTTCAGCCACCTTAGCTTTCTCTACTAGAACGGAAAACTCCCGTTCCTGCTGTGGGGCTATTATCATCCTCAGCTCGTCCTTCAGCCCATCCTTGAATCTGACACAACGCTCATGCTCTGTACTCACCATACCCCAAGCATACCTACTCAGCCAGAGAAATTCCGCCTCATACTCCGCTACAGTCTTATTACCCTGAACCAAGTTCAAGAACGCTCTACGTTGCGCATCGACATAGCTAGCCCCTATGTACTTCCTCTGATAGGCTGTTCTGAAGAATTCCCAAGTGAGATCATCTGCCCTCGCTCCATCCCTAACTGTGAGCCACCATTGGTATGACTCATCTCGCAGCAGAGACACTATACCCTTCAGCTTTTCCTCAGCTGAAAAATCCAAGTTGTCTATGATACATTATGTCGCCTCTGATCAGTATTCCGCAGTACTAGGTGCTACCCTAGACACACCTCTGAATACCTCCGCACCATTGGCCTTAAGTCGCTCGGCCACAGATTTTCGAGCTCCCGCTCCAACGCCTGCACTTGCAACCCTTTCCAGTACCCGTAGTACAGCCTGTGACACTACATCATTACCGCCTGTCTATTCCTGGTGTTCCGCGCCCACAGCTGGCGGCGGTGGCACCTCATTTTCTGAACCCTACCCGGACCCTACTAGTTTCGAGACCGTCATCCTACCCCTACCTCATCGACGAGTGTTACGCCCACGTCCATGTACACTCATATCTATCAATATATTCGAGCTGATTAAGAATTTTATGTGTTAGAATTTTATTCCACTATCTTTTAAAGCACAGTCTTATGAAAAGTTTTAGTAAGGGGTTGTTTTGCGAGTACACATCATCCTATAGTTCATGTCTCTAAAGTAGTTCCTACTACTACTCAATCAGGCCATCACCATAACCATATAATCATATTACCAGTAATAGTTCGGGGTACTTACCTGGGCGGATTGGTGCCGGAGACTCGGTGCCATGCTGTCAACACTATACTTTTCCCATAAAAGCCTTTTCATAATCCCTTTAAAAGCATTTTTGGGCCTCAGGCCAACAGCTGAGCGGTTGAAACTAGCTCTGATACCATAATTGTAACACCTCAAACCCGGTCAACACACCACGACTGAATCTGGTATGCTACGGAGTGAAAACATTTTGAAAACACCAGTTAGCTAGATAATATTCATGAAAAACTCTTTCTGTTGTTTGAAAGGCCAGCTATCCTTGTTTAAAGAAAATGAGGTTGGAATCAGTTTATAGTTATTTTAAAAATTTAAGTATAACACATGGTTAAAACCCTTGTTATACAAGTTGTAGAAAAACAACTCGTACCTATTAAAATTGAATGTGATGTATGTGATAGGGTTAAAACCTTTTGCTTTGAAGTTATTTGAAAATTTAAGTTGTAAAAATGCCCGAGTTACTTTATTCTTTTGTGAAATTTGTTACCCGATGGTAACGTTTTAAAACCCGAAGAGTTATAGTTTTGAAAACATTGCTCGTTACCGATTAGTTTATCAAGTCCATAGAGCCAGTATATGTTTAAAATAATCAAAATAAAGCAAGTAGTTAAAACCCAAAATAATACTAGCGGCCTTATTACAAACCCAAAATAATACTTAAAAGAAATAGATAAAACCGGCAATGTAGTTTTAAAAATTAAACCAACTAGGATGCATGGCCACCGCGAGTCCTCCTCGGCTCCATATCTGTGATCTATGCCTCGTCTGCAAAATATAAGGGAAAAGGGTGAGTCACCAAGACTCAGTGTATAAATCCCCCACCCGAGCATTCAAACACTTTCACAGATCATCAGTAAAACATGCAGATTATGCAACCCATAACCTAGCCATCCAATCTCCTTTAACTACCCCGTGTGGTCAAAACCACTGGTGACAGTCCAATATATCATCCCCCTCCTCTCATCGATCCCATCGACCTCATGCTTATATCACATGTATCATAATCTCATATATCATGCATTTATGTATAATATAGCATTTAACAGTGCAAGATGGCATATACAACATGCATCGTAAATAACGTAATGGGGACTTACCCGGAATCCAAGCTTATGCCCACAAGGCAACATCGCTAACACGAAAGGTTATACAGTAACATAATAAGCAGGCTATACTAATAAAGTGTGTAAGAGTTTACACACCTGACTATACATAGATTTAATGAGAAATCCCGAAGCTACGCGATAGTATGAGATCCCGAAACGTATTCCCTCACTGCTCCTACAATCGGCCAATGCTTAGTTAGTAATGAAAAGCCCTATTCGGCTTAACTCGAAATCCCGAAAGAATGTCGTCCCAAACTGTAGCACTCACCTTAAGCTGATTTGGTTATTAACCAAGTCCCGAAGACTCACTTAGTTCGGCTATAGCCCTCCCTGCAATCGGTTTCACACTTCAATAAAAACCAAAGGCCATTCGGCCAAATCATGAATCCAAAATCAAAGAGTTTGTCGCCCCTTACCTTAACGACTAACTTGGCCTTTAACCACGACAGATGGGCACTCTCTACTGGTGTTTAGAAGTTTTGGCCACCCACATGAACCAAATAAAGGTGGTAGTTAGCACCTAGATTTTTAGTATAAGAAAGATAAAGGAGAAATGGGGTTCCATCATTATCCCAAATCGGTCAACAAGAGAATAAGAGGAAGAAGCAATCACTTACCAGGATATTCGGCCAATCCCCATAAACAGGATAGATTCAGCACTTGAGATGATGAAAAGGAATCGCCAAAAGGAAGGGGTTTAAGAACACAATATTCGGCCAAAGAAGAAAATAGGTTTCGGCCTTCTTTTAGATGTTAGAGATGAAGAGATAAAATGAAGAGAAAGAAAAAGGATTCGACCCAAGAGAGAATGGAAGAACTTCAGCACAAAGAAGATTGAAAGGGGAAGGAAAGAAGTCGACTAAGGAGTAGGTGGAGATTTCGGCCTTGAGCAAAAATAGGAAAAAGGAGAAGATGATCAATGATGATTCAGCTTTGCACAAAACAAGAAGAAGAAAATGCACATGGGTGGATTTGGCACAGAAAGAATTTTGGCTCTTCAAAGGGGTTGCTAACATGGATCGGCGAAATGCCCAAAATTGCCAAAAAGAAGAAAGCACTTAAGATTCGGGTTTAAGCATATAACGCAAGAAGAGAAAACACCTTCAAGCTAGCCAACTTTTGCTACTTACCAAGGCACATTCGGTCAACCAAGAGCTCCCCAAAACCGATAGCCACTTCCCCCCAAATCACCTTACCGAATTCGGCCAAACACCTTCTAATGAGTTTGAAAATACTCAAACTCTTAAATTTGCTCCCCTCCAACCGTTCAAATTTGTTTGAACAAGTCAAATTCCACAAATTTCTCCTCTCCATCCATTTAAAAGAGTCCCACCTGAGCACTCCTCCTCTAGCTTGTGGCATCAAAAAGAAATAGCAAGGAGTGCCATTCCTGCAGCTCGAACACAGGCACTCCCAACCTGCATGTGGCATCATCTTCTTGATGCTTAAGTGGCGCCTCCTAGCCACTTTCCCACTTGATTTCTTGTGCCAAAATTCCCCAATAAAATCTCTTAACCCCTTTCTTCCTTAGTTCCATTTCCTTAATTACTAAAACAAAATTCTTAGCCCCAAAACAGGCCTAACCTAAGGTTATACCTAGACCCCAAAACATGACAAATGAACATAATAGACATATCCTCACATGCACACAAGTAAAAAATGCAGAGACCCCGATTTAAGGATGTTACAATGTGCTTGTGGATTGATGTATGATGATGCATGTTTGGAAAATGTTTAATTAGTTGATTTGAATATGTGAATTTGGTATGATTTGAATGAAGAAAACATGAGATTTTAAGTATGTTAGTTGTTGGTATTGAGGTGACATGAATGTTGTTTGATTGAGGTTGTTTAAATGCTTTTAAGTGTTATGTTTTGGTGCCATTGAATTTGGCATAGGTGTGCATAAGATTGGGTGGCAAATTGCCTTGGTAGATAGCCTATTTTTGTCCACACGGGCAGAGACACGGTTGTGTGTCTCAGTCATGTGTGACACACGATTATGCTACACGGTCGTGTATCCCTTAGTGTTGAAATTGAAATGAAGTCAGTATACTCAACATGGTCTCACACAGGGGCGTGTGATCAGTCGTGTGGCATAAGTCAGTATACCCCCTAATTTGCACACAGCCTAGCACACACTAGCGTGTGACTTGGCCGTGTAATAGCCCGATTTAGAATCCAGTCGAAATAGTAGTTTCAAGACCACAAATTTGAGGTCAAAAATATTTTAATATTATTTTTAATGTTTACAGTATGTGATAAAGCATGTGTGAAAATTTTGTGTGGAAATTTTATCGTTTGTGTGTCAATTTGTGAAAAATGACTTAATTGCATAAAATGCAAAAGTTGTATGCTAATTGTTTAAGTGCTTAATTGCATTGTGTTATTAAATGAGAAGTCCTTATGTTGTTATTAAACCATTAATAGATTGGATGGACAAAAATGGGTTAAGTTAGTGGAATTTTAAATGAATTAATAAAAGGGCAAAATGGTAATTAGTATAATAAGTTTAATTAAAGAAAATGAAGACAAATTCATGCTTATTTTCATCACCTTCCACCGAAATTGAAAGAAAAAGAAAAGAAAAAGAGCTAGTTAGGTTTGGTAAGCTCAAGCTTCAATTGGTATGTGTTTTTAACTCGATTTTTGATGATTTCTACGTTTTTATGATCGTTGCTTTGTGTTTTAGCTAGCCCATGTCCTATTTTTTGAGTTTGTTGGTGATTTTGTAAAATGCCATTGATGAATGCTTGAGTTTTGTGATAGTTGATGATGAAATATGAAAGATATGTAATAGATTAACATATTTTGTCCTTGAATTTTTGATGAATTTGACTATTATGGGCTAAATTGTGAAAATGAAAAATTGAGGTACTAAAGTCTAAATTAAATGAAATTATGGTATTGAGCACTGAATGGTAAATTTAGACTTTAGTATAATGAAATTATGTGTATTTGGTGATTTTATGAAATGGGGACTTAAATGTCAAAATGTGAAAATGTGAGGGCTATTTTGTAAAATGCCTTAAATATGTGTATTTGGATTGAATTGAATCATTTGATGAATGAAAGAGTTAAATTTGAATCTATATAGATCAAAAAAAAGTGAAATTTAGACTTATATCGAGGCAAGAACAAGGTGCTCGATTGATCGACTTGTATCGTGTTTTTACGTCCGAGGTAAGTTCGTGTATAATACAAACTGCTTAAACAATGTTTATTTGTTATGAAATAAATAGAAATGTGATTGTTGAACTAGAAATGTGAAATGTGAATTCAAAGAAATGTAGCACTATGTGTGCGTAAATATAATGGTTACTACGATGAATTGCACTAAGTGTGCGAGATAAAGAAATGCATTGGTTATAATAGTTGGCACAGTGTGTGCGATATTGATACATCTTTGATTTAAAGTAATGGCACTAAGTGTACGATTCTATTGTAGCTTCGGCTAATTAAATGGCACTGAGTTTGCGAATTCATCGAAGGTTGAAAGAGGACTGAACGAATTATGGTATTGAGCACTGAATGGTAAATGTGATTGATAATTTCATGATGGTACAGGTATGTATGGAACCTATGTGGTTGATGATATTGTATATGGGATAAATGGATGTTTATGTGAGTATTAACTGAACCATGTGATAGTTAACTTTGTATAATGAATTTGAATTGTTAAGCTACGCTTTAAAGTTTACTGTGTGAAGTTTTTCTCTGTTTTACAGTGTCATTAAAGCTAGCTAGGGTTCCGGGATCGTCAGCGACTCAATCACACTATCAATCATCTATTTTTGGGTACCTTTTGAAAATGTACATATTAAAGTATTACATGTATAGGCTAGAGAACTTAAGTTATGTTTGAGATGTGTAAAAATAGCCATGTGATATGGGATGTTAATGAATGTGCTTATGGATGAGTTTTGATCTTGTTTTATGATGCATAAGTTGGATTGTTTTGATGTGCTCATAAATGGCTAAATGAGATGGTCTATATTGATAAGTTCATGGTCGATTTGGGATATTGATATGATGAGAGATGCTAAGAATTGGTAAGGATTAAATAATGTATGAAATACATGTTTTTGATGTGAAGTTGATACTTTGGATTGGTATGTTTGATTTGGAATTCAATATGGAAATAAATGTTATAGTTGAAGGTTAAATGGTTCATATTCTGGTATGTTTTGGATGCATTTGAGATATGAATTTAGAACGGCTTGATGCTTGTGGGTGTGACCCAAAATTTGGGTGGCAAATTGGCCTTGCAAATGGCCTATATTTGCCCACAAGGTCATGTGTCTCGACCGTGTCTCTTAAGGTTGCATTTCGAAATAAGTCAAACTTGCACATAGGCTAGACATATGAACGTGTGACAATCGTGTGAATTAAGTCAGTGTCGCCCACGGGTCATGTAACACCCCAAACCCAACCCATGCGTTACGAGCTGGTTTGGTATGTCACATGAGCAAAATAGGTTAAACCCTTTTTATTCGTACTAAAATAGGTATTGCTTTGTTAAAATCCAGAAAACGAGTTTGATTCAAAATATTTGATAAAATATTACTAACCTCGAAGATTGATTGATAAATCGATAAATTTGAACAAATGATCTTATAAAATCGTGACTTTTGAAAACGACGTTGAAATTCGAAAGAGAATCCGAGTCTTTTGAAAATTTCGTTGATATTTCGAAAGAAAATATCCGTGTTAAAAATATTTGTAAAAGTTTATTTTGAAATCCATTTGTTAATCAATTTTGGAAAACCTTTAATTAAGTTTTTAGAAAATCCCTATTTAAAACAATTTAAGCAAAATAAGTATATCAAACATAAAGCAAATAATAAAATACTCCAGAGGCCTTATTACAACATAAAACCCAAAATAGTAAATTGAACGGAAATAGAAATCTAAAGTGCAGGTAAAACACCATTTCTGAAGTATGGCCTCCACCGGGTCATCCATGGCCCCAAGTCCTTGTCACTGAGCATTACCTATAAGGGTTAAAAAAGGGGGTGAGTTACAAGAACTCAGTGTGAAATCCCCTTACCGTCATCCACGGGGCCTGAACCCACATAGCAAACATCTTGGGCCTAAGCCCGTATAGCATAATCTTGGGCCGAAGCCCATTTACATAACAATAGTAAAATGAGATGAATGTATGCAATTCCCAAACCAACCTAATAATCCATCCGCTATACACCACTCGTACCATCCATCACACCTGTGGGGATCAAGTAAACCCACCCCGCCAACACACCAATCGCAGGCATTTAGCCATTAATAATATATTCAAATTGTGGACAAGCCACCAGAATCAGAATGTGGCAGAGCCATCAGAATCAGAATGTGGCAGAGCCACCAAAATCCACTTCTCTTCAACATTTTTCCCATCCCATGCAAATTTATGTAAAGGCAACATACATAGTAAATCATGATATATATATACACAAATATAAACAACAATCATTAATCAAGTAATTTATTACAAAAATTCGGCCCCTTATAACACTTTGCAAATCAGCTCATTAAGGCAATCTATCAAATTGGCCCATTAAGGCAATATATCAAATCGGCCCATTAAGCAATATATCAAATCGGCCCAATAAACAATATATCAAATCGGCCCAATAAACAATATATCAAATCGGCCCAATAAACAATATATCAAATTGACCCATTAGGCAATATATCAAATCGACCCATTAAGGCATTTTCGTATTTCGATCCTTTAGGGGCATTTTTGTAATTCAATAATTTACCCACTAAGGGTAATTTACCCTCCAAGGGTATTTTGGTAATTTACCCTTCAAGGGTATTTTGGTAATTTCGCAACCCAGATTTAACTACTAATTTGGGCATACAAATTTGAAACTATCCATCTGCGTCATACTAACTAAATTGACTATAACTCGAGTTAGAAAACTCAAAATTTAAATCCGTAAATTTTCCTTGAAACTAGACTCGTATATCATCTTATTACAATTTTTCCAGAATTTTTGGCTTAAGCATTTAGTACAGTTTATTCCTTAAAATTTCCCTTGTTTCACTGTCCAACGATTCTGACGTCTCTTAACTTAATTTCAAATATCTCATTGTACAGTTTTCATATACTGCTCCCACTTGTTTCTATTGAAAATAGGCTAATTAAGGAATCTATACATATAAACTATAACTCATAATTCACTTTGTAAAATTTTATAAGATTTTTCCAAAATAGATCAGGGGACCACGAATGTAACACCCCAAACCCGGTCCAAACACCACGACCGAATCTGGTATGTTACGGGAAACCGTGTTCGAAAATTTCGAATTTGTACTAAATAGAATTGATAAAACTTTGTTCCGTTTAGAAAAACAAGTTGTTTAATATCATTACTAAAACATTTAGACTTAGTAAAAATTTGCTTTCAAGTTTGGAAACAATTGATTTTCATATGCTTATAAAAATCAGTGCGATACCCGATGGTATAGTTGAAAACATATCGTTAAAGTTTTGAAATCGTTGTTATGTCAAGTTTTAGCAAATTAACCCAATTATTCTGTTAAGGCATATTAAAATCAAACTTAAAACATAATATCAAAAGGCATAATTTAAAGGCTTTTTACAAATCCGAAATAAAACCCAACTGAACGTAACTAAAGTACCCAAAACATAAAATCTGAGTAAAACTTTTAGTCCGCATGGCATGAGCACCCCGAGTCCATCCCGGCTCCATGTCCGCGTCTACGAGTCACCTGAAATGTCAAGGAAGAGGGTGAGTCGAATGACTCAGTGTATAAATCCCGCTCCCGATAAAACAACAAGCTAACACACATCATACATAGCAACATAATTAATGCAACCCACTCCTAACCATCCATATCGCTTTTTCTACCCCGTGTGGTACCAAACCACCGGTGGTGCCAAACCACCGTGACGTATAGTCACAATGTGTTACCAAAACACTGGTGTCCCAAAGACACAATATCCGTCAATGTGGTACCAAACCACCGGTGTCCCAAAGACACAATTGTGCTACCAAAGCACCGGTGACCAAAAGTCACAAATCCAATGATGGGGCCAACCCATCGTGTGATACCAAATCACTAGCGAGACGATCCCATATCTCAAGTGGGGCCAACCCACGGTGGTCAAACCACGGGGACAAGTCGCAATGAGGTGCCAAACCTCCGGTGTCCCAAAGACACAATGTGCTACCAAAGCACTTGGTGACCGTAGTCACAAATGCGGTGACGGGGCCAACCCATCGTGTGTTACCAAAACATCGGCGTCAATCCCGTATAATCATCTGTGGGGGCCAACCTTTGTGGTACCGAGCCACTCGGGACGAGACGCCGAGGTACCAAACCTCTGGAGGTGCCAAACCTCTGGTGACCCAAAGTCACAAAGTGTGCTACCAAAGCACCGGTGCTCGTCGACAAAATACCACTTTGCTCCTCCACTCAGTATCACCCATCAACATACCATACTCATGTAGTCATGCATATCATACAATCATGCATCTCATGCTATTATGTCTAATCTCATATCTCGTGTCACATATATCCACAGTCATGGTAACATATAGATCATCATTAAAATAGTAATACTGACTTACCCGAGTCCAGAATCATACCCATTAGGGTATCATATCAGTCACCACTGTTTCATTAGTCATCACACGGTTATCAATCATATTACTAAATATAAGTGTGTTAGTATACACACACAGTAACTACTGAGTCTAGAAATCCCAACGAATGATCTATGTCCCTCGATTATCAAGCTCCTATAACAATCGGCCAACACAGGATTAGGCACTAAGACCAATCGGCCAAAGACATATAACCCAAAGGAGTTACTTTCAATCCCTTACCTTGCAGATGCCTTGGTTTCCTACCAAACCCGAATCAAGCAGTGATTCATCTTCCAACAATCGGCATCCTAATAAACAGATAGTTAATCACCAATCACCTTTAACTTATCCAAAAGAATTGAACTCACAACAATATACCAATAAAGGTCAAAAGAGGGAGATGTGGCCATTCGGCCTTGCACTTACCAACACCAACCAAATATTCGACCAAGAAACCACTAGGGGGAGGGAGAGAAGGTTCGGCCTTGGTGCTTTACACACACCTATGTTCGGCTTTCAAAGGTGAGAAATGGAGTGTAGGCAAGAGAAGAAATAGAGATTACGGCAACAGGTTTTGAGAAGAACAAAAGAAGGTTTGGCAAGTTGATATGGGTTCGGCACACAAAAAGATGGACAAGAAGAATGGAGAAATCGGTTGGGAGAAAAATGGTAAGTTTCGGCTCTTGAGTTCCAAAAGAAAAGAAAAGAAAATGTGAGATGGAGAAAATGCTAGTTCGGCTTGCACCAATAAAGAAAAGAAGAAATTGTGAGAAGAAGGGATATAGGTTTCGAAACATTCAATTGAAAGAAAAAGAGTGATGAATGAGCACATTCGGCTATCAAGGAGTTTGAAAGAAAATAAAGCAAATTCGGCAACTAGGCTTTTACTTCACGAAGGAAAGATGGAGGAATTTACTTGGAAAGTTTCAGCTTGCTTTTGAGAGAAAAAGAATTTCGGTTTACAAAAGAAGAAATGACAAAAGAGAGAGGACTTTAGCTTACCAAAATGACCGAAAAAATGCACCAAAGATGCAAAGGCATATTCGGCCTTCCCCTCCCACACTAAGCCGTCACTTCCCCTCCAACTCCCCTAAATTTCGCCACAATCCCCCAAAGCTCCCATTCACTCATTTGAAATGAGTGGACCAAGTCCTCCTCCACACTTTGCTCTCCACCATCCAAGTCACCACTTGACCAAGTCCAAGGTGGAGTTTAAATCACCCACAACTCCTCCCTCCTATGCCGTCCAAAAAGAAGCCAAAATGGGAATTTCAGCACTCGAACTCGGGCATCTCCCCCTTGCGCATGATGACGCCAAACTCAAAGTCCATGTGGCGTCCCTCTTGCCACCTTGCCAAGGGCTCTTTTGTGCAATAAAATTCCAAATTAAATTTAAGATCCTCTCGCTACCTTAGCTCCCTATACCTTAGCTCAAAAACTAAAAATTTTCTACCTGCCAGCTTACTTCTAGCCTACAATTAAACCCCCGATACAACACAAACAACAACGCAAAGATACCAAACACATGCAAAACATGCAACAACAAAAAAAAATTTCCTAACCCGGGATATTACAACGAAGTCAATCAGAACCAGTCTCACTAAAATTAGAATATCACAGAATATAAAATTCCTTTTCCTTCTCCATTTCTTCCATATAAAAAATAGACACAATAAGCTTTAATTCGATATCTTATTAACTTATTAATCCCTTTTCTCCTATTTTCCGTGATTTTGTAAAATCACGTCACTGCTACTACCCAAAAAACTGTTTCATTGCAAACTATGGTTACCACTACAAACATACACATGCCCGAGTGATCACGGATATCGGTTTTCAGTTTTCTTTGGTTTTTGAATCGAATCACAAAATATTTCATGCAAACTTTCAAAGAAGTGTGAGATTACACGCCATTTCAATCATGTATTCAGGAAGTACGAGATTACACACCTTGATTATGAGTTGTGCTTTCTACCGATTTCCACACCTATAATGATAATTGATAGAAGATTAGTCACAAATTTGATAATCGTAACTAGAAACACTTTATTAGGCTAACTCCACTTACCACGAATGTAATCTCCCTCAGTGCACCAAGAATTGATCCTACCCTTTAGCTACTGAAATCTCGTCCTAACAATATTTGGTGATCGAAAGAGTTGTTAGCAATTATTCCACCTTTGGCCAAAACAAATCTCATAACAACATTCTTACCCCACTTGCTTGATGAGTCGACGATAACGATTTGGTTAATACAAATCACTTGTGCTCCTTTACCTTGTTGAAAGTCCTAAGTCCAACGGTGGCCATATCATAGAAAAGAATGTAACTCGAACCTAACGAAAGAGAAAAAGAAGAACACGCGATTTATTAAGGAAAACTCGAATGAAACAAAGTTATTGACAAAGAGAGAATTAGTACTTACCGATTCGATTAAGAAGAGGTTTTCCCACACAATAGGGAACGAAATGATGAAGAAATAGGATGATAATGGGTTTGGCTTACCACTATAATCGTATGATCACAAGTCGATCGATCGAGCGATTTAGACTCTACCAACAATGTCAATTAGCCAACCTTCAATCTGATTAACACAATAACCAAATGGAGATATCGAATGGACTATGAAGGAACTTCCTTACTTTTCGATATTGGATTCAATTTCCACCGATTGTCTTATGATTACGGTTGAATCAAGGACAAGATATTTGGCCTTCTATTTTAATACTATAACAAAAAGATGATCACAAAATAAAGGATTATGAGAGAATGATATTTCAGTTTTGAACAAAAGTGAAGATCTGAATGATAATAAACTTACATTCAGGTAGAGAAAAAGAAAATAAAAGGATAGAAAAGAGCCACTTACCGATTGAATCAAAGAAAAGAGTGTCAACCCAAATGAGAAGAAGTTATGAAGGAGTGATTGTGGATTAAAAGGTTCAGCTATGGGGGGATAAATGAACAAGAATATTTCGGCTACTTAGAGAAAAATAAACGAGGAAGATTCATTCTCCAAAAATGGTCAACTAAAGAAAGAGAAGAAGATTGAAGGAATGGTGAGAAAACAAGAGAAGAAGAGCAATAGTGACTTGAAAGTTTCAGCACAACAAAGGAAAATATGACAATTTGGCTTGCTAGTTTCAGCAACACCAAAGGAAAAATGCACAATATTGGTTTAAGAGTTTCGGCAAGGTAGAGAAGAAAATTGGGGAAAAGAGCAAACTCAAAAAATGCTAAAAAGAATAAGCCTCTTATGCATCGAAATTGCAAAATGCCTATAGGAATTCGGCTCCCCTCTCTCCCTAACAAAACCGTCCATTCATCTTTACCAAAAAGATGAGTGTTGACCAAAATTCTATTCTAGGAAACTCCTAGTTTTTGGCCAACATGTCCCCCAACCTTATCCCTTTCTTTGATTTCCTTCCTTCTTTTTCCCTTATCTTCCTCCTTCCCATAATCCTTAGCCTCCTTTCCTTAAATAAAAAGTCTTACTTACCTTATTCAGAGCCTTGGCCAACATTTACCATCTTTCACAAGATGAACATAAAATTAAATCCCAAAAATTGTAATAGGTGGGATTTAAACCTTAGACCATTAGTACACTCCACACGCCACTTGCCACTTTACCAATAGACTCCTTGTGCTAACAAAATGCACTCTTATTTCCTTAAGCCTTCGTGCCATTTACCTTCTCTCTTTAAGGTACCTAAACACAAAAAATTTCTTGTAGCCCTACTTGAACCCGAGACTTCATAGGAACCCCGTAATCCTCCAAATTCACTTAACTAATAAGTCTAATTTGCAATAATGCCATTCTCTTGCTCTCAAAAATTTTAAAACGCTTCTACTCTCAAGGCCCATTGGGCCCAATTCCACTAGGCCCAATTTTAGAATGTTACCGGTCAAGCACACGGGCGTGTCTTCGACTTTGTGGACAAGTCAGTATGTATGCCCTATTTTGCTACGGCTTGGATACACAGGTGTGTCTGATGCTGTGTGAGGCACACAGCTTACCCACACGGGCGCGTAACCTCTGTAACTTTGAAAAATGTTTGATTTTTGGAAAAATTTTATATGTGCTCAGTATAGTCCCTTTTCCTTATGCAAGTTTAAGGTCTTGTAGACCTTTTAATGGGACTCTATATATATGATTTGCTATGATATGCTGATGATGTATTTATGTTTGAGAAATGATTGTAAATGTTCTGTTAGGTCCAGTAATGCTTATTAACATTAGACCAGCGATGGTTATAGGTTAGGGGTGTTACAGGTCTTGTTACATAAGTCAGTATACCCTATAGGTTTGGCACGGCCTAGCACATGGCCTGGCACATGAGCATGTGTGCCCACTTCGAAGGGCACACAGTATAGACAAACGGGCGTATGGTTGGACGTGTAACCCAAGTCAGTAAGCTCACTTGTTTGGACACAGGGTAGGACATGGGCATGTGCTCCCATTTCAAATGTCCACACGGCCTGTGACACAGGCATGTCTTGAGGCCGTGTGAGACTCACGGTCGGGCCACACGGACGTGTGTCCTCTGTTTTGAGAAAATTTTGATAAGTGTTAAAAAATTTCCCGAGCTATCGGTTTAGTCCCGAACCACTTCCAATGCATGTTTTGGAGTCTCATATACTCGTTTAAGGGACATTATAATTGGTTATGATCGAATTGTATTTGAATTGATAAATTGTATATGAAATGTAAGTTTAAAAGTGTTGTTAGTCCGGTAATGCTCCGTAACCCTATTTGGGCGGTGAATATGGGTGAGGGGTGTTACAAGTCTAGTCTGATTCATCTAAATCTGGTCCTTCAAACAAAAAATTCACATGAATTAATGGTTGGTATCAAGATTTGACAAGATTAACAAAAGATCTGGGCAACAACCATAAAAGATTGATTAATCAAATGAAAGATTTACATAGAAAAATGATGTTACAAAATTATGAGTTCTACTTAAAGAAACAAATGGACTTATAAATCTTTGATGAAAATACGGATGCTATTGAAGTCAATTTTAGCAAGCGATAGAAAAATGATTGAACGGGGATGATTTAATTTGGGAAAGAAAACTAATCAATAGCAATAAGATGAATATATGGTGTAAAGAAGAGGAAAAAGAAGAAAAAGCAAAGAAATAGGAAGGAGAAGGAGGATTTCCATTCAGAGTTGAAAATGATCAATATGTTAATTCCAGTTAGGAAAAAATTGGTTAAATACCTAGGAGTGACATAGGCAATTTCCCCAAATTTTTTGAAATTAAAAAGAAATGGGAAGCGGATGAATGGGTCTTGAACTCGTGCCACTAGTGGGAATACTAACACTTAACTGTTAAGCCTTACACTAATTTCTTGCTTAATTTGGACACTAAACTGTACATATATTTTGGGGTGTGATAACTGAGTTGCTGAAATAATAAAAAATATGAGAGGGATAAGGATCAAACCTAAGCTCTCTGGGGAAGGAAGCAAATATTTGACCATTAAGCCTAAAGCCTTTTTCTTATTTAATCTTTTCAATTAACCCTCTATATTTTGGGGTGTGACAATCTAAAAATATAACATCTAAATTGTTTCAAACTTAAAAGGAAAGTAAAATGAAGCAAATCATGGTCATTATAAGATAATAATAACATTATATTTTCATCTTTTTACTACAATAATACTTGAAATTTAGTCTTTATATTTTAATTTGACATAATTTAGTATTCTACTTTTATAATGACATTCGTTAGTCCAAATAGTGAAATGGCTTGTTATTGCATCAGCCTTTTAAAAGGTGAGGTTCCTTTAAACCTTATTAACCATACACATATTGTATTAATTCCAAAAGTAAAGAATCCTCGTGATATGATGAATTTCTATCCTATAGGCCTTTGCAACGTAGTTTACAAGATTGCTTCAAAGGCTTTAGTGAATTGGTTTCAAGAAGTTCTTCGGTTTTGCATTGATGAGGCACAAAGTGCATTTGTGCCGAGGTATCTCATTTCTGATAACATTGTGGTTGCTTATGAGATTTTCTATTCCATGAAAAATAGAAGATTGGGAAAAGAAGGGTCGTTTGTTCTCAATTTGGATATGAGCAAGGCATACGACTGTGTTAAGTGGCGGTTTATTGAGGTGATGTTATTGAAAATGAATTTCTTGTTCAATTGAGTGGAACGGATTATGCGGTTCATCATATTACTTACTTACTCAGTTGTGGTTAATTGAAGGATAGGGGATAAGTTTATGCCATCTCATGGTCTTAAGCATTGGGATCCTTTGAGCCCATACCATTTTTAAATTTGTGAAGAGGGCCTTTCGGCTTTGCTTAGATTGGCGGAAAGTAGTGGTGTGATAAGGGGAACAAAGGTGGTGAGAGGTGCTCCATGGGTTACTCATTTATTGTTTGCGGATGACAGCCTCATTTTTGGGGATGCCACAACAATGGGAGAATGGAATGTCTTGAAGAGGTTTCAATCATATGCCAAGTGTTCAGGTTAGCTAGTCAATTTTGAAAAATCCATTGTTTTCTTTAGTTCAAATGTTGACATGAGGAATAGGTTGGATGTGGAGAGAACTTTGGGGTTCATCATGCTGGCAACTTGGAAAAATACTTAAGTTTACCATGTATGGTAGGTCGGAACAAGAAGCGGGCCTTTGATAACCTAAGGGATAAAATTTGAAGTCAGATATCTTCTTGGAGTACGAGGCTATTATTTATGGGTGGCAGAGAGGTATTCATAAAATCCATTCTCCAAGCAATCCCAACATTCACAATGATGTGTTTCCTCTTGCCACAAACTTTCTGTAAAGAAATTGAACGCGCCCTAGCTTAGTTTTGGTAGCAGAAGGCAGCTAACAAGAGAGGCATCTATTGATGTAGTTAGTAAATTTTTAGCAAATTAAAGGATGATGAAGGGTTAGGGTTTAGGGATCTTGTGAAGTTAATGTAGCCCTGCTAGCAAAGCATGGGTAGAGAATCTTAATGTATCATACGTCATTGATGGCGCGTATCCTAAGGGCCAAATACTTTCCCAATACAAGGTTTCTTATTGCTTAGTTGGGCTCCAATCCACCACTCATTTGGAAGAGCATCTAGAGTGCTAGGAAATTAATTAAGATATGGTTTAAATGGAATATGGAGACGGGTGATAGCATTAACATTTAGTAGGATTGTTGGGTGCCAAGGTCTTTGCCTGGAAGAGTTTAAACCCCCAGATCGGGTAACATTGATAGGGTGTCTAAGCCTATTTTACCGAATGGAATGGATTGGAACCAGGATTAGATTGATTCACTTTTTGTAGCTGATGATGAAATCCTTATCCAAGGTATTCCTTTACCGTCTGTTTGTCAAAAGGATTGTCTCATTTGGGGCAATGAACACTCGGGTATATACTCTGTTCATAGCGAATATCGTTTATTACTCTAGCTGCCGACTCCCTTATCATTTGGGTATGAAGTTTTCAAGCAATTTGGGCAACTAGATGTCCCCCAAAAATCAAAATAGTTTTGTGGAAATTTGTTCATGGTTTTGCAGCCATTAGATCATGCCTATACAATAGAAGTGTTGCAAATAATCCAATCTGTTTGAGGTGTAATGTTGATCACGAGATAATGAACCATGTGCTAAGATTTTGTGCTAGTCCAAGAGATGTGTGGGTAATGTTGGGTTACCCATTGTATGTGGCAAGTGCTTAAATGGATTTCCATGAGTGGCTTTCATGGATACTGAAGATGCATCATACAACAAAACATAATGAAATTTGTGTTACAATGTCAGCTATATAGTTTGCTCGGAATCATATGGTGCATGAGGGAACAAACTAGAGTGAGAGGGAGATTGTCAGCTCCATCCGCAACTATTGTGTGGAGTTGGTCTTTGTGATCCCTATGGACAGTGGTGTGGCCTCCAATATTCCAGCTCGGTAGTCTCCACCACCTACAGGGTTTGTAACAGCCCAATTTAGGGCCTAGTAGGAATAGTGGTGCGAGACCACTAAACCGAGATGAATTTATGAGTTTTTAAGGTTTATGTCATGTTTGCATGCTAGTATGAAAGTTTCATGAAGCAATTTTATTAAATGGAGATTGAATGGTCCAAAAGGACTAATTTGCAAAAGTTGTAAAATATGAGTTTCTAGAAGCTTTTTGTATGAAATAGCTTTAGAATAGTAATTAGAAGTCCTTAAATAGCAATTTTTCCAAAAATATAATTTTGGACAAAATTGGTCATGAGATGGTGTTATATAAATTTTTAGTGATAAGGGCATTTTGGTCATTTATCAATTAAATGATTAAAATAGGAAAAAGATGAGAAAAATCATTCATCTTTTTCCTTGTGGGTGCCAAAATTTTGAAGAACCCCATAGCTAGGGTTTGTTCATCTTTCAAGCTTGCTAGTAAGTTCATTTGAGTCCCGTTTTTGATATTCTTCGTATTTTCGAAGCTCTCGTATTATGAAATAGCCATTTTTAGCTACTAAATGAGCTAAGATGCATGTTCAAAAATTTACCCATGAATGACATGTATGCTAAATGATTTTTTGTGGGAGTTTATGAGAGTTTGATGTTAGATAAACATCTTTTCCTTAATGAGTTTCATGAAAAATGATAGTATGGACCATTTTGTAAAAGTTATACAATTGGTCATACATACTAGAAATGGAGAGAATTGATGATTGCTATAGTAGAGAAAATGATTCAGCTAAGCATGATGTGTAAGAAAGTTGCATGATAATCATTTTACGAGCCTAAGGGTAAAAGTGCTAATATGAGAAAGTATAGGGGCAAAATAGTAATTTTGCCAAAGTATGAGTTGTGAGTCAATTTAGTCACTATGATTATTAAATGGTCTATTTATGATTATAGATCAAGAAAAACGAAGCTCGAATCGAAACCGAGGCAAGAACAAGGTCGAGGACTAAATTGCATATTTACACACATTTTGTATATCGAGGTAAGTTTGTATGATTTCTAAGCTTTATTGATTTCTATCATTGAATTGCTTAGTATAATGTCTATTATTTTCATGGAATGCTTAATGTTTTGTAAATAAAGAAATCAATGAGATTAAATATTGAGCAAGTCCCGATTGAAGAAGAATTGCCCAGGATACCCGATCTATCACATGAGACAAGAAAGTTCGTATAAGACCAAGCCAAGGCATGGCATTGGCAACCAAGCAAGTTATCATATAAGTCCAAGGCAAGTTTGGCATTGAACAAGTTATCATGTAAGTCCAAGGCTAGCTTGGCATTAAACAAGTTATCATGTAAGTCCAAGGCAAGCTTGGCATTGAATAAGTTATCATGTAAGTCCAAGGCAAGCTTGGCATTGAACAAGTTATCATGTAAGTCCAAGGCAAGCTTGGCATTAAAAAGCTATCAAGAGAAAGACTTCATATAAGCCCATGTCAAGGCATGGCCTTGAAACCAAGATGATATATTCCATGTAAGACCATACCTAGGATATGGCTTTGGTATCAAGTTATATGGGTCGAGATTTAGTATCCTTGGTTATTCGCAGAAATTCATCAGGAAAACAAGTAAGTTAAAATGTTATAACCAGAAAGCTAAGAAAGCATAGCTATCATTAAGTTGAAGTTGAGTATTTATGTTATGTATGAAGAACTAGAGAACATGATTATTACATTAAAGTATGCTGATCAATGTGATCAAGTGATACAGGTACCTTGTTTAACTTACAAGTATGAGAATAGTAAGTATCATGAGACAAGTAAGAATCATGTATGAGTAAGCAACCTTTATAGCTAAAATTATGATACTATTGTTGTAACACCCCAAACCCGGTCAAAATGCTACGACCGAATCTGGCATGTCACAGGAAAGAAAAATTTTGAAAACCAAGTTATCGTCATGAGTTAGGAAAATCTTTGATTTTATAAAAACAGAGTTTGAATTAAGTGGTCAATTGAAACCAATTTTAAGTCTTAGTTTGAAAGGTTGAGTTGCCTTGTTATTAATAACCGATTATTAATTACCCGATTGTAAAATAAAAATCCCGAAGTTCTTTAAGTTTTGGAAATCACCTATTTCGAACTGTATTAGACGTGACTTAATAATCAGAAATAAAAGAAAAGAAAATTTATAAAGCAAATAAAAGCCAAACTAACGTTTAAATGGCCTTATTACATTACCCAAAATCCAAATTAAAGTAGAATAACTCCTGAATAATTATTTTAAAATAAAAACTAAAATATCATGCATGGCCACCTCGAGTCCACCTAGGCTCCATATCCGCGATCTAAGGATTACCTGCAAAGATTAATAGAAGGGGTGAGTCACCGAGACTCAGTGTGTAAATCCCTGTCCAAAAGATTTTAGGGCTCTCACATAGATTCATATGCAAAATATGTATGTCATGCAACCCAACCAACTTAGATATCCATCCGTATCTCCTGGGTCTACCCAACATTTGTGGCACCTAGCCACTAGTGGTACCTAACCACTGGTGGTTCCAAACCATTGGTGACAAAAGTCACAAATAATCATATGTGGGGCCAACCCACTTGTGGTACCTAACCACTGGTGACAATCCCTTATATCAATATGTAGGGCCAACCCACTGTGGTACCAAACCACTGGGACGAGTCACAGAAATAAAATATATGTAGTACCTAACACTGGTGGTTCCAAACCACTGAGACTTAGTCATATAATAATGATATGTGGGGCCAACCCACTTGTGGTACCTAACCACTGGTGACAGTCTGAAAGATCATATTCCCTCCCTCTTCTCATCATCTACCATTTTCATGTACATGCTTTACATTATGGTATGATCATGCTTAACGATTAATTAACATGGCACATTCAGATGTCCATATATGCATTTATTGGTAGCAAAACATAATAGACTTACCCAGAGTCCTCGCTTTTACCCACAAGGGTATTTTAGTGACCGAAACGTCACTTCGGCTTTTAGACATACTAGCAACTAACAAACTAACATATGAAGTGTGTGAGAGTTACACACCTGATAACACGAATATCACGCTCTCAACGTCGACACTATCTCTAATAGAAACCACAACTATCTGCCTACGATTCTGTTCAGAAGTCAGCCCATAACCCAGTGGCCAATCCCGAATTGCTGACACTGCTCGCTTCTTAGACTTAGGGGCTGGGTTTACGGGTCCAACCCCCTCCTTAGAACTGCTGGCATTTGAGTCCATGGAACAAATCTTGGTCAGAAGACCGAGTTAACACATAGGGTAAATGTGAATAGATAAACACGTTAGCAGAAAAGATCTCCTTACTTAGATCGACAAAAGCTGAAGCTTTAGGCTTGATCCATAAGTCAAGCGAATCCCGAAAGTATCCAAAGGAATGCGACACCCTCTTCCACCTACATTCGGCCAAGCCCCCAAACATTAGGCCAATTAGCCATTAGGCTTTGGCTCCCTAAAACTGAAAGAGAAGATAAATATACAAAAGAAATCGTCACTAACCTTAACACAGGAGATCCAATTATCACCTAAGAGGATTCGGCACTAGCACAGTAGAAGAGAAGATTCGGCAAAGTAGGGAAAAAGATGAAAGAGCCGAAAAAGAACTACCAATGGAACTTAGGATTTTTCGGTTTTAGAAGTGATCAAAAGAAAAGATGAAGAAAAGAAGGCCATGAAGATTTGGTTTGTAGAGAGAAATCAGAGAAGAGAACTTTGGATGGGGATATTCGGCTATTGCACCGAGAATTTAGATGAGAATGGAGTTAGGGGTTTTCGGCTTTGAAATAGAAAAATGAAAAAGAAAAAAAGATGAATAATAGATGCGGTTATAGTGCTCAAAGGAAAACGAAGAAAAGGAAAAAAAGGGTTTCGGCTTTCAGAAAGAACAAGAAGAAGAAGAAGGAAGAATCATGGAGAGTGTGAGTCAAGAGAATTTTGACAATAGTGAGAGTTTTGTGTTTTAGAGAAAAGAAAATAAGAAGAGAAATAAAACTCAAAACAAAAAGAACCCACTTGGACACCTTAGACACTTTCGGCACAAGGCAAAACAAACCACATTCGGCACCTACCTCCCAAACCCGAAATTTGCACAAAAATGACACTACAGGGTCCTATGGCCAATGTAAATTCTGGCACACTCTAACATATGCCAAACTGATTCCCCCTCCTACACCAAGCATTTGAATTTCGGCCACCACTTACACCCCTTGCTCAATCCCTTATTTTTCTCCTTAATTTTCTCCTGATCACACATTCAAACTTGTTTGAATAATTAAAACTCCTTGAATTGCTCTCTTCCACTCATTCAAAGATTTTGACCCATTCAACACTCATCCACCAGAGTCCATGCTGAGTGGAACCCTCCCTTGCCTTGGTGTCAAAAAGAAATCCCCAAAAGAGAATTCTCGCAGCTTGAACCAAGTCCCTCTAGCTTCCCTGAGGCGTCACTTCCCTGAGCTTTAAGTGGCGCCTCCTTGCTACTTTACTAAGGCACTCCTTTGTGTCACCTAACACAAACAATATCCCTTAAGGCCCAATTCAGCTAGCTTCCCTTAAAAGTGCTCAAACAACAAATTTTCACCAAGAATCCGGCTTACCCCTAACTCATTCCTGGACCCTAAAGTACCCTAAACAAGCATGTCAAACATAGTATTCACATACAAACACATAAAATGCAAAGGCCCTGATTCAAGATGTTACAGTTCTACCCCTTTAAAATAATTTCGGCCTCGAAATTACCTGTTCAAAAGAGTTGAGGGTATTGCTGCCGCATAACATCCTCTGGCTCCCACGTGGCTTCTTCTGATGCATGGTTCCACCACAACACCTTCACCAAAGGAACTAATTTCTTACGCAATACTTTGACATCCCGATCCAAGATTTGCACTGGTTCCTCCTCAAAAGATAAGTCTGGGCTTACTTCAATTTCTTCTACTGGCATAATATGAGACGAATCCGACCGATAGTGTCTAAGCATAGAAACGTGAAATACGTCATGGATCTGACTCAACTCTGAAGGTAACTCAAGCTGATAGGCTACTGGTCCCACACGCTTCAACACCCGATAAGGCCCGATAAACCTGGGGCTCAACTTGCCCTTTCGACCAAATCTTAGCACTTCTTCCATGGCGACACCTTTAAGAAAACCTTGTCACCCACTACAAATTTTATATCTTTCCGCTTTAGATCAGCATAGGACTTCTACCTGTCTGAAGCTTCCTTCAATCGAGTTCGAATTAGCTTAACCTTATATTTCGTTTCAGCCACCAACTCTGGACCCAACAATTGACGCTCACCCAACTCTGTCCAACACATAGGGGTACGACACTTCCGACCATATAACGCTTCATACGGCGCCATATGAATACTCGTCTGGTAGCTATTTTTATACTCTAATTCCGCCAACGGTAGGAATTCTTCCCAACTACCTCTGAAGTCTAAGACACAACCCCTCAACATATCCTCCAGAATCTGAATTACCCTCTCCGACTTCCCATCAGACTGTGGATGAAATGCTATACTGAAATCCAACTTTGTACCCAAAGCTTGATGCAACGCCTTCCAAAATCTTGACATGAACCTAGGGTCCCTGTCTGAGATGATAGACACTAGCACCCCATGCAACCTTACAATCTCTGCTATATATAATCTAGCCAACTTCTGAAGAGAGCAATCCACATGCACAGGTATGAAATGAGCAGACTTCGTCAACCGGTCAACTATTACCCAAACTGTATCCTTATTAGTAGGCGTAAGGGGTAGCCCATTAACAAAGTCCATGGTGATCCTTTCCCACTTCCACTGCGGAATCTTGACCGGTTGCAACAACCTCGAAGGCAACTGATGTTCTGCCTTTACCTACTGACACGTCAAACACTTACCCACAAATTCAGTTACTTCTCGCTTTAGACCCGGCCACCAAAACTGCTCCTGCAAATCCCGATACATCTTACTACCCCCAGGATGCATAGCGTATAGACTGCTATGTGCTTCCTGAAGAATCTTCTGCCTCAACTCCACATCTTTTGGCATGCAAACCTTCCCCTGGAAACATAAGACTCCATCACTGTTCATGCTATACCCTTCTAATCCACCATTCTGCACTTGCAAACATCGAGCACTCAAGACATCATCTGATAATTGTTTCTCTTTAACCTGATTCACCCATGTCAGCTTCACTTGTAGTTCCACTATCAAACTTCCGTCATCATACAAACTAAGGTGGTCAAACATTGATCTTAAGTCTAATACTACTTTACGGCATAACGCGTCTGCCACCACGTTAGCCTTACCTGGATGATACTCAATCAGGCAGTCACAATCCTTCAACAGCTCGATCCACCTCCGTTGCCTTAAATTCAACTCCTTCTGGGTAAGGAGGTATTTTAAACTTTTATGATCCGTATAAACGAAAGACTTCTCCCCATATAAGTAATGTCTCCAAAACTTCAGGGCGAAAACCACTGCAGCTAACTCCAGGTCATGCGTCAGATAATTCACTTTGTGAGGTCTCAATTGTCGAGAAGTATACGCTACTACTTTCCCTTCTTGCATCAGCACACATCCTAACCCTGTATACGATGCATCACAATAGATAGTAAACTCTTTCCCTGCTTCAGGCTGAATCAATACTGGAGCTTCCGTCAGAATCCTCTTTAACTTCTCAAAACTTTCTTGTTGTTTGTCTGACCACACAAACGGAACCCCATTTCCTTAACAACTTGGTAAACGGTGTTGCAATCAAAGAAAACCCTTCCACAAACCTTCTGTAATGCCCAGCTAGACCAAGAAAACTCCGAATCTCCGCCACAGACTTAGGTGGTTTCCAATCCAACACAGTTTCAATCTTCAGAGGGTCAACTCTAATCCCCTCAGCTGACGCCACATGACCCAAAAAGGTAACTTCCCTTAGCCAGAACTCGCACTTACTAAACTTTGCGAATAACTGCTTCTCTTTCAGAATTTGCAAAACCACACGAAAAAGTGCATCATGCTCCTCCTCGGACTTCGAGTACCAGAATATTGTCTATAAACACTAAGATGAATCGGGCTAGATACGGTTGAAAAACCCTATTCATCATATCCGTAAATGCTGCTGGTGCGTTGGTCAGTCCAAACAGCATCACCAAAAATTCATAGTGACCATAGCGAGTACGAAACGCTATCTTATGAATATCCGCCTCCTTGACCTTGAGCTGGTGATACCCCGACCTCAAATCTATCTTAGAAAAGACTGATGCTCCCTTAAGTTGGTCGAATAGGTCGTCTATCCTCAGCAACGGATACTTATTCTGAATCGTTAACTTATTCAGCTGACGGTAATCAATACACATTCGCATCGATCCGTCCTTCTTCTTAACAAAAAGCACGGGTGCTCCCCAAGGCGATACACTTGGCCAGATAAAACCCCGACCCAACAATTCCTGAATCTGCGCTTTCAGCTCCACTAACTCCTTCGGCGGCATTTTATATGGGGCAATAGACACTGGCGCTGTTCCGGGTAGAAGGTCAATACCAAACTCAACCTTACGATCTGGAGGCAATCTCGGAATCTCTTCTGGGGAAACATCAGAAAATTCCTTTACCATTCATACATCCCCCACAGTTGATTCGTTGACCTCCAAAGCACAGGCATAAGTCACAAACGCCTTACATCATTTTCTCACCATTTTCTCGACCTTCAAAGCGGATACCACATTAGATAGGTAGTTCCTTCTCTCACCTATCACCACCACCTCTTCGCCCTCGAAAGCTCTCAACACCATGCGCTTGGCTGCACAATCCAAACTTGCTTGATATTTCACTAGCCAGTCCATACCTAAGACCAAATCGAACTCCCCAAATGACAATTCCATCAGATCAGCCGGGAAAACTACTCCTTGAAGTTCTAGGGATACATCCTTATTCAGTTTATTCACCACTACAGATTCTCTTAGAGGACTAACTACAGTCATCTCCCTAGAAGAAGTCTCATAGTCTAAGTTCAGAGTTCCTGCTATAGTACTAGTAACATAAGAGTGCGTTGAACCAATATCAATCAAGAAAGTATAAGGCAACCCATAAATTAAGAACGCACCGGTTATGACGTCCGGTGCGTCGCCCTCCTCTCGACGCCTAGCCGCATAAACCAACCCAGGCTGTCTTGCATCTGTATTCCCATCACCTCTGCCTAGTGCCCCACAGCCTCGACCGGCACCATTACCTCCTCTGGCTGGACCACGACCCCTCTGCGGTTGCTGACCATCTCTTCTAAACTGTGCACGTCCTTGACCCTCAGACTGTGTCCTAACTAGCCTCCACGGGCAATCCCTTATCTGGTGAACCATCGGCCCATACTCGAAGCATCCTCTATTGCCTGTCCAACACTTTCTTGAATGAAACTTTCCACATCGAGCACACTGCAGTGGCCACTGAGCAGCAGCAGGCTTCACTGCCTGACTCGGCCCGCCTAATCTAGCTCTTTTCTAGAAACCCCCAGCAGACCCTGATGGCCCAAAATACCTTTTATTCCTATTTCTGTCCGAATTCTGTTTCTCAAACTGCTTCACCTCCTCGGCTATCTTGGCCTTTTCCACAAGGACATCAAATTCCCTCTCTCGCTGTGGAGCAATCAACACCCGCAGCTCATCTCTCAACCCGTCCTCAAACCTAACACAGCGCTCATGGTCCGTAGCCACAATACCCCAGGCATAACGGCTTAACCGTAAGAATTTCGCCTCATACTCGGACACCGACTTACTCTCCTAAGCCATATTCAGAAATGCCTTACACTGCGTATCCACATAACTCGACCCGATGTACTTCCTCTGAAATGCTGCTTTGAAGAAATCCTAGGTGATATCATCAGCCATCGCACCATCCTTGACTGTGAGCCACTACTGTTAGGATTCGTCACGAAGAAGAGACACGATCCCTTTCAACTTCTCCTCAACTGTGAAGTCAAGATCATCCATTATGCGCTCAGTCACCTCTAACCAATATTCAGCTGCGTTGGGGGCTACACTAGAAACACCCCTAAACACTTCCGCTCCATTGGCTCGGAGTCGTCCAGACACGGATTTCTGAACCCCCGTACCCATGCCTGCTCCAGCAACTCTCTCAAGGACCCATAGCATCGCCTGAGACACTACATCTTCTCTACCCGTTTGGTCCAGAAACTCTGGTTCCACTGCTGGCGGTGGCGGCACCTCATTCTCTCACCCATGGCCAGACCCTACTGGTTCCGATACAGTAATCCTACCCCTACCACGACCACATACGTTACGCCTACGTCCTCGAGTGCTCATAACTAACGTTCACGATTTAATCTGATTTAGGAAAAGTTTTATGAATTAGCTTCTTCCACTGTTTATTACATAACTGTCTTATGAGTATATATTCAGAGTAATTTTTTTTTCGCGAGTACGTACATTCCTACAGACTTCAATCTCTAAAGTAAGGTTTTCTAATACTAATAATCCTATCTCGATACAATCATATCACAAAACAATTAAATCATACAATCTATAATTAGAAAGCTTACCGTCGCGGATCGGTGCCGGAGACGCAGGTGCCATGCTTCCCAAAAACATGTATTTCATCAAAACCATTTTACAAACCCTCTATTGAAAAATAATTTGGGCCTTATACCCACAGCCGAGCTTTTGAACCAGGCTCTGATACCACAATTGTAACACCCCAAACCCGGTCAAAACGCTACGACCGAATCTGGCATGTCACATGAAAGAAGAATTTTGAAAACCGAGTTATTGTCATGAGTTGGGAAAATCTTTAATTTTATAAAAAGAAAGTTTGAATTAAGTGGTCAATTGAAAACAATTTTAAGTCTTAGTTTGAAAAGGTTGAGTTGCCTTGTTATTAATACTCGGTTATTAATTACTCGATTGTAAAATCTTGAAAATCCTGAAGTTCTTTAAGTTTTGGAAATCACCCTTTTCGAACTGTATTAGACGTGACTTAATAATCAGAAATAAAATAAAAGAAAATTTATAAAGCAAATAAAAAACAAACTAACGTTTAAATGGCCTTATTATATTACCTAAAATCCAAATTAAAGTAGAATAACTCCAGAATAACTATTTTAAAATAAAAACCGAAATATCATGCATGGCCAGCTCGAGTCCACCTCAGCTCCACATCCGCGGTCTAAGGATTACTTGAAAAGATTAACAGAAGGGGTGAGACACCGAGACTCAGTGTGTAAATACCCGTCCAAACGATTTTAGGGCTCTCACACAGATTCATATACAAAATATGTATGTCATGCCCAACCAACCTAGATATCCATCCGTATCTCCTGTATCTACCCAACATTTGTAGCTGTAAAATAGTAATTAGAAGTCCTTAAATAGCAATTTTTCCAAAAATATAATTTTGGACAAAATTGGCCATGAGATGGTGTTATAGAATTTTTTTAGTGATAAGGGCATTTTGGTCATTCATCAATTACATGATTAAAATAGGAAAAAGATGAGAAAAATCATTCATCTTCTTCTTTGTGGGTGCCGAAATTTTGAAGAACCCCATAGCTAGGGTTTTTTCATCTTTCAAGCTTGCTAGTAAGTTCATTTGAGTCCCGTTTTTGATATTCTTCGTATTTTTGAAGCTCTCGTATTATGAAATAGCCATTTTTAGCTACTAAATGAGCTAAGATGCATGTTCAAAAATTTACCCATGAATGACATGTATGCTAAATGATGTTTTATGGGAGTTTATGAGAGTTTGATGTTAGATAAACATCTTTTCCTTAATGAATTTCATGAAAAATGATAGTATGGACCATTTTGTAAAAGTTATACAATTGGTCATACCTACTAGAAATGGAGAGAATTGATGATTGCTATAGTAGAGAAAATGATTCAGCTAAGCATGATGTGTAAGAAAGTTGCATGATAATCATTTTACGAGCTTAGGGGTAAAAGTGCTAATATGAGAAAGTATAGGGGCAAAATAGTAATTTTGCCAAAGTCTGAGTTGTGAGTCAGTTTAGTCACTATGATTATTAAATGGTCTATTTATGATTATAGATCAAGAAAAACGAAGCCCGGATCGAAACCGAGGCAAGAACAACGTCGAGGACTAAATTGCATATTTACACACATTTTGTATATCGAGGTAAGTTTGTATGATTTCTAAGCTTTATTGATTTCTATCATTGAATTACTTAGTATAATGTCTATTGTATTCATGGAATGCTTAATGTTTTGTAAATAAAGAAATCAATGAGATTAAATATTGAGCAAGTCCCGATTGAAGAAGAATTGCCCAGGATACCCGATCTATCACATGAGACAAGAAAGTCCGTATAAGACCAAGCCAAGGCATGGCATCGGCAACCAAGCAAGTTATCATGTAAGTCCAAGGCAAGTTTGGCATTGAACAAGTTATCATGTAAGTCCAAGGAAAGCTTGGCATTGAACAAGTTATCATGTAAGTCCAAGGCAAGCTTGGCATTGAACAAGTTACCATGTAAGTCCAAGGCAAGCTTGGCATTGAATAAGTTATCTTGTAATTCCAAGGCAAGCTTGGCACTGAACAAGTTATCATGTAAGTCCAAGTCAAGCTTGGCATTGAAAAGCTATCAAGAGAAAGACTTCATATAAGCCCATGTCAAGGCATGGCCTTGAAACCAAGATGAAATATTCCATGTAAGACCATACCTAGGATATGGCTTTGGTATCAAGTTATGTGGGTCGAGATTTAGTATCCTCAGTTATTCGCAGAAATTCATCAGGCAAACAAGTAAGTTAAAATGCTATAACCAGAAAGCTAAGAAAGCAAAGCTATCATTAAGTTGAAGTTGAGTATTTATGTTATGTATGAAGAACTAGAGATCATGATTATTACATTAAAGTATGCTGATCAATATGATCAAGTGATACAGGTACCTTGTTTAACTTACAAGTATGAGAATAGTAAGTATCATGAGACAAGTAAGAATCATGTATGAGTAAGCAAGCTTTATAGCTGAAATTATGATACTATTGTTATATCAAATGGTTTATATTAAACAAGTATGTTGATATGAGCTCTATATGCAAACTTACTAAGCTAAATGCTTATGTCTTCAATTCCTTCTTTCTATGTAGTCCCGCCAAGCTAAATTGTGGATCGTCGGAGTCGAAGCTCGTAGCACACTATCAATCTTCTTTTTGGTAAAGCCAAATTATTTTACTAAGTATGGGATGTATAAGAAACATTCATTTTGAGAACATGTTTTAAGAAGAGCCTTTGTATAGACTATCGAGTTATTATTCTTTTGTATATGGCTAAATGATTGGCCAAATTGACTATGTATGAATGTTTATTGAGGTCACTGAAGCATGTGGTATAGTTTATAAAATGTATTGAGTTGATTTTGATTTCAGGGTGGCAAATGGCTTGGTAAATAGCCTCTAAGTGCCCACACGGTTAGACACACGGGCGTGTGTCTAGGCTGTGCATACCCTGCACCTTATTATTATTAGCCAGAATAACCACGGGTAAATCCCACGGCCATGTGCGTGAGCCGTATGAGATATACGGTTTGGGCATGGGCGTGTGCCCAGGCCATGTGGAGCAAGTCAGTAGCTTCCCACGGTTGATAGACACGGGCATGTCAAGGCCGTGTGAAAATAGTCAGTAACTCCCCATGGTTGAAGACATGGGCGTGTTAAGGGATACACGGGCGTGTCCCAATCACCTGTGCGTCTGACCCCTATCTTCAAGAAGGGTTTTTGATTAAGTTACGAAAGTTTTCAAATGCGTGCTTAAGGCCTCGTGGGCCTATGAAATGTATGATTTGACTAAGAAGGAGAAGTTTTAAATCGGAACGAAATTTTATAGCCCGTAAGTGTATGTTGAAGTGAGTTCAAGCATGGTAATGTCCTGTATCCAGTCTTAGCATCGGTCTCGGGTACGGGGAGTTATAGGGTTGGTCAAAATAAATGTTATGCTAGGTTTAGATTAAATGAAAAGAATGCTACAGTAGGGGTTGTGATTCAAGATGAAAATAAGGAGATTATAGGGGCTTGTTTCAAAATCACTTACCCTGTTCTTTCGATCTTTGCAGCAGAAGCAGTTGAGGTGGTACACGGGCTTCGATTTGCTAAATATTTGGGTTTTCTGTCAATAATAGTCGAGGGAGATTCAAGATCTTTTATCAGGAATATTAACAACCATGAACAATATTTCTCGGATATAAGTGCCCTTACCTGGTCCACAAAGGAGATAGAGAAGGAGTTTCATGCCTGCACCTTCCACTTCATTGGCCAATTTGGTAACAAAACAATGCATGCAATGGCGCAAGAGGGTTCAAGTTGAGATAAGGATGGCTTCTAGGTTGAAGAAGCTCCGGCGTTGGTAGAAGTGGCGGCTGCAAAAGACTATTGCCTTCATGATCCACCATAGTACTATTAATTCTCTTTGAAGGATAGTGGGGATTTGCTATTGAAGACCCCATTTCTCGTTTTGGTTGATCTTTACTCAGTATTGTTAATGTTTTGTTTGAGTAGTCGCCAGTCGAAATCCCATGGCTAAGGGTTTCCTTTTCATGTTTTTCTTTTAATTGTTGGTTCATTTAATTGTCTTTGTACTTTGTTTAATTCATCAATAAAGAGGCCGGATTTTGAGATAAAAAAAACATCCTTAACCATTTTGAGTTAAATGATGACGTAAAATACTCTTAAAATTTCTAACACACAAAATTCAATAAAAAAAGTAGAGATATTAAATCCTATATTTATACATAATAGAGAGACTATATCCATAATTTGACCTAAAACAATCTATGCATAACACATTCATTTCTCATTTGATTTAATAAAAAAATTTGATATATTCTTTTAAAAGGATTTTTTTTAATTTTAATTGGTACAAATAATTGTCTGTTTACCTAAAGTGAAGTGGGAAAAACAATGTCTTTTTTGATATAATATCTACACCTGCTCCGAACTCCTTTCAACCCTTAAATTGAAGGTAAATATGCGCTTAAATGTGCTTAAGCCCACATCATTTTGATTATTGCAATAGCAACGATACCAACTGAGCCAAGATAAAATTTAATTTGGTTATTTTTCATAGAACACAACTAAGAGAACAAACAAAAAGTGATTTGGGTATTTTTCATAGAACACAGCTTAGAGAACAAACAAAAAGTGATTGTGAACCGGGCAAGGTGGTGGACAGCGTAAAAGTTGGTGTGTCTTTGTATGGTGCATGGAAATTTCTATCTGTTTTTCACTGCCACCAAATCTAATCTTATTCCCTTTTCGGGATTTTGTATTTGGGTGATGCCTTTGTTTCTGATAAATCATAAAAGTAACATATTTTAATCCCATATTTAGCTTACTTTTGGATGAATTATTTCTTTATTTTTATAAAAAGGTGCTTTTAATCCTTTCTTTTCATGTTTTATACCTAGGAAAGCACCTGAGAATGAAAAGAACACAAAATAGGCCCAAAACGAAGTAAATAGGCCATAGCACAAAATCGACACGGTCGTACCTCCCCGATCACCTAGAGCACGGCCTCAAACCCGCCTTACACAGTCGTGCCTCAAGTTAGAAATCGGAACATGACCAGAAGTTGATCCACATGGGCATGTGCCATAGCCGTGCCTCTGTCCCTGTAAAGAGCAATTTCAGTCAGAAAAGGATACTTAAGGAGAAAGAATCGCATTCCAAGAGCCTATATATATATATCCCCTAAGAGCCACCATTGAAGAGGCGTCAAAGCTAGGCCAAGGAGCCAAGCTGGAAAGGTCAGAATTGAGGGAATCACTCGAAGTTAGCCAGTTGATCCATCCCAAGAAGCCGGAGTTATACTCAAGACGATAGATTTCTCCTTCAATCCCTTCAGGGAGTTTTAGGGATTTCTTATGTTTTGTTTTATCTTTTCTCTTGTGATGTTTTATTTATTCATGAACTAAACCCCACAGATACCTGAAGGGGATGAAACCTAGACGAATCTTGTTATTTGATTTCTGAATTATATGATAATTACTTAGTTTGTTCTTAACTATGTTGCTTAATCTAATCTGATGTGCTTAGGTGGAGGAGGAATAGACCCTGCCTAAGAGTAGATCTAGCATAGTTAAGCGGAGTTGATCGCACGCCTAGAGATAGGGTGATGAGATTTTCCCGGATTAGGGTGAAACCTAATATGGGAGTCCATAGATTGATTTACTGCTATTCTAGGGGGTTATTATAAGCGAACGGGAGCTCCACTAATTAACCTAGGGTTAGAAGTTATTCGCCTCGAAAGAGGGTGTAATATACGTTAGGGAGTCTTACGGATCAAGCTAAGTAAAGAAATCATATGGTTCAGTGATAGGTAACAAGAGAAGTCTAGGTGGATTCTTCCTGAGGGTATCGTCGAAATCAACTGAGTCTTCCTTCAAGTTATTTTCCAATTCGTTCTTTTTGTCTTGTGTCTTTAGCTTAGTTGTCATTAATTTAGATTAAAGCAACTTCACTTTATTTTTAATGCTAAATAATAAAAAGAAAGTTAGTATTAGTACTTTTAGTTCCTGTGGGTTCGACAATCCGGTCTTGCCTAAGCTATACTACTATTCGATATGTACACTTGCCTTTAATCATGGTCAGAGTTAGTTTCCAGGATCGATCATTCTATTTATAAATTTTAAAGCTCTGATTTCAGCGATCAAGTTTTGGCGCCGTTGCCGGGGAACTAAAATATTAAGAAAACCCTATTTTTATTACTTTAGCCATTACTTTTCACAATTTATTTATTAGGTTAAATTTTAAATTTTGCTAATTTTTCTTTCTTTCTTCTCTTTTCAGGTACCTCTTGTTTATGACTAGAAGGAACCCGAGAGGACCTTTAGTATACAATAGTGATATTGAAGCAACCGCTCGCAGGAATCACCGAGAAACCAGGCAAGCCCTAAATTACACAGAAAGAGAGGAAGAAGACAATTCCAATCCTACTGAAAGGATGGATGAGAATAACCAACCACCACATGATGTGGGGGAACGTAATGCTCCACGTACAATGTTTGATTATGTTAAACCGCATTTAACCGGAGCAGAATCGAGTATTGTTAGGCCCGCTATAGCTGCTAATAATTTTGAATTAAAGCCTAACACAATACAGATGATTTAATAGTTTGTTCAATTTGATGGTTTGCAGGAAGAAGACCCAAATAATCATATAGCCAATTTCTTAGAGTTCTGTGATACCTTCAAAATAAATGGCATTTCTGATGATGCCATACATCTTCGGTTATTCCCTTTTTCATTTAGAAATAAAGCCAAACAGTGGTTAAACTCGTTACAATGAGGGTCAATCACTACATGGGATCAAATGACTAAAAATTTTTTAATGAAATATTTTCCACCAGCCAAAACGGCCAAATTACGGAATGATATATCTTCTTTTATGCAGATGGATCTAGAAACGTTATACGATGCATGGGAGAGATATAAGGATCTCTTGAGGAGATGTCCACACCATGGCTTACCTTTGTGGCTTCAAGTCCAAACCTTTTACAACGGTGTGAATCCTTCAACGAGACAACTAATTGATTCAGCCGTCGGTGGAACTTTGAATAATAAAACTCCTGAAGTAGCTTACGAGTTCATTGAGGAGATGTCACTGAATAATTATCAGTGGCAAGTTAACAGGACAAAACCAACAAAATCAGCAGGAGTTTTCAACATCGATTGAATGACCATGCTATCAACGCAGATAGAGATGATGAATAAAAAGATTGATAGTTTGTGTTCTTCGCAGGCACATCCAGTCATGCTGTAACATCCCCAAACCCGGCCCACGAGTCTTGACCGGATCTGGTTATGTCACTGCAAAAAGACGGTTGAAAATCTTTTGACTAAAAAATATATGAAAATCTTTTTAACTTTTGAAATTCTTGTCTATTTGAAATTATAAGTGAAACTTTACTTTATAAAATGTCCGACTTGAAATCATTATTATACTTATCTCATTTGAACAAATCAGTTACTTGAATAAAATCATCTCCCCAAAGTAATTTAATTTTAAATAACCATAATTAAAATGATAATAAAACGATTCCAAAAAATAAATAAATAGGCCCTTATTACAATCAATACTTAAAACCAAATACTTAATATAATCAAGCTTAAAATATTTGAACTCTTCCTTCTGCATGGGCCACCATGTGTCCTCTCCGATCCCGGTCTAATTCTACGCATCACCTGAAATGGTTAAAGGAAAAAGGTGAGTCACTAAGACTCAGTGTGTAACCCTTTTTCCCGGTTAGATAAAACATCGTACATAATTCATAAACAAGCTTAACATGCACAAAGTTCAATATGCACCCAACCTAACCATCCGAACACCTTTCTCTACCCCGTGTGGTACCAAACCACTGGTGGTGCCAAACCACTGGTGACCCAAAGTCACGATATCCATAAGTGTGGTGCCAAACCACTGGTAACCCAAAGTCACGAATAATCCAATGATGGGGCCAACCCATCGTGTGATACCAAATCACTGGCGTCAATCCCGTATCTCAACTGTGGGGCCAACCCACTGTGGTATGAAGCCACTGGGACGAGACGCTATGAGGTGTCAAACCTCTGGTGTCCCAAAGACACAATGTGATACCAAATCACTGGTGACCAAAGTCACGAATCCAATGATGGGGCCAACCCATCGTGTGATACCAAATCACTGGCGTCAATCCCTCAATATTGTCTTGTGGGGCCAACCCACTGTGGTGCGAATCCACGGAGACGAGACGCTATGAGGTGCCAAACCTCTGGTGACCGAAGTCACAATGTGTTACCAAAACACTGGTGTCCGTCGACATGAATATCACTGCCCCCTCCACTCGTACAACCCACATCAATCATTGACATGCATCTTAATAGAAATACACCATCATGCTTGTTTAGCAACATACATATTATTTATCACCAACTAATTAATGTAGCACACATACCAGATACACCATGCTTACCAAAAGCATCACAAGGAAAACTCATAAAAGGGACTTACCTGGCCCCTTGTCTTATACCTTAATGGTATTTAATCCACCTTTTCATGATCCAAACAACACACATCATATATGAATATAATAACAGAGAAGTGTGTGTGCGTACACACCTGCAAGCTTTAACCAAAGAATCGATCTAAGACCCTCGATAACCTCGATAACCTTCGCTCCTATAAACGGCCAAACAGGAGATTAGCATCCTAGGCCATTCGGCCAAAACAGAACATACCAAAAAAGGTCAACACTTGAAACCCGAGACCTACCTACACGCTTTTGAACACTAGCCCATACACCAAGTGCTCCTGCTTCACTTCCCTACAATCGGCAACCAACCAATAATAATAGCCTTTGGCTTAAATAAATACCAAACGAATAGACTGCTAAAACCATCCCTTACCACCACTTACCAACTGGTCAACAGAGAACAGAGGCTACGCTTGACTGCTTCGAAAATCCTGGATGTCCTATGACAAAACGATTCCAAACAAATGATCAATACACTACCAAACAAACGCCAAAACCAACTCTTACCCTTGAAGATGTCGACAGAGAACAGAGGATAGACCATAAGGCATTCGGCCTTACCTATTTACCTTCTCCAACGCTTGAAAACAAAACCCAAAAGCAATCCACACCACACTATTATTCGGCCAAAATGGAAACAAATGAAAGAGGGAGATTTCAGCAACACCAGGGAATTCGGCTATAAACTTGAATGCAAGACGAAGAAGTGGGGTTCAAGAAAAGAAAAGATTGACCACAAGTTGCAGGAAGATTCGGCTCAATAGTTTCAAGATTTGAGAGAAAAAAATGAGAGGGAGAGAATGATAGCTTCGGCTTACACAAATAAAAACAAAAAGTAAAAGATGGGGAGGATATATGATTCGGCCAAAGGATCACAAAAAGAAAAGAAGTGAAAGCAAAGTGGAAATAGGGACACAAAAGAGCATTCGGCTATTAAGAAAACCAAAAGAATAAAGCAAATTCGGCATATGCTACTTGGACTTTCGGTTTTCAAGAATAAGAATGGAAGAAAACAAATGGAATTTCAGCTAGCTATTGACAAAAGAGAGAATTCGATTTTAACTCCTAATGACCGAAAATACACAAAATGCCAAGAAGAAATTTCGGCACTCCCACTCCCATGCTTACGAAACCGTCCACTCTCCCTCCATTAAGCATCCAACATTCGGCCGTCACCTACAAACACTCCAAGCCACTAATTCAAACTAGTTTAAACTAGTCAACCTCCTAAAATCACTCTCCACCCTTCCTTTGAATATTTGACTTGGTCCAAGGCAGAGTTTGAACTGCCAACAACTTCTCCCCTCCCTGCCGTCAAAATAGAAGCAAAATGTGAGGTCTTTCTAGCTTGAACACAGGACTTCCTTCCTCTGCAAGTGACGCCAAACTCAAGCTCCAAGTGGCGCATGCTTTGCCACTTTACTAGCTCAACTCTTGTGCTAACTCCTACCCAAAATAAATCTATAAACCCCAGCTCCTTCATCAAAAACTAAAAATTTCCTAAGGCCTTTCCTACCTTCTAGGGTTCTCCAAACCCCCTAAAAACCTACCCAAGCTCACAAGAAGCCTACCAACACCTGAGATATGCCCTAAATGCTTAACCCCCCTAGAACCAGGGTGTTACAATTCTACCCTCCTTAAAATAATTTCGTCCTCGAAATTACTTGGCTAGACTAACGGTCGTACATCCTCATGCACCACACTACGCTATAGCTGCGCACTCTGATCTCCAAGAGCTAACATCTTTCTAGGCGTACTTTCTAAATCTATACCTAAGGTTCCAAATACCTTACTAGCAACCCAATGATAGCCACCAAAATGAACAAAACAACATAGAATATTCCAGCCATAAGAAACTTACCCGCTGACATATCCGGCACAACGCTATCCTCTCCCCGACGAACTACACAACCCAAACCTGGCTGACTTGCCTCCGCGCTACCATTACCGCAACTTAATGCTTCACGACCTCGACCGGAACCAATCCCTCCATGGCTCGGACCACTACCTCTCGTCGCCTGCTGACCACCTCTACCCGGCTGCACAAAACCTTGGCCTACTGTCCGAGTCCTTTTTGAATTCAGGGGATAATGCTTAACCAGATGAGACTTGGACTGGCATCTGAAACATTCTCGAACACGATTCCAGCACTCGCCCACGTGATACCTTCCACACTGAGCACACGGACGATCTGGATTTCCTACAACTGACTTAGAAGCACGAGCAGATGTTTCTACCCTCGGTCTTTTCTGATACCTCTCAAACGATTCTGGCGATCCCAAGCTCCTCTTGTTACGGTTCCTTCCTCTAACTCCATTCTGCCTCTCAGCCCTTTTGACTTCCTCAGCTATCGGAGCTTCTTCCACGAAGATAGCAATACCACTGACCACATTGGCTCCTGCCACTTGCTCGAGTACCTGCAGCATAGCCTGCGATACTGCGTTATCTCCTCCAATCTGGTCCTGCTGCTCAGCCTCAACAACGGCACATTACTCTCTGACCCAACCGATTCCGATACTGCCATCCTACCTCTACCACGTCCACGATCAATGCGACCACGCCCCCTAGAACTCATATCTAGCGCCTCGATTTAATCTGATTAAAAGTTTTATGCATTAGAAATTCTTGTTCCACTGTTTTATCCATGAGCAAATTTTATGGAAAGAAGGTTCCGAGAGTAGTTCTTTCGATCAATCAGAGTTTCATTCCCAACCCAGGGGTAATTTCGTCATTTTCTTATAGGGTATTTTCGTAATAAACCAGAGAAATTTTAAAACTTTGATAAACCAGGACATTTTGGAATTTCCACAACTGGAGGGTATTTCTGAAAATTTATCAAATTAAAGATACAGCAAAATTTTAGAGTCTAGGGGTAATTTGGTAATTTTGTCAATCAGGGGTAATTTCGTAAATTTCCAAATCAGGGTGTCCTGAATTTTCTCAAGGTAGCATTTTTGAATACTTTTGCAAGGTAGGGAAATTTTATTAAAATTGGGGTTAAACCGAAAATTTTGAAAGTCAGGGGCATTTTAGTAATTTTCAACACAGGAGTATTTTCATAAATTTCCCCAAATCGAAGTGTCTTGATATTTTGAAAACTAAAGATTTGGTATTTTGCAAAGTAACATCATTTTAACAAAAGTTGGGGGTAGTATGGTAATTTTACAATACAGGGGCATTTTTGTAATTTTACAAGTAGGGGTATTTTTTTGAAATTTTAGTAAATCGAGAAAACGTCTTTCAAAATCAGATTTAGGGTTTACAAACCCAAGGGTAAATTTTGGAAATTTAAAAACTAAGGGTTTTAAAACAATAAAGCTAGTCCCTTTCGGGTTTTAATAATTGGTTTAGCCTATGAACAAGTCCTCTTGGTTAAGGTGAACCGTAGCTACGCACCAGGTAGGATTCAAGTAAAGAGGAGGTGAGTCGCTAGGACTGCTTAAGTACCAAGCTCTTCTCAATACCGGTCCTCGACATGCGTGCTGGTGGTTGCCACACCTTAACTCGGCGACTTACTTCACAGGTTTGTTTAGTAGCCTTAAGTTTTATGTATATGTTTGAGTAGACTAGTCCTAGGGTTCAGCAGATCCTAGTTCACTAATCTACATTTCCCATGAAAGCCCATAATACTTCATATAAACAAATCAATTCAAAAGTCCGAAATACTTACCTGGTGGACTTCGGGTAGGAGGTACAGGTGCCATGCCAGAGTAACCTGAAAAGTTTCTTAAAACCCCATACCTTCGAAAAGCCTATTTTAAAAATGTTTTCGAGCCCAAAACCCTCAAAACCGAGTTTTGAACCGGGCTCTGATACCAATCTGTAACATCCCCAAACCCGGCCCACGAGTCTTGACCGGATCTGGTTATGTCACTGCAGAAAGACGGTTGAAAATCTTTTGACAAAAAAATATATGAAAATCTTTTTAACTTTTGAAATTCTTGTCTATTTGAAATTATAAGTGAAACTTTACTTTATAAAATGTCTGAGTTAAAATCATTATTATACTTATCTCATTTGAACAAATCAGTTACTTGAATAAAATCATCTCCCCAAAGTAATTTAATTTTAAATAACCATAATTAAAATGATAATAAAACGATTCCAAAAAATAAATAAATAGGCCCTTATTACAATCAATACTTAAAACCAAATACTTAATATAATCAAGCTTAAAATATTTGAACTCTTCCTTCTGCATGGGCCACCATGTGTCCTCTCCGATCCCGGTCCAATTCTACGCATCACCTGAAATGGTTAAAGGAAAAGTTGAGTCACCAAGACTCAGTGTGTAACCCTTTTTCCGGTTAGATAAAACATCGTACATAATTCGTAAACAAGCTTAACATGCACAAAGTTCAATATGCACCCAACCTAACCATCCGAACACCTTTCTCTACCCCGTGTGGTACCAAACCACTGGTGGTGCCAAACCACTGGTGACCCAAAGTCACGATATCCATAAGTGTGGTGCCAAACCACTGGTGACCCAAAGTCACGAATAATCCAATGATGGGGCCAACCCATCGTGTGATACCAAATCACCGGGCGCCAATCCCGTATCTCAACCGTGGGGCCAACCCACCGTGGGTATGAAGCCACCGACGACGAGACGCTATGAGGTGCCAAACCTCTGGTGTCCCAAAGACACAATGTGATACCAAATCACTGGTGACCAAAGTCACGAATCCAATGATGGGGCCAACCCATCGTGTGATACCAAATCACTGGCGTCAATCCCTCAATATCGTCTTGTGGGGCCAACCCACTGTGGTGCGAATCCACGGAGACGAGACGCTATGAGGTGCCAAACCTCTGGAGGTGCCAAACCTCTGGTGACCGAAGTCACAATGTGTTACCAAAACACTGGTGTCCGTCGACACGAATATCACTGCCCCCTCCACTCGTACAACCCACATCAATCATTGACATGCATCTTAATAGAAATACACCATCATGCTTGTTTAGCAACATACATATTATTTATCACCAACTAATTAATATAGCACACATACCAGATACACCATGCTTACCAAAAGCATCACAAGGAAAACTCATAAAAGGGACTTACCTGGCCCCTTGTCTTATACCATAATGGTATTTAATCCACCTTTTCATGATCCAAACAACACACATCATTCATGAATATAATAACAGAGAAGTGTGTGTGCGTACACACCTGCAAGCTTTAACCAAAGAATCGATCTAAGACCCTCGATAACCTCGATAACCTTCGCTCCTATAAACGGCCAAACAGGAGATTAGCATCCTAGGCCATTCGGCCAAAACAGAACATACCAAAAAGGGTCAACACTTGAAACCCGAGACCTACCTACACGCTTTTGAACACTAGCCCACACACCAAGTGCTCCTACTTCACTGCCCTACAATCGGCAACCAACCAATAATAATAGCCTTTGGCTTAAACAAATACCAAACGAATAGACTGCTAAAACCATCCCTTACCACCACTTACCAACCGGTCAACAGAGAACAGAGGCTACACTTGACTGCTTCGAAAATCCTGGATGTCCTATGACAAAACGATTCCAAACAAATGATCAATACACTACCAAACAAACGCCAAAACCAACTCTTACCCTTGAAGATGTCGACAGAGAACAGAGGATAGACCATAAGGCATTTGGCCTTACCTATTTACCTTTTCCAACGCTTGAAAACAAAACCCAAAAGCAATCCATGCCACACTATTATTCGGCCAAAATGGAAACAAATGAAAGAGGGAGATTTCAGCAACACCAGGGAATTCGGCTATAAACTTGAATGCAAGACGAAGAAGTAGGGTTCAAGAAAAGAAAAGATTGACCACAAGTTGCAGGAAGATTCGGCTCAAGAGTTTCAAGATTTGCGAGAAAATATGAGAGGGAGAGAATGATAGCTTCGGCTTACACAAATAAAAACAAAAAGAAAAAGATAGGGAGGATATATGATTCGGCCAAAGGATCACAAAAAGAAAAGAAGTGAAAGCAAAGTGGAAATAGGGACACAAAAGAGCATTCGGCTATTAAAAAAACCAAAAGAATAAAGCAAATTCGGCATATGCTACTTGGACTTTTGGTTTTCAAGAAGAAGAATGGAAGAAAACAAATGGAATTTCGGCTAGCTATGACAAAAGAGAGAATTCGGTTTTAACTCTTAATGACCAAAAATGCACAAAATGCCAAGAAGAAATTTCGGCACTCCCACTCCCATGCTTACCAAACCGTCCACTCTCCCTCCATTAAGCATCCAACATTCGGCCATCACCTACAAACACTCCAAGCCACTAATTCAAACTAGTTTAAACTAGTCAACCTCCTAAAATCACTCTCCACCCTTCCTTTGAATATTTGACTTGGTCCAAGGCAGAGTTTGAACTGCCAACAACTTCTCCCCTCCCTGCCGTCAAAATAGAAGCAAAATGTGAGGTCTTTGCAGCTTGAACACAGGACTTCCTTCCCCTACAAGTGACGCCAAGCTCAAGCTCCAAGTGGCGCATGCTTTGCCACTTTACTAGCTCAACTCTTGTGCTAACTCCTACCCAAAATAAATCTATAAACCCCAGCTCCTTCAGCTCCTCTCACCTAAGTTCAAAAACTAAAAATTTCCTAAGGCCTTTCCTACCTTCCAGGGTTCTTCAAACCCCCTAAAAACCTACCCAAGCTCACAAGAAGCCTACCAACACCTGAGATATGCCCTAAATGCTTAACCCCCTAGAACCAGGGTGTTACACATGAAATGCGTCGTGAGTGGAACCGTGGCAAATCCTGAGTGCCCACCCTACCAACTGGAAGCAGAGAGCAAACATATGAACTATATAGTTAACAATTTCAGATCTAATAATAATCCTTATAGTAACACTTACAATCCAGGTTGGAGGAACCACCCAAATTTCTCGTGGGGAGGTCAAGGAAATTAAAGACAACAACCTCCTCAAAACTTCCAAAATCAGCCCTATCCACAAGAGAAGAAATCAACCCTCGAAGAGATGCTAACAAAATTCTTAGTAGATACAGAAAAACGTTTCTAAGAAACTGAGAGAACAATCAAAAGCAACGAGAGCCGAATCGAGGAAATCACTAAGTCAGTGAAGGAAGTTACTAATGCAGTCGAACAACTTGCAAAGTTGATGTCAGAACGACAGCAAGGACGCCTACCAAGTAACACTGAGATTAACCCTAAGGAGCAAATTCAAAGGCATCACAATTCAGGACAGTAAAGGGTTAGATGAACCCAATCCAATATCAGAAAACAAGGTAGATGAAGGTACAACAGAGGTAACACAAGAAAAGCAAAGTAAAAACCTCACATACTTATCCCGAAGCAATAAAAAGAGACGATTCAGAGGAACAGTTCGGTAAGTTTCTTAAACTTTTAAAGAAATTATATATTAACTTACCTCTTCTCAAAGCTCTTTTTCAGAAGCCAGACTCAAGGAAATTTTTAAAACAGCTCTTGACAAACAAACGCAAAATAGACGAAGAGCAACACGTGGAGTTGAACGCAATATACTCTGCAATGTTACAAAATAGACTACCACAGAAGCTAAAAGATCTAGGGATTTTTACAATTTCATGTTTAATCAGTAGTTTAACTATTGATAATGCGTTAGCTGATTTAGGGGCAAGCATAAATGTCATGCCTTACACATAGTTTAAACAACTAGGTCTAGGAAAGCCCAAACAAACTAGGATGAGTATTCAATTAGCTGATAAAACTATTTGAATTCCTAGGGGCATTATCGAAGATGTTCTTGTGAAAATCGATAAATTTGTTTTCCCAGTAGATTTTGTTGTCTTAGACATGGATGAGGATAATTCAATCCCCCTAATTCAAGGAAGACCCTTCTTAGCAACTGCCAAGACTAAAATTGATGTTGCCATAGCAGAACTTATACTGTGTGTAGGTGATGAATCAATCAAACTCCAAGCTCTTGACTCGGCCTGGACAGCAGATGATGAAGGTAAGAAAGTAACTTCAAACGATAATCAAACTAACCAACTTTCATCGCAGGAAATATCACAAGGACACAACCTTGAGCTGACTCATAAACCCCAAATCGACAAAAAGGAATTACACAAGGAACAAAGCCTTAGGGTCGACAAATTAGAAGAGCAGAAGACGCACATCAAAAGAGGACCAGATACACACGAAGTAAAACTAGAGGAAGCACTAGAAGAGCTCATAGGGACATCAAATAACTTCAAAATAGGAGACTAGGTATTGTTAGACAAAACCGAGCCTCACATCACCACAACAGACCTGAATAAAGAAATCCCTTTTGAGGTACGCCATATCTTCTCACACGAAACAGTTGAGGTAAGTGGTCCAACATTCGATACTTTCAAGGTAAACACTTCTCAACTTAACCCTAGTTAAGAAAATAGAACTATAAGCAAGAGGGAAGATATTCAAATCTTTAAACCTCCCTAAACTTTTCAAATACAAGGAAAGTCTAGCTTAAGACTATAAACGAGCGCTTCTCGGGTGGCAACCCGGGCACTAACCTTACTTATTTTTACATTTATGTTCATTTTACTTTTAATTTTTCTTTTCTCTTTAAAACTAACCAGAAAGCGCAAATTTCCAGGCCACACGGCCTTACACACGATCGTGTCCATGGCTGTGTGGACCACCGGAATCTCCATACTGACATAGCAGAGGTCGTGCAAGCCAGACCTAACCACTTTCCAATGTCACGGATCCAACCACCTTCCCCACGAGCACCGACAGAATGGCACAGCCATGCCCCACGACCGTGTGAAGCCATTGACTTGCCAACAACGTGCCTATATACTGACTTGTTGAAAATGGGCGTGGCTTGCTGACGAACGGACGTGGAGAGCCAACACGCCTAAGCACATGGCCGTGTAAAGTGACCGTGTAAATTGAAACGGCCTTAGTCCACGAGCATGGGCACATACCAGATTTGAGATCCTCTTTAAACCCCACAGCCCTTCCCCTTCGCCCCATCTAATTTCATCTTGCTTTTCTTTTCAATCTTCCCCTTTCCAGAACCTTTCTATCCTCATACCAAGTCTCTCAACCCTTTCGAACTACACAAAGCCATGACAAAGAAGCGGAGGAAGGCAAGCATCATTTTTTCGAGGTTAACCCCTCTAAATGAGTTCATGCCGGCAGCTTCGTCCACTCATCGAGCCAAGGGTCTTTGAGACCATTATATTTTTTCTTTTTGTTTCGCTTCTCATTTATTTTCCTTATCTATACTTCTCTTCTGCTCTATTCGTTTAATTTTCTTTTAGTTTCTTAGTGTCAGGTTCGCCTGGCTGCTTGGGAATCACGCTGACCACCACGATAATCTCACCACTTTCGCCAACGCCAGCACATCCCCAACCTTAGTATTGATTACCACCTCACGAACCATCCGTCAATAAGGACTTCTCAGTCCATTAGTATTTTGTTTTCATTTTAGTTTTCTTCTTAGTCTCCTACACTTTAGCTTGCTTTTCTTTAAATTTATATTTAATTTCTTTTTATTATGTCTTAATAACCCCTGGCTAATCCTTCACGAGCTCCCCAATATCTTCATCTAGCACAGTGCTCGGGAACCAACACCACCACCATCCCGACGTCTTCCCCGTATTTTCCACAACTTCCAGGGAAACAGTCCAAACCTCAGGGAGTACTTCTTCCCTTTCTCTTTTGATTTATCCCTTAAATGTTATTATCTATCTTTGTACATTGAGGGCAATGTACATCTTAAGTGTGGGGGGTGAATAATTATTTTAAGAAAGTGCCTAACTTTTTTCATTATTCTCAAATCCCTAAATGATATCTTGTCTTGAAGTAATTTCCTCATATTACAAATTAGGATGAAATTTCTGTTGAATTATGATTTTTATTGACATGTTTTTTACCAGGATGATGTCAAAACACCCATAATGTTTGTGAGATTTTGAACATTATAAGAGCATAATTCTTTTTCGTGCTCACTTTATTAATTATGAGTGTGTCAACCATGAACTGTTATTCTAGAACTTGCCTTGTTTATACATGTTGAGACCACACTTTTGATTTGATAATACAGAGATGATAAAGGCACCTAGGTTTTAACCCACTCACTCCACTAAAAAGCCTACCTCCATAATTAACCCCTAGTGAACCTTGTTGATCCTAGCAACCATTTTCATTGACTTACCCACTAATAACCCAAAACCATTTGTATTTGTTATCACTCTTCCTTTTGACTACCCCTTAATCGAGATATGATTTGATTAGTTATCTAAGTTTTTATTATGAGTTGAAGTTGTCTTTATTAGTTTGTTCTTAAAAAAAATGTCAAATCAAAGTATATTCAGTATTAGTATTATGAAGGGTGAGCTTATACAGTTAAAGTTAAATTATCAAAAGAAAAAAAGCTCGTATTAGTAGGTTTATTATTATTTTCAGTTGATGCAATTATTATCTCAGAAATTTTTAGGTAGGTTCTTGTCAATTCAACCTCGATTCTAACCTTCTAATTTTAGCCTGTATCCACACCTTCAACCCTAGCCCCGTTACAACCCTAATAAAGACCTTTTGATCAGTTTATCATCTCATTTTAACAGTGGTGGAGATTTAATTTTCAGGTAAGCCTATGGGATTAACTTTTCTGGTTCGACTTATGAGTGCTTTTTCCTGAACCTTAAAACACTTTGAGTGGTTTGAGTGAATCTTTTCTGAGGATGTCAATCCTTGTCGATTATGAATCAAGAGGTAATTTTTTAAATGAAGGGAAACACCTATGTTTTCGTGCTACAAATATATGACTTATCTTGTTTGAATCTTTAGGACTCTTTGAGTTAAATTATCCATGTATAAATTATCTATGAATTAGGATAAGGCATTGTCGATAGGAATTGTGAATCATGGAAAGTTCGTTTTAATTGTAAGTCGAGAATTTTGCTTGAGGACAAGCAAAAGCTTAAGTGTGGGGGTATTTGAGAAACCGTAAAAATAACATATTTTAATCCCACATTTAGCTTACTTTTGGATGAATTATTCCTTGATTTTTATAAAAAGGTGCTTTTAATCCTTTCTTTTCATTTTTTATACCTAAGAAAGCATCCGAGGATGAAAAGAACACAAAACGGGCCCAAAATGGAGTAAATAGGCCTCAGCACGAAATTGACACAGCCTGACCCAAATCACATATGGCCGTGCCTCGCCGATCACCTAGAGCACGGCCTCAAACCCGCCTTACACAGCCGTGCCTCAAGTTAGAAATCCGAACATGACCAGAAGTCAATCCACACGGGCGTGTGCCATGGCCGTGCCTCTGTCGCTGGAAAGAGCAATTTCAGTCGGAAAAGGATACTTAAGGAGAAAGAATCGTATTCCAATAGCCTATATATATCCCCTAAGGGCCACCATTGAAGAGGCGTCAAAGCTAGGCCAAGGAGCCAAGCCGGAAAGGTCAGAATTGAAGGAATCACTCGAAGCTAGCCAGTTGATCTATCCCAAGAAGCTGGAGTTATACTCAAGATGGTGGATTTCTCCTTCAATCCCTTCAGGGAGTTTTAGGGATTTCTTATGTTTTGTTTTATCTTTTCTCTTGTGATGTTTTCTTTATTCATTATGAACTAAACCCCACTGATACCTGAAGGGGATGAAACCTAGATGAATCTTGTTATTTGATTTCTGAATTATATGATAATTACTTAGTTTGTTCTTAACTATGTTGCTTAATCCAATCTGATGTGCTTAGGTGGAGGAGGAATAGACCCTGCCTAAGAGTAGATCTAGCATAGTTAAGCGGAGTTGATCACATGCCTAGAGATAGGGTGACGAGATTTTGCCAGATTAGGGTGAAACCTAATATGGGAGTCCATAGATCGATTTACTGCTATTCTAGGGGGTTATTATAAACGAACGAGAGTTCCACTAATTAACCTAGGGTAAGACGTTATTCACCTCGAGAGAGGGTTTAATATACGTTAGGGAGTCTTACGGATCAAGCTAAGTAAAGAAATCATATGGTTCAGTGATAGGTAACAAGAGAAGTCTAGGTGGATTCTTCTTGAGGGTATCGTCGAAATCAAATGAGTCTTCCTTCAAGTTATTTTCCAATTCGTTCTTTTTGTCTTGTGTCTTTAGCTTAGTAGTCATTCATTTAGATTAAAGCAACTTCACTTTATTTTTAAGGCTAAATAATAAAAAGAAAGTTAGTATTAGTACTTTTAGTTCCTGTGGGTTTGACAATCCGGTCTTGCCTAAGCTATACTACTGTTCGATAGGTACACTTGCCTTTAATCGTTGTCAGAGTTAGTTTCCAGGTTCAATCATTCTATTTATAAATTTTAAAGCTCTGATTTCAGCGATCAGTTTCTTTTCTCCAGTTTGTGATTTCTATATTGATGAATGATGTTGGTGGTTTGGTTTGATTTTAAGTAGAGTGAATTTCGATCTTAAAAATATTAAAATTAAATTGTATCTATTTTTAATTTTAGAATTAGTAGTCAAAAGTAATAAGATATAATTATAAATGCATATATAAAATATATTAAATTACATACCTATGAGTGAAAAAAATTATATAAATAATTAAAAAAATTATATTTGAAAATAAATGAGACTTTGGTTCAAATGGTAAAGTTAAGATCATAGAATTGTGGTGTGTTAGGCTAACTATTGTCATGTTTAGATTTTTAAATTTTATATAAAACATATAAAAGATAAAAAAAAATACTTTTTTTGGTAATCTCCCAATTGCCCCGATTGACTCGTGACTCCAATTCAATTAGAAACATAAATATTAGAAAAACAAGTTAATTAAGTTTAGAACTTTTAAATTGTAAACATAAAATATGTAAAAGTACCATAGCAGTCTCTATACTATATTTCAAATTGCATTTTGATCCATCTATAGAAAAATGAGCTAATTGGTCCTTACATGTTAGATGAAGGAGAAAAATGGTCCTTTCGTAAAAGTTTTTTGTCAAATGCTTATTTTGGTGTTATATATATATAGAGAGAGAGAGCATAATAATAAATTTAGTGCTTGATCTCTACATATTATTCAATTTTGCCCCACTCATTTATTTGGAGCAAATTAATCTTCAGCTTTTCATTACCAACGCGATAGTATTTTATCTTCTATGTCATGTCGAAAAATAATGTAAAAAATATCAAAATAAAAAAATTTTCAAATAAATCATAAATCAAATTTAGAATTCCAAAAATTATGAAAAACTCTTCAAAGTCAATATATATATTTGTTCAGTTTTTAACATATATATTAAATATTTTATTATTATTATTGGCAATAGGAGTATGGGAAATTTATTTCTGATTAACTTGAAATTTATAAGTGTCGAGTTTAGTATAGGGTTTTGGACTATGGCATTATATAAGTATCTTTAAATGTAATTTTATTTAAATATATTACTTTTATTAAAATTTTGAAGTCATGGTGTTTAATGATATAAATTAGATGTGATTTTAATAAAAAATAAAGTTTGTTACTCACTTTTTTTTTAGTATTCGATATAGCATATTGAAAAAATTTATTAATCCTAGTAAAAATCAAATGAATTAGAAGTAAGAAACTGAAAATAGATAAAAGAGTGTGGAGCTATACTTCACTTGTAATAACCCTTTTTGCCCGGGTTTAGAAATAAACCAAAATAAAAAACAAAACAAAAAATTATAATGTCCAGCACAGTCCATTTAACAATTACAGTCCAAAAACTAAGGCCCAAATTTACAAATACTCGTGGCCCAACCTGACCCATTAACCTAGATCCCAAACAAACCCAATTACCTACTCAGACCCAGACCTAAGGACTAACCCATTAGACCCAAATTACACGGCCCAAAGAGGCCTAAAAACTTAAACAGAAAATAGAAAGACCTAGGGTTTTTGAAACCCTAGGCGCCGCAGCAAGCACCCCAGCCTTTGTGCCGCTACCCTCGTCCAGCCTTCGATCACGCCTCAGTCTGTGAGCCATGCCGCCATCAACACACCTCATCTCTAGATTCTCCACCACTCTTGACCTGCAAAATAAGGAAAACACAGCAAAAGGGGAAAGAAACAAATATGGAAAATATGTGTTTCCCTCTTCTCTCATTTTTTCGGGTTATAAAACCCCATGTAAACTTCTAAAATGGACACAGATATAGGCAGAGAACAAACAAAATACACAAAAAAATTTAAATACAGAGATTAATAAAAGAACCCATCAAATAGAGGTGACTTTTTCATTTTCTATTCGTATTATTCTTTTATTATTATTTTCTTTTGTTATTTTTTCTGCAAACAGTAAATATATGAGCAATAAAATAAAAAAGGAGATTTTACCTTTCAAATTGGGTCTAAAAACGAAGCTATTGGCCTCCGGCTATGGAGGAGCGTGGAGCGCATAGCTCAGAGATCCGATGACTAACTCAGAACAGGAGAGGGAGGATTTCAGAAGAGTTTTTCTAAATATTTTTTTAAACATTTTTAAAAAATGATTTTCAACCATTTTTTTACTTATATAATAATGTGAAAATGGCGTCGTTTTTGCTTAATCAAATAAGCACAAAACGACGTCGTTCAGGGCTAGGGGATCCGCGCGTTGACTCAAAAACTCGGGGAGGATCCGCGCATTTTTATTTAATGGTCTAACTGCCATTTTAGTCCTTCGTATTTTTTAATAATTTTAATTCCGTTTAATTTTATTTTTTTATTTTTAATTTGGCCCTAAAAGTTTATTTACATTCTAATTTAGTCCCTTGGGCTGCATTAAGGGCTAAATTCATTACGACGCCATTTTGAAAAAGGCATAATTGCCCGATAAATTCCTATGGTTTAAGGTGCGTTTTGATTTAATCCATTTAATCCGTTTTAACTGCTGTTTAACCCCTGTTTTCTTTGTTTTATTTTATTTTTTTCATTTTATTTTATTATTGTACATCGTATTAAACTATTTTTGTAACACCCCAAACCCGGCCCAAACACCACGATCGGATCTGGCATATCACTAAGAAAACCTATAAAACACATCGCGTACTTAAGGGAGAATTCAGTTAACTTCTTTTGTTGTGTTTATGAATTCAATGTTCATTTTAGAAAACTTAGTAATTTCATGTTAACCTAGTTTAGTTTGCCAAGTTTCGAAATCAAGTTTCTTTTAAAAACCCATGTTATTCGTTTAAGTTATGAAGGTTTTGTTGCAAAAGATAATAATTTACTCAATAATTTAGTCGTATGAAAACTTTGTTGCCTTTGTGTTTTCTTTTTAAAACATATCATTATTTCAATTTATCGTATAACTTGAGTGTTTAAAGCGTAAAAACCCAAAATTTAAAACCCAAGTAACAGTGGCCTTATTACAGCGTGAAAACCAAACCAGTTATTAAAAATAAGTAAAGTTCTTTACTGAGACAAAATAAAATCATGCATGGCCACCTCGTGCTCCTCTCCAGCCTGGTCCGTTGCACTATGTGCTACCTGAAAGGATGTTGAACAACGGGGTGAGTCATAAGACTTAGTGTGCAACACTCATGCACCATCAAATCGGGCCTTAGCCCTTCAGAACAGAATATCAAAATATCGCATACACAGAAAATAATGCAGAACCCAATCCTAACCTAAGTTTCCATCCGCTACACACCACCCGTACCTGCCGATCACACCAATGGGGATTTCTACAATCAACCCTCACCGCTACACACCATCGATGGCAGTCATGCTACAGATAGCTGCTCATCGTCAAAATCGTGACATAGTCACCAGAACAGATCATTCCAGAGCCACTACAACAGATAGTGGCAAAGCCACCAGAACGCTTCCCCTTTCATATGATAACATCAGCCCGACCCCATGCAAACATACAGATTTTAATGCACAGATGCAACAGGTTTCAGCATGCATGTATAGGATGCTCATAACGAATATCATATCATCTCATCATAACCGTTTATTTAATATAACAGAAATCACTAACCTGATGTCTCGCTTTTACCCTCCAAGGGTATCTCAATAGCCATACCGAGTTTTTGGCATTTAACAGAATAAATTAACATATTAACACAGCATTATAGATTGTGTGAGGAGTTACACACCTGATTACGTGCAACACTAAGCTATCTATGGCGCTGCTATCACTAGCTGGAATCACGGCTATCTACCTACTATTCTACTCGGAGGCTGGCCCACAACCTGGTGTCAATCACGAACAGCCGACACCGCTCGTTTCTTGAACTTAGGGATCGAACCTGAAGGTTTGCTTCCCTCACCAAACTACGTATTTCTTACATCCATCAAAAGCCTCGGTCAAAAATTCACTACGAGAGATATGATTTGAGTATTCCCCCAACAAGGTTAAACGACAGATAGAAGATAAATCAAATAATAGAACGACTCGGATGAATATTCTTATCTAAGTCGATTGAACCCGAGGTTAGCAGACCTGGATTAAAATGTTGATTGCACACCTACACAAATACCAAATGAGATTCGGCTAAAAGAGAATGTGCTAAAGGAGGTGGCCTTTCGGCCAAACAGAAACATGAGCCCTCCTTTCACTATTCGGCCAAAACCAACATCATCAACTTACCCCCGATTATCTTCAAGATTCGGCACCAACAGACAAGGCAGAGAAGATTCGGCTACAAGGGAAGAAGAGTGAAAACAAAGCCCAAAGAGATTAAGAAAACGGTTCGGCCTAGAGGGAAAAGAAAAAGAAAAGAGAGAAGAGAAAAGAAATAACGAAGAACTTACCAGACTCTGAGATGAGAATTCGGCTATGGTGAATGATTCAGGAAAAGAATACAAAAGAAGTGATGCTGAGACTTAGAGGTTTCGGGTAAGAGAGAAAATGAAGGTGTGGTTTTGACTTCTAGTGAATGGAAGAAGAAACAATAACAAGATGATGAAAGTCAAGAGAATTCGGCAAGAGGGGATTTCATGAAAGGAGAACGAGGAAATAGAAAGGGGAAGAAAAGAATAAGGTTTTGGTTTTTGAGAATGAATAAAAAAGAGGATGAAAGAATTATGCCCAAATGGTCTTTTTAATTTCGGCTAAAGGTCATCAAAGAAGAAAAGAGTGGATATTGCCTAAGCAAATTTCGGCAAAAGAGAGTGAGTAAGTGTAACACCCCAAACCCGGCCCAAACATTATGACCGAATTTGGGTTGCTACGGAGAAAACATTTTGAAAACTTTTTAAAGTCGATTTAAGTTTTGTTGGAAACCTTGCACTTTCAAGTTTCTTGTTAAAATCGTACGTTGTGTTGATTAGAAATATTTATTAAGTTGGGTTGTTTATAGATTACAAATGTGCCCGATGGCATTTTTTTTAAACATTTTAGATTTAAATAAAAACAACGTGCGAATTCATTTTTAACATAATTAAAAGTTTAAACAAATATTTCAAGCATGTAACAATAATAAAATAATCCTAGGAGGCCTTATTACAACTTTAACAAAATAAAACCAACATCCAAAATTTAATAAAATTAAATCCAAGTCCATTAAATGAAAGTTTTCACTGCATGGCCACCCCAAGTCCACCCGGCTCCATCTCCGCGATCTACTCATCTCGCAAAATGTTAAGGAAGGGTGAGTCACCAAGACTCGATGTATAAATCCCTACCCGGAAAAATATATCTCATACACAATTTATTAATAACATGCTCATGCAACCCAACTAGCCATCCATACACCTTTTCTACCCCGTGGCCAAAAACCACCGATGACTTAAAGTCACAATTTAAATGATGGGGCCAACCCATCGTGTGGTCAAAACCACCGATGACCATAGGTCACAAAATATCAAGTGTGGTCAAAACCATCGTGGTACCAAACCACCGGGACTTAGTCGCAAATATTCAATCGTTGTGGTCAAAACCACCGATGACCATAGGTCACAAATAATCTGATGGGGCCAACCCATCTTGTGGTCAAAACCACTTACGACAGTCCATAATATCATCCCCCTCCTCTCATCAATCCCACCATCACATGCTTATTAATCAATTTCATATATATCACGTCATAGTATTAAACATCATGTGATGGCATATAACATATATCAAAAGTTACAAGACAGCGGACTTACCCGAAATCCGTGATTATACCACAAGCTAATCACAATCAAAATAATCAAAACAAATAATAATGTCATGTAAATTAATAAAGTGTGTAGAGATCTTACACACCTGTTACTATCGTAATTCCTAGATCCCAAAAAGCCGATCTACGATGCTAGATCTTGACCCTTGAACGGATTTGATTTCCAAACAAATCCCGAAGCCTTAACTAGACCCCCTTGGAAAAATAAACCCCGCAAGCTTTCCACACTTATTGAAAATCAACAGCACCCTTTTTCCTCAAGGGAGATTCGGCCTAAGCACAATCGGAAGGGCTGGAATTTTGAGAAGAGGAGAAAGGGTATTCGGCTAAAAAGAAACAGAAAAGCTGGAAATTTCTAAGCAAATTTTGCTAAGAGTTAGGAGAGAATTCGGCAGCACTATGAAGGGTGAAACAAGAAAAGAATTTGCTGGAAATTTTGGCACTTCTTTGCTGTAACAAAATAAAATATGGACAGCCCCCAAGGAGTCCAACAATCGGCAACCACCCTTTTGCTTTGTGATAATTTCTAGCCTTGAATTATCACAAGTAAATCTAGCTTCATCATATTTTTAATCTCCCAATCCCCTCAACAATTTAATAGCAATTAAAACACTAATAGCTCTCCCTCTTCCAGCCGAAAATAGGTAAAAATAATAAAATAAAAAAAATAATAATAAAGACCAGTATATACCCCAGCCGAATTCAACACCAAAACTAGCTTAATCTTGTATCAATTTCCTATATATTCTCCTATCCTTTAACAAATAAATTAATCCCATGCATAACCCTTATCTTATCACCTCTTCAATTAAAATATAATAATAATAATAATAATTAAAATAATACACCCACACTTCCAAATTAATGTAAATACAAAGCTTCTAGCCTATCCTAATTGAAGACCCCACGTGCGAGACCAATTCATGCCAAGAAAGATAAAAATAGAATAAAAATAAAAAAAACAAAAGTGCAGCCCACAGGGTTCGAACCAATGACCCCAAGCAAAGAGCAACAAACCCCAAAGCGCCCGGACCAACTCTCCCAATTTGACTTTCATGTCAATTACCCACAACAGTTAATTATAAGGCCTTCCAACGTGAGCCCAAAGACCGCATATAAAAAAATTAAAACACAAAACCTCTCTGGTGACTACTCGAACCTAGGACCAGTTAGGTCCCTTGCTGCATGATGCGCCCCAAGCCAACTCTTCCCTTTGGGCTTTCATGCCATGAAGCCCTCACCTTTTAATTATAAGCCTTTCCCTTGGCCTTCTCCCTTAACGCCCAAAACTCAAAAAGAAAGCTCTTTGCTTCCTTCATGTATCGAACCCAGGACCTACTACCGCAACTCCTGCTTCTAACGCCCTTTGCCGCTCCACCGAACCTGACTTTTGTGTCACAACCCTCCTTGATTTAACTTTTAATGTCCTCTTTCCTGGCCCCCTTACCTTAACGCAAAAACCCCAAAAATACAGCCCCTTATTTCTCCCATGAATCGAGCCCAAGACCTCCTTGGACGCCACCTCCAAGGCACCTAAGTGGCGCAGGAAAGCCACTTAGCCATGCTATTTTTTTTTTTTTTGTGTCACGTTTCGCCCAAAGTTCTATTTGAGCCCTAACTTCTCCTAGCTCCTTTCTTTTAAGTACTTTAATTTAACTCTTTTTTTTTAACCCAAATTCGACCTAAATCAGGGTTATTTCTAGACCCTAAATCATGCTAAATAAAATAATATTTATTTATTTCTTAAAGTCTACATGAAATTTATTTAATTTACAAATAACCCCTAATTTAGGGTGTTACAGTAAGTAACTAGAATCAAGAGCACACCCAAATGCCAAAATTCTACACACAAGCTACCTAATACTACCAAAATTCGGCACCCACTCCTAATGCCCAAAACCGAATGCTCCCCTCCTCTCACACTCCTCAAAGTTTCGGCTAGTACTCCCCCACTATGCCGTCCCTTCAATCTCTCCCTGCTTTCCTCTCCTCCATACATTCAAACTAGTTTGAATTATTCGAACCCCTTAAATTTCTCTCCACCATTCATTTCAAATGCTTGACCAAGTCTTACCTCTCTCCTTCAGAGTTTGATTGACATCCAACCACCTCCCTAGCCTGAGCCTAAAAATAATATTCCCTTGCTGCTTGAGTGATTCGAACCTTCTCCCCCTCAACTCCTTGTGACACCATTTCCTTGCATGCTAAGTGGCGTTCCCTTGCCACTCTTCCACTGCATTTCCTTGTGACACAAAACACAACTAAAAGCCCTAATGTCCTACTCCAATTTGGCTATCCTCTAAAAAGTGTCAAAACTAAAATTACCTCGAGCCTTCCCGAGGCCCCCAAACACAACCAAACAACAAGTATACCACATCGATATGCAGAAAACATAAAAGATACAAAACCCTAAATCCCGGATGTTACAATTTTATAATATTAAATAGTCTATATTATTTTCCTTATTATCTATATATTAATTAATTTATGTATATATATATTTATTTATGTATTATCCTTATATATATTAAATTATTATTTATTATTCTGTTTAATATTATTTTTTACATGTTTTTTATAATTTATATAACATCCTGAATTAATGGGCATTTGCATTTGTTGTGTGTTACGTATAATGTGCTAATTAGAGTGTTTAAGGGGTCCAGATTGGGCTCAGGGTTGGGTCGAGGCCTTAGTTAAAAATCTTCTGCTTGGGCACTCTAGTGGAAAGCCAGTAGGATAGGACTTAAAAGATGTTATTTGTATTTTAAGACACAAATGGGCCTGTGGTCTAGTGGCAAAGTGGCGCCACTTAGGGGCTTTGAGGTGGCGTGATAAGCAGTAAGGGAGGTCCAAGGTTCGAGTCACATTACCCATCTATTTTAATTAATTTTGGCGTCAAGGCAGAGCAGAGTTGGAGTCAGTTAGAATGCTTGAAATTAGGAAGAATAATTGATGGATAATATGGATGATATGGATGCTAAAGTAACTGATAAGAGGAAGGAAGATGTGGTGTTATCCATGCCACTTGAGGATGAGTGATCAGATGTAGATAACGGAGAAAATCTAGGAATTATCCAGTGAGCTAGGAGGTGGCCGAATTTCCATCTCTTGGAGGGGGGAGAAATTGGTTTTGTTATGCAATAGGGGTGCCGAAATTTCCCCTACTATTGGATTAGTTGTTAGTTACTAGGAAGGGCACTTTCGGTTTTTGATAGGTAAGTGCTGAAATTCTCTATAAATAGGGGGTATCTCTTCAATTCCGGCATTTGAACCCCATTCTTTTAAAGCTTTTCTCTCATTCTCTGCCAAAACCGAAATCCCTAAATCCCATTCTTTCATTTTCACTTTTATGCAAAAGTCGAAACTCTTGATTTTAATTCCTTCTCCATTCTTTTTCTTCTTATCATATTCTCTTTTTGATCTTTTCAAAAGCTGAAATCTTCTAGGAGTAGCCGAATCTCCTATGATAGGATCATTTAGATCTAAAAGTCGGAAACTACTAGTCTCTGAGTCTCAATATTCTTTTGGGATTTCAAGGTAAGGGGTTCTCTTTAGATTTCCGTTAGGTTCGTTCATCGTAGTTCTAATCTTAGCTTTATGATATGGATTAACAACCATATGTGGTGATGGTAACAACTGATAAGGTCTTTTAATGGAATCAAATATCGATGAGGCGAACGAGGGGATTGGATCTGTCAAACCAATCCCTAAGTTTAAGAAACGAGCAGTGTCAGTAGTTCGGGATTGGCCACCAGGTTGTGGATCGGCTTCTGAAAAACACCTTAAGCAGATAGCAGTTGTGTCAGCTATGGATAGCGTCGACATAGGAAGTACCATCTTGTCTGTAATCAGGTGTGTAGATCTCTAACACACTAGTTAACTGTAATATTTATGTTGTGGGCTAAAAAGCCGGAAAGAGGCTGTGTAAACAGTCGAATAAAACCCGAAAAGGGTTAGGCAAAGGATGCCAGGTACGTAATCATAGAAATCTGTCTATGGGTATCGATATATAAGAAAGCCTATTCTCTTAAAGATGGTATGATATTTTCAATTTTTCATGTGTGTATGCATGGGGTGGGATTATGGTAATAAAGTGGAAGAGCATGATAGGTCACTTGGTGATGGTGGTTAAACCATGAATTCAAATGTTAGGTCACATAGTGATCGGTGGCAAAGCCACACTTAAATGATTCTTAATTAATAGGAATAGGCAGTACGGCTATCGATATGGTGTGTAGCGGCTAGCGGGTTGATTGTAGAAATCCCCGAGGTGTGTTGGCTGGTACGGGCTGATGTGCAGAGGATGGACTTTTAGGATGGGCTGGGCCATTTACCCTTCATCATTTAATATGTTTGTATGTTTGTTGCCATGATGTATGGGCCAAAGCCCATAATGTGTTTGTGGGCCTCAGGTCGTTGTGTGTTTCGGGATTTATACACTGAGTCTTGGTGACTCACCCTTTCAATTTTTCTCTACTCTTCCAGATGAGCAGTAGATCGTGGACATGGGAGTCGAGGCGGACTCGAGGGGCCATCACGACATTCAATCTCTTAAACTATTTTCGGTTTTTCTTTAAGTTTGAATTTGGGACTATATTTGTAATAAGGCCTCCCAAGCTTAGTGATTTGATTTATATTTGATGATGTTTACATTTATATATTTTTGTTCAAAGTTTCATTTATAAAAAGAAACAAAATGGGATTTTCTAACAAGAAATTTTTATAGAAAAAAAACGCTACAAAGGTTTTCTTCAAATAACACTTATTTAACAAATACTTCAACAAATCAATTGAGATTTCAAATCATTTCAAAGTAGAGTTTCTAATCTTTAAACCCCGCAACATACTAGATCTGGTCTTGGCGTTTGGGTCGGGTTCGGGGTGTTACATTTTGGTATCAGAGCCCGGTTCAAAACTCGGGCTGAGAAATTGGTCTAGTAGTGTTTTGAAAATTTGATGTGAATGTGGGAAAAATGTCTTGGATGAAGATATGGCCTTCGAATCTACCGGCACCCGATCCACGCAAGTAAGTATTCTAACTTTCGATATGATATGCATGATTGGGCTTGATGGGCTTGATGAACGTAGACTAGTATGTTGGGCATTGATAGACTTTAGGCTGAGTATAAACAACTTTTTATATTCATAAGACTTAAGTTATCCGAACAAACCCATGAACAAATCGCTGGGTTAGGGTGTGGCAACAGGCATACGCATGTCTAGGATTGGATTCAGGGAGAGCTTGGTACTTAAGCAGTCCTAGTGACTCACCTCCTCTTCGCTGGAATCCTACCTGGTGCGTAGTGACTGTTCACCTTAGCCATAAGGACTTGCTTACAGGCCAAAATCTATAATTAAAACCCGAAAGGGACCAGCCACCCTATTTCGCAGAATTACCAAGATACATCCAAGTTTTGTAAAATTTATGAAATACTCTTGATTTGTGAAAATTTCTCCGAATACCCTAGATTTATAAAACTACCAAAATTTGTGAAATTACCGAAACACCCCCGATTGGTGAAATTACCAAAATACCCATGTTTTGCAAATTTACTCGAAAAGCCCTATATTTACCAAAGTACATGGTTTACAAAATTATTGAAATTTGTGAAATTACCAAAATACCTTCGTTTGGAAAAAAATTTCCAAAATACCCCTGCTTTACAAAAAAACCTCTATTTCGAAAATTCACCAAGATACCCTATTTTGTGGAATTACGAAAAAAACCCTGTAGGACAAAATTACAGAAAAACCCCTGGGTAGTGAAATGACGAAAAATACTCTTACTTGATGAATGTGAGTTCATGGATGCTAATTGTACGTTGATGTACGATGGTTGAATGTATGTGGTTCCTAGAACTTGGAGACAAACTTAAGACTGAAACCTGTAGACATAATTTCAAATTCGAAAGAACTACTCTTAAAACTACTTTCCATAAGATTGTTCGTGGTTAATCAGTGAAAGCAATTAATAATGCATAAAATTTCTAATCAGATAAATGCGAATCGGTAGAATGAGTACAAGGGGTCGTGGACGTCCGCCGCGTGGCCGTGGTAGGGGTAGGATGACGGTGTCAGAACCAGTGGTATCTTGCCATGGATCTGGAAACGAGATGCCGGTACCACCAGCTGCGGAGGAGGAATTTCAGGACCAGACTGCCGGAGATGACGCGGTATCTTAGACAATGTTAAGGGTTTTAGAGAGGGTTGCTGGGGTAGGGATGGGCACAGGAGCCCGGAAATCTATGTCGGAGCGACTTAGAGCTAATGGGGCAGAAGTGTTTAGGGGAATTTCTGGTATAGCCCCAAGTACAGCTGAGTATTGGTTGGAGGCGGTTTAATGCATAATGGATGACCTTAATTTCACAGAAGAGGAGAAACTGAAAGGGGTTGTATCTCTCCTGCGGGACGAAGCATACCAATAGTGGCTTACGGTTAAAGATGGAGTAGTGGTTGACCATATCACCTGGGAGTTCTTCAAAACGGCATTCCAGAGTAAGTATATTGGATCGAGTTATGTGGATGCGCAGCATAGAGCATTTCTAAATCTGGTTCAGGGAACTAGGTCGGTGGCTGCATATTGTAACACCCCAAACCCGGCCCAAACTCCACGATCGGATCTGGCATGTTACTACGAACATTTAGTAAAACATGTCACATTTTTGAAAAATATTTTCCTTGATTTTAACATTTTATTTGGGAAAATAAATAGTTGAATAATTTGTAAAAGATATGAATTTTCATTTAAATTCCTTTATGAACTAAAAACCAAAATTTAATACATGCTTTAACTTAATTAAAACAAAAAAAAATGTAAATGTCTAGTAATAATAAAAGCCCAAAACAATCGCACATATAAAGATAGTGGCCCACGGCCTTATTACAATGAAATTTAAAACCCACTAACTGAAAATATTAAAAATTAATAAACTGGTAAAGTCTTTTGCTGAACCAAAGTAATCTCTCGCATGGCCACCTTGCGCTCCTCTCCAGCCCGGTCCGATGCACTAAGTGCTACCTGAAGATGTTAAATAATGGGGTGAGTCACGAGACTCAGTGTGCAACCTTCGTGCACCATCAGATTAGGCCTTAGCCCCACAGAATAGATAACAGAGTATAATATATCAAAAAATATGCAAAGCCCAACCCAATCCTAGGTTTCCATCCGCTACACACCACCCTTACCTGCCAATCACACCATTGGGGATTTCTACAATCAACCCACACCGCTACACACCATCGATGGTAGTCACGCTGCAGATAGCTGCTCATCATCAGATCATGGCAATAGCCACTACAACAGATCATGGCATTAGCCACTACAACAAATCATGGCAAAAGCCACTACAACAGAGCACTTCCCATTTCATCAATCACCCAACCCCATGCATACATAAAAATTGGCACACATATAAAACAAATCAACTCAACAGAAACATCACTTTAGAATGACAGAGATCACTAAGCTGGTGATTCGCCTTTACCCCTTTTCGAGTTTTCAACAGCCATGCTGGTATTTCAGCATTTTACAGTATATACAGAATATAACAGATTTGTATGCATACTAATCAAGCAATCTAAATGGTGTGTGAGTGTTACACACCTGATTAATGCGTAAGACTACCCTCTATGTTGATACCCTCGCTAATCGGATCTGCTGCCCTCTGTCTTCACCTTTGCTTAAAAGCCGGAAGAACGCGAATATAAGGCCTCTCCTATATTCGGCCAGGGGTTAGTGTTGTAACAGTCCGAATTTGACCCTAATCGGAACGGTGGTTTCGGGACCATGAATCCGAGTCTGAGAAATAATTTAATATTATAATTTGAGTTAGTTGTATGTAAATTAATGGGTGTGAAAGTTTCGTATAAAAATTTAACTGTTTGTGTGCTCAATTAGTTAAAAAGGACTAAATCGCGTTACTGGTAAAAGTGGCCTTTTATTTGATTTATGGTTAAATTGATGTGGCTTTATTTTAGTGAAGTCCTTAAAGGGTAATATACCCATTTTAAATTGTAGTGGACGGCAATGTGGTCTTATAACATGTTTTTAAGTATTATTTTATATGTTAAAGATTATATTATAATTGTTTTATAATTTATAACTATATTATAATGAAACCAACATGAAAGTGGGATTTTATTCATCCTTCTTCCACCGAATAACAAAGAAAAGAAAAGAATGTTGGAGCTTGGTACATTCGGCCATTTTGCTAGCTAAATTAAAGGTTAGTTTTTAATCGGTTTTGAATAATTCCTACGTTTTTGAAATCGTTGCTTCGAATACTTCAAGACTCATGCTTGAATTTTTGATTTTGATGAATATTTTGAAATGTTCTATTGATGAGTTCATGAGTTTTATGATGATGGTTGATGAATTATGAAAGATTTATGTTAGATTAATATGTTTTGTATTGAGATTTTGGTAATTTTGAGTGAATAAGGCTAAATTGAGTGGTCTTTCTTGATATGAGTATTCTAGTTGCAAATTGACCTTTTGAAATTCATAGTGACTGACAATATGGTCTATTAATATATATATATATCATATGTTTGCTTATGTGTTAAATATATATAATAAGGATATAATATATAAATGTATTATAAGTATATTATAATAAAGCCAAAAATGAGAATAGAGTTTGCATGTTCATCTTTTCACTTACTTGACCGAAACAAAAGAAATAAAAGGGGAGAAAAGAAGCTTCAAGGGTTTCGGCAATATTAAGGCTTAATTAAGGTAGGATTTAACTTTGGTTTTTGATAATTTTTGTATTTTTGTGATTGTTGTTCATTTTATTATCAAGCCCATGTGTTAATTTTGTGAAATGGTCTTGTATGTTGGTTATGCCATTGATGATAACTTAAGTTTTAGGATGATTTTTGGTAGTGAATGGAGATTTGAGCTAGATGAAAATATTTTACTCTTGGGTCTTAGGTGAATGTAGCTAATTTAAAATTTGGTTGTGAAAACATTATCATGGAAGGGCCAAATTGAGAAAATATTGAAGTATATGGACTTATATAATCCTTAGGATGATTCAGGCCTAAAGGAAGTTGGGTAAATTTTGAGTAATTCATGAGTATGGTATTAGGGACTAAATTGTATAGATTATAAAAGTTCAGGGTAAATTCATAAATTTGCTAAATTAAGTATTTATGGATCAAATTGAATGAAAATAAATTTATTGAGTTTAAATTGGAATTATTTAGATAAAGAATAAAAGAAAACGGGTTTGGATCGGGGGAAGGCAAAGTTGAACGAATAGTCGGAAAGCTCAATACGTCAAATTTCGAGGTAAGTTTTTAAGCAATCGGATTAATTTGAATTATCGCTATATTAAATTGTACATGTTTGAGTGACATAACAAATTTTATTGTCAAATTGCCGAATAAGGCATAGGAATTAATATATGTGATAGCCGAATACGGATTTATAAATACATGTATATATAGCTATAACCATTGAATAATTGAGTTGGCAAAAGATATGCACTTGTGATAGGGGATAAAAATATATAATTATATATATGCATGGGAATAGAATATTCAGATATGTGTGAGTATATATATACATATATAAATGTTACCAATATGATAGGGTATAAGATTAAATATTGGTATTGGCCGAATGTATGTTTGCCTTATGTATGAAATTTTGATATGTTTGGACTGGATAAATAATTATGAGTTGAGTAGTATTTAATAGTGGACCATGAAATAGGTGATGGTGGTGATTGAATAAATAAATATGTGTTTATTTGAGTGTGACCGAATGTGATGGTAAATTATAAGAGGAAAGAGTTGATTTGAATGTGCGTATTGGTGTATGTTCATATTTATAATATGTGAATATATATGTTAAAGGGTGGCTTAGATGGATCGTTATTTTTAAAAAGTATAATTTAATATGATTACGTTTAGTTCGATTGAGATATGATGTTCGAAAAATTCGTACAAGGATCATGAAGTATATAAAAGTTTCGATATATGAATTGGTTGCGAAACAGCTTTATAAATATGATAGTATCGGGCTTTAAGCCTAGCAGGCTTTGTGCCGGTGGATAGTATCGGGCTTTAAGCCTAGTAGGCTTTGTGCTGGTGGATAGTATTCGGGCTTTAAGCCTAGCAGGCTCTGTGCCGATGTATTACATGATGCTTTATGCCTAGCAAATTTTACGGGAGCAACGGTAAAAATAATCAAACGTGCTAAATGAGTTAAAGTGAACAGGTATGTAACAATTTATTTCCTTTTTAGAAATAAGGTAAGTTGATTATTTGATATGTGATACAAGTTAAAAAAAAAATGATGTTAATGGTAGTGAATGTGTACATGAAAAGCCATATATGGATTAATGCATAAATATGTGATATTCATATTTGATTTTTGAGCTTATATTCGGCCTAATGTTACATGAGGAATAAATTGAATTGTAAAATTCATATTAACATTAAAAGATTTATGTGCATTTGATTGGTAGGTATTTCAAATGTGAACCTTTAACGTGTTTATAGGGATTATATATATGTATATATATATTTGGCGAAAAATAAGATCATGGGATATTAAACATATTAATGATCAATGTGTGTTTAGAAATATTATAATTCAGGCATGGATAAATGTTTGGTAGTTAAATTTCATAAGTATGGCTTGTTTGTACCTTAATAAATTATTAATGCCATTGAGGTAATATTTGAATTAAATTAAGCTATGAATTAAGTGAATGAAACCATATGTTTAAGCATATGATTGGTTATATTCGGTTTAATGTTATAAATATATATATGATATGGAAATACGAAATTCATATTCATGCCAAAGTTTATATGTGCATTTGTTTATAAGGTAATTGAATGTGAGATTTTGACTAAGGAAATGTGAATTGTATAAATGTATTATGATAGTATGTGTTCGGTCAAATGAAATTTCTATTGCTACTGAGAGTAAAAAGAGATGCTTGTTTGGACAAAACTTATTTCATGTTTAGTTACATGTGGATAATTGAATTTACAAGTATGGTTTGGTTATGTTTTATTAGATTATTATTGTTATTGGGTTATTATTTGCTTATGAATTACTAAGCTATGATAGCTTACCCTGTGTGTGTATTTTTACCTTTATTTATAGATTTTGGAGACTAGTTGCAAGCTCGAGGATCGTTAGCGAAGTTTATCACACTATCGACTGCTTTCGGGGTTTTAAAAGCTGTATTAGAAATTTATGGCATGTATAGGTTATAGTACTTTTTGAATATGGTTAAAGTTGTATATATATGTATAAGTCATGCGAAAATGGCTTGTCCATCTTGTTAAATCTTGGGATTTATATTTTGGTTTGATTATCATGTTTGGTTGTGGTTTTGGATGATTTAGTTTTGGGTATGTATAAGTATTAAAAAAAAAAATTTAGTCAAGTTTAGTAATACCTCATACTCGACTCTGACAACGGTCTCGGGTAAGGGGTGTTACAAGTGTTTACCCGAATCTATACTTTTAAATTAATAGATCGCTTTACCTATATTGATTAAATCCTAGAAGTAGTATAATTTGTGTGATACTGATTTAGAACCCTAGGCGATTGGATCTTCTTCAAATCCCGGAATGCCGCAAATGAGAGAAAACACCCGATTAGTTAACCATATAGTCATTCGGCTAAGATCTCTAAAAGTCAGAAAAGATTGAAAGAATAACATAATCGACATTTACCACTTAAAAAGATTTCGACTACCCCTTGCAGGAAGATTCGACAAACACCAGAGAAGAGATCTAAGAATTTCTACTTTTAAGAAAATCCCGAAAAAGTATGAACAAAAGAAGGCTGATGTGTTTTTGGCTTTTAGAAGAATTGAGTGAAGAGTTTCGATTTCTAGAAAAAGAAAAGAAGAAAAGAAATCAAGAGAGAAGATTAGAGATTTCGGCTAGGAAGAAAAAGAATGGAAAGGATTTCGTCAACTGATAAGACTTCAGAGGGTTTCAGTTCTTAATGAATGGAAGAAGAGATGAAAAAATGGGTAAGGAGAATTCGACTTTTTAGAGAAATCAGCACAAGAGGAAAAGAATGGAAAAGCGAGTGAAGGGAGAGGTTTCGGCTTTTGAAGAAATTAAAGAAAAGAAATTGTAGAGGGAGACTGAGGATTTCGGCACAGGAAGAGAAGAAAAGGGTAGGGTTCAAATGTCGAAATTGATAAGCTATCCCCCCTATTCATAGAAATTTCGGAACACCTTTAGCCTATACTCAACCAATTTTTCCCCCTCTCCTATGTTTGATTTTCGGCCAACACTAGCCTTCCTAATAGATCCTCATCCTATCCCCTATCCTTATCAAAACACCCATCCAAAAGAGGCTTAATTATCTCCACCTCTTACCTCCTTTATCATGTTTAATTTGAAACACCCCAAACCCGGCCCACGAGCCTCGACCGGATCTCATATGCTCCTCAAGTAAAACACTTCAAAAGCTTGTCGGTTAGTTCGGAAAATTTGGGTGGTTTTGAAGAAAAATTGATTTGAGTTGTGATTGAATTGAAAACGGTGTCGGTATAGAAATCTAAAATTAATCAAAACCTTAGCTTCGTATTTGAAAACTATGAGTTAAAAGGGATGCCGAGAACCATTTGTGTTTAGGTGTCCAATATTTAAAGATTTAATTTTAAGAAAAATAATTTAATGTTGATTTAATAATAATCGTATCTTAATAAACCCAATAAAATGCATGCATAAAACAGTTAATAGAAATGGCCTTATTACATCGAAATAAATCCCAAAATAAATCCAAATCTTAAATATAAAATTTGAAATAGAATAAATGCTGAGCTGAGCATGGCCTCCACTAAGTTCCTGCCGACCCGGTCCATCTACTGAATGTCACCTAAAAAGATATCCCGCAACAGGGTGAGTCAAACAGACTCAGTGTGTAACAACCACACCAACTCCCAAACGGTTTAGGCATAACAGATTATATACATAACAAATATAATAATGATACAATCCCAAACCCAAACCTAGATAACCATCCTCTCCACATCACCCGTCCCAACCAATCACACCGTGGGGATTACTAAATCGACCCTTCATTCGCTGCACATCATCGAAGGCAGTCGCTGCAGACGACTAGCACATCGCCCTTATAAATTTGTGGCATAGCCACTAGATATCATTTTGTGACATGAGTCACCACATTCAGATTATGTGACATGAGTCACCAGATATTGTGGTAAAAACCACCAGATCACTTCCCCTGTTCATATTCACCCATATGCCCCATGTATCATACAAATCATGCAAATATCATGTCTTATGCCTTATTCCATATTCATATCAATATTCACATATGTGCCATATTCCAGATATTCATGACATTAATTAACATAATGTTAAGATTACGTACCTGAGTACTCTGTACCATTGTATGGTACCTTTATCCATGTTCTCATATTTTCATTAACACACATATTAAAGCATTACCATAAATCTATTAAGATTTAGTGTGGGGCTACACACCTGGTTTACTTAACGAGTTCACTGAAATCCCGAAAATCCCAATCTAATACTCTAGATCCTTAGTTCCTTGCTGCCGATTTGGTTACTACTCAAATCCCGAAACTTCGTGACGTTCCCTCTTGCAATCGGCCAGACACTAAATCACTTAACTCGTTAGTTTCGGCTTTTGAACGAATAAGAAACAGATCTGAATCACTAAATATAGCATTGGCCGAATGTTCATGTTCACTTACCTTGTGAATCTTAAATCCCGAAATTGCTACTTGCTCTTGGTGATGTCGAGATTCCTATAGGTATATGTTAGATTCGGTTCTAACATTTAAACACAATAAAATGGCCTTTGGCCTAAAACCACACTTGTTTACCTCAAATCTTGAAATCCCGAAGACCTCCTCCCTTGTAGTCGACAATAGCAGAATCCCGAAACCCTCCTTCAGGGTTTCGGCCAAGGTACATTAATAGGATTAGTTCTTAAGTTTCGGCTAACAGAAAAAGAAGGGAAACCGAATAGAATTTGATCTTACCCTTACTGCAGAATTGACTGCACCTTCACTTGAACCCTCAGAGATATTCAGCTATAGCTAGATGTTGATCAACAGGTTTCAACTTTTGATTAACAGTAGAGATAATGAGTAAAAGATGAAACAGAGTGATATGGAGGCTCAACTATGATTCAGCTAGAGTGGAAAAAGAAAGAATTGAGAGAAAAAAGAAAAGAAAGTGTTGGTGAGGCTTAACCATAATTCGGCTCAAAGAGAAAGATGAGAAAAGAATGAATTTCAGCACACCTTTCCAATTACCAAAACCGAAAATACCATCCTCCTATGCCCCATATTCGGCCAACTCCTCCTCCCTTATCAACTCCTTCTTTTTCTCCCTTTTTTCCCCTTTATCACTTATTCAAAATAATTAAAATAAATCAGCATTTATCTTCTATCTTAGCCGAATTTTAAAAGGAATTGACCACATCTAAAGCTCATCCCTTAGTGTCCCATTGCCGTCCACCTCTGTCTCTCCTTGCTGCAAAATAAAACACTCCTATTTGCTTCCCTTGCAGCTCGAACCTAGCCCTTACCCACTGCATATGGCGTCACTTACCAAGGCCTTAAGTGGCGCCTCCTTGCCACTTTAACAAGCCTATTTTTGTGTCTAACTTCACCTACAATTTCTCTTAAGGCCTATCAGGCTTAGCTCCCCTTTAAAACTTAAAATCAAATAATTTCTAAGGCATTCACCTACACTCTAAAGTTCTCAGAATTCATAAAACACAACCAGGTCACACGTAGGCATGCTACTTCATACAATTAAGCATTAATGCATAAGCCATAAATCCCGGATGTTACAGTTCTACCCTTTTAAAATAATTTCAACCTCGAAATTACCTGGCTAAAATAAATGAGGGTATTGCTGTCGCATTGCTTCTTCCGGCTCCCAAGAAGCTTCTTCCAATCCATGGTTATGCCATAACACTTTGACTAGAGGAATTGATTTCCTCCGTAACACTTTTACATCTCGTTCCAAGATCTGAATTGGCTCCTCCTTGTAAGACAAATCTGGCCTTAGCTCCATCTCTTCAACTGGTACTACATGAGATGGATCCGATTGATAACGACGTAGCATAGAAACATGGAATACATCGTGCATCTGCTTTAACTCCGGAGGCAACTCTAACTGATATGCCACTAGTCCAACTCGCTTCAATACCTGATAAGGTCCTATAAACCTGGGACTTAGCTTCCCTTTCCGACCAAATCTCATCACCTTCTTCCAAGGCGAAACTTTAAGAAACACCTGATCTCCCACAGCAAACTCTATCTCCTTCCGCTTGAGATCTGCATACGACTTCTGCCTATCTGATGCTTCCTTCAACCGTGCTCGAATTACTTCAACTCTGCCATAATTACTGGACCCAAAACTCGACGTTCCCCTAATTCTGTCCAGCACGTAGGAGTGCGACACTTCCGTCCATACAGTGCTTCATACGGTGCCATTCGAATACTGGCTTGATAGCTGTTATTATAAGCAAATTCTTCTAAAGGCAAGTATTCCGCCCAACTTCCTCTCAAATCTATCACACATCCCCTCAACATATCCTCTAACACTTGGATCACTCGCTCAGACTGACTATCTAACTGCGGAGGAAATGCCATAGTGAAATCCAATCTAGTGCCTAAAGCCTGATGTAGCGCTTCTCAAAATCGAGACGTAAACCTTGGATCCCTATCTGAAATAATCGATATCGGTACTCCATGCAACCTCATAATTTCTGCCACATACAACTTTGCTAACTTCTGTAAAGGATAATCAACCCGCACTGGTATGAAATGCACGGACTTTGTCAATCGATCCACTATCACCCATACCGAGTCCTTCTTAGTAGGTGTAAGGGGAAGCCCACTAACGAAGTCCATGGTGATTCTCTCCCACTTCCACTGCGGAATCATTATCGGTTGAAGCAATCCTGACAGAACTTGGTGTTCAGCCTTAACTTGCTGACATGTTAAGCACTTCCCTACAAACTGGTAACTTCCCTCTTAAGACTAGGCCACCAAAACTGTTCCCTTAGGTCCCTGTACAACTTAGTACCTCCAGGATGCATAGCATAAGGGCTACTATGCGATTCCTGTAGAATCCTCTGCCTTAACTCCTTATCCTTAGGTATACAGACCTTTCCATGAAAACATAGCACTCCCTCACTGTTAACACCATAGTTTTCCAACTCCCCACTCTGCACTTGCCGCAACTTAGCACTTAAATCATCATCTGCCAACTGTCCTTCTTTCACCTCTTTTAACCACGTCGGCTTAACTTGCAATTCTGCCAGCAAACTTCCATCGTCATACAAGTACAGATGTGCAAACATCACCCTCAGATCAGACACTACTTTTCGACTTAGGGCATCTGCTACCACATTTGCCTTACCCGGGTGATACTCTATAGAACAGTCGTAGTCCTTCAGTAGCTCTACCCACATTCGCTGTCTCAGGTTTAACTCCTTTTGAGTCAACAGATACTTAAGGCTCTTGTGGTCCGTGTAGATCACTGACTTTTCCCCATATAGATAGTGCCTCCATACCTTAAGAGCAAAGACCACTGCCACCAATTCCAAGTCATGCGTTGGGTAGTTAGCCTCATGCGTCCTTAATTGTCGAGACGCATAAGCGACTACTTTCCCGTCTTGCATAATACACATCCCAATCCTGTGTGAGAAGCGTCACAATACACCACAAAATCCTTTCCTACCTCCGACTAAATAAAAATCGGAGCTTCAGTCAAAACCCTCTTAAGCTTCTTAAAGCTCTCTTGTTGCTTATCCGTTCATATGAAAGGTACTTCCTTTCTCAAAAACTTTGTCAAAGGTACGGCTATTGATGAGAACCCTTCCACGAATCTTCTGTAGTAGCCTGCCAATCCCAAGAAACTACGAACCTCAGCCACAGACTTAGGTGGTTTCCAATCTAGCACTGCCTCAATCTTCCGAGGATCCACCCTTATCCCCTCTGCAGACACTACATGCCCTAAGAATGCGACCTCCTTCAGTCAAAATTCACACTTGCTGAATTTTGCATAAAGCTTCTTCTCCCTTAATACTTGCAACACTACCCGGAGATGCTCATCATGTTCTTCCTCGGACTTGGAATACACGAGGATGTCGTCTATGAATACAACGACAAATCTATCCAAGTAAGGTTGAAAAACCCGGTTCATCATATCCATGAACGCGGCTGGGGCGTTCGTCAATCCAAACGGCATTACTAAGAACTCATAATGCCCGTATCTTGTCCGGAAAGCTATCTTATGGATATCTGCCTCCTTCACCTTGAGCTGATGATATCCAGACCGTAAATCTATCTTTGAGAATACCGCGGCCCTCTTAAGCTGATCGAATAAGTCATCTATCCTTGGCAATGGGTACTTGTTCTTGATGGTTATCTTATTCAACTGACGATAATCTATGCACATGCACATAGTTTCGTCCTTCTTTTTCACAAACAAGACCGGTGCTCCCCACGGAGACACGCTGGGTCGGATAAATCCACGATCAAGCAACTCTTGGATCTGAGCCTTGAGCTCAACCAACTCCTTTGGTGCCATTCTGTACGGGGCAATTGACATAAGAGCTGTACCCGGCAGCAAATCAATTCTGAACTCCACCTCCCTATCCGGGGGTATACCAGGTAACTCTTCCGGAAAGACATCTACAAATTCCCTTACTGTTCTAATTCCACTAACTCCCTCTTCTTTTGCATCCAACGCTCTAACAAAGGTCAAAAATGCCTTGCACCCCTTCCGAACCATCTTATCAGCCTTTAATGCTGAAATTACGTTAGACAAGTAGTTTCTTCTTTCTCCTATCATGATTATCACCTCATCTTCCTAGGTTCTTAACTCCGTTCACTTAGCTGCATAATCCAACACAGCCTGATGTTCCACTAGCCAGTTCATGCCAAGAATGAGATCAAATTCTCCGAAAGGTAGTTCCATCAAGTCGATAGGAAATACCACTCCCTGAAGCTGGAAAGGTACACTCCGAAATATCTCTTTCACCACTACAGTTTGACTTAATGGGCTTACTACAGTCATCTCCCTATTAGATAGTTCAGAGGCTATGCCTAGTGTTTCAACTACTCTACATGCAACATAAGAATGGGTCGAGCCAACATCAATTAACGCAAAGTAAGGCTTGTCAGCTATAAGGAACATACCGGTTATGACGTCCGTTGCGTCTCTATCCTCCCTGCGGCGAACTGCATACACCAGACCCGGCTGCCTTACCTCTGTGTTACAGGAACGGTGGAAATGTGCAAGTGTACCCAATCGTAACAAGTAATAAAAGTGACAAGTAAATGTCGAGTTATCGTACCCAAAGGGACTGTAAAGGAATTATTTATGAAATAATTTCAAACACTTTGGTTAGAGAAAAATATTTGACTTTTGAAAACTATTTGAAAACTAAAAAAAAAAACAAAGTAACTTAAAATAAAACAAAGTTCAAGTGTGCGATTTCGAAAACTGATTTTAATCAATATGGCATGATTGTGTTGGTTTAATCACATTTCTTACCTTAGAATTATTAAACTTGTGTTTATACTTGTTAAAACATGGAAACTCGGTAATTTGCTAACTTATGAACACATTTACAAATCAAAAATCCATTTATCTCTTGTACATATTTCTATGCCAATTAGACCGATTAAACAGACTGCAAAAAGTAAACATGTTATTGCACATACATACTCATTAAATTAAATAATCTCTCGCATATTCCTATGTCGATGCAAACGATTAATTCAACCTAACAAGCATATAAAAGATCATGTGAAGTAACAAAGTATTTTTACTTTGAAACAATTTAATCACAAAAATCCTGCAAGTTATGCAAGGCATACATATCATCAAATACAATGCTAATTTAATCTTCAGCTACCTTAGAAGAATTAAACATGCACAGATTAAGTATTGTGTCCATTAATTACAATTTCAATGCGTTTAAATAATTAATTCATTAGCTATCTAAACAATTATAATTCCAGATAACTTAGCATAATTTTACTTAATCAAACATTTCACCGAGGCCTTTAACAGCATAAACATAATTTTAATAATCTAAGAGGGCGAAATGAAATCAAACCAACACAAATTAAATTCAAGCTAAATTGATTAAATTAAACATTTGAAAAGCATGAATATTCATAAACATGTTCTTCAAAACAACAACAAATAATTTAAAGAGATAGGAACGAGAAACAAATCCGGTGGCTCTCCGTGACTTGTCTGATTGATTCCTCATTCGTTCTTCGTTGTCCTCGGCTATCAAGGGGGCTTATGAACACTTAAAATGCTGCTTCAAATGGCTGGAAAAGACTCTTTTCCAAGAGGGGAAATCGGCACAAGAACAAGGGGAAAATGGAATGAAAATGAAGAGAGAAAAGTTGAGAGAAAAGAAGAGAGAATGAGAGAATGTTGGAGAGTTGAGGGATGCCTTGAATGAGCAGCTAGGGGCTGTATTTATAGTGTTTAGGGACTGCTAAAAATAGCAAAAAATCAGCAGCAAAGAGTCCCTCTTGGCCGGCCATCCTATGTGGCAAAGTTGATGGATTCAACTTTGCTAAAATTAGCTTGGACCAATCTTAAAAGCCTTGAATTTTGGAGGGGTTTTAATGAGATTTTGAAAGATCTTCAAGGGCTCCTTTGCAAGCTGAATAAATCAGCAAATAAGCTGATTTGGGCCTTCATTGTGGATGGTTTAGGCTGCCCAATTAATGGCTGGATCGGTTCAATCGGTTCGGTTCAACCAGTGCGGTTTAACTAGACCCTTTTTCATAATTAATTAAAAATAATTTATTTAACCCAAATTAAATTGGGAATAAATTAAAATTAATTATATTATGATTAAATCTTTATAATTGGACCGTCTTGGGCTGGAAATAGAGTCGCCTTGACACTTCAAATCGCTTCTCGGTTTAATTCTTCGAGCAGTGTCAGCCGAGCCGATTTTTTCCCTTTTTGCGATTCTGTCGAAAAATCAAAAATTAAACAAAATTAACTATAAAATTAATTAAAATTCAGCATGTTCATATTTTTAACAAAAATTAATTATTTTATAATATTTAATTATTTTTCGACAAGAATTTACTCGGAACCGCATGAAATTGGGTCAAAAAGGGCATGAAAAAGTATATAAATTTTCGTGTTCCACACCCCCAAACTTAATTCATTGCTCCCCGAGTAATGCACAAAATTGAAAAGAATTTCCTCGGAAATACCTTTGAAAAACTTCTTTCAGAACAACTTTCTTTTCAAAATTATGAATTGAATATACTTAAGCTCAAAGATAAGAAATTTGATAGTTATGCAACTTAAGCATTCATATCGTTCAAATTACCTCCAACAATTATCATACTAGCGAAAGTAGACTAAATGTTTCTTTAATAAAGACATGTTCTTCACTACCAAATTGATTTTAATTCCTTTATTCAAAAATTAAACTACAATCACTAAGCTTAACTTAATGTCTTCATATGTTGAACATAGCAATTTCTCTCCACTAATGTAGGTAACATGGGAATCTTGAATCAATAGGTCTTTAATAAGGTTGTAACGTGCCTGGGCTTAAGGGTAGGTAAAAGATAGATAAAATTTTTGGCTTAAAACCCTAGACTCAGCTTAATATCGAACCTTCAGAACTTCAATCCTTGATACCCAACTTATGCTCTTTCAAACACTTATTTCATTTTGAGTACATGTTTTTGTTTTTTTTTTTCAAGCTCAGACTCAAGCACTTGCTTCATGTACAACAATTTTTCGAGCATTTGATACTTCTTTTCAACTCCCCCAAACTTATTTTCAAACGATCTTTTGAATAGTACTGAGTCTAGTGTTTGGGACGATTTTAGAAGTAATTAAGAGAAAGTTGATGGCTAAATATCGCATAGGTCCAAATAAAATTAGGCCATATAGTCTCAAAATTGGGTTTCAAAGGATAATTTCATCAGGGTCAGCTTGAAAGGCTCAAACGGTCCAAACAAAAGTTTGCCTAAATCATTTTCAATATTCCATGCTTCCTAGGATTTCGCCTTTCAAGAAACTACTGAGTCAATTCTAAAGACTTAAGCTTTCATGCATGCCTAATTTTTTCGTAAGGAACTAAAAATTTTATGGTATGAATTTGTATGCTTTATTAAAAATACATTCACATCTTTATTAAGCTAACATAATAACTTATTGAAATAACAGAATTTTATTAATACTAAAGCTTAGCATAATCAACAAAATTTCAATTTATTGAACAAAAATATATCCTAAGCATAATTAAAAGAACATTTTATTCTGAATGGAATCAATTTAAATTTTCGGTCCCCCCTACTTAAAGTGAACAATGTCCTCATTGTTTAAAGTGAATAAATACTATACACTAGGTAGGATAATTAGAAAAGAGGAGGTGAGTCAAATTGACTGCTTAAGTACCAGGCTCTTTCTAAAATCCAATCCTAGACATGTATATATCTATTGCCACACTTTATCCTTTGAGACTTGATCAGATTTTATTCATGCTTCCTATCTCTTATTTTATTGTGCAAAAAAAATAAAAATTCCTAATTGACCTAATCCTAAGATACTTAAGAAAGAAATAAAAGTTGAAGTCATCCCCTTTTTTATTTGTTCGCCGGTCCTTCCGAATTTGATTCATCCTCTGCTCCATTAGTATTATTCTTGCATGAATCGCCTTGCTCCTTCTTCTATGATGAAAGCCATGGTTCAAATATAAAATCTGGAAACTCAGGCACAAAAATAAATGGGTCATTATAAATCTTCTTGAGGGCATTCCTCATTGAGTCATCTCTTATTTTTGCATATCTCCAGTAGGCTTGTTGCTACCATTGCATGTGCTGCATCAAGTCCATCAACTTAAACAGTTCATCACGAAGATCTCGGCTAGGTGGTGGAGCTCTAAACATTGTGGGCTCGATATCAGGTTCAACTTCTTGATCCATCGATTCTGCCTCATGAGGGACGTCAATTGATGGCTCTGGCGGTATTTCTGTGGGATCATCTTCTGCTTCTTCGGGATCCTCGCTCTCTTCAATTCGTTGCTGAAGAATAGAATCTCCGGCTACTCGGTAGAGGTCCCAATCAGTGATTGTGCCTTGACTATACTCTATCTGCTTTACATCCGCAAGGAGTTCTGCTTTTAAGCATAATATTGTGATGGTAAAGGGAAAATAGGTAGGGCCGGATCGTCTAACGGCACAATTTCGCATTTCTTTCAGGATGATTTTGCCCACATCAATGGTCTTTCCTGTTAGAATCGAGTATAATAGGACCATTCGCTCTAATGAAATTGTCGTCCCGTGCGAACTATGCATAAGGCTGAAACGGATGAAATAGAACCATACCTTCGCTAGAGGTGTTAAATACTCCCTTCGACACGTGTGGATTCCTTGATTTGACACAGTCCACTTGGAACCTGGCACTTTTAGTTCCTTGAGGATTTCTTGTAGATTTTCAGGCTTAATATTGCTCAACAGAAAGGAATATTCATCGTTGTCGAAATCAGGTAATTCAAAGAACTCATTAATAGCACTAGAATTTATTGGTACCTTGATTCCGCAGACTGGAACTTCGGTCAGTTCGTTTGAAGTTAAGTTCGCGTAGAATTCATGAACTAATTCCTCATCCACACTTGGTCTCTTTTCACAAAACAATTCCCAATTGAGGGCTTCAGCAACTTGACGAATACGAGCCATAAAATCTTTGTAGTTGCTTTCCTTCAATGTGAAGCCTTTTGCTGGATGCATCTGTTGATTCTTGAAGATACTTTCGTATCTTATTTTGGCTTCTTCACAGTGAAATTTGCTTTGTGTTTTGTCAATTTGAGCGGAGGCATGAGTTCTTTTACGAGTCATGATGGACCTGAACACAAGATGGAAAGAATAAAAATCAGTTAAATAATTTAATTAATTCAACAAATTGAAAATTCAATAATTGAATAGAAATTAAAAATAAAATTTGATAGCAATTACTAATATTTCAATAAATTGAAATATTAAGAAAAAATTAAATTTTAAAAATAAAATTTACTAACAATTATCAATATTTCAATAAGTTGAAAAGAATTAAATAATTGAATAAAAATTAAAATTTTAAAAGAAAATTATTCTTACCACTTACCTTGTAGATTTTAAGAGCTCTAAAAAAAATAAAAATAAAAATATACAAATGAAACAAAAGAGGGAAATTAAAGGAGGGATGGCTTAGGTTGGGGAGAGGAAGAATGTGCGCCTAAGCACACAATGCAGCAAGCGGGTGCCGCACAAGAGAGCTGCAGTAGGTGGCACACGAGCAGGTGGTGCGCAAGGCAGGCCATAACAATGGTGCGCACAAGTGGGCGGTGGGAAGCAGCGGCGTCTTGTCTTGGTCAGGCGGGAGCGATGGCGCGCAGTGTCTTTGAGCGACTGGCGTGTGCAACATGCACTGGAGCAGCTGCTGGTCTGTTGAAGGCTGCTGCTTGCCGAATGGTGGCTTGGGGTGGTGCGACACTTGATGTTTGGGTGGATGGAAGTTTTAAGTGATGAGTGAATGGTGAGAGCAAGGGTGTAATTTATAGATGCAAGAGTATAAATTTAAGTAAAACTCTTAGAATAATTAAAGCATTAAAAATAAGAGTCCCCTTCTAATTTTACTCATGATAAACAACAATTAATAATTAAATAAACATAACTAAATTATCAATTGTTATTTAATTATTAAGATAAATATGAAAATAAAAATAATTCTAATCCTAAGCTAAATTGATAAAAGTTAATATATAAATTATAATGAATATAATTATATATTAAAGTTTATCAATAATTTATAAATATGGAATTAAATAAAAATGTTTATTTTAGATGCCTTTTAAAAATATTTACAAAAAGAGGCACCTAGTTTTTATTGTTTATGAAAATAGCAACCAAAATTTGAAAATAATTCAATTAAGTCCTTAGACTTAATGAAAATTTGAAATTAAGTTGCAATTTAAGACTTGAGTCAAAATTGACCTTTTTATTTGGAAAACTAAAAATTTATTTTGCTATTCAGAGGCTAATTCCTTAGAGAATAATGCGAAAATTAATTCCCAGGAAAGATTGGAGGGGTCACAAACGGTCCTGCTTAAGTTCCAATCTCCTAGACAGAATTTATTTGAGCATAATAAACCCGGAAATATTCCCTAAATATTTTATTGAAAGCAATAAAAACTAAAGATTAGATAAACTGAACGAGATTTTATCCCGTTCAGGGTTTCCTCCGTAATAATGTTTCAAACGCTGAGCATTGACTTGAAAATTACCTCTCTTACCTTGGAGTTCAATAACCCCGTATGGATAGACATGGTGAATCGTAAATGGACCGGACCAATGTGACTTTAACTTACCTGGAAAGAACTTCAGTCTGGAATTAAATAGTAAGACTTGCTGACCTGTTTCAAACTCTCGAGCTCGGATATGCTTGTCATGCCATTTTTTGAGTCATTCTTTGAGTAACTTGGCATTTTCGTATGAGAACATTCGAAATTCCTCTAGCTCATTGAGTTGGAGCATTCGTTTCTCTTTAGCAAGCTTGAGATCCAAATTGAGTTGTCGAAGAGCCCAGTAAGCTCTATGCTCTAATTCCAAAGGTAGATGGCATGCTTTCCCAAAGACCAACCGATAGAGTGACATTCCTAAGGGCGTCTTGTATGCCATTCTATAAGCTCATAAAGCATCATCTAGTCTCTTGGACCAATCTCGTCGGTTCGGGCAAACTACCTTCTCGAGTATGCCTTTGATCTCCTTATTTGCCAGTTCAGCTTGCCCATTTGTCTGCGGATGGTAAGCTGTGGCAACCTTGTGTTTCACTCCATGCTTATCTAGCAACCATTTTAACCACTTGTTCACAAAGTGGATCCCTTCATCACTGATAATAGCTCTTGGGGTTCCGAACCTTGTGAGCACATGTTTCTGCAAGAACTTCATCACAACTTTAGCATCGTTTGTCGGATAAGCTCCAGCCTCGACCCATTTGGACACGTAATCCACTGCTACCAATATATACTTGTGACCAAAAGACGGAGGAAAAGGGCCAAGGAAATCAATACCCCACACATCAAACAATTCTACTTCAATGATATTTGTTCGAAGCATCTCATCTCTATTGGATACGTTTCCAACCCTCTAACATCGATCACAATTCTTTATGTAAGCATGTGCATCCTTGAATAGTGTTGGCCAAAAGAATCTGGCTTGCAATACTTTGGCCGCTGTACGAGTACCTCCAAAGTGTCCTCCAGTTAGAGCTGAATGACAGTGGTATAAAATTTTCGACATTTCGTCCTCTGTCACACATCTTCTAATCATCTGATCTGCACACTTTTTGAGCAAATACGGCTCTTCCCAAAAATACATCGTGAAGAAATTTTTTTCTTTGCTGATATGTTTTATCAATTGGCATCAAACCACAAGCTAAATAGTTAGCAAAATTAGCAAACCAAGGAGTATTATGGACATGAGTTACCTTCAGTATTTGTTCATCTGGAAATGTCTCATGGATTGGTAAAAGTGAAGAATTTTCCTCTTGCGGCTCCAATCTGGATAGGTGATCTGCTACTTGGTTCTCTACTCCTCTTCGATCTTGAATTTCCAGATCGAACTCTTGGAGTAGAAGCACCCACCGGATCAATCTCGGCTTAGCATCTTTCTTGGCTAATAAGTACTTAATCGCGGAGTGATCTGTATAGACAATCACTTTGGTACCTACAAGATAAGATCGAAACTTGTCAAAAGCAAAAACAATAGCAAGTCACTCTTTTTCTATTACCGTATAGTTTAGTTGGTCTCCGGTTAGAGTTCTGCTTGCGTAGTAGATAGGATGGAAAACTTTGTTCCTTCGCTGGCCCATGACAGCTCCAATGGCAAAGTCACTTGCGTCACACATCAATATGAATGGTGAATCCCAGTCTGGTGTGACAATTATAGGTGACGTGACTAATTGATTCTTCAGATCGTTGAAGGCTTTTAAACAATCCTCGTCAAACTTGAATATCGAGTCCTTCTCCAATAACTATCATAAGGGCTTAGCCACTTTGGAGAAGTCCTTGATAAACCTTCGATAAAACCCGGCGTGGCCCAAAAAGCTCCTAACACCTTTTACAGATGTTGGAGGTGAGAGTTTCTCAATAACATCTACTTTTGCCTTGTCCACCTCGATCCCATTTCTCGTTATCCGATGGCCTAGAACAATTCCTTCTTGTACCATGAAATGGAATTTTTCCCAATTGAGGACGAGATTCGTCTCTTCGCATCGTCTTAGTACCTTCGCTAGATTGGCTAAACAATCCTCGTAAGTATCTCCAAATACTGAGAAATCATCCATGAAAACTTCCAAGTATTTCTCAACCATGTCAGTAAAAATAGACATCATACATCTTTGAAATGTAGCAGGTGCATTACATAAACCAAATGGCATGCGTCTAAATGCAAATGTACCGTACGGATAAGTGAATGTCATTTTGTGTTGATCTTCCGGTGCTACCGTAATCTGATTATACCCTGAGTATCCATCGAGAAAATAGTAGTAATCTCGTCCTGCGAGTCTATCCAGCATCTGGTCCAAGAACGGTAAAGGAAAGTGATCTTTTCTAGTCGCCTTGTTCAGCTTCCGGTAATCGATACAGATTCTCCATCCCGTAACTGTCCTCGTTGGTATCAACTCGTTGTTCTCGTTCTCCACGACCGTGATACCTCCTTTCTTCGGTACGCACTGGACTGGACTCACCCATGAACTATCTGAGATGGGGTAAATTATACCCGCATCCAACCATTTGATGGTTTCCTTTTTCACGACATCTTTCATGATTGGGTTCAGTCTTCGCTGTCCATCAATTATTCCTTTCTCGCCATCTTCTAATATGATCTTGTGCATAGATATAGACGGGCTAATACTGCGAATGTCAGCTATGGTCCATCCGATAGCCTTCTTGAATTGTTTCAGAGCTATGATAAGCTTCTCTTCTTGTTCAGTAGTTAATTCTGCTGAAACAATCACAGGCAAAGTAGAGGCGTTATCTAAATAAACATATTTTAAGTGTGAAGGTAGTACCTTAAGTTCTAACTTAGGTGGATCCTCGAGTGATGCTTTTGGCTTCATGTAATCTCTATTCTCTAATTCCAAAAACTCAAATCAAGTTTGCAGATTAAATCTCTTTTGATTAGCTTCAAGCGAAGCTAAGTATTCATCCTCCTCTTCCTTATTTGGGGGATCCGATGTCAAAATTCTTTCCAAAGGGTCATCAACACTGTTAAGTTCCTTCTCTACTATTAATTCCTCTAAATTGGTCACTGCAAAACAATCATCCATAGTGTCAGGAAATCGAATTGACTTGAAAACATTAAATGTTACCTGATCGTCCTGAACATGCATTGTCAGCTCGCCTTTCTGCACATCAATAAGAGTCCTTCCAGTTGCTAGGAATGGTCTTCCTAGGATAATTGGCACTTCTTTTGTAACACCCTGGTTTAGGGGCTATGCATGTTGGGTATAATTCAAGTTCTAGTAGGTTTTGGGTATGCTTAGATGTGTTTAAGAGGGGTTGAGAATGTTCAGATTAAAGGGGAAGACTTTGGAAAATTTTGGATTTTTAAGTGCTAAAAGGGGAGCTTGGATGTAGGTGTCTTAAGAGAATTATGTGGGAGCATTAAACACAAGAATTGGGCTAGTAGAGTGGCAAGGGAGACGCCACTAAGAGATTGGAGAAGTGACGCCTCAGGTACAAAGGAAGGGGCCAGAGTTCGAGCTGCTAAGGCAGCATTTTGCTTTTTTTTTTTTTTTTGCGTCAGGAGAGAGGGAAGTGATGGATTCGGCTATGGCACTTAAAAAGGGGAATTTGACTAGTCAAATTATTTTAAATGGGTGGCTAGGAGAAGAGAGGAGTTGGCTTTGGTTTGAATTTTTTGAAAGGTTGGTGGAGAGTAAATTTAGGAGTAGAAAAAGGGATTGAATGAGAGGGGGAAGTGTTGGACGGCTAGTGGGTTCTCTTGAGGGCATTTTCGGCATTGTTGGATGTGCTTAGGAGTGGCTGAATTCTATAAATAGGGGGTGCTCACCCTTTTGTCATCCTTTTCACCATTTATCCCCTCTCTGCCGAAAGTTGTTTCTTTTCTTTTCCTCACGTATTTTTTTCCTTTACCGAGAGTAAGTCAAAGAAACCCTTTTCTTTCTCTTATTCCTTATAGCCAAAACCAAAAGTGGGCATAGCCTTTTGTGTATCTATTTCCCTCTTCCTTTGTACCTTTCTTTTAAACGTTGCTTAAATCGAAATCACCTCCAAAACTTGCTATTGCCGAATACCCCAACACCATCTAAAAAGCCTTGTCGAACCTTTCAGTCTTTTTAGCCGAAGGGGATCTATTGTTAAGCCGGCGTGAGGGAGCACTTAGGGGCTGTTATCAAGGTAAGGTGGTGGTAAGTATTTGGCTAAGGAGGGATTTACTTATATTTTTTTTTAGTAGTAACCGATTCTGACTGTGACCGCTTAAGAGTTTTGGCAGTGACTAAGTAGCATCCGGGATTCAGGTGGTTGGTAAGCAGTACGTGGTAGCTGTTCGGCCAAAGGCCACTTCTTGATGTTTATTTGGTTTAGAAGCCGAATCTAATATGGTTTCCTCTAGGGATTTCGACAAGCCTTTAAGTGCAACGTGTGACTTCGAGGTTTAGTTGATCGTATCAATCAGGTGCGTAATCATCGCACTGTTTCTTCAGTTAATTGTTATTAACATATTTTTTGATGTATGAATGTGTGGTAGCCGACACTAAAGGCTAAGGTAATGGACACCCTTGTTTGGGGTAATCGGTTAGCAGGTTAGTCATTTGTGATATTAAATTATTTATGGTGCCTGTTTGATATGGTAATGAGCATGTGATTATACTCACCCTATATGTGATTTGACATGATGCGTTGGCATATGTGCATGGGGATTGGCTTGATCAAAGAAGGACAGGGAGTACATATTATGTACGTGGTCTAATGATAGCTTTGGGCTACATTAGCGCTTGATGATTAGCTGTGTGCTACATCAAGGGAGATGTTGGCTAGGTGCCCATCTCGGCGGTTGATGGCTGTGTGCATCACCCTAGATGGATAATTGTGGGATCACTTAGGTGATCGGTGGCACAGTCACGGCCTTGTGCAGCAGGTCTGCCGAGGTAAGTTATGTGGGATCACTCGGTTGTGATCGGTGGATTAGCCACGACCTTGGGCAGGGAGTCTGCTAAGGTTGGCGTATTGGATGGACTTAGGTTGGTTTGGGTCATAATTGCATATCTGTTGATATGGGCTGTGTGGGTATGGGCTAGGCCCATACTTGAAGGAACTTGTGTAATGATTATGCACTGAGTCAGTGGACTCACCCTATTTTTCTCAAACCATTTCAGGTGAAGCATGAACGTTGGACCGGGTTCGGAGTGGATGCAAGGTGGCCCATGCTGCAGAAGAAGATGTTTTGATTATTTTATGATATTTTACTATTAAAATACTTTATTTGATTATTTTTGTAATAAGGGCCTTACTTTTATTATTTTTGATATTATTTTAATTACGTCTTGATTAAACTAAACCATTATGTGAAGATGATTTTATTTAGCAACCAATTTATTCAAAGTATATATATATATTTATTTTTACACCAAAGTTTTAATATGGAGTATTTTTAATAACAAAGTTTTATTTATAATTTAAATAAAAGACATGGTTTTCAAAAATTAACAAAACTTTCAGGTTTTATTCTAAAGTCAAAAAGATGTTCAAACATTTTCCACAGTGACATACCGGATCCGGTCAGGACTTGTGGGCCAGGTTTGGGGGTGTCACATCTTTGTCTGCTTCAAAATCCAGAATTACAAAGTCAGCAGGAAAGATAAACATATCTACGTGTACCAATACGTCCTTGATTTTTCCTTCTGGATGTGCTAAGGATCGATCTGCTAGTTGAAGTGTAACCGTAGTTGGTCTAACTTCTCCTATCCCCAATTTTCTAAATATTGACATAGGCATCAAGTTAATACTTGCACCTAAGTCACATAATGCTTTACCATAATATGTTGATCCAATATTGCATGGTATGGTGAAACATCCAGGATCCTTCAATTTTGGGGGTAATTTGTTCTGAAGATATGCACTGCATTCCTTCGTCAGAGCTACCGTCTCAAATTCTCCAAGTCTTTGTTTCTTAGATAGAATATCTTTCATGAACTTCACGTAGTTCGGCATTTGCTCAAGTGCTTCGACCAACGGGATGTTGATGTGAAGTTGCTTGAGTACGTCTAGGAACTTCTTGAATTGAATTTCTTGCTTCAGCTTCTGAAGTCTTTGAGGGTAGGGTGACGGTGGTTTCAGTACTGGAACTGGTTTCGGTTGATTCGCCTTTGGCGGTAATTCTGCATCTAACGATGTTGTTGGGAGATCAGAATTAACTGGTCCTACGGCTACTGTGATGGGTCTTGCAGATTTTGGTTCTGGTGAAATTGGTGTGTCAACACTTGGTTGAACTTCTTCTTGAGCATCAGCTTGCTCCTTTTCAACTTCGACAATGTTGGGCTCTACTATCTTTCCGCTCCTCAACTGTAACACTTTGCAATGCTCCTTCCCCGGATTTCTTGGATTTTCCGTGTCACTAGGTAAAGTACCTTGTGGTCGGTTCCTAAGTTCAGTTGCAAGCTGACCCACCTGGTTCTCCAAATTCTTTAATGTAGCTGCTTGGCTCTGGATTAAAGCATCATTCTTTGCTAGATATGTCTTTAGCAAACTTTCTAGGTTGTTGGATGCTTCAGCTTGAACTGGTTTTTAAACTTGTTGCGGAAAATTTGGCGGCTGGGTCTGTCTTGGTTGGGTGTAACTGGTTCCAGCCCCTTGGTTACTCCAGGAAAAATTCGGGTGATTTCTCCACGATGGGTTATAAAAGTTGGATTGCACCCCTTGCCTTCCTCAATTTTGGTTCTGATCGCCCATGTAGTACACAGATTCTGGGTTCGATGGACATTCTTCGAACAAATGTCCCTCCCCACAATAAACACAGGCTATATTCTCAAATTGATTAGTTGGCTGTGCTGCAAAACTATTAGACCCATTAGCAGTAAGATTTTAAGCATTGAGGATATCGATGATACCTGAGATGCAAGTGAAGTAAGGGCGTCTACTTCATGAATTCCAGCGACTCGTCTTCCTGACGTTGCTTGGTTGGTTGGCCACTGATAATTATTGCTGGCAATCCTCTCAATAATTTCATAAGCCTCGTTATAAGACTTAGAAAGGAGAGCACCATTAGCAGAGGCATCCACTACCATCGTTGTATGAGCATTGAGACCATTATAAAATGTCTCAAGTTGAATGCAATGAGGAATTCCATGCTGAGGGCATTTTCGTAATAGCTCCTTAAATCTTTCCCATGCCTCATACAAGGACTCGTCATCCATTTGATGGAAAGCAGTGATATCGTTCCTTAGTTTAGCATTCTTGCTTGGCGGAAAATACTTCATGAGGAATCTCTCGGCTAACTTTTGCCATGCAGAAATGGAGTTCGATGGCAATGAATTTAACCAGGCACGAGCTCTGTCCCTTAACGAATATGGGAACAACTTCAATCTTAAGGCATCTTCAGGTACTCCGGCTAACTTGAAAGAATCGCTCACTTCCATGAATAGTCTTAAATGAAGATGAGGATCTTCAGTAGGCATTCTGCTGAATTGGCCCACTGTCTGAAGCATCTAGAACATGACTAGCTTCAGCTTGAATTGTTGTGCCTCGATTTCAGGTCTCCTAATACCCGGATTAAGATCGTTAAACATTGGCACGGCATATTGTCTTAAGGCTCTATCTCTATCATCAGTAATAAGGATAGGATTCTGAGCAGGGTTTGCTCCGTCTCCTTGGTTTATATTCTCGAGATTCATTCCTTCGGTCTTTCTCTGGTTTGCTTGTCTTCTTCGTTGGCGAAAGTTTCGTTCTATTTCAAGGTCCACAGGGAGTAAGTCAATAATCTGGTCAATACTCATAAACACCTGAAATTTTCATAGAAAAATTAATTAAGTTAAAATTTAAACAAGAAAATAAATAACCAAAATGTAAAACATATTCACAAATAATGACTTTGAAAAACAGTCCCCGGCAACAGCGCCAAAAACTTGGAATGGTGGAAACGTGCAAGTGTACACAATCGTAACAAGTAATAAAAGTGACAAGTAAATGTCGAGTTATCGTACCCATAGGGACTGTAAAAGAATTATTTATGAAATAATTTCAAACACTTTGGTCAGAGAAAAATATTTGACTTTTGAAAACTATTTGAAAACTAAAAAAAAAACAAAGTAACTTAAAATAAAACAAAGTTCAAGTGTGCGATTTTGAAAATTGATTTTAATCAATATGACCTGATTGTGTTGGTTTAATCACATTTCTTACCTTAGAATTATTAAACTTGTGTTTATACTTGTTAAAACATGGCAACTCGGTAATTTGCTAACTTATGAACACATTTACAAATCAAAAATCCATTTATCTCTTGTACATATTTCTATGCCAATTCGACCGATTAAACAGATCGCAAAAAAAGTAAACATGTTATTGCACATACATACTCATTAAATTAAACAATCTCTCGTGCATATTCCTATGTCGATGCAAACGATTAATTCAACCTAACAAGCATATAAAAGATCATGTGAAGTAACAAAGTATTTTTACTTTGAAACAATTTAATCACAAAATCCTCGCAAGTTATGCAAGGCATACATATCGTCAAATACAATGCTAATTTAATCTTCAGCTACCTTAGAAGAATTAAACATGCACAGATTAAGTATTGTGTCCATTAATTACAATTTCAATGCGTTTAAATAATTAATTCATTAGCTATCTAAACAATTATAATGCTAGATAACTTAGCATAATTTTACTTAATCAAACATTTCACCGAGGCCTTTAACAGCATAAACATAATTTTAATAATCTAAGAGGGCGAAATGAAATCAAACCAACACAAATTAAATTCAAGCTAAATTGATTAAATTAAACATTTCAAAAGCATGAATATTCATAAACATGTTTGTCAAAACAACAACAAATAATTTAAAGAGATAGGAACGAGAAACAAATCTGGTGGCTCTCCGTGACTTGTCTGATTGATTCCTCCTTCGTTTTTTGTTGTCCTCGGCTATCAAGGGGGCTTATGAACACTTCAAATGATGCTTCAAATGGCTGGAAAAAACCTCTTTTCCAAGAGGGGAAATTGGCACAAGAACAAGGGGAAAATGGAATGAAAATGAAAGGAGAAAAGTTGAGAGAAAAGAAGAGAGAATGAGAGAATGTTGGAGAGTTAAGGGATGCCTTGAATGAGCAGCTAGGGGCTGTATTTATAGTGTTTAGGGGCTGCTAAAAATAGCAAAAAATCAGCAGCAAAGAGTCCCTCTTGGCCGGCCATCCTATGTGGCAAAGTTGATGGATTCAACTTTGCTAAAATTAGCTTGGACCAATCTTAAAAGCCTTGAATTTTGGAGGGGTTTGAATGAGATTTTGAAAGATCTTCAAGGGCTCCTTTGCAAGCTGAATAAATCAGCAAATAAGCTGATTTGGTCCTTCATTGTGGACGGTTTAGGCTGCCCAATTAATGGCTGGATCGGTTCAATCAACCAGTGCGGTTTAACTGGACCCTTTTTCATAATTAATTAAAAATAATTTATTTAACCCAAATTAAATTGGGAATAAATTAAAATTAATTATATTATGATTAAATCTTTATAATTGGACCGTCTTGGGCTGGAAATAGAGTCGCCTTGACACTTCAAACCGCTTCTCGATTTAATTCTTCGAGCAGTGTCTGTCGAGCCGATTTTTTTTCCCTTTTTGCGATTCTGTCAAAAAATCAAAAATTAAACAAAATTAACTATAAAATTAATTAAAATTCAGCATGTTCATATTTTTAACAAAAATTAATTATTTTATAATATTTAATTATTTTTCGACAAGAATTTACTCGGAACCATATGAAATTGGGTCAAAAAGGGCATGAAAAAGTATATAAATTTTCGTGTTTCAAGTTACCAACACCTCAGCCCGGTGTTCCACGTCCTCTTCCAGAACCATTACCTCTGCCAATCGAACCACGACCCACCGAGGTCGCTTTGTCCCCTCTCCGACTGATTAGAACCCTAACCTGTTGGTCGGCTCCCGTCTATCTTTATAGGATAGTCCTTAATCATGTGGTCCTTGGACCGACACTTGAAATATCCACCTGTCTTCTTCCAGCACTCTCCTAAGTGCATCTTCCCACATTGAGCACAAGTACGGTACTGCCCTTCTGTCACAGCCTGCTGACCTTGCGGCCCATCAACTCTAGGCCTCTTTTGAACATTCCCGGATGAGCCTGACGATCCAAAACCTCTCTTCTGCCTATTCCGATCGGTGTTCTGCCTTACAGAGTCCTTAATCCCCTCGGCTACCTTAGCCTTTTCTACCAACACGGCAAACTCCCGCTCCTGCTGTAGAGCTATCAACAACCTCAGGTCATCCCTCAGTCCATCCTCGAACCGGATACATCGTTCATGCATACCGGCTCAACCTTAAAAATTCAGCCTCGTACTCAGCTACGGACTTGTTCCCTTGAACCAGCCCCAGAAATGCCTTTCTTTGCGCATCAGTATAACTGGTGCCAACATACTTCTTCTGATACACCGCCTTAACATACTCCTAAGTAAGATCCTCAGCTGTAGCACCATCCTGAACTGTGAGCCACCATTGATATGCCTCGTCGCGAAGTAGCGACACCATTCCTTTCAGTTTCTCCTTAGTAGTCAGATCCAGCTCATCCATAATTCGCTCTGTTGCTTCCAACCAATACTTAGCCGTACTGGGTGCCACACCAGATACACCACGGAACACCTCAACTCCATTAGCTCGGAGTCGCTCGGGTATAGATTTTTGAGCTCCCATACCTACACCAGCTCCAGCCACCATTTCAAGAACTCGCAGCACCGCCTACGATACTGCATCATCCCCCGTCTGATCTTGCTGCTCAACACCAACAGCTGGTGGTGGGGGTGGTGGTGGTACCTCATTCTCGGACGCTTGACCAGACCTAACGGGTTCCGATACGGTCATTTTGCCTCTACCATGTCCTCGTACATTACGACCACGTCCTCTAGAACTCATTTCTATGATCGCGCTTTAATCTGATTTAAGAAATTTTATGCATTAGTATTTTGTTTCACTGATTATCCGCGAACAATTCTATGAAAAGGAGCTTAGTAGTAGTTCTTTCGATCATTTCAAAGTTTCCGTTTCAAGTCTTCTATCCTAGTTCAGAGAAACACAATCATTCGATAGTATCTACTACACACACATTCATCACTCGAACATTTTTGTCTATTCCTATCCTAGGGGTATTTTCGTAATTTGTTGTACAGGGGGTATTTTGGAAAATTTTCAAATCAGGATATCTTGATATTTCGCCAAGTAGGGGTTTTTGGTATTTTATAAAGCAAGAAAATCTTAGTAAAAATTGAGGGTAGCATGGTAATTTTATAAACCAAAGGTATTTTAGTAATTTTACAACCAGGGGTATTTGGGTAATTTTGTAAATCGGGAATATTTCGAAAAAAAATTCAAAATAATTTTTATAATTCAAAGGGGCAATTTGATGATTTTTAAAACTAGGGTTTCTATAAAACAGTATGGCTAGTCCCTTTCGGGTTTTAATTATTGAATTTAGCCTGTGAGTAAGTCCTCTTGGTTAGGGTGAACCGTCACTACGCACCAGGTAGGATTCGAGCGAAGAGGAGGTGAGTCACGAGGACTGCTTAAATACCAGGCTCTTCCTGAATCCAATCCTAGACATGTGCACAACGGTTGCCACACCCTAACTCGGCGACTTAGTCACAGGTTTGTTTAATTAGGCTTTAAGTTTTATGAAATTCTTATGTTAGGGTAAGCTAATCCTAGGGTTCAGCAACTTAATATACTAATCTATGTTCTCGTTATTCTCCCATAAAATTATAATACAAATCACGCAACAGTTAGGGGTACTTACCTGGTGGACTTCGGGTCAGAGACTTAGGTGCCATGCCAGAAAAACCTGCTCATTTCACGAAATTTTCACAAAACTTATTTGGACTTACTTTTGGAAAACGTTATGGGCTTTAAACCCAAGGCCAAGAGTTTAAAACTGGGCTCTGATACCAAGCTGAAACACCCAAACCTGGCCCACGAGTCTCGACCGGATCTGGTATGCTCCTCGAGTAGAACACTTCAAAAGCTTGTCGGTTAGTTCGAAAAATTTGGGTGGTTTTGAAGAAAAATTGATTTGAGTTGTGACTGAATTGAAAACGGTGTTGGTATAGAAATCTAAAATTAATTAAAACCTTAGCTTCGTATTTGAAAACTATAAGTTAAAAGGGATGCCGAGTTGTTTAAGAAAACCATTTGTGTTTAGGTGTCCAATATTTAAAGATTTAATTTTAAAAAAAATAATTTAATATTAATTTAATAATAATCATATCCTAATAAACCCAATAAAATGCATGCATAAAACAGTTAATAGAAATGGCCTTATTACATCGAAATAAATCCCAAAATAAATCCAAAACTTAAATATAAAATTCCAAATAGAATAAATGCTGAGCTGAGCATGGCCTCCACTAAGTTCCTGCCGACCCAGTCCATCTACTGAGTGTCACCTGAAAAGATATCCCACAACGGGGTGAGTCAAACAGACTCAGTGTGTAACAACCACACCAACTCCCAAATGATTTAGGCATAACAGATTATATACATAACAAATATAATAATGATGCAATCCCGAACCCAAACCTAGATAACCATCCTCTACACATCACCCGTACCAACCAATCACACCATGGGGATTACTAAATCGACCCTCCATCCACTATACATCATCGAAGGCAGTCGCTGCAGACGACTAGCACATCGCCCTTATAAATTTGTGGCATAGCCACCAGATATCATTTTGTGACATGAGTCACCACATTCAGATTATGTGACATGAGTCACCAGATATTGCGGTAAAAACCACCAGATCACTTCCCCTGTTCATATTCACCCATATGCCCCACGTATCATACAAATCATGCAAATATCATGCCTTATGCCTTATTCCATATTCATATCAATATTCACATATGTGCCATATTCCAGATATTCATGACATTAATTAACATAATGTTAAGATTACGTACCTGAGTACTCTGTACCATTGTATGGTACCTTTACCCACGTTCTCATACTTTCATTAACACACATATTAAAGTATTACCATAAATCTATTAAGATTTAGTGTGGGGCTACACACCTGGTTTACTTAACGAGTTCACTGAAATCCCGAAAATCCTGATCCAATACTCCAGATCCTTAGTTCCTTGCTACTGATTTGGTTACTACTCAAATCCTGAAACTTCGTGATGTTCCCTCTTGCAATCGGCCAGACACTAAATCACTTAACTCGCTAGTTTCGACTTTTGAACGAATAAGAAACAGATCTGAATCACTAAATATAGCCTTGGCCGAATGTTCATGTTCACTTACCTTGTGAATCTTAAATCCCGAAATTGCTACTTGCTCTTGGTGATGTCGAGATTCCTATAGGTATATGTTAGATTTGGTTCTTACATTTAAGCACAATAAAATGGGACTTGGTAAATCTTAAAATCCTAAAGACCTCCTCCCTTATAGTCGACAATAGCAGAATCCCGAAACCCTCCTTTAGAGTTTCGACCAAGGTACATTAACAGGATTAGTTCTTAAGTTTCAGCTAACAGAAAAAGAAGGGAAATCGAAGAGCATTTGATCTTACCCTTACTACAGAAGTCGACTGCACCTTCACTTGAACCCTCAGAGATATTCAGCTATAGCTAGATGTTGATCAATAGGTGTCAGCTTTTGATTAACAGTAGTGATAATGAGTAAAAGATGAAACAGAGTGATATGGAGGCTCAACTATGATTCGGCTAGAGTGGAAAAAGAAAGAATTGAGAGAAAAAAGAAAAGAAAGTGTTGGTGAGGCTTAACTAAAATTCGGCTCAAAGAGAAAGATGAGAAAAGAATGATTTTTGGTACAGCTTTCCAATTACCAAAACCGAAAATACCATCCTCCCATGCCCCATATTCGACCAACTCCTCCTCCCTTAGCAACTCCTTCTTTTTCTCCCTTTTTTTCCCCTTTATCACTTATTCAAAATAATTAAAATAAATCAGCATTTATCTTCTATCTTAGCCGAATTTTAAAAGGAATTGACCACATCTAAAGCTCATCCCTTAGTGTCCTATTGCCGTCCACCTCTGTCTCTCCTTGCTGCAAAATAAAACACTCCTATTTGCTTCCCTTGCAGCTCGAACCCAGCCCCTGCCCACTGCATATGGCGTCACTTACCAAGGCCTTAAGTGGCGCCTCCTTGCTACTTTAACAAGGCTATTTTTGTGTCTAACTTCCCCTACAATTTCTCTTAAGGCCTATCAGGCTTAGCTCCCCTTTAAAACTTAAAATCAAATAATTTCTAAGGCATTCATCTAAACTCTAAAGTTCTCAGAATTCATAAAACATAATCGGGTCACACGTAGGCATGCTACTTCATACAATTAAGCATTAATGCATAAGCCATAAATCCCAGATGTTACATAATTATCCACATATTAAAACAATAAAATCCCCTAAATAATAGCCTTGTTGCCGTCCAACCTACTCCTCCTTATAAGTGTCGAATTTGGCCCAAAAACATGGGCTCTAAATGGCCACAAATTGGGCCTCTCCCCTTGCCTATTAATGCCAACTCCCTTCCCTCTTAGTGGCACCATTTTGCCACTGGGCCACAAGCCCATTATGTCATTTAAACCCCAGATACTATCTTTTAACCCTATAATGCTCAAACAGAAAATTTAACCAAGGCCTTGACCACATTTTGAGCCCACTTTGGACCCCTAATACTTTAAGTAACACTTTGAGCACATCCACACCCTAAATGCATAGGCCCAAAAATTTAGGATGTTACAGTTCTACCCCCTTAAAGAAATTTCATCCTCGAAATTTCCAATTAACTATTAATCGTACTACCCTAGTCTCACCATTATGCTTTTGCTGTGCACTCTAATTCTAAAGCCAAAAGAAACACTTAGTATACTATGGTAGAGTACGAACCGGTATTTGCATCTAGAGCATCCTCGTCCCCCAGCGACGTGCTGCATAGACCAAAGCTGGCTGCCTCCCCTCAGCATAACCTTCACCTCCACAACGATGTCCTGTGCCATTGCCACCATTTACTTGACCACGGCCCCTTGGTGGTTGTTAACCTCCTCTCTCAACCTGATCAGAACCTCGTCCAGTTGGCTGCACCTGATCCTTCTGTGGACAGTCTTTTATCATATGATCCATAGACCCACACCTGAAGCACCCACCATTTCTCCTTCTGCACTCCCCATAATGTACATTCCCACACGAAGGACATGATCGATTCTAACCCGTCGGAGCACGAGCTGGCCCATCAAACCTAGGCCTTTTTTGAAAACTCCCAGATGATCCTGACGGCCCAAAATTCCTCTTGTTCCTATTCCTATCCTTATCCTTATTCTGTTTCTCAGTCTGCTTAACCTCCTCAGATATATTAGCTTTCTCAATCAAAACCGCAAAGTCCCTTTTCTGCTGCAGTGCTACCAATACCCTTAGCTCATCCCTTAGTCCATCCTCGAACCATACGCAACGCTCATAGTCAGTCGCCACAATCCCTCAAGCGTAACGGCTCAACCGCAGACACTCTGCCTCGTATTCAGATACAGACTTACTTCCCTGCACCAAGTTCAGAAATGCCTTCCTCTATGCATCCACATAGCTGGCCCCAACGTACTTTCCCCGAAATGACTCCTTAAAGAAGTCCCAGTCAATCCAATCTGCGGCAACACCTTCTTTTACCATGAGCCACCACTGGTAAGCCTCGTCTCGAAGGAGAGACACGACCCCTTTCAACTTCTCCTCTGCCGTGAAGTCTAGGTCATCCATTATACGCTCTCTCGCCTCTAACCAATACTCCGCTGTGTTAGGGGCTACGCCAGAAACACCCCTAAACATCTCTGCTCAGTTGGCTCAGAGTCGTTCCGACACAGATTTTCGGGCTCCTAAACCCGTGCCTGCCCCAGCAACTCTTTCAAGGACCCGCAACATCGCCTGAGATACTGCATCATCTCCGGGCGCCTGGTCCCGAAATTCTCCCTCTACAGCCTGCAGATCTGACATCTCGACTCCTGACCCGTGGCTAGACCCTGCTGGCTCAGACACGGTCATCCTACCCCTAACACGACCACGCGACGGACGTCCACGACCCCTTGTACTCATTTTACCGAGTCGCGTTTATCTGATTAGGAATTTTATGAATCATTAGTTTTCTTCCACTGATTATCCACGAACAGTCTTATGAGTAGTAGTTTTAAGAGTAGTTCTTTCGAATTCGCAATTATATCTACCATTCAGTCTCAAGTTCACATCTCTTAGTTCTAGGGAAGACATACATTCAGTCATCAAACATCCACGCACCTACATTCATCACGTAAGGGTATCTTTGTCACTTCACTACCCAGGGGTATTTTCGTAATTTATCCTACAGGGGTATTTTCATAATTTTCCAAAATAGGGTTCCTTGGTGATTTTGGTGAAATAAGGGTATTTTGGTAATTTCGTGAAGTAGGGGTATTTTGGGTAATAACTTTTTTCCAATAAGAGGTATTTCGTAATTTTCAATCTGGGGTATTTCAAAAATTTTGAAGTCTAGGGGTATTTCGATAATTTGGAAATCAGTGGTACTTTGGTTATTTTACAAATCAAGGGTAATTTGGTAATTTTACAAATTAGGGATATTTTGGAAAATTTCTACAAATCAAGGGTATTTTTAAAAATTTTACAGAACTAAGGGGGTATTTTTTTTGTAAAACAGGGGTATCTTAAAGAATTTAATTTCAAATGAATAATAGTGGCGTTCAAGTGTTTGTGGTTTTTGATTGATGTTGTGTGTTGTATGTTTTTTTCTTTCTAAAAAAAATCGTTGACTTTGTAAATCGGGGTATGTCGGTAAATTTGGGGGTATATTTGCAAATCATAGGTATCTTGGTAATTTTCAAAATAAGGGTATTTTAGCAATTTTGTGAAAATAGGGCGGCTGGTCCCTTTCTGGTTTTGGTTATGGATTTTAGCCCGTCAACAAATCCTCGCAGCTAGGGTGAACAGTTACTATGCACCAGGTAGGATTCCAGCAAAAAAGAGGTGAGTCACTAGGACTGCTTAAGTATCAGGCTCTTCCGGATCCAATCCTAGACATGCGCATGCCCATTGCCACACCCAAGTCTTGCGACTAGTTCACGGGTTTGTTTAGTGCAATTAAATCTTATGAGATTTAGAAAGTCGTTTGAGCTAGGCCTAAAGTCCATCAAGTTCTAAAAATAATCTACGTCCCTTAAAGCCAATCAAGCCCACATACATATATAAGACACAGCGAGTTCAGAATACCTACCTGGCGGACTTGGGCCGGAGGCGCAGGTGCCATGCCGAGAAAACCCTCCTGTGTTATTTATAAACATGCATGTTTCCAAAACCCATCTTTTGAAAACATTTCGAGCCCAAAACCCCAAAGCCGAGTTTTGAACCGGGCTCTGATACTAATTTGTAAGACCCCAAACCTGGCCCAAACACCACGACCGAATCTGGCATGTCACTAAGAAGATTTAGTAAAACATGTCGTATTTTTGGAAAATATCTTTCTTGATTTTAACATTTTATTCGGGAAAATAAATAGTTGAATAATTTGTAAAAGATATGAATTTTCATTTAAATGCCTTTATGAATTAAAAACCAAAATTTAATACATGCTTTAACTTAATTAAAACGAAAAAAAATGTAAATGTCTAGTAATAATAAAAGCCTAAAACAATCGTACATATAAAGCTAGTGGCTCATGGCCTTAGTACAATGAAATTTAAAACCCACTAACTGAAAATATTAAAAATTAATAAACTGGTAAAGTCTTTTGCTAAACCAAAATAATATCTCGCATGGCCACCTTGCGCTCCTCTCCAGCCCGGTCCGATGCACTAAGTGCTTCCTGAAAGATGTTAAATAATGGGGTGAGTCACGAGACTCGGTGTGCAACCCTCGTGCACCATCAGATTGGGCCTTAGCCCCACAGAACAGATAATAGAGTATAATATATCAGAAAATATGCAAAGCCCAACCCAACCCTAGGTTTCTATCTGCTACACACCACCCTTTCCTGCCAATCACACCATTGGGGATTTCTACAATCAACCCACACCGCTGCACACCATCGATGGCAGTCACACTGCAGATAGCTGCTCATCATCAGATCATGGCAATAGCCATTACAATAGATCATGGCATTAGCCACTACAACAGATCATGGAAAAAGCCACTACAACAGATAATGGCATTAGCCACTACAACAGATCATGGCAAAAGCCACTACAACAGAACACTTCCCTTTTCATCAATCACCCAACCCCATGCATACATAGAAATTAGCACACATATAAAACAAATCATCTTGATAGAAACGTTCACTTTAGAATGATAGAGATCACTAACCTGGTGATTCGCATTTACCCCTTTTTGGGTTTTCAACAGCCATGCCGGTGTTTCGGTATTTTACAGTATATACAGAATATAATAGATTTGTAAGCATACTAATCAAGCAATCTAAATGGTGTGTGAGTGTTACACACCTGATTAATGCATAAGACTACCCTCGATGCCGATACCCTCGCTAATCAGATCTACTGCCCTCTGTCTTCAACTTTGCTCAAAAGCCGGAGGAACGCGAATATAAGGCCTCTTCTATATCCGGCCAAGGGTTAATGTTTAGCCGAATATATACTTTTAAATTAACAGATCTCCTTACCTAGATCGATTAAATCCCAGAAGTAGTATGATTTGTGTGCTACTGATTTAGAACCCTAGGCGATTGGATCTCCTTCAAATCCCGGAATGCCGCAAATGAGAGAAAACACCCGATTAGTTAACCATATAGCCATTCGGCTAAGATCTCTAAAAGTTAGAAAAGATTGAAAGAATAACATAATCGACACTTACCACTTCAAAAGATTTCGACTACCCCTTGCAGCAAGATTCGGCAAACACTAAAGAAGAGATTTAAGAATTTGGGCTTTTAAGAAAATCCTGAAAAAGTATGAACAAAAGAAGGCTGATGCGTTTTCGGCTTTTAGAAGAACTAAGTGAAGAGTTTTGATTTTTAGAAAAAGACAAGAAGAAAAGAAGTTAAGAGAGAAGCTTGGAGATTTCGGCTAGGAAGAAAAAGAATGGAAAGGATTTCGTCAACTGATAAGACTTCAGAGGGTTTTGGTTCTTAATGAATGGAAGAAGAGATGAACAAATGGGTAAGGAGAATTCAGCTTTTTAGAGAAATCAGCACAAGAGGAAAAGAATGGAAAAGAGAGTGAAGGGAGGGGTTTCGGCTTTTGAAGAAATTAAAGAAAAGAAATTGTAGAGGGAGACTGAGGATTTCGGCACAGGAAGAGAAGAAAAGGGTAGGGTTCAAATGCCGAAATTGATGAGCTATCCCCTCTTTTTATAAAAATTTTGGCACACCTTTAGCCTATACTCAACCGATTTTCCCCCCTCTCCTATGTTTGATTTTCGGCCAACACTAGCCTTCCTGATAGATCCTCATCCTATCCCTTATCCCTATCAAAACACCCATCCAAAAGAGGCTTAATTATCTCCAACTCTTCCCTCATTTATCAGCTTTAATTATCCACATATTAAAACAATAAAATCCCCTAAATAATAGCCTTGTTGCCGTCCAACCTACTCCTCCTTATAAGTGTCGAATTTGGCCCAAAAACATGGGCTCTAAACGGCCACAAATTGGGCCTCTCCCCTTGCCTATTGACGCTAACTCCCTTCCCTCTTAGTGGCGCCATTTTGCCACTGGGCCACAAGCCTATTATGTCATTTAAACCCCAAATACTATCTTTTAAACCCTATAATACTCAAACAGAAAATTTAACCAAGGCCTTGACCACATTCTGAGCCCAATTTGGACCCCTAATACTTCAATTAACACTTTAAACACATCCACACCCTAAACGCATAGGCCCAAAAATTCAGGATGTTACACGTATGAAGCGAAATTCTTACACCTTAGCCGTTATACTCGGGGAATGGTGGCCACAGAGCATGAACGGTGTTTTTGTTTTGAAGACGGTTTGAGGGACGATCTGTGTGTTCTGATAGCACCACAGCGGGAGAGGGAATTTACTGTGCTTGTGGAGAAAGCTAAGATAGCTGAGAAGGTGAAGCGGACAGAGAGATTGAATCGGGATAGAGATAGAGGTGGAAGTAAGAGAAGTTTTGAATCATCAGGGGCAGACGAGCGTAATCAGAAAAGACCAGTCGACGGGCCGAGAGGCGAGATGATGAGACACTCTTTGCTGGGTCGAGTACGTAGTGTGCTTGATGTGGTAAATTCCATGAAGGTGAGTGTTGGGTAGGCAGTAGAAAGTGCTTTAGGTGTGGATCTACGGACCACCAAGTTAGAAACTGTCCGCAACAACGGGGCAGTGAAGGGCTCACAAGTCAAGGGAATGCACAGCCGGGAAAAGGTGGTCAACAACCACCAAGGGGCCGTGGTCAAGTCAATGGTGGCAATGGCATAGGACATAGTCGTGGAGCACCAGGTGGAGGTCCAGGTCATGCTGAGGCGTGACTTTGGTCTATGCAGCACGTCGCCAAGGGGACGAGGATGCTATAAATGCGAATACCAGTGCGTACTCTATCATAGTATACTAAGTGTTTCTTTTGGCTTTAGAATTAGAGTTCGCAGCGAAAGCGTAGTGGTGAGACTTGGGTGGTATGTGCTAATTAGAGTGTTTAAGGGGTCCAGATTGGGCTCAGGGTTGGGCCGAGGCTTTAGTTAAAAATCTTCTGTTTAGGCACTCTAGTGGAAAGCCAGTAGGATAGGGCTTAAAAGATGTTATCTATGTTTTAAGACACAAATGGGCTTGTGGCCCAGTGGCAAAGTGGCGCCACTTAGGGGCTTTGAGGTGGCGTAATAAGCAGTAAGGGAGGTCTAAGGTTCGAGTCGCATTACCCATCTATTTTAATTAATTTTGGCGTCAAGGGAGAGCAGAGTTGGAGTCAGTTAGAATGATTGAAATTAGGAAGAATAATTGATGGATAATGTGGATGATATGGATGATAAAGTAACTAATAAGAGGAAGGAAGAGGTGGTGTTATCCATGCCACTTGAGGATGAGTGATCAGATGTAGACAAGGGAGAAAATCTAGGAATTATCCAGTGAGCTAGGAGGTGGCCGAATTTCCATCTCTTGGAGGGGGGAGAAATTGGTTTTGTTATGCAATAGTGGTGCCGAAATTTCCCCTACTATTGGATTAGTTGTTAGTTATGAGGAAGGGCACTTTTAGTTTTTGATAGGTAAGTGCCGAAATTCTCTATAAATAGGGGGTATCTCTTCAATTCCGGCATTTGAACCCCATTCTTTTAAAGCTTTTTCTCATTCTCTGCCAAAGCCGAAATCCATAAATCCCATTCTCTCATCTTCACTTTTATGCAAAAGGCAACTCTTGATTTTAATTCTCTTCTCCATTCTTTTTCTATAAGCCAATTATTCATTATTTCTTGTCTTTTTATCTTTTGTCGATCTCTTCACTAAAAGCCGAATCTACATAGATCTCTTCGTATCATCTTCTTTAAGCCAAAATCTTCTAGGAGTAGCCGAATCTCCTGTGATAGGATCGTTTAGATCTAAAAGCCGGAAACTACTAGTCTCTGAGTCTCAATCATCTTTCGGGATTTCAAGGTAAGGGGTTCTCTTTAGATTTCCGTTAGGTTCATTCATCGTAGTTATAATCTTAGCTTTATGATATGGATTAACAACCATATGTGGTGATGGTAGTAACTGATAAGGTCTTTTAATGGAATCAAATATCGATCAGGCGAAGGAATGGATTGGATCTGTCAAACAATTTATGAAACGAGCGGTGTCAGCAGTTTGAGATTAGCCACCGGGTTGTGGACCGGCTTCTGAACAACACCTTAAGCAGATAGCAGTTGTGTCGGCTATGGATAGCATCGACATAGGAAGTACCATCTTGTTGGTAATCAGGTGTGTAGATCTCTAACACATTAGTTAACTGTAATATTTATATCGTGGGCTAAAAAGCTAGAAAGAGGCTGTGTAAACAGTCGAATAAAACCCAAAAAGGGTTAGGCAAAGGATGCCAGGTACGTAACCATAGAAATCTCTCTATTGGTATCGATATATAAGAAAGTCTGTTCTCTTAAAGATGGTATGATATTTTCAATTTTTCGTGTGTATATGCATGGGGTGGGATTATGGTAATGAAGGGGAAGAGCATGATAGGTCACTTGGTGATCGGTGGTTAAACCACGAATTCAAATGTTAGGTCACATAGTGATCGGCGGCAAAGCCACACTTAAATGATTCTTGATTAATAGGAATAGGTAGCACGGCTGTCGATATGGTGTGTAGCGGCTGGCAGGTTGATTTTAGAAATCTCTGAGGTGTGTTAGCTGGTACGGGCTAGTGTGTAGAGGATGAACTTTTAGGATGGTTTGGGCCATTTACCCTTCATCATTTAATATGTTTGTATGTTTGTTGCCATAATGTATGGGCCAAGGCCCATAATGTGTTTGTGGGCCTCAGGTCATTGTGTGTTTCGGGATTTATACACTGAGTCTTGGTGACTCACCCTTTCAATTTTTTCTCTACTCTTCCAGATGAGCAGTAGATCGTGGACATGGGAGCCGAGGCGGACTCGAGGGGCCATCACACCATTTAATCTCTTAAACTATTTTCGGTTTTTCTTTAAGTTTGAATTTGGGACTATTTTTGTAATAAGGCCTCCCTAGCCTAGTGATTTGATTTATATTTGATGATATTTACATTTATATATTTTTGTTCAAAGTTTCATTTATAAAAAGAAACAAAAATGGGATTTTCTAACAAGAAATTTTTATAGAAAAAAAAACGCTACAAAGGTTTTCTTCAAATAACACTTATTTAACAAATACTTCAACAAATCAATTGTGATTTCAAATCATTTCAAAGCAAAGTTTCTAATCTTTAAACCCGTAACATACCAGATCCGGTCTTGGCATTTGGGCCGAGTTTGGGGTGCTATAGTTTATTTATTATATTATACACTTTTTCTATATTATATAGTATTATATTATATCATATATTATTTTTAAAATTCTATTTTTGTATAAAATCTATTTATATTATATAACTTATTTTATTTACATATGTAATTTTATGATTAGTATATATTTTCATATAAAATTATTATAGATTATTTATTAATTGTTTTATTATATATAGTCATTTATATGTATTAAATTATTAAATTATATTTATTATAATATATATTTTTAGTGTAACATCCTAAAATTGGGGTTATTCGTGTTTGCATTATTTTGCCTGAGTTTGAATTGCTGAGATATTATTTATGGAATGATAAGACTTAATTAGGGGTCTTGAGTTGGCTCGGGATAGTAGAAAATTTTATTTGGAAGCTTTAAAGGTAGGGAGCCTTAGTAAGTAGGGGTTACAAGTTAAAAGAGGGAACTTTTGACACAGAAAGGGCCTTGGAAAAGTGGCAAAAGGGAGGCCACTTAAGAGCTGTAGATGACGCCACAAGGGGGAGCAAGGGGAGCCTTGGTTCGAGTCACAAAATTCTCCTTTTTTCACTTATGTTGGACGGCAATGAGAGAGAGAAAAATGCTCAAATTGATTTCAAGATGACAAGGGATAATAGGGATATTATTAAGATTAAATTAGATTATTTATTGATTAATCTTTAAGAGTTGGCCAGAGAAAATTTAGGCATTTGTACAATTCAAATTCTTTTCAATTAATTCAAATGAGAGGCTTAGAGGATTTCAAGGAGATTGCAGAATTTTAAACTCTTCATGGGAAGAGTGGACGGCAAGCATTAGAGGGGGTGCCGAATTCCTATAAAAGCACCTACCTATCACCTTGTTTTTCATTTCCCCATTTTTGCAAGTAGCTGAATTCTTCCCCTACTCTCTCATCTTCTCTCTTTTTCTTCCTCTTTTCACTCAAAGCCAAGCCTTGATTGATATTGAAATCAACCATAGCCGAACCTATACCTTACCCTTTGTCGAAATTCCTTTTCCTGTTGTTAAACTCTCTCTAGCCGAATATACATCTCATCTTTATGCCGAAATTTCTTTCTCCTATCTTGAAGAACCTTGGCCGAATAATAAAAGTAGTATAGATCTCTTTGGATCCTTGTTGCCAATTGATTTGGTGAAGGTAAGTTGTGCCGAAACTCCATTGTTTCCCTTCTCTATTCTTTACCGATTTCTATTAGGGGTAGGTGCCGATTTCGACAATAGTTAACAAGGCTTCTAAACGCTTTTTGGTAATCGATCTCTTCTAGGTACCCCAAGATCGTGAAGCAGTCGACCCAAGCCCATAATCTCTAGCATTCGGTTTCGGTTTGGTACCACATTGTGACTACGGTCACTAGAGGTTTGGCACCTCTAGAGGTTTGGCACCTCATAGCGTCTCGTCCCAGTGGCTTAGCACCACAGTAGGTTGGCCCCACAGACTATATTAAGGGATTGACGCTAGTGATTTGGTATCACACGATGGATTGGCCCCATCAATCGATTTGTGTCTTGGACACCGAGGTTTGGCACCTCCAAAGGATTTGGCATCACATCTCGTGACTATAAGTCACCAGTGGTTTGGCACCACCAGTGGTTTGGTACCACACGGGGTAGACAAAGGCGTTTGGATGGCTAGGTTGGGTGCATGACTTAGTGCATGATTATTAATTATAAATTGTGTATGAAATTGCTTAAAACTGGGAGAAGGGTTACACATTGAGTCTTGGTTACTCACCTTCTCTCTTATCTTTTCAGGTGACCCGTAGATTGCGGATGAGGAGTCGGATGGACTCGAGGTGGCCATGCAGTGGGATTCAATCTAAATGAACTTTAAATTTTAGTTTATTTTATTTTATTGTGGGTTAAATTTTATTTCAGTTGTAATAAGGCCTCCTAAGAGTTTGCTTTGATTATTTTATTTATTTTGGATAGTTTGTTTAAATTATTTAATGACTTTAAAATGAGTACACATGTTTCTTAAACTTAAATCGAAAAATGTGTTACCGTGCCATCGGGTGCATCTTACTTCGGTAACAAATTGACTTAATTAATTTTCAAATAAACACTAAGTATGGTTTTAGCAAGACAATCAAAAATGAAAGGATTTTCAACAAAGCTTAATCGACTTAAAAAGATTTATTTTACAAAAAGTTTTCCTCCGTAACAAACCAAATTCGGTCATAATGTTTGGGCCGGGTTTGGGCTGTTACAAAATTGGTATCAGAGCCCAGTTCAAAGCTCGGCTGTGGGGGCCCAAGGCCCAAAATGTTTGGTAGGTTTTTTTGAAATATTTTTGGGTTTTTGAACAGCATGGCACCGAGTCTCCGGCACCGATCCGCCCAAGTAAGTACTTCTAAACTTCTTTGTGAATTATTACTTGTAGAAAGGGTAGGAATGGAACGTAGAATAGACTTATAGGAACTTGAACCCTACGATTAGATTACTCAAACACAAAGACAAAACATAAGCTTTAATGAACTAAACCAACCTATGACTAAGTCACTGAGCTAGGGTGTGGTAACCTCTGTACGCATGTCTAGGATTGGATCCGGAAGAGCTTGGTATTTAAGCAGTCCTAGTGACTCACCTCCTCTCCACTCGAATCCTGCCTGGTGCGTAGCTTTGGTTCACCCTGACCAAGAGGGCTCGGTCATAGGCTAAACATAATGACTAAAACCCGAAAGGGAACTAGCCATGTTTTTGGAAAAAGAAGAAAACAACAAAACCCTAGTTTTTCAAAACTTTTAAAATCACTCTTTCAAATTTGAGAACAACCATCTTTACAACTCAATGGTTTTGCCCAAAAATTTCATTATTTTATAAATACCCAAAACTCTACTTTGCAAATCACCAATAAAATACTTTGGTTTTAGAAAATTACGAAAATGGCCTCAACTTGCAAATTACCAAAATGACCCTAATTTTAAGATTTTTGCAGCAGCATCATTTTAAAAGGGGAAACTCTCAAAAAGGAACCCTCAAAGTTTTACAACTGTTAAAATATCCCTGATTTACTAAATTTACAAAATTACCCCTGATTGACAAAATTACCAAAATACCCCTGGGATAGAAACGGACAGAGATGTCCAAGGAGTGAATAAGTATGGAAAGTATTAGGGAATGGATGTACTCTTCTGTGTGAACTAGGATAGAGGACTTAAAACCTTGTCTGCTCAAAAGAATCCCTAATTAAACTTTCTCCATAAAATTTCTTCGCGATAACCAAGTGGAACAAATACTAATACATAAAAATTTTCTTAATCGTTAAAGCGCAGATGGTTAGAATGAGCTCTAGAGGACGTGGGCGCTGTGGACGCGGTAGGGGTAGGATGATCGTGTCGTAACCCGTCCGTCGGGTCGGGGTTCTGAAAATGAAGTACCATCACCACCACCACCTCCAACTTTTGGAGCCGAGAAACAGGATCGGATGCGGGGGAGAGCGGTGTCGCAAGTCGTGTTGCGAGTTCTTGAGATGGTGGTCGGGCTAGTGGAGGAATGGGAGCTCGTAAATCTGTTCTGGCGACTCGATCCAACGAGTGAGGTGTTCCGGGTGTGTCGGGTGGCACCCAAAGGCAATGAGTCTCGCTAGAATCGACCGAGAGAATCATGGACGATCTCAATCTGACAAATGAGGAGAAGCTGAAAGGAGCGGTGTCGCTTCTAAAAGATGAGGCGTACCAATGGTGGCTCACGGTTCGAGATGGTGCGACGGCAGACGATCTGACTTGGGATTACTTCAAAACTACTTATCAGAAGAAGTATGTGGGCACTAGCTACACTGATGCTCAGAGGAAAGCCTTTTTGGGATTGGTACAAGGAAATAAGTTGGTATCTGAGTATGAGGCAGAGTTCTTAAGGCTGAGTCGATATGCTAGAGGCATCGTGTCAACAGAGCATGATCGTTGTGTCCATTTTGAGGACGGACTTAGGGATGAGTTAAGGTTGCTGATTGCTCCACAGCAGGAACAGGAGTTTTCTGTCTTGGTGGAGAAGGCTAAGGTAGCCGAAGGGGTCAAGGAGTCTATGAGACAGCATTATGATAGGAACAAGCAGAATAGAGGCTTTGAGTCTTCTGGGTCAGGTGGTAATGTTCAGAAAAGGGCTAGGCAGACTGGGCCAAGTCAGGCAGGAAGGCGCATGGCTACTAATCAGAGACCAGCCCAGTGCAATTGCTGTGGAAAATCACATTGGGGAGGTTGTTGGACCGGTGAGAGGGGTTGCTTTGAATGTGGGTCTCTAGATCACCGCGTAAGGGATTGTCCTCGGAAGCTAGCTAAGAATCAGCCAGAGGGGCAGAACCGTACTCAGGATAGGAATGTGGGACCACAGAGGGGTCGTGGTAATGGTAGAGGAGGCAATGGTCCTAATCGAGGTTGCGGAATTCAGGGCAGAGGTGCAGGCAACACAGAAGCTAGGCAGCCTGGCTTAGTCTATGTAGTGAGGCGTCGCGAGGAGGGTGACGCACCAGACGTCATAACCGGTACGTTCCTAATTTTCGGTCTTCCATATATTGCCTTAATTGATGTGGGTTCAATGCATTCATACATTGCTAGTAGTGTGGTAGAGACTATGAACTTAGACTCTGAGACTGCTTCTAGGGAGATGACTGTAATTAGCCCTTTAGGTCACTCTGTAGTAGTAAACAAGCTTTATAGAGATGTACCCCTAGAACTCCAAGGGGTAGTGTTTGTGGCCGATCTGATGGAACTACCGTTTGGAGAGTTCGATTTGATCCTTGGAATGGACTGGTTGGTTAAGTATCAGGCGAGATTGGATTGCGCTGCTAAGCGCATGGTTCTTAAGATGGCTGAAGGTGATGAAGTGGTCATGATAGGTGATAGAAGAGATTACCTATCCAACGTGGTGTCTGCCTTGAAGGCTGAAAAAATGGTCAAGAAAGGTTGCGAGGCGTTTTTGGTTCGAATTTGTGCCTTAGAGACTAAGGAATCAGAAGTGGAGAAGGTCCGAACGGTAGGGGAATTCGCTGATGTATTCCCAGAAGAACTTCCGGGTCTGCCTTCAGATCGGGAAGTGGAATTCGGTATAGACTTGCTACCCGAAACGGCACCTGTGTCTATAGCACCGTACCAAATGGCACTAAAGGAATTGGTGGAGCTAAAGGCTCAAATTCAGGAGCTCTTGGATAGAGGTTTATTCGACCAAGTATATCTCCGTGGGGAGCACACATCTTTGTTTGTCAAGAAGAAAGAAAGACGGTCGATGCAGATGTGTATCGACTACCGTCAACTGAACAAGTTAAAGATCAAGAACAAGTATCCGTTGCCTCGGATTGATGACTTGTTTGATCAACTGAAGGGTGCATCGGTGTTCTCGAAGATAGACCTTAGGTCGGGTTTTCGTCAACTTAAGGTGAAGGAAGTTGATGTTCACAAGACGGCATTCCGAACTCGGTATGGGCATTACGAGTTCTTAGTGATGCCATTCGGGTTGACTAATTCGCCGACAGCCTTTTTGGACTTAATGAATAGGGTGTTTCAGCAGTACTTGGATCAATTTGTCGTGGTGTTCATAGACGACATATTGGTTTATTCAAAGACGGAGGAGGAGCATGATACGCATTTGCGTACAGTTTTGCAAGTGCTGAGGGAGAAGCAGTTATATGCCAAATTCAGTAAGTGCAAATTTTGGCTTAGGGAGGTGGCTTTCTTAGGTCACGTAGTGTCGGCGGAAGGGATTAGAGTGGACCCTCGCAAGGTGGAAGCCGTGTTGGATTGGAAGCCGCCTAGGTCAGTGGCAGAAATTCAAAGTTTTCTAGGTCTAGCAGGGTACTATCGGAGATTTGTGGAAGGTTTCTCGTTAATCGCAGCGTCGTTGACTAAGTTACTAAGAAAGGGAGTTCCATTTGTATGGTCGGAGAAGCAGCAAGAAAGTTTTGATAAGCTAAGGAAGATTCTGACAGAAGCTCCGGTTTTAGTACAGCCTGAGGCAGGGAAGTTGTTTACAGTTTATTGTGATGCATCCCATACTGGTTTGGGATGTGTGCTGATGCAGGAAGGGAAGGTAGTAGCCTATGCATCCCGTTAGTTAAGACCGCATGAGGTTAACTACCCAACGCACGACTTGGAGTTAGCAGCAGTCGTCTTCGCTCTAAAAATATGGAGGCATTATTTGTATGGGGAGAAGTCGATAGTCTACACGGATCACAAAAGTTTAAGGTATCTTCTGACTCAGAAGGATCTAAACCTGAGACAGCGTCGATGGATTGAACTGTTAAAAGACTACAACTATTCAATTGAGTACCATTCGGGTAAGGCTAACGTGGTGGCTGACGCGTTAAGCCGGAAGGTCGTGACAGACTTAAGAGTGATGTTTGCTCGTTTGAGTCTATATGACGATGGAAGTCTTTTGGCAGAGCTTCAAGTTAAGCCAACTTGGATTTAGGAGATTAAGGAAAAACAGTTGGTGGATGATAATTTGAACGCGCAAAGGTTGCAAGTACAGGATGGTGGTTTGGAAGGGTACAGTCTGTCTAGTGAGGGAGTGCTATGTTTTCAAGGGCGAGCTTGTATGCTGAAGGATATGGAATTGAGACAAAGAATTCTCCAAGATGCACATAGCAGCCCATACGCTATACATCTTGGAGGAAGCAAGATGTATGGAGATTTACGGAAACAGTTCTGGTGGCCAGGGTTGAAATGTGAGGTAACTGAGTTCGTAGGAAGATGTCTGACGTGTCGCCAGTTAAAAAGCCAACACCAGTTGCCATCAGGGTTACTCCAACCAGTAAAGATCCCTCAATGGAAATGGGAGAGGATCACTATGGATTTCGTCAGTGGGCTACCCCTCACGCCGAGCAAGAAGGACGCAGTTTGGGTAATTGTGGACCGCCTGACTAAGTCAGCTCACTTTATACTGGTGAGAGTGGATTATTCCCTCCAGAGGCTAGCAAAGTTGTATGTGGCGGAGATAGTAAGATTGCATGGTGTGCCAGTGTCAATTATTTCGGATAGGGATCCGAGGTTCACGTCAAGGTTCTGGAAAGCGTTGCATCAGGCTTTGGGTACACGATTGGATTTCAGCACAGCTTTTCATCCACAGTCTGACGGGCAATCGGAAAAGTTTATACAGATCTTAGAGGATATGCTGAGAGGGTGTGTGTTAGATTTCAGTGGAAGTTGGGAGGAGCATCTACCGTTGGCGGAATTCGCTTATAACAATAGTTATCAAGCGAGTATTCAGATGGCTTCATACGAAGCACTGTATGGACGGAAATGCCGTACTCCTACGTGTTGGACGGAGTTGGGTGAACGAGCGTGTTTTTTGGGTCCGAATTGGTGACAAACCGAGGATAAAGTTAAAGTGATTCGGGCTCATCTTAAGGAAGCATCAGATAGGCAGAAGTCCTATGCTGATCTAAGGCGCAAGGAAATGGAGTATGCAGTAGGGGATAAAGTCTTTCTGAAGGTGTCACCTTGGAAAAAGGTATTGAGATTTGGGCGAAAAGGGAAGCTAAGCCCAAGGTTCATCGGGCCATATACAGTGTTAAAGCGCGTAGGATCGGTAGCTTATCAGCTCGAGTTGCCAGTAGAGTTGAGCCAGATTCATGATGTCTTTCATGTGTCGATGCTGAGACGGTATCGGTCAGATCCATCACACGTTGTGCCAGTAGCTGAGATTGAGGTGAACTCGAATTTATCTTTTGAGGAAGAACCAGTTCAAATCTTAGATAGAGATGTCAAAGTTTTGCGTAGAAAGTCAGTGCCTTTGGTGAAGGTGCTTTGGCGGCACCATGGTGCAGAGGAAGCTACGTGGGAACCTGAGGATGTGATACGACAGCAATACCCTCACCTCTTCTAATCAGGTAATTTCGAGGCCGAAATTATTTTTAAAGGGGGTAAAACTGTAACATCCTAAAATTGGGGTTATTCGTGTTTGCATTATTTTGCCTGAGTTTGAATTGCTGAGATATTATTTATAGAATGATAAGACTTAATTAGGGGTCTTGAGTTGGCTCGGGATAGTAGAAAATTTTATTTGGAAGCTTTAAAGGTAGGGAGCCTTAGTAAGTAGGGGTTACAAGTTAAAAGAGGTAACTTTTGACACAGAAAGGGCCTAGGAAAAGTGGCAAAAGGGAGGCCACTTAAGAGCTGTAGATGACACCACAAGGGGGAGCAAGGGGAGCCTTGGTTCGAGTCACGAAATTCTCCTTTTTGCACTTATGTTGGACGGCAATAAGAGAGAGAAAAATGCTCAAATTGATTTCAAGATGACAAGGGATAATAGGGATATTATTAAGATTAAATTAGATTATTAATTGATTAATCTTTAAGAGTTGGCCAGAGAAAATTTAGGCATTTGTACAATTCAAATTCTTTTGAATTAATTCAAATGAGAGGCTTGGAGGATTTCAAGGAGATTGCCGAATTTTAAACTCATCATGGGAAGAGTGGACGGCAAGCATTAGGGGGGGTGCTGAATCCTCTTTTCCCCATTTTTGCAAGTAGCTGAATTCTTCCCCTACTCTCTCATCTTCTCTCTTTTTCTTCCTCTTTTCACTCAAAGTCAAGCCTTGATTGATATTGAAATCAACCATAGCTGAACCTACACCTTACCCTTTGCCGAAATTCCTTTTCCTGTTGTTAAACTCTCTCTAGCCGAATATACATCTCATCTTTGTGCCGAAATTTCTTTCTCCTATCTTGAAGCACCTTGGCCGAATAATAAAAGTAGTATAGATCTCTTTGGATCCTCGTTGCCAATCGATTTGGTGAAGGTAAGTTGTGCTGAAACTCCATGGTTTCCCTTCTCTGTTCTTTACCGATTTCTATTAGGGGTAGGTGCCGATTTCGGCAATAGTTAACAAGGCTTCTAAACGCTTTTTGGTAGTCGATCTCTTCTAGGTACCCCAAGATCGTGAAGCAATTGACCCAAGCCCCTAATCTCTAGCATTCGGTTTTGGTAAGTGGTGGTAAGGGTCTATTTTGTAATAGATTATTCTTTTAAGTGATTAAAAAGCCAAAGGCTATTAAGTGGCCACTGATGGTTGCCGATTATAGGGAAGCAAAAACACTTGGAGTGTGGTGGCTAGTATTCAAAGACATTTGGGTAAGGTTTCGGGTTCACAAGGAACCCTTTTGCAATTATTTTGGTTGGCCGAATAGGCCATGGCACTAACCTTTGAGTTTGGCCGATTATAGGAGCAAGGATATTGTGAGTGGCCGATTGGTTTCGTCAGGATTTAGGACTATCATCGACATCAGGTGTGTACATACACACTTTATGATTAATAACTGTACTAAATCTGTTGTGTGCTAACCGGATCTATGTAGATTTGGATTAAATACCATGAATGGTATAAGCAAGGATTCAGGTAAGTCCTTGTTGATTATGAGATTATTTTACGATGCTTTTGGAAAGCATGACACTTTTGGTATGTGTGACTTAAGACATATGGCTGATGTTAAATCTGTTAGATGATGTTAAATAAATCTATTAGCATGAACTTTGTATATGCATGTGATTAATTGATGTGGTTGATGAGAGGAGGGGGCAGTGATATTCGTGTCGATGGACACCAGTGGTTTGGTACCACATTGTGACTACGGTCACCAGAGGTTTGGCAGCTCCAGAGGTTTGGCACCTCATAGCGTCTCTTCCCAGTGGCTTAGCACCACAGTGGGTTGGCCCCACAGACTATATTAAGGGATTGACGCCAGTGATTTGGTATCACATGATGGATTGGCCCCATCAATCGATTTGTGTCTTCGGACACCAGAGGTTTGGCACCTCCAGTGATTTGGCATCACATCTGTGACTATAAGTCACCAGTGGTTTGGCACCACCAGTGGTTTGGTACCACACGGGGTAGACAAAGGCGTTTGGATGGCTAGGTTGGGTGCATGACTTAGTGCATGATTATTAATTATAAATTGTGTATGAAATTGCTTAAAACCGAGGGAAGGGTTACACATTGAGTCTTGGTGACTCACCTTCTCTCTTATCTTTTCAGGTGACCCGTAGATCGCGGATGAGGAGCCGGATGGACTCGAGGTGGCCATGCAGTGGGATTCAATCTAAATGAACTTTAAATTTTAGTTTATTTTATTTTATCGTGGGTTAAATTTTATTTCAGTTGTAATAAGGCCTCATAAGAGTTTGTTTTGATTATTTTATTTATTTTGGATAGTTTGTTTAAATTATTTAATGACTTTAAATTGAGTACACATGTTTCTTAAACTTAAATCGAAAAATGTGTTACCGTGCCATCGGGTGCATCTTACTTCGGTAACAAATTGACTTAATTAATTTTCAAATAAACACTAAGTATGGTTTTAGCAAGACAATCAAAAATGAAAGGATTTTCAACAAAGCTTAATTGACTTAAAAAGATTTATTTTACAAAAAGTTTTCCTCCGTAACAAACCAAATTCGGTCATAATATTTGGGCCGGGTTTGGGCTGTTACATATAGTTTCTTTTTATATATTGTTATACATATTAATTGTTTTACAAAATTAGCATTTTTTTAAATTATTTTGTTTTGTTATAATAATTATTTAGAGTTTAAATGTATCTCCCCTTTTTCATTTAATTTTGTTATTTCATGAAAATTTTCATTGTTGTTATTTATTTTGTCACATGTTTATTTATTTATATCATTTCAATCGTTATTATTGCTTAACATAGTTCTTTGTATATTTATATTATATTCTTTTATTATTTATTGTTAGAATAATTTGTAGTTATATAGATTTGTTATTAAATATGTATGTTAATGTCTTACTCAAACTATTTTTATAAAAATACCTTTTGAATTAAAGCATTTTATTCAAATATTTTACGGTGATATGTGATATTTGGGAATTTCGAGAAGAATTGTGCCCTAACTTACTGGGTTTCAATTTTCCTCGTAGAACTTAAGGTATTATATATCCCTTCGCTTTTAAAATTGAAACTTACAAATTTCAAATTAAAAAAACTTATTCTTGGGAATTCAAAACGTTGTGTCCTAACATACTGGATATGATGTTTTGTGTCTCGAAGTAGAAATTTTCTAAAATAAAGACGCGCTTATTCTCGAAGTCATGAGATACTGTATCCTAACTTACTGGATGTAGTATTTTATTTCTTTGAGATAGGCAAGTCTTGGTTTTTCTTCTAATAAAAGGATCTTATTTTTAAAATTTTCAAATTTGCAACATTAGGACATGATGTTATCGATTAGGTACCAATTTTTGGGCGTTATGAGGGTGCTAACCCTTCCTCATACGTAACCGACTCTCGAACCCATTTTTCTTGTTTTTCATGAACAAAAATCAGTATTTTGAAATAAAACGATTTTTAAGGTGATCCAATCACACCTAAGTAAAAAAGGATTGGTGGCGACTCCCATTTTTATTTTTAAAAGTCAATCCCCGTTTTAAAATCAAACTTTTAAAATGATTTCGACATCACCTATATTTGCCTAGTTGAGCACGAAATCTATGAAGAATTTAAATGTCACAAACCTAATGTTCATAAATATCAAGATATCCTAAAAGAAAAAAAAAGTACTAATTTTTTATAATATATTGGTTAAAAAGCCATTATATTTGATATCATAATGATATGATTGTTTAAAATTAACTTCATACCAAATGCGACCTTAGTTCATATTATGAAATCTGCATAAAGAATTTGCAGAGATTAGATTACTTTAATAGAGAAAATAACAATACTTGGAATGTCAAATCTCCCTCTGACATTATCCTCCTCGTGACTCTCGCTGGCCTTCGTCTCCGCTCTCCTACACGTACTTCTTGCCCTTGCTCGAAAAGTGCAAGGGCTAGTGTTGAATAAATTACTTAACTACATATGTTTTAATGACACATTATTACTTTTCCTGAGAAAATTACGATACATTTCATTCTCTTATTTGTTCCATTTGGTTGGATATAAAATTTAAGCGTTTGTTAGATGAAATGTAAAATTGTTTATAAATACATTTGTAATCAGCCCATTTTACCCGGGCCCGTTTCATTTAGAATAAATCAAAATAAAAAACAGAAAAATAAAAAAAATAAAGTCCAAATAAATTACAATCCATTTACAAACTAATGCCCAAGCTCAATTACACCCTCAATACCCAATACCCTAAATTACAAACCCTAAACAGACTACCCAGCCCCAGACCCAAACTCGCATGGCCCAAAAGGACCCAAAACTTAAGTAGATTTAGAGACCTAGGGTTTCTGGGAAACCCTCGGCACCGCAAATAGCCCCTTCCTCGCGCCCAAGCCACCAGTCGCGCCGCAGTTTACGCGAATCACCCTATCGCCACCACGTTTCGCGTTAATGACCTGCAAAAAGGAAAGAAAAAGGCAGTAAAAATGGTAGAATATGTATTTCATTTTTTTAAATTTTTTTCGGGTTATAAAAACCCCAAATAATCTGTAAAAAGGGACAGATACAGAGAGAAATACATACAAATATATAAAAAAAGAAAACAGTGATTTATACACCATCAATCAAAAACAACAGAAGGTGATTTTTATATTATCCTATTTTGTTTAATTTTTTTTTATTTTCTATTCGATCTATGTTTTTTTATACATAAACACTGTTTAAAAATTTAAAAAAAAAGTACCTCTCAATTCGCCTTCAAAAAGCAGGGTTGCTGGCCTCCGATCGCCATATACGGTGGCGCGTGCGGAGGCGCGTGCGACGGCCCGCCATTGGACCCTAGGCCAGAGTCAGGCCTCAAGCCGAAGAGGGGAGAGCATTTCAGAGCTCTGTTCTGTTTTTTTTTTATATAAGTGTTTAATATGATTTTTTTTATCTGATTTCTAGCTTATATAGTAGCATAAGAATGATGTTATTTTTGCTTAAGCCAATAAGCATTAAAACGATGTCGTTTTAAGGGAGGATCCGCACGTTGACCCGAAAATCGGGGAGGATCCGAGTTTTTTATAAAAAGGGAAATTTACCATTTTAGCCCCTCCGCAATTTTATTAGTTTTAATTTCGTCCAATTTAACATTTTTTATTCTTTTAATTAGCCCTGAAAGTCTGTTTTTGTTTCAATTGAGTCCTTGGGCTGCTTAAAGGCCAAAATCAGAACGACGTCGTTTTGAAAAGAAGGCATAATTGCCCAATAAGTCCCCATGGTTTAACGCGCATTTTGATTTAGTCCTTTTATATCTATTTTTATTGATATTTAACCCCTGTTTCTTTTTTTATTTTTAAAACCTTTTTTATTTTATTTTATTTTAAATTATTTTAACATTGTCTTAAATTATTCTATCATATAAAAAATTTTCTATATTACTTTTTACTATTTGTATATTAATTTATTAATAATATAAAGTTTTTAGGTATTATCTTTCTTAAATATGTATTATTTATATATGTATTAAATTATTACTATTTATTATTTTATTTAGTTTAATATTATTTATATATTACATATTATTTTATAATTTATATATTAATTATTATATTATATATTTTTAAAATTTTTGTACATTATATAGTATTATATTATATCATATATTATTTTTAAAATTTTATTTTATATAAAATTTATTTATATTGTATAACATATTATTTATTCTTAAATATGTAGTTTCTTTTATATATGTATTAGGTTATTATAAATTTATTTTATTATTTAAAGTTATAAATCATTTATTTATGTCAAAACGTATTTTATTTATTTTCTCAAAAATATATGTGCTATTTTTATTGTTTGCTATATCATTTTATTTTTTTATTTGCAATATTAATTTATTATTTGATATATGTCATTGCATGAAAAGTTCATATTTATTTAGTATTTTTCTTTTTTTTATTTTGTTATTTATTGCTTTATATATTCTATTTGCCCATGCTCTTGTTATTATTTTATGATTGCTTTAGTGAAGTTATTTTTATTAGTCGTTATTTTATATTGTTATTCCTTTATTTGTCTATATTAGTATCAATCGTAGTATAACCGGTCATTATAATGAATTGATATTCGATATTTATATTTTATAATGTATCAATGCTAAATCAGATCCATACCATTTTTATAAAAAAAACATTTTGCAAAATTATCATATTTTATTTAAAAGTTTAAAAAATAAGGTGATATCTAATATTTGGGAACTTCGAGAAAATATTGTGCCCTAACTCACTAGGCTTCAATTTTTATCGTTGAACTGAAGATATTAAGTATCTTTTTTCTTTAAAAATTGAAACTTATAAACTTCCAAATCAAAACTTAATCTCAGGAATTCAAAACGTTATATCCTAACTTATTGGATATGATGTTTTGTGTCTCGAGGTAAGAATTTTCTAAATAAAGGTGAGCCTAGTTTCGAAGTCATGAGATGTTATATCCTAACTTACTGGTTACATCATTTTATTTCTTTGAGATAGGTAAGTTTTGGTTTTCTTTCTAATAAAATAATCATATTTTAAAAAAAAATTCAAATTTTTAACATTAGGACATGATTTTATCAATTAGGTACCAATTTTAGGCGTTACGAGGGTGCTAATCGTTCCTCGTACGCAACCGACTCCCGAACCCATTTTCTTGAATTTCATAGGCCAAAATTAATTTTTTTTTTTAAAAAAAATTTATAAGGTGATCCAGTCACACTTATGCAAAAAGGGATTGGTGGCGACTCCATTTCCGTTTTTAAGGACGATCCCCGTTTTTATAAAAACTTTAAAAATGGTTCCGACAGCTTAGCGACTCCACTGGGGATCAATAAGAGAGTCAATCCGTAAAATTAATAATTTCATGTCCTTTTGTCCAAATTTAAAAATCTGATTTAAAAACTATGATCCTTTATATTGCATGTGGTTCAAATTTCATAAAATATCTCTGTATTGCATTGCATGACCGTTGTGGTCATACCCTTTTAAGTGGAAGTGAGAAGCTACTCCTTTGTGAGGTTTTCACCTCCGTGCAGGATAGTTAATCTCTTTCGGGATACATCCGTACCTATGTCTTCGTGAGATTTTCATCTCCGTGTAGCCATAGGGAAATGTATTCCCCTGAACTGAACTCGGTCCATACGAGCCTATAATGGGTGAGGATCGAGGAATCTGCTAGTTCAGGTACCTCAACTTTAGAGCTAACCCACATGTAGAAAACCTAAGGGCTTACCCTAGGTAGAACTATACCAAACCTTATCACTTACCTAGATATGGGTTTGATTATTTGCTTCATGTTTTACTTCATGTTACTAACTGATTGTGTTTTATTATGTTGCATGTCATTTCATATTTTAAGAGGTATTGATTCACGGTCAGTTTCTAAGTTAGAAAGCTGGTTATGGAGAACGGATTCCTTGATAAAGTGAAAGACAATGCAGCCGTCCATAGGTGGTCAGAGCAAACACAATTAGGCTAGGAGATAGCCTAGCCGAAGGGTACTGATCACTGTAAATCAGAGCTTTAAAATTTATAATGAATGTGATCGAACTTGGAAACTAACTCTGACAACGATTAAAGGAAAGTGTACCTATCGAACAGTAGTATAGCTTAGGTAAGCCCGGATATCGAACCCAAAGGAACTAAGAGTACTAATACTAACTTTATTTTTATTATTTAGCCTTAAAAATAGAGTGAAGTTGCTTTAAACTATATTGACGAAGACTAAGCTAAAGAAACAAAGACAAAAAGGACGAATAGAAAAATAACTTTGAAGGAAAAACTCAGTTGACTATGTAACATCCGGGATTTATGGCTTATTCATTAATGCTAAATTGTATGTAGTAGCATGCCTATGTGTGTTCTGATTGTGTTGTATGAATTTTGTGAACCTTGGAGTGTAAGTGAATGCCTTAGAAAGTATTTGATTTTAAGTCTAAAAAGGGGAGACAGGCTAAAGAGGCCTTAAGAGAAATTGTGGAGGATTCATGACACAAAAATGGGCTTGTTTAAGTGGCTTGGAGGCGCCATTTAAGACCTTGGTATGTGACACCTCAAACAAGGGAGAAGGGAGGAGGTTCGAATCATGTTGGCAGCATAGGAGTGTGGCTTTTATTTTGCATGTTGGCATCAAGGAGGGGAGAAGTGTTGGACGGCATGTGGACTTCAAAAAGATAAGGATAAGTCTTGTTATTCTTTTTAAAATTCTGCTAGATGAGAAGAGATAATGGTAGACCATTCAAATTATTTTGAATGGGTAGAGAAGAGAGAAAATAGGAGCAGAAAAAGGGATGTGATAGGAGGAGATGTAGTGGCCGAATATAGGACTTTAGGGGCTTGCATTTTCGGCTTAGAAGTGTGGCAAGGGAGTAAGTGCCGAATTTTCTTTTAGTGAGCATCCATTCTCTTCTTCTTTCTCCTTTAGTCTTCTGGCCGAATTCTCCTAAGTGTTTCCCAAATCACCTTTTTCTTTCTTTCACTTCAACCTTAACCCCTTCCTCTTGCAGCTGAATATTTCATAACCCTTTGAGAGCCATAGCCGAACCCTGTGCTCTCTCTTTCTCTTATTTTCTTGAAAGCCGAATCCCCAAGGAAGGTACTGTCCACCACTCTCTTTTAGTCTCTTCAAGCAATGTGTAGTGGTAAGTAATTCTCTCCTAGCAATAGGTTATGGGTTTCTTTCCATTGGAGTGCCGAGATCAATGGTTAAGCCTTGATTTCTATGGATGGCCGAATGTGTATTAAGCCATAATCTCGTGTTTTGGTTGTAACCAGCGTGAAGGAGTCTTTTGGGATTTGAAGTGATCAAGCTAAGTGATATGTAGCATTCGGCCATGGGCCACCTTTATGGGTTTAAGGTTAAAACCGAATCTAACATGTGGTATATAGGGATTTCGTCAATTTCAAGAGCAAGTAGTGGTTTTCGTGATTAAAGATTCACAAGGTAAGTGAACTTGAACAATCGGCCAAGGCAATATTTAGTAATTCTAATCTGTTTCTTATTCGTTCAAAAGCCGAAACTAGCCAAGTCAAGTGATCTAGCATTGGCCGATTGGAAGGAAGGAGCATCACGGAGTTTCGGGATTTGAGTAGTCACCAAATCGGCAGCAAGGTAAGGACTTTGGTTGCGATAATCCTTCGGGAATTGATTATATAGCCGAATAGGCTTTTGCTAAAATATTAAGTGCTGGCCGAATGTAGGAACTAAGATCTAGAGCATTAAATCTGGATTCTTCAGGATTTCAGTGAAAGCGTAACCAGGTGTGTAGCCCTACCCTAAGTCTTAATAGATTTATGGTATTATTTTAATGCATGTGATAATAAGAATGTGAAAGATATGGCTAAGGTATCGTGCAATGGTACAAAGTACTCAGGCACGTAAACCTACTCCTACTATGAGCATAATATGATGAATATCGGTTATGGCACATATGTGAAACTATAAGAATGTGAATAAGGAATATGACATGATTTATGCATATTTGTATGACATGGGGCAAATGGGTGATATTTCAAGGGGAAGTGATCTGGTGGTTTATACCACAATATCCGAATGTGGTGACTCATGTCACGAAATCTGAATGTGGTGACTTATGTCACAAAATAATTATCTGGTGGCTATGCCACGAATATATATAAGGACGATGAGCACGTCGTCTGTAGCGACTGCCTTCGATGATGTGTAGCGGATGGAGGGTCGATTTAGTAATCCCCACGGTGATTGTATTATTATTTATAATTGTTATATGTATATGTATAATCCGATATGCCTGAATCATTGGGACTTAGTGTTGGTTGTTACACACTGAGTCTGTTTGACTCACCCCATTGTGGGATATTTTTCAGGTGACACTCAGTAATGGACCAGGTCGGCAGAAGCTTAGTGGTGGCCATGCTCAGCTTAGAATGTCTTTTATTTTGGACTTGTATATTTTAAGTATTTTGGAATTATCTCGGGTTTGTTTTTGATGTAACAAGGCCATAGTATGAAACCGATTATGCATGCATTTTAATTACTTTACTATGATACGCTTAATAGTGAATCAAGGTTAAACAATTTTTCTTAAAAATCAAAGTTAAATGTTTTTAACTCCTAAACACAATCAATTTCAATTCAAGGTAAACTTTAAAACGAATTTGGCATATCTTTTAATTGTGTTGGTTTGGAATTTAAAAACAAGGTTTTTATAAATCCCTGATTTCAAAATTAACAAGGTTTTCAATTGAACTCAACACAAATCAAATTTTCTCCAGAAATCTCCCAAAGTTTTCCGAAGAAACAAATAAGTTTTGAACCATTTTACTCAAGGAACATACCGAATCCGGTCAAGGCTCGTGGGCCGGGTTTGGGGTGTTTCAGCTTGGTATCAGAGCCAGGTTCAAAACTCGGCTCTGGGGTTTTTAGGCTCAAAATGTTTTTTGAAAATGGGCTTTTGAAACATATACGTTTTTAAAGGATTACAGGTCTGTTAGCTCAGCATGGCACCTGCGTCTCCGGCCCAAAGTCCGCCAGGTAAGTATTCTGAACTCCTTGTGTGTTATATATGTATGTGGGCTTGATGGGCTTTGTGGGACGTAGACTATTTAGACTATAACTTGATGGACTCTAGGCTTAGCTGAAACAACTCCTTAAATCTCATAAGACTTAATTTCACTAAACAAACCCGTGAACGAGTCGCAAGACTAGGGTGTGGCAACAGGCATACGCATGTCTAGGATTGGATCCTAAGAGCACAGGTACTTAAGCAGTCCTAGTGACTCACCTCCTCTTCACTGAATCCTACACTCGTGCGTAGTGACTGCTCACCCTAGCCACGAGGATTTGTTGACGGGCCAAAATCTATAATTAAAACCCGAAAGGGACCAGCCACATTATTTTTACAAAATTGCTAAAATACCCTTATTTTGAAAAACAAAGTACCAAGATACCATGATTTGCAAATATACCCCGATTTACAAAGTCAACAAAATTTTTTCCTTAAGAAAAAAAAAACACATACAACACACGACAACAACCAAAAACCCACAAACACCTGAACACTACTATTATTCTTTTGAAATCAAATTCTCCAAGATACCCTTGTTTTAAAAATATATATATACCCCCTTAGTTTTGTAAAAAAAAATTTGAAAATACCCCTGACTTGTAAAATGACCAAAATACCCTTGATTTGTAAAATTACCAAATTACCCTTGATTTGCAAAATGACCAAAGTACCCCTGATTTGTAAATTACTAAATTACCCCTAATTTTTAAAATTACCAAAATACCCCCAAATTTCAAAATTTCTGAAATACCCTCAGATTTTAAAATTATCGAAATACCCCAGGATTTTAAAATTACCGAAATACCCTCGAATTGTAAATTACCAAAATTCCCTTATTTCACAAAATCACCAATGAACCCTATTTTGGAAAATTACGAAAATACCCCTGTAGGATAAATTACAAAAATACCCCTAGGTAGTGGAATAACGAGAATACCCCTATGTATTGAGTGTGGATGTATGGATGTTGTCTGTATGTTGATTGTTGAATGTCTGTAGTTTATAGAACTAGGAAAGGTGAACTTGAGACTGAATTGCGAATTCGAAAGAACTACTCTTAAAACTACTAATCATAAGACTGTTCGTGGATAATCAGTGGAAGAAAACCAATAATTCATAAAAGATTTTAATCAGATAAACGCGAACCGATAGCATGAGTACAAGGGGACGAGGACACTCTAGATGTGAATACCGGTGCGTACTCTACCATAGTGTACTAAGGGTTTATTTTGGGTTTAGAATTGGAGTGCGCAACGAAAGCATGGTAGTGAGACTTAGGTAATACGATTAATAGTTAGTTGGAAATTTCGAGGACGAAATTTCATTAAGTGGGGTTAGAACAGTAAGGGAATTTGTAGATGTTTTTCCGGAGGAATTACCTGGAATACCCCCGGATAGGGAGGTGGAGTTCGGAATTGATTTGCTGCCAGGAACAGCTCCTGTGTCAATTGCTCCGTATAGAATGACACCCAAGGAGTTGGTTGAGCTCAAGGCTCAAATCCAGGAGTTGCTTAATCGTGGGTTTATTCGACCCAGTGTGTCTCCATGGGGAGCACCGGTCTTGTTTGTAAAGAAGAAGGACGGAACTATGCGCATGTGCATAGATTATCGCCAGTTGAATAAGCCGACCATCAAGAACAAGTACCCTTTGCCAAGGATAGATAACTTGTTTGATCAACTTAAGGGGGCGGTAGTATTCTCGAAGATAGATCTAAGGTCTGGATATCATCAGCTCAAGGTGAAGGAAACAGATATCTATAAGACAGCTTTCCGGACAAGATATTATGAGTTCTTAGTAGTGTCGTTTGGATTGACGAATGCCCCAGCCGCGTTCATGGATATAATGAACCGGGTTTTTCAACCTGTAACATCCCCAAACCCAGCCCACGAGTCTTGACTGGATCTAGTTATGTCACTACGGAAAGACGGTTGAAAATCTTTTGACTAAAAAATATATGAAAATCTTTTTAACTTTTGAAATTCTTGTCTATTTGAAATTATAAGTGAAACTTTACTTTATAAAATGTCCAAGTTGAAATCATTATTATACTTATCTCATTTGAACAAATCAGTTACTTGAATAAAATCATCTCCCCAAAGTAATTTAATTTTAAATAACCATAATTAAAATGATAATAAAAGGATTCCAAAAAATAAATAAATAGGCCCTTATTACAATCAATACTTAAAACCAAATACTTAATATAATCAAGCTTAAAATATTTGAACTCTTCCTTCTGCATGGGCCACCATGTGTCCTCTCCGATCTCGGTCCAATTCTACGCATCACCTGAAATGGTTAAAGGAAAAAGGTGAGTCACCAAGACTCAGTGTGTAACCCTTTTTCCCTGTTAGATAAAACATCGTACATAATTCATAAACAAGCTTAACATGCACAAAGTTCAATATGCACCCAAACGAACCATCCGAACACCTTTCTCTACCCCGTGTGGTACCAAACCACTGGTGGTGCCAAACCACTGGTGACCCAAAGTCACGATATCCATAAGTGTGGTGCCAAACCACTGGTGACCCAAAGTCACGAATAATCCAATGATGGGGCCAACCCATCGTGTGATACCAAATCACTGGCGTCAATCCCGTATCTCAACTGTGGGGCCAACCCACTGTGGTATGAAGCCACTGGGACGAGACGCTATGAGGTGCCAAACCTCTAGTGTCCCAAAGACACAATGTGATACCAAATCACTGGTGACCGAAGTCACGAATCCAATGATGGGGCCAACCCATCGTGTGATACCAAATCACTGGCGTCAATCCCTCAATATCGTCTTGTGGGGCCAACCACTGTGGTGCGAATCCACGGAGACGAGACGCTATGAGGTGCCAAACCTCCGAGGTGCTAAACCTCCGTGACCGGTCACAATGTGTTACCAAAACACTGGTGTCCGTCGACACGAATATCACTGCCCCCTCCACTTGTACAACCCACATCAATCATTGACATGCATCTTAACAGAAATACACCATCATGCTTGTTTAGCAACATACATATTATTTATCATCAACTAATTAATATAGCACACATACCAGATACACCATGCTTACCAAAAGCATCACAAGGAAAACTCATAAAAGGGACTTACCTGGCCCCTTGTCTTATACCTTAATGGTATTTAATCCACCTTTTCATGATCCAAACAACACACATCATATATGAATATAATAACAGAGAAGTGTGTGTGCGTACACACCTGCAAGCTTTAACCAAAGAATTGATCTAAGACCCTCGATAACCTCGATAACCTTCGCTCCTATAAACGGCCAAACAGGAGATTAGCATCCTAGGCCATTCGGCGAAAACAGAACATACCAAAAAGGGTCAACACTTGAAACCTGAGACCTACCTATACACTTTTGAACACTAGCCCACACACCAAGTGCCCCTGCTTCACTTCCCTACAATCGGCAACCAACCAATAATAATAACCTTTGGCTTAAACAAATACCAAACGAATAGACTGCTAAAACCATCCCTTACCACCACTTACCAACCGGTCAACAGAGAACAGAGGCTACGCTTGACTGCTTTGAAAATCCTGGATGTCCTATGACAAAACGATTCTAAACAAATGATCAATACACTACCAAACAAACGCCAAAACCAACTCTTACCCTTGAAGATGTCGACAGAGAACAGAGGATAGACCATAAGGCATTCGGCCTTACCTATTTACCTTCTCCAACGCTTGAAAACAAAACCCAAAAGCAATCCACGCCACACTATTATTCGGCCAAAATGGAAACAAATGAAAGAGGGAGATTTCAGCAACACCAGGGAATTCGGCTATAAACTTGAATGCAAGACGAAGAAGTGGGGTTCAAGAAAAGAAAAGATTGACCACAAGTTGCAGGAAGATTCGGCTCAAGAGTTTCAAGATTTGAGAGAAAATATGAGAGGGAGAGAATGATAGCTTTGGCTTACACAAATAAAAACAAAAAGAAAAAGATGGGGAGGATATATGATTCGGCCAAAGGATCACAAAAAGAAAAGACGTGAAAGCAAAGTGGAAATAGGGACACAAAAGAGCATTCGGCTATTAAGAGAACCAAAAGAATAAAGCAAATTCGGCATATGCTACTTGGACTTTCGGTTTTCAAGAAGAAGAATGGAAGAAAACAAATGGAATTTCGGCTAGCTATTGACAAAAGAGAGAATTCGGTTTTAACTCCTAATGACCAAAAATGCACAAAATGCCAAGAAAAAATTTCGGCACTCCCACTCCCATGCTTACCAAACCGTCCACTCTCCCTCCATTAAGCATCCAACATTCAGCCATCACCTACAAACACTCCAAGCCACTAATTCAAACTAGTTTGAACTAGTCAACCTCCTAAAATCACTCTCCACCCTTCCTTTGAATATTTGACTTGGTCCAAGGCAGAGTTTGAACTGCCAACAACTTCTCCCCTCCCTGCCATCAAAATAGAAGCAAAATGTGAGGTCTTTGTAGCTTTAACACAGGACTTCCTTCCCCTGCAAGTGACGCCAAACTCAAGCTCCAAGTGGCGCATGCTTTGCCACTTTACTAGCTCAACTCTTGTGCTAACTCCTACCCAAAATAAATCTATAAACCCCAGCTCCTTCAGCTCCTCTCACCTAAGTTCAAAAACTAAAAATTTCCTAAGGCCTTTCCTACCTTCCAGGGTTCTCCAAACCCCCTAAAAACCTACCCAAGCTCACAAGAAGCCTACCAACACCTGAGATATGCCCTAAATGCTTAACCCCCCCCAGAACCAGGGTGTTACAATTCTACCCTCCTTAAAATAATTTCGTCCTCGAAATTACTTGGCTAGACTAACGGTCGTACATCCTCATGCACCACACTACGCTATAGCTACGCACTCTGATCTCCAAGAGCAAACATCTTTCTAGGCGTACTTTCTAAATCTATACCTAAGGTTCCAAATACCTTACTAGCAACCCAACGATAGCCACCAAAACGAGCAAAACAACATAGAATATTCCAGCCATAAGAAACTTACCCGCTGACATATCCGGCGCACCGCTATCCTCTCCCCAACGAACTGCACAACCCAAACCTGGCTGACTTGCCTCCGCGCTACCATTACCGCGACTTAATGCTTCACGACCTCCACCGGAACCAATCCCTCCATGGCTCGGACCACTACCTCTCGTCGCTCACGACCACCACCTCTGCCTGGCCAGCACAAAAACCTTGCCCTCATCGTCCAAGTCCTTTTTGAATTCAGGGGACAATGCTTAACCAGATGAGACTTGGACTGGCATCTGAAACATTCTCGAACACGATTCCAGCACTCGCCCACGTGATACCTTCCACACTGAGCACACGGACGATCTGGATTTCCTACAGCTGACTTAGAAGCACGAGCAGATGTCTCGACCCTCGGTCTTTTCTGATACCTCTCAAACGATTCTGGCGATCCCAAGCTCCTCTTGTTACGGTTCCTTCCTCTAACTCCATTCTGCCTCTCAGCCCTTTTGACTTCCTCAGCTATCGGAGCTTCTTCCACGAAGATAGCAATACCACTGACCACATTGGCTCCTGCCACTTGCTCGAGTACCCGCAGCATAGCCTGCGATACTGCGTTATCTCCTCCAATCTGGTCCTGCTGTTCAGCCTCAACAGCTGGTGACGGCGGCACATTGCTCTCTGACCCAACCGATTCCGATACTGCCATCCTGCCTCTACCACGTCCACGATCAATGCGACCACGCCCCCTAGAACTCATATCTAGCGCCTCGATTTAATCTGATTAAAAGTTTTATGCATTAGAAATTCTTGTTCCACTGTTTTATCCACGAGCAAATTTTATGGAAAGAAGGTTCCGAGAGTAGTTCTTTCGATCAATCAGAGTTTCATTCCCAACCCAGGGGTAATTCCGTCATTTTCCTATAGGGTATTTTCGTAATAAACTAGAGAAATTTTAAAACTTTGATAAACCAGGACATTTTGGAATTTCCACAACTGGAGGGTATTTCTGAAAATTTATCAAATTAAAGATACAGCAAAATTTTAGAGTCTAGGGGTAATTTGGTAATTTTGTCAATCAGGGGTAATTTCGTAAATTTCCAAATCAGGGTGTCCTGAATTTTCTCAAGGTAGCATTTTTGAATACTTTTGCAAGGTAGGGAAATTTTATTAAAATTGGGGTTAAACTAAAAATTTTAAAAGTCAGGGGCATTTTAGTAATTTTCAACACAGGAGTATTTTCATAAATTTCCCCAAATCGAAGTATCTTGATATTTTGAAAACTAAAGATTTGGTATTTTGCAAAGTAACATCATTTTAACAAAAGTTGGGGGTAGTATGGTAATTTTACAATACAGGGGCATTTTTGTAATTTTACAAGTAGGGGTATTTTTTGAAATTTTAGTAAATCGAGAAAACGTCTTTCAAAATCAGATTTAGGGTTTACAAACCCAAGGGTAAATTTTGGAAATTTAAAAACTAAGGGTTTTAAAACAATAAAGCTAGTCCCTTTCGGGTTTTAATAATTGGTTTAGCCTATGAACAAGTCCTCTTGGTTAAGGTGAACCGTAGCTACGCACCAGGTAGGATTCAAGTAAAGAGGAGGTGAGTCGCTAGGACTGCTTAAGTACCAAGCTCTTACTGAATACCAGTCCTCGACATGCGTATAGTGGTTGCCACACCTTAACTCGACGACTTACTTCACAGGTTTGTTTAGTAGCATTAAGTTTTATGCATATGTTTGAGTAGACTAGTCCTAGGGTTTAGCAGATCCTAGTTCACTAATCTACGTTTCCCATGAAAGCCCATAATACTTCATATAAACAAATCAATTCAAAAGTCCGAAATACTTACCTGGTGGACTTCGGGTCAGAGGTACAGGTGCCATGCCAGAGTAACCTGAAAAGTTTCTTAAAACCCCATACCTTCAAAAAGCCTATTTTAAAAATGTTTTCGGGCCCAAAACCCTCAAAGCCGAGTTTTGAATCGGGCTCTGATACCAATCTGTAACATCCCCAAACCCGGCCCACGAGTCTTGACCGGATCTGGTTATGTCACTGCGGAAAGACGGTTGAAAATCTTTTGACTAAAAAATATATGAAAATCTTTTTAACTTTTGAAATTCTTGTCTATTTGAAATTATAAGTGAAACTTTACTTTATAAAATGTCCGAGTTGAAATCATTATTATACTTATCTCATTTGAACAAATCAGTTACTTGAATAAAATCATCTCCCCAAAGTAATTTAATTTTAAATAACCATAATTAAAATGATAATAAAACGATTCCAAAAAATAAATAAATAGGCCCTTATTACAATCAATACTTAAAACCAAATACTTAATATAATCAAGCTTAAAATATTTGAACTCTTCCTTCTGCATGGGCAACCATGTGTCCTCTCCGATCCCGGTCCAATTCTACGCATCACCTGAAATGGTTAAAGGAAAAAGGTGAGTCACCAAGACTCAGTGTGTAACCCTTTTTCCCGGTTAGATAAAACATCGTACATAATTCATAAACAAGCTTAACATGCACAAAGTTCAATATGCACCCAACCTAACCATCCGAACACCTTTCTCTACCCCGTGTGGTACCAAACCACTAGTGGTGCCAAACCACTGGTGACCCAAAGTCACGATATCCATAAGTGTGGTGCCAAACCACTGCTGACCCAAAGTCACGAATAATCCAATGATGGGGCCAACCCATCCTGTGATACCAAATCACTGGCGTCAATCCCGTATCTCAACTGTGAGGCAAACCCACTTTGGTATGAAGCCACTGGGACGAGACGCTATGAGGTGCCAAACCTCTGGTGTCCCAAAGACACAATGTGATACCAAATCACTGGTGACCGAAGTCACGAATCCAATGATGGGGCCAACCCATCGTGTGATACCAAATCACTGGCGTCAATCCCTCAATATCGTCTTGTGGGGCCAACCACTATGGTGCGAATCCATGGAGACGAGACGCTATGAGGTGCCAAACCTCTGGAGGTGCCAAACCTCTGGTGACCGAAGTCACAATGTGTTACCAAAACACTAGTGTCCGTCGACACGAATATCACTGCCCCCTCCACTCGTACAACCCACATCAATCATTGACATGCATCTTAACAGAAATACACCATCATGCTTGTTTAGCAACATACATATTATTTATCACCAACTAATTAATATAGCACACATACCAGATACACCATGCTTACCAAAAGCATCACAAGGAAAACTCATAAAAGGGACTTACCTGGCCCCTTGTCTTATACCTTAATGGTATTTAATCCACCTTTTCATGATCCAAACAACACACATCATATATGAATATAATAACAGAGAAGTGTGTGTGCGTACACCTGCAAGCTTTAACCAAAGAATCGATCTAAGAACCTCGATAACCTTCGCTCCTATAAACGGCCAAACAGGAGATTAGCATCCTAGGCCATTCGACCAAAACAGAACATACCAAAAAAGGTCAACACTTGAAACCCGAGACCTACCTACACGCTTCTGAACACTAGCCTATACACCAAGTGCTCCTGCTTCACTTCCCTACAATCGGCAACCAACCAATAACAATAGCCTTTGGCTTAAACAAATACCAAACGAATAGACTGCTAAAACCATCCCTTACCACCACTTACCAACCGGTCAACAGAGAACAGAGGCTACGCTTGACTGCTTCAAAAATCCTGGATGTTCTATGACAAAATGATTCCAAACAAATGATCAATACACTACCAAACAAACGCCAAAACCAACTCTTACCCTTGAAGATGTCGACAGAGAACAGAGGATAGACCATAAAGCATTCGGCCTTACCTATTTACCTTCTCCAACGCTTGAAAACAAAACCCAAAAGCAATCCACGCCACACTATTATTCAGCCAAAATGGAAACAAACGAAAGAGGGAGATTTCAGCAACACTAGGGAATTTGGCTATAAACTTAAATGCAAGACGAAGAAGTGGGGTTCAAGAAAAGAAAAGATTGACCACAAGTTGCAGGAAGATTCGGCTCAAGAGTTTCAAGATTTGAGAGAAAATATGAGAGGGAGAGAATGATAGCTTCAGCTTACACAAATAAAAACAAAAAGAAAAAGATGGGGAGGATATATGATTCGGCCAAAGGATCACAAAAACAAAAGAAGTAAAAGCAAAGTGGAAATAGGGACATAAAAGAGCATTCAGCTATTAAGAGAACCAAAAGAATAAAGCAAATTCGGCATATGCTACTTGGACTTTTGGTTTTCAAGAAGAAGAATGGAAGAAAACAAATGGAATTTTGGCTAGCTATTGACAAAAGAGAGAATTCAGTTTTAACTCCTAATGACCGAAAATGCACAAAATGCCAAGAAGAAATTTCGGCACTCCCACTCCCATGCTTACCAAACCGTCCACTCTCCCTCCATTAAGCATCCAACATTCGGCCATCACCTACAAACACTCCAAGCCACTAATTCAAACTAGTTTGAACTAGTCAACCTCCTAAAATCACTCTCCACCCTTCCTTTGAATATTTGACTTGGTCCAAGGCAAATTTTGAACTGCCAACAACTTCTCCCCTCCCTGCCGTCAAAATAGAAGCAAAATGTGAGGTCTTTGCAGCTTGAACACAGGACTTCCTTCCCCTGCAAGTGACGCCAAACTCAAGCTCCAAGTGGCGCATGCTTTGCCACTTTACTAGCTCAACTCTTGTGCTAACTCCTACCCAAAATAAATCTATAAACCCCAGCTCCTTCAGCTCCTCTCACCTAAGTTCAAAAACTAAAAATTTCCTAAGGCCTTTCCTACCTTCCAGGGTTCTCCAAACCCCCTAAAAACCTACCCAAGCTCACAAGAAGCCTACCAACATCTGAGATATGCCCTAAATGCTTAACCCCCTAGAACCAGGGTGTTACACAACCTTATTTGGATAGGTTCGTCGTTGTGTTCATCGACGACATCCTAGTGTATTCCAAGTCTGAGGAGGAGCATGATGAGCATCTCCGGATAGTGTTGCAAGTGTTAAGAGAGAAGAAGCTTTATGCCAAATTCAGCAAGTGTGAATTTTGGCTCAAGGAAGTTGCTTTCTTAGGGCACGTGGTGTCTGCAGAGGGAATAAGGGTGGATCCTAGGAAGATTGAGGCAGTGTTGGATTGGAAACCACCTTAGTCTATGGCTGAGATTCGTAGTTTCTTGGGATTGGCAGGCTAGGACAGAAGGTTTGTAGAAGGGTTCTCATCGGTAGCTGCACCTTTGACAAAATTGTTGAGAAAGGAAGTACCTTTCGTATGGACAGATAAGCAACAGGATAGCTTTGAGAAACTTAAGAAGGTGTTGACTGAAGCCAAGGTTTTGACTCAACCTGAGGTAGGAAAGGATTTTATGGTGTACTGTGATGCTTTACACACAGGATTAGGATATGTATTGATGCAAGACGGAAAGTAGTCGCTTATGCGTCTCGACAATTAAGGCCGCACGAGGTTAACTACCCGACGCATGACTTGGAATTGGGGACAGTGGTCTTTGCTCTTAAGGTATGGAGGCACTATCTTTATGGAGGAAAGTCAGTGATTTACACAGACCACAAGAGCCTTAAGTATCTGTTGACTCAGAAGGAGTTGAACCTGAGACAGCGAAGGTGGGTGGAATTATTGAAGGATTACGATTGTTCCATAGAGTATCATCCAGGCAAAGGCGAATGTAGTGGCAGATGCCCTAAGTCAAAAAGTAGTGTCGGATCTGAGGGCGATGTCTGCACATCTGAGCTTGTATGACAATGGAAGTCTGCTGGCAGAGTTGCAGGTTAAACCGTCATGGTTGAATGAGGTGAAAGAAAGTCAGTTAATGGATGAGGATCTAAGTGCTAAGTTACGACAAATACAGAAGGGGGAGTTAGAAGATTATGGCATTAATGACGAGGAAGTATTGTGTAACACCCTGTTTTAGGGGCTATGCATGTTGGGTATAATTCTAGTGTTAGTTGGTTTAGGGCATGCTTGGAGGTGTTCTAGAGGTTTTGAGAGTGCTCGGATTAAAAGGGAAGGCTTTGGAAAATTTTGGATTTTTTTAAGTATTAAAGGGGAGCTTGGCTTTAGAGGCCTTAAAAGAAATAATGGGAAGGTTATGACGCAAGAAAGGCTTTGGCGAAGTGGCTTCGAGGCGCTACTTAGAGGCTTGGGGTATGGCGCCCAGCAAGGGCCTGGGTTCGAAGCTCGGCAGCAACGAAGTGGTTTTAATTTTTGGGTTTGGCGTTTAAAGGGGAGGAGGCCTTAAGAGGAGCTGGAATGAGTTGTGACGCAAAGAGCTCATTGGCAAAGTGGCTCTCATGCGCCACTTAGGAGCTGGAGAAGGGGAAGGGCGCAGGTTCGAGGGCTGGAGCAGCATTGTTGCGTTTTTATTTTGTTATTTGGTGATGGGCTGAGGTAGGAAGGATTTATAAATAAATGTTGGGGCTTTTTGACATGAAAGTCAGGTTGGCCGAATGGCCTGGGGCGCTACTTGGCTGCTGGTTCCCCAGGTCCTGTGTTCGAACCTTGGAGGCTGCAGGTGGGGGTTTTTCCTTCTTTTTGCTACTGGTTGGCGTGAAGGTGGACGGCACATGGGGGGTTTCAAGTGGATAAAGATTAAATTGGTGTTGTTTAGCTTTTTGAATTCGACTGGTGGGAATCTTGCTTTATTTTATTTATTTTTGATAATTATAGGATTATTTTAGTTAGTTTAAAATTAGTCAATAAGAGATAATGGCTGCTGGTGGTTTAATTTTTTTGAATAGAATATGAGGAAAAATAGGAGAGAAATGTGGGATTTGAGGAATGAAGATGTAGTGGCCGGCCAAGGGACTCTCTTGGTTGCTAGTTTCGGTTTTGTTGAAGTGGGGGTAGGTGTGTGCCAAACCTAGTGGTATAAGTAGGGGGTGACCATCTTGTCGGCAACCTTTTACCCTTTTATTTCGGCCAAAAGCTTGTTTTCTCATCCCATTTTCCCAAGTGTCGAAAACCATTAGGTGTTCAACCTTTCTCCTTTCTTTTATACCTCTAGTCGAATCTAGACTATCAAGGGGGGTTCCTCACTTTATTTTTCCTTCACAATTTCTCCTTGCCGTAACACCTTAAGCTACATATTGTTATTTATTTCTCCTCTCTTCTCGAAACCTTTAAGCCGGAGATATCTTTTATGTTTGCCGAAACTTCCCCTCCTCTATTTGTCTTCATCTTGGCCGAATATTTGTGTGGTGTTGATCTCTTTGGGCTATTTCTCAATCGGTTAGAGTAGGTAAGTGTTCTGTCTTAAGCAATCGATTTGGATTTGTCTCTTGTAGTGGCCAAAACCGAATGGTTGGCCTTAGTTTTGGTATGGCCGAATGTCTCTAGGGCCAAGGTGATGCTTTGTTTTGTATTGTTTGTAGCCAGCACCAAGGAGCTTAAAAGGGGAGTCTCTCGAGATTAGATTCATCAAGGCAAGGGTGGTAAGTATTCGGCAAAGGAGCCTTTTGCATGGATTTTGGTTAATAGCCGGTTCTAAGAGTCTTGTAGCAGGGATTTTCAGGCAACTTCGTAAGGCCATTGGTGTTCGGATCCGAGTAAGAGGGTAAGTGATCCTTTGGTATTCGGCCTTAGGCCATTAGATGTGTTCTTATGTTGACCGAGTGTTGACTATGGTAAATAGGGCAAATCGGCAGAAGCAAAGGAAGCCTTCGGGATCTCAGTTCATTCGGTAAGGATGTTAGTAAGTGATGTAGTTTTGTTATTAGTAGATTTATGACCTCGTTGATTAATCATGTGGTTCTGATTAAGTGTCGTCGATGGATGCGAGTGCCAGTCCAGAGGGAAAAGGGAAAGCTCCCACCCCGAAGTTCAAGAAGAGATCGGTTTTTGCTGTACGAGATTGGCCACCGGGGTGTGGGCCAGCAGCAGGAGAGAGCTATAGGCAGGTAGCCGTAGTTTCGTTGAGCGATAGTGTCGAGATCGAAGGTTTAGAGCTTCAGGTTATAAGGTGTGTAGTTAGCCCACTATTTCCGAGATTTGCGTGATATTTGCCTATGTTATATGTTTGCTAATAAGTGCAGTTAAATGTGAAAATGGTACCCTTAAGGGGTATGATGATGACCAGGTTAGTGGCAAACTTGTTACTATGTGATCACTGATTTAAATATGAGTGTATGTCTATATTTGTGTGAATGACATGCACATGCATCACCTTGTCATTATATCATGTTACATGTGCATGGGTGGGTTATGAAAGAAGGACAGGGTGTACTTCGAGTACGTGGTTGATGTCAGCTTTGTGCTACATCGTGGATTGGCACTGACTGAGGTCGCGTTGTGGATTCTTGCGATTAAGTTCGCGTGGTTACCTTGATTGATATCGGCTTTATGCCATATCGTGGCTGATGGGTGCTGTGTGCTCCATTGTGGTTGATGTTAGCTACGTGCTACATCGTGGATGGCATTGGTTGCCTTTTTGGAGGGAAAATGAGAGGGTGATTCGATAATCCCCTGGTGTGTGGTAGGCTAGATAAGGGGGTGTGTAGCGGATGGACCTTAGGCTTGGGTTGGGTTCATGATTGCATTTTTCCGTTTATGAAATGATATGGAAAAGGGCCAAGCCCAATACGACATGTGGTTATGGTATGTTATGAGAACATATGTGGAAATGGGCCAAGCCCAGTGATCAATGGATTGATGAGAAAAGGGCTTAGCCCAGTACTTGAATATTTGAATGTGGGCCAAGCCCATGATGTGGTAATGTCTGATTATATTTACATGTTGCATTTGATTGGGTTGATTTGTGGTTAACATGTGGGTGGATATCAGTGGTTTAATTACACACTGAGTCATTATGACTCACCCAATTATTTATCGAACATCGCAGGTGACATGATGATCGGACCGGGTTGGAGTGGTTACGAGGTGACCATGCAGAAGAAGTTTTTCATGCAGAAGTAGATGCTTATTTGTTTAGTTAATTAATCTTGATTTTTATATTATTCGTATTTTGGCTATTGATTTTATGTAATAAGGGCCACTTTTGTTTAAAGTACTCTTTTTATGGATGATAAAATTTATACCGTACTTAGAAATATTTTTACAAATGACTTATCTTTTAATAAATTATAATAAAGTTTTAATTCAAATCGAGCTTATATTATTTAATAATTTTAATGGACACACTTTCCAAAAGTTAACAAAATTTTCAAGTTTTATTCTAAAGTCAAAGAGTTTTTTTCAAACGTTTTTCCCGCAGTGACATACCAGATCCGGTCAGGATTTGTGGGCCGGGTTTGGGGTGTTACAGTTTGGCATCAGAGCCCGGTTCAAAACTCGGCTTTGAGGGTTTTGGGCCCAAAAACGTTTTCAAAATGGGCTTTTCAAAAATATGGGCTTTTAAGAAATTTTTTTTTCAGGTATTCTGGCATAGCACCTGTACCTCCGACCCGAGTCGACCAGGTAAGTACCCTGACTGTTGAAGTGATTTGTATATGAACTTGTTTGGGCTCTTATGGGAACGTAGAGTAGAATGTTAGGGCTATTGGACCCTAGGACTAGTCTACTCAAACATATGCATAAGACTTAAGGTTACTAAAACAAACCTACGACTAGGTCGCCGAGTTAGGGTGTGGTAACCCCTGTGCGCATGTCAAGGATTGGATCCAGAAGAGCTTGGTACTTAAGCAGTCCTCGTGACTCACCTCCTCTTCGTGGGATTCCTACCTGGTGCGTAGCTTCGGTTTACCCTAACCAAGAGGACTCGGTCATAGGCTAAACATACCGAATAAAACCCGAAAGGAACTAGCCTTGTTTTATGGAAACCCTAGTTTTAAAATCATTAGAACATCTCTTTTAATAATAGCGAAAATTTGTTTTTGAAAATTTTCAAAATGTTGTCGACTTACGAAAATTTCCAAAATGCCCTTGATTTGTGAAATTACCGTATTACCCTCAACCTTTGTTACAATGATTTTACTTTGCAAAATACCAAAATCTTTAGTTTTCAAAATATCAAGATACTCTGATTTGGGGAAAATTTACAAAAATACCCCTGTGTTGAATATTACTAAAATACCCCTAACTTTCAAAATTTCCGGTTTAACTCCAATTTTGATAAAATTTCCCTACTTTGCGAAAGTATTCAAAAATGCTATTTTGTAAAAAAAAAATTCAAGACACTCTGACTTTGGAAATTTACAAAATTACCCCTGATTGACAAAATTACCGAAATACCCCTGGTTTCCAAAAATTCTGTTATACCTTTAATTTGAGAAATTTTCAGAAAATACCCTCCAGTTTTATGAAATTTCAAAATACCCTGATTTATTAAAGTTTTAAAATATTCTGGCATTACGAAAATACCCCTGTAGGAAAATGACGAAATTGCCCCTGGGTTGAGATAAGGGCTAAGATGCCATAGAAGTGCAGTAAAGGTGGTGGATGTTGTGATTGTGTTGATGAATGAATAGGATTCTTTGAATTAGAGTAGTGAACTCGAATCGAACCTTTGATTGAACGAAAGAACCACTTCTGAAACTTTCTTGTCATAAGATTTGTTCGCGGATAAACAAGTGAAACAAAATTTCTAATGCATAAAACTGTTTAATCAGATTAAATCGCGACGCTAGAGATGAGTGCTAGAGGACATGGTCGTCGGGTAGCCTCGAAACCGTGAGGAGGTCCGCCGCGGTCGAAATGAAGTCTGCCGCCACCGTAGTGGCGCGGAAGATCAAGAACAGGCAGGAGGGGACGACGCAGTGTCACAAGCTATGTTACGCGTGCTACAGCAAGTGGCAAGAGCTGGTATGGGAAACGGAGCTCGGAAGTCAGTGTCCGAGAGGTTCAGGTCGAACGGGGTTGAAGTTTTTAGGGGAGTGTCAGGAGTAGCTCCGAACGTAGCGGAATATTGGCTAGAAGGAGTCGAAAGAATCATGGACGATTTGGATTGTACCCCAGAGAAAAAGTTGAAAGGTACTGTTTCGCTGCTTCGGGACGAGGCTTATCGATGGTGGCTCACTGTCAGGCAAGGTGCTCCGGCAGAACAAGTGGATTGGGGATATTTTAAGGAAAAGTTCGAAGGAAAGTACGTTGGAGCCAGTTACTTGGATTCGCAGAGGAAGACGTTTCTAAATCTAGTACAAGGAAATAAGTCGGTAGCGGAGTATGAAGCTGAATTTGTGCGATTAAGTCAGTACGCCAAAGGAATCGTGGCTACTGATTATGAAAGGTGTGTTTGATTCGAGGATGGGCTGCGAGATGAGTTGCGGGAGCTGATCACTCCGCAGAGGGAAAGGGACTTCGCCATTCTGGTGGAGAAAGCTCAGATCGCTGAAGAGGTTAAGAAGACTATCAGGGAAAACCGAGAAAAAAATAGGAACGAAAATAAGAAAAGGGTTGGACCGTCAGCATCGTTTGGAGATGCTCGGAAAAGACCGAGAGTTGAGAATGCGGTACGTTCACCTGTGCCAGTTGCTGAGAATCGGAATCGTCTCTGTGCTCAATGTGGAAGACCTCACACAGGAGAGTGTTGGGGAAATAGTAAAGAATGCTTTCGGTGTGGATCGAAGGCACACCTGGTTAAGAATTGTCCTCGAGAAACGATGGGTCGTGGTTCAAGCCATGGAGGGAATGGTTCTAGTCAGAGTCAACCAAGGATGTGATATCGGGTAAGCTCCTTTGCTTTGGTAACATGCTTTAATTACTTTGCTTGTTGTGAGTTAGCCTTTTCTATGTTGCTAAGAGAGGTGTTTGAATTTTGAGTACGAACTTAGGGACTGTGTTTGGAAGTATGATAGCCCTAGTAAGATCAGAGTGCACAGCATAAGCTTAGGGTGGTAAGATAGATTGTACGCATGTTCGTTAGTAAAGTAATTTCGAGGACGAAATTATTTTTAAGGAGGGTAGAATTGTAACACCCTGTTTTAGGGGCTATGCATGTTGGGTATAATTCTAGTGTTAGTTGGTTTAGGGCATGCTTGGAGGTGTTTTAGAGGTTTTGAGAGTGCTCGGATTAAAAGGGAAGGCTTTGGAAAATTTTGGATTTTTTTAAGTATTAAAGGGGAGCTTGGCTTTAGAGGCCTTAAAAGAAATAATGGGAAGGTTACGACGCAAGAAAGGCTTTGGCGAAGTGGCTTCCAGGCGCTACTTAAAGGCTTAGGATATGGCGCCCAGCAAGGGCCTGGGTTCGAAGCTCGGCAGCAGCGAAGTGGTTTTAATTTTTGGGTTTGGCGTTTAAAGGGGAGGAGGCCTTAAGAGGAGCTGGAATGAGTTGTGACGCAAAGAGCTCATTGGCAAAGTGGCTCTCATGCGCCACTTAGGAGCTGGAGAAGGGGAAGGGCACAGGTTCGAGGGCTGGAGCAGCATTGTTGCGTTTTTATTTTGTTATTTGGTGATGGGCTGGGGTAGGAAGGATTTATAAATAAATGTTGGGGCTTTTTGACATGAAAGTCAGGTTGGCCGAATGGCCTGGGGCGCTACTTGGCTGCTGGTTCCCCAGGTCCTGTGTTCGAACCTTGGAGGCTGCAGGTGGGGGTTTTTCCTTCTTTTTGCTGCTGGTTGGCATGAAGGTGGACGGCACATGGGGGGTTTCAAGTGGATAAAGATTAAATTGGTGTTGTTTAGATTTTTGAATTCGGCTGGTGGGAATCTTGCTTTATTTTATTTATTTTTGATAATTATAGGATTATTTTAATTAGTTTAAAATTAGTCAATAAGAGATAATGGCTGCTGGTGGTTCAATTTTTTTGAATAGAATATGAGGAAAAATAGGAGAGAAATGTGGGATTTGAGGAATGAAGATGTAGTGGCCGGCCAAAGGACTCTCTTGGTGGCTAGTTTTGGTTTTGTTGAAGTAGGGGTAGGTGTGTGCCGAACCTAGTGGTATAAGTAGGGGGTGACCATCTTGTTGGCAACCTTTTACCCTTTTATTTCGGCCAAAATCTTGTTTTCTCATCCCATTTTCCCAAGTGCTGAAAACCATTAGGTGTTCAACCTTTCTCCTTTCTTTTATACCTCTAGTCGAATCTAGACTATCAAGGGGGGTTCCTCACTTTATTTTTCCTTCACAATTTCTCCTTGCCGTAACACCTTAAGCTACATATTGTTATTTATTTCTCCTCTCTTCTCGAAACCTTTAAGCCAGAGATATCTTTTGTGTTTGCCGAAACTTCCCCTCCTCTATTTGTCTTCATCTTGGCCGAATATTTGCGTGGTGTTGATCTCTTTGGGCTATTTCTCAATCGGTTAGAGTAGGTAAGTGTTCTGTCTTAAGCAATCGATTTGGATTTGTCTCTTGTAGTGGCCAAAACCGAATGGTTCGCCTTAGTTTTGGTATGGCCGAATGTCTCTAGGGCCAAGGTGATGCTTTGTTTTGTGTTGTTTGTAGCCAGCACCAAGGAGCTTAAAGGGGGAGTCTCTCGAGATTAGACTCATCAAGGCAAGGGTGGTAAGTATTCGGCAAAGGAGCCTTTTGCACGGATTTTGGTTAATAGCCGGTTCTAAGAGTCTTGTAGCAGGGATTTTCAGGCAACTTCGTAAGGCCATTGGTGTTCGGATCCGAGTAAGAGGGTAAGTGATCCTTTGGTATTCGGCCTTAGGCCATTAGATGTGTTCTTGTGTTGACCGAGTGTTGACTATGGTTAATAGGGCAAATCGGAAGAAGCAAAGAAAGCCTTCGGGATCTCAGTTCATTCGGTAAGGATGTTAGTAAGTGATGTAGTTTCGTTATTAGTAGATTTATGACCTCGTTGATTAATCATGTGGTTCTGATTAAGTGTTGTCGATGGATGCGAGTGCCAGTCCAGAGGGAAAAGGGAAAGCTCTCATCCCGAAGTTCAAGAAGAGATCGGTTTCTGCTGTACGAGATTGGCCACCGGGGTGTGGGCCAGCAGCAGGAGAGAGCTATAGGCAGGTAGTCATAGTTTCGTTGAGCGATAGTGTCGAGATCGAAGGTTTAGAGCTTCAGGTTATAAGGTGTGTAGTTAGCCCACTGTTTCCGGGATTTGGGTGATATTTGCCTATGTTATATGTTTGCTAACAAGTGCAGTTAAATGTGAAAATTGTACCCTTAAGGGGTATGACGATGACCAGGTTAGTGGCAAACTTGTTACTATGTGATCACTGATTTAAATATGAGTGTATGCCTATATTTGTGTGAATGACATGCACATGCATCACCTTGTCATTATATCATGTTACATGTGCATGGGTGGGTTATGAAAGAAGGACAGGGTGTACTTCGAGTACGTGGTTGATGTCAGCTTTGTGCTACATCTTGGATTGGCGTTGACTGAGGTCGCGTTGTGGATTCTTGCGATTAAGTTCGCGTGGTTACCTTGATTGATATCGGCTCTATGCCATATCATGGCTGATGGATGCTGTGTGCTCCATCGTGGTTGATGTTAGCTACGTGCTACATCGTGGATGGCATTAGTTGCCTTTTTGGAGGGAAAAGGAGAGGGTGATTCGATAATCCCTTGGTGTGTGGTAGGCTGGATAAGGGGGTGTGTAGCGGATGGACCTTAGGCTTGGGTTGGGTTCATGATTGCATTTTTCCGTTTATGAAATGATATGGAAAAGGGCCAAACCCAATACGACATGTGGTTATGGTATGTTATGAGAACATATGTGGAAATGGGCCAAGCCCAGTGATCAGTGGATTGATGAGAAAAGGGCCTAGCCCAGTACTTGAATATTTGAATGTGTGCCAAGCCCATGATGTGGTAATGTCTGATTATATTTACATGTTGCATTTGATTGGGTTGATTTGTGGTTAACATGTGGGTGGATATCAGTGGTTTAATTACACACTGAGTCATTATGACTCACCCAATTATTTATCCAACATTGCAGGTGACATGATGATCGGACCGGGTTGGAGTGGTTACGAGGTGACCATGCAGAAGAAGTTTTTCATGCAGAAGTAGATGTTTATTTGTTTAGTTAATTAATCTTGATTTTTATATTATTCGTATTTTGGCTATTTATTTTATGTAATAAGGGCCACTTTTGTTTAAAGTACTCTTTTTATGGATGATAAAATTTATATCGTACTTAGAAATATTTTTACAAATGACTTATCTTTTAATAAATTATAATAAAGTTTTAATTCAAACTGAGCTTATATTATTTAATAATTTTAATGGACACACTTTCCAAAAGTTAACAAAATTTTCAAGTTTTATTCTAAAGTCAAAGAGTTTTTTTCAAAAGTTTTTCCTGCAATGACATACCAGATCCGGTCAGGACTTATGGGCCGGGTTTGGGGTGTTACATATTGTGTTTCAAGGGTAAGGTCTGTATGCCGAAGAACGAGGAGTTAAGGCAGAGGATTCTTCAGGAATCGCATAGTAGCCCTTATTCTATGCATCCTGGAGGTAGTAAGTTGTACAGAGATCTAATGGAACAGTTTTGGTGGCCTGGTCTTAAGAGGGAAGTTACAGAATTTGTCAGGAAGTGTTTAACGTGTCAGCAAGTTAAGGCTGAACACCAAGTTCCGTCAGGATTGCTTCAGCCAATCAAGATTCTGCAGTGGAAGTGGGAGAGAATCACCATGGACTTCGTTAGTGGGTTTCCCCTTACGCCTACTAAGAAGGACTCGGTATGGGTGATAGTGGATCGATTGACAAAGTCCACGCATTTGATTCCAGTGCGAGTTGATTATTCTTTGCAGAAGCTGGCAAAGTTATATATGGCGAAAATTGTGAGGTTGCATGGAGTTCCGGTATCGATTATTTCAGACAGGGATCCATGGTTTACGTCTCGGATTTGGAAAGCACTACATCAAGCTTTAGGCACCAGATTGGATTTCACTACGGCATTTCATCCGCAGTCGAACGGCTAGTCTGAGCGAGTAATCCAAGTGTTAGAGGAGATGTTGAGGGGCTGTGTGATGGACTTCAGAGTAAGTTGGGAGGAGTATTTGCCTTTAGCGGAATTTTCGTATAATAATAGCTATCAAGCCAGTATTCAGATGGCACCGTATGAAGCGCTCTATGGACGGAAGTGTCGCACTCCTACGTATTGGATAGAATTAGGAGAACATCAAGTTTTGGGTCCAGAGATTGTGGCAGAATCTGAAGAGAAAGTTGAGGTAATTCGGGCACGGTTAAAGGAGGCATCTGATAGGCAAAAGTCGTACGCAGATCTTAAGCGTAAGGAAATGGAATTTGATGTGGGAGATTAAGTGTTTCTTAAAGTTTCGCCTTGGAAGAAGGTGATGAGATTTGGTCGCAAAGGGAAGTTAAGTCCAAGGTTTATAGGACCTTATCGTGTATTGAAGCGAGTTGGACTAGTGGCATACCAGTTAGAGTTGCATCCGGAGTTGAAGCAAATGCACGATGTATTCCATGTTTCTATGCTACATCGTTATTGATCGGATCCATCTCACGTAGTGTCGGTTGATAAGGTAGAGCTAAAGCCAGATTTGTCTTACGAGGAAGAGCCGATTTAGATTCTGGAACGAGATGTGAAAGTGTTACGGAGGAAGTCAGTTCCTTTAGTCAAAGTGTTATGGCGTAATCATGGATCGGAGGAAGCTTCGTGAGAGCCGGAAGAAGCAATGCGACAGCAATACCCTCGCTTATTCTAGCCAGGTAATTTCGAGGTCGAAATTATTTTAAGGGGGTAGAACTGTAACATCCAGGATTTATGGCTTATGCATTAATGCTAAATTGTATGCAGTAGCATGCCTATGTGTGTTTTGATTGTGTTGTATGAATTTTGTGAACCTTAGAATGTAGGTGAATGCCTTAGAAAGTATTTTATTTTAAGTCTAAAAAGGGGAGACAGGCTAAAGAGGCCTTAAGAGAAATTGTGGGGGATTCATGACACAAAAATGGGCTTGTTTAAGTGGCTTGGAGGCGCCACTTAGGACCTTGGTATGTGACGCCTCAAGCAAGGGAGAAGGGAGGAGGTTCGAATCATGTTGGCAGCATAGGAGTATGGCTTTTATTTTGCATGTTGGCGTCAAGGAGGGGAGAAGTGTTGGACGGCATGTGGACTTCAAAAAGATGAGGATAAGTCTTGTTATTCCTTTTAAAATTCGGCTAGATGAGAAGAGATAATGGTAGACCATTCAAATTATTTTGAATGGGTAGAGAAGAGAGAAAATAGGAGCAGAAAAAGGGATGTGATAGGAGGAGATTTAGTGGCCGAATATAGGACTCTAGGGGCTTGCATTTTCGGCTTAGAAGTGTGGCAAGAGAGTAAGTGCCGAATTTTATTTTAATGAGCATCCATTCTCTTCATCTTTCTCCTTTAGTCTTCTGGCCGAATTCTCCTAAATGTTTCCCAAATCACCTTTTTCTTTCTTTCTCTTCAACCTTAACCCCTTCCTCTTGTAGCCGAATATTTCATAACCCTTTGAGAGCCATAGCCAAACCCTATGCTCTCTCTTTCTCTTATTTTCTTGAAAGTCGAATCCCCAAGGAAGGTGCTGTCCACCACTCTCTTTTAGTCTCTTCAAGTAATGTGTAGTGGTAAGTAATTCTTTCCTAGCAATCGATTATGGGTTTCTTTCCATTGGAGTGCCGAAATCAATGGTTAAGCCTTGATTTCTAAGGATGGCCGAATGTGTATTAAGCCATAATCTCGTGTTTTGGTTGTAGCCAGCGTGAAGGAGTCTTTTGGGATTTGAAGTGATCAAGGTAAGTGATATGTAGTATTCGGCCATGGGCCACCTTCATGGGTTTAAGGTTAAAACCGAATCTAACATGTGGGATAAGGGGATTTCGTCAATTTCAGGAGCAAGTAGTGGTTTTCGTGATTTAAGATTCACAAGGTAAGTGAACTTGAACAATCGGCCAAGGCCATATTTAGTAATTCTAATCTGTTTCTTATTCGTTCAAAAGCCGAAACAAACCAAGTCAAGTGATCTAGCATTGGCCAATTGGAAGGAAGGAGCATCACGGAGTTTCGGGATTTGAGTAGTCATCAAATTGGCAGCAAGGTAAGGATTTTGGTTGCGATAATCCTTCGGGAATTGATTATATAGCCGAATAGGCTTTTGCTAAAATATTAAGTGCTGGCCAAATGTAGGAACTAAGATCTAGAGCATTAAATCGGGATTCTTCGGGATTTCAGTGAAAGCGTTAAGTAAACTAGGTGTGTAGCCCTACCCTAAGTCTTAATAGATTTATGGTATTATTTTAATGCATGTGATAATAAGAATGTGAAAGATATGGCTAAGGTACCATGCAATGGTACAAAGTACTCAGGTACGTAAACCTACTCCTACTATGAGTATAATATGATGAATATCGGTTATGGCACATATGTGAAACTATAAGAATGTGAATAAGGAATATGACATGATTTATGCATATTTGTATGACATGGGGCATATGGGTGATATTTCAAGGGGAAGTGATCTGGTGGTTTATACCACAATTTCTGAATGTGGTGACTAATGTCACGAAATCTGAATGTGGTGACTTATGTCACAAAATAATTATCTGGTGGCTATGCCACGAATATATATAAGGGCGATGAGCACGTCGTCTGCAGCGACTGTCTTCGATGATGTGTAGCGGATGGAGGGTCGATTTAGTAATCCCCACGGTGTGATGGTTGGTACGGGTGATGTGTAGCGGATGGTTATCTAGGTTTGGGTTCGGGATTGCATCATTATTTATAATTGTTATATGTATATGTATGATCCGATATGCCTGAATCATTGGGACTTAGTGTTGGTTGTTACACACTGAGTCTGTTTGACTCACCCCATTGTGGGATATTTTTCAGGTGACACTCAGTAATGGACCGGGTCGGCAGGAGCTTAGTGGTGGCCATGCTCAGCTCAGAATGTCTTTTATTTTGGACTTGTATATTTTAAGTATTTTGGAATTATCTCGGGTTTGTTTTTGATGTAACAAGGCCATAGTATGAAACCGATTATGCATGCATTTTAATTACTTTACTATGATACGCTTAATAGTGAATCAAGGTTAAACAATTTTTCTTAAAAATCAATGTTAAATGTTTTTAACTCTTAAACACAATCAATTTCAATTCAAGGTAAACTTTAAAACAAATTCGGCATATCCTTTAATTGTGTTGGTTTGGAATTTAAAAACAAGGTTTTTTATAAATCCCTGATTTCAATATTAACAAGGTTTTCAATTGAACTCAACACAAATCAAATTTTCTCCAGAAATCTCCCAAAGTTTTCCAAAGAAACAAATAAGTTTTGAACCGTTTTACTCAAGGAACATACCAAATCCGGTCAAGGCTCGTGGGCTGGGTTTGGGGTGTTTTAGATTTCAACGATACCCTCAGGAAGAATCCACCTAAACTTCACTTATTATCTAACCCTAAATTATATGATTTCTTTATTTAGCTTGATCCGTGAGACTCCCTAACCTATATTAAACCCTCTCTCGAGGCGAATAACGTCTAACCCTAGGTTAATTAGTGGAACTCTCGCTCGCTTATAATAACCCCCTAGGATAGCAGTAAATCGATCAATGGACTCCCATATTAGGTTTCACCCTAATCCGGCAAAATCTCGTAACCCTATCTCTAGGCATGATCAACTCTGCTTAATTATGTTAGATCTACTCTCAGGCAGGGTCTATTCCTCCTCCACCTAAGCACATTAGATTTGGATTAAGCAACATAATTAAGAACAAACTAAGCAATTATCATATAACTTAGAAATCAAATAACAAAATTCATCTAGGTTTCATCCCCTTCAGGTATCTGAAGGATTTAGTTCATAAAGTAAAAAGAAAACATCCCAAGAGAAAATATAAAACAAAACATAAGAAATCCCTAAAACCCCCTGAAGGAATTGAAAGAGAATTCCGCCATCTTGAGTATAACTCCGGCTTCTTGGGATGGATCAACTGGCTATCCTCGTGTTATTCCCTAACTCTGACCTTCTCAGCTTGGCTCTTTGGCCTAGGTTTTACGCCGGTTTTGGCTTCTGCCGAACTCCCCTTTCAAGTTGCCCCCTTGGGTGTTTATATAGGCTTTGAGATGCCTTACTTGGTCCCTAAGTATCCTAATTTAAGTATAATTCCTACTAGGCTGTTTGAATAGGCTTTGGAATGTGTTTCTTTGCCTCCAAGTATCCTTTCCTGAATGAAATTTCTCTTTCCAGTGACAGGGACACGGCCATGGCACACGCCCGTGTGAATCGTGGCTAGGCCGTGCTCAGACTTCTTTAGTGAGGCACGACCGTGTGAGTCTAGATCAGGCCGTGTCGATATCGTGATATGGCCCATTTACTTCGTTTTGGGCCCATTTTACATTCTTTTTATCCTCGGGTGCTTTTCTGGGTATAAGACATGAAAAGAAAGGATTAAGAGCACCTTTTTACATAAATCGAGGCATAAATCATCCAAAAGCGTACTAAATGTGGGCTTAAAATATGTTACTTTTACGGTTTATCAAATACCCTCACATTTAAGCTTTTGCTTGTCCTCAAGCAAAATTCTCCACTCACGATTAAAATAAACTTCCTTGATTCATAATTCGTATCGACAGTGTCTTATCATAAATCATAGATAATTTATACATGGATAATTTAACTCAAAGAGTCCTAAAGATTCAAACAATATAAGTCATATATTTGTAACATGAAAACGTAGGTGTCTTCCTTTTATCTAAATAATTACCTTTAATTCAAAACCGATAAGGACTGATATCCTTACAAAAGGTTCACTCAAATCACTCTAAGTGTTTAAGGTTCAGGAAAAGAGAGCACTCATCAATCGAACCTGAAAAGTTAATCCCATAGGCTTGCTTGAAAATTAAATCTCCACCACTGTAAAATGAGATGATACACAAATCAAAAGGTCTTTAACAGGGTTGTAATGGGGCTTAGGTTAAGGGTATGGATAAAGGCTGAATTAGAAGGTTAGAATCGAGATTGACCTGTTAGATTTTCTAACTAGAAAAAATAAACTAATCTTAAATAATTACATCAATTGAAAATTTTAATAATGCGAGCTTTTCTTCAAGATTTTGAAATTTACATGCATAAGCTCCCTTAACATAGAAATAATAATGAATATACTCCGATTTTTTTTTTTAAATTAAGAATAAACTATAAGAAAGGAATTGGTTTCTTCCGCAACACCTTCACATCCCGTTCCACAATCTAAATCGGCTCTTCCTCGTAGGACAAATCTGATCTCAGCTCCACCTCCTTAACTGGCACTACATGAGATGGATCCGATCGGTAACGACGTAGCATAGAAACATGGAATACATTGTGCATTTGCTTCAACTCCGGGGGCAACTCTAACTGGTATGCCACTGGTCCAACCCGCTTCTAAATTCGGTAAGGTCCTATAAACCTGGGACTTAACTTCCCTTTGCGACCAAATATCATCACCTTCTTCCATGGTGAAACTTTAAGAAACACATGATCTCCCACAGCAAACTCTATTTCCTTCCGCTTGAGATCCGCATACGACTTCTGCCTATCAGATGCCTCCTTTAACTGCGCCCGAATTACCTTAACCTTCTCTTCGAATTCTGCCACAATCTCTGGACCCAAAACTCAACGTTCCCCCAATTCTGTCCAACACGTAGGAGTGCGACACTTCCGTCCATACAATGCTTCATACGGTGCCATCCAAATACTGGCTTGATAGCTGTTATTATATGCAAATTCCGCTAAAGGCAAATATTCTTCCCAATTTCCTCTGAAGTCTATCATACAGCCCCTCAACATATCCTCTAACACTTGGATCACTCGCTCAGACTGGCCATCCGACTGCGGATGAAATGCCGTACTGAAATCTAGTCTGGTGCCCAAAGCCTGATGTAGTGCTTTCCAAAACTGAGACGTAAATCTTGGATCCCTATCCGAAATAATCGACACCGGTATTCCATGCAATCTTACAATTTCTGCCATATACGACTTCGCTAACCTCTGCAAAGAATAATCAACTCGCACTGGTATGAAATGCACAGACTTCATCAATCGATCCACTATCACCCATACCGAGTCCTTCTTAGTAGGCGTAAGGGAAAGCCCACTAACGAAGTCCATGGTGATTCTCTTCCACTTCCACTGCGGAATCTTTATCGGTACAAGCAATCCTCGACGAACTTGGTGTTCAAATTTGACTTGTCGACACGCGCTAAGCACTTCCTCCAAATTCTGTAAATCTCCCGCTTAAGACCAGGCCACCAAAACTGTTCCTGTAGATCTCTATACAACTTACTACCTCCAGGATGCATAGCATAAGGGCTACTATGCGATTTCTGAAGAATTCTCTGCCTTAACTCCTTATTCTTAGGCATACAGACCTTACCCTTGAAACACAAAACTCCATCACTGTTAACCTCATAATCCTCTAACTCCCCAGTCTGCACTTGCTGTAGCTTAGCACTTAAATCATCATCTACTAACTGCCCTTCTTTCACCTCATTCAACCATGACGGCTTAACCTACAACTCTGCCAACAAACTTCCATCGTCATACAAGCTAAGATGTGCAAACCTCGCCCTCAGATCTGACACTACTTTCCAACTTAAGGCATCTACCACTATATTCGCCTTGCCCGGGTGATACTCTATAGAACAATCGTAGTCTTTCAATAACTCCACCACCTTCGCTGTCTCAGGTTCAACTCCTTCTGAGTCAATAGATACTTAAGGCTCTTGTGGTCTGTGTAGATCACTGACTTTTCTCCATATAAATAGTGCCTCCATACCTTAAAAGCGAAGACTACCGCTGCCAACTCCAAGTCATGCGTTCGATAATTAACCTCATGTGGCCTTAGTTGCCGAGACGCATAAGTGACTACCTTCCCATCTTGCATCAGAACACATCCTAATCCTGTGTAAGAAGCATCACAGTACACCACAAAATCCTTCCCTGCCTCAGGATGAATCAAAATCGGAGCTTCAGTCAAAACCCTCTTAAGCTTCTCAAAGCTCTCCTGTTGCTTATCTGTCCTACGAAAGGTACCTCCTTTCTCAACAACTTCGTCAGAGGTGCAGCTATAGATGAGAACCCTTCTACGAACCTTCTGTAATAACCTGCAAATCCTAAGAAACTACGAACCTCAGCCACAGACTTAGGTGTTTTCCAATCTAGCACTGCCTCAATCTTCCGAGGATCTACCCTTATCCCTTCTACAGACACCACATGCCCTAAGAACGCAACTTCCTTAAGCCAAAATTCACACTTGCTGAATTTGCATATAGCTTCTTTTCCCTTAACACCTGCAGCACTATCCGGAGATGCTCATCATGTTCTTCCTCAGACTTGGAATACACTAGAATGTCGTCTATAAACACAACGATGAATCGATCCAAGTAAGGTTGAAAAACCCGGTTCATTATATCCATGAATGTAGCTGGGGCGTTCATCAATCTGAACGGAATTTCTAAGAACTCATAATGCCCGTATCTTGTCCGGAAAGCTGTCTTATGGATATCCACCTCCTTCACCTTGAGCTGATGATATCCAGACCGTAAATCTATCTTTAAAAATACTGCTGCCCCCTTAAGCTGATCGAGCATGTCGTCTATCCTCGGTAAAGGGTACTTGTTCTTGATGGTCAGCTTATTCAACTGACGATAATCTATGTACATACGCATAGTCCCGTCCTTCGTCTTCACAAACAAGACCGGTGCTCCCCACGGAGACACACTAGGTTGGATAAACCCACGAGCAAGCAACTCTTGGATTTGAGCCTTGAGCTCAACCAACTCCTTTGGTGCCATTCTATACGGAGCAATTGACACAGGAGCTGTACCCGGCAGTAAGTCAATTTCGAACTCCACCTCCCTATCTAGGGGTATTCTAGGTAGTTCTTCTGGAAAAGCATCCACAAATTCCCTTACTGTTCTAACTCCACTAACTCCCTCTTCTTTTGCATCCAACGAACTAACGAAGGTCAAAAATGCCTTGCACCCTTTCCGAACCATCTTATCAGCCTTTAATTCGGAGACTATGTTAGACAAATAGTTTCTTCTTTCTCCTATCATAATTATTTCCTCATCCTCCGGCGTGTTTAACTCCATTTGCTTAGCCTCGCAATCCAATTTAGCCCTATGTTCCACTAGCCAATCCATGCCAAGAATGAGATCAAATTCTCCGAAAGGTAGTTCCATCAAGTCAGCAGGGAATATCACTCCCTGAATTTCTATAGGTACATTGTGAAATATCTTATTCACCACTACCGTTTGACCTAACGGGCTCACCACAGTCATCTCCCTATTAGACAGTTCAGATGCTATACCTAGCGTTTCAACTACTCTACATGCAACATATGAGTGGGTCGAGCCAACATCAATTAAAGCAAAGTAAGGCTTGTCAACTATAAGGAACATATCGGTTATGACGTCTAGCACATTACCATCCTCTCTCCGGTGAACTGCATACACCAGACCCAGCTGTCTTGCCTCTGTACTACCAACACCTCTGCCCGGTGTTTCTCATCCTCTTCCAGAACTATTACCTCTGCCAATCAGACCACGACCCTGCGGTGGCTGCTGTCCACCTCTTCCAACCTGATTAAAACCCTGACCTGTTGGTCGGCTCCCGTTTGTTTTCATAGGACAGTCCCTAATCATGTGATCCTTAGACCCACACTTAAAACATCCCCCTGTCTTCTTCCAACACTCTCCTAGGTGCATCTTTCCACATTGAACACAAGTACAGTACTGTCCTCCTGTAACAACCTGCTGCCCTCGCGGCCCATCGACTCTATGTCTCTTCTAAACATTCTCGGATGACCCCGATAATCCAAAACCTCTCTTTTGCCTATTCCTATCTGTATTCTGTCTCACAGATTCCTTAATCCCTTCGGCTACCTTAGCCTTCTCTACCAACACGACAAACTCCTGCTCCTGCTGTGGAGCTATCAACAATCTCAGGTCATCCCTCAGTTCGTCCTCAAATCGGACACATTGCTCATGCTCCGTAGCCACGATACCTCGAGCATACCAGCTCAACCTCAAGAATTCTACCTCATACTCCGCTACGGACTTACTCCCCTGAACCAGCCTCAGAAATGCCTTCCTCTGCGCATCAATATAATTAGTCCCAACATACTTCTTCTGATATACCGCCTTGAAATACTCCCAAGTGAAATCCTCAGCTGTAGCACCATCCCGAACTGTGAGCCACCATTAATATGACTCATCGCGAAGTAGCGACACCACTCCTTTCAGTTTCTCCTCAGCAGTCAGATCCAGCTCATCCATGTTTCGCTCCGTCGCCTCCAACCAATACTCAGCCGTATTGGGCGCCACACCGGATACACCACGGAATACCTCGTTCCATTGGCTAGGAGTCGCTCGGGTACAGATTTTCAAGCTCCCATACCTCTACCAACTCTAGCCACCCTCTCAAGAACCCGCAGCATCGCCTGCGATACTGCATCATCCCCCGTCTGATCCTGATGCTCAACACCAACAGCTGGTGGTAGTGGTGGTGGTACCTTATTTTCGGACCCTTGACCAGACCCTACGGGTTCCGATACAGTCATTTTGCCTCTACCACACCCTCGCACATTACGACCACGTCCCCTAGAACTCATGTCTATGATCGCAATCTAATCTATTTTAGAAAGTTTTATGCATTAGTCTTTGTTCCACTGATTACCCACGAATAAATTTTATGTAAAGAAGTTTAGTAGTAGTTCTTTCGATCATTTCAAGGTTTTCGTTTCAAGTCTTCTACCCTAATTCAGAGAAGCACATTCATTCAATAGTATCTACTACACACATTCACCACTCGAACATTTTCGTCCATTCCCATCCCAGGGGTATTTTCGTAATTTGTCCTATAAGGGTATTTTGGTAATTTTCCAAATCAGGGTATCTTGATATTTCACAAAATAGGGGTTTTTGGTATTGTAAAGTAAGAAAATCTTAGTAAAGGTCGAGGGTAGTATGGTAATTTTATAAACTAAGGGTATTTTAGTAATTTTATAAACCGGGAATATTTTAGAAAATAATTTTTTTTCAAAATATAAAAATAGTTTTTACAAATCAAAGGGGTAATTTGATGATTTTAAAAACTAAGGTTTTTATAAAACAGTGTAGCTAGTCCCTTTCAGTTTTAATTATCGAATTTAGCCCGTGAATAAGTCCTCTTGGTTAGGGTGAACCATCACTACGCACTAGGTAAGATTCGAGCGAAGAGGAGGTGAGTCACTAGGACTGCTTAAATACCAAGCTCTCCCTGAATCCAATCCTAGACATGCGGACAATGGTTGCCACACCCTTAACTCGGCGACTCACTCACAGGTTTGTTTGATTAGACTTTAATTTTTATGTAATTCTGTGTTGGAGTAAGCTAATCCTAGGGTTCATTAACTCCTAATGTACTAATCTACGATCCCGTAATACCCACATACAAATCATACAATAATACAAATCATACAACAGTTAGGGGTACTTACCTGGTGACTTCGGGTCGGAAACTTAGGTGCCATGCCAGAAAACCTGCTCAATTTCCAAAAATTTTCACAAAAACTTATTTGGGCTCACTTTTGAAAATGTTGTGGGCTTTAAACCCAAGGCCGAGAGTTTAAAACTAGGCTCTGATACCAAATTGAAACACCCCAAACCCGGCCCACAAGTCCCGACCGGATCTGGCATGTCCCTTAGGAAAAACTTTAACTGAATCTCGTTTGTATTTTGGAAACTGTGATTATTTTGAAGTGGATTTGTGTTTGATAAAACATGTTGGCTTTTAAAACAAATTTAAAATTTTGGCGTGTTAAGATAGTGAGATGTGGCCCGAGTTTGTATTTCTTTTAAGAAAACATTTGTTTTACATTTTGTAACAGGAGTGGGGTTGCCGGTTTTTAGAACTGGTTCATAAGTTGTAAACCGTAGTTAATTAGGTGATAAAATATTTAGAGTTTTGTGAAAACATTTGGTTAATTCATATACCGATTATTGAATGAAAGTTAAGACTTAAAGCATAAAAATTTAAACGTCTAAGTAGTGCCTTATTACATCTGAAAAATACCAAATAAATCCCAAAAATAAAATAATAGAAAAACGCAAATTTAACCGTTTGAGATCCCGAAAAACATTCAGCATGGCCACCACATAGTCCTCGCTGACCCGGTCCATGTCGCTAAATATCACCTGAAAAGATATCCCACAAAGGGGTGCGTCAACAGACTTAACGTGTAACAACCAACACAAACTCCCAAACGATTTAGGCATATCAAATCATATATAACAATTATATGCAATGATGCAATCCCAAGCCCAAACCTAAATAACCATCCTCTACACATCACCCGTACCTACCAATCACACCGTGGGGATTACTAAATCGACCCTCCATCCGCTACACACCATCGGCGCGATCACGCAGATCAATCGCACATCGCCCTTATAATCGTGGCATAGCCACCAGATAATGTGACAGAGTCACCAGACACAGTATGTGACATTAGTCACCAGATTCAGATTATGTGACATGAGTTACCAGATATTGTGGTAAAACCACCAGATCACTTCCCCTTTTCATTATCACCCATATGCCCATGCGTCATACAAAACATGCAGAATCATGCAATATACCTTATTCCATATTCATAACGAATTTACATATGTGTCATACTCAATGTTCATAACATTATCAACAGAGCATTAAGGGGTACGTACCTGAGTACACTGTACCATTGAATGGTACCTTTAGCCACATTTTTCATATTTCCATTATCACATACATAATATTAATACCATAAATCTATCAGGACTTAGTGTAAGGCTACACACCTGGTACTAACACGATTACTGAATCCCGAAAATCTACCGAAACAGGTTGTACTCCTCCCTAAAAACCATAATTAGAATCGGCCAACATTAACACTAAATATGGCCTTGGCCGAATATTAACACTCCTTTACCTTGCGGATCTAAATCCTGAAATCATCACTTGTCTATGGAGATGTCGAAATCCCTACAAACTTTATGTTAGAATCAATTCTAACATTTAATAAACCAAAGCAGATGGCCTTTGGCCTAAATCACACTTCACTTACCTAGGATATTCAAATCCCGAATGGTCTCTTCCTTGTAATCGGCTACAACCAAATCCTGAAATCCTCCTTCAAAGTTTCGGCCAAAGAGCATTAATGGGATTAGAGTCTTGATTTCGATAGACCAAAATAGAGAAAAGAGCTTTTTAAACCCAAGAGAGATCCCTTACCAAATAGAATGACCAAAACGCAGTTGGCACCAACTCTATGTGTCGACAAGAGGAAAGAGATGTTGAGTTTTTGGCTTTTAATGTTTATGATCAAATTGACTTCAACAGGGTAGAGGAGCAATCGGTTATGGCCACAAAATAGAGGATTTGGCTTTTGAAAGATTTGTGAGAAGAGAAAGTAAATAATGGAATGTGATGCGATTTAACTTGGTGACAAAAGGAGATTCGGATTGAACAAAAGAAATGAGATATGGAAGGTTTGAGGTGTTTGTGGCAATGGTGGAATTGAGAGAGATTACGGCTAACACAAAAGAAAAGAGAAGAGAAGATACTTTCAGTTTTTGGTCAACAGAGAAAAAGAATTTCGGCAGAGGCACAATTGAAAAGAAAAGAAAGTAAATAGCCTCACTCTACTCCCTTTGGCCGAAAATACCACACCTAGACCCCTCCATTCGGCCAACTCTTCATCTCTCTATGCAATCCCTTGTTATTCTACTATTTTATCTCTTCTTCACCCATTCAAGATAATTTGAATGAGCCAACCATTATCTCCTCCCTTTAGCTGAATTTTAAAAGAAAAGACCAAGTCTCATCCTCATCCACTTAAAGTCCCTGTGCCGTTAACTACCTCTCCTTCTTGCTTCAAAATAAAACTCCCATTTGCTTCCCTTGCTGCTCGAACCTAGGCCCTTCTTGCACTGCTTGTGGCGTCACTTCCTAAGACTCTAAGTGGCGCCTCCTTGCCATTTTTCCAAGCCAATTTTTATGTCCAATTTCCCCTATAAATTTTCTTAAGGCCTATCATGCTTAGCTTCCACTTCAAGACTTAAAGTACCATATTTTCTAGGCATACCCCTACACTCTAAAGTTCTCAAAATTCCCAAAATACATTCAAACCACACATAGACATGCTTTCACATATATTTAAGTAAAAATACACAAGCCCTAAATCCCGGATATTACATCTTTAATGAGGCATAGCCATGTGAGTCGAGATCAGACTGTGTTCTTGATGACTGACGCGGCACGGTCATGTGGTCTTGGGCCCAGGCCGTGTCAATTTCATGATATGGTCCATTTACTCTATTTTGGGCCTATTTTACATTCTTTTTATCCTCGGGTGTTTTCCTGGGTATAAGATATGAAAAGAAAGGATTAAGAGCACCTTTTTACATAAATCAAAGGATAAATCATCCAAAAGCGCACTAAATGTGGGCTTAAAATATGTTACTTTTACGATTTATCAGGTTCAAATCAAAATTGTGGGATTACACTCGCATTAGTGTGACGCAAAGTAATCTCCAGGAATTAAGAGAAATATGGGACCGGTGGAGTGACGAGACCAAGCAATTGTTTTACTACAGCTATGGGGATTTACCATACTTGCTGGATGTTAAGGTAGATGAACATGTGTTTCAGGCCATCACCCAATATTGGAACTCTAGGTACAGTTGCTTTACTTTCGGATGAGTTGATTTGGTACCTACGGTGGAGGAGTATACAACTCTATTGCATTGTCCCAAGATTCAAGTTGATAAAGCTTACTCAAGGGCTCCTAGTGTTCCAACCTTTTGGAGAAAATTGATGAATATTACGGGATGAGTGAACAGTGGGTCACCGCCAGAATCAAGCAAAAAGGTGAGCATAAATGCATCTCATGGAAAGCTTTGAAGGATTTGATTTTAGTACATCCTGATATGAAAAAAGAGAGTTGATGTATTTGCTTTGAGTATATATGGATTAGTGGTCTTCCCTAGGGCATTGGGATATGCAGATGAAGTAGTCTCAGATCTTTTTAATTGACTTGACAAACAAGTCACACCTGTTCCTGCAATCTTGGCGAAGACATTCCAATCATTGAGTGCATGTAGGAGAGCTAGGGAAGGCAAATTTATAGGATGTGCATAGTTGTTGTTGGCTTGGTTCCATAGTCATTTTTAGAGGGTGGATAAGGTTTTTATAGGGTCTTTTCAGAAAATTACTCTCCATTAAAAGAGACAGTGGCCACTCCAAGGAGAGATGACATATCTGAAGAAAATTGGATAGCGCTTCTACGAAATCTCTGAGAAGAAGATGTTGAGTGGAGAGCTCCTGGATGGTTCCTAATGAAGTTCTGTATCGGTGTGGGAGTTTTGATTAGGTCACTCTACTTGGAATTTGGAGAGCCATTGGATATGCTTCTTTGCTCGTATAAGGCAATACAGATCAAGACAGTTTGTACTAGCTACATATAGATTAGCTCAAAGTGAGTTTTCATATAAAGGAGATAGCTACAAGAAAAGGGTTAAGGAGATTTCTAATGCTTAGAATCAGACCCGTTGCATGAAGAGAGCAGATGTAAGCCCAATGACGACCCTAGAGTATAGTGGATGGTGGAGTAAAAGAGTCAATGGCAATATCCCTATGCCCAGTCTAGAAGGCGCTCGATCGATCGAAGAGTACTTACAAGTGGTCCCATCAGAATTGGAAATTATAAAGCAAGATTTTGAAAGGAGGAATTTAGAGCTCGGAAGGAGGATAGAGAAGTTGGAAGAGGAAAAAATGTATCTGAGATTAGACGTAGATGTCCAGAAACTAGAGACTAAAAAATTAAGAAAGGCGAAGAGGAAGATTGAGGAGGAAGACTAAAAAATTATAAGAAGATGCATCTGTTGGTGAAGAACGTCGAATTGGGAAAGACTTCAGAACAGTAGAAACAAGAGATTCGAGAAGAAAGGGCCAAAGCTGACTATTAGGAGAGGAAGTTTCAAGAAATACAAGCGTGAAATGAGGCCTTAGAGAAGAGTTTGGTAGAAAGTAGAAATGAAAAGGGAGAATTAAAAGCTAGAGTAGCTAAACTTGGACAGTCTCTTCATCACCATCGAAGCCGTAATTCTACGATCGAGCTAAAGTCAAGTTTGTACAAGATTGAGGAAATGAAGGGTAAGATCAAAGTGTTAGATTCGACATTGCATAATTGTGAACTTCGGATCGAGCTTCTTGAAGAAAGAGAAGGGCATTGGAAGGAAGAACTCCACTGTTCTCATGGTCAAGTTAGAAGTCGGGATTATCTCATGGATGAAGCAATAGTTTAGATTTGAGAGGTAGCTGATCACCTACAGACTTTGGCAGTATAGGCTGATACATTGAGCATGAAGTATGAGCTACAGTCAAATCGTGATCAACAGTTAGCCTTGTTTGGAAAAATCAAAACTTTGGGCCTTAGGGCGAAAGCATATTTGTTGTCCATTTTATCTAAAGGATTTTGTTTTCTAATAAAGTTTTCTAAAATGAAGTTGCATTTGAATCGATGCCTCCTTGCTTTCATGCATTTACATTACATCACATCATATGCATTTAAGTCTATAGAGAGAGCCTAATTAGTTGAAATTATCAGAGAGAAGAAAAATCTGGAAACTGAACACCATTACGGTACACGTGCCAAAACAAAGAAAATGGATTAAAGACTTGAACAATTCTAGAGAGACATGCAAGACCAGATGCAGAAGTAATTGAAAAAGCTCTAACAAGAAATGAGAGACCAAATGTTGGAAGCTCAAAGGAACATGATGGCTCAAATGACCCAGATGCTGAGTTGGGCAATGGACAAAGGAAAAGGTCCCATAGTTAATGCTAAAGACAATAAGGACTTTGCTCGGGGTTTCACCCCACTGCATGTACAACCTAAGGAGTATCCCCGAAGGCCACCTGTCATGATTAGTCCTCAACTGGGGCAAGCTGATATTAGACCACCCATGAACTTCCAAGTTGGCTCAGGATCTAACCCAGGAGATAACCCTGCTAATCTTGTTATCCCTGACTTAGACATAGCAGAGAGGGAGGGGATAAGAACTAAATCCTCAAGGCAGTTAGAGGATCGTTGTAGATGACTAGAAGAGAAGTTCAAAGCCCTAGAAAATGCTGATAATTACTATGGAATTGACGCCAAAGACTTGAGTCTGGTTCCAAACTTGGTGCTTCCTCATAAATTCAAAATGCCAGAATTTGAGAGGTACAATGGGACCAATTGCCCCAAAGCCCATATCACTATGTTTTGTAGATAGATGACTGGTTATGTTAACAATGATCAACTCTTAATTCATTGTTTCTAAGATAGTTTGGTGGGGGCAACGTCCAGGTGGTACAATCAACTTAGCCGTGCTAATATTAGCTCCTGGAGAGACTTAGCCCAAGCCTTCATGAAGTAATACAATCATGTCACAGACATGACGCCTGATAGAATCATGTTGCAAAATATGGAAAAGAAGTCAAATGAAAGCTTCAGGCAATACGCACAAAGATGGAGGGAAATTGCCATGCAAGTTCGACCACCTCTCTTAGAGAAGAAAACTACCATGCTTTTTATCAACACCATGAAAGCTCCATTCATCACCCACATGATAGGAAGTACCACCAAGAGCTTCGCAGATATAGTGATGGCAGGAGAAATAATTGAAAATGCCATAAAGGGTGGTAAGATTGAAGCAGGAGAAACCACTAGAAGGTCTACTCCTAGGAAAAAAGACAATGAGGTGAATAATACGAGTACATACAACAAAGGGTACTCAAAGGCAATCACAATTAGCCAGCTAAAAGTAGTTACTGCCGGGCAACAAGGGTCAGTAAGATAGGAATCAGGCACCAAATAAAATTTTGAAAAGCTCCAATTTACGCCAATCCCAATGACGTATAAAGAGCTATACCAAAGTTTATTCGATGCGCATGTCGTGTCCCTATTTTATCTACAGCCGTTGCAACCCCCACATCCTAAATGGTATGACTCAAACGCTCACTGTGATTGCCATTCGGGAATATTGGGGCATTCAATAGAAAATTACATTGCCTTTAAAAGGATAGTCGAGAGGCTCATCAAGATGGGGATTGTAAAATTTGATGATACACCTAGTACAGAGAACCCGTTACCTAACCATTGGGATAAGGAGATAAACGCGATTGGCAAAAATGTCATGAGAAAGATCAAGAAGGATATTGCGGAGGTAAAAACCCCGTTGAAAATTGTCTGGAGAGAAATGATGAGGAGAGGACTGATATTATTCGATTCTAAGAAAGGATGTGAAGAAATAAGGGACTACAGTAAGTTCCACAAAGCGGAAGGACATGAGATCCAGGAATGTGTTGAGTTTAGGGTCTTGGTGCAAAGCCTTATAGACAATAAGGAATTGGAATATTATGGAGAAGGTTCAGAGGAAGGAAACGTGTGCTTAGCATAAGGAGAGTTGACAAACCAAAAAGTCAATTATCCGAGGATCATCATTTCCCGATCGAGAAACACGGATGGCGAAGCACAAATCGCGCCTAAAGTTGTAATCTAGAAACCTGTTTCCATTCCTTACAATGATAACAAAATGGTACCTTGGAATTACGACTGCAATGTAATGATATCGGGAGTGGAAAATTCAGCTAGCACTTCCAAAGAGGTCCAAAATGAAAGGTCCTACACACGAAGTAGAAGGTGTTACGATCCTGTAAACGTCAGAACTGTGCCTGTGAAGTAAAGACTTTGGTAGTCGAGCAGGAGAAAGAGGTTGAGGCACTTATCAATGAACTTGTAAAGGAGGAAGAGGCAAAAGAATTTCTAAAATTTTTGAAGCACAGTGAATATAGTGTGGTAAAGTAGTTGCGCAAACAATCGGCTCGCATATCAGTGCTAGCCTTACTTTTAAGTTTAGAAGTACATCGCGAGGCATTGATTAAAGTCTTGAATGAAACCTATGATACTAAAGATATATCTGTCAACAAACTTGACCGTTTGGTTAGTAACATAAGTGCTGACAACTTCATCTACTTTAGTGATGATGAAATTCCACCTAGGGGTATAGGATCGACCAAGGCCCTACATATTACTACTCATTGCAAGGGATACACTCTACCAAGTATGTTAATAGATAATGGATAGGCTTTGAATGTCTTAGCATTGTCTATGCTGAAGAGGTTGCCTATAGATAGTTCTCACATGAAGACATGCTAGAACATAGTGAGAGCATTTGATGGCATTGAGAGAAGAGTCATGGGAAGGATTGAGATACCATTGCTGATTGGGCCAAACACATATGAGGTGGACTTTCTGGTTATGGATATCAAACCCTCCTACAACTGCTTGTTAGGAAGGCCCTAGATTCATTCGGCAGGGGCAGTGCCCTCATCACTGCATCAAAAATTGAAACTGGTAACAGAAGGTCGACTAGTGACTGTAAATGCAGAAAAAGACATCATAGAAACTGTTACCAATGACGTGCCATATGTAGAGACAAATGAGGAGGCCACTGAATGTTCCTTTCGATCTTTAGAGTTCGTAAATGCAACATTCATCTTGGAAGGGAATGAGGTTCCAGTCTAAAATATCCAAGACCACAAGAATGAGCCTACAAATGATAATGGGGAGAGGAGTCTTATCGGGCAAAGGACTGGGTAGACATCTTCAAGGAGAGACTCAAGTTCCAATGCTGAAAGAGAAGAGAGATCGTTTCGCTTGGGTTTCAGGCCAGATGCCAGACAAAGGAAAAGGGAAATAGAGAAAAAATAAGAAAGAAGGCCCAGTTGAATGGGGAAGAAGTCAAGTGGGAATCGATGACGTTCCCCCACATATCCTAGACTTTTGTATCTGGAGGGATAATTCGCCCTGAGAGAGGGTTGTTGGAAATTGAAAATCCTCACATCAATGCCATACACGAGGAAGAAACTGGGCAAAGAAACCTATTGGGCATTTGCCCTTATGAACCTAGAAACGTTTTGAACAACTAGACTGAAGAGGAACTTCCTGTAGTTTTTAGAGATTACACAGAGTAATATTTAGAAGTTGTTTTTTTAGCCTAGGAACAATAAGATTTCTTTTGTGAAATAGGCTCATGTTCAGACATTGTTGTTTCAATAAAATACATCTTTGATAATTAACTCGAGCATATATTCTTTCATTTTTTTTATTCTTTTGATTTTTCTAATTCCATTCCAAATTTTTTATTCTTATTCATACCATATAAATAGTTGTTCTCGAATTCATTTGTTCTTTGTACATTCGTTGGTGCCCACCACAGGTCCCTAGATATCAATGACATGAGCAATGATACTACAGATCCAGAGGTCCATTTTGAGCAAGACATGTGTTTGGAGGAATCTTAGGATTTTGAAGGTGACCGAGATTGTGACTTATCTCTAGATTTGTTAAGAATGGTAAAACAAGAGGAGAAATAGATTTTACCCCATGAAGAGGAGGTAGAGAACATAGCCTTGGAGGAAGGAAAGGTTGTGAAAATTGGAACTCGCATAGTCGAGGAGACGAAACAGAATCTTGTTGAGTTGCTACGGGAATTCAAAGACGTCTTCGCATGGTCATACCAAGATATGTCTGGTCTAAGTACTGATATTTTAGTGCATCGCCTTCCCATAAGAGAAGAGTGCAAGCCAGTTCAGCAAAAGTTACGAAGGATGAAGCCTGATGTGATGTTGAAAATAAAAGAGGAAGTCAAGAAATAGTTTGATGCCAGTTTCTACAGGTGATAAAATACTCAGAGTGGGTAGCCAATATTGTTCCTGTCCCTAAAATGGATGGAAAAGTTCGGATGTGCGTAGACTCTAGGGACTTAAATAAAGCCAGCCCAAAGGACAATTTTTCTTTGCCTTATATTGACACATTGGTGGATAATATGACGGAATACTCATTGTTTTCTTTCATGGATGGTTTTTTGGGATACAATCAGATCAAGATGCACCCTGAGGATATGGAAAAAACTACTTTCATAACATTGTGGGATACCTTTTGTTATAAAGTAATGTCATTCGGGCTAAAGAATGCAGGGGAACATATCAAAGAGCCATGGAAACTTTATTCCATGACATGATGCATAAAGAGATTGAAGTATATGTTGATGACATGATTGCCAAATCCCGAACAGAAAAGGAACACATTGAAGTTTTGAAAAAGTTGTTTTTGAGATTGAGAAAATTTCAATTGAAGTTCAACCCGGCAAAGTGTACTTTCGAAGCTCAGTTAGGGAAATTATTGGGTTTTGTGGTCAGTGAAAGAGAAATCGAAGTTGACTCAAATAAGGTCAAAGCTATACAAGAATTACCTCCAGTGCGCACTCAAAAGGAAGTTCGAGGCTTTCTTGGAAGATTAAATTACATTGCTCAGTTTATTTCACAATTAACTGAGAAATGTGATTCCATATTTCGTGTTCTTAAGAAACATAACCAGGGTGTATGGGCTTTTGACAAAGTTAAACAATATCTGTCGAATGCCCCAGTACTATCTCCGCCTAATCCAGATAGACCATTGATACTGTATTTTTCAGTGTTCGATAACTCCTTGGGGTGTGTGCTTGGTCAACATGATGAGACAAGAAGAAAAGAAAAGGCGATATACTATCTCAGTAAAAAGTTCACTGAATGTGAAATGAGATATTCGTCGATTGAGAAATTGTGTTACACTTTGATTTGGACAACTTGGAGATTGAGGCAGTATATGCTATATCATACAACCTGGTTAATTTCGAAGCTTGATCCGTTAAAGTATATGATAGAGTCAACCACTTTGAATGGGAGGATGGCAAGATGGCAGATTTTGCTTTCTAAATTCGGTATAGTCTATGTAAACCAGAAGGCTATAAAAGGGAGAGCAATAGCAGAATTTTTAGCTAGCAGGGCTTTGGAGGATTATGAACCCTTGAGGTTTGACTTTCCCAATGAATAGCTAATGTATGTGGTAACTACTGAAGAATGTCCATGGAAGCTAAATTTTGATGGGGTGTCTAATGCTATGGGAAATAGAATTAGGGCAATTTTGGTATCCCCTAATGGTGATCATTATCCATTCACATACAAATTACATTTTGATTGCATGAACAACATGGCGGAATATGAAGCATGCATCATGGGAATTCAAGTAGCTATAGAGCGTAAAATTAGAGTGCTAGAAGTATATGGAGATTCTACCTTAGTAATCTACCAGCTTAAAGGAGAATGGGAGACAAGAGATCCCAAACTAAGTGATTACTGAAAAATAGTCCTGGGATCAATTGAGGAGTTCGATGAAATTACTTTTAATTATCTCCCACGTGATAAAAACCAGATGGCGGATGCTTTGGCAACCCTGGCTTCTATGATCAAAGTAAACAGACCAGAGGATATGAGACCTATTCAGATGAGTATTTTTGAAGTTCTAGCTCATTGTTATTACATGGAAGAGGAGAAAAAAGATGATCACCCTTGGTATCATGATGTATTACGATACGTAAAAAATCATGAATACCCGGAGCATGCAACTGAAAATGAGAAAAGGACATTAAGAAGATTGGCCTCTGACTATGTTTTAGATGGGGATATCTTGTACAAAAGGAGAAAAGATCAGGTACTATTGAGATGCATTAATGCTGTCGAAGCTAGGAAAATCCTGGAAGAAGTTCATGAGGGTGTTTATGGAACACACGCTAATGGATTCACAATGGCCAGACAGATAATGAGATTTGCATATTATTGGTCCACCATGGAAGAAGATTGTATCAACTATGCCAAGAGATGTCTTAAATGCCAGATTTATAGAGATAAAATTCATGTGCCCCCGTCACCTTTGCATGTTATGACTTCCCCATGGCCTTTTTCCATGTGGGGCATGGATGTTATTGGACCTATCTCACCAAAATTTTTGAATGGGCATCGATTCATCTTCGTGGTAATTAACTACTTAACGAAATGGGTAGAGGTTGCTTCATATGCTAGCGTCACTAAGTCAGCAGTTAGTCGGTTCCTGAAGAAGGAGATCATTTGTCGATATGGAATGCCCGAGAGGATTATATCAGACAACGCACTGAACTTGAACAACAACATGATAGCAGAAGTTTGTAGCCAATTCAACATCAAACACAACACGATAGCAGAAGTTTGTAGCCAATTCAACATTAAACACAACAACTCGTCTCCCTATCGTCCAAAAATGAATGGGGTAGTGGAAACGGCCAATAAAAATATCAAAAAAATAGTAGGGAAGATGACTGAGACGTATAACGATTGGCATAAGAAATTACCATTTGCACTCTATGCTTATCGGACGTCCGTCATAACCTCTACTGGGGCAACTCCTTTCTCGTTGGATAAAGCTCGATATGATCAGTTGAATTTAATTGAAGAAAAGAGGCTAAGGGCTATTCATCACGGTCAGATGTACCAAAAATGAATGATGCGAGTGTAATAGTCCGATTTATATCCTAGTTGGAACTAATTATCACAAATCCGAGTTTGTATAATATTTTAATATTGTATTCTTTGCCGTTGATATGTGACTAAGTATGTGGTAAATTTTCGTGAACTAATTTGTCTGTCTGTGTGTTTAATTTGAGCAAAGGATTGAATTACATTGATTTGTAAATTAGCATGCTACATGAAAAGGCACATATTTGCCATGTCTTTAAGAGTATGGAGGATTTATGTGGCAAATTTGCCTATTACCTAAGTTAGTGGACAACACAAGTACTAAAATGGCCTTAATTCATTTGTTATATATGTTTTATTATAAGGGTAATTTTGTAATTAGATTAATAATATGTTTTGTAATAAAACAAACAAATGGAAGTGGATGTTCATCTTCATGTCTTACCACCGAAAATCAAAGAAAGAAAAAGAAGAAAACCTTAAGTTAGGTTCAGCCATTTCAAGCTCAAATTAAGGTGAGTTTTGACTTCGGTTTTTTATAATTTTTACGTTTTGCAATTGTTGCTTTGTCTACTACAAAGCCTATGTCTCAATTTTGTGTATTTATGATGTTTGTGAGATATGACATTGATGATATGTTGAGCTTTGTAATGAATTTAGTTGTTAAATGAAATATTTGAGCTAGATGAACATACTTTGTTCTTGAATTTTTGATGAATGTAGCTAATTAGGGCTAAATTGAGAAAATAGTAATTTGAAGGACTAAATTGTAAATTTGATAGAAAATTTGGGCTTGTATGTGATGTATGAACATTCGGCTAAGCATGAGTATGTAATGATTTTGTGAATTTGATGTTTTGAGAAAAATAGACTAAATTGCTAAATTATGCAAATGTAAGGGTTAATTTGTAAATAGCCCTAAATGTGTGTCTTTGGATTGAATTGAATGAATTAGTGAATAAAAAGGTTAATTCTGAATATGTATAGATCAAGAACCGAGGAAAATGGACTTAGATCATGGGAAAGCGAAAGTAACCGAGTAGCCGTTTCTATTTCTGTTAAATCGAATCTAAGGTAAGTCATTATGCAAATAAACGTATCGGTATGGAATTATGTATGTTCTTATGAATATTGTTATCGATGAATACTTATGATGATATGATCTGTACATGAATTCTGAGATAAGGATTACTTAGTCACAATGTCCGAGAAGTCTCGTACGAACCTAGGAATAGATAGGATTAGCTATGTCATGACATAGGTATTTGTTCTGTTTTATCATGTAAGACCTCGTCTGGGACGTTGGCATTGATTTGAGATTTCGTGTAAGACCACGTCTGGGACGTTGGCATCGATATGATCTTTACGTGTAAGACCTCGTCTGGGACGTAGGCATCGGTATGAGCTTTACGTGTAAGACCATGTCTGGGATATCGGTATCGTATTGATTCGTGTAAGACCCTATCTGGGACAGTGGCGTCGATATCTGATTACATGTAAGACCTCGTCTGGGACGTTGGCATTATACGACTAGTCTGAGTTTTTCAAGTATCCTATTAGATTTCTTATGATTCAACGGGCAAGTTTGTGATACGAAATGGCAATGTAAATAGTGAATCCGTTTTCAGGTATGTTGATTCATACACTAAGTGTGTATATAAGGTAAGTACCTATGTGATTTCACTATGATGATTATGTATATTTGGATAACAATATGAGATGTGATTGTAAGCATGAAAGAACTTTGTCTATATGAGATTTTTGGATCGATCAATGTGGCAAATATGGCCAAGTACATGTACCATAGTACATATGTGATAATTTGCTAAGGGATTTAAATGTGCCAATGTATATATGAATATATATGCCTTCTATGCTAAGTTTGTTTGTATTATGACTTACTAAGCTTTTGGAAAGCTTACTCCGTGTGTACGTTTTCTCTGTTTTATAGGTCGTCAAGGCTACTGAAGGCTCGAGACCCTCAAGGATCGTCAACACACTACTAAACCCATTTTGGTACACTTTGGAAATGTATATAGCTAGATATGGCATGTATAGGCTAGTATTTCATATAAGTTTGTTATAAGAATTTAGCCATGTGATTTGGCTAGTTGTGAATTGGGAGTTTGCTTGAATGAATGTGATATATGAAGTATACCTTGGTATAGTTGAAGTACATGAATTGATTAAGTTTTTGGGTAAGTATTTGGATGAATCTTAACTTGATATACATATGTTTTGCTCTTGGAAATTGACATGGTTGAAATATATATTGAATGTTTAGATTGAATGGTTATTTTGGTTGTATAGTATGCATGAATTGTGTTGGAAAATAATACTTGTAGGTAAGACCCAAGTAGGTGGCATTTTGGCCTTGAAAATGGCCTATAATGTCACACGGTTGTGGCACACGGGTGTGCCTAGTGACCTTGGGGCTAAGTCAGTAGCTAGCATAAGAGTACACGGCCTTGGCACACGGACGAACCTAGTAGCCGTGTGATATTTGACAGGATTGACCACGGCCAAAGTCCATGGGCGTGCTTGGTGGCCGTGGAGCAAAGGTTAGTTTCGACCACGGGGAGGACACACGGGTGTGTCTAGCAGCTGTGGGAGGCACACGGCCAGCCCACACGGGCGTGTAACCCCTGAAACTTAGACAAGTTTTAAATTTCTGTGAAATTTTGTATGTGTTCAGGTTTAGTCCTGACTCGGTCTAAAAGCATGTTTTAGGGCTCGTTGATCGCAATAAGGGACACTATGATTGTTTTCAATGTGATATTTGATGAATTTTCTATTTACATTTTTGATCTATTCGGTAACGCCTTTAACCCTATTTCGACGACGGATATGGGTTAGGGGTGTTACATTTGGTTGGTATCAGAGCTATGGTTTAGTCGATTCTCGGACTAACGTAGCATGTCAGAGTCTAGCTATACATGCCATATATCTGAACTGCGATAGTGTGATGAATCTTGACGTGTAAATTATGATTTTCGTATAGTAATGGATTCCGAAAGAGCTGTAGCTGATGACGTAGAGAGTAATGCGTCTACTCCTACGCAAGGGACAGCGCCCTTTGATTCGAGACCGGCTACGAGCGGTCAAGAGGGAGAAGCTAAACAAGCTTTCTTCTAGATGATGAGTGAGTGGTTCACTCAATTTGTAAAGAATAACCCGACTATTTCACAACCCTCGCCCTCGGTTAATCCCTCTCAGACATCCAATATACCTCTGATTACAAATCTGAATCTGTGAAATAAGCCTCCGGTTGACAAGATCTGTAAGTATGGGACCGAAGAGTTTCGGGCTACTAATGATGATGATGCTAAAAAAGCTGAGTTCTGGTTAGAAAACACGATCCGAGTATTTGATGAGATGTCCTTGACTTCAGAAGAATGTATAAAGTGTGTTGTATCATTACTTTGAGATACAGCTTATCAATGGTGGAAAACTTTGATTTCTGTTGTTTCGAAAGAGCGAGTTACATGGGACTTCTTTTAGAGCGAATTCCAGAAAAAATATATCAGTAAGAGATTCGTCGATCAAAAACGAAAGGAATTTATGAAACTAAATTAGGGCCGAATGACTGTTTCGGAATATGAACGAGAGTTCGTGAGATTGAGTTAGTATGCTCAGGAATGTGTATCATCTGAAGCTATAATGTGTAAAAGATTCGAAGATGGCCTTAATGAAGACATTTGTTTACTAGTCTGGATTTTAGAAATAAAAGAGTTCGTTGTACTCGTTGATCAAACGTGTAAAGTTGAGGCACTCGGGAAAGATAAAAGAAAAGTTGAGTCTGAAGCTCGATATATGAGAAAGAGATTTCAGAGTAAATCATTTCAATTTGCTCCGAAAAGATTCAGAGATAATCAAAGTCGTTCCATAGATAATGTAGGACATTCGAATAGAAATCAAACTAGACCGCAAATGAGTTCCAAAACCCTAGAAACCTCAGTGGCCAGTGTTGGTAATGTTTGGACCGAAAGACCTGAATGTAAACATTGTGGAAAAAGGCATCCGAGAAGTTGTAGACTTAATGACAGAGCTTGCTTCAGATGTGGATTACTTGATCATTTCATCCGTGATTGTCCTGAGTCTATCGAGCCAGAGACTGTTCAGAATCTGAGATCGGATAATGCACCTGTGAGAGGTAGACTTTCGAAGAATGTAAGAAATGTCAGTGGTAGTCAGAGAACTACGAGAGATAATATTGCAAGATCTGAAGCTAGAACGCCTGCCAAAGCGTATGCTATCCGAGCTTGAGAGGAAGTTTCATCTCCAGATATTATAACTGGTACTTTTACACTTTATGATACTTCTATGATTGCATTGATAGACCCTGGTTCTACGCATTCGTATATATGCATGAATTTAGTATTTAGTAAAACTTTGCCTGTAGAGTCTACTAAGTTTGCTATAAAAGTATCGAACCCCTTAGGTAAAAGTGTCCTTATTTACAAAGTATGCAAGAACTGTCCGTTAATATTTCGAGATATCTGTTTCCCTGCTGATTTGATGCTTTTGCCAATTGATGAGCTCGATATTATTCTGGGTATGTATTGGTTGTTTTTGCATGATGCTGTTGTGAACTGCAAAAGAAAGACTATTGATTTGAGATGTTCGAATGATGAAATTGTACGAGTTGAATCTAATGATGAATGGATTGCCTGCTATGATATCTGTTTTGAAAGCTCAAAGTTATGTGAAAAAGGGTTATGAAGCATTTTTTGCTTATGTGATTGATTCGAAAGTGTCAGAGAAGAAAGTTGAATCAGTGCCTATTGTTTGTGAGTCTTCTGATGTGTTCCCTGAAGAATTACCGAGTTTACCTCTGATTGGTGAAGTCGAATTTGGTATTGATTTACTGCCTGGTACTACACCTATATCGATAGCTCTGTATAGAATGGCACCAACAGAGTTGAAAGAGTTAAAGTCACAGTTGCAAGAATTGACTGATATAGGGTTTGTTAGACCAAGTTTCTCGCCTTGGGGTGCTCCTGTTCTACTTATGAAAAAGAAAGATGGCACGATGAGGATGTGTATATATTACTGATCGTTGTGATTTGTTAGAGTTTTAAATTTGTAATGAATGAGAATGATCGAACCTGAAAACTAACTATGACAACGATTGAGGCAAGTGCACCTATCGAACAGTAGTATAGCTTAGGCAAGACCGGATTGTCGAACCCAAAAGAACTAAAAGTACTAATACTAACTTTCTTTTTATTATCTAGCCTAAAATAAGTGAAGTTGTTGTTTAATCTAAATTTAACTAAATACTAAGCTAAAGATGCAAACAAAAAGAGTGAATTAGGGAAATATTGTTGGGAAAACTCAGTTGATTAAGACGATACCCTTAGGAAGAATCCACCTAGACTTTACTTGTTATCTAACACTGAACTAGACGATTTCTTTACTTGACTTGATCCGTAGGACTCCCTAATTTATATTAAACCCTCTCTCGCAGCAAATAACGTCTAACCCTAGGTTGATTAATTGAAATCTCTTTCTAATTAAAACCCCTAGAATCACATTAACTCGATCTATGGACTCCCATATTAGGTTTCACCCTAATCCGGCAAAATCTCGTCACACTATCTCTAGGTGTGCGATCAACTCTGCTTAATTATGTTAGATCTACTCTTAAGCAGGGACTTTTCCGCCACCACCTAAGCACATCCAACTTGAATCAATATCTCAGAAATATTAACACAAGAATTAAGCACACATAATTAAGAACAAATCAAGTATTTATCATATAGTTCAGAAAACAATAACAGGATCCATCTTAGGTTTTATCCCCTTCAAGTATCTGGAAGGTTTAGTTCACATCAATAAAAGAAAACATCTCAGAAGGAAAGATAAAACAAAACATAAGAGATTTCTAAAACCCCCTGAAGGAATTGAAGGAGAAATCTGCCATCTTGGGTAGAATTTCGGATTCTTGAGATGGATCAACTGGCTATCTTCGAGTGATTCCCACAAATCTGACCTTTTCGGCTCGGCTCCTTGGCCTAGCTAACTGCTCTCTTCAAGGCTGTACCTAGGAGGTTTATATAGGCTTTTGAATTAGGTTTCTTTGCCCCTAAGTATCCTTTTCCGAGTGAAATTGCTCTTCTCCACGACAGGGTCACTGCCATGGCACACGCCCGTGTGAATCGTGGCTAGGCCGTGTTCGGACTTTTAGTGAGGCACGACTGTGTGGTTTTGGGCCCAGGCCGTGTCGATTTCTAGTTTGGCCCAATTTGGTCCATTTTGAGCCTGTTTCTCGTTTTTTCTATTCTTGGGTGCTTTCCTAAGTATAAGACATGAAAAGAAAGGATTAAGAGCACCTTTTTATATAAATCAAGGGTTAAATCATCCAAAAGTATGCTAAATGTAGGATTAAAATATGTTACTTTTACGATTTATCACATACCCCTACACTTAAGCTTTTGCTTGTCCTCAAGCAAAATTCTCAACTTACAATTTAAACAAACTTTCCATAATTCATAATATTCATCAATCCCCCACACTTAAGCTTTTGCTTGTCCTCAAGCAAAATTCTCAACTTACAATTTAAACAAACTTTCCATAATTCATAATATTCATCAATCATGCTTTATCATAATTCAAAGATAATTTATACATGGATAATTCAACTCAAAGAGTCCTCAAGATTCAAACAATCAAAGTCATACATTTATAGCACGAAAACATAGGCGTTTCCCTTTACCTGAATAATTACCTTTGATTCAAAATCTACAAGAGTTAACATCCTTACTAAAGATTCACTCAAATCACTCGAAGAGTTTAAGGTTCAAAATTAAGCACCCAAGAGTCTAACATGAAAAGTTAATCCCATAGGCTTGCATGAAAATCAAATCTCCACCACCATAATATGATAAGATACACAGATCAAAAGGTCTTTAACAGGGTTGTAACGGGGCTAGGGTTAAAGGTGCGGATAAAGGCTGAAATATGAGGTTAGAATCGAGATTGACCTGACAAATTACCTAACTAGAAATACTAAGATGATAATAATTAATTACATCAACTGAAGAGTAATAACCCTAGTAATATGAGCTTTTCTTTTGATAATTAGACTTTAACTGTATAAGCTCACTTTTCATAATACTAATATTGAATATACTTTGATATTTTTTAATAACAAATCAAGTAATAAAGGATAAATTCAACTGCTGAAATAATAAAATTTGGTAACTAATCAAATCAAATCTCGATATAAAGGTAGTAAAAAAGAATGGTGATAACAAATACAAAGGGTTTTGGGTTAATATTAGTGGGTGAGTTAATAAAAAGGGTTGTTAGGATCAACAGGGTTCACTAGGGGTTAATTATGAAGGTAGGTCTTTTAGTGATGTGAGTGGGTTAAAACCTAGGTGCCTTTATCATCTTGGTATATCAAATCATGGGTGTGGTCTTGACTTGTATAATCAATGCAAGTTCTAGAATAACAAATCAATGTTGACACACTCATAATAAAAACGTGAGTAAGAAAAAGAATATATGCTCTATAAGGCTCAAAATCTCACAAAATTTATGGGTATTTTGATGTCAACCTCGTAAATTTCAAACTTCAAAGTAACTTTCAAATTCAGGTAGACAACCTAAAAATCTTTATTCTAGAAAATAGACTTATCATGCTTGATTCTCTAGTATTCTTCAAATTTAATCATCAATGCACAATTATCAATGACTTACTCTAAAACATATCAATAAAAATCATAAATTATCATAAATTTCATCCTAATTAGTAATATGAGGAAATTACTTAAGAACAAGATATAATTCAGGGTTTTGAGGATAATACAAAAAGTTAGGCACTTTTACCCCCCATACTTAAGATTTACATTGCCCTCAATGTACAAAGATAGATAATACAGTTAGTAGATAATCAAAAGAGAGGGAGACAAAAGTGAAACTTCTTAAATTTTGAATGATTTCCTTGAGTTGGGAGTCCGAGATGTGGTAGCTACTACTAAGCTCTGTGTTTCGATGAAGAAATTGGGAGCTCGTAGAGAATTAGCCAGGATTTTTTAAGACTCATTTAAAATAAACTAAATATATAGTTAAAGATAAGAAAGAGAAAGAGAAAGAAAATAGAAATTCAATTAAACTAAGGCTAAAAGATAAAGGTGCTTGAGAATCCTTGTTGGTAGATGGTTTGCGAGGTGGGGGTGACCTCTAAGGCTACGGGGGTGCTGGCGGTGGCGGAAGTGGTGTGATTCCCAAGCAGCCTTTAGACATTCGAAGGCTGTGGTGGTGGTGGTCGTGGTCCCCAAGGCGTGATTCCCTAGTAGCCTTTTGAACCTTACACTAAGAAACTAAAATAAATTAAACTAAATTAAGCATAAGATTGTCAAATAGGCGGAAAATAAAGGAGAAGAGTAAAGAAATAAAGAAACTAAATGACCTCAAATATCCTTGGCTTGTCGAATGAATGAAGCGGCCAGCATGAACTGCTGAAAATCGGTCTCCGTAAGGAGGACTGTGCTTAGATTTCGTCATTTCCTTGACATTGAGTGTTTGGGCATCGGGAATTGGGGAGGGATTATAGGAGAGAATTATGGGAGGGGAAAATTCTGAAGAATGGAATGGAAGAAAGTGGTTGAGGAGAGGGGGGAGGGGTGGTTTATATAGAATTCCAAAGCTGGTACATCCACACGCCCGTGGCTCGTGGGCAAGTCGATTCACACGGCTGTCTCGCACGGTCATGTTATGAAGCGTGTTGTTCCTCCCATTCCCATTTTTCATATTGTAACGCCCGTTTGTGATAAGTCAGTGTCGACCATGGCTGTATCGCACGGCCGTGGGGTTTTGTCGGTGCTCGTGGTGGGGTGGTTGGAGCCCGTGACTCGAAGATTTGATTCTTTCTGACTTGTACCTCTTTTGCCATTGTCAGTACGGAGATTCTATACTTCTACACGGCCACGGCCACGTCCGTGTGCAAGGCCATGTGGCCTGGAAATCTACATTTTTGGGTTTTTAAAACTAGGTGCTTAGGACGAAGAGGAGAAAAGAAAATGAAATGAAAATAAATGTGAAAGTAAATAGGGTTATTGCTCGGGTTGCCTCTCGAGAAGCACTCGTTTAAAGTCTTAAGCTAGACTTACCCTATTTTCATTTTTAAAAGAAGGTTTACAGAGCTGAAGCTTCTCTCTCGTATCCCTAAAATCTTCACCATTATAGATTTTGAGTCGATGACCATTTACCTTGAATGTGCCTTGAGTGGGATGAGTTACCTCTATTGTGCCATATGGAAATATTGTTTTAATCATGAATGGACCTGACCATCTTGATTTCAGTTTCCCAGGAAACAATTTAAGCCTTGAATTGTATAGCAGGACCAAGTCCCCAACTTCGAATTGTTTCAATTTCCATAGACGAGCATCATGGCGTCGCTTTGTTGCCTCCTTGTATAGCTTTGAGTTCTCATAGGTATCAGTTCTCCATTCATCTAGCTCGTTCATCTGCATCATTCTTTTCTTTCCTGCAGCTTTAAGATCGTAATTTAAAAATTTTATAGCCCAAAAAGCTTTGTGTTCTAGCTCGAATGGTAGATGACAGTTTTTCCCGTAGATAAGTTTGTATGGGGATATTCCTAGGGGTTTTAAATGTTTTTCTATAGGCCCATAGGGCATCATCTACTTTTAATGCCCACTCTTTTCTGTTTGATTCAACCGTTTTTTCTAGGATGCGTTTAAGTTCTCGGTTTGCTACTTCAACTTGCCCACTAGTTTGATGGTGATATGAGGTAGCTATCCTGTGGTGTACTCCATATTTTTTTAAGACTTTATCAAATTCAGTATTACAGAAATGAGTGCCCCTATCACTAATGATAGCTCTAGGTGTTCCAAATCGAGAGAACAATTTCTTGAGAAACTTAACTACTACTCTAGCATCATTGGTAGGTAAAGCTTCGGCTTCCACTCATTTTGACATGTAATCAACTGCCACTAGGATGTATTTATTTCCAAATGAACTAAGGAATGACCCATAAAATCAATACTTTATATATCAAATATTTCACATGATAGCATATATGTTTGAGGCATTTCATCACGTTTAGAAACATTACCTATTCTTTGGCATTTATCACACGAAGCGACATACCTGTTGGCATCTTTGAATAGAGTGGGCCAATAGGAACCTGATTCGAGTATTTTATGTACCGTCTTAATGCCACTGTAGTGTCCTCTTGAAGGTCCTGAATGGCAATGTTCCAGAATTTTGCTTGCTTCCGCCTTTGTAACGCATCTTCGAATTACCTGATCTAGACATATGCAGAAAAGAAAAGGATCTTCCCAAAAATAGTTTTTCACATCAGTAAAGAATCGCTTCTTTTTGGCAAGATGTTAACAGCTAAATAATTCGCAATATCTGCAAACCATGGTACCTCAGAGTGGGTTATAGAAAAGAGTTATTCTTCAGGAAAAGAGTCATTTATCTCACTTTCATCGAGTTCTTTGATATGTGGGTTTTCAAGCCTAGAGAGGTGATCTGCTGCAAGGTTTTCAGCTCCCTTCTTACCCTGTATTTCCAAATCAAATTCCTGTAAAAGTAAAATCCATCTTATGACTCGAGGTTTTGCATCAGGTTTAGTTAAAAGATAACGAAGAGCGGAGTGGTCAATGTAAACGACAACTTTAGATAATAATAAATACTGTCTAAATTTGTCAAAAACAAAAACTACAGCTAGCATTTCTTTCTCTGTGGTGGTGTAGTTTTCATGTACGAGTGTTAATGTTCTGCTAGCATAACAGATTGGCCGAAAATGCTTGTCTCTTCGTTGTGCCAGAACTGCACCTATTGCAAAATCACTCGTATCACACATTAGTTCAAAGGGTAGATTCCAATCAGGTGCAAATAATCGGAGCATTTATTAGTTTATCCTTGAGGATATTGAATGCATCTAAACATTCCTGATCGAAATTGAAAGGAACATCTTTTTCTAGTAATTTTGTTAAAGGCTTAGCTATTTTAGAAAAATCTTTAATGAATCGTCTATAAAATCCTGCATGTCCTAAAAAGCTTCTAATAGCCTTAATTGAACTAGGGGGAGGTAATTTTTCTATTGTTTCAATCTTTGCTTCCTCAATCCCTTTACTAGAAATCTTATGTCCTAATACAATTCCCTCTTGTACCATAAAGTGGCATTTTTAAGGTTTGTTTCCTCACATCTCATTAGAACTTGATTTAAATTTTTAAGGCAAAGATGGAAAGAATTACCGTATACCGAGAAATCATCAATAAATACCTCCATAATGTCTTCCACAAGTTCATCAAAGATTGCAAACATGCAACGCTAAAAAGTAGCAGGAGCATTACATAATCCAAAAGGCATTCTACGATAAGCAAACGTACCGCATGGGCATGTGAATGTTGTCTTCTCTTGATTTTCAGGTGCTATTGGGATTTGGAAATAGTCGGAGAGTCCATCTAGGAAGCAATAGTACATATGCCCAGGTAACCGTTCTAGCATTTGATCAATGAAGGGCAAAGGAAAGTGATCTTTTCTAGTGGCATCCTTTAGCTTCCTGTAATCAATGCAAACTCTCCAACCTGTGACTGTTCTGGTGGGAATTAGTTTATTCTTTTCATTGGCTACCACCGTCATGCCTCCTTTCTTTGGAACAACCTGCATAGGACTTACCCAATTTCTATCAGAAATAGGATAAATTATTCCAGCATCTAGAAGTTTAATTACCTCACCTTTCATAACTTCTTTTACGTTGGGATTCAATCATCTTTGATGTTGCACACATGGCTTGTATTCTTCTTCCATTAAAATTTTGTGGGTGCAAAACGATGGGCTTATTCCCTTAATGTTAGAGATTTTCCAAGCTATGGCTCTTTTATGTTCTCTTAGTACTTGTATCAACTCCTCTTTTTCCTTGGGTTCTAGCTCTGAAGAGATAATTACCGGTAATGTAGAATTGTCCCTGAGGAATGCATATACTAAGTGTTTCTGCAACTGTTTCAATTCCAATTTGGGTAGCTCATCAATAGAAGGTGTTTGTTTTAGTTCGTCATTGACTTTAATGCTTTCTTCTTTCGTTTGTCTGGATAAAGATGTATTCAAATTCAGCTCGTCGACTTTATTTTCTTCCCCCGCTTCTTGAGTCAGGCACAGTTCTATCGTGTCGTCATGTATAATTTCCTGTAATAAGTTTTGAATGATATGATCAGTAGTACCAACAAAATAACAGGAATCATCTTGTTCTCTAGAATATCGCATGATATCATAAATTTGAAAAATAATTTCCTCATCGACTATCCTTAATGTTAGTTTACCGTCACCTACATCGATAACAGCCCTAGCAGTAGCTAAAAAAGGGCACCCTAAAATTTAGGGAACCTCAATGTCCTCAACCATGTCTAGCACAACAAAATCAACAGGGAAAATAAATTTATCAATTTTTACCAAGACATCTTCGATAACTCCTTTAGGATATTTAATAGATCTATCAGCTAATTGAATACTCATCCTAGTGGGTTTTGGTTCCCCAAGATCTAGTTGTTTAAACATTTTATAAGGCATTAAATTAATACTGGCACCTAGATCAGCTAATGCTTTCTTAACATTTAAACTACCAATTAAATAGGGAATAGTAAAACTTCCTATGTCTTTTAATTTGGTTGGTAACTTGTTTTGGAGGATGGTTGAACATTCTTCATTAACCTCCACTGTTGATATTTCTTCAAGCTTCCTTTATTCGTCAGGAGTTCTTTTAAAAATTTTGCGTATGTTGGCATTTGTGAAATTGCTTCAACAAAGGGTAAGTTAATATGTATTTATTTAAAAAGTTCAAGAAATTTACCGTATTGGGCGTCTAATCGGTCTTTCTTCAACTTTGCGGATATGGGATTTGTGGCTTGCTTTCATTTCGTACTGGAGTTACATTCTTAACTTCATCATCCTTTGCTTTATTATTTTCGAGTCGTATTTTTTTCTTTGGTTCCACTAACTCCTTTCCACTTCTCAATGTAACTACCCTTACCTGTTCGATTCCTTTAGAAAAAAAATCTCTGATCAAATTTTAGAAACTATCTTAGTAAGTTGTCCAACTGACTTAGTAAGTTCCCCAACTTAGCTTCGATCCCTTTGATTGATGCTTGTTTATTATCGAGTGTCGTCTCAGTTTGCTGGAAACAGGTTTCTGTGGGTACCATAAATTTTGTCAGCATCTCTTCAAGGTTCAGCTTCTTTTCCTGTGGATAAGGCTGATTTTGGAAGTTTTAAGGTGGTTGTTGTCTTTGATTTCCTTGACCTTCCCATAAGAAATTTGGGTGGTTCCTCCAGCCTGGGTTATAATTGTTACTATAAGGGTTATTATTAGATCTGAAATTATTACCTATATAGTTCATCTGTTCGCTTTCTGTGCCCGGTTGGTAGGGTGGGTACTCAGGATTCGCCACGGTTCCACTTGCATTGCACCGCATTACTGGATGTCCCTGCGAAGAACACAAACTATCAAGCTTTTTATTCATCATCTCTACCCGTGTTGATAGCATGGTTACTGCGTCGAGGTTGTAAACTCCAGCAGATTTTGTTGGTTTTATCCTTGTAACCTGCCACTGATAGTTATTCAGTGACATCTCTTCAATAAACTCGTAAGCTGCTTCAGGAGTTCTGTTGTTCAGGGTTCCATCGGCGGCTGAATCAATTAGTTGCCTCGTTAAAGGTTTGGACTTGGAGCCACAAGGGTAAACCATGGTGCGGACACCTTCTCAAGAGATCTTTATATGTCTCCCATGAGTCGTATAATGTCTCTAATTCCATCTGCACAAAAGAAGATATATCATTCCGTAGTTTGGCCGTTTTGGCTGGTGGGAAATATTTTAATAAAAAAATTTCGGTCATTTGATCCCATGTAGTGATTGATCCTCGTGGTAACAAGTTTAACCATCCTTAATGAAAAGGGAAATAACCGAAGATGTATGGCATCATCAGAAACGCCATTTATTTTGAAGGTATCATAGAACTCTAAAAAATTAGCTATATGAGTATTTAGGTCTTCGTCCTGCAAACCATCAAATTGAACAAATTGTTGAATCATTTGTATAGTGTTAGGCTTTAATTCAAAATTATTAGCAGCTATAGCAGGCCTAACAATTCTTGATTCTGCTCCTGTTAAATGAGGTTTAGCATAATCATACATAGTTCACGGAGCATTATTTTCTGCCACATCTTATGGTGGTGGATTATTCTCATCCATCCCTTCAGTAGGATTGGATTTTCCTTCTCGTTCTTCTTCTGTGTAATTTAGGGCTCGCCTAATTTCTCTGCGATTCCTGTGAGTGGTAGCTTCAATATCACTGTCGTACACTAGTGGTCCTTTCTGGTTCCTTCTCGTCATAAACTAGAGGTACCTGTTAAGGAAAGAAAGAAAGAAAATTTTAGTAAAGTTCAAAAGAATAAAAATAAAAGTAAATTGCAAAAAAAAAAGGCTAAAGGAATAAAAATAGAGCTTTCTTAATATTTTAGTTCCCTGGCAACGGCACCAAAAACTTGATCGTTGTGATTAGCCAGAGTTTTAAATTTATAATGAATGAGAATGATCGAACCTAAAAACTAATTATGACAATGATTAAGGAAAGTGCACCTATCGAACAGTAGTATAGCTTAGGCAAGACCGGATTGTCAAACCCAAAGGAACTAAAAGTACTAAACCAACTTTCTTTTTATTATCTAGCTTAAAATAAGTGAAGTTGTTGTTTAATCTAAATTTAACTAAATACTAAGCTAAAGGCGCAAATACAAAAAGAGTGAACTGGGGAAATACTGTTGGGAAAACTCAGTTGATTAAGACGATACCCTTAGGAAGAATCCACCTAGACTTCACTTGTTATCTAACACTGAACCAGACAATTTATTCACTTGACTTGTTCCGTAGGACTCCCTAATTTATATTAAACCTTCTCTTGAAGCGAATAACGTCTAACCCTAGGTTGATTAATTGAAATCTCTTTCTAATTAAAACCCCTAGAATTGTATTAACTCGATCTATGGACTCCCATATTAGGTTTCACCCTAATCTGGCAAAATCTCGTCACCCTATCTCTAGGTATGCGATCAACTCCGCTTAATTATGCTAGATCTACTCTTAAGCAGGGATTTTTCCTCCACCACCTAAGCACATCCAACTTGAATCAATATCCCAGAAATATTAACACAAGAATTAAGCACACATAATTAAGAACAAATCAAGTATTTATCATATAGTTCAGAAAACAATAACAAGATCCGTCTTAGGTTTCATCCCCTTCAGGTATCTGAAGGGTTTAGTTCACATCAATAAAAGAAAACATCTCAGAAGAAAAGATAAAACAAAACATAAGAGATCCCTAAAACCCCCTGAAGGAATTAAAGGAGAAATCTATCGTCTTGGGTAGAATTCCGGCTTCTTGAGATGGATCAACTGGCTATCTTCAAGTAATTTCCACAAATCTGACCTTTACGGCTCGACTCCTTGGCCTAGCTAACCGCCCTCTTCAAGGCTGTACCTAGGGGGTTTATATAGGCTTTTGAATTGGGTTTCTTTGCCTCTAAGTATCCTTTTCCGAGTGAAATTGCTCTTCTCCACGACAAGGACACGACCATGGCACACGCCCGTGTGAATCGTGGCTAGGCCGTGTTCAGACTTTTAATGAGGCACAGCCATGTGGTCTTGGGCCCAGGCCATGTCGATTTTTAGTTTGGCCCAATTTGGTCCGTTTTGAGCCTGTTTCTCGTTCTTTCTATTCTTGGATGCTTTCCTAAGTATAAGACATGAAAAGAAAGGATTAAGAGCTCCTTTTTATATAAATCAAGGGTTAAATCATCCAAAGGTATGCTAAATATGGGATTAAAAATATGTTACTTTTACAGTTTATCAATTACCGTCAATTGAATAAGATGAAAATAAAGAATAAATATCCGTTGCCTCGAATAGACGATTTATTTGATCAGTTAAAAGTAGCTACTACTTTTTCCAAGATTGATCTGAGATTGGGATACTATCAGTTGAGAGTTAAAGATTCAGACATTCGAAAGACTGCTTTCAGAACGAGGTACGGGCATTATGAGGTTTTAGTTATGCCATTTGGACTAACCAATGCTCCTACTATTTTTATGGATCTAATGAACAGAATTTTCAGACCGTACCTAGATCGATTTGTTATGGTGTTCATAGATGACATCTTGATTTATTCACATGATGAAAATGAGCATGCTCAACATCTGAGAATTGTATTACAAACTTTGAGAGAAAAGAAATTGTATGCGAAATTGAGCAAATGTGAATTCTGGTTAACGAGGTTAGTTTTCTGGGACATATTGTCTCAGCTTCTAGAATCCGAGTGGATCCGAGTAAGATTTCTGCTATTCTGAGTTGGAAACCTCTTAAAAATGCATCTGAAGTCCGTAGTTTTCTGGGTTTAGCTGGTTATTATCATCGATTTGTAAAAGGATTTTTAGTGATAGCTACTCTGTTGACTAGATTGCTACAGAAAGATATTAGATTTGAATGGTCAGATAAATGCCAGAAAAGTTTTGATCAGTTGAAAACTCTGTTAATAGAAGCTCTAGTGTTAGTACAGCCAAAATCGGGTAAAAAATTTGTTATATACAGTGATGCATCGTTAAATGGTTTGGGATGTGTTTTGATGCAGGAAGGCAAAGTTGTAGCTTATGCCTCGAGACAATTGAAGCCTCATGAAAAAAATTATCCGACACACGACCTTGAACTAACTGCGATTGTGTTTACACTTAAGATTTGGCTCCATTATCTGTACGGTGAGAAATGTCATGTGTTTTCAGATCATAAAAGTCTGAAATATCTGATGACTCAGAAAGATTTGAACCTGAGTCAAAAAAGATGGCTAGAGCTGTTAAAAGATTATGAGCTTGTGATAGATTATCATCTCGGTAAAGCGAAAGTAGTGGCTGATGCATTGAGTAGAAAATCATTGTTTGCACTACATGCTTTGAAGGCTCAGTTAGATTTGTTTGATGATAGTTCTATGTTAGCTGAGTTAAAAGAGAAACCATTGTTTATACAGCAGATATGTAATGCTCAAAAATCTGATAATGAGTTATTAACGAAACGAGCTCAGTGTGATTTGAATTCTGAATCTAAATTTTGAGTTATTGATGGTTGCTTAAGATTTTGAGATTTATCTGTGTTCCAAGAAATCTGGAGTTGATTCAGCTGATTTTGTGTGAAGCTCATAACAGTTGTCTATCTATTCATCTGGGGAGTACAAAAATGCATCATGATTTGAAACGACACTATTGGTGGTCTGGTATGAAACGAGACATTTCTGACTTTGTTTCGAAATGCTTAATCTATCAAAAAGGGAAAGCTGAACATCAAGTTCTGTTTGGGTTGCTACAACTGATTCTGATTCCTGAGTGGAAATGGGATAGAGTGGCAATGGATTTTGTTTCTGATCTGCCTCAGACTCCGAGAAAGAAAGATGCAATTTGGGTCATAGTTGACCGAATGACGAAATCTGCCCATTTTATTCCGGTAAGATCTGATTATTCACTTGATAGATTAGCCGAGCTTTATATTTCTGAGATTGTTAGATTACACGGGGTGCCACTATCCATTGTGTCAAATAGGGATCTGAGGTTTACATCGAGATTCTGGAAGAAATTACAAGAAGCTTTAGGCATGAAACTGCATTTCAGTACAGCTTTTCATCTGCAAACAGATGGTCAATCTGAGCGGATCATTCAGATTCTTGAAGAGATGTTAAGATGTTGTATACTTGAGTTTAACGGTACGTGGGAACAGTATCTGCCATTAATTGAATTTGCATACAATAACAGTTTTCTGTCAAGTATCAAAATGGCACCTTATGAAGTTTTGTACGGACGTACATGTCGTACACCTCTATACTGGACTGAGCTCAGTGAAAATAAGCTACATGGGGTCGATTTGATAAAAGACTTAGAACAAAAAGTGAAACTGATCCGAGATTGTTTGAAAGCAGCATCTGACTGTCAGAAGTCTTATGCAGACTTGAAACGAAAATATATAGAATTTGAAATCAGCGACAAAGTATTTCTGAAAGTGTCTCCGTGGAAGAAAGTACTCCGATTCGAACGTAAAGGCAAGTTAAGTTCGAGGTTCATCGGACCGTTTGAGAACATTGAACGAGTTGGGCCTGGTGCATATACATTAAGGTTGCCCTCTGAGCTAGAAAAGATACACAATGTATTCCATGTCTCGATGCTCCATAGATATCGATCCGATCCGTCATATGTGATTGCCCCATCTGAAATTGAAATCCAATATGGTATGTCTTATGAAGAGGAACCGATTCGTATTTTAGCTCATAAAGTGAAAGAGTTGAGAAACAAGAAAATTTCGTTAGTGAAAGTACTATGGAAACGACACAGAATAGAAGAGGCTACGTGGGAGCCTAAAGATTCAATGAGACAAGAATATCCGAATCTATTTAACGGTAAGATTTTCAGGGATGAAAATCCCTAAGGGGGGAGAATTGTAACAGACTGGTTTATACCCTAGGCGAAACAGTGGTTTCGAGACCACAAATCCGAGTTTGTATAATATTTTAATATTATATTCTGTGCCATTGATCTGTGACTAAGCATGTGGTAAATTTTCGTGAACTAATTTGTCTGTCTGTGTGTTTAATTTGAATGAAGGATTGAATTGCATTGATTTGTAAATTAGCATGCTACATGAAAAGGTGCCTATTTGCCATGTCTTTAAGAGTATGGAGGATTTATGTGGCAAATTTGCCTATTACCTAAGTTAGTGGACAACACAAGTACTAAAATGGCCTTAATTCATTTGTTATATATGTTTTATTATAAGGGTAATTTTGTAATAAGATTAATAATATGTTTTGTAACAAAAAAAAACAAATGGTAGTGGATGTTCATCTTCATATCTTACCACCGAAAATCAAAGAAAGAAAAAGAAGAAAACCTTAAGTTAGGTTCGACCTTTTCAAGCTCAAACTAAGGTGAGTTTTGACTTCGGTTTTTGATAATTTCTACGTTTTTGCAATCGTTGCTTTGTCTATTACAAAGCCCATGTCTCAATTTTGTGTATTGATGATGTTTGTGAGATATGCCATTGATGATATGTTGAGCTTTATAATTAATTTAGTTGTTAAATGAAAGATTTGAGCTAGATGAACATACTTTGTTCTTGAATTTTTGATGAATTTAGTTAATTAGGGCTAAATTGAGAAAATAGTAATTTGAAGGACTAAATTGCAAATTTGATGGAAAATATGGGCTTGTATGTGATGGATGAACATTCGGCTAAGCATGAGTATTTAATGATTTTGTGAATTTGATGTTTTGAGAAAAATGGACTAAATTGATAAATTATGCAAATGTGAGGGTTAATTTGTAAATAGCCCTAAATGTATGTCTTTGGATTGAATTTAATGAATTAGTGAATAAAAGGGTTAATTCTAAATATGTATAGATCAAGAACCAAGGAAAACGGGCTAGTTGTGAATTGGGAGTTTGCTTGAATGAATGTGATATATGAAGTATACCTTGGTATAGTTGAAGTACATGAATTAATTAAGTTTTTGGGTAAGTATTTGGATGAATTTTAACTTAATATACATATGTTTTGCTCTTGGAAATTGACATGGTTGAAATAGATATTGAATGTTTAGATTGAATGGTTATTTTGGTTGTCTAGTATGCATGAATTGTGTTGGAAAATAATACTTGTAGGGAAGAGCCAAGTGTGTGGCATTTTGGCCTTGACAATAGCCTATAATGTCACACGGTTGTGGCACACAGCCGTGCCTAGTGACCGTGGGGCTAAGTCAGTAGCTAGCATAAGAGTACACGACCTTGGCACACGGACGTGCCTAGTAGCCGTGTGATATTTGACAGGATCGACCACGGCCAAAGTCCACGGGCGTGCTTGGTGGCCGTGGAGCAAAGGTCAGTTGCGACCACGGGGAGGACACATGGGTGTGTCTAGCAGCCGTGGGAGGCACACGGCCAACCCACACGAGCGTGTAACCCCTGAAACTTAGACAAGTTTTAAAATTTCGTGAAATTTTGTATGTGTTCCAGTTTAGTCCTAACTCGATCTAAAAGCATGTTTTAGGTCTCGTTGACCGCAATAAGGGACATTATGATTGTTTTCTATGTGATATTTGATGAATTGTCTATTTGCTGTTTTGATCTGTTCGGTAACGCCTTTAACCCTATTTCAGCGATGAATACGGGTTAAGGGTGTTACAGCGAGCCTATGATAAAAAACGTCCGCCCAAGAGAATTTCACGAAGAGGACCTTGTACTAAAAAAGATCCTTCCTGTAATATCCTGAATAAATGGGTCTGTGCATTTTATGTGTTTGAATGCTTAAAACTTTAATTTGAGAATTTGAGGTACAAATGGGGCCCAAATTGGGCTGAGGCCTTGTTTTAAATTTTTTGTTCAGACACATTAGGGGTTTAAATTGAAGTTTTAGTAGTTTAATGGGCATATTGGGCTTGTGGCCCAAAGGAAATGGTGCCATTAGGAGAAAGAGGAGTTGGCGTCACTTGTGCATAAGGAAGGCCCAAATTCTGGCAACTTGAAGCCCAAGTTTTAGGGCTAAAATTCGACACTTAAAGGGAGCAATAAGGGGGACGACACAAGGCTACTTTTTAGGGATTTTTAATATTTATTTTATGTGTGGATAATAAGCAGATAAAGGCTATTTTTGAGGAGATAACAGATTAAGATAAGGGAAAAGGGATAGGAGCTATCATGTGTGGCAGTGTTGGCCGAAAATCAATCTCTGCTAAGGAGAGGAATCGGTTTTCTATATATAGAGGGGGGTGCCGAAATTTTGAAGCCTCTCTTTTATTTTTCTTTTCTCATCTTTTTTCCTATCAAAAGCCAAAAACCATCATCTTCTTCACCTTTACTTCCTCTCTGAAATTTCTTGGTTGGCTGAATCTTCTAACCTCTATTGATATTCTTCTTTTAATCTCTAAAAGCCGAAACTACATCTCTATTATTCTAACCTCCTACTTAATATTGATTGGCCGAATCTCACTTAGCCATCTCTTCAATTCTTAAATCTTCTAAAAGCCGAAATCCTTAGATCTAACCTCCTGAAGTTGCTGAATCTTCTTTAGTGGAGTCTGCTTGTGCCGAATTTTGAAGGAAACAATAGGTAAGTGTCGATTTTAGGGTTTCAATATTTTTTGACTTTTCAAAGTCCTTAGTCTAATGGCTATTTAGAAACTAACCTCCTATTTCTCTCTTATTTTCGACATTCTGGGATCTGAAGAGGAGTCAATTGCGTAGTTTTTTAAGTCATAAGTTCAGTAATACTTGAATCGTGGTACTTTCGAGATTTCAAGGTAAGGAAATCTATTGTTTTAATATATAAAATCGGGTAGAACACTAACCATGGTCGAATATAGGAGGGGCCCTATTTCCATATCTTTCCAGCTTTTTGACCAAGTTGTAGATCGGTTTAGCAAGAGTATCGACATTAATCAGGTGTGTAACCTTTCCCACTATGAGATTGGGTGCTAATATATATATATATGTATAAATCTGCTATACCCTATTAAATGCCGAAATCCCGGCATTATGATTGAAAACCCGAGGAGGGTAAAGGCTAATCATCAGGTCAGTGATTTCTATCCTTCTTCAGTAATATGCTTTGTATGACGATTTCTCTGTATGTTGGGGTTGGGTAATTGATGAAAAGGGGGAAGTGGTCTGTTCTGGTGGCTTATGCCATTTCAGCCTGGTGACTCTGTCACAACTCTGACAATGAGCAGCATGACTACCATTGATGGTGTGTAGCGGTGTGGGTTGATTGTAGAAATCGCCAATGGTGTGATCGGCAGGTAAGGGTGGTGTGTAGCGGATGGAAACCTAGGATTGGGTTGGGTTTTATGTATGTTATCTTTTATATTATGTTTTATATTCTGATCTGTGGGCTAAGGCCCAATCTGATGGTGCACGAGGGTTGCACACTGAGTCTCGCGACTCACCCTTTTATTTTAACCATTTCAGGTGACAGTTAGTGTAACACCCCAAACCCGGCCCACAAGTCCTGACCGGATCTGGTATGTCACTGCGGAAAAACGTTTGAAAAATCTTTGACTTTAGGATAAAACTTGAAAATTTTGTTAACTTTCGGGAAGTAAGTCCATTAAAAGTTATTAAATAATATAAGCTCGGTCTGAATTAAAACTTTATTATAATTTATTAAAAGATAAGTCATTTGTAAAAATATTTCTAAGTACGATATAAATTTTATCATCCATAAAAAGAGTACTTTAAACAAAAGTGGCCCTTATTACATAAAATCAATAGCCAAAATACGAATAATATAAAAATCAAGATTAATTAACTAAACAAATAAACATCTACTTCTGCATGAAGAACTTCTTCTGCATGGCCACCTCGTAACCACTCCAACCCGGTCCGATCATCATGTCACCTGCGATGTTGGATAAATAATTGGGTGAGTCATAATGACTCAGTGTGTAATTAAACCACTGATATCCACCCACATGTTAACCACAAATCAACCCAATCAAATGCAACATGTAAATATAATCAGACATTACCACATCATGGGCTTGGCCCACATTCAAATATTCAAGTACTGGGCTAGGCCATTTTCTCATCAATCCACTGATCACTGGGCTTGGCCCATTTCCACATATGTTCTCATAACATACCATATCCACATGTCGTATTGGCTTGGCCCTTTTCCATATCATTTCATAAACGGAAAAATGCAATCATGAACCCAACCCAAGCCTAAGGTCCATCCGCTACACACCCCTTATCCAAATTTACCACACACCAGGGGATTATCGAATCACCCTCTCCTTTTCCCTCCAAAAAGGCAACCAATGCCATCCACGATGTAGCACGTAGCTAACATCAACCACGATGGAGCACACAGCACCCATCAGCCACGATATGGCATAGAGCCGATATCAATCAAGGTAACCACGCGAACTTAATCGCAAGAATCCACAACGCGACCTCGATCGGCGCCAATCCACGATGTAGCACAAAGTCGACATCAACCACGTACTCGAAGTACACCCTGTCCTTCTTTCATAACCCACCCATGCACATGTAACATGATATAATGACAAGGTGATGCATGTGCATGTCATTCACACAAATATAGGCATACACTCATATTTAAATTAGTGATCACATAGTAACAAGTTTGCCACTAACCTGGTCATCGTCATACCCCTTAAGGGTACCATTTTCACATTTAACTGCACTTGTTAGCAAACATATAACATAGGCAAATATCACGCAAATCCCGAAAACAGTGGGCTAACTACACACCTTATAACCTGAAGCTCTAAACCTTCGATCTCGACACTATCGCTCAACAAAACTACGACTACCTGCCTATAGCTCTCTCCTGCTGCTGGCCCATACCCTGGTGGCCAATCTCGTACAGCAGAAACCGATCTCTTCTTGAACTTTGGGATGGGAGCTTTCCCTTTTCCCTCTGGACTGGCACTCGCATCCATCGACGACACTTAATCAGAACCACATGATTAATCAACGAGGTCATAAATCTACTAATAACGAAACTACATCACTTACTAATATCCTTACCAAATGAACTGAGATCTCGAAGGCTTCCTTTGCTTCTGCCGATTTGCCCTATTAACCATAGTCAACACTCGGTCAACACAAGAACACATCTAATGGCCTAAGGCCGAATACCAAAGGATCACTTACCCTCTTACTCGGATCCGAACACCAATGGCCTTACGAAGTTGCCTGAAAATCCCTGCTACAAGACTCTTAGAACCGGCTATTAACCAAAATCCATGCAAAAGGCTCCTTTGCCGAATACTTACCACCCTTGCCTTGATGAGTCTAATCTCAAGAGACTCCCCCTTTAAGCTCCTTGGTGCTGGCTACAAACAACACAAAACAAAGCATCACCTTGGCCCTAGAGACATTCGGCCATACCAAAACTAAGGCCAACCATTCGGTTTTGGCCACTAAAACAAGTAACTAGAACACTTACCCCCAAGCTTTAAATGTCGACAGCACCACACTTCACAGGTTCGGCTTCAAGCTTGGATAAATATAAAAGAAATAGAGAGGCTAAAGGTTTCGGCTTCACTACCAAAAGATGTTGGGGCATTCGGCTAACACAAGGTGTTGTTATGGAGTTTGAAAAGAGTTTGCGAAAGGAATGGGGGTTCGGTCAAAGTGCAAATAGGGAAGGGGAAAGAAGAAAACAAAAGTATCTTTATGGGGCCTTAGAGTTTCGGTCACAAGGCACAGAAAATGGAAATTGAACTAGGTGACTTCTCAAAAAAAAATTCGGCACAAGAGAATGAGATGAGAGAAAGACTTTCGGCTTGGAAAACAAAAGGAGAAAAAGGATTTCTAAAAGGGTGCTCCCCCTATTTATAGAATTCGGCCACATCACTTACTAATTCAAACTAATTTAAATTAGTCCACTTCCCTAACTATTTTATCCCTATTTTATCTCCTTATCAAATCAAAAATAACCCAATAACAACCATTATCACCTATTTACTAATTTTAAACTAACTAAAATAATCCCACAATTATCAAAAATAAATAAAATAAAGCAAGATTCCCACCAACCGAATTCAAAAAGCTAAACAACACCAATTAATCTTTATCCACTTGAAACCCCCCCATGTGCCGTCCACCTTCATGCCAACCAGCAGCAAAAAGAAGGAAAAACCCCCACTTGCAGCCTCCAAGGTTCGAACACAGGACCTGGGGGAACCAGCAGCCAAGTAGCGCCCCGGGCCATTCGGCCAACCTAACTTTCATGTCAAAAAGCCCCAACATTTATTTATAAATCCTTCCTACCTCAGCCCATCACCAAATAACAAAATAAAAACGCAACAATGCTGCTCCAGCCCTCGAACTCGCGCCTTCCCTTCTCCAGCTCCTAAGTGGCGCATGAGAGCCACTTTGCCAATGAGCTCTTTGCGTCACAACTCATTCCAGCTCCTCTTAAGGCCTCCTCCCCTTTAAACGCCAAACCCAAAAATTAAAACCACTTCGCTGCTGCCGAGCTTCGAACCTAGGCCCTTGCTGGGCGCCATACCCTAAGCCTTTAAGTAGCGCCTAGAAGCCACTTCGCCAAAGCCTTTCTTGTGTCCTAAACTCCCCCAAATTATTTTAAGGCCTTCTCGCCCTATTTCCCCTTTTTACACCAAAAATCTAAAATTTTCCAAAATATTCCCCTGTCATCCGAGCATTCTTAAAACCTCTAAACACACTCAAGCACTCCCAAAAACCTTCCAACCCTTGCATTATACCCAAACTGCATAGCCCCTAAACCAGGGTGTTACAGTTAGAGCATCGAACTGGGCTGGAGAGGAGAGCAAGGTGGCCATGCAAAAGAACATTTGGATTCAGTGCAAAAAGACTTTAGTTAGTATTTTATATTTTTACTTAATGGGTTTTAAATCTCGTTGTAATAAGGCCATAGGCCACTAGACTATTGTTATGTTTTTGGGTTTATGTTGGGTTTTATTATTAGACTTTTTAAATTATGTTTTAAAAATTAAACTAAGACATGTACAAGATTTCGATTTTTAATTTAAATTCATCAAGGCAACTTATAACTTTATACCTTATATAACTTAATAAATTATTCAATTTTCGGTATTAACGATTAAACCTAGTAATTGTTTTCCAAAACGTGACATGTTTTGTAAAATCACTCAAGTGACATACCAGATCCAGTTGTAGTGTTTAGGCCGTGTTTGGGGTGTTACACTTTCCATACAAAAGGATTTCAGAGGAAAATGGATTCCGAATTGGGAAGGACCATATGCGGTGAAGAAAGCTTTCTCTGGAGGTGCACTAATTCTGACTGAAATTGATGGGAAAAGCTTACCCAATCCTGTGAACTCTAATTCAGTCAAAATTTTTCTTGAAAAGAGGAGAAGAGGCTAAGGTGAAAACCCGCAAAGGGCACTTTGAGTCTTCAAAAAAAAAAAGAGAGGCCAGGGCGAAAACCCGCAAAGGGCGCCTTGAGACCAAAGGGGTTTTGAGTTGAAAACTCGAAAAGGGCGGCTCAAATTTTAAATGTGCATGCAGTAATCTTGCTATACTTGAATCAATAAGAAATGAAGTATTTTGCATATCTGGGTATCAACAAAGTACTTTGGGTCTTCTAAACACATGTTAAGCTCAAAGAAGTCTTCATGAAGTTTGTATATAGAAGCCCAATCTGCGATAACTAGGGTATTTGATCTTTGTCCTATTCATGTTACTATCTTTGGATTCTTTTTCTTCTCAAAGATATGTTCCCAGTTAACTTTCTTTGTATTTCTGATAATTCATTTAACTCTCTTTGAGATCAATTTATTTGTTGCCTATTATTCATAAGCATGTTGCATTGAAATAATGATTGATGAACTAATAATTTCACAAAATAAGTTCTACATATTACTTTGGAAATTTCTAGATAAAACAAGAAACCGAAACATGACAATTGTTTAAAATTTCCATGTACATAGATTGGAAATATTTGAGAAATAAGAGTCTTGATGGAGAATAATGAGTTGTTGTAAACAATGTTATTGGGTTATTCGAAAAATGGTATGACAAACCAATTTTTGACGGAAAAGATTCAAAAACCCTAAATTGTGGTGGAATGAATTGAAATTGAAACAAGTTCTGTATCCTTAAATTGCAATAAGGACAGAAAAAGTTGCAGTTCTTGGGGGATGCTTTGAAGATGGTATAAGCCTTGTGTCTCTAAGGTTCAAGAGGAATGGGCCCTAAAATTTCCATGGGGCAAATTATTTGAAGCAAGAAAATGATACTTCAAGGGAACGAAAATGAAACCTTGGCGGATAAATGAGTTGGATAGGAATCATACTCATATCATTTTTCCATTCACATATCATAGCATGACTAAATAGGAGCACTTGATTCATTTCGATCACAGCTGTAAAATATTTATGAAAGTTTATTTTGAAATACATTTGTTAATCGATTTTGGATAACCTTTATTTAAGTTTTTAGAAAATTCCCATTTAAAACAATTTAAGCAAAATAATAAGTATATCAAACACAAAGCAAATAATAAAATACTCCAAAGACCTTATTACAACATAAAAACCTAAAATAGTAAAGTGAACGAAGATAGAAATCTAACGTTCCAAAATAAAAACACCATTTCTGAAGTATGGCCTCCACCGAGTCATCCATGGCCCCAAGTCCTTGTCACTGAGCATTATCTACAAGGGTTAAGAATGGGGGTGAGTTACAAGAACTCAGTGTGCAATCCCCTTACCGTCATCCACTAGGCCTGAAGCCGTATATCAAAATCTTGGGCCTAAGCCCATTCACACAACAATACTAAAATGAGATGAATGTATGCAACCCAACCCATCCATCTAGTCTCTCCCTCGTACCAGCCAATCTCTCCTGTAGGGATCAAGTTAACCCACCCCGCCAGTCTCTCCAATTTGCAGTCAGGCTACCATTTATAATATTTGTGGCTGAGCCATCAGATTCATATACATTAATATAATCGACACAGAGTCGTTAATTCATATGTTAGGCACATAGCCATTATCAGAATTAGTGGCAATGCCACCGGTCTATACTTCTCTTCATTCAAAATTTCCCATCCAATGCAATATGTAAAGATGCATCATACATAATCGTAAAACATCCATATAAAAATAACATCCATTAACCTATTGAATACTTTTTATGAATCAGCCCATTAAAGCAATACGATCATTCGGCCCATAAGGGCATTTTGGTAATTCAGTCCATAAGGACATTTCGGTAAATCGGCCAATTATAACACTTTGCATATCGGCCCATTATAACAATCTATCAAATCAGCCCATAAGGCAATATAACAATTCAGCCCATTAAGGCAATATAACAATTCAACCCATTAGGGGCATTTCCATAATTGGGCCCATAAGGGCAATCTATCAAATCGACCCATTAAGCAATTTCGTAATTCGGCCCTTTAGGGGAATTTTTGTAATTTGGTAGCTTGACCCACTAAGGGTAATTCAGTAATCTTACAACCTAGGGGTATTTCGGTAATTTACCCTCCAAGGGTATTTTGGTAATTTCGCAACTTAACTACTAATTTGGGCATAAAAAATTTAAACTGTCCATCCGCGTCATACTGACCAAATTGACTATAACTCAAATTAGAAATCTCAAAATCTAAATCCGTAAATTTTCCTTGAAACTAGACTCATATATCTTCTTACCACAATTTTTCCAGAATTTTTGGCTTAGCCATTTAGGACAGTTTATTCCTTAAAGTTTCCCTTGTTTCACTGTCCAACGATTCTGACTTCTCTTACCCAAAATTAGTTTTCATATGTTGCTTCCACTTATTTCTATTGAAAATAGGCTCACTAAGGAATCTATACATATAAATTATAACTCATAATTCACTTTGAACAATTTTATACGATTTTACCAAGACAGATCAGGGAACCACGAAGTCATTCAGAACCAATCTCACTAAAATTAAGATATCTCAGAATATAAAATTCCTTTTCCTTCTCCGTTTCTTCCATATCAAAATAGACACAGCAAGATTTAATTCAATATCTTATTCATTTTCTAATTCCCTTTCTCCTATTTTTTGTGATTTTTCAAAATCACGTCACTGCTACTGTCCAAACTGTTTCATTACAAAATATGGTTACTACTACGAATATACGCACTCCCGAGTGATCACGGATGCTGGTTTCTGATTTTCTTCGGTATTTCAACTGAATCACAAAACATATCATACAAACTTTTAGAGAGATGTGAGATTACACACCATTTCAAACATGTATTCAGAAGGTACAGGATTACACACCTTATTCAAATCAGAACACGATATTCTCCATGCACACCTAAAGATACAATCACCAACAATTAGTCCAAAGCCCAATTTACAACTTTATCCAAGTATTGCGATTGATTAACAATCTATATCACTTACCCACAATCTGAGTCTCTTATTACGAGGGATAGGTGTTCGACTTTTCCACTGTTTTTGAAAAATCCACAAGTAGAGAGTATCGAGTGATTTCGTGCCTAACAGCATAATCGATTAGCCAAACTTTCAATCCGATTAACACTATAACCGAGTAGCGATATTGAGTGGACTATGAAAAGACTCCTTACCTTAATCGATGATAATCACGATTCCAACCAATTGGCTTATGATTACGAATAAATCGAAAAGGATTTGGTATTCGGCCACCCACTAGAACTCCGATTCAACCAAGTAGAGATGTCCAACATACATAAATGGGGAAGATAGAAGATGATAGAAATTTGGCTATTGAAGAGAAAATAATAAAGAAGATTCGATCATATGGTAATGTCGATTTAGGAAAAAGGAAGAACGGTTGAAGAAACGATAAAAAGAAGAGAAGAGATATGAGAAGAAATGTTAGGTAATTCGGCTAACACAAAGGAAAAAGGTTGGAAAAGAGTACCAAAAATGTTCAAAAGAGAAAATAGGCTTTTTCAAGCACAAACTTGCAAATAGGCTAGGAAAATTCAGCTCCTCCTTTTTCCCCAACAAAACCGTGTGCCTCTAATGCCTAAAAGGGTGAATGTTGACCAAATAATCTTTCCAAAACATCACCCACATAATAGGCCACATGTTCCCTTCTCTTGCCTTTTTGCTTCTTTTATTTCCTTCATTTTCCCTAGTCTTCCTCCTTACCATAATCCTTAGCCATCTTACCCAAATTAAAAAGTCTTCCTTACCAAAAATATAGCCATGGCCGACACATGAAATAAAGCAAAAAAATTAATAAAAAAATGAAGTAGATGGGATTCGAACCTCAGACCATTAGTACACTCCACACGCCACTTGCCACTTTACCAATAGACTCTTTGTGCTAGCAAAATGCATCCTTATATCCATAAGCCTTAATGCCACTGACCTTCTCCCCCTTAAGTGCACAAACACAAAAATTTACCTATAGCCTAACTTGAACCCAGAACTTCCTAGAAGCCTCGTAACTTTCCAAAATCACCTTCTTAATAAGTCCAACTTGAAATAATGTCATTCTCTTGTTCTCAAAAATTTTAAACACTCCTACGCCCAAGGTCCAATGGGCCCAATCCTACTAGGCCCAAATTCGGGTCATTACAAATTGTAACATCCCAAAATTGGGCCTAAAAGAATTGGGCCTAATGGGCCTTGGGCGTAGGAATGTTTAAAATTTTCGAGAATATGAGATGGTGTTATTGCAAATTGGACTTATTAGTTAAGTGAATTTGGAAGGTTACGAGGTTTCTAGGAAGTTCGGGGTTTAATTGGGCCTTAGTAAAAATTTGGTATTTTAGCACTTTAAGGAGAGAAGGTAAGGGGCATCAAGGCTTAAGGAAATAAGTGTGCATATTGCTAGCATAAATGAGCATATGGTAAAGAGGATATGATGCCACATGAAGGACTTTGAGGGAGGAGGTTCAAATCCCATCAAGTGCAAAATTATGACTATTTTTTTTTTTTTTTTTTGTGTTCTTTCCTAAGTGTCAGCCAAGGCAGTATTTTAGGCAAGGTGGACTTTTTAATTTTGGCAAGGTGGCTAAGGGAATAAGGAAAGGATGAGGATAGGGAAAGAAATCAAAAGAAAAAGGTAAGTTGAGGGAGCATGTTGGCACAAAGAGAGGAAAATGTTATGAGAAGTTTTGGTTGGCAAATTTTGACTTTTTGCCAAGGCATGGACGGTTTAAGGGAGGGGGAAGTATAGCCGAATATTGCTTTACCTTTTGGTAGAAACCTAAGTTTTTGTTTTGGCCAAAATTTTTTAAGTATCAAATTGTGTCTTTTTCTCCAAAATTTTCTTCTCCTTGCCGAAACTCCAAGTTGCTAGTGAACATATTTTCTTTTTCATTTCTTCTTATTGCAGTATGTACCAAACCATTGAGACCAAATCATTCTCTCTTATCATCTCTTGGAAACCGAAATTAGTTAGCACCCATTCTCTCCTTTTCTTTTCTTTTAATCATCTTTTCAATCCTTCTTCCATTTCTTAAAAACAAAACTTCATCTTGATCAAATCCTTTTCTTTTATTCATTCTCTCCATAACCGAATTTAATAGCAATTTGTCTCTCCATTATCTCTTTTTCCTTCATGGTTGGACACTACCTTCTTGACGAATCAGTGAGTAATATTTTCTATTCAATTTCTTCTCTTAAGGCCGAATATATGTCCTTGTCATGGGATGGTTCTATTAATAAGAATCATCATTTCCTTCTCTCTCTCACAACGTGATCATTTTCTTTTGGTACTGTTCTAAGCGGGAGGCCGTGTATCGTTCTAGCCCTAAGTCAAAAGGTGGAAATTGGATCCAATATCGATAAGGTAAGGAATCCTTCATTGATTATTTGAAATCGTTATGTATTCGTTTAAGTTATTTTCGGGATAATAGTGGTTGTGACTAACCGATTATATTTTAGGGACTAAATCGTTCGATCGATCGACTTGTTGATCATACGATTATAGTGGGTCAACGAAGAGCGGTTCTTTAAGAAATCAATAAGGTGTGTAATCTCGTACCTTCCGAATACATGTTTGAAATGGTGTGTAATCTCACATCTCTCTGAAAGTTTGTATGATATATTTTGTGATTCAGTCGAAATACAGAAGAAAACCAGAAATCAGCATCCGTGATCACTCGGGAGTGCGTATATTCGTAGTAGTAACCATATTTTTGCAATGAAACATTTTGGACAGCAGCGGTGACCTAATTTCGAAAAATCATGAAAAATATGAGAAAGGGAATTAGAAACTAAATAAGATATAGAATGAAAGCTTACTATGTCTTTTTTATATGGAAGAAACGGAGAAGGAAAAGGAATTTTATATTCTGAGATATCTTAATTTTAGTGAGACTGGTTCTGAATGACTTCGTGGTTCCCTGATTTGTCTTTGAAAAATCGTATAAAATTGTACAAAGTGAATTATGAGTTATAGTTTATATGTATAGATTCCTTAGTGAGCCTATTTTCAATAGAAACAGGTGGGAGCAACATATGAAAACTGTATAGTGAGATATTTGAATTTTGGGTAAGAGAGGTTAGAATCATCAAACAGTGAAACAAGGGAAACTTTAAGGAATAAACTGTACTAAATGGTTAAGCCAAAAATTCTGGAAAATTTGTAGTAAGAAGATATATGTCTAGTTTCAGGGAAAATTTACGGATTTAGATTTCGAGATTCCTAACTCGAGTTATAGTCAATTTGGTTAGTATGACACAGATAGACAATTTCGATTTGTATGTCCCAAATTAGTAGTTAAGTCTGGTTTGCGAGATTTACCAAAATACCCTTGGAGGGTAAATTACCGAAATACCCCTGGGTTGGGAGATTACTGAATTATCCTTAGTGGGTAAATTACCGAAATACCCTTGAGTTTGCGGTGGAGCAGATTGAAAAATAGCAGATTTGACATTCCTGAAGTTGCAGTGAAGCAGATCAAAGACATCAGATCTTATCTCCCTGAGTTTGTAGTGGAACAGATCAAAAAATAACAGATCTGGCATTCCTGAAGTTGCAGGAAGTAGATCGAAGACATCAGATCTTATCTCCTTGAGTTTGCAGTGGAGCAGATCGGAAAATAGCAGATCTGGCATTCCTGAAGTTGCAGGAAGCAGATCAAAGACATCAGATCTTATCTCCCTGAATTTGCAGTGGAGCATATCGGAAAATAGTAGATTTGGCATTCCTGAAGTTGCAGTGAAGCAGATCGAAGACATTAGTCTTGTCTCCTTGAAGTTGCAGCAGAGCAGATTGAAGTCATCAGACTTATTGAAATCAAGATGAAGTTCCAATACCGTTGAAGTTGCAGTGGAGTTGGAGCCATTTGAAGAAGACGAGGCAAAATTGGACCTTTTTATAGTATTTGCTCAATTCTCGTTACACGACAATGAGCAAAGAGGGCCAGCTGTAATCAACCCATTTTGCCCAGGCTCGTTCCATTTAGAATAAACCATAATAAAAAATAGAAAAATAAAAAAATAATAAAGTCCAAATAAATTATAGTCCATTTACAAACTAATGCCCAAGCCCAATTACACCCTAAATACCCAATACCCCAAATTACAAACCCTAAACGGACTACCCAGCCCTAGACCCAAACTCGAACGGCCCAAAAGGGCCCAAAACATAACCAGATTCAGAGACCTAGGGTTTTTGGGAAACCCTAGGCGCCGCAAACAGCCCCTTCCTCGCGCCCAGGCCACCAGTCGCGCCGCAGTTTACGCTAATCACCCTATCGCCGCCACATTCTACGCCGATGACCTGCAAAAAGGAAAGAAAAAAACAGTAAAAATGGCAGAATATGTATTTTCTTTTTTTTTATTTTTTTTCGGGTTATAAAAACCCCAAAATAATCTGTAAAAAGGGATAGATACAGAGAGAAATACATTACAAATATATAAAAAAATAGTGATTTATACACCATCAATCAAAAACAACAGAAGGTGATTTTTATATTATCCTATTTTGTTTAATTTTTTTTATTTTCTATTCGACCTATGTTCTTTTAATACATAAACACTGTTTAAAAAATAATAAAAAAAAGTACCTCTCAATTTGCCTTCAAAAAGCAGGGTTGCTGGCCTCCGACTCACATATACGGTGGCGCGTGCGGAGGCGCGTGCAACGGCCCGCCATCGGAGGCTAGGCCAGAGTCAAGCCTCAGGCCGAAGAGGGGAGAGCATTTCAGAGCTCTGTTCTGTGTTTTATATATATATATAAATAAGTGTTTAAAATGATTTTTTTATCTGATTTTTAGCTTATATATCAGCATAAGAACGACGCCGTTTTTGCTTAAGCCAATAAGCATTAAAACGACGCCGTTTTAAGGGAGGATCCGCGCATTGACCCGAAAACACGGAGAGGATCCGCGTGATTTTATAAAAAGGGAAATTTACCATTTTAGTCCCTTTGCAATTTTATTAGTTTTAATTTCGTCCAATTTAACATTTTTATTTAATTAGCCCTGAAAGTCTGTTTTTGTTTCAATTGAGTCCTCTGACTGCTTAAAGGCCAAAATCAGAACGACGTAGTTTTGAAAAGAAGGCATAATTGCCCAATAAGTCCCCATAGTTTAACGCGTATTTTGATTTAGTCCTTTTATATCTATTTTTATTGCTATTTAACCCCTGTTTCTTTGTTTATTTTTAAAACATTTTTTATTTTATTTTATTTTAAATTATTTTAACATTGTATTAAATTATTCTATCATATAAAAAATTTTCTATGTTACTTTTTACTATTTGCATATTAATTTATTAATAGTATAAAGTTTTTTAGGTATTATCTTTCTTAAATATGTATTATATATATATATATTAAATTATTACTATTTATTATTTTATTTAGTTTAATATTATTTATATATTACATATTATTTTATATTTATATATTAATTATTATATTATATATTTTAAACATTTTTGTACATTATATAGTATTATATTATATCATATATTATTTTTAAAATTTTATTTTATATAAAATTTCAATATAACATATTATTTATTCTTAAATATGTAGTTTTTGTTATATATGCATTAGATTATTATAAATTTGTTTTTTTATTTAAAGTTATAAATCATTTATTTATTTCAAAATGTATTTTATTTATTTTCTCAAAAATATATGTGCTATTTTTATTGTTTGCTGTATCATTTTATTTTTTTTATTTGCAATATTCATTTATTATTTAATATATGTCATTGGATGAAAAGTTCATATTTATTTAGTACTTTTTTTATTTTGTTATTTATTGCTTTATATATTCTATTTGCCCATGCTCTTAGTTATTATTTTATGATTGCTTTAGTGAAGTTATTTTTATTAGTCGTTATTTTATATTGTTATTCCTTTATTTGTCTATATTAGTATTAATCGTAGTATAACCTGTGGTTATAATGAATTGATATTCGATATTTATATTTTATAATGTATCAATGCTAAATCAAATCCATACCATTTTTATAAAAAAAAACATTTTGCAAAATTGTCATATTTTATTTAAAAGTTTAAAGAATACGGTGATATCTAATATTTGGGAACTTCGAGAAAAAATTGTGCCCTAACTCACTGGGCTTCAATTTTTATCATTGAACTTAAGATATTAAGTATATCTTTTCTTTAAAATTTGAAACCTATAAACTTCCAAATCAAAACTTATTCTCGGGAATTCAAAATGTTATATTCTAACTTATTGGATATGATGTTTTGTGTCTCGAGGTAAGAATTTTCTAAATAAAGGTGAGCCTAGTTCGAAGTCATGAGATATTATATCCTAACTTACTGGGTACAAAATTTTATTTCTTTGAGATAGGTAAGTTTTGGTTTTCTTTCTAACAAAAGGATCATATTTTAAAATTTTTTCAAATTTTCAACACTAGGGCATGATTTTATCAATTAGATACCAATTTTGGGTATTACGAGGGTGATAATCCCTTCCTCGTACGTAACCGACTCCCGAACTCATTTTCTTGAATTTCATAGGCCAAAATTAATTTTTTTTTTAAAAATGTTTTATAAGGTGATCCAATCACACCTAAGCAAAAAGGGATTGGTGGCGACTCCATTTCCGTTTTTAAGGACGATCGCCATTTTTATAAAAAACTTTAAAAATAGTTTCGACAACATTTTATTAATTTGTCATTGTTATGGTATTTATTTTTAAAATAAATTTAATTCATTTAATAATTTTTTAGTCCCTATTCGAAAAAATTATGATACAAGATTTTTATTTTTTCAATTACAATTTATATATATTAATAAGTAATTATATAATGATGAAATAAATTCATAAATCTCAATTATAATAATTCATAGTATAATTATAATAGTAGAAAATAAGTCTTGAGAGTAAATATAATAATTATAATATTTTAAAGAATGTATCTACTGTTTCACTGCTTAAAAGGTAGAGATTTTTTTTAATAAATTAGACTTAAATTTTATAGAAAAAAAAAATTAAACTGTTTAAAATAACAAAAATAAAGGATAAATTAGCTCAAAACTTAAGATTGTGCTTGTTGTTTAAGATTTCTTTAAGTAATAAATGGTGATGAGATTACGTCTTATATTAAGACATTTTGATACTATTTTAAAATATGAGATTACATAATGATTGATATTTTGAGAATTCTAATAACATAATTTTATTGTAAAATATAACAATGCAGGCCAAAGGTAAAATTCCATCAACCAAACACGTCTCAAGTAATTTGGGTTATCCAACTTGAAGTGATTTATTATTTAATAATAAAATATTTTATTTCATTTCAGATTAATTGTAAAATCAATAATAAATTATATTTTTATTATTGGGCATAGTTGAATTTAGGGTTGAAGGGATCCAACCCATAGGTACTTCTCTCTCGAACTTACCTTATTGACGCGAGTAATCATAAGAAATTGCGGAATCTAATGACATGAAACCAGCAATAATTTGAACATATCCTGCTTGTGACTCTCAATAGCTTCGTTATTAAGAAGTATAAAGTGCCAAGTTTTTTTATTGTTCTAATCTCGGTCCATAATTGAAAATAATTTCTGAAAAATAGATTAATATTTTTTTTTAAAAAATAATGCTTTTACATTTACATGGTTTTCTCTAAAATATTTTTTCATTTTTTAACAATTTTTCTAAAATTATTTTTGTTCAAACAAAACATAAATAAATTATATTTTGTTATCAAATCATTACCTTTTCACAATTAAAATTTTATCCTATAATAACTACATTATCTTATATAGACTTAATAATAACTGATGCCTATTGAAAACTTAAATTTGAAGTTGCAATAGAATATTAGAGTACGAAGAGATTAATGAAGTTAGGGGCGTAACTAAAGTGTTGGCAGGGCCTCGGACCTCTAAAATGAAAAAAATTTTCATTTAGGTCCTTTAAAATTTTTAAAATTTTAAATTAATAAAAGTAAAATTGCACTTTGGCACTCTAAAAATGATAAAAATTTGATTTGATCTTTTAAAAATTATAAAGATATAGGCTATTAAAAAGGTGAAATTAAATTTTTACTATCGTAAAAATTACAATTTAATTTCACCTCCTAAATTTTTTATTTTTTATTTTTTGCCTTCTACCCTAAATGAAGTTAAGCATAATTTAAATGTATACTCATATTTATACTATTAAAAGATTCATATTTTATATTATAAAACATATGTTATTAAATTTATATATTATAATTGTCACAACCCAAAACATAGGGGGTTAGATGAAATGAATAATCTAATATTGAAGAGGCTTGATGGTTAAGTTCTTAGTGCACTCCCTTTTGGTTCTAAGTTTTATCCACATCTCTCCCATTTCTTTGCTTTTAATTTTCAGCAAGCAAGGATGAAAAACATACTAAAATAAATATTAATTAAGGCAAAAAATTACCAAGAGTGGGCATCACACAAAATGGTTAAACCTTTGCAGTTTTCCCTTGAATTCCAAGTTCAAGTCACGCCAACCTTTTCCATTTTGGCCAAAATTGGGTATTTTACCCTGCAGCCCCTTAAAATTTTGAAAACCTAGCTATTTAGTCATTCTTATCCTAATTACCTTAGAATTTTGATTTCTTTTCTAATTCAATTTGAAGTCTCTCTCTTTTTCCTTTATATTCTTCTTTTTTTTTTCTTTCCCTTTTCTTTTCATCAAATTTGTCATTCCACTACTGAAATTATTTTTGTTCCCAAATCAAAACCTATTCCTGATATTAACTCGTTTTCTTACTGAAATTGCTTCGTAAGAAACCCCTCAATCTCTGCCAAGAAGCGGTAAGTACGCCTTAAATCCTGAAGTTGATATTGAATCTTTATAGATTTTCTATCTAACGATAATCTTACGACCGATTAAACGATCCTTCTCGATTTTTCATCTAATATTTTGATAACCTTGATGAATCTTGAAATCCGTTATTAATTTTTGTATAAATGTTTGTCGAAACCATTTTAAGTTGATTTAAAAAACGGGGATCGACTTTAAAAATGAACATGAAGTTGCCGCCAATCCTTTTTTGCTTAGGTGTGATTGTGTCACCTTATAAAACGTTTTATTTCAAAACATTGATTTTGTCATACGGAATTTAGAAAAACGAGTTTGGGAGTCAGTTACATACGAGGAAGGGTTAGCACTCTCGTAACGCCAAAAAATTGGTACCTAATTGATTATTTAATGTCCAAATGTAGAAAATTTGAAAAATTTAAAATACGATCCTTTTATTCGAAAGAAAGCCAAGACTCGCTTATCTCAAAGAAATAAAATGCCACACCCAATAAGTTAGGATGCAACATCTCAAAACTTCGAAACTAAGTTTACCTTTATTTGTAGAAAATCTTTATCTCGAGACAAAAAACATTATATCCAATAAGTTAAGATATAACATCTTGAATTGTTCAGAATGAGTTTTGATTTGAAGTTTATGGGTTTTAAAAAGAGGATACTTGATACCTTAAGTTCCACAAGAAAAATTAAATCCCAGTGAGTTAGGGTATAGTTTTTCCCGAAGTCCCCAAATATCATGTATCGCTGTATTAAAAAAAAAACTTTTAAATAAACTGCGACAATTTAACAAAATGTGTTTTCATAAAAAATAGTTTGAGTAAGATATTGCATTAATACATTACAACATACATACCAAATAGCAATTCACCATAACTACAAATCATATTAACAATTACTACTAATATAGATAATTAAAGAAAGAATAATATGAAATAACAAATGATACAAATAATAGAATAACTGTACTAAAGCAAACATAAAAATCATAAACAAATAAAAGCATGGACAAACGAATATAAGATATAAAGCAGTAAATAACCAAAGATAAAAAAAAACTACTAAATAAACATGAAACTTTACATGCAAAATTAAGTGTAAAATAAAATAACTACATAGAATGAGTAATATAGAATAATAGATATTGCAAATTAAAAAAATATATATAAAAAAATGATATGGCATAGTCTAAAGAATAATATATATATTCATGAGAAAATAAGTAAAATACATTTTAAATAAATAAATTATATAAAAATATATTTATAATATAATAATCTAATACATATATGCATAAAACTACATATTTAAGAATAAATAATATAAACAGTATACAGTATACAAAATTATATACAATATTAAGTGTATAGCCCAATTATTGACCGAGCCCATCAGAAACCAAACAGCCCAAACCCAAACACTAACAAATGACCCAAACCAAAAAACCTAGCCCAAATCTAAAGAGGCCCAAAACATTAAAATTTTTTCAGAAAAATTTAGGGTTTCTAAAACCCTAAATTAGCCTAGCACCGCCGACCTTTTCTGCTGCCCTCGCCATTATCCGCCATGCTCCTGCAAGATCGCTCGCTGGCTCGTCGTCCAGAGCCACTTGCGCTGCCACCGCCCAATCACACCTCAACAAAAAATATTGGTGGCGACTCCCGTTTTTTCGTTTTCATTTCCAAAATCAAAGTCGACCTCCGTTCTAAAAAAATGGTTACGACAGCTTGGCGACTCCACTGAGGACTTGAGAGAGTCGAGCCGTAAAATTGATTGTTTTCTGTTTTATTGTCGAAAATTGAAAATCTGATTTGAAAAATTACGATCTTATTATTGCATTTGTTATTATTGTTATTTCGTAATTACTGTGGTTTGAGTCTCGCATCATATTGCATAAGGACCATTTTGGTCTTACCCTTTTAAGTGGGAGTGAGAAGCTACTCCTTCGTGAGTGTAACAACCCAAACCCGGCCCAAACATTATGGCCGAATCTGGTTCGTTACTGGAAAAATATTCTTGAAAAGCCTTTTTCAAAACCAACTTAAGTTTTAAAAATTCTTCATTTTAGTGGGCTTGCCATACCGTACTTAGATTTTTAAATTGAAAATTTGGTTAAGTCAAGTTAATATAAAATTATAAGTGTGCCCGATGGCTTGATAAAAACGTTCACAAATTTAGCTTAGAAAACCTTTATAACTCATTTCATAAAGAGATAGTTGAAGCAATTATTCAAGCATAAAAAAAAATACTAGGAGGCCTTATTACATCCGAAATAAAATTAAAATCCACAATCCAATAATAAATGAATTGAATTTCAAAGTCCATTAAAATTTAAATCCGCTGCATGGCCACCTCGAGTCAACCCGGCTCCACATCCGCTATCTACTCGTTACCTGAAAAATGTAAGGAGAAGGTGAGTCACCAAGACTCAGTATGTAACCCTTCCCCCGGTTTAAACATGTTCATACACATCATATAACAAATTAATATGCAAGACATCATTTGTCCCAACCTAGTCAGCCATACGCCACTGTCTACCCCGTTGTGGTACCAAACCACTGGTGGTGCCAAACCACTGGTGACATTTAGTCACGATGTGCTACCAAAGCACTGGTGTCCGTAGACACAAATCGGGTGATGTGGCCAACCCATCGTGTGATACCAAATCACTGGCAGACGATCCCATATCTCAAGTGGGGCCAACCCACGGTGGTATTAACCACAGGGACAAGTCGCTATGAGGTACCAAACCTCTGGAGGTACCAAACCTCTGGTGACCGTAGTCACAGTGTGTTACCAAAACACTGGTGCCCGTCGACACGAATACACTGCCCCCTCCACTCAATCAACCCACATAGTCAACAGTCACATATAGACTTATCATATGTATTATCACAGCATGCTTCCCAAAAGCATAAAATAGCAAATCATATGCACAGTACTTACCGTTTACCCCGTATACCGTTATGGTATTCAAGCCATTGCTACATACATCAAGTTAGCAATCACATTACTTAGCATAATTTAATAAGTTAAATGGTGTGTATGTACACACACATTATCGATGATAGCCCTAAATCCCGAAAGAAAGCGTTGGTCACCACGGATCCACTTGTCCTATATTCGGCCAAATCCAAGGATTAGTCTTATGGCCTATTCGGCCTAATTAACTTATTAGAGAGGTTCCTTGTGAACCCGAGATCTTACCCTTGCTACGCTATTAACCACGGCACTAGTACACGATCCGCTTTACCACATAGTTGGTTAGTCACTACGATTAATAGCCTTTGGCTTTTAATCGAATATGAATAAAAGGTAGATCCTTACCACCTTACCCCAAAACCGATTGCTTCACGTTGATGGCTTGTCATGCGCTTACTTCCTATTCCAAAAGCCCTATGCCGTTTGATTTATTCATGCGATTAGTATCATTGCCGAAAAAAAGATATCTAAGTCGACAAGAGAGGAGATCATAATCATTCGACTTAACATACTTACCCAAAATTGACTAAAGAACGCCTCCCTTTTCTTGTTCAATATTCGGCCAAAGAGGAAGTGCTGAAGAGGATATAGAGTTTCTCGCTAAAAAAGCGAGGATGGGATTCGGCTATGGTTGATTTTATTATCAAACAAGGCTGGATTCTTAGTGAAAAAGAAGAGAAAGAGAGGTAAAAGGAAATAGATGATTCGGCTGAAGAGAGAAAAATGTTGGAAGAGATGACAAGAATTTCGGCTAAGGGTTTTGAGAAGAGAAAAATTAGGAGGAAATAGGGTTAGGTTTTTCGGCTAAGCAAAGATGGAAAAGAACAACAAGGTGGTGGGTTGGGGTATTTATAAGCATTCGGCACCCCCCCTTGACTTGCCGTCCACTCCTATTAACCAAGGAGTTCAAAATCCATTTAATCTCCTTAAATTATTCTTGGCCACTTGTTTAATTAATTCAAATAATTTGAATTAATCCTAAATAATAAATCAATAATCCCTTATTAATCCAATTAATAATATCCCTTGTTATCACTATAATTAAAAATCTCATAATATCTATTTAATAATCTATTTAAATCTTAACAATATCCTCATAATTAAAAAGAGTTTAAATTGAGGAAAAACTCCCCCTTGTGCCGTCCCATTAATGAGCAAAAAGAGAAACTTCGCGACTCAAACACAAGCTCTCCCTTGTGCATTGTGGCGTCAACTCCAAGCACTTAAGTGGCCTCCCTTTTGCCACTTTTCCAAGGCCTATTTAGTGTCAAATTATCCCCACTCATTCCTTTAACACCCTTCTGCTAAGGCTCCCTACCTTTTAAGTTAAAAACTGAATTTTTTTTCCATCAAACCGAGCACACTCAAAGCCTTAAATTAAGCTTATATATTTCATAAATAATATCATAGCAGTTCTTACATAAGAATAATAATTCGATTCCAAATAGCCCCATTTTTGGGACGTTACAATTTTACCCCCTTAAGATAAATTTCGTCCCCGAAATTACTTAACTAGAAAAGGTGGGGGTATTGCTGCCTCATTACATCCTTAGGTTCCCACGTAGCTTCCTCTGTACCATGGTTCCGCCACAGCACCTTCACCAAGGGCACTGACTTCCTACGTAGAACCTTCACATCTCGGTCTAAGATCTGAACTGGTTCCTCCTCAAACGATAAATCTGAATTCACCTCGATTTACGCCGCGGCACTACGTGCGATGGTCCGACCGATACCGTCTCGGCGATTGATACGTGAAAGACATCATGGATCTGGTTCGATTCGGCCGATAACTCAAGTCGGTGCGCGCCATCGGTCCAACACGCTTAATCACCGTATATGGCCCGATGAACCTTGGGCTTAGCTTCCTTTTCCGTCAAATCTTAACACCTTTTTCCAAGGCGATACTTTCGAAAAAACCTTGTCTCCCACAAAGATACTCCATTTCCTTGCGTTTTAAATCGGCATAGGATTTACGCCTATCCGATGCTTCCTTAAGGCGAGACCGAATCACTGGACTTTATCCTCTGTCTCTCGTCACCAACTCGGACCCAAAATCATCGTTCACCTAATTACGTCAACATGTCGAGTCTGACATTTCCGTCCATACTGATTGCCTCATCACAGAGCCATCCGGATACTTGCACAGTGTAGCCGTTGTTGTAGGCGAACTCCGCTAATGGTAGAAATTCCTCCCAACTACCACGAAAATCCAAGACACAACCTCTTAACATGTCTTCCAAGATCTCAGATCACCCTCTCCGATTGTCCGTCCGATTTTGTGGATGGAAAGTCAGATCTTGAAATCAACCGCGCACTCCCAAAGCTTGGTGCAAGGCTTTCCAAAACCTTGATGTGAATCGGGATCCCTATCCGAGATAATTGATGTTGGAACACCATGCAATCTTACTATCTCTCGATACGTCATGCAACTTAGCTAGCTTCACAAGAGAGAAATCCATCCTCACGGTATGAAGTGAGTGACTTAGTCGAGACGGTCCACTATTACCCAAATCTGCGTCTTTCTTCTTTGGGCGTAAGGGTAGCCCATCGACAAAATCCATCGTGATCCTTTCCCACTTTCATTGGGGAATCTTCACTGGCTGAAGCAACCCTGACGGCAACTGATGTTCAGCCTTAACTTGTTGACAGGTCAGACACTTACCAACAAACTCTGTTACTTCACGCTTTAACCCGGGCTACTAAAACTGCTCTCTAAGATCCCTATACATCTTGCTTCCTCCCGGATGCATAGCGTAGGGGCTGCTATGTGCATCATGGAGAATCTTCTGCCTCAACTCCACATCCTTTGGCATACACTCTCGCCCTTGAAAGCATAATACTCCATCACTCGACAGGTTATATCCTTCCAAACCACCATCCTGAACTTGTGCTCTCTTAGCGTTCAACCCTTCATCCACTAACTGTTTTTCCTTAACCTCCTTGATCCATGTTGGCTTAACCTGAAGTTCCGCCAAGAGACTTCCATCATCATATAGACTTACCCGAGCAAACATTGCTCTTAAGTCCGTCACAACCTTCCGGCTCAACGCGTCGGCTACTACGTTGGCCTTGCCCGGATGATACTCGATTGAACAATCGTAGTCCTTCAGAAGTTCCATCCATCGACGCTGTCTCAAGTTTAGGTCCTTTTGAGTCAAGAGATACCTTAAACTCTTGTGATCCGTATAAACTATCGACTTCTCCCCATAAAGGTAGTGTCTCCATATCTTCAGAGCAAAAACGACTGCTGCCAATTCCAGGTCATGCGTTGGATAGTTCAGTTCATGTGGTCGTAACTGACGTGATGCATAAGCTATCACCTTTCCCTCCTGCATCAGCACACATCCCAAACCAGTATGGGACGCATCACAATAGACAGTAAACAATTTCCCTGCCTCGGGTTGCACCAAAATCGGAGCTTCCATCAAGATTTTCCTTAGCTTATCGAAGCTTTCCTGTTGCTTCTCCGACCATACAAATGGGACTCCTTTTCTTAGTAGCTTCATCAACGGTGCTGCGATCAAAGAGAAACCTTCTACAAATCTCCGATAGTACCCCGCTAGCCCCAGAAAACTTCGGATTTCCGCCACTGACCTAGGCGGTTTCCAATCCAATACCGCTTCAATCTTGCGAGGGTCTACCCTAATCCCTTCCGCCGACACTACGTGACCTAAGAAAGCTACTTCCCTTAGCCAAAATTCACACTTACTGAATTTGGCATATAATCGCTTCTCCCTTAGTACTTGCAACACTATTCGCAAATGCTTGTCATGCTCTTCCTCCGTCTTAGAGTACACCAAGATGTCGTCAATGAATACCACGACGAATTGGTCTAGGTACTGCTGAAATACTCTGTTCATCAAGTCCATAAATGCCGCCGGCGCGTTGGTCAACCCGAATGGCATTACCAGAAACTCGTAATGTCCATACCGAGTTCTGAATGCCGTCTTGTGGACATCAACTTCCTTCACCTTTAGTTGATGGTAGCCCGACCTAAGGTCTATCTTTGTAAACACCGCGGCACCCTTCAGTTGGTCAAACAAGTCATTGATCCGAGGCAACGGATACTTGTTTTTGATCGTTAACTTGTTTAATCGGCGGTGAGTCGATGCACATTCGCATGGACCCGTCCTTCTTCTTGACAAATAGCGACAGTGCTCCCACGGGGATATGCTTGGTCGAATAAACCCTCTATCCAAGAGCTCCTGAATTTGGGCCTTCAGCTCCACCAATTCCTTTGGTGCCATTCGGTATGGTGCTATAGACACAGGTGCCGTTCCGGGTAGCAAGTCTATACCGAATTCAACTTCCCGATCTGGAGGCAGACCCGGAAGTTCTTCTGGGAATACACCAGTGAATTCCCCAACCGTTCGAACCTCAACTATTGACTCCTTAGCTTCCAAAGCACAGATCCGAACCAAATATGCCTCGCAACCTTTCTTGACCATCCTTTCGGCCTTCAAGGCCGACACCACATTGGATAGGTAATTCCTTCTATCACCTATCATAACCACTTCATCACCCTCAGCCGTCTTAAGCACCATGCGCTTAGCCGCGCAATCCAAATTCGCCTGATACTTAACCAACCAGTCCATTCCAAGGATCAAATCGAACTCTCCGAAAGGTAGTTCCATCAGATCGGCTACAAATACGACCCCTTGGAGTTCTAGGGGTACATCTCTATAAAGTTTGTCTACTACTACAGAGTGTCCTAGGGGGCTTAGCACAGTCATCTTCCTAAGAGTAGTCTCAGAGTCTAGGTCCATAGTTCCTACCACACTACTAGCAATGTACGAGTGCGTCGAACCCACATCAATTAATGCAACATAAGGTAAACCAAATATTAGAAACGTACCGGTTATGACGTCCGGTGCGTCTCCCTCCTCGCGACGCCTCGCTGCATAGACTAAGCCAGGCTGCCTAGCCTCTGTGTTACCCGAACCTCTGCCCTGAGTTCCACGACCTCGGTTGAAACCATTGTTTCCTCTGCCATTACCCCGACCCCTCTGTGGTGGTCCAACATTTCTGCCCTGAGCGCGATTCTGACCTTCTGGCTAATCCTTAGTTGCCTTTTGAGGATGAGTCCACTTACCGATGCTCTAAAGACCCACACTCAAAACAACCTTTGTTATCGGTCCAACAACCTCCCCAATGGGTTTTTCCACAGGCGGTTGCAATCGAGTCGGCCTTTGATTAGTAGCCGTGGGCTTTCCTTCCCGATTCGCCCACTCGCTGCCTGGCAGCCGAGCATTAGTGCTACTACGATCCAAATGACCCAAATCCTCTTTTACGGTTATTCTTACTATAGTTTTGCCTTACAACCTCTCCTTAACCCCTTCTACCACCTTGGCTTTCTCCACAAGAGATGAGAACTCACGAACTGCTGCGGGGCAATTAGTAATCTCGGATCATCTTCGAGCCCGTCCTCAAAGCGGACACACGGCATCATGTTCGGTGGCTACGATTCCTCCTCGACATACCTACTCGGTTTTAAAACTCCGCCTCATACTCGGCCACTCGACTTAGTTCCTTGCACTAGACCGAGGAAGGCTTTCCTTTGAGCATTAGTGTAACTAGTGCCCACATACTTCTTCTGAAAGGCCGTTTTAAAGTAGTCCCATGTGAGATCATCAGCCGCGGCTCCATCCCGGTGATCGTCCACCACCACCTGTACGCTTCATCCTTCGAAGCGACACCGCCCCTTTCAGCTTCTCCTCCTCGGTCAGTCGAGATCATCCATGACCCTTTCAGTAGATTCCACCAATACTGCGACCTTTGGGGTGCCACTCACGAGACACCCGGAATACCTCGGCCCGTTAGGCCGAGATTCGCTCGGGAACAGACTTTCGAGCTCCTAAATTCCCACCAGCCCCGGCCACCATCTCCAAAACTCGCAAAACGGCTTGCGACACAGCCTCACCACTGGTCTGGTCCTGTTCATCAGCTCTAAAAGTAGGAGGTGGTGGTGGCGGTGGTACCTCGTTTTCAGAACCTTGACCTGACCGGACGGGTTCAGACACCGTCATCCTACCCCTACCGCGTCCACGGCGTCCACGTCCTCTAGTACTCATTCTATCTACCGCGCTTTAATCTGATTAAGAAAATTTTATGTGTTAGCATTTGTTTCACTTTCTTATTCGCGAAGAATTTTATGGATAGAGTTTAATCAGAGATTCTTTCGAGCAAACAAGGGTTCAGTCTTCTATCCTAGTTCACACAAAAGAGTTCATGCATCCATTCCTTAATACTTTCCATACCTATTCACTCTTCGGACATTTCTGCCCATTTCTAACCCAGGGGTATTTTCGTCATTTTCCCTACAGGGGTATTTTCGTAATAAAAGAAATTTTAAAACTTTAGTAAAGTAGGTCATTTTGAAATTCCCAAACCGGAGGATATCTATGAAAATTTGTAAAATTGTAATCGTTTTGAAACCAGGGGTATTTTGGTAATTTTGTCAATCGAGGGCAATTTTGTCATTTTGATAAATCGAGGATATTTTCGAAATGATTGTAAAACTTTGAGGGTCCTTTTTGAAAGTTTTCCTTTCCAAATAGTGATGTTGGTAAAGTTTTCCAAAGATCGAGGTCATTTCGGTAATTTTCACAAATTGAGGCGTTTTTGTAATTTTCTAAAACCAAAATATTTCAAAGGTTGATTTTCAAAACTAAGTTGTTGGATATTTGTAAAGTAGTTGAAATTTTTGAGCAAAACCGTTGGACTGATATTTTATGAGTTAGGGGCGTTTTAGTAATTTTACCCCTAAGGGTATTTTTGTAATTTTCCACAAATTTGAGTTTTTCGAAGAAAAAAAAAACGTTGTAAAAATGATGTTCTCCAACATGAAAGAGTTATTGTAAAAAAAAATTTTGAAAACATTAGGGTTGTTGTTGTTTCCTCCTTTTTGAAAACATGGCTAGTTCCCATTCGGGTTTTAGTCATTAGGTTTAGCCTATGACCGAGCCATCTTGATCAGGGTGAACCAAAGCTACGCACCAGGCAGGATTCGAGTGAAGAGGAGGTGGGTCACGCGGACCGCTTAAATACCAAGCTCTCACCGAACCTTTCTAGACATGCGCGCGAGAGGTTGCCACACCACCGAGCCCTCTCGAGTTAGGGTGAACCAGAAGCTACGCACCGGTAGGATACTGCGAAGAGGAGGTGAGTCAGTCACACGGATCGCTTAAATACCGAGGCTCTTCCGGATCCAATCCTCGACATGCGTACAGGGGTTACCACACCCTAGCTCACTGGCTAAGTCATAGATTGGTTTAGTTCTTTAAGTCTTATGTTGGAGTTGTGTGTTTGAGTAGTCTAATCCTAGGGTACAAGTCCTATATGTCTATCTACGTTCCATGCTTCCTACCCTTCTACAGAATATAATTCACAAAGAATGTTCAGAAGTACTTACCTGGGCGGATCGGTGCCGGAGACTCGGGCCATGCTGCTTTAAAAACCAAAAATTATTCCATAAGGCCTACCAAAACATTTTTGGGCCTTGGGCTCCCACAGGAGCTTTGGAGCGGGCTCGATACAATTTTGTAACAACCCAAACCCGCCCCAAACATTATGGCGAATCGATTCGTTCTAGAAAAATATTCTTGAAAAGCCTTTTTCAAAACCAACTTAAGTTTTAAAAATTCTTCATTTTAGTGGGCTTGCCATACCGTACTTAGATTTTTAAATTGAAAATTTGGTTAAGTCAAGTTAATATAAAATTATAAGTGTGCTAGATGGCTTGATAAAAACGTTCACAAATTTAGCTTAGAAAACCTTTATAACTCATTTCATAAAGAGATAGTTGAAGCAATTATTCAAGCATAAAAAAAATACTAGGAGGCCTTATTACATCCGAAATAAAATTAAAATCCACAATCCAATAATAAATGAATTGAATTTCAAAGTCCATTAAAATTTAAATCCGCTGCATGGCCACCTCAAGTCAACCCGGCTCCACATCCGCTATCTACTCGTTACCTGAAAAATGTAAGGAGAAGGTGAGTCACCAAGACTCAGTATGTAACCCTTCCCCCGGTTTAAACATGTTCATACACATCATATAACAAATTAATATGCAAGACATCATTTGTCCCAACCTAGCTAGCCATACGCCACTGTCTACCCCGTTGTGGTACCAAACCACTGGTGGTGCCAAACCACTGGTGACATTTAGTCACGATGTGCTACCAAAGCACTGGTGTCCATAGACACAAATCGGGTGATGGGGCCAACCCATCGTGTGATACCAAATCACTGGCAGACGATCCAATATCTCAAGTGGGGCCAACCCACGGTGGTATTAACCACAGGGACAAGTCGCTATGAGGTACCAAACCTCTGGAGGTACCAAACCTCTGGTGACCGTAGTCACAGTGTGTTACCAAAACATCGGGTGCCCGTCGGCACGCGATACACCGCCCCTCCACTCAATCAACCCACATAGTCAATGATCACATATAGACTTATCATATGTATTATCACGACATGCTTCCCAAAAGCATAAAATAGCAAATCATATGCACAGTACTTACACGTTACCGTATACCGTTATGGTATTCAAGCCATTGCTACATACATCAAGTTAGCAATCACATTACTTAGCATAATTTAATAAGTTAAATGGTGTGTATGTACACACCTGTTATCGATGATAGCCCTAAATCCCGAAAGAAAGCGTTGGTCACCACAGATCCACTTGTCCTATATTCGGCCAAATCCAAGGATTAGTCTTATGGCCTATTCGGCCTAATTAACTTATTAGAGAGGGGTTCCTTGTGAACCCGAGATCTTACCCTTGCTTCTGCTATTAACCACGGCACTAGTACACAGATCTGCTTTACCACATAGTTGGTTAGTCACTACAGTTAATAGCCTTTGGCTTTTAATCGAATATGAATAAAAGGTAGATCCTTACCACCTTACCCCAAAACCGATTGCTTCACGTTGATGGCTTGTCTGCTTACTTCCTATTCCAAAAGCCCTATGCCAGTTTGATTTATTCATGCGATTAGTATCATTGCCAAACAAAGATCTAAGTCGACAAGAGAGAGATCATAATCATTCGGCTTAACATACTTACCCAAAATTGACTAAAGAACGCCTCCCTTTTCTTGTTCAATATTCGGCCAAAGAGGAAGTACTGAAGAGGATATAGAGTTTTGGCTAAAAAGCAGGGATGGGATTCGGCTATGGTTGATTTTATTATCAAACAAGGCTGGATTTTTAGTGAAAAAAGAAGAGAAAGAGAGGTAAAAGGAAATAGATGATTCGGCTGAAGAGAGAAAAATGTTAGAAGAGATGACAAGAATTTCGGCTAAGGGTTTTGAGAAGAGAAAAATTAGGAGGAAATAGGGTTAGGTTTTTCGGCTAAGCAAAGATGGAAAAGAACAACAAGGTGGTGGGTTGGGGTATTTATAAGCATTCGGCACCCCCCTTGACTTGCCGTCCACTCCTATTAACCAAGGAGTTCAAAATCCATTTAATCTCCTTAAATTATTCTTGGCCACTTGTTTAATTAATTCAAATAATTTGAATTAATCCTAAATAATAAATCAATAATCCCTTATGGAAAAGAACAACAAGGTGGTGGGTTGGGGTATTTATAAGCATTCGGCACCCCCCCTTGACTTGCCGTCCACTCCTATTAACCAAGGAGTTCAAAATCCATTTAATCTCCTTAAATTATTCTTGGCCACTTGTTTAATTAATTCAAATAATTTGAATTAATCCTAAATAATAAATCAATAATCCCTTAATAATCCAATTAATAATATCCCTTATTATCACTATAATTAAAAATCTCATAATATCTATTTAATAATCTATTTAAATCTTAACAATATCCTCATAATTAAAAAGAGTTTAAATTGAGGAAAAACTCCCCCCTTGTGCCGTCCCATTAATGAGCAAAAAGAGAAACTTCGCGACTCGAACACAAGCTCTCCCTTGTGCATTGTGGCGTCAACTCCAAGCACTTAAGTGGCCTCCCTTTTGCCACTTTTCCAAGGCCTATTTAGTGTCAAATTATCCCCACTCATTCCTTTAACACCCTTCTGCTAAGGCTCCCTACCTTTTAAGTTAAAAACTAAATTCTTTTCCATCAAACCGAGCACACTCAAAGCCTTAAATTAAGCTTATTTATTTCATAAATAATATCATAGCAGTTCTTACATAAGAATAATAATTCGATTCCAAATAGCCCCATTTTTGGGACGTTACAGTGAGGTTTTCACCTCCGTGTAGGATAGTGGATCGCTTTCAGGATACATCCATACCTATGTCTTCGTGAGATTTTCATCTTCGTGCAGCCATAGGGAAATGTATTCCCCTGAACTAAACTCGATCTATATGAGCCTATAATGGATGAAGATCGAGGAATCTGCTGGTTTGGGTACCCCTCTTTAGAACCAAACTGCATATAGCGAACCTTAGGAACCCACCCTAGGTAGAGCCATTCCGAACCCCTAGTGGTCACCCGGATAGGTATTCTATTTTGCTTATTTCTCATGTGCTAACCTGTTTTGTTTTGTTTATGATTGCATTGCATTGTATCGCATTGCATCGCATCATCTTAGAAATGAGGTGTTGATTGATATCCGATTGCTAAATAGAAGAGCTTTTCATAGGAAAATGAACTTCTTGATATAGTGGAATATAGTACGGCCGTCCAAATAGGGTCTAAGTCAACACAACGAAAGAAGACTGATAGTCCGCGAAGGAAAACAAGACTTTGCTTCATTACCCCAGGATTCAGGCGAACGAGGATTATTCGAGAGCCGTCATGTCCCAACTCTTTTAAAAGAAGTTAATGAGCATTGCGAGATAAGTGAGCAATGGGTCATGGCATGGATCAAGCAAAAAGGAGACAATAGAGACACTTTTGGGAATATTAGCAAGATTTGACCATAGCGTCTGGATATGAAGGAGAAGATCGATGTCTTCACTGGGAGTACGAGGGCAAGGCCACATATATAATCTGTTTATGTAAAGAAATTTGTTTTCTAGGAAAGTTGTTCTAATGGAATTGAATTCAGAATCAATGCCTTTCTTTATTTTGCATTCATTTCCTGCATCTACATTGCATTACATCATTTGCATTAGATTTTCATAAAAAGACCCTGATTAATTAAAATTATGACAGTTACCCTAGAAACCAACGAAAATCCACCAGTTACATACCGTCACAATATCCATCGCAAAACGAAAGCAATGGATCAGATACTAGAAAGGTTGGAACAATATAGAAAGAGATGCAATAACAGATGCAAGCACAAATGCAAGAGCAGCTGGTTAAGATCCAGCAGGACATGACGAACAAAATGATGAAATCTCAGAGAAATATGATGTCTCAAATGACTCAAATGATGCAACTGTTGAATGGGCTTATAGATAAAGGAAAGAGCCCCATGGTTAATACAAAGGAGAATACTGAGTATCCTCAACACCCCCGGGTTTTATTCCACCACATGTGCAAGCACAACCTCGAGTATTTTTACAAAGACCATCTATCACGATCGGGCTTCAACAATTCCAAGCTGGTGCTTCAATGAATCTCCAAACTGGCTCAGGTTCAGGAGATAATCTAATCAATACTAATGTCCCTGATTTGGATGAAATAGCTGAAGGAGAGAGGACAAAAGTAGAATTACCAAAGTAGCTAGAAGATAGATGTAAATGGTTGGAGGAGAAGTTTAAGGCGATAGAAAGCACTGATAACTGTTATGGAATTGACGCCAAAGATTTAAGCTTGGTCCCAGACTTGGTGCTTTCATACAAGTTCAAAATGCCTGAATTCGAGAAATATAATGGGACAAGTTGCCCCGAGGCTCATATTACCATGTTTTGTAGAAGAATGATGGGGTACAATAATAATGACCAACTGTTGGTCCATTGCTTCCAAGATAGCCTTGTGGGAGCAGCAGCCAAATGGTACAATCAGTTAACCCGTTCCCAAATTGTTGTATGGAAAGACTTGGCTCAAGCTTTCATAGAATAATATAGCCACGTGACGGACATAGTGCCCAACAGGATTACACTCCAGAATATGGAAAAAAAGAAAAATGAGAGTTTCTGGTAGTATGCCCAGCGATGGGGGAAAGTGGCGACGCAAGTCCAACCACTACTCTTAGAGAAAGAGACGGCCATGCTCTTTATTAATACACTGAAAGCCCCGTTTATCACTCATATGCTAGGGAGCGCTACAAAGAGCTTCTCAGACTTTGTAATGACTGGAGAAATGATTGAGAATGCCATAAAAAGAGGAAGGGTAGAGGCAGGATAAAGTGACAAGAGAATGGCCACAAGGAAGAAAGAAAATGAAGTGAATAATACAAACATGGGCTGTTCAAAGTCGATTACCGTTAATCAGCCAAAAACAGTGACTACTGGGTATCAGGGTTTATCAAGAAAAGAATCTGGCGCAAATACACCGATCTCAATGACTTATAAGGAGTTGTATCAAAGTTTATTTAATGCGCACGTTCTGTCCCCCCACTACCCGAAACTGATGCAATCTCCATACCCAAAATGGTATAACCCAAATCCCAGTGTGAGTACCACGCTAGGGTCACAGGGCATTCAATTGAAAATTGCCTTGCTTTTAAGAAATTGGTGGAAAAATTCATCAACATGGGTATTTGAAGTTAGATGATGCGCCAAATGCAGAAATATGAACCTGGGAGCATTTTGGACAATGGGACTGCGGAAGAAATTCCTATAGTATTTAGACCTTACTTAGAGTAATGTACAAAACGCACTTGTTGCTCTAAGCCTAGAAGCAACAAGGTTTCTTGTGAAATAGGCTTGTGTCTAGAATTATTATTTTAATAAAATGCATCTTTTTGAGCAAATATTTTTTCATTCTTTTCATACTCTTTCATTCTTCATTCATAAATAATCATCCTTAGAGTCATTTATCCTTTGGAATTTGCCTTTTTACCTACAATAGGTACCCAGATATCAAGACATGAGCGACGCTGTTACTGACTCCTTTTTTAGTGAGATATGGGTCTAGAAGGATCTAAGGAATTTGAAGATGACAGAGATTGTAGCTTATCTTTTGATTTGTTAAGGATAGTAGAACAAGATGAGAATAGACTCTACCTTGCAAAGGGTCAATAGGCGTTGCGAGCTTAGGAAAAGGGCAAAGATCGAAGCCTAATTCATCACAGAAATAAGGTGAGACACCATTGAGATGTTTTCAGTAATTAAAATATGTTTTTGCACAACCATATCAAGGCACACCAGGCTACTGAAAAGTGGGTATGCTATTAAGATTGGCATTTAAAGAACCCATGTTGATAGTTCTATAACAGCCAGGCTAATCAAGAGGTTCGGGCTACTGGTTTACCAAGAAAGGGAAATTGCATCAGTTACGCCTAAATGCCAAATTGAGGAAGACAAGACTTATGTGCCTCCTCCATTTTTCCTATATGTGGGGCATAGATGTTATCAAGCCAGTCTTATCAAAGGCTTCTGGCCAACATCGATTTATTTTCGTGGATGTCGGTTACTTCACCATAAAGTCACTTCATATGCCAATCTTACAATGTCGACAGTCATCAAATCCCACTCTCGATGCAACAAAAAAAATGACGATCACCAAAAAAGATTACGACTCGTGAAGACTAGCATCTGTGCTTGTCGAACGTTTGGTAGGACCCTCACCGGGGCAATATGTTTCTCATTAATTTATGGAATAGAGACAATTTTGCCCATGGAAGTCATGATTCCTTCTATTTGAGTTTTATCAAAGTCAAAGTTAGATGAAGCATAATGGATCAAATCCCAATATGATTAGCTGAACGGGGTCGAAGAAAAGAGGTCAAAGGTCATCCTCATGGTCAGGTGTACCAAAAGTAAATGATACGGGCCTATAACAAGAAGGTTTGCCCTAGAGAACTCTATGAAGAAGGCCTAGTTTTGGAAAAGATCCTTCCCATACAAAATGACTTCAAAGGAAAGTAGATGCCAAACTGTGAAGGACCTCATGCAGCAGAGAAGGCCTGTTCTGGGAAAACAGGGATATTGACCGAGATGGATGGCAAGGACTTGCCCAATCTGGTGAATTCAGATTAAATCAAAAATTTTTCAAAAAAAAAGGAAAAAAGAAAAAGGAGAGGCCAAGGCGAAAACCCACAAAAGGGCGCCTTAAGATCAAAGGGGATTTCAGTTGAAAACCCAAAAAGGGCGACTCAAATTTTGATCAAAAGTGAGGCATACAGTAGTCTTGCTATGCTTGAATAAACATTGATGAAGTATGTTACGTCTTGGGGCATCGACAAAGTACTCCAGATCCTCCAAAACACATATTGAGCTTAAAATGGTCTTCAAGAAGTTTGAACAAAGAAGCTCAGGCTGCGATATCAGGGGCACCTAGTTTCCATCTTACCCATTCTGAATTTGCTTATTCGTTTCAAAATACATTACCAATAAATTTCCTTCTTGATTGCATCTGCTATCTTTGCTTAACCTATTTGTTTCGAGCTATGCTCCTAATTAATTTCATTTTTATCCATAGTTATGATCTTTTTCAAGCATTTCGCATTGAAATAATGATTAGTGGACTAATAATACTTTAATAAAAGGAGTTTGGCATATTACTTTGGAAGCTTCTAAATAATATGAGAACCTGAAACAGGACTGTTGTTCAGAACTCACCAAAACTAAGGGTTGGAAAGGAGTTTAATTTGAGACTACCTGTTAATATTTTTGTCAAAAATATTAGTTGAATAAAAGACAAGATATTGCGTCGGTGATACAGCCTTGACAAATAATGGGTAATCCAAGCATTAAAATGGGATTATTCTCAAAGAAATTTGACATTCATATACATCCAGTCATGACACCCAGAGAATGGAAGGTGTGGCAGACCAAATTGATTATCCTTGAGTCGCAGTGGGATGGACTGAAAAGGACCCAGATCCTATCCCCCTTGAATTGCAGTGAGAGGGTCTAAAGATGGTATGAGCCTTAAAGTCCCAGAGGTACCATGGAATGGACCTCGAGGTTACATTAGGGGCAAACCGGTTGAGCAAAATATAATTGTTTCTTTGAGTTTTTAGTCATAATATCACCCAACCAAGAAGACAAGATATTATGTCAAGTGATACAACCTGAAAGAGCAACGAGCAATGATAACCCTAAGCTTTTTTTTTAAAAAAAAAGGGGATCATTCTCATGAAATTCTGCATTCATTTAGTTAGGAGCATTTGATTCATCCCGATCATTGCATCCTAATCATTGTACATTTTAAAAGATCATTTTCATTACATTCTGCATTCATACAAATGTCACCCATAATATCACTTAGTTAGGAGCATTTGACTCATTCCGATCAGTGCATCCTAATCATTATTCTTAAAAAAAAAAAGAATCATTCTCATGACATTCTGCATTCATCCATTTAGTTAGAAGCATTTGGTTCATTCTGATCATTGTATCCTAATCATTATACATTTTTTTAAAAAAAGTCATCATTCATAACACACTCAGTTAGGCGCATTTGATCCATTCTGATCATAGCATCTTAGTCATTCGTCATAAACATGAGCATATGAAATCGAGTCTACAGGATATGTCCCCTAGAGGACAGTACAGTAACATCACCGATTATAGATCTTGTCTCCCTAGGCAGTAGTGGAGTAGATCGAAAACTATGAATCTTATCTCCTTAAACAGTAGTGGAGCAAATCAGTTAAAGATTGTAGATCTCATCTCACTAAGCAGTAGTGAAACAGATCGAAAGCCCCAATTCTTATCTCCTCGAAGTTCCAATGGAGTAGGTTGAGGCTACAAATCCCTTCTCCCTGAGTTTACATTGAGGATCAATCCTTATTTCTTTAAAGTTTCAGTAGAGAAGATTGAGGTTACGAATCTCTTCTCCTTGAATTCTTACCTCTTCGAAGTTCCAGTGGAGTAGATTGAGGCTACAAATCCCTTCCACCTAAGTTTACATTAAGGATCAATACTTATTTCTTTAAAGTTTCAGCAGAGAATATTGAGGTTACGAATCTCTTCTCATTGAATTCTCATCTCCTCGAAGTTCCAGTGGAGTAGGTTGAAGCTACAAATCCCTTCTCCCTGAGTTTACATTGAGGATTAATCCTTATTTCTTTGAAGTTTCAACAGAGAAGATTGAGGTGACGAATCTCTTCTCCCTGAATTCTCATCTCCTCGAAGTTCCAGTGGAATAGGTTGAGTCTACAAATCCCTTCTCCATGAGTTTACATTGAGGATCAATCCTTATTTCTTTAAAGTTTTAACAGAGAAGATTGAGGTTACGAATCTCTTCTCTCTGAATTCTTATCTCCTCGAAGTTCCAGTAGAGTAGGTTGAGGCTACAAATCCCTTCTCCCTGAGTTTACATTGAGGATCAAACCTAATTTCTTTGAAGTTTCAGTAGAGAAGATTAAGGTTATGAATCTCTTCTCCCTGAATTCTTACCCTGAAGTTGCAGTGGAGTAGACTAAAGACAGTTAATCCTATCTCCCTGAAATTACAGTGGAGCGAATTAAAATGACAAATCCTATACCTCTAAAATTGCAGTAGGTCGGATCGATTTTGTTTAAGTCACAGATCAAATTCCCTTGGAGTGGCAGTGGAGCAAATCGAAGCACTAATTCCTATACTCCTGAAGATACAGTGGAACGGAACGAGGCTACAAAAGAAGTCGAGACTTAGAGGGCCCAGGTAAAATTGGCCTTTTTAAAGTCTTTGCTCTATTCTCGTTACACGACAATGAGCAAAGAGGGGCAGCTGTACAGCCCAATTATTGCCCGGGCCCATTAGAAACCAAACCCAAACACTAACAAATGACCCAAACCAAAAAACCTAGCCCAAATCTAAAGAGGCCCAAAACATTAAAATTTTTTTCAGAAAAATTTAGGGTTTTTTAATCCTAAATTAGTCTAGCACCACCGACCTTTTTGCTGCCCCTGCCATCTGCCATCTGCCACGTCTGCAGCACCGCCCCTGTTGTAACACCCTAAACCCGGCCTAAACGTTAGGCCTGAATATGGCCTGTCACATTGAAGGAATGTTGAAAAGTTGAGCGATTGTTTAGAAAAGCTGCTCGTTGAAATTGTTGCATCTCTTTTGAAAACTCCGAGTTTCGATGTTTGTTTGTAAAAACACGATTTACTTAATATCCTTTTTATAAAGTTGTTGATATTTTAACAAGAACTAATTTTGCTGTGAAAATTAAACTGGAATAGTTACAGAAACGTGATATTTTGGAAAACGATTATTGTCGTTTCATGAAAACCACGTATTTATAAGTTTAACAGATATTAATGAAAACTTAAAAGAAATATAAAACCAGTGGCCTTATTACAAAATATTAACCCAAAATAAATAATCTTAAAATAAGGTAAAAACCGAAATTACTAGAGTTCACGAGTAGTATCTCTGATGTATGGCCACCACCGAGTCCTCCACGGCTCCAAATCCTCTAACGCTGGGGATTACCTGCGAGGTTAAAGGAAAAGGGGTGAGTTACAAGAACTCAGTGTGTAATCCCCTAAATGATCATTGACTGGGCCCGAGCCCATAAAACATCAAACTGGGCCTAAGCCCTATAATCATGGTAATGCAATAATGAAATGCAACCCAACCCAATCCAGCCAATCACACCCTCGTACCAACCAATCGTCACCTGTGGGGATCAAGTCAACCCACCCCGCCGATCACACCAATATTGCGACACAAGTGCTAATCACAATATTTGTGGTTTGAGCCACCAGAGTCATAGTACATATATATATATATATATATATATATATATATATATATATATATATATATATATATATATGTGGCATAGCCACTAAATCAATATATGGCAAAGCCACCGGGCTACACTGCTCTTCAATCATTAATCCACCCCATGCAACATGATAAAAATGCAATGCATCATATGTACAACAGTGTAAATAAAGCAGATACATAACAACCAACCATAATCAAGGGTATAACGATAATTTACCCTCCAGGGGTATTTCGATAATTTTGTAACCCGGGGGTATTTCGGTAATTTACCCACTAATGGTATTTTGATAATTTATTACCCCTATAACGGCCTTTCTGAAGGTCTACTATCACCTCGAGCGACACGGGTACCCTTTTTTATCGAAACGGTGCAATTGGGCCTAGGGCCCATTCTCGGCCCAAATGGGCCCACACGCTCGTGTGGCCCATTCAGCCCAAATCTAGCCACAGATATGAGACTCACATTGACTAGTCCAATAACTACTATACAATCATACAATTTATTCATATGGGCCTACGGGCCCATTGGGCCCATTTCGGCCCATTGTGGCCCAAGTAGCCTTGTAACATCCCGAATCAATGGGCTTATGCATTTATTGTGTAGACATGTTTAATGGGTTAATATAAGAATTAGAGGTGCAAATTGGGCTTGGGAATGGGCCGAGGTCTTGGCTAAATATTTTGTTTAGGGACTATGGGGTTTAAATAAAATATTGAGAGTGAAATAGGCATAATGGGCTTGTGGCCCAGGAACAAGAGGTGCACTAGGAGGGAGCTATAATGGCGCCAATAGGCAAAAGAAGGGGGCCTCAGTGTGGCCGCTTGGAGCCCAAGAAATTGGGCTAATTTTGGCAGCCCAAGGAGAGCTGGGGGGACGGCAATGTGGCTACAAAATAGGGGATTTTATGTTTTAAATTATGTGGATATAATGCTGATAAAGGGGAAGTAGTGATGTGGTATAGGTCTCTGTTGGATAAGTGTTCTGTTAAGGATAAGAGATAGTATGATAAGAGTGATCTCTTGGTTGCAGAGTTGGCCGAAAATTAAACACAGGAGAGGGGGAAAATCGGTTTAGTATAGGCAAAGGGGGTGTGCCGAATTTTTGATTGTGTTTTCTGAGAATAGCCTCAAGTTTTCTCTCTTTCTCGGTAACTAGAATCATCTCTTCTTCTTTTTTCTTTTCTGTCAGAAACCAAAACCCCTGATGTCTCACCAATTGCCGAAACCCTGCCAATTTATCTTCTCTTCTCTTTCAAACTCTTTGGCCGAATTTTTCTATCTACTTCCTTGCCCATCTTTTCAATTCCTAGTTCTTCCAAAAGCTGAAAATGCATCAGTATTTGTCTCGTTCATCTTTTCCGAGATTTTCTCAAAAGCCAAAATCCCTGGATCTTATCTCCTGTGATTGCTGAATTCCTTCTGTGGTGTCTGCTTGTGCCAAATCTTGAAGAAAACTAAAGGTAAGTGTCGATTCGCGAGATTTCAATCTTTTTCCGGCTTTTAAAGATCTTAGCCGAATGACTATATGGTTAACTAATAGGGTGTTTTCTCTCATTTGCGGTATTCCGAGATTTGAAAGGGATTCAATCGCTTAGATTTCCAAGCCAGAGTTCAGCAGCGCTCGAATTGTATTACTTTCGAGATTTCAAGGTAAGGAGATCTGTTAACTTAAACGTATAAATTTGGGTAATCACTAACCCTTGACCGACTATAGGAGAGGCATTATCTTCGCGTTCTTCTGGCTTTTGAGCAAAGTTGTAGACATAAGGCAGTAGATCCGATTAGCGAGGGTATCGACATAGAGGATAGTCCTACGCGTTAATCAGGTGTGTAGCATTCTCACACCATTTGGATTGCCTGTTAGTATATGCTTATAAATCTGTTATTTTCTGTTAAATACCGAAACCGGTATGGCTGTTGAAAACCCGAGAAGGGTAAAGGCGAATCACTAACTGTCATTCTAAAGTGAATGTTTCCATCGATTTGATATGATAAACATGTATGCCAATTTTTGTGATTGCACGGGGTGGGGTGATTGATGAAAGGGGAAGTGTTCTTTTGTAGTGGCTTTTGCCATGATCTATTATAGTGGCTATTTCCATGATCTGTTGTAGTGGCTAATGCCATGATCTGTTGTAATGGCTATTGCCATGATCTGACGATGAGCAGCTATCTGCAGCATAACTGCCATCGATGGTGTATAGCGGTGTGGGATGATTGTAGAAATCCCCAATGGTGTGATTGCAAGGTACGGGTGGTGTGTAGTGGATGGAAACCTAGGATTGGGTTGGGCTTTGCATATTTTCTGATATATTATACTCTGTTATCTGTTCTGTGGGCCTAAGGCCCAATTTGATGGTGCACGAGGGTTGCACACTGAGTCTCGTGACTCACCCTATTATTTAACATCTTTCAGGTAGCACCTAGTGCATCGGACCGGGCTGGAGAGGAGCGCAAGGTGGCCATGCGAGAGATTACTTTGATTCAGCAAAAGACTTTACTAGTTTATTAATTTTTAATATTTTCAGTTAGTGGGTTTTAAATTTCATTGTAATAAGGCCATGGGCCACTAGCTTTATATTTTCGATTGTTTTGGGCTTTTATTATTACTAGACATTTATATTTTACATTTTAATTAAGTTGAGGCATGTATCAAATCTCGGTTCTTAATTCACTAAGGCATTAATATAAAATGCATATCTTTTACAAATTAATTAACCATTTAGTTTCCCAAATAAAATGTTAAAATCAAGAAAAATATTTTTTGAAATTGCGACATCTTTTAAAATCCCCTCAGTGACATGCCAGATCCGGTCATGGTGTTTGGGCCGGGTTTAAGGTGTTACAAAATTGGTATCAGAGCCCGGTTCAAAATTTGGCTTTGGGGTTTTAGCTCAAAACATTTTTTAAAGATGGGTTTTGGAAACATGCATGTTTATAAATAACACAGGAGGGTTTTCTCGGCATGGCACCTGCGTCTCCGGCCCAAGTCCGCAAGGCAAGTACTCTGAACTCACTGTGTGTTATATATGTATGTAGGCTTTATGGGACGTAGACTATTTAAATTAGAACTTGATGGACTCTAGGCTTAGCTTGAGCAACTCCTTAAACCTTATAAGACTTAAGTCAACTAAACAAACTTGTGAACAAGTTGCTGGGTTGGGGTGTGGCAACAGGCATGCGCATGTCTAGGATTGAATCCGAAGGAGCCTGGTACTTAAGCAGTCCTAGTGACTCACCTCCTCTTCGCTGGAATCCTACCTGGTGCGTAGTGACTGTTCACCCTAACCGTGAGGACTTGTTAACGGGCCAAAAGTTTCTAACTAAAACCCAAAAGGGATCAGTCACCCTAGTTTTTGAAAAACAAATTACCAAAACACCCTTATTTTGAAAACTACCAAGATACCCATGATTTGCAAATACACCCCCAGATTTGCGAGAATACCCCGATTTACAAAGTCAACGGATTTTTTAAAAAAAAACACATACAACACACAACAACAACCAAAAACCACAAACACCTGAACGCCACTATTATTCTTTTGAAATCAAATTCTCCAGAATGCCCCTGTTTTTTAAAATATATATATACATATACATATATATATCCCTTTATTTTGAAAATCCCCAAGATACTTTATTACAAAGAAACCCTGTAGGACAAAATTAGGGGAAAACCCCTGGGTAGTAAAATGACGAAAATACCCTATGTGTTGAATGTCGGTTCGTGGATGTTGTCTGTATGTTGATGTGTGATGGTTGGATGTATGTGGTTCCTAGAAATAGAAGACAAACTTGAGACTGAAACTTGTGAATGTAATTTTGAATTCGAAAGAACTACTCTTAAACTACTGTTCATAAGATTGTTCGTGGTTAATCAGTGGAAGAAAAGTAATAATTCATAAAATTTCTAATCAAATAAACGCCAATAAGAAGAATGAGTACAAGGGGTCGAGGACGTCCGCCGCGTGGCCATGGTAGAGGTAGGATGACCGTGTCAGAGCCAGTAGAGTCTGGCCACGGGTCAGGAAATGAGATGCCAGATATGTCGGCTGTAGAGGAAGAATTTCGGGACCAGGCGTCTGGAGATGATGCGGTATCTCAGGCGATGTTGTGAGTCCTTGAGAGAGTGGCTAGGGCAGGCACGGGTGTAGGAGCTTGGAAATCTGTGTCTAACAGAGCGGAGATGTTTAGGGGAGTTTCTGGCGTAGCCCCTAACACAGCTGAGTATTGGTTAGAGGCGAGTGAGCACATAATGGATGACCTAGACTTCGAGACGAGGCTTACCAATGGTGGCTCACAGTAAAGGAGGGTACTGTCGCAGACCGGATTGACTGGGATTTCTTTAAGGAGTCATTTTAGGGAAAGTACGTTGGGGCCAGCTATGTGGATGCACAGAGAAAGGCATTTCTGAACTTGGTACAGGAAAGTAAGTCTACATTTGAATACGAGGCGGAGTTTCTACGGTTGAGCCGTTATGCTCGAAAGACTATGGCGACTGACTATGAGCATTGCGTATGGTTCGAGGATGGATTAAGGGATGAGCTAAAGGTATTAGTAGCACCGCAGCGGGAGAGGGACTTTGCGATTTTGGTTGAGAAAGCTAAGATATCTGAGGAGGTTAAGCGGACTGAGAAATAGAATAGGGATAAGGATAGGAATAGGAATAAGAGGAATTTTGGGCCGTCGGGATCATCTGGAAATTTTCAAAAAAAGCCTAGGTCTGATGGGCCAGCTCGTGCTCTGACGGGTCAGAATCGATGATGTCCTTCGTGTGGGAAAGTGCATTATGGGGAGTGTAGAAGGAGAACCGGTGGATACCTTAGGTGTGGATCCACGGAGCATATGATTAAGGACTGTCCACAGGTGGATCAGGTACAGCTGATGGGACGAGGTTCTGATCGGGTTAGGCATGGTGGTCAGCCTGCACCAAGGGGTCGTGGCGTAGCCAGATGAGGAAATGGGTTCGGTCGGGGTAGTGGAGCACCTGGTAGGGGTGCTGGTAATGCAGACGCAAGGTAACCGGGTCTAGTCTATACAGTACGTCGACGGGAGGATGGTGACGCATCGGACGTCATAACTGGTACGTTTTTTATTGCTAATAGCCCATACTTTACTTTGATTGATATTGGGTCAACTCACTCCTATGTTGCATGTTCGGTATCTGAGACCCTAAGTTTAGACTCTGAAACAACTACTAGGAAGATGACTGTGGCTAGTCCTCTAGGACAATCTAGGGTAGTGGACAATCTGTTTAGAGACGTACCCTTAGAGACTCAAGGAGTAGTGTTCCCGGCAGACTTAATAGAATTACCGTTTGGAGAATTTGACCTTATTTTGGGAATGGATTGGTTGACTAAACACCATGCTAAGTTGGATTGTGAGACTAAGCACATGGTTGAGTCCCCCGGAAGGCGGGGAGGTGGTTGTGTTAGGAGAAAGAAGGAATTACTTGTCCAACGTAGTGTCCACATTAAAAGCTGTTAAGATGATTCGGAAGGGATGTAATGCATTTCTAGCCTTTATCAGTGCTTTGGATGTTAAGGAGGTGACTGTCGATGAGGTTCGAACAGTCAAGGATTTCATAAATGTTTTTCCTGAAGAATTGCCCGGATTACCCCCAGATCGCGAAGTAGAGTTTGGAATAGAGCTACTTCCGGGTACAGCTCCAGTGTCCATTGCTCCTTATAGAATGGCACCGAAAGAGTTGGTGGAGCTCAAAGCTCAGATCCAGGAACTGTTGGATCGTGGTCTTATCTGACCGAGTGTGTCTCCATGAGGAGAGCCGGTCTTATTTGTGAAGAAGAAGGACGGATCCATGCGTATGTCCGTGGACTACCGTCAACTTATTTAGTTGACGGTTAAGAACAAGTACCCACTGCCAAGGATCGACAACTTGTTCGATCAACTCAAAGGAGCTTTGGTCTTTTCTAAGATTGACTTAAGGTTGGGATATCATCAGTTAAGGGTAAAGGAAGGAGACATTCATAAGACGTCGTTTTAGACTCGGTACGGTCATTATGAGTTCTTGGTGATGCCGTTCGGGTTGACGAATGCGCCAACGACATTTATGGATATAATGAACCGGGTATTTCAACTGTATCTTGATCAGTTCGTCATGGTGTTCATTGACGATATCTTGGTTTACTCCAAGTCCGAGGAGGAGTATGATGCACATCTTCGTGTGGTGTTACAAATTCTGAGGGAGAAGCAGTTGTACGCAAAGTTCAGTAAGTGTGAGTTCTGGCTGAAGGAAGTGACTTTCTTAGGGCATGTAGTTTCCGTAGAGGGAATTAGGGTGGACCCTCGGAAGATAGAAGCCGTATTGGATTGGAAACTGTCGAAGCCTGTGGTGGAGATTCGAAGTTTCTTGGGATTGGCCAGGTATTATAAAAGGTTCATTGAAGGGTTCTCAGTAATAACGGCACCTTTAACTAAGTTGTTGAGGAAGGGAGCACCGTTTGTGTGGACCGAAAAATAGCAAGAGAGCTTTGAGAAGCCGAAGAGAATCTTGATAGAAGCGCCAGTATTAGTTCAGCCAGAGGCGGGAAAAGAATTTATCGTCTACTGTGATACATCACACACGGATTTAGGATGTGTGTTGATGCAAGATGGAAAAGTTGTTGCATATGCGTCTCGACAGTTGAGACCGCATGAATTGAACTACCCTACGCACGATTTAGAATTGGCGGTGGTAGTGTTCGCTCTGAAGATTTGGAGGCACTACCTGTATGGGGAGAAGTCGGTTATTTGCACGGACCATAAGAGCCTGAAGTATCTCCTTACCCAGAAGGAGTTGAATCTAAGGCAACGTAGGTGGACTGAGCTCTTGAAGGATTATGATTGCTCAATTGAATATCATCCGGGTAAGGCTAACGTGGTGGCAGATGGGCTGAGTAGGAAGGCGATAGCGGATTTGAGGGCGATGTTCGCTCATCTTAGACTATATGAGGATGGAAGTTTGGTAGCTGAACTCCAAGTAAGACCTATGTGGACAAGTCATACCAAAGAGAAGCAACTTCTAGATGATGTTTTGAGTACTCGAATCCGGCAAGTGCAAGGTGGTGAAGGAGAGGATTATAGTGTGAATGGTGATGGGGTTCTGTGTTTCCGTAAGATAATTTGTATGCCAAAGAATGTTGAGTTAAGGCAGATGATTTTGTGGGAGGCGCATAGTAGCCCCATCGCTATGCATCCTGGAGGAGTTGAGATGTATCGGGATTTGCGAGAGCAATTTTAGTGGCAAGGTCTGAAGAGGGAAGTAACAGAATTCGTGAGTAAGTGTCTGACGTGTAGCAGGTGAAAGCAGAGCATCAGTTGCCTGCGGGATTGTTGCAGTCGGTGAAGATTCCGCAGTGGAAATGGGAAAGAATCACGATGGATTTTGTTAGTAGGTTACCTCTTACGCCCACTAAGAAAGATTCGATTTGGGTGATTGTTGATCGGCTGACGAAGTCTGCTCACTTCATACCAGTTCGTGTTGACTATTCTCTGTAAAGGTTGGCTAAGCTGTATGTGGCTGAGGTTGTGAGACTGCATGGTGTACCTGTGTCGATCATATCGGATAGGGACCCTAGGTTCACGTCAAGATTTTGGAAGGCTCTTCATCAGGCAATGGGAACAAAGTTAGATTTCAGTACCGCTTTTCACCCACAGACTGATGGTCAGTCTGAGAGGGTAATCCAGGTCTTGGAGGGCATGCTAAGGGGTTGTATCATCGATTTTAGGGGTAGTTAGTAGGAGTATTTACCTCTGGCAGAATTCGCATACAATAACAGCTATCAATCTAGTATTCAGATGGTGCCCTATGAGGCGTTATACGGACGGAGGTGTCGTACTCTACTTGCTGGACAGAGTTGGGTGAGCTTCAGGTGTTGGGTCCCGAACTGGTTTCAAAAATGGAAGAGAAAGTTAAGTTGATTCAGGCTCGGTTGAAAGAAGCAGCTGATTGTTAGAAATCGTACGCAGATCTTAAGCGTAAGGAGTTGGAATTCGTAGTGGGAGACCAAGTCTTTTTGAAAGTGTCACCGTGGAAGAAGGTAATGAGGTTTGGTCGGAAGGGCAAGCTAAGTCCCCGATTTATTGGACCTTATCGGGTACTAGAACGTGTGGGGCCAGTGGCTTATCGATTGGAGTTGCCGTCAGAGTTGGAACAGATACATGATGTGTTTCATGTCTCGATGATAAGACGTTACCATTCCGATCCATCGCACATTGTGCAAGTGGAAGAGATTAAAGTAAGGCCAGATTTGTCTTTTAAGGAGGAGCCAGTGCAAATCTTGGAGCGAGACGTAAAAGTGTTGAGAAGGAAGTCCGTCCCTTTGGTCAAGGTTTTGTGGCGAAACCATGGTGCAGAGGAAGCGACTTGGGAGCCAGAGGATGTTATGCGACAGCAATATCCCCATCTCTTCTGATCAGGTAAATTTTGAGGCCGAAATTTATTTTAAGGGGGGTAGAACTGTAACATCCTGAATCAATGGGCTTATGCATTTAATGTGTAGACATGTTTAATGGATTAATATGAGAATTAGAGGTGCAAATTGGGCTCGGGAATGGGTCGAGGTCTTGGTTAAATATTTTGTTTAGGGACTATGGGGTTTAAATAAAATATTGAGAGTGAAATAGACATAATGGGCTTGTGGCCTAGGAACAAGAGGCGCAGTAGGAGGGAGCTATAAGTGGCGCCAATAGGCAAAAGAAGGGGTCCTCAGTGTGGCCACTTAGAGCCTAAGAAATTGGGCTAATTTCGGCAGCCCAAGGAGAGCTAGGAGGGACGGCAATGTGGCTACAAAATAGGGTATTTTATGTTTTAAATTATGTGAATATAATGCTGATAAATAGGAAGTAGTGATGTGGTATAGGTCTCTATTGGATGAGTGTTCTGTTAAGGATAAGGGATAGAATGATAAGAGTGATCTCTTGGTTGCAGAGTTGGCCAAAAATCAAACACAGGAGAGGGGGAAAATCGGTTCAGTATAGGCAAGGGGGGTATGCCGAATTTTTCATTGTGTTTTCTGAGAATTGCCTCAAGTTTTCTCTCTTTTTCGGCACCTAGAATCATCTCTTCTTCTTTTTTCTTTTTTGTCAGAAACCGAAACCCCTGAGGTCTCACCAATTGCCGAAACCCTGCCAATTTATCTTCTCTTCTCTTTCAAACTCTTTGGCCGAATCTTTCTATCTACTTTCTTGCCCATCTTTTCAATTCCTAGTTCTTCCAAAAGCCAAAAACGCATCAGTATTTCTCTCGTTCATCTTTTTCGAGATTTTCTCAAAAGCCGAAATCCCTGGATCTCATCTCCTGTGATTGTCAAATTCCTTCTGTGGTGTCTGCATGTGCCGAATCTTGAAGAAAACTAAAGGTAAGTGTCAATTTGTAAGATTTCAATCTTTTTCCGGCTTTTAGAGATCTTAGCCGAATGACTATATGGTTAACTAATCGGGTGTTTTTTCTCATTTGCGACATTCCGAGATTTGAAAGGATTCAATCGCTTAGATTTCTAAGCCAGAGTTCAGCAGCACTCAAATCATATTACTTTTGAGATTTCAAGGTAAGGAGATCTGTTAACTTAAACGTATAAATTCGGGTAAACATTAACCCTTGGCCGAATATAGGAGAGGCCTTTTCTTCCCATTCTTCCAGCTTTTGAGCAAAGTTGTAGACATAAGGCAGTAGATCCGATTAGCGAGGGTATCAACATTGAGGATTGTCCTACGCATTAATCAGGTGTGTAACATTCTCACACCATTTGGATTACCTGTTAGTATATGCTTATAAATCTGTTATATTCTGTTAAATGTCGAAATATCGGCATGGCTGTTGAAAACCCAAGAAGGGTAAAGGCGAATCACCAGGTTAGTGATCTCTGTCATTCTAAAGTGAATGTTTCCGTCGATTTGATATGATAAACATGTATGCCAATTTTTGTGATTGCACGGAGTGGGGTGATTGATGAAAGGGGAAGAGTTCTTTTGTAGTGGCTTTTGCCATGATTTGTTGTAGTGGCTATTGCCATGATCCGTTGTAGTGGCTAATGCCATGGTCTGTTGTAGTGGCTATTGCCATGATCTGACGATGAGCAGCTATCTGCAGCATGACTGCCATCGATGGTGTGTAGCGGTGTGGGATGATTGTAGAAATCCCCAATGGTGTGATTGGCAGGTACGGGTGGTGTGTAGCGGATGGGAACCTAGGATTGGGTTGGGCTTTGCATATTTTCTGATATATTATACTCGTTATTCTGCTCATGCTGCGGGCTAAGGCCCAATCTGATGGTGCACGAGGGTTGCACACTGAGTCTCGTGACTCACCCTATTATTTAACATCTTTCAGGTAGCACCTAGTGGATCGGACTGGGCTGGAGAGGAGCGCAAGGTGGCCATGCGAGAGATTACTTTGATTCAGCAAAAGACTTTAATAGTTTATTAATTTTTAATATTTTCAGTTAGTGGGTTTTAAATTTCATTGTAATAAGGCCATGGGCCACTAGCTTTATATTTTCGATTGTTTTGGGCTTTTATTATTACTAGACATTTATATTTTACATTTTAATTAAGTTGAGGCATGTATCAAATCTCGGTTCTTAATTCACTAAGGCATTAATATAAAATGCATATCTTTTACAAATTAATCAACCATTTAGTTTCCCAAATAAAATGTGAAAATCAAGAAAAATATTTTCCAAAATTGTGATATCTTTTAAAATCCCCTTAGTGACATACCAGATCCGGTCATGGTGTTTGGGCCGGGTTTGGGGTGTTACAAGCCTCAACCTACAAGAATACTCATGGTGGCCTCGACTATCGTGTCGAAGCTCCCACACGTGCACTCGCACGCTCGTGTGGCTACCATCGCTGTGTGACAGGCATTTCGGCATTTGCCGCTCTATAACTAGAGTAGTGTGAAATACCCATCTGATAGAAATCTGAAGCTGCTAATCCGCGCTCCGAGCACTTCTATGCCCAAACGCCCACCAAGGTATGTTTACTCTCCTCCTAGATTGCTCTATTTAAAGCCAACTTCTCACCTTCCCTCTTGCTATCTTTCCGATGTGGGATCCCTCCTTCAGTAGAGTTTAAATCCAACACAAACTCTTGCCGCCCCAACTTAGCAAAATAAATATCCCCTTTTTGCTACTCATGAGATTCGAACCCAGGCTCCCCTGTAGCATAATCTACGCCGCTAGCCACTAGGCCACAAGCTCCTCTTGTGTTTTGAAGTATGCGCAACTAAATATAAACCTATGGACCAACGTCTAAGTTCACTTAAAAATAAATCAAAATGAAATGCAAGCGCCAAGACTTGAACCCAAGCACTCACTTATCCCCTTAATGACGCATTGCCACTAGACCACTCCCTTCCTTGTGTCATTTTTCTCCACATTTTATTCTTAAAGCCTACTACTAACTCCCAAGGTTTTCTTCACCTAAAACCAAAATTTCCCTAAAGCCAAAGTTTGAATCGGGGATTTCATAGAAGCCCTCTAACCTTCCAAAATCACTCGCCTAATAGGTCCAACCTGCATTAAAGCCATTCTCTTATTCTCTAAAAATTTTAAACGCTCCCACACCCAAGGCCCAATGGCCCCAATTATACTAGGTCCAAATTCGGGTCGTTACACCTATCGCCGTCAGAGCCACTTGCGCTGCCACGCCCAATCACACCTCAACAAAAAAGATTGGTGGCGACTCCCGTTTTTTCATTTTCATTTCCAAAATCAAAGTCGATCTCCGTTTTCAAAAAAAATGGTTACGACATTAAGGATAAAATAATTTGAAAGCTATATATAATATAATATAATAATATATAATCTTCAATATAAAAAGTGTAATATAATAACTAATGTGCAAATTTTAAAATAATATACAATATATGAATAATATTGAATTTAATAAAATAACCTAATATAAATAATAAATAATAATTTAATATATATAATACTAAAATAATTAAAAAAAGAATAAAAGTGAAAATAAAAATAAATAAAATCGATAGAAGAAATAGGGATTAAATTAAAATAAATAAAAAACTAAGGTAAAATTGCAAAAAGGATGATATTGGAACGTACGCCAAACGACGTTGTTCTAACATCCTGAATTAGGGGGTTATTTGTGATTGTATTGTTGTGCATATGATGGGATTGCTGTGATGCTATTTGTGGTATTATAAGACTTAGCTATAGGTCTTGAGTAGCCTCGAGTGGTAGGAAAATTTCACAATTAAGCTTTAAGAAACATGGAGCCATAGTAAATAGGGGTTAGGAGTTTTAAAAAGGGAATATGAGACACAAGTAAGGCCTAGGAAAAGTGGCAAGGAGGTGCCACTTAAGTTCTGGAATTGACGACACCAAGGGGAGCAAAGGAGCCTAGGTTCGAGTAGCAGAATTCCCCTTCTCTGCTTTTTATTTTGACGGCAAGGGAGGAAAGAGTTGTGTTCAACTCAAATTCTTGTGGATAAGAAGGGATTATATTTGAATAATTTAAAATGATTGGCCAAGAATGATTTAAGGTATTTGCCGAAATCTTAGACTCCTTGTTGGAGAGGAGTAAACGGCTAGGAGACTGAGTAAAGGGGGAGTGCCGAATTTTCCTTAAGCACCTAATTGATATTTTCGGCTAGCATATACCAAAACCGAAACCACCATTGTTCATCTTCTTCTTTTCTTCTTTTTGCTTAAAACCGAAAACCTCTCTACCCTTTTCTTTACCGAATCCCCCATCTTCCTTTTCCCTTCTCTTTTTCTTTCTCTATTAGCCAAATCTCCTCCACTCTTTTTGCCGAAATCTCCTTCCTCCTATTAGATCTACTTTGGCCAAATATCAGGAGGGCATAGGTTCTTTTCAGGAATTCTTCTTCAATCAGTTTATAAGGGGTAAGTGATTGCCAAAACTCTCTTCCTATATTTTCTTTTTCTCTGTCGACTTGGATGAAGGGAAAAGCCGAAATCCGGCCTTTTTTGATGGTTTGGCTAACCACTCATTGAAACCGATTTCATCTAGGAACTCTGGGATTTTCGCAGCAGTAGATCTGACCCTCCATTCCTTGCTAATCGATTTGGTAAGTCTATGGTAAGGAACTCTCTTTAAGTTTACCCATTAGACACTTGGGAAAGTCGAAAGCTAACTGTTGTATGGATCTAAGGTTTGGCCGATTGCAAGGAATCCAGTGTGTGGCTTCGAGATTTGGTGGGAAACCAAATCGGTTCAAGGTAAGTGCCACAAATCAGCCTTCGGGATTTAGTTATTATAGCCGAATAGGCCTATGTCACTAACTTTGATGTTGGCCGAATATAGGGTCAAAGGATCTAGCGCAGTAGACCGGATCTTTGGGATTTAGGACTCGTGTTAATAACAGGTGTGTACTTACACACTTCATAACTAATAAATTGTCTATAAACTGTGTGTGTTAAACCGGATATGTGTAGATCTGGATTGATACCGTAAGGGTATGAGCAAGGATTCGGGTAAGTCCTTTCGATATGAGCTTGTTATATGATGCATGATGATGCATGACATATTTCGTATATGTGTTATATGAAACCATGGCCTTTAATAAATTCAGTGTATTATTATTATTGCACGATTGGTATGATTTTGTGTTATATGCACATTGTATTATGGTGGGTGATATGAGTGGAGGGGGAAGTGATATCCGTGTCTTTGGACACCAGTGGTTTGGTACCACATTTTGTGACTTTGGGTCACCAGAGGTTTGGCACCTCATAGCGACTCGTCCCAGTGGATTAGCACCACAGTGGGTTGACCCCACGGTTGATATTACGGGATTGTCGCCAGTGATTTGGTATCACACGTGGGTTGGCCCCACAAACTATTATTCGTGACTTCGGGTCACCAGTGGTTTGGCACCACAATATTGATGGATATCGTGACTTTGGGTCACCAGTGGTTTGGCACCACCAGTGGTTTGGTACCACACGGGGTAGAAAAAGGAGTGATAGATGGCTAGGTTGGGTGCATGCTATACTTAGTTATGATTTGTGTAAGCTGTTACATTAATCGGGGGAGGGGTTATACATTGAGTCTTGGTGACTCACCTTCTCCCTTAACTTTTTCAGGTGACTCGTAGATCGCGGATGGGGAGCCGGATGGACTCGAGGTGGCCATGCAATGGAAATTTGGTTTAAATAGACTTTGGGTTATTTGCATTTTATTTCTATTTTATTTGTTCAAGTTGTAATAAGGCCTCCTAAGAATATGTTTTGATTGTTTATATGCTTGGAAGTAATTTTTAAAACAGGATTAAACTGAATTATTTAATGGCTTAAATATTTCAAACACATGTTTTCCTAAACACAAATCGAAATGTTTTTTTTTTCCATCGGGTATTTTGACAGAATTGGTAACACACGACTTAATCAATTTTGAAATAACAAAGCAAAGTGTTGGTTTTTAAAACATACACCTCTTTTCCTACTACCTCAACCCAGCCACAAATTTTTCCAAGAATTGAATCGGTAATTGGGTTTTCCACAAAACGTTTTCCTCTGTGACATACCAAGTTCGGTCATAACGTTTGGGCCAGGTTTGAGATGTTACAGCTGTTCTGATATCAGCCTTTAAATAGCTTGAGGAACCAAATTGGAACAAAAACAAACTTTGAAGGTGGAATTAAAAATAAAAAAATTAATTGAACTAAATGAAATTGCGGAAGGACCAAAGAGGCAAATTACCCTTTTATAAAAAACACGCGGATCCTCTCCGGGTTTCGGGTCAACGTGCAGATCTAATCCTTTAAACGACGTCGTTTAGTGCTTATTAGCTTAAGCAAAAACGACGCCGTTTCTATATTGCTATGTAAGCTAAAAATTGACCAAAAAAATCATTTTAACACCCCTTTTAAAAAAAAAACAAAAAAACAACCCCGAAATGCTCTATTCCCCTGGGCCGGAGGCCAGAATCCGGCTGGGCTCCAGTTACGGGCCGTCGCACATGCACCCCATGCGCCACCGCAAGTCCGCCACATACAACAGTCGGAGGCCAGAAATTTCGTCTTTTCAGCGCGAGTCGAAATGTAAAATCATTCTTTTTATTTTTAGTAATATTTACATAAGTAAAAAAAATTGCACGAATAAAAAAACGAAAGTGCATAAACGGAAAATCACCTTTGCTCTTTTTATATTTTCTTGTATTCTTTGTATATTTGTGTGTATGTTGTGTAAAAAAAAATTGTCCATTTATAGATTACAATGGGTTTTTTATAACCCAAAAAATAATTTGGGAAATAAACATAGGACCCTATTTTGCTGCTACTTGCTATTTTTCTGCTATTTTTCTTTCCTTTTGCAGGTGAACAGCGTAGATCTCGATGGTGCGCGGATTGCGGCGTGACCGAAGGACTATGTTGGGCACTTACGGCGTGAAGGTTTCCCAGAAACCCTAGGTCCTGAAACAGTTTGGGTATTAGGCTCCGTAGGTTGGGTTAGGGGTTGGGCTTGGTTAAGTTTGGGCCATGGGTTTTGTAAATGGACTAGATTGTAGTGGGTTGGGTTTGGACAATCTGTTTTGTAAATGGACTGTAAACTGGACAGTAGTTTATTTTTATTGTTATATTTTTTATTTGTTCAAGCCCGGGCATAAATGGGCTACTACAATGTTATTTGAAGGACTCAATTTTGGTACCTCGAACCAGGTCCAAGCATGAAGAACGGTGTTCGAGATCCCAGAGTCAGGTGTGTGTTCTTTTAGAAGCGAATTAGGGCAAACTATGCTTCGAAATAGGGCTTGTGGGCCACTTGTGTGGACCACATGGCCACTTACATGCCCATATTCCACCTAAAACCCTAGGAATTTGATTCTCACACGGCTTAGGACCCTCGACACGACCTACCACATGGTCATGTCTCCATTGCACATCGATTTTTCAATTTCCACACGGCCTCAGTCTGTTACACAGCTTGGCCACATGGTCGTGTAACCCCTCCACATGGTACAAGGCTTCCCACATGGTCCGGTCACACGGCTGTATGCCCCCTGCTTCACAAATTTTACAGTTTGGACCCATAATTTTATGTATTGACATGTTTAGACCTTGGTTGATTTCTAAATTATTTTTAATGTTTTATTTTATTCAATTAGGTCTTTGATAAAAGAAATAATGTTAGAATCTATGATCCAATTGATTGAATTATTAATATTATATATGTATGATATGATCAGTTTAGGCCCTGTATATGCCCATAATTGTTTTTAGATTTTTATTTGTATAATTTAGTCCTTAACATTGTGATATTCTGGAATTTGTGATTTAATGACCGAAGTGTTATAAATATATCGTATGTGAAGTGTATATACATGCTACTGCCATTGTCGAAACCACTTTTTTAAGTTTTATGAAAATCGGGAATCGCTTTAAAAAAATGAAAACGAGAGTCGCCACCGATCTTTTTTTCTTAGGTGTGATCAGATCACCTTATAAAACATTTTTTGTTTAAAATATTAATTTTGGCCTACGGAATTCAGGAAAACAGGTTCAGGAGTCGGTTACGGATGAGGAAGGGTTAGCACCATCGTAACGCCCAAAAAATTTGTACCTAATTGATTATTTAATGTCCAAATGTTGACAATTTGAAAAGATCCTAAAACATGATTTCTTAAAAACTTGAACAATTTGAGTTAGAACTTGAGATTCCTTTGTTCCGAAAGAATACAAACATCACATCCAGCACGTTAAGACATGATATTTTAAACCCTTGTGACCAAAATCATCTCATGATTTAAAAAATTTATTAAAAAGATATTTAGTTATTTAGTCAAATGGAAAATCGAAACCCAGCACGTTAGGGCAATATATCCCGAATTTCTAAATACAAAACATTGCCCTATTTAAGAAAAAACTTTTGTATAAAATATGGTAATTTTGCAAAATGTATTTTTATTTTAAACAATGATGCAAGTAAAAATATCGCATTAATACATCATAAAACATAGATACCAAAAGCAATTAATAAATTACATGATATACTAACATTTCATACTAATATAGACAATTAAAACAACATAATATGGCAAGAGATATATGTAATAAAATGACTATGCTAAAACAATATTAAACAAATAAAAGAACATAAATACACTAACACAAGATATAAAATAAGCAGTAACAATTTTTAAGAAAAATCTATATAAAAGATAAGAAAAATAAGAAATAAATATGAAACCCTACAAACAAGATTAAATATAAAAAAAATGAATGATATATTTAAGAACATAGAATAAATATAAAAAAAATAAAAAATATAACAATTTCTAAAATTATTAATATATAAACAATATATCTTAAATAGATGATATAAAAACTTTAAAAAAAATACAAAAGATAACTTATAATAAATATATAATATAATAAATCAATATATACTAAAAACAATAATAAACAATATATGAAAATTTCATGATAGAATAATTAAAATAATAGATAATATACAAGCTTTAAAATAATATGTAATATATAATAAATAGTGGATTTAATAACCCAATATGATTAATAAATAAAATAAAATTGTTTGATGTAATACTTAAAAAAATAAAAACAGGGGCGAAATTAAAATAAAACAAAATATGTGGTAAATAAAAAAACGAGATAGTACCAGATTAAAATGAGCGCTGTACATTAGGGACCAATTGGGCAATTATACCCCATTCGTTATGATATTAGCCTTTAAATAGCCCGAGCACCAGATTGAAACAAAACATAAATTTTAGTGCTAATTTTAAAAAATAAAATATTTAAATTAAACGAAATCACAAAGAGTAAAAATGCGGAGGGATCAAAAAGGAAAATTGCCCTTTTTATAAAAACACGCGGATCTTCCCCAGGTCGGGTCAACGCGTGGGTTATAGCCTTTAAACGATGCCGTTTCGATCGTTAACTAACCACACCAATACGACAGCGTTCCATGGGCCTTTATAAAAAAAAAGAAGCAAAAAATCATTTTAAACTTGGCTTAAAAAAAAGACCCAAAAAAAATGCTCTGCCTTCATCGGTCTTCCGACCTTCGCCATCATCGCGTGACCCCCACGCGCCACGGCGGCCCAAAGGTGAGAAACTTCATTTTTTTTAATATAAACTCATTCTCTTCATTGTAGATGGTGTTTGTATATTAAAAATATTCGCATGAATAAAAAAAATATTTAAGCGAAAAGAAAAATAAATTAGAAATCACCTTAGTTTAAAATTCTGTATATTGTATTCTCTGTGTATGCGTAAAAAAAAATTCATAGTCTCTGCCCCCTTGTTTACAGATTACAGTGGGTTTTTATAACCCAAAAATAATTAAAATACAGATTCTATTTTGTCCTATTTGCTCCTTCTGCTGTGTTCTTCTTTCCTTTTGCAGGTTAATAGGGCAGATCTCGGCGGTGACGAAGGCTTCTATTTCTATTTAAGTGTTGGGCCCTTTTAGGCCGCATAAGTTTGGGCCTAGGGCCACTGGGTGTAATGGGTTTGGATGTAACAGGGTATTGGGTCTGGGTAGTCCATTTTGGGCTTCTAAACGGACTGTAAAATAAATTGAACTTTTGATTTATTTTATTTTTTGTTTTTATTATTATTTTCTGGTTTGTTTTATTTACATGGGCCCGGGCACAAATGGGCTATTACAGCTGCCCCTCTTTGCTCATTATCGTGTAACGAGAATAGAGCAAAGATGATAAAAGGACCCATTTTGCCCGGTCTTGTCACATGGCTGTATCTTCGAGGAGATAGGCTAATATCTTCAATTTGCTTCATTGCAACTTTAGGAAGACGAGATTTACTATCTTTAGTTTGCTCAACTACAAACTCAGGGAGACAAGACCGATGTCTTCGATCTGTTTTACTGCAACTTCAAGAATGCCAGATCTGCCATCTTCAATCTGCTCCACTGCAACTTTAGGGAGGTCAGGCTGATGTCTTTGATCTACTTCACTGTAAATTTCAGGAAGACAAGATCTACTATCTTCAGTCTGCTCCACTGCAACTTTAGGGATGTTAGACTAGTATCTTCGATATGCTTCACTGCAATCTCAGGAAAACAAGATCTGTTATCTTAAGTTTGCTCCACCGTAACTTCAAGGAGGTTAGACTAGTATCTTTGATTTGCTTCACTGCAATCTCAGGAAAACAAGATCTGTTATCTTCAATCTGCTTCACTGCAACTTTAGGGATGCCAGACTAGTATCTTCTGGTTTTCAACTCAAAACCCCTTTGGTCTCAAGGTGCCGTTTGCGGGTTTTCTCCTAGGCCTCTCCTTTTTTTTAAGAAGTCTCAAAGCACCCTTTGTGGGTTTTCACCTTGGCATTTTCTCCTTTTTTAAGCAAAATATTTTTTTACTGCATCCGAATTCACAGGATTGGGTAAGCTTTTCCCGTCCATTTCAGTCAAAATCAGTGCACCTCTAGAGAAGGCCTTCTTCACCACATATGGTCCTTCCCAATTTGACATTCAATTTCCTCTGAAATCCCTTTGTATGGGAAGAATCCTTCTTAGTACAAGGTTCCCCTCGTGAAACTCTCTTGGGCAGACTTTTTTGTCATAGGCTTGTATCATTCATTTTTGGTACATCTGACCGTGACGAATAGCCCTTAGCCTCTTTTCTTCAATCAAGTTCAACTGATCATATCGAACCTAGATCCATTCAACTTCATCCAATTTTATTTTTGACAAAACTCGAAAGAAAGGTATTTCAACTTCAATAGGTAGAACAACCTCTATCCCATAGACCAATGAGAAAGGAGTTACCGCAGTAAAGGTTCTGACGGACATCCGATAAGCATAGAGTGCAAATGGTAATTTCTCATGCCAATCCTTATAAGTCTCAATCATTTTCCCTACTATCTTCTTGATATTTTTATTGGCTGCTTCTACTGCCCTATTCATTTTTGGATGATACAGAGACGAGTTGTGGTGTTTGATCTTGAATTGACTACAAACTTCTGTTATCGTGCTATTGTTTAAGTTTAGTGCATTTTCTGATATGATCCTCTCGGGCATTCCATATCGACAAATAATCTCCTTCTTCAAGAACCGACTAACTACTGACTTAGTAACGCTAGCGTAGGAAGCAGCCTCTACCCATTTCGTGAAGTAGTCAATAGCCACAAAGATGAATTGATGCCCATTCAAAGCTTTCAATGAAATCGGCCCAATGACATCGATGCCCCACATGGAAAAAGGCCATGGGGAAGTCATAACATGCAAAGGTGATGTTGGTACATGAATTTTGTCTCCATAAATATGGCATTTATGACATCTTTTGGCATAGTTGATACAATCTCCTTCCATAGTAGACCAGTAGTATCCAAATCTCATAATTTGTCTAACCATTGTAAAACCATTAGCATGTGTCCCATAAACACCCTCATAAACTTCTTCCAACATTTTCTTAGCTTCAATAGCATCAACGCATCTCAATAGTACCTGATCTTTTGTCCTTTTGTACAAGATATCCCCATCTAAAACATAGTTAGAGGCCGAACTTCTTAATGTCCTTTTATCATTCTCAGTTGCATGCTTTGGGTATTCACGATTTTTTACATATCGCAATACATCATGATACCAAGGGTGGTCACCTTTTTCCTCTCTTCCAGGTTATAACAATGAGCTGGAATTTCAAAAATACTCATCTGAATAGGTCTCATATCCTCTGGTTTATTTACTTTGATCATAGAAGCCAGGGTTGCCAAAGCATCCGCCATCTGGTTTTCATCACGTAGGAGATAATTAAAAGTAATTTTATCAAACTCCTCAATCAATCCCAGAACTATTTTTCGGTAATCAATTAGTTTGGGATCTCTTGTCTCCTATTCTCTTTTAAGCTGGTATATTACTGAGGCAGAATCTCTATATACTTCTAGCACTCTGATTTTACGCTCTACAGCTGCTCGAATTCCCATGATGCATGCTTCATGCTCTGCCATGTTGTTTGTGCAATCAAAATCCAATTTGCATGTGAATGGATAATGATCACCACCAGGGGATACCAAGATTACCCCAATCCCATTTCCCATAGCATTTGACGCCCCATCAAAATTTGGCTTCCACATACATTCTTCAGTAGTTGCCACATACATTAGCTCTTCATTGGGGAAATCAAAGCTCAAAGGTTCATAATCCTCTAAGGCCTTGCTAACCAGAAATTCTACTATTGCGCTCCCTTTTATAACCTTTTGGTTTACATAGACTATATCAAATTCAAAAAGAAAAATCTTCCATCTTGCCATCCTTCCATTCAAAGCAATTGACTCCATCATATACTTTAACGGAACAAGCTTCGAAATTAACCAGGTTGTATGATATAGCATATACTGCCTCAATCTCCGTTGTCCAAATTAAGGCACATCACAATTTCTCAATCGACGAATATCTTATTTCACATTTAGTGAACTTTTTACTGAGATAGTATATCGCCTTTTCCTGAAGTTGTATATCGCCTTTTCTTTTCTTCCTGACTCAACATGTTGACCAAGCACACATCCCATGGAGTTATTGAACATGTCAAATACAGTATCAATAGTCTACATGGATTAGGCGGAGATAGTACTAGGGCATTTGACAGATATTGTTTGACTTTGTCAAAAGCTTTCTACCACTCATCGTCCCATACACATTGGTTGTGTTTCTTAAGAAGATGAAATATGGGATAACATTTCTCAGTTAATTGTGAAATAAATCGAGCAATGTAATTTAACCTTTCAAGAAAACCTCAAACTTCCTTTTGAGTACGTGGTGGAGGCAATTCTTGTATGGCTTTGACCTTATTTGAGTCAACTTCTATCCCTCTCTCACTGACTACAAAACCTAGTAATTTCCCTGACCGAGCTCCAAAAGTACAGTTTGCCGGGTTGAGCTTTAATTGAAATTTTCTCAATATAAAAAAGAACTTTTTCAAAACTTCAATGTGTTCCTTTTCTGTTCGAGATTTGGCGATCATATCATCAACATATACTTCAATCTCTTTGTGCATCATGTCATGGAATAAGGTTACCATGGCCCTTTGATATGTTGCCCCTACATTCTTTAGCCTGAATGGCATTACCTTATAACAAAAGGTACCCCACAATGTTATGAAAGTAGTTTTCTCTATATCTTCAGGGTGCATCTTGATCTGATTATATCCCGAAAAACCATCCATGAAAGAAAATAGTGAGTATCCTACTAAATTATCCACCAATGTATCAATATGAGGCAAAGGGAAATTGTCCTTTGGGCTGGCTTTATTTAAATCCCTGTAGTCTACACACATCCCAACCTTTCCATCCTTCTTAGGGATAAGAACAATATTGGCTACCCATTCTGAGTATTTTACCACCTGTAGAAAACCAGCATCAAACTGTTTATTGACCTCCTCTTTTATTTTTAACACCACATCAAGCCTCATCCTTCGTATCTTTTGCTGGACTGGCTTACACTCTTCTCTTATGGGAAGGCGATGCACTACAATATCAGTACTTAGCCCAGGCATATCTTGGTATGACCATGCAAAGACGTCTTTAAATTCCTGTAATAACTCAACAAGGTCTTGCTTCATCTCCTCAGCTATGCACGTTCCAATTTTCACAACCTTTCCTTCCTCTAAGACTATATTTTCTACCACCTCTTCATGGGGTAAAATCTGTTTTTCTTCTTGCTTTACCATTCTTAACAAATCTAGAGACAAGTCACATTCTCTGTCACCCTCAAAATCCTGAGATTCCTCTAAATACATGTCTTGCTCAAAAAAAACCTTTGAATCTGTAGTATAGTTGCTCATGTCAATGATATCTAGGGACCTGTTGTAGGCACAAACGAATGTACAAAGAACAAATGAATTCAAGAACAACTATTCAAATGATATGAATGAGAATAAAAAAATTTGGAATGAAATTAGAAGATCAAAAGAATAAAAAATGAAAGAATATTTGCCCGAATTGATTATTAAAGATGTATTTTATTGAAATAAAAGATATTTGAACATGAGCCTATTTCACAAAAGAAATCTTATTGTTCCTAAGCTTTAAAAACAACAAGTGTGTTCTGAACATTACTCTGTGTAATCTCTAAAAACTACAGGAAGTTCCTCTGTAGTCCAATTGTTCAAAACGCTTCTAGGTTCATAAGGGCGAATACCCAACATGTTTCTTTGCCCAATTTCTTCCTCATGTATAGCGTTGATGTGAAGATTTTCATTTTCCAACAGTCCTCTCTTCGGGTGGATTACCCCTCTTGATACAAAAGTCTGGGATATGTGAGGGAATGTCATCGATTCCCACTTGACTTCTTCCCTATTCAGCCGTGCCCTTCTTCTCTCTTGCTTATTCTCTATTTCTCTCTTCCTTTGTCTAGCATCTAGCCTAAAACCCAAGCCAAAACGGTCTCTCTTCTCTTTCAGCGTCGAAACTTGAATCTCTCCTTGAAGATGTCTACCTAGTCGTTTTCCTGGTAAGGCTCCTTTCCCCACCATCATTCGCAAACCCATTCTCGTGGTTCTGGATATCTTAGGGACTGACACCTCATTCCCTTCCAAAATGAATGTCGCATTCATAAACTCCAAAGATCGATTGGTACCTAATTGATTATTCAATGTCCAAATGTTGACAATTTGAAAAGATCCTAAAACATGATTTCTTAAAAACTTGAACAAATTGAGTTAGAACTTGAGATTGCTTTGTGCCGAAAGAATACAAACATCACATCCAGCATGTTAGGACATGATATTTTAACCCTCGTGACCAAAATCATCTTGTGATTTATAAAATTTATTAAAAAGATATTTAGTTATTTAGTCAAACGAAAAATCGAAACCAGCACGTTAGGGCACTATTTCCCGAATTTCTAAATACAAAACATTGCCCTATTTAAGAAAAAACCTTTGGATAAAATATGGTAATTTTACAAAATGTATTTTTATTTTAAACAGTGATCCAAGTAAAAATATCGCATTAATACATCATAAAACATAAATACCAAAAGCAATTAATAAAATTACATGATATACTAACATTTCATTATAATATAGACAATTAAAACAACATAACATGGCAAGAGATATATGTAATAAAATGACTATGCTAAAACAATATTAAGCAAATAAAAGAACATAAATACACAAATACAAGATATAAAATAAGCAGTAACAATTTTTAAGAAAAATCTATATAAAAGATAAAAAAAATAAGAAATAAATATGAAACCTTACAAACAATATCAAATATATAAAAAAATGAATGATATATTTAAGAACATCGAATAAATATAAAAAAAATATGACAATTTCTAAAATGATTAATATATAAACAATATATCTTAAATAGATGATATAAAAACTTAAAAAAATACAAAAGATAACTTATAATAAATATATGATATAATAAATCAATATATACTAATAATACTAATAATATACATATTTAGAATAAACAATATATGAAAATTTCATGATAGAATAATTAAAATAATAGATAATATACAAGCTTTAAAATAATATGTAATATATAATAAATAGTGGATTTAATAACCCAATATGACTAATAAATAAAATAAAATTGTTTGATGTAATACTTAAAAAAAATAAAAACAGGGGCGAAATTAAAATAAAACAAAATATGTGGTAAATAAAAAAAATGAGATAGGACCAGATTAAAACGTGCGCTGTACATTAGGGACCAATTGGGCAATTATACCCCATCACCTAAATGTCGTCGTTCTGATATTAGCCTTTAAATAGCCCGAGGATTAGATTGAAACAAAATATAAATTTTAGGGCTAATTTTAAAAAAATAAAAATTTAAATTAAACGAAATAACAAAGAGTAAAATTGCGGAGGGATTAAAAAGGAAAATTTCCCTTTTTATAAAAACATGCGAATCTTCCCCGGGTCGGGTCAACACGCGTGTTATAGCCTTTAAACGACGCCGTTTCGATCGTTAACTGACCACGCCAATACGACTTCGTTCCATGGGCCTTTATAAACAAAAAAAAAGGAAGCAAAAAATTATTTTAAACTTGGCTTAAAAAAAAAAAAGAAACCCCAAAAAAATGCTCTGCCTTCATCGATCTTTCGACCTCCAGCCATCATCGCGCGCCCCCACGCGCCTCACGCGTCGTGGCCCACGGCGACCCAAAGGTGAGAAACTTCATATTTTTTTCGAATATAAACTCATTCTCTTAATTACAGATGGTGTTTGTATATTAAAAACATTCCCATGAATAAAAATATATTTAAGCGAAAAGAAAAATAAATCGGAAATCACCTCTGCTTAAAATTTTTGTATATTGTATTCTCTGTGTATGCGTAAAAAAAAATTTGTAGTCTCTACCCCCTTGTTTACATATTGCAGTGGGTTTTTATAACCCAAAAATTAAAATACAGATTCTATTTTGCCCTCTTTGCTTATTCTGCTATGTTCTTCTTTCCTTTTGCAGGTTAATAGTGCAGATTTCGGTGGTGATAAAGGCTATATGCGCTAATTGCGGCGCGACCAGGGTCTGTTTTGGGTGCTTGCGGCGCCTAGGGTTTCATAAGTGTTGGGCCCTTTTGGGCTGCATAAATTTGGGTCTGGGGCCACTGGGTGCAATGGGTTTGGGTGTAATAGGGTATTTGTAACACCCCTGACCCGGCCCAAACACTACAACCGGATCTGGTTTGTCACTTGAGTGATTTTACAAAAACATGTGGCACTTGAGAAAAATAATTATCAGGTTTAAATAGTTATACCGAAAACTTAATAATAGTTCAATTCATTTAAGATATGAGGTTATAAAATGCCTTGGTGAATTTTAATTAAAAACTAAATTTGATACATGTCTTAACTTAATTTAAAACATTAAATTTAAATGCCTAGTAATAAAGGCCCGACATAAAACTAAAACATAAATGATAGTCTAATGGCAGATGGCCTTATTACAACGGAAAATATAACCCTTAATCAAAAATATAAAAAGAATATTCTGAGTAAAATCTTCGGCTGGATCAAATACCCTCTCACATGGCCACCTTGCACTCACCTCTAGCCCGGTCCATTGCACTAGGTGTTACCTGAAATGTTAAATAATTGGTTGAGTCGCGAGACTCAGTGTGCAACCCATATGCACCATTAGATTTGGGCCTTAGCCCCACAGAACATATATCAGAATATATTATAATAGAATTTATGCAAAGCCCAACCCAAATCCTAGGTTTCCATTCGCTACACACCACCCTTACCTGCCAGTCACACCATTAGGGATTTCTACAATCAACCCACACCGCTACACACCATCTATGGCAGTCATCCTGCAGTTAGCTACTCATCGTCTAAATCGTGACAGAGTCACCAGGCTGAAATGGCAAAGCCACCAGAAACAGAGTTGTGACAGAGTCACTAGGTTGAAATGGCATAAGCCGCCAGAATAGATCACTTCCCCTTTCATCAATCACCCAACCCCAAGCATATATATAATAATCAACATATAAAACATATGGTTTTTAACAGAAACATTCACTGAGGAATGGCAGAAATCACTAACCTGATATTTAGCCTTTACCCTTCTCGGGTTTCCAAATGTTATGCCGGGATTTCGGCATTTAACAGAGTACAGCAGATTTATTACGTATAAATATATATATTAGCAATCAATCTAACGGTGTGAGAAGTTACACACCTGATATCGCGTAGTACCAAACTCTTAGTCGGTATCCTTGCTATCCGGATTTATAACTTGGTTCAACAAAAGCCGGAAAATCACGGAGATTTGACCTCCCCTACATTCGGCCAAGGGTTAATAAATACCCAAATTTACACGTTAAAAATCAATAGATCTCCTTACCTTAAAATCCCGAAAGTAACACTATTCGAGTGTTACTGAACTATGAGGTAGAGATCTATGCGATTGACTCCACTTCAGATTTTGGAATGTCGAAAATAAGAGAAAAACAATAGATTAGTCACTAAATAGCCATTCGGCTAGAGACTTTGAAAAGCCGAAAAAAGATTTGGAACCCACAAATCAATACTTACCTAAAATTCCCTTCAGATTTTGACACAAGCAGACACTTCAGAGTGATTTTGGCAATCGCAGGAGACGAGATCTCACACTTTCAGCTTTTATGAAAATCCCGGAAAAGATGAACTGATGTGGTTTCGGCTAAAAAGAAAACTTAAAGGAAAGCAAAGAGAGGCTGTAAGATTCGGCTAAAGTGTTTGAAAGAGATGAGAAAGGAATCTATCAGAGGATTTGGCCAACTGAAGAAAAAGAAAAGAGAGGGAGAATAGAGTAGGAATTTCGGCAGAGAAAAGAGAAAAATGATGAGAACTTTGATAGCAAATTTCGACATATACTTAGCCTATACTAAGCCGATTTCCCCTCCTTCACAAAGTTTGATTTTCGGCCAACTCAAGCCTCCTGGATGAGCTCTCATCTTTTCCCTTATCTTGATCCATTATCTCCTCAAAAATAGCCCTAAATAGCACCAACTCCTCTCTTCATTATTTGCTTATTATCCACATAATTTAAACACAATAAAATTCCCTAAAAATTAGCCTTGTGCCGTCCCCCTACTCCCCTTAAGTGCCGAATTTGGCCTGTCTAACTGGGCTCCAAACGGCCACAAATTTGGGCCTCTTACCAACCATTAATAACGCCACCCCCTTTTCTCCTTTGATACGCCACCATGCTTTGGGCTACAAGCCCAATTTGTCATTTAAAACACAAATAACTACTTTTAAAGTGCTAAAGTGTCTATACAGAGTTTTAGTCAAGGCCTCACCTATTCTTGAGCCCAACTAAACTTCTAATTCTCAATTTAACATATTTAAGCATTCATTACACAAAATGCACAGGCCCATAAATTCAGGGTGTTATAGTTCTACCCCCCTAAAAGAAATTTCAGCCTCGAAATTTACCTGATCAAAAGAGATGGGGATATTGTTGTCAGATAACATCCTCTGGCTCCCACGTCGCCTCTTCCGCGAAGTGATTTTGCCATAGAACATTGACCAAAGGGACGGGCTTCCTTATCAACACTTTTATTTCTCGATCCAAGATTTGCACTGGTTCCTCCTCAAAAGACAAATCTGGCCTTACTTCAATTTCTTCCATTGGCACCACGTGCGATGGATCAGAACGATAACGTCTTAGCATCGAAACATGGAACACGTCATGTATCTGTTCCAACTCTGGCGGCAACTCCCATCGATAAGCTACTGGGCCCACACGTTCTAGAACCCAATAAGGCCCAATAAACCGAGGACTTAACTTACCCTTCCGTCCAAACCTCATTACCTTCTTCCATGGAGATACTTTCAAAAAGACTTGATCTCCTACTGCAAATTCCACCTCTTTCTGCTTTAGATCTGCATAAGACTTCTGCCGATCAGATGCTTCCTTCAACCTAGCCCGTATTAACTTAACTTTCTCCTCCATTTTCGAGACTAGCTCTGGACCCAACACTTGATGTTCACCCAACTCCGTCCAACAAGTAGGGGTACGACATCTCCTTCCGTATAATGCTTCATAAGGTGCCATCTGAATACTAGCTTGATAACTATTATTGTATGCGAATTCTGCCAAAGGTAAATACTCCTCCCAGCTTCCCCTAAAATTAATGATGCAACCCCTTAACATATCCTCCAAAATCTGGATTACCCTCTCAGACTGACCATCAGTCTGCGGATGAAAAGTAGTACTAAAGTCTAACCTAGTTCCCATTGCCTGATGTAGAGCCCTCTAGAATCGTGACGTAAACCTAAGGTCTCTATCTGATATGATCGACACAGGTACACCATATAGTCTCACTATTTTAGCCACGTACAGTTTAGCCAACCTTTGCAAAGGATAATCTACTCAGACCGGTATAAAGTGAGCAGATTTCGTCAGTCGATCCACAATCACCCAAATTGAATCCTTCTTAGTGGCGTAAGGGGTAACCCACTAACAAAATCCATCGTGATTCTCTCCCATTTCCACTGCGGAATCTTCACCGGTTGCAACAACCCTGAAGGCAACTGGTGTTCCGCCTTTACCTGCTGACATGTCAAATGTTTACCTACAAGTTCCGTCACTTCTCGCTTCAGACCAGGTCACCAGAATTGCCCTCGCAAGTCCTTATACATCTTAACTCCTCCAGGATGCATAGCATAGGGGCCACTATACGATTCTCGAAGAATCATCTGCCTTAACTCCACATCTTTTGGCATACAAATCTTCCCACAAAAACACAAAACTCCATCATCATTCAAACTATAGTCCTCTCCTTTACCATTCTGCACCTGTCGGATTTGAGTACTTAAAATATCATCCAAAAATTACTTCACCTTGATCTGGCTTGTCCACATAGGTCTTACTTGAAGTTTAGCTACCAAACCGCCATCTACAAACAGGCTAAGATGAGCTAACATTACCCTCAAATCTGCTATTGCCTTTCTACTTTGCGCATCCGCCACCACGTTAGCCTTACCCGGATGATACTCGATCGAACAGTCATAATCCTTTAATAGCTCGACCCACCTTCTCTGTCTTAGGTTAAACTCCTTCTGAGTGAGGAGATACTTCAGGCTCTTATGGTCAGTGTAAATAATCGACTTCTCTCCGTACAAGTAGTGTCTCCAGATCTTCAGAGCAAACACTACTGCCGCCAATTCTAAATCATGTGTAGGGTAATTCAATTCATGCGGTCTTAACTGTCGAGACGTATATGCAACCACCTTTCCATCTTGTATTAACACACATCCTAAACCTGTGTGTGACGCATCACAGTAGACGGTAAATTCTTTTTCCGCCTCTGGTTGAATTAACACCGGTGCTTCTGTCAAATCTTCTTCAGCTTCTCAAAGCTCTTCTGATGTTTGTCAGACCAAACGAACAGTACTCCCTTCCTTAACAACTTAGTTAGAGGTGCCGCAATTGAAGAGAACCCCTCAACAAACCTCCTGTAATACCCTACTAATCCCAAGAAACTTCGAATTTCTGCCACAGACTTTGGCAGTTTCCAATCTAATGCAGCTTCTATCTTCTGAGGGTCTACCCTAATCCCCTCTGCAGAGACTACATGCCCTAAGAAAGTTACTTCCTTCAGCCAGAACTCACACTTACTGAACTTCGCATACAGCTGCTTCTCCCTCAAAATTTGCAACACCACACGAAGATGTGCATCATGCTCCTCCTCGGACTTGGAGTAAACCAGAATATTTTTGATGAATACTATGATGAACTGATCAAGATACGGTTGAAATACCCGATTCATTATATCCATGAATGCTGCTGGCGCATTCGTTAACCCGAACGGCATCACCAAGAACTCATAATGACTGTATTGAGTTTGAATTTTTTCTTATGAATGTCCCCTTCCTTCACCCTTAACTGATGATATCCTGACCTTAAGTCAATCTTAGAAAAGACTGAAGCTCCTTTGAGTTGATCGAACAGATCGTTGATTCTCGGCAGCGGGTACTTGTTCTTAATAGTCAACTTATTCAGTTGACGATAATCCACACACATATGCATGGATCCATCCTTCTTCTTCACGAATAGGACCGGCACTCCCCATAAAGACACACACGGTAGAATAAACCCTCGATCCTCGATCCAACAGTTTCTGGATCTGAGCTTTGAGTTCCACCAACTTCTTCGGTGCTATTCGGTAAGGAGCAATGGACACCGGAGCTGTACCCGATAATAGCTCTATTTCAAACTCCACTTCACGATCCGAGGGTAATCTTGGCAACTCCTCTGAAAAAACATTCGTGAATTCCTTGACTGTTTGAACCTCATTGACAGTCACCTCCTTAGCATCCAATGCACTGATAAAAGCTAGAAATACGTTACATCCCTTCCGAATCATCTTAATAGCTTTCAATGTTGAAACTACGTTGGACAGATAGTTCCTTCTCTCTTCTAACACAACCACCTCCCCGCCTTCTGGGCTACTCAACACCATGCGCTTAGTCTCACAATCCAACTTAGCACGATGTTTAGTCAACCAATTCATTCCTAGGATAAGGTCAAACTCTCCAAACGGTAATTCCATTAAGTCTGCCGGAAACACTACCCCTTGAGTCTCTAAAGGTACATCCCTAAACAGTTTGCCCACCACCATAGATTGTCCTAAAGGGCTAATCACAGTCATCTTCCTAGTAGTTGTTTCAAAATCTATACTTAGGGTCTCAGATACTGAACATGCAACATAGGAGTGGGTTGACCCAATATCAATCAAGGCAAGAAAAGGGTTACCAGCAATAAGAAACGTACCGGTTATGACGTCCGATGCATCACCCTCCTACTGTCGACGAACTGCAGAAACTAGGCCTGACTGCCTCGCGTCTACATTACCTGCACCTCTACCAGGTGCCCCACGACCTCGACAAGCCCCATTTCCTCCTCTACCTGGGCCACGACCCCTCTGTACTGGCTGACCACCTCTCCCAGCCTGATCAGAACCTCGTCTGGCTGGCTACACCTGATCCTTCTATGAACAGTTCTTAATCATATGCTCCGTGGATCCACACCTGAAGCATCCACTGGTTCTTCTTCTACACTCCCCAGAATGTGCTTTCCCACACCAATTACATGATCGATTCTAACCCGTCGGAGCATGAGCTGGCCCATCGGTCCTAGACCTTTTCTGAAAATTCCCGGATACTCCTGACTGCTTAAAACTTCTCTTATTCCTTCCCCGCTCCTTATCTTTTTCCTGTCTTTCAGTCTGTTTTACCTCCTCAGCTATCTTAACTTTCTCAACCAGGACAGCGAAGTCTCTCTCTCGTTGCGTAGTTATCAAAACCCTTAGCTCATTCCGCAATCTATCTTCGAACCGAACACAACATTCGTATTCAGTTGCTAACATTCCCCGAGCGTAGCGGCTCAAGCGCAGGAACTCCGCCTCATATTCAGCCACAGATTTACTTCTCTGCACCAAATTCAGAAATACCTTCCTCTGGCCGTCCACATAGCTAGCCCCAACATACTTCCCTTTAAACGATTCCTTAAAATAATCCCAGTCAATCTGATCTATGACAGTACCCTCATTTACCTTGAGCCACCATTGATAGGCCTCGTCTCGAAGAAGAGACACGACCCCTTTCAACTTCTCCTTCACTGTGAAGTCTATGTCATCCATTATGCGCCCAGTCACTTTTAACTAGTACTCAGCTGTGTTAGGGGCTACGCCAGAAACACCCCTAAACATCTCCGCTCCGTTAGCTCGAAGTCGTTCCGACACAGATTTTCAGGCTCCTGAACCCGTGCCAGCCCCAACACCTCTCTCAAAGACCCGCAATATCGCCTGAGATACTGCATCATCTCCGGTCGTCTGGTCTCGAAATCTCCCTCTATAGTCGGTATATCCAAAGATCTCATTTTTCGACCGTGGATCGAACCTCTTGGTTCGGACACGGTCATCCTACCCCTACCGCGTCCACGCGACGGATGTCCTCGACCCCTTGTACTTATTCTTCCGATTGGCGTTTATCTGATTAAGAATTTTATGAATCATTAATTCTTCCCACTGATTAACCATGAACAGTATTATGAATAGAAATTTTAAAGGTAGTTCTTTCGAATTCGAACCTATCTACAGTTTCAGTCTCAAGTTCACATCTCCTAGTTCTAGGAAGCACACACATTCAATCATCAAACATTAGCATACAGGTACATCCACGAACCTACATTCTTCGTGTAGGGGTATTTTTGTCATTTCACTACCCAAGGGTATTTTCGTAATTTTAACCTACTGGGGTATTTTCGTAATTTTTCCAAAATAGGGTTTCTTGGTGATTTTGTAAAATAAGGGTATTTTGGTAATTTTTCAATACGGGGGTATTTCGATAATTTTAAAATCCGAGGGTACTTCGATAATTTTGAAATCAGGGGTACTTTGGTCATTTTACAAATCAGGGTAGTTTAGTATTTTATATATATTTTTTACAAGTCGGGGATATTTTGGTCATTTTATAAATCAGGGGTAATTTGGAAATTTTACAAATCAGGGATATTTTGGGAAATTTTACAAATCAAGGGTATTTTCAAAGGAAAATTTTACAAAACTAAGAATCTTTTTTTTGATTTCAAGGAAAAATAGTAGTGTTCAGGTGTTTGTGGATTTCTGGTTGTTGTCATGTGTTGTATTTTTTTTTAAGGAAAAATTTCGTTGACTTTGTAAATCGGGGTATATTTGCAAATCATGGGTATCTTGGGTTTTTTCAAAATAAGGGTATTTTAGCAATTTTGCGAAAATAGGGTGGCTGGTCCCTTTCGGGTTTTAGTTATGGATTTTGGCCCTCAACAAATCCTCGCGGCTAGGGTGAACAGTCACTACGCACCAGGTAGGATTCCAGCGAAGAGGAGGTGAGTCACTAGGACTACTCAAGTACCAGGCTCTTTCGGATCCAATCCAAGACATGCGCAAGCCTGCTGCCACACCCTAGTCTTGCGACTCGTTCACGGGTTTGTTTAGTGAAATTAAGTCTTATGAGATTTAATGAGTTGTTTCAGCAAAGCCTAAAGTCCATCAAGTTCTAATCTAAATAGTCTACGTCCCATAAAGCCCATCAAGCCCATATATATATATCACACAATGGTTCAGAGTACTTACCTGGGGGACTTGGGCCAGAGACGCAGGTGCCATGCCGAGCTAACAAACTTGTTATCATTTAAAAACATGGATGTTTCAAAAGCCCATCTTGAGAAAACGTTTTGGGCCCATAAACCCTCAAAGTCGAGTTTTGAACCGGGCTCTGATACCAATTTGTAACACCCCTGACCCGGCCCAAACACTACAACCGGATCTGGTATGTTACTTGAGTGATTTTACAAAAACATGTGGCACTTGAGAAAAACAATTATCAGGTTTAAATAGTTATACTGAAAACTTATTAATAGTTCAATTCATTTAAGATATGAAGTTTCAAAATGCCTTGGTGAATTTTAATTAAAAACTAAATTTGATACATGTCTTAACTTAATTTAAAACATTAAATTTAAATGCCTAGTAATAAAGGCTCGACATAAAACCAAAACATAAATGATAGTCTAATGGCCCATGGCCTTATTACAACGGAAAATATAACCCTTAATCAAAATTATAAAAAGAATATTCTGAGTAACATCTTTGGCTGGATCAAATACCCTCTCGCATGGCCACCTTACGCTCACCTCCAGCCCGGTCCATTGCACTAGGTGTTACCTGAAATGTTAAATAATTGGTTGAGTCGCAAGACTCAGTGTGCAACCCATATGCACCATTAGATTTGGGCCTTAGCCCCACAGAACATATATCAGAATATATTATAACAGAATTTATGCAAAGCCCAATCCAAATCCTAGGTTTCCATCCGCTACACACCACCCTTACCTGCTAGTCACACCATTGGGGATTTCTACAATCAACCCACACCGCTACACACCATCGATGGAGTCATGCTGCAGTTAGCTGCTCATCGTCTAAATCGTGACAGAGTCACCAGGCTGAAATGGCAAAAGCCACCAGAAACAGAGTTGTGACAGAGTCAGCAGGCTGGAATGGCATAAGCCACTAGAACATCCCCTTTCATCAATCACCCAACCCCAAGCATATATATAATAATTGACATATAAAACATATGGTTTTTAACAGAAACATTCACTGAGGAATGGCAGAAATCACTAACCTAATATTTAGCCTTTACCCTTCTCGGGTTTTCAACGTTATGCCGGGATTTCTGCATTTAACATAGTATAGCAGATTTATTACGTATAAATATATATATTAGCAATCAATCTAATGGTGTGAGAAGTTACACACCTGATATCGCGTAGTACCAAACTCTTAGTCGATATCCTTGCTATCCGGATTGATAACTTGGTTCAACAAAAGCCAGAAAATCACGAAGATTTGACCTCCCCTACATTCGGCCAAGGGTTAATAAATGCCCAAATTTACACGTTAAAAATAAATAGATCTCCTTACCTTGAAATCCCAAAAGTAACACTATTCGAGTGTTACTGAACTATGACTTAGAGATCTATACAATTGACTCCACTTCAGATCCCGGAATGCCGAAAATAAGAGAAAAACAATAGATTAGTCACTAAATAGCCATTCGGCTAGAGACTTTGAAAAGCCAGAAAAAGATTTAGATCCCACAAATCAATACTTACCTAAAATTCCCTTTAGATTTCGACACAGGCAGACACTTCAGAGTGATTTTGGCAATCGCAGGAGACGAGATCTCACTCTTTTGACTTTTATGAAAATCCCGAAAAAGATGAACTAATGTAGTTTCGGCTAAAAAGAAAAGTGAAAGGAAAGCAAAGAGAGGCTTGCAGATTCGGCTAAAGTGTCTGAAAGAGATGAGAAAGGAATCTATCAGAGGATTTGGCCAAGTGAAGAAAAAGAAAAGAGAGGGAGAATAGAGTAGGAATTTCGGCAGAGAAAAGAGAAAAATGATGAGAACATTGATAGCAAATTTCGGCATATACTTAGCCTATACTAAGCCGATTTCCCCTCCTTCACAGAGTTTGATTTTCGGCTAACTCAAGCCTCCTGGATGAGCTCTCATCTTTTCCCTTATCTTGATCCATTATCTCCTAAAAAATAGCCCTAATTAGCACCAACTCCTCTCTTCATTATCTGCTTATTATCCATATAATTTAAACACTATAAAATTCCCTAAAAATTAGCCTTGTGCCGTCCCCCCTTACTCCCTTTAAGTGCTGAATTTAGCCTGTCGAACTGTGCTCCAAACAGCCACAAATTTGGGCCTCTTACCAACCATTAATAACGCCACCCCCTTTTCTCCTTTGTGGCGCCACCATGCTTTGGGCTACAAGCCCAATTTGTCATTTAAAACACAAATAACTACTTTTAAAGTGTTCAAGTGTCTATACAGAGTTTTAGTCAAGGCCTCAGCCCATTCTTGAGCCCAGCTGAACTTCTAATTCTCAATTTAACATATTTAAGCATTCATTACACAAAATGCACAGCCACATAAATTCAGGGTGTTACAGTATTGGGTCTGGGTAGTCCATTTTGGGCTTGTAAACGGACTGTAAAATAAACTGAACTTTTGGTTTATTTTATTTTTTGTTTTTATTATTATTTTCTGGTTTGTTTTATTTACATGGGCTCGGGCACAAATGGGCTATTACAGTCATTGTGAAACAAATACTCTGTTAGTGTTAGTATTAATACCACCCTACTGAAATACTTGTTAAAACATGTTAACTGCTAGTGAATGAATCAAATACATGTTAAGCATAAGTATTGCTAATGTTGATTTATTCTATTACAAAGTGTGTCATATTCCATTGTATGGGGTGGGATGATGTGTACGGAGGAAGAGTGGCAATTTAATCTGTAAATGTGTGTTTTGATCATGAACCAAGTGGCAATTTGTTTAATCTAAAAATATGTTGTGTGTAACACCCCCAAACCTGGCCTGGATACTATGATCGAATCTGGTGGTGTCACATGTGAGTGCTTTTAGGAAAACCTTAGCAAGTAAAAAAAAACATCTAGTTTGTTATCTTTACTTAAGTCGTGGAATCCCTACTCCAAGGATTAAGTGGAAACATTTAATTAATGCGGAAACTAAAACATCATTAATTCATAAATCAATAATTTAAAATTTTAGAATCCTAAAACATTTATGTGAATAAAGTAGACAAAATATAGTGTTACTCAAAAGAAATCTGTGAATTCAACTAGTGGTCACCATCGAGCCCTCCGCCTCACTGATCTATCTACTGTTGAGGATTTCATGACAAAGAAAATAAACAAAGGGGTGAGTTTTCGTAAACTTAGTGTGCACATCCCCACAAACAGCATGCATACAAACAGATAATAGCATACAGCTATTCGGCCTTAGCCATATAGATATCGCATGCATAATAGATCAGATATCAGAGATATCATGCCTAGCAATCCTACACACCATCTCTATCCAACCCATCACACCATGTGGGGATAAAATCAACCCACCCATCCCTGCACACCATATATGGGGATTTAATCGACCCATCCAACCCTACACACTATAAGGTACTGCATTGCGACTCACATCATAAGTATGTAGCTTAGCTGCTAGATAATGGGCTTATGAAGCCCATCGGATACTCCCTTCACTTCATCAAACCCGCCCCAATGTAATGCATCATAAAAGTATGGCACGCTGTAATACAGACAACTAGATCATACATTTATTTACAGAACAGGTTAGAGTCTAGTTAAGGCTTATTGACCCTACTACAGGTCATAGTCGACTTGGGTGACCCGTGTAACCTTAGAACCATAAAGTGCTTCATAAGGTGCCATCTGTATACTAGATTGATAAATATTGTTGTAAGTGAACTCTGCCAAGGGAAAATACTCCTTCCAACTACCTCGGAAGTCCATAACACATCCCCTCAACATATCCTCCAGCACCTGAATCACCCTCTCTGACTGTCTATCTGTCTGAAGATGAAATACAATAATGATATCCAGATGAGAACCCAACGCCTCATGAAGTTTCTGCTAGAATCGAGACGTAAAACGAGGATCCCTATCGGAGATGATCGAAACAAGAACCCCATGGAACCTCACTATCTCAGAAATGTACAACTTAGCCAACTTTTGTAGAGAGAAGTCTGCCCTAACAGGGATGAAATGTGCCGACTTTGTAACACCCCTATCCCGTGTCCGTCACTGAATTAGGGTTAAGAGCGTTACCTGTTAGATCATAAACTTAATTAGACAATTCATCAAGTATCTCATCAATTACTAACATAATGTCCCTTTTATAGGTCATCGAGACCTAAAACATACATAGAAATAAGGTCGAGACTAAACCGAAACACATACAGAAATTCTCAAAAATTTAAAACTTTTCTAAGTTTCAGGGCTTACATGCCCGTGTGGGTAGGTAGTGTGCCTCTCACGACCGCTAGATGATAAACCGTAAAAGTAACATATTTTAAGCCCACATTTAGTATGCTTTTGGATGATTTAAGCCTCGATTTATATAATTTGGTGCTCTTAATCCTTTGTTTTTCATGTTTTATACCCAGGAAATCACCCGAGAAGGAAAAGAAAGGAAAACGGGCCCAAAAGGGAGTAAATGGGCCATATCACAAAATCAACACGGCCTGAGCCCAAGACCACACGGCCGTGCCTCCCGTCCTACTAGAACACGACCATCTCCAAATTCACACGGCCGTGCCTCGTTAAAAAATCCGAACACGGCCTGGCCACGACTTACACGAGCGTGTGCCATGGGTGTGTCCCTGTCGTAGGAAAGAGCAATTTCATTTGGATTTGGATACTTACGGGCAAAGAAATATATTTTGAAAGCCTATATAAACCACCTAAGTGTTACCAGAAAGAGGGCGGTTACCTAGGCCAAGGAGCCGAGCTGAAAAGGCCAGATTTATGGAGAATCACTTGAAAATAGCCAGTTGATCCATCTCAAAAAGCCGGAATTTTACTCAAGAAGGCGGATCTCTCCTTCAATTCCTTCAGGGAGTTTTAGGGATTTCTTATGTTTTGTTTTATCTTTTCTTCTCAGATATTTTCTTTATTTGTTATGAACTAAACCATTCAGATACCTGAAGGGGATGAAACCTAAGACGAATCTTGTTATCGTTTGCTGAACTATATGATAAATATTTGATTTGTTCTTAATTAGTGTACTTAATTCTTGGGTTGATATTTCTGGGATATTGATTCAAGTACAATGTGCTTAAGTGGTGGAGCAAAAGTCCCTACTTAAGAGTAGATCAAGCATAATTAAGCGGAGTTGATCGCACGCCTAGAGATAGGGTGAGGAGATTTTGTCGGATTAGGGTGAAACCTAATATGGGAATCCATAGATCGAGTTAATGCGATTCTAGGGGTTTTAATTAGAAAGAGATTTTAATTAATCAACCTAGGGTTAGACATTAGTCGCTTCGGAAGAGGGTTTAACATAACTTACGGAATCTTACGGATCAAGTCAAATGAATAAATCGTCTAGTTCAGAGTTAGATAACAAGTGAAATCTAGGTGGATTCTTCCTGAGGGTATCGTCTCAATCAATTAGTTTTTCTTCCAAGTTATTTTTCCCAATTCCATTCTTTTTGTCTTTGCGTCTTTAGCTTAGTTGATAGTTAGATTTAGATTAGATAAACATTCACTTAATTCTTAGGCTAAATAATAGAAAGAGAGTTAGTTTTAGTACTTTTAGTTCCTTTGGGATTCCATATTCCGTTCTTGCCTAAGCTATACTACTGTTCGATAGGTGCGCTTGCCTTCAAATCGTTGTCAAAGTTAGTTTCTAGGTTCGATCATTCTTTGTATGAATTTTAAGACTCTGATTTCCACGATCAAGTTTTTGGCGTTGTTGCCGGGGAACTATAACATTAAGAAAGCTTAATTTTTATTACTTTAGCCATATTTATTTTTTATTTTGTTATTTTTATTTTATTTTTGCTTTTCTAATTCTTTCTGCTTTTGCTCCTTTTAGGTACCTCTAGTTTATGACTAGAAGGAACCCGACAGGACCTTTACTTTACGACAGTGATATCGAAGGTCCCATTCATAGAAATCACAGAGAAATAAGGCGAAGCTTAAACTACACAGACGAAGAGCAAGAAGCCGACATAAAAACCATAGAAGAGATGGCTGAAAATAATCCTCCACCTCCAGAGATGGCAGAACATCATGCTCCACGTACTATGTATGATTATGCTAAACCTAGTTTAACAGGAACTGAGTCTAGTATTGTTAGGCCTTCTATTGCTGTAAATAATTTTGAACTGAAACCTAACACTATATAGATGATACAATAGTTTGTTCAGTTTGATGGTTTGCAGGATGAAGACCCTAACACACACCTAGCGAATTTTTTAGAATTCTGTGATACCTTCAAGATAAATGGCGTTTCTGATGATGCCATCCGTCTTCGATTTTTTCCCTTTTTCTATAAGAAATAAAGCCAAACAGTGGTTACATTCCCTTCCATGAGGGTCAATCACTACATGGGACCAAATGACTGAGAAATTTTATTAAAATATTTTCTACTGGCCAAAACGGCCAAATTGAGGAATGGTATCTCTTCTTTTGTACAGATAGATTCAGAAACACTTTACGACACATGGGAGAGATACAAGGATTTGTTGAGGAGGTGCCCACACCATGGATTACCTTTGTGGCTATAGGTCCAAACTTTTTACAATGGTGTGAACCCTTCAACACGTCAACTAATCGATTCAGCAGCCGGTGGAACTCTGAACAACAAAACTCCTAAAGCGGCCTACGAGTTTATTGAGAAGATGTCACTAAACAACTATCAGTGGCATGTTATAAGGACAAGACCAGCCAAAGCAGTTGGAGTTTTCGACATTGATGTAGTGACCGTGCTATCAAACCAGGTAGAATTGCTGCATAAAAAATTTGATAGTTTCTATGGTTCTTCACAGGCACATCCAGTTATCCAATGCGACGCAAGTGAAGGAGTAGTGAATCCTGAGTACCCACCCTACAGACAGAGCATAGAAAGCGAGCAGATGAACTATATGGGTAATAATTTTCGATCTAAAAATAACCCTTATAGTAATACATATAATTTAGGTTGGAAGAACCACCCCAATTTCTCATGGGGCGGTCAAAGAAATCAAAGGCAACAACTTTCCCAAAGCTTCCAACAACAGCCCTACCCACAGGAAAAGAAGCCAAACCTTGAAGAGGTGCTAACAAACTTCATAACAGCATCAGAAACACATTTTCAGAAAATAGAAACAAAACTTGAGGCATTAGCACAGGAGTTCAAGGACCAATTCGGGCAACATGCTAAATAGCTCTCTGAAAGACCACAGGGAAGACTACCAAGTAACACTGAGACTAACCCAAGGGAGCAAGTTCAAGATGTAATAGCTCAAGAGAGTGAAGGGTTAGACGAGCCTAATTTAAAGCAAACGAAGGTAGTCGAAGAAGATATGGTTGAGGTTAATAACAAGCCAAAATCGGTAATCAAAGAGTACAAACCTCGCATACTATATCCCCAAGCAATAACGAAAGACAACATAGAGGAACAGTTCGGTAAGTTTCTTAAACTTTTAAAGAAATTACATATTAACTTACCTTTTCTTGAAGCTCTTTCATAGATGCCAGATTCCAGGAAATTTTTAAAGAAGCTTTTAACAAATAAGCGGAAGATAGATGAGGAATCACATGTGGAACTGAATGCAGTGTGCTCAGCAATGTTGCAAAATAGACTACCACAGAAATTAAAAGATCCAGGGAGTTTTACAATTCCATGTTTAATTGGTAGTTTATCTATTGATAACGCATTAGCTAATTTAGGGGTAAGCATAAATGTCATGCCTTACAAATTGTTTAAACAGCTAGGTCTAGGGAGGCCCAAACAAACTAGGATGAGTATTCAATTAGCTAATAAAACTATTAGAATTCCTAGGGGCATAATTGAAGACGTACTCGCAAAAATTGAAATATTTGTTTTGTAATATTCGGGATTTGAGGGTTGTGCATTTTAATTTATATTTGTGTGTTAATGTGCTTGGTATGCTATTTGGAAGTATTTGGGGGTTTCAGGAAACCCTGGGTTTGAGTAGGAGTCATAGGAAAATTTTTGGTTTAAGCTGAGCAAAGGGAAGCTAGGGGAGCTAGGCCTTAAAAGAAATTAGGTGTGGATTATGACTCAAAAAGGGAAGCAGTAAAGTGGAAATGTAGCGCCTAGGTGCAAGGGGAGAGGGTGGCGTCACATGGGGTGTCAAGGGAGAGGAGGTTCGAGCTACGAAGCTGGCATTTTAAGTTGCTTTTTGCGTCAAGGAGGAGGGAGAGTTGGGCGACATTTGAACTCTGGAAAGGATGAGGGTGGACTTGGTCAAGGAATTCGGATAGAGCGTGGAGAGCTTTTTGAGGAATTTGACTTATTCAAACAAGTTTGAATGAGAGGAGAAGAGGAAAATTAGGAGGAAAACGTGGGATAGGGAGAGGAAGAGCTAGTGGCCGAATGTGGGACTCTAGGGGGGATGTGTATGTTCGGCTTTGGGGTGTTGTAAGGGTTGGGTGCCGAAATTCCTAGTTGGTAGGCTTTTCTTTTCGGGTTGTTTTCATTTTCTCCAAGTTTCAGTCAAGAGTGTAAAAGGGTGAATCATTCGGTCATTTGGTGCATTAAGGTGTTGCCGAAATTCTTCTAATCTTCTCCTATTCTTCCTTTTCTTTCTTTCAACCCCAAATCCATACCTATTCTTTTGGTGGCCGAATATCCCATCTTCATTTGGGAGTCATAGCCGAATTTTGTAGTCCTTTCTTTCTCTTTTATTTTCTTGAGTCCTTAAAGCCGAAACACTTCTTGTGTTAGCCAAAACCTTTCTCTTTGGATTCAAAAGCCGAACCATATCTTCCATTTCCCATTTCCTTTCTTTTCTTTTTCATTTTGAGAGCTCTTTCTTTTCTTTTTCATTTTGAGAACTCTCTTTTCTTTTGCAAGGAAGCCGAATCTTCCTTTCACCATCTTCCTTTTACTTTTCTTTTATTTCTACTTCCTCTACTTATTCTATTTGAATATTTTCTCAAGCCTCATCTCTGTGCCATCAACTATTTTCTCTTAGTCCTTTCAAAAGTGTGTTGGTGGTAAGTAATCTCTTCTTTAGCAATCGGTTTTGCCTCTTTTACTTTTGGTGTGCCGAAACCAAGTGGTTGGTCTTGGTTTTAGGGATGGCCAAATATTCATAGAACCATAATCTCGTGTTTCTTTTGTATGTAGCCAGCATAGAGGAGCATTAAGGATTCTTTTGGGTTCGACTACTCAAGGTAAAGGGATAGTATTCGGCCAAAGGCCATTTTTATAAGCCTTATGGGTTGAAGCCGATTCTGACTTAGGTTGTGTAGGGATTTTGGCAAACTTGGAAAGTTAAGCAGACATCGTCGGGAGTCAGATTTACATCGGTAAGATTATTCAGTGAGTGTTAGATTTGATATGTTTGGACTATGACATTAGTGATTAACCAGATATACTGATTAAGATATTATTGATGGATACGTGTACCAATCAAGGAGGAAAAGGGGTAGCCTCTACCCCTAAGTTTAAAAAGCGATCGATCTCTGCGATGCGGATTGGCCACCGGGTGTGGGCGGCGCGTAAGGAGATTATAGGCAGATAGCGGTAGTTTCGATTAGTGACAGCACCAGTATTGAGAGCGTAATACTTCAGGTTATCAGGTGTGTGATTAATTCGCAGTTTCCTGGTTATATTAAATAATAGTATGTGTTATGAGTATGATGACTAATGCAGTGGAAATAATGAGATGGTTACCCTTAGTGGGTATGTCGATAATCAGGTCAGTGATAAATGCCGATAAAATTATGGTTATTGCTGTATATATGTGCTGTATGCCTGATTAACATGTTCATGCATTATTTCATCATATCACCATCGTGTGTTGCATAAGCATTGGGCAGGATTTGTATATATGAAAGAAGGACAGGGTGTACATTTATGTACGTGACAAGCCTCACGTGGATTGATGATTGGCTCTGTGCATCATCGTGGTTGGTATCGGCTTTGTGCCATATCGTGGTTGGTGATGGCCATGTGCCTCATCGTGGATTGATGCTAGCTACGAGCTACATCGTGGATTGACGTTGGTTGAGGTCACGTTGTGGATTATATTGTGATTTGATCACGTGGACCAGTGGCTAGACCACTTGGTGGATGGCATTAATTGCCGAATTGGTGTGTAGAGGTTGGAGGGTTGATTTAGTAATCCCCTGGTGTGTGGTGGCTGGATACGGGGGTGTGTAGAGGATGGACCCTAGGTTGGGTTTGGTGCATTTTGCATTATTATCTGATATGTGGATTAGTGTGGTTTTGGGCTAAGCCCATGTGTGGAAATCTATGGACTAATTACACACTGAGTCGGTTAACTTACCTAAATTTTACCAAACAATGCAGGTGATTCGTGATGAATGGACCGGGCTTGGAAGGGGTTCGAGATGGCCATGCAGACCTAGTTTCCACATTTATAAACATTCACTTTTTTTAATTTCGGTTTATTGGGATGCTTTGATGTAATAAGGCCATTTAAATATTTTGGATTTTATTACGATTTATGCTAGACTAGATTTGATTTAATAGCTGTAAGCATTTTCGAATAAATGACTTTTTATAACTTGAAAACTTAACCAAGGTTTTTCAATTAAGATACTCGTAAATACTCTGTTTTCTATTAAAGTTTTACAAAAGGACATGCTTTTAATCACCCATGGACTTCAATTCGATTTTCTAAATGAAACGTTTTTTTTAAGAAATCAAACCCTGTTTTGAAAGTTAACCTTGATTAATAGAGACTTGATTAACCACTTGTTTTTGTTCCAACACTAATTCTGATACAACCAAGTTTTATCATCACTTAGTCGATTTCAACTTAAAGTTTTCCAGTAGCATTTCAGATTCGGCCGTAGTGTTTTGGGTCGGGTTTGGGGTGTTACATGTTTTCCCAGTAGACTTTGTCATTTTAGACATGGATAAGGACAACACGATCCCCCTAATCTTAGGAAGACCATTCTTAGCAACTGCCAGAACTAAAATTGATGTTGATGCACGTGAACTTATACTCTGTGTAGGCGATGAGACGGTCACTCTTCAAGCCCTCGATTCAACTAGAACATCGAATAGCCAAGGTGAGAAAGAAAACTCTTTTGATAACCATTCAGTTAAACCTTCCTTTTAGGAAACACCACAACATGATCCTGATCCCATACCATGTACCAACAAAGAAATAACTCATGAGGAACAAGGGATTCAAATGAATGATCTAGACGAGTGGAAAACACATTTCAAGGAAAAGTTAGGGATACACGAAGCAGAACCAGAGCCACTCCACGAGGAAAACAAGTTCAAAAATGGACATCAAGTATTGATAGATAAAGCAGACCCTCGAATATCTCTTTCGGACCCTAACACAAACAAGGAAATACATTTTAGGGTAACCAGTGTTTTCCTATACGGAACAGTCGAGGTAACTAATCCCACCCTTGGTACTCTCCATATTAACGCATCTCGACTTAAACTCTATCATGATAATGGAACCAAAAGCATAAGGAAGGACTTTCAACTCCTCAAACTACCCTAACGATGCAAACAAGAGAAGATTCTAGCTTAAGACTATAAACGAGTGCTTATCGGGAGGCAACCCGAGTACTAACCCCATTAACTTTTACATTTCTATTTTATCTTATTCTATTTTATCCTTTCTGTATAATACCTAACCATAAAGTAACATAAAGCACAGAATTTCAGGACACACGGCCTTGCACAGGCCATGGCCGTGGCCGTGTGGACCTTAAGAATCCCCGTACTGACATGGCAGGAACAGTACATGTCAGATGAATCAAATCTTCGAGTCACAGACTCCAACCACCCCACCACGGGCATCGACAAAATCCCATGGCCGTGCGTGTGACAGACCAATTTTGACCTTAATCGGAACGGTGGTTTCGGGACCACAAATCCGAGCCCAATAAATATTTTTTTTTATCTATTTTATGTCTATTATGGGTGAATTGATGTACGTGAATGTTTTGTAGAAGAATTGAATTGCTTGAGTGTGTAATTAGAGGATTTAATTTGCGAAAATAATCAAAGTAGTAAATATGAAATGAAACAAGGAGCTAAGTGACTTATGCTTCAAACATAGGGACTTGCATGTCAAATCCCCCAATTTTTAGAAGGGTGGACGGCAAGCATGCATTAAAATAGTCTATGGTCTTAAATTTTTGTGTAAGCATGCTAAGAATATTAAGCTTTTCAAATTATATGATAGTTTAATATAATATTATACTAAAAGCATGCTAAAATAATGTGTAGATAGTTTTAAATAAAAAAATAAAAATCATTTTTATCTTTCTTCTTCACTTCCTCACCCACCCGGCTATCATCAAGAGAAGAAGAAATTCCTCTTCTTCAATCGGCCATTGCATGTGTGGAGCAAGGTAATAGTTTGAACTCTAGCTTAATAGACTATCCTTAGATTGGGTTGATTTATTTGATCCTTAAAGAAAACAAGTAGAAAATGGTTGATAATGAACATGAGGAATTCGGCCATGGATGAGAAATTATAAATTGTTGTATGAAAATAAATTTAGGCAAAATGAGAAGAAGTAGCTTGAGTATGTTAAGGAGATTGTTTTGATTTGGGCATGAAGATGCCCTTGTTTACTGTGAAATGGGAGACAACCATTCTTGAATTCTTTTCACTTGTTTTAATGTTCGGTTATACACTTGTTTTGTAATTGGACATGGATGAATGATTATAATTAGGTATAGTTATTGGGTAAATTAAGTAATGAAAAAGGGTTTTAGCAAGCTAATATTTGGTGGGAAAATGGAAACAAGTTGTGAGTAGTTAGCTTGGTACTTGGCTTTATGTTTAAGAAGATGTATGAGTGCATTAACTTGGCATATTCGGTCATAAGAGGGAATAAAAAAACCTGGCCATTTTATTCGGTTATGTATATATATATAGGTAATGTATGGCCATAGATAAGAAGGTAAGATATAAATTAAAATAAAGCATCAATGAGGTTATTGCCAAAGTGTTCCCAAATATTATTGAATCCATTTGAACAAAGTAGTGCATGGATGCCGAATGCAAATGTTTAAGTCTTGAAATTTTATATTATATGATTTTGCATTCGAATTGAATGGAAATGTGGTTTAATTGGTTTAAGTTGAACCAAATTAGATCAAGATCAAAAGGAGAAGAATTTGGAGCGAGGAAAAGCTATACTAAACGAATAGTTGGAGATATCAATCTATCGACCTCCAAGGTAAGTCCTTAAACTATAGTATATTGAAGAACTAGTTATGAACCTATTATACGATATTGTGTGATAAAATTTTAGTAAGTAATCATGCCATAGCCGAATGTGTATAAGTCTATTTGGAATGATTTTGATTGGTTGATGTAAGTGAGTCAAGTACTTTTATTATGTGATCTAGTATAAAAGGTATTAGAGACAAATTATACATAAATGTGTTTCGGCTTTATGCCTAGCAGGCCTTCTTGCGCCGGTGTTATTTATCGGGCTTTAAGCCTACCAGGCCTTGTGCCTGTGTTATTTATCGAGCTTTATGCCTAGCGTGCCTTGGGCGGTGTTATTTATCGGGCTTTAAGCCTAGCGGGCCTTACACGCGGTGTTATTTATCGGGCCTTTATGCCTAGCAGGCTTGATGCCGGTGTTATACTTCACAAGCTAGAAACCAAAATTTTACTCAAGGCGAACTTAAGCAGATTTATCGAATTAATGGTTCTGGGGAGTATATGAAGTAAGAATGATCTTCATACTTAATTAAGATCCGGGTAAACTAGTGAATTATTACCAATGGTATGTGTTCTCGGCTTTATTGATGAATGATGTGGTTGTATGATTGTTGACATGTTATATTAAATTGAAGTTTAAGTATATGAATAATTGTACGTATGGTTACATGATGACACTTTAGAATTGAAGATTAAATTATGACTGGACCACAATTATGTGGGCAAAGATAAATTTACCTACGAATTTATACTGAGTCACATCGACATGAAATTGAAGGTTGATAATAAATAGGAGTACAAACCTACAAGTTGAGTTATAGAAATTATAAATTGTTAATATTTAAATTGTTATTTTTTTTGTATGAAATTAGGACTTACTAAGCTAGCAAGCTTATCGTGTGGAATGATTCCTTTGTTTTATAGATTTTGGTTACGTAGCGGGCTCGTGAAGGATCGCCAAGAAGTTCATCACACTATCGCCTTCCTTTGGTATTTTGAATTTTGGTTACGAATTAGAAGGCATGTATAGGCTAGATGAAGTCTTAGAAATATGCGATATTTAATCTTGTAAGTGTTTATGATAGCCATGCGAGAATGGCTACAATTTTTTTTCTTTAGTAGATATGATGTTGTGTTACGATATGTATGTTGGTACATGACGGCAATGTTTATGAAATTTTAAATCCAGGTTTAATCGTTTTTGCTAAGAAATATTTGCATACATATAAATCCTTGAATTTGGGAAGTAGGTAGGTTCGGCTAGAAGTTAAACTTTCATAAAATTTAGCAGAACAGCTTGTAGTGGCAGCATTGTTGTAAATTAGAAAAATCACTAAAAATTGGGTACATTGAATTTGAAAGTGAATGAGATATGAGATTAAACCTTATTGTGTCTATTTTTATATGAAAGAAACAGAGTAGGCAAATGATTTATATATTATGAGATAATTGAGTTCTAGTGAAACCTGCTCTGAATGCATTCGTGAGTCACTGTTCAGTTTTGGAAAAATTGCCATAAATTGTACAAAAATAATCAAGAAGCATGGTTTATATGTGAAGAATCCTAAATGAATCTATTTTTCATTGGTATAAACAAGAACATCATAGGAAATTTATGCAATTAGATAACCGCATTTTTGTAAGGATAGGTCAGAATTGTCAAGCAGTGTAATAAGGGTAACTTTGATGAATAAACTGTACAAAATGGCTACATGAAAAATTCTAAAAAATTTTTTTTGTGAAAAGTTATATGAGTCTAGTTTCAAGCAAAATTTACGGATCTAAATTTTGAGTTCCGTAGCTCGAGTTATGGTCGAATTATCCAGCGTGATGCAGTTTTGACAGCTTTAAGTTTTTATGTCCTGAAATTGTGGTCAAGTCTAGTAACGCCTCTTACTCAATTCCGGCGACGGTCTCGGGTCAGGGGTGTGACAGTGCGATATGGCCGTGGTCGACACTGTTGAAACACACACGGGCGAGGTGATATGAGCATGGGCGTGGGGAGAAACAAACGAAGCCCACCACAGCCATGCAATGTGGCCGTGTGATGCGACACGCCCACGATCCACGGGCGTGTGGAAATGTTAGACTTGATTTTCTATTTAAACAAACCCACCCCTCCCTCTTTTCACCCATTCTCTCACCCCCTTTCATTCCTTAACCCCTTCTACACCCTCCATTACTCACCTAGCATTTTTCTCAATCTTTTGGCCATGTCGAAGAAACGGAAGGATTCAAGCATAGTCTCCCTCATGGAGACAGATCTACATAAGTTCATATCGGCCGTTTCATCCACTCGACAAGCCAAGGACATTTTAGGCCATTTAGTTTTTATTTAGTTTTTCTATTTTGCTTCAATTTCCTTTTATTTGACAATCTTATGCTTAATTTAGTTTCTTAATGTCAGGTTCTAAAAGCTGCTTGGGAATCACACCACGACCACCACGATAACCACAGCCTTAGAAATCACACCCACCTCACGAACCATCCAGCAATAAGGACTCTACGGTCCATTTATCTTTTATCTTCTTTTAATTTTAGTTTACTTCTTATTTCTCTTCATTTTAGCTTGCTTTCCTTTAATTATTTATTCAGTATAGTTTTTTTGGTTTTATTATATCCTGGCTAATTCTCTACAAGCTCCCGAATTTCTTCATCTAAACGCAAAGCTCGGTAGCAGCAACCACCTCTCCGAGAAACCATCCAAATTCAGGAAGTTTCACTTCTCCCATTCTCTTTTGATTATCTACTAATTGTTATTATCTATCTTGGTACATTGAGGGCAATGTACATCTTAAGTGTGGGGGGATGAATAGTTATTTCGAGAAAATGCCTAACTTTCAACATTATTCTCAATCCCTGAGAATAAAAATGCCTAACTTTTTTCATTATTCTCAAATTCCTGAATTTAATCTTGTTTTTAAGTAATTTCCTCATATTACTAATTAGGATGAAATTTCTGATGATTTATGATTTTTATTGATATGTTTGAGAGTAAGTCATAGTTAATTGTGCATTGATGATTAAACTTGAATAATACTAGAGAATCAAGCATGATAAGTCTAATTTTCCAAAATTAAAATTTTTAGGTTGTCTACCTAAATCTGATTGTTATCTTGAAGTTTGAAATTTGCAAGATTGACATCAAAACACCCATAATTTTTTTGAGGTTTTAAGCTTATTAGAGCATATATTCTTTTTCATGCTCATTTTTTTGATTATGAGTGTGTCAACTTTGAATTGTTATTCTAGAACTTGCCTTGATTATACATGTCGAGACCACACCTATGATTTGATATACAGAGATGATAAAGGCACTTAGGATTTAACCCACTAACTCCACTAAAAGACCCACCTTCATAATTAACCCCTAGTGAACCCTTTTGATCCTAACAACACCTTTTATTGACTCACCCGCTAATATTAACCCAAAACACTTTGTTTTTGTTATCACCATTCCTTTTTGACTACCATTATATCGAGATTCGATTTGATCTGTTTCCTAGCTATGATTTTTATTTAAAGTAATTGAGTCATTCCTTATTATGAAATATTTGATTTGTTCTTAAAAACAAAAACAAAAAATCAAAGTATATTCAGTATTAGTATTATAAGTGAGCTTATACAGTTAAAGTCTATTTATCAAAAGAAAAGCTCGTAGTATTAGGGTTATTACTTCTCAGTTGATGTAATTTTTTATTATCATCTCTAGATAGGTAACTTGTCAATTAAATCTCGATTCTAACCTTCTAATTCAGCCTTTATCCACACCTTTAACCCTAGCCCCGTTACAACCCTGTAAAGACCTTTTGATTTGTGTATCGTCTCATCTTACAGTGGTGGAGATTTGATTTTCAGGCAAGCCTATGGGATTAACTTTTCAGGTTCGACTTATGAGTGCTCTTTTCATGAACCTTAAACACTTTGAGTGATTTGAGTGAATCTTTTGTGAGGATGTCAAGCCTTGTCGGTTTTGAATTAAAGGTAATTATTTAGATAATGCAAGACACCTATGTTTTTGTGATACAAATGTACGACTTATATTGTTTGAATCTTTAGGACTCCTTGAGTTAAATTATCCATGTATAAATTATCTATGAATTATGATAAGCCATTGTTGATAGGAATTATGAATCATGGAAAATTCATTTTAATTGTAACTTGAGAATTTTGCTTGAGGACAAGCAAAAGCTTAAGTGTGGGGATATTTGATAAACCGTAAAAGTAACATATTTTAAGCCCACATTTAGTATACTTTTGGATGATTTAAGCCTCGATTTATGTAATTTGGTGCTCTTAATCCTTTGTTTTCATGTTTCATACCCAAAAAAGCACCCGAGGAGGAAATAAAAGGAAAACGGGCCTAAAATGGAGTAAATGGGCCATATCACGAAATCAACACGGCCTGAGCCCAAGACCACACGGTCGTGCCTCCCATCCTACTAGAACATGGCCATCTCTCGATTCACACGACCGTGCCTCGTTAAAGAAATCCGAACACGACCTGGCCACCACTTACACGGCCGTGTGCCATGGGCGTCTCCTTCTCGCAGGAAAGAGCAATTTCATTCAGATTTGGATACTTAGGGGCAAAGAAACATATTTGGAAAGCCTATATAAACCCCCCAAGTGTTACCAGAAAGAGGGCAGTTAGCTAGGCCAAGGAACCGAGCTAAAAAGGCCAGATTTGTGGAGAATCACTTGAAGATAGCCAGTTGATCCATCTCAAGAAGCCGGAATTCTATTCAAGACGGTGGATCTCTCCTTCAATTCCTTCAGGGAGTTTTAAGGATTTCTTATGTTTTATTTTATCTTTTCTTCTCAGATGTCTTCTTTATTTGTTATGAACTAAGGTATGAAACCTAAGACGAATCTTGTTATCGTTTGCTGAACTATATGATAAATATTTGATTTGTTCTTAATTATGTGTGCTTAATTCTTGTGTTGATATTTCCGAGATATTGATTCAAGTACGATGTGCTTAAGTGGTGAAGCAAAAGTTCCTGCTTAAGAGTAGATCTAGCATAATTAAGCGGAGTTGATCGCACGCTTAGAGATAGGGTGACGAGATTTTACCCGATTAGGGTGAAACCTAATATGGGAATCCATATATCGAGTTAATGCGATTCTAGGGGTTTTAATTAGAAAGAGATTTCAATTAATCAACCTAGGATTAGACGTTATTCGCTTTGAGAGAGGGTTTAACATAACTTAGGGAATCTTACGGATCAAGTCTAGGTGGATTCTTCCTGAGGGTATCGTCTCAATCAATTGGTTTTTCTTCCAAGTTATTTTTCCCAATTCCATTCTTTTTGTCTTTGCGTCTTTAGCTTAGTTGATAGTTAGATTTAGATTAGATAAACATTCACTGAATTCTTAGGCTAAATAGTAGAAAGAGAGTTAGTATTAGTACTTTTGGTTCCTTTGGGATATTCCGGTCTTGCCTAAGCTATACTACTGCTCGATAGGTGCGCTTGCCTTAAAATCATTTTCAGAGTTAGTTTCTAGGCTCGATCATTCTTTGTATAAATTTTAAGACTCTGATTTCCATGATCACTAGACACCCCGATGTGTCTTTCCCGTGGTCAAATCCGACTTAACTCCACAACCACAGAGCACGCCCGTGTACCTTGGCTATGGTCGAAACTGACTTGGCTCCACGGCTACCAAGCATGTCCGTGTACTAAGGCCGTGGTCGAGTCTGACTTGACCACATGGCTACTAGGCACATCCGTGTGCCAAGGCCGTGTAATCTTAGCTAGCTACTGACTTTACCCCACGGTCGTAAGGCATGCCCGTGTGCCACAACCGTGTGACATTATAGGCCATTTGCAAGGCCAACTTTCAAGACTAAACATATATAACACAAGCATAATTCATCCAAACACTTGCCCAAAAACTTGACTATTTTCAATGTCATTTAACCATACCAAGACATACATCACATGTCATAATCTTTAAGGCAAAATATCAATTTATAATTAGCCACATCTCATGGCTATGTTCATACAACAAACTTATACCAAAATACTAGCCTATACATGCCATCTCTAGCTATATACATTTCCAAAATGTACCAAAACAAGTTGAGTGGTGTGATGATGATCCTAGATAGTCCCCGAGACTTCAGTAGCTTCGACGATCTATAAAACAGAGAAAACACACACACAGAGTAAGCTTTCTAAAGCTTACTAAGTAATATACAAATAAACTTAACTTAAAATGCACATCGCATATGACACTGGAAGAACCCAAGAAGACAGAAATAGAGAAGCTGTTCAGTTATTAAAAAAGATAGCTGACATGGAGATAGATGATTATCCGTTAGCAGTGGAGATTAAAGACACGTGGGAAAGTTGGAATACACCAGTTCCTTCACCAGATTCATTACACCTTGATGAAATCGAGGAGATGAATCTGAGAAATATCCAAGAAGGATAAAGACAAATCCAAAAAAGGAGATATTTAATTATTGGATGTGACAATCCATCACCATCCATATCCATAAATAGAAGATGATGCAAGCAATGATGTAAGAAGTCATCAATGATGCAAGCAGCAATTATTGCAAGAAATTTTGTCAGATTTAGAAGGCTACGTGGAAGCAACTATCGAGCCGATAATAAAGTCATCCTTATCAGGATACTATGCGAACTTCAATTGTAAATTAATTAGAGTTTAGAATTTACACTATAAATAGGAATTATTGTAGCCTAAACAAGGCATCTGATCTTGCTTGGGTGAGAAAAATCACTTTCCATAGAAATTGGCAATATAAAAACTCTCTTGTATACTTGCTTTCTTTAGAAAACCCTTGTAAACGATCTATTGTAAATTATCTACTATCTTCTCTTGTTAAATAAAATCTACGATATTAATAATAGCCTTCCATTTGTGCATATATCCCTCCCCCCTGTACTTGGTATCAGAGGAGCCCCGGAGTAACGATTTCTGGAGTTCTAATATCATAGTTAGCATTGTAAGTTTCTATCTTTTATCTTCAATTCCGTTTATTTTGTTGTTTTTTATCTCAAAACATATATATCTGTCGTTCTGTCTTCTTGTTGCCATTGAGTCCGAGTGGGACATTGTAGGCGTTGCTTAAAGACGTTAAAAGACATAGAAGGTTTTAGGTACCAGAGATAAAAAACATGGAAGAAATGGATTGTTTATATAAAGATAAAACTTGTAATCATACTATGCATATAGACTCTAAGAATGAAAATAATGCTTCGGCTCTTAGTAAAGGTATCAATAGTTTAATAGATATGACATCTATATATTTTAATAAATTATATACTAAAGTCAGTAAGAAGAAAAAGTAGATAATATGGGAGAAGTTACAGATTTAGATTTGAATAACAAGTCTAAAGAATTACTATCTGATGTTAATAATAAATTAGATCAAGTTATTAATAATAATAATATAGAATTGGACTTAAATTTAGGACCTTTATATTATGGTAATAGTAATGCTATTTTAGCTTTATCAGATGAAGATGAGTCTTCGGATGAATCTTCAACCTATAATAAAAAAGAAAAAAGAAAATAAAAAAGAGAAAAAGTTAAAAAACAAGAAAAATATGATTTTGAATTTATAAGACTTTAATAGAACATTGGAAAAACCAATTTTCTAAAACAGAAGATAAATATAAGCAAGTAGAATATTTAAAATTAATAGAAGAACTTTATGAAAAACATAAAGACTTATTTACTAAGTATAATTATCACTATATGTTTAAATATGATACTACCGAAAGTAGTGATAGTTCAAAAAATTCTGATAATTCTGATATAGATATTAATGTCACTAGTTATAATTCTGATGAAGAAAACACTTCAACAGAAGAGGATGAAAATATAGAAATTTCTGAACCCATGGATACTAAACAAGCAGATCCATATGATTATGAAATACCGAAACCTAGGGAAATTGATAAAAAAGATCCTTACGGTAAAAGAAAAATAGACTCAGACCTTCAAACAGATGATAATCTGAGAGCTATTAATAAAAATTATGAAAATATTGAAAATACAACAAGAATATTAGGTAATAAAATAGAAAATATAGCCACTAATGATATAAAACTGGAAACCTCAGGAGAATCTAGCCAGCCCATACCTATACCTTAAAAAGTAGATGATATAAATAAAAGAAATGTTGCTCAAGGAGGAATATACTTAGACTTAACTAATGTTCCTTTATCAGACTATGAAAAAACAATAGATGATTGGGCACAATCTATGACTATTGTTGTAAACAACAACAGTACAGTTTGGTCAAAAGAAAAATTTTAAACTATTTTGTAGGAACTTTTCAAGGTGATGTTCCACAATTTCTCAGACAATGGGAAGAATCTAAGAAAGGAAAAGAACAAAAGGGTCAACTTATTAATCAAATAAGTACCCCTAAAGATTTATTAAAAGGATTAACTTCAATTCTAAAAACAAAATTTTGTGGTTATACTAATAAAAAGGATCAAGATAGTCAATCTAGCTACATCTTGTCAAAATTAAAATTATGTGATATTAGATATCTAGAAGAATTTTCTAAAAAATTTCTTCGTGAATATCAAAAGTTAAAAAATGATAGTATAGACTTTTGGAGAAACCAATATTTTCATAAATTACCACCACCTTGGGATGAAATTTGCATAAATAAATATGCTTCTTTCATAATAAAACATAGTAATGATAATAATATAGAAGTAGCAAATATAGATACTATAGGTAATAGAATTAATTTTGCTAAGGAAAGAATTATATTACATTGCTTACAGAGTAAGGCGGCTAAACAAGCCAAGAATAAATTAAGTGATAAATATTGTACAAAGATGTTAGAAGGAGAATGGGAGTTTGGATGTAATTCTATACATCCAAAAACCTATAAAAAGCATAAAAAATATAGATTAGCTAGATGGAAACCAGGTAATAAAAATTATACCTATAATAATAAAAAGAAAAAAATTGTTAGAAGAAAAACTTCTAAAAATACTAAAAAACAAATATGTAAATGTTTTATTTGTGATGAAGAAGGTCATATAGCAACAAATTGTCCTAACAAAGGCAAAAATGCTAGGAAAATGATTAAAAATCTTGAAGAACAAGATTTAGAAATACGTTTTAGTGAGGAAATAAATCCTACTGAAATATTATATGAGCTAATATCAAAAACAGAGTCTGATACAGATTCTGATGAATATATCTTTATGCTAGGAAGTAGTTCTAAAAATAAGTTAGAAGAAATTCCTAATTTTGAACAACAGGATATTAAATTAGGAAATCTAATCGGAGAAGAAACTGACTTTTCTAATGATATAATAGAAAAGATTAATAAAAATCATATTTCTAAAGAAGAAATATATAAAATATCTAAATTTAAAATTTGGTCACAAAGACATATAGAAAAAATTAGTAGAAATACAGTCACTAAAGATACTAAAGGAGGATTAACAGAAATCCCATTATTTACTAAAGAAAAGATAAAACGTATTAGGACAAAAATATCCTCAAGTTAGATATATACATTTAGGAGTCATTATGATAACAATTAGAGCTTTATTCAGAAGAGGTCATGATGTTCCTATTTTAGCAATATTATTAGACAAAAGATTTGAAAATCTAATAAAAGCACTTATTTGAGGAATTCAGTCTAATTTACATATAGGAGTTATAGGATTTAAAGTTAAACCAAATTACTTTATATCCATAACAGACCCTCTAATAGAAGAGTGTCTATGTCTTAGAATTCAGACAAAAAAATCTGATATTAGTGATTTAGCAGAAGATTTAGCAATAAGCTGGACTTCTATTAATGAATACACTAATACAGTAGAAGTAGAGATAAAAGAAATAAATAATAAAATAATTGAACTTTTTGAGCCCAATAAGTTTACTACAGAAATTTAACCAAAATTATTACATTTAAAAGATCTATCAATCCCAAAAGACTGGATGATAGATGTAACACCCCAAACCCGGCCCAAACGTTACGATCGAATCTGGTTTGTCACAGAGGAAAACGCGTTGAGAGAAACCCTATTTTTTTTGTCGATTCAACTCTTGGAAAACGTTCATTTTTAATAAAATTTTGTGTGTTTAAAAATGAAGAGGTGTATGTTTAAAAAAAAACCAACACTTTGCTTTGATATATAGAAATCGATTAAGTCGTGTTGTTATCAATTTTGTCAATGTACCCGATGGTACGGAAAAACATTTCGTTTTGAATTTAGGAAGTCATATGTTTAACAATATTAAAGTCATTAAGTAATTTAAAAAAAAATTCATCCAAAGCATGTAGAATAATCAAAGCGTAATTTTAGGAGGCCTTATTACAACTTGAACAAATAAAATAAAAATAAAATGAAAATGAAAATAAACCCCAAAGTCTATTTAAAACAAATTTTCCATTGCATGGCCACCTCAAGTCCATCCGGCTCCTCATCCGCGATCTACGTGTCACCTGAAAAAAAATTAAAGGAGAAGGTGAGTCACCAAGACTCAATGTGTAACCCTTCCCCCAGTTTAATGCAACATCTTACACAAATCATAACTAAATTTAGCATGCACCCAACCTAGCCATCCATAACTCCTTTCTCTACCACATGTGGTACCAAACCACTGGTGGTGCCAAACCACTGGTGACCCAAAGTCACGATATCCATCAATGTTGTGGTGCCAAACCACTGGTGACTCAATGTCACAAATAATAAGTTGTAGGGCCAACCCACGTGTGATACCAAATCACTGGCGACGATCCCATAATATCAACCGTGGGGCCAACCTACTGTGGTGCTAAGCCACTCGGACAAGTCGCTATGAGGTGCCAAACCTCTGGTGACCCAAAGTCACGAAATATGTGGTACCAAACCACTAGAGGTGCCAAACCTCTGGTGTCCCAAAGACACGAATATCACTTCCCCCTCCACTCATATCACCCTCAATAATATGCATATAAAAATCATGCCAATCATGCTTAAATATTAATATATACTGAATGTATCATAGGTCATACTTTCACATGTATTACATATACCAAATATGTCATGCATCAACGTGCATCATATAGCATGGCTCATATTTAAACAGACTTACCCGAATCCTTGTTCATACCCTTACGGTATCAAATCCAGATCTACACAAATCTGGTTTATCATACACAATATATTAGCAATTTTATTAGTTTTGAAGTGTGTAAGTACACACTTGTTACTAACGCGAATTCTAGATCCCGAAGATCCGATCTATTGTGCTAGATCCTTTGACCCTTAAACTGATTCGGTTGCCAACCAAATCCCGAAGCTACACACTCCACTTGTAATCGGCTATACCTTGATATCACATAAGTAGTTAGCCTTCGGCTTTTAAACCAATTAGTAACAAATTTAACTATTGAAACCTTCCCTAGATCGATCACCCAAATCCCGAATATCCACAGCGCTAGATTGTCCTCCTTCCTACAATCGATCTTAATCACATTAACATGAGTCATAGGCCTTTCGGCCACAACCATAAATCCCGAAAACTAACAAAAGTCATTCGGCCATGTCCATTTACCACTTTGAGAACCGATTGGAGAAGGAATCCCGAAAAGATTTATGCCAATCTTGATATTCAGTCAAAGTAAAGAAAAGAACAGAAAAAGGGTTGGGGTTGAGTAATACGGCAATGGTGGCAAAAGGGAAGATTCGACTAACCAAAAATAAAAGAAAGAAACTTCGAAGAGAGGTGTAGGTTCGGCCAAGAATCAAGTAGGGGAAGAAGAAGAACACTAATGACCTTATTGGTCCTTGAAGTTTCGGTCACCAAAACAAAGAAAAAGAAAAAGATGAAAGTTCCTAAAATAATTCGGCACACTTTCCCCCTTCACTTGGCCGAATATTGCCTACCAAAGAGTCCTATCCTTGGCCGCCACGTCAACTCCTTAACATTTCCCACTTTAATCTCCTTTATCACTACATTTAAAAAAACACAACCATTATCCCTTATCACCTCTTCAAAAACAATTAAAAATAAAGCCACCCTTGTCTTCTATCTTAAAGTAGATAAATAAAAAAAAAAAAGCTAGCATTTATCCAACATCCCAACCGAATTTAAAAACAAAAACTAGCTTAAATCTTTATCTATTTGAGGATCCCATGTGCCGTCTACCTTCACTCCACCTCTTCACGCCAGCATAAAAAATAAGACTCCAAATTGCTGCCCCCACGATTCGAAGTTGAGACCTGCTGGAACACCATGCGCTGCCAGCCACTTTGCCAAGGCGCCGTTTGTGATATAACCTCTCCAGAATTTCTTTTAAACCTTCTTTAGCCAAGCTCCTTCTTGACGCAAAAGAAATAAAATCCCATTCACTTCCTCTGCAACTCGAACCAAGGCCCTTATTGCCGCAAGCCGCATATAACGCCCCAAGCCACTCTGCTAAGGCGTTTTCTTGTGACATAAACTCGCCACAATTTATTTTAAAGCCTCTTTCACCTATTTCCCCCCTTAACCCCAAAAGCAAAAATAAAAACTACTTGCTGCCGCTGTGAATCGAACCAAGGCCCCTGTTGGCGTCATTCCCAGGCCTTAAGTGGCGTCCTTAAGCCACTTTGCCAAGCTCACTTTCATGTCCAAAAGTTCTTACATTTATTCTTAAGGCCTCATTAGCCCATTTCCCCTTTTAACTTAAAATTTCCACATTTTTCCAAAGCTTCCTCTTCCATCCTAGAGTTTCCAAAGCCCCTCAAACACCTCCAAACACACTCACTGAGCCCATTAACACATGAATTATGCACTAAATGCATAACCCCTAATCTAGGATGTTACAATAGAAAAGACTAATAATGCTAGTACTTCTAAACCAGTAAGTACTATAGAATATATGTCATCTGGAGATAAGTTGTATTTTAAAAATAATATGATAACTAATACAGATGATAATTTAGTATTACCTTCTAGTTCTCAACCAGAAGAAGAAGAAGATAATATAAGTACTTCTACACCAATAGGTATGAAAACAGTTTATATTCCTATTTTTCCTACTACACCCAGTAGAAATTCTAGAAATACGAGAATGAAAGATATACAATCTTCAATAGAAAATATTATTAATTTTAAAACAAAAATTAATAATACATATGTTGAAATTACATTACTTGATAAAGATTATAAAACATATTCTTTACATGCTTTATTAGATATGGGAGCTACAACCAGTAGTTGTAAAAAGAATGCCATTCCTGAAAAATATTGGAAACCTATAAAAAAGACAATAAATATTAATGGAATAAATGGTAATAAAACTAATATTTATTATAAAGCAAAAAATATACCAATCTACATAAATAATGTTAGATTTATAATTCTAAAAATATTATGTTTTCCTGATATGAATGGAGATATTTTATTAGGAAATAATTTTATAAATCAATATTTACCATTTATTATTAATAAAAAATCGGTTAAGTTATTTATAGAAAACACTTCTATAGAAATACCATTAGTAGAAAATCCTAAATTTATTTTTACTAATGATTGCTGATTTTCTTAGCAGGCCTTATGGATAGAGATAAAAAACCTCTAGAAAATATGGGAGAATGGACAACTGTCCATAAAAAGCCCAACAAGGGAAAAACAATTAGTCCTAAACAAAGATTTATTCCTGCACAAGTACCATTTTATCCTAATCAAGGATATTATGTACCATCTCTTATGGTAAACCAACCATTTGGAACACAATCACCAACCCAGGTGAGTTATTATGAATGGTCTCAAGATCCATACTCAGTATATCAAAAAAGTTATGCTGAAATTATAAAAGAAACAGAGAATTTCTTGAAAAAACAACAAAATTCTGAATTTTCTGAAATAAAGGATTTTTATAATCCAGGTTTACCTTTAGAATATTATAATTTTATAAACAAAATATGGAAAACCCATATTACTGATCAAAGGGCAAACTTTAGAAGAACTCTTACACAGTTTTCAGAATTCTTAGTTGTAACATCCTGGAAAGGGCCTATGCATTTCTGGTTTAAATTGTATGAATGACAAGTCTTCAGTCTTATGAATAAATTATTGATATTTTTGGAAACTCGAAATGTATGAAAATGATTGGAAATGAATATTTTGGAAACACGAAATGCATTAGGACATGAACATTTTAGGAAACCGAGAAATGTAAAGAAATGGTTCAAAAATGGAAAGTGCACATTTTTGGAAACTGAACATTTTGGAAACTTGAACATTTCTGAAACTCAGAACATTTTGGAAACTTAGACATTTTTGGAAACTCCAACATTTTGGAAACTTGAACATTTTTGGAAATGATTCAGAATGGAAATGAACATTTGGAAACTTGGAAATGTAAGAAAATGGCAAGTAAACAGAGCCGATCGAAAATTTTAGGAAACTTAGAAATGATGCAGAAATGTCAAATTTTAAGGTTCAAAATAGGAAATAAAGGCGAGAGGGCCTTAAAAGAAAAAGTTGGAGAAATTTGGCACACAAACAGGCTTGGAAAAGTGGCCTGAAGATGTCACTTAGGGCCTATGGAAATGGCGCCATATGCAAGAGGAATGGGCCTGAGTTCGAGTCACTTGGGAAGCAAATAAAGAAAGTTTTATTTTTGTTTCCAGAAGACTGAGGTGGACGGCACAAGCCTTCTAGAAAGGAGGTGTTTTATTTTCATAAATATTCGATTAAAAAGGTGATAAATAAAGGATTTTTAATTTGGATTATTTGGAAGAGATAATAAGGATTTTTCTCTAGTTTATTTTAAATAAAATAAATGATGAAAGAGGAGTGGTGGCCAAGTAAGGGACTCTCCTAGGCTGATATTTTCGGCTATAAAAGGAGGACAGGAGGGCTACTCATCAATTTTTGCTTCCTCCTCATCTCTGCCGAAATTTTTAGGGCTCTTTTCTCTTTTCTTTTGTCTAGCCGAATTCTCTAGCCTCATCTTTCTTTTTCTTTTCTTCTTCTTCTTCCTTTCCAAAACCAAATCCAACCTAGCTGAAATTCTGCCAAAGCCGAATCTCTGAAGTGGTGTCAGGATAGATCTGTCGAATTCAACACTTAAGGTAAGAATCTTGTGGTTATTGATTTATTCTCTTCTTTAAGCCGAAAAATAGGGATTAATGTTATTATTATTGTGGCCGAAACTATAAGGAGTATTTCGAGATTTCTAGTGCTATCGACTACAAGGGAGAGATCATCCGGGATTCAAGAATCTAAGGTAAGATATACACATATTTGGTCAAAAGTTATGGAATATATGTGAGATTAAAATTAACATATAATTATAGGGATTTAAATGGACATACAAGGCAAGGAATCCTTTTGATTTGGAAATTTTAAGGTAAGTAATACAAATCCTAGTTGTATTTGGAAAAGTGGCGAGAATGGTCTTTTAAAGTGATTAACTTATGTAGGATTTGAGATCTAAATCGGTAGATCGTTCTTCGGGATTTCAAGGAACCTATTAAGCAAATCAGGTGTGTACTCACACTAACTTTCAATATATATATTATGGCAATAACTGTTTTAATATATGAATGTGTATAGGAATGAGAATGTGGCTAAGTACCACAGATGTGGCAAAAAAGTACCCAGGTACGTATTCCTACTCTTGGTAGGATTATGAATGTGTTATATTCTGAAAAGTGACATGAATGTGAATTTAAGTATGATATGAATGATATGTAATAATTAGGGCATTTGGGATATATGTGAAGGGATAAAGTGAAGGTGATGACTACGGTCTCACCAACGAAGGTGCTGACTTCGGTCTCACCAACGAAATATGGTGGCTACGGTCCCATTAATTGAATATGGTAACTTCGGTTACATTATCTGAATATAGTGTCTAAAGACACAACGTAAGTGGGCGATGAGCACGTCAACTGCAGCGACTGCCTTCGATGGTGTGTAGCGGATGGAGGGTCGACTTAGTAGTCCCCACGGTGTACAGGTTGGTACGGGTGGTGTGTAGTGGATGGACAAATAGGCTTGGGTTTGGGTTGCATCATCCTTTATTTTGTATGAACATGAAATTGATATGACTTGTATGCTGATTTGTTGAAAATTAGTCATCAGTACACATTGAGTGCAGGACTCACCCTGTTGGGGAATTATTTTTCGGTGATGAGCGAGTAATGGACTGGTTCGGCAGGAGCTAAAGGTGGCCATGCATCACTTGAAGAATTTATTTAGAAATTTGGACTTTATATAATTTTAGTACTTTAAATTTTATTTTGGGTTTGAATGATGTAATAAAGCCATAAGGCCCAATTGGATTTTCTTTATTTCTGTTTATTTTTATTTGATTATGATACAATTTATTTTTGATTAAAGTTAAGTAAATTTATTTCTTTTAAAATAATAAACCCTAAAATTATTTTGTCACCTTATTTAAGTTGGATTTTCAAAATTTATTAAATGGGTTCCAATTTAAGCCCAACCCAAAACGAATTTTTCTTAATTACACAAATTTTCTCTAAGTTAATCAGGACATTGAAAACCGGTTTACTTAAGGAACATACCAGATCCGGTTCAGGCTCGTGGGCCGGGTGTGGGGTGTTTCATTAGTTGAAAAAACAACTAAGGAAAAAGAAGCTCATGATTTATTACTTAAATCTGTTTTATTCAGAGATTGGGATGAAATCCTAGTCGAATATACAGATATTAAGGAGATAAATAATCGTCTTGATATATTCCAATATTTTATTAATAAGGGAACAAACAGTCCTATTATTAATAAAATGTTTAGAATATGTCTATATAACAAATGTAGACAAATTCTACCAACAGATATATTTTCAAAAATAGATAGAACTATTTGCAACCAGCAAGCTCAATTTTCAGAAACGTTTTCAAAATATTATTTACAAGCCTATGTTTTTACTAATGATATAGGAGAACAATTTCCTACTATCAAATTTAGACTTAATCATTAACTATTTGATATAACCAGTATTGAATGGGGATTTGTTAAAGAAATAACAGTCCAAAATCTTTCTTTTCATTTATTAAAAGATTTTCCCGCTATAGTAAAATCTAGATTAACAAATTTTGTTGATTTAGATGATTTTATCTACTATTTTCATATAGAAATATGTAGTTTTATTGGTATTGCTGAAAAAGAAAAATTTTATCAGCCATATCAAATTTGGGATATTAGTACTATGTTTTCGGGAAAAGCCCTTTCCGCAGTAGAAGAAGACGAACAAAAATTGTCAAAAGCCATTGACAATTGTTAAAATAATTTTACCAATTATCAAATCCAAGCCGGAATTGATATGATAACCATGGCCGAACATCTTCTTCACCAAGAAACTTATTTGTTCTGGACCGATGGTAAAAGAATTTTAGCATATGACACTGGAAGAACCCAGGAAGACAGAAATAGAGAAGCTATTCAATTATTAAAAAAGATAGCTGACATGGAGATAGATGATTATCCGTTAGCAGTGGAGATCAAAGACACGTGGGAAAGCTGGAATACACCAGTTCCATCACCAGAGTCATTACACCTTGATGAAATCGAGGAGATGAATCTGAGAAATATCCAAGAAGGATAAAGACAAATCCAAAAAAGGAGATATTTAATTATTGGATGTGACAATCCATCACCATCCATATCCATAAATAGAAGATGATGCAAGCAATGATGTGAGAAGTCATCAATGATGCAAGCAATGATGTAAGCAGCAATTATTGCAAGAAATTTTGTCAGATTTAGAAGGCTACATGGAAGCAACTATCGAGCCGATAATAAAGTCATATAGATACTTACCTTTCATTCACACCTTGTGTACTTAATAAACGTACCAGAAACGGATTTCATAGTTCACATAACCATTCGTATCATAGACTTGCCCTTGAACCATTAGAAACCTAATAGAATACACAGAAAACTCAGAATAATCGTACAATGCCAACGTCCCAGACGAAGTCTTACATACACTCGGATATCGATGCCACTATCCCAGACAGGGTCTTACACGAATCAATACAATGCCGATGTCCCAGACATGGTCTTACACGTAAAGCTCATATCGATACCAACGTCCTAGACATGGTCTTACACGAAAACTCAAATCAACGCCAACGTCCCAAACGTGGTCTTACATGATAAAACAGAACAGATTCCTATGTCATGACATAGCTAATCCTATCTATTCCTAGGTTCGTACGGGACTTCTCAGACATTGTCACTTTATAAATATTATCTCGAAATTCATATACATAACATCTCGTAAGCATTCACTGTTATCTATAGTCATATGAATATGCACAATTCAATACAAATACATTTATTTGCATAGTGATTTACCTCGTATTCGATTTAACTGAAACGAAAATGACTACTCAGTTTCTTTCGCCTTCCTACAATCTAAGTCCAATTTCTTCGTCTCTTGATCTATTAATATTCAAATTTAACCTTTTTATTTACCAACATATTCATTTCAATTCAAATATACATATTTTGGGCCATTTGCAATTTAGCCCTCATATTTACACATTTATCAATTTAGTCCATTTTTCTCAAAACATCAAATACAAAAAATCATCACATATTCAGGCTTAGCCGAATTCTCATGTATATCATACACGTCCAAACATTTCATCAAATTCACAATTTAGTCCTTCAAAATACTAAATTTACAATTTAGCCCTAATTAGCTAAATTTATCAAAACTTCAAGAACAAAACATGTTCATCTAACATATAACTTTCATTTTTCACTATCATCCATCACAAAACACATGAGTTCATAAAAAGCTCATTTCAAAAACTTCATCAATTCTCAAAATTAATGCATGGGTTTTGTAGTAGACAAAGCAACGATTGCAAAAACATAGAAATTATCAAAAACTAACTAAAAACATACTTGAATTTGGCTTGTAAGTAGCTGAATATGCAAAGCTTCAAAACTTTTCTTTTCTTTGTGTTTTCGGTGGATAAATGCATGAAAAAAAATGTCCATTTTCATGCTTAATCTTATCATAATTCATTCATAAACAATTTCCAATTTTAACCTTATATTATAAAATTACAGAACATAATTTCCAAGGTTATTATGGACTATAACTGTCCACTATCATAAATAATAGGAAAATTACCTCATAAGGCCCTTACAAACAAAAGCCACATCAATTTAATCACTTAATCAAATTAAGAGCCACTTTTAAACTTTATGCGATTTAGTTTTTTTTTGTCAAACTAAGCACACAGACGAACAAATTAATACACAGAAATTTAGCACATGCTTAAACACATATCCAAAGCACAGAAAATAATATTAAAATATTTTACTTACTCAGATTTGTGGTCCTGAAACCACTATTCCGACTAGGGTATAAACCGGACTGTTACAGACTTGGTCAATCGATCCACGACGACCCAAACAGAATCCTTTTTAGTGGGCATTAGGGGCAACCCACTAACGAAGTACATTGTTACTCGCTCCCATTTCCACAAGGGTATCCTAACCGGCTGTAGCAAACCCGAAGGTAACTGATACTCAGCCTTAACCTGCTGACAAGTCATATAGGGAGCAACAAAGTCGGTAATCTCCCATTTCAATCCAGGCCATCAATACAACTCCCAGAGATCCCGATACATCTTGTTTCCATCATGATGCATAGTGTAAGGACTACTATGCGCTTCCCTCAGAATTGACAGTCGATTATCATTAACTGCACAGATCTTACCTCGGAAACACAATATCCTCTTGCTATTAATCCCAAAGTCAGTAGTAGTCCCAGTCTCAACTTGACAGAATCGCAACTGAAGAGACTCATCTCCTAACTGCTTATCCTTAATCTGAACCAGCCACTCAGCCTAACCTGCAACTTAGCCAGGAGACTCCCATTGTCATAAAGGCTCAATCGAGCGAACATTACTCTCAGATTGGTCATAGCCCTACGGCTTAACGCATCGGCCACTACATTGGCCTTACCAGGGTGATACTCAATTCTGCAGTCGTAGTCCTTAAGCAGCTCAACCCATCGACACTGCCTAAGATTTAACTCATTTTGATTGAGGAGATACTTGAGGCTCTTGTGATTAGTGTAGATGATACACTTCTAACTATACAGATAATGTCTCCAAATTCTCAATTCAAAAACAACTGCTGCCAACTCCAAATCATGCGTCGGATAATTAGCCTCGTGAGTCTTAAGTTGTCGAGACGCATAGGCTACTACCTTACCATCTTGCATCAAGACACGCCCTAAACCCATATGTGACGCATCACTGTAAACCACGAAGTCCTTACCAGGCTCAGGCTATATCAGTACTGGAGCCTGAGTCAAAACTATTTTGAGCTTCTCGAAGCTCCCCTACTGTGCGCCAGTCTAAATAAAAAGGAACTCATTTACGCAATAACTTAGTTAACAGCTCTACGATCATTGAGAACCCCTCTACAAAACATCGGTAATATCCTGCCAGTCCCAGAAAACTATGGATTTTTGATACACTCTTCGGCTATTTCCAATCCACCATAGCCTTAATCTTACGAGGATCCACTCGAATCCCTCCAGCAGAAACCACATGACCCAGAAATGTCACTTCCCGAAGCCAGAACTCACACTTACTAAACTTCGCATACAACTGTTTCTCACGAAGGATCTGCAGGACCACTCTTAAATGCTCATCGTACTCGTCCTCAGACTTAGAATACATCAAAATGTCATTGATGAACACCACCATAAACTGATCCAAGTAGGGCTAAAACACACGGTTCATCAAGTCCATAAATGTCATTGGTGCATTAGTTAACCGAAAAGGCATAACTAGGAACTCATATAAATGCCGTCTTATGCACATCGGCCTCCTTAAACTCAACTGATGATAACCTGACCGCAGATCGATCTTTGAGAACACAGAGGCCCCTCTAAACTGGTCAAATAAGTCATCTATCCTCAGAAGTGGGTACTTATTCTTAATCGTCAACTTGTTTAATTGACGGTAGTCGATACACATCCTCATCGTACAATCCTTCTTCTTTATGAACAGAACAGGTGCTCACCATGGAGACACACTAGGATGAATAAACCCAAGATCCAACCGCTCCTGAATTGAGCCTTAAGTTCTGCCAGCTCCTTCGATGCCATTCGATAAGGGGCGATAGACACTAGAGCTGTACCAGGAATCAACTCAATCCCAAATTCCACTTTATGGCTCGGAGGTAATCTTGGTAATTCCTCTCAAAAAAATCTGGAAAGTCCTTCACAGCACGGATGTCCTTAACCGATAAGCCCGCAGAATCAGAGATGCTTATGTAGGCTAAAAATGTCTCACATCCTTTCCTTACCAGCTTCTCTGCCACCAACACAGATATCACATTACTCAGATAATTTCGTCGTTCTCCAATCGTGACTTTCTCATTACCATCCTCGGTCTTCAGAACCACCTTCTTTTCAACACAATCTAGACTTACATGATGCTTCACTAGCCAGTCCATACCCAAGATTAAGTCAAACTTCCCAAACAGAAGTTCCATCAGATTAGCCAGAAATATCGCTCATTGGACTTCCAATGGAACATCTTTGAACAGTTTACTAACCATAACAGACTGCCCCAATGGGCTCACCATCGAAATCGCACTAGAAGTGCTCTCATGCAGCACTCCCAAAGTCTCAGACACAGAACAAGCAACGTAGGAATGTATAGAGCCTATGTCTATCAGTGCAACATAAGATACATTAAAGATTAAAAAAGTACCCATGATGACGTCCGGAGCATCTCCATCCTCACAACGACATGCAGCATACATAAGGGCAGGCTGCCTTACCTCAGTCGGTCCAGCATCTCTCCCCGGTGCTCTCTGTCCTCGGCCTATACTGTTGCCACCTCTAGCCTGGCCTCGGCCCTGGGTAGTTCTTTGAACCACCCTGGTGGTGGTCAGATGCAGCCTCAAAGAACCGAGCTTGCATTTGATTGCCCCTCAGTAGACAATCCTTAACTCGATGCTCAATCGATCCACACCTCAAAGAAGTACCAATAGACCTCCAACACTCGCCCGGATTGCGTCTATTAAAAAGTTGGCATATCACCACCCCAGCAGGTGCAACAGTAGCTCCAACTATCACGGCCCCATTAGATCTGGCCTTTTTCCTAGGCCTCACCACAGTATTCGAAGGCTTTATATCCCCCTTAGCGTTCCCTCTATCACGGTCTGGCGCTCAGTGCGCTTAACCTCCTCCGCAATCTTGGCATTCTCAACTAATACGGCAAACTCTCGCTCCCTCAGCGGAGCTATCAGGACCCTCAAATTATCCCTCAATCCATCTTCAAAACGGACACGGCGCTCATACTCAGTCCCCATCATGCCTCGTGCATAACGGCTCAGCCTCAGAAAGTCAGCCTCATACTCGGCCACCGAACAATCTTCCTGAGTAAGATTCAGGAACTCAAGTCTCCTACCTTCGATATAAGTAGCCCTCACATACTTGCTCTAGAAGGCCGTCTTAAACAAATCCCACATCAAACTGATAGGCTGGGTGCCATCCCTAACCGTTAGCCACCACTGATATGCTTAGTCGTGAAGCAACGAAATAGCCCCCTTGAGCTTCTGCTCGGCAGAAAATTCCAGATCATCCATATTGCGCTCTATGGCCTCCATCTAGTACTCAGCCACATTAGAAGCAACTCCCGCGATGCCCCTAAATACCTCAGCCCCATTAGACCGGAGTCATTTCGTAACAGACCCACGGCCTCCCAATCCAGCATTAGTCCCAGTAACTCTTTCCATGATTCATAGCATGGCCTAGGACAATGCGTTATTCCCAGCTACACGGTCCTTAGCACCAGTCTCAGTAACAGGTGACATCGGCGTCTCGCTAGTGTCCAGATTAGGGATCATATCCGATGCAAAGAACTTAGCTTTAATTCCCCTACGACCTCTACCTTGGCCTCTAGTATGCCGTCCACGAGTGCCACGTGTGCGCATCGTAATTTCAAATTTATCCGTATTTAGAAGTTTTATGCACACCAATTTACAGTTTCAATAATTATTAGCAGATATTTTATGCAAAACAGTATCAGAGTTTCAGAGTCAGTTATCGCGAGTAACAAGCTCACTACCTAAGGGTTTTAGTAAAGTACTACCTATAGTAGTCTCACTGTGTATACACATTATTTCAGACAAATACAGACAATATTTCATTTTAAGCATGCTTCAAATAGTATATATCAGAGTTTAAGAGACCTTACAGGATCAGAGCCGGAAACTCGGGGAACCACATACTTAATCAGGGTATTTGAGAACATTTGAAAGTAATTCTTCAAAACAAATTTTGGAACCCAAATTTCACAGCCGAGTTTTAAACCAGGCTCTTATACCACTAACTGTAACACCCCCAAACTTGGCCTAGACGTTATGGCATAATCTGGCGGTGTCACATGTGAGTGCTTTTAAGAAAACCTTAGCAAGTAAAAAAAAAGTCCAGTTTGTTATCTTTACTTAAGTCGTGGAATCTCTACTCCAAGGATTAAGTGGAAACATTTAATTAATGCGGAAACTAAAACATCATTAATTCATAAATCAATAATTTAACAATTTAGAATCCCAAAACATTTATGTGAATAGAGTAGACAAAATATAGTGTTACTCAAAAGAAATCCGTGAATGTCAACTAGTGGTCACCATCGAGCCATCTGCCTTACCGATCCGTCTACTATTGAGGATTTACTGATAAACAAAATAAACAAAGGGGTGAGTTTTTGCAAACTCGGTGTGTACATCCCCACAAATAGCATGCATACAAACAGATAATAGCATACAGTTATTCGGCCTTAGCCATACAGATATCGCATGCATAACAGATCAGATATTAGAGATATCATGCCCACCAACCCTGCACACCATCTTCGTCTAACCCATCACACCATGTGGGGATAAAATCGACCCACCTATCCCTGCACACCATATATGGGGATATAATCGACCCATCCAACCCTACACACCATAAGTTACCACATCGCAGCTCATATCATAAGTATGAAGCTTAGCTGCTAGATAATGGGCTTATGAAGCCTTTCCGATACTCCATTCACTTCTTCAAACCCACCCCAATGCAATGCATCATACAAGTATGGCATGCTGTAATGCACACAACTAGATCATAGATTTATTTATAGATTAGGTCAGATAATCATGCTAAGTATATTATGTGAACGCATACATCACAGAATTAGGAGTCTAGTTAAGGCTTACTGACCCTACTACAGGTCAAAGTCGACTTGGGTGACCCATGCAGCCTTACCGAACATTTTAGATTACAGAGGCTCACATACTCGTGTGCATTACATGTGTGGGGCCACACGCCCGTGTGGGTCTCACGACCAAATTGGCTTTGCCTGTGTGAATCACACGAGCTGGCCCAACTTTCTACACTCTCGTGTGGTTTACCCGGCCCACTTGCCACACACCCGTGCCTCGCACACAGTCTACAAGCCACCACACGCCCGTGCCCATCGCGTCCGTGTGGCACGCGCACGGCCTAACTCGTCAGTCACACGCCCGTGTCTCGTGGCACAGGCTACCACACGAGCAGACCACACGCCCGTGTGGCATCGACAGGCCATTTTCGGCTTTCATCGAAACTCGTTTATTACGTAATCGAAGTACACACCTGGTTCGTTTTCGCAGCTAATCCAACCACGAGCACTCCAAAGCCTAAAATCGATCATAGCAAACCTAAAATCAGCCTCTTAAGTCAGGTTATTAAGAATAGGTAAATCCTGAAATGAGAGATCTATTTGCCTTCAACGAATAACGGTGATTCCTCGCCGTTTGGAACCTCTATTAATGACCCACAGAACCTTGAATATCCTCTAAACAGTAAACAAAACTCCTCTTAAACGATCTCCAAAGAATATCACGTAATTTAATTAAGCGATACTTACTGAATCGACAGACCGCTAGCAACACGCCAAAAATAATCGAAAAAGAAGAGAAATGAATGGGAGGGGAAAAAAGAAAAGAATTTTCGGCAGCAAGGGGAATTTAAGGGAGGAAAAAAAAAGAAGAAGACGGCTTAGAAAAGCTTTTGTTAAAAGAAGAGAATAAGCCCTAATTTTTCTTAAAACCCCCAACTCAGAATTCTGATAAAACCCAACTCTTAGCCACGACTTGTAGCAAAATAAGTCCAAAGCCACTACAAGGATTCGATCTCCGGTCCTTGAGCAGCCTGACACTTTTCTTAACCGTTAGATCAGCAGGCCCATTCTGTTGAGTGTTTACCAATAATTTCTTATCAGTCTATTAACCACAAGTATTTACCCAATAAAAACCAAAATTTATCCCAAGTTAAACCTTGAACTTGGGACCTCCCAAATACACCCCAAAGCACATAATCTCTTAACCACATACATTTATATAAAAAAGAACCCAAACAAAAGTTTCGTTATTTCCGTGCCCAATAATCTTAAAAACTAAAATTTTTGAGCGTTACATTGTGCACCCATAACAAGTGGAAATAACTACAAATCAGCAGTGGTTTATCAATAATTTAGAGTTATAAGGTTGGATGAGTTTTGAGGAACTCATAGTATAGTGTGTAGCGGGGGGAGGGGGTAGGATCTTTTCTGTTAAACTAAAATTGTATGACATTTATAAAGCATGTGCATACAAATTGGATTTTCTATGATGACAAATTTATACTTGTGTATAAATTGTTGACTGAACTAAAATAACGATATTACGAAATTACTATTATGAATTCTAAGATGTTATTGATGGCCAGTATAAAAAATCGATATTTTGGTTTGCTAGTTATCCGCAATTATTCTATACGTTATTATTTAGTATGACTTATTGATTGTTTAGACTAGTTTTGCTTGTGATGGAACTCACACTGAGCTTCATAGCTCACCCTCACCGCATTTTTAGTTTCCATCTTTTTAGATAACCCACTAGGTTAGGTCGCAGACACGACATTCAAAGGGGCTTAGCTCGAGTTTGCTTTTTCTATATAAATATTTTAGATTTATTATTTGATAATTTATTATCCAAAGGTTATATGGATTTACTTTTGAACTGTGGCATGAGACATAGGTTTTGGTTTTATTTAACATGCATGGAATTTAACTTAATGTAAAATATGGTTTTTAATTAATTAAGCATGAAACATATGTCTTATTAAAACTAAGTTAAAAATAACTTTTTCGTTGTCAGATTGTAATTGAAAATTTTGAGTAATAAATAAGTGAAAAATTAACCAAGTCTCGTAAAGAAGTTACTGTTACTTGAAAAAGTTAAATTGGAACGTTTTTGATAAGTCGCGAGTTTTTCTGAAAATAGACTAAATTTTCTTCTAAAATAAATAAATGTTTTATAAACTCTGATCGTACTAGGTCATTTCGGTGACCGATGTAATCCCTTGAATTCGGGTCTAAACATCTAGGCCGGGTTGGGGAGGTTATAATAATATTTAAATTTATTATTAAATATTAATATAAAATATTAAAAATATTAAAGGAATTTTTTTCAAAAACTGTCTCACATTTTTCAAAAGTGGGTTAGACTCTATTATGAATATCTGACCACATTATCCATAGGTCCCTCTTATATCTTCCTTCTACGAGCTCGGGTTATGGAAGAAGGAGAAGAAGGAATTGAGAAGAGAGTATTAACAACAATGGGTTTATTGCAAGACAAGTCATGATATTCATATTAATCTATTGCAATCCTAAAAAAAAAAAGACTTATTTTCCAATAATCATTATGTTTTGATAAATAAAACAATGTCATTTTTCATTAACCAAGTTATTTTCCTTGAAATAAACACAAGAAAATATGAAAAACATTTTTCACGAGTCATTTTTATAAAAGACTTAATAATTTATCTTGATTCAAACTTGTAACGCCCTAATTTATTAAACTCTGTTTCTATGAAATTTGTCATAAATTAGTGTCTGCTTCAGTGGTTAAGTGATTTGAGGGTGTGTTTGCAGTCTTGGGTTCTAATCTTAATTTTGGAAATTCTACTATTTTTTATCCTAGCCTTATCTCTAGTGGTTTGGCTTATATTATATTTTTGGTCAACTTTTATTAGAATGAGCTAGCTGGTTCAAGTGGTAAGTGTTAGCTTGCCCCAAGGTCTTATGTTTGAATCCCGAGTGAGCGTTTGGCAATATTTTTTGCTTCTGTGTGTGTGCCAATTGTGTAGTAGAGGTTTGGTGGAATTGAAATTCTATGGTAGTGGATAAGAGTTAGAGGGTCGATTTTGGGGGGATTTGTTAGTTAGTGGGATAGTAGGGAGTTGGGATATTTCTTTGATTTATGATAAACCGTAATATGAACATATTTTAATCTCACATTTAGCATACTTTTGGATGATTTATTCCTTGAATTGTGTAATTTGGTGCTTTTAATCCTTTGTTTTCAAGTTTTACACTCAGGAGAGCACCGAATGATGAAAAGAATGAGAAACAGCCCCAAAACGGAGTAAATGGGCCATATCACGAAATCAACATGGCCTGGGCCCAATACCACACGGCCGTGCCTCCTTAACAGTCTCGAACACGGCCTAGCCATGATTCACATGGGCGTGTGCCATGGGCGTGTCCCTGCTATGAGAAAGAAGAGTTTCACTCAGATTAGGGTACTTAGAGGCAAAGAAAGCCATTCCAAAAGCCTGTATAAACACCCTAGAGGCTAACCTTCACAGAGCGTCCAGTTAGGCTAAAGGCGTCCAGCTAGGCCAAGGAGCCGATCCAAAGAGGCCAGAATTGTGAGATTCACTCGAAGAAAGCCAGTTGATTCATCTCAAGAAGTCAGAGTTATACTCAAGACAGAGAATCTCTCCTTCAATTCCTTCAGAGGGTTTTAGGGTTTTCTTATGTTTTGTTTTATCTTTTTTTTTAAGAGTATTCTTTTATTATTTTGAACTAAACCCTCAGATACCTGAGGGGGATGAAACCTAAGATGAATCTTGTTATCTGATCGCTGAAATCAGAGCTTTAAAATTTATAAAAGAATGATCGAACCTAGAAACTAACTCTGACAATGATTAAAGGCAAGTGTACCTATCGAACAGTAGTATAGCTAAGGCAAGACCGGATTGTCGAACCCACAGGAACTAAAAGTACTAATACTAACTTTTCTTTTATTATTTAGCCTAAAACTATTGAAGTTGTTATCTAATCTAAATTTAACGAACTGCTAAGCTAAAGACACAAAGACAAAAAGAATGAATTAGGAAAATAACTTCAGGAAAAACTCAGTTGATCAAGACGATACCCTCAGGAAGAATCCACCTAGACTTCACTCGTTATTAAACCCTGAACTATATAATTTATTTACTTAGTTTGATCCGTAAGACTCCCTAACGTATATTAAACCCTCACTCGAGGCGAATAACGTCTGTCCCTAGGTTAATTAGTGGAACTCTCGTTCTCTTATAATAACCCCCTAGAATAGCAGTAAATCGATCTATGGACTCCCATATTAGGTTTCACCTTAATCCGGTAAAATCTCGTAACCCTATCTCTAGGCGTGCGATCAACTCCGCTTAATTATGCTACATCTACTCTTAAGTAGGGTTTATTCCTCCTCCACCTAAGCACATCAAGTTTGGATTAAGCATGCATAATTACGAACAAACTAAGTATTTATCATATAATTCAGAAAATAATAACAAAATTCATCATAGGTTTCATCCCCTTCGGGTATCTGAAGGGTTTAGTTCATAACAAAATAAGAAAACATCTCAAGAGAAAAGATAAAACAAAACATAAGAAATCCCTAAAACTCACTGAAGGAATTGAAGGAGAAATCCACCGTCTTGAGTAGAACTCCGGCTTCTTGAAATGGATCAACTGGCTATCTTCGAGTGATTCCCACAATTCTGGCCTTTTCGGATTGGTTCCTTAGCCTATCTGGACGCCCTCTTTCAGATGGCCTTTAGGGGGTTTATATAGACTTTTGAAATACGTTTCTTTCTCCCTAAGTATCCAAATCCGAGTGAAATTTCCCTTTCCAGTGACAGGGACACGGCCATGTCACACGCCCGTCTGACTAGTCTTCAGGCCGTGTTCGGACTTCTTTAATGTGACATGGTTGTACAAGTCGGGGTTAGGCCGTGTTCGAGATGCTTGACGAGGCACGATCGTGTGATCTTTGGGCCAGGCCGTGTCGATTTCGTGATATGGTCCATTTACTCAGTTTTGGACCCGTTTTATGTTCTTTTCATCCTCGGGTGCTTTCCTGGGTATAAGACATGAAAAGAAAGGATTAAGAGCACCTTTTTACATAAATCAAGGGATAAATCATTCAAAAGTAAGCTAAATGTGGGATTAAAATATGTTATAATTACGGTTTATCAAATACCCCCACACTTAAGCTTTTGCTTGTCCTCAAGCAAAATTCTCAGCTTACAATTAAAACGAACTTTCCATGATTCATAATTCCTATCAATAATGCCTTATCCTAATTCATAGATAATTTATACATGGATAATTCAACTCAAATAGTCCTAAAGATTTAAACAAGGTAAGTCATACATTTGTAGCACGAAAACATAGGTGTTTCCCTTCATCTAAATAATTACCTTTAATTCAAAACCTAGAAGGATTGACATCCTCACAAAAGATTCACTCAAATCACTCAAAGTGTTTAAGGGTCAAAATTAAGCACTCATTAAGTCGAGCATGAAAAGCTAATCCCATAGGCTTGCCTGAAAATCAAATCTCCACCACTGTAAAATGAGATGATAAACAGATCAAAAGGTCTTTGTCAGTCGGGGCTAGGATTAAAGGTGTGGATAAAGGCTGAATTAGAAGGTTAGAATCGAGATCGAATTGACGAGGACCTACCTAAAAAATTACTGAGATAATAATTACATCAACTAAAAATAATAATAAACCTACTAATATGAGCTTTTTCTTTTGAAAGTAAACTTTGATTGTATAAGCTCAGTTTAGTACTACAAATACTGAATTTTTTTTTTAAGAACAAACTAATAGTAACAAATGAATTCAACTCATAATATATTATACTTAGGTAACTAATCAAATCATATCTCGATTAAAGGGTTATCAAAAGGAAGGGTGATAACAAATACAAAGGGTTTTGGGTTATTAGTAGATGAGTCAATGAAAAGGGTTTGTTAGGATCAACGGGGTTCACTAGGGGTTAATTGTGAAGGTAGGCTTTTTAGTGGAGTAAGTTGGTTAAAACCTAGGTGCCTTTATCATCTCTGTGTATCAAATCATAACTGTGGTCTTGACATGTATAATCAAGGCAAGTTCTAGAATAACAGTTCAATGTTGACATACTCATAATCAAAAAGTGAGCACAAAAAAGAATTATGCTCTATAAGGTTCAAAATTTCACAAAAATTATGGGTGTTTTTGACATCATCCTTATAAATTTCAAATTTCAAGGTAGTATTCAAATTTAGGTTAACAACCTAAAAATTTTAAATTTTTAAAAATTAGACTTATCATGCTTGATTCCCTAGTATTCTTCAAAATTAATCATCAATGCACAATTAACTATGACTTATTCAAAAACATATCAATAAAAATCATAAATCATCAGAAATTTCATCCTAATTAGTAATATGAGGAAATTACTTTAAGACAAGATATCATTCAGGGATTTGAGAATAATGAAAAATGTTAGGCATTTTTATTCAAAATAGACCTATCACCCCCCACGCTTAAGATGTACATTGCCCTCAATGTTCAAAGATAGGTAATAACATTTAAGGGATAAATCAAAAGAGAAGGAGAAAGAACACTCCCTGAGTTTTGGATGTTTTACCGGAGGAGTGTTTGCTGCTACCGAGCTCTGCGTTTAGATGAAGAAATTAGGAGCTCCTAGAGAATTAGCCAGGACTTATTAAGACACGTTTAAAATAAACTAAATATATAAATAAAGATAAGAAAACTAAAGAAAGAGGAAACAAAAATGTAAACTAAATAAAGCTAAAAGATAAATGGACCGAAGAGTCCTTATTGTTGGGTGTCATTTCTAAGGCTGTGGTTATCGTGGTGGTCGTGGTGTGATTCCCAAGTAGCCTGTAGAACCTAACGTGAAGAAACTAAATTAGAATCAATTAATTTAAGTATAAAGGAAGTAAAGGTAATGAAATTGAAGCAAAAGAGAAAAATGAAATAAAAATTAAATGGCCTCATATGCTCTTGGCTTGTTGTTTGGATGAAGCTGTCGGCATGAACTCATGTAAATCGTTCTCCTTTGAGGAGTTTGGCCTTTTACGCTTCTTCATCATGGTTTTGGTGTGGCTCAAGAGTGCTAGAAACTTTGTTAGAGAGAAAGGGAGACTGTTGAGAGGGGGAAGGAAGAAAGAAGATGGAGAGAAGGAGAAAGGTTGTGGGGTTTAAATAGAGGCTCAGTTCTAGTGCTTTTCCACGGCCGTGGACCAAGGGCGTGTCGATACACATGGCTGCTTCACACGGCTGTGTGTCTAAGTGTGTTGGTTCCATACCCGTTTTCAGCCACCACGCTCATGGGTAACAAGTCAGTATGTTGGCACGGTTTGAAGGCACGAGCGTGTTCTACCCCTGGTTGGCAAGTCAGTAGCTTCACACGGTCATGGGGCATGGCCGTGCCACTTTGTTGGTGCCCCTGGTGTAGTAGTTGGATCCCTGACGTCGAAGAGTGGTTGGGACTGATTCACACAGCTTCTGCTATGTCAGTACGGGAATTCTGGTGGTCCTCACAGCCATGGACACGGCCGTGTGCAAGGCCGTGTAACTTGGAAATATGCACTTTTGGTTAGGTTAAAACTAAATTCAGAGAATAAAAGGAAAGAAACTAAAAATAAATGCGGAAATAAATAGAGTTAATGTTCAGGTTGCCTCCCAAGAAACGCTCATTTATAGTCTTAAGCCAGACTTTCCTCGTTTATGAAAGAATTTAGGGAGGTTTGAAGGTTTGAATATCTTCCCTCATGCTTACAGTTCTATTTTCTTGACAAAGTTTGAGTCGAGAGGCGTTTACCTTAAAAGTGCCAAATGTTAGGTTGCTTACCTCGACTATTTTGTGTGGGAATTTATTGCTTACCTCAAGAGGGATTTCCTTATTCAGGTCTACTTTGGTGATGCGAAGATTAGCTTTATCTAACAGTACCTGGTGATCGCTGTAAAATTTGAGTTTTAAATATTTATAAAAGAATGATCAAACCTGAAGACTAACTCTGACAACGAAATTAAGGCAAGTGTACCTATCGCAAAGTAGTATAGCTTAGGCAAGACCGGATATCGAACCCAAAGGAACTAAAATTATTAATACTCACTTTTTTTTATTATTTAACATAAATAGGGTGAAGGTTGCTTTTAAACTAAATTGACGACAACTAAACTAAGGAAACAAAGGCAAAAAGACAAATTTGGGGATAACTTGAAAAAGACTCAGTTGATTTCATGATACCCTCGGGAAGAATCCACCTAGACTTCACTTATTATCCAATCCTAAATTATATGATTTCTTTACTTAGCTTGATCTGTGAGACTCCCTAACCTATATTAAACCCTCTCTCGAGGCAAATAACGTCTAACCCTAGGTTAATTCGTGGAACTCTCGTTCGCTTATATTAACCCCCTAGGATAGCAGTAAATCAATCAATGGACTCCTATATTAGGTCTCACCCTAATCCGGCAAAATCTCATAACTCTATCTCTAGGCGCCCGATCAACTCCGCTTAATTATGTTAGATCTTCTCTTAGGCAGGGTCTATTCCTCCTCCACCTAAGCACATTAGATTTGGATTAAGCAACATGATTAATAACAAACTCAGTAATTTATCATATAACTTAAAAATCAAATAATAAAATCTGTCTATGTTTCATCCCCCTTCAGGTATTTGAAGGGTTTAGTTCATAATGTAAAAAGAAAACATCACAAGAGAAAAGATAAAACAAAACATAAGAAAAATCCTAAAACCCCCTGAAGGAATTGAAGGAGAATTCTGCCGTCTTGAGTATAACTCAGCTTCTTGAGATGAATCAACTGGCTATCCTCGCGTTATTCCCTAACTCTGACCTTCTCGGCTTGGCTCTTTGGCCTATCTTTCGCTCTTCCTTCAAGGTGGTACTTGGGGGATATTTATAGGCTCTTATTCTCCCTAAGTATCCTTTTCCGATTGAAATTGCTCTTTCCAGCGACAGAGGCATAGCCATGTCACACGCCCGTGCAAATCGAGACCTGACCGTGTTCGAATTTCTACTTATGGAACAGCCGTGTGTGGTGGTGATGAAGCCATGATCTAGGTGTTCGTCGAGACACGGCCGTGTGGACCTTGGCACAGGCCGTGTCGATTTTGTGAAAAGGCCCATTTGTTTCATTTTAGGCCCGTTTTGTGTTCTTTCATCCTCAGGTGCTTTCCTAGGTATAAGACATGAAAAGAAAGGATTAAAAGCACCATTTTATATAAAACATGGATTAAATCTTCAAAAAGCATAATAAATGTGGGATTAAAATATGTTACTTTTACGGTTTATCAAATACCCCCACACTTAAGCTTTTGCTTGTCCTCAAGCAAAATTCTCAACTTACAATTAAAACGATATTTCCATGATTTATAATTCTTATTGACAATGTCTTATCCTAATTCACAGATAATTCATACATGGATAATTTAATTCAAAGCGTCCTAAAGATTCAAACGAGATAAGTCATAATTTTGTACCTCGAAAACATAGGTGTCTTCCCTCTTTTAAATAACTACCTTTTCAATTCAAAATCGACAAGGATCGATATCCTCACTTAGGATTCACTCAAATCACTCGAAAGTGTTTAAGGTTCAGAAAAAGATCACTCAGAAGTCGAACCTAAAAAGTTAATCCCATAGGCTTGCTTGAAAATCAAATCTCCACCACTGTAAGATGACAAATAGATCAAAACGTCTTTGTTCGGGTTGTAACGAGGCTAGGGTGAAAGGTGTGGTCACAGGCTGAAATTATAGGGTTAGAATCGAGATTGACTTGACAAGTACCTACCCTAAAAACTTTTCTGAAATTCCATCAACTAAAAAAGTATTAAACTTACTAATACGAGCTTTTCTTTTGGGAAATAGTCTTTGATTGTGTAAGATCACTTTTCATACTACTAATATTGAAAACTTGAATTTTTTTTTTCAAGAACAAACAAAGTAAAGAAGAATAAACTTCGGTAACTGATCAAATCAAGTCTCGATTAAGGGGTAGTCAAAGGAAAGGGTGATAACAAATACAAAGGCTGTGGGTTAATATTAGTGGGTAAGTCAATAAAAAGGGTTTGTTAGGCTCAAGGGGTTCACTAGGGGTTAATTGTAAGGATAGGCTATTTAATGGAATTAGCGGGTTAAGACCTAGGTGCCTTTATCATCTCTATATATCAAATCATAATTGTGGTCTCGACATGTATAAACGAAGCAAGTTCTAGAATAACAGTTCATAGTTGACACACTCATAATCAAAGACTGAGTACGAAAAAGAATATATGCTCTATAAGGTTCAAATACTCACAAAAATTATGGGTGTTTTGACATCATCCTTATGAATTTCAAATTTCAAGGTAGAATTCAATTTTTGGTCAACAACCTAGCAACAATTTTAATGCCTGAAAAACCGACTTATCATGCTTGATTCTCTAGTATTCCTTAAATTAAACATCAATGTACAATTAACTATGACTTATTTAAAAACATGTCAGTGAAAATCATAAATCATTAAAAATTTCATCCTAATTAGTAATATGACAACTTTGTTTTAAGAACAAGACTAAATCAGGGATTTGAGAATAATGAAGAAAGTTAGGCACTTATATTCCATTTTTACGCTCAGGGATTTGAGAATAATGAAAAAAAGTTGGGTACAACTATTTACCCCCACTTAAGATGTACATTGCCCTCAATGTACAAGGATAGATAATGCCATTTACGGTACAAATCAAAAGAGAAGGGTAAAGATTACTCCTTGAGGGATGGATGTTGCTCGCGGAGGATGGTGGCCGATGCGGCGAAAGCATCGGTATGGTGGTGGTGATGGTCGGTCTAGATGATGGACCTGCACTAAATGAAGAGATTAGGTAGCGAGTTGAGAAGTAGTCAGGATTTATTAAGACCTAATTAAAATAAACTAAATATATAATTAAATGTAAGAAAAATAAAGAAAGAGGAAACAAAAATGTAAACAAAACAAAATTTAAAGATAAATGGACCAAAGATCCTTATTGAGGGATGGTTCGCAACATGGGAGTCAACGCTAAGGTTGGGGATGTGATGGCAGTGGTGGAAGTGGCGTGATTCCCTAGTAGCCTGACGAACCTGATACTAAGAAACTAAAAGAAAATTAAACAAAAATAGCAGTAGAGAAGCTTAGATAAGGAAAATAAAGGAGAAGAGGAGCAAATTGAAGCAAAAGAGAAAATAAAAGGAAATACTAATTGGTCTCAAAGACCCTTGGCTTAGTGTTGAGACAAAGCTGTCGGTATGAACTCATGTTGTCGTACTCCATTGAGGAGACTTTACTTGGCTTTTTCTGCTTCTTCGTCATGATTTTTGTGTTTCACTTCAAGAGTCTGGACACTTACAAAGTGAAAAATCTAAAAGAGACAGAATAGAAAAGAAAGGAAAAGAAAGATGTGATCATATGGGGGGAAAGCGCTGTGGGGTTTAAATAGGATTTGAATCCTTGCATGTCCCCATGATCGTGGCACTAGGGTGTGTCGACTTGCACGGCCTTCTCACACGGCCGTGTGACAGAGGGTGTGTTCCCCTATGCCTGTGCTTGATCCCTCTACGTCCGTGCTCGTGATGTTTTTCTGTTGGCACGGTCATCTGACACGGGCGTGTCTTACCCGTGTTCGATAAGTCAGTAGCTTCGCACGGATATTGGCATGGGTGTGTTCTGTCCGTGGTATGGAAGTTAGTAGCCTCACACGGTTGGGGCCACGGCCGTGCCATATCTATCGGTGCTCGTGTCGAGAGTGGTTGGATCTGTGATGTTGGGTTGGTGGTTGAGCTAACTACACGGCCTCTGTCCTGTCAGTATGGTGGTTTTGGTGGTCCACACGGCCACGGACACGGCCGTGTGTAAGGCTGTATGGTCTGTAATTCTGTACTTTTGGTTAGTTAAAAGGAGAAGAAAAAAAGGAAAAAAAATAAAATGTAAAATAATGTAAAAAAAATAGGGTTAGTACTCGGGTTGCCTCCCGAGAAGTGCTCATTTATAGTCTTAAGCTATACTTTCCTCGTATTTGAAAATTTTAGGGAGGTTTAAAAGTTTGAATATCTTCCCTCATGTCTACAATTTTAATTTTATGACAAAATTGAAGTCGAGAAGCGTTTACCTTGAAAGTGCCATATGTTGGATTGCTTACCTCGACTATTCCTTGTGGGAAGATATCGTGTACCTTAAAAAGAAGTTCTCTCTTTTCCTTCAGGTTTGTTGTGGTGATGTGAGGCTCAGCTTTATCTAACAGAACTTGGTCTCCTATTTTAAAGTGATTTGATGTCCCCACGAGCTCTTCTGGTGGTTCCTCTGGTTTTACTTTGTGTGGATTCGGCTCTCCTTTGACCTATGTTTTCTGTTCTTCCTTGTATAACCCTAGTTTTTCCTTGAAGTGCATTTTCCACTCGTCTAAGTCATTGGGTTGAATTCTTTGCTCCTCGTGAGTTATTTCTTTGTTGGCACTGAACTGAGGATCCGGTCTAATCATTCCATTTCTTGGAGGTTCTTGAAAAGAGGGTGTAATTGAATGATTATCAAAAGAATTTTCTTTCTCACCTTGATTCTTTGATGACCTAGCTGAGTCGAGAGCTTGAAGACTAATTGAGTCATCACCTACACAAAGTATGAGCTCACTTGTGGCAACATCAATTTTAGTCTTGGCAGTTGCTAGAAAAGGTTTTCCTAAAATTAAGGGGATTGAATTATCCTCATCCATGTCTAAAACAACAAAATCTACTGGGAAAACAAATTTATTGATTTTTACGAGAACATCTTCAATAATGCCCCTAGGAATTCTAACAGTTTTATCAGCTAATTGAATACTCATCTTAGTTTGTTTTAGCTTCCCTAAACCTAGTCGCTTAAACAATGTATAAGGCATAACATTTATACTTGCCCTTAAATTAGCTAACGCATTATCAATATTTAAACTACCAATTAAAAATAGAATTGTAAAACTCCCTGGATCTTTTTGCTTCTGTGGTAGTCTATTTTGTAACATTGCTGAGCATGTTGCGTTTAATTCCATGTGGCGCTCTTCATCTATTTTGCGTTTGTTGGTTAAGAGCTGTCTTAAAAATTTCCTCGAGTTTGGCATCTGAAAAACAGCTTCAAGAAGAGGTAAGTTAATATGTAATTTCTTTAAAAGTTTAAGAAACTTACCGAACTACTCCTCTAAATCATCTCTTTTTAATGCTGCGGGATAAGGTATGCGAGGTTTGTACTCCTTGACTACCGGTTTTGGCTTTTCTTGTACTACCTCTGTTGTACCTTCGCCTACCTTACTTTCTGGAGTTGGGCTGGGTGTATCTAACTCCTTGCTATCCTGAACTCTGATGGCTTGAATTTGTTCCTTAGGGTTAATTTCGGTGTTACTTGGTAGGCGTCCTTGTGGTCATTCAGACATCAGCTTTGCAAGTTGTTCAACAGCATTACTTACTTCCTTGACTAACTTAGCAATTTCATCAATTCGACTTTCGTTGCTTTTGATTGTTCTATCAGCTTCTTGGATGCGTTCCTCGATGGTTGGCTTCTTGTCTTGTGGATAGGGCTGATTTCAGAAGTTTTGGGGGAGTTGTTGCCTTTGATTTCCTTGATTGCCTTGTCCTCCCCATGAAACATTTGGGTGGTTCCTCCAACCTGAATTGTAAGTGTTACTATAAGGATTATTATTAGATCAAAAATTATTACCTATATAGTTCATCTATTCATCTTCTGCTCCTAGTTGGTAGGGTGGGTACTCAGGATTCACCACAGTTCCACTAGCGTCACACTGCATGACTGGATGTATCTATGAAGAACACAAACTATCAAGCTTTTTATTCATCATCTCTAGCTGCGTTGATAGCATGGTCATGGCGCCGACATTGAAAACTCCTGCCGGTTTTGTCAGCTTGGTCCTCGAAGCTTGCCATTGATAATTGTTTAATGACATCTCCTCAATGAACTCATAGGCTGCTTCAGGAGTTTTGTTGTTCAGCGTTCCACCGGCGGTTGAATCTATCAGATGCCTCGTTGAGGGGTTTACTCTATTGTAGAAGGTTTGGACTTGTAGCCACAGGGGTAAACCATGGTGTGGGCACCTCTTCAAGAGATCTTTGAACCTCTCTCATGCATCGTATAGTGTCTCTAAATCCATCTGCATAAAGGAAGAGATATCGTTACGTAATTTGGCCATTTTGGCCGGTGGAAAATATTTCATCAAAAACTTTTCAGTCATTTGATCCCGTGTAGTGATTGATCCTCGTTGTAACGAGTTTAACCATTGTTTGGCTTTATTTCTTAATGAAAAAGGGAATAACCAAATATGAATGGCATCATCAGAAACGCCATTTGTTTTGAAGGTATCACAGAACTCCAAAAAGTTAGCTATATGCATGTTTGGGTCTTCGTCCTGCAAACCATCAAATTGAACAAACTGTTGAATCATTTGTATTGTGTTAGGCTTCAATTCAAAATTGTTAGCAGATATAGCAGGCCTAACAAAACTAGATTCTGCTCCTGTCAAATGCGGTTTCACATAATCAAACATTGTACGTGGATCATTGTGATCTCACACATTGCATAGTGGTGGGTTGTTTCCGTCATCCCTTCAGTAGGATTGGATCTGTTTTCCTCCTCTCTTCTGTGTAGTCTAGGGCTCGCTTGGTTTCTCTATGATTCTTATGAGCGGTTGCTTCGGTATCACTATCGTATACCGAAGGACCTCTCGAGTTCCTTCTAGTCATAAACTAGAGGTACCTAGAAAGGAGAATGAAATAAAAAAATAAAAAAATTAAAATTAGAAAAATTAAAATTTAACTTAAGAAAACAAAAGAAATAAACTGTGAATAATATAATGGCTAAAGTAAGAAAAATAGAGTTTTCTTAATATTTTAGCTCCCCGGCAACAGCGCCAAAAACTTGATCACTCTAAAATCAGAGTTTTAAATATTTATAAAAGAATGATAAAACTTGGAGACTAACTCTAACAACGATATTAAGGCAAGTGTACCTATCGCACAGTAGTATAGCTTAGGCAAGACCGAATATCGAACCCAAAGGAACTAAAAGTATTAATACTCACTTTCTTTTTAATATTTAACCTAAATAGGGTGAAGGTTGCTTTTAAACTAAATTGACGACAACTAAACTAAGGAAACAAAGGCAAAAAGATGAATTTGGGGATAACTTGAAAAAGACTCAGTTGATTTCGATGATACACTCAGGAAGAATCCACCTAGACTTCACTTATTATCCAATCCTAAATTATATGATTTCTTTACTTAGCTTGATTCGTGAGATTCCCTAACCTATATTAAACCCTCTCTCGAGGCGAATAACATCTAACCCTAGGTTAATTAGTGGAACTCTCGTTCGCTTATAATAATACCCTAGGATAGCAGTAAATCGATCAATGGACTCCCATATTAGGTTTCACCCTAATCCTGTAAAATCTCGTAACCCTATCTCTAGGCGCCCGATCAACTCCGCTTAATTATGTTAGATCTTCTCTTAGGCAGGGTCTATTCCTCCTCCACCTAAGCACATTAGATTTGGATTAAGCAACATAATTAAGAACAATCTAAGAAATTTATCATATAACTTAAAAATCAAATAATAAAATCTGTCTAGGTTTCATCCCCCTTCATGTATCTAAAGGGTTTAGTTCATACTGTAAAAAGAAAACATCACAAGAGAAAAGATAAAACAAAACATAAGAAAAATCCTAAAACCCCCTGAAGGAATTGAAGGAGAATTTCGCTGTCTTGAGTATAACTCCAGCTTCTTGAGATGAATCAACTGGCTATCCTCACATTATTCCCTAACTCTGACCTTCTAGGCTTGGCTCCTTGGCCTAGCTTTCGATCTCCCTTCAAGGTGGTACTTGGGGGATATTTATAGGCTCTTGGAATGCGATTCTTTCTCCCTAAGTATCCTTTTCCGACTGAAATTATTCTTTCCAGCGACAGAGGCACGACCATGTCACACGCCCGTGCAAATCGAGACCTGACCGTGTTTAGATTTCTACTTATGGCACGGCCGTATGTGGTGGTGATGAAGCCGTGCTCTAGGTGTTCGTCGAGACACGATTGTGTGGACCTTGGCACAGGCCGTGTCAATTTCATGAAAAGGCCCATTTGCTTCATTTTAGGCTCATTTTGTGTTCTTTTCATCCTCGGGTTCTTTCCTGGGTATAAGACATGAAAAGAAAGAATTAAAAGCACCTTTTTATATAAAACAAGGCTTAAATCTTCAAAAAGCATAATAAATGTGGGATTAAAATATGTTACTTTTACGGTCTATCACCTGGTCTCCTATTTTGAAGTGATTTGATGTTCCTACGAGCTCTTCTGGTAGCTCATTCGGCTTTACTTTGTGTGGTTCTGGTTCTTCCTCGTGTATCCCTAGTTTCTCCTTGAAGTGTGTTTTCCACTCGTCTAGGTCATCATTTTGAATTCTTTGCTCCTCATGAGTTATTTCTTTATTGGTAAATGGTATGGGATCAGGATCATGTTGTGGTGTTTGCTGAAAAGAAGGTGTTATCGAATGGTTATCCAAAGAATTTTCTTTCTCACCGTTGTTACTTGATGTTCTGACCGAGTCGAGGGCTCGAAGACTAATTGAGTCGTCACCTACACAAAGTATGAGCTCACCTTTGTCCTCATCCATGTCTAAGACAACAAAATCTAATGGGAAAATGAATTTATCAATTTTTACAAGAACATCTTCGATAATACCCCTAGGAATTCTAACAATTTTATCAGCTATTTGAATACTCATCCTAGTTTTTTTGGGCTTCTCTAGACCTAGTCGTTTAAACAATGTATAAGGCATGACATTTATGCTTGCCCCTAAATCAGCTAATGCATTATCAATGGTTAAACTACCAATTAAACATGGAATTGTAAACTCCCTGGATCTTTTTGCTTTTGTGGTAGTCTATTTTGTAGAATTGCTGAGCACTTTACGTTGAGTTCCACATGTGGCTCTTCATCTAATTTGCGTTTGTTTGTCAAGAGTTGTCTTAAAAATTTCCTCAAATCTGGAATCTGGAAAGGAGCTTCAAGAAGAGGTAAATTAATATGTAATTTCTTTAGAAGTTTAAGAAACTTACCGAACTATTCCTCTGAATCATCTCTTTTTATGGCTTTAGGATAAGGTATGCGAGGTTCGTGCTCCTTGATTACTGGTTTCAGCTTTTCTTATGTTACTTTTACTTTACCTTTGTCTACCTCTTTTGGTTCGTCTAACCTTTTACTATCATGAGCTGTGATGGCTTGAATTTGATCCTTCAGTTAATCTCGGTGTTGCTTGGTAGACGTCCTTGCGGTTGTCCTGACATTAGCTTTGCGAGTTGTTCGACTGCATTAGTGACTTCCCTGACTGACTTAGTAACTTTTTCAATCGTCGCTTTTGATCTTTAAGTATTTTTCTCATTTTCTTTGAAACAGTTTTCTATATTTGCCATAAATTTTGTCAGCATCTCTTCGAGGTTTGGCTTCTTCTCTTATGGATATGGCTAATTTTGGAAGTTTTGAGGAGGTTGTTGTCTTTGATTTCCTTGATTTTCTTATCCTCCCAATGAAATATTTGGGTAGTTCCTCCAACCTGGATTGTAAGTATTACTATAAGAATTATTATTGGATCTAAAATTATTACCTATATAGTTCATCTGTTCGCTCTCTGCTCTTGGTTGGTAGGCTGGGTACTCAAGATTCGCCACAGTTCCACTTGCATCACACTACATTACTAGATGAACCTGCGAAGAATACAAACTATCAAGCTTTTTATTCATTAATTCTACCTGATTTGATAGCATGGTTACTGCATCGAGGTTGTAGACTTCAGCTGATTTCGTCAGTTTCGTCCTTGTAACCTGCCACTGATAATTACTCAATGACATCTCTTCAATGAACTCGTAGGCTTCTTCAGGAGTTCTGTTGTTCAGGGTTCCACCGGCGGCCGAATTGATTAGTTGTCTTGTTGAAGGATTCACACCGCTATAAAAAGTTTAGACTTGAAGCCACAAGGGTAAACCATGGTGTAGACACCTACTCAAAAGATCCTTATATCTCTCCCATGCATCGTATAATGTTTCTAAATCCGTCTGCATAAAAGAAGAGATATCATTCCGTAATTTGGCCGTTTTGGCCGGTGGGGAATATTTTAATAAAAACTTTTCGATCATTTGTTTCCATGTAGTGATTGACCCTCGTGGTAACGAGTTTAACCACTGTTTGGCTTTATTCCTTAATGAAAAGGGAAATAACCGAAGACGTATGGCATCATCAGAAATGCCATTTGTTTTGAAGGTATCACAGAACTCTAAGAAATTAGCTATATGAGTATTTGGGTTTTCGTCCTGCAAACCATCAAATTGAACAAATTGTTGAATCATTTGTATTATGTTAGGCTTTAATTCAATATTATTAGCGGCTATAGCAAGCCTAACAATACTCGATTCTGCTTCTGTTAAATGCGGTTTAGCATAATCAAACATAGTATGTGGAGCATTGTTTTCCGCCACATCGTGTAGAGGTAGATTAGTCTCATCCGTCCCTTCAGTAGGATCGGATCTGCCTTCTTGATTTTCCTTTGTATAATTTAGGGCTCGCCTGATTTCTCGGTGATTCCTTCGAACAGTAGCTTCAATATCATTATCGTATACTAAAGGTCCTCTTGGGTTCCTTCTAGTCATAAACTAGAGGTACCTGCTGAGAAACGAAAGAAGGAAAATTTAGCAAAAATCAAAATTTAACCTAAAAAAATAAAAGTAAAAGTAAATTACGGAAAATAAAAAAATGGCTAAAGTAATAAAAATAGAGCTTTCTTAATATTTTAGTTCCCCGGCAACTAACTCTGACAACGATTAAAGGCAAGCGTACCTATCGAGCAGTAGTATAGCTAAGGCAAGACCGGATTGTCAAACCCACAGGAACTAAAAGTACTAATAATAACTTTGTTTTTATTATTTAGCCTAAAACTAATGAAGTTGTTATCTAATCTAAATTTAACAACTGCTAAGCTAAAGACACAAAGATAAAAAGAACGAATTGGGAAAATAATTTTAGGAAAAACTCAGTTGATCAAGACGATACCCTCAGGAAGAATCCACCTAGACTTCACTCATTATTAAACCCTGAATTATATGATTTATTTACTTAGTTTGATCCGTAAGACTCCCTAACGTATATTAAACCCTCCCTCGAGGCGAATAATGTCTAACCGTAGGTTAATTAGTGGAACTCTTGCTCTCTTATAATAACCCCCTAGAATAGTAGTAAATCAATCTATGGATTCCTATATTAGGTTTCACCCTAATCCGGCAAAATCTCATCACCCTATCTCTAGGCGTGCAATCAACTTCGCTTAATTATGCTATATGTACTCTTAAGTAGGGTCTATTCCTCCTCCACCTAAGCACATCAAGTTGGATTAAGTATGCATATTTAAGAACAAACTAAGTATTTATCATATAATTCAGAAAATACTAACAAAATTCATCATAAGTTTCATTCCCTTCGGGTATCTGAAGGGTTTAGTTCATTACAAAATAAGAAAACATCTCAAGAGAAAAGATAAAACAAAACATAAGAAAACCCTAAAACTCCCTGAAGGAATTGAAGGAGAAATCCACCGTCTTGAGTAGAACTCCGGCTTCTTGAGATGGATCAACTGGCTATCTTCGAGTGATTCCCACAATTCTGGCCTTTTCAGCTTGGCTCCTTGGCCCAGCTAGATGCCCCCTTTTAGCTGGCCCTTAAGGGGTTAATATAGACTTTTGAAATACGTTTCTTTCTCCCTAAGTATCCAAATCCGAGTGAAATTGCCCTTTCCAGCGACAGGGACACGGCCATGTCGCACACCCGTGTCACTAGTCTTCAGGTTGTGTTCAGACTTCTTTAATGAGACACAGCCATGCAAGTTGGGGTTAGGCTGTGTTCTAGATGATTGATGAGGCACGGCAGTGTGATCGTCGGGCCAGGCCGTGCCGATTTCATGATATGGCCCATTTACTCCGTTTTGGGCCCGTTTTATGTTCTTTTCATCCTCGGGTGCTTTCTTTGGTATAAGACATGAAAAGAAAGGATTAAGAGCACCGTTTTACATAAATCAAGGGATAAATCATCCAAAAGTAAGCTAGGTAGAGGAGGAATAGACCCTGCCTAAGAGTAATCTAGCATAGTTAAGCAGAGTTGCTCGCGCGCCTAGAGATAGGGTGACGAAAATCTATCGGATTAGGGTCAAACCTAATATAGGAGTCCATAGATCGAGTTAATGCAATTCTAGGGGTTTTAATTAGAAAGAGATTTCAATTAATCAACCTAGGATTAGACGTTAGTTTCCTGGAGAGAGGGATTAATATACATTAGGGAATCTTACGGATTAAGTCAAATGAATAAATCGTCTGGTTCAAAGATAGATAACAAGTGAAGTCTAGGTGGATTCTTCCTCAGGTATTGTCTTAATCAATTGGTTTTTCCCAAAGTTATTCTCCCCAATTCATTCTCTTTGTCTTTGCATCTTTAGCTTAGTTGTTAGTTAATTTTAGATTAGATAAAAATTTCCTTAATTCTTAGGCTAGATAATAAAAAGAGAGTTAGTATTAGTACTTTTGGTTTCTTTTGGTTCGACAATCTGGTCTTGCCACAGCTATGCTACTGTACAATAGGTGCACTTGCCTCAATCGTTGTCGCAGTTAGTTTCTAGGCTCGATCATTCATTATATAAATTTTTAAGACTTTCGGACACGATCAAGTCTTTGGCGCCGTTGCCGGGGAGCTGAAATATTAAGAACGCTCAATTTTTATTACTTTAGCCATATTATATATTTTATTTTGTAATTAAATTTTATTTTTATTTTTCTAAATTTTCTTCTTTGCTTCTGGCAGGTATTCTAATTGATGACTAGGAGGTACCAGTTAGGACCCTTGATTTTTGACAGTGAAATAGAACATACCGCTCACAGAAATCGAAGAGATATTACTGAATAATTATCAGTGGCAAATCATGATGACAAAACCTATTAAAGCAGCCGATGTTTTCAACCTTGACGCGGTCACCATGTTATCTAACCAGGTAGAGCTTTTAAATAAGAAGATTGATGGCGTATGTGATCTTTGCAAGTACATCCAGTTATGCAGTGCGATATGAATAGAGGAGGGATGAATAACACAGAATATCTATCCTACAACCCCAGCACAGAACGAACAAGTTAACTATATGGGTAACTATTCTAGACCCCAAAATAATTTTTATATTGACACTTATAATGCAAGTTGGAGGTACCATCCCAATTTCTCGTAGGATGATCAAGGTAGTCAAAGACAGCAACTTCCTCCAGATTTCCAACAACCACCTTACCAGCAGGAACAGGAGCCAGACCTTGAAGAGATGCTGACAAAATTTATAGCGGTGTTAGAAACTCGTTTCCAAAACATCAAAAGCACTCAAAAATCAAGAAGCATCGATTCAAGGGATCAAGAATCAATTAGGTCAGCTTGCTAAGCTGATCTCAGAACAACCACAAGAAAGCTTGTCAAGCAACACTGAAACTAACCCAAAAGAGTAAATTCAAGCCGTAACAGCTCATGACAGTGAAAGGTTAGTGGAATCTGACCCGAGGTAAGAGTCTGTAGTAAGTGAAGGTAAGGTTGAGGTAAGCCATGATTTACCAAACTCGGTAATTACAGAGTACCAAGCTCGTGTGCCATACCCCAATGCGATAAAGAAAGACCACACAGAGGAACAATTCGACAAATTTCTTAAACCTCCAAGGAAGTTACATATTAACTTGTAGTTTCTTGAAGCCCTTTCGCAAATGCCAGATCTCAGATCGCATGTGTAACATTCCGGTTTAGACCCTAGTCGGAACAGTGGTTTTGAGACCACAAATTTGAGGTCGTAAAAATATTTTAATGATATTTTCTGTGTGAATGATATGTGACATAGTCTGTGTGAAAATTCTGTGTGATAATTTGATCGTTTGTATGTCGAATTAAGAGAAAGAACTGAATCGCGTATTGAGTAAAAGCTATGTGCTGATTTATAAATACCTAAGTGTTGATGTCTTTATATTGTGGAGGCCTTATGAGGCAATTATGCCAGAAATAAGATAGTGGATGGCAACAGACAAGTGTGACCTTATGTTTTATTTATTGATATAAAGGCTAATTTAGTAAATGGCATAATAATATATGTTATAATAAAACAAAAAAATCAAGAGTAAGTGGGTGTGTTCATCTTCTTCCACCGTTTGTAGAAGAAAGAAATAAAGGGTTTAAAGCTTTGAAACATACGACCATATTAAGCTTCAATTTGTAAGTGTTTTATGTTCAATTTTTGTTAATTTCTACATTTTTGTAATCGTTGCTTTGTGCTCTAGCTAACCCATGTTGAAATTTTGTGAATTAATGATGATTGTGTGAGATGCCATTGATGCTATGTTGAGCTTTGTGATGTTGTATGGTATTAAATGAAAGATATGAGCTAAATGGATATACTTTGTTCATGAATTTTTGATGAATTTAACTAAATAGGGCTGAAGAAATAGCAAATTAAAGGATTAAAATGTGAAATAAATGAAATGTGTGGGTTTGTATGGATATTAGTAAAATTCGGCTAAGATTGTGCTAGGTGGAATTTGGTAAATTTGATGATTATGTGAATTTGGGACTAAAGTGTCAAAATGTGAAATTATAAGGGCTATTATACAAAATGCCCTAAATGTGTGTATGTGGGCTACATTGAATGAAATGATGATTGAATGGATTGATTTTAAATGTGTATAGACCAAGAGAGAAGAGGTTCGGATCGAGATCGAGCCAAAGATAAATAGCTCGATTAATCGACCGTATTGATAGTTCAACGTCTGAGGTAAGTTCGGACATAATACCCGTATTTAACTATGTTTAATGCTATGAAATAAGTGGTATGATATTATTACAAAGTGGATGCTATGTGATAGATTGAGTTAAATGGCACTAAGTGTGCGTATTCAAAAACATCATCGGGATAAACAACACTGTTTGTGTGGAGTAGTATAAGCTTCGACTTTATGGTTGGCAATGTGTGTGCGATGTCGATTTAAGATCGGTTTGAGATGGATGTACTAAGTGTACGATGCTAATTAAGCTTCGGTTAAATATTTAAGCACTAAGTGTGCAAATGAATCGAGGAAGAAACGAATGTGGATCGAAATAAATCGTGATTACTGGTTAGCAAAAGTATTTGGCAACTAAGTGTTGGCTAAGGTACGCTCGGAATCTATATGGTTGGTGAAGCTATGAATGTGGTTGAGAATGAGTTAATTGAACATATTAGTTGTGGATGGTATTATTTGTGATGGTAAAATTAATCTATGTGATGATATGTTGATATTATGTACTATGTTATGAACTTACTAAGCTTATTAAAGCTATCATCGCGTGATTTGTTTTCTCTCGCTTGCAAAGGTCGTCGCAAAGCTAGCTCGTAATGCAGGATTGTCAAAGATCTCACCACGCTTATCGCCAATCTATTTTGGCGTATTTTGGATAGATGTACATAGTTAAAATATGTCATGTATAGGCTAGTCATTTGAATCAAGTTTTATAGTTTGTAAGTAGCCATGAGATGTGGCTAGTTATGTGCTAGTTTTAGCAAGAATGAACTTGGTATGTGTTGCATCTTTTGGCATGGTTGTGGTTTGAAAAGTTGACTTATAAACGGTAACTTTGTGTTGACAAAATGTTAGCATGAGTTTAGTGAAATTGAAAAAGGTATGAAGTTTGGAATAGAATGTAATATGCTTGTGATGATATAAGTTTTAGCCTTTAATATTGACATGGTTGGAATTGGTATTGCGGTTTGAATGACTATTTTGGTATTTTTTTTGGTGGTTATATGTGCATAAGATGTCTTGGTAAATATGGCTTGTAGGTGTGACCTTTAGGGGTGGTATTTTAGCCTTGCAAAATGGCCTATAATGTCTCACGGTCTAGGCACACAGGCGTGCCTAAAAGTCGTGGGTGAATTGGCAAAATGCAGTTTAGTAGTACACGGCCTCGACACGGGGGTGTTAACTGGCCGTGGTGTACAAGCCAGTGGCTAACTAAGAGCACACGGCCATGGCACACGGGCGTGCTTGGTGGTTGTGGTGGAGAAGTCAGTATATAGCCACGGGGAGCACACACGGGGGTGTCCAGCAGCGGTGGAGGGAACACGATCTCCTCCTACGGCCGTGTCTCCCCTGAATTTTAGAAAAGTTTTAAAATTTCATGAAATGTTATATGTGTTTTGGTTAGTCCCGACCCCTCTTAAACTTGTGAGTTAGGTCTCGTAGAACTTGATAAGGGATAACATGATTGAATATGAAGGTGATTAAAGATGATTGACTATGTGTCGTAAAATTCTAGTTGTTAAATGTTCTGATTGGTTGGTAATGCCTCTTAACCCTATTCTGACGATGGTCTCGGGTTGGGGGTGTTTCATTTTATTGGTATCAGAGCTACAGTTTAGTCGATTCTCGGACTAACGTAACGAGTGTGAGTTTAGCTATACATGCCATATTTGAAATTGCATTAGTGTGATAAATTCTGATAGCTAAAAATGTGTTTTTATATAGTAATGGATCCCAAACTAGCAGTTGCTGACGATATAGAAAGTAATGCGTTTGCTCTCGCTCAAGGGACAGCGCTGGCCACATCTAGGCCGAATGATAGTGGTGAGGGCGGAGAGGCTAAGCAAGCCTTCTTCCAAATGACGAATGAATGGTTTACAGAGTTTGTTCAAACGAATTAGACTACTCCACAGCCTTCACCCCCGCAAGTACCTGTTGTGCCTCAAGTTGTAGATCCGAACAGATTGAATAAACCACCTGTAGACAAGATTTGAAAATATGGGGCCGAAGAGTTTAGGGCCACATCAGATGACGATGCTGATCGAGCCGAGTTGTGGCTTGAGAATACAATCAGTGTATTTGATGAGATGTCGTTGAACCCTGATGAGTGCATTAAGTGTGTAGTTTCCTTGTTGAGAGACACAGCTTACAACTGGTGGAAAAAGTTGATATCTGTGGTTCCGAGAGAGTGAATCACCTGGGATTTCTTTCAAGTTGAGTTCAGAAAAAAGTATATCAGTCAATGCTTCATTGATCAGAAACGTAAAAAGTTTCTAGTATTGAAACAGGGCCGGTTGTCTGTTACTGAGCACGAGCGAGAATTTGTAAGATTGAGTCAATATGCAAGAGAATATGTCTCGACCGAAGCTACTATGTTCAAACGTTTCATAGAGAGATTGAATGAAGACATCAAGTTATTGGTTGGGATACTCGATATAAACGAATTTGTTGTACTGGTTGAGAGAGCATGTAAAGAGGAGGACCTCACTAAAGAAAAGAAGAAAGCTGATTCAGAAGCTCGGGAGGAAAGAAAGAGATCAATGAATAAATTTTCTCAACCTTCTTCTAAGAGATATAGAGATGCAAGCAACCATTCAAATGCTTCGTTTGGACATCCAAGTAAAGAATATTCGAGATAAAGTACTGGTTTACGAATTCAAGCTCCGAACGAATCAAGTGTTGGCAGTGTTAAGAGTAACAAGCCTGAGTGCAGACAGTGTGGAAGACGACATGTGGGAGAGTGTTGGGGCAAGTATAACAATAGAGTTTGTTATAAGTGTGGATCTCGAGATCATTTCATTCCAGATTGCCCGAAAATGGTGGAAGAGGAAAATATTCAGAATGAAAGACCGAGTAATGTGACGGTTAGAGGTAGACCACCCAGAAACACCAAAACTGTGAATAATAGCCAGAGAGGGACAACTGATACAGCTCTAAGATCAGAGGCGAGAGCTCCTGCTCGAGCCTATGCTATACGTGCACGAGAGGAAGCATCATCTCCAGACGTAATCACTGGTACTTTCACTTTATTTAATATTGATGTTATTGCATTGATAGATCCGGGGTCAACTCATTCCTATATGTGTGTAAACATAGTATCGAGTAGGACTCTACCTGTTGAGTCTACTGAATTCGTGATTAGAGTATCGAATCCCTTAGGCAAGTGTGTTTTGGTGGATAAGGTGTGCAAGAATTGCTCGTTGATGTTTCGTGATTTATGTTTTCTGGTCAATTTGATGTTGCTTTCCTTTGATGAGTTTGACATAATTCTGGGTATGGATTGGCTTATTCTACATAATGCTATTGTGAATTGTAAAAAAAAAGAGTGTTGAGTTGAGAAGTCAAAACGGTGAATTAGTTTGAATTGAATCCAGTGATATGAAAGGATTACCAGCTGCTGTATCTGTAATGAAAGCTATGAATTATCTGAGGAAGGTTTGAGATGCTTATTTGGCATACGTGATAGATACAAAAGTGTCGAAAAAGAAAGTTGAATCAGTTCTTATGGTATGTGAGTTTCCAGATGTGTTTCCTGAAGAGCTACCAGGATTACCTCTAATTCGAGAAGTGGAATTTGGCATTGAATTAGTGCCGGGGACTACTCCTATTTCTATAGCTCCATATAGAATGGCACCAATAGAATTGAAAGAGCTAAAGTCGCAGTTGCAAGAGTTGAATAACAGAGGATTTGCACGACTGAGTTTCTCACCTTGGGGAGCTCCTGTATTATTTGTGAAAAAAAAAGACGGAACTATGAGAATGTGTATTGATTATCAACAACTGAATAAGGTGACAATAAAGAACAAATATCTATTGCCTTGTATTGATGATTTGTTTGATCAGTTGAGAGGAGCTACAGTGTTTTCTAAGATAGACTTGAGGTCTGGTTACTATCAGTTAAGGGTTAAGGAAGCTGATGTGCCAAAAAACTGCTTTCAGAATGAGGTACAGACATTATGAATTTTTAGTGATGTATTTTGGATTAACAAATGCTCCTGCAGTGTTTATGGATTTGATGAATCAGATTTTCAGACCCTATTTGGATCGCTTTGTGGTGGTATTCATTGATGATATTCTGATTTATTCGTGTGATGAGACGAAGCATGCCGAACATTTGAGAACCGTGCTAAAAACCCTACGTGAGAAACAGTTGTATGCAAAGTTTAGCAAATGTGAATTTTGGTTACGTGAGGTTGGGTTTTTGGGACATACTGTATCAGCTATTGGAATAAGAGTTGATCCGAGTAAAACCACCTCTATTTTGGGGTGGAAGCCTCCGAGAAATGTGTCTGAAGTCTGTAGTTTTTTTGGGACTAGTAGGATATTATAGATGATTTTTGAAAGGCTTCTCGATGATTGCGACTCCATTGAAAAAATTGTTACAGAAAGATGTTAGATTCGAGTGGTCAAAAAAGTGCCAGCAGAGGTTTGAGCAGTTGAAAGTGCTATTAACAGAAGCACCAATGTTGATCCAACCCAAATCGGGCAAAGAGTTCGTAGTTTACAGTGATGCATTGTTGAATGGTTTGAGCTGTGTGCTAATGCAAGAAGGGAAAGTCATTGCTTATGCTTCGAGGCAGTTAAAGCCGTACAAAAAGAATTATCCGACACATGACCTTGAGTTAGCTACGATTGTATTTGCATTAAAAATATGGCGTCATAACTTATTTGGTGAGAAATGTCATATTTATACTGACCATAAGAGTTTAAAGTATTTGATGACTCAGAAAGATTTGAACTTGCGACAGAGAAGATGGTTAGAATTGTTGAAAGACTACGAACTTGTGATAGATTACCACCCGGGTAGAGCTAACATTGTGACTGATGCCTTGAGTCGTAAATCATTATATGCTATGCGAGCTTTGAGTAATCAGATAGATCTGTGTGATGATAATACAGTGGTAGCTGAATTGAAAGTAAAACCATTGTTCTTACAACAGATTTGTGAGGCTCAAAAGAGTGATAGTAAGTTGTTAGCAAAAAGAATTCAGTGTAATTCAGATGCTGTATCGAAATTTTGAGTTGATAGTGATGATTGTTTGAGATTCAGAGATCGGATTTGTATTCCGAGAAATTCAAGGTTGATTTTGAAGATTTTGACTGAAGCTCACAATAGTCATTTGACTGTACATCCGGGGAGTACGAAGATGTATAATGATCTGAAATAGTTTTATTGGTGGCATGGCATGAAAAGAGATATTTCTGACTTTGTGTCGAAGTGCTTAGTTTGTCAGCATGTCAAACCTGAACATCAGGTTCCGTCTGGTTTGTTACAACCGATTATGATTCTTGAGTGGAAATGGGAAAAAATTACGATGGACTTTGTGTCGGGGCTGCCCTTATCTCTGCGTAAGAAAGATGCAATCTGGGTGATAGTGGATAGATTAACAAAATCAGCTTATTTCGTTCCTGTGAGAACTGATTATTCTTTAGATAAGTTAGCTGAACTGTATATTGATGAGATTGTGAGGTTGCATGGAGTACCATTATCTATAGTGTCTAACAAAGATCCGAGATTTACCTCGCGATTTTGGAAGAAATTACATAATGCTTTAGGCACGAAATTACATTTCAGTACTACTTTTCATCTGCAAACGGATGGCCAATCAGAGCGAATCATTCAGATTCTTGAAGACATGCTGAGATGTTGCATACTTGAATTTGACAATAAGTGGGAAAAGCACTTATCCTTGATTGAGTTTGCGTATAACAACAGTTTCCAATCTAGCATTAAAATGGCACCATATGAGGCTCTTTACGGTCGAAAGTGTCAAACTCCATTGTATTGGACAGAGCTGAGTGAGAATAAGATTCACGGAGTTGATCTGATAGAAGAGACCGGACAGAAAGTAAAGATAATTCGTGACAGTTTAAAAGCGGCCTCAGATCGTTAGAAGTCTTATGCATATATGAAAAGAAAAGATATTGAGTTTGAGGTTGGTGATAAAGTGTTTTTTAAAGTGTCTTCGTGGAAGAAAATACTTCGATTCGGTGGGAAGAGCAAGATGAGTCCGAGATTCATCGGGTCGTACGAGATTTTTGAACGAGTTGGGCCGGTTGCGTATAGATTGAGATTGCCATCTGAATTAGAAAAGATTCATAATGTCTTCCATGTCTTAATGCTTCGACTGTACAGATCAGACCCGTCTCATATGATTGCTCCTATTGAGGTTAAGATTCAACCAGACTTGTCATATAGTGAAGAACCAGTCTGAAATTTGGCACAAGAGATTAAAGAGTTGAGAAATAAAAGAATTTCTTTAGTAAAAGTGTTATGGCACAAACACTGGGTTGAGGAGGCTACGTGGGAATCTGAGGACGTTATGAGAGAGTAAAATCCAAATCTATTCACTGGTAAGAGTTTCGGGGACCAAAATCCCTAAGGGGGGAGAGTTGTAACATTCTGATTTAGACTCTAGTCAGAACAGTGGTTTCGAGACCACAAATCCGAGGTTGTAAAAATATTTTAATGATATTTTCTGTGTGAATGATATGTGACATAGTCTGTGTGAAAATTCTATGTGATAATTTGATTGTTTGTGTGTCGAATTAAGAGAAAGGACTAAATCGCATATTGAGTAAAAGCTATGTGCTGAATTATAAATACCAAGTGTTGATGTCTTTCTATTATGGAGGCCTTATGAGGCAATTATGCCAGAAATATGATAGTGGATGGCAATGGACAAGTGTGACCTTGATGTTTAAATGTTTTATTTATTTATATAAAGGCTAATTTAGTAAATGGCATAATAATAATATATGTTATAATAAAACAAAAAAAAAATATAGAGTAAGTGGGTGTGTTCATCTTCTTCCACCGTTTGTAAAAGAAAGAAATAAAGGGTTTAAAGCTTTGAAACATTCGGCCATATTAAGCTTCAATTTGTAAGTGTTTTATGTTTGATTTTTGTTAATTTCTACATTTTCGTAATCGCTGCTTTGTGCTCTAGCTAACCCATGTTGAAATTTTGTGAATTAATGATGTTTGTGTGAGATGCCATTGATGCTATGTTGAGCTTTGTGATGTTTTATGGTATTAAATGAAAGATATGAGGTAGATGGATATACTTTGTTCATGAATTTTTGATGAATTTAGCTAAATAGAGCTAAATTAAAGAAATAGAAAATTGAAGGGTTAAAATGTGAAATAAATGAAATGTGTGGGTTTGTATGGATATTAGTAAAATTCGGCTAAGATAGTGCTAGGTGGAATTTGGTGAATTTGATGATTTTGTGAATTAGGGACTAAAGTGTCAAAATGTGAAAATATGAGGGCTATTATGCAAAATGCCCTAAATGTGTGTATGTGGGCTACATTTAATGAAATGATGATTGAATGGATTGATTTTAAATGTGTATAAACCAAGAGAGAAGAGGTTCAGATCGAGATCGAGGCAAAGCTAAAGTGCTCGATTAATCGACTGTATCGATAGTTCAACGTCCGAGGTAAGTTCGGACATAATACCCGTATTTAACTATGTTTAATGCTATGAAATAAGTGGTATGATATTATTACAAAGTGGATGCTATGTGATAGATTGAGTTAAATGGCACTAAGTGTGCGTATTAAAAAACATGATCGAGATAAACAGCATTGTGTGTGTGGAGTAGTATAAGCTTCGGCTTTATGGTTGGCAATGTGTGTGCGATGCCAATTTAAGATTGGTTTGAGATGGATGTACTAAGTGTACGATGCTAATTAAGCTTTGGTTAACTATTTAAGCACTAAGTGTGCGAATGAATCGAGGAAGAAATGAATGTGGATCAAAATAAATCGTGATTACTGGTTAGCAAAAGTATTTGGCAACTAAGTGTTGGCTAAGGTACGCTCGGAATCTATGTGGTTGGTAAAGCTATGAATGTGGTTGTGAATGAGTTAATTGAACATATTGGTTGTGGATGGTATTATTTGTGATGGTAAAATTAATCTATGTGATGATATGTTGATATTATGTATTATGTTATGAACTTACTAAGCTTATTAAAGCTTACTATGTGATTTGTTTTCTCGCTTTGCGAAGTCGTCAAAGCTAGCTCGGATCGTGGATCACAAGATCTCACCACACTATTGGCAATCTATTTTGGGGTATTTTGGAGAGATGTACATAGTTAAAATATGGTATGTATAGGCTGGTCATTTGAATCACGTTTGATAGTTTGTAAGTAGCCATGAGATATGGCTAGTTATGTGCTAATTATAGCAAGAATGAACTTGGTATGTGATGCATCTTTTGGCATGGTTGTGGTTTGAAAAGTTGACTTATAAACGGTAACTTTGTGTTGACAAAATGTTAGCATGGATTTAGTGAAAGTGAAAAAGGTATGAAGTTTGGAATGGATTGTAATATGCTTGTGATGATATGAGTTTTAGCCTTTAATATTGACATGGTTGGAATTGGTATTGCGGTTTGAATGGCTATTTTGGTATGTTTTTTGGTGGTTATATGTGCATGAGATGTCTTGGTAAATATGGCTTGTAGGTGTGACCTTTAGGGGTGGTATTTTGGCCTTGCAAAATAGCCTATAATGTCACATGGTCTAGGCGCACGGGCGTGCCTAAAGGCCGTGGGTGAATTGACAGAATGCAGTTTAGTAGTACACGGCCTCGACACGGGGGTATCAGCTGGCCGTGGTGTACAAGTCAGTAGCTAACTAAGAGCACACAGCCATGGCACAAGGGCGTTCTTGGTGGCCGTGGTGGAGAAGTTAGTATATAGCCACGGGGAGGACACACGGGGGTGTCCAGCAGCCGTGGAGGGAACACGGTCTCCTCCCACGGTTGTGTCTCCCCTGAATTTTAGAAAAGTTTTAAGTTTTCATGAAATGTTATATGTGTTTTGGTTAGTCCCGGCCCCTCTTAAACTTTTGAATTAGGTCTCGTAGACCTTGATAAGGGATAACATGATTGTATATGAAGGTGATTAAAGATGATTGACTATGTGTCGTAAAATTCTAGTTGTTAAATGTTCTGATTGGTTGGTAAGGCCTCTTAACCCTATTCTGGTGATGGTCTCGTGTTAGGGGTGTTACATCGTGTCGATAAAGAAGAAATTCATGAGGAATGAAGGTTTTGGATCGATAAACTAGACAAGTGGAAGACACACTTCAAAGAGAAACTAAAAACACACGAAGCAAAAACAAGGAAACTCCACGATAAACTTAATGATGGGACAACCCAGCTTAAGATAGGAGATCAGGTACCCAAAATCTTCCCAAATGGAACAGTCAAGGTAACTAGTCCTAAATTCAGCACTTTTAAGATAAACACTACTCGACTTAAACTTTATATCAATAACCGAATTGATCGCATGAGAAAGGATTTCCACCTCCTCAAACCACCATGATTGTGCGAATAACAATTAAGTCTAGCTCAAGACTTTAAACGAGCGCTTCTCGAGAGGCAACACGAGCACTAACCCCATTAACTTTTACATTTTTTTACTTTTATTTTTCCTTTTTAGCACCTAACTATAAACTAACCAAGTGCAGATTTCCACACCACACGGCCTTACACACGGGCATGGCCGAGCCGTGTGGACACCACGAATAGGTACATGGGCATGGCAGAGATTGTGCAGGAATCGGACAAAAATTTTCCCCAAGACACGGGCTCCAACTAAACGCCACGGCCGCGCGATGCGGCCGTGGTTGAAACTACCTAAAGAACACAGACTGAGATAAATAAACACAGCCGTGCGAGGCACCCGTGGTCGACACTATCAGTTTTTTCTTTTAAGTTTATTTTACTTTTTACACTCCTTTTTATTTTTCTTTTCTTTAATTAATATATTTTGAATTATTATTATTATTTCCTGGCTAATTCTTCACGAGTTTCCCAATTTTTTTCATCTAGCGTAAAGATTGTCGGCGGCCATCACACCACGACACTCCCAACTCAAGGAAGCCATCCAAATTCAAGAAGTTTCACCTCTCCCTTTCTCTTAAATTTCATATATATCTTTGTACATTGAGGGCCATGTACATTTTAAGTGTGGGGGGTGAATCTTAAAAGTGCCTAACATTTTGCATTATTCTCAAATCCCGAATTATATCTTGTTTCTTAAGTAATATCCTCATATTATGATTAGAATAAAATTTCCTTTGATTTATGATTTTTATTGATATGTTTTGGATTAAGTCATAGTTAATTGTGCATTGATGATTAAATTTTAGGAGACTAGAGAATCAAGCATGATTAGTCTATTTTCAAAAAAATTTAAAATTTTGTTAGGTTGTCTACCTGAATCTAATTATTACCTTGAAGTTTGAAATTTACAAGGTTGATATCAAAAACCCATAATTCTTGTGAGATTTTGAGCCTTTTAGAGCATACATTCTTTCGTGCTCACTTTTTATTATGAGTGGGTCAACATTGATTTGTTATTCTAGAACTTGCTTCGATTATACATGTCGAGATCATACCTTTGATCTGATATACAGAGCTGATAAAGACACTTAGGATTTAACCCATTTATTCCACTAAAAGCCTACCCTCATAAAGTGAACCCCTTTGATCCTAACAACCCATTTATTGACTCACCCACTAATATTAACCCAAAACCCTTTGTATTTGTCATCACCATTCATTTTAACTACCTTTATATCGAGATTTGAATTGATCAGTTGCCTAGCTATGATCCTTATTTTAGTAGTTAAATTCATACTTGATTTTTTCTTAAAAAAAAATGAAGTATATTTAGTATTTGTTCTATGTAATTGAGCTTATACGTTTAAAACTCCACGTCTCAAAGAAAAAGCTCGTATTATTACAAATTTTCAATTGATATAATTATTTAGAATTAGTTCATTTTTCTAGTTAAGTAAATTGTCAATTCAATCTCGATTCTAACCCTCTAATTCTGCCTTTATCCACACCTTTAACCTAAGCCTCGTTACAAGCCTTTTAAAGACCTTTTAATCTGTGTATCATCTCATTTTACAGTGGTGGAGATTTGATTTTCAGGCAAGCCTATGGGATTAACATTTCATGTTCGACTTTTGAGTGCTTAATTTTAAACGTTAAACACTTTGAGTGATTTGAGTGAATCTTTAGTGAGGATGTCAACTCTTGTCGATTCCAAATCAAAGGTAATTATTTAGGTAAGGGGAAACACCTAACATTTTTAGGCTATAAATGTATGACTTTGATTGTTTGAATCTTTAGGATCCTTTGAGTTAAATTATCAATGGATAAATTATCTTTGAATTATGATAAAACAATATTGATGAATGTTATGGATCGAGGAAGTTCGTTTTAATTGTGAGTTGAGAATTTTGCTTGAGGACAAGCAAATGCTTAAGTGTGGGGGTATTTGATAAACCGTAATATGAACATATTTTAATCTCACATTTAGCATACTTTTGGATGATTTATTCCTTGAATTGTGTAATTTGGTGATTTTAATCCTTTATTTTCATGTTTTACACTTAGGAGAGCACCGGATGATGAAAAGAACGAGAAATGGGCCCAAAACAAAATAAATGGGCAATATCATGAAATCAACACGGCCTGGGCCCAATACCACACGACCGTGCCTCCTTAACAGTCTTGAACACGGCCTGGCCACGATTCACACGGGCGTATGCCATAGGCGTGTCCCTGCCGTGAGAAAGAAGAGTTTCACTAGAATTAGGATACTTAGAGGTAAAGAAAGCCATTTCAAAAGCGTATATAAACACCCTAGAGGCCAATCTTCAGGGAGCGTCCAGTTAGGCCAAAGGCGTCCAGCTAGGCCAAGGAGCCGAGCCAAAGAGGTTAGAATTGTAGGATTCACTCGAAGAAAGCCAGTTGATTCATCTTAAGAAGTGGAGTTATACTCAAGACAGAGGATCTCTCCTTCAATTCCTTCAGGGGGTTTTAGGGTTTACTTATGTTTTGTTTTATATTTTCTTTTGAGATGTATTCTTTTATTATTATGAACTAAAGCCTCAGATACCTAAGGGGGATGAAACCTAAGATGAATCTTGTTAACGTTTGGTGAACTATATGATAAATACTTGACTTGTACTTAACTATGTGTTCTTAATTCTTGTGTTGATATTTCTGGGATATTGATTCAAGTACTGATGCGCTTAGGTAGAGGAGGAATAGACCATGCCTAAGAGTAGATCTAGCATAGTTAAGCGGAGTTGCTCACGCGCCTAGAGATAGGGTGACGAAAATCTGTCGGATTAGGGTCAAACCTAATATGGGAGTCCATAGATCGAGTTAATGCAATTCTAGGGGTTTTAATTTGAAAGAGATTTCAATTAACCAACCTAGGGTTAGATGTTATTTGCCTCGAGAGAGGGATTAATATACATTAGGGAATCCTACAGATCAAGTCAAGTGAATAAATCGACTAGTTCAGAGTTAGATAACAAGTGAAGTCTAGGTGGATTCTTCCTTGGGTGTTGTCTTAATCAATTGGTTTTTCCCAAAGTTATTTTCCCCAATTCATTCTCTTTGTCTTTGCATCTTTAGCTTAGTTGTTAGTTAATTTTATATTAGATAAAAATTCCCTTAATTCTTAGGATAGATAATAAAAAGAGAGTTAGTATTAGTACTTTTGGTTCCTTTGGGTTCGACAATTCGGTCTTGCCACAGCTATACTACTATTCGATAGGTGCACTTGCCTCAATCGTTGTCATAGTTAGTTTTTAGGCTCGATCATTCATTATATAAACTTTTAAGACTTTCGGACACGATCAATTTAATTTTAATTTTAATTTTTAATTTTATTATTTTCCCAAAAAAAAATTCTGACATTTTTCCCCTCTTCCTTTTCCTTTCCTCTGCAAATTTCTATTGCTTATTCTTCCTACGTTATTCACAAATCGATCATTCTAATAGTTGGGATTCAAATTTTTCAATTGTTCTTTGTTCATCTTGGTAAGTGCGGGCTTTGCTTTCTTTTAGTTTTTGGTTTCTGTAAGTTCGTTTGGTTTGGAATTTTCCTTTTAAATTGGCGTAATGATGTTGTGGTTAGGTAATTTAATTTTTGTGAATGCATTGCGTAGGAGAAGATTGTGAATACTCTAGAATGACATATTTTTATGTATTAATTACATATTTATTTTGAGTATGATCCTACTAATTTGAGCTATTTATGATTTTTATCTTGCAGGGACTAAATTGAAGGCAAAAGAAAATTTGGGGGCGAAAAGCATGAATTTAAAGATAAAATGGGCCAACATGCAAAGTAGGAGAGAAGTGGTGCTAGATAAGCAAAGAATGGAAGACTTGGAGGGCGAAAATGGAAAGAAGAGATTTTATAAAAACAAGACTCTATTTAATTTTTAACTATATTAGGATAATTATTAAAGATTACTATTTAGATTTAATTTTAGCATTTATCTTTACTAATCTTTATTTATTTGTATTTATCTTTTAGAATTTAAGTAGGAATAGACTAGGTTTCCTAGTACTATAAATAGGGAATGGAGTGACACAAATTGTACTCATCTTTTCAGTAAACACTCTCTCCCCCATAAAGCTTAACCTTATTTCCCTTCATATTATTCAATAAAAAATTTATATCTATTACATTTATTTCTTTTTCCCCAAAAACCATGAGCCACTAAACTTATCTAGCCAAAGGTTGTCGAAAATCCCAAAAGGGTTCAAGAGGCTTAGAATCTACGCTTAGCCTTCTCAACGAGTATTCATCATTTCTTCGCATTATGGGGCTAAAGCTTCCGTCCATGTCTCTTAAAAAGTGATCTTTTCAACTTGTGCAAGGAACGAATGATTTGTATGTTTTGGGAAGGTTGCATAATCAGTTTGTTAGCTTAATGCGTCAGAGGTTGGCGAGCCCAAGAGACAAAATGGCGTGGCATTCGACATTAAGAAGTGATGATCTAGTATAAGATGATTCCACAAAAGCGATTGTTGGCTAGAGTCAGGCTCTTCTAAAACATAAGTGTAAAATCTTGGAGTTGGTGGTCGTAGGCATCCTCTTCCACTATAACTGGCTTTTTCTACTTAAGAAGGATCACCTAAAAGCAGAAGATTGAACCCAAGCTGGACCGAGACAACCAGAGGCTGGAATCTCTCCATAAGAACTCTGTTTCCTTAACTCTATTTATCTCTACTATTTTAATTTTAATTTACTTAATTTCAATTCAATCAAAACTTTCAATTTTGTTTTTTTCAGGTACGTAGGATTTTTTGGGCACAACTCTGTCCAGGATTTTGAGGAATAAGCACTTGTGCAAATCCAGTCCCTGAGAATTTGGTCCTACTTCCCATATACTTTTCTTTTTCATTATTTTATAGGGATAGGATATATTTGGTGCTCTCAACGACGTATCAAATTTTGGCGTCGTTGCCGGGGACTGGTAATGTACTAACCTTGTTTCTTTGTTTCTTATGACCAAATTTGCTCCAAGTATTCTTGCGTTTGATTCAGAAATAGAGAAGATTGCTAGAGCTAATCGGAAGGAGACAAAGTTAAGGAAAAAGTAGTCGGGAGTGGTTAGAACTTAGAGTAACCTACCAGTAGAAATCGAAGTCGACAATGAAGTTGAGTCTAGGGTTAATGAAAACCCTACTCAAACACTTGAAAGTGAAAAAGTAAAAGTCGATTCACTAGAAGAAGTGCTTAACACTAAGGTTAACGAAAACCAGAATCTAGCACATCAACCTATGGCTCAAACAATTTGGCAACTGGCTGAAGCTCCTGCAGAACAACCGCTATTACGCATTGCGTATCCTACTATGGATATTGATTTTGAACTGAAGTCAGGTTTAATCCAGTTACTGCCAACTTTTCGTGCGCTGTAAAACAAAAATCTCCACAAACATCTGAAAGAGTTCTATATGGTTTGTCTTAGCATGAAACCTCAGGGGGTAACTGAAGATCAAATCAAATTGCATGCTTTCCCTTTCTCCCTAGTAGATTCTGCTAGGGAATGGTTATTTTGTCTACCCCTTGGATATATTACAACTTGGACTGATCTTTCTCATTTATTTCTCAACGGTTTTTTCTAGCATCACGTGCAGCTGAGTTAAGAAGGGAGATCGTTGGAATAAGGCACAAAGAATCAAAGTCTCTTTATGACTATTGGGAGCAATTTAAGAAGTTGTGTGCATGTTGCCCACAACATGGTATAACAGAATAGTTTCTGCTCCAATAATTTTCTGAAGGCTTAAGGCCCATAGAGATAAATATGGTAGATACCGCCAGTGGAAGAGTGTTGGTCAATATGACTCCTCAACAAGCTGAGGACTTGATATCCACGATGGCTGCAAATACTCAGCAATTTCGAGCCAATCCTGAACCCACTAGAAGGGTTCACTAGCTAAGTATTTTAGCTTTAGAAGATAAAGTTGATTGACTTACTAATATCATGAATTTTCTTTTTGTAGTAAAAATAGGACCAACCCGACTTTGCGAAACTTGTGCAACACCTGAACATACAACTGATGCATGCCCTAGTTTGTGTGATGATACCATGGACCATTTAGATGATGTAGGAAACTTTCCTGGACCACTACAAAGGCGATATGACCCCTAGGCTAATACCTACAACCCAGGATGGAGAAACCTGTAACACCCTAAACCCGGCCTAGAAGTTAGGCCCGAATCTGGTGTGTCACGTGGTAGTGTTTTTCAAAACCATTTTTCTTGTTGTTAAAACTTGTTTGAGAGTTAAAACCTCTTTGTTAAAACTCAAAATACTTAAGCAATTGTTGTCCACTTGAAAACGTAACTACTTTTAAAAATCTTATCTGTTGCGGAAGCATATTTAAAATAGACAATTTACGAAAAGGTAATGTTTAAAAATTAAGTTGCAGAAGCATTTTGAAAACGTTGCAGAAACGTAGTGTTTTGAAGATAGTTATCATTTTGGAAATCGTATTCCACTTTTAGCAGTTAGAAAACATCATAAATAAACATCACAAATAATAAGTTAAAAATAGAGAGGCCTTATTACAACCTAAATCAAAATATTTAAAAGTAAATAATCAAAATGGAAAGCATAAGCAATGTGTGGTCTTCTCTGAGTCCCTCGCAGCTCTGAACCGTCTAAGTCTGGGGATTACCTGATAGGAATCTGAAGCTAATCCATCTTCCGAACACTCCTATGCCCAAACGCAAACCTAGGTATCCTTACTCTCCTCATAGATTGCTCTATTTAAAGCCAGCTTCTTACCTTCCCTCATGATAGCTTTCTGAAGTGGGATCCCTCCTTTAGCAGAGTTTAATTCCAACACAAACTCTGACCGTCCAATCCACAAAATAAACACCCTCTTGCTTGACATGAGATTCAAACCTTTGCCATCTTCTATGCTCTAGATGCTACATGCCGCCACAACACAAGCTCCTTTTGTGACTTAAAACATGTGCAACTAAACATAAGCCTATGGGCCAAAGTCTAAGTTCATATAAAAATAAATCACAATGAAATGCAAGCGCCAAGATTTGAACCTTGGAACCTTTGCCTCCTCTATGGCGTCACTTCCTTGTCTTCCATGTAGCGCCATTTGCCACTAGACCACAACTCCTTTTGTGTCATTGTAACACCCCAAACCCGGTCAATACACCACGACCGAATCTGGCATGTCACAAGGAAAAATCGTTTTTGAAAAAACAAGTTGTTGTCTCAAATTGTAAAGAAAACTTTTCATTTTATGGAAATCGAATTTGAGTAAGATAAATTGCTAAAAATCATTTCAAAATTTTGTTTTAAAGAAAATTGAGTTAACTCGTTGTTATTACATGTTTGCTAATACCCGATGGTAGAAATTTTGGAAAAATCCCGAAATTCATTAAAGTTGTGAAAACATTCATTTTATAGTTTCTTTTCCTTTTTAATCATGCTTTAATATATAACGCAATTTCAAAGGTATTTGACAAAATAAATAATCCCCAAAATAAAATTTAGATGGCCTTATTACATAACCAAAAATCAAAATTTAAAGCAAAGTAAATCCGAAAATTAACCATTAAAATAAAACAAACTATTGATCATGGCCACCTCGCGTCCATCCAGGCTCCATATCCGTGATCTAGGAATTATCTGCAAAATGTAATGGAAGGGGTGAGTTACCGAGACTCGGTGTATAAATCCCCATCCCAAAGATAATGAGCCCTTACACAGTTTTATATACAAATATGTATATCATGCAACCCATCCGAACTCCCAATTCTACCCTTTGTGGCACCTAGCCACTGGTGGTACCTAACCACTGGTGGTTCGAAACCACTGGTGACCGAAGTCACAAATAATCATTTGTGGGGCCAACCCACATTGTGGTACCTAACCACTGATGACAATCCCGTATATCAATGTGTGGGGCCAACCCACTGTGGTACCAAACCACTGGGACGAGTCACAAAATATATGTGGTACCTAACCACTGGTGGTTCCAAACCACTGAGACTTGGTCACAATTTGATCCTAGGTGGGGCCAACCCACCGTGTGGTACCTAACCACTAGTGACAGTCTGATAATATACCTTCCCCCTCCTCTCATCAACCTATTCTTATGAAAATGCTATCAATGCAATATAATCATGCTTAACATCCAAAAATAATATAATCATGGCATATGCAGTTTTAATAGAGGCAATTAACGTTATCCATCAACATGGACTTACCCAGAGTCCTCGCTTTTACCCACAAGGGTAATTTATCATTTCTACAGTTATTCCGGCATTTAACAAATCACAAATAGCAACACATTAAACATATGAAGTGTGTAAGGGTTACACACCTGATTACTCGTAATACCACACTCTCTACGTCGACACTATTGTTAACCGACGCTACCGCTATCTACCTACTACTTTGCTCAGATGCCAGACTACACCTAGGTGGCCAATCGCAAATAGCAGACACAGCCCTCTTCTTGAACTTAGGGGCTGGGGTCATAGATCCAACCCCTCCTAACACTTGGCTAGCCTTCGAGTCCATGAACACACCTTAGTCACTAACTCAGATTAAAGCAACGAAATCGAATCTAAGAGGTTAACACAACTCATAAAGCGAAAGCCCTTACCTAGATCGACAAATCCCGAAGCTCAAGATCTAATCCACAAGCTGAGCCAATCCCGAGAATCCAAACGAACTCATCGCCCCCTTCCTACATTCGGCCAAACATCACACCATTAGGCCAAATGGCCATTCGACTTTGGCATGAAAACCCGAAAGAGATAACACAAATAAAAGAAATCGCCCCCTTACCTTAACCTGACAAATTCGATCACCCACTATCAAGACTAGGCACCACAACACCCTAGAGATGATTCGGCAATGGCTAAAACAAGGGAGGATCCAATAAGAAAACCTCAAATAGAATTAAAAATCTTCAACAGGATGTTTGGGGGTTTTAGCTTTTAGAGAAGAATGAAATAGAGAGAGGGAGGTTGAGGTTTCGGCTTTAGAGAGTACACAAGTAAAGAAGAAAAGAATGAGAACTAAGTTTTGACTCACATAGAATGAAAGAGATGAAATGAGAGGATGAAAAATGAGATTTTGGCACTTGCTAAATCTATTAAAAGAAAGAAAAAGAAATGGTAAGGTACTAGGAGGATTCGGCTTTGGCTTTTGAGAGAAAAGAAAATGAAGAATGATGTTTCGGCAAAAGTATGGCTACAAAGGGTTTTTGGCTTTTACGAGAATGGCAAATGATTGGGACACAAATAATGGATGGAAAGCAAGGTAGATTCGGCCAAACAACAAAATAGAAAAGAAGAAGAAGAGCTTAGAAGGGCATTCAGTTTTGGGCAGATGAGTGAATAGGAAAAAAAATGCAAAGTGTGAAATGTGTGAGTGGCTCAGTTTCGGCACAAAAGAAAATAAGAGAGAAGGCTCTAAGTGCTCTCTAACTAGCCGAATGTCACCCCTCACCAAGGCCTATACCACATTCAGCCACCCCCTCTAACTAGCACCCAAAAATCGATTGCTCCCCCCTCCCTTAGAGTTTGACATACGGCCAACTCTAAGCTCAAGTGTCCATCCCCCTTTTTCCTCCACAAATTCCTCCTGACCACACATTCAAACCTGTTTGAATGTTTCAAACTCCTCAGATTTCTCTCCTCCACTCATTCGAATCTGTTGACTCCTTCAACAGTTATCCACCAGAGTCCATCATGAGTGCAACTCCTCCTGGTCTTGGTGTCAAAAATAACAAGCAGAAAAGGGGATTCTTGTAGCTCGAACCAAGGCCCTCCAACTTGTATGAGGCGGCACTCCCTTGTGCCTTAAGTGGCGCCTCCCTTGCCACTTTACCGCTTGGATTCTTGTGTCAAAACATACCACTATTTTCCCTTAACACCTAACTCACACAGCTCCCCCCTCTAAGTGCCCAAAAAGCAAATTTTTGCTATGGCCCTGGCCTACCCCTGGCTCATGCCTAGACCCTAAATTAGCCTAAACTAGCATGTCATCCATACTACCTGCATGTAAACATACAAAATGAAAAGGCCCCGATTTAAAGATGTTACAGTTCTACCCCCTTAAAAATAATTTTGGCCTCGAAATTACCTGGTCAAAAGAGTTGAGGGTATTGCTGCCGCATCACCTCCTCTGGCTCCCACGTGGCCTCTTCGGTTCCATGATTTCGCCATAACACCTTCACCAAAGGAACTGATTTTCTACGCAAGACTTTGACATCCTGCTCCAAGATCTGCACTCGTTCCTCCTCAAAAGACAAATCTGGGCTCACTTGAATCTCCTCTACTGGCACAACATGAGACGGATCTGAACGATAGCGTCTAAGCATAGAAACATGAAACACGTTATGGATCTAACTCAATTTTGATGGTAACTCGAGCTGATAAGCTACTGGTCCCACACGCTTCAACACTCTATAAGGCTCGATAAACCTAGGGCTCAGCTTGCCCTTCCGACCAAATCTCAGCACTTTCTTCCACGGCGACACGTTCAAAAAGACCTTGTCACCTACTGCAAATTTTATATCCTTTTGCTTAAGATCGGCATAAGATTTCTGCCTGTCCGAAGCTTCCTTCAAATGAGTTCGGATCAGCTTAACCTTATCGTCTGTTTCAGCAACTAGCTCTATACCCAACATTTGTCGTTCACCCAACTCAGTCCAACACGAAGGTGTGTGACACTTTCGTCCGTATAATGCTTCATACGGTGCCATCTGAATACTTGCCTAGTAACTATTGTTATACGCGAATTCTGCCAATGGTAGAAATTCCTCCCAACTCCCTCTGAAATCCAAGACACAACCCCTCAACATATCTTATAAAATCTGGATTACCCTCTCCAACTGCCCATCTGACTGTGGATGAAACGCTGTACTGAAATCCAACCTTGTACCCAATGCCTGATGCAATGCTTTCCAGAACCTAGACATGAACCTAGGATCCCTATCTGAGATAATCGACACTGGCACTCCATGTAGACTCACGATTTCTGCTACATACAACTTAGCTAACCTTTGAAGTGAGTAATCAACCCGAACTAGTATAAAATGAGCCGATTTTGTCAACCGGTCCACAATCACCCAAATTGAATCTTTTTTGGTGGGTGTAAAGGGCAGCCCACTAACAAAATCTATCGTAATCATTTCCCACTTCCACTACGGAATCTTTACATGGTAGTATATGACCGGAAGGTAATCGATGTTCGGCTTTGACTTGTCGACACGCGTCGACACTTACTTACAAATTCTGTTACTTCCCGTTTCAGACCCAAAACTGCTCCCGCAAATCTCGATACATCTTACTACCTCCAGGATGCATAGCATATGGGCTACTATGAGCTTCTTGAAGAATTTTCTGCCTTAACTCTTCATCTCTTGGCATGCAAACTTTCCCTTGGAAACATAACACTCCATCGCTGCTCAAGCTATATCCCTCCAATCCACCATTCTGCACTTGTAAACATCGAGCACTTAAGACTTCATCCCCTAGCTGTTTCTCCTTAACCTGGTTTACCCATGTCGGCTTCACTTGTAGTTCCGCTAACAGACTTCCATCATCATACAAACTAAGGTGGGCAAACATCGCTCTTAAGTCTGCTACCACTTTGCAGCTCAACACGTCAGCCACTACGTTAGCATTACCCAGATGGTATTCAATCGAGTAGTCGTAGTCCTTTAACAACTCGATCCACCTTCACTGCCTCAAATTCAACTCATTCTAAGTAAGGAGGTATTTCAAACTCTTATGATCCGTGTACACGATAGACTTCTCTCCATACAAGTAATGTCCCCAAATTTTCAGAGCGAAAACCACTGCAGCCAACTCCAGATCATACGTCGGGTAATTCACTTTGTGAGGTCTCAATTGTCGAGAAGCATACGCCACTACTTTCCCCTCTTGCATCAGCACACATCCCAGTCCAATATGCGACGCATCACAGTAAACCGTAAACTCCTTTCCTGCCTCAGGCTGAATCAAAACTAGAGCTTCTGTCAAAATCCTTTTCAACTTCTCAAAACTTTCTTGTTGCTTGTCTGACCACACAAACAGAGCCCTTTTCCTTAGCAACTTGGTTAACGGCACTGCAATCAAAGAAAAGCCTTCCACAAACCTTCTATAGTACCCTTCTAAACCCAGAAAACTCTAAACCTCTGCCACAGACTTAGGTGGTTTCTAGTCCAATACCGCTTCAATCTTCCGAGGGTCCACCCTAATCCCCTCAGCTGACACCACGTGACCCAAGAAGGTTACTTCATTTAACCAGAACTTGCACTTACTAAACTTTGCGAATGACTGTTTCTCCCTCAGAATCTACAAAACCACACGCAGATGTGCATCATGCTCCTCCTCCGACTTCGAGTATACCAGTATATCATCTATAAACACTATGATGAATCGGTCCAAATACGGCTGAAACACCCAATTCATCATATCCATAAACGCTGCTGGAGCGTTGGTCAACCCAAACGGCATTACCAAGAACTGATAGTGACCATATCTAGTACAAAATGCCATCTTATGAATATCCACCTCTTTGAACTTAAGTTGGTGATACCCCGACCTCAGATCTATCATAGAGAAGACTTATGCTCCTTTAAGCTGGTCAAACAGGTCGTCTATCCTCAGCAATGGATACTTGTTCTTAATCGTCAACTTATTTAGCTGACGGTAATCTATACACATTCGCATCGATCCGTCCTTCTTTTTACAAAAAGCACAGGCACTCCCAAGGTGATACACTTAGTCAGATAAAACCTCGGTCTAACAACTCCTGAATCTGCGCTTTCAGCTCCACCAATTCCTTCGATCCCATTCTATATGGAGCAATAAACACTGGCGCGGTTCCTGGTAGCAGGCCTATACTAAACTCAACCTCGCGATCCGGAGGCAGAGCCGGAAACTCTTCTGGGAACACATCGGTAAATTCTTTCACCGTTCGGACATTCCCCACAGTTGATTCCTTGGCCTCCAATACACAAACATGAACCATGAACGCCTCACATCCCTTCCTCACCATTTTCTCGGCCTTCAAAGCGGATACTACATTGGATAGGTAATTCCTTCTATCACCTATCATCACCACCTCTTCACCCTCAACAGTTCTCAGCACCATACGCTTGGCTGCACAATCCAAACTTGCTTGGTACTTCACTAGCCAGTCCATCCCTAAGATCAAATTGAACTCTCCAAATGGCAGTTCCATCAGATCCGCCAAAAACATTACCCCTTGAAGTTCTAGGGGTACATCCCTATACAGTTTGTTTACTTCTACAGAGTGACCTAGAGGGCTAATTACAGTCATCTCCCTAGAAGAAATCTCATAGGCTAAGTTTAAAGTTCCAACTATACTACTAGAAACATAAAAGTGCGTAGAACCAACATCAATCAAAGTAGTATAGGGCAATCTGTAAATTAAGAACATACCGGTTATGACACCCAGTACGTCGCACTCCTCTCTATGCCTTGCTGCATAGACCAACCCAGGCTGTCTTGCATCAACATTTCTAGCACCCCTGTCCGGTGCTCCACGGCCTCGCCAGTTACCATTACCACCCTTAGCTGAACCTCGACCCCTCTGTGGTTGCTGACCATCTCTCCTGAATTGGGTACGTCCTTGACCCTCAGACTGAGTCCTAGCTGACCTCTGTGGACAATCCCTTATTCGGTGCTCTATTGACCCACACTTGAAGCACCCTCTGTTTCCTGTCCAACACTCTCCCAAATGAGACTTCCCACATCGAGCACACCGTAGCAGCCAATGAGTAGTAGCAGTAGGCCTTGCAGCTTAACTCGGCCAGCTAAATCTAGCCCTTTTCTGAGAATTCTCAGCAGACTCTGATGTCCCAGAACTTCTTTTATTCCAATTCCTATCCTGATTCTGTTTCACTGACTGCTTCACCTCCTCAGCTATTTTGGCTTTCTCTACCAGAACAGCAAATTCTCTCTCCCATTGCGGAGCAATCAACACCCGCAGCTCATCTCTCAGCCCGTCCTCGAATCTGACACAGCGCTCGTGTTCTGTAGCCACGATACCCTGGGCATAACAGCTCAACCTTAAGAATTCCGCCTCATATTCAGATACAGATTTACTCCCCTGGACCAGATTCAAAAATGCCTTACACTGTGCATTTATGTAACTAGACCTGACTTACTTTCTCTGGCAAGCCGCCTTAAAGAAATCGCAAGTGATATCTTCGGCCATCGCACCATCCCTAACTGTGAGCCACCATTGGTAAGACTCATCCCGGAGAAGAGACACTATCCCTTTCAAGTTCTCCTCGAGCGTAAAGTCCAAATCATCCATTATGCGCTTAGTCGCCTCCAACCAATACTCAGCTGTATTGGGAGCTACACCAGAAACACCCCTGAACACTTCTGCCCTATTGGCTCGGAGTCGTTCGGACACAGATTTCTGGACCCTCGTTCCGACGCCTGCACCCGTAACTCTCTCCAGGACCTGCAGCATCGCCTACGACACCGCGTCATCACCACCCGTTTGATCCTGAAAATATGTATTGGTACTGAATTGTATACTGATTAGAAAATGGAAAAGTGAATTTGAAATAGAAAAAAAAATGATTTGAACACCCTATTAACTTATCGGACTAGATTGGATACAAATGGCATGCCATAGGATTTGTGATATGATGAGGAGATATTTCTGTATTATATTCTTCGGTTTATCCAAGAGGCATTTAATGCCTTATTGGTGTGTTTGGGAGGATATGATATAATGGTGTGTTTGGGAGGATATGATTAACCCGGTGTGTTTGGGAGGATATGATATACCGGTGTGTTTGGGAGGATATGATATATTGGTGTGTTTGGGAGGATTTCATTATTTTGGTGTGATTGGTTGGAACTGTATCCACCAAAGTCCGAGTCTTGTTAATAGGGGTAGATATGAATATTAAGTGAAATTAAAATGAGAATTGATTTCCTATTAACTTATCGGACTAGTCGGATATAATTGGCATGCCATAGGATTTGGAAGAGTACGGGATTTATTGGCTTTGCCGATCGTGCACTTTATGTGTCGTCGTCGGTGCACTCTATGTGTCGTATTTCGTGCACCTCGTGTGTCGTGATCGTGCACCTCGTGTGTCGTATCGCACACTTTATGTGTCGTGACGTGGCACCTCGTGTGTCGTGATCGTGCACTTTATGTGTCGTATTCCGTGCACCTCGCGTGTCGATCATCGATCAGTACTATGTACCGCTTTAGGCACAATGTGCCGCATCGTGTGTTTTGGGTTGGAATCTGTGTATCCATCAAAGTCCTGGATTGTTAATAGGGTAAATAATCTGAAATGAGAAAAAAACTAAATAAATTTGATCGATTGAACTATTGAAAATATGAGTAAGAAATTATGAGTTGAATTGTGAATTGAATTGAAATGTGAAAATTGAAGTATGAACTTAAGGTTCATAAATTTGCTAAAATATCGAATTATTGATATTGAAATCAGTTGAATAAATGAAATGAGAAAATTGAATGAATTTGATCGACTGAATTATTGACAGTACGAAAAAGTGAAATTATGAATTAAAATTGATATATAAAATTGAAAACTTGAACCAAAGGTTCATAATTTGATTAGATAATATAAATGATATATGATGCTATTTGATGAAAGACTATTGTTGAGGTATGAAATTAAAGTATAAATTAACACATATGACTTATATTGTTACAGCTGGCGGTGGCGGTACCTCATTCTCTGACCCGTGGCCAGACCCTACTGGTTCTGACACAGTCATCATACCTCTACCACGACCACGCGTATTACGCCCACGTCCTTGGGTACTCATGACTCGTGTTCACGAATTAGTCTGATTAGAAAATTTTATATGTCAGCTTTCTTCCACTGTTTATTACAGCACAGTTTTATGAATAATTTAGTATAGGAGTTGTTCTCGCAAGTTCACACAGCCCTACGGGTTTCAGTCTCTAAAGTGAATTCCTATCACTAGCACTCATATCATAATTATTTAAACAATAGTAACAGTAGTTTAGGGGACTTACCATCGCGGATTAGTGCCGGAGACCCAAGTGCCATGCTTACCCAAAATTGGCATTTTTCATCAAGACCATTGTGCAAACCCTTTATTGAAAATGTTTTGGGCCTCAGGCCCATAGCCGAGCTTTTGAACTAGCTCTGATACCAAAATTGTAACACCCCAAACCCGATCAATACACCACGACTGAATCTGGCATGTCACAAGGAAAAATCATTTTTGAAAAAAACAAGTTGTTGTCTCAAATTGTAAAGAAAACTTTTCATTTTATGGAAACCGAAGTTGAGTTAGATAAATTGCTAAAAATCATTTCAAAATTTTGTTCTAAAGAAAATCGAGTTGTTATTTCAAATGTATTTGACAAAATAAATAATCCCCAAAATAAAATTTAGATGGCCTTATTACATAACCGAAAACTGAAATTTAAAGTAAAGTAAATCCGAAAATTAACTATTAAAATAAAACAAACTATTGAGCATAGCCACCTCGAGTCCCTCCCGGCTCCATATCCGCGATCTAGGAATTATCTGCAAAATGTAATGGAAGGGGTGAGTCACCGAGACTCAGTGTATAAATCCCCATCCCGAAGATAATGAGCCCTTACACAGTTTCATATGCAAATATGTATATCATGCAACCCATCCAACCTATCCATCCGAACTCCTAATTCTACCCCTTATGGCACCTAGCCACTGTTGGTACCTAACCACTAGTAGTTCCAAACCACTGGTGACCGAAGTCACAAATAATCGTTTGTGGGGCCAACCCACATTGTGGTACCTAACCACTAATAACAATCTCGTATATCGATGTGTGGGGCCAACCCACTGTGGTACCAAATCACTAGGACGAGTCACAAAATATATGGGGTACCTAACCACTGGTGGTTCCAAATCACTGAAACTTGGTCACAATTTGGTCGTAGGTGGGGCCAACCTAACGTGTGGTACCTAACCATTGGTGACAGTCTGATAATATACCTTCCCCCTCCTCTCATCAACCCATTCTTATGAACATGCTATCAATGTAAAATAATCATGCTTAACATCAAGAAATAATATAATCATGGCATATGCAGTTTTAACAGAGGCAATTAGCGTTAGCCATCAAGATAGACTTACCCGGAGTCCTCACTTTTACCCACTAGGGTAATTTATCGTTTTTACAGTTATTCTGGCTTTTAACAAATTACAAATAGCAACACATTAAACACATGAAGTGTGTAAGGGTTACACACCTGATTACTCGTAATACCACGCTCTCTACGTCGACACTGTCATTAATCGACACTACCGCTATCTGCCTACTACTTTGCTCAGATGCCGGCCCATACCCAAGTGGCCAATCGCGAACAGCAGACACAACCCTCTTCTTAAACTTAGGGGCTGGGGTCACAGATCCAACCCCTCCTAATGCTTGGCTAGCCTTCGAGTCCATGAACACACCTTAGTCACTAACTCAGATTAAAGCAACGAAATCGAATCTAAGAGGGTAACACAACTCATAAAGTGAAAGCCCTTACCTAGATCGACAAATCTCGAAGCTCAAGATCTAATCCACAAGCCGAGCCAATCCCGAGAATTTAAAAGAACTCGTCACCCCCTTTCTACATTCGGCCAAAGATCACACCATTAGGCCAAATGGCCATTCGACTTTGGCATGGAAACCCGAAAGAGATAACACAAATAAAAGAAATCACCTCCTTACCTTAACCTGACAGATTCGATCACCTACTATCAAGACTCGGAACCACAACACCCTAGAGATGATTCGGTAATGGCTAAAATAAGGGAAAATCCAATAAGAAAACCGTAAATAGAATTAAAGATCTTCAACAGGATGTTTGGGGGTTTCGGCTTTTAGAGAAGAATAAAATAGAGAGAGGGGGGTTGAGGTTTCATCTTTGGAGAGTACACAAGTAAAGAAGAAAAGAATGAGAACTAAGTTTCGGCTCACATAGAATGAAAGAGATGAAACGAGAGGATGAGAAATAAGATTTCGGCTCTTGCTAAATCTATTAAAAGAAAGGTTTTCAGCTTTTATGAGAATGGCAAATGATTGGGACACAAATAATGGATGGAAAGCAAGGTAGATTCGGCCAAACAACAAAGTAGAAAAGAAGAAGAAGAGCTTAGAAGAGCATTCAATTTTGGACAGATGAGCGAAGAGGAAAAGAAAATGCAAAGTGTGAAATGTGAGAGTGGCTCAGTTTCGGCACAAAAAAAAAAATAAGAGAGAAGGCTCTAAGTGCTCCCTAACTAGCCGAATGTCACCCCTCACCAAGGCCTATACCACATTCAGCCACCCCCTCTAACTAGCACCCAAAAACTGATTGCTCTCCCCCTCCCTTAGAGTTTGACATACGGCTAACTCTAAGCTCAAGTGTCCATCCCCCTTTTTCCTCCACAAATTCCTCCTGACCACACATTCAAACCTGTTTGAATGTTTCAAACTCCTCAGATTTCTCTCCTCCACTCATTCAAATCTGTTGACTCCTTCAACAGTCATTCACCAGAGTCCATCCTGAGTGCAACTCCTCCTAGTCTTGGCGTCAAAAATAATAGGCAGAAAGGAGATTCTTGCAGCTCGAACCAAAGCCCTCCAGCTTGTATGAGGCATCACTCCCTTGTGCCTTAAGTGGCGCCTTCCTTGCCACTTTATCGCTTGGATTCTTGTGTCAAAACATACCACTATTTTCCTTTAACACCTAACTCAAACAGCTCCCCCCTCTAAGTGCCCAAAAAGTAAATTTTTGCTATGGCCCTGGCCTACCCCTAGCTCATGCCTAGACCCTAAATTAGCCTAAACTAGCATGTCATCCATACTACCTACATGCAAACATACAAAATGAAAAAGCCTTGATTTAAGGATGTTACAGTCATTTTTCTCCACATTTTATTCTTAAAGCCTACTTACTAACTCCTAGGGTTATATTTACCTAAAACCAAATTTTTCCTAAAGCCCAGTTTTGATCCCGGGACTTCATGGAAGCCCCCTTACCTTCCAAAATCACTCACCTAATAGGTCCAACTTGCATTAGGGCCGTCCTCTTATTCTCAAAAATTTCAAACGCTCCCATGGCCAAGGCTCAATAGGCCCAATTCTACTAGGCCCAAATTCGGGTCGTTACAAATCTACCCCCTTAAATAAATTTCGTCCTCAAAATTTCCAGCTATATATAGTCACATAACATAGGTTACACCACTACACTCTCGCTGTGCACTCTAATTCTAAAATATTACCTCTTATGCATACCCAAAATACCTATTCACTAAAGCAGATAGATATCATATAAATACAATTTTTATATCCCCAACACCACAAAGATAGACACCAAAAATACAATCCAATATCTAAAGAAACCACCGTATTTCTAACTCACTGCATTTCAATTTTTAAAAAGATAAAAGTATTCAGAAAACTTACGGAATCGGCACCGGAGACTAGGTGTACCATACTTTCAGAAAACGGTCAATACAATTTCAAAACTTTAAATCTTTTCAAGCCTTTTTGAAACAAAACTTTCAGAAATTAAATTTTGAAAACCCAATCCGGGCTCTAATACCATTAAATGTAACACCCTAAACCCGACCTAGAAGCTAGGCTCAAATCTGCTGTGTCACATGGTAGTATTTTTCAAAACCATTTTTCTTGTTGTTAAAACTTGTTTGAGAGTTAAAACGTTAAAACTCAAAATACTTAAGCAAACTTAAAAACATAACTACTTTTAAAAATCTTATCTGTTGCAGAAGCATATTTAAAATAGACAATTTACAAAAATGTGATGTTTAAAATTGAGTTGCAGAAGCATTTTGAAAACGTACCGAAAATGTAGTGTTTTGAAGACAGTTATCGTTTTGGAAATCATATTCCACTTTTAGCAGTTAGAAAACATCATAAATAAACATCACAAATAATAAGTTAAAAATAGAGAGGCCTTATTACAACCCAAATCAAAATTTTAAAAGTAAATAATCAAAATGGAAAGCATAAGTAGTGTGTGGTCTTCTCCGGGTCCCTCGCAGCTCCGAACCGTCTAAGTTTGGAGATTACCTGATAGAAATCTGAAGCTAATCCGTGCTCCGAACACTCCTATGCCTAACCGCCAACCAAGCTATCTTTACTTTTCTCATAGATTGCTCAATTTAAAGCCAGCTTCTCACCTTCCCTCATGCTAGCTTCCCGATGTGGGATCCCTCCTTCAGCAGAGTTTAATTCCAACACAAACTCTGACCATCCAATCCACAAAATAAACACCCTCTTACTCTGACCGTCCAAATTCGGGTCTTACAAAACTATCCTAACTTGAGTTTTGGGGCAAACCTGCAGTACAACCAGCCATACCAAAATTGGTTTCCACAACAGCCACAAGATTCAAGTAATTCTATAGAAACCATGGTCAATAAATTAGCAGCTAATGTCCTTAATTTCCAACAAAAAACTCTTAATTTCCAAAAAGAAATGAAGGATTTTCAACAGAAAACTGAGGCGTCTATAAGAGAATTGACCATATCAATTGAGAAAATAAACTCACAAGGGAAGCTGTCGTCACAAACAGAACCTAATCCAAGACAACACGCAAATACGGTGATGTTGTGAAGTGGAAAGGTACTGAAAATAATTCTTGGCAGAAATCTTAGCCAAGATTCCGCCCAAGAAAAGCCCGAGAACGATGAACAAGTCCGAATGAAACCTCTATTACCTAAAATTCAACCTCCATTTCCAGGACGATTGAATCAATGTCAAAAAGGTAAAGAAGACAAGAAGATCCTTAAAATATTCAGAAATGTCGATATCAACATACCAATGTTAGATGCCATCAAACAAATTCCGCGTTATGCTAAGTTCCTTAAAGAGCTCGGCACCAACAAGTGAAAATTAACTGTTAATGAAAGGGTAAGTGTTGGTAAGATTGTATCCGCAGTGTTACAGCGGAAGATGCCAGTGAAATGCAAAGATAGGGGCATGTTCGCAATACTATGAAAAATAGGCCACTTAGGAATTAAAAAAGCTATGTGTGATTTAGGGGCCTCCATAAATGTAATGCCTTTTGTGTTATCATTCAGTTGGAAGATAGGTGTATTGTGCATCCCGAAGGAGTCCTTGAGGACGTATTAGTCATAGTCAACTATCTTATTTTCCCTACAGATTTTTATGTGATAAAAATGGAAGAGGACAGCTGTAACACCCTTAACTCGTATCCATCGCTAGACTAGGGTTAAGAGGCACTACCGGACATATTGGAATATTTCCCCCTTATTTCACAACGTCAATCATACAACATCATTTCATAATAATTCATTCCCTTTAGAAGGTTTACGAGACCTTGAACATGCTTTAGAGAAGGGTCGGGACTAAACCAATCTCATATGGAAACTTTAAGGAACTTATAAAAATTTTCTTTCAAAATAGCGCACACACCCGTGCTTCTTTCCCGTGTGGCATCCTGACTTGTTTTGAATTGCAACCTTGAGAGACACAGTTGAGACACACGTTCATGTGCTCAACCATGTGGGCATTTGCAAGGCCAATTTGCCACCCAAAATTGGGTCATACCTGCAAGCATCAAACATGCATCAATTCATGTCCCAAAGGCAGCCAAAAACATACCAAATCATGCACAATTTGACCTGAACAATATCATTCATTTCCATATACAAATCCAACTCAAACATACCAATTCAAAGTACCAACTTCACATTAAAACATATCAAATTGGCTATTTCCCTTGACCACATATATACATCAAAATGTACCATTTCAAAACACATAGTACATACCTAAAATTCGTTCATAAACTCAAACTTAAGCAAGCCATATCACATGGCTAGATATACATGTCCCAAAACATATTTTAACATTTCTAGCCTATACATGCCATACTTCAATATGTACATTTTCAAAAGGTACCAAAATATTGTTCGATTGTGTGGTGATGATCCTTGACGATCCCCGAGCTTCTAGTAGCTTTGATAATCTATAAAACAATTGAATCACACACAAAGAAAGCTTATAAAAGCTTAGTAAGCCATATACAAATAAACTTATCACAGAAATAATTACAAACTATTTCATTCATATGAACTATGGCATAACACAATAGCAAATTCATATTTCTCATCTAGCTCAATTGATCATAACCACTTGCTCACAAACATATCACATTGTAACATACTAAAATTCAGGGGTCTGTGATATTAGTGTAAATGCATGTTATGGTTGCTCTGCGGGTTGTTTAGGTGGGTTTGAGGGTCCTGGGGAGGCTCGGGTTCGAGCCTAAGCCCTAGTGAAATTTTGGTTTTTGGGCACCTTAGTGGGGAGAGCTAGTGGAAGCAGGACTTAAGGTTAATTAAATGTGTTGGCTAACACAAAGAGCAAGGTGGCCTAGTGGTGTGGCGTCACAAGGGAGGCAGAGAGGGAGAGTGTTCGAATCCCACATGTAGCATATGGGAGTTTTATTTTGTGCTGAAGAAGGAGAATAGGTAGAGTTGGAGTGGAACTCTACTTGGTGAAGGTTTGAATTGGTCAAACAATTTGAAAGAGTGAAGGGGAGAAAGTATAGTAGAGAATTAGGGAGGAAATCGTGGAAGAGATGGTGTGGGGAGTGCTTGGCTGAATGTGGCGTGTTTAGGGGAGAATTTCGGTTGAAGGGAGTACTAGGTAGCATTTCTAGTCAAGAGCAGAGAGGGTGTCAAATCTTCTCTAGCTTTCCTGAGCAATTTTTGCATTTTCATCACTTTTCTTTACAAAGCATTTCAAGTCTTTTGTTGCAATTCTCTTTGCCAAAGCTTCAACTTTCCTATTGACTCCTTCTCATTTCTTTTTGCAAGCACTTTTTCTTTCATTTGTGGTTGCCCAAAACACCAACAACTGAATTCTTTTCTAACCCTTTTTCTTCCTATAGCCGATTCTTTCCATTCGACTCATCTTTGATCTAAGGTTAGTATTGATCTTCTATTAGATTCTTGTTTTGTTCACTTCTTGTTTCTTTACTAGAAGCCAAAATTCTCACCCTGTTTCTTTTGACTAAGGCTAAATCAAGTCATTCGTTTCTACCTCAAATCTTTCTTGTTTCTTTTGGTGTGGGCCGAATACTCTCTCGTCACTCTTCTAAAGTTTGGTTTTCGAAAGTTGGTTGGTAAGTAAGGTGGTGGCCCAATGTAGGTGATGGGGTTTTAATATTAGGTTGTTCTTAATTTAGCCGAAAAGCTCTTATGATTTTAAGTTTGGATGTGAGCTTTAATGGGTAACACTTCTTCTCAATTTCAATGTTGCAAGGGACTCGACGGGCTTAAACCGAGGAATCGTTTATGCAATTTTCCCTTGTAGTGGAATTCTCGAATTGTTGGTAAGTGATGAAGATTGTTAATCAATCTCAATATTTGGAAGAAATTGTATTAAAGTTTTAAACTAACTGTTAACCAATTGTATCTTTAGGTGCCTTAGAGAGTATTGTGTTGCGTATTCCAAATCAGGTGTGTAGCCTCACACCCTTCCGAATGCATAATTGCAATGTCCTGTGATTCGACCAAAAGCCGAAAAGCCAGAAATCGATATCTGTGACCACTCAAATGTGCAAACGCTCATAGTGGTAAATTGAAATGCGAATAATGATGGTAAGTCGTTGAGAATGTCATGAGCATTCTTGCAAAACTGAGGCTATAACGAGCCTGATTAAGCCGAAACGGGCCAAATGGGCCCAATGGGCTATCTGGCCCACTTGGGCAAAATTGTTAGAAAAATTGTCAAATGATAAGTCCAAATGCGAAAACTGCAAATCTAAGATCGAAATCATGCAAAATGGGCCACACGAGCGTAGAGGATTTGGTGATCCCCAGCATTAGAGGATTTGGTGCTACGGAGGACTCCAAGGAGGCCATACATCGAGAATGTTTCTCGAAAACTTAGTAAATTTTCATTTTTGCTTTATCTTAGTTTTAATTTATTTTGGGTTAATATTTTTGTAATAAGGCCGTTGGTTTATTTTCTTTAAGTTTTCTTTAGTAACTGTTAAATTTATAAATAAGTGGTTTTCTTAAAATGACACCAACTATTTTTCAAAATATCACATCTTCGCAATTCACTGAATTTGATTTCTGTTATACACAAAGTTTTCAGAAACAATAATAATAACAATAATAATGTTTTTACTAGAAAACCCTAAAAGCAAATCTGCATTTCACAAACAACAAAGCTCGGAATATAAAAAAGAATACGAAGTTTTTAACGACCGAGAAATTTTCAGACAACCCTTTTTATGTGGCATGCCAGATTCGGTCGTTACATCTAGGCCGAGTTTGGGGTGCTACATTTTATGGTAATAGAGCCAAGTTGTAAAATTTGACTGTGTAATGGGTTCGAAAAGTTTTTCAAAATTTATTTGAAATTTGGTTTAGAAAAATATATTTTTATTGGATGTACGGCACCCCGAATCTCCGGCACCAAATCCGTAAGTCCCCTTATTTTATGTTTGATGATATGATGAAATTTCTGTAAGAGGGAAAACTACTAGAGTTAGTGGTAGTACACCAAAACTGTTAGCTATAGGAGCTAAGACTATAAAGACTGAGACATTAGGAAATTCGATCTGCGATAACTACTCGTACTACTGTTCTTTCATAAAACATCTGTTAAAAATTCCTTGAACACTAAGCTGATGCATAACACTCTTAATAAGATTAACGCGTGACATCGAAATAAGTACTCGAGGACGTGGACGAGGTACACGTGGCCATGGTATAGGCCGAGGTGTTAGGGCTAGATCCGCCGCATCAGGGCATATGCTTAAAATGGAAGCACTTGCATCACCGGTGATCGAAACAGGGTCTCGTGACCGAACTGGGGGGCGATGCTTTGTCCTAAGCAATGCTGTGAGTTTTGGAATGGGTTGCTGGAGCAAGTATTGGGTCGACAGCTCGTGGGTCAATTTCTGAACGACTCTGGTCAAATAGGGCCAAAGTTTTTAGGGGCATCTCTGATGTAGGCCCGAATGTGGTAGAATATTGGTTGGAGGCAGTGGAGCGGTTAATGGATGATCTGGACTACTCGGTGGAGCAGAAGCTGAAAGAGACGGTATCCCTACTGAGGGATAAGGCATACCAGTGGTGGCTCACTGTGAGGGAAGGTACACAAACAGATCGTATCACCTTGGATTTCTTTAAAATATCTTTCCAGGGAAAGTATGTTGGGGCTAGCTATGTGGACGCTCAAAGAAAAAAATTCTTGAATCTGGTTCAGGATAGTAAATCTGTGGTGAAATACGAGGTAGAGTTTTTGCGTCTGAGCCAATACGCTCGAGGAATAGTCTCAACCGATTATGAGCGCTGTGTGCAGTTTGAAGATGGGCTGCGAGATGAGTTACGGATACTGATAGCCTTGTAAAGGGAGAGAGATTTTGTTGCATTGGTGGAAAAGGCCAAGATTGCTGAGAAGGTAAAACACTCTGAGAGTAAAAACTAGGATAAGGAAAAGGGCAAGAATAATAGAGGTTTTGGGTAAGCAAGTTCTTTTGGGGGTTTCCAAAAGAGGCCTAGATTGGATGGGCTAGCTCGAGTTGGGATGCCAGTTGCTGTGGGTCGATTGCAACCCCGTGTGTAGTGTGGGAAAACACATCTAGTGGAGTGCTGGAGAAGATTTGATGGCTGTTTCAGATGTGGGTCCAAGGATCATCAGATAAAGGATTGTCCTCGAGAGCCTGTTACGGTACAGATAGTGGGTCAGAGGTTTGTGCAGCTAGAGAGAGGTGGTCAGTAGCCACCGGGAGGTCGTGGTCCACCCAAAGGGGGAAATAGGTTTGGACGAGTTCGTGAAGCACAGGGTGGAGGTGCTGGTAGTATAGATGCAAGACAGCCGGGACTGGTTTATACGGCTAGACGAAGGGAGATGACGACGCACCGGACGTCATAACAAGTATGTTTCTTATATTTGATGTGCCATTTATAGCTTTGATTGATATTGGATCTACCCATTCATATGTTGCTTGTACTGTGTCTAGGACTCTATCGATACAATTTGAGTTGGTTGATAGGGGAATGTCGGTAATTAGTCCCTTAGGATAATCTGTGGTAATGAACAAGATATTTAGAAATGTGCCTTCAAAAGTGCAAGGGACTGTATTCCCGGCAGATTTAATGGAACTGTCGTTCGGCGAGTTTGACCTAGGCATGGACTGGCTAGTTAAGCACCGTGCGAACTTGGATTGAGCTGCTAAGCGTATGGTATTAAGGACCACAGAGGACGAGGAAGTGATTGTGATAGGAGAAAGAAGGGATTATCTGTCCAATGTGATTTCAGCGTTAAAGGCCAAGAAGATGGTGCGTAAAGGTTGTGAAGCGTTCATAGCTTATGTCAACTTATATGATGCTAACAAATTCTCTGTTGGGAATGTCAAAATCGTGAAGGAGTACCCGGACATATTTCCTAAAAAGCTTCTGGGGTTGCCTCTAAATCACGAGGTCGAGTTTGGCATTGAGCTGTTACCGGGAATGGCTCCGGTGTCCATCACCCCTTATAGGATGGCACCGAAGGAGCTGGTAGAACTAAAAGCTCGATCCAAGAGTTGTTGGACCGAGGATTTATTAGACCAAGTGTATCTCTATGGGGAACGGCGGTATTGTTCGTGAAAAAGAAGGATGGGTCAATGCGTATGTGCATTGACTATCGTCAATTGAACAAGCTAACTGTTAAGAACAAATACCTGCTACCAAAGATTGACGATCTATTCGATCAACTGCAAGGAGCTTCGATTTTCTCAAAAATTGATTTAAGATCGGGATACCATCAGCTAAGGGTTAATGAGGCAGATATTTAAAAGACTGCATTCTAAACTCGTTATGGGCATTACAAGTTTTTGGTTATGCCGTTTGGATTAACGAATGCACCCTCCGCTTTTATGGATATGATGAATCGGGTCTTCCAACCCTATCTAGACCGGTTCGTGGTGGTTTTTATAGATGACATTTTGGTGTACTCAAGAACGAAGGAGGAGCATGATTCACATATTCGGGTTGTATTGTAGATATTAAGGGAAAAGCAACTTTATGCCAAATTCAGTAAGTACGAGTTTTGGCTAAAGAAAGTGACATTTTTGGGGCATGTTGTGTCTGCCGAGAGGATTAGGGTTGATCCTTGAAAAGTTGAAGCTATATTGGATTGTAAGCCACCGGAGGTAATGTCAGAGATCTGAAGTTTTCTGGGTTTGGCTGGGTATTACAAGCGATTTGTCGAGGGGTTTTCCTTAATTGTCGCACCTCTAACTAAATTGCTGTGTAAGGGGGTACCGTTCGTGTGGACGGATAAGCAGCAAGAGAGTTTTGAAAACAAGAAAATTCTCGATCAAGCACTTTTTTGATTCAAATTTGAGGTGGAGAGAATTCATTATTTATTGTGATGCGTCGTACACAGGTTTGGGCTGTGTGCTGATGCAAGAAGGGAAGGTAGTGGCGTATGCATCTCGTCAACTAAGGACGCATGAGGTGAACTACCCCACTCATGACTTGGAACTAGCTGCAGTAGTGTTCGCACTAAGGATATGGAGAAAAGTCGATTATCTACATCGACCATAAGAGTCTGAAGTATCTCCTTACCCAAAAGGAGGTAAATCTCAAGCAACGGAGGTGGATAAAGTTGTTGAAGGACTATGACTGCTTGATTGAGTACCATCCGAGTAAAGCCCATGTGGTGGCGGATGCACTAAGTTAGAAGGTGGTATTTGATTTGAGAGCAATGTTTGCTCGTATCAGCTTTAATGAGGATGGTAGTTTATTAGCAAAACTTCAGGTGAAACCAACATGGGTTAGTCAGATTAAGGAGAAACAATTTTTGGATGAGTCGTTGGGTTCTCGTTTTCAGCAAGTGAAAAGTGGTGAGACAATGGATTTTGGGTTGAACAGTGAAGGCGTGTTATATTTCCTTGGAAGAATTTGTATGCCTAAGGGCTCTGAGTTAAGACAGATGTTTCTGCGGGAAGTGCATAGTAGCCCATATGCTACGCATCCCGGTGGAAATAAGATGTACCGAGATCTATGAGAACTGTACTGGTGGCCAGGACTGAAACATGAAATTATCGACTTCGTAAGCAAGTGTTTGACATGTCAGCAAGTGAAGGCGGAGCATCAGCTGCCATCGAGACTTCTGCAACCTATAAAGATTCCACTCTGGAAGTGGGATAGGATAACAATGGATTTTGTTAGTGGGCTACTCCTGACGCCTACTAAGAAAGATTCAGTATGGGTATTCATTGACCGGTTGACTAAGTTCGCACACTTTTCTTTACGAAGCAATTCGGGTCTTTTGTTGCAATTCTCTTTGCCGAAACTTCAACTTTCCTATTGACTCCTTCTCATTTCTTTTTGCAAGTAATTTTTCTTTCATTTGTGGTTGCCCAAAACACCAATAGCTGAATTCTTTTCTAACCCTTTTTCTTCCTATAGCCGAATCTTCCCATTCGACTTATCTTTGATCTAAGGTTAGTATTGCTCTTCTATTAGATTCTTGTATTGTTCACTTCTTGTTTCTTTACTAGAAGCCAAAATTCTCACCCTATTTCTTTTGACTAAGGCTAAATCAAGTCGTTCGTTTCTACCTCAAATCTTTCTTGTTTCTTTTGGTGTGGTCCGAATACTCTCTCGTCGCTCTTCTAACGTTTGGTTTTCGAAAGTTGGTTGGTAAGTAAGGTGGTGGCCGAATGTAGGAGATGGGGTTTTAATATTAGGTTGTTCTTATTTTAGCCGAAAGGCTCTTATGATTTTAAGTTTGGATGTGAGTTTTAATGGCTAACACTTCTTCTCGGTTTCAACATTGCATGGGACTCAACGGGCTTAAACCAAGGAATTGTTTTTGCAATTTTCCCTTGTAATTGAATTCTTGGATTGTTGGTAAGTGATGAAGATTGTTAATCAATCTCAATATTTGGAAGAAGTTGTATTAAATTTTTAAATTAACTGTTAACCGATTGTATCCTTAGGTGCCTCGGAAAGTATTGTGTTGCGTATTCCAAATCAGGTGTGTAATCTCACACCCTTCCAAATGCATAACTGCAATGTCCTGTGATTTGGCCGAAAGCCGGAAAGCTAGAAATCGGCATCTGTGACCACTCGAGTGTGCGAATGCTCGTAGTGGTAAATCAAAATATGAATAATTGCGGTAAGTAGTTAAGAGTGTCATGAGCACTCTTGCAAAACTGAGGCTGTAACGGGCCTGATCGAGCCGAAACGGGCCAAATGGGCCCAATTGGGCTATCCGGTCCAATTGGGAAAAATTGTTAGACAAGCTATCAAATGATAAGTCCGAATGCGAAAACTGCAATCTGAGTACGAAATCATACGAAATAGGCTACACGAGCGTGTGGGCCCGTTTGGGCCTAAGGTGGATTTTAAGCCCAATAGTTTCGTAGAGACCTAAAAAGGGTCCTGTGTCGCTCGAGTCAATAGTAGGCCCTTGGAAAGATCGTTGAATGCGAAATTATCAAAATACCCCAGGAGGGTAAAATTACCGAAATACACCTAGAGGGTAAAATTATCGAAATACCCCTAGAGGGTAAAATTAAAGAAGAACCAGTGCAGATTTTGGATTGGGATGTTAAAGTGTTGAGGAGGAAATTTGTTCCATTGGTCAAGGTATTGTGGCGTAATCACGGTTCAGAAGAAGCCACTTGGGAGCCTGAGGAGGCAGTTCGACAACAATACATTCACCTCTTTTGATCAGGTAAATTTCAAGGTCGAAATTTCTTTAAGGGGTAGAGCTGTAACATCCTAAAATTCAAGGGTCTGTGATATTGGTGTAAATGCATGTTATGGTTTATCAGCAGGTTGTTTAAGTGTGTTTGCGAGTCCTAGGGAGGCTCGGGTTCGAGCCTAAGCCCTGGTAAAATTTTGGATTTTGGGCACCTTAGTGGGGAGAGCTAGTGGAAGCAGGACTTAAGGTTAATTAAATGTGTTGGCTAACACAAAGAGTAAGATGGCCTAGTGGTGTGGCGTCACAAGGGAGGCAGAGAGGGAGAGTGTTCAAATCCCACATGCAGCATATGGAAGTTTTATTTTGTGCTCAAGGAGGAGAAGAGGTGGAGTTAGAGTGAAACTGTACTTGGTGAAGGTTTGAATTGGTCAATCGGTTTGAATGAGTGAAGGGGAGTAAGTGTAGAAGAGAATTGGGGAGGAAATCCTGGAAGAGATGGTGTGAGGAGTGTTTGGCCAAATGTGGGGTGTTTGGGGGGAGAATTTCGGTTGAGGGGAGTACTAATTAGCATTTTCGGTCAAGAGTAAAGAGGGTGCCGAATTCTTTCTAGCTTTCCTGAGTAATTTTTGCATTGTGGTCACTTTTCTTTACTAAGCAATTCGGGTCTTTTGTTGCAATTCTTTTGCCGAAACTTCAACTTTCCTATTGACTCCTTCTCATTTCTTTTTGCAAGCACTTTTTCTATCATTTGTGGTTACCCAAATCATCAATAGTCGAATTCTTTTCTAACTTTTTTTCTTCCTATAGCCGATTCTTCCCATTCGACTCATCTTTGATCTAAGGTTAGTATTGCTCTTCTTTTAGATTCTTGTATTATTCACTTCTTGTTTCTTTACTAGAAGCTGAAATTCTCACCCTATTTCTTTTGACTAAGGCTAAATCAAGTCATTCGTTTCTACCTCAAATCTTTCTTGTTTCTTTTGGTGTGGTCCGAATACTCTCTCGTCGCTCTTCTAATGTTTGGTTTTCGAAAGTTGGTTGGTAAGTAAGGTGGTGGCCAAATGTAAGAGATGGGGTTTTAATATTAGGTTGTTCTTATTTTAGCCGAAAGGCTCTTATGATTTTTAGTTTGGATGTGAGTTTTAATGGCTAACACTTTTTCTCGGTTTCAACATTGCAAGGGACTCGATGGGCTTAAACCAAGGAATTGTTTATGCAATTTTCCCTTGTAATTGAATTCTCGGATTGTTGGTAAGTGATGAAGATTGTTAATCAATCTCAATATTTGGAAGAAGTTGTATTAAATTTTTAAATTAACTGTTAACCGATTGTATCCTTAGGTGCCTCGGAAAGTATTTTATTGCGTATTCCAAATCAGGTGTGTAATCTCCACCCTTCCGAATGCATAACTGCAATATCTTGTGATTTGGCCTAAAGCTGGAAAGCCAGAAACCGACATCTGTGACCACTCGAGTGTGCGAACGTTCGTAGTGGTAAATCAAAATACGAATAATTACGGTAAGTAGTTGAGAGTGTCATGAGCACTCTTGCAAAACTGAGGCTGTAACGGGCCTGATCGAGTCGAAACGGGCCAAATGGGCCCATTGGCCTATCCGGACCAATTGGGAAAAATTGTTAGACAAGCTATCAAATGATAAGTCCGAATGCGAAAACTGCAATCTGAGTACGAAATCATACGAAATAGGCTACACAAGCGTGTGGGCCCGTTTGGGCCTAAGGTGGATTTTAAGCCTAATAGTTTCGTAGAGACCTAAAAAGGGTCCTGTGTCGCTCGAGTCGATAGTAGGACCTTGGAAAGATCGTTGAATGCGAAATTATCGAAATACCCCAGGAGGGTAAAATTATCGAAATACCCTTAGAGGGTAAAATTACCGAAATACCCTTAGAGGGTAAAATTAAAGAAGAACCAGTGCAGATTTTGGATCGGGATGTTAAAGCGTTGAGGAGGAAATTTGTTCCATTGGTCAAGGTATTGTGGCGTAATCACGGTTCAAAAGAAGGCACTTGGTAGCCTGAGGAGGCAGTTCAGAGCAATAGCTTCACCTCTATTGATCAGGTAAATTTCGAGGTCGAAATTTCTTTAAGGGGGTAGAACTGTAACATCTTAAAATTCAGGGGTCTGTGATATTGGTGTAAATGCATGTTATGGTTTATCAGCGGGTTGTTTGGGTGTGTTTGGGGGTCCTGGGGAGGCTCGGGTTCGAGCCTAAGCAATGGTGAAATTTTGGATTTTGGGCACCTTAGTGGGGAGAGCTAGTGGAAGCAGGACTTAAGGTTAATTAAATGTGTTGGCTAACACAAAGAGTAAGGTGGCCTAGTGGTGTGGCGTCACAAGAGAGGCAGAGAGGGGGAGTGTTCAAATCCCACATGCAGCATATGGGAGTTTTATTTTCTGCTCAAGGAGGAAAGGAGGTGGAGTTGGAATGGAACTCTACTCGGTGAAGGTTTGAATTGGTCAAACGGTTTGAATGAGTGAAGGGGAGTAAGTGTAGGAGAGAATTGGGGAGGAAATCCTGGAAGAGATAGTGTGAGGAGTGTTTGGCCAAATGTGGGGTGTTTGGGGGGAGAATTTCAGTTGAGGGCAGTACTAGTTAGCATTTTCGGTCAAGAGTAAAGAGTGTGGCGAATTCTCTCTAGCTTTCCTGAGCAATTTTTGCATTCTGGTCACTTTTCTTTACTAAGCAATTCGGGTCTTTTGTTGCAATTCTCTTTGTCGAAACTTTAACTTTCCTATTGACTCCTTTTCATTTTTTTCTTCAAGCACTTTTTCTTTCATTTGTGGTTGCCCAAAACACCAATAGCCGAATTCTTTTCTAACCTTTTTTCTTCTTATAGCCGATTCTTCCCATTCGACTCATCTATGATCTAAGGTTAGTATTGCTCTTCTTTTAGATTCTTGTTTTGTTTACTTCTTGTTTCTTTACTAGAAGCCGAAATTCTCACCCTGTTTCTTTTGACTAAGGCTAAATCAAGTCATTCGTTTCTACCTCAAATCTTTCTTATTTCTTTTGGTGTGGTCCGAATACTCTCTCGTCGCTCTTCTAACATTTGGTTTTCGAAAGTTGGTTGGTAAGTAAGGTGGTGGCCGAATGTAGGAGATGGGGTTTTAATATTAGGTTGTTCTTATTTTAGCCGAAAGGCTCTAATGATTTTAAGTTTGGATGTGAGTTTTCATGGCTAACACTTCTTCTCGATTTCAACGTTGCATGGGACTCGACAGGATTAAACCAAGGAATCGTTTATGCAATTTTCCCTTGTAGTTGAATTCTCGCATTGTTGGTAAGTGATGAAGATTGTTAATGAATCTCAATATTTGGAAGGAGTTGTATTAAATTTTTAAACTAACTATTAACCGATTGTATCTTTATGTACCTCGGAGAGTATTGTGTTGCGTATTTGAAATCAGTTCTGTAATCTCACACCCTTCCGAATGCATAATTGCAATGTCCTGTGATTTGGCCAAAAGCCGGAAAGCCAGAAACTGGCATCTGTGACCACTCGAGTGTGCAAACGCTCGTAGTGGTAAATCAAAATGCGAATAATGGCGGTAAGTAGTTGAGAGCCTCTTGAGCACTCTTGCGAAACTGAGGCTGTAACGGGCCTGATCGAGCCGAAACGGGCCAAATGGGCCCAATGGGCTATCCAGCCCAATTGTGAAAAATGTTAGAAAATCTGTCAAATGATAAGTCTGAATGCAAAAACTGCAAATCTGAGACCGAAATCATGCGAAATGGGCCACACGAGCGTGTGGGCCCGTTTTGGCCTAAGATGGAATTTAGGCCCAATAGTTCCGTAGAGACCTAAAAAGGGTCCTGTGTCGCTCGAGTCGACAGTAGGCCTTTGGAAAGACTGTTGAATGCGAAATTACTGAAATACCCTAGGAGGGTAAAATTACCGATATACTCCTAGAGGGTAAAATTACCGAAATACCCCTAGAGGGTAAAATGAAAAAGAACCAGTGCAGATTTTGGATCGGGATGTTAAAGTGTTAAGGAGGAAATTTGTTCCATTGGTCAAGGTATTGTGCCATGATCACAGTTCAGGAGAAGCCACTTGGTAGCCTGATGAGGCAGTTCGACAGCAATACCTTCACTTCTATTGATCAGGTAAATTTCGAGGTCGAAATTTCTTTAAGGGGGTAGAACTGTAACATCCTAAAATTCAGGGGTCTGTGATATTGGTGTAAATGCATGTTATGGTTTATCAGCGGGTTGTTTGGGTGTGTTTGGGGGTCTTGGGGGTCTTGGGGAGGCTCGGGTTCGAGCCTAAGCAATGGTGAAATTTTGGATTTTGGGCACCTTAGTGGGGAGAGCTAGTGGAAGCAGGACTTAAGGTTAATTAAATGTGTTGGCTAACACAAAGAGTAAGGTGGCCTAGTGGTGTGGCGTCACAAGGGAGGCAGAGAAGGAGAGTGTTAGAATCCCACATGTAGCATATGGGAGTTTTATTTTGTGCTCAAGGAGGAGAAGAGGTGGAGTTGGAGTGGAAATCTACTTGGTAAAAGTTTGAATTGGTCAAACGGTTTGAATGAGTGAAGGGGAGTAAGTGTAGGAAATCCTGGAAGAGATAGTGTGAGGAGTGTTAGGCCAAATGTGGGGTGTTTGGGGGGAGAATTTCGGTTGAGGGGAGTACTAGTTAGCATTTTCAATCAAGAGTAAAGAGGGTGGAGAATTCTCTCTAGCTTTTTTGAGCAATTTTTGCATTGTGGTCACTTTTCTTTACTAAGCAGTTCGGGTCTTTTGTTGCAATTCTCTTTGTCAAAACTTCAACTTTCCTATTGACTCCTTTTCATTTCTTTTTGCAAGCACTTTTTCTTTCATTTGTGGTTGCCCAAAACACCAATAGCCGAATTCTTTTCTAACCTTTTTTCTCCCTATAGCCGATTCTTCCCATTCGACTCATCTTTGATCTAAGGTTAGTATTGCTCTTCTAATAGATTCTTGTTTTGTTCACTTCTTGTTTCTTTACTAGAAGCCAAAATTCTCACCCTGTTTCTTTTGACTAAGGCTAAATCAAGTCATTCGTTTCTACCTCAAATCTTTCTTGTTTCTTTTGGTGTGGTTCGAATACTCTCTCGTCGCTCTTCTAACGTTTCGTTTTCAAAAGTTGGTTGGTAAGTATGGTGGTGGCCGAATGTAGGAGATGGGGTTTTAATATTAGGTTCTTCTTATTTTAGCCGAGAGGCTCTTATGATCTTAAGTTTGGATGTGAGTATTAATGGTTAACACTTCTTCTTGGTTTCAACGTTGCAAGGGACTCGACGGGCTTAAACCAAGGAATCATTTATGCAATTTTCCCTTGTAGTTGAATTCTCGGATTGTTGGTAAGTGATGAAGATTGTTAATCAATCTCAATATTTGGAAGAAGTTGTATTAAATTTTTAAACTAACTGTTAACCGATTGTATCTTTAGGTGCCTCGGAGAGTATTGTGTTGCGTATTCCAAATCAGGTGTGTAATCTCACACCCTTCCGACTGCATTATTACAATGTCCTATGATTTGGCCAAAAGCCGGAAAGCCAGAAACCGGTATCTGTGACCAGTCGAGTGTGCAAACGCTCATAGTGGTAAATCAAAATGCAAATAATGGTGGTAAGTAGTTGAGAGCATCATGAGCACTGTTGTGAAACTGAGGTTGTAACGGGCCTGATCGAGCAGAAACAGGCCAAATGGTCCCAATGGGCTATCCGGCCCAATTGGGAAAAATTGTTAGAAAAGCTGTCAAATGATAAGTCTGAATGCTAAAACTGCAAATCTAAGACCGATATTATGCGAATGGGCCACACGAGCGTGTGGGCCCATTTGGGCTAAGGTGGATTTTAGGCCCAATAGTTCTGTAGAGACCTAAAAAGGGTCCTGTGTCGCTCGAGTCAACAGTAGGCCTTTGGAAAGATCGTTGAATACGAAATTACCGAAATACCCCAGGAGGGTAAAATTACCGAAATACTCTTAGAGGGTAAAATTACCGAAATACCCCTGGAGGGTAAAATTGTAACATCCCGAATTAGGGCCTAGTCAGAATAGTGGTTTGAGACCATGAATCTGAAGTAGAAATAATTATTTTATGACTATTGTGAGGTTTATGATATGTTCGTATGCATATGTAAAAATTTCATGAAGAAATTTTAGGCATAAAGTGTCCAATTTGACTTTTGGACTAAATTAAATAAGTTGCAAAATATGAGGTCCAAGAAGCTTTAAGTAGGAAATAGCTTGGATTATCAATTTGAGGTCTATAATGTGATTGAATTGTTGTGTGAAAATTTCGTTGAGAAATTTTATCGAAAAAGTGTTTAATTTGGTTAGTAGGATTAAATTGTTACAAATGCGAAGTGTGTGTTTCAGATGATAAAGGGTGTAATTGTGATGGGTTTTTCAAGTGAAGGTCCTTATGAATAAATTAGTCCACTTATAAGTTGATGGAAGATATTTGTTTGGTATTTTTGAAGTTAGTTGAAAAGAAAAAGGGCACATTTGGAAGTTAAGTTAAATGAGTATAATAAAACAAAAATAGTAAAAAGGCACCATTCTTTTCTATTTTTTTGTCTAGCCAATTATGAGAAAAGAAATGGGCAGCCATGGAGAAAGCCATGTTCTGCCAAGCTTGGGAGCTTGATAGGTGAGTGGTTTTTGCCCTGTTTTTAATGATTTCTACGTTTTCGGAGTCGTGGTAACTCAATTTAGCCATCTCGTACCTTCATTTTCAAAACTGTTGAAGTTTGTGAATTTTGCCATGGTTGATTAAGTGTGTATTTTGATGATTAATGGTGGATTATGCATGATATGAGTAGAGGAACGATTTTTACTAAGTGATTTTCGGTGAAAACGAGTAAAACGAGTTAATCGGTAAAAGTTGTTATTGTTCATAAGTATGTGTTATAGTAAGAATTTGAAGTTGCTATAGAAGGAAAAAATATTCAGCATGTCATAAAAATAAGAAAAAGGAATAAAGTTTAATTTACGAGCCTAGGGGTAAAATGTAATTATTGAAAAGTTAAGGGGCAAAATTATAAATTTTCCATAATTTGATATGTGAATTGAATTGATTAGTGTGTTGATCAAATGTGTTAAATGAGTGTTATTTGACATGTTAGATCCAGAAATTATGAAATTTGGACTAAGATCGGGGAAGAACAAAGTTATGGGCTAAGTCGAGAAAATTAGTCGTTTCTGTAATATCCTGGATTTTAGGGCTTATGCATTTGTGCTTAAATATATGTAAAAGCATGCCTTTGTGTGTTATGAATATGTTGTATGAGATTTGTGAACTTTAGAAAATAGGAGAGTGCTTTAGGAATTATCAGATTTTAAGTTAAAAGAGGAAACTAGGCAGAGGAGGCCTTAAGAGAAATTGTAGTTGAATTATAACACAAAAATAGGCTTGGAAAAGTGGCAAGGAGGCGCCACTTAAAGCCCAGTAAGTGACGCCACAAGAGGTGTCTGAGGGGCTTGTGTTCGAGCCACAAAGGAAGCAAAATAGGAGTTTTATTTTGCTGAAAGGATGAGCAGTGATGGACGGCATAGGGAGACTGAGTGGATGAGTATAGATCAAGTCAAATTCCTTTTTAAAATTTCGGCTAAAGTAAGGATAAATGATGATTTTATTTTGAATTATTTTTGAATGGGTAAAAAGAGAGAAAAGAGGAGAAAAATAAGGAAGCTGATAAGGGAGTGTGAGTTGGCCGATTGGGGGACTCTAAGTGTAGTAATTTCGGCCAAGGAAGGGGAATAAGGCCATTCTTCATTCTTTTCCTCTCTTTTGAGTCTTTGCCGAATTCTCTAAGCAAATCCTCTCTTTTTCTCTTTTGTTTGACAAAACCGAAAATCCTCTTCCCCAATTCTCTCAATTCTTTCTTTCTTTTCCCCTCTAGCCGATTCATACTTGAGCCTCCATAATATTCTTTTTCATCTCTTCCTCATCACCACTACTGTTAAGCAAAAGCAAAATCACCCTAGTGTTCCTCAAAGCCGAATCTCTGTGGTTTTAACCAAGGGTGCCGTCGACTGTAGTATTAAGGTAAGGGCAATTGATTTTTTTTTGTTCAATCTCTTTTAGCCGAAATCTAGAAACTAATCCCCTTGATGTCTTTTGGCCGAAATAATAAAAGAGGTTTTGGGATTTGTCCGCTATTGTCGACTACAAGGGAGAAGGGGTCTTTCGGGACTTTTAAGATCTAGGGTAAGCTATGGATGATATTCGACCATAGGCCATTTTATTGTGATTAAATGTTAGGTTGGATCTAACATATGTCTGTAGGGATTTCGACAGATATCCCAATCAAGTAGCAATTTCGGGAGTGGATTCATCAAGGTAAGGGTGTAAGTGTTCGGCCTAAGGCCACTTTCTAATACTTTTGGTATAGAAGCCGATTCTAACAGTGGTTAAGCAGGGTATTTCGACAACTCCCTTATCAAGTGGTTGTTTTCAGGAATTAAGATCCACAAGGTAAGTGCCTATGATATTCGGCCAAGGCCATAGTTGATGTTTCAGATCTATTTCTCATTCTGAACAAAAGCCGAAAACTAACCTGTAAAGTGATTTAGTGCTAGCCGATTTCAAGGAAGAAATACTACAAAGTTTCAGGATTTGATTAGTCATCAAATCGGCAGCAAGGGACGAAGATCTAACGCATTAGATCGGGCTTTCGGGACTTGAGTGAACTCGTTAAGTGAATCAGGTGTGTACCCCACCCTAAGCCTTAATAGATTTATGGTTATGTTTTAATAAACGTATTAATATGAACATGTAATATGTGGCTAAGGGTACCATGAAATGGTACAAAGTACTCAGGTACGTTTTCCTACTCCTACTATGAGTATAATATGATCTGATCAGCACATATGCAAAAAATTATAAGAATGTGAATAAGAAATATGATATGGTTTATGCATATTTATGACATGGGGCATATGGGTTATACGAAAAGGGGAAGTGATCTGGTGGTTTATACCACAAATATCTGAATGTGGTGACTCATGTCACAAAATATTATCTGGTGGCTATGCCACAAAATTATAAGGGCGATGAGCATGTTGTCTGCAGCGACTGCCTTCGATGATGTGTAGCGGATGGAGGGTTGACTTAGTAGTCCCCACGGTGAGATGGTTGGTACGGGTGATGTGTACCGGATGGTATTTAGGTTTGGGTTCGGGTTTGCATCACTATTTCTATCTGTTATATATATTTATGTATGATATGATATGACATGCCTGAATCATTAAGATTTAGTATTGGTTACACGTTGAGTCTGTTTGACTCACCCCGTTGGGGAATATTTTCTTTCAGGTGACACTCAGTGATAGACCGGGCCGGCAGGAGCTTAGTGGTGGCCATGTTCAGCTCAGAATTTATTTTATTTGGACTTTCTTTATTTTAAGTATTTTGGATTTATTCGGATTTTACTTTGATGTAATAAGGCCTTTGCTATTAACTGTTTATGCATGCATTTTTAATTATTATATTATGATACAATTTTTATTGAATTAAACCTTGAACGATTTTTCTTAAATAAAAATAAATCTTTAAATATTTTGACACCTAATACAAAGGATTTTCAATTTAAATGGTAAACTCTAAAAACTCGATTTTTACCTTTAACTTGTAGTTTCGAAATATAACAGTAAAGTTTTATAAAACCTAGATTTCAAGAATAAACTTGTTTTCAACTCGAGCCCAACACAAAGTAAAATTTCTTTCAAAACCATCCAAATTTTCCAAAGTATTCAAGAAGTTTTGAACCGTTTTACTCGAGGAACATACCAGATCCGGTCAAGGCTCGTGGGCCAGGTTTGGGGTGTTTCAGCTTGGTATCAGAGCCCAGTTTTAAACTGTCGACCTTGGGTTTAAAGCCCATAACGTTTTTAAAATAAGGTCGAAACAAGTTTTGTGAACAATTTTGTGAAATGAGCAGGTTTTCTGGCATGGCACCTAAGTCTCCGACCCGAAGTCCACCAGGTAAGTACCCCTATCTGTTGTGTGAATTATAGTATGATTTGTATAAGGTTAGAATAGGAACATATATTAGTATATGAAGCACTTGAACCCTAGGATTAGTTTACCCCAACATAGAGATTCATAAAACTTAAAGCCTAATTAAACCTACCTGTGGCTAAGTTGCCGAGTTAGGGTGTGGCAACCATTGTGCGCATGTCTAGGATTGGATTCACGAAGAGCCTGGTATTTAAGCAGTCCTCGTGACTCACCTCCTCTTCACTCGAATCCTACCTGGTGCGTAGCTACGGTTCACCCTAACCAAGAGGACTTATTCACGGGCTAAACCCAATAACTAAAACCCGAAAGGGATTAGCTGTATTTTCATAAAAACTTCAGTTTTAAAATCACCAAATTACCCCTTTAAATTGTAGCAAAATTTAGGTTGAAAATTTTTCAAAACATTGCCGACTTACAAAATTACCTAAATACCCCTAGTGGTAAAATTACTAAAATACCCTTGGGTTTCAGAATTTCCATACTACCCCCGATTTTAATAAAATTTTCTGATTTTGCAAAAGTATCCAAAAACTTTATCTTTGCGAAATACCAAGATACCTTAATTTGCAAAATTTACAAAATTACCCCTGATTTACAAAATTACCAAAATGACCCCCGATTCCTAAAATTTCTGCCATACCTCTAATTTGAGAAAATTTTCAAAAGTACCCGCGAGTTTTGAAAATTTCAATGTGCCCCGATTTATTAAGCTTTTCAAATTGACCCCGATTTATTACTAAAATACCCTTGTAGGAGAAATGACGAAAATACCCTTGGGGTAGGAACAGACAAAAAAATGTTTGGATAGTGAATGTGTGTGGTACATACCATTGAATGGATGTGTTTCTCGGAACTGGGATAGAAGACTCGAAACTTTGATTGATCGAAAGAACCCCTATTAATTTTCTTTTCATAAAACTTCTTCGCGGATAATCAGTGGAACAAAATACTAATGCATAAAATTTCTTAATCAGATTAAAGCACGATCGTAGAAATGAGCTCTAGGGGACGCGGTAGTAATGTGCGAGGGTGTGGTAGAGGCAAGATGACTGTGTCGGAACCTGTTAGATCGGGTCAAGGGTCTAAGAATGAGGTACCACCGCCACCACCACCACCAGCTGTTGGTGGTGGTGGCGAAGATCGACGGGGGATGATGTCAGATCGCAGTCGTGGCTTTGTGCGTTCTTGAAATGGTGGCTGGAATAGGAGGAAATATGGGAGCTCAAAAATCTGTACCCGAGCTACTCCGAGCCAACGGAGCTGAGGTATTCCGTGGCACCCAGTACAGCTGAGTATTGGTTGGAGGCGACGGAACGAATTATGGATGAGCTGGATCTGACCCCTGAGGAGAAACTGAAAGGAATGGTGGCGCTGCTACGCGATGAAGCATATCAATGGTGGCTCATAGTTCAGGATGGTGCCACAGCTGAGGATCTGACTTGGGAGTACGTTAAGGCGGCGTATCAGAAGAAGTATGTCGGCACACGTTACACTGATACGCAGAGAAAGGCATTTCTGGGGCTGGTTCAAGGGAATAAGTCCGTAGCAGAGTACGAAGCTGAATTCCTAAGGTTGAGCCGGTATGCTCGAGGAGTAGTGGCTACGGAGCATGAGCGATGTGTCCGGTTTGAGGACGGACTAAGGGATGACCTAAGGTTGTTAATAGCTCCGCACCAGGAATGGGAGTTTTCTGCATTGGTAGAGAAGGCTAAAGTAGCTGAAGGGATTAAGGACTCTGTGAGCTAAAACACGGATCGGAACAAGTAGAAAAGAGGATTTGGATCGTCAGGATCGTCTGGGAATGCACAGAAGAGGCCTAGAGTTGATGGGCCGCGAGGTCAGCAGACTGGAACAGGAGGGCAATATCATACTTGTACTCAATATGGGAAAATGCACTTAGGGGAGTGTTGGAAGAAGACAGGAGGATGCTTTAAGTGCGGGTCTAAGGATCACATGATTAAGGACTATCCTATTAAGATAGACGGGAGCCGCTCAACAGGTCAGGGTGTTATTCAGGCTGGTAGAGGTGGACAGCAGCCTCAGCGAGGTCGTGGTCCGAATGGTAAAAGTAACGGTGCTGGAAGGGGATGAGGAACACCTGGCAGAGGTGTTGGTAATACAGAGGCAAGACAGCCAGGTCTAGTGTATGCAGTTCGCAGGAGGAAGGACGGAGACGTACCAGACGTCATAACCGGTACATTCCTTATATTTAGCAAGCCTTATTTTGCTCTGATTGATGCGGGCTCGAACCATTCCTATGTTGCAAGTAGTGTAGTGGAAACACTAGGCATAACGTCTGAACTATCTAATAGGGAGATGACTGTAGTAAGCCCATTAGGCCAAACTGTAGTGGTGAATAAGATCCTTCGGAGTGTACCTCTAGAGATTCAGGGAGTGATCTTTCTTGCTGACTTAATGGAACTACCCTTCGGAGAATTCGATCTCATTCTGGGCATGGATTGGCTAGTGGGACATCGAGCTATGTTGGATTGTGCAGCTAAGCGGATGAAGTTAAGGATGCCGGAGGATGAGGCGATAATTATGATAGGAGAAAGAAGAAACTACTTGTCTAACGTAGTTTCAGCACTAAAGGCAGATAAGATGGTTCGGAAGGGGTGCAAGGCATTTTTGGCCTTCGTAAGTGCGTTGGATGTGAAGGAAGGGGGAGTTAGTGGAGTTTGAACAGTAAGAGAATTTGTGGATGTCTTTCCGGAGGAGTTACCGAGAATACCCCCGGATAGAGAAGTGGAATTTGGAATTGATTTGCTACCGGGAACAGCTCCTGTGTCAATTGCCCCTTATAGAATGGCACCAAAGAAGTTGGTTGAGCTCAAGGCTCAAATCCAAGAGCTGCTTGATCGTGGGTTTATTCGACCCAGTGTGTCTCAATGGGGAGCACCGGTCTTGTTTGTGAAAAAGAAGGACGGAACTATACATATGTACATAGATTATCGTCAGCTGTATAAGTTAACCATCAAGAACAAGTACCCATTTTGAATTATTTTTGAATGGGTAAAAAGAGAAAAAAGAGGAGAAAAATAAGGAAGCTGATAAGGGAGTGTGAGTTGGCCGATTGGGGGAATCTAAGTGTAGCAATTTCGGCCAAGGAAGGGGAATAAGGCCATTCTTCATTCTTTTCCTCTCTTTTGAGTCTCTACCGAATTCTTTAAGCAAATCCTCTCTTTTTCTCTTTCGTTTGACAAAACCGAAAGTCCTCTTGCCCAATTCTCTCAATTCTTTCTTTCTTTTCCCCTCTAGCCGATTCATACTTGAGCCTCCATAATATTCTTTCTCATCTCTTCCTCATCACCACTACTGTTAAGCAAAAGCCGAATCTCCCTAGTGTTCCTCAAAGCTGAATCTCTGTGGTTTTAAGCAAGGGTGCCATCGACTATAGTATTAAGGTAAGGGCAATTGATTTTTGATGTTCAATCTCTTTTAGCCGAAATCTAGGAACTAATCCCCTTGATGTCTCTTGGCCGAAATAATAGAGGTTTCGGGATTTGTCCGCTATTGTCGACTACAAGGGAGAAGGGGTCTTTCAGGACTTTTAAGATCTAAGGTAAGCTATGGATGATATTCGACCATAGGCCATTTTATTGTGATTAAATGTTAGGTTGGATCTAACATATGTCTGTAGGGATTTCAACAGATATCCCAATCAAGTAGCAATTTCGGGAGTGGATTCATCAAGGTAAGGGTATAAGTGTTCGGCCTAAGGCCACTTTCTAATACTTTTGGTATAGAAGCCGATTCTAACAGTGGTTAAGCAGGGTATTTCGACAACTCCCTTATCAAGTGGTTGTTTTCAGGAATTAAGATCCACAAGGTAAGTGCCTATGGTATTCGGCCAAGGCCATAGTTGATGTTTCAGATCTATTTCTCATTCTGAACAAAAGCCAAAAACTAACCTGTAAAGTGATTTACTGCTAGCCGATTTCAAGGAAAAAATACTACAAAGTTTCGGGATTTGATTAGTCATCAAATCGACAGCAAGGGACTAAGATCTAACGCATTAGATTGGGCTTTCGGGACTTGAGTGAACTCATTAAGTGAATCAGGTGTGTACCCCACCCTAAGCCTTAATAGATTTATGGTTATGTTTTAATAAACGTATTAATATGAACATGTAATATGTGGCTAAGGGTACCATGAAATGGTACAAAGTACTCGGGTACGTTTTCCTACTCCTACTATGAGTATAATATGATCTGATCAGCACATATGCAAAAAATTATAAGAATGTGAATAAGAAATATGATATGGTTTATGCATATTTATGACATGGGGCATATGGGTTATACGAAAAGGGGAAGTGATCTGGTGGTTTATACCACAAATATCTGAATGTGGTGACTCATGTCACAAAATATTATCTGGTGGCTATGCCACAAAATTATAAGGGCGATGAGCATGTCGTCTGCAGTGACTGCCTTCGATGATGTGTAGCGGATGAAGGGTTGACTTAGTAGTCCCCACGGTGAGATGGTTGGTACGGGTGATGTGTAGCGGATGGTATCTAGGTTTGGGTTCGGGTTTGCATCACTATTTCTATCTGCTATATATATTTATGTATGATATGATATGACATGCCTGAATCGTTGAGATTTAGTGTTGATTACACATTGAGTCTGTTTGACTCACCCCGTTGGGGAATATTTTCTTTAAGGTGACACTCAGTGATGGACCGGGCCGGCAGGAGCTTAGTGGTGGCCATGTTTAGCTCAGACTTTATTTTATTTGGACTTTCTTTATTTTAAGTATTTTGGATTTATTCGGATTTTGCTTTGATGTAATAAGGCCTTTGCTATTAACTGTTTATGCATGCATTTTTAATTATTATATTATGATACAATTTTTATTAAATTAAACCTTGAACGATTTTTCTTAAATAAAAATAAATCTTTAAATATTTTGACACCTAATACAAAGGATTTTCAATTTAAATGGTAAACTCTAAAAACTCAGTTTTTACCTTTAACTTGTAGTTTCGAAATATAACAATAAAGTTTTATAAAACCTGGATTTCAAGAATAAACTTATTTTCAACTCGAGCCCAACACAAAGTAAAATTTCTTTCAAAACCATCCAAATTTTCCAAAGTATTCAAGAAGTTTTGAACCGTTTTACTCGAGGAACATACCAGATCCGGTCAAGGCTCGTGGGCAGGGTTTGGGGTGTTTCAGTTTCGGCATTCGAGGTAAGTTGCTGTGTTAATAATAATGCAATAATGTTGTAATTTATATTTGAAAGCTAAATTAATGAATTAATTGAATTATGTTGAATTAAATGTTATGACAAATTATCATTTGAATGGTAAGTACAAATTTAGTAAGTTATTAATCAATCGTGTTGTGTAGATTTATCTGTATAGTTGTACTTAAATTGAATGTGAAGTAGACTTAAATGTCATTGGTATACCCGAATGTGTTGTGTGTATATATATATATCAATGATGTAGTTAAATGTGGTACGAAATTGAGAGTTGAAATTGCAACCGAATGTGATGTATATATATGTCTATGATATAACCGTATGAGATATCGAGTTGAGGAGTGAATATGTTCGAATGTGATACAGATGTGTAGCAAAGATATAATTGAATGTGATGTTGATTATAGAAATGAAATAAGTGAATTTGTATATAAGCAATTGATATTTAAGTTTTATGTATGTATAAATGTTTATGAGATTTGGGAACAAGTTCGATTCAATTGAGATAGGATGTTTGAAAAGCTTCATATGAACCTTAAGGATTAGTTAAGATTTTCGATGTATGAATTATGTGTAAGATGACTTTGCATCAGTGATATCAGGCTTTATGCCTAGCAGGCTTTGTGCCGGTGTATAATATCAGGCTTTATGCCTAGCAGGCTTTATACTGGTGAATTATATCAGGCTTATTGCCTAACAGGCTCTGTGCCGGTGTATTATATTATGCTTTATGCCTAGCAAATTTTATGTGAGCACTAAGTGTGTGAATTTAACATCCGAGCACTAAGTGTGCGAAATCGGATATTGAGCACTAAGTGTGCGAAATCGGATATTGAGCACTAAGTGTGCAAATTTAACATCCGAGCACTATGTGTGCGAAATCGAATTGAGCACTGAGTGTGCGAATTTAACATCCGAGCACTAAGTGTGTGAAATCGGATATTGAGCACTAAGTGTGCGAATTTAACATCCGAGCACTAAGTGTGCGAAATCGAATATTGAGCACTAAGTGTGCGAGTTTAATTTCTGAGCGCTAAGTGCGCGAAATCGGATAAAGATCTTTAAGTGCATAAATTGAACTACGAGCATTAAAGGGAAGGGTAAATGTGAATTTAAAAAAATTCAATTCGGTAAGTTCCAATGTTATGAGTAATTGTGAATTAGTGTTATCATGAGACAAGTGATTGAATGTGAAAAGGATTTAATAATGTGATAATAATGTGCAAGTGAACATTGTAATTGATGCATTTATATGTTTAAGTATGAATATGAAATCGTTTGTATAAGTGAAGTGCAGATATGAAATTAAGTAGGAAATCGTATGAACAAATAATACAGGTATGTGTATGAAATTGCTATTGTATGATTTATATGTTGAATAAAGTGTTTGGGTTATGATGCATCATTTGTAAGGATGCAAATGAGTGAGATGTTCCTATGATCAAATGATAGTTATATGCTAGGTTATACTATGTTTTTGTGCATATGTTAAAAAAAAATGAAAGTGAGTATAAGAAAATCATGAAAAAGGTGAAATTAGCATGAAGACAGTACTGGACAGCAGTAGTTGTGTGACTTTGAAAAATCACCAAAAATTGAGGAAACTGAATTAGAGGTTTAATAAGATATGAAATTAAATCTGAATGAGTCTATTTTCATATAGAAAAATGGTGTAACAAAAGAATTTCATATTTTGAGATATTTAAATTTTTGTGAAACTGGTTCAGAATGATTATGTGATCCCCTATTTTGAATTTGGAAATTCATTAAACATTGCACAAAAATAATCATGGGATAAAGTTTATATCCTTGAATTTCTAAATTGAGCCTATTTTCAATAGAAACAAATGGTAATATCATTTGAGTTCTGTACAATGAGATAATTAATTTTTAGTGAAGAAAGGTCGAAACTGTCAAACAGCATAACAGGGGAGAATTTAATGAATAAACTGTACTTATTGGCTAAACCAAAAATTCTGAAAATTTTATGGTAATAAGATATGTGAGTCTATTTTTAGGAAAAATTAATAGATCTTAATTTGGAGTTCTGTAGCTCCAGATATAAATAATTTAATGACTGTGACTTGAGAAAACAGCTTAACTGGAATTTGAATAAATAGAAAGAATATAAAAATAACATGTTATCGCATTGCTTATTATTTTCATGCGAGCTTACTAAGCGTAAAGCTTACTCCCTCCTTTCCATTTCTTTTAGTTTTTTTTAGGTCAACTCAGGGTTGGAGATCGTCGGAGGCAGCATCACACTATCGAGCCATTATCCTAGGAGTATTGGCATGTGTATGTTAAATGTTTTCAAGTGAGTTGCATGTATAGTGACTTAGTTTTTTCTATGATGGATGTAGTTGTGATTAGCCAAATGTATTGGCTTATATTGATTTGTTGATTATAGCCATGAGATATGGCTTATAATAATTTTTTGCTTGTAAGCCTATTTGTCCATGGTATGTGTTAATGTCTTGCTATGTGGTATAAGTGATTAAATAGATGACAAGGTCAAATGCATGTGTTTGAAAAATTTTAATTTTGGGCGAAATTTGGTAACTCGATTTTGTATGATTGTGAATGTTTAAGTCTAGTAACGCCTCGAACACTATCCCGGTGTTGGATACGGGTGAGTGGTGTTACAAAAATTACCAAAATACCCTCGATAGGTAAATTACTGAAATACCCTCGGTGGGTAAATTACTGTTATACCCTTAGTGGGTAAATTACTGTTATACCCTTAAGGGTTGATTAGTATGATTGCATGTATTCTGTTTAGCTGGTTATGATGGTAATTTGTTTCATACATCATTTTTGATATATGCTCCGCATACATGACATTCTGCATGGGATTGGGATATTGATGATTGAAGGAAGTGTAGTATGGTGGCTCTGCCACAATCTGTATAGTGGCTATGCCACGTGTATTCTGTTATTCTGATGGCTTTGCCACAAATTCTGTGATTAGCAGCTTGTCTGCCATATTGGTGTGTAGCGGATGGGTGGGTCGATTTAGAAATCCCCACAGGTGTGTTGGGTTGGTATGGGTGGTGTGTAGCAGATGGATTATTGGGTTGGGCTACATACTCTGATTGCATTAATATGTTTATAGGGCTAAGTCCCAGTCTGCTTCTGTATGGGCTTCGGCCCAATCTGCTTCCGTATGGGCTCGAGCCCAGTTAGTGACCGATTAGGGGATTACACACTGAGTTCTCGTAACTCACCCTTCAGCTTTAACCTTACAGGTGATCCCCAGCATTAGAGGATATGGTGCTACAGAGGACTCCGAGGAGGCCATACATCGGGAATGTTTCTCGGGAACTTAGTAAATTTTTGTTTTTTAATTTATTTTGGGTTAATATTTTTGTAATAAGGTCGTTGGTTTATTTTCTTTAAGTTTTCTTTAATAAATGTTAAATTTATAAATACGTGGTTTTCTTAAAACGACACCAACTGTTTTTCAAAATATCACATCTTCGTAATTCACTGAATTTGATTTTTGTTATACACAAAGTTTTTGGAAACAATAATAATAACAATAATAACATTTTTACTAGAAAACCATAAAAGCAAATCTGAATTTCACAAACAACAAAGCTCGGAATATCAAAAAGAATATGAAGTTTTTAACGACCGTGAAATTTTCAAACAACTCTTTTATGTGGCATGCCAGATCCAGTCGTAACATCTAGGCCGGATTTGGGGTGTTACACACATTTTCATGTAGCTCACATATCAAATGATCATATTCATACTTATCTTCCATTTCCAAATTTCATATACATTTCATACGTACCTAAAACGGATACATATTGACATATTCAATCATATCTCGAAATGCCTGTTAAACCGTTCGAAATCAAATAGGATACTCGGATAGTTCGTAAAGGTCGTACAATGCCAACGTTCCAGACGTGGTCTTACATGTAATTAAATATCGATGCCTCTGTCCTAGGCAAGGTCTTACATGAAATCATATACGATGCCGATGTCCCAAACATGGTCTTACACGTAAATCTCAAATCGATGCCACCGTCCCAGACGTGGTCTTACACGATAACTCATATCGGAATCCTATGTCATGACATATACATCCTAACTATTCCTATGATTCGTACTGCGCTTTTTGGATGTCATCACATTATCGAAGTTTTCTCGGATTTCACATATTCAGCTCCAATAACCATTCATCACATTTCATTAACATATAAACAATAATAATTCAATTCAAACACATTTATTTATATATAGACTTACCTCGTACGGGAAAGAACGGAAACGAATGACTATTCAACTACTTTCTGTTTCCCCCGATCTAATTTCCTTTTCTTTGGTTCTTGATCTATACACATTTAAATTTAACTCTTTTATTCACCAAACCATTAAATTCAATCCATTTACACATATTTAAGGTATTTGACAAATTAGCCCTCATATTTTCACATTTTAACACTTTAGTCCTCATTTCACAAAATCACAAAATACACAAAATTTCACATTTTTCATGCTTAGCTAAATTTTCATGGAGTTCATTTAAGCCCATATATTTCATTTATTTCACATTTTAGTCCTTCAAATTCTCATTTTCACAATTTAGCCCATAATACACAAATTCATCAAAAATCCAAATACAAAACATGTTAACCCAACACATATCTTTCATTTTTCATCAACTAACATCACAAAGCTCATAATTTCATCAATGGAATAACTCAAAATCTTCATCAAATTCAAAAATTGTGACATGGGCTAGCTAGTACACTTAACAACAATCACAAAAACATAAAAATCAGTAAAAATGGATCTGTAACATCCTAAAAAGGGCCTATGCATTTTCGGTTTAATTGTACGAAATGACATGTCTTATGTGTTATGAATAGATTTTGAATATTTTTTGAAACCTGGAAATGTATGGAAATGTTAGGGTTAAAAGAGGAAAGTGAACATTTTTGGAAACCTGGAAATGTATGGAAATGTTAGGGTTAAAAGAGGGAAGTGAACATTTTTGGAAACTAAGGAAATGTAAGGAAATGATTTAGAAATGATTCAAAAGAGGAAAGTGAACATTTCTGGAAACTTGGAAATGTAAGGAAATGTTAGGGTTAAAGAGGCAAACGAAAGTTTTTGGAAACTTAGAAATGACTTAGAAATGTCGAGTTTTAAAGTTTAAAAGAGGAAATTAAGGCAATAGGCCTTAAGAGAAAAAAAATATGTGAAATTTGACACACAAACAGGCTTGGAAAAGTGGCCTGGAGATGTCACTTAGGGCCTCTGGAAATGGCGCCACATGCAAGGGTGTTGGGCCTGAGTTCGAGTCACTTGGGAAGCAAATAAAAGAAGTTTTATTTTTGCTTCCAGAAGCCAGAGGTGGACGGCACCAGCTTTCTAGAAAGGAAGAGTTTTATTCTCTTTAAATTTCGGCTAATAAAAGGATAAATAGTAGATTTATTTTAAATTATTTTCAAGAGATAATTGTAGATTAATTCCTTTTATTTTTAATGGATAAAAGAAGAGATAATAGAAGGATTATTATTATTCAGGAGATAAAGTTATCAAATTTAAAAGAGTGGTGGCCAAGTAAGGGATTCTGAGTAGTAAATTCGGCTATAAAAGGAAAAAAATAGGGCTACTCATCAATTTTTCTTCTTCCCCTTCTCCCTGCCGAATTTCTTAGTGCTCTCCTCTCTTCTCTTCTCTTTTTATTTTGTCAAGCGCAAAATCTACTTCTTCTTTATCCACCATTGCCGATTCTTTAAGCCTCAAGAATCAAAAGTGTTGATACACCTCTAGGCCATAGTTGTCTAGTCTTCAAGACTCTATAGCCGAATCTTTGAGGAGCTCCAAGCATAGGTGCTGTCGATTTCTCCAAGTAAGGGTAAGATCTAGACTCGGTTTCCATTCTTTTCTTTTTAAGCCTGTCAAAATTTAAGGACTAATCCCTCATATTGTATTTTGGCCGAAACTATGGAAGGGAATTTTGGGATTTAGTGGTGGTCAACTACAAAAGGAGATCAGTCGGGATTTTCAAAGATCTACGGTGAGGCAATCGATCTAAGGCTATTTCTCATGATTAAATGATTGGAAATTAGATCTAATATTTATAAGTCTATAGGGATTTCGACAGAGGTATAAAAGGATCCCGGGATTTGAGAATTTCAAGGTAAGTCCCTATATACATTCGGCCAAAGGCCATGTTAGATTAAATCTAACATATGGTTAAAGGAATTTCGACAATTCCTAGGGAAACAAGGATCAATTTCGGAATTTGTTGGTGTCCAAATCGGCAGCAAGGTAAGTTTTAAGAATACTAATCCTACTAGGATTTGGATTTATGGCCGAATGGCTTTTTATTAAAGTAGTAAGTGATTAATCAAATGTAAGGATTAAGGATCTAATCATTAGATCAAGCTTTTCGGGATCTCAAGGAATTTGCTAAGCGAATTAGGTGTGTACCCTACACCAATCTTTATAGATTCATGGCTTTAACTTAATATATGTTTTAATCTGAAAATATAAGAATATGGCTAAGGTACCGTGTTACAGGTACGTTTCCTACTTCTACTAGGATTACGAAATATGTTATATTTAACATGTGAAAAGTGACATGAATGTGAATTTAAGTATGGTATGCATAATATGAATAATACGGGGCATTCGGGTTATATGAAAAAGGGGAAGTGAATGTGATGACTTCGGTCTCACTATCTGAATGTGGTGACTTCGGTCACATTATCTGAAACGGTAACTTCGGTTACATTATCTGAATGTGGTAACTTCGATTACATTATCTGAATGTGGTGTCTCGTGACACAATTATCTTGTGGCTATGCCACGAATTTATATGGGCGATGAGCACGTCGACTGCAGCGACTACCTTCGATGGTGTGTAGCGGATGGAGGGTTGACTTAGTAGTCCCCACGGTTTGCAGGTTGGTACGGGGATGTGTAGCGGATGGCATCTAGGTTTGGGTTTGGGTTGTATCATCACTTTTATCTGTTATATGAGTAAGTATTTGATATGAAAATGTATGCCTGATCTATTGAATTTTAGTGTTGTGTACACATTGAGTCTGTTGACTCACCCCATTATCGGACTATTTTTCAGGTGACGATCAATAATGGATCGGGTTCGGCAGAAGCTTAGGGATGGCCATGCTCAGCTTGAAGTTTTATTCAATATTTAAGTATTTTAGAATTTTATTTTGGGATTTTACTTGATGTAATAAGGCCATAAGTTACATTTCTGTACTTTTATTTTTAATTACTATGTTACGAATTATTTTCAATTAAAGTTAAGTAAAATTTATTTCTTTAAAAATAAACTCTAATTTTTTTGTCACCTTCACTAATTGGATTTTAAAATAAGATAAATGGGTTTTTGACTCAAGCCCAACCCAAAACAATATTTTTTTAAAAAAATCGCACAAGTTTTCCTCTAGAAATAAAAGAATTTTGAAACCGATTTACTCAAGGAACATACTAGATCCGGTTCAGGCTCGTGGGTCAGGTTTGGGGTGTTTCAGTTTGGTATCAGAGCCCGTTTCAAACTCTCGGCCTGAGGTTTAAAGCCCAAAACGTTTTCAAAGCGAGCCCAAATAAGTTTTATGAAAACATTTTTGGAAATAAGCAGGTTTTTCTGGCATGGCACGTAAGTCTCCGACCCGCAGTCCACCAGGTAAGTACTTCTATCCATTTGTGTGATTTATAGTATGATCTGTAGAAGGGTAAGAATGGAACGTAGAAATAGTATGATAAGTACTTGAACCCTAGGACTAGTTTTCCCCAACATTTACATAAGACTTAAGTGACTAATTAAACAAACCTGTGGTTAAGTCGCCGAGTTAGGGTGTGGCAACCATGGTGCGCATGTCTAGGATTGGATTCTAAGAGCACGGTACTTAAGCAGTCCTAGTGACTCACCTCCTCTTCTCAGGAATCCTACCTGGTGCGTAGCTACGGTTCACACTAATCAAGAGGACTCAGTCACAGGCTAAACACAATAACTAAAACCCGAAAGGGAACTAGCCGTGTTTTTATAAAAACCCTAGTTTTAAAACTCTTAAATTTACCTTTTCAATTTGTGAGAACTATTTTTACAAAATTTTCGGAAAATTTTTCGATTTATGAAATTACAAAAATACCCCTAGTGGTAAATTATAAAAATACCCTTGGTTTATGAAATTCCCAAAATACCCACAGTTCTTATCAAGATTTCATTACTTTATAAAATGTTCAAAAACCCTAATTTGCAAATTATCAAAAATATCTTGATTTGGAGAAAAATTACGAAATTGCCCTTAACTCACAAAATTACCAAAATGACCCTGATTTTTAAAATTTTTGCAACATTACCGAATTGGAAAACAAATTCTCAAAAAGAACCCCCAAGTTTTGCCGCTTTTGAAATACCCCTGAATTATTAAACTTTACAAATTTACCCTGGTTTGTGAAAAATTATCGAAATACCCCTGGAATTTCAAAATTACCGAAAGGCCCCGAGATTTCAAAATTACCAAAATACCCTTATTGACAAAATCACCAAGGAACATTATTTTGACAAATTACGAAAATACCCCTGTAGGACAAATTACGAAAATATCCCTGGGTAGTGGAAAAAAAAAACAACAACAATGAAAACTACAACATTTCTCTAAATGAACGAAAGTTTATAATTGGTTGATGAATGTGAACGTGACTTTCTGAATAGTGAACTTGAGCTGAGAACTTTGTTTGATCGAAAGAACCACTTTTAAACATCTCTTTTCATAAAACTGTTCGCGGTTAATCAGTGAAACAAAAGTACCAATGTATAAAACTCTTAAATCAGATTAAATCGCGACGTTAGAAAATTAGTTCTAGGGGACGTGGTCGTCGTGGACGGGATAAGAGGAGTCTTGGACCGTAAGAATCGTCTAAAAGTCTTCGAGAAAGACGTAAGGTTGAGAATTTCGCTTTCGTGTTTTTAAGCCAACTACTAAAAATCTGGACCGTCCGTGTGCTCAGTGTGGAAGGTATCATGTTGGCAAGTGTTGGAACCGAGATCGGGAATGTTTTAGATGAAAGTCTAAGGCTCATTTGGTTAAGAATTGCCCATAATATGAATAATATGGGGCATTCGGGTTATATGAAAAAGGGGAAGTGAATGTGATGACTTCGGTCTCACTATCTGAATGTGGTGACTTCGGTCACATTATCTGAATACGGTAACTTCGGTTACATTATCTGAATGTGGTAACTTCGGTTACATTATCTGAATGTGGTGTCTCGTGACACAATTATCTTGTGGCTATGCCACAAATTTATATGGGCGATGAGCACGTCGACTGCAGCGACTGCCTTCGATGGTGTGTAGCGGATGGAGGGTTGACTTAGTAGTCCCCACGGTGTGCAGGTTGGTACGAGGATGTGTAGTGGATGGCATCTAGGATTGGGTTTGGGTTGCATCAGCACTTTTATCTGTTATATGAATAAGTATTTGATATGAAAATGTATGCCTGATCTATTGAATTTTAGTGTTGTGTACACATTGAGTCTGTTGACTCACCCCATTGTGGGACTATTTTTTAGGTGACGATCAATAATGGACCGGGTTCAGCAGAAGCTTAGGGATGGTCATGCTCAGCTTGAAGTTTTATTCAATATTTAAGTATTTTAGAATTTTATTTTGGGATTTTACTTGATGTAATAAGGCCATAAGTTACATTTCTTTACTTTTATTTTTAATTACTATGTTACGAATTATTTTCAATTAAAGTTAAGTAAAATTTATTTCTTTAAAAATAAACTCTAATTGTTTTGTCACCTTCACTAATTGGATTTTAAAATAAGATAAATGGGTTTTTGACTCAAGCCCAACCCAAAACAATATTTTTTAAAAAAAATCGCACAAGTTTTCCTTTAGAAATAAAAGAATTTTGAAACCGGTTTACTCAAGGAACATACCAGATCCGGTTCAGGCTCGTGGGTCGAGTTTGGGGTGTTTCAAGATCAAATTTCATACGTTAATTGTGCTTGGCAATGGCTGAATGAAGAAAAAGCTTAAAACTCTATTTTTTTCTCATGAATTTCGACAATCAAGATGATAATGGCCATATTTTCATGTTTGTTTTATTTTAATTCATATTAATACATCAATTACCAAAATGTCCATTAATAAAACATTACATATAATGGATGATCATTTAAGTCAAAATCCACTAACTATGGTCTAATCACATAATAAGGACCTCTTATTTAAAAAGCCATGTCAATTCGGCACTTCATCAAATCGAACACAACTTTTACATTTTCTGCGAATAAATCCTTTTATCAAATTGGCAAACAAATGATAAAATTTTCATACGAAATTTTCACACATATCAATTCATATACTATAAACACGAAAAATAATATTAAAATATTTTCAAACTCAGATTTGTGGTCTCGAAACCACTATTCTGACTAGGGTATAAACCGGGTTGTTACAACAGCACTCCTAGATCTTTAGACATCTTGTTGGGCTGACCTTTCCTTAGTACCGCTAGCACTAAGATTAAGGTGAGTAGTGGAACTCTCGTGATGGAAGTTGACAGGCACACATAAGATTTTCTTGGAGGAAAGCACGAAACCAAAGAAAGAGGCGCAAGGACGATTCAACCCAAATATAGTGGATGTGATAAAAGAGGGAGAATTTTCAAGCTCATACAAATGACTGAATTTAGCTGGAACAGCTCCAATACTAGTTGGGGGGTTAAGCTAGTGACGTTAAACAAGCGCTTGTTGGGAGGCAACCCAATTTTTCTTCTTCTTCTTCTTATTTTTATTTTATTATTTATTATTTATTACTTTATTAATTTATTTTATTTGGATATTAATAAATTTCTCTTATTCTATCTAGGTAAACCAGCAGGGAAAAAACTCAAGAATTGGCATGCTTTCACAAATATCCCTTATTCTATCCCTATTCCAAGTAGGAATAACGCATCTCTGTTATTACTTAAGCAAAACCTGCATCCAAACACCCATCATACAGCCAAATACCCTTTTTCTACACCTTCAAACCCTAAACTTTTCCCCATTTTTCACCCAAATAACCTTTCAGCCTTTGTTCTCCTTCTTCCTCACCCTCACCACCGGTTTGCCCACCACCATGGTTAGAACTAGAAGTCGTGCCACTGCCGAACCTTCCAACATGTTAACTTAGCCGATGAACTCCTTCCCCTCCTTCCTCTTCTCCATGTGACACCAAACCTTTCGCTCATTACAGCTATGCGTGAATGACAATGACTACATAGGGAGTTTTTCTAAACCCTTTTACTTTCACCTATTTTTCATTTTTCTTTTTCCTTTTTCTTTCACATCGAGGACAATGTGTTTTAAGTAAGGGGAGGCATTCCTCATTATTTCTGTCATTTTATCTGCTGCTTTTACTATTATGGTACTATTGCTGCTGCCTTGTGCTCATTTTTGCCCACATTTATTTTTTTAGAATATTATGCCTCTTTTCATGCTCGAGATTTTTACCAGGACTTACCCACTATTTGACCTGCGAGCATGATTCTTGTCTAATGAGCTAGTTATGATTTTTCTAAGTTGGATTTCGTCTCTACTGTTTTATTTTTATTTGGCCATAATTATGATTCATAGAGATAACCTTATCTTGCTTATAGTAAAACTGATTAAGTCTAAATGGAAAGAGAACACTTAACACAATTGCATGCTAAAATTATGTTCATGACTGTTAGGTGATTGTTGAAACTTATTTTCAACACTTGATGTTTTTTCCTAATCCTCCTAATTAAAATTTTGTTTCATTAATAATAAATTTTGATGTTTTCGTGGTTATGAGTACCACTTAAAATGTGACTGACTGAGTAATCGGGGTAGGGTGCTTGGGTTGTCATCCTATTTCATGTCAAAAAGTTGTGTGACGTGTTAGGTAAACTCCGCTAACCAGAATTAAATTTTTTTAAGGAATATGTTGGGCTGAGTAACAGGGGTGAGGTGCTTGGCTATCATCTCTCTTCACGTCAAAGGGTTCGATATGTTCTTAAGGAAAATATAACAAATTAGGAGTATGTTGGGCTGAGTAACCGGGGTAGGGTGCTTGGTTGTCATCTCTCTTCGCGTCAAAAGGTTCAATATATTCTTATACAACAACAACAACAACAACAACAACAACAACAACAATAATAATAATAATATAAAAAAAATTGCATCAGGGGACTAAAGGTGGAAACAAATAGGGTGTCTTGGTAAGTTTTAGCAAATTACCTAATTTTCGTGAAGTAATCCAAGTCGATTTTGATTTTTGTGTGATTAAATTGGAATACTTTTTCAGATTTACTTATAGCAAGCTAAAGGTTCTCTTTGTTTTTATATGCATTAAGCCTAATTTTATAAAACTTTGTAGTGATATTTCTTTCATGGCAAAATCTAAATTTCACAGTGGATAGTAACCATACGTGAGGGCAAGCATGGCCTAAGTAGGGGGATTTGATAATACTCTAGAATGACATATTTTTATGTATTAATTACATATTTATTTTGAGTATGGTCCTACTAATTTGAGCTATTTATGGTTTTTATCTTGTAGGGACTAAATTGAAGGCAAAAGGAAATTTGGGGGCTAAAAGCGTGAATTTAAAGATAAAATGGGCCAGCATGCGAAGTAAGAGAGAAGTGGTGCCAGAAATGCAAAGTATGGAAGACTTGGAGGGTGAAAGTGCAAAGAAGAGATTTTATAAAAACAAGACTCTATTTAATTTTTAATTATATTAGGATAATTATTAGAGATTATAATTAGAGATTATTATTTAGATTTAATTTTAGCATTTATCTTTAATTATCTTTATTTATTTGTATTTATCTTTTAGAATTTAAGTAGAAATAGACTAGGTTTCCTAGTACTATAAAAAGGGGATGGAGTGACACAAATTGAACTCATCTTTTTTCTAAACACTCTCTCCCCCATAAAGCTTAGCCTTATTTCCCTTCATATTATTCAATAAAAATTCTATTTCCATTAAATTTATTTCTTTTTCTCCAAAAATCATGAGCCACTAAACTTATCTAGCCAAAGGTTGTCGAAAATCCCAAAAGGGTTCATGAGGCTTAGAATTCGCGCTTAGCCTTCTCAATGAGTATTCATCGTTTCTCCGCATTACGGGGCTGACGCTTCCGTCCATGCCCCTTAAAAAGTGATCTTTTCAACTTGTGCAAGGAACGACCGCTTTGTATGTTTTGGGTAGGTTGCACAGTTGGTTCGTTAGCTTACTGTATCAGAGGTTGGGGAGCCTAGGAGACAAATTAGTGAGGCATTCGCCATTGAGAAATGATGATCTAGCATAAGATGGTCCCACAAAAGCGATTGTTGGCTAGAGTCAGGTTCTTCTAAATCATAAGTCTAAAATCTTGGAGCTGGTGGTCGTAGGTGTCCTCTTCCACTATAACTGGCTTATTCTGTTTGAGAAGGATTACCTAAAAGATGAGGATTAAACCCAAGGAAGATCGAGACAACCAGAGGCTGGAATCTCTCCATAAGAACTCTTTTTCCTTAACACTATTTGTCTCTATTATTTTAATTTTAATTTTCGCAATTTCAATTCAATCGAAACTGTAATAGTCCGAATTTGACCCTAATCGGAACGGTGGTTTCGAAATCACGAATCCGAGTTAGAAAGAAAAATATATATATTTATATTATTTTGCGTGTTAATTATATATGTTTGAGCATGTGTTAAAATTTCGTAGGCAAACTTGTCCGTTTGTGTGTTCGATTAAAAAAAAAAGGGACTAAAGTGCATAAGTGGTGAAAGTAATCATTTTCTTGATTGAATGGTTAAATTAATTTGTTTTTATAATGAGGAGGTTTTATGTTGCAAATTACCCTTTTACAGGAGTAGTGGATGGCAACATGTTTTTTTATAATACATTTATATGTTTATTTTATATGTTAAGTTTATAATTACAAGAGTAGTGGATGACAACATGTTTTTATAATGCATTTATATGTTTATTTTATATGTTAAGTTTATTATCATAATAATAAATAAAATATTATAAACTTATTATAATAAAACAAAGCCATATTAGTGTTCATATTTTTATTATTCTCTTCAACCGATATTAAGTAAGGAAAAGAAAGACTTTATTGATTTTTTTTGGTCTATCTTGCTTCCTGGTCTCTTTCGAATGAAGCTAGAGAGGAGAAGCTGGCTGCATGTAGTGAAAAACCATGGAATTTGTTTGCTTAGAAGTTAAAATCTTCAAGTGGAAGGGTAACTCTTCTAAACTCTCCTTTGCCCATAGCTTTTCGTTGTCAAATTTTAGTCGCATTGTTGATTTGAGCTTAACCGAATGTGAGGGAGAAGAGAAGAGTTTCTTTTCTAGTTGTAAATGTTGCATGTCTAGTAGATGAAGAGTTTCTCACTTGTGTTAAAAGAAATTAGTGAATGCTTGTGTTGTTATACTCCATTTCTGTAACTCTGGGGTTGAATAACAGAAAAAGGAAAGAACGAATTGAATAGGTAGAATCGGTGTTGGGAACCTTAGTGAGTTTTCCTTGAACTTTTATTCTCTTGTGTTTGATAATTGCTGAAACGGTTAAATTGCTGTCCGGATTTTATCTTGCTGGTATTGTTAATTGCTGCCCTGTTTATGCTGTCTAATTTTTGGTATTGATGCTGTTCGAATAGTGCATTGTTAATGATGTTAAGAGAGTGGTGTATTTATGCTACTTTAAGGACTGCTGTGTGGTGTTAATGCAACAGAAAATTTTTGTTTTAGGCGTCAATTAATGTTGTCTAAGTGATTATATTAATGCTATTTTATGGATTTCCGTTTGGAGTTAAAGCAGCAATAAATTATTGTTCAGATGTTAATTAATGTGGTCTAAATGACTTTAAATTATGGTAATGATGTTTGAAGTTGTAAATGAATAATTAATGATGTTTATTTAGTTGCGGTTAATGGTGTTTAAACCTAATTTCTTTTAGGGGTTAATGCAACTATTTATGAAGTTATTGAATGAGTATTAAAAGCAAAGTAAATGCTGCAGAATTTATGTCTAAGTGTTAGTTAATGTGCTGGTTAAATGGTGTTCAATAGCTGTATGTTTATGTTGTTTGGGCTGTCGATGGGTAATTAATTACAACTGAAGAACTAGTTGTAGTAATGTTAATTATCGATAATCAAATTGATTCCAAATTAAGCTATCGAAGAATGTAATTGGTGATTAAGATGTACTGCATTAATAAGTTAATTGTTAATTATTATTTAAGTGATTTGGTAGGTTATTTGGGTTACTAAAATGCAGAATTTGAATGATGTCTGAACTAATATAAATTCCTACTGTATTCATGTGGTTCAATTTTTAAATGAATAGGATAATGGTTTGTGTTTGTGTTGACCAATTGTGAGGAATAAATATGTTTTTACTAATTGTAATTAAATGATAGGATGGTTTGAGTTTGAATTTGATTTGATATTTAAGTTAGTTAGTATATTGATTTATTATTATTCTTTGATTTTGAAATAAATAGATCAATTATAAATCGGGGAAAAGAGAAGGTCGGGGAATAATCATTTATGGATTGAGGTAAGTCTATAAGTAAATGGTTGTTCTTAATTTTAAATAAATGTAAATTATTCATGCTGAATTGAAATGTTTATACTTATATTTGCTATTACCGAATGTGAGGGATGGTAATTGATATGTTCAAGGAACTACTTAAGTAAGTCTTTAAGAAATAAAACATCGTAAGTTATGTACGTAACCTAGTATATGCTGATTTGGAAATATTGTAGCTATATTTTGGAATAGCCGAATTTGGTTAATTATAATATTTGATTTGTTTAAGTTATTCGATTGATATATGTTATTTGAATGTTCGTGCAATGAGTTCAAATGTGTAAAAGATTAGATATATGAAATGATTTGTGTGAGAGACAAAATTAAAGTATCATTATTCAAAGTTGTGAGCCTAGCAAGCCTTGGGTGGTGAATTTAATCGGGCATTGTGCCTAGTAGGCTTATTGCTGGTGATTGAATATCAGACCTCGGGTCTAGAAGGCTTAGCGCCGGTGTGTGATTCAGGCTTATGCCTAGCAGGTTTTATACCGGTGATTTAAATTACAAGCTTACTCTTATGAAATGATCAAGTTATGTGGAAATTGAGCAAGCTAAAGCTTATTTAAATGATATAGATTATATTCAGCCATAAGGTATGTATTTATATGTATATGTTATATGTGATGTTTATTGATCAAGTAAGTTGATAGATAAATGTTCTTGTATATTCGGCTACTTAGATGTGTGGATAAAATGATATTGTGTTGATATTATATACTTGCAAACATGAGATTGTTTAATAAAAGTGAGTGTATATATATATACACACATTCGGTTACGTGGGATTAATATGTATATGGTAGTTGTTTATTCGGTTCTATATGGGAATATATTAAACGATGTGCATTTTGTAAGTTTTTAAGCAATCATATTGCATAGAATTTATCTAAATTGATGTATATAATTTTAATGGAAATATATGTACCTATGTGGTTGAGGTTTAAGCTTTATGAATGTATATATGAATGTGGATAAGTAACAAGCTTGAGATATGCACTAAATGTACAAATTTGTGACACCGAACACTAAGTGTGAGAAATCGGTCATTTGGCACTAAGTGTGTGAATTTTATTATATCGAGTACTATGTGTGCGAAATCGGCTAAAGAGCACTCAGTGTGCAATCAATTGTAATCTCAAAGGTTGAATTCAGTAAGTTGATACTATGAGATCTTATCATTCGAAATCTAGTATATATGTTAAAGGGTGGCTTAGATGGATCGTTATTTTAAAGGTATAATTTAATATGATTACGTTTAGTTCGATTGAGATCTGATGTTCGAAAAATTCGTACAAAGATTATGAAGTATACAAAAGTTTCGATATATGAATTGGTTGCTAAACAGCTTTATAAATATGATATTCAGGCTTTGAGCCTAGCAAGCCTCGTGCTGGTGAAAGTATTCGGGCTTTATGCCTACCAGGCTTTATGCCGGTGAATTATTATAAGTATATGCTTAAGTAGATTTTTGATGATGTGGAACTTAAATTCGGTAAACAAGTTCGATTGTTCAGGTATGTGTAAGTCTATGGGTTATTGGAGATAAGGTAAATTAGTAAATTGATATTTGTTACTAGTAATATGTGATACAATTGGAGAATGTATGTGAATTATATGGATTGAAAGGTAAGAAAGAAAATTTAGTAGTTAAATGATTCAGGTACGTATGAGGTTTAAGTGTTTAATGAAAAATAAGGTAAATGAAGTTACTTAACGAGGAACATGGATTATATGAGGAAAGTGATTGTATAGGTGTATGTGATTAATAAAATTTAGCCTATTTGAATTAAGTTATATATGTTTCTATGGTGAATTATTTGCTTATGGCTTACTAAGCTGTCAAAACTTACTTTTTGTAATTTTCCTATGTTTATAGAGTTTCAAAGACTTGCTTGGGTTGGAAGTCGAAGGAGATCTCATCACACTATCCAATTTACGCTTCGGTAAATAAGTGCTTGGAGATTCGGTTATGTGGCATGTATAGACTAGTTTTGATATTGCTAGTTTTGAAATTGTATATATTTGTATAAGCCATGCGAAAATGGCTTGTCCATCTCGTTATTCTTGGAATTTGTATTTTGACTTGATGATTTCATTTGATTTGGTTTTGGTATATTTATAAGTATGATTAATGTATAGAGTTTATATGAAATGAAGTAAAGATGTTATGATCTAAATTTCGAGTTTTGTAACTCGTTTTAATAAGACGTAGTTGGACAAATCTTAATTTTTTTTATGTCCCGAATTAGTAGTCAAGTCTAGTAATGCCTCATACTCGACTCCCAAGCAATGGTCTCTGTAAAAGGGGTGTTACATTTGATTGGTATCAGAGCTATGGTTTAGTCGGTTCTAGGACTACCATAGTGTATGTGAGTCTAGCTATACATGCCATATGTAACCCGCGATAGTGTGATATCTCCCGACTCTGACGAAAATTGTTTTAATTAGACAGATATGCTTTCCAACCGAGCTAAATTTCGATAGTATAGAATGTATACGCAAATGTTTGAGTAAAAATATATTGGTGATGAGTTGACACTCGTAAAGGTATGAATCAAAGTGTATGACATTTTTGTTATTGATAAATGTTATAATTATATGAGCATATGAGTTATGACAATTGAGTTATGATGCTATATGAGAATTTCGATTATGACTTAGTGATTTGAGTTGGCCTATGAACTATGTGTTAAGAACAAAAGTGATTACAAGCAAATGTTTATTAAATGTTTTGAGAATGTGAAATTAGAAATAAATTGGTTATTTGTGATAGTATGTGTTATGTACATTTATGTGCGAGTTAAATTTGAGGCTTTATTACCCTCACCCCTTTATCAGTAAAATGTTACAATGAAATCTGTAAGATTTTTGGTTGAATAAGCTCACGAGTGTGGAGTTACAGAGATTCGTGTTTGAAAGATTACTAATGTAGTCAGAAAAGAGAACAAATCAGTAAATGAAGGCAGTACTAAAAGGGATATTGGATAGTTCTGAAGACTATTCAGATTATGCAAGGTCACTACTATAGAAGAAGTTAACTCCGATTAAATAACCTAATAAAGTATGTTTTTTTTTAAAGAAAGTATTAACTGAAAGCTTTTCTAAATTGATTTCTGTTAGTGAAGGGATACTGTGAAAATTTCAGATGACAGAGTTAGACAGATGAATAATGATTGAATTGTATTAATGGTTGAATGCAATGGTTATAATTGGGTGGTTACTATGATTCAATGTGATTGTCTGCCAGAGATCTCTATATGACAAAGATGACTATATTTATTATGATTATAACTTCTGGCTTGAAATGTGAGAGTACAAAGTGTACCGCAGTCCTCGAGTTATAGAAGTTGTGTCTCTGCAATGGTTGCTACTAAAATCATATTTGATTTTTTTCTGTGTTTAAATGCTTCCTTAACAGTCGGGATAATATTTATTATAAGATTGAGACATCGTTCCTAGTAAGGCCCAATGATTTCTATTTGGTTAAGATGATTTTAGTAGAATTCAAAGTTTCGATGATTAATATATGAGACAGCTTCATTATAAACTCTTTTCTAGTTCTCGTGAAGGTTCGACAATGATAAAAGTGAAAATGATAGAAGATCAAGATAAATCTGTATAATGATATGTTTGGGGTTATCCTTATAAGGAGAAGAAAAGATTTCTTCTAGAAGACCAATTAAGTGGTTTAGTATGATTTTGAATTATTTAATTGAAAGGTTAATTGGGTTATATGTGTTCGAATCTATCTATGGATTGGAAATAAATTTTGAGCGTACATGTATGAATTGAAGGATAGTATATGGAAGAAGAATTTGTATTCTGGAAGGTTTAATACGTCATAAGCAGTCTTAGCTAGAGATGATGTACAGCGAAAGTCAGATCAGAATTTCAATTGTGAGATTAAAGAGATTTGAAATCTGAAGCCATGTGTGAATTTGAAATGTATTGTGTGGAAGCAAATCCTTAATCTACCTTCTGGTAAGATTTTCGAGGACGAAAATCCCTAAGGGGGGAGAGTTGTAACAGTCCGAATTTGACCCTAATCGGAACGGTGGTTTCGAAATCACGAATCCGAGTTAGAAGAAAATATATATATATTTATATTATTTTGTGTGTTAATTATATATGTTTGAGCATGTGTTAAAATTTCGTAGGCAAACTTGTCCGTTTGTGTGTTCGATTTAAAAAAAAAAAAAGGGACTAAAGTGCATAAGTGGTGAAAGTAATCATTTTCTTGATTGAATGGTTAAATTAATGTGTTTTTATAATGAGGAGGTTTTATGTTGCAAATTACCCTTTTACAAGAGTAGTGGACGGCAACATGTTTTTTTATAATACATTTATATGTTTATTTTATATGTTAAGTTTATAATTACAAGAGTAGTGGATGACAACATGTTTTTATAATGCCTTTATATGTTTATTTTATATGTTAAGTTTATTATCATAATAATAAATAAAATATTATAAACTTATTATAATAAAACAAAGCCATATTAGTGTTCATATTTTTATTATTCTCTTCAACCGATATTAAGTAAGGAAAAGAAAGACTTTATTGATTTTTTTTGGTCTATCTTGCTTCCTGGTCTCTTTCGAATGAAGCTAGAGAGGAGAGGCCGGCTGCATGTAGTGAAAAACCATGGAATTTGTTTGCTTAGAAGTTAAAATCTTCAAGTGGAAAGGTAACTCTTCTAAACTCTCCTTTGCCCATAGCTTTTCGTGTGATACCAAATCACTGGCGTCAATCCCTTAATATCATCTGTGGGGCCAACCCACTGTGGTGCTAAGCCACTGGGACGAGACGCTATGAGGTGCCAAACCTCTGGAGGTGCCAAACCTCTGGTGACTGAAGTCACAATGTGGTACCAAACCACTGGTGTCCGTCGACACAAATATCACTTCCCCCTCCTCTCATCAACCCACATCAATTAATATTATACATATACAGAAATCATGCTTATCAGGCACATATCATAAGTCGCATATATCAAATATATCATGCTTCCCAAAAGCATCGTAACACAAGGACTTACCTGAACCCTTGCTTATACCATGTCGGTATCAAATCCAAATCTACACAACCAGATTTAGCCTATACAAACACTTAGCATTTTAATCAGTTATAAAGTGTGTATGTACACACTGCTTCTCACCGAAATTCCTGTGATCCCAAGCCTTTATTAACCTTGGCCGAATAGTCCCCCACTTACCGAAATCCTGAATTTATCACTTGAGTCTTTGAGATCCCTACCAAAACACTTGTAAAAAAAAAATTGACTTGCACACTAATACATAATTTAGGCATATGGCCGAATGTTACTTACCTTAGGAAAACAAATCCCGAGAGCTTCCTTCAATACCTTAACATTATCCCCCTTGGAAAATCGATAACACCTGACTAGGAGGATTTGGCCTAAGCCTTTTTTGGAAAAGATATTCGGCTAGCAACTCAAATGGAAGGTGAAATTTTTAGCAAAAGAGGGAGGTAGGTTCGGCTAAGTAGAAAAGAAGGAATAGATGGAAGATGATTGGTATAGGGGATTCGGCCAAAGTCTAGAAAAAGAAAAAGAAAGAATGGTTTTCGGAGAATGAAAAAGAATTGAAAGATGGAATATTGGGAAGGGTAAAATTCGGCTATTGCATCAAATGAAGAAAAGAAAAATAAGATGATACATAGGTGCTTTTAAAAGAATTCGGCACTAACCCCCTATACTTGCCGTCCACTCCTAACAATCAAGGAGTTCAAATTTCAATCAATTCCTTAAATTGCTCTTGACCAACCAGTTGAATTAATTCAATGATAATCCAATTTAAAACCAAATAATATCCTCATAATATCCTTATCCCTTCACCTCTTCACATAAATAATAATAATAATAAAAAGAAACATGTGCTCAACAATTTCCTTCCAGCCGAATTCTAATAGAATTAAACAAGCATTTATCTTCATCCAATTTAGAGCCCACATATTGTCCACCACCTCTCCAATCTGCCAAAAAAATAAAACACCAACTTGTGCTGCCAGTAAGCCTCGAACCCCAGCCCTCACTGCTGCATCTACCATAACACCCCAGGCCACTCCGCCCAGGCGTTCTTTTATGACATAAACGCGCCATATTTTCCTTTAAGCCCTCCTTCCTTAGTTCCTTCCTCTTTAATGCCAAAACAAAAATAAAAACGCCCTTGCAGTTCCTTTGGATCGAACCCGCGACCCTACTGCAGCAGCCCTCACTTCCAATGCCCAGGCCACTTTTCCCCAATTGACTTTCATGTCAAAAAACCACAACATTTAATTATAAGGCCTTCTTACTTAAGCCCATCACCCCAAAATAAAATAAAAACGCAAACTGCTGCTGCTGCCATTCGAACCTGCGCCCTTCTTCCCCTCTATGTAACAACCCAAACCCGGCCCAAATGATACAACCGAATCTGGTTTGTTACAGAGGAAAACGTTTTGAAAGGGAAAAAAACTTTTTAAGTTGACTTGAGTTTGTTAAAAACCTTTCATTTTTGATTGTTTTGCTAAACCCGTACTTAGTGTTTGTTTGGAAATTAATTAAGTTGAAATTAATAATGTGCCCGATGGCATGATAAAATATTTTGCGATTACATTTTAGAAAACATGTGTACTTACTTCAATCTCATAAAAAAAAAACAGTTTTAGCAAATCGTTCAAAAACAAGTAAGATAATAAAATAAGTCTAGGAGGCCTTATTACAACTGAAATAAAAACCAACAATAAATATAAAATAAAGTTTAAAGTCCATTTATCAAATCTCCACTGCATGGCCACCTCGAGTTCATCTGGCTCCTCATCCGCGATCTACGTGTCACCTGAAAAATATAATGGAGAAGGTGAGTCACCAGGACTCAATGTGTAATCCTTCTCCCGGTTTAAAGCAATTTCATACACAGTTTATAATTAACAATCATGCACTAAGTCATACACCCAACCTAGCCATCCAAACGCCTTTGTCTACCCCGTGTGGTACCAAACCACCGGGTGGTGCCAAACCACCGGTGACTCATAGTCACGATATGTGATGCCAAATCACCGAGGTGCCAAACCTCACGTGTCCGTGAGACACAATCGATTGATGGGGCCAACCCATCGTGTGATACCAAATCACCGCATCAATCCCTTAATGTAATCCTGGGGCCAACCCACCCTGTGGTGCTAAGCCACTGGGACGAGACGCAATGAGGTACCAAACCTCTGGAGGTGCCAAACCTCTAGTGACCGTAGTCACAATGTGGTACCAAACCACCGTGCTGTCGCTTGCACAATATCACCGCCCCTCCACTCATCAATCCCACATCAAACAGCTTATATCACACACTTTTATGCCACTATACATTTAATCACATATATAGGATTTATCATCAGCCATATGTTACGTATATCAAATATACCATACTTCCCAAAAGTATCATAAAGTATCTCATACTCATCAAGGACTTACCCGGATCCTTGCTTATACCATTCACGGTATTAAAATTCGAATCTACATAAATCCGATTAGCGCACACAACAGATTTAGTACATTAATTAATTATAAATGTGTATGTACACACCTGTCACCAACGGTCGTTCTAAGTCTCGAAGAATCAAATCGGCACCCTAGACTTCCTGCTCCTATATTCGGCCAAACACTAGGTTAGTGCCATGGCCTATTCGGCCAAACCAAATTAATTGAGAAGGGTTCCTTGTGAACCCGAAACCTCACCTAATCGTTTTGAGTACTAGCCCTCTGCTGTACCACCCTACAATCGGCCATCATCAGTGTCATTAGCCTTCGGCTTTCGATTACTTAAAAAGTATAATCTATTAAAAATAGACCCTTACCACCACTTACGTAACCGAATGCTAGAGATTAGGGGCTTGGGTCGACTGCTTCACGATCCCGGAGTACCTAGAAGAGATTGATTGCCAAAAGTGTTTAGAAGCCCTTTTCTGCTGAAATCAGCACTTATCCTTAATGAAAAATCGGCAAAGATCACCGAGGAGAAACCACGAGTTTCTGGCTATAAGTACTTACCTCTCTCTCTTACAAACCGATTGGAGAAAATCTAATAGGGGATCACCTTTGCTATGATATTCGGCCAAACTACTTCAAATAAGGAGAAAAGGAATTTCGCCAATAAGTAAAGAGTGGATTCTTGCTAGAGGAAGAAAATAATAAAAGATAGGGGTTTCAACTATGGTTGATTACAAAGTGCTCTCAAGGTTCGGCTTTTGTGTGAAAAAGAGGGAGAGAAGGAAGTGTGATTAGGAGTTTCGGCCAAAGAAAGAATGAAGAAAAAAAGATGGCAATGGAGATTTTTGGGAGAATGAATGGAATTGCAGAGAATTTCGACTACTTGCAAAGATGGGGAAAAGAACAACAAGGTGATAGGTAGGTGTTTTTATAGGAATTCGCACTTCTTAAGCTTGCCGTCCACTCCTATTAACAAGGAGTTCGAACTCTAGCCAACTCTCCAAATCACTCTAAGCCACATATTTGAATTAATTCAAATTAATTTGAATTAATTACAAGGCTATTTTTCCTCCGCCAACTCTTATGAATTAATCCCATAATAATCTACTTAATAATCCATTTTAATCCTAATAATATCCTCATTATTTAAAAGAGTTTAAACTGAAAAAAACTCTCCCCCCTATTGCCGTCCAAATAAAGTACCAAAAAGGGGATTTTTGTGACTCGAACCAGGGCTCCCCCTTGCTCCTTGATGGCGTCACTTCTAGCTCTCAAGTGGCCTCATTTTTGCCACTTTTCCAAGGCCATTTCTGTGTCAAAAGTTCCTCATTTATTCTTGTAACCCCTACTTACTAAGGCTCCCTACCTTTAAAGCTTTCAAATAAAATTTTCTACTATTCCGAGCCAACTCAAGACCCTTAATTAAGTCTTATCATTCCATAAATAATATCACAGCAGTTCAAACTCAGGCAAAATAATGCAACCACAAATAGCCCCAATTTTAGGATGTTACAGTTCTACCCCCTAAAAAAATAATTTCGGCCTCGAAATTACCTCGATCGAAAGAGATGGGGTAATCTTTGCCGCATCATCACGCCCTGTTCCCACGTAGCTTCTTCTGCACCATGGTTCCGCCATAGCACTTTCACCAAGGGCACTGACTTCCTACGTAGAACCTTGACCCCTCGAAAGATAAGTTTGAGTTTACCTCAATCTCGGCCACTGGCACAATGTGCGACGGATCTGACCGATACCGCCTAAGCATTGACATATGAAAGACGTCATGGATCTGATTCAGTTCTGCCGGCAACTCAAGCTGATAAGCTACCGGTCCTACTCGCTTCAACACCGTATATGGCCTGATGAACCTTGGGCTTAGCTTCCCCTTTCGCCCAAATCTCAGTACCTTTTTCCAAGGCGACACCTTCAGAAAGACTTTATCACCTACAGCATACTCCATTTCCTTGCGCTTTAGATCAACATAGGACTTCTGCCTATCTGATGCTTCCTTAAGACGAGCCCGGATCACTTTGACTTTATCCTCAGTTTCCGTTACCAATTTTGGACCCAAAACTTGTCGTTCACCCAATTCCGTCCAACACGTAGGAGTACGGCATTTTCGTCCATATAGTGCTTCATATGGAGCCATTTGAATACTCGCTTGATAACTATTGTTATAAGTGAATTCCGCTAATGGTAGATACTCCTCCCAACTACCACTGAAATCCAACACGCATCCTCTTAACATGTCCTATAAGATCTCAGATCACCCTTTCCGATCCGCCGTCGACCGGGGTGGAAAGTCAGATCTTGAAATCCAATCGTGTACCCAAAGCTTGATGCAACGTTTTCCAGAACCTTGACGTAAATCTGGGATCCCTATCCGAGATGATCGATACTGGCACACCATGCAATCTTACTATTTCTGACACATATAGCTTAGCTAGCTTCTGAAGAGAAAAATCCACCCTTACCGGTATGAAATGAGCTGACTTCGTCAGACGGTCTACAATCACCCAAACTGCATCCTTTTTCTTTGGCGTCGTGGTAGCCCATCGACAAAATCCATGGTGATCCTCTCTCATTTCCATTGAGGATCTTTCTCGGTATGAAGTAGCCCCGATGGCAACCGGTGTTCACCTTAACCTCATCGACACGCGTCGACACCTTCCCACAAATTCGCCATTACCTCACATTTCAACCCCTACCACGGAATCAAGCTTCAGTAAATCTCCATACATCTTGCTTCCTCTAGGATGCATGGCGTATGGGCTGCTATGTGCATCTTGAAGAATTCTTTGTCTCAATTCCACATCCTTCGGCATACAGGTTTGCCTTTCAAAACATAGCACTCCATCACTAGACAAACTGTACCCTTCTATGCCACCATCCTGAACTTGCACCCTCTTGGCATTCAACCCTTCGTCCACTAACTGCTTTTCCTTAATCTCCCCAATCCAGGTTGGCTTAACCTGAAGCTCTGCCAAAAGACTCACATCGTCAAATAGACTCAACCGAGCAAACATCGCTCTTAATTCCGTCACGATCTTCCGGCTCAACGCGTCAGCCACCACGTTAGCCTTACCCGGATGGTACTTAATTGAACAGTCGTAGTCCTTTAACAGTTCAATCCATCGGCGCTGCCTCAAGTTCAGATCCTTCTGAGTCAAAAGATACCTCAAACTTTTGTGATCCGTGTAGACTATCGACTTCTCCCCATACAGATAATGTCTCCATATTTTCAAAGCGAAGACTACACCGCTAGCTCCAAGTCGCTTGCGTTGGGTGGTTAACCTAATGCGGTCTTAATGGACGGATGCATAGGCTTCTACCTTCCCTTCCTGCATCAACACACATCCCAAACCAAGATGGGACGCGTCCACAATGAAATCAGAAACAACTTCCCCGCTCAGTCGTACTAAAAAACCGAGCTTCGCCGAATCTTCCTTAGCTTATCGAAACTTTCTTGCTGCTTCTCCGACCATACTAATGGAACACCTTTCCTTGGTAACTTAGTCAACGGCGCTGCGATTAAAGAGAATCCTTTCACAAATCTCCGATAGTAACCCGCTAGACCCAGAAAACTTCGTATTTCAGCCACCGACCTAGGCGGTTTCCAATCCAACACCGCTTCCACCTTGCGAGGGTCCACTCTAATTCCTTCAGCCGACACTACGTGACCTAAGAAAGCCACCTCTCTAAGCCAAAATTCGCACTTACTGAATTTGGCATATAACTGCTTCTTCCTCAGCACTTGTAAAACTGTACACAAATGCATATCATGCTCCTCCTCTGTCTTTGAATAGACCAATATGTCGTCTATGAACACCACGACAAATTGATCCAAGTACTGCTGAAATACCCTATTCATTAAGTCCATGAACGCTGCCGGCGCGTTGGTCAACCCAAATGGCATCATTAAAAACTCGTAATGCCCGTACCGAGTTCAGAATGCCGTCTTGTGGACATCAACCTCCTTCACCTTAAGTTGATGATAACCCGACCTAAGATCTATCTTTGAAAATACCGAGGCACCCCTCAGTTGATCGATCAAGTCATCAATCCGAGGCAACGGATACCTATTCCTGATCGTTAACTTGTTTAACTGGCGGTAGTCTACACACATCCGCATTGAACCGTCCTTCTTCTTGACGAATAGCACCGGTGCTCCCCACGGAGATATACTTGGTCGAATAAACCCCTATCCAAGAGCTCCTGGATTTGAGCCTTTAGCTCCACCAATTCCTTTGGTGCCATTCGGTACGGTGCTATAGACACAGGTGCCGTTCCAGGTAACAAGTCTATACCGAATTCAACTTTCCGATCTGGAGGCAGACCCGGGAGTTCTTCTGGGAACACATCAGTGAATTTCCCTACCGTTCAGACCTTCTCTACTGCTAATTCTTTCGCCTCCAAGGCACAAATTCGAACCAACAACGCCTCTCAGTCTTTCTTGACCATTTTCTCAGCCTTCAAGGCAGACACCACGTTGGACAGGTAGTCCCTTCTATTACCTATCATGACCACTTCATCACCTTCAGCCATCTTAAGAACCATGCGCTTAGCAGCGCAATCCAATCTTGCCTGATACTTACCTAACCAGTCCATCCTAAGGATCAAATCGAACTCCCCAAACGGTAGTTCCATCAGATCAGCTACAAACACTACCCCTTGGAGTTCTAGGGGTACGTCTCTATATAGTTTGTCTACGACTACAGAGTGACCTAAAGGGCTAATTACAGTCATCTCCCTAGAAGCAGTCTCAGAGACTAGGTTCATAGTCTCTACTACACTACTAGCAACGTATGAATGCGTTGAACCCACATTAATTAGTGCAACATAAGGAAGACCAAATATTAGGAACGTACCGGTTATGACGTCCGGTGCGTCACCCTCCTCGCGACGCCTCGCTGCATAGACTAAGCCAGGCGGCCTAGCTTCTGTGTTGCCTGCACCTCTGCCCTGAATTCCACGACCTCGGTTAGGACCATTGCTTCCTCTACCATTACCATGACCCCTCTGTGGTGGTCCAACATTTCTGCCCTGAGCACGGTTCTGACCCTCAGGCTGATTCTTAGCTAACTTCCGAGGACAGTCCCTTACACGGTGATCCAACAATCCACATTCAAAACATCCCCTTTCACCGGTCTAACAACCTCCCCAATGTGACTTCCCACAATGATTACACTGAGTTGGCCTCTGATTAGTAGCCATGGGCCTCCCTGTCTGATTCGGCCCACTCTGCCTAGCCCTTTTCTGTGCATTACTACCACCCGATCCAGATGACCCAAATCCTCTTTTCTGGTTGTTCCTGCCATAACTCTGTCGGACGGACTCCTTGACACCCTCGGCTACCTTAGCCTTCTCTACCAAGACAGAAAATTCCCACTCCTGATGTGGAGCAATCAGTAACCTCAACTCATCTCTAAGTCCGTCCTCAAAGCGGACACACCGTTCATGTTCAGATGCCACAATACCTCTAGCATAGCGGCTCAGCCTCAGGAATTCCGCTTCATACTTAGATACCGACTTATTTCCTTGCACCAATCCCAAAAAGGCTTTCCTCTGAGCATCAGTGTAGCTAGTGCCCACATACTTCTTCTGATAAGTGGTTTTGAAGTGATCCCAAGTCAGATCATCTGCCGTAGCACCATCCTGAACCGTAAGTCACCACTGATACGCTTCATCCTTTAGAAGCGACACTGCTCCTTTCAGCTTCTCCTCCTCAGTCAGGTCAAGATCGTCCATGATCCTTTTAGTCGATTCTAACCAAATTCCACAGACCGGTGCCACGCCCGACACACCCCGGAATACCTCAGCTCTGTTGGATCGGAGTCGCTCGGGAACAGATTTTCGAGCTCCCATTCCTCCACTAGCCCAGCCACCATCTCCAAGACTCACAAAACAGCTTGCGATACAGCCTCACCACCGGTCTGATCCTGCTCCTCAGCTCTAAAAGTTGGAGGTGGTGGTGGCGGTGGTGCTTCATTCTCCGAACCCTGACCTGACCTGACGGGTTCTGACACGGTCATCCTACCCCTACCGCGTCCACGGCGTCCACGTCCTCTAGAGCTCATTCTAACTACTGCGCTTTAATCTGATTAAGGAATTTTTATGGATTAGTAATTTGTTCCACTTGGTTATTCGCGAAGAAATTTTATGAAAAGCTTAATAGGAATTCTTTCGAGCAATCAAAGTTTAAGTCTTCTATCCTAGTCCACACAAATGAGTACATCCATTCCCTATTACTTTCCATACTTATTCGCTCTTCGGACATTTCTGCCCATTTCTAACCTAGGGGTATTTTTGTCATTTTCCTACAGGGGTATTTTCGTATTAAGAGAAATTTTAAATTTTAATAAAGCATGTCACTTTGAAATTCCCAAAACTAGAAGGTATTTCTGAAAATTTGCAAAATTTTAAAGACATGGCATCATTTTGGAAACCAGGGGTATTTTGGTAATTTTGTCAATCGGGGGCAATTTTGTAATTTTGGTAAATTAGAGATATTTTAAACAGTTGTAAAACTTCGAGGGTTCTTTTTGAGAGTTTTCCTTTTCAAGTGGTGATGTTTGTAAAGATTTCGAAAAACAGGGTCATTTCGGTAATTTTTGCAAATTGAGGGCGTTTTCGTAATTCTCCAAAACCCACTTATTTTATTGATGATGAGCAAAGTAGAGTTGTTGGATTTTGATAAAATAATGAAATTTTTGGGCAAAACCATTGAGTTGATATTTTATGAACCAAGGGCAGTTTAGTAATTTTACCCCAAAGGGCATTTTTGTAATTTTTCACAAATCAAAATTTTCGAGAAAAACGTTGTAAAAATGGTTGTTCTCAATTTCAAAAGAGTAGTTTTGAAAGTTTTGAAGCACTAGGGTTTTGTTGTTTCCTTCCTTTTTCAAAAACATGGCTAGTTCCCTTTCGGGTTTTAGTCATTATGTTTGGCCTATGACCGAGCCCTCTTGGTCAGGGTGAACCAAAGCTATGCACCAGGCAGGATTCGAGTGAAGAGGAGGTGAGTCACGCGGACTGCTTAAATACCAAGCTCTCACCAAAACCTTTCTAGACATGCGCACAGAGGTTGCCACACCACTGAGCCTCTGGTTAGGGTGAACCGAAGCTACGCACCAGGTAGGATACCTGCGAAGAGGAGGTGAGTCACGAGGACTGCTTAAAAACCAGGCTCTTCTGGATCCAATCCTCGACATGCGTACAAGGGTTATCACACCCTAGCTCAGTGACTAAATCATAGGTTGGTTTAGTTCATTAAAGCTTATGTTTTTGTTTTGTGTGCTTGAGTAGCCTAATCCTAGGGTTCAAGTTCCTATAAGTCTATCTACGTTCCATGCTTCCTACCCTTCTACAGAAAATAATTCACCAAGAAGTTTAGAAGTACTTACCTGGGCAGATCGGTGTTGGAGACTCGGGCCATGCCGCTTAAAACCCAAAAACAATTGAAAAAGGCCTACCAAAACATTTGTGGGCCTTGGGCCCCCACAGCCGAGCTTTGAATTGGGCTCTGATACCAATTTTGTAACAACCCAAACCCGACCCAAACGATACGACCGAATCTAGTTTGTTACAGAGGAAAACGTTTTGAAAGGGAAAAAAAACTTTTTAAGTTGACTTGAGTTTGTCAAAAACCTTTTATTTTTGATTGTCTTGCTAAACCCGTACTTAGTGTTTGTTTGGAAATTAATTAAGTCGAAATTAATAATGTGCCTTGCGATTACATTTTAGAAAACATGTGTACTTACTTCAATCTCATAAAAAAACAGTTTTAGCAAATCGTTCAAAAACAAGTAAGATAATAAAATAAGTCTAGGAGGCCTTATTACAACTGAAATAAAAACCAACAATAAATATAAAATAAAGTTTAAAGTCCATTTATCAAATCTCCACTGCATGGCCACCTCGAGTTCATCCGGCTCCTCATCCGCGATCTACGTGTCCCCTGAAAAATATAAAGGAGAAGGTGAGTCACCAAGACTCAATGTGTAATCCTTCTCCCGGTTTAAAGCAATTTCATACACAGTTTATAATTAACAATCATGCACTAAGTCATACACCCAACCTAGCCATCCAAACGCCTTTGTCTACCCCGTGTGGTACTAAACCACTGGTGGTGCCAAACCACTGGAGACTCATAGTCACAGATGTGATGCCAAATCACTGGAGGTGCCAAACCTCTGGTGTCCGTAGACACAATCGATTGATGGGGCCAACCCATCGTGTGATACCAAATCACTGGCATCAATCCCTTAATGTAATCTGTGGGGCCAACCCACTGTGGTGCTAAGCCACTGGGACGAGACGCGATGAGGTACCAAACCTCTGGAGGTGCCAAACCTCTAGTGACCGTAGTCACAATGTGGTACCAAACCACTGGTGCCCGTCGGCACAATATCACTGCCCCCTCCACTCATCAATCCCACATCAAACAGTTATATCACAGAATTTATGCCACTATACATTTAATCACATATATAGGATTTACCATCAGCCATATGCTACGTATATCAAATATACCATACTTCCCAAAAGTATCATAAAGTATCTCATGCTCATCAAGGACTTACCTGGATCCTTGCTTATACCATTCACAGTATTAAAATTCGAATCTACATAAATCCGATTAGCACACACAACATGTAACACCCTGGTTCTAGGGGTTATGCATTTAGTGCATAACCCGGGTGAGGGAAGGCTTATGATGAGGTTGGATGAATTTTAAGGGGTTTGGAGAACTTTAGAAGGTAAGGGATGACTTAGGAAATTTTTGATTTTTAGTATTAAAAAAAGGGAATCGGGCCAAGGGAGGCCTTAAGAATAATTTTCGGTAATTTTTGGCACAAAGGGGGGCGGTGGTAGAGTGGCTTCCGTGCGCTGCTTAAGAGCTTGGTGAGGGCGCCATTTAAGACCTGGGTTCGAATCCAGGCGGCAGCAGTAAGGGGTTTTATTTTTGTTTTGGGGCGTTAAAAGGAAGGACCTAAGGAAGTGGGGCTTAAAAGGAAAATATGGCGCGTTTATATCACAAATAGCGCCTGCAGTGCGTGTGGCACAGGCGTTGGAAGGAAGAAGGTCATGCATGATGAGGTTCCAGGTTCGAACCATGGCAGCTGCAGTTGGAATTTTTTTTATTTTTCTAGCCTGGCGTGAAGAGGTGGGGTGATGGTGGTCTGCACGTGGGAGCTAAAAGGAGATAAGATAAGCTGGGGGCTTTGTTTTTTAAATTCGGTGGGAAGTGTGGGATAAACAAAATTGTTATTACTTTTATTATTTTTTTTTTTTTAGTTATTGGAAGAGGTGGCTAAAGGTTAGGATAGAAGATAATATTGTTTTTAATTCAAATAGGGAGATATGAGGATAAAATAAGAGATGATAGGAGAGAAATGTGGGATTTGAGGAGTGAAGAAGTAGTGGCCGGCCAAAGGGCTCTTTAGATGACAACATTCGGTCATTTGGGGGGAGGGAAGTGATGGATTCGGCTATGGCACTTAAAATGAGGAATTTGACTAAGTCAAATTGTTTCAAATGTGTGGCTAGAAGACTTTTGAACTGGATGAGGATAATGTTATTTATTTAACTATTTAGTGATTTTTATTAGTGTAGGATAGTTATTATTTTATTTTGAATAAAAAGAGATAATTGTGGAACCATTCAAATTATTTTTGAATGGATGGAGAGGAGTAAATTGGGGTTTGTGACTAATTCAAATTGGTTTGAATTAGTGGCCATGAGTGGTCTTGGGAGATGGCCGAATGCTATTTAAAGGGAGTGAGCTCCCTTTTTGCAAAATTTTAGCTTTCTCTTCAAGCCTACACTCTTTTTCTTCTCACACTCCAAACACCTCTTTTCCTTCATTAGTTCACCTTGGCCGAAACTTCAAGCCACCTTTCCTTCCATTTTCATTTTCATCTCAATTGTTCCTTAACCGAAAATCCCTCTCCATCCTTTGTTGCCGTAACATTTTATTTTAGCAACCTATTTATTCAAATTATGTTTATATATATATGTTTAATAAAATTTGAATATGGCATTGTATGATAACAAAGTTTTATTTATAATTTTAAATGGACATGGTTTTTAGAGTTAACAAAACTTCAAGTTTATTCTAAAGTTAAAGAGATTTTCAACCATCTTTCCGCAGTGACATAACCAGATCCGGTCAAGACTCGTGGGCTGGGTTTGGGGGAGTTACAAATTGGTATCAGAGCCCGGTTCAAAACTCGGCTTTGAGGGTTTTTGGGCCCAAAAACATTTTCAAAATGGGCTTTTCAAAATATGGGTTTTATGAAATATTTTTCAGGTTATTCTGGCATGGCACCTGTACCTTCGACCCGAAGTCCACCAGGTAAGTACTTCGGACTTTTTGAAGTGATTTGTTATATGGGTTTATTTTGGCTCGTAGAGTAGAATGCTAGGATCTATTGAACCCTAGGACTAGTCTACTCAAACATATGCATAAGACTTAATGACTATTAACAAACCTGTGAAGTAAGTCGCCGAGTTAAGGTGTGGCAACCTGTGTGCGCATGTCGAGGATTGGTATTCGATGGGAGCTTGGTATTTAAGCAGTCCGCGTGACTCACCTCCTCTCCACTCGAATCCTACCTGGTGCGTAGCTATGGTTCACCTTAGCCAAGAGGACTTGTTCACAGGCTAAACCCGATTATTAAAACCCGAAAGGGATTAGCCTTACTGTTTTAAAACCCTTAGTTTTAAAATTTTCAAACTTACCCCTTTGGTTTGTGAACCCTAAATCTGGTTTTGAAAAACATTTTCTCGATTTACCAAAATTACCAAAATGCCCCTAGCGGTAAAATTACGAAAATACCCTTGATTTCTAAAATTATCGTATTACCTCGATTTCGATAAAATTCTCATACTTTGTAAAAGTATCCAAAATTCTGTATTTCAAAATAATACCCTGACTTTGAAAATTTACGAAAATACCCCTGTGTTGAAAATTACTAAAATGCCCCTGACTTTCAAAAATTTCCGATTTAACTCCAATTTTAGTAAAATTTCCCTACTTTGCAAAAGTATTTAAAAACTCTATTTTGTGAAAATTCAAGATACCCTGGTTTGAAAAATTTACAAAATTACCCCTGATTGACAAATTACCAAAATACCCCTAGTTCCAAAATTCTACTGTACTTCTAATTTGACAAATTTTCAAAAATACCCTCCAGTTGTGGAAATTCCAAAATGTCCTGGTTTATTGAAGTTTTAAAATTTCTCTGGTTTATTACGAAAATACCCTGTAGGAAAAATGACGGAAATACCCCTGGGGTAGAAACGGGTAAAAATGTCCGAATAGTGAATGAGTGGTAGATACCACTGAATGAGTGTGTCCTTATGGATGAATGTGATATTCTAGAGTAGAATAGAGAACTTGAGCGGAACCTTTGATTGATCGAAAGAACCACTTCTACTTCTTTTCATAAAATTGCTCGTGGGTAAACAGTGAAACAAAATTTTTAATGCATAAAACTTTTTAAACAGATTAAATCAAGACGCTAGATATGAGTTCTAGGGGGCGAGGTCGCAATACTCGTGGACGTGGTAGAGGCAAGATGGCAGTTTTTGAACCAGTATGGTCTGGTCAGGGGTCAGAGAATGAGATACCGGTACCACTACCAACTGGAGGTGGTGAGTTTCAGGATCAGACTGGGGGTGACGCAGTGTCACAGGCTGTGCTGCGAGTGCTCGAGCGAGTGGCAGGAGCCAATGTGGGCAATAGGACTCGGAAGTCAGTGCCCAAAAGACTTAGGTCGAACGGAGCTGAGGTTTTTAGGGGAGTGTCTGGGGTAGCTCCGAACGTGGCGGAATACTGGCTAGAGCCAGTTGAAAGGATTATGGACGACTTGGATTTAACTACTGAGGAGAAGCTTAAGGGTGCAGTTTCGCTGCTACGGGATGAAGCCTACCAGTGGTGGCTCACTGTTAAGGAAGGTACCCCTGCGGATCGAGTGGACTGGGGTTACTTTAAGATCAAGTTTGAAGGAAAGTATATCGGAGTGAGCTATGTAGACGCTCAGAGGAAGGCGTTCCTCAATTTGGTGCAAGGTGGCAAGTCAATAGCAGAATACGAGGCTGAGTTTCTGCGTTTGAGCCGGTATGCTCGAGGCATCGTGGCTACTGACTACGAGAGATGCATCAGATTTGAAGATGGGCTACGAGATGCATTGCGGGTTTTCATTACTCCGCAACGAGAAAGAGACTTTTCCATTCTAGTGGAGAAAGCTCGGATAGCTGAGGAGGTCAAGAGGATTGAGAGGCAGAATAGAGAAAGGAACCGGAATAAGAGAAGTTCGGGATCGCCAGAATCGTTTGAGAGATTTCAGAAAAGACCAAGGGTCGAGACTTCTGCTCATATTTCTAAGTCAACTACTGGGAATCCGGACCGTCCATGTGCTCGGTGTGGAAGGTACCATGTCGGCGAGTGTTGGAATCGGGATCGAGAATGCTTCAGGTGTAAGTCTAAGACTCATCTGGTTAAGGATTGTCCCCAGGATCCGAATAGGACTCGAATAGTGGGTCAAGGTTATGTGCAACCAGGCGGGGGTGGTCAGCAGGCGACGAGAGGTCGTGGTCCGAACCATGGAGGAAATGGTTCCGGCCGAGGTCGTGGAGCAGTAGGCCGTGGTAACGGTGGCACTGAGGCAAGGCAGCCAGGTCTGGTTTATGCGGTTCGTTGGAGAGAGGATAATGATGTGCCGGATGAGTCAGCTGGTAAGTTTCTTATGCCTGGAATATTCTTTATTGTTTTGTTCGCTATAATGGCAGTTTGTTTTGTTGCTAGTAAAGAATCTAGAACCTTGAATGTGGACTTAGATACTGTGCCTAGAAATATGATGGTTCTTTATGATCAGAGTGCGCAGCTATAGCGTAGTGTGGTGTTAGTCTAGCCAAGTAATTTCGAGGACAAAATTATTTTAAGGAGGGTAGAATTGTAACACCCTGGTTCTAGGGGTTATGCATTTAGTGCATAACCCGGGTGAGGGAAGGCTTATGATGAGGTTGGATGAATTTTAAGGGGTTTGGAGAACTTTAGAAGGTAAGGGATGACTTAGGAAATTTTTGATTTTTAGTATTAAAAAAAGGGAATCGGGCCAAGAGAGGCCTTAAGAATAATTTTTGGTAATTTTTGGCACAAAGAGAGGCGGTGGTAGAGTGGTAGAGTGGCTTCCGTGCGCTGCTTAAGAGCTTGGGGAGGGCGCCATTTAAGACCTGGGTTCGAATCCAGCAAAGAGAGTAGTAAGGGTTTTATTTTTGTTTTGGGGCGTTAAAAGGAAGGACCTAAGGAAGTAGGGCTTAAAAGGAAAATATGGCGCGTTTATATCACAAATAGCGCTTTGGTCGAGTGGCCTGGGGCGTTTGAAGGAAGGGGCTGCGGCATGAGGTTCCAGGTTCGAACCATGGCAGCTGCAGTTGGAATTTTTTTATTTTTCCACTGGCGTGAAGAGGTGGGGTGATGTGGTCCACTGCACGTGGGAGCTAAAAGGAGATAAGATAAGTCAGGGGCTTTGTTTTTAAATTCGATGGGAAGTGTGGGATAAACAAAATTGTTATTACTTTTATTATTTTTTTTTTTTTTAGTTATTGGAAGAGGTGGTCAAGGTTAGGATAGAAGATAATATTGTTTTTAATTCAAATAGGAGATATGAGGATAAAATAAGAGATGATAGGAGAGAAATGTGGGATTTGAGGAGTGAAGAAGTAGTGGCCGGCCAAAGGGCTCTTTAGATGACAACATTCGATCATGTGGGGGAGGGAAGTGATGGATTCGGCTATGGCACTTAAAATGAGGAATTTGACTAAGTCAAATTGTTTCAAATGTGTGGCTAGAAGACTTTTGAACTGGATGAGGATAATGTTATTTATTTAACTATTTAGTGATTTTTATTAGTGTAGGATAGTTATTATTTTATTTTGAATAAAAAGAGATAATTGTGGAACCATTCAAATTATTTTTGAATGAATGGAGAGGAGTAAATTGGGGTTTATGACTAATTCAAATTGGTTTGAATTAGTGGCCATGAGTGGTCTTGGGAGATGGCTGAATGTTATTTAAAGGGAGTGAGCTCCCTTTTTGCCAAATTTTAGCTTTCTCTTCAAGCCTACACTCTTTTTCTTCTCACACTCCAAACACCTCTTTTCCTTCATTAGTTCACCTTGGCCGAAACTTCAAGCCACCTTTCCTTCCATTTTCATTTTCATCTCAATTGTTCCTTAACCGAAAATCCCTCTCCATCCTTTGTTGCCGTAACACCTTTTTAAGCCAGTAACATTTCTTTTCTTCTCTTATTTCCACCAAAGCCGAATAGTCTCCCTCTCTAGCCGAATCCCCTTCTCTTTATTTTGGTAGTCTTGGCCGAATATTAACGCAGGGGCGATTCCTTTTTAGTGGTTCCCAAATGGTTTTAGAGGAAGGTAAGCGTGCCGAACTCTTCTCCCATATGTGTTCTCTCTGTCGACTTGGATGTTGGGAAAAGCCGTAATATATTGATGGTGTGGCTAATCATGTTGGAACCGATTCTATCTAGGTACTCTTGGATTTTGGGGTATTCAGTCAAGCGCCCAGTTGTTAGCAATCGACTTGGTAAGTGTTGGTAAGGATCTATTTTAGTAAGTTGTGTATTTGGTAATCATTTAAGCCTAAGGTTATTAAGTGAGTAATGTTAAGGCCGAATTAATGTGGTATTATGTTAGGGATTTCGGCAAGCCTTTAGGTGCAACGTGTGACTTCGAGGTTTATTTGATTGTATCAAACAGGTGCGTAATCATCGCACTATTTCTTCGGTTATTTGCTTGCTAACATTTATACATATGTATGATGTGTGGTAGCCGATCATAATGGCTAAAGTGGTGAATACCATGTTTTGGGTAATCGGATATCAGGTGAGTAAGTTTGTGATATTAAGTTATTATGATGTATATATATATGATGTGGTAATGATATGAGATGTATACTCATTTTATATGATGATTTGATAAGAGGCATTTTCATATATGCATGGGATTTGGGTTTGACCGAGGAAGGAATGGAGTACACATTGATGTACGTGGTCTAATGTTAGCTTTGGGCTACATTAGCGCTTGATGAGTTGCTGTGTGCATCATCAAGGGAGATGTTGGCTTGGTGCCCATCTCGACGGTTGATAGCTGAGTGCATCACCGTGGACGGATTACTGTTGGGATCACGATGTGATCGGTGGCTCAGCCACGGCCTTGTGCAGCGGGTCTGCCAAGGTAAGATATGTGGGATCACTCGGATGTGATCGGTGGGTTAGCCACGGCCTTGGGCAGGGAGTCTGCCGAGGTAGGTGTTTGGATGGATTTTCGGATTGGGCTGTGATGCATGATTGCATGAATGGTTCGTGGATTGTGTGGATATGGGCCAAGCCCATACGTGTGGAAATATGTGTTATGGTTATGCACTGAGTCTGTAGACTCACCCTATTTTTCTCAACCATTTCAGGTGAGGCATGAACGTTGGACCGGGTTCGGAATGGATACAAGGTGGCCCATGCAGAAAGAAGAGTTTAAATATTTTAAGCTTATTTATATTAAGTATTTGGTTTTAAATATTGGGTTGTAATAAGGGCCTTATTTTTATTATTTGTGATATTATTTTAATTACGTCTTGATTAAATTAAAACCATTATGTGAAGATAATTTTATTTTAGCAACCTATTTATTCAAATTATGTTTATATATATATGTTTAATAAAATTTGAATATGGCATTGTATGATAACAAAGTTTTATTTATAATTTTAAATGGACATGGTTTTCAGAGTTAACAAAACTTCAAGTTTATTCTAAAGTTAAAGAGATTTTCAACCATCTTTCCGCAGTGACATAACCAGATCCGGTCAAGACTCGTGGGCCGGGTTTGGGGGTGTTACACAACAGATTTAGTACATTAATTAATTATAAGTGTGTATGTACACACCTGTCACCAACGGTCGTTCTAAGTCCCGAAGAATTAAATCGGCACTCTAGACTTCCTGCTCCTATATTCGGCCAAACACTAGGTTAGTGCCATGGCCTATTCGGCCAAACCAAATTAATTGAGAAGGGTTCCTTGTGAACCCGAAACCTCACCTAATCGTTTTGAGTACTAGCCCTCTGCTGTACCACCCTACAATCGGCCATCATCAGTGTCATTAGCCTTTGGCTTTCGATTACTTAAAAGTATAATCTATTAAAAATAGACCCTTACCACCACTTACCAAAACCGAATGCTAGAGATTAGGGGCTTGGGTCGACTGCTTCACGATCCCGGAGTACCTAGAAGAGATTGATTACCAAAAGTGTTTAGAAGCCCTTTTCTGCCGAAATTAGCACTTATCCTTAATGAAAAATCGGCAAAGATCACTGAGGAGAAACCACAGAGTTTCGGCTATAAGTACTTACCTCTCCTTACAAACCGATTGGAGAAAATCTAATAGGGGATCACCTTTGCTATGATATTCGGCCAAACTACTTCAAATAAGGAGAAAAGGAATTTCGGCCAATAGGTAAAGAGTGGATTCGGCTAGAGGAAGAAAATAATAAAATATAGGGTTTCAAATTATGGTTGATTACAAGGTGCTCTCAAGGTTCGGCTTTTGTGTGAAAAAGAGGAGAGAAGGAAGTGTGATTAGGAGTTTCACCAAAGAAAGAATGAAGAAAAAATGATGGCAATGGAGATTTTTGGGAGAATGAATGGAATTGCAGAGAATTTCGGCTACTTGCAAAGATGGGGAAAAGAACAACAAGGTGATAGGTAGGTGTTTTTATAGGAATTCGCACTTCCTTGCTTTCTGCTTGCCGTCCACTCCTATTAACAAGGAGTTCGAACTCTAGCTAACTCTCCAAATCACTCTAAGCCACATATTTGAATTAATTCAAATTAATTTGAATTAATTACAAGGCTATTTTTCCTCTGCCAACTCTTATGAATTAATCCCATAATAATCTACTTAATAATCCATTTTAATCCTAATAATATCCTCATTATTTAAAAGAGTTTAAACTAAAAAAACTCTCCCCAATTCACCCCAAATAAAGTACCAAAAAGGGGATTTTTGTGACTCGAACCAAGGCTCCCCCTTGCTCCTTGATGGCGTCACTTCTAGCTCTCAAGTGGCCTTATTTTTGCCACTTTTCCAAGGCCATTTCTGTGTCAAAAGTTCCTCATTTATTCTTGTAACCCTACTTACTAAGGCTCCCTACCTTTAAAGCTTTCAAATAAAATTTTCTACTATTCTGAGCCAACTCAAGACCCTTAATTAAGTCTTATCATTCCATAAATAATATCACAGCTGTTCAAACTCAGGCAAAATAATGCAACCACGAATAGCCCCAATTTTAGGATGTTACACTCCAACTCCTAAGTGGCGCATGGGAGCCACTTTACCACCTGGACTTTCATGTCCCTTACCCTTGCCATTTATTTTTAAGGCATACCTAGCACAGTTCCCTAGTTGACGCAAAAATAAAATCAAAGTGCTGCCTTTGCAGCTCGAACCCAATCCTCCTTTGCCTCACCCTTAGGCGCACCAAGCCAAGTGTCCCAAGCCCATTATTTGTCATATTTCGCCCAAAATTTTATTAAAGCCCTATCTCACCTAGCTCCCTCCTTTTAAGTACTAAAAAAAATAATTTTAACACTAGGTCAGGCCTAACTCGGGTTTAATTCTAGACCCTAGAACACGCCAAATAAATCGTAATATTTATTCTTCCAAAGACGCATACGGGAAATTAACTAAATTACAAACAACCCCTAATTTAGGGTGTTACAATTCTACCCTTAAAATAATTTCGTCCTCGAAATTACTTACTATCATTCAATCGTGCATCCTTAACTCGTCATCCTACGTTCTTTCGCTTTGCACTCGATCTTAAAGAACTATCATACTTTCTACACATTCCCTAAGTCCATAATCCAAGTTCCATACACTTTACTAGCAACATAAAAATGAACTAAGTAACCACAACCAAGGCAATTGAAAGTATTTCGGAAATAAGAAACTTACCTGTTGTCATATCTAGCACATCTTCCTCCTCGTGACGGCCAACTGCATAAACCAACCTTGGTTGCCTCGCCAGTGCACCTTCAGCACCTCGGCCACGCCCGTTACCATTATCATTACCTCTAGCTGCACCTCGACCCCTCTATGGTGGTCCTTCATTTCTAACCTGAGCATGGTTCTGACCCTCTGGTTGATTCTTAGCTAACTTCCGAGGACAATCCCTTACACGGTGATCCAACGATCCACACTCAAAGCACCCTCTACTTTCCGCCAAACATTCTCCCAAGTGGGATTTCCCGCATCTAGCACACTGAGGCGGCCACTGAGCAGGCTTTGTAGCCCTTTCTGATTCCCCAAATCTAGCCCTCTTTTCCACATTACTGCCCGATCTAGGCGATCCAAAGCCTCTCTTCTGTTTATTCCTTTCATGCTTCTGTCTTACGGTCTCCTTGATCCCTTCGGCTACCTTAGCCTTCTCCACTAGGGACGAGAACTCACGAACCTGCTGTGGAGCAATCAGCAACCTTAAATCATCTCTAAGCCCGTCCTCAAAACGGACGCAACGCTCATGTTCAGTAGCCACGATGCCTCTAGCATATCTACTTAGCCTTAAGAATTCCGCCTCATATTCTGACACTGACTTAGTTCCTTGCACTAACCCCAGAAAAGCTCTCCTCTGAGCATCAGTATAGCTGGTGCCCACATACTTCTTCTGAAAAGCAACTCTAAAGTAATCCCACGTAAGATCATCCGCCGTGGCACCATCTCGAACAGTGAGCCAACACTGATATACTTCATCCTTCAGAAGTAACACTGCTCCTTTCAACTTCTCCTCATTAGTCAGGTCAAGATCGTCCATGATCCTTTCCGTTGATTCCAACCAGTATTCTGCTGCACTAGGTGCCGCTCCCGACACACCCCAGAATACTTCAGCTCCGTTAGATCGGAGTCGCTCGGGAACAGATTTTCGAGCTCCCAAATTTCCACTAGCCCCAGCCACCAACTCCAGAACTCGCAACACAGCTTGCGACACTGCCTCACCTCCCGTCTGATCCTCGCTCCCGGCCCCAAAGTTGGGGGTGGTGGTGGCGGTGGTACCTCATTCTCGTAACCACGACTGACCTAACGAGTTCGCACACGCTCATTCTTCCCTACCACATCCACGCCACCCACGTTCTCTAGAACTCATTCTAACTAACGCGCTTTTTTAACTGATTAAGAAAAATTTTATGGATTAGTGATCGCTCCACTTGCTTATTCGCGAAGAAATTTTATGAAAAAGTTTAATAGGGATTCTTTCGATCAAACAATGTTTTAAGTCTTCTACCTTAGTTCACACAAAAGGGCACATCCATTCCTTAATACCTTTCATACCTACTCACTCTTCGGACATTTCTGTCCTGTTTCTATCCCAGGGGTATTTTCGTCATTTTCCTACAAGGGTATTTTCGTAATCAATCAGAGGAATTTTAAAACTTTTAATAAATCAGGTCACTTTGGAATTTCCAAAACTGGAGGGTATTTCTTGAAAATTTGCCAAATTAAAGGTACGGCCAAATTTTGGAAACCAGAGGTATTTTGGTAGTTTTGTCAATCAGGGGAAATTTTGTAAATTTAGTAAATCAGGGATATTTTAACAGTTGTAGAACTTTGAGGGTTCCTTTTTGAGAGTTTCCCCTTTTAAAACGATGCTGCTGCAAAAATCTTAAAATTAGGGTCATTTTGGTAATTTGCAAGTCGAAGGCATTTTCGTAATTTTCTAAAACCAAAGTATTTTATTGGTGATTTGCAAAGTATAGTTTTGGGTATTTTATAAAATAATGAAATTTTTGGGCAAAACCATTGAGTTGATATTTTATAAACCAAGGGCATTTTGGTAATTTTACCCCTAAGGGCATTTCTGTAATTTTTTTCACAAATCAAATTTTTCGGGCAAAAGTTGTAAAGATGGTTGTTCTCAAATTGAAAGAGTGATTTTAAGAGTTTTGAAAAACTAGGGTTTTGTTGTTTTCTTCTTTTTCAAAAACATGGCTAGTTCCCTTTCGGGTTTTAGTCATTATGTTTAGCCTATGACCGAGCCCTCTTGGTCGTGGTGAACTAAAGCTACGCACTGTGCAGATTCGAGTGGAGAGGAGGTGAGTCACGCGAATCGCTTAAATACCAAGCTCCCACCGAAACCATTCCTAGACATGCGCATGCAGGTTGCCACACCACCGAGCCCTCCGAGTTAGGGTGAACCGGCTACGCACTGGTGGGATACTGCGAAGAGGAGGTGAGTCACTACGACTGCTTAAATACCAGGCTCTTCCGGAACCACTCCTAGACATGCGTACAGGGGTTACCACACCCTAACTCAGTGACTTAGCCATAGGTTGGTTGAGTTCGTTAAGTCTTATGTTTTGTTCATGTGTTTGAGTAATCTAATCCTAGGGTTCAAGTTCCTATAAGACTACTCTACGTTCCATGCTTCCTACCCTTCTACAGAAAATAATTCATACAAAGGTGAGGAGTACTTACCTGGGTAGATAGGTGCCAGAGACTCGGTGCCATGCTGTTCACAACCCAAAAACAATTAAAAAGGCCTACCAAATTATTTTGTTGGGCCTTGGGCCCCCACAGCCGAGCTTTGAACTGGGCTCTGATACCAATTTGTAACACCCCAAACCCGGCCCAAACATTACGACCAAATTTGGTATGCTACAGAGAAAACATTTTGAAATCCTTTTTAAAACCGATTTAAGTTTTGTCGAAAACCTTTCATTTTTAAGTCTCTTGTTAAAAACCATGCTTAGTGTTGTTTAAAAATATTTATTAAGTCGGGTTGTTTATAGATTGCAAATGTGCCCGATGGCATTTTAAAACATTTTACGTTTGATTTTGGAAAAACATGCGAACCCGTTTTTAATATAATTAAATAGTCTAAACAAAATATTCAAACATGTAACAATAATGAAAATAATTCTAGGAGGCCTTTTTACAACTTGATTAAAAAAAACCATCAATAAAGTATAATCAACTAAAATTTAAAGTTCATTTAAATCAAATGTCCACTGCATGGCCACCTCGAGTCCCTCCGGCTCCACATCCGCGATCTACGTGTCACCTGAAAAAGTAAAGGAGAAGGTGAGTCACCAAGACTCAGTATGTAACCCTTCCCCCGGTTTAATGCTACATCATACACAATTTATAACAAATTAACATGCACTAAAACATGCACCCAACCTAGCCATCCAAACGCCTTTCTCTACCCCGTGTGGTACCAAACCACTGGTGGTGCCAAACCACTGGTGACTTAAAGTCACAATTGTGATACCAAATCACGGAGGTGCCAAACCTCTTGGTGTCCGAAGACACTAATCGAATGATGGGGCCAACCCATCGTGTGATACCAAATCACTGGCGTCAATCCCTTAATATCATCTGTGGGGCCAACCCACTGTGGTGCTAAGCCACTGGGATGAGACGCTATGAGGTGCCAAACCTCTGGTGACCAAAGTCACAATGTGGTACCCAACCACTGGTGTCCGTCGACACAAATATCACTTCCCCCTCCTCTCATCAACCCACATCAATTAATATTATACATATACAGAAATCATGCTTATCAGGCACATATCATAAGTTGCATATATCAAATATATCATGCTTCCCAAAAGCATCGTAACACAAGGACTTACCTGAACCCTTGCTTATACCATGTCGGTATCAAATCCAAATCTACACAACCAGATTTAGCCTATACAAACACTTAGCATTTTAATCGCTTATAAAGTGTGTATGTACACACCTATTTCTACCGAAATTCCCGGATCCCGGCCCTTTATTAACCTTGGCCAATAGTCCCCACTTACCGAAATCCTGAATTTATCACTTGAGTCTTTGAGATCCCTACCAAAACACTTGTAAAAAAATTGACTTGCACACTAATACATAATCTAGGCCTATGGCGAATGTTACTTACCTTAGGAAAACAAATCCCGAGAGCTTCCTTCAATACCTTAACGTTATCCCCCTTGGAAAATCGATAACACCTGACTAGGAGGATTCGGCCTAAGCCTTTTATGGAAAAGATATTCGGCTAGCAACTCAAATGGAAGGTGAAATTTTTAGCAAAAGAGGGAGGTAGGTTCGGCTAAGTAGAAAAGAAGGAATAGATGGAAGATGATTGGTATCGGGGATTCGGCCAAAGTCTAGAAAAAGAAAAAGAAAGAATGGTTTTCAGAGAATGAAAAAGAATTGAAAGATGGAATATTGGGAAGGGTAAAATTCGACTATTGCATCAAATGAAGAAAAGAAAAATAAGATGATACATAGGTGCTTTTAAAAGAATTTGGCACTAACCCCCTATACTTGTCGTCCACTCCTAACAATCAAGGAGTTCAAATTTCAATCAATTCCTTAAATTGCTCTTGACCAACCATTTGAATTAATTCAATGATAATCCAATTTAAAACCAAATAATATCCTCATAATATCCTTATCCCTTCACCTCTTCACATAAATAATAATAAAAAAAAAAGAAACATGTGCTCAACAATTTCCTTCCAGCCAAATTCTAATAGAATTAAACAAGCATTTATCTTCATCCAATTTAGAGCCCACATGCTGTCCACCACCTCTCCAATCTGCCAAAAAAATAAAACACCAACTTGTGCTGCCAGTAAGCCTCGAACCCCAGCCCTCACTGCTGCATCTACCATAACGCCCCAGGCCACTCCGTCCAGGCGTTCTTTTATGACATAAATGCACCATATTTTCCTTTAAGCCCTCCTTCCTTAGTTCCTTCCTCTTTAATGCCAAAACAAAAATAAAAACGCCCTTGCAGTTCCTTTGGATCAAACCGGCGACCCCACTGCAGTAGCCCTCACTTCCAACGCCCAGGCCACTTTTCCCCAATTGACTTTCATGTCAAATAACCACAACATTTAATTATAAGGCCTTCTTACTTAAGCCCATCACCCCAAAATAAAATAAAAACGCAAACTGCTGCTGTTGCCATTCGAACCTGCGCCCTTCTTCCCCTTCAACTCCTAAGTGGCGCATGGGAGCCACTTTACCACCTGGACTTTCATGTCCCTTACCCTTGCCATTTATTTTTAAGGCATACCTAGCCCAGTTCCCTAGTTGACGCAAAAATAAAATCAAAGTGTCTTTTTTGCACTCAAACCCAATCCTCCTTTGCCTCACCCTTAGGCGCACCAAGCCAAGTGTCCCAAGCCCATTGTTTGTCATATTTCGCCCAAAATTTTATTAAAGCCCTATCTCACCTAGCTCCCTCCTTTTAAGTACTAAAAAAAAAAATAATTTTAACACTAGGTCAGGCCTAACTCGGGTTTAATTCTAGACCCTAGAACACGCCAAATAAATTGTAATATTTATTCTTCAAGCACGCACATGGGAAATTAACTAAATTACAAACAACTCCTAATTTAGGGTGTTACAGTGGTGTTAATGCAACAGAAAATTTTTGTTTTAGGCGTCAATTAATGTTGTCTAAGTGATTATATTTATGCTTTGTTTTATGGATTTCTGCTTTGGAGTTAAAGCGTGATGAAATTATTGTTCGAGATGTTAATTAATGTGGTCTGAATGACTTTAAATTATGGTAATAATGTTTGAAGTTGTAAATGAATAATTAATGATGTTTATTTAGTTGCGGTTAATGGTGTTTAAACCTGATTTTTTTTAGGGGTTAATGCAACTATTTATGAAGTTATTGAATGAGTATTAAAAGCAAAGTAAATGCTGCAGAATTTATGTCTAAGTGTTAGTTAATGTGCTGGTTAAATGGTGTTCAATAGCTGTATGTTTATGTTGTTTGGGCTGTCGATGGGTAATTAATTACAACTGAAGAACTAGTTGTAGTAATGTTAATTATCGATAATTAAATTGATTCCAAATTAAGCTATCGAAGAATGTAATTGGTGATTAAGATGTACTGCATTAATAAGTTAATCGTTAATTATTATTTAAGTGATTTGGTGGGTTATTTGGGTTACTAAAATGCAGAATTTGAATGATGTCTGAACTAATATAAATTCCTACTGTATTCATGTGGTTCAATTTTTAAATGAATAGGATAATGGTTTGTGTTTGTGTTGACCAATTGTGAGGAATAAATATGTTTTTACTAATTGTAATTAAATGATAGGATGGTTTGAGTTTGAATTTGATTTGATATTTGAGTTAGTTAGTATACTGATTTATTATTATTCTTTGATTTTGAAATAAATAGATCGATTATAAATCGGGGAAAAGAGAAGATCGGGGAATAATCATTTATGGATTGAGGTAAGTCTATAAGTAAATGGTTGTTCTTAATTTTAAATAAATGTAAATTATTCATGCTGAATTGAAATGTTTATACTTATATTTGCTATTACCGAATGTGAGGGATGGTAATTGATATGTTCAAGGAACTACTTAAGTAAGTCTTTAAGAAATAAAACATCGTTAGTTATGTACGTAACCTAGTATATGCTGATTTTGGAAATATTGTAGCTATATTTTGGAATAGCTGAATTTGGTTAATTATAATATTTGATTTGTTTAAGTTATTCGATTGATATATGTTATTTGAATGTTCGTGCAATGAGTTCAAAATGTGTAAAAGATTAGATATATGAAATGATTTGTGTGAGACAGCTTAAAGTATCATTATTCAGGCAGTGAGCCTAACAAGCCTTGGGCTGGTGAATTTAATCGGGCATTGTGCCTAGCAAAGCCTTCTTTGGTGATTGAATATCAGACCTCGAGTCTAGCAGGCTTAGCGCAGGTGTGTGATTCAGGCTTATGCCTAGCAAGTTTTATACCGATGATTTAAATTACAAGCTTACGCTTATGAAATGATCAAGTTATGTGGAAATTGAGCAAGCTAAAGCTTATTTAAATGATATAGATTATATTCAGCCATAAGGTATGTATTTATATGTATATGTTATATGTGATGTTTATTGATCAATTAAGTTGATAGATAAATGTTCTTGTATATTCGGCTACTTAGATGTGTGGATAAAATGATATTGTTTTGATATTATATACTTGCAAACATGAGATTGTTTAATAAAAGTGAGTGTATATATATATACACACATTCGGTTACGTGGGATTAATATGTATATGGTAGTTGTTTATTCGGTTGTATATGGGAATATATTAAACGATGTGCATTTTGTAAGTTTTTAAGCAATAAATAGACAAATTGATGTATATAATTTTAATGGAAATATATGTACCTATGTGGTTGAGGTTTAAGCTTTATGAATGTATATATGAATATGGATAAGTAACAAGCTTGAGATATGCACTAAATGTACAAATTTGTGACACCAAACACTAAGTGTGAGAAATCGGTCATTTGGCACTAAGTGTGCGAATTTTATTATACCGAGTACTATGTGTGCGAAATCGGCTAAAGAGCACTCAGTGTGCAATCAATTGTAATCTCAAAGGTTGAATTCAGTAAGTTGATACTATGAGATCTTATCATTCGAAATCTAGTATATATGTTAAAGGGTGGCTTAGATGGATCGTTATTTTAAAGGTATAATTTAATATGATTACGTTTAGTTCGATTGAGATATGATGTTCGAAAAATTCGTACAAAGATTATGAAGTATATAAAAGTTTCGATATATGAATTGGTTGCTAAACAACTTTATAAATATGATATTCAGGCTTTGAGCCTAGCAAGCCTCGTGCTGTTGAAAGTATTCGGGCTTTATGCCTACCAGGCTTTATGCCGGTGAATTATTATAAGTATATGCTTAAGTAGATTTTTGATGATGTGGAACTTAAATTCGGTAAACAAGTTCGATTGTTCAGGTATGTGTAAGTCTATGGGTTATTGGAGATAAGGTAAATTAGTAAATTGATATTTGTTACTAGTAATATGTGATATAATTGGAGAATGTATGTGAATTATATGGATTGAAAGGTAAGAAAGAAAATTTAGTAGTTAAATGATTCAGGTACGTATGAGGTTTAAGTGTTTAATGAAAAATAAGGTAAATGAAGTTACTTAATGAGGAACATGGATTATATGAGGAAAGTGATTGTATAGGTGTATGTGATTAATAAAATTTAGCCTATTTGAATTAAATTATATATGTTTCTATGGTGAATTATTTGCTTATGGCTTACTAAGCTGTCAAAACTTACTTTGTGTAATTTTCCTATGTTTATAGAGTTTCAAAGACTTGCTTGGGTTGGAAGTCGAAGGAGATCTCGTCACACTATCCAATTTGTGCTTCGGTAAATAAGTGCTTGGAGATTCGGTTATGTGGCATGTATAGACTAGTTTTGATATTGCTAGTTTTGAAATTGTATATATTTGTATAATCCATGCGAAAATGGCTTGTCCATCTCGTTATTCTTGGAATTTGTATGTTGGCTTGATGATTTCATTTGATTTGGTTTTGGTATATTTATAAGTATGATTAATGTATAGAGTTTATATGAAATGAAGTAAAGATGTTATGATCTAAATTTTGAGTTTTGTAACTCGTTTTAATAAGACGTAGTTGGACAAATCTTAATTTTTTTATGTCCTGAATTAGTAGTCAAGTCTAGTAATGCCTCATACTCGACTCCGGCAACGGTCTCGGGTAAAAAGGGGTGTTACAGAAACTTTTAGTTCTATTTTTTTCCAGGTAAGCAGGATTTTTTGGGCACGACTCTGTCTAGAATTTCGAGGAGCAATCACTTGTGCAAATCCAGTCCTTGAGGATTTGGCCCTACTTCCGTTATACTATTCTTTTCCATTATTTTATAGGGATAGGATATATTTGGTGCTCTCAACAACGCATCACTGTAAGTTCGTTTGGTTTAGAAATTTCCTTTTAAATTGGCGTAATGGTGTTGTGGCTAGGGAAATTAATTTTGGTGAATGCGTTGCATATGAGAAGATTGTGAAGTAATGGATTTCACTCCAACGTCCTAATTCGTGTGTGTGGTTGTGTTCATTGGCGGTAAGTTTGCGTACATTGTCCAGTTTATCCTTGTCGAATTTCTAAACCAATTGTTAAATAATTCTTGAGGTACTGTATTTAGGATTCAGAGGGCTCGGGGTTGTTTTCGCATCAAAATTGAGCCATGTGTGTAACAAGAAACTCGAAAAATGGTGATTGGTGAAAGTAAAAAATTGGGCTTGTCGACACCACACGGACTTGTGCCTAGCCATGTGGTAGGCCGTGTGTCGTGTGACGGGCGTGTGTGAGGCCGTGTATGACACACAACCTCTGCCATTTTAGGCCGTGTGGGCCACATGGGCATATGGGCCCAAAGTTTAGAATTTTTTCTTGGATCGTACACGTCGTTTCAATCGACTGTGGGCTTTCTTCCGTAGGGTCAGTATATGTGGCATAAGCCTTAAAGCATGAAATCTGCTACTCTATTAGTTGAAATTGACGTAAATAAAATTTATATGAGTATTATGAAATATGCTATGTAAGATCTATTCTATTATGTATAGGCATGTGTAATAATTGTTGTACGAGTATGCATGAAATGTTAATTTTGGTATCTGTTAATCTGTTTTATCTGATATTCTGCCTATATCTGGCTTTGGGGCTAGATTTGTATTATGAGGAGGAAGTGTTCTATGTGAGGCGATATCTTGCCTTTATACTGGCAGCACTGCTGCGATTATTTTGAAAAGTGTTGTATAGACACTAAGTGGTGTTTAAGGCTAGGTAGGTGTTTTATACCCCACATGGTGTGTTGGGATAGTTAGAGTTGGTGTGTAGAGGATGGGGGTAGGATTTTGCATATCTATATTTGTATGATTCTGTATAATTCGAACTCTGTAAAGGATTTACATCTATGTCTGTTCTGCCATAAGATTGAATCTGAATTTCTGTTTATATGTGTGTTACACACTGAGTTTTCAAAACTCACTCTCTATTTGTCTATTCTATTTAGGTAATCCCTAAAATTAGGTGGGTCGGTGAGATGGAGGCTTAGTGGTGACCACTTTTTCGAAAAATTTCATTAGTTTAAAATCTGTTTAACCTTTCTGATTTTTGAGAGTTTTGTAATTTTGGGACTCTCCAGACTTTTTGGGACTTTTTTGGTTTGGAATTTTATTTTGGTTTCTTAGCGTAACAATTGATAAAATGGTTTTTCTGAAAATAACAACTTTCCTGAAATAATGATTTTCAAGAAACATTTTGATTTGCTAAAATATAATGTTATGAAGAAACTCCGCTGCAAAACATTCAATTTAATAGAGAGACGTAAAAGAGCAATGATTTTAAATCAAATAAGTATATCAATAAGTTTTCTAAACTTACTAAGTAACAATGGTTACATTGATTTGCAAATAACAAGGAAGTCGGTTTATAAATTTTCTTCGTAACACTTCTGGATTCGGCCATAACGTCTAGACTGGATTTGAGATGTTACATTCAGTGGTATCAGAGTCAGGTTTCAAAACTCGGGCTTTGAAATTTTGGGTTCAAAATTTTATTTGTAAAAAAAACTGTATTTTTTCAAGTAAAGTTTATTTTTAATTTGAAAAAAAATAAGCATGTGGTACACCGAGTCTCCGACGCCAATCCTATAAGTACTTCTAACCTTAGAAATACTGTAGTTAGAAAACTCTGAATTGTTTAAAACTGCATATAGTTAGTTAGAGACTGTATTCTGAACTTTCTGAAACTGCTTCTGATAATTACTTAAAGCATAAAATGTTGCTAATAAATGCTGAAACTAATTCATAAAATTAAGTCGTATTTGATCCAAAACTTTTTAATTTGTCGCAGCGGAAAAGAGTGATTATGTTAGAATTTTTAAAAACCAAATTTCATGCGTACACTTTTAAAATACCCATTTGACTAGTTTATAAAACTTTAGTGTTATGTAACTAAGTCATGCAAATCAGATTAATAATCCCCAAAGTAATGTCCCATGCCAAAGTCCATAAATAAACTTATTACAGTCCCAAAAATAATGATTAAATTTGTAATTAAAGTACTTAAAATCGAAAACATTCGAGAAGCTCTTTCGAAAATCGTGTCCATGCCTCTATCTCGGGGTTATATGCAAAAACAATAAACTAAAAGGGATGAGCTAAAGAGCTCAGTGTGATTCTAGAAGTAACAATTCAATCATAAAGCCATTCTCAGAATAACGATAAGCCATCCATATAAAGCCAACAATAGTACATGGCAAAATCATCATTCAGTACCATCAAAACAAAGTTTGTAATAAGCATGGCAATTTCAACCAGTGCATGAGCATGGGTATGATCAAATCATGCAATGCAATGTGTCAACAAAATAAATCTTCTACCCATTTGCTACACACCATCTCCGTCCACCCAACACACCAATTAGGATAATTAGAAACCTTTCCAACCCAACACATCAAAATCGTGGTCTTTAGCCACAAAAAAATTATCTAGACAAGTTGCTAGATTTATTGCGAAAATACCGCCAGAAATAAATAATGCAATCTAACTACCAAATCAAAATTTGCAGGTAAACTACCAGAATCAGCGATCATAGTCTACCAGAACTTCCTCCAAATCATACATAATCCAACCCCAATGCACATGAAAACAACATAACATAACTGAGCTTACTCGATTCAGACATGCCCATATGCAGATAAAGCAGATCAGAACATACTAGTTGCACATATAGTTTAATAGATAAAAAAACATGCTATTGGCATATTCAGATAAAACTGATTATAACATACTAATTGCAATATAGTTTAACATATCAAAAACATGTTATTGGCACATTCGACCATCACAAAAACAAGCAAGTATCACTTTCAACAACATAGTAGGGGCACATATGCATTCGACTAACTCAAATTAAGGCATACTCACCTTCGATCATGTGACCTAACTCACTTACCTGTATTCGACCATAATTGAAACACTCCCCCAGTCAATCAGATTACACCAAATTTTATAGTTAGGGGAAATACTTACATTCGGCCTCCACCAGAAGAAAACACATGTCATAATTGAACGATATCAGTTAAAACACAACATCATTTGATTGTTATCATACACTCACATATCACATATGGTTAGGATTCACACATATACGACCCAACAAGATTTATTTACACATGCATCCAGTTATCAACAAATCACACAATTCACATATAAATAAGACACACACACATATATAACAAAAGGTTAGGGCCCACACTTGATCTATGTAGATGATGGCTAAGGGTGGCAAATAAGGGCTGTCGAATGTTGAGAGAATCAGCCACGGGTCACCAAAAGGCTATTGCGAAGGGTTGTTACTGTTGTCTGGTGGTAGCGTACAGGGAGCGGCAGATTACAATGGCTGTCGATTGTGTGCGATAAGATGTGATGACTACCAATGCAGAAGATAGGGCTGCAAAAGAAAAGAACAATAGAGTGTTCATTGCGAGCTTACAGAAACAAAAGAAAAGGGCCAGGAATGGGGAGGAATAGAAAACAAAGAAAATTTGGCAGAAGGGCATTACAACAACAAAAGAAAACAACGTGCAAAACAAAGTGGAGAATGGGGAGGAAGTGGGATAGCAAAAGAGAGAGAGTTTTGGGAAATAATTCTCAATTTAAAAAGAAAATAAAACAATATCATAATTTATCTGTTATCACTTTAGAGTTTGCATTTGACCCACTCTCTAAGAGCAAGACATTAGGGGAAGAGCAAAAATAATTACAACTTTTGCACACAACAAGATTTGAACTTGAGACTTAAAAGAATACTAAAGCCTTATCACCAAACCAATAGTCTCATTATTATAGGTGAGCAAACAAAAATTAAAGATAATCTTTATGTGCTAATCCAGATATTGAGACAAAATTAATAAAAATATCCAAGAAAAGAGAATTGAACATAAGACTTCAACACACAATCTAGAAAATTTAACTACTAAACCAAATCAATTTACTTTTTAAATATGCACAGATAAACTAAATCAATTCTTCACCCATAAAATTTTAAGTTATATATCTTTGATAAAATTATTTAACCTAATCAAAGGAAATATCAGTTACATACTCCATTTAAACAAGTTGTAATTTTGTTGGTTAACTGGGGAGTCATGGTTTTGAATTATTGGATTTTAGATAGTACTAGATAAACATACTATCAAAAGTTTTTAAGGTCTTTATTTTCAACTTTGTCTGAGAACTTGTTTAGAAGGAAGGACGAAGTAGGTGGAGCAAACATTAGATGATAAGATAGTAATAGGCTTTTTAACTCTGAAACTTTGCATAACCAAGACACCCGTAACAGTCGAAGCACTGCTGGCTTTCAAATTTATTGTAATAGTAATATATAGTTACATAACCACACAGCAAAGTTTGATCGATAAGCAAAGCCAGCTAATTATGTACTTTATCAAGATCTTGTCTAACTAGCTGATGCCACCTGCTTTTCTGCTTCCTGAGTAGCTGGTGCTACCCCTGCGCCATTGGCTTGTATAGGGTCTTTAGAGATTTGTCCGTCGGCTTGTGTAAGGTCTTTAGAGATATTGGCGTCTTTCAGAGTGCTTTGGGTGGATGATAAGGGTACCTCTGCCTTGTGAAGTGCTGCCTTTACTGTTGGCGTAGGGCTGGTTTTATCAATCTTAACGACTGAAGAGTATGGGATGTCATGGTCAAGGCCGTTGAATCTGCTTATTTGGCCGGATGCATCGAGACTTTGCTTTATTCCAGTCCAATCAGCGTCGACACTAAGGATCACAGTGTAGACCTGCAATTGATAGGTAGATGAGAATAATTGATTACATTGCACATATGTAATTACATGCACATATGTTGAAGGTTACGAATACAAAACCTTATTGAGATCATTTCTGGCGTTGCTCCAAGCAATCACCCACTTATACGCATCTTCTGGGAATACATATTCGAGTCCTCCAATTGAACCTCCAAAGTCAGCTTTCTGCAAAAACACGCCGGTGTGTCCATCCTTGATTTCTTTGTCGTGAGATTCAGGTCGAGGCCCTACCCAAGAGATCTTATCGTCCAACTTCACAAGTTTACCAGAAAAGTTCTCAAGCCGACCGTCTGTATATACTGGAACTCCCGGTATAACTTCTACTTTCACGTCGGTATAAGCACCCACCACCATTGTGTTGTTCCGTCTGGTACTGAATGAAGGCTGTGTAAGAGGATGGCGTGGTATGGAACCAAAGCCACTGGCTTTTTCACAGTGCTGTACTGCAGCTGGATTGGCCATGATACTGGTTTTCTGCGCCTTGATCACCATGCTTCTACGACGCTGCTGGCATGCTGGAGCTGGGATGCCCGCTGCATATGGTAAAGCTAAATTGGCAGCCATGATAGTTAATTTCTTGCCTTTTGGTTGCTTACTAAATTTGTACAGGTTTAGTACTTCTGCTTGGTGCTTCAAAACTTGCACACCTGTTTGCTTTATATACTAGTTTCTGTCATATGACGACAAATGTTTGAATAATATATATAACTTAAAGAGATGATAAAAATTAAAAGGAATTAGGATTTGGATTTCAAAATTGATTGGGAGAGTTGGGAGAACTATGATGGCACACGTATAAGAGAAGAAGAAGACTAATGTGAAAATAGAACTATAAATGGGAATTTTAGGTTGGATTTTAAAATTTGGTCTAGTTTTCTCTTAAAAACTCTAAGTTTTGAATCTTTTACAAATCAGTCCTATTCTCAAAATTAAAGATATTTAAAACTCATTTTCAGAAATTGATTTAATTTTCTAAAAACCATAGTCCAAAACATTATCGGTATACCATGTATTCCGAACACTCTAAGGGTAAAATTCCTAAATTACCCCCAAAACTCTTAAGCCCTATTTTAGGATTTTTCGTCCAACCAATCACACCAATTACGACCACATGAGTCCATCCATCCAATCATACTAGTACGTGGCAGTATGCCACTCAAAATATATAGCTAAGCTGTTAGACAGTAATTGTGGTTTAGCCGCCAAAATTGCAGTAAAACTGCCATAATACACTTCCTCCACCATACTAAAACCCACCCAAATGCATATACATAATCATGTTAACATACATATGTATCATATAGGTTGCATGGCATAAATTTCTAAACATATATTTACAGAGCGTAACATAACACATAACTTATACAAAGTGAATCTTACTTAACATGCTTTCTAAGCTTACTCATGTTTAACATACTAAATTTTCCGCTTTTATAGGCCTACCAAAATGCCCACGGATACAATTTCTGAGTTACTTAATTGACCCCTAATCGGGCCTTTAAAATTGGCCTAAAGGACCCATACAGTCGTGTGGCCTGCACGGCCCAATAAACTAGCCCGTGTGGTCCACACAACCTTCTTATTCGAGTCGTGTAATCACACACGGCCTAGCACATGGCCTACCAGACGACCATGTGGTGCACACAGTCTGTCACATGATCATGTGATGTTGCGCAGTTTCGAAAACAACCCTTTTTTTTGGGGTTTTTCCGAGTTTCAGTCGAAATTTTTGGGTTAATTCACACACCTGACAATATTTTTTATTAGCCACACAACTGAGAGCTCATCAATCATACAATCAATCATCAAATCACACCAATAAACCATTAAAGATCCATCCAAAATCACATTCTTTTATCAAAATTTTAGTCACTAAAGCGAGGATTGAGTACTTACTACTCAGAAAACAGTGTCCAAATGAGAACTACTCTGCTAGAGGAATTTGATTCTCATACCCTTTGCCTAATCAAAATCACGAAAACACTTAACATAACATGGAAAGGAAACTAAACATCAACAACTCTAGTATTGTTCAAGAAAAAATTAAGGCTAAAATAACAGAAAAATATCTTGATAAAACTTACACCACGCTTTGAACAATGATCGAATTGCGAGTAACACACACAAACATCGATGAAGATAGGATGACTGAAATAAAAAATTAATAGAAAAGAAAAGAAAGAAAACTCAAAGGAAAGTGAAAGAAAAAGAAAGAAGAAAAACAAAATGGAAAGAAAAAGAAACGTGAAAGAGGTATAAGAGAAATTGGACGGTTGGAAGTATGAGTAAAATTAGGGTGTGGTAACTCAAAAAAATTAAAGTAATTCAATTTTAACCAAATCTTAACCAACCAGATTTTATGGAATTTAATTTGAACTCTACTTCAAAAGAATAGCCAAAATAAAAAATATTTCACATTTGCGCACAACGAGATTCAAACACAATATCTATAGGTAAGTTCAAGCCTTACCACTTAACCAACAGGCTCATTCTTATCAATAATCCAATAAAAATAAAAGATAAGCCCAAAAGCTCAAGCTTAACATAATGCGAAATTTAATAGGAAAAATACAAAACGAGAGAATCGAACTCAAGACCTAAAGCAAACATTCAAGGTACATAACCAACACACCAAATCAAATTACTTGACATAATTTAACGATCTAAACACAAGAAAATTGGAGCGTTACATGGTGTCCACAAGTATACAGGCTAGATTGTAATATAGTTTGTTTACAATAGAACAATTAGTAAGTATCCCGAAGGTCGTACCCTAGGGGATTGCAGTTTGGGAAAAACTTCTATTAAGCCAATTACTGAAAATAACTACTAATTGATGTGTCATTGAGAGCAACAAAAATAGCATATCCATATAAAATAACGAAAAGAATAGTATAAGAGAAGTAAGGTCAAATCCTCAGGGACTAGATTTGCACAACTTCTTGTTCCTCGATATCCCAGGCTCAGTCGTGCCCAAGAAAAACGGCGTACCTAAAAAATTAAAAAAAAAGAATTAAAAATATGGACGAATTGAGATTGTGTAAATTGAAATTGAAATTGTAAATATAAACAGAGTTAAGAAAAGAGACTTTTGGATTGAGAGATTCCAGCCTCCAGTTATCTCGATCCTCCTTAGGTTTAATCCTAGGCTTTTAAGTGATCCTTATCGAACAGAATAAGCCAGTTATAGTGGAAGAGGACGACCACCAGCTCCACTTAGATTTTAGATTTACGATTCAGAAGAACCTGACTCTAGCTAACCGTCACTTTTGTGGGACTGTATCAAAAAAAGAGATTTTTGGATTGAGAGATTCCAGCCTCCAGTTATCTCGATCCTCCTTGGGTTCAATCCTAGGCTTTTAGGTGATCCTTCTCGAACAGAATAAGCCAGTTATAATGGAAGAGGACGACCACCGGATCCACTTAGATTTTAGATTTATGATTTAGAGGAACCTGACTCTAGCTAACCGTCACTTTTGTGGGACTGTCTTACACTAGATCATCATTTCTCAATGGCGAATGCCATACAATTTTGTCTCTTGTGCTCGACAACCACTGACGCAGTAAGCTAACAAATCGACTGTGCAACCTTCCCAAAACATACAAAACGGCCGCCTTTGTTCAAGATGAAAATATCTCTTTTGGAAAGACATGGATGAAAGCGTTAGTTCCCGTAATACGGAGAAACGATCAATACTCGTTGAGAAGGCTAAGTGCGGATTCGAAGCCTCATGAACCTTTTTTTGAGGAATCTCGACAATCTTTGGCTAGATGAGTTTAGTGGCTCATGCTTCTTGGGAAAAAAAGAAATAAGTTTAATAAATTGGAATTTTATTGAATAAATAAAAAGGAACAAAAAGCTAAGAGCTTTAGGGAAATGGAGTCTTTACAGAAAAGATGAGTGTTAATTTGTGTCATTCCATCCCCTATTTATAGTACATGACAAACTAAGTTTGTTCCTATTTAAACTCTAAAGGATAAATGAAGATAAAAGCTGAAATTAGATCTAAATAATAATCCTAACAATAATCCTAATAAAATTAAAATTTAAATAGAGTCTTATGTTTATAAATCTTTTCTTTGAATTTTTGCCCCCAAGTCTTCCACACTTTGCATTTTCGGCACCACTTATTTCCTATTTCACATGCTGGCCCATTTTGCTTCAAATTCACCCTTTTTTCCCCCAAATTTCCTTTTGCCTTCAATTTAATCCCTACCAGATAAAAAACCATAAATAGCTCAAATTAATAGGATCATACTCAAAATAAATCCCTACCAGATAAAAAAGCATAAATAGCTCAAATTAGTAGGATCATACTCAAAATAAATATGTAATTAATCCATAAAAATATTTATTCCTGAGTATTATCACTAATCTACTCGAGTCACGAATTAGTAGTGTTAATCTAAAAGTAAGATGATAGTAATAATAACCAAATAAATTAAATTAAAACTAAATCTATTCCTATGTTCATGTATCGACTTCTTCTATCCCTTATTTCTACTATGCGAGTTCCTTTAGCCTAGATTCGATTGTTTTACTTGATTAATTATTGATGTAGAGTTTTAAATAGTTGGTTACTAATTAACCTAATAGGGCTTCTCAACCTTCTACTAACCTAACTAGTCGGCAAGAACTACTCACCTCTCGATGAGACAGTTCATTCGGGGTAGTTTCGTAATTTGGTTCTTAAGTAAGTATAATCCATTCATTTATTTTAATTTTAAGAAGTTTGGTTTGGTTTAAGTTGATAGTATTGTTGGTTTATTGGTGTTGTTCTATTTGCTTGCAATTTTATTTGGTGAAGATCGTGAGGCGCTCATTCCTCCAGCGACTTAAGTGCGTTAGAAACCTTTTCTCTAGGGGGCAGGTTCGTGTGCTTTTAGTTTAGTGGTTGGTTCGTAATGGTCATACTTTAGGCTGAATGTAGTTTAACTGACAAATCAAAATTTGCGGGTAAACTACTACAATCGCAGATCGTAGTCTACCAGAACTTCCTCCAAATCATACATAACCCAACCCTAATGCACATGAAAATGACATAACATAACTGAGCTTACTCAAATTAGACATGCCTATATGCAGATAAAGCAGATCAAAACATACTGGTTGCACATATAGTTTAATAGATAAAAAACATGCTATTGGCATATTCAGATAAAACTGATCAGAACATACTAATTGCACATATAGTTTAACATATCAAAAACATGCTATTGGCATATTCGACCATCACAAAAACAAGCAAGTATCATTTTCAGCAACACAGTACGGACTCATACACATTTGACTAACTCAAATTAGGGTATACTCACCTTCGATCATGTCACCCAACTCACTTACTCGTATTCAGCCATAACTGAAACATAGCCACAGTCAACCGGATTACACCAAATTTTATAGTTAGGAGAAATACTTACATTTGGCCTCCGCCAAAAGAAAACACAGCTCACAATCGAACAATATCAATTAAAACACAACATCATTTGATTGCTATCATACACTCATAAATCACATAGGGTTAGGATTCACAAATATATGACCCAACAAGATTTATTTACACATGCATCCAGTTATCACCAAATCACACGATTCACTTATGAAGAAGACGCACACACGCATATTACAAAAGGTTAGGACCTACACTTGATCTATGTAGACGATGGCTAAGGGAAGCAAATAAGGGCTACCAAATGTTGAGAGAATCAACCACGGGTCGGCAAAGGGGTATTGCGAAGGGCTGTTGCTGCTGTAAGTTGATGGTGTATAGGGAGCAGCAAATTATGATGGCTATTTGTTGTGTGTGATAGGATGAGATGATTGCCAATGAAAAGATAGGGCGGTAAAAGAAAATAACATTATAGTGTTCATTGCGAGCTTATGGAAACAAAAGAAAAAGGGAAAGACAGAAGAGATGGGAAGGAGATAGAAAACAAAGAAAATTTGGCAAAAGGGCATTATAACAACAAAAGAATACAGCGTGCAAAACAAAGTGGAGAATGAGGGGGAAGTGGGATGGAAAATGAGAGAGTTTTGGGAAATAATTCTTAATTTTTTTAAAAAAAATATAAAACAATATCATAATTTATCTGCTATCACTTTAGGGGAAGAGCAAAAATAATTACCACTTTTGCACACAGCAAGATTTGAACTTGAGATCTAAAGGAATACTAAAGCCTTACTACCAAACCAATAAGTTCATTGTTATAACTGAGCAAACAAAAATTAAAGATAATCTATACATGCTAATCAAGATATTGAGACAAAATAATAAAAAATTTCAAAGAAAGAGAATTGAACATAAGACCTCAAGCACAGAATCTAAAACACTTAACTAGTAAACCAAATCAATTTACTTTCTAAATACGCACAGATAAACTAAATCAATTCTTCTGGCCATGACATTTTTAGCCTATAACACTTGGGTTAATTGCAGTTTTGGACTTATTCTCACTAGGATTAATTATTGTATTTGACCATAGCTAACAAAAGGGAATTGAATATATATCTAGTTTATATATTTGGAAATTGTGGATTTCGTTTAAATAAAATTTTGACATGAAACATGATTTGAATTATTTTACCATGGATCACCCATAAAATTTTAAGTTATATATCTAAATTATTTAACCTAGTCAAAGGAAATATAAGTTACACACTCCATTTAAACAAGTTGTAATTTTGCTGGTTAACTGGGGAGTCATGGTTTTGAATGATTGGATTTTAGATATTACTAGATAAACATACTATCAAAAAAAATTTTCAGTATTTATTTTTAACTTTGTCTAAGAACTTGTTTAGAAGGAAGGACGAAGTAGGTGGGAAAACATTAGATGATAAGATAGTAATAGGCTTTTTATTTTTAGATATGATCAGCTACATATACTCTAAAATTTTACATAACCAAGACACCTGTAACAGTCAAAACACTGCTGGCTTTCAAATTTATTGTAATAATAATATATAGTTACATAACCGCATAGCACAGTTTGATCGATAAGAAAAGCTAGCTAATTATATACTTTATCAAGATCGTGTCTAACTAGTTGGTGCCACATGCTTTTTTGCTTCCTGAGTAGTTGGTGCTACCTCTGTGCCATTGGCTTGTATAGGGTCTTTAGAGATTTGTCTGTCGGCTTGTGTAAGGTCTTTGGAGATATTGGTGGCTGTCAGAGTGTTTTTAGTGGATGCTAGGGGTACTCTTTCCTTTAGAAGTACTACCACGATTGTTGGCGTAAGGCTGGTTTTATCAATCACAACAACTGAAGAGTATGGGATGTTATAGTTAAGGCCTTTGAATATGCTTTTTTGGCCAGATGCATCGAGACTTTTTTTTTTATTTCTGTCCAATTAGAGTCATCACGAAGGATCACAGTGTAAACCTATAATTGATATGTAGAAGTGAACAATGATAATTAGCTTCCTTGGCGTCCATTTTGTAATGATAATCAGCATTTTCCATTGCTCTGAATTTTCTTCTAGCCATCTGCATCGATCCTCAAGTTGCTTTGGCAGTTCCACTCTTATTTTTTCTATTTCTGCCATATCTTCGAGATCAGGAACAACGGGATTGGTTGGGTTATCCCCCAGATTGGAACCTGAGCTTGTTTGGTAGTTTATCGACGTCGAGTTACCGGTTTGGTACTGTTAGAATCTGATTGTAACGGGTACCCTTCGTTGGTACCCCTCTGGTTGTGCCTGGGCATTTATCGGGGTAAAACCTGGGGTATAAATAGGATACTCATTATCATCCCCTTAGTTGACTGCAGTGCTCTTCCCTTTTTCACGTTCTCCAGCCAGCAACTACGCCAATTGACTTATCATACTTCTTTGGGATTTTAGTATCTGATCCCACATCTCTTGTTGTACTTTCGCTAACTGTTCTTACAGTTGCGCTTGCAACTTGTCTTGCATCTCTTTTTTAATCTGTTCTAGCCTTTCCAATCATTGGTTTTGACGCGAGTACTATAACGATTTTCGGCTGGTTAACTCTGGTTTCCAAATTAACTGAAATAACTTCATTTAATTAGGGTCTTTTTGTGAAATTTATTGCATATGATGCATGTAATGCAAATGCTTGAAATAAATGCAAAAAGAGGTATTGACTCTGATTCAATTATGTTAGAACAACTTTACTAGAAAACAAATTTATTTACATACAACAGATTACATATAGGAATTTGCCCTAATGCTTAAAGCCTTAACCTTCCTAAGAAGCCAAGCTAACTCTTGACCCTGATCTGATTCTGATTCATACTTCAAGATTAGTACGTTAGCCCGAACTGTCAGGGTTTTCAAATAACCAGCCACCTCTCGTATTTGAGCCACAGCTTTACCCATGATATGGTCTCTATCCCTGACCTGACCTTGAGAACGGTTAAGTTGCTCTTTCCACTACTCGTTGTTTGCTTCAAAGAGTTCAACTCAGAGTACACAATTTTGTAATGCGATTTCGAGCTTTTCTATTTTCCTTTTCAGCTCTTCAATCTTATTTAAGCTTGCTTTCAACTTAATTGTGGAGTTGTGATTACGATATTGATGAAGTGACTTTTCTAGTTCTACTACCCTGGCTTTTAATCTGACCTTTTCATTTTGGCATTCCAATAGGTCTCTTTCTAGAGCATTTTCTTGAACCTGGGCATCTTGGCATTTCTTTTCCCATTGATCGGCTCTATTCTTTTCTTTTTTGATCTCTTACCGTCATTATTCTGATATCTTTCCCAGCCCAACAATTCTAATTGATAAACGTAGCTTTTTGTAATTCGTTTTTAAACTATCCAGATCTTCCTCGGCCTTGTTCTTTCCCTTCCTCAATTTATCGGCCTCTAGCTTCTGGACGTCAACATCTAGTCCTAATTACATCTTTTCCTCCTCCAATTATTCTATCTTCTTTCCTAGCTCCAAATTCCTCTTTTTAAAATCTTGCTTGATGATCTCTAGCTCAGATGGAATCACTTGCAGGTGTTCTTCCAATGGTCGAATGGCTTCTTGATTTGGCATAGGGATGTTTTTATTGACTCTTTAACCCTACCACCAACTATATTCAGGGGTCATCATCGGACCTGCAACCAATCTTTTCATTTGGTGGGTTTGATTCCAAGCGTTAGACATTTCTCGAACCTTTTTCTTGTAGTTATTACCCTTATACGAAAACTCATACTGGGCCAGCCCTTGCGTTGCTGGTATGAACTATCTCGATCTATACTGCCTCAACAGGAGTAGAGCAGTATATCCAATAGCTCCCCAAATCTCAGGTAGAGGAACCCAGTCGAAATATCCACATCGATACAGAATCTGGAGGGGTTCTCCATTCGACATTCTCATCTTGGAGATTCTAGAGTATCGCCATCCATTTTTCTTCTGAAATGTCGTATCGCCTCGGTGTAGCCACTAATTTTTTTAATGGAAAGTAGTTCTCAGAGAATACTAGATAAGAAACTTTTTCTACCCTCCAAAAGTGGCAATGAAACCATGCCAACAAAATTTGCGCACATCCAATGAATCTTCCTTCACCCGCTCTCCGGCATGCATTCAAAGATCTGAATGTTTCGAGTAAAATTACAGGGACGGGCGTGACCCTTTTATCAAGTCCGTCAAACAAATATGAAACTGTCTCATCCACGTGCCCTAGTGCTTTAAGGAAAACAACCAGCAGTTAAATGCTCAAAGCGAAGACATCGACCCTTTTCTTTATATCTGGGTGTGCTAAGATCAAATCTCATAAACTATTCCAAGAGATACATTTACCATCTCCCTTTTTCTTGATCCGAGCTATAATCCATTGCTCACTCATCCCCGTGATGTTCATTAGTTTCTTTAGGAAAGTTGGGACATTGGCGGCTCTGGAATAAACTTTGTCAGGTCAAACTTTCAGGGAACGAAGTAAGGCCATATATTCTTCCACAGTATGTACTAAATCCACTTTTCCAAAAGTGAAGCAACTGTAGGCGAGATTCCAAAATTGAGCCATAGCTTGAAACAAATGCTTGCCCACTTTGATATCGAGCAGATAATGTAAATCACCATAATTACAGTAAAATAGTTGTTTTATTTCATCTTCCCATTGGACCCATATCTCTTTCAATTCTTGGAAATTATTTTGGGTCACGCTGATACGAGTGAAGTCCCACAATTCTGATACATACCCCTCCGTCAGACTATCACCATTTCCTAGTTGCGTTTTCTCGGACCATATTCGGACAGCCGCATTATCTCTCACTTTATCAAGAAATCCATTCTCCATGGCAAGCTCTCTATTTAGTAACTGAATGTGAATCAACACCTTTTTTATGATGTAAATGTCATGCAATCGCAATCAAAGCAAAATAAAACAAGTTAGTACATTTTATACAAAGATAAAATTTAAAGCAAGCAAGAAATAATAAATAAAGTACCTATTTGGGTGACCATTAGGGGTTCAATGTAGTTTTACCTAGGGAGGCTCTTAAGGCTCACTATATGCTGTTCGGTTCTAAAGTAAGGGTACTTGAACCGGTAGATTTCTCGATCCTCACCCATTATAGGCTCATACAGACTGAGTTCATTTCAGAGGAATACATTTCCCGATGGCTATATGGAGATGAAAATCTCACGAAAACATAGGTACAGATGTATCCCAAAAGTGATCCGCTATCCTATACAGAGGTGAAGATCTCACGAAGGAATAGTTTCTCACTCCCACTTAAAAGGGTAAAATCAATCGGTTATGTGCTGCAATATGCGAAGATATATTAAAAGACTCGAACCAATAAAGCAACCATATCAAGATGATGTATACCACAAAAATGAAATGCAATGAAAGGATCGTAAATTTAAACCAAATTATCAATTTTCGACAAAAAGACAATAAATAATCAAATCGTGGCTTGACTCTCTTATTTTGTCCCCAGTGGAGTCGCCAAATTGTCGAAACCATTTTTTAAAAATTAATTTTTTATTTTAAGAAAAGACAAAAATGGGAGTCGCCACCGATTTTTTTGGGGTGTGATCAGATCACGTAATAAATTGATATTTTTTAATAAATGACTAGATTTACAAAAAAAAAAAAACGATTTTGGTCTACGAAAATTCAGGAAATGGATTCGGGAGACGGTTATGTACGATGAAGGATTAGCACCCTCGTAACGCTCAAAATTGGTACCTAATTGATTAATTAATGTCTTAATGTCGAAAGTTAAAAACTCAAAAAGAATTTCAAAAATACGATCTCTCTTTGTATTAATGTTAATTTTATAAAAAAAGTCTTGAATAGATTGAAACCTGTGTTAAAGGTTCTCTTATCTCGAGGTAACAAGAGGTTATATCCAGTAAGTTAGAATACGACACCTTGAAATCTCGAATAATAAACTCGCTTTCTATTATTGAATTAAATCTCATGCATTTTAATTTTAAAAGGATACTTGGGCATTTAGGCTCAACAAGAACATCAAAACCCCGTAAGTTAGGATACGACTTCTAGAATCTCCAAATACGAAATATTGCCTATTTTTAAAAGATTTCATTTTTATGTATCAGGTAAAAATTAATGTGACACGAGTTGATTATAATAATGGTAATGATCATGACATAATTAATATTTATTTAGTAATAATGAAGAATTATAATAATGCAAATAAGAATATTATTTCATGGCATTAATAATAAAATAAGTAAAATAATTTAGAATAAAAAATGAAAGGGAAATATAAATAATATCAAATTAAATATTTAGAAAGTAAAATAATAATAAATAAATAGACAGAACAAATAACATTAAATTTAAGTAAATAAAAAAATAGATAAAACAAGTAGATAATATTAATTTTAAATATTAAAAAAAGGTAAAAGAATAATAAATGAATAAATAAAACAAATGTACATAACATTAAATTTAAATAATTAAAAGGTAAATGAAAAAAAAGAATAAACAAATATAATAGATATAAATAATAAATAAATAAGTATTAGGTAAAAACAAAATTTTAAATATAACACGAAGGTAAATAAATAGTAAAACAAATAGATAAATAAATAAAAATAGCCTATTACACCACGTCAATAATTAAAAAATAAAAACATTTTGATTTCACTTCTAATTATCTCTTCTTAAAAGAAACAATCTCAAATTCAAAATATAAATATAAAAATAACATGGATGATAAAAGACATATAACAACAAATAGGTAATCGTATTTTGGTGTTTAAAATTGGGGCAAAAATCCAGAAAATACCAAAAAAAAATAAAAATTACCGGAAAGGATAAGGTTGAAAAAAAATGACCGGAAAGGGCAATTTCCCCCAAAATCGCGTCCCCGTCAGCGCGTTTTTTGGGGGAAACGGCCTAAAGCGCTCCCCCGGGGATGCGCTTTAGGCCTTTTTCCCGGGAAATAAAGTGGCAGCAAGTGGGAAGAAAATGGCACCAAAATTAGGCACCGAAAGTTGATGTGATGTGAAAATTGCTATGGGGTAATTGCAATATTGGTCCCTATTTGAATAGGTAATTTGTAAGATTGATCCCTAAACCTCAACTATAAATAGGCCTAACCATTTCTCATTTTCTTCATCCCACAATTTGCCATTCTCTACTTAAGGCATTGTTCTCTCTCCCTATTTGTAAATTTTCACTTGTATTTTTGGAGTGAAATATATTTGTTAGTGCCCAAGACGTAGGCAAAATTTGCCGAACTCGTTAAAATTCTCGTGTTCATTATTATTATTTTTTCATATCTTGTGAGTGTGATCGTAGTTATTTATTGTGCTATTAAATTACGATTGAGGATATTCGGCTAGGAAAGACGTGGTACTTAAGTGATCCTTGTGGTCCACCTCTCTTTCCTGGGAATTGAACTTAGTGTGATTTTTTAGTACAATAATTTTACTCTTTTACACCGTCCACTTGCAATGAGTGAACGTATTAATGTTGTTATTTACTACGATGGTGAAGTGCGTGACACCGAAAATGGTGTTGTTTTCTTATCGGAGAACACAGCGCGATTGAGTTTTAATCGGAACGTCGATTTGGTAGAACTTCGCAAAAGAATTAGGCGTAAAATATTCGGAACAACGCTAATGAAAGTTCAGTCTATTAAGTATAGATTTTGCGCCGGTTGATCCGGTGAGATATGACTCATTCGACATCAAAGGTCCTCGGAGCCTTGAGGCAATGGTGGAGACTCATCTTGCCAGTGGTTCACCCTATATCGAGGTATATGTAGAATTTTCATCTCCAAGTGATCTGGCTGCGACCTCAACATCTAGTATCGTTCGAAGGGAATACACGACCCCAAGTCGACACTCTGTAAGTGGGAGGCAAAACACAGAAGTGCCAGTGTGCGGTGGTAGTATGGAAAACATAACCCTTGCACGACACTCGGTTGGTGGATGGGACATGCATATTCGTCATTCGGCGTCCGGATGACGTAAATACGTATTGGGGGCGTCATCAACTTCTAGTGGATGGCAATCCACATACGATTGGGATCGTTACGAAAAGATGTTTAAGGAGGATGATGTATTACCGACGCGACATCCACCAGTGAGGGGCCCTCGTTATTACCAACGACATGCACCAGTGAGGGCCCTTCGTTTGTTGCAGATTATGGAGGATGGGACGATGAATCCGATGTGGATCCACCTCGGGAGCCAGGGCCTGATGGTGCAGAAGTTGGATTATGTTCTGAACCGGAGCCCGTTCCAATTGTACCTGAAGACGTTGAGGGCGGTTCAGACGAAGAAGAAGAAGATCCGCTATTCAGGGCATACTCACCTCCAGCGCACATGCATAATGTCGATCTATCTCAAGATGATGCATTGGAGTTTCCTGAACTACCACACCGGACCCGTGACCGTACAAATTCTTTGTTGGATTCGAATCAATTAGAAGTTGGTAACCAGTTTTCCAACAAGAATACTTTTCTTGCTGCATTGAAACAATACAGCATCAGGAACAGGGTTAACTACACTATGGTTAAATCAAAGCTCGATAGGTACGAGGCAAAGTGTGCAGTGCAAGACGGCACATGTTCATGGAAAATCATGGCGTCGTTGAGGAAAAGGACAGTATGGCGTGGGAGGTGAAAAGTACAAAGGTCCGCATACATGTCTTACTGCTGAGATGATGCGAGTATGTGTTCAATGATTTTGAATAACACTAATATTATGTAATGTTGCATTATTTAACGTACTTCATTGACAGGTGTAACAGAAGATCATCCGAGGATGGATTCAGACATGTTGGCTGATTTAATAATCCCGACGGTGAAGGCCGATCCCAGAACTACAGTGCCGGCCTTAATTGGCAATATTCGTAGCCAAATGGGGTACACGCCCTCTTACAGAAAGGCTTGGATAGCCAAGCGAATATTGGAAAAATTGCACGGTCGGTGGGGCGTTTCATATAATGAAGTGTGGCGGTGGTGTCGTGTCGTCTTTGGAGAGGTATGTCCCGAGCGACAACAGACCTTGAAACGGAACGGCGTACTACAACGATCGCCCGCCTCTCGTGGATGCGCGCGTGTTCAAGCGTGCATTACGGACATTTAAGCAATGCCGAGATGCTTTTACATATTGCAAGCCATTGGTACAAATTGACGGTACCTTCATGTATGGTAGATATACGCATCGGCTATTGCTAGCCGTGGCACAAGACGGTTGTGAGAGAATCCTTCCGATTGCGTTCGCAATAACACCGGGGGAATCAGCTGATGATTGGGACTTCTTCCTATCCAGGTTAAGGAGGCATGTTTGCCCCTAACCTGACATATGCGTTATATCGGATCGGGGCCCTGGAATACTTACGGCAATAGAATGCCAGGGAAGCATGTGGCATCGCACACACCATCGATATTGCCTGAGGCATGTCGCATCCAACTACTATGGGCAACATCGATCTAAAAGAGAGAAACGGCAAGTGATCGATATGGGTATGAAATATCTATTAATAAAATTTCTTTTGAAAAATTCAATTTATTCGCAATTGAAGAGTGGTATGTAATATTCGCTATCAACGTATATTAGCAGGTTATGAGATCAATAAAGGCCGTTTTCAAGAGATGCTGGCCAGTTTGCGCTCAGATAATGCCGAAGGCGCAAGCTACCTGTGCAATATTCCTTTCGAACAGTGGACACAAGCATATGACGGCGGCCTACGATATGGGCATATGACCACAAACCTTGCCGAATGCATAAATTCTGTTCTGAAAGGAACCCGTCATCTGCCGATTACAGCAGTTGTGCGAGAGACATATTTTCGGTTAGCGGCACTATTTCCAGAAGAGCGGCGAGTTATAGAGGGCAAATGGAAGGAGGCCATGTATGGAGCCAGAAGGTCTTGCAACAAATTAATCGTGGGAAGGCACGTGCGAACACCATGCACACAGTATGTCATGATCGCGACAGCCTATGGTTTCGTGTCACGGAGTTTGACAGACCCAACCAAGGTATTGTTGGCGGGCATTATCGTGTACACTTGACAAATAGGACATGCGACTGTGGGATATTTGATGCACTTCGTTACCCATGTGCTCATGTACTTGCGGCTTGTCAGAATCTCCGTATTGATCCCATGAGCTATGTCGACGAAGTGTACAAATTAGAAAACATGTACAACGTGTGGAGACACGTATTCCCACCAATCCCAGATGAACGTAAGTGGCCATCGGTATCGCGTGCACAGTATATAAGTCATTGCCGGATAGAGAATTGAGGCGCAAACCAAAAAGTCGACCTTCCTCGAATAGAATACGCAACAATATGGATATCCGAGAACCGACCAACCAAAGTCGGCGGTGCGGATGGTGTAGGAACCCGACCATACATCTCGCTCGTGTCCAAATCGGAATAGTTGACCGTGTTATTAGCTTGTTTGTCTCTCTTTGTCACTATGTAATTTCTGTTTTTTTTTTTTTAGTACAACGGTTAACTTTTGTACAATAATTCAAATTTATTAACTAAATTATATTGCAAAAAAAACTAAATTATCAAAGAACACTTCTTATTTTAGTGAAGAGGACTAAATTAAAAAAATAGAAAATAGAAAATAATTTTTTATTTTATTAAAAAATTCAAATTATATTACATACAAAAAAAATACACAACTTTTGATATTAAAATTAAATTACAAACACAAATAAAAAAACAACTTTTTTTATTCAAAAAATAAAAAAATTAAATTACAAAAGAAATAACATTGAACTCAATTTTATTAAATATAAAAAAATTATATTGCAAAAAACTAAATTATCAAAGAACACTTCTTATTTTAGTGAAGAGGACTAAATTAAAAAAATAGAAAATAGAAAATAATTCAAAAAATAAAAAAATTAAATTACAATTTAAAAAATAAAAAAGCCCATCCTAATCAATGTTGATGCTGGGGGGAACCAAAGTTACACTGATCGGGTGGTCGGCGATTCTGTACTGGATTCCTCCTTCTTCTAGCTTCCGCGGGAGTCGTGGAACCTCGGCGGGAATCGGGTTCCTCCGCGGTGGAGTCAGTTTCTAGGTGTTGCGATGATGACCCACCTTGATAAAATAATGACCCCGAGGTGTTTGCATAAACCACGGCGGGGTGATCGCATCCGTCACGGTGAAGGAGCTGGGTAGAAACTCTCGCTCCCGACGGCACCTCATGTAATCCCACACCCGAAGTCGGCCTCACGATCGGCTGGCTAACGGGAGTTGTCGAACGGACTCGAACTCGACCATGCATTCCAACCTGGGGTGGGACAAGGAAAAGGAAACATATATGGGTTAGGAGGATACATATAAGGGGCGAGAATGGTACGCACTTTGGCATAAACTGTGGATGCTGTGATGTCGGTGTTGTCAGCTGAACGGATGGGCTCGGTGACTGTGTAGGCGCTGTTGATGGGCCCGGTTCATCACCCATTCTCCTTGGATGTAAAGGGCCCCGACGTTCCCTTCGCTCGCGAATTAGCCGTCGCCTCTCTTTATCCGGACAACGAATCGGCTTGCCATGGATTCTAAACCATGGCATGTACTCCGGCACGCACGCTAACTCAGGAACTATGATCGGTTCCCGGTTAGGTAAAAAGTCATACCGGTTCTCCCACGTCTCGATATGTTCTGACCAAAATCTTGGCCAATCCGTGTGCTGCTGCCGTAAGTCCACTTTGTGCTCATCATCGAGCACCTCGGAGGGCACGGAATCGGTTGCCGCATCTAAATTGCCGCAGAACCCGATCTGACTGGTGCATCTCCACGGTTGAGTAGGTGATTAGCGGGACCTTAACGTGCCAACTGTTCGGATTTTGGAGATACTCCTCCGGAATTACTGCCCGAATTTCGGGATCCTCGTACGGTGTCCATTGAAACTATATTAACATTACCAACTTATTAGTTATATACATAATATTAGACACTACCTACGAAATACTAAATTATAATAACGAAATTCGACACTTACTTGTGTTTCCGACCTTTGGTCCAACAGGAGCCGTATATCCTCAAGCGAGTTAGGTATTCCAACATGACTGCTCCTCGGATGGTTCCACCTAATTAAATAAACTTTTAGCATATAATTATACTATAAATATACGACATAATTGTAAAATATAATATTAAATTTACCTCGTTATCGGTGGGAATGAATATGGTCGGTCGAAAGTCGAGGACGTAAAAATGGAAATCGAAACCATGCCCATGATTCAGCGGTAGTGATAGGCAACCTCCGATTTTTGTTTACTCGGCGTGCGCCGCCAGCATCTCTCCTAGTATAACCTCGATAGCACAGCGGACTCCCAACTCAATTCACCGGCTGCTCTCAAGTCAACAAGTTTCGAGGAGCCATCTCGGTGGACGAGGTTTCTAGAGAGGTCCGGCATCGATAGCCTCCAATTATTTGAAGAATGTATGCTCGAGCATACCGTATTCTTTCTACTTCGTCCGAATCCTCGTTCGGCTCGGGAATGTGTCTCGTAACCACGCCATATCGATCCGAGCTCCTCGAATTCTATCCGGAATGGCACCTAAGCTCGTAGCATACGGCCATCCAATCGAGAGATGTTACGGACCGGTGACTACCGCCCGGCCCACCGTAATCCCAAGCTCAGAATCGCACATCTTCTAAGGTGATGGTACACTCTCCGCATGGCAAATGGAAAGTGTGCGTCTCGGTCTCCACCTCTCTAGCAACGCTACCGATCAAAGCGGCTCCAACTTGAACCCCGCCCAATCGTGTGGCCACGTGCCAAAAACCCGCTTCCCGCAGTAATTCTCGATCAATGGCGATGGGGACCGGGCATGTTGCGAATATAACATTCCAACACCCGATCTACAGATCGCTTAAAAATTATAAAATTATAAAATTCTAAATTAATTAAAATTGCATAATTAAAAATTTAATAATATTGAAAAATTAACATTCAAACTTACCATTTTCTTTTTTCTTGGACACAATGTGGTTCTCGTCTAGGCGACATAATTCCCGACCATTGTACTCAGATAAAGAATTTAAAAATTTTCTAACAAAATAGATATATTAAAAAATTATAAAGGGCTTTTTTATAAATTGTAAATGACTATTTTGAAATTTGAGCGTAAATTTGAAGGACTTTGAGAGAAACTTGAGAGAAAATTGAGAGCAAATTGAGAGAAAATTGAGAGAAAAATGAGAAAGGATTGAATTGTGAAAAAAAATGAAGGGTTGGGGGTATTTATAGTTTTTTTTTTCTCGACCGTTGGGCTAAACGGTCAAAAAAATTGATCCGTTGCGGCCTAAAGCGCTCCCGGGGGACGCGCTTTTAGGCCGTTTCCCCAAAAAACGCGCTGACGGGGACGCGATTTTGGGGGAAATTGCCCTTTCTGGTCATTTTTTTTCAACCCTATCCTTTCCGATAATTTTTATTTTTTTTTGGTATTTTCTGGATTTTTGCCCTTTAAAATTGTGTCCATCTATTTCATCACTCTGGTATGAAAAGATTGAATCAACAACAATGTCATGAAGATCTTCTCAATTTTTTTATTAGTTTTAATCATATTATTAAAATAATATTTTATTTTACGGTTGAGAATTAAAATTTTGCAAACAGTAGATGAGATGGGTGTATTTTATATAATCATTTTAGAGATTTAAGTATGTTAAAATTGAAATTTAAAATTTAGTGTTTACATGTTAAAAATTGAAATTTAAAATTTAGTGTTTACACTTTAATTTTGAGATATTGAGTTCAAGTACTTTTTATTTAAAAGTCATTGATCTCTTTATTTAATTTTGTAATTATAAAAAAATAATTTTTTAGTTCTTAATATTTATAGTTTTTTATTTTTTTTAAATTTTTAAAAATAAATATAAATAATTTTTTTATATTTTCAAAAAATCCTAAAAATTTTAAAAAGTGTAAATTTTTTACAAAAAAAATTTATGAAGAAATAAAACTCTTTAAATTTTTTAAAAAAATTTAAATAATTAATTTAATAGATTCATTAAAATATATAAAAAAAAGTTCCAATTACTTTTAAATGTGCCTCTGATGAGACATTAAAAGGAATTTTATGTACTTTTTAGAAAAGTAAGGATCAAATTGACAAAAAATATAAATATTGAGGATTTAAAAATTTATTATGTCATTTCTATAATTAAATAATTAAATAATTTAAAATTAAATTACATAGGAGTACAAAATCTTTGACATTTAACTTTTTTTTACAAAAAAGAAGGGACAACACTTAAAATCAACTTTATCTCCTTATAAGAAAAATCAAATTTGTCTCAATGTGATAACTTTCTAAATTTTAAAACAAAAACCTTTTGCGAGAAAGGATTAGCAAAATAAATAAATTTTTTTTTTGGCCAGGAAAATAAATAATTTATTAAAATACAAGTTATCTAAATGAAAATCTATTTCAAAAAATAAAACTGTAAAAATAATTTGGTAACTATTGTTTTCATAGGAGGAACTTAGTAATTAAAATAAATTATATGTTTCAGATAATAACTAATATAATAACATAAATTTAATTTAATTTAATTAAACATAAGTGGTAGCGTAAAACATAAAACAAAATTTATGTGAATAAATTTCCAGCAGCAAGGTCGTATGGCCCCTGAAACCTAAAATTTACAGTGCGCGATGAAATTTCCAGCAGGAAGGTTTTGGAGAATAAGATTGTAACAAAGGGTTTTCTTGAGATTATATGAAGATGAGAGTAGAGACAGGGTTTTTATTTGTTAAAATAACAAATAGGAATTCTAACTGAATTAGGTTGAGACTTCAAGAAAATTGGGTTGAATAGAAAATTTTGGGGTCTAATGGCAATTAGCCCATCTATAAGGAAAGGTATTAATGTAGGTTTACTAACGTGAGAAAAAAACAATCCATGAGGCTTAATACTTGAATTTCTACCCTTGCTACCAAGCGAGGATAGGATTTAGTTCTTGTTTATTTAAAAAAAATTAACCTTTTATTATTTGAGATGTTAGTGGATTTTTTTATTTTTTATAAATTTTTAATAATTTTTAATCGAATTAATTAGACCAACGAATCAATGACCTGATCAATTTAATCACCGATCCAATTCTAAAAACATTAATTTAAACCTGTATCAACAAAATGTTAAACAAAATCTCTAACTACTACCTAATAAAATTTTAACAGAAACTATATTCAATTTTTAACTAGACACTTTTTTAACTATATTGTTATTTTTATAATATTAAGCGTGATAAATTTTTTCATTAGGCATAAGATGACAATTAAGGTAGGTCCAACATTTCCATAATGTTTAATATATGCATCGTAGTTCTAAAGTATAGTTAGGTACAACTAATTTCATGCACATATTTTGCATATGCATAGATCTTCGTGATAAGAAAAAGAAAAGGACATTGCTTAAGCAATTAAGCTTCTAGCTAGTTCCCAAATAAAAGCTTTTGTGATTTTGTATATATTATAGATAATATAAATTGCATAGAGGTGAAGCTGAGGTGCATGCAGGCCCTCTCTTGACTAAATGGGATAACTGCAATTTTAGGTCCTTCTAAAAATTAACTATTTAATTTAAGACTTTTTATCCCTTTGTTTAATGGAAAATTTTCATTTTTGTCCCTTTAAAAAATTAACAATTTAATTTAAACTCTTTTAAGAATTTAAGGGGTTTTCACTATTGGCTTGTGATCGTTTGGCAATTCTTGTAACCTCCCCAACCAGGGGTGTAGCTAAGGGGCTAGCAGGGGCTCCAGCCTCCCTAAAATGAAATTATTTTCATTTAGGACCTTTAATTTTTTAAAAATTTAAATTAGTAAAGGTAAAATTTCACTTTGGCCCCCCTAAAAATGATAAAAAAAATTGATTTAATCATTTAAAAATTATAAAAGATATAGGCTATTCAAATGGTGAAATTGTATTTTTACTATAGTAAAAATTAAAATTTAATTTCGACACCTAAAAAAGTTTTCTGCCTTCGCTCCTGTCCCCTGTCCAACCTAGATATTAGACCCGAATTCAGGTGATTACATTAGCCACTAAGATGACCCAATAAGCTATCGGGTTTTTTAAATCTGTCATATTTAAACATTAAAAAACTTGTTCTTTTTTTTTCATAAAAGCTCATGAGTTATCAAGAAACCAATTTAGATTATTTATGTAATGATCTCTACTTTTCTTTTAAAAAGTTAGTTAATTTCCTGTTTACCTGTTACTCAAAATCTTCAACTAAAATTTAGCGGCGAAAAAAGTTATAACAGTTTACATTTTTTTTAATAAGAATTGAAGTTCATGCATAATTAATTAATATTCATGCTTCGACATCCTAAAATCAAATTAAATGTTATGCATGCTAAAAGAAAACAAATTATAAAACTCATGCCATAGTTCAAAATATTTTAATATAGTCTCTAACTAATAAAAATATCAAATAATAATTTTAAAATATTTTAATAAAAAATTTGTGTCGAGACCCTCCGAATGCCTTATCCACGTCCTAACCTGGTGAGTTGTCTGTAGAAGAGGAAAATAAAAAGGGGGTGAGCTATGAAGCTATAACCTCCCCAACTCGGCCTAGATGTTGACCCAAATTTGAAAGATTGCATTAGCCACCGAAATGACCCAGTGGACTATTGAAGTTTTGAGAACAAACATTTTTAAACATCTGTTAAAGTAAAAGAATTAGTTAAATATCAATTTATTATTCCTCAAAACTTTAATTAAGTGGTTGTTTTGAAAACAAACATTTTTAAACATTTGTTAAACATTTGATATGTGGTTGTTTAATAAAAACTACGGATTTATGCATAACTCATTTATAATCATATATAGTTATGTTCAAACTTAAATTAAGTGTCATGCAATATAAAAATTCAATTCCTAAGTCCCATGCCACAGTTTGAAATAAAAAAAATACAATCTTGAATAATAATAATAAAATAGTAAGCCTAAAATAACTTGATAAAAACAACGAAGTTGAGATCCTCCGAATGTCGCGCTTGTGTCCTAACCTGGTGGGTTATTTGTAAGGATGAAAATTAAGGAGGAGTGAACTATGACGCTCAGTGTGAGTTTCATTACAAGTAAATCAGTGTCAAACAATAATCCAAGCATATGTAACAACAGTTTACCATACATTAGCAATCATATAGCATAGCAGAAATTGACAGTTTATTCAAGCATGCTTGTGCATGATGATGCAATACATAGAATTTTTAGTTTAACAATATAAATATGTCCTATCCCACCACTACACTCCACAGTAAGTCAGAATTCTTCCATCTCGGACACTCCAGAAAATGGATAAACCACCAGTGTTGTAGGTTAATACGCTATCAGAAGTTGTGGATACACAATGAGTTTGTAGATAATAGCTGCCAGTATAAATTATGGATAAACCACGAGTGCTTGCAGGTTAATACAATGCCAGTAGTTGTAAATACACAACGGGTTTGCAGATAAAAGCTACCAATAATTTGTGGATAAACCACCAGTGTTTATAGTTAAAACTGTCAGTACTTCCTCCTTTCACAGCATCTCGCCCCATGCAATGTAGTTTGGCATGTTATTAATTGTACAGTACAGAAACAATGGACATGTATAACTTGTACTCGGGTTTAATAGTAGCAGTGGACATGAATGTCATAATTTTAGTTTATTAATAACAATAGGCATGTTGTTCATTCAATGAAAAATACTGTAGTGCAAGTATTAGTGACAATACATCAATAATTCAATGACAGTAAACAAGTTTCAATCGCATATCATGCATAAAGAGTAATAATCTAACCAATCAAATCATATATTTCACATTATTAAAAGTATTAGGGAACTAATTACAAGAGATAAAACCCTAAAAATAGTTTACGAATCATGCAAGGACTAAATTGAACAATTTATAAAAATTTTGGGTAAAACTATAAAATATGGACACAAGTCTATGTGGCTAGGACGTGTGCAATGCCTTAGGCCGTGTGGATGGGTTACATGGTCATGTGGCTTAGCTGTGTGGAAATTACAAAATCAAGGTACAAGGGAGACACGACCCTTTGGCAGGCCATGTGGTCCAGAAACCTGTGAGGCTCTATTTTGAGGCATGGTTTGCCCTAATTCGCTTGTAAAAGAACACACACTGTCTCCGGGATCTCAAACGTTGTTCCTCGTGCTTAAATTTGGTCTGAGGTACCTAAATCGGGTCCTTTAAACGACATTTACCTAAGAATTAATAATGAACTTCAAGATTTACCAAGGTTATTGAAAATTTTGGCAAGATTAATAAAAGATTATTTAATTGATCTTAAAATTAGTGTGGATAGAAATTCTACAGGAATTTAAGATTTAAACATCGAGATTGGAATGTTCTTATCGATTCTTTGCCGAAGACTAAGGTTGCGATTTTATAGTAATTACGATTCCGGTGGAAAATCAACCAACGGAGAACGACCTACTGTTGAAAAGCAAAAATATTTGGTAGCTAGATGATGTAACATGTAAAGAAGAGAAAAGAAAAGAAATAGGAGAAGATATAGTAAAGGTTGACAAAAGTCCCGTTAGGATTTGATTAGGGGAAATTCTAATTCAATTGGGAGAAGGTAAGGTAAATAGTTTAGGTTTTGGGAACCCTAAGGGCTATTTGGGCAATTAACCCATCATTTTAGCTGAAATTAAAGGGAAAAATAAAATGGATCAATGGTTGACCGCCTTTCGACGTACCAACATTGGAAGTGAGAATATTGCAACTAAATATATGACTTAAGATGGTGTGTAACACCCCAAACCCGACCTAGACGTTATGGTTGGATTATGAAGGTTACATCGTTACATAAAAACATTGTCGATTAATTTACGTGAAAACTTAGTTTTATCATCCGAGTAATTAAGTTATTTAATTTATCAAAACATGAGTAATCAGAAGATTCTGTGTGAGTACTTTGACGAAAAAATTATTTTATTAATTTTATTAAACCAATCCCATAAGCTCAAGCAATTGAGTTGTAAAACATCACATTTCGTTTCAAAACCTTCCAGCGGAAAAGTACATTAGAAATCCTTAACTTTTAAAACCATAGAATACCATTAGTTATATCGTCTTGGATATAATTACGAATTATGAATAGTAGATTTTTGAAATAATTACGAAAACTAAATTTAATGTCCCAAAACAAAGTTATAATCAGAAAGTTCGTAAAGTCTAAAATTTAATCTAAATCATACTTAAACCAAAATGTGCAAACTGAGCTCCAGAATCGCTGCCCAATCCTATCATCAGGGTCACTTGAAACGAAACAAAACAAATGAATGAGCTAGAAGCCCAATGTGTGACTTGACCCACATACATAATTTTCTTACTCATAACGTACACATATACAAATGTCAGATCAGAATTTTTAGAACATATATATATATATTTCAAATTTTAGAACATATAGCATATCAAAACAAATCCTACCCCCATCTACTACACACCATCTCTGTAACACCCTATATCAGGATGCCACACCATCGTCTTATGTCACACTAACAGTAAATTGTCACATTATTAAGAAATCATCTTCTTTATCAGTGATCTTATAAATTTTTAGTCAAACATTTATCAATCATCATTAGAACATGCCAAACATACTTTAAATAAACTTATAATAATAATTAAACATGCATTAGGACCACTTAACAAAATTTTCAAGATAATCACGTAGGTATCGGTACTAGGATAAGTGTATCGATACTAGGCTAAGGGTATCAATATTTTCCTAGTACGATGTCAATACCGTATGGAAATTCGATACCAAATTAGCATTCTATTTCTCGTCTAAAATCAATGTTTCGAAAAATATAGGTACATTTGGAAAAGCATCAATAAAACTACCCGGAGTATTGATACTCGTGTTATGGTATCGATACCAATTTACTATTTTGACTTCCTGCACATTTCAAATCATGGAGGTATTGTTTTTACAACATGAATATTGATACCTCTGCCCCATACTAGAAAATCACAACATTTTTAAGCATATAAGTCATTCCAGCTTGTACCAACTCATCATGCTATCATATCATCATCAAATAAATGTCAAAACGGCCGTAATACTAGTCTTAAACATCGAAAGTAAGTTCGAGTTATAATTAACATAATACGAAACAGATCTCATAAACTTGGAAGCATATAGGCTATGGAAGCATCCAAAACATCATGGCAAATACCAAAAAAAAGTCTACCACATTGCCTTATTCCCAAAATGAAAACAAATAACAATTAACAAAATAACAGAAAATGACTTGCTTGGAATCACCCCTCAGAAACCACACCGCTCACACCAGCACACAACTAATCTGTAATAGTTTAAGAAGGGAGTTGGTGAGCTTAACAAGCTCAATGAATGCCTAGAATAACTACCATGCAAACAATTCATCAAGCATAAATGAAACAACCATATAGCACAACCTCAATAGTTCCAACACTAGTGTTATATTATACTCACTCATGCATTATTTACTAGTTCATTTACATGGTAATCACATTCACTTTTAAGCATATATCATATTACACATATAATCACCGAACATATAAGCATATATCACAATATTCAAATAATCAAGTAACATTTAAGCGTATATCACAATACTCATATAATCTACATTCAAGCATATATCACAATATTCATATAATCGCATAACATTTAAGCATATATCACAATACTCGTATAATCAAATAACATTCATAATTTAAGATAATTTGACAATTGAGCTATGAAACATAAAAGTGAGCTCTATCATCACTCATCTGATACACTGATCTCCAACACACCACATAGACTCATAGAGTCAAACATGTCCCAGAAGTGAAGCATATATAGCTAACACTTTACTTATGTCCCCTCACTTGTCTCGTTAAATGTAGCTCAGCTCCCATTTCCTTATCCCTCCAACATGCCCCAGGGCTTCAATGCCCTTAATCACTGTACATATAGGTGAGTACTCACAATCCTATGGCATGCCAACTTTATCCAACGGTTTCAAGATCACAAGACCAAAATATCCGAAACAAACACATATCACTTACCGACTATCTGTGCACTATAACTGCATATTTGCATTTTTAGCAAAACACTGTCACTAACATTTAACATATACATAACATGTACATGTTTGCACTTTCACAACAGTTATCATAACCACATATCACATGTTATAGCATCTCATCTCAATTCACATATTCACAAATACATAAACACATAGTTCATAAGATAACATAGGTATGAGAAAGCTTACACTTGGAATTTAGAGGAGGGGTTTAGGCTACTACTAAATTCCCAAATAACACATTGAATTATGTTTACAAGAAATTATTCCAAACACTCACCAATTACACTTTCGTCGAAAAGCCGAAAGCTCACACTATCATTTTCTTGCCTTTATCTCTACTCGTAGAAGGTTCTATACAATTTAGAACTTCAACACAACAACTCCCACAACAATGCATTCAATAATCAGCTAAAAACTCATCACAAGCAATAAAAAACATAAGCCTAAACCTCATCATGTATCCGAAACCTTTAACATAGCAAAATTAAAACTCAAATATCTCAGTCTATACTTAATATTTTTTCCTAAAACCAATTTTGTTCATTTTATAATTCACCTACGACTAATTCCCAACCTTTAAACTATAATAAAATACTCAATTCATAGTATCGACTTTTTCGACATGTTTTATGGCTATTTTCTTAAAATTAATTAAACTCAAGAATTCTTTAATGAAACATCAAAGTAAGTTTAGAAACCTTCTAGTTACATCAAAACTAATTAAAAAATTCTTTGAAACCATGTTATTAACCAAAATCCCGAAATTCACCATTAATGACCCAATTTTTTTATTTTTATTAAAATTATGCGATTTAAAGGCTAAAATTTTTGTTTAAAAGACTAGATAACATTAAAAGCTAATAGAAAGATGAATTGCTACCTTAATTAACGAAAAACCAAACGTTTGATCAAAAACCTGAAAAACTCACAAGCGTGACAATGGAGAAATCAATGGTGTTTTTGAGTGTTTTTATTAACTTCTATAGAGATTTATAACTTAAGAGATGATAAAGATCAAAAAGAATTAGGATTTGGATTTCAAAATTGATTAGGAGAGTTGGAAGAACCATGGACGGCACAAGTATGAGAGAAGAAGAAGACTAATGTGAAAATAAAACTATAAATGGGGTTTTTAGGTTGGGTTTTAAAATTTGGTCTAATTGCCTCTTAAAAACTCTAAGTTTTGGCTCTTTTACAAATCAGTCCTATTATCAAAATTAAAGATATTTAAAAGTCATTTTCAGAAATTGATTTAATTTTCTAAAAGCCATAGTAAAAAACATTATCGGTATACCATGTCACAAATTTTCGAACACTCTAAGGCTAAAATACCTAAATTATCGTTAAAAATCTTAGGCCCTATTTTGGGGTGTTATAATCTTCGTCCAACCAATAACACCAATTGGGACTACATGAGTCCATCCATACAATCACACCAGTACGTGGAAGTATGCCACTCAAAATATATATCTAAGCTGTCAGACAGTAATTATGGTTTAACCGCCAGAATTATAGTAAAACTGCCAGAATGCACTTCCTCCATCATACCAAAACTCACCCCAATGCATTTACATAATCATGTTAACATACATACATATCATATAGGTTGCATGGAATGCATGTCTAAACATATATTTACAGAGCGTAACATAACACATAACTTATACAAAGTGAACCTTACTTAACATGCTTTCTAAGCTTACTCATGTATAACATATTGAATTTTTTGCTTTTATAGGCCTACCAAAATGCCCAAGAAAACAATTTTTGAGTCACTTAATCGACCCCTAATCGGGCCTTTAAAATTGGTCTAAAGAAACCACACGGTCGTGTGGCCTACACTGCCCAATAAGCTAGCCTGTATGGTCCACACGGTCTTCTTATTCAAGTTGTGTAATCGTACATGGCCTAGCAAATGGCCTACCATACAGCCGTGTGGTGCACATGGTTTGTCACACGGCCTGTCACACGACTGTGTGATGCTATGAAGTTTCAAAAACAACCCCTATTTTTGGGTTTTTTCGAGTTTTAGTCAAGTTTTTCTGGTTAATTCACACAACTGACAATATTTTTTATTAGCCACACAACTGGGAGCTCATGAATGATACAATCAATCATCAAATCACACCAATTAACCATCAAAGATCCATCCAAATCACATTCTTTTATCAAAAGTTTAGTCCCTAAAGTGAGTTTAAGCACTTACTACTCAAAAAACAACGTCTAAACGAGAACTACTCCGTTAGTGGAATTTGATTCTCACACCCTTCGCCTAATCAAAATCACGAAAACACTTAACATAACATGGAAAGGAAACTAAACATCAACAACTCTAATCTTGTTCAAGAACAAATTAAGGCTAAAATAATAGAAAAATATCTTGATAAAACTTACACCACGCTTTGAACAACGATTGAATTGTGAGTAACACACACAAACACCAAAGAAGATAGGATGACCGAAATAAAAAATTAACAGAAAAGAAAAGAAAGAAAACTCAAAGGAAAGTGAAAGAAAAAGAATGAAGAAAAACAAAATGGGAAGAAAAAGAAACGTGAAAGAGGTATGAGAGAAGTTAGACGATTGGAAGTGGGAGTAAAATTAGGGGTGATAACTAAAAAAAAAATTAAAGTAATTCAATTTTAACCAAATCTTAACCCACTAGATTTTATGGAATTTAATTTGAACGTTGCTTCAAAAGAATAGCCAAAATAAAAAAATATTTCACATTTGCGCACAACGGGATTTGAACACAATATCTATAGGTAAGTTCAAGCCTTACCAGTAAACCAACAGGCTCATTTTTATCAACAATCCAATAAAAATAAAAGATAAGCCCAAAAGCTCAAGCTTAACATAATGCCAAAATTAATAGGAAAAATCCAAAATGAGAGAATCGAACTCAGAACCTAAAGTAGACATTCAAGGCATGTAACCAACATACCAAATCAAAATGCTTGACATAATTTAACGATCTAAACACAAGAAAATTGGGGCGTTACATGGTGTCCGCAAGTATACGAGCCAGATTGTACTATAGTTTGTTTACAATAGAACACTTAGTAAGTATTCCAAGGGCCGTACCCTAGGGATTGCAGTTTAGGGAAAAATTCTATTAAGCCAATTATTGAAAATAACTACTAATCTACTCGAGTCACGAATTAGTAATGTTAATTTAAAAGTAAGATGATAATAGTAATAACCAAATAAATTGAATTAAACCTAAATCTATTTCTAAGTTCATGTATCGACTTCTCCTATCCCTTGTTTCTACTATGCGAGTTCCTTTAGCCTAGATTCGATTGTTTTACTTGATTAATTGTTGATGTAGAGTTTTAAATAGTTGGTTACTAATTAACCTAGAAGGGCTTCTTAGCCTTCTACTAACCTAACTAGTCGGTAAAAACTACTCACCTCTCGATGACACAGTTCAAATTGAGGTAGAATCTTAATTTGGTTCTTAAGTAAGTATAATCCATTCATTTATTATAACTTTAAGAAGGTTGGTTTGGTTTAAGTTGAGAGAATTGTTGTTTTAATGGCGTTATTCTATTTGCTCATAATTTTATTAGGTGAAGATCATGAGGTGCTCATTCCTCCAACGACTTAAGTTCTTTAGAAACCTTTTCTCTAAGGGTCAAGTTCGTGTGCTTTTAGTTTAGTGGTTGGTTCGTAATGGTTACACTTTTAACCGAATGTTTTGAATGAGTAAAGGCCTATTCTTTGTGAATGGTTGCTAATCTATTAAGTTTTAGGTGCCATATGCAGAGTTTGGTTGCTGTTGTAGTGTTGACATCCCTGAAAATGTTCAGGTGTGTGACTCAAACCCAAAAATCAGTGGAATTGTGTGAAATCGAAAATGGCAGTCAATGCCACACGGGCGTGTACCTGATCATGTGGGCCACACATGCTGGTTAGGTAGGGCGTGTGGGCCCATTTAGAATGATTTAGTTGTGTAACACCCCATACCTGAGACCGATGCTAGGACTGGATATGAGAAATTACCATGCTTGAACTCACTTAAACATACACTTACGGGCTATAAAATTTCGTTCCGACTTAAAAACTTCTCTTTCTTAGTCTAATCATTCACTTCATGAGCCTACGAGGCCTTAAACACTTATCCGAAAACTTTCGAAACTTGATTGAAAACTCTTCCTTGAAGCAGGGATCACACGCCCATGTGACTTGGAACACGCCCATGTACCCTTACACACGCCCATGTCTTCCAACCATGGGGAGTTACTGACTATATTCACACGGCCTTGACACACCCGTGGGCTTAGACCGTGTGCTAATCCTTGACTTACTGACTTGATCACACGGTCTGGGACACACGCCCATGTCCAAACCGTGTGTCTTACACGGCTCATACAAACGGCCGTGGGGTTTGACCATGGTCTATCCTGACATAAAACAATAAGGTGCAGGGTATGCACGGCCTAGACACACGCCCGTGTGTCTAACCGTGTGGGCACTTAGAGGCTATTTACCAAGCCATTTGCCACCCAAAAATCAAGTTCAACTCAACTCAAATCAATACATTTCATAAACAATACCACATGCTTCATTTACCTCAATAAACATACATACATAGTCAATTTGGCCAATCACTTAGCCATATACAAAGAATAATAACTTGATAGTCTATACAATGGCCATTCTTAAAACATGTTCTCAAAATGAATGTTTCTTATACATGCCATACTTAGTAAAATAACTTGGCTATACCAAAATAAAGATTGATAGTGTGCTACGAGCTTCGACTTTGACAATCCACAAGTTAGCTTCGTGGGACTACATAGAAAGAAAGAATTAAAGACGTAAGCATTTAGCTTAGTAAGTTTGCATGTAAAGCACATATCAACATACTTGCTTAATATAAACCATTTGACATAAAAATGGTATCATAATTTCAGTTATAGAGCTTACTTACTCATACTGATTCTTACATGTCTCATGATACTTACTATTCTCATACTTATAAGGTAAATAAGGTACCTGTATCACTTGATCACATTGATCAGCATGCTTTAATGTAATAATCATGATCTCTAATTCTTTATACATAACATAAATAATACTCAATTTCAACTTGATAATAGCTTTACTTTCTTAGCTTTCTTGTTATATCATTTTAACTTTACTTGTTTGCCCGATGAATTTTCTGCAAATAACCGAGGATACCAGATCTCTTCCCACAACTTGATGCCAAATCCATATTCCAGATATGGTCTTACATGGAATATCTCATCTTGGTTTCGAGGCCATGTCTTGACATGGACTTATACGAAGTCTTTCTTGTTCTCACCAATGCCATGCATTGGCTTGGTCTTACATGATAACTTGTTCAATGCCAAGCTTGCCTTGGACGTACATTGTAACTTGTTCAATGCCAAGCTTGCCTTGGAATTACATGATAACTTGTTCAATGCCAAGCTTGTCTTGGACTTGCATGATAACTTGTTCAATGCCAAGCTTGCCTTGGACTTACATGACAACTTGATTGATTGTCGATGCCATGTTCCAAACATGGTCTTACACTGGCTCTTGTAATGTAGTAGATCGAGTATCCTGGGAAACTCATCTTCATTCGGGACTTGATCATACTTAATCTCATTGATTTTCTTGATTAACATAACATTAAGCAATTCATGGAAATAATGTACATTATGCTAAGCAATTCAATGATAGAAATTATAGAGCTTAGAAATCATACAAACTTACCTCAAACTACCAAATGTATGTAGATATACAATTTAGTCCTCGACTTTGTTTTTTCCTTGGTTTCGATCCGGGCTTCGTTTTTCTTGATCTATAATCATAAATAGATCGTTTAGTACCCACATTGACTAAATTGACTCATTACTCATTCTTTGGCAAAATTAATATTTTGCCCTTATACTTTCTAATATTTGCACTTTTGCCCCAAGGCTCGTAAAATGATTCTCATTCAACTTTCTTAATCTAAATGTTAAGCTGATTCATTTTCACTATTATAATAATCCTCAATTCTCACTATTTCTAATAGGTATGACCAATTTCATAACTATTACAAATTGATCCATAATATCATTTTTCATGAAATTCACTAAGGAAAAGATGTTTATCTAACATCAAACTCTCATAAAGTTCCATAAAACATCATTTAACATGCATGTCATTCATGGGTAGATTTTTGAACATGCATCTTAGCTCATTTAATAGCTAAAATAGCTAATTCATAATACGAGAACTTCAAAAATACGAAGAATATTAAAAACGGGGCTAATATGAACTTACTAGCAAGCTTGAAAAAAATGAAGAACCCTAGCTATGGAGTCTCCAAAATTTCGGCAATGGGAGGAAGAAAATGAATAGATTTTTATCATCTTTTTCCTATTTTAATCATTTATTAGACAAATGACTAAAATGCTATTCTCTTTAAAAAATTTCTATTTTACTAACTCATGTCCAATTTTGTCCAAAAATTATAATTTGGGCAAATTACTACTTAAGGACCTCTAATTTATATTCTAAAGCTATTTCTTACAAAAAGCTTCTAGAAACTCATATTTTGCAACTTTTGCAATTTAGTCCTTTTAGACCATTCAACCTCAATTTAACAAAATTGCTTCATGAAACTTTCACAATAACATGCAAACATGGCATAAACTTTGAAAACTCATAAATTCACCTCGGATTCATGGCCTCGTACCACTGTTTCGACTAGGCCCTAAATCAGGCTGTTACAATTCTTCCCCCTTAGGGATTTTCGTCCTCAAAAATCTTACCAGCAAAAAGGTTTGGATACTGGTTTCTCATATTCTCTTCTCATTCCCATGTAGCTTCTTCTATTCCGTGTCTTTGCCACAATACTTTCACTAGGGCAATACTTTTATTTCTCAATTGCTTGACTTTTCGAGCTAAAATCTTGACTAATTCTTCACCATAGGTCATGTCGGGATAAATCTCTATCTCTGATAGGGTAATTACATGTGAAGGATCTGATCGATAGCATCTCAACATTGACACGTGAAACACATCATGTATCTTTTCTATTTCTGATGGCAAAGCCAAACGGTAAGCTACCGGCCTAACTCTTTCAGTAATCTCGTAAGGTCCAATGAAACGTGGACTTAACTTGCCTTTCCAGCCAAATCTAAGAACTTTTCTCCATGATGGCACTTTCAAGAAAATTTTATCCCCGACTTGATACTATATCTCTTTTCTCTTTAAGTCCGAATAAGATTTCTGTCTGTCTGATGCAGCTTTTAAGCACTCTCGTATCACTTTCACTTTCTCTTCAGCTACTTTAACCAAATCAACCCCGTAAATTTGGTTTTCTTTGAGTTCGGTCCAAAATAAAGGCGTTCTGCACTTATGCCCATATAGAGCCTCATAAGGCACCATTTTTAAGCTCGACTGAAAACTATTATTGTAGTTTATCAATGGGAGAAACTTTTCCCAACTGCCTTGAAATTCTAAAATACAACATCTGAGCATATCCTCGAGTACTTGAATTAAACTTTCTAATTGACCGTCAGTTTGGGGATGAAAAGCTGTGCTAAAACTCTTTTTGTACCCAAGGCTTCTTGTAGCTTCTTCCAAAATCTGGATGTGAATCTCGGATCTCTATCCGATATGATTGACAGAGGAACTCCATGAAGCTTTACTATTTCTAAAACATACAAGTTTGCCAACTTGTCTAGTGAGTAATCAACTCGTACAGGTATAAAATGAGCTGACTTCGTGAGTCTATCAACTACAACCCATATAGCATCCTTCTTGCTTGGCGACAACTATAAACCCGTTACAAAATCTATGGTGATACGGTCCCATTTCCACTCGGGAACCAAGATGGGCTGAAGTAAACCCGAAGGTACTTGGTGTTCAGCCTTTACTTGCTGACAAATGAAACATCCTGAAACGAACTCTGAGATGTCTTTCTTCATTTTCGGCCACCAAAAATGTTACTTTAAATCATTATACATCTTAGTACTACTCGGATGTACATACAAACATCTGTTATGTGCTTCGTGTAATATTCTCTGAATAATCTCTTCTTTTCTCGATACACAAAATTTATCTCTAAACATCAAGTATCCATCAGAATTAATCTGAAAGTCGGACTCAGCATCTGACTCGCACTGAGCTCTCTTGACTTGCAATTCACTATCTTCTTTCTGAGCTTCCAAGATCTCGTGAAGAAACATTGGTCTAGCTCTCAGCTCAACAAAAATAGAACCATCATCGGATAAGGATATCCTTGAATTCAATGCTCTTAATACAAATAAGGACTTTCTGCTTAAAGCATCAGCGACCATATTCACCTTTCCTAGATGGTAGTCAAAGACCAACTCATAGTCTTTTATTAACTCTAACCATCTCTGTTGCCTTAAGTTTAACTCTTTCTGCGTCATCAAGTACTTCAGACTTTTGTGATCAGTAAAAATTTGACATTTTTCACTATATAAATGGTGTCTCCAAATCTTCAAAGCGAAGACTATGGCAGCCAACTCTAAATCATGCGTCAGATAATTCTTCTCATTAGGCTTCAACTGTCTAGAGGCATAAGCAATGACTTTGCCTTCTTGCATAAGTACACAACCTAATCCATTTAAGGATGCATCACTGTAAATTATAAACTCTTTCCTTGACTTAGGTTGTACTAAAACTGCAGCTTCTGTCAACATTGCTTTTAACTTCTCGAAACTTTGTTGGCATCATTCTGTCCACTCAAACTTCACATTTTTTTGTAACAATTTAGTCATCGGGGTTGTAATCATGGAAAACCCCTTGACGAATCATCTGTAATAGTTGGCTAGGCCTAGAAAACTTCTAATCTCAGAGATGTTCTTTGGTGGCTTCCAGTCCATTATGGCCGAAATCTTACTTGGATCTATTCTGACTCCATCTCTCGAGACAATATGTCCCAGAAATCCTACTTCCTTAAGCCAAAATTCACTTTTACTAAACTTGGCATACAATTGATTTTCTTAAAGAGTCTGTAAAACTATTCGTAGGTGCTCAGCATGCTCATTCTCATCTCGAGAATAAATCAGTATGTCATCAATAAAAATTACTACAAACTTGTCAAGGTACGGCTTAAAAATGCGGTTCATTAAATCCATGAATACCGCAGGTGCATTGGTCAACCCAAAGGGCATGACTAAAAATTCATAATGCCCATACCTCGTTCGAAAGGCAGTCTTGGATACATCTGAATCTTTTACTCTCAGCTGGTAGTACCCTGATCTCAAGTCTATTTTGGAGAACACAATGGCTCCTTTCAATTGATTGAACAAGTCGTCGATCCTAGGCAATGGATACTTGTTCTTTACTGTCACTTTATAAAGCTAACGATAATCTACGCATAATCTCATGGTGCCATCTTTCTTTTTCACAAACAAAACCGGAGCATCCCATGGTGAACAATTTGATCTTGCAAAGCCTTTATCTATCAACTCTTGCAACTGTGACTTTAGCTCTTTCAACTCTGTAAGATCCATTTTGTATGGAGTAATGGATATCGGTACAGTACCGGGAGCTAGCTCAATGCTGAACTCAACCTCTCTAACTGGTGGTAGTCCTAGTAATTCCTCGAGAAAAACATCCACATAATCATATACTATCGATACTGACTCAATCGTTAGCTCTATTTTTTTATCATTAATCACAAAGGCCAAATATGCCTCATACCCTTTTCTTATATATGTTTGGGCCATCATATGAGATATCATTACCGGTGATCTACCTTGTTCATCTGATTCTACATGAAGAGTATCCCCATTCTCACATCTCATCTCAATATATTTCTTCCCACAATTAACTATCACATCATGGGTAGTTAACCAGTCCATACCAAGAATGAGGTCGAACTCATCAAATGGTAGTAACATCAGATTTGCTTTAAAGTAATGACCTCTAATCATTAATGGGCAATCTTTACATACTTTATCAACTAACACACTCTTGCCTAAAGGATTAGACACCTTAATTATAAATTCTGTAGAATCTATAGGCATACTCGACCCGGATACTAATTTCATACAAATGTAAGAGTGTGTAGATCCGAGATCTATTAAAGTAATAACCTTAATATCAAAAAGAGAAAAGGTACCCGTAATAACATCATGAGAAGATGCCTCTTTGTGAGTGCGAATGGCATAAGTCCTTGCAGACACTCTACCCTCGGGTCTCGCGGCCTGCTCTTTGAGGTTACCTCTTCCACTTGCCCCACTTCCCGACTTCCTCTGCAGTCTCCCTCTGACCATACTCCCAAATCTTGGGTTTTGAGCTCTTTCTTCTTTCATCATCTCTGAACAATTTTTTATATAGTGGTCTTGGGAACCACATCTAAAACATGCATTTTCATGTGGTCAACATTCTCCAAGATGACGTTTGCCACACTGTGGGCATTCAGGTCTGTCATATCTAATATTCCCAACACTTGCAACTGAATTGATCTGTGCTTTATTTCCTAAATTTTGCTTACCCTTATCTTTCTTTGAAAACCCAATGGAAGTAGCCGATTGGGTAGGAAAATCTCTTGACTTTTTGGACGAAGACTGGAATTGTAATATCTTAAACTAATGGGCCTATGCGTTTAGTGTGTGGATATGTTTAACATGTTAATTTAACTGTTAGGGATCCAAATTGGGCTCAGGATGTGGTCAAGGCCTTGGTTAAATTTTTGTTTGGGCACTATAGGGTTAAAAGGTGGTATCTTTGTTTAAAATATCAAAATGGGCTTGTGGCCCAGTGGTCAGTGGCGCCACTTAGGGAGCAAGAAGGTGACGCCACACAAGGGAGTAAGGGGCCCAAATTTAAGTTTCAAGGAGCCCAATTCTTTTAATTTAAGTTAGCTAATGTTCGGCATTAGGGTTGGGTGGAGTGGACGGCAACAAGGCTCAAAATAGGAGGATTTATGTGAATAGGATAATGTAGATATTATAGTTGACAATATAGAAGATAAAAGGAGAAAAGATAGGAGCTATCTACAAGGCTAGATGTTGGCTGAAATTCCATCACCTCGAGGAGGGACGAAATAGGTTTTTTTCTGGCAATGGGGTGCCGAATTTTCCCTTTTTATTTGCTTAATTCTTAGTTATCAGAAAAGGGCACTTTAGGTTTTTGATAGGTAAGTGCCGAAATTTCTATAAATAGAGGGAATAGCTCATCAATTCCGACATTTGGAACCCTATTCTTTTCTTCTTTCCCTGTGCCGAAATTCTCAGTCTCCCTCTGTAAGTTCTTTTATTTTGATTTCTTCAAAAGCTGAAACCTCCCAATCTTCTCAACATCTTTTCTTTCAAAAGCCGAAACCTTGAACTCTCTTCTCACCTCCATAGTCGAATACCCCTATTACCTTTTGTCGATTTCTTCAACCAAAAAGCCGAAGCTACTTAGATTTCTTCTTCTCTTTTGATCTTCTCAAAAAGCCGGAATCTCTAAAGCATAGTCGAATTCTTTATGTAAAGGTGAGTGCCGATTTTCAATCTCTTCACTTTTTCTTTCGGGTTTTGGAAGACAAAGCCGAAAAACTAATGGATTAATGATTTTATGTATTCTCTTGTTGGGTGACATCGGGAATTGAAGTAGATCTCTTAGATCTAAAAGCCGGAAACACTAGTCCTTGAATCTCATATCACTTTTTGGGATTTCAAGGTAAGGATTTCAATTCTCCTTAAGATGATCAACCATTTTCTTTTCGTTAGTCGTGCCTTAATCTAATGTTTCGTTACCAGCTTCTGAACAACACCTTAGGCAGATAGCGGTTGTGTCGGCTACGGATAGCGTCGACATAGAAAGTCTTGTTCTAACGATAATCAGGTGTGTAGATCTCTAACACACTAGTTAACTATAATTTGTATGTGTTATGGGCTAAAAAGCTGGAAAGTGGCTGTGTAGACAGTCGAATGAAACCCTAAAAGAGGTTAAGCAAGGATGCCAGGTACGTAATCATAGAAATCTCTATGTGTATCGAAATATATGTAAACCTGTTTTCTTAAAGATGGTATGATGTTTTCTGTGTGTATACATGGGGTGGGGTTATGATAATGAATGGGAAGTGCATGATAGGTCACTTGGTGATCGGTGGTTAAACCATAAACTCAAATGATAGGTCACATAGTGATCGGTGGCTATGCCACATTTAATGATTCCTGAATAATAGGAATAGGCAGTACGGCTGTCGTTATGGTGTGTAGCAGATGGAGGGTTGATTGTAGAAATCCCCAAGGTGTGTTGGTTGGTATGGGCTGGTGTGTAGAGGATGAAATTCTAGGATAGGTTGGGCTATTCATCATTCATTATTTTCATGTAATTATGATTGTTACCTTTATGTATGGGCCAGGGCTCATAATGTGTTTGTGGGCCTTAGGTCAGTGTGTCCGGGATTTATACACTGAGTCTTGGTGACTCACCCTTTCATTTTTCTCCACTCTTTCAGATAAGCAGTAGATCATGGACATGAGAGTTGAGACAGACTCGAGGGACCATCCAGTTTTTTTATTTTTATAGATTATTTCGGCTTTTCTTTAAGTTTTATTTTTTTTTTTTTGGAATATTTATGTAACACCCCAAACCCGCCCCATACTTTTCGACCGGATCTGGTATGCTACGGGTTGTACATTGAAAACTTTTGCTTTGTTGGTTTTGGAAATCGTAAGTTAATTAGACAATATTTGAATAAATAAGTGACAATTTAAAAAAAAACCTTGTATTATTATTATTTGGTACAAATAAACCCCTGATATAATTTCATAAGTTGCAAATATTAAAAAACTACTTAGGCGAATATAAACTATGGGGCCTTATTACCTAAACATTCCCAAATTAAAACTTAAAGGAAAAACCGAAAATAATCTATAGAAGTAAAACTTGATGGCCCCTCGAGTCTGTCTCGGCTCCCATGTCCACGATCTACTGCTCATCTGAAAAGTTAGGGAAAATAAAGGGGTGAGTCACCAAGACTCAGTGTGCAAATCCCAAAAACACACTGACCTAAGGCCCACAAACACATTATGAGCCCTGGCCCATACACAAAGGCAACAATCATAAGTACATGGAAATAATGAATGATGAATAGCCCAACCTATCCTAGAATTCCATCCTTTACACACCAACCCGTACCAACCATCATACCTTGGGGATTTCTACAATCAACCCTCCATCTGCTACACACCATAACGACAGCTGTGCTGCCTGTCTTAAAGACCGATCACTGTGTGACCTATGTGGCAAAGCCATCGATCGCCATGTGACCTTAATAATACATCGTAGCATTTCGACAGCTGAGCTGCCTGTCATAAAGACCGATTACTATGTGACCTATGTGGCAAAGCCACCGATCGCTATGCGACCTAACATTTGAATTTGTGGTTTAACCACTGATCACCAAGTGACCTATCATGCACTTCCCCTTCATTATCATAATCCCAACCCATGCATACACACATAAAGAAAACATCATATAGGCTTTCATTAATTTCGATACACATAGAGATTTCTATGATTACGTACCTGGCATCCTTGCCTAACCCTTTTAGGGTTTTATTCGACTGTCTACACAACCACTTTTTGGCTTTTTAGCCCATAACATATATAGATATACATACAGATTTAATAGTGTGTTAGAGATCTACACACCTGATTACCGTTAGAATGAAACCCTCTAAATCGACGCTATCTGTAGCCAACACCACCGCTATCTTGAAATCCCAAAAGTTGATATGAGATTCAGGGACTAGTGTTTCTGGCTTTTAGATCTAGGAGATCTACTTCAATTCCCGAATGTTTCCCAACAAGAGAATACATAAAACCATTAAACCATTAGCTTTTTGACTTTGTCTTCCAAAAACCGAAAGAGATCTTAAAGAATAACAAGAGTCGACACTCACCTTACTAGAGAAGATTTGCCTACTCCTAGAGGATTCCAGCTTTTTACGAAAATCGAGAAGAGAGGATGATTCAAAGAAATCTATAGAGATTCAGCTTTTAAATAAAGAAAATAGCAGGAAGAAGAAAAGAGAATTTCGGCAGAGGATCAAAAGAAATACAGAGAAAAGAATAATGGAGTTTTCGGCTTTTAGAAGAAAGAAGAAAAGAGAATAATGGAGTTTTCAGATTTTAGAAGAAAGAAGAGAAAAGAACAATGGAGTTTCGGCTTTTGAATCAAAGTGAAGATGAGGGAATAGGGTTAGGAATTTCAGCTTCTACTCAGAGGAGAAGGGAAAGAAAAGATGGAAACCCTAAATGCCGAAAAATAAAGAAGAGAACCCTCCCTATTTATAGAAATTTTGGCACTTACCTATGAAAAACCAAAAGTGCCCTTCCTAATAACTAAAAATTAAGCAAATAAAAGGAGAAAATTCGGCACCCCTTTTGCCATAAAGAAACTGATTTCTTCACTTCTCTAGGTGATGGAATTTCGGCCAACTCCTAGCCTTCTAGATAGCTCCTATCTTTTCTCCTTTTATCTTCCATATTATCAACTATATTATCTACATTATCCCATTCACATAAATCCTCCTATTTTTGAGCCTTGTTGCCGTCCACTCTACCTAACCCTAATGCCGAAAATTAGCTAACTTAAATTAAAAGAATTGGGCTCCATAAAACTTAAATTTGGGCCCCTTACTCCCTTGTGTGGCGTCACCTCCTTGCTCCCTAAGTGGCGCCACTGACCACTGGGCCACAAGCCCATTTTGATATTTTAAACACATATACCACCTTTTAAACTCTATAGTGCCCAAATAAAAATTTCACCAAGGCCTTGACCTCATCCTGAGCCCAATTTGGACCCCTAACAGTTAAATTAACACATTACACATGTTCTCCCATTAAACGCATAGGCCCAAAAATTCAGGATGTTACAGGTTTATGTAATAAGGCCCCATAGTTTATATTTCACTGCTTGGTTTTAATATTTGCAACTTATGAATTTTTGCCAAAGGTTTAATTATTCAAAATAATAATAATAAAAGGTTTTATTTTCAAAAAGTCACCTATTTATTCAAATATTGTCTAATTAACTTACGATTTTTGAAACCAACAAAGCAAAAGTTTTCCAATGTACAACGTAGCATACCAGATCTGGTCGAAATGTATGGGTCGAGTTTGGGGTGTTACAGGAATGACTTATTCCACTGTCTCTTTCTAGAGTCACGAGACTCCATTTCAGACTTTCTCTTCTCTTTTACTAGTTCGTCGGCTTTACAAGCCCTTTCCACTAGCACAATGAATTCCTTTAGTTCTAGGACAGCAACAAACAGTTTGATGTCCTTATTCAACCCTTCTTCAAATCTTTACTCATAATGGCCTCAGTGGACACGCACTCGCGAGCGTACTTACTGAGTCGTACAAACTCATGCTTATAATCAGTCACTGACATCTTGCCTTGCTTCAGTTCTAGGAATTCCTTCCTTTTTTAGTCTATAAATCTTTGGCTGATATACTTTTTCTTGAATTCTTCTTGGAAAAATTCCCATGTGACCTTTTCCCTTGGTACCACCGACACAAGGGTGTTCCACCATTGGTAACCAGAGTCTCTTAAAAGAGAGACTACACACTTCATGCATTCTTCAGGGGTGCATGACAACTCATTGAGTACCCTAATGGTATTTCCTATCCAGAACTCAGCTTTTTCCGGATCATCGTCTTTTCTAGCCTGGAATTCTTCTGCCCCATGTTTCTTGATCCTATCTGTCGAAACCATTTTTTCCTTGTGTTTTGGAAAAATGGGGATCGACTTTAAAAATATGGAAATGGAGCCGCCACCAATTTTTTTTTTGATGAGGTGTGACCGGGTCACCTTTATTTTAATAAAACATTTTGGTTTACTAAAACAGTGTTTTTGGTCTACGAAATTCGAAAAAATAGGTTCTGGAGTCAGTTACGTACGAGGAAGGATTAGCACCCCCGCAACGTCCAAAATTGGTATCGAATTGATTAATTAATGTCCCGATGTCGAAAATTTGAAAAGATTTTAGAGTACGATCCATTTATATATATGTGTTTGGGCAAAACTGTATTGGATGCCAAAGCTCCCTATTTCAGAAAAATAAAATACCATAGTAAGTTAGGGCATAACATCTTATATTTTCGAAGTTGGATTTATCCTTCGACATTCAATACTTGTATATTAAAAAATAAGAAGGATATTCCCTTATTTGGGTCAAATGAAAAATCGCAAACCAGTAAGTTAGGGCACTATTTCTCAAAATTTTCGAATACGGAATATTGTCTTTGTTCTTTAAAAAAATCTTATCTCGAGATAATAAAATATCACACCCAGTAAGTTAGGGTGCAACATCTCAAAAATCCCAAGAATAAGTTTTTATTTGAAATATTATGTATTTTGATTTAAGAAAGAAAGGATACTCAGTTGATAGGTTTTAAACGAGAAAAATCGGAACTCAGTAAGTTAGAGCACGATTCTCCCGAAACCTCTAAATACGAGCATTGCCTCATTCTTTTGAAATTCTTAAATAAGTGGTTAAAAACGACTCAAGATGCTCTTATTGAATCATGATAAGCAGAAATATAATATCGAACATGAAAGAATAATATGTGAATACAACATTTATACGAATGGTTGACAAGAATAATATGCATCTACAATTCAACGCATGCACAATCAATAATCACACAATTTCTATTTTGAAAATATCAACATTATTAATCAAGAATCAAAATTTGAGAATATAGCTAATTAAAAAATAGAGTAAAATATAGCAAATTTTAAAATAAATATGCAAATATTATAATAAAATAATAAGTGTCAATTGAGATAATGTATGCGTAATAAAATTTGATATGAAATAAATAATAACGATATATAAGAGTATTTAAAATAAGATCGTAAAATGAACACTTATATTTATATAAATATATATATATGTGTGAAAAATTTTTAAAAGAGAGTACATTCATACAATAATATGAAATACATAAAATAAAATGATTTTAATATAAATTATGTATGTATAAAATTATATAAAATTTAAGAAAATAAACCATATATACAGAGAAACAAATAATATCTTGCATGATTTAAATATAATATATAATATCACTTTTTTTTAAAGAAGGATAATTTAAAAAAAAAAAACAAATGATTAAGTAGAGTAATTGGAAGACCATATTGAAATCAGAACCAAAATTAGAGAGCTAAAAAATAATTTAAAGGATTAAAACGATATGCGATTGAATTAAGAGAGACTAAAAATGATATTTTCCCAAACTATTAAGTACTGTGTTTAAAGGAGGATTAAATCAAAAATGCAAAATTTCTAGGCAAAAATTAAAAAAAAAATAAAACTTAATTTAAAAAGACTAGAATTCAGAAGGGTTAAATGGGTAAATAACCCATCAGAACCAAAACGCGCGGACCTTGGCTGTAATCGGGTCGGGTCATCGGGTATAGGTCAATACGGCGTCATTTTGAGGCCATTTCATCAGGCTTCAAACGGCGTCGTTTCAATTGATTTAAAAAGAAATAAAATCTAAAGAAAAAAAAAACAAACCCTAGTCATTTAAAAAAAATCAGAGTCCCTCTTCTTTTTCCTCTCAGCCGCCTTTGAAACAGAACCCTAAATCCTCATTCACTCTCGCTCCTAGTCGCTTATCAGGAAACCTCGTTCGTCCCATGAGACACCGACCTAAACGGCGCATGGTGGTTCGCGAGGGCTTGATTCTCATGGCGTCTTCGTCTCATCTCCGATTACAACGGAGGAACGAGGATGGAATCATGTAAAGGCACTTAATATCTTCCCCTAACTCCGATTGCGATGAAGAAAGCGATGATATTCGCGATGGTATGCACTCCTTTTCTCTCCCCCTTTTTTTTTTTTTGCTTATTGTGCACATGCTAAGAAAATAATGGAAAGAAAATAGGAAAATGATTCAGAGGGTAATCACATTGTAAAAAGGGTTTTTGTGTATTCTTTGTTTAAATCGTGAAGAAGAAGTTTACAATAGTTTCTTTTGGTCCTTTTAAAGACTGAAATTGAAAATAGAAAAAAAATACAATCATTTTTGTCTTTTGTTTTTTTCTCTTTGCTGCTGCTTGTTTGTCCCATTTTTGAGCAGGTACGGAGGCCGTATGCTTGCTGGCAGAGGTACGGTGCACTTAGGAAAGACCACCGACGTGGCAACGCACGCATGAGGCATCGTAGAGGCTGCTGAAACAGTGCAAAGGAGGACTGCAGCGCACCCTAGGGCTTCCTGTTAACATCCGCTGAAAGTTGGCTCAATTTTGGGCCGTTTGTGTTATTATTGGGTTGTGTATTGGGTTGAATTTTTAGGTTTATACTTGTGTTTGTATTTGGGCCTGTAAAAACGGATTGTTTAAAAGACTTTGGTTTTGGTTTTATTAATCTGTTTTTGGTTTTTATATTTTTTGGCTAATGGCATGGGCCCGGCCAAATTTTGGGCCCTACACTATCAATTGGAGGCTTATCTCCTCTTATCACCTCTACTACTTGAGGGGCTGCAAGGATAGGTTGTGGAACAGGCAAGGGTGGAGGGGGTTGTGCATTTGGGTTCGCACGAACGAACTCTGTATACCACGTAATCATCATATGGAGGAAGGCTTCTCTATCCTCTTCTCCTCTTCCTTGACTCACCGTAGTGGGTCTATTCTCATTCTCGTTTGGCACCGTCCCTTCTACAGGAGCTGGTGCATTACTTTCTACATCATCCGCCACAGCTCTGTCGGGATCCATTTACTATATGTATAAACATAATTTAAGTCGTCAGGAGTCGTCACACTATCATTATAAAGACATTCTTATGTATGGCATGTATAGCTAAACTCGTGCTCGTGCTATGCTAGTCCTAGAACCGACTAAACTGTGGCTCTGATACCACTAAATGTAACACCCCGTACCCGAGACCAATGCTAGGACTGGATACGAGACATTACCATGCTTGAACTTACTTAAACATACACTTACGGGCTATAAAATTTTGTTTTGACTTAAAACTTCTCTTTCTTAGTCTAATCATTCACTTCATGGACCTACGAGGCCTTAAACACTTATCTGAAAACTTTCGGAACTTGATTGAAAACTCTTCCTTGAAGCAGGGTTCACACGCCCGTGTACCCTTAGACATGCCCATGTCTTCCAACCGTGGGGAGTTACTGACTATATTCACACGGCCTTGACACGCCCGTGGGCTTAGATCGTGTGTTAATCCTTGGCATACTGACTTGATCACACGGTCTGGGACACATGCCAAATGTCCAAACCATGTGTCTTATACGGCTCATGCAAGCGGCCGTGGGGTTTGACCATGGCCTATCCTGACTTAAAACAATAAGGTGCAGGGTATGCACGGCCTAGACACACGCCCATGTGTCTAACCGTGTGGGCACTTAGAGGCTATTTACCAAGCCATTTGCCACCCTAAAATCAAGATCAACTCAACTCAAATCAATACATTTCATAAACTATACCACATGCTTCGTTGACCTCAATAAACATATATACATAGTCAATTTGGCCAATCACTTAACCATATACAAAGAATAATAACTTGATAGTCTATACAATGGCCATTCTTAAAACATGTTCTCAAAATGAATGTTTCCTATACATGCCATACTTAGTAAAATAACTTGGCTATACCAAAATAAAGATTGATAGTGTGCTACGAGCTCCGACTTCGACGATCCACAAGTTAGCTTGGCGGGACTACATAGAAAGAAAGAATTAAAGACATAAGCATTTAGCTTAGTAAGTTTGCATGTAAAGCACATATCAACATACTTGCTTAATATAAACCATTTGATATAACAATGGTATCATAATTTCAGTTATAGAGCTTACTTACTCATATTGATTCTTACATGTCTTGTGATACTTACTATTCTCATACTTGTAAGGTAAACAAGGTACCTGTATCACTTGATCACATTGATCAGCATACTTTAATGTAATAATCATGATCTCTAATTCTTCATACATAACATAAATAATACTCAATTTCAACTTGATGATATCTTTACTTTCTTAGCTTTCTTTTTATATCATTTTAACTTTACTTGTTTGCCCGATGAATTTTCTGCGAATAACCGAGGATATGAAATCTCTTCCCACAACTTGATGCCAAAGCCATATTCTAGATACGGTCTTACATGGAATATCTCATCTTGGTTTCGAGGCCATGTCTTGACATGGACTTATACGAAGTCTTTCTTGTTCTCACCAATGCCATGCATTGGCTTGGTCTTACATGATAACTTGTTCAATGCCAAGCTTGCCTTGGACTTACATGATAACTTGTTCAATGCAAAGCTTGCCTTGGAATTACATGATAACTTGTTCAATGCCAAGCTTGCCTTGGACTTACATGATAACTTGTTCAATGCCAACCTTGCCTTGGACTTACATGATAACTTGCTTGATTGCCGATGCCATGTTCCAAACATGGTCTTACACTGGCTCTTGTAATGTACTAAATCGAGTATCCTGGGAAACTCATCTTCATTCGGGACTTAATCATACTTAATCTCATTGATTTTCTTGATTAACATAGCATTAAGCAGTTCATGGAAATAATGTACATTATGCTAAGCAATTCAATGATAGGAATTATAGAGCTTAGAAATCATACAAACTTACCTCAAAATACAAAATGTATGTAGATATACAATTTAGTCCTCGACTTTGTTCTTGCCTCGGTTTCGATCCGAGCTTCGTTTTTCTTGATCTATAATCATAAATAGATCATTTAATACTTACATTGACTAAATTGACTCATTACTCATACTTTGGCAAAATTAATATTTTGCCCCTATACTTTCTCATATTTGCACTTTTGGCCCAAGGCTCGTAAAATGATTCTCATTCAACTTTTTTAAACTACATGTTTAGCTGATTCATTTTCTCTATTATAAAAATCCTCAATTCTCACTATTTCTAATAGGTATGACCAATTTCATAACTATTACAAATTGATCCATACTGTCATTTTTCATGAAATTCGCTAAGGAAAAAATGTTTATCTAACATCAAACTTTCATAAAATTTCATAAAGCATCATTTAACATGCATGTCATTCTTGGGTAGATTTTTGAACATGCATCTTAGCTCATTTAATAGCTAAAAATAGCTAATTCATAATACGAGAACTTCAAAAATATGAAGAATATTAAAAACGGGCTAATATGAACTTACTAGCAAGCTTGAAAAAAAATGAAGAACCCTAGCTATGGAGTCTCCAAATTTTCAGCAATGGGAGGAAGAAGATGAATAGATTTTTATCATCTTTTTCCTATTTTAATCATTTATTAGACAAATGGCTAAAATGCCATTCTCTTTAAAAAATTCTATTTTACTAACTCATGTCCAATTTTGTCCAAAGATTATAATTTAAGCAAATTACTACTTAGGACCTCTAATTTATATTCTAAAGCTATTTCATACAAAAAGTTTCTAGAAACTCATATTTTGCAACTTTTGCAATTTAGTCCTTTTAGACCATTCAACCTAAATTTAACAAAATTGCTTCATGAAACTTTCACAATAACATGCAAACATGGAATAAACTTTGAAAACTCATAAATTCACCTCGGATTCGTGGCCTCGCACTACTATTCTGACTAGGCCCTAAATCGGGCTGTTACAAGTTGGGTCAGTTGTGTAATTTAGCTAAATTTTGTAATTAGTTATTTGATTATGATTGTCATCTGATAAGATTAATCTGTTATGCATGTCGTTATATGAAAATATTTTGTGAGCATGTTAGATTTGATAAATACGTAGGTTTTTTTGTATGTGTAAATTTGTGAGCATGGTTCTGTACAGGATTCTGAATTAGATAATCAGTATGCTCATGATCTGTTATCTCGTATGTAATGTCATCATGTTTCTGATATGTTATGTTACATGTGACATGTTTAAAATGAGTTTATTTTTGAACATATAATTTGTGTTTGCATATGCATTAGTGTGGGATATGAATATGATATGGAGGAATTTCTGGCAGATTCAATCTACAATTCTGGCGGTTTACCCTCAAAGTCTAATCCTGGCAGTTAAACTACATTAATTATTTCTGGCGATTTTTCACGTTAATTTTTGGCAACTTGGGTGCATACTAATTGAGTGGCATACGGCCACTATTTGGTGTGTGGGTTGGATGGGTTATTAGTAACCCTAATTGGTGTGTTGGGTAGGATGGAGATGGTGTGTAACGATTGGGGGTAGGAATTATTTTGTACGACATTGCAATTTTGAGCATGTCTGCTATCTGATTAGTTTGTTTTGACATATGCATTTGTGCATTAATATGCTATTTGATATGTATGTGAGCCAAGCCACACAATGGGCTTCTAGATAACCAAATTATTTTATCATCTCAAGTAATCCGTAGACTTAGGATTGGGCGGCGCTCGGGAGCTCGAATTAGATATTTTTAATAAGATGGTTATTAAGGAAATTTTCAAATTAAAGTTATGAACTTTTTGGGCTGTTGGATGAATTTTCAGACTTTATATTTTTGGTTTTGGGTTTGACGGTTTTTAGCTAACTAGCCTAAATAATCTACATGATAATCTGTTAAGTAAATAAGATATCAGTTTTTCAAATTAACCAGTTATGGATTTTTCTGCTGCAAAACAAAATGAGCAACTAGGTTTTTGAAAAATGATTAAAATATTTTTTTAAATCAACTCGGTGTTAATGAAATTTAGAAAACATCTAATTGACAACAATTAAGTTTTATAGGTAACAAGTAGAAACGATTTTTTCAAAATTCATTAAAACGGAAAACCAGTAAAGTTTTACAAAGCAAACAATAAAATTTTTGAGTAGACAATGTAACCTTCAAGATCCTGTCATAACGTCTAGGCCAAGTTTGGGGTGTTACAGATTACCTAAGTATTTGTTCTCATTCCGTACTAGGAATAGAATGTGAAGTTTATGACTACTAAAGATGTGAATGGTGAGGATAATGACAACGATGCTACTTAGGTTGCTTTTTAGGTTGTGGTTGTTGTTGTTGTTATTGTCGTTGTCATACTACTTCCTTGTTGATGTGCTATTGCTCTAGTGCTATTTTGTTGTTGTTTTAGTTTTGCTGTTCTTCTGCTATTCTAGTGTTGTTTTGCTGCTGTTGTTTTGCTATTCTAGTGCTGATCTAGTGTTGATTTGCTTCTATTCAAGTGCTAATTTGTTGCTATATTTTAGTGTTGCTTTATTGATTTTATACTGCTATTTTAATGTTGATTTGTTAATGCTACTTTGTTACTACTTTTGTTGTTGTTTTTTATGTTATTGTTATCATTGCTATTATTTTATTATTTTGCTAGTGTTATGGTGTTTTTTAAGTTTTTAATACTTTATTTTGGTGTAATTTAAATGTGTTGAAAAATAGTTATTTTAGTGATTTTTAGTATATTCAATGATTGTTTTTTATTTTGCTTCCATACAAAATAATAATAATTAAAAAATTAAATATAAGCAGGCAGAATTGACCCAAACTTTTAGTTTTCTATTTGGTCTGAACTTGGCTAGAAAATTTTGGACTGGGCTTAGGCAAGCATAAATGCCATGCATGAACCAATAACATGTTTAGTTGTGATAGGTGATGATATAAGTGTAAACATTAATATCATTATAGATTTTTATATTTACTTTTTTTTATGCAATACTTAAAACAACCCATATCCCCTCTCAATCTTTAAATAGAAGGATAATACGCTTCAGCACATTCAAACCCACGTCTTTCTGCATTGAAAATAATACCAATACTAATCGAGCTAAGACTCAATCAACAACTATCATTTATTTAAATACACACAAATAATTATATCTATTAAGAGAGGATGCATATATTTTTTTTTAACATTTTTTATGACAAACAAAAAACCGACAAACTGTGCAGGCATTATTCATTAGCTAAAGCTAGTAGGAAAAGCAACTCTGGCTATTCAAATTTATTTAAATACATTACATACAAATCTAAAATAAAATAGTAGCGCAGTTAATGTGTAAACAACTACCATATTTTTATTTAATTTCGACAGCCTGACACACCATACAGGTTAAAATTAGACAAGGAGTTTGGCGTCCAAGGTTAATGAACCATTAGTATTCATTTCAACATTAACCTTCGATGTGTATCCCTGATAAGTGTGGGTGCTATCGTAGGGCTGAAGTTGGGTTATGATTTTAGACCAGGTAACCGACTCGTCACATTTCTTGATAGTAGTACACACCTTCAAATACAATTGATAAATAGATTAATTCAGGAAAAAGGAATTAGTTAAGATGAATGTAAAAAAGAAGAAGAGATTTGTACCTTTCCATCATTGGTCCAAGCAACAATCCACTTAATCTTAGTTCCGACATTATAAACCAAACCTCCGGCCATGGAATTGATAGACTGCTCAAATGAACTGAGTGTGGTCATTGTAATGTCTTCCTTAGCACCTTCGTAGATCGAGAATTCCAAGTTTGCAGAGCTTTCTGTTCCATTCCAAAGCGTACATTGGGTGAGAGTAGCCATTGTTAGCTAAGCTTCAACCAAATTTAGCTATTCAATGAGATTTGCTTGTGTTGTGTTGTGCTTGCATGGACACTATATAATGTCTTTTCCAGCATAATAAGGACACAAAGTGTTTTTTAAAATATATTATATCAATAACCTTATTTTTATTTTTAATTATTAATTTAAATTAAAAAAATACTACTAAGTATATTATTGTTGTATTTATTTATGTACTACAAATATAATAATTTGATAAGGGTAGTTGTAGTTCCACACGCAGTGCAACGAGAGTCACGAGGAGAGGAGGAAGACAAAGCCTAATAAATAGAGCATCGAGACAGATGGGAGGTAGATATTTGTGGCCACGATGAAGACAAAAGAATCATCAACGACTAACGGTAAAATCGGACGACGTAGAGAAAAGGGTATTCATATGCATGTGAAATAAATGAACAGAGAAATTTCTATCTAAAATCTAATTAATGCGTAGAAAAGGAAGTTTGAGGTCGCCCATTAGGTCAAATTTGTCCACATGGAAGAAGAGAAATTTCTATCTAAAAACTGAATAGAAAGGTGTGGGAGAGAAGAGAATGGAATAAGTGCAAGTAAAACATCCAATCAAATTTGTCCACATGGCATGTAACTGAGAATGAAATCAAATAATTATCCACGTATTGGATAATGTCATGTAAGCTCTGATCTTTTAAAGGAGTTAAGGGCTGGGGTGAAATGTATCAACGAATCAAACTAGGTATGTACCATATTGCACATTTTCAAAAAGTTTAGGGGATATTATGATATCATGACATCAATGCTGATTTCTTTAAAAGAAATTATCAAATAAAATTATTATATATTACAAAATTAAAAATCATCTTCTTATTATATATTCTAAATATAATTATGGATAGAAAAGGGAAAAAGAAGTCCAATTCGTATTTACTACATATATACTATTTTTTTTCAAAAGCACAATTTTTTACATACTGTTTTCATTTAAAATAATTTTAGTTTTTCTTAAATCAATGTAGAAAAAAAAATCTAATTCCAAATGAAAAATTTAAATTTCAAGAAGAAAGTATTGTATTAAACTATTGGAAATAAACAATATCCCTAATTCATATCATCCTCTCTTTTTTTCTCATATATAATATATATTATATATTGTTCATATTACAGGTTTTTAACACGTAACACTCCTTCCCATTTAAAACATTTATTTTCACTTTGGATAAATTACTTTTTTACTTCTTACCTTTTTAAATTATATTAAATAATATAACTTAATTATTATATTTATATTATAATTTATAAGACTCTTTTTTAAATTAATCTTATTATTTTTTTATAATACAATTCTTTTTGTTACTGTTAATTATAATAGTTTTTTCATAAATTAGTTTGTTTGTTACTATAAAATTTTATAATAAAAAATTAACATATCTATTTATTATAATCATTTTAATATAATATTTAAAATTCAGTTTTTTATTTATTTATTTTAACAATTGACATTTCTATTTATCGTAATCATTTTAAGATAATATTTTCAAACTTCATAATAAAACATATATTTTATTATATACACTACTGATATGTATGTTAAAGTTAAAATTAAAATTATATTATTTTTATTCCTTTTTAAAATCAGTTATATTGACAAACATTATTAACCCGTGTATCATATGGTTTGCACCATATAATTAATAAATATAGTATAATATTATGATAAAAAAAACTCCACCTATAAACACCTCAAACAAGCCACAACTCTCATTGGAAACAAAATGAAAATGAATCATTTTGTTTAAAGAAGCCATTCCTTTCACCAATAAAAATCAAAGTTGGAATGAAATTGAATTGCGCCTGGCCTAACCTAAAATCCCTATAACATTCAAAAAGTAATAAAAAGATAAAATATTTTTATATTAATATTTATAACTTTTTATAATTAAATTTAAATAGTATGTATTATCTATAATATATAAAAAAGCATGAGTTTAAAAAAAACTTTAAATTGGTGAAAAAAATATTTTTTCTCACAATATTACTAAATTAATATCTTAAAAAAATTATAGTTTAATTTATATTGTGATAATTTGTTTATATTTATTAGTTAAAAAAAAAGACTACATAAAGCTTTATTGTTTTAAGGTACAACTCAATTAAAAGAAAATATTGATGAAAATTGAGTTTTAATTGGAATAAAATCCTAAGCATAAAATAAAAAAAATGATTAATTATCGCTTGTTATGAATATCTTATTAAGTGAATGTTCATCAAGTTTAAGATAAGTTTTGATGTACTTTAAATTCTTATAGTCATTAGACGTGGATCTCTACTTCATTTATACTTATTATGCCTATAAATAAAGACTTTAGAGAAGCTTTGTAGATATTCTTATTGATCAATAAAATAAGTTCTCTCTTTGCTCTCTTATTTTCTTTGTTCTATGATTAAAGTTTGCTATGATTATTGTTGAAACTCCTGAAGAGATCAAAATATATTTGCCTCAAATTTTCTCTCACTCGTGACTTTCAAAAGAATGGTGATATAAATGTTTAGGAAATACATTCAAATAGTCATTTGAAAAGCTAGAATTCAAGATGGAATACGTAGAATATGAGAAAGTATATGATGTTTTCATGAAGGGGATAAATATGGGTTGTACTCTTTTTCCTTAATCGAGGTTTTGTCCTAGTGGGTTTTCCTGGTAAGGTTTTTAATGAGGCAGCGTAATATACGTATTATAGATATGTGTACTCTTTTTTCTTCACTAAGATTTTTTTTCCCACAGGGGTTTTATCTTAGTAAGGTTTTAATGAGACATATTATCTACCAAAGGGCATCTAATGGGGAGTGTTATGAATATCTTATTAAGTGGATGCCCATCAAGATCTAGATAAGTTTTCATGCACTTTATGTCATATCCCAAAAACCGGGTTAGTGAAACCCAGTGTGGTCACGTCTTGATTTTGAGTTGAGATTGTAAGAATTTTGTTAAGTGATTTAATTTGGTTTAGTGGTTAAGTGTTGTGCTTAGGTGTGAGAAGTTATGGGTTCGAATCCTCTCCCTTGTATTTTTTGCGAAATTTTGGTCTAGACACCTATCTTTGAAAATTTGGGTTAAAAGTTAATTGCACATTTGTTGACAAGAATGAGTTTCTTGGTTTAGTGGTAAGGCTTTAACTTACCCTTTGGTCTTGTGTTTGAGTCTTTGCGTGTGCAAATAGAAATTTATTTTTGCTATTTTTTCTAGTGTGTCGCCCATGTAGTGGTGGTGGTTGGGTAAAATGCAATTTTTGGGTAATATGATAAAATATCAGGAAATTGAGGTGTAATGCACAAAAATTTTAATTTTTGTTTTTGGGTATACGTGACACAAAATTTGTATCTATTTCAGTGGTTAAGTGATCTGGGTATGTGTGAGAGGTCTCAAGTTCAAGCCATGCCTTTGGCAATTTTTGAATTTTTTCTAAGTTAAGATTCACTCTTGTTCAGTAGGCATTTATTTGATTGTTTGTAAAACTATATCAGGATGGGCCTGCTGGTCTAATGGTTAAGTGGAGTGTCATTCTACTGAAGGTCTTGTGTTCAAATCCCTGCGTAGGCAATATTTTTGTTCGGCTCTGAGAGTGAGAGTTTGAGTTTTGTTAGACATCTGAGTAGTGGAAGTTCGGTGGAGAGAATTAAGGGGAGTTGTGATAGGGGGTTATCAGGATATTCATTTGGAGTTCTTTTTACAAAAAAATTTTGCTCTTTCTTCCCACTCTCTACCGAAACTTTCCAACTCACTCACCCTATCTTCCTTTCGATTTCTTGTTCAAGTAGTTTTCATTGTGCAACATTTGTTTTCATTTGATCGGTAAGTTTTGGTAAGGTGGTTTGGTTTTTGTCCATTAATTTTGTCACTTATGAGTATCGTTAATGCTGATTAGGTGAAGATTCAGAGGCACGAAATCATTGACGGAGACTTAGTTCTGTAGGAAGTACCATTGTTCGATCGAAGGTAAGGTTTAGTTGTTCACGGAAGTGGTTTCACATCAAAATGATACCAGGTGTGTAACCGATTACGTAGAAAATAGGGTTTCGATGAAAGCCAAAAACCCTACTGTCGACACTACACGGGCATGTGGTTGCTCATGTGGTGGGCCGTGTGCCACCACGGATGTGTGATCTATGAGGCCAGGCCGTGCATATAAGACACGGCAGTGTGATGGTCAGGTAGGCCGTGTGAGCTCATTTTTACTAAATTGATTGCTAAGATTGCACGGGTCGCACATGTCGACTGTGAACCTACTGTAGGGTTGGTAAGCATTACTTAGACCCTTAATTGTGTGAACTGACTGATTGATGGATATATATTGAACATGATGATAGTATGCATGTATACATTTACTGATTATATGTACTGATATCATGAGATAGCATGCCATGCATTACATGGGTTTGGGTTGATTTTATTTGGGGGAAGTGTACTGAAAGGCTCTTAAGCCTAATTAACTGGCAGCTCAGCTGCAAACTACTATTTTGTGCCGCATTCGGTACTACCTAGAGTGTAGGGATAGGTGGCTTGATTTAATCCCCACATGGAGTATTGGGTTGGACGGAGATGGTGTGTAGAAGCTGGTTGGGTAGGACTTTGTTACTGAATATTGTATATCTATTACTGATATTGTGATGGGCTAAGGCCCTTGTGCATACTGATATTGATACTGAGTTGGGCTAAGGCCAAACCATTACTGATACTGAAAGGGGCTTAGGCCCAAGACTATTTTTGACTGTGCATAGTGTTTACTGTTGTTTTTTTTTTTTTGTGGGATTACACACTAAGTTTACGTAAACTCACCCCTCTTTATTTATTATACACAGGTAATCCCCAAACTTAGATGGATCGGTGCGGCAGAGGACTCGATGTGACCACAGTTTTTGGACTTTTACGATTTATAATTTATGATTTACGGTTTATTTGGATGTAATTTGGGGACTTTTGCTTAAATTTGGTTTTTATTTATTTTTATGGATTTATAACTACTAGACATAGAAAAACTCAATTTTCAAAAAGGCAAAGTTTTCTCTAAACAGACGATTTACTCGAAATGGTTTTAAAAGCCTCCACAACGAATTATGTTTAAAACAATTGACTAAACGAGTAAGGATTTTGGAATTAAGAAGAGATAAGAAAAGTAAATAAATGGCAATGGTTTTATCGTAGAAACTTAGCTTTCAAGACGCTATCATGTGACTTTGCCAGATTCAATCATAACGTCTAGGCTGGGTTTGGGGTGTTACATTTAGTGGTATCAGAGCCAGGTTACAAAACTCGGGTGTGGATTTTTGGGTTTTAAATATTTGTTATAATTTGGGTTTTGAAAATGATTTGACTTAGTATGTGGTACACCGAGTCTCCAGCGTCGATCTTGTAAGTTTTCTAAAACTGTGATAAGTTTAAACTGAAATTACTGTAGATAGTATATTCTGAAACTACTGTAGGTAGTATACTATGAAAACACTCTAGATAGTGTATATTGAGACTGTAGTAAAACTGATAGAGGCTATGACTTACGAAAATTAATCTGAATTACTGAAATTGTTAACATAAAACATCTGCTAATAAATACTGAAATCGTAACCGATTCATAAAATTTATAATACAGATAAATATGATTAGTCATGTGCGAATGAGGTATCCCCACACGAGGTACTAGAGGCTGAGGTAGAGGCCGTAAAGGGGCTCAAACTGAGTCCTCTTCATTGGGCAGTATGCCAAATCTGGACACGAGTGAGATGCCAGTGTCGCTTGCTACTGAGATTGCTACTGAGACTGGGTCTTAAAATCACATGACGAGGGAGGACGCATTGTCCCAGGCTATATTGAAGATATTGAAGAGGGTTGCTAAACCCAATACTGGATCTGGGGGCCGAGGGTCGGTTACAGAACTACTCTGATCCAATGGAGCTGAGCTCTTCAGGGTGTCACTGGGGTCACCCCTAATGCGGCTGAATACTAGATTGAGGCCACGGAGAAAATCATGGATTATCTAGATTGCACCCCCGAGTAGAAATTAAAGAGTGCAGTCTCACTACTACAGGATGAGGCTTACCAGTGGTGGCTGAATATTAAGGAGGGTACTTAGCCCGAACGTTTGACCTGAGATTTCTTTAAGACTGCCTTCCAGGGGAAATATGTGGAGACAAGCAACGTGGATGCCCATAGGAGGGAGTTTCTGAACCTTACTCAAGGAGATCTGTAACATCCTGAAAAGGGCCTATGCATTTCCAGATTAATTGTATGAAATGACAAGTTTCAAGTACTATGAATAAATTTTTGATACTTTTGGAAACCTAGAAATGCATGAAAATGGAAATGAAAATGGAAATGAAAATGGAGATAGAAATGAAAATGGAAATGGAAATGGAAATGAACACTTTTGGAAACTTAGACATTTTTGGAAACCTGAACATTTTTGGAAATGATCTAAAAATGGAAACTTGAACATTTTAGGAAACTTGGATATGTAAGAAAAATGGCAAGTTACAGAGCCGATCGAAAATTTTAGGAAACTTAGAAATGATGCCGAAATGTCAAATTTTAAAGTTCAAAATAGGAAATAAGGGCTAGAGGGCCTTAAAAGAAAAAGTTGGAAAAGTTTGACACACAATTAGGCTTGGAAAAAATGGCCTGAAGGTGTCACTTAGGGCCTATGGAAATGGCGCCATGTGCAAGAGTCATTGGGCTTGGGTTCGAGTCACTTGGGAAGCAAATAAATAAGTTTAATTTTTGCTTCCAGAAGGCTGAGGTGGACGGCATGGATTTCTAGAAAAGGAAGAGTTTTATTTGCATAAATATGTGAATAATAAGAGATAAATAAAGGAGTTTTATTTGCATAAATATGTGAATAATAAAAGATAAATTAAGGAGTTTTATTTGCATAAATATGTGAATAATAAGAGATAAATAAAGGAGTTTTATTCACATAAATATGTGAATAATAAGAGATAAATAAAGGAGTTTTATTCACATAAATATGTGAATAATAAGAGATAAATAAAGGATTATTTTCTAAGGAGATAATTGAGGAGATAATTGATGGATTAAAGGCTTTTATTTTTTTTAAATAAAAGAGATAATATTATCAAAAAGAGGAGTGGTGGCCAAGTAAAGGACTCCTAGGCTGATAACTTTGGCTATAAAAGGAGGGTAGGAGGGCTACTCATTCACTTTTGCTTCCTCTTTGCCGAAATTTTCCTAGCTCTCTCCCCCTCTCTGCCGAATTTTTCTTCAAGCAAAATCCATCTTTTCTTCTTCTATTTTCTTCTCTGTTTCTACTGTCAAAGCCGAATCTTTGTTGATTCTAAGTAAAGGAGCAATCAACTACAACATCAAAAGGGTTTCTTCAACTATCGAATACAAGGATCAAGGATCTAAGGTAAGATAAATTTATTTGATTAAAGGTTATGATGTATATGTTAGATTAGATCTAACATGAAGATTTCGAACAGACATATAGGGCAAGGAATCCTCTTGATTTGGAATTTGTATGGTAAGTGATATTCGGCAAAGGCTTAATTTTGGTATTTGGAATTATTTTGCAAGTTTAAAACTCACATGATTACATGAATTAGTGTTAGCCGATTTCAAGGGAAAGGATACTATCAATTTTGGGATTTGATTTACAATCATCCAATTCGGCAAACAAGGTAAGTGTTAGTAGTTCTATTCCTACTAGGATTTGGTTTTAAAATCAATAGGGTATTAATGTGTTTATATATGATAGGCCGAATATAGGAGTCAACAGATCTAAAGTCTGAATCTGTGATCAATTCACTTCGAGAATTCAAGGAATCTATTAAGCGAAAAAGGTGTGTACCCTTACTAACCTTCAATAAATTACGTGGTAATTATTAAATATATGAATATGTATCAAGTATGTGAATGTGGTTAAGTACCACAAATGTGGTAAGGAGTACCTGTATGTTTCCTACTTTTGATAGGATTATGAATGTGATGTACTTTGAACATGTGATTAGTAACATGAATGAAAATTAAGTATGTGGAATATGTTATAAAATAATTGGGGCATTTGGGATATATGTGAAGGAAGAAAGTGAAGGTGTTGACTTCGGTCTCACCAACGAAGGTGTTGACTTGGTCTCACCAACGAAGGTGTTGGTTTCGCCCCACCAACGAAATATGGTGGCTACGGCCCCATTGCGTGAATATGGTAACTTCGGTTACATTATTTGAATATAGTGTCTAATGACACAACGTAAGTGGCGCGATGAGCACGTCGATCGCAGGGACCGCCTTGATGGTGTAGCGGATGGAGGGTTGACTTAGTAGTCCCCACGGTGTAATTGGCGTGCACAATGGTGTGTAGCGGATGGACAAATAGGCTTGGGTTGGGTTGCATCATTATTTGATTTGAATATGCTTTGATATGAATATGTATGCCTGGAATGTTGATTGTTAGTTTGTGTATACATTGAGTCTGTTGACTCACCCCTTTGTGGGACTATTTTTCAAGAAATGAAAGCAAGAATGGACCGGGTCGGCGGAGCTAAAGGTGGCCATGCATCACATGAAGGATTTAATTAGAAAGTGGACTTTATTAAATTTTAGTACTTTAGATTTTATTTTGGGTTTGAATGATGTAATAAGGCCATAAGGCCCAGTTGGATTTTCTTTATTTCTGTTTATTTTTTATTTGATTATGAACAATTTTATTTTTATTAAAGTTAAGTAAAATTATTTCTTTTAGAATAATAAACCCTAAAATTATTTTGTCACCTTATTTAAGTTGGATTTTCAAAATTTATTAAATGGGTTCCAATTTAAGCCCAACCCAAAACGAATTTTTCTTAATTACACAAATTTTCTCTAAGTTAATCAGGACATTGAAAACCGGTTTACTTAAGGAACATACCAGATCCGGTTCAGGCTCGTGGACCGGGTGTGGGGTGTTTCAAGATCGATCTATGGTCTAGTATGAGGCCGAATTCCTGCGACTAAGTAGCTATGCACGAGGTATGGTGGCGACTGAGTATGAGCTATGTGTCCGCTTTGAGGATGGCCTCAGGGATAATTTGAGAATCTTGATAGCTCCATAGAGGGAGTGTGATTTTTCTTCACTGGTTGAGAAGGCGAAGATCGCTGAGGAGGTTAAGAGCACTGAGCGCCAAAATCATGACAGAGAGAGAGGTAAGAACAAGAGGGATTCAGAGCCTTGGAGTTCATGCGAGGAGGCCTCTGAAAAGGCCGGACCTAATGGGGCGATTAGAGTGGGCCCCTGCATTCTGCTACTAGATCAGAGCCATGTGTCGATTGTAGTATACGCCATCAGGGTGAGTGTTGGAGGAGGATAGGGGGCTTCCTTGAGGTGTGGATCATTAGAGCACCGCATTAGGGAGTGTCTGTTGAGGGCCGCTTAGATGCAAGCTCAGGGTACTGGTACTACGCAGCCACCGAGAGGCTGCGGTCAGGCTAGGGGTGGTAATAGCATGGGTCGTGGACAGAGGGCATCGAGTAGAGATGCTGGACAGACTGAAGCAAGGTAGCCTACTCTCGTTTATGCTGTACGTAGTCGAGAGGACATAGATGCTCCAAGCGTCATCATGAGTACGTTCTTTATTTATGATGTACTTTATCTTGCATTGATAGACATAAGTTCCACACATTCCCATGTAGCTAGTAACATATATGGAAACTTGGGGATTTCGGTTGAGAGCACCACGAATAAGGTTACTGTAATGAGTCCATTGGGGCAGTTTATAAGGGTTAATAAGTTATTCAGAAATGTACCGTTAGAGGTTCAAGGGGAGATTTTTTAGCCGATTTAATGGAGCTTCCGTTTGGGGAGTTCACTCTGATTCTGGGGATGGACCGATTGGTCAAGCATCGTGTAAGCTTGGATTGTGTGACTAAGAGGGTCGTACTGAAAACTGAGGAGGATAAGAAGGTAGTCATGATTGGAAAACGTCGGAACTACTTGGCTAATGTGATCTCTGCACTGGTAGCTGAGAAACTGGTTCGTAAGGGATGTGAGGTGTATTTGGCCTATGCAAGTGTTTCTGCTTCTAGAGACTTTACTGTAAAGAATATCCGCACTGTAAGATATTTTCCAAACATCTTTCTTGAGGAGCTACTGGTTTACCTCGGAATTGTAAAGTAGAGTTTGGGATTGAACTTCTTCTGGGTACAGCTCCGGTGTCTATTGCTACCTACCGAATGGCACCGAAAGCTCTTAAGGAGCTTAAGGTTCAAATTCAGGAGTTGTTGGATTCTGGGTTCATCTGCCCGTTTGTTAAGAAGAAAGATGGATCCATGAGGATGTGTATTGACTACTGGCAACTGAATAAGCTAACCATCAAGAACAAGTATCCGTTACCGAGGATGAATGACCTATTTGACTAGTTTCAAAGAGCTTCAGTATTCTCTAAGGTTGATCTCTGGTCTGGGTACCATCAGTTTAGGGTTAAGGAGGCTGATGTGCATAAGACGGCATTTAGGATTCGTTATGGTCACTACGAGTTTCTAGTGATGCCATTTGGACTGACTAATGTATCAGCGACTTTTATGGATCTGATGAATCGAGTATTTCAGCCCTATCTGGATCAATTCATCATAGTTTTCATGGACAACATATTGGTTATTCGAGGACTGAGGATGAAGATGACGAGCACTTTAGGATTATTCTTCAGATTTTAAGGGAAAATCAGCTCTATGCTAAGTTTAGCAAGCGTAAGTTCTGGTTACATGAAGTTACATTTCTCGATCATGTGGTATCTGCTTAGGGGATTCGAGTCGATCCTCGAAAGATTGAGGCTAGATTGGATTGGAAGCAGCCTAAGAATGTGTCTGAGATCTGTAGCTTTTTGGGGCTGGCAGATTATTACCGACAGTTTATGGAAAGTTTCTCACTGATTGCAGCACCCTTAACTAAGCTACTACGTAAGGTTGCACCGTTTGTCTGGTTTGATGCACAGTAAGAGAGCTTTGAGAAGCTCAAGGCTGTACTGACTGAGGCTCCTGTTCTGATACAGCCTAAACCTAGAAAGGAGATCACGGTTTATAGTGATGCATCACATGTTAGTTTGGGTTGTGTGTTGATACAAGATGGTAAGATGGTAGCATATACATCTCGTTAGCTAAAGACACATGAGGCGAACTATTCGACGCATGATTTTGAATTGGCCACTATAGTTTTTGCTCTAAATATCTGGAGGCACCATTTGTATGGTGAGAAGTGTATCATCTACACTAATCATAAGAGCCTCAAGTACCTCCTTACTTAGAAGGAGCTGAATCTTAAGCAGTGTAGATGGGTTGAGGTACTTAAGGATTATGATTGTACCATTGAGTACCATCCTGTCAAGGCCGATGTGGTGGCCGATGCATTGAGCCGTAGGATATGACTGATCTGAGAACGATGTTCGCTCGACTTAGCTTATTCGATGATGAGAGTTTGTTGGTTGAACTGCAAGTCAAACCCACCTGGATCAAGCAGATTAAGGGTAAACAGTTAGAAGATGAGTCTCTAAGCTTGAGGTTTCGACAGATTGAGAGTAGTACTACTGCTGACTTTGGGTAAAACAGTGATGATGTGTTGTGTTTTCAAGGATGGATCTGTGTACCGAACGATGTGGATTTGAGACAGTCGATTTTGAGGGAGGCGTATAATAACCCCTATGCTATGCATCCCGATGAGAATAAGATTCATGGAGATCTTCAAGAACTGTACTGGTGGCCAAGCTTGAAATGTGAGGTTACTGATTTCGTGGCACCATGTTTGACTTGCCAGCAGGTTAAGGCTGAGCATCAGTTATCTTCAAGTTTGCTACAGCCGATTGAGATTCTGTTATAGAAATAGGAACGAGTAACGATGGATTTCGTTAGTGGGTTGCCTTTAACACCCATTAAGAAGGATTCAGTGTGGGTCATCATGGATTGATTGACCAAGTCTGCACATTTTATCCCAGTTGGGATAGATTATTCTTTTTGCAGAAGCTGGCGAAGCTTTATATTGTTGAGATAGTAAGACTGCATGGGTACTGGTTTCGATCATCTCTGATAGGAATCCTCGCTTCACATCTCGATTTTAAAAAAAGCTACATGAGGTTCTGGGTTCAAAGTTGGACTTCATTACTGCGTTCCATCCTCAGACGATGGTCAATCGGAGGGTGATTCAGATACTAGAGGATATGTTGTGGAGTTGTGCTATCAATTTTTGAGGTAGTTGGGAGGAGTAACTACTGCTAGCAGAGTTTGCTTTTAATAACAGTTTCCAGTCTAGCATTCAGATGACACCTTACGAGGCTCTGTATGGCCGTAAGTGTCGCACTCCCTTGTGTTAGACTAAGTTGGGTGAACAACGTGTTCTGGGTCCTGAGTTGGTTTCTGAGATGGGGATAAGGTCAGATTGATTCAGGATCAACTAAAACCAGCAACGGATAGACAATAATCTTATGCGGATATGAAGAGACGCAAGATTGAATATTTTATGGAGGACTTCATATTTCTCAAATTTTCTCTATGGAAGAAGATTCTGAGGTTTAGTCGTAAGGGCAAGCTGAGCTCTAGGTTTATTGGGCCATACTAGATTCTGAAATGAGTGGGGCCGATCACTTATCAATTGGAGCTACTTCTAGAGTTAGACCGTATTCACGATGTGTTCCATGTTTTGATGTTGAGGTGCTACCGCTCTGATCCTACACATATCGTCCCTGTTGAGGAAATTGAGTTTAGGCCAAATCTGACCTTCGAGGAGGAGCCGGGTTAGATTTTGGATCGTGACGTAAAGGTTCCGAGGAGGAAATCTATTCCTTTGGTAAAGGTTCTGTGGCGAAATCATAGCACTAAGGAGGCCACGTGGGAGCCTAAGGATGTGATGCGCCAGCAATACCCTCATCTGTTCTGATCAGGTAAATTTCGAGACCGAAATTTTCTTTTAGGGGGTAGAACTGTAATGCCCTAAAATTTTAATTTTTGTTTTTGCGTATATGTGACACAAAATTTATATCTGCTTTAGTGGTTAAGTGTTCTGGGTATGTGTGAGAGGTCCCAAGTTCAAGCCATGCCTTTGGAAAATTTTGAAATTTTTTTAAGTTAAGCCTCACTGTTGTTCAATAGGCTTTTATTTGATTGTTTGTAAAACCATCAGATGGGCCTGCTGATCTGGTGGTTAAGTGGAGTGTCAGCCTACTAAAGGTCTTGTGTTCGAATCCTTGCATAGTCAATATTTTTGTTCAGCTCTGAGTGTGAGAGTTTGATTTGTATTAGACGTTTGAGTAGTGGAGAGTTTGGTGGAGAGAATTAATGGAAGTTGTGATAGGGGGTTATCAAGATATTCATTTGGAGTTCTTTTTACAAAAAAAGATTCTACTCTCTCTTTCCCCTCTCTGCCTAAATTTTCCAACTCACTCTCCCTATCTTCTTTTCGATTTCTTGTTCAAGTCGTTTCCGTTATGCAACGTTTGTTTCCGTTTGATCGGTAAGTTTTGCTAAGGTGGTTTGGCTTTCTTTCATTAATGTTTTCATTGATGAGTATCATTAATGTCGATTAGGTGAAGATTCAGAGGCTCAAAATTGCTGATAGAGACTTAGTTCTGTGAGAAGTACTGTTGTTCAATCAAAGGTAAGGTTTAGTTGTTCAATGGAGGAATAACTTGATTCGAGCTCAATTTAGTTCGATTTTAAAACGGCTAATTGAGTGATTTGTTGGTCAATTTTAGTTTTCTGAAGGCACGGGAGTGGTTTCTCATCGAAATGATACTAGGTGTGTAACCGATTACGTAAAAATAGGGTTTCAACAAAAGCTGAAAACCCCACTGTCGATGCCACACGAACGTGTGGTTACCTGTGTGGTACTTCGTGTGCCATAACATGGGCGTGTGATCGACGAGGCCAGGCCGTGTGCATAAAATGCTGCCGTGTGATGGCCAGGTAGGCCATGTGCGACAGATAGGCTAGACTGATTTTGGTCGTGTGGGCCCACATGTGTGGGAATTTGGGCCAGGCCGTGTGATCCATACAACCAAGGCAAATTTGGGCTGTCTGGGCCCATACAGGCATGCGACATGGGCGTGTGAACCCATTTTCACTAAATTGATTGCTAAGGTTGCACGGGTCACCCAAGTTGACTGTGAACCTACTGTAGGGTCGGTAAGCATTACTTAGACCCTTAATTGCATGAACTGACTGATTGATGGATATATATTGAGCATGATGATAGTATGCATGTATACATTTACTGATTATATGTACTGATATTATGAGATAGCTTGGAATGCGTTGCTTGGGGTTGGGTTGATTTTATTTGGGGGAAGTGTACTGAAAGGCTCTTAAGCCTAATATACTGGCAGCTCAGCTGCAAACTACTATTTTGTGCCGCATTTGGTACTACCTAAAGTGTAGGGATTGGTGGGTTGATTTAATCCCCATATGGAGTGTAGGGTTGGACGGAGATGGTGTGTAGAGGTTGGTTGGGTAGGACTTTGTTACTGAATACTGTATATCTATTACTGATACTGTGATGGGCTAAGGCCTTTGTGCATACTGATACTAATACTGAGTTGGGACCGTTACTGGTACTGAAAGGGGCTTAGGCCCAAGACTATTTTTAACTGTGCACTGTGTTTACTATTGTTTATTTTTTGTGGGATTACACACTGAGTTTATGTAAGCTCACCCTTCTTTGTTTAATATGCACAGGTAATCCCCAAACTTAGACGGATCGGTACGGCTGAGGACTCGATGGTGACCACAGTTTTTGGACTTTTACGATTTATAATTTATGATTTGCAGTTTATTTGGATGTAATTTGGGGACTTTTGCTTAAATTTGGTTTTTATTTATTTTTATGAATTTATAACTGCTAGGCGTAGGAAAACTCGGTTTTCAAAACGGGAAAGTTTTCTCTAAACACAGGATTTACTCAAAATGGTTTTAAAAGCTTCCGCAACGAATTATGTTTAAAACAACCGACTAAACGAGTAAGGATTTTGGAATTAAGAAGAGATAAGAAAAGTAAATAAATGGAAATGGTTTTATCGTAGAAACCTAGCTTTCAAGACGCTATCATGTGACTTTGCCAAATTCGATCATAACGCCTAGGCCAGGTTTGGGGTGTTACATAAGGTTAGATATGGTTGAGATTTCTGATTTTTTTTATAGAAAAATGAAAATTAATAATATCATTATCAAAAGGTTTATATTTTTTTCTTTTTATTATTTTATTTTCCCAAAAGAAATTTCCCTTTCTTTCTGAAGTTACCTACGTTTTTCCTTTCCCATCTTTCTACTGTTTCATACTCTTTTTTTTGTTAATTTTTTCTCTTTTACTCTATTTCATTTCTTTCACTTTCAAGTCTGTTCATTTTGCAATTGTTTTGTCATATGGTCGTCGTTCTAGGTGCGATTTGGTGTGCATAATTCAAAGAGATTGAGTGTTAGGAAATATTGGTGTTTGTATTGTTGTTTTCCATTAATAAGGTTTAATAGTTCTTTGCATGTTTTTGTAAATTTTAGTTGCTATGAACATCGTTTGTATGGTTTTGATTTTCAGGTGAGGATTTTGAAACGAACATCCTTCTGACGACATAGTAATATTGGGTTGCTAATTTGTTGGGTACGTAATCAATTGACAAGTGATGGGTTCTTGAAGTTTAGACTTAATGGTCAATTGTTTGAGGCCAAATCTTATGACTCGGATGGGTTTAATGTTGCTAATTAGCCCATTGTGAACGATAATTTCAGGGTCTAGAAGTGTACTATTGTGTTTGAGTTCGAAAATAATCAGGTTTGTAACAAAAACCTGAAAAAAACAACGATCGATGAAAGCCAAATTTGGGACTGTCGATGCCACACGGCCGTGTGGTAGGACGTGTGTGACACATGACTGTGTGTGGCACACAAACATGTGACAAGATGTATGTTAGATCGTGTGTGTCACACAGTCTGGGCCTTTTGGACAGTGTGTGTCACACGGCTTGGGCTTTTTGGGCTGTGTGGTCCACACAGGCTGGCCTTTTGGGCCATGTGGGCCCATTTTTTTGAAAAATTCCATTTTAGCTCGGATTTATTTGTGAACTGAATTTTACCTCTCCCTAGGGTCTGTACCGCTTAGTTAGACTTGAAAACAAGGTATCGGTGAATATGCTTTTGTGTTGATGGTTTTAGGGTATTTGCAATATATTTGTAATATATACACTTGCATGATCTAGTACTGGTAGTTTTGATGGTATTCACTATGTCTGTATAAGTTTGTATAATGTATGATTTTGTTAATTTGTATTTCTGAATCTATTATGTAACCATACATATGACTTCATGAAAAAAACTGATGTGTTTCTATATGGTTAAATAAATTTGTTCTGTAAAGCATAGACTTCCATGCCTTCTGTTTCTATTATTGTACATCAGCATGTTCAACATGCTTACCATTTTGATTCTATACATGCATGCCATGACACGTTGCATAGGGTTTGAGATAATGTTAGAGGAGAAAGATTTTGTACTGGCAGTTTAATGATCTGCGTAATCAGTGGCTTGACCACATATATTTGATTTGACAGTTTAACAGCATATTGCTAAGCCATCGTTGCAGGGCAACCCAGGGTGGCAGGTCATCGGTTGTTTGGCAACCCGGTATGACTTTATTGGTGTGTTTTGGATGGATGAGTTTTGGGGGAGAACTCTATTTTGATGTACTTTAAATTCTTATAAGCATTAGACGTGGATCTCTACTTCATTTATATTTCTTATGCCTATAAATAAAGACTTTGGAGAAGCTTTTTAGATATTCTTATTGATCAATAAAATACGCTCTCTCTTTGCTCTCCTATTTTCTTTGTTCTTTACTCTTGGTCTTTTATTTTATAACATGTTACCAGCACTATTCTCTTTTAATTGTTTTTCTTCATAAGTCACAAAAAATTTTCCCTTTCACCAAGCCTTACCCCTTTCAAACAACAACTAATCTAATAGCTAATCACTCAAATTTGCCACTCAAGTTGTTGTCAATTTCCTTCTAGAGCTAGTGTTATTTTAGTCTTCAATTGAGGTTTGCACATTATGGGTAATCATTATGCAAAGAAATTTATATAATCCTTACGTGGTATGTTTTTCTCCTTTGTTGATTGATTTTTGGTAAAATTATTTTATGAAAAATATTATTACTTTAGGGTTTCTTTTAAACTAAGTTTCTTTTAAACTAATATTCTTTTATTAAATTATAGTTGTATTATATTTGGATGATTAAAATTTTTTATGATTAAATTATTGTTACTAAATATGCTTGAAATTATTGTATTATATCTTTTAAATTGAATTTAGAAATATTTGATTGGAGCATCATAAGATTTTATAACATATATGTGGTATTAAAATTTAATACAATATGTATCAGATAACTTCAAACATCGCACACGAAAACAAATTTGTTTTTCTACTTACAATAATGCTTGTAATAATAGCCAGGGTAACGATGATGTTAAAGAATCTCATATATATTTTACTTTATTTATTATATCATGTTTATTGTAATTGGAGACTAATCATGACAACATGAATAGATAGATTTTGATTTAAAAACCACATGTTTGCAATGGTGATTAAGAAATAAAGAGTCTATTGTGACATTTATAAGTTCGTCCTAATAAATCTATTGCATTCCCCGAAGTGAATGCAAGCACAAAAGAAAATACAAACAAATATTATATTTCATATGAATCAAAAGAGGATTGAGTTATTGATTACTCTTGTTATTAAATTAAATTGATTGTGATTATCTTTGTGATATTCTTTTGTCATCATCCCCATTAAGGGGTTGAAAGCAAAATATTTTACTGTTATAGATCTACTTATGAGAAATAGAATATGACAATTCTATCTAAAGCTTGTTATGGTTGCATGCACTTGAGACAAACAAATATTATTCCAATATTTGATAGTACAAATTTAGTTGAAAGCTCCAGAAGAGTTACAGAAGAGCTAATATATCAATATCCAAAAAGCACAAAATTTGTGATGGTTGATGTATTAGTTGTAAAAGATATTCATTGTAATGGATCTCATATTGAGATTGTGAATGAGGAAAAGATTATATAATATTCACATTATGACATCATTTTTTTGAATATTTGAAGATTTTGGCATATTTCTTAAAGTGAATATTGCATATAATTGTTTGGAAATTATATTTATTTTGTTGACTTAGTGAGATTAAAAACTTCACATTGATTTAGACATTTCCAATAGTAAATGTCACAATAGTACTTATATGTGAAGACAAAGTAAAAGGAATGACAATAAAAGTATCAAATTGTCATATTTTATATTGACATTATTAGTACAATTGAAATTTATGTTAAAGTAAACCAGAAGTTTACTGATACAAATGCATTTACTACAAATGCATTTGTTACTTGTTCTCAATGAAAATTGATTGTTTGAAACTCACTAGATAAGGTTGAGATTTAATGTCTTGCATTTCTAAAATGAATATGGGCCCATTCATCCACAATGTGGAAGATTTTAATATTATATGATTTTCGTAGATGCATCTACAAAATAATCGCGTATTTGTTATCAACTTGCAACCTGTTGTTACACTCTAGACCCTGTCTAGATGTCCATACCAAGTTTAAAGAGTTACGTCACTTATACTAAAATTCATACTATCATAACACAGTCGAAGGAAACCATTCATACATAACATTCATGATAACAATAATTTAAAACACATAATCTTCACAAATTCCATAAAACATAAATGCCTAGTGGTAATGCTTAAAGGGAAAGATAAAAGTTTGGCCGAGCTCCCGCGACACCAACCCGATCAAGACTGGGGATCACCTGAAATCCAACCAAAACAGAACGAGTAGTGAACTCAGTGCATAACTGAAGTTAAGTTATTCAGTTCGTATTCTTTTATAAAGTAGTTATATTCAGAGATACGGTTCAATACAGGACTATTTACAATTCAGATTCAGAACAGATCAGTTGTACACAGATAGATTTTTATATATATGCAATTTCACACTATTTGACATGTTTACAGTAACACAACTTACCTGCTGGATCATGATACGTCAAAGCGCCAAAATTAGAACTATTCACATAATGGCTTAACCACTGATTCAGAGTAGGTTACTTCTTCCTTCACAACATCCCAACTCATGCATATGCAGAGTACAGATATTCACAATATACTTATAGTTATAACATTCATGTTTCAGTTACAGAGTATCAGATCAATCAAGTTCAGATCATTCATACAATGGGAAATCATTACCAATCATAGACCACACTTACGGCCTGAAAAATGGGTTTCAGGCCTCCTTTATACTGCCACATGGCTTGGACACACGACCATGTCCTTGCCCGTGTGGCTCACAGGACCTGGGCATACGCCCATGCCCTCTGTCTGTGTGGTTCTAACCTATAAACAGAGAGTTACATGGCTTGGACACATGGCCGTGTCCTTGCCCATGTGACACACAGCTAGGGCACATGCCCGTGTGCTTACCCTTGTGGTCCTAATTCACAAACAGTGAGTTACACGGCCTAGAACACGCCCGTGTCTCATACCTGTGTGAACCTACGTTATTTTGCCTGCACATGGCCTGGACACACGCCCGTGTGGCCCCAATTCGATGAATAGTGAGTTACACAACTGATCACACAGCCTGCCACATGCTCTTGTGGCTTACACGGCCTAGTCAAACGCCTGTGTGCGTGGCCATGTGGCGTCGACAACCACTATTTTTCGGTGATCGAACTTGTAAAAACTGAGGTTTCCGATATGCACCTGTGTCATTTTGCTTAAGAGACAATACGGAGACTACCCGAAACCTAGTTATCCATTCAGAAATCAATCATTTGACTAGCTCGACTAATTATCACAACATCAATGCACAATCAATTATATCGAATAATTCAGCACGAGGAAACTTCAATGAATAACGTTGACCAACGATTCAACCATTTAAGTCAGCACAACTCGTGAAGGGTCGCTTCTCTGTACACTCACGCCTAAGGAGAAAAATGACTAGTTAACAGAGAGTTTAAGAAAAGCAATTAGATAATTCCCAATTTAACATCGTAGCAATAACTGAAACTCGCATAAATCGAAAGATTCCTACAGAACTTACACAGAGGTCTTGTAGTAGCGTAAATATTTCACTAATTCCTGATATTCATGTGTAGAACACACTCGACAAGAAGAATTCAAAAAAAAAAAATAAACCCAAGAATGAAAAAGACAAAAACGTACATATAAAAAAGTAAAAAGAAGAAGAATAATTCATACGTTAACTAAATTCTAATAAATCTTGTTTTAACCACCAGCATACCTCTGACAACTAGCAAAAATTTCTCTTAACGCATATGACAGAGTTCGATCTCAAGACCAGACAGAATACAAACAGATATTTAACCAGTGAACCAGCAGGCTCATTCTTGTCATAAGTTCTTACAGAACTGCCTTTACCCATATACCGCATGGATAGGGATTGATCTAACAGAATAAAACTTTTAACGACACAAATCACACTCGAGACCTTAAACCCAACCAGAACAGAGCATAGAACCAGAGATACAAACATCTAATTACTGCAGAATTTCACAATTAAACTCTTAAATTTTTGGGGATTAGAACTGTCGTTTGCAATATTGCTTGTTTAAATAATTGATTTTAGATCATGCAATTAAGATAATTCATCTTGCTAATACTGATGATTTTGAAAAACTTTTGTAAAAGTTTGTTATTTATGTGCATAATGGTTTAGAAAAATTATTTATTGAACGTATCTAATTAATAACTAAATTATTAGTTATGAGAACTAAACTTCCTACTTCAACATGAGATTATGTTGATTTACGTGTTGTACGCATCAAGCCAATAAGTTATAATTACTACCCATTATAATTGGTTTTTTGTCAAGAGCTAAATATTTCTCATATTTGAACTTTTGTATGTGCGTATATATTCTAATTGTTCCACCAGAACACACAAAGATGAATGAGTCCTCAAAGAAAGTTGAGAATATATATTAATTACGAATCTCCTTGTATTATTATATGTTTTAAATATATTTGAGATTCAATTATGACATGATTTGTGATTACTATTTTGATTCGATAGTTTTCCCGATGTTAGGGGGAGAGAAATAATAACTTGTAATGAGTTAGGGGGAGAGTAATTTGAACCAGAAGTTTAACAAGGATAATTCTTCTAAATGGTTATGTAATAGAGGCGGGTTCTTTAGAAGAGACCTAAGACATATGTAACACCCTAAAATCGGCCTAGAAGTTTTGGTCGAATTTAGGAGGTCACATTGATCACTAAAGTGATCATAGAAAAATTTTAGTTTAACAAACAGAACAACATTGCAGTATTTAAGGTACGTAAAATTCTCAGTTATAAAATCCTGATATTTCAAAAGGAAATATAGTCCCAATGACACTTACGTACGTAAATAAAAAAATTCGTACCACAGTTTTTAAAATAGTATTTACAATTCATGGTGTTTAAACTATAAACTCAGAAGTTATTAAAATACAATTAAAGGTTGTTTTTAATTGAGACTATCCGAGACCTCCGCATATTAAGTCCAGCTACAGAAAACAGAAGTGTACCTGAAAGGGGAAACACTAAGGGGGTGAGCTACACAAGCTGAGTATGAGTTCAAAATGTATCTTACAACAGAATTACAGATCAAAAACCAAGCAGTAGATCAATAATGAAAAGTACTTATAGAGTTATGCAGAAACAGAAATCAAACTCGGAACCAATGTCCTAAACAAATGTAACCGTCAAGCTAACCAAATCACACACAGGATACTTATTAGATAAACCCGTCAATGGGTCGATACAATAATACTTATCATCACAATCCAATATGTCACTATGCTACAACCTTAGTGTGCATAGAATAAGTCGTAAATGTTATGACGAATAGACAGATTATAGACAAGTAACTCACATCCAGATGCATATGAAAGCAGTCAAGTGTTAAAAACCCACCCATCCAGCCAAAACACCTCTCCATTCCCCGATCACACCCCAAAAGAGCTGTATAAGCTCATCCAACCAAACACACCACATAGAACCTCGAAAGGCCTATCCAACCCTACACATGTATGTGGACTAAGCAACTCAGATAATAATACGCAGCAAAGCTGGCATATCTACAGTACAGTGCATTGCGGTAAACCTTTATACAAACATGTTGTAATATAAACTACCATATAAGATAATAGTATGCATCAAAGCTGACGTACATATGGTATAATACGGTAAACCATTGTACCAATAAGTTGCAGTTAAACTGCCAGATTAGATCAGAATAAGTTTTTCTTCTCTTCAAAACCAAACCCCAAATAATTTTATGCAAAAGTATGTATGCAGACAGGTGTACAAAATCAAAATACAAAGTTTCCAGACAGTTATTTGGACATAGAAACTCACATCTAGATAATCAATCAAAAAATTCTAATCAAACAGATTCAGAAATACGTACACACACTATCCCAGATTCAGAATCAATTTCATAATAACATCGAATAACCTTCAAATGAGTTGCTTACATAAAGTTGTAACAATGAAAACACACAAGTCAAAGCCAAAACAAAGTTTTGACCACCCTTACTGAGACTTAGCTAAGAGTCGGAACCTACAGAAACACAATCAAGCCTGAAATTGACACAGATTAATATTCAACGAGAAAGGGCCACACGGCCATGTGCCCCAGCCTTGTTGAAATGTCTAGGCCGTGTGGAGGGGTCAACATGCCCATGTGGAGGGGCACACGCCCGTGTGGAGGGAGGCACACGCCTGTGTGACCCAGGGACATGGCCGTGTGATCCAGCCATGTAACTCTCTGTCTATTTGTGCTAAAATAGGGTACAGGACAGACACGACTGTGTGAAGGTTTCATATGCCCGTGTGCCCACCAGATATGACTGTGTGTCCAAAACACACGCCCATGTGGGATCCCTAAATCCCCAAATAGGCCATACGATTGTGTGGTACCAAAACAGTTAAACCCTAATTCCCAAACGCACACGCTCGTGTACCCAAGAGACATGGCCGTGTGAAAATCTACTAATTCCCCATATCAGCCACACAACCATGTGGCCAGGCCAAATGGCACCTAAATTAGCCCAAAAACTGTAAATCCCAATTACACACGGCCGTGCAAACCGCCCGTATGGGGGCACACACCCGTATGGCTACTCTGTGGTCACAAATCCACACTGAATCTGGCTGAAATCTCAGTTTTGCGGCATCAGAACAAACCTAGTTGTTAATCACTCTTTAAACAACAGAATCTTACAGAAGTCTACCAAATTCAACAACAATTTCATGTAAAAAATAAGTAGTTCAAAACACACACAAGTTGCTGAATTTCACAGTAATTCCGTACCAATTACCCAGTTCAGTACATACTTGAAATTATAAAATACTACAGAATTGAATTAAAAAATAAAAATAGAAGAAAAGAGGTTCGAAACCCACACCTGATTTGCAAGGTAAGCACCCGAATCGTTTGATTCACTCCCAACCCAATTCAGAGACCCACCAGTCAAGAACGATAAACCAATAATTAATTTGAAAATCAGCAGAGGAAAAGAAAAAGAAAAAAAAAATCTCTCGATTGAAAAAAAAACCCCAATGAAGGGAGAGAGGATGTCTAGAGAAAAAGAAGAAGAGAACATGCCAGTTTTTCCCAAAAATAAAATTAGCAAAAATAAAGTAAAAAAATTAATAAATATATTTTTAACTCAAAATAATTAGAAGGTGTTAAAAAATAATTCCTCAAAGTATAAATAGGGACTTGAACCCAAAACCCCGAGAAAAGCTAACACACAACCAACCACCAGACCAGCAGGCCCATTCTGACACTAGAACGTGAAAACAAACTCAAATGCTCGATCTAGCCACTAACCATACCTACAAATCTCAAAACTTCTAACCCCAAAATCCAGGGCTTTACAACTCACCCCTCTTTAAAGAAATTTCATCCCCGAAATTTCCAACTAACAAAACAATCGCTTAATCCAGGGTCCACCACTATGCACCCGTTTTGCACTTTAAACTCGAGCAGTACCATACGAAACATAAGATCTCAACATACAATCAGAACACTTAACCACTGAAGCAAATACATATTTATGTTTCACACACAAAAACGTTACAACTCTAAAATTACAGAACTAATCTTACTTTTTCTCAAGTTCAATGGCCCGGCATTGGAGTCTCGGGCATCTTATTTTCGCGAAAGCTTATTCCAAAATACAAATCATTTCAAGTTACTGTGGTAAAGTTTCTCAATCTCTAATTTCTTTCTTTTAAACCAACAAACACGTGCACACACAGATACATAAAAACACAGGTTGAGTTGGCTCTGATACCACTAATATAATACCCAAACTTGACCTAAAAGTTTTGGCTGAATTTCGGAGGTCATATTGATCACCGAAGTGATCGTAGAAAAATTGTAGTTTAACAAATCGAACAACATTGCATTATTTAAGTTACGTAAAATTCTCAGTTATAAAATCTTGATATTTCAAAAGGAAATACAGTCTCAATGACACTTACGTGCGTAAACACAAAATTTCATACCACAATTTTTAAAATAAAATTTACAATTCAGTGTGTTTAAACTATAAACTTAGAAGTTATTAAAATACAATTAAAGGCTATTTTTAACCGACACTGTCCGAGACCTCCACATATTGAGTCTAGCTGCAGAAAATGAAAGTGTACCTGAAAGGGGAAACACTAAGGCGGTGAGCTACACGAGCTCAGTGTGAGTTCAAAACGCATAAAACAATGAAATTACAGATAAAAAACCAAGCAGTAGATTAATAACGAAAAGTACTTACAGAGGTACGCAGAAACAGAAAGCAAACTCGGAACCAATGTCTCAAACAAACGTAACCGTCAAGCACACCGAATCACACACAAAATACTCATTAGATAAACCCCATCAATGGGTCGATACAATAATACTTACCATCACAATCTATTATGTCACTATGCTGAAACCCCAGTGTGTGCAGAATCAATCGTAAATGTTATGACAAACAGACAAATTACAGACAAGTAACTCACATCCAGATGCATATGAAAGCAGTCAAGTGTTAAAAACCCAACCATCCAGCCAAAGCACTTATCCTCCCCCGATCACATCCCAAAAGAGCTGTATAAGTTCATCCAACCAAACACACCACATAGGACCTCGTAAGACCCATCCAACCCTACAAACCATGTATGTAGACTAAGCAACTCAGATAATAATACGCAACAAAGCTGGCGTATCTATAGTACAGTACATTGCGGTAAACCGCTATACAGACAGGTTGCACTTTAAACTGCCAAATCAGATAATAGCACACAGCAAAACTGACGTACACGGGGTACAATGCGGTAAACTATTGTACCGATAAGTTGCAGTTAAACTACCAGATCAGATCAGAACCAGTCTTCGTTTTCTTCACAACCAAACCTCAAATAGTTTTATGCAAAAGTATGTATGTAGACAAGCGTACAGAATCAAAATACAAAATTTCCAGAAAGTTATTTGGACACAGAAACTCACATCTAGACAATCAATCACAGAATTCTTGTGCGGCCACAGAATGCGTACCATATACAAACTCCTACACACTAATCAAATAGATTCAAAAATGCATATACACACTATCTTAGATTCAGAATCAATTTCATAATATCATCGAATAACCCTCAAACGAGTTGCTTACATAAAGCTGTAAGAAAACACACAAGTCAAAGTCAAAATAAAGTCTCGACCACCCTTACTGACACATAGCTAAGATTCAGAACCTACAGAAACACAATCAATCTTGAAATCGACACATGATCAACCATAATTTATACATATATTTACCTCATGCTTGGCTTATTTTTGGATGAATTTTCATTAGACTTGACGAATTTGATGCTTCTAATCCTTTAATTTCATGTTTTACACTCAAGAGAGCTTAAGAAGTCGAAAAGAACGAGAAACGAGCCAAAAAAGGGCAAAATGGGCTACCTCAAAAATGGACACAGCCTGGACTGTCGCACATGGGCAGACCACATGGTCGTGTGTGACGAGCAAAATCGAGCATGACCTAAGTTATCGAACACGACCATGTGTGACAAGCAGAATCAAGCATGACCTAAGCTTTCGTACACGGGCGTGTCACACGGGCATGTCCCTACCGACCCCAAGTCTAATTCTATTCAAAAAAAGGCTACTTGTGGGCCAAGAAAGGCGTTCCAAAGCCTATATAAACATACTAGGAGAGGACCTAAAGGAAGACGCAGAGTAGAAGGCAGAAAATACTCGAAGACAACCATCGGGAGCCGCTTGGAAAAAGGATCTCCATCAAGACTGAAGATCTCCTATCAATTTCTCTTGAAGTTTTCAAGTTTTCTTATGTTTTGTAGTTTTCTTTATTTTACGATGTTTCCCTTTGTCATTATGAACTAAATCCCATAAATACCTAAGGGGATGAAACCTAAAACGGACCTTATTGTTATTTGATTTATAAGATAAATTCTTGTTTTTATTCTTGTTTTAATAATTCAGGTTATTGATTCAAGTCGAATGTGCTTATTCAGAGGAGCAAAAGTCCCTGCTTAAGAGTATATCAACACAATTAAGCGAATTTGAATGCAATCCTAGAAATAGGACGACGTAAATCTGTCGAATTAGAGTCAAATCTAATAAGAGGATCCATAAATCGAGATAATGCGACAATAGGGGTTTTAATTAGAAAGTGATTTCAATTAATCAACCTAGAGTCAGTTGTTTTTAGTCTTGAAAGAGATATTAACATAAATCAGGGATTTCTACGGATTAAGTCAAGTGAATAAATCATATGAATCAAAAGTAATAAGTGAAGTTTAGGTGGATTATTCCTTGGGTATTGCCTATCTCTTAAAGTTGTCCAAAAGTATTTTTCCCAATTCATTCTCTATCGTGCTTTTAATTAGTTTTAGTTTCAAAGAAATCACTCTAATTCTTAGGCTAGATAATAAGAAGATAGTAATTACTAGTACTCTTGGTCCTTGTGGATACGATACCGATCTTACCATAACTATACTATTAAACGATAGGTGCGCTTGCCTTTATTGTGATCATAGTTAGGTAGAGACACATCAAGTTTTTAGTGCCATTGTCGGGGACTAAGATATTAGGAACACTAAATTTTTATTACGTTAGCCATTTTTATTTTATTGCAATTTATTTTTATTTTTCTAATTTTACACTTTCTTTGCTTCTGGCAGGAGTCTCTAATTTATGACTAGAAGGAACCTGTCAGGACCCTTGCTTTTTGACAGTGAGATAGAAAGCATCACTCGTAGAAATCGTAGGGAGATAAGGCGAAGTCTACAGTACATAGAAGAAGAGCAAGAGGATGAAACCAATATTACCGAGGAGATGGCTGATAATAATCCACTACCTCTGGTTGTTGCCGAAAATCCTGCTCCTCGTACTATGTATGATTATTCTAAGCCTACTTTAACAGGAAATGAATCAAGTATTGTTAGACCTGCTGTTGCTACAAATAATTTTGAACTGAAACCTAACACTATTTAGATGATTCAGCAGTTTGTTCAGTTTGATGGTTTACAGAATGATGATCCAAACAATCACTTGGCAAATTTTCTTGAATTCTGCGACACTTTCAAGATTAATGGCGTTTTTGATAATGCCATTCGCCTTTGGTTGTTTCCCTTTATGTTGAGGAACAAAGCTAAACAGTGGTTGAACTCGTTATCACGAGGATCAATACTACATGAGAACAAATGGCCAAAAAAATTTTGTTAAAATATTTTCCACCGACTAAAATGGCTAAGTTGAGGAATGATATCTCTTTTTGTGCGCAGATAGATTTAGAAACACTTTGCGATGCATGAGAGAGATACAAGGATCTACTGAGAAGATGCCCTTACCATGGGTTACCATTATGGCTACAGGTTCAAACCTTTTACAAGGGTGTGAACCCCTAAACTAGGCAGTTGCTAAGCAGCCGTCGGTGGTACACTAAACAATAAAACACCTGAGGCTATTTACGAATTCATTGAAGAAATGCCACTGAATAACTATCAGTGGCAAGTTTAGACGACGAAGCCAACAAAAGGCAGCCGGTGGTATTAACATCGACGCAATTACCATACTATCAAACCAGGTAGAGCTTTTAAGTAAAAAAATTGATGGTTTGTAAAGTTCTTCGCAGATACATCCAGTGATGCAGTGCGATACAAATAGAGGAGAAATGAGTAATACAGAATATCCATACCACAACCCTGGCATAGAAAGCGAACAAATGAACTATATGGGTAATAATTCTAGACCTTAGAATAATCCCTATAGTAACACTTACAATCCAGGTTGGAGGAACCTCCCAAACTTCTTATGGGGTGGTCAAGGAAATCAGAGACAACAGCCCTCTCCAGGCTTTCAACAACAACCCTACCCACAGGAAAAGAAGCCGAACTTTGAGGAGATGCTAACAAAATTCACCTCGGTGTCAGAAACTCATTTTCAAAACACTGAAACAGTACTCAAAAATCAACAAGCGTCGATTCAAGGTCTCGAGAACCAAATAGGATAGCTTGCTAAGCTAGTATTTGAACGGCCACAAGGCAGCTTACCAAGCAACACTGAAACTAACCTAAAAAAGCAACTTCATGCCATTACTGCTTACGATAGTGAAAGCGTAGATGAACCAAAACTGAGGCAAGAAAGTATGGTAGATAACGGTAAGGTTGAAGTAAGCCATAATAAACCAAAACTGGTACGTACAGAGTACAAACCTCGTGTGCCATATCCTAATTTGATGAAGAAAGACCGCACAGATAAACAATTTGGTAAATTTCTTAAACTTTTAAAAAAATTACATATTAATTTACCATTTATTGAAGCTCTTTTGCAGATGCCCAATTCAGTAAAATTTTTAAAAAAGCTTTTAGCAAACAAACGGAAGTTAGACAATGCATCGCATGTGGAACTAAATGCAGTTTGCTCAGCAATTTTATAGAATCAAATACCCCACAAGTTAAAAGATCCAGGGAGTTTTACAGTTCCTTGCTTAATTGGTAGTTTATCTGTTAAAAATGCTTTATCTAATTTAGGGGCAAGTATTAATGTTATGCATTATAAAATGTTTAAACAGTTAGGTCTTGGGAAACCCAAACAAACTAGGATGAGCACTCAATTCCCTGATAAAACCATTAGAGTTCCTAGGGGTATAATTGAAGATGTACTAGTAAAAATTGATAAATTCATATTCCCAGTTGACTTTGTTGTTTTAGACATGGATGAGGATAGTGGCGTTCCTTTAATTTTAGGACGACCCTTTTTAGCAACTGCTAGGACCATTATTGATGTTGATACAATGGAATTAATACTTTGTGTAGGTGATGACTTGATTAAACTCCAAGCACGTGATTCTGACAGAATATCTAGTGATCAGAATGATACAAGTCCTGTTAATGTAAGTAAATTTAATGTTCAATCTTCTTTATAGGAAATTCATAGGGAAAAGATGACAGAGCCATGGCCTAGTTCTCATATTTAGAATAGAACTGTTCATGAGGAACGAAGACTCCAGATCGAGGAACTAGATGAATGGCAAACACAGTGTAAAGAGAGATTGAAAGTACACGATAAACCACAGTAAAGCCATGACGAGCCTAAAAATAAAACAAGTAAAATTAAGGTTGGAAACTGAGTTCTAATGGATAATACAAATCCTCGTATTTCCTCTTCTGACCCTAATGGAACAACCCCTTTCACGGTACTCAATATTTTCCCATATGGAACAGTCGAGGTAACTTATTCCAAATTGGCACCTTCACGGTAAATAGTACTCGTCTAAAACCCTATTTTAACAAAAGTGATAACAAGAATGAGGAGTTTCAACTCCTCGAACCACCATGATTATGTGAACGAAAAGTGAGTCAAGCTTAGACTCTAAATAAGCGCTTCTCGAGAGGCAGCCCGAGCACTAACCCCATTAATGTCCATATTTTTTATTTTTAGCACCTAACTAAAAACTAACCAAAATAATATGCGCAGGTTTCCCTATCCATACAGCCTTGCACATGGGTGTGGTCGTGGCCGTGTGGACACCAAGAGTAGGTACATCGGCGTGGCAGAGACCGTGTAAAAATAAGACAAAAAGTTTCCCCAATACAAGGGCTGCGACAAAATGCCTCGGCCATGCGGTTCGGCCATGGTTGACACTAACGAAAGAACACGAGAACCGATAAATCCACATGAGCGTGTCTAAGACCGTGGACGATACTGTGTAAATGACACGGGCGTGCTACACGCCCGTGCCTAGAAATCGTGGTTGAAATTGAGAAAGTCACCTGAGCGTGCGAAACCTATACACAGGCGTGGGAGAAACGAACGAAGCATCATACAGCCATGCAATCCGGCCATGTAACCCAACACACCTAGGGAACACGGGCGTGGGCCTCGACCGTGTGCCCCAATCCCTATTTAAACCCCCTTTTCTTGTTCACTTTCTTCCCCAAATTTTCTCCCCCTAAACCCTAGCCACCGCACCCCTTTTCGGCCACTGCCGTCCTCCTCCACTTTCTTCCTTCCTCCTTTATTCCTTAACCCGAAACCCCCCATTTTCCCTCTTCTTTTCCCATTGTCTTTCTTCCTTCTTTTTCCTTTCCCTATCTTTCTTTACACCGCCACCACACCAACCACCATCCTTACCACCGTTGGTAACTCTTTTTCCCCTTTATTTTTGAATTCATATCTATTTTCCATTATTCATTTTTATTTTCTTATTTTCTTATTCTTCATGCCATTAAGATTTAGTTTCAGGTGCCATAAGTCAGTATTGTTAATATATACTGCCTTTTGTTTAACTTTTAAATTCACTATGTTAGGAATATACTGTTATTTAAGACTATTTCGATTTTACTTATGATCATGCAGGTTGCTTCATTGACTAAATTTCAAAAGGTTCAAGGTGCTACCGGAGTATCCTGAATTCATCAGGCTTCTTGTCACGGATTTCATCCAAAATTTAGGAAGTTTCACTTCCTTCCCTCTCTTATTATTTTCTGCTATATTACCATTATCTACCTTTGTACATCAAGGACAATGTACATTTTAAGTGTGGGGAGGTTAATTATAGTATTATTAGAAAATCCCTGAATTATATCTTGTATTTTAGTAAATTTTCTCATATTACTAATTAGAATGAAACTTCTATTGATTTATGATTTTCATCGATATGTTTTGAATTAAGTCATAGGTAATTGTGCATTGATGGTTTAAACTTTAAGACATTAGAGAATCAAGCATGATAAGTCTATTTTCTGAATTAAAAATTTATTAGGTTATTTCCTTAAATTTAAATATTACTTTGAAGTTTGAAATTCGCAAGGTTGACATCAAAAACCATAAATTTTGTAAGACTTTGAGCCTTTTAAAGCATATACTTTTCTTGCTCACTTTATTGTTGGTTATGAGTGTGTCAATATTGATCTGTTATTCTAAAATTTGCTTCGATTATGTATATCGAGACCACACTTTTGATTTGATATACTGAGATGATAAAGGCACCTAGGTTTAACCCACTTATTCCATTAAAAACCTACTTTCATAATTAACCCCTAGTGAACCCCTTTGAGCCTAATAAACCATTTCTTGACTCACCCATTAATATTAACCCAAAACCAAATCTACTTTATTGACTCCTCTTTAGTCGAGATTTGATTTGATCAATTGTCTACCTATATAAATACTTGTTCTTAAAAAAAAAGTTGGAAATTTATTCATTATTAGTTTTATGAGCTTAAATGGTTAATTTCACATCTTTAGAAGAAGCCCGTGTTATTAGTGATAAGTTTTCAATTGATGTAATTATTCAGTATTAGTTTATTTTTCTATTTAGGTAAACTGTTAATTCAATCTCGATTCTAACCCTCTAATTCAGCCTTTATCCACACCTGTAAACCAAGCCCAATTACAACCCTTTTTAAGACCTTTTGATTTGTATATCTTATCATTTCATAGTGGTGGAGATTTGATTTTCATGCAAGCTTATGGTAATAACTTCTCATGTTTGACTTTTGAGTGCTTAAATTGAACCTTAAACACTTTGAGTGATTTGAGTGAATCTTTAGTGAGAATGTCAATTCTTGTCGGTTTTAGATTAAAGGTAATTATTTAGATAAGGGGAAAAACCTAATGTTTTCATGCTACAAAAATTTGTGACTTCAATTGTTTGAATCTTTAAGGCCTCTTTTAGATAAATTATCTATGAATTATGATGAGACATTATTGATTAGAATTATGAATTGAGGAAGTTAATTTTAATTGTGAGTTGAGGATTTTGCTTGAGGACAAGCAAATGCTTAAGTGTGGGGATATTTGATAAACCATAATTTATACATATTTTAACCCCATGCTTGGCTTATTTTTGGATGAATTTTCATTAGACTTGATGAATTTGATGCTTCTAATCCTTTAATTTCATGTTTTACACTCAAGAGAGCTTAGGAAGTAAAAAAGAACGAGAAACGGGCCAAAAAGAGGCAAAATGGGCCTACCTCAAAAATGTAAACGGCCTAGACTATCACACACGGGTAGACCACACGGTCGTATGTGACAAGCAGAATCGAGCAAATCCTAATTTATTGAACATGGTCGTGTGTGACAAGCAGAATCAAGCACGACCTAAGCTTTCGCACACGGGTATGTCCCTACCGACCCCAAGTCTAATTCTATTCGAAAAAGGCTACTTATGGGCTAAGAAAGGCGTTCCAAAGCCTATATAAACACCCTAGAGGAGGACCTAAAGGGGGACGTAGAGTAGAAGGCAGAAAATACTCGAAGACAACCATCGAAAGCTGCTTGAAAGAAGGATCTCCATCAAGACTAGAGGTATCCTATCAATTTCTCTTGAAGTTTTTGGGTTTTCTTATGTTTTGTAGTTTTCCTTATTTTAGGATGTTTCCCTCTATCATTATGAACTAAATTCTATAAATACCTAAGGGGATTAAACCTAAGACGGATCTTATTGCTATTTGATTTATAAGATAAATACTTATTCTTATTCTTAATTGTGAGTTCTTATTCTTGTTTTAATAATTCAGGTTATTGATTCAAGTCGAATGTGCTTATTCAGAGGAGCAAAAGTCCCTGTTTAAGAGTAGATCAACGCAATTAAGTAGACTTGAATGTAATCCTAGATATAAGACGACGTAAATCTACCGAATTAGAGTCAAATCTAATAAGGGGATCCATAGATCGAGTTAATGCGACAATAGGGGTTTTATTTAGAAAGAGATTTCAATTAATCAACCTAGAGTCAGTTATTTTTAGTCTTGAAAGAGATATTAACATAAATCAGGGATTTCTACGGATATGAATCAAAAGTAATAAGTGAAGTCTAGGTGAATTCTTCCTTGGGTATTGCCTCTCTCATAAAGTTGTCAAAAAGTGTTTTTCCCAATTCATTCTCTACCGTGCTTTTAATTAGTTTTAGCTTAAAAGTAATCACTCCAATTCTTAGGCTAGGTAATAAGAAGATAGTAATTACTAGTACTTTTAGTCCTTGTGGATACGATATTTCTAGTCTTACCATAACTATACTATTAAACAATAGGTGCGCTTGCCTTCATTGTGATCATAGTTAGTTACAGACACATCAACACAGATAAAAAATTCAACGAGAAAGGGCCACACAGCCGTGTGCCCCGACTGTGTGGAAATGCCTAGGCCGTGTGGGGTCAACACGCCCATGTGGAGGGGCACACGCTCATGTGGAGGGAGGCACACGCCTGTGTGACCCAAGGACATGACCGTGTAAGTCTCTGTCCGTTTGTGTTAAAATAAGGTACAGGACAGACATGGCCTTATGAGGGTTTCACACGTCCGTGTGCCCACCAGACATGGTGGTATGTCCAAAACACACACCCTTATGGGATCCCTAAATCCCCAAATAGGCCACACGGCCATGTGGCGCCAAAACAGCCAAACCCTAATTATCAAACGTAGAGGCCCGTGTACCCAAGGGACATGGCCATGCAAAAATTGACTAATTCCCTAAATCAACCACACGACCATGTGGCCAGGCCGTATGACATCCAAATTAGCCCAAAAACCCTAAATCCCAATTATACACAGGGATTGAGGGCACACACCCGTGTTGCCACTCGTGTGGTCACAAATTCACACCGAATCTGGCCGTAATCTCAGTTTTGCGACATCAGAACAAACCCCAGTCATTAACCACTCTTTAAACAACAGAATCTTATAGAAATCGTCCAGATTCAACAACAATTTTATGTCAAAAATAAGCAGTTCAGAACACATGCGCAAGTTGCCGAATTTCATAGCAATTCGGTACTAATTTCCCAATTTAGTACACACTTAGAATTATCAAATACTACAGAATTGAATTAACAAATCAAAAATAGAAGAAAAGAGGTTTGAAACCCACACTTGATTTACAAGATAAGCACCCAATCATTCGATTTACTCCCCAAGGCAATTTAGATACCCACCGGTCAATAACGATAAACTCAAAATTAATTTGAGAATCAACAGAGGAAAAAACAAAGAAGAAAATCTCTCAATTGAAAAAAAAATACCCAAGGGAGGGAGAGAGGACGAAAAGTAGAAGGTGTTAAAAAAAAATTCCACAAAGCATACATGAGGACTCGAACACAGAACTCCAAGGAAAACTAACACACAACAAACCACCAGACCAGCAGGCCCATTCTGACACTAGCACATGTAAACAAACTCAAATGCCCGATCTAGCCACTGACCCTACCTATAAATCTCAAAACTTCTAACCCCAAAATCCAGGGTGTTACAACATAACTAATAACTAAAACTATAGAAGAGATTCAGGTACCTGAACTGAAGATTAAAATAGTGAAAATAATTGATCTCGATAAGTTATGTCAATTCGAGAAAATGTCGAACCAATAATGAAATTGGTTGGCAATGGTTTTACATGCAATATTATTATTGAAATAATAAAATAATAGGAGGACCTTGAATAAATCTATTGAGAAATATAAATATTAAATAGATTGGTCAAAATAGAAAGACGCAACTCAAGTACAATTAAATTCGTGGATTTTTTGGACCAGTAGTCTAAATATCTAAAGGTATAAAGCCAGTAAGGGTGCAAATGAAGTAGTTTTACAAAAGTGGAATGAAAATTATGAAGTTTTTTAAGTCCTAACATTGATTATGAAAAGACATAATATTCTTTTGTGGTGGATACAATAACCTTTAGATAAATTATTAAACCGATAGTTCAAAAAAGATTTAATTTCTGTCTAATGATTGTTGTTACAACTTTTTATGAATCACTATATAGTAAAGTTTATATTAAAATCCTTGAAGGATTTAGAATGCTAAAAGTATATTGAAATTCTTGGGAAATTGTTCATTTATATGAATTGAAATAATTTGAACATATGTGGTAAATAGTAGTTGGAGGATTATAAAATGATCCAAAATACCGATTTGTGTTTTTATAGAATAATCATGATTAAAGTTTGCTAAGATTCTTGTTGAAACTCCTGAAGAGATCAAAATATATTTCCCTCAAATTTTCCCTCACTCATGACTTTCAAAAGAATGGTGATATAAATGCTTAGCAAATACATTCAAATAGTCATTTGAAAAACTAGTATTCAAGATGGAATACGTAGAATATAAGAAAGTATGTGATGTTTTCATGAGGGGGAGTAAATACGCATTGTACTCTTTTTCCTTAATCGAGGTTTTGTCCTAGTGGGTTTTCCTGGTAAGGTTTTTAATGAGGCAGCATATTAAGCATATTATAAATATGTGTACTCTTTTTCCTTCACTAAGATTTTTTTTCCCACAAGAGTTTTATCTTAGTAAGGTTTTAATGAGACATATTATCTACCAATGGGCATCCAATGGGGAGTGTTATGAATATCTTATTAAGTGGATGATCATCAAGATCAAGATAAGTTTTGGTGTACTTTATGTCACATCCCAAAAACCCGGTTAGTGAAACCCAGAATGATCACGTCTTGATTTTGAGTTAAGATTGTAAGAATTTTTTAAGTGAATTAATTTGGTTTAGTGGTTAAGTGTTGTGATTGGGTGTGAGAAGTTATGGGTTCGAATCCTCTCCCTTGTATTTTTTGCAAAATTTTGATCTAGATCCCTATCTTTGAGAATCTGGGTTAAAAGTTAATTGTGCGCATTTGTTGACAATAATGAGTTTCTTGGTTTAGTGGTAAGGCTTTAACTTACCCTTTGGTCCTATGTTTGAGTCTTTGTGTGTGCAAATAAAAATTTATTTTTGCTAATTTTTCTAGCGTCTCGCCCATGTAGTGGTGGTGGTTGGGTAAAATGCAATTTTTAGGTAATCTGATAAGATATCAGGAAATTAAGGTTAGTTAGATATGATTAAGATTTTTAATTTTTTTTTAAAAAGAAAAAAGAAAATTACTAATATCATTATCAAAAGGTTATTTTTTTTCTTTTTATTATTTTATTTTCTCAAAAGAAATTTCCTTTTTTTTCTAACGTTACCCACGTTTTTCCTTTCCCATCTTTCTATTGTTTCATTTTGTTTTCTTTTGTTAATTTTTCTCTTTTACTCTATTTCGTTTCTTTCACTTTCAAGTTTGTTCGTTTTGCAATTGTTTTGTCTTATTGTTGCCATTTTGGGTGCGATTTAGTGTGCATAATTTAAAGAGACTGAACGTAAGTAAATCTTGGTGTTTGTATTGTTGTTTTCCATTAATAAGGTTTAATAGTTCTTTGAATGTTTTCAACGTTTTTAGTTGATATGAACATCGTTTGTATGGTGTTGATTTTCTAAGTGAGGATTTTGAAACGAATGCCCTTCTGACGTCATAGTACTATTGGGTTGCTAATTTGTTGGGTAAGTAATCAATTGTCAGGTGATGGGTTATTAAAGTTTAGACTTATCAATTGTCAAGTGATGGGTTATTGAAGTTTAGACTTAATGTTCTATTGTTTAACGTTGAATCTGATGACTCTGATGCGTTTAAGTTGCTAATTTGCTCGTTACGAACGATAATTTTAGGGTTAAGAAGTGTGCTGTTATGTTGAAGTTCAGAAATAATTAGGTGTGTAATGAAAACCTGAGAAAGCAACGACAGACAAAAGACGAAATTGGGGTTGTCGATGCCACATGGCCGTGTGTCAAGCCGTGTGGTAGGCTGTGTGACACATGACCGTGTGTGACACACGGCCGTGTGACGGGCCGTTTGTTAGACCGTGTATGCCACACAATCTAGGCCTTTTGGGGCATGTGGGCCACACGAGCATGTGGGCTCATTTTCTAAAAATTCTCATTTTGGCCCATTTTATTCGTGAAATGTATTTAACCTCTTCGTAGGGTCCATACCGCTTATTTAAGACTTAAAAACTATGTATCGGTGAATGTGCTTCTATGTTGATAGGTTTAGCGTATTTGTAATATATACACTTGCATGATCTGATACTGGTAGTTTTGATGGTATTTGCTATGTTTGTATAAGTTCGTATAATGTACAATTTTGTGTATTTGTATTTCTGAATCTGTTATGTAACCATACATGTGACTTGATGGAAAAAACTGATGTGTTTCTATAAGGTTAAATAAATTTGTTCTGTAAAGCATGGACTTCCATGCATTCTGTTTCTGTTATTGTACGTCAGCATGTTCTACATGCTCACCATTTTGATTCTGTACATGCATGCCATGACACGTTGCATGGGGTTTGGGTTAATGTTAAAGGAGGAAGATTCTGTATTGGTAGTTTAATGATCTGCGTAATCAGTGGTTGACCGTATATATTTGATTTGACAATTTAATCGCATATTACTAAGCCATCATTGTCAAACAACCCAAAGTGACGGGTCATCGTTGCCGGGCAACTCGGGATGACTTAATTGGTGTGTTTTGGATGGATGAGTTTGGGGGAGAACTCTGTTTTGGTGTGTAATGGAGTTGGGTCAGAAGTTTTCTGAAAAATCTGCATTATGTTTTCTAAAAAAATACCGCTTTGGCATAATCATGCATACCAGTTCTGTTTAGCTAAACGTCATGAAATTTTATGTGGTTTTATGTTTTGTATATTGTAATATGTGTGATCTCAATTTGAGTTTTAGTTAGACACTGAGCTCTATAGCTCACCCCCATTTGTTTTATTTTTGACATTTTAGGTAATCGGTAAAATTAGAATAGATCGGCGTGCGGGAGCTCGGATGGTTTTATCAGTTATATAAAAAATGTTGATTTTCATAATTATTTATTTTGGACTTTTGGCGACTATAATTTGTTTTTGGGTTTTGTTTTGGTTTCCATTTAAATCGTCGATATTGATATTTGCGAATGTGATACAGCAAAATCTCGCGAGTTAAAATTTAAGATTCAGTTTTCAAAATTAAAGCTTTGACAGTTTTCCGGTGCAAATTAAGAAATCCCTAAAGAGTTTTTTTTTTTTTTTAAATAAACAAACGAATTCAACAAGTGTTTTCCTTAAAACTAAAAATGATTTTTCAAAATAGATACTATCAAAACACATGATTTGGAGTACAAATTCTGGTTTAGACCGAGTATTTTTTTAGACTTAAGTTTTTCAAAATGTTTGTGAGAATTTTATCTTTTCTAAATGCATACCGAATTTGATTAAATCAAAAGTTCTTTAACAAGCTATTGTAATCTCCCCAGACTCGACCGTAACATCTAGGCCGGGTTTGGGGGTGTTACGCTTCAAATTCTTATAGTCACTAGAACTGGATCTCCACTTCATTTATACTTCTTATGCTATATAAATAGAGATTTTGAAGAAGCTTTGTAGATATTCTCATTGATCAACAAAATACGCTCTCTTTACTCTCTTATTTTATTTGTTCTTTACACTTTGTCTTTTATTTTATAACATCACTTAATTTATATTACAATTATATACCAATTAATTACTCATATATTCAATAAAATAGCCTTCAAGAAAGATACTTAAGTTTTGTTCGTCAAAAATGTCTTAATTATAGGAACTCCCTTGAGTTTTGGAATCTTCTTCATTTGGTGAAGAGCCAAGTAGAAAAAAAAAATGTTGAAGAATTAAGGTTGTAGAGATATGCTAAACCGATATCCAAAGAGCTTGCACATTTGATTGAGAGGCATAGTTGTGCACTCTTTGGAGATGAGCATGCATGTATTCTTGAGACTGATGAGGTGATCATGACATTTTTTTCATGGCTAAAGAGGTTAGTTTTGACACTGTATATGAGTTAAAGTACAATTGATTCGGGATGAAGAGAAAGTTACATCAGTTGATTAAAGTGCTTTGTATAGAAGAGTTATGTTTTTCCTTTCCTATCCCATAACATAGTTTTTTTTTTTTTTAATCGAAAATCCCATAGCTTTAGTTTGCAAGCACTCTATAGTTATAAATTCATATGATGAAATAATGAACTGTATAAAACTTTGTTCATCTATGACATCATGATTCATTTCCAATATCAATATATCGGAAAAAAACAGTATAAATTTATTTATATTGTAAATATATTGATATTATATGTTATAAAAGAGTTCATTATTTCTTAATTTATATTATCTTAATCTAATAGTACTTATAATGTATAATATTGCTTTTTTTTCTTTTATATGTTAGAAATCAAATCAAAATAAAATAAAAATATTTTACAATAGATCCTATATTTTATAATTGAATTGAAAATTAAAGTTTTTTAAATGATCATTGCATCTAACCAAATCAATTTGATCCAATACAAAATCTAACGCAACAAATATCACGATTCAAATTTATTTGAAAAATTAAGATTAAAAAAATCAATCAATTAAGAATTAGTATTTTGTGTTAACTATATTTCTCATATATTTTTTAATCTATAATTATTTTATTAATAATATTATTACTACGGTGTTTTATAGATAGGTTTACGTTTATTTTCAATAACAAATTGTAATTATATTTTATATTAATAATTATAATTATATAATTATAGTTATTTTATATTAATAATGTTTTCATTAGTATTACATTTATTATTATTATTTTATTAGACTTAAAATCCATATTAAATTATACTTATTATTTTAAATTAATTATCACTTAATTAATATTATTGTTATATATTAATTAAACCTAATACTTTACGGTTATGCCTTAAGAAAGAATTTTCAAATAGCATTAAAAGAACTATTGAAAAATATAATTTAGTATCATTTAATAGGTTTTGTTTTGCTCACTGAAATAGTAATGATTTCTATTACCATTTGATATGTTCGAGTATTAAAATAATGGTTCTTTATATTTAAAATTTTTACTCATATTTGAGTGAAAAATAATTTTATCTAATTACTTAATATTTTACAAGTGATTTTTTCTCACTTTTCTATTTTCATTAGTTTCAAAATATTATATTAGGAAAAAGTATATTATTTAATGAATTAAAAAGAGAATATATAAAATCATGCGCACACGTATCATTGGAAACTAGTATATTGCAAATTTTATAAAAGTTTACATAAGAGAATTATACTTTTCTTGTAATAACTCGGTTTTCAATGGTGCTGAAGATGGTGGTTACGGGAATCCGTTTTCTGATAGTATAGTATGTAAATATTATTAAATAATATTTACGAGATAGATATCGTGTTTTTTGTGAATTTTGATTTTATAGATTTTATTACTTGGTTAGCTAATCAAGGTACGAGTGGTTTGTACTGAAAGTCAGTAGTTTTAAGAAGTGAGGTATCGAGACATCGTTTTCATAAACTGAACTTATAAATGGTAAACATCGGGGACTTGCATGACAATTAAGCCTTAATGCATATAAGTGGACGGTTAAGCATAATATGACATTAATTTTATGAGAGAAATTAGTATTAAAATATTGGTAATGGAAAATAATCATTAAATAAATAAATAAAAAAGGAACAAGAACAAAACATAGTGAATAGAGAGAGAGGGTGTCATCCTCTTCATGCTTTCAAAAACCGTTTCCTCCATTTTTAAACGGAGAAAGCTTCGGTTAAGTGTTGTTCTTGCAGGTAAGTACTATCTAGCCCCATTTTTTAATTAATCTTATGTTTTGAGATCGTTGTAACTCGGTTTAACTAACAAGAGTGTTAGTTTTTCGAAATTGTTGAAATTTATAAACATTACCATTAATGAATGTTTGAAGGGTATGACTTTCGTAAGTTCTTGAGACTAAATTTTGTGTTTCATAAATTCCATTGGTTATTATAATTTTCTGTTGCATGTAAGCTCTTCAAAGGAGGTTTGTTTAAATTAACGTGTTTAATAATTGATCTTATCAGTAGGTTATACACGTCTTTAAGGTGTGTTTAAATCAAGTTTCAGTTAGTTAAAGTGCTCAGTATAGCTGCTGTTTGTTGTTGTTGAATGAGGAGAAATTAATAATTTAAATTGCTATAAGTTGCTGCTGCCTGTGCATGTTGTAATTGAAGAAAAATTTATGATTAAGGCTCAATATAGACTGTTGTTCGTTGCTGTTGAATTAAGAGAAATTAATAATTTAAATTGCTATATGTTGTTGCTGCCTGTTGATGTTTAAATGGAAGAAAAATATGATGATTTATTGCCATACGTTACTGTTGTTAGTGGCTGCCCGATAGCTTGATGATTAGTGTTTATTTATTCCTATTTCAGACAAATTTAAAAAATAATTTTTTAGTTAAAATCTATTTATTTGTTTCAATCAACTCTTGTTAGTCTAGATTATTTTATTATTATTTGACCTACAAATTTAACCTATAAATAGACTCTTTTACATCTTTTATACTCTTCATACTTTTGCCATTATAGTAAAATTATTTTGCCCATGTTTTTTATCCTCTTTGGAGAGGTTTTTCATGTTAAATTTGCATGTTCAATTTCTCAATTTCTTTCGTCATTTTTACTTGTTAGTTGCTTAATCGGGTTGATCTCCAACAATCTGAAATTAATATGCTCATCCCCACTATAAACTGGTCGGTTACTATCCAAATTATAGGAAAATCTTTGTTGTTTGAATGTCAATGGAACTTCAGTCTGGATGTTGTTTCCAGTCCGTAATTGCTAATTTTATGGTACCGTAAAATTGTTGTATTTTGGTCTGCTATTGTTAGAAATAAAGGAGATATTGGTTGCTAAAGTTTGGTGCTGTTCGGAATGCTGGAATTGCAGTAATTAATTTCTCTATTTTAAATGTTTTGACCTGACAATAAATTGTATTATTAAATTAAATGTGTGGGATGTATCTATATGGTTAAATGAGGATTTAAATGTTATAAATTGAATTGACTAAAGACTATAAATGTGAATTGTTTAATTGTTGTAAATGGAGGTGTTTAAATGTTATAAATTGAAGTGTTCAAGTGCTATAATTTACGGTATTTTTAAATGCTTAGCTATTTCGTTTAAAGGGTGTTGCATGTTGTTCATTCTCGTGTCAATAATAAGGATTCATTTAATGCTTAATATCGTTGTTCGGATGGAGTTACATGTTGTCCATTTGGTGTTGAAAATTGATGTTGATTCAATGATTAGTTATGCTATTCGAATGGAAATCACAAAGCAGTCCTGAAATGCATAAAAAGAAAACGGAGAGAATTGTCTAAATGTGCTGTCATTTATGCTGTTTTTTTTATTAAGCTGTACAAATGCGTTGATTTCATTGTCCAATTGTGACGCTGTTACGCTGCCATATTGTGTTAATTAGGTTGTCTGAATGGAGCTAATAAGATGGTCTGAATGTGATGATTTTAAGTTTACTTTCACGTCTTGTAATGATGAAGATTTGTTGCTGTCAAAGCATAATTTAAAGTTGTACAAAACTGCTCTTTTGTAATAGGTTTCAGCCGAATTGAAGGTTGGAGATTCAGCGTATTTATTCTCTTGTTTTAAACGGTATGAGCTGCTGTGTTAGATGAAGGAAAATATTGGTTGTTATTATTTAAACTTGGTCGTTGTTTGTAAGGGATATTTACGGTCCGAATGCTGGAAAGTGCAACAATTGATTTCCTACAACAATTAATTCCCTGCTAAGCTAAATTTTGAGCCCGATGTGAATGTAAGCGAATGTTTAATTAAATTTTGGAGTTTGCGGGTTAGAAATTTGAAGATAAATATATGACAACTAGTCGGTACGACTATAAATGCTATATGAAAGGATTATGCCTTGATTTTTATTTTATTTATATCCATATATAATTTATATCATGTTATAATATTTGTTATAGAAATGTCACTAAGTTGATTACTCAACCACTACATCAAAACAGACTTTTAGCGACGTTTTTAGTGGCGCTTTAATGAAAAACTCTGCAAATATTATATGTTAGCGGCATTTGAAAGAAAATGCCACAAAAAGTTGAGCAATAGCGGCGTTTTGGAAATAAACGCCGCTAAAAAGGAGAAATAGCTGCGTTTTTTCCCAAAAGCCGCTAAAGATCAGAGCATTAGCGGCGCTTTTAAAAAAGCCGCTAAAAATCTGAGTATTAATGGCGCTTTTATAAAAAAGCCACTAAAGATCTGAGCATTAGTGGCGCGTTTAGAAAAACGCCGTTAAAGATCTGAGCATTAGCGGCACTTTTGTAAAAACGCCGCTAAAGATCTGAGCACTAACTGCACTTTTAGAAAAACGCCGCTAAAGTTCTGAGCATTAGCGGCGCTTTTGTAAAAACGCCGCTAAAATTCTGAGCATTGCTGTGCTTTTAGAAAAACGCCGCTAAAGATCTAAGCATTGCGGCGCTTTTGTAAAATCGCCGCTAAAGATCTGAGCATTAGCGGCGCTTCGCCAAAAACGCCGCAAAGATGTTAATCAATACGACGGCGTTTTGTAGTTAAGCTATAGTTGCTAGATCGAGAATTAGTGGCTTTTTTTTGTAAACGCCGCAAAAATAAATAATTTAAGGGTTATGATTTTAGGGGTTGGCTATTAAGCTTTAGGGGTTAAGGTTATGAATAAAAAATTAATTTATTTTAGGGTCTATTTAAGCATTAACATTCTATTTTAATTACTTTTGTCTCTTATAAAATTTATATTTAGGGTTTAGCCACTATAAGAAAACAGACTTTATATATATATTATAGTTTAAATTATTTAATTTCTTATATATATATTATAATTATAATTATAGTTTAAATTATTTTAGAGATAATAGATAAGCTTTATATATATTAAAATTAAAAAAATTGGTAACCATGCATCTGTAGAGAAACAAAATTAATTAGTAAATTGAAAATGTTATTTAAATTTCCTAAAATATTTAAAGAATATATAATATTCAAAATTTATCTAAATAATTTAGGGTTTAAGGTTATAATTAAGGGTTTAGTGGTTTGTATGGGCTGACTAAGGTTTCGAGTTCAGTATTTCAAGATTTAGTGTTCAGAGTTTATGGTTTACGGTTAGTCTTTAGGATTAGAGTTATGGCTTGAGTTTATGAGTTTATGGGTTTGTGGGTGTATGGTTTAAGTTTCATGGGTTTAGGGTTTAGGGTTTATCGAATCAAGACAGAATATCAAATTTGATTTAATCATTAAAAAATTATAAAAATATATGATATAAAAATGGCGACATTGCATTTTTTACTTACAAATTAATTTTATTTTGCTATTTGAAACTGACTTAATTATGAAAAGTTACAAATTAATAATTAAACTATTTAAAAGTTTTGCTTTATCGAAACCTCTAAACCCTAACTATTTATATTAATTAAAATACAATTATTTTTAATTGAATATTTATATTCTTCAAAAAAAATAATGACACGTAGAAAAAAATTGAAAGTAAAAACATAGAAAAATATATGTTAAAAATTAAAAAAAATACAATTATTTAAAATAAATTTAACTTTAAGGTTAAAATGCGATGTAAGTTTAACTTTAAGGTTTCGGTGTTAGATTCTGTAGTTATGACAAGTGTTTAGGGTTTTAGGTTTAATGATTTAAGGTTTAAGGTTTATGATTTTAGAGGTTACGGGTTTGAGGTTTAGGTATGTATTTAGGACTTAGGATTTTAGGGTTAAAGGCTTTGATAAAAACATTAAGGATTAATCTTGGTTTTTTTATAATATAAATCAAAATAAGATAAATATAAATTATTATTTTAAAAAAATATATATCAAAATGGGTTAAATCCCAAAAGCATACATGAACAATGGTTTAGTGTGCAATTGTATAGATGAACTTTAATTTGATCCAGATCTTGTAAAATATTAACACAATTATTGATATAATTAACATCATTTTTTATTTATATATTGCATACATAAAATTTATATTTATTCAATACAAAAATATATTGATGTATTTATATTTTAAAATAATGTGTATGGTTAAATCAAAATTAAAGTTTCAACTATACATTTAAACCACAATTAGAATTTCACATCTAGAATTACACACTAAACCAAAATTTATACATAATTCTGAGATGTATCTATATCAAAATTTAGGTGTATACATATAATTAAATGCCATTTATATAAAAATCTAAATAACTAATTCAGACCATACTTAAAAGAATAATGTTGATGTAAAAAGAAAGAAAGAAAAAATCCTAAAAAAGTTGATGATAGTAATTAAATTTTTAAGATTTAATAATAAAAAATTAAAAACTTAAAAACTTAAAAATTTAATACTTAATATTTTAGTTAAAAAGTCTAATACTCAAAATATAACAAAAATAAAAATTTAAAAAAAATGATAATCTCAACACAAAAATTTTGAAAGAAAATACATAAAAAATAGATTAAAAATAGAAAAAATAAAATTATGTAATAGTGACATTTTTGTAAAAAACGCCACAAAAAATAAATTATAATGGCATTTTATTAAAAAAATCCGCAAAATTTCGTATAAAATAAGAACTCGTTTTTTCTCTTTTCACTATCCCCGATTCTTATTTCCCCAAACCCTAAATTTCCTAAATCCCCAAAATTTCTCAAGTCTCCGGAGGCTCTCGTTGACTGGAACTCCCTCACATCGATCGCTAAGATGTGCGCCACCTTCTCTCTGGACCTCCTCCAAAGGTGCATTGCTCTTCCTTGGAAGAATGAACGTAGGGAGGAGTTGCTCTTCCTTAGTAGTAAGGTATCTGTTTTAGAATTATTCTTGTTAGAAACCATTTAGATTAAGAATTTAAATTAATTTCAGTTGCCTTCTCTCCTGCTACTAACAATCTAAAGTTCTAAACTTCACCATTCGTGATAGTCCTAGAATGCGCATGCAATGGTTCATGAAATAAAATTTATCGTGTTGCAAATATATGCTACTAAAAGTTACCATTGATTGTGCAGTTTGATGATTAATTACTTCTACTTATAGTATTTTCCAAGTGTCTGATTAAAACCTAATGCTACGTTGTGAAGAGGTTAGGGTTCAAAAAGCTGTTTTTTTATTTAGGGGGGAGGGGGGAATGAGTTCTTTGAGGGGAGTGTCAAAATGCCCGCCACATTTGTATACTTACCTTTAAATATAGACAAGGTTTTTAATTTTTCTTAAAGAACGAAAGAATTTCTAATTGAAATAATTGATGCATATTGATTTTTATGTAGGAAGAGAACTAGCAATTTGAATGGATCGACCAACTATTTGTGGTTGGCTTTTCAATTAATCGTGTTCTTTCTGCAGGCTCTTTTTCAGCCACCTAAGCCTATTCGTGGAGGTATACCAATCTGTTTCCCTCAAGTATGTGCTCCAAAGCTTTATCTTTTCCTTTTTGCAATTTTTATATCTTTGATTCAAATTTAATCATTCTAGCCATGCAGTTCGGAAATCTCGACTCTCTTGAGCAACATGGGTTTGCAAGAAATCAACTTTGGAGTGTTGATCCTGATCCCCCACCATGTTTATCACATACTAATAGCAGGGCTTTCATCGACTTAATTCTTAGGCATTCTGAAGAAGAGGCAAATATCTAGTCTCACAGGTGCATTGCTCTATATGAATTTTGATTTATTTAACACAGTCCCTGAATTGGTATCCTGATTATATATCCTCTATTCCAGTTTGTCATCTGCAAGTGAGATGGATACTAAAGTCCTATCAGGTGGACTAAGGGATGTGCAATTGTGTGCAGGTATGAGCTTCGGTTAAGGGTAGCTCTAGGACCTGCAGGTGATTTGATGCTGACTTCCCGTATTCGAAATACAAACACTGATGGAAAGTCGTTTACATTTACATTTGCCTATCACACCTATTTTTTCGTCACTGATATCAGGTATAAATATATTTATCTAGCAACTAGTGGTTTTTAGCAATGAGAATCTCTACGTTTAAACACAGTATCATGCATCTCTAATTTTAGCAGTTGCAGTATTTTTTCCCCTTTTCAGTTAACAATGCTAGTGTTTTCTTAAGCCGTTGAAACAGTATGATTTGGTGAATATTTGATTAAATCGCCCTATAGCTTTGGCCCTTATTCCCTACGTAAGGGGGGAACTAGACTGTCAAAAGCAGGAGTATAAATATGAGATCAAAGTCGTACTTAGTCACTGAACATAAGTAGTTTTTTAACGCAATTGATTTATATATTCTTGCTTTCTTGTCTTCTACATGCCAGGTAAGTGAATTTGCTATTTTGCGTAGATAAAGTAAACATCTTGCAACACATGATTATTTTATCTTGAATTGAAGTTAAGTTATGATTAGAAGCAATTTTTATTTGTTTCACCACATTTACATCATACATGGAAAGTAAAAGCTCTGTTCTTATTTGTAAAAATATAATGAAAATTATAATGTCAAATCTCTTTTTCTTTTTATTTGTATGCCTTTTTTCTAAATTTATCAAAATATAAAAAAGTATAAATATCCTTAAAATAATATTTATTGATTTGCAAAAAAAAAAAAAAAAAAAAAAAAAAAAAAAAAAGGTTTGGTGACTTTACAAATGATGGATGACACTAACATAGTTAAACTCTTGATAATACTAAAGCTATTCAAATATAGGCAAAGCCAGAAAATTATTTTAAAGGGCCCAGAGATGAATAATAAATTTTAGGGGCTGAAATGTAATTTTACTATTATATTAATTTGAAATTTCTTAAAGTTTAAAGGATCTAATAGAAAATTTATCATTTTAGGAAATCATCGGTCATTAATAGGAGGATAATTGCCTAGAGACATATAAGACCCAAATAGCTTCTTATATGTTTTATTTGTATTTTTTGTAAAGGTATATTCACTATTGATTTTGTTTTGTGCTGTTTATTTCCTAGGGTTGAATGGGGATCTAAAGATGGAAAACCAATTATAATCGATGTGTGGCTTTTTTGATTGCCGATTACTTTCTTTTTGCCAACATCCTACTCATTCTCCATCCGTGTGACTTTGTGCATATGCTTCTTTCTTTCTTTTATCTTTTGTGGTCAATGCTGATGTCATTTCACCTTAATGTGCTCAAGAATTAACACTTTTATATGTTCATGCCTATAGAATACACTATATTTTGATTTTATGTGGTTCATATTAATTATTTCTTTGCATTGATTCATCTACTGTAATTAGATACTTTAGTGCTATCTTGAAAATAAAACCAAATAGTTTCATAAAAATACATTATCTGGAAGTATATCTTTGGTATTGTAGCAATTGGGCATGAAAGGGTGTCGCACAGCTTGCACATTTAAATAAGCGCAAGGTCTAGCTAGCCATGATGTTACTATTAATGTTACTATTAATGTCCTTAATCACTGATGTTATTTTGTGATACTTTTAGTGTGCTATGTTTACTTGTACTCGTGTATCTGTGTGGATACTCATACTGTCCGATATAGATATATATATTTCTTTTTTTAAAGTTTTTTAAAGTTTTTTTTTCATGTGCTGATAATTATTTAAAACCAATGGTAGACGAAGATTGAAAAAGTGACTCGTCGAGCACAGGAGCAGCTTCAAACAATGTTAGAGGAACTAAGCAGGTTAAATGCTTGTTTCTACTTTCAATTGTGTTCTTCATATCTCATTTGTTTGATCATTTTATTGGTGCTTTTTTTTCCTTGATATTATGTTTTAAGCTATGTTATCTTATTTGATATACCAATTGGCACATCTACAATGGGCAGAAGACAGGTGATACATTCTGTTGAAAAGGGCTTGAAGTTGAGGAACATGTCTATGAAATGATTGTTTATTAAGGGTTGCCTATGTTATTCATGTCGGTACAGGTCATGTTGCTTGGAGGTTGCTATGCCATTATATAAACTTGATTCAAGTGAGGCTAAGGTTCATATGATTGAAGTGAAAACTAAATTGATGCATGGTTTGGTATTGTTGTGTTGACCCTGTATCTATTGAAATACTTTGGGCATTCAAAATGACATGAAGTCAACGTCAGTGTAGTTTGGTAAAAAAGATATGTAAATATAAAACAATATTAAACTAGCCAAACAATGAAAAGGAATGTAACTAGGTTTTGTGCAGTTAACGTTCAATTGTTTTCCATTCGCAGGTTAGGTTCCGTCGTGTGTACTCGTGATAATCAACATCTAGCTGAAAGTCCCGTACTCATAGAGTTGGTGAAGCTTTTGTTTTTTCTCTTTGGTCGGCATGTATCTGTAGGATTTTATGCTATATTAAGTTTAGTTACAGATTTATCCCAACATTCAAGATGTTTAATAAATAGGCATATATGTTAGTTGATAATGGTTCGTACTATGTATAGGTTTGGTGTTGATGCTGCTATAAGGTTATAATGCTCTGAACGTGAATCGATATTTATATATATATTACGAATAGAGGATGCATGAAATGAAATGAAGAAATGAGTTAATAGCTGAGATATTGATATGTTAATCATGACATGGCTATGGGTCTAATGTATGATTTAAATTTATTATGGAATGAATGATGTTAGTTGCTCCGACAATGAATATGATATTTCATTGTTCGGACCCGACGATTGGGTCGGGTAATGGGTAGGGGCGAAGCCAGAACAATTTTTTAGGGGGCCCAGATGGAATTTTAATTTTTTATAATTTATATGTTTATAATTTGTAAAGGATTAAATCAAATTTTTATAATTTAAGGGGGGTCAATTTTTAAAAAATTTAAAGGCTTAAATAGTAATTTTACATTTTAAGGGGGCCAGGGTCAATGCCAGCCCCCTGGCTTCGCATCTGGTAATAGGGTATTACATTTCTTAGTTCATTCCCCTCTTCCATGGGAATCTTTTAATCTTTTAATGTTAATTATGAGTTAGAAATATAGTTTTCTTTTGGTAACAAACATGTGGGAATTTTTGAATGTTAATTCTGAGTTAGAAATTAGGTTCCTATTCCTTGGTAAGCTATCCAGTCAGTCCATTCATCTTGGAGAGGAGATGATATTGTCGGTGCTCGAAGGAGATGCGTATCATTTTGCTCAACATCGTGATATCAACTAGGATAGGACCCAGTTTCCAGCGAACTTTGACATGGGCCTCAATTAGTGGTTGCCATTGCTTGTGGTGTTGTATGATGCTTACATGCTTAATCCGTAGCCAATGAAGTTTTCCTAAAACTTTTTTTTCATTAATATATATCTAAGAATACAAAAAAAAAAAAAAAAAAAAAAAAAGAAAAAAGAAGGCTAATATTAATATTTAAGAAATGACATTGTAACACCCTAAATCTGTCTCTGTCACCGGATTAGGATTATGGAGTATTATAGTACAAATTGAGCCTACAGTGCCTTAAAAATAGTTTGGGAACAATCAGAGACTAATTTGAAACAAAACAAAAAATAAAAATAAAAAAATTGAAAATTTTGAAAACAGAGGTCAAACGGCTGTGTGGCCAAGTCATGTGACATAGCCCAGGCCGTGTGGCTCAGGACATGGTCGTGTGGCCAAACCGTGTACAATTTAAAATATCGGTCACATAGTTGTATCTCAGCTTGATTACAAATCGAAATAAGGTTACACGGCCATGTTGCAGGCCATGTGAGTATTCAAAATGAAGTCATACTATCGTGTCGTCAGGCCGTGTAACTCTCTAAGACCGTGTGAACCATCCTGCACCTAAAATAAAAAGGCATACAATCATGTGATGAGGCTGTGTGCCGTGTGGCAGTCCGTGTCCCAAGTCATGTGAATCCAAAATGACCTCTAGTGCAACCCAAGTCATCAACCCTTTCTTAAACACCAAGTCAAACCAATTCCAAACACTTCCACATGTTCAAAACACATTCAAACATACCTAAAACATGGCAAAATAATTCAACCTATGTGCCTAACCAATATGCCATCACTTGGCACCACCACAATTCATACACCAATTCAATCCAAATTCAAGGCTACAATCTCATATCATAAACTTACATCAAACATACCAACTAACCATTTCATTCACAATCCATCCCACCATAACTATCTACTTTCAAAAGACATAAGTAAGTGGCCAAAGACACATGTATACATAGACATTTACAAACCAAAATCAATGTCATATATTGAAGTAAGCTAGAAATAAGCTCAAACCATACCACATTGACAAAATAACATAAAAGCCCCTATTACACGCCATTTATGACTATCAACAAAATAACAAAACATCTACCAAAGTGATGGACAGATAGTATGAATGTACTCCGGCTAAGTTCCAACCGATCGAGCTTTTCGATAATCTACAAGAAAGAAAAAACAACTAACATAAGCAACTAATTCTTAGTAAGCTCAAATAAATCTTAAACATAAACTTACCAAATAAGCTCAATTTATATAGTTTATGCATAATTCCATTAGCATGCTCATATGTTTAACCAATTCCTATTTACATCACCAATCTCACAAGTTAGTGAACTTGTATATAAAACATACAATTCATCCATACCAAAAAACTTATATTTGGAGCATATCCACTTAGATAACATTAAACACATTTCCAATGTATCATTCATACATCACAAAGCATTTATACAAGTACTTTCCATTTCATCCATTTAGCATATGACTTATCATAAAATCACATTCACTTAATTTAAACCTTTAATACCCGTTGAACCAAATGAAACAACATCAGATACACGAGAATCATGCTCACACAAAATATACTATATCTGTAACTGTAACCGTATCTATAATGCTCACACGAGTTGTGGGTTGGGATGAAAGTTACACGATACTGCTCACAGAAGCTGTGGAGAATCCGCAACAAATGCAGAACCTCAACAATCGGTAAGACATCCAAGACTAACACTCGAAACTATATAACTCCTAATGGCATGTCATTTGTATCCTAAGTATTCACATGGTTCAAACGAGATAGATTACATATTTAAACCTTATAATTATTGCACATTGATTTATCACTATCAAACAAATCATGATTTTTCACATTTTCAATTATAACCTTCAATTGAACTAACCTTATAATTCAATCCAAACAACTAATTATCATTTAACAATCAATTAGAGCTATATAAAACACAAAGTTACTCCTATCATTTTAACCTTTATACAATTCAGTCCCTAAACCAAAAACTTACAATTTAACCACTTTTAACTACCATTCATGCTAGCCAAATTTCTTAGGTTTTCTAATAAGCCCATATTTATCACCATTTCAAAGTATTTCCATGAAATTTTGATATTTTAACAATTAAATTCTTAAACATTAAAATTACCAAAAATCACTTAACAAAATATTTATATTTAGCTATCACACTCATGAATCTATCATTTAAATTCACTTATATTTAGCAATCACACTCATGAATCTATCATTTAAATTCACAAACATGCTTAAATCATTCATGGTAGGTCCCTAGACTTTTAACAGTTCCACAAATTAACCCCCCAATTAACTAGCTTAAGTTAATACAATCACAAAAACATAAAAATTACTAAATACAAAAACCAAAATAACTCACATGCAAGCTAGAATATGAACCCCAAGCTTTGTTTCAACGGAGTTTCGGTCAAAGTAGGTGAGAAATGAAGAAGATGGCCACCCATTTGTTTTGTTTATGTTTTTTTTTACTATTTTACCCTTATAAAATTAATGAAATTTCTTAAATAATCACATCAAAACCGTCGACTTGTAATTAGAATAAGTATTATTTCCTTTTAGGTCCATTTATTTACCATAGCCAATTAATACATTTAACTAATATAATTAATTTTTGTAGATTTTACGATTTAATTTTTTTAATTTATTAATTAGTTAAAAATTAAAATTTCTTAACCAAAAATTTAATATAACCCTATACTAACTCTATAAACATTAATTAATTAATAAAATATTAATTTATTGGTTGAAATTGTTGTCCCGAAATCACTGTTTCTGACACCACTGAAAATGGACTGTTACAGACATAATTTTTTTCATTTGAAGTTCATAGAAATAAAATTTTTAGAAATATGATTCTTTTTAATATATAGTAACTAAATTATCCATTTAAAAGTAAAGGGAACTAATTTAAATAGTTCCCTATAATAATGGGACCTACATGATAATTTCACTTTTTATTATATTATTACTAATTAATTCCTATGATACTTGAGTTTATTGAATCTCACTGCAACTTACGAATTTTTAGAAACGATTTTAGATTTTGATATATTTTATTATTCATTCTTTAAAAATATAGTAAATGAAGAAAGACATTTATAGTGCTCAAGTTAAAAAACTAGAAATTAATATTTCATGGGATAATTTTGATATAAAAAATATAAAACAATTAATGATTAATAGCCTTAATCAAACTGTTATGGTTTGCTGCAGATAGTTCATAAGTCCAATTTAATTATATCTTATTGGATAAATGTAGAATAATTTGTTTAATATAATATTATTTTGGATTCATCTTAAAAAATATTCTGATGCTTGGTAACCTTTTTAATCAATAAGATTCCGGTCACTTTGAACTTGCCATTCAATATCCCACTAAAATTATGAGAACGAGAGAGAGAGAGTTATGGACAATGCATGGATGCATGCATGCGTGATCTGAGCTAGTATATAAGTAGGTGTGTATTGCAATATTTGAAACATAACACAACCAAACCAAACTATAGCAAAGAAAAACACATACGAAGCTACCATGGCTAATTGTCAAATGAAAAAAGCTCAAAAATACACAATGGGCAAGCTTTGGAACTCTACCAGCGAAACTGTAACCCTGAGTGGCAAGAAAGTTTGGCAAGGCTCTCATGACGCAGATTTCCCGAAAACCATTGAAGATGGAGATGCGGGTGAGTTTACGCATGATGCAGTGACTCAGCAGAATGAAGTTCCAGGTTCCATGGTTGGTCTTGTGTACGAGCTACATGATGGAACTAGGTGGATTGTTGTAGTTATGCTGTAAAAATTGTTAGCAGCAGTTACTTATACACACTTTATAAATACTATTGTTGTATTGGTTAAAGAAGATAACAATACAAAAATCATTCTATACATATTCTAGTATCTTTCAACTTACTGTAGATATTAACATGGTATCAGCCACCTAGGTTCTGGAGATCTTGATTTTCTTATGCTTCCATGACTACCACTGCTTCTACTGATTCTGCCTCTGTCGAGCATTGTTGTCCGGCGTTCACTGGTGCTCTGGTCGTTCAATCCTTTCCTCACCATGATATTGTTAAGTTAGATGACAGAAACTTTGTTCAATGGCAGCAACATATTCGCTTGATCATTGAAGGTTATGAATTGAATTTTTTTTGGAGGGAACATTACCTGCTCCGCCGCGTTTTGTGTAGTATCCGGAGGGACCTCTAGTTCCAAATCCAGATGCCTTGGCGTTCGTTTAGTAGGATAAGTTACTTGCCTCCTAGTTACTTTCTACTATTAGTCTCTCACTGTTGTCTTCTTTTACATATGCTAGGACGGCATGCGATGTTTGGAATACTGCCACTCGCCTTTTCACTGCAGTCACAAGTGCCAACTTATCTCGCATTCGCCATGATTTACACTCGCTTAAGAAAGGTAATATGTCAATAAAGGAGTATGTAGATACCTGTGCCTTAATCGAGGCTTTTAGATCTCGGATCTAGGAGGCAGAGAAAGTGGAGATCATACTTGCAGGCCTGCCACCGGAGTTCAATGCCGTGCTCACCTTAGCGTCATTCTCATCGAAAACCTTACCATTACAATGCCTCATTGATGCACTGTTGGAATACGGAAGTCGTTAGATTCATGCGGTTGACGAAGGGTCGTTTCATACTAACCTTTTGAAGACTGTTTCGTCACCGCCGGTGGTGGACTCTGTGCATGGTGGTCATTCCCCTTCTGGTGGTTGCAGGAAGGGTTTCGATCCAGAATCCAATGTCAGATTTGTGGTCAGTTTGCGCATTTAGCTCAACATTGTTATTATCGTTATAATCGCGAGTACGGTGGTTAGACGTCGGTGGCTCAGGCTTCAAATCTGATTGGTCGTGATAGAAAGTGTTCGGATGCTGGTTTCTCGTTTCCATTGCCAGCCTCTGGTCAGTTTGGTGGTTCTTCGTTGATGGAGCTGCAGGGATTTCTTTCTGGTAACTGGTGGGATGGTCAATTGTCTGCTGCGTCTCCCCTGCATATGTCGCACACTAGGGTTTCTAATCCTTTTGTTGCATTTGATGATGGAGCAAGCCTGCCGTTTGGGCATTATGCTGGGTCAAGCCAGCCATTTGGGCCTAGTCATGAGCCTCATTTTGTGCCTGGTTCAAGTCTAGATTTTGGGCCTACTGCTGGGTTCACTAGGTCGAATACTTTTCGCCAACACCTTGGGCCATCCGTACATGCTAAGTCATCTTACCCAGGCCAGGATTTTGGGGGTGAGTTTCCTTCACTTGGGCCGACTGCTAATGTTCTTCCAAATGGGTCGACATTTAATTGTGTGGAGTTTGCGAGTCCTCTTGGTCGTGGACGTGAGCTTGAGATTTCAGGTGGTGATGCCTATACTGCATCTGGGTTGTGTGTTCCTTGACAGACCAAACCAAGAGCTCTGTTTATACTGGGTTAGATCTGTGCATTGTGTTGCCTCGAATACCCGATTTAAATGCTTTTGATGTCTCTAACTCTACTGGGTCTACTATTAATGCCACTCATTTGGGGCCCAATTTTGATAATGATGATTCATATATTCCTATGCCTGTAGGAACTTTATCCTGGTATCCGAATTTAGGGGCTATGCACCATGTCTGTCGAGATGCCTCTGCTTTGAATGAGTCTACACCATACTCAGGTACATCCCCTCTCTTAATGGCTGACGGGACTCCTACTAAGATCTCGTGTGTTAGATATTCTATTTTACCTACGCAGACTAAATTGCTACGTTTGTCTATTATTTTGTATGTGCCGAATATACAGAAGAATCTCCTATCTGTGTTCTAGTTTGCTACTAAAAATAATGTGTTTTTTAATTTCATCCGACTTACTATGTTATTAAGGACATCAGTACTCAGGAAATTTTGCTGGGGCCACATTTGTGATGGGCTCTACCATTTCTCTCTGTCGATTGGTTCTTTTGAATCTGTTGTGGCTCCTTTTGTTGCCAACATTGGACTCTAAACCCGTCTTGCCAGCTGTGATGTTTTTGCTTTATGGCACAAACGACTTTGTCATCCTTCTGCTTCTATTGTTAAATCTGTTCTAGATAAATGTAATATTGCTTCAAATAAATTTTGCCTTGATTATGTTTTTACTGCATGTTAGAAAGGAAAGTCTCATAAATTCCCCTTTCCAAACTCTACTACTGAATATAATGATCATTTTGCTTTGGTTGTCTCTGATTTATGAGGACTTGCGTCTGTTTCCTGTAGAAGTAATTGGTATTATGTCTCGTTTATTGACATGTGTACTCGCTTTACTTGGATCTATCTTATTCGCCAAAAGTATCAGGCTGTGGATTTCTTTGTTCAGTTTCAGAGGTTAGTCAAAACTCAGTTTGGGAGAAATATTAAACAATTTCAAAGTGATTAGGGTGGAGAGTTTCATGCATTCACGTCTGTTTTGGTGACTCAAGGGATACTTCATAGGTTGTCCTATCCACATATGTCCGAACAGAATGGGGTGGCTGAGCACAAACACAGGCATATAATTGACATGGGTCTCACACTTTTGGCCCAAGAAAATCTCCCTATGGATTATTGGGGCTATAAATTTTGTTATGTTGTTCATCTCATTAATTATCTTCCTACCTCAATTCTGAAGGGCCAGTCTCCTTACAAGGTTCTTCATGGACAAGACCCCACATATGACCATTTATGAGTATTTGGGTGTTGTTGTTTTCTGTACTTGCATCCTTTTCTGTGTCACAAGTTGGATTTTCGTTCTCAGCCCTGTACATTTTTAGGGTATAGTTCCCAACATAAAGGTTATTAATGTCTCACACCGGATGGTAAGATAGTCATTTCTCGTCACGTTGTGTTTGATGAACAAAGGTTTCTATTCCCTACGTCTGCTAAAAGTTCAGCATCTAAGTCAGGTTAGTGTGTCTCAACATATGTTCCTATTGTTCAGCCTCTCCTTTGTCGTCTCACGGAGTCCTCGTCCTCTCAAACTGTTGAGTCATCATCTCCTGCTCCTGGCTTTTATCCCACGCCCTCTGCCTTAGAAGTTCCACAAGCTGATTTGGTCTCTGATCGTGAGCCACATCATTTCTTTTCCTCGCCTACAAGAGACAGTTTTCCTAGTCTAACCACAATTACTTCCAATATTCAGTCTTCTCCTCTGCCTATGAGGAATACTCATCCAATGGTTACTTGGACAGGAGTTCTATGACTAATGCAAAGAGTGTTCTCACTATGATGATTAGCTCGTCTGTCCTGTCTAATGATGAAGGGGGTTGTCTTAGTGATCCTACTGAATACAGGAGTCCAGCTGGTGCATTACAGTATATGGTCCTAACTCGACCTAATATTGCATATGCGGTAAATCATATATGTCAGTTCATGCATGTGCCTACTACTGTACATTTGGTTGCATTAAACAAACCTTGTAGTATTTATGTCGCACTCTTAATTATGGGATCATCTTTAATCCATCTAACATGTTTTCTTTAGTCGGTTATGCCGAAGCCAACTGGGGGCTGGATTTTGATGATCGCTGGTCTACAATGGGCTACTGTGTTTATTTTCGCCACACACCCATCTCCTGGTGTTCTAAGAAACAGCTAGTTTTTTCGTGGTCTACAGCTGAGGCAGAATATCGGAGTCTCGCTGGGGCTACCAGTGATGTTACTTGGTTAGTCTCGTTGCTAAAGGAATTACAACTTCGCTCTGACGATCCACCTACTATTTGGTGCAACAACTCTAGTGCAGTAGTAGTTGCTCTTGATCGCTGTAAAATCAGAGTTTTAAATATTTATAAAAGAATGATCAAACCTAGAGACTAACTCACAACGATATTAAGGCAAGTGTACCTATCACACAGTAGTATAGCTTCGGCAAGACCGGATATCGAACCCAAAGGAACTAAAAGTATTAATACTCACTTTCTTTTTATTATTTAACCTAAAAATAGAGTGAAGGTTGCTTTTAAACTAAATTGTCGACAACTAAACTAAGGAAACAAAGACAAAAAGATGAAATTGGGGATAACTTGAAAAAGACTCAGTTGATTGCGATGATACCCTCGGGAAGAATCCACCTAGACTTCACTTTTTATCTAACCCTAAATTATATGATTTCTTTACTTACCTTGATCCGTGAGACTCCCTAACCTATATTAAACCCTCTCTCGAGGCGAATAACGTCTAAACCTAGGTTAATTAGTGAAACTCTCGTTGGCTTATAATAACCCCCTAGGATAGCAGTAAATCGATCAATGGACTCCCATATTAGGTTTCACCCTAATCTGGCAAAATCTCGTAACCCTATCTCTAGGCGTTCGATCAACTCCGCTTAATTATGTTAGATCTTTTCTTTGGAAGGGTCTATTCCTCCTCCACCTAAGCACATTAGATTTGGATTAAGCAACATAATCAAGAACAAACTAAGTATTTTATCATATAACTTAAAAATTAAATAATAAAATCTGTCTAGGTTTCATTCCCCTTCAGGTATCTGAGGGGTTTAGTTCATAATGTAAAAAGAAAACATCATAAGAGAAAAGATAAAACAAAACATAAGAAAAATCCTAAAACCCCGTGAAGGAATTGAAGGAGAATTCCGCCGTCTTGAGTATAACTCCGGCTTCTTGAGATGAATCAACTGGCTATCTTCATGTTATTCTCTAACTCTGACCTTCTCGGCTTGGCTCCTTGGCCTAGCTTTCGATGCCTTTCAAAGGTGGTTCTTGGGGGATATTTATAGGCTCTTGAAATGCGATTCTTTCTCCCTAGTATCCTTTTCGGATTGAAATTGCTCTTTCCAGCGACAGAGGCACAGCCATAGCACACGCCCGTGTGAATCGAGACCTGACCGTGTTTGGATTTCTACTTAAGGCACGACCGTGTGTGGTGGTGATGAGGCCGTGCTCTAGGTGTTCATCGAGACACGGCCGTGTGGACCTTGGGCCAGGCTGTGTCAATTTTGTGAAAAGGCCTATTTGCTTCGTTTTAGGCCCGTTTTGTGTTCTTTTCATCCTCGGGTGCTTTCCTGGGTATAAGACATGAAAAGAACGGATTAAAAGCACCTTTTTATTCAAAACAAGGCATAAATCTTCAAATAGTATAATAAATGTGGGATTAAAATATGTTACTTTTATGGTTTATCAAATACCCCCGCACTTAAGCTTTTGCTTGTCTTCAAGCAAAATTCTCAACTTACAATTAAGACGAACTTTCCATGATCTATAATTCTTATCAACAATATCTTATCCTAATTCATAGATAATTCATACATGGATAATTTGATTCAAAGCGTCCTAAAGATGCAAACGAGATAAGTCATAATTTTGTACCTCGAAACATATGTGTCTTCCCTCTTTTAAATAACTACCTTTTCAATTCAAAATCAACAAGGATTGATATCCTCGCTTAGGATTCACTCAAATCACTCAAAAGTGTTTAAGATTCAGAAAAGGATCTCTCATAAGTCAAACCTGAAAAGTTAATCTCATAGGCTTGCTTGAAAATCAAATCTCCACCACTGTAATATGAGATGACAAATAGATCAAAAGGTCTTTGTTCGGGTTGTAACGAGGCTAGGGTAAAAGGTGTGGTCATAGGCTAAAATTAGAGGGTTAGAATCGAGATTGAATTGACAAGTACCTACCTAAAACTTTACCGAAACTTTGTTGACTGAAAGGTATTAATCCTATTAATACGAGCTTTTTCCTTTGAAAACAAACTTTTGATTGTGAAAGCTCTCTTTTCATACTACTTAATATTATATATATATATTTAAGAACAAACTAAATAAAGAATAATAAACTTTGGTAACTGATCAAATCAAGTCTCGATCAAGTGGTAGTCAAAAGAAAGGGTGATAACAAATACAAAGACTGTGGGTTAATATTAGTGGGTGAGTCAATAAAAAGGGTTTGTTACGGTCAAAGGGGTTCACTAGGGGTTAATTGTAAGGGTAGGTTATTTAATGGAATTAGTGGGTTAAAACCTAGGTGCCTTTATCATCTCTATATATCAAATCATAATTGTGGTCTCGACATGTATAAACAAGGCAAGTTCTAGAATAACAGTTCATAGTTGACACACTCATAATCCAAGAATGAGCACGAAAAAGAATATATGCTCTATAAGGTTCAAATACTCACAAAAATTATGGGTGTTTTGACATCATCCTTATGAATTTCAAATTTCAAGGTAGAATTTAATTTTAGGTCAACAACCTAGCAAGAATTTTAATTCTTGAAAAACAGACTTATCATGCTTGATTCTCTAGTATTCCTTAAATTAAACATCAATGTACAATTGACTATGACTTATTCTAAAACATGTCAATAATCATCACAAATCATTAGAAATTTCATCCTAATTAGTAATATGACAACTTTGCTTAAGAATAAGACTAAATCAAGGATTTGAAAATAATGAAGAAAGTTAGGCACTTATATTCTGTTTTTACCCTCAGGGATTTGAGAATAATGAAAAAAGTTGGGTATAACTATTCACCCCCCACTTAAGATGTACATTGCCCTTAATGTACAAGGATATATAATGAGCTTTACGAGACAAATCAAAAGAGAAGGGTAAAGAGTACTCCCTGAGGGTTGGATGTTTCTCGTGGAGGATGGTTCCTACTACTGCGCTCTGCGTTTAGATGAAGAAATTGGGAGCTCGTAGGGAGTTAGCCAGGAATTATTGAGTCCTATATAAAATAAACTAAACAGAAAGTTAAATATAAGAAAAATAAAGAAAGAGGAAACAAAAATGTAAACAAAATAAAATTTAAAGATAAATGGACCAAAGAGTCCTTATTGAGGGATGGTTCGCAAGGTGGGAATCAACACAAAGGTTGGGGATGTGGTGGCAGTGGCGGAAGTGATGAGGTTTATCATGCTGGTGGCATGATTCCCAAGCAGCCTAGCGAACCTGTCACTAAGAAACTAAAAGAAAATTAAATGAAAATAGCAGTAGAGAAGCTTAGAAAAGGAAAATAAAGGAGAAGGGCAGGAAATTGAAGCAAAAGAGAAAGAAAACATGAAAACTAATTGGTCTCAAAGACCTTTGGCTTATTGTTGAGACGAAGCTGCCGACATGAACTCATGTGATCGTTCTTCGTTGAGGAGCCTTTGCTTGGCTTTTTCCGCTTCTTCATCATGATTTTTGTGTTTTGCTTAAGAGTCTGGACACTTACAAAGTGAAAAATCTGAAAGAGAAAGAAGATAAAGGAAAGGAAAAGAAAGATGTGATCAGATGGGGGGAAAAGGCTATAGGATTTAAATAGGATTTGAATTCTGGCATGTCCCCGCGGCCGTGGCACCAGGGTGTGTCGACTTGCACGGCCGTCTCACACGGCCGTGTTATAGAGGGTGTTGTTCCCCTATGCCCGTGCTTGTGATGTTTTTCTTTTGGCACGGTCGTCTTGCACGGGCGTGTCTCCCCCATGTTTTATAAGTCAGTAGCTTCACACGGATACTGGCATGGACGTGTTCTATCCATGGTATAAAAGTCAGTATCCTCACACAGTTTGGGGCACGACCGTGCCATATCTGTCGGTGCCCGTGTAGAGGGTGGTTGGATATGTGACGTTGGGGGTGGCAGTTAGGCTGACTGTACGGCCTCTGCCCTGTTAGTGTGGCAGTTTTGGTGGTCCACACGGCCACAGACACGACCGTGTATAAGGCCGTGTGGCCTGGAATTCTGTACTTTTAGGTTAGTTGAACAAAAAGAAAAAGAAGAAGCAAAACTAATATGATGCAAGCAGATGTGAAACAAAAATAGGTTAGTGCTCGGGTTGCCTCCCGAGAAGTGCTTGTTTAAAGTCTTAAGCTAGACTTTTCCTTATTTATTTGAAATTTTTAGGGAGGTTTAAATGTTTGAATGTCTTACCTCGTGCTTATGGTTTTATTCTCTTGACAAAGTTAGAGTCGAGTGCTAAATATTGGATTGCTTACCTCGACTATTCCGGGTGGGAAGTATCATGTACCTTGAGAAGAATTTCTCCCTTTGCTTTCAGGTCTGTTGAAGTGATGGGAGGATCGACCTTGTCTAACAGTACCTGATCTCCTATTTTAAAGTGATTTGATGTCCCCACGAGTTCTTCTGATGGTTCCTCGGGTTTTACTTCATGTGGATCTGACTCTTCTGTGATCTGTGTTTTCTGCTCCTTTAAATTGTCAACCCTAAAGCTTTGTTCCTCGTGTAACTCAACTTTGTCGACTTTGGGTCTATGATTCGGCTCAGGGTTTTGTCCTTGTGATATTTCCTGTGATGAAGGTTGAACAGTTTGGTTATATATTGGAATAACTTTCTTACCTTCATTGACTGTCGTTCTAGCTGAGTGGAGAGCTTGAAGATTGATTGATTCATCTCCAACACAAAGTATGAGCTCTCCTGCGGCAACATCAATTTTTGTTTTGGCCGTTGCTAGGAAAGGCCTTCCTAAAATTAAGGGGATTGAATTATCCTTATCCATGTTTAAGACACCGAAGTCTACTGGGAAAACAAATTTATCAATTTTAACAAGAACATCTTCGATAATTCCCCTAGGAATTCTAACAGTTTTATCTGCTAACTGAATGCTCATCCTAGTTTGTTTGGGCTTCCCTAGACCTAGCCATTTAAACAGTGAATAAGGCATAACATTTATGCTTGCCTCTAGATCAGCTAACGCATTATCAATATTTAGACTACCTATTAAACATGGAATTGTAAAACTCCCTGGATCTTTTAGTTTCTGTGGTAGTCTATTTTGTAACATCACCGAGCATGTTGCGTTTATTTCCACGTGATGCTCTTCATCTATTTTGCGTTTGTTGGTTACGAGCTATCTTAAAAATTTCCTCGAGTCTGGCATCTGAAAAAGAGCTTCAAGAATAGGTAAGTTAATATGTAATTTCTTTAACAGCTTAAGAAACTTACCGAAATGCTCCTCTGAATCGTCTCTTTTTATTGCTTCAGGATAAGGTATGCGAGGTTGGTACTCTTTAATTACCAGTTTTGACTTTTCTGGTGTGTTAGCTCTATTTTATCTTCGTTTACTTTATTTTCTGGAATTGGATTTGGTTCATCTAACCCCTTACTGTCCTGAGCTGTGATGGCTTGAATTTGCTCTTTAGGGTTGACCTCGGTATTACTTGGTAAACATCCTTGTGGTCGTTCTGACATCATCTTTGCAAGCTGTTCCACTGCATTTGTCACTTCCTTAACTGACTTAGCAATTTTATCAAGTCGGCTCTCGTTGCTTTTGATCACTCTATCAGTTTCTTGGAGATGTTCCTCGAGGGTTGGTTTCTTTTCTTGCGGATATGGCTGATTTCGGAAGTTTTGAGGAGGTTGTTGCCTTTGGTTTCCTTGATTTCCTTATCCTCCCCACGAAAAATTTGGGTGGTTCCTCCAACATGGATTGTAAGTGTTACTATAAGGATTATAATTGGATCGGAAATTATTACCTATATAGTTCATCTGTTCATCTTCTGCTCCTGGTTGGTAGGGTGGGTACTCAGGATTCGCCACAGTTCCACTTGCGTCGCATTGTATGACTGGATGTATCTGTGAAGAACACAAACTATCAAGCTTTTTATTCATCATCTCTAGCTGCGCTGATAGCATTGTCATGGCGTCGACGTTGAAAACTCCTGCTGATTTTGTCAGTTTGGTCCTTGAAGCCTGAAATTGATAATTGTTCAAAGACATCTCCTCAATGAACTCGTAGGCTGCTTCAGGAGTTTTATTGTTCAGCATTCCACCGGCAGCTGAATCTATCAGTTGCCTCATTGAGGGGTTTACTCCGTTGTAGAAGGTTTGGACTTGTAGCCACAGGGGTAAACCATGGTGTGGGCACCTCCTCAAGAGATCTTTGAATCTCTCCCATGCGTTGTATAGTGTCTCTAAATCCATCTGCACAAAGGAAGAGATATCATTACGTAATTTGGCCCTTTTGGCCGGTGGAAAATATTTCATCAAAAACTTTTCAGTCATCTGATCCCATGTAGTGATTGACCCTCGTTGTAACGAGTTTAACCATTGTTTGGCTTTATTTCTTAATGAAAAAGGGAATAACCGAAGACATATGACATCATCAGAAACACCATTTATTTTAAAGGTATCACAGAGCTCCAAAAAGTTAGCTAATTGTGTGTTTGGATCTTCGTCCTGTAAACCATCAAATTGAACAAACTGTTGAATCATTTGTATTGTGTTAGGCCTTAATTCAAAACTGTTAGCATATATAGCAGGCCTAGCAATACTAGATTCTGCTCCTGTTAAATGCGGTCTCGTATAATCAAACATTGTAAGTGGAGCATTATTTTCCCCCACATCTGGTGGTGGTGGGTTGTTTTCTGCCATCCCTTCAGTAGGATTGGATTTGTTTTCTTCCTCTCTCTCTGTGTAATCTAGGGCTCGCCTGGTTTCTCGACGATTCCTACGAGTGGTAGCTTCGATTTCGTTGTCGAATATCAAAGGTCCTTTCGGGTTCCTTCTAGTCATAAACTAGAGGTACCTGCTAGAAAAAAGAAAGAAAGAAAATTTCAGCTAAAACAAAAAAAAAATAAAAAACAAAGAACAAGAAATAAATTGCAAAAATAAAAATTAGGGCTAAAGTAATAAAAATAGAGTTTTCTTAATATTTTAGTTCCCCGACAACGGCGCCAAAAACTTGATCGCTGTAAAATCAGAGTTTTAAATATTTATAAAAGAATGATCAAACCTGGAGACTAACTCTGACAACGATATTAAGGCAAGTGTACCTATCGCACAGTAGTATAGCTTCGGCAAGACCGGATATCGAACCCAAAGGAACTAAAAGTATTAATACTCACTTTCTTTTTATTATTTAACCTAAAAATAGAGTGAAGGTTGCTTTTAAACTAAATTGTCGACAACTAAACTAAGGAAACAAAGAGAAAAAGACGAAATTGGGGATAACTTGAAAAAGACTCAGTTGATTGCGATGATACCCTCGGGAAGAATCCACCTAGACTTCACTTTTTATCTAACCCTAAATTATATGATTTCTTTACTTACCTTGATCCGTGAGACTCCCTAACCTATATTAAACCCTCTCTCGAGGCGAATAACGTCTAAACCTAGGTTAATTAGTGAAACTCTCGTTGGCTTATAATAACCCCCTAGGATAGCACTAAATCGATCAATGGACTCCCATATTAGGTTTCACCCTAATCTGGCAAAATCTCGTAACCCTATCTCTAGGCGTTCGATCAACTCCGCTTAATTATGTTAGATCTTTTCTTTGGCAGGGTCTATTCCTCCTCCACCTAAGCACATTAGATTTGGATTAAGCAACATAATTAAGAACAAACTAAGTAATTTATCATATAACTTAAAAATTAAATAATAAAATCTGTCTAGGTTTCATCCCCCTTCAGGTATCTGAGGGGTTTAGTTCATAATGTAAAAAGAAAACATCACAAGAGAAAAGATAAAACAAAACATAAGAAAAATCCTAAAACCCCCTGAAGGAATTAAAGGAGAATTCTGCCGTCTTGAGTATAACTCCGGCTTCTTGGGATGAATCAACTGGCTATCTTCGCGTTATTTCCTAACTCTGACCTTCTCGGCTTGGCTCCTTGGCCTAGCTTTCGATGCCTTTCAAAGGTGGTACTTGGGGGATATTTATAGGCTCTTGGAATGCGATTCTTTCTCTATAAGTATCCTTTTCCGACTGAAATTGCTCTTTCCAGCGACAGAGGCACGGCCATAGCACACGCCCGTGTGAATCGAGACCTGACCGTGTTCGGATTCAACTTAAGGCACGTCCGTGTGTGGTGGTGATGAGGCCGTGCTCTAGGTGTTCGTCGAGACACGGCCGTGTGGACCTTGGGCCAGGCCGTGTCAATTTTGTGAAAAGGCCCATTTGCTTCGTCTTAGGCCCGTTTTGTGTTCTTTTCATCCCCGGGTGCTTTCTTGGGTATAAGACATGAAAAGAAAGGATTAAAAGCACCTTTTTATACAAAACAAGGCATAAATCTTCAAAAAGCATAATAAATGTGGGATTAAAATATTTTACTTTTACGGTTTATCACTGCTAATCCCGTCTTTACATTCTAAGTTCAAACATGTTGAGCTTAACTTGTGCTTTGTCTGCGAAAAGGTAGCTGATGGTTCTGTTGTTGTTGGGTGAGGTGCCTGCTTGCGATCAGGTTGCCGACATTCTTACCAAGCCACTATCTGTTTAGCCCTTTGCTCGATTTCACAGTCTTCTTCAAGTTTTGCCCATCGAGAAGATGAGTGAATGTTGGAGTATAGATAAAGACTCTATTAGTCTATTCATTGTTAGTTATTAGTCTGTTATACAAAGCAGTTATGCTGTTAAATTGTTAGCAGCAGTTACTCATACACACTTTATAAATACTATTGCTGTACTAGTTAAAGAAGATAACAATACAAAAATCATTCTATACATATTCTCGTATCTTTCAACTTATTTGTAGATATTAACAGCATTCAATTCAATCTTACTATTAATCAAAGTGGGTATTTATACTTAGATATAATCAAATAGTCTATGATTAACTGTATGCTTGTTTCAAGTCTATACTAATATCCAGAAAGAACCTATTCATTGGGAGCAAATGAAAACCGATCTTGACATAAGAGGAAGCTCAAAATCTAAAGTTAGAAAGTTTGGGTACGTTGCATCAATATCCCAAGAAACGGTCGCCGACACTGAAGGCATCATTTGAGTCAGAGGCATAACTAGGCTTTGCTTGCTGATCAAATTGTGGTGGTAATAAAGGCTATCTAAAATAAATAATACTGTGCTTCCTGCTGGGTGCATTGCCTGTACCACTACTATATTAAATATGATACCCAGTAGAAGATGTGTGAGTGTCTTCGTGTTAAGGCCTTCGCAATATTATGTCACTGCCATGCATTTGCATGTCTGACTATTTGTGTAATATTATTATGGAAAAAATAAAAGGCCCTTTATTAGCTTATTATTTCACTTAATTTGTTTTCTCCAGCTACTGCACCCACCCTTATTCAAAACTATTTTTTTTAATTGCACCAACGATATACATATGGGTCTAATATAATTATTAGAATAAAAGCATTCAATTTAATTATTATAAAATAGAATGTCAATAATAACAAAGAATCGCAAAGAGAAGAAAGAAGCGGAACACGCAATTTTTTTTGCAAAAACCCTTTCGGGGAAAAACCACTAGCAGAGGAGAAAAAAATTCACAATGCCGAATTCGAATAATACATGAGGAGTATAGACCATATCTATTTATGGGTTACAAAAAATAATATTTTAATCAACATCTAATAGAAATAATGCAGTAAGGTTGAAACACCTTATTCAAAACAATATCAAACAGAGGAAATATACTTCCATTCGGGCCGTCGGCCGTCGGCCTTCGTCCTCGTAGATTCCCCTATCTTGCCATTATTGTTAACATAAATTTGGGTCACACATCTAACAATTATGTTGTATATATAGGTTAAAATTTGAACATCAATAATCTCTTCTTACTCTTATATTATAGCAATTTGTTTAAAAAATAAATATGTTTTTTTTCTTTTATAGTTACAAATGTCCTCATCTGTTTGACGGTTTGAGTCTAATTCTATTCGGACCGGGTGGATTCAGGTAAAGCCCTCCTAACAATGTCAACCTCAAGATACGAAGTTGGTCCAAATATTTGGGGAAGATTTGCACTTCCATTAACGCGACTGGCACGATTTGAACCCAGACCACACTTGGAGCGGTGAACACCCTGATCATTAAGCCAACACACAGGGTTCCAATTGGAGAAATTTTTAATAGTAATTAAATAGACTCATATAAATATTTTATATAAAATGTTATTAAGTAGTCTATATAATTAATATCATTAACTTTTTTTATTAAATTATTATGTGGTTATATATAATTTATATATCTTTATTTTTATAGTGTCATTAGTTAATTTAAATAGCTATCATTGTTAAATATTTCAACTATTCTAATAAAAAAATATTTTATCATGACGAGTTTAAATAGATATTTTTAAGAAAAGTCCTAATTAGTAATTTCAATGTTATTTTTATTATTGCATGACTACTAAGTGTAGATTTTTTTTTAAATTTTCAAAATGTGATTAGATAATTTGAGTAGAAGAACTCAAATTTTTAAATTTGGAAACTAGATATATTAACTTCCTAAAAAATAAAAGTAGGAGACTAAATTTCAAATGTACAAATCTTTTCTCTCTCTTACATTTTAGAAAAATGGTTAAATTTTAGTTTTGGTACCTCTATTATGCCTAATATTAAGATTAAACCTTATACATTAATTTCTAATATAATTCAGTCTCTATATTTTTATAATGTTATTAATTAATTCAAATAGTTAATATTGTTAACTTTTTTTTATTAAAAAGTACATTGTTATATATAATTTAATGCCCTAAGAGTCTTAGGGTTTAGGGGCTATTTAACAACTAAACCTGAATTTTTTAAGTCAAAAAGTAAAGGAACTAAATTTTTGAAAATAAAATAGAAGGTCAAAATTTTATGTACAACTTCTAAAATTAAGATTTAATCTTTCTACTTGGATTTTTAAAATAATGTATTCCCCATTTTTTATAATTTTTAATCCAAATAGTTAATATTATTAATTACTCTCAAAACTTTTTTATGTGAATTTTTTTTTTAGAAAAATTCCTTTCTAAATTTTTTTTTTGACATGATGAGTTTAAATAAATTTTTTAAAAAAACCCATATTAGCTACAATAATTATTAAAAGTGTTAATCTTAATATTTCAATTTTACATTATTTGGAAATTTACTTTAACGGTGACATTAATTAATTTAAATAATTTACACACTTATATGTGATAGTTATGTTATTATTTTACTATCATATTCTTTGTATACTAATAAGTCTAAAAAAGGCTATTTGTAATTGAAAGGTTAAAAATGTTTTTCTTCAACTATTTACAGACGTCGTGATGTAAAAAAAAAAAAAAAAACACTATGAACATGGCAAAGTGGTATGACACTATATTTTTTCTATAGATTATATAACAATAGTCAAGTTTCAATTTTGGTCCCTATACTACGTTCAAATTTAAGATTTAATCTTTATACTTCAACTTCTTGGCATATTTTGGTACCTCAACTTTTACAACGTCATTGGTCAGCCCAAACACTTTATTTTGATTAAAATGATGATGTAACTTTTAAAAGTTGTCATCACCATTAAAATTATCTATAAAATTCACGTCCATTACAATATCTTTTTTTTTGTTACATTGTTACTATGTGAATATTTTTTAAAAGAAAATTTAAAAGGTCACTCTAGCAAATTTAACAAAAGAATTTAATGGTATTAACAATTGAAGTTGAATTTTTAAATTTGAAAGTAGAGGTAGAGGTGGATTCTCCCTACGGAGGCTTTGGCCTGCCAAAGTTTTTAAAATTTTAGTTATACCCTTATAATTTTCTAAAAATTTTAATTAGACCCCCAAATTTTTTGAAAATTATTATTAACCTTTGAAAATTTTTAAAAATTTCAATTAGACTCTTTACTTTCTTATTTTTTTTTTGTAAATTTTCGCTAAACCTCTAAATTTTTTTAAATTTTTAATTAGACCTACCAAAATATTTATAAATTTTCACCAAAATTTTAATAAATTTTCACAAAAACCTTGAAAATTTTTAAAATTTTAGTTACCCAAAAAACTTTATGTTAAGATCCGTCACTATATAGAGGACTAAATTCTTAAAATAATAATATGAAGATTAAATTCTTAATGCCAAGAAAGTACATACACTTAAAATATATTTTAACTTTTAAAATTTATTCTATAATTTGATTAAATTTGACTAAATATATTTTAACTTTTAGGGAATAGATTATTGGTGTATATATAGGGAAAGTTAATCTCTCTTGATGAGATTTCTACATTGGTTAAAAGTTATGATAAAATGTCAATGTTGATATCAATCAATCAGCTAGAAAGAATAGACGAGCTAATCTATCTAGAGGTGGGGAAGATAAAATTTCCTATAAGAGTTGTTGAAATGGGTTTATCAGATTCTTTAGGTGATAACAGTAAAGACCATGGCATGAAGGGAAGAGAAAACGAGGAATCAGTACAAGATAGGGAAGACAAAATCGTATAAAAATTTGAATCGGCGAAGAGACCTGGATCAGAAAAGGCTTCAGATGAGAGACTAGGTTGGGAAGACGAAGCCATTAATATGTTTATCCTCGAAAAATCAAACAATAACGACGGATGTAAAAATACATTACAAAATATGTTAAGGTTGGAAGAGGAACAGATGATTGGAAAGAGGGTCGAACCTAGTTTGGAAGAGAAGGATAAAAGCAGGTGTAAGGCCCAATTTATGCTTAGGGCCCATTAGCAAATAAACCCAAAAAATAAATTAAACAGTCCAGTTTTTATTACAAACCCAATAAGAAATTGGCCTAAAATTACATCAAACCCTAACCCAAATTCAAGCCCACAACATTAAAATTTTTATAAAAATCAAAACCCTAGGGCAAGCTTCAGCCGCCGCTCCCCCACACATGCGCCGGATGCCTCCAACGTCGCTCCTCCATGTCGCCACCACGTACGGCCTTCGTACCTGTAACATCCTGAAAAGGGCCTATGCATTTTCGGTTTAATTGTACGAAATGACATGTCTTATGTGTTATGAATGTATTGTGAACATTTTTTGAAACATGGAAACGTACGGAAATGTTAGGTTTAAAAGAGGAAAGTGAACATTTTTGGAAACTAGGAAATGTAAGGAAATGTTAAGTTAAAAGAGGAAAGTGAACATTTTTGGAAACTAGGAAATGTAAGGAAATGATTTAGAAATGATTCAAAAGAGGAAAGTGAACATTTCTGGAAACTTGGAGATGTAAGGAAATGTTAGGTTAAAGGAGGGAAACGAACATTTTTGGAAACTTGGAAATGTAAGGAAATGTCATAGAAATGTTAAGTTTTAAAGTTTAAAAAGGGGAAACTAAGGCAAGGTGGTCTTAAGAGAAAATGCATGTGAAATATGACATATAAATAGCCTTGGTAAAATGGCTACAAGGCACCACTTAGGGCCTCTGGAAATGGCACCACATACAGGAGTATGGGGCCAAGGTTCGAGCTGCAGGGGAAGCAAAATAAAAGTTTTATTTCGCAGCAGAGATTAGCAGCAAGGGACGGCACAAGGCTATAATTTAGGAGCTTTTATTCTTTTATTTTTAAGAGATAAATAGTGGGTAAATAAGGGATAAATAATGGATTTATTTTAGATTATTTTCAAGAGATAAATAAGGAATTATTCTTTAATTAGGAAAATAAGGGAGAAGTGATGGCCAAGTAAGGGACTTTGAGTTTAATAATTTCGGCTAAGTAAGGATAGTTGCGGAATTATCTTTTATTTTAGGAGATAATTAAAGAGATAAAGCTATCAAAATAGAAGAGTGATGGCCAAGTAAGGGATTCTAAGTTAGTAAATTCGGCTATATAAGGAAAAGAGGCCATTCATCATTCTTTCTCTCAACCCTTCTCTCTCTGTAGAATTTCCTAGAGCATTTGTTCTTCTTCTTTTTGTTAGCCAAAGCCGAAAATTCAAGATATCACCATTAGCCAATTTCTTTTCTTTCCAAACCATCAAAAGCCGAATCTTTGAGGGTTTCAAGCATAGGTGTTCGATTTCTTCAAGAAAGGGTAAGAACAAGTTTTGATTTCTATTCTTTTCTTTTAGATTTGTCGAAATCTAGGATTAATCCCATCAATATTCTTATTTGCCGAAATTTGGAAGGATTTTTTCGGGATTTTTGCCATAGTCGACTATAAAGGAAAAGATCTTCGGGATTTGACCATCAAGGTAAGTCATATCTGACATTCGGCCAAGGGCCATCGATTGTGATTAAAGGTTAAAAGTTGATCTAACATGTGGTTTTAGGGATGTCGACAGAAGCTATAACCAAGGGATAATTTGGGGATTTAAGATCCTTAAGGTAAGAAACTATAAGATTCGGCCAAAGGCCATTCATTATGTTTAATGTTAGATTAAACTCTAACATGTGTCTATAGGGTTTTTGACAACAGTAAGGAAGCAAGGATTCAATTTGGGATTTGATTCTTAAGTCAATCGGCAACAAGGTAAGTTTTAGTATACTAATCCTACTAGGATTTGGATTTATGGCCGAATGGCTTTTTAATTAAATTAGTAAGTGATTAATCAAATGTAGGGATTAAGGATCTAAGCGGTAGATCAGATTACGAGATCTCAAGGAATTTGCTAAGCGAATCAGGTGTGTACCCCACACAATTTCATAATAAGTTTTATGGCTATGTCTAATTAAAATATGTGATATTAAGAATAAGAAAGTGGCTAAGGTACCATGTTATGGTACTAAGTACTCAGGTACGTTTCCTACTCTTACTAGGAATATGAAATATGTTATTTGTAACATGAGAATAAGAATGTGAACTTTGGCATATTAATGCATATTACAAAATGGGGCATATGGGTTATTGAAAGGGGAAGTGAATGTGGTGACCTAAGACCACGAACACGGTGACCTAAGACCGTGGTATCTGAATGTGGTGACCTAAGACCACGAACACAGTGACCTAAGACCGTGGTATCTGAATGTGGTGACCTAAGACCACGATGTCCCGAATGCGGTGACCTAAGACCGCGATATCTGAATGTGGTGACCTAAGACCACAAATGCGGTGACCTAAGACCGCGATATGGAGTGTAGCAGAAGGAGGGTCGACTTAGTAGTCCCCACGGTGTACAGGTTGGTACGGGGGAGTGTAGCGGATGGCTTATTAGGTTTGGGTTTGGGAATGCATCATAATTTGTATGCTATGATATGAATGTGTAATATTTGTTATGCCCGATTCTATTATGATTTAGTGTTGTGTACACATTGAGTCTGTTGACTCACCCCGTTGAGGGACCATGTTTCGGGTGATGAACAGTAATGGACCGGGACGGAAGAATTTGTTGTGGCCATGCTCAACATGAAGTTTTTATTTTTATGGACTATTAATTTTTAAGTACTCCGAATTATTTGGATTTACTAGATGTAATAAGGCCATAAGGCCCTAGTGCACTATTTTATTTCTGTTTTTATTTATTATGTTACGAAAGTTTTATTAAGTTAAAGATTAAGTAATTTATTTTAAATGTATTCTATATGTTTTATCACCTAAAATTTAAAAGGGTTTTCATTATAAAACGATTTTGTTTTCTACTCGAGCCCAACCCAAAACAATATTTCTTTCAAAACACACTATTTTCCCAAAGTAACAAAAGAACTTTGAACCGGTTTACTTGAGGAACATACCAAATCTGGTCAAAACTCGTGGGCCGGGTTTGGGGTGTTTCAGTTTGGTATCAGAGCCCGTTTCAAACTCTCGGCCTGAGGTTTAAGGCCCCAAAACATTTTCAAAGCGAGACCAAATAAGTTTTATGAAAACATTTTTTTTGAAATAAGCAGGTTTTTGGCATGGCACCCAAGTCTCCGACCCGCAGTCCACCAGGTAAGTACCCCTCTTCATTTGTGTGATTTATAGTATGATGTGTAGAAGGGTAGAAATGGAATAAGTACTTGAACCCTAGGACTAGTTTGCCCCAACAAATACATAGGACTTAAGTGCCTAATTAAAACAAACCTGTGGTTAAGTCGCCGAGTCAGGGTGTGGCAACCATTGTGCGCATGTCTAGGAATGGATCCGGAAGAGCCTGGTACTTAAGCAGTCCTAGTGACTCACCTCCTCTTCGCTGGAATCCTACCTGGTGCGTAGCTACGGTTCACCCTAACCATGAGGACTTATTCATAGGCTAAACCCAATAACTAAAACCCGAAAGGGACTAGCCATGTTTTTATAAAAACCCTAGTTTTAAAACTCTTAAAATTACCTTTTCAATTTGTGAGAACTATTTTTACAAAATACTCCGAAAAATTTTTGATTTATGAAATTACAAAAATACCCTTAGTGGTAAATTACAAAAATACCCTTGGTTTATGAAATTCCCAAAATACCCACAGTTCTTATCAAGATTTCATTACTTTATAAAATGTTCAAAAACCCTAATTTGAAAATTATCAAAAATACCTTGATTTTGGAAAATTATGAAATTGCCCTTAACCACAAAATTGCTAAAATGACCCTGATTTTCAAAATTTTTGCAACATTACCGAATTGGAAAACAAATTCTCAAAAAGAACCCCCAATTTTTGCAACTTTTGAAATACCCCTGAATTATTAAACTTTACAAATTTACCCTGGTTTATGAAAAATTACCGAAATACCCCTGGAATTTCAAAATGACCGAAAGGCCTCGGGATTTCAAAATTACCAAAATACCTTTATTGGCAAAATTACCAAGGAACCTTATTTTGAAAAATTACGAAAATACCCTGTAGGACAAATTACGAAAATACCCCTGGGTAGTGGAAAAAAAAAACAACAACAATGAAAACTACAACATTTCTCTGAATGAACGAAAGTTCATAATTGGTTGACGAATGTGAACATGACTTTCTGAATAGTGAACTTGAGCTGAGAACTTCGTTTGATCGAAAGAACCACTTTTAAACATCTCTTTTCATAAAACTGTTCGCGGTTAATCAGTGAAACAAAAGTACTAATGTATAAAACTCTTAAATTAGATTAAATCGCGACGTTAGAAAATGAGAATTCTGCTCGTGTTTTTAAGCCAACTACTAAAAATCCGGACCGTCCGTGTGCTCAGTGTGGAAGGTATCATGTTGGCGAGTGTTGGAACCGAGATCAGGAATGTTTTAGATGTAAGTCTAAGGCTCATTTGGTTAAGAATTGCCCTCAGAAAAGAAGGTTTGTGGTTTAAACCATGGAGGAAATGGTCATGGAACACCCGGTAGAGGTGCTGAAGGTTCAGATGTGAGACAACCAAGGATATGATAGCAGTTAAGTTCCTTGTTTTTGGAGTACTATTTATTGTTTTAGAGATAGTTCATTCTTGTTACAAGTGAACTGTTTGAAACTTTGGTGTGAACTTAGAGACTGTGCCTAGAAGGTAAGATAGTTCTTTAAGATCAGAGTGCGCAGCAATAGCGTAGTGGGGTGAGTTAGACCGTACAATGGTTCGTTAGTAAGTAATTTCGAGGACGAAATTATTTTTAAGGAGGGTAGAACTGTAACATCCTGAAAAGGGCCTATGCATTTTCGGTTTAATTATACGAAATGACATGTCTTATGTGTTATGAATGTATTGTGAACATTTTTGGAAACATGGAAATGTACGGAAATGTTAGGTTTAAAAGAGGAAAGTGAACATTTTTGGAAACTAGGAAATGTAAGGAAATGATTTAGAAATGATTCAAAATAGGAAAGTGAACATTTCTGGAAACTTGGAGATGTAAGGAAATGTTAGGTTAAAGGAGGGAAACGAACATTTTTGGAAAATTGGAAATGTAAGGAAATGTCATAGACATGTTAAGTTTTAAAGTTTAAAAAGGGGAAACTAAGACAAGGTGGTCTTAAGAGAAAATGTATGTGAAATATGACATACAAATAGCCTTGGTAAAATGGCTACAAGGCACCACTTAGGGCCTCTGGAAATGGCACCACATACAGGAGTATTGGGCCAAGGTTCGAGCTGTAGGGGAAGCAAAATAAAAGTTTTATTTTGCAGTAGAGATTAGCAGAAAGGGACGGCACAAGGCTATAATTTAGGAGCTTTTATTCTTTTATTTTTAAGAGATAAATAGTGGATAAATAAGGGATAAATAATGGATTTAATTTAGATTATTTTCAAGAGATAAATGAGGAATTGTTCTTTAATTAGGAAAATAAGGGAGAAGTGATGGCCAAGTAAGGGACTTTGAGTTTAATAATTTCGGCTAAGTAAGGATAGTTGCTGAATTTTCTTTTATTTTAGGAGATAATTAAAGAGATAAAGCTATCAAAATAGAAGAGTGATGGTCAAGTAAGGGATTCTAAGTTAGTAAATTCGGCTATATAAGAAAAATAGGGCCATTCATCATTCTTCCTCTTAACCCTTCTCTCTGCCGAATTTCCTAGAGCATTTGTTCTTCTTCTTTTTGTTAGCCAAAGCCGAAAATTCAAGATATCACCATTAGCCAATTTCTTTTCTTTCCAAACCATCAAAAGCCGAATCTTTGAGGGGTTTCAAGCATAGGTGCTGTCGATTTCTTCAAGAAAGGGTAAGAACAAGTTTTGATTTCTATTCTTTTCTTTTAGATTTGTCGAAATCTAGGATTAATCCCATCAATATTCTTATTTGCCGAAATTTGGAAGGATTCTTTCGGGATTTTTGCCATATTCGACTATAAAGGAAAAGATCTTCGGGATTTGACCATCAAGGTAAGTCATATCTGACATTTGGCCAAGGGCCATCGATTGTGATTAAAGGTTAAAAGTTGATCTAACATGTGGTTTTAGGGATGTCGATAGAAGCTATAACCAAGGGATAATTTCAGGATTTAAGATCCTTAAGGTAAGAAACTATAAGATTCGGCCAAAGGCCGTTCATTATGTTTAATGTTAGATTAAACTCTAACATGTGTCTATAGGGTTTTCGACAATAGTAAGGAAGCAAGGATTCAATTCGGGATTTGATTCTTAAGTCAATCGACAACAAGGTAAGTTTTAGTATACTAATCCTACTAGGATTTGGATTTATGGCCGAATGGCTTTTTAATTAAATTAGTAAGTGATTAATCAAATGTAGGGATTAAGGATCTAAGCGGTAGATCAGATTACGAGATCTTAAGGAATTTGCTAAGCGAATCAGGTGTGTACCCCACACAATTTCATAATAAGTTTTATGGCTATGTCTAATTAAAATATGTGATATTAAGAATAAGAAAGTGGCTAAGGTACCATGTTATGGTACTAAGTACTCAGGTACGTTTCCTACTCCTACTAGGAATATGAAATATGTTATTTGTAACATGAGAATAAGAATGTGAACTTTGGCATATTAATGCATATTAGAAAATGGGGCATATGGGTTATTGAAAGGGGAAGTGAATGTGGTGACCTAAGACCACGAACACGGTGACCTAAGACCGCGATATCTGAATGTGGTGACCTAAGACCACAAATGCGGTGACCTAAGACCGCGATATCTGAATGTGGTGACCTAAGACCACAAATGCGGTGACCTAAGACTGCGATATGGAGTGTAGCGGAAGGAGGGTCGACTTAGTAGTCCCCACGGTGTACAGGTTGGTACGGGGGAGTGTAGCGGATGGCTTATTAGGTTTGGGTTTGGGAATGCATCATAATTTGTATGCTATGTTATGAATGTGTAATATTTATTATTCCTGATTCTATTATGATTTAGTGTTGTGTACACATTGAGTCTGTTGACTCACCCCGTTGAGGGACCATGTTTCGGGTGATGAACAGTAATGGATCGGGACGGCAGAACTTGTGGTGGCCATGCTCAACATGAAGTTTTTATTTTTATGGACTATTAATTTTTAAGTACTCCGAATTATTTGGATTTACTTGATGTAATAAGGCCATAAGGCCATAGTGCACTATTTTATTTCTGTTTTTATTTATTATGTTACGAAAGTTTTATTAAGTTAAAGATTAAGTAATTTACTTTAAATGTATTCTATATGTTTTATCACCTAAAATTTAAAAGGGTTTTCATTATAAAACGATTTTGTTTTCTACTCGAGCCCAACCCAAAACAATATTTCTTTCAAAACACACTATTTTCCCAAAGTAAAAAAAGAACTTTAAACCGGTTTACTTGAGGAACATACCAACTCTAGTCAAAGCTCGTAGGCCGGGTTTGGGGTGTTTCAGTACCTGCAAAGGATAAACAACAACACAGCAAAGAAAACAAAAAAATATTGTATTTGTTTTTTCTTTTCTTCAACATTCGACTATTAAAACCTATAAAAACATTTGTATTTTTTTAACACACGAAATAAAAAAAGAACAAAGCAATTTCAAGGTGATTTTTCTTTTTTCGCTTACGTTTTCAACTTGTTATTTCGTTTTATTTTCTTCTTTTTCTTCGACATAAAAAAACAAAGAAAATAGAGGGGAAAAGGGCTCACTGGTTTACTTTTCGATCGTTTTGAGGCCGGAGTTAGGCTCCGGGGGGCCGAGATATTGAAAAGCCGTGTTTTCATCTTCGTCGGCCACCGTCCATGGCGGTGCCGGCGATCGGTGCGGCGGTGGTCCATCAAAAATTTGGCTAGATTTTAGGGAGAGAGAAGAGAGTTGAGGGAGTTTTGAGTTTTTTTTTTTGGGGGGGGAAGGAAGTGGCTAAAATGAATTATTTTTTCTAAAATTTTAGCTTTTATAGAAGGGTAAAACGGCGCCGTTTCGATGAGTTCTGAAAAGCCCCAAAACGACGTCGTTTTGGGGAGGCCGACCGGACCCTGGCAGGATCCGCGTGTTTTTTAGACCAGATGGTCTATTTGCACTTTTGGTCCCTCCGCATTTTCTATCTGTTTAATATAGTTTATTTTTATTTTCAATTTTTACCCTATAATTTTTTCTTCTGTTTTAATTTGGTCCCGCGCAAAGTGGCGCATTTTGGAGGGCGGGGTATATTCTCCCTTTTAGTCCCTCCTTATTATTAGCGTGTTCGGATTAGTCCCCCATTTTCCTTTTATATCTAATTTACCTCAAATTCCTGTTTTAAAGTTCAATTTAGTCTCTTTTGTTATTTTTGCTATTTTACTATTAAATTAACTAATTTGATATTATTATTACTATTATTATATTCCTTTTTATTTACTTGTTATTATTATTATTATTAATTCGTTATTAACTTATTTATTTATTTTATCATTTCTTTCATTATTATCATTTTAAAATAAAATCCTTATTTTATTTTATCATTACTTTTATCATTTTGTCCATTATTTATTCTCTATTTATATTTTTCTATATACTTTCGAACTCTATACTATTTATTGCTCGTATTATTATTATTATTATTATTATTATTATTATTACTAGCATTATTTATTTTTATTTTTATTACTCTTATCATTATCATTATTATTATTATTATTATTTATTTTTATTTTTATTACTCTTATCATTATTATTATTATTATTATTATTATTATTATTATTTATTTCTATTATCATTATTTGTTTTTTATTATTATTATTATCGTTTTTAAATTGTTTTACCTAATATTCATTTACTCATTTATTTATTTTTTCATTATCAAATTTTCAATTAATTTTTTATTTTTCTTTATTTACTTACTCGTTATTTTTTTATAATTAGTTTGTTTTATTTTATTTATTTATTTATTGCTTTTTTATTATTTTTATTGTTGCTCTTATTACTGTCATTTACATTAATGCAATTATTATTAGCTTGTTATGCATATTAGTATCGTAATTCATTTTTTATATTTTACTATAAAGTCGTGTTACATTAATATTTGTCCGATACAAATTTTTTTCATTAAGCAATTTTTTGTAATTCGAGATTCGAGAAATCGTACCCTAACTTACTAGATTTCTATTTTTTCTCGTCGAGCCTAAAGAACCGATTATCTTTTTTAAAAATCAAAACATATAAGTTAAATAAAAACTTATTCTCGGGAATTCAAAAATGTTGTGTCCTAACTCACTGGATGTGACGTTTTGTTATCCCGAGGTAAGGATTTCTAGAAATAAAGACAATATTTTGTATTTGGAATTTTGTGAAATCGTGCCCTAGCTTACTCGGTTCCGATTTTTTCACTTGACCCAAATAACTGAACATCCTTCTTGAACCTAAATGCATGAGTTTTGAAAGTCAAAAGACAAACTTAGTTTCGAGGATTTGAAATGCCGTATCCTAACTCACTGGACGTGACATTTTACTTCTTCGAAATAGGAGGGTCTTAGCATCCGATTTAATTTATTCAAGTTTTTTTTTGTTAAACAAAGAGGATCGTATTTTAAAATCTTTTCAAATTTTGGACATTAACACGTTAATTAATCAATCCGGTACCAATTTTGGGCGTTACGAGGGTGCTAATCCTTCCTCGTGCGTAACCGACTCTCGAACCCGTTTTCTCGAATTTTGTAGGCCAAAATCATTACTTTAATAAATCAAAATGTTTTAATGATCAATCTCAAGGTGATCCGACCACACCTCAAAAAAGGATTGGTGGCGACTCCATTGTTGTTTTTAAAGTCGACCTGATTTTTTTCAAAAAAAAAATGGTTTCGACAGCTTGACGACTCCACTGGGGACACCAAGAGAGTCAAGCTGTAAAATTGATTATTTTCTGTCTTATTGTCAAAAATTGAAAATCTGATTTGAAAAATTACGATCCTTTTATTACATTTTTTTGTGTTATTTCATATGATTGCTGTGGTTTGAGTCTCGTAGAATATTTTCGTATCATATTGTATAAGGACTGTTTGGTCTTACCTCTTTTAAGTAGGAGTAAGAAGCTACTCCTTTGTGAGGTTTTCACCTCCGTGCAGGATAGTGGATCGCTTTCGGGATACATCCGTTCCTATGTCTTCGTAAGATTTTCATCTCCGTGCAGCCATAGGGAAATGTATTCCCCTGAACTGAACTCGATCCATATAAGCCTATAATGGGTCAGGATCGAGGAATCTGCTGGTTCGGGTACCTCAACTTTAGAACCAAACCACATATAGTAAGCCTTAAGAGTCTACCCCGGGTAGAACGATACCAAACCCTAGTGGTCACCTGAATAGGTGCTCTATTTGTTTCTTTCTTACTTGCTTTTACTTTGTACTAACGTGTTTCATTTTGTTTTGGTTATGATTGTATTGCATTATCATCATAGAATGGAGGTGTTGATTCATGTTCAGTTACTAAATAGAGGGCTTGTCATGGAAAATGAATTTCTTGATAAAGTGGAAAATAATACGGCCGTCTAAATATGGTCCGAGAAAACACGAGAGAAGGGCGATAGCCTGACGGAGGAGTACACGACTTTACTTCATTGGCAAAAATTTCAAGCTGACAAAGATTATTCGAGAGTCGTTAACGTCCCGATTCCTTTAAAGAAGCTAACAAGCATCGCGGGGATGAGTGAGCAATGGGTCACAGCTTGGATCAAGCAAAAAGGAGCTAGTAGAGGCATCCATTGAAATTTCACAAGATTTGATCTTAACATCCGGATATGAAGAAAAGGACCAATATCTTCCCCTGGAATACACGAGCAAGGCCGTATATGTATCCGTTTTATGTAAAGAGACTCGTTTTCTAAAAAAGTTGTTCTAATAGAATTAAATCAGAATGAAAGCCTCTTTTTGCATTCATTTTATGCATTAGCATTGCATTGCATCATAGACAATAAAACTCATGAAAAACCCTAAAATCTTAGCAGTTACCCTGGAATATCGATACACGAGGAAAAACTAAAGAAATGGACCAAAGGTTGGAGAGATTAGAGCAAATGCAAATACAGATGTAAGAGCAATTGGCCAAAATTCAACAAGATATAAAAGGTCAGATGCTAGAATTCCAAAGAAACATAATGAGCCAATTAACCTAGATGCTAACTAGAGGGTTAGAAAAAGGGAAAAGCCCTATGGTTAATTTCGGGGACGATAATGAGGATTTCGCTTACCATTCAGGCTTTACTCCAACAAACACCCAAGAACAACTAAACGTGTATCCACAAAGGGTGTCTATTAACATCAGACCCCCATACCAGACTGGTACCTCGACACCGGTGAACTTCCTGGTAGGTTCAAGTTCTAGTCCAGGGGATAACCCAATCAATCCTGTTGTCCTTGATATGGATAATCTAGCGGAAACAAAAAAGGCGAGAGTGGAGCTCCCAAAAAAATTTGAAGATCATTACAAACGAAAAAGGTGAGAGAGGAGCTCCCAAATCAATACTTTAAAGGCCCCGAGGAAGAGGGAAAATGAAGTGAATAATGTGCGTATGTATAAAAAGGGCTATTCAAAGCTGATTACCGTAAGCCAGCCAAGGAAGGCAACTACTAGCCATTAGATCCCTCCGCGGGAAGAAACTAATCCAAGACCAAACTCAGAAAAACTTCGATTCACGCCCATCCCAATCACGTATGGGGAGTTGTACCAAAGCTTGTTTGATGCACATGTAGTATCCCCTTTCTACCTAAAACATATGCAACCCCCATACCCTAAATGGTACGACGCAAATGCCCAAAGCGAGTACTACGTAAAAATCACAAGACACTCGATCGAGAACTGCACCGCTTTCAAAAAGATAATCGAAAGAGTCATCAACATGGGTATTGTGAAATTCAATTATCCATCTAGTGTAGAAAATCTGTTACCCAACCATTCTGAAAAAGGGGTAAATGCGGTAATCGAGAATACGGGGAAGAGAATCAAGATGAATATAGCAGAAGTGAAAACCCCACTGAGAGAGGTTTGGAAGAAAATGGTAGAACGTGGATTAATCACACAGAACTTAGGGGAGGAACTGGAGAAACAATGAACTATTGTGAGTTCCACGATGAAGAAGGTCACGAGACTCAAAAGTGCAGTGAATTCAGGGCCTTGGTGCAAGGCCTGATAGATAATAAGGAACTAGAATTCCTTGAAGAAGTCAAAAGCCCAGAAGGAATATTAGGGAATTTAAACATTAACATCGTATTTGAAGAGGGAACCAGGGAATAGAATTTTCTAAGCGTCTTCCCTTACATACTTGGGAATGTTTTGAACAATGGGACTGTAGAAGAGATCCCTGTGTTTTTTAGAGCTAATTTAGAGTAATACTTAAAACACGCTTGTTGCTTTAAGCCTAGAGGCAATAAGAATCCTTTTGTTGAAGAGGCTTATGTCCAACATCTTTATTTCAATAAAAAAAATGCATTTTTGTGTCTCACTTTGAGCAAATATTCTTTTATCCCTTCATTTTATTCATATTCACACCACATAAATAATTGTTCTTAGATTCATTTATTCTTTGGATATTCCTTCGTGCCTACAACATGTCTCCAGATATTAATGACATGAGCAACGTTGCTACTGATCAGACCTCCTTTTGAGCAAGACATGTGTTTAGAGGGATCCCAGGACTTTGAAAATGACATAGACTGTGGCTTATCTCTGGACTTGTTAAGAATGGTAGAACAAGAGCGAAAATAAAATTTACCTCATAAAGAGACAGTAAACATTGTGACCTTGAAAGAAGGAAAGGTGGTGAAAATTAGAACGTGCATAACTGAAGAAACGAAGCGAGACCTCGTAAAGGTACTTCAAGAATTCAAAGATATCTTCGCGTGGTCATACCAAGATATGCCCGGGTTAAGCATTGACATTGTTGAACACCACCTCCCCATAAAAGAGGATTGCAGGTCGGTTCAGCAGAAGCTCTAAAGAATGAGGCCTGATATTGTGCTAAAAAATAAAAGAGGAAGTAAAAAAGTAGTTCGATGCTGGATTCTTGCAGGAGGTCAAATACTCAGAACGGGTAGCCAACATTGTGCCTGCCCCTAAGAAAGATGGGAAGGTGGGACTGTGTGTAGATTATAGAAACTTAAATAAGGCCAGCCCGAAAGACAATTTCCCCTTGCCTCACATTGATACCCTAGTAGATAATACGCCAGGCTAGTCGTTGTTTTCCTTCATGGATGGCTTCTCGAGATACAATCAGATAAAAATGCATCCTGAAAATATGGAAAAGACTACCTTCATAACCTTGTAGGGTACATTTTGTTATAAAGTGATGCCATTTGGGTTGAAAAATGCAGGAGCGACATATCCAAGGGCCATGGTGACCTTGTTCTATGAAATGATGCATAAAGAAATCAATGTTTATGTTGATGATATGATCGCCAAGTTCGGAACAGAAAGGGAACATATCCAAGCTTTGAGGAAGTTATTCTTGAGACTGAGGAAATTCCAATTAAAGCTCAATCCAACAAAATGTACTTTTGGAGCTAGATCGGGAAAATCGTTGGGCTTCGTAGTCAGTGAGAGGGGAATTGGGATTGACTTAGACAAGGTTTGGGCTATACAAGAATTGCCTCTGCCATGCACTCAAAAAGAAGTTTGAGGTTTCCTTGGAAGGCTAAATTACATTGCTCAATTCATTTCATAATTAACCGAGAAATGTGATCCCATATTTCTTCTTTTTAAGAAACACAATCCAGGCGCGCGGGATGATGAATGCCAGAAAGCTTTTGATAAGGTTAAACAGTACTTGTCAAGTCCTCCAATATTGTCACCTCCATGCCCAGATAGACAGTGAATACTATATTTGATAGTGTTAAATAACTCTATGGGATGTGTGCTGAGTCAAGACGATGATTCAGGAAGAAGAGAAAAATGAGATATACCACCTCAGTAAGAAATTCACTGAGTGTGAAATGAAATATTTGCCAATTGAGAAATTGTGTTGTGCTTTGATTTGGACAACTCGGATGTTGAGACAATACATGCTGTACCATACGACCTGGCTAATCTCGAAGTTGGACCTTCTAAAATATATGATGGAGTCAACTGCTTTGAATGGAATGATGGCTAGATGGCAAATTATGCTCTCTAAATTTGATATAGTTTATGTAAGCGCAAAAGTCGTGAAAGGAGGCGCAGTAGCAGATTTTCTAGCCAGCAGAGCTCTAGAAGATTATGAGCCTCTGAACTTTGACTTCCCCAATGAAGAACTAATGTATGTGACAACTATTGAAGAAGACGCTACAAAGGATCACATTTGGAAATTGAATTTTGACGGAGCATCAAATGTTGTAGGTAATGAAATTGGGGCAGTCTTGGTATCCCCAAATGGAGATCATTATCCATTCACATGCAAATTAAATTTTGATTGTACAAATAATATGGTAGAATATGAAGCATGTATCATGGGACTCCGTGCAGCCATAAAATGCGAAATTAGAGCGCTGGAAGTATATGGAGATTCTGCACTGGTAATCTACCAACTGAAAGGTGAATGGAGACAAGAGACCCCAAGTAGATCAATTATCAAAAGATAGTTCTAGGGTTAATTGAGGAGTTTGATGATATTACTTTCAATTATCTCCCATGAGATGAAAACCAAATGGCAGATGCTTTCGCTACTTTGGCTTCCATGATCAAAGTGAGCAAACAAGAGGATGTAAAACCCATTCAAATGAGTATTTACGAGGCCTCAGCCGATTGTTACAACGTGGAGGAAGAAGAAAAAGATGATCATCCCTGGTACCAATATATATTACGATACGTGAGAAATCGTGAATACCCTGATCAAGTAACCGAGAATGATAAAAGGATGTTGATAAGACTAGCCTGTAACTATGTCTTAGACAGGGAGATCTTGTACAAAAGAAGAAAGGATCAGGTACTATTGAGATGTGTGGACACTGTTGAAGCTAAGAAAATTCTGAAAGAAGCCTACAAGGTGTTTGTGGAACACATGCTAATGGTTTCACAATGGCTAGACGAATTATGAGATTCGGGTACTATTAGTCTACCATGGAGGGAGACTGCATCAATTATGCTAAGAGAAGTCACAAATGCCAAATTTTTGGAGACAAACTTCATGTACCTCCTTCGCCTTTACATGTTATGACTTCCCCATGGCCTTTCTCTAGTGAGGCATGGATGTCATCAGGCCGATCTCGCCAAAAGCTTCAAATGGGCATCGATTCATCTTTGTAGTCATTGACTATTTCATCAAGTGGGTAGAGGCTACTTCATATGCCATTGTTACTAAGTTAGCAGTCAGCAGATTCCTAAAAAAGGAGATCATATGTCGATATGGAATGCCTGAGAGAATCATATCTAGCAATGCATTTAACTTGAATAACAACACAATTGTAGAGGTCTATAGTTAATCCAAAATCAGACACCACAATTCATCTCTGTATCGTCCAAAAATGAATGATGCAGTGGAAGTAGCCAATAAAAATATTAAGAAGATCGTGGTGAAAATGGCTGAAACTTATAAAGATTGGCACGAGAAGTTACCATTTTCTCTCTATTCTTATCGAACGTCTATTAGAACTTCCACTGGGGCAATGCCTTTCTCACTTGTTTATGGAATGGAGGCAGTTTTACCCATTGAATTAGAGATACCTTCCCTTCGAGTTTTGTTAGAGCTAAAGTTAGATGAAGCATAATGGATCCATTCTCAATATGATCAGTTGAATTTGATTGAGGAAAAGAAGCTAAAGGTTATTCGTTAGGGTCAGATGTACCAAAAACAAATGATGCGAGCTTATGAGAAAAAGGTTCGCCCAAGAGAATTTCACGAGGGGGGCCTGGTATTGAAAAAGATCCTCCCGATGCAAAAGGATTTTAGAGGGAAATGGATGCCAAATTGGGAATGACCTTATGTGGTAAAAAAGGCTTTCTCTGGAGGAGCACTGATTTTGACCGAAATGGATGGGAAAAACTTGTCCAATCCTGTAAATTCGAATTCAGTCAAGAAGTACTATACTTAAAGAAGAAAAGAGGCCAAAGTGAAAACCTGCAAAGGGCGTTTTAAGACCTTCTTAGAAAAACGGAGAGGCCAAGGTGAAAATCTGCAAATGGCACCTTGAGACCAAAGGGTTTTTGAGTCAAAAACCCGAAAAGGGCGGCTGAAATTATGATCAAAGATGAGGCAATAGTGATCTCGTTTTCTCCGAATTAACAAGAATGAGAGATGTTACATCTTAGGGCATCAATAGAGTACTCTAGATTCCCTAAACACATATTGAGCTCAAAATGGCCCTCAAGAAATTCGTATAGAGAAGCTCAGGCTGCGATATCTGGGGACCTATTTTTTCCCTCACCTATTTTGTATTCCAGCAATGTTTGCTTTCTTTAACTAACCTATTCTTTTCGGACTTTGTTCTTGATAAATTTTAGTTTTGTCCTTCATTATGATCATATTCAAACATTTTGCATTAAAATAACGATTAATGGAATAATAATACTTTCACAAAAGAAGTTCTGCATATTACTCTGGGAGCTTCTAAATAGGGTAAGAACCTAAAATAAGACTATTATTTAGAACTCACCAAACCTAAGGGTTGGAAATATTTGAGAAAGAAGAGTCTAAATTGTGACTATTTCTTCAGATTTTTTGTCAAGGATATCATCTGAACAAGAAGATAGGATATTGCGTCAGTGATACAACCTTAATGAACAACGAGCAATGATGACATAAGCATTAGAAAGGGATCCTTCTTGCAAAATGATATTCTGCATTCATGCAAATATTATTCATACATATCCAATTAGGAGCATTTGTTTCATCTTGATCAGGACGTCCTAATCATTTGGCATAATCATAGGCCCATGAAATTGATTCTACACGTCATGTCCCCAGAGGACGGTGTAGCAAGATTGGTGAATCCACAAATCTCATCTCCCTGAAGTAGCAATGGAGCAAATTGAAGTTGTAGATCTTATCTCCTTGAAGTTGCAGTGGAGTAGATCGAAGATGGTGGATCTTATCTTCCTGAAGTTGCAGTGGAGCAAATTGATTCCACTAGCCTTATCTCCCTGAAGCTGCAGCAGAGCAGACTGAAGACAGTGAATCTTATTTCCCTGGCGTTATAGTGGAATAGACTAAAGCTACAAATTATGGTGGATCTTATCTTCTTGAAGTTACGGTGGAGTAGATTGAAGCCACCGGCCTTATCTCCCTAAAGATGCAGCGGAGCAGATTGAAGATAGCGAATCGTATTTCCTTGACGTTGCAGTGGAACAGATTAAAGCTACAAATTATGGTAGATCTTATCTTCCTGAAGTTGCAGTGGAGCAGATTGAAGCCACCACCTTATCTCTTTGAAGTTGCAGCGGAGCAAACTAAAGGCAGCAAATCTTATTTCCCTGAAGATGCAGTGGAACATATTGAAGCTGCAAATTATGGCAGATCTTATCTTCCTGAAGTTGCAGTAGAGTAGATTGAAGCCACGAGTTATAAACCTTATCCCCTTGAAGTTGCAGTGAAGCAGTTGCGGTGCAGTAGATTCAAGCTACAAGTCTTATTGCAGTGGAGTGGATCGAAGCACCAATTCCTATACCTTTGAAGCTGCAGTGGGTTAGAGCAAGGCTATTTGAAGGAGAGAAGCACTGAGGAGGTCGAGATTCTGCAAGACCAAGCAAAATTGGACCTTTTAAAGTCTTTGCTTCATTCTCGTTATACGATAATGAGCAAAGAGGGGTAGCTATACGGCCCAATTTATGCCTGGGGCCCATTAGCAAATAAACCCAAAAAATAAATTAAACAGTCTAGTTTTTATTACAAACCCAAAAAGAAATTGGCCCAAAATTACATCAAACCCTAACCCAAATTCAAGCCCACAACATGAAAATTTTCAAAAAAAATCAAAGCCCTAGGGCAAGCTTCAGCCACCGCTCCCCCACACGTGCGCCGCATGCCTCTAACGCCGCTCCTCCACGTAGCCGCCACGTATGACCTCCATACCTGCAAAGGACAAACAACAGCACAACAAAAAAAACAAAAAAAATATTGTATTTGTTTTTTTCTTTTCTTCGACATTCAGTTATAAAAACCGATAAAAACATTTGTAAGTTTTTTAACACACGAAATATAAAAAAAATAAAAGAATAGAGCAATTTTAAGGTGATTTTTATTTTTTCGCTTACGTTTTTTGCTTGTTATTTCGTTTTATTTTCTTTTTTTCGACATAAAAAAACAAAGAAAAGAGAGGGGCAAAGGCTCATCGGTTTACTTTTCGAACGTTTTGAGGCCGGGTTTGGGCTCTGAGGGGCCGAGATCTTGCAAAGCCGTGTTTTCGTCTTCGTCAGCCACCGTGCGCGGCGGCGCCAACTCCGGCGACCGGCGGTCGGTGCGGCGATGGTCTATTTGAAATTTGGCTGGATTATGGGGAGAGCGAGGAGAGTTGAGAGAGTTCTGAGTTTTTTTTTTTTTGGGAAGGAAGTGGCTAAAATGAATTTTTTTCCCTAAAATTTTAGCTTTTATAGAAGGGTAAAACGACGCCGTTTCGATGAGTTCTGAAAATCACCAAAACGACGTCGTTTTGGGGAGGTCGACCCGACCCTAACAGGATCCGCGTGTTTTTTAGACTAGATGGTCTATTTGTACTTTTGGTCCCTCCGCATTTTCTATCTTTTTAATATAGTTTATTTTTATTTTCGATTTTTACCCTATAATTTTTCTTCCTTTTTAATTCGGTCCCGCACAAAGTGACGCGTTTTGGAGGGCGGGGGATATTCTCCCTTTTAGTCCCTCCATGTTATTCGCATGTTCAGATTAGTCCCCCCTTTTCCTTTTATTTCTAGTTTGCCCCAAGTTCTTGTTTTAAAGTTCAATTTAGTCCCTTTTGTTATTTTTGCTATTTTACTATTAAATTAACTAATTTGATATTATTATTACTATTATTATATTCCCTTTTATTTACTTGCTATTATTATTATTAATTCGTTATTAACTTATTTATTTATTTTATCATTTCTTTCATTATTATCATTTATTTATTATCATTTTAAAATAAAATCCTTATTTTATTTTATCATTACTTTTATCATTTTGTCTATTATTTATTCTCTATTTATATTTTTCTATATACTTTCAAACTCTATACTATTTTTTATTATTATTATTATTATTATTATTATTATTATTATTATTATTATTATTATTATTATTACTACTACTAGCATTATTATTTTTATTTTTATTACTCTTATCATTATTATTATTATTATTATTATTATTACTATTTTTTATTTTTTATTATCATTATTCGTTTATTATTATTATTACTAATTTTATTATTATTATTATCGTTTTTAAACTGATTTACCTAATATTCATTCACTTATTTATTTATTTTTTCATTATCAAATTTTTGATTAATTTTTTATTTTCCTTTATTTACTTACTCGGTATTTTTTTTATAATTAGTTTGTTTTATTTTTTTATTTTTTATTATTTTTATTGTTGCTCTTATTACTGTCATTTACATTAATACAGTTGTTATTAGCTTGTTATGCATATTAGTACCGCAATTCATTTTTTTATATTTTACTATAAAATCGTGTTACATTAATCTTCGTCCGATACAAATTTTTTTCATTAAGCAATTTTTTGTAATTCGAGATTCGAGAAATCGTACCCTAACTTACTGGGTTTCGATTTTTTCTCGTCGAGCCTAAAGAACCAATTATCTTTTTTAAAAATCAAAGCGTATATGTTAAATAAAAACTTATTCTCATGAATTCAAAAATGTTGTGTCCTAACTCACTAGATGTGACGTTTTGTTATCCCGAGGTAAGTGTTTCTAGAAATAAAGGTAATATTCTGTATTTGGAATTTTGAGAAATCGTACCCTAACTTACTCGGTTCCAATTTTTTCTCTTGACCCAAATAACCGAACATCCTTCTTGAACCTAAATGCATGAGTTTTGAAAGTCAAAGACAAACTAAGTTTCGAGGATTTGAAATGTCGTATCCTAACTCACTGGACGTTGACATTTTACTTCTTCGAAATAGGAGGGTCTTAGCATCCGATTTAATTTATTTAAGTTTTTTTTAAACAAAGAGGATATTGTATTTTAAAATCTTTTCAAATTTTCGACATTAAGACATTGATCAATCAATCCGGTACCAATTTTGGGAGTTACGAGGGTGCTAATCCTTCCTAATTTGTAACCGACTCCCGAACTCATTTTTCTCGAATTTTGTAGGCCAAAATCATTGTTTTAATAAATCAAAATGTTTTAATGATTAATCTCAAGGTGATCCGATCACACCTTAAAAAAGGATTGATGGCGACTACATTGTTGTTTTTAAAGTCGACCCGATTTTTTTCAAAGAAAATGGTTTCGACAGCAGGTATAACAATCGAGCCATGGGAAATATGAGTAACATGGGCTTTTTAGTAGCTATATTAGGACTGAAAATATAGAGGGAGCAAAAAGATGAGCAAAGAGAAATTGAGGAGGGTGTGGGCCTGATGGTAGATTTGGGCTTACAGATAGGCAACTCCAAAGAATCAAGGGGAACCAAATTGTAGTATTCTTATTAAAAGATCGAGAGTTTTGGTAGGGGGAGAAACAAACAGAGAAAAAAATGGTTTCAGAGAGGGAATCTCTAATTTTTCTTAAATAAGAAACAAATAAAAAACCATGGTCGAAAGATTAGATTGATGTATGAAATTCAAGATAGAATCCTTTCTGTAGCAGAGAAGAAGAAGAGAGATCAGGTGTTGAGAAAGTAAAAAGGAATAGGAATCGCATACAAAGAGGAGGTTGTTGTTAACGCCTCTCTCTCCGACTCTAACATCAACAATAGAAAGAGAGTGATTCGTAGGGTGGCTAGGAACTCGTGGGAAGTGGGAAAAAACATGGGTTCAGTGTTTGAGGTGACAAGCGAGAAGTTATGGATGAGATTATGAGACTAGAAGAGAGGTAGATCAGAGTAACAAAGGAAAGAGCAAGGGTCTGTAGGCCACTGTGCAAGTTAGTATCGATTGTAGTTGTAATTTTATACTGTGTATGGGAGTTTTTTGGGGGGAGAAGAATGGGGGTTTTGTTGTGGGACATTAGGGGCATGTTTTCGGATATGAAAAAAAAAACCATGTTAAAAGAGTAATTTGTAAAGGTAGAGTCGATTTGTGTTTCATTCAAGAATCACAGCTAGTAATAGGTACTAGGACATAATTAAGAAAGTGGGGAGTGACGATATTTTGAATTTTGATTTTCGGTTGTTGTAGAAGATTTTGGAGGGGTAATAACAATATGGGACAAGGTTTGGTTTCAAGTAGGCTGTTATCTTTGTTCTAACATTTTGTTGTTAGGGAAGTAATGTAACAACCTGATTTTGTGTCTAGTCGGAACAGTGGTTTCGGGGCCACAAATCCAATGAGGAAAATCTTATGTTTATTATATTTCTATGGTCTACGATTTCACGAAAAGATTTTGTGAAAATCTTGTTTGGAAATTTTGACGTTTGGGCACTCAATTTAGTCAAAAGGACTAAATTGTAAATAGTGAAAAAGTTGAGTTCCACATGTTAGAAGTGTCCAATTGTTATGAGGTTTTAAATTAGGGATCCTTAAATGGTAATTAGACCACTAGTTAAGTTGTGGACAAGTATAGTGATAAACCGTAAAAGTAACATATTTTTATCCCACATTTATTATGTTTTTTGAAGATTTATGCCTTGTTTTGTATAAAAAGGTGCTTTTAATACTTTCTTTTCATGTCTTATACCCGGAAAGCACCCGAGGATGAAAAGAACACAAAACGGGCCTAAAACGAAGCAAATGGGCCTTTTCACGAAATTAACACGGCCTGGCCCAAGGTCCGCACGGCTGTGTCCCGACGAACACCTAGAGCACGGCCTCATCACCACCACACACGGTCGTGCCTTAAGTAGAAATCCGAACACGGTCAGGTCTTGATTCACACGGGCGTGTGCTATGGCCGTGCCTCTGTCGCTGGAAAGAGCAATTTCAGTCAGAAAAGGATACTTAGGGAGAAAGAATCGCATTCCAAGAGCCTATAAATATCCCCCAAGTACCACCTTTGAAAGGCATCAAAAGCTAGGCCAAGGAGCCAAGCCTAGAAGGTCAGAGTTAGGGAATAATGCGAGGATAGCCAGTTGATTCATCCCAAGAAGCCAGAGTTATACTCAAGACGGCAGAATTCTCCTTCAATTCCTTCAGGGGGTTTTAGGATTTTTCTTATGTTTTGTTTTATATTTTCTCTTGTGATGTTTTCTTTTTACATTATGAAATAAACCCCTCAGATACCTGAAGGGGGATGAAACCTAGATAGATTTTATTATTTGATTTTTAAGTTATATGGTAAATTATTTAGTTTGTTCTTAATTATGTTGCTTAATCCAAATCTAATGTGCTTAGGTTGAGGAGAAATAGACCCTGCCTAAGAGAAGATTTAACATAATTAAGCGGAGTTGATCGGATGCCTAGAGATAGGGTTACGAGATTTTACCGGATTAGGGTGAAACCTAAAAATGGGAGTCCATTGATCGATTTACTACTATCCTAGGGGGTTATTATAAGCGAACGAGAGTTCCACTAATTAACCTAGGGTTAGACATTATTCGCCTCGAGAGAGGGTTTAATATAGGTTAGGGAGTCTCACGGATCAAGCTAAGTAAAGAAATCATAAAATTTAGGGTTAGATAATAAGTGAAGTCTAGGTGGATTCTTCCCGAGGGTATCATCGCAATCAACTGAGTCTTTTTCAAGTTATCCCCAAATTCGTCTTTTTGTCTTTGTTTCCTTAGTTTAGTTGTCGACAATTTAGTTTAAAAGCAACCTTCACTCTATTTTTAGGTCAAATAATAAAAAGAAAGTGAGTATTAATACTTTTAGTTCCTTTGGGTTCAATATCTGGTCTTGCCGAAGCTATACTACAGTTTGATAGATACACTTGCCTTAATATCATTGTCAGAGTTAGTCTCTAGGTTTGATCATTCTTTTATAAATATTTAAAACTCTGATTTTACAGCGATCAAGTTTTTGGTGCCGTTGCCGGGGAACTAAAATATTAAGGAAACTCTATTTTTATTACTTTAGCTTAATTTTTATTTTTGCAATTTATTTCTTGTTTTTATTTTTTATTTTTTTTCCTTTTAGCTGAAATTTTCTTTCTTTCTTTTTTCTAGCAAGTACCTCTAGTTTATGACTAGAAGGAACCCGAGAGGACCTTTGATATTCGACAAGGAAATCGAAGCTATCGCTCGTAAGAATCGTCGGGAAACCAGGCGAGCCCTAGATTACACAGAGAGAGAGGAGGAAAACAAATCCAATCCTACTGAAGGGATGACAGAAAACAACTCACCACCACCAGATGTAGGGGAAAATAATGCTCCACGTACAATGTTTGATTATGCGAGACCGCATTTAACAGGAGCAGAATATAGTATTGTTAGGCCTGCTATATTTGCTAACAATTTTGAATTAAAGCCTAACATAATACAAATGATTCAACAGTTTGTTCAATTTGATGGTTTACAGGATGAAAATCCAAACACGCACATAGCTAACTTTTTGGAGCTCTGTGATACCTTCAAAATAAATGGTGTTTCTGATGATGCCATACGTCTTCAGTTATTCCCTTTTTCATTAAGAAATAAAGCCAAACAATGGTTAAACTCGTTACAACGAGGGTCAATCACTACATGGGATCATATGATCGAAAAGTTTTTGATGAAATATTTTCCACCGGCCAAAACGGCCAAATTACGTAATGATATCTCTTCCTTTATGCAGATGGATTTAGAGACACTATACGACGCATGGAAGAGATTCAAAGATCTCTTGAGGAGGTGCCCACACCATGGTTTACCCCTGTGGCTACAAGTCCAAACCTTCTACAACGGAGTAAACCCCTCAACGAGGCAACTGATAGATTCAGCCGTCGGTGGAACGCTGAACAACAAAACTCCTGAAGCATCCTACGAGTTCATTGAGGAGATGTCTTTAAACAATTATCAATGGCAGGCTTCAAGGACCAAACCAACAAAATCGGCAGGAGTTTTAAACGTCGACGCCATGACCATGCTATCAACGCAGCTAGAGATGATGAATAAAAAGCTTGATAGTTTGTGTTCTTCACAGACACATCTAGTCATGCAGTGCGACGCAAGTGGAACTGTGGTGAATCCTGAGTACCTACTCTACCAACCAGGAGTAGAAGTTGAACAGATGAACTATATAGGTAATAATTTCTGATCCAATAATAATCCTTATAGTAACACTTGCAATCCAGGTTGGAGGAACCACCCAAATTTTTCGTGGGGAGGACAAGGAAATCAAGGAAACCAAAGGTAACAACTTCCTCAAAACTTCCAAAATCAGCCATATCCATAAGAAAAGAAACCAACCCTCAAGGAACATCTCCAAGAAACTGATAGAGCAATCAAAAGCAACGAGAGCTGACTTGATGAAATTGCTAAGTCAGTCAAGGAAGTGACAAATGCAGTGGAACAGCTTGCAAAGATGATGTCTGAACGACCACAAGGACGTCTACCAAGTAATACCGAGGTCAACCCTAAAGAGAAAATTCAAGCCATCACAGCTCAGGACAGTAAGGGATTAGATGAACCAAATCCAATTCCAGAAAATAAAGTAGACGAAGGTAAAACAGAGGTAACACCAGAAAAACCAAAACCGGTAATTAAAGAGTACCAACCTTGCATACCTTATCCTGAAGCAATAAAAAGAGACGATTTAGAGGAGCAGTTCGGTAAGTTTCTTAAGCTGTTAAAGAGATTACATATTAACTTACCTCTTCTTGAAACTCTTTTTCAGATGCCAGACTCGAGGAAATTTTTAAGACAGCTCTTAACCAACAAACGTAAAATAGATGAAGAGCACCACGTGGAACTAAACGCAACATGCTTGGCGATGTTACAAAATAGACTACCACAGAAACTAAAAGATCCAGGGAGTTTTAAAATTCCATGTTTAATAGGTAGTCTAAATATTGATAATGCGTTAGCTGATCTAGGGGAAAGCATAAATGTTATGCCTTATTCACTGTTTAAACGGCTAGGTCTAGGGAAGCCCAAACAAACTAGGATGAGCTTTCAGTTAGCAGATAAAATTGTTAGAATTCCTAGGGGCATTATCGAATATGTTCTTGTTAAAATTGATAAATTTGTTTTCCCAGTAGACTTCGTTGTCTTAGACATGGATGAGGATAATTCAATCCCCTTAATTTTAGGAAGGCCTTTCCTACCAACGGCCAAAACAAAAATTGATGTTGCCACAGGAGAGCTCATACTTTGTGTTGGAGATGAATCAATCAATCTTCAAGCTCTCCACTCAGCCAGAATGATAGTCGATGAAGGTAAGAAAGTTATTCCAATATATAACCAAATTGTTCAACCTTCATCACAGGAAATATCACAAAGACAAAACCCTAAGCTGAATCATAGACCCAAAGTCGACAAAGTAGAGTTACACGAGGAACAAAGCTTTAGGGTTGAGAATTTAGAGGAGCAGAAGACACAGATCACAGAAGAGCCAGATCCACACGAAGTAAAACCCGAGAAACCATCAGAAGAACTCGTGGGGACACCAAATCACTTTAAAATAGGAGATCAGGTACTGTTAGACCAGGTCGATCCTCCCATCACTTCAACAGACCTGAAAACAAAGGGAGAAATTCTTCTTAAGGTACATGATATCTTCCCAGCTGGAATAGTTGAGGTAAGCAATCCAATATTTGACACTCGACTCCAACTTTGTCAAGAGAATAAAACCATAAGCACGAGGGAAGACATTCAAACATCCCTAAATATTTCAAATAAACGAGGAAAAGTCTAGCTTAAGACTTTAAACAAGTGCTTCTCGGGAGGCAACCCGAGCACTAACCTTATTTTCGTTTCACATTTGCTTGCATCATATTAATTTTGCTTCTTCTTTTTCTTTTTGTTCAACTAACCTAAAAGTATAGAATTCCAACTAACCTAAAAGTATAGAATTCCAGGCCACACGGCCTTACACACGGCCACGTCCGTGGCCGTGTGGACCACTAAAATTGCCACACTGACAGGGCAGAGGTCGTGCAGTCAGCTTAACCACCACCCCCAACATCACAGATCCAACCACCCTCAACACGGGCACTGACAGATATGGCACGGCCGTGCCCTAAACCTTGTGAGGATACTGACTTCCATACCACGGATAGAACACGCCCATGCCAGTATCCGTGCGAAGCTACTAACTTATCAAACACGAGGGTGACACGCTCGTGCAAGACGACCGTGCCAAAAGAAAAACATCACAAGCACGGGCGTGGTATGATCAAGCACGGGCATAGGGGAACAACACCCTCTGTAACACAGCCGTGTGAGACGGCCGTGCAAGTCGACACACCCTGGTGCCACGGCCGTGGGGACATGCCAGAATTCAAATCCTATTTAAATCCCATAGCCTTTTTCCCCCCATCTGATTACATCTTTCTTTTCCTTTCCATTCTCTTCTTTCTCTTCCAGATTTTTCACTTTGTAAGTGTCCAGACTCTTGAGCAAAACACAAAAATCATGACGAAGAAGCGGAAAAAGCCAAGCAAAGGCTCCTCAACGAAGAACGATCACATGAGTTCATGCCGGCAGCTTCGTCTCAACAATAATTGAAGGGTCTTTTAGACCAATTAGTTTTCATGTTTCCTTTCTCTTTTGCTTCAATTTCCTGCTCTTCTCCTTTATTTTCCTTTTCTAAGCTTCTCTACTGCTATTTTCATTTAATTTTCTTTTAGTTTCTTAGTGACAGGTTTGCCAGGCTGCTTGGGAATCACGCCACCACCACGATAAACCTCTTCACTTCTGCCACCGCCACCACATCCCCAACCTCTGCGCTTGCGAACCATCCTTCAATAAGGACTCTTTGGTCCATTTATCTTTAAATTTTGTTTTGTTTACATTTTTGTTTCCTCTTTCTTTATTTTTCTTATATTTAACTTTCTGTTTAGTTTATTTTATATAGGACTCAATAATTCCTGGCTAACTCCCTACGAGCTCCTAATTTCTTCATCTAAACGCAGAGCTCAGTAGCCGGAACCATCCTCCATGAGAAACATCCAACCCTCAGGGAGTACTCTTTACCCTTCTCTTTTGATTTGTCCCGTAAAGGAATTATCTAACTTTGTACATTGAGGGCAATGTACATCTTAAGTGTGGGGGGGTGAATAGTTATACCCAACTTTTTTCATTATTCTCAAATCCCTGAGGGTAAAAACGGAATATAAGTGCCTAACTTTCTTCATTATTCTTAAATCCCTGATTTAGTCTTGTTTTTAAGCAAAGTTATCATATTACTAATTAGGATGAAATTTCTAATGATTTGTGATGATTATTGACATGTTTTAGAATAAGTCATAGTCAATTGTACATTGATGTTTAATTTAAGGAATACTAGAGAATCAAGCATGATAAGTTTGTTTTTCAGGAATTAAAATTGTTGCTAGGTTGTTGACCTAAAAATTCTACCTTGAAATTTGAAATTCATAAGGATGATGTCAAAACACCCATAATTTTTGTGAGTATTTGAACCTTATAGAGCATATACTCTTTTTCGTGCTCATTCTTTGATTATGAGTGTGTCAACTATGAACTGTTATTCTAGAACTTGCCTCGTTTATACATGTCGAGACCACAGTTATGATTTGATATATAGAGATGATAAAGGCACCTAGGTTTTAACCCACTATTTCCATTAAATAACCTACCTAGCAAACCCTTTTTATTGACTCACCCACTAATATTAACCCACAGCCTTTGTATTTGTTATCACCCTTTCTTTTGACTACCCCTTAATCGAGACTTGATTTGATCAGTTACCGAAGTTTATTATTCTTTATTTAGTTTGTTCTTAAATATATATATATAATATTAAGTAGTATGAAAAGAGAGCTTTCACAATCAAAAGTTTGTTTTCAAAGGAAAAAGCTCGTATTAATAGGATTAATACCTTTCAGTTAACAAAGTTTCAGTAAAGTTTTAGGTAGGTATTTATTAATTCAATCTCGATTTAACCCTCTAATTTCAGCCTGTGACCACACCTTTTACCCTAGCCCCGTTACAACCCGAACAAAGACCTTTTGATCTATTTGTCATCTCATATTACAGTGGTGGAGATTTGATTTTCAAGCAAGCCTATGGGATTAACTTTTCAGGTTTGACTTATGAGCGATCCTTTTCTGAACCTTAAACACTTTTGAGTGATTTGAGTGAATCTTAAGCGAGGATATCAATCCTTGTCAATTTTGAATTGAATAGGTAGTTATTTAAAAGAGGGAAGACACCTATGTTTCGAGGTACAAAATTATGACTTATCTCGTTTGAATCTTTAGGACACTTTGAATCAAATTATCCATGTATGAATTATCTGTGAATTAGGATAAGACATTGTTGATAAGAATTATAGATCATGGAAAGTTCGTTTTAATTGTAAGTTGAGAATTTTGCTTGAGGATAAGCAAAAGCTTAAGTGTGGGGGTATTTGATAAACCGTAAAAGTAACATATTTTTATCCCACATTTATTATGCTTTTTGAAGATTTATGCCTTGTTTTGTATAAAAAGGTGCTTTTAATCCTTTCTTTTCATGTCTTATACCCAGGAAAGCACCCGAGGATGAAAAGAACACAAAACGGGCCTAAAACAAAGAAAATGGGCCTTTTCACGAAATTGACACGACCTGGCCCAAGGTCCACACGGCAGTGTCTCGAAGAACACCTAGAGCACGACCTCATCACCACCACACACGACTGTGCCTTCAGTAGAAATCTGAACACAGTCTACATGGGCGTGTGCTATGGCCGTGCCTCTGTCGCTGGAAAGAGCAATTTTAGTCAGAAAAGGATACTTAAGGAGAAAGAATCACATTCCAAGAGCCTATAAATATCCCCCAAGTACCACCTTTGAAAGGCATCGAAAGCTAGGCCAAGGAGCCAAGCCTAGAAGGTCAGAGTTAGGGAATAACGTGAGGATAGCCAGTTGATTCATCCCAAGAAGCCGGAGTTATACTCAAGACGGCGGAATTCTCTTTCAATTCCTTCAGGGGGTTTTAGGATTTTCCTTATGTTTTGTTTTATCTTTTCTCTTGTGATGTTTTCTTTTTACATTATGAACTAAACCCCTCAGATACCTGAAGGGGGATGAAACCTAGACAGATTTTATTATTTGATTTTTAAGTTATATGGTATATTATTTAGTTTGTTCTTAATTATGTTGCTTAATCCAAATCTAATGTGCTTAGGTGGAGGAGGAATAGACCCTGCCTAAGAGAAGATTTAACATAATTAAACGGAGTTGATCGGACGCTTAGAGATAGGGTTACGAGATTTTACCGGATTAGGGTGAACCCTAAAATGGGAGCCCATTGATCGATTTACTGCTATCCTAGGGGGTTATTATAAGCGAAAGAGAGTTCCACTAATTAACCTAGGGTTAGATGTTATTTGCCTTAAGAGAGTGTTAATATAGGTTAAGGAGTCTCACGGATCAAGCTAAGTAAGGAAATCATATAATTTAGGGTTAGATAATAATTGAAGTCTAGGTGGATTCTTCCCGAGGGTATCATCACAATCAACTGAGTCTTTTTCAAGTTATCCCCAAATTCATCTTTTTGCCTTTGTTTCCTTAGTTTAGTTGTCGACAATTTAGTTTAAAAGAAACATTCACTCTATTTTTAGGTTAAATAATAAAAAGAAAGTGAGTATTAATACTTTTAGTTCCTTTGGGTTCGATATCCGGTCTTGTCGAAGCTATACTACCGTGCGGTAGGTACACTTGCCTTAATATCGTTGTCAAAGTTAGTCTCCAGGTTTGATCATTCTTTTATAAATATTTAAAACTCTGATTTTACAGCGATCATATGCACATGGTAAGGTATGTTTTAAATTGTTTCTCATTAAGGGTATTTTAGTCATTTGGCTAATAAAGCAAAATATCATGAGAAAAAGATATCATCTTCTTCATTTCTCATGCTTTGGCTAAATATACCATGGAAGCAATGGCTAGGGTTTTTCTCAAGCTTTCCAAGCTCCATAATAAGTGCATCCTAGCCCCGTTTTTAATGTTCTTTGCATTTTTGAAGTTCTAGTAACCCGATTTACCTATTTCTACCATTATTTTGAAGTAGGGTTCATGATTAAAAATTTACCCATGTGTGACATGCATGTGTTTTTATGTTTAATGGTAGAAAATGAATGTTTATGGTTAGAGAAATGACTTTTACTAAGTGATTTTTGGTAAAAATGTCAAAAATGACCTATTTGTAAAAGTTAAAGAATATGTGCTAAAAATCTATTTTTATGGAAAATGTGGGCTACTAAGCATGAAAATGATTCGGCTATGCATGGGTAGTAAGGAAATTGAACACATTTCAATTTACGAGCCTAAGGGCAAAAGTGTAAATATTACAAAGTTTAAGGGCAAAAATGTAATTTTACCATAGTATATTTTTGGGTCACAGTGAATAATATGACTAATGAATAAGCTAAATATGATGTTATAGATCAAAGAAAACGAGATTCAGACCTAGAGCGGGGGGAAAACAGAGAAATTGACTATTAGGCACCTTTTTACCTTTTTAGTATCGAGGTAAGTTCATGTGTAAATAATGCAATCTTATTTTATGTGTTTAATATTTCGATATTACATGAATTGCATATTGTCTCTATGAAATTTACTATTGACGATTCTGACAAAATGTCAATGAATGAAAATCTTCGATTGAACTTTAAGAATGGATAGAATACAAATGCCATGATATTAAAGTTATTAAGGTTCCATATAAGACCATATCTGGGATATGGCCTCGGTATGAGATTTCGTATAAGACCATGTCAGGGACATGGCGTCGATATGATATTTCATGTAAGACCATATCGGGGATATGGCATTGATATGATACTATATGTATGAGATTCACGAGTATCTTTTAGCATTTCGAGTGGTTCAACGGTACGTTGAAAATAAGAAATTTTGTGACTATGTCACGAGTGGTACAGGTATGTACCTAGAACTCATGTGAAGTGAATTCGGTATATGATGAATTCATGGTAAGAATGTGTATAAATAAATTATGCTTGTGAGATATTGATAACCTTGCAGTTAATGATCTACATTTATTATGAATCAATGCATGACAAGATTTGAAGATGAACATATGTTAGGATTAGGAGCCTAAGGATTATGAGCCTAATCTGGATTTAAGGTATATGCTTAAATTGTGATTCATTGAGTATGAGAGAAAGGAAAGGCTGGCATAGATGCCAAATAAAGTCACTATGAGAATATATTATGATACGAGCTTTGATAAATGAAAGCTGGTTAAACCATATGTTGGGACTATGATCACTCATAAGTGACGAGCATGTGATTAAGAGGATGGAAATAACTTGTTAAATAATGTGACAAGTTCTAATAAAGAGACTATGGTGTTAAGGCTAATGCCAAGGCACATAAATGATATTTATAAGATAAAAGAGTGAGTGTTACTGTAACATCCTGGAAAGGGCCTATTCATTTTCGGTTTAATTGTACGAAGTGACATGTTTTATGTACTAAGAATAAATTTTGAATATTTTTGGAAACCCGAAAATGAATGAAAATGATTTGGAAATGAACATTTTTGGAAACCTAAAAATGTATGGACATGATTTAGAAATGATTCAAAAGAGGAAAGTGAACATTTCTGGAAACTTGGAAATGTAAGGAAATGATTCAAAAGAGGAAAGTGAAAATTTCTGGAAACTTGGAAATGTAAGGAAATGTCAAGTTTACAGAGCCGAACGAAAATTTTTGGAAACTTAGAAATGACTTAGAAATGTCGAGTTTTAAGGTTTAAAAGAGGAAATTAAGGCAATGTGGCCTTAAAAGAAAAAGTTGGTGAAATTTGACACACGAACAAGCTTGGAAAAGTGGCCTGAAGATGCCACTTAGGGCCTCTGGAAATGGCGCCACATGCAAGGTGTTGGGCCTGAGTTCGAGTCACTTGGGAAGCAAATAAAGGAAGTTTTATTTTTTGCTTCCAGAAGCCTGAGGTGGACGGCACAAGCCTTCTAGAAAGGAGGAGTTTTATTTTCATAAATATTCGATTACTAAGGTGATAAATAAGGGATTTAATTTGGATTATTTTTGAAGAGATAATAAAGGATTATTCTCTAATTATTTTAAATTAAAGAGATAAACTTATCAATAAAGAAGAGTGGTGGCCAAGTAAGGGACTCTAGCTTAGTAATTTCGGCTATAAAAGGAAAAGAGAGGCCATTCTGCATTATTTTCTGTTCTTTGAAAGCCTCTGCCAAATTCTCTTCACCAAATCTTCTTCTTCTTTTATTTTTTCCAAGCTGAAATACCTTGTGTTCTAGCCGAATCCTCCATCTTTATTCTTCCTTCTCTTTTCTTTCTAATCCCTCCAAAAGCCGAAAGTTGTGAGAGCATCATTTAGCCATAGCCGAATCTCTGAAGGTTGAAGTGAAGGTGCAATTGATTTCTTCAAATAAGGGTAAGATCCAAGTTTGGTTTCCATTCTTTTATATTTTAGACTTATCGAAATTTAGTGACTAATTCCTATTATTGATCTTGGCCGAATCATGGAAGGAAAGTTTCGGGATTTGGCCCAGAGTCGACTACAAGGAAGGAGAAGTTCCTTTCCCGAAGGTACACCATAGGCCGCGTGTTCCCTAGTTATTCGGTGAATTTCGGGATTTAAAATATTCACAAGGTAAATGATTATAAGTTTCGGGTAAGGCCTATTTTAGTATTTAGATTTATTTCAAAAGCCGAAAACTAACCCGATAGGAGTTTTGGAAGTTAGCCGATTTCAAGGGTGAGCATCACAAAGATTCGGGACTTGATTCTTAAGTCAATGGGCAACAAGGTAAGTTTAAGAATACTAATCCTACTAGGATTTGGATTTATGGTCGAATGGCTTTTTATTAAAATAGTAAGTGAATAATCAAATGTAGGGATTAAGGATCTGAGCGGTAGATCAAATTTCGAGATCTCAAGGAATTTGCTAAGCGAATCAGGTGTGTACCCCACACTACTTTATAATATGTATTATGGCTATGTTTATTAATATATGTGTTATTAAGTATATGAAAGTGGCTAAAGTACCATGATATGGTACTAAGTACTCAGGTACGTTTCCTACTTCCACTAGGATTATGAAATATGTTATTTATAACATGTGAAACTTTATAAGAATGTGGCTAATGTACCATGTTATGGTACAAAGTACTCAGGTATGTTTCCTACTCCTACTAGGATTACGAAATATGTTATATTTAACATGTGAAAGGTGACATGAATGTGAATTTAAGTATGATATGCATAATATGAATAATATGGGGCATTCGGGTTATATGAGAAAGGGGAAGTGAACGTGGTGACTTCGGTCTCACTATCTGAATGTGGTGACTTCGGTCACATTATCTGAATGTGGTGACTTCGGTCATATTATCTGAATGTGGTAACTTCGGTTCCGTTATTTGAATGTGGTGTCTCATGACACAATTATCTGGTGGCTATGCCACAAATTTAATATGGGCGATGAGCACGTCGATCTGCAAATGATCGCCTTCGATGGTGTGTAGCGGATGGAGGGTTGACTTAGTAGTCCCCACGGTGTGCAGGTTGGTACGGGGATGTGTAGCGGATGGCACCTAGGTTTGGGTTTGGGTTGCATCATCATTTTTATTTGTTATATGAATAAGTATTTGATATGAAAATGTATGCCTGATCTATTGAATTTTAGTGTTGTGTACACATTGAGTCTCATTGACTCACCCCATTGTGGGACTATTTTTCAGTGACAATCAATAATGGACCGGGTTCGCCAGAAGCTTAGGGATGGCCATGCTCATCTTGAAGTTTTATTCAATATGGACATTTAATTTTATTTAAGTATTTTAGAATTTTATTTTGGGTTTTTACTTGATGTAATAAGGCCATAAGGCCCAAGTTGAATTTCTTTATTTCCTTTTACTTTTAATTATTACGTTTATGAACTGTTATTGATTAACGGATCAAACAAATTTATTTTTTTTAACCCTAAGTGTTTTGTCACTTTAAATAAATAGATTTCAATGTAAGATAAATTGGTTTTCAGTACAAGCCCAACCCAAACAATATTTTTTTTTTAAAAATTCACACAAGTTTTTCCTAAGTAACAAAAGAACTTTGAACCGGTTTACTTGAGGAACATACCAGATTCGGTCCAGGCTAGTGGGTTGGGTGTGGGGTGTTTCAGTTTGGTATCAGAGCCCAGTTTCAAACCCTCGGCCTAGGGGTTTAAGGCCCAAAACGTTTTCAAATCGAGCCCAAATGAGTTTTATGAAAGTATTTTTGAAGATGAGCAGGTTTTCGGGTATGGCACCCAAGTCTCCGACCCGCAGTCCACCAGGTAAGTACCCCTAACTATTTGGGTGATTATGTGAATTATGTTATGAATATTAGAAGGGTAGAAAAGGCATGGAACGTAGAATAGCATGATAGGAACTCGAACCCTAGGACTAGTCTACTCAAACACTTACATAAGACTTAAGTGCCTAACTAAACAAACCTATGACTAAGTCGCCGAGTTAGGGTGTGGTAACCCTTGTGCGCATGTCTAGGATTGGATCCAGAAGAGCCTGGTACTTAAGCAGTCCTAGTGACTCACCTCCTCTTCGCTGGAATCTTATCTGGTGCGTAGCTTTGGTTCACCCTAACCAAGAGGACTCGGTCATAGGCTAAACACAATAACTAAAACCCGAAAGTGAACTAGCCGTGTTTTTATAAAAACCCTAGTTTTTAAAACTCTTAAAATTACCTTTTTAATTTGTGAGAACTATTTTTACAAAATTTTTTGAAAAATTTTCGATTTATGAAATTACAAAAATACCCCTAGTGGTAAATTACAAAAATACCTTGGTTTATGAAATTCCCAAAATACCCACGATTTTTATCAAGATTTCATTATTTTATAAGTGTTCAAAAACCCCAATTTGCAAACTATTAAAAAAATACCTTGATTTTGGAAAATTACAAAATTGCCCCTGACATACAAAATTACCAAAATGACCCTGATTTCCAAAATTTTTGCAACATCACCGTTTTGGAAAGTACAATTCTCAAAAAGAACCCTCAAAGTTTTGCAACTTTTGAAATACCCCTGAATTATTAAACTTTACAAATTTACCCTGGTTTGTAAAAAAATTACCGAAATACCCCTGGAATTTCAAAATTACCGAAAGGTCTTGGGATTTCAAAATTACCAAAATACCCTTATTGACAAAATCACCAAGGAATCTTATTTTGAAAAATTACGAAAATACCCCTGTAGGACAAATGACGAAAATACCCTTGGGAATAGGAACGGACAGAAATGTCCGAAGAGTGAATGTGTATGGGAGATATTATGGAATGGATGTCACTGAATGAATGTTTGAATGAATGTGATTCTCTGAATTAGAATAGAGAACTTGAACTGAACCTTTGTGTGATCGAAAGAACAACTTCTAAATATCTTTATTTCAAAAAATTGTTCGCGGTTAATAAGTGGAACAAAATTCTGATGCATAAAACTTTCTAATCAGATTAAATCACGATGTTAGAAATGAGTTCCAGGGGACGTGAACTTCGAGATTGTGCCTAGGAAGTATAATGATTCTATTAAGATCAGAGTGCGCAGCAGTAGCGTAGTGGATGTATGATCGTTCCTTAGTAAGTAATTTCGAGGACGAAATTATTTTTAAGGAGGGTAGAACTGTAACATCCTAGAAAGGGCCTATGCATTTTCGGTTTAATTGTACGAAGTGACATGTTTTATGTACTAAGAATAAATTTTGAATATTTTTGGAAACCTGTAAATGAATGAAAATGATTTGAAATGAACATTTTGGAAACCGAAAATGTATGGACATGATTTAGAAATGATTCAAAAGAGGAAAGTGAACATTTCTGAAACTTGGAAATGTAAGGAAATGATTCAAAAGAGGAAAGTGAACATTTCTGAAACTTGGAAATGTAAGGAAATGTCAAGTTCTGAGCCGAACGAAAAATTTTGGAAACTTAGAAATGACTTAGAAATGTCGAGTTTTAAGGTTTAAAGAGGAAATTAAGGCAATGTGGCCTTAAAAGAAAAAGTTGGTGAAATTTGACACACGAACAAGCTTGGAAAAGTGGCTCAAAGATGCCACTTAGGGCCTCTGAAATGGCGCCACATGCAAGGTGTTGGGCTTGAGTTCGAGTCACTTGGGAAGCAAATAAAGGAAGTTTTATTTTTGCTTCCGTGGTTCTGAGGTGGACGGCACAAGCCTTCTAGAAAGGAGGAGTTTTATTTTCATAAATATTCGATTAATAAGGTGATAAATAAGGGATTTAATTTGGATTATTTTTGAAGAGATAATAAAGGATTATTCTCTAATTATTTTAAATTAAGGAGATAAACTTATCAATAAAGAAGAGTGGTGGCCAAGTAAGGGACTCTAGCTTAGTAATTTCGGCTATAAAAGGAAAAGAGAGGCCATTCTGCATTATTTTCTGTTCTTTGAAAGCCTCTGCCGAATTCTCTTCACCAAATCTTCTTCTTCTTTTATTTTTGCCAAGCCGAAATACCTTGTGTTCTAGCCGAATCCTCCATCTTTATTCTTCCTTCTCTTTTCTTTCTAATCCCTCCAAAAGCCGAAAGTTGTGAGAGCATCATTTAGCCATAGCAGAATCTCTGAAGGTTGAAGTGAAGGTGCAATCGATTTCTTCAAATAAGGGTAAGATCCAAGTTTGGTTTCCATTCTTTTATATTTTAGACTTATCGAAATTTAGGGACTAATTCCTATTATTGATCTTGGCCAATCATGGAAGGAAAGTTTGGGATTTGGCCCAGTCGTCGACTACAAGGAAGGAGAAGTTCTTTTCCCGAAGGTACACCATAGGCCGCGTGTTCCCTAGTTATTCGGTGAATTTCGGGATTTAAAATATCCACAAGGTAAGTGATTATAAGTTTCAGGTAAGGCCTATTTCAGTATTTAGATTTATTTCAAAAGCCGAAAACTAACCCGATAGGGGTTTTGGAAGTTAGCCGATTTCAAGGGTGAGCATCACAAAGATTCGGGACTTGATTCTTAAGTCAATCGGCAACAAGGTAAGTTTAAGAATACTAATCCTACTAGGATTTAGATTTATGGTCAAATGGCTTTTCATTAAAATAGTAAGTGAATAATCAAATGTAGGGATTAAGGATCTAAGCGGTAGATCAGATTTCGAGATCTCAAGGAATTTGCTAAGCGAATCAGGTGTGTACCCCACACTACTTTATAATATGTATTATGGCTATGTTTATTAATATATGTGTTATTAAGTATATGAAAGTGGCTAAAGTACCATGATATGGTACTAAGTACTCAGGTACATTTCCTACTTCCACTAGGATTATGAAATATGTTATTTATAACATGTGAAACTTTATAAGAATGTGGCTAATGTACCATGTTATGGTACAAAGTACTCAGGTACGTTTCCTACTACTACTAGGATTACGAAATATGTTATATTTAACATGTGAAAGGTGACATGAATGTGAATTTAAGTATGATATGCATAATATGAATAATATGGGGCATTCGGGTTATATGAGAAAGGGGAAGTGAACGTGGTGACTTCGGTCTCACTATCTGAATGTGGTGACTTCGGTCACATTATCTGAATGTGGTGACTTCAGTCACATTATCTGAATGTGGTAACTTCGGTTACGTTATCTGAATGTGGTGTCTCATGACACCATTATTTGGTGGCTATGCCACAAATTTTATATGGGCGATGAGCACGTCGACTACAGCGACTGCCTTCGATGGTGTGTAGCGGATGGAGGGTTGACTTAGTAGTCGCCACGGTGTGCAGGTTGGTACGGGGATGTGTAGCGGATGGCACCTAGGTTTGGGTTTGGGTTGCATCATCATTTGTATATGTTATATGAATAAGTATTTGGTATGAAAATGTATGCCTGATCTATTGAATTTTAGTGTTGTGTACACATTGAGTCTGTTGACTCACCCCATTGTGGGACTATTTTTCAGGTGACAATCAATAATGGACCGGGTTCGGCAAAAGCTTAGGGATGGCCATGCTCAGCTTGAAGTTTTATTCAATATGGACATTTAATTTTATTTAAGTATTTTAGAATTTTATTTTGGGTTTTTACTTGATGTAATAAGGCCATAAGGCCCAAGTTGAATTTCTTTATTTCTTTTTACTTTTAATTATTACGTTTATGAACTATTATTGATTAACAGATCAAACAAATTTATTTATTTTTAACCCTAAGTGTTTTGTCACTTTAAATAAATGGATTTCAATGTAAGATAAATTGGTTTTCAGTACAAGCCCAACCCAAACAATATTTTTTTTTTAAAAATTCACACAAGTTTTTCCTAAGTAACAAAAGAACTTTGAACTGGTTTACTTGAGGAACATACCAGATCTGGTCCAGGCTCGTGGGCTGGGTGTGGGGTGTTTCAGTTACATGGAAATCATGAGATTAAATGCCAATTGTATTATAATACCTTTATGGTTGAGTAAAATAAATGAATGTCAATAGTTGTTTATTATTTGCATATGAACTTACTAAGCTTTATTACTTACTCCCCTTCCTTTCCTATCTCTTATAGGTTAATTTAGCTAGCTCAGGTTGGAGATCGCTAAAGATGCTTTTACACTATCATGCTGACACTTTGGGTATAAGTATCCAAGCCTTCTTAAGATATGGCATGTATAGGAACTTTGTCTTTTGATTAATTAAGTCCTTGTTAATGTAGACAAATGTGTTGGCCAAAAATGGATTATGGTTCAATTTGAATATAGCCATGAATGATGGCTTATGTTGATTATATATTTATGCATGTGTTGGTGCTCTTTCGTGAATGTGAAGTTAGTATGGTTATCATAGGCTAAATGTGATGATTAAGTATTACAAATGATGATATGAGAATGACATGTGATGTTGTGTGAATGTGTGTAAGTGAGGGTGGCAAAATGGCTTGGGAAATAGCCTGGTATTTTTCCACACGGGGTAGACACTCGGTCAGCTCCTAGGGCATGTTGATAGGCCGTGTGTCCTCTGCATCTAATTTGCAAAAAATTCAGTTCGTCACACGGGCCAACACACGGGCGTGTGATTAGGCCTGTGCCTTTAAGTGTCTGCTGGTGTCATAAATAGAATGTCAAGGTTTTCACACACAAGCTACGACATGGGCGTGTCATGGCCGTGTAAGAAACACGGGCCATAGACACGGGCGTGTGCCAAGCCGTGTGAGAACCTCTGCAGGTTCGAAATGAAAAATAATATCCACACGGACTAGGGACATGGGCGTGTGTGACTGCACAACCTGCCTACACGGGCGTGTCCCTATCCACACGGGCGTGTGGCCCTGTTTTGAGTAAAAATTTTCTAAGTGTTCATAAGTTTCCGGTCCAGTTCCGAACCATCCTATATGTATGTTTTGGGTCTCGTAGACCCATAATAGGGACGTTGTGAATACGAATGAAAGGTTTTAAGTTTGAATGAAAATTTATCGCCAATATTACATGATGAAGTATGTTAAGTCCGGTAATGCCTCGTACTCAGTTCCGACGTTGAATACGGGTGAGGGGAGTTACAAGTAAAATGGATTGAAGAAGATTTGGATGGAACCTTGATTAATGTTTATGCACCTTATGGGATTTTGAATCAAAAATCTTTACGAGAGGAATTTTGTTTTGAAAGGGTTTCAAAAAGGTTTATGGTTGATTGTGATTTCGGCGTCAAGTTGGACCGTGTGGTTAGCTCGGAACAATAAAGTTTTCAACATAACATCGACAAATCTAGTTTCAAAGTTGTACCACTCTAAAATGAGGTCTTTGATGTGGGTAAGGGCGGTGCATGAAGACTACCTATTTTCGGAAGGTTATTGGTGGTTTTGGCCTGCGAAATGTAGCTCCTGCTTTGGAGGATGAAGTGAGTTGTGGTGGGGTTTTGAAAGATAATAAAGGAGTGGCTTGTGTGTTATTCTCGGGGAGGACTTAAGATAGGGAATCAGACATGACAAATATAGAAATTATAGACCGTGATCGTTATGGAAATTGTTTGGGGATATCGACTATGGCACTAACCAGTTGGCTCAATTTTAGTTCGAAGATATTCACAAGCAAGGTAATGGTATGGAGAATGCTTTGGCAAAAGCTGGTATCGTGATCTTCTTTTTTTTTTTTTTTTTTAAGCTCGATGGTGAATTTTGTTTAATGCATTATAGTTCTAGTTGCTTGGAGGATTTTGTCTTTAGTTGTCAATAGAAATACTGTTGTATTCATATTGTCCTTGAAAAATGTTGATTATTCCAATGTCTTTATCGATTTTACATTAATTTTCTCCACTGAGAAAAAAAAAAGATTAAAACAATTAATTCAACATGAAACCTAATAGGAACCATACTAGTTACAAGTAAAATAAAGCTAAACTATTGGAAGGAGACACGTATAATATACATTTTTTTTAAGTTAATAAGCATATATTCAATTTTTATAAAAAATAAAAGAGCATATATTTAATTCGCGTTGAGTCAGAATGTATGATTAGGGGACAAATTCCCATCCGCTCACCTTCTGCTTTTAGAATTATGCAGTTTAAAGTGGTAACCTTAATCTTAGCTCTTCGGGAGAGAGAACTTCAATGTTGACATTGATGTTTCTTTGTTTGTGCATTTTTAATTATGAAACAATTGCTTTTTAGGATATGATGTATCACCAGTTATAATTCTTCAATCAACGATAAAAAACAGTAATACAAAAAAATTGGTTATACAGTATGATTTTCATTTACTTTTGCAAGGTCTGGTTAGAGAGATAATATATTAACTTCAAGTATATACAAATGATGATTTAAACCACTCATCATATAGTAACTTCACACTCATATAAAGATCTAGATCACAATCCATTAAATTTTTCTCTTAAAAATTCAATTATCAAATCAAGTGATTCACTTATATTTTACTTACAAAATACACTCATATAATGGTTCTTAATTAAACAAAATAAAATGCTAACTCTCTTATCAGTTACCTACACAAGCCTCCCAATATATTAGCATTTGAGGCTTGCTAAAATACCAGCCAATTATAATACCAATCCCCACCAAAGTAACCTATGAACTAAGACTACAAATTTCCTAATAAAGTGTTGGATAAATAAGATATTTCAACATATTTCTTTTAAATTATTTAGTCCAATCTCCATTAAACAGAAGATCTCATTTGTATGATCTAATTTACTCCAATCTTTTAAGATCTTTTTCTCCATAAGACCATCTTTTTAGATGGACCAACACACGTCCACAATATTAATTTAATTTTAATATAATTTTTTTAGTTAAAAAGGACTGCCAACAACAAACATAACAAATTATGATGTCTAAACAGTTATCTAAAGCCATACTAGATCCAACACATGTTTTTTCAACCATCTACCTAATAAGTGTTCCATAATCTAACATGTATTAAATAAATAAGCTTTAGTAAAAATATGAAGTAAGCGAATAAATGTAATATAATTTGTTTAATATAATATTTTTCTGGATTCATCTTAAAAGTTATTCTGATGCTTTAATAACCTTTTTAATCGATAAGATTCCGGTCCCTTCAAATTTGTCATTCAATATCCCACTAAAATTGTGAGAACGATGACAAACATATATATTTTTGTAATTGGCCCATTTTGCCCGGCCCACAAAACAAATTAAAAAAATCAAAATAAAGTCCAAGATAAAATTAATAGTCCAATTACAAGCCCAAAACAAAAGTCCAGTTATAATAAGGCCCATTGGCCGAAACAAACTTAAACATTTTCAGCACATCAACAAAACCCTAACCCTAGTGCGCCGCTTGCTCCCTTCGGTCGCCCCGCCCATGCCCCATCCCGAGACCTGCCCCCCTCTCTGCTACCTTGCACGAGAACAGCAAAAATGCCTTTCCTTGCCTCCGTCAACACCTGCAAAGGGCACAAAACAGAACACGAAAGAACAGTAACCGGGACCAAGCAAACAGTAGAAAAAATAAAAACAAAAACAATATAAACTACTATAAAAGCCGGATTCTATGTAAATTTTCGGACAGACAGAATCATCGAATAGAAAAAGAAAAAGCAAGATTTATCAAGACAAAGGTGATCTTTATATTTTTTATTTCATTTTTGAAATAAAAATAAAAAAATAAAAAAATAAAAAATCAGTTACCTGTTGTTTGATCTCCACCGTCGACGCCTCTTCCGAGCCAAAGGTCGCCGAATCCCTTAGGCCAAGACCGCGGGGGAGCTTCGAAAACCAAAAGGTTCTCCTCTTTTTGGAAAATCGCCGTCGGTTTAGGGGTTTTGGACTCCGAAATCAGAATCCTACCCTTAAAAACAAGCAAAAAGGCTTTTTTTTTTAGCTGACCATTGTAGACTGTAGTGCCGTCGCTGACGACCGGGGCCTTAGCCGGATTTCAGAAAGAAGAGAGAGGAGGAGAGGATTTTTTTTTGAAGAAGAAGAAGAAGAAAGGAGAAATGAAATTTTTTTTAAAAAAATATTTACTTATATAGCACAAGTGAAATGACGTCGTTTCACCTTGGGTGCTTTAGCACCAAAACGACACCGTTTTGATACTACCAGCACTCCGACCCAACCCGTTTCGGAGGATCCACGTGTTTCTAATAAAGGGTCTATTTGCGCCCTTAGTCCTTCCGCTTTTTCAACCCATTTCAATTGGATCCTTCTGTCTTTTTTAATTCGGCCCAATAATTTTGCAGTTATTTCAATTTAGTCCGTTTGAAACGGCGCTTTTTGGAGAACAGGGAATATTTCCCCATTTGGTCTCTCCCTTTTATTCGCGTGTTACAATTTGGTCCTTTACCTTATTTTCATTCTCGATTTTGGCCCAAAACTTTGTTTAAATTTCAATTTAGTCCTTTATACCTTTATTTTATTTAATTTTGACAATTTAGAAAAAAATTATTTTTATATATATTATATATATTTATTATTTATCTATTTATTTATTTTCCTTTTTTTGGTATTTAAAATTAATTAATTTTTTATCATGTACTTTTATTTTATTTTTATTCTTCTTCTTCTTCTTATCATTATTATTTTTGCTTTTATTATTACTGTTATTACTTAACTATTTAATTACTCATCTATTTATTTATTTTTTATTTTTATTACTTTAAGTTTAACGTTATTTACTTGTTTTATTTATGTATTATTTTTTATGTTATTTATTCATTTATTGTTTATGTTATTTATTTATTACTTCTATTTTTAAATATTTAAACCATTACGAACACCCATTTATCTACATATTTATCATTCTGTTACTTATTATTTGTTCATCTATTCATTTTTTGGTCGTTTTCTTTTAAAAATTAGATTATTTATTATTGTTATTATTTTTTATTATCATCGTCATTTTAGTATCATTATTAATATTACTCTAGCATTATTATATCCCTTTATTTATTTAATCTAACATTCGACTCATATAGTTATTATATATATTATTCCATCATCACTACACTATATACTGTAACATCCCTAACTCGAAACCGTTGTCAGTTTAGGATTAAGAGGCATTACCGGACAATCGAAAACTTTTACAGACAACTCAGAACATAATTTAACAAATCACATCCCTTAAGTAGGTCAACGAGACCTCAAACATGCATTAGAATAGGGCCGGGACTAAACCGAACACATACAGAAATTCTCAAAAATTAAAAAAAAAACTTTCTAAGTTACAGAGGTCACACGCCTGTATGGGCAGGCCGTGTGCCTCTCACAGCCTCAGACACGCCAGTATGTCTAAGCCGTGTCAAAACAGGGCATACATACTGACTTGTCCACACGGCTGTGGACACGCCCGTGTGCCTCACCCGTGGTTGCTACTGACTTGCACCAGACGGCCAGTCACAAGCCCGCGTGTCCAGCCCGTGGTCGAACCTGACTTGTTTTGAATTTCAACCACGAGGGACACTGTCGAGCCATACGCCCGTGTGCTCAACCGTGTGGGCAATTATAGGCCCTTTTCAAGGCCAAATTGCCACCCACACAAGGGTCATCCCTATGAGCTCAAATAGTCAATAACCCATACACAATTGGCAACCAAAATCATGTCAAATGTTCAACCTATCATCCCATTTAATCACATTTCTAAACATGCCAACTTGTATGCCAAATAGCACAACTAAATCACATGTAAAACCAAGCATGATTCAACCATAATTTCAACAATTCACCAAGGCATCAATCCATTAATAAGACCAATTCACCTACTATTAAGCTATATCAAAACATAATTCATATACCATAATCACTCATGCATATTACCAACACTTATTTAGTCACATCACATGACTATTTACACATATCAATCATGCTCATTTCAGCTAGACTATACATGCCATACTTTAATATTTACACATTTCAAAATGTACCAAAGTGTGATGAGAGTAGTATGATGACAATCTTCGACGGTCCCCGAGCCTCTCGTAGCTTTAATGATCTATAAAACAAAATAAACACACACACAGAGTAAGCTTTCCAAAAGCTTAATAAGCCATATACAAATAAACTTAGTATAAAATGCATATAACCACATAGATGCAATGACATTTATATTTCTCATTTGCAAATTCATAATATCATCATTGGTTCATTATTTAGCCATTACTTACCAACACATCATATATCAAGCATCTCATTTGCTCATATCTCAAACACACATATATCTCAATTTCCTTTGCAACAATGCACATACTTACTCACCTTTCATGCTTATACAAAGCATACATATCAAGGTACCTGAAACAGATGTACAACTCACATAGTCATTTATTTCTCGGATTTGCCCATTGAACCATTCGAAACTAAATAGGATACTCAGAGTGCTTGAACTAGTCGTACAATGCCAACGTCTCAGATGTGGTCTTACATGTAACCAAATATCGGTGCCACTGTCCCAGATAGGCACTTACACGAATCAATACAATGTTAATGTCCCAGACATGGTCTTACACGTAAAACTCATATCGAAGCCAACGTCCCAGACGTGGTCTTACACGAAATTTGGAATCAATGCTAACGTCCTAGACGTGGTCTTACATGATATCACATAACAGACACCTATGTCATGACATACGTTATCCTATCTATTCCTAGGTTCGTATGGGACTTCTCGGACACTTATAACTATTTGATATATCCACGGATTTCATATACATTCCATCTTGATCATTATTCATAGTCATCTAAATTTGATAAATGCATAAATAGCTCAAATCAAATACATTTATTTGTATATCAACTTACCTCGAGTTTGGTTTAATGAAAACAGACGCGGCTACTCGATTACTTTCAATTTCCCGTGATCTAAGTCCATTTTCTTCGGTTCTTGATCTTGAATTAAGCTAAGTAAGTGCCGAATATCATGGAAGCTTAAAACCTTTCTTGTTCTTTCTAAATTCGGTGGAACATGAAGATGATGATAGCCAGTTCATGCTTTGTTTTGTTATTAAAAACATAATTATTAATTTACAAAACTAACCTTTAATATAAAATACATATAACATATGATATAAGGTCAATCTTGACCATTGCCACCCACTTTCTTTATTAATGGGCTATTGCTTTAAGGACTTCTCATTTTAAAGACAATAAAAATTCAGCACTTATTCAAATAGAAGGCCAATTTTACATTTTATGCAATTTAACCCTTTGCTCAAATTAAGCACACAAACAGACCAATTTTCATACAAAACTTTCACACATGCTGAATCACGTATCATAGGCACGAAAAATAATATTAAAATTTTATTCTAACTTGAATTTGTGGTCCCGAGACCACTGTTTCGACTAGGGTCAAAATAGGACTGTTACAATTCTCCCCCTTAAGGATTTTAGTCCCCAAAAATCTTACCACTAAACAGATCGGATACTACTGTCTCAATGAATCAAGGCTCCCATGTAGCCTCTTCTACTCCGTGTTGATGCCACAATACTTTAACTAACGAAATTTACTTGTTTCGTAATTCTTTCACTTCGCGGGCAAAGATATGGATTAGTTCTTCCTCGTAAGTCATATCAGATCAGATTTCAATCTCAGACAGAGAAATCACATGAAATGGATCGGATCTGTATCATCGAAGCATTGACATGTGAAACACACTATGTTTCTTTTCTAGCTCAGAGGGCAACAACAATCTATATGCAACTGGCCCAACACACTCGATAATCTCATATGGCCCGATGAACCTCAGACTCAACTTTCCTTTACGTTCGAATCGGAGTACTTTCTTCTATGGAGACACTTTCAAAAACACTTTGTCACCGATTTCAAATTCAACGTCTTTTCTTTTCAAGTTCGCATAGGACTTCTGACGATCAGACGCTGCTTTCAATCTGTCATGGATTACTTTCACTTTCTGTTCTGTATCTTTTATCAAATCAACTCCGTGTATCTTATTTTCACTGAGCTCAGTCCAATACAGAGGTGTCCGACACTTGCATCCGTACAAAGCTTCATAATGTGCCATTTTGATAGTCGACTTAAAACTATTATTGTATGCAAATTCAATCAATGGCAAATATTGTTCCTACGTACCATTAAACTCAAGAATGCAACATCTCAACATATCCTCGAGTATCTGAATGATTCGCTCAGACTGGCTATCTGTTTTCGTGTGAAAGGCTATACTAAAATGCAATTTCGTACCTAAAGGATCTTGCAGTTTCTTCCAAAACCACAATGTGAACCTCGGATCTCTCTCTGACACAATAGATAGTGGCACTCCGTGCAATCTCACAATCTCATAAATGTAAAGCTCAACTAACTTATCAAGTGAGAAATTTGATCATACCGAAATAAAATGGGCTATTTTCGTCAATCTGTCAACTACGATCCAAATTGCATCTTTCTTTTTCGAAGTCAAAGGCAATCTAGAAACAAAGTCCATCGTCACTTTATCTTATTTCCATTTGGGATCAGAATTGATTGTAACAAACCAAACAAAACCTGATATTTAGCTTTAACTTGCTGATAAACTAAACATTTCAAAACAAAGTCGGAAATATCTCTTTTTATACCAGACTACCAATAGTGTTGCTTCAGATCATGATACATTTTAGTGCTTTCTGGATGAACAGATAGGCGACTATTATGAGTTTCATTCAATATTAACTGAATCAACTCTGAATTTCTCGGAACACAAATCTGATCTTGAACTCTCAAACAATCATTATCATCAACTCAAAATTCAGAATGAGAATTCGAATCACAATGAGCTCGTTTCACTATCATTTCATTATCAACTTTCTGAGCATCATATATTTGTTGTAAAAAAACAGTCTCGCTTTCAATTCAGCTAACACTGAACCATCATCAGACAGATCTAAATGACCATTCATTGCACGTAATGCAAATGGTGACTTCCGACTTAGTGCATCGGCGATGACATTGGCTTTTCCCGGATGATAGTCTATCACAAGCTCGTAGTCTTTCAATAGTTCTAACAATCTTCTCGGTCATAGATTCAAATCTTTCTGGGTCGTCAAATATTTTAGACTTTTATGATCTAAAAATACGTGACATTTCTCACCGAACAGATAATGACGCCAAATCTTTAATGCAAACACAATTGCTGCTAACTCAAGATCGTGTGTCGGATAGTTCTTTTCATGCGGCTTTAGTTGTCTCGAGGCATAAGCTATGACTTTGCCTTCTTGCATCAGAACACATCTCAAGCCATTTAACGAAGCATCACTCTATATCACGAAGTCTTTACCCAATTCTAGTTGTACCAAAACTGGAGCTTCAGTCAATAAAGTTTTCAACTGATCAAAACTTTTTAGACATTTATCGAACTATTCAAATTTCACATCTTTTTGAAGCAATCTAGTCAACGGAGTAGCTATCATCGAGAATCCTTTTACAAACCAAAGATAATAACCAGCTAGTCCTAGAAAGCTATGGATTTCAGACACATTCTTCGGAGGTTTCCATTCCAGAATAACAGAAATCTTACTCGGATCAACTCGTATTTCGGAGGATGATACAATATGTCCCAAAAAACCAACTTCCCTCAACCAAAATTCACATTTATTGAACTTTGCATACAATTGCTTATCTCGCAGAGTTTGCAAAACAATTCTCAGGAACTTAGCATGCTCAATCTCATCACATGAATAAATCAAAATGTCATCAATGAATACAACAAAAAATCGATCTAAGTACGGTCTGAAAATTCTATTCATCAGATCCATAAAAATAGTAAGAGCATTTGTTAATCCAAAAGGCATAACTAAAAACTCGTAATGCCCGTACCTTGTTCTGAAAGAATTTTTTGAAATGTCTGAATCTTTCACTCGCAACTAGTAATATCCCGATCTCAGATCTATCTTTGAAAACATAGTGGCTCCTTTAAGCTGATTAAATAAATCATCAATTCTGGGCAGTGGATACTTGTTATTTATAGTCACTTTATTCAACTGACGATAATCAATACAAATTCTCATCGTGCCATCTTTCTTTTTCATAAACAGAACAGGAGCACCCCAAAGTGAAAAATCGATCTTGCAAATCCTCTATCTGTCAACTCTTGCAATTGTGAATTCAATTCTTTCAACTATGTTGGTGCCATTCTATACGGAGCTATCGAGATAGGAGTCGTTCCCAGTAACAGATAAATATCAAATTCCACTTCACATATCAGAGGCAATCCTTGTAATTCTTCAAAAAATACATAAGAAAACTCACAAACAATTGGTACTGATTCAACTTTCTTTTTATATACCTTTGAGTCAATTACATAAGCAAAATAAGCTTCATAACCCTTTCTCAAACAATTCTGAGCTTTCAATACAGATATCACAATAGGCAACCCAGTTAAATCATTAGACTCAATCTGAACGACTTCATCATTCTGACATCTCAAATCAATGGTCTTTCTTTTGCAATTTATAGCAGCATCGTGCAATGTCAACCAGTCTATACCCAAAATTATATCAAACTCATCAAATGGTAATAGCATCAGATTAGCCAGAAAAAAAAAACATCTCGAATCATTAACAGACAGTTCTTGCATACTTTATCAATCAAGACACTTTTACCTAAGGGGTTCGATACTTTTATAACAAACTCAGTAGACTCTACAGGCAAAGTTTTACTGGATATTAAGTTCATGCATATGTATGAATGTGTAGAACCTGGGTCTATCAATGCAATCACAGAAGTATTATAAAGAGTAATTGTACCCATTATAACATCTAGAGATGAAGCTTCCTGACAAGCTCGAATGGCATATGCTTTGGCAGGCGCTATGGCTTCAGTTTTCACAACCGAGTCTTTTGTAGCTCTCTAACTACCACTGACATTTCTTGTATTTTGAGAAGTTCTACCTCTCGCTGAAACATTCTCAGATCTCAGATTATGAACAATCTCTTGCTCAACAGACTCTGGGCAATCACGGATGAAATGATCTAACGATCCATATCTAAAACAAGCTCGATCATTCAATCTATAGCTAGTCAGATGTCTTTTACCATAATGCTTACATTCTGGTCGTTCAGATCAGACATTTCCCACACTAGCTATCGATGTAGCTGGAGCTTTAGAATTTGACTGTGGTTTAGCTCGATCTCTCGGATTCGAATATCCCACATTAGTTCTGGAACGGCTATACTCATCTATGAATTTCTTTAAAGTAGACTGAAATGATTTACTCACTAATCTCTTTCTCACATCTTTAACTTCGGACTCAGCTTTTCTTTTGTCTTTCCCGAGTGCCTCAGCTTTGCATGCTCGATCAACAAGTACAACAAATTCTTTTATTTCCAGAATCCCAACTAACAAATAGATACCTTCATTAAGGCCATCTTCAAATCATTTGCACATTATTGCCTTGGTTGATACACATACCCGAGCATACTGACTTAATCTCACAAATTCTCTTTCATACACAGTGACAGACATGCGACCTTGTTTCAATTCTAGGAATTCCTTCCATTTCTGATCAATAAACCTCTGACTAACGTATTTCTTTCGAAACTCAGACTGCAAGAAATCCCAAGTAACCCGTTCCTTTGGAACCTCAGAAATCAAAGTCTTCCACCACTGATAAGCTGCATCTTGCAACAAAGATACAACTCATTTTATGCATTCTTTCAGAGTTAATGACATCTCATCAAATACCCTGATCGTGTTCTCAAGCCAAAACTCAGTTTTCTCAGCATCATCATCACTAGTATCCCTGAACTATTCAGCCCTATACTTAAGCATTTTGTCGACTAAAGGTTTATTTAATAGATTTAGATTCATAACCGGAGGTATAGCAAAGGTCTGATGGGGATTAAGCGGGGGCGGAGGTTGTGAAACAGTCGGATTATTTCTTATGAACTGAGTGAACCACTCACTCATCATTTGGAAGAATGCTTGTTTAACTTCTCCCTCTTGATCGCTCGTAGCCGGTCTCAAATCAGATGGCGATGTCCCTTGAGCGGGAGCAGACACATTACTTTCAACATCGTCAGCTACGGCTCTTTCGGGATCCATTATTATACAAAAACACATTTTACACGTCAGGATTCATGACACTGTAACAGTTCAGATATATGGCATGTATAGCTAGACTCTTACACGCTATGTTAGCCCGAGAATCGACTAAACCGTAGCTTTGATACCAACCAAATGTAACACCCCTAACCCGTAACCATTATCGATTTAGGGTTAAGAGGCATTACCGAACAATCAAAAACTTTTACAAACATCTTAGAACATAATTCAACAAATCACTTCAAAGTGTCCCTTAAGTAGGTCAACGAGACCTCAAACATGCATTAGAATAGGGCCAGGACTAAACCGAACACATACAAAAATTCTCAGAAATTAAATTTTTTTCTAAGTTACAGAGGTCACACGCCCGTGTGAGTAGGCCGTGTAACAGACCAATTTTGACCCAAATTAGAACGGTGGTTTCGGGACCACGAATCTGAGCCTGAGAAATATTTTAATATTATATTTCATGTTTATTATATGTGATTTAGTGACTGTGAAAGTTTCGTAGAAAAATTTAGTCGTTTAAGTGCTCAATTTGATAAAAAGGATTAAATCGCGAAAAGCGTAAAAGTTGCATACGAAAGTGAAATGTACTAATTTGCTTGTGGCTTTTTAAGTGGGTGTCCTAAAAGGACAATTAGCCCATAAACCATGGTGATGGACGGCAATGGGCCAAGCTAGCCTAATATATATGTTAGTTTAATTTTATTTATAAGGTTATGTTAGTTTATTAATAATAATAAAAAAAATAATGTTAGTGTATATATTAAACAAAACATAAAACAAAGCCATTATCATCTACATTCTCCCATGGCCGAATGTGAGAAAAGAAAACCCCATTTTTGGAGCTTGAAATTTCGGCAATTGGGAGCTTAATTTGGGGTATGTATTTTGTTTAGTTTTTGATAATTTTTACGTTTTTGAGATCGTTGCTTTGTATATTACCCGACCCATGTCTAAATTTTTGAAAATACCATGTATATAAGATTCGGCCATTAACATGTTTAGATAGTTTTGATGTTTAATGGTTTTAGATTAAAGGTATGTTAAGGATTTACAAGTTTTGTATTGGAGTTTTTGATGATTTTGAGTATATAGGGCTAAATTGAAAAGAACAAATTTGTGAAGGATTAAAATGTCAAATAGATGAAATGCATGGACACCCATGGCTATGGGAAGATTCGACCTAGCCATAGTGTTAGGAAATTTTGCATATTTTGAGTTTTGTGTAAATTGGACCAATTTGTAAAAATGGAAAACATTAGGGGCAAAATGGTAAATTGCCCATTTGTGTGTTTTGGAACTAATTTGAGATGAACTGAGATTAAATGAGCTAAATTCTAATGTGTTTTAGATCAAGAGCAAAGAAAAAATAATTAGACCTGGGAAAGACGAAGGTTCTCGAATAATGATTCATACGGACTATCGACAACCGAGGTAAGTCCTTTAGCTATAATATGTCAATAAATTAATTATGAACTTAGTGAATGATGAATTGTGGAAATTTAGAGTATAAATTCATGATATAGCCGAATGTGAATGTATAGTATTGAAGTGAATTTATTCGGCTAATGCAAGGTGAATAAGTAAGTTCTTGAGCTACCTTATGTTTAAAGGTTATTTACAAATCTAATGAATGATAAAATTTGTATAAGTTTGGTGTAAAACCATGAGTTGGCGAATGTGATGATGATGGATTGGATTGATTTCAAATATTTTTAATGCAATGTGAATAAATGCATATGGTTCGATATGTGATAGTGAAATGTGAAAAGCATGTAAAACTATTCTCGACATTCGGGCTTGAGCCTAGCGAGCCTCGTGCAGGTGACATAATCGGGCTTTATGCCTAGCAGCCTTGTGTGCCGGTGTTATTTATCGGGCTTTACGCCTACTGAGGCCTTGTGCCTGTTACTTTTCAGAGCTTTTATGCCTAGCGGCCTTGTGCTTAGGTGTTCCTATCGGGCTTTTATGCCTAGCGGGCCTTGTCTTGGTGATTCTTATCGAGCTTTTACGCCTAGCGAAGCTTAATACCACCGGTGACATAATTTACAAAAGAGAATCGAATATTCTTCAAGGTAAACCTTAATTATGGTATTTAGTTAAACGGCTCGTAAGTATGTAAGGTATGTTATGCGTAATATTAATTGAGTCAAGTTAATACTATGAGAACTATGTTATGTATATTTGAGTTTATGATGGATATGAATGCTCTAATTACATGATTTGGAGTATGTGATTCTTGGAATATATTTAATTGTGATTTCAAGTAATACTGAGTTTATGAAATGAAGTGCAATTATTTGGGTTGATGAACTAACAATGTCGGCCTTGTGAAAATTTACATATTTTTTTTATATATATGTGCAATGTCATAAGTTGAATATTTTAAATGTTATATTATCATGAACTTAGGACTTACTAAGCTAGTAAGCTTAATTGCGTAAAATGTTTCCCTGTTTTATAGATTGAGTACAAGCTACAAGCTCGTGGGATCGTTCGGAAAGTCGCCACACTATCAATCTATATTTTGGTACTCTTTCATTTTGGTTTTAGAATGAAGGCATGTATAGGAAAGTCTTTGTCTTTGTTTTGAGAAAAACTTAAGGTTCATGTATATAACAGCCATGCGAATATGGCTAAATTTTTAGTTATGTATGCTTTTGTGTTTTTGATACGAATGTCGGGTTATGTTGGCGATGTTTATGCATTTTTAATCGAAGTTCAATCGTTTTTGATAAGGAAATGTATGTATATGAAATGAATCCTTGAATTAGGGATGTGGGTATGTTCGGTTAGAAGCTACTTTTTCCATAAATTGCAGCAAAACAGCATGTGGTAGCAGCAGTGATGTGATTTTGAAAAATCACCAAAAATAGGGTATATTGAATTAGAAAGTGAATTAGACATGAAATTAACCCTTATTGTGTCTATTTTTAGATGAAAGAAACAAAGTAGGAAAAGAAGTTTTCTATTATGAGATATTTAAGTTTTAGTGAGATTTGCTCTAAATGAAATCGTGAGTCACTATTCTGTTTTGGAAAAATTGTTATAAATTGTAAAACAATAATTATGAAGCATGGTTTATATGTTTAGAATCCTTAATGAGTCTATTTTTGATTGGTATAAACAAGAACATTATTGAAAATGTTTACAATGAGATAACTGTATTTTTGTAATGATAGGTCAGAATTGTCGAGCAGTGAAACAGGGGTAAGTTTGATGAATAAACTGTACTAATTGGCCACATGAAAAATTCTGGAAAACTTATGGTAAATTCTTATATGAGTCTAGTTTCCAGGAAAATTTACGGATCTGAATTTCGAGTTTTGTAACTCGAGTTATGGTCAATTTAGTCAGCATGATGCAGTTTGACAGCTTTAAATTTTTATGTCCTAAACTTCTAGTCAAGTCTAGTAATGCCACATACTCGATTCCGGCAAAGGTCTCGGGTAAGGGTTGTTACAGGCTGTGTGCCTCCCACGGCCTCAGACACGCCTATGTGTCTAAGCCGTGTCAAAATAATGCATACATACTGACCTGTCCACATGGCCATGGACACGCACGTGTGCCTCACCCGTGGTCGCTATTGACTTGCACCACACGGCCAGTCACACGCCTGTGTGTCCAGCCCGTGGTCGAACCTGACTTGTTCTGAATTTCAACCGAGGGACACGGTCGAACCACACGCCCGTGTGCTCAACTGAATGGGCAATTATAGGCCATTTTCAAGGCAAAATTGCCACCCACATATGGGTCATCCCTACAAGCACAAATAATCAATAGCCCATACACAATTGGCAACCAAAATCATGTCAAATGTTCAACCTATCATCCCATTTAATCACATTTCTAAACATGCTAACTTGTATGCCAAATAGCACAACTAAATCACATGTAAAACCAAGCATGATTCATCCACAATTTCAACAATTCACCAAGGAATCAATCCATCAATAAGACCGATTCACCTACTATCAAGCTATATCAAAACATAATTCATATACCATAATCACTCATGCATATTACCAGCACTTATTTAGCCACATCACATGGCTATTTACACATCTCAGTCATGCTCCATTTCAACTAGACTTTACATGCCATACTTAATATTTACACATTTCAAAAGGTACCAAAATGTGATGAGAGTAGTGTGATGACAATCCTCGACGGTCCCCGAGCCTCTCGTAGCTTTAATGATCTATAAAACAGAATAAACACACACACAGACTAAGCTTTCCAAAAGCTTAGTAAGCCATATACAAATAAACTTAGTATAAAATGCATATAGCCACATAGATGCAGTGACATTTATATTTCTCATTTGCAAATTCATAATATCATCCTTGGTTCATTATTTAGCCATTACTTACCAACACATCATATATCAAGCATCTCATTTGCTTATATCTCAAACACACATATATTTCAATTTCCTTTGCAACAATGCACATACTTACTCACCTTTCATTCTTATACAAAGCATACATATCAACGTACCTGAAACGGATGTACAACTCATATAGTCATTTATTTCTCAGATTTGCCTGTTGAACCATTCAGAACTAAATAGGTACTCAGAGTGCTCGAAATAGTCGTACATTGCCAATGTCCCAGACGTGGTCTTACATGTAACCAAATATCGATGCCACTGTCCTAGATAGGGACTTACACGAATCAATATGATGCCAATGTCTCAGACATGGTCTTACATGTAAAACTCATATCGAAGCCAACGTCCCAGACATGGTCTTACACAAAATTTTGAACCAATGGCAATGTCCCAGACGTGGTCTTACATGATATCACATAACAGACATCTATGTCATGACATACGTTATCCTATCTATTCTTAGGCTCGTATAGGACTTCTCAGACATTTATAACTTATCGATATATCCACGGATTTCATATACATTCCATCTCGATCATTATTCATAGCCATCTAAATTTGATAAATGCATAAATAGCTCAAATCAAATACATTTATTTGTATATCAACCTATCTCGAGTTCGGTTTAACGGAAACGGAAGCGGCTACTCTATTAATTTTGATTTTCTGCGATCTAAGTCCGTTTTCTTCGATTTTTGATCTTGAATTAAGCTAAGTAACTGTCGAATATCATGGAAGCTTAAACCCTTTCTTTTTCTTTCTAAATTTAGTGGAACATGAAGATGATGATAGCCATTTCATGTATTGTTTTGTTATTAAAAACATAATTATTAATTTACAAAACTAACCTTTAATATAAAATGCATATAACTTATGATATAAGGTCGTTCTTGACCATTTAAGGACTTCTCATATTAAAGACAATAACAATTCAGCACTTACTCAAATAGAAGGCCACTTTTACCTTTTATGCAATTTAGCCCTTTGCTCAAATTAAGCACACAAACAGACCAATTTCACACGTGCTTAATCGCGTATCATCAACACAGAAAATAATATTAAAATATTATTCTAACTCGGATCTGTGGTTCCGAGACCACTGTTTCGACAAGTGTCAAAACCAGGCTGTTACATATACCATGTTAGATATTTTTTATCCATTGATGTATTGTATCCAAACAAGATAAAATCACATCGTTTTAAATATCATAAAAAATTTCTAAAAAAATAGGCAATGTTTCATATTTGGAAGATTCGATGAAATCGTGCCCTAACTTATGGGGTTTCAATTTTTCTCGTTGAACTCAAATAATCGAATATCCTTTCAAATTTTAAAATACATAAGGTTTCAAATAAAAAAGGAAAATGAAACACCTCCAAACCCTGCCCACGAGCCGTGACCGGATCCGGTATGTTCCTTGAGTAAAACGGTTCAAAACTTGTTTGTTTCTTTGGAAACGTTGGGTGATTTTGAAGAAAATTTGATTTGCGTAGAGTTCAAATTGAAAACGGAGTTTGTTTTTTGAACTTTATTTTCATATTTCAAAACTTCAAGTTAAAGGTAAAAATCGAGTTTTTTTTTATAATTTATCATTTAATTAAAAAGTACCAAACATTTAGAATTTATATTTTTTTATTTTTTTATAGAAATAACTTAATCCTTAATTTGATAAAAATTCGTTTCACAATAAAATAATTAGAATGCATGCATAAGCAGTTTCATACTAATGGCCTTATTACATCAAAGAAACCCGAAATAAATCCAGAGATACTTAAAACATAAAGAGTCCAAAATAAATATGAATTCTGAGCTGAGCATGGCCACCACTAAGCTCCTGCCGACCCGGTCCATCACTGAGCGTCACTTGAAAAATATCCCACAACGGGGTGAGTCAAACAGACTTAGTGTGTAACAACCAACACTAAGTCCTAACAATTTAGGCATATCATATTATATCACACATATATGACAAATAGAGATGGTGATGCAATCCCGAACCCAAACCTAGGTAACCATCCGCTACACATCACCCGTACCAACCATTACACCGTGCGGACTACTAAGTCGACCCTCCATCCGCTACACATCATCGAAGGCAGTCGCTGCAGACGACTTGCACATCGCCCTTATAATTTTGTGGCATAGCCACCAGATAATTAAAATGTGACATAAGTCACCACATTCAGATACGTGACATGAGTCACCAGATATTGTGGTAGAAACCACCAGATCACTTCCCCTTTTCATATCACCCATATGCCCCATGTCATACAAATCATGAAAATATCATGTATTATGCCTTATTCCATATTCTTATCAATATTCACATATGTACCATAGTCAGATGTGCATAACATTTATTAACGTAATATTAAAGATTACGTACCTGAAGATTCTGTACCATTGTATGGTACCTTTAGCCACGTTCACATATTTTCTTTAACACATATATTAAAGCATTACCATAAATATTTTTAAGACTTAGTATAGGGCTACACACCTGGTTTACTTAACGAGTTCACTGAAGTCCCGAAAATCCCGATCTAATGCTCTAGATCTCTAGTTCCTTGCTGCCGATTTGAATACTAGTCAAATCCCGAAACTTTGCGATGTTCCCTCTTGCAATCGTCCAACTACTAAATCACTTAACTGGTTAGTTTCGGCTTTTGAACAATTAAGAAACATATCTAAATCACTCATTATGGCCTTAGCCGAATATCACCTTTACTTACCTTGTGGATTTAGATCCCGAAATTAATCTTTGTTCCTAATAATTTCGAAATACCTATAGGTTCATGTTAGATCTAATCTAACATTAAAACACAATAAAATGGCATACAGACTTTACCCTTGAAATACAATACTCCCACGTCATTAATACCATAATCTTCCAACTCTCCACTCTGCACTTGCCGTAGCTTAGCACTTAAATCCTCATCCATTAACTGACTCTCCCTCACTTCATTCAACCATGTTGGTTTAACTTGCAATTCTGCTAACAAATTTCCGTTGTCATACAAGCTCAGACGTGTGAACATCGCTCTCAGATCTGACACTACTTTCCGACTTAGGGCATCCGCCACTACATTCGCCTTGCCCGGATGATGCTCTATAGAATAATCGTTCTTTCAATAATTCCACCCACCTTCGCTGTCTCAGATTCAACTCCTTTTGAGTCAACAGATACTTAAGACTCTTGTGGTCTGTGTAGATTACTGACTTTTCTCCATATAGATAATGCCTCCACACCTTAAGAGCAAAGACCACTACCGCCAATTCCAAATCATGCGTCGAGTAATTAACCTCGTGTGGCCTCAGTTGTCGAGACGCATAAGTGACTACTTTCCGGTCTTGCATCAATACGCATCCCAATCCTGTGTAAGAAGCATCACAGTACACCACAAAGTCCTTCCCTGCCTCCGGCTGAATCAAAACTGGAGCTTCAATCAAAACCCTCTTAAGCTTCTCAAAGCTCTCCTGTTGCTTATCCGTCCATACGAAAGGTACCCCCTTCCTCAAAAACTTTGTCAAAGGTGCGGCTATTGATGAGAACCCTTCCACAAACCTTCCGTAGTAGCCTGCTAATCCCAAGAAACTACGAATCTCAGCCACAGACTTAGGTGGTTTCCAATCTAGCACTGTCTCAATCTTCCTAGGATCCACCCTTATTCCTTCTGTAGACACCACATGCCCTAGGAATACAACTTCCTTAAGCCAAAATTCACACTTGCTGAATTTGGCATAGAGCTTCTTCTCCCTCAACACTTGCAACACAACCCGAAGATGCTCATCATGCTCTTTCCCAGACTTGGAATACACCAACATGTCATCGATGAGCACAATGACGAACCTATCCAAGTAAGGTTGAAAAACCCGATTCATCATATCCATGAACGCGGCTGGGGCATTCGTCAATCCAAACGGCATTACTAAGAACTCATAATGGCCGTATCTTGTCCGGAAAGCTGTCTTATGGATATCTGCTTCCTTCACCTTAAGCTGATGATATCCAGACCTTAGATCTATCTTTGAGAATACTGCTGCCCCCTTCAGCTGATTGAACAAGTCGTCTATCCTTGGCAAAGGGTACTTGTTCTTGATGGTCATTTTATTCAACTGACGATAATCTATGCACATACGCATAGTTCCGTCCTTTTTCTTCACAAACAAGACCGGTGCTCCCCATGGAGACACACTGGGTCGGATAAACCCATGATCAAGCAACTCTTGGATCTGAGCCTTAAGCTCAACCAACTCCTTTGGTGCCATCCTATACGGAGTAATTGACACAGGAGCTGTTCCCGGCAGCAAATCAATTCCAAACTCCACCTCCCTATCCGGGGGTATTCCAGGCAATTCCTCCGGAAAAACATCCGCAAATTCCTTTACTGTTCTAACTCCACTAACTCCCCCTTCTTTTGCATCCAACGCACTAACGAAGGCTAAAAATGCCTTGCACCCTTTCCGAACCATCTTGTCAGCCTTTAAGACAGAGACCACGTTAGACAAGTAGTTCCTTCTTTCTCCTATCATAATTATCGCCTCATCCTCCGGCGTCCTTAACTCCATCCGCTTAGCTGCACAATCCAATACAGCCTGATGTTCCACTAGCCAATCCATGCCAAGTATGAGATGAAATTCTCCAAAGGGTAATTCCATCATGTCAGTAGGGAATATCACTCCCTGAATCTCTAGAGGTACTCTCTGAAATATCTTGTTCACCACAACAGTTTGACCTAACGGGCTTACTACAGTCATCTCCTTATCAGATAGTTCAGAGGCTATGCCTAGAGTTTCAACTACTCTACATGCAACATAAGAGTGGGTCGAGCCAACATCAATCAAAGCAAAGTAAGGCTTGCCAAATATAAGGAACGTACCGGTTATGACGTCCGGTGCGTCTCCATCCTCCCTCCGGTGAACTGCATATACCAGACCCGGCTGTCTTGCCTCTGTATTACCAACACCCCAGCCCAGTGTTCCACGTCCTCTTCCAGAACCATTACCTATGCCATTCGGACCACGACCCCGCTGAGGCTGCTGTCTACCTCTTCCAGCCTGATTAAAACCCTGACCCATGGATCGGCTCCCATCTATCTTAATAGGACAGTCCTTAATCATGTGTTCCTTAGACCCACACTTAAAGCATCCTCTTGTCTTCTTCCAACACTCTCCTAAGTGCATCTTCCCACACTGAGTACAAGTACGATACTGCCCTCCTGTAGCAACTTGCTGACCTCGCGGCCCATCAACTCTAGGCCTCTTTTGACCATTTCCTGATGACCCTAATGGTCCAAAACCTCTCTTCTGCCTATTCCGATCCATATTCTGTCTCACAGAATCCTTAATCCCTTCAGCTACCTTAGCTTTCTCTACCAACACGGTAAACTCCCGCTCCTACTGTGGTGCTATCAACAACCTCAGATCATCCCTTAGTCCGTCCTCAAACCGGACACATCGCTCATGCTCCGTAGCCACTATTCCTCGAGCATACCTGCTCAACCTTAGAAATTCAACCTCGTACTCTGCTACGGACTTATTACCTTGAACCAGCCCCAGAAATGCCTTTCTCTGCGCATCAGTATAACTGGTACCAACATACTTCTTCTGGTACGCCGCCTTAACATATTCCCAAGTGAGATCCTCAGTTGTAGCACCATCCCGAACCGTGAGCCACCATTGATATGCCTCGTCGCGAAGTAGCGACACCATTCCTTTCAGTTTCTCCTCAGTAGTCAGATCCAGCTCATCCATAATTCGCTCTGTCGCCTCCAACCAATATTCAGCTGTACTGGGTGCCACACCAGATACTCCACGAAATACTTTAGCTCTATTGGCTCGGGTACAGATTTTTGAGCTCCCATATTTCCACCTACTCCAGCCACCATCTCCAGAACTCGCAGCACCGCCTGCGATACTGCATCATCCCCCGTCAGATCTTGTTGCTCAACACCAACAGCTGGTGGTGGGGGTGGTGGTGGTACCTCATTCTCAGACCCCTAACCCGACCTAACGGGTTCTGATACGGTCATCCTGCCTCTACCACGTCCTCGCACGTTACAGCCACGTCCTCTAGAGCTCATTTCTAATATCGGGATTTAGTCTGATTAAGAAATTTTATGCATTAGTCTTTGTTCCACTGATTATCCGCGAAGAAATTTTATGAAAAGAAGTTTAATAGCAGTTCTTTCGAGCAACCAAAGTTTTCGTTCCAAGTTCTCTACCCTAATTCAGAGAAACACACCCATTCAGTAATATCTGCTATACACATTTGAACATTTTTGTCTGCTCCTAACCCAGGGGTATTTTCGTCATTTCTCCTACAGTGGTATTTTGCTAATAAATCGGGGTCAATTTGAAAATCTTAATAAATCAGGGCACTTTGAAATTTTCAAAACTCGAGGGTACTTTTGAAAATTTTCTCAAATCAGAGGTATGGCAGAAATTTTGGAAATCGGGGTCATTTTGGTAATTTTATAAATTAGGGGTAATTTCGTAAATTTCCAAATCAGGGTATTTTAATATTTTGAAAAATAGGGGTTTCTGGTATTTTGAAAAAAATATCTTAGTAAAAGTCGAGGGTAGTATGGTAATTTAAAATTTTTCAAACCAAGGGCATTTTAGTAATTTTACAACCAGGGGTATTTACGTAATTTTTGTAAATCGAGAAAAGCTTTCAAAATAATTTTTACAATTCAAGGAGGCAATTTGGTGATTTTAAAACTAGGGTTTTATGAAAATATAGCTAGGCCCTTTTTGGTTTTAATTATTGAGTTTAGCCCGTGAGTAAGTCCTCTTGGTTAGGGTGAACCGTCACTACGCACCAGGTAGGATTCGAGCGAAGAGGAGGTGAGTCACGAGGACTGCTTAAATAACAGGCTCTTCCTAAATCCAATCCTAGACATGCGCACAATGGTTGCCACACCCTAACTCGGCGACTTACTGCACAGGTTTGTTTAGTTAGGCATTAAGTCTTATGTAATTCTTATGTTGGGGAAAACTAATCCTAGGGTTCAATAACTTACTATGCTAATTTACGTTCCCGATATACCCTTCTACGAATCATACTATAAATCACACAATAGTTAGGAGTACTTACCTGGTGGACTTCGGGTCAGAGATGTAGGTGCCATGCCAGAAAACCTGCTCATTTCACAAAATCTTTAACAAAATTCATTTGGGCTTAACTTTGAAAAAGTTATGGGCTTTAAACCCAAGGCTGTGAGTTTAAAATCGGGCTCGATACTGTCAAACAACACCCCAAACCCAAATTTACGAGCCGTGACCGGATCAGGTATGTTCCTTAAGTAAAACGGTTCAAAACTTGTTTGTTTCTTTGGAAACATTGGGTGATTTTGAAGAAAATTTGATTTGCGTAGAGTTCAAATTGAAAACGGAGTTTGTTTTTAGAACTTTATTTTCATATTTCAAAACTACAAGTTAAAGGTAAAAATCAAGTTTTTTATAATTTATCATTTAATTAAAAAGTGCCAAACATTTAGAATTTATATTTTTTTATTTTTTTATAGAAATAACTTAATCCTTAATTTGATAAAAATTCGTTTCACAATAAAATAATTAGAACGCATGCATAAGCAGTTTCATACTAATGGCCTTATTACATCAAGAAAACCCGAAATAAATCCAAAAATACTTAAAACATAAAGAGTCCAAAATAAATATGAATTCTGAGCTGAGCATGGCCACCACTAAGCTCCTGCCGACCCGGTCCATCACTGAGCGTCACTTGAAAAATATCCCACAACGGGGTGAGTCAAACAGACTTAGTGTGTAACAACCAACACTAAGTCCTAACAATTTAGGCATATCATATTATATCACACATATATGACAAATAGAGATGGTGATGCAATCCCGAACCTAAACGTAGGTAACCATCCGCTACACATCACCCATACCAACCATTACACCGTGGGGACTACTAAGTCGACCCTCCATCCGCTACACATCATCAAAGGCAGTCGCTGCAGACGACTTGCACATCGCCCTTATAATTTTGTGGCATAGCCACCAGATAATTAAAATGTGACATAAGTCACCACATTCAGATACGTGACATGAGTCACCAGATATTGTGGTAGAAACTACCAGACCACTTCACCTTTTCATATCACCCATATGCCCCATGTCATACAAATCATGAAAATATCATGTATTATGCCTTATTCCATATTCTTATCAATATTCACATATGTGCCATAGGCAGATGTGCATAACATTTATCAACGTAATATTAAAGATTACGTACCAGAAGATTCTGTACCATTGTATGGTACCTTTAGCCACGTTCACATATTTTCTTTAACACATAAATTAAAGCATTACCATAAATCTTTTTAAGACTTAGTATAGGGCTACACACCTGGTTTACTTAACGAGTTCACTGAAATCCCAAAAATCCCGATCTAATGCTCTAGATCTCTAGTTCCTTGCTGCCGATTTGAATACTAGTCAAATCCCAAAACTTTGCGATGTTCCCTCTTGCAATCGGCCAAGTACTAAATTACTTAACTGGTTAGTTTTGGCTTTTGAACAATTAAGAAACATATCTAAATCACTCATTATGGCCTTGGCCGAATATCACCTTTACTTATCTTGTGGATCTAGATCCCGAAATTAATCCTTGTTCCTGATAATGTCGAAATACCTATAGGTTCATGTTAGATCTAATCTAACATTAAAACACAATAAAATGGCCTTCGGCCTAAGGCCTTATTTGCTTACCTTAGATTAGAAATCCCAAAAGATTCCCTCTTGAATGCGGCTACAAGAGAAATCCCGAGAGATCCTTCAAGTATTCGACCAAAGAACAATAATAGGATTAGTACCTTGATTTTCGACAGTTAGGGGAAGAAAAGAACAAGAGTTCGGTTAGAGAGATCCTTACCAAAAAGATGACTAAAACGCAATTGATCACCACCCTCAAGAAATCGGCAAGAGAAAGCTTGCAGGAGAAATCGATTCAAAGAGCGGCAACTTTCAGCTTTTGATGATCACTAAAGAGATTGGGTATCAACAAGGAAAGAAAAGAAAAGTATAGGACTTAGGGAGAATCGGCAATGATGGTCTTTAGGGGGAAGTTTCGGCTAGAACAAGAAAAAGAAGAGAAAAGTAATGGTTTTGGAGAGAAAAGAATAATTGAAAGAGAGGCCAGAATGCTTAATGAAATTCGGCTATTCCCCACTTACTAGCTTGGCCGAAAATCACCTCCATAGAGTCCCTAGGCCGGCCAACTCCTTCCCCCTATCTCATCCCTTCCTTTTCTCCTATTTTCTCCCTCTCTTGCTCATTCAAAATAATTTAAAATAAAATCATCATTTATCTTCTACTTAGCCGAAATTTTAAAAGGATTAGACCACATCTTAAACTCATCCCTTAGTGCCCCATTGCCGTCCACTACTGCTCAATCTTGCAGCAAAATAAAATTCCCCTTTTGCTTTCCTTGCTGCTCGAACCCAAGCCCTTCTCCATTGCTTGTGGCGTCACACACTAAGGCCCTAAGTGGCGCCTCTAGGCCACTTTAACAAGCTGATTTTTGTGTCTAAATCTCCCTACAATTTCTCTTAAGGCCTCCTCTGCCTAGCTTCCTCTTTTAAACTTAAAACTTAATATTTTCTAAGGCATTTTTCCTACATTCTAAGGTTCACAAAATTCATACAACACAATCAAAACACACATAGGCATGCTACTTCATACAATTTAGCATTAATGCATAAGCCATAAATCCTAGATAATATAGAAAAGGCGGGTTTATTCCTAAGGATTCAAAATGTCGTGTCCTAACTTACGGGATGTGAAATTTTGTTGCCACGAGATGAGAAGGTCTTTAGCATACTTTCCGCTCATTTCAAGCAATTTGTAAGCAAAATAACATAATAAAAACAGGGATCATATTTTAAATTATTTTCAAGTTCTCAACTTTCGACACTAAGACATTAATTAATCGATTAGGTACGAATTTTGGGCGTTACGAGGGTGCTAATCCTTCCCCGTGCATAACCGACTCTCGAACCCATTTTTCCAAATTTTGTAGACCAAAAATCATTGTTTTAGTAAATCAAACCCTTTATTAAAACAAGTAAATTACGAGGTGACCCGAATACACCTCGCAAAAATGATTGGTGGCAACTCCCATTTTCATTTTTTAAAATAAAAAGTCGACCTTCAAAAAATGGTTTCGATAGCTTGGCGACTCCACTAGGGACTAAATAACAGAGTCAAGCCACGATTTCATTATATCTTATCTTTTTGTCGAAAATTGATAATTTGGCTAAAATTTACGATCCATTTTGCTGCATTTCATCTTTGTGGTCTGTATCATTTTGATATGTTTGCTTTATTGGTTCGAGTTTTTTAATGTATCTCCGCATATTACATTGTATAATCGGTCAATTTTACCCTTTAAGTGGGAGTGAGAAACTATTCCTTCGTGAGGTCTTCGCCTCCATATATGATTGCAGATCGTTTTTGGGATACATTCGCACTTATGTCTTCGTGAGATTTTCATCTCCGTATAGCCATACAGAAATGTATTCCCCTGAATTGAACTTGATCCGTATGAGCCTATAATGTGTGAGGATCGAGGAATCTGCCGGTTTAGGTACCCTTACTTTAGAACTGAATCACATATAATGAGCCCTAAGAGCTTACCCTAGGTAGAACCGCACCAAACCCTAGTGGTTAACCAAATAGGCGCTTTTTTTTATTATTTCTTGCTTTTTTTTTATTATTTTGCTTTGATTATGATTGCATGACATTTTCATCATAAAAAATGTGTTGATTCACGTTTGATTATTAAATAGAGAGCTTGCCATAGAGAACGGATTTCTTGATAAAGTGAAAGATAACTCGGCTGTCCGAATATGGTCTAAGAAAACGCAACTAGAGAAAGGTGATAGTCTGATGGAGGGGTACGTATCAGAATAGTGGGACTTCACTCGTATCAACGTGACCCAGAACAATCTCCAAGAATTGAAAGAGATATGGGTCTAATGGAATGAAGAAATCAAGTAGTTATTTTACTGTAATTATGGTGATATACCCTATCTACTCGATATCAAAGTAGACAAGCACTTGTTTCGAGCTCTGGCTCAATTTTAGAATCCCGCCTACAGTTGTTTTACTTTTGGAAAAGTGGACTTAATACCTACTGTGGAAGAGTACGCGACTTTACTTCGTTCCCTAAAAATTTGGCTCGACAAGGTTTATTCCAGAGCCGCTAATGTCCCAACCTTTCTTAAGAAACTAATGAATATCACGGGGATGAATGAGCAATGGGTTGCAGCCCGGATCAAGCAAAAGGGATATGGAAAATGTATCCCTTGGAATAGTTTGCGAGATTTGATCTTAGCACACCCAGGTATAAAGAAAAGGGTCGATGTCTTCGCTTTGAGCATTTATGGGCTAGTTGTTTTCCATAAAGCACTAGGGCAAGTGGACGATGCCGTTTTGAATTTGTTCGACAAACTTGATAAGAGAGTCACGCCCGTCCATACAATTTTGGCCAAAACAGTGCGATCTTTGAATGCATACCGAAGAGCGGTGAGAAAAGATTCCTTGGATGCTCGCAACTTTTGTTGGCATGGTTTCATAACCACTTTTAGAGGGTAGAAAAATTTTCTTATCGAGTATTTTCTGAGAACTACTCTCCATTAAAAGAATTAATGGCTACACCGAGGTGAGACGATATTTCAGAAGAAAAATGGATGACGATACTCCAAAATCTCCAAGATGAGGACATCGAATAGAGATGTAACCCCCCAAACCCGGCCCATTCGCTATGACTGAATTTGAAATGCCACTGCGAAAATCGTTTGAAAAACTTTTGACTAAGAGATTAAAAACATAAAATTTTGTTGTCTTTACTAAAACATTGTGTAATTAAAGTTCCAAATAAAATTAAGTTGTTTAAAATAAAACATTTTCAAATGATAATATAATCGACAATCCAACTTAAAACATAATAAAAGTCCATAAATACTTTAAATGGCCCTTATTACAATAAATAACCTTTCATAAAAAAATGTGTAAAACAAATAAATTTATCTTCTGCATGGGCCACCTCGTATCCACTCCAACCCAGTCCAAGCTTTGTGCATCACCTGTAAGGTTTGAGAAAAATTTGGGTGAGTCACACAGACTCAGTGCATAGTTATTACACATGTCCCCACATATGGGCTTGGCCCAATTCCACACAGTCCACATACATAAATATGCAAAATGAAGCCGAACCCAACCTAGTGTCCATCCGTTACACCTACCTTAGCAGACTCCCTGCCCAAGGCCGTGGCTAATCCACTGATCACATAGTGATGCACATATCTTACCTTGGCAGACTTGCTGCCCAAGGCCGTGGCTAAGCCACCGATCACATAATGATCCACATATCTGTATCCACGAGGTGACTCGAGGTCATCCTCAATCTACGGTGATGCACACAGCTATCATCCGCCGAGATGTGGCACCTAGCCAACACCTCCCTTGATGAAGCACATAGCTAACATCAAGCGCCAATGTAGCACAAGTGTAACATCCTGAAAAGGGCCTATGCATTTTCGGTTTAATTGTATGAAATGACAAGTCTTAAGCATTATGAATAAATTTTTGACATTTTTGAAAACTCAGAAATGTATGAAAATGAATGGAAATGAATATTTTTGGAAACCTGGAAATGCATAGGACATGAACATTTTAGGAAACCTAGAAATGTAAGGAAATGGTTCAAAAATAGAAAGTACACATTTTTGGAAACTAAGAAATGAAAATGGAAATGATCCAAAAATGGAAAGTATACATTTTAGGAAACTTGGAAATGTAAGAAAATGGCAAGTAAACAGAGCCGATCGAAAATTTTAGGAAACTTGGAAATGACCTTAAAATGATGAGTTTTAAAGTTTAAAATAGGAAATCAAGGCAAGAGGGCCTTAAAAGAAAAAGTTGGTAAGTTTTGACACACAAGCGGGCTAGGAAAAGTGGCCTGAAGATGGCACTTAGGGCCTATGGAAATGGCGCCATGTGCAAGAGGCATGGGCCTAGGTTCGAGTCACAAGGAAGCAATTAAATGAAGGTTTTAATTTTTTTCCGAAGCATAAGGAGTGGGCGGCAAGCATCTTGAAAAAGAGGTTTATTCTCTTTAAAATTCAAATATTAAGTGATAAATAAGAGATTTCTTTTAGATTTTTAAATTTGGATTATTTGAGGAGATAAATGATTGATTAAATAGTTTTTATTTGAATAATATTATCACATATGTGGAGTGGTGGCCAAGTAAGGGACTCCTTGGCTGATAACTTTGTCTATAAAAGGAAGGAAGGAGGGCTACTCCTCAGTTTGCTTCTTTTTCTGCTCTGCCGAAATTCCCTAGCTCTCCCCTCTCGTCGAATTTTTCCTTAAGTAAAATCCATCTTCTCTTCTTCTATTTTCTTCTCTGTTTCTACTATCAAAGCCGAATCTTTGTCGATTCTAAGTAAAGGAGCAATCAACTACAACATCAAAAGGGTAAGATCTGTGGTCAATCAATTTCTATTCCTTTTTCTTTTTACCAAAATCAGGGTACTAATCTTATTGTTGTGAAAGGCCGAATATACAAGGGGTTTATCAGATTTCGACAAGCATACAAGAAAAGGAATATTTTCGGGAACTCAAGGATTCAAGGTAAGAAGTTATATTCGGCCTAGGCTATCTCTTCAATAATTAGATCTATTCGTTTTAATCAAAGATTTATCAAATCAGTGGATCTAGTGGGTAGCCGAAATTCAGGGAGGAATACCACAACTTTGGGATTTGATTTGGCAAACAAGGTAAGTGTTAGTAATTCTATTCCTAGTAGGATTTGGTTTTAAAATCAAAAGGGTATTAATATGTTTATATATATGGGCCAAATATAGGAGTTAACAGATCTAAAGTCTGAATCTATGATCGATTCACTTCGGGAATTCAAGGAATCCATTAAGCGAATAAGGTGTGTACCCACACTAACTCCCAATATATTACGGCAATTATTTTATATGTATATATATGAATGTGCATGCGAATGAGAATGTGGCCTACTTCCGATAGGATTACAAATACGATATATATATTTGAATATGTAATATGAATGAGAAATAAGATATACATGATATAAATATTTGGGGTGAAAGGGGAAGAATAGGTGTTGACTACGGTCTCACCAACGAAATATGGTGGCTACGGTCCCATTAAGTGAACGTGGTAACTTCAGTTACATTTTTCGAACATAGTGTCTAATGACACAACGTATATGGGCGATGAGCACGCGATCGATTGCAATGATCGCTTTGATGGTGTGTAGCGGAAGGAGGGTTGACTTAGTAGTCCCAACGGTGTGGACCGGTGGTACGGGTGGTGTGTAGCGGATGGATAATTAGGCTTGGGTTTGGGTTGCATTATTTTGATATGTATATGTTCTAATATGAATATGTATGCCGGAAATATTGTTTGTTAGTTTTTGTACACATTGAGTCCGTTGACTCACCCTTTGAGGAGGATTATTTTTGGTGATGAGCGATAATGGACCGGGTGGCGGGAGCTAAAGGTGGCCATGCGTAGCAAAGAAAATATTTACTTAATTGGACCTTTATTTTTATAAAGTTCTTTAAATTTTATGTTTGGAAATTATTGATGTAATAAGGCCCAAAAAGCCATAGTTTTATTTTCGTTACTATTGTTTACTTGCAATTATTATGCTTCGAAATAATTTACATTTATGATATTAAAATTTTATGTCTTTACATTTAAACCCTAAATTATTTTGTCACCCTAATTAAATGATTTCTAAATTAAATAAACGGGTTTTTAACCTAAGCCCAATCCAAAATGAACAGTTTTCTAAAAATACACCAATATTCTCAAAGTAATAAAGGACTTCGAAAATCGATTTTCTTAAGGAACATACCAGATCCGGTTCAGGCTCGTGGGCCGGGTGTGGGGTGTTTCAGCTTGGTATCAGAGCCCAATTTTAAACTCTCGGCCTGTGGGCTAAGGCCCAAAACGTTTTCAAAGCGAGCCAAAATGATTTTCTTTGAAATTAAGCAGGTTTTCTAGCATGGCACCTAAGTCTCCGACCCACAGTCCACTAGGTAAGTACCCCTAACTCTATGTGTGATTATGTGATTTATATAGGGGTAGAAAAGGCATGGAACGTAGAATAGTGTGATAGGAATTTGAACCCTAGGATTAGACTACTCAAACACATGAAACTCATAGGACTTAATGAACTTAACAAACCTATGGCTAAGTCATTGAGCTAGGGTGTGGTAACCCCTGTACGCATGTCTAGGATTGGATTCGGAAGAGCTTGGTATTTAAGTAGTCCTAGTGACTTACCTCCTCTTCACAGGTATCCTACCTGGTGCGTAACTTCGGTTCACCCTAACTCAGAGGGCTCAGTGGTGTGGCAACCTCTGTGCGCATGTCTAGGAATGGTTTCGGTGAGAGCTTGGTATTTAAGCAGTCCGCGTGACTCACCTCCTCTCCACTCGAATCTTGCCTGGTGCGTAGCTTTGGTTCACCCTGACCAAGAGGACTCGGTCATAGGCTAAACACAAAGACTAAAACCCGAAAGGGACTTAGCCGTTTTTTTTATAAAGAACAACAAACCCTAGTTTTAAAACTTTTAAAATCACTCTTTTAATTTGTGAAAACCATCTTTACAAAGTTTTACAAAAAATTCCCGATTTTCAAAAAAAAATTAATTACAAAAATACCCCTAGTGGTAAAATTACCAAAATGCCCTTGGTTTATGAGATTTCCAAAATACCCACTGTACTTATCCAAAATTTCATTTCTCTATAAAATGTTCAAAAATCCTAATTTGTAAATTATCAAAAATATCTTGATTTGGAGAAAAATTACGAAATTGCCCTTAACTTGTAAAATTACCAAAATGACCCTAATTTCCAAAATTTTTGCAACATCATTATTTTGAAAAGTACAATTCTCAAAAATAATCCACAAAGTTTTACAACTTTTGAAATATCCCTAATTTACTAAATTTTACAAATTTACCCTGATTTGTGAAAATTTACCAAAATGCCTCTGAGGTCAAAAATTACCGAAATACCCCTGGATTTCAAAACTCTTCCAAAACTTCCCCGGAACCTTAAAAGTACTAAAATACTTCCGTCAAAATCATCAAGGAATTTTTTCATTTTGGAAAATTTACGAAAATGCCCCTATAGGACAAAATTACGAAAATACCCCTGGGTAGCGGAAAAACAACAACAATGAAAATTTCAACGTTTCTCTGGATGAACGAATGTTCATATTTGTTTGATGGATGAATGAATTAATAGAAAGACTGTATGTTTGTATGAATACGAAAGAACCACTCTTAAATTCTTCTTCATAAAACATCTTCACGGGTAATAAGTGAAACAAGAATACTAATTCATAAAACTTCTTAATCAGATCTCGACAATAGAAAATGAGCTCTAGAGGACGTGGTCGTCGTGGAAGAGGTAGAGGAAGAATGACTCTGTCAGAACCCGTTAGATCGGGTCAGGGTTCTGACGATGAAATACCACCGCCACCACCACCCCAACTGTGGTGTCTTTGGCGACAAGCTCGGACGGGGAAGATCTTTGTGTCGCAGTTGTGCCGCGCGAGTTTTGGAATTGGTGGCTGGTGTGGGCGGAAATTCGGGAACCCGAAAATCTGTGCCGGAACGGCTCCGAGCTAATAGAGCCGAGATGTTTCGTGGAGTATCGGAAGTGGCACCCAGTACAGCTGAGTACTGGTTGGAAGCAACGGAGCGCATTATGGATGAACTCGACTTGACCTCTGAGGAGAAGTTGAAAGGAATGGTGGCATTGTTACGCGATGAAGCGTATCAATGGTGGTTAATTGTGCGGGACGGTGTCACGGCGGAGGATTTGACCTGGGAATATGCTAAGGAAGCATTTCAGAAGAAGTATGTGGGAACCAGATATATAGATGAACAAAGGAAGGCTTTTCTGGGGTTGGTGCAAGGAAGTAAATCTGTCGCAGAATATGAGGCAGAATTTCTGAGGTTGAGCCGCTATGCCCGAGGAGTAGTGGCAACTGAGCATGAGCGCTGTGTCCGTTTTGAGGACGGACTGAGGGACGATCTGAGACTGTTGATAGCACCGCATCAGGAGCGGGAATTCTCTGCTTTGGTGGAAAAGGCCAAGGTGGCCGAGGGAATCAAGGATGCTACCAAGCAGGCTGTGGATAGGAATAAGCCCAAAAGAGGTTTTGGGCCATCTGGAAAGGGTCATAAGAGGCCTAGAGTTGACAGCCCACAGAATCAACAAGCTGGTACGGGTTGGCAGTATCGCCCTTGTGAGCACTGTGGAAAGAGGCACTTAGGAGAGTATTGGAGGAAGACAGGTGGATGTCTCAGGTGTGGGGTCCAAGGACCATATGCTTAAGGATTGTCCCAAGCGAGCAGATGAGGGCCAACCGGCGGCCCAGAATGCTAGTCAGGCTGGTCGAGGCGGACAGCAGCCTCAACGGGGTCGTGGTTCTAGCAGCAGAGGTAATGGGGCTGGCAGAGGCCATGGAGCCGAGGTGCTGCTAATGCTGAGGCAAGGCAACCAGGGTTGGTTTATGCGGTTCGCCGGAGGGAAGAAGGAGACGCGCCGGATGTTATAACCGGTACGTTCTTTATTTTTGACAGGCCCTATTTTGCTCTGATTCATGTGGGCTCGACCCATTCCTATGTTGCATGTAGTGTAGTGGAAACACTAGGCCTAGACTCAGAATTCTCTGATAGACAGATGACTGTAGTAAGCCCATTAGGCCAAACCGTAGTGGTAGACAAGATCTTTCGGAATGTACCCCTAGAGATTCAGGGAGTGAACTTTCGGGCGGACTTAATGGAGTTACCCTTCGGAGAGTTTGAGCTTATACTAGGAATGGATTGGCTAGTAGAGCATCGAGCTGTGTTGGATTGTGTGGCTAAACATATGGAACTAAGAACCTCCGAGGATGAGGTAGTAGTGATGATCGGAGAAAGGAGGAACTACTTGTCTAACGTCGTTTCGGCACTAAAGGCTGAGAAGATGGTTAGGAAGGGGTGCGAGGCATTCTTAGCCTTCATAAGTGCGTTGGGAGGCAAAGATGAAGGTGTCAATAGAGTTAGGACGGTAAGGGACTTTGTAGATGTGTTCCCTAATGAATTACCAGGAATACCGCCAGATAGGGAGGTGGAATTTGGAATAGATTTGTTACCGGGAACAGCTTCTGTGTCAATCGCTCCATACCGAATGGCGCCAAAGGAGTTAGTGGAGTTCAAGGCTCAAATCCAAGAACTGTTGGATCGTAGGTTCATCCGACCCAGTGTGTCTCAGTGGGAGCACCAGGTCCTATTTGTGAAGAAGAAGGATGGAACTATGTGAATGTGCATAGACTATCGTCAGTTGAATAAACTGACCATCAAGAACAAGTATCCTTTGCCAAGGATAGACGACTTGTTCGATCAGCTGAAAGGGGCAGCTATATTCTCGAAGATAGACTTAAGGTCGGGATATCATCAGTTAAAGGTGAAGGAGGCAGATATCCACAAGACAGCTTTTAGGACAAGATATGGCCACTTTGAGTTTGTAGTGATGCCGTTTGGGTTGACGAATGCTCTAGCCGCGTTCATGGACATGATGAATCGGGTTTTCCAACCCTACTTGGATAGGTTCGTCGTTGTGTTCATCGACGATATTTTGGTGTACTCGAAGTCAGAGGAGGAGCATGATGAACATCTCTAAGTTGTACTGCAAGTGTTAAGGGAAAAGAAGCTTTATGCCAAATTCAGCAAGTGTGAATTTTGGCTTAATGAGGTGGCATTCCTAGGACATAAGGTATCCGCAAAAGGAATAAGAGTGGATCCTAGGAAGATTGAAGTAGTGTTGGATTGGAAACCACCTAGGTCCGTGGCTGAAATCCGAAGTTTCTTAGGCTTGGCAGGCTATTACAGAAGGTTCGTGGAAGGGTTCTCGTCAATAGCCGCGCCTTTGACAAAGTTGCTAAGAAAGGAAGCACCCTTTGAATGGACTAATAAGCAGCAGGAGAGCTTTGAAAAGCTTAAAAGGGTGTTGACGAAGCTCCAGGTGTTAATTCACCCGAGGCGAGCAAGGATTTTGTAGTATCTTGTGGCGCTTGAACACGGGGTTAGGGCGTGTGCTAATGCAAGAAGGAACGATGAGTCGCGCTTATGCGTCCACGGCGATTAAGGCCTCATGAGGTTAATTATCCAACCCATGACTTGGAACTAGTAGCGGTGTTTTCGCCTCAAGGTTTGGAGGCACTACCTTTATGGAGAAAGGTCGGTGATCTACCACGACCACAAGAGCCTTAAGTACTTGTTGACTCGAAAGAGCCGAACTTGAGGCAACGAAGGTGGGTGGAGTTGTTGAAGGATTACGATTGTTCGATAGAGTACCACCCGCAAGGCGAATGTGGTAGCAGACGCCCTAAGTCGAAAGGTTGTGTCGGATCTAAAGGCTTTGTTCGCTTACTTGAGTCTGTATGATGATGGAAGCCTGTTGGCAGAATTGCAAGTCAAGCCCAAATGGCTGAATGAGGTGAAAGAGGGAGAATTGGCTGATAAAGATCTAAATGCTAAGTTTCAACAAGTACGGAGCGGAGAATTAGGGGATTATGGCGTCAATGAAGAAGGAGTATTGTGCTACAAAGGAAAAGTCTGTATGCCAAAGGACCAGGAGTTAAGACAAAAGATTCTTCGGGAGGTGCATGGTAGCCCTTATGCTATGCATCCCGGAGGCATTAAGCTGTATAGGGATCTAAGGGAACAATTTTAGTGGTCTGATCTTAAGCGGGAAGTGACTGAATTCGTGGGGAAATGTCTGACGTGTCAGCAAGTTAAGGCTGAACACCAAGTCCCATCGGGATTGCTTCAACCAATCGAAGTTCCCCAATGGAAGTGGGAGAGAATTACCATGGACTTCGTTAGTGGGCTTCCCCTTACGCCTACTAAGAAGGACTCGGTATGGGTGATAGTGGACCGTTTGACCAAGTCCGTGCACTTTATCCCAGTAAGAATGGATTATTCTCTTCAGAAGTTAGCCAAGTTATATGTGGCAGAGATCGTAAGGTTACACGGAGTACCAACATCGATCATCTCCGACAGAGACCCAAGGTTTACGTCTCGATTTTGGAAGGCACTTCATCAAGCGTTGGGCACTAAGTTGGATTTCACTACGGCGTTTCATCCACAACCAGACGGCAGGCGATCAGCGGGTTATACAAGTGTTGGAAGATATCTTTGAGAGGTCAGTGTGATGGATTTCCGAGGAAGTTGGGAAGATTATCTGCCTTTAGCTGAGTTTGCCTACAACAATAGCTATCAGGCAAGCATTCGGATGGCACCATATGAAGCACTGTATGGAAGGAAGTGTAGAACACCTATTTGTTGGACCGAGTTAGGAGAACGCCGAGTTTTGGGTCCAGAATTAGTGGCAGAAACTGAAGAGAAGGTTGAGTTAATTTGGGCATGGTTGAAGGAAGCCTCTGACAGGCAGAAGTCGTACGTAGACCTTAAGCGGAAGGAAATTGAGTTTGAAGTGGGGGACCAAGTGTTCCTGAAAGTCTCGCCTTGGAAAAAGGTTATGAGGTTCGGTCGCAAAGGGAAGTTAAGCCCGAGGTTTATAGGGCCCTATCGAGTACTGAAGCGAGTTGGGCCAGTGGCATACCAATTAGAGTTGCCACCAGAGTTGCAGCAAATGTACGACGTATTCCATGTATCCATGCTACGTCGCTATCGATCGGATCCGTCCCATGTGGTACCTATTGAAGAGGTGAAGTTAAGACCAGACTTATCCTACGAGGAAGAGCCGATTCGGATCGTGGAACGTGATGTGAAAGTGCTACGAAAGAAGTCAGTTCCTCTAGACAAGGTGTTATGGCGCAACCATGGATCGGAAGAAGCTTCGTGGGAGTCAGAGGAGACAATGCGACAGTAATACCCTCAATTGTTTAGTTAGGAAATTTTGAGGACGAAATTTTGTTTAAGGGGGGTAGAACTGTAACATCCCGAAAAGGGCCTATGCATTTTCGGTTTAATTGTATGAAATGACAAGTCTTAAGCATTATGAATAAATTTTTGACATTTTTGAAAACTCAGAAATGTATGAAAATGAATGGAAATGAATATTTTTGGAAACCTGGAAATGCATAGGACATGAACATTCTAGGAAACCTAGAAATGTAAGGAAATGGTTCAAAAATAGAAATTACACATTTTTGGAAACTAAGAAATGAAAATGGAAATGATCCAAAAATGGAAAGTATACATTTTAGGAAACTTGGAAATGTAAGAAAATGGCAAGTAAACAGAGCCGATCAAAAATTTTAGGAAACTTGGAAATGACCCTAAAATGATGAGTTTTAAAGTTTAAAATAGGAAATCAAGGCAAGAGGACCTTAAAAGAAAAAGTTGGTAAGTTTTGACACACAAACGGGCTAGGAAAAGTGGCCTGAAGATGGCACTTAGGGCCTATGGAAATGGCGCCATGTGCAAGAGGCATGGGCCTAGGTTCGAGTCACAAGGAAGCAATTAAATGAAGGTTTTAATTTTGTTTCCGAAGCACAAGGAGTGGACGGCAAGCATCTTGAAAAAAGAGGTTTATTCTCTTTAAAATTCTGCTATTAAGTGATAAATAAGAGATTTCTTTTTAGATTTTTAAATTTGGATTATTTGAGGAGATAAATGATGGATTAAATATTTTTTATTTGAATAATATTATCACATATGTGGAGTGGTGGCCAAGTAAGGGACTCCTTGGCTGATAACTTTGTCTATAAAAGGAAGGAAGGAGGCCTACTCCTCGGTTTGCTTCTTTTACTGCTCACAAAATTCCCTAGCTCTCCCCTCTCTGCGAATTTTTCCTTAAGTAAAATCCATCTTCTCTTCTTCTATTTTCTTCTTTGTTTCTACTATCAAAGCCGAATCTTTGTCGATTCTAAGTAAATGAGCAATCAACTACAACATCAAAAGGGTAAGATCTGTGGTCAATCAATTTCTATTCCTTTTTCTTTTTACCAAAATCAGGGTACTAATCTTATTGTTGTGAATGGCCGAATATACAAGGGGTTTATCAGATTTCGACAAACATACAAGAAAAGGAATATTTTCTGAACTCAAGGATTCAAGGTAAGAAGTTATATTCGGCCTAGGTTATCTCTTTAATAATTAGATCTATTCGTTTTAATCAAAGATTTATCAAATCAGTGGATCTAGTGGGTAGCCGAAATTCAGGGAGGAATACCACAACTTTGGGATTTGATTTGGCAAACAAGGTAAGTGTTAGTGATTCTATTCTTAGTAGGATTTGGTTTTAAAATCAAAAGGGTATTAATAAGTTTATATATATGGGCCAAATATAGGAGTTAACAGATCTAAAGTCTGAATCTGTGATCGATTCACTTCGGGAATTCAAGGAATCCATTAAGCGAATAAGGTGTGTACCCACACTAACTCCCAATATATTACAACAATTATTTTATATGTATATATATGAATCTGCATGCAAATGAGAATGTGGCTAAGTGTCACAAATGAGGTAAAAGTACCCAGGTACGTTTCCTACTTCCGATAGGATTACAAATACGATATATATATATTTGAATATGTAATATGAATGAGAAATAAGATATGCATGATATAAATATTTGGGGCATATGGGATATATGTGAAAGGGGAAGAATAGGTGTTGACTACGGTCTCACCAACGAAATATGGTGGCTACGGTCCCATTAAGTGAACATGGTAACTTTGGTTACAGTTTCTGAACATAGTGTCTAATGACACAACGTATATGGGCGATGAGCACGTCGACTGCACCGACTGCCTTCGATGGTGTGTAGCGGAAGGAGGGTTGACTTAGTAGTCCCCACGGTGTGACTGGCAGGAACGGGTGGTGTGTAGCGGATGGATAATTAGGCTTGGGTTTGGGTTGCATCATTTTGATATGTATATGTTCTGATATGAATATGTATGCTGGAAATATTGTTTGTTAGTTTGTGTACACATTGAGTCCGTTGACTCACCCCTTTGAGGGATTATTTTTCAGGTGATGAGCAGTAATGGACCGGGTCGGCAGGAGCTAAAGGTGGCCATGTGTAGCAAAGAAAATATTTACGAATTGGACCTTTATTTTTATAAAGTTCTTTAAATTTTAAGTTTGGAAATTATTGATGTAATAAGGCCCAAAAAGCCATAGTTTTATTTTAGTTACTATTGTTTACTTGCAATTATTATGCTTTGAAATACTTTACATTTATGATATTAAAATTTTATGTCTTTACATTTAAACCCTAAATTATTTTGTCACCCTAATTAAATGATTTCTAAATTAAATAAACGGGTTTTTAACCTAAGCCCAATCCAAAATGAACAGTTTTCTAAAAATACACCAATATTCTCAAAGTAATAAAGGACTTCGAAAACCGATTTTCTTAAGGAACATACCAGATCCGGTTCAGGCTCGTGGGCCGGGTGTGGGGTGTTTCAACAAGGCTAACATTAGACCACGTACATAAAGTACACCTTTTCCTTCGATAGTCACATCCCAAGTCCCATGCATATATATATATGTGTATCATGGCAACATATCACTTGAACAATAATGTATCACATGCCATCACATTTCATATATTCATCAATGATCATTTAATATCGTAATTCACTGACCTGAGTATTTGATCACCCACCACGGGTATTCACCATCTTAGCCCTTAATTCGGCTACCATTAACATCATATCACATATACATAAATATAACACATACACACAATCAAGAGACAGTGCGATAACTACGCACCTGATAACAGTGAGAACTAAACTTTCCCGCTCGTCGATACCTAAATATTTATCACTCTTGATTAGAACACTAACATTCATAAAACTATACAAATGATAAGTAATCTAAATCCTTACCCTCGGAATCCCGAACAACAACTATATGCGATTTCACTCCAACTGATGGTTCATAACCTGATGAAGAACCACGAACAAACAATGGCTCGGGAGTACGTACGACTTCAAATAATCGATCTTCGCTGGCAAAGGGTCCACATCCCGGTGGAAAGTCTCGGACTCCCGACACAGCCCTTCATTTGAAATTTGAGGGTATAGCAGAACCACCCTTCTTCCAAACACTATTTACCGCTCTTTTCGAACCCATTCTTGATTGCCCCAAAATCTAACGTTCATAGAAAAATAATAATAATAGTCGAGTGATAGAGTCCCCAAAATCGATTACTTCCAAAGTCCCGAAGACCCTATCTTCCAAAACCGATTATAAAAACCAAATGAAAACCTACTCTTGTTGATATTCGGCCAAAACAATTCAAGAAGAAAATGTAAAGTTTCGGCTATAGTTTTGAAAGAAGAAAGCAATTGATATGTGGATGAAAAGAAGTAAAGTACGTGAGTGGCAAAGAAAATCAAAATGAGAGAGAGGATTCGGCTAGAGCGAAAAAGAAGAAGAAAAAGAAAAGTAAAATGGAAGAGAGAAATTTGGCAAAGAAAAGTGAAGAGGATTTCGGCTCAAGAGTTTGAAAGAAGAAAAGAAAGAGATGAAAGAGAGGAGAGAGATACTTTCGGCTTTGAGCAAAGAAATGGCAAAGAAAAAGAAAGATATGGGAGAGTATGGTTTCGGTTTCCAAGAAGAAAAAGAGAAAAGAAACAAATGTAATTTGGCTTAAAGACCAAGTGAGTAAATCATCAATTCTACTTGGGTTATCGGGTTTGTTTCAACCAAAAGCATTAGAAAGAAAATGACAAAGCAAAGGGAGATTTCGGCTTGACACAAAAACAAAGATTAACACCTACAAAACTAGCCGAAAATATCACCTAACCACAAAGAAGTTTCGGCACCCTTTTTTCCCTCTACACAAATCAAAAATTCGGCAACCATACTTTTGCCAACAATTCAAAGTAATTTTAAATTAAACACACTCCTAATTTTCTCCCTATTTCCTCCTATTCACTCACAAAGCTTAAGCCACCCCCCTTAGTCCATGAAACCGTCCACATTCATGGACAAATAGCCATTAAAAAGCTTCCAAAAACCTCACCTTAAACCAAGCCTTATGTCCCCTATCCTTCCTTAATCCATATGATTCCTTTCCCAAAGTTCAAGCTTTCCTAAATTACTATTCAACTTGCCGTAAAAATTGAAAGTCCAACTTACCTTAATTAGAGTTGACCGACACTTAATGCTAGGATACATAAAATAAAGTCTTCAAAATGCTCTCCCAGCAACTCGAACCACTTCCCTCAAGCAACTCTTCATACGTCCTAACCATCTTGCCACTAGCTCCTCATGTGCTAAAATTTAACACTTAAATTAACTTAAGTGTCAAGCTCATCTAATCCACTTCACTAAATTTTTAATACTAATAATTATTCTAACTTCATAAATAAAATCAAGCCTTCACAAGACTATGCTAAACACACAAACAATCCTACCCGAGCTAACACAAGTAACTAGATAACACACAAATTTTCCTAAAGCCCATGGCCCAATTGGCCCAATCCTATTAAGCCCAATTTCGGGATGTTACAATTCTACCCTCCTTAAAAATAATTTCGTCCTCGAAATTACTTACTAACGAACAATCGTACATCCTAACTCACCATACTACGCTACTGCTGCGCACTCTGGTCTTAATAAAACTAACATACTGGGTTTCGATACAGTCATTCTGCCTCTACCGCGTCCACGACGTCCACGTCCCCTTGAACTCATTTCTAACGTCGCGATTTATTCGAACGAAAAATTTTATGCATTAGAAATATTGTTCCACTGATTATTCGCGAACAGTTTTATGAAATGAAGTATTTAGAAGTAGTTCATTCGATCAAACAACGTTTCAGCTCAAGTTCATTATTCTAGTTCAAAGAGTCACATTCATTCATTCACAACATTCAACACACTATTATGGGCATTTTTGTCCGTTCCCAATCCAGGGGTAATTTTGTAATTTTTTTTACAGAGGTATTTTAATTATAAACCAGGGTCAATTTGAAAATCACAAAAGTCATTTCAAAATTTTCCAAACTCATGGGTATTTTTGAAAGAAAAACTTTCCAAATCAGGGTATTTCAATATTTCACAAAAATAAAGTTTTTTTTATAAAGTAAGAATATTTTAAAAGTCGAGGGTAATATTGAAGTTTTAGAAACCAAGGGCATTTTAGTAATTTTACAACCAGGGGTATTTTAGTAATTTGGCAAATCAAAAAATAAACGTTTTTCCAAAATCTAATTTAAGGTTTACAAACCAAAGGGGTGATTTGATAATTTAAGAAAAACTAAGGTTTTTTTTAAAACAGTAAGGCTGATCCCTTTCGGGTTTTAATGATTGGTTTAGCCCGCGAATAAGTCCTCTTGGTTAGGTAAACGGTTACTACGCACCAGGTAGGATTCGAGAAAGAGGAGGTGAGTCGCTAGGACTGCTTAAATACCAAGCTCTTACTGAATCCACTCCTAGACATGCGTACAACAGTTGCCACACCTTAACTCGGTGACTTATTTCATAGGTTTGTTTGGTTGCACTTAAGTCTTATGTACTTGTGTTTGAGTGTACTAGCCCTAAGGTTTAATAGCCCTAATGTTCTAATCTACGAGCCCAATTATGCCCACATACCAATCATATAATAATTCACACAACAAATAGAGGTACTTACCTGGTGGACTTCGGGTCGGAGATACAGGTGCCATGTCAGAATAAACCTGAAAAATTTATGAAAGCTCAATTCTTTGAAAAGTCCAACCTAAAAATGTTTTTGGGCCCAAAACCCTCAAAGTCGAGTTTTGAACCTAGGCTCTGATACCAATTTGTAACACCCCAAACCCAGCCCATTCGCTATGACCGAATTTGAAATGCCACTGCGGAAATCGTTTGAAAAACTTTTGACTAAGAGATTAAAAACATAAAATTTTGTTGTCTTTACTAAAACATTGTGTAATTAAAGTTAGGATGTACGAACTATACTTTCCCGCTCGTCGATACCTAAATATTTATCACTCTTGATTAGAACACTAACATTCATAAAACTATACAAATGATAAGTAATCTAAATCCTTACCCTCGGAATCCCGAACAACAACTATATGCGATTTCACTCCAATTGATGGTTCATAACCTGGTGAAGAACCACGAACAAACAATGGCTAGGGAGTACGTACGACTTCAAATAATCGATTTTCGCTGGCAAAGGGTCCACATCCCGGTGGAAAGTCTCGAACTCCCGACATAGCCCTTCGTTTGAAATTTGAGGGTATAGCAGAACCACCCTTCTTCCAAACACTATTTACCGCTTTTTTCGAACCCATTCTTGATTGCCTCAAAATCTAACGTTCATAGAAAAATAATAATAATAGTCGAGTGATAGAGTCCCCAAAATCGATTACTTCCAAAGTCCCGAAGACCCTATCTTCCAAAACCGATTATAAAAACCAAATGAAAACCTACTCTTGTTGATATTCGGCCAAAACAATTCAAGAAGAAAATGTAAAGTTTCGGCTATGGTTTTGAAAGAAGAAAGCAATTGATATGTGGATGAAAAGAAGTAAAGTACGTGAGTGGCAAAGAAAATCAAAATGAGAGAGAGGATTCGGCTAGAGTGAAAAAGAAGAAGAAAAAGAAAAGTAAAATGGAAGAGAGAAATTCGGCAAAGAAAAGTGAAGAGGATTTCGGCTCAAGATTTTGAAAGAAGAAAAGAAAGAGATGAAAGAGAGAAGAGAGATACTTTTGGCTTTGAGCAAAGAAATGGCAAAGAAAAAGAAAGATATGGGAGAGTATGGTTTCGGTTTCCAAGAAGAAAAAGAGAAAAGAAACAAATGTAATTTGGCTTAAAGACCAAGTGAGTTAATCATCAATTCTACTTGGGTTATCGGGTTTGTTTCAACCAAAAGCATTAGGAAGAAAATGACAAAGCAAAGGGAGATTTCGGCTTGACACAAAAACAAAGACTAACACCTACAAAACTAGCCGAAAATGTCACCTAACTACAAAGAAGTTTCGGCACCCTTTTTCCCCTACACAAATCAAAAATTCGGCAACCATACTTTTGCCAACAATTCAAAGTAATTTTGAATTAAACACACTCCTAATTTTCTCCCTATTTCCTCCTATTCACTCACAAAACTTAAGCCAACCCCCTTAGTCGATGAAACCGTCCACATTCATGGACAAATAGCCATTAAAAAGCTTCCAAAAACCTCACCTTAAACCAAGCCTTATGTCCCCTATCCTTCCTTAATCCATATGGTTCCTTTCCCAAAGTGCAAGCTTTCTTAAATTACTATTCAACTTGCCATAAAAATTGAAAGTCCAACTTACCTTAATTAGAGTTGACCGACACTTAATGCTAGGATACATAAAATAAAGTCTTCAAAATGCTTTCCAAGCAACTCGAACCACTTCCCTCAAGCAACTCTTCCTACGTCCTAACCATCTTGCCACTAGTTCCTCATGTGCTAAAATTTAACACTTAAATTAACTTAAGTGTCAAGCTCATCTAATCCACTTCACTAAATTTTTAATACTAATAATTATTCTTACTTCATAAATAAAATCAAGCCTTCACAAGACTATGCTAAACACACAAACAATCCTACCCGAGCTAACACAAGTAACTAGATAACACACAAATTTTCCTAAAGCCCATGGCCCAATCGGCCCAATCCTATTAAGCCCAATTTCGGAATGTTACAGGAGAGCCCCTTGGATGATCCTTGATGAGATTCTATACTGGTATGGAGATCTCGACTGGGTTCCTCTACTTGGGATTTGGGGAGCTGTTGGATATGCTCCTCTACTCGTGTTGAGGCAGTATAGATCTAGGCAGTTCAGACCAGCAACACAAGGGCTGGCTCAATGCGAGTTTTAGTATAAGGGTGATAACAACAAGAAAAAGATCCGAGAAATGTCTAACGCTTGGAACCAAACCCGCCGAATGAAAAGATTTGTTACAAGTCCAATGATGACCCCCAAATATAATGGATGGTGGGGTAAAATAGTTAATGATAACATCCCTAGGCCAAGTCAGGAAGGCACTCGACCAATGGAGGAATACCTGCGAGTGGTCCCATCTGAGCTACAGATCATAAAGCAAGATTTTGAAAGAAGGAATTTAGAGCTAGGAAAGAAGATAGAGCAATTGGAAGAAGAAAAGATGCAATTAGGACTAGATGTTGATGTCCAGAAGCTAGAGTTTGATAAACTAAGGAAAGGAAAAAATAAGGCTAAAGAAGATTTGGATAGTTTAAAAACGGATTACAAGAAGCTGTGCTTATGAACGAAGACTACTGGGCTAAGAAAGACATTAGAACAATGGCGGCAAGAGATCAAAGAAGAAAACAACAGAGCCAATCAATGGGAAAGGAAATGCCAAGATGCCTAGGTTCGAGGAAATGCCTTAGAAAGAGACCTATCGGAATGCCAAAATGGAAAGGTCAGATTAAAAGGTAGGGTAGCAGAACTACAAAATTCACTTCATCTGTATCGTAATCTCAACTCCACAATTGAGATGAAAGCGAGCTTAAAAAGGATTGAAGAGATGAAAAGGAAAATAGAAGAGCTTGAGATCGCATTACAAAATTGTGAAATCTGAGTTGAACTCCTTGAAGCAAGCAACGAGTAGTGGAAAGAGCAACTTCACCATTCTCAAGGCCAAGTCATGGATAGAGACTGTATCATGGGTGAAGCTGTGGCTCAAATTTGAGAGGTAGCGGATCATTTGCAAACCCTAGCAGTTCAAGCTGACGTTCTAAGCTAGAAATACCAATTAGAATCGGATCATTGTCAAGAGTTAGCTTGACTTCTTAGGAAGGTTAAGGCTTTGAGCATTAGGGCAAAGCCGTATATGTAATCTATTTTATGTAAAGAAATTTATTTTCTAGTACAGTTGTTCTCATGGAATTGAATCAGAGTCAGTGCCTCTTTTTACATTCATTCATTTGCATTACATTGCATCATATGCATTAAATTTCTCAAAAAGACCCTAATTAAATGAAATTATTTTAGTTAATCTAGAAACCAACAAGAATCAACCAACCGAACATTGTTATAGTACTCGCGCCAAAACCGGAGTAATAGACCAAAGATTGGAAAGGCTAGAGCAAGTTCAAAAAGAGATGCAAGACCAGTTGCAAGCGCAACTACAAGAACAGTTAGCAAAAGTGCAATAGGAGATGAGGGATTAGATATTGGAATCCCAAAAAAGTATGATAATTCAACTGGCGCAGTTACTGGTTAGAGAACGCGAGAAAAGAAAAAGGCACTACGATAAACTCAGGGGATGATAATGATGATCCTATTTACCCCTCGGGTTTTACTCGATAAACGCCCAGGCACAACCAGAGGCATACGCACGAAGGGTACCCGTCACAATTAGACCCCAAGAGCATTAAATCGGTACCTCAGTGCCGATAAACTTCCAAACAGGCTCAGGTTCTAATCCAAGGGATAACCCAAACAATTCCGTTGTTCTTGATCTAGATGATATGGCAGAAATAGAAAAAACAAGAGTGAAATTGCCAAAGTAAGCTGGAAGAAAAATTCAGAGCAATGGAAAATGCTGATTACCATTGCGGAATCGATGCCAAGGAACTGAGTTTGGTCCCAGATTTAGTACTCCCTCCCAAGTTGAAAACTCCAGAGTTTGAAAAGTACAATGGGACTAGTTGTCCTGAAACTCACATCACTATGTTCTATCGAAGGATGACAGGATATGTCAATAATGATCAAATGTTTATCCACTGCTTCTAAGATAGTCTGATCGGGTCAGTAGCTAAATGGTACAACCAACTGAGTCATGCCAAAATCAATTCATGGAAAGACTTAGCACAAGCTTTTATGAAGCAATATAGTCATGTGACGGACATGACACCTGACAGAATCACATTACACAACATGTAGAAGAAGCAAAATGAAAGCTTCAGGCAATATGCCCAATTGAGGAGAGAGGTGGCAATACAAGTCTAGCCACCTCTTATGGAGAAAGAAACCACGATGCTTTTCATCTACACTTTCAAAGCCCCATTCATCAACCATATGTTGGGAAGCGCTACTAAGAGTTTCTCGGATATAGTTATGTCCGGTGAAATGATTAAAAATACGATAAGAAGTGGTAAGATAGACGCGGGGAAAAGCGCCAAAAGATCAGCCCCGAGGAAGAAAGAAAATAGGGTGAATAATGCAAGCATATATAACAAGGGCTATTCAAAACCAATCATGGTAGGCCCACCAAGGACAGTAACTACTAACCATCAGGGCCCCTCAAGGCAAGAATCCAACCCAAGGTCAAATACAGAAAGGCTCCAGTTCACACTTATCCTGATGATATATAGGGAGCTATATCAAAGCCTGTTTGATGCACATGTGGTATCCCCCTACTACCTGAAGCCCATGAAACCTCTATTCCCTAAATGGTATGACGCAAATGCTCAATGCGAGTACCACGTGGGAATCACAGGACATTCAATTGAAAACTGCATCGCATTTAAAAAGTTGATAGAATGGTTAATTAAAATGGGAATTATAAAGTTCGACGACCCATCAGGACCTAATATGGCAGCAAATCCGTTACCCAATCATTTTGATAAAGGGATAAATGGGATAATCAGGAGTGGAGGCAAGAGAATTAAGATAAACATAGTAGAATTGAAAACCCCACTGAAATGTGTTTGGATGAAAATGGTAGAGGGAGGATTAGTCAAACAGGATTCAAAAGAGAGACATAAAAGGATGAGGGACTACTGTGAGTTCCACACTAAGGAGGGTCATGAAATCCAAGAGTGCATTAACTTCAAGACTCTAGTGCAAAATGTGATGGATAATAAGGAGCTAGAACTCTTTGAATATGCCAAGGGCTCAGAAGAATGAGATATATGCGCCTCAGAAGAAAGGTCAACATAGAAGGTCTATAAAGTAACCACCCAGTGGTTGTCATTTAACGACCAAAAGAAATGTTAGAAAATTTAAACACCAACATCATATCCGAAGAAAGAATTGGAGGAGAAAATTTATCAGACATCTGCCCTTATGTACCTAGAAATGTTCTGAACAACTGGATTGCGGAAGAGATTCTTGTAGTTTTTAGAGACAATACAGAGTAATGTTCAAAACACGCTTATTGATCTAAGCCTAGGAGCAATAAGAATCCTTTGTGAAATAGGCTTATGTCCAAAATCCTTATTTCAATAAAGTGCATCTTTGCATATCATTTTGAGCAAATATTCTTTTATTCTTTTCATTTAATTCATAATCATACCATACAAATAATTATTCTTATATTCTTTTGTTCTTTGGATTTTTCTTCATCCCTATAACAGGTCTCCATATATCAATGATATGCGTGACGCTTCTACTGACTCAGAATCTCATTTTAAGCAAGATATTTGCAAGGATGATTCTCAAGATTTTGCCTATCTCCTGATTTGTTGAGGATGGTAGAACAAGATGAGAAACAAATCTTGCCTTATAAAGAGTCAGTGGAAATTGTGAGCCTAAGAGAGGAAAAAGAGGTGAAGATAGGAGCTTGCATTACCGCAGAAGCAAGACCTCATTGAATAACTCTAAGAATTTAATGATGTCTTCGTATGGTCATATCAAGACATGCCAGGGTTAAGTAATGATATCGTAGTACACCGGCTCCTAATAAAGGAAGAGTGCAAGCTGGTTCAACAGAAGTTCTAAAAGATGAGGCCCGATGTTTTACTGAAAATAAAATAGTAAGTTAAGAAAAAATTTGATGCCAGTTTCTTACGGGTGGTTAAATACTCAGAATGCGTAGCCAATATCATGCTTGTCCCTAAAGAAGATGGGAAAGTACGAATGTGCATAGACTATAGGGACTTGAACAAAGCTAGCTTGAAAGTCAATTTTCCATTGCCACATATCAACACTTTAGTGGACAACACTGTAGGTTACTCATTGTTCTCCTTCATTGATGGTTTCTCAGGATATAACCAAATAAAGATGCATCCCGAAGACATGGAGAAGACCACATTCGTGACCATGTGGGGAACATTTGGCTATAAGGTGATTCCATTTAGGCTGAAAAATACGGGAGCAACGTATCAAAGTGCCATGGTAACTTTGTTTCATGATATGATGCACAAAAAAATCAAAGGTTATGTAGATGATATGATCCCAAAGTCCCGAACAGAGAAGGAACACGTACAAGTCTTGAGGAAATTGTTATTGAGATTGAGAAAATTCCAACTGAAGCTCAATCCAGCAAAATGTACTTTTGGGGCTAGGTCGGGAAAACTACTAGGATTTGTTGTCAGTGAAAAGGGGATTGAGATCGACCCAGAAAAAGTAAAGGCTATACAGCAATTACTTCCATCACGCACTCAAAAAAAAGTTGGAGGTTTCCTAGGAAGACTAAATTACATTGCCTGGTTCATTTCATAACTAACTGAGAAATGCGGCCCCATATTCCTTCTCCTTAAGAAACATAAACCAGGCGTTTGGGATGAAGAGTGCCAGAAGACTTTTGATAAGGTCAAACATTACTTGTCCAATGCCCTAGTACTGATGCCACCTAACCCAAATATGTCGCTGATATTTACTTGGCAGTATTCGAGAATTCCATTGGATGCGTGCTTGGTCAACATGATGAGTCGGGAAGAAAAAAAAGAGCGATATACTATCTCAATAAGAAATTCACTGAATGTGAGACAAGATATTCGCCAATCAAGAAGTTATGTTGCGCCTTGATCTAGACAACCCAAATATTGAGACAGTGCATGCTGTACCACACAACTTGGCTCATCTCAAAGCTGGACCCTCTAAAGTACATGATTGAGTCAACTGCTTTAAATGGAAGAATGGCCCGATGGCAAATTCTGTTTTCCAAATTTGACATAGTTTATGTGAACCAGAAGGTAGTCAAAGGAAGCGCAATAGCAAATTTTCTGGCTAGTGGAGCTCTAGAGGATTATAAGCCTTTGAACTTTGATTTCCCGAATGAAGACCTAATGTATGTTGCAACCATTGAAGAAGACTCTCAAGAAGGTCATCCTTTGAAGCTAAACTTGGACAGAGCCTCAAATGTTGTAGGCAACCGAATTGGAGCAGTGCTAGTATCCCCAAATAGAGATCATTATCCCTTCACTAGCAAACTAGATTTTAATTGCACGAACAATATGGAAGAATACGAAGCATGCATCATGGGTATCCGTGTAGCCATAGAACGTAAGATCAAAGTGCTAGAAGTATATAGGGATTCTGTATGTGATCTATCAACTCAAGGGAGAATGGGAGACAAGAGATCCCAAGTTAATCATTTATCGATGGTTGGTTCTTGAGTTAATTGATGAGTTTGATGACATCACCTTCTATTATATCCCACGAAATGAAAATTAGATGGCTGATACCTTGGCTACTTTGACTCCGATGGTCAAAGTGAACAAAAAAGAGGATGTAAAGCCTATCCAGATGAGTATTTATAAGACTCTAGCTCATTGTTACAACATCAAAGAAGAAGAAAAAGAGCACGATCACCCTTGGTACAACGATATATTGCGATATTTGAAGAATAGTGAATACCCTGACCAAACAACTAAGAATGATAAAAGGAAATTGAGAAGACTAGCCAATGAATATGTCTTGGATAGAGAGGTCCTATATAAAAGGAGAAAAGATCAGGTGTTACTAAGATGTGTAGACACTGTCGAGGCTAAAAAAATCTTGGAAGCAGTTCACGAGGGTGTCTGCAAAACACATGCTAATGGTTTTACAATGGCCAGGCAAATAATGAGATTCAGGTATTATTGGTCCACCATGGAAGGAGATTGCATCAGCTATGCCAAGAAATGCCACAAGTGTCAAATTTATAGAGATAAAATTAATGTACCTCCCTCACATCTTCATGTTATGACCTCTCTGTGGCCTTTCTCTATGTAGGGCATGGATGTCATTCGATCAATTTCACCCAAAGCTTCTAACAGGCATTGATTCATCTTCGTGGTCATTGATTACTTTACAGAGTGGGTAGAAGTCACTTCATATGCCAATGTCACAAAGTCGGCAGTTAGCAAGTTCTGAAAGAAGGAGATCATATGTTGATATGGAATGCCAGAAAGGATCATATCTGACAATGCACTAAATTTGAACAACAGCACAATATCAGAAGTCTGCAGTTAGTTCAAGATCAGACACCACAACTCATCACCATATCAACCAAAAATGAATGGGGCAGTGGAAGCAACCAATAAGAACATTAAGAAAATCGTGGGAAAAATGACTGAGACTTATAAAGATTGGCATGAAAAGCTACCATTTTCCCTTTATGCTTATCGAACATCTATCAGGAGCTCAATTGGGGCAAAGCCTTTCTCTTCAATTTATGGAATGATGGCTGTTTTACCCATTGAAATGGAGATTCCTTCTCTCTAAATTTTGGTAGAATTAAAGTTGGATGAATCAGAATGAATCCAATCTCGATATGATCAGCTAAACTTGACTGAAGAGAAAAGGTTGAAAGCCATCCGTCATGGTCAAATGTACCAAAAGCAAATGATACGAGATTACAACAAAAAGGTTCGTCTGAAAGAATTCCATGAGGGGACCTAGTATTGAAAAGATCTTGCCCATACAAAAGGATTTCAGAGGGAAATGGATGTCAAATTGTGAAGGATCTTATGTGGTAAAGAAGACATTTTCTGGAGGAGCATTGATTTTGACTGAGATGGATGGCAAAAGCATGCCCAATCCTATGAATTCAAACTAAGTCAAGAAGTACTTCACCTAAAAAAAGGAGAGGCCAAGGTGAAAACTTGCAAAGGGTACCTTGAGACCAAAAGAGTTTTGAATTGAAAACCTAGGAAAAGGGCAATTCAAATCTTGATCAAAGATGGGGCATGTGGTAGTCTTGTTATCCTTAAATGAACAAGGAGGAGAGATGCTACGTCTTAGGGCATCAATAAAGTACTTTGGATCTCCGAAACACATATCAAGTTCAAAGGCTCCTCGAGGAGTTTGTATAGAGAAGCTCAGGCTACGATATCTAGGACACTTGTGTTCATCTTATTCAATTTGTATTTAATCAAATTTGCTATGTTGATTAATCTATTTATTTCGAGCCTTGCTCCTAATAAACTTCAATCTTGTCCATTACTACAATCTTTTTCAAGCATTTTTACATTGAAATAACAATTAATAGACTAATAATATTCAAGAAAAAGGAGTTCTGCGTATTGCTCTGAAACGTTTTCTAAAATAGTACAATGATCTGAAAATAGGGCCACTATTCAGAACTAACCAAACTTAGGGGTTGGAAACATTTGAGAAAAAATAGTCTAAATGGTGACTATTTCTTTGGATTTTCTGTCAAAAATACCAGCTGAACAAGAAGGCATGGTAACATATCAGTAATAGATCCTTTATAAATATCAAGCAATGACAACCTAAGCATTAAAAATGGATCATTCTCGAAAAATGACATTTTGCATTCATACAAATATCATTCATACATATCAATTTAGGAGCATTTGATTCATTTCGATCATGATATCCTAATCACTTGGCATAAATAGGCCCATGAAATGGATTCTACAGGTCATGTTCCCTAGAGAACAGTGTAATAAATCAGTGAAACTAAAAATCTTGTACCCTTGAAGTTGCAGTGGGACGGATTATAGTCATCACTACAGATCTTATCTCCCTGAAGTTACAGTGGAGTAGATTGAAGATATCAAATCTTACCTCTCTGAAGTTTCAGTAGAGTAGATTAGAGCTACAAATCTTATGTCCTTAAAGTTGCAGTGGAGCAGATTGAAGATAGGCTAAGGATCTTATCTATCTGAAGTTGCAGTGGAGCAGATTAAAGCCACAAACCTTATCTCCTTGAAGTTGCAGTGGGGCAAGTTGAAGTTACAAGTCTTATCCCATTGAAGTTGCACTGGGGCAAATTGAAGATAACAAATCTTATCTCTCTGAAATTGCAGTAGAATAGATTAAAGCTATAAATCTTATCTATCTGAAGTTGTAGTGGAGCAGATTAAAGCGATAAGTCCTATACCTTTGAAGTTGCAGTGGGTCGAAGTAGATCTACCATAGCAAGTCTTATCTCCCTGAAGTTGTAGTGGAATAGACTAAAGCTACAAGTTACAAACCTTGTCTCCCTGAAGTTGCATTGGAGTGAAGCTACAAATCTCATCTCCCTGAAGTTGATGTGGAGCAGATTAAAGATAGCAAACCTTATCTCCCTAAAGTTACGGTAGAGTAGATTAAAGTGACAAATTCTATACCTCTGAAGTTGTAGTGGGTTAGAATAAAGCTACTTAAAGAAGAGAAACACCAAAAGAAGTCGAGCCTCGGTAGGTCCAGGCAAAATTGGCCATATTAAAGTCTTTGCTCCATCCTCGTTACACAACAACGAGCAAAGAGGGGCAGCTGTAATTGGCCCATTTTGCCTGGCCCACAAAACAAATAAAAAAAAAACCAAAACAAAGTTTTCAGCACATCAAAAAAACCCAGAACAAAAGTCCAATTACAACAACGCCCGTTGGCCCAAAAAAACTTAAACATTTTCAGCACATCAAAAAAACCCTAACCCTAGTGCGCCGCTAGCTCCCCTCGGTCGCCCTGCCCGCGCCTCGCTCGAGATCTGTGCCCCCTCTCTGTTGCCTTGCACGAGAAAGACAAAAATGCCTCTCCTCGCCTCCATCAACACGTGGAAAGGGCACAAAACAGAACACGAAAGAACAGTAACCAATACCAAGCAAACAGTAGAAAAAAATAAAAGCAATGTAAATGGCTACAAAAGCCAGATTTTATGTAATTTTTCGGACAGACAGAATCATCGAATAGAAAAAGAAAAAGCAATATTTATAAAAAAAAGGTGATCTTTTTATTTTTTTTTTATTTCATTTTCGAAATAAAAATAAAAATATAAAAAAATCGTTACCTATCGTTTGATCTCCACCGTCGACGCCTCTTCTGAGCCAAAGGTCGCCGAATCCCTAGGAATTAGGCCAAGACAGCGACGGAGCTTCGAAAACCGAAATGTTTTCTCCTCTTTCTAGAAAATCGGCATCGGTTTAGGGGTTTTTGACTTAGAAATCGGAATCCTACACTTAAAAAATAGCAAAAAGGGCTTTTTTTGGGTCGGCCATCGCAGACGGCGCGCCATCGTCGATGATCGGCAACCACCATGGCGGTCCGGAGAGAGAGGGAGAGAGGATTTTTTTTTTTTGAAGAAGAAGAAATGAGAAATGAAATTTTTTTTATAAAAAATTGACTTATATAGTACTAGTGAAATGACGTCGTTTCACGTTGGGTGCTTTAGCGCCAAAACGACGTAGTTTTGATACGACCCGTATGTCGATCCGACCCGCTCCGGAGGATCTACGTGTTTTTAATAAAGGGTCTATTTGCGCCCTCAATCCTTCCACTTTTTCAAGCCATTTCAATTAGATCCTTCTATCTTTTTTAATTTGGCCTAATAATTTTGATGTTATTTCAATTTAGTCCGTTTGAAACGGCGCGCTTTGGAGGACAAGGAATATTTCCCCATTTGGTCCCCCCATTTATTCGCGCGTTACAATTTGGTCCTTTACCTTATTTGCATTAAGGAATTTGGCCCAAAACTTTGTTTAAATTTCAATTTAGTCATCTAGACCTTTATTTATTTAATTTTGACCATTTAGAATTTTTTTATTTTTTATATATTATATATATTATTTATCTATTTATTTATTGTTCCTTATTTTTTGGTATTTAAAATTAATTTATTTTTTATCATGTACTTTTATTTTATTTTATTTTTTATTTTATTATTACTGTTATTACTTAACTATTTACTTACTCATCTATTTATTTATTATTATTTATTATTACTTTAAATTTAACGTTATTTACTTGTTTTATTTATGTATTCATTTTTTATGTTATTTATTCGTTTATTGTTTACGTTATTTATTTATTACTTCTATTTTTAAATATTTAAACTTAATATTACAAACATCCATTTATCTACATATTTATCATTATGTTACTTATTATTTTTTCATCTATTCATTTTTTGGTCGTTTACTTTTAAAAATTAGATTATTTATTATTGTTATTATTTTTTATTATCATCGTCATTAGTATCATTGAAACACCCCAAACCCGGCCCACGAGCCTTGACCGGATCTGGTATGTTCCTCGATGTAAACCGGTTCAAAATTCTTTTGTTACTTTGGAAAACTATGTGTTTGAAAGAAAAATTGTTTTTGGGTTGGGCTCGAGTTGAAAACAAGTTTATCTTATATTGAAAACCCCTTTATTTTAGGTGTCAAAGTATTTAGAGTTTATTTTAAAATAAATTTATTTAATCCTTTAATTGATAAAAGTTCACAACATAATAAATAAAAGTAAAATAAAGTAGTTCAACTATGGACTTACTACATCAAATAAATCCCAAAATTAAATTCAAAGTACTTAAAATAAAAGTCCAAATAAAAATAAATTCCTTGCCGAGCATGGCCGCCCCTAAGCTTCTGCTGACCCGGTCCATCACTGACCGTCACCTGAAAAGTAATCACACAATGGGGTGAGTCAACAGACTCAATGTGTAACCACAACACTAAGTCCTAACAACTTCAGGCATATCAAATCATACATGTACATATAGCATTTAAATAATATGATGCAAACCTGAACCCAAACCTAGATGCCATCCGCTACACATCACCCGTACCAACCTGCAACACCGTGGGGACTATGAGTCAACCCTCCATCTCTACACACCATCGAAGGCAGTCGCTGCAGGTCGATGTGCTCATCGCCCTTATAAATATTGTGGCATAGCCACGAGATAATATTTTGTGTCATGAGACACCACATTCAGATAACTGTGACCGAGGTCACCACATTCAGATATCGTGACATAAGTCACCACATTCACTTCCCCTTTCATAATATCCCATATGCCCCCTAAGTCATTCATAACATGCAATCTCATACCATAGGCCTTATTTCATATTCTTTTCATTATTTACACATGTACCATAACAGAGCTTATTATAATCCTAGTAGGAGTAGGAAAACGTACATGAGTACTTTGTACCATTGCATGGCACCTTAGCCATATTCACATTATTATAAACACATATACTTTAATTAAGTGCCATAAATCTAATAAGAAATAGTGTGGGGTACACACCTGGTATACTTAGCGAGTTTATTCCAATTCCCGATAGCGTCCTAGATCCTTAGTTACTATATTCGTCCAACTCTAAACATGTTAGCAACCAGCCTTTCGGCTAAATAATCAATTCCCGAAGGTTCATGGTAACCGAAACCCTTACCTTGTTTGTCGATTTGATTGCTAGTCAAATCTCGAGGCCTTATGATGCTCCCTTTTGTAATTGATCCACTACTATGTTACTTACTTGTTAGTTTCTGGCTTTTGAATAAAATAAGGAATAGATCTAGGTTACTAAATAGGCCTTGGCCGAATGGGTAGGTACTCTTACCTTGATGGTCAAAACCCGAAACTTGTCACTTGGCTTATGAAGATGTCGACAATGGCAGAAATCCCGGAGAACCCTTCAATGTTTCGGCCAAAGATCACTAATAGCATTAATACCTTGTTTTCGACAAGTCTAAAAATAAAAGAATGGAAACTGAATTTTGTTCTTACCCTTAACTTTGTAACCAACGGCTCCCTTGCTTTAGTCCTCAAAGATTTGGCTTAATGCTTGGAGAATAATCGGCTAGGGTACGTTGAGATTCGGCTTTCGGAGAATCAAAAAGGAGAAGAGAAGAGAGTGTATGAGGCTTAGAGAAAATCGTCAATGGTGAATTAGGGAGAAGAATATTTCGGATAAAGACAAAGAAAAAGAAGAGAAGATGACGGTTTTGGAAAAATTAAAAGAGAAGAGGAAATATGGCTAGAGAATTCGGCTATACCCCTTTTACTAGCTTAACCGAAATTATTGAGCTTAAAGTCCCTTACTTGGCCATCACTTCTCATATCTTTATCACTTCATTTTAAAATTAATAGAAATAATCCTTCAATTATCCACCATTTATCTTTAACAATAAAAGGATAAAAAGGCCTAGAATTTAGCCTAAGTGCCGTCCTCCCTACTCCCTCTCATTGACGCCACTTAGCAAAAATAATCCTTAAAATTTTGCTTCCCTCACGACTCGAACACAAGTCCTTCCCACTAGCATGTGGCGTAATTTCCAGAGCCCTAAGTGGCACCTCCAAGCCACTTTTCCAAGCCCAATTTCATGTCATATCTCCACTATAAATTTTCTTAAGACCACCTTGCCTTAGTTCCCCCTTTTAAACTTTAAAACTTAACATTTCTAAGGCATTTCCTTACATTTCCAAGATTCTAAAAATGCACACGACACATCCATAACACATAAGACATACTATTTCATATAATTTAAGCAAAAATGCACAAGCCCAATTTTAGGATGTTACAATCATTATTAACATTACTCTAGCATTAAATAAAAAAGTCTGCTACCCTAGCACGTCTCTGTCTGCTCTCTGGCAAGTTTAGGTTTTTGTTTGATTGTTTTGTTTCTTTTCAAAGATTAAATTGTTTAACGATCATCAACATTGGAAATTTCTTAGTAGATTCACAACAGTCTTCGTTGTCCCAGTGTTTTTTTGTGGTTTAGCGATCTTTCTTCTAACATCCATGGAAGCAAATTTCGCTAATCTTACCCTGGAGGAAGAAGAGGAGGAAATCCTGCATTTACAAATGAATCTAAATTTGATAAGGGTGGGAGAAGTTCTTAATCTGGTAGGATGTTTTCTTACAGCAAGCATTATTCACTTTCCAGCAATGAAAAGTACCATGGCTAATTTATGGCACCCAGTTAAGGGGGTACAAGTTCGAGATCTGGGAAAGAAAAGGCTTTTGTTTCAATTTTTTCATATTATGGATATGGAAAGAGTTCTGAAGGGGTCACCTTGGACATTTAACAATCGTTTGTTGCTCCTGCATAGACTACAATAGAGAGAGGATCCTTTAAAAATCCATCTAATTTTCACACCATTCTGGGTACAAGTTTATAAAGTGCCTATTGGCTACTATTATGAGAATTTAGCTATGCAACTGGGAAACTTCATAGGAAGATTTATTGAGTACGATGGTTCAAATCTAGGAAAGGAGAGCAGGAATTTTTTGCGAGTAAGAGTTCAAATGGATATTCCCCGCCTTCTTAAAAGGAAAAACAAGTAATATTCAATGGTAAATGCTCATACGTTAGCTTCAAATATGAAAGATTGACTCCTTTCTGCTTCTTTTACCGCCGTCTAGGGTATAGTGATTCCTTTTGTAAAGCTAAGATGGAGTTAGGTGCGGAAATAACGGAGATGGGTTGGGATCTGACTCTACGAACGCAATCAAGGAGAGCCCAAGCAATGAACAGTATCTGCCTAAGAGAGGAAGGAGGTTCTATGGGTGAAACCAGAACAAATGATAACACAAGAGGGAATGGTAGGTGGGGAAATGCTAGAAGATTGGGATATATTGATCCTATTCTAGGGTTCAACTTAGAAAGAAGAAGTGTTCCCTTAAGAATAGGGAAAGAAACCATAATAGGGGGACAAAGTCTAATGGAGATGGAACATGATATGGAAGATGAGGTGGTTATAGGGGAAGAGGGGAAAAAGAGAGCTAGAGGGGACATTGAAGATAATAATCATTTGGAAGGAAGAAACATGAGAATGATTGATGTAAATCAACAATTATCGGTGGCTGCCAAGAGGCAAGCCGACCGGTCGCAATGAAAATATTAAGCTGGAACGTCTGAGGTTTGGGGAATCCTCGGGCAATTCGAAGACTTCGGCCTTCGCTGAAGGAACACTATCCCCAAGTGGTATTCTTAATGGAGACAAAAATTAACGGGTATAAGATGGAAAAAGTTAGACAAAGATGCAACTATCAATTTGGTATTGATGTTGATCCAATTGGCTCTAGAGGTGGATTAAGTCTAGCATGGCGAGGGGATGTTATTATAGTATTACAAAGTTTTTCTAATCATCATATAGATGTGATTATCGAAAAAGGTGACGGCAAAAAGAAATAGAGATTTACAGGTTTTTACGGTTCTCCATACACACATGATAAGAATGAATCATGGAATCTGTTGAGGAGATTATGTAATCAAGGAGAGTACCCATGGCTGGTTTGTGGGGATTTTAATGAAATTTTATATGGTTTTGAAAAGAAAGGTGGAATACCGAGAGAAGAGAGAATAATGGAAAAGTTTCGAAGAGCCCTAGAAGATTGTCAGCTGGCAGACATGGGTTATTCAAGAAATTGGTTTACTTGGGAAAGAGGCAATCTACCGGAAATAAATATACAGAAAGGCTTGATAGAGGAGTTGCCACGGAGGAATGGAGCTCTTTATTTCCAAATTCATTAATTCAACATCTTCCACATTCAATTTCTGATCATTGCCTACTTCTCATCAATACAGAATACAGAGTTCGAAGGCTAATAAAGGGCAATTTCAAGTTTGAAGCTTGGTAGGTTCTTGAGGACACTTTTTCTGAAGACATTAGAAATATTTGGGAAAATTTAACAGGAGATCTTCTGCAGAAGTTGGAAATTATGAAAGAAGGGTTGGTAAGGTAGGCCTAACAGATTCAACGTAAGAGGAAAATGAAGAAAGAGATTTTTACTTCAAAGCTGACAACGCTACTTGAATCTGATCGGAATGATGAGAACTTGGCAGAAATTATTGATACAAAGATCCATCTGAATCTTGAGATTGACAAAGATGAAAGCTATTGGGAATAGAAGGCTCGCATAAATTGGCTGGAACTTGGTGACAAAAACACAGCATTCTTTCACAAGCAAGCGACACAAAAAAAGAAAGCAGAATTTAATTCATAGGTTGTAATTAGAAGATGGTAGGGAGACTAAAGAGAGTAAAGAGATGGAGGAAATTGCTCAGTCGTATTTTATGAAGTTATTTTCAGCAGGAAGACAATATAACAATGAAAACATATTGTCAGAAATTGAATTATGTGTTTCAAATGGAGATAATCATAAACTTAAGGCCATTTATACTAAAGAGGAGATATGGGAAGCTATTTCAGATTTGGGACTAACAAAAGTGCCAGGAGAGGATGGGCGTAACACCCTTAACCCGTACCCGTCACCGGATTAGGGTCACAAGGTATTACTGAACATAAGTGCAAAACCAAACATTCACACGAAACAATACCTTGTATATCATCATATGTTCAAACAAATAAACATGCCACAAAGTTATACAATATATACATGCTTTATAAAACACATAACCCGAATCATAAGCATATCATCTTAATAATAATATTCGAATACTAATTTAAATTAAACACTTTACTTCATATTTCTATGCATGCTTATACACGGCTTGATGTCCATAAGTAAATTTGGCATTAACCCCACCATATTATGATCAAACATATATCATTAAATTTGACTACATCGGGATGAACCATCCAAGCATGATCATGTATTCACTTAGTCATTCATTTCATACTCTATTCGGCTAGCAAAATACCCTATAAAATTTTACCCATTTCATGCACTACTCAAATACTAATATTATCCATATATAAACATGCTTATAACATACTCATGTCTATTTTATAACCGATTGCATACCTAAACATAGCAATTTATCACTAATGAATAACCGAATTATAAACCAACAAGAACACATATATGTCTTGACCGAATATGCCAACCTAAACATAATCAACAATCACTCATTTCAACTCCCAAAACGCAACTTGAAACTTTTAAGATTACCCTATAATGAATCATATTTATATTTATATATTTATGCATATAAAGAACTCACATGACAACCATGTTTATAATCCAAATATGTTAAACACACATAACATGATTTAGTTCATAAAGCATTTAAACATTTGACATTAAAGGTAAGCCATTTTCGCATGGCTATAATATATACAAGGACAAAATTCATGGTTCAAACATAGTCTAGCCTATACATGCCTTTAGTCCAAAATCCAAACTATAAAGTACCAAATAAGTTGATAGTGTGGATGACTTCATTGACGATCCCCTAAGCTCGTAGCTTGACCAAAATCTATAAAACAGAGTGAAAACATAACACATAAAGTAAGCTAACTAGCTTAGTAACTCTTAAGCAAATGTATTAAATCAAATGATCATTCAAGCATTTTCAATATCATACTTAATATCATAAAATATAAAGCTTAATACTTATTTGGTCTACTAATGCCGAATGCTATTACCTTATTTAGCTCAACGATCATCACTATTTTACCTTTAAACTTCAAATTATTATTTCGACATATGGTTCAAATATAAATCAACAACTCTTCTCCAACTACACATTATTTCCGATACACATAATCCAATAGGATCGCATATATATATGTATATACAAATAAGTATATACTTTGCACTTATTAATTTCACCTAAAAAGATATACACACACGTCCATTTGACATTTCATACATTCATATACATGGCATCTAAGTAATTCCAATGTGTCCACATAAACATATGCATAAGGCCAAATGTAGAGGATCAATTAGTATCATTCATTTTTAGTGACTTAACACATATACACTTACCTTATTGATCAAATATAGAAAATCAATTGAATAACTCGTAGGCACTTACCTGTATGGCTAAACATACATATATAACACGTTGTATCAACTCACTTGCTCGATGATCACATAACTAGAAAAGTTTATGCCTTATAATTTGAAATTTCATCACCGGCTTAAAACCTGCTAGGCGTAAGCCTGAATTACTCACCGGCACTAAGCCTGCTAGACCCGAGGTCTGAAATTAAATCATCGGCATTTAGCCTGCTAGGCAATAAGCCTGATAAACTTCACCGACACAAGGCCTGCTAGGCTCGAAGCCCGAATATTCATATTAATGAGCCATCTCATTCACATTACATATTACCAATATCACATATGTCACACATAATTCATATCACTTTCACATATTGAGCTCAATTAAGTTTAACTACATTTCATTGTTAAAACACCATATCACATTTGGCTTTGGCCAAATTCCAATCTATAAATTCAAAATTCAGCATGTAGTCAAGATTACAACTGATATTAACGGTATTAAATTGCTTATAGACTTACCTCGGATATCATCGGACGACAAAAACTAGCTATTCGATAATTTTCGCTTTTCCCCAATCCAAGTCCGTTGTTCTTTGTTCTTGATCTTATTCAAGCTAATTTGTTGTTGAAAATCAAAGCTTCCCTAATTCTTTTTCTTTTCTTAGTTTCGACTTTCACTTAGGAAGATGAGCATGTCTTTATTTTTTTTATGCTATAATGTATATTATAATGCCTTATTATTATTTTACTAAATTATCCATTACTTAAAATGATTAAAATAATTTAACTAATGGGCATTCATGTCATATGCCGTCCACTACATCTTGAAATGGCTAAATTTCCACGTTAATGCCTCCTTTTAAAAAGACAACATCATTTTAGCCCTTGCACATTAAACTGTCAAATTTATAAATTACGTGATTAAGCCCTTTTATCTAATTAAGCATGCAAATAATAAAATTTTTCTACGAAACTTTCATACATATTAATTCAAATATAATTAACAAAAAAAAATAATATTTAAATATTTTTCAGACTCGAATTTGTGGTCCCGAAACCAACGTTCTGATTAGGGTCAAATTCGGACTGTTATATCTCTCCCCCCTTAGGGATTTTCGTCCCCGAAAATCTTACCGTTAAATAGAGTCAGATATTGTTGTCTCATTGAATCCTAAGGCTCCTACGTAGCCTCTTCTATACCATGACGATTCCATAATACTTTTACTAACGGAATTTTCTTGTTTCTCAACTCTTTCACTTCACGATCTAAGATACGGATCGGTTCTTCCTCGTACATCATATCGAATCGGATTTCAATTTCAGACGGGGCAATCACATGTGACGGATCTGATCGATATCTACGAAGCATCAAAATATGGAAGACATTATGAATCTTTTCTAGCTCGGGTGGTAACTGCAGTCTATAAGCAACTGGCCCAATACGCTCTGTTATTTCATACGGTCCAATGAATCTCGAACTCAACTTGCCTTTACGACCGAATCTGAGTACTTTCTTCCATGGTGAAATTTTCAAGAATACCCTGTCTTCAATCTGAAACTCAATGTCTTTACGTTTCAAATCTGTGTATGACTTTTGATGATCTGATGCAGCTTTCAAACTATCACGGATCACTGCCACTTTTTGTTCAGTCTCTTTAATCAAGTCAACCCCGTGTAGCTTATTTTCACTGAGCTCAGTCTAGTATAGTGGTGTATGACATTTACGTTAGTACAGAGCTTCGTAGGGTGCCATTCTAATACTAGATTGAAAGCTATTATTATAAGAAAATTCAATCAAAGGTAAATATCATTCCCACGTACCTTCAAACTCGAGGATGCATCATCTCAACATATCCTCAAGTATTTGAATGGTTCGTTCGGATTGACCATCTGTCTACGGATGAAAAGCCATGCTAAAGTGTAGTTTGGTACCTAAAGTTTCTTGCAATTTCTTCCAGAATCGCAACGTGAATCTCAGATCTCTGTCCGAAACAATGGAAATTGGCACACCATGCAATCTCACAATTTGAGATATATACAACTCAGCAAGCTTATCAAGCGAATAGTCCATACGAACTGGAACAAAGTGAGCTGATTTGGTTAATCTATCTACTATAACCCAAATTGCATCTTTCTTGCTCGGTGTCATAGGCAAGCCGGATACAAAATCCATAGTAATCCTGTCCCATTTCCACTCAGGTATCATGATCGGCTGAAGTAACCCAAAAGGCACCTGATGTTCGGCCTTTACTTGCTGAAAAACTAAGCACTTCAAGACAAATTTAGATATGTCTCGTTTCATACCAGGCCACCAAAAGAACTGTTTCAAATCATTATACATTTTTGTGCTACCCAGATGTACAGACACTCGGCTACTGTGAGCTTCATTCAATATCATCTAAATTAAATCCGAATTTCTCAGTACACACATTTGGCCTTTGAACTTCAAGCAGTCATTCTTATCAGTTTGAAACTCTGACTCAACATTGCTTTCACACTGAACTCGTCTTGCTAATAATTCTCTGTCAGCTTTCTGAGCATCACTAATTTGTTGAATGAACAACGGTCTTGCTTTTAATTTAGCTACTATCGAACCATCATCAGTCATAACCATATGCGTGTTCATCACACGAAGAGCAAATAAATACTTTCGACTTAAAGCATCTACAACAATATTAGCCTTTCCAAAATGATAGTCGATCATTAGCTCATAATCTTTCAACAGCTCTAACCATCAGCGCTGTCTCAAATTCAAATCTTTCTGAGTCATCAAATACTTCAGGCTTTTGTGATCTGAATAAACATGACATTTCTCACCAAACAGATAATGACACCATATCTTTAACGCGAACAAAATGGCTGCTAGCTCTAAATCATGCATCGGGTAATTTCTTTCATGTGGCTTTAATTGTCTCGAAGCATAGGCTATGACTTTGCCTTCTTGCATCAAAACGCAACCCAAACCATTCAAAGAAGCATCACTATAAACAACAAATTCTTTACCCGATTTAGGCTGGACTAACACGGGAGCTTCGGTTAAAAGAGCTTTCAACTGATCAAAACTTTTCTGACACTTTTCCAACCATTCAAATCTAACATCTTTCTATAATAGCTTTGTCAATGGGGTAGCTATCATAGAAAAACCTTTCACAAATCGTCTGTAGTAACCAGCAAGTCCCAGAAAGCTTTGAATTTCGAAAATATTTTTCGGTGGTTTCTAATCGAGTATAGCCGATGTTTTATTCGGATTAACTCGAATACCTGATGCTGAAACAACGTGGCCCAGAAAATTGACTTCACTCAACCAAAACTCACATTTACTAAACTTTACATACAACTGCTTATCTCGCAAAATTTGTAGCACAAGTTTATTATCAAGAACATAAGAAAAGTAAGCTTCATACCCTTTTCTCATATACTATCGAGCTAACATTGAAGATATTATCGCTGGTAACCCATTCAGATCATTAGATTCAATCTGAATAATTTCACCGTTCTGACATCTCAAATCAATGGTCTTTCTTTTGCAATTAACAACAGCATCGTGTAAAGTCAACCAATCCATTCCCAGAATTATATCGAATTCATCGAAAGGTAGCAACATCAAATCGGCTGGAAAACATGAATCCCGAATCATCAACGGGCAACTTTTACACACTTTGTCAACCAAAACGCACCGACCCAAGGGGTTTGATACTAGAATCACAAACTCAGTAGACTCAACAGACAGAGTCTTACTGGATACTAACGTTTCACACAGGTAAGAATGAGTCAAACTAGGATCAATCAACGCAACAACAATAGTCATAAAGAGTTAAAGTACCGGTAATAACGTCTGGAGAAGAAGCATCCTCCCGAGCGCGTATAGCATATGCCCTAGCAGGTGCGCGAGCCTCTGATCGAACTGTAGTATCCTTTGTTCCTCTCTGACTGCCACCTATATTCCCTGAATGCCTGGGTGGTCTACCATGCACTGATTCATTGCTCGGTCTGGCATTCTGAACAGTATTTTGCTCGGCTAACATCGAGCACTCTCGAATGAAGTGGTCCATTGATCCAAATTTAAAACAGGACCGATCATGCAATCTACAACTCCTAGAATGCCATTTTCCACAATGCTTGCACTTAGCCCGGTTCTGTTGAGCATTACCAACATTAGCCATCGAAGTAGCTCGGGAACCAGCAAAAGGCCGATCTCGGTCTCATCTAGGAAAGTCTGAAGTAGCTTTGTGTCGACTGGATTCATCTCTAAACTTCTTTGATACAGAATGAAAAGTCTTACTCGATGATCTTTTTCGAATGTCTCTAGCTTCAAATTCGGCTTTTCTTTTCTCTTTCCCAAGTTCTTCGGCTTTATAGGCTCGTTCGACAAGTACTACGAACTCTTTAATCTCAAGTATGCTGACCAGCAACTTAATGTCTTCATTCAAACCGTCTTCAAATCTTTTACACATAATAGCTTCGGTTGAAACACATTCACGAGCATATCAGCTCAATCACACAAATTTCCGTTCATATTCAGTCACGGTCATATGACCCTATTTCAATTCTTGAAATTCTTTATACTTTTGATCGATGAATCTCTGACTGATATATTTCTTGCAGAACTCAGTCTGAAAGAATTCCTAGGTCACTTTCTCCTTCGGAACCACCGATACTAGTGTATTCCACCAGTGATATGCGGTGTCCCTCAATAGTGATATAGCATACTTTAAGCATTCATCTGGAGTACATGATAACTCATCGAGCACACGAATAGTATTATCAAGCCATAGCTCAGCTTGTTCTGCGTCATCATCGTCATTAGCTTTAAATTCTTCGGCCCCGTGTTTCCTGATTTTATCAACAGGAGGCCTGCTAAATCTCATCGGATCTAACATCGGAGGTGCTGAAGGTATCGGAGATGGATTATTCGGGGGGTGGAGGTGGTTGCGCAGCCGGATTAGTCCGAATATATTGGGTGAACCATTCGTTCATCATCTGGTAGAAGGCTTGCTTAGCCTCCCCCTCATGGCTACTCGAGATACGTCAAAAGTCAACTGGTGTAGTCGCATGCGCGGGATTAGGAGCTACACTCTCGACATCATCAGCTACGGCTCTATCAGGATCCATTTACTATATAAAAACACAATTCAGGTGTCAGAAGTCATCACACTATCGCATTATAATTTAAGGCATGTATAGCTAAACTCACACGTGCTACGGTAGTCCTAGAATCGACTAAACCGTAAGCTCTGATACCAATCAAATGTAACACCCTTAACTCGTACCCGTCACTGGATTAGGGTCACAAGTTATTACCGAACACAAGTGCAAAACCAAACATTCACACGAAACCATACCTTGTATATCATCATATTTTCAAACAAATAAACATGCCACAAAGTTATACAATATATACATGCTTTATAAAACACATAACCCGAATCATAAGCATATCATCTTAATAATAATATTCGAATACGAATTTAAATTAAACACTTTACTTCATAATTCTATGCATGCTTATACGCGACTTGATGTCCATAATTAAATTCGGCATTAACCCCACCACATATATCATTAAATTTGACTACATCGGGATAAACCATCCAAGCATGATCATGTATTCACTTAGTCATTCATTTCATACTCTATTCGGCTAGCAAAATACCCTATAAAATTTTACCCATTTCATGCACTACTCAAATACTAATATTATCCATAGATAAACATGCTTATAATGTACTCATGTGATCAAACCAAATTATCCTATTTTGTAACCGATTGCATACCTAAACATAGCAATTTATCACTAATAAATAATCGAATTATAAACCAACAAGAACACATATATGTCTTGACCGAATACGCCAACCCAAACATAATCAACAATCACTCATTTCAACTCTCAAAACGCAACTTGAAACTTTTAAGATTGCCCTATAACGAATCATATTTATATTTATATATTTATGCATATAAAGAACTCACACTGCAACCATGTTTATAATCCAAATATGTTAAACACACATAACATGATTTAGTTCATAAAGCATTTAAACTGTAACACCCCAAACCCGGCCTAAACGTTACGACCGAATCTGGCATGTCACATAAAACGGTTATTTAAAAACTGGGTGTTTGTTAAAAAGTTCGTATTCTTTTTGAAACTCCGCGTTTTGTGGTTTGTTTATAAAAGTCGATTCATTTAATGCCCACTTTACAAATTTGTTATTAATTTGAATAAAATTGTATTTGTTGTGAAAATCGAGTTTAAGTAATTTTGAATAAAAACGGTTTATTATCATTTCAGGAAAATCCCATATTGAACATTAAATAATAAACAGTAACCAAATTGAAAGCTAAAACCAAATAAAATACCAAAGGCCTTATTACATATCAAAATCCCAATATTAAAAGTAAGTTTAAATATAAGAAACGAGTTTACGAGAAAACATTGCAGGGCCACCACAAGTCTGCCTCGGCTCCCCAAATCCGCGGTCTAATGATTACAGAAACATTTAAAAGAGGGGTGAGTTTACTAAAAACTCAAAGGTGTGTTTTCCCCATACAGTGATAACCGGGCCTAAGCCCACAAAAGCATATTGGGCCTTAGCCCTCACAATAACATACTTGGCCGAAGCACACATAAATCGAATCGGGCCGTAGCCCTAATATCACAGTATAGCAGATAACACATGCCAAATGATGCGAAACCCATTCTTTAGTCATATTCGGCCATAAGCCCATAACATAGCATATCGAACCATAGCATATTAAATCACATGTACATATAAGAATGACAATGTAGTCCCGAACCCACCTAGGTATCCATCCTCTACACACCACCCATACCTGCCAATCACACCGTGGGGATTACTAAATCGACCCTCCATCCGCTACACACCATCGAAGGCAGTCGCTGCAGTCAACTGCACATCGCCCTTATAATCGTGGCATGGCCACTAGATAATGTGACAGAGTCACCGGATTCATAATATGTGACAAAAGTCACAGGATACATAATATGTGACATAAGTCACCGGATAATATGGTAAAAACCACCGGAACACTTCCCCTTTATCAATATCACCCATATGTCCATGCAACATACATATTATTCAGATATTATGCAATGTGTCATGTATGCAAAACATATTTCAAATATAAGAATAACATGAGTTACCATCATAATCAGATAGACATAAAACAACAAAATCAAGCTAATCAACCTCTAAGGGTATAATCGTAATTTTACCTACCAAGGGTATTTTCGTAATTTACCCACCAAGGGTATTTTCGTAAATTCGCACTTGCAATGGCCTTTCTGAAGGCCTAATGTCGCCACTAGCGACTCAGTTACCATTTCCGGTCATACCGGACGTTTGGGCCTAAAACCCAATTTCGGCCTATTCGGGCCCATACGCTCGTGTGGCCCACCTAGCACGATTCTAGCCACGTATATAAGTTCCACATAGTCTAGTTCAACATATACTAACAAATCATACAATTTACTCATACGGACCCACGGACCCATTGGGCCCACTTCAGCCCATCGAGGCCCAAGCAGCCTCAACCCACAAGAATACTACTAATAGCCTCAACTATTGCGTCGAAGCCCCACACGTACGTTCGCATGCTCGGTGGCTACTAATGCCGTGTGACTGGCATTTCGGCATTTTGCCGCTCTACAGCTAGAGTAGAGAAGTGCACACACACCTGATAGGAGTCTGGTGCTAAACCGCGCTCCGACCACTCCTGTGCCCAAACGCCTTCCAAGGTATGTTAACTCTCCTCCTGGAATGCTCTTTATATAGCTAGATCTTCACCTTCATTCTTTGTGTCTTTCCGATGCGAGATCCCTTCGTCAGTAGAGTTTAAATTCAACTAAAACTATTGTCGTCCAATCTACAAAATAAATACTCATTTGCTTCTCACGAGATTCGAACCCAGGCTCCCTTGCAACATAATCCATACCGCTAACCACTTGGCCATAAGCTCCTCTTGTGTCTTAAACCATGCGCAACTAAATATAAACTATGGCCCAAGTTCTAAGATCCAAGTAAAAAGAAACCAAAATGCAAAAGCCAAGACTTGAACCTTGGACCTCCTTCCTTCCTTGTGGCGTCACTCCCTTGCCTCTTATGTGGCGTCACTTTGCCACTACACCACACACTCCTCTTATGTCATTTTTCTCCATATTTTATTCTTAAGGCCTACCTGCCAACTTCCAGGGTTTTTTTCACCTAAAACCAAAATTTCCCCAAAGCCAATATTTGATCCCGGAACTTCATAGAAGCCCTCTAACCTTCCAAAATCACTTATCTAATAAGTCTAACTTGCATTAATGCCGTTCTCAAAAATTTTAAATGCTACTATGCCTAAGGCCCATTGGGCTCAATTCTTCTAGGCCCAATTTCGGGATGTTACATAAACATTTGACATTAAATGTTAGCCATTTTCGCATGGCTATAATATATACAAGGACAAAATTCATGGTTCAAACATAGTCTAGCCTATACATGCCTTTAGTCCAAAATCCAACCTCTAAAGTACCAAATAAGTTGATAGTGTGGATGACTTCGTTGACGATCCCCTGAGCTCGTAGCTTGACCAAAATCTATAAAACAGAGTGAAAACATAACACACAAAATAAGGTAACTAGCTTAGTAAGTCTTAAGCAAATGTATTAAATCAAATGATCATTCAAGCATTTTCAATATCATACTTAATATCATAAAATATAAAGCTTAATACTTATTTGGCCTACTAATGCCGAATGCTATTACCTCATTTAGCTTAACCATCATCACTATTTTACCTTTAAACTTCAAATTATTATTTCGACATATGGTTCAAATATAAATTGATAAGTCTTCTCCAACTACACATTATTTCTGATACACATAATTCAATAGGATCGCATATATATATGTATATACAAATAAGTATATACTTTGCACTTATTAATTTCACCTAAAAAGATATATACACACATGTCCATTTGACATTTCATACATTCATATACATGGCATCTAAGTAATCCCAATATGGCCACATAAACATAACCATAAGGCTGAATGTACAGGATCAATTAGTATCATTGGCTGAATGTAGAGGATCAATTAGTATCATTCATTTTCAATGACTTAACACATATATACTTACCTTATTAATCGAATATAGAAAATCAATTGAATAACTCGTAGGCACTTACCTGTATGGCCGAACATACGTATATAACATGTAGTATCAACTCACTTGCTCGATGATCATATAACTAGAAAAGTTTATGCCTTAAAATTTGAAATTTCATCACCGCCTTAAAACCTGCTAGGCGTAAGCCTGAATTACTCACCGGCACTAAGCCTGCTAGACCCGAGGTCTGAAATTAAATCACTGGCATTTAGCCTGCTAGGCAATAAGCCTGATAAACTTCACCGGTCTTGCTAGGCTCGAAGCCCGAATATTCATATTAATGAGCCATCTCATTCACATTACATATTACCAATATCACATATGTCACACATAATTCATATCACTTTCACATATTGAGCTCAATTAAGTTTAACTACATTTCATTGTTAAAACACCATATCACATTCGGCTTTGGCCAAATTCCAATCCATAAATTCAAAATTCAGCATGTAGTCAAGGTTACAACCGATATTAACGGTATTAAATTGCTTATAGACTTACCTCGGATATCGTCGGACGACAAAAATCTGCTATTCGATAATTTTCGATTTTCCCCGATCCAAGTCCGTTTTTCTTTGTTCTTGATCTTATTCAAGCTAATTTGTTGCTGAAAATCAAAGCTTCCCTAATTCTTTTTCTTTTCTTAGTTTTGGCTTTCACTTTAGAAGATGAGCATGTCTTTATTTTTTTATGTTATTATGTATATTATAATGCCTTATTATTATTTTACTAAATTATCCATTACTCAAAATGATTAAAATACTTTAACTAATGGGCATTCATGTCATTTACCGTCCACTACATCTTGAAATGACTAAATTTCCACTTAATTCTTCCTTTTAAAAAGACAACATCATTTTATCCTTTGCACATTAAACTGTCAAATTTATAAATTACGCGATTAAGCCCTTTTATCTAATTAAGCATGCAAATAATAAAAATTTTCTACGAAACTTTCACACATATTAATTCACATATAATTAACACTGAAAATAATATTTAAATATTTTTCAGACTCGGATTCATTGTTCTGAAACCACCATTCCGATTAGGGTCAAATTCGGACTATTACAATGGGCTACCAGCCATATTCTACTAGAAATGCTGGTCGATCATTAGGGAGGATGTCTCTACTTTCTGCCTTCAAAGATTGAACGATGGTATGGATTTATGCTTGATAAATAAAACAAAAATTATGCTAATTCCAAAACTTCAAAATCCTTCTAATAATACTCAATTCAGACCAATTAGCTTATGCAATGTGATTTACAAAATTATTGCTAAGGTAATTGCAAATCGGCTCCGCGTTGTGATTCATAAATGCATAGATCAAGCTCAAAGTGCTTTTGTTCCAGGGAGGCTGATTTTTGATAATGTTTTACTTGCTTACGAAATTTTGCATACTTTGAAACATAAGAAAGTAGGGAGAAAAGGTCTTATGGCAGTAGAACTTGATATGAGTAAGGCACATGATAGGGTTGAATGGAATTTTGTAGAGGTGGTAATGAAAAAGATGGGATTTGATTCAGGATGGGTTGATTTGATAATAAAATGTGTATCTACAGTCTCATATTCTGTGGTTGTCAATGGAAATACAAGTGAAACTTTTCTTCCATCACAAGGTCTCAAGCAAGGGGATCCTTTAAGCCCTTTTTTATTCTTATTTTGTGGGGAAGGACTTTCTAGTCTAATGAGGATGGCAATAACAGAAAGCATTCTGAAAGGAGTCAATGCTACTCAAAGAGGGCCAGCTATTTCTCACTTACTATTTGCAGATGACCGTATTTTATTTGCAGAAGCTATAGAAAGAGGAGCGCATTCTCTAAAATAGATTCTTAAGGAGTACGAGATGAATTCAGGCCAATGTGTCAATTATGATAAATCGACTGTTTTCTTTAGTACTAATACACAAGAGAGAGAAAGGATTACAATCTCCAACATCCTTGAAGTTAGAAGATCAACTGATCAAAGGATTACAATCTCCAACATCCTTGAAGTTAGAAGATCAACTGATCTAGAAAGGTATTTAGGACTCCCTAATATGGTGGGAAGAAAGAAGCGATCATCGTTTCAGAACTTGAAAGATAGATTTAAATAGAGAGTGGATAGTTGGAGTATTAAATATCTCTCCCAAGGAGGAAAAGAAGTCTTTATTAAAGCCGTACTCCAAGCTATTCCAAGTTTTACGATGGCTTGTTTTTTACTACCTAAGGCTCTTTGTATGGAGTTGGAGGGAATAATTGCTAGGTTTTGGTGGCAGAAAAGTCGCAATAGGAAATGTATCCATTGGTGTACTTGGAAAGATTTATATTTATTAAAAGAAGATAGTGGTCTTAGTTGTCGAGATCTTGTGAAATTTAATGTTGTGTTATTAGCAAAACAGGGGTGGCGTCTTATTAATTCTCAAAATTCATTGTTAGCGCATGTGTTGAAAGCTAAATACTATCCAAACTCGAATTTTTATAAAGCTAGGTTAGAAAATTTACCTTCACTTACCTAGAGAAGTGTCTGGGCTGCAAGAGGGCTTCTTGAGAAAGGTGTATGCTCGAAAGTTGGAAGGGGTGATAAAATTTCTGTATTGGATGATTTATGGATTTCAGGAAATGAAGCAGATATGATTCCGAATCATGACAACAATGACAATGTTAAATTAGTATCAGATTTAATTGATGCTACCAATAGAAGATGGAAAACAGAAGCGGTAAGGAATACCTTTTCAGAGGATATAGTGGAGAAAATTTTACAGATCCCACTTGCTGAGTTTGATCATGAAGATTTGCAAGTATGGAGAGGCGAGTTGACAAGGGAGTTCTCCGTTAGGAGTGCCTATAAACTATTACATGAGCCTAGCTAGGATCCTAATTCGATTAATTTACATGCCGAAATCAGAAACTTTTATAGGAAACTATGGAATCTAAACCTTCCTACAAAAATTCAAATTACAATATGGAAAATCTCGAAGAATTTTATCCCGTCCTTGATGAACCTCAAACTCAAGAGGGTCGTGATGGAAGCCAAATGTCCTAGATGTTGTCAAGAAGATGAAGATTGCTGCCATATTTTCCAACGGTGTCCTGCAACAATTGAGGTTTGGAATCAGTTAAAGCTACCATGGATAATTAATCATATAGATCAGAATATGTGGGAATAGCTTACCTGAATTTTTGAAAAAGGGAACAAAGAACAGATTCGCCTATTATGCTGTGGACTTTGGTTTAGCAGAAACTCCCTATTATATGAAAGAAAACTTATAGAAGGTAAGGAAATAGCAAAAAAGGTTAGAAGTTATATTGAAGAAATTGATGCAATAAAAGGTGAAAAAATAGCTCTTCGATTTACTGAAAACACTCACCAAATCCAAAGTAGGGGAAGAGCCATTGTTCAGTTTGATGCGGCTTTTGATCGACATATATTCAGATCGGCTACGAGTTTACGTGTCCGAAATGAGAAGGGGGATATTCTTGCTTCGAAGGTTTTCATCCACTCCAATATAGCAACTCCATTCACGGCAGAAGCACATGCATGGTTATAGGCAGTGAAGTTAGGATTCTCTATGGGCTTGAATAAAGTAATGATATTGGGGGACTCAAATACGATTATTAAGAAATGTCGAAGAAAAGATATAGATAGATCGGTCATCGGAGCAATAATCAGAGACATACAATGTAAAATAGATAGATTCCAGGAGATTGAGTTTATATTTATTCCTAAATCAGAAAATAGGTATGCACACACCACTGCAAAAGAAGCCCTAAGAAGAGAAGAAAGCTTTTACCTGTTGGGAAGGATTCCAGATTTCGTCCGTTCGGCGCTTGAAGTTTTCTCGACAACGATTATGGAATGAAGGGGATAGAAATGAAATGGTGAAGAAGAAATGAAAAGAAAGAAGGTAGCAGGCGACAGAGCTTATAGGCTGAAGCAAGATAGAAATGAAAAGGTAGAGGAAAAAAGAGAAAGGTTAAAGAAAAGGTAGCAGGAAAGTAATCATCAAGTCTTGGAAATCTGCTACCATTTATGGCTGGGTCGGTGGGAAATTGAAAGCTTGCAGAGATAAGGCATCCAGCTATCGATTGATTTGACTAGATTTTGAATTTTGAATTAGGCACTATTAGTGATCAGTTGATTATAGACGTTTTGGGCTTGATTTTTTTTATTTTAGGCCTAGTTTTCATTTATTTATTTTCTTCTTGTTAATCCTATTTTTGTTCTGGACTAAAGCCCAAAAAGTTTTTTTTATTTTATTATATTAAATGGATCCAGTCAGATTATTTCAAAAAAAAAAAAAAACATTACTCTAGCATTATTATATCCCTTTATTTATTTAATCTAACATTCTACTCATATATTTATTATATATATTATTCCATTATCACTACACTATATACCATGTTAGATATGCTTATCCATTGATGGATTGTATCCAAACAAGATAAAATCACATCATTTTAAATATCATAAAAATTTTCTAAAAAAAATAGGCAATGTTTCATATTTGGAAGATTCGATGAAATCGTGCCCCAACTTACGAGGTTTCGATTTTTCTCGTTGAACTCGAATAATCGAATATCCTTTCAAATTTTAAAATACATAAGGTTTCAAATAAAAAAGGAAAAGGCAGGCTTATTCTCAAGGATTCGAAATGTCGTGTCTTAACTTACGGGAAGTGACATTTTGTTGCCACGAGATGAGACGGTCTTTAGCATACTTTCCGTTTATTTCAAGCAATTTGTAAGCAAAATAACATAATACAAAGAGGGATCGTATTTTAAATTCTTTTCAAGTTCTCGACTTTAGACACTAAGACATTAATTAATCGATTAGGTACCAATTTTGGGCGTTACGAGGGTGCTAATCCATCCTTGTACGTAACCAACTCCCGAACCCATTTTCCCAAATTTTGTAGATCAAAAATCATTGTTTTAGTTAATCAAACCCTTTATTAAAACAAGAAAATTACGAGGTGACCCGATTACACCTTACAAAAATGATTGGTGGCGATTCCCATTTTCATTTTTTAAAATAAAAAACTGACATTCAAAAAATAGTTTCGACATGTTTATATCAATAATAGGAGGAATATATATACTAGAGAGAGAGAAGATAAAGACTGTAATGAGGTACGTGGAGCTTAGTAAATAATTATAATAATATAAGAAAAGACACATCAACACTAGGAATAAGGAAAAGAAAAAAGGAAATAAAAATTTTGGATACGAATGTAGTAGTGGCGAAGCTAGGATATTAATTTTGGGGGGTCAAGATAAAATTAAAAGTGTTATGTAACAGCCGATATAAACATATAAGTAATCGATTCAAAAGAAGTTGTATTCCAACATGACAATCGATTTAAACATATAAAAAAATATATTCAAAAGAAGCAGTATTCTAACAATTAAGACGAAATAGCTATCTTTTGACTCGGTTACCATTTTTTTCCGTTTTCATAGGAATGCTCACTGCTTCACAAGCTATCATTTGATATAATTTTAAACAAAGTGACCAAGGTTTTTTTCCTCCCCTTCATTTTGGCCAAAACTTACTATAACATTATCTAACTATTTTTATTTCATTTTTACACTTCTAACAAGTTAGAAACCGTCTCCTAATCATTTTCCATCAAACAACATACACATTTCACTTAATTTTATAAGCTTCCAAGTTCCATCAATATCCTTTAATGACAACTTTTGATATACTTGATAAAACAAAAAACTATTGGTACATATATGTAAAACAAGTTTCAAATATTCAAAATTTTTGAAAAGTTTGAAGAAAAACATACCTTATACTTCAAATTTGGAGGAAAAATGATAAAGAATTTTTTTTCTTCTTTTCTTGCTAAGCAACAATATGAAGTAAGATGATAAAAGTCTCTTCATCTTTTCTATTCTTTTTATATATATTATTATATTACTTATAAAATATTATTAGGTTCAGTAAACTATTAAATAAACATTAATTTATTATTATTTAACAAAAATATCATTTAAAAGAATAAATTTTTAATATTATTTTTAATTCTATAAATATATTAGAGGGGCCTACTTATATTTTTAGGAAGGATTTAATATATATATATACAAACAGGAAAATTGCAAAAATTTTAAACCTTTGGGGGCCTACTTATATTTTTTGGAGGGCCATAGTGTTAATTTACAAAGGACTAAATTGAAAAAATTTAAATTTTGGCCCCCTATATCTCAACGTGGCTCCGCCACTGAATGTAGTATACTAGTTTCACGCACATTACTTTGTTCTTATGGACAATACATGTATGCATGCATGCATGATCTGAGCTAGTATATAAGTAGGTGTGTATTGCAATAGTTGAAACATAACACAACCAAACCAAACTATAGCAAAGCAAAACACATACGAAGCTACCATGGCTAATTGTCAAATGAAAAAAGCTCAAAAATATACAATGGGCAAGCTTTGGAACTCTACCAGCGAAACTGTAACTCTGAGTAGCAAGAAAGTTTGACACGGCTCTCATGACGCGGATTTCCCGGAAACCATTGAAGATGGAGATGTGGGTGAGTTTACGCATGATGCAGTGACTGATCAGAATGATGTTCCAGGTTCCGTGGTTGGTCTTGTGTACAAGCTACATGATGGAACTAAGTGGATTGTTGCTTGGAGCAACCCTCAAGGTGAAGACAGTGGGTATATATGCATAGATATAATCAAATAGTCTATGATTAACTGTATGCTTGTTGCAGGTCTATACTAATATCCACAAAGAACGTATTCTTTCGGAGCAAATCAAAACCGATCTTGACACAAGAGGAAGCTCAAATTGTGGTGGTAATGAAGGCTATCTAAAATAAATAATAACGTGCTTCCCGCTGTGTGCATTGCCTGTACCACTACTATACTAAATATGATACCCAGTAGTAGATGTATGAGTGTCTTCGTGTTAAGGCCTTCGCAGTATTATGTCACTGCCATGCATTTGCATGGCTGACTGTTTCTATAATATTATTATGGAAAAATAAAAGGCTTTTTATTAGCTTATTATTTCACTTAATTTGTTTTCTCCAGCTACTGCATCTACCCATATTCAAAACTATTTTTTTAATTGCACCAACAATATACATAAGGGTCTAAGATAATGATTAGAATAAAAGCATTCAGACTTTTTTTTTTTTTTTTTTTAAATATGAGTTGAATTTTATACTTAAATGTGTTCTAAAAATATCTCTAATTTTTTTGTTAATATAAAAATATTAGATTTTAATTGAAAGATAAAAGAAAACTTAGATTTACTTAATTTAATAGGGTATTGTGCTTCTAATATATAAGAGTTTAAGTCTTACTAAAATAAAAATCAATTAAAAACAAGATCTTAAGAAAAATAGATTCACATAAAATACTTTAAAAATATCCTCATAAAATTTAGAATAAATCAATAATCTCCAAAAATAAGTCTTCAAATCAATCAAGTTAACCTCCACAAAACAAGGGATCTAATTTGCTTGATTTAGATTGACTCAATCTTCAAAGGTTCCTTACTCCACAAGATGAATTTTAAAATATGAGCCAACACACATCCACAAAATCATCAAAATTGTTGTCCAACTAATTTTGTTGAAAACACTGCCAACTCCAAAACTGACAAGTTATGTTGTTTGTTGTAATGTCGACCATAGTGGCCAATTCCAATGGCACTTCGACAACCACTTAAAATAACTTTTCTCAACAAAAAAAAAAAAATCTATCAATGTTAAACAAGCATTTTATATTTAGAGCACGAATCCATCTTCACAACGTAACTTTTAATCCATCTTGGTTTGCTTAAATCACATCAAATCGGGGTAGAATTGATAAAACTATTGTCCACCTTCCTCAAAACTGAAGGTCCATCTAGTGCCCCATGTCAGTATGCTTAACCCTTTCCATGAGGATCAAGAGGATCCAAAATCGAGGCAAGTCCGAAAAAGCGCCAATGTGAGAAAGGTCTCCTGTGATCGTGATGTTGAATGCATAATGGTAGACCTAGTAATCCAATTGAAGTACTATAGGCCAAGGCAAGGGTACCTTTTTTGATGGAAGGGACTTCCTGATAGTGAGGCTAGTTGAAAACTTATCGAAGCTTTATGACAGTTCCAAGAGAAGATAGACCAATTCCATTCTGAGGATGTGTGTAACACCCTGAACCCGGCCTAGAAGTCTGAATTTGGAATGCTACATTAATCACTGAAGTGATCATGAGAAAATTTTACAAATCGAGTGGTTCAAATCTAATTTCCGAAAATGTTTATCCCAAAGCAAATAAAAACATTTAATCATACAAAATCCATCAATAAGTGTAATAGTATAAAGTGTACGAATGAAAACTTAACAAGAGTTGTACCACGGTATTGTGAAACTTTACAATTTGGACTTAATCGAATAATAATTAAAACCTGAAAAAAAAATAAAAGCTTATAACTTATTTCAACCAAAACTGTCTAAGATCTCCGCGTATTGAGCCCAACTACAGAATCCAGAACTGTACCTAAAAGGGAAATAGAAGAGGGTGAGCTACTCGAGCTCAGTGTGAGATCAAACTAGCTAAACTACAGAAGCAGAAACCGAGAACTAGAAGCAGTTCAGAACCAGACCATACTTACAGACACCTAACAGTTGAGTGAATTTGCCTACAATCAAACAATAGCAATGTGCTTTACAGTCATACAGTAACAACAATTCTCAACAGTTACTGTCTGGCCTAAGCCCTTTTCAGAATCAATATCAATCTGGGCCTTGGCCCATCTCAGTACACTAGCAGTCAAGTCTACAGAATTCACTTAGGCACGAGTGCATTTCAGTCGAACAGTCAATCACATTTAACCACAGTGACACATTCAGTTAAATAGATCAATCAAACATTTCAATCGAATAGTACAATCATATCCAGTCACAGTATCACATTCAGTCACATAGATTCAATCAGATGCATATGAGTGCAAATGAGTTATAAAATAAAAACCCACCCATCCAGCCAATACACCTCTCCGTCCAACCCCACACTTCCTGTGGGGATTTAATCAACCCCACACTTCCTGTGGGGATTTAATCAACCCACCCATTCCAACACTTACGAGTTATACCGAATGTGGCACAGATAGAAATTTGCTGATGAGCTGCCAGATCAGATAGTCGTACGTAGCGCGGCTAACGTACATATAGTACTGTGCAATGCGGTAATCCGCTATATCGATATCAGTAAAGTCCACGACCCTCTGGGTATTACGGGCTATAGTATGCAGTTAAACTACCACTCTCGTATATTACGCAGCAAGGCTAGAGTATAAGCTGTACTGCGCAATGCGGTAAATCGCAGTACAGATATGCAGTAAGAACTGCCAGATTAGATAGTAGTACGTAGCGTAGCTAACATACATGCGGTACAATACAATGCGGTAATCCGCTATATCGATAGGTTGCTGTAAAACTGCCAGTCCAGTCAATCTTCCTTCTCTTTAAAATCCAACCCAAAATAGTTTATGCATATGTATGTATGTATGCAGATGAGTAGAATCATAGTACAAAGATATAGATAGTCATTCACAACCAGCCAGTCAGACAATTAAATAGAATCATATTGCTCACACACACCCCATCGACTAGATTCAGCAACATACGTGTTATGCATTCAATCACGTATCTCACCTAAAACGAAGCTAGAACAGAGTCCTAACTACCTTTACTAAGGCTTAGCCAAGGGTTAAGACACAGGGTCGTGATTACAAACAGATTCACCCTAAGGGCATTATTTGGCAAGATAAGGCCACACACCCATGTGCTTTGGCCTTGTGGAGTAAACCAGACCGTGTGGCGATCCAAACGCCCGTGTGAGGGACAGAGGCACACGCCCGTGTGGTGCAGGCACTTGGCCGTGTGAACAAGCCGTGTAACTCACTGTGCAATTTCGATAAAATCAAGTGCAGGGCAGAAACGACGATGTGAGGATTTCACACGCCCGTGTGCCCATCAGCCACAGTCGTGTGTTCTGAAACACAGGCCCATGTGGGATCTCTAAATACCCAGATCAGTCACACGGCTGTGTGGCCAGGCTGTGTGACTCCAAATCTTTGAACCCTAATTCCCAAACTCACACTTCCCGTGTGCCCGAGGGACACAGCCGTGTAAGTTCCAATAAAATCCCCAAATCGGCCATACGCTCGTGCAGCCAGGTCGTGTGGCACCCAAAATCGATCGAAAACCCTAATTCACCAATCCATATGGCCATGTGCCTCGGCAAACGCCAATGTGGCCATCGAGGAGGCTACAAAACCACCCCAATTCAACACGAAAACACCAATTTGGCCACTAGAACCGTACCTAACCTTTACCCTATCAAAGTATACTAGAAAGTGGAGATTTCTCATCAGTTTCATTAACTAAAACTCAAAATCCTCGATTTGACATTCACTCAGGAAAACTCAAATCATAAGTTTGCAAAAATCATTAAGTAAATTAAAAGAACAATGTAGTTATAGTTCAAATCCCACACCTGATTTGATGGCGAAGAAGATGATTGAGGAGTGAAGTTCTAGAATTAGCTGTTAAAATCGTATTCCAAAACAGAGACGAATAAAAGAAGGAAAACCCAGAAAAGACAGAGGAAAAAGAACGTGCCAAGCAAAATAGTAATTCAAAAATAAATAAAATAAAATAAAAAGTGTATATATTAAATAACTAAATAGCTAGAATTCTTTCTTTAAGCCATGCAAAATAAGATGTTTCTAAAATTCACTCATAAGACTCGAACCCAGAACCTCAAGGTATGCTAACATTCACACAACGACTAGACCAGCAGGCCCATTCTTGTCACTAAATTGCCCAATAAAACACATATGTGCAATCTCTCCACTGTGCTTATGCTCAAGGCTCAAAACTTCTAGACCCAAAATTTGGGGCGTTACAATTCACCATTCCTTAAAGAAATTTCGCCCTCGAAATCTCCAACTATCAGAAAAGTCACACAACCAAACTATACCACTAAGCTCCTGCTGCGCAATCTGATTCCAAAATTCACCTCTTAGACATACCAAGAACACATAACCACTGAAGCAGATAGACATTGTGTAAACACAATTTCAATACTCAAATAAACACATCCAAACATGCTTAACCATACCTGGCTCAAAAGCGCCAAGGACCATCTCGAGCCTGATTCTCTTTAGACCTGCATCTCGGACACGCTCCTGACTTCCTCCAGCAATCGCCCACATGGGGCCTCTTACAGTGCTCACAAGACGGTGCGCTCGTACCACCACTAGCACTACCTATACTATTAGTCGGATGCGTCCTAACACACTTCGCAGATTGAGGCTCCAACTTCAGAGAACTGCGATCTCTCTTTTGCCCACAGTCCACGCACCTAGCCTAGAGCGTCTCACTAATCTCCCTCATCTTAGCTCCAAACACTTCCTCTAGCACTTCCCTCACTATCCGAGTCAGTGCCTCAGTACCAAGCTCTGGGTTATCGCTACCCGAAGTTGGCAGAATCGCATTGACTTCTGCCTCTGAATAGTCTTACGTTCTGGAGAAGCGAAAGACTCCTTACCGTTCTACATAACCTCGGAATCCATATTAGTACTGTCGCTAACTTAGGAAGTCTACATTTCCAAAAAGTAATACAAAATAAGTACAAAATCTAAATTTCAAGTATCACAGTTTCAAATTTATACCTGGACCAGCATCGAAATCTCAGACAAGTTTTTTTTTTTTCCGTAAATCAGTTTATAAAATTCAAACAATTTCAATTTCCTATGGTATAGTTTTTCAAATATTTTCCAAAATCATTTATTTGCACACACATCCACGTAAAAAACACAGGCCGAGTTTTTGCAAACCTGGCTCTGATACTACTAAATGTAACACCCCAAACCCGGCCTAGAAGTCTAGACCGAATTTGGAATACTACATTGATTACCGAAGCGATCGTGAGAAATTTTAAAAATCGAGTCGTTCAAATCTAATTTTCGAAAATGTTTATCCCGAAGCAAATAAAAACATTTAATCATATAAAATTCATCAGTAAGTGTAACAGTATAAAGTGTATGAATGAAAACTTAACAAGAGTTGTACCACGGTATTGTGAAACTTTACAATTCGAACTTAATCGAATAACAATTAAAACCTGAAAAAATAAAAGCTTATAACTTATTTCCACATAAACTGTACGAGACCTCCGCGTACTGAGCCCAACTACAAATCTAGAACTGTACCTGAAAGGGAAACAGAAAAGGGGTGAGCTACTTGAGCTCAGTGTGAGATCAAACCAACTAAACTACAGAAGTAGAAATCGAGAACTAGAAGCAGTTCAGAACCAGAACATACTTACAGGCGGCTACCAGTTGAGTGAATTTGCCCACAATCAAACAAATAGCAATGTACTTTACAGTCATACAATAACAATAATTCTCAACAGTTACAGTCTAGCCTAATCCCCTTTTAGAATCAGTATTAGTTTGGGCCTTGGCCCATCTCAGTACACTAGCAGTCAAGTCTATAAAATTCTTTAAGGCACGAGTGCCTTTCAGTCGAACAGTCAATCACATTCAACCATAGTAACACATTCAGTCAAACAGATCAATCAAACATTTTAGTCGAACAATACAGTCACATCCAGTCACAGTATCATAATCAGTCAAACAGATTCAATCAGATGCATATGAGTGCAAATTAATTATAAAATAAAAACCTACCCATCCAGCCAATACACCTCTCTGTCCAACCCTACACTCCTGTGGGGATTTAATCAACCCATCCATCCTTACACTTACAAGTCGTACCAAATGCGGAACAGATAGAAATTTGCAGCTGAGCTGCCAAATCAGATAGTCGTACGTATCGTGGCTATCGTAAATGCGGTACTGTGCAATGGGGTAATCAGCTATACCGAGATCAGTAAATTCCACGACCCTCTGGGTATTGGGACAGCCCACGACCCTTTGGGTATAGGGGCTACAGTAGCAAGGCTAGCATATAAGCTATACTGTGCAATGCGGTAAACCACAGTACAGATATGCAGTATGAACTACCGGATCAGATAGTAGTACATAGCGTAGCTAACATACATGCGGTATAATACAATGCAGTAATCCACTATACCGATAGGTTGCAGTAAAATTTCCAGTTAAGTCAATCTTCCTTCTCTTCAAAATCCCACCCAAAATAGTTTATGCGTACGTATGTATGTATGCAAATGAATAGAATCAGAGTACAAAGATACAAACAGTCAGTCAGACAATTAAACAGAAGCTTATTGCTTACACACACCCCGTCGGCTAGATTCAACAACATACGTGTTATGCATTCAATCACGAATCTCACCTAAAATGAAGTTAGAACAGAGTCCTAACTACCCTTACTAAGGCTTAGCCAAGGGTTAAGACATAGAGTCATGATTACAAACAGATTCTCCATAAGGGCATTTTTTGGTGAGAAAGGGCCACACGCCCGAGTGCTCCGGCCGTGTGGAGCAAACCAGGCTGTGTGGAGATCCAAAAGCCCGTGTGAGGGGTGGCACATCATCGTGTGACAGAGGCACATGCTCGTGTGGTGCAGGGACACGATCGTGTGAACAGGCCGTGTAACGTACTGTCCAATTTCGATAAAATCAAGTGCAGGGTAGAAATGGTCATGTGAGGATCTCACACGCCCGTGTGCCCATCAGCCACGGCCATGTGTTCTGAAACACACGCCCGTATGGAATCCCCAAATCAGTCACACAACCGTATGGCCAGGCCCTGTGGCTCCAAATCTCTGAATCCTAATTCCCAAACTCACACTTCCTGTGCCCGAGGGACATAGTCGTGTGAGTTATAATAAAATCCCCAAATCGGCCACACGCCCGTGCGGTCAGGGCATGTGGCACCCAAAATCGACCGAAAACCCTACTTTACCAATTCACATGGTCGTGTGCCTCGGCACACTCCAGTGTGGCCGTCGGTGAGGCTACGAAACCACTTCAATTCAGACTCAAAAAATGCCATTTTGGCCACCAGAATCGTCCCGAACCTTTGCCCTATCAAAGTATACTGGAAAGTGGAGATTTCTCATCACTTCCATTGACTAAAACTCAAAATCCTCGGTTTGACATGCACTCAAGAAAACTCGAATCATAAGTTTGCGAAAACCATTAAGCAAATTAAAAGAACAATGTAGTTATAGTTCCAATCCCACACCTGATTTGACGGTGAAGAAGATGACTGAGGAGCGAAGTTTCAGAATCCGCAGTTAAAACTGTATTCCAAAACAGAGACTAACAAAAGAAGGAAAACCCAGAAAAGGCAGAGGAAAAAGAACGTCCCAAGCAAAATAGCAATTCAAAAATAAATAAAATAAAATAAAAAGCTTATATATTAAATAACTAAATAGCTAGAATACTTTCTTTAAGCCATGCAAAATAAAATGTTTCTAAAATTCACTCATAAGACTCGAACCCGGAACCTCAAGGTAAGCTAACACTCACACAACCACTAGACTAGCAAGCCCATTCTTGTCACTAAATTGTCCAATAAAACACATATGTGCAATCTCCCCACTGTCCTTACGCTCAAGGCTCAAAACTTCTAGACCCAAAATTCGGGGCGTCACAATGTGACAAGGGAATCATCAGAAAAAGTGGGGGAGAATGTCATGAGCAGCACAAAGAAGCCCGCAACCACGGTACACTCTGATGTTCCCTCTTGTTCATTGCGGGTCATTCGCGGGTCATTCGGCTCGACAAGACTGGCCCATTGCTTGGAAAAGACTCAAAGCCCATCTACTTGGATCCTAGCTAAATTGTAAACATTTTATTTTACCAAGGTAATTATTGTAAATCCTAAAATCCAAAGATTTCAAGAAATTGATGAATTAAAGTATGCTTCCGTTTCTAATTTTGTTCTTAATTTATTCTTAATAATTTTACATGATAGATCCTAATTTAATAAAGTTTTATATTAGATATTTTTTGTTTTGATTCTAACAATATTATCATTTATATTATGCCTCATAAAACTAGAAAGATATGTTAAAAAAAATTGTAAGCTTTGAAATATCTCCTCCATTACAAAGTACAAATCAAATAAAGTCAAAACTATAGGATGGAGAACATATATTCTTCATTTTTTCCTTTTTCGCATATATTCAATTCAATCAGAATATAAGACTAAGAGACAGATCCCAATCTTGTTACCTTCTGCTTTTAGAATTATATAAAGTTAAAATGGATGCCACCACAAAATAATATCTGAACGAATTAGAAATCAACATGGAAGATTGTTAAAATAAAAAATTATTGTTCCACTTAAATCATGTTATTTGTTAAAACATGAAAGCTTCCTTTCGAAAAGAAGAACATAGAAGCTTTTGTCTTTTAAAAATTAATTAATTAATTAAAAGCCCATAGCAAAAAAATAATCCATGTTTATATTAGTTAGGTATAATAATTTTTTTAATCTTCAATTATATATATAAGTTATTTTATTCCTCCATTTAATTTTTTGTTCATTTAGATTGTAACTTTACATTTTTTATTACTAAATCATCCCAAAATGAATGAAAAAGTTAACATTTTATAACTTTGTTGATGTGGCATACATATGGATGACACGTCGGCATTTAATTAATTTTAAAATTAAAATTATTAAAAATATAAAAAATATATTTTAAAAAATAATTAAATATTGACGTGTCATCCACATGGTAAACCACTTGCGTGCCACTTAGCAAAGTTAGAAAACGTTAACTTTTCCATCCATTTTGAGGTGATTTGACAAAAACATGCAAGTTCCAAAATTAAATGGGACGAAAAATTAAATGGAGGACTAAAATAATGATTTATTTGTAAAATGGGAGGGAAAAAATTATGATGCCTATTAATTATTATAAATTATGGGTTAGACTTTAAATTAATTTAACAATAATTTATTTTTATTTTTTTATATTGAATGATCTGAATAAAAAAAAGTCCATCAAAGCTTTGAAATCTTAGTGCACCAAAGTCATCTTCAAGGATGGATCTAGAGTGTTGGGGTGGTTTCCCCCTTAAAATTTTCAGATATTTTTATTTTATATATAAATTGTTATATATTTTAGTTGTATTTACTTTGTACAACATTTGTTCCTTTCGCCAAAAAATAATAATAATCAAATATTAATGTATAAAGGGCCTTGAGAGGTTAAACTTAGAAGCCCAATATGAACTTTAAATTCAAATTCCATAATTAATTGATTTGGTCCATACCCATAATATTAGGTTAGTGACTTTCTTTTATTTTGATTTGTATGTCTTGCTTAGGAGTTATCTTCATCTGATAAAGTGCAGACACTGTCGAGAGAAAAAAGAAAGGAGTTTGTTGTCGAGACTAAGAGCACAGAGTAAAAAAAATACAAATTATCTTCCTCTCAGCTTCTTATGCAAAAGATCTCTCAGTAAATATTTTTGCATAAATCATGTTCTTTATTTATTTGACTTATTATTATTTTTCCTAATATTTTGTTGTTTAATATATTATTACAGTCTTCAAGTTTTTCCATTAAATTATGATAAACAAAAAGATCGAATCTTTTTTTCAAGAATGAAATGAAAAATTATCTCAATCTTTACTATTCCTTGCAAAATATTGAGAGGATTATTGAGAAACAAAATTCTGAACAAGTTGCAAGAAATCAGCTACAACTCAAGGTGTCAATAGATTCTATCAAGTGACTTGTATTTCATGGTTTCAACTTTAGGGGATGCGATAAAGCATAAGATTCAAGAAATCGAGGTAACTTTCTAGAACTAATAAAACTTTTGGCTTTTTATAATAAAGATGTGGGGGCAATTGTTGTAATGTTAAAAGTTTTGAGTTTTGCGGTTAGGGTCAGAGAGAAGGGTGTGCTCTTGTGTTTAGTTGCACATTTAAGTGTCAGAATGGGTCTGTTGGTCTGGTGGTTGGTTGTGTGTTTGTTTGCCTCTGGGTTCTGGGTTCTAGTCCTTGTGTGTGCATTTCAGGGAAATATTTTTATTTTGGTTTGCTTTGTGAAATAGTAGTTTGTTTTAAGTTAAAAGTTATAACCATTTATATTATATTTATATTTATTTCTATTTCTATTTTCTATTTTCTATTTTCTATTTCTTTTTATTTTTATTTCTTCATTCTAGACGTTCATGTTTTTCCATTTTTTTGGAGTTTCTATTCTTTTCCTTTGAAAATGGTTCTTGCTAGAGGATTTCAAAGAATTTCACTCCTTGTCATCGAATCAGTGCCTAGGCATTGTTGACTGCGAATCAAGTGTGGGTTTTGTACCTTTTCTAATTTATTTTCAAATTTCGATTCGACTCAGTGAAAAGTCAATAGTTTGTGTATGTGTTCGCAAATATGTTAATTTCGACATTGTATCTGATGGATCTCGAAACTAACTATGATGTCGAAAAAGGCAAGAATCAAACAGTAGTATAGCTCTGGTGAGTCCGGAATATCGTATCCTCAAGGACCAAGAGTACTAGTATTAACTATCCTTTTATTATCTAGCCTAATAATTAAGGGAATTTGGTTTTTAATCTAAAATTAACTAACTAACTTGATTAATTATGAAAGTGATAGAGAGTAAATTGGGGAAAATACTTTTGGACAATTTATATGGGATAGGCAATACCTAAGGAAGAATCCACCTAGACTTCACTTATTACTTTTGATTCATGCGATTTATTCACTTGGCTTAATCCGTAGATATCCCTAAATTATATTAATATCTCTTTCGAGGCTACTAACAACTGACTCTAGGTTGATTAATTGAAATCTCTTTCTAATTAAAACCCCATTGTCGAATAAACCGATCTATGGATTCCCTTATTATGTTTAACCCTAATCCGGCAAATTTTTGTCGCCCTATTTCTAGGGTTGCAATCAACTCTGTTTAATTGTGTTGATCTACTCTTAGACAGGGACTTTTGCTCCAATGAATAAGCACATTCAACTTGAATCAATAACCTGAATTATCAAAACAAGAATAAGAACTCACAATTAAGAATAAGCACAAGTATTTATCTTATAAATCAAATAATAATAAGATCTGTCTTAGGTTTCATCCCCTTAGGTATTTCAGAGATTTAGTTCATACTAATAGAGGGAAACAAATTAGAATAGGGAAAACAAAAAAAAAACCATAAGAAAACCCAAAAACTTCTAAAGAACCTGACGGGAGATACTCATTCTTGATGGAGATCCTTCTCCTAAGTTGTTCTTGAGGGCTGTCCTGGAGTATTTTCTCCTTCTACTCGGCGTCTATTCGACGTCCTATCGACTCGTGTCGACCTCTGTCCAATCCCCTTTTAGGTTGCCTCCTAGGGTGTTTATATAGGCTTCGAGATGCCTTTCTTGGCCCACAAGTATCCTATTCCGAATAGAATTCATCCTTATTTCGGCAGGGACACGCTCGTGGTCAATAGTCCAGGTCGTGTTCGATACTACTTGTCACACACGGACGTGTGATGTGCCCGTGGTCAATAGTCCAGGCCGTGGTTGATCCTACTCGTAACGGACGACCGTGTCCAATTGGTCCAGGCCGTGTTGATCTCCTAGGTAGGCCCATTTTTCCCCTTTTTTGCACGTTTCTTATTCTTTTCGACTCCCTAAGCTCTCCTAAGAATGAAACATGAAAATAAGAGATTAGGAGCATCAAATTCATCAAATTCAATGAAAAATCATCCAAAATTAAGCTAAGCATGGGGTTAAAATATGTGTAAATTATGGTTTATCAAATATCCCCACACTTAAGCCTTTGTTTGTCCTCAAGAAAAATCCTTAACTCGCAATTAAAATTAACTTCTTTAATTCATAATTCTAATCAATAATGTTTCATCATAATTCATGGATAATTCATACATTGATAATTTGAACTAAAAGAGTCTTAAAGATTCAAACAATCTAAGTCATACATTTTATAGCACGAAAACTTAGGTGTTTCCCCTTACCTAAATACTTCCCTCTGATTCAAAATCGACAAGACTTGATGTAACACCCCTTACCCGAAACCCATGCCGGAATCGAGTACGTGGCATTACTAGACTTGACTATTAACTCAGGGCATAAAATTTTAAAGCTGTCCAACTGCGCCATGCTGACTAAATCGACCATAACTCGAGTTACAAAACTCGAAATTTAGATCCGTAAATTTTCCTTGAAACTAGACTCATATGAATTTTCACTATAATTTTTCCAGAATTTTTCATGTGGCCAATTAGTACAGTTTATTCATCAAAGTTACCCTTATTACACTGCTTGACAATTCTGACCTGTCTTTACAAAAATACAGTTATCTCATTGCACAAACTTTCAATAATGTTCTTGTTTATACCAATGAAAAATATACTCATTAAGGATTCTACACATATAAACCATGCTTCTTAATTATTTATATACAATTTTTGACAATTTTTCCAAAACAGAACAGTGACTCACGAATTCATTCAGAGCGATTCTCACTAAAACTTAATTATCTCATAATATATAAAACCTTTGCCTACTCTGTTTCTTTCATGTAAAAATAGACACAATAAGGTTTAATTTCATATCTCATTCACCTTCTAATTCAATATACCCTGTTTTTAGTGATTTTTCTAAATCACATCACTGCTGCTACTACAAGCTGTTTCGTTGCAATTTATGAAAGACTAGTTTCTAACCAAACATACCTACACCCCTAATTCAAGGATTCATTTCATACACAAACATTTCCTTAACAAAGACGATTTAACTTCGATTAAGAATGCATAAACATTGCCATCATAAATCAACATACATATCAAAAACACAACAGCATACTTAACTAAAAATTTAGCCATATTCGCATGGCTATTATATACATGAACATTAAGATGTTATCAAAACAAGACCAAGTCTTTCCTATACATGCCTTCGTTTAAAACCAAAATGAAAGAGTACCAAAATGTAGATTGATAGTGTGGGCGACTTCCCGAACGATCCCGACGAGCTTGTAGCTTGTACCTAATCTATAAAATAGAGGAAACATTTCACACGATAAGCTTGCTAGCTTAGTAGGTCCTAATTTCAAAAAAAAAAAAAAATATAACATTCAAACATCAACAATTCAACTTGTAAGCTTGTACTCATATTCATTATTAAGCTTTCAATTTCATATCCATGTAACTAAGTATGAATTTGTAGGAAAATTTCTCCTTACCCACATATTTATGATCAAAAATATTTGTTCGTAATCCAATCTTTAAAACCCAATGTGTCATCATATAACCATAGGTACAATTATTCATATACTTGGATATTAATTATTATAACATGTCATTAATTATACAACCACTCTTGTGGCCGAATACACCTAGTCTTATATCTACATATTAAACGGCCAAAGTCACGATACCACATCATTCATCAATAAAACCGAGAACACATACCATTGGTAATAAATCACTGAATCACTAGTTTACCTTATCTTAATTAAGTAAGAAGCTCATTCCTACTTTACATACTCACCTGAGCCGTTAACTCGATAAATTTGCTTTAATTCACCTCGAACACAATTTCGGTTTCTAGTTTGTGAAATACAACACCGGCATCAAGCCTGCTAGGCATAAAAGCCCGATAAATAACACCGCACAAGGCCCGCTAGGCTTAAAGCCCGAATTAAATCACCGCACTAGGCTCGCTAGGCTTAAAGCCCGAATTAAATCACCGCACTAGGCTCGCTAGGCTTAAAGCCCAAACACATTAATGTAATCAATCATCGCTAATACCTTTTATACTATATCACATAATGAAAGTACTTTGGCTTATTTACATCAAACAATCAAAACCATTCTAATAGGCTTATATACATTCGGCTATGACATGAATATCTACTAAAATTTATCAAACATTATCGTACAATTGATTTATAAATAATTCTTCAATATACTATAGCTTAAGGACTTACCCGGTAGTCGCATGATTTGAAATGTTCCAAATATTCGCTCACCTTAGCCTTTCCCGATCCTTTTCCAAATCTTTTCTTCCTTGATCTAAACCAAATTTAAAAGAACCTATTTAAATCATTTAACCCATCTCTAATCGACACATAATTATACCATTCTTTCTATCTATAAATTAAAATTTGAAACTTTTACAATTTACTACCATTTCTTTTTATTCATTCGAACCTAACAAACAAATATAAGAATCTTATACACTTTTACACTTGAGCCGAACTCTTCTCAAGCTTATTTAGATCTCTTTGTTGTTTGTTAAAAACATTCATATCATATAACTCATCAATTCGCACAATTGTCCCTCTAGTTTCACTTTCTTGCAATTAAACCCCTAATACTTAATTCAATCAAAATCTTAAATTAATCATTTCTGTTCATCACCTATCTTTAACATTCTATCAATAATCATTTCCAAATATAAACATTCATCAAGGCCGAATATACCATGAATTTTCGTATACATATACATAACTAAACAATTAAATTTAAAATAACCCTTATACATATTTACTTCAACATTGGCCGAATGTGAAGAGCACCCTTATGCTCCAATTAGAAAAATTTTCACAACATTCATTCAAATTCAACTCACTGTTCTCCAATGTATTTAGAATTCTATCTCAAATTATTTTATATCCATCAACCCAACAAATTAATAAGAAAATTTCATGAAGGCCGAATATACAAATTCAATTTCTACTTCTCTTATAACCGATTTTTGCTAACTCAATGTACCCATGTATATCCTTCAATATATGACTAAACAACAAGCTAAATGATCACCATTTATTTTCATCCATTTCAGCCGAATAATAAGAGCATCTTTATGCTCAATTCCAAAATAATTTCTATAACTCTCATATAATTGAGATCACAATTCTTCAATTCATCTTAGTTTCTTAAGAAATTCATGTTGTTTTTGAATCAATATTGAATATTTTTCAAATCAAATACACACAAAAGTACTCATCCCAGGCTGAATATTATCATGCTAAATCTCAATATTTTAACATGATTTTTAATTGCCTTCATAGCAACCAAATCCAATATGTAAAGATTTTCCAAAATCAAGCTAAAATACTCACCTCACTACCACATGTCCAAATTAAAACAATGGAGGTTCTATGTTTTCTTTTCTTCAATTACAATCGGTGAAGAAGATGAAGAATAGGAGAGAAAATAGAATTTAAAAATGTTTCCTTTTTGCTTAAAAATTATCACACATTAAAGCATGCTTATTATACAAATAATATTTTAATTATAATATACTAAATTACAATAGCCATGGCATGCTTACCGTCCACTATTCTAAAAGTGGGAGATTTGACATGCAAATCCTAAAGTCCCTTAAACAATTCACTTTACCCCTTTTTAATCATGCTCACAACTTTGGTCACCTTTGCAATTTCATCCTTTTTATTAAATTGAACACTTAAATGACTAAATTTTTCTATGAAACTTTCACACTCACCCAATCACATGTAATAAACACAGACTATAATATAAAAATATTTCTCAGACTCGGATTCGTGGTCCCGAAACCACCGTTCCGATTAGAGTCAAAATTGGTCTGTCACACTTGACATCCTCACTAAAGATTCACTCAAATCACTCAAGGTGTTTAAGGTTAAAATTAAGCACTCAAAAATTAGACATAAAAAGTTAATCCCATAAGCTTGCATGAAAATCAAATCTCCACCACTAGAAAATGAGATGGTACACAAATCAAAAGGTCTTTAAAGGGTTGTAATGGGGCTTGGTTTAAAGGTGTGGATATAGGTTGAATAGAAGGTTAGAATCGAGATTGATTTGACAAATTACCTAACTAGAAACAATGAACTAATAATGAATAATAACATTAATAATACGAGCTTCTTCTAAAGATGTGAATTTAACTGTTTAAGCTCATAAAACATAGAACTAATGATAAATATACTTTTAATTTTCTTTTTTTTTATAAGCACACGTATTTACAATAATAAGAAATAACTTAACAATTGAAATAGAGAACATAGTTAGACAACTGCTCGAATAAGATCTCGACAAAAAGGGACGTCAAACGATTAGGGGAATTAAAAATTTGGTTTTAGGTTAATATTAATGGGTGAGTCAAGAAGCGGTTTATTAGGCTAAAAAGGGTTCACTAGGGGTTAATTATGGAGGTAGGTTTTTTATGGAGTAAGTGGGTTAAAACCTAGGTGCCTTTATCGTCTCGGTATATCAAATAAAAAAATGTGGTCTTAACATGTATAATCGAAGCAAGTTTAAGAATAACACTTCAATGTTGACACACTCATAATTAATAAAGTGAGCAAGAAAAATATATGCTCTTAAAGGCTCAAAATCTCACATAAATTATGGTTTTTCATGTCAACCTTGTGAATTTCAAACTTCAAAGTAATATTTAAGATTAGGGAAACAACCTAATAGATTTTAATTTTGAAAATAGACTTATCATGCTTGATTCTCTAATGTCTTAAAGTTTAAACCATCAATGCACAATTACCTATGACTTAATCTGAAACATATCAATGAAAATCATAAATCAATAGAAGTTTCATTCTAACAGTAAATATGAGAAAGTTACTTAAGGAAAAGGTTATTGACACCTCCCCACACTTAAGATGTACATTGTCCTCAAAGTACAAAGATAGATATCTACAATATATAAAATCATAAGATAGGGAGAGAAGTGAACTTCCTAATTTTTGGATGGAGTCAAGGAAAAGAACCGGTAAGTTGGGATAGATGAACGCGGAGGTGGATACTATGGTCGTGGTGTGGTGATTCCCTAACAGCCTTTTGAACCTAAATTAAAGAAATTAAAATATAATAATATAAAGTAAAGACAAGAAATATAAAGGGAAGGAAAAATAAAGGAGAAGAGAAAAGGAAAAGAAAAAATGAATGGATTTAAAGGTCCTTGTTTTGTTGAGTGAATGAAGCAGCCGGGATGAACTTATGCAGATTAGTCTTGTACGGGGAGACTGTGCTAGGCTCCTTTCGTTTCTTCGACATGGGAATGGTGGTGTAAATAAAGAATGAGGGAAAGAGGGCAAGGAAAATGAAAGGAAAATGATAATAGAAAAAGAAAGAGGTGTGGTGGTTAGGTTTTGGGAGAAGAAGAATTTGGGGAGAAAGTGGGAAGAAGGGGCGTTTTTAAATAGGAATTAGAAACTAGTTGCTACCCACGCCCGCGTGACATGAGCATGTTAGGTCACACGGTCATATCGCACGGCCGTGTGGTGCTTCGTTTGTTTCTTCCATGCCTGTGTGGAGGTTGCCACGCCCATGTTGCTTAATCAGTGTCTGCCACGGCCTAGGGACACGGGTGTGCCGCACACCCATGTCACTTTCTTAGTGTCGACCATGGCCATATCGTACGGCCGTGGCATTTTACCGCAACCTGTGTTTTGGGGAAATTATTTTCCATGATGACGTACCTACTCGTGGTGTCCACACAGCCACAGCAATGCCCGTGTGCAAGGCCGTGTGGTAGGGAAACCTGCGCTTAATTAATTTGGTTAGTTTGTAGTTAGATGCTAAAAATTGAAAATATGGAATTTAATAGGGTTAGTACTCGGGTTGCCTCCCGAGAAGCGCTTGTTTAAAGTCTTAAGCTAGACTTACCCATCATTCGCATAATCATGGTGGTTTGAGGAGTTGAAACTCCTCACCCCTGCTATCAGTTCTATGAGCACTATATAGTTCGAGTCGAGTAGTGTTTACATTAAAAGTGCCGAACTTAGGATTAGTTACCTCTACTGTTCTGTATCGGAATACAGTGAGTACTTTAAAAGGGATTTCTTCGTTTGTATTAAGGTCTGAAGTGGCGATTCGAGGGTCTATCTTATCCAACAATACCTGATCCCCGATCTGAAATTGGTATGTCCCATCTTTAAATTTGACATGGAGTTGCCTCATTGTTGCTTCGTGGATCTTTAGTTTCTCTTTGAAATGTGTCTTCCACTCGTCTAGTTCATCGATCCGAAGCCTCCGTTCCTCATGAGTTATTTCCTTGTTGGCACGAGGTCTAGGGTGTGGCTCAGATGTGTGATTTCGTGGCTTTTCCTGTAAAGAAGGTTGAACCAAACAGTCATTAGTAGAATTTATGTTTTCACCTGGATTACTCGATGTCCTAGCCGAGTCAAGAGCCTGAAGAGTGATCAATTCGTCACCTACACGAAGTATGAGTTCACCTGTACCCACATTAATTTTAGTTCTAGCAGTTGCTAAAAAGGGTCTTCCTAAAATTAAAGGAATATTATTGTCCTCATCCATGTCTAAAACGACAAAGTCTACTGGGAATATGAATTTATCAATTTTTACTAGTACATCTTCGATTATACCCCTAGGAATTCTAATAGTTTTATCCGCTAATTGAATGCTCATCCTAGTTTGTTTGGGTTTCCCTAGACCTAGCTGTTTAAACATTTTATAAGGCATAACATTTATGCTTGCCCCTAAATCAGCTAAAGCATTATCAACAAATAAACTACCAATTAAGCATGGAATTGTAAAACTCCTGGGTCTTTAAACTTTCATGGTAGTTTATTTTGTAGAATTGCTGAGCACACTGCATTTAGCTCTACATGCGACGTATCGTCTAAGCTTCGTTTGTTTGTCAAAAGCTCTTTTAAAAATTTCCATAAATCTGGCATCTGTGAAAGAGCTTCAAGAAATGGTAAGTTAATATGTAATTTCTTTAGAAGTTTAAGAAATTTACCGAATTGTTCATTTGTGTTGTCTTTCTTCATCGTATTGGGGTATGGCACACGAGGTTCGTACTCTGCAATTACCGGTTTTGGTTTATCATGGGTTACCTCAACCTTACCTTTCTCTACCATATCCTCTTGCCTCAATTTTGGTTCATCTAACCCTTCATTATCGTGAGCAGTAATGCCCTGAAGTTGCTCCTTTGGGTTAGTTTCAGTGTTACTTGGCAAGCTGTCTTGTGGTCGTTCTGAGATCAGCTTGGCAAGCTGTCTTGTGGTCGTTCTGAGATCAGCTTAGCAAGCTATCCTAATTGATTCTTGAGCCCCTAAGTTAATGCCTGTTGATTTTTAAATGCTGTTTTTATGTTTCAGAAATGAATTTCTGACACCGCGATGAACTTTGTTAGCGTCTCCTCAAGGTTCAACTTTTTCTCTTGTGGGTAGGGTTGCTGTTGAAAGCCTGGAGGGGATTGTTGTCTGATAAACCGTAAAAGTAACATATTTTAGGCCCATATTTAGTATGCTTTTGGATGATTTAAGCCTCAATTTATGTGAAAAGGTGCTCTTAATCCTTTCTTTTCATGTCTTATGCCCAGGAAAGCACCCGAGGATAAAAAGAACGAGAAACGGGCCTAAAATGGAGATAATGGGCCATATCACGAAATCGACACGACCTGGCCCAAAGATCACACGGTCGTGCCTCATCAAGCAACTACAACACGGCCTAACCCCGACTTGCACTGCCGTGCCCCATTAAAGACGTCCGAGCACGGCCTGGCCATGATCCACACGGGCGTGTGCCATGGCCGTGTCCCTGTCATTGGAAAGAGCAATTTCATTCAGGAAAGGATACTTGGAGGCAAAGAAACATATTCCGAAGCCTATTCAAACACCCTATTAGGAATTCTACTTAAATTAGGATACTTAGGGGCCAAGTAAGGCATCATAAAGTCTATATAAACACCCAAGGGGGCAACTTGAAAAGGGAGTTCGGCAGAAGCCTAAATCGGCGTCAAAGCTAGGCCAAGGAGCCAAGCTGAGAAGGTCAGAGTTAGGGAATAACGCAAGGATAGCCAGTTGATCCATCCCAAGAAGCCGGAGTTATACTCTAGACGGCGGAATTCTCCTTCAATTCCTACAGGGAGTTTTAGGGATTTCTTATGTTTTGTTTTATCTTTTCTCTTGAGATGTTTTCTTTTTACTTTATGAACTAAATCCTTCAGATACCCGAAGCGGGTGAAACCTAGATGAATTTTTTTATTTGATTTCTAAGTTATATGATAATTGCTTAGTTTGTTCTTAATTATGTTGCTTAATCCAAATCTAATGTGCTTAGGTGGAGGAGGAATAGACCCTGCCTGAGAGTAGATCTAACATAATTAAGCGGAGTTGATCGAACACCTAGAGATAGGGTTACGAGATTTTGCCAGATTAGGGTGAAACCGAATATGGGAGTCCATTGATCGATTTACTGCTATCCTAGGGGGTTATTATAAGTGAACGAGAGTTCCACTAATTAACTTAGGGTTAGACATTATTCGCCTCGAAAGAGGGTTTAATATAGGTTAGGGAGTCTCACGGATCAAGCTAAGTAAAGAAATCATATAATTTAGGGTTAGATAACAAGTGAAGTCTAGGTGGATTCTTCCTGAGGGTATCATCACAATCAACTGAGTTTTTCTTCAAAGTTATTTTCCAATTCATGTTCTTGTCTTGTGTCTTTAGTTTAGTCTTTGTCAATAGAGTTTAAAGCAACTTCACTCTACTTTTAAGGCTAAATAATAAAAACAAAGTTAGTATTAGAACTCTTAGTTCCTTTGGGTTCGACATCCGGTCTTGCCTAAGCTATACTACTGTTCGATAGGTACACTTTGTAACACCCCAAACACCCCAAACCCGGTCAAAACGCTACGACCGAATCCGACATGTCACAGGAAAAATCGTTTTTGGAAAAACAAGTTGTTGACTTAAGTTTGTAAAGAAATGTTTTGTTTTATGTAAACCGAAGTTGAGTTAGGCAAATTGCTAAAAACCCTTCAAATTTTGTTTTAGAGAGTATGGAGTGAACTTGTGGTTGACATATGATTGTTAATACCCGATGGTAGAAATTTTGAAAAAAACCCCGAATCTATTAAAGTTGTGAAAACGTTCATTTTATAGTTTATTTCCTTTTTAATCATGCTTTAATGTTCAACGCCATTTCAAGGTATTTGACAAAATAATCCCAAAATAAAACTTAGATGGCCTTATTACAACCAAAAACCAAATTTAAAGTAAACTAAATCCGAAATAATAATTTAAAACAAAAACCTGAAATATCGTGCATGGCCACCTCGAGTTCCCGGCTCCATATCTGCGATCTATGAATCATCTGCAAAATGTAATGGAAAGGGGTGAGTCACCGAGACTCAGTGTGTAAATCCCTATCCGGAAGATAATAAGCCCTTACACAGTTTCATAAGCGAATATGTATGCCATGCAATCCCAAAACCTAACCATTCGAAACTCCCGATTCTACCCCGTGTGGTACCAAACCACTGGTGACCGAAGTCACAAATAACATATGTGGTACCAAACCACTGGTGACCGAGGTCACAAATAATCATGCGTGGGGCCAACCGACATTCTAGTACCAAACCACAGATGACAATCCCGTATATCGATATGTGGGGCCAACCCACTGTGGTACCAAACCACTGGGACGAGTCACAAAGATAGATATATGTGGTACAAAACCACTAGTGGTGCCAAACCACTGAGACTTAGTCACAATATTATAGTAAGCGGGGCCAACCCACTGTGTGGAACCAAACGACTGGTGACAGTCTGAAATCATACCTTCCCCCTCCTCTCATCACCCATTTTTATGAACATGCTTTTCAAGGCAAAATAGCTATGCTTAACATTCAGAAATAATGCAACATGGCATATGCAGATTTAACAGAGGCATTTAACATTAGCCAATCAAAGTGGACTTACCCAGAGTCCTCGCCTTTACCCACAAGGGTAACTTATCGATTTCAATAGTTATTCTGGCTTTTGACAATATATAAGATAAAACATATTAACGTATGAAGTGTACCTGATTACCCGTAATACGACACTTTCTACGTCGACACTGTCATTAACCGACACTACCCCTATCTGCCTACTACTTTGCTCAGATGCTGGCCCACACCCAGGTGGCCAATCACAAACAGTAGACACAGCTCTCCTCTTGAACTTCGAGATCGAACCCGAAGGTTTACTTCCCTCGCCAAACTGCGATTTGCTTGCATCCATCAAAACATCGGTCTATAAATCACTATGAGAGCTACGATTTGAATGTCCACCCAAGTCGGCTAAGATAACAGTGGAGATAATGAATCGGTTAACAAACCACTAAAAGAAATCTCTCTTACCTAAATCAATTAAATCGTGGAGTTTAGCAACCCTTGCTGAACATGTTGATCGCACCTATACAGATACCTGATGAGATTCGACTAATGAAGAAAGAATTAAAGAGAAGTGGCCTTTCGACCAAACAGGGGACATAAGTCCACCTTCCACCATTCGGCCACACACAAAACACTCACTGCTTACCTACAGCTTCCCTCAGGATTCGGTACAACCAATCACCACAGAGAGATTCGGCTTCTAGGAATGAAGAGTGAAAATAAAGCCAACGAGAGATTAAGAAAGATTCAGCTCTAGCAGAGAAAGAGGAGAGATAACAAAGAAGAAACGTCAGAGGACCTACCAATTCCTGAGATGATTCGGCTTAGGTGAACTTCGGCAAGTGAGGCTGAACTTTAAAGGTTTCGGCTTCAAGAAGATATGAGAGTGATTTCAGCTTTTGTGAAAAGAGAGGAAAAGAACAACCCAATCCAATGCAGAATATACGGCTAGAGAGAGCTTCAAGAAAGAAAATGAAAACTCAAGTGAAAAGGGAGGAATATGTAATATTTTCGGCTTTTGAAAGTAAGAAGAAAAGATGAACAAAAGTGACCCTAATGGTATTCTAGGATTTGGCTATGAGTCAAAAGAGAGAAAAGAGTTGAAATGCTAGGTGATTTTCGGCACAAGAGAGGATGAAAGCAAAACTAAAACAAAATTTGAAGCACACACCAACTCCCGGAAAAAAAACGACTATACACTAGCACCCTAAACTACCTTCTTTGAATTTCGGCACACCCCTCCCCAAACTCCAAAACCAAATGCTCCACCATACCTTAGCCACTACCAAAATTCGGCTAACACACACTCCAACTCAATCCCTTCTTTCTCTCCTTGCTTCCCTCTCATCCAATCATTCAAATGAATTTGAATGATTTAAACTCCTAAATCTTCTCTCTTCCACACATTCAAATCCTGTTGACTCCTTCAACCCTCATCCACCAGTTTCTATCTTAAGTACAACTCTCCCTTGTCTTGGCGTCAAAAAGAATGCCCAAAAGGAGATTCCCACAGCTCGAACCAAGGCTCTTTCTACTCCCTGTGGCGTCACTCCCTTGTGTCTCTTGTGGCGCCTCCTTGCCACTTTACCAAGGCATTTCCTGTGTCAAAACATGCCACTACCTTCCCTTAACTCCTACTCCACTCAGCTCCCCCTTCTAAGTGCCCAAAAAGAAAATTTTTGCTATGGCTCAGGCCTACCCCTAACTCATGCCTGGACCCCAAAACACCCTAAACTAACATAACAACCATACTATCTACATGCAGGCAGATAAAATACAAAGGCCTCGTTTTAAGGATGTTACAGTTCTACCACCCTTAAAAATAATTTCGGCCTCGAAATTACCTGGTCAGAAGAGTTGAGGGTATTGCTGCCGCATCACATCCTCTGGTTCCCACGTGGTCTCTTCCATTCCATGATTCCGCCATAACTCTTTCACCAAAGGAACTGATTTCCTACGTAAGACCTTGACATCCTGATCCAGAATCTACACTGGTTCCTCCTCAAAAGACAAATCCGGGCTCACTTCAATCTCCTCCACTGACACAACATGAGACGGATCTGAACGATAGCGTCTAACCATGGAAACATGAAACACATTATGGATCTGACTCAATTTTGATGGTAGCTTGAGCTGATAAGCTACTGGTCCCACACACTTCAACACCGTATAAGGCCCGATAAACCTAGGGCTCAGCTTGCCCTTCCGACCAAATCTCAGTACTTTCTTCCACGGCGACACCTTCAAAAAGACCTTGTCACCCACTGCGAACTCTATATCCTTTCGCTTAAGATCGGCATAAGATTTTTGCCTGTCCGAAGCTTCCTTCAGACGAGCTTGAATCAGCTTAACCTTATCTTCTGTTTTTGCAACCAACTATAGACCCAACAACTGACGTTCACCCAACTCTGTCCAACACGTAGGGGTACGGCACTTCCGTCCATATAATGCTTCATATGGTGCCATCTGAATACTTGCCTGATAACTATTGTTGTACGCGAACTCTGCCAATGGTAGAAATTCTTCCCAACTACCCATTAAATCCAAAACACAACCCCTCAACATATCTTCTAAAATCTGAATTACCTTCTCTGACTGCCCATCTGACTGTGGGTGAAATGCCGTACTGAAATCCAACCTTGTACCCAATGCCTGATGCAACGCTTTCCAGAATCTTGACGTAACCCTAGGATCCCTATCTGAGATAATTGACACTGGCACCCCATGCAACCTCACAATCTCCGCTATATACAGTCTAGCCAACTTCTGAAGTGAGTAATCCACACGCACAGGTATGAAGTGAGTAGATTTTGTCAGACGATCAACAATCACCTAGACCGAATCCTTCTTGCTAGGTGTAAGGGGTAGCCGACTGAAAAATCCATCGTAATCCTTTCCCACTTCCACTGCAAAATCTTTACCGGTTGCAACAGACCCGAGGGCAACTGATGTTCAACTTTGACTTCCTGACACGTCAGACACTTACTTACAAATTCTGTTACCTCTCGCTTCAGACCCGGCCACCAAAACTGTTCCCGCAAATTCTGGTATCTCTTACTACCTCCAGGATGCATAGCGTATGGACTGCTATGAGCTTCCTGAAGAATCTTCTGCCTTAACTCAACATCTCTTGGTATACAAACTTTCCTTTGGAAACATAACACTCCATCGCTACTCAAGCCATACCCCTCTAATCCACCATTCTGCACCTGTAAATACCGAGCACTTAAGGCTTCATCCACTAGCTGTTTCTCCTTAACCTGGTTTACCCAAGTCAGCTTCACTTGCAATTCCGCTAACAGACTTCTGTCATCATACAGACTAAGGTGGGCAAACATTGCTCTTAGGTCTGCTACCACTATACGGCTCAACGCTTCAGCCACTACGTTAGCCTTACCCTGATGGTATTCAATCGAGCAGTCGTAATCCTTCAATAACTCGATCCACCTTCGCTGCCTCAAATTCAATTCCTTTTGAGTCAAGAGGTACTTCAAACTCTTGTGGTCCGTGTAGACGATCGATTTCTCCCTATACAAGTAATGCCTCCAAATTTTCAGAGCGAAAACTACTACAGCCAACTCCAAATCATGCGTCGGGTAATTCACTTCGTGAGGTCTCAACTGCCGAGACGCATAAGCCACTACTTTCCCCCTTGCATCAGCACACATCCCAATCCAGTATGCAACGCATCACAATGCACCGTAAACTCCTTCGTTGTTTCAGGCTGAATCAAAACTGGAGCTTCTGTCACAATCCTCTTTAAATTGCCAAAACTTTCTTATTGTTTGTCTGACCATACGAATGGAACCCCGTTCCTCAGCAACTTGGTTAACGGCGCTGCAATCAAAGAAAACCCTTCCACAAACCTTCTATAATATCCTGCTAAACCCAAAAACCTCTGAATCTCTGCTACAGACTTAAGTGGTGACCAGTCCAATACCGCTTCAATCTTCCGAGGGTCCACTCTAATCCCCTCAGCTGACACCACATGACCCAAGAAGATTACTTCTTTTAGCCAGAACTCGCACTTACTAAACATTGTGAATAATTACTTCTCCCTCAGAATCTGCAAAGCCACACGTAGATGCGCATCATGCTCATCCTTAGATTTCGAGTACACCAAAATGTCGTCTATAAACACTACGATGAACCAGCCTAAGTACGGCTGAAAATCTCGATTCATCATGTCCATGAACGCTACTGGGGCGTTGGTCAACCCAAACGGCATTACCAAGAACTCGTAGTGTCTATAACGTGTGCGAAACGTCGTCTTATGGATATCGGCTCTTTTACCTTAAGCTGATGATACCCTGACCTCAAATCATTCTTGGAGAAAACTGATGCTCCCTTAAGTTGATCGAACAGGTCGTTTATCCTTGGCAACAGATACTTATTCTTAATTGTCAACTTATTCAGCTAACGGTAATCTATCCACATCCGCATTGTTCCGTCTTTTTTTCTTAACAAAAAGCACAGGCACTCCCCAAGGAGATACACTCGGCTGGATAAAACCCCAGTCCAACAATTCCTGAATCTACACTTTCAGTTCCAACAACTCCTTCGACGCCATCCTATATGGGGTAATAGACACTGGCGTAGTTCCGGGTAGCAGATCTATTCCAAACTCAACTTCGCGATCTGGAGGCAAACCCGGAAGCTCTTCTGAGAATACATCGGTAAATTCCTTTACCTTTCGGACATTCCCTACTGTTGATTCCTTGGCCTCCAATACACAAACATGAACTATGAACGCCTCACATTCCTTCCTCACCATTTTCTTGGCCTTCAAAGGGGATACTACATTGGATAGGTAACTCCTTCTATCACCTATCATAACCACCTCTTCACCCTCAACAGACCTCAATACCATGCGCTTGGCTGCACAGTACAGACTTGCTTGGTACTTCACTAGCCAGTCCATCCCTAGGATCAAATTGAACTCCCCGAATGGTAGTTCCATCAGATCAGTCAGAAACACTACCCCTTGAAGTTCTAGGGGTACATCCCTATACAGTTTGTTTACTTCTATAGAGTGACCTAGAGGGCTAATTACAGTCATCTCCCTAGAAGAAGTCCTGTAAGCTAAGTTCATAGTTCCCACTATACTACTAGCAACATAGGAGTACGTCGAACCAACATCTATCAAAGCAGTATAAGGCGATCCAAAAATTAAGAACGTACCGGTTATGATGTCCGGTGCGTTGCCCTCTTCTCGACCCCTCGCTGTATAAACAAACCCAGGCTGTCTTGCATCAATATTCCTGGCACCTCTACCCGGTGCTCCGCGGCCTCGTTCAGAACCATTACCTCCCCTAGCCGAACCGCGACCCCTCTGTGGTTGCTGTCCACCACCTCTATACTGAGCACGCCCTTGACCCTCAGACTGCATCCTCACTAGCTTACGGGGACAATCCCTTACTCGATGCTCCGCTGACCCATACTCGAAACACCCTCTGTTTCCTGTCCAACACTCTCCCGAATGAGACTTCCCATATTGAGCACACTGTGGCAGCCACTGAGTAGTAGCAGCAGGCTTTGCAGCTTGACTCGGCCCGCCAAATCTAGCCCTTTTCTGTGAATTCCCGGTAGACCCTGATGAACCTGAACTCCTCTTATTCCAATGTCTATCCTGATTCTATTTCACTGACTTCTTTACCTCCTCAACTATCTTGGCCTTCTCCACCAAGACCGCAAATTCTCTCTCCCATCAGGGGGCAACCAAAGACTCCGCAGCTCATCTCTCACCACCTCAAAATCGACACACATACTCATGTTCCATAGCCACGATACCCCGAGCATAACGACTTAACCGAAGAAACTCCGCCTCATATTCTGATACTGACTTACTCCCCTGGACCAAATTCAAGAAAGCCTTGCGCTACGCATCTATATAACTAGACCCGACGTACTTCCTTTGATAAGCCCCCTTAAAGAAATCCCAAGTGATATCATCGGCCATCATACCATCCCTGACCGTGAGCCACCACTGATAAGACTCATCCCAGAGAAGAGACACTATCCCTTTCAACTTCTCCTCAACCGTAAAGTCCAAATTGTCCATTATGCGCTCGGTTGCCTCTAGCCAGTACTCAGCTATATTGGGAGCCACACCAGAAACACCCCTAAATACTTCAGCTCCATTAGCCCAGAGTCATTCGGACACAGATTTCCGAGCTCCTGTTCCAACGCCTGCACCTGCAACTCTCTCCAAGACTCGCAGCATCGCCTGCGACACTGCGTCATCACCACCCGTCTGATCCTGAAACTCCGTGCCCATAGCTGGCGGCGGTGGTGCCTCATTCTCTGACCCATGGCTAGACTATACCGGTTCTGACACAATCATCCTACCTCTACCACGACCACACGTATTACGCCTACGTCCCCGAGTGCTCATGACTTGCGCTCAAGAATTAATCTGATTTATTACAGAACAATTTTATGAACAATTTATTATAGTGATTGTTCTCGCAAGTTCACACGATCCTACCGGTTTCAGTCTCTAAGATGAAATCTTAATTCTAGCATTTATATCACAGTCATTTAAACCATAAAAATAGCAGTTAGGGGACTTATCTTTGCAGATCGGTGCCGGAGACTCAGGTGCCATGCTTTCCCAAATCATGCATTTTCCATCAAAGTCATTTCGTAACCCCTTATTGAAAACATTTTGGGCCTCAGGCCCACAGCCGAGCTTTTGAACCAGGCTCTGATACTAAAATTGTAACACCCCAAACTTGGTCAAAATGCTACGACTGAATCTGGCATATCATAGGAAAAATTGTTTTTGGAAAAACAAGCTGTTGACTTCAGTTTGTAAAGAAACGTTTTGTTTTATGTAAACCGAAGTTGAGTTAGGCAAATTGCTAAAAACCATTCAAATTTTGTTTTAGAGAGCATGGAGTGAACTTTTGGTTGACATATGATTGTTAATACCTGATGGTAGAAATTTTGAAAAAAATCCCAAATCTATTAAAGTTGTGAAAACGTTTATTTTATAGTTTCTTTCCTTTCTAATCATGCTTTAATGTTTAACGCCATTTCAAGGTATTTGACAAAATAAATAATCCCAAAATAAAACTTAGATGGCCTTCTTACAACCAAAAACCAAATTTATAGTAAACTAAATCCGAAATTATAATTTAAAACAAAATCCTGAAATATTGTGCATGGCCACCTCGAGTCCGTCCCGGCTCCATATTCGTGATCTATGAATCATTTGCAAAATGTAATGAAAAGGGGTGAGTCGCCGAGACTCAATGTGTAAATCATCATCCCGAAGATAATAAGCCCATACACAATTTCATAAGCGAATCTGTATGCCATGCAATCCCAAAGCCTAACCATCCGAAACTCCCGATTCTACCCCGTGTGGTACCAAACCACTGGTGGTCCCAAACCACAGGTGACCAAAGTCACAAATAATATATGTGGTACCAAACCACTGGTGACCGAGGTCACAAATAATCATGCGTGGGGCCAACCCACATTCTGGTACCAAACCACTGATGACAATCCCGTATATCAATATGTGGGGCCAACCCACTGTGGTACCAAACCACTGGGATGAGTCACAAAGATAGATATATGTGGTACCAAAGCACTGGTGGTGCCAAACCACTGAGACTTAGTCACAATATTATAGTAAGCGGGGCCAACCCACTGTGTGGTACCAAACCACTTGTAACAGTTTGAAATCATACCTTTCCCCTCCTCTCATCACCCATTTTTATGAACATGCTTTTCAAGGCAAAATAGTCATGCTAAACATTCAGAAATAATGTAACATGGCATATACAGATTTAACGGAGGCAATTAATGTTAGCCAATCAAAGTGGACTTACCCGGAGTCCTCGCCTTTACCCACAAGGGTAACTTATCGATTTCAACAATTTTTTCGGCTTTTGACAATATATAAGATAAAACATATTAACGTATGAAGTGTGTAAGAGTTATACACTCGATTACCCGTAATACGACACTCTCTACACTGACACTATCGTTAACCGACACTACCGCTATCTGCCTACTACTTTGCTCAGATGCTGGCCCACACCCAAGCGGCCAATCACGAACAGCAGACACAGCTCTCCTCTTGAACTTAGGGATCGAACCCGAAGGTTTTCTTCCCTCTCCAAACTGCGATTTGCTTGCATCCATCAAAACATCGGCCAATAAATCACTACGTGAAACACCCCAAACCTAGCCCATGAGCCTTGACTGGATCTGGTATGTTCTTTGAGTAAACGATTCAAGAACTTGTTGTTTCTTTAGAAACTTTGGGTAATTTTGGAGAAGATTGTGTGTTGAGTTTAATTGAAAACATTGCTATTCTTGAAATCGTGGATTTATTAAAACCTTGTTTTTATATTCCAAAACCACAAGTTAAAAAGAATTGCCGAGTTTAAAAACTATCTTTTAAATTGAAAATCATTTATGTTTAGGTGTCAGAACATTTAACATTTCATTTTTAAGAAAAATTATTTAAGGTTTAATTTGATAAAATTCGTGTCATGATAGGATAATAAAATTTGCATGCATAAACAGTTCATACTAGTGGCCTTATTACATCAAAACAAAACCCGAATAAATCCAAAATACTTAAAAAAATAGAAAGTCCAAAAATAAAATAAAATAAAATCTAAGCTGAACATGGCCACCACTAAGCTCCTGCCGACCCGATCCATCACTGAGTGTCACCTGAAAAGATATTCCCCAACGGGGTAAGTCAAATAGACTCAATGTGTAACCACTATCACAAAGTCCCAATGATTTAGGCATATTAGATCATACATATACATATACATATAGCAAATATAAATAATGATGCAATCCCGAACCCAAACGTAGATAACCATCCGCTACACATCACCCGTACCAACCATCACACCGTGGGGACTACTAAGTCGACCCTCCATCCGCTACACATCATCGAAGGCAGTCGCTGCAGACGACATGCTCATCGCCCTTATATATATTGTGGCATAGCCACCAGATAATTAAAATGTGTCATAAGTCACCACATTTAGATACGTGACATGAGTCACCGAATATTATGGTAAAAACCACTAGATCACTTCCCCTTTTCATATCACCCATATGCCCCATGTCATACAAATCATGCAAATATCATGTCATATTCCTTATTCAAATTCTTATAGTTTCACATATGCCATAATCGATATTCATCATATTATACTCATAGTAGGAGTAGGTTTACGTACCTGAGTACTTTGTACCCTTGCATGGTACCTTTAGCCACATTCTCATATTTTTATTAACACACATACATTAAAACATTACCATAAATCTATTAAGATTCAGTGTGGGCTACACACCTGGTTTACTTAACGCTTTCACTAAAATCCCGAAGAATCCTGATCTAACACTATAGATCTCAAGTTCCTTGCTGCCGATTTGATTACTCATCAAATCCCGAAAACTTTGTGATGACTCTTCTTGCAATCGGCCAAGCACTAAATCACTCAACTGGTTAGTTTTTGGCTTTTTAACAATCAAGAAACAGATCGGAATCCCTAAATATGGCCTTGGCCGAATGTCAAATTCACTTACCTTGTAGATCTAAATCCCGAAATATCACTTGTCCTTGGTCTCTTATATCTTTAAAATCCCGAAGGTCTTCCCCTTGTAGTCGACAATCACAGAATCCCAAAACCCTCCTTCAGAGTTTCGGCCAAAGTACATTAATTAGGATTAGTCCCTAAGTTTCAGCTAAAAGAAAAAGATTGAAGATTGACTAACAATTGATCTTACCCTTAAGAAATCGGCAGAGAGAGCTTGCAAGGAAATCGATTCAAAGAGTGGAAACTTTCGGCTTTTGATGATCACTTAGAAAGATTCGGTTTTAACAAGGAAAGAAAAGAAAAGTGTAGGACTTAGGGAGAATCGACAAGGCTAGGGGGATCCTATTTTCGGCTTTTGGAGAATTGAAAAGAAAAGAGAACGATTTGCAGAGAGATTCAGCTATGTCAGTGAGTAGCAAAAAAAAAAGAAAAGAAAAGAATACAAGTTGCTCTCTTTGGGAATTTTGTGCACAACTGAAGAAAAGATGAGAAGAAAACTAAATTTCGGCACACCTATACTATGATTAGCCGAAAATACCATCCAAAACATTCCCTTGGCCGACCAACTCTTACTTCTTATCAGTTTCCTCCTTTTTTTCCTCTTTTCTCCCTTATTTACCCATTCAAAATAATTTAAAATAAATCATTATTTATCTCTTATCTTTAGCCGAATTTTAAAAGGAATTTAGCCTCATCTAAAGCTCCTCCCCTTGGTGTCCCATTGCCGTCCACTACTACCCCTTTTTCCCGAAAATAAAAGTCCCAAAATGTTGCTTCCCTTGCTGCTCGAACTTAAGAGCTGCACCATGCTTGTGGCGTCACTTACTAAGGCTTTAAGTGGTGCCTCCAAGCCACTTTAACAAGCTAATTTTTATGTCTAATTCTTCCTACAATTTCTCTTAAGGCCTCCTCTGCCTAGCTTACTCTTTTAAACTTGAAACTTAATATTTTTTAAGGCATTTTTCCTACATTCTAAGGTCCTCAAAATTCATAAAACATACTTATAATACCCATAGGCATGCTTTCACATAAAATTCAACAAAAATTCATAAGCCTTAAATCCCGAATATTACAGTTCTACCCCCCTTAAAAATAATTTCGACCTCGAAATTACCTGGCTGAAATAAGTGAGGGTATTGTTGTCGCATTGCTTCTTCTGGCTCCCATGAAGGTTCTTCCGATCCATGATTACGCCATAACACTTTGACTAGAGAAACTGATTTCCTCCGTAGCACTTTCACATCTCGTTCCAAAATCTGAATCAGCTCTTCCTCGTAGGACAAATCTGGCATCAGCTCCACCTCCTCAACTGGCACTATATGAGATGGATCCGATCGATAACGATGTAGCATAGAAACATGGAATACATCGTGCATTTGCTTCAACTCCGGAGGCAACTCTAACTGGTATGCCACTGGTCTAACCCGCTTCAATACCCGATAAGGTCCTATAAACCTTGGACTTAACTTCCCTTTGCAACCAAATCTCATCACCTTCTTCCAAGGCGATACCTTAAGAAACACTTGATCTCCCACATCAAATTCTATTTCCTTGCGCTTAAGATCTGCGTACGACTTCTGCCTATCCGATGCCTCCTTTAACCGTGCCCGAATTACCTCAACCTTCTCCTCGGATTATGCCACAATCTCTGGACCCAAAACTCGGCGTTCCCTTAATTCTGTCCAACACGTAGGAGTGCGACACTTCCGCCCATACAGCACTTCATAAGGTGCCATCCGAATACTGGCCTGATAGCTGTTGTTGTATGCAAATTCCGCTAACGGCAAATACTCTTCCCAACTTCCTCTGAAGTCTATTACACAGCCTCTCAACATATCTTCTAACACTTGGATTACTCGTTCAGATTGACCGTCCGATTGTGGATGAAATGCCGTAGTGAAATCCAATCTGGTGCCTAAAGCCTGATGTAGAGCTTTCCAAAACCGAGACATAAACCTTGGATCCCTATCTGAAATAATTGACACTGGCACTCCATGTAACTTTACAATTTCTGCCACATACAATTTCGCTAACTTCTGCAAGGAATAGTCAACCCGCTCTGGAATAAAATGCACGGACTTTGTCAATCGGTCCACTATCACCCATATCGAGTCCTTCTTAGTAGGCGTAAGGGGAAGCCCACTAACGAAGTCCATGGTGATTCTTTCCCACTTCCACCACGAAATCTTTATTGGCTGTTGCAACCCCGACGGAACTTGGTGTTCAGCCTTGACTTGCAGACACGTCAAACACTTCCCTACAAATTCGGCAACTTCCCTCTTAAGACCAGGCCACTAAAACTGTTCCCGTAGATCCTTGTACAACTTACTACCTCCGGGATGCATAGCATAAGGGCTACTATGCGATTCCCGAAGAATCCTCTGCCTTAACTCCTCGTCCTTTGGCACACAGACTTTACCCTCGAAACACAGCACTCCCTCGTCATTAATACCATAATCCTCCAACTCCCCACTCTGCACTTGTCGTAACTTAGCACTTAAATCTTCATCCATTAACTGTCCCTCTTTCACCTCATTTAACCACGTCGGCTTAACTTGCAATTCTACCAACAAACTTCCATCATCATACAAACTCAAATGTGCAAACATTGCCCTCTGATCTGACACAACTTTCCGACTTAGGGCATCTGCCACTACATTCGCCTTGCCCGAGTGATACTCTATAGAACAATCATAGTCCTTTAATAACTCCACCCACCTTCGCTGTCTCAGGTTCAGCTCTTTCTAAGTCAGCAGATACTTAAGGCTTTTGTGGTCTGTGTAAATCACTGACTTCTCTCCATAGAGATAGTGCCTCCATACCTTAAGAGCAAAGACCACTGCCGCCAATTCCAAATCATGCGTCGAATAATTAACCTCATGTGGCCTTAATTGTCGAGACGCATAAGCGACTACCTTCCCGTCTTGCATCAGAACACATTCTAATCCCGTGTGAGAAGTATCACAGTATACCACAAAATCCTTCCCTGCCTCGGGTTGAATCAAAATCGGAGCTTCAGTCAAAACCCTCTTAAGCTTCTCAAAGCTCTCCTGTTGTCTATCTATCCATACGAAAGGTACCTCCTTTCTCAACAATTTCGTCAAAGGTGTGGCTAGTGATGAAAACCCTTCTACAAACCTTCTGCAGTAGCCTACTAATCCCAAGAAACTACGAACCTTAGCCACAGACTTAGGTTGTTTCCAATCTAATACTGCCTCAATCTTTCGAGGATCCACCCTTATTCCTTCTGCAGACACCACATGCCCTAAGAATGCAACCTCCTTAAGCCAAAATTCACACTTGCTGAATTTGGCATAAAGCTTCTTCTCCCTCAACACTTGCAACACAACCCGAAGATGCTCATCATGCTCCTCTTCAGACTTGGAGTACACTAGGATGTCGTCGATGAACACAACAATGAATCGATCCAAGTAAGGTTGAAAAACCCGGTTCATCATATCCATGAACGCGGCTGGGGCGTTCGTTAATCCAAACGGCATCACTAAGAACTCATAATGCCCGTATCTTGTCTGGAAAGCTGTCTTATGGATATCTGCCTCCTTCACCTTAAGCTGATGATATCTAGACCTTAGATCTATCTTTGAGAACACTGCTACCCCCTTAAGCTGATCGAACAAGTCGTCTATCCTTGGCAAAGGGTACTTGTTCTTGATGGTCAGCTTATTCAACTGACGATAATCAATGCACATACGCATAGTTCCGTTCTTCTTCTTTACAAACAAGACCGGCGCTCCCCACGGAGACACAATGGGTCCAATAAACCCATGTTCAAGCAACTCTTGGATTTGAGCCTTGAGCTCAACCAACTCCTTTGGTGCCATTCTGTACGGAGCAATTGACACAGGAGCTGTACCTGGCACCAAATCAATTCCAAACTCCACATCCCTGTCCGAGGGTATTCCCGGTAACTCCTCTGAAAAGACATCTACAAATTCCCTTACTATTCGAACTCCACTAACTCCACCTTCCTTCACATCCAACGCACTCACGAAGGCCAAAAACGCCTTACACCCTTTTCGAACGATCTTATCAGCCTTTAGTGCTGAGACCACGTTAGACAAGTAGTTTCTTCTTTCTCCTATCATAATTACCGCCTCATCCTCCGGGTTCCTTAACTCTATTCGCTTAGCTGCACAATCCAATATAGCCCGATGTTCCCTAGCCAGTCCATGCCAAGTATGAAATCGAATTCTCCAAAGGGTAGTTCCATTAAGTCGGCAGAGAATACCACTCCCTGAATCTCTAGAGGTATTTTCCAAAATATCTTGTTCACCACTATAGTTCGACCTAACGGGCTTACTACAGTCATCTCCCTATCAGATAGTTCAGAGGCTATGCCTAGTGTTTTAACTACTCTACATGCAACATAAGAGTGGGTCGAGCCAACATCAATCAAAGCAAAGTAAGGCTTGCCAAATATAAGGAACGAACCGGTTATGACGTCCGGCGCGTCTCCGTCCTCCCTCCGGCGAACCGCATAAACCAGACCCGGCTGCCTTGCCTTTGTGTTACCAACACATCGGCCCGGTGTTCCACGTCCTCTTCCAGAACCATTACCTCTGCCCATCGGACCACGACCCCACTGAGGCTGTTGTCCACCTCTTCCAGCCTGATTAGAACCCTGACCCGTGGGTCGGCTCCCATCTATCTTAATAAGATAGTCCTTAATCTTGTGTTCCTTAGACCCACACTTAAAGCATCCTCCTGTCTTCTTCCAACACTATCCTAAGTGCATCTTTCCACACTGAGTACAAGTATGATATCGCCTCTCCTACATTCTGACCTGCGACTCTCGCGGCCCATCAACTCTAGGCCTCTTTTGAATATTCCCAGATGATCCTGATGATCCAAAACCTCTCTTTTGCCTATTTCGATCAGTGTTCTGCCGTACAGAGTCCTTAATCCCCTCAGCTACCTTGGTCTTTTCAACTAACATGGTAAATTCCCGCTCCTGCTGCGGAGCTATCAACAACCTCAGATTATCCCTCAGTTCGTCTTCAAATCGAACACATCATTCATGCTCCGTAGCCACTATTCCTCGAGCATACTGGCTCAACCTTAGGAATTTAGTCTCATCTTCCGCCACGAACTTGTTCCCTTGAACCAGCCCCAGAAATGCCTTTCTCTGCGCATCAGTATAACTGGTACCAACATACTTCTTCTGATACGCCGCCTTAACATACTCCTAAGTGAGATCCTCAGCTGTAGCACCATCCCGAACTGTAAGCCACCATTGATATGCCTCGTCACGAAGTAGCGACACCATTCGTTTCAGTTTCTCCTCAGTAGTCAAATCTAGCTCATCCATAATTCTCTCTGTCGCTTCCATTCAATACTCAGCCGTACTAGGTACCACACCGGATACACCACGGAACACCTTAGCTCCATTGGCTCAGAGTCGCTCGGGTACAGATTTTCGAGCTCCCATACCTCCACCTGCTCCAGCCACAATCTCCAGAACTCGTAGCCCCGCCTGCGATACTGCATTATCCCCCGTCTGATCTTGCTGTTCAACACCAGCAGTTGGTGGTGGGGGTGGTGGTGGTACCTCATTCTCGGAACCCTGACCAGACCTAACAGGTTCCGATATAGTCATTCTGCCTCTACCACGTCCTCGCACGTTACGACCACGTCCCCTTGAACTCATTTCTACGATCGCGCTTTAATCTAATTTAAGAAATTTTATGCATTAGTGCTTTGTTCCACTGGTTATTCGCGAACACTTTTATGAAAAGGAGCTTAGTAGTAGTTCTTTCGATCATTTCAAGGTTTTCACTTCAAATTTTCTACCCTAACTCAGAGAAACACATCTATTCAGTAGTATCTACCACACACATTCACCACTCGAAAGGGTATTTTCATAATTTATCCTACAAGGTATTTTGGTAAATTTTCAAATCTGGGTATTTTTGATATTTTGCTAAATAGGGTTTTTTTGGATATTTATAAAGTAAGAAAATTTTGATAAAAACTGTGGGTAGTATGGTAATTTTATAAACCAAGGGCATTTTGGAAATTTTACAACCAGGGGTATTTAGGTAATTTTGTAAATCGAAAATATTTTGGAAAGAAGAGTTTGTACAATTCAGAGTGGTAATTTGAGAATTTTAAAAACTAAGATTTTTATAAAAAGTATGGCTAGTCCTTTTCGGGTTTTAATTATTGAGTTTAACCCGTGAGTAAGTCCTCTTGGTTAGGGTGAACCGTCACTACGCACCAGGTAGGATTCGAGCGAAGAGGAGGTGAGTCACTAGGACTGCTTAAATACCAGGCTCTTCCTGAATCCAATCCTAGATATGCACACAATGGTTGCCACACCATAACTCGGCGACTTACTTCACAGGTTTGTTTAGTTAGGCATTCAGTCTTATGTAATTCTTATGTTGGGGAAAACTAATCCTAGGGCTCAATAACTTACTATGCTAATCTACATTCCCGATATACCCTTCTACAATTCATACTATAAATCACACAATAGTTAGAAATACTTACCCGGTGGACTTCGGGTCTGAGACTTAGGTGCCATGCCAAAAAACCTGCCCATTTCACAAAATCTTTCACAAAACTTATTTGGGCTTTATTTTAAAAACGTTATGGGCTTTAAACCCAAGGCTGAGAGTTTAAAACAGGGCTCTGATACCAAGCTAAAACACCCCAAACCCGGCCCACGAGCCTTGACCGGATCTAGTATGTTCCTTGAGTAAAACGGTTCAAGAACTGGTTGTTTCTTTAGAAACTTTGGGTAATTTTGGAGAAGATTGTGTGTTGAGTTTAATTGAAAACATTGCTACTCTTGAAATCGGGGATTTATTAAAACCTTGTTTTTATATTCCAAAACCACAAGTTAAAAAGAATTGCCGAGTTTAAAGATTATCTTTTAAATTGAAAATCATTTATGTTTAGGTGTCAAAACATTTAACATTTCATTTTTTAAGAAAAATTATTTAAGATTTAATTTGATAAAATTCGTGTCATGATAAGATAATAAAATTTGCATGCATGAACAGTTCATACTAGTGGCCTTATTACATCAAAACAAAACCCGAATAAATCCAAAATACTAAAAAAATAGAAAGTCCAAAAATAAAATAAAATAAAATCTGAGCTGAACATGGCCTCCACTAAGCTCCTGCCGACCCGATCCATCGCTGAGTGTCACCTGAAAAGATATTCCCTAACGGGGTGAGTCAAACAGACTCAATGTGTAACCACTATCACAAAGTCCCACTGATTTAGGCATATCAGATCATACATATACATATACATATAGCAAATATAAATAATGATGCAATCCCAAACCCAAACCTAGATAACCATCCGCTACACATCACCCGTACCAACCATCACACCGTGGGGACTACAAAGTCGACCCTCTATCCGCTACACATCATCGAAGGCAGTCGCTGCAGACGACATGCTCATCGCCCTTATATGTATTGTGGCATAGCCACCAGATAATTAAAATGAGTCATAAGTCACCACATTCAAATACGTGACATGAGTCACCGGATATTGTGGTAAAAACCACCAGATCACTTCCCCTTTTCACATCACCCATATGCCCCATGTCATACAAATCATGCAAATATCATGTCATATTCCTTATTCACATTCTTATAGTTTCACATATGCCATAATCGATATTCGTCATATTATACTCATAGTAGGAGTAGGTTTATGTACCTGAGTATTTTGTACCCTTGCATGGTACCTTTAGCCACATTCTCATATTTTCATTAACACACATACATTAAAACATTACCATAAATCTATTAAGATTCAGTGTGGGCTACACACCTGGTTTACTTAACACTTTCACTGAAATCCTATAGAGTCCTGATCTAACACTCTAGATCTCAAGTTCCTTGCTGCCGATTTGATTACTAATCAAATCCCAAAAACTTTGTGATGACTCTCCTTGCAATCGGCCAAGCACTAAATCACTCAACTGGTTAGTTTTTGGCTTTTTAACAATTAAGAAATAGATCGGAATCCCTAAATATGGCCTTGGCCGAATGTCAGATTCACTTACCTTGTGGATCTAAAACCCGAAATATCACTTGTCCTTGGTCTCTTAGATCTTTAAAATCCCGAAGGTCTTCCCCTTGTAGTCGACAATCACAGGATCCCGAAACCCTCCTTCAGAGTTTCGGCCAAAGTACATTAATTAGGATTAGTCCCTAAGTTTCGGCTAAAAGAAAAAGATTGAAGATTGACTAACAATTGATCTTACCCTTAAGAAATTGGCAGAGAGAGCTTGCAGGGAAATCGATTCAAAGAGTGGCAACTTTCGGCTTTTGATGATCACTTAGAAAGATTCGGTTTTAACAAGGAAAGAAAAGAAAAGTGTAGGACTTAGGGAGAATCGGCAAGGCTAGGGGGATCCTATTTTCGGCTTTTGGAGAATTGAAAAGAAAAGAGAACGATTTGCAGAGAGATTCAGCTATGTCAGTGAGTAGCAAAAAGGAAGAAAAGAAAAGAATACATGATGCTTTCTTTGGGAATTTTGGGCACAACTGAAGAAAAGATGAGAAGAGAACTAAATTTCGGCACACCTATACTATGATTAGCCGAAAATACCATCCAAAACATTCCCTTTGCCGACCAACTCTTACTTCTTATTAGCTTCCTCCTTTTTCTCCTATTTTCTCTCTTATTTACCCATTCAAAATAATTTAAAATAAATCATTATTTATCTCTTATCTTTAGCCGAATTTTAAAAGGAATTTAGCCTCATCTAAAGCTCCTCCCCTTGGTGTCCCATTGTCGTCCACTACTACCCCTTTTTGCCGAAAATAAAAGTCCCAAAATGTTGCTTCCCTTGCTGCTCGAACTTAAGACCGGCACCATGCTTGTGGCGTCACTTACTAAGGCTTTAAGTGGCACCTCCAAGCCACTTTAACAAGCTAATTTTTGTGTCTAATTCTCCCTACAATTTCTCTTAAGGCCTCCTCTGCCTAGCTTCCTCTTTTAAACTTGAAACTTAATATTTTTTTAAGGCATTTTTCCTACATTCTAAGGTCCTCAAAATTCATAAAACATACGTATAATACCCATAGGCATGCTTTCACATAAAATTCAACAAAAATTCATAAGCCCTAAATCCCGGATATTACACTATGAGAGCTACGATTTGAATATCCAGCCAAGTCGGTTAAGATAACAGTTGAGATAATGAATCTGTTAACAAAATAGTAAAAGAAACCTCTCTTACCCAAATCAATTGAATCCCGAAGTTTAGCAACCCTTGCTGAACACGTTGATCGCACCTATACAGATACCCGATGAGATTCGACTAATGAAGAAAGAATTAAAGAGAAGTGGCCTTTCAGCCAAACATGGGACATAAGTCCACCTTCCACCATTCAGCTACACACAAAACACTCACCGCTTACCTACAGCTTCCCTCAGGATTCGGCACAACCAATCACCACAGAGAGATTCGACTTTTAGGAATGAAGAGTGAAAATAAAGGCAATGAGATATTAAGAAAGATTCAGCTCTAGTAGAGAAAGAGAAGAGGTAACAAAGAAGAAACGTCAGAGGACTTACCCATCCCTGAGATGATTCGGCTTAGGTGAACTTTGGCAAGTAAGGCTGAACTTTAAAGGTTTCGGCTTCAAGAAGATATGAGAGTGATTTCGGCTTTTGTGAAAAGAAAGGAAAAGAAGATATGAGATGTGACATTTTCAGCTTTTGAAAGTGAGAAGAAAAGATGAACAAAAGTGACCCTAATGGTCTTCTAGGTTTCGGCTATGAGCCAAAAGAGAGAAAAAAGTTGAAATGCTAGGTGATTTTCGGCACAAGAGGGGATGAAAGAAAAACTAAAACAAAATCTGAAGCACACATCAACTGTCGAAAAAAAACCACTATACGCTAGCACCCTAAGCTAACCTCCTTTTGAATTTCGGTACATCCCTCCCCAAACTCCAAAACGGAATGCTTCACCACACCTTAGCCACTAGCAAAATTCGGCTAACACACACTCCAACTCAATCCCTTCTTTCTCTCCTTCTTTCCCTCTCATCCAATCATTCAAACGAATTTGAATGATTCAAACTCCTAAATCTTCTCTTTTCCACACATTCAAATCCTATTGATTCCTTCAACCCTCATCCACCAGTGTCCATCCTGAGCACAACTCTCCCTTGTCCTGGCGTAAAAAAGAATGCCCAAAAGGAGATTCCCACAGCTCAAACCAAGGCTCCTTCTGCTCCCTGTGGCGTCACTCCCTTGTGTCTCTAGTCGCGCCTCCTTGCCACTTTACCAAGGCATTTCCTGTGTCAAAACATGCCACTACCTTCCCTTAACTCCTACTCCGCTCAGCTCCCCCTTCTAAGTGCCTAAAAAGAAATCTTTTGCAATGGCTCAGACCTACCCCTAGCTTATGCCTGGACCCCAAAACACCCTAAACTAACATAACAACCATACTATCTACATGCAGGCAGATAAAATGCAAAGGCCCTGTTTTAAGGATGTTACAGTTCTACCCCCTTAAAAATAATTTCGGCCTCAAATTACAGTCGGTCGAAAGAGTTGAGGTATTGCTTTGCGCATCACATCCTCTGGTTCCCACGTGGTCTCTTCCATTCCATGATTCCGCCATAACACCTTCACCAAAGGAACTGATTTTCTACGTAAAACCTTGACATCCCGATCCAGAATCTGCACTGGTTCCTCCTTAAAAGACAAATTCAGGCACACTTCCATCTCCTCCACTGACACAACATGAGACGAATCTGAATGATAGCGTCTAGGCATGGAAACATGAAACACGTTATTGATCTGACTCAATTCTGATGGTAGCTTGAGCTGATAAGCTACTGGTCCCACCAGCTTCAAGACCATATAAGGCTCGATAAACCTAGGGCTGAGCTTGCCCTTCCGACCAAATCTCAACACTTTCTTCTATGGTGACACCATCAAAAAGACCTTGTCACCCACTGCGAACTTTATATCCTTTCGCTTAAGATCGGCATAAGATTTTTTGCCTGTCCGAAGCTTCCTTCAGATGAGCTCGAATCAGCTTAACCTTATCTTCTGTTTCAGCAACCAACTCTGGACCCAACAACTGACGTTCGCCCAACTCTGTCCAACACGTAGGGGTATGACACTTCCGTCTGTATAATGCTTCATATGGTACCATCTAAATTCTTGCCTGATAACTATTGTTGTACGCGAACTCTGTCAATGGTAGAAATTCTTCCCAACTACCCTTGAAATCCAAAACACAACCCCTCAACATATCTTCTCAAATCTAAATTACCCTCTCTGACTGCCCATCTGACTGTGGGTGAAATGCCGTACTGAAATCCAACCTTGTACCCAATGCCTGATGCAACGCTTTCCAGAATCTTGACGTAACCCTAGGATCCCTATCTGAGATAATTGACACTGGCACCCCATGCAACCTCACAATCTCCGCTATATACAGTCTAGCCAACTTCTGAAGTGAGTAATCCACACGCACAGGTATGAAGTGAGCAGACTTTGTCAGACGATCAACAATCACCTAGACCGAAACCTTCTTGCTAGGCGTAAGGGGTAGCCCACTGACAAAATCCATCGTAATTCTTTCCCACTTCCACTGTGGAATCTTTACCGACTGCAACAGACCCGAAGGTAACTGATGTTTAACTTTGACTTGCTGACACGTCAGACACTTACTTACAAATTCTGTTACCTCTCGCTTCAGACCAGGCCACCAAAACTGTTCCCACAAATCTCGGTACATCTTACTACCTCCAGGATGCATAGCGTGTGGACTGCTATGAGCTTCCTGAAGAATCTTCTGCCTTAACATAACATCTCTTGGCATACAAACTTTCCCTTGGAAATAGAACACTCCATCGCTACTCAAGCCATACACCTCGAATCCACCATTCTGCACCTGTAAACACCAAGCACTTAAGGCTTCATCCACTAGCTGTTTCTCCTTAACCTGGTTTACCCAAGTCGGCTTCACTTGCAATTCTGCTAACAGACTTCCGTCATCATAAAGGATAAGATGGGCAAACATTGCTCCTAGGTCTGCTACCACTTTGCGGCTCAACGCGTCAGCCACTACGTTAGCCTTACCCGGATGGTATTCAATCGAGCAGTCGTAATCCTTCAACAACTCGATCCACCTTCGCTGCCTCAAATTCAATTCCTTCTGAGTAAAGAGGTACTTCAAACTCTTGTGGTCCGTGTAGATGACCGACTTCTCCCCATACAAGTAATGCCTCCAAATTTTCAGAGCCAAAACCACTGCAGCAAACTCCAGATCATGCGTCGGGTAATTCACTTCGTGAGGTCTCAACTGCCGAGATGCATGCACCACTACTTTCCCCCTTGCATCAGCACACATCCCAATCCAGTATGCGACGCATCACAATACACCGTAAACTCCTTCCCTACTTCAGGCTGAACCAAAATCGGAGCTTCTGTCAGAATCCTCTTTAACTTGTCAAAACTTTCTTGCTGTTTGTCTGACAATACGAATGGAACCCCTTTCCTCAGCAACTTGGTTAACAGCACTGCAACCAAAGAAAACCCTTCCATAAACCTTCTGTATTATCCTGCTAAACTGAGAGAACTCTGAATCTTTGCTACAGACTTAGGTGGTTTCCAGTCCAATACCGCTTCAATCTTTCGAGGGTCCACTCTAATCCCCTTAGCTGACACCATATGACCCAAGAAGGTTACTTCTTTTAGACAGAACTCGCACTTACTAATATCTGTGAATAATTACTTCTCCCTCAAAATCCGCAAAACCACACGTAGATGCGCATCATGCTCCTCCTCAAATTTTGAGTACACCAAAATGTCGTCTATAAACATTACGATGAACCGGTCCAAGTACGGCTGAAAAACCCGATTCATCATGTCCATGAATGTTGCTGGGGTGTTGGTCAACCCAAACGACATTACCAAGAACTCGTAGTGTCCATAACGAGTGCAAAATGCCGTCTTATGGATATCAGCCTCCTTTACCTTAAGCTGAGGATACACCGACCTCAAATCAATCTTGGAGAAAACTGATGCTTCTTTAAGTTGATCGAACAGGTCGTCTACCCTCGGCAACGGATACTTATTCTTAATCGTCAACTTATTCAGCTGACGGTAATCTATACACATCCGCATTGTTCCATCTTTCTTCTTAACAAAAAGTACAGGTGCTCTCCAAGGTGATACACTCGGCTGGATAAAACCCCGGTCCAACAATTCCTGAATTTGCGCTTTCAATTCCACCAACTCCTTCGGTGCCATCCTATATGGGGCAATAGATACTAGCGCGGTTCCGAGTAGCAGATCTATTCCAAACTCAACTTCACGATTCGGAGGCAAACCCGGAAGCTCTTTTGGGAATACATCGGTAAATTCCTTTATCGTTCGGACATTCCCTACCATTGATTCCTTGGCCTCCAATGCACAAACATGAACCATGAACACCTCACATCCCTTCCTCACCATTTTCTCGGCCTTCAAAGCGGATACTACATTGGATAGGTAATTCCTTCTATCACCTATAATCACCACCTCTTCACCCTCAACAGACCTCAACACCATGCCCTTGCCTGTACAGTCCAGACTTGCTTGGTACTTCACTAGCCAGTCCATCCCTCGGATCAAATCGAACTCCCTGAATGGCAGTTCCATTAGATCAGCCGGAAACACTACCCCTTGAAGTTCTAGGGGTACATCCCTATACATTTTGTTTACTTCTACAGAGTGACCTAGAGGGCTAATTACAGTCACCTCCCTAGAAGAAGTCTCGTAAGCTAAGTTCATAGTTCCCACTATATTACTAGCAACATAGGAGTGTGTCGGACCAATATCTATCAAAGCAGTATAAGGCGATCCAAAAATTAAGAACGTACCGGTTATGACGTCCGGTGTGTCACCCTCTTCTCGACGCCTCGCTACATAGACCAACACAGGCTGTCTTGCATCAGTATTCCCGGCACCTCTACCCGGTGCTTCGCGGCCTCGTCCAGAACTATTACCTCCCCTAGCCGAACCGCGACCCCTCTGTGGTTGCTGTCCACCACCTCTAAACTGAGCACGCCCCTGACCCTCAAACAGCATTCTCGCTAGCTTACGTGGACAATCCCTTACTTAATGCTCCGTTGGCCCACACTCGAAACACCCTCTGTTTTCTGTCTAACACTCTCCCGAATGAGACTTCCCACATCGAGCACACCGTGGCGGCCACTGAGTAGTAGCAGCAGGCTTTGCAGCTTGACTTTGCCCGCCAAATCTAGCCCTTTTCTGTAAATTCCCGGCAGACCATGATGACCCAAAACTCCTCTTATTCCAATGTCTATCCTGATTCTATTTCACCGACTGCTTTACCTCCTCAACTATCTTGGCCTTCTCTACCAAGACGGTAAATTCTCTCTCTCCGTTGTGGGGCAATCAACACCCACAGCTTATCTCTCAGCCCGTCCACAAATCTGACATAGCGCTCGTGTTCCGTAGCCACGATACCCTGAGCATAACGACTTAACCGAAGAAACTCCGCCTCATATTCCGATACTAACTTACTCTCCTGGACCAAATTCAAGAACGCATTGCGCTGCGCATCTATATAACTGGACCCGGCGTACTTCCTTTGATAAGACGCCTTAAAGAAATCCCAGGTGATATCATCAGCCATCGTACCATCCCTAATCGTGAGCCACCACTGATAAGACTCATCCCGGAGAAGAGACACTATCCCTTTCAACTGCTCCTCAGCTGTACAGTCCAAATCATCCATTATGTGCTCGGTTGCCTCTAGCCAGTACTCAGCTATATTGGGAGCCACACCAGAAACACCCCCTGAATACTTCTGCTCCATTAGCCCGGAGTCGTTCGGACACAGATTTCTGAGCTCCCGTTCCAACGCATGCACCCGTAACTCTCTCCAGACCCACAAGATTTGCTCATGCGACATCAAGGTCATCACCACCCGTCGATCCACGAAACCGTGCCCACAAACCGCGCGCGATGGTGCCTCAAACTCTCTGACCCATGGCCAGACCCTACCGGTTCTGACACAGTCATCCTACCTCTACCATGACCACGCGTATTACGCCCACGTCCCTAAGTGCTCATGACTTGCGTTCACGAATTAATCTGATTTAAGAATTTTATGTATTAGCATTCTTCCACTGCTTATTACAGTACAGTTTTATGAACAGTTTACTATAGTGATTGTTCTCGCAAGTTCACACGATCCTACCGGTTTCAGTCTCTAAGATGAAATCCTACTTCTAGCATTTATATCACAGTCATTTAAACCATAAAAATAGTAGTTAGGGGACTTACCGTTACAGATCGGTGCCAGAGACTCAGGTGCCATGCTTTCCCAAATCATGCATTTTCCATCAAAATCATTTCGTAACCCCTTATTGAAAACATTTTGGGGCTCAGGCCCATAGCCGAGCTTTTGAACCAGGCTTTGATACCAAAATTGTGACACCCCAAACCCGATCAAAACGCTACGACCGAATCTGGCATGTCACAGGAAAAATCATTTTTGGAAAAACAAGTTGTTGACTTAAGTTTATAAAGAAACGTTTTGTTTTATGTAAACCGAAGTTGAGTTAGGCAAATTGCTAAAAACCCTTCAAATTTTGTTTTAGAGAGCATTGAGTGAACTTGTGGTTGACATATGATTGTTAATACCCGATGGTAGAAATTTTGAAAAAAATCCTGAATCTATTAAAGTTGTGAAAACGTTCATTTTATAGTTTCTTTCCTTTTTAATCATGCTTTAATGTTCAACGCCATTTCAAGGTATTTGACAAAATAAATAATCCTAAAATAAAACTTAGATGGCCTTATTACAACTAAAAACCAAATTTAAAGTAAACTAAATCTGAAATAATAATTTAAAACAAAAACCCCAAATATCGTGCATGGCCAACTCGAGTCCGTCCCGGCTCCATATCCGCGATCTACGAATCATCTGCAAAATGTAATGGAAAGGGATGAGTCACTGAGACTCAGTGTGTAAATCCTCATCCCAAAGATAATAAGCCCTTACACAGTTTCATAAGCGAATATGTATGCCATGCAATCCCAAAACCTAACCATCCGAAACTCCCGATTCTACCCTGTGTTGTACCAAACCACTGGTGGTCCCAAACTACTGGTGACCGAAGTCACAAATAATATATGTGGTACCAAACCAGTGGTGACCGAGGTCACAAATAATCATGAGTGGGGCCAACCCACATTGTAGTACCAAGCCACTGATGACAATCCCATATATTGATATGTGGGGCCGACCCACTGTGGTACCAAACCACTAGGACGAGTCACAAAGATAGATATATGTGGTACCAAACCACTGGTGGTGCTAAACCACTGAGACTTAGTCACAATATTATAGTAAGTGGAGCCAACCCATTGTGTGGTACCAAACCACTGGTGACAGTCTGAAATCATACCTTCCTCCTCCTCTCATCACCCATTTTTATGAACATGCTTTTCAAGGCAAAATAGTCATGCTTAACATTCAGAAATAATGTAACATGGCATATGCAGATTTAACAGAGGCATTTAACGTTAGCCAATCAAAGTGGACTTACCCGGAGTCCTCGCCTTTACCCACAAGGGTAACTTACCAATTTCAACAGTTATTCCAGCTTTTGACAATATATAAGATAAAACATATTAACGTATGAAGTGTGTAAGAGTTACACACCTGATTACCCGTAGTACGACACTCTCTATGTCGACACTGTCGTTAACTGACTCTATCGCTATCTGTGTAACACCCCTAACCCCGAACCATCGTCAGAACAGGGTTACGAGGCATTACCGGACATATCAGACAATTTACGAATATAAATTTTGTTTAATATAAATTTCGAAAGATTTACGCTTATTATTATATAAAACCCTCAGAAATTAAACCATATTCATTTCAATCATAACCAATTCAACCAATTCATTCCATATATTTATTTTCTATTCTAAATACTTTCTAATCAAACTCAATCAATATAATATCAACTTAAATTCATCAAAATATTAGTTAGATTAAAATAAATATACTTCATTCATTATAATTCTTAAACTTGTAATACTAACATTTTTAACCATTTACATTCAAAACATAATAACCTTTATACACAACCTACGTACATGCCACATTATGAAAAGGAAATATACATCACCAAAAGTTTGTTTGAAGTCGGTCCGGCTTCTGGATGTTTGGTTCGATGTTTGACTTCTACAACTCGCAAGACGGAAACAACCGTCACGAGAGTATACATGTACTCGGTGGTATTACCATAATTCAAATTATAAACATAATAATCATATCATTAATTCATATAACTTTAATTTAACTAAACCAATTCAAACATAACTTTCATATAAGTTTGTCCTTCTCAATATATTCATACCATTCAATTTTAGCTATTCAACAATTGAAATAATACACAATCATGTTGAGCCACTATCCATTTCTTGAACCAATGGTTCATACTTTCTATTCTCATACTCATATTCCAATCACATTTTTTCAGTTCATGTTCTATTTTCGCATTTCTTCCAATGGCTCAACCATTTCATTTTATTCAATTTAACCTTTTCTTTATTTACCCCTATTAATGCACTCGGACTTTAAACGGATACACGGATTCCAACCCAAACACACCAGTACGGCACATTGTGCCTAAAACGGTACATAGTACCTGATCAATATACGACACATAAGTGCCTGAAACGACACACGAGGTGCCTGATACGACACACGAGGTGCCTGATACGACACACGAGGTGCCTAAAATACGACACATAAAGTGCGGATTTACGACACATAAAGTGCCTGATCGGCAAAGCCGATAAATCCTGTACTCTTCCAAATCCTATGGCATGCCAATTATATCCGACTCAGCCCGACTAGTTAATAGGGTATTCAGCTTCTCAATTTCATTTTCATTTTCATAACAAATTCAATTTCAATATCAATTACACTTTTCCATTTCAAACCACATACAATTCAATTTCAATACATATTCATCATTCAACTCAATTTCCATTCAATTCAATAAAAACACTTACCTTATAATTTACTTACCATATTCATAAATTAATCTAACATTTAATGAATAAATAAATAGTTTGAATTATAGTAATACAAACCCGAAATGCACGCTTACTCCTCAACATCTTTTCTTTTCCCTTGGATGCCGGTGCCTCTTTTTCCTTGTTAGCTACGAAAATAATAATAATAATAATTTACATTATTAATTACAACATTAAATTAAAATAAATAATTGAATTTTATTCAATTTCTACTCTTCCTCTTCATTCCACATCTTTTATACACAATTCTATTATTTACTCATAAGTTCTTTCTAGGCTGTCTACCTGAGTCATTGTCACTAAATCATCTATATCTGGAGCTACGGAACTCCAAATTAAGATCCGTAAATTTTCCCCGAAACTAGACTCGTATATATTTTTACTGTAAATTTTTCAGAATTTTTGGTATGGCCAATCAATACCAGATTATTCTTAAAGTTTCCCCTGTTTCACTGTCCAACTGCTCTGACCTCTCTTCACTACGAATTAAATTACTCTTTGTACAGAATTTAGATGGCCTCCTTGTTTAGCTCATTTGAAACTAGACTAATTCAGGAATCTAACCATATAAATTATGTTCCAAAATCATTTTTATACAATTTTTAATGATTTTTACAAGTCAGAACAGGGGATCTCGAAATCACCCTGAACCAGTTTCACTAAAATTTAAATATCTCACAATACAGAACTTATTTGCTTTCTCTGCTTCTTTCATATGAAAATAGACTCAATAAGCTTTAATTTCATATCTCATCCAACTTCTAATTCCACATCTACGATTTTTGGTGAATTTTCAAATTTACTCTACTGCTGCTGTCCTAAATCTGTTTTCTTATGACTTATTTTACAATTAAATCCTAGTTATTTTTCTTAACTTAATTCATGCTTGATTCTACTTAAATTCATTCCATATTCAACTTGATTATATAATTTTCATAATAAAACCCTAATTTATAACTTCTTCCAAATTAATCCCTATAGTAGAAAACTTATAGCTTACCTTGCAATTTAATCCTTTTACTAATTTTTAACTTAGATTTCATCTAATTTAATCCATAATTCATCTTTTTCTTCAACATAAACTATATTTAAAAACCTAAAAACTCTCAAAATACCAACTTAGTTTCATCAAAATCTTACTTTAAAGCTTCTAAAACATCAAAATTAAGAGAAAATGACTAAATTGACTTACCTTTTAAAACCTCAAACCTTAAATCTTTAGTTTTTCCTTTTTCCTTCTTTTTCTTCTTCTTTCCTGCTTGTTTCGAATGTTTCTCTGTTCTCTCCCTGTTTCTTTTCCTATTTCTTTTATACTATTTACTTTATTATATAATATAATATTATATTAATATAATTATTTAATAGTATTAATAATATATTTTAACATATAAAATCTCAGATTTTTTTAAGCTTATGCCACCTCAACTTATGCTAAATGGCATAATTGCCATTTTGGTCCTTTATAATTTCTTTTAATCTATAATTAAACTTTTACTCTTTATTCAATTTGATCCTTTTTCCTAATTTCTCTCAATTAAGCTAAATTCACTAAATAAAAATCTAATTAAACACACTACTAGACTCATAATTACTCCTAATGATTATTTACTAACTCGATTTACTAAGACGGAGGCCCGATAACACATTTTTTTTTCTCGTGCCCACTTGATTTCGGTCGTTACATTTCTCCCCCTTAATAAATTTCGTCCTCTAAATTTACCGAGAATAGGTGAGGATCTTGTGCTCTCATAGTTTCTTCCGTTCCCAAGTTGCTTCTTCCACACTATGGCTTCTCCACAATACTTTTACCAAAGGGACTCGTTTGTTTCTTAATTCTTTCACTTCTCGAGCTAGTATTTGAACCGGTTCTTCCTCATATGACAAATCCGGTCTAATCTCAATGTCTTGATGAAATAATATGAGATGGATCCGATCGATACCTTCGTAATATAGAAACATGAAAAACATCATGAATTTTCTCGTAATTCCGAGAGGTAAATTTAATCGATAGGCAACCGGTCCGATTCTTTCAATTACTTCATACGCCCAATGTAACGAGGACTTAATTTTCCTTTGCGACCAAATCTTAAAACTTTCTTCCAAGGCGATACTTTTAAAAACACTTTATCACCCACGTAATATTCTATATCCCGTCGCTTCAGATCTGCATAAGACTTTTGTCCACAAAAAGCTACTTTCAACTTTGTCTTTGATCTTTTTAACTACTTCTTATGTCTCCGAATTAATTCGGTCCAACAATCTTTTTCATTCAACTCATTCCAACATACCTGATCGACATCTTCGACCATATAATGCTTCATATGGAGCCATTTGAATACTAGATTGATAACTATTATTATAAACAAATTCAGCTAATGGCAAGTATCGTTCCCAACCCGATTCAAAGTCAATAATGCAAGCCCAAGCATGTCTTCTAAAATTTGAATTACCCGCTCGATTGTCCGTCGGTTTGTGGATGAAATGCGAAGACTAAAATTAAGCCGAGTACCTAAAGAATCATGTAATCGCTTCCAAAATCTCGATGTAAATCGTGGATCTCGATCGGAAATTATAGATGCCGGAATGCCATGCAGTCTCACAATTTCTTGGATATACACTTCAGCAAGCTTCTGTAAAGACCAATCAGTCCTGACTACTATGAAATGAGCAGACTTAGTAAGTCGATCAACTATCACCCAAATGGCATTCTTTTTGCTCTCTCGATGCTGGCAACCCCGTAACAAAATCCATAGTAATACTATCCCATTTCCATTCGGAATACTAATAGACTGGAGTAACCACAGCCGATTTTTGATGTTCTCCTTTACTCGTTGGCAAGTCAAACATTTACTGACATATTCAACTATATCTTTCTTCATTCCCGCCACCAATAGTGCTCCCTTAAATTACGATACATTTTTGTTCCTCCCGAATGCAACGCAAAAGTACCATCGTGTGCTTCTTGAAGAATCATCTTCTTTAATTCAGAAGTAGTTGGAACACAAATCCGATTTTGAAACCTCAAACAATTATGTTCATCAATACTAAAATTCTCGATCGTACCATTCTAAACCATTTCTCTTTTCTTTAATAATTTGACATCTTCCATCCGAGCATCTAACTGATCTAACATCATCGGCTTAACCTTTAACTCAAATAACAACAAGCTTCCATCATCATTAACAGTGAGCCGAGCAAACATTGCTCGTAATTCAATCGCAGCTTTCCTGCTCAATGCATCAGCTACCACATTTGCTTTTCCTGGATGATAATCTATAACACAATCATAATCTTTTAGAAGCTCGATCCACCGTCTTTGCCTTAAATTTAAATCTTTCGTGATGTGTGAGATATTTGAGACTTTTATGATCGTGTAAATGTAACATTTCTCGCCATAAAGATAATGTCTCCAAATCTTTAAAGCAAAAATTACTGCAGCTAGCTCCAAGTCGTGTGTGTCGGGTAATTACGTTCATGCGGCTTCAATCGCCTAGATGCATATGCAATAACCTTTCCATTTTGCATCAATACACAACCCAAACCACTCAAAGAAGCATCACTATACACAATAAAATCTTTCCCTAACTCGTAATGTTAATACCAGTTGCCTCTGTCAACATTTGCTTCAAAGTCTCAAAACTATTCTCGCACCGATCATCCCGGATAAAGGAACATTCTTCCGTAGTAGTTTAGTCATCGGCATTGCTATTTTCGAGAATCCATTTACAAATCTTCGATAATATCCACCAAACCGAGAAAACTACGTTACTTCGGATACACATTCTTTGGCGCTTTCCATCGAACAATTGCTTCGATCTTCTTCGGTCAACTCTAATCCCATCAGCAGATACCACATGTCCTAAAAATACCACTTGGACAACGAAATTCACATTTACTTAATTTCCCATACAACTATTTTTCCCATGAATTTGTAAAACCTTTCAAGATGCTTGATCATGTTCTACCTCTGCTTTTGAATATACCAATATATCATCAATAAAAACCACCACAAACTGATCTAGATACGGCTGGAAAATGCGATTCATCAAATCCATAAAAGCAGCTGGAGCATTGGTCAATCCAAACGGCATTACCAAAAATTCATAATGGCCATAACGAGTACGGAAGGCGCTTCTTAGGCACATCACTTTCCTTCACCTTCAGCTGATAATACCCGGATCTCAAATCAATTTTAGAAAATACTGAAGCTCCCTTAAGCTGATCAAACAAGTCGTCTATACGAGGCAAAGGATACCGGTTCTTGATTGTCACTTTGTTCAATCATCGATAATCAATGCACAACCGCATAGAACCATCTTTCTTTTTAACAAACAATACCGAGCTCCCAAGGTGAAATACTCGGTCGGATAAATCCTCGATCTAATAAATCCTGTAACTGCACCTTCAACTCTTTCAATTCAGTAGGCGACATTCGGTACGAAGGTATAGAAATTGGTGCTGTACCTAGATACACCTCAATAGCAAATTCAACCTCTCTATCAGGTGGTAAACCCGGTAGTTCTTCTGGAAATACATCTGGAAACTCGCATACAGTCCTAATCTGGCTGCATTGGCTTCCCACTGAATCGAATTAATAATATATATGCCAAATACGCTGAACAACCTTGTTGTAATAATTTGCTAGCTTTTATAGCTGAAATGATACGTGTCGAACCACCGTACGGATGCCATTCACTTCAATTCTGTCTCAGTCTTCATGCAATACTAAACCTCTTTTTATAGCAATCCAAAACTACCCCATGTTCGGATAACCAATCCATACCCAAAATGATATCAAAATCGCCAAAAGGCATGATCAAGAAATCCACAGAAACATTTTATCATGTATTATTAACGGGCACCTCCGGCATACTCTGTCTACTAACACTGTTTGTCCCAAAGGGCTAGACACCTCTATGAAAACTCTAGACATTTCAGATTCTAACTTCCCCGATTCAACTAATTTTAAATTAATATATGAATGTGATGAACCCGGGTCAATTAAAGCATAAATAGGCTCAGAATACAATAAAAATATACCTGTCACCACATCGTGAGCATTGCCTTCTTCACGGGTCCGAACTACGTATGCTCTGGCTGGTGCTCTAGCCTCTGACTATTGTGTAGCTATATCACTGCCTCTACTAGCTCCCCCTCTCCTCGAAACAAAACCTCCTCTAGACATTCCTCTACCTCTGGCAGTCGATACTGATCTCTGAGATGTGGTAGGTGTACTATTTTTATTCTTTGGACAATCTCTAACAAAATGCTCTACCGACCCGCAACGGAAGCAGCCTCCGGTTACTTTCCAACATTCACCTAAATGTTTCTTGCCACAATATCCACATTCTGGAATTTCTGTATCCCTGGGTGGACCTCTTACACTACCAGTAGATACCGTCGTCTGTTTTTCTCGCTTATATCCCCGATCGATCTAAAACTAGGTCTCCAACCACCTCTAAATTCTTTAGGTCTTTTTGGTAGTGGATTTGAACTAGTTGCTCCTATTCGTTTCCTGGTCAATCCACCTGTTTCTGACTTTTTGTCTAGTCCCAAGACTTGCTCTATCATTTTGGCCCGCTCGATCAAATCAACAAATTCAGTAATTCGCTGGGACACTAATTGTAGTTTTATTTCATCTCTTAATCCCCGTAAAAACCGTTTACAACTATCAGCCTCTGTTGGAATATATTCTGAGGCATACCTGCTCAATCTAGTAAACTCTCGATCATAATCCAATACTGACATATTACCCTGTTTCAACATTAAAAACTCTTGCTTTTTCTCTTCAATATACATTTCCCCAATATACTTCTTTTGAAATTCTTTTTGAAACAAATCCCAGGTTACCTGATCATCCGGTAAATGTCTAACAACAGATTCCCACCAGAGATACGCTTCCCCATGTAACAATGATACAGCACATATCAGATTCTCCCGGGGGGTGCAATCTAATTGTTGCAAAACTCTTTTTGTTGATTCTATCCAATTCTCAGCAGTAGACGGATCAAGACCTCTTAGTCCCGAAAACTCCGTGGCACCATATTTTATTAACTCTTTAATCGGGCCCGCCTAACAATGAGGTACCGATGTAGTAGCAGTGCAGCTTCCGCTACATGTTGTAATGCATCGGCTATAGCTCTTAACTGATTGTGAGTTATCTCTTCCTCTTCCTACATTAGGAGGTTGATTATCTAATGGATTTGCAAGAGGTGTAATGATTCAACTTCTTCAATTTCTCGATTTCCAGTATGCATTTCTGCTCAACATCATACATTCTTTCGTCGACATTTTATCTATAAAACAAAATCAAATAAATATATATCAAAGATCCAAAAACCCGACTCGGCTTTCGACTCAACAAAGGGCATGTACTTCTAGACTCACTTTCGAGCCCGATTTGGCCCGAGAATCGACTAAACTCGATAGCTCGATACCAATAATTGTAACACCCTCTAACCCCAACCATCGTCGAAACAGGTTACGAGGCATTACTGGACATATCGGACAATTTACGAATATAAATTTTGTTTAATATAAATTTCGCAAAGATTTCTCGCTTATTATTATATAAAACCCTACATAGAAATTAAACCATATTCATTTCAATCATAACCAATTCAACCAATTCATTCCATATATTTATTTTCTATTCTAAATACTTTCTAATCAAACTCAATCAATATAATATCAACTTAAATTCATCAAAATATTAGTTAGATTAAAATAAATATACTTCATTCATTATAATTCTTAAACTTGTAATACTAACATTTTTAACCATTTACATTCAAAACATAATAACCTTTATACACAACCTACGTACATGCCATATTATGAAAAGGAAATATACATCACCAAAAGTTTGTTTGAAGTCGGGTCCGCTTCGGATGTTTGGTTCGATGTTTGACTTCTACAACTGCGCAGCGGAAAAACAACCGTACTTACCGAGTATACATGTACTCGATGGTATTACCATAATTCAAATTATAAACATAATAATCATATCATTAATTCATATAACTTTAATTTAACTAAACCAATTCAAACATAACTTTCATATAAGTTTGTCCTTCTCAATATATTCATACCATTCAATTTTAGCTATTCAACAATTGAAATAATACACAATCATGTTGAGCCACTATCCATTTCTTGAACCAATGGTTCATACTTTCTATTCTCATACTCATATTCCAATCACATTTTTTCAGTTCATGTTCTATTTTCGCATTTCTTCCAATGGCTCAACCATTTCATTTTATTCAATTTAACCTTTTCTTTATTTACCCCTATTAACGGACTTTGGACTTTAACGGATACACGGATTCCAACCCAAACACACCAATGACGGCACATTGTGCCTAAAAACTGTACATAGTACTGATCGATTATCGACACATAAGTGCCTGAAACGACACACGAGGTGCCTGATAACAACACACGAGTTGCCTGATACGAAACACGAGGGGCTTAAAATCGGACACATAAAGTGCCTAATTTACGACAAATAAGTGCCCCGATCGGCAAAGCCGATAAATCCTGCACTCTTCCAAATCCTATGGCATGCCAATTATATCCGACTCAGCCCGACTAGTTAATAGGGTATTCAGCTTCTCAATTTCATTTTCATTTTCATAACAAATTCAATTTCAATATCAATTACACTTTTCCATTTCAAACCACATACAATTCAATTTCAATACATATTCATCATTCAACTCAATTTCCATTCAATTCAATAAAAACACTTACCTTATAATTTACTTACCATATTCATAAATTAATCTAACATTTAATGAATAAATAAATAGTTTGAATTATAGTAATACAAACCCAAAATGCACGCTTACTCCTCAAATGATCTTTTCTTTTCCTTGGATGCCGATGCCTCTTTTTCCTTGTTAGCTACTTAAAATAATAATAATAATAATTTACATTATTAATTACAACATTAAATTAAAATAAATAATTGAATTTTATTCAATTTCTACTCTTCCTCTTCATTCCACATCTTTTATACACAATTCTATTATTTACTCATAAGTTCTTTCTAGGCTGTCTACCTGAGTCATTGTCACTAAATCATCTATATCTGGAGCTACGGAACTCCAAATTAAGATCCGTAAATTTTCCCCGAAACTAGACTCGTATATATTTGTACTGTAAATTTTTCAGAATTTTTGGTATGGCCAATCAATACCAGATTATTCTTAAAGTTTCCCCTGTTTCACTGTCCAACTGCTCTGACCTCTCTTCACTACGAATTAAATTACTCTTTGTACAGAATTTAGATGGCCTCCTTGTTTAGCCCATTTGAAACTAGACTCATTCAGGAATCTAACCATATAAATTATGTTCCAAAATCATTTTTATACAATTTTTAATGATTTTTACAAGTCAGAACAGGGGATCTCGAAATCACCCTGAACCAGTTTCACTAAAATTTAAATATCTCACAATACTTATTTTCTCTGCTTCTTTCATATGAAAATAGACTCAATAAGCTTTAATTTCATATCTCATCCAACTTCTAATTCCACATCTACGATTTTTGGTGAATTTTCAAATTTACTCTCTTCTGCTGCTTTTCCTAAATCTGTTTTCTTATGACTTATTTTACAATTAAATCCTAGTTATTTTTCTTAACTTAATTCATGCTTGATTCTACTTAAATTCATTCCATATTCAACTTGATTATATAATTTTCATAATAAAACCCTAATTTATAACTTCTTCCAAATTAATCCCTATAGTAGAAAACTTATAGCTTACCTTGCAATTTAATCCTTTTACTAATTCTAACTTAGATTTCATCTAATTTAATCCATAATTCATCTTTTTCTTCAACATAAACTATATTTAAAAACCTAAAAACTCTCAAAATACCAACTTAGTTTCATCAAAATCTTACTTTAAAGCTTCTAAAACATCAAAATTAAGAGAAAATGACTAAATTGACTTACCTTTTAAAACCTCAAACCTTAAATCTTTAGTTTTTCCTTTTTCTTCTTTTCTTCTTCTTTCCTGCTTGTTTCGAATGTTTCTCTGTTCTCTCCCTGTTTCTTTTCCTATTTCTTTTATACTATTTACTTTATTATATAATATAATATTATATTAATATAATTATTTAATAGTATTAATAATATATTTTAACACATAAAATCTCAGATTTTTTTTAAGCTTATGCCGCCTCAACTTATGCTAAATGGCATAATTGCCATTTTGGTCCTTTATAATTTCTTTTAATCTATAATTAAACTTTTACTCTTTATTCAATTTGATCCTTTTTCCTAATTTCTCTCAATTAAGCTAAATTCACTAAATAAAAATCTAATTAAACACACTACTAGACTCATAATTACTCCTAATGATTATTTACTAACTCGATTTACTAAGACGGAGGCCCGATAACACATTTTTTTTTCTGGTGCCCACGGATTTCGGGTCGTTACAATCTGCCTACTACTTTGCTTAGATGCTAGCCCACACCCAGGTGGCCAATCACGAACAGCAGACACAGCTCTCCTCTTGAACTTAGGGATTGAACCCGAAGGTTTACTTCCCTCGCCAAACTGCAATTTGCTTGCATCCATCAAAACGTCGGTCAATAAATCACTACGAGAGCTACGATTTGAATGTCCACCCAAGTTGGTTAAGATAACAGTTGAGATAATGAATCGGTTAACGAACCACTAAAAGAGATCTCTCTTACCCAAATCAATTGAATCCCGGAGTTTAGCAACCCTTGCTAAACACGTTGATCGCACCTATACAGATACCCGATGGGATTCGACTAATGAAGAAAGAATTCAAGAGAAGTGGCCTTTCGGCCAAACAGGGGACATAAGTCCACCTTCCACCATTCGGCCACACACAAAACACTCACCGCTTACCTACAGCTTCCCTCAGGATTCGGCACAACCAATCACCACAGAGAGATTCGGCTTCTAGGAATGAAGAGTGAAAATAAAGCCAACGAGAGATTAAGAAAGATTCGGCTCTAGCAGAGAAAGAGAAGAGAAAACAAAGAAGAAATGTCAGAGGACCTACCAATCCCTGATATGATTCGGCTTAGGTAAACTTCGGCAAGTGAGGCTGAACTTTAAAGGTTTCGGCTTCAAGAAGATATGAGAGTGATTTCGGCTTTTGTGAAAAGAAAGGAAAAGAATAACCCAATCCAATGTAGAATATACGGCTAGAGAGAGCTTCAAGAAAGAAAATGAAAACTCAAGTGAAAAGGGAGGAAGATGTGATATTTTCGGCTTTTGAAAGTGAGAAGAAAAGATGAACAAAAGTGACCCTAATGGTCTTCTAGGTTTCGGCTATGAGTCAAAAGAGAGAAAAGAGTTGAAATGCTAGGTGATTTTCGGCACAAGAGAGGATGAAAGAAAAACTAAAACAAAATATGAAGTACACACCAACTGCCGAAATAAAACCACTATACACTAGCACCCTTAGCTAGCTTCCCTTTGAATTTCGGCACACCCTTCCCCAAACTCCAAAATCGAATGCTCCACCATACCTTAGCCACTACCAAAATTCGGCTAACACACACTCCAACTCAATCCTTTCTTCCTCTCCTTGCTTCCTTCTCATCCAATCATTCAAACGAATTTGAATGATTCAAACTCCTAAATCTTCTCTCTTCCACACTTTCAAATCCTGTTGACTCCTTCAACCCTCATCCACCAGTGTCCATCCTGAGCACAACTCTCACTTGTCCTGGCGTCAAAAAGAATGCCCAAAAGGTGATTCCCGCAGCTCGAACCAAGGCTCCTTCTGCTCCCTGGCGTTACTCCCTTGTGCCTCTAGTGGCACCTCCTTGCCACTTTACCAAGGCATTTCCTATGTCAAAACATGCCACTACCTTCCCTTAACTCCTACTCCACTTAGCTCCCCCTTCTAAGTGCTCAAAAAGAAAATTTTTGCTATGGCTCAAGCCTACCCCTAGCTCATGCCTGGACCCCAAAACACCCTAAACTAACATAACAACCATACTATCTACATGCAGACAGATAAAATGCAAAGGCCCCGTTTTAAGGATGTTACACACTTGCCTTTAATCATTGTCAGAGTTAGTTTCAGGTTCGATCACATTCATTATAAATTTTAAAGCTCTGATTCACAGCAATCATTGTCTCTGATTTCCTTGGACACCCCATGAGAAGTTTGGGTGTTCCTCCAACCTAGATTATAAGTGTTACTATGAGGGTTATTCTGAGGTCTAGAATAATTACCCATATAGTTCATCTGTTCGCTTGCTATGCCAGGGTTGTAGGATAGATATTCTGTATTGTTCTTCCCTCCTCCATTTGTATAGCACTGCATCACTGAATGTACCTGCGAAGAACCACGCAAAGCATCAATTTTCTTATTTAAAAGTTCTACCTGATTTGGTAGCATGGTTACTGCATCGAGGTTGAAAACACTGGCGGCATTTGTTGGCCTTGTCCTTGTGACTTGCCACTAGTAGTTATTCAGTGACATCTCCTCTATAAACTCATAAGTTGCTTCAGGGGTTTTGTTATTTAGGGTTCCATCGGTGGCTAAATCAATCAACTGCCTAGTTGAGAGGTTCACACCATTGTAAAAGGTTTGAACCTGTAGCCACAAGGGTAACCCATGGTGAGGGCATCTTCTTAATAAATCCTTGTATCTCTCCAATGCATCATAAAGTGTCTCTAAATCCATCTATACAAAAGAAGAGATATCATTCCTTAACTTAGCCGTTTTAGCCAGCAGAAAATATTTAAGTAAAATTTTTCGGTCATTTGATCCCATGTAGGGATTGATCCTCGTGGTAACGAGTTCAATTTAGCTTTGTTTCTCAATAAAAAGGGAAACAACCAAAGGCGAATGGAATCATCAAAAACGTTACTAATCTTGAAAGTGTCGCAAAACTCAAGAAAATTTGCGATGTGATTGTTTGGATCCTCATCCTGCAAACCATCGAACTGAACAAATTGTTGAATCATCTGTATAGTGTTAGGTTTCAGTTTAAAATTATTTGCAACGATAGTAGGTCTAACAATACTTGATTCGGTTCCTGTTAAATTAGGTTTAACATAATCATACATAGTACGAGGAGCAAGATTTTGGTTCACCGAGTTTGCAGCAACCACAGGAGGTTACGGATTATTATTAGCCATCTTTCCAGTAATATTGGTTTCGTCTTCTTGCTCTTCTTCTATGTATTGCAAGCTTCGCCATATTTCTCTGCAGTTTCTACGAATGGTACCTTCTATATCACTGTAAAAAATCAAGGGTCCTGACAAGTTCCTTTTAGTTATAAACGAGAATTACCTGCCAGAAGAAAATAAAGAGAAATTAGCAAAGTTAAAATAAAAAATAAAAAAATAAAAATGACTAAAGTAATAAAAATTTAGTTTTACTAATATCTTAGTGCTCAGCAATGGCACCAAAAACTTGATGGATCTCGAAACTAACTATTATTTTGACAAAGGCAAGTGCACTTATCGAGCAATAGTATAGCTGTGGTGAGTCCGAAATATTGTATCCTCAAGGACCAAGTGTACTAGTATTAACTATCTTTTTATTATCTAGCCTAATAATTAAGGGAATTTGGTTTTTAATCTAAAATTAACTAACTAATTTAATTAATTATGAAAGTAACAGAGAGTAAATTGGGGAAAATACTTTTGGACAATTTATATGTGATAGGCAATACCTAAGGAAGAATCCACCTAGACTTCACTTATTACTTTTGATTCATGCGATTTATTCACGTGGCTTAATCCGTAGAAATCCCTAAATTATATTAATACCTCTTTCAAGGCTACTAACAACTGACTCTAGGTTGATTAATTGAAATCTCTTTCTAATTAAAACCCCTATTGTCGCATTAACTCAATCTATGGATTCCTTTATTAGGTTTGACCCTAATTCGGCAGATTTTCATCGCCCTATTTCTAGGGTTACAATCAACTCTGCTTAATTGTGTTGATCTACTCTTAGACAGGGACTTTTGCTCCACTGAATAAGCACATTCGACTTGAATCAATAACCTGAATTATCAAAACAAGAATAAGAACTCACAATTAAGAATAGGTACAAGTATTTATCTCATAAATCAAATAATAATAAGATCTATCTTAGGCTTCATCCCTTTAGGTATTTGAGAGATTTAGTTCATACTAATAGAGGGAAATATTAGAATAGGGAAAATAACAAAATATAAGAAAACCCAAAAACTTCTACAGAACTTGTGGGAGATTCTCGAGGGCTATCCTGGAGTATTTTCTCCTTCTACTCAGCGTCTATTCGACGTCCTGTCTACTCCTGTCGACCTTTGTCCAACTCCCCTTTTAGGTTGCCTCCTAGGGTGTTTATATAGGCTTCGAGATGCCTTTCTTGGCCCACAAGAATCCTATTCCGAATAGAATTCATCCTTATTTCGGCAGGGACATGCCCATGTGGCACGCCCATGGTCGATAGTCCAAGCCATGTTCGATCCTACTTGTCACACACGGTCATGTGATGTGCCCGTGGTTGATAGTCTAAGCCGTGGTCGATCCTACTCGTAACGCACGACTGTGTCCAATTGGTCCAGGCCGTGTTGATCTCCTAGGTAGGCCCATTTTGCCCCTTTTTGGCCTGTTTCTTGTTCTTTTCAACTCCATAACCTCTCCAAAGATTGAAACATGAAAATAAGAGATTAGAAGTATCGAATTAATCAAATGCAATGAAAAATCATCCAAAATTAAGCTAAGCATGGGGTTAAAATATGTGTAAATATCAATATTTCTGTTTTATGCTTAGAACCTAATAGTTTCGATTTCATCTCGAGTTATCGAGGGCGGGAAAGTGCTTCATGGGTGAAAGCATGTTTTTCAAGGCTGTCCTAGGGTTGTTTTGTGACCACACGGGTGGCCACATGGGTGTGTGCCTGTTCACAAGATCGTGTGCATTTAGGAATTAGGGTTTTCTGGCAAGTTTTATTGCCACACGGTTGTGTGGTTGATTTGGGGATTTTTTTCTATTTCCACATGGGCGTGCGTGTTTGGGAATTAGGGATTTAGTAATTTGGTGCCACACGGCCTGGTCACATGCTCGTGTGGCTAATTTGGGGATTTAGGGATCTCACATGGGCGTGTGATTTGGATACACAATCGTGTTTGGTAGGCACACGAGTGTATGAGACTCTCACACGCCCGTGTCTATCCTGCACTCTATTCTAGCACAATTGGACAGAGAGTTACATGACCTGTTCACACGGCAGTGTCCCTAGCTCACAGGGGCATGTGCCTCCCTCCACACAGGCGTTGTAACCCCCACACGACTTAGGTTTTTCCACACGGCTGCAGCACACGGTCGTGTGGTCCCAAGGCACTTATTTTGCTTTGGTACATGTTTTCGATCTGAAAATGTGTCTGTGTGTTTCAACCCTTGGCTAATCTTTAGTGAGGGTAATTAAGACTCTAAACGGGGATTTTGCTTAAGTGTTATTTGTGACTATTGAGTGAGATGATTGATTCTGAACCCAGTTTGCTGGGAGTGTGTGTATATTTATTTTTGTCAGATTTTTGTCGACATATTCATCGTTCTGTAAGACTGTATGCATTCATATACTTGCATAAAGTAAGTATTTGGGTTGGGTGTGAAGAGAAGGAAGACTGATTCTGATATGATCTGGCAGTTTAACTGCAACTTGTCTGTACAACAGTTTACCGTAATGTAATATACAACATATACGTCAGCCTTGATGCATATTGTTATCTTAGTGGCTTAGACCGCATACATGGTGTGTAGGGTTGGATGGGCCTCTCGAGGTCCTATGTGGTGTGTCTGGTTGGATGAGCTTAAACAGATCTTTTATGGTGTGATTGGGGGACGGAGAGGTATTTTGGCTGGATGGGTAGTTTTATTTTATATACTTGATCCTCAAAATCAGAGCTTTAAAATTTATAATGAGAATGATCGAACCTGGAAACTAACTCTAACAACGATTTTAAGGCAAGCGCACCTATCGAACAGTAGTATAGTTTAGGTAAGATCGGAATATTGAATCCCAAAGGAACCAAAAGTACTAATACTAACTCTCTTTCTATTATTTAGCCTAAGAATTAAGTGAATGTTCCTCTAATCTAAATTTAACTATGAACTAAACTAAAGAAGTAGAGACAAAAAGATTGAATTTGGAAAAAATAACTTGGAAGAAAAACCAATTGATTAAGACGATACCCTTAGGGAGAATCCGCCTAGACTTCACTTGTTATCTAACTCAGAACCAGACGATTTATTCATTTGACTTGATCCGTAAGATTTCCTAAGTTATATTAAACCCTCTCTCGAAGTGAATAACGTCTAACCCTAGGTTGATTAATTGAAATCTCTTTCTAATTAAAACCCCTAGAATCGCATTAACTCGATCTATGGACTCCCATATTAGGTTTCACCCTAATCCGGCAGAATCTTGTCACCCTATCTCTAGGCGTGCGATCAACTTCGCTTAATTATGCTAGATCTACTCTTAAGCAAGGACTTTTGCTCCACCACCTAAGCACATCATAATTGAATCAATATCACAGAAATATCAACACAAGAATTAAGAACACATAATTAAGAACAGGTCAAATATTTATCATATAGTTTAGCAAATGATAACAAGATTCGTCTTAGGTTTCATCCCCTTCAGGTATCTAAAGGGTTTAGTTCATACCAAATAAAGAAAACATCTCAGAAGAAAAGATAAAACAAAACTTAAGAAATCCCTAAAACTCCCTGAAGGAATTGAAGGAGAGATCTGCCGTCTTGAGTAGAATTTCGACTTCTTGAGATGGATCAACTGGTTATCTTCGAGTGATTTCCTACAAATCTGGCCTTTTCGGCTCGGCCCGTTGGCCTAGCTAGCCGCCCTCTTTCTGGTAACACTTAGGGTGTTTATATAGGCTTTTGAAATATGTTTTTTCGCCTCTAAGTATCAAAATCCGAATGAAATTACTCTTTCCTATGACAGGGACACGACCATGGCACACGCCCGTGTGGATCTTGGCCAGGCCGTGCTCGGACTTATTTAATGAGGCACGACTGTGTGAATCGAGATCAAGCCGTGTTCTACTAGATTGACGTAGCATGGCCGTATGGGCTTAAGTCCAGGTCGTTTTGATTTCCACTTTGGCCCAATTTGGTCTGTTTTAGGCCCATTTCTCATTCTTTTCATCCTCGGGTGCTTTCTTGAGTATAAGACATGAAAAGAAAGGATTAAGAGCACCTTTTTACATAAATCAAGGGATAAATCATCCAAAAGCATACTAAATGTGGGATTAAAATATGTTACTTTTACGGTTTATCAAATACCCCCACACTTAAGCTTTTTCTTGTCCTCAAGCAAAATTCTCAACTTACAATTAAAACGAACTTTCAATGATTCATAATTCCTATCAACAATGTCTCATCATAATTCATAGATAATTTATACATGGCTAATTTAACTCAAAGAGTCCTAAATATTCAAACAATCAAAGTCATACATTTGTAGCACAAAAACATAGGTGTCTCCCTTTATCTAAATAAATACCTCTGATTCAAAATTGACAAGGATTGACATCCTTACAAAAGATTCACTCAAATCACTCAAAGTGTTTAAGGTTCAGAAAAAGAGCACTCATAAGTCGAACCTGAAAAGTTAATCCCATAGGCTTGCCTGAAAATCAAATCTCTACCACTATAATATGAGATGATAAAAAGATCAAAAAGTGTTTACAGGGTTGTAACGGGGCTAGGGTTAAAGGTGTGGATAAAGGTTAAATTAGAAGGTTAGAATCGAGACTGAGTTGACAAGTTACCTATCTAGAAGATGAACTAATCCTAAATAATTACATTAATTGAAAATTTAATAATACTAATAATTGATCGCTAAAATCAGAGCTTTAAAATTTATAAAAGAATGATCGAACCTAGAAACTAACTCTGACAACAATTAAAGGCAAGTGTACCTATCGAACAGTAGTATAGTTTAGGCAAGACCGGATTGTCGAACCCATAGGAACTAAAAGTACTAATACTAACTTTCTTCTTATTATTTAGCCTAAAATAAGTGAAGTTGTTTAATCTAAAATTAACGAACTACTAAGTTAAAGACATAAGACAAAAAGAACGAATTAAGAAAATAACTTTAGGAAAACTCAATTGATTAAGACGATACCCTCAGGAAGAATCCACCTAGACTTCACTTGTTATTTATCATTGAATCATACGATTTACTTACTTAATTTGATTCGTCTAATCCTAGGTTAATTAGTGGAACTCTCATTCTCTTATAATAACCCCCTAGAATAGCAGTAAATCAATCTGTGGACTTCCATATTAGGTTTCACCCTAATTCGGCAAAATCGCGTCACCCTATCTCTAGGCGTGTGATCAACTCCGCTTAATTATGCTAGATCTACTATTAAGTAGGGTCTATTCTTCCTCTACCTAAACACATTAGATTTGGATTAAGTATGCATAATTAAGAACAAACTAAGTATTTTTCATATAATTCAATAATAAATAACAAAACTCATCATAGGTTTCATCCATTCAAGTATCTGAAGGGTTTAGTTCATAACTGTAAAAGAAAACATCTCAAGAGAAAAGATAAAACAAAACATAAGAAGTCCCTAAAACTCCCTGAGGGAATTGAAAGAGAAATTCGCCGTCTTGAGTAGAATTCTAGCTTATTGAGATGGATCAACTGGCTACCTTCGAGTGATCTCCCACAAATCTGCCCTTTTCGGCTTGGCTCCTAGCCTAGCTGAACACCCGTTTCGGCTTCTGTTGAACTCCCCTTTCAAGTTGCCCCCTTGTGTGTTTATATAGACTGTGAGATGCCTTACTTGGCCCCTAAGTATCCTAATTTAAGTAGAATTCCTAATAGGGTGTTTGAATAGGCTTTGGAATGTGTTTCTTTGCCTCCAAGTATCCTTTCCCGAATGAAATTGCTCTTTCCAACGATAGGGACACGGCCATGGCACACGTCCATGTGAATCGTGGCCAGGCCGTGTTCGGACTTTTAATAAGGCACGGCAGTGTGGTCTCTGGGCCAGGCCGTGTCGATTTTGTGATGTGGCCCATTTACTCTGTTTTGGGCCCGTTTTCTGTTCTTTTTATCCTCGTGTGCTTTCCTGGGTATAAAACATGAAAACAAAGGATTAAGAGCACCTTTTTATATAAATCGAGCCTTAATTCATCCAAAAGCATACTAAATGTGGGGTTAAAATATGTTACTTTTACGGTTTATCAAATACCCCCACACTTAAGCTTTTGCTTGTCCTGAAGCAAAATTCTCAACTTACAATTAAAACGAACTTTCCATAATTCATAATTTCTATCAACAACGTCTTATCATAATTCATAGATAATTTATACATGGATAATTCAACTCAAAGAGTCCTAAAGATTCTAACAATCTAAGTCATAGTTTTTATAGTACGAAAATGTAGGTGTTTCCCCTTACCTGAATAATTACTTATGATTCAAAATCGACAAGAGTTGACATCCTCACTAAAGATTCACTTAAATCATTCAAAGTGTTTAAGGTTCAAAATTAAGAACTCAATAAGTCGAACATGAAAAGTTAATCCCATAGGATTGCATGAAAAATCAAATATCCACCATTGTAAAATGAGATGATACACAAATCAAAAGGTCTTTAACAGGGTTGTAACGGGGCTAAGTTAAGGGTATGGATGTTGGCTGAATTAACAGGTTAGAATCGAGATTGACCTGATAAATTACCTAACTAGAAAAAAAAATGAACTAATCCTAAATAATTACATCAATTGAAAATTTTCAAATACTAATACTCTAATACGAGATTTTTCTTCAAGATTTGAAATTTATAAATATAAGCTCAGCTTAATCATAGAACTAATAATGGACATACTTCGAATTTTTTTTAAGAACAAACTAAGTAATAATAGGAAAGAACTTTTACAACTGAAATATAGAACATAGTTAAGTAACTGCTCAGAATCAAATCTCGACAAAAAAGGTAATCAAGAAGAATGGTAATAACAAATACAAAAGGCTTTGGGTTAATATTAGTGGGTAAGTCAATGAAAAGGGTTGTTAGGAGCAAATGGGTTCACTAGGGGTTAATTTATGAGGGTAGGCCTTTTAGTGGTGTAAGTGGGTTAAATCCTAAGTCCCTTAATCATCTCTGTATATCAAATTAAAAGTGTGGTCTCGACATGTATAATAAATGCAAGTTCTAGAATAACAAATCAATGTTGACACACTCATAATCAATAAGGTGAGCAAGAAAAAGAATATATGCTCTATAAGGCTCAAAATCTCACAAAAAATTATGGGATTTTGATGTCAACCTCGTAAATTTCAAACTTTAAAGTAATATTCAAATTCAGGTAGACAACCTAGAAAATTTTTTAATTTCTGAAAAATAGACTTATTATGCTTGATTCTCTAGTATCTTTCAAAATTAATCATCAATGCCCAATTATCAATGACTTAATCCAAAACACATCAATAGAAATCATAAATCATCAGAAATTTCATCCTAATTAGTAATATGAGAAAATTACTTTAGAACAAGGCATAATTCAGGGATTTTCAAATAATACTTATAGTTAACCCCCCCACACTTAAGATGTACATTGCCCTCAACGTATAAAGATAGATAATAGCATATAGTAGGATAATCAAAAGAGAGGGAGAGAAGTGAAACTTCTTGATTTTTGGATGAAGTTAATGAAAAGAAACTGGATAAGATTGGAGGCGAACGTGGGGAAGCATCTCGAACAGTTTGAAATTGAATCCTCGAAGCTATCGGTTGAATTTTATTGTGTCCTAATCTAAATCTAAATAAAAGAAAATAATAAAGAAGATAAAAATAAAAATAAAAGAATAAAAAATAAAAAAATAAAAATAAAAATAAAATAAGAATAAAATAAGAATAAGAATAAAATAAGTAATTAATTAAATAGTGATACGGTCCACGCCCTTGTGCCGACCTGTGGTGTTCACACGACCACGGCCACGACCGTGTGCAAGGCCGTGTGGGTATGGAAACCTACTCCTAAATATGAAAAGAAATAAAACTAAACTAATTAGTAGGGTTAGTGATCGTTGTAAAATCAGAGTTTTAAATATTTATAAAAGAATGATCAAACCTGGAGACTAACTCTGACAACGATATTAAGGCGAGTGTACCTATCACACAGTAGTATAGCTTAGGCAAGGCCGGATATCAAACCTAAAGGAACTAAAAGTATTAATACCCACTTTCTTTTTATTATTTAACCTAAAAATAGAGTGAAGGTTGCTTTTAAACTAAATTGCCGAGAACTAACTAAGGAAACAAAGACAAAAAGGCGAATTTGGGGATAACTTGAAAAAACACTCAGTTGATTGCGATGATACCCTAGGGGAGAATCCACCTAGACTTCACTTATTATCTAACCCTAAATTATATGATTTTTTTACTTACCTTGATTCGTAAGACTCCCTAACCTATATTAAACCCTCTCTCGAGGCGAATAATGTCTAACCCTAGGTTAATTAGTGGAACTCTCGTTCGCTTATAATAACCCCCTAGGATAGCAGTAAATCAATCAATGGACTCCCATATTAGGTTTTACCCTAATCTGGCAAAATCTCGTAACCCTATCTCTAGGCGTCCGATCAACTCTGCTTAATTATGTTAGATCTTCTCTTAGGCAGGGTCTATTCCTCCTCCACCTAAGCACATTAGATTTGGATTAAACAACATAATTAAGAACAAACTAAATAATTTATCATATAACTTAAAAATCAAATAATAAAATCTGTCTAGGTTTCATCCCCCTTCAGGTATCTGAGGGGTTTAGATCATAATGTAAAAGAAAACATCACAAGAGAAAAGATAAAACAAAACATAAGAAAAATCCTAAAACCCCTGAAGGAATTGAAGGAGAATTCCACTTTGAGTATAACTCCGACTTCTTGGGATGAATCAACTGGCTATCCTCGCGTTATTCCCTAACTCTAACCTTCTAGGCTTGGCTCCTTGGCCTAGCTTTTGATCCTTTCAAAGGTGGTACTTGGGGGATATTTATAGGCTCTTGGAATGCGATTCATTCTCCTTAAGTATCCTTTTCCGACTAAAATTGCTCTTTCCAGCGACAGAGACATGGCCATAGCACACGCTCGTGTAAATCGAGACCTGACCGTGTTCGGATTTCTACTTAAGGCACAGCTATGTGTGGTGGTGATGGGGCCGTGCTCTAGGTGCTCGTCGAGACACGGCCGTGTGGACCTTGGGCCAGGCCATGTCAATTTCGTGAAAAGGCCCATTTGCTTCGTTTTAGGCCTGTTTTGTGTTCTTGTCATCCTCAGGTGCTTTCTTGGGTATAAGACATGAAAAGAAAGGATTAAAAGTACCTTTTTTATACAAAAAAGGCATAAATCTTCAAAAAGCATAATAAATGTGGGATAAAAATATGTTACTTTTACGGTTTATCAAATACCCCCACACTTAAGCTTTTGCTTGTCCTCAAGCAAAATTCTCAACCTACAATTAAAACGAACTTTCCATGATCTATAATTCTTATCACCAATGTCTTATCCTAATTCACAGATAATTCATACATGGATAATTTGATTCAAAGCGTCCTAAAGATTCAAATGAGATAAATCATAATTTTGTACCTCGAAATATAGGTGTCTTCCCTCTTTTAAATAACTACCTTTTTAATTCAAAATCGACAAGGATTGATATCCTCGCTTAGGATTCACTCAAATCACTTAAAAGTGTTTAAGGTTCAGAAAAGGATCGCTCATAAGTCGAACCTGAAAAGTTAATCCCATAGGCTTGCTTGAAAATCAAATCTCCACCACTGTAATATGAGATGATAAATAGATCAAAAGGTCTTTGTTCGGGTTGTAATGGGGCTAGGGTAGAAGGTATGGTCACAGGCTAAAATTAGAGGGTTAGAATCAAGATTGAATTGACAAGTACCTACCTAAAACTTTACCGAAACTTTGTTGACTGAAAGGTATTAATCCTATTAATACGAGCTTTGGCTTTTCTGGTGTTACCTCTGTTTTGCCATCGTCTACTTTATTTTTTGGAATTGGATTTCGTTCATCTAATCCCTTACTGTCCTGAGCTGTGATGGCTTGAATTTGCTCTTTAGGTTTGACCTCAGTATTACTTGGTAAACATCCTTGTGGTCATTCTGACATCATCTTTGCAAGCTGTTCCACTGCATTTGTCACTTCCTTGACTAACTTAACAATTTCATCAAGTCAGCTCTCGTTGCTTTTGATCGCTCTATCAGTTTCTTGGAGATGTTCCTCGAGGGTTGGTTTCTTTTCTTGTGGATATGGCTATCTTCGGAAGTTTTGAGGAGGTTGTTGCCTTTGGTTTCCTTGATTTCCTTGTCCTCCCCATGAAAAACTTGGGTGGTTCCTCCAACCTGGATTGTAAGTGTTACTATAAGGATTATTACTGGATCAGAAATTATTACCTATATAGTTCATCTATTCATCTTCTGCTCCTGGTTGGTAGGGTGGGTACTCCGGATTCGCCACAGTTCCACTTGCATCACACTGCATGACTGGATGTATCTATGAAGAACACAAACTATCAAGCTTTTTATTCATCATCTCTAGCTGCGTTGATAGCATGGTCACGGCATCGACATTGAAAACTCTTGCCGATTTTGTCGGTTTGGTCCTTGAAGCCGACCATTGATAATTGTTTAAAGACATCTCCTCAAGGAACTCATAGGCTGCTTCAGGAGTTTTGTTGTTCAGTGTTCCACCGGCGGCTGAATCTATCAGTTGCCTCGTTGAGGGGTTTACTCCGTTGTAGAAGGTTTGGACTTGTAGCCACAGGGGTAAACCATGGTGTGGGCACCTCCTCAAGAGATCTTTGAATCTCTCCCATGAGTCGTATAGTGTCTTTAAATCCATATGCACAAAGGAAGAGATATCATTACGTAATTTGATCGTTTTGGCCGGTGGAAATACTTTATCAAAAACTTTTCGGTCATCTGATCCCATGTAGTGATTGACCCTTGTTGTAACGAGTTTAACCATTGTTTGGCTTTATTTCTTAATCAAAAAGGGAATAACCGAAGACGTATGACATCATCAGAAACACCATTTATTTTGAAGGTATCATAGAAGTTAGCTATGTGCCTGTTTGGATCTTCGTCCTGTAAACCATCAAATTAAACAAACTGTTGAATCATTTGTATTGTGTTAGGCTTTAATTCAAAATTGTTAGCAGATATAGCAAGCCTAACAATACTAGATTCTGCTCCTGTTAAATGTGGTCTCGCATAATCAAACATTGTACGTGAAGCATTATTTTCCCCCACATCTGGTGGTGCTGGGTTGTTTTCTGCCATCCCTTCAGTAGGATTGGATTTGTTTTCTTCCTCTCTCTCTGTGTAATCTAAGGCTCGCCTGGTTGCCCTACGATTCCTACGAGCAGTAGCTTCAATTCCATTTTCGGATATCAAAGGTCCTCTTGGGTTCCTTCTAGTCATAAACTAGAGGTACCTGTTAGAAAAAAGAAAGAAAGAAAATTTTAGCTAAAAGGAAAAAAAATAAAAAATAAGAAATAAGAAATAAATTGCAAAAATAAAAATTAGGGCTAATGTAATAAAAATAGAGTTTTCTTAATATTTTAGTTCCCCGGCAACGGCGCCAAAAACTTGATCGCTGTAAAATCAGAGTTTTAAATATTTATAAAAGAATGATAAAACCTGGAGACTAACTCTGACAACGATATTAAGGCAAGTGTACCTATCGAATAGTAGTATAGCTTAGGCAAGACCGGATATCGAACCCAAAGGAAATAAAAGTATTAATACTCACTTTCTTTTTATTATTTAACATAAAAATAGAGTGAAGGTTGCTTTTAAACTAAATTGTCGACAACTAAACTAAGGAAACAAAGACAAAAAGATGAATTTGGGGATAACTTGAAAAAAGACTCAGTTGATTGCGATGATACCCTCGGGAAGAATACACCTAGACTTCACTTAATATCTAACCCTAAATTATATGATTTCTTTACGTAGCTTGATCCGTGAGACTCTCTAACCTATATTAAACCCTCTTTCGAGGCAAATAACGTCTAACCCTAGGTTAATTAGTGGAACTCTCGTTCGCTTATAATAACCCCCTAGGATAGCAGTAACTCGATCAATGGACTCCCATACTAGGTTTCACCCTAATCCGGTAAAATCTCGTAACCCTATCTCTAGGCGTCCGATCAACTCCGCTTAATTATGTTAAATCTTCTCTTAAGCAGGGTCTATTCCTCCTCCACCTAAGCACATTAGATTTGGATTAAGCAACATAATTAAGAACAAACAAAATAATTTATCATATAACTTAATAATCAAATAACAAAATCTGTCTAGGTTTCATCCCCCTTCAGGTATCTAAGGGTTTAGTTCATAATGTAAAAAGAAAACATCACAAGAGAAAAGATAAAACAAAACATAAGAAAAATCCTAAAACCCCCTGAAGGAATTGAATGAGAATTCCGTCGTCTTGAGTATAACTCCAGCTTTTTGGGATGGATCAACTGGCTATCCTTGCATTATTCCCTAACTCTGACCTTCTAGGCTTGGTTCCTTGGGCTAGCTTTCGATCCTTTCAAAGGTGGTACTTGGGGGATATTTATAGGCTCTTGGAATGTGATTCTTTCTCCCTAAGTATCCTTTTCCAACTGAATTTGCTCTTTCCAGTGACAGAGGCACGGCCATAGCACACGCTCGTGTGAATCAAGACCTGACCATGTTCGGATTTCTACTTAAGGCACGACCATGTGTGGTGGTGATGAGGCCGTGCTCTAGGTGTTTGTCGAGACACGACCGTGTGGACCTTGGGCCAGGCCGTGTCAATTTCGTGAAAAGGCCCATTTGCTTTGTTTTAGGCCCGTTTTGTGTTCTTTTCATCCTCGGGTGCTTTCTTGGTTATAAGAGATGAAAAGAAAGGATTAATAGCACCTTTTTATTCAAAAGAAGGCATAAATCTTCAAAAAGCATAATAAATGTGGGATAAAAATATGCTACTTTTACGGTTTATCAGTTAGTGCCTGGGTTGCCTTCTGAGAAGCGCTCGTTTAAAATCTTGAGCTAGACTTTACCAGTTATTTGTATGGTCAAGGTGGTTTGAGGAGGTGAAAATCCTTTTTCATGCGCTCAACTTGATTTTTGATATAAAATTTCAGTCGAGTAGGTTTACCTCAAAAGTGTTGAATTTAGGATTGCTTACCTCGACTGTCCCATATAGGAAGACATTAAGTACCTCAAAAGTGATTTCTTCGTTTGCCTTGAGGTCTGAATTGGTGATTCGAGGGTCTTCCTTATTCAAACTACCTGATCATCTATTTTGATGTGATTTTTTGTTCTTATCAGTTCGTCTGGGGTTTCCTTCGGTTTCACTTCGTGTGGTTCCGGTTTTTTTTTTAAATTGTGTTGTCCACTCTTCTAGTTTGTCGACCCTAAGGCTTCGTTCCTCATTGAATTCTTCTTTGTTGGCACAAAGTCTAAGATCTAGCTCAGCTAGGTGATTTCATGATGATTCTTGTAAAGAAGGTTGAACCAAATGGTTATCAATAAAATTATCATTCGTACCTTTATTACTTGATGTCCTAGTTGGGTCAAGAGCTTGAAGAGTGATTGTTTCATCGTCTACACGAAGTGTGAGTTCACTAAAATCTTCCTCTATGTGGTTTTTCTTTATTGCATCAGGATATGGCACACGAGGTTGGTATTCTTTATCACTTGATGTTCTGGTCGAGTCAAGGGCTTGAAGAGTGACTATCTCATCACCTACACGAAGTATGAGTTCTCCTGCTTATATATCAATTTTAGCTCTGGTAGTTGCTAAAAAGGGTCTTCCTAAAATTAAAGGAATATTATTGTCCTCATCCATGTCTAAAATGACAAAGTCTACTGGGAATACAAATTTATCAATTTTGATTAGAACATTTTCTATTATACCCATAAGAATTCTGATAGTTTTATCAGTTAATTGAATGCTCATCCTAGTTTGTTTAGGTTTCCCTAGACCTAGTTGTTTAAACAGTTTATAAGGCATAACATTTATGCTTGCCCCTAAATCGGCTAACGCATTTTCTATAGATAAGCTACCAATTATGCATGGAATTGTAAAACTCCCTGGATTTTTTAATTTCTGTGGTAGTTTATTTTGTAGAATTGCCGAGCACTTTGCGTTTAACACACGAGTGATCACATGCTCGTGGGGCCACAAATGCCAAAGTTTTGGCTTTTCGGCTTTTCGACTTTCACCAATTCATAGTAGAGAGGGGTGTGATTACACACCTGTTTGCGCAATGTACAGATTATCCCACGCGCGATCAACCTACAATCATCCCAGCATAAGCAAACTCTCCTCCTTTAGAACATTAATATTAAAGCCCCAAACCGATATCACCACTTATCTTGACCGAAAGTTATGCGATTATTGCTCTTAGATCGCTGGTTGAAAATGATCACACCCTTCTTCTCGATTTACTACACATAAGAAGGACTTCATTAGCAATAATTTTTAATACAAGGCTTGAATTCATGCCCAAAGTCCAAAGAATTAGAGTTAGAGCAGATTGGGTATTCGGTCAACACTACAAAACAAGTCTACTGACCCCATAGTATTCGACCAATGAGGTATTCGAAGAAGAAAGTAGAGATGTGCATAGAAACAAGGTAGTCGATGTTCCACTGATTGTTAGAGACTATCATCCATAAGGTTTCGAAATAACAAGACAAGATTTATGACATTCAGTCTATATTGGAAAAGCGGAGAAACAAAAGAGAGGGGAAAAAAGAGATGTAGGATTTGGCTTATCACAGTGTTATGAACAGAAGAAGAGATTGTCACCCACTACCAAACCGACTGGCACAGAAGAGAAACAAAAAGAGAGTCAGCCACTTAGTGAAAGAGCAGAGGAGAACAATTGAGAAACGGTGAAGGAGAAATAAGAGAGAAGAATAAATTCGGTTGAAAGGAAAAATAACAGAGGAAAAAGGAATCCAAAAGGTACCAAGAGGCACTTGGCTCATAAGGAATCGACCAAGTGACTTACAATGCCAATACATAAAAGGACAATTCAGCCAGGGAGAAACAAAAATAAGAAAAAAAAATGCCAAAAGAAAGAAGCCAAAAATCTAAGTAGCTAGGTCCCTAATTCGGCACAACTCTCCTCTCACTCAAACTCCTTGATTCTCTCCCCTTATCCCTCCTTGAATCTCTTCATGACCAGTTCAAACACCATTCAAATCTATTCAAACTCCCCTTAGCTGTGTTTCAATCTAACTTTACTACCTACACAACTCAAGTAGCAAAATAAATACCCATTACGCAACCCAAGACTTGAACCTCAAACCTCACAGTTGCACAACACGCCACTTTGCCACTAGGCCACAAACTCTTTTTGTGTCATAAACAAGCACTATTATTTATAAAGCCTATATGCCAATGTCCAGATTCATTTAAGAGAAAAACTAAAAATTTTGCAAAAGCCAAGAGTTGAACCCAGGCTTCTCAAACACTTCCATACACACCCAAAACACTTAACCATTGAAGCAGATACACAATTGTGTGAAAACATGCAAAATTAAAGACCCTATATTTAAGGGGCGTTACAAAACAACACGAAAAACATCATTAAAGAATATCCTGAAGTAATTTTCCATCAAGATTATAATGAAGATCTTTATTTCTTTCAGTTATACTGTCTCTTGGATGTTTTTATTTTCAAGCATGAACTAATTTTCTAAATACCTAGAGAGATGAACACTATGATGGATTTTGTCATTTGATTTTTATTTCACGCAATAAATACTTAGTTTCTGGTTCTCAATTATGTGTGCTTAATTCTTGGTTTGATATTTCTAGATTATTGATTCATGTTTGATATGCTTAAATCATAGGAGGAATAGACCTTGTTTAAGAGTGGATCTTGCATAATTGAGTGGAGTTGCATGTAATCCAAGAAATAGGATGACATAAATCTATCGGATTAGAGTCAAATCTAATAGGGGAATGCCTAGCATGAGTTAATACGATAATATGTGTAACGCCCTAAATTTTGGGCCTAGAAGAAAAAAGTTTTGAACAAGGAAATAGTTAGGAGACTGCACATAAATATTTAGTTGTGCAAGAAAGTGACATAAATGAATGTCTACTTCAGTGGTTAAGTGATCTAGGAGTGTTTGGAAGTGTCTGAGAAGTTAGGGGTTCAAGCCTTGGCTTATGCAAAATTTTTATTTTAAATGAATGAAATCCTTGGATATAGATAGTAGGTTCTTAAATTATTGTGGTTAAAATATGATCCAAAGGAGTTGTTGGTCAAGTGGTAAGGGGAGTGTGGAGTGTACATGGGGTCTAAGGTTCGAGTGGTGGCGCATAAAAAATAGAGTATTTATTTTGTGGCCTAATTCGTGTGGGTGGTAGAGTTGGATTAAAATACTGCTGAGTGGAGTTTGAACTAGTCATAGAGAGAATTAAGGAGGGATATTTGGAGAGATTTGAGGAGAGAATATTGGGATTTAGGGAGGTTGTTGTTATGGAGAGATAATAGGAGAAAATTAAGGGATATGAAGTTGATGGAGAGTGTGTAGCCGAGTTGGAGGAGGGATTTTTAGGATTTCGAGTTGTTACCGATTTGGTGAGAGTTAGAATTCGGGTTTCATTCCTGTTCTTTCAACCTTGGCCGAATATAGCTTCTCTCCTCCCTCGCCATTTTTCTTTTCGGTTTTCTCTCCTAGCTGATTCTCTCTTCTTTTTTTAAGCACTGCTGAATACTCTCCCCTCTTCTCTTTTTCTCTGTTATTTTCCTTGTTACGTTGTTACTTTGGCTGAGCACCATCGCACCTTCCTATTTTTGTTCTCGGCTTTAGCAAAGGTTTGTTGATCAATTGGGAGCGTATGATTTTTTTCTTCCTCTCCCTGAAGTGCTCTTCATTGGCCGAATACTGATAGATTAATCCTAATTCATGGTTCTTTGTACGCTACATCTCTAATCTACAATCTATTTTATCGTTGTTAGTAAGTGGTTATGGTATTATAAGGAGTCATCTGTTACTTTTTGAGAAACGGTATTGAGTGGCATGTGGGGTGCAATTGAGATGGTTTGTCAAGTATGAGTCTAATATAGAGATGGTGACTTTTGTGTAGGTGGTGGTCGAGGTTGATTGGCACATTGCCTGGGAACCAAGGGTGCGATGATCATTGATTTTCAGAATAAGAGTGTTCGGAATGAGGAGAAACTGCAAATCACATCAGGTGTGTAATAGTACTCTGTAAACGGTAATCAATGAAAAAGTCAAAAAAGTGTGTACTCACATTGTTTTAACCGTAGGTCGGCAAAAGTCGAAAAGCTAAAAAATATGGCATTTGATGCCACACAGGCGTGCAATCGCACTTGTGGCAATCGGAGCCCGCGAAATAGGGGCGTTTGTTTGTAGAGGCTACCATGAGCGATCTCATGGGCTTAGGCTGTTTTGGGCCAGGTTGGGTCGAAATGATGACCGAAATACACCCGTAGGGTAAAATGACTGAAATACCCCATAGGGTAAAATGACCAAAATACCCCCGTATGGTAAAATGACTGAAATACCCCAATAGGGTAAAATGACTAAAATACCCCCATAGGGTAACTGAAATACCCCCATAAGATAAAATGATTGAAATACCCTCAAGGGTAAAATGACTGTTATACCCTTAGGAGATGAAATGACTATTTTGGCCTTATGTTATGTATGATATTATGTCATGACATATTGCATGGGGATGGGTTGTTATATTTGGAGGAAGTGTACTGTACTGATAAGGTCACACGGGTCACCCAAGATGACTGTGGACCTACTGATGGCTATAAGTCGTTTATTTTACTGGCAGCTTTGCTATAATACTGTTTAGTGCCGCAACCGATGCTAATCTTGGTGTGTCTGGCTGGGTGGGTCGATTTTATCCCCACATGGTGTGTTTGGCGGGATGGAGTGGTGTGTGGAGGCTGGATTGGGTAGGATTTCTGATTGCATATCTGCACTGATTAATGATACTGTACTGTTACTGCATCGATTAATGATATTACATATTGTTCACTGCATGACTGATATTTGTTACTATTATGGGCTAAGGCCCCACTGATACTATTACTGAAATTGGGCAAAGGCACTACTAATTACTGGCATTGTGATGGGCTCAAGCCCAAATGTTTACTGTTACAAGAAAGGGCATAGGCCGACACTGAACTGGACTGTTATAGTAATGAGCTTAGGCCCAAACTGTATTTATCTACTGTTTAATTGACTGTTTGCTTGCTAGGGGATTACACACTGAGTTTTCGTAAACTCACCCCTCTGTTTAACTGTACAGGTAATCCACAGTCATAAGCGTGTCGGTGCTACGAGGGACTCGATGATGGCCACACAACCGCATCAGCTTTTGTTTTTAGCTTTTGATTTATAAGTAACTGAATTTGGGTATTTTTATATAATAATGCCTCTTTAAAGTTATAAACTTTAAATTGGGGTTTTTATTTATTTAGTTTGATATAAACTGCTTGTTGTAGAAAAAGACGGGTTTTCAAAATGTAACTATTTCCAAAGATGCCCTGTTTTCGCAACATTTCCTAAAAAATTAACTTCCGTAATAAATGAGATTTTGAAAATTAATAACGTTTTAAAATTGATTAGCTTTTAATGATGCACGCTTTGGAAATGAACAACCCATTTTGGAATCATATTTTAATAACAAAATGATTAATTGATTTTGAGGATTTCAATGACAACAAGTTTTACGCTAAACACTTCAATGTGACACCGCTAGATTCGGCCATAACGTCTAGGTCGACACTGAACTGGACTGTTATAGTAATGAGCTTAGGCCCAAACTGTATTTATCTACTGTTTAATTGACTGTTTGCTTGTTAGGGGATTACACACTGAGTTTTCGTAAACTCACCCCTCTGTTTAACTGTACAGGTAATCCCCAGTCATAGGCGGGTCGGTGCTGGGAGGGACTCGATGATGGCCACACAACCGCATCAGCTTTTGTTTTTAGCTTTTGATTTATAAGAAACTGAATTTGGGTATTTTTATATAATAATGCCTCTTTAAAGTTATAAACTTTAAATTGGGGTTTTTATTTATTTAGTTCGATATAAACTACTTGTTGTAGAAAAAGACGGGTTTTCAATAGGTAACTATTTCCAAAGATGCCCTATTTTCGCAACATTTCCTAAAAAATTAACTTCCGAAATAAATGAGATTTTGAAAATTAATAACGTTTTAAAATTGATTAGCTTTTAATGATGCACGCTTTGGAAATGAACAACCCATTTTGGAATCATATTTTAATAACAAAATGATTAATTGATTTTGAGGATTTCAATGACAACAAGTTTTACGCTAAACACTTCAATGTGACACCGCTAGATTCGGCCATAACGTCTAGGCCGACACTGAACTGGACTGTTATAGCAATGAGCTTAGGCCCAAACTGTATTTATCTACTGTTTAATTGACTGTTTGCTTGTTAGGGGATTACACACTGAGTTTTCGTAAACTCACCCTCTGCTTAATCGCATGTGTAATCCCCAGGTCATAGGTGGGTTTGCGGTCTTTGCGAGGACTCGATGATGGCCACAAAACCGCATCAGCTTTTGTTTTTAGCTTTTGATTTATAAGTAACTGAATTTGGGTATTTTTTATATAATAATGCCTCTTTAAAGTTATAAACTTTAAATTGGGGTTTTTATTTATTTAGTTTGATATAAACTGCTTGTTGTAGAAAAAGACGGGTTTTCAAAAGGTAACTATTTCCAAAGATGCCCTGTTTTCGCAACATTTCCTAAAAAATTAACTTCCGTAATAAATGAGATTTTGAAAATTAATAACGTTTTAAAATTGATTAGCTTTTAATTATGCACGCTTTGGAAATGAACAACCCATTTTGGAATCATATTTTAATAACAAAATGATTAATTGATTTTGAGGATTTCAATGACAACAAGTTTTACGCTAAACATTTCAATGTGACACCGCTAGATTCGGCCATAACGTCTAGGCCGGATTTGGGGTGTTCACATAAAGATTTTAATTAGAAATAAATTTCAATTAATCAACCTGGAGACAGTTGCTCTTATTCTTGAAAGAGATATTAGCATAATTTAGGGATTTCTAGGGATCAAGTTACTAAGTAAAGAAATTGTGTAATTTAGATTGATAGTGACAAATGAAGTTTAGGTGAATTATTTCCTTAGTATTGTTTCACCTCTTGGTTGGTAATTGTTTATTTTCCGACTTTGTTCATTGATGTGTTCATTAGTTAATTAATTTAGTTAATCATAGTTTTTAATCAATCACTCGAATTATTTGGTTAAATAATAGAAAGGCAACAATTACTAATACTTTTAGGCTTCGTGGGAACGATCTCTTTGCTCACTGTAGCAATAATATTAATTGATAGGAACACTTGCCTTCATCAAATTTTTAGTTGGTTCATGGAGCATCAAATGGAACAACTTGCAAAAGTTATTTGCTAAAAAGTACCAATTTGTATACTATGTTCACTGTCTTGCTCATCATCTCCAATTATGTAATAGCCCACTTTCATTGGTGTCAAAAAATAGTGGTTTTGAGACCACAATTTTGATGATTGAGTAAACATTTTAATGCTTTGTAACACCCCAAACCTGGCTTGGACGTTATGGCCGAATCTAGCGATGTCACATGGTAGTGTCTTTCGAAAGAAATGAGTTGTCGTAAAAACCTCTTTTCTATTTAACCTCCATACACAATCTTGTGTTAATTCTATGACGCGTCTTTAAATTTCAAACGTAGTTCATTATCACACAGTTATTCTGTTTCAAAATGTTGTTAATTTTCAAAACGTAACTTATTGCAGAAGCTTTGTAAATTAGTTTGCGTATTTGAGTTTATTTTGTTAAAATGATTGGTTCTTTTTGAAAACCTGATTAACCTTGCTACTAGTAGTTGTAAATCAAAACAATAGAAATCACAAATTAACCATGAAAATTCGAAAAGGCCAATATTACAGTCAAATACCCCAAAATAAAATCAAAATTATAATTAAGTACTAAAATAGAATGAAATTGGTCATGTGGCCACCGCTGAGTCCTTCGCCACACCAATCCGTCTATGTTTAGGGATTACCTGTACAGTTAAAACAGAAGGGTGAGTTTACAAAAACTCAGTGTGTAATCCCAAATAGCACAAACAAACAAACAGAAGGCAATCACAGCCTGCGCCTAAGTTGTAACATCCCTAACCCGTAATCGTCGCCGGACTAGGATTAAGAGGCATTAATAATCATTTCTAAACATTTCATATCATTTTATAACACAAAGTTAATTATCATTCAAACATATCAAGATGTAAGCATTTGGTCCCTTAATGAGGTCTACGAGACCTTAAACACGTGTTAGAAAGGGGTCAAGACTAAACAGAGCACAAATGAAAATTTCTGAAAATTTAAAGATTTTTCAAAACTGCAGAGGTCACATGCCCGTGTGGGTAAGCCGTGTGAGGTAAACGGCCTTGGACATGCCCGTGCGTCCAAGCCGTGGTAAAATAGAGCATACATACTGACTTGTCCAAACAGCCTGACACACGCCCATGTGTCTCACCGTGGTCGACACTGACTTCCACCACATGCCCTGTAACACACTCGTGTGTCCTGATAGATCGTAATAGTAATATATTTTAATCCCATATTTAGCTTACTTTCAGATGATTTATCCCTTGATTTATGTAAAAAGGTGCTCTTAATCATTTCTTTTCATGTCTTCTACCCAGGAAAGCACCCGAGAATCAAAAGAACATAAAACGGTCCCAAAACAGAGTAAATGGGCCATATCACGAAATCGACACAGCCTGAACTTAAGCCCACACTGCATTGCCTTATTGATCATCTAGAACACGGCCTGACCCCTGATTCACATGGCCGTGTCTCATTTAAGAAATTCGAACACGACCTAAAGACTAGTTACACTGGCGTGTGACATGGCCGTGTCCCTGTCGTGGCAACAGACAATTTCACTCAAAAAAATACTTAGGGAGAAAGAAACGCATTCCAAGAGCCTATATATACCCCCGAAGTACACCTTCAAAGGGGGCAGCTAGCTAGGCCAAGGAGCCAAGCTTAAAAGGCCAGATTTGTGGAGAATCACTCGAAGATAGCCAATGGATCCATCTCAAGAAGCCGAAATTCTACTCAAGACGGCGGATCTCTCCTTCAATTCCTTCAGGGGGTTTTAGGGATTTCTTATGCTTTGTTTTATCTTTTCTTCTGAGATGTTTTCCTTTATTGTTATGAACTAAACCCTTCAGATACCTGAAGGGGATAAAACCTATGATGAATCTTGCTATTGATTACTGAATTATATGATAAATACTTAGTTTGTTCTTAATTATGTGAGCTTAATCCAAATTTGATGTGCTTAGGTGGAGGAGAAAATGTCCCTGCTTAAGAGTAGATTTGGCATAATTAAGCGGAGTTGATCGCACGCCTAGAGATAGGGTGACGAGATTTTGTCGGATTAGGGTGAAACCTAATATGCGAATCCATAGATCGATTTACTGCTATTCTAGGGGGTTATTAAGTGAGAAAGAGATTTCCATTAATTAACCTAGGGTTAGACGTTATTCTCCTCGAGATAGGGTTTAATATACATTAGGGAGTCTTACGGATCAATCTAAGTGAATAAATCATCTAGTTAAGTGTTAGACAACAAGTGAAGTCTAGGTGGATTCTTCCTGAGGGTATCGTCTAAATCAACTAAGTTTTTCTAAAAGTTACCTCCCTAATTTAGTCTTTTTGTCTTTGCATCTTAGCTTGGTAGTTAGTTAATTTTAGATTAGACAACCAATCACTTGATATTTAGGCTAAATAATAGAAACAAAGTTAGTATTAGTACTTTTAGTTCCTTTGGGTTTGATAATCCTGTCTTGCTTGAGCTATACTACTATTCGATAGGTACACTTTCCTTTAATCGTCGTCAGAGTTAGTTTCTAGGTTTGATCATTCTCTTTATAAATTTTAAAACTCGATAGACATACGATCAAGTTTTTGGCGCCGTTGTCGGGGAACTAAAATATTAAGAAAGCTCTATTTTTATTACTTTAGCCATTATTTTTATTTTTACAATTTACTCTTATTTTTATTTTGATTTTTGCTAATTTTTTTCTACCTTTTCCTAGCAGGTACCTCTAGTTTATGACCAGAAGGAACCCGAGAGGGCCTTTAGTATACGACAGTGATATTGAAGCTACTGCTCTAAGGAATCGCAGAGAAATCAGGCGAGCCCTAAATTACACAGAAGAAGGCAGAACCAATCTTACTGAAGGGATGAACGAAAATAATCTACAACCACATGATGTGGGGGAAAACAATGCTCCACGTACTATGTTTGATTATGCTAAACCGCATTTAACAGGAGCAGAATCGAGTATTGTTAGGCCTGCTCTAACTGCTAATAATTTTGAATTAAAGCCTAACACAATAAAAATGATTCAACAATTTGTTCAATTTGAAGGTTTGCAGGACGAAGACCCAAATACTCACATAGCTAACTGTTTAGAGTTCTATGATTCCTTCAAAATAAAAGGCATTTCTGATGATGCCATACGTCTTCAGTTATTTCCCTTTTCATTAAGGAATAAAGCCAAACAGTGGTTAAACTCGTTACCACAAGGGTCAATCACTACATGGGTTCAAATGACTGAAATTTTTTTATTGAAATATTTCCCACGGAATGATATCTCTTCTTTTGTGCAGATGGATTTAGAGACATTATACGACGCATGGGAGAGATACAAGGATCTCTTGAGAAGGTGTCCGCACCATGGTTTACCCTTGTGGCTACAAGTCCAAACCTTCTATAACGGTGTAAACCCTTCAACGAGGCAATTAATTGATTTGGCCGCCGGTGGAACCCTGAACAACAGAACTCCTGAAGCAGCTTACGAGTTTATAGAAGAGATGTCGCTGAATACCTATTAGTGGCAAGTTACAAGAACAAGGCCAACTAAAACAACCGGAGTTTACAACCTCGATGCAGTGACCACGCTATCAAATCAGGTAGAATTGATGAATAAAAAGCTTGATAGTTTGTGTTCTTCGCAGGTACAACTAGTAATGCAGTGCGACGTAAGTGGAACTGTGGCGAATCCTGAATACCCACCCTACCAATCGGGAGTAAAAAGCAAGCAGATGAACTATATAGGTAATAATTTCAGACCCAATAATAATCCTTATAGTAATTCTTACAATCCAGGTTCGAGGAACCACCCAAAATTTTCATTGGGAGGTCAAGGAAATCAAGGAAATCAAAGACAACAACCTCCTCAAAATTTCCAATATCGGCCATATCTGCAAGAGAAGAACCCAAACCTTGAAGAGATGCTGACAAAATTCATAGCAGCCACAGAAAATCGTCTCCAAAATACTGAGAAAACACTTAAGATCAACAAACATCAGTTGAAGAAGCCAAGAACCGAGTCGGGGAACTTACTAAGTCAGTAGGGGAAGTTACTAAGGCAGTCGAACAACTTGCAAAATTAATGTCCGAACGACCGCAAGGACGTCTACCATGTAACACGGAGATTAACCCAAAGGAGCAAACGCAAGCCATCACAGCTCATGATAGTAAAAGGATAGACGAACCTGTCTCAAAACAAGAAAACAAGGTAGAAGAAGGTAAAGTTGAGGTAACACAAGAAAAGCCAAAACTGGTAATCAAAGAATACCAACCTCGCATTCCTTACCCCGAAGCATTAAAGAGAGATGATACAGAGGAACAGTTCAGTAAGTTTCTTAAACTTTTAAAGAAATTACATATTAACTTACCTCTACTGGAAGCTCTTTCGCAGATGCCAGAATCTAGAAAATTTTTAAGGGGGCTGTTAATGAAAAGGCGAAGGATAGACGAGGAATCATAAGTGGAACTCAATGCAAAGTGCTCAACAATTCTCCAAAATAGACTACCACAGAAATTAAAAGATCCAGGGAGTTTTACATTTCCATGCATAATTGGTAGTTTATTTATAGAAAATGCGTTAGCCGATTTAAGGGCAAGCATAAATGTCATTCCTTATAAAATGTTTAAACAACTAGGTCTAGGAAAACCCAAACAAACTAAGATAAGCATCCAATTAGCTAATAAAACTATTAGAACTCCTAGGGGTATAATTGACGATGTGCTCGTAAAGGTCGATAAATTTGCCTTCCCAGTAGATTTTGTTGTCTTAGACATGGATGAGGACAATTCGATCCCCTTAATTTTAAGAAGGCCATTCTTAGCAACTGCCAGAACTAAAATTGATGTTGATGCCGGTGAACTTATACTTTGTGTAGGCGAGGAGACAGTCACTCTTCAAGCCCTCGACTCGGCTAGAAAATCAAGTAACAAAGGTGAGAATGTGAATTCTTTTGATAACCATTCGGTTAACCCTTCTTTTCAGGAAGCACCACAAAAGGATGCAATTGAAGTCGATTCTAAACCCTATAAGGAAATAACTCATGAGGATCGAAAGATTCAGACCAACGAACTAGATGAGTGGAAGGCACACTTTAAAGAGGAACCGGAACCACACAAAGTAAAGCCGAATGAGCCCCCAGAAGAGCTCATAGGAACGTCTAACCACTTCAAAATAAGAGACAAGGTACTATTAGATAAAGCTGATCCTCACATCAACACACTGAAACTAAACACGAACGAAGAAATTCCTCTTGAGGTACGAAATATCTTCCCAGACGAAACAGTCAAGGTCAGTAATCCTATTTGTGGCACAGTTAAGGTAAACATTTCTCAACTTAAACTTTGAAAATAAAACTGACAGCATGAGGGAAGATATTCAAACCTTTAAACCCCCTGATTTTGCAGATACGAGAGAAGTCTAGCTTAAGACTATAAATGAGCGCTTCTCGGGAGGTAACCCAAGCACAAACATATTTTATTTTTCACATTTTTTGCTTCCAATTTACTTTCTTTTCTTCTTTACTAGTTGTAAACTAACCAAAAGTGCAGATTTCCAGACCACACGATCTTGCACACGGTCGTGGCTGTGGCCATGTGGAAGTACAGAATCTCCACACTGACATAGCAGAGGCAGTACGAATCAAATCCCAACTAATTTTCGAAGTCATGGACTCAACCACTTCCCCATGAGCATCGACAAAGTGGCACGGTCGTGCCCTACGACCATGTGAAGATACTGACTTACCAACCACAGGCAGAACACGCCCGTGCCTTCCAACTGTGCCAACATACTGACTTGTCATCAACGGGCGTAGCTAGCTAAAAAATGAGCATGGAGAATAAACACACCTAGACACACGGCCGTGTGAATCAACACGCCCATGGCTGATGAGCATGGGAGAAACGAATGAAGTCTTACCACGACCGTACGAGGCGGTCGTGTGAGTCGACACACCCCTGGTCCACGAGCGTGGGCAAGCACCAGAAAGCGTAACTCTATTTAAACCCACTGCCCTTCTCCATTCTTTCTACCCACTGTCCACTTCTTTTCTTCTTCCCTCTTCACATATTTCTCCCCTCTCAATAACAAGTCTCTATACTCTTGAGCTACATCAAAACCATGTTAAAGAAGCGAAAGGAATCAAGCACAATCTCCCAATGGGAGACCGATCTACAAAAGTTTATGCCGGCTACTTCAATCATTCGACAAGCCAAGAATATTTGAGGCCCTTCAGTTTTTAATTTGCTTTTCTCTTTTGCTTCAATTTCCTTCTCTTTGACAATCTTATGCTTAATTTAGTTTATTTTATTTTAGTTTCTTAGTGTCAGGTTCAAAAGGCTGTTTGGGAATCACGCCACTTCCACTACCGCCAGCACCTCCCCAGCCTTAGAGGTCACACCCACCTCGCGAACCATACAACAATAAGGACTCTTCGGTCTATTCATCTTTTATTTTCATTTTGTTTACATTTTTTGTTCCTTTTTCTTTAATCTTTCTTAGCTTTAATTATATATTTAGATTATTCTAAAAACATCTTAATAATTCCTCGCTAATTTTCCGTGAGCTACCCAATTTCTTCATCTAGCACAGGATCGTCATCCAGACCGACCTTTCCAACTTATCTTTCACCTCTGACTCTAAGAAACCATCCAAATTTAGGAAGTTTCACTCCTCCCCTTCTCTTTTGATTTATCTCATAAATATTATCTATCTTTGTACATTGAGGGCAATGTACAACTTAAGTGTGGGGGGTGAATAGTTATTTCGAGAAAATGCCTAACTTTCTACATTATTCTCAATCCTTGAGAATAAAAATGCCTAAATTTTTTCATTATTCTCAAATCCCTGATTTTAGTCTTGTTTTTAAGTAATTTCCTCATATTACTAATTAGGATGAAATTTCTAATGATTTATGATTTTTATTGATATGTTTTGGATTAAGTCATAGTTAATTGTGCATTGATGATTAAATTTGAAGAATACTAGAGAATCAAGCATGATAAGTCTATTTTTCAAAATTAAAATTTTTTAGGTTGTTAAACTGAATTTGAATATTATCTTGAAATTTGAAATTTACAAGGTTTTTGTCAAATATACCCATAATTTTTGTGAGATTTTGAGCCTTATGGAGCATATATTCTTTTTCATGCTCACTTTTTGATTATGAGTGTGTCAACATTGAACTGTTATTCTAGAAATTGCCTCGATTATACAGGTTGAGACCACACCTTTGATTTGATATACAGAGATGATAAAGGCACTTAGGATTTAACCCACTTACACCAATAAAAACTACCTTCATAATTAACCCCCAGTGAACCCTGTTGATCCTGACAACCTTTTTTATTGACTCACCTACTAATATTAACCCAAAACCCTTTGTATTTGTTATTACCATTCTTCTTGATTACCCTTTTTGTCCATATTTGATTTTGAGTAGTTGCCTAACTACGTTCTATATTTTAGTTGTTAAAGTTCTTTCTTATTATTGTAATGAGACGTTCTTAAAAAAAAAACCCGAAGTATATTCATTATTAGTTTGTGATTAGGTGAGCTTACACATTAAAATTCAAAAATTCTTGAAGAAAAAGCTCGTATTATTAGTATTATTATTTTTCAATTGATGTAATTATTTAAGATTAGTTCATTTTTCTAGTTAGGAAATTTATCAGGTCAATCTCGATTTTAACCTTCTAATTCAGCCTTTATCCACACCTTTAACCCTAGCCCCATTAGAACCCTGTGAAGACCTTTTGATCTGTTTATCATCTCATTTTACACTGGTGGAGATTTGATTTTCATGCAAGCCTATGGGATTAAACTTCCAGGTTCGACTTATGAGTGCTCTTTTCATGAAGCTTAAACACTTTGAGTGATTGGAGAGAATCTTTTGTGAGGATGTCAATCCTTGTCGATTTTGAATTAAAGGTAATTATTTAGATGAGGGGTGACACCTACGTTTTCGTGTTACAAATGAATGACTTATATTGTTTGAATCTTTAGGACTCTTTGAGTTTGAATTATCCCTGTATAAATTATTTATAAATTATGATAAGACATTGTTGGTAGGAATTATGAATTATGGAAAGTTCATTTTAATTGTAAGTTGAGAATTTTGCTTGAGGACAAGCAAAAGCTTAAGTGTTGGGATATTTAATAAATCGTAATAGTGACATATTTTAATCCCACATTTAGCTTACTTTCGGATGATTTATCCCTTGATTTATGTAAAAAGGTGCTCTTCATCCTTTCTTTCCATGTCTTATACCCAGGAAAGCACCCGAGGATGAAAAGAACATAAAACGGGCCCAAAACGGAGCAAATGGGCCATATCACAAAATCGACACGACTTGAACTTAAGCCCACACGGTCGTGCCTCATTGATCATCTAAAACACGACCTGACCCCCGATTCACACGGTCGTGTCTCATTTAAGAAATCAGAACACGTCTCAAAGACTAGTCACACGGCTGTGCGACATGGCCGTGTCCCTGTCATGGCAATAGACAATTTCACTCAGAAAAGGATACTTAGGGAGAAAGAAACGCATTCCAAGAGCCTATATATACCCCCTAAGTACACCTTCAAGGGGGGCGGCTAGCTAGGCCAAGGAGCTAGTGGATCCATCTCAAGAAGCTGGAATTCTACTCAAGACGGTGGATCTCTCCTTCAATTCCTTCAGGGGGTTTTAGGAATTTTTTATGTTTTGTTTTATCTTTTCTTCTGAGATGTTTTCTTTTTTTGTTATGAACTAAACCTGTAACACTCCAAACCCGGTCAACACACCACGACCGAATCTGGTATGTTACGAAGTGAAAACAGTTTGAAAACACAAGTGTGACGAGTAATTTTCAAGAAAACTCTTTGATCGTTTAAAAGGTTAGGAATCCCTGTTTAAAGTGATGTTGAAATCGTGTGATTGTTGTTTAACAACCTATGCTAGAAAAATTCACTTGATATTACAAAATTTAGAAAAACATTTCATACTTGTTAAAAACTGAGAGCGACGAGTATAATCAAGTTAAAAACCGTTTGCTTTTGAAGTAGTTTGGAAATTAAAGTTTAAAAACATTCAAGTTACCTTTATTATCAACTTATAAGTTGTGTTACCCGATGGCAACGTTTAAAAACCCGAAAGAGTTATAGTTTTGAAACCAATGCTTTTTACCGGTTAATTTATCAAGTCCATAAATCCAACATATGTATAATATAATCAGAATAAAAGCAAATAATAAAACCCAATATAATACTTAGCGGCCTTATTACAAAAACCCAAAACCAAATTTAAGGAAAATTAACAAAAACGAAATAGCAGTTTAAAACCAAAACCAAAGTAAGATGCATTGTAACATCCTAGATTAGGGGTTATGCGTTTGTGCATAATTCATGAGTTAGTAGGTTTTGGCAGTGTTTGGAAGTGTATTAAGGGTTTTTAAAATTCTAGGATGGAAGAGAAAGCTTAGAAAAATTATTGGATTTTAAGTGAAAAGAGGAAACGAGGCAAAGAGGCCTTAAGGAAAATTTGTGTTGGACTCATGACACAAGGAAGGCATGTGGCAAAGTGGGCTCAGTGGGTATGTTGGAAGTGTTCTGAGGAGTTTAGGAACCCTAAGGTGTATGGAAATGTATGGAAATGTATGGAAATGTATGGAAATGTAAGGAAATGTAAGGAAATGCAAGGAAATGTAAGGAAATGGTTCAAAAATGGAAAGTACACATTTTTGGAAACTCAACATTTTGGAACCGAACATTTTAGGAAACTCAAACATTTTTGGAAATGTATCAAAATGGAAAGTGAACATTTTGGAAACTTGGAATGTAAGAAAAATGGCAAATTACAGAGCCGATCGAAAATTTTAGGAAACTTAGAAATGACCCCGAAATGATGAGTTTTAAAGTTTAAAATAGGAAATAAAGGCAAGAGGGCCTTAAAAGAAAAAGTTGGGGAAATTTGACAAACAAACAGGCTTGGAAATGTGGTCTGAAGATGCCACTTAGGGTCTATGGAAATGGCACCATGTGAAGGAGGCATGGGCCTGGGTTCGAGTCACTTGGGAAGCAAATAAATAAATTTTATTTTTGCTTCTAGACACACCAAGGTGGATTTGGCACAAGCCTTCTAGAAATAGAAGTGTTTTATTTCCATAAATATTTGATTAATTAGGGGATAAATAAAGGAGTTTTATTCTCATAAATATGTGAATAAATAAAGGATTTTCTTTTAAGAAAATTAAGGAGATAATTGATGGATTAAAGGCTTTTATCTTTTAAATAAAAGAGATAATCTTATCAAAAAGAGGAGTGGTGGCCAAGTAAGGGACTCTTTGGTGATAACTTTGTCTATAAAAGGAAAGGAGGAGGGCTACTCCTCGCTTTACTTCTTTTTCTCTTTCACAAATTCCCTAGCTCTTTCCCCTCTCTCTGAAATTTCTCTTCATCTTTTACGCTTCTCTTTTCTTCATCTGTCAAGCCAAAACCCTTTTTCTTTTGATCCTCGACAAAAACCCCATAGCCGAATCTCTCTGTGACTCTAGGCAAGGAAGCAATCGACTAAGGTATTAAGGTAAGAACAATCAATTTTGTTCTTCTAATTCTCCTAATCAAGATCTAGGGAATAATCTCTTCTATTGTCTCTTAGCCGATTATTAAAGAAGAATATCGATTTTCAGATTCAAGGAATTCCGCCTAATCGTAGAAGATAGATCATTCGGGATTCAAGATTTAAAAGGTAAGTATCAAAATAAATTCAATGAAGGCTATTTTAATATATATGTATATGGATTATTAAAAAGCCGAAAACTAATGAAGTGATATGGTGTTAGCCGAAATCACAAGAAAGGAATACCAAGATTCGGCACTTGGTTCTTGAAAACAATTTGGCAACAAGGTAAGTAATACAAATCCTAGTTGTATTTGGAAAAGTAGCCGAATGGTCTTTTAAAGGGATTAACTTATGCAGGATTTGAGATCTAAATCTGTGGTCGATTCTCTTCGGGATTTCAAGGAACCTATTAAGCGAATCAGGTGTGTACCCATACTAACCTTCAATACGATATATGGCAATTATTAATTATATGAATATGCATAAGAATGTGAATGTGGCTATGTGCCCTAATGTGGTACAAAAAGTACCCAGGTACGTATTCCTACTTTTGATAGGATTATGAATGTGATATACTTTGAACATGTGATTAGTAACATGAATGAAAATTAAGTATGTGGAATATGTTATAAAATAATTGGGGCATTTGGGATATTTGTGAAGGGAGAAAGTGAAGGTGATGACTTCGGTCTCACCAACGAAGGTGTTGACTTCGGTCTCACCAACGAAATATGGTGGCTACGGTCCCATTATTGAATATGGTAACTTCGGTTACATTATCTGAATATAGTGTCTAATGACACAACGTAAGTGGGCGATGAGCACGTTGTCTGCAACGACTGCCTTCGATGGTGTGTAGCAGATGGAGGGTCGACTTAGTAGTCCCCACGGTGTACAGGTTGGTATGGGTGGTGTGTAGCGGATGGACAAATAGGCTTGGGTTTGGGTTGCATCATCCTTTATTTTGTATGAACATGAAATTGATATGACTTGTATGCCTGATTTTTTGAAAATTAGTATCAGTGTACACATTGAGTCTCAGTGGACTCACCCCATTGGGGAATTATTTTTCGTGTGATGAGCGGTAATGGACCGGGTCGCAGGAGCTAAAGGTGGCCATGCATCACTTGAAGAATTTATTTAGAAATTTGGACTTTATATAATTTTAGTACTTTAAATTTTATTTTGGGTTTGAATGATGTAATAAGGCCATAAGGCCCAGTTGGATTTTCTTTATTTCTGTTTATTTTCATTTGATTATGATACAACTTATTTTTTATTAAAGTTAAGTAAATTTATTTCTTTTAAAATAATAAACCCTAAAATTATTTTGTCACCTTATTTAAGTTGGATTTTCAAAATTTATTAAATGGGTTCCAAATTAAGCCCAACCCAAAACGAATTTTTCTTAATTACACAAATTTTCTCTAAGTAACCAAGAATTTGAAAACCGGTTTACTTAAGGAACATACCAGATCCGATTCAGGCTCATGGGCCGGGTGTGGGGTGTTTCATGCATGGCCACCTCGAGTCCTCCTCGACTCCATAACCGCGATCTATGCCTCATCTACAAAATATAAGGGAAGGGGTGAGTCACCGAGACTCAGTGTATAAATCCTCAACCCGATAGCTAAAGCACTTACACAGATCATCAGTAAAACATGCAAATCATGCACCCCATAACCTAACCATCCAATCTCCTTTAACTACCCCGTGTGGTCAAAACCACTGGTGGTCATAACCAATGGTAACCGAAGTCACAAATATATCGGTATGGTCAAAACCACTGGTGATCGTAGTCACAAATTAAGTGATAGGGCCAACCCATCATGTGGTCAAAACCACTGATGACAATCCCGTAATAATTATGTGGGGCCAACCCACTATGGTACCAAACCACTGGGACGAGTCACAATATCCATATGTGGTCAAAACCACTGGTGACCGTAGTCACAAATATCATAAGTGTGGTCAAAACCACTGGTTGTCAAAACCACTGGGACTAGTCACAAATCATAATAGTGTGGTCAAAACCACTGGTGACCGTAGTCACAAATCAAATGATGGGGCCAACCCATCTTGTGGTCAAAACCACTGGTGACAGTCTATATAAATCATCCCCCTCCTCTCATCAATCCCATCATCATGCTTATATCCTACGTGTCATAATATCATGTAATCATGCAATAACGCATAGCATAGCATTTAACAGTAGCATGATGGTGCATATAAAAAATCACATAACAGGGGACTTACCCGAAATCCAAGCTCATGCCCACAAGGCAAAGTCACTAAATCCAATGGTTATAACAGTAACATTATAAGCATATGGTACTAATAAAGTGTGTAAGCGTTACACACCTGGCTATTCGTGGATCTTAGCAAAATCCCAAAACTACTCGAATCGAGCGAAATCCCGAAGCATTGTTTCCCTTTCCTACAATCGGCCAAGACCTAATTAGTAGCTAGAAAGCCCATTCGGCCCAAATAGAAATCCCGAAGGACATGTCGCCCAAGGGTACACCTTACCTTAATGCCAATTTGGTTTCCAACCAAATCCCGAAGCTACACAATGAGTCCTCCTTGCAATCACACACTGATACACATAAACAATTAGCCTTCGGCTTTTGAACGATTAAGAAATAGATCTTAATGTTGAACCCTTACCTAGATCGGAAATCGAATCCCAAAAGTTCCACTGCGTTAGGCTGTACTCCTCCCTACAATCGACCTTAACACATCATCAAGAATCATAGGGCCATTCGGCCATGGCATAAATTCCGAAAGAAAAAAAGAGTTGCAGCACCCTTACCTTAATGATAGATTTGGCTAATCAAACGCCAATGTTCAGCACTCCTAAATGATGTTAAAGGTTTCGGCTCCATTCAAAGAACAAGAACATAGTTTTTAATACATAGATCTAAAATGGAAAAAGGGATGGAAGAGTAGTGAGTTTAGGTTACTACACAAATCAATCAAGAAAAGAAAAAGATATTACTTATCAAGCGATTCGGCCACAAGCCCCAAAAGGAAGGGTTAGATTCGGCTTTGAGAACCAAGATAGAGATGGGTTTCGGCACTTAGAATGGTGAAGAGAGAAAACGCAAGGGAGAGGGATTTATGAACAAAGGAGAAGAAGAGGCTACTTGTGTTTCAGCTATACACAAGGAATTGGCTTACAAGGTTCGGCCAAATGCTCAAATTGCCAAAAGGAAAAGAGAGAAAATACTTGGGGTTCGGTTTTAGCACAAACGCAAGAAGGAGAAAGAAAGAAAAGAACTACCCCGAATGAGTATTTGACTACCTCTAAAAGAACTACCTCATTTATTATTTCAAAAGAGAGAAAATAACTACCTCATTTATTATTTCAAACAAATACTTGAGCATTTGTTTTTGGGGTTCGGTTGAGAGAAAATAACTACCTCATTTATTATTTCAAACCTCTAAAAGAACTACCTCATCTTGAGCATTTGTTTGAAATAAGAAAAGAACTACCTCTAAAAGACCCCACAAACCCAAAGTCCACCATTCGGCCAACTCTTCCCGAATGAGTTTGAAATAATTCAACCTCCTAAATTTCCTCCCTTCCACCAGTTCAAATTCATTTGACTCCTTCCATCCTTATCCCCGAGAGTCCATCCTGAGCACTCCTCCTCTAGCTTGTGGCATGAAAATAATAAATGAGCAGAAAGGGATTTCTGCAGCTCGAACCAAGGTCCTCCTTGCTCCCTGTGGTGTCACCTCCCTTGTGTCTTAAGTGGCGCCTCCTTGCCACTTTACCAAGGCACTTCTTGTGTCTAATTCCTCCAATAAATTCTTTTAGCCCCTTGCTCTCTTAGTTCCTTCTTCCCAAATGCTAAAACAAAATTTTAGCCATGACCCAGGACTAATCCCGTGGTCCTGCCTAGACCCCAAAACATACCAAACAAACACAGCTGACACAACATCACATACAAACACATACAAAATGCAGAGACCCTGATTTAAGGATGTTACAGCTCTACCCCCCTTAAAAATAAGTTTGGCCTCGAAATTACCTGGTCAGAAGAGTTGAAGGTATTGCTGTCGCATCACATCCTCCGGTTCCCACGTAGCCTCCTCCGTACCATGGTTCCACCATAATACTTTCTCCAAGGGAACTGACTTCCGTCGCAGAACCTTGACATCCCGATCCAAAATCCGTACCGGTTCCTCCTCGAAAGACAAATCAGAACTCACCTCTATCTCCTCAACTGGTACAACATGTGACGGATCTGATCGATAGCGCCTAAGCATTGAAACATGAAAGACGTCGTGAATCTGACTCAATTCTGCTGGTAACTCAAGCTGATAAGCTACCGGTTCCACTCGCTTCAACACTGTATATGGTCTGATAAATCTAGGGCTTAGCTTACCTTTTCACCGAAATCTCAACACCCTCTTCCAGGGCGATACCTTCAAAAAGACTTTATCGCCCACCGCATACTCTATATCCCTGTGCTTAAGATCGGCGTAAGACTTCTGTCTGTCCGACGCTTCCTTAAGACGAGCCCAAATTACCTTAACTTTTTCCTATGTTTCTGCCACCAACTCTGGTCCCAACATCTGCCGTTCACCCAGTTCTGTCCAACACATAGGAGTACGAAATTTTCATCCATATAGTGCTTCATACGGTGCCATCTGAATACTTGCTTGATAACTATTGTTATAAGCGAACTCTGCCAAAGGTAGATACTCCTCCCAACTACCACTGAAATCCAGAACACAGCCCCTTAACATATCTTCTAGAATTTGAATTACCCTTTCTGACTGTCCATCAGACTACGGATGGAAAGCAGTGCTAAAATCCAACCTTGTACCCAATGCCTGATGCAAAGCTTTCCAGAACCTCAACGTAAACCTGGGATCCCTATCTGAGATAATTGACACAGGCACCCCATGCAACCTTACTATCTCTGCCACATACAACTTGGCTAACTTCTGGAGTGAATAATCAACCCTCACCGGAATGAAATGAGCTGACTTAGTCAAACGATCCACTATTACCCATACTGAGTCTTTCGTACTAGGCGTAAAGGGAAGCCCACTGACGAAATCCATCGTAATCCTTTCCCACTTCCACTGTGGGATCTTTACCGGCTGTAACAACCCTGACGGTAACTAATGCTCAGCCTTGACCTGCTGACATGTCAAACACTTGCCCACAAACTCTGTTACTTCCCCTTTAAGACCTAGCCACCAGAATTGTTCCCTCAAATCACGATACATCTTACTGCCTCCAGGATGCATAGCGTATGGGCTGCTATGAGCTTCCTGAAGAATCCGCTATCTCAACTCGACGTCCTTAGGCATACATACCCTTCCCTGAAAACACAGCACTCCATCACTACCCAAGCTGTAACCCTCAGATTCACCATTCTGCACTTGCAACCTCCGAGCACTTAAAACCTCATCTGTCAGCTGTTTCCCCTTAACCTGATCAATCCAGTTTGGCTTTACTTGCAATTCTGCCAAAAGACTCCCATCATCATAAAGACTAAGGTGAGCAAACATTGCTTGTAAGTCCGCTACCACCTTACGGCTCAACGCATCAGCTACTACGTTAGCCTTACCCGGATGGTACTCAATCGAGCAGTCATAGTCCTTCAACAATTCGATCCACCTACGCTGCCTCAAGTTTAAATCTTTCTGAGTCAAGAGATACTTTAGACTCTTATGATCCGTGTAAATTATTAACTTTTCCCCACACAAGTAATGCCTCCAAATCGTCAAGGCGAATACCACTGTAGCTAACTCCAAGTCATGCATCGGTTAATTACTTTCATGAGGTCTCAACTGCCGAGATGCATAAGCAACCACTTTTCCATCTTGCATCAGCACACATCCTAACCCAGTATGTGATGCATCACAATAAACTGTGAATGCCTTTCCTGCCTCAGGCTGAATTAAGACTGGAGCTTCAGTTAGAATCTTCTTTAACTTGTCAAAACTCTCCTGCTGTTTCTCAGTCCACACAAACGGAACCCTTTTCCTCAACAGCTTAGTCAACGGCGCTGCAATCAAAGAAAACCCTTCTACAAACCTTCTGTAGTATCCTGCCAAACCCAGAAAACTTCGAATCTCTACAACCGACTTGGGTGGTTTCCAATCCAATACGGCCTCAATCTTGCGAGGATCCACCCTAATTCCCTCAGCTGATACAACATGACCCAAGAAAGTTACCTCCTTAAGCCAGAACTCACACTTACTAAACTTGGCGTATAACTGCTTTTCCCTCAGACCCTACAGAACCACTTGAAGATGCGCGTCATGTTCCTCCTCAGATTTCGAGTATACCAAGATGTCGTCGATAAACACTACGACAAATTGATCCAAATACGACTAAAACACCCGATTCATCATGTCCATGAATGCTGCCGGTGTGTTGGTTAAACCGAAAGGCATTACCAGGAACTCGTAGTGCCCATACCGAGTACGAAATGCCGTCTTATGAATATCAGCCTCCTTCACTTTGAGCTGATGATACCCCGACCTAAGGTCAATCTTAGAGAAAACCGATGCACCCTTGAGTTGATCAAACAAGTCGTCTATTCTGGGCAACGGATACTTGTTCTTTATTGTTAAGTTGTTCAGCTGGCGGTAGTCTATACACATCGGCATTGTTCCATCATTCTTCTTAACAAAAAGCACTGGAGCTCCCCAAGGCGATACACTCGGCCGGATGAAACCTCTGTCCAACAATTCCTGGATCTGAGCCTTTAACTCCACCAATTCTTTTGGTGCCATCCTATATGGAGCAATAGACACTGGCGCGGTTCCTGGCAACATATCTATACCAAACTTAACTTCACGGTCCGGAGGCACACCCGGAAGTTCCTCTGGAAAGACATTAGCAAATTCCTCTACGGTTCGGACGTTCCCTACCGCTGCATCCTTAGATTCCAAAGCACAGACATGCACCATAAATGCTTCACAACCCTTCCTGACCATTTTCTCAGCCTTCAGTGCAGAAACAACATTAGATAAGTAATCTTTCCTATTACCTATCATCACCACCTCTTCACCTTCCATGGTTTTCAACACCATGCGCTTAGCTGCGTAATCCAAACTAGCTTGATACTTTACTAACCAATCCATCCCGATAACCAGATCGAACTCCCCAAACGGTAGTTCCATCAAGTAAGCCAAAAACACGACCCCTTGAAGTTTTAGGGGTACATCCCTATACAGTTTACTTACTTTTACAGAGTGACCTAGAGGGCTTATCACTGTCATCTTCCTAGAAGTAATCTTAGAGTCTAAGCTCAGAGTTTCCACTATGCTACTAGCAACATACGAGTGCATCGAACCAACATCAATTAAAGCATTATAAGGTACTCCAAAAATTAAGAATGTACCGGTTATGACGCCTGGCGCGTCGCCCTCCTCTCAACGCCTCGCCGCGTAAACTGACCCATGCTGTCTTGCCTCTGTACCACCTGCACCTCTGCTCGGTGCTTCACGGCCTCTATCAGAGCCATTACCTCCCCTGCCTGAACCACGGCCCCCCTGTGGCTGCTGATTATCCCTCCTAAACTGTGCACGATTTTGATCCTCAGGCTGCAGCCTAGCTGATCTCTATGGACAATCCCTAACTCGATGCCCCATCGATCCACACTCAAAGCATCCCCTATTACCAGTCCAACATTCTCCCATGTGAGACTTTCCACACCGAGCACACCGCGGCAACCACTGAGTATTAGCGGCAGCAGGCCTAGCAGCTTGATTCGGCCCACTATATCTAACCCTTTTCTGCTGATTCCCAGAAAACCCAGATGATCCAGAACTTCTTTTATTCCAACCCCTATCCTGATTCCGCCTTAAACTATTTTACCCCTTCAGCAACCTTAGCTTTCTCCACTAGAACGGCAAACTCTCATTCCTACTGTGGGTCAGTTATCATCCGTAGCTCGTCTCTCAGCCCATCCTCAAATCTGACACAGCGCTCATGCTCCGTACCCACAATACCCCGAGCATACAGACTCAACCGGAGGAATTTCGCCTCATATTCCGCTACGGTCTTATTATCTTGGACCAAGTTCAAGAACGCCCTGCGCTGCGCATCAACATAGCTAGCCCCTATGTACTTCCTTTGATAGGCTGCCCTAAAGAATTCCAAAGTGAGGTCATCCGCCATTGCTCCGTCCCTAACTATGAGCCACCACTTATATGACTCATCCCTTAGCAGAGATACTACCCCTTTCAGCTTCTCATCAGCTGTAAAATCCAGGTCATCCATGATGCGTTCCGTTGCCTCCAACCAATACTCCGCTGTGCTAGGTGCACGCCATATACACCTCTGAATACCTCCGCACCATTAGCTTTAAGTCGCTCAGTCACCAATTTTCGAGCTTCTGTTCCAACACCTGCACTCACAACCCTTTCTAGTACCCGCAGAACAGCCTGTGACACTGCGTTATTACCACCCGTCTGATCCTGATATTCCGTGCCCACAGCTGGCGGCGGTGGTACCTCGTTTTTTGAACCATGTCCGGACCCTACTGGTTCCGAAACTGTCATCCTACCCCTACCTCGTCCACGAGTGTTACGCCCACGTCCATGTGCACTCATGTCTACCGATATACTCAAGCTGATTAAAAGTTTTATGCGTTAGACTTTTATTCCACTGACTATTAAAGCACAGTCTTATGAGGGGTTTAGTAAGAGTTTGTTTCGCGAGTTCACATCATCCTATAGTTCCAATCTCTATAGTAGTTCCTACTACTATTCAATCATGCCATCATCATAATCATATAATCAACGAACAATAGTTTAGGGTACTTACTTGGGCGGATTGGTGCCGGAAACTCGGTGCCATGCTTTCATCACTATACTTTTCCCATAAAAGCCTTTCATAAACCTTTTAAAACATTTTTGGGGCTAGGGCCCACAGCCGAGCTGTTGAAACTAGCTCTGATACCATAATTGTAACACCCCAAACCCGGTCAACACACCACGGCCGAATCTGGTATGTTACGGAGTGAAAACAGTTTGAAAACACAAGTGTGACAGGTAATTTTCAAGAAAACTCTTTGATCGTTTAAATGGTTACAAATCCCTGTTTAAAGTGATGTTGAAATCGTGTGATTGTTGTTTGAAAACCTATGCTAGAAAAATTCACTTGATATCACAAATTTTAGAAAAACATTTGATACTTGTTAAAAACTGAGAGCGACGAGTATAATCAAGTTAAAAACCGTTTGCTTTTAAAGTTGTTTGGAAATTAAAGTTTAAAAACATTCAAGTTACCATTATTATCAACTTATAAGTTGTGTTACCTGATGGCAACGTTTAAAAACCCGAAAGAGTTATAGTTTTGAAACCATTGCTTTTTATCGGTCAATTTATCAAGTCCATAAATCCAACATATGTATAATATAATCAGCATAAAAGCAAATAATAAAACCCAAAATAATACTTAGCGGCCTTATTACAAAAACCCAAAACCAAATTTAAGGAAAATTAATAAAAAAGAAATAGCAGTTTAAAATCAAAACCAAACTAAGATGGCCACCTCGAGTCCTCCTCGACTCCATATCCGCGATCTATGCCTCATCTACAAAATATAAGGGAAGGGGTGAGTCACCGAGACTCAGTGTATAAATCTTCAACCCGATAGCTAAAGCACTTACACAGATCATCAGTAAAACGTGCAAATCATGCACCCTATAGCCTAACCATCTAATCTCCTTTAACTACCCCGTGTGGTCAAAACCACTGGTGACCGAAGTCACAAATATATCGGTGTGGTCAAAACCACTGGTGACCGTAGTCACAAATTAAGTGATAGGGCCAACCCATCGTGTGGTCAAAACCACTGATGACAATCCCGTAATAATTATGTGGCGCCAACCCACTATGGTACCAAACCACTGGGACGAGTCACAATATCCATATGTGGTCAAAACCACTGGTGACCGTAGTCACAAATATCATAAGTGTGGTCAAAACCACTGATGGTCAAAACCACTGGGACTAGTCACAAATCATAATAGTGTGGTCAAAACCATTGGTGACCGTAGTCACAAATCAAATGATGGGGCCAACCCATCTTGTGGTCAAAACAATTGGTGACAGTCCATATAAATCATCCCCCTCCTCTCATCAATCCCATCATCATGCTTATATCATACGTGTCATAATATCATGTAATCATGCAATAACGCATAGCATAGCATTTAACAGTAGCATGATGGTGCATATCAAAAATCACATAACAGGGGACTTACCCGGAATCCAAGCTTATGCCCACAAGGCAAAGTCACTAAATCCAATGGTTATAACAGTAACATAATAAGCATATGGTACTAATAAAGTGTGTAAGCGTTACACACCTGGCTATTCGTAGATCTTAGCAAAATCCCAAAACTATTCGAATCTAGCGAAATCCCGAAGTGTTGTTTCCCTTTTCTACAATCGGCCAACACCTAATTAGTAGCTAGAAAGCCCATTCGGCCCAAATAGAAATCCCGAAGGATATGTCGCCCAAGGGTACACCTTAACTTAATGCCTATTTGGTTTCCAACCAAATTCCGAAGCTACACAATAAGTCCTCCTTGCAATCGGCCACACACTGATACACATAAACGATTAGCCTTCGGCTTTTGAACGATTAAGAAATAGATCTTAACATTGAACCCTTACCTAGATCGGAAATCAAATCCCGAAAGTTCCACTGTGTTAGGCTGTACTCCTCCCAACAATCGACCTTAACATATCATTAAGAATCATAGGGCCATTCGGCCATGGCATAAATCCTGAAAGAAGAAAAGAGTTGCCGCACCCTTACCTTAATGATATATTCGGCTAATCAAACACCAATGTTCAGCACCCCTAAATGATGTTAAAGGTTTTGGCTCCCTTCAAAGAACAAGAACAGAGTTTTTAATACTTAGATCTAAAATGGAAAAAGGGATGGAAGAGTAGTGAGTTTCAGTCACTACACAAATCGGCCAAGAAAAGAAAAAGATATTACTTACCAAGAGATTCAGCCACAACCTCCAAAAGGAAGGATTAGATTCGGTTTTGAGAACCAAGATAGAGATGGGTTTCGGCACTTAGAATGGTGAAGAGAGAAAACGCAAGGGAGAGGGATTTCTGAACAAAGCATTCGGCCGAGAAGAGAACTAGATCAAAGTTTCAGCCTTTTTGTAGATGTTAGAGATGAAGAGATAAAATGAAGTGAAAGAGAAGGGATTCGGCAAAAGAGAGAATGGAAGAAATTTCGGCACAAATAAGATTGAAAGAAGAAAGAAAGAAGTCGACTGAGGAGTGGGTGTTGATTTCGGCCTTGAGTAAAAATAGGAAGAAGAAAAGTGAACCAAAAGTGGTTTCAACTTTGCACAAAATAAGAAGAAGAGGAAGAAGTGTGTAGGGTGGTTTCGGCAATGACAGGCTGATCAATGGGGATCGAAAAAAAAAGGAGAAGAAGAGGCTACTTGTGTTTCGGCTATACACAAGGAATTGGCTTACAAGGTTCGGCCAAATGCTCAAATTGCAAAAAGGAAAAGAGAGAAAATACTTGGGGTTCGGTTTTAGCACAAACGCAAGAAGGAGAAAGAAAGAAAAGAACTATCAAAGCTAGCCGAACACTCCCTTAACCCCCATAGACATTCTGCCACCTCTAAAAGACCCCTAAAACCGATAGGACCCCTTGCCGAAAGTCCACCATTCGGCCAACTCTTCCCAAATGAGTTTGAAATAATTCAAACTCCTAAATTTCCTCCCTTCCACCAGTTCAAATTCATTTGACTCCTTCCATCCTTATCCCCGAGAGTCCATCTTGAGCACTCCTCCTCTAGCTTGTGGCGTGAAAAAAATAAATGAGCAGAAAGGGATTTCCGCAGCTCGAACCAAGGTCCTCCTTGCTCTTTGTGGCGTCACCTCCCTTGTGTCTTAAGTGGCGCCTCCTTGCCACTTTACCAAGGCACTTCTTGTGTCTAATTCCTCTAATAAATTCTTTTAACCCCTTGCTCTCTTAGTTCCTTCTTCCTAAATGCTAAAACAAAATTTTAGTCATGACCCAGGACTAATCATGAGGTCCTTCCTAGACCCCAAAACATACCAAACAAACACAACTGACACAACATCACATACAAACACATACAAAATGTAGAGACCCCGATTTAAGGATGTTACAAAACCTTTCAGATACCTGAAGGGGATGAAACCTATGATGAATGATGTTATTGATTACTGAATTATATGGTAAATACTTAGCTTTTCTTAATTATGTGATCTTAATCCAAATTTGATGTGCTTAGGTGGAGGAGCAAAAGTCCCTGCTTAAGAGTAGATTTAGCATAATTAAGCGGAGTTGATCGCACGCCTAGAGATAGGGTGATGAGATTTTGCCGGATTATGGTGAAACCTAATATGGGAATCCATAGATCGATTTACTGCTATTCTAGGGGTTTATTAAGTGAGAAAGAGATTTCCGTTAATTAACCTAGGGTTAGACGTTGTTCGCCTCGAGAGAGGGTTTAATATACGTTAGGGAGTCTTACGGATCAAACAAAGTGAATAAATCCTCTAGTTCAGTGTTAGTCAACAAGTGAAGTCTAGGAGGATTCTTCCTGAGAGTATCGTCTCAATCAACTGAGTTTTTTTAAAAGTTTCCTCCCCAATTTAGTCTTTTTGTCTTTGCATCTTAGCTTGGTACTTAGTTAATTTTAGATTAGACAACCATTCACTTAATATTTAGGCTAAATAATAGAAACAAAGTTAGTATTAGTACTTTTAGTTCCTTTAGGTCCGATAATCCGGTCTTGCCTAAGCTACACTACTGTTCGATAGGTACACTTGCCTTTAATCGTTGTCAGAGTTAGTTTCCAGGTTCGATCATTCTCTTTATAAATTTTAAAACTCGATAGACACACGATCATGTCCAGCCCGTGGTCGAGTCTAACTTGTTTTTGAAACACAACCACAAAGGACACGGTTGAGCCACACGCCCATGTGCTCAACCGTGTGGGCACTTAATTATCTCTACTAGCTCATCTAAAAGAGACTTAATTATCTCTAACTCCTTCCTCCTTTATCAGCATATTATCCACATATTTTAATCATTAAAATCCCTAAATTTTAGCCTTTATCTGCTTATTATCCACATAAAATAAATTCCTAAATAATAGCCTTGTTGCCATCCACTCCACCTAATCCTAATGCCCAAAATTAGCTAACTTAAATTAAAAGAATTGGGCTCCATGAAACTTAAATTTGGGCCCCTTACTCCTTGTGTGGGCGTCACCTCCTAAGATTGGGCCACAAGCCCACTTTGGTATTTTAAACATAGATACTATCTTTTAAACCCTATAATGCCCAAACAGATAATTTTAATCAAGGCCTTTGCCTAATTCTGAGCCCATTTTGGACCCCCTATTACTTAAATTAACATATTCACCCATTAAACGCATGGGCCCAAAAATACAGGATGTTACAATTTAATCCACCATTCTCAACAACCAATTCAAGCATGAAATATATCATTTCCATTCTCACTATTTCATACCACATTCATCATTTTCATAGCATACACATAAGAACCAACACCATTCAACTTCCAAGGCATATCACATGGCAAGGTCCAAACATTTCAAAACATACCATAACTTCTAGCCTATACATGCCATATACCAAATATGTACATTTTTCAAAAATACTGAAATAGATAGCCAATAGTGTTATTGAGCTGCTGACGATCCCCGGATTCGAGCTTACTTTATTGACACTGTAAAACAGAGAAACACACCATACAGTAAGCTTTTAAAGCTTAGTAAATTTTTATTATAATACATTCAATTCAGTAAATTAAATACAATATACAAAGTTAATCCATCGCATAGATCATTTCAAAAATATACACACCATATCATCCATAGCTAAAATACTCACTCAACCATTCATAATTCCATTTACAATTTCATCAACCACAAAGGTTCAATAAATACCTTAACCAACACATAGTCATTCACCATTCAAGCTGCTCAATGCATCGATATTACATTTTGATCAACTTTGCTAATCATTCGATTTAATCACACACTTAATGCCAATTTCATAGCCAAAGCATAAATATCATCGCACAGTAGTGCCTGTACTTTAAACTGACTTATCTTGGTATCGCACACACAGTGCCAATCAACAAAGCCGAAGCTTCCATTAGTTCGCACACACAGTGCTATTCATCTATATTGCGATTCCAGTTATGCACACTTAGTGCCACATCTTCTCAATTCCACGTATAGCATTTCTAATCTATTAATCACATAGTTATACATTTCATAGCATTTAAACATAAATTCAACAACACGTATTATATCCGAACTTACCTCGGACGTAGATATACAGAGACTAATCGGTCATTCGCGCACTTTGTCTTTGCCTCGATCTCGATCTGAATCTCTCCTTTCTTGGTCTATACATATTCAAATTTAGCTCGTTCAATCACCAATTCATTCAATTTAGTCCAAACACACATGTTTAGTGTATTTTACAAAATAACCCTCACATTACCACATTTCGACACTTTAGTCCCTATTTCATAAAATCATCAAATACACATAATTTCATTTCACCCATGTCTAGCCGAATTATCCTTATATCCATACAAGCCCACACATTTTATTTATTTCACATTTTAGTCCTCCAATTTCTTATTTTCACAATTTAATCCAACTTACTCAATTTCACCAAAAATTCAAAGATAAAATATGTTTATCCTTCACATATCTTTCATATTTCATCATCAACTATCACAAAGCTCAAACATTCATCAATGGCATATCTCAAAATCACCATCAAATTCTAAAATTAAAGCATGGGCTTGATAAAACACAAAGCAATGATCACAAAAACATAGAAATTATAAAAAATCGAGTAAAAGACATACCTCAATCAAGCTAAACCTTAGCCAAATATCACAAAGCTTCAATGGCTATTTCTCTTTTCTATATTTGGTGGAAGAAAGATGAGAAAAATGGCCATTTAACTTGTTTTGTTTTAATTATATTAACTTAATACATAGTTTACCATTTTGCCCTTTTATTATTTCATTTAAATTTCCACTAACTATATCTATTCTTGTCATTTAAAGCCTTCAATGGTTTAATAACAGCATTAGGACTTCTCATTTAAAAATTCATGTCAAATAAGCACTTTAACAATCAGCACACAGCTTTTGCATTTTATGCAATTTAGTACTTTTTCATAATTCGGCACACAATTAATAAAATTTTCACACAGAATTTTCACAAATGCTCAATCACATACTGTAAACACAGAAAATAATATTAAAATATTTTTTCGACCTCAAATTTTTGGTCCCGAAACTACTGTTCCAACTAGGGTCTAAATCAGGCTGTTACAACTCTCCCTCTCCTCAGGGATTTTCGTACCCGAAAATCTTACCAATGAATAGGTTCTGATATTGCTCTCTCATAACATCTTCAGGCTCCCATGTAGCCTCTTCAACTCCATGTTTGTGCTACAATACTTTCACTAAGGAAATTCTTTTGTTTCTCAACTCTTTAATCTCAAGAGCCAGAATTTAAATCGGTTCTTTAGTATACGACAAGTCTGACTAAATCTCAACCTTAGTAGGAGCAATCACATGCGATGGATCAGATCTGTATCATTAAAGCATCTATACATGAAATATATTATGAATTTTCTCTAATTCGGGTGGAAACAACAATCTATAAGCAATCGGCCCAACTCGTTCAATGATCCCATACGGCCGGATGAATCTCGGACTCAACTTGCCTTTTCGGCTGAATCGAAGTATTTTCTTCCATAGAGACACTTTCAAAAACACTTTGTCACCAACCTCAAATTCGATATCTTTTTGTTTCAAGTCTACATAAGACTTCTGACGATCTGAGCTACTTTCAAACTGTCACGAATCACATTTACTTTCTGTTCAATCTCTTTTACCAAATCAACCTCGTGAATCTTACTCTCATTTAGCTCAGTCCAATACAATGAAGTTCGACATTTCTGACCGTAAAGAGCCTCATATGGTGCCATTTTGATACTAGATTGGAAACTATTATTGTACGCAAACTCAATCAACGGTAAATGTTTTTCCTACGTACTTTCAAACTCAAGAATGCAACATCTCACCATATCTTCAAGAATCTGAATGATTCGCTCGGATTGTCCATCCGTTTACAGATGAAATGCAGTACTGAAATGCAACTTTGTCCCTAAAGCCTCTTGAAATTTCTTCCAAAACCACGAGGTAAATCTCGAATCTTTGTCAAATAGATAGTGGCACTCCGTGCAATTTCACAATCTTAGAAATATACAATTCAGCTAATTTATCAAGTTAATAATATGTTCTTACCAGAACAAAATGAGTTGATTTTGTCAATTTATCAACTATCACCCAGATTGAGTCTTTTCTCCTCGAAGATAAAGGTAATCCCGACAGAAAGTCCATCGTGATTCTCTCACATTTCCACTCAGGAATCGTAATAGGTTGTAACAAACCGGATAGAACCTGATGTTCAGCTTTAACCTGCTGACAAATTAAACATTTCAACACAAAGTCAGAGATATCTCTTTTCATATCATGCCACCAATAAAATTGTTTCAGATCTTTATACATTTTTTTACTCCCTGGATGAATAATTAAACAACTATTGTGAGCTTCGCTCAAAATCAACAGAATCAACTCTAAATTCCTTGGAACAAAAATCTGATCTCTGAATCTCAAACAATCATCATTATCAACTCAAAATTTTGAATCAGAATTCAAATCACATTGAGCTCGTTTTGCTATTATCTCATTGTCACTTTTCTGGGCATCACAAAGCTGACGTATAAACATCGGCCTAACTATCAATTCAGCCAAAACCAAATCATCATCACACAGATTTATCTGAGTACTCATCGCTCACAAAGCGCATATAGACTTTTGGCTTAAAGCATCAGCAACAACATTAGCTTTAACTGGATGATAATCAATCACAAGTTCGTAGTCTTTCAACAATTCTGACCATCTTCTTTGTCGCAGATTCAAATCTTTCTGAGTCATCAAATATTTCAAACTCTTATGATAAGTATAAATATGACATTTCTCACCAAAGAGGTAATGACACCAAATTTTCAATGCAAATACAATCGCGGCTAATTCAAGATCATGTGTTGGATAATTCTTTTCATACAGCTTTAACTGCCTTGAAGCTTAAGATATAACTTTACCATCTTACATCAGCCACAGCCCAAACCATTCAACGATGCATCACTATAAACTATAAACTCTTTACCCGATTCAGGTTGAATTAACACTGGCGCCTCTGTCAATAATGCTTTCAACTGTTCAAAACTCTACTGGCACTTTTCTGACTAGTCGAAGTTTACATCTTTCTATAGTAACTTCATCAACGGAGTCACAATCATCGAGAAGCCTTCCACAAATAGCCTATAATATCCCGCTAGTCCCAGAAAACTATAGACTTCAGACACATTTCTCAGAGGTTTCCATTCTAAAATAGCTAAAATTTTACTTCGATCAACTCGTATTCTCGCAGCTGATACAATATTCCCCATAAAACCAACCTCACGCAGCCAAAACTCACACTTGCTAAACTTTGCATATAATTGCTTTTCACGTAGAGTCTGTAACACAATTCTCAAATGCTCGGCATGTTGCGTCTCATCACAGGAATAAATCAGAATATCAGCAATGAACACCACTACAAAGCAATCTAAGTACGGTCTGAATATCCGATTCATCAAATCCTTAAACACTGCAGGAGCATTCGTTAGTCCAAAAGGCATAACTAAGAATTCATAATGTCCGTGCCTCGTTTTAAAAGCAGTCTTCGGTACATCTGATTCTTTAACTCTCAACTGTTAATAACCCGATCTCAAATCTATCTTAGAAAACACTATAGCTCCCTTCAGCTGATCAAACAAATCAACATTTTACGGTAATGGATATTTATTCTTTATCGTCGCTTTGTTCAACTGTTGGTAGTCAATACACATTCTCATAGTACCATCTATCTTTTTCACAAACGACACAAGAGCGTCATAGGGCGAGAAACTCAGTCATGCAAATCTTCTATCTGTCAATTCTTGCAATTGAGATTTCAACTCTTTCAATTCTGTTGGTGCCATTCTATACGGAGTTATTGAGATAGGAGTCGTCACTGGTACTAAGTCAATTACAAATTAAACTTTCCGTATCAGAGGTAATCCCTGTAGTTCTTCAGGAAACACATGAGGTGTAACACCCCAAACCCAGCGCAAACACTATGGCCGAATCTAGTTTGTTACAGAAATTTTTTTTTTTTTTGAAAAACCCCTTTTCAATCAATTTAAGTTGTCGAAAACCTTTTAGTGACCTTGCTAAAACCATACTTGGATTTAATTTGGAAATTTATTTAAGTCAAGTTATTATACGAATTTCAAATGTGCCCGATGGCATGATAAAAACATTTTTCGGTTTAATTTAGGAAAACATGTGTATTCAATTCAGTATTAGTAATATAGTTTAAAATAGAGTATCCAACATATGAGGAATAACAGAATAAAACATCAGGAGGCCTTATTACATCCGAAATAAAATTTAACCAACAGTAAAAATAAATAACTAAGTTTAAAGTTCATTTAATTCAAATCCACTGCATGGCCACCTCGAGTCCATCCGGCTCCACATCCGCGATCTATGTGTCACCTGAAAAAGTAAAGGAGAAGGTGAGTCACCAAGACTCAGTATGTAACCCTTCCCCCGATTTTAAGTAATTTCATACACAACATATAATTAACCAACATGTACCAAAACATGCACCCAACCTAGCCAACCAAACGCCTTTGTCTACCCCGTGTGGTACCAAACCACTGGTGGTGCCAAACCACTGGTGACATATAGTCACAGATGTGATGTCAAATCACTGGAAGTGCCAAACCTCTGGTGTCCATAGACACAATCGATTGATGGGGCCAACCCATCGTGTGATGCCAAATCACTGGCATCAATCCCTTATTATAATATGTGGGGCCAACCCACCGTGGTGCCAAGCCACTGGGACAAGACGCGATGAGGTACCAAACCTCTGGAGGTACCAAACCTCTGGTGATCGTAGTCACTTTGTGTTACCAAAACACTGGTATCCGTCGACACAATATCACTGCCCCCTCCTCTCATCAACCCATACCAAACAATCACAATATTCATACCATCATGTGTCCAATCACATATAACAAATTTATCATTAATCGTAAACCACATATCATGCTTCCCAAAAGCATCATAAAATCACATAATCAATCAGGGACTTACCCGATCCTTGCTTATACCATTCATGGTATTAAATCCAAATCTACATAGATCGAAGTTAGCACACACAACATTTTTAGTACATTTAGATAATCATAAGTGTGTATGTACACACCTGATGTCGACGATAGTCCTAAACCCAAATAGACAAATCGGCCACACAAGCTTTTCTTTGTCCCTATATTCGGCGAAACATGAGAGTTAGTACTATGGCCTATTCGGCCAAACCAAATATTTAAAAGGGTTCTCTTTTTGAACCCGAATCCTTACCCGAGTGCCTTTAAATAATTACTCCAAGCGTTCTGCTTTCCTACTAATCGGCAACCTTATGTTAGTAATTTTCGGCTTATAATCACTAACTAAATAACTTGCTTAAATTAGATCTTACCATTACTTACCAAGATCGAATACTAGAGATCAGGACCTGAATCAACTGCTTTACGTTTCCTGAGTACCTAGAAGAGATCGGTTACCAAAAGTGTTTAGAAGCCCTCGTTTAACAAATGCCGGAATCGGCACTTACCCTTAATAGAAATCGGAAAGGAACTGAGAAGAGGAACTATAGAGTTTCAGCTATGAATACTTACCTACTCTCAGGACCGATTGAAGAAGAAGTTGAAGGAGATTACCCTTGCTTGAGATTCGACTAAAGTTTAACAAAAGGGGAAAAAGAGAGTTCGGCTAGTGTGGAAAAGAGAAGAAAAGAAAGTGAAAGTGGGAGAGGGATTCGGCAAAGAGGAGCAAGGTGAGTTTCGGCACAAGGGTTTTACGAAAGAAAGAAAAATAAAAGAAGGAGAGGAATGAGAGGGAGGAATGTTCGGCTTTGAGAAAGAAAAGGAAAAGGAATGGTAAATGGGAAGAATGCTAGCCGAAATTGTCAAGTAAATGGCTAAAAAAAAAATTCGGCACTCGCCCCTTCACAAAGACTCCATGCCATCCACTCTACTCCAACAAGGAGTTCAATTTTCGGCAACCTCCTTGATTTTCTCTTAGCCACCCAATTGAAAGTATTCAAAATAATTTGAATATTCTAATGCCTATATTTCCTCTGGCCAACACTTAAAGATTAATCCATTAATTAATCTAATTAAAATCTAATTTAATCCTATCAATATCCCCATTATCCCTTGTTATCAAAAAGAGTTTTAAAAGGAGAATTTCGCGACTCGAACATAAGCCCCCTTGATCTCCTTGTGGCGTCACCTGTAGCTCCCAAGTGACCTCACTTTTGCCACTTTGCCAAGGCCCATTTTGTGTCAACAAATCCTCTATCTATTCTTGTATCCCCTACTTGCTAAGGCTCCTTGTCTTTAAAGCTTACAAATAAAAATAATATTTTCTACTAAACCGAGCCTACTCAAGGCCTTTAATTAAGCCTTATTATTCCATAAATCATGTTACAAAAATTCCAACTCAGGTAAAACAATGCAAACACGAATAACCCCAATTTTAGGATGTTACAATTCTACCCCCCTTAAAAATAATTTTGGCCTCGAAATTACCTGATCAGAAGAGATGGGGGTATTGCTGCCGTATCACATCCTCGGGTTCCCACGTAGCTTCTTCCACGCCATGGTTCCGCCATAGCACTTTCACTAAGGGCACTGACTTCCTACGTAGAACCTTGACATCTCGATCTAAGATCTGAACTGGTTCTTCTTCGAAAGATAAGTCTGCATTAACCTCAATCTCAGCCACTGGCACAATGTGTGATGGATCTGACCGATACCGTCTTAGCATCGACACATGAAAGACGTCATGGATCTGATTCAGTTCTACCAGCAACTCTAGCTGATAAGCTACTGGTCCCACTCGTTTTATCACTATATATGGCCCAATAAACCTTGGGCTTAGTTTTCCTTTCCGTCCAAATCGCAACACCTTTTTCCAGGGCGACACCTTTAGAAAGACTTTATCTCCTACAGCATACTCCATTTCCTTACGCTTAAGATCAGTATAAGACTTCTGCCTATCTGATGCCTCCTTAAGACGAGACCGAATCACCTTGACTTTGTCCTCAGTTTCTATTACCAACTCTGGACCCAAAACTTGTCGCTCCCCCAACTCCGTCCAACATGTAGGAGTACGATATCTTCGTCCATACAGTGCCTCATATGGAGCCATCTGAATACTCACTTGATAACTATTGTTATAAGCGAATTCCGTCAATGGTAGATACTCCTCCCAACTACCACTGAAATCCAAGACACATCCTCTTAACATGTCCTCTAAGATCTGTATCACCCTTTTCGATTGTCCGTCAGACTGTGGATGGAAAGCCGTACTAAAATCCAACCGTGTACCAAAAGCTTGATGCAACGCTTTCCAGAACCTTGACGTGAATCTGGGATCCCTATCCTAGATAATCGATATTGGCACACCATGCAACCTCACTATCTCAGCCACATACAACTTTGCTAGCTTCTGAAGTGAGTAATCCATTCTCACCGGTATGAAGTGAGCCGCTTTAGTCAACCGGTCCACAATCACCCAAACTGCATTCTTTTTGCTGGGTGTGAGGGGTAGCCCACTGACGAAATCCATAGTGATCCTCTCCCATTTCCACTGAGGGATCTTTACTGGTTGAAGTATCCCTGATGGCAACTGGTGTTCAGCCTTAACCTGCTGACACGTCAGACACTTTCCCACAAACTCGGTTACCTCACGCTTCAACCCCGGCCACCAGAATTATTTTCGTAGATCTCCATACATCTTGCTTCCTCCCGGATGCATAGCATATGGGCTGCTATGTGCATCTTGGAGAATTCTCTCGCCTCAGTCTCAGTATCCTTGGCATACTGAGCTCGCCTCTGAAAACATAGTACCCCATCCCTAGACAAACTGTACCCTTTCAAACCACCATCCTGAACTTGCATCCTCTTAACATTCAACCCTTCATCCACTAACTACTTTTCCTTAATCTCCTCAATCCAGGTTGGCTTAACCTGAAGCTCTGCCAAAAGACTTCCATCGTCATATAGACTCAAACGAGCAAACATCGCTCTTAAGTCTGTCATGACCTTCCGGCTCAACGCGTCAGCTACCACGTTAGCCTTACCCGGATGGTACTCGATTGAACAGTCGTAGTCCTTTAATAGTTCAATCCATCGACATTGTCTCAGGTTTAGATCCTTTTGAGTCAGAAGGTACCTCAAACTTTTGTGATCCGTGTAGACTACTAACTTCTCCCTATACAGATAATGTCTCCATATTTTCAACGCGAAGACTACAACTGCTAGCTCCAAGTCATGCGTTGGGTAGTTAACCTCATGCGATCTTAACTGACGGGATGCATAGGCTACTACCCTCCATTCCTACATCAACACACATCCCAAACCAGTATGGGACGCGTCACAGTAGTCTGTAAACAACTTCCCTGCCTTAGGCTGTACCAAAACTGGAGCTTCTGTCAAGATCTTCCTTAGCTTATCGAAACTTTCTTGCTGCTTCTCCGACCATACAAATGGGACACCTTTCCTTAGTAACTTAGTCAATGGCGCTGCAATAAGAGAAAATCCTTCCACAAATCTCCGATAGTACCCCGCTAGACCCAAAAAGCTTCGAATTTCGACCACTGACCTAGGCGGTTGCCAATCCAACACCGCTTCAATCTTGCGGGGATCCACTCTAATCCCTTCCGCTGACACCACGTGACCTAAGAAAGCCACCTCTCTAAGCCAAAATTTGCACTTACTGAATTTGGCATACAATTGCTTCTCCCTCAATACTTGTAAAACTATACGTAAATGCCTATCATGCTCCTCCTCCGTCTTTGAATAAACTAATATGTCGTCTATGAATACCACGACAAATTGATCCAAGTACTGTTGGAATACTCCATTCATTAAGTCCATGAACGCTGCCTGTGCGTTGGTCAATCCAAATGGCATTGCCAGAAACTCGTAATGCCCATACCTCGTTCGGAATGCCGTCTTGTGCACATCAACCTCCTTCACCTTAAGTTGTTGATAGACCGACCTAAGGTCTATCTTTGAGAATACGGAGGCACCCTTCAGTTGATCGAACAAGTCATCAATCCGAGGTAACGGATACTTGCTCTTGATCGTTAATTTGTTTATTTGATGGTAGTCGATACACATCCACATCGAACCGTCCTTCTTCTTGACAAACAGCACAGGTGCTCCCCACGGAGATATACTGGGTCAGATAAACCCTCTATCCAAGAGCTCCTGAATTTGAGCCTTTAGCTCCACCAATTCCTTTGGTGCCATTCGATGCACGGTGCTATACACACAGTGCCGCTCCGGTAGCAAGTCTATACCGAATTCAACTTCCCGGTCCGGAGGCAGACCCGGAAGTTCTTCTGGGAACACATCCGTGAATTCCCTAACCGTTCGGACCTTCTCCACTTCTGACTCTTTAGCCTCCAAAGCACAAATGCGAACCAAATACGCCTCGCACCCTTTTCTAGACATCTTTTCAGCCTTCAAGGCCGTCACCACATTGGATAGGTAATTCCTTCTATTACCAATCATAGTCACCTCATCACCCTCAGCCATCTTAAGAACCATGCGCCTAGCCGCGCAATCCAATCTCGCCTGATACTTAACCAACCAATCCATTCCAAGGATCAAATCGAACTCCCCAAACGGCAGTTCCATCAGATCAGCTACAAATACGACCCATTGGAGTTCTAGGGGTACATCCCTATAAAGCTTGTTCACAACTACAGAGAATGGCCTAAAGGGCTAATTACGATCATCTCCTAGAAGCGCTTTGAGTCTAGGTTCATAGTCTCTACTACACTACTAGCAACATATGAGTGCGTCGAACCCACATTAATTAATGCAACATAAGGAAGACCGAAAATTAAAAACGTACCGGTTATGACATCCGGTGCGTCACCCTCCTCGCGACGTCTCGCTGCATAAACCAAGCCAAGCTGCCTAGCTTCTGTGTTGCCTGCACCCCTGCCCTGAATTCCACGACCTCGGTTAGGACCATTGCCGCCTCTACCATTACCGCGACCCCTCTGTGGTCCTACATTTCTATTCTGAGTACGGTTCTACCCCTCTAACTGATTCTGAACTCGCTTCCGGGGACAATCCCTCACACGGTTATCCAAAGACCCACATTCAAAGCAACCTCTCTCACCGGTCCAACAACCCCCCTAATGGGATTTTCCACAGCGATTACACTGAATCGGTCTCTGATTAGTAGCCATGGGCCTTCCCGCCTGATTTGGCCCACTCTGTCTAGCCTTTTTCTGAGCACTTCCACTCGACCCAGATGACCCAAAGCCTCTTTTCAGCTTATTCTTATCATAATTCTGCCTCACAGACTCCTTGATCCCTTCGGCTACCTTAGCCTTCTCCACTAGCGATGAAAACTCACGAACTCTTTGTGGAGCAATTATCGACCTCAAGTCATCTCTAAGTGCATCCTCCTCAGCGGACCACGGGCTATTCATGTTCGATAGCTACGATGCCTTTAGCATATCTACTCAGCCTTAAAAATTCTGCCTCATACTCCGACACTTACTTAGTTCCTTGCACTAACCCCAAAAAAGCTTTCCTCTGCGCGTCAGTGTAGCTAGTACCCACGTCCTTCTTTTGAAAAGCAGTCTTGAAGTAATCCCACGTGAGATCATCTGCCGTGGCTCCATCTCGGACCGTGAGCCACCACTGATATGCTTCATCCTTTAGAAGCGACACCGCTCCTTTCAATTTCCTCTCATTAGACAGGTCAAGGTCGTCCATAATCCTTTCTATAGATTCTAGCCAGTATTCTGCTGCACTGGTTGCCACTCCCGACACACCCCAGAAAACTTCAGCTCCGTTAGACCGAATTCGCTCGGGAACAGATTTTCGAGCTCCCAGATTCCCACCGGCCCCAGCCACCAGCTCTAGGACTCGCAACACAGCTTGCGATACTGCCTCACCCCCGGTCTAATCCTGATCCTCAGCTGCAAAAGCTAGAGGTGGTGGTGGCGGTACTTCATTCTCAGAACCCTGACCCGACCTAACGAGTTTGGACACGGTCATCCTTCCTCTACCGTGTCCATGTTGGCCACGTCCTCTAGAACTCATTCTATCTACTGCGCTTTAATCTGATTAAGGAAATTTTATGGATTAGCATTTGTTCCACTTGGTTACCCACGAAGAAATTTTATGGAGAAAGTTTAATTAGGGATTCTTTCGAGCAAACAAGATTTCAAGTCTTCTATCCTAGTTCACACAAAAGAGTACATCCATTCCCTAATACTTTCCCTACTTATTCACTCCCTTGGACATTTCTGTCTGTTTCTATCCCAGGGGTACTTTCGTCATTTTCCTACAGGGGTATTTTCGTAGTAAAATCCGAGGGAATTCAAAACTTTAATAAAGCAGGTCACTTTGTAATTCCCAAAACTGGAGTGTGTTTCTGAAAATTTGCAAGATCTAAAGATATGGCAACATTTGGGACCCAGGGGTATTTTGGTAATTTTGTCAATCAAGGGTAATTTTGTAATTTTGTAAATTAGAGATGCTTTAACAGTTGTAAAACTCGGAGGGTTCCTTTTCGAAAGTTTTCCTTTTTAAGAGGTGATGTTTGTAAAGATTCAAAACCAGGGTCATTTCGGTAATTATGCAATTTGAGGGCGTTTTCGTAATTTTACCCCCCTAAGGGCATTTCTGTAAGTTTTAACAAATCAAATTTTTCGGAAAAACGTTGTAAAAATGGTTGTTCTCAGATTCAAAAGAGTAATTTTGAAAGTTTTGAAAACATTAGGGTTTTGTTGTTTCATTCTTTTTCAAAAACGCGGCTAGTTCCCTTTCGGGTTAGTCCTTATGTTTAGCCTATGACCGAGCCTTCTTGGTCAGGGTGAACCAAAGCTACGCACCAGGCAGGATTCGAGTGGAGAGGAGGTGAGTCACGCGGACTGCTTAAATACCAAGCTCCCACTGAACCTTTCTAGACATGCACACAGAGGTTGCCACACCACTGAGCCCTCTGAGTTAGGGTGAACCGAAGCTACGCACTAGGTAGGATACCTGCGAAGAGGAGGTGAGTCACGAGGACTGCTTAAATACCAAGCTCTTCAGGATCCACTCCTAGACATGCGTACAGGGGTTACCACACCCTAGCTCAGTGACTAAGTCATAGGTTGGTTTAGTTCCTTAAGTCTTATGTTTCGTTTGTGTGTTCGAGTAGTCTAACCTAGGGTTCAAGTTCCTATAAGTCTATCTACGTTCCCATGCTTCCTACCCTTCTACAGAGAATAATTCACAAAGAGGTTCAGATGTACTTACCTGGGCGGATCGGTGCCGGAGACTCGGGCCATGCTGTTCAAAAACCAAAAATTATTCCATAAGGCCTACCAAAACATTTTTAGGCCTTGGGCCCCATAGCCGAGCTTCGAACTGGGCTCTGATACCAATTTTGTAACACCCCAAACCCGGCCCAAACACTATGGCCAAATCTAGTTAGTTACAGAAATTTTTTTTTTTTGAAAAACCCTTTTTCAATTAATTTAAGTTGTCGAAAACCTTTTAGTGACCTTGCTAAAACCATACTTGGATTTAATTTGGAAATTTATTTAAGTCAAGTTAATATACGAATTTCAAATGTGCCCGATGGCATGATAAAAACATTTTTCGGTTTAATTTGGGAAAACATATGTATTCAATTCAGTATTAGTAATATAGTTTAAAATAGAGTATCCAACATATGAGGAATAACAGAATAAAACATCAGGAGGCCTTATTACATCCGAAATAAAATTTAACCAACAGTAAAAATAAATAACTAAGTTGAAAGTTCATTTAATTCAAATCCACTGCATGGCCACCTCGAGTCCATCCGGCTCCACATCCGCGATCTATGTGTCACCTGAAAAAGTAAAGGAGAAGGTGAGTCACCAAGACTCAGTATGTAACCCTTCCCCCGACTTTAAGTAATTTCATACACAACATATAATTAACCAACATGTACCAAAACATGCACCCAACCTAGCCAACCAAACACCTTTGTCTACCCCGTGTGGTACCAAACCACTGGTGGTGCCAAACCACTGGTGACATATAGTCACAGATGTGATGTCAAATCACTGGAGGTGCCAAACCTCTGGTGTCCGTAGACACAATCGATTGATGAGGCCAACCCATCGTGTGATGCCAAATCACCGGCGCTAATCCTTATTATAATATGTGGGGCCAACCCACCGTGGTGCCAAGCCACTTTGGGACAAGACGCGATGAGGTACCAAACCTCTGGAGGTACCAAACCTCTGGTGACCGTAGTCACTTTGTGTTACCAAAACACTGGTGTCCATCGACACAATATCACTGCCCCCTCCTCACATCAACCCATACCAAACAATCACAATATTCATACCATCATGTGTCCAATCACATATAACAAATTTATCATTAATCGTAAACCACATATCATGCTTCCCAAAAGCATCATAAAATCACATAATCAATCGTGGACTTACCCGATCCTTGCTTATACCATTCATGGTATTAAATCCAAATCTACATAGATCAGGTTAGCACACACAACAGTTTTAGTACATTTAGATAATCATAAGTGTGTATGTACACACCTGATGTCGACGATAGTCCTAAACCCGAATAGACAAATCGACCACACAAGCTTTTCTTTGTCCCTATATTCGGCCAAACATGGGAGTTAGTACTATGGCCTATTCGGCCAAACCAAATATTTAAAAGGGTTTTCTTTTTGAACCTGAATCTTTGCCCGAGTGTCTTTAAATAATTACTCCAAGCGTTCTACTTTCCTACTAATCGGCAACCTTATGTTAGTAATTTTCGGCTTATAATCACTAACTAAATAACTTGCTTAAATTAGATCTTACCATTACTTACCAAGATCAAATGCTAGAGATCAGGACCTGAATCGACTGCTTTACGTTTCCTGAATACTAGAAGAGATCGGTTACCAAAAGTGTTTAGAAGCCCTCGTTTAACAACTGCCGGAATCGGCACTTACCCTTAATAGAAATCGGCAAGGAACTGAGAAGAGGAACTATAGAGTTTCGTCTATGAATACTTACCTACTCTCAGGACCGATTGAAGAAGAAGTTGAAGGAGATCACCCTTGCTTGAGATTCGACTAAAGTTTAAGAAAAGGGGAAGAAGAGAGTTCGGCTAGTATGGAAAAGAGAAGAAAAGAAAGTGAAAGTGGGAGAGGGATTCGGCAAAGAGGAGCAAGGTGAGTTTCGGCACAAGGGTTTTACGAAAGAAAGAAAAATAAAAGAAGGAGAGGAATGAGAGGGAGGAATGTTCGGCTTTGAGAAAGAAAAGGAAAAGGAATGGTAAATGGGAAGAATGCTAGCCGAAATTGTCAAGTAAATGGCTAAAAAAAAATTCGACACTCGCCCCTTCACAAAGACTCCATGCCGTCCACTCTACTCCAACAAGGAGTTCAATTTTCGGCAACCTCCTTGATTTTCTCTTAGCCACCCAATTGAAAGTATTCAAAATAATTTGAATATCCTAATGCCTATATTTCCTCTGGCCAACACTTAAAGATTAATCCATTAATTAATCTAATTAAAATCTAATTTAATCCTATCAATATCCCCATTATCCCTTGTTATCAAAAAGAGTTTTAAAAAGAGAATTTCGCTCCCCCCTATTGCCTTCCCAATTTAAGGAGCAAAAAGAGAATTTCGCGACTCGAACATAGGCCCCCTTGATCTCCTTGTGGCGTCACCTGTAGCTCCCAAGTGACCTCACTTTTGCCACTTTGCCAAGGCCCATTTTGTGTCAACAAATCCTCTATCTATTCTTGTATCCCCTACTTGCTAAGGCTCCTTGTCTTTAAAGCTTACAAATAAAAATAATATTTTCTACTAAACCGAGCCTACTCAAGGCCTTTAATTAAGCCTTATTATTCCATAAATCATGTTACAGAAATTCCAATTCAGGCAAAACAATGCAAACACGAATAACCCCAATTTTAGAATGTTACATGAGGGAATTTACAAACAATAAGCACAGATTCAACTTTCTTTCCTATCACTTTTTTTATCAATTACATATGCAAGATAAGCTTCGCAATGGTTTTTCACATAGTTTAAAGCTTTCATCGAAGATATAACAGTCGACAACTCATTCAAATCACTGGATTCAATTTGAACTATCTCACTATTCTGACTTTTCAAATCAATATTCTTCCGTTTACAATTCACAATAGCATTATGCAAAGTGAGCCAATCCCTACCCAGAATAATATCAAATTCATCAAAAGGTAGCAACATTAAATTAGTCGGAAAGCAAATATCCCGAAACATCAACGGACAGTTCTTGCACACTTTATCAACCAAGACACACTTACCTAAGGGGTTCGATACTCAAATCACAATTTCAGTAGACTGAACAGGTATAGTCTTACTTGATACTAGATTTACAAATACATATGAATGAGTAGATCCTGGATCTACCAAAACAATCACATCAGTATTAAACAGAGTAAATGTACTAGTAATAACGTCTGGAGATGACGCCTCTTCACGTATGCGAATAGCATAGGCTCGGGCAGGTGCTCTTGCCTTAGATCTCACAGCAGTATCGGTCGCCCCTCTCTGACTACCACTTACATTTCCAGTGTTTTTCGGTAGTCTACCCCTAGTCGTCATATTACTTGGTCTCGCACTCTGAACATTGTTTTTCTCAGCTAACTTTGGGCAATCTCGAATGAAATGGTCTCGTGATTCACATTTGTAGCAAGTTCTAGTATTTTACTTGCCCCAGCATTCTCCAACGTGTCATTTTCTACACTGTCTACACTCAAGCTTGTTGCTTTTGACATTTCCAACACTTGATTCAGTCAGAATTTGAGTTCTTGGCTAAAGTCGTTGTCAGAGTTAGTTTTCAGGTTCAATTATTCTCTTTTATAAATTTTAAAGATCTAATTTCAGCGATCAAGTTTTTGGCGCCGTTGCTGGGGAACTAAAAAATTAAGAAAACTTTATTTTTATTACTTTAGCCATTATTTTTATTTTTTTGCAATTTATTTTTGTTTTTGTTTTTATTTTTGTTTTTGCTGAAATTTTCTTTCTATTTTTTTCCTAGTAGGTACCTCTAGTTTATGACTAGAAGGAACCTGAGAGGACCTTTAGTATACGACAATGATATTGAAGCAACCGCTCGAAGGAATCGTCGAGAAATCAGGCGAGCCCTAAACTATACAGAAAGAGAGGAAGAAGACAGATCCAATCCTACTAAAAGGATGGACGAGAATAACCCACAACCACATGATGTGGGAGACAACAATGCTCCACGTACCATGTTTGATTATGCGAAACCACATTTAACAGGAGTAGAATCAAGTATTGTTAGGCCTGCTATAGCTGCTAATAATTTTGAATTAAAGCCTAACACAATACAAATGATTCAACGATTTGTTCAATTTGATGGTTTGCAAGACGAAAACCCAAACACTTATATAGCTAACTTTTTAGAGTTTTATGATACCTTCAAAATAAATGGCGTTCTGATGATTCCATACGTCTTTGGTTATTTCTCTTTTCATTAAGGAATAAAGCCAAACTGTGGTTAAACTCGTTACCACAAGGGTCAATCACTACATGGGAACAAATGACCGAAAAGTTTCTATTAAAATATTTCCCACCAGCCGAAACGGCCAAATTACGAAATGATATCTCTTCTTCTGTGGAGATGGATTTAGAGACGTTATACGATGCATGGGAGAGATACAAGGATCTCTTGAGGAGGTGTCCACACCATGGCTTACCCTTGTGGCTACAAGTCCAAACTTTCTATAATGGTGCAAACCCCTCAACGAGGCAACTAATTGATTCAGCCACCGGTGGAACCCTGAACAATAAATCTCTAGAAGCAGCCTACGAGTTCATTGAGGAGATGTCACTGAATAATTATCAGTGGCAGGTTAACAAGACGAAACCAACAAAATCAGCTGGAGTTTTCAACATTGTCGCAGTGACCATGCTATCAACACAGATAAAGATGATGAATAAAAAGATTGATAGTTTGTGTTCTTCGCAGGCACATCCAGTCATGTAGTACGACGCAAGTGGAACTGTGGCGAATCCCTACCAACCAGGAGCAGAGAATGAACAAATGAACTATATAGGTAATAATTTCAGATCTAATAATAATCCCTATAGTAATACTTACAATCCAGGTTGGAGGAACCACCCAAATTTTTCATGGGGAGGTCAAGGAAATCAAGGAAATCAAAGGTAACAACCTCCTCAAAACTTCCAAAATCAGCCCTATCCACAAGAGAAGAAACCAACCCTCGAAGAGATGCTGACAAAATTTATGGCAAAAACGGAAAACTGTTTCCAAGAAGCTGAGAAAACATTTAAAGATCAATGAGCGTCAGTTGAAAAACTTACTGAGTCATTCAGGAAGCTCACTAGGTCAGTTGGACTACTTACCATGATGATCTGTGAAATTCGAGCAGAGACTTTTTCTAAAGGAACGAAACAGGTAATAGCAGTTACGCTAAGAAGTGGAAAAGAATTAGCCAAACCGAAGAAACAAATCCTACACGAAGATCACAAAGTAAGGAATGAGGGAGTTGAGGATGTAAATCCAATACGTAAATAAAGTAAACTACCAATCCCATATCCAACAAAGTTACAGAAGGAATAATTAGATGCCCAATATGGTAAGTTTCTTGAACTCTTTAAACAAATCCATATTAGTTTCTTGAATTCTTTAAACAAATCCATATTAACTTACCTTTTGTTGAAGCCATTTCACAGATGCCAAAGTACGCAAAATTCTTAAATGAACTCCTGACGAATAAAAGAAAGCTTGAAGAAGTATCGACGGTGGAACTTAATGAAGAATGCTCAGCCATCCTCCAAAACAAGTTACCAACCAAACTAAAAGACCCAGGAAGTTTTACTATCCCTTGTCTAATTGGTAGCTTAAATATTAAGAAAGCGTTAGCTGATCTAGGTGCCAGTATTAACTTAATGCCTTACAAAATGTTCAAACAACTAGATCTTGTGGAATCAAAACCCACTAGGATGAGTATTCAGTTAGCTGATAGATCCATTAAATGTCCTAGAGGAGTTCTCAAAGATGTCTTGGTAAAAATTGATAAATTCATTTTCCCTATTGATTTTGTTGTGATAGACATGGATGAAGACATTAATGTTCCCTTAATTCTAGGACATCCTTTTTTAGCCACTGCTAGGGCTATTATTGATGTAGGAGACAGCAAACTTGCAATAAGGATAGGCGATGAAGAAATTATTTTTCAAATTTATGATGCCATGCGATATTCTAAAGAGCAAGATGATTCCTGTTATTTTGTTGATACTACTGATCATATCATTCAAAATTCATTACAGGAAATCATACATGACGGCACGATGGAACCGTGTCTGACTCAAGAAGAGGGGGAAAGAAGATGAAGGAGATGAGATGAATTTAAATACATCATCATTCAGACAAATGAAAGAAAAAAAACAATAAAAACAATGACGGAATAAAACAAAAATCCTCCATCGATGAACCACCCAGATTAGAATTAAAGCAGTTTCCAAGGCACTTAGAATATGCATTTCTCGGGGACAATTCTACGCTACCGGTAATTATCTCTTCAAAACTAGAACCCAAGGAAAAAGAGGAGTTGATACAGGTACTAAGAGAACATAAAAAGGCCATAGCTTGGAAATTTTCTGACATCAGGGGTATAAGCCCCTCGTTCTGTACCCACAAAATTCTGATGGAAGAGGAATACAAGCCGTGTGTACAGCCCCAGAGATGACTAAACCTCAACATGAAAGAAGTGGTCAAGGCCGAGGTAATTAAACTTCTAGATGCAAGAATAATTTATCCTATTTTTGACAGCACTTGGGTAAGTCCTGTGCATGTAGTTCCAAAGAAAGGAAGTATGACCAAGGTGCCTACTGAGAGGAATGAGTTAATCCCCACGAGAACAGTTACAGGTTGGAGAGTTTGTATAGACTATAGAAAACTAAACGATGCCACCAGAAAAGATCACTTCCCTCTACCTTTCATAGATCAAATGTTAGAAAGACCATCCGGCATATGTACTACTGCTTCTTGGACAGACTTTCCGGCTACTTCCAAATCCCCAGAGCTCCTGAGGACCAAGAGAAGACAACATTTACATGCCTATACGGTACGTTTGCTTATCCGAGAATGCCTTTTGGATTATGTAATGCTCCTGCTACTTTTCAGTGTTGCATGTTGGCAATCTTTGACGAACCCGTGGAAGACATCATGGAGGTATTTATGGATGATTTCTCGGTATTTGGTAATTATTTCTATCTTTGCCTCAAAAATTTAAAACGAGTTCTAATGAGATGTGAGGAAACAAACCTTGTTTTAAATTGGGAAAAATGTCACTTTATGGTTAGAAATGGGATTGTATTAGGACATAAGATTTCTAGTAAAGGGATTGAGGTAGATAAGGCAAAGGTTGAAACCGTAGAAAAATTACCTCCCCCAAGTTCAATTAAGGCTATTAGAAGTTTTTTAGGACATGCAGGGTTCTATAGAAGATTTATTAAAGATTTTTCTAAAATAGCTAAGCCTTTGACAAAATTAGTAGAAAAAGATGTCCCTTTCAATTTCAATCAGGAATGTTTAGATGCATTCAATATCTTTAAGGATAAATTAATAAATGCCCCGATTATAATTGCACCTGATTGGAACTTAACCTTTGAACTAATGTGTGATGCAAGTGATTTTGCAGTAGGTGTAGTTTTGGGACAACGAAGAGACAAGCATTTTCAGCCAATTTATTACGCTAGCAGAACATTAACACCCGCACAAGAAAACTACACCACTACAGAGAAAGAATTGCTAGCTGTAGTTTTTGCTTTCGATAAATTTAGGCAGTATCTAATACTGTCTAAAGTTGTCGTTTACACTAACCATTCAGCTCTTTGTTATCTTTTAAACAAACATGATGCAAAACCTAGACTTATACGATGGATTTTACTCTTACAGGAATTTGACTTGGAAGTACAAGATAAGAAGGGCGCTGAGAATCTTGCGGCAGATCACCTCTCTAGGCTTGAGAATCCACATACCAAAGAGCTCGATGAAAATGAGATAAACGATCCGTTTCCTGAAAAACAACTCTTTTCTATAACACATTCTGAGGTACCATGGTTTGCAGATATTGCGAATTATTTAGCAGCTAACATCTTACCAAAAAGATTAACACATCACCAAAAGAAGCGATTCTTTGCTGATGTGAAAAATTATTTTTGGGAAGATCCCTTTCTTTTCCGCATATGTGTAGATCAGGTAATTCAAAGATACGTCACAAAGGCAGAAGCAAGCAAAGTCCTGGAACATTGCCATTCAAGACCTTTAGAAGGACACTACAGTAGTATTAAGACGGTACACAAAATACTCGAATCAGGTTTTTATTGGCCCACTCTATTTAAAGATGCCAACAGGTATGTTACCTCGTGTGATAAATGCCAAAGAACAGGTAATATTTCTAAACGTGATGAAATGCCTCAAACATATATGTTGTCATGTGAAATATTTGATGTATAGGGTATCGATTTTATGGGACCATTCCCTAGTTCGTTTGGAAATAAGTACATTCTAGTGGCAGTTGATTACATGTCAAAATGGGTAGAAGCAGAAGCTTTACCTACCAATGATGCTAGGGTAGTAGTTACATTTCTCAAGAAACTATTTTCTCGATTTGGTACACCTAGAGCCATCATTAGTTATAGGCGTACTCATTTCTGTTATACTCAATTTGAAAAAGTTTTAAAGAAATATGGAGTATACCACAGGACAACCACCCTATATCACCCTCAAACCAGTGGGCAAGTTGAAGTATCAAACCGAGAACTTAAGCGCATCCTAGAAAAAATGGTTAAATCGAATAGAAAAAATTGGGCAATAAAAGTAGATGATGCTTTATGGGCCTATAGAACAGCATTTAAAACACCTCTAGGGACATCCCCATACAAACTTGTATACAGGAAGAACTGTCATCTACCATTCGAGTTAGAACACGAAGCTTTTTGGGCAATAAAGTTTTTAAATTTTGACCTTAAATTCGCAAGAAAGAAAAGAATGATGCAGATGAACGAGCTAGACGAATGGAGAACTGAAGCCTACGAGAATTCAAAATTGTACAATGAGGCAACGAAGTGAAGCCATGATGCTCGTCTCAAGAGATAAAAGTAATTCGAAGTAGGGGACTTGGCCCTACTATATAACTCAAGGCTTAAATTATTTCCTTGGAAGCTAAAATCAAGATGGTCAGACCCATTCATGATCAAAACAATTTTTCCATACGGCACAATTAAGGTAACTCACCCCACTAAGGGCACATTCAAGGTAAACAGTCATCGACTTAAAATTTATAATGGTGAACATTTTAGAGATATGAGAGAGGACCTTCTGCTCCATGAACCTTCTTTTAAGACTGAAAATAGGGAAAGTTTAGCTTAAGACTATAAACAAGCGCTTCTCGGGAGGCAACTCGAGCACTAATTCACTAACATTTTATTTTCAGTTTTTACTTTTATTTAGCATCTAACTCTTTCAGACTAATAAAAGCGCAGGTTTTAAACCACACGACTTTCGACATGGGCGTGCCCATGGCCGTGTGAGAGATAGGGGACTAACCACAGGCGTGCCAGTAGCCGTGCACAACCAGGGACGAAACGATGCGGTACCAGACCATGCCCGTGCCAACCTCCCGTGTGAGGTTACTGACTTGATAAGCATGGGCCAAACACGACCGTGCCCTATGATCGTGTGAAGCTACTGACTTACACACCACGGGCAGAACACACTCGTGTCTTACAACCGTGCGAGGCTACTAACTTATCGAGCATGGGCTAAACACTCCCGTTCAAACAACCGTGTGACTAAATACACGGGCGTGTCATTTGCAACACGGCCGTGGCAAATCCACTTGAACGCGCCTACAAACTGAAATCGCGAAAAACACGGGCATTCAAAACAGAGCACGGGCGTGGCGTTGGATCCTGCCCCGTCCCCTATATAATAAAAATCTAACCGTCACATTCCCAAAACCTAACCTAAAATCAAATTTCAGTAGCCTTTCTCCAAAATCCAGCCACACCCACATTCTCCTCTACCCCAAAACTTTTCTCCTTGCCTTTCTCTTCAAAAACTCGTCCAAAAACCGCATGCACGCCCGCACCACAGTCGTGCTACTAAACGCCACACCCCTGCCACCGCCGTGTTCATGCTGCAACTCGTGCCACCGCAGTGCTCCGACCATGCTCGATCCTTTTACACCATCCCTGGTACAATGTCGTCATCAAGGCCAAAGCGATCCACAACCGCCCCAAGCAAGAAAAGAAAGGGGCCTGGATCATCCTTTATAAGTGCTTCTTCCGAGCTTCGACACCCATTCCTTAGATTTTCTCAAGCAGCTCAGGAATAGTGTTACAGAACAATCTGAGACAGACACCTCGGCACCAGTAGGTGCCTCGATTGGAACGCAGTAGAACAAGTAGGGCTCACACCCGATATTTGAGCCCTCATCTCGACTGACCCGTGGGAGCAGTTCTTCTCAATCATTGAGCCCACATACTTGGAGCTCACACTAGAATTCTGCACCACTTTCACATTGCAGTCAGTGATGGCACAGTTCGACGATCCGGGTACCATCCAATTTTGCCTAAGGGGAACGGTGCATCGATTGAGTGAACCACAATTTGGTTCAGCACTAGGACTTTATACACCGGAGTTCATTGAAGCTAACCCACTATCCGATTTGAACCGTGAGCTCCACTGTACCCCCCTCAATTACTGGTGTAGCTTAACACCCATCATGAATGTCTACGACCCCAGTCGCTCGAAGGCAACAGCCCTTCTGCCACCCCTACAGTATATGCATGCCATCCTTGCTCATACCATCACAGGTCGCCGAGAGAGTACCGGTGTGGTAAACAAACACAATGTTTACTACCTATCGTGCATGTCTGAAGGGCACGTTTTTGACCTAGCATACTTCATTGCCTGTGCAATTCAACACCAGACAAAGCCGCACAGGAAGGGGATTTTATCGATGGGGCCGTACATCACAAGGTTGGCTCGATACTTTGGCCTCCTCCATACCGAGGCTCAGATCACCTCCCTCATACTGATAGGCAACATGGTACCTCAAGGCATCCAGACGATGCTACATAAGAGAATGATTAAACAACATTGAGGGACCGACCCCCCTCAATACCGAATAGTGGCACACAGATGAGGGGGAGCCCGAGGACATTACTGATGATGTCCCACCACCATCATAGGAGGCACCGAGTCTGAGCCAGCAGCCATCCCGAGCAGCACCATCATTAGTAGATATCTCTGCATGGCTCGACTAGTTCGAACTGTATTTCGCTGAAAATACTCGACGTTTTGATGGGATAGAGGCCACCCTTCAACAGATATGCCAGCACCTCCATATCTCATCATCAGCACCACCACAGGATTCGACTGATGATGAAGACTTCTGAGTCCTATTAATTTGTTATTTTTACCTTTCTTTTCTTTATTTTTAGTTTTTAATTTGAACTTTTATCTATTTTATTGCAAACTTTTATCATTGGCTATCTAACTATTCGAGTATTCCTAACACATATCTATTACGCCACCAAGATTTTTAACTAGTGACTTTGTAGAATAAATTACACACTCCACAAACACAAACACATAACTAGGAGAAATTCAATACAGTAACCTGATGCCACGTATTTTCCACATCCTCCAAGGATCTCATCTGTAATTCAGGAAGTGACACTCTATCACTTTCTCTTTTGATTTATCCCTTAAATGTCATTATTTATCTTTGTACATTGAGGGCAATGTACATCTTAAGTGTGGGGGGTGAATAGTTATTTTGAGAAAAAGTCTAACTTTTTGCATTATTCTCAATCACTGAGAATAAAATTGCCTAACTTTTTTCTATTATTCTCAAATCCCTGAATGATATCTTACCTTGAAGTAATTTCCTCATCTTACTAATTAGGATGAAATTTCTGATGATTTATGATTTTTATTGATATGTTTTTGAATAAGTCATAGGTAATTGTGCATTGATGATTAAATTTGAAGAATATTAGAGAATCAAGCATGATAAGTCTATTTTTCAGGAATTAAAATTTTTGCTAGGTTGTTAACCTGAATCTGAATGTTATCTTGAAATTTGAAATTTACGAGGATGATGTCAAAAACACCCATAATTTTTATGAGATTTTGAGCCTTAAAGAGCATAATTCTTTTTCGTGCTCACTTTTTGATTATGAGTGTGTCAACTATGAACTGTTATTCTAGAACTTGCCTCATTTATACATGTTGATACCACACTTTTGATTTGATAATACAGAGATGATAAAGGCACCTAGGTTTTTAACCCACTTACTCCACTAAAAAGGCCTACCTCCACAATTAACCCCTAGTGAACCCCGTTGATTCTAACAACCCTTTTTATTAACTAACCCACTAATATTAACCCAGAACCCTTTGTATTTGTTATCACCCTTCCTTTTGATTACCCTTTAATCGAGATATAGTTTGATTAGTTACCTAAGTATAATATATTATGAGTTGAATTCATTTGTTACTATTAGTTTGTTCTTAAAAAAAAATCAAAGTATATTCAATATTAGTAGTATGAAAAGAGAGCTTACACAATCAAAGTCTATTTCAAAAGAAAAGCTCGTATTAGTAGATTTATTTCTTATAAGTTGATTTTTAGGTAGGTACTTGTCAATTCAATCTCGATTCTAACTGATCGCTGTAAAATCAGAGTTTTAAATATTTATAAAAGAATGATCAAACCTGGAGACTAACTCTGACAACGATATTATGGCAAGTGTACCTATCGCACAGTAGTATAGCTTAGGCAAGACCAGATATCGAACCCAAAGGAACTAAAAGTATTAATACTCACTTTCTTTTTATTATTTAACCTAAATAGGGTGAAGGTTGCTTTTAAACTAAATTGGCGACAACTAAAGTAAGGAAGAAAAGACAAAAAGACGAATTTGGGGATAACTTGAAAAAGACTCAGTTGATTTCGATGATACCCTCGGGAAGAATCCACCTAGACTTCACTTATTATCCAATCTTAAATTCTATAATTTCTTTACTTAGCTTGATCCATGAGACTCCCTAACCTATATTAAACCCTATCTCGAGGCGAATAACGTCTAACCCTAGGTTAATTAGTGGAACTCTCGTTCGCTTATAATAACCCCCTAGGATAGCAGTAAATCAATCAATGAACTCCATATTAGGTTTCACCCTAATCTGGCAAAATCTCATAACCCTATCTCTAGGCGCCCGATCAACTCCGCTTAATTATGCTAGATCTTCTCTTAGGCAGGGTCTATTCCTCATCCACCTAAGCACATTAGATTTGGATTAAGCAACATAATTAAGAACAAACTAAGTAATTTATCATATAACTTAAAAATCAAATAATAAAATCTGTCTAGGTTTCATCCCCCTTCAGGTATCTGAAGGATTTAGTTCATAATGTAAAAAGAAAACATCATATGAGAAAAGATAAAACAAAACATAAGAAAAATCCTAAAACCCCCTGAAGGAGTTGAAGGAGAATTCCACCATCTTGAGTATAACTCCGACTTCTTGGGATGATTCAACTGGCTATCCTCGCGTTATTCCCTAACTGTGACCTTCTCGGCTTGGCTCCTTGGCCTAGCTTTCATTCCTTTCAGCTTCTACCAAACTCTCCTTGAAAGTTGCACCCTTGGGTGTTTATATAGAAGTTGTGATGCTTTAATTTGGCCTCCAAGTATCCAAATTTAAGTAGAATTCCTAGTAGGGTGTTTGAATAGGCTTTGGAACGTGTTTCTTTGCCTCAAAGTATCCTTTCCCGAATGAAATTGCTCGTTCCAGCGACACGGACACGGCCATGGCACACGCCCGCGTGAATCGTGGCCAGGCCGTGCTCGGACTTCTTTAATGAGGCATGGCCGTGTAAATTAGGATCAGACTGTGTTCTAGTAGTTTAATGAGGCACGGCCGTGTGGCTTGAAGTCCAGGCCGTGTCGATTTCGTGAATTGGCCCATTTGGCCCGTTTTAAGCCCATTTTACGTTCTTTTCATCCTTGGGTGCTTTTCTGAGTATAAGACATGAAAAGAAAGGATTAAGAGCACCTTTTTACATAAATTGAGGCTTAATTCATCCAAAAGCATACTAAATGTGGGCTTAGAATATGTTACTTTTACGGTTTATCAAATACCCCCACACTTAAGCTTTTGCTTGTCCTCAAGCAAAATTCTCAACTCACAATTAAAACGAACTTCCTTGATTCATAAAATTCATCAATCATGCTTTATCATAATTCAAAGATAATTCATACATGGATAATTCAACTCAAAGAGTCCTAAAGATTCAAACAATCCAAGTCATGCATTTATAGCTTGAAAACGTTAGGTGTTTCCCTTTACCTAAATAATTACCTCTGATTCAAAATTGACAAGAGTTGACATCCTCACTAAAGATTCACTCAAATCACTCAAAGTGTTCAGGGTTTGAAATTAAGCACTCAATAAGTCGAACATGAAAAGTTAATCCCATAGGCTTGCATGAAAATCAAATCTCCACCACTATAAAATGATATGATACACAAATCAAAAGGTATTTAGCATGGTTGTAACGGGGCTTAGGTTAAGGGTACGGATAAAGGCTGAATTAGAAGGTTAGAATCGACAAGACTGACCTGAAAAATTACCTAACTAAAAAAATGAACTAATCCTAAATAATTACATTAATTGAAAACTAATAATACGAGTTTCATTTTTTTTAGAACAAACTAATAATAATAATGAACTTTAACAATTGAAATAGAGAACATAGTTAGGTAAGTGCTCAAAATCAAATCTCGATAAAAAGGGTAGTTAAAAGGAACGGTGACAACAAATACAAAGGGTTTTGGGTTAATGTTAGTAGGTAAGTCAATAAAAAGGGTTTATTAGGATCAACGGGGTTCACTATGGGTTAATTATGAAGGTAGGCTTTTTGATGGAGTGAGTGGGTTAAAACCTAAGTGCCTTTATGGAAACACGAAAATTTATATACTTTTTCATGCCTTTTTTAACTCAAATTTATGCAGTTTCGATTAAATTATTATCGAAAAATAATTAAATATTGTAAAATAATTAAATTGTGCTAAAAATATGAACATGATGAATTTTAATTAATTTTATAGTTAATTTTGTTTAATTTTGACTATTTTCGATAGATTCACACAAAAGGCGAAAATCGGCTTGGCAGACACTACGCGAAGAACGAAACCGTGAAGCAATTTGAAGTATCAAGGCTAAATTATTTCCAGCCCAAGACAGTCCAATTATGAAGATTTAATCATAATTTAATTTATTTTAATTTATTTCTAATTTAATTTGGGCTAAATAAATTATTATTAATTAATTATGGAAAAAGGGTCGAGTTAAACTTCACTAGTTGAACCGAACCGATTGAACCGAACCACCCACTAATTGGGCAGCCCAAACTATCCATAATGATGGCCCAAATCAGCTTATTAGCTGATTAATTCAGCTTGCAAAGGAGCCCTTGAAGACCTTTCAAGACTGCATTCAAACCCCTCTAAATATTGTGGCTTTATAGATTTGCCCATGCCATATTTAGCAAAGTTGAATCTTTCAACTTTGCCACATGGGATGGCCTGCCAAGGAAGCCCTCTTTTACTGTTGCTATTTACTATTTGCTATTTTTAGCAGCCTTGATCAGCTATAAATACACCCCCTAGTTGCTCATTCAAATCACATCTCAGGCCTTCACATTCTTCTCTCTCATTTTCTCTCAATTCCCCATTTTCCCTTTTCCCTTTTCCCTTTTTATTTTCTTGTGCTGATTTCCCCTCTTGGAAAAGAGGTGTTTTCCAACCATTTGAAGCAGCAATTGAAGTGTTCATAAGCCCTTTTGATAGCCGAGGACAACGAAGAATGAAGAAGGGATCAATCAGACAAGCTACGGAGGGCCATCGGATTTGTTTCTTGTTTCGTATCTCTTTAAATTATTTGTTGTTGTTTTGACAAACATGCTTATGAATATTCATGCTTTTGAAATGTTTAATTTAATCGATTTAGCTTGAATTTAATTTGTGTTGGTTTGATTTCATTTCGATCTCTTAGATTATTAAAATTGTGCTCATGCTGTTAAAGGCCTCTGTGAAATGTTTGATTAAGTAAAATCAAGTTAAGTTATCTGGCATTTTAATTGTTTAGATAGCTAATGAATTAATTATTTAAACGCATTGAAATTGTAATTAATGGACATAATACTTAATCTGTGCATGTTTAACTCTTCTAAGGTAGTTGAAGATTAAATTAGCATTTTATTTGACGATACATATGTCTTGCATAACTTGCAGGATTTTTGTGATTAAATTGTTTCAAGGTAAAAATACTTTGTTACTTCACATGATCTTTTATGTGCTTGTTAGGTTGAATAAATCGTTTGCATCGACATAGGAATATGCGAGAGATTATTTAATTTAATAAGTATGTATGTGCAATAATATGTTTACTAGTAGAAGCCTGTTTAATCGTTCGAATTTGCATAGAAATATGTACAAGAGATGAATGGATTTTTATTTGTAAGTATGTTCATAAGTTAGCAAATTACCGAGTTGCCATGTTTTACAAGTATAAACACAAGCTTAATAATTCAAAGGTAAGAGATGTTGTTAATCAAACACAATTATATCATGTTGATTAAAATCAGTTTTTGAAATCGCACATTTGAACTTTGTTTTATTTTCTTTTTCTTTGTTTTTCTTTTAGCTTTCAAATAGTTTTCAAAAATCAAATATTTTTTTTTCTCACCAAAGTGTTTGAAATTATTTTCATAAATAATTCTTTCACAGTCCCTATGGGTAAGATAACTCGACATTTACTTGTCACTTTATTACTTGTTATGATTGTGTACACTTGCACATTTCCACCGTTCCAAGTTTTTGGCGCCGTTGCCGGCGACTGTTTTAAGAGACATTATTTGTGAAATTTTTAATTGTGCATTTTGGTCTATTTTTTCTGTTAAATTTTAGTTCCTTTTTTTCTGTTGATTTCAGAGTATTTGTCAAATTATTGACTTTCTTCCTGTAAACCCTAAAACTGAAAGGACTTTCTGACAAAAGAGAAAACAAGTGAACCAAAGAAGGACCGAAGATATAAACTTCGAAAATCCAAACCAAAATCTAGGAGGAACATTCACTTATAATACTCACAATCCGATCATTGTTGCCGATGACAGAAACTGTTCCATTCAACAATATGCCTTTCCTCTATTCAACGATCTCAATCTGAATATTAAGAGACCCTAAATTGAGGCACAACAATTCGAGCTGAAGCCAGTCATGTTCCAGATGTTGCAAAATATGGGTCAATTTAGTGGAATTCCTAATGAATATCCACATCTTCATCTTCGGCTATTCATGGAAGTGAGTGACTTATTTAAACTAGTCGGAGTGGCTGAGGATGCCTTGAGACTGAGATTATTTCCATACTCCTTAAAAGATAAAGCACGAGCATGGTGGAACTCCCTACCGTCCGGTTCTATAACTACATGGCAAGAGTTGGTTGAATGTTTCTTAATGAAATATTTCCCTCCATCTTTAACTGCCAAGATCCAAAATGAAATCACTTCATTTCAGCAACTTGATGAAGAATCTTTATATGAAGTATGGGAGTGGTTTAAGGAGTTATTATGAAAGTGCCCTCATCACGGCGTTCCTTACTGCGTTCAAATGGAGACTTTCTATATTGGTCTCAATATTCATACTAGAATGATGGCGGATGCTTCGACAAATAGAGCTCTTCTTTCTAAGTATTATAACGATGCTTACGAGATTATTGAAAGAATTGCCAGCAATAACTATCAGTGGACAACCAACCGAGGAGCCTTAGAAAGACGAGCAGCAGTAGTACATAAAGCGGACACACTTGCTTCTTTGGCAGCACAGGTATCCTCTATGTCTTCTATTCTTAAGAACATAATTGTTAACGATTTCAATGGTAATCTGTCAGGTCAACAACCGAACCAGTTCGAGAATATTTCTTGTGAATACAGTGGAGATGGCCATTTCTTTGAAAATTTCCCATCGAATCAAGAGTCAATTTATTACATTGGAAATCAGAATTGGAATGGTCTGCAATCAAATTTTTACAACTCTTCATGGCAGAATCATCCAATTTCTGCATGGAGTAATCAATGGGCGGACCATAGCGACGTTGTTATGCCATTTCAACCAAATTATCCGTCAGAATATTCTCAAGAAGTGCAACAATCCCCATCAACTAAATCTTCAAGTGATCTTAAGAATCTGCTGAAGGCATACGTGGCAAAGAATGATGCCTTAATCCAGAGCCAAGCAGCTACATTGAAAAATTTGGAGAATCAAGTGGGCCAGCTTGCAACTGAACTTAGGAACCGACCACAGGGTACCTTATCTAGTGACATGCAGAATCCAAGAAATCGGGGAAAGGAACATCGCAAAGCAATCTCTTTGCCAAGTGGAAAGACTTTGGAGCCCAAGGTGATTGAGGTTCAAGATAGGCCTGTTGTAGCTCAATACAAAGAGGAAGTTCAACTAAGTGTTGAAACTCCTATACCACAGAAGTCAGATTCAGTGATCCTTGATGAGGTAAAATCTAAACTGGTTTGTTCTGATTATCTAATACCCTTGTCAAGTGCAGAAAAATTTCCACAGAAGAGTTGTCCGGTTAAAGATAAGATTCCACCGTTGTCATATCCTCAATGATTCCAGAAGCAATAATGAGATACTCAGTTGAAAGAAATTTTTGATGACAAGGTGACTTTTAATGACTTTGATGTTGCAAAATCCCCAGATGTAGTTAAAGACTGTTCTGCTATTTCCAAGATGGAATCATTGGCTTCTACAGAATTTGAGCTCAATTCTTTAGACAATCCATTGGAATATATTCTACTGAAGGATTCAACAAGTGATGATGAAGACAAGGAATGTTTGACTTGGTTAGAAGCTAATTCAAAGGAATTCACTCAAGAAGTTCCACTCGAATCATTAGAGTTATCATTTCAAGAGTATACGCAACCAAAGTCATTGATTGAAGAGCCAGCTAAATTGGAATTGAAGATTTTGTCTCCTTATTTGAAATATGACTATTCGGGCCTTTCTTTGACTGTACCTATCATTATTTCAGTTGAGTTCACCAAAGATCATGAAGAATAAGCACTTGTGATTTTGGAAAGGAACAAGAAGGGTATTGGATGGATTATTGCAGATATTCGAGTCACGAGTTGGAGGATTTGTAGGAATTACAGGAAGTTAAATAAGGCCACCATGAAATATCATTACGGATTTCCTTTCCCTAATAAGATGTTGGATAGATTTGATGGGAAAGAATATGATTACTTCTTAGATGGTTATGGTTGGTATGACAAATGGCCATTTGACACCACCATGGTCAATGACGGTTATAAATAAAATAGAGGGAGTTCTCTTCACTTTCTTTATCGTTATTTTATATTTTCAGTTTTTTTTTTCATTTGAATAAAATGGTAGGTAGATAAAGTTTTCTTTAGTTCATTACATTAATTAAAACTCTGTCTAGGAGATTAGGATTTAAGCGGGACCATCCGTGGCCCCTCCAGTCTTTCTTGGGAGTTTAATTTGATGTAATTTTTCAAAAAAAAAAAAAATTTTCTAAGTAGCCCAAAGAATTTAAGTTTTTGTTTTGTTAAATAAAGGGTCAACTCTTAACCCAAGCACTAATTTCTTTGAGTTTTATTTTTTTTATTTTTTTAGTATAGGAGCTTAGGATCCAAAAAGGAGCTACCATTGGGCTTAAGACACTACTAAGAAGGGAAATATTCAACCCTTTTCCACATAAACCTATAGCCCTTGCCTTGCTCCACCACCACTCCCAAGTAGCCCAATTGTGCATCTCACTTAAACCCTTAATGTTGCAGCCCGTTAACTCTCTGAATCACTACCCCAAACACCTTCATTCGAAGTCAGCAACTACCACACCTAAACTATCCTTAAAACTGCCACCCTCTACAACCCTAACCCTCAGCTACTCAAACCATCTGCCCAAAACTGAAACCACCCTTAACAAATTTCCCAAGACGCTGAGAGTCCCTTTATCTAGCACCATTCCACGAAGTGAACAGTTTGGTATAATGGCTATGCTGCAACACATGTAACACCCCAACCCGGTCTATACACTACGACAGAATCCGGCATGTCACAGGGTAAAATAGTTTAAACAAAACAAGTTGTAAAATTCGATTTGTTACTTGATATTATGTTGGATGTTTAAAAATTTTGAAAAGAAGAGAACTCTTGGAAAAAAAACTATGTGTCCTTGCTTACTTTACAAGCCATGTGATTTTAGGAAAATAATCCGACTGTATTTAGATAAAATTAAAAAAACATTTCTAAAACTTGTTGACTTTAAGTAAACTTAGTTTGAAAGTAGTTTAACCCAAATAGCATTATTACTTTACTTGTTCTTACCCAATGGTAAAGTTTAGAAAACTCGTCGAGTTGTACAATTTAGAAAACATTGATTATCAGGTTATTAAAATAGGTCGAGTAGTTTACGTAAGCAATATTTGATAAAACTTAAAGCAGATAAAATAATCCCAAAAATATAAAATAAGTGGCCTTATTACAAACCCAAATAAAACCAAATTAAGATAAAGTACCTAAACAGTGAATCCAATTAAAACCGAAAGCAACTTTGCATGGCCACCTCGAGTCCGCCCGGCTCCTCATCCGCGATCTACGAGTCACCTGAAAAAGATAAGGGAAGAGGTGAGTCACCAAGACTCAGTGCATAATCCCCCTTCCAATTATAGCAACACTCTTACACAGTTTCATAATCAAGCAAATATATCATGCAACCCAAACCTAGCCATCCACAACTCCTTTTTCTACCCCGTGTGGTACCAAACCACTGGTGGTGCCAAACCGCTAGTGACCCAAAGTCACTGATATCAAGCATAAATGTGGTACCAAACCACTGGTGACCCAAAGTCACGAATAATCCATATGTGGGGCCAACCCACTTTGTGATACCAAATCACTGGCGACAATCCCTTTTTATAAAATGTGGGGCCAACCCACTGTGGTGCTAAGCCACTGGGACGAGTCGCTAAATCCAATGTGGTGCCAAACCACTGGTGACCTAAAGTTACGAATATCAAATATGGTACCAAACCGCCGGTGGTGCCAAACCACTGGTGACCCAAAGTCACAGATATCAAATCTTCCCCCTCCTCTCATAACACCCACTATAATGCACATGCATATACATACCATGCCAACATGCTTAATTATTTAACATATATCGAAACATAACATATACAATTTCATCAGAAATCAAGTATCATTAACTCATCAGAACGGACTTACTCGGAGTCCCTGCTCATACCCATAAGGGTACCATATCGAAATCCACACAGTTTCTGGCTTTTAACATTGTCTAAATTACTAACATACTATACATCAATTATGAAGTGTGTAAGAATACACACCTGGTTACTAACGAGACTACTGAACCCCGTAGATCAAGATCTAACGCACAAGGTACACCTTTCCTATATTCGGCCAATACAAACCATTAGCAAATAGCCATTCGGCTTATCCAAGAAATCCCGAAGAGTTATCGCACAAGACCACCAATCTTACCTTGACACCTTTCAATCTTTTAGCAAATCCCAAAACACGTGATGACAATCTCCCCCTTACAATTGGCTAAACACTTACTCATCATAACGAGTAGCCTTCGGCTTTTTAAATAAACAAGAGAAGGGTTGATTCAACATGTATCCTTACCGCAATCCTTAACGCAATCAATTGGTAGAGAGTAGATGACCACGAACCACTGTTACAAAACCCGAAGAACGATTATAGGACTAGGAGTAGTCGACTAGATCACCAACCATTAGTTTGTCAAATCCCGGCTTCCACTTCCCTTAAAAAACGACAAAAAGAAGAACAAAGATTGAAAGAGATTCGGCCTTACACGATCAAAAGAAATAAATGGGAGAAAGAGAAGAAGTATCAAAACCTTACCTCTCTAAGTGTTGAGATTCGGCTATGGATCTCAGAAGAAGAGAATGAACAAGGTAGCACTCGACAAGAGAGGGTGATTCAGCTTTAGCAAACAAAAGAAGAGAACTTATGTGTTTTTGGCACAAGAGAGTGATTGAAAGAAGAAAAACAGTCAATCAAGGGGGTAGGGTGTTGATTCGGTTTTGAAACAATGTAAGGAAGAGAAAAGAAAAAAATAGGGAGAAATCGGCTTTGAGGGGATTCGGCCAAAGAGGTTTCGAAAAAGAAACAAAGTAGAGAATGAAAAGAGAAGAAAAGAGGTAAGAGGCTTTAGGAGCACATTCGGTTATGGCCGAATTAGAGAAGAAAAGGAAACGAAATGATGAGGGTTTTGTTCACGGCACATCTAAGAAGACTTGAGAAGCTTAGAAATGCTTTTCCAATAAGCCGAATTTGCATTCCTCACTACCCACATTTGGCCACCTCCCTAAAGCACCCCAACCGGCTTCTCCCTTCCTTTTCAGTGTTCAAATTTCGGCCAACTCCTCAAACTCCTCCTGGCCAGTCATTCAAACGAGTTTGAATTGTTCAAACTCCACAATTTTCTCTTCTCCACCCGTTTGAATCTGTTGACTTGATCAACAGTTATCCACCAGAGTTCTAACTGAGCACAACTCTTCCCTTCTCTGGCGTCAAAAAGAAATTCACAAAGAGGGATTTCTGCAGCTCGAACCTCAGCTCCCTTCCCCTGCTTGTGGCATCACTCCTCAAGGCTCTAAGTGGCGCCTCCTTTCCACTTACCACAGGTTCTCTTGTGCTAAAACTTACCACATAACACTCTTAACACCTAGCCCCTACAGCTCCCCTTATCCAAAGCTTAAAAATAAAATTTTCCTATAGTTCGGGCCTACCCTTGGCTCATGCCCAGACCCTAAGACACCTTAATTAACATCACAACCAAGCCATTCACATGCAAATAATTCAAACATAATAGCCCCTATTTAAGGATGTTACAACACATGTAGTTGAAGTAACAAGATTACTGGAGATACTCAAAATACGGGATGACTCAATCAGAGATGCATTTAAAATATATATTTCATAACCCGTTTATTTTTGTGCATGAATTTCCAGGCTTTATACTTGAACCATGGACTCCAATGTCGAGGAAGGAAAAAGATGAGTCAGATTCTGATAGACCCGCAAACAAATAAAAAAGGGAGGACTTCAACTTTAGTTTATTTTTATTCTTAAGTTATTCTAGGATTAGGTTAATTAGGAATTCTTATTTTTGCATAATAAAATAAGAGATAGGAATCATGAATAAAATCTTAACAAGTCACAAAGGTTAAAGTGTGGCAATAGATATATACATGTCTAGGATTGGATTTTAGAGAGAGCCTGGTACTTAAGCAGACAATTTGACTCACCTCCTCTTTTCTAAATATCCTACCTGGTGTATATAGTATCTATTCACTTTAAAAAATAAGGACATTGTTCACTTTAAGTAGGGGGGACCGAAAATTTGAATTAATTCCACTCAGAATAAAATTTTCTTTTAATTATGATTAGGATATATTTTGTTCAATAATTTGAAATTTTGTTAAGTATGCTCAACTTCAGTATTAATAATGTTCTATTATTTCAATAAGTTATTATGTTAGCTTAATAATGATATGAATATATTTTTAATAAAACATGCAAATTAGTACCATAAAATTTTTAATTCCCTACGAAAAATTAGGCATGCATGAAAGCTTAAGTCTTTAGAATTGACTTAGTAATTTCTTGAGGCGAAATCCTAGGAAGCATGGAATATTGAAATTGATTTAGGCAACTATTGTTTGGACTGTTTGAGCCTTTCAAGCCGACCCTGATAAAATTATCCTTTGAAACCCAATTTTGAGACTATATGGCCTAATTTTATTTGGACCTATGCAATATTTAGCCATCAATTTTCTCTTCATTACTTCTAAAATTGTCCCAAACACTAGACTCAGTACTATTCAGGATATCGTTCGAAAATAAGTTTGGGGGAGTTGAAAAAAAGTAGCAAATGCTTGAAAAATTGTAGTACATGGAGCATGTGCTCGAAACTGAGCTTGTAAAAAAAAGAAAAAACAGAAAACAACATGTACTCGAAAATGGTCAAAAGAGCAAAAGTTGGTGTATCAAGTGTAAGAATTCCGAAGGGTCGATTTTAAGCTGAGTCTACGGTTTTTAAGCCAAAAATTTGTCCATTTTTTTCCTACCCCTAAGCCTAGCCATGTTACAACCTTGTTAAAGACCTATTGATTCAAAGTTCCAATGTTACCTGCATTAGTGGAGAGAAATTGCTCTGTTCAACATATGAAGACATTAGTTAAGCTTATGATTGCAGTTTAATTTTGAATTAGGAAATAAAATCAAATTGGTATTGAGTAACATGTCTTTATGAAGAAACATTTAGTCTAATTTTGCTAGTATAATAATTGTTGGAGGTAATTTGAACGATATGTATACTTAAGTAGCATAATTATCAAATTTCTTATTTTTGAGCCTAAGTATACCAAATTTATAATTTTGAAAAAAAAAAATTTATTCTGACGAAGTTTTTTTCAAAGGTGTTTCCGAGAAAATTCTTTTCAATTTTGTGCATTACTCGGGACGAGCAATGAATTAAGTTTGGGGGTGTGGAAACATGAAAATTTATATACTTTTTCATGCCTTTTTTAACTCAAATTTATGCAGTTTCGATTAAATTATTGTCGAAAAATAATTAAATATTATAAAATAATTAAATTGTGCTAAAAATATGAACATGATGAATTTTAATTAATTTTATAGTTAATTTTGTTTAATTTTGTCTATTTTCGATAGATTCGCATAAAGGGCGAAAATCGGCTCGGCAGACACTACGCGAAGAACGAAACCGAGAAGCAATTTGATGTATCAAGGCTAAATTATTTCCAGCCCAAGACGGTCCAATTATGAAGATTTAATCATAATTTAATTAATTTTAATTTATTTCCAATTTAATTTGGGCTAAATAAATTATTATTAATTAATTATGGAAAAAGGGTCCAGTTAAACTTCACTGGTTGAACCGAACCGGTTGAACCGAACCACCCACTAATTGGGCAGGCCAAACTGTCCATAATGATGGCCCAAATCAGCTTATTAGCTGATTAATTCAGCTTGCAAAGGAGCCCTTGAAGACCTTTTAAGATTGCATTCAAACCCCTTAAAATATTGTGGCTTTAAAGATTTGCCCATGCTATATTTAGCAAAGTTGAATCTTTCAACTTTGCCACATGGGATGGCCGACCAAGGAAGCCCTCTTTTGCTGCTGCTATTTGCTATTTTTAGCAGCCTTGATCATCTATAAATACACCCCCTAGCTGCTCATTCAAATCACACCTCAGGCCTTCACATTCTTCTCTCTCATTTTCTCTCAATTCCCCATTTTCCCTTTTCCCTTTTTGGCGTTCTTGTGCCGATTTCCTCTCTTGGAAAAGAGGTGTTTTCCAGCCATTTGAAGCAGCAATTGAAGTGTTCATAAGCCCATTTGATAGTCGAGGACAACGAAGAACAAAGAAGGGATCAATCAGACAAGCCATGGAGGGCCATCGGATTTGTTTCTTGTTTCCTATCTCTTTAAATTATTTGTTGTTGTTTTGACAAACATGCTTATGAATATTCATGCTTTTGAAATGTTTAATTTAATCAATTTAGCTTGAATTTAATTTGTGTTGGTTTGATTTCATTTCGATCTCTTAGATTATTAAAATTGTGCTTATGCTGTTAAAGGCCTCGGTGAAATGTTTGATTGAGTAAAATCAAGTTAAGTTATCTGGCATTTTAATTGTTTAGATAGCTAATGAATTAATTATTTAAACGTATTGAAATTATAATTAATGGACATAATGCTTAATCTGTGCATGTTTAACTCTTCTAAGGTAGCTGAAGATTAAATTAGCATTGTATTTAACGATACATATGCCTTGCATAACTTGCAGGATTTTTGTGATTAAATTGTTTCAAGGTAAAAATACTTTGTTACTTCATATTATCTTTTATGTGCTTGTTAGGTTGAATAAATCGTTTGCATCGACATAGGAATATGTGAGAGATTGTTTAATTTAATAAGTATGTATGAGCGATAATATGTTTACTAGTAGAAGTCTGTTTAATCGCTCGAATCTGCATAGAAATATGTACAAGAGATAAATGGATTTTTATTTGTAAGTATGTTCATAAGTTAGCAAATTACCGAGTTGCCATGTTTTTACAAGTATAAACACAAGCTTAATAATTCTAAGGTAAGAGATGTTATTAATCCAACACAATTATATCATCTTGATTAAAATCAGTTTTTGAAATCGCACACTTGAACTTTGTTTTATTTTCTTTTACTTTGTTTTTCTTTTAGCTTTCAAATAGTTTTCAAAAATCAAATATTTTTTTTCTCACCAAAGTGTTTGAAATTATTTTCATAAATAATTCTTTCACAGTCCCTGTGGGTACGATAACTCGACATTTACTTGTCACTTTATTACTTGTTACGATTGTGTACACTTGCACATTTCCACCGTTCCACTTTATCATCTCTGTATATCAAATCAAAGGTGTGGTCTCAACAAGTATAATCGAGGCAAGTTCTAGAATAACAAATCAATGTTGACACTCTCATAATAAAAAGTGAGCGTGAAAGAATGTATGCTCTAAAAGGCTCAAAATCTCACAAAAATTATGGGTATTTTGATGTCAACCTCGTAAATTTCAAACTTCAAAGTAATATTCAGATTCAGGTAGACAAAAAAAAATTTAACTCTGAAAAACAGACTTATCATGCTTGATTCTCTAGTATCCTTCAAATTTAATCATCAATGTACAATTATCAATGACTTACTCCAAAACATATCAAAAAAGATCATAAATCATAGGAAATTTTATTCTAATCATAATATGAGAGACTTTACTTTTGAACAAGGCATAATTCAGGGATTTTCAAATAATACTATAGTTAACCCCCCCACACTTAAGATGTACATTGCCCTCAATGTACAAAGATAGATAATAGCAAAATAATTATATAAATCATAAGATGGGGAGAGAAGTGAAACTTCCTGAATTTTGGATGAAGTCAATGAAAAGAAACCCGATAGGATTGGAGGTGAACGTGGGGAAGCGTCTCGAACCATTTGAAATTGAATCCTCGAGGCAGCCGATCTGATTTTGTTGTATCTTAAGCTAAATCTAAATTTCGTAAAGAATAAGAAGAAAATAATAAAGAAAATAAAATAAAGCAAAAAGAATGACGAAATATAAAATAAAAAAATAATGGAAAATGAAGACAACTAGAAAAGAAAAAGGAAGAAGGAGGTTTAAATAGAGATGTAGCCCGTGTTTTATTTTAGGCGCGTTCAGATGGGTTCACCATGACCCTGTTGCAGATGCCACGCCCGTGTTTTTCTTTAAATGGTTGGTTGGAATGGGCGTGTTTAGCCTATGCTCGACAAGTTAGTAACCTCGCACGGGTAGTTGGCACGGGCGTAGTCTTTTATCGCAGGCCGTGTTGGGAAAACAAATTCTTCTCTATCGTGCACAGCTATTGGCCTGCCCGTGGTTTGTCTCCTAGCATCCACACATGACCACGAACACGCCCGTGTGTAAGGCCGTATGGTCTAAAACCTGCTCTCTTGGTTAGTTTATGGTTAGGTGCTAAAAGGAAAAAAAAAACAAAAGGTAAAATAAAATAAAATAAAATAAAATGTGTAACACCCCCAAACCCGGCCCACGAGCCTTGACCGGATCTGGTATGTCACTAAGGAAAACATTTAAAAAGACTTTGACTTACGGGTGAAAGCATGAAAAAGTTGTTGTCATTTGTGAAACATTTCATAATTAAAATTCTAAGTAAAATTTTGTTGTTACAAAATATCCGGATTTAAAACTTTAATATAAGTTATTATAATATAAATCGATTCCTGAAACCATTTCAATTTCCGATTAATCACAATGTAACTTCAAAATCATAAATAAAATTCCCAAATCCTTTAAGTGGCCCTTATTACATCAAATAATCATTCAAAATACTTAAAATATAAAATGCGTATAACAAATAAAACGTCTTCTGCATGGCCACCTTTATATCTACTCCAACCCGGTCCAAGATTCACGTATCACCTGCGATGTTGGTAAAAATTGGGTGAGTTACACAGACTAAGTGTGTAATTAGTCCACTGAATTCCACCCACATGGGCTTGGCCCACAGCCACATATCAAATCATATATCAGATAACACATACAAGATAACAAGGAAACTTATTCATATAGTCCACAATTGGGCTTGGCCCATACCCATACCACATATCGGATAATATTTAACCACATGATTCCACATATTGGACTTGGCCCATAATCACATCATAACCACAATGCCACACATAATCATGCAAAGTGCACCCAACCCAAGCTAGGGTCCATCCTCTACACACCCCCGTATCCAGCCACCACACACCAGGGGATTACTAAATCACCCTACAACCGCTACGCACCTATTTGGCAATCAATGCCGTCCACGTGAACTAAATTGCAAATAATCCACAACGCAACCTCAGCCAGCGCCAATCCACGATGTAGCTTGTAGCTAACATCAAAACCACGATGAGGCACATAGCCGTTCATCAACCATGATATGGCACATAGCCGATATCAACCACGATGAGGCACAGAGCCATTCATCAATCCACGTGAACTTAATCACATGTAATCCACAATGCGACCTCAGTCAGCACCAATCCACGATGTAGCTCATGGCTAACATCAAACCACGTACATAAATGTACACCCGTACCTTCTTTCACAATCAGATCCCACCCCATGCACATGCAACATATAACAGTGACATAATGAATAATGCATGTATATGTTATTCAAGCATTTAATCATACTTTCGTAGGCATATTCACATTAATAACCACATTCCATCAGATTTGGTACTAACCTGATTATCGACATACCCCTTAAGGGTATCTATTTCATAATTGCCACTCCACTCTTTAACACATACACATAACACATATAGATATAGCATATAACCTGGAAAACGGTGGGTTAATCACACACCTGATAACTTGAAGTACCAAGCTCTCAATCCCGATGCTATCACAAAGCGACACTACGGCTATCTGCCTATAATCCTCCCCTGCCGCTAGCCCACACCCTGGTGGCCAATCCCGAACGGCAGAAACCGATCTCTTCTTAAACTTCGGGATAGGGACTATCCCTTTTCCTTCTTGATTGGTGTTCGCCTCCATCACAATACTTAATCAGAACAACTGGTTAATCGATAACGGTTTAGTCTAACATAATGAATCTTAGAACTTATCGAATAATCTTACCAAATCGAATCGAAATCCCGGAAGTTCCTCTTAACCACTGTCGATTTGCCCCTATACATCCATAGTCCAAATCGGTCAACACTAATAACCAAGATGGCCTATGGCCAAATATTACAAACCTCCTTACCTTGCTTACCTAAATCCTGAAACTGTCACTTCTCGCTCCTGAAACTGTCGGAATCCCTATATGCCACATATTACAATCAGTTATGTATAAATCTATGAAGATGGCCCCTTGGCCGAATCTACACATCACTTACCTTGATGTTTCAAAACCCGACAGATCTCCTTTAATGCTCCTTAGCGTTGGTACATACAAAAGAAACAATATTATGATATATGATATTCGGCCATGCCTTAACCAAAGCCTAATCACTTGATTCGGCACCCTTGTAAAAAGAATCCAAAACCGATTGCTAAAGAAATACTTACCACTATCGTTTGCTTGTAGAGACTAAAAGAGAAAATATTTCGGCTATGGCTTCACGTGATGATAAAAATATTCGGCTAACACCAAAATAAAAGAAAGAGTTTGGAAAAGAGATGTAGGTTCGGCCAAGAACAAATAGAAGAAAGAAAAAAGAGAAGAGTTTGAAGAATTTTGGCAATGGTGACAAGGAGGGTTCGGCTTCAATAGAAAAAGAAGAAAAAGAGAGAACTCTCTTGATTAAAAATTTCGGCAATGGAGATTAAAAGATGAACAAACAATTTCGGCACTTAATCTCCCTCTACATAACCGAAAATACTCACCTACAGAGTCCCTTGGCTGGCCACTATATCCTTCCTTATCATATCCCAAAATTTTCTCCTATTTTTCCTCCATGCTACTTATTCAAAATAAATTGAATTAAACAACACTTATCCCTTACCTTATAGCTGAATTTTAAAAGAAAAACAAGCCTTATCTCATCCTTTGGAAATCCAAATGCCGTCCATCACTCCCCCTTTCCCTTGACAACATCTTGCAAAAATAAAACATACTCCCTTGCTGCCAACAAGACTCGAACCTGAGCCCTTATCCCTTGCTTGAGGCGTCACCTACCAAGGCCCTAAGTGGCTCCTCCAAGCCACTTTACCAAGCGCAATCTCCATGTCCAAAAGTCCTTACAAATTTTCTTAAGGCCTCCACAGCCTAGCTCCCCCTTTTAGCTTAAAGTTTCATAATTTCTTAAGGCACTATCCTACATCCTAGGGTTCTCAAAACCCCTTAAAACACATCCAAGCATACCCCAAAGTCTTCTAACACATGAATTATGCACGAACGCATAACCCCTAAATTTCAGATGTTACAAAATGTAAAAAATGGGGTTAGTGCTTGGGTTGCCTCCCGAGAAGCACTCGTTTATAGTCTTAAGCTAGACTTTACCTCTCATTCGTATGGTCATGGTGGTTTGAGGAGGTGAAAATCCTTTCTCATGCGATCACTTTGGTTATGGATATATAGTTTAAGTCGAGTAATGTTTACCTCAAAAGTGTCGAATTTAGGATTGCTTACCTTGACTGTGTCATATAGGAAGATATTAAGTACCTTAAAAGTGATTTATTCATTTGTCATGAGGTCTGAATTGGTGATTCGAGGGTCTTCCTTATTCAACAATACCTGATCCCCTAATTTGAAGTGATTCGTTATTTCTATTAGCTCGTTTGGGGGCTCCTTCGATTTCACTTCATGCGGTTCCTGTTCCTCTTTGATTTGTGTTTCCTGCTCTTTTAGTTTGTCAACCCTAAGGCTTTGTTCCTTATGTATTTCTTCTTTGTTGGCACGAGGTTAAAGATATAGCTCAGCTAAGTGATTTCGTGACGCTTCCTGTAAAGAAAGTTGAACCGAATGCTTATCACTAGAATTAACGTTCGTACCTTTATTACTCGATGTCCTAGCTGAGTCAAGAGGTTGAAGAGTGATTGTTTCATCGTCTACACGAAGTGTGAGTTTACCAAATTCTTCCTCTGTGTGGTCTTTCTTTATTACATTGGGATATGGCACACGAGATTGGTACTATATAATCACCGCTTTTGGTAAATCATGGCACACTTCAACCTTACCTTCACTTACCACAGGTTCTTCCCTTGGGTTTGGTTTGTCTAACCCTTCACTGTTAAGAGTTTGTAAGGCTTGGGGCCCATGATTTGACTCAGGTTTGTAGCCTTGTGTGTTTCCTGTGGTAAAAGTTGAACAATTTGATTATCAACTAAATTTACTTTCTCACCTTCATCACTTGATGTCCTGGCTGAGTCAAGAGCTTGTAAACTAATTGATTCATCCCCTACACAAAGAATGAGTTCTCTTGTACCAACATCAATTTTAGTCCTGGCAATTGCTAGAAAGGGTCTTCCTAAAATTAAAGGAATCGAATTGTCCTCATTCATGTCTAAGACAACAAAATCTACTGGGAATATGAATTTATCAATTTTGATTAGAACATTTTCTATTATACCCCTAGGGATTCTGATAGTTTTATCAGCTAACTGAATGCTCATCCTAGTTTCTCTGGGCTTCCCAAGACCTAGTCGTTTAAACAATTTATAAGGCATGACATTTATGCTTGCCCCTAAATCAGCTAACGCATTATCAATAGTTAAACTACCAATTAAACATGGAATTGTAAAACTCCCTAGATCTTTTAGCTTTCGTGGTAGTTTATTCTGTAACATTGCCGAGCATGTTGCGTTTAGTTCCACGTGGTGCTCTTCATCTATTTTGCATTTGTTGGTCAAGAGCTGTTTTAAAAATTTCCTCGAGTCTGGCATCTGAAAAAGAGCTTCAAGAAGAGGTAAGTTAATATGTAATTTTTTTAGAAGTTTAAGAAGCTTACCGAACTGGTCCTCCGAATCGTCTTTTTTTATTGCTTCGGGATAAGGTATTCGAGGTTGGTACTCTTTAATTACCGGTTTTGGCTTTTCCTGTGTTACCTCTACTTTACCTTCGTCTACCTTATATTCTAGAACTGGATTGGGTTCATCTATCCCCTTACTGTCCTGAGCTGTGATGGCTTGAATTTGCTCCTTGGGGTTAATCTCGGTATTACTTGGTAAACGTCCTTGCGGTCGTTCTGACATCAGCTTTGCGAGTTGTTCTACTGCGTTAGTCACTTCCCTGACCAACTTAGCAATTTCATCGATTCGGCTCTCGTTACTTTTGATTGCTCTATCAGTTTCTTGGATATGTTTCTGTGTGCCTGTCGAGAATTTGGCCAGCATCTCCTCGAGATTTGACTCCTCTTCCTGTTGGTGAGGTGGTTGTTGAAAATCTGGAGGAAGTTCTGGTCTTTGTCTACTTTGATCATCCCACGAGAAATTGGGATGGTACCTACAACCTGTATTATAAGTGTTACTATAAAAATTATTTTGAGGTCTAGAATAGTTACCCGTATAGTGAGCTTGCTCGTTTTCCATGCCATATCCGTAGGGTGGGTTCTCAGGATTCGCCACACCTCCTAGATTCAAATCATATTGCATTACAGGGTGTACCTGTGGTAGACTATGTAGATAATCAACCTTTTTATTCATCATCTCTAGCTGGTTAGATAACCTAGTGACCACGTCGAGGTTGAAAACACTGGCGGCTTCTGTTGGCGTTGTCCTCATAACTTGCCACTGATAGTTATTTAGCGTCATCTCCTCTATAGACTGTAATTATCTGCAAAAATAAAAGAAAAATTAGCAAATTAAAAAAATAATAAAAACTAAAAGAAATTGCAATAAAAAAAAACTTGATCCCCGGCAACGGCGCCAAAAACTTTATCGCTGTAAAATCAGAGTTTTAAATATTTATAAAACCTGGAGACTAACTCTGACAATGATATTAAGGCAAGTGTACCTATCGCACAGTAGTATAGCTTAGGCAAGACCAGATATCGAACCCAAAGGAACTAAAAGTATTAATACTCACTTTCTTCTTATTATTTAACCTAAATAGGGTGAAGGTTGCTTTTAAACTAAATTGACGACAACTAAACTAAGGAAACAAAGACAAAAAGACGAATTTGTGGATAACTTGAAAAAGACTCAGTTGATTTCGATGATACCCTCAGGAAGAATGCACCTAAACTTTTCTTATTATCTAATCCTAAATTATATGATTTCTTTACTTAGCTTGATCCGTGAGACTCCCTAACCTATATTAAACCCTCTTTTGAGGCGAATAACGTCTAACCCTAGGTTAATTAGTTGAACTCTCGTTCACTTATAATAATCCCTAGGATAGAAGTAAATCGATCAATGGACCCCCATATTAGGTTTCACCCTAATCTAGAAAAATCACGTAACCCTATCTCTAGGCGCCCGATCAATTCCGCTTAATTATGCTAGATCTTCTCTTAGGCAGGGTCTATTTCTCCTCCACCTAAGCACATTAGATTTGGATTAAGCAACATAATTAAGAACAAACTAAGTAATTTATCATATAACTTAAAAATCAAGTAATAAAATCTGTCTAGGTTTCATCCCCCTTCAGGTATCTGAAGGGTTTAGTTCATAATGTTAAAAGAAAACATCACAAGAGAAAAGATAAAACAAAACATAAGAAAAATCCTAAAACCCCCAGAAGGAATTGAAGGAGAATTCCACCGTCTTAAGTATAACTCTAGCTTCTTGGGATGAATTAAGTGGCTATCCTCGCATTATTTCCTAACTCTGACCTTCTCGGCTTGGCTCCTTGGCCTAGCTTTCGTTCCTTTTGGCTTCTGTTGAACTCCCCTTGAAAGTTGCCCCCTTGGGTGTTTATATAGACGTTGTGATGCTTTACTTTGGCCTCCAAGTATCTTAATTTAAGTAGAATTCCTACTAGGGTGTTTGAATAGGCTTTGGAATGTGTTTCTTTGCCTCCAAGTATCCTTTCCCGAATGAAATTTCTATTTCCAGCGACAGGGACACAGCCATGGTACACGCCCGTGTGAATCGTGGCCAGGCCGTGCTCGGACTTCTTTAATAAGGCACGGCCGTGTAAATCGGGATCAGGCCGTGTTCTAGTAGTTTAATGAGGCATGGCCGTGTAGCTTGAAGTCCAGGCCGTGTCAATTTCGTGAATTGGCCCATTTGGCCCGTTTTAAGCCCGTTTTACGTTCTTTTCATCCTTGCATGCTTTCCTAAGTATAAGACATGAAAAGAAAGGATTAAGAGTACCTTTTTACATAAATCGAGGCTTAATTCATCCAAAAGGATACTAAATGTGGGCTTAGACTATGTTACTTTTACGGTCTATCACTAACCTTCTAATTTCAGCCTTTATCCACACCTTTAACCCTAGCCCCGTTACAACCTTAACAAAAACCTGTTGATCTGTTTATCATTTCATTTTATAGTGGTGGAGATTTGTTTTTCAGGCAAGCCTATGGGATTAACTTTTCAGGTTTGACTTGTGAGTGCTTTTTCCTGAACCTTAAACACTTTAAAGTGATTTGAGTGAATCTTTTATGAGGACATCAATCCTTGTCAGGCTTTGAATTGAAAAGGTAATTATTTAGATGAGGGGAGACACCTACGTTTTTGAAATACAAACGTATGACTTATCTTGTTGGAATCTTTAGGACTCTTTGAATTGAATTATCCATGTATAAATTATCTATGAATTAGGATGAGACATTGTTGATAGGAATTATGAATTCATGGAAAGTTCGTTTTAATTGTAAGTTGAGAATTTTGCTTGAGGACAAGCAAGAGCTTAAGTGTGGGGGTACTTGATAAACCATAATTATAACATATTTTAATCCCACATTTAGTATGCTTTTGGATGATTTATCCCTTGATTCATGTAAAAAGGTGCTCTTAATCCTTTCTTTTCATGTCTTATACCCAGGGAAGCACTCGAGGATGAAAAGAACATAAAACGGGCTCAAAATAGAGTAAACGGGCCTTAGCACGAAATCGACATGGCCTGGCCCAAACACCACATGGTTGTGCCTCACCGATCACCTAGAGCACTGCCTGACCCCTGACTTACACGGCCGTGCCTCAAGTTAGAAATCTGAACACGGTTTGAAGTCGATCCACACGGGCGTGTGCCATGGCCGTGCCCCTGTCACTGGAAAGAGCAATTTGAGTCAGAAAAGGATACTTATGGAGAAAGAATCGCATTCCAAGAGCCTATATATACCCCCTAAGTACCACATTTGAGGGGACGTTCATCTAGGCCAAGGAGCCAAGCAGAAAAGGTCAGATTTGTGGGAATACACTCGAAGATAGCCAGTTGATCCATCCTAAGAAGCCGAAGTTATACTCAAGACGATGGATTTCTCCTTCAATTCCTTCAGGGAGTTTTAGGGATTTCTTATGTTTTGTTTTATCTTTTCTTTTGAGATGTTTTCATTTAGAGTTATGAACTAAGCCCCTCAGATACCTGAAGGGGATGAAACCTAGATGAATCTTGTTATTGATTTCTAAGTTATATGATAATTACTTAGTTTGTTCTTAATTATGCATGCTTAATTCAAATCTGATGTGCTTAGGTGGAGGAGGAATAGACCCTGCTTAAGAGTAGATCTAGCATAATTAAGCGGAGTTGATCGCATGCCTAGAGATAGAGTGACGAGATTTTGCCGGATTAGGGTGAAACCTAATATAGGAGTCCATAGATCGATTTACTGCTATTCTAGGGGGTTACTATAAGAGAACGAGAGTTCCATTAATGAACCTAGGGTTAGACGTTATTCGCCTTGAGAGAGGGTTTAATATAGGTTAGGGAGTCTTACGGATCAAGCTAAGTAAATAAATCATATGATTCAGGGTTAGATAACAAGTGAAGTCTAGGTGGATTCTTCCTGAGGGTATCGTCGTGATCAACTGAGTTTTTCTTCAAGTTATTTTCCAAATCTTTCTTTTTGTCTTTGTGTCTTTAGCTTAGTAGTCGTAAATTAGTTTAGAACAACTTCACTTTATTTTAGGCTAACTAATAAAAAGAAAGTTAGTATTAATACTTTTAGTTCCTTTGGGTTCGACAATCAGGTCTTGCCTAAGCTATACTACTGTTCGATAGGTACACTTGCCTTTAGTCGTTGTCGGAGTTAGTTTCCAGGTTCGATCATTCTCTTTTATAAATTTTAAAGATCTTCTCCACCTAAGCACATTAGATTTGGATTAAGCAACATAATTAAGAACAAACTAAGTAATTTATCATATAACTTAAAAATCAAATAATAAAATCTGTCTAGGTTTCATCCCCCTTCAGGTATCTGCAGGGTTTAGTTCATAATGTAAAAAGAAAACATCACAAGAGAAAAGATAAAACAAAACATAAGAAAAATCCTAAGACCCCCTGAAGGAATTGAAGGAGAATTCCACCGTCTTGAGTATAACTCCATCTTCTTCGGATGAATCAACTAGCTATCCTCACATTATTCCCTAACTCTGACCTTCTCGACTTGGCGCCTTGGCCTAGCTTTCGTTCCTTTTGGCTTCTGTTGAACTCCCCTTGAAAGTTGTCCCCTTGGGTGTTTATATAGACGTTGTGATGCTTTACTTTGGCCTCCAAGTATCCTAATTTAAGTAGAATTCCTACTAGGGTGTTTGAATAGGCTTTGGGGTGTGTTTCTTTCCCTCCAAGTATCCTTTCCCGAATGAAATTTCTCTTTCCAGTGACAAGGACACGGCCATGGCACACGCCCGTGTGAATCGTGGCCAAGCCGTGCTCAGACTTCTATAATGAGGCACGGCCGTGTAAATCAGGATCAGGCTGTGTTCTAGTAGTTTAATGAGGCATGGTCGTGTGGCTTGAAGTCCAGGCCATGTCAATTTCGTGAATTGGCCCATTTGGCCCGTTTAAGCCTGTTTTACGTTCTTTTCATCCTTGTGTGCTTTCCTAAGTATAAGACATGAAAAGAAAGGATTAAGAGCACCTTTTTACATAAATCGAGGCTTAATTCATCCAAAAGCATACTAAATGTGGGCTTAGACTATGTTACTTTTACGTTCTATCACTAACCTTCTAATTTCAGCATTTATCCACACCTTTAACCCTAGCCCCGTTACAACCCTAACAAAGACCTTTTGATCTGTTTATCATTTCATTTTATAGTGGTGGAGATTTGATTTTCAGGCAAGCCTATGGGATTAACTTTTCAGGTTCGACTTGTTTCCTGAACCTTAAACACTGTCGAGTGATTTGAGTGAATCTTTTATGAGGACATCAATCCTTGTCAGGTTTTGAATTGAAAAGGTAATTATTTAGATGAAAGGAGACACCTACATTTTCGAAATACAAACATATGACTTATCTTGTTTGAATCTTTAGGACTCTTTGAATTGAATTATCCATGTATAAATTATCTACAAATTAGGATGAGGCATTGTTGATAGGAATTATGAATTCATGGAAAGTTCGTTTTAATTGTAAGCTGAGAATTTTGTTTGAGGACAAGCAAAAGCTTAAGTGGGGGGGTACTTGATAAACCATAATTATAACATATTTTAATCCCACATTTAATATGATTTTGGATGATTTATCCCTTGATTCATGTAAAAAGGTGCTCTTAATCCTTTCTTTTCATGTCTTATACCCAGGAAAGCACCCGAGGATGAAAAGAACATAAAACGGGCTCAAAACAGAGTAAACGGGCCTTAGAACAAAATCGACACAGCCTGGCCCAAATACCACATGGTTGTGCCTCGCCGATCGCCTAGAGCAGAGCCTGACCCCCGACTTACACGGTCGTGCCTCAAGTTAGAAATCTGAATACGGTTTGAAGTCGATCCACACGGGCATGTGCCATGGTCGTGCCCCTGTCGCTGGAATGAGCAATTTTAGTCAGAAAAGGATACTTATGGAGAAAGAATTACATTCCAAGAGCCTATATATACCCCTAAGTACCACATTTGAGGGGGCGTTCAGCTAGGACAAGGAGTCAAGCTGAAAAGGTCAGATTTTTGGGAATACACTCGAAGATAGCCAGTTGATCCATCCCAAGAAGCCGGAGTTATACTCAAGACGGCGGATTTCTCGTTCAATTCCTTCAGAGAGTTTTAGGGATTTCTTATGTTTTGTTTTATCTTTTCTCTTGAGATGTTTTCATTTAGAGTCATGAACTAAGCCCCTCAGATACCTAAAGGGGATGAAACCTAGATGAATCTTGTTATTGATTTCTAAGTTATATGATAATTACTTAGTTTGTTCTTAATTATGCATGCTTAATTCAAATTGGATGTGCTTAGGTGGAGGAGGAATAGACCCTACTTAAGATTAGATCTAGCATAATTAAGCGGAGTTGATCGCATGCCTAGAGATAGGGTGACGAGATTTTACTGGATTAGGGTGAAACCTAATATGGGAGTCCATAGATCGATTTACTGCTATTCTATGGGGTTACTATAAGAGAACGAGAGTTCCACTAATGAACCTAGGGTTAGACATTATTCGCCTCGAGAGAGGGTTTAATATAGGTTAGGGAGTCTTACGGATCAAGCTAAGTAAATAAATCATATGATTCAGGGTTAGATAACAAGTGAAGTCTAGGTGGATTCTTCCTGAGGGTATTGTCGTGATCAACTGAGTTTTTCTTCAAGTTATTTTCCAAGTCGTTCTTTTTGTCTTTGTGTCTTTAGCTTAGTAGTCGTAAATTAGTTTAAAACAGCTTCACTTTATTTTAGGCTAAATAGTAAAAAGAAAGTTAGTATTAATACTTTTAGTTCCTTTGGGTTCGACAATCCGGTCTTGCCTAAGCTATACTACTATTCGATAGGTACACTTGCCTTTAATCATTGTCAGAGTTAGTTTCTAGGTTCAATCATTCTCTTTTATAAATTTTAAAGCTCGGATTCTAGAGATCACTTCACCAACCACATAGATTCCGAGCGTACCTTAGCCAACACTTAGTTGTCAAATACCTTTGCTAATTAATAATCACGATTCATTTCGATCCACATTCATTTCTTCCTCGATTCATTCGCACAGTTAGTGCTTAAATAGTTAGTCGAAGCTTAATTAGTAGCGTACACTTAGTACATCCATCTCAAACCGATCTTAAATTGGCATCGCATACACAGTGCCAACCACAAAGACGAAGCTTATACTACTCCGCAAACACAGTGCTGTTTATGCTGGTCATGTTTCTAAATACACACACTTAGTGTCATTTAACTTAATCTATCACATAGCATCCACTTTGTAATAATACTTATTTCATAGCATTAAACATAGTTAAATACGGGTATTATGTCCGAACTTACCTTAAACGTCGACTATCGACATGGTCGATTAATCGAGCACTTTATCTTTGCCTCGATGTCGATCTGAAACTCTTCTTTCTTGGTCTATACACATTTAAATTCAATCCATTCAATCAACATTTCATTCAATTTAATCCACATAAAATATTTTAGGGTATTTTACATAATAACCCTCATATTTTCACATTTCGACACTTTAGCCCCTAATTCATAAAATCATCAAATTCACCAAATTTCACCTAACAGAAGCTTAGGCGAATTTTACTAATATCCATACAAACCCACACATTTCATCTACTTCAAATTCTAGTCCTTCAAAATAATATTTTCACAATTTAGCCCTATTTATCTAAATTCATCAGAACTTCAAAAACAAAACATGTTCATCTAACTCAAATCTTTCATTTATGAACTAAACTCATTACAAAACTCAACATATCAACAATAGCATCTCACACAAACATCATCAATACTCAATATTTATACATGGGTTTAATAGCTCTCGAAGCAACGATTACAAAAACGTAAAAATTATAAAAAACGGATCAAAATCTAACCTTGAATTAAGCTTGAATGTGCCGAAAGTTAAAAAGGATAAAACCCTTTCTTCTTCCTTGAATTTTCGGTGATGGATGAATAAAATCCACTATCGTGCTTATTTCTTTCATTAACTATTAACATAATTATACATTTACTCATTTACCCATTTAATAATCATTTATTCCACCTTCCACTAACTTAAAATGGATTAATAACAACATAAGGCTTCCACCTTAATAAGCCAACAACATTTAAGTACTTATAATTTAGCACATCACTTTTGCTCTTTACGCGATTTAGTCCTTTCTCTTAATTCGTCACACAAACAAGCAAATTATCACACAGAATTTTCACACAGACTATGTCACATATCATCCACATAGAAAATATCATTAAAATATTTTTACGACCTCAGATTTGTGGTCTCGACCCACTCTTCCAACTAGGGTCTATACTGGGCTGTTACAACTCTCTCCCCTTAGGGATTTTCATCCCCGAAAATCTAATTGTGGATGTTGCTCTCTCATGACGTTCTCAGGCTCCCACGTAGCCTCTTCGATTTTGTGTTTGTGCCATAATATTTTCACGAGAGAAATTTTCTTATTTCTCAACTCTTTAATCTCTCGTGCCAAGATTCGGATCGGTTCTTCACTATACGACAAGTCTGACAGAATCTCTACCTCAGTAGGAGAAATCACATGAGACGGATCTGATCTGTACCGTTGAAGCATTGACACATGGAACAAGTTATGAATCTTTTCTAACTCAGATGGTAGTTTCAATCTATAGGCAACCGGCCCAACTCGTTCAATAACCTCATACGGTCAGATGAACCTCGGACTCAACTTGCCTTTTCGGCTAAATCAAAGTATTTTCTTCCATGAAGACAATTTTAGAAACATTTTATCACTAATTCTGAATTCAATATCCTTTCGTTTCAAATCTGCATAAGACTTCTAACGATCTGAAGCTGCTTTAAAATTGTCACGAATTACCTTCACTTTCTGTTCAGTCTCTTTTATCAAATCAACCCCTTGAATCTTATTCTCACTCAGCTCAGTCCAATATAATGGAGTTTGACATTTTCGACCATAAAGAGCCTCATACGGTGGCATTTTAATGCTAGATTGAAAACTGTTGTTATAAGCAAACTCAATCAGCGATAAATGCTTTTCCCAAGTATTTTCAAATTCAAGTATAGCATCTCAGCATGTCTTCAAGAATCTAAATAATTCGCTCAAATTGACCATCCATTTGTGGATGAAAAGCAGTACTAAAATGCAATTTCGTGCCTAAAGCATCTTGCAATTTCTTCCAAAATCATGAGGTAATTCTCGGATCTCTGTCAAACACTATCGATAACAGTACTCCGTGCAATCTCACAATTTCGGTAATATACAATTCAACTAACTTATCTAAAGAGTAGTCGGTTCTCACCGGAATGAAATGATCTGACTTCTTCAATCTGTCCACTATCACCCAGATTGCATCTTTCTTACTCGAAGATAAGGGCAAACCCGATAAAAAGTCCATCGTGATTCCTTCCCATTTCCACTCAGGAATCATAATCGGTTGTAACAAACCAGATGGAACTTGATGTTCAGCCTTAACTTGCTGACAAATTAAACATTTTGACACAAAGTCAGAAATATCTCTTTTCATACCATGCCACCAATAGAACTGTTTCAGATCATTATACATTTTTGTACTCCCTATATGCACAGTCAAATGACTATTGTAAGCTTCATTCAAAATGGTTTGAATCAACTCTGAATTTCTCGGGACACAAATTCGGTCTCTAAATCTCAAACAATTATCACTATCAACTCGGAATTCCGATACAGTATCTGATTCACACTGAACTCTCTTTGCTAACAACTCATTATCAATCTTCTAAGCATCACAAATCTGCTATACAAACATCGGTTTAACTTTCAATTCAGCTACCACCACACTATCATCACACATACCTATCTGGTTACTCAAAGCTCGTAAAACATATAATGATTTTCAACTTAAGGCATCAGCTACAACATTAGCTTTACCCAGGTGGTAATCTATCACAAGTTCATAATCTTTCAACAACTCTAACCATCTTTTCTGTCGCAAGTTCAAATCTTTCTGAATCATTAAATACTTTAAACTCTTATGATCAGTATAAATATGACATTTTTCCCCAAACAGATAGTGACGCGAAATCTTCAATGAGAATACAATCGCAGCCAGTTCAAGATCATGTGTTTGGGTAATTCTTTTCGTGCGGCTTTAACTGTCTCAAAGCATAAGCAATGAGTTTCCCTTCTTACATTAGCACACAGCCCAAACCATTCAACGATGCATCACTGTAAACTATGAACTCTTTGCCTAACTCGAGTTGAATCAACACTGGTGCTTCTGTTAACAACACTTTCAATTGCTCAAAACTCTACTGGCACTTTTCTGACCATTCGAATCTAACATCCTTCTGTAACAACTTTGTTAACAGAGTCGCAATCACCAATAAGCCTTTCACAAATCGTCTATAATATCTTGCTAGTCCCAGAAAACTACGGACTTCAAACATATTTCTCGGAGGCTTCCACTCCAAAATAGCGGAGATTTTTCTCGGATCTACTCATATCCCAGCAGCTGATACAACATGTCCCAGAAAACTAACTTAACGCAACCAAAGTTCATATTTGCTAAACTATGCATACAACTGCTTCTCATGTAGTGTTTGTAGCACAGTTCTCAAATGTTCGGCACGCTGCGTCTCATCACATGAATAAATCAAAATATCACCAATGAACACCACCACAAAGCGATCCAAATACGGTCTGAATATCCGATTCATCAGATCCATAAACACTGCAGGAGCATTTGTTAATCCGAAAGGCATCATTAAGAATTCATAATGTCTGTACCTCGTTCTGAAAGCAGCTTTCAGCACATTAGCTTCCTTAACCCTTAACTGATAGTAACCAGACCTTAAGACTATTTTAGAAAACACTGTAGCTCCCTTCAGCTGATCAAACAAATAATCGATACGAGGTAACGGATATTTGTTCTTTATCGTCACTTTGTTCAACAATCGATAATCAATACACATTCTCATTGTTCCGTCTTTCTTTTTCAAAAATAACACAGGAGCTCCCCAGGGTGAGAAACTCAGTCGTGCAAATCCTCTATCAGTCAACTCTTGCAACTGCGACTTTAGCTCTTTCAGTTCTGTTGGTGCCATTCTATACGGAGCTACAGAAATGGGCGTAGTCCCCGGCACTAATTCGATTCCAAATTCCACTTCCTGGATCGAAGGTAATCCCGGTAGCTCTTCAGAAAACACATCTGGAAACTCACATACCACAGGCATGATTCCACTTTCTTTTCCATCACCTTTGTATCAATCACGTATGCCAAATAAGCTTCACAACCCTTTTTCACATAGTTCATGGCTTTCATCGCAGATACAACAGCTGATAATCCTTTCATATCACTGGATTAAATTTGAACTGGCTCACTGTTCTGACTTCTCAATTCAATACTCTTTCTTTCACAATTCACAATGGCATTATGTAGAGTAAGCCAATCCATACCTAGAATTATGTCGAATTCATCAAATGGAAGCAACATCAAATTAAGCAGAAAACATATATCACGAAACATCAATAGTCAATTCTTGCACACCTTATCTACCAAGACACACTTGCCTAAGGGATTCGATACTCTAATCACAAATTCAGTAGACTCAACAAGTAGAGTCTTATTCAATACTAAATTCACACACACATAGGAATGAGTTGACCCCGGATCTATCAATGCAATAACATCAATATCAAATAAAGTGATAGTACCGGTGATGACGTCTAGAGAAGATGCTTCCTCTCGTGCACGTATAGCATAGGCTCGGGCAGGTGCTCTCACTTCTAATCTCACAGCTGTGTCATTTGTCCATCTCTGACTTTCACTCACATTTTTGGTGCTTCTGGGTGGTCTACCCCTAGCTGTCACGTTACTCGGTCTGTTATTCTGAACATTTTCTTCTTCGACCATCTTTGGGCAATCTCGAATAAAATGATCTTGGGGTCCATATTTGTAACAAACTCTATTGTTGTACTTGCCCCAACACTCTCCCACATGTCGCCTTCCACACTGTCTGCACTCAGGCTTGTTACTCTTAACACTGCCAACACTTGATTCATTCGGAGCTTGAATTCGTGGACCAGTACTTTGTCTCAAACGATCTCCACTTGGATGTCCAAATGAAGCATTTGAACGGTTACTTGCATCTCTCTATCTCTTAGTAGAAAGTTGAGAAAATTTATTCATTGATCTCTTTCTTTCATTACGAGCTTCTGAATCAGCTTTTTTCCTTTCCTTACTAAGCTCTTCAGCTTTGCACGTCTTTCAACTAGAACAAGAAATCCATTTATATCGAGTATCCCAACCAATAACTTGATGTCTTCATTCAATCCTTCTATGAAACGTTTGCACATGGTAGCTTCGGTCAAGACACATTCTCTCGCATATTGACTCAATCTTATAAATTCTCGCTCGTACTCAGTAACAGACAATCGGCCCTATTTCAATTCTAGAAACTCATTACATTTTTTATCAATGAAACGTTGACTGATATATTTCTTTCTAAACTCAGCTTGAAAGAAATCCCAGGTGATTCTCTCTCTCGAAACCACAGATAACAACGTTTTCCACCAATTGTAAGCCGTGTCTCTCAACAAGGAAATCGTAAACTTAATACACTCATCAGGATTCAATGACATCTCATCAAATACTCTAATTTTATTCTCAAACCAAAACTCATCTCGCTCAACATCATCATCTGATGTGGCCCTAAACTCTTCGGCCCCATACTTGCGAATCTTATCCACAGGAGGTTTATTCAATCTGATTGGATCTACAACGTGTGGCACAACAGGTACTTGTGGGGGTGGAGGTTGTGGGGTAGCCGGATTCATTCGAACGAACTCCGTAAACCACTCGCTCATCATTCAGAAGAAGGCTTGCTTAGCCTCTCCTCCTTCACTACTATCATTCGGCCTTGAAGTGGCCGGCGCTGTCCCTTGAGCAGGAGCAGGCGCATTACTTTCTACATCATCAGCAACTGCTCGATCGGAATCCATTACTATATAAAAACACATTTTTAGTTGTCAGAATTCATCACACTATCACAATTTCAAATATGGCATGTATAGCTAGACTCACACACGCTACGTTAATTCGAGAATCGACCAAACCGTAGCTCTGATACCAATAAAATGTAACACGCCTAACCCAAGACCGTTATCGAAATAGGGTTAAGAGGCATTACCGATTAATCAGAACATTTAACATCTAGAATTGACAAACAAAGTCAATCATCTTTAATCACCTTCATACATAATCATGTTGTCCTTTTTTAGGGTCTACGAGACCTAATTCACATGCTAAAGAGGGGTCGAGACTAAACCGTACACACACAGAAATTCTTGAACACATAAAATTTTTTCTAAGATTCAGGGGATACACGCCCGTGGAAGGAGATCGTGTGCCCTCCACGACTGCTAGACACGCCCGTGTGCCATTGCCATGTTCTACTAGGCCAGATACTGACTTCCCCTACACGGCCACCTAGCACGCCCGTGTGCCACGGCCGTGTACTTTTAGCTAGCTACTGACTTGTGAACCACGGCTAGCTGACACCCCCGTGTCAAGGCCGTGTACTACTAAGTTGTATTCTGCCAATTGACCCACGGTATTTAGGCACGCCCGTGCACCTAAACCGTGTGACATAATAGAACATTTTGTAAGGCCAAAGTGCCACCCACTTAGGGTTAACCTACAAGCCATTTTACCATGACATCCCATGCACATAAAACCACCAAAAACATACCAAAATAGTCATTCAACATGTAATAGTCTGGTTTGTACCCTACTCAGAATAGTGGTTTTAGGACCACAAATTTGAGTTTGTATAATATTTTAATACTATATTCTGTGCCGTTGATATGTGACTAAGCATGTGGTAAATTTTTGTGAGCTAATTTGGCTATCTGTGTTAATTTGACAAAAGGAATGAATTGCATCAAATGCAGAATTAGTTTGTGTTATGAAAAGATGTCTATTTGTTATGTCTTTTTAAGTGTGAGGATTTATGTGGCAATTAAGCCAATTCTATGGCTAATAGACGGCATTAAACGATGAAATGCATAATTATATGTTTTTATATATTAAAAACGTTAGTTAAAATTTTATATTATATTAATATGTTATAATAAAAAGAAACAAAGGAGTTAGTGGATTTATTTCATCATTCTTATCACCAAAAATCAAAAAGGAAAAGAAAAGAAGAAGATAGCAAGGTTTGGCTAGGTTTTGAGCTTGATTAAGGTAATTTTTGACTTCAATTTTCGATAATTTTTATGTTTTTGTAATCATTGCTTCGAGAGCTATCCAACCCATGTTTTAATTTCGTGAATTGATGATGTTTGTGTGAGATTCTATTGGTGATATGTTAAGCTTTTTGATCGTTTTAGGTGTTAAATGAGATTCCATTGGTGAATAAGATTTGACTTAGATGAACATGTTTTGTTCTTGGAGTTTTAATAAATTTAGCTAAATAGGGCTAAATTGAGAAAATGGTAAATTGTGGGACTAATTTGTGAATTTGATGAAAAATGGGGGCTTGTATGGATGTATATGTATTTGGCCAAGCATGTATATGTGTGGATTTTGTGAATTTGATGTTTTGTGAAAAATGGACTAGATTGATAAAATGTGCAAATGTGAGGGCTAAATTGTAAATAGCCCTAAATGTGTGTCTTTGGATTGATTTGAATGAATTAGTGAATAAAAGGATTAATTCTGAATATGTTTAGATTAAGAATCGATGAAAACAGATTTACATCGCGGGAAAGAAAAAGTAACTGAGTAGCCGTTTTCATTCCGATAAACTGAATCTGAGTAAGTCACTATGCAAATAAATGTATATGCATGCCATTGTAATTGTTCATTTGATTAATGATGATAATGAATGCTTATGAGAGGTTATGTTTTGAAATTCTGAGATATATCCGATAAAGAGATTAAGTCTGAGAAGCCCTGTACGAACCGAGGTATAGATAGGAATGGTTTAATCATGTCATAGACATCTGTTCCATTTTATCATGTAAGACAACATCTGGGACTCGGCGTTGATTTGAGACTCATGTAAGACCCTGTCTGGGACAGTGGAATCGATATCTGATTATGAGTAAGACCACATCTGGGACTTTGGCATCGATGTGAGACTTTACGAGTAAGACCACATTTGGGACGGTGGCATCGATATAAGACTTTATGTGTAAAACCATGTCTGGGACATCGGCATCGCATTGATTCGTGTAAGACCCTACCTGGGACAGTGGCATCAATATCCGAGTACAAGTAAGACCTCGTCTGAGACGTTGGCATTGTACAACTATTCCGAGCTTTTTGAGTATCCTTTTAGATTCCTAATGGTTTAATGAACAAATATGTGATACAAATGGCAAATCCAAGCTATGAATAAATATGTGATTGTAAATCTATTTTAGGTACGTTGATTATACACCATTTATGTATATAAGGTAAGTATCTAAGTGATCTTACTATGATGATATGTTTATGGAATTATGATATGATAAGAATTGTTTTGGCTAATTGAGCTATATGTTTATTTGACTCTTGAATGGTGAAAATGGTCAATGTGATTAATATTGTATGAACCAAAGCAAATAAGTGAGAAGATTGCTAAGTGATTAATATGTTCCAATGTATTTAGGTGTATATATGCCTTCGATATCAAATTATATGTATATGACTTACTAATCTTTTGGAAAGCTTACTCTATGTATGTTTTCTTTGTTTTATAGGTCGTCAAAGCTACTGAAAGCTCGGGACTGTCACAGATCGTCATCACACTACTAAACTGATTTTGGTACACTTTAAAAATGTATTAAGCTAGATATGGTATGTATAGGCTAGTATTTTGGTATAAGTTTTTATGTGATCTTAGCCATGTGATTTGGCTATTTTTGAGTTGAGACTTTGCTCAAATGAATGTCTTATAATATGCATATTTTGGTTTGGTTGAAGCATATGAAATGGCTATGTTTTGAGAAAGCAAATGAATGAATTATGCTTGTGATGATATGAATTTTAGTTTTTGAAATTGTCATGGTTGGAATTGGTATTGAATGTATGGTTTGAATATGCAAAATAGTATGTTTTTGGTTGCTATATGTTCATGTTATGACTTGGTTTGTGAGGCTTGTAGGTGTGACCCAAATGGGTGGCTTTTTGGCCTTGCAAATGGCCTATATTGTCACACGGTCCTAGCACACGGGAGTGCCTAGAGACTGTGGGTAAATTGGCAAAATGTAGCTTAGTAGTACACGGCCTCGACACGGGGGTGTCAGTTAGCCGTGGTGTATAAGTCAGTAGCTAACTAAGAGCGCACGGCCATAGCACACGGGCGTGCTTGGTGGCCGTGGCAAGGAAGTCGGTATATGGCCTAGTTGAAACACCCCTAACACGTATCCGTCACCGAATTATAGTTACGGGTATTACCGAACTAGACTCAATTCCTGACAGACTTTTATTGAACTTAAGGCACAACAAAGCGATTTTTTTTTCTTTTTTTTATCATATAAAATTTCAACTTATTGAATTCAAATTATACACAATGAGATTTATTACAGCACTTAATACATGGAAATATCCGAATCATACAACTTAAGCATTCATAGTATATAAAAAGAATCAAATGTACATACAAACATAGCATTATTACCATATGACCGAATGTACTATATATATATAACGCTGCACTTACCCTTTAAGTACAAGTTACAATTACGATTTACACAATTAATCAAAATATATATATACACAAAGATACTCAAACATCCCAACTATCACATTAAAATCAAAGATACTATTTCACCGACCCTTTCGGGTTTGCGAAGCAACATTTAAAAACATATTCATTTCTTACTAACAACATCTGAATTTGTATAGCTACTTTTAGGATTCATACATTTATAACAGAACACATGGCTTAACTTAACCATCAATAATAAGTCAAATTAACAAATAACACATAAATCACCTAAACCAAGATCATATTCCATACATATATATACATATCAATCTCATTTCGCATATAATGACCTTACCACTTTCAAACAAATGCAAAGCATATTAATATGACATGCTTATCCCGAACGCAAAACATCTATATATAATGAGCATATTACTTATTTAATATACTACATATTATAACTCATCAGACATTTATCATTCTATTCATTGTTAAAACACATGACCACACACCACAACGTATATATCATATGACTACTTTTCATATATAATCAAACCATTATAACAAGAGCATAGAAATTAAACTTGATCAAAGAAACAGCCATTTTCGCAAGGCTATATATTTATATACAGGACCAAATGTTCTTAGACTAAACCTTAGTCTAACCTATACATGCCTTCGATTCAAAACTAAGATTAAATACCAAAAAAGGGTGATAGTGCGATTGACTTTTCCGACGATCCTCAGATGCCCGTAGCTTGCTCAAAATCTATAAGACAGAACATTTAACACACACGAAGTAAGCTTAATAGCTTAGTAAGTCTCAAGTGTTAAAAAAAATACTTAATACCAAGCATAAAATACATAAATATTATATCCGTGGATACTCGATTCTACTCACATGAACATATAAATCACAGTCAATTCTCACATGCCCTTTTAACCCCCTAGTACGATATAAATCACATCCATTCATCACAACCAAGTAATATAGCGAAATCTTTTATCCTCTATTCGAACATAGCCTTAGCACACATTTAATTATATATATCATACATCAAGGTAATATCTTCCACTTCTTCAGGTACTCATTCGTTATTTGCTTGAGTGGCACGAAAATGAACTACTTACCTCTATATCGAATTAATACGTTTCAAAGCTGAAATTCCTTGACATGTGCATAAACCAATTCTCAAAGACTCTAGGCTCAGATCACAATCACTGGCACTTGCCCTGCTAAACTCAAGGTCCGAAATTAGTCACCGGCAATAAGCCTGCTAGGCGTTAAGCCCGAATTGTTTCACCGACACGTGGCCTGCTAGGCTAAAAGCCCGAATAACACACCAGCACAGGGCTTGCTAGGCTAAAAGCCCGAATAACACACCGGCACAGGGCCTGCTAGGCTAAAAGCCCGAATAACACACCGGCACAGGGCCTGCTAGGCTAAAAGCCCGAATAACATAGCTATAATTCATCAATTCACCATGTTAACATCACATTATTACCGATTCATGTACTTAAACCACAATCACTTAACATATAATATATATATATACGAGTTTTCATTTCAAATTCAAATCACATTAAGTCTAATAGTGAACTTTAACATTCGGCTATCCTCAATATAAATGCTCAAACAAGTCAATTTATATCAATGACTATATTTGTAATTAACTCTTATATGTACTTAGACTCAAGAACTTACTTATTGACCTTGCATTAACCAAAATAAATTCACTTCAATACTATACATTCACATTCGGCTATATCATGTGTTTATACTCTAAATTTCCACAATTCATCATTCACTAAGTTCATAATTAATTTATTGACATTAGAATGTTTAAAGACTTACTTCGGCTGTCGATAGACCGTGCGAATCGGCTACTCGAGAACCTTCGTCTTTTCCCGATCTAAATCCGTTTTTCTTTGTTCTTGATCTAAACACATTAAAATTCAGCTCATTCAAGTACATTTCAATTCAATTTGGTCCTAAAACACATAAATGGGAAAATTACCATTTTACCCTCACTATTTCAAAACTTTGCAATTTAGTCCTATTGGCATAACACACAAAATACACAAAATTAGCTAAGACTATACAAGGGCCGAATATTCCTAAGGACTTTACAAGCCCCCACATTTCATTTATTTTGTAGTTAAACCCCTCTAAAATTTCATTTTTACAAATTAGCCCAAAATACTCAAATTTACCAAAATTTCCAATGAAAAATATACTAATCTTTAACATATCATTTATATAAAATCATACAACACCAAAAATCACAAGAATATAGCAATGGCCGAACCTCATACATGCTCATTTTCAAAAATTCTAACATGGGTCAGATAATATACTAAGTAACGATCTCAAAAACGTAAAAATTAAGAAAAACCAATGTCAAACTAACCTTCAATTTGAGCTTCTAAATGCCGAAATTTCAAAGCCAAAAACCCTTTCTTTCTTTTCTTAACATTCGGCAAAGAAGAAAGCTAAAAGATGATGGCTTATTTTATGGTATTTTAACATATATTAACATAATAAACTAATTACTAATATAACCTTTTAATAATAATAAAACCAACTTATAAAATAAGGGTAATTTAGTCCAAAGCCGTCCACTACCTTAAATAATGGGCCAATTACTCTTTTAGGACTTCCATTTATAAAGCCACAATCAATTTGGTATAATTCACTATAGTTTACAACTTTTACCTTTTACGCGATTTAATCCTTTTTCTAAATTAAACACACAAACAATAAAATTTTTCAACGAGACTTTCACACACATCAATTCACATATAATAAACACAAAATATAATATAAAAAATATTCTCAGACTCGGATTCGTGGTCCCAAAACAACCGTTCCGATTAGGGTCAAATTCAGACTGTTACACTAGTAGCACATTGCCATGGCACATGGGCGTGCCTAGTGACCGTGTTAATATAGTCAGTATATAGACACGGAAGGACACACGGGGGTGTCTAGAAGCCGTGGTGAGCACACCATCTCCGTACATGGGCGTGTAACCACTGAAACTTAGAAAAGTTTTTAATTCTCATGAAACTTTATATGTGTTTCAGTTTAGTCCCGACTAAATTTATAAGCATGATTAAAGTCTTGAGGACTCATTTAAGGGACATTATGTTTGAGAATGATGTATGAATGTATGAATTTTTCTGTGAATGTTTCCGATCTGTCTGGTAATGCTCCTAACTTTAATCCGACGATAGACACAGGATAGGGGTGTTATATTTGGTTGGTATCAGAGCTACGGTTTAGTCGATTCTCAGACTAACGTAGCTTGTTAGAGTCTAGCTATACATGCTATATATTTAAACTGTGATAGTGTGATGAATCTTGACGTATAAAATGTGATTTTCGTATAGCAATGGATCCCGAAAGAGCCTTAGCGGCGGCGTAAAAAAGTAATGTGCTGCTCCTCGCAAAGCAAGGGGCGGTGCCTCTCGATTCGAGATCGCTACGAACGGTCAAGAGGGAGAAGCTAAACAAGCTTTCTTCCAGATGATGAGTGAGTGGTTCATTCAGTTTGTAAAGAATAACCTTACTGTTTCGCAACCTCCGCCCCCAGTTAATCCTCCTCAGACATCTGATATACCTCAAACTACAAATTTGAATCTATTGAGTAAGCCTCTGGTTGACAAGATTCGTAGGTATGGGGCCAAAGAATTCCGAGCTACTAAAGATGATGATGCTGAAAAGGTCGAGTTTTGGATTGAAAATACTATACGGGTATTTGATGAAATGTCTTTGACTCTGGAGGAATGCATAAAGTGTGTGGTATCTTTGCTTTGAGATGCAGCTTATTAATGGTGAAAAACCTTAATTTTTGTTTTTCCGAGAGAACGAGTTACATGGGACTTCTTTCAGATCGAGTTCCGAAAGAAATATATCAGTGAGAGATTTGTTGATCAGAAACGAAAGAAAATTTGGAACTTAAACAGGGCCAAATGATTGTTTCTGAGTATGAACGAGATTCAGTGAGACAACAATATTTGAATCTGTTTAACGGTAAGATTTTTGGGGACAAAAATCCCTAAGAGGGAGAGAGTTGTAACAGTCCGGTTTGTACCCTAGTCAGAATAGTGGTTTTGGGACCACAAATCTGAGTTCGTATAATATTTTAATACTATATTCTGTGCCGTTGATATGTGACTAAGCATGTGGTAAATTTTTGTGAGCTAATTTGACTTTTTGTGTGTTTAATTTGACAAAAGGATTGAATTGCATCAAATGCAAAATTAGTGCGTGTTATGAAAAGATGTCTATTTGTTATGTCTTTTTAAGTATGAGGATTTATGTGGCAATTAAGCCAATTTTATGTGGTAATTTTTGACTTCGGTTTTCGATAATTTTTACATTTTTTGTAATCGTTGCTTCGAGAGCTATCAAACCCATGTATTAATTTCGTGAATTGATGATGTTTGTGTGAGATGCCATTGATGATTTGTCAAGCTTTTTGATGGTTTTAGGTGTTAAATGAAAGATTTGACTTAGATGAACATGTTTTGTTCTTGAAGTTTTAATAAATTTAGCTAAATAGGGCTAAATTGAGAAAATGGCAAATTGAGGGACTAATTTGTGAATTTGATGAAAAATGTGGGCTTGTATGGATGTATATGTATTCGGCCAAGCATGTATATGTGTGGATTTTGTGAATTTGATGTATTGTGAAAAATGGACTAGATTGATAAAATGTGCAAATGTGAGGGCTAAATTGAAAATAGTCCTAAATGTGTGTCTTTGGATTGATTTGAATGAATTAGTGAATAAAAGGATTAATTCTGAATATGTTTATATCAGGAACCGAGGAAAACATATTTAGATCGCGGGAAAGAGAAAGTAACTGAGTAGCTGTTTTCATTCCGATAAACCGAATCTGAGGTAAGTCACTATGCAAATAAATGCATATGCATGCAATTGTAATTGTTCATTTGATTAATGATGATGATGAACGCTTATGAGAGGTTATGTATTGAAATTCTAAGATATGTCCAATATAGAGATTAAGTCTGAGAAGCCCTGTACGAACCGTGGTATAGATAGAAATGGTTTAATCATGTCGTAGACATCTGTTCCGTTTTATCATGTAAGACCACGTCTGGGACTTGGCGTTGATTTGAGAGTCGTGTAAGACCCTTTTCGGGACAGTGGCATCGATATTTGATTATGAGTAAGACCACGTCTGGGATGTTGGCATCGATATGAGACTTCACGAGTAAGACCATATCTGGGACGTTGGCATCGATAAAAGACTTTACGTGTAAGACCATGTCTAGGACATCAACATCACACTGATTCTTGTAAGACCCTGTCTGGGACAGTGGCATCGATATCCGAGTACATGTAAGACCTCGTCTGGTACGTTGGCATTGTACAACTATTCCGAGCTTTCTGAGTATCCTTTTAGATTCCTAATTGTTCAATGAACAAATATGTGATACAAATGACAAATCTGAGCTATGAATAAATATACGATTGTAAATCTGTTTCAGGTACGTTGATTATACACCATTTTGTGTATATAAGGTAAGTATCTAAGTGATCTTACTAGGATGATATGTTTATGAAATTATGATATGATAAGAATTGTTTTGGCTAATTGAGCTATATGTTTATTTGACTCTTGAATAGTGAAAATGGTCAATGTGATTAATATTGTATGAACCAAAGCAAATAAGTGAGAAGATTGCTAAGTGATTAATATGTGCCAATGTATTTAGGTGTATATATGCTTTCCATATCAAATTATTTGTATATGACTTACTAATCTTTTGGAAAGCTTACTCTGTGTATGTTTTCTCTGTTTTATAGGTCGTCAAAGCTACTAAAAGCTCGGGATCATCACGGATCGTCATCACACTACTAAACTGATTTTTGTACACTTTGAAAATGTATAAAGCTAGATATGGCATGTATAGGCTAGCATTTTGGTATAAGTTTTTATGTGATCTTAGCCATGTGATTTGGCTATTTATGAGTTGAGACTTTGCTTAAATGAATGTGTTACAATATGCATATTTTGGTTTGGTTAAAGAATGTGAAATGGCTAAGTTTGAGAAAGCAAATGAATAAATTATGCTTGTGATGATATGAATTTTAGTTTTTGAAATTGTCATGGTTGGAATTGGTATTGAATGTATGGTTTGAATAGGCAAAATAGTATGTTTTTGGTTGCTATATGTTCATGTTATGACTTGGTTTGTAAGGCTTGTAGGTGTGACCCAAATGGGTGGCTTTTTGGCCTTGCAAATGGCCTATATTGTCACACAGTCCTGGCACACGGGCGTGCCTAGAGACCGTGTGTAAATTGGTAAAATGTAGCTTAGTAGTACACGGCCTCGATATGGGGGTGTCAGTTAGCCGTGGTGTATAAGCCAATAGCTAACTAAGAGTGCAGGGCGTGCTTGGTGGCCGTGGCATGGAAGTCAGTATATGGCCTAGTAGCACACGGCCTTGGCACATGGGCGTGCCTAGTGACCGTGTTAATATAGTCAGTATATAGACACGAAAGGACACACGGGGGTGTCTAGAATCCCTGGTGAGGACATGGTCTCTTTACACGGGCGTGTAGCCCCTGAAACTTAGAAAAGTTTTTAATTCTCATGAAATTTTATATGTGTTTCAGTTTAGTCCCGACTCGATTTATAAGCATGATTAAGTTCTCGAGGACCCATTCAAGGGACATTATGTTTGAGAATGATGTATGAATGTATGAATTTTTCTGTGAATGTTTCCGATCTATCTGGTAACGCTCCTAACCTTAATCCAGTGATGGACACGGGATAGGGGTGTTACACAACACATGCATTCAATACCAATTCCAACCATGACAAATTTCACTACCAAAACTTATCTCATCACAAGCATAATACATTTCATTCCAAACATCATTCCTTTTTCAATTTCACTAATTCATGCTAGCATTTTATCAACACAAAGTTATCATTCAATAGTCAGTTTCTCAACCCACAAACCATACCAAAAGATGCATCACATATACCAAATTCATTCATATTAAAACTAGCACATATCTAGCCACATCACATGGCTACTTACAACCTCAAACATGATTTTATTGACCAACCTATACATGCCATATTTAACTATATACATTTTTCTAAAATACCCCAAAATAGATTGCCGATAGTGTGACTGAGATGCTGACAATCCCCCGATCTGAGCTAGCTTTACTGACACTGCAAAGCAGAGAAACAAATCACACAGTAAGCTTTATAAAGCTTAGTAAGTTCATAACATAATACATAATATCAACATGTCATCACATAGATTAATTTTTCTATCACAAATAATACCATCCACAACCAATATGTTCAATTAACTCATTTACAACCACATTCATAGCTTCACCAACCACATAGATTCCGAGCGTACCTTAGCCAACACTTAGTTGTCAAATACCTTTGCTAATCAATAATCATGATTCATTTCGATCCACATTAGTTTCTTCCTCGATTCATTCGCACACTTAGTGCTTAAATAGTTAGCCGAAGCTTAATTAGCATCGTACACTTAGTACATCCATCTCAAACTGATCTTAAATCGGCATTGCACACACAGTGCCAACCACAAAGCTAAAGCTTATACTACTCCGCACACACAGTGCTGTTTATCCCGATCATGTTTTTGAATACACACACTTACCGCCATGTAACTCAATCTATCACATAGCATCCACTTTGTAATAATATCATACCACTTATTTCATAGCATTAAACATAGTTAAATACGGGTATTATGTCCGAACTTATCTCGAACGTCGACTATCAATACGGTCGATTAATCAAGCACTTTATCTTTGCCTCAATCTCGATCCGAACCTCTTCTCTCTTGGTCTATACACATTTATATTCAATCCATTCAATCACCATTTCATTCAATTTAATCGCAGGGTATTTTGGTAATTTAATCGCAGGGTATTCTCTTACCATCATCAAAGTCGACAAAGAAAGGGGAGGGGAAAGAATAGATATTCAGCCTAGAGCATTTACCTTCTTCAATCGATTGACAAAGAAAATCTGAAGAGATCTATCCCACTTTACTATTCAGCTAACGAGAGTTTAACAGAAAGAAAAGAAATTTCGGCAGAGAGGTAGGGTGTAGGTTCAGCTATGGTTGATGACAATCAAGGTTGGCTTTGAGTGAAAAGAGGAAGAAAAAGAGATGGAAAGAGGGTAGGTGATTCGGCCAAGGATCAAAAAGAAGAAAAGAGGTAGATGGCAATGGTGTTTCGGCTTTGAGAGAGAATGAAAAAGAAAGAACAAAAGAGATGAAATGCTAGCCGAATTTGTGAAGTAATTCACTAGGAAAATTCGGCCTTCCCCCCTACATAGCTCCCTTGCCGTCCACTCCTCTCCAAGGAGTTCAAATTTCGGCCAACTCCTTGAATTACTCTCGGCCAATTGTTTGAAAATATTCAAAATAATTTGAATAAATCAAATGCCTATATTTTCTCCTTAAAATTAATCAAATAAAATCCAATTAAAAACATTATTATCCTTATTATCCTGAAATCAAAATTGAACCTTTTTCTCTCTCTCTTTGCCGTCCAAAATAAAGAGCAAAAAGGGGAATTCCGCGACTCGAACATAGGCTCCCCTTGCTCCCTTGATGGAGTCAACTCTATCACCTAAATGGCCTCCCTTTTGCCACTTTTCCAAGTCCTTTTTAATGTCAAATGTTCCCTCTTTTAACCTTGTAACCCCTACTTACTAAGGCTCCCTATCTTTAAAGCTTACAATTAAAATTTTCTTCTATTCCGAGCCTGCTCAAGACCCCTAATTAGGTCTTATTACACCATAAATAATATCACCGCAATTCAAACACAAGAAAAATAATTCAATCACAAATAACCCATATTTTAGGATGTTACAAGGGTGTTACAAAGACGATACCCTCAGGAAGAATCCACCTAGACTTCACTTGTTATCAAATCCTGAACTATATGATTTATTTACTTAGTTTGATCCGTAAGACTCCCTAACGTATATTAAACCCTTTCTTGAGGTGAATAATGTCTAACCCTAGGTTAATTAGTGGAACTCTTGTTCTCTTATAATAACCACCTAGAATAGCAGTAAATCGATCTATGGACTCCCATTTTAGGTTTCACCCTAATCCAGCAAAATCTCGTCACTCTATCTCTAGGCGTGCGATCAACTCCACTTAACTATGCTAGATCTACTCTTAGGCAGGGTCTATTCCTCCTCCAGCTAAGCACATCAAATTTGGATTAAGCATGTATAATTAAGAACAAACTAAGTATTTATCATATAATACAAAAAATAATAACAATATCCATCACAGGTTTCATCCCCTTTAGGTATCTGAAGGCTTTAGTTCATAACAAATAAAGAAAACATCTCAAGAGAAAAGATAAAACAAAACATAAGAAATTCCTAAAACTCCCTGAAGGAATTGAAGGAGAATTCTACTATTTTGAGTATAATTCTGGCTTCTTGGGATGGATCAACTGGCTAACTTCGAGCGATTCCCACAATTCTAATCTTTTTGGCTTGGCTCATTGGCCTAGCTTGACGCCCCCTTCAAGTGTGGTACTTCGGGGTTTATATAGGCTCTTGGAATGCGGTTCTTTCTCCCTAAGTATCCTTTTCTGACTGAAATTATCTAATGCCACGACAGGGGCACGGCCATGTCACACGCCTGTGTGTCGAGTCTTTGAGCCGTGTTCAGATTTCTTAATGTGGCATGGCCGTGCAAGTTGGGGTTAGGCCGGTTCTAGATTCTTGATGAGGCACGGGTGTGTGATCTTTGGGCCAGGCTGTTTCAATTTCGTGATATGGCCCATTTATTCTGTTTTGGGCTTGTTTTATGTTCTTTTCATCCTCGGGTGCTTTCTTGGGTATAAGACATGAAAAGAAAGGATTAAGAGCACCTTTTTACATAAATCAAGGGATAAATCATCCAAAAGCATACTAAATGTGGGATTAAAATATGTTATAATTACGGTTTATCAAATACCCCCACACTTAAGCTTTTGCTTGTCCTTAAGTAAATTTCTCAGCTTACAATTAAAAATAACTTTCCATAATTCACAATTTCTATCAACTATGCCTCATCATAATTCATAGATAATTTATACTTGGATATTTCAACTCAAAGAGTCCTAAAGATTCAAACAAGATAAGTCATACATTTGTAGTATGAAAACATAGGTGTTTCCCTTCATCGAAATAATTACCTCTTGATTCAAAATCGATAAGGATTGACATCCTCACAAAAGATTCACTCAAATCACTCAAAGTGTTTAAGGGTCAAAATTAAGCACACATTAAGTCGAACGTGAAAAGTTAATCCCATAGGCTTGCCTGAATATCAAATCTCCACCACTGTAAAATGAGATGATAAACAGATCAAAAGGTCTTTGTTAGGGTTGTAACGGGACTAGGGTTAAAGGTGTGGATAAAGGCTGAATTAGAAGGTTAGAATTGAGATTGAATTGACAAGTTACCTTTCTAGAAATGTTTACATGAACTGATAATAATCCTAATGAAATGAGCTTTTTCTTTCGGAGCATAAACTTTTTAACCGTATAAGCTCACCACTAATACTGAATATACTTCGATTTTTTTTAGAACAAACTAAGTAATAAAAGCTAAATTTAACTACTGAAATAATATAATTAGATAGCTAGTCAAATCAAATTTTGATATAAGGGTAGTCAAAAAGGAATGGTGATAACAAATACAAAGGATTTTGGGTTAATATTAGAGGGTTAGTCAATAAAAAGGGTTGTTAGGCTCAACTGGGTTCACTAGGGGTTAATTGTGAAGGTAGGCTTTTTAGTGGAGTAAGTGGGTTAAAACCTAAGTGCCTTTATCATCTTTGTGTATCAAATCATAACTGTGGTTTTGACATGTATAATCAAGGCAAGTTCTAGAATAACAGTTCAATGTTGACACACTCATAATCAATAAAGTGAGCATGAAAAAGAATGTATGCTCTTTAAGGCTTAAAACCTCACAAAAATTATGGGTGTTTTTGACATCAACCTCTTAAATTTCAAACTTCAAAGTAATATTCAGATTCAGGTAGACAACCTAAAAAATTTTAAATTTTGAAAATTAGACTTATCATGCTTGATTCCCTAGTATTCTTCAAATTTAATCATTAATGCAGAATTATCAATGACTTACTCTAAAACATATCAATAAAAATCATAAATCATCAAAAATTTCATCCTAATTAGTAATATGAGGAAATTTCTTGAAAATAAGGTAAAATTCAGGAATTTGAGAATAATGAAAAAAGTTAGGCATTTTTATCCTCAGTGTTTGAGAATAATGGAAAAAGTTAGACATTTTCAAAATAACTATTCGCCCCCCTCCACACTTAAGATGTACATTGCCCTCAATGTACAAAGATAGATAATAACAGTTAAGGGATAAATCAAAAGAGAAGGGAAAAGAATACTCCCTCAGTTTTGGATGTTTTCCCAGAGGAGCGTTTGCTGCTACCGAGCTCTGCGTTTAGATGAAGAAATTGGGAGCTCGTAGAGAATTAGCCAGGACTTATTAAGACACATTTAAAATAAATTAAATATATAAATAAAGATAAGAAAAGTAAAGAAAGAGGAAACAAAAATGTAAACCAAATAAAGCTAAAAGATAAACGGACCGAAGAGTCCTTATTGTTGGGTGTCATTTCTGGGGCTGTGGTTATCGTGGTGGTCGTGGTGTGATTCCCAAGTAGCCTGTAGAACCTGACACGAAGAAACTAAATTAAATCAACTAGTTTAAGCATAAAAAAATTAAAGATAAGGAAATTTAAGCAAAAGGGAAAAACGAAATAAAAATTAAATGGCCTCATATGCTCTTGGCTTGTTGTTTGGATGAAGCTACCGGCATGAACTCATGTGAGTCATTCTCCTTTGAGGAGTTTGCCCTTTTATGCTTCTTCATCATGGTTTCAGTGTGGCTCAAGAGTGCTAGAGACTTTTTCTAAGGAAAGAAGAGAAATTTTGAAAGGAAGAGAAGATGGAAGAAGTTAGGGTGGAGGGGAAGGGCTGTGGGGTTTAAATAGAATTTTGTAATCTGATGCTCTCCCACGCCCGTGGATTGAGGGTGTGTCGATTCACACGGCCGCCTCGCACGACCGTGTGTCCATGCGTGTTGATTCTCTATGCTCGTTTTTTAGCCACTACGTCCGTGGGTAACAAGTCAGTATATTGGCACGGGTTGAAGGCACGGGCGTGTTCTGCTCGTGGTTGGCAAGTTAGTAGCTTCACACAGTTGTGGGGCATGGTCGTGCCACTTTGTCAGAGCCCGTGGCGTAGTGGTTGGATCCGTGACATCGAAAAGTGTTTGGAACTAATTCGCACAGCCTCTGCTATGTTAGTACGGGATTCTGGTGGTCCACACGGCCATGGACACAGCCGTGTGACCTGGAAATCTGCACTTTTGGTTAGATTAAAACTAAACTTAGAGAATAAAAGGAAAGAAACTAAAAATAAATTCGGAAACAAATAGAGTTAGTGCTCGGGTTGCCTCCCGAGAAGCGCTCGTTTATAGTCTTAAGCTAGACTTTCCTCGTTTATGAAAGAATTTAGGAAGGTTTGAAAGTTTGAATATTCCCTCATGCTTACAATTTTAGTTTTTTGACAAAGTTTGAGTCGAGAATCATTTACCTTAAAAATGCCAAATATTAGGTTGCTTACCTCGACTGTTTTGTGTGGGAAGATATTGCTTACCTCAAGAGGGATTTCCTCATTAAGGTCTGCTGTGGTGATGTGAAGATCAGCTTTATCTATCAATACCTGGTCTACTATTTTGAAGTGATTTGATGTCCCTATGAGCTCTTCTGGGGGCTCCTTCGGCTTTACTTCGTGTGGTTCTAGTTCTTCCTTGTGTATCCCTAGCTTTTCTTTGAAGTGTATTTTCCACTCGTCTAGTTCATTAGTCTGAATCCTTTATTCCTCATGAGTTGTTTCTTTGTTGGTACATGGTATGGGATTGGGATCATGCTGTGGTGTTTCCTAAAAAGAAGGTGTAATCGAATAGTTATCAAAAGAATTTTCTTTCTCACCTTTGTTACTTGGTGTTCTAGCCGAGTCGAGGGCTTGAAGACTGATTGATTTATCTCCTACACAAAGTATGAGTTCTCCTGTGGCAACATCAATTTTAGTCTTGGCAGTTGCTAGAAAAGGTCTTCCTAAAATTAAGGGGATTGAATTATCCTCATCCTTGTCGAAGACAACAAAATCTACTGGGAAAACGAATTTATCGATTTTAACAAGAACATCTTTGATAATGCCCTTAGGAATTCTAACGCTTTTATCAGCTAATTGAATACTCATCCTAGTTTGTTTGGGCTTCTCTAGACCTAATCGTTTAAACAATATATAAGGCATGGCATTTATAGTGGCCCCTAAATCAGCTAATGCATTATCAATAGTTAAACTACCAATTAAACATGGAATTGTAAAATTCCCTAAGTATCCTTTTCCGACTGAAATTTCTCTTTCCAGCGGCAGGGGCACGGCCATGTCACACGCCTGTGCAAATCGAGACCTAGCCGTGTTTAGATTTCTACTGTGGCACGGCCGTGCGCGGTGGTGATGAGGCCATGCTCTAGGTGTTTATCGAGACACGGCTGTGTGGTCTTTGGCTCAGGCTGTGTCATTTTGTGGAAAGGCCCATTTACTTCGTTTTAGGCCCGTTTTGTGTTCTTTTCATCCTTGGGTGCTTTCTTGGGTATAAGACATGAAAAGAAAGGATTAAAAGCACCTTTTTATATAAAACGAGGCTTAAATCTTCAAAAAGCATAATAAATGTGGGATTAAAATATGTTATATTTACGGTTTATCAAATACCCCCACACTTAAGCTTTTGCTTGTCCTCAAGCAAAATTCTCAACTTACAATTTAAAATGAACTTTCCACAATTTATAATTCCTATTGACAATCTCTTATCCTAATTCATAGAAAATTCATACATGGATAATTTAATTCAAAGTGCCCTAAAGATTCAAATGAGATAAGTCTTGTGTTTATACCTTAAAAACATAGGTGCCTTCCTTCTTTTAAATAACTACCTTTTCAATTTAAAACCGACAAGGATTGATATCCTCACTTAGGCTTCACTCAAATCACTCGGAAGTGTTTAAGGTTTAGAAGAAGATTCGCTCAGAAGTCGAACCTGAAAAGTTAATCCCATAGGCTTGCTTGAAAATCAAATTTCCACCACTATAATATGAGATGACAAATAAATCAAAAGGTCTTTGTTCGGGTTGTAATGGGGCTAGGGTAAAAGGTGTGGTTACAGGCTGAAATTAGAGGGTTAGAATCGAGATTGACTTGACAAGTACTTGCCCTAAAGATTTTCTGAAATTCCATCAATTTGTTGACTTACTAATACGAGCTTTTTTTTTAAGAACAAACCAAATCACGAATAATAAGCTTCGGTGACTGATCAAATCAAAACTTGATTAAGGGGTAGTCAAAAGAGAAGGGTAATAATAAATACAAAGGCTGAGTGTTAATATTAGTAGGTGAGTCAATAAAAAGGGTTTGTTAGGATCAAAGGGGTTCACTAGGGGTTAATTGTTAGGGTAAGTTATTTAGTGGAATTAGTGGGTTAAGACCTAGGTGCCTTTATCATCTCTATATATCAAATCATAACTGTGGTCTTGACATGTATAAACGAAGCAAGTTCTATAATAACAGTTCATAGTTGACACACTCATAATCAAAAACTGAGCACGAAAAAGAATATATGCTCTATAAGTTTCAAATACTCACAAAAATTATGGGTGTTTTGACATCATCCTTATAAATTTGAAATTTCAAGGTAGAATTTAATTTCAGGTCAACAACCTAGCAACAATTTTAATGTCTGAAAAACAAACTTATCATGCTTGATTCTCTAGTATTCCTTAAATTAAACGTCAATGTACAATTAACTATGACTTATTCAAAAAAAAAACATGTCAATAAAAATCATAAATTGTTAAAAATTTCATCCTAATTAGTAATATGACAACTTTACTTTAAGAACAAGAATAAATCAGGGATTTGAGAATAATGAAGAAAGTTAGGCATTTATATTTCATTTTTACCCTCAGGGATTTGAGAATAATGAAAAAAATTGGGTATAATTATTTACCCCCTCACTTAAGATGTACATTGCCCTCAATGTACAAAGGTTGATAATGACTCTTATGGGACAAATCAAAAGAGAAGTGTAAAGATTACTCCCTGAGGTACGGATGTTGCTCGCGGAGGATGGTGGCCACTGCGGCGAAGGCATCGGTATGGTGGTGGTTTGAGGAATAGCCAGGATTTATTAAGACCTAAATAAAAGAAACTAGATATATAATTAAATAAGATTAAAATAAAGAAAGAGGAAACAAAAATGCAAGCAAAACAAAATTTAAAGATAAATGGACTGAAGAGTCCTTATTGACAGATGGTTCGCAAGGTGGGAATCAACGCTAAGGTGGGATGTGGTGGAGGAGGCGTAAGTGGCATGATTCCCTAGCAGCCTTTCAAACCTGAAACTAAAAATCTAAAGTAAAATTAAACAAAAACAGTAGTGCAAAAGTTTAGAAAAGGAAAATAGAGGAGAAGAGCAGCAAATTGAAGCAAAAGAGAAAGAAAACATAAAAACAAATTGGTCTCAAAGACCCTTGGCTTAGTGTTGGAACGAAGCTACCGGTATGAACTCATAGTGATCATTCTCCCTTGCGGAATGTGGCCTTTTACGCTTCTTTGGCATGGTGTTTGGCTTGCTCAAGGATCTAGAGCCTTAGTAAGTAGAGAATTTGAGATGGAGGAGAGTGAAAAGAAAAGAAAATAGGGATGAAATCAGATGGGGGAAAGGGAAAGGGGTGAGGGGTTTAAATAGATGCTCAATTTTCTGCTACTCCATGGCCGTGGTCTAAGGGTGTGTTGACTTACACAGCCGCCTTGCACGGCCGTGTGAAAGAGGGTGTTGTCACCCTATGCCCGTGCTTGATCCTCCCACGCCCGTGCTCTTGATGTTTATTTGTTGGTACGGTCGTTTGCACGAACGTGTCTTACCCGTGCTCGATAAGTCAGTAACCTCAGTAATTTCACACGATTTTGTGACATGGGCATGTTCTAACCGTGGTATGGAAGTCAGTAGTCTCAGATGGTTGGTGCCACGGCCGTGCCATGTCTGACAGTGCCCGTGTTGAGAGTGGTTGGATCTGTGATGTCAGGGTGGTGGTTGGGCTGACTGCACAGCCTCTGCCCTATCAATGTGGCAGTTTTAGTGGTCCACACAGCCGTGGACACGGCCGTGTGTAAGGCCGTGTGTTCTAGGATTCTGCACTTTTGGTTAGTGAAAAAGGAAAATAAAAAGAAAAAGGAAAATAATAAAAATGCAAAAAGAAATACGATTAGTACTCGGGTTGCCTCCCGAGAAGCACTCGTTTATAGTCTTAAGCTAGACTTTCCTCATATTTCACAATTTTTAGGGAGGTTTGAAAGTTTGAACATCCTCCATCATGTCTATATTTTCGATTTTAAGACAAAATTGTAGTCGAGAAGCGTTTACCTTAAAAGTGCCAAATGTTGGATTGCGTATCTCGACTATGCCTTGTTGGAAGATATCGTGTACCTCAAGAAGGAGTTCTCTCTTTTCTTCCAGGTTTGTTGTGGTTATGTAAGGCTCGTCTTTATCTAACAGGCCCTGGTCTCTTATTTTATAGTGATTTGATGTTCCCACAAGCTCTTGTGGTGGTTCCTATGGTTCTATATTGTGTGGAGCCGGCTCTGCCTTGACTTGTGTTTCCTGTTCTTCCTGGTGTAATCCTAGTTTTTCCTTGAAGTGTGTTTTCCACTCATCTAAGTCATCAATTTGGGTCCTTTGTTCTTCGTAAGTTATTTCTTTGTTGGCACTGAACTGAGGATCTGGTTCAACCATTTTCTTCTTTGGGGATTCCTGAAAAGAAGGTGAAATTAAATGATTATTCAAAGGATTTTCTTGCCCACCTTGATTCCTTGATGACCTCGCTGAATCGAGGGCTTGGCGACTAATTGAGTCGTCACCTACACAAAGTATGAGCTCTCCTGTGGCAACATCAATTTTAGTCTTGGCAGTTGCTAGAAAAGGTCTTCCTAAAATTAAGGGGATTGAATTATCCTCATCCATGTCTAAAACAACAAAGTCTACTGGGAAAACAAATTTATCAATTTTTACGAGAACATCTTCAATAATGCCCCAAGGGATTCTAACTGTTTTATCCGCTATTGAATACTCATCTTAGCTTGTTTTGGTTTCCCTAAACCTAGTCGCTTAAACAATGTATAAGGCGTAACATTTATGTTTGCCCCTAAATCAGCTAACGCATTATCAATATTCAAACTACCAATTAAACATGGAATTGTAAAACTCCCTGGATCTTTTTGCTTGTGTGGTAGTCTATTTTGTAGCATTGCTGAGCATGTTACGTTAAGTTCCACGTGGTGCTCTTCATCTATTTTGCATTTGTTGGTCAAGAGCTGTCTTAAAAATTTCCTTGCGTCTTTCATCTAAAAAAGAGCTTCAAGAAGCGGTAAGTTAATATGTAATTTCTTTTAAAGTTTAAGAAACTTATCGAACTGATCCTCCGAATCGTCTTTTTGTAATGCCGCGGGATAAGGTATGCGAGGTTTGTACTCCTTGACTACCGGTTTTGGCTTTTCTTGTACTACCTCTGTTGTACCTTCGTCTACCTTACTTTCTGGAGTTGAGTTGGATGTATCTAACTCCTTGCTATCCTGAAGTGTGATGGCTTGAATTTGCTTCTTAGGATTAATTTCAGTGTTACTAGGTAGGCGTCCTTGCGGTCATTCTAACATTGACTTTACGAGTTGTTCAACGGCTTTGCTTACTTCCTTGACTAACTTAGCAAGCTCTTCCATTCGGCTTTCATTACTTTTGATTGTTCTGTCAGCTTCTTGGATACGTTCCTCGATGGTTGGCTTCATGTCTTGTGGATAAGGCTGATTTCGAAAGTTTTGGGAGGGGTATTGCTCTTGATTTCCTTGATTGCCTTGTCCTCCTCACGAAAAATTTGGGTGGTTCCTCCAACCTGGATTGTAAGTGTTACTATAAGAATTATTATTAGATCGGAAATTATTACCTATATAATTCATCTTTTCATCTTCTGCTCTAGGTTGGTAGGGTGGGTACACAGGATTCGCCACAGTTCCACTAGCGTCGCACTGCATGACTGGATGTATCTGTGAAGAACACAAACTATCAAGCTTTTTATTCATCATCTTTAGCTGCGTTGATAGCAAGGTCATGGTGTCGACGTTGAACACTCATGTCGGTTTTGTTGGCTTGGTCCTCGAAGCTTGCATTGATAGTTTTTTAACGACATATCTTCAATGAACTCGTAGGCTACTTCAGGAGTTTTATTGTTCAGTGTTCCACCGATGGCTGAATCTATCAGTTGTCTCGTTGAGGGGTTTACTCCGTTGTAAAAGGTTTGGACTTGTAGCCACAGGGGTAAACCATGGTGTGGGAACCTCCTCAAGAGATCCTTGAACCTCTCCCATGCGTCGTAAAGTGTCTCTAAATCCATCTGCACAAAGGAAGAGATATCATTACGTAATTTGGCTGTTTTGGCTGGTGAAAAATATTTCATAAAAAATTTTTCGGTCATTTGATCCCATGTAGTGATTGACCCTTATTGTAACGAGTTTAACCACTGTTTGGCTTTATTTCTTAATGAAAAAAGGAATAACCGAAGACAAATGGCATTGTTAGATACGCCATTTATTTTGAAGTTAGCTATACGCATGTTTGGGTCTTCATCCTGCAAACCATCAAATTGAACAAACTGTTGAATCATTTGTATTGTGTTAGGCTTCAATTCAAAATTGTTAGCAGTTATAGCAGGCCTAACAATACTAGATTCTGCTCCTGTTAAATGCAGTTTCGCATAATCAAACATTGTATGTGGAGCATTTTGATCTCCCGCAACGCGTAGTAGTGGGTTGTTTTCGTCCATCCCTTCAGTAGGATTGGATCTGTTTTCTTCCTCTCTTTCTGTATAGTCAAGGGCTCGCTTGGTTTCCCGGCGATTCCTACGAGCGGTTGCTTCGATATCACTGTCATATACCAAAGGTCCCCTCGGATTCCTTCTAGTCATAAACTAGAGGTACCTGGAAAAGAGAAGAAAATAATAATAATAAAATGAAAAATTAAAATTAGAAAAATTAAAATTTACCCTAAGAAAACAAAAGAAATAAATTACAAATGAAATAATGGCTAAAGTAATAAAAATAGACCTTTTTTAATATTTTAGTTCCCTGGCAATGGCGCCAAAAACTTGATCGCTGTGAAATCAGAGTTTTAAATATTTATAAAAGAATGATCAAACCTGAAGACTAACTCTGACAACGATATTAAGGCAAGTGTACCTATCGAATAGTAGTATAGCTTAGGCAAGACCGGATGTCGAACCCAAAGGAACTAAAAGTACTAATACTTACTTTCTTTTTATTATTTAGCCTAAATACGATGAAGGTTGCTTTCTAAACTAAATTGATGACAACTAGACTAAAGAAACAAAGAAAAAAAGACGAGATTGGAGATAACTTGGAAAATACTCAGTTGATTTTGATAATACCCTCGGGAAGAATCCACCTAGACTTCACTTTATCATCTAACCTTAAATTATACGATTTCTTTACTTAGCTTGATCCGTGAGACTGCCTAACCTATGCTAAACCCTCTCTCGAGGTGAATAACGTCTAATCCTAGGTTAATTAGTAGAACTCTCGTTCGCTTATAATAACCCCCTAGGAAAGTAGTAAATCGATCAATGGATTCCCCTATTAGGTTTCACCCTATCTCTAGGCGCCCGATCAACTCCGCTTAATTATGTTGGATCTACTCTTAGATAGGGTCTATTCCTCCTCTACCTAAGCACATTAGATTTGGATTAAGAAACATAATTAAAAACAAACTAAGTAATTTATCATATAACTTAAAAATCAAATAATAAAATCTGTCTAGGTTTCATCCCCCTTCAGGTATTTGATGGGTTTAGTTCATAATGGAAAAATAAAACATCACTAGAGAAAAGATAAAACAAAACATAAGAAAAATCCTAAAACTCCCTGACGGGATTGAAGGAGAATTCCGCCGTCTTGAGTATAACTCCGGCTTCTTGGTGATGAATCAACTGGCTATCCTCGAGTTATTCCCTAACTCTGGCCTTCTCGGCTTGGCTCCTTAGCCTAGCTTTCTCTCCCTTTTCAAGGTGGTACTTGGGGTGTATTTATAGGCTCTTGGAATGCGATTCCTTCTCCCTAAGTATCCTTTTCCGACTGAGATTTCTCTTTCCAGCGACAGGGGTACGACCATGTCACACGCCCGTGCAAATTGAGACCTGGCCGTGTTCGGATTTCTACTTTGGCACGACCGTGTGCGGTGGTGATGAGGCCGTGCTCTAGGTGTTTGTCAAGACACGGCCCTGTGGTCCTTGGCTCAAGCCGCGTCGATTTCATCGAAAGGCTCATTTACTTTGTTTTAGGCTTGTTTTGTGTTCTTTTCATCTTCGAGTGCTTTCCTGGGTATAAGACATGAAAAGAAAGGATTAAAAGCACCTTTTTATATAAAACGAGGCTTAAATCTTCAAAAAGCATAACAAATGTGGGATTAAAATATGTTATATTTACAGTTTATCAGCTCACCTGATTTCTCTGCAGTTTCTTCGAGTGATAGCTTCAATATCATTGTCGTATACTAAAGGTCCTTTCGGGTTCCTTCTAGTCTTAAACTAGATGTACTTGCTGGGAAAAGAAAGAAAGAAAGAAAAATTAGCAAAAATTAAAATTTAACCTAAATAAAAAATAAAAGTAAATTGCAAAAAATAAAAATAATGGCTAAAGTAATAAAAATAGATCTTTCTTAATATTTTAATTCCCCGGCAACGGTGCCAAAACTTAATCGCTAAAATCAGAGCTTTAAAATTTATAAATGGAATGATCGAACCTGAAAGCTAACTCTGACAACGATTAAAGGCAAGTGTACCTATCGAATATTAGTATAGCTTAGGCAAGACCGGATTGTCGAACCCACAGGAACTAAAAGTACTAATACTAACTTTCTTTTTATTATTTAGCCTAAAATAAATGAAGTTGTTATCTAATCTAAATTTAACGAACTGCTAAGCTAAAGACACAAAGACAAAAAGAACGAATTGGGAAAATAAATTTAGGAAAGACTCAGTTGATCAAGACGATACCCTCAGGAAGAATCCACCTAGACTTCACTTGTTATCAAATCCTGAACTATATGATTTATTTACTTAGTTTGATCCGTAAGACTCCCTAACGTATATTAAACCCTCTCTCGAGGCGAATAACGTCTAACCTTAGGTTAATTAGTGGAACTCTCGTTCTCTTATAATAACCCCCTAGAAAAGCAGTAAATCGATCTATAGACTCCCATATTATGTTTCACTCTAATCTGGCAAAATCTCGTCACCCTATCTCTAGGCGTGCGATCAACTCCGCTTAACTATGCTAGATCTACTCTTAGGCAAGGTCTATTCCTCCTCCACCTAAGCATATCAAATTTGGATTAAACATGCATAATTAAGAACAAACTAATTATTTATCATGTAATTCAAAAAATAATAACAATATCCATCACAGGTTTCATCCCCTTCAGGTATCTGAAGGCTTTAGTTCATAACAAATGAAGAAAACATCTCAAGAGAAAATATAAAACAAAACATAAGAAATTCCTAAAACTCCATGAAGGAATTGAAGAAGAACTCCGCTGTCTTGAGTATAATTTCGGCTGCTTGGGATGGATCAACTTGCTAACTTCGAGCGATTCCCACAATTCTGATCCTTTCGGCTTGGCTCCTTGGCCTAGCTCGAAGCCCCCTTCAAGTGTGATACTTAGGGGGTTTATATAGGCTCTTGGAATGCGATTCTTTCTCCCTAAGTATCCTTTTTTGACTGAAATTGTCTAATGCCATGACAGGGGCACAGCTATGTCACATGCCCGTGTGACGAGTCTTTGAGCCATGTTTGAATTTTTTAATATGGCACGGTCGTATAGGTTGGGGTTAGGCCGTGTTTTGGATGCTTGATGAGGCATGACCGTGTGATCTTTGGGCCAGGCCGTGTCGATTTCATGATATGGCCCATTTATTCCGTTTTGGGCCCGTTTTATGTTCTTTTCATCCTCGCGTGCGTTCCTGGGTATAAGACATGAAAGGAAAGGATTAAGAGCACCTTTTTACATAAATCAAGGGATAAATAATCCAAAATCATACTAAATGTGGGATTAAAATATGTTATAATTACTGTTTATCAGGTATTGTCATCTTCCCCTCACCTTGTGAAAGACACAGTTCCATCGTGTCACTGTGCATGATTTCCTGCAAAGATTCTTGAAAAATGTGATCAGTGGCATCAACAAAGTAATAAGAGTCATCTTGTTCTCTAGAATATCGCATGGCATCATGAATTTGGAAAACAATTTCCTCATCTCCTGCCCTTAGTGCCAGTTTACCATCACCAACATTAATGACAGCCCTAGCTGTAGCTAAAAAGGGTCGTCCCAAAATTAAAGGTACCTCTACATCCTCATTCATGTCGAGCACAACAAAATCTATAGGGAATATAAATTTATCTACTTTTACCAGAACATCTTAATTATCCCCCTAGGATACTTAACAGATCTGTCAGCTAACTGAATACATATCCTAGTGGGTGTTAGCTCCCCGATACCAAGTTGCTTAAACATTTTATAAGGCATTAGATTAATACTGGCACCTAAATCAGCTAATGCTTTTTCTATGCTCAAACTACCAATTAAACAAGGAATAGTGAAACTTCCTTGATCTTTCAATTTGGTTGGTAGCTTATTTTGGATTATAGCTGAGCATTTTTCATTAAGTTCCACTATTGAAATTTCCTCGAACTTCCTTTTATTTGTTAGAAGCTTCTTTAAAAATTTTGCATATGTTGGCATCTGCTAAATAGCTTCAACAAAAGGTAAGTTAATATGTAATTGTTTAAAAATTTCAAGAAATTTACCATATTGTGCATCTAAGCGGTCTTTCTTCAACTTTGCTCAATATGGGATTGTTGGTTTAATTTCCTCAGGGATCGGTGTTTTCTTTGCCTTATCGGTTTCATGTGGTACCTCTTTCTTTGTGTCAATTAGCTCCCTTTCACTTCTCAGTGTCACTACCTGTACCTGCTCTTTTTCCCTAAGTAAGCTTTCTGATCGTGTTTCAGAAACTAACTTAGTAAATAGCCCAATTTGATCCTTGAACTCCTATGACAATGTCTCAAGTTTTGTTTCTTCCTTCTGGAAACGTGCTTCTGAGGCTGTTATGAAGTTTGTCAACACCTCTTCAAGGCTCGGCTTCTTTTCCTGTGGGTAGGGCTGTTGTTTGAAGTTTTGGGATGGTTATTATCTTTGACCGCCCCATGAGAAATTGCGGTGGTTCTTCCAACCTAGATTATAAGTATTACTATAAGGGTTATTGTTAGATTGGGAATTGTTACCCATATAGTTCATTTGTTCGCTCTCCATGCCCTGTCCATAGGGTAGGTACTCATGATTCACCACTCATTCACTTGCGTCGCATTGCACAACTGGATGTGCCTGCGAAGAACCATAGAAACTATCAAATTTTTTATGTAACAATTCTACCTGATTTGATACTGCAGTCACTGCGTTGATGTTTAAAACTCCAACTGCTTTGGCTGGCCTTGTCCTCGTAACTTGCCACTAATAGTTATTCAGTGACATCTCCTCTATAAACTCGTAGGCTGCTTCAGGAGTTTTGTTGTTCAGGGTTCCATCGGCGGCTGAATCAATTAGTTGCCTTGTTGAACAGTTCACACCATTGTAAAAAAGTTTTGACCTGTAGCCACAAAGGTACTCCGTGGTGTGGGCACCTTCTTAACAAATCTTTGTATTTCTCCTATGCATCATAAAGTGTCTCTGTATCTATCTGTACAAAAGAAGAGATATCATTCCTTAATTTGGCCGTTTTGGCCGGTAGGAAATATTTTAATAAAACATTTTTGGTCATTTGATCCCATAGAGTGATTGACCCTCGTGGAAGAGAATGTAACCACTGTTTGGCTTTATTTCTTAGGGAAAAGGGAAATAACTGAAGACGGATGGCATCATCAGAAATGCCATTTATCTTGAAGGTATCACAAAATTCTAGAAAATTTGCTAAGTATGTGTTAGGATCCTCATCCTGCAAACCATCAAACCGAACAAACTGTTGTATCATATGTATAGTGTTAGGTTTTAGTTCAAAATTATTTGCAGCAACAGTAGGCCTAACAATACAAGCTCAATTTCTGTTAAACTAGGTTTAGCATAATCATACATAGTACGTGGAGCATGATGTTCGACTATCTCTGGAGGTGGCGAATTACTTTCAGCCATCTCTTCTGTGGTATTAATTTTGGCTTCTTGCTCATTGTCTATGTAGTTTAAGCTTCGCCTTATCTCTCTGCGATTTCTGCGAATGGTACCTTCAATATCACTGTCGTAAAGTAAGGGTCTTGTCGGGTTTCTTCTAGTCATAAATTAGAGGTACCTGAAAGGAACAACAGAAAATTTAGCAAAGTAAAAAAAATAAATTACAAAAATAAATAATAATAATAATAAGGCTAAAGTAATAAAAATTGAGCTTTCTTAATATTTCAGTTCCCCGGCAACAGCGCCAAAAACTTGATCGTTGTTTTTGTGATGTCAAAGTCTTAAAATTTATAAAAAGAATGATCAAACCTAGAAACTAACTATGACAATGATTTGAGGCAAGCGCACCTATCGAACAGTAGTATAATTAAGGCAAGACCGGAATCTCGAACCCAAAGGAACCAAAAGTACTAATATTAACTCTCTTTTTATTATCTAGCCTAAGAATTAAATGATTTTTTTATCTAATCTAAAATTAACTAACAACTAAACTAAAGACTCTAAGACAAAGAAGAATGAAATTGTAAGAATAACTTGAGGAAAAACCAATTGACTTGGACGACACCCAAGGAAGAGTCCACCTAGACTTCACATCTTATCTAACTTTGAACCAGACGATTTATTCATTTGACTTGATCCATAAGATTCCCTAACTTGATCCATAAGATTCCCTAATGTATATTAGACCCTCTCTGGAGGCGAATAACGTCTAACCCTAGGTTGATTAATTGAAATCTCTTTCTAACTAAAACCCCTAGAATCACATTAACTCGATCTATGGACTCCCATATTAGGTTTCACCCTAATCCGGCAAAATCTCGTCACCCTATCTCTAGGTGCACGATCAACTCCGCTTAATTATGCTAGATCTACTCTTAGGTAGGGACTTTTGCTCCTCCACCTAAGTATATCATACTTGAATTAATATCCCAGAAATATCAACACAAGAATTAAGAACACATAATTAGAACAAGTGAAATATTTATCATATAGTTCAGCAAATGATAACAACATTCATCTTAGGTTTCATCCCCCTTAGGTATCTAAGGGTTTAGTTCATAACAATAAAAGAAAACATCTCAAAAGAAAAGATAAAACAAAACATAAGAAATCCCTAAAACCCCCTGATGGAATTGAAAGAGAGATCCTCCGTCTTGATTATAATTCCAGCTTCTTGAGATGGATCAACTGGCCCTCTTCGAGTAAATCTCCACAAATCTACCTCCTCTGGCCTAGCTGGACGGCCCCTGACTAAAGCCCTGGGTTCCCCCCTTTTTGGTCATTTTTAGGGTTTTTTATATAGGTTTCGGGATATGTTTCTTTGCCCCTAAGTATCCAAATCTGAATGAAACTCTTCTTTCTAGTGACAGGGACATGCCCATGGAAAACGCCAGTGTGAATCGTGGCCAGGCCATGTTCAAGCCTTTTGAATGAGGCACGGCCGTATAGTCTTGGGCCCAGGCCATGTGGATTTCGTGATATGGCCGATTTACTCCGTTTTGGGCCCATTTTCCATTATTTTTGTCATTGGGTGCTCTCCTGAGTATAAAACATGAAAACAAAGGATTAAGAGCACCAAATTACATAATTTAAGGCTTAAATAATCCAAAAGCATACTAAATGTGGGCCTAAAATATGTTACTTTTACCATTTATCACTCGGTATCATCATCAACTGTGTCTCTAAACACTTCGGCCCCATACTTTCGAATTTTATCTACAAGAGGCTTATTCAATCTAATCAGATCTACTACTTGTGGCACAACGGGTATTTGTGGGGGTGGAGGTTGTGGAGCAGCCAGATTCATTTGAACTAACTCTGAAAACCACTCACTCGTAATTCAAAAGAAGGCTTGTTTAGCTTCTCCCTCGTCGCTACTAACAATCAGCCTAGATTTGGCCGACGCTATTGATCGTGTGTCTGTCGAGTTTTAAAATCTATAAAGAGAATGATCGAACCTAGAAACTAACTCTGACAACGATTAAAGGTAAGTGTAAATATCGAACAGTAGTATAGCTTAAGTAAGACCGGATTGTCAAACCAAAAGGAACTAAAAGTACTAATACTAACTTTCATTTTATTATCTAGCCAAAAATAAAGTGAAGTTGTTGTTTAATCTAAATGTATCAAACCACTAAGCTAAAGACACAAAAACAAAAAGACTAAATTGGGGAGATAACTTTCAGAAAAACTCAGTTGATTTAAATGATACCCTTAGGAAGAATCCACCTAGACTTCACTTGTTATCTAACACTGAACCATACGATTTATTCACTTGACTTGATCCGTCGGACTCCCTAACGTATATTAAACCCTCTCTCGAGCCGAATAAAGTCTAACCCTAGGTTAATTAGCGAAAATCTCCCCTAGGTTAATTAACGAAAATCTCTTTCTCACTTAATAACCCCTAGAATAGTAGTAAATCAATCTATGGACTCTCATATTAGGTTTCACCTAATCCGGCAAAATCTCGTCACCCTGTCTCTAAGCGCGAGAACGACTCCGCTTTAATTATGCTAGATCTATGAATAGGCAGGGACTTTTGCTCCACTACCTAAACACATCATACTCGAATCAATATCCTGGAAATATTAACACAAGAATTAAGCACACATAATTAAGAACAAATCAAGTATTTATCTTATAGTTTAGAAAACAATAACAAGATTCATCTAGGTTTCATCCCCTTCAGGTATCTGAAGGGTTTAGTTCATAATAAAAGAAAACATCTCAAGATAAAAGATAAAATAAAACATAAGAAATCCCTAAAACTCCCTGAAGGAATTGAAGGAGAGATCTGCTATTTTGAGTAGAATTCCGGTTTCTGAAATGGATCAACTGACTATCTTCGAGTGATTCCCCACAAATCTGGCCTTTTTGGCTCGGCTCCTTGGCCTAGCTAATCGCCCCTTTCAAGGTGGTACTTAGGGGTTATTTATAGGCTCTTGGAATAGGTTTCTTTGCCCCAAAGTATCCAAATTCGAATGAAATTGCCTACTGCCACGACAGGGACACGGCCATGTCACAAACCTGTGTGACCAGTCTTTGAGTTATGTTCGGATTTCTTTAATGAGACACGGTCGTGTTTATCAGGGGAAGACCGTGTTCTAGATGATTAGTGAGGCACGGCCGTGTGGTCTTGGGCCCAGGCCGTGTGGATTTCGTGATATGGCCCATTTACTCCATTTTGGGCCCGTTTTATGTTTTTTTCATCCTCGAGTGCTTTCCTGGGTATAAGACATGAAAAGAAAGGATTAAGAGCACCTTTTTATATGAATCAAGGGTTAAATCATCCGAAAGTAAGCTAAATGTGGGATTAAAATATGTTACTATTATAGTTTATCAAATACCCCCACACTTAAGCTTTTGCTTGTCCTCAAGCAAAATTCTCAACTTACAATTAAAACGAACTTTCCATAATTCATAACTCCTATCAACAATGTCTTATCATAATTCATAGCTAATTTAAACATGGATAATTCAAACTCAAAGAGTCCTAAAGATTCAAACAAGATAAGTCATACATTTGTATCACGAAAACGTAGGTGTCTCCCCTTATTTAAATAATTACTTTTAATTCAAAACTGACAAAGATTGACATCTTCACAAAAGATTTACTCAAATCACTCTAAGTGTTTAAGATTCAGTAAAAGAGCACTCATAAGTCAAACCTAAAAAGTTAATCCCATGGGCTTGCCTGAAAATCGAATCTCCACCACTACAAAATGAGATGATAAACAGACCAAAAGGTCTTTGTCAGGGTTGTAACAGGGCTAGGGTTAAAGGTGTAGATAAAGGCTGAATTAGAAGGTTAAAATCGAGATTGGCCTGACAAATTACCTAACTAGCTTGAGGTGATAATAAATAATTACACCAACTGAAAATTAATAATCTTAATAGTACGAGCTTTTTTCTTTTGATAAATTGACTTAACTGTATAAGTTCATCAGTAATACTGAATATACTTCGATTTTTTTTAAGAACAAATCAAATAATAAAGGATGAATTCAACTCATAAAATAATATAATTAGGTAACTAATCAAATCAAATCTCGATATAAGGGTAACAAAAAAGAATGGTGATCACAAAAACAAAGGGTTTTGGGTTAATATTAGTGGGTGAGTCAATAAAAAGGTTGTTAGGATTAATGGGGTTCACTAGGGGTTAATTTATGAAGGTAGGCTTTTTAGTGGTGTAAGTGGGTTAAATCCTAAGTGCCTTTATCATCTCGATATATCAAATCATAGATGTGGTCTCAACATGTATAATCAAAGCAAGTTCTAGAATAACAATTCATAGTTGACACACTCATAATCAATAAAGTGAGCATGAAAAAGAATATATGCTCTATAAGGCTTAAAGTCTCACAAAAATTATGGGTGTTTTTGACATCAACCTTGTAAATTTCAAATTTCAAGATAATATTCAAATTCAGGTTAACAACCAAAAAAATTTTAATTTCTGAATAATAGACTTATCATGCTTGATTCTCTAGTATCTTAAAATTTCAATCATCAATGCACAATTATTAATGACTTACTCTAAAACATTTTAATAAAAACCATAAACCATCAGAAATTTCATCCTAATTAGTAATATGAGGAAATTACTTAAGAACAAGATTAAATTCAGGGATTTGAGAATAATGAAAAAAGTTAGGCACTTTTATTCTCAGGGATTTGAGAATCATGCAGAAAGTTAGGCATTTTCTCAAAATAACTATTCACCCCCCACACTTAAGATGTACATTGCCCTCAATGTAAAAAGTTAGATAATAACATGTAAGGGATAAATCAAAAGAGAGGGGAAAGAGTGGCACTTCCTGAATTTATGGATGATTTCCTTAGAGGATGGTAGAAGTCGCGGTGTCGGATGACTTGTGTAGTAGTGAATTGCTCTTAGTGATGTGTTCGTGTATATGAAGTGTGCAATTGAAACTATTAAGTCATCAGTTAGAAATCTCGAAAGCGTAATATATGTTAGGAATACTCGAAGGTTAGATGTGAATGATAATCATGATAAAAGTTTGCAATGTATGAGGAAAAAGTTCAAACTAAGACAAATAGAAATTAAAATAAATGGAAAATAAAAGTAAAAACTTAAAATAAGGAAAAGAAAAACTATATAAAAGGACTCAGAGGTCCTCATTATTGGCTGGGTCCTGCGGTGGTGTCAGTGATGAGATATGGAAGTGATGGCATATCTGCTGGAGGGTGGCCTCAATCCTATCAAAATGTTTAGTACAGTACTGCTCGAATGGGTGAGATGTGCAGAGATATCTGACAATAGAGCTACTGCATGGGATGACCATTGGCTCAGGTTTAGTTCCTCTTGTGATGGTGGTGGGACATTATTAGTAATGTTCTCAGGTTTATCCTCATTTGTGGAGGTGGCTAATCGGTACTGAGGAGGGTTGGCCCCACGACGATATTTAATCATCCTCATGTGTAACATCGTCTGGATGCCCTGAGGTACCATCTGGCCGATCAGTGTGAGCGAGGAAATCTGAGGCTCGGTGTTGAGGATGTGGGTGTGGCAGGATTTGGGAGAAAAGAGGATGAGAAATCATTTAGTGTTGAATTTAGGGGGATGAGCGGTTTTAGTTGCTTAAATAGGGGTGAGAGCACGGGCAGGGGCCACGCCCGTGCTACATTTTAATGCGCCCGTGGTTTTTTGTGATTTTGAATTTTGGGCACGTTCAGGTATTTGGCCACGGCCGTGGGTATAGTGGCACGCCCGTGTTTTTCCTCACATAGTCATTTAGAATGGGCGTGCTCCTCCCGTGTTCGACAAGTGAAAATGTTGGCACGGTTAGAAGGCATGGCCGTGTTTATCCCGTGCTTAACTAGTTAGTAACCTCGCACTGGAAGTCAGCATGGGCGTGGACTATTATCGCAGCCCGTGTTAGGAAAAGAAGTTCTTCTCTGTCGTGCACGGCTACTGGCACACCCATGGTTTATCCCCTGGCTTTCACACGACCACGGGCACGCCCGTGTGCAAGACCATGTGGTCTAAAACCTGTGCTTTATTAGATTAATTAGTATGTAGTTAGACGCTTAAAAATAAAATGTTAGTGAATTAGTGCTCGGGTTGCCTCCCGAGAAGCTCTCATTTATAGTCTTAAGTGATCACTGAAATCAGAGCTTTAAAATTTATAAAAGAATGATCAAACCTAGTAACTAACTCTGACAACGATTGTCGAACAGTAGTATAGCTCAGGCAAGACCGGATTGTCGAACCCACAGGAACTAAAAGTACTAATATAACTTTCCTTTTATTATGTAGCCTAAAATAAATGAAATTGTTATCTAATCTAAATTTAACGAACTGCTAAGCTAAGGACACAAAGATAAAAAAAACAAATTGAGAAAATAACTTTAGGAAAGACTTAGTTGATCAAGACGATACCCTCAAGAAGAATCCACCTAGACTTCACTTGTTATTAAACCCTGAACTATATGATTTATTTACTTAGTTTGATCCGTAAGACTCCCTAACATATATTAAACCTTCTCTCGAGGCAAATAACGTCTAACCCTAGGTTAATTAGTGGAACTCTCATTCTCTTATAATAAGCCCCTAGAATAGCGGTAAATCAATCTATGGATTCCCATATTAGGTTTCACCCTAATCCGGCAAAATCTCGTCACTCTATCTCTAGGCATGCGATCAACTTTGCTTAGTTATGCTAGATCTACTCTTAGGCAGGGTCTATTCCTCCTCCACCTAAGCACATCAGATTCAAATTAAGCATGCATAATTAAGAACAAACTAAGTATTTATCATATAATTCAAAAAATAATAACAATATCCATCATAGGTTTCATCCCTTTTAGGTATATGAAGGGTTTAGTTCATGACTCTAAAATAAAACATCTCAAGAGAAAAGATACAACAAAATATAAGAAATCCCTAAAACTCCTTGAAAGAATTGAATGAGAAATTCGCCGTCTTGAGTATAATTCCAGCTTCTTGGGATGGATCAACTGGCTATCTTCGAGTAATTCTCCACAAATCTGGCCTTCTTAGCTTGGCTCTTTAGCCTAGCTAGACGCCCCCCCAAAGATGGTACTTAGGGGGTTTATATAGGCTTTCAAAATAGGCTTCTTTGCCCCCAAAGTATCCAAATCAAAGTGAAATTGGTCTATGCCATGACAGGGACACGACCATGTCGCACGCCTGTGTGGATAGTTTTCAAGCCGTGTTTGGACTTCTTTAATGTGACACGGCCGTGCAAGTCAAGGTTAGGCCATGTTCTAGATGCTTGATGAGGCACGACCGTGTGAGCTTTGGGCCAAGCCGTGTCGATTTCGTGATATGGCCCATTTACTCCGTTTTGGGCCCGTTTTATGTTCTTTTCATCCTATGGTGCTTTCCTGGGTATAAGACATGAAAATGAAGGATTAAGAGCACCTTTTTACATAAATCAAGGGATAAATCATCCAAAAGCATAATAAATGTGGGATTAAAGTATGTTATAATTACAGTTTATCATTAAGCTAGACTTACCTTGTTTTCATTTCTGAAAGAAGGCTCACGGAGCTGAAACACCTCTCTCATATCCCTAAGATCTTCACCATTATAGATTTTGAGTTGGTGACCATTTACCTTGAATGTGCCCTTAGTGGGGTAAGTTACCTCGATTGTACCATCTTGATTTCAGTTTCCCAGGGAATAGTTTAAGCCTTGAGTTGTATAGCAGGACCAAGTTCCCTACTTCGAATTGTTTTGATTTCTTGAGGCGAGCATCATGGCGTCACTTTGTTGCCTCCTTGTATAGTTTTGAGTTTTTGTAGGCCTCAGTTCTCCATTCGTCTAGTTCATTCATCTGCATCAATCTTTTTTTTCCTGTATTTTTAAGATCGAGATTTAAAAACTTTATGGCCCAAAAAGCTTTGTGTTATAACTCGAATGGTAGATGACAGCTTTTCCCGTATACAAGTTTGTATGAGGATGTCCCTAGAGCGGTTTTAAATGCTGTTCTATAGGCCCATAAGGCATCATCTACTTTTAATGCCCAATCTTTCCTGTTTGATTCAACTATTTTTCTAGGATGCGTTTAAGTTTCCGGTTTGCTACTTCAACTTGCGTTCTGGTTTGGGGGTGATATGGGGTAACTGTCCTATAGTGTACTCCATATTTTTTAAAGCTTTGTCGAATTGAGTATTATAGAAATGAGTACCCCTATCATTAATGATAGCTCTCAGTGTTCTAAATCGAGAGAATAGTTTCTTGAGAAACTTAACTACTACCCTGGCATCATTAGTAGGTAAAGCTTCAGCTTCCACCCATTTTGACATGTAATCAACTGCCACTAGGATGTATTTATTTCCAAGAGAACTAGGGAATGGTCCCATAAAATCAATACCCCAAACATCAAATATTTCACATGATAGCATATATGTTTGAGGCATTTCATCACGTTTAGAAATATTACCTGTTCTTTGGCATTTATCGCACAAAACAACATACCTATTGGCATCTTTGAATTAAGTGGGCCAATAAAAACATGATTCAAGTATTTTATGCGCTGTCTTAATGCCACTGTAGTGTCCTCTTGAAGGCCCTGAATGGCAATGTTCCAGGATTCTGCTTCCTTCTGCCTTTGTAACGCATCTTCGAATTACCTGATCTGTACATATGCAGAAAAGAAAGGATTTTCCCAAAAATAGTTTTTTCGCATCAGCAAAGAATCGCTTCTTTTGGTGATGTGTTAGTCTTTTTGGCAAGATGTTAGCGGCGAAATAATTTGCAATGTTTGAAAACCATGGTACCTCAGAATGTGTTATAGAAAAAAGTTATTCTTCAGGAAACGCGTCGTTTATCTCACTTCCATCGAGTTCTTCAATATGTGGGTTCTCAAGCCTAGAGAGCTAATCTACTGCAAGATTTTCAGTTCTCTTCTTATCTTGTATTTCCAAATTAAATTCCTGTAAGAGTAAAATCCATCGTATAAGTCGAGGTTTTGCATCAGATTTAGTTAAAAGATAACGAAGAGCTGAATGGTCAGTGTAAATGACAACTTTAGAAAATATTAGATACTGCCTAAATTTGTCAAAAGTAAAAACTACAACTAGCAATTCTTTCTCTGTGATGGTGTAGTTATTTGTGCAAGTGTTAATGTTCTACTAGCAGAATAAATTGGCTGAAAATGCTTGTCTCTTCGTTGTCCCAAAATTGCACCTACTGCAAAATCACTTGCATCACACATTAGTTCAAAGGGTAAATTCCAATCAGGTGCAATTATAATTAGAGCATTTATTAATTTATCCTTAAGGACATTGAATTCATCTAAACACTCCTGATTGAAATTGAAAGGAACATCTTTTTCTAGTAATTTTGTTAAAGGCTTAGCTATTTTAGAAAAAATCTTTAATGAATCTTCTATAGAATCCTAAATATCATAAAAAGCTTCTAATAGCCTTGACTGAACTAGGGGGAGGTAATTTTTCTATGGTTTCAATCTTTGCTTTATCTACCTTAATCCCTTTACTAGAAATCTTGTGTCCTATCACAATTCCTTCTCTAACCATGAAGTGACATTTTTCCCAATTCAAAACAAGGTTTGTTTCCTTACATCTCATTAGAACTCGTTTTAAATTTTTATGGCAAAGATGGAAAGAATTACCAAATACCGAGAAATCATCCATAAATACCTCCATAATGTCTTCCACAAGTTCGTCAAAGATTGCCAACATGCAATGCTGAAATGTAGCAGGAGCATTACATAATCCAAAAGGCATTCTATGATAAGCAAACATACCGTATGGGCATGTAAATGTTGTCTTCTCTTGACCTTCAGGAGCTATTGGGATTTGGAAGTAGCCGGATAGTCTGTCCAGGAAGCAGTAGTACATATGCTCGGATAGTCTTTCTAGCATCTGGTCTATAAAGGGTAGAGGGAAGTGATCTTTTCTGGTGGCATCGTTCAGTTTTCTATAGTCTATACAAACTTTCCAACCTGTAACTGTTCTTGTAAGAATCAACTTATTCCTTTCATTAGGTACCACAGTCATGCCCCCTTTCTTTGGAACTACCTGCACAGGGCTTACCCAAGTGCTGTCAGAAATAGGATAGATTATTCCTGCATCAACTTATACCCTTGATGTCAGATATTTTCCAAGATATGGCTTTTTTATGTTCTCTTAGTACCTATATCAACTCCTCTTTTTCCTTGGGTTCTAGTTCTGAAGAGATAATTATCGGTAACGTAGAATTGTCCCTAAGGAATGCATATTCTAAGTGTTTTGTTAACTGTTTCAGTTCCAGATTGGGCTGTTCATAAATAGAGGGTTTTTGTTTCAGTTCGTCATTGACTTTAATACTTTCTTCTTCCATTTGTCTAGATGAAGATGTATCCAAATTTAGCTTGTCATCTTCATCTTCTTCCCCCTCTTCTTGAGTCAGGCACAGTTCCACCGTGTCATCCTGTATGATTTCCTGTAACGAATTTTGAATGATATGATCAGTAGTATCAACAAAATAACAGGAATCATCTTGTTCTGTAGAATATCGCATGGCATCATAGATTTGAAAAATAATTTCCTCATTGCCTATCCTTAATACAAGTTTACTGTCACCTACATCGATAACAGCCCTAGCAGTAGCTAAAAAAGGATGCCCTAAAATTAAGGGAACATCAATGTCTTCATCCATGTCTAATACAACAAAATCAATATGGAAAATAAGTTTTTCAATTTTTACCAATACATTTTCGATGACTCCTCTAGGATATTTAATAAATCTATCAGCTAACTGAATACTTATCCTAGTGGGTTTTGGTTCCCCAAGTTCTAGTTGTTTAAACATCTTATAAGGCATTAAATTAATACTGGAACCTAGATCAGCTAGCACTTTCTTAATGTTTAGGCTACCAATTAAACAAGGAATAGTAAAACTTCCTGGGTCTTTTAATTTGGTTGGTAACTTGTTTTGGAGGATGGCTGAATATTCTTCATTAAGTTCCACTGTTGATACTTCTTCAAGCTTCCTTTTATTCGTTAGGAGTTCCTTTAACAATTTTGCGTACGTCGGCATCTGTGAAATGGCTTCAACAAAAGGTAAATTAATGTGTATTTGTTTAAAAAGTTCAAGAAACTTACCGTATTGGGCATCTAATCGTTCTTTCTTTAATTTTACTGGATATGGGATTAGTGGTTTACTTTCTTTGCTTACTAGATTTACGTCCTCAACTCCCTCATCCTTTGTGTTGTTATATTCGTGTGGTATTTTTTTTCATTGGTTCGACTAACTCTTTTCCACTTCTTAGTGTAACTGCTTTTACCTGTTCTGTTTCTTTAGAAAAATCTCTGCCCGTATTTCACAAATCATCTTAGTAAGTAGTCCAACTAACTTAGTGAGTTCCCCAACCTAGTTTTTGGTCTCTTTAACTGATGTTTGTTGATCTTTAAGTGTTTTCTTCATATCTTAGATACAATTTTCTGTGGTTGCCATGAATTTTGTCAGCATCTCATCAAGGTTTGGCTTATTCTCTTACGAATATGGCTGATTTTGGAAATTTTGAGGAGGTTGTTGTCGTTGATTTCCTTGACCTCCCCATGAAAAATTTGGGTGGTTCCTCCAACCTGGATTGTAAGAATTACTATAAGAATTATTATTGGGTCTGAAATTATTACCTATATAGTTCATCTACTTGCTCTCTGCTCCCGGTTGGTAGGGTGGGTACTCAGGATTCACCATAGTTCCACTTACGTCGCACTGCATTACTGGGTGTACCTGCGAAGAACACAAACTATCAAGCTTTTTATTCATCATCTCTACCTGTGTTGACAGCATGGTCACTGCGTCGAGGTTGTAAACTCCGACTGATTTTGTCGATTTTGTCCTGGTAACTTGCCACTGGTAGTTATTCAGTGACATCTTTTTAATAAATTCATATGCTGCTTCAGGAGTTTTGTTGTTTAGGGTTCCATCGGCGGCTGAATCAATTAGTTGCCTCTTTTAGGGGTTTACACTGTTATAAAAAGTTTGGACTTGAAGCCATAAGGGTAAACCATGGTGTGGACACCTTTTCAAGAGATCCTTGTATCTCTCCCATACGTCGTATAATGTCTCTAAATCCATCTGTACAAAAAAAGGGATATCATTCCTTGATTTGGCCGTTTTGGCCGGTGGGAAATATTTCAATAAAAAAATTTTGGTCATTTGATCCCATATAGTGATTGACCCTCGTGGTAACGAGTTTAACCACTGTTTCGCTTTATTCCTTAATGAAAAGGGAAATAACCGAAGATGTATGGAATCATCAGAAACGCCATTAATTTTGAAGGTATCACAGAACTCTAGGAAATTATCTATATGAATTTTTGGGTCTTCATCCTGCAAACCATCAAATTGAACAAATTGCTGAATCATTTGTATTGTGTTAGGCTTTAATTCAAAATTATTAGCAGCTATAGCTGGCCTAACAATACTCGATTCTGCTCCTGTTAAATGTGGTTTAGCATATTCAAACATGGTACGTGGAGCATTGTTTTCTCCCACGTCATGTGGTTGTGGATTATTCTCGTCCATCCCCTCAGTAGGATTGGGTCTGCCTTCTCGATTTTCCTCAATGCAATTTAGGGCTCGCCTGATTTCTCTGCGATTCCTTCAGGCGGTAGCTTCAATATCACTGTCGTATACTAAAGGTCCTCTCGAGTTCCTTCTAGTCATAAACTAGAGGTAGCTGCTAGGAAAAGAAAGAAAGAAAATTTCAAAAAAATTTAACCTAAAAAAATTACGAAAAATAAAAATAATGGCTAAAGTAATAAAAATAGAGCTTTTTTAATATTTTAGTTCCCCGGCAACGGCGCCAAAAACATAATCATGTGCCTATCAAGTTTTAAAATTTATAAAGAGAATGATCGAACCTGGAAACTAACTCTGACAACAATTAAAGGCAAGTGTACCTATCGAATAGTAGTATAGCTTAGGCAAGATCGAATTGTCAAACCCAAAGGAACTAAAAGGACTAATACTAACTTTCTTTTTATATCTAGCATAAAATAAAGTGAGGTTGTTGTTTAATCTAAATACATCTAACCACTAAGCTAAAGACACAAAGACAAAAAGACTAAATTGGGGAGATAACTTTCAGAATAACTCAGTTGATTTAAATGATACCATTAGGAAGAATCCACCTAGACTTCACTTGTTATCAAACACTGAAGCATATGATTTATTCACTTGACTTGATCCGTAGGACTCCCTAACGTATATTAAACCGTCTCTCGAGGCAATAACATCTAACCCTAGGTTAATTAACGGAAATCTCTTTCTCACTTAATAACCCCCTAGAATAGAAGTAAATCAATCTATGGACTCCCATATTCGGTTTCACCCTAATCCGGTAAAATCTCGTCCCCCTATCTCTAGGCGCACGAACGACTCCACTTTAATTATGCTAGATCTATGATTAGGCAGTGACTTTTTCTCCACCACCTAAACACATCATACTCGAATCAATATCCTGGAAATATTAACACAAGAATTAAGCACACATAATTAAGAACAAATCAAGTATTTATATTATAGTTCAGAAAATAATAACAAGATTCATCTAGGTTTCATCCCCTTTAGGTATCTGAAGGGTTTAGTTGATAATAAAAGAAAACACCGCAAGAGAAAAGATAAAACAAAACATAAGAAATCCCTAAAACTCCCTGAAAGAATTGGAGGAGAGATCCGCTGTCTTGAGTAGAATTCCTGCTTCTGAGATGGATCAACTGGCTATCTTCGAGTGATTTCCCACAAATCTGGCCTTTTTGGCTCGGCTTCTTGGCCTAGCTAACCGCCCCTTTCAAGGTGGAACTTAGGGAGTATATATAGGCTCTTGGAATAGGTTTCTTTGCCCCAAAGTATCCAAATTCAAATGAAATTTCCTATTGCCACGACAGAGACACGGCCATGTCATACACCCGTGTGACCAGTCTTTGAGCTGTGTTCGAATTTCTATAGTGAGACACGATCGTGATTATCAGGGGAAGACGTGTTCTAGATGATTAATGAGGCACGTCCGTGTGGTATTAGGCTTAGGCCATTTGGATTTCGTGATATGGCCCATTTACTCCGTTTTGGGCCCGTTTGTAACAATCCGGTTTATACCCTAGTCGGAACAGTGGTTTTAGGACCACAAATCTGAGTCCGTATAATATTTTAATACTATATTCTCTGCCGTTAATATATGATTTAGCATGTGGTAAATTTTCGTGAGTTAATTTGACTGTTTGTGTGTTTAATTTGACGAAAGGATGAAATTGCATTAAATGTGAAAGTTGCTTGCTAATTGTGAAAGTATCCATGTGTTGTGGCTTTGTAAAGTTGTGGCCTTAAATGGCAAACAGACCACTATTTAGATAGTGGCCTATTATACCCTTGTTGTGTAATGTTGGTAAATATATATTAAATGGCTAAAAAGGTAATTGTTTTTATTATCATTAGATAAATGAAACAAAAGATGAAAGGGTTCAACTTTATTTTTCTTTATTTTGACCGAAGCTAGTAAAAGAAAAAGAAAGAATAAGTTTGCTAAGGTTCGGCCATTTGAGAGCTCTAATTAAGGTATGATTTTGAGTCGGTTTTTGATAATTTCTACACTTTTGTAATCGTTGCTTCGTCTACTATCAAACCCATGTTTTAATATTGTGTATTGGTGATGTTTGCAAGTGATGCCATTGATGCTATGTTGAGTTTTGTGATACTTTAAGGTGTTAAATGATAAGTTGGTGGTAGATGAACATATTTTGTTCTTAAAATTTTGATGAATTTAGCTTAATAGGGCTAAATTGAGAAAATGTCAAATTGGCGGACTAATTTGTGAATTTGACGAAAAATGTGGGTTTGTTGTGATATATATGTATTCGGCCAAGCTTGCGTATAAGTAAATTTTGTTAATTTGATGTTTTGAGAAAAATAGACTAAATTGCTAAGTTGTACAAATATAATGGTTATTTTGCAAATAGCCCTAAATGTGTGTCTTTGGATTGAATTGAATGAACTAGTGAATAAAAGGGTTAATTCTGAACATGTTTAGATCAAGAACCGGGGAAAACAGATTTAGATCACGGGAAAGCAAAAGTTATTGAGTAGCCGTTTTCTATTCAGATAAACCGCATTCGAGGTAAGTCACTATAGAAATAAATGAAAATGTATGCGTTTGAAATTGTTAATATGTTTAATGATGACAATGAATGCTTATGAGAAACTCTATAAATTGAATTCCGAGATAAGTTCGGTATAATGACTAAGTCTGAGAAGCCTCGTACAAACCTTGACATAGGTGTCTATTCTGTTTAATCATGTAAGACCACGTCTGGGACGTTAGCATTGATTTGAGACTCGTGTAAGACCCTGTCAGGGACAGTGGCATCGATAACTGACTATATATAAGACCACGTCCGGGACGTTAGCATCAATATAAACTTTATGTATAAGACCACGTCTGGGACGTTGGCATCAGTATGTTGCTTACGTGTAAGACCATGTCTGGGACATAGGCATCGTTTTGATTCGTATAAGACTCTGTTTGGGACAGTGGCATCGATATCCGAGTGCATGTAGGACCACGTCTGGGACGTTGTCATTGTACAATTATTCTGAGCTTTCTAAGTATCCCATTGGAATTATTACTATTCAACGAGCAAGTTTATGATACTAATTGCAAGTCCGAGCGATGAACAAATATGTTGTAGGAATTTACTTCAGGTATGTTAATTATACACTAATTGTGTATACATGGTAAGCATCAATATAATTCTACTATGATGCCATGAATATAGTAATGAGATATGTGTTTATGTGATCTTTGAATTGGGAATATGGCTAATGTGGTCAAAGGTGTATGAATCAAAGAATATATATATGCATTTTATACGAAGTTGTTGTATATTGACTTACTAAGCTTTTGGAAAGCTTACTCTGTGTGTGCTTAGTCTGTTTTATAGGTCGTCAAAGCTACTGAAGGCTTGGGACTGTCTTGGATCGTCATCACACTATAGAACTCATTTTGGTACATTTTGATGTTGTATGAAGCTAGATATGGCATGTATAGGCTAGTATTTTAGGTATAAATAGTTATGTGATCTTAGCCTTGTGATTTGGCTATTTAAGAGTTGAGACTTTGCTTAAATGAATGTGTTATAGAATGTATCTTTTGGTAGGATAAATGAATATGGAATGGCAAAGTTTGATTAAGCAAATGCATGAATTAGTCTTGTAATGATATAAGTTTTAATCCTTGATATTGCCTTAGTTGGAATTGGTTTTGAATGTAATGTTTGAATGGTTATTTGGTATGCTTTCGATGGTTTTATGTGCATGAAGTGTCTTGTTGAATATGGCTTGTAGGTATGACCCTTTTTGGGTGGCATTTGGCCTTGTAAATAGCCTATAATGTCGCACGGTTGTTGCACACGGGCGTGCCTTTGATCGTGGGTAAATTGGCAGAATACAGCCTAAAATCACACGGCCTTGACACAGGCTTGTCACATGGCCGTGGTGTTTAAGTCAGTAGCTAGCATAAAAGTACACGGCCTTGGCACGGGCGTGCTTGGTGGCCGTGGTGGGAAAGTCAGTATATGGCCTAAAAGTACACGGCCATGGCACACAGGCATGCCTAATGACCGTGTTGGTATAATTTGTAAACAAGGCTGGACACGAATGTGTCGAGAAGCCGTGGAGGACACACAGTCTCCTCCCACGGGCGTGTTTCCCCTGTCTGTTGGAGAAGTTTCAAATTTTCATGGAATTTCGTAGGTGTTTCAGTTTAGTCCCGACTCGACTTCTAAGCATAATTAAGGTCTTGAGGACCTGTTTAAGGGACACTATGTTTGAGAATGTTGATTGAATGTATAGTTGTCTGTAAACGTTTCCGATATGCCTGGTAACACTCTTAACCTTAATCCGGCGACGGACATGGGATAGGGGTGTTACATTTGATTGGTATCAGAGCTACAGTTTAGCCGATTCTCAGACTAACGTTGTGTCAGAGTTTAGCTATACATGCCATATATCTGAACTGTGATAGTGTGATGAATCCTGGCGTATAAATGTGATTTTTGAATAGTAATGGATCCTGAAAGAGCCGTAGCTAGCGATGTAGAAAGTAATGTGCCTGCTCCCGCGCAAGCGGACAGGCGCCTCAATCGAGACCTACATTCTGGCGGTCATGAGGGAGAAGCTAACAAGCTTTCTTCCAGATGATGAGTGAGTGGTTCACTCAGTTTGTTAAGAATAACCCGACTGTTCCGCAACCCCCGCCCTCGGTTAATCCCCTTCAGACTATAGTTGTGCCACCGGTTATGCTTCCAAATCTGTTGAATAAGTCTCCTGTCTACAAGATCCGTAAGTATGGGGTCGAAGAATTTCGAGCTACTAAAGATGATGATGCTGAAAAGGCTGAGTTTTGGATTGAAAACACAATCCGAGTATTTGATGAAATGTCTCTGACTCTAGAAGAATGTATAAAATGTGTCGTATCATTACTCCGAGATGCAGCTTATCAATGGTGGAAAACTCCAACTTCTGTTGTTCCGAGAGAACGAGTTACATGGGATTTCTTTCAAATCGAGTTTCGGAAGAAATATATCAGTGAACGATTCATTGATCAAAAACGGAAGGAAGTTCTGGAACTAAAGTAAGGCCTTATGTCTATTACGGAATATGAACAAGAATTTGTGTGACAGAGTCAGTATGCTCGAGAATGCATATCATCTGAAGCTCTAATGTGCAAAAGGTTCGAAGATGGCCTTAATGAAGACATTCGACTGTTAGTCGAGATTTTGGAAATAAAAGAGTTTGTTGTACTCGTTGACAGAGCTTGCAAAGCTGAGGCACTCGGGAAAGATAAGAGGAAAGCTGAACTGAAGCCCATGATATGAGAAAAAACTCAGAGATAACCAGAGTCGTTCCAGAGATAATCTGGGGCATGCGAATAGAAATCAATCTAGACCGCAAATGAGTTCTAAAACTCTAGCAATTTCAGTGGCCAGTGTTGGTAATGTTCGATTCGAGAGACCTGAATGTAAACATTGTGGAAAAAGGCGTCCGAGAAGCTGTAGATTAAACGACAGAGCTTGCTTTAGATGTGGATCACTTGATCATTTTATACGTGATTGCCCTGAGTCTGTCGAAACAGAGACTGTTCAGAATTTGAGATCTGATAATGCACCTGTGAGAGGTAGGCCCTCGAAAAATGTCAGAAATGTTAGTTGTAGTCATAGAACTACAAGAGATAACATTGTCAGATCTGAAGCTAGAGCGCCAGCCAGAGCATATGCTATTCGAGCTCGAGAAGAAGCTTCATCACCAGATGTTATAACGGGTACTTTTACTCTTTATGATACTTCTGTGATTGCTTTGATAGACCTGGTTCTACGCATTCATATATATGCATGAATTTAGTATTCAATAAGACTTTACCTGTGGAGTCTGCTGAGTTTGCTATAAAAGTATCAAACCCCTTAGGTAAAAGTGTCCTTGTTGATAAAATATGCAAGAACTATCCGTTAATGTTTCAAGATATCTGTTTCCCTGCTGATCTGATGCTCTTGCCATTTGATGAATTCGATATTATTCTGGGAATGGATTGGTTGTTTATGCATAGTGCCATCATGGATTGTAAAAGAAAAACCATAGATTTGAGATGTCCGAATAATGAGATTGTACGGATTGAGTCTGATGATTTGAATGGATTACCTGTTGTGATATCTGTTTTGAAAGCTCAGAGTTAAGTGAAAAAGGGTTACGAAGCATATTTTGCCCATGTGATTGATTCGAAAGAATCTGAGAAGAAAGTTAAATCAATACCTATTGTTTGTGAGTTTATTGATGTTTTTCCTGAAAAGTTATCGGGTTTGCCTCCAATTCGTGAAGTTGAGTTTGGTATTGATTTGTTGCTAGTACTACACCTATTTTGATAGCTCCGTATAGAATGGCACCAATAGAGTTGAAAGAGTTAAAGTCACAGTTGCAAGAATTGACCGATAGAGGGTTTGCTAGACCAAGCTTTTCGCCTTGGGGAGCTCCTATTCTATTCGTGAAAAAGAAGGATTGCACAATGAGAATGTGTATCGATTATCTTCAGTTAAATAAGGTGAAAATAAAGAACAAATATCCGTTGCCTCGAATAGATGATTTATTTGATCAGTTAAAAGGAGCTACGGTGTTTTCAAAGATTGACCTGAGATCGGGATATTATCAGTTGAGAGTGAAAGATTCAGACATTCCAAAAACTGCTTTCAGGACAAGGTATGGGCATTATGAGTTTTTAGTTATGCCATTTGGACTAACCAATGCTCCTGCTGTTTTTATGGATCTGATGAATAGAATTTTTAGACCGTACTTAGACTGATTTGTTGTTGTATTCATTGATGATATTTTGATTTATTCATGTGATGAAAATGAGCATGCTGAACATCTGAGAATTGTGTTGCAAACTTTGAGAGAAAAGTAATTGTACGCGAAATTCAGCAAATGTGAATTCTGGTTACATGAGGTTAGTTTTCTAGGGCATATTGTGTCTGCTTCTGGAATCCGAGTAGATCCAAGCAAGATTTCTACTATTCTGAGTTGGAAACCTCCAAAGAACGTATCTGAAGTCCGTAGTTTTCTGGGCTTAGTTAGTTATTACCGTAGATTTGTAAAAGGATTTTCAGAGATAGCTACTCCATTGACTAGACTGCTTCAGAAAGATGTCAGATTTGAATGGTCAGATAAATGCCAGAAAAGTTTTGACCAATTGAAAACTCATAATGTAAGCTCGGTGTTAGTACACGACCAGAATCGGGAAAGAATTTGTTGTATACAGTGATGCTTCGTTAAATGGTCTGGGATGTGTTTTGATGCAGGAAGGCAAAGTGGTGGCTTATACATCGAGACAGTTGAAACCTCATGAAAAGAATTATCCGACGCATGACCTTGAGTTAGCTGCGATTGTATTTGCGCTAAAGATTTGGCGTCATTATCTGTACGGTGAGAAATGTCACGTGTTCTCAGATCATAAAAGTCTGAAATATCTAATGACTCAGAAAGATTTGAACCTGCGTCAAAGAAGATGGTTAGAATTGCTAAAAGATTATGAGCTTGTGATAGATTATCATCCGGGTAGAGCGAACGTTGTTGTTGATGCTTTGAGTAGAAAATCATTGTTTGCATTATGTGCTTTGAATGCTCAGTTAGATTTGTCTTATAATAATTCTGTGTTGGCTGAATTAAAAGCCAAACCGTTGTTCTTACAACAGATATGTGATGCTCAGAAATCTGATAATGAATTGCTAGCAAAATGAGCTTAGTGTGAGGTGAATTCCAAATCTAAATTTCAAATTGTTGATGATTGTTTGAGATTTCGGGATCGTATCTGTGTTCCGAGAAATCCAGAGTTAATTCAGTTGATTTTGAGCGAAGCTCATAACAGTTGTTTATCTGTTCATCCGGGAAGCACGAAAATGTATCAAGCTTTGAAACGACACTACTTGTGGTCTGGTATGAAACGGGACATTTCTGACTTTGCTTCAAAATGTTTAGTTTGTCAGTAAGTGAAAGCCGAACACCAAGTTCCGTCTGGGTTGTTGCAACCAATTCTGATTACTGAGTGGAAATGGGATAAAGTAACCATGGGCTTTGCTTCTGGTTTATCTCAGACTCCGAGAAAGAAAGATGCGATATGGGTCGTGGTTGATAGGTTAACAAAATCCACCCATTTTATCCCGGTAAGGTCTAACTATTCACTTGAGAAATTAGTTGAGCTGTATATTTCTGAGATTGGCAGATTGCACGGAGTGCCACTATCTATTGTGTCAAATAGAGATCCGAGATTCACATCACGGTTCTGGAAGAAATTGCAAGAAGCTTTGGGCACAAAATTACATTTCAATACAGCCTTCCATCCGCAAACTGATAGTCAGTCCGAATGGACTATTCAGATTCTGGAAGACATGTTAAGATGCTATGTGCTAGAGTTTCATGGTTTGTGGGAACAGTATCTGCCACTGATCGAATTTGCGTATAATAATAGTTTGCAGTCGAGTATCAAAATGGCACCATATTAAGCTTTGTACGGACGTAAATGTCATACACCTCTGTATTGGACTGAACTCCGTGAAAATAAGCTACATGGGGTTGATTTGATAAAAGATTCAGAGCAGAAAGTGAAATTGATCCGAGATTGTTTAAAACCAGCATCTGATCGTCAGAAGTCTTATGCAGACTTGAAACGTAAAGATATAGAATTTGAAATCGGTGACAAAGTATTTCTGAAAGTGTCTCCGTGGAAGAAAGTGCTTCGAGTCGGGCAAAAAGGCAAATTAAGTCCGAGATTCATTGGACCGTTTGAGATCATTGAATGTGTCGAACCAGTTGCATATAAATTGAAGTTTCCTTCTGAATTAGAAAAGATACACAACGTATTTCATGTTTCGATGCTTCGTAGATATCGATCCGATCCGTCACATGTGATTGCCCCATCTGAAAATGAAATTCGATTTGATATGACATACGAAGAGGAACCAATTCGTATCTTAGCTCGTGAAGTGAATGAGTTGAGAAATAAGAAAATTCAGTTAGTTAAAATACTGTGGAATCGGCATGGATTAGAAAAGGCTACATGGGAGCCTGAGGATTCAATGAGGCAGCAATATCTGAATCTGTTTAACGGTAAGATTTTCGGGGAGAATTGTAACAGTCCAGTTTATACCCTAGTCGGAACAGTGGTTTCGGAACCACAAATTCGAGTCCGTATAATATTTTAATACTATATTCTGTGCCGTTAATATATGATTTAGCATGTGGTAAATTTCCGTGAGTTTATTTGACTGTTTGTGTGTTTAATTTGACGAAAGATGAAATTGCATTAAATGTGAAAGTTGCTTGCTAATTGTGAAAGTATCCATGTGTTGTGGCTTTGTAAAGTTGTGGCCTTAAATGGCAAATAGACCACTATTTAGATAGTGGATGATAAATGGCCTATTATACCCTTGTTGTGTAATGTTGCTAAATATATATTAAATGGCTAAAAAGGTAATTGTTTTATTATCATTAGATAAATGAAACAAAAGATGAAAGTGTTCATCTTTATTTTTCTTTATTTTGACCGAAGCTAGTAAAAGAAAAAGAAAGAATAAGTTTGCTAAGGTTCAGCCATTTGAGAGCTCTAATTAAGGTATGATTTTGAGTCGGTTTTTAATAATTTCTACATTTTTGTAATCGTTGCTTCGTCTACTATCAAACCCATGTTTTAATTTTGTGTATTGGTGATGTTTGCAAGTGATGCCATTGATGCTATGTTGAGTTTTGTGATGCTTTAATGTGTTAAATGATAAGTTGGTGGTAGATGAACATATTTTGTTCTTGAAGTTTTGATGAATTTAGCTTAATAGGGCTAAATTGAGAAAATGACAAATTGGGGGACTAATTTGTTAATTTGACGAAAAATGTGGGTTTGTTGTGATATATATGTATTCGGCCAAGCTTGTGTATAAGTAGATTTTGTGACTTTGATGTTTTGAACAAATATGAGGGTTATTTTGCAAATAGCCCTAAATGTGTGTCTTTGGATTGAATTGAATGAACTAGTGAATAAAAGGGTTAATTCTGAACATGTTTAGATCAAGAAACGGGGAAAACAAATTTAGATCGCGGGAAAGTGAAAGTTATCGAATAGCCATTTTCTATTCCGATAAATCGTATTCGATGTAAATCACTATACAAATAAATGAAAAAGTATGCGTTTGAAATTGTTCATATATTTAATGATGACAATGAATGCTTATGAGAAATTTTGTAAATTGAATTTCGAGATAAGTTCGGTATAATGACTAAGTCTGAGAAGCCTCGTACGAACGTTGACATAGGTATCTGTTCTGTTTTATCATGTAAGACCACGTCTGGGACGTTGGCATTGATTTGAGACTCATGTAAGACCATGTCAGGGACAGTGGCATCGATAACTGACTATATGTAAGACCACATCTGGGACGTTGGCATCAATATAAACTTTACGTATAAGACCACGTCTGGGACGTTGGCATCAGTATGTTGCTTACATGTTAGACTATGTCTGCGACATAGGCATCGTTTTGATTCGTATAAGACCCTGTCTGGGACAGTGGCATCGATATCCGAGTGCATGTAAGACCACGTCTGGGACGTTGGCATTGTACAATTATTCTGAGCTTTCTAAGTATCCCATTGGAATTATTACTATTCAACGAGCAAGTTTATGATACTAACTACAAGTCCGAGCTATGAACAAATATGTGGTAGTAATTTAATTCAGGTATGTTGATTATACACTAATTCTGTATACAAGGTAAGCATCAATATAATTCTACTATGATGCAATGAATATAGTAATGAGATATATGTTTATGTGATCTTGGAATTAGGAATATGGCTAATGTGGTCAAAGGTGTATGAATCAAAGAATATATATATGTATTTTATGCGAAGTTGTTGTATATTGACTTACTAAGCTTTTGGAAAGCTTACTCTGTGTGCGTTTATTCTATTTTATAGGTCGTCAAAGCTACTAAAGGCTCGGGACCGTCTTGGATCGTCATCACACTATAGAACTCATTTTGGTACATTTTGATGTTGTATGAAGCTAGATATGGCATGTATAGGCTAGTATTTTGGGTATAAATAGTTATGTGATCTTAGCCATGTGATTTGGCTATTTAAGAGTTGAGACTTTGCTTAAATGAATGTGTTATAAAATGTATCTTTTGGTATGATAAATGAATGTGGAATGGCTAAGTTTGATTTAGCAAATGCATGAATTAGTCTTGTAATGATATAAGTTTTAATCCTTGAGATTGCCTTAGTTGGAATTGGTTTTGAATGTAATGTTTGAATGGTTATTTGGTATGATTTTGATGGTTTTATGTGCATGAAATGTCTTGTTGAATATGGCTTGTAGGTATGACCCTTTGTGGGTGGCATTTGGCCTTGTAAATGGCCTATAATGTCGCACGGTTGTTGCACACGGGCGTGCCTTTGACCGTGGGTAAATTGGCAGAATACAGCCTAAAATCACACGGCCTTGACACGGGCGTGTCACATGGCCATGGTGTTTAAGGGCTCCTTTGGATGCCCGTTTTCCTCCAGTGTGGTGAGATTGGTAACCCAATCTCACTGAAATGCTGTTTGGTTCAGCATCACGTTTCAGCCAAAATTAATCTGAAACTCACTGATCTCCAAAAACTTCACCGAACGTTTGAGTAGCAATTGAACCCACCCAGCTGAAGTTATTTTTAATGAGACAAAAAAACCTTTACACTCGGTTATCCCCTCTCGATCGATCTATTTTTCTCTTTCACATTTTCCTCCCAAAAATTCCATTCCATTCTATTGAGATTTCCTCCCAAAACCCTTAACCCTTACATAATCGTTCAAATCACGTTGAGATTTCGATGCTAGTGTTGAGCAATGATTGAATGGATCTTTGTTTGGATTAAATGGAAGTGAGGAGAAGTTGAGCAAATCGACGGAAAATAAACAAGTTCTCGTGATATCGCCAATGAGGATAGAGAGAGTAACGATATCGAACACGAGCGAAGGAGGAGGGAGCAAAGAAGCGACGGTGGCAGCAACTAGTTTTGCCTTTCCTTTTCGAGCCGATATCGAGCAACGACAAGCCAACTAAAATTTGTTTTCGGTATTCTTCGCAATCTTTTCATCATCAATTATGAACAAAAAAAAATCAGTTATAATTCTTATGTTATTTTATTAATTTGCTTCTTTGATTTTGTTTTTCTATTAATAGGATTCTGTTTTTATGTGGAAATAGAAGAGATGGAAATGGAGAAAGAGCAAGGACTGGAATGGATCGAAGCTCAAAAGATCGAAATTAGTTTGGACCTTGCAGTTGCTGGCAAGAACCAGCTTGAATTCCTCACTGCTGTCAATAGGAACCGTTGGCTCTTTGGGTCTTTTTGGGTGATAACTTTCACAGCTCAATTTCTTGATTGTTGCTAAATCATCATTTTTACCATTTTCAAATTTTGGGTCTTTTTGGGGATTCCATTTTGTTTAAGTTTCTCCAAGTTTTGCATTTGATTCCTACCTTAAACCCTTTTAATTGATGTGCATTTTTAATCAAAATTTGGGTTGTTGATTTTTTTTAGATATGCTAATTTTTAGGTACAATGCTTACTGGCTTGCCTTGCTAGCCAAATGTTATGAACAACCCATTTTGGAAGGGCCTATGGTTTGTTCCTCTTGATTGTGAATGGATTTGGCATTGCCATAGGCTAAACCAGTATGTCTCTAAGTGAAATTTTTGCTTGTTTTATTTTTGTAAGTTGAAGTTGGGATTTTCTTGTCTCTTTAAATCGGGTTCGTTACAAGTCTGACTGTGAAGAACTCTATGGGAAGATCCTAGACAGTACTAATGTTGTGTCGTCCCTTCGATGCGCATGTAAACGGCAAACCGAAAAAATTTGGAACAGACTTTATCCAAATGGCGCTTATGAATTTGATTTCACCAAAGCCTTGTTTGAAAATGCCTCTGAAACACTTTCTGGACTTGAAAAACACACTGAATATGATCTAGTTTCAGCTTTGTTAAAACGCGAGTCCTTATAAGTGAAGAGATCTCTTATAAGTATTCTTGAGAGAGGAGCTTCGGTTTTGTGTTTTTTTATTGATTTTAGGTTAGATTCCAAATGTTTTTAAGTTTAAAACAACATTAGAACAGAGAATCATATTTGAGAAAGAGCGATTTCTCAAAGCTTTAGGTGAGTTGTAGAGTGAGAGAGTGCTGAGATTTATGATGGTTCTTGATGATTTTTAATAGAGTTGAAATGTTTTTTAAGCTCCAAATCTTAGTTATAATGTTAGATTTTAGTTTCGGTAAATATAGATTTAGGATTAGATAGTGTCTCACTCTATCGAATTGCATCATTTTCTAATTTGTTTTATTGATTTGATGTTGAAAATGAAACAAAAGAAGATGAAAGTCCAAGGCGAAAGCAAAAGAGAAAGTAATGGAGGCTTAGTTTTAGTTTTTGCATTCTAATTTTCGTTATACTTGATGTTATGCTTTCATCAAAATTAATTGTTTAGGAACTGATTTTATGTTGTATGTATTGAATGATTACTTTGGTAAGCATCTTGTTATGGGTTAAGTACAAGTTAAATAAATAGAGAATTGTGTGTGTGATGTTGCTCATAGTGAAGCCTTGAATGGTTAAATGATAAATAATGTTGTTTCTTTGGAATGTTGATATGTGTTTGGTTGATAAATAATTGGAAATACATGTTCAAACTTTTGAATAATCCTATTAAATGATTTTGGATAATTCTTGTGTATAGTTGATATGTCATAGGATATATAGAGTTCTATAAAGTTGGATTATATAACAATCCTTCATGTTGAAACACTGCATTTATACACAATGTTAGAATCAGATAGCCATGGATTTTATTGCAAATGAGATTTGTTTGTCATTCTATCTTTCATCGTTTCCATCGATTTGTTAGAAGATTTGCATGCCAAGGTCATGATGAAACACATTGATATTGTAGGTGTTTTAAATCATATGAAAAAGCAATTGTTGAAAAGTGTTCCTAAATTACCTAATTCATATTCCCCAAAAAAGGATAAATGTTTTGAGGGGAACAAAACTTTTAGGCTTTAGTTCCTGACTCTATATTTATTGTGCCAGATATGTCATTCTTTTCTTCTTTTGCGCTTTGGCTTCTCATTGTTTAAGATAAAATTATCAAGCGTATTTAATTTTGTATAAAAACATTAATTGAATTTTTTTCAGTTATGATGGGTCATTCACTCAATCGATGATAAGGGTTATTTTCTTCCTGATGGTTCACTTACAGTATGTTCTTCTTGCTAGTTCCTTCGTTGCACATTTATGGCATCATCCCTTCATATTGTTTTCATTTTATGGCATCTTAACATTACCAGTAATATGGAATTACAAATTCCATATGTTGACTGTTCTGGTTTTTATTGGATTGTTGCCCAGGTGTGCAATCGGAAAATGGTTCCTTGGTCTACTATTTGCACGGCTATAACCCATATGCTACTTTGGGCTCTAATGGGTGTTGATGGGCAATGCCTTGGTCAACGACCATATTATTCATCGTGATATTTTCAGCCTCCTGTTTCCTATGCATCGAAGCCATGCCTTGTTACTCATGGGATTCAACATATCTTTGAGATGTTTCAAATGGAATCCTTGATGGTTTTGGAAATGTAAAATATGGTTCGCTCTGCTTTTAAAAGTCAAATGGTTTCAACTCAACAAAATCTAATGGCCTTGGTACTAAACTATCGAAATCTACTTACGCTCAGCCTAACAAACCACTAAGCAAGGTACTTTAAGTGTTTTGGGTTTATTCATTATGGATATTATTGTGTTTTTATTAGCAAAGCTATTTCTTGATTTTATTCCTAGTTTATGCTAGGCATATGGTTTAAATTATTTTTTATTATAAAACATGAATAGTACTTCTGTTGCATATATTGTTAAATGGTGGAAACATCTATGTGAATGGTTCTTTTTGATGTTGGATTAGCATATTTGATTTAACCCCCAAAATTATGATTAATTAATACATGGCCACACTTTCTCAATGGACATAGCCTTTATATGCTACCCATTGTCAGTGTATCTGATTGTGCTTTGCAAAGCAGAAGGGAGAACTATTACACTTTTACCTCTTCTTCTGTAATTACTTTCTGATACCTATCCCAAGTCCTATCATTATGTTCTAGATTGTTATATGATTTATACCAGTTGAAATTCTGCTTCCATGATGTAATCAATTTGTTTGGAGCTAATTTTAACATCATTAGACTGTAGTGAATGGTTTTCAAATTTTGCAAATTTTTGCTCCTTGGGATTTCAACATTTTAATTATCTCGAGTTTATGTTACGGGGCCTCATTCGAGTTCTCCGATCCATCAATGCAGGATCTTATAGGGGATACTAGTTTAAAGTAGACACTTTGCATCAATTCTGAAAACAATATTTTATATACTTATGACATGAAAATTTCAGCTTATTTTACATGTATATCATAAAATACTAGTTAAATCTCATGAATTAATAAATTAATGTTACTCAAAAAGATTGGAGTATGCAATATCTAAATGAAATGTATGTACTCGCTTTTTATTTGTTTTCTACAACGGAAACCAAAGAAGAAACTAAAGATACAAAGCAAAGATCCAAGCTGAACCGTAGAAGCGATAGCATTTTGTTTATTCAAAAAGATCTGATTTTTGGAGATCAAATTCATTTTTCTTCTTGTTCAAACTTCTTTGTATTCGTTTTTCCTTTTCTCCTTAATTTTTTGCTAAAAAAACTAACATATATAACCCGGGCTAATGTATATGGCATAGTGCTTATTCAAGTAATGAAGTTAATCTTTACATCAATCGGGTTACTTCTATTTTCTTCCTCTACTGTATAAATCCCAACAGATGTGATTTGCAGCTCTTCCTTTTAGCATTGATGACCAACTCAAGGCTCGACATTGCACGTTTAGATACTTCAAAATTTGATCCAAGTATAATATTACTATTTGCGAAAATAATATTTATTATTGTTATAAAATAATATTTAACTATAAAAAATTAAAAATAATAATCATTTTATCTAATAAATAATTTAAATTGATTATATAATTCATTAAAATATTTATAATAAAATATTAGAAGATACATTTTAATATTTTATTAAATGAATTTATAAATTCACATATTTTAATAATTTTATATAAGTAAAATAATTTAAAAACTTCTATTATATATCAATTCTAATATAATGTCCTTAATAGTCATTATATATTCTCACCTCACCGCTACAGCTGCGTTTGAATCCAAACACACACTCTACCGCTGTTTTTAATCTCACTGCTACAGTGTCCAATCTCACCGCTACAATAACTAATCTCACCGCCACCGCTGTTTTTAATCTCACCGGAGGTAAACACACCGCCCATCCAAACTAGCCCTAAGTCAGCAGCTAGCATAAAAGTACACGGCCTTGGAACGGGCGTGCTTGGTGGCCGTGGTGGGAAAGTCAGTATATGGCCTAAAAGTAAACGGCCATGGCACACGGGCGTGCCTAATGACCGTGTTGGTATAATTTGTAAACAAGGTTGGACACAGATGTGTCAAGAAGCCGTAGAGGACACACAGTTCTCCTCCCACGGACGTGTTTCCCCTGTATGTTGGAAAAGTTTCAAATTTTCATGGAATTTCGTAGGTGTTTCAGTTTAGTCCCGACTCGACTTCTAAGCATAAGTAAGGTCTTGAGGACCCGTTTAAGGGACACTATGTTTGAGAATGTTGATTGAATGTATAATTGTCTGTAAACGGTTCCAATATGTCTGGTAACACTCTTAACCTTAATCCGGTAACAGACTCGGGATAGGGGTGTTACACCGTTTAATGTTCTTTTCATCCTCGGGTGCTTTCCTGGGTATAAAACATGAAAAGAAAGGATTAAGAGCACCTTTTTATATGAATTAAGGGATTAATCATCCGAAAGTAAGCTGAATGTAGGATTAAAATATGTTAATATTACGGTTTATCAGCTGTCCCTTAAGCGATAGCAGGCGTATTGCTCTCTACATCATCAGCAACTGCTTGATCGGGATCCATTTGCTATATAAAAACACATTTTCAACTATCAGGATTCATCACACTATCGCAATTATATATATCGCATGTATAGCTAGACTCACACGCACTACGTTAGTCTAGAATCGACAAAATCGTAGCTCTGATACCAATAAAATTGTAACACCCCTAATCCGTAACCGTATCCAAACTACGATTAAGAGGCATTACTGATCATTTCTGTACATTTCATATCATTTTACAACACAAAGTAAATTAACATTCAAACATATCAAGATGTAAGCATATAGTCCCTTAATGAGGTCTACGAGACCTTAAACACGTGTTAGAAAGTGGTCGGGACTAAACTGAACACATACGAAAATTTCTAAAAATTTAAAGATTTTTCAAAACTGCAGAGGTCACAAGCCCGTGTAGGTAGGCCGTGTGCCTCACCCGTGGTGGACATTGACTTGCACCACATGGCCAGTCAGACGCCCCGTGTGTCCAGCCCATGGTTAAGTCTGACTTGTTTTTGAAACACAACCAGAAAGGACACGGTCGAGCCACACGCGCGAGTGCTCGACCTTGTGGGCACTTATAGGCCATTTGTAAGGCCAAACATGCCTCCCACAATTAGGATCACCTACAAGCCTTAATTCACGTGCATTTATACTTCAATTGGCAACCAAAACATACCAAAAATAAGTACCAATCTATCAACAACTATACCATCTATAATCATACTCAATTCCTTCACACAATAGTTCATCCAAGATACCATAATTCACATCCCAAATCACATAAAATAAGTATCATAAAATTCATATAATAATTCCTCATATAATCCACCTGAAACACCCCAAACCCGGCCCACGAGCCTTGACAGGATCTGGTATGTTCCTTGAATTAATCAGTTCAAAACTTTTTGATTACTTTGGAAAATTTCGGATGGTTTTGAAGAAAGATTCGCTTATGTTGGGTTCTATTGAAAACTTTGTTAATATCAAAATCAGTGATTTATTAAATCTTTGTTTTTATAATAAAAGTCATGCCGGATTTGTTTTAAAGATTTTACCCTCAAATTAAGAATCAATTGAATTTAAGTGTCAAAACATTTAAAGATTTATTTTTATAAAATTGTTTTAACCGCGATTTAACATTAATCATATCGTAGTAAAAGAATTAAAATGCATGCATAAAATAGTTCGTACTATGGCCTTATTACATCACAACAAATTCCGAAACAAATCAAAATACTTAAATAATTAAAAGAAAGTCCAAAGTCAAATAAAAACTTTGAACTGAGCATGGCCACCGCTAACTCCTGCCGACCCCTGAGTGTCACCTGAAAGAAAATATTCCCACAACGGGGTGAGTCATATAGACTCAATGTGTAACCAACTCTAAATCCCAACAGTTTAGGCATAACAATTCATACAATTACATATAGCAGAAATAAAGAAAGTGATGCAAACCCGAACCCAAACCTAAGTACCATCCGCTACACATCACCCGTACCAACCTGCACACCGTGGGGACTACTAAGTCAACCCTCCATCCGCTACACATCATCGAAGGCAGTAGCTGCAGTCGACGTGCTCATCGCCCTTATAAAATTCGTGGCATAGCCACCAGATAAAATAATTATGACATGAGTCACCACATTTAGATAATGTGACCGAAGTCACCACATTCAGATAATGTGACCGAAGTCACCACATTCACTTCCCCTTTCCATATCACCCATATGCCCCATGTCATACAAATGTGCTTATATCACATTCCTATTTCACATTCTTATAGTTTCACATATGTGCCATGACAGATCTCATTATAATCCTAGTAGGAGTAGGAAAACGTACCTGAGTATTTTGTAGCTTTGCATGGTACCTTAGCCACATTTTTCACATTCTTATTACACATCTAATTAAGACATAGCCATAAATCTATTAAGGCTTAGAGTGGGGTACACACCTGATTCACTTTAGCAAGTTCACTGAAATCTCGAAAATCCCAATCTAAGCTTTAGACCTTTAATCCCTACATTCAGTCAATACCAAGTGTTTTAGCACAAAGCTTATTCGACAATAAGATCAAATCCTGAAGGATTTATCGCAACCCAAATCTTACCTTGTTGCCGATTGGATCAAAAATTAGATCCCGAACCTTGCTATGTTCCTTCTTGTAATCGGCCAAGCACTAGATCACTTCACAGGTTAGTTTTCGGCTTTAGACGAAGTAAGAGATAGATCTAAGTTCCTAAATAGGCCTTGGCCGAATGTGTATGTGCACTTACCCTGCGATTCTCAAATCCCGAAAGTATCCCTTGTCTTAGGTATCTGTCGAAATCCCTATAGCCACATGTTAGATCAATTTTCTAACATTTAATCACAAGTAAATAGCCCTTGGCCGAGTATACACATGGCTTACCTTGAATCTCTAAAATCCCGAAAGATCCTTCCTTGAAGTCGATAATTGCAGAATTCTGAAACACTCCTTCAGAGTTTTTGCCAAAGACATTAAGGAGATTAGTACCTTGATTTTCGACAGTTAGGGGAAGAAAAGAATGAGAATTTGGCCAAGAAAGATCCTTACCAACTCAGTCGAATAGCCTAGCTTGAAGCAGAGATCCGGCTCTTGCTTAAATGATCAAGTTAACACCAGCAGAGAGATTCAGCTTGAGGTCTAAAGAACAATAAGCTAGGGGTTAGGGGTTATCTCAGTATTCGGCCTCCACAAGAATGAAAAGGGTGGGGTATGAGGCTTAGAAAGAATCGACAATAATGAGATTTGAGAGAGATATTCAGCTTTTGGTCAGGTGAAGAGAAAAGGAGGAAGAAAACAAAGAAACAAGTTGTATTTCCTAAGGATTTTCGGCACAAATGAGAAAGATGAGAAGAAGAGTGAAATTTGGCACTCCTATACTATCATTAGCTGAAAAATATCATCCTCCTGTTCCCCATATTCGGCCAACTCCCCTTCTTTTATCTAATTCCTCATTTTTCTCCTTGTTCCTCTCCTTTATCACTTATACAAAATAATTTAAAATAATACACAATTATCTCCTTAGCCTAGCCGAACTTTTCAAGGGAATTGGACCTCATCTTAAACTCCTTCCCGAGTCTCCCTTTGCCGTCCATTACCTCCCCTTGTGTCACAAAAATAAAAACTTCATTTAGCTTCCCATGCGACTCGATCCTAGGCCCTTCCTCATAGCCCATGGCTCATAGCCCATGGCGTCATTTCCAGAGGCCCTAAGTGGCGCCTCCAAGCCACTTAACCAAGCCTGTTTGTGTGTCATATTCCCCTTACAATTTTTCTTAAGACCTATCAGGCCTAGCTCCCTTTTCTAAATTTTAAATCTAATAGTTTCTAAGGCATTTCCCTACATTCCGAGGTTCTAAAAATTCACATAACACATTCATAACACATAAGGCATGTAGTTCACACAATTTAAGCACAAATGCATAAGCCAAAATTCTGGGATATTACAGTTCTACCCCCCTTAAAATAATTTCGTCCTCAAAATTACCTGGCTGAAATAAGTGAGGATATTGCTGTCGCATTGGTTCCTCCAGCTTGCACGAAGCTTCTTCCGATCCATGATTTCGCCATAGCACTTTGACTCGAGGAACCGACTTCCTCCGTAACACTTTCACATCTCGTTCCAAGATCTGAATCGGCTCTTATTCGTAGGATAGATCTGGCTTTAGCTCCACCTCTTCAACCAGAACTACATGAGACAGATTCGATCGGTAACGACGTAGCATTGACACATGGAATATGTCGTGCATCTGCTTCAACTCCGAAGGCAAATCTAACTGGTATGCCACTGGTCCAACTCACTTCAATACCCGATAAGGTCGTATAAACCTTGGACTTAACTTCCCTTTCCGACCAAACCTCTTCACTTTCTTCCAAGGCGATACCTTAGGAAATACTTGATCTCCCACATCAAATTCTATTTCTTTGCGCTTGAGATCTGCATACGACTTCTGCCTATCAAATGCTTCTTTCAACCGTGCCCGAATTACCTCAACCTTCTCCTCAGATTCTGCCACCATTTTCGGACCCAAAACTCGACGTTCTACTAATTCTGTCCAACACGTAGGAGTGCGACACTTCCATCCATACAGCGCTTCATACGATGCCATCTGTATACTGGCCTGATAACTATTGTTGTAAGCAAATTCTGCTAAAGGCAAATAGTCTTCCCAACTACCTCTGAAATCTATTACACAGCCCCTCAACATGTCCTCTAACACTTCTATTACTCGTTCAGATTGCCCGTCAGACTGTGGATGAAATGCCGTAGTGAAGTCTAACTTGGTGCCTAAAGCCTGATGTAGTGCCTTCCAAAACTGAGACGTAAACCTTGGGTCCCTATCTGAGATAATCGATACCGGAACTCCATTTAACCTTACAATCTCCACCACGTATAGCTTCACCAACTTTCGCAAAGAATAATCAACCCTTACCGGAATGAAGTGCGCGGACTTTGTCAATCGATCCACTATCACCCATTCCGAGTCCTTCTTAGTAGGCGTAAGGGGAATCCCACTAACAAAGTCCATGGTAATTCTCTCCCACTTCTATTGTGGAATCTTGATTGGCTGAAGCAATCCTGACGCAACTTGGTGTTCAGCCTTAACTTGCTGACATGTCAAACACTTACCGACAAATTCTATAACTTCCTTCTTCAGACCAGGCCACCAAAACTGTTCCCTTAAATCTCTGTACAACTTAGTACCTCCAGGACGCATAGCATAAGGGCTACTATGTGATTCCTGAAGAATTCTTCGCATAAGTTCCTCATTCTTCGGCATACAAACCTTACCCTTGAAACACAATACTTCATCACTGGATATACTGTTATCCTCTAAACCACCCTTCTGAACTTGCCGCATCTTAGCACTTAAACCTTCATCTGCCAACTGACTCTCTTTTACCTCATTCAACTACGTCGATTTAACTTGCAACTCAGCCAGCAAACTTTCATCGTCATACAAGCTCAGATGTGCGAACATCGCCCTCAGATCCGACACCACTTTCTGACTTAGGGCATCTGCCACTACATTCGCCTTGCCCGGATGATACTCTATCGAACAATCATAGTCCTTCAGTAACTCCACCCACCTTCGCTGTCTCAGATTTAACTCCTTCTAAGTCAGCAAATACTTAAGGCTCTTGTGATCTGTGTAGATTATCGACTTTTCGCCATAAAGATAGTGCATCCACACCTTAAGAGCAAAGACCACTGCCGCCAATTCCAAATCGTGAGTCGGGTAGTTAACCTCATGTGGCCTCAGTTGCTGAGACGCATAAGCGACTACTTTCCCGTCTTGCATCAATACACACCCTAATCCCGTGTGAGAAGCATCACAGTATACCACAAAAATCCTTCCCTGCCTCTGGCTGAATCAAAACCGGAGCTTCGGTCAAAACCTTCTTAAGCTTCTCAAAGCTCTCTTGCTGCTTATCTGTCCATATGAAAGGTACTTCCTTCCTCAACAGCTTTATCAAAGGTGCGGCTATCGATGAGAACCCTTCTACAAACCTTCTATAGTAGCCTCCAATCCCAAGATACTACGAATCTCACCCTCAGACTTAGGTGGCTTCCAATCCAACACTGCCTCAATCTTTCGAGGATCCACCCTTATTCCTTCTGCGGATACCACATGTCCCAAAAACGCAACTTCCTTCAGCCAAAATTCACACTTGCTGAATTTGGCATAGAGCTTCTTCTCCATTAACACTTGCAACACAACCTGAAGATGCTCATCATGTTCCTCCTCCGACTTGGAGTACACTAAGATGACGTCGATGAACACAACGACGAACCGATCCAAGTAAGGTTGAAAAACCCGGTTCATCATGTCCGTGAACGCAGCTGGGGCGTTCGTCAACCCAAACAGCATCACTAAGAACTCAAAGGGCCCATATCTTGTTCGAAAAGCCGTTTTATGGATATCTGCCTCCTTCACCTTAAGCTGATGATATCCCGACCGTAGATCTATCTTCGAAAATACTGCTGCCCCCTTCAGCTGATCGAACAAGTCATTGATCCTTGGTAATCTATACTTGTTCTTGATGGTTAGCTTATTCAGCTGACGGTAATCTATGCACATACGCATAGTTCCATCCTTCTTCTTTACAAACAAGACCGGTGCTCCCCATGGAGACACACTGGGTCGGATAAACCCATGATCAAGCAACCCTTGGATTTGAGCCTTGAGCTCAACCAACTCCTTTGGTGCCATTCTGTAAGGGGCAATTGACACAGGAGCTGTTCCTCGTAGTAAATCAATTCCAAATTCCACTTCCCTATCCGGGGGTATTCCTAGTAACTCTTCTGGAAAGACATCCACAAATTCTTTTACGATTTGAACTCCACTAACTCCCCCTTCTTTTGCATCCAACACACTAATGAAGGTCAAAAATGCCTGGCACCCTTTTCGAACCATCTTCTCAGCCTTAAGTGCTGAAACTACATTAGACAATTAGTTTCTTCTTTCTCCTATCATGATTATCACTTCATCCTCTAGGGTCCTTAACTCCATTCGCTTAGCTACACAGTCCAACACAGCCCGATGCTCCACTAGCCAGTCCATACCCAGTATAAGATCGAATTCTCCAAAAGGTAGTTCCATTAAGTCGGCAGGAAAGTTCACTCCCTGAATTTCTAGGGGTACATTCCGAAAGATCTTGTCCACTATTACAGTTTGACCTAGTGGGCTCACTACAGTTATCTCCCTATTAGAAAGTTCAGAGTCTATGTCTAGGGTTTCCATTACACTACATGCAACATAAGCATGGGTCGAGCCCACATCAATCAAAGCAAAATAAGGCTTGTTCGCTATAAGGAACATACCGGTTATGATGTCCGGCGCGTCTCCATCCTCCCTCCTGCGAACCACATACACTAGACCCGGTTGTCTTGCCTCAGCGTTACCAACACCTCTGCCAGGTGTTCCATGTCCTCTTCCAGCACCATTCCCTCTACCATTCGGAGCACGACCTTGCTGAGGCTGCTGTCCACGTCTACCAGCCTAATTAGAACCTTGACCTGTGGGCCGACTCCCGTCTATCTTTATCGGACAGTCCTGAATCATATGGTCCTTAGACCCACACTTAAAGCATCCTCCTGTCCTTTTCCAACACTCACCTAAGTGCTTCTTCCCACACTGATCAGAAGTACGATACTGCCATCCTGAACCAGCTTGCTGACTTCGCAGCCCATCAACTCTAGGCCTCTTTTGAACATTCCCAGATGATCCTGACGATCTAAAACCTCTTTTTGGCCTATTCCGATCCATATTCTGCCTCACAGAATCCTTAATCCCATCAGCTACCTTAGCTTTCTCAACTAACGCAAAAAACTCCCGCTCCTGATGTGGAGCTATCAACAACCTCAGGTCATCCCTTAGTCTGTCCTCAAACCGGACACATCGTTCATGCTCCGTAGCTACCACTCCTCGAGCATACCAGCTCAACCTCAAAAATTCAGCTTCGTACTCTGCTACGGACTTGTTCCCTTGAACCAGCCCTAGAAATGCCTTCCTCTGCTCATCAGTATAACGTGTGTCGACATACTTCTTCTGATACGCCGCCTTAACATACTCCCAGGTCAGATCCTCAGTTGTAGCACCATTCCAAACTGTTAGCCACCATTGATATGCTTCATCGCGTAATAGTGCCACCATTCCTTTCAATTTCTCCTCAAGGGTCAGATCGAGCTCGTCCATAATTCGCTCGGTTGCCTCCAACCAATATTCAGCCGTACTGGGTGCTACACCAGATATGCCACGGAACACCTCAGCTCCGTTGGCTTGGAGTCGCTCGGGTACAGACTTTCGAGCTCCCGAATTTCCTCCTACACCAGCCACCAACTCAAGAACTCGCGGCCACGGCTGTGATACAAAGATCGCCTCCCATCCGATCTTGCTATTCAAAGACCAACAAACGCTAGTGGTGGTGGCGGTACCTCATTTTCAAATCCTTGACCCGATCTAACGGGCTCCGACACGGTCATCCTACCTCTACCGCGTCCTCGCACATTACGTCCATCTCCCCTAGAGCTCATGTGTACGTTCGTGTTTTAATCTAATTAAGAAATTTTATGAATTAGTCCTTGTTTCACTGATTATTTGCGAAGAAATTTTATGAAAGAAGTTTAGAAGTAGTTCTTTCGATCAATCAAGGTTTCAAGTCTTCTATCCTAATTCAGAGAAGCACACTCATTCCAACATTCATTCAATAGCATCTATAACACGCATTCATTATCCTAACATTTTGTCTTATTCCTATCCCAGGGGTATTTTCGTCATTTTTCTTACAGGGTATTTTGGTAATAAACCGGGGTAACTTCCAAAAATCATTATAAACCAAAGGTATTACAAAGTTTGCAAAACTTGGGGGTTCTTTTGAGAGTTTGTTTTCCAAATCGGTGTTGTTGCAGAAATTTTTAGAAATCGGGGGTTATTTTGGTAATTTTGTAAGACAGGGGTAATCTCGTAAATTTCCAAATCAAGGTGTCTTAGTATGTTGTAACGATAAAGTTTTGGGATATTTTTGCAAAAATCAGAAAATATTATTGAAATCGGGGGTAGTATGGTAATTTTGGAAACCAAGGGCATTTTAGTAATTTTACCACTAGGGGTATTTAGGTAATTTTGTAAATCGAAAATATTTTTTGGAAATTTTCCAAACTAAGTTTTTTTTTTTGCTACTATTTAAAGGGGTAATTTGGTGATTTTAAAACTAGGGTTTCCATGAAAATACGGCTAGTCCCTTTCGGGTTTTAATTATTGGGTTTAGCCCGTGAATAAGTCCTCTTGGTTAGGGTGAATCGAAGCTGCGCACCAGGTAGGATTCCAGCGAAGAGGAGGTGAGTCACTAGGACTGCTTGACTACCAGGCTCTTCCGGATCCAATCCTAGACATGCGCACAAAGGTTGCCACACCCTAACTCGGTGACTTAGTCATAGGTTTGTTTAATTAGGCACTTAAGTCTTATGTGATTGTTGGGGTAAACTAATCCTAGGGTTCAAATACTTAGTATACTAATCTACGTTCCATTTCTACCCTTCTACAAGTCATATTATAATTCACACAATGGTTGGGAGTACTTACCTAGTGGACCTCGGGTCGGAGACTTGGGTGCCATGCCTGAAAACCTGCTCTTTCCATAAAAGTTTTTATCAAAACTTGTTTGGGCCTTATTTTAGAAACATTATGGGCTTTAAACCTAAGGCCGAGAGTTTAAAACCTGGCTCTGATACCAAGCTAAAACACCCCAAACTTGGCCTACGAGCCTTGACCTGATCTGGTATGTTCCTTGAATTAATCGGTTCAAAACTTTTTGATTACTTTGGAAAATTTCGGATGGTTTTGAAGAAAGTTTCGCTTATGCTGGGTTCTATTGAAAACTTTGTTAATTTTGAAATCAGTGATTTGTTAAATCTTTGTTTTTATAATAAAAGTCGTGCTGGTTTTGTTTTAAAGATTTAACCCTCAAATTAAGAATCAATTTAATTTAAGTGTCAAAACATTTAAAGATTTATTTTTATAAAATTGTTTTAACCTCGATTGAACATTAATCATATCGTAGTAAAAGAATTAAAATACATGCATAAAACAGTTCGTACTATGGCCTTATTACATCACAACAAATTCCGAAACAAATCAAAATACTTAATCAATTAAAAGAAAGTCCAAAGTCAAATAAAAACTTTGAATTGAGCATGGCCACCACTAACTCCTGCCGACCCGGTCCATCACCGAGTGTCACCTGAAAGAAAATATTCCCACAACGGGGTGAGTCATATAGACTCAATGTGTAACCAACTCTAAATCCCAACAGTTTAGGCATAACAGTTCATACAATTACATATAGCAGAAATAAAGGAAGTGATGCAAACCCTAACCCAAACCTAAGTACCATCCGCTACAGATCACCCGTACCAAACTGCACACCGTGGGGACTACTAAGTCAACCCTCCATCCGCTACACATCATCGAAGGCAGTCGCTGCAGTCGACGTGCTCACCGCCCTTATAAAATTCTTGGCATAGCCACCAGATAAAATAATTGTGACATAAGTCACCACATTCAGATAATGTGACCGAAGTCACCACATTCACTTCCCCTTTCCATATCACCCATATGCCCCATGTCATACAAATATGCTTATATCACATTCCTATTTCACATTCTTGTAGTTTCACATATGTGCCATGATAGATCTCATTATAATCCTAGTAGGAGTAGGAAAACGTACCTGAGTATTTTGTAGCTTTGCATGGTACCTTAGCCACATTTTTCACATTCTTATTACACATCTAATTAACACATAGCCATAAATCTATTAAGGCTTAGAGTGGGGTACACACCTGATTCACTTTAGCAAGTTCACTGAAATCTCGAAAATCTCGATCTAAGCTTTAGACCTTTAATCCCTACATTCGGTCAAAAACAAGTGTTTTAGCACAAAGCCTATTCAGCTATAAGATCAAATCCCGAAGGATTTATCGCAACCCAAATCTTACCTTGTTGCTAATTGGATCAAAAATCAGATCCCGAACCTTGCTATGTTCCTTCTTGTAATCAGCTAAGCACTAGATCACTTCACAGGTTAGTTTTCAGCTTTAGACGAAGTAAGAAATAGATCTAAGTTCCTAAATAGGCCCTGGCCGAATGTGTATGTGCACTTACCCCGCGATTCTCAAATCCCGAAAGTATCCCTTGTCTTAGGTATCTGTCGAAATCCCTATAGCCACATGTTAGATCAATTTTCTAACATTTAATCACAGGTAAATAGCCCTTGGCTGAGTATACACAAGGCTTACCTTGAATCTCTAAAATCCCGAAAGATCCTTCCTTGAAGTCGATAATTGCAGAATCCCGAAACACTCCTTCAGAGTTTTGGCCAAAGACATTAAAGAGATTAGTACCTTGATTTTCGACAGTTAGGGGAAGAAAAGAATGAGAATTCGGCCAAGAAAGAACCTTAACAACTCAGTCGAATAGCCTAGCTTGAAGCAGAGATTCGGCTTTTGCTTAAATGATCAAGTTAACACCAGCAGAGAGATTTGGCTTGAGGTCTAAAGAACAACCGGCTAGGGGCTGGGGGTTACCTCAGTATTCAGCCTCCACAAGAATGAAAAGGGAGGGGTATGAGGCTTAGAAAGAATCGACAATAATGAGATTTGAGAGAGATATTCGGCCTTTGGTCAGGTGAGGAGAAAGGGCGGAAGAAAACAAAGAAACAAGTTGTATTTCCTAAGGATTTTCGGCACAAATGAGAGAGATGAGAAGAAGAGTGAAATTCGGCACTCCTATACTATCATTAGCCGAAAAATATCATCCTCCTGTTCCCCATATTCGGCCAACTCCCCTTCTCTTATCTAATTCCTCTTTTTTGTCCTTTTTCCTCTCCTTTATCACTTATATAAAATAATTTAAAACACAATTATCTCCTTAGCCTAGCCGAACTTTTCAAGGGAATTGGACCTCATCTTAAACTCCTTCCCCAGTCTCCCTTTGCCGTCCATTACCTCCCCTTGTGTCGGAAAAATAAAAACTTCATTTAGCTTCCCACGCGACTCGATCCTAGGCCCTTCGTCATAGCCCATGGTGTCATTTCCAGAGGCCCTAAGTGGCGCCTCCAAGCCACTTAACCAAGCCTGTTTGTGTGTCATATTCCCCTTACAATTTTTCTTAAGACCTATCAGGCCTAGCTCCCTTTTCTAAATTTTAAATCTAATAGTTTCTAAGGCATTTTCCTACATTCCGAGGTTCTAAAAATTCACATAACACATTCATAACACATAAGGCATTCTAGTTCACACAATTTAAGCACAAATGCATAAGCCAAATTCTGGGATATTACACCACCATTCCCAACAACCAATTCAAGCATGAAATATATCATTTCCATTCTCACTATTTCATTCCACATTCATCATTTTCATAGCATACACATAAGAACCAGCATCATTAAACTTCCAAGCCATATCACATGGCATGGTCCAAACATTTCAAAACATACCATAACTTCTACCCTATACATGCTATATACCAAATATATACATCTTTCAAAAGTACTAAAATAGATAGTCGATAGTGTGATTGAGTTGCTGGCGATCCTCGAATCTGAGCTTACTTTATTGACACTGTAAAATAGATAAATACATCACACAGTAAGCTTTTAAAGCTTAGTAAGTTCGTATTATAATATATTCAATTCAATAAATCAAATACAATATACAAAGTTAATCCATCCCATAGATCATCTCAAAAATATACACACAATATCATCCATAGATAGAATACTCACTCAACCATTCATAACTCCATTTACAATTTCATCAACCACAAAGTTCAATACATACCTTAGCCAACACATAGTCATTCACAATTCAAGCTACCCAATGCATCGATATTATATTTCGATCAACTTTTGTTAATCATTCGGTTTAATCACACACTTAATGCCAATTTCGTTGCCAAAGCATAAATATCATCGCACACTTAGTGCCTGCTTTAAACTGACTTATCTCAGTATCGCACACATAGTGCCAATCAACAAAGCCAAAGCTTCCATTACTTCGCACACACAGTGCTATTCATCTATGTCGCAATTCCAATTATACACACTTAGTGCCACATTTTCTCAATTCTACATATAGTATTTCTAATCCATTAATCACATAGTTATACATTTCATAGCACTTAAACATAAATTCAACATGTATTATATCTGAACTTACATCGGACGTAGATATATCGAGACTAATCGATCAATTGAGCACTTTGTCTTTGCCTCGATCTCGATCTGAATCTCTCCTTTCTTTGTCTATACATATTCAAATTTAGCTCGTTCAATTACCAATTCATTCAATTTAGTCCAAACACACATATTTAGGGCATTTTACAAAATAGCTCTCATATTTTCACATTTCGACACTTTAGTCCCTATTTCATAAAATCATCAAATACACATAATTTCATTTCACCCATGTCTAGCCAAATTATCCTTATATCCATACAAGCGCACACATTTCATTTATTTCACATTTTAGTCCTCTAATTTCTTATTTTCACAATTTAATCCAAATTACTCAATGTCACCAAAAATTCAAAGACAAAATATGTTTATCTTTCACATATCTTTCATATTTCATCAACAACTATCACAAAGCTCAAACATTCAACAATGGCATATCTCAAAATCACCATCAAATTCTAAAATTAAAGCATGGGCATGATAAAACACAAAGCAACAATCACAAAAACGTAGAAATTATCAAAAATCGAGTCAAAAACATGCCTCAATCAACTAAACCTTAGCCGAATATCACAAAGCTTCAATGGCTATTTCTCTTTTCTATATTCAGTGGAGGAAAGATGAGAAAAATGGCCATTTAATTTGTTTTGTTTTAATTATATTAACTAAATACGTAGTTTACCATTTTGCCGTTTTATTATTTCATTTAAATTTCCACTAACTATGTCCATTCTTGTCATTTAAAGCCTTCAATGGTTTAATAACAACATAAGGACTTCTCATTTAAAAAGTCATGACAAATAAGCACTTTAACAATCAGCACACAGCTTTTGCATTTCATACAATTTAGTCCTTTTTCACAATTCGGCACACAATCGATAAAATTTTCACGCAAAATTTTCAAAATGCTCAATCACATATTGTAAACACAGAAAATAATATTAAAATATTTTTTTAAATTCAGACTTGTGGTTCCAAAACCATTGTTCCAACTAGAGTCTAAACAGAGCTGTTACATAAGCCCTATTCAAAATCAGTGACAGTATCAGTTTGGGGCTTTAGCCCATCTCAGTATAGAGGCAGTCAAGCATTTGGACCTTGGCCCATTACAGTATCAGTAATCAGTACAGTATCACAGTATGCAATATACAAGTCCTTCCTAGCTAGCCTCCACACTCCATCTTCGTCCAACCCTGCACTGCATGTGGGGATATAATCAACCCACCCATCCCTACATTCCAAGTAGTATCGGTTGCCATACTAGATAATAGTTTGTAGTTGAGTTATCAGTATGTTAGGCTCGAATCCTTTCAGTACACTTCTTCCAATCCATATAAACCTATCCCCATGTAATGCATCATACAATCATGCCATGCCAAATCATGGTATTATATATATATTCAGCACAGTTTTAACAGCATGCTCACAATACAGTCGTACACGTATACATATATAAAGTACTTGGATATAACAGTCATTCAGTTAATTAGGGATCTAGGTAATCTTACTGACCCTACAGTAGGTCCACAGTCGACTTGGGCGACCCGTGCAACCTAAGCAGTCAAAATAGTGAAAATGGGCCCACAAGCCCATGTAATTTACCCATGTAGGCCCACACGCTCATGTGGCCCACAAGGCCTAAAATGGCCTTCGTTGTGTGGATCAGACGGCCTGGACCAATAATCGCACACACCTATGTGGTTCACCTGTGTGGGGCCCACACAGCCAAATTTGGCCCGGCCCATAAATCATACATGGCCTGCCTCGTCGATCACACGCCTTTGTCCGATCACACGACCTACCACACGGGCGGCCACATGCCCATGTGGTGTCGACAGTCTCACTTTTCGGCTTTTCACTAATTTTCATTTGTAGAGTTGTGTTTACACACCCAGATCGTTCTCAAGGCTTAAGCACTTCCTAACCTTCTGGAACTACAATCACCCTCTACTAGCACTAATCAATTCGTTAGGAAGAAAAACCATTTCACAATCGTCCTCAATGCACAAACAACAGAACCAAAATCTTCCAAAACCAAAACTAAATGAACACAACAACACTACTTACTGTTTTCGCACAGAAACAAAAGTTGAGGAGCAAGATAGACCGAAAATGAAAGATAAGGGGAACCATTTGAAATTTCAGCAACAAAATGAGAGAATTGGAGGGGAAAACGACAACAATAGGGGATTTCGGCTGAAAAAAAAATAAAAAAATGAAAGATGGTAGAGAAGAATTCTGCAGAGATTTTTGAAATCAAAGGGTAACTCCCCAAACTCCTTAATTTACTCCACTAAACCACATCCATTCCAACCACTCAGCATCCCAGTCCATTTCAAATGCATTCACTCCTTACTTTTCTCCGCAAATCTCTTATTTCCCTCCCAAACCATCGAACACACTCTCACCTCCGTGAAACTCTCAAAATTCCGGTCAAACTATAACACACACATGACACAAGTAGCAAAATAAAACACTCCCTTGTACATAGCAGGACTCGAACTCAAGACCACTATCATATTAACACTTCACTTAACCACCAGACTAGCAGGCCCATTCTGTCATATTTTACCAACATCTATTTATAAGCCTACTGGCTAAAGATAGGGATTTACTCAATTAAAAACAAAATTTTTCCCAAGTTAAGGCTTAAACCCAAGACTTCTCAGACACTCCCAGAACACTTAATCATTGAAGCAGATACAGATTTGTGTCACAAACATACGAGAACAATTATAAGGGATTTTTGGGGCGCTACATGCTTATTTATTGTTTATAGGGTTAAGTTAAGGCGTTACATGCTTATTTATTGTTTATAGGGTTAAGTTAAGGTCATATTAAATTTTGTTAAGAAATTTTAAAGTTTAAATGGTTAATTAGGTAAAAAGGACTAAGTTGAAAAAGGTGCAAAAGTTAAATTCTACTACTTAAATGGATTGAATGGCCTTGGAAATGTAAGTTGGTAGATCTATCAGGTAATTATGTCATTTATATTGGTGGTGGACAATGATGGACATGGGTTGGTTATTTTATAAGTGTTAATTAAAGGGTAAAATAGTAAAATAATAAATAAAAGCATATACAAGTAAAATAATACTATCAACTTCTTCCATTTTCTTGTGTTTGCTAAAAATCACCAGTTTTCAGCTTGAAAAAATTCATCCAAGTTTCCTTTGGTGCATGGTGAGGGTTTTGAACCCTATTTTTAATGATTTTTATATTTTTGAACTCATTTTAGCTTAATCTACTTACCTCGAGGGTTAATTTGTAAAGTTGTAAAACTTTAGGGTTTTTTATGAATGAGTTAATAGTGTTTGTGGATTTATTTGATAGATTATTAACTTTAATGGTTAGATAGATATGTTTTGTTAAGCAATTTTTGATAAATTTAAAGTCTAAGGACTTAATGGTGAAAGTAGCAAAATTCATGGTTAATGTTGTGAATTAGAGAAAGTTAACGACTGTTTGGAACCTTAAGAATATTTGGGTATTATTATATTTTATGTTTTTGGATAAATTATACGATTTAGATATAGGATCTAAAGGATAAAAAGTTAAAATGTTAGGGGTAATTTTATAATTTCATGTTAATATGAATTATAGGTTTGAATTGGATAATTGTTGTTAATTGAATACTTAATTGAGTCAAATTATTATTTAGATCAAGAAAAGAATCAACTGGACTTGAATTGAGGAAAAGCAAAAATTCTGGATCAGTTCTCGACTTTTGTTGATACAACTGCTGTGGTCGAGGTAAGTTCGTATGAATTTTATGCTTATTAAATGTTATTTTGGTTGATTATTTTTTAATGTTATACTATTTACAATTGACTTGGTAATAATTCATACTTGGATACTTGAGGGTAAAAGTCTCGTTTGAACCTAGAGAAAGCTTAGGATACAAATGACATGTCATTAGGGATTATATGTTTCAGGTGCCGGTCCTGGATGTCCTACCGATGGTTGAGGTCTTGCATTCATTTTGGATTCTGCACAGTTCGTGTGAGTAGCTGGTCATTGTTTTATGCGATGTCAAAGTCCTAAAATTTATATAAAGAATGATCGAACCTGGAAACTAACTATGACAAAGATTTGAGGCAAGCGCACTTATCAAACAATAGTATAGTTAAGGCAAAACCGGAATGTCGAACCCAAAGGAACCAAAAGAACTAATACTAACTCTCTTTTTATTATTTAGCCTAAGAATTAAATGAGTTTTTATCTAATCTAAGATTAATAAACTACTAAGCTAAAGACTCTAAGACAAAGAAGAATGAAATTGGGGAGAATAACTTTAAGGAAAAACCAATTGATTAAAATAACACCCACGGAAGAATCCACCTAGACTTCACTTGTTGTCCAAGTCTGAACCAGACGATTTATTCATTTGACTTGATCCGTAAGATTCCCTAAGTTATATTAATCCTTCTTTCGAGGAGACTAACATCTAACCCTAGGTTCATTAATTGAATTCTCTTTCTAATTAAAACCCCTAGAATAGCATTAACTCGATCTATGGACTCCCATATTCGGTTTCACCCTAATCCGGCAAAATCTCGTCACCCTATCTCTAGGCGTGCGATCAACTCCGCTTAATTATGATAGATCTACTCTTAGGCAGGTACTTTTGCTCCTCCACCTAAGCACATCATACTTGAATTAATATCCCAAAAATATCAACACAAGAATTAGGAACACATAATTAAGAACAAGAAATATTTATCATATAGTTCAGCAAACAATAACAAGATTCATCTTTGGTTTCATCCCCCTCAGGTATCTGAGGGTTTAGTGCATAATAATAAACGAAAACATCTCAAAAGAAAAGATAAAACAAAACATAAGAAATCCCTAAAACCCCCTGAAAGAATTGAATGAGAGATCCTCCGTCTTGAGTATAATTTTGGCTTCTTGAGATGAATCAACTGGCTATCTTCGAGTAAATTCCCACAACTCTGCCTCCTTTGGCCTAGCTAGACAGCCCTTGACTAAAGCCCTGGGTTCCCCCCTTTTGGGTGATACTTAGAGGGTTTATATAGACTTTGGAATATGTTCCTTTGCCCCTAAATATCCAAATCCGAATGAAATTCTGTTTTGCCACGACAGGGGCATGCCCATGGCACACGTCCGTGTAAGTCGTGGCCAGGCCGTGTTCGAGGCTGTTGCAGAGGCATGGCCATGTGGTCTTGGGCCCAGGCCATGTGGATTTCGTGATATGGCCCATTTACTCTGTTTTGGGCCCGTTTTCCATTCTTTTCGTCATTCGGTGCTCTCCTGAGTATAAAACATGAAAACAAAGGATTAAGAGCACCAAATTACATAATTCAAGGCTTAAATCATCCAAAAGCATGCTAAATGTGGGCTTAAAATATGTTACTTTTACGGTTTATCAAATACCCCCACACTTAAGCTTTTCCTTGTCCTCAAGCAAAATTCTCAACTTACAATTAAAACAAACTTCCTTGATTTATAATATTCATCAATAATGTTTCATTATAATTCAAAGATAATTCATACATGGATAATTCAACTCAAAGAGTCCTAAATATTTAAACAATCTAAGTCATACTGTAACACCCTGGTTTTAGGGGTTGGATTTCTGGTGCTTAGCTCGGGTGTTGGCACACTTCAGTGTGTGTTTGGGTAAGTTTTAGGGGTCCTGAGAACCCTAGGTGGTGGTAGGTTGCCTTAGAAAATGTTTCAGTTTTAGGGGCTAAAAGGGGGAGCTTGGATAGAGGGGGCCTTAAGAGAATTTCTGGTGGAAATATGGCACAAAGATAGGCTTGGCAAAGTGGTAGGAAGGCGCCACTTTAGAGCTTGGAAGGTGACGCCATTTGCAGGAGGAAGGGTCTCATGTTCGATTCGCGGAAGCAGCAGATGGGCATTGTTTTTGCGTCATCTTGGTGGGGTGGATGGACGGTTTGAAAGGCTTAAAAGGTGGAGAAGACTTGGTCATCTTTTTTTTGAATTTGGCTAGTTAGGTTTGACTTTTTCAAAGCTTTTTGAATGGGTGGAAGGGAGGTATTTTAGGAGAATTTTGAGGATTATTTTTGGGGGGTTGGAGCTTGGCCTTTTAGTATAAATAGGGGAGGTGCTCATTATTCATTCACCATTTGCCTTCTCTCCCTTGCCGAATTTTGGTTCCCCATTTCCTTGGTTGCCGAAACCTTTTTCTCCAAAGCTTGTTATTCTTCTTCTCTCACATTTTTTTCCAAGTGGCCGAACCCTTCACTCTCCCTATTTCCCTTCCTTTTCACTTCAAAACCGAAAGTACACCCCACACCTTTCTTTCTCCTCTCTTTGGCCGAAAACCACGTTTTCTACCCCTTGATTTAATAGCCGAATCTACATCCATCACCCTTTTGCGAATTTCTTTCTCTCAACTTGATAGCACTTGGGCCGAATGTTAGCTTAGATCTCTTCGGGTTCCGTGGTGAGATACTCAAGTTTTAGTGGTTAGCCAAGCCTCCGCTTGTGTGCAATCGGTTTGATCAAGTGGAGGTAAGGTTTTTTTTTAAGATTAAGTACTTAAGTGGTGTTTTGGGGTTAACTTGCTACTGATTAAGTTTTTATGGAGGCCACAACCAATCGTGAGTGGGCAAGGAAGGTCTCTATTCAAGTTCAAGAAAAGAGTGGTTTCAAAGTGATTCGGGATTGGCCACCGGGGTGTGGGCGAGCGGCAGGAGATAGCTATAGGCAGATAGCGGTAGTTTCGCTAGTTGATAGCGTCGGGATCGAGGGTTTAGAGCTCCAGGTTATAAGGTGTGTAGTTAAACCATTGTTTCCGGGATTTGAATATATCTGCTTATGTTGTATGATGCTAATAAGTGCAATTAAATGTGAAAATGGTACCCTTAAGGGGTATAGCGATGATCAGGTTAGTATCGGACCTGTTGCAATGTGATTATTTGTTTGTGAGTATGTTTATGGATATTAATAAGCATGTGCATGCATTATCACGATTATATTTTATGTGGCATAAGCATGGGTGGGTTATGAAAAGAAGGTACGGGTGTACTTCGAGTACGTGGTTGATGTCAGCTTTGTGCTACATCGTGGATTGGCGCTGACTGAGGTCACGTTGTGGATCTTTGCGATTTAGTTCGCGTGGTTACCTTGATTGATATCGGCTTATGCCATATCGTGGCTTGATGGATTGCTGTGTGCTCCATCGTGGTTTGATGTTAGCTATATGCTACATCGTGGATGGCATTGGTTGCCTTTTTGGAGGGAAAAGGAGAGGTGACTTGATAGTCCCCCGTGTGTGGTAGTCGGATAAGGGGGTGTGTAGCGGATGGACCCTAGGTTTGGGTGGGTTTCATGATTGCATTATTCCGTTTATGAAATAATATGAAAATGGGCCAAGCCCAATGAATAGGTATGTTTTGGGAACATACGTGGACATGGGCCAAACCCAGTGGTCAGTGGACTAATGTGAAAAGGGCCTAGCCCAGTAATTGTTATAATTTGAAGGTAGGCCAAGCCCAGATTGTGGTAATGTCTAATAATTATACTTGCATGTTGCATTTGATAGTTGGGATGTTATGTGGTTAGCATGTGGGTGGATTTCAATGGTTTGGTTACACACTGAGTCTGTATGACTCACCCAACTTTTTAAGCATCGCAGGTGACACGTCGATCGGACCGGGTTGGAATGGACACATGGTGGCCCATGCAGAAGAAGAGATTAAATGTTTTAGGCTTACTTTAAGTATTTGGGTTTAAATGGAATATGTAATAAAGGCCTTTTGACTCTTATTTATTTTTGTTATTATTTTATTAGTGTTTATTATGATTTGAAGAATTTGAAACACTTTGTGAAGATGATTATATTTTTCCAACCTACGTATTCAATTTGGCTTGGGTATATTAATCTTTTAGTATGAGTATATTTTAATAACAAAGTTTTAATCATAAGTTTAAATAAACATGGATTTTTTAAAAGTTAGCAAGTTTTAAATTTTTCTAAGTTAAATAGATTTTCCACCGACTTTTCCGCACTAACATAACCAGATTCGGTCGTAGTGAATGGGCCGGCTTTGGGGATGTTACAGTTTGGTATCAGAGCCAAGTTCAAAACTCGGCTTTGAGGGTTTTTTGGTCTGGCTTGATTTTCAAAATGGACTTTTTTGAAAAAATGGGCTTTTATAAAAAGGTTTTCGGAGATATTTTGGCATGGCACCTGTACCTCCGACCCGAGTCCACCAGGTAAGTACTTCGGACTCTTGAAGTGGTTTGATATTATAAACTGATATGGGCTTAGTTGGGCTCGTAGATTAGGGAACTAGGATCTGTTGAACCCTAGGATTAGTCTACTCAAACACTTGCATAAAACTTAAAGCTCTTAAACAAACTGTGTGAAGTAAGTCACGAAAGTTAAGGTGTGGTAACCACTCAGACGCATGTCTAGGAGTGGTATTCAATGAAGAGCTTGGTATTTAAGCAAATCCTAGCGACTCACCTCCTCTTTACTCGAATCCTACATGGTGCGTAGCTACGGTTCACCTTAACCAAAAGGACTTGTTCACAGGCTGAACTAATTATTAAAACCCGAAAGGGAATTAGCCTTCTTTGTTTTCTAAATTCCACTGCTTTTAAATTTTCAAATTTACCCTCCGGTTTGTGAAACCTTAAATCTGATTTTGAAGGACGTTTTCTTTCGATTTACAAAATTACCAAAATGCCCTTAGTGGTAAAATTACCAAAATGCCCTCAGATTGCAAAATTATCAGACTACCCTCAAATTTTGATAAAATGCTCTTTACCTTGCAAAATACTAAAATTCGAGTTTTCAAAATATTAGGATACTCGACTTGTGGAAATTTACTTAAAATACCCTTGGTTGACAAAATTACCGAAATGCCCTTGGTTTCTAAATTTTCAAATTTCTCTCAACTTCTACTGAAATATTCCTACTTTACTAAATATCAGAAAATTCTATTTTGTAAAATGTGGTGATATCTCGATTTTGAGAATTTACGAAAATGCCCATGATTTCCAAAATTACGAAAATGACCTACTTTCTGAAATTTTTGCAACACACTTCGTTTGAGAAACAAAATTTTCAAGATGACTCTTGAGATTTGCAAATTTTGAAAAATCTCTAAGTTGGAAAAACTATTTTCAAAATTGACCTTGAGTTATTACCGAAATATCTCTTTAGGAAAAATGACGAAATTACCCCTGGGTAGGAAAAGGAAACTTGATTGCTCGAAAGAACTACTCTCGGAACCTTCATTGCATAAAATTGCTCATGGATAAAACAGTGAAACAATAATTTCTAATCCATAAAACTTTCTAAACAGATTAAATCAAGCGCTTAGAGATGAGTTCTAGGGGACGCAGTAGAGGTAGAATGACGACTTGAACCGGTAGGTCCGCTATGGTTCGAAGCGAGGTGCCGCCACGCGGTGGATGTAGAGGAACAAGATCCGATAAGTGAAGAGGGCCGCAGCGTCGCAGGCTATGTTACGCGTGCTTCAAAGAAGTGGCAAGAGCTAGTAGGGGAAATGGAGCTCGAAGTCGGTCCGAGAGACTTAGGTCGAACGAGGGCTGAAGTTTTTAGAGGAGTGTCGGAACGGCTCTGAACGTAGCGGAGTATTGGCTAGAAGGAGTCGAGAGAATTATGGACGACTTGGATTGTGCCCCGGAGGAAAAGTTGAAAGGTCTTTGTTTAGCGCTACTACGGACGAGGCTTATCGATGGTGGCTCATCACAAAACAAGGTGTACCTTGGCGGATCGATTGGATTGGGATTACTTTAAGGAAAAGTTTGAAGGAAAATACGTTGGAGCAAGCTACTTAGATGCGCAAAGGAAGGCGTTTCTAAATCCGGTGCAAGGAAATAAGTCGATAGCGGAATACTGGCGAAATTTGTACGGCTAAGTCGGTATGCTAAGGAATTGTGGCCCGACTATGAGAGGTGCGTCCGGTTTGAAGACGGATTGCGATGAACTTCGAAAATGATCGCTCCAGAGGGAAAGAGATTTCGCGGTGCTAGTGGAGAAAGCTCGTATAGCCGAAGAAGTTAAGAGGACGGTAAGGGAAAACCGAGGAAAGAATAGGAATGAGAATAAGAGAAGGCTTGAGCCGTCAAGATCGCTTGGAGATGCTCGAAAAAGACCAAGAGTTGGGAATACGGTACATACACCCGCGTGCGATTCTTTGAATCGGAATTGTCTCTGTGCTCGATGTGGAAGACCTCACACAGGAGAGTGTTGGGGGAATAGTAAAACATGCTTTCGGTGCGGATCTAAGGCACATCTGGTTAAGAACTGTCCTCGATCAACGAGGGGTCATGGTTCAAGCCATGGAGGGAATGGTTCCAGTCAGAATCAACCAAGGAGGTGATATCGGGTAAGCTCCTCTGCTTTGGTGCATGTTTTAAATGCTTTGCTTGCTTGTGGGAATAGCTCTTTTCTGAGTTGCTGTGAATTTTGAGTGCGAACTTAGAGGCTATGATTGGGAAGTATGTTAGCTCTTTAAGATAAGAGTGCGCAGCCATAGCGTAGCGGGAGGAATTGGACTGTTAGTTTAGTAATTTCGGGGACGAAATTATTTTAAGGAGGGTAGAATTGTAACACCGGGTTTTAGGGGTTGGATTTTTGGTGCTTAGCTCGGGTGTTGGCACACTTCAGTGTGTGTTTGGGTAAGTTTTAGGGGTCCTGAGAACCCTAGGTGGTGGTAGGTTGCCTTAGAAAATGTTTCAGTTTTAGGGGCTAAAAGGGGGAGCTTGGATAGAGGGGGCCTTAAGAGAATTTTTGGTGGAAATATGGCACAAAGATAGGCTTGGCAAAGTGGTAGGAAGGCGCCACTTTAGAGCTTGGAAGGTGACGCCATTTGCAGGAGGAAGGGTCTCATGTTCGATTCGCGGAAGCAGCAGATGGGCATTATTTTTGCGTCATCTTGGTGGGGTGGATGGACGGTTTGAAAGGCTTAAAAGGTGGAGAAGACTTGGTCATCTTTTTTTTTGAATTTGGCTAGTTAGGTTTGACTTTTTCAAAGCTTTTTGAATGGGTGGAAGGGAGGTATTTTAGGAGAATTTTGAGGATTATTTTTGGGGGGTTGGAGCTTGGCCTTTTAGTATAAATAGGGGGGGAGGTGCTCATTATTCATTCACCATTTGCCTTCTCTCCCTTGCCGAATTTTGGTTCCCTATTTCCTTGGTTGCCGAAACCTTTTTCTCCAAAGCTTGTTATTCTTCTTCTCTCACATTTTTTTTCCAAGTGGCCGAACCTTTCACTCTCCCTATTTCCCTTCCTTTTCACTTCAAAATCGAAAGTACACCCCACACCTTTCTTTCTCCTCTCTTTGGCCGAAACCACTGTTCTCTACCCCTTGATTTAATAGCCGAATCTACATCCATCACCCCTTTGCCGAATTTCTTTCTCTCAACTTGATAGCACTTGGGCCGAATGTTAGCTTAGATCTCTTCGGGTTCCGTGGCTGAGATACTCTGAAGTTTTAGTGGTTAGCCAAGCCTCCGTTTGTAGCAGTCGGTTTGATCAAGTGGAGGTAAGGTTATTTTTTTTAAGATTAAGTACTTAAGTGGTGTTTTGGGGTTAACTGCTTTACTGATTAAGTTTTTATGGAGGCCACAACCAATGTCGAGTGGGCAAGGAAGGTCTCTATTCAGAAGTTCAAGAAAAGAGCGGTTTCAAAGATTCGGGGATTGGCCACCGGGTGTGGGCCAATGGCAGGGAGATAGCTATAGGCGAGATAGCGGTAGTTTTGCTAGTTGATAGCGTCGGGATCGAGGGTTTAGAGCTCCAGTGTTATAAGGTGTGTAGTTAAACCATTGTTTCCGGGATTTGAATATATCTGCTTATGTTGTATGATGCTAATAAGTGCAATTAAATGTGAAAATGGTACCCTTAAGGGGTATAGCGATGATCAGGTTAGTATCGGACCTGTTGCAATGTGATTATTTGTTTGTGAGTATGTTTATGGATATTAATAAGCATGTGCATGCATTATCACGATTATATTTTATGTGGCATGAGCATGGGTGGGTTATGAAAAGAAGATGCGGGTGTACTTGAGTACGTGGTTGATGTCGACTTTGTGCTACATCGTGGATTGGCGCCGATCGAGGTCGCGTTGTGGATCTTTGCGATTTAGTTCGCGTGGTTACCTTGATTGATATCGGCTTATGCCATATCGTGGCTTGATGGATTGCTTGTGGTGCTCCATCGTGGTTTGATGTTAGCTATATGCTACATCGTGGATGGCATTGGTTGCCTTTTTGGAGGGAAAAGGAGAGGGTGACTTGATAGTCCCCTGGTGTGTGGTAGGCTGGATAAGGGGGTGTGTAGCGGATGGACCCTAGGTTTGGGTGGGTTTCATGATTGCATTATTCCGCTTATGAAATAATATGAAAATGGGCCAAGCCCAATGAATAGGTATGTTTTGGGAACATACGTGGACATGGGCCAAACCCGGTGGTCGATGGACTAATGTGAAAAGGGCCTAGCCCAAGAATTGTTATAATTTGAAGGTAGGCCAAGCCCGCATTGTGGTAATGTCTAATAATTATACTTGCATGTTGCATTTGATAGTTGGGATGTTATGTGGTTAGCATGTGGGTGGATTTCAATGGTTTGGTTACACACCGAGTCCGTATGACTCACCCAACTTTTAAGCATCGCAGTGACACGTCGATCGGACCGGGTTGGAATGGACACATGGTGGCCCATGCGAGAAGAAGAGATTAAATGTTTTAGGCTTACTTTAAGTATTTGGGTTTAAATGGAATATGTAATAAAGGCCTTTTGACTCTTATTTATTTTTGTTATTATTTTATTAGTGTTTATTATGATTTGAAGAATTTGAAACACTTTGTGAAGATGATTATATTTTTCCAACCTACTTATTCAATTTGGCTTGGGTATATTAATCTTTTAGTATGAGTATATTTTAATAACAAAGTTTTAATCATAAGTTTAAATAAACATGGATTTTTTAAAAGTTAGCAAGTTTTAAATTTTTCTAAGTTAAATAGATTTTCCACCGACTTTTCCGCACTAACATAACCAGATTCGGTCGTAGTGAATGGGCCGGGTTTGGGGATGTTACACATACATTTGTAGTACAAAAACATAGGCATTTCCCTTTATCTAAATAATTACCCCTGATTCAGAATCGACAAGAATTGACATCCTCACTAAAGATTCACTCAAATCACTCGAAGTGTTTAAGGTTTAGAATTAAGCACTCAAAAGTCGAACATGAAGAGTTAATCCCATAGGCTTGCATGAAAATCAAATCTCCACCAATATAATATGTGATGATACACAAATTAAAAGGTCTTTAACAGGGTTGTAACGAGGCTTGGGTCAAAGGTGTGGATAAAGGCTGAATTAGAGAGTTAGAATCGAGATTGACCTGACAAATTACCTAACTAGAGATATCGAACTGATACTAATTACATAAATTGAAAACTTGTAATACTAATAATAATACTCTGATATGAGCTTCTTCTTCAACAATTGGGATTTAAACGTCTAAGCTCATTTAATCACATAACTAATAATGGCTCTACTTCGATTATTTTTAGAACAAGTCAAACAATAATAGGATGCATTCAACTACTAAAATAATATAATTAGACAATTGATCAAATCAAATTTCGATATAAAGGGTAGCCAATGAGAAGGGTGATAACAAATACAAAGGGTTTTGGGTTAATATTAGCGGGTGAGTTAATAAAGAGGGTTGTTAGGATTAAAAGGGGTTCACTAGGGGTTAATTATGAAGGTAGACTTTTAGTTGAGTAAGTGGGTTAAATCCTAAGGTGCCTTTATCATCTTTGTATATCAAATCAAATGTGTGGTCTCGACATGTATAATCGATGCAAGTTCTAGAATAACAAATCAATGTTGACACACTCATAATCAATAAAGTGAGAAAGAAAAAGAATATATGCTCTATAAGGCTCAAAACCTCACAAAATTTATGGGTATTTTGATGTCAACCTCGTAAATTTCAAGCGTCAAGGTAATAATTAAATTTAGGTAGACAACCTAACAAAATTTTAAATTCTGAAAAATAGACTTATCATGCTTGATTCTCTAGTATCCTTCAAATTTAATCATCAATTCACAATTCTCAATGATTTAATCCAAAACACATCAATAAAAATCATAAATCAAAGGAAATTTCATTCTAATCATAATGTGAGGAAATTACTTTAAGATAAGATATCATTCAGGGATTTTCAAATAATACTATAGTTAACTGCCCTCAATGTACAAAGATAAATAATGGCAATATAATAAAATCATAAGATAGGGAGAGGTGAAACTTCCTGAATTTGGATGGTTTCCTTGCGTTAGGAGTCCCGAGGCGTAGTGGCTACTACCGAGCTTTGTGTTTAGATGAAGAAATTGGGAAGCTCGTAGAGAATTAGCCAGGAAATAATAAAAATAATTATAACTATACTAATTATATATTAAAGACAAGAAAGATAAAGAGAAAGAAAATAAAAAGTAAAATAAAATTGAAGTAAAAGATGAATGGACCGAAAAGTCCTTATTGTTGGATGGTTCGCGAGGTGGGTGTGACTTCTAAGGTTGTAATAGATTGGTGGTCGTGGTTCTGGTGTGATTCCCTAACAGCATTTAGAACCTGACACTAAGAAACTAAAATAAAATAAACTAATTTAAGCATAAGATAGTCAAAGAGAAGGAAAATAAAAAAACGAGAAAATAAAATTATGATTTAAATGGTCTCAAAGACCCTTGGCTTATCGAGTGGATGAAACGGCCGGCATAAACTTATTTAGACTGGTCTCCCACAGGGAGACTGTGCTTGAATCCTTCCTCTTCTTTGCCATGGCCATTAGAAGGATGATATGGGATGTTAGAGATCTGAGAAGGAGAAAAAAAATGATATGGAGGACGGGAGATGGGGAGTAGGTTTGAAGAGGGGTGGTTTAAATAGGAAATTGAGGTATGATACGTGCCACGCCTGTGTACCTTGGGCGTGTCTATTGACACAGCCATGTCGCATGGCTGTGTTATGCTTTTGTTCATTTCTCCCACGCCCATAGGTGGGGTGCCACGCCCATGTGTGATCTAACAGTGTCGTCCACGGCTGCACCGCACGGCCATGGCGTGGTAGTTGAAGTCTGTGACTTGAGGATATGATTCGTTCTGATTCATACCATCCCTGCCATGTCAGTACGGAGATTAGGTGTACCCACACGGCCACGGTCGTATGCAAGGCCGTGTGGTTTATGAATCTACGTTTTTGGTTGGTTTACAGTTAGATGCTATATAGAAAGAATAAAATAAAATAATGTAAAATAAAAATGGGAAGGTTAATGGGGTTAGTACTCAGGTTGCCTCCCTAGAAGCGCTCGTTTATAGTATTAAGCTTGACTTACCTCTCATTCGCATATTCATGGTTGTTTGAGTAGTTGAAAGTCCTTCCTCATGCTAGCAGTTCCATTATCATGATAGAGTTTAAGACGGGTGGCATTTATTTTCAAAGTGCAAAACATAGGGTTACTTACCTCAACTATTTGGGAAAACATCGATTACCTTGAAAAGGATTTCCTTACTGGTGTTAGGTCAGGAGGGGACACTCGTGGATCTGCTTTATCTAGCAATACATGATCTCTGATTTTCAACATGTTTGTCTCGTAGGGTGGCCTTGGTTCTGCTTCGTGTATCCCTAGTTCTTTTTTAAGATGCTTCTTCCCCTCTTCTAGTTCATCGATCTGAATCCTTTGTTCCTCATGAGTATTTTCTTTGTTGGCAGAGGGTCTAGGATCGGACTCAGTTGAGTTCTTTTGTGGTGTTTCCTAAAAAGAAGGGTTAACTGAATGGTTATCAATAGAATTTACTTTCTCACCTTAGGTATTCGATGTTCTAACTGAATCAAGGGCTTGAAGGGTAACTTATTTCATATTTTATTCTATCTTTTATAGATGATCTATGGTTAAGTTATTTTACTAATGATGTGAATTGTGATGTTTAGGAAAGCCAAGTATTATATGATTTAATGAGCATGATTGTATGTTCAAATGTTAAGAAACAGTAAATTTAAGTTTCTCTTACACAGGCTTACTAAGCGTTAAATGCTTACGTAGTTGTTTACCTCTATTTTATAGATCATCAAAAAGCTCAATTGGTTGGAATCTTGTCGGAGCCTATCACACTATCCGTCGATCATTTTGGTATTTTTGAACATTTTGGTTACGGTTATAAATAGCGTGTATAAGGCTCATATGTAATAGATGTATTTGTGTATGCTTGGATACTTATTACAAATATAATGTATTAATCTTGGTATAAGCTTACTTGTGTATGTGCTTTTAATCTTGGTGTGAAAATGTTTATATAAAGTTGTTTTGGTCATTTGATATAAACCTTATTTAAGTTTTTGAATCTTGGTATGAAGGAATGTGAATGAATAAGAAGAAATGATAAGCTTAACATGATTTTTATATATGAATTTATGAATTTGAATACAAATTCAGTTGATGTGTCATGTGAATTGAGGTCGATAATTGATTCTGGTGTCAATAAGGGCATATTGGTTAGGCACTTAGGTTGATTGTTTTGGAATGGTTTAGGTTTGTTTAAATGTGTTTTTAAAGTGTGGAAATGATTAATTTTGATTTGGCTTGGTACCTAGGTTTTGGATGAAAGTATGCCTTTTTTAAAGATTTTTAAGGTGCACACGGCCTAGGCTCTTCCAGATGGTCATGTGCCTTATTAAATTTAGGTGTAGGATTTTTCACAAGGTTACAGTGAGTTACATGGTCTTAGCACATGGCGTGTGCGTATACACACAGGCGTGTTTGGAGCGACACGGGCTGGCTTATTTTTGTAATGTCTCAAAAATTAGGGGTTGTAATTTTTGCATAACTTCAAGTTGTGCTTGCTCAGCTGGTTATTTGAGTGTATTTGTAGGGTTCTAGGGAGGCCTGGGTTCAAGTCTGAGCCTTGGAAAAATTTTGGTTTTTGACCCTAAAGTGGATAGGGTTGGCAGTTGTAGGACTTAAGTGAATTTGTGTGCAGTTAGGAGTCACAAGATGAGCATGTGGCAAGATGGCTGTAGCATAATTAGGAAGGCAACGAGGGAGGGGGTTCAAATCCCACAACTTGCAATTGGAGGCTTTTATTTTGTGACTTAAGAGTGGAGGAAGCAGAGTTCAAATCAAACTCTTCAAGGGGAATTGGAGACTTGGTCAAAATTTTCAAATGGATGGAGGGGAGCAATAATAGGAGATTTCGGTGGAGTGTTGGCCGAAAGTGGGAGTGTGTCTAAGTGAGAATTTCGGCTGGAGAGGGGTCATTGGTAGCATTTTCAGCAATTTTGAGTAAGAGTAAAAACCGAAATCTCTTTGTGTTTTTAAAGTGTTCTTTTGGTTCTTTTCGGGTTTCTTTTTGTGGTGCCATCTCGGGTTTGTTTTGATTTGCTTCTTCTCATTTTCTGACCCATGCTGAATTTATTTCTTTCCCCATTCTTCTACTTTGTCTTCACTTTTTAACCATTGGTTGATCGGATAAGCCTCTCCTCTCCCACCTTATTTTCTCCTTTTCCATCTTTATCTCGCGGTTGTTGTCCTTTTACTGCCGGATCTCTTTTCTTCTTTTGGTTCTTCTGTGGCCAAGCTCATAACTTCACTTTCATCTCAAACTTCTCTTTACCTTGCGAAACTAGCCAACTTTAAGCCTTGATTCTTTTAAGTAGGCCGAATCTTTGAGGGCCGAATATTCTCTTCCCTTCGTCTAACTGTTTCAAAATCTAATCCACGTGTTGGTAAGTTGTGGCTTTAGCCGAATATAGGTTGGTTGTTTCTCTCTTTTTCCATTTGGGGCTCTTTGGGGCCGAAAGGTTGTTTCATTAGTGGCCATGGGGTAGCGTTCTAACATGATTTCGTAGTTTGTCTCTAGGGACTCGTTTCCCTAACCAAGGGGCGTAGGCAGATTACTCAGCCATTGCAAGGGGACTTTCATTTTCTGTTAAGTGCAATAAGTAGGTTTAAACGATTATTACTCGAGCCTAGCAAGACTTTGTGACTAACTCATGGACGGTCGTTGTTCTAGGTGCCTTGGAAGCTTTTCATACTGATAAACCGTAAAAGTAACATATTTTAAGCCCACATTTAGCATGCTTTTGGATGATTTAAACCATGAATTACGTAATTTGGAGCTCTTAATCCTTTGTTTTCATGTTTTATACTTAGGAGAGCACTGGATAACGAAAAGAATGGAAAATAGGCCCAAAATGAAGTAAATAGGCCATATCACGAAATCCACATGACCTGGGCCTAAGCCAGACGGCCGTGCCTCACTCAACAGTCTCGAACACGACCTGGCCGCGACTTACGCGGGCATGTGGCATGGGCGTGTCCCTGTCACTGGAAAGAGGAGTTTCACTTGAATTTGGATACATAGAGGCAAAGAAACATATTCCGAAGCCTATATATACACCCTAAGTATGACCAGAAAAGGGGGAGCCCAGTACTTTAGTCAGGGGGCATCCAACTAGGCCAAAGGAGGCAGAGTTGTGGGAATTTACTCGAAGATAGCCAGTTGATCCATCTCAAGAAGCCGGAGTTATACTCAAGACGGAGGATCTCTCCTTCAATTCCTTCAGGGGGTTTTAGGGATTTCTTATGTTTTGTTTTATCTTTCTTTTGAGATGTTTTCTTTTATTGTTATGAACTAAACCCTCAGATACCTAAGGGGGATGAAAACTAAGATAAATCTTGTTATTGTTTGCTGAACTATATGATAAATATTTGACTTGTTCTTAATTATGTGTTCTTAATTCTTGTGTTGATATTTCCGGGATATTAATTCAAGTATGATGTGCTTAGGTTGAGGAGCAAAAGTCCCTGCCTAAGAGTAGATCTAGCATACTTAAGCGGAGTTGATCGTGCGCCTAGAGATAGGGTGACAAGATTTTGCCGGATTAGGGTGAAACTTAATATGGGAGTCCATAGATCGAGTTAATGGGATTCTAGGGGTTTTAATTAGAAAGAGATTTCAATTAATCAACCTAGGGTTAGATGTTATTCGCCTCGAGAGAGGGTTTAGTATACATTAGGGAATCTTACGGATGAAGTCAAATAAATAAATCATCTGGTTCAGAGTTAGATAACAAGTGAAGTCTAGGTGGATTCTTCTTTGGGTGTCGTCTAAATCAATTGGTTTTTCCTCAAGTTATTCTTACAATTTCATTCTTCTTTGTCTTAGAGTCTTTTATTTAGTTGTTAATTAATTTTAGATTAGATAAAAATCACTTTAATTCTTAGGCTAGATAATAGAAAGAGAGTTAGTATTAGTACTTTTGGTTATTTTGGATTCGACATTCTAGTCTTGCCTTAACTATGCTACTGTTCGATAGGTGCGCTTGCCTTAAATCATTGTCATAGTTAGTTTCCAGGTTTGATCATTCTTTTTATAAATTTTAAGACTTTGACATTGCAAAAACAACGATCAAGTTTTTGGCGCCGTTTCCGGGGAACAAAAATATTAAGAAAACTTAATTTTTATTACTTTAGCCTTTTTTTTTACCTTCGCAATTAAAGTTTGTTTTTATTTTTCTAATTTTTCTATCTTTCTTTTTTCCTTTCAGGTACCTCTAGTTTATGACTAGAAGGAACCCGACATGACCTTTACTTTACGATGGTGATATTGAAGGTACCATTCGCAGAAATCGCAGAGAGATAAGGTGAAGCTTAAACTACATAGACAACGAGCAAGAAGCCGCAATAAATACCACAGAAGAGATGGCTGAAAATAATCCGCCACCTCTAGAGATGGCCGAAAATCATGCTCCTCGAACTATGTATGATTATGCTAAACCTAGTTTAACAGGAATTGAGTCTAGTATTGTTAGGCCTACTATTGCTGCAAACAATTTTGAACTGAAACCTAACATTATACAGATGATATAATAGTTTGTTCAGTTTGATAGTTTGCAGGATAAGGATCCTAACACACACTTAGTGAATTTTCTAGAATTCTGTGATACCTTCAAGATAAATGGTGTTTCTGATGATGCCATCCGTCTTCGGTTATTTCCCTTTTCCCTAAGGAATAAAGCCAAACAGTGGTTACATTCTCATCCACAAGGGGTCAATCACTACATGGGATCAAATGACTGAAAATTTTTTATTAAAATATTTCCCACCGGCCAAAACGGCCAAATTGAGGAATGATATCTGTTCTTTTGTGCAGATAGATTCACAGACACTTTATGATGCGTGGGAGAGATACATAGATTTGTTAAGAAGGTGCCCGCACCATGGATTACCTTTGTGGCTAAAGGTTTAAACTTTTTATAATGGTGTGAAACCTTCAACAAGGCAACTAATATTTCAGCCGCCGGTGGAACACTGAACAACAAAACTCCTGAAGCTGCCTATGAGTTTATAGAGGAGATGTCACAGAATAACTATCAGTGGCAAGTTACGAGGACAAGGCCAGCCAAAGCAGCAAGAGTTTTCAACATCGACGTAGTGACCGCGTTATCAAATCAGGTAGAATTGTTACATAAAAATTTGATTAGTTTCTATGGTTCTTCATAGGCACATCCAGTGATGCAGTGTGACGCAAGTGAAAGAGTGGTGAATTTTGGGTACCCACCCTACGAATAGGGCATGGAGAGTGAACAAATGAACTATATTTGTAACAATTTCCGACCTAACAATAAGCCTTATAGTAATACTTATAATACAGGTTGGAAGAACCACCCCAATTTCTCATGGGGTGGTCAAGGAAATCAAAGGCAACAACCATCCCAAAACTTCCAACAATAGCCCTACCCACAAGAAAAGAAATCAAACCTCGAGGAGATGCTGACAAAATTTATAGCAAGCTCAGAAAAACATTTCCAAGATATAGAAACACGTTTCCAAAAGATAGAAACAAAACTTTAAGAACAACAAGCATCGACACGGGAGCTCAAAGACCAAATCGGACAACTAGCTAAGCAGCTCTCTGAGAGACCACAGGGAAGACTACTGATAAACTGGAAATATAACATATTTTAATCCCACATTTATTATGCTTTTTAGAGTTTTAAGCCTTGTTTTATATAAAAAGGTGCTTTTAATCCTTTCTTTTCGTGTCTTATACCCAGGAAAGCACCCAAGAACGAAAAGAACGCAAAACAGGCCTAAAATGAAGAAAAAGGGCCTTTCCACGAAATCGACACGGCCTGGACCAAGGACCACACAGCCGTGCCTCGACGAACACCTGGAGCACGGTCTCACCACCACCACACACAGCCGTGCCAATAAAGAAATCTGAACACAGTCAGGCCCCGACTTGCACGGGCGTGTGACATGGCCATGCCTTTAACGCTGGAAAGAGTAATCTCAATCAGAAAATGATACTTAGGGAGAAAGAATCTCATTCCAAGAGCCTTTATATACACCCCAAGTACCACCTTGAAAGGGGAGTGAAAGCTAGGCCAATGAGCCAATCTTATGTTTTGTTTTATCTTTTCTCTTGTGATGTTTTATTTTTCTTTCATGAACTAAACCTTTCAGATACCTGAAGGGGGATGAAGCCTAGACAGATGTTTATTATTTGATTCTTAGATTATATGATAAATTACTTAGTTTGTTCTTAATTATGTTTCTTACTCAATATCGAATGTGCTTAGGTGGAGGAGGAATAGACCCTGCCTAAGAGTAAATCTAACATAATTAAGCGGAGTTGATCAGGCGCCTAGAGATAGGGTTACGAGATTTTGCCAGATTAGGGTGAAACGTAATATGGGAATCCATTGATCGATTTACTACTTTCCTAGAGGGTTATTATAAGCGAACGAGAGTTCCACTAATTAACCTAGGATTACACGTTATTCACCTCGAGAGAGGGTTTAGCATAGGTTAGGGAGTCTCACGGATCAAGCTAAGTGAAAGAAATCGTATAATTTAGGGTTAAGTAATAAAGTGAAGTTTAGGTGGATTCTTCCCGAGGGTATCATAAAAATCAACTGAGTCTTTTCTAAGTTATCAGCAATCTAGTCTTTTTGTCCTTGTTTCTTAAAGTCTAGTTATCGTTACTACCATTCACAACCAACCCTTATCTTACTTAGGCTAATTAATAAAGAAAAAGTGAGTACGAGTACTAGAAAACTTAGTTCCTTTGGGATCGACATCCGGTCTTGCCTAAACTATACTACTGTTCGATAGGTACACTTGCCTTAACATCATTGTCAGAGTTAGTCTCCAGGTTTGATCGTTCTTTTATAAATATTTAAAACTCTGATTTCACAGCGATCAAGTTTTTGGCGCCGTTGCCAGGGAACTAAAATACTAAGAAAGCTTTATCTTTATTGTTTTAGCCATTATTTTACAATTTGTTTTGTTTTGTTTACTTAGGTTAGAATTTTAATTTTTAATTTTTTAATTTTAATTTATTTTTTTCTCTTTTCTAGGTACCTCTAGTTTATGACTAGAAGGAATCCGAAAGGACCTTTGGTACACGATAGTGATATCGAAACAACCGCTCGTAGGAATCAACGGGAAACCAAGCGATCCCTAGACTACACAAAAAGAGAGGAAGAAGACAGATCCAATCCTACTGAAGGGATGGACGAACACCGCCCACCACTACGCGATGTGGGAGATCAGAATACTCCACGTACAATGTTTGACTATGCGAAACCGCATTTAACAGGAGCAGAATCTAGTATTGTTAGGCCTGCTATAACTGTTAACACTTTTGAGTTAAAACCTAACACGATACAAATGATTCAATAGTTTGTTCAATTTGATGGTTTGCAGGACGAAGATCCAAACATGCATATAGCTAACTTTTTGGAGTTCTGTGATACATTTAAAATAAATGGCGTTTCTGATGATGCCATATATCTTCAGTTATTCCCTTTTTCATTAAGGAATAAAGCCAAACAGTGGTTAAACTCGTTACAACGAGGGTCGATCACTACATGGGATCAAATGATAGAAAAATTGTTAATGAAATATTTCGTACTGGCCAAAACAGCCAAATTATGTAATGATATCTCTTCCTTTGTGCAGATGGATTTAGAAACACTATACGATGCATGGGAGAGGTTCAAAGATCTCTTGGGGAGGTGCCCACATCATGGTTTACCCCTGTGGCTACAAGTCCTAACCTTTTATAACGGAGTAAATCCCTCAACGAGGCAACTAATAGATTCAGTCGCTGGTCGAACGCTAAACAACAAGACGCCTGAAGCAGCCGACGAGTTCAGTGAAGAGATGTCTTTAAACAACTATCAATGGCAAGCTTCAAGGACCAAGCCAACAAAATTGGTAGGAGTCTACAATGTTGACTCCATGACCATGCTATCAACGCAACTAGAGATGATGAATAAGAAGCTTGATAGTTTGTGTTCTTCACAGATACACCCAGTCATGTAGTGCGACGTTGGTGGAACTGTGGCGAATCCTGAGTACCCACCCTACCAACCAGGAGCAGAAGATGAACAGATGAACTATATAGGTAATAATTTCTGATCTAATAATAATCCTTATAGTAATACTTACAATCTAGGTTGGAGGAACCACCCGAATTTTTCATGGGGAGGACAAGGCAATCAAGGGAATCAAAGACAAAAACCCTCCCAAAACTTCCGAAATCATCCATATCCACAGGACAATAAGCCCACCTTCGAGGAACGCATCCAAGAAGTTGATAGAATAATTAAAAGCAATGAAAGCCGAATGGAAGAAATTGCTAAGACAGTCAATGAAGCAAGCAAAGCCATCGAACAATTTGCGAAGATAATGTCTGAACGACAACAGGGACGATTACCTAGCAATGCCGAAATCAACCCTAAGGAGCAGATACCAGTCATCACACTTCAAGAAAGCAAAGAGTCAGAAGCACCTATTATAATTCTGAAAAGTAAGGAAGATAACGGTATAACAGTGGAACTACACGAAAAGCCGAAATCTATAGTCAATGAGTATAAACCTCGCATTCCTTACCCCGCGGCACTACAAACAGACGACTCAGAAGAACAATTTGGTAAGTTCCTTAAACTTTTAAAGAAATTACATATTAACTTACCACTTCTTGAAGCTCTTTTTCAGATACCGGATGCACGAAAATTTTTAAGACAGCTCTTGACCAACAAACGCAAAATAGATGAAGAGCACCACGTGGAACTTAACGCAACATGTTCAGTAATGCTACAAAATAGACTACCACAGAAGCAAAAAGATCCAGGGAGTTTTAAAACTCCAAGTTTAATTGGTAGTTTAAAAATTGACAATGCGTTAGCTGATTTAGAGGCAAGCATAAATGTTATGCCTTATACATTGTTTAAACGATTAGGTTTAGGGAAACCAAAACAAACTAAGATGAGTATACAATTAGCGGATAAAACTGTTAGAATCCCTAGGGGTATCATAGAAGTTGTGCTCGTCCAAAGTGATAAATTCATTTTTCTCGTAGACTTTGTCGTTTTAAACATGGATGAGGATAATTCAATCCCCTTAATTTTAGGAAGACCTTTTCTAGCAACTGCCAGGACTAAAATTGATGTTGCCACAGGAGAACTTATACTTTGTGTAGGAGATGATTCAATTAGTCTTCAAGCCCTCGATTCAGCCAGGTCACCAAAAACTCAAGGTAAGTAAGAAAATTCTTTGAATAACCATTTAAATTCACCTTGTTTTCAGGAATCCCCAAAAACGGGGTCAGTTGAGCAAGATCCTCAGTTTAGTGCTAACCAAGAATTAAACCACGGGGAACAAAGAACCTAAATTGATGACCTAGATGAATGGAAAACACACTTCAAGGAGAAACTAGGGTTACACACGGAAGACCAGGAAACACAAGTCAATACAGAGTCGGTTCCACACGAAGAAAAACCAGAGGAACCACCCGAAGAGTTTGTAGGGACGTCAAATCACTATAAAATAAGAGGTTAGTTCTTGTTAGAGAAAGACAAGTCCCACGTCACCACTACAAACCTGAAGGAAAAGGGAGAATTTTTACTAAAGGTACACAATATCTTTCCACAAGAGAAAGTCGAGGTAAGCACTCCAACATTTGACACTTTTACAATAAACACTCCTCGACTTCAATTTTGTCATAAAACTGAAAACATAAGGGAAGATATTCAAACCTTCAAGCCTCCTTAAAATTTTTGAGTATTATAGAAGTCTAGCTTAAGACTATAAACGAGCGCTTATCGGGAGGCAACCCGAGTACCAACCTCATTTCGTTTTGCAGATTTTGGTTTTATTTTCTTTATTATTTTTTAACTAACCTAAAAGTGCAGAATTTCAGCACACACGGCCTTACACACGGCCGTGTCCATAGCCGTGTGGACCACCAAAACTGCCACACTGACGAAGCAGAGGCCGTGCAGTCAGCCCAACCACCACTCCGACGTCATAGATCCCACTACTTTTGGCACGGGCACCGACAGACAAGGCACAGCCGTGGCACAAATCGTGTGAAGCTACTGACTTCCACACCACGGCCAAAACACGGCCATGCCTAAAACTGTGTGAAAACCCTGAGAACACTAACTTATCGACCACGAGTAGAACATGCCCGTGGCAAAGAATCGTGCCCAAAACAAACACGACAAAAGCATGGACGTGGTGGGATCATGCACGGGCAAAAGGGTGGTAACACCCTCTAAAACACGGCCGTGCGAGACGGCCGTGTAAGTCAACACGCCCAGGAGCCACGGCCATGGGAGAGCAGAACATTTGAGCATCTATTTAAACACTTCACTCCTTTCTTTTCCTCATCTGATTTTCTCACTATTTCCTTGAAGTCTCAATCTTTTTCATCTCAAATTCTATTTTCTCTAAACCTCTAGATCCTTGAGCAAGCCAAACCACAATGACGAAGAAGCGTAAAAGGCCACATTTCGCAAGGAAGAATGTTCACTATGAGTTCATGCCCGTAGCTTCATTCCAACACCGAGCCAAGGATATTTGAGGCTACTTAGTTTTGATATTTTCTTTCTCTTTTGCTTCAAGTTGCTGCTCTTCTCCTTTATTTTCCTTTTCTAAATTTCTACACAACTATTTTGGTTTGATTTTGTTTTAGCTTTTTAATTTCAGGTTCGAAAGGCTGCTAGGGAATCACGCCACTTCCGCCTCCTCCACCACATCCTTCTCCTTAGCGTTGATTCCCACCTTGCGAACCATCCCTCAATAAGGACTCTTCAGTCCATGTATCTTTAAATTTTGTTTTGTTTACATTTTTGTTTCCTCTTTCTTTATTTTACTTTTATTGAATTATCTGTTTAGTTTCTTTTTCTTAGGTATTAATAAGTCCTAGCTCTCACGCAACCCACTCCCATACCGACGCCTTCGCCATAGCAGGAACCACCCGCCGCAAGCACCATCCGTATCCCAGGGAGTAATCTTTACCCTTCTCTTTTGATTTGTCCTATCAAAATTTTTATCCATCTTTGTACATTGAGGGCAATGTACATCTTAAGTGAGGGGGTAAATAGTTATATCCAACTTTTTTCATTATTCTCAAAACCCTAAGGGTAAAAACGAAATACATTGTGCCTAATTTTTTTCACTATTCTCAAGTTCCTAATTAAATCTTATTCTTAAAGTAAATTGTCATATTACTAATTAGGATGAAATTTTTATTGATTTATGATTTTCATTGATATGTTTTTGAATAAGTCATAGTTAATTGTACATTAATGATTAGTTTAAGGAATACTAGAGAATCAAGCATGATAAGTCTGTTTTTCAGACAAAAAAATTGTTGCTAGGTTGTTGACCTGAAATTAAATTCTACCTTGAAATTTGAAATTTATAAGGATGATATCAAAACACCCGTAATTTTCTGTGAGCATTTGAACCCTATATAACATACATCCTTTTTCATGCTCAGTCTTTGATTATGAGTGTGTCAACTGTGAACTGTTATTCTAGAACTTGCTTCGTTTATACATGTCGAGACCACAGTTATGATTTGATATATAGAGATGATGAAGGCACTTAGGTTTTAACCCACTAACTCCACTAAATAGCTCACCCTAACAAATTAACCCCTAGTGAACCCCTTTGATCCTAACAACCCCTTTTTGTTAACTTAACCGCTAGTATTAACCCCGAGCCTTTGTATCTGTTTTCCCTTCTCTTTTGATTAACCCTTAATCGACTTTTGATTTGATTAGCTACCGAAAATTTATTACTTAGTTTGTTCTTAAAAAAAAAATTTAAAGTCTGTCAATTTATAGTTTAAAAAAAGAGATTACACAAGTAAAAGTATAATTCCAGAAAAAAGCTCGTATTAGTAAAGTATTATTTAGTAGATGAAAGTTTTGGGAAATTTTTAGGATAAGTACTTGTCAAGTCAATCTCGATTCTAACCTTCTAATTTCATCTTGTGACCTCACCTTTCACCTTAGCCCCATTACAACCCGATCAAAGACCTTTTGGTCTAATTATCATCTCGTATTACAGTGGTGGAGATTTGATTTTGAAGCAAGCTTATGGGATTAACTTTTCAGGTTTGACGTATGAGCGATCCTTTCTAACCCTTAAACACTTCTGAGTGATTTGAGTGAACTTTAAGCGAGGATATCAATCCTTGTTGATTTTAAATTGAAAAGGTAGCTGTTTAAAGGAAGGAAAACACCTACATTTTTGAGATATAAACTCATGACTTGTCTTGTTTGAACCTCTAGGACACTTTGAATTAAATCCTTCATGTATGAATTATCTATGAATTTGGATAAAACATTGTCAATAAGACTTATAAATCGTGGAAAAAGTTCATCTTGATTGTAAGATGAGAATTTTGCTTGAGGACAAGCAAAAGCTTAAGTGTGGGGGTATTTGATAAACCGGAAATATAACATATTTTAATCCCACATTTATTATGCTTTTTAGAGTTTTAAGCCTTGTTTATATAAAAAGTTACTTTTAATCCTTTCTTTTCATATCTTATACCCAAGAAAGCACCCGAGAATGAAAAGAACGCAAAACGGGCCTAAAACGAAGAAAAGGGGCCTTTCCACAAAATTGACATGGCCTGGACCAAGGACCACACGACCGTGCCTCGACGAACACCTGGAGCACGATCTCACCACCACCGCACACGATCGTGCCAATAAAGAAATCCGAACACGGTCAGGCCTCGACTTGCACGGGCGTGTGACATGGCCGTGCCTTTGACGCTGGAAAGAGTAATTTCAATCAGAAAAGGATACTTAGGGAGAAAGAATCTCATTCAAAGAGCCTATAAATACACCCCAAGTACCACCTTGAAAGGGGGCGAAAGCTAGGCCAAGGAGCCAAGCGGAGAAGGTCAGAGTTACGGAATAACGCGAGGCTAGCCAGTCGATTCATCACCAAGAAGCCGGAATTATACTCAAGACGATGGAATTCTCCTTCAATCTCGACAGGGAGTTTTAGGATTTTTCTTATGTTTTGTTTTATCTTTTCTCTTGTGATGTTTTATTTTTCTTTCATGAACTAAACCCTTCAGATACCTGAAGGGGAATGAAGCCTAGACAGATGTTTATTATTTGATTCTTAGATTATATGATAAATTACTTAGTTTGTTCTTAATCAAGTTTCTTAATCAATATCGAATGTGCTTAGGTGGAGGAGGAATAGACCATGCCTAAGAGTAGATCTAACATAATTAAGCGGAGTTGATCGGGCGCCTAGAGATAGGGTTACGAGATTTTACCGGATTAGGGTGAAACCTAATATGGGAATCCATTGATCGATTTACTGCTTTCCTAGGGGGTTATTATAAGCGAACGAGAGTTCCACTAATTAACCTAGTATTAGACGTTATTCACCTCAAGAGAGGGTTTAGCATAGGTTAAGGAGTCTCACGGATCAAGCTAAGTAAAAGAAATCGTATAATTTAGGGTTAAGTAATAAAGTGAAGTTTAGGTGGATTCCTCCCGAGGGTATCATAAAAATCAACTGAGTCTTTTCCAAGTTATCCCCAATCTAGTCTTCTTGTCCTTGTTTCTTAAAGTCTAGTTATCGTTACTACCATTAACAACCAACCCTTATCTTACTTATGCTAATTAATAAAGAAAAAGTAAGTACTAGTAAACTTAGTTCCTTTGGGTTCGACATCCGGTCTTGCCTAAACTATACTACTGTTCGATAGGTACACTTGCCTTAACATCGTTGTCAAAGTTAGTCTCCAGGTTTGATCGTTCTTTTATAAATATTTAAAACTCTGATTTCACAATGATCAACTACCAAGCAACACCGAGACTAACCCAAGGGGGCAAGTTCAAGCCATAACAGCTTTAGATAGTGAAGGGTTAGACGAGCCGAACTTAAAGCAAAAGAATGTGGTAGAAAAAGGTAAGGTTGAGGTAAAATCAAAACTAGTAGTCAAAGAGTACAAACCTCGCATACCATATCCACAAGCAATAATGAGAGACGACACAGAGGAGTAGTTCGGTAAGTTTCTTAAACTCTTAAAGAAATTACATAATAACTTACCGTTTCTTGAAGCTCTTTCGTAGATTCCAGATTCTAGGAAATTCTTAAAGAAACTATTAACAAATAAGCTCAAGATAGACGGGGAATCGCATGTGGAACTGAACGCATTGTGCTTAGCAATGTTACAAAATAAACTACCACCGAAATTGAAAGATTCGGCGAGTTTTACAATTCCATGCTTAATTGGTAGTTTATCTATTGACAATGCATTAGCTGATTTAGGGGAAGCATAAATGTCATGCCTTACAAATCATTTAAACAACCAGGTCTAGGGAAACCCAAACAAACTAGGATGAGCATTCAATTAGATGATAAAACTATTAGAGTTCCTAGGGGTATAATTGAAGATGTACTTGTGAAAATTGATAAATTCATATTCCAGTAGACTTTGTCGTTTTAGACATGGATGAGGACAACACGATCCCCTTAGTTTTAGAAAGGCCCTTTTTGGCAACAGCCAGGACTAAAATTGATGTCAGTACAGGTAAACGCATACTTTGTATAGGTGATGAATCAATCAGTCTACAAGATCTCGACTCGGCTAGGACATCAAGTGACAAAGGTGAGAAGGTAAATTCTGTTGAAAAAATTCCCGCTAAACCTTCTTTTCAGGAAACACCACGAAGCCACAAACATGAGCCGAATCATAGACCTCATGCCAATAAAGAAGAATTATATGAGGAACGAAGCCTTAAGGTTGACGAACTAGACGAGTGGAAGATACACTTTAAAGAGAAATTACAACTACACGAAGTAAAACCGAATGAGCCCCCAAAAGAGCTCATAGGGACATCCAATCACTTCAAAATAGAAGACCAGGTATTGTTAAATAAGGGAGACCCTAGAATCACCATATCAGACTTGAACACTGAACAAGAAATCCCTTTTGAGGTATGTAATGTCTTCCCATACGGAACAGTCAAGGTAACTCATTCTGAATTCGGCACCTTTAAGGTAAACACCACTCGACCCAAACTTTATCGTGGAATTGATAGTATGAGAGAAGATATTCAACTCCTCAAACCACCATGAATATAAAATGAGAGAAGAATCTAGCTTAAGACTATAAACGAGCGCTTCTCGGGAGGCAACCCAAGTACTAACACCATTAACCTTTCCATTTTATTTAATCTTGTGTTATTTTTTTCTTTCCCTTTCAGCACCTAACTGTAAATTAACCAAAAAGTGCAGATTTCCAGGCTACACGGCCTTGGCCGTGGCCGTGTGGACCTCATGAATCTCTGTACTGACATGGCAAGGATGGTACGAGTCAGATAAACTCAGTTTTTAGAGTCACGAACTCAAACCACCACACCACGGGCACCAACAAAACTCCATGGCCGTGCGATACTACTGTGGTCGACACTGTTAGAATATACACGGGTGTGGAAACCTGAGCACGGGTGCAGGAGAAACGAATGAAGCTCACCACAGCCATGTGATGTGGCCATGTGAGATGCCACACCCATGCTACATGGCGTGTGAATGTACCTGACTTGAGAATTTTATTTACACCACCCACCCCTCCCTCTTCTCACCTATTTCTCAACCTCCTTCATCACTTAAAACCCTTCTACACCCCCCATTCTCAGCATTCCTTATTTTCATAACATTCCTCCCAATCTTTTGGCCGTGTCGAAGAAACGACAGAATCGAAGCACAGTCTCCCAGAGGAAGACCAATCTACATAAGTTCATGCTGGCCGCTTCATCCAAACAATAAGCCAAGGGTCTTTGAGACCATTTAATTTTTCTTCTTCTCTACTCTTCTCCTTTATTTTCCTTCTCTCTGACTATCTTATGCTTAATTTAGTTTATTTTATTTTAATTTCATAGTGTCAGGTTCTAAAGGCTGCTAGGGAATCACGCCTTGGGAACCACGACTACCACCTCCGTAGCCTTAGAGGTCACACCCACCTCGCGAACCATCCAACAATAAGGACTCTTCGGTCCATTCATTTTTAATTTTCATTTTATTTTCATTTTTGTTTCCTTTCTCTTTCTTATCTTTCATTGTATAATTAGTATATTTTAATTATTTCTTAATATTTCCTGGCTAATTCTCTATGAGCTCCCAATTTCTTCATCTAAATGCAGAGCTCGGTAGCAGCTACCATATCTCTGGACTCCAAACTCAAGGATTTCATCCATAATTTAGGAAGTTTCACTTCTCTCCTATGTTTTGATTACTCTAGTACTATTATCTATCTTTGTACATTGAGGGCAATGTACATCTTAAGTGTGGGGGGTTAGCTATAAAATTATTTGAAAAACCCTGAATTATATCTTGATTAAAGTAAGTTAATCATATTTTGATTGGAACAAAATTTCCCTTGATTTATGATTTTTGTTAATATGTTTTAGATTAAGTCATTGATAATTGTGCATTGATGATTACATTTGAAAGATACTAGAGAATCAAGCATGATAAGTCTATTTTTCAGAAATTAAAAATTTTGTTAGGTTGTCTAGCTGAACCTAAATGTTACTTTGTAGTTTGAAATTTACGAGGTTGACATCAAAATACCCATAATTTTTGTGAGACTTTGAGCCTTATAGAGCATATATTCTTTTTCTTGCTCACTTTTGATTATGTGTGTGTCAACATTGATCTATTATTCTAGAACTTGCATTGATCATACATGTCGAGACCACACCTTTGATTTGATATACAGAGATGATAAATGCACCTAGGTTTTGACCCACTCACACTACTAAAAGACCTACCTTCATAATTAACCCTTAGTGAACCCAGTTGATCCTAACAACCTTTTTTTTTTGACTTACCCATTAATATTAACCCAAAACCCTTTGTATTTGTTATCACCATTCCTTTTGACTACCCTTACGTCGAGATTCAATTTGATCAGTTGCCTAAATATTTTATCTATTTCAATCTATCCTTTATTATATATTTGACTTGCTCTTAAAAAAATGAAGTATATTCATTATTAGTTATATAATTAAGTGAGCTTACATGTTTAAATTTTAAATCTTAAAGAAAAAGCTCGTATTATTAGTTTTTAATTGATGTAATTATTTAAGATATGTTCATTGTTTCTTGTTAGGTAATTTGTCAGGTCAATCTTGATTCTAACCCTCTAATTTAGCCTTTATCCACACCCTTAACCTAAGCCCCGCTACAACCCTGTTAAAGACCTTTTGATTTGTGTATCATCTCATATTATAGTGGTCGAGATTTGATTTTCATGCAAGCCTATAGGATTAACTCATCATGTTTGACTTCTCAGTGCTTAATTCTGAACCTTAAACACTTTGTGTGATTTGAGTGAATCTTTAGTGAGGGTGTCAATTCTTATCAATTTTGAATCAGAGGTAATTATTTAGATGAAGGGAAACAGCTATGCTTTTGTGCTACAAATGTATGACTTTGACTGTTTGAATCTTTAGGACTCTTTGAGTTGAATTATCCATGTATGAATTATCTTTGAATTATGATAAAGCATTATTAATGAAATTATGAATCAAGGAAGTTTGTTTTAATTGTGACTTGAGAATTTTGCTTGAGGACAAGCAAAAGCTTAACTGTGAGGGTATTTGACAAACCGTAAAAGTAACTGATAAACCATAATTATAACATATTTTAATCCCTTGATTTATGTAAAAAGGTTCTCTTAATCCTTTCTTTTCATGTCTTATACCCAAGAAAGCACCCGGGGATGAAAAGAACATAAAACGGGCCCAAAATGGAGTAAATGGGCCATATCACAAAATCGACACTGCCTGGCCCAAAGATCACACGGTCGTGCCTCATCAAGCATCTAGAACACGGCCTAAACCCAACTTGCACGATCGTGCCTCATTAAATAAGTCCAAGTACGGCCTAATCACGATTCACACGGGCGTGTGCCATGGCCGTGTCCCTGTCGCTGGCAAGAGCAATTTCATTCGGGAAAGGATACTTGGAGGCAAAGAAACACATTCCAAAGTCTATTCAAACACCCACATAGGAATCCTATTCGGATTAGGATACTTGAAGGCCAAGTAAGGCATCTCAAAGCCTATATAAACACCCAAGGGGACAACTTGAAAAGGGAGTTCGGCAGAAGCCGAAACCGGCGGTTAGCTAGGTCAAAGAGCCAAGCCGAAAAGGCCAGAATTGTGGGAATCACTTAAAGATAGCCAGTTGATCCATCTCAAGAAGCCTAAGTTCTACTCAGACGGTGGATTTCTCCTTCAATTCCTTCAGGGAGTTTTGGGGATTTCGTATGTTTTGTTTTATCTTTTCTCTTGAGATGCTTTCGTATTTTGTTATGAATTAAACCCTTAAGATACCTGAAGGGGATGAAACCTATGATGGATATTGCCATTATTTTCTGAATTATATGATAAATACTTAGTTTGTTCTTAATTATGCATGCTTAATCTAAATTTTATGTGCTTAGGTGGAGAAGGAATAGATCCTACCTAAGAGTAGATCTAGCAAAATTAAGCAGAGTTGATCGCACGCTTAGAGATAGCGTAACAGCCCGATTTAGGGCCTAGTCAGAATAGTGGTGAATTTATGAGTTTTTAAAGTTTACGTCATGTTTACGTGCTAGTGTAAGAGTTTCATGAAGCAATTTTATTAAATTGAGGTTGATTGGTCCAAAAAGGACTAAATTGTAAAAGTTGCAAAATATGAGTTTCTAGAAGCTTTTTGTATGAAATAGATTTAGAATATAAATTAGAAGTCCTTAAGTAGCAATTTCCTCAAATTATAATTTTTGGACAAAATTGGACATGAGTTAGTAAAACAGAAATTTTTAAAGAGAAGGGCATTTTGGTCATTTATTAATTAAATGATTAAAATAGGAAAAAGATGAGAAAAATCATTCATCTTCTTCCTTGTGGGTGCCAAAATTTTGAAGAACCCCATAGCTAGGGTTTGTTCATCTTTCAAGCTTGCTAGTAAGTTCATTTGAGTCCCGTTTTTAATATTCTGCGTATTTTTGAAGTTCTCGTATTATGAATTAGCTATTTTTAGCTATAAAATGAGCTAAGATGCATGTACAAAAATCTACCCATGAATGAAATGCATGTTAAATGATGTTTTATGGAAGTTTATGAGAGAGTTTGATGTTAGATAAACATCTTTTTCTAATTGAATTTCATGAAAAATGAATATAGGGACTAGTTTGTAAAAGTTGTGAAATTGGTCATACCTATTGAAAATAGTGAGAATTGATGATTACTATAGTTGAGACTATTAATCATCTAAGCATGAAGATTAAGAAAGTTGAATGAAAATCAATTTACGAGCCTAGGGGCAAAAGTGCAAATGTGAGAAAGTATACGGGCAAAATAGTAATTTTGCCAAAGTATGAGTAATGAGTCAATTTAGTCAATGTGATTATTAAATGATTTATTTAGGATTATAGATGAAGAAAAACGAAGTCCGGATTAAAACTGAGGCGAGAACAAAGTCGAGGACTAAAGTGCATAGCTACATACATTTTGTATATTGAGGTAAGTTTGTATGGTTTCTAAGCTTTATGATTTATATCATTCATTTGCTTAGACTAATGTACATTATTATCATGGAATGCTTACTGTTATGTTAAACAAAGAAAACAATGAGATTAAGCAAGAGAAAGTCCTGATTGAAAGTGAATTACCTAGGATACTTGATCTACCACGTGAAATGAGAAAGTTGTCATGTATGTCCAAGGAAAGCTTAGCATTGAACAAGTTATCATGTAAGTCCAAGGCAAGCTTGGCATTGAACAAGTTATCATGTAAGTCCAAGGCAAGCTTGGCATTGAACAAGTTATCATGTAAGTCCAGGGCAAGCTTGGCATTGAATAAGTTATCATGTAAGTCCAAGGCAAGCTTGGCATTGAACAAGTTATGCCGTAAGTCCAAGGGAAGCTTGGCATTGAACAAGATATCAAGAGAAAGACTTCATATAAGTCCATGTCAATACATGGCCTTGAAATAAGTCCATGTCAATACATGGCCTTGAAAGCTAGATGAGATATTCCATGTAAGACCATATCAAGTATATGGCTTTGGCTTCATGTTACGTGGAAAGAGATTTAGTATCCTCGGTTACTTGCAGAAATTGATCGGACAAGTAAGTAAAGTTAGAATGAGATAACAAGAAAGCTTAGAAAGTAAAGCTATCATCAAGTTGAAATTGAGTATTATTATGTTATGCATAAAGAATTAGAGATCATGTTTATTATATTAAAGTATGCTGATCATGTTACAAGTACCTTGTTTACCTTACAAGTATGAGAATATTAAGTATCATGAGACAAGTAAGAATCATGTATGAGTAAGTAAGCTTTATAGCTGAAATTGTGACATCATTGCTATGTCAAATGGTTTATATTAAGCAAGTGTGTTGATATGTATTTTACATGTAAACTTACTAAGCTAAATGCTAACGTCTTTAATTCTTTCTTTCTATGTAGACCTACCAAGCTAACTTATGGATCATCGGAGTCAGAGTTCATAGCACACTATCAATCCTTATTTTCGTATAGCCAAATTATTTTACTAAGCATGGCATGTATAGGAATATTCATTTTGAAAACAAGTTTTTAGGAAGGGCCATTGTAAAGGCTATCAAACCATTATTCTTTTGTATATGGCTAAGTGGTTGGCCAAAATTGACTATATGTATGTTGTTGAATTTAATGAAGCATGTTGTATAGTTCATGAAATGTATGGTGTTGATCTTGATTCCAGGGTGGCAAATGGTTTGGTAAATAGCCTCTGAGTGCCCACACGGTTAGACACACGGGCGTGTGTCTAGGCCGTGCATACCCTGCACCTTATTATTATTAGTCAGAATAAGCCACGGGTAAATCCCACGGCCGTGTGCATGAGCCGTTTGAGATACACGGTTTGGGCATGGGCGTGTGCCCAGGCCGTGTGGATCAAGTCAGTAGCTCCCCACGATTGGAAGACACGGGCGTGTCAAGGCCGTGTGGATCAAGTCAGTAACTCCCCACGGTTGGAAGATATGGGCATGTTAAGGGGTACACGAGCGTGTCCCAAGTCACATGGGCGTGTGACCCCTGTTTCCAAGAAAGGTTTTCGATCAAATTTCGAAATTTTTCAAAGTTATGCTTAAGGACTCGTAAGTCTGTAGCACATATGACTAGACTAAGAAAGAAAAGTTTTTAAGTCGAAACGAAATTTTACAGCTTGTAAGTGTATGTTAAGTGTGTTCAAGCATGGTAATGTCTCGTATCCAGTCTTTGCATCGGTCTTGGGTACGGGGTGTTACATATAAGGTGACGAGATTTTGCCGAATTAGGGTGAAACCTAATATGGGAGTCCATAGATTGATTTTCTGCTATTCTAGGGGGTTATTATAAGAGAACGAGAGTTCCACTAATTAACCTAGGGTTAGACATTATTCACCTCGAGAGAGGGTTTAATATACGTTAGGGAGTCTTACGGATCAAACTAAGTAAATAAATCATATAGTTCAGGGTTTAATAACGAGTGAAGTCTAGGTGGATTCTTCCTGACGGTATCGTATTGATCAGCTGAGTTTTGCCTAAAGTTATTTTCGAATTCGTTCTTTTTGTCTTTGTGTCTTTAGCTTAGCAGTTCGTTAAATTTAGATTAAATACAATTTCATTTATTTTAGGCTAAACAATAAAAAGAAAGTTAGTATTAGTACTTTTAGTTCCTGTAGGTTCGACAATCTAGTCTTGCCTTAGCTCTACTACTGTTTGATAGGTACACTTGCCTTTAATCATTGTCAGAGTTAGTTTCTAGGTTCGATCATTCTTTTATAAATTTTAAAGCTCTGATTTCTAGGTTTGATAGGTACACACAGTAATGCAATATGACTCAAATCTAAGAGGCGTGGCGAATCCTAAGAACCCACCCTACGGATATGGCATGAAGAACGAACAAGTCCACTATATGGGTAGCTATTCTAGACCTCAAAATAATTTTTATAATGACACTTATAATACAGGTTGGAGGTACCATCCCAATTTCTCGTGGAATGATCAAAATAGCCAAAGACCGGAACTTCATCCAGATTTTCAACAACCACCTCACCAACAAGAAGAGGAGTCGAACATTGAAGAGATGCTAACAAAATTCATGACAGCCACAGAAACCCGCTTCCAAGATACTGAGAAAACACTTAAAAGCAAGGAGAACCGAGTTGGGGAACTTACTAAGTCAGTCAAGGAAGTCACTAATGCAGTGGAATAATTTGCAAAGCTAATGGTAGAACGATCGCAAAGATGTCTACCAAGTAATACTGAAACTAACCTGAGAGAGCAAAATCAAGCCATTTACGATAGTGAAGGGTTAGACGTACCAAACACAAGGGAAGAACCTGTGGTAAGTGAAGGTAAGGTTGAGGTGTGCCATAATATACCAAAATCGGTAATTACAGAATACCAACCTCGTGTGCCATATCCTAATGCAATAAAGAAAGACCACACAGAGGAGGAATTCGGTGAACTCACACTTCGTGTAGACGAAGAAACAATCACTCTTCAAGCTCTTGACTCAGCTAGGACATCGAGTAATAAAGGTACGAACCTTAATTCTATTGATAATCATTTGGTTCAACCTTCTTTACAGGAAGCATCACGAAATCACTTAGCTGAGCTAGATCTTAGACCTCGTGCCAATAAAGAAGAATTATGTGAGGAACGAAGCCTTAGGGTCGACAAACTAGAAGAGTGGAGTACACAATTTAAAGAAGAACAAGAACCACAAAAAATGAAACCGAAGGAAACCCCAGACGAGCTGATAAGAACAAAAAATCATATCAAAATAGAGGATCAGGTATTGTTCAATAAGGAAGACCCTCGAATGACCAATTCAGACCTTAAGGAAAACGAAGAAATCACTTTTGAGGTACTTAATGTCTTCCTATATGGCAAAGTCGAGGTAAGCAATCCTAAATTCAACACTTTTGAGGTAAACACTACTCGACTTAAACTTTATATCCATAACCGAATTGATCACATGAGAGAGGATTTTCACCTCCTCAAACCACCATGGTTATGCAAATGAGAGGTAAGTCTAGCTCAAGACTTTAAACGAGCCCTTCTCGGGAGGCAACCCGAGCACTAACCCCATTAATTTTTACATTTTTTATTTTATTTTTATTTTTTTTACTTTTATTTTTCCTTTTAGCATCTAACCATAAACTAACCAAAGTGTAGATTTCCAGACCACACAGCCTTGCACACGGCCGTGGCCGTGGCCGTGTGGTCACCACAGGAAGGTACAAGAGCGGGGGCAACCACCAGATGCATAATTTCTATTTAACCCCTTTCTTCCTTTTTCTTTTCCAATTGTCTTTCTTCTTTCATTTTCCATTATTTACTTTTATTTTCATTTTTATTTTTATTTTTATTTTTATTTTCTCTGTTATTATTTTCTTCTTATTCTTCATGCCATTTAGATTTAGCTTAGGATTCAATAAAATTAGGATGGCTACTTCGAGGATTCAATTTCAAACGGTTCGAGACGCTTCCCCACGTTCACCTCCAATCCTATCGGTTTCTTTTCATTAACTTCATCCAAAATTTAGGAAGTTTCACTTCTCTTCCCATCTTATGATTTTATGATTATTTCGCTATTATCTATCTTTGTACATTGAGGGCAATGTACAACTTAAGTGTGGGGGGGTTAACTATAGTATTAATTGAAAATCCTTGAATTATGCCTTGTTCTAAAAGTAAGTTTCTCATATTATGATTAGAATGAAATTTTTTTTGATTTATGATTTTTATTGATGTGTTTTGGATTAAGTCATTGATAATTGTGCATTGATGATTAAATTTGAAGGATACTAGAGAATCAAGCATAATAAGTCTATTTTTCAGAAATTTAAAAAAAATTTAGGTTGTAAACCTAAATTTGACTATTAGTTTAAATTTGAAATTTACGAGGGTGACATCAAAATACCCATAATTTTTGTGATATTTTGAGCCTTATAGAGCATATATTCTTTTTCTTGCTCACTTTATTTATTATGAGTGTGTCAACATTGAAATGTTATTCTTGAACTTGCCTTGAGTATACATGTTGAGACCATAGTTATGATTTGATATACAGAGATGATAAAGGCACCTAGGATTTAACTCACTTACTCCACTAAAAAGCCTACCTTCATAATTAACCCCTAGTGAACCCCGTTGATCCTAACAACCCTTTTTATTGACTTACCCACTAATTTTAACCCAAAACCCTTTGTATTTGTTATCACCATTCCTTTTTAACTACCCTTATATCGAGATTTGATTTGATTAGCTACCTAATTATATTTCAGCAGTAGAATTCATCATTAATTATTAGTTTGTTCTAAAAACAAAAAAAGAAATCGAAGTATATTCAGTATTAGTGTTATGAAAAGCGAGCTTATACAATTAAAGTTTAAGTTATCAAAAGAAAAAGCTCATGTTATTAGTATTATAAATTTTCAATTGATGTAATTATTTTAGATCAGTTTAATTTTCTAGACAGGTACTTGTCAATTCAATCTCGATTCTAACCTTCTAATTCAGTCTTTATCCACTCCTTTAACCCTAGCCCCGTTACAACCCTGTTAAAGACCTTTTGATCTGTTTGTCACCTCATCTTACAGTGGTGGAGATTTGATTTTCAAGCAAGCCCATGGGATTAGCTTTTCATGTTCAACTTAATGAGTGCTTAATTTTGACCCTTAAACACTTTGAGTGATTTGAGTGAATCTTTTGTTAGGATGTCAATCCTTGTCAATTTTGAATCAAGAGGTAATTATTTAGATGAAGGGAAACACCTATGTTTTCATGCTACAAATGTATGACTTATCTTGTTTGAATCTTTAGGATTCTTTGAGTTGAATTATCCATGTATAAATTATCTATTAATTACGATAAGATATTGTTGATAGGAATTGCGAATTATGGACAGTTCGTTTTGATTGTAAGTTGAGAATTTTGCTTGAGGACAAGCAAAAGCTTAAGTGTGGGGGTATTTGATAAACTGTATTTATAACATATTTTAATCCCATATTTAGTATGCTTTTGGATGATTTATCCATTGATTTATGTAAAACGGTGCTCTTAATCCTTTCTTTTCATGTCTTATACCCAGGAAAGCACCCGAGGATGAAAAGAACATAAAACGGGCCCAAAATAGAGTAAATGGGCCATATCACGAAATCGACACGGCCTAGCCCAAAGATCACATGGTCATACCTCATCAAGCATCTAGAACACGGCCTAACCCCGACTTGCACGACTGTGCCCCATTAAAGAAGTCCGAGCACTGCCTGACCACGATTCACACGGGCGTGTTCCATGGCCGTGTTCTTGTCGCTGGAAAGAGCAATTTCATTCGGGAAAGGATACTTGGAGACAAAAAAACACATTCCAAAGCCTATTCAAACACCCAAATAGGAATCCTATTCTGATTAGGATACTTGGAGGCCAAGTAAGGCATCTCAAAGCCTATATAAACACCCAAGGGGGTAACTTGAAAAGGGAGTTCGGCTGAAGCCAAAATCGGCGGTTAGCTAGGCCACAGAGTCAAGCTGAAAAGGCCAGAATTGTGGGAATCACTCCAAGATAGTCCAGTTGATCCATCTTAAGAAGCTGAAGTTCTACTCAAGACGGCGGATTTCTCCTTCAATTCCTTCAGGGAGTTTTAGGGATTTCTTATGTTTTGTTTTATCTTTTCTCTTGAGATGTTTTCTTATTTTGTTATGAACGAAACCCTTCAGATACCTGAAGGGGATGGAACCTATGATGGATATTGTTATTATTTTATAAATTATATGATAAATACTTAGTATGTTCTTAATTATGCATGCTGAATCTAAATTTAATGTGCTTAGGTGGATGAGGAATAGATCCTACCTAAGAGTAGATCTAGCATAAATAAGTGAAGTTGATCGCACGTCTAGAGATAGGGTGACGAGATTTTGCTGAATTTGGGTGAAACCTAATATGGGAGTCCATAGATTGATTTACTGCTATTCTAGGGGGTTATTATAAGAGAACGAGAGTTCCACTTATTAACTTAGGGTTAGACGTTATTCCCATCGAGAGTGGGTTTAATATACGTTAGGGATCTGACGGATCAAACTAAGTAAATAAATCATATAGTTCAGGGTTTAATAACGAGTGAAGTCTAGGTGGATTCTTCCTGAGGGTGTCGTCTTGATCAACTGAGTTTTTCCTAAAGTTATTTTCCCAATTCGTTCTCTTTATCTTTGTGTCTTTTGTAACATCCTGGAAATGGGTCTATGCATTTTTATTTAATTATACGAAATGACATGTCGTATATGTTATGAATGTATTGTGAACATTTTTGGAAACTTGGAAATGTAAGGAAATGACTTGGAAATGTAAGGAAATGTCATGGAAATGTCTTAGAAATGTAGGGAAATGTCTTGTAAGGAAATAACTTGGAAATGTAAGGAAATGTAAGGAAATGTAGGGAAATATCTTGGAAATGTAAGGAAATGTCTTGTAAGGAAATGACTTGGAAATGTAAGGAAATGTCTTGTAAGGAAATGTCATGGAAATGTAAGGAAATGTCATGGAAATGTCTTAGAAATATAGGGAAATATCTTAGAAAATATTAAGTTTTGAGTTTAAAAAGGGGGAACCAAGGCAGGGTGGCCTTAAGAAAATTTATGGAGGAAATATAACATGAAATTGGGTTTGTTAAAGTGGCTACAAGGCACCACTTAAGGCCTCTGTAAGTGACGCCACATGCGGGGGAAATTGCGCCAAGGTTCGAGCTGTAGGGGAAGCAAAATAAAAGTTTTATTTTGCTGCAAGGATGGACAGAGGTGGACGGCACATAGCTAAATTTTAGGAGTTTTATCCCTTTTATTTTATTTAAGGATAAAAGATGATAAATGAGGAATTATTCTTTAATTAGGAAAATAAGGGAGAAGTGATGGCCAAGTAAAGGACTTTGAGTTTAATAATTTCGGCTAAGCAAGGATAGTTGTCGAATTATCTTTTATTTTAGGTGATAATTAAAGAGATAAAGCTATCAAAATAGAAGAGTGATGGCCAAGTAAGGGATTCTAAGTTAGTAATTTCGGCTACAAGAGGAAAAGAGGGCCATTCATTCTTCCTTTCAACTCTCTCTCTGCCAAATTTTCCTAGCAAATTCTCCTCTCTCTGCCGAATTTTCTTAGCAAATTCTCCTCTCTCTGCCGAATTCCCTAGAGCCTTGTTCTTCTTCTTTTTGTTAGTCAAAGCCGAAAATTCAAGATACACCATTAGCCGATTTCTTTTCTTTCCAATCCATTAAAAGCTGAATCTTCGAGGGGTTTCAAGCATAAGTTCTGTTGATTTCTTCAAGGGTAAGAACAAGTATGATTTCTATTCTTTTCTTTTAGATTTGTCGAAATCTAAGACTAATCCCATCAATATTCTTATTTCCCGAAATCATGAAGGTTCTTTCAGGATTTAGTGGTTGTCAAATACAAGAGGAGATCTGTCGGGACTTTCAAAGATCTAAGGTGAGTCAATCGGTCTAAGGTTATTTCTTATGTTTAAGTGATTGAAAATTAGATTTAATATATAAGTCTATAGGGATTTTGACAGAGGTATACAAGGATTCCAGGATTTGAGAATTTCAAGGTAAGTCCATATGTACATTCGGCCAAGGCCTTAATTGTTGACTAAGATCTATTCCTTATTTTTTTGCAAAGGCTGAAACTAATTTGTTAAAGTGATCTAAAGCTTGGCCGAATACAAGAAGAGTATAGTAAGGATCTAGGAATTTGGCGCCAAGGTAGGTTTTGGGTTACATAATCCTAATAGGATTTGGATTTATGGCCGAATGGCTTTTTATTAAATTTTTTAAGTTTGGCCGAATGTAGGGACTTGAGATCTAAGGCATTAGATCAAGCTTTTCAGGATTTAAGTGAGCTGCTAAGTGTATCAGGTGTGTACCCCACACTAATCTTAATAGATTTATGGCTTAAACTTGATATATGTGTTAATATGAAAGTGTAAGAATGTGGCTAAGGTACCATGTTATGGTACAAAGTACTCAGTTACATTTTCTACTCCTACTAGGATTATGAAATATGTTATATTTAACATGTGATAAGTGATAAGAATGTGAAATTTGGCATGTTAATGCATAATATGTATGATATGGGGCATATGGGATATTGAAAAGGGGATGTGAATGTGGTGACCTAAGACCACGATATCTGAATGTGGTGACCTAAGACCACGATACCTGAATATGGTGACCTAAGACCACAATATCTGAATGTGGTGACCTAAGACCACGAATATTTATAAGGGCGATGAGCACGTCGACTGCAGCGACTGCCTTCGATGGTGTGTAGCGGATGGAGGGTTGACTTAGTAGTCCCCACGGTGTGCAGGTTGGTACGGGGAAGTGTAGTGGATGGCTAACTAGGTTTGGGTTTGGGATTCCATCATTATCTTGAATTATGACGTTTATGTATGGTATGCCTAAATCTATTAGGACTTAGTGTTTTGTACACATTGAGTCTGTTGACTCACCCCGTTGTGGGAACATGTTTCAGGTGACGAACAGTAATGGACTGGGTCGGCAGGAGCTTAGTGGTGGCCATGCGAAGTTCAGATTTTCTTTATTTTGGACTCTTGTTATTTTAAGTATATTTCTTTTAAATTTGGGTTATATTTGATGTAATAAGGCCATAGTGAACTATCTTGTTTCGGTTTATTTATTATATTTCGAAATTTTATTTATCAAAGATTAAGTCAATTTAATTTAAAACAAGGCCTAAACATTTTGTCACCTAAAGTAAAGGATTTTAAATAATAAATTAAACTTATTTTCAACTCAAGCCTAACCCAACTTGAACTTTTTCCCAAAAATCACTTGAAGATTTTCAAAGTGCAAAAGAATTTGAACCGGTTTTCTTGAGGAACATACCAAATCTGGCCAAGGCTCGTGGGCCGGGTTTGGGGTGTTTCATCTTTAGCTTAGCAGTTCGTTAAAATTAGATGAAATATAATTTCATTTATTTTAGGCTAAATAATAAAAATAAAGTTAGTATTAGAACTTTCAGTTCCTCTGGGTTCGACAATCCGGTCTTGCCTTAGCTATACTACTGTTCGATAGGTACACTTGCCTTTAATCGTTGTCAGAGTTAGTTTCTAGGTTCGATCATTCTTTTATAAATTTTAAAGCTCAAATTTCAGCGATCAGTAATATATTTTAAGCCTACATTTAGCATGCTTTTGGATGATTTAAACCCTGAATTGCGTAATTTGGTGCTCTTAATCCTTTCTTTTCATGTTATATACTCAGGAGAGTACCGGATAACGAAAAGAACAAAAAAAAGGCCCAAAACGGAGTAAATGGGCCATATCACGAAATCCACATGGCCTGGGCCTAAGCCACACAGTCTTGCCTCACTCAACAGCCTCGACCACAGCCTGGCCACGACTTACACGGGCGTGTGCCATGGGCGTGTCCCTGTCGCTGGAAGGAGGAGTTTCACCTGGATTTGGATACTTAGGGGCGAAGAAACATATTCCGAATCCTATATATACACCCTAAGTATGACCAGAAAAGGAGGAGCCTAGGACTTCAGTCAGGGGGCGTCCAACAAGGCCTAATGAGGTAAATTTGTGGGAATTTACTTGAAGATAGCCAGTTGATCCATCTCAAGAAGCCGGAGTTATACTCAAGACGGAGGATCTCTCCTTCAATTCCTTCAGGGGGTTTTAGGGATTTCTTATGTTTTGTTTTATCTTTTCTTTTGAGATGTTTTCTTTTATTGTTAAGAACTAAACCCTCAAATACCTGAGGGGGATGAAACCTAAGATGAATCTTTGTATCGTTTGCTGAATTATATGATAAATATTTGACTCGTTCTTAATTATGTGTTCTTAATTCTGTGTTGATATTTTCGGGATATTAATTCAAGTATGATGTGCTTAGGTGGAGGAGAAAAAGTCCCTACCTAAGAGTAGATCTAGCATAATTAAGCGGAGTTGATCGCGTGCCTAGAGATAGGGTGACAAGATTTTGCCGGATTAGGGTGAAACCTAATATGGGAGTCCATAGATCGAGTTAATGCGATTCTAGGGGTTTTAATTAGAAAGAGATTTTAATTAATCAACCTAGGGTTAGACGTTATTCGCCTCGAGAGAGGGTCTAATATACATTAGGAAATTTTATGGATCAAGTCAAATAAATAAATCATCTAGTTTAGAGTTAGATAACAAGTGAAGTCTAGGTGGATTCTTCCTTGGGTGTCGTCTAAATCAATTGGTTTTTCCTCAAGTTATTCTTACAATTTCATTTTTCTTTGTCTTAGATTCTTTAGTTTAGTTGTTAATTAATTTTAAATTAGATAAAAATCACTTTAATTCTTAGGCTAGATAATAGAAAGAGAGTTAGTATTAGTACTTTTGGTTCCCTTGGATTCGACATTCCGGTCTTGCCGTAACTATACTACTGTTCGATAGGTGCGCTTGCCTTAAATTGTTGTCATAGTTAGTTTCCAGGTTTTATCATTCTTTTTATAAATTTTAAGACTTTAACATCGCGAAAAAAACAATCACATACCACAACTCGTAACAAGGTGTGTAATCTCACACTTCTGTTTGCTATTTTAATGCTATGATTTGTGAATCGACTAAAGCTGAAATACCGAAAAGCCAGAGTATTGACATCGAAGATCACTCAAGCGTGCGAGCGCTCGTAGTGAAAACCGAGCCACTAGTTTTTGTGATCGACTGTTGGGAGTGTCACGAACTCTCTCGTAGGACTGAGGCTGTATTGGGCCTTGTTGAGTCGAAATGGGCTAAGTGGGCCCAATAGGTTAATGGGCCTGCAGGGGCAAAATCCATGGTAAGTTCCAGATGATTGGTGCGGCTGTGAAGTCTATAGAATCAAGACCAAAAAAAGGGCTGAATGGGCCACACGAGCGTGTGGGCCCGTTTAGGCTGAAATTGGACTTTAGGCCCAATTGCACCGTTTTGACCCGAAATGGAACCTGTGTCACTCAAGGCCATAGTGGGCCTCCAAAAAGGCCGTTCGAAGGGGAAATTACCGAAATACCCTTAGTGGGTAAATTACCAAAATACCCTATATGGGTAAAGTTACCGAAATACCCTCAACGGGTAAAATTACCCTTTTACCCCTAAAAAACAAAATGACTGTTATACCCTTAGTGGTAGTTTAAATGATGTTTATGTGATTTTTATATAACTGTATATGATCATGATACACTGCATACATAATATATTGCATTGGGTTGGGTTTTTCTAATTTGGAGGAAGTACCGTTATAGTGGGATCGCCACGTATTCTAATTTTAGTGGCTCAGCCACTATACCATTGTTAGCAGCTAGGCTGCACCATTGAAGAGTTTGGCTGGATGGGTCGACATGGTCCCCACATGAAGAGATTAGTTGGTACGGGTGGAGTGTTTGGTGGTTAAGGGTTGGGTTACATGTATGCTTGCATTTGATATGATGTAAGGCTTAGGCCCATATTGTTACCGAATAGGGCTTATGCCCAGACCGATACCGTATGGCTCGGGGCCAGACTGTGACCGTAATAGGGGCTTACACACTAAGTTCTCATAACTCACCCTTTCTTTTAACTGTGCAGGTAATCCTCAGCCTTAGAGGATTTGGAACTGCGGAGGACTCGGAGGTGGCCATACGTCGGATATGATTTAAAATTAAACTTAGAAATTTTAGTTCAATTTAGTTTATTTTAAATTATTGGGTTAATAATTTTTGTAATAAGGCCATTGGGTTTTCTTTTTAACTTTTATTTGGTATTTTTTAAAAAAAATTACAAACTGCTGGTCTATCAAACTCGGAGGTGGCCACGCGTTACTATTTCTTCTGTAAACTACATTGCCTTATTTTGAACTTATTATATTGGGATTCTGTTATGTAGTAAGGCCTATGGTATTTCTTTTGATTTTAGTTTTTAATCTGGTTACTGCTTATTATTGATGGAATTTTAATTCTGGATTTTCCTAAAATGTTAATAAATCGTTTCTTATTCAAAATTACTTAAACTCAATTTTTCACAATAAATATAAAGAATACGAACTTTTTAACGAACGCACAGTTTTTAGACATTCCTTTCATGTGACATGCCAGATCTGGTCGTAACGTCTATGCCGGGTTTGGGGTGTTACACTTTGAGTTGAATTATCCATGTATGAATTATCTTTGAATTAGGATAAAACATGATTGATGAATGTTATGAATCAAGGAAGTTCGTTTTAATTATGAATTAAGAATTTTGCTTGAGGACAAGCAAAAGCTTAAGTGTGGGGGTATTTGATAAACCGTAAAAGTAACATATTTCAGGCCCACATTTAGTATGCTTTTGGATGATTTAAGCCTTGAATTATCTAATTTGGTGGTCTTAATTCTTTTTTTTTTTCATGTTTTATACTTAAAAGAGCACCCAATGACGAAAAGAAAGGAAAACAAGCCCAAAACGGAGTAAATGGGCCATATCACGAAATCCACACGGCCTGGGCCCAAGACCACACGGCCGTGCCTCAATCAACAGGCTTGAACACGGCCTAGCCATGATTCACACGAGCATGTGCCATGAGCGTGTCCCTATCGCTGGAAAGAAGAATTTCATTCGGATTTGGATACTTAGGGGCAAAGAAACATATTCCGAAGCCTATATAAACACCCTAAGTATGACCAGAAAAGGGGGGAACCGAGGGCTTTTGTAATATCCTGGATTATGGCTTATGCATAATTGCTTAATTGAATGTGAAAGCATGCCTTTGTATGACCGTGTTTTATGAATTTTGGGAACCCTAGAATATAGGTGAATGATTTAGAAAATATCGTATTTAAGTTTTAATAAGGGAGCAAAGCTTGGTTGGGCCTTAAGAGAAATTGTATGTGAAACATGACACACAAATGGGCTTGGAAAAGTGGCTTGGAGGCACCACTTAAGGCCTCTATAAGTGACGCCACAAATAGGTGTAATGGGCCAAGGTTCGAGTCGCGTGGGAAGCTAAATAGAAGCTTTTATTTTGCGGCAACAAGGAGCAGAGGAGGACGGCATGGGAGGAGCTTTAGATGGGTTCAAATTCTTTTAAAATTCGGCTAAGGTAAGGATAAAGGATGACTCTATTTTAATTATTTTAAATGGGAAGATAAGAGATAAAATAGGAGAGAAAAACAAGGGATTGAGAGAGAAGAGTTGGCCGATTGGGGGAGACTAAGGCTAGTATTTTCGGCCAAAGAAGGAATTAAGGCCATTATTCATTCTTTTTCTTTTTCCTTCCTTTTCTCTCTGCCGAATTCTCTAGCAATATCCTCTTCTCTCTTTTTATTTTGGTCAAGCTGAAATCTTCTTCCTTCTATATCCATCATTGCCGAAACTCCTAAGCTTCACACTCTCCCTCACAACAATTCTTAAAAGCCCGAACCACAATATTATTTCCTTTTTCCATTAAAGCAGGATCTTCATTGATTCCCCAAGCCATTGCCAAAATTCTCCAATCTCATCTCTTCTCAGTCTTGGCTGTATAGCAACCAAGTTAGAGATCTCTTGTGATCTCGTCACAAATTGGTTTGGATAGGTAAGCCTGCTATGGCCGAATCTCTACTATTCTCTCTTATCCCCTCTCTATCGGCATGTGTAGAACAAGAGCCGAAATACGGCATTTGATTTGACCTTTAATCAACCACGGAATCGGTTCTTTTAGGAATTTCGTGATTTGTTTTGGAGTAGCCGACTTCTAGGGGAGAGCATACAGGATTCGGTTATCTAAGGTAAGGCATGTATTCGGCCAAGGGCCATTTGTTAAGATTAAATGATAGAATGGGATCTAACACTTGCCATAGTGGTTTCGATAGATACCCAACCAAATAGCACTTTTCGGGATTTGAAATCGCAAGATGAGTACATATGTACATTCGACCAAGGCCATACTTAGATTCTGATCTGTTTCTTAAATGTTTAAAAGCCGAAACTAACCATTTAGGGGATTCAGTGCCTAACCGATTGCAGTAAGAGGTATCTCCAAGTTTTCGGGATTTGGTTAGTGGTCAAATCGGCAGCAAGGTGAGAAATCAAGTGGCGAATATCTTTCGAGATTTGGTTTATAATCAAATAGGTTTTGCTAATGTGCCTAGTAATGGCCGAATATAGGAACCATGATCTAGAGCAATAGATTGGGATTCTTCGGGATTTCAGTAAATTCGCTAAGTAAGTTAGGTGTGTACCCCACACTATCTCTTAATGGATTTAAGGAAATAATCTTAATAAATATATATGTTTATATTAATGTGAATGTGGCCAAAGGTGTAACACCCCTTACCCGAGACCATTGCCGGAGTCGAGTATGAGGCATTACTAGACTTGACTACTAATTCAAGGCATAAAAATTTAAAACTGTCCAACTGCATCATGCTGACTAAATTGACCATAACTAGACTTACAAAACTCAAAATTTAGATCTATAAATTTTCCTTGAAACTAGACTCGTATATCTTCTTGCTATAATTTTTTTTGAATTTTTCATAAAGTCAATTAGTACAGTTTATTCATCAAATTTTCCCCTATTTAACTGTTGGATGGTTCTGACCAATCTTTACAAAAACTCAATTATCACATTGTACAGCATTTCAATAATGTTATTATTTATTCCAATAAAAAATAGACTCAGTAAGGATTCTAATCATATAAACTATGCTCCATGATTATTGTTTTACAATTTTTAAAAATTTTTCCAAGATAGAACAGGGAATCACGTAGTCATTCTGAACAAGTCTCACTAAAATTTAAATATCTCATAATATAAAATTCATTTTCCTACTATGTTTCTTTCATATCAAAATAGACACAATACGATTTAATTCTACATCTTATTCAATCTCTAATTCCATTTCTCCTATTTTTAGTGATTTTTCAAAATCACATTACTGCTGTTAACCAAAAACTGTTTCATTGCAAAATATGATTAACTAGTTTATAACCTCCTTACTCCATTTCATTTAAACTCTATACATTAACCATACATATATATATACTAAAACCAATTCAACCAAAAACACAACTAAGCATAATCATCAAGCCAAAATATAAATTCCAAAATTTACAAGATGGACAAGCCATTTTCGCATGGCTTATATACATTAACTAAATATCATTCAAACCTTAAGTTAGCCTATACATGCCTTAAGTTCAAACTAGGTTTATAAGTACCAAAAGAGTTGAAAGTGTGGTTGACTTCTCCGAAGATCCTCTGAGCTCGTAGCTTTAACAAAATCTATAAAACAAACAAGGGATACACACAAAGTAAGCTTACTAGCTTCGTAAGTCTTAATCAACTTTAATGTAACTTTCAAGTATATAAGCTTTTAAATAAACATTCCTTAACATCAAATGTTCATGACTAAATATTTAATCTACCAAAACCGAATATCCCATTCCATTATATAGAACTACATCGACTTTTACTTCTTTCATGATTTTCAATAACTAATTCACTCATAGTATACATATAACCGAATTCCATCTATCATATGTACATCAATTCCTTTCATTGTTACATTTATTTATTATCATAGTTTATAATCATGACATTAAAGTATACATAATACATACCTTATAGACGAACTTACCAATTCATTTTCATAAACTTAAGCTTCCATGATTTGTTTTATAACTTTACCATTTCGTAACTAAATTCAGAAATAGATAACTTACCAGCATATAACAAGCTACACACTAAATCAAATCACATACACCTACACCACTCTTGCTAGACTCGAAGTCTGAGATTTAAAACACCGGCATTTAGCCTGCTAGGCATTAAGCCCGAATTAATTCACCGGCAGAAGGCCTGCTAGGCATTAAGCCCGAATTAGATCACCGGCACTAGGCCTGCTAGGCTCAAAGCCCAAAATTTCGACATTTTCAACATTCCAACACACATTACTTGATGCTAATAATCACAATTATCTCATTTGTAACATATTACTTTCACATATTAAATCAAACCTAATTATTCATAGTATATTTAACAAATAAATTTACTACAAATTCATACCCCTATATTCGGCCAACATATATTTTCATGCCTCAAATTTCCAAATTTATTTTATACTAAATTCATGAATAATTCTTTGACATAAATTTGCTTAAGGACTTACCTTAGAAGTTGATAGATTCGAAATTTCCAGCTATTCGTTTAGTTTCGCTTTTCCCCGATCCGACTTCGGTTCTCTCCTTTCTTGATCTAAATAATTTCGAAATAAATTCATCCAAATATAATTTCATTCAATATATCTCAAAATAAATAATTAATAAATTTTCCAACTTATCCCACATGTTTCGCATCTATGTTAATTAATCTCATCTTCACTAAATAAAAAAAATGCCAAACTTACAAACTCTTAGCTAGGGCCGAATGGTTCTTAAATATACTTGAGTTCCTATATTTCATAATTTCTACCATCTAGCTCCTCACTCTTCATATATTCTGTTTACAGCCAACAACTATTATCCAATATAACATGTATCAATGGTCGAACTATGAACATGCATAAAAATAAAATTTTCACCGTGGGTTTGATAGCTCTCATAATAAGGAACTCAAAAATGCAAAAATCTTCATGAATCAAGCTCAAATACTAACCTCAATAAGACATACACAACCGAACAATGAGAGTTTAAATTTTCTCTTCTTCCTTATCAGTTTCGGCAATGGTGAGCTAAAGGTAGAAGATGAACACCCCCTTTCTTTTATGTTTCATTTATTTTATTCAAAGCATAAAATATTATTATAAATACTTTACTAATACAAATAAAATAAACATATAAAGCCATCATCTTACCGTCCACTCATCTAGCTTTTGGGTAATTTACCATGTAAACCCACCCATACAATAAAATAAATCAATTTAATCACCTAATTAAAATATAGGCCACCATTACCATTTGGACAATTTAATCCTTTTTCTTAATCTAGACACATAAACAATCAAATTATCACACAATATTCTAACACATGTTTAAACATATATCATAAATATTAGAATAAAATCTAAAATTATTTTTTTTCTAACCCGGATTCGTGGTCTCGAAACCACCGTTCCGATTAAGGTCAAATTCGGACTGTTACAAAAGGTACCATGCAATGGTACAAAGTACTCAGGTACGTTTTCCTACTCCTACTATGAGTGTAATATGACCTGTTATGGCATATGTGAAATTATAAGAATGTGAAATAAAGAATGTGACATAGTCTGTGCATGATATGTATGACATGGGCATAAGGGTTATTATGAAAGGGGAAGTGAATGTGGTGACTTCAGTCACAGTATCTGAATATGGTGACTTCAGTCACAGTATCTAAATGTGGTGACTCTTGTGACAAAATAATTATCTGGTGGTTATGCCACGCACTTTATAAGGGCGATGAGCACGTCGACTGCAGCAACTGCCTTCGATGATGTGTAGCGGATGGAGAGTTGACTTAGTAGTGCCCACGGTGTGCAGGTTAGTACGGGTGATGTGTAGCGGATAGTACCTAGGTTTGGGTTCGGGTTGCATCATTTTCTTTATTTCCGCTATATGTACTTGTATGGACCGATATGCTTAAACTGTTGAGACTTAGTGTTGGTTGTACACACTGAGTCTGTTGACTCCCCCCATTGTGGGAATATTTTTCAGGTGACGATCAATGATGGACCGGGTCGGCAGGAGCTTAGTGGTGGCCATGCCCAGCTTGGAGTCTATTTAATTTTGGACTTTTACATTTTAAGTATTTGGATTTATTTTAGTATTGTTTTCATTTATAATAAGGCCACTGATATGAAACTGTTGATGCATGTTTTAAAATTATTTTATTATGTTACGAATTTCTATCAAATCAAAGATTAAGTAACGAATCAAAAAAAAAAGTTTTGACATTTAACACAAATGGTTATCAGCTTATTTAGCAGACTTTAAAAACTCGGCAATGTTTCCAACTTGTTGTTTTGAGAATAAAGTTTTTTTTTTTAAATTTAGACTTCAAAAATCTACTCGTTTATAATTCGAGCCAACTACAAATAAACTTTTCTTCAACCCACCCAAGTTTTCCAAAATAACAAACGGTCTTGAAAATGTTTTATTCGAGGAACATACCAGATTCGGTCGAGACTCGTGCGTCGGGTTTGGGGTGTTTCAGCTTGGTATCAGAGCCCAGTTTTAAACTCTCGGCATTGGGTTTAAAGCCCACAATGTTTTAAAATTTTGGCCCAAATGAATTTTATGAAAGTTTTATGAAAATTTAGCAGGTTTTTCTGACATGGCACCCAAGTCTCCGACCCGAAGTCCGCCAGGTAAGTATCTCTAATTGTTGTGTGTGAACTATAGTATGACTTGTAGAAGGGTATAAATGGAACGTAGAATAGCATGATGGGCACTTAAAACCTAGGGCTAGTTTACCCCAACAATTACATAAGACTTAAGTGCCTAAGTAAACAAACCTGTGACTAAGTCGCCGAGTTAGGGTGTGGCAACCACTGTGCGCATGTCTAGGATTGGATCCGGAAGAGCCTGGTACTTAAACAGTCCTAGTGACTCACCTCTTCTTCGCTGGAACCCTACCTGGTGCGTAGCTACGGTTCACCCTAACTATGAGGACTTATTCACGGGCTAAACCCAATAACTAAAACCCGAAAGGGATTAGCCGTATTTTATAAAAACTTCCGTTTTGAAATCACTAAATTACCCCTCTAGGTTGTAGCGAAAATGTAGGTTGAAAATCTTCCAAAATATTTTTGATTTCCAAAATTTCTTGAATACCCCTAGTGGTAAAATTACTAAAATGCCCTTGGTTTCTAAAATTACCACATTACCCCGATTTCAATAAAATTTTCTGATTTTGCAAAAATATCCAAAAACCTTATCATTACAAAATATTAAAGTACCTTGATTTGGAAATTTACGAAATGACCCCCTATTTTGCAAAATTACCAAAATGACCCCCAATTTCCAAAATTTCTGCAACAACACCAATTTGGAAAACAAATTCTCAAAAAGAATCCCAAGTTTCGCAAATTTTGAAATACTCTTGATTTCTAGAGATTTTTCAAATTGGCCCTGGTTTATTACCAAAATACCCTTGTAGGACAAATGACGAAAATACCCCTAGGGTAGGAACGGCCAATAAGGTCAGAATAGTAAATAGGTGTGGTAGTTGCTACTGAATTGATGTGTTTCTTTGAACTAGGATAGAAGACTTGAAACTTTGCTTGATCGAAAGAACCCCTAATAATACTCTTTTCATAAAACTCCTTCGCGGATAATCAGTGGAACAAAGGCTAATGAATAAAATTTCTTAATCGGATTAAAGCACGATCGTAGAAATGAGTTCTAGGGGACGTGGACGTAATGTGCGAGGACGTGGTAGAGGCAGAATGACTGTGTCGGAACCCGTTAGATCGGGTCAAGAATATTAGAATGAGGTACCCCCACCACCAACTGTTGGTGTCGAGCAGCAAGATCAGACGGGAGATGATGCTGTATCGCAGGCTGTGCTGCGAGTTCTTAATATGGTGGCTGGAGCAGGTGTAAATATGGGAGCTCAAAAATCTGTACCTGAGCGACTCCGAGCCAGCGGAGCTGAGGTATTCCGTGGCATATCTAGTATGGCACCCAGTACAGCTGAGTACTGGTTGGAAGCGACTAAGCGGATTATGGATGAGCTGGATCTGACCCCTGAGGAGAAACTGAAAGGAATGGTGTCGCTGCTACGCGATGAAGCATATTAATGGTGGTTAACAGTTCGGGATGGTGCCACAGCTGATGATCTTACTTGGGAATATGTTAAGGTGGCGTATCAGAAGAAGTATGCTGGAACTAAATATACTGATGCGCAGAGGAAGGCTTTTCTGGGGCTGGTTCAAGGGAACAACTCCATGGTGGGGTATGAGGCTGAATTTCTAAGGTTAAGCCGATATGCTCGAGGCGTGGTGGCTATGGAGCATGAACGATGTGTCTGATTTAAGAACGAGCTAAGGGATGACCTGAGGTTGTTGATAGCTCCACATCAGGAGCGGGAGTTTGCCGCATTAGTAGAAAAGGCTAAGGTAGCTGAAGGGATTAAGGACTCTGTAAGGCAGAACTCTGATCGGAATAGACAGAAGAGAGGTTTTGGGTCGTCTGGATCGTCAGGGAACGTACAAAAGAGGCCTAGAGCTGATGGGCCGCGAGGTCAGTAAGTTGGTTCAGGAGGGCAGTACCGTACTTGTACACAGTGTGGGAAGATGCACTTAGAGGAGTGCTGGAAGAAAACGGGTTGATGCTTCAAGTGTGGGTCTAAGGACCATATGATTAAGGACTGTCTGATAAAGATAGACGTGAGTCGACCCACAGGTCAGGGTTCTAATCAGGCCGGTAGAGGTGGGCAGCAGCCTTAGAGAGGGCGTAGTTCGAATGGTAGAAGAAATGGTCCAGGCAGAGGACGTGGAACCCCTAGCAGAGGTGTTGGTACTACAGAGGCAAGACAGCTGGGTCTGGTTTATGCGGTTCGTCGAAGGGAGGATGGAGACGCACCGGACGTTATAATCGGTACGTTCCTTATTTGTGGCAAGCCTTATTTTGCCTTGATTGATGTGGGCTCGACCCATTCATATGTTGCATGTAGAGTAGTTGAAACTCTAGGCATAGCCTCTAAATTTTCTGATAGGGAGATGATTGTAGTAAGCCCATTAGGTCAAACTGTAGTGGTGGATAAGATCTTTCGGAGTGTGCCTTTAGAGATTCAAGGAGTAGTATTTTCTGCCGACTTAATGGAACTACCCTTTGGAGAATTTTATCTCATACTTGGTATGGACTGGCTAGTGGAGCATCAGGATATGTTGGATTGTGCAGCTAAACAGATGGAGTTAAGGACCCCACAGGATGAAGTGGTGATTATGATAGGAGAAAGAATAAACTACTGGTCTAATGTAGTTTCGGCACTAAAGGCGGATAAGATGGTTCGGAAGGGGTGCAAGGCATTCTTAGCCTTCGTAAGTGCGTTGGACATGAAGGAAGGAGGAGTTAGTAAAGTTAGAACTGTAAGGGACTTTGAAGATGTGTTTCCAGAGGAATTACCTGGAATACCCCCGGATAGGGAGGTGGAATTTGGAATTGACTTGCTATCGGGAACAGCTCCAGTGTCAATTGCCCTTTACAGAATGGCACCAAAAGAGTTGGTTGAGCTCAAGGCTCAGATTCAGGAGTTGCTTGATCGTGGGTTTATTCGACCTAGTGTGTCTCCGTGGGGAGCACCGGTCTTGTTTGTGAAGAAGAAGGACAGAACTATGCACATGTGCATAGATTACCGTCAGTTGAATAAGCTGACCATAAAAAACAAGTACCCTTTGCCAAGGATAGACGACTTGCTCGATCAGCTTAAGGGGGTCGCGGTATTCTCAAAGATCGACTTAAGGTTGGGGTATCATCAGTTGAAGGTGAAAGAAGCTGATATCCATAAGACAGCTTTCCGAACAAGATACAGCCATTATGAGTTCTTTATGGATATGACGAACACCCCAGCCGCCTTTATGGATATGATGAACCAGGTTTTTCAACCCTACTTGGATAGGTTCGTTATTGTGTTCATCGGTGACATCCTTGTGTACTCCAAGTCTGAAGAGGAGCATGATAAGCATCTTCGACTTGTGTTGCAAGTGTTAAGGGAGAAGAAGCTTTATGCCAAATTCAGCAAGTGTGAATTTTGGCTTAAGGAAGTAGCTTTCTTAGGGCATGTTGTGTCTGCTAAAGGAATAAGGGTGGATCTCAGGAAGATTGAGGCGGTGTTGGATAGGAAACCACCTAAGTCTGTGGCTGATATTCGTAGCTTCTTGGGATTGGCAGGCTACTACAAAGGTTTGTGGAAGGGTTCTCATCGATCGCCACACCTTTGACAAAATTGCTGAGGAAGGAAGTACATTTTGTATGGACGAATAAGCAACAAGAGAGCTTTGAGAAGCTTAAGAGGGTTTTGACTGAAGCACCGGTACTAATTTAGCCTGAGGCAGGGAATGATTTTGTGGTGTACTGTGATGCTTCTCATACAGGTTTGGGTTGCGTACTGATGCAAGACGGGACGGTTGTCACTTATGAGTCTCGACAACTAAGGCCACACGAGGTTAACTACCCGACGCATGACTTGGAATTGGCGGCAGTGGTATTTGCCCTTAAGGTTTGGAGGCACTATCTTTATGGAGAAAAGTCAGTGATCTACACAGACCACAAGAGCCTTAAGTATTTGTTGACTCAGAAGGAGTTAAACTTGAGACAGCGAAGGTGGGTGGAATTACTGAAGGACTATGATTGTTCTATAGAATATCACCCGGGCAAGGCGAATGTAGTGGCAGATGCCCTAAGTCGGAAGATAGTGTCAGATCTGAGGGCGATGTTCGTACATCTGAGCTTGTATGACGATGGAAGTCTACTAGCAGAATTCCAAGTGAAGTCGACATGGTTGAATGAGGTAAAAGAGGGTCAGTTGGCTGATGAGGATTTAAGTGCTAAGATGTGGCAAGTTCAGAATAGTGGTTTAGAGGGTTACAGTATGTCCAGTGATGAAGTATTGTGTTTCAAGGGAAAGATCTATATGCCGAAGAATGAGGAGTTAAGGCAGAAGATTCTTCGGGAATCGCGTAGTAGCCCTTATGCTATGCATCCCAGAGGTAGTAAGTTGTACAAGGATCTAAGGGAACAGTATTGGTGGCCTGGTCTGAAGAGGGAAGTTACAAAATTTATCGGCAAATGCTTAACGTGTCAGCAAGTTAAGGATGAACACTAAGTCCCATTAGGATTGCTTCAACCGATAAAGATTTCGCAGTGGAAGTAGGAGAGAATCACCATGGACTTCGTCAGTGGGCTTCCTCCTACGCCTACTAAGAAGGACTCGGTATGGGTGATAGTGGACTGCTTGACCAAGTCCGCGCACTTCATTCCGGTAAAAGTTGATTATTCTTTGCAGAAGTTGGCAAAGTTATATGTGGCGAAAGTTGTGAGGTTGCATGGAGTGCCACTATCGATTATCTTAGATAGGGATCCAAGGTTCACGTCTCGGTTTTGGAAGGCTCTACATCAGGCTTTGGGTACCAAGTTAGATTTCACTACGGCTTTTCATCCACAGTCTGACGGGTAGTCTGAATGAGTAATCCAAGTGTTAGAGGATATGCTAAGGGGCTGTGTGATAGACTTCAGAGGAAGTTGGGAAGACTATTTGCCTTTAGCAGAATTTGCGTACAATAACAGCTATCAAGCTAGTATTCGGATGGCACCATATGAAGCACTGTATGGTCGGAAGTGTCGTACTGCTACGTGTTGGATGGAATTGGGAGAACGTCGAGTTTTGGGTCCAGAGATTGTGGCAGAATCTGAGGAGAAGGTTAAGATAATCCGGGCACAGTTAAAGGAGGCATCCGATAGGCAGAAGTTGTATGCAGATCTCAAGTGGAAGGAGATAGAATTTGATGTGGGAGATCAAGTATTTCTTAAGGTTTCACCTTGGAAGAAAGTGATGAGATTTGGTCGGAAAGGGAAGTTAAGCCCAAGGTTTATAGGGCCCTATCGGGTATTGAAGTGAGTTCGACCAGTGGCCTACCAGTTGGAGTTGCCTTCGGAATTGAAGCAGATGCACGACGTATTCCATGTTTCTATGCTACGTCGTTATCGATCAGATCCATCCAATGTAGTTCCGGTTGAAGAGGTGGAGCTAAGGCCAAATTTTTCCTACGAGGAAGAGCCGGTTCAGATCTTAGAACGAGATGTGAAAGTGCTACGGAGGAAATCAGTTCATCTAGTTAAAGTGCTATGGCGCAATCATGGATCGGAAGAAGCTTCATGGGAGTCGGAGGAAGCAATGCGACAACAATAGCCTCACTTATTCCAGCCAGGTAATTTCGAGGACGAAATTATTTTAAGGGGGTAGAACTGTAATATCCTGGATTATGGCTTATGCATAATTGCTTAATTGAATGTGAAAGCATGCCTTTGTATGAACGTGTTTTATGAATTTTGGGAACCCTATAATATAGGTGAATGATTTAGAAAATATCGTGTTTTAAGTTTTAATAAGGGAGCTAAGCTTGGTTGGGCCTTAAGAGAAATTGTATGTGAAACATGACACTCAAATGGGCTTGGAAAAGCGGCTTGGAGGCGCCACTTAAGGCCTCTATAACTGACGCCACAAATAGGTGTAATGGGCCAAGGTTCGAGTCGCGTGGGAAGCTAAATAGAAGCTTTTATTTTGCGGCAACAAGGAGCAGAGGAGGACGGTATGGGAGGAGCTTTAGATTGGTTCAAATTCTTTTAAAATTCGGCTAAGGTAAGGATAAAGGATGACTCTATTTTAATTATTTTAAATGGGAAGATAAGAGATAAAATAGGAGAGAAAAACAAGGGATTGAGAGAGAAGAGTTGGCCGAATGGGGGAGACTAAGGCTAGTATTTTCGGCCAAAGAAGGAATTAAGGCCATTATTCATTCTTTTTCTTTTTCCTTCCTTTCTCTCTGCCAAATTCTCTAGCAATATCCACTTCTCTCTTTTTATTTTGGTCAAGCCGAAATCTTCTTCCTTCTATATCCACCATTGCCGAAACTCCTAAGCTTCACACTCTCCCTCACAACAATTCTTAAAAGCCCGAACCACAATATTATTTCCTTTTTCCATTAAAGCCGAATCTTCATTGATTCCCCAAGCCATTGCCGAAATTCTCCCATCTCATCTCTTCTCAGTCTTGGCTGAATAGCAACCAAGTTAGAGATATCTTGTGATCCCGTCGCAAATCGGTTTGGATAGGTAAGTCTGCTATGGCCGAATCTCTACTATTCTCTCTTATCTCCTCTCTGTCAGCATGTGTAGAATAAGAGTCGAAATACGACATTTGATTTGACTTTTAATCAACCATGGAATCGGTTCTTTTAGGAATTTCGGGATTCGTTTTGGAGTAGCCTACTTCTAGGGGAGAGCATAAACGATTCGGTTATCTAAGGTAAGGCATGTATTCGGCCAAGGGCCATTTGTTAAGATTAAATTATAGAATGGGATCTAACACTTGCCATAATGGTTTCAACAGATGCCCAACCAAATAGCACTTTTCGGGATTTGAAATCGCAAGGTGAGTACATATGTACATTCGGCCAAGGTCATACTTAGATTCCGATCTGTTTCTTAAATGTTTAAAAGCCGAAACTAACCATTTAAGGGATTCAGTGCCTAACCGATTGCAGTAAGAGGTATCCCCAAGTTTTCAGGATTTGGTTAGTGGTCAAATCGGCAGCAAAGTGAGAAATCAAGTGGCGAATATCTTTCGAGATTTGGTTTATAATCAAATAGGTTTTGCTAATGTGCCTAGTAATGGCCGAATATAGGAACCAAGATCTAGAGCAATAGATTGGGATTCTTCGGGATTTCAGTAAATTCGCTAAGTAAATCAGGTGTGTAACCCACACTATCTCTTTATAGATTTAAGGCAATAAGCTTAATAAATATATATGTTTATATTAATGTGAATGTGGCCAAAGGAACCATGCAATGGTACAAAGTACTCAGGTACGTTTTCCTACTCCTACTATGAGTGTAATATGATCTGTTATGGCATATGTGAAATTATAAGAATGTGAAATAAAGAATGTGACATAGTCTGTGCATGATATGTATGACATGGGCATAAGGGTTATTATGAAAGGGAAAGTGAATGTGGTGACTTCGGCCACAGTATCTGAATATGGTGACTTCGGTCACAGTATCTGAATGTGGTGACTCTTGCCACAAAATAATTATCTGGTGGTTATGCCACGCACTTTATGAGGGCGATGAGCACGTCGACTGCAGCGACTGCCTTCGATGATGTGTAGCGGATGGAGGGTTGACTTAGTAGTCCCCACGGTGTGCAGGTTGGTACGGGTGATGTGTAGCGGATGGTACCTAGGTTTGGGTTTGGGTTGCATCATTATCTTTATTTCTGCTATATGTACTTGTATGGACCGATATGCTTAAACTGTTGAGACTTAGTGCTGGTTGTACACATTGAGTCTGTTGACTCACCCCGTTGTGGGAATATTTTTCAGGTGACGATCAGTGATGGACCGGGTCGGCAGGAGCTTAGTGGTGGCCATGCTCAGTTTGGAGTCTATTTAATTTTGGACTTTTACATTTTAAGTATTTGGATTTATTTTAGTATTGTTTTCATTTGTAATAAGGCCACTGATATGAAACTGTTGATGCATGTTTTAAAATTATTTTATTATGTTACGAATTTCTATCAAATCAAAGATTAAGTAACGAATCAAAAAAAAAAAAGTTTTGACATTTAACACAAATGGTTATCAGCTTATTTAGCAAACTTTAAAAACTCGGCAATGTTTCCAACTTGTTGTTTTGAGAATAAAGTTTTTTTTAAAAATTTAGACTTCGAAAATATACTCGTTTATAATTCGAGCCCACTACAAATAAACTTTTATTCAACCCACCCAAGTTTTCCAAAATAACAAATGGTCTTGAAAATGTTTTATTCGAGGAACATACCAGATTCGGTCGAGACTCGTGGGCCGGGTTTGGGGTGTTTTAGCTTTAGTCAGGGGCCATCCAGCTAGGCCAGAGGAGGTAGATTTGTGGAGATTTACTCGAAGAGAGCTAGTTGATCCATCACAAGAAGCCTAAATTATACTCAAGATGGAGAATCTCTACTTCAATTCCTTCAGGGGGTTTTAGGGATTTCTTATGTTTTGTTTTATCTTTTCTTTTGAGATGTTTTCTTTTATTATTATGAACTAAACTCTCAGATACCTGAAGGGGATGAAACCTAAGATGAATCTTGTTATCCTTTGCTGAACTATATGATAAATATTTGACTTGTTCTTAATTATGTGTTCTTAATTCCTGTGTTGATATTTTCGGGATATTAATTCAAGTATTATGTGCTTAGGTGGAGGAGCAAAAGTCCCTGCCTAAGAGTAGATCTAGCATAATTAAGCGGAGTTGATCGCGCGCCTAGAGATAGGGTGATGAGATTTTGCCAGATTAGGGTGAAACCTAATGTGGGAGTCTATAGATCGAGTTAATACGATTCTAGGGGTTTTAATTAGAAAGAGATTTCAATTAATCAACCTAGGGTTAGAGGTTATTCGCCTCGAGAGAGGGTCTAATATACATTAGAGGATCTTACGGATCAAGTCAAATGAATAAATTGTCTGGTTCAGAGTTAGATAACAAGTGAAGTCTAGGTGGATTCTTTCTTGGGTGTCGTCTAAATCAATTAGTTTTCTTCAAGTTAGTCTTACAATTTCATTCTTCTTTGTCTTAGAGTCTTTAGTTTAGTTGTTAGTTAATTTTAGATTAGATAAACAATTCATTTATTTCTTAGGCTAGATAATAAAAAAAAGAGTTAGTATTAGTACTTTTGGTTCCTTTGGGTTCGACATTCCGGTCTTGCCTGAACTATACTACTGTTTGATAGGTGCGCTTGCCTCAAATCATTGTCATAGTTAGTTTCCAGATTTGATCATTCTTTTTATAAATTTTAAGACTTTGACATCGCAAAAACAACGATCAGAAACTCATTGTGTACGACCCTTGGTAATCCAATCAACATGCATATAACACATTGGGCCTAAGCCCTATCAAAAACGGTGGTGTTGGGCCTTAGCCCACAATGACCTCATATCACATCAATATCATATGAATGCAATGCACCCATCCCAAATCCAACCCTGCACTTCATTTCCCTTCCAACCCTACACTCCTGTGGGGGTATAAATATCAACCCACCCATCCCTACACTCTAAAGGTAGCACCAACAGCGGCACTACTCAAACGTTGTAGTAAGGCTGCTAAGTACATAATGGGCTTAAAGCCACCGATGGATCCACGGTCGTCAAGCGACTATGCGATCCTCAAATCTTCCTCCCTATCGTTAAACCCACCCAAGTGCAACTTATATTTCATGAATGCAACACACATTTTCACACATTAAGCACTTAGGGGTATTTTAGTCATTTCACTACCTATGGGTATTTTCGTAATTCTACCCTACAAGGGTATTTAGGTAATTTTGCAAAATAGGGGTATTTTAGAAATTTTGTAAATTAGGGATATTTTGGTAATTCTGCAAATCAAGGGTATTCAGGTAATTTTACAATTCGGGGGTATTTTAAAAATTTTGAAAATCTAAGGATATTTTGGTAATTTTCATACTAAGGGTATTTGGAAATTTTTTTGCAAATCAGGGGTGTAATATCCTTGATTATAGCCTATGCATCAACACTAAGATATATGAAATAGCATGCTTGTGTGTGTTGTGAATGTGCATTATGAATTTTGTGAACCTTAGTGCGTGGGTGAGTACTTTAGAAATTACTCGATTTTAAAGCTTAAAAGAGGGAACTAAGGCAAAGTGGCCTTAAGAAAATTTATAGAGGAAATTTGACATGAAATTGGGCTTGAAATGTGGTTTGGAGGTGCCATTAAGGCCACGAAATGATGCCACCAAAGATGTGAAGAAGGCTTGTGTTTGACTCGCGTGGGAAGCAAAATTTTAAAGCTTTTATTTTTGCATGTGACGTCAATGAGAGGGGAATAGGGGGGCGGCATCAAGGCTAAATTTTAGGAGTTTTTATCCTTTTATTTTCAAGAGATAAATGATGGATTATTCTTTAATTTTAAATGAGGAGATAAAGAGGAAAACAATGATATGAGAGTGTTGGCCAAGTAGGGGACTCTAGCTTAGTAATTTCGGCAAAAGGAAGAAAGATAAGGCCATTCATCATTCTCTTTTCTCTCTGCCGAATTCTCTCTGCCACTATTCTTCTTCTTCTTTTCAATTCTCCACAAAGCCGAAAACAGAATTCCCTAGTTTTGCCGAATTTCTCTAAGTTTTATGTCTTCCTTTTCCTTCCTTGTAAAACCGAAATCCTTTAGTGTTCATCAAAAGCCGAAATCAAGTGATCAACATTTAGGCCATAGCCGAATAGCCCTGTGGATTCAATAAAAGGTGCTGTCGATTTCAATATAAGGGGTAAGGATCTATAGTCATCATCTTTTTCTTTCTTTTAGCCGAAAGTTGAGAACTAATCTCATCAATATCTTTGGTTGCCGAAACTACATATGATCCTCCGGGAATTGTCTATAGTCGACTATAAGTAGGAGAGATTCGGGTATCAAGATCTAAGGTAAGGCAAGTTTTCGGCCAAGGGCCATTTATTATGATTTAATGTTAGAAATTAATCTAACATGTGTCAAGGTGATTTCGACAGATACCAAGGGTAAATAGCAATTTCGGGATTTCGAATCACAAGGTAAAGTACATATGTACATTCGACCAAGGACCAATTCAATGATTAGATCTGTTTCATATTATTCAAAAAGCCAGAAACTAACTTGTGATGTGATTAAAGGATTAGCCGATTGCAAGGAAGAAAGACTACAAGTTTCGGGATTTCATTAGTAATCAAATCGGCATCAAGGTAAGGGTTTTGGGTGCAATAAGCCTTCGGGATTTAATCTTATAGCCGAATAGGTTTTTACTCAACATTAAGTGATTAAACCAATGTAGGAACTTAAGATCTAAAGCAGTAGATCGGGATTTTCGGGAAATCAGTGAATCGATAAGAATATCAGGGGTGTACCATTCCCTAAGACTTAATAAATTTAAAGCATTACATTTAATATAAGTGTTATAATGATGTGAAAGCTATGGCTAAGGTACCATGTTATGGTACAAAGTATCCAGGTATGTTTTCCTACTCCTACTAGGATTATAATAAGATTTGTTATGGTACATGTGTAAATAATGATAAGAATGTGAAATAAGGCCAATGGCATGAGATTGCATGATATGAATGATTTAGGGGGCATATGGGATATTATGAAAGGGGAAGTGATTGTGGTGACTTATGTCACGATATCTGAATGTGGTGACCTCGGTCACAATTATCTGAATGTGGTGTCTCATGAAACAAAATATTATCTGGTGGCTATGCCACAATATTTATAAGAGCGATGAGCACGTCGACTGCAGTGACTGCCTTCGATGGTGTGTAGCGGATGGAGGGTTGACTTAGTAGTCCCCATGGTGTGCAAGTTGGTACGGGTGATGTATAGCGGATGGCTATCTATGTTTTGGGTTCGGGTTTGCATCATCTTATTTAAATGTTATATGTACATGTATGATTTCATATGCCTGAATTTGTTAGGACTTGGGGTTGGCTATACACACTGTGTCTATATGACTCACCCCGTTGTGGGAACATTTTTCAGGTGACGATCAGTGATGGACCGGGTCGGCAGAAGCTTAGGGGTGGCCATGCTTAGCAGGGAATTTATTTTACTTGGACTTTTTATTTTACGTACTTGGATTTAATTTTGGGTTTTATTTTGATGTAATAAGGCCATAGTTGAACTACTTTATTTTACTTCCATTTATTATGTTATGAATTTTTATCAATTAAAGATTAAGTAAATTTACTTTAAAATAAACTCTAAATGTTTTGTCACCTAAAATAAAGGGTTTTCAATATAAGATAAAACTTGTTTTCAATTCGAGCCCAACCCAAAAAGAAATCTTTCTTTCACAACCCACAGTTTTCCAAAGTAATCTAAAAAGTTTTGAACCCAGTTTACATCGAGGAACATACCAGACCCAGTCAAGGCTCGTGGGTCGGGTTTGGGGTGTTTCAGTTTGGTATCAGAGCCCAGTTTTAAACTCTCAGTCTTGGGTTTAAAGCCCATAATGTTTTTAAATCAAGGCCCAAATGAATTTTCGTGAAACTTAAGCAGGTTTTTTGGCATGGCACCTAAGTCTCCGACCCGCAGTCCACCAGGTAAGTACCCCTATCCATTTGTGTGAATTATAGTATGAACTGTAGAAGGTAGAAATGGAACGTAGAATAGTATGATATGTGCTTGAACCCTAGGACTAGTTTACCCCAACACTTACATAAGACTTAAGTGCCTAATTAAACAAACCTGTGGCTAAGTCGCCAAGTTAGGGTGTGGCAACCTTTGTGCGCATGTCTAAGATTGGATCCGGAAGAGCCTGGTACTTAAGCAGTCCTAGTGACTCACCTCCTCTTCGCTGGAATCCTACCTGGTGCGTAGCTTCGGTTCACCCTAACCAAGAGGACTTAGTCACAGGCTAAACACAATAACTAAAACCCGAAAGGGATTAGCCACATTTTCATGGAAACCCTAGTTTTTTTTTAAAAGTCAACAAACTACTCTTTTGAATTGTGGAAATTGTTATTTTGGAAAAATTTCCTAAAAATTTCAAAGTTGTAAAATTACCTAAATACCCCTGACTGTAAAATTACAAAAATACCCTTGGTTCATTAAAATGTCCAAACTACCCGCATTTTTATCAAAATTTCCTTAGTTTATAACAAGTCCAAAAACCCTAATTTGCAAAATGTCAAAATACTTCGATTTTGGAAATTTACGAAATTGCCCCTAACCTACAAATTACTAAAACGATCCTAATTTCCAAAATTCTTGCAACATCACCATTTTGCAAAACAAATTCTCAAAAAGAACCCCAAGTTTTACAAATTTAGAAATACCCCTGATTCATTAAGCTTTACAAATTACCCTGGTTTATTACCAAAATACCCCCGAATTTCAAAAATTTCCAAAATACCCCCGGGAATACAAAAAAATTACCAAAATACCCTTATTGAAAAAAATCACCAAGGAACCTTATTTGAAAAATCACAAAAAATACACCTGTAGGAAAAATGACGAGAATACCCCTAGGATAGGAATGAGACAAAGAGGCTAGGGTAATGAATGTGTATGGTAGATACTACCAAATGAATGGTTGGATGAATGTGCTTCTATGGATTAGGATAGAGAACTTGAAACTTTGTTTGACCGAAAGAACCCCTATTAATTCTCGTTTCATAAAATTTCTTCACAGATAATTAGTGGAACATATACTAATGCATAAAATTTCCTAATCAGATTAAGGCACGATCGTAAGAATGAGCTCTAGGGGACGCGGTCGTAATGTGCGAGGACGCGCTAGAGGTAGGATGACCATATCGGAACCCGTTAGGTCGGGTCAAGGGTCTGATAATGAGGTACCACCGCCACCACCACCACCAGTTGTTGGTGTAGAACAGCAAGATCAGACGGGGGATGATGCTATATCGCAGGGTGTGCTGCGAGTCCTGAATATGCTGGCTGGAGCAGGTGAAAATATGGGAGCTCGGAAATCTATTCTCGAGCGACTCCGAGCCAACGGAGCTGAGGAGTATCAGATGTAACACCCAGTACGGCTGAATATTGGTTGGAGGCAACCAAGCGAATTATGGATGAGCTCGATCTGACCCCTGAGGAGAAATTAAAAGGAATGGTGGCACTGTTACGCGATGAAGCGTATCAATGGTGGTTAACAGTTTGGGATGATGCCACAGCTGAGGATCTGACCTGGGAATATGTTAAGGCGGTGTATCAAAAAAAGTATGTTGGAACCAGATATACTAATGCGCAGAGGAAGGCTTTTCTAGGGCTAGTTCAAGGGAACAAGTTCGTAGCGGAATATGAGGCTGAATTCCTGAGGTTAAGCCGATATGCTCGAGGCGTGGTGGCTACGGAACATGAACGATGTGTCCGGTTTAAGGATGGACTAAGGGATGATTTGAGGTTGTTAATAGCCCCACATCAGGAGCGGGAGTTTTCTGTGTTGGTAGAAAAGGCTAAGGTAGCCGCGGGGATTAAGGATTCTGTGAAGCAGAATATGGATCGGAATAGGCCAAAAAGAGGTTTTGGGCCGTCAGGATCATCTGGGAATGTCCAAAAGAGGCCTAGAGTTGATGGGCCACGAGGTCAGCAAGATGTTACAGAAGGGTAGTATTGTACTTGTGATCAGTATGGGAAGAAGCACTTAGGTGAGTGTTGGAAAAGACGGGAGGATGCTTTAAGTGAGGGTCCAAAAATCATATGATTAAGGACTGTCCAATGAAACCTGATGGGAATCGACCAGCAGCTCAGAATGTTAATCAGGCTGGTAGAGATGGACAGCAGCCTTAGCGAGGTCGTGGTCTAAATGGCAGAGGTAATGGTGCTGGCAGAGGACGTGGAACACCTAGCAGAGGTGTTGGAAATACTGAGGCTACACAGCGGGTCTGGTTTATGCGGTTCACCGGAGGGAGGACGGAGATGCGCCGGACGTTATAACCGATACGTTCCTTATTTATGGCAAGCTTTATGTTGCATTAATTGATGTGGGCTCGACCCATTCTTATGTTGTATATAGTGTAGTGGAAACTCTAGACATAGCCTCTGAACTTTTGGATAGGGAGATGACTGTAGTAAGCCCACTAGGTCAAATTGTTGTGGTAAATAAGGTCTTTCGGAATGTACCTTTAGAATTTCAAGGCGTAGTATTTTCTGCCGACTTGATGGAACTTCACTTCGGAGAATTTGATCTCATACTTGGTATGGATTGGCTAGTGGAGCATCGGGCTGTGTTGGACTGTGCAGCAAAACGAATGGAGTTAAGAACCCCGGAGGATGAGGTGGTCATCATGATAGGAGGAAGAAGGGACTACTTGTCTAATGTAGTTACGGCACTAAAGGCTGAAAAGATGGTACGAAAAGGATGCAAGGCGTTTTTAGCCTTCGTAAGTGCGTTAAATGGAAAGGAAGAAGGTGTTAGTGGAGTTAGAACTGTAAGGGATTTTGAAAATGTGTTTCCGGAGGAATTACCAGGAATACCCCCAGATAGGGAGGTGGAGTTTGGAATTGACTTGCTGCTGGGAACAGCTCCTGTGTCAATTGCCCCGTACCGAATGGCACCAAAAGGGTTGGTGGAGCTTAAGGCTCAAATCCAAGAGTTGTTGGATCGTGGGTTTATCCGACCCAGTGTGTCTCTGTAGGGAGCACCGGTCCTGTTTGTAAAGAAGAAGGATGGAACTATGCGTATGTGCATAGACTACAAATCGATTGAACAAGTGACCATCAAGAACAAGTATCCTTTGCCAAGGATAGACGACTTGTTCGATCAGCTTAAGGGGGCCGCGGTATTTTCAAATATCGACTTGAGGTCGGGATATCATCAATTGAAGGTAAAGGAGGCAGATATCCATAAGACAGCCTTTAGGACAAGGTACGGTCGTTACGAGTTCTTAGTAATACCGTTTGGATTGACGAACGCCCAGCCACGTTTATGGACATGATGAACCAAGTCTTTTAACCCTACTTGGATCGATTCGTCGTTGTGTTCATCGACGACATCTTGGTGTACTCCAAGTCTGAAGAGGAGCATGACGAACATCTTCGGATTGTGTTACAAGTGCTAAGGGAGAAGAAGCTCTATGCCAAATTTAGCAAGTGCGAATTTTGGCTGAAGGAAGTTGCGTTTTTAAGACATGTGGTATCTGCAGAAGGAATAAGGGTGGACCCTAGGAAGATCGAGGCAGTGCTAGATTGGAAACCACCTAAATCTGTGGCGGAGATTCAGAGTTTCTTGGGTTTGGCAGGCTACTACAGAAGGCTTGTGGAAGGATTCTCATCGATAGCCGCGCCATTGACAAAGTTTTTGAGGAAGGAAGTACCTTTTGTATGGACGAATAAGCAACAAGAAAGCTTTGAGAAGTTTAAGAAAGTATTGACGGAAGCTTCAGTGTTAATCTAGCCTGAGGCAGGGAAAGATTTCGTGGTGTACTGTGATGCGTCACACACGGGGTTAGGATGTGTTCTAATGCAGGACGAAAAAGTGGTCGCTTATGCGTCTCAGCAATTAAGGCCTCATGAGGTTAACTATCCGACTCATGACTTGGAATTGGCGGCAGTGGTCTTTGCTCTTAAGGTGTGGAGGCACTATCTTTATGGAGAAAAGTCAGTAATCAACACAGACCACAAGAGCCTTAAGTATCTGCTGACTCAGAAGGAGCTGAACCTGAGACAGCGAAGGTGGGTGGAATTACTAAAGGACTATGAGTGTTCGATAGAATATCATCTGGGCAAGGCGAATGTAGTGGCGGATGCTCTAAGTAAGAAGGTTGTGTCGGATCTGAGGGCGATGTTTGCACATTTGAGTTTGTATGATGATGGGAGTCTACTGGCAGAGTTGCAAGTTAAGCCAAGGTGGTTGAATGAGGTGAAAAAGGGACAAGTGGCTGAGGAGGATTTGAGTGCTAAGATGTGGCAAGTTCAGAATGGTGGTTTAGAGAATCATAGTATGTCCAGTGATGGAGTATTGTGTTTCAAGGGTAAGGTATGTATGCCTAAAGACAAGGATCTAAGACAGAGGATTCTTCAGGAATCGCATAGTAGCCCTTATGCTATGCATCCCGGAGGTAGTAAGCTGTACAGAGACTTGAGGGAACAGTTGTGGTGGTCTGGTCTGAAGAAGAAAGTTACGAAATTCGTTGGCAAGTGCTTGACGTGTCAGCAAGTTAAGGCTGAACACCAAGTTCTGTTAGGACTACTTCAACTGATAATGATTTCGCAGTGGAAGTGGGAGAGAATTACCATTGACTTCGTTAGTGGGCTTCCCCTTATGCTTACTAAGAGGGACACGGTATGGGTAATAGTAGACTGTTTGAACAAGTCCGCACATTTCATTCTGGTAAGAGTGGATTATTCTTTGCAGAAGTTGGCAAAGTTATATGTGGCGGAAATTGTGAGGTTACATAGAGTGCCGCTGTCAATCATCTCAGATAGGGACCCAAGGTTTACTTCTCGATTTTGGAAAACCCTACATCAGACGTTAGGTACTAAGTTGGATTTCACTATGGCTTTTCATCCACAGTCGGACGGGCAGTCGGAACAGGTAGTCCAAGTATTAGAGGATATGTTGAGGGGATGTGTGATGGATTTCAGAGGAAGTTGGGAGGAATATTTTCCTTTAGCAGAGTTTGCTTACAACAACAGCTATCAGGCCAGTATTCGGATGGCACCGTATGAAGCATTGTATGGTCAGAGGTGTCGAACTCCTACGTGTTGGACTGAATTAGGGGAACGACGAGTTTTGGGTCCAGAGATTGTGGTAGAATCTGAAGAGAAGGTTGAGATAATTCGGGCACGGTTGAAGGAAGCTTTTGATAGAAAAAAGTCGTATGCAGATCTTAAGCGAAAGGAGATAGAATTTCATGTGGGAGATCAAGTGTTACTTAAGGTATAGCCTTGGAAGAAAGTGATGAGATTTGGTCGGAAAGGGAAGTTAAGTCCAAGGGTTATAGGACCCTATCGAGTATTGAAGCGAGTTGGACCAGTGGCCTACCACTTGGAGTTGCCTTCGATATTGAAGCAGATACACGACATTTTCCATGTGTCCATGCTACGTCGTTACCGATCGGATCCATCTCATGTGGTACCAGTTGAAGAAGTTGAGTTAAGGCCAGATCTATCCTACGAGGAGGAGCCGATTCAGATCTTGGAACGAGATGTGAAAGTACTAGGAAGGAAATCAGTTCATCTAGTTAAAGTGTTATGGCGCAATCATGGATCGGAGGGAGCTTCGTGGGAGCCAGAAGAGGCAATGCGACAGCAATACCCTCACTTGTTTTAGCCAGGTAATTTCGAGGTCGAAATTATTTTTAAGGGGGTAGAACTGTAATATCCTGGATTATAGCCTATGGATCAATACTAAGATATATGAAATAGCATGCTTGTGTGTGTTGTGAATGTGCATTATGAATTTTGTAAACCATAGTGCGTGGGTGAGTACTTTAGAAATTACTCGATTTTAAAGCTTAAAAGAGGGAACTAAGGCAAGGTGGCCTTAAGAAAATTTATAGAGGAAATTTGACATGAAATTGGGCTTGGAAATGTGGTTTGGAGGTGCCACTTAAGGCCCTGGAAATGATGCCACCAGCATGTGAAGAAGGCTTGTGTTCAAGTCGCGTGGGAAGCAAAATTTTAAGGCTTTTATTTTTGCATGTGACGTCAATGAGAGGGGAATAGTGGGCGGCATCAAGGCTAAATTTTAGGAGTTTTTATCCTTTTATTTTCAAGAGATAAATGATGGATTATTCTTTAATTTAAATGAGGAGATAAAGAGGAAAACAAGGATATGAGAGTGTTGGCCAAGTAGGGGACTCTAGCTTAGTAATTTCGGCAAAAGGAGGAAAGATAAGGCCATTCATCATTCTCTTTTCTCTCTGCCAAATTCTCTCTGCCACTATTCTTCTTTTTCTTTTCAATTCTCCACAAAGCCGAAAACAGAATTCCCTAGTTTTGCCGAATTTCTCCAAGTTTTATATCTTCCCTTTCCTTCCTTGTAAAACCGAAATCCTCTAGTGTACATCAAAAGCCGAAATCAAGTGATCAACATTTAGGCCATAGCCGAATAGCCCTGTAGATTCAATAAAAGGTGCTACCAATTTCAATATAAGGGGTAAGGATCTATAGTCATCATCTTTTTCTTTCTTTTAGCCGAAAGTTGAGAGCTAATCTCATCAATATCTTTGGTTGCCGAAACTACATAGGTTCCTCGGGAAATTGTCTATAGTCGACTATAAGGAGGAGAGATTCGGGTATCAAGATCTAAGGTAAGGCAATGTTTCGGCCAAGGGCCAATTATTATGATTTAATGTTAGAAATTAATCTAACATGTATCAAGGTGATTTCGACAGATACCAAGGGTAAATAGCAATTTCGGGATTTCGAATCACAAGGTAAAGTACTTATGTACATTCGGCCAAGGCCTAATTCAATGATTAGGTCTGTTTCATATTATTCAAAAAGCCGGAAACTAACTTGTGATGTGATTAAAGGATTAGCCGATTGCAAGGAAGAAAGACTACAAGTTTCAGGATTTGATTAGTAATCAAATCGGCATCAAGGTAAGGGTTTTGGGTGCAATAATCCTTCGGGATTTAATCTTATAGCCGGATAGGTTTTTACTCAACATTAAGTGATTAAACCAATGTAGGAACTTCAGATCTAAAGTAGTAGATCGGGATTTTTGGGAAATCAGTGAATCAATAAGAATATCAGGTGTGTATCCTTCCCTAAGACTTAATAAATTTAAAGCATTACATTTAATATAAGTGTTATAATGATGTGAAAGCTATGGCTAAGGTACCATGTTATGGTACAAAGTATCCAGGTACGTTTTCCTACTCTTACTAGGATTATAATAAGATTTGTTATGGTACATGTGTAAATAATGATAAGAATGTGAAATAAGGCCTATGGCATGAGATTGCATGATATGAATGATTTAGGGGGCATATGGGATATTATGAAAGGGGAAGTGAATATGGTGACTTATGTCACGATATCTGAATGTGGTGACCTCGGTCACAATTATTTGAATGTGGTGTCTCATGATACAAAATATTATCTGGTGGCTATGCCACAATATTTATAAGGGCAATGAGCACGTCGACTGTAGTGACTGCCTTCGATGGTGTGTAGCGGATGGAGGGTTGACTTAGTAGTCCCCATGGTGTGCAGGTTGGTACGGGTGATGTGTAGCGGACGGCCATCTAGGTTTTGGGTTCGGGTTTGCATCATATTATTTAAATGTTATATGTACATGTATGATTTGATATGCCTGAATTTGTTAGGACTTGGGGTTGGTTATACACACTGTGTCTATATGACTCACCCCGTTGTGGGAACATTTTTCAGGTGACGATTAGTGATGGACCGGGTCGGCAGAAGCTTAGGGGTGGCCATGCTCAGCAGGGAATTTATTTTACTTGGGCTTTTTATTTTACGTACTTGGATTTAATTTTGGGTTTTATTTTGATGTAATAAGGCCATAGTTGAACTACTTTATTTTACTTCCATTTATTATGTTATGAATTTTTATCAATTAAAGATTAAGTAAATTTACTTTAAAATAAACTCTAAATGTTTTGTCACCTAAAATAAAGGGTTTTCAATATAAGATAAAACTTGTTTTCAATTCGAGCCCAACCCAAAAAGAAATCTTTCTTTCACAACGCACAGTTTTCCAAAGTAATCTAAAAAGTTTTGAACCCGGTTTACATAGAGGAACATACCAGATCCGGTCAAGGCTCGTGGGCCGGGTTTGGGGTGTTTCAAGGGGCATTTGTTCCCTCTCGGGTTTTAGTTATGAACTTTGACCCATTAACAAGTCCTCGGGGCTAAAGTGAATAGACACTATGCACCAGGTAGGATTCTAGAGAAGAGGAGGTGGGTCACTAGGACCGCTTAAGTACCAAGCTCTCCTTAGATCCAATCCTAGACATGCATATGCCCGTTACCACACTCCAACCTATTGACTTGTCCACAGACTTATTTGATTATTAACTTAAGTCTTATGTGGTTTAAGAGTTGTTCAGAACTAGGCCTAAAGTCCATTAAACCCTAGCATACATTTCTACATCCCCATAAGGCCCATCAAGCCCATTTCATGTTCATAAAGCCCAAATCACATCCTGATGGCCCATTAAGCCCAGACTCATTCATATGGCCTATTAGGCCCAAAATAATTCAAGATCATGAAATATGCATGACTAACTCAATTCATATAACCAAATCAATCAATTTCATTAGACCTAGCCTCAGGGCCCACCGGGCCCATTTAGCCAACTTTGGCTTTTCAGCTTTCTGGCATTACCGATATCCTGTGTGTGTAGTGTTTGTACACACCTGGTAACAACGCGTGCTGCAAACCCCTTAATCACGAACTACAATAGTTATCACTTAACGATTAATCTTGACTTAATACACACTTTATTAAAAATTAAAACCTCACCGTAACCTTACTGCATGCCACACGTTCTAGTAGCCCTTCCTTAGCTACTATTCGTTAATATCCCTAGATCTACACCCAAACATATATCATCAGAATCAAGTGACTCATATTCCACATAAGTCACCCCTATAAGCCATACTTACATTCGGCCATCCACTAATCCATAACTGAGACAAGTACACTTACCACTTTGATAACGATTCTTACCACACTTGCGATCTCTAAGCCCTACCCTTGTTAATACAAGGTTAACTACAATGAAATGTTAGATAGCCCTTCGACTTTTAACAAAACACACTAAGGGGGTTAACTGAATACTTTTTGAATCCAACCTCTGATCCTGCAACCTAGATAGCTACTGAATGAGATTTGGCTTTAAGCCTTGACTGAGAGTAGGTAACAATTGATTTGTGATGGAGGAACAATAACAAATATTCGGCACCAATTAGGGATTTCGACAAGAGAAGATGATGGTAATTTGGCAATAGAAGAGTTTGTCTATGAGAGAATTCAGTAAAAAAGGATTCGGCTATAGGAGATTTCGACAATGGGAGAATTTGGCTATGGGAGGAACCGATTTAGGGGAAGAAAAGAAAGAAAAAGAATGATGGCAACTCAAAGAGCCCTTCAAAGGATTCGACAATCTCATTTTATAGTCACAAGCCAAAAATGCCTTCCCTCAGAGTCCCATTCGGCACCAACTCATCCACACTCCTTATCTCCTAACTTTTCTCTCTTATCTTTACCTTAAATTTCTCTCCTGAACACTCCCTTCTAGAAACACTCCAACTCCACTACCTTTTGTCCATGTGAAAAATAAAACCCCTTAATTTCGCTACTCTTAAGCCTCGAACCTTGGACCCCTTCAGCTGACAATGGCCCCACCTTATAGCTCCCCAAGTGACGCCACTTGCCACTGGACCATAGGCCCAATTGTGTCCTATTTTCCCATAATTTGTTTAAGAGGCCTAATACCTGAGACTAGGGTCCACTAAGGAAAAAATTATTTTTTCCCTATGGTCTTCCCTAACCCTAAGACACCAAATAACCCTCAAAGCCCACATGCCAATTGTTATTTTCTCGCTCACTTAAAATTTTTCTGAGACCCATAGCCCAATAGGCCCAATTCTATTATGCCCAAATTCGGGGCGTTACAATTCTACCCCCTTAAAGAAATTTTGTCCTCGAAATTTCCAACTAACTATTAATCACACCGCTCAAGTCACACCACTATGCTTTCGTTGTGCACTCTGATCCTAATAGCAAATTAGGTAAATAACATACTATTGGTAATGTGAGTACCAGTATTCGCATCTGGAGCGTCTCCGTCCTCTCGGCGACGTACCGCATAAACCAAAGATGGCTGCCTTGCCTCCGCATGACTAACACCTCTGCCTAGAACTCCTCGACCTAAACCGTTTCCACACCTGGCCTGCCCACGGCCTCTAGGTGACTGGAAATCACATCTGCTCTCGGCTCGCACCTCATCTGGCCCTCTTGGGCACTCTCTAATCTTATGTTCCATAGATCCACAGCTCAAACAAGCTCCTATCCTCCTCCAACATTCGCCCGTATGCCCTTTTCCACACACAACACAAGGTGGTATTCCGTTATTAGCAGCAGCAACAGGCGCCTCAGCTCTAACCGGCCCATCAACGCTGGCCTTAGCTCTAGGCCTTTGCCCCACACCAGAAGACTCAACCTCCCTTTTATTCGTGCCTTGCTCTTTCTTCTGATTCAGACGCTCAGTGCGCTTCACCTTCTTTGCTACCTTTGCTTTTTCCACCAAGACTGCAAAGTCCCGCTCTCTTTATGGAGCTATAAGTACCCTAAGGTTGTATCTTAACCCGTCCTCGAACCGTACGCATCTCTAATACTCTGTTGCGACTATTCCTTTGGCATATCGACTAAGGCGCAGAAACTCTGCCTCATACTCTTCTACTGACTTATCTCCCTGAGTCAGACTCAAAAACTCGTTCCTTCGGGCATCCATATAACCCGCTCTAGTATACTTCCCCTGAAATGTCGATTTGAGGAACTCCCAAATGATCTGCTCTGGTTGCTTGCCTTCCATTACGGTCAACCACCATTGATAGGTCTCCTCCCTGATAAACCATAATATGAACATATTTTAATCCTGCATTTAGCATACTTTGGATGATTTAAGCCTTGACCTGAGTAATTTGGTGCTCTTAATCCTTTGTTTTCATGTTTTATACTTAGGAGAGCACTAGAGGATGAAAAGAACGAGAAACGGGCCCAAAACAGAGCAAATGGGCCTTATCATGAAATCAACATAGCCTGGGCCCAAGACCACATAGCCGTGCCTCATAAACAGACTAGAACATGGCCTGGCCATGATTCACACGGGCGTGTGCCATGGGCGTGTCCCTGGCGTGAGAAAGAAGGGTTTCATTTGGATTAGGGTACTTAGAGGCAAAGAAAGCCATTCCAAAAGCCTATATAAACACCCTAGAGGCCAACCTTTAGGGGCGTCCAGCTAGGCTAAGGAACCAAGCCAGAGGGGCCAGAATTGTGGAATTTACTCGCAGAAAGCCAACTGATTCATCTCAAGAAGTCGGAGTTATACTCAAGACGGAAGATCTCTCCTTCAATTCCTTCAGGGGGTTTTAGGGTTTTCTTATGTTTTGTTTATCGTTTCTTTTAAGATGTATTCTTTTATGATTATGAACTAAACCCTCAGATACCTGAGGGGGATGAAACCTAAGATGAATCTTGTTATCATTTGCTGAACTATATGATAAATACTTGATTTGTTCTTAACTATGTGTTCTTAATTCTTGTTTTGGTATTTCCGGGATATTAATTCAAGTACTGATGTGCTTAGGTGGTGGAGCAAAAGTCCCTGCCTAAGAGTAGATCTAGCATAGTTAAGCGGAGTTGCTCGCGCGCCTAGTAATAATGTGACGAAAATCTGCCGGATTAGGGTTAAACCTAATATGGGAGACCATAGATTGAGTTAATGCAATTCTAGGGGCTTTAATTAGAAAGAGATTTCGATTAATCAACCTAGGGTTAGACGTTAGTCACCTTGAAAGAGGGATCAATATAAATTAGGGAATCCTACGGATCAAGTCAAGTGAATAAATCATCTGGTTCAGAGTTGGATAACAAGTGAAGTCTAGGTGGATTCTTCCTCGGGTATTGTCTTAATTAATTTGTTTTTCCCACAAGTATCTTCCCTAATTCCTTTTCTTTGTCTTCGCATGTTTAGCTTAGTTGTTAGTTAAATTTAGAATAGATAACAATTCACTTTTATTTTAGGCTAAATAATAGAAAGAAAGTTAGTATTAGTACTTTTGGTTCCTTTGGGTTCGACAATCCGGTCTTGCCACAGCTATACTACTGTTCGATAGGTGCACTTGCCTCAAGTCATTGTCACAGTTAGTTTCTAGGCTCAATCATTTGTCACAATTAGTTTCTAGACTCTATCATTCTTTATATAAATTTTGAAAACTTTCAGACACGATCAAGTTTTTGGCGTTGTTGCCAGGGAACTAAAATATTAAGAACGCTTAATTTTATTACTTTAGTCATTTTTATTTTTTCAATTTATTTTTGTTTTATTTTTGTTTTATTTTGTTTTTAACCTTGCTAATTTTTCTTCTTTTATTTATTCCTAGCAGGTATCTCTAGTTTATGACTAGAAAGAACCTGACAGGACCCTTACTTTACTATTGATAAACCGTAAAAGTGACATATTTTAAGCCTACATTTAGCATGCTTTTGGATGATTTAAGCCTTAAATTATGTAATTTGGTGCTCTTAATACTTTTTTTCATGTTTTATGCTCAGAAGAGCACCGGATGATGAAAAGAATAGAAAACGAGCCCAAAACGGATTAAATGGGCCATATCACGAAATCAACACGGCTTGGGCCCAAGACCACACGACCGTGCCTCATTCAACAGCCTCGAACACGGCCTGGCCATGACTTACACGGGTGTGTTCGATGGGCGTGTCCTTGCCACGACAAAGAGAAATTTCACTCGGATTAGGATACTTAGGGGTGAAGAAACACATTCCGAAGCCTATATAAACACCCTAAGTATAACCTAAAAGGGGGGAACCCAAGGCTTTAGCTAGGGGGGTCGTCCAACTAGGCCAAAGAGGGCAGAGTTGTGGGAATTTATGTGAAGATAGCCAGTTGATTCATCTCAAGAAGCCGGAATCATACTCAAGATGTAGGATCTCTCCTTCAATTTGTTCAGGGGGTTTTAGGGATTTCTTATGTTTTGTTTTATCTTTTCTTCTGATATGTTTTCTTTTATTATTATGAACTAAACCCTCAGATACTCAAGATGGAGGATCTCTCCTTCAATTCCTTTATGGGGTTTTAAGGAATTCTTATGTTTTGTTTTATCTTTTCTTCTGAGATGTTTTCTTTTATTATTATGAACTAAACCCTCAGATACCTGAGGGGGATGAAACCTAAGACGAATCTTGTTATTGTTTGTTGAACTATATGATAAATATTTGACTTGTTCTTAATTCTTCTGTTGATATTTCTGGGATATTAATTCAAGTGTGATGTGCTTAGGTGGAGGAGCAAAAGTCCCTGCCTAAGAGTAAATTTAGCATAGTTAAGCAGCGTTGATCGCACGCCTAGAGATAGGGTGACGAGATTTTGCCGGATTAGGGTGAAACCTAATATGGGAGTCCATATATCAAGTTAATGCAATTCTAGGGGTTTTAATTAGAAAGAGATTTCAATTAATCAACCTAGGGTTAGATGTTAGTCGCCTCGAGAGAGGGATTAATATACATTAGGGAATCCTACGGATCAAGTCAAATGAATAAATCGTCTAGTTCAGAGTTAGATAACAAGTAAAGTCTAGGTGGATTCTTCCTTGGGTATCGTCTTAATCAATTGGTTTTTCCCAAAGTTATTTTCCTCAATTCATTCTCTTTGCCTTTGCATCTTTAGATTAGTTGTTAGTTAATTTTAGATTAGATAAACAATTCCTTTAATTCTTAGGCTAAATAATAAAAATAAAATTAATATTAGTACTTTTGGTTCCTTTGGGTTCGACAATCCGGTCTTGCCTTAACTATACTTCTGTTCGATAGGTACGCTTGCTTCAAATCGTTGTCATAGTTAGTTTCCAGGTTCGATCATTCTTTATATAAATTTTAAGACTTTGACATCGCACAACACAACGATCAAGTTTTTGGCGTCGTTGCCGGGGAACTAAAATATTAAGAACGTTCAATTTTTATTACTCTAGTCATATTTTATTTTTCCAGTTAATTTTTTTTATTTTACTAATTTTTCTTTTATTTTCTTAGACAGGTAATTTTAGTTAATAGAGGAGATGGCACTGAATAACTTTCAGTGGCAAGTTATGAGGACAAAGCCAACAAAAGCAACTAATATCTATAACCTTGACCCAGTAACCATGCTATCAAATCAGATAGAGCTTTTAAGTAAGAAAATTGACGGTTTATATGGTTCTTCGCAGGTATATCCAGTTATGCAGTGTGAAACAAGCGGAGGCGTGACGAACCCTGAGTACCCACCCTACAGACATGACATGGAAAACGAACAAGTCAACTATATGGGTAACTATTCTAGACCTCAAAATAATTTTTATAGTAACACTTATAATGCAGGTTGGAGGGACCATCCCAATTTCGCATGGGATGATCAAGGTAGTCAAAGACCACAACGTCCTCCAGATTTTCAACAACCACCTCACCAACAAAAAGAGGGTCAAAACTTGAGAAGATGCTGACAAAATTTATAGCGGTGATAGAAGCTCATTTCCAAAACACCGAAATAGCACTCAAAAATCAAGAAGCATCGATTCAAGGGATCAAAGATTAGTTAGGTCCGTATGCTAAGCTGATTTTAGGACAACCACCATAAAGCTTGCAAAGCAACACTGAAACTAACCCAAAAGAGCAAATTCAAGCTGTAACAGCTCATGCCAGTGAAAGGTTAGTGCAATCTGACCCGAAGCAAGAACCTGTGGTAAGTGAAGGTAAGGTTGAGGTAAGCCATGATTTGCCAAACCCGGTAATTACAGAGTACCAAGCTCGTATGCCATACCCCAATACGATAAAGAAAGACCACACAGAGGAAAAATTCGGTAAATTTTTTAAACCTCCAAAGAAGTTTCTTATTAACTTTCCATTTCTTAAAGCTCTTTTGCAGATGCCAGATCCTAGACCTCGTGTCGATAAAGAAGAAATTCATAAGGAACGAAGGATTTGGATTGATGAACTAGACAAGTGGAAGACAGACTTCAAAGAAAAACTAAAAACACACGAAGCAAAAATGAGGCAACTCCACTACAAACTTAATAAGGGGACAATCCAGCTTAGGATAGGAGATCAGGTACTCAAAATCTTCCCAGATAGAACAGTCGAGGTCACTAATCCTAAATTCAGCACTTTTAAGGTAAACACTACTCGACTTAAACTATATATCAAAAACCGAATTGATCACATGAGAAAGGATTTCCACCTCCTCAAACCACCATGATTGTGTGAATAACAGGTAAGTCTAGCTCAAGACTTTAAACGAGCGCTTCTCGGGAGGAAACCCGAACACTAACCCCATTTATTTTTATATTTTCAAATTTTAGAATCTACCTAAGAAAGGAGCAGGTTTTCATGCCCACACGACCTTGCACATAGCCGTGGTCGTGGCCGTGTGGGCACCACAGGAAGGAACACGGGCGTGGGATGCATCTCTATTTAAACCTCCTTCTTCCTTTCCTTTTCCCGTTATCTTTCTTCTTTCATTTTTCATTATTTACTTTTATTCTTATTTTTATTGTTACCCCTTTCTTCTTTTTCTCCATGGCATTTAAATTTAGCTTAGGATACAATAAAATCAAGACGGCTGCTTTGAGAATTCAATTTCAAACGGTTCGAGGCGCTTCCCCATGTTCACCTCCAATCCTATCTGGTTTCTTTTTATTGACTTTATCCAAAACTTAGGAAGCTCCACTTCTCACCCCATCTTATGATTTTATGATTATTTTGATATTATCTATCTTTGTACATTGAGGGCAATGTACATCTTAAGTGTGGGGGGTGAATATTTATTTCGGAAAAGTGCCTAACTTTCTTCATTATTCTCAAATCCCTGAATTATTCCATGAATGATATCTTGTCTTTAAGTATTTTTCTCATATTATGATTAGAATGAAATTTCCTTTGATTTATGATGTTTGTTGATATGTTTCAGATTAAGTCATTGATAATTGTGCGGTAATGGTTTAAATTTTAGGAGACTAGAGAATCAAGCATGATGAGTCTATTTTCAAAATCTAAAATTTTGTTAGGTTGTCTACCTAAATCTAATTATTACTTTAAAGTTTGAAATTTACAAGGTTGACAACAAACACCCATAATTTTTGTGAGATTTTGAGCCTTGTAGAGCATATATTTCTTTTCTTGCTCACTTTATTGATTATGAGTGTGTCAACATTGATTTGTTATTCTAGAACTTGCATCGATTATACATGTTGAAACCACACCTTTGATTTGATATACAGAGATGATAAAGGCACCTAGGATTTAACCCACTTACCCCATTAAAAGCCTACCTTCATAATTAAACCCTAGTGATCTTAACAACCTTTTTATTGACTCACCCACTAATATTAACCCAGAACCCTTTGTATTTGTTATCACCATCCTTTTTTACTACCCTTATGTCGAGATTTGATTTGATCAGTTGCCTAACTATTTTATCTATTTTGATTATATTCATTATTGGTTGTGTGATTGAATGAGCTTATACGTTTAAATTCTAAATATTGAAGAAGAAGCTCATATTATTAGTTTTCAATTAATGTAATTATTTAGGATCAATTTATTTTTCTAGCTAGGTAATTTGTCAGGTTAATCTCGATTTTAACCCTCTAATTTAGCCTTCATCCACACCTTAAGCTAGGCCCCATTACAACCCTGTTAAAGACCTTTTGATTTGTGTATCATCTCATATTATAGTGGTGGAGATTTGATTTTCATGCAAGCCTATCGGATTAACTCTTCATATTTGACTTTTGAGTGCTTAATTCTGAACCTTAAACACCTCGAGTGATTTGAGTGAATCTTCAATGAGGATGTCAATCTTTATCGATTTTGAATCAGAGGTAATTATTTAGATGAAGGGAAACGCCTATGTTTTCGTACTACAAATGTATGACTTATATTGTTTGAATCTTTAGGACTCTTTGAGTTGAATTATCAATGTATGAATTATCTTTGAATTATATGAAACATTATTGATGAATATTATGAATCAATGAAGTTTGTTTTGTTTGTGACTTGAGAATTTTTCTTGAGGACAAGCAAAAGCTTAAGTGTGGGGGTATTTGATAAACCGTAAAACTAATATATTTTAAGCCCACATTTAGTATGCTTTTGGATGATTTAAGCCTTGAATTATGTAATTTGGTGCTTTTAATCCTTTGTTTTCATGTTTTATACTTAGAAGAGCACCAGACAATGAAAAGACCAGAAAATGGGCCCAAAACGGAGTAAATGGGCCATATCACGAAATCAACACGGCCTGGGCCCAAGACCCCACGGTCGTGCCTCATTCAACAGCCTCGAACACGGCCTGGCCACGACTTACACGGGCGTGTGCCATGGGCATGTTCCTACTGTGACAAAGAGAAATTTCACACGAACTAGGATACTTAGGGGGAAGAAATACATTCCGAAGACTATATAAACACCCTAAGTATAACCTAAAAGAGGGGAACCCAAGGCTTGAGTCAGGGGGCCTTCCAACTAGGCCAAAGAGGGCAGAGTTGTGGGAATTTACGCGAAGATAGCCAGTTGATTCATCTCAAGAAGCCAGAATCATAATCAAGATGGAGGATCTCTCTTTCAATTCCTTCAGAGGGTTTTAGGGATTTCTTATGTTTTGTTTTATCTTTTCTTCTCAGATGTTTTCTTTTATTATTATGAACTAAACCCTCAGATACCTGGGAGGATGAAACCTAAGATGAATCTTGTTATCGTTTGCTGAACTATGTGATAAATATTTTACTTGTTCTTAATTTATATGTTCTTAATTCTTGTGTTGATATTTCTGGGATATTAATTCAAGTGTGACGCGCTTAGGTGGAGGAGGAAAAGTCCCTACCTAAGAGTAGATCTAGCATAGTTAAGCGGAGTTGATCGTACACCTAGAAATAGGGTGAAACCTAATAGGATGAGGATCCTAACACACACTTAGCGAATTTCTTAGAATTCTGTGATACCTTCAAAATAAATGGCATTTCTGATGATGCCATCCGTCTTCGGTTATTTCCCTTTTCTTTAATTAATAAAGTTAAACAGTGGTTGCATTCTCTTCCGCGAGGATCAATCACTACATGGGATCAAATGACCGAAAAATTTCTGTTAAAATATTTTCTACCGGCCAAAACGGCCATGTTGAGGAATGATATCTCTTCTTTTGTACAGATGGATTTAAAGACAGTTTACAACGTATGGGAGAGATACAAGGATCTATTAAGAAAGTGTCCACACCATGGGTTACCCGTGTGGCTACAGGTCCAAACTTTTTACAACGGTGTGAACCCTTCAACTAGGCAATTGATTGATTTAGCCGCCGGTGGAACCGTGAATAACAAAACACCTGAGGCTGCCTACGAATTCATGAATAACAAATTCATCGCGGTGTCAGAAACTCATTTCCAAAACACTGAGACAACACTTAAAAATCAATAAGCACCAATTCAAGGGATCGAGAACCAATTAGGGCAACTTACCAAGATCATTTCAGAACGACCACAAGGCAACTTGCCAAGCAACACTGAAACTAACCCAAAGGAGTAACTTCAAGCCATAACAGCTCATGATAGTGAAAGGTTAGAAGAGTCTGAATCTGAGCCAAGGCAAGAACCTGTGGTAAGTAAAGGAAAGATTGAGGTAATTCAGGAAAAGTGAAAACCGATAATTAAAGAGTACCAACCTCGTATACCATATCCTGATGCGATGACGAAAGATGATTCAGATGAACAGTTTGGTAAGTTCCTTAAACTTTTAAAGAAATTACATATTAACTTACCGTTTCTCAAAGCTATTTCACAGATGCCAGACTCGAGGAAATTTTTAAAAGAGCTTTTAACAAAAAAAGCAAAAGTTAGATCAGGAGCCGCATGTAGAGCTAAACGCAGTGTGTTTAGCAATGTTGCAAAATAGACTACCAAAAAATTAAAAGATCCAGGGATTTTTACAATTCCATGCTTAATTGGTAGATTATCTATTGATAATGCTTTAGCTAATTTTGGGGCGAGCATCAATGTTATGCCTTATAAATTGTTTAAACAGCTAGGTCTAGGGAAACACAAACAAACTAGGATGAGCTTTCAATTAGCTGATAAAACTATTAGAATTCCTAGGGGTATAACTGAAGATGTGCTCGTAAAAATTGATAAATTCGTATTCCCAGTAGACTTTGTGATTTTAGACATGGATGAGAACAATAGTATCCCCTTAATTTTAGGAAGGCCCTTTTTAGCAACTGCCAGGACTAAACTTGATGTCAGTGCAAGTGAACTCATACTTTGTGTATGTGTCAAATCAATCAGTCATCAAGCTCTAGACTCAGCTAGGACATCGAGTAATCAAGGTGAGAAAATAAATTCTATTAATAACTATTCGATTAAACCTTCTTTTCAGGAAGCACCACGAAACTACACAACTGAGCCAGATCCTATACCTCATGCCAACAAGGAAATAACTCTTGAGGAACGAAGGCTTCATATGGATGAACTAGACGAGTGGAAGACACACTTCAAAGAGAAATTAGGGATACACAAAGTAGAACCGAAGCCTCTCCAAGGGACAAAAATTCAAAATCGGAGATCAGGTATTGTTAGATAAGGCAAACCCTAGAATGCCTCCTCCTGACCCTAATACAAACAAAGAAATCCTTTTTAAGGTAGTCAAGGTTCTCCCATACGGAACAGTCGAGGTAAGTAATCCTATATTCAGTACTTTTAAAGTAAATGCTACTCGACTTGAACTTCACCATGATAGTAGAACTAATTGCATGAGAGAGTATGTCCAACTCTTCAAACCACCCTAAGTATGCAAATGAGAGGTAAGTCTAGCTTAAGACTTTAAACAAGCGCTTCTCAGGAGGCAACCTAAGCATGAACCCTAATAATTAAGTTTCGTTGTATTTCTTTTCGTATTTAGGCGTAGGTTTCCATACCCACATGGCCTTGCACACGGACGTGGCCGTGGCCGTGTGGACACCACGGGTAGGCACATGGCATGGACCGTATCTCTATTTAATTATTTACTTTTATTCCTATTTTTATTTTTATTTTTATTTTTATTTTTATTTTTACTTCCTTTATTATTTTTCTTCTTATTCTTCGTGCTATTTAAATTTAGCTTAGGATACAATAAAATCAGGACAGCTACTTCGAGGATTCAATTTCAAACGGTCCGAGGCGCTTCCCCACGTTCACCTCCAATCCTATTCAATTTCTTTTCATTGACTTCATCCAAAATTCACGAAGTTTCACTTCCCTCCCTATCTTTTGATTTTCTCACTATATTGTCATTTTATCTATCTTTGTACATTGAGGGCAAAGTACATTTTAAGTGTGGGGGGTGAATATTTATTTCGAATAAGTGCCTAACTTTTGGCATGATTCTCAAATCCCTGAATGATATCTTATCTTTAAGTAATTTTCTCATATTACTATTAGAATGAAATTTCCTGTGATTCATGATTTTTAATGATATGTTTTGGATTAAGTCATTGATAATTGTGTAGTGATGATTTAAATTTTAGGAGACTAGAGATTCAGGCATGATAAGTACATTTTCAAAAATTAAAATTTCGTTAGGTTGTCTACCTGAATCTAACTATTACCTTGAAGTTTGAAATTGATAAGGTTGATATCAAAAACCCATGATTTAAGTGAGATTTTTTAGCCTTTTAGAGCATACATTCTTTCGTGCTCACTTTTTGATTATGAGTGTGTCAACATTGATTTGTTATTCTAGAACTTGCTTCGATTATACATGTCAAGACCACATCATTGATTTGCTATACAGAGATGATATAGGCACTTAGGATTTAACCCACTTACTCCACTAAAAGCCTACCCTCATAATTAACCCCTAGTGAACCCTGTGGATCCTAACAACCCTTTTTATTGAGCACCCACTAATAATATTAACCCAAAACCCATCTTGTATTTGTTATCACCATTCCATGACTCCCTTTTTGTCGAGATTTGATTTTGAACAGTTGCCTAACTATGTTTTATACATCAGTTGTAAAAGTTCTTTCTTATTATTGATTTGTTCTTACAAAAAATAAAAGTATATTCATTATTAGTTATATAATTAAGTGAGCTTACATGTTTAAATTCCACATCTTGAAGAAGAAGCTCGTATTATTAGTATTATAAGTTGATGTAATTATTTAGGGTTAGTTTATCTTTCTAGTTTGGTAATTTGTCAATTCAACCTCGATTTTAACCTTCTAACACCTTTAACCCAAGCCCTGTTACAACCCGTTCAAAGACCTTTTGATCTGTGTATCATCTTATTTTACAGTGGTGGAGATTTGATTTTCAGGCAAGCCTATGGGATTAACTTTTCATGATCAACTTTTGAGTGCTTCATTTTGAACCTTAAACACTTTGAGTGATTTGAGTGAATCTTTAGTGAGGATGTCAACTCTTGTCAATTTCGAATTAAAGATGATTATTTAGGTAAGGGGAAACACCTATGTTTTCGTGCTATAAAAACTATGACTTTGATTGTTTGAATCTTTAAGAACCTTCTGCTTAAATTATCAATGTGTAAATTATCATTAAATTATGATGAAACACTATTGATGAATTTTATGAGTCACGGAAGTTCGTTTTAACTGTGAGTTGAGAATTCTAATTGAGGACAAGCAAATGCTTAAGTTTGAGGGTATTTGATAAACCGTAATATGAACATATTTTAAGCTCGCATTTAGCATACTTTTGGATGATTTAAGCCTTGAATTGAGTAATTTGGTGCTCTTAATCCTTTGTTTTCATGTTTTATATTTAGGAGAGCACCAGAGGATGAAAAAAACGAGAAACGGGCCCAAAATGGAGCAAATGGGCCATATCACGAAATCAACACGGCCTGGGCCCAAGACCACACGGCCGTGCCTCATAATCATACTAGAACACGGCCTAGCCACGATTCACACGGGCGGGTGCCATGGGCATGTCCCTGACGTGAGAAAGAATAGTTTTATTTAGATTAGGGTACTTGGAGGCAAAGAAAGCCATTCCAAAAGCCTATACAAAAACCCTAGAGGCCAACCTTCAGGGAGCGTCCAGCTAGGCCAAGGAGCCAGTCCAGAAGGGCCAGAATTGTGGAATTTACTCGAAGAAAGCCAGTTGATTCATCTCAAGAAGCCAGAGTTATACTTAAGACGGATGATCTCTCCTTCAATTCCTTCAGGGGGTTTTAGGGTTTTCTTATATTTTGTTTTATCATTTCTTTTGAGATGTATTCTTTTATGATTATGAACTAATCCCTCAGATACCTAAGGGGGATGAAACCTAAGATGAGTCTTGTTATCGTTTGCTGAACTATATGATAAATACTTGATTTGTTCTTAACTATGTGTTCTTAATTCTTGTTTTGGTATTTCCGGGATATTAATTCAAGCACTGATGTGCTCAGGTGGTGGAGTAAAAGTCCCTGCCTAAGAGTAGATATAGCATAGTTAAGCGGAGTTGCTCGCGTGCCTAGAAATAGGGTGATGAAAATCTACCGGATTAGGGCCAAACCTAAATTAGGAGTCCATAGATCGCGTTAATGTAATTCTAGGGATTTTAATTAGAAAGAGATTTCAATTAATCAACCTAGGGTTAGACGTTAGTCGCCTCGAAAGAGGGATTGATATAAATTAAGGAATCCTACGAATCAAGTCAAGTGAACAAATCGTCTGGTTCAGAATTAGATAACAAGTGAAGTCTAGGTAGATGCTTCCTAGTGTATTGTCTTCATTAATTGGTTTTTTTCCATAAGTATCTTCCCCAATTCCTTCTCTTTGGCTTCGCATCTTTAGCATAGTTGTTAGTTAATTTTAGATTAGATAACAATTCACTTTTATTTTAGGCTAAATAATAGAAAGAAAGTTAGTATTAGTACTTTTGGTTCCTTCGGGTTCAACAACCCGGTCTTGCCACAGCTATACTACTGTTCGATAGGTGCACTTGCCTCAAGCTATTGTCACAATTAGTTTCTAGGCTCGATCATTATTTTTATAAATTTTTAAGACTCTGACATAACGATCACTCCCTAAGTAGGGATATTGCTCCTTTCAACTTTTGTTCCATCGTGCAATCCAGGTCATCCATTATCCTTTCCGTAGCTTCCAACCAGTACTCTGCCATATTAGGGGCCACCCCAGCAACTCCTTTGAAAATCTCCACCCCATTAGCCCAAAGTCGCTCCACTATCGACCCACGACTTCCCGTACCATTGTTAGGCCCAGCGACTCTTTCTAAGATCCTTAACATGGCCTGCGACACTACGTCCTCTACAGCGGCAGCCTGCTCATGTGGTCCCGTTCCAGCTACTGGTAAGGTCGGAGCCTCCCCTACACCAATGTTGGGCATATGGCCCGACGCTGACGATCCAACCCTAACACTTCCACAGCCTTTAGCTCCTAAAGCTCCTAAAGCTCCTAAACCCCCAAAAGAGACACACTAAGACGGATGAACCCACGATCAAAGAGCTCCTAAAGCTGAGCCTTTAGCTACATAAGCTCCTTGAATGCCATACGATAAGGAACGATGGACAATGGAGCTGTACCCGACAGAAGCTCAATACCGAACTCCACTTTCTGATTCAGAGGCAAACCCGGTAATTCCTTGGGAAAAATATCCAAAAATTCTCTAACTGTTCAAATTTTCCCAAAAGACGAATTCACAGAAATCGAATCACTCGCAAATGCCAAGTATGCTTCACACCCTTTCCGAACCAATGTTTTGGCCACAAGAGCAGAGATCACATTGGATAAGTAATCCTAATGTTCGCCTATCATAAACACCTCCACATTATTCTCAGATCTTAAGAACTATCCTCTTAGTAGCAAAATCTAAATTAACTCGATGCTTCAGGAGCTAGCCTATTCCCAAAATCATTTCAAATTCACCGAACGGTAGCTCTACCAAATTAGCCAGAAACACAACCCCTTATACCTCCAACGATAGATTCCTATATAGTCTATTCACCCGAACAGATTGACATAACGGACTCAGTATAGAAATCTCACCAAAAGTGCTTTTAACAGGAATTCCCAACTTTACAGATATAGAACTAGCTACATAGGAATGTGCTGACCCTATGTCTATCAGTGCAAAATAATGGACATCAAAAATAAAAAATGTACCCGTAATCACATCAGCGGTGTCTTTGTGCTCATGACATCTAGTAGCAAAAACTAATGCAAGCAGCCTCGCCCCAATCTGATTAGCACCTCTTCCCAATGCTCTCTATCATCTACCCATACCATTACCACCCTTAGCTAGACTACAGCCTTTAGGCGGCTGCTGAACTGCCCTCTGAGGCTGAATAAAACTCAAAGCTAGAGCTTGCATATAACCAGAATGATGTGGGCAATGTCTAATACGGTGCTCTATTGCCTCGCACCGTAGACATGCTCCCAAACTCCTCCAGCACTCGCTTGGATGGCGTCTACCACAGTCACTACACAGCTAAGCCACAGTAGTTGCAACGGGAACCCCAACTTTAGAAGGCCCATCAGATCTGACCCACTTATTAGGCCTCTAAACAGAACTAGAGGGTTTCACATCTCTCTTAATCTTACCTCTCTCTTGGTCTTTATTATGGCGTTCAACGCGCTTAACCTGTTTAGCGATCTTCGTCTTGTCTACCAAACGGTGAACTCCTACTCCCTCTGCGCAGCTATCAGAACTCTCAAACTATCTCTTAGATTGTAACACCCCAAACCCAGCCTAGATGTTATGATCGAATCTAGAATATTATGAAGAAGGGTTAAAAATCAACCTTATCATGTTAAAAACCTCGTATACTTTATTACTAAAAGAGTTCACATTTTAGAAAAACATATTATTATGCTCATTAATGAAACAATAAATTGTTTCTTTTAAGTAAAACGAGAATTTATAGCAAAAATTTAAAAGTTATTACATTTTAAAAATCGAGTTTGTGATCTCATAAATGTTTGTTTTTGTAAATTTTTTTGTTAAGTGTCGCAAGAAACTTAAATTAAATCCAAAACAAACAACAAAACCAAAAAGTCCATAGAGTTCCATATTTACATAACACTCAAAATAATCCAAAAATTTAAATAAACTTTTTAAATAAACAAAATTTAGAAATGTGTGGACACCTCTGAGCCTCTGCCGCACCAACCTGCCTAAGCCTGAGGATTACGTGAACAGAACAGGCAAATAGAAATTGAATTTTAAAAACTTAGTGTGTAACTCAACGAAAACATAATAATACTCAAATTTTTTACATAATATAACAGATACAGGTATAAGTCCTTAACAGAATTAGATTAACAACTGAACTTAACCGAATCAGATTAACGACATTATCATACAAATATGCAAGGTCCTACCCCCATCCTCTACATACCAACTCCGACCATCCCAACACACACGTGGGGTATAAAACACCTACCCAGCCCTACACACCACATAGTGTCCGTACGACACTTATCAGAATAATCGCAGTCCTGCTGCTAGAATAATGGCGAAATATCGCCTAACAGAATACTTTCTCCACATATACATATCTCACCTTAAACACAGATACAGATATACAAAATAACCGGTAATATGCTTGCTTATACATAAAATACATAATACACGCATATGCGTAACAGAGCAGATCATTCATATCTTGTCTCATTAATCTCGTACAAACCTTATTTAAGCCATTTTAGTCTAACAGAATAATACGGTTCATGATTAAGGGTTTGTTTTCCCATATCGGCCCTATGAAAGGCCTACATTCGATCAAAACGATGCATGCGATCTTAGAGAAAAATTTTGAAATTTAGGTCCACATGCCCATATAGCCCACACGCCCGAATTGGCCCTGTCCTTGTGGCCCATATGCCCAAATTTTCACACAGGCATCTGCCCTTGTCGCACACAGCCTACTACACAGCTAGGCACAGTCCCGTGTGGCGTCGATAGGCCAGATTTTTAGCTTTCACCGAATGTTGTTTTCTCGCGTTTTCGTTACACACCTGGTTTGTTTTTTCCGTGAAAGCAATCCCAAGACCTCCGAGACCTAAAAAAACCATTCAGACAATCAATTTTAAATATTGAAACACCAAATTACCAAAACCCCAATTGACATACTTGGAAGTTGTAACACCCCAAACCCGGTTAACACGCTATGACCGAATCCGGCATGTCACAGGAGAAAACATTTTGAAGAAACAAGTTGTAGGTTTAATTTTGAAAAGAACCGTTATTAAAAGCAAGTTGTCATTTATGTTTGGACAAAAGAAGAACATTTTCGGGAAAAAAAAAACTGTTTGTCGTCTCCTATCTTGAAAAGCCATTTGATTTTGTGAAAACCCAACTTCGTTTAAGTAATAAAGTTAAAAGCCGTTTCGCATTTGGGCTTAAAGTGAAACTTAGTTTGAAAGAAATTGAGTTAGCTTGTTGTCACCACTTGTATGTTGTTACCCGATGGTAAAGTTTAGAAAACCCGATACTTTGTAAAAAGTTTAGAAAACATTCATTAATAGATTGTTAGGCATGCCGTTTTGTTTAACCTAAACAAAACATAATGTGACTTGAAACAGATAAATAAACCCAAAAATAATAGTTAGTGGCCTTATTACAACCCGAAAACCAAATTTAAATTAAAGTAAAACCAAAATAGTAGTTAAAACAAAACCCGAAAAGCAATACGCATGGCCACCTCGAGTCCGCCCCGGCTCCGTATCCGCGATCTACAAATCATCTGCAAAATGTAAGGGAAGGGGTGAGTCACCGAGACTCAGTGTATAAGTCCCCATCCCGATAATATCAACGCACTTACACAATATCATAAGCCAATATGCAAGTCATGCAACCCAAACCTAACCATCTGAACTCCTGTATCTACCCCGTATGGTCAAAACCACTGGTGGTCAAAACCACTGGTGACCGTAGTCACAAATAATATAAGTGTGGTCAAAACCACTGGTGACCGTAGTCACAGATAATATAGGTGGGGCCAACCCACCTTGTGGTCAAAACCACTGATGACAATCCCATAAATCAACATGTGGGGCCAACCCACTGTGGTACCAAACCACTGGGACGAGTCACAAATAATCCATGTGTGGTCAAAACCACTGGTAACCGTAGTCACAAATAATATATGTGTGGTCAAAACCACTGGTGGTCAAAACCACTGAGACTTAGTCACGATTATAATATAGAAAGCGGGGACAACCCACTGTGTGGTCAAAACCACTGGTGGCAGTCTGAAATCATGCCCTCCCCCTCCTCTCATTACACCCGTGCAATATGACATAATAATTCGTGTATGCAGTATGTCATGTATGCTAAACATATATCAAATATAAGTATAACATGAATTACCATCATAATCAGATAGACATAAAACAACATAATCACGCTAATCAACCTCTAAGGGTATAACCGTAATTTTACCTACCAAGGGCATTTTCATAATTTACCCACCAAAGGCATTTTCGTAATTTACCCACCAAGGGCATTTTTGTAATTTACCCACCAAGGGCATTTTCGTAATTTACCCATCAAAGGCATTTTCGTAATTTACCCATCTAGGGTATATCGGTAATTTTGCACCTGCAATGGCCTTTCCCAAAGGCCCAAATGCCGCCCCAAGCAACTTAGCTACCATTTCCGGTCATACCGGACGATTGAGCCTAAAACTCGATTCTGGCCCATTCGGTCCCACACGCTCGTGTGGCCCACCTAGCACAAATCTAGCCATGTGTATAAGTTCCACCTAGTCTAGTTCACTATATACTACACAATCGCACAATTTACTCATAACGGCCCATCGCGGCCCAAGCAGCCCCAACCCACAAGAATACTACTGATGGCCTCAACTATCGCATCGAAGCCCCACATGTGTGCTCGCACGCTCGTGTGGCTATTATTTTCGTGACCGGCACTTCGGCATTTGCCGCTCTACAACTAAAGTAGAGAGAGTTACACACCTGATAGGAGTATGGTGTTAAACCGCGTTGCGACCACTCCTGTGCCCAAACGCCCACCAAGGTATGGTAACTCTCCTCCTGGAATGCTCTTTATATAGCTAGCTCTCCACCTTCCTTCTTTGTATCTTTTCAATGTGGGATCCCTTCGTCAGTAGAGTTTAAATTCAACTGAAACTCTTGCCGTCCAATCCGCAAAATAAATACCCCCTTGCTTCTCATGAGATTCAAACCTAGGCTCCCTTGTAGTATAGTCCACACCGCTAACCACTTAGCCACAAGCTCCTCTTGTGTCTTAAACCATGCGCAACTAAATTTGAATCTATAGCCAAATACTAAAGTCTATGTAAAAAGAAAACCAAAATGCAAGACCCAAGACTTGAACCTTGGACCTTCTTCCTTCCTTGTGGCATCACTCCTTTGTTCCTTAAGTGGTGTCACTTTGCCACTACACCACACACTCCACTTGTGTCATTTTCCTCCACATTTTATTCTTAAGGCTTACCTGCCAAGTTCCAGGGTTTTTTTCACTTAAAACCAAAATTTCCCCAAAGCCAAAGTTTGATCCTGGAACTTCATAGAAGCCCTCTAACCTTCCAAAATCACTTACCTAATAGGTCCAACTTGCACTTAAGCCAATCTCTTGTTCTCCAAAAATTTTAAACGCTACTACGCCCAAAGCCCATTGGGCTCAATCCTACTAGGCCCAATTTTGGGATGTTACAGAAGTATTACTCAATCAAAAAGCTCAATCACTTACCAAAATAGATACAACAGTCTAAACATCCTACACGATAGAAAATGAGTTTTGGCCCCCTTAATTAACACCTACACGAGAGTTCACCCGAATCACACCCAAAGTACGAATTTATGTTAAAAAATCTAAATAAATCTTACCAACAATTACCCAGATAAACAGACTGCCATGAGAGAAAACTTTTGAAAGCAAAACAAAGCAAAACGAAGCAAAACTAGAACAATTGCAAAAATAGTAAGGCACCAAAAGAAAAGAGAGAAGAGAGAAAAAAACAAAGAAAATGGGAAAAGAGCATAAACAAACGTGAACAGGTGAATTGGGATTTTTTTGGGAAAAATAATAATAATATTAAAAATAATTAAATCGCTAGTCTCTCAACTCCCATTATCCTGCTAACAAACAAATCCCCCCAAAACCAACCCACTAACTCTAACCCACCACCACAGACTTTCAATCCCGCCGAACTTCTACTACACAACCGACACACACTCATAGAAGCAAAAATAACATCCTTCTCTCACACAAGGGTTCGAACACGAGACCTTAAGGCAAGCGAACACCTTACCACTTGAACCAACAGGCTCATTCTGATATGAGCTGACCGAAAATATAACATAAGCCCACCCAATAGAGGTAAGACTAGGAACAAAATTAATAGAATTTTCCAAAAAAGAGACTTGAACCCAAGACCTCTAACACACATACCAACTATTTAACCACTGCAGCAGATACCAACTTATGACAGAATTCACTAAAATAAATTTAAGTAATTCAAGGCGTTACATAGACCATCCTCAAAACGAACACATTTCTTATACTCAATTGCCACCATCCCACGAGCATAATGACTCAATCTTAGAAATTCAGCCTCATACTCGGCTACAGTTTTATCCCTCTGAGTGAGCTTCATGAACTTGCGTCTACGAGCATCCACATAACTCGCCCCCACATATTTAGTGTGGAAAGCAGTCTTAAAATATTCCCAGATGATCTGATCTGGCTGAGTATCCTCCTCAACCATTAGCCACCACTGATACGCCTCGTCGCGAAGCAGAGATACTGCACCCTTCAACTTTTGCTCAGGGGTGCAGTCAATATCATTCATTATCCACTCGGTGGCCTAAAACTAGTATTCGGCCACAGTCGGGATGACGCCAATGACGCCTCTAAATAACTTAATACCATTAGACCAGAGTCATTCAGTTATTGACCCACGGCTTCTAGAACCAAAGTGGGGCCCAATGACCCATTTCAATACTCAAAGCATAGCTCGGGACAATATGTTGTCCCCAGTAAAGTAGCTTTGAGACACGGCCTCAGTAGTAGCTATAGATGGTGTCTCACTCGTATATAGATTAGGCATACTACCCATCGAGAATGACTTAGCTCGAGTCCCTTTACGGTGCCTACCGCACCCACGAATACCACAGCCATGCAATCCATGAGCACACATCGTATTCACATTTTATCTACATTACAAACTTTTATGAATCAGTTTTAGTATTTAGTAGCCGTATTTTATGCTTCAAGTAATTATTAGAAGTAGTTTTAGAAGTTTCAGAAATTTTCAGTCTCTAACTAACTCAGTGCAGTTTTAATCATTTTAAAGTTTTCTAACTAAAGTATTTCTAAGTTAGAAGTACTTACAGGATTGACGTCGTAACTAAAATAAATTGTTGTAACACCCCAAACCTGGCTTAGACGTTACGACCAGATCTGGTATGTCACATGGAATGGTTGTTAAAGAAACTTCGCGATTGTTTGGAAATTTTAGTTTTGTTTCCATTTTGAAAATTAGATTCATTTCTAAGGTTTCCTTGCAAAACGTTGCAAATGTTACTAACTACCGAAAACTTGTTTTATAATTCGTTTGTTGATGTTTTGGAAAACATGGTTATTTACATTTTTAGGAGAACCCCATTTTAAACGTAGGCAGTCAATACTATAAAACAAAATCCAAATTAAAATCCTAGTGGCCTTATTACAGAACGTATTCCCAATTTAAAACAAGTTTAAAGTAAAGAAAAATGAAGTTTACAAAGTAATAACGCATGGCCACCACGGAGTCCACCTCGGCCAAAATCCTGAAGCAAGGGATTACCTGCAAAATTAAGCAGAGGGGTGAGTTACAAGAACTCAGTGTGTAATCCCCCACACGATCAATAACTGGGCCTGAGCCCATGCAGATACCAACTGGGCCTTATTCCTTAGGAAATCAAATTGGGCGCAGCCCCTTACAGAAACGAACTGGGCCTTAGCCCTATTAGCATAGTATAACAGATAATGAATGCAATGCAATGCAATGCAACCCAGCCCAGCCTAGTATCCATCCGCTACACACCACCTGACCAACCAAAACACATTGGTGGGGATTTCTACAATCAACCCTCATCCGCTACACACCATCGATAGCAGTCACGCTGCTCATCGCTGAAATTGTGACAGAGTCACTGAAATATGTGGCAGAGCCACCAAAATAATGTGACGAAGTCACAGAAATATGTGGTATAACCACCGAAATAGTGTGACAGAGTCACCGAAATACACTGCCCCTTTCATCAATATTATATCCCAACCCTATGCAACATATTATCATAATGTGATGAATGCAAGACATACCAATGTACATCAGATAGTCAGAACATACATATAATCATGCTAAGTTATTCGAATGGCATAGTCATAAGTGTTACTTACCCGGTATCTCCAACTCAATTGTTGTTATGGTTATTTTGGCTTTTAGTCAATACACAAATTAAGGGTAAAAAAACAAATGAATGTGTGTGGGTTACACACTTGATTACGCGAAGGACTAAACACTCCTGATCGTCGTCACTCCCATTATCACGAACAACTATGACCTGTCTATTCAGATCTGATGTGGCCTCTCTTCCACAACCCGATGGAAAATCCCGAACTGCTGATACCCTACGCCGTTTGAACTTAGGAGCAGAGGCTACGAGTCCACTCCCCTTATGCTCCTTAATCGATATCCCCTTAGAACGGCTACCACTTGCCTCCACTTCCCGAAGTCCGACAGATTAATGATCAAAGATGAGAGTTTGCTTGATCCTGACGGTATTCTGCGTTGATCAATGGAGAACTACCTAAGGACAGATTTGATTGTGACATGTTGAAAGAAGAAAAAAGGGGATTAGTCAAAGTCTAAAATTTAGAGAAAAAGTCACTTCGGCTATGAGCAGTAAAGATCGAAAGGAAAAGAGTGAAATACTTACTAGCACCTTATGGCTAAGATGATTCGAACAACTAAGATGGATTCGATGGTCACCAAGATGCCCCACTTGATGCTACAAGCATTCGGCTATAGGCAAATATGAAAGAAACGAATTTAGTCAACAGAAGAAGAGATTCAGCTTGCAAAAGGAAATGAATAGAGAAAAATGAAGAAGTAAAGAAGGAGAAAAAGATTCGGCTATGGCACATCCTCAAAAGAGAATCAATTCAAAATGGCTACCAGGGAGGTTCGGCTATGGAGAAGAAACAAATAGCAAGAGGTGTAAAGAGATGTTTGGTCGAAGAAGAAAATAGTAGAAAGGTGATGAGAGTTTATTAGAATGAATGAAGGGAGAAAGAATGCACAAGTGACCACTCTAAGATTCGGCTAATACCAAAGAGACAAGAAGAAAAAGAAAAGATGTAAAAGTGTGCTGCAGTTTTGGTAAAAAGAAGTGAATAAAGGTGACTAAAATGCCAAAGAAAGGGAAAGCTTCTAAAATGGTTTCGGTTTTACACTTCTCTCAAAAGACACTTGAAAAAATGGCACACCCACTTCCCTTTATGACCAAATGTTGAAAGAATGCCTAAAGGGACAAAAGGAAACCGGCACACACCCACACTATCTCAAAACCAAAAATGCTCCCCCTTAACACCACCCCAGTTTCAGCCAAACACTACACACACCCACACCCCATGATTCTCTCCTTGATTTCCTCCCCCACTCACTCTCCATCCACCATTTGAAATGGTTGACAACTTCAAACTCCCTAAGCTCCTCTCCTCCATCCATTTCAAACTGTTTGACTCATTCAACAACTACCTTGGTAGAGTCCCAACCGAATTTATAAAAAAAAATAAGATTTAATAAATCAGGGCGTTACATTTATCATCTTCACAAAAGATTAAATTGTGCCAAAAGTCTTATTGCTTTATATACCTTTATCGTCGCCCAGTACTGCCCATTGTTGTTGCCTCTGGTTGCTTGATTTCTTTCCCTTTGGCCATTTGTTGCTATGACTTTTTCCCATAACCCAACCTTGTTGATTATTTTTCTTCCCCATTGTCGCCAGCCTTTTTTTTTTTTTCTGCTATTTGGTTTTTTTAACATCATATATCTAGTCGGGTAATGTAAGTGCTGTATTTTTAATTTTCTTTTTATCAGACCTATGATAAACCGTAAAAGTAACATACTTTAATCCCATATTTATTATGCTTTTTGAAGATTTAAGCCTTGTTTTATATAAAAAGGTGCTTGTAATCCTTTCTTTTCATGTCTTATATCCAGGAAAGCACCCGAGGATGACAAGAGCACGAAACAAGCCTAAAATGAAGTAAATGGGCCTTTCCACGAAATCGACACGGTCTGGGCCAAGGACCACATGGCCGTGTCTCGACGAAAACCTGGAGCGCGGCCTCATCACCATCACACACGACCGTGCCAAAGCAGAAATCCAAACACGGTCAGGTTTTGATTTGCACGGGCGTGTGACATGGCCGTGCCTCTATCGCTGGAAAGAGTAATTTCAGTCGGAAAAGGATACTTAGAGAGAACGAATCACATTCCAAGAGCCTATTCTCCCCTAAGTACCACCTTGAAGGGAGAGTGAAAGCTAGGCCAAGGAGCCAAGCCGAGAAGGCCAGAGTTAGGGAATAACGTAAAGAATAGCCAATTGATTCATCCCAAGAAGCTGGAGTTATACTCAAGACGGCGGAATTCTCATTCAATTCCTTCAGGGAGTTTTAGGATTTTTCTTATGTTTTGTTTTATCTTTTCTCTTGTGATGTTTTCTTTTTACATTATGAACTAAACCCTTCAGATACCTGAAGGGGGATGAAACCTAGATAGATTTTATTATTTGATTTTTAAGTTATATGATAAATTACTTAGTTTGTTCTTAATTATGTTGCTTAATCCAAATCTAATGTCCTTAGGTAGAGGAGGAATAGACCCTGCCTAACAAAAGATCTAACGTAATTAAGTGGAATTGATCAGGCGCCTAGAGATAGGGTTATGAGATTTTACCGGATTAGGGTGAAACCTAATATGGGAATCCATTGATCGATTTACTGCTTTCCTACAGGGTTATTATAAGCGAACGAGAGTTCCACTAATTAACCTAGGATTAGACGTTATTCGCTTCGAGAGAGGGTTTAACATAGGTTAGGGAGTCTGACGTATCAAGCTAAGTAAAAAAATTGTATAATTTAGGATTGGATAATAAGTGAAGTCTAGGTGGATTCTTCCCGAGGGTATCATCAAAATCAACTGAGTCTTTTTCAAGTTATCCCCAAATTCGTCTTTTTGTCTTTGTTTCCTTAGTTTAGTTGTCGTCAAATTAGTTTAAAAGCAACCTTCACCATATTTAGGTTAAATAATAATAAAAAGTAAGTATTAATACTTTTAGTTCCTTTAGGTTCGACATCCGGTCTTGCCTAAGCTATACTACTGTGCGATAGGCACATTTGCCTTAATATTGTTGTCAAAGTTAGTCTCCAGGTTTGATCATTCTTTTACAAATATTTAAAACTCTGATTTTACAGCGATCAAGTTTTTGGCGCCGTTGCTGGGGAACTAAAATATTAAGAAAGCTCTATTTTTATTGCTTTAGCCATTATTTTATTTGCAATTTATTTATTTTGTTTTCTTAGGTTAAATTTTAATTTTTCTAATTTTAATTTTTTATCTCTTTCTCTTTTCTAGGTACCTCTAGTTTATGACTAGAAAGAACCTGAGAGGACCTTTGGTATACGATAGTGATATCGAAGCAACTGCTCGTAGGAATCGCAGGGAAACCAAGCGAGCCCTTGATCGCGCAGAAAGAGAGGAGGAAAATAGACCCAATCCTACTGAAGGGATGGGCGAAAACAACCCACCATTATGCGATGTGGGAGATCGCAATGCTCCACGTACAATGTTTGATTATGCGAAACCGCATTTGACAGAAGCAGAATCTAGTATTGTTAGGCCTGCTATATCTGTTAACAATTTTGAATTAAAGCCTAACACAATACAAATGATTCAACAGTTTGTTCAATTTGATGGTTTGCAGGATGAAGACTCAAACATTTATATAGCTAACTTTTTGGAGTTCTGTGATACCTTCAAAATAAATGGCGTTTCTGATGCTGCCATTCGTCTTTGGTTATTACCTTTTTCATTGAGAAATAAAGCCAAACAGTGGTTAAACTCATTACAACGAGGGTCAATCACTACATGGGATCAGATGACCGAAAAGTTTCTGATGAAATATTTTCCACTGGCCAAAACGGCCAAATTACGTAATGATATCTTTTCCATTGTGCAGATGGATTTAGAGACACTATACGATGCATGGGAGAGGTTCAACGTTCTCTTGAGGAGGTTCCCACACCATGGTTTACCCCTGTGGCTACAAGTCCAAACCTTCTACAACGGAGTAAACCCCTCAACGAGGCAACTGATAGATTCAGCCACCGGTGGAATGCTGAACAACAAAACTCCTGAAGCAGCCTACGAATTCATTGAGAAGATGTCATTAAAAAATTATCAATGGCAAGCTTCAAGGACCAAGCCGACAAAATCGGCAGGAGTTTTCAATGTCGACACCATGACCATGCTATCAACGCAGCTAGAGATGATGAATAAAAAGCTTGATAGTTTGTGTAACACCCCTTACTCGAGACCATCGCCGGAATTAAGCAAGAGGCATTACTAGACTTGACTACAAGTTCAAAACATGAAAATCTTAAAGCTGTCAAACTGCGTTGTGCCGACTAATTTGGCTATAACTCGAGTTACAAAATTCGAAATTCAGATCCGTAAATTTTCCTTGAAAGTAGACTCATATATCTATTCACCATAATTTTTCTAGAATTTTTCATGTGGCCAATTTGTACAGTTTATTCTTCAAAGTTACCCTTATTACACTGCTGGACAGTTCTGACCTATCCTTATAAAACTGCAGTTATCTGATTGCACAATTTTCCAATGGTGTTCTTATTTATACCAATGAAAAATAGACTCATTTAGGATTCTACACATATAAACCATGATTCCTAATTATTTTTATACAATTTATGGCAATTTTTCCAAAACTGAACAGTGACTCACGAATGCATTCAGAGCAGGTTTCACTAGAACTCAATTATCTCATAATAAATAAATCGTTTGCCTATTCTGTTTCTTTCATATAAAAATAGACACAATAAGGTTTAATCTCATATCTCATTCACTTTCAAATTAAATGTACCCAATTTTTAGTGATTTTTCTAATTTACATCAATGCTGCCACTACAAGCTGTTCTGCTAAATTTTATGAAAGTTAAACTTCTAGCCGAACCTACCTACTTCCCAAATTCAAGGATTTATATGTATGCAAATATTTCTTAGCAAAAACGATTAAACCTGGATATAAAATTTCATGAACATTGCCGTCATGTACCAACATACATATCGTAACACAACATCATATTTACTAAGAAAAATTGTAGCCATTTTCGCATGGCTATCATAAACACTTACAAGGTTAAATATCGCATATTTCTAAGACTTCATCTAGCCTATACATGCCTTCTAATTCGTAACCAAAATTCAAAATACCAAAGGAAGGCGATAGTGTGATGAGCTTCTTGACGATCCTTCACGAGCCCGCTCGTAACCAAAATCTATAAAACAAAGGAATCATTCCACACGATAAGCTTGCTAGCTTAGTAAGTCCTAATTAAACATATATTTATTTAAGTGAAATACATACAACCATTCGAATTAATATCTTCTATCACTAATCCGAACATAAATAATACATAACCTCTTTTATTTATGAAGCCAAACAACTTAATATCATTGATGCACTTAATACTAAGCTTTACCTTTCTTATTCACATACATCAATCATCAAGTATACCACAGACTTATGTACATATCATATGCTTATCCAATCAACTAAATACATTCATGCTTCCAAATATTTACTATCACATGATATGATTTGCATATACATATTCATTCATCTCTAATAAATTAATGTATAAAACTTTCACTTACTCGAATACTTGTTTGTCATTTTACTGAGTAACACAGTTATAAAATACATACCTCTCTGTCGAATTTATACGAATCATGCGTCTAAACCGAAATTTCTTGATATGTTCATAACTTGATTTTCATGCACTTAGAGCTCAAATACATTCACCGGCACTAGGCCTCTTTGGACTTAAGGTCCGAAGTATATCACCGGCATTAAGCACGCTAGGCAATAAGCCCGAATTGTTTCACCGCACGCGTGGCACCGCTGGGCTAAAAGCCCGAATTATTTCACTGCGGCACAAAGCACGCTAGGCTCGAAGCCCGAATTACTCACCGGCTCAAGGCTCATAGGCTCAAGCCCGAATTACAACATAATTAAGCCTTCGATACATATTTATTAATGCTAACATCACAACCAAATCATATACATCATATTACATTCACATATCATATCGAAACCATATACTTGTTCAAATCACATTAACAAAATATATTTAACCCAATTTAGCCCTTTACATTCGGCTAACACAAAGTTTTATAGTCAACATTATTAAATTTCATCCTTTAACATGTTCATAATTAACTCTTTAACATATAAGTACTTAAGGACTTACCTCGGTTGTCGATAAGCCGTGCAAATCGGCTACTCGATAATCTTTGCTTTTCCTCGATCTTGTTCTTTTTGTTCCCGATCTTAGGGACACATGCACAGCCGAATGAAGAAGATAAATGTCTTCTCTTCTTGAAGGTAAGTTTCGGGTAGGGGATGAGTGAGGGAAGAAGAAAGAAATTTTCTTTTTGTTTAAATTAAATTCTCATCCATTTAGCATGCTTAACATATAATAATACTTAAAATTTAATATACATAGAAAGCATAAGATTCTTGCATGCTTGCCGTCCACCTTGTTTAAAGGTGGGAAATTTGACATGCAAATCCTTATGTTTTATGGACAATTCACTTAGCTCCCTTTTTATTAATGCCCACTACTTTGTCCTTCTTGCAATTTAGACCTTTTAGCAATTTAAACACTCAGATAGCTAAAATTTTCCACGAAACTTTCACACTCACAAAAACACACATAACAAACACAATACATAATATTATAATGTCTCTTAGGCTCGGATTCGTGGTCCCGAAACCACCGTTCCGATTAGGGTCAAAATTGGTCTGTTACAGTTTGTGTTCTTCACAGATACATCCAGTCATGCAATGCGACGCTAGTAGAACTGTGGCGAATCCTGAGTACCCACCCTGCCAACCAAGAGCAGAAGATGAACAGATGAACTATATAGGTAATAATTTTCGATCTAATAATAATCCTTATAGTAACACTTACAATCCAGGTTGGAGGAACCACCCAAATGTTTCATAGGGATGATAAGGCAATCAAGGAAATCAGAGGCAACAACCCCCTCAAAACTTCCTAAATCAGCCCTATCCACAAGACAAGAAGCCAACCATCGAGGAACGCATCCATGAAGCTGATAGAACAACCAAAAGCAATGAAAGCTGAATCGATGAAATTGCTAAGTCAGTCAAGGAAATCACTAAAGCAGTCGAACAACTTGAAAAGTCAATGTCAAAACGACCACAAGGACGCCTATCAAGTAACACTGAAATTAATCCTAAGGAGCAAATTCAAGCCACCACACTTCAGGATAGCAAGGAGTTAGATACACCCAACCCAACTCCAGAAAGAAGGGTAGGTGAAGGTATAACATAGGTAGTACAAGAAAAGCCAAAACCAATGGTCAAGGAGTACAAACCTCGCATACCTTATCCCGTAGCATTACAAAGAGACGATTCAGAAGAGCAGTTTGGTAAGTTTCTTAAACTTCTAAAAAAATTACATATTAACTTACCTCTTCTTGAAGCTCTTTTTCAGATGCCAGACTCGAGGAAATTTTTAAGACAGCTCTTGACCAACAAACGCAAAATAGATGAAGAGCACCACATGGAACTTAACGCAACATGCTCAGCAATGTTACAAAATAGACTACCACAGAAGTAAAAAGGTCCAGGGAGTTTTACAATTCCATGTTTAATTGGTAGTTTAAATATTGATAATGCGTTAGCTGATTTAAGGGCAAGCATAAATGTTATGCCTTATACATTGTTTAAGCAAATAGGTTTAGGGAAACCAAAACAAACTAAGATGAGCATTCAATTAGCTAATAAAACCGTTAGAATTCCTAGGGGCATTATTCAAGATGTTCTTGTAAAAATTGATAAATTTGTTTTTCCAATTGACTTTGTTGTTTTAGACATGGATGAGGATAATTCAATCCCCTTAAACTTAGGAAGACCTTTTTTAGCAACTACCAAGACTAAAATTGATGTTGCCACGTGAGAGCTCATACTTTGTGTAGGTGACAACTCAATTAGTCTTTAAGCCCTCGACTCAACTAGGTCATCAAAGAATCAAGGTGAGCAAGAAAATTCTTTTGTTAATCGTTCAATTACACCCTCTTTTCAGGAACCTCCAAAAAAGGGAACGATTGAACCAGATCCTCAATTCAGTGCCAACAAAGAAACAAATCATGAAGAACAAAGGACCCAAATCGATGACTTAGATGAGTGGAAAACACATTTCAAGGAAAAACTAGGGTTACACAAGGAAGAACAGAAAACACAGGTCAATGAAGAGCCGGCTCCACACACTGTAAAACCAGAGGAACCACCAGAAGAGCTTATGGGGACATCAAATCACTATAAAATAAGAGACCAGGGTCTGTTAGATAAAGCCGAGCCTTACATCACCACAACAAACCCGAAGGAAAAGAGAGAACTCCTTCTTGAGGTACACGATATCTTCTCATAAGGAATAGTCGAGGTAAGCAATCCTACATTTGGCACTTTCAAGGTAAACACTTCTCGACTTCAATTTTGTCATAAAACAAAAACTATAGACATGAGGGAAGATATTCAAATTTTAAACCTCCCTAAAATTTTCAAACACGAGGAAAGTCTAGCTTAAGACTATAAACGAGCGCTTCTCGGGAGGCAACCTGAGTACTAACCCTATTTCTTTTTGCATTATTTTACATTTTATTTTCTTTACTGTTTTCTTTTCTTTTTCAACTAACCAAAAGTGCATAATCACAGAACGCACGGTCTTACACTCGACCTTGTCCGTGGCCGTGTGGACCACCAAAACCGCCACAATGATAGGGCAGAGGCTATGCAGTCAGCCCAACCAGCAAAACTGACATCACAAATCCAACCACTCTCGACACGGACACCGACAGATATGGCACGATCGTTGTAACATCCTGAATTAATCGACCTATGCGTTTAGTGTGTGGATATGTTTAACGTGTTAATTTAGCTGTTAGGGATCCAAATTGGGCTCAGGATATGGTCAAGGCCTTGGTTAAATTTTTGTTTGCGCACTATAGGGTTAAAAGGTGGTATCTGTGTTTAAAATATCAAAATGGGCTTGTGGCCCAGTGGTCAATGTCGCCACTTAGGGAGCAAGGAGGTGACGCCATACAAGGGAGTAAGGGGCACAATTTTAAGTTTCAAGGAGCCTAATTCTTTTAATTTAAGTTAGCTAATGTTCGGCATTAGGGTTGGGAGGAGTGGACGACAACAAGGCTCAAAAATATGAAGATTTATGTGAATGGGATAATGTAGAAATTATATCTGATAATATGGAAGATAAAAGGAGAAAAGATAGGAGCTATCTGCAAGGCTAGGTGTTGGCCGAAATTCCATCACCTTGAGGAGGGAAGAAATCGGTTTCTTTATGGCCGAATTTTCCCTTTTTATTTGCTTAATTCTTAGTTATCAGAAAGGGCACTTTCGGTTTTTGATAGGTAAGTGCCGAAATTTCTATAAATAGGGAGAATAGATCATCAATTCCGGCATTTGAAACCCTATTCTTTTCTTCTTTCCCTGTGTTGAAATTCTCAGTCTCCCTCTACAAGTTCTTTTCTTTTGATTTCTTCAGAAGCCGAAACCTCCCAATCTTCTTAACATCTTTTCTTTCAAAAGCCAAAACCTTGAACTCTCTTCTCATCTCCATAATCGAATACTCCTATTTTCTTTTGCCGATTTCTTCAACCAAAAATCCGAAACTACTTACATTTCTTCTTCTCTTCTGATCTTCTCAAAAAGCCAGAATCTCTAAGGGGTAGTCGAATTCTTTATGTAAAGGTGAGTGCCAATTTTTTGATCTCTTCACTTTCTCTTTCGGGTTTTGGAAGACAAAGCTGAAAAACTAATGGATTAATGATTTTATGTATTCACTTGTTGGACGACATCGGGAATTGAAGTAGATCTCTTAGATCTAAAAGCCGGAAACACTAGTCCCTGAATCTCATATCACTTTTCGGGATTTCAAGATGATCAACCATTTTCTTTTCGTTAGTCGTGCCTTAATCTAATGTTTCGTTATCAGCTTCTGAAAAACATCTTAGGCAGATAGCGATTGTGTCGGCTATGGATAGCGTCGATGTAGAAAGTCTTGTTCTAATGATAATCAGCTGTGTAGATCTCTAACACACTAGTTAACTATAATTTATAAGTGTCATGGGCTAAAAACCAGAAAGTGGCTGTGTAGACAGTTGAATGAAACCCTAAAAGGGGTTAAGCAAGGATGCCAGGTACGTAATCATAGAAATCTCTATGTGTATCAAAATATCTGTAAGCCTATTTTCTTAAAGATGGTATGATGTTTTCTGTGTGTATGCATGTGGTGGCGTTATGATAATGAAGGGGAAGTGCATGATAGGTCACTTGGTGATGGTGGTTAAACCACAAATTGAAATGATAGGTCACATAATGACCGATGGCTATGCCACGTTTAATGTAACATCCGGAAATTGGGCCTAGGAGAATTAAGCCCAATGGGCCTTAGGCGTAGTAGCGTTTAAATTTCTGGAGAACAAGAGATCAGCTTAAATACTAGTTAGACCTATTGGATAAGTGATTTTGGAAGGTTAGAGGGCTTCTATGAAGTCCCGGGATCAAATATTGGCTTTGGGGAAATTTTGGTTTTGGGTGAAAAAAACCCTGGAAGTTGGCAGATAGGCCTTAAGAATAAAATATGAAGGAAAATGACACAAGTGGAGTGTGTGGTGTAGTGGCAAAGTGACGCCACTTAAGGGACAAGGGAGTGACACCATAAGGAAGGAAGGAGGTCCAAGGTTCAAGTCTTGGCTTTTGCATTTTGGTTTCTTTTTACTTGGATCTTAGAATTTAGGCCATAGTTTATATTTAGTTGCGTATGGTTTAAGACACAAGAGGAGCTTGTGGCCAAGTGGTTAGCGGGATGGATTATATTGCAAGGGAGCCTGGGTTCGAATCTCATGAGAAGCAAGGGGTATTTATTTTATGATGCAGACGGTAAGAGTTTCATTGAATTTAAACTCTCTCGACGAAGGATCCCACATCGGAAAGACACAAAGAATGAAGGTGAAGAGCTAGCTATATAAGGAGCATCCTAAGAGGAGAGTAAACACATCTTGGAGGGCGTTTGGGACAAGAGTGGTCGGAGCGTGGATTAGCCCCAGAGTCCTATCAGGTGTGTAACTCTCTCTACTCTAGCTGTAGAGCGGCAAAATGCCAAAATGCCAGTCACACGGCATTAGTAGCCACACGAGTGTGCGAGCGCACGTGTGGGGCTTCGACGCGATAGTTGAGGCCATCAGTAGTATTCTTGTGGGTTGGGGCTGCTTGGGCCTCGATGGGCTGAAGTGGGCCAATAGGCCCGTGGGCCCATATGAGTAAATTGTGTGATTGTTTAGTATATGTTGAACTAGACTAGGTGGAACTTATATACGTGGCTAGATTTGTGCTAGGTGGGCCACACGAGCGTGTGGGCCTGGATGGGCCGAAATCGGGTTTTAGGCCCAATCTCCGGTACGACCGGAAATGGTAGCTCAGTCGCTAGTGGTGACATTAGGCCTTCGGAAAGGCCATTGTAGGTGTGAATTTACAAAAATACCCTTGATGGGTAAATTACAAAAATGCCCTTGGTAGGTAAAATTACGGGTATACCCTTAGAGGTTGATTAGCATGATTATGTTATTTAGTTTTGGCCGATTGTAGGGGAAGGCTTGATCTCGCATATATCGGGTTGTGGCTAGTGCTCGAAAAGCATTAAGAAAGGGGGATCTAGTGCGTTAGATCTTGATCTGCGGGATCTAGGGCTTGCGTTATAACAGGTGTGTAAACTGACACACTCTATTACTTAGTAATATGTTTTAATAACCTGAATATGATAAAGCTGAAACAGTGTGGATGTTGATATGATACCCTATGGGTATGGGCATGGATTCGTAAGTCCGTTTCGATATGAGTTCTGCTATTCGATATATATGGTATAATGATTTATGACATATATGTGTTATGTGATGCGTAACTAAGCATGTTGGCATGATTTGCATGATTTGCATGATTTACATGGGTATGGCATGATGATGGGTGATATGAGAGGAGGGGGAAGTTGATATCCGTGTCTTTGGGACACCAGAGGTTTGGCACCTCGAGTGGTTTGGCACCACAGATTGATTTAGTGACTTTGGGTCACCAGAGGTTTGGCACCTCATAGCGACTTGTCCCAGTGGCTTAGCACCACAGTGGGTTGGCCCTACAGTTGACATATCGGGATCGTCGCCAGTGATTTGGTATCACACGTTGGTTGGCCCCACACTTGGATATTGATATTTTGTGACTTTGGGTCACTAGAGGTTTGGCACCTCATAGCGACTTGTCCCAGTGGCTTAGCACCACAGTGGGTTGGCCCCACAGTTGATATTACGGGATTGTCGCCAGTGATTTGGTATCACACGTGGGTTGGCCCCACAGATGGATTATTCGTGACTTTGGGTCACCAGTGGTTTGGCACCACATTATTGGATATCGTGACTTTGGGTCACCAATGGTTTGGCACCACCAGTGGTTTGGTACCACACGGGGTAGAAAAAGGAGTTTCGGATGGTTAGGTAATGGGGTTTGCATGATTTGCATGTTTTATCGATGATCTGTGTAAGTGCTTGAATTATCGGGTTGGGGATTTATACACTGAGTCTTGGTGACTCACCCCTTCCCTTATATTTTGCAGATGAGGCATAGATCGCGGATATGGAGCCGGGGAGGAGTCGAGGTGGCCATGCATGTTGGTTTCGGGTTTTGACTATAAAATACCTTCTCAGTCTTATTTATTTTCTTTAAATTTGGTATGATTTTTTGTAATAAGGCCGCTGGTTGTTATTTTGGGTTTTAGTTATTTGATTTACTTCTGATGTTGTTATGCATGTGATTAGAACTTGTTTGCTTAATTAACCGTTAAATATAGCGTTTTCAAAACTATACCTCTTCGGGTTTTCCAAACGTTACAAGATAATAAAGGTAACTTGGATGTTTTTATAAACTCTCATTTTCAAATCACTTTAAAGGCAAATGGTTCTAAACTTGATTTTTCTTATCGCGTTTCGTTTTAACAAGTGTCCAATGTTTTCTAAAATCGGCAATCACAAATGGGTTTTTACTCACGAGTTTTCCAAGTATTACGACAACTCCTAAAACAAACTCAGCATCAATTATTACTAAGTTTTCTAAACCCTAAAACAAAACAGAGTCTTCTTGAAACATTTTCGACAAACTTATGATTTTAAGATGTTTTCACTCCGTAACATGCCAGATTCGGTCGTAACGTTTAGGCCGGGTTTGGGGTGTTACATTTAATGATTCCTGAATAATAGGAATAGGCAGTACGACTGTCGTTATGGTGTGTAGCGAATGGAGGGTTGATTGTAGAAATCCCCAAGGTGTGTTGGTTGGTACGGGTTGGTGTGTAGAGGATGGAATTCTAGGATGGGTTAGGCTATTCATCATTCATTATTTTCATGTAATTATGATTGTTGCCTTTATGTATGGGCCAGGGCTCATAATGTGTTTGTGGGCCTTAGGTCAGTGTGTCCAGGATTTATACACTGAGTCTTGGTGACTCACCCTTTCATTTTTCTCCACTCTTTCAGATGAGCAGTAGATCGCGGACATGGGAGCCGAGACGGACTCGAGGGGCCATCCAGATTTTACTTTTATAGATTATTTCAGCTTTTCTTTAAGTTTTAATTTTTTTTTGGAATATTTATGTAATAAGGCCCCATAGTTTAGTTTTCATATTTGCAACTTATGAATTTTTGCCAAAGGTTTAATTATTCAAAATAATAATAATACAAGGTTTTATTTTCACAAAGTCACCTATTTATTCAAATATTGTCTAATTAACTTACAATTTCTGAAACCAACAAAGCAAAAGTTTTCCAATGTACAACCCGTAGCATACCAGATCTGGTCGAAACGTATGGGCCGGGGTTGGCGTGTTACAGCCGTGGCACCAACCGTGTGAGGCTACGACTTCCATACCATGGACAGAACATGCCCATGCCTCATAATTGTGTGAAATTACTGAGCTTACTGACTTATCGAGCACGGGTAAGACACACCCGTGCAGACGATCGTGCCAACTGAAAAACATCACGACCACGGGCGTAGAAGGATCAAGCACGGGCATAGGATGACAACACCTTCTATAACATAGCCGTGTGAGGAGGCCGTGTAAGTCGACACACCCTGGGACCACGGCCGTGGGGGAGTAGAAAATTCCCCCATCTGATTTCATCTTTACTTTCTTTGTTTTTTTTACCCTCCTCCATCTCATATTCTTCACTTACTAACACTCTAGATCCTTGAGAAAGCCAACACCATGCCAAAGGAGCTTAAAAGGCCATATTCCACAAAGGAGAACGATCAACATGAGTTCATACCGGCAATTTCGTTTCAACACTAAGCCAAGGGTCTTTGAGACTAATTAGTTTTTATGTTTTCTTTCTCTTTTGCTTCAATTTCCTGCTCTTCTCCTTTATTTTCCTTTTCTAAACTTCTTTACTACTATTTTTTTAAATTTTATTTTAGTTTCTCAGTATCAGGTTCGAAAGGCTACTAAGGAATCACGCCACTTCCGCCACCGCCGTCACATCCCCAACCTTAGCGTTGATTCCCACCTTGCGAACTATCCCTCAATAAGGACTCTTCGGTCCATCTATCTTTAAATTTTGTTTTGTTTACATTTTTGTTTCCTCTTTCTTTATTTTTCTTATATTTAATTATATATTTAGTTTATTTTACTTAGGTCTTAATAAATCCTGGCTACTCCTCAACGCGCTACTTAATCTTTTCATTTAGCGTAGGTCTGTCATCCAGACCAACCATCACCACCACCATACCGACGCCTTCGCCGCAGTGGCCACCATCCTCCACGAGCAACAGCCATCTCTCAGTGAGTAATCTTTACCCTTCTCTTTTGATTTGTCTCGTAAAAGTCATTATCTATCTTTGTACATTGAGGGTAATGTACATCTTAAGTTAGGGGGTAAATAGTTATACCCAATTTTTTTCATTATTCTCAAATCCCTGAGGGCAAAAACGAAATATAGGTGCCTAACTTTCTTCATTACTCTCAAATCCCTGATGTAGTCTCGTTTTTAAAGCAAAGTTGTCATATTACTAATTAGGATGAAATTTTTAATGATTTATTATTTTCATTGACATATTTTTGAATAAGTCATAGTTAATTGTACATTGATGTTTAATTTAAGGAATACTAGAGAATCAAGCATGATAAGTCTATTTTTCAGGCATTAAAAATTGTTGCTAGGTTGTTGACCTAAGATTGAATTCTACCTTGAAATTTGAAATTCATAAGGATGATGTCAAAACAACCATAATTTTTGTGAGTATTTGAACCCTATAGAGCATATATTCTTTTTCGTGCTCAGTCTTTGATTATAAGTGTGGCAACTAGGAACTGTTGTTCTAGAACTTTCTTCGTTTATACATGTAGAGACCATAGTTATGATTTGATATATAGATATGATAAAGGCACATAGGTCTTAACCTACTAATTCCACTAAATAGCCTACCCTTATAATTAACCCCTAGTGAACCCCTTTGATCCCAACAAACCCTTTTTATTGACTCACCGACTAATATTCACCCACAGCCTTTGTATTTGTTATCATCCTTTCTTTTGACTACCCTTTAATCGAGTGTTGATTTGATTAGTTACCGAAGTTTAGTATTCTTGATTTAGTTTGTTCTTTAAAAAAAAAAGAAAAAAAATCAAGTTTTCATTATTAATAGTATGAAAAGTGAGCTTACACAATCAAAAGGCTAATTCCCAAAGGAAAAGCTCGTATTAGTAAGTTTATTATTTCTTTAGTAGATGGAATTTTTGAAAGTTTTTAGGATAGGTACTTGTCAAGTCAATCTCGATTCTAACCCTCTAATTTTAGCCTATAACCACACCTTTCACCCTAGCCTCGTTACAACCCGAACAAAGACCTTTTGATCTATTTATCATCTCATATTATGGTGGTGGAGATTTGATTTTCAAGCAAGCCTATGGGATTAACTTTTCAGGTTCGACTGTCGAGTAATCTTCTTCTTGAACCTTAAAACACTTTCGAGTGATTTGAGTGAATCCTAAGCGAGGACATCGATCCTTGTCAAATTTAAATTGAAAAGGTAGTTATTTAAAAGAGGAAAGACACCTATGTTTTCGAGGTACAAAATTATGACTTATCTCGTTTGAATCTTTAAGACACTTTGAATTAAATTATCCATGCATGAATTATCTGGGAATTAGGATAAGACATTGTCAATAAGAATTATAAATCGTGGAAAGTTTGTTTTAATTGTAAGTTGTGAATTTTGCTTGAGGACGAGCACAAGCTTAAGAGTGGGGGTATTTGATAAACCGTAAAAGTAACATATTTTAATCCCATATTTATTATGCTTTTTGAAGAGTTAAGCCTTGTTTTATATAAAAACGTGCTCGTAATCCTTTCTTTTCATTTCTTATATCCAGGACAGCACCCGAGGATGAAAAGAACAAAAAACGGGCCTAAAACGAAGTAAATGGGCCTTTCCATGAAATTGACACGGTCTGGGCCAAGGACCACATGGCCGTGTCTCGACGAACACCTGGAGTACGGCCTCATCACTACTACACATGGTTGTGCCAAAGTAGAAATCCGAACACGGTCAGGTCTCGATTTGCACGGGCGTGTGACATGGCCGTGCCTCTATCGCTGGAAAGAGCAATTTCAGTCGGAAAAGGATACTTAAGGAGAAAGAATCGCATTCTAAGAGCCTATAAATACACCCGAAGTACCACCTTGAAGGGAGAGCGAAAGCTAGGCCAATGAGCCAAGCCAAGAAGGCCAGAGTTAGGGAATAACGTGAAGAATAGCCAGTTGATTCATCCCAAGAAGCTGGAGTTATACTCAAGACGGCAGAATTCTCCTTCAATTCCTTCAGGGAGTTTTAGGATTTTTCTTATGTTTTGTTTTATCTTTTCTCTTGTGATGTTTTCTTTTTACATTATGAACTAAACCCTTCAGATACCTGAAAGGGGACGAAACCTAGACAGATTTTATTATTTGATTTTTAAGTTATATGATAAATTACTTATTTGTTCTTAATTATGGTGCTTAATCCAAATCTAATGTGCTTAGGTAGAGGAGGAATAGACCCTGCCTAAGAGAAGATCTAACATAATTAAGTGGAGTTGATCGGGCGCCTAGAGATAGGGTTACGAGATTTTGCCAGATTAGGGTGAAACCTAATATGGGAATCCATTGATCGATTTACTGCTTTCCTAGGGGGCTATTATAAGCAAATAAGAGTTACACTAATTAACCTAGGATTAGACGTTATTCACTTCGAGAGAGAGTTTAACATAGGTTAGAAAGTCTCACGGATCAAGCTAAGTAAAGAAATCATATAATTTAAGATTGGATAATAAGTGAAGTCTAAGTGGATTCTTCCCGAGGGTATCATCAAAATCAACTGAGTCTTTTTCAAGTTATCCCCAAATTCATCTTTTTGTCTTTGTTTCCTTAGATTAGTTCTCGTCAAATTAGTTTAAAAGCAACCTTCACCATATTTAGGTTAAATAATAAAAAGAAAGTAAGTATTAATACTTTTAGTTCCTTTGGGTTCGACATCCGGTCTTGCCTAAGCTATACTACTGTGCGATAGGTACACTTGCCTTAATATCGTTGTCAGAGTTAGTCTCCAGGTTTGATCATTCTTTTATAAATATTTAAAACTCTGATTTATAGCGATCAACCTACATCATATACCTCTTTATTACTTAATGTAATTGTGATAAACCGTAAAAGTACCATATTTTAATCCCACATTTAATATGCTTTTTGAAGATTTATGCCTTGTTTTATATAAAAAGGTGCTTGTAATCCTTTCTTTTCATGTCTTATACCCAAGAAAGCACTTGAGGATGAAAAGGACACAAAATGGGCCTAAAACAAAGCAAATGGGCCTTCCCACAAAATCAACATGGCCTGGGCCAAGGTCCACACGGTCGTGTCTCGACGAACACCTAGAACACGGCTTCATCACCACCACACACGGCCGTGCCATAAGTAGAAATCTGAACACGATTAAGTTTCGATTTGCACGGGCGTGTGACATGGCCGTTCCTCTGTCGCTGGAAAGAGCAATTTCATTCAGAAAAGGATACTTAAGGAGAAAGAATCGCATTCCAAGAGCCTATTCTCCCCCAAGTACCACCTTGAAGGGGGAGCAAAAGCTAGGACAAGGAGCCAAGCTGAGAAGGTCAGAATTAGGGAATAACGCGAGGATAGCCAGTTGATTCATCCCAAGAAGCTGGAGTTATACTCAAGACGGTAGAATTCTCCTTCAATTCCTTCAGGGGTTTTAGGATTTTCTTATGTTTTGTTTTATCTTTTCTCTTGTGATGTTTTCTTTTTACATTATGAACTAAACCCTTCAGATACAGAAGGGGATGAAACTCTAGATGATTTTATTATTTGATTTTTAAGTAATATGATAAATTACTTAGTTTGTTCTTAATTATGTTGCTTAATTTAAATCTAATGTGCTTAGGTAGAGGATGAATAGACCCTACCTAAGAGAAGATCTAACATAATTAAGCGGAGTTGATCGGGCGCCTAGAGATAGGGTTACGAGATTTTTCCAGATTAGGGTGAAACCTAATATAGGAATCCATTGATCGATTTACTGCTTTCTTAGGGGGTTATTATAAGCGAATGAGAGTTACACTAATTAACCTAGGATTAGACGTTATTCGCTTCAAGAGAGGGTTTAACATAGGTTAGAAAGTCTCACGGATCAAGCTAAGTATAGAAATCATATAATTTAAGATTGGATAATAAGTGAAGTCTAGGTGGATTCTTCCCGAGGTTATCATCAAAATCAACTGAGTCCTTTTCAAGTTATCCCCAAATTCCTCTTTTTGTCTTTGTTTCCTTAGATTAGTTGTCGTCAAATTAGTTTAAAAGCAACCTTCACCATATTTAGGTTGAATAAAAAAAAAGTAAGTATTAATACTTTTAGTTCCTTTGGGTTCGACATCCGGTATTGCCTAAGCTATACTACTGTGCGATAGGTACACTTGCCTTGATATCGTTGTCAGAGTTAGTCTCCAGGTTTGATCATGCTTTTATAAATATTTAAAACTCTGATTTACAGTGATCAACCTACGTTATATACCTCTTTATTACTTAATGTAATGGTTATAAACCGTAAAAGTACCATATTTTAATCCTACATTTATTATGCTTTTTGAAGATTTATGCCTTTTTTTTATAAAAAGGTGCTTGTAATCCTTTCTTTTCATGTCTTATACCCAAGAAAGCACTCGAGGATGAAAAGAACACAAAACGGGCCTAAAATAAAGCAAATGGGCCTTCCCACGAAATCGACATAGCCTGGTCCAGGGTCCACACGGTCGTGTCTCGATGAACACCTAGAACACGGCTTCATCACCACCACACACGGTCGTGCCATAAGTAGAAATCCGAACACGGTCAAGTTTCGATTTGCACGGGCGTGTGACATGGCCGTGCCTCTGTTGCTGGAAAGAGCAATTTCATTCAGAAAAGGATACTTAGGGAGAAAGAATCGCATTCTAAGAGCCTATTCTCCGCCAAGTACCACCTTGAATAGGGAGCGAAAGCTAGGCCAAGGAGCCAAGCCGAGAAGGTCAGAATTAGGGAATAACGCGAGGATAGCCAGTTGATTCATCCCAAGAAGCTGGAGTTATACTCAAGACGGCGGAATTCTCCTTCAATTCCTTCAGGGGGTTTTAGGATTTTCTTATGCTTTGTTTTATCTTTTCTCTTGTGATGTTTTCTTTTTACATTATGAACTAAACCCTTCAGATACCTGAAGGGGGATGAAACCTAGACAGATTTTATTATTTGATTTTTAAGTTATATGGTAAATTACTTAGTTTGTTCTTAATTATGTTGCTTAATCCAAATCTAATGTGCTTAGGTAGAGGAGGAATAAACCCTGCCTAACAGAAGATCTAACGTAATTAAGTGGAGTTGATCGGGTGCCTAGAGATAGGGTTATGAGATTTTACCGGATTAGGGTGAAACCTAATATGGGAGTCCATTGATCGATTTACTGCTACCCAAGGGGGTTATTATAAGCGAACGAGAGTTCCACTAATTAACCTAGGGTTAGACGTTATTCGCCTCGAGAAAGGGTTTAACATAGGTTAGGGAGTCTCACGGATCAAGCTAAGTAAAGAAATCATATAATTTAGGGTTAGATAATAAGTGAAGTCTAGGTGGATTCTTCCCGAAGGTATTATCAAAATCAATTGAGTCTTTTTCAAGTTTTCCCTAAATTCATCTTTTTGCCTTTGTTTCCTTAGTTTAGTTGTCGTCAATTTAGTTTAAAAGCAACCTTTACCCTATTTAGGTTAAATAATAAAAAGAAAATGAGTATTAATACTTTTAGTTCCTTTAGGTTTGATACCTGGGCTTGCCTAAACTCTACTACTGTTCGATAGGTACACTTGCCTTAATATCGTTGTCAGAGTTAGTCTCCAGGTTTGATCATTCTTTTATAAATATTTAAAACTCTGATTTTATAGTGATCAAATGGCTAAATCTCTCATGTCCCATTCTTTATGTGTTATGACTGATTCAAGGTCCAGATCCAAACCATACAAATCAACACTAGCTTTGGTAATTTGTTCACAATATTCGTAAGCCAAATAAGGTAAGTATCAAATCGCAACTCCAGACCTGAAAAGTCAATTTATCTCATTGCTTTTGTCGAACCCTATTTTGGTGATAAGGGGGCTGATTTATAATGATTGATCTTTATTGGGTATAGATATGAATAGGATCTAGCTAGATCTAAAGAGTAGGAGTTAGGGAAAATTGATAATGTTCAGAATTGTGTAAGTAGGTGTGGGGCCTACCTTTAGGCGTTAATGATTGTTAAAAATTAAGTATTATGCATGTTGACCAATTATTACATGTTGATTTGTGCTTAGTCGAATGACCTTGAGTTGGTTTAGGGGTTACCGATTAAGGTAAGTACTAATGGGTAATTGTCGAATAAATATGAGCCTTATTGTGATTAAGTAAATATGTAACTGCAGGAAGAAAATAGTGAATGTTTGTTTTCTTTATGGTATGATATGTTATTTTTTATTGAATGCATGAATAAGCATGCCACTAAATCTCACTATGTTTATTGGTTGCATTCACTACATGCCACTGAAATGGGTAAACTGAAAGCATGTTAAGCATGACACTGTTATTGATACTGTTACTATTTAGCATGATATGCTACACTATTTATGTCATATTTCATTGCGTGGTTTTGGTATTGATACGTGATGGAAGAGTTTCATGGAGTACTGGTGGTTTATCTGCAATATTATTGTTTAGCATTATAACTACGGCCCAAAGTACTGGCAACTTATCGCAACCTATTGGTAGCTTGTCTGTAAATTACTGACAATTTTAACTGCATATTGTTACAAGATGGTTTAACCACATTGAGCTTCGGTTCTTACTATTTTGGTGTTTGGGTGACGGGTTTTGGAGAACTTATGGTATGTAGCGGATGAATAGGTATGATCATTGCACTATTTCATTTATGCATATTGTATACAAAAGTTTGATATGTCATGATAAACTATATGAACTATTATAATAACTGAATGATTCATTGACTAGTTGCATGCCTATGCAAAGCTTATTTTTGCTTAGACTCATATTGAGCTTTTTAAGTTCACCCTAGTTTACTCATTACAGATAACCCTCAAGAATAGGATCAGACTCGGCATACGGAGGTCTTGTCTCATATTTTCACTTAATAAAGTATTTTTAAATTTTATTTTATTTATTTTGGTTTATTTTTGGGACTGTACATTTCTAAGTATGGACTTGGGTATGGCTTATTTTATTTGGGATTTTACATGCATGAGATATTTGGATGAAAACCAAATAAATTTAATAACTGACCTAATATGACTTAAAACACAAATTTTTATACAAAAATCCAATGCAACACTATTTTTATTACCTAACGGTAATACGAAGTTTTTAAAAGTTTTGTTGACAGAATTGGTTGAGTTTTTTTTATTAAACAACATGACTTTCTAATAATTTGGAATTAAATCATAGACGAGTTAAAAATCTAATTTTTTTAATAAACCCAAGGCAATCACGCTAAATTTTCTGAAATTGATAAAAATAGCGATTTCTAAACCGAATGGATTTACTTGACCATCTCGATGACTAATGTAACTTTTAGGATTTGACCGTAACGTTTAGGCTAGATTTGAGAGGTTACATTAATATGGATATAACTCTCTCGTCTTAACAAAAACTTTTATTTGGACAATTTCTTTTAGGTGTAGTGTATATACATGTGTGATAAATACCTTTATCGTAGATGTAACAGCCCGATTTAGGGTCTAGTCAGAATAGTGGTGCAAGACCACAAAACTGAATTAGTAAAATGAGTTTTTAAGGTATTTGAAATGTTTGCATGATATTATGAAAGTTTCATGTAGAGATTTTATGAAAATTTCCATTAAAGGGTCCATTAGGACTAAATTGCAAAAGTTGCAAAATATGAGTTTCTAGAAGCTTTTTGTATGAAATAGCTTTAGAATATTAATTAGATGTCCTTAAATAGAAAATTTCCCAAATTATAATTTTTGGACAAAAATGGACATGAGTTAGTAAATGGTGAAATTTTAAAGAGAAGGGCATTTTGGTCATTCATCTATTAAATGATTAAAATAGGAAAAAGATGACAAAAATCTTATTCATATTCTTCTCCAAGTGCCGAAAATTAAAGGAAGCCATTGCTAGGGTTCTTCAATTTTTCAAGCTTGCTAGTAAGTGCATCCTAGCCCCGTTAATAATATTCCTCGTATTTTTAAAGCCATTGTAACATGAATTAGCTATTTTTAGCTATAAGTTAAGCTAAGACTCATGTTCAAAAATCTACCCATGTATGACATGCATGTAAAGTGATATTTTATGCAAGATTATTAGAGTTTGATGTTAGATAAACATCTTTTTCTAATTGAATTTCATGAGAAATGCTAGTAAGGACTAGTTTGTAAATTTTATGGAATTTGTCATACATGGTAAAAATAGTAAGAATTTGATATTGCTATAGTTGAGATTATTAATCAACTAAGCATGAAGTAATAGAAAGTTGAATGAAAATCACTTTACGAGTCTTGGGACAAAAGTGTAACTATGAGAAAGTTTAGGGGCAAAATAGTAATTTTGCCAAAGTATGTATTAAGAGTCAATTTAGTCAATGTGAGTTTTAAACGAGCTAAATTATTATTATAGATCAAGGAAAACGAAGCCCGGATTGAAACCGAGGAAAGAACATAGTCGATGACTAACTTGCATATCTACACACATTTTGTATAGTGAGGTAAGTTTGTATGATTTCCAAGCTTCATGAATATTTTCCTTGAATTGCTTGTTATGTTTTAAATATATATTACTTTCATGAGAATGTTTAATGGTATGTTAAACAAAGTAATTAATGAGATTAAGCATGAGAAAGTCCCGATTGAAGTTGAATTACTTAGGATACTCGATCTACCACATTAGATAAGAAAGTCCGTATAAGACCAAGCCAAGGCATGGCATCGGCAATCAAACAAGTTATCATGTAAGTCTTTACATTGAAGAGTTATTATGAGATGAAGACCCATAAAGCCCAAGCCAAGGCATGGCATTGGTGAGTCTCCAAGCAAAGATGTCATGTAAGTCCAAGACAAGTCTTGGCATTGAAAAGCTATCATGAGATAGAGTTCCCATGTAAGTCCAAGCCAAGGCATGGCATTGGTGAGTAACAAGAAAGATTTCATGTCAGTCCAAGCCAAGGCTCGGCATTGACCAGTTCATGAGTAAAGATACCAAATAAGACCATGTCAAGACATGGCAATGGTAAGTTTCCCAAGGGAACATACAAGGAAGACGACGTGTAAGTCCTTGTTAAGACATGGCATCGATTCCAATATGAGAGATCCCATGTAAGACCATATCTAGGATATGACTTTGGAATCGAGTTATTTATGAGATGAGATTCAGTATCCTCAGTTATTAATAGAAATTCATCGGGCAAATGAGTAAAGCTTAAATGAGATAGCAACAAAATTAAGTAAGCAAAGCTATTATTAAGTTGGAAATGAGTATTATTCATGTTATGAATGATGAATTAGAGATCATGATTATTATAGTAAAGTATGCTGATCTATGTGATCAAGTGATACAGGTACCTTGTTTACCTCACGAGCATGAGACTAGTAAGTATAATGAGATATGTAAGAGTCAGTAAGATTAAGTAAGCTTAAATAGTTGAATTTATGATGCCATTGTTTATGCCAAATGGTTTATATTAAACAAGTATGTTGCTATGTGAATTATATCCAAACTTACTAAGCTAAATGCTTACGTCTTTATTTCTTTCTTTCCATGTAGTCCCGCCAAGCTAATCTCATGCATCATCGTCATCGGAGTTCAAAGCACACTATCAATCGCTATTTTGGTATAGAGAAGTTGTTTATATTAAGTATGGCATGTATACGAAACATTTCATTTTGAGAATATGTCTTAAAAAGGGCAATAGTATGGGCTATCAAGCTAATTATTCTTTTGTATATGGCTAAGTGAATTGCCAAGATTTACTAAGTATGTATGTTTATTGATATCAATGAAGCATGTGGTATTGTTCATGAAAGATGTACTAATTTGAGTTGTTGAATTGAGTATGAGATTGATCTTGATTTCAGAGTGACAATTGGCTTGGTAAATAGCCTTCAAGTGCCCACATGGATAGACACATGGGCGCCGTGTGTCCTCTGCACCTTAGTATCTTAAGTCATAATAGACTACGGGCTAATCCCACGGCCGTTTGTTTAGGCCGTGTGTGACACACGGTTAGAACATGGGTGTGTGCCCCAGGCCGTGTAAATAAGTCAGTATATCAAGGTATAGCACACGGTCTAAGTCCACGGGTGTGTCAAGGCCGAGTTAAATTAGTTAGTGTCGACCACGGTTGGAAGACACGGGCATGTCTTAGAGGTACACGGGCATGTCCCAAGCCACATGGGCGTGTGACCCCTATTTTGAGGAAAAGTTTTCGATTGTGTTTCGAAAGTTTCCAGATACGTGTATGAGGCCTCGTTGGGCTACGAGATGTACGAGTTATTTAAGAAAGATAAGTTTTTAATTCAGAACGAAATTTTATAGCCCGTAAATACATGTTTAAGCAAGTTCAAGCATAGTAATGTCTCGTATCTGGTTTTAGCCTCGGACTCGGGTATGGGGTGTTACATTTAGTGGTATCAAAGCTACGGTTTAGTTGGTTTTAGGACGAATGTAGCACGAGCACGAGTCTAGCTATACTTGCCATACGTAAGAATGTTTTTATAATAATAGAGTGACGACTCCTGATGATTTAAATTATGTTTATACATATAGTAAATGGATCCCGAAAGAGCTGTGGCAGATGACGTAGAAAGTAATGCATCGGCTCCCGCTAAAGGGACGGTGCCGAACTAGAATGAAAATGGACCCATTAGAATGAGTCAAGAAGGAGAAGAAGAGGCTAGAGAAGCCTTCCTCCATATGATGAATACATGGTATAAGAAGTTCATTAGTACGAACCCAAATGTGCAAACCCCTCCACCCCCACCTATTCCTCCACCTATCCCAGTAACCCCTCAAGTAGTAGAGGTGGTAAGAGGAGTTAAGCCTCCAGTTGATAGGATCAGGAAACATGGGGCAGAAGAATTTTGGGCTAAACGAGATGATTATCCGAAAAAGGCCAAGTTTTGGTTAGAAAATACCATAAAGGTATTTAAGGAGTTGTCATGCATGTCTGAGGAATGCATGCAATGTGTAGTTTCTCTTTTAAGAGATTCTGCCTATCAATGGTGGAACACCTTGGTATCGGTAGTACCAAGAGAGAATATCACTTGGGAATTCTTCCAAGAAGAGTTTAAGAAAAAGTATATCAGTCAAAGGTTTGTGGACCAGAAAAGGAAGAAATTCCTCGAACTGAAGCAAGGCAAGATGTCGGTGACTGATTATAAGCGCGAGTTTGTGCTACTCAATAAGTACGCTCAAGAGTGTGCATCCACTGAGGCCATTATGAACAAGAAATTTGAAGATGGGCTAAATGAGGACATCAAATTGTTTGTTGCTATCCTAGAACTAAAGGAATTCGTTGTGCTAGCAGAGAGGGCTTGTAAAGCTGAAGAGCTAGTAAAGGAGAAGAGAAAATCTGAAATGGAGTCTCGTGACTCTAGAAAGAGACAGTGGAATAAGTCATTCCAATCCTCATCCAAGAAGTCAAGAGATTTCTCCACCCGATCGGCTGCTTCCACTGGGTTTTCAAGGAAGGACAAGAGTATGCAGTATTCGGGAAATAAAGCACAGACAACTTCAGTTGCTAATATGGGGAACATCCGATCGAATAGATCAGAATGCCCACAGTGTGGCAGATGTCATCTTGGAGAATGTCGAGCGCGAGAAAATGCATGTTTCAGATGTGGTTCCCAAAACCACTAAATAAATTATTGTCCTGATACAACAAAACAAGAGAGAACTCAAAACCTGAGATTCAGGAGTTTGGTCAGAGGTAGATTGCAGAGGAACTCGAGAAGCGGGATAAGTGGCAGAGGTAACCCTAGAGAGTAGGCTACGAGATCCGAGGGTAGGGCGCCTCCGAGAACTTATGCCATTCGCACTCTCGAAGAGGCATCTTCCCTCGATGTTATTACGGGTACCTTTTCTCATCATGATATTAAAGTTATTGCTTTAATAGATCCCGGATCCACACACTCTTACACTTGTATAAAATTAGTATCCAGTATGAGTATGCCTATAGAGTCCACAGAATTTGAAATTTGAGTGTCTAATCTTTTAGGCAAAAGCATTTCAGTTGATAAAGTTTGTAAAGATTGCCCATTGATGATTAGAGGTCATTGTTTTAAAGAAAACCTTATGTTGCTACCATTTGATGAGTTTGCTCTCATTCTTGGTATGGATTGGTTAACCGCTCATAATATAATAGTGAATTGTGGGAAGAAATACATTGAGATGAGATGTGAGAATGGGGATGCTCTCTATGTAGAATCAGATGAACAAGATAGATCGCAGGTAATGATTTCTCATATGACGGCATAGAGATACATAAGAAAATGGTATGAGGCATATCTGGCCTTTGTGATGAATGATAGAGAAACAGAATTAAAGATTGAATCAGAACTGATAGTATGTGAGTACGTGGATGTTTTTCCGAGGAATTACCAGGACTACCACCAGTTAGAGAGGTTGAGTTCAGTATTGAGCTAGCTCCTGATACTGTACCGATATCTATTACTCCTCATAGAATGGCTCCAATGGAGTTAAGAGAGCTTAAGATACAGTTGCAAGAGTTGATAGATAAAGGCTTTGCAGGATCAAGTTGTTCACCATGGGGTGCTCCGATTTTATTTGTGAAAAAGAAAGATGGTACCATGAGATTGTGCATAGATTACCGTCAGCTTAATAAAGTGACAGTAAAGAACAAGTACCCATTGCCTAGAATCAATGATTTGTTCGATCAATTAAAGGGAGCCAATGTGTTCTGCAAAATAGACTTGAGATCGGGGTGCTATTAGTTGAGAGCAAAGGATTCAGATGTTTCCAAGACCGCTTTTCGAACGAGGTATGGGCATTATGAATTTTTAGTCATTCCCTTTGGTTTGGCCAATGCTCCTGCGATAGTCATGGACTTAATGAACTGCATCTTTATGCTATACCTCGACAAGTTTGTAGTTTTTTTTATTGACGACATATTGATTTATTCTCGAGATGAGAATGAGCTTGCTGAGCATCTACGAACGATTTTACAGACTCTACGAGAAAATCAGCTTTATGCCAAGTTCAGTGATAAACCGTAAAAGTAACATATTTTAGGCCCACATTTAGTATGCTTTTGGATGATCTAAGCCTCGAATTATGTAATTTGGTACTCTTAATCCTTTGTTTACATATTTTATACTCAGAAGAGCACCGGATGATGAAAAGAACGAAAAATGAGCCCAAAACAGAGTGAATGGGCCATATCACGAAATCTACATGGCCTGGGCCCAAGACCACACGATCGTGCCTCACCCAACAGTCTCGAACACGGCCTGGCCACGACTTACACGGGTGTGTGCCATGGGCATGTCCCTGCTGCAGCCAAGAGGAGTTTTCTTCAAAATAGGATACTTGGAGGCAAAGAAACACATCCAAAATCTACATAAACACCCAAATAGGTATCCTATTCAGATTAGGATACTTGGAGGCCAAGTACGGCATCTCAAAGCCTATATAAACACCCTAGGGGGCAACATAAGAAAGGAGATCGACAGAAGCCTTCTGCCAGGGCTTTTGTTAGGGGAACCCAGGGCTTTAGCCAGGGGCCGTCCAACTAGGACAGAGGAGGTAGATTTGTGGAGATTTACTCGAAGATAGCCAGTTGATCCATCTCAAGAAGCCAGAATTATACTCAAGACGGAGGATCTCTCCTTCAATTCCTTCAAGGGATTTTAGGGATTTCTTATGTTTTGCTTTATCTTTTCTTTTAAGATGTTTTCTTTTATTGTTATGAAATAATCCCTCAGACACCTGAGGGGGATGAAACCTAAGATGAATCTTGTTATCGTTTGCTGAACTATATGATAAATATTTGACTTGTTCTTACTTATGTGTTCTTAATTCTTGTGTTGATATTTCTGGGATATTAATTCAAGTATGATGTGCTTAGGTGGAGGAGCAAAAGTCCCTGCCTAAGAGTAGATCTATCATAATTAAGCGGAGTTAATCGCGCGCCTAGAGATAGGGTGATGAGATTTTGCCGGATTAGGGTGAAACCTAATATGGGAGTCTATAGATCGAGTTAATGCAATTCTAGGGGTTTTAATTAGAAAGAGATTTCAATTAATCAACCTAGGGTTAGACGTTAGTCGCCTCGAGAAAGGGTCTAATATACATTAGGGAATCTTATGGATCAAGTCAAGTGAATAAATCGTCTAGTTCAGAGTTAGATAACAAGTGAAGTCTAGGTGGATTCTTCATTGGGTGTCATCTAAATCAATTGGTTTTTCCTCAAGTTATTTTCCCAATTTCATTCTTCTTTGTCTTAGAGTCTTTAGTTTAGTTATTAGTTAATTTCAGATTAAATAAAAAATCACTTTAATTCTTAGGCTAGATAATAAAAAGAGAGTTAGTATTAGTACTTTTGGTTCCTTTGGGTTCAACATTCCGATCTTGCCTTAACTATACTACTGTTCGATAGGTACGCTTGCCTCAAATCATTGTCATAGTTAGTTTCTAGGTTTGATTACTCTTTTTTTAAATTTTTAGACTTTGACATCGTGAAAACAATGATCAAGTTTTTGGCGTCGTTGTCGGGGAATTGAAATACTTAGAAAACTTAATTTTTATTACTTTAGCCATTTTTTTATTGTAATTTATTTTCATTATTATTTTTTATTTTTATTTTCTTTACTTTGCTATTTTTTCCTCTATTTACTTTTGGCAGATAATTTTAGTCTATAAAGAAGATGGCACTGAATAATTATCAGTGGCAAGTCTTGAGGACAATTCCAACTAAAGCAACCAGTGCCTTCAACCTGTTCACCAGGTTATCTAATCAGGTAGAGATGATGAATAAAAGGATTGATGGTTTGTATAGTCTCTCGCAAGTACACCCAGTAATGCAATATGACTTGAATCTAGGAGGCGTGGCAAATCCTAAGTACCCACCCTATGGATATGGCATAGAGAACAAACAAGTTCACTATATGGGTAACTATTCTAGACCTCAAAATAATTTTTATAGTGACACTTATAATGCAAGTTGGAGGTACCATCCCAATTTCTCGTGGGATAATCAAAGTAGCCAAAGACAGGAACTTTCTCCAAATTTTCAACAACCACCTCACCAACAAAAAGAGGAGTCGAACCTTGAGGAGATGCTGACAAAATTCATAGCAGCCACAGAAAATCCAGATTTTCAACAACCACCTCACCAACAGGAAGAGGAGTCGAACCTTGAAGAGATGCTGACAAAATTCATAACAGCCTCAAAAACACGTTTCCAAAAGGTAGAAACAAAACTTGAAGTATTATCACAAGAGTTCAAGGATCAATTCCGGCAACTTGCTAAGTTGATCTTAGAACAACCACAAGAAAGCTTTCCAAGCAACACTGAAACTAACCCAAAAGAGCAAATTCAAGCTGTAACAGCTCATGACAGAGGTAAGAGCCTATGGTAAGCGAAGGTAAGGTTGAGGTAAGCCAGGATTTACCAAACTCGGTAATTACAGAGTACCGACCCCGTGTGCCATACCCCAATACTATAAAGAAAGACCACACGGAGGAACAACTCGGTAAGTCTCTTAAACTTTCAAAGAAATTTCATATTAACTTGCTATTTCTTGAAGCTCTTTCGCAGATGCCAGATCCTAGACCTCGTGTCGATAAAGAAGAAATTCATGAGGAACGAAAGCTTTGGATCGATGAACTAGACGAATGGAAGACACACTTCAAGGAGAAACTAAAAACACACGAAGCAAAAATGATTGGACAACCCAGCTTAAGATAGGTGATCAGGTACTCAAAATCTTCCCAGATGGAACAGTCGAGGTAACTAGTCCTAAAATCAACACCTTTAGGATTAACACTACTCGACTTAAACTTTATATCAATAACCAAATTGATCGCATGAGAAAGGATTTTCACCTCCTCAAACCACCATGATTATGCGAATGAGAGGTAATTCTATCTCAAGACTTTAAACGAGTGCTTCTCGGGAGGCAACCTGAGCATTAACCCCATTAAATTTTACATTTTTTTATTTTTTTTACATTTACTTTTCTTTTTAGCACCTAACCATAAAGTAACCAAAGTGTAGATTTCCATACCACACGGCCTTCCACACGGCCGTGGCCGTGGCCATGTTGCCACCACAGGAAGGTACAAGGGCGGGGGCAACCACCAGATCCATAATTTCTATTTAACCCCCTTCTTCCTTCTTCGTTTCCAGTTGTTTTTCTTCTTTCATATTCCATTATTTACTTTTATTTTTATTTTTATTTTTATTATTTTCTCCTTATTCTTCGTACCATTTAGCTTAGTACACAATAAAATTCGACCGGCTGCTTCGAGGATTCAAATTCAAACGGTTCAAAGGCGCTCTCCCACGTTCACATCCACCCAATCCTATCTGATTTCTTTTCATTGACTCCATCCAGAATTCAGGAAGTTTCACTTCTCTCCCTATCTTATGATTTTATTATTTTGCTATTATTTATCTTTGTACATTGAGGACAATGTATATCTTAAGTATAGGGGGTTAACTATAGCATTATATAAAAATCCCTGAATTATGCCTTGTTCTAAAGTAAGTTTCTCATATTATGATTAGAATGAAAATTTCCCTATCTATGATTTTTATTGACATGTTTTAAAGTAAGTCATTGATAATTATGCATTGATGATTAGATTTGAAGGATACTAGAGAATCAAGCATGATAAGTTTATTTTTCAGAATTAAAAAAAAAATTTAGGTTGTCTAAATCTGAATGTTACCTCAAAGTTTGAAATTTACGAGGTTGACATCAAAATACCCATAGTTTTTGTGAGATTTTGAGCCTTTTTAAAAGCATACATTCTTTCGTGCTCACTTTTTGATTATGAGTGTGTCAACATTGATTTGTTATTCTAGAACTTGCTTCGATTATACATGTCGAGACCATATTATTGATTTGATATATAGAGATGATAAAGGCACTTAGGATTTAACCGACTCACACCACTAAAAAGCCTACCTTCATAATTAACCCCTAGTGAATCCCTTTTGATCCTAACAACTCTTTTTATTAATTCACCCACTAATATTAACCCAAAACCCATCTTGTATTTTTTATCACCATTCCTTGACTCCCTTTTTGTCAAGATTTGATTTGATCAGTTGCCTAACTATGATCTTTATTTCGGTAGTTAAATTTATTCCTTGTTAGGTACTTGATTTGTTCTTAAAAAATGAAGTATATTCAGTATTTGTTCTATGTAATTGGGCTTATACGTTTAGAACTCTACATCTTGAAGAAGAAGCTCGTTTTAATAGTAATGAAGTTTTCAATTGATGTAATTACTCCTTATTAGTTCATTTTTCTAGTTAGGTAAATTGTCTATTCAATCTCAATTCTAACCCTCTAATTCAGCCTTTATCCACACCATTAACCCAAGCCTCATTACAACCATGTTAAAGACCTTTTGATTTGTGTATCATCTCATATTATAGTTGTAACATCCCGAATTTGGGCCTAGTAGGATTGGGCCCTGGGTTTAGGAGTGTTTAAAATCTTTAAGAATATGAGAATGGTGTTTTTGCAAATTGGATTTATTAGTTAAATGGATTTGGAAGGTTTCAAGATTTTTATGAATTCTCGGGTTTAATTGGGTTTTAGGAAAAATTTGAGTATCATTTTGTTACTTGTGTTAGCTCGGGTAGGATTGTTTGTGTGCTTAGTATAGTTTTGTGAAGGCTTGGAATAATTAGCTAAGTTAGAATAATTTTTAGTTTGAAGAATTTAGTGGAGTGAATTAAGTGAACTTGACACTTAAGTTAATTTAAGTGTTAAATTTAGCACATGAGGAGTTAGTGGCAAGGTGGTTATGATGCATGGAAGGTTGCATGAGGGAAGAGGTTCGAGTAGCATGATTAGCATTTTGAAGACATTATTTTTATGTATCCTAGCATTAATGGACGGTCAAGCTCTAATTATGGAAGGTTGGATTTTCAACTTTTATGGCAAGTTGAATATTAGTTTAGGAAAGCTTGAACTTTGGGAAAGGAATCTTAAGATTATGGAAGGATGGGGGGGACAAAGGGCTTGGATGATGGAAAGTGTTATGGAAACTTTTCAAAGGTCATTAGTCCATGAATGTGGACGGCATGTGTGGCTAGGGGGGATGGCCGAATTTTTGGTTAGCTTTTGGTATGGTTTGGTGCTAGTTTTGGTAGAATTAGTGCTAGTTGAGCACATCTTTCTTTTGGGTCATTTTTGAGTTTTTCTCTAATTTGTTTTCTCCTCTTAGCCAAATGTATTTTTGGCCATAAGGTAAACCTTTTTCTTTCTTTTCTTTTTGGCCATTTGAGTTTTGACCATTTTGTTTTTAGTTATTCTTTCTCCCCTCAAGTCTATTCCTTCTTTCTTTTCTTTTTGTGACCGAAACTACAAAACCATCAAAAGACCATTTCTTCTCTTTTTCCTTTATTGCCGAATGCACTTGGACTCAAAGCTCTTCCTTGATTCATCTTCTATTCTTGAGAACCCAAAACCCAAACTCCTCATTTCTATTCATCTTTTCCTCTTTGCTTTCCACAAGAGACTTTCAACATTATTCTCTCCCTAATTCTTCACCATGGCCGAATGTTGATGACAATCTCCTTAGCCGAATCTTCCTCTTCACATATATTCACTTCTCAACCATTTTTCTTATTCACACCTTGATCAATCGTGGTTTAGGGGAGTGCTGATCTTTTCTTCATTGATAGTCGACCATAGCCATACTAAGAACGTGTGGAAAAGGATTTCTTCATTCAAGGTAAGGAGATAATGATAATCGGCCAAAGGCCATATCTTTTTAGAGATAATCGATTTCTCATATAGTGTTATGTAGGTACTGTCGATGTTGTAGGCAAAAGTCAGAAATCTTAAGTATTCTATCGTTCTTTGTGTTTACAAGGTGTGTAGCCCTACACTAAATTTCCGATGCATTAATAATATTAATGTTAGCATCTGTTAATAAGTAATATGAATGATTATGGCTTCGGGTATCATTCAATGGTACATGATTTTCAGGTATGTTAAACCCCTAATACTTCGTTAATAATGCTATAAGCATGGATATGAAATATGTATGATTCCGTTATGATTTTGGGGTATATGGCATGATATCGAAATAATATGTATATTGCATGGGCATATGGGTGATATTGATAAAGGGGAAGTGTTCCGGTGGTTTTTACCACATTATCCGGTGACTTCGATCACATATTATGAATCCGGTGACTCTGTCACAAATTATCTGGTGGCCATGCCACAATTTATAAGGGCGATGTGCAAGTTGATCGCAAAGAAGCGCCTTCGATGGTGTGTAGCGGATAGAAGGTCGATTTAGTAATCCCCACGGTGTGATTGGCAGGTACGAGTGGTGTGTAGCGGATGGATATCTAGGTTGGGCTCGGGATTGCATTTCATTTTATATGTACATGTGATTATCTGATTTGCTATATTATGGGCTTATGGCTAAATGTAATTTAAATGGGCTTTATTGCTATGATCAATTGGGCCTTTAGTGTATTGTTACACATTGATCTGTTGACTCACCCCTCATGGGATATCTTTTCAGGTGATTCGTAAATTCGCGGATGAGGAGCCGGATGAACTCGAGGAGGCCATGCAATAAAATTTGGTTTTATATGAACTTCGAATTGGGTACTTTATTTTAGTTTAAATTTGGTTTTTCACCTTTATTTGGATTTGTAATTAGGCCTCTTTAATTATGTGTTTGAATTATTTAAAAGCTTTGGACTTGTTTTAAATGTGACTAATAAACTACATGGCTAAATTAATAAATTGAGCACAAAGTTTTCTAAACTACAAAACGAGATGGTTTTCAAAACTTTACCATTGGGTAATGTATATCATTTGATATCATTTAACAACTTAAATGTTTTCGATAACTCATGTTATTTTCCAAAACTCAAGTTCCCAAATTTCAATTAGAAACGGTTTTCAAACTATTCGCTTTGGTTTCTTTTAAATTATAAAAGGTATTTTAATCTATGGATTTACAACTAAGTTTTTACGGAATTTCAAAGTAAATTATTAGTTTTTAACTTATTATACAACAAAGAGTTTTTCACTAAAATTTAATCGTTAACTCTTTTTTCTTCGAAACGTTTTCCTTCGTGGCATGCCAAATTCGGTCATGACGTATTGACCGGGCTTGGGGTGTTACAATAGTGGTGGAGATTTGATTTTCATGCAAGCCTATGGGATTAACTCTTCATGTTTGACTTTTGAGTGCTTAATTTTGAACCTTAAACACTTTGAGTGATTTGAGTGAATCTTTAGTGAGGATGTCAATTCTTGTCGATTTTGAATCAGAGGTAATTTTTTAGGTAAGGGGAAACACCTAACGTTTTCAGGCTATAAATGTATGACTTTGATTGTTTGAATCTTTAGAACTCTTTGAGTTGAATTATCCATGTATGAATTATCTTTAAATTATGATGAAACATTATTGATGAATATTATGAATCAAGGAAGTTTGCTTTAATTGCAAGTTGAGAATTTTGCTTGAGGACAAGCAAAAACTTAAGTGTGGGGATATTTGATAAACTGTAAAAGTAACATATTTTAGGCCCACATTTAGTATGCTTTTGGATGATTTAAGCCTCGAATTATGTAATCTGGTGCTCTTAATCCTTTGTTTTCAGGTTTTATACTCAAGAGAGCACCGAATGACGAAAAAAACGAAAAATAGGCCGAAAACATAGTAAATAAGCCGTATCATGAAATCCACAGGGCTGGGCCCAAGACCGCACGGTCGTGCCTCACCCAACAGCCTCGAACACGGCCTGGCCACGACTTACACGGACGTGTGCCATGGGCGTGTCCCTGCTGCAACCAAGAGGAGTTTTACTTGGAATAAGATACTTGGAGGCAAAGAAACACATTCCAATGTCTATATAAACACCCAAATAGGAATCCTATTCAGATTAGGATACTTGGAGGCCAAGTAAGGCATCTCAAAGCCTATATAAACACCTTAGGGGGCAACTTAAGAGAGGAGTTTGGCAGAAGCCTTCTGCTTGGGCTTTTGTCAGGGGAACCTAGGGCTTTAGTCAGGGGCCATCCAGCTAGGCCAAAGGAGGTAGATTTGTGGAGATTTACTCGAAGGTAGTCAGTTGATCCATCTCAAGAAGTCAGAATTATACTCAAGACGGAGGATCTCTCCTTCAATTCCTTCAAGGGGTTTTAGGGATTTCTTATGTTTTGTTTTATCCTTTCTTTTGAGATGTTTTCTTTTATTGTTATGAACTAAACCCTCAGATACCTGAGGGGGGTGAAGCCTAAGATGAATCTTGTTATCGTTTGCTGAACTATATGATAAATATTTGACTTGTTCTTCATTATATGTTCTTAATTCATGTATTGATATTTCTGGGATATTAATTCAAGTATGATGTGCTTAGGTGGAGGAGCAAAAGTCCCTGCCTAAGAGTAGATCTAGCATAATTAAGTGGAGTTGATCGCCTAGAGATAGGGTGACGAGATATTTCCAGGTTAGGGTGAAACCTAATATGGGAGTCCATAGATCGAGTTAATGCGATTCTAGGGGTTTTAATTGGAAAGATATTTCAATTAATCAACCTAGGGTTAAACGCTAGTCGCCTCGAGAGAGGGATTAATATAACTTAGGGAATCTTACTGATCAAGTAAAGTGAATAAATCGTCTAGTTCAGAGTTAGATAACAAGTGAAGTCTAGGTGGATTCTTCCTCGGGTGTCGTCTAAATCAATTAGTTTTTCCACAAGTTATTTTTCCAATTTCATTCTTCTTTGTCTTAGAGTCTTTAGTTTAGTTATTAGTTAATTTTAGATTAAATAAAAAATCACTTTAATTCTTAGGCTAGATAATAAAAAGAGAGTTAGTATTAGTACTTTTGGTTCCTTTGGGTTCAACATTCCGATCTTGCCTTAACTATACTACTGTTCGATAGGTACGCTTGCCTCAAATCATTGTCATAGTTAGTTTCTAGGTTTGATTACTCTTTTTATAAATTTTTAGACTTTGACATCGTGAAAAGAACGATGATTCAGTAAAAGTGAATTTTGGCTCAAGGAAGTAGGATTTTTGGGACATATTGTCTCGGGAGATGGAGTCCAAGTGGATCCAAGTAAGATTTTGGCTATAATGGACTGGAAACCACTGAGGAATATCTCTAAGATTAAAAGTTTCCAGGGCCTAGCCGGCTATTACAGACGATTTGTCAAGGGGTTCTCTATAATTGCAACCCCGTTGGCTAAATTGTTACAAATAAACGTGAAGTTTGAATGGACAGAAAGATGACAGCACAGTTTTGAGAAACTGGAAGCATTATTGACAGAAGCTCTAGTTTTGGTACAACCTGAGACGGGGAAAGAATTTGTAATTTACAGTGATGCATCCTTGAATGGGTTAGGCTGTGTGCTTATGCAAGAGGACAAAGTGATTGCTTATGTCTCAAGGTAGTTGATGCTTCATGAGAAGAATTATCCGACACACGATCTAGAATTGGCTGCTATAGTCTTCGCATTGAATATATGGAGACATCATCTATATGGTGAAAGATGCCGAATTTTCACTGATCACAAAAGTTTGAAGTACTTGATGACACAAAAAGAGTTGAAGTTAAGGCAACGGAGATGGTTAGAGTTAATAAAAGACTATGAGTTGATCATTGACTACCATACAGGAAAGGCGAATATGGTCACCTATGCTTTAAGCAGAAAGTCCCTATTTGCCTTAAGGGCAATGAATTCGCGAATGATTATATCTTACGATGGTTTCATTCTAGCTGAATTGAGAGCTAGACCAATGTTCCTTCAAGAGATTTTTGAAGCTCAGAAAGAAGATAGCAAATTACAAGCCAAGAGAGCTCAATGCGAGATAGATGTTGAATCTGACTTTTGGATTAATTCCGATGGATGCTTAATGTTTAAAGATAGAGTTTATGTGCAGAGAAAAGAAGAGCTTATTTAGAGAATTTTACATGAGGCCCATAACATCGTCTGTACATCCGGGCAGTACTAAGATGTATAATGACATGAAGCAACAATATTGGTGGCCGAGAATGAAGAAAGATATTTTGGAGTTTGTTTCCAAATGCTTAATTTGTCAGCAAGTAAAGGCTAAACACCAAGTACCTTCGGGTTTGCTTCAACCAATTATGGTACCGAAGTGGAAATGGGACCGTATTACTATAGATTTTGTAATGAGCTTATCGTTAACACCGAATAAGAAAGATGCTATATGGTTTGTAGTTGATAGACTCACAAAGTCAGCCCATTTTCTATGAGTACGAGTGGATTACTCACTCGACAAGTTGGCAAACTTGTACGTTTCTGAAATAGTAAGGCTTCACGGTGTAACAGTCCGGTTTATACCCTAGTCGGAACAATGGTTTCCAGACCACAAATCTGAGTCTGTATAATATTTTAATATTATTTTTTATTATTTTCTGTGTCGTTAATATGTGACTAAGCATGTATTAAATTTTCGTAAGTTAATTTATCCGTCTGTGTGTTTAATTTGACAAAAGGATGAAATTGCATTGAATATGAAAGTTGCTTGTTATTTGTTAAAGTACCAATGTGTTGTGGCTTTGTAAATGTTAAGGCATTATATGGCAATTAAACCATTTTAAAGGTGAGTGGATGGTGTTGGACATTATTATATGTTTTAAATGTTATTTCATAAGGTTATCTTTGTAAAAGGTTAATAAATGATTTTATAACAAAATGAAACATGAAAAAAATAGCCATTTTTCTTATCATCTTTGATCGAAAATTAGAAAGAAAAGAAGGAAGAAAACCTAAGCTAAGTTTCGGCTACTATCAAGCTAAATTAAGGTATGTTTTGGCTTTGATTTTTGATAATTTCTACATTTTTATAATCGTTGCTTTGTCTACTGTCAAGCCCATGTATTAATTTTGTGAATTGATTATGTTTGTGTGATATGCCATTGATGATATGTTGAGTTTTATGATGATTTATGGTGTTAAATTAAAGATTTGAGCTAGATGAACATGTTTTGTTCTTGAAGTTTTGATGAATTTAGCTAAATAGGGCTAAATTGTAAAAATAGCAAATTGAGGGACTAAATTGCTAATTTGATGGAAAATATGGGCTTCTATGATATATATGTACATTCTGCTAAGCATGAGTGTGGGTTGATTTTGTGAATTTGATGTTTTGAGAAAAATGGACTAAATTGATAAATTGTACAAATTTGAGGGTTGTTTGCAAATAGCCCTAAATGTGTGTCCTTGGATTGAATTGAATAAGTTAGTGAATAAAAGAGTTAATTCTAAATATGTATAGATCAAGAACCGAGGAAAACTAACTTAGACCGCAGGAAAGCAAAAGTAACAGAGTAGCCTTTTTTTATTCTGATAAATCGAATCCGAGGTAAGTCACTATGCAAATAAACATACTTGTATGAAATTGTAATTGTTCATATGAGTAACGTTGATAATGGATGCTTATGAGAGAATTGTTGCATACGAATTTCGAGATAAGTTTGTTATAGTGACAAAGTCCGAGAAGTCCCGGAATAGACAGGATTAGCTATGTCATGACATAGGTATCTGTCCTATTTTATCATGTAAGACCACGTTTGGGATGTTGGCATTGATTCGAGACTCGTGTAAGACCACGTCTAGGACGTAGGCATTGATATGAGTTTTAGTGTAAGACCACGTCTGAGATGTTGGCATCAATTTGATCTTTACGTATAAGACCATGTCTGGGACATCGACATCATATTGATCATGTAAGACCCTGTCTGGGACAGTGGCATTGATATTTGAGTGCATATAAGACCTCGTCTAGGACGTAGGCATTGTACGACTAGTCCGAGCTTTCTGAGTATCCTACTAGATTCCTTACGGTTCAACGGGCAAGTCTGTGATACGAATTGCAAATTCGAGCTTTGATAAATTTAGTGAATGAATATCCTTTTCAGGTACGTTGCTTATACACTAATTGTGTATATAAGGTAAGTATCTATGTGATCATATTATGATGTTATGTATATGGAATTGATAATACAATATGTTAAGTCTTGACTAGATGAACTATAAGCATATATGATATGTGAATTGGAAATACGGTAAGTTATGGCTAAGCATATGAGCTTAAGAAAGAATGAGGTGATTTCTGTCATGAGAACCATATTGTTCATCTTATTAATTCGGTTATGTGCAATTCATGCTAGGTTTATTTGTATTAGGACTTACTAAGTTATTTGAAAGCTTACTCTGTGTGTATGTTTTCTCTGTCTTATAGGTCGTTAAAACCCGACTGTTTCACAACCCCCGCCCAAGTTAATCCCCCTCAGACATATGATATACCTCCGACTGCAAATTTGAATCTATGGAATAAGCCTCTGGTTGACAAGATTCGTAAGTATGGGGTCGAAGAATCCTGGGCTACTAAAGATGATGCTGCTGAAAAGACTGAGTTCTGGATTGAAAATGCTATCCGGGTATTCGATGAAATGTCTCTGACTCTGAAAGAATTTCTAGAGAGTGTTGTATCATTACTTCGAGATGCAGCTTATCAACGATGGAAAACCCTGATTTCTGTTGTTCCGAAAGAGCGAGTTACATGAGATTTCTTTCAGATTGAGTTTCCTGAAGAAATATATTAGTGAGAGATTTGTTGATCAGAAATGAAAGGAATTTCTGGAACTTAAATAGGGCCGAATGACTGTTTCTGAGTATGAACGAGAATTCGTGAGATTGAGTGAGTATGCTCGGGAATGTGTATCTTCTAAAGCTATAATGTGCAAAAGATTCGAAGATGGCCTTAATGAAGACATTCGTTTGCTAGTCAGGATTTTAGAAATAAAAAAGTTTGTTGTACTTGTTGACCGAGCATGCAAAGTTGAGGCACTCAAGAAAGATAAAAGGAAAGCTGAGCCTGAAGCTCGAGGCATGAGAAAGAGATTTCAGAGTAAATCATTTCAGTCTACTCCGAAAAGATTCAGAGATAATATGGGACATTAGACCCAAAATCAATCTAGACCGCAAATGAGTTCTAAAACTCCGGCAACTTCGGTGGCCAGCGTTGGTAATGTTCGATCCAAGAGACTTGAATATAAACATTGTGGAAAAAGGCATCTGGGAAGCTGAAGATTAAATAACAGAGCTTGCTTCAGATGTGGATCACTTGATCATTTTATCCGTGATTGCCTTGAGTCTGTTGAGCCAGAGACTATTCAGAATTTGAGATCGGATAACGCACCTGTGAGAGGTAGACCTTCAAAGAATGTGAGAAATATCAGCAGTAGTCAGAGAACTACAAGAGACAGTGTTATCAGATCTGAAGCTAGAGTGCCTGCCAGAGCATATGCTATCCGAGCTCGAGAGGAAGCTTCATCACCAGATGTTATAACGGGTACTTTTACTCTTTATGATACTTCTGTGATTGCATTAATAGACCCTGGTTCTACGCATTCATATACATGTATGAATTTAGAATTCAACAATACTTTGCCTGTAGAGTCTATTGAGTTTACTATAAAAGTGTTCTGCTTGACAAAGTATGCAAGAACTGTCCGTTAATATTTCAGGATATCTGTTTCCCTGCTAATCTAATGTTTTTGCCATTTGATGAATTCGATATTATTCTGGGTATGGATTGGTTGTTTTTGCATGATGCTGTTGTGAACTGTAAAAGAAAGACTATTGATTTGAGATGTCTGAATGATGAGATTGTACGAGTCGAGTCTAATGATTTGAATGGATTGCCTACTGTGATATCTATTTTGAAAGCTTAATGTTATGTGAAAAAGGGTTATGCGGCATATTTCGCTTATGTGATTGATTCTAAAGTGTCTAAAAAGAAAGTTGAATTAGTGCTTATTGTCTGTGAGTTTTATGATGTATTCTCTGAAGAATTACCGGGTTTACCTCCGATTCGTGAAGTTGAATTTGGTATTGAACTGTTGCCTGGTACTACACCTGTTTCGATAGCTCCGTATAGAATGGCACCAACAGAGTTGAAAGAGTTAAAGTCACAGTTGCAAGAGTTGACTGATAGAGGGTTCGCTAGACCGAGTTTCTTGCCTTGGGTGCTCCTGTTCTATTTGTGAAAAAAGAAAATGGCATGATGAGAATGTGCATTGATTATTGTCGGTTGAATAAGGTGATAATAAAGAATAAATATCCGTTACCCCGAATAGATGATTTATTTGATCAGTTAAAAGGAGCTACTGTATTTTCTAAGATTGATATGAGATTGGGATACTACCAGTTGAGAGTTAAAGATTGAGACATTCTAAAGACTACTTTCAGAATAAGGTACAGGCATTATGAGTTCTTAGTTTTGCCATTTGGATTAACCCGCTCCTACTATTTTTATGGATTTGATGAACAGAATTTTCAGACCATACTTAGATCAATTTGCTGTAGTATTCATAGATGACAAATTGATTTACTCACATGATGAAAATGAGCATGCTGAACACCTGAAAATTGTATTGCAAACTTTGAGAGAAAAGCAATTGTATGCGAAATTTAGCAAATTTGAATTTTGGCTACACGAGGTTAGTTTTCTAGGACATATTGTGTTAGCTTCTGGAATCCGAGTGGATTTGGGTAAGATTTCTGCTATTCTGAATTGGAAACCTCCGAGGAATGTGTCTGAAATCCGTAGTTTTCTGGGACTTACTGGATATTACCGTAGATTTGTAAAAGGGTTTTCAGTGATAGCTATATCGTTGATTAGATACTTCAGAAAGATATTAGATTTGAATGGTCTGATAAATGTCAGGGAATTTTTGGTCAGTTGAAAACTCTGTTAACAGAAGCTCCAGTGTTAGTACAACCAGAATCGGGTAAAGAATTTGTTATATACAGTGATGCTTCGCTAAATGGTCTGGAATGTGTTTTGATCCAAGAAGGCAAAGTTATAGCTTATGCTTCGAGACAATTGAAGCCTCATGAAAAGAATTATTCAACACACGACCTTGAGCTTGCTGCAATTGTGTTTGCACTTAAGATTTGGCGCCATTATCTGTATGGTGAGAAATGTCACGTGTTTTCAGATCATAAATGACTGAAATATCTGATGACTCAGAAAGATTTGAACCTACGTCAAAGAATATGGTTAGGGCTAATAAAAGATTATGAGGTTGTGATAGATTATCATCCGGGTAAAGCAAACGTTGTTGCTGATGTGTTAAGTAGAAAATCATTGTTTGCATTACGTGCTTTGAATGCTCAATTAGATTTGTCTGATGATAGTTCTGTATTGGCTGAGTTAAAAGCAAAACCATTGTTTATACAGCAAATATGTGATGCTCAAAAATCTGATAATGAGTTGTTAGCAAAACGAGCTCAGTGTGATTTGAATTCTGAATCTGAATTTCAAGTTATTGATGATCACTTAAGATTTCGAGGTCGTATCTGTGTTTCGAGAAATTCGGAGTTAATTCAGCCGATTTTGTATGAAGCTTATAACAGTCGTCTATCTGTTCATCCGGGAAGTACGAAAATGTATCATGATTTGAAACGACATTACTGGTGGTCTTGTATGAAACGAGACGTTTCTGACTTTGTTTTGAAATGTTTCATCTGTCAACAAGTAAAAGCCAAACATCAAGTTCTGTCTGGGTTGCTACAATTGATTCTGATTCCTGAGTGGAAATGAGATAGAGTGACAATGGATTTTGTTTCTGGTTTACCTCAGACTCCGAGAAAGAAAGATGCGATATGGGTCGTTGTTGATAGATTAATGAAAACTGCTTATTTTATTTCGGTAAGATCTGATTATTCACTTGACAGATTAGCTAAGCTTTATATTTCTGAGATTGTGAGATTGCACGGGGTGCCACTATCCATTGTGTCAGATAGGGATCCAAGGTTTACATCGAGGTTCGGGAAGAAATTGCAAGAAGCTTTAGGCACAAAACTGCATTTTAGTACAGCTTTTCATCCGCAAACAGATGGTCAATTCGAGCGGACCATTTAGATTCTCGAAGATATGTTAAGATGTTGCATACTTGAATTTAACGGTACGTGGGAACTGTATCTATCATTGATTGAATTTGCATACACTAATAGTTTTCAGTCAAGTATCAAAATGGCACCTTATGAAGCTTTGTACAGACGTAAATGTCGTACACCTCTGTATTGGACTAAGCTTAGTGAAATAAGCTACATGGGGTTGATTTAATAAAGGATTCATAACAAAAAGTGAAATTGATCCGAGATTATTTGAAAGCAGCATCTGATCGTTAGAAGTCTTATACAGACTTGAAACGAAAAGATATAGAATTTGAGATCGGCGATAAAGTATTTCTGAAAGTGTCGCCGCGGAAGAAAGTGTTTCAATTCAGATGTAAAGGCAAATTGAGTCCGAGATTCATCGAACCGTATGAGATCATTGAACGTGTCGGGCCTGTTGCATATAGATTAAAGTTGCCGTCTGAGTTACAAAAGATTCATAATGTATTTCATGTTTCGATGCTCCATAGATATCGATCTGATCCGTCACATGTAATTGTTACCTCTAAAATTGAAATCCGATCAGACATGACTTATGAAGAAGAACCGATCCGTATCTTAGCTCGTGAAGTTAAAGAGTAGAGAAACAAGAAAATCCCATTAGCGAAAGTACTATGGATTTGACACGGAATAGAAGAGGCTACGTGGGAGTCTAAAGATTCAATGAGACAACAATATTCGAATCTGTTTAACGGTAAGATTTTCGGGGACGAAAATCCCTAAGAGGGAGAATTGTAACAGTCCGGTTTATACCCTAGTCGGAATAGTGGTCTCGAGACCACAAATCTGAGTTCGTATAATATTTTAATATTATTTCTTTATTATTTTCTGTGCTGTTAATATGTGACTAAGCATGTGTTAAATTTCTGTAAGTTAATTTATCCGTCTGTGTGATTAATTTGACAAAAGGATGAAATTGCATTGAAAATGAAAGTTGCTTGCTATTTGTTAAAGTACCAATGTGTTGTGGCTCTGTAAAGGTGAAGGCCTTATATGGCAATTAAACCATTTTAAAGGTGAATGGATGGTGTTGGACATTAATAACCTTGAATTTCATATGTTTTAAATGTTATCTAATAAGGTTATTTTTGTAAAAGGTTAATAAATGATTTTATAACAAAATGAAACATGAAAAAAATAGCCATTTTTCTTATCATCTTTGACCGGAAATTAGAAAGAAAAGAAGGAAGAAAACCTAAGCTAAGTTTCGGCTACTATCAAGCTAAACTAAGGTATGTTTTGGCTTTGATTTTTGATAATTTCTACGTTTTTGTAATCATTGCTTTGTCTAATATAAAGCCCATGTATTAATTTTGTGAATTGATAATGTTTGTGTGATATCCCATTGATGATATGTTGAGTTTTATGATGATTTACGGTGTTAAATTAAATATTTGAGCTAGATGAACAAGTTTTGTTCTTGAAGTTTTGATGAATTTAGCTAAATAGGGCTAAATTGTGAAAATAGCAAATTGAGGGACTAAATTGCTAATTTGATGGAAAATATGGGCTTGTATGATATATATATGTACATTCAGCTAAGCATGAGTGTGGGTTGATTTTGTGAATTTGATGTTTTCAGAAAAATAGACTAAATTGATAAATTGTGCAAATTTGAGGGTTAGTTTGCCAAAAGCCCTAAATGTGTGTCATTGGATTGAATTGAATAAGTTAGTGAATAAAAGTGTTAATTCTGAATATGTATAGATCAAGAACCAAGGGAAACAAACTTAGACAGTAGGAAAGCGAAAATAACAGAGTAGCCGTTTCCATTCTGATAAATCGAATCCGAGGTAAGTCACTATGCAAATAAACGTACTTGTATGAAATTGTAATTGTTCATATGACTAACGTTGATAACGGATGCTTATGAGAGGATTGTTGCATATGAATTCTGAGATAAGTTCGATATAGTGACAAAGTCTGAGAAGTCCCGTATGAACCTAGGAATAGACAGGATTAGCTATGTCATGACATAGGTATCTGTCCTATTTTATCATGTAAGACCACATCTGGGAAGTTTGCGTTGATTCGAGACTCGTGTAAGACCACGTCTGCCACATAGGCATCGATATGAGTTTTACGTGTAAGACCACGTCTGGGACATTGGCATCGATTTGATCTTTACGTATTAGACCATGTCTGGGACATCGGCATCGTATTGATTCATGTAAGACCCTGTCTGGGACAGTGGCATCGATATTTGAGTGCGTATAAGACCTCGTCTGGGACGTAGGCATTCTACGACTAGTTCGAGCTTTCTGAGTATCCTACTAGATTCCTTACGGTTCAAGGGGCAAGTCTGTGATACGAATTGCAAATCCGAGCTTTGATAAATTAAGTGAATGAATATCCGTTTTAGGTACGTTGCTTATACACTAATTGTGTATAGAAGGTAAGTATCTATGTGATAATATTATGATGTTATGTATATGGAATTGATAATACGATATGTTAAGTCTTGACTAGATGAACTATAAGCATATATGATATGTGAATTGGAAATACGGTAAGTTATGGCTAAGCATATGAGCTTAAGAAAGAATGAGGTGATTTCTATCATGAGAACCATATTGGTCATCTTATTAATTCGATTATGTGCAATTCATGCTAGGTTTATTTGTATTAGGACTTACTAAGCTATTTGAAAGCTTACTCTGTGTGTGTGTTTTCTCTGTTTTATAGGTTGTTACAGCTACTGAAGGCTCGGGACCGTCGAGGATTGTCATCACACTTAACAACTTGTGTTTCCTACGTTTTGGATTTGTAAATAGCTAGACATGACATGTGTAGGCTAGTATTTTGATATAAGTTTGCTATATGAATCTAGCCATGGGATTTGGCTAGAGATAAGTTGAGATTATGCATTATGATCATGATATGTGAAGCATGTTTTGGCGTGATTAGTTGATTCATGAAATGGTCAAGCTTTTGAGTTCAGCAATTGGTTGTAATATGTTTTTAGCCATGGGATTTGGCTAGAGATAAGTTGAGATTATGCATTATGATCATGATATGTGAAGCATGTTTTGGCGTGATTAGTTGATTCATGAAATGGTCAAGCTCTTGAGTTAAGCAATTGATTGTAATATGTTTTTGTTATATGTTTTGGTCTTGGTAGTTGGCTTGGTTGAAATGGATATTAAATGTGTTTTGTGTGGTTACTTTAGTTGTCTAATGTGCATGGTTTGAATGGCTATTTGGTATGTTTTTGGTGATTATATGTGCATGCAATGGGATTGTATATGTTGTTTGTTGGTATGACACATATGGGTGGCATTTTGGCCTTGAAAATGGCCTATAATGTCACACGGCCATGGCACACGCACGTGTCTACTGCCTAGTAACCGTGGGGACCAAGTCAAGATAGTCCACGGCCAAGGCACACGGGTGTGCTTGGAGGCTGTGGAAGTATAGTCAGGATAGTACACGGCCTGGGTACATGGGCGTGCTTTGAGGCCGTGGAAGGTAAGTCAATTTCGACCACGGGAAGGACATACAGGGGTGTCTAACAGCCATGCAGGGCACACGATTTCCTCCCACGTGCGTGTATCCCCTGTATTTTAGAAATGTTTTTAAATTTTTGAGAACTTCTGTATATGTTTTGTTTTAGTCCCGACCTGGGTTATAAGCATGTTTAAGGTCTCGTTGACCTATTTAAGGGACATTGTATGTATGACTCATGAATGAAATGTATGAAATGTTATGAAAGTTTTCGATCTATCCGGTAACGCCTTTAACCCTAGTCCGGTGACGGTTATGGGTTAGGGGTGTTACACACGGAGTTCCTTTGTCAATCATATCGGATAGAGATCTGAGATTCACATCCAGATTTTGGAAGAAGTTACAAGAGGCCCTGGGTACAAAGTTGAATTTAGTATAGCTTTTCATCCTCAAACTGACGGTCAGTCAGAGAGGTTAACACGAGTACTAGAGGATATGCTCCGGTGTTGTATTCTCAAATTCCAAGGCAGTTTGGAAAACTTTCTTCCATTAGTAGAATTTGCCTACAATAATAGCTTTTAGTCAAGCTTAAAGATGACGCCTTATGAGGCTCTGAAATTACGAGGTTGATTTGGTTAGAGAAGCTGAAGAGAAAGTAAAAGTGATACGAGAGTGTTTAAAAGCTGCAGTAAACAGACAAAAATCCTACTTGGATTTAAGAAGAAAAGAAATAGAGTATCAAGTCGGGGATAAAGTTTTCTTAAAAGTGTCACCAAGGAGAAAAGTTCTCAGATTTGGCCGGAAAGGCAAGTTGAGTCCATGTTTCATTGGACCATATGAAATTACTGAGAGAGTTGGGCCGATAGCTTATCGATTGGCTTTGCCATCTGAGTTAGACAAAATACATAATGTATTTCACGTGTTTATGTTACGACGCTACCAATCAGACCCCTCACATGTAATTACCCTATCAGAGATAGAGATTCAACCCGACATGAGTTATGGTGAAGAACCAGTTAAGATTTTAGCTCAGGAAGTCAAGTAGCTAAGAAATAAAAGTATTGCCATAGTAAAAGTATTGTGGCAAAGACATGGGATAGAAGAAGCTACATGGGAACCAGAAGAGAGTATGAGAAACCAGTACCCAAACCTATTTACTGGTAAGATTTTTGAGGACGAAAATCCCTAAGAGGGAGAATTGTAACAGCCCGATTTAGGGTCTAGTCAGAATAGTGGTGCGAGACCACGAAATCGAATTAGTAAAGTTTCATGTAGAGATTTTATGAAAGTTTCCATTAAAGGGTCAATTAGGATTAAATTGTAAAAGTTGCAAAATATGAGTTTCTAGAAGCTTTTTGTATGAAATAGCTTTAGAATATTAATTAGAAGTCCTTAAATAGCAATTTGCCCAAATTATAATTTTTGGACAAAAATGGACATGAGTTAGTAAATGGTGAAATTTTAAAGAGAAGGGCATTTTGGTCATTTAATCTATTAAATGATTAAAATAGGAAAAAGATGACAAAAATCTTATTCATCTTCTTCTCCAAGTGCTGAAAATTGAAGGAAGCCATAGCTAGGGTTCTTCAATTTTTCAAGCTTGCTAGTAAGTGCATCCTAGTCCCGTTTTTAATATTCTTTGTATTTTTGAAGCCCTCATAACATGAATTAGCTATTTTTAGCTATAAGTTGAGCTAAGATTCATGTTCAAAAATCTACCCATGTATGACATGCATGTAAAGTGATATTTTATGCAAGATTATTAGAGTTTGATGTTAGATAAACATCTTTTTCTAAGTGAATTTCATGAGAAATGCTAGTAAGGACTAGTTTGTAAGTTTTATGGAATTTGTCATACATGGTAGAAATAGTAAGAATTTGATATTGCTATAGTTGAGACTATTAATCAACTAAGCATGAAGTATTAGAAAGTTGAATGAAAATCACATTACGAGTCTTGGGGCAAAAGTGTAATTATGAGAAAGTTTAGGGGCAAAATAGTAATTTTGCCAAAGTATGTATTAAGAGTCAATTTAGTCAATGTGAGTATTAAACTAGCTAAATTATTATTATTATAGATCAAGAAAAATGAAGCCCAGATGGAAACTAAGGTAAGAACAAAATCGAGGACTAAATTGCATATCTACACACATTTTGTTTATTGAGGTAAGTTTGTATGATTTCCAAGCTTCATGAATATTTTCCTTGAATTTTTTGTTATGTTGTTAAATATACATTACTTTCATGAGAATGTTTAATGGTATGTTAAACAAAGTAATTAATGAGATTAAGCATGAGAAAGTCCCGATTGAAGTTGAATTGCTTAGGACACTCGATCTACCACATGAGATAAGAAAGTCCGTATAAGACCAAGCCAAGGCATGACATCGGCAATCAAGCAAGTTACCATGTAAGACCAAGACAAGTCTTGGCATTGAAGAGTTATTATGAGATGAAGACCCATATAAGCACAAGCCAAGGCATGGCATTGGTGAGTCTCCAAGCAAAGATGTCATGTAAGTCCAAGACAAGTCTTGGCATTGAAAAGCTATCATGAGATTCCCATGTAAATCCAAGCCAAGGCATGGCATTGGTGAGTAACAAGGAAGATTTCATGTAAGTCCAAGCCAAGGCTCGGCATTGACCAGTTCATAAGTAAAGATACCAAATAAGACCATGTCAAGACATGACAATGGTAAGTTTCCCAAGGAACATAAAAGGAAGACTATGTGTGTAACACCCCTTACCCGAGACCGTTGCCAGAGTCGAGCTCGAGGCATTACTAAACTTAACTACTAATTCGGGGCATAAAAATTGAAATTGTCCATCTGCATCATGTTGACCAAATTAACTATAACTCGAGTTACGAAACTCGAGATTTAGATCCGTAAATTTTCCTTGAAACAAGACTCATATATTTTCTTACTGAAGTTTTTCCAGAATTTTTCTTGTGGAAATTAGTACATTTTATTAATTAAAGTTTCCCTTGTTTCTCTGTTCGATGGTTCTGACCTATCTTTACAAAAACTCAGTTATCTCATTGTACGAATTCAATTAATGTTGTCGTTTATTCCAATCAAAAATAGACTCATTAAGGATTCTAAGAATATAAACTATGCTCCATGATTATTGTTGTACAATGTTTAATAATTTTTCCAAGACAGAACAGGAGATCACGAAGTCTTTCAGAACCAGTCTCATTAAAATTTAAATATCTCATAATATAAATCTCCTTTGCCTACTCTGTTTCTTTCATATAAAAATAGACACAATAAGATTTAATTCTATGTTTTATTAACTTTCTAATTCCATTTCTCCTATTTTTGGTGATTTTTTAAAATCACATCACTGCTGCTAACCAAAAACTGTTTCATTGCAAAATATGGTTAACAAGTTACTCCAGTTCATTTAAACTCTATACATTAACCATACTTATAAATACCAGAACCAAATCAACCAAAACCACAACCAAACATAATCATCAAGCCAAAGTATAAATTCCTAGATTAACAAGATGGACAAGCCATTTTCGCATGGCTTATACATATATATACAACTTCAAAACCAAACATAATATTACTAGCCTATACATGCCATATATGTTCATAGTTTCAAAAATTCAGTTTATAAAATACCAAAATGAGTCGATAGTGTGATAGACTTTGACGATGATCCCCAAGCTCGCAGCTAAACTTCAAAATCTATAAAACCACACAAATAAACACAAACAGAGTAAGTTATAAGCAATTACAAAACAAGCCAACTTGCATTGTATAGAAATTTACACATTTATTAACCTTTAAACCGAATATCCAAACATTTAAACATAGACTTCTCATAAGTCTTAAATCCATTCATCACTCAAGTATGAAAACATACCAATCTATCACCTTTCATAGTTCCAAAATCCGAACAAACATACATTTAACAATCGGTTTATATGCATATACTACTTATGAACTTTATACTTACCATTCGAATAATAACCTCTCGTAGTATCGAGAACTTACCGAATTCAACCATTAAGATGGTATTTACACTCACGCCTTCCAAATTCATCAATCGAAATTCCTTTGTACCAAATGAGTTTTGAACTTCAAATCATGCAATTCAGATCCTTTGTCTGATTTTGCAAACTTAGTGCTCGGAAATTAAATTCGCACACATAGTGCTTATTATCCGATTCCGTACACTTAGTACTTGGATGTTAAATTCGCACACTTAGTGCTTATTATCCGATTTCGTACATTTAGTACTCGGATGTTAAATTCGCACACTTAGTGCTTATTATCCGATTTCGTGCACTTAGTACTCGGATGTTACATTCCTCCTTTATACAAGTATATACAAATTACCTTATTTCCTCACCAAATCAATACCACATTCGGCTATCTATTGACATATAAATATATCTCACAATTGGCTATGTTCATATTTCAAATTCATGTCACACATGGCTATTTCATTAACATCTATGTATCACATTCGGCTACCTTTACCTTTAATTCAAACATCACACATTTGGCATTATACCGTAGCACATATTTAACTCTATTAAAATTATATATAACCCTTTTCAATAAAATTTAATTTAACTCTCGGAAATTGACAGATTAGGTTTTCCCGGCTATTTGTTCAACTTCGCTTTTCCTCGATCCAATCTCGATTCTTTTTGTTCTTGATCTAAATAATTTCAAATTAAGCTCATTCAACATTTTTCTCATTCAATTTAATCCAAAAACACATAATCGAGCAAATTATAATTTTACCCCTGACATTTACAATTTTTACAATTTAGTCCCTATTGCATAAAACAAAAAATATTCAAAATTTAGCCACACTTCTTTAGGGCTGAATCTTTGCCTTCCTATTACAAGTTCATACAATTAATTTATTTCACATTTTAGTCCCTCAATTTTTTTTTTTGCAATTTAATCCTAACTACCCAATTTCATCCAAAATTCAAAGACAAGCTTTCTTCAATTGCAACTAATAAAATACACAACCAATAAAAAAATCCAAGCATGGGCTAGTTAAACCACATAGCAACGATCCCAAAAACGTAAAAATTATCAAAAACCGAACAAAATCACTTACCCAATTAACCCTCCCAAGTGCCGAACCTCATGAAGCTTTTCTCTCTTTTTCTTTCTCAAGTTTCGGCCATGAACCATTAAGAAAGATGAACACTTTTCATCTTTTATTCATATTATTATTATAACATATTAAACCCATATATTTTAACATAAAATATAATAAAATATAATAAAAATGCAATTACTATTACATGCATAATCATGACTAGCACTAACTCCATTTTATGGTCAATTTGCTATTTTAAACCCCCAATTTATAAAGACATCATCAATTTAGTACTTACACATTTATCCGCAAAATTTTCATTTTATGCGATTAAGCCACTTTTTTCACAATTAAGCACTAAAACTATCAAATTTTAATACGAAATTTTCACACACACCAATTCACACATAATGAGCATAGAAAATAATATTAAAAATATTTTTTGACTCGAATTCGTGGTCCCAAAACCACCGTTCTGATTAGGGTCAAAATCGGGCTGTTATAACTCTCTCCCCTTAAGGATTTTCGTCCTCGAAAATCTTATTGGTGAATAGGTTAGGATAACATTCTTTCATTGAATCCTCAAGCTCTCAAGTTGCTTCCTTGACCCCATGCTTATGCCACAGTACTTTCACCAACGAGATTTTCTTATTACGCAACTCTTTCACTTCGCAAGCCAAAATACGAATCTATTCTTCCTCATAGGTCAAATCAGACTGAATCTCAATCTCTGATGGACTAATCACATGAGTAGGATTGGATCTATATCGTCGAAGCATCGAAACATGGAAAACATTGTCGATCTTTTCTAACTCAGGTGGCAACATCAACCTATATGCAACCGGCCCGATATGCTTACTAATCTCGTACAGCCCAATAAATCTTGGACTCAACTTGCCCTTGCGACCAAATCTAAGTATTTTCTTCCACGGTGATACTTTCAAAAATACTCGATCACCAATCTGAAACTCTATATCTTTATGTTTTAAATCCGCATATGATTTCTGCCGATCCGACGCTGCTTTCAAACTTTCGCGAATCACTTTTACTTTCTATTCAGTCTCTTTGATGAGATTAACCCCGTGTATCTTGCTTTCAGTTAGCTCGGTCCAATACAAAGGTGTACGACATTTATGACCGTACAAAGCTTCGTAAGGTGCCATTTTGATACTCAATTGAAACCTATTATTGTACGCAAATTCAATCAAAGGTAAGTATCGTTCCCACGTACCCTCGAACTCAAGAACACAACATCTCAAAATATCCTCGAGTATTTGAATAATATGTTCGGATTGACCATCCCTAATGCAATTTAGTACCTAATGTATATTGCAGTTTCTTCCAAAGTCACGATGTAAACCTCGGATCTCTATCCAAAACAATAGAAATAAGTACTCCATGTAATCCCACAATCTGAGAAATATACAATTCAGCTAGCTTATCGAGCGAGTAGTCTGTACGTACCAGAATAAAATGAGCCGACTTTGTCAATCTATCAACAATAACCCAGATTGCATCTTTCTTGCTCGGTGTCGATGGTAACCCAGATACGAAATCCATCGTGACTCGATCCTATTTCCATTCGGGTATCATAATCGGCTGAAGTAATCCCGATGGCACTTGATGCTCAGCTTTTAGTTGTTGACAAATCAAGCATTTCGATACGAAATCTGCAATATCTCGTTTCATACCATGCCACCAATAATGCTGTTTTAGATTATTATACATTTTAGTGCTACCCGGGTGAATAGAAAATCTACTATTATGGACTTCGTTACAAATCATCCGAATCAACTCAGGATCCTTTGGTACACATATTCGGTTTCTAAACCGCAAACATCCCTCAGCATCAACTTGAAATTCTGAATCAGTATAAGAACCACAATGCTCCCTTTTTGCTATTAAATTATCATCACTCTTTTGAGCTTCACAAATTTGTTGAACAAATAATGGTCTCGCTTTCATTTCTGCAACTATCAAACCATCGTCAGTCATCGCCATATCTGCATTCATTGCACGTAAAACGAATAGTGATTTTTGACTTAAAGCATCAGTAACCACATTAGCTTTTCCCGGGTGATAATCAATCACGAGCTCATAGTCTTTTCACAATTCCAACCATCGACGCTGTCTCAAATTCAGATCCTTCTGAGTCATTAAGTATTTTAGACTTTTATGATCAGAATAGACATGGCATTTTTCATCAAACAGATAGTGACGCCATATTTTCAGAGCAAAAACTATGGCAGCTAACTCGAGATCGTCCGTCAGATAGTTCTTTTCATGCGATTTTAATTGTCTCGAGGCATAGGCTACAACCTTACCATCTTGCATCAAAACACAGCCCAAACCATTCAAGGATGCGTCACTGAAGATAATGAACTCTTTACCTGACTCTGGCTGAACAAGTACTTGAGCTTTGGTCAAATGAGCTTTCAGCTGATCGAAACTTTTCTGACACTTCTCTGACCACTCGAACTTAATATCTTCTTGTAACAGCTTTGTCATCGGAGCTGCAATCATTGAGAACCCTTTCACAAAGCGTCTATAATAACCGGCTAATCCCAGAAAACTCCAAACTTTAGAAACATTATGAGGGGGTTTCCAATCAAGTATAGCCGAAACCTTACTCAAATCAGCCTAAATACCTGATGTTGAAACAACATGCCCCAAAAAGCTAACTTCACGTAACCAGAACTCACATTTACTAAATTTTGCGTACAATTGTCTATCACGCAAAATCTGTAGCACAAGCCTCAAATGTTCAGCATGCTCGGTCTCATCGTGCGAATATATCAAAATGTCATTTATAAACACAACCACGAATCGATTCAAATACTGTCTGAATACCCGATTCATCAAATCCATGAAAATAGCAGGGGCATTAGTGAGTCCGAACGGTATCACCAAAAACTCGTCGTTCGGAAAGCAGTCTTAGTGTAACATCCCGAATTAATGGGCTTATGCGTTTAGTTTGAAGACATGTTTAATGTGTTAATTTGAGAATTCGAGGTGCAAATTGGGCTCAGGCTAGGGCTGAGGCCTTGATTAAATATTCTGTTTAGATACTCTAGGGCTTAAAATAAAGTTTTGGTAGTTTAAATGACATAATGGGCTTGTGGCCCAGTGGCAAAATAGCGCCACTAAGAGGGAAGGGAGTTGGCGTCAATAGGCAAGGGGAGAGGCCCAATTTGTGGCCGTTTGGAGCCCATGTTTTTGGGCCAAATTTGACACTTATAAGGAGGAATAGGTTGGACGGCAACAAGGCTATTATTTAGGGGATTTTTATTGTTTTATTATGTGGATTATTAAAGCTGATAAAAGAGGGAAGAGTTGGAGATAATTAAGCCTCTTTTGGATGGGTGTTTTGATAGGGATAAGGGATAGGATGAGGATCTATCAGGAAGGCTAGTGTTGGCCGAAAATCAAACACAGGAGAGGGGGGAAAAATCGGTTGAGTATAGGCTAAAGGTGTGCCGAAATTTCTATAAATAAGGGGGATAGCTCATCAATTATGGCATTTGAACCCTACCCTTTTCTTCTCTTCCTGTGCCGAAATCTTTAGTCTCCCTCTACAATTTCTTTTCTTTAATTTCTTCAAAAGCCGAAACCTCTCCCTTCACTCCCTTTTCCATTCTTTTCCTCTTGTGCTGATTTCTCTAAAAAGTCGAATTCTCCCTACCAATTTCTTCATCTTTTCTTCCATTCACTAAGAACCGAAACCCTCTGAAGCCTCATCAATTTTCGAAACCCTGCCATTCGCCTTCTTTTTTCTTTAATACTCATTGGTCGAATCTCTCTATCTATTCCTTGCCCATCTTCTCAATTTTTTGTTCATTTTTCTGGGATTTTCTTAAAAGTCGAAATTCTTAGATCTCTTCTCTGGTGTTTGTCGAATCTTCCTGCAAGGGGTAGTCAAAATCTTTTGAAGTGGTAAGTGTCGATTATGTTATTCTTTCAATCTTTTCTGGCTTTTAGAGATCTTAGCCAAATGGCCATATGGTTAACTAATCGGGTGTTTTCTCTCATTCGCTGCATTCCGGGATTTGAAGGAAATCCAATCGCCTAGGTTTCTAAATCAGTAGCATACAAATCATACTACTTCTGAGATTTAACTGATCTAGGTAAGGAGATCAGTTAATTTCAAAGTATAGATTTGGGTAAACACTAACCCTTGGCCGAATATAGGAGAGGCCTTGTATTCGTATTCTTCCAGCTTTTGAGCAAAGTTGTAAACAGAGGGCAGTAGATTCGATTAGCAAGGTTATCGACATAGAGGGTAGTCTTACGCATTAATCAAGTTTGTAACACTCTCACACCATTTAGATTGCTTCATTAGTATGCATATAAACCTGTTATATTCTGTATATTCTGTTAAATGCCGAAAAACCGGTATAGCTGTTGAAAACCTGAGAAGGGTGAAGGCGAATCACCAGTTAGTGATCTCTGTCATTCTGAAGTGAATGTTTCTGTTGATTTGATATGATAAACATGTATGCCGATTTCTATGTTGCACGGGGTTGGGTGATTGATGAAAGGGGAACTGTTCTGTTGTAGTGGCTAATGCCATGATCTGTTGTAGTGGCTTTTTCTATGATCTGTTGTAGTGGCTAATGCCATGATCTGTTGTAGTGGCTGTATCCATGATCTGACGATGAGTAGCTATCTGCAGTATGACTGCTATCAATGGTGTGTAGTGGTGTGGGTTGATTGTAGAAATCCCCAATGGTGTGACTGGCAGGTAAGGGTGGTGTGTAGCGGATGAAAACCTAGGATTGGGTTGGGCTTTGCATATTATCTGATTTATTATACTCTGTTATCTATTCTGTGGGGCTAAGGCCCAATCTGATGGTGCACGAGGGTTGCACACTAAGTCTCGCGACTCACCCCATTATTTACCATCTTTCAGGTAGCACCTAGTGCATCGGACCGGGCTGGAGAGGAGCGCAAGGTGGCCATGCGAGGGATTATTTTGATTCAGCAAAAGAATTTACTAGTTTATTTATTTTTTAATATTTTTAATTAGTGGGTGTAAATTTCGTTGTAATAAGGCCATGGGCCACTAGTTTCATATTTTCGTTTGTTTTGGGCTTTTATTATTACTAGACATTTACATTTCTTTTTCATTTTAATTAAAGTTAAAGCATGTATTAAATTTTGGTTTCTAATTCATAAAAACATTTAAATGAAAATTCATATCTTTTACAAATTATTCAACTATTTATTTTCCCGAATAAAATGTTAAAATCAAGAAAAATATTTTCCAAAAATGCGACATGTTTACTAAATCTTCTTAGTGACATGCCAGATCCGGTCGTGGTGTTTGGGCCAAGTTTGGGGTGTTACACTTAGGCACATCAGAGTCTCTAACTCGCAACAGATAATAACCCGATCTTAAATCAATCTACAAAAATAATGAGGCTCCCTTCAACTGATCGAATAGATCATCAATGCATGGCAACGGGTATTTATTCTTTATGGTTACTTTATTGAGCTATCGATAGTCGATGCACATTCTCAAAGTTCCATCTTTCTTCTTTACGAATAACACTGGCGCACCCCAGGGAGCGAAACTCGGTCGAGCAAAACCTCTATCTGTCAATTCTTGCAACTGAGCTTTCAACTCTTTTAATTCAGTTGGTGCCATTCTATATGGAGCTATCGAGATTGGAGTCATCCTTGGCACTAACTCAATACCAAACGCTACCTCCCGAACAGGTGGCAAACCCGGCAATTCTTCCGGAAACACATCCAGAAACTCACAAACAACAGGTATAGATCCAATCTTCTTTTCGATCACTTTATTATCAATCATATAAGCAAAGTAAGCTTCGCAACCCTTTCTCATATACTTTCGAGCCAATATCAAAGATATCACTGCTGGAAGCCCATTCAAATCCGTAGATTCAATCCGAATTATCTCATTATTCCGTCATCACAAATCAATAGTCTTTCATCTACAATTCACTACGGCATCATGCATAGTTAACCAATCCATACCAAGGATAATATCAAACTCATCAAATGGTAGTAACATCAAATCAGCCGGAAAACATAAATCTCGAATCATCAAAGGGCAATTCTTACACACACTATCCATTAGCACACACTGGCCCAGGGGGTTCAAAACTCGGATTACAAACTCAGTAGACTCAACAGATAAAGTCTTACTGAATACTAATGTTTCACACACATAGGAATGAGTTGAACTGGGATTAATCAGAGCATTACACTAGTATTACAGAGAGTAAATATACCGGTGATTACATTTAGAGATGAGGCCTCCTCTCGGGCACGAATGGCATAGGCTCTAGCTGGCACACGAGCCTCTAATCGAATAGCTGCATCTGAAGTTCCTCTCTAAATGCCACTCCTACCTCTCGCATTTCGAGGTGGTCTGCCTCTAGCAGCAGTACCACTCGGTCTTGCACTCTGAGCATTATCCATCTCAGTTAACTCCGGGCAATCCCGTATGAAATAATCCTGCGAACCACACTTGTAGCAAGCTCAGTTATTGGTCTTGCCCCAACATTCTCCAAAATGTCGCCTACCACACTACTGACACTGAGGTCTATCTGGTCGAGTATTCCCAACACTAGCAATCGAGGTAGCTTGTGAACTTACTGGTGGTCTGATCGTTGAAATCAGAGCTTTAAAATTTATAATGAATGTGATCGAACCTGGAAACTAACTCTGACAACGATTAAAGCCAAGTGTACCTACGAACAGTAGTATAGCTTAGGCAAGACCGGATTGTCGAACCCACAGGAACTAAAAATACTAATACTAACTTTTTTTATTTAGCCTTAAAAATAAAGCGAAGTTGCTTAATCTAAAATTAATGAACCACTAAGCAAAGGATACAAGACAAAAAGAACGAATTGAGAAAATAACTTTTGGGAAAAAGGCTTTTGATTAAGACGATACCTTTGGGAGGAATCCACCTAGACTCCTCTTATTATCTACTACTGAACCATATGATTTATTTACTTAGCTTGATCCGCAAGACTCCTTAACCTATATTAAACACTCTCTTGAGGCGAATAACGTCTAATCCTAGGTTAATTAGTGGAACTCTCATTCTCTTATAATAACCACCTAATCCGGCAAAATCTTGTCACCCTATCTCTAGGCGTGCGATCAACTCCGCTTAATTACGCTAGATCTACCCTTAAGCAGAGTCTATTCCTCCTCTACCTAAGCACATCAGATTTGGATTAATATGCATAATTAAGAACAAACTAACATCAGATTTGGATTAATATGCATAATTAAGAACAAACTAAGTATTCATCATATAATTCAATAATAAATAACAAAATTCATCATATGTTTCATCCCCTTCAGGTATCTGAAGGCTTTAGTTCATAATAAAATAAGAAAACATCTCAAGAGAAAAAGATAAAACAAAACATAAGAAATCCCTAAAACTCCCTAAAGGAATTGAAGGAGAATTCTGCCGTCTTGAGTAGAACCCTGGCTTCTTGAGATGGATCAACTAGCTATCCTTGAGTGATTTCCCACAAATCTGCCCTTTTCGGCTTAGTTCCTAGGCCTAGCTGAGCGCCCCCTCAATGGTGGTACTTGGGGGGTTTATATAGGCTTTCAAAATAGGTTTCTTTGCCCCGAAGTATCCAAATCTGAATGAAATATCTCTTTGCCACACGCCTGTGTCAATCGACTTCAAGTCGTGTTCGGACTTCTTAAAGAGCCACGACCGTGTGACTCGGTTGAGAGGTCGTGTTCTAGATGCATGATGAGGCACGGCCGTGTGAGATTTGGGTCAGGCCGTGTGGACTTCGTGATATGGCCCATTTACTCTATTTTGGGCCCATTTTGTGTTCTTTTCGTCCTCGGGTGCATTCCTGGGTATAAGACAAGAAAAGAAAGGATTAAGAGCACTTTTTTACATAAATCGAGTCTTAATTCATCAAGAAGCATACTAAATATGGGCTTAAAATATGTTACTTTTACGATTTATCAAATACCCCCACACTTAAGCTTTTGCTTGTCCTCAAGCAAAATTCTCAACTTACAATTAAAATGAACTTTCCATGATTCAAAGTTCCTATTGACAATGCCTTATCCTAATTCATAGATAATTTATACATGGATAATTTAATTCAAAGAGTCCTAAAGATTCAAACAAAATAAGTCATATATTTGTAGCACGAAAACATAGGTGTTTCCCTTCATCTAAATAATTACCTCTTGATTCAAAATCGACAAGGATTGACATCCTCACAAAAGATTCACTCAAATCACTCTAAAGTGTTTAAGGTTCAGGAAAAAGCACTCATAAGTCAAACCTGAAAAGTTAATCCCATAGGCTTGCCTGAAAATCAAATCTCCACCACTGTTAATGTGAGATGATAAACAGATCAAAAGGTCTTTATTAGGGTTGTAACGAGGCTAGTGTTAAAGGTGTGGATACAGGCTAAAATTAGAAGAGCTAAAAATTTCTGAGATAATAATTACATCAACTGAAAATAATAATAAACCTACTAATACGAGTTTTTTCTTCTTTTGATAATTTGATTTTAACTATATAAGCTCACTCTTCATAATACTAATACTGAATATACTTAGATGATTTTTTTTTACGAACAAACTAATAAAGACAACTTCAACTCGTAATAAAAACTTAGGTAACTAATCAAGTCATATCTCGATTAAGGGGTAGTCAAAAGGAAGGGTGATAACAAATACAAAGGTTTTTGGGTTAAAATTAGTGGGTTATTCAATAAAAAGGGTTATTAGGCTCAACGGGGTTCACTAGGGGTTAATTTATGGAGGTTGGTCTTTTAGTGGTGTAAGTGGGTTAAATCCTAGATGCCTTTATCATCTTAGTATATCAAATCATAACTGTGGTCTCAACATGTATAAACGAGGCAAGTTCTAGAATAATAGTTCATGGTTGACACACTCATAATTAATAAAGTGAGCACGAAAAAAGAATTATGCTCTTATAAGGTTCAAAATCTCACAAAAATTATGGGTGTTTTTGACATTAACCTTGTAAATTTCAAACTTCAAGATAACATTCAGATTCAGGTTAACAACCTAGAAATTTTAATTTTTTTGAAAAATATACTTATCATGCTTGATTCTCTAATATTCTTCAAATTTAATTATCAATGCACAATTAACTATGACTTATTCAAAAACATGTCAATAAAAATCATAAATCATCAGAATTTCATCCTAATTTGTAATATGAGGAAATTACTTTAAGACAAGATATCATTCAAGGATTTGAGAATAATTAAAAAAAGTTAGGCACTTTTATTTTCAGGGATTGAGAAAAATGCAGAAAGTTAGGCATTTTCTCAAAATAACTATTCACCCCCCATACTTAAGATGTACATTGCCCTCAATGTACAAAGATAGATAATTACATGTAAGGGATAGATCAAAAGAGAGGAGGAAAGAATACTCCCTGATTTTTGGATGGTTTTTCGGAGGGGTGGTTGTTGCTGCCGAGCTCTGCGTTTAGATGAAGAAATTGAGAGCTCGTAGAGAGTTAGCCAGGAATTGTTAAGACCTATTTAAAATAAGCTAAATAGAAAATGAAAGATAAGAAAAATAAAGAACGAGGAAAAAAATTTAAACAAATAGAAGATAAAGGATGAATGGACCGAAGAGTCTTTATTGTTGTATGGTTCGCGAGGTGGGTGTGACCTCTAAGGCTGGGGAGGTGCTGGCGGTGGTAGAAGTGGCGTGATTCCCTAGCAGCCTAACGAACCTGACACTAAGAAACTAAAATAAACGAAAATAGATTAAGTTTTAGTGAGTTAAAGAAAAGGAGAGTGAAAGGAAAGAGAAAAGAAAAATAGAAACTAAGTAGCCTCAAATATCCTTGGCTTTTTGTTCGGATGAAGCTGCCGGCATGAATTCATGTGGATCATTCTCCTTTGCGAAGTTTGGGCTTTTACGCTTCTTTGGCATGGTTTCTGTATAGCTCAAGAGTTTGGGCACTATTTCTAAAGAAAAGAAAGAGGTTTTGACAAAAGAAAGGAGGAAGAAGAAGATGGGGAGAGGGAGTAGTGGTGTTTAAATAGGGGTTCAAGTCTGCCATGTCCCCACGGTCGTGGTCTAATACTCTTTTGATTTACACGGTCGCCTCGCACGGCCGTGTTTTGGGGTGTGTTGTTACCCCATGCTTGTGCTTCAGCCACCCACGCCCGTGCTTCGAAAGTCAGTATGTAGGCACAGTTAGGAGCCACGGGGTGTTTTGGTCGTGCTATGTAAGTTAATAGCTTCACACAGCCGTAGGGCACGGCCGTGCTATTCTGTCGGTGCCCGTGTTGAGGGTGGTTGGATCCGTGATGTTGGGATTAGGTGGGATTTGATTCGCACGGCCTCTGCTCTGTCAGTATGGTGGTTCCTGTGATCCACACAGCCACAGACACGGCCGTGTGCAAGGCCGTGTGACCTGGAAACATACACTTTTTGATTAGTGTAAAAAGAGAAAAATAAAGGAAATGAAAGGGAATGAAACAAATTTAAAAAAAAAATAGGGTTAGTACTCGAGTTTCCTCCCGAGAAGCGCTCGTTTATAGTCTTAAGCTAGAATTTTCCTCGTATTTGAAAAATTTAGGGAGGTTTGAAGGTTTGGATATCTTCCTCATGCTTATAGTTCTATTTTCTTGACAAAGATTGAGTCGAGAAGTGTTTACCTTAGAAGTGCCGAATGTTGGGTTGCTTACCTCGACTCTTTCGTGTAGGAAGATATTGCGTACCTTAAGAGGGATTTCTTTCTTCAGGTTTGTTGTGATGATGCTAAGATCGGCTTTATTGATCAGTACCTAGTCTCCTATTTTGATGTGATTTGACGTTCCTACGAGCTCATCTGGTGGCTTTTTCAACTTTACATTGTGTGGTTCTGGCTCTTCCTCGTGTATACCTAATTTCTCCTTGAAGTGCGTTTTCCACTCATCTAGATCATCAAGTTGAATCTTTTGCTCTTCATGGGTGATTTCGTTGTTGGCACTGTACTCGGGATCAGGTTCAGTCGTGCCCTTTTTCGGAGGTTCCTGAGATGAAGGTGTTATCAAATGGTTATCAAAATAATTTTCTTTCTCACCTTTGATACTTGATGTTTTGACTGAGTCGAGGGCTTGAAGACAGATTGAGTCGTCACCTACACAAAGTATTAGCTCGCCTGTGGCAAAATCAATTTTAGTCTTGGCAGTTGCTAGAAAAGGTCCTCCTAAAATTAAGGGGATCAAATTGTCCTCATCCATGTCTAAAACAACAAAATCTACTGGGAAAACAAATTTATCTATTTTAACAAGAACATCTTCTATAATCCCCTAGTAATTCTAATAGTTTTATCAGGTAATTGAATACTCATCCTAGTTTGTTTGGGCTTCCCTAGACCTAGTTGTTTAAACAATGTATAAGGCATGACATTTATGCTTGCCCCTAAATCAGCTAACGCATTATCAATAGTTAAACTACCAACTAAACATGGAATTGTAAAACTCCCTGGATCTTTCAGCTTCTGTGGTAGTCTATTTTGTAACATTGCTGAACATGTTGCATTTAATTCCACATGTGGCTCTTCGTCTAATTTGCGTTTGTTCGTCAAGAGCTGTCTTAAAAATTTCCTCGAATCTGGCATCTGGAAAAGAGCTTCAAGAAGAGGTAAGTTAATATGTAATTTCTTTAAAAGTTTAAGAAACTTACCGAACTGTTCCTCTGAATCGTCTTTTCTTAATGCTTCGAGATAAGGTATGCGAGGTTTGTACTCCTTGGTTACCGATTTTGGCTTTTCTTGCGTTACCTCGACCTTACCTTCGTGTGCCTTGTTTTCTTGTATTAAATCAGGTTCATCTACCTTTTTACTGTCATGAGCTGAAATGGCTTGAATTTGTTCCTTTGGGTTAATCTCTGTGTTACTTGGTAGACGTCCTTGCTGTCGTTCGGACATCAGCTTTGCAAGTTATTCTACTGCATTAGTAACTTCCTTCACTGACTTAGTGATTTCCCCGATTCGACTCTCGTTGCTTTTGATTGTTCTCTCAGTTTCTTGGAGTCATTTTTCTATATCTATTGATAATTTTGTCAGCATCTCTTCGAGGGTTGGTTTCTTCTCTTATGGATAGGGCTGATTTTGGAAGTTTTAAGGAGGTTGTTGTCTTTGATTTCCTTGATTTCCTTGTCCTCCCCATAAAAAATTTAGGTGGTTCCTCCAAAATAGATTGTAAGTATTACTATAGGGATTATTATTAGATCTGAAATTGTTACCTATATAGTTCATATGTTCGCTCTCTGCTTTCGGTTGGTAGGGTGGGTACTCAGGGTTCGCCACAGTTCCACTTGCATCACACTGCATAACTGGATGAACCTGCGAAGAGCACAAACTATCAAGCTTTTTATTCATCAATTCTACCTGGTTTGATAGCATTGTTACTGCATCAAGGTTGTAAACTCTGGCTGATTTTGTTAGTTTCGTCCTTGTAACTTGCCACTGATAATTGTTTAGCGACATCTCTTCTATAAACTCTTGGCCTGCTTCAGGAGTTTTATTATTCAATGTTCCACCGGCAGCTAAGTTGATTAGTTGTCTCGTTAAAAGGTTCACACCGTTGTAAAAAGTTTGGACTTGTAGCAACAAAGGTAAACCATAGTGTGGACATCTCCTTAAGAGATCCTTGTATCTCTCCCATGCATCATATAATGTCTCTAAATCCATCTGCACAAAGGAAAAGATATCATTTCGTAATTTGGCCATTTTGGTCAGTGGGAAATATTTCAATAAAAACTTTTCGGTCATTTGTTCCCATGTAGTGATTGACACTCATGGTAACGAGTTTAACCACTGTTTGGCTTTATTCCGTAATGAAAAGGGAAATAACCAAAGATGCATGGCATCATCAGAAACGCCATTTATTTTGAAAGTATCACAAAACTCTAAGAAATTAGCTATGTGAGCGTTTGGATCTTTGTCCTGCAAACCATCAAATTGAACAAATTGTTGAATCATCTGTATTGTGTTAGGCTTTAATTCAAAATTATTAGTAGCTATAGCAAGCCTAACAATACTAGATTCTGCTCCTGTTAAATGTGGTTTAGCATAATCAAATAGTGTGTGGAGCATTGGGTTCCCCCACATCATGTGGTGCTGGATTAGTCTCGTCCATTCCTTTAGCAGGATTGGATCCTTGTTCTTCTTCTTCTCTTTCGGTGTAGTTTAGGGCTCGCCTGATTTCTCGACGATTCCTGCGAGCGGTTGCTTCAATATCACTGTCGTATACTAAAGGTCCTCTTAGGTTCCTTCTAGTCATAAACTAGAGGTACCTACAAAGGAAAAGAAGGAAGAAAAGAAGAATTTAGCAAAGATAAAAAACAATTTGACCTAAAAAATAAAAATAAAAAAAATAATAATAAAAATAAAATAAAAAATAATGGCTAAAGTAATAAAAATAGAGCTTTCTTAATATTTTAGTTCCCCGGCAATGGTGCCAAAAACTTGATCGCTGAAATCAGAGCTTTAAAATTTATAAAGAATGTGATGGAACGTGGAAACTAACTCTGACAATGATTAAAGCCAAGTGTACCTATCGAACAGTAGTATAGCTTAGGCAAGATCGAATTGTCGAACCCACAGGAACTAAAAGTACTAATACTAACTTTCTTTTTATTATTTAGCCTTAAAAATAAAGCGAAGTTGCTTAATCTAAAATTAATGAACTACTCAACTAAGGACATAAGACAAAAAGAACGAATTGAGAAAATAAGTTTTGGGAAAAACTCATTTGATTAAGACGATACCCTTGGGAAGAATCAACCCAGACTCCTCTTATTATCTACCACAGAACCATATGATTTATTTACTTAGCTTGATCCGTAAGACTCCCTAAACTATATTAAACCCTCTCGAGGTGAATAACGTCTAATCCTAGGTGAATTAGTGGAAGTCTCATTCTCTTATAATAACCCTCTAGGAAAGCAGTAAATCGATCTGTGGACTCCCATATTAGGTTTCACCCTAATCCGGCAAAATCTCGTCACCCTATCTCTAGGCGTGCGATCAACTTCGCTTAATTACGTTAGATCTACTCTTAAGCAGGGTCTATTCCTTTTCTACCCAAGCACATCAGATTTGGATTAATATGCATAATTAAGAACAAACTAAGTATTTATCATATAATTCAATAATAAATAACAAAATTTATCACAGGTTTCATCCCCTTCGGGTATCTGAAGTGTTTAGCTCATAATAAAATAAGAAAACATCTCAAGAGAAAAGATAAAACAAAACATAAGAAATCCCTAAAACTCCCTGTGTAACATCCTGAAATAGGGGTAAATTTTTTTTAATTTATTTTGCTTAAGTGTGGTCATTACGGTATTGATTGAGGTATTTTAGGTGCTAGTTATAAGCTAAGGGAAGGCCCGAGCTATAAGGAAATTTTTTTTTTTTAAGTGTTAATTAGGGGGGAGCTAGGCTAAGGAGGTTTTAAGGGAAATTGTTGGGGATTTGTGACATAAGACATTAATTGGTAAAGTGGCTCAATGACACCACTTAAGGCTTGGGCAAATGGCGCCTGGAGCAAGAGGGTTCGAGCTACTGGAGTGGCGCTTGGGAATTTATTTTTTTTAATCCTTTTTGAATTCGGCTGGAAGGTAACTGATAAGGGCTACTTTATTTTAATTATTTTAGATAGTGGTAGGATAATTGTTGAAATATATTTATTTAGTTTAAAGTAGCATACAGGAGATAATTGTTGTTGTTGATTTCGGCTGGAAGAGTGATTTATTAGTATTTTATTTTGTATTTTAATTGAAGAGGTGATAATGGATATAGGGTGGATTTTATTTTATTTAACTTTGAATTGGTTTGAAAGGTTGGTGTTGAGAAAAGCTAGGAGTAAAATAGTGGGATTTGAGAGGGAGATGAGAGGTGGCCGAATATAGGACTCCTAGGGGTGGTAGTTTCAGCTTTGTAATGTGTTAAGCTTAAGTGCCAAAATTATTTTCCATTCTTTAATAGTGCTTGCCAAAAATTTCAGTCTAAGAAAGCTCTCTCTTTTCCTTTCTTTTCTTTGAAGCCAAAAGCCGAAAGTTGAGTAAGCATTTGTACATCTTCTTCTTTTCCTTTCTTATTTTATTTCTCCCTCACTCACTTCCTTAAAACCGAACCTACCCTCTCATTTATAGCCAAAACCTCTCCATCATTATACACCATAGCCGAATATTTCAATTGTATTTTTAAGCCACAGACGAATATTTAAGGGTGCATATTCTCTTCTTTGCCGCAAGCTCTAGAAGCCGAAACCTCTTCTTTTCTAGTCACTTCAAGTAACGTGGTGGTAAGTAATTTCAGTCCTAGTAATCGGTTTTGATTCCTTTTTCATGGAGTGCCGAATCAAGTGTTAAAGGCCATAATTGGTTTTAGTGTTAGTCGATTCGACAAAAGGTTGTGTAGGAGGATTCGACAAGGTTGGGTGCATATCGGTTAGACGTAGAGTTTCGGATTTGTTCGATTGTACCAAACAGGTGCGTAATTATTGCACTGTTTCTCCTGTTTTGTGTATTAATATATATGTATATATATTTGGTGTATGATGTGTGATAGCCGACAATAAAGGCTAAAGTGGTGGATACCCATGTTTGGGGTAATCGATTAAAAGTTAGTATTTTGTGTTATTAAATTATTTGTGGTGCCTGTGTGGTATGGTAATGAGCATGTGATTTAGACTTGTTTTATATGCTGATTTGGCATGATACATTAACATACATGTATGGGGGAATTGGATGTGACCAAGGAAGGACGGGGTGTACATATTTATGTACGTGGTCTAATGATAGCCTCGTGCTACATTAGCGCTTGATGATTAGTCAGGTGCTACATCAAGGGAGGTGTTGGCTAGGTGCCCATCTCGGCGGTTGATGGTCAGTGCATCACCGTAGACGGATTAATATTGGGATCACTTATGTGATCGGTGTCTTAGCCACGGCCTCGTGCAGCAGGTCTGCCGAGGTAAGACATGTGGGATCACTCGGTTGTGATCGATGGATTAGCCACGGCCTTGAGCAGGGAGTCTGCTAAGGTTGGTGTAACGGATAGGACCTAGGTTGGGTTGGGGTTCGTAAATGCATATTTACTTCTATGATCTGTGTGGATATGGGCCAAGCCCATATGTGGGAAGCATGTATAATGATTATGCACTGAGTCTGTGGACTCACCCAATTTTTCTCAACCATTTCAGGTAAAGCGTGATGTTTGGACCGGGTTGGAATGGATACGAGGTGGCCCATGCAGAATAAGATATTTTAGTTATTTTATGCATTTTTAATATTAAGTATTTTGGTTTGAATTTTGGGTTGTAATAAGGGCCTTATTACTATTTTTGGTATTATTTTTAATTACGGCTTGTTTTAATTAGATCACTATATAAAGACGATTTCATTTTTTTCTGTTTTTTAGCATCTATTTAATCAAAGTATATATACACTAAAGTTTTAATTTGGACAATTTATAATAACAAGTTTACTTATAATTTTAAATGGACATGATTTTCAAAAGTTAACAAATTTTCATGTTTTAATCTAAAGTCAAAAAGATTTTTAACCGTCTTTCTGCAGTGACATAACTAGATCCGGTCAAGGCTCGTGGGCCGGGTTTGGGGATGTTACAGATTGGTATCAGAGCTCGGTTCAAAACTCGGCTTTGAGGGTTTTGGGCCAAAAACATTTTCAAAATAGGCTTTTCAAAATATAGACTTTTATTTCAGGTCATTCTGGCATGGCACCTGTACCTCTGGCCCGAAGTCCACCAGGTAAGTACTTCGGACTCTTGAAGTGATTTGTTATTATGAAATGTTATGAGCTTAGTTGGGCTCGTAGATTAGTGAACTAGGATCTGATGAACCCTAGGACTAGTCTACTCAAACATTTGCATAAGACTTAAGGGCTATTAAACAAACCTGTGAAGTAAGTCGCGAGTTAAGGTGTGGCAACCACCGTGACGCGCATGTCTAGGAGTGGTATTCAAAGAAGAGCTTGGTATTTAAGCGATCCTAGCGACTCACCTCCTCTTTTACTCGAATCCTACAGTGTGCGTAGCTACGGTTCACCTTAACCAAAAGGACTTGTTCATAGGCTAAACCAATTATTAAAACCCGAAAGGGATTAGCCTTACTGTTTTAAAACCCTTAGTTTTAAAATTTTCAAACTTACCTTTTTGGTTTGTAAACCCTGGATCTGATTTTAAAAGACGTTTTCTTGATTTACAAAATTACCAAAATGCCCCTAGTGGCAAAATTACAAGAATGCCCCTGTATTATAAAATTACCGCACTACCCTCAACTTTTGTTAAAATGACTTTACTTTGCAAAATATTAAAATCTCCAGCTTTCAAAATATCAAGATACTCTGATTTGAGGAAATTTACGGCAATACCCCTGTGTTGAAAATTACTAAAATGCCCCTAACTTTCAAAATTTCTGGTTTAACCCCAATTTTAATAAAATCCCCTTACTTTGCAAAAGTATCCTAATTTCTGTATTTCAAAATAATATCCTGACTTTGGAAATTTACAAAATTACCCCTGATTGACAAAATTACCAAAATACCCCTGGTTCTCAAAATTCTGTTATACCCTCAATTTGCGAAATTTTCGAAAATACTCTTTAGTTTTGGGAATTTTTTAAAAAAAAATCCTGACTTATTAAAGTTTTCGGAATCGCTTTGATTTATTACCGAAATACCCCTGTAGGAAAAATGACGGAATTACCCCTGGATGGGGAATGGATAAGAATGCCCATAATAGTATGTTGGATGGTGTGAAAGTGAAAGTGAATGTGATTCTTTGAATTAGAGTAGTGAACTCGAACTGAAACCTTGATTGATCGAAAGAACACTTCTGAAAACCTCATTTCATAAAATTTGATCGTGGATAAATAGTGGAACAAAATTTCTAATGCATAAAATTTCTTAAATTAGACTAAATCGAGGTGCTAGAAATGAGATCTAGAGGACGTGGTCGTCGTGGACGTGGTCGAGGCAAAATGGCCGTATCGGAACCCGTTAGATCGGGTCAAGGGTCTGAGAATGAGGTACCACCTCCACCACCAGCCTTTGGTAATGAGCAGCAAGATCAGACGGGGGATGATGTGATGTCGCAGGCTGTGCTGCGAGTTTTGGAGATAGTGGCTGGAGCGGGTGGAAATATGAGAGCGAGGAAGTTTGTACCTGAGCGACTCCGAGCGAATGGAGCTGAGGTGTTTCGGGGCGTATCAGGCGTGGCACCCAGTGCGGCTGAATATTGGTTGAAAACAACCAAGCGAATTATGGATGAGCTCGATCTGAGCCCTGAGGAGAAAGTGAAAGGAATGGTGGCGCTGCTTCGCGACGAGGCATACCAATGGTGGCTAACAATTCGGGATAGTGCTACAGCTGAGGACCTCACTTAGGAGTATGTCAAGACGGCGTACCAGAAGAGGTATGTTGGAACTCATTATATTGATGCGCAGAGGAAGGCGTTTCTAGGGCTAGTTCAAGGGAACAAGTCCGTAGCAGAATACGAGGCCGAATTCCTAAGGTTAAGCCGATATGCTCGAGGAGTAGTTGCTACGGAGCATGAGCGATGTGTCCAGTTTGAGGACGGACTAAGGGATGACCTGAGGCTGTTGATAGCTCCTTACTAGGAATGGGAGTTCGCGGTGTTAGTCGAAAAAGCTAAAGTAGCTGAGGGAATTAAGAACTCTGTAAGGTAGAACAGAGATAAGGATAGGAACCGGGATAGGAGGAATTTTGGAGCATCTGAATCATCCGAGGGTTTTCAGAAAAGACCGAGGGTTGAAAATTCTGTTCGTGTTGCTAAGCCAGCTACAGAAAATCCGGACCGTCCATGTGCTTGGTGTGGAAGGTACCATGTTGGAGAGTGCTGGAATCGGGATCGAGAATGCTTCAGGTGTAAGTCTAAGACTCATTTGATTAAGGACTATCCTCAGGATCTGAGTAGGGCTCGGACATTTGGCCAAGGTTATATGCAGCTGGGTAGAGATGGTCAGCGAGCGACAAGAGGTCGTGGTCCGAACCATGGAGGAAGTGGTTCAGGCCGAGGTCGTGGAGCACCAAACAGAGAGGCTGAAGGTGCAGACACAAGGCAGCCAAGGTTGGTTTACGCAGCCAGACGTCACGAGAAAGAAGATGTGCCAGATTTGACCACAGGTACGTTCTTTATTCCTAGAATACCCCTCATTGCCTTGCTTGTGGTTAAGTCAGGTTGTCTTCTGTTGTTAGTAAAGTATTTGGAACCTTGAGTATGGACTTAGAAACTGTGCCTAGAAAAGGTGGATAGCTCTTTAAGATCAGAGTGCGCAGCTATTAGTCTAGCCAAGTAATTTCGAGGACAAAATTATTTTAAGGGGGGTAGAATTGTAACATCCTGAAATAGGGGTAAATTTTTTTAATTTATTTTGCTTAAGTGTGGTCATTACGGTATTGATTGAGGTATTTTAGGTGCTAGTTATAAGCTAAGGGAAGGCCCGAGCTATAAGGAAAATTTTTATTTTAAGTGTTAATTAGGGGGGAGCTAGGCTAAGGAGGTTTTAAGGGAAATTGTTGGGGATTTGTGACATAAGACATTAATTGGTAAAGTGGCTCAATGACGCCACTTAAGGCTTGGGCAAATGGCGCCTGGAGCAAGAAGGTTCGAGCTGCTGGAGTGGCGCTTGGGAATTTATTTATTTTTAATCCTTTTTGAATTCGGCTGGAAGGTAAGTGATAAGGGCTACTTTATTTTAATTATTTTAGATAGTGGTAGGATAATTGTTGAAATATATTTATTTAGTTTAAAGTAGTAAACAGGAGATAATTGTTGTTGTTGATTTCGGCTGGAAGGGTGATTCATTAGTATTTTATTTTGTACTTTAATTGAAGAGGTGATAATGGATATAGGGTGGATTTTATTTTATTTAATTTTGAATTGGTTTGAAAGGTTGGTGTTGAGAAAAGCTAGGAGTAAAATAGTGGGATTTGAGAGGGAGATGAGAGGTAGCCGAATATAGGACTCCTAGGGGTGGTAGTTTCAGCTTTGTAATGTGTTAAGGTTAAGTGCCAAATTATTTTCCATTCTTTAGTAGTGCTTGCCAAAAAATTTCAGTCTAAGAAAGCTCTCTTTTTCCTTTCTTTTCTTTGAAGCCAAAAGCCGAAAGTTGAGTAAGCATTTGTACATCTTCTTCGTTTCCTTTCTTATTTTATTTCTCCCTCACTCATTTCCTTAAAACTGAACCTACCCTCTCATTTATAGCCAAAACCTCTCCATCATTATACACCATAGCCGAATATTTCAATTGTATTTTTAAGCCATAGCTAAATATTTAAGGGTGCATATTCTCTTCTTTGCCGCAAGCTCTAGAAGCCGAAACCCTCTTCTTTTCTAGTCACTTCAAGTAACGTGGTGGTAAGTAATTTCTGTCCTAGTAATTGGTTTTGATTCCTTTTTCATGGAGTGCCGAATCAAGTGTTAAAGGCCATAATTGGTTTTAGTGTTAGTCGATTCTGACAAAAGGTTGTGTAGGAGGATTCGACAAGGTTGGGTGCATATCGGTTAGACATAGAGTTTCGGGATTTGTTCGATTGTACCAAACAGGTGCGTAATTATTGCACTGTTTCTCCTGTTTTGTGTATTAATATATATGTATATATATTTGGTGTATGATGTGTGATAGCCGACAATAAAGGCTAAAGTGGTGGATACCCATGTTTGGGGTAATCAGTTAACAGGTTAGTATTTTTGTGTTATTAAATTATTTGTGGTGCCTGTGTGGTATGGTAATGAGCATGTGATTTATACTTGTTTTATATGCTGATTTGGCATGATACATTAACATACATGTATGGGGCAATTGGATGTGACCAAGGATGACGGGGTGTACATATTTATGTACGTGGTCTAATGATAGCCTCGTGCTACATTAGCGCTTGATGATTAGCTGTGTGCTACATCAAGGGAGGTGTTGGCTAGGTGCCCATCTCGGCGGTTGATGGCTGTGTGCATCACCGTAGACGGATTAATATTGGGATCACTTATGTGATCGGTGGCTCAGCCACGGCCTCGTGCAGCAGGTCTGCCAAGGTAAGACATGTGGGATCACTCGGTTGTGATCGGTGGATTAGCCACAGCCTTGAGCAGGGAGTCTGCTAAGGTTGGTGTAACGGATAGGACCTAGGTTGGGTTGGGGTTCGTAAATGCATATTTACTTGTATGATCTTTGTGGATATGGGCCAAGCCCATATGTGGGAAGCATGTGTAATGATTATGCACTGAGGCTGTGGACTCACCCAATTTTTCTCAACCATTTCAGGTGAAGCGTGATGTTTGGACCGGGTTGGAGTGGATACGAGGTGGCCCATGCAGAAGAAGATATTTTAGTTATTTTATGCATTTTTAATATTAAGTATTTTGGTTTGAATTTTGGGTTGTAATAAGGGCCTTATTACTATTTTTGGTATTATTTTTAATTACGACTTGTTTTAATTAGATCACTATAGAAAGACGATTTCATTTTTTTCTTTTTTTTAGCAATCTATTTAATCAAAGTATATATACACTAAAGTTTTAATTTGGACAATTTATAATAACAAGTTTACTTATAATTTTAAATGGACATGGTTTTCAAAAGTTAACAAATTTTCATGTTTTAATCTAAAGTCAAAAAGATTTTCAACCGTCTTTCCGCAGTGACATAACCAGATCCGGTCAAGGCTCGTGGGCCGGGTTTGGGGATGTTACACCCTGAAGGAATTGAAGGAGAATTCCGCCGTCTTGAGTAGAACTCAGGCTTCTTGAGATGGATCAACTGGCTATCCTTGAGTGATTTCCCACAAATCTGTCCTTTTTGGCTTGGCTCCTAGGCCTAGCTGAATGCCCCCTCAAAGGTGGTACTTAGGGGGTTTATATAGGTTTTCAAAACATGTTTCTTTGCCCCGAAGTATCCAAATCTGAATGAAATTTCTCTTTGCCACGATAGGGACAGGGCCATGTCACACGCCCGTGTGAATCGACTTCAGGCCGTGTTCGGACTTCTTAATGAGGCACGGCCGTGTGACTCAGTTGAGAGGCCATGCATGATGAGGCACGGCTGTGGGAGATTTGGGCGAGGTCGTGTCAACTTCGTGATATGGCCTATTTACTCCGTTTTGGGCCCGTTTTGTGTTCTTTTCGTCCTCGGGTGCTTTCCTAGTTATAAAACATGAAAAGAAAGGATTAAGAGCACCTTTTTACATAAATCGAGGCTTAATTCATCCAAAAGCATACTAAATGTGGGCTTAAAATATGTTACTTTTATGGTTTATAATGGTCGTTCTCGTATAGAGATCCCAGCATTAGCCTTGGATCGACTATTGTCATTCTTGAAGTTCTTTGATGATGATTGAGAAAATTTGCTTGCTAATCTCTTACAAAAATCTCTAGCTTCGAACTCGACTTTTCATTTTTCTTTCCCTAGTTCTTCAGCTTTGCAAGCTCGTTCAACAAGTATCACGAACTCATTTATTTCAAGTATACCAACTAGTAATTTTATGTCTTCATTTAACCCTTCTTCAAATCTTCTGCACATGATAGCCTCTAATGAAACACACTCGTGGGCATAACGGCTAAGTCTCACAAACTTGCGTTCATACTCAGATACGGTCATACGACCCTGTTTAAGCTCGAGAAATTCCTTGTGTTTCAAATCTATGAATCGGTGGCTGATGTCTTTCTTGCGAAACTCTATCTGAAAGAAATCCCAAGTAACTCGTTCATTTGGAACAACCGATACTAGAGTGTTCCACCAATAGTAGGTAGAATCCCGTAATAAGGATATAGCACATTTTAGGCACTCATCAGTTGTATTGGATAGTTCATCGAAAACACGAATTGTATTATCGAGCCAAAATTCAGCTAGTTTAGCATCATCATCCGCCTCAGCTCTAAACTCTTGAGCCCCGTGTTTCCTGATTTTGTCAACCGAAGGCTTATTTATTCCCTCAGGGTTAATGATCAGAGGTACCACATGTACTACAGACGGATTAGTAGGGTTCGGGGGTTGTTGAACAGCCGGATTGGTCTGGATATATTGATTGAACCAATCATTCATTATTCTATAGAAGTCTTGTTTAGCCCCCTCATCTTGGTTACTCGTAGCTGGTTGAGGTTCAACCAGCACGATCCCTTGCTCGGGAGCAGGCGCCACACTCTCGATATCATCAGCTACAGCTCGCTCGGGATCAGGATCCATTTACTATATGAAAGAAGAAAACACATTTCACGGTCAGAAGTCATCACACTATCACAGTAAAAATTATGGCAAGTATAGCTAGCCTCAAACGAGCTACGTTAGTCTAAGAACCGACTAAACTGTAGCTCTGATGCCAATCAAATGTAACACCCCTTACCCGAGACCGTTGCCGGAGTCGAGCTCGAGGCATTACTAAACTTAACTACTAATTTGGGGTATAAAATTTGAAACTGTCCATCTGTGTCATGTTGACAAAATTAACTATAACTCGAGTTACACAACTTAAAATTTAGATCTGTAATTTTTTCATGAAACTAGGAGCATATATTTTCTTACTAAAGTTTTTCCAGAATTTTTCTTGTGGCCAATTAGTATAGTTTATTAATTAAAGTTTCCCCTGTTTCACTGTTTGATGGTTCTGACCTATCTTTACAAAACTTAGTTATCTCATTGTATCAATTCAATTAATGTTCTTGTTTATTCCAATAAAGAATACACTCATTAAGGATTCTAAGCATATAAACTATGCTCCATGATTATTTTTGTACAATTTTTAATAATTTTTCCAAGACAAAATAGGGGATACAAAGTCTTTCAGAACTAGTCTCACTAAAATTTAAATATCTCATAATTTAAAACTTCTTTGCCTACTCTGTTACTTTCATTTAAAAATAAACACAATAAGCTTTAATTCTATATCTTATTCACTTTCTAATTCCATTTCCCCTATTTTTGGTAATTTTTCAAAATTACGTCATTGCTGCTAACCAAAACCTGTTTCATTGCAAAATATGGTTAACAAGTTTATAACTCCATTTCATTTAAACTCTATACATTAACCATACTCATAAATATCAAAACCAAATCAACCAAAACCACAACCAAACATAATCATCAAGCCAAAATATAAATTCCAAGATTAACAAGATGGACAAGCCATTTTCGCATGGCTTATATATTTACAACTTCAAAACCAAACATAATATTACTAGCCTATACATGCCATATATGTTCATAGTTTCAAAAACTCAGTTTATAAAATACCAAAATGAGTCGATAGTGTGATAGACTTTGACGATGATCCCCGAGCTCGCAGCTAAACTTCAAAATCTATAAAACCATACAAATAAACACACACAAAGTAAGCTATCATAGCTTAGTAATTTATAAGCAATTACAAAACAAGCTAACTTGCATTGTAATAGAAATTTACACATTTATTAACCCTTAAACTGAATATCCAAACATTTAAACATAGATTTCTCATAAGTCTTAAATCCATTCATCAATCAAGTACGAAAACATACCAATCTATCACCTTTCATAGTTCCAAAATCCGAACAAACATACATTTAACAATCGGTTTATATGCATATACTACTTATGAACTTTATACTTACCATTCGAATAATAACCTCTCATAGTATCGAGAACTTACCGAATTCAACCATTAAGATGGTATTTACACTCACACCTTCCAAACTCATCAATCGAAATTCCTTTGTACCAAATGTGTTTTGAAGTTCAAATCATGCAATTTAGATCCTTTGTCCAATTTCGCGCACTTAGTGCTCGGAAATTAAATTCGCACACATAGTGCTTATTATCTGATTTCGTACACTTATTACTCGGATGTTAAATTCGCACACTTAGGGCTTATTATCCGATTTCGTACACTTAGTACTCGGATGATAAATTCGCACACTTAGTGCTTATTATCCGATTTCGTACACTTAGTACTCGGATGTTAATTCCCTCCTTTATACATGTATATACAAATTACCTTATTTCCTCACCAAATCAATATCACATTCGGATATTTAATGGCATATAAATATATCTCACAATTGGCTATGTTCATATTTCAAATTCATGTCACACATGGCTATTTCATTAACATCTATGTATCACATTCGGCTACCTTTACCTTTAATTCAAATATCACACATTCGGCATTATACCATAGCACATATTTAACTCTATTAAAATTATATATAAACCTTTTGAATTAATTCAACTCATTTGCTTAAAAACTAACTTCGGAAACCGACGGATTAGGTTTTCCCGGCTATTCGTTCAACTTCGCTTTTCCTCGATCCAATCACGATTCTTTTTGTTCTTGATCTAAATAATTTCAAATTAAGCTCATTCAACATTTTTCTCATTCAATTTAATCCAAAAACACATAATCGGGCAAATAAAAATTTTACCCCTGACATTTACAATTTTTACAATTTAGTCCCTATTGCATAAAACAAAAAATATTCAAAATTTAGCCACACTTCATTAGGGCAGAATCTTTGTCTTCCTATTACAAGTTCATACAATTCACTTATTTCACATTTTAGTCCCTCAAAAATTTATTTTTGCAATTTAATCCTAACTACTCAATTTCACCCAAAACTCAAAGACAAAAATTGTTTATCTATCACATATAATCAATATTTCATCATCAACTCACAAAAACAACAAGCTCTCTTCAATGGCAACTCACAAAATACACAACCAATTCAAAAATTCAAGCATGGGCTAGTTAAACCACATAGCAACGATCTCAAAAACGTAAAAATTATCAAAAACCAAACAAAATCACTTACCCAATTAACCCTCCCAAGTGTCGAACCTCATGAAGCTTTTCTCTCTTTTTCTTTCTCAAGTTTCGGCCATGAACCATTAAGAAAGATGAACATTTTTTATCTTTTATTCATATTATTATAACATATTAAACTCATATATTTTAACATAAAATATAATAAAAAATTCAATTACTATTACATGCATAATCATGACTAGCACTAACTCCATTTTATGGTCAATTTGCTATTTTAAACCCCCAATTTATAAAGACATCATCAATTTAGTACTTACACATTTATCTGCTAATTTTTCTTTTTAGTGCAATTAAGCCCCCTTTTCACAATTAAGTACTAAAATGATCAAATTTTATTACGAAATTTTCACACACACCAATTCACACATAATGAGTATGGAGAATAATATTAAAAATATTTTTTTGACTCGGATTCATGATTTCGAAACCACCATTCTGATTAGGGTTAAAATCGGGCTGTTACAACGTGTAACTCCATGTCAAGACATGACATCAATACCAAGATGAGAGATCCCATGTAAGACCATATCTAGGATATGGCTTTGGCATCGAGTTATATATGAGATGAGATTCAGTATCCTCGGTTATTCAAAGAAATTCATCGGGCAAATGAGTAAAGCTTAAATGAGATACCAAGAAAATTAAGTAAGCAAAGCTATTATTAAGTTGGAAATGAGTGTTATTCATGTTATGAATGATGAATTAGAGATCATGATTATTATAGTAAAGTATGCTGATCTATGTGATCAAGTGATACAGGTACCTTGTTTACCTCACGAGCATAAGACTAGTAAGTATCATGCGATATGTAAGAATTAGTAAGAGTAAGTAAGCTTAAATAGCTAAATCTATGATGCCATTGTTTATGCCAAATGGTTTATATTAAACAAGTATGTTGCTATGTGCATTATATGCAAACCTACTAAGCTAAATGCTTACTCTTTATTTCTTTCTTTCCATGTAGTCCCGCCAAGCTAATCTCGTGGATGATCGTCATCGGAGTTCGAAGCACACTATCAATCACTATTTTGGTATAGCCAAGTTGTTTATATTAAGTGTGGCATGTATAGGAAACATTTCATTTTGAGAATATATCTTAAAAAGGGCAATAGTATGGGCTATCAAGCTTATTATTCTTTTGTATATGGCTAAGTGAATTGCCAAGATTTACTAAGTATGTATGTTTATTGATATCAATGAAGCATGTGGTATTGTTCATGAAAGATGTAGTAATTTGAGTTGTTGAATTGAGTATGAGATTGATCTTGATTTCAGGGTGACAATTGGCTTGGTAAATAGCCTTCAAGTGCCCACACGGATAGACACATAGGTGTGTGTCTAGGCCGTGCGTCCCCTGCACCTTAGTATCTTAAGTCATAATAGACTACGGGCTAATCCCACGGCCGTTTGTTTAGGCCGTGTGTGATACACGTTTAGAACATGGGCGTGTGCCCCAGGCCGTGTGAATAAGTCAGTATATCAAGGTATAGCACACGGTCTAAGTCCATGGCGTGTCAAGGCCGTGTGAAATTAGTCAGTGTCGACCACGGTTGGAAGACACGGGCATGTCTTAGGGGTACACGGGCGTGTCTCAAGCCACATGGGCGTGTGACCCCTGTTTTGAGGAAAAGTTTTCGATTGAGTTCCGAAAGTTTCTAGATATGTGTATGAGGCCTCGTAGGCCTATGAAATGTACGAATTGTTTAAGAAAGATAAGTTTTTAATTCGGAACGAAATTTTATAGCCCGTAAATATATGTTTAAGTAAGTTCAAGCATAGTAATGTCTTGTATCCGGTCTTAGCCTCGGACTCGGGTATGTGGTGTTACAGTAGATATATAAGTACTAACTCTTTAATTGTATATTACCATATATTATGCCTCATAAAACTAGAAAGATATATTAAACAAAATTGTAAGCTTAGAAATTACGATGGAGAACATATATTCTTTTTTTTTTTTTTTCCTTTTCGATAACCCGCATATATTCAATTCATGGTTAAGTCAGAATATAGAATAAGGAGATCGGTTCCCAGCCTTGTCACCTTCTGCTTTTAGAATTATATAATTTTAAAAGTGGATGCCACAACAAAACAAATATCTGAATGGATTAGGAATCAACATGGAAGATTGTTAAAATAAAAAATGACTGTTCCACTTAAATCATATTATTTGATATAACATGGAAGCTTCCTTTTTAAAAAAAAAAAGACATGGATGCTTTTGTCTTTTAAAATTAAATTAATTAAAATCCCATAATAAGATAGTAATTTATGTTTATATTAATTTAATCCTTCAATTTTATAAAAAAATTAATCATTAAATATAATGATTTATTTAACCCTTCAATTTTATAAAATAAAAATTTTAATCTTTCATTTATTTTTTTTAACCTTTAAATTTGTATTTTTTTATCAAATCACTCAAAATCGATAAAAAAATTAATATTTTTTTAATTTTGTTGATATAACATAGACGTGGATGAGACGTCATCATTTAATTAATTTTTTAAAATTTTAAAAATTCAAAAAAGTATAAGTTATTAAAAAATATTTTTAATATTTTTTAAATTGAAAAATTAATTAAATATTGACATATCATTCACGTGGCGAAAAATTATAATACCTATTAATTATTATAAATTATTATTATACTTTATATTAATTGAACAATAATTTATTTTTTATTTTGTTATATTAAATGCTCGGAAAACAAAACAAAAAGTCCATCAAATCTTTGAAATCGTAGTACACCAGTCATCTTCACAAAAGATAAGTTCTGGCAAAAGTCTCATTGCTGTAAAGACCTTTGCCTTTCAGCATCTCAATTTTCTTATCCTGCAGGACAATATTCTATTTCCTTTGTTTTCCAACTTTTCTATTTTTTTTTTTGGGGGGGGGGGGGATGAAGTTTAATGAAAGATACATTAGATGTGGAATGTTATTTTGTTGGAATCCAAGATATTTAATTATTGGGTTTCCCTTAGAAACAGAAAACGAAGGAAAGGCATACTTATTGCTCCAAATTTTTTAAAAAATAAACATAATTTTTTTCGAAGTTTGAAACTATGAAACAAAGACTCAACAATCCTTCTACAATTTTACTTGTAAAAGAGCTTAGACGCAGGGTATTTATTACAATTTCCTTCTACAATTTGATATAAAATACAAATTGTCCTGTTATTAATGTAGTAATATGAGAAAAAGTTTCTTATGGATAAATCTAATTAAGCAATGAATAAGTAAAATAACGAAAAAATTGAAAAGATCGAATACAAATATTTACATGGAAAAACTCCTCTGAAGAGGATAAAAAACCACAGGCAAAAATAAATTTACTATGGCAACAAAAACAAAGAGTACAAATATGGAGATAAAACTATACCCGAACAATAAGAACCCTCAAAATATAAACACAAAATTCTCTGAAAGCTTGTAAAAGCTAATACCTAAATGTGTAATGAGTTATTTTTCTAGGGTGGAAAATAACCTATTTGTAGGCTAAATTCATAGGTCAAATAATGTTAAAATAACTTACACTAACCAGAGTTAGACTGGGACAAATAAAAAAAATTTGACTAGAAGAAGAATACTGAGAGAATTGCATAACATGTTGCCTCGTCGTGACGTCGCTGCTACCTCGTCAGGACGCCCTTCATCATATCATTCGGACGAGATGTATCTTCTCGTCGGGACATCAGTGGTCGTGTTGTTGGGACGACACCTCTTTCTCATCCAGACGTTAACTCTATTTCGACCAAAAATTCGAGGCATACTCCACAAATCTCCACCTTGGCTCATATTTCCAAGCCGCACTTTTTTTGTCAAAAACCGCCATAACTGAGTCAAAGTTGTGCTTAGAAGCTAGAAGACTTCTAGCCTTCAACTTGTACACTATCAAATCAAAACTGACTTGGGTCTGATTTCCATGAATGCAATGCCCTATCTTTTCAAAACCTGCATCCAAAATATAACCCTTTTTATACGAAACAGTCATACATTTTTCCCACACATGACCAAGTTGTATCTGCTTCAAACGAGTTGACTTCGACTTCTTAATAGATGAGGGACGTCCTGTTTCACCGGTCATCGTTGATCCTTCCAGAACACAAAGATTGACAATCTTTTTACCTTTCAACAAAATGAGAGCACCACGGGATACCTTAAGCTCGAATCTTTCACTTGTTAACACCCTTGTCATTAGCACTAGCTAAATCTTCATTGTTGCTCTCAGCAGTCATTTTATTTTGTAGTTTGCAATAATTTGCCTTAACATGACCTAATTTCTTACAATAGCGACATCTCTTCTCTCGCTTCCTTGATGCTACCAAAACCAAGTCATGCTTATCTGACTTGCAATTCGAACCAAACTAAGTTTTTAGTTTGTCTTTGCTGAATAGATTACCCTATACATCCTCAAATGAGAGATTATCTCTACCATAAATTAGGGTCTCCTGAAAGACATGTATGAAAGGGGTAAATAGCAAAATAATAGCATAATCTGATCTTCATTGTCAATTTGAACCTCAACATTCTTTAAATCATTCAAAAGAGTAATAAATTGACTGATGTGACCTCTAAGGTGCTCACCTTGATTTATGTAGAACGTGTACAACTGTTGTTTCAACACTAATTGGTTATGTTGAAACCATTTTTTTAAATCGACTTTTATTTTTAAAAAAGAAAAAGAAAAAATGGGAGTCACCATCGATTTTTTTATGAGGGGTGATCAGACCACCTCGTAATTTGATCATTTTTAATAACATGTTTGATTTGAAACGATGATTTTTGGTCTACAAAGTTCAGAAAATGGGTTCGGAAGTCAGTTACACATGAGAAAGGATTAGCACCCTTGTTACACCCACAATTGGTACCTAATTGATTACTTCGTGTCTTAGTGTCGAAATTTGAAAACTTGAAAATAATTTAAAAATGCGATCCCTCTTTGTATTGATGTTAATTTTGCTCACAAATTGCTTGAATAAATTGAAATAAACGTTAAAGACCCTCTCGTCTCGAGATAAAAAAATGTCACATCCCGTAAGTTAGGACTCGACAACTTGAACCTTTGAGAATAAGCTTGCCTTTTGTTTTTTGTTTAAATCTCATGTATTTTAATTTTGAAAGGATATTTGGTTATTCAAGTTCAACGAGAAAATAGAAACCTCGTAAGTTAGGCTACGATTTCTCCAATCTCCCAAATACCGAACATTGCCTATTTTTTGAAAATTTATTTTGAATAATAATAGGTGATATAAGCACGCTCGGGAGCTCAACAAGTTCTACTTCCGATTCCATCGAGCTCTCTAAAGGACCAACAGCTCGGGCTCGAATTAAGCTCTCCCAAGAAGTTGTTTCAGCATTATTCGCTCAACTTTGGGATGAAACAAAGTTAAATGCTCATGAATAAGCTCGGGCCAGCATCTTAAGGACCCATTGCATCTTAGTGCAAGTTGATTTTAGCTCATCTACAGCTCCCTGAGCTCCGTCCAGCTTGAATCAGCTCACTTGAGCTCATTTAAGCTCACTTGAGCTCAACCTAGCTTAGTTTTAGCTTGTTTCTTTAATCATTTAAACAAATTAAATGTTTGTGTTATTTTAATTAATTTGACACAACTCATGTCTGAAATTTCCTAGCTCAATCAGCTCATTAAATTATTTTCACTTAGTTTGAGCTAGCCGAATTTATTATGTTATCTAGTTTGTAATAATTATGTCTTAATTTAATTAGTGTGTTATTTAATATGTCTAAAGTATGTTATTATTTGGTTCAACCAAATTTGGCTTGCTTTAATATTGGTTCATGGCTTTTGTAGGTGCAGTCGAATGTAAGAGGTGCATTGAAGACAAGGTGCATGCAAGGCTTAATGCAATGAATGAAGAGATGCATGCATGGCCTGCTACAATGCATGGTGGTTGATTGAATGGTTTTCTAAGGTGTTTTTTCAGCGAAGGAGTAGCTGCCCCTTCCATTCCTCAAGCTGGCCGTACACCTTCCCAAGGCAACTATCAAGGTGTTCACACTAGTCGAAATTCCCATTCGTATTGGTGACCATTCGGCTATGAGCTTTCACATTAAGGAGACCCTTCAAAGATGGATGTTCACACTCCAAATGACTATTTAAGCTACCCATTAATACCTTTTCAGCCAAAGATTGCAAATTGAATGAGCTCATTACGCTCATGGCCAAACCTAGACAAGTTCATTGAACTCCTCATGCCTCCAAATACATCCAAGTTGATTTGCTTAATCAAGAAGCTGCCCATTGGTGCTCCATTCAGCCAAACCTGGACTTAGCATATTAATGGAACTATTCTAGAATATTCAAGCACATTCCTAGCCGAATACTTAGTCTTTAAGTAATGTTAATTGTCCATTCGGCTAGCCTAGTTAGATAGCTCTAAATACTTAGCATTTTCCAATTGTAAGGGACTTTTGGCCATTTTTATTTGAATGAAACTTTGTTTCTGTGAGGTTAACTTCCTCTCAATTTCGTACGAGTCTCAAGTGACTTATATAGCTTACTAGTGGCGTCTATCGAACTTGTTTTTGAACTTATCACCATTCATTTAGTGTGGCATTCACCTATCCTTCTACCAATCCATCCTACCACCTTAAACAATATATGAATCGGGGTGACACTCTCTATAGTGTTGTATCGTTCTTGACGTTTAAGTTCGATTTCCATTCCATCCATTATCTCAAACTTTCCTATCTTTATTTTCTTGTTAAACCGAACCTATTCTATTCACAAATAACTTATCTTTAACCCTTTGTCAACTTCCACATACTTAGCCAAAAATACCCCTTTCAACAATACGAATGAAACTTCTAGTCAACGATCGGGCAACCTAAGTGACTCGACTCAACAACACCAAGTCGGATCACATCATTTGGTATCAGAACTGCTAAAATAAGGAGCGCTGACGTTAGTATCCATCCCGAAGTATGTTCGTAAAAAAATTCAAATTAAAAAAAATTCAAGTTGTATTTGAAGTAAAAAAAAAATAATATATATATGAAGTTAAAAACCAATTTTAAGTATAAAAAAAAGGTTTCGGAAGCTCTTTTTCATAACCATTTTTTGAAAATGGGATCAACTTTGGTTTTAAAAACGAAAATGAAAGTGGGAGTCGCCACCGATCTTTATTTAGTGTTTACTAAAATAGTGTTTTTGGTCTACGAAATTTGAGAAAACGGGTTTGGGAGTTAGTTACGTGCGAGGAAGGATTAGCACCCTCCTCACGCCCAAAATTGGTACCAAATTGATTAATTAACATCCTAATGTTGAAAATGTAACATCCTGAAATTGGGCCTAGTGGGGTTGGGCCCAATGGGCCTTGGGAATGAGAGCGTTTAAAATTTTTGTGATATATGTAGCACTTAGAATATTAATTTTAAGGCATTATCGGGATTATTTAAGGCCTTAGAGATAGGGAAGACCATAGGAAAATTTTAGTTTTAGGCGAGAAAAACACTGGAAGTTAGTAGGTAGGCTTTAAGAATAAAATGTGAAGAAAAATGACACAAAAGGAGTGTGTGGTGTAGTGGCAAAGTAATGCCACATAAGAGACAAGGGGGTGACACCACAAGGAAGGAAGAAGGTCCAAGGTTCAAATCTTGGCTTTTACATTTTGGTTTTCTTTTTACATGGACCTTAGAATTTGGCTATATATTTATATTTAGTTGCGCATGGTTTTAGACACAAGAGGAGCTTGTGGCCAAGTGGTTAGCAGCGTGGATTATGCTACAGGGGAGCCTGGGTTCGAATCTCATGAAAAGCAAGGGAATATTTATTTTGCGGACTGGACGGCAAGAGTTTGAGTTGGATTTAAACTCTACTAGCGGAAGAATCCCACATCGGAAAGATACAAAGAAGGAAGATGAGAAGCTAGATATATATAGAGCATTCTAGGAGGAGAGTGAAAATACCTAGGTGGGCATTTGGGCGCAGGAGTGGTCGGAGCGTGGATTAGCACCAGATTCCTATTAGGTGTGTACTTCTCTACTCTAGCTGTAGAGTGGCAAATACCGAAGTGCCGATCACGGCAATAGTAGCCACAGGAGCATGCGAGCGCACGTGTGGGGCTTCGACGGGATAGTTGAGGCCATCAGTAGTATTCTTATAGGTTGAGGCTGCTTGGGCAATGATGGGCTGAAGTGGGCCCAATGGGCCCATTGGCCCAATTGAATAAAATTGTATGATGGTTTAGTAAATAGTGAACTAGACTAGGTGAATCTTATATACGTGGCTAGATTTGTGTTAGGTGGGCCACACGAGCGTGTGGGCCCGAATAGGCAAATATCGGGTTTTAGGCCCAATAGTCCGGTACGACCGAAAATGGTGGTTGAGTCACCCGAGGCAACATTAGGCCTTTGGAAAGGCCATTGCAGGTGAGAAATTACTAAAATACCCCCGATAGGTAAATTACGAAAATACCCTTGGTAGATAAAATTACTGTTATACCCTTAGAGGTTGATTAGCTTGATTATGTTGTATTTGTTATTCTGATTATGATGTAATTCATTTCATCCGTATATTTGCTAAATGATTTGCATACATATCATACTGCGTACACGAATTATTATGTCATGACATGTTGCATAGGCGTTGGGATTATTTGAAAGGGGAAGTGCAAATAAGGATCGCATGGTCACTTGACAACTGTGGATCCACCGAAGGCTTTTAGCCACCGAGCAGCTATGCTGCACCGTTAAGGTAATGCCGCAACTGGCATTATATAAGGAGTGTTTAGATGGGTGGGTCGATTAAATCCCCACAGGAGTGCACGGTTGGATAGGAGACGGAGTGTTCGGCTAGTATGGGCAGTAATGCATTGCATATATGGATTATATTACTGAGATGGGCTTAAGCCCAGGTCTATTCATATGATATGTGACATTTGATGCTGGTTAAGGCATGTTCTTACTGATGAGGGTGTACACACTGAGTTTTTGTAAACTCACCCCCTTTTTTTAATTTTTCTCAAGTAATCCTCAGTAGACGGTTCGACATACTGGAGGACTCGGAGGTGGCCACACTACGAGCAGTTTTGGACTTTAGTATTTTACTTATTTTTAACTTGGGTTAATATTTTGTAATAAGGCCTCTCTTAAATTCTGGTTTTAGTTTCAGATTTTTAGTTTATTATGTTTTAAATCTGCTAAACTTTGATTCATGGTTTTCCAAAACAATATCTGCTTTCAAAATACTACGATTTCGCAAATGGCTGGTAAGCATCACGTCTTTATAAGTCAGTCATTTTAATTAAGCTTTTGCAACAAACAAAGTTTTTAAGGTAATAACTTTTTAATGAATGACGATTAACAATAAACAAACGTGAACTGAGACTTTAGTTTTTAATATCAAGAAAAGTTTTCAAATGAAACCATGGTTTCTCGAAAAGCACCCCAATGTGACACGCCAGATTCAGGCCTAACTTCTAGGCCGGGTTTGGGGTGTTACATAAAATTTGAAAAGATTTGAAAATACGATCTTTTTTTATTTTTTTTTCTTTCAAAACTTGAACAAATTGAGATGGACGATCGGACCCTCTCATTTCGAAGAGATAAAGTATCATACCCTGTAAGTTAGGGTGCGACACTTTAGGCTCCCGAAACTGAGCTTGCCTTTTGATGTTAAAACTCGGCTTTTAGGTTTGAAGAGGATATTCCGTTATTTGTCAAATGAGAAACTAGAACCCAGTAAGTTAGGGCTCGATTTCTCGAATTCCAAATACGAAATATTGCCTTTATTTTAAAAAACTTATCTTGGGGTATCTAGGTGTCGTGTCCAGTAAGTTAGGGCATAACACTTCGAATTTCCAAGAACGAGTATTTTATTTAAAACTTGTATTGATTTTTTTTTATAAAAGGGATATTCCGTTAGTCAGATTAAACGAGAAAAACCGGAACCCAGTAAGTTAGGGCACGATTTTCTCGAATCTTTAATACGAAATATCGGTTATTTAAAAACCTGATGCATCGTGAAAGATTAGTGTGACAAATGATAATATGAAAATACGATGTTACATGTGAAAAGAATAATAATAATAATAAAATAACGACATGAAATTCAAATAATATGCTAATACGAGTGATATTAAAATATTAATAATAATGATAAAATAATAATAATAATATAAGTAGTGATAAAATGAAAGTATTACGATAATAGTCGTATATTAACAGTAGTAGAAAATAATGATAAAAAAATAATGATAGAAATAATAATAATAATAATAATAATAATGAAAATAACAAATAATAATAACAAATAATAATAATAACAATAATAATAATAACAACAATAATAATAATAATAATAATAATAATAATAATATAGTATAACATGTAATGAATGGATAAACAGAAAAAAGAAACAAATATAATAATAAAATATAAAATATAAATAAGATAATGAAACAACAAATAAGTAACTAAGCAAATAAATAAATGAATTTAATTAAGGCACTTAATTGTTACCCAAGACAAAATTGGAGGGGCAAATTAAGATAAAAATAAAAATAAAGGGTCGGTTCGAAAAAGGGCGAATAAACGGAGGGACTGAATGGGGTAATATTCCCCGCCCTCTGAAACGTTCCGTTCTGGTAAGGACTAAATCGAGAACCAAAATAAATTAAAGGGCATAAATCAGAAAACAAAGGAACTTGATTATAGGATAATAAAAAGGCAGAAGGACCATTTGCATAATAAACCCGAAAATTACAAAACACTCGGATCCCCTTTACACGGGTAGGGTCGCAGATAGGTCATGTTCCAAAACGGCGTCGTTTTGGGGCTTATGGACGCCGGCCAAACCGGAGTCGTTTTGCAATGCCTATATAAGTTTAAAGTTTTTTAAAAAATCATTTGGTTTCTATTTTTTTTTTTAAAAAATTGTTCTTTCTTTTGTTTTCTCTGCAGGTCCAAGGGAATCCGGCAAGAGATCGGTCAGTTGCCACCACGCCGATTGCCGACGACAGCAACGGCGCTACCGTCTGCAGCGGCGGGAAGGCCAAAAGTCGGCCTTTTTCTGGCAAAGAAGAAAATAAGTGAGTTTTTATTTTTTTAAAACCTTTTTTTTAATATATATGTATATACATTAGTCTTAAAAACAAATAATAAAAGATGTATATATGTTTATGAACAATGTCAGAAAAGAGAAAAACGAAAATGAATGATAAAAAAAACCTTCACCCGTTTCTCTTCTTTCAACTGCTTATGGTTTTTCTTGCTTTGAATTTTTGCTTGTTTTTTGTATTCCCAATCTGTCCAAGAAAAAATTACATTCGGTTCATATGGCTTTTTATAGCCGTTTGCATGATTTCTTTTTATTAATTTACACTGTCTTTTCTTCCTTTGTTTTGCAGGTCCAAGTTGCGGTGGCGGCAATGGCAGTGGATGGGATGGCTGGTCAGAAGGCAGTGTCAGAAGTCAGGGGCTAGGGGCAGCACTAGGTTTAGGGGGATTAGGGTTTTCTGATAATTTTAGGGTATTGGGCTTAGTTTGTTTTGGGTTCACTATTTTTGGGTCTGTTGGGTTAGGTCTTAGTAAGCTGATAAGGGTATTGCATTGTGAAATGGGCCATTCGGGTTTGGGTTTTGTAATTGTGGTAGTTTGGGTAGTTAGGTGGTAATTTGTATATGGGCTGAGCGAAGTTGGGCTTGTACACTCTGGTTTTGTTTTCATCCATTAGTATTACCAATCATCACATTGTTCATTCTACCATCAATTTTCCTCCTCAACGCCACACTTAAACCGAAATTTTTTCTTTGTGTAGCCTACCTTACATCCAATATGATTTAACTCTTGTAACCATTTTAAAATTGACCCTAAAGCAACAAATAAGTCTAAACAAGATGAAATACAAAATTAAGAGAGAAAGGTCGAGTGGTAAAAGGCAAAGAGCGAGTGAGTGCATTAGAGTGTAGAAAAAAGCCTTTAAAACGAGAGTAAACATGAGTGTGAGTGAAAATTTTTATTTTTCTTTCCAAGTGAAATAGTGAGATTTTGAAAGTGAGGTTTAATTTTTCTTATGTCAAGAAGCCCGAAGAGGAATATGGCGGATCGACCCAAAAGACAACTAGTTCAGAATGTATCGGACTAAATTTGCAAGCACTGCTTCGTGAAGTTGAACGGTTGTTTGACTAAAGTTGGAGCCAATACAAGAATGACTTGACCACGTGGAAGGAAGAGCCCAACGCGAAAGGACTCCTTTATGTCCACCAAGAAATCGAGGACGATGAAGAGTTCAAGACCTCGAATTATCCGAACCGAGTGAGCCCGAAAGTGATCAAGGCTCTAACATAAGTTATCGGATGAGAGGCCAATGTCACCGAGGCCAATAAGATCGATAGATGTATGATGATGACCTCAAAAGTATCAAGTTAACCATTCCTCCATTCCAGGGACTCGGAAGCCTATCTCGAGTGGAAGAAGAAAATTGAACTTGTGTTCGAATGTCACAACTATTCCAAGTCCAAGAAGGTTAAGTTGGCTGCCATAGAATTTCCTTGTAACACCCCTTACCCGAGACCTTCGCCGGAATCGAGTATGTGGCATTACAAGACTTGACTAGAAGTTCAGGACATAAAAATTTAAAGCTGTCAAACTGCATCATGCTGACTAAATTGACCATAACTCGAGTTACAAAACTCAAATTTCAGATCCGTAAATTTTTCTGGAAACTAGACTCATATAAGAATTTACCATAATTTTTCCAGAATTTTTCATGTGGCCAATTACTACAGTTTATTCATCAAATTTACCCCTGTTTCACTGCTCGACAATTCTGACCTATCATTACAAAAATACAGTTATCTCATTGTACAAATTTTCAATAATGTTCTTGTTTATACCAATCAAAAATAGACTCATTAAGAATTCTAAACATATAAACCATGCTTCATAATTAGTTTTTTAAAATTTATAACAATTTTTCCAAAATAGAAAAGCAACTCACGAATTCATTTAGAGCAAGCCTCACTAAAACTTAAATATCTCATAATAGAAAAATCCTTTTCCTACTCTGTTTCTTTCATGTAAAAATAGACACAATAAGGGTTAATTTCATGTCTAATTAACTTTCTAATTCAATATACCCTATTTTTGGTGATTTTTCAAAATCACATCACTGCTGCTACTACATGCTGTTTTGCTGCAATTTATGGAAAAACTAGCTTCTAACCGAACATACCCACATCCCTAATTCAAGGATTCATTTCATATACATACATTTCCTTATCAAAAACGATTGAACTTCGATTAAAAATGCATAAACATCGCCAACATAACCCGATATTCGTATCAAAAACACAAAAGCATACATAACTAAAAATTTAGCCATATTCGCATGGCTGTTATATACATGAACCTTAAGTTTTTCTCAAAACAAAGACAAAGTCTTTCCTATACATGCCTTCATTCTAAAACCAAAGTGAAAGAGTACCAAAATATAGATTGATAGTGTGGGCGACTTTCCGAACGATCCCGACGAGCTTGTAGCTTGTACTCAATCTATAAAACAGGGGAAACATTTTACGCAATTAAGCTTACTAGCTTAGTAAGTCCTAAGTTCATGGTAATATAACATTTAAAATATTCAACTTATGACATTGCACATATACATAAAAAAAATATAAAATTTTCACAAGGCCGATTACTATTAGTTCATCAACCCAAATAATTGCACTTCATTTCATAAACTCAGTATTACTTGAAATCACAATTAAATATATTCCAAGAATCACATACTCCAAATCATGTAATTAGAGCATTCATATCCATCATAAACTCAAATATACATAACATAGTTCTCATAGTATTAACTTGACTCAATTAATATTACGCATAACATACCTTACATACTTACCTGAGCCGTTAACTAAATACCATAATTAAGGTTTACCTTGAAGAATATTCGATTCTCTTTTGTAAATTATGTCACCGGCATTAAGCCTGCTAGGCGTAAAAGCCTGATAAGAATCACCGGCACAAGGCTTGCTAGGCATAAAAGCCTGAGAAGTAACACCGGCACAAGGCCTGCTAGGCGTAAAGCCCGATAAATAACATCGGTACAAGGCTTGCTAGGCATAAAGCCCGATTATGTCACCGGCATGATGCCTGCTAGGCTCGAAGCCCGAATGTCAGAATAGTTTTACATGCTTTTCACATTTCACTATCACATATCGAACCATATGCATTTATTCACATTGCATTAAAAATATTTGAAATCAATCCAATCCATCATCATCACATTCGGCCAACTCATGGTTTTACACCAAACTTATACAAATTTTATCATTCATTAGATTTGTAAATAACCTTTAAACATAAGGTAGCTCAAGAACTTACTTATTCACCTTGCATTAGCCAAAATAAATTCACTTCAATACTATACATTCACATTCGGCTATATCATGAATTTATACTCTAAATTTCCACAATTCATCATTCACTAAGTTCATAATTAATTTATTGACATATTATAGCTAAAGGACTTACCTCGGTTGTCGATAGTCCGCGTGCTTGAATCGGCTATTCGAGAACCTTTGTCTTTCCCAGCCTAATTCCGTTTTCTTTTGCTCTTGATCTAAAACACATTAGAATTTAGCTCATTTAATCTCATTTCATCTCAAATTAGTTCCAAAACACACAAATGGGCAATTTACCATTTTGCCCCTAATGTTTTCCATTTTTACAAATTGGTCCAATTTACACAAAACTCAAAATATGCAAAATTTCCTAACACTATGGCTAGGCTAATCTTCCCCATAGCCATGGGTGTCCATGCATTTCATCTATTTGACATTTTAATCCTTCACAAATTTATTCTTTTCAATTTAGCCCTATATACTCAAAATCATCAAAAACTCCAATACAAAACTTGTAAATCCTTAACATACCTTTAATCTAAAACCATTAAACATCAAAACTATCTAAACATGTTAATGGCCGAATCTTATATACATGGTATTTTCAAAAATTTAGACATGGGTCGGGTAATATACTGAAGCAACGATCTCAAAACGTAAAAAATTATCAAAAACTAAACAAAATACATACCCCAAATTAAGCTCCCAATTGCCGAAATTTCAAGCTCCAAAAATGGGGTATTCTTTTCTCACATTCGGCCATGGGAGAATGTAGATGATAATGGCTTTGTTTTATGTTTTGTTTAATATATACACTAACATTATTTTTTTTTTATTATTAATAAACTAACATAACCTTATAAATAAAATTAAACTAACATATATATTAGGCTAGCTTGGCCCATTGCCGTCCATCACCATGGTTTATGGGCTAATTGTCCTTTTAGGACACCCACTTAAAAAGCCACAAGCAAATTAGTACATTTCACTTTAGTATGCAACTTTTACGCTTTTCACGATTTAATCCTTTTTATCAAATTGAGCACTTAAACGACTAAATTTTTCTACGAAACTTTCACACTCACTAAATCACATATAATAAACACGAAATATAATATTAAAATATTTCTCAGGCTCAGATTCGTGGTCCCGAAACCACCGTTCCGATTTGGGTCAAAATTGGTCTCATAACTCTCCCCCTTAAGGATTTTCGTCCCCAAAATCTTACCGTTAAATAAGTTCGGATATTGTTGCCTCATTGACTCCTCAGGGCTCCCACGTAGCCTCTTCAACTCCGTGACGATTCCATAAAACCTTTACTAATGGAATCCTTTTGTTTCTTAACTCTTTTATTTCCCGAGCTAAGATACGGATCGGTTCCTCATCATATGTCAAATCGTATCTAATTTCAATCTCGACGGTGCAATCACATGGGACTGATCTCGATCTATATTTCATAAGCATCGAAACATGAAATACATTGTGTATCTTTTCTAAGTCAAGGGCAATTTCAATCTATAAGCAACAGTGCCCTATATCGTTCTATGATTTCATACGGTCCGATAAATCTCGGACTCAACTTGCCTTTCTCGACCAAATCGAGAGTATTTTCTTCCACGGAGAAACTTTTAAGAACACCCGATCTCCGACTCGAAATTGAATGTCCTTACGTTTCAAATCGGCATAGGACTTTTGATGATCCGGCGACTTTTTCAAATTACTCCTAATAACAACCACCTTCCTTACGCTTTCTTTAATCCAATCAACCCCGTGTATCTTATTCTCACCGAGCTCACCCAATACAATGGTGTGCGACATTTTCGTCCATATAAGGCTTCATAAGGCGCCATTTTCATGCTAGATTGGAAACCGTTATTGTAAGCAAATTCAACCAAAGTTAGGTATCGCTCCCACGCACTTCAAACTCGAGAACGCAACACCTCAACATGTCCTCAAGTATCAAAATAGTTCGCTCGCATCGACCGCCTATTTGCGGATGGAAGGTCAGTACTAAAATGAAGTTTAGTACCTAAAGCATCTTGCAATTTCTTCCGTAACCGCGATGTGAATCTTGGGTCCCTATTAGAAACAATGGAACTCGGCACACCGCAACCTTACAATCTGCGACACATACAATTCGGCAAAGCTTATCAAGTGAATAGTTGGTATGTACCGCACAAAATGAGCTGATTTAGTCAGTCTATCAACGATAACCCATACGACATCTTTCTTACTAGGTGTCATAGGAAGACCGGATACAAAATCCATTGTAATTCTATCCCATTTCCATTCGGGTATCATGATTGGTGAAGTAATCCGGATGGTACCGATGCTCAAATTTTCACTTGTTGACATTAAGCACTTGGAAACGAATTCAGATATATCTCGCTTTCATGCCGTGCCACCAATAGAACTGCTTTCAAATCGTTATACATTTTCGTGCTACCCGGGTGTATCGACATTCTACCATTATGGGCCTCACTCAAAATCATCTATATCAAATCTGAGTTCTTAGGAACACACAATCGACTTTTATAATTCAAACCATCATTTGCATCAATCTGAAAATCTGATTCTGTAGCATTTTCACACTGAATCCGAATAGCAACCAAATTTTCATCAACTTTCAGACATCACAAATTTGTTGAATAAACATCGGCCTTGCTTGTAACTCGGCTACGATCGAACCATCATCAGACATAGCCATTTGTGCATTCAATGCACGAAGAGCAAATAATGATTTTCGACTTAACGCATCCGCAACAACATTAGCTTTTCCCGGATGGTAGTCAATTACTAAGTCATAGTCTTTCAGCAATTCTAACCATCTGCGTTGTCTCAAATTTAGATCTTTCTCGAGTCATTAAATACTTTAGACTTTTATGATCTGAATAAATATGACACTTTTCACTAATAAATAGTGACGCCAAATTTTTAAAGCGAACACAATGGTCGCTAACTCCAAATCGTGAGTTGGATAATTTTTCTCATGCGGCTTTAATTGTCTCAAGCATAGGCTATCACCTTGCCTTCTTGCATTAAAACGCAACCAAACCCATTCAAGGAAGCATCGCTAAAAATAATAAATTCTTTACCCGATTCAGCCGAGTTAACACTCTGGCTTGTCTTCGGTCAAAAGGGCTTTCAACTGCTCAAACTTTTCTCGACACCTTTCTCGACCACTTAAATTTGACATCTTTCTCAGAGTAGTCTCGTCAAAGGTGTAGCTATAATGTAAAAACCTTTTACAAATCTTCACGTAATATCCCGCAAGGCCTAGGAAACTTCGGATCTCGTAAACATTATTTGGTGGTTTCCAATCGAGTATAGCTGCTATTTTGTTTGGATCCACCCGAATACCGACACCAAAAACAACATGACCCAAGAAGTCGACTTCATTCATCCGTAATTCACACTTACCGAACTTTGCATACAATCGTTGATCTCTCGAGTTTGTAGTACTAGCCTCAAATGTTCAAAGATGTTCCGCTTTCATTTTTGGAGTAGATCAAGATATCATCAATAAACACTACCACAAACCGATCCAAAACTGCCAAGAAGACTCGGTTCATTAGGTCCATAAAAACAAAGTGCATTAGTGAGTCCAAAAGGCATAACCAAAAACTCATAATGTCCGTACCTCGCTTCGAATGCGCTCTTTGGCACATCTCAAATCTCTCGACTCATAATCGATAATAGCCCGATCTCAAATCTATTTTCAAAACACTCAAGCCCCTTTCAACCGATCAAATAAATCATCAATCCGAGGTAACGGGTACTTATTCTTTATAGTTACCTTATTTAGTTGCTTAGTCGATACACATTCGTATAGTCCCATCTTTCTTTTTCACAAATAAAACCGCACACCTTACGGAGAAAAAACTGGTCATGCGAAGCCCCTATCTCACAACTCTTGCAATCGCTTCTTTCAATTCTTTTAATTCGGTGAGGTGCCATTCGATGCGGAGCTATCGAAATCGGAGTCACACCCGCATTAATTCAATGCCGAACTCAATCTCTCGCTCGGGGGTAAACCCGGGTAGTTCTTTGAAACACATCGTGGTATTCGCACACCCACCGATCAGATTCAATTTGTTTCTCTGACATTTTATTATCCAAAGACATATAAGCCAAATAAGCTTCACACCCTTTTCTCACATACCTTCGAGCTAACATTGAAGATATTATCAGAGGCAACCCATTTACGCCACAGATTTAATTCTCGATGGTCTCACCATTTCAACATTTCAAATCGATAAGCTTTCTTTTACAATCCACTACTGCCTCATGTGAAGTTAACTACCCATACCCAAGATTATATCAAATTCATCAAAGGGCAACAACATTAAATCACCGGGAAGCAATAATCCCGAATCATCAACGAGCAACCCTACACACTTTATTTACAAGCACACATCTACCCAATGGGTTGGACACACGTATCACAAACTCGATGAGACTCAACTAGCGAGTCTTTCCGAATTCCAAAGTTTCACACACATATGAGTGAGTCGAACTAAGATCAATTAATGCAATTACAATGAGTGTCATAAAGGGTGAAAGTACCGTAATGACATCGGGAGAGGAAGCATCCTCTCTGCTCAAATGCGGCATAAGCTCTAGCCGGAGCTCAGCCTCGAATCGAATCAGAGTGTTCTTCGTTCCTTTCTGACTACCACCTACATTGCCGGAATGTCCGGTGGTCTCCTCGCATTGATATGTTGCTCGGCTTAGTGTTCCGAATCGTATTCGCTTCGCTTAACCTCGGACATTCTCTCTAATAAAATGATCCGACGATCCACATTTATAGCAAGACCGATCATGAAATCTACATCTCCCGAAAGTGCCATTTTCCACACATGCTCGCATTCAACTCTATTCGAGGACGTTACCAACATCAAGCAACGGCGTAGCTCGAGAGCTCATAGGAGGTCGATCCCGTCTAGGTGGATCTGTAGTAGTTTTATATTGGTTGTAGTCATCTCTCGGACTTCTTGGTTGTGGAATGAAAGACCTTACCCAAGATCTTTTACGAATGTCTCTAGCTTCAGCCTCTCGCCTTTCTTTTCTCTTTCCCGAGCTCTTCAGCTTTGCAAGCTCTTTCAACTAAAGTCACAAACTCTTGAATTTCAAGAATGCCAACAAACATCTTTATATCCTCATTCAGGCCATCTTCAAATCTTTTACACATAATAGCTTCAGTAGAAACACACTCTCTAGCATATCTGCTGAGTCTGACAAATTTCCGTTCATATTCCGTCACGATCATTCGTCCTTGTTTTAGCTCAAGGAATTCCTTTCATTTTTTGATCAATAAATCTTTGGCTGATGTACTTCTTACGAAATTCATTTTGGAAGAAATCCCATGTCACTTTTTCTTTCGGAACCACTGATACTAGTGTGTTCCACCAGTGATATGCAGTGTCCCTCAATAAAGATATAGCACACTTCAGGCATTCATCCGGAGTACAAGATAGCTCATCAAGTACCCGTATAGTATTATCAAGCCACATTTCGGCTCGCTCTGCATCATCGTCATCATTGGTTTTAAATTCTTCAGCCCCAAATTTTCGGATTTTATCAACTGGGGGCCTACTAGATCTCACCGGATCTATCATCGGGGTTGCTGAAGGAATCGGAGTTGGATTATTTGAGGGTGGAGGTTGGTGTACAGCCGGGTTAGTTCGAATAAATTGGGCAAACCACTCATTCATCATCTGATAAAAGGCTTGTTTAGTCTCTCTTTCGTGGCTACCGAAACAGTCGAGAGTCTCACCGCAAGACCGATCCGTGTGCGGTCAGCGCTACACTCTCTACATCATCAGCTACGGCTCTTTCAGGATCTGTGTCCATTTACTATATAAAACAAAGTTCAGGCCGTCAGAAGTCACCACGCTATCAATATATGATAAAGGCATGTATAGCTAGACTCACACGCGCTACGGTAGTCCTAGAATCGACTAAACCGTAAGCTCTGATACCAATAAAATGTAACACCCCTTACCCGAGACCTTCGCCGGAATCGAGTATGTGGCATTACTAGACTTGACTAGAAGTTCAGGACATAAAAATTTAAAGCTATCAAACTACATCATGCTGACTAAATTGACCATAACTCGAGTTACAAAACTTGAAATTCAGATCCGTAAATTTTCTTGGAAACTAGACTCATATAAGAATTTACCATAATTTTTCCAGGATTTTTCATGTTGCCAATTAGTACAGTTTATTCATCAAATTTACCCCTGTTTCACTGCTCGACAATTCTGACCTATCATTACAAAAATACAGTTATCTCATTGTAAAAATTTTCAATAATGTTCTTGTTTATACCAATCAAAAATAGACTAATTAAGGATTCTAAACATATAAACCATGCTTCATAATTATTTTTGTACAATTTATAACAATTTTTCCAAAACAGAACAGCGACTCACGAATTCATTTAGAGCAAGTCTCACTAAAACTTAAATATCTCATAATAGAAAAATCCTTTTCCTACTCTGTTTCTTTCATGTAAAAAGAGACACAATAAGGGTTAATTTCATGTCTAATTCACTTTCTAATTCAATATACCCTATTTTTGGTGATTTTTCAAAATCACATCACTGCTGCTACTACATGCTGTTTTGCTGCAATTTATGGAAAAACTAGCTTCTAACCGAACATACCCACATCCCTAATTCAAGGATTCATTTCATATACATACATTTCCTTATCAAAAACGATTGAACTTCGATTAAAAATGCATAAACATCGCCAACATAACCCGACATTCGTATCAAAAACACAAAAGCATACATAACTAAAAATTTAGCCATATTCGCATGGCTGTTATATACATGAACCTTAAGTTTTTCTCAAAACAAAGACAAAGTCTTTCCTATACATGCCTTCATTCTAAAACCAAAATGAAAGAGTACCAAAATATAGATTGATAGTGTGGGCGACTTTCCGAACGATCCCGACGAGCTTGTAGCTTATACTCAATCTATAAAACAGGGGAAACATTTTACGCAATTAAGCTTACTAGCTTAGTAAGTCCTAAGTTCATGATAATATAACATTTAAAATATTCAACTTATGACATTGCACATATACATAAAAAAAATATGTAAATTTTCACAAGGCCGATTACTATTAGTTCATCAACCCAAATAATTGCACTTCATTTCATAAACCTGTATTACTTTGAAATCACAATTAAATATATTCCAAGAATCACATACTCCAAATCATGTAATTAGAGCATTCAATCCATCATAAACTCAAATATACATAACATAGTTCTCATAGTATTAACTTGACTTAATTAATATTACGCATAACATACCTTACATACTTACCTGAGCCGTTAACTAAATACCATAATTAAGGTTTACCTTGAAGAATATTCGATTCTCTTTTGTAAATTATGTCACCGGCATTAAGCCTGCTAGGCGTAAAAGCCTGATAAGAATCACCGGCACAAGGCTTGCTAGGCATAAAAGCCTGAGAAGTAACACCGGCACAAGGCCTGCTAGGCGTAAAGCCCGATAAATAACATCGGTACAAGGCACCAAGTAGGCATAAAGCCCGATTATGTCACCGGCACGACGCCTTTGCTAGGCTCGAAGCCCAATGTCGAATAGTTTTACATGCTTTTCACATTTCACTATCACATATCGAACCATATGCATTTATTCACATTGCATTAAAAATATTTGAAATCAATCCAATCCATCATCATCACATTCGGCCAACTCATGGTTTTACACCAAACTTATACAAATTTTATCATTCATTAGATTTGTAAATAACCTTTAAACATAAGGTAGCTCAAGAACTTACTTATTCACCTTGCATTAGCCAAAATAAATTCACTTCAATACTATACATTCACATTCGGCTATATCATGAATTTATACTCTAAATTTCCACAATTCATCATTCACTAAGTTCATAATTAATTTATTGACATATTATAGCTAAAGGACTTACCTCGGTTGTCGATAGTCCGTGCGAATCGGCTATTCGAGAACCTTTGTCTTTCCCCAGTCTAATTCCGTTTTTCTTTGCTCTTGATCTAAAACACATTAGAATTTTGCTCATTTAATCTCATTTCATCTCAAATTAGTTCCAAAACACACAAATGGGCAATTTACCATTTTGCCCCTAATGTTTTCCATTTTTACAAATTGGTCCAATTTACACAAAACTCAAAATATGCAAAATTTCCTAACACTATGGCTAGGCCGAATCTTCCCCATAGCCATGGGTGTCCATGCATTTCATCTATTTGACATTTTAATCCTTCACAAATTTATTCTTTTCAATTTAGCCCTATATACTCAAAATCATCAAAAACTCCAATACAAAACTTGTAAATCCTTAACATACCTTTAATCTAAAACCATTAAACATCAAAACTATCTAAACATGTTAATGGCCGAATCTTATATACATGGTAGTTTCAAAAATTTAGACATGGGTCGGGTAATATACGAAGCAACGTCTCAAAAACGTAAAAATTATCAAAAACTAAACAAAATACATACCCCAAATTAAGCTCCCAATTGCCAAATTTCAAGCTCCAAAATGGGGTTTTCTTTTCTCACATTCGCCATGGGAGAATGTAGATGATAATGGCTTTGTTTTATGTTTTGTTTAATATATACACTAACATTATTTTTTTATTATTATTAATAAACTAACATAACCTTATAAATAAAATTAAACTAACATATATATTAGGCTAGCTTGGCCCATTGTCATTCATCATCACCATGGTTTATGGGCTAATTGTCCTTTAGGACACCCACTTAAAAAGCCACAAGCAAATTAGTACATTTCACTTTAGTATGCAACTTTTACGCTTTTATAATTTAATCCTTTTTATCAAATTGAGCACTTAAACGACTAAATTTTTCTACGAAACTTTCACACTCACTAAATCACATATAATAAACACGAAATATAATATTAAAATATTTCTCAGGCTCGGATTCGTGGTCCCGAATCCACCATTCCGATTTGGGTCAAAATTGGTCTGTTACATTCCTGACTACACCATGATTTGGTGGGACCAACTCACAACGAGTCGGAGACGAAATGGCAAGCGTCATATCAACACTTGGGCCGAGATGAAGGCTGTGATGTGCCGGAGTTTCATCCCTTAGTATTATCACCTAGAGCTATATCAAAAGATCTAAAATCGTTCTCAAGGGACGAAAAGTGTGGAGGACTACTATAAGGAGATGGAAGTCGCCATGATTCGTGCGGACGTACAAGAAGATTGAGAGGCGACTATGGCTAGATTATTGGTCGGTCTTAGCCGTGAGATAGCCATCATCTTGGAGTTGCAACATTATGTGAAGATTGTCGATATGGTGCACATGGCAATCAAGGTCAAGAAGTAACTCAAAAAGAAAGGTTCTGTTCGTGGCTATTCGACTTCAAATATGTCTAAATGGAACCAATGCGTAAGTAAAAATGCTTCGGCAAGCCAAACGAAGGAACCCATGGTGCCAACAAAAATAACCAAGCCCGTGGCTGAAACCAGCAAAGGCAAGGCCATTGAAAATGTTCAAAACTGGTTGTGCGATATTAAATGTTTTAAGTGTCTCAAAAGAGGTCACATCGTGAGCCAATGCCCAAATCAGAGTGTGATGGTGATTCAACCTAACAGAGATATAAAATCGAAAGAGGAAGACAAAGAGAATGAACACGAGATCGAAAACCCTACCAATGGAAATGAAAAGTTAGAATATGCGGTAGAAGGCGAGGTGCTAGTGGTGAAAAGAAGCCTAAGCATCCAAAACACCGGAAGTGAACTGCAATGATAAACCGTAATATGTACATATCTTAATCCCATATTTAGCATACTTTTGGATGATTTATCCCCTAAATTATGGAATTTATTGCTCCTAATCCTTTAATTTCATGTTTTATACTTAGGAGAGCATCGAAAGATGAAAAGAACGAGAATGGGCCAAAAACGGGGAAAATGGGCCGAAGTAAGAAGTCCACAGGGCTTGGAGTTTGGCACACGATCGTGCCACTTTAGCAGACCCGAACACGGCCTGGGCTCGATTCACACGATCGCGCCACAAGGGCGTGTCCCTGTCGAGACCTGTTTTAATTCTACTTAGAAAAGAATACTTAGAGGCAAAGAAAGACATTCCAAAAACCTATATAAACACCCTAGAGGGCAACTTTCAAGGGGGCGTTAAGGAGGCCGAGGAGCCAATCCAGAGAAGGCTGAATTGTGGGATTTACTCGAAGATATCCAGTTGATCCATCTCAAGAAGCCGGAATCATACTCAAGACGGAAGATCTTCCCTTCAATTTCCTAAAGGGGGTTTTAGGGTTTTTCTTATGTTTTGTTTTATAATTTCTTCTGAGATGTATTCTTTTATAAATATGAACTAAACCCCTCAAATACCTGAGGGGGATGAAACCTAAGACAGATCTTGTTATTGTTTTTTGAACTATATGATAAATAATTGATCTGTTCTTAATTATGTGTTCTTAATTCTTGCTTTGATATTTCAGGATATTGATTCAAGTATTGATGTGCTTAGGCAGTGGAGCAAAAGTCCTGTTTAAGAGTAGATCTAACATAGCTAAGCGGAGTTGATCGCACTCCTAGAGATAGGATGACGAAAATCTGTCAGATTAGGGTCAAACCTATTGTAGGAGTCCTTAGGTCGAGTTAATGCAACATTAGGGGTTTTAATTAGAAAGAGATTTTAATTAATCAACCTAGGGTTAGACATTAGTAGCCTCGAGAGAGGTATTAATATAAATTAGGGAATCCTACGGATCAAGTCAAATGAATAAATCCTCTGGTTCAAAGTTAGATAACAAGTGAAGTCTAGGAGGATTCTTCCTCGGGTATTGTCTTAATCAATTGGTTTTCCCAAAAGTATTTCCCCAATTCACTCTCTTTGTCTTAGCATTTTTAGCTTAGTAATTAGTTAGTTTTAGATTAAACAACAATTCCCTTACTTCCTAGGCTAAATAATAGAAACATAGTAATTACTAGTACTCTTGGTCATTGAGGATACGATATTTCCAGTCTTGCCATAGCTATACTACCAATCGATAGGTGCGGTTGCCTTATTCATTGTCATAGTTAGTTTGGACACGATCAAGTTTTTGGCACCATTACCGGGGACTAAGATATTAGGAACACTTGATTTTTATTACTTTAGCCATTATTTTTATTTATAATTTATTTTTTTATTTTTACTTTTCTAAGTTTTCTTTTCTTTTCTTTGCTTCTAATAGGTTTTTCTAGTTTATGAGTAGGAGGAACCCGTCAGGACCCTTGATTTTTGATAGCGATATAGAAGGTACCATTCGTAGGAACAGAAGAGAAATAAGGCGAAGCTTACAATACATAAAAGAAGAGCAAGAGGACGATACCAATACTACTGAAGAGATGGCTGGTAACAATCCGCTACCTCCTATGGTTGCCGCAAACCTGGTGAATCAAAATCCTGCTCCTCGTACTATGTATGATTATGCTAAACCTAATTTAACAGGAACTGAGTCAAGTATTGTTAGACCTGCTATTGCTGCAAATAATTTTGAACTGAAACCTAACACAATTCAGATGATACAGCAATTTGTTCAGTTTGACGGTTTGCAGAATGAAGATCCAAATAATCACTTGGTAAATTTCCAAGAATTTTGTGATACTTTCAAAATAAATGGCGTTTCTGATAATGCCATTCATCTTCAATTGTTTCCCTTTTCATTAAGGAACAAAGCTAAACAGTGGTTGAACTCGTTACCACGAGGATCAATCATTACATGGGAACAAATGACCGAAAAAAATTTGTTAAAATATTTTCCGCCGGCTAAAACGGCTAAGTTGACGAATGATATATCTTATTTTGTGCAGATGGATTTGGATACACTTTACGATGCATGGGAGAGATACAAGGATCTATTGAGAAGGTGCCCACACCATGGATTACCCTTGTGGCTACAGGTTCAAACTTTTTACAACGGTGTGAACCCCTTAACTAGGCAGTTGATTGATTCAGCCGCCGGTGGAACCTTGAATAACAAAACCCCTGAAGCGGCCTATGATTTTATAGAGGAGATGTCACTGAATAACTATCAGTGGCAAGTTACAAGGACAAGGCCAACAAAAGCCGCCAGTGTTTTCAACCTCGACGCAATAACCATGCTATCAAATCAGGTAGAACTGTTAAGTAAGAAAATTGATGGTTTATGTGGTTTTCCACAGATACATCCAGTTATGCTGTACGATACGAATGGATGAGGGATGAGCAATACAGAATATTCACCTTACAACCCAAGCACTGAAAACGAGCAAGTTCACTATATAGACCTCAAAATAATCCTTATAGTAATGCTTACAATCCATGTTGGAGGAACCACCCAATTTCTCATGGAGTGGTCAGGGAAAACAAAGATAATAACCCCCTCCAGGCTTTCAACAACAGCCCTACCCACAGGAAAAGAAGCCGAAACTTGAGGAGATACTAACAAAATTTATAGCGGTGTCAGAAACCCATTTCCAAAACACCGAGATAGCACTCAAAAACCAACAAGCATCAATTCAAGGGATCGAGAACAATTAGGGCAACTTGCTAAGTAGTTCTCTGAACGATCACCAGGAAGCCTGCCAAGCAACACTGAAACTAATCCAAAGGAGCAACTTCAAGTAATAACTGCTCATGATAGTGAAGGGTTAGATGAAACAAAATTTAGGCAAGAGAATGTGGTAGTGGAAGGAAAGGTTGAAGTAAGTCATGTAAAGCCAAAACCGATAATTAAAGAATACCAACCTCGTGTGCCATACCCCAATGCGATGAAGAAAGGCAACACAGATGGAAAAATTGGTATATTTCTTAAACTTTTAAAGAAATTACATAATAACTTACCATTTCTTGAAGCTCTTTCGCAGATGCCAGATTCAAGGAAATTTTTAAAAGAGCTTTTGACAAACAAATAGAAGTTAGATGAAGAGTCGCTTGTGGAACTAAACGTAGTGTGCTCAACAATTGATTGTGTCTATAAATCTTAAAATTTATAAAAATAGAATGATCGAACCTGGAAACTAACTATGACGATGACTTAAGGCAAGTGCACCTATTGAACAGTAGTATAGCTTAGGCAAGACCGGATTGTCAAACCCAAAGGAACTAAAAGTACTAATACTAACTTTCTTTTTATTACCTACCCTAAAATAAATGAAGTTGTTTTTTATTCTAAATTTATTAACTACTAAGCTAAAGACGCAATGGCCAAAAGAATGAATTGGGGAAATACTATTGGAAAAACTCAGTTGATTAAGACGATACCCCTTAGGAAGAATCCACCTAGACTTCACTTGTTATTTAACACTGAACCAGATGATTTATTCACTTGACTTGATCTGTAACATTCCCTAATTTATATTAAACCCTCTCTCGAGGCGAATAACGTCTAACCCTAGGTTGATTAATTGAAATCTCTTTCTAATTAAAACCCCTAAAATTGCATTAACTCGATCTATGGACTCTCATATTAGGTTTCACCCTAATCCGGCAAAATCTCGTCACCCTATCTCTAGGCGTGCGATCAACTCCGCTTAATTATGCTAGATCTACTCTTAAGCAGGGACTTTTGCTCCTCCACCTAAGCACATCATACTTGAATTAATATCCTGAAAATATCAACACAAGAATTAAGAACACATAATTAAGAACAAATCAAGTATTTATCATATAGTTCATGAAACAATAACAAGATCCATCTTAGGTTTCATCCCCTTCAGGTATCTAAAGCGTTTAGTTCATAACTATAAAAGAAAACATCTCAGAAGAAAAGATAAAACAAAACATAAGAAATCCCTAAAACCCTTGAAGGAATTGAAAGAGAGATCCACCGTCTTGAGTAGAATTCCGACTTATTGAGATGGATCAACTGGCTATCTTCGAGTGATTACCACAAATCAGAATTTTTCGGCTCGGCTCCTTGGCCTAGCTAACTATCGGTTCCGGCTTGTGCCGAACTCCCTTTCAAGTTGCCCCCTAAGGTGTTTATATAGGCTTTGAGATGCCTTACTTGGCCTCTAAGTATCCTAATCCGAATAGGATTCCTATTTGGGTGTTTGAATAGGCTTTGGAATATGTTTCTTTGCCTCCAAGTATCCAAATCCGAGTAAAACTCCTCTTGGCAGCGGCAGGGACACGCCCATGGCACACGCTCGTATGAATCATTATCAGGCTGTGTTCGGACTTTTAATGAGGTGACACGCCCGTGTAAATTGTGATCGGGCCGTGTTCTAGTCTCTCAAGGTGGCACGGCCGTGTGGGCTTAAGTCTAGGCCGTGTTAATTTCCTCTTTGGCCAAACTTGGTCTGTTTTAGGCCCGCTTCTCATTTTTTACATCCTTGGGTGCTTTCCTCAGTGTAAAACATGAAAAGAAAGGATTAAGAGCACCTTTTTACATAAATCAAGGGATAAATCATCCAGAAGTTTGCTAAATGTGGGCTTAAAATATGTTACTTTTGCGATTTATCACAGACCCCCACACTTAAGTTTTTGCTCGTCCTCAAGCAAAATTCTCAATTTACAATTAAAACAAACTTCCTTGATTCATAAAATTGATCAATAATACTTCATCATAATTCAAAGATAATTCAAACATGGATAATTCAACTCAAAAGGTCTTAAACAATCAAAGTCATACATTTGTAGCATGAAAACATAGGCGTTTCCCCTTATCTAAATAATTACCTTTGATTCAAAATTGACAAGAATTGACATCCTCGCTAAAGATTCACTCAAATCACTCAAAGTGTTTAAGGTTCAGAATTAAGCACTCAAAAGTCAAACATGAAGAGTTAATCCCATAAGCTTGCATGAAAATCAAATCTCCACCACTAAAATATGAGATGATACACAAATCAAAAGGTCTTTATAGGGTTGTAACGGGGCTTAGGTTAAAGGTATGGATATAGGCTGAATTAGAAGGTTAGAATTGAGATTGACCTGGCAATTTACCTAACTAGAAAAATGAGCTAATCTTAAATAATTACATCAATCAAAGACTAATAATACTACTGTTGATAATACTCTAGTATGAGCTTCTTCAATAATTGGAATTTAATGTGTTAGCTCGCCTAATCACAAAACTAATAATGAATATACTTCGTATTTTTTCTAGAACACATAATTAAGTAATAATAGGAAAGAACTTTTACAACTGAAATATAGAACATAGTTAGGCAACTGCTCAAAATCAAATCTCGACAAAAAGGGAGTCAAGGAATGGTGATAACAAATACAAAAGGGTTTTGGGTTAATATTAATTGGTGAGTCAATAAAAAGGTTGTTAGGATTAAGTAGGGTTCACTGGGGTTAATTATGAAGGTAGGCTTTTTAGTGGAGTAAGTGGGTTAAATGCCTAGGTGCCTTTATCATCTCGGTATATCAAATCATAGATGTGGTCTCAACATGTATAATCAAGGCAAGTTCTAGAATAACAGTTCAATGTTGACACACTCATAATCAATAAAGTGAGCATGAAAAAGGATATATACTCTATAAGGTTCAAAATCTCACAAAAATTATGGGTGTTTTTGATATCAACCTCGTAAATTTCAAATTTCAAGATAACATTCAGATTTAGGTAGACAACCTAAAAATTTTTAAATTTTGAAAAATAGACTTATCATGCTTGATTCTCTAGTATTCTTCAAATTTCATCATCAATGCATAATTATCAATGACTTACTCTAAAATACACCAATAAAAATCATAAATCATCAGAAATTTCATCCTAATTAGTAATATGAAAAAATTACTTATGAACAAGATATAATTCAGGAATTTGAGAATAATGCAAAAAGTTAGGCACTTTTACCCCCCACACTTAAGATGTACATTGCCCTCAATGTACAAAGATAGATAATACGATTAGTAGATAATCAAAAGAGAGGGAGAGAGAAGTGAAACTTCCTAAATTTGGATGGTTTCCTTGAGTTGGGAGTCCCGAGATGTGGTAGCTGATGTCGAGCTCTGCGTTTAGATGAAGAAATTGGGAGCTCGTAGAGAATTAGCCAGGAATTATTAAGACACATTTAAAATAAAATAAATATATTATTAAAGACAAGAAAGATAAAGAGAAAGATAACGAAAAGTAAAAGAAAATTAAAAGAAAAGATGGATGGACTGAAGGGTCCTTATTGTTGGATGGTTCGCGAGGTGGGTCTGACCTTTAAGGCTGCGGAGGTGTTGGCGGTGGCAGAAGTGGCGTGATTCCCAAACAGCCTTGAGATTATCTCAGGCTGTGGTGGTCGTGGTCGTGGTTCCCAAGTTGTGATTCCCTAGCAGCCTTTTGAACCTGACACTAAGAAAATAAATTAAACTAAACTAAATTAAGCAAAAAATTGTCAAAAGGAAGGGAATTGAAGCAAAAGAGAAAAGAAAAATAAAAACTAAATGGTCTCAAAGACCCTTGGCTTGTTGTTTGGATGAAGCGGCCGGCATGAACTTATTTATAGGGGTCTCCCTTAGGGAGACTATGCTTGCCTTCTTCCGCTTCTTCGACATGGATATGTGTAGCTCAAGAGGTTGGAGACTTGTTATGGAGAGGGGAGAAATATGTGAAAAAGGAAGAAGAAAAAGAAAGGGCTGGGGAGTGGGTGAGAAGAATGAGAGGGGGTTTGTTTATATAGATTTCCAAGTCAGGTACATTCACAAGCCCGTGGCTAGTGGGTGTGTTGATTCACACAGCTAACTCGTACGATCGTTTGTCTAGGCATGTTGATTCACCCACGCCCATTTTACAGATTGCAACACCCGTTGGTGATAAGTCAGTGTCATCCACGGCCGTATCGCACGGCTGTGGGGTTTTTCGGTGCCCGTGGTGGGGTGGTTGGAGCCCGTGACTCTGAAATTTGATTTTCTCTGACTCGTACTTTTTCTGGCATTGTTAGTGCGGAGATTCTGTACTTCCACACGGCCGTGTGCAAGGCTGTGTGGCCTGGAAATCTGTATTTTTGGTTAGTTTAAAACTAGGTTTTTAAGACGAAGAGGAGAAAAGAAAATAAAATGAAACAAATGCGAAAGTAAATAGGGTTAGTGCTTGGGTTGCCTCCCGGGAATCGCTCGTTTATAGTCTTAAGATAGACTTTCCTCGTATTCGCAAAAATCAGGGTGGTTTAAAAGTTTGAATATCTTCCCTAATGCTATCAATTCTATTTTCTTTATAAAGTTTAAGTCGAGAAGCGTTTACCTTAAAAGTGTCGAATATAGGATTGCTTACCTTGATCGTTCCGTATGGGAAAATATTGTGTACCTCAAGAGGAATTTCTTCGTTCTTGTTCAGGTCTAGTGTTGTGATGCGAGGACCTACTTTATCTAACAGTACCTGGTCTCCTATTCTGAAGTGGTTTTGAAACACCCCAAACCCAGCCCACGAGCCTTGACTGGATTCGGTATATTCCTTGAGTAAAACGGTTCGAAAGTTCTTGAAATTTGGATGGTTTTGAAATAGATTTTGTTTGCGTTGGGCTCGAGTTGGAAACAAGTTTATTATTAAATTAAAAATCATTCATACTTAGGTGTCAAAACATTTTATGTTTATTTTAAAAAAAACAATTTAGATAACTTTTGATTGAACAATAATAATATCGTGACAGAATTAAATAGGACCAAGCATAAAACAGTCTCATACTATGGCCTTATTACATCAAAACAAATTCCAAATAACTCAAAATACTTAAATTAATAAAAGAAAATCCAAAGTCAGATAAAAATTCTGAGTTGAGCATGGCCACCACTAAGCTCCTGCCGACCCGGTCCATCACTGCGCGTCACCTGAAAAATATCCCACAATGGGGTGAGTCAAACAGACTTAGTGTGTACAACCAACACTAAGACCCAAATGATTTAGGCATACTTTAACATATCATACATATATAGCAAATAGAGATTATGATGCAAACCCGAACCCAAACCTAGATACCACCCGCTACACATCACCCGTACCAACCAATCACACCGTGGGGACTACTAAGTTAACCCTCCATCCGCTACACATCATCGAAGGCAGTCGCTGCAGACGACGTGCTCATCGCCCTTATATATTCGTGGCATAGCCACCAGATAAAATATTTGTGACATAAGTCACCATATTCGGATTCGTGACACAAGTCACCACATTCAGATATCATGGTATAAAACCACCAATTCACTTCCCATTTCATAATCACCCATATGCCCATGTCATACATATCATGCAATATCATGCCTTATTTCACATTCTTATCATTATTCACATATGTGCCATATCGTATATTCATAATAAGATATCTACAGTAGTAGTAAATTAACGTACCTGAGTACTTTGTACCATTGCATGGTACCTTAGCCCACTTTGTACATTTTTATAACACATATATTAAATTTTAATGCCTTAAATCTATCAAGACTTAGGGAAGGCTACACAGCTGGTATTAACGCTTTACAGAAATCCTGAAAACCCGATCAAACGCTTTAGATCCTTAGTTCCTTGCTGCCGATTTGACTACTAATCAAATCCTGAAATCTTGTGATATTTTCTCTAGTAATCGGCCAAACACTAGATCACCTAAATGATTAGTTTTTGGCTTTGAATAAATAAGAAATAGATCCGAATTATTGAATATGGCCTTGGCTGAATACACATGTTCACCTACCTTGTGAGTCTGAATCCCGAAAACAACCACTTGATTGGGGGTATCTGTCGAAATCACCATAGCATATGTTAGATCAATTTCTAACACTAAATCGTAACAAATGGCCCTTGGCCGAATACCTATGTCCACTTACCTTTCGATTCTAAAATCCCGAAAAGTGCCACTTGGTTATGAAGGTGTCGAAATACCTATAGGCATAGGTTAGATTTAATTCTAACTTTAAATCACATAAAAATGGCCTATGGCCGAATATCACATAGCTTTACCTTGGATATCGAAATCTCGAATAATCCTTCTTATAGTCGACTACTGACAAATCCCGAAACCTTTTCCATAGTTTCGGCCAAGGAACAATAATAGAGATTAGTCCTTAGATTTCGACAAGCCAAAAAGAAATAGAATGGAAATCGAATCTGATCTTACCCCTACTTGAAGAAATCGACTGCACCTTGCGGAATCCACAGAGAGATTCGGCTTTGAGGCTTAATAAATAATCACGTAAATTTCGGCTTTTGATCCAGTGAAGGAATCGGTTTTAACAAGGGTGGAAAGGAAGGGTATGAAACTTTTAGGGGTTACGGCAATGGTGAACCAGGGAGTGGGAGGTTTCGGCTAGAACAAATAAAAGAAAAGGGAAAAAGAACTCTGTTGCTCTTTTTGGAAATTTCGGCACAACTGAAAAAATGAGAGGAGAATGAATTTTCGGCATACCTATGCCATGATTAGCCGAAAATACCATCCAAAACACTCCCTTGGCCGGCCAACTCTTGCTTCTTATCAGGTTCCTCCTTTTTCTCCTATTTTCTCTCTTTTTACCCATTCAAAAGTAATTCAAAATAAAACATCATTTATCTATCCACCTTAGTCGAATTTAAAAGGAATTAAACCATATCTAAAGCTCATTTAATGAAGTCCCTATGCCGTCCACCTCTCTCCCTCTTTGCCGAAAATAAAAGCCCAAAATGTTGCTTTTCACGCGACTCGAACCTTGGCCCTGCACACATGCTTGTGGCATCATTTCCTTAAGTGGCACCTTGAAGCCACTTTACCAAGCCCATTTGTGTGTCATATCTCCCCTACATCTTCTCTTAAGACCACTCTGCCTAGCTTCCTTTTCTAGATTTAAAATCTAATAATTTCTAAGGCATTCTTCTACACACTAAAGTTCTTAAAAATCATAAAACACATCCAAACACACAAAGGCATGCTACTTCATAAAATTAAGCAATTATGCATAAGCCATAAATCCAGGGTATTACAGTTCTACCCCCCCTTAAAATAATTTCTACCTCGAAATTACCTGGTTGAAATAAGTGAGGGTATTGCTGTTGCATTACTTCTTCTGGCTCCCACGAAGCTTCTTCCGATCCATGATTACGCCATAACACCTTGACTAGAGGAACTGATTTCCTCCGTAACACTTTCACATCTCTTTCCAAGATCTGAATCGGCTCTTCCTCGTAGGACAAATCTGGCCTTAGCTCCACCTCTTCAACCGGAACTACATGAGATGGATCCGATCGATAACGTCTTGCATCTGCTTCAATTTCGAAGGCAACTCTAACTGGTATGCCACTGGTCCCACTCGCTTCAATACCCGATAGGGCCCTATAAACCTTGGACTTAACTTCCCTTTCCGACCAAATCTCATCACCTTCTTCTAAGGCGACACTTTAAGAAACACTTGATCTCCCACATCAAATTCTATTTCCTTTTGTTTGAGATCTGCATACGACTTCTGCCTATCCGATGCTTCCTTCAACCTTGCCCGAATTACCTCAACCTTCTCCTCACACTCTGCCATAATCTCTGGGCCCAAAACTCGATGTTCCCCTAATTCCATCCAACACGTGGTAGTGCGACACTTCCGTCCATACAGTGCTTCATATGGTGCCATTCGAATACTGGCCTGATAGCTGTTGTTGCAGGGAAACTCTGCTAAAGGCAAATATTCCTCCCAACTTCCTCTGAAGTCCATTACACAGCCCCTCAACATATCCTTTAACACTTGGATTACTCGTTCAGACTGCCCGTCCGACTGTGGATGAAAAGCCGTAGTGAAATCCAATTTGGTGCCCAAAGCCTGATGTAGAGCCTTCCAAAATCGAGACATAAACCTTGGGTCCCTATCCGAAATGATTGACACCGGCACTCCATGTAACCTTACAATCTCTACCATATACAACTTCGCCAACTTCTGCAAAGAATAGTCAACCCGTACCGGGATGAAATGCGCGGACTTTGTCAATCGATCCACTATCACCCATATCGGGTCCTTCTTAGTAGGCGTAAGGGGAAGCCCACTAACGAAGTCCATGGTGATTCTCTCCCACTTCCACTGCGGAATCTTTATTGGTTGAAGTAATTCTGACGGAACCTGGTGTTCAGCCTTAACTTGCTGACATGTCAAGCATTTGCCAACAAATTCTGTAACTTCCCTCTTCAGACCAGGCCACCAAAACTATTCCCGTAGATCTCTATACATCTTGGTACCTCCGGGATGCATAGCGTAAGGGCTACTATGCGATTCCCGAAGAATCTTCTGCCTTAACTCCTCATTCTTCAGCATACAAACCTTACCCTTGTAACACAACACTCCTTAGTCATTAACGCCATAATCTTCCAACTCTCCATTCCGCACTTGCCGCAACTTGGCACTTAGATCCTTATCCAACAACTGACCCTCCTTCACTTCATTCAGCCATGTCGATTTGACTTGCAGCTGTGCTAACAAACTTCAGTCGTCATACAAGCTTAGATGTACGAACATTGCCCTTAGATCTGACACCACTTTCCGACTTAGGGCATTTGCCACTATATTCGCCTTACCCGGGTGATACTCTATAGAATAATCATAATCCTTTAACAACTCCACCCACCTTCGCTGTTTCAGGTTCAACTCCTTCTGAGTAAACAGATACTTGAGGCTCTTGTGGTCTGTGTAGATCATCGACTTTTCTCTATAAAGATAATGCCTCCATACCTTAAGAGCAAAGACCACTGCCACCAATTCCAAGTCGTGCGTCGGGTAGTTAACCTTATGTGGCCTTAATTGCCGAAACCCATAAGCAACTACCTTCCCATCCTGCATTAACACGCATCCCAATCCTGTATGAGAAGCGTCACAATACACCCCGAAGTCCTTTCCTATCTCAGGCTGAATCAAAACCAGAGCTTCAGTCAAAACCCTCTTAAGCTTCTCAAAGCTCTTTTGTTGCTTCTCGCTCCATACGAAAGGTACTTCCTTCCTCAACAACTTTGTCAATGGTGCGGCTATTGATGAAAACCCTTCTACAAACCTTCTGTAGTAACCTGCCAATCCCAAGAAACTACGAATCTCAGCCACAGAATTAGGTGGTTTCCAATCCAACACTGCCTCAATCTTTCTGGGATCCACCCTTATCCCTTCAGTAGACACCACATGCCCTAAGAATGCAACCTCCTTAAGCCAAAATTCACACTTGCTGAATTTGGCATAAAGCTTCTTCTCCTTCAACACTTGCAACACAACCCGAAGATGCTCATCATGCTCTTCTTCAGACTTGGAGTACACAAGAATGTCGTCGATGAACACAACGACGAACCTATCCAAGTAGGGTTGGAAAACCCGGTTCATCATATCCATGAACGCGGCTGGGGCGTTCGTCAATCCAAATGGCATTACTAAGAACTCATAATGGCCGTATCTTGTTCGAAAAGCTGTCTTATAGATATCTGCTTCCTTCGCCTTCAACTGATGATATCCAGACCTTAAGTCGATCTTTGAGAATACTGCTGCCCCCTTCAGCTGATCGAACAAGTCGTCTATCCTTGGCAAAGGGTACTTGTTCTTGATGGTCAGCTTGTTCAACTAACGATAATCTATGCACATACGCATAGTTCTGTCCTTCTTCTTTACGAACAAGACCGGTGCTCCCTATGGAGACACACTGGGTCGAATAAACCCACGATCAAGCAACTATTGAATTTGAGCCTTGAGCTCAACCAACTCCTTTGGTGCCATTCGATAAGGGGCAATTAACATAAGAGCTGTTCTCGGCAGCAAATCAATTTCGAATTCCACTTCCCTATCCGGGGGTATTCCAGGTAATTCCTCTAGAAAGACATCCACAAATTCCCTTACTGTTCAAACTCTACTAACTCCCCCTTCCTTCACATCCAACGCACTTACGAAGGCCAAAAATGCCTTGCACCCTTTCCGGACCATCTTATCAGCTTTCAGCGCTGAAACTACATTAGACAAGTAATTTCTTCTTTCTCCTATCATAATTATTACCTCATCCTCCGGGGTCCTTAACTCCATTCGCTTAGCTGCACAATCTAACACAGCCCGATGTTCTACTAGCCAGTCCATGCCAAGTATAAGATCGAATTCTCCGAAGGGTAGTTCCATTAAGTCAGCAAAGAATACCACTTCGAAAGATCTTATTCACCACTACAGTTTGGCCTAATGGGTTTACTACAGTCATCTCCCTATCAGATAGTTTAGAGGCTATACCTAGAGTTTCAACTACTCTACATGCAAAATAGGAATGGGTCGAGCCCACATCAATCAGAGCAAAATAAGGCTTGCCAAAAATGAGGAACGTGCCGGTTATGACATCCGACGCGTCTCCATCCTCCCTCCAATGAACTGCATAAACCAGACCCAGCTGTCTGGCCTCTGAATTACCAACACCTCTGCCAGGTGTTCCTCGTCCCCTTCCGGCACCGTTACCTCTACCATTCAGACCACGACCTCGTTGAGGCTGCTGTCCACCTCTACCAGCCTGATTAACATTCTGACCTGATGGTCGACTCTCGTCTATCTTGATGGGACAGTCCTTAATCATATGATCCTTGGACCCACACTTGAAACATCCTCCTGTCTTTTTCCAGCACTCTCCTAAGTGCATTTTCCCACATTGAGTACAAGTACGATACTGCTCTCCTGTACCAACTTGCTGACCTCGCGGCCCATCAGCTCTAGGCTTCTTTTGAACATTTCCAGATGATCCTGACGATCCAAAACCTCTCTTCTGTCTATTCCGATCAGAGTTTTGCCTTACAGAGTCCTTGATTCCTTCGGCCACCTTAACCTTCTCCACCAACACCGCAAATTCCCGCTATTGCTGCGGAGCTATCAATAACCTCAGATCATCTCTTAGTCCGTCCTCAAACCGGACATACCGCTCATGCTCCGTAGCCACTATCCCTCAAGCATACCGGCTCAACCTTAAGAATTCAGCCTCGTTGTAACATCCTGGAAAGGGCCTATGCATTTTCGATTTAATTATACGAAGTAACATGTTTTATGTACTAAGAATAAATTTTGAATATTTTTGGAAACCCGGAAATGAATGAAAATGATTTGGAAATGAACATTTCTGGAAACTTGGAAATGTAAGGAAATGATTCAAAAGAGGAAAGTGAACATTTCTGGAAACTTGGAAATGTAAGGAAATGATTCAAAACAGGAAAGTGAACATTTCTAGAAACTTGGAAATGTAAGGAAATGTCAAGTTTACAGAGCCGAACGAAAATTTTAGGAAACTTAGAAATGACTTAGAAATGTCGAGTTTTAAAGTTTAAAAGAGAAAATTAAGGTAAGGTGGCCTGAAAAGAAAAAGTTTGTGAAATTTGACACACAATAGGCTTGGAAAAGTGGCCTAAAGATGCCACTTAGGGTCCCTGGAAATGGCGCCACATGCAAGGTGTTGGGCCTGAGTTCGAGTCACTTGGGAAGCAAATAAAAGAAGTTTTATTTTGCTTCCAGATGCTCTGAGGTGGACGGCACAAGCCTTCTAAAAAGGAGGAGTTTTATTCTCTTTAATATTCGATTAATAAGGTGATAAATGAGGGATTTTTAATTGGATTATTGTCAAGGGATAATAAAGGATTATTCTCTAATTATTTTAAATTAAAGAGATGAAGCTATCAGATAAAGATGAGTGGTGGCCAAGTAAGGGATTCCTTAGATGATAATTTCGGCTATAAAAGGAAGGAAGGAGGGCTACTCATCAATTTTTCTTCCTCCTCTTCTCTTTGCCAAATTTCTTAGTGCTCTCCTCTCTTCTCTTCTCTTTTTATTTTGTTAAGCCGAAATCTACTTCTTCTTTATCCACCATTGCCGATTCTTTAAGCCTCAAGAATCAAAAGTGTTGATATACCTCTAGGCCATAGTCGTCTAGTCTTCAAGACTCCATAGCCGAATCTTTGAGGAGCTCCAAGCATAGGTGCTGTCGATTTCTCCAACTAAGGGTAAGATCTAGACTCGGTTTCCATTCTTTTCTTTTTAAGCCTGTCGACATTTAGGGACTAATCCCTCATATTGTATTTTGGCCGAAACTATGGAAGGGAATTTTGGGATTTAGTGGTGGTCAACTACAAAAGGAGATCAGTCGGGATTTTCAAGGATCTAAGGTGAGGCAATCGATCTAAGGCTATTTCTCATGATTAAATAATTGGAAATTAGATCTAATATTTATAAGTCTATAGGGATTTCGACAGAGGTATAAAAGGATTCCGGGATTTGAGAATTTCAAGGTAAGTCCCTATATACATTCGACCAAAGGCCATGTTTTATGTTTTAATGTTAGATTAAATCTAACATATGGTTAAAGGAATTTCGACAATTCCTAGGGAAACAATGATCAATTTCGAGATTTGTTGGTGTCCAAATCGGCAGCAAGGTAAATTTAAGAATACTAATCCTATTAGGATTTGGATTTGTGGCCGAATGGCTTTTTATTAAGGTAATAAGTGATAAATCAATGTAGGGATTAAGGATCTAAGCATTAGATCAAGCTTTTCGGTATCTCAAGGAAATTTAAGCGAATCAGGTGTGTACCCCACACTATTTTATAATACGTTTTATGGCTATGTTTAATTAAAATATGTGATATTAAGAACATGAAAGTGGCTAAGGTACCATGTTATGGTACAACGTACTCAGGTACGTTTCCTGCTCCTACTAGGAATACGAAATATGTTAATTGTAACATGAGAATAAGAATAAGAATGTGAACCTTGGCATATTTATGCATATTATTATTATATGGGGCATAAGGGTTTGTTTTGAAAGGGGAAGTGAATGTGGTGACCTAAGACCACGAACACGGTGACCTAAGACCGTGATATCTGAAAGTGGTGACCTAAGACCACAGTAATCTGAAAGTGGTGACCTAAGACCACAGTAAATGTGGTGACCTAAGACCGCAATTTGGAGTGTAGCGGAAGGAGGGTCGACTTAGTAGTCCCCACGGTGTGACTGGCAGGTACGGGGGTGTGTATCGGATGGACAATTAGGTTTGGGTTTGGGAGTGCATCATAATTTGTATGCTATGTTTTGAATGAGTAACTCTTGTATGCCTGATTCTATTATGATTTAGTGTCGTGTACACATTGAGTCTGTTTGACTCACCTTGTTGTGGGACCATGTTTCAGGTGATGAGCAGTGATGGACCAGGACGGCAGAACTTGTGGTGGCCATGCTCAACATGAAGTTTTTATTTTATGGACTATTGTTTTTATTTAAGTAATTGACTTATTTGGAACTTATTTGATGTAATAAGGCCATAAGGCCATAGTTGAATTGTTTTCCATTTATTTTTATTTATTATGTTTATGTGATTTATCTATTAAAGTTTAAGTATTAATTTATTTTTAAACTAAACCCTAATTATTTTGTCACCTAAGATTAAAAGGATTTCAAATATATAAAAAAAAATTGACTTCATTTTTAACACAAGCCCAACCCAAACCATATTTTCTTTAAAATCGCACAAGTTTTCTCTAAGTAACAAAGAACTTTGAAACCGGGTTTTTTTGAGGAACATACCAAATCTGGTCAAAGCTCGTGGGCCAAGTTTAGGGTGTTTCAGTTTGGTATCAGAACCCAGTTTCAAACCCTCGGCCTAGGGGTATAAGGCCTAAAACATTTTCAAAGCGAGCCCAAATGAGTTTTATGAAAATATTTTTGAAATAAGCAGGTTTTGGCATGCACATAAGTCTCCGACCCGCAGTCCACCAGGTAAGTATCCCTATCTATTATGTGATTTATATTATGATTTGTAGAAGGGTAGAAATGGAACGTAGATTAGAATATTAAGTATGTGAACCCTAGGACTAGTCTACTCAAACACAAGTGCATAAGACTTAAGAACCATTAAACCAACCTATGATTAAGTCGTCGAGCTAGGGTGTGGTAAATCACAGCGCATGTCTAGGAGTGGATTCGATGAAGAGCTTGGTATTTAAGCAGTCCTAGCGACTCACCTCCTCTTTACTCGAATCCTACCTGGTGCGTAGTAACCGTTCACCCTAACCAAGAGGACTTAGTCATCAGCTAAAAACAATAACTAAAACCCAAAAGGGAACTAGCCGTGCTTTTATAAAAACCCTAGTTTTAAAACTCTTAAAACTTTCTTTTAAATTTGTGAAAACCATCTTTACAAAATTTTCAGAAAAAATTTCGCTTTATGAAATTACAAAAATGCCCCTAGTGGTAAAATTACCAAAATGCCCTTGGTTTGTAAAATGTTCAACTACCCAACAGTTTTACCAAAATTTCATAAACATTCAAAAACCCTAATTTGCAAAATATCAAAAATACCTTGATTTTGGAAAAAATTACAAAATTGCCCCTAACTTACAAAATTACCAAAATGACCCTAATTTCCAAAATTTTTGCAACATCACCGTTTTGGAAAGCACAATTCTCAAAAAGAACCCTCAAAGTTTTGCAACTTTTGAAATATCCCTGATTTACTAGATTTTACAAATTTACCCCGGTTTGTGAAAAAAGTTACCAAAATACCCCGAGGTCCAAAATTACCAAAATACCCCCGAATTTCAAAATTTTTCCAAAATACCCCAGGAATTTAAAAATACCAAAATACTTTGTGACAGAATCATCAAGGAACTTTTTCTTCTTAAAAAATTACGAAAATACCCCTGTAGGACAAAATTACGAAAATACCCCTGGGTAGTGGAAAAGCAACAACAATGAAAACTACAACGTTTATCTGAATGAACGAAAGCTCATACTTGCTGATGGATGAATGTATGAACGAAAAGACTGTGTGCATGTATGAATACGAAAGAACCACTCCTAAAACTCTTTTCATAAAATTTCTTCGCAGGTAAACAAGTGAAACAAAATTCTAATGCATAGAACTCTTTAATCAGATTAAATCGCGACGTTAGAAAATGAGTTTTAAGGGACCTGGTCGTCGTGGACGGGATAAGAGGAGTCTTGGACCGTCAGAATCATCTAAGAGTCTTTAGAAAAGACCGAAAGTTGAGAATTCTGCTCGTGTTTTTAAGCCAACTACTAAAAATCTGGACCGTCCGTGTGCTCAGTGTGGAAGGTATCATGTTGGCGAGTATTGGAACCGAGACCGAGAATGTTTTAGATGTAAGTCTAAGGCTCATTTGGTTAAGAATTGCCCTCAGGCAATGAAGGTTTGTGGTTTAAACCATGGAGGAAATGGTCATGGAACACCCGGTAGAGGTGCTGAAGGTTCAGATGTGAGACAACCAATGATATGATAGCGGTTAAGTTCCTTGTTTTTGGAGTACTATTTATTGTTTTAGAGATAGTTCAGTCTTGTATTACAAGTGAACTGTTTGAAACTTTGGATGTGAACTTAGAGACTGTGTCTAGAAGGTAAGATAGTTCTTTAAGATTAGAGTGCGCAGCAATAGCATAGTGGGGTGAGTTAGATCGTACGATTGTTCGTTAGTAAGTAATTTCGAGGACGAAATTATTTTAAGGAGGGTAGAACTGTAACATCCTAGAAAGGGCCTATGCATTTTCGGTTTAATTGTACGAAGTAACATGTTTTATGTACTAAGAATAAATTTTGAATATTTTTGGAAACCCAGAAATGAATGAAAATGATTTGGAAATGAACATTTCTGGAAACTTGGAAATGTAAGGAAATGATTCAAAAGAGGAAAGTGAACATTTCTGGAAACTTGGAAATGTAAGGAAATGATTCAAAAGAGGAAAGTGAGCATTTCTGGAAACTTGGAAATGTAAGGAAATGATTCAAAAGAGGAAAGTGAACATTTCTGGAAACCAGGAAATGTAAGGAAATGTCAAGTTTACAGAGCCGAACGAAAATTTTAGGAAACTTAGAAATGACTTAGAAATGTCGAGTTTTAAAGTTTAAAAGAGGAAATTAAGGCATGGTGGCCTTAAAAGAAAAAGTTTGTGAAATTTAACACACAAATAGGCTTGGAAAATTGGCCTGAAGATGCCACTTAGGGTCCCTGGAAATGGCGCCACATGCAAGGTGTTGGGCCTGAGTTCGAATCACTTGGGAAGCAAACAAAAGAAGTTTTATTTTGCTTCCAGAAGCTCTGAGGTGGACGGTACAAGCCTTCTAGAAAGGAGGAGTTTTATTCTCTTTAATATTCGATTAATAAGGTGATAAATAAGGGATTTTTAATTGGATTATTTTCAAGGGATAATAAAGGATTATTCTCTAATTATTTTAAATTAAAGAGATAAAGCTATCAGATAAAGATGAGTGGTGGCCAAGTAAGGGATTCCTTAGATGATAATTTCGGCTATAAAAGGAAGGAAGGAGGGCTACTCATCAATTTTTCTTCCTGCTTTTCTCTCTGCCGAATTTCTTAGTGCTCTCCTCTCTTCTCTTCTCTTTTTATTTTGTCAAGCCGAAATCTACTTCTTCTTTATCCACCATTGCCTATTCTTTAAGCCTCAAGAATCAAAAGTGTTGATACACCTCTAGGCCATAGTCGTCTAGTCTTTAAAACTCCATAGCCAAATCTTTGAGGAGCTCCAAGCATAGGTGCTGTCGATTTCTCCAAGTAAGGGTAAGATCTAGACTCGGTTTCCATTCTTTTCTTTTTAAGCCTGTCGACATTTAGGGACTAATCCCTCATATTGTATTTTGGCCAAAACTATGGAAGGGAATTTTGGGATTTAGTGGTGGTCAACTACAAAAGGAGATCAGTCGGGATTTTCAAGGATCTAAGGTGAGGCAATCGATCTAAGGCTATTTCTCATGATTAAATGATTGGAAATTAGATCTAATATTTATAAGTCTATAGGTATTTCGACAGAGATATAAAAGGATTCCGGGATTTCAAAATTTCAAGGTAAGTCTCTATATACATTCGGCCAAAGGCCATGTTTTATGTTTTAATATTAGATTAAATCCAACATATGGTTAAAGGAATTTCGACAATTCCTAGGGAAACAATGATCAATTTCGGGATTTGTTGGTGTCCAAATCGGCAGCAAGGTAAGTTTAAGAATACTAATCCTATTAGGATTTGGATTTGTGGCCGAATGGCTTTTTATTAAGGTAATAAGTGATAGATCAATGTAGGGATTAAGGATCTAAGCATTAGATCAAGCTTTTCGGGATCTCAAGGAAATTTTAAGCGAATCAGGTGTGTACCCCACACTATTTTATAATACGTTTTATGGCTATGTTAAATTAAAATATGTGATATTAAGAACATGAAAGTGGCTAAGGTACCATGTTTGTAGCACCCCAAACCCGGTCAATACGTCATGACCGAATCTGGCATGCCACGAAGAAAAACGTTTTGATGAAAAACGAGTTAACGATTAAATTTTAGTGAAAAACTTTTTGTTGTTCTATGTTTGTAGAAATCAAGTGTATAATAAGTTAAAAACTGATAATGTACTTTGAAATTCCGTAAATAGATCTTTTAGAAAAAAAACTTAGTTGCAGCTTAGATTCGTAAACCATTTATAAATTAAAGAGAAACTAAAGCAACTAGGTTGAAAATCATATCTAATAGAAATTTGGAAACTTAAGTTTTGGAAAATAATATAAGTTATCGAAAACACTTAAGATGTTAAATTTTTTCAAATAATTTATGTTACCCGATGGTAACGGTTTGAAAACTATCGCGTTTTATATTTTAGAAAACTTTGTGCATATACCATTAATTAAACCATATAATTTGTAAGCCATAATTAAATCAAATTCAAAGCATATAAATAATCCAAAACATAATTAAACAGGCCTTATTACAAATCCATAAAAAGATGAAAACCAAATTAAAATAAAGTACCCAAATGGAAGTTCATGTAAAACCAAATTTTATTGCATGGCCTCCTCGAGTTCATCCGGCTCCTCATCCGCGAATTTACGCATCACCTGAAAAGGTAAGGGAGAAGGTGAGTCACCAAGACTCAGTGCATAATCCCTCTCCCGGGTAATTGCCACGTACTTACACAAATTATAACCAAGCAATATATATATGATGCACCCAACCTAGCCATTCGTAACTCCTTTTTCTACCCCGTGTGGTACCAAACCACTGGTGGTGCCAAACCACTGGTGACCAAAGTCACGATATTCAATATTGTGATACCAAATCACTGGTGACCCAAAGTCACAAATAATCAAGTTGTGGGGCCAACCCACTTGTGATACCAAATCACTGGCGACGATCCCAATACATCAAATGTGGGGCCAACCCACGGTGGTGTGAAACCACTGGGACGAGTCGCTATGAGGTGCCAAACCTCTGGTGTCCCAAAGACACAAATGTGATACCAAATCACTGGTGACCAAAGTCACGAATAATCAAGTTGTGGGGCCAACCCACTTGTGATACCATATCACTGGCGACAATCCCATATCTTAAAAGTGGGGCCAACCCAAGGTGGTATTAAACCACAGGGACGAGTCGCTATGAGGTGCCAAACCTCTGGTGTCCCAAAGTCACAAATGTGATACCAAATCACTGGAGGTGCCAAACCTCTGGTGTCCAAACACACAAATATCAATCTCCCCCTCCTCTCATATTGCCCATACCAATGCAATAGATAAACAGATCATGTCAATATACTTTGATATGAACATATAACCAATACATAACCTAGATCGTGATATTAAACAATATATAGCATCATCATATCGAAACGGACTTACTCGTATCCTTGCTCATACCCATCAAGGTATCATATCAATATCTCATAGTTTTCGGCTTAAACAACATGAATAATTATTTAACACACACATATATATATAACCGAGTTATAAAGTGTGTAAGGTACACACCTGACACCAACTAAAGTATTAAGATCCAAAGATCCGATCTACCGTACTAGATCACCTTGTCCTACATTCGGCCAAATCACAGAACTTTAAGCAACACCATTCGGTCAACATCATATCTTAATCCCAAAAGCCTTAGGCTTTCTCAATCAACTTAAAGAATATTGAATCCTTACCACATGACTTACTAACTTCAATTGCTAAAGGAAAGGCTTAAATCAATTACTTCCGGAGTCCCAAAGAGCCTAAAAGAATAATCGGTTCCTAAAAATGGTTAGAACTTTACAAACAAATGCCCAAAGATTCGGCCTTTGTCCACAAGAAAACGACATAGAAAGGAGAAAGAAACAAAGGAAAAACGGCCATGAACACTTACCTTCTTCCAAAACCGATTGAAGAGAACCAAAAGGAATGCCTACCCTTGATGATATTCGGCCAAAACAATACTAAAAGGGAGTGGGAAGTTTCGGCAATATGGTTATGAAAGAAGAAAGCAATTGATATGTGAATGAAAAGTAAGGAAGTATGTGAGTAGAAAAGAGAATAAAATAAATGAGAGAGGGAGGATTCGGCTTAAGCAACAATGGAAGAAAAGAAAAGAGAGTTTGAAGAAGAGAGAGATTCGGCCAAAAGAAAGAAAAATGAAATGTGTTTGAGCAAATATCAAAAGAAGAAAAGAGGGAGATGGGAGAAATGAGGTTCGGCCAACACCTTGTTTGCCGAAAAGAAAGGTGCACAAAGTGTAAAAATGTAGTTTTAGTTTCAAAAGGAAAAAATGAAAGAAAGAGAATGGTATTTGGTTCAACACAAAAATGAGAGCTAAAATCCAAAGCAATTTGCACAAAATGCCTAGGTACATTAGGCCAAAGAAGGAGTTTTTGGAGAGAAAAAGAAACAAATGCCAAAAGGTGCACAAATGCTAAAGCTGGCCAACTATCCTCCCCCAAACCTCTTATCAATATTCGGCCACCCCCCTAGCCATACATGCCGTCCACATACATGCACTAAAGGCCTTGGAATAGTTTCCAAAACATCTTCCTTAAGCCAAGCCTTATGTCCCCCATCCTTCCATAACCTTAAGATTCCTTTCCCAAAGTATAAACTTTCCTAAACCAATATTCAACTTACCAAAAATTTGAAAGTCCAACCTTCCATATGTAAAACTTGACTGTCCATTAATGCTAGGATGTACAAAAATACAGTCCTCAAAATGCCTTCCATGCTACTCGAACCATTTCCCTCATGCCACCTTTCATGCATCTTAACCACCATGCCACTAACTCCCTTGTGTTAGAAATTTACACTTAAATTAACTTAAGTGTCAAGTTCACCTAACCCGTTTCATTAAATAAACCATACTAAAAATTATTCTAGCTTAGCTAATAATTCCAAATTTTCACACAAATACACTAAGTACACAATAACAATCATATCCGAGCTAACACAAATAACAAGATGATACTCTAATATTTTTAGGATGTTACAATTCTACCCCCTTAAGAAAATTTCGTCCTCGAAATTACCTGATCAAAAGAGTTGAGGATACTGCTGCCTCATCATATCCTCCGGTTCCCACATAGCTTCTTCTACGCCATGAGTCCGCCATAAAACCTTCACTAAAGGAACTGACTTTTTGCGCAAAACTTTAACGTCTCGATCTAGAATCTGCACAGGTTCCTCTTCCACCGTCAGATCTGGACTCACCTCTATTTCCTTTACTGCCACGACATGTGATGGATCAGAATGATAGCGTCTAAGCATGGAGACATGGAACATATCATGAATCTGACTCAGTTCTGATGGCAACTCGAGCTGATAAACTACTGGTCCCACTCGTCTCAACACCTTATACGGCCCAATAAACCTTGGACTTAACTTCCCTTTTCTCCCAAATCTTAACACTTTCTTCCATGGCGAGACTTTCAGAAAAACTTTGTCACCCACGGCAAACTCTATATCCCTCCGCTTGAGATCGGCATATGACTTTTGCCTATCCGAAGCTTCCTTCAGACGAGCCTGAATCATCTTAACCTTATCCTCAGTCTCTGCAACCAACTCTGGTCCTAACATCTAACGCTCACCCAACTCAGTCTAGCATGTAGGTGTGCGACACCTCCTTCCATACAACGCCTCATATGGTGCCATCTTAATGCTTGCCTGATAACTATTGTTGTATGCGAACTCAGCTAACGGAAAAAACTCTTCCCAGCTGCCTCTAAAGTCCAAAACACAACCTCTTAACATATCCTCTAAAATTTATAACCCTTTCCGACTGCCCGTCAGACTGTGGATGAAATGCGGTACTGAAATCCAACCGCGTACCCAAAGCCTGATGTAACGCTCTCAAAAACCTCGACCTAAATCTTGGATCCCTATCCGAGATGATCGACACTGGCACACCGTGCAACCTCACTATCTCCACTACATACAACTTAGCTAACCTCTGAAGTGAGTAATCCACCCTTATCGGAATGAAATGAGCTGACTTAGTCAGACGATCCACAATCACCCAAATTGAATCCTTCTTACTAGGCGTAAGAGGTAATCCACTGACAAAGTCCATAGTGATCCTTTCCCACTTCCACTGTGGAATCTTCACCGGGTGAAGTAACCCAGACGGCAACTGATGTTCCGCCTTGACCTGCCGACACGTCAGACATTTGCCCACAAACTCAGTTACCTCTCGCTTCAGACCTGGCCACCAAAACTGCTCTCTTAAATCCCGATACATCTTGCTACCTCCAGGATGCATAGCGTATGGGCTGCTATGTGCATCCCGAAGAATCCTTTGCCTCAACTAAACATCCTTCGGCATACAAGCTCTCCGTTTAAAACACAATACTCCATCACTGGACAAACTATAATCCTCTAAACCTCCGTTCTGAACCCGCAACCTCCGATCATTCAAACCATCATCCACTTACTTTTTATCCTTGATTTGCTCTAACCAAGTCGGCTTGACTTGCAATTCAGCCATAAGACTCCCATTGTCATATAAGCTAAGACGAGCAAACATCGATCTAAAGTTAGATACAGCCTTACGGCTCAACGCGTCTGCCACCATGTTAGCCTTGCCCGGATGATACTCAATCGAACAGTCGTAGTCCTTCAACAACTCAATCCATCTACGCTGCCTCAAGTTCAAATCCTTCTGAGTCAAAAGATGCTTAAGACTCTTGTGATCCGTGTAAACTATCGACTTCTCTCCGTACAAATAGTGTCTCCAAATCTTCAAAGCGAAAACCACTGCAGCTAATTCCAAGTCATGCGTCGGATAGTTAACTTCATGTGGTCTCAACTGTCGAGATGCATAAGCCACTACCTTCCCTTCTTGCATCAGCACATATCCCAAACCAGTATGTGATGCATCACAATAAACCGTTAATTCCTTGCCTGCCTCGGGTTGAATCAAAACCGGAGCTTCAGTCAGAATCTTCTTCAACTTGTCGAAACTTCCTTGCTGCTTCTCGGTCCATACAAATAGAACTTCTTTCCTCAATAACTTGGTCATAGGTGCGGTGATCAAAGAAAATCCTTCCACAAATCTTCGGTAATACCCCGCCAAACCTAGAAAACTCCGAATCTCAGCCACTAACTTAGGCGGCTTCCAGTCCAACACTGCCTCAATTTTTCGAGGATCCACTCTAATCCCCTCGGTGATACTCGTGACCCAAGAAAGTCACCTCCTAAGCGAAACTCGCATTTACTAAATTTGGCATAAAGCTGCTTTTCCCTCAGAATCCGTAACACTACTCGCAAATGCGCATCATGCTCCTCCTCTGACTTTGAGTATACCAAAATATCGTCTATAAATACCACAACAAATTGATCCAAAAACTGCTGGAATACCCGATTCATCATATCCATGAATGCTACCGGCGCGTTACTCAATCCAAACGGCATCACCAGAAATTCGTAGTGCCCACACCGAGTGCGAAATGCCGTCTTATGAATATCAGCCTCTTTCACCTTGGAGTGAATCAGATCAAACTCCCCAAATGGCAGTTCCATCAGATCAGCTACGAACACTACCCCTTGGAGTTCTAGGGGTACATCTCTATACAGCTTATTTACTTCTACAGAGTGACCTAGAGGGCTAAATGCGGTCATCTTCCCGTATAGTCTCGAAATCTAAGCTCATGGTCTTTACTATGCTACTAGCAACATACGAATGCGTCGAACCCACATCTATCAAAGCAGTATATGGCACACCAAAGTTTAAGAACGTACTAGTTATGACATCCGGTGCGTCTCCCTCCTCTCGACGCCTCGCTGCGTACACCAAACCAGGCTGTCTTGCCTCAGTGTTGCCAGCACCTCTGCCAGATGCTCCTCGGCCTCGACGAGAACCATTACTTCCTCTACCATTACCACGACCTCTCTGCGGTGGCGGTCCTTCCTTCCTACGAATCGAGCACGACGACCTTGACCTCGATCGATTCTGGCTAGCTTTCGTGGACAGTCTCTCACACGATGATCCAACGAGCCACACTCGAAACATCCTATCCCTCCGGTCTAGCATTTGCCCCAATGAAATTTTCCACAACGGTTACACTTTGTCTTTGGTCCGATTAGCGATAATGAGCCTCCGGACCGATTCGACCCACTCGCCTAGCCCTCTTACGAGAATTACCGGTGACCGGATGATCCATAACCTCTCTTATGCTTATTCCGTCATAACTAACTCGTCTTCCGATTCCTTTATTCCTTCGGCTATCTTAGCCTTTTCAACTAAAGCAGTAAACTCTCGCTCCTAATGTGGAGCAATCAACAATCTCAGCTCGTCCTTTAAACCATCCTCGAACCTAACACATCGCTCGTGCTCCGAAGCCACGATACCTCCAGCATACCGACTCAATCTTAAAAATTTCGCCTCATATTCTGATACGGACTTATTACCTTGGACCAAACTTAGAAATGCCTTACGCTGCACATTAATGTAATTAGACCTAAATATTCCGCTGATACGCTGCCTTGAAATAATCCCAAGTGAGATCCTCCGCTGCAGCACTATTCCGTACCGTGAGCCACCACTGATATGACTCATCCCGAAGAAGCGACACAATCCCTTTTAGTTTCTCCTCAGCATTCAGATCCAAGTCATCCATGATTCGCTCCGTCGCCTCTAGCCAATATTCAGCCGCACTAGGAGCTACACCTGAAACACCTTGAAATACCTCCGCTCCATTGGATCGGAGTTGCTCGGGTACAGATTTTCGAGCTTTCGTACATCCACTTAATCCAGCTACCCTCTCTAGAACTCGCAGCACTGCTTGAGACAGTGCGTCATCCCCCGTTTGATCATGATGCTCAACTCCAACCGCGGGTGGTGGTGGTGGTACCTCATTTTCGGATCCTTGATTAGACCTCATTGGTTCAGACACAGCCATCCTACCACGACCGCGTCCACGAGTAATACGACCTCAGCCTCGAGTACTCATGTCTAAAGTCTCGATTTATCTAATTTGGAAGTTTTATGCATTAGTCATTATTCCACTTTCTTTAAAACAAAGTTTTATGAATAATTATAATAAGAGATTGTTTCGCGAGTACATCCAACCTATAGTTTTTGGTCTCTAGAGTAGTTCCTACTACTATTCAGTCATGCCAACATCATCATATCATATCATCAAAATCAACAGTTTGATGTACTTACCAGGGCAGATTGATGCCGGAGACTCGGGGCCATGCCTTTCCAACCATATAATTTTTCAACAAAACATTTTAAGACCATAATTGAAATCATTTTGGGCCTCGGGCCCACAGTCGAGCTTTTGAACCTGGCTCTGATACCAATTTGTAACACCCCAAACCCGGTCAATACGCCATGACCGAATCTGGCATGCCACGAAGAAAAACGTTTGGAAGAAAAACGAGTTAACGATTAAATTTTAGTGAAAAACTTTTTGTTGTTCTATGTTTGTAGAAATCAAGTGTATAATAAGTTAAAAACTGATAATTTACTTTGAAACTCCGTAAATAGATCTTTTAAAAAAAAAACTTAGTTGCAGCTTAGATTCGTAAACCATTTCTAAATTAAAGAGAAACTAAAGCAACTAGGTTGAAAATCATATCTAATAGAAATTTGGAAACTTAAGTTTTGGAAAATAATATAAGTTATCGAAAACACTTAAGATGTTAAATTTTATCAAATAATTTATGTTACCCGATGGTAACGGTTTGAAAACTATCGCGTTTTGTATTTTAGAAAACTTTGTGCATATACCATTAATTAAACCATATAATTTGTAAGCCATAATTAAATCAAATTCAAAGCATATAAATAATCCAAAACATAATTAAACAGGCCTTATTACAAATCCATAAAAAGATGAAAACCAATTTGAAATAAAGTACCTAAATGGAAGTTCATGTAAAATCAAATTTTATTGCATGGCCTTCTCGAGTTCATCCGGCTCCTCATCCGCGAATTTACGCATCACCTGAAAAGGTAAGGGAGAAGGTGAGACACCAAGACTCAGTGCATAATCCCTCTCCCGGGTAATTGCCACGTACTTACACAAATTATAACCAAGCAATATATATATATATATGATGCACCCAACCTAGCCATTCGTAACTCCTTTTTCTACCCCGTGTGGTACCAAACCACTGGTGGTGCCAAACCACTGGTGACCAAAGTCACGATATTCAATATTGTGATACCAAATCACTGGTGACCCAAAGTCACAAATAATCAAGTTGTGGGGCCAACCCACTTGTGATACCAAATCACTGGCGACGATCCCAATACATCAAATGTGGGGCCAACCCACGGTGGTGTGAAACCACTGGGATGAGTCGCTATGAGGTGCCAAACCTCTGGTGTCCAAAAGACACAAATGTGATACCAAATCACTGGTGACCAAAGTCGTGAATAATCAAGTTGTGGGGCCAAGCCACTTGTGATACCAAATCACTGGCGACAATCCCATATCTCAAAAGTGGGGCCAACCCACGGTGGTATTAAACTACAGGGACGAGTCGCTATGAGGTGCCAAACCTCTGGTGTCCCAAAGACACAAATGTGATACCAAATCACTGGAGGTGCCAAACCTCTGGTGTCCGAAGACACGAATATAAATCTCCCCCTCCTCTCATATTGCCCATACCAATGCAATAGATAAACAGATCATGTCAATATGCTTTGATATGAACATATAACCAATACATAACGTAGATCGTGATATTAAACAATATATAGCATCATCATATCGAAACGGACTTACTCGTATCCTTGCTCATACCCATCAAGGTATCATATCAATATCTCATAGTTTTCGGCTTAAACAACATGAATAATTATTTAACACACACATATATATATAACCGAGTTATAAAGTGTGTAAGGTACACACCTGACACCAACTAAAGTATTAAGATCCAAAGATCCGATCTACATCAGTACTAGATCACCTTGTCCTACATTCGGCCAAATCACAGAACTTTAAGCAACACCATTCGGTCAACATCATATCTTAATCCCAAAAGCCTTAGGCTTTCTCAATCAACTTAAAGAATATTGAATCCTTACCACATGACTTACTAACTTCAATTGCTAAAGGAAAGGCTTAAATCAATTACTTCCGGAGTCCCAAAGAGCCTAAAAGAATAATCGGTTCCAAAAAATGGTTAGAACTTTACAAACAAATGCCCAAAGATTCGGCCTTTGTCCACAATAAAACGACATAGAAAGGAGAAAGAAACAAAGGAAAAACGGCCATGAACACTTACCTTCTTCCAAAACCGATTGAAGAGAACCAAAATGAATGCCTACCCTTGATGATATTCGGCCAAAACAATACTAAAAGGGAGTGGGAAGTTTCGGCAATATGGTTATGAAAGAAGAAAGCAATTGATATGTGAATGAAAAGTAAGGAAGTATGTGAGTAGAAAAGAGAATAAAATAAATGAGAGAGGGAGGATTCGGCTTAAGCAACAATGGAAGAAAAGAAAAGAGAGTCTGGACAAGAGAGAGATTCGGCCAAAAGAAAGAAAAATGAAATGTGTTTGAGCAAATATCAAAAGAAGAAAAGAGGGAGATGGGAGAAATGAGGTTCGGCCAACACCTTGTTTGCCGAAAAGAAAGGTGCACAATGTGTAAAAATGTAGTTTTGGTTTCAAAAGGAAAAAATGAAAGAAAGAGAATGGTATTTGGTTCAACACAAAAATGAGAGCTAAAATCCAAAGCAATTTGCACAAAATGCCTAGGTACATTCGGCCAAAGAAGGAGTTTCTGGAGAGAAAAAGAAACAAATGCCAAAAGGTGCACAAATGCTAAAGCTGGCCAACTATCCTCCCCCAAACCTCCTATCAATATTCGGCCACCCCCCTAGCCGTACATACCGTCCACATACATGCACTAAAGGCCTTGGAATAGTTTCCAAAACATCTTCCTTAAGCCAAGCCTTATGTCCCCCATCCTTCCATAACCTTAAGATTCCTTTCCCAAAGTATAAACTTTCCTAAACCAATATTCAACTTACCAAAAATTTGAAAGTCCAACCTTCCATATGTAAAACTTGACCGTCCATTAATGCTAGGATGTACAAAAATACAGTCCTCAAAATGCCTTCCATACTACTCGAACCATTTCCTTCATGCCACCTTTCATGCATCTTAACCACCATGCCACTAACTCCCTTGTGTTAGAAATTTACACTTAAATTAACTTAAGTGTCAAGTTCACCTAACCCATTTCATTAAATAAACCATACTAAAAATTATTCTAGCTTAGCTAATAATTCCAAATTTTCACACAAATATACTAAGTACACAATAACAATCATATCTGAGCCAACACAAATAACAAGATGATACTCTAATATTTTTAGGATGTTACAATTCTACCCCATTAAGAAAATTTCATCCTCGAAATTACCTGGTCAAAAGAGTTGAGGATACTGCTGCCTCATCATATCCTCCGGTTCCCACGTAGCTTCTTCCACGCCATGATTCCGCCATAAAACCTTCACTAAAGGAACTGACTTCTTGTGCAAAACTTTTACGTCTCGATCTAGAATCTGCACTGGTTCCTCTTCCACCGTCAGATCTGGACTCACCTCTATTTCCACTACTGCCACGACATGCGATGGATCAGAACGATAGCGTCTAAGCATGAAGACATGGAACATATCATGAATCTGACTCAGTTCTGATGGCAACTCAAGCTGATAAGCTACTGGTCCCACTCGTCTCAACACCTTATACGGCCCAATAAACCTTGGACTTAACCTCCCTTTTCTCCCAAATCTTAACACTTTCTTCTATGGCGAGACTTTCAGAAAAAACTCTTCCCAGCTGCCTCTAAAGTCCAAAACACAACCTCTTAACATATCCTCTAAAATTTATAACCCTTTCCGACTGCCCGTCAGACTGTGGATAAAATGCGGTACTGAAATCCAACCGCGTACCCAAAGCCTGATGTAACGCTCTCCAAAACCTCGACGTAAATCTTAGATCCCTATCCGAGATGATCAACACTGGCACACCGTGCAACCTCACTATCTCCGCTACATACAACTTAGCTAACCTCTGAAGCGAGTAATCCACCCTTACCGGAATGAAATGAGCTGACTTAGTCAGACGATCCACAATCACCCAAACTGAATCCTTCTTACTAGGCGTAAGAGGTAATCCACTGACAAAGTCCATAGTGATCCTTTTCCACTTCCACTGTGTAATCTTCACTGACTGAAGTAACCAAGACGGCAACTGATGTTCTGCCTTGACCTACTGACACGTCAGACATTTGCCCACAAACTCAGTTACCTCCTGCTTCAGACCTGGCCACCAAAACTGCTCTCTTAAATCCCGATACATCTTGCTACCTCTAGGATGCATAGCGTATGGGCTACTATGTGCATCTCGAAGAATCCTTTGTCTCAACTCAACATCCTTCGACATACAAGCTCTCCCTTTAAAACACAATACTCTATCACTGGACAAACTATAATCCTCTAAACCTCCGTTCTGAGCCTGCAACCTCCGATCATTCAAACCATCATCCACTAACTTTTTATCCTTGATTTGCTCTAACCAAGTCGGCTTGACTTGCAATTCAGCCATAAGACTCCCATCGTCATATAAGCTAAGACGAGCAAACATCGATCTTAAGTCAGATACAACCTTACAGCTCAACGCGTTTGCCACCACGTTAGCCTTGCCCGGATGATACTCAATCGAACAGTCGTAGTCCTTCAACAACTCAATCCATCTACGCTGCCTCAAGTTCAAATCCTTCTGAGTCAAAAGATACTTAAGACTCTTGTGATCCATGTAAACTATCGACTTCTTTCCGTACAAATAATGTCTCCAAATCTTCAAAGCGAAAACTACTGCAGCTAATTCCAAGTCATGCGTTGGATAGTTAAATTCATGTGGTCTCAACTGTCGAGATGCATAGGCCACTACCTTCCCTTCTTGCATCAGCACACATCCCAAACTAGTATGTGATGCATCACAGTAAACCGTTAATTCCTTGCCTGCCTCGGGTTGAATCAAAACCGGAGCTTCAATCAGAATCTTCAACTTGTCGAAACTTCCTTGCTGCTTCTCGGTCCACACAAATGAAACTCCTTTCCTCAAAAACTTGGTCATAGGGGCGGCGATCAAAGAAAATCCTTCCACAAATCTTCGGTAATACCCCGCCAAACCTAGAAAACTCTGAATCTCAGCCACTAACTTAGGCGGCTTCCAATCCAACACTGCCTCAATTTTTCGAGGATCCACTCTAATCCCCTTAGCTGATACTACGTGACCCAAGAAAGTCACCTCCCTAAGCCAGAACTCGCATTTACTAAATTTGGTATAAAGCTGCTTTTCCCTCAGAATCCGTAACACTACTCGCAAATGCGCATCATGCTCCTCCTCTGACTTTGAGTATACCAAAATATCGTCTATAAATACCACAACAAATTGATCCAAAAACTGCTGGAATACCCGATTCATCATATCCATGAATGCTACCGGCGCGTTAGTCAATCCAAACGGCATCACCAGAAATTTGTAGTGCCCAGACCGAGTGCGAAATGCCGTCTTATGGATATCAGCCTCTTTCACCTTTAGCTGATGATATCCAGACCTTAAATCAATCTTGGAGAAAACCGCTGCCCCATTAAGTTGATCAAACAAGTCATCTATCCTCGGCAAAGGATACTTGTTTTTGATCGTCAGCTTATTCAATTGGCGGTAGTCTATACACATCTGCATCGTACCATCTTTCTTCTTGACAAAAAGTACCGGCGCTCCCCATGGCGAAACACTTGGTCGGATAAAACCTCGATCCAACAACTCCTGAATCTGAGCCTTCAATTCCACTAATTCCTTCGGAGCCATCCTATATGGAGCAATAGAAACTGGCGTAGTTCCGGGTAACAGATCTATACCAAATTCAAATTCAAGATCCGGAGGCAGTCCCGGAAGTTCTTCTGGAAATACCTCAGCATATTCCTTTACCGTTCGAACATTCCCTACAGTAAACTCCTTAGCCTCCAACGCACACACATGGACCACAAACGCCTCACAGCCCTTCCTGACCAACTTTACCGCTTTTAATGCAGACACCACGTTGGATAGATTATCTCTTCTATTACCTATCATAACCACTTCTTCCCCATCAGCTGCCTTCAAAACCATGCGCTTAGCAACGTAATCCAAACTTGCTTGGTACTTGACAAACCAATCCATCCCGAGAATCAGATCAAACTCCCCAAATGGCAGTTCCATCAGATCAGCTACGAACACTACCCCTTGGAGTTCTAGGGGTACATCTCTATACAGCTTATTTACTTCTACAGAGTGACCTAGAGGGCTAAGCACGATCATCTTCCTAGAAGTAGTCTCAGAATCTAAGCTCATGGTCTTTACTATGCTACTAGCCACATACGGATGCATCGAACCCACATCTCTCAAAGCAGTATATGGCACACCAAAAATTAAGAACGTACCGGTTATGACGTCTGGTGCGTCTCCCTCCTCTCGACGCCTCGCTGCGTACACCAAACCAGGCTGTCTTGCCTCAGTGTTGCCAGCACCTCTGCCAGATGCTCCTCGGCCTCGACTAGAACACTTACTTTCTCTACCATTACCACGACCTCACTGCGGTGGCGGTCCTTCCCTTCTGAACTGAGCATGACCTTGACCCTCAGACTGATTCCTGGCTAGCTTTCGTGGAGAGTCTCTCACACGATGATCCAACGAGCCACACTCAAAACATCCTTTCCCTCTGATCCAGCATTCGCCCCAATGAAATTTTCCACATCGGTTACACTGTGTCTTTGGTCCCGATTAGCGATATGAGCCTCCGGACTGATTCGACCCACTCTGCCTAGCCCTCTTCTGAGAATTACCGACTGACTCGGATGATCCATAACCTCTCTTATGCTTATTCCGGTCGTAACTCTGTCTTCTAGATTCCTTTATTCCTTCGGCTATCTTAGCCTTTTCAACTAAAGCAGTAAACTCTCGCTCCTGATGTGGAGCAATCAGCAATCTCAGCTCGTCCCTTAAACCATCCTCGAACCTAACACATCGCTCGTGCTCCGAAGCCACGATACCTCCAGTATACCGACTCAATCTTAAAAATTCCGCCTCATATTCTGATACGGACTTATTACCTTAGACCAAACTCAGAAATGCCTTACGCTGCACATCAATGTAATTAGACCTAACATATTTTCGCTGATACGCTGCCTTGAAATAATCCCAAGTGAGATCCTCTGCTGCAGCACTATTCCGTACCGTGAGCCACCATTGATATGACTCATCCCGAATAAGCGACACAATCCCTTTTAGTTTCTCCTCAGCATTCAGATCCAAGTCATCCATGATTCGCTCCGTCGCCTCTAGCCAATATTCAGCCGCACTAGGAGCTACACCTGAAACACCTCGAAATACCTCCGCTCCATTGGATCAGAGTCGCTCGGGTACAAATTTTTGAGCTCCCGTGCCTCCAATTAATCCAGCTACCCTCTCTAGAACTCGCAGCACCGCTTGAGACACTGCGTCATCCCCCGTTTGATCATGATGCTCAACTCCAACCACTGGTGGTGGTGGTGGTACCTCATATTTGGATCCTTGACTAGACCTCACTGGTTCAGACACAGCCATCCTACCACGACCGCGTCCACGAGTAATATGACCTCGACCTCGAGTACTCATGTCTAAAGTCTCGACTTATCTAATTTAGAAGTTTCATGCATTAGTCATTATTCCACTTTCTTTAAAACAAAGTTTTATGAATAATTATAATAAGAGATTGTTTCGCGAGTACATCCAACCTATAGTTTTGGGTCTCTAGAGTAGTTCCTACTACTATTCAGTCATGCCAACATCATCATATCACATCATCAAAATCAACAGTTTGATGTACTTACTAGGGCGGATTGATGCCAGAGACTCGGGGCCATGCCTTTCCAACCATATAATTTTTAAACAAAACATTTTAAGACCATACTTTAAATCATTTTGGGCCTCGAGCCCATAGCCGAGCCTTTGAACTTGGCTTTGATACCAATTTGTAACACCCCAAACTCGGTCAATATGCCATGGCCGAATCTGGCATGCCACGGAGAAAAACGTTTTGAAGAAAAACGAGTTAACGATTAAATTTTAGTGAAAAACTTTTTGTTGTTCTATGTTTGTAGAAATCAAGTGTATAATAAGTTAAAAACTGATAATTTACTTTGAAATTCCGTAAATAGATCTTTTAAAAAAAAACTTAGTTGCAACTTAGATTCGTAAACCATTTATAAATTAAAGAGAAACTAAAGCAATTAGGTTGAAAATCGTATCTAATAGAAATTTGGAAACTTAAGTCTTGGAAAATAATATAAGTTATCGACAACACTTAAGCTGTTAAATTTATCAAATAATTTATGTTACCCGATGGTAAGGGTTTTAAAATTATCGCGTTTTGTATTTTAGAAAAATTTGTGCATATACCATTAATTAAACCATATAATTTGTAAGCCATAATTAAATCAAATTCAAAGCATATAAATAATCAAAAACATAATTAAACAGGCCTTATTACAAATCCATAAAAAGATGAAAACCAAATTAAAATAAAGTACCCAAATGGAAGTTCATGTAAAACCAAATTTTATTGCATGGCCTCCTCGAGTTCATCCGGCTCCTCATCTGCGAATTTACGCATCACCTGAAAAGGTAAGGGAGAAGGTGAGTCACCAAGCCTCAGTGCATAATCCCTCTCCCGGGTAATTGCCACGTACTTACACAAATTATAACCAAGCAATATATATATATATATGATGCACCCAACCTAGCCATCCGTAACTCCTTTTTCTACCCCGTGTGGTACCAAACCACTGGTGGTGCCAAACCACTGGTGACCAAAGTCACGATATTCAATATTGTGATACCAAATCACTGGTGACCCAAAGTCACATATAATCAAGTTGTGGGACCAACCCACTTGTGATACCAAATCATTGGCGACGATCCCAATACATCAAATGTGGGGCCAACCCACGGTGGTGTGAAACCACTGGGATGAGTCGCTATGAGGTGCCAAACCTCTGGTGTCCCAAAGACACAAATGTGATACCAAATCACTGGTGACCAAAGTCACGAATAATCAAGTTGTGGGGCCAACCCACTTGTGATACCAAATCACTGGCGACAATTCCATATCTCAAAAGTGGGGCCAACCCACGGTGGTATTAAACTACAGGGACGAGTCGCTATGAGGTGCCAAACCTCTGGTGTCCCAAATACACAAATGTGATACCAAATCACTGGAGGTGCCAAACCTCACGGTGTCCAAAGACACGAATATAAATCTCCCCTCTCTCTCATATTGCCCATACCAATGCAATAGATAAATGAGATCATGTCAATATGCTTTGATATGAACATATAACCAATACATAACGTAGATCGTGATATTAAACAATATATAGCATCATCATATCGAAACGAACTTACCCGTATCCTTGCTCATACCCATCAAGGTATCATATCAATATCTCATAGTTTTCGGCTTAAACAACATGAATAGTTATTTAACACACACATATATATAACCGAGTTATAAAGTGTGTAAGGTACACACCTGACACCAACTAAAGTATTAAGATCCAAAGATCCGATCTACCGTACTAGATCACCTTGTCCTACATTCGGCCAAATCATAGAACTTTAAGCAACACCATTCGGTCAACATCATATCTTAATCCCAAAAGCCTTAGCTTTCTCAATCAACTTAAAGAATATTAAATCCTTACCACTTGACTTACTAACTTCAATTGCTAAAGGAAAGGCTTAAATCAATTGCTTCCGAAGTCCCAAAGAGCCTAAAAGAATAATCAATTCCTAAAAATGGTTAGAACTTTGCAAACAAATGCCCAAAGATTCGGCCTTTGTCCACAAGAAAACTACATAGAAAGGAGAAAGAAACAAAGGAAAAATGGCCATGAACACTTACCCTCTTCCAAAACCGATTGAAGAGAACCAAAATGAATGCCTACCCTTGATGATATTCGGCCAAAACAATACTAAAAGGGAGTGGGAAGTTTCGGCAATATGGTTATGAAAGAAGAAAGCAATTGATATGTGAATGAAAAGTAAGGAAGTGTGTGAGTAGAAAAGAGAATAAAATAAATGAAAGAGGGAGGATTCAGCTTAAGCAACAATAGAAGAAAAGAAAAGAGAGTTTGGAGAAGAGAGAGATTTGGAGCAAATATCAAAAGAAGAAAAGAGGGAGATGGGAGAACTGAGGTTCGGCAACACCTTGTTTGCCGAAAAGAAAGGTGCACAAAATGTAAAAATGTAGTTTTGGTTTCAAAAGGAAAAATGAGAGAAAGAGAATGGTATTTGGTTGAACACAAAAATGAGAGCTAAAATCCAAAGCAATTTGCACAAAATGCCTAGGTACATTCGGCCAAAGAAGGAGTTTTTGGAGAGAAAAAGAAACAAATGCCAAAAGGTGCACAAATGCTAAAGCTGGCCGACTATCCTCCCCCAAACCTCCTATCAATATTCGGCCACCCCCTAGCCATACATGCCGTCCACATACATGCACTAAAGGCCTTGGAATAGTTTCCGAAACATCTTCCTTAAGCCAAGCCTTATGTCCCCCATCCTTCCATAACCTTAAGATTCCTTTCCCAAAGTATAAACTTTCCTAAACCAATATTCAACTTACCAAAAATTTGAAAGTCCAACCTTCCATATGTAAAACTTGACCGTCCATTAATGCTAGGATGTACAAAAATACAATCCTCAAAATGCCTTCCATGCTACTCGAACCATTTCCCTCATGCCACCTTTCATGCATCTTAACCACCATGCCACTAACTCCCTTGTGTTAGAAATTTACACTTAAATTAACTTAAGAGTCAAGTTCACCTAATCCACTTCATTAAATAAACCATACTAAAAATTATTCTGGCTTAGCTAATAATTCCAAATTTTCACACAAATATACTAAGTACACAATAACAATCATATCCGAGCTAACACAAATAACAAGATGATACTCTAATATTTTTAGGATGTTACAATTCTACCCCCTTAAGAAAATTTCGTCCTCGAAATTACCTGATCAAAAGAGTTGAGGATACTGCTACCTCATCATATCCTCCGGTTCCCACGTAGCTTCTTCCACGCCATGATTCTGCCATAAAACCTTTACTAAAGGAACTGACTTCTTGCGCAAAACTTTTACGTCTCGATCTAGAATCTGTACAGGTTCCTCTTCCACCGTCAGATCTAGACTCACCTCTATTTCCACTACTGCCACGACATGCGATGGATCAGAACGATAGCGTCTAAGCATGGAGACATGGAACACATCGTGAATCTGACTCAGTTCTGATGGCAACTCGAGCTGATAAGCTACAGGTCCCACTCGTCTCAACACCTTAAATGGCCCAATAAACCTTAGACTTAACTTCCCCTTTCTCCCAAATCTTAACACTTTCTTCCATGGCGAGACTTTCAGAAAAACTTTGTCACCCACGGAAACTCTATATCCCTCCGCTTGAGATCGGTATACGACTTTTGCCTATCCGAAGCTTCCTTCAGACGAGCCTGAATCATCTTAACCTTATCCTCAGTCTCCGCAACAAACTCTGGTCCTAACATCTGACGCTCACCCAACTCAGTCTAGCATGTGGGTGTGCGACACCTCCTACCATACAACGCCTCATATGGTGCCATCTTAATGCTTGCCTGATAACTATTGTTGTATGCGAACTCAGCTAACGGCAAAAACTCTTCCCAGCTGCCTCTGAAGTCCAAAACACAACCTCTTAACATATCCTCTAATATTTGTATAACCCTTTCCGACTACCCGTCAGACTGTGGATGAAATACGGTACTGAAATCCAACCGCGTACCCAAAGCCTGATGTAACGCTCTCCTAAACCAATATTCAACTTACCAAAAATTTGAAAGTCCAACCTTCCATATGTAAAACTTGACCGTCCATTAATGCTAGGATGTACAAAAATACAATCCTTAAAATGCCTTCCATGCTACTCGAACCATTTCCCTCATGCCACTTTCATGCATCTTAACCACCATGCCACTAACTCCCTTGTGTTAGAAATTTACACTTAAATTAACTTAAGTGTCAAGTTCACCTAATCCACTTCATTAAATAAACCATACTAAAAATTATTCTAGCTTAGCTAATAATTCAAAATTTTCACACAAATATACTAAGTACACAATAACAATCATATCCGAGCTAACACAAATAACAAGATGATACTCTAATATTTTTAGGATGTTACAATGTTATGGTACAAAGTACTGAGGTACGTTTCCTACTCCTACTAGGAATATGAAATATGTTAATTGTAACATGAGAATAAGAATAAGAATGTGAACCTTGGCATATTTATGCATATTATTATTATATGGGGCATATGGGATTGTTTTGAAAGGGGAAGTGAATGTGGTGAACTAAGACCACGAACACGGTGACCTAAGACCGTGATATCTGAAAGTGGTGACCTAAGACCACAGTAATCTAAAAGTGGTGACCTAAGACCACAGTAAATGCGGTGACCTAAGATCGCAATTTGGAGTGTAGCAGAAGGAGGGTCGACTTAGTAGTCCCCACGGTGTGACTGGCAGGTACGAGGGTGTGTAGCGGATGGAAAATTAGGTTTGGGTTTGGGAATACATCATAATTTGTATGCTATGTTTTGAATGAGTAACTCTTGTATGCCTGATTCTATTATGATTTAGTGTCGTGTACACATTGAGTCTGTTTGACTCACCTCGTTGTGGGACCATGTTTCAGGTGATGAGCAGTGATGGACCGGGACGGCAGAACTTGTGGTGGCCATGTTCAACATGAAGTTTTTATTTTATGGACTATTATTTTTATTTAAGTAATTGACTTATTTTGAACTTATTTGATGTAATAAGGCCATAAGGCCATAGTTGAATTGTTTTCCATTTATTTTTATTTATTATGTTTATGTGATTTATCTATTAAAGTTTAAGTATTATTTTATTTTTAAACTAAACCCTAAATATTTTGTCACCTAAGATTAAAAGGATTTCAAATATATAAAAAAAATTGACTTCGTTTTTAACACAAGCCCAACCCAAACCATATTTTCTTTAAAATCGCACAAGTTTTCTCTAAGTAACAAAGAACTTTGAAACCGGGTTTTCTTGAGGAACATACCAAATCTGGTCAAAGCTCGTGGGCCGGGTTTAGGGTGTTTCACTCGTACTCCTTTACGGACTTATTCCCTTGGACCAGCCCTAGAAAAGCCTTCCTCTGTGCATCAATGTAATGAGTACCAACATACTTCTTCTGATATGCCGCTTTAACATATTCCCAAGTGAGTTGCTCAGCCGTAGCACTATCCCGAACTGTGAGCCACCATTGATATGACTCATCGCAAAGAAGCGACACCAACCCTTTCAACTTTTCCTCAGCGGTCAGATCGAGCTCATCCATGATCCGCTCAGTCGCTTCCAATCAATACTCCGCCGTACTGGGTGCCACCCCAGACACGCCACGGAACACCTTAGCTCCATTGGCTTGGAGTCGCTCGGGTACAGATTTTCGAGCTCCCATATTTCCACCTACTCCAGCCACCATCTCAAGAACTCGCAGCACAGCCTGCGATATAGCATCATCCCCAGTCTGATCTTACTGTTCCACACCAACAGCTGCTAGTGGTGGTGGTGGTGGTACCTCATTCTCAGGTCCTTGACTCGACCTAACGGGTTCTGACACGGTCATTCTACCTCGACCGCGTCCTCATACGTTACGACCACGTCCCCTAGAGCTCATTTCTACGGTCGCGACTTAATCTGATTAAGAAATTTTATGCGTTAGTATTTTGTTCTACTGATTATCCGCGAAGAAATTTTATGAAAAGAAAGTTAATAGGGGTTCTTTCAATCATTCAGAGTTTTAAGTCTTCTATCCTAGTTCAAAGAAACACATCCATTCAGTAGTATCTACTATACACATTTATCATTTGAACATTTTGTCTATTCCTATCCCAGGGGTATTTTCGTCATTTCTCCTACAGGGGTATTTTGGTAATAAACTAGGGTTAATTTTGAAAATCTTAATAAATCAGGGCACTTTGAAATTTTCAAAACTCAAGGGTACTTTTGTAAATTTTCTCAAATTAGGGGTATGGCAGAAATTTTAGGAATCGGGGGTCATTTTGGTAATTTTGTAAATCAGCGGTAATTTCGTAAATTTACCAAATCAAGGTGTTTTTGTATTTCGCAAAGATAAGGTTTTTGGACATTTTTGCAAAATCAAAAAATTTTATCAAAATCGGGGGTAGTATGGTAATTTTGAAATCCAAGGGCATTTTAGTAATTTTTCCACTAGGGGTATTTAGGTAATTTTGTAGGTCGGAAATATTTTGAAAAAAAATTCAAACTAAATAATTTTCACAATCCAAGAGGGTAGTTGGTTGATTTTTAAAACTAGGGTTTCATAAAATATGGCTAGTCCATTTCGGGTTTTAGTTATTGAGTTTAGCCCGTGAAGAAGTCCTCATGGTTAGGGTGAACCGTAGCTATGCACCAGGTAGGATTCCAGCGAAGAGGAGGTGAGACACTAGGACTGCTTAAGTACCAGGCTCTTCTGGATCCAATCCTAGACATGCGCACAATGGTTGCCACACCTTAACTCGGCGACTTAGCCACAGGTTTGTTTAATTAGGCATTAAAGTTTTATGTGATTGTTGGGGTAAACTAGTCCTAGGGTTCAATAGTTCTTATTATACTATTCTACGTTCCCATTCTAACCTTTTACAAATCATACTATAATTCACACAATGGTTAGAAGTACTTACATGGTGGACTTTGGGTCGGAGACTTAGGTGCCATGCCAGAAAAACCTGCTTATTCACAAAATTGTGCACAAAACTTGTTTGGGCCTTATTTTAAAAACGTTATGGGCTTTTAACCCAAGGCTGAGAGTTTTAAAACTGGGCTCTGATACCAAGCTGAAACACCCTAAACCCGGCCTACGAGCCTTGACCGGATTCGGTATGTTCCTTGAGTAAAATGGTTCGAAAGTTCTTGAAATTTGGATGGTTTCGAAATAGATTTTGTTTGCGTTGGGCTCGAGTTTGAAACAAGTTTATTCTTAAATTGAAAATCATCCATACTTGGTGATAAGTCAGTGTCGTCCACGGCCGTATCGCAAGGTCGTGGGGTTTTTTCGGTGCCCGTGGTGGGGTAGTTGGAGCCCGTGACTCTGAAATTTGATTTTCTCTGACTCGTACTTCTTTTGCCATTGTCGGTCATGAGAGTTCAGACTTCCACACGCCATAGCCATGGCCACGATCAGTGCAAGGCCGTGTGGCCTGGAAATCTGCATTTTTGGTTAGTTTAAAACTAGGTTTTTAAGACGAAGAGGAGAAAAGAAAATAAAATGAAACAAATGCGAAAGTAAATAGGGTTAGTGCTTGGGTTGCCTCCCGGTAAGCGCTTGTTTTTAGTCTTAAGATAGACTTTCCTCGTATTCGCAAAAATCAGGGTGGTTTAAAAGTTTGAATATCTTCCCTCATGCTATCAGTTCTATTTTCTTTATAAAGTTTAAGTCGAGAAGCGTTTACCTTAAAAGTGTCGAATATAGGATTGCTTACCTTGATCGTTCCGTATGGGAAAATATTGTGTACCTCAAGATGAATTTCTTCGTTCTTGTTCAAGTCTGGTGTTGTGATGCGAGGATCTGCTTTATCTAACAGTACCTGGTCTCCTATTTTGAAGTGGTTTTGAAACACCCCAAACCCGGCCCACGAGCCTTGACCGGATTCGGTATGTTCCTTGAGTAAAACGGTTCGAAAGTTCTTGAAATTTGGATGGTTTCGAAATAGATTTTGTTTGCATTGGGCTCGAGTTCGAAACAAGTTTATTCTTAAATTGAAAATCATTCATACTTAGGTGTCAAAACATTTTATGTTTATTTAAAAAAAACAATTTAGATAACTTTTGATTGAGCAATAATAATATCGTGATAGAATTAAATACGAGCAAGCATAAAACAGTCTCATACTATGGCCTTATTACATCAAAACAAATTCCAAATAATTCAAAATATTTAAATTAATAAAAGAAAATCCAAATTCAGATAAAAATTCTGAGTTGAGCATGACCACCACTAAGCTCCTGCCGACCCGGTCCATCACTGCGCGTCACCTGAAAAATATCCCACAATGGGGTGAGTCAAACAGACTCAGTGTGTACAACCAACACTAAGACCCAAATGATTTAGGCATACTTTAACATATCATACATATATAGCAAATAGAGATTATGATGCAAACCCGAACCCAAACCTAGAGACCATCCGCAACACATCACCCGTACCAACCAATCACACCGTGGGGACTACTAAGTCAACCCTCCATCCGCTACACATCATCGAAGGCAGTCGCTGCAGACGACGTGCTCATCGCCCTTATATATTCGTGGCATAGCCACCAGATAAAATATTTGTGACATAAGTCACCACATTCGGATTCGTGACATAAGTCACCACATTCAGATATCGTGGTATAAAACCACCAATTCACTTCCCCTTTCATAATCACCCATATGCCCATGTCATACATATCATGCAATATCATGCCTTATTTCACATTCTTATCATTGTTCACATTTGTGCCATATCGTATATTCATAATAAGATATCTACAGTAGTAGTAAATTAACATACCTGAGTACTTTGTACCATTGCATGGTACCTTAGCCCACTTTGCACATTTTTATAACACATATATTAAATTTTAATGCCTTAAATCTATCAAGACTTAGGGAAGGCTACACACCTGGTATTAACGCTTTACAGAAATCCCGAAAACCCGATCTAACGCTTTAGATCCTTAGTTTCTTGCTGCCGATTTGACTACTAATCAAATCCTGAAATCTTGCGATATTTCCTCTAGTAATCGGCCAAACACTAGATCACCTAAATGATTAGTTTTTGGCTTTGAATAAATAAGAAATAGATCTGAATTATTGAATATGGCCTTGGCCGAATACACATGTTCACCTATCTTGTGAGTCTGAATCCCGAAAACAACCACTTGATTGGGGGTATCTGTCGAAATCACCATAGCATATGTTAGATCAATTTCTAACATTAAATCGTAACAAATGGCCCTTGGCCGAATACCTATGTCCACTTACCTTGCGATTCTAAAATCCCGAAAAGTGCCACTTGGTTATGAAGGTGTCAAAATACCTATAGGCATAGGTTAGATTTAATTCTAACTTTAAATCACATAAAAATGGCCTATGGCCGAATATCACATAACTTTACCTTGGATATCGAAATCCCGAATAATCCTCCTTATAGTCGACTAATTACAGATCCCGAAACCTTTTCCATAATTTCAGCCAAGGAACAATAATAGAGATTAGTCCTTAGATTTCGACAAGCCAAAAAGAAAGAGAATGGAAATTGAATCTGATCTTACCCCTACTTGAAGAAATCGACTGCACCTTGCTAAATCCACAGAGAGATTCGGCTTTGAGGCTTAATAAATAATCACGCAAATTTCGACTTTTGATCCAGTGAAGGAATCGATTTTAACAAGGGTGGAAAGGAAGGGTATGAAGCTTTTAGGGGTTACGGCAATGGTGAACCAGGGAGTGGGAGGTTTCGGCTAGAACAAATAAAAGAAAAGGGAAAAAGAACTCAGTTGCTCTCTTTGGAAATTTTGGCACAATTGAAAAAAAATGAGAGGAGAATGAATTTTCGGCATTCCTATACCATGATTAGCTGAAATTACCATCCAAAACACTCCCTTGGCCGGCCAACTCTTGCTTCTTATCAGGTTCCTCCTTTTTCTCCTCTTTTCTCTCTTTTTACCCATTCAAAAGTAATTCAAAATAAAACATCATTTATCTATCCACCTTAGCTGAATTTAAAAGGAATTAAACCATATATAAAGCTCATTTAATAAAGTCCCTATGCCATCCACCTCTCTCCCTCTTTGCCGAAAATAAAAGCCCAAAATGTTACTTTCCACGCGACTCGAACCTTGGCCCTACACACATGCTTGTGGCATCATTTCCAGAGGCCTTAAGTGGCGCCTCCAAGCCACTTTACCAAGCCCATTTGTGTGTCATATCTCCCCTACATTTTCTCTTAAGGCCACTCTGCCTAGCTTCCTTTTCTAGATTTAAAATCTAATAATTTCTAAGGCATTTTTCTACACACTAAAGTTCTTAAAAATCATAAAACACATCCAAACACACATAGGCATACTACTTCATAAAATTAAGCAATTATGTATAAGCCATAAATCCAGGGTATTACAGGTTTGTTGTTCCTATGAGCTCTTCTGGGGGCTCCTTTGGCTTTAGTTCGTGTGGTTCTGGTTCTTCTTTAAATTATGTTTTCCACTCTTTTAGTTTGTTGACCCTAAGGTTTCATTCCTTATGTAATTCTTCTTTGTTGGTATGGGGTCCATGATTCGGCTCAGGTTTGTAACCTTGTAGTGTTTCCTGTGGTAAAAATTGAACAACTTGGTTATCAACTGAATTTACTTTTTCACCTTCATCAATTGTTGTCCTTGCAGAGTCAAGAGCTTGTAAACTGATCGATTCGTCACCTACACAAAGTATGAGTTCTCCTGTACCAACATCAATTTTTGTTCTAGCAGTTGCTAAAAAGGGTCTTCCTAAAATCAAGGGAATTAAATTATCCTCATCCATGTCTAAGACGACAAAGTCTACAGGGAAAACAATTTTATCAATTTTTACAAGAGCATCTTCGGTAATACCCCTTGGAATTCTAACAGTTTTGTCAGCTATTTGAATGCTCATCCTAGTTTGTTTGGGTTTCCCTAGACCTAGTTGTTTAAACATTTTATAAGGCATGACATTTATACTAGCCCCTAAATTAGCTAACGCATTATCAATAGTTAGTTTCCCAATTAAACATGGGATTGTAAAACTCTCTGGATCTTTTAGCTTTCACGGTAGTCTATTCTGTAGCATTGCCGAGCATACTGCGTTTAATTCCACATACGGATCCTCGTCTAACTTACGCTTGTTCGTCAAGAGCTATTTTAGAAAGTTCCCCGAATCTGGCATCTGTGAAAGAGCTTCAAGAAGTGGTAAGTTAGTATGTAATTTATTTAAAAGTTTAAGAAACTTACCGAACTATTCTTCTGTATCATCTCTCTTTATTGCTTTGGGATAAAGTATGCGGGGTTGGTACTTTTTGATTACCGGTTTTGGCTTTTCTTGTGTTACCTTAACTTTACCTTCATCTACCTCGTCTTGTATTGTATTGGGTTCATCTAACCCTATACTATCATGAGCTGTGATGGCTTGGATTTGCTCCCTTGGGTTAATCTCAGTGTTGCTTGGTAGACGCCCTTGCGGTCGTTCAGAAATTTCTGATCGAATTGCAGAAACTATCTTAGTAAGTTGTCCGACTGACTTAGTAAGTTCTCCAACTTGGCTCTCAATCCCTTTGATTGATGCTTGTTGATTGTCTAGCATTGTCTTATTTTTTTTTAGACGGGTTTCTATGGCTGCCATGAATTTTGTCAGCATCTCTTTGAGGTTCGGCCTCTTTTCCTGTGGATATGGCTAATTTGGAAATTTTGAGGAGGTTGTTGTCTTTGATTTACTTGATTTCTTTGACTTCACCATGAAAAATTTGGGTGGTTCCTCTAACCTAGACTATAATTTTTACTATAAGGGTTATTATTAGATTTGAAATTATTACCTATAGAATTCATCTGTTCGCTTTCTGTGCTCAGTTGTTATGGTAGGTACTCAGGATTCGCCACAGTTCCACTTGCGTCGCACTGCATGACTGGATGAAACATCCCAAACCCGACCCACAAGCCCTGACCAGATCTGGCATGCTTCTTGTGAAAAAGTTTAATTTAAATTTCGATTTGCTTTTTGCAAAATGGATCAATTCCGAAACACGTTTGTAGCTTATTAAGTTTGAAACCAAGTTGACTTTTAGAAATTTGTATCTCGTTTAAAACGTTACCATCATACTCCATGAGTTGAAATGATTCACCGAATTTACAGCCCATTGAGTTGAAAATCGTTACTTTAATTAAGTGATAAAACTTTGTTTATGCCTTAGGAAAAATATTTGATTGTTCATCCAGTTATCGTTGCATGAAAATGAAACTTAAATACGCAAAACTAAAACAGTTAAGTAATGGCCTTATTACATCATGAAAACCCAAAAATAAATCCAAAAGAAAAATACTTAAATAACGAAAAGTTCAACAAAAGAAACCCGAATAACTGAGCATGGCCACCTCGCAGTCCCTGCCGACCTGGTCCGTTGCACTACGCATCACCTGCAAAATGTTAGTCCACGAACAGACTCAGTGTGCAACTACCGACACAAATTCCCAACCGATTTAAGCCTTTAACACAAGCATTTTGGGCACAGCCCATCCGAAAACATTGAAACACCCCAAACCCAGCCCACAAACCCCGACCGGATCTGGCATGTCCCTTGAGTAAAACTCGTTTTTGTAATCTTGGAAACATATGTTGTTTCGAGGAAAATAGATTGGTATTATGATCCTGTTGGAAACCATGTTGTTGTTTAAGTTTGCATCTCATTAAAACGTTATCATCATGATTTAAAAATTATAAGTTAGAAGAAACACCAAATTTAGAGCTTCTTATTAAGTTGGGAACCATGGGTGTTTAGGTGTCAAACAATTTAAGTTGTTTTACAAAAAATATTTAATCATTTATTTGATGTTGATCGTAGCAGAATAAAAATTTAAAACGCATAAATAAAACAGCTAATAGTGACCTTATTACAATTAAACATAACCCAAAATAAATCTCGAAATAATAAAAGAAAAACGTGATAAGTTTAATTAAAAGAAAACCCGAAATGCTGAGTTGAGCATTGCCACCACATAGTCCTCGCTGACCCCATCCACATCACTAAGTATCACCTGTAAAAGTTATCCCACGAAGGGTGAGTCAACAGACTCAATGTGTAACAGTTACACTAAAAGCCCAATCGATCATAGCATCAATTTTAACATTTCGGCAAAGCCCATTTTAATCGTACTTGGCCATAAGCCCATAACATAGCATATCGAATCATATCATATTAAAGCACATATACATGTATAATGAAATGCAATCCCGAGCCCACCTAGATATCCATCCTCTACACACCACTCGTACCTGCCAGTCACACCGTGGGGATTACTAAATCGGCCCTCCATCTGCTACACACCCTCGAAGGCAGTCGCTGCAGTTAATTGCACATCACCCTTATAATCGTGGCATGGCCACCAAATAATGTGACAGAGTCACCAAATTCATAATATGTGACATAAGTCACCGGATAATGTGGTAAAAACCACCGGAACACTTCCCCTTTATCAATATCACCAATATGTCCATGCAACATACATATTATTCAGGTATCACGCTATGTACATTACCCCAAAGTCACAACAAAGTCGAATATATTTCATATTAAATGGTTATACATAGTGTTAAGGGATAACGTACCTGAATACACTGTACCACTGATTGGTACCCGTAGTCATAATCATTCATATTTCTCATTACACATGCTAACATTAATACTATCAATCTATCGGGAATTAGTGTAGGGCTACACACCTGATAACAGTGAGTACGACACTATCGATACCGACACTCTCACTAGCAGGGATAACAATGAACTGCTTATCCCTTTCCGATGCTGGCCCACACCCCGTGGCCAATCACGAACAGCAGAAATCGAGCGTTTCTTGAATTTAGGGGTAGGAACTACCCCTTTCACTCCTCCACTAGTACTCACATCCATTGAGGAACACTTAATCAAAACCCGATTAATTAATATACGAGATCTAAATGAATAAAATCTATAACTTAAACACCTTACCGAAATGGATCAGAATCCCGAGACTCCTTCTTTACCACTGTCGAACTCCCCCTAAAATATCATAGTTAGAATCGGCCATCCTTTAAAATAATAATATGGCCTTTGGCCGAATATCAATGTCCCTTACCTTGCTCGTCTAAATCCCGAAACCCGTCACTTGCCTATGGAGTTTGTCGAAATCCCTATATAACATATGTTAGAGTCAGTTCTAACATTAATGAACAAAAGAACACCGAAACCCACCTTGAATATCCACCTTGAAACAAAGGTCATACTTTGCTTATCTTGAATATCCAAGTCCCGAATGATCTCCCCCTAATCATCGGCTACAAAAGAACCCCGAAACCCACCTTCATGGTTTCGGCCAAAAGAGAATAGGAGTTAGATTTCTAAATTTCGGTAACCTAAAATAAAAGAAAGAGGTTTGAACCAAAAGAGATCTCTTACCGAATAAAGTGACCAAACACAATGATCACAGATTCTAGGAAATCGACAAGAGGAAAAACCCTTAGTAGAGAAGTCGTTCCAGAGGAGATAGATGATCGGCTTCCAGCTTTTAATGCTTAAGAACAATCGGTTTCAATGGGTTGAGATGCAATGATCTTTTCGGCTTTAGAGAGTGATAACAAAGGTTATGGATTTGGCTTAGACGAAAAGTGAGCAATCGGTTATGGCCAAAAAAAGACTTTCGGCTTTTGAAGAATTGTGAAAAGAAAAAGAGAGAAGGTTGAGATTAGATGCGATTCAGTTTTTGTGACAAGAGGAAGGTTCGGCCAACATAATAGAGAAGAGAAGGGAAGAGAGGTTTGGAACCTTAGAGAGTTGCGGCAACGGTGAGGATGAAGGAGTTTCGGCCTTTGCAAAATAAAAGAGAAAAGAAGAAGATGATCAAGGAGGAAAACTACACGAGTGGTCTCTTTTGCTTTACGATCTCAAATGACAAAAGAATACGAAGGCTTTTGGGAAAAAGAAATTGCACAAAAGATGCCCAACACTACCTTATGCACATTCGGCTTCCTCCCCCCTAACTTCATGGCCGAAAATGTCATCTTAGGAGTCCCTTGGCCGGCCAACTCTCCCCCTCTTCTCAAATCCCTTCTTTTTCTCCTACGTTTCCTCTTCTCCCCTCATTCAAAAGTATTTGAATGAGTCAACACTTAACTTCCCTTCTTAGCCGAAATTTCAAATGGATTTGACTAAATCAAATGCTCATCCATTTAGTGTCCCAGTGCAGTCCAACTCCCTTCTTGCCTGACGTAAAAAGCAGCTCCAAAAATGCTCACCTTGCTGCTCGAACCTAAGCCCCCCTTTCACTGCTTGTGGGGTCACTTCTCAAGGCCCTAAGTGGTGCCTTTTGCCACTTTGCCACTGGGTTATTTGTGTTCTAACCCCCACACAAATTTTCTTAAGGCCTAGCTTGCTTAGCTCCTCTTTCCATGCTTCAAATCAAATATTTTTCTACAACCCCTACCTACAGCCCAAGGTTCCCGAAACCCCCAAAACACATACAAATCACACACAAGCATGCTACCAAGTACATTCAGGTGAAAATGCATAACCCCTACATCCTGGATATTACAAACATAATCTGGCCGTTAGCCTATAACCATAGCACAATAGATTACACATGTAAAAGAAATGATTCAACCCGGCCCCACCTAAATATCCAACCTCTACACACCACCCGTACCTGCCAGTCACACCAGTGGGGATTACTAAATCGACCCTTCATCTGCTACACACCATCGAAGGCAGTCGCTGCAGTCCACTGCTCATCGCCCTTAAATTGTGGCATAGCCACCGGATAATGTGACAACGTCACCGAAAGCATAATTTTGTGATATTAGTCACCGAAATATTGTGGTAAAACCACCGAAACACTGCCCCTTTTCATTATAACACTTTTGCTCTACCACCTAAACATATCATACTTGAATCAATATCCGTGAAATATCAGCACAAGAATTAAGCATACATAATTAAGAACAACTCAAATATTTATCTTATAGTTCAGAAAACAATAACAAGATTCATCTAGGTTTCATCCCCTTCAGGTATCTGAAGGGTTTAGTTCATAATAAAAGAAAACATCTCAAGAGAAAAGATAAAACAAAACATAAGTGTAACATCCTGAAAAGGGCCTATGCATTTTTGATTTAATTGTACGAAATGACATGTCTTATGTGTTATGAATATATTTTGAACATTTTTGGAAACTAGGAAATGTAAGGAAATGTTAAGTTAAAAGAGGAAAGTGAACATTTTTGGAAACCTGGAAATGTATGGAAATGTTAGGTTTAGAAGAGGAAAGTGAACATTTTTGGAAACCTGGAAATGTAAGGAAATGATTTAGAAATGATTCAAAAGAGGAAAGTGAACATTTTTGGAAACTTGGAAATGTAAGGAAATGTCAAGTTTAAAGAGGGAAACGAAAATTTTTGGAAACTTGGAAATGTAAGGAAATGTCATAGAAATGTTAAGTTTTATAGTTTAAAAAGGGGAAACCAAGGCAGGGTGGCCTTAAGAAAATTTATAGAGGAAATATGACATGAAATTGGGTTTGCAAAAGTGGCTACAAGGTGCCACTTAAGGCCTCTGTAAGTGACGCCACATGCAAGGGAAATTGGGCCAAGGTTCGAGCTATAGGGGAAGCAAAATAAAAGTTTTATTTTGCTGCAAGGATGGACAGAGGTGGACGGCACAAGGCTATAATTTAGGAGCTTTTATTCTTTTATTTTTAAGAGATAAATAGTGGATAAATAAGGGATAAATAATGGATTTATTTTAGATTATTTTCAAGAGATAAATGAGGAATTATTCTTTAATTAGGAAAATAATGGAGAAGTGATGGCCAAGTAAGGGACTTTGAGTTTAATAATTTCGGCTAAGTAAGGATAGTTGCTGAATTATCTTTTATTTTAGGAGATAATTAAAGAGATAAAGCTATCAAAATAGAAGAGTGATTGCCAAGTAAGGGATTCTAAGTTAGTAAATTCGGCTATATAAGGAAAAGAGGGCCATTCATCATTCTTTCTCTCAACCCTTCTCTCTACCGAATTTCCTAGAGCATTTATTCTTCTTCTTTTTGTTAGCCAAAGCCAAAAATTCAAGATATCACCATTAGCCAATTTCTTTTCTTTCCAATCCATCAAAAGCCGAATCTTTGAGGGGCTTCAAGCATAGGTGCTGTCGATTTCTTCAAGAAAGGGTAAGAACAAGTTTTGATTTCTATTCTTTTCTTTTAGATTTGTCGAAATCTAGGACTAATCCCATCAATATTCTTATTTGCCAAAATTTGGAAGGATTCTTTCGGGATTTCTGCCATAGTCGACTATAAAGGAAAAGACCTATGGGATTTGACCATCAAGGTAAGTCATATCTGACATTCGGCCAAGGGCCATTGGTTGTGATTAAAGGTTAGAAGTTGATCTAACATGTGGTTTTAGGGATTTCAACAGAAGCTATAACCAAGGGATAATTTCGGGATATAAGATCCTTAAGGAAAGTGACTATGAATATTCGGCCAAGGCCTATTTTAGTAGTTAGATCTATTTTTATGTGTTTTAAGCCGAAAACTAATCGATTCAAGGGATTTAGTGATTAGCCGATTTCAAAGGGGAAGAATACAAGTTTCCGGGATTTGATTCTTAAGTCAATCGGCAACAAGGTAAGTTTTAGTATACTAATCCTACTAGGATTTGGATTTATGGCCGAATGGCTTTTTATTAAATTAGTAAGTGATTAATCAAATGTAGGGATTAAGGATCTAAGTGGTAGATCAGATTACGAGATCTCAAGGAATTTGCTAAGCGAATCAGGTGTGTACCCCACACTATTTCATAATAAGTTTTATGGCTATGTCTAATTAAAATATGTGATATTAAGAATAAGAAAGTGGCTAAGGTACCATGTTATGGTACTAAGTACTCAGGTCCGTTTCCTACTCCTACTAGGAATATGAAATATGTTACTTGTAACATGAGAATAAGAATGTGAACTTTGGCATATTAATGCATATTACAAAATGGGGCATATGGGTTATTGAAAGGGGAAGTGAATGTCGTGACCTAAGACCACGAACACGGTGACCTAAGATCGTGGTATCTGAATGTGGTGACCTAAGACCACGATGTCTGAATCGGTGACCTAAGACCGTGATATCTGAATGTGGTGACCTAAGACCACAAATGCGGTGACCTAAGACCGCGATATGGAGTGTAGCAGAAGGAGGGTCGACTTAGTAGTCCCCACGGTGTACAGGTTGGTACAAAGGAGTGTAGCGGATGGCTTATTAGGTTTGGATTTGGGAATGCATCATAATTTGTATGCTATGATATGGATGTGTAATATTTGTTATGCCCGATTCTATTATGATTTAGTGTTGTGTACACATTGAGTGCATGTTGACTCATCCCGTTGAGGGACCATGTTTGGTGTGATGAATAAGAATGGACCGGGACGGTAGAACTTGTGGTGGCCATGCTCAACACGAAGTTTTTATTTTTATGGAATATTAATTTTTGAGTACTCCAAATTATTTGGATTTAGTTGATGTAATAAGGCCATAAGGCCATAGTGCACTATTTTATTTCTGTTTTTATTTATTATGTTACGAAATTTTTATTAAGTTAAAGATTAAGTAATTTACTTCAAATGTTAAAAGGGTTTTCATTATAAAACGATTTTGTTTTCTACTCGAGCCCAACCCAAAACAATATTTCTTTCAAAACACACTATTTTTCCCAAAGTAACAAAAGAACTTTGAACCAGTTTACTTGAGGAACATACCAAATCTGGTCAAAGCTCGTGGCCTGGGTTTGGGGTGTTTCAATAAGAAATCCCTAAAACTCCCTGAAGGAATTGAAGGAGAGATCTGCCGTCTTGAGTAGAATTCCGGCTTCTGAGATGGATCAACTGGCTATCTTCGAGTGATTTCCCACAACTCTGGCCTTTTTGGCTCGGCACCTTGGCCTCGTTAACCGCCGTGGGTTCCAGCTTCTGTCGAACTCCCCTCTTCAAGTTGCCCCCTTGGGTGTTTATATAGACTTTGAAATGCCTTACTTGGCCTCTAAGTATCCTAAATTAAGTAGAATTCCTACTAGGGTGTTTGAATAGGCTTTGGAATGTGTTTCTTTGCCTCCAAGTATCCTTTCCCGAATGAAATTGCTCTTTCCAGCGACAGAGACACGGCCATGGCACACACCCATGTGAGTCGTGGCTAGACCGTGTTCGGATTTCCTTAATGAGGTATGGCCGTGTGAATCGGGAGACGGCCGTGCTCTAGTAGGACGGTAGGCACGACCGTGTGGTCTTGGGCCCAGGCCGTGTCAATTTTGTGATATGGCCGATTTACTCATTTTGGGCCCGTTTTCCGTTCTTTTCATCCTCGGGTGCTTTCTTGGGTATTAAACATGAAAACAAAGGATTAAGAGCACCTTTTTACATAAATCACGGGGTAAATCATCCAAAATCATACTAAATGTGGGATTAAAATATGTTACTTTTATGGTTTATCAAATGCCCTCACACTTAAGCTTTTGCTTGTCCTCAAGCAAAATTCTCAACTTACAATTAAAACGAATTTCCATAATTCATAATTCCTATCAACAATGTTTTATCATAATTCATAGCTAATTTATACATGGATAATTCAAACTCAAAGAGTCCTAAAGATTCAAACAAGATAAGTCATATATTTGTATCACAAAAACGTAGGTGTCTCCCCTTATTTAAATAATTACTTTTAATTCAAAACCGACAATGATTGACATCCTCACAAAAGATTCACTCAAATCACTCTAAGTGTTTAAGGTTCAGTAAAAGAGCAATCATAAGTCGAACCTTAAAAGTTAATCCCATAGGCTTGCCTGAAAATCAAATCTCCACCACTGTAAAATGAGATGATAAATAGATCAAAAGGTCTTTGTCAGGGTTGTAACGGGGCTAGGGTTAAAGGTGTGGATAAAGGCTGAAATTAGAAGGTTAGAATCGAGATTAAATTGACAAGCACCTACCTAAAAATACTGAGATAATATTTACATCAACTGAAAAGTAATAATCCTACTAACACGAGCTTTTCTTTTGAAAAATAGACTTTAACTGTATAAGCTCACTTTTCATAATACTCCTACTGAATATATTTTGTTTTTTTTAAGAACAAATCAAGTAATAAAGGATAAATTCAACCACTGAAAATTAGTTAACTAATCAAATCAAATCTCAATATAAGGGTAGTCAAAAAGGATGGTGATAACAAAAACAAAGGGTTTTGGGTTAATATTAGTGGGTGAGTCAATAAAAGGGTTGTTAGGATCAATGGGGTTCACTAGGGGTTAATTTATGAAGGTAGGCTATTTAGATGGAGTAAATGGGTTAAAACCTAGGTGCCTTTATCATCTCGGCATATCAAATCATAGATGTAGTCTCAACATGTATAATCAAGGCAAGTTCTAGAATAACAGTTCATAGTTGACACACTCATAATCAGTAAAGTGAGCATGAAAAATAATATATGCTCTATAAGGCTCAAAGTCTCACAAAAATTATGGGTGTTTTTGACATCAACCTTGTAAATTTCAAATTTCAAGATAATATTCAAATTCAGGTTAACAACTTAAAAATTTTTAATTTCTAAAAAACTAGACTTATCATGCTTGATTCTCTAGTATCTTAAAATTTCAATCATCAATGCACAATTATCAATGACTTACTCTAAAACATGTTAATAAAAACCATAAACCATCATAAATTTCATCCTAATTAGTAATATAAGGAAGTTACTTAAGAACTAGATATAATTTAGGGATTTGAGAATAATAAAAAAAGTTAGGCACTTTTATTCTCAGGGATTTGAGAATCATGAAGAAAGCTAGACACTTCTACCCCCCACACTTAAGATGTACATTGACCTCAATGTACAAAGATATATAATAACAGTTATTAAATGATTAAAAGAGATGGGAAAAAGTGACACTTCCTGAATTATGGATGATTCCCTTGGAGGATGTGAAAAATACGTGGGAAGTGTTGTCTTTTATTGTGGCGGTTACTAACGAGCTCTGCGCTAGTTGAAGAAATTGGAGAGCTCGTGAAGAATTAGCCAGGGGTTATTAGGACACAATTAAAATAAACTAAATATATAGTTAAAGAAAAGCAAGCTAAAGGGGAGGAGACTAAGAAGGAAATAAAAGTAAAAGAAAAGAAAAATGGACCGAAGAGTCCTTATTGTTGGATGGTTCGCGAGGTGGGTGTTATTCCTAGGGCTGTTGTAGTGCTGGCAGTGGCGGAAGTGGTGTGATTCCCAAGCAGCCTGACGAACCTGACACTAAGAAACTAAAATAAAATAAACTAATTTAAGTAGAAGAGAAGTAAAGAGAAGGAAAATAAAGGAGAAGATGAAAGTAAAACAAAAGATAAATGGTCTCAAGGAACCTTGGCTTGTTGTTTGGATGAAGCGGCCGGCATGAACTTATGTAAGGGGGTCTCCCACGGGGAGACTATGCTTGGCTTTTTCCACTTCTTAGTCATGGCTTTGGTGTGGCTTAGGAGTTATAGAGACTTGTCAGAGAAATCTGAGAAGAGGGAAGAAGAGAAGGGTGGAGAGTAAAGGGGAATAATAGGAAAGGGAGGTTGGGTTTAAATAGAGGTGTAAATTTTGGGACTTTCCCACGCCTGTGGGCTACGGGTGTGTCGATGCACACAGCCACTTTGCATGGTCGTGTGTCTAGGCGTGTTGATTCTCCATGCCCGTTTTCTGCCAGCCACGCCTGTTTGTGACAAGCCAGTATGTTGGCACGGTTGTGAGGTATGGACGTGTTCTGCCTGTGGTTGGCAAGTCAGTAGCTTCACACAGCCGTGAGGTCTTGGGCCTAGGCCGTGTCAATTTCGTGATATGGCCCATTTACTCCGTTTTGGGCCTTTTTCCGTTCTTTTTATCATTGAGTGCTTTCCTGGGTATTAAACATGAAAACAAAGGATTAAGAGCACCTTTTTACAAAAATTAAGGCTTAAATCATCCAAAAGCATACTAAATGTGGGCCTAATATATGTTACTTTTATGGTTTATCACTAATCACGTGTTTGTTAAAAGGATTGGAACCTTAAGTTTAGATGTTTGGTGAAAAAGCTAAGCGATTGTTTTGAAAAGTTGTTCATTGAAAATGTTGCGCATCTTTTGAAAATTCTGAGTTTTGTTATTTATTTTGAAAACAACACAACTTGGTTAAGGTCCGTTTCATTAAGAAGTTGTTAATATTTTGAAAAAGCAATTTTTTTGAAGTGAAAAATGAACTTGAATAGTTTCGAAAAAGTGATGCTTTGAAAAAAACGTTTAATCATGCTTTAAGAAAATCCCATATTGATAAAACCAACAGTTATGAATGAAATTTAAGAGAAAGTTCAACTAGAGGCCTTATTACATAATGATATCCCACATAAAAAGAAATAAACTAATTCTTGGAAATTAAGCAGAAAAGAGATTTACTAAGGTTCAAGCGGTGATCCTAAAGTATGGCCTCCACCGGGTTGTCCAAGGCTCCAAATCTACTGTTGAGCATTACCTGTGAGGATAAAGAGAGAGGGGGTGACTTACAAGAACTCAGTGTGCAATCCCCTTACCGTCACCAACTGGGCCCAAACTCGTATAACATCAACTTGGGCCTAAGCCCGTTAACAAAATAGTGCAAATAATGAATTGATGCAACCTAACCCATCCATCCAACACACCTCCGACCAGCCAATCACACCTGTGGGGATCAAGTCAACCCACCCTGCCGCTTGTACCAATATGCAGTCAAGTTGCTAAACATAGAGTATTTGTGGCTGAACCACCGGAGTCATAAATAAGCATGCAAATATATTAATGGTGGCTACGCCACCAGGCTACACTGCTCTTCGATCAAATTCCCACCCCATGCAGTATGAAAGGATGCAACATACATAGTAGAATATCCAAATATAAAACAATCATTAACCAAGCGAGGGTAATTCAGTAAATTGGCCCGTTAAGAATTTTGGTAATTCGGCCCATTCAGGGCATTCTAGTAAATCGGCCCATCAGGGGCATTTTAGTAAATTGGCCCATCAGGGGCATTTTGGAAAATCGGCCCATCAGCGGCATTTTGGTCAATCGACCCATCAGGGGCATTTTGGTAAATTTTCAGAGATGGCATTGTTTAGGCGTGTTATTTGGTTTCATGCAATAATCTGGTTCATTAATCTTATGTGAAACGCTGGTTCGATTTTACCAACATGGTAGTGTATATGAAACTAAGCGGTTACGGTGTGAGATTACACACCTGATTACGTAGAGAATTATACCCTCTTGATCGTTGTCACCTACGCCATCATATCACCCAATTAACTAACAAAAAAGAGATCTTTAATCCAAATCTAAGCGAACGATTAACAACACTTACCCTTACTATCGCGTACAACCACGATTTACCGATTCGCACCAGATGTTGGTTCCCTTCCACAACCCGGTTGGAAAACCCGAACTACAGACACCGCTCTACTTTTGAACTTGGGAGCAGGGGTTACGGGACCACTCTTCTTGGGTTCCCCTAGCGTTACCCCCTTCGATTGATTATCACTTGTATACATGAGAAAAACCCGATAAGTAAAATACCAAGGTGAAATTGGTATACAATGGGTTTCAGCTCTTACCACTATTTTCAAACGACGACGGAACAGAGGAGAACAAGTTGTTTAATCCCTAAAAAAAACGGTTAGACAAAACTATTGATCCGATTTAGTAGAGTAACTGAACAGAGAGAAATCAAAATGAATCAAATAGAAACCCCCTACCTTGATAAAAAATGAACCCAACTTCCATAGATTCAGCTTATGCCTACAGATGAGTCGACCAGAGAGTAAGATTTGGCCACCCTACTAGAGCACTACAAAAGGAAAATGCAAAATAAGGGAGTAAGAGGAGATAGTGTTTCGGTTAATGTGATATAACCACCCAGAAGGATAAAAGAATGGTATACATTCGGCCAAAGGAAGGGGAAAGAAAATAAGAAAAGAGAAGAACTCTCACTTACCAGATTAGGTCAAGAAAATAGGTGCTAAAACACGCAGAGGAAGAAAGGAAGGAGATGAAGTGTTGAAGAGGTACGGCTACTTGAAGAAAAAGGGCTAGAGAGGGATTCGGCCAACAAGTGTTTGTCCACAACTAGGATGAGAGATTCACCAAAGAAAATATGAGAAAAGCAAAAGAAAAGGTCACTCAGTGGTCACGGTTTCGGCAAGGAAAGGTGCACCAAAATGGTAAGAAGAAAAGAAACTCCTAACGCCCCAAATGCTCCACAACAAGCTTAAGAAAATTTGGCACATGCACTCCCTATCAAAACCCGAATGCACTACTAACCCAAAAGGCCTCTCTTGACAGAAATTCTCCTCTTTTGCACTTCCCTAAATTCAGGCAACACCCCCTCTCACCTCAATCCCTTAATTTGCTCCTTGATTTTCTCCTCAAACTTCTCTATATCCCTCATTCATATTCATTTGAACGAGTCTTCAAATCCTCCTGCAGAGTCCAATCTGAAGTCTACTACCTTCACCTGCTTAGCACAAAATAAATTAAATGGTTGCAGCAGGTGGGATTCGAACTCCTCCCCCTCAGCTCCTACAAGTGACGCCACACCACCTTGCCACTAGCTCCTCTTGTGCTAGCAAATCACCCACTTTTTCCCTTATGTCCTGACGCCACCTACCTTCTCCCCCTTAAATGCCCAAACACTAAAATTTTACCAGGGCCCAACTCGACCCCCAGGCCTTCTTAGGGCCCCCAAACATACACAACTGACATACATATTTAACCTAATGCATAGAATAGCACAGAATGCAAATTCCCAAATTTTAGGATGTTACAAACACCCTAGAGGCCAACCTTCAAAGGGCGTTCAGGTAGGCCGAAGAGCCAAGCCAGAGAGGCCAGAATTGTGGGATTTACTCGAAGAAAGCCAGTTGATTCATCTCAAGAAGTCGAAGTTATACTCAAGATAGAGGATTTTCCCTTTAATTCCTTTAGGGGGTTTTAGGGTTTTTCTTATGTTTTGTTTTATATTTTCTTCTAAGATGTATTCTTTTATGGTTATGAACTAAACCCCTCAAATACCTAAGGGGGATGAAACCTAAGACGGATCTTGTTATTGTTTTCTGAACTATATGATAAATACTTGATTTTTTCTTAATTACGTGTTCTTAATTCTTTCTTTGATATTTTAGGATATTGATTCAATTATTGATGTGCTTAAGCAATGGAGCAAAAGTCCCTGTTTAAGAGTAGATCTAGCATAATTAAGCGGAGTTGATCGCAACCCTAGAAATAGGATGATGAAAATCTGCCAGATTAGGGTCAAACCTAATATGGGAGTCCATAGTTCGAGTTAATGCAACTCTAGGAGTTTTAATTAGAAAGAGATTTCAATTAATCAACCTAGGGTTAGATGTTAGTAGCCTTGAAAGAGGTATTAATATAAATTAGGGAATCCTACGGATCAAGTCAAGTGAATAAATCATCTGGTTTAGAGTTAAATAAAAAGTAAAGTCTTGGTGGATTCTTCCTCGGGTGTTGCTCTAATCAATTGGTTCTTTCCACAAGTATTTCCCTAATTCATTCTCTTTGTCTTAGCATCTTTAGCTTAATAGTTAGTTAATTTTAGATTAATTAATAATCCCCTTAATTTTTAGGCTAAATAATAAAAGGAAAGTTAGTATTAGTACTTTTGGTTCCTTTAGGTTCAACAATCCGGTCTTGCCACTAAACTATACTACTGTTTGATAGGTGCGCTTGCCGCAATCGTTGTCATAGTTAGTTTCTAGGCTCGATCATTCATTATATAAATTTTTAAGACTTTGACACACGATCAAGCTTTTGGCACTGTTGTCGGGGAACTGAAATATTAAGAATACTCAATTTTTATTACTTTGGCCATATTTTATTTTATTTTATTTTATTTTTACAATTAAATTTTATTTTTATTTTTCTAAATTTTCTTCTTTGCTTCTGGCAGGTACCTCTAGTTTATGACTAGAAGGAACCCAACAGGACCCTTGATTTACGATAGTGATATTGAAGGTACTGTTCGCAGAAATCGTAGAGAAATAAGGCAAAGCCTAAATTACATAGAAGAAGAGCAAGAAGTCGAAATTGATACCACCAAAGAGATGGCTGAAATTAACCCGCCACCTCTAGAGGTGGCCGAACATCATGCTCCTCGAACTATGTATGATTATGCTAAACCTAATTTAATAGGAACTGAGTCAAGTATTGTTAGACCTGCTATTGCTACAAATGATTTTGAACTGAAACCTAACACAATTCAGATGATACAGCAATTTGTTCAGTTTGATGGTTTGCAGGATGAGGATCCTAATACACACTTGGCGAATTTTCTAGAATTCTATGATGCCTTCAAAATAAATAGGGTTTCTAATGATGCCATCCATATTCGGTTATTTCTTTTTCTTTGAGGAATAAAGCTAAACAGTGGTTGCATTCTCTTTCACGAGGACCAATCACTACATGGGAACAAATGACCGAAAATTTTTTATTAAAATATTTTTCACTGGTTAAAATGGCCAAGTTAAGGAATGATATCTCTTCTTTTGTGCAGATGGATTTAGAGACACTTTACGATGCATGGGAGAGATACAAAGTGTAAGAGTATGCCCAAAGATCAATCATGAGATGGTTGTAATAACATACTTGATTTACCATGTTTATTAATATAAAACGTTGTCATTATTATTTCAGTTTTTCTTTTTGTGTGTACAAATAATTTGTTTTATAATAATGTCCTGAGAATAATATGATTATCCTTAAAAGATCCTTAGTCAAGTATTATTGTTGACTAGGACAACAATAATGCATTAAGACTAACATGTAGTTGATTGATGATAAAGAGTTGTCATTGGTATGGAGTGTCAAAATCAATGCATGAATATGTGTGTTAGGGAACAACATATTGGATTGACCCGCTATGAGTATGTTTCTCGGATTATTATGTAATTGTCACAACATTACTCATAGTGATTAATATATATATATGATCCTCAGACTTGAGGTCATCATTATCCCAACATTGTGAGTTGTATATTTTGATACAGTCAAACGTACACCGTAACAAGTTGTTCTATAAAGGCTGATGTTAGATATACCACAATCTATGTAGAAGGATATGGTTGATTAATATAGGATAAGTCCCTCCTACATAATAGGAGTAATATCTTAGGCCACTTGATTGAGTGAGACTAGAAATGCATGGCCATGCTCAAATAAGTTGATATGAGATGTCATACTAATTTTTATATCATAGTCTACTCAAGATATCAAGAAACATGGGATGGACTATGCAAGTGTGACTATTCCATGACTTGTGTCCGTTCCAGAGATAAATGACTTAAGGATTAATGCATGAGAGGTTAATCACAAAAGGTTATGTCGAATCATGACTTCTTGTAACTTAGGTAGCAATGATGCATTGCTAGATGCCACTCATTGTTTGTGACATTAGAATCATTCTAGTATTACTGCTAACGTTACAATAACCTACAGGGTCACACCCTGTGGTTGAAATGAACGGAATAAAACATAGTTGGTATTGTGTTTGGTTGTCACATGAATTAAATTAATTAAAGAATTAATTTAATTGGGCAATCAAATATTGAACATATTATATGTACAAGGATGTTGTACACATAATGAGAACATAGTTCTATTAATATATGAATTTGGTTCATATAGAAATTTAAATATATATAGTTTACTGAAATCCTTGTTATAATTAATGTAATTATAATTTTTGGATATAATTAATGTAATTATAATTTTTGGTTAAAAACTTTATTTTATTTATTTAATTTTATGATTCATTAAAGATATACCAATTATAAAAGGTAATAAAAGATACAGAGCTTAATATAAACCCTAAGAGATTGCTTGTGAGGTCTAGCAGCCGTCGAGCAAATAAACCTCCAAAATAGTTTTGGAGATTTCTTCCATTCATAGTCAAACCGGGTTGATTACGTAGAGGCCGACATCGGAAAAAGGTTGCAGCTTGGTTTGACAGTAGATTAAAACTCTTGTTGTTGAGGCATCACTGTCTAGTCAGATTGAAGTTTCAGTAATTTCGAAACCTTTATTTCACCCCGATTCATTCCTCACACATGGATTCATCGTTTGGATCGCCGGAATTAATTTTATTTTGCTGCGCCATAGGGGTGCCGGCGTTCCAACACAAAGATCTATTGAGAAGGTGCCCACACCATGGATTACCCTTGTGGCTACAAGTCCTAACTTTCTACAATGGTGTGAACCCTCAACCAGGCAATTGATTGATTCAGCTGCCGGCGAAACTTTGAATAACAAAACACCTGAGGCTGCCTACGAATTCATTGAAAATATGTCACTGAATGACAATCAGTGGCAAGTCACAAGGGCAAAGCCAACAAAAACAGCCAGTGCTTTCAACCTCGACGCAGTAACCATGCTATCCAATCAGGTAGAACTAATAAATAAAAAGATTGATGGTTTATGTGATTCTTTGTAGGTACATTCAATTATGCAGTGCAATACGAATGGAGGTTGGATGGACAACACAAAATATCCACCTTACAACCCAAGCGCTGAGAACGAGCAAGTGCACTATATGGGTAAAAATTCTAGACTTCAAAATAACCCTTATAGTAACACTTACAATTCAGGTTGGAGGAACCATCCAAATTTCTCGTGGGGTAGTCAAAGAAACTAGAGAAAACAATCTTATCCACAAGAAAAGAAGCCGAACCTTGAGGAGATGCTGACAAAATTTATCACGGTGTCAAAAACTCGTCTTCAAAACACTGACACAACACTTAAGAATCAACAAGCACTGATTCAAGGGATCGAGAACCAATTAGGTCAACTTGCCAAGATCATCTCAGAACGACGACAAGGCAGGTTGCCAAGCAACACTGAAACTAACCCAAAGGAGCAACTTCAAGCCATAACAGCTCAGGATAGTGTAGGGTTAGATGAGCCCAAGGTAAGCAAAGAGAATGTGGTAAAGGAAGGTAAAGTTGAGGTAAGTCACGAGAAGCCAAAACCGGTAATTAAAGAGTACCAGCCTCGTATACCTTATCATGATGCGATGAAAAAGGACAACACAGACGAACAATTCGGTAAATTTCTTAAACTTTTAAAGAAATTACATATTAACTTACCATTTCTTGAAGCTCTTTCGTCGATGCCAGATTCAAGGAAATTTTTAAAAGAGCTTTTGACAAACAAACGGAAGTTAGACGAGGAATCGCATGTGGAACTAAACGCAATATGCTCAGCAATGTTGCAAAATAAACTACCACAAAAATTAAAAGATCCAGGGAGTTTTACAATTCCATGCTTAATTGGTAGTTTATCTGTTGATAATGCTTTAGCTAATTTAGGGGCAAGCATAAATGTCATGCCTTATAAAATGTTTAAACAACTAGGTCTAGGGAAACCCAAACAAACTAGGATGAGCATTCAATTAGCTGATACGACTATTCGAATTCCTAGAGGTATAATTGAAAATGTACTCGTGAAAATTGACAATTCATAGTCCCATAGACTTTGTTGTTTTAGACATGGATGAGGACAATAGTATCCCCTTAATTTTAGGAAGACCCTTTTTAGCAACTGCCAGGACTAAAATTGATGTTGGTACAGGAGAACTCATACTCCTTGTAGGTGACAAATCAATCAGTCTTTAGGCTCTCGACTTAGCTAGGACATCAAATAATCAAAGTGAGAAAATTAATTTTATTGATAACCGTTCGATTAAACCTTCTTTTCATGAAGCACCACGAAACTACACAATTGAGTCAGATTCTAGACCTCATACCAACAAAGAAATAACTCACGAGGAACGACGGCTTCAAATCGATGAACTAGACGAGTGGAAGACACACTTCAAGGAAAAACTAGGAATACACGAAGCAGAACCAAGGCCAATCCATGGGACAAACAAATTTAAGGTTGGAGATCAGGTATTGTTAGATAAGAAAGACCCTCGAATTTCCACTCCCGACCTTAATACAAACGAAAATATCTCTTTTAAGGTAATCAATGTTTTCCCATACGGAACAGTCGAGGTAAGTAATACTATATTCAGCAATTTTAAGGTAAACACCACTTGACTTAAACTATATATTGATAACCGAATTGATAGCATGAGAAAGGATTTTCAACTCCTTAAACCACCATGATTTTGTGAATGAAAGGTAAGTCTAGCTTAATACTTTAAACGAGCGCTTCTCGAGAGGCAACTCGAGCACTAACCCTATTAATTTTTACATTTTTTATTTGTACTTTTATTTTTCCTTTTTAGCACCTAACTACAAACTAACCACGCAGATTTCCATACCACACGGCCTTGCACACGGCGTGGACATGGCCGTGTGGACACTATGAATAGGTACATGGGCGTGCCAGAGTTCGTACAGAAATAGGACGAAAATTTTCCCCAAGACACGGGCTCTGACTAAACACGGGCGTGGCGACCTGCACATAGGCGTCGGAGAAATGAACGAAGCATAACATGGCCATGCGACACGGCTGTGCGACTCGACACACCCACGGTACACGGGCGTGGGGATGTACCAGAACTGAATTTCTATTTAAACCACCCCTCTCCCCTTCTCACCTACTCCCAGTTCTTCTTCTTCCACACTCTTTTCCCTTTTCATTTTCATTTTATCTTTATTCTCATAACTTTAAATCTAACCATATCCATGTCGAAGAAGTGGAAGGATACTAGCACAGTCTCCTTCTGTGAGACCAATCTACATAAGTTCATGCCGGCCGCTTCATTAACTCGACAGGAAAAGGACCTTTGAGTACATTTAACTTTTCTTTTTATTTTCCCTTCTCCGTTATTTTTCCTTTTCTTTTACTTAGTTCAATCTATTTTATTTCATTTTCTTTGCTTTAGGTTCTAAAGGCTGCTTAGGAATCACACACCACGACCTTAGAAATTACACTCACCCCGCTAACTATCTAACGATAAGGACTTTATAGTCCATTAATATTTTCTTTTAATTTTCTTTTACTTTTTATTTTCTTTCTTTTTATCTTTCTTTTCTCTTAATATATAATTAGTATATTTTGAACTATTCTTACTATTTCTTGGCTAATTCTTCACGAGCTTTCCAATTTCTTCATCCAGCGCAGAGATTGTCGGTGGCAACCACACCACGACACTCCCAACTAAAGGAAGTCATCCAAATTCAGGACGTTTCACCTCTCCCTTTCTCTTAAATTTCATATTTATCTTTGTACATTGAGGGCAATGTACATCTTAAGTGTGGGGGGTGAATATTTATTTCGAGAAAGTGCCTAACTTTCTGCATTATTCTCAAATCCCTGAATTATGCCTTGAATTATACCTTGTTCTCAAGTAATTTTCTCATATTATGATTAGAATGAATTTCTTTTGATTTATGATTTTTATTGATATGTTTTGGATTAAGTCATTGATAATTGTGTAGTGATGATTTAAACTTTAGGAGACTAGAGAATCAAGCATGATGCGTCTATTTTCAAAAATTAAAATTTTGTTAGGTTGTCTACCTGAATCTAATTATTACCTTGAAATTTGAAATTTACAAGGTTGTTATCAAAAACCCATAATTTTTGTAAGATCTTGGGCCTTTTAGAGCATACATTCTTTCGTGCCCACTTTTTGATTATGAGTGTGTCAACATTGATTTGTTATTCTAGAACTTGCTTCGACTATACATGTCGAGACCACATTAATTGATTTGATATACTGAGATGATAAAGGCACTTAGGATTTAACCCACTCACTCCATTAAAAAGCTTACCCTCACAATTATTAGTGAACCCCTTTGATCCTAATAACCCTTTTATTGACTTACCCACTAATATTAACCCAAAACCCATCTTGTATTTGTTATCACCATTCATTGACTCCCTTTTTGTCGAGATTTGATTTTGAGCAGTTTCCTAACTATGTTCTATCTTTCAGCTGTTAAAGTTCTTTCTTATAATTATGATCTTCATTATTAGTTTTTTAACTAAGTGAGCTTATACGATTAAATTCCACATCTTGACGAAAAAGCTCGTATTATTAGTATTACAACTTTTTAATTGATATAATTATTTAGGATTAGTTCATTTTTCTAGTTAGGTAAATTGTCAACTCAATCTCGATTCTAACCTTCTAATTCAGCCTTTATATCCACCTTTAACCCGAGCCCCATTACAACCCTTTTTAAAGACCTTTTGATTTGTGTATCATCTCATTTTCCAGTGGTGGAGATTTGATTTTCAGGCAAGCCTATGGGATTTGTAACACCCCAAACCTGGCCTAGAAGTTAGGCCCGAATCTGGCGTGTCACAAAAAAAATTCGTTTGAAAATTTCAGCCTCTTTGTTAAAACCCAAAACACTTAAGCAAATGTTAACTACTTGAAAATGTAATTATCTTAAAAATAAAACTTTTTGGTGGCGAAAGCATATTTGAAATAAATGATTTACAAATATGTGATGTTTAGAAATAGAGTTACAGAAGTATTTTGAAATTGTTGCGGAAACATAAATAAAATACAAGTATTTTTGAGAGATTGATTAATGAGTCAACAATCAAGGTAGTGAACTTTAAAACCGTGACTTTTGAAAATCTTGTCGATAATTTGAAAGAAAATCCGAGTTAAACTATTTCTAAAAGTTTACTATGAAATCCATTTGTTAATCAATTTGGAAAACCTTTATTTAAGTTTTTAGAAAAATTCTCGTTTAAAACAATATATCAACCATAAAGCAAATAATAAAATACTCCAGAGGCCTTATTACAACTTAAACAAAAATAGCAAAATAATAAAATAAACGGAAATAGAAATTTAAAATTCAATAACACCATTTCTGAAGTATGGCCTCCACCCGAGTCATCCGTGGCCCAAGTCCACGTCACAGAGCATTACCTACAAGGGTTAAGAGAAAAGGGGGGTGAGTTACAAGAACTCAGTGTGTAACCTACTTATCGCTGTCCACTGGGCCAAAATCCATTAAGCAAATATTTGGGCCTAAGCCCATTTACAATAATAATGATGTAATGAATATATCATGAATATGTAATGCAATTCCCAAACCAAGCCTAGTATTCCATCCGCTACACACCACCCGTACCAACCAACACACCTGTGGGTGATCTTTAGTCAACCCACCCCGCCAACACACCAAACGTAAGCATTAAGCCATTTATATCAAATTTGTGGACAAGCCACCAAATTTACAGAATTTACATGGCATTGCCATTTTTCAAATTTGTGGCAGAGCCACCAGATTTATGTAGCAGAGCTACCAGAACTTCTCTTCATCATTATCCCATCCCATGCAAAATATGTATATAATGCATAACAATTCACAACAATGTATTCAGATATTTCTTACAAATTTTATGGCCCATTATAACAATTTATCAAGTTGGCCCATTAAGCAGAATATCATCTTGGCCCATTTCGCAAATTTTCAGATCAGCCCACATAGCAAAATTTATTGTTTTGGCCCACATAGCAAAATATACCGTTTTGGCCCACGTAGAAAAATATATCGATTTGGTCCACATAGCAAAATTTATCGATTTGGCCCACATAGCAAATATATCGGATTGACCCATTTAGCAAAATATTAGATTGGCAGATTTAGCAAAATATCAAATTGGCCCATTAATCAATACAACAAATCGGCCCATTAAGGCAATCTTATCAAATCGGCCCATTAAGGCAATCTTATCAAATCGGCCCTTTAAGGCAATCTTATCAAATCGGCCCTTTAACACATTTCAATTCGACCCATTAACATTTTGAAATCGACCCATTAGGGGCATTTTTGTAATTCGGCCCATAAGGGAATTTTCGTAATTCGGTCTATAGGGACATTTCGTAATTCGGTAATTTTACCCTCTAAGGGTATTATGGTAATTTACCCTCCAAGGGTATTTTGGTAAATTTCGTAAACCAAACTTAACTACTAATTTGGGGCATAAAAATTGAAACTGTCCATCTGCGTCATACTGACCAAATTGACTATAAATCGAGTTAGGAATCTCAAAGTCTAATTCCGTAAATTTTCCTTGAAACTAGACTCATAAATCTTTTTACTAAAATTTTCCAGAATTTTTGACTTAGCCATTTAGTACAGTTTATTCCTTAAATTTTCCCTTGTTTCACTGTGATTCTAACCTCTCTTACCTTAATCTCAAATATCTTACTGTACGCTTTTCATATATTTCTCCCATTATTTTCTAATGAAAATAGGCTCACTAAGGAATCCATACATATAAATTATAACCCATAATTCACTTTGTACAATGTTATATGATTTTTCCAAAACAGATCAGGAAACCACGAAGTTAATCAGAACCAGTATCACTAAAATTAATATATCTCAGAATATAAAATTCCTTTTCCTTCTCCATTTCTTCCATATTAAAGTAGACACAGTAATCTTTAATTTGATATCTTATTCACTTTCTAATTCATTTTCTCTTATTTTTAGTTATTTTTCAAAAATACGTCACTCCGTCTAACCGAAACTATTTTATTACAAAATACGATTACCACTACGATCATACGCACGCCCGAGTGATCACGGATGTCGATTTTTGGTTTTCTTCAGTATTTTGACTGATCCATAGAATATTTCATATAGAATTTCAGAGAAGTGTGAGATTACACACCATTTTAGATATGTATACGGAAGGTACGGGATTACACACCTTATTCAAAATCCTCAACACGATATTCTCCGCGGTACCTAAAGATATAGTCGGTCAACAATTAGTCCAAAACCCAATTTACAACTTCATCCAAGTATTGCGATTGATTAACAATCTATATAACTTACCAACAATTCGAGTCTCTTATTACGAGAGATAGATGTTCGACTTACCACTATTTTCGAAAAATCCACAAGTAAAGAATGTCGAGCGATTTAGTGCCTAACAACATAATCGATTAGCCAAACTTTCAATCCGGTTAACACCATAACCAAATAGCGATATCGAATGGACTATGAAAAGACTTCTTACCTTAATCGATGATAATCCCGATTCCCACCAATTGGCTTATGACTACAATGAATCAACAAGGATTTGGTATTAGGCCACCCACTAGAACTCCGATCCAATCAAGGAGGGATGTCCAACATAAAAAAATGGGAAAGATAGAAGATGATAGAATTTTGGCTATTGAAGAGAAAATAATAAAGAAGATTTGATCATATGGTAATGTCGATTTAGGAAAATGGAAGAAAGGTTGAATGAATGATAAAAAGAAAAAGGATGGAAGGTTGGATGGATGCTAGGTGATTCGGCTATCAAAGAAAGATGAACAAAAGATGGATATTTGACCAAACAAAAGAGAAGAAAGAATGAAAACAAATGCACAATTGTGCTAGGAGGTTTCGGCAATGGAAGTAGCCAATTGGGAGAAAAAGACAAGATTTGCAAATAGAAAATTTGGCCCAAACAACACCAAAACTTTTACCAAATGCCAACATAAAAATTCAGCTACCTATCTACACCCAAAATGAAACACCCCACACCCGGCCCACGAGTCCTGACCGGATCTGGTATGTTCCTCGAAGAAAACTAGTTCAAATTCGTTGGCACTTTGAAAATTTTTAAGTGATTTTGGAAGAAAGTTCGAATTGGGTTGGGCTTGAGTTGAAAACAAGTTTGTTTTATATTGAAAGCCCATTTGTTTCAAGTGACAAAATATTGAAAGTTTAATTTAAATCAAATTGACTTAATCTTTAATAATTAAAAATGTCGAAACAAAGCGAATAAAATAGAAAATAACTTAGTTCAGTTGTGGCCTTATTACATCAAATAAAAACCCAAAATGAAATTATAAAATACTTAAAATAACAAGAGTCCAAAAATAAGGAAAATCTGAACTTCGCATGGCCACCACTAAGCTCCTGCCGACCCGGTCCATCACTGTTCGTCACCTGAAACATGATCCCACAACGGGGTGAGTCAACAGACTCAAAGTGTAACCAACACTAAAATTTAATAAATCAGGCATACCATATTGTACCACAGGCATATTCATATACAAACAGAATTATGATGCAACCCGAACCCAAACCTAGATGGCATCCGCTACACATCCCCATACCAACCTACACACCGTGGGGACTACTAAGTCAACCCTCCATCCGCACACACACCAGGCGAAGGCGATCATCTGCGATCGACGTGCTCATCGCGCATATAAAATTTGTGGCATAGCCACTGAGATAATTGTGTCATGAGACACCACATTCGAATAATGTAACCGAAGTTACCACATTCGGATAATGTGACCAAGTCACCACATTCGAGATAGTGAGACCAAGTCCCCACATTCACTTCCCCTTTTTCATATAACCCGAATGCCCCATATTATTCATATTATACATATCATGCTTAAATTCACATTCATGTCACTTTTCACATGTTAAATATAACATATTTCGTAATCCTAGTAGGAGTAGGAAATGTACCTGAGTACTTTGTACCACAATAAGGTACCTTAACCATATTCACATTCTTATTCATACTTATACATATATTAAATGTTGCCATAAATCGTATTAAAAGTTAGTGTGGGGTACACACCTGATTCGCTTAATAACTTCACTGAAAATCCCGAAATCTGATCTACTGCCTTAGATCTCAAGTTCCTGAATTCGGCCAAACTTAAAATTTTAATAAAAAGCCATTCGTCCATAAATCCAAATCCTATTAGGATTGTATAACCCAAAACTTACCTTGGCGCCAAATCTCGAGATCTTTTCTATACTTTTCTTGTATTCTGCCAAGCTTAATTCACTTTAACAAATTAGTTTCGGCTTTTGCAAAAATAAGGAATAGATCTTAATCAACAATTAAGGCCTTGGCCGAATGTACATATGGACTTACCTTGAAATTCTCAAATCCCGGAATCCTTGTATACCTCTGTCGAAATCCCTATAGACCTATATATATTAGATCTGATTTCCAATCACTTGATCATAAGAAATAACCCTACACCGATTGACTCACCTTAGATCTTTGAATTCCCGAGAGATCCCCCCTTGAAGTTGACAGTTGTAGAACCCCGAAACACTCCTTAAAGTTTCGGCCACCAAAATAATAATAATAATATTAGATCCTATGTTTCGGCTTAAAGAAGAGAATAAATCGATAACCACAAGATTCTTACTTTTAGTATTGAATTCGACAGATCTCTCCTGACACCATTTCAGAGATTCGGTTTAGAAACTTGATGAACAATCGGCTATGTGCCCTCTAGGTATTCGGTTTTAAGGATGAAGGAAGAGAGGAATATTAGGCCTTCGAATGAATCGGCACTGATGGAATTTGAAAGGAGTTTCGGCTAGAACATAAGGTGTATTTTCGGCTTGGAGAAAGGAAAGAGAAGAGAGGATTTTTGCTAGGAGAATTTCGACAGAGAGAATGAATGAATGAATGGCCTAATTCTCCTCCTTAGGCCGAAATTACTAGGCCAAGAGTCCTTTGCTTGGCCACCACTCTTCCTTATTTGATAACTTTATCTCTTTAAAACAATTAAGGAATAATCCTTATTATCTCTTGAAAATAATCCAAATTAAATCCTTTATTTATCCCCTAATTAGTCGAATTTTAAAGAGAATAAAACTCCTCTTTTGCAAGCCTTGTGCCGTCCACCTCCGTGCTTCTAGAAAAAACATAAAACTTCTTTTATTTGCTTCCCATGTGACTCAAACTCAGGCCCAATCCCCTTGCATGTGGCGCCATTTCCAGAGGCCCTAAGTGGCATCTCCAGGCCACTTTTCCAACCCTGTTTGTGTGTCAAATTTCACATACTTTTTCTTTTAAGGCCACCCTGCCTCAGTTTCCTCTTTTAAACTTTAAAACTCGACATTTCCAAGTCATTTCTAAGTTTCCAAAAATTATCGTTTGCCTCCTTAAACTTGACATTTCCTTACATTTCCAAGTTTCCAGAAATGTTCACTTTCCTATTTTAAACCTAACATTTCCATACATTTCCAGGTTTCCAAAAATATTTAAAATTCATTCATAACACATAAGATATGTCATTTCGTACAATTAAACCGAAAATGCATAGGCTCTTTTTAGGATGTTACACAAAAATCGTCCACATTTATTCCCTAAAAGTCAAAATTTGCCAACCACACTTTCCATAATACTCTCCCCTTTTATACCACCAACCACACTTTCCATAATACTCTCCCCTTTTTGTGCCAATATGTCCCCCACACTTGCCTTTTCTTTTGATTTCTTTCCCCAACCTCAACTTTTCCTTATTTCCTTAGCCCACTTTACCAAAAATAAAGAAGTCTACCTTGTCATATATACAGCTTGGCCGACACTTAGGGAGAGTGCAACATCCTTAAATAGGGGCTTTTGCATTTTAATTATTGCATGTGAATGGCTTGAATACGATGCTAGTTAGGGTGTCTTAGGGTCTGGGTATGAGCCATGGGTAGGCCTGAACTATAGTACAATTTTTATTTTTGAGTAATGGATAAGGGGACCTGAAGGAGCTAGGGGTTAAGAGTATTGTGTAGCAAGTTTCAGCACAAGAAGTGCCTTGGTAAAGTGGCAAGGAGGCGCCACTTAGAGCTCAGAGAAGTGACGCCACAAGCAGGGGGAAGGAGCTTGGGTTCGAGGTGCAGAAATCCCTCCTTGGATATTTCTTTTTGACGCCAGAGCTATGAAGAGTTGTGCTTAGCTGGAAATCTTTTGGATAGTTGTTGATCAAGTTAACAAATTCGAAATGGGTGGAGGAGAGAAAATTGTGGAGGTTGACTCATTCAAACTGATTTGAATGAGTGGTCAAGAGGGACTTGAAGAGTTGGCCGAAATTTGAACATTTGAGAGGAGGAGGAATCGGTTAGGAGGCTTAGGAAGTGTGCCGATTTTCAAAGCTAGTCAAGGTGAACATTTCGGCTAAGCATTTTTAGTGCACTTTGTTTTGAAACAAAAGCTGAAACCCCATAGGCATTAGTCGATTTTCCTCTCAAGCATCAAAACCGTATTTGCTTCTCTTTTTCCCTTTAAGACCAAAACCCCTTTCCCTCTAAAATCCCATTTCATCTTTTGTTTGCTACTCCTATTTGGTATTTCGCCGAAACTAAGTCTCTCTCTCGTTTTCTTCTCATTAACATTCAAACCCAAATGCCCTGAAACCCTTCCACTCTCCCATTTTGATTTGGCCGAACCTCTCTTGATATTCTTTCTCAAAGCCAAAACTGAATCAACACCCTTTCCCCCTTGGTCAACTATTTTCTTCTTTCAATCCCTTTCTAGTACGCCGAAAGTGCATAAGCTTTCTTGATTGTTGCTAAAGCCAAATCATTCTCCCACATCTTGGGGTTCTTGTTCGTTCTTCTCTTTCGGATCTCTGGCCGAATCTCATCCTATCGGCAGGTAAGGCTTCATTGCTTCGTTTCTTCTTTCTTCTCTTGATCTTATAGCTGAATCCCCTGTCATACTCTCATCTCTATTCTTTTTCGATCATGGTTACTTTAATGAGGAAAGCCGGAAGCGTTATCACTTAAACTCTCGTTGGACTCGGGATTTTTATGGATTGTCGTCGACTGATCATTCACTTTCAATCGGTTTCTTGATAGAGTGGTAAGCGTTTCCTTTGTGTAACATCTCTTTTATGATTAAATGCCGAAGGCAGATGTTTCACATTTCTTAGGTGCTTGGCCGAATATAGAAGGAGGGGATTGACACCATTTCGTGTGGAGTTTTGGGATTTGATAATCGTGAGTCCAGCCTAGAACCTTTGGGATCTGTCGATTAGGAAAGGGATCTAACTCCGAGATCTTAGTTCTTTATATGTTGGTTCGTTTCTTTAACCCGATTTAGTGATAAGGTATATTATTGATTCGAAGGCTAACCAAGTAGTAAGTGGGGTTAGATCTGAGACCTCAGCCCCTAGGTTCAAGAAGAGGGCTGTCTCAGCGGTTCGTGACCGGCCACCGAGGTGTGGTCCGGCATCCGAGCAAGAGAGTAGACAAATCGCAGTAGTGTCGATTAATGACAGTACCGACGTGGAGAGTGTAGTTTTGCATATAATCAGGTGTGTCTCTCTTACACACTTCATATTCGATGTATAATATGTTAATAACTTAAACATTTTTAAAAGCCGGAATCAGTGTGGATTTCGATATGATACCCTTATGGGTATAAGCGAGGACTCCGGGTAAGTCCGTTCTGATACGTTAATGATACTTGATTTTTAATGAAATGTACATGTTATATTTCGATATGTTGGTAATCGATAAAGCATGTTGGCATTATATGTATATGCACGTGCATTTAAGTGGGTATTATGAGAAGAGAGGGAAGAAATGATATCTGTGACTTTGGGTCACTAGTGGTTTGGCACCACCAGTGGTTTGGTACCACATTTGATATTCGTGACTTTGGGTCACCAGTGGTTTGGCACCACATTGGATTTAGCGACTCGTTCCAGTGGCTTAGTACCACAGTGGGTTGGCCCCACATATTATACTGAAAAGGGATTGTCGCCAGTGGTTTGGTACCACAAAGTGGGTTGGCCCCACATATAGATTATTTGTGACAATGGGTCACCAGTGGTTTGGCACCACCAGTGGTTTGGTACCACATTTATACGATGATATCTGTGACTTTGGGTCACCAGTGGTTTGGTACTACACGGGGTATAATATGGAGTTGTGGATGGCTAGGTTTGGGTTGCATGACATAATTACTTGATTATGAAATTGTGTAAGAGTGTTGCTATATTTGGGAGGGGGAAATTATACACTGAGTCTCGTGACTCACCTCTTCCCTTATCTTTTTCAGATGACTCGTAGATCGCGGATGTGGAGTCGGGCGGACTCGAGGTGGCCACGCAAATTTTTTTCGGTTTTAATTTGATTCTCTACTTTGGGTACTATATTTTTAATTAGGTTTTATTTGGGATTGTAATAAGGCCACTAATTTTATATTTTTGGGATTATATTATCTACTTTAAGTTTTATCAAATATTGCTTAAATAAACCCCGTGGCATGTTGTGAACAACCTATAAATCAATGTTTTCTAAACTATACAACTCAACGGGTTTTCTGAACCTTTCCAACGGGTAGGAATAAATAAACGACAACAATAATCGGAGCAAACTTCTTTTCAAATTTAGTTTCTTAAAGTCAAAATGTTTAGAAAGTGGTTTCCAGGCTTACACCTAAATGAAATCGAGTCTTTCCTAAAAACTCATGGTTTATAAAATAGACAACGACACAATGTTTTTCCCAAAGAGTTTCTTCCTTCAAAGATTTTCAAATGTCTAACTTATTTTCCAAATGTCACTTCTTTCAAATCAAATGAACAACTTGTTTTGGTTAAAACTATTTACCCTGTGACATGCCAAATTCGATCGTAGTGTATTGGCCAAGTTGGGGTGTTACAATTTTTGGTATCAGAGCCAAGTTCAAAAGATCGGCTGTGGGCTTGAGGCCCAAAATGTTTAAAAGTGGGATTTCAAAAGGTTTTGGTTGAGAATACATGGTCTGAAAAGCATGGCACCGAGTCTCCGGCACTGATCCGCCCAGGTAAATACCCCTAACGACTGTTTTCATACTGTAATGATAAGTGATATGATTAAATAGTACTAGTGGATTACCCTAGAGACTGAAACTAATAGGATTCTGTGAACTCACAAAAACAAAACTCCGTATTAAATTATTCATAAGACTGTGCCTTAATAACAGTGGAATAAAGTCTAATGCATAAAACTTTTAAATCAGATTAGGCAAGAACGTTAGTCACGAATACCCAAGGACGTGGTCGTAACACACGTGGACGCGGTCGGGGTAGGATGACTGTGTCTGAACCAGTGGGGTCTGGTCAGGGGTCGAAAAATGATACACCACCGCCACCAGCTGTGGGCGCTGAGTTTCAGGATCAGACGGGTGATGATGCAGTGTTGCAGGCAATGCTGCGAGTTCTTGAGAGAGTAGCTGGAGCAGGTAGAGGTACGGGAGCTCAAAAATCTGTATCTGAACGACTCCGAGCCAATAGAGCAGAGGTATTTCGGGATGCTTCTGGTGTGGCTCCCAATACGGCTGAGTATTGGTTGGAAGTGACGGAGCGTATAATGGACGATTTAGACCTTACTGCTGAGGAGAAATTGAAGGGTATAGTGTCGCTTCTCCTGGATGAGTCATATCAGTGGTGGCTCACGGTTCGGGATGGTGCTGCAGCCGATGATCTCACGTGGGACTATTTTAAGGCAGTCTATCAGAGGAAATAAATTGGGTCTAGTTACATTGATGCACAGCGGAAGGTTTCCTAAGACTGGTTTAGGGAAGTAAGTCTGTATTGGAGTATGAGGCAGAAATTTTAAGGTTGAGCCGGTACGCTCGGGGTATCGTGGCCACGGAGCATGAACGCTGCGTCAGGTTCGAGGATGGGCTGAGAGATGAACTGAGGTTGTTGATCGCTCTACAGCAGGAGAGGGAGTTTGCTGTGTTGGTAGAGAAGGCTAAGATAGTCGAAGGGGCGAAAGAGTCTACAAAACAGAATCTGGATAGGAATAGACATAAGAGGGGTTTTGGATCATCAGGGTCAGCTTGAAATTCTCAGAAAAGGGCTAGATTGGTGGGCCGAACCAAGCTGTGAGGCCTGCTGCTGCTACTCAGGGGCCAGTGCAGTGTACTCGGTGTGGAAAATCTCATTGGAGAGAATGTTAGACCGGTGGCAGAAGATATTTTGAGTGTGGGTCGTTGGATCATCGTGTGAGGGATTGCCCACGTAAGCTAGCCAAGATACAATCTGAGGGTCAGGGCAGTGCTCAGTTCAGGAATGGTAGACAGCAATCGTAGAGGGGTCGTGGTTCTGCCAGGGGAGGTAATGGTTCTGGTCGTGGCGCGAGAGCACCGGCGAGAGAGGTGTAGGTATCTTTGAGCAAGGCGGCTGGGTTGGTATATACAGCGAGGCGTCGAGAGGAGGGCAATGCACCAGACGTCATAACCGGTACGTTCTTAATCTTTGGACTACCTTATACTACTTTGATAGATATGGGTTCGGCGCACTCGTATGTTGCCAGTCCCATAGTGGAAACCATGAACCTAGACTTTGAGATTACTTCTAGGGAGATCACTGTAATTAGCCCTCTAGGTCACTCTGTAGAAGGAAATAAACTATATAGGGATGTACCCCTAGAACTCCAAGGGGTAGTGTTTGTGGCTGATCTGATGGAACTGCCATTTGGGGAGTTCGATCTGATCCTTGGGATGGACTGGCTGGTGAAGTATCAAGCGAGTTTAGACTGCAAGACTAAGCGTATGGTTTTGAGAACAGTTGAAGGTGAAGAAGTGATAATGATATGTAATAGAAGGGATTATCTATCTAACGTCGTGTCTGCTCTGAAAGCTGAGAAGATGGTCAAGAAGGGTTGTGAGGTGTTCATGGTTCATGTGTGTTCCTTGGAGGCCAAGGAGTCAGGTGTGGGGAATGTTCAAACAGTGAAGGAATTTGCCGACGTATTCCGAGAAGAACTTCCAGGTTTGCCTCCGGATCGTGAAGTTGAATTTGGCATAGATCTGTTACCCAGAATCGCACCAGTGTCTATTGCCCTGTATAGGATGGCGCCAAAAGAATTGGTGGAACTGAAAGCTCAGATCCAGGAGTTGTTAGATCGAGGTTTTATCTAGCCAAGTGTTTCACCTTGGGGAGCACCTGTGCTCTTTGTTAAGAAGAAAGACGGGACGATGCGGATGTGTATAGACTACCGCCAGCTGAATAAGTTGACGATCAAGAACAAGTATCCATTGCCTAGGATAGACGACTTGTTTGATTAGCTTAAGGGGGCATCAGTCTTCTCGAAGATCGATTTAAGGTCGGGGTATCATCAACTTAAGGTCAAGGAGGCTGATATCCATAAGACGGCATTTCACACTAAATACGGGCACTACGAGTTCTTAGTAATATCATTTGGGTTGACCAACGCACCGGCGGCGTTCATGGATATGATGAACCGGGTGTTCCAGCCGTACTTGAACCAATTTTTCGTGGTGTTTATAGACGACATATTAGTGTACTCGAGATCTGAGGAGGATCATGATGCGCATCTACGGGTGGTTTTGCAGATTTTGAGGGAGAAGTAGCTTTTTGCCAAGTTTAGTAAGTACGAGTTCTGGCTTAGGGAGGTGACTTTCTTGGGTCACGTGGTGTCAGCTGAAGGGATTAGGGTGGACCTCGGAAGATTGAGGCGATGTTGGACCGAAACCGCCTAAGTCGATGCGAAGTTTGGAGTTTTACGGTGCAGCGGTATTATTAGAAGATTTGTAGAAGGGTTTTCTTTGATTGCAGCACCGTTGACCAAGTTATTGAGAAAAGGGGGTTCCATTTGTGTGGTCCGATAAGCGACAGGAAAGTTCTGACAAGTTAAAAAGGATTCTGACAGAAGCTCCGGTTTTGATTCAGCCTGAAGTAGGGAAGGAGTTTACGGTATATTGTGATGCATCGCATACCAGCTTGGGATGTATGCTAATGCAAGAAGGGAAAGTTGTGGCATATGGGTCTCGACAGCTGAGACCGCATGAAGTTAACTATTCGACACATGATCTGGAATTGGCTGCAGTGGTTTTCGCCCTGAAGATATGGAAACATTATTTGTACGGGGAGAAGTCAATAGTCTACACGGATCACAAGAGTCTGAAGTACCTCTTGACTCAGAAGAACTTGAATTTGAGGCAGCGGAGGTGGATCGAGTTGTTGAAGGACTACGATTGTTCAATTGAGTATCATCCGGGCAAGGCCAATGTGGTGGCAGACGCATTGAGCCGTAGGGTAGTGTCAGACCTGAGAGAGATGTTTGCTCATCTCAGTTTGTATGACAATGGGAGTCTATTAGCAGAATTATAGGTAAAGCCGACTTGGGTAGATCAGGTTAAAGAGAAACAGCTAGTAGATGAGGGTCTGAACGCTCAGAGATTGCAAGTACAGAGTGGTGGATTGAAAGGTTACAGATTGACAAGTGATGGAGTGTTGTGTTTCCAAGGGAGAGTTTGTATGCCGAAGGACGTCGAGTTAAAGCAGAAGATTCTTCGGGACGCACATAGCAGCCCATACGCTATGAATCCTAGAGGTAGCAAAATGTACCAAGATTTATGGGAGCAATTTTGGTGGCCGGATGCAAAACGCAGAAGTAAATGGCGAGTTTGTGGGTAAATGCTCGCGTGTCGTAGTCAAAGCTAAACATCAGTTGTCGTCGGGTTTGTTGCAGCCGGTAAAGATTCTGCAATTGAAGTGGGAAAGGATTACGATGGATTTGTCAGTGGGCTACCCCTTACACCTAGTAAGAAGGACTCAGTCTGGGCAATTGTGGATCGTCTGACTAAATCAGTTCATTTTATACCTGTTTGGGTTGATTACTCACTTCAAAAGTTAGCCAAGTTGTATGTGGCAGAGATAGTGAGGTTGCATGGAGTGCCAGTATCGATTATCTCAGATAGGGATCCCGGATTCACGTCGAGGTTCTGGAAAGTGTTGCATCAGGCACTGGGTACGAGATTGGATTTCGGTACGGCGTTTCATCCGCAGTAAGATGGGCAGTCAGAAAGAGTAATACAAATTCTAGAGGATATGTTGAGAGGATGTGTCTTGGATTTTAGAGGCAACTGGGAAGAATTTCTACCACTAGCAGAATTCATGTACAACAATAGTTACCAGGCAAGCATTAAGATGGCACCATATGAGGCATTATATGGTAGGAAGTGTCGTACACCTGCGTGCTGGACAGAGTTAGGTGAGCGTCAGATGTTAGGGCCGGAGTTGGTTGCTGAAACGGAGGATAAGGTCAGGTTGATTCAAACTTGTCTGAGGGAAGCTTCGGACAGGCAGAAGTCTTATGCCGATCTTAAACGAAGGGATATAGAATTTGCAGTAGGTGACAAGGTTTTCCTGAAGGTCTCTCCGTGGAAAGAAGTGCTACGATTTGGTCGGAAAGGCAAGCTGAGCCCTAGGTTTATCAGGCCGTATAAGGTGTTGAAACACATGGGACCAGTAGCTTATCAGCTCGAGTTGCCGGAAGAATTGAGTTAGATTCATGATGTGTTCCATGTCTCCATGCTTAGGCGCTACCGTTCAGATCCATCGCATGTTGTGTCAGTGGAGGAGATCGAGGTAAGCCTAGATTTGACCATGGAAGAAGAACCAGTGCAGATTCTGGATTGGGATGTTAAGGTCTTGCGTAGAAAGTCAGTCCCATTGGTAAAGGTGCTGTGGCAAAACCATGGTGCGGAAGAAGCTACGTGGGAACCAGAGGATGTGATGCGACAGCAATACCCTCAACCCTTTTAACCAGGTAATTTCGAGGCCAAAATTATTTTTAAGGGGGGTACAACTGTAACATCCTTAAATAGGGGCTTTTGCGTTTTAATTATTGCATGTGAATGGCTTGAATACGATGCTAGTTAGGGTGTCTTAGGGTTTGGGTATGAGCCACGGGTAGGCCTGAACTATAGTAAAATTTTTATTTTTGAGCACTAGATAAGGGGAGCTGAAGGAGATAGGGGTTAAGAGTATTGTGTAGCAAGTTTCAGCACAAGAAGTGCCTTGGTAAAGTGGCAAGGAGGCGCCACTTAGAGCTCAGAGAAGTGATGCCACAAGAAGGGGGAAGGAGCTTGGGTTCGAGCTGCAGAAATCCCTCCTTGGGTATTTTTTTTGACGCCAGAGCTGTGAAGAGTTGTGCTCAGTTGGAACTCTGGTGGATAGCTGTTGATCAAGTCAACAAATTCAAAATGGGTGGAGGAGAGAAAATTGTGGAGGTTGACTCATTCAAACTGATTTGAATGAGTGGTCAGGAGGGACTTGAAGAGTTGGCCGAAATTTGAACATTTGAGAGGAGGAGGAATCAGTTGGGAGGCTTAGGAAGTGTACCGATTTTAAAAGCTAGTCAAGGTTAACATTTCGGCTAAGCATTTTTACTGCACTTTGTTTTGAAGCAAAAGCTGAAACCCCATAGGCATTAGTCGATTTTCCTCTCAAGCATCAAAATCGTATTTGCTTCTCTTTTTCCCTTTGAAACCGAAACCCTTTTCCCTCTAGAATCCCATTTCATCTTTTGTTTGCTACTCCTATTTGGTATTTGGCTGAAACTAAGTCTCTCTCTCGTTTTCTTCTCATTGACATTCAAACCCGAATGCCCTGGAACCCTTCCACTCTCCCATTTTGATTTGGCCAAACCTCTCTCGATCTTCTTTCTCAAAGCCAAAACTGAATCGACACCCTTTCCCCCTTGGTCGACTATTTTCTTCTTTCAATCCTCTTCTGGTGTGCCGAAAGTGCATAAGCTTTCTTCATTATTGCTAAAGCCGAATCATTCTCCCATATCTTGGGGTTCTTGTTCGTTCTTCTCTTTCGGATCTATAGCCAAATCTCAACCTATCGGCAGGTAAGGCTTCATTGCTTCGTTTCTTCTTTCTTCTCTTGATCTTATAGCCGAATCCCCTGTCATACTCTCATCTTTGTTCTTTTTCGATTATGGTTGCTTTAATGAGGAAAGCCGGAAGCGTTATCACTTAAACTCTCATTGGACTCGGGATTTCTGTGGATTGTCGTCGACTGATCATTCACTTTCAATCGGTTTCTTGATAGAGTGGTAAGCGTTTCCTTTGTGCGACAGCTCTTTTATGATTAAATGCCGAAGGCAGATGTTTCACATTTCTTAGGTGCTTGGTCGAATATAAGAGGAGGGGATTGACGCCATTTCGTGTGGAGTTTTGGGATTTGATAATCGTGAGTCCAGCCTAGAACCTTCGAGATCTGTCGATTAGGTAAGTGATCTAACTTCGAGATCTTAGTTCTTTATATGTTGGTTCGTTTCTTTAACCCGATTTAGTGATAAGGTATATTATGGATTCGAAGGCTAACCAAGTAGTAAGTGGGGTTAGATCTGAGACCCCAGCCCCTAGGTTCAAGAAGAGGGCTGTTTCAACGGTTCGTGACTGGCCACCGGGGTGTGGGTCGGTATCCGAGCAGGAGAGTAGACAAATTGCGGTAGTGTTGATTAATGACAGTACCGACGTGGAGAGTGTAGTTTTACGCGTAATCAGGTGTGTATCTCTTACACACTTCATATTCGATGTATAATATGTTAATAACATAAACATTGTTAAAAGCCGGAATAAGTGTAGATTTCGATATGATACCCTTATGGGTATAAGCGAGGACTCCGGGTAAGTCCGTTATGATACGTTAATGATACTTGATTTTTGATGAAATGTACATGTTATATTTCGATATGTTGGTAATTGATAAAGCATGTTAGCATTATATGTATATGCATGTGCATTTAAGTGGGTATTATGAGAGGAGGGGGAAGAAATGATATCTGTGACTTTGGGTCACCAGTGGTTTGGCTCCACATTGGATTTAGCGACTCGTCCCAGTGGCTTAGTACCACAATGGGTTGGCCCCACATATTATACTGAAAAGGGATTATTGCCAGTGGTTTGGCACCACAAAGTGGGTTGGCCCCACATATGGATTATTTGTGACTTTGGGTCACCAGTGGTTTGGCACCACCAGTGGTTTGGTACCACATTTATATGATGATATCTGTGACTTTGGGTCACCAGTGGTTTGGCACCACCAGTGGCTTGGTACCACACGAGGTAGAATATGGAGTTGTGGATGGCTAGGTTTTGGTTGCATGACATATTTACTTGATTATGAAACTGTGTAAGAGTGTTGCTATATTCGGGGGGGAATTATACACTGAGTCTCGTGACTCATCTCTTCCCTTATCTTTTTTAGATAACTCGTAGATCACGGATGTGGAGCCGGGCGGACTCGAGGTGGCCATGCATATTACTTTCGGTTTTAATTTGGTTCTCTACTTTGCGTACTATATTTTTAATTTGGTTTTATTTGGGATTGTAATAAGGCCACCAATTTATATTTTTTGGGATTATTTTATCTGCTTTAAGTTTTATCAAATATTGCTTAAATAAACACCATGGCATGTTGTGAACAACCTGTAAATCAATGTTTTCTAAACTATACAACTCAACGGGTTTTCTGAACCTTACCATCGGGTAGGAATAAATAAACGACAACAACAATCGGAGCAAAGTTCTTTTCAAATTAAGTTTCTTAAAGTCAAAATGTTTAGAAAGGGGTTTCCAGCCTTACACCTAAATGAAATCAGGTCTTTCCTAAAAACTCATGGTTTATAAAATAGACAACGACACAATGTTTTTCTCAAAGAGTTTCTTCCTTCAAAGATTTTCAAATGTCCAACTTATTTTCCAAATGTCGCTTCTTTCAAATCAAATGAACAACTTGTTTCGGTTAAAACTGTTTACCCTGTGACATGCCGGATTCGGTCGTAGTGTATTGGCCGGGTTGGGGTGTTACAGAGAGCATGCAAAAATTAAAAGTAAAAAATTGCACACAATGGGATTCGAACCTTTTCCCTCAAGGTACTTCTTATGGCGCCATAACCTCTTTACTAATTCATCATTTATGCTAACCCTTTACTCATTTATTACCATAAACCTTGGTGCCACAAACCTTCCCTCCTTAATAAGCCAAAACACAAAATTTTTACTAGGACCAAATAAACCCCGAGCTTTCTCAGGACCCCCTAAACATTTATAATTAATAATTTAACTAGCTACACACCAAAACAATTCAACACATAAAATTCCAAATTTTAGGGTGTTACAGTAACTTTTCATGTTCGACTTTTTAATGCTTAATTTTGAACCTTAAACACTTTGAGTGATTTGAGTGAATCTTTTGTGAGGATGTCAACTCTTATCAATTTTGAATTACAGGTGATTATTTAGGTAAGAGGAAAACACCTATGTTTTCGTGTTACAAAAACTATGACTTTGATTGTTTGAATCTTTAGAACCCTTTTACTTAAATTATCAATGTATGAATTATCCTTGAATTATGATGAGACAGTATTGATGAATGTTATGGATCAAGGAAGTTCATTTTTAATTGTGAGTTGAGAATTTTGCTTGAGGACAAGCAAATGCTTAAGTGTGGGGTATTTGATAAACAGCAATATATACATATTTTAATCCCACATTTAGCATACTTTTGGATGATTTAAGCCTTAAATTATGGAATTTAGCATACTTAGGAAAGCACCGGAGGATGAAAAGAAAGAGAAACAAGCCTAAAATGGAGTAAATGGGTCAATGTATAAACTCGACACGGCCTGGGCCCAAGGACACACAGCCGTGCCTCATTAACATACCCAAACACGGCCTGGCCTCGACTTACACGGGCGTGTACCAAGGGCGTGTCCCTGATGTGACAAAGAAGAGTTTCATTTGGATTAGGGTACTTAGAGGCATAGAACGCCATTCCAAAAGCCTATATAAACACCCTAGAGGCCAACCTTCAAAGGGCATCTAGGTAGGCCAAAGAGCCAAGCCTGAGAGGCCAGAATTGTGGTATTTACTCGAGGAAAGCTAGTTCATTGATCTCAAGAAGCCGAAGTTATACTCAAGATGAAGGATCTTCCCTTCAATTCCTTCAGGGGGTTTTAGGCTTTTTCTTATGTTTTGTTTTATATTTTCTTCTAAGATGTATTCTTTTATGATTATGAACTAAACCCCTCAAATACCTGAGGGGGATGAAACCTAAGATGGATCTTGTTATTGTTTTCTGAACTATATGATAAATACTTAATTTGTTCTTAATTCATGCTTTGATATTTTAGGACATTCATTCAAGTATTGATGTGCTTAAGCAATGGAGCAAAAGTCCCTGTTTAAGAGTAGATCTAGCATAATTAAGTGGAGTTGATCGCAACCTTAGAAATAGGATGACGAAAATCTACAGGATTAGGGTCAAACCTAATATGGGAGTCCATAGATTAAGTTAATGCAACTCTAGGGGTTTTAATTAGAAAGAGATTTTAATTAATCAACCTAGGGTTAGATGTTAGTAGCCTCGAAAGAGGTTTTAATATAAATTAGGGAATCCTACGGATCAAGTCAAGTGAATAAATCGTCTGGTTCAGACTTAAATAACAAGTGAAGTCTTGGTAGATTCTTTCTCAGGTATTGTCCTAATCAATTGGTTCTTCCCACAAGTATTTCCCTAATTCATTCTCTTTGTCTTACCATCTTTAGCTTAACAGTTAGTTAATTTTAGATTAATTAATAATCCCCTTAATTTTTAGGCTAAATAATAACAAGAAAGTTAGTATTAGTACTTTTGGTTCCTTTGGGTTCGATAATTCGGTCTTGCCACTAAACTGTACTACTGTTCAATAGGTGCGCTTGCATCAATCGTTGTCATAGTTAGGTTCTAGCCTCGATCATTCATTATATAAATTTTTAAGACTCTGACACACGATCATTTATGTAGCTATTCTACCACACTATACTCGCTATGTTTTAAGAATTTCAGGAATTCTTTAGCCTCTTTCTCAGTTATCGACTCATTAACGGGTGATTCAAGTCTGGCTGTCCTTTTTTTCTTTTATTCAACCACCAAACCTTTTCTTTTTACGAGCTCAGCTCCTGTGTTTGAAGGACCACACCACCTTCCATTACACGTTTAGAAACCCACATCTTACCCTTCTTCTGAACCGTTAATTAGGTTCTCTTCTCCCAGGATTGTCACGTTGCAGTCATAATTCCAAGGAACCCTCTTGCTTTCCTTGTAGTGAAAAGCTATAAGTTTCTGGATTATTACCCTTGGTGCAATTTGTACTTCCGCTTCATTGCTCCTCGGCCGTGAAATAATAACCACTGGGTGGTTGACCTTATGGACCTTTTCCGTTGATCTTTCCTCTAAGGCGTATATATCTCCTTCTTCTGAGCCCTTGGCATATTCAAAAAATTCTAGCTCCTTATTATCCATCAGATTTTGCACTAGAGCCTTAAATTTAACGCACTTCTTAATTTCGTAGCCTTCTTCCACGTAGAACTCATAGTAGTTCCTCATCTTTTTAAGTCTCTTCTTTGAATCTTTTTTGATTAATCATCCTTCTATCAACTGTTTCCAAACCCATCTTAGTGGCTGCCACATCAATTTTGGTTCTTTTACCTCCACTCTCGATTATCGCATTTACCCCTTTATCAGAATTACTTGGTAATGGATTTCCTGCCACATTAGGTCTTGATGGGTCATCAAACTTTACAATTCCCATCTTAATGAACCTTTCAATTAACATTTTCAAAGAGATGCAGTCCTCAATTGAGTGCCTTGTAATTCCTGCGTGGTACTCGCATTGAGCATTTGCGTCGTACCATTTGGGGAATGGAGGTTGCATAAGTGTCAGGTAGAAAGGGGATACCACATGTGCATCAAACAGACTCTGATACAGCTTTCTATATCTCATCGAGATAGGTGTGAACTAGAGCCTTTCTGTATTTAGCCTCAGGCTGGATTTTTTCCTTGGAGGCCCTGATGGCTAGTGGTTACTATCGTCGGCGGGCCTACAGTGATTGGTTTGGAATAACCCTTATTATACATTCTTGCATTATTCACCTCATTTTCCTTCTTCCTCGGGGTCGATCTTTTAGAGGTTTCCCCAGCATCTATCTCACCACTTCTTACTGATTTTTCAATCATTCCACCGGACATTACTATATCCGAGAAGCTCTTAGTTTCACTTCCCAACATATGGTTGACAAACGGGGCTTTTAAACTGTTGATCAAAAATATTGTGGTTTCTTTCTCGAGAAGAGGTGGCTGGACTTGCGTTGCCACCTCTCTCCATCTTTGGGCATATTGCTTGAAGCTCTCATTTTTCTTCTTATCCATGTTCTCCAGCGTGATTCTGTCTGGTGTCATGTCTGTCACATTACTATATTGCTTCATAAAGCTTGTGCCAGGTCTTTCCATGAATTGATCTTGGCACGACTCAGTTGGTTGTACCATTTAGCTGCTGACCCGATCAGATTGTCTTGAAAGTAGTGGATTAACAGTTGATCATTATTGATGTATCCTGTCATCCTTCGACAGAACATAGTGATGTGAGCTTCAGGACAACTAGTCCCATTATACTTTTCAAACTCTGGAGTTTTAAAATTCGATGGGAGCACTAAATCGAGGACCAAACTCAGATCTTTAACATCAACTCTGCAGTGGTAGTCAGCACTTTCCATTGCTCTAAATTTTTCTTCTAGCCACCTTCATTGATCCTCAAGTTACTTTGGCAGTTCCACTCTTATCTTTTCCATTTCTGCCATATCATCTAGATCAGGAATAATGGGATTGGTTAGGTTATTCCCTGGATTGGAACCTAAGCCTGTTTTGTAGTTCATCATTGCAGAGGTATCATTTTGATACTGTTGGGGCCTGATTGAAACGGATAGCCTTTGTGGGTACACCTCTGGTTGTGCCTGGGCATTTATCGGGGTAAAACCAGGGGGTAAATAGGATCCTCATTATCATCCCCTGAGTTGACCGCAGTGCTCTTCCCTTTTTCACGTTCTTCAACTAGCAACTGCGCCAATTGGCTTATCATACTTCCTTGGGATTCTAGTATTTGATCCCTTATCTCCTATTGTACTTTCGCTAACTATTCTTGCTGTTGTGTTTGTAACTGGTCTTGCTTATCTTTTTGAATCTACTCTAGCCTTTCCAATCTTTGGTTCATTACTTTGGTTTTGGAGCGAGTACTGTAACGATGTTCGGTTTGTTGACTCTTATTGGTTTCCAGATTAAATGAAATAATTTCATTTAATTAGGGGTTTTTTTTGTGAAATTTAATGCATACGATGCAATGTAATGCAAATGCATAAAATGAATGCAAAAAGAGGCATTGACTCTGATTCAATTCTATTAGAACAACTTTACTAGAAAACAAATTTCTTTACATAAAACGAATTACATATACTGCTTTGCCCTAATGCTCAAAGCCTTATCCTTCCTAAGAAGCCAAGCTAACTTTTGACCCCGATCTGAGTCTGATTCATACTTTAAGCTTAGTATGTAATCTTGAACTACTAGGCTTTGCAAATGATCAGCCACCTCTCGTATTTGAGCCACAGCTTCACCAATGATATGGTTCCTGCCCCTGACCTGACCTTGAGAATGGTGGAGTTGCTCTTTCTAATTCTCATTTTTTGCTTCAAGGAGTTCAACTCGTAGTTCATAATTTTGTAATATGATCTCGAGCTTTTCTATTTTCCTTTTCAGCTCTTCAATCTCATTCAAGCTCTCTTTCAACTCAAGTGTGGAGTTGTGACTATGATACTGATGAAGTGACTTTTCTAGTTCTGCTACCTTGGCTTTTAATCTGACCTTTTCATTTTGGCTTTCCAATAGGTCTATTTCTAAAGCATTTTCTCAAACCTGAGCGTCTTAGAACTTCCTTTCCCAATGATTAGTTTTCATCTTTTCTTCTTTGATCTCTTACCGCCATTGTTCTGATGTTTTTCCTAGCCCGACAGTCCTCATCTACAAGCGCAGTTTCTTGTAATCTGTTTTTAAACTATCCAGATCTTCCTCAGCCTTGTTCTTTCATTTTCTTATTTTATCGGCCTCTAGCTTCTAGACGTCAACATCTAGTCCTAATTGCATCTTTTCCTCTTCCAATTGCTCTATCTTCTTTCCTAGCTCTAAATTCCTCTTTTCAAAATCTTGCCTGATGATCTCTAGCTCAGATGGAAACACTTGCAGATGTTCTTCCAATGGTCGAGTGGTTTCTTGATTTGGCACAGGGATGTTGTCAGTAACTTTTTGACCCCATCACCAACTGTATTCGAGAGACGTAATCAGACCTGCAGCAAATATTTTTATTCGGTGGGTTTGGTTCTAGGCGTTAGACATTTCTCGAACCTTTTTCTTGTAGTTATCCCCTTTATACGAAAACTCACACTGGGTCAGCCCTTATGTAGAGGAGCATATCCAACAGTTCCTCAAATCCCATGTAGAGGAACCTAGTTGAAATCTCTGAATCGATACAGAATCTCATTAGGGATCATCCAAGAGGCTCTCCATCGACGTCCTCATCCTAGAGATTCTGGAGTATCGCCATCCATTTTTCTTCTGAATTGTCATCTCGCTTCAGTGTAGCTACAAATTCTTTTAATAGAGAGTAGTTTTCGGAGAATACTCGATAGGAAACTTTTTCTACCCTCCAAAAGTGGCTATGAAACCATGCCAACAAGAGTTGCGCACATTCAATGAATCTTCCTTCACCCGTTCTTCGACATGCATTCAAAGATCAGAATGTTACGACCAAAATTGTAGGGACAAGCGTGACCCTCTTATCAATTCTATCGAACAAATCTGAAACTACCTCGTCTATGTGCCTTAGTGCTTTAGGGAAAACAACCAGCCCATAAATGCTCAAAGCGAAGATATTGACCATTTTTTTCATTTCTGGGTGTGCTAAGATCAAATCTCGAAAACTATTCCAAGGGATACATATACCATCTTCCTTTTGCTTGATCCGGGCTACAACCTATTGCTCACTCATTCCCGTGATGTTCATTAGTTTCTTTAGGAAAGTCAGGACATTGGCGGCTCTGGAATAAACCGTTTTGAGTCAAATTGTCAAGCAACGAAGTAAGGTCGTATATTCTTCCACAGTAGGCACTAAATCCACTTTTCCAGAAGTAAAGCCACTATAGACGGGATTCCATGTAACACCTTGAATTTTGGGCCTAGAAGAAACGGGCTTCGCGTGCCAGAGGAATTGGAATTTAGCTGTGCAAGTGAGTAGCACAAAGTATGTCTGCTTTAGTGGTTAAGAGTCCTAAGAAGTATTGGAGAAGTCTTGGGTTCAAACCTGGGCTTTAGTAAAAATTTTGGTTTTAAGTGGATAAAACCCTGGATGCTTGGATGTAGGCCTTTTAATTTATTGAAGGTAAAATGTGACACAAAGAGAGTGGGTGGTCTAGTGGCAAGGTGGCATTACAACTGGCAAGAGGTCTGAGGTTTAAGTCTGGAGATAAGCAATGGAGGTTTTATTTTGCAGTTGTAATGCCTAGTGGTTGTGTTGTAGTGGGATTCTGCTCAGGTGGTTGTGGAATTGGTCTTGAGGGAGAGATTTATGGGATATGGAATTGGAGGAGTTTGAATATATGGTTGGGTAGAATAAGATGGAGAGATTTTAGGAGAGGGATAAGGGGGAGGAAAAAGAGGAGTTTGTTATGGAGTGAAGTTGTGTTGAATTTGGGTGTTATGCTTAGGGAAATTCAGCCAAGAGGGCTTTTCTCCCATTTGGTTTAGTGTTTGGTCACTTTTTGAGTTGGGAAAAATCTCTTTTCTGTGCCGAGTTGTTTTGATCTCTAAAGTGTCGTATTAGTTCACTTTATGTTTGCATTTTTGTTATTGGGGTTGTCAAATTGACTATTTGGGAAAAAACTGGTGGGTGTTGCCGAATGTTCTTCTTCTTTTACCTTTTTTTCCTTTACACCTCGATTGGCCGAATACTTATCTTTTCTTCTTCTCTGCAGTGTCATTCTTTCTTTTCGAATTCTAGCGTAGCCGATTCCTCTTTCTCTATTCCTTCTTCCCTCTTTTCATTCTTTTGTTTGGTAGACTGAAGGTACTCAACCTTCTTCTCTCCCTATCCTTGACCGAAGGTAATTTGTTATCGTACTCTTTGGGTATAGACCGATTAGGCCCTATAGGTTCGCAAAGTAAATTTTGGGTTGTAGGCTACATCTATGATCAGTATACCAAACAGAGATCTATCGTAGTGCGGTTTGTCAACAAGTTATGTGATCTATCATAGTTAGCGATCTTAGAGGACTGGAGGCACTAACTCAATCAAGGTAAGGGTGGTGAATGTTTTGGAGCTAAGAATTAAGAAAGTGGTATGTTTATATGACTATTAAGGTTGGTTGTATCCCTATCAACATGTGATTAATCGTGTGTTGGGAATCGATGTAGGTCTTGGTGCTCAAGGATTATTCACTTTCTTCGCAACAAAGGTGTGTAACAGTACCCTGTATTTGATAGTCAACGAGAAAGCCGATAGAGTGTGTGTATTTGTATGCGGTATTCGATGATGGGCTGAAAAGCAGAAAGTATGTGTTGTTTACACTGCTATGATGATAGATCGGGAAAATGCCGAAATGTCAGAAATATAGCGTATGATGTCACACGAGCGTGCAATCGTATGTGTGGTGAACCGAGCCCACGAAAATAGGCATTAGTCTGTAGAGGCCACCACGAGCGCTCTCGTGGTCTTGGGCTGTTTTAGGCCTCGTAAGGCCAAAATGGGTCATGTGGGCCAGTAGGCATGTGGGCCCACACAGATAAAATGTATGTTATGTGGTAAGTGTTGTTTGGACTGTGACGTTTGCATAACTATGGTTGTTTCTGGGCTAAATAGGCCACATGAAAGTGTGGGCCCAGTTGGGCCGAATATTAAGCTTTGGGCCCAAATACACCGTCTTGACCATATAAGTTATCTGTGTCGCTCGAGGCGACTGTAGACCTTCTGGAAGGTTGTTAAATGACTGAAATATCCTCAGAGGGTAAATGACTATTATGTCGTTGAATGGCATAATTACCGAAATACCCTTAGTTTGTGAAATTACCGAAATACCCCTAGTTTGTAAAATTACCGAAATACCCCTATTTTGTAAAATTATCGAAATACCCCTGTAGGATAGAATTACCAAAACACCCCTATAGGTTAGAGTTATCAAAATACCCCTATAGGGTAGAATTACTGAAATACCCTTAAAGGATAGGATTACCGAAATACCCTTATAGGGTAAAAGGACTATTTTGCCCTTGTGAATAAATGACTGACTTGTGCTATGATTTGACTGATTTGACTGGGATTGTATGACTATGTTTTAACTTACTTGACGGTGGTGGTATGACTGATATGCTTCTAATATATGTCTAAATGTGTGTTACTGGGCATGGCCATTAATGATTGACCATGACATACAGGACATATTGCATGGGGTTGAGACATTGATACGAAGGAAGTTCTGATAGGGTCGCACGGGTCACATAAGATGACTGTGGATCCAGTATTGATCTGTTAAGGCCGCACTGGTCGCATGAGACGACTGTGGACCAACAGATGGCTTACAGCCGCGTAATCTGATTTTGGCTCTATGCCAACTTCCTATGGCTCTGTGCCATCTTGATTATGGCTTTGTGCCAATCGTATTTACCTGTGGCTATGTGCCTAACATAGATACTGATGATTATGTGTCGATCATAATTACTCGTGGCTGTGTGCCGATTATATTACCGTCACTGATGGCTATGTGCCTAACTTATTACAGTTACAGATAGCTTTGTGCCATCCTGATTATGGCTTTGTGACATCTTGATTATGGTTTATAACCATTCTGGTTATGGCTTATAGTCATTCTATCTACGACGCCAAGCCGTTTTGTTGAGTTAGTGTCACAACCGGTGCTACATAAGGAGTGTAGGGATGGGTAGGTCGATTTAATACCCAAAGGAGTGCAGGGTTGGATAGGAGACAGAGTGCAGGGTTGGTATGGGTATTTATAAATTGCATACACTGATTCTGATATTGAGATGGGCTAAGGCCTAGATAGATATGATATGTGACATTCGATATGGGCTAAAGCCCAACTGAGGCTGATAGGGGCTAAGGCCCAGTTGCCACCGTTACTGTAATGGGCTAAGCCTAATTGATTCAATTATGGGCTGTGACCCAAATGATATTGTTTTGGGTTTTGACCCACATATATTCTGAACTAGACTGTACTGTTACTATTAAAGGGCTTTAGCCCAGACTATTTTGGTTTCTATTTCTGTATACTAACTATTACTCTAGTAAGGGGATTACACACTGAGTTTTCATAAACTCATCCCCTCTTTTTTTATTTTTAAGGTAATTGATCGTTGTGATTTGTCAAAGTTTTAAAATTTATATAAAGAGAATGATTGAACCTGGAAACTAACTATGACAATGTTTTGAGGCAAGCGCACCTATCGAACAGTAGTATAGTTAAGGCAAGGCTGGGTTGTCGAACCCAAAGGAACTAAAAGTACTAATACTAACTTTCTTTTATGATCTAGCCTAAAATAAAGGGAAGTTATTATTTAATCTAAATTAATTAACTACTAAGCTAAAGACTCTAAGACAAAGAAGAATGAATTTGGGGAAATACTTGTGGGAAAAACTAATTGATTAAGACAATACCCAAGGAAGAATCCACCTAGACTTCACTTGTTATCTAACTCTTAACTAGATGATTTATTCACTTGACTTGATCCGTAAGATTCCCTAATGTATATTAGCCCCTCTCTCGAGGCGACTAATGTTTAACCCTAAGTTGATTAATTGAAATCTCTTTCTAATTAAAACCCCTAGAATTGCATTAACTCGATCTATGGAATCCCATATTAGGTTTCACCCTAATCCGGCAAAATCTCATCACCCTATCTCTAGGCGTGCGATCAACTCCGCCTAACTATGCTAGATCTACTCCTAGGCAGGGACTTTTTCTCCTCCATCTAAGCACATCAAACTTGAATTAATATCCCAGAAATATCTACACAAGAATTAAGAACACATAATTAAGAATAAGTCAAATATTTATCATATAGTTCAACAAACGATAACAAGATTCATCTTAGGTTTCATCCCTCTCAAGCATCTGAGGGTTTAGTTCATAATAATAAAAGAAAACATCTCAGAAGAAAAGATAAAACAAAATATAAGAAATCCCTAAAACCCCCTGAAGGAATTGAAGGAGAGATCCTCCGTCTTGAGTATGATTCTGGCTTCTTGAGATGAATCAACTGGCTATCTTCGAGTAAATTCCCACAATACTGACCCCTCTGGCTCGACTCATTGGCCTCGCTGGATTTGACCTGAAGGTTGGCCTTTAGGGTGTATATATAGGCTTTTGGAATGGCTTTCTTTGCCTCTAGGTACCCTAATCTGACTGAAACTCTTCTTTCTCACGTCAGGGACACGCCCATGGCACACGCCCATGTGAATCATGGCCAAGCCGTGTTTGAGTCTATTTGATGAGGTACGACCATGTGGTCTTGGGCCCAGGCCATTTTGATTTCGTGATATGGCCCATTTACTCTGTTTTGGGCCCTTTTCTCATTTTCTTCATCCTCTGGTGCTCTTTTGAGTATAAAACATGAAAACAAAGGATTAAGAGCACCAAATTACACAATTCAAGGCGTAAATCATCCAAAAGAGTGCTAAATGTGGGCTTAAAATATGTTACTATTACGGTTTATTAGTAACCCTCAGTAAGCAGTTCGACGTACTGGAGGACTCAGAGGTGGACACACTACAAACAGCTTTAAATTTTAGTATTCTATTTTACCTTACTTAAACCGCTTTCTTATTAGGTTGTAATAAGGCCTCTTCTAATTTTTGTTTTTTAATTTGGGATTTTCAGTTTATTACTTTTTCTATCTATCAAAAGTAGATCGCTGTTTTCCAAAACAATAACTATTTTCAAAACACTACGTTTTCGCAACTCAATTTTTAAATATCACATTTTCGTAAATCATTTGTTTTAAATTATGCTTCCGCAATAATAAGGTTTTGAAAGTAATAAATTTTTAATAAACCTAGAAAAAAATTAATAAACTGACGTAACTGGGTTTTTACTCAAGCTTTTAATTAAGAAGGGTTTTCAATGAAAACATGGTTTTCGAAAAACACTTCAATGTGGCACACTGAATTCGAACCTAAATTCTGGGCCGAGTTTGGGGTGATAAATTTAGTAGTATCAGAGCCTAGTTGCAAAACTCGGCTGTGGAATGGGTTTTCAAATTTTGTATTACAAGAGGTTGGTTCCAAATATGTGAAGTGTTTTGAGGTATTTTTCTAGAAAGTGTGGCACACTAAGTCCCCGGTGCCGAATCCGTAAGTTTCTAAAATTGTTGTTTGTTTTTGTTGAAAAGCAGTAGACAGAGATACTGTGATTTCTTAGATATTATACTGTATTGCTACACTTAAAGTTGGAGTTTGTATTTATTCTGTGCGTATTCTGGAAATGATATGCGTGTGATATCCATCTGCCCCGATGGATAGATGGTGTGGTATGTGCTTGTACTATTAGGATCAGAGTGCGTAGCTAGAGAGTAGTGTGGTATACTAGGGGTGCAACTATTCTGATAGTCAAAAATTCCGAGGACAAAATTTCTTTTAAGGGGGTAGAGTTGTAATGCCCCGAATTTTGGGCCTAGAAGAAATGGGCTTCGTATATTGGAGGAATTGGAATTTAGCTGTGCAAGTGAGTAACACAAAAGTATGCCTGCTTGAGTGGTTAAGGGTCCTGAAAAGTATTGGAGAAGTCCTGGGTTCAAACCTGGGCTTTAGGAAAAATTTTGGTTTTAAGTGGATAAAACCCTGGATGCTTGGATGTAGGCCTTTTAATTTATTGAAGGTAAAATGTAACACAAAGAGAGTGGGTGGTCTAGTGGCAAGGTGACGTTACAGCTAGCAAGAGGTCTGAGGTTCAAGTCTGGGGATAAGCAAGGGAGGTTTTATTTTGCAGTTGTGACGCCTAGTGGTTGTGTTGTAGTGGGATTCTGCTTAGGTGGTTGTGGAATTGGTCTTGGGGGAGAGATTTATGGCATATGGAATTGGAGGAGTTTGAAAGGAGTTTTAATATATGGTTGAGTAGAATAAGGTGGAGAGATTTTAGGAGAGGGATAAGGGGAAGGAAAAAGGGAAGTTTGTTATGGAGTGAAGTTGTGCCGAATTTGGGTGTTATCCTTAGGGAAGTTCGGCTAAGAGGGTTGATAATACTCTAGAACGACACATTTTTATGTATTAATTATATGTTTATTTTGAGTATGATCCTACTAATTTGGACTATTTATGGTCTTTTATCTTTTAAGGACTAAATTGACAGCAAAAGTAAATTTAAGGACGAAAAGCGTGAATTTGGAGAAAAAAGTGGGCCAACATGCAACATAGAAAAAAAGGTGGTGCCAAAAATGCAAGTATGGAAGACATATGGACAAAAATGCAAAAGAAGAGATTTTATAGCACAAGACTCTATTTAATGTTTAATTATATTAGGATAATTATTAAGGATTATTATTTGGATTTTATTTTAGGATTTATTTTCATTTATCTTTAGTTATCTTTAATTATCTTTATTTGTATTTATCTTTTAGAATTTAATTAGGAATAGGCTAGGTTTCTTAGTACTATAAATAGGGGATGAAGTGACATAAAAGGGGATCGATCGTTGGCCGTAATACTCTCTCCCTCATAAAGTTTAGCCTTTTGTTCTTTCCATATTTCTTTTTCAATAAAAATTCTATTTCCATTATATTTGTTTCTTTCCCAATCATGAGCCACTAAATCCATCTAGCTAAAGGTTGTCGAAATTCTGCAAAAAGGTTCATGAGGCTTAGAATCCGCGCTTAGCCTTTTCAACAGGGTATTCATCGCTTCTCTGCATTACGGGGCTGACGCTTCTGTCCATGTCCCTTAATAGGTAATCTTTTCAACTTTTGCAAGAAACAACCGCTTTGTGCATTTTGGGAAGGTTGCACAGTCAGTTCGTTGACTTTCTACGTCAGAGGTTGGCGAGTCCAAGAGACAAAATGGCGTGGTATTCGCCGTTGGGAAGTGATGATCTAGCAGAAGATAATCCCACAAAAGTGATTATTAGCTAGAGTCAGGTTCCGCCAAATATTAAGTCTAAATTTTTGTAGCTGGTGGTCGTAGGCGTGCTCTTCCACAATAATTGGCTTAGGCTAGTTTGGCAATTCTTTTGAAAAGTGCTTTTGAGAAGTGCTGTGGAAAAGTGCTTTTGAGAAGTGCTTTTGAAAAGTTTGATTTAAAATTTGAGTGTTTAGCATTGTTGTCAAAAAGTGCTTTTGAGAAATAAAATGTCCATTTTAGACATGTTATTATCAAGTAATAAATATGCATTTAAATAAAATTTAAATTAGTTAATATTATTATATTTTAGTAAAAATATAAAAAATTACTATAACTTGTTAATATTTTAATATATGAAATATAAATTTTAAATATTTTTAAGTAATAAATATTAATTACTTATAAAATTTAATTAGAATATATAAACTACATTTTAAATATTTAAATATGACCATTAAATATTTGTAATTAGTATTTTAAAAAAATATTTTTTTATTTTTAATTAATGATTTAACATATTTGTAATTAAGCACCAAGAAAAAAAAAGGCAAAGTACTATGATATTGGAGGGGTGAAAAAGTAATTCAGCACTAAAAGTGCTTTTGGGAGAGGAAAAGCTAAAAATTTTAGCTTCTCCTTTTCAGAAGTGCTTTTCAAAAGCACTTTTGAAAAGCTAAAAATTCCAACCTGATAAACCGTAAAAGTAACATATTTTAAGCCCACATTTAGTATGCTTTTGGATGAATTAAGCCTCGATTTATGTAAAAATGTGCTCTTAATCCTTTCATTTCATGTCTTATACCTAGGAAAGCACCCGAGGATGAAAAGAACACAAAACAGGCCCAAAACGAAGTAAATGGGCCATATCACGAAATCGACACGGCCTGGTCCAACGATCACACGGCTGTGTCTTATCAAGCATCTAGAACATGGCCTCTCACCATATTTACACGGTCGTGCCTCATTAAGAAATTCAAACACGGCTTGAAGTCGATTCACACGAGTGTGTGACATGGCCGTGTCTCTGTCGTGACAAAGAGCAATTTCATTTAGATTTGGATACTTCCGGGCAAAGAAACCTGTTTTAAAAGCCTATATAAACCCTCTAAGTACCACCTTTGATGGGGGCGTTCAGCTAAGCCTAGGAGCCAAGCTGAAAAGTACAGATTTGTGGGAGATCACTCGAGGATAGCTAGTTGATCCATCTCAAGAAGCCAAAATTCTACTCAAGACGGTGGATTTCTCCTTCAATTCCTTCAGGTAGTTTTAGGGATTTCTTATGTTTTGTTTTATCTTTCCTCTTGAGATGTTTTCTTTTACAGTTATGAACTAAACCCTTCAGATACCTGAAGGGGATGAAACCTATGATGAGTTTTGTTATTTATTATTGAATTATATGATAAATACTTAGTTTGTTCTTAATTATGCATATTTAATCCAAATTTGATGTGCTTAGGTAGTGGAGGAATAGACCCTGCTTAAGAGTAGATCTAGCATAATTAAGCGGAGTTGATCGAATGCCTAGAGATAGGGTGACGAGATTTTGCCAGATTAGGGTGAAACCTAATATGGGAGTCCACAGATCGATTTACTGCTATTCTAGGCGGTTATTATAAAAGAATGAGAGTTCCACTAATTAACCTAGGATTAGACGCTATTCGCCTCGAGAGAGGGTTTAATATATGTTAGGGAGTCTTACGGATCAAACTAAGTAAATAAATCGTATGATTCAATGATAGATAACAAGTGAAGTCTAGGTGGATTCTTCCTGAGGGTATCGTCTTAATCAACTGAGTTTTTCCTAAAGTTATTTTCCCAATTCGTTCTTTTTGTCTTATGTCTTTAGCTTAGTCGTTCGTTAATTTTAGATTAAACAACTTCACTTATTTTAGGCTAAATAATAAAAAGAAATTTAGTATTAGTAATTTTAGTTCCTGTGGGTTTGACAATCCGGTCTTGCCTAAACTATACTACTGTCCGATAGGTACACTTGCCTTTAATCGTTGTCAGAGTTAGTTTCTAGGTTCGATCATTCTTTTATAAATTTTAAAGCTCTGATTTCAGCGATCAAGTTTTGGCGCCGTTGCCAGGGAACTAAAATATTAAGAAAACTCTATTTTTATTACTTTAGCCATTATTTTATTTTATTTTCTGTAATTTATTTTTGTTTTGTTTTTAATTTTTGCTAAATTTTTCTTTTCTTCTTTCTTTTCTTTCCAGGTACCTCTAGTTTATGACTAGAAGGAACCCGAGGGGACCTTTACTATACGACAGTGATATTGAAGCGACCGCTCGTAGGAATAGTCGAGAAATCAGGCGAGCCCTAAACTACATAGAAAGAGAAGAAGAAGAGCGAGAATCCAATCCTACTAAAGGGGTGGACGAGATTAATCCACCACCCCATGATGTGGGGGAACGCAATGCTCTACGTACTATGTTTGATTATGGTAAACCGCATTTAACAGGAGCAGAGTCAAGTATTGTTAGGCTCGCTATAGCCGCTAATAATATTGAATTAAAGCCTAACACAATACAAATGATTTAACAGTTTGTTCAATTTGATGGTTTGCAGGACAAAGACCTAAATACTCATATAGTTAACTTTTTAGAGTTCTGTGATACCTTCAAAATAAATGGTGTTTCTGATGATGCCATACGTCTTTGGTTATTTCCCTTTTCATTAAGGAATAAATCCAAACAGTGGTTAAACTCGTTACCACGAGGGTCAATCACTACATGGGAACAAATGATCGAAAAGTTTTTATTGAAATATTTCCCACCGGCCAATATGGCCAAATTATGGAATGATACCTCTTCTTTTGTGCAGATGGATTTAGAGACGTTATATGATGCATAGGAGAGATACAAGGATCTCTTGACGAGATGTCCACACCATGGCTTACCCTTGTGGCTACAAGTCCAAACTTTCTACAACGGTGTGAACCCTTCAACGAGACAACTAATCGACTCAGCCGCCGGTGGAACATTGAATAATAAAACTCCTGAAGAAGCCTACGAGTTCATTGAAGAGATGTCGCTGAATAATTATCAGTGGCAGGTTCCAAGGATGAAACCGACAAAATCAGCCGGAGTTTACAACCTCGATGCAGTAGCAATGCTATCAAATTAGGTAGAATTGATGAATAAAAAGATTGATAGTTTGTGTTCTTCGCAGTTTCATCCAGTAATGTACTGTGATGCAAGTGGAACTATGGCGAATCCTGAGTATCGACCCTACCAACTAGGAGCAGAGAGCGAACAGATGAACTATGTAGGTAATAATTTCAGATCCAATAATAACCCTTATAGTAATACTTAAAATCCAGGTTGGAGGAACCACTCAAATTTTTCATGGGGAGGTCAAGGAAATCAAGGAAATCAAAGACAACAACCTCCTCAAAACTTCCAAAATCAGCCCTATCCGGAAGAGAAGAAGCCAAGCCTCGAAGAGATGCTAACAAAATTCATGACAAACACGGAAAACCGTTTCAAAGAAAATGAGAAAATACTTAAAGATCAACAAGCAACGGTTGAAAAAGTTACTAAGTTAGCTAGGGAAGTCACCAATGCAGTCAAACAACTTCCAAAGTTAATGTCCGAATGACCGCAAGGACGTCTACCAAGTAACACAGAGATTAACCCAAAGGAGCAAATTCAAGCCATCACAGATCATGACAGTAAAAAGGTAGATAAACCTGATCCAATATAAGAAAACAATGTAGACGAAGGTAAAGTAGAGGAAACGCAAGAAAAGCCAAAACTGGTAATAAGGAGTACCAACCTCGCATACCTTATCTCGAAGCATTAAAAAGAGACGATTTAGAGGAACAGTTCGGTAAGTTTCTAAAAATTTTAAAGAAATTACATATTAACTTACCTCTTCTTGAAGCTCTTTTCCAGATGCCAGATTCGAGGAAATTTTTAAGACAGCTCTTGATAAATAAACGCAAATTAGATGAAGAGCCACATGTGGAATTAAACGCAACATGTTTAGCAATGTTACAAAATAGACTACCGCAGAAGCAAAAAGATCCAGGGAGTTTTACAATTCCATGTTTAATTGGTAGTTTAACTATTGATAATGCATTAGCTGATTTAGGGGCAAGCATAAATGTCATGCCTTATACATTATTTAAACGACTAGGTCTAGGGAAGCCCAAACAAACTAGGATGAGTATTCAATTAGCTGATAAAACTGTTAGAATTCCTAGGGGCATTATCGAAGATGTTCTTGCTAAAATAGATAAATTCGTTTTCCCAGTAGATTTTGTTGTTTTAGACATGAATGAGGACAATTCAATTCCCTTAATTTTAGGAAGACCTTTTCTAGCAACTGCCAAGACTAAAATTGATGTTGCCACAGGCGAGCTCATACTTTATGTAGGAGACGACTCAATCAGTCTTCAAACCCTCGACTCGGTCAGAACATCAAGTAACAAAGGTGAAAAAGAAAATTCTTTTGATAACCATTCGATAACACCGTCTTTTCAGGAACCACCGAAAAAGGCCACAATTGAACCTAATCCTCAGTACAGTGCCAACAAAGAAATAACTCATGAGAAAAAAAGAATTCAACTCGATGACCTAGACGAGTGGAGAACGCACTTCAAGGAGAAATTAGGGATACACAAGTAAGAACCAGAAGCACACAATGTAAAGCTGAAGGAGCTACCAGAAGAGCTCGTAGGAACATTAAATCACACCAAAATAGGAGACTAGGTACTGTTAGATAAAGCCAATCTTAGCATCATCACAGCAAACCTAAATAAGGAATTCCCTTTTGAGGTAAGCAATATCTTCCCACACGAAAGAGTCGAGGTAAGCAACCCTACATTCAACATTCTCAAGGTAAACACTTCTCGACTTAACCCTTGTCAAGAAAATAGAATTCTAATGTAATATCCCGGGTTAGGGGCTGTTTTGTTGTTGCATGTTTTGCATGTGGTTGGTATGCTGCGTTGTTGTTTGTGTTGTATTGGGGTTTAATTGTAGGCTAGAAGTAAGCCTGAGTAGGTAGAAAATTTTTAGTTTTGAGCTAAAGTATAAGGAGCTGAGGAAGCTGGGGCTTTTAAATTATTTTGGGTATTTGTTAGCACAAGAAACAAGTTGGTGGAGTGGCAAGGTAGGCGCCACTAAGGCTTGGTGTGGGTAACGCCTAAAGCAAGGAGGTAGGCCTTGTGTTCGAGCTGCGGAGTGGCTATTTTTGGCACTCTTTTTGACGCCAAGGAGGGAGGAGTTTGTGGCAGTTCAAACTCTGCCTTGGACTTTGTCAACCCATTTGAATGGTGGGTGGAGAGTAAATTAAGGAAAAAGACTTGTTCAAACTATTTTGAACTTATGGCTTGGAGTAAAAGTAGGGATATGGCCGATTTTTAGGAGAATTTGTGGGGAGTGGACGGTTTGGTAAGCTTGGGAAGTAGGGGTGCCAAATTCTTTTGGCAATCTTTCTTAGCATTTTCGGTCACCAAGAGCTAAAACCGAATTCTTTCTTCTAGTCAATAGTAGCCAAACCTCATTTGTTTCTTCTCATTCTTCTTCCTTGAACCCGAAAACCCAAGCAACATACGCTGATTTGCTTCATTCTTGTTAGTTCTCTTAATAGCCGAATGCCCTTTTGTGTCACCATTTCACTTGCTTTCACTTCTTTTCTTCTTGTGACCTTTTGGCGAATCATAAATCCTCCTATTATTGTATTTTCTTCCCATTTGAGTAAGCCAAAACTAGTGTTGCTCTTCTCAACTCTCTTTTCTTCTTAAAATCTCCATTAGCCAAACTTTAACCTCCAAGATACTTTTCCATCCCTTTTACTTGCAAACCGAATACACCTCCCTTTCTTTTCCTATCTTTTTTTGGTTGTTAGCCGAATATTTCCCCTCTCCTAGAAGTCCTGGTTTGGCCGAATATTGGGTGTTGGTAAGTGCAGGCCGAATGGCCATATCCTCTTTGCGATCTTTGTTGGTTATGGTTTGGTTTAGGACCGATTATGGTCGGAGTTGGAAGGGTGTTAATCGTTTGGTCTAATCTCTTCGTTATAGGGCCTTGGATGCGAAATCAAGCAAGAGGAGTCTTTTTCTCGTTGACCGATTGGTAAGTTGAGGGTAAGCGATTGGGTTGTTAGTTCATTCTTTTAATTTCGTTTAAATCCGAGTTACAAATGATTAACCGTGCTTTGTGAAGGTGTAACCGATTGTGGTTAGAGGAACCATCGTGGTTCGGGTTTGGTAGGAAACCAAACCAAGTGAAGGTAAGGGTTCGATATTAACCCCTTTGGTTAAGTGTCTTTGGCCGAATGTCTTAGATGCCTAACCCCAATGTTGGCCGATTGTAGAGTCGATTTCAAGGACCTAGATCGTTTCGATTGGGATTTTAGACTCGTATTATCGTGTGTGTAACTAATGCACTTCTCTACTTAGTAACGTTGTTAATAAACTTGATTGCTTAATAAGATTGAAACAATTGAAGGATAATTGGATACCCAAAAAGGGGTATGTGTACGATTCGTAAATCTGTTCTATGATGAGTATTAATGATAATACATGATATCATGATTTATGTTATGCATGTTATGAGTTGTAATGCTTGGTATGTTAGCATGATATGCATGGCTTGTATGAGATGCATAACCCCATGAGTATGATATGTATGGGTGATACGAGAGGAGGGAGCAGTGATATATTGTGCTGACGAGCACCAGTGCTTTGGTAGCACAACTTTGTGACTTTGGGTCACCAGAGGTTTGGCACCTCCAGAGGTTTGGTACCTCAGCGTCTCGTCCCAGAGTGGCTAAGTACCACAATGGGTTGGCCCCACGAGATGATTATACGGATTGACGCCGATGTTTTGGTAACACACGATAGGTTGGCCCCATCACCGCATTTGTGACTACGGTCACCAAAGGTGCTTTGGTAGCACATTGTGTCTTTGGGACACCAGAGTTTGGCACCTCATTGCGACTCGTCCCTGTGGTTTGACCACCGTGGGTTGGCCCCACTTGAGATATGGGATCGTCTGCTAGTGTTTTGGTAACACACGATGGGTTGGCCCCATCATTGGATTTGTGACCTCGGTCACCAGTGCTTTGGTAGCACAATTGTGTCTTTGGGACACCAAAGGTTTGGGACCACATTGATGGATAATGTGTCTTTGGGACACCAAAGTTTTAGTAACACATTGTGACTATACGTCACCACGGTCGTTTGGCACCACCAGGTGGTTTGGTACCACACGGGTAGAAAATGGTGTATGGATGGTTAGGATCGGGTTGCATTAATTATGTTGCTATGTATGATGTGTGTTAGCATGTTGTTTTATCGGAGCGGGATTTACACACTGAGTCATTCGACTCACCCTCTCCTTTGACATTTCAGGTACACTTAGACGCGGACATGGAACCGGGTGGGCTCGGGGTGCTTATGCCATGCGCTGAATAAAAAGTTTTACTCAGACATTTTCATTTGGGTATCTTAGTTTGCTTACCTTTATTTTGGGTTTTATCTTGGATTTGTAAAAAGCCTTTTTAAGATGTGCTTTATGATGTTTATGTTTTACATTAGATTTTGGTATGCTGTAAAATAATAACTTGGTACGAATTTTATTAAAATTTGGAAAGACGACGTTTTCAAAACCAATAAAGTGATACGTTTTCAACTATACCATCGGGTATCACATTGATTTTATAAACCAATAAAGATCAATTGTTTTCAATCGTGAAATCCAATTTTACTAAGTCTAAATGTTTTATTAACGATATTAAACAACTTGTTTTTCTAAACGGATCAAAGTTTTACCAATTCTATGTAATACAAATTCGAGATTTTCAAACACGTTTTTCCCCGTAACATACCAGATTCGGTCGTGGTGTTTGGACCGGGTTTGGGGTGTTACAATTGTGGTATCGTGAGCTAAGTTCAAAAGCTTCTTGTGGGCCGAGGCCCAAATTGTTTCAAAAATCTGCTTTTAAGTGTTTTGGGATTGAATACATGGTTTACAAGGCATGGCACCGAGTCTCCTACACCAGCCGCCTGTAAGTAGTTCTAACTCTCCTGTGAATTACTATTTGTAGAAGGGTAGGTGATATGGAACGTAGTTAGATTTATAGGACTTGAACCCTGGGATTAGATCACTCAAACACTTGAACTAAAGCATAAGACTTAAAGCACTAAACCAATCTATGACTCACCACGGGGCTGGGGTGTGGTAACTCCGTGCGCATGTCTAGGAGAGGATCCTAAGAGCTTGGTATTTAAGCAGTCCTCGTGACTCACCTCCTCTTCGCAGGTATCCCACCTGGTGCGTAGCTCGAGTTCACCCTGATCAAGAAGGCTCGGTTATAGACTTAACCTAACGACTAAAACCCGAAAAGGGAATTAGCCATGTTTTCGAAAATACAACAACAACTCTAATGTTTTCAAACTTTTTGCAATAAACTCTTTCAAAACTGAGAATGTCACATTTACAACAATTTTCTTGAAAAAAAAAAACCCGATTTATGGAAAATTACAAAAAAGCCCTTAGGGGTAAATTTACTAAAAGCCCTCGGTTTATAGCAACTCAATGATTTTTGCCAAAATTTCAAAAATGTTACGAAATTCAAATACTCTGGTTTTACAAAATATCAATCAAAAATTTTGATTTTGGAAATTTATGAAAACGCCTCGCTTTGTGAAAATTACTAAAATACCCTGGTTTCCAAAACGAAGTATTTTACAAAATTTTCAAAGAACACTCTCAAATTTTTGGAATTTCAAATTGACCGGTTTTACGAAAAGTTTAAAATATCGTTTATTACGAAAATACCTGTAGGGAAAATGACGAAAATACCTTTGGTTAGAAATGGGCAAAGAATGTCCAAGAGAGAATAGGTATGGAAAGGGTTAAGGAATGGATGTATGACCTCTTTTGGGTGAATAGGATAGAAGATGAAACCTTGGTTGCTCGAAAGAACCCCGATTAAACTCCATTCATAAAATTTCTTTGCGGTTAAGAAAGTGGAACGATACTAATGCATAAAAATCTTTTTAATCGTAAACGATAGATCGTTTAGTCATGAGTACTCGAGGTGGACGTGGCGTAATACTCGTGGTCGAGGTCGAGGTAGGATGACGCTTTACGAACCCGTAGGATCGGGTCAAGGGTCGTAAAATGAGATGCTTGCCCGCCACCACCGGAGGTGGTGAGTTCCAAGATCGATCGAGATGATGCAGTGTCACGAGCGATCTTCGCGGTGTTGGAAAGGGTAGCCGGTGTAGGTGGGGGTGCGAGGAGTTAGGAAATCGCTCTGAGCGACTCGGGCTAATGGGGCCGAGTTCTTCCGAGGTGTATCGGTGTTGCTCTCTAGCACCGCTGAATATTGGCTGGAGGCAACCGAGCGGATCATGGACGATCCGACTTGACGGTGAAGAGAAGTTGAAGGGCATCGTGACGCTTCTTCGGGATGAGTCATATCAATGGTGGCTCACGGTTCGGACAATGTGGCGGTGAGGAGGATCCGACATGGGATTATTTCGTGGTCGCATATCAAAAGAAGTACATCGGAGCTAGTTACATCGACTCCCGTGAAAGGCATTTCGAGGCTTGTTCGTGGAGTAAATCATGTCTTGAGTCACAGGTGAGTTCCTCGTCGAGTAGGTATGCCGTGGGCATTGTAGCCACCGAGCATGAGAGGTGTGTTCGCTTTGAGGATGGTCTGCGAGACGAGTTGAGGTCGCTGATTGCTCCACAAATAGAGCGCGAGTTTTGCTATCTTAGTCGAGAAGGCTAAGGTAGCCGAAGGTGTTAAGGAGTCGGTAAGACAGAGCATGGACAGGAGTAGGCTTAAGAGGAGCTTTGGGTCTTCTGGATCGTCTGGTAATCCGCAGAAGAGGGCTAGGTCGAGTGGGCAGAATCAGTCTGCTAGGTTTGTTGCTTTGCTAGCGAGGACCGCCGCAGCGTAATCGCGCATGGGAAATCTCATTGGGGTGGCTGTTGGACCGGTGGAAAAGGTTGCTTCGAGTGTGGTTCTCTCGATCATCGCATTAGGGATCGTCCCGCGCAGATGGCCGTGATTCATCCCGAGAGTCGTGGCCGTAATCAATTCGTAGAGGTAATGGACCGCCACCACGAGGGGCGTGGTAATGGCGAGAGGTGGTAATGGATTTGGTCGAGGTCGTGGAGCACCGAGCGCAGGAGCGGCGCGGTAGTTCGAGGCACGACGGCGTTTGGTGTATGCCGCTAGGCGCGCGAGGGCGACGCGGACGTAATCACCGTGACGCTTTGATTTTTGGTTCTCCTATACCGCTTTAATTGACTTGGGTTCCACGCATTCGTATGTTGCTAGTAGTATAGTTGGGACTATGGACTTAGATTCTCGAGATATCTTCTAGGCGGATGACCGTGCTTAGCCCTCTAGGTCACTCAGAGTCGTAGATAAGCTATATAAGGATGTACCCTAGAACTCCAAGGGTAATTTTTGTCTTGATCCGATGGAACCGCCGCTTTGGGGAGTTCGATCGATTCTCGGATGGACTGGTTGGTTAAGTACCGTGGCTAAGGTGGATTGCGCACTAAGCGCATGGTTCTATCGACGGATAAGGGAGATGAAGTGATTATGATAGGTAATAGGAGAGATTACTTATCCAATGTGGTATCGGCATTAAAAGTCAGTAAAGATGGTCGGGAAGAATCGCGCGGCGTATGTGGTTCATGTGTATGCCTTGGAGGCTAAAGAGTCTCGCCGTTGAGAAGGTTCGCATCATTAAGGAATTTGTGGATGTGTTTCAGAGGAGCTTCCGGTTTGCCACCGGATCGTGAGGTAGAGTTTGGGATAGATCTGCTACCGTGGATCGCGCAGTGTCTATTGCTCCATATAGGATGGCACCAAAGGAATTGGTGGAGCTTAAGGCTCGATTCGTGAGTCGTTGGATCGAGGCTTCATTAGGCCAAGTGTTTCCGTGGGAGCGCCGGTATTATTCGTCAAGAAGAAGGACGGTTCGATGCGGATGTGTATCGATTACGCCAACCGAATAAGTCGACGATCAAAAACAAGTATCCGCTTACCACGGATAGATGACTTGTTTGATCACCGGTGAAAGGTGCATCGGTGTTTTCAAGATCGATTTGAGGTCCGGTATCATCGGTTGAAAGTTAAGGAAGCGGATATCCATAAGACAAATAAGCTGGACTCGATGACGGCATTACGAATTCTCGTAATGCCGTTCGGGTTGACTAACGCTCCGGCAGCCTTTATGGATATGATGAATAGGGTGTTTCAAAGATGATCTGGACCGGTTCGTCGTGGTTTTTATTGACGACATCTTGGTTTACTCAAGGTCGGAAGAAGAGCATGATGCACACTTAAGAGTGGTGTTGCAAATTTTGAGGAGAAGCAACTCTATGCTAAGTTCGATAAGTGCGAGTTCGCTTAGTGAAGTGACGTTTTTGGGTCATGTAGTATCACCGAGGGGATTAGAGTAGATCCTCGGAAGGTTGAGGCGGTTTTGACCGGAAGCCTCCTAGGTCGATCGAGATTCGAGTTTCCTAGGTTTGGCGGGATACTACCAAGATTTGTTGAGGTTTCTCGTTAATTGCGGACCGGCGACTAAGTCGTTAAGGAAGGGAGTTCCGTTTATTTGGGTGAGAAACAAAGAGAGAGTTTCGATAAGTTGAAGAAGATCCTGACTGAGGCTCCTGTTTTAATTCAACCTGAGGCTGGTAAGGAATTCACAGTGTACTGCGACGCATCACATACGGGATTGGGTTGTGTGCTGATGCAGGAGGGTAAGGTGGTGGCTTACGCTTCTCGGCAGCTAAGGCCACACGAGGTCAACTATCCGACGCACGATTTAGAACTAGCAGCCGTAGTCTTCGCTCTAAAAATCTGGAGGCACTATTTGTACGGTGAGAGATCAATAGTCTACACAGATCATAAGAGTTTGAAGTATCTACTGACTCAGAAGGATCTGAATTTGAGGCAGCGCAGATGGGTTGAGTTGCTGAAAGATTATGACTGTTCGATCGAGTACCATCCAGGCAAGGCTAACGTGGTGGCAGACGCGTTGAGCCGTAGGGTTGTTTCGGACTTAAGAGCTTTGTTTGCCCATTTGAGTTTGTATGACGACGGGAGTATTCTGGCAGAGCTGCAGGTTAAGCCTACTTGGGTTGAGCAGATTAGAGAGAAACAGTTGGAGGACGAGGTTCTGAGTGCGCGAAGGTTGCAAGTGCAGAATGGTGGTTTGGAGGGTTACAGCTTGTCTAGTGATGAGGTTCTGTGTTTTCAAGGGAAGGCTTGTATGCCTAAAGATGTTGAGCTGAGGCAGAGGATTCTTCAGACGCACACGCCAGCCTTATGCTATGCATCCCGGAGGTAGCAAAATGTATAGGGATCTTAAAGAGCGCTTTTGGTGGCACGGCTTGAAGAAAGAAGTGACAGAGTTTGTTGGGAAGTGTCCGACTTGTCGGCAGTCAAGGCGAACATCGATTCTGTCGGGTTTGCTTCACTGTGAAGATTCCTCGATGGAAGTGGGAAAGGATAACTATGGATTTCGCCGGTGGTTTACCGCTTACGCCAAGCAAGAAAGATTCGATTTGGGTTATTGTGGACCGTCTGACCAAATCGGCCCATTTCATTCCCGGTGAGAGTGGACTATTCACTTCGAGATTGGCGAAGCTTTATGTGTCAGAGATAGTAAGGCTACACGGTGTTCCAGTTTGGATAATCTCAGATAGGGATCCTAGGTTTACGTCGAGGTTCTGGAGAGCGTTGCATCAGGCTCTGGGTACGCGCTTGATTTCAAAGACGGCTTTTCACGCATGATCGACGGGCAATGTAAAGGGTCATTCAGATTTTAGAGAGGACATGTTGAGGGGTTGTGTTCTCGACTTCAGGCGCTTGGGAAGAGTTTCACCGTTAATGACCGCCTACAATAATAGTTACCAAGCGAGCATCAAGATGGCACCATACGAGGCATTGTATGGTAGGAAATGTCGCTCACCTACATGTTGGACAGAGTTAGGAGAACGTCAGTTGTTGGGACCTGAGTTGGTTGCTGAGACCGAGGACAAGGTTAGGTTGATTCAGGCTCGTTTGAAGGAAGCTTCGGACCGGCAAAAGTCTTATGCCGATCTTAAGCGAAGAGATATAGAGTTCGCTGTGGGAGATCAGTCTTCTTAAAGGTCTCACCTTGGAAGAAGGTGCTGAGGTTTTGCAGAAAAGGCAAGCTAAGTCCGAGGTTTATTGGGCCGTATAAGGTGTTGAGACGAGTTGGACCAGTGGCTTATCAGCTCGAGTTGCCAGCGGAGCTTAGTCAGATTCACGACGTTTTTCACGTTTCGATGCTTCGAGGTATCGTTCGAGATCTATCACATGTAGTAGCGGTGGAGGAGATCGAGGTAAATCCAGATTTGACTATGGAAGAGGAACCATGCGCATTCTTGGTCGGGATGTGAAGGTTCACGCGTAGCAAGTCCATGCCTTTGGTTAAGGTTCTTTGGCGGAACCATGGTGTAGAGGAAGCTACGTGGGAACCCGAGGATGCGATGAGACAAAGCATACCCGCAACTCTTTTGACCGTAATTTCGAGGTGAAATTATTTTTAAGAGGGGTAGAACCGTAATATCCCGTTAGGGGTCGCTTTTTGTTGTTGCATGTTTTGCATGTGGTTGGTATGTTTGTTGTTGTTTGTGTTGTATTGGGGTTTAATTGTAGGCTAGAAGTAAGCTTTGAGTAGGTAGAAAATTTTTAGTTTTGAGCTAAAGTATAAGGAGCCGAGGAAGTCGGGCTTTTAAATTATTTTGGGTATTTGTTAGCACAAGAAACAAGTTGGTGGAGTGGCAAGGTAGGCGCCACTAAGGCTTGGTGTGGGTAACGCCTAAAAGCAAGGAGGTAGGCCTTGTGTTCGAGCCATGGAGTGGCTATTTTTGGCACTCTTTTTGACGCCAAGGAGGGAGGAGTTTGTGGCGGTTCAAACTCGCTTGGACTTTGTCAACCCATTTGAATGGTGGGTGGAGAGTAAATTAAGGAAAAGACTTGTTCAAACTATTTTGAACTTATGGCTTGGAGTAAAAGTAGGGATATGGCCGATTTTTAGGAGAATTTGTGGGGAGTGGACGGTTTGGTAAGCTTGGGAAGTAGGGGTGCCAAATTCTTTTGGCAATCTTTCTTAGCATTTTCGGTCACCAAGAGCTAAAACCGAATTCTTTCTTCTAGTCAATAGTAGCCAAACCTCATTTGTTTCTTCTCATTCTTCTTCCTTGAACCCAAAAACCCAAGCAACATACGCCGATTTGCTTCATTCTTGTTAGTTCTCTTAATAGCCGAATGCCCTTTTGTGTCACCATTTCACTTGCTTTCACTTCTTTTCTTCTTGTGACCTTTTGGCGAATCATAAATCCTCCTATTATTGTATTTTCTTCCCATTTGAGTAAGCCAAACTAGTGTCGCTCTTCTCAACTCTCTTTTCTTCTTAAAATCTCCATTAGCCAAAAACTTTAACCTCCAAGATACTTTTCCATCCCTTTTACTTGCAAACCGAATACACCTCCCTTTCTTTTCCTATCTTTTTGGTTGTTAGCCGAATATTTCCCCTCTCTAGAAGTCCCGGTTTGGCCGAATATTGGGTGTTGGTAAGTGCAAGGCCGAATGGCCATATCCCCTCTTGCGATCTTTGTTGGTTATGGTTTGGTTTAGGACCGATTATGGTCAGGTTGGAAGGGTGTTAATCGTTTGGTCTAATCTCTTCGTTATAGGGCCTTGGACTGCGAAATCAAGCAAGAGGAGTCTTTTTCTTGTTGACCGATTGGTAAGTTGAGGGTAGCGATTGGGTTGTTAGTTCATTCTTTTAATTTCGTTTAAATCCGAGTTACAAATGATTAACCGTGCTCTTGTGAAGGTGTAACCGATTATGGTTAGAGGAACCATCGTGGTTCGGGTTTGGTAGGAAACCAAACCAAGTGAAGGTAAGGGTTCGATATTAACCCTTTGGTTAAGTGTCTTTGGCCGAACGTCTTAGATGCCTAACCCCAATGTTGGCCGATTGTAGGAGTCGATTCGGGACCTAGATCGTTTCGATTGGGATTTTAGACTCGTATTATCAGGTGTGTAACTAACACACCCTCTACTTAGTAACGTTGTTAATAAACTTGATTGCTTAATAAGATTGAAACAGTGAGAAGGATAATTGGATACCCAAAAAGGGGTATGTGTACGATTCGGGTAAGTCTGTTCTATGATGAGTATTAATGATAATACATGATATCATGATTTATGTTATGCATGTTATGAGTTGTAATGCTTGGTATGTTAGCATGATATGCATGGCTTGTATGAGATGCATAACCCCATGAGTATGATATGTATGGGTGATACGAGAGGAGGGAGCAGTGATATATTGTCGACGACGAGCACCATGCTTTTGTAGCACAACTTTGTGACTTTGGGTCACCAGAGGTTTGGCACCTCCAGAGGTTTGGTACCTCGCCTCTCGTCCCAAAGTGGCTCACATCCACGCAAAGGGTTGGCCCTGAGATGATTATACGGGATTGACGCCAGGTGTTTTGGTAACACACGATGGGGTTGGCCCCATCACCGATTTGTGACTACGGTCACCAAAGTGCTTTGGTAGCACATTGTGTCTTTGGGACACCGTGAGGTTTGGCACCTCATTGCGACTCGTCCCCGTGGTTTGACCACCGTGGGTTGGCCCCACTTGAGATATGGGATCGTCTCGCTAGTGTTTTGGTAACACACGATGGGTTGGCCCCATCATTGGATTTGTGACCTCGGTCACCGATGCTTTGGTAGCACAATTGTGTCTTTGGGACACCAAAGTGGTTTGGGACCACATTGATGGATAATGTGTCTTTGGGACACCAAAGGTTTTAGTAACACATTGTGACTATACGTCACCGGGCGTTTGGCACCACCAAAGGGTTTGGTACCACACTGGGGTAGAAATGGTGTATGGATGGTTAGGATCGGGTTGCATTAATTATGTTGCTATGTATGATGTGTGTTAGCATGTTGTTTTATCGGGAGCGGATTTACACATCGAGTCATTCGACTCACCCTCTCCTTTGACATTTCAGTGACACTTAGACGCGGACATGGAGCCGGATGGACTCGGGTGCTTATGCCATGTCAATAAAAAGTTTTACTCGGACATTTTCATTTGGGTATCTTAGTTTGCTTACCTTTATTTTGGGTTTTATCTTGGATTTGTAAAAGCCTTTTAAGATGTGCTTTATGATGTTTATGTTTTACATTAGATTTTGGTATGTTTGTAAAATAATAACTTGGTACGAATTTTATTAAAATTTGGAAAGACGACGTTTTCAAAACCAACAAAGCGATACGTTTTCAACTATACCATCGGGTATCACATTGATTTTATAAACCAATAAAGATCAATTGTTTTCAATCGTGAAATCCAATTTTACTAAGTCTAAATGTTTTATTAACGATATTAAACAACTTGTTTTTCTAAACGGATCAAAGTTTTACCAATTCTATGTAATACAAATTCGAGATTTTCAAACACGTTTTTCCCCGTAACATACCAGATTCGGTCGTGGTGTTTGGACCGGGTTTGGGGTGTTACATATAAGCATGAAAGAAGATATCCAAACCTTCAAACCTCCCTAATTTTTTTCCCATACACGAGGAAAATCTAGCTTAGGACTATAAACGAGCACTTCTCAGGAGGCAACCTGAGCACTAACTCTTTTTATTTTTGCATTTATTTTCAGTTCTTTCCTTTTCTTATCTGAGTTTAGTTTTAACCTAACCAAAAGTGCAGATTTCCAGGTCACACGGCCTTACACACGGTCGTGTCCGTGGCCGTGTAGACCACCAGAGGCCGTGCAATTCAGTCCCAACCACTTTTTCAACGTCATGGATCTACCTACTACACCACGGGCTCCGACACAGTGGCACGACCTTGCCCAGTGGTCGTGCGAAGCTACTGACTTACCAACCACGGGCAGAACACGCCCTTGCCTTCAACCCGTGCCAATATACTGACTTACGGAAGGACGGGCATTGAGAGCCAACATGCCTAGGCACACGGCCATGCGAAGCGGCCATGCAAATCGACACACTCTCGGTCCATGAGCGTGGGAAAGTGCCAGATTTGAAATTCTATTTAAACCCCACCTCCCTTTCCCCTCTCCCCAGCTAATTTCTTCTTTCTTTCTTTTTTCCCTTCTTCCTCTCAAACGTTTCACTCCATTTACTAAAACTCTAAATCCTTGAGCCATCACACATCATGCCGAAGAAGAGCAAAAGGCCAAACTCCTCAAAGGAGAACGAACAACATGAGTTCATGCCGGCAGCTTCATGCAAACAACAAGCCAAGGGTCTTTGAGACCATATAGTTTTTATTTGTCTTTTCTCTTTTGCTTCAATTTTTCTTCCCTTTGACTATTTTTTGCTTAATTTGGTTTAATTTATTTTTATGTTTTGTAGTGATAGGTTCAAAAGGCTGCTAGGGAATCACGCCACTTCCGCCACCGCCAGCACCTTTGCAACCCTAGAGGTCACACCCACCTCGCGAACCATCCAACAATAAGAACTCTTCGGTTCATTTATCTTTAAATTTCATTTTGTTTAAATTTTTGTTTCCTCTTTCTTTATTTTTCTTATCTTTAATTTTCTATTTAGTTTATTTTAAATAGGTCTTAATAATGCCTGGCTAACTCTATACGAGCTCCCAATTTCTTCATCTAAACGCGGATCTCGGTAGCAGCAACCGCCCCTCTGGGAAAACATTCAAAACTCAGGGAGTATTCTTTGCCCCTCTCTTTTGATTTATCCTTTAAAAATAATTATCTATTTTTGTACATTGAGGGCAATGTACATCTTAAGTGTGGGGGGGTGAATAGTTATTTTGAGAAAATGCATAACTTTCTGCATTATTCTCAATCCCTGAGAATAAAAATGCCTAACTTTTTTTCATTATTCTCAAATCCATGAATGATATCTTGTCTTGAAGTAATTTCCTCATATTAATAATTAGGATGAAATTTCTGATGATTTATGATTTCTATTGATATGTTTTTGAATAAGTCATAGTTAATTGTGCGTTGATGATTAAATTTGAAGAATACTAGAGAATCAAGCATGATAAGTCTATTTCTCATAAAATAAAATTTTTGCTAGGTTGTTAACCACAATTTGAATACTACCTTGAAATTTGAAATTTACAAGGATAATATCAAAAACACCCATAATTTTTGTGAGATTTTGAGCCTTGTATAGCATAAATTCTTTTTCATGCTCACTTTTTAATTATGAGTGTGTCAACAATGAACTGTTATTCTAGAACTTGCCTTGATTATACATGTCAAGACCACAGTTATGATTTGACATACAGAAATGATAAAGGCACTTAGGTTTTAGCCCACTTGCACCACTAAAAGGCCTACCTCCATAAATTAACCCCTAGTAAACCCTGTTGAGCCTAAAAACTCTTTTTTATTGACTCACCCATTAATTTTAACCCAAAACCCTTTGTAATTGTTATCACCATTCCCTTTTTGACTACCCTTTTTGTCGAGATTTGATTTTGAACAGTTTCCTAACTATGTTTTATATTTCAGTTGTAAAAGTTCTTCTTATATTATAATAGTTTGTTCTTAAAAAAATCAAAGTATATTCATTATTAGTAAGTATATTCATTATTAGTTTTGTGTTAAGTGAGCTTATGAATAAAAATCTCAAATCTCAAAGAGAAAAGCTCGTATAATTAGAATTATTAATTTTCAAGTGATGTAATTATTTACAATTTTTCTAGATAGGTAACTTGCCAAGACAATCTCGATTCTAACCTTCTAATTCAGCCTTTATCCATACCTTTAACCCTAGCCCCGTTACAACCCTATTAAAGACCTTTTGATCTATTTGTCATCTCATTTTACAGTGGTGGAGGTTTGATTTTCAAGCAAGCCTATGGGATTAACTTTTCATGTTCGACTTAATGAGTGCTTAATTTTGACCTTTAAACACTTTGAGTGATTTGAGTGAATCCTTTGTAAGGATGTCAATCCTTGTGGGTTTTGAATTAAAGGTAATGATTTAAATGAAGGGAAACGCCTATGTTTTCAAGCTACAAATGTATGACTTATCTTGTTTGAATCTTCAGGACTCTTTGAATTGAATTATCTATGTATAAATTATCTATGAATTAGGATAAGGCATTGTTGATAGGAATTATGAATTACGGATAGTTCATTTTAATTGTAAGTTGAGAATTTTGCTTGAGGACAAGCAAAAGCTTAAGTGTGGGGGTATTTGATAAACCGTAAAAGTAACATATTTTAAGCCCACATTTAGTATGCTTTTGGATGAATTAAGCCTCAATTTATGTAAAAAGGTGCTCTTAATCCTTTCTTTTCATGTCTAATACCCAGGAAAGCACCCGAGGATGAAAAGAACACAAAACGGAGTAAATGGGCCATATCACAAAATCAACACGGCCTGGCCCAAAGACACACGGTCGTGCCTCATCAAGTATCTAGAACACAGCCTCTCATCCAACTTACACAGTCATGCCTCATTAAGAAATCCAAACAAGGCTTGAAGTCGATTCACACAGGCGTGCGACATGGCCGTGTCCCTGTCGTGACAAAGAGCAATTTCATTTGGATTTGGATACTTCGGGGCAAAGAAACCTATTTTGAAAGCCTATATAAACCCCCTAAGTACCATCTTTGATGGGGGCGTTTAGCTAGGCCTAAGAGCCAAGCCGAAAAGGGCAGATTTGTGGGAGATCACTCGAGGATAGCCAGTTGATCCATCTCAAGAAGCTGGAATTCTACTCAAGATGGTGGATTCTCCTTCAATTCCTTCAGGGAGTTTAGGGATTTCTTATGTTTTGTTTTATCTTTTCTCTTGAGATGTTTTCTTTTACAGTTATGAACTAAACCCTTTAGATACCCGAAAGGGGATGAAACCTATGACGAGTTTGTTATTTATTATTGAATTATATGATAAATACTTAGTTTGTTCTTAATTATGCATATTTAATCCAAATTTGATGTGCTTAGGTAGAGGAGGAATAGACCCTGCTTAAGAGTAGATCTAGCATAATTAAGCGGAGTTGATCGCACGCCTAGAGATAGGGTGACGAGATTTTGCTGGATTAGGGTGAAACCTAATATGGGAGTCCATAGATCGATTTACTGCTATTCTAGGCGGTTATTATAAGAGAACGAGAGTTCCACTAATTAACCTAGGATTAGACGTTATTCGCATCGGGAGAGGGTTTAATATAGGTTAGGGAGTCTTACGGATCAAACTAAGTAAATAAATCGTATGATTCAGTGATAGATAACAAGTGAAGTGTAGGTGGATTCTTCTTGAGGGTATCGTCTTAATCAACTGAGTTTTTCCTAAAGTTATTTTCCCAAGTTGTTCTTTTTGTCTTGTGTCTTCAACTTAGTAGTTCGTTAATTTTAGATTAAACAACTTCACTTTTTTTAGGCTAAATAATAAAAAGAAAGATAGTATTAGTACGTTTAGTTCCTATGGGTTCGACAATCTAGTCTTGCCTAAACTATACTACTGTTCGATAGGTACACTTGCCTTCAATCGTTGTCAGAGTTAGTTTCTAGGTTCGATCATTCTTTTATAAATTTTAAAGCTCGATTTCAAATGACCACGACCAAAAGCGACTTTTCTCGCATGTACTTTTCTTCCAAAAGTGCTTTTGGAGCCAGAAGTGCTTTTGAAAAGCACAGAAAAAGTAGCCCTTATTCTACTTGAGAAGGATCACTTAAAAGTCAAGGACTGAACCCAAGGCGAATCGAGACAACTGGAGACTGGAAAATCACCATTTTTATAAAAGGGTCCAATTTCCTCTTTAGCCCCTCCGCAGTTTTATTCTTTGTAATTTCGTTCAATTTAATTTTTCTTTATTTTTTATTCGGCCCTGAAATTTATATGTTCTTGTAAATTGGTCCTCGAACTATTTTAAGGCAGAAAGGGGAACGACATCGTTTAGGGAATAAGGCATAATTGCCTAAATGGTCCTTATGATGTGATGCCCGTTCTAATCTGGTCCTTTTACATTTTTACCTTGTTTTTTTTAATCCTTTGTTTTTTATTCTCTTTATTATTTTTAACTATCTAGTATTATATACGTGTATTAAATTATTACTATTTATTATTTATACTAGGTTATTTTATTTAGCTTAATATTATTTACATATACTACATTTTATTTTATAATTTCCACATTAGTTATTATATTACTTTTTTATTTTATATATATTATACATTATTATATTATATTTTATATATAACTTTTAAATTATCTTATATTTAATATTGTATATAATTTTGTATAAAATTGTTTATATTGTTTATTCTAATATATAGTTTTTATGCATATATGTATTATTGTATTATAAATATGTTTTTTTATTTAAAGTTATAAATCATCTATTTATTTAAAAACGTACTCAAGAATATATACACTATTTTTCTTAGATTTTGCTATATCATTTTTATATTTATTCATTATATGATATATGTCGCCCATTTTACATTGATTTATTTTTAATCTTGCATATAAAGTTCATATCTACTTAGAAGTTTTTTTTTATCTTTCATTATTTACTGCCTCATATCTTATGTTTATTTATATTCTTCTATCCATGTTTTTATTTGTTTATGATTTTTATATTTTCTTTAGTATAGATATTTTATTATTATATTTTTTTATGTATTAATTGCTTATGTTTGTATCAAGTGATAATATAACTTGTAATGATGATAAATTGCCATATAGAATTCATGTTTTGTAATGCATTGATACAATATTTTATTCAAATCAATTTTTATAAAAAATATATTTTACTAAATTGTCGCATTTTTATTCAAAGTTTTTCTAAAAAAGATGGTGATACCTAATATCTGGGAGCTTCAAGAAAAATTGTGCCCTAACTCACTGGGTTTTGATTTTGCTCGTTGAACTTAAAATATTAAGTATCCCTTTTCTTTTAAAATTAAAACTTATAAACTTGAAATCTCTCGGGAATTCAAAACGTTGTATCCTAACTTATTGGATATGATGTTTGTGTCTCGAGGTAAGAATTTTCTATAAATAAAGGCGAGCCTAGTTTTGAAGTCATGAGATGTTACATCCTAACTTATTGGGTATAGCATTTTATTTCTTTGAGATAGGTAAGTCTTGGCATTCTTTCAAATAAAAGGATCATATTTTGAGTTTTTCAAAATTTTGACATTAGGACATGAAATTATCAATTAGGTACCAAATTTTGGGCGTTACGAGGGTGCTAACCCGTCTTCGTATGTAACCGACTCCCGAACCCGTTTTCTTGTATTTCGTGGACCAAAATCAATGTTTTGAAATAAAATGTTTTATAAGGTGATCCAATCACACCTAAGTAAAAAGGGATTGGTGGCGACTCCTGTTTTTGTTTTTTAAAGTCGACCCCCTTTTTTAATAAACTTTAAAAACGGTTTCGACAAGCGCATTAAGAACCGACTTGACACTTATAGCCAGCAACTAACCGAGCTCATTGCCATTATGCGCGAACAACAATAACTACACGGGGAGTTCTTCTAAACTTTTTGTAACACCCCAAACCCGGTCAATACACCACGACCGAATCTGGCATGCTACGGGGAAAAATGTATTTGAGAGGGTAGGTTTCCGTTTAAAAGTGTGATGAAACACTTCGCTATATTTTGTACTTGTAAAAAAAAATCTTGGGCATGATTGTTTAAAACTGCCATTTCATTTTGAAAATCCGGAAATTTTGATAACTTGATTGAATCCATGAGTAAAAGAAATTGATATCATTTAGAAATTCAAATACTTCCTTTTTGTTGCTTAAAAACAATTTGAACATAGTGAGAAAATGAATTCAAGTTTGGAAAGTGTTCACTTTGATTTTCATTTATTTATAAATTTAGTGTGATACCCGATGGTAAAATTTAAAACATATCGCTTTGTAGTTTGAAAACTTTATCTTTCCCAGTTTTAGCAAAATTTAACCCAGTGATTTGTTAAGGCATATTTAAAATCCAAACTAAGTATACAATAACAAAAACATAAGTTTAAAAGGCCTTTCACAATCCAAGTAAAACCAAATGATAGTAAACGTAATAAAGTACCAAGTTTAAATCAGAGCAAATCCCATTTTATTCATGGCATGAGCACCTCGAGTCCATCTCAGCTCCATGTCCGCAACTAGGTGTCACCTGAAATGTCAAAGTAGAAGGTGAGTCGCATGACTCAGTGCATAAATCCCTCTCCCGATATATGCAACATACTAACACACATCAACAGAGTAATACAATTAATGCACCCGATCCTAACCATCCATAACACCTTTCTACCCCGTGTGGTACCAAACCACTGGTGGTGCCAAACCACTGGTGACCCAAAGTCACGATATCCATAAGTGTGGTGCCAAACCACTGGTGACCCAAAGTCATGAATAATCCAATGATGGGGCCAACCCATCGTGTGATACCAAATCACTGGCGACAATCCCGTATCTCAAAGGTGGGGCCAACCCACGGTGGTGTCAAACCACAGGGACGAGTCGCAATGAGGTGCCAAACCTCTGGTGTCCCAAAGACACAAGTGTGATACCAAATCACTGGTGACCATAGTCACGAATCGAATGATGGGGCCAACCCATCGTGTGATACCAAATCACTGGCGTCAATCCCGTAATATCAACTGTGGAGCCAACCCACTGTGGTGCTAAGCCATCGGGACGACGCCGAGGTGCCAAACCTCTGGTGACCCAAAGTCACAAAATATCATCTGTGGTACCAAACCACTGGAGGTGCCAAACATCTGGTGTCCCAAAGACACGGATATCATATTCCCCCTCCTCTCATATCACCCATACATATCATACTAATGCAGATGATACAGATCATGCAATCATGCTAACATGCTCAATATGGCATCTCATAATACATACTCCATAAATCATGATATCACATATACCACAACAGGTCTCGTAATGAAATAGACTTACCCGAATCCGTATACATACCCCATCGGGTATGATGTCTGTAACCATACTGTTTCACTCTATACAATCAGGTTATTAACATATTGCTACAGAGATAGTGTGTTAGTTTACACACCTGCTAACACGAAAGCCTTAGTTCCAAAGAACCGGTCTAAATCCCTCGATAGCTCTGCTCCTAAAATCGGTCAACCAAGGGATTAGCAATCTAGACCATTCGGCCAAAGCTATCAAACCAAAGGGGTTAATATTGAGCCAATACCTTACTCTTGATTTGGTTTCCTACCAAATCCTGAACCAACCTATGGTTCTTTAGACCGTCGGCCTCTCCTTGAAACACAAACAATTAATCCTTTAATAACCTGACTTAATGAAAACTAAAAGAATATACTAAAAGAACTCGTTCTTACCACCACTTACCAAACGGTTAACAAAGAAAGAAGGCTCCACTTGACTGTATCCCAAAATCTGAATGTCCTATAATAAAATCGATTAACCACAAGAGATTAATACCCTTCACCCAATGCTGAAATCGGCCCTTGATCAAACCCAAATCGATTAAGAGCAAGAAAGAGAGAAAATGACCATTCGGCCAAACCCTTACCTACTACCAGCCGATTGCAACCAAGCACCCAACAACAACCAATATTCGGCCAACAGAACACTAGGAGGACGGAAATTCAGCTACGACTTTGAACCAAAAGAAGAAGAAGATTCGGCCTAGATGTTTAACATACACCTCTGTTCGGTTTGAGAGAAAAAGAAAGAAAAGAAGATATGAGATGAGAATAAGGTTTCGGCAATAAGGTTTGAGAAAAGAAAATGAAAGTTTGAGGGGGCAAGAGGAGATGGTTTCGGCCCAACAGAAAATGGAGGAACAATTTGAGAAAATCGGCTACTTGAGAAAAGAGGGATATACAAGATGAATGGAGGATGTATTTTCGATTTTGAGAAAGAAAAGTAATGATGAAGGTGTTTGGGAGGTGAAAGTTTCGGCTATCAAAGTTCAACAAAGGAAGAAAAAAATGTGGAAAAGAAAAAATACCAAATTCGGTTTACACAATTGACAAAAAGGAGAAAAACAAAAGAACATTCGTCCAACAAAAAAACAAAAGAAAAGAACTTTGTTTGACACTCCCTATGACCGAAAATGCACAAATTGGCAAGGTAAATTCGGCACTACCCCACACCTACACTAAGCCGTCCACTCCTCCCCCCAAAATCTCCCCAATATTCGGCCAACCACTCCAAGCCACTAATTCAAATCACTTTGAATTAGTCCACTTCCTACAATCACTCTCATCCCACCATTTGAGCATTTGACTTGGTCTTAGGCAGAGTTTGAACTGCCTACAACTCCTCCCTTCCATGCCGTCAAAATGAAAGCCAAAATGGGGGATTTTCGCAGCTTGAACTTAAGACCTCTCCCCATGCAGTTGACGTCACCCACAAGCTCCAAGTGGCGCATGCTTTGCCACTCCACCAGCTCCTCTTTTGTGCTAAAATTCGCCAATTACTAACTATAAGCCCCAGCTCCTTCAGCTCCTCTCACATAACACTTAAAACTAAAATTTTTCCTACCACTCAGGCTTACAATAAGCTTACAACTAAGCCCCAAAACAATAAAAATAACAACATTGCACACCAAACACATGTCATCGAATGCAATAATAAAATAGCCCCTAACCCGGGATATTACAGTTCTACCCCCTTAAAATAATTTCGACCTCGAAATTATCTGATCAGAAGAGTTGCGGGTATTACTGTCTCATCACATCCTCGAGTTCCCACATAGCTTCTTCCACGCCATGATTCCACCATAGTACCTTTACCAAAGGCACAGACTTCCTACGCAGAACCTTCACATCCCGATCTAGAATCTACACAGGTTCTTCCTCCATAGTCAAATCTGGGTTTACCTCGATCTCTTCCACTGCTACCACATGCGATGGATCTAAACGATAACGCCGAAGCATCAAAACGTGAAATACGTCGTGAATCTGACTTAGCTCTACTGGCAACTCAAGCTGATATGCTACTGGACCCACTCGTCTCAGTACCTTATACGGCCCAATAAACCTCGGGCTTAACTTGCCTTTCCTTCCGAACCTTAACACCTTCTTCCAAGGTGAGACCTTCAGGAAAACTTGATCCCCCACAGCAAATTCTATATCTCTCCGCTTAAGATTGGCATAAGACTTCTGTCGGTCCAAAGCTTCCTTCAATCGAGCCTGAATCAACTTAACCTTGTCTTCGGTCTCAGCAACCAACTCTGGTCCCAACAGCTGACGTTCACCTAACTCCATCCAACACGTAGGTGAGCGACACTTCCTACCATACAGCGCCTCATATGGTGCCATCTTGATGCTTGCTTGGTAACTATGGTTGTAGGCGAACTCAGCTAATGGCAGAAACTCCTCCCAACTACCCCTGAAGTCCAGAACACAACCTCTCAGCATATCCTCTAAGATCTGAATAACCCTTTCCGATTGCGCCGCCGATTTGCGGGTGAAAAGCGATCTTTGAAATCCAAATGCGTACCCAGAGCCTGATGCAACGCTTTCCAGAACCTTGACGTAAATCTGGGATCCCTATCCGAGATTATCAATACTGGCATACCGTGCAGCCTCACTATCTCTGACACATACAGCTTCGCTAACTTCTGAAGTGAGTAGTCAACTCTCACCGGAATAAAGTGAGCTGATTTAGTCAGACGATCCACAATTACCCAAACTGAGTCCTTCTTGCTTGACGTAAGCGATAATCCACTGACGAAATCCATGGTTATCCTTTCCAACTTCCATCGAGGAATCTTCACCGTTTGAAGAAGCAACCACGACGGCAAGCGATGTTCACTTGACTGGCGACAAGTCGGACACTTCCCACAAACTCGTCACTTCTCTCTTGGACACGCCACCAAAATCGCTCTCTAAGATCTCTATACATCTTACTACCTCCGGGATGTATAGCATAAGAAGCTGCTATATGTAAATCTGAAGAATCTTCGCCTCAACTCAACATCCTTAGGCATACAAGCTTTTCCTTGAAAACACAGCACCCCATCACTAGACAAGCTGTAACCCTCCAAACCACTATCCTGCACCTGCAACCTCTGCGCACCCAAAACCTCATCCCCTAACTGTTTCTCTTTAATCTGCTCAACCCAAGTAGGCTTAACCTGCAACTCTGCCAGAATACTTCCGTCGTCATACAAACTCAAATGGGCAAACATCGCTCTTAAATCCGAAACAACCTTACATACCAACGCGCGTCGCCACCACGTTAGCCTTGCCCGGATGATACTTAATCGAACAGTCGTAGTCTTTAAGCAACTCAATCCATCTGCGCTACCTCAAATTCAAATCCTTCTGAGTCAGAAGGTACTTCAGACTCTTGTGATCTGTGTAGACTATCGATCTCTCTCCGTACAAGTAGTGCCTCCAAATCTTCAAAGCGAAAACTACAGCAGCTAACTCCAAGTCGTGCGTCGGATAGTTGACCTCATGTGGCCTCAGCTGCCGAGATGCGTAAGCCACAACCTTTCCTTCCTGCATCAGCAGACAACCCAATCCCGTATGTGATGCATCGCAATAGACTGTGAATTCCTTACCAGCCTCAGGTTGAATTAAAATCGGAGCTTCTGTCAAAATCTTTTTAAGCTTATCGAAACTTTCATGCTGTTTCTCAGTCCAAACAAATGGAATCCCTTTTCTTAACAACTTGGTCATCGGCGCTGCGATCAACGAAAAACCCTCTACAAACCTCCGATAGTATCCTGCCAAGCCCAGAAAACTCCGAATCTCAGCCACTAACTTCGGCGGCTTCCAATCCAAAACTGCCTCAATCTTTCGAGGATCTACTCTAATCCCCTCAACCGACACTACATGACCCATGAAAGTCACTTCTCTAAGCCAGAACTCGCACTTACTAAACTTAGCATAAAGCTGCTTTTCCCTTAAAATCTGTAGCACCACTCGTAAATGCGCATCATGCTCTTCCTCTGTCTTAGAATACACCAAGATGTCGTCTATGAAAACCACAACGAACTGATCCAAAAACTGCTGGAACACCCTATTCATCATATCCATGAATGCTGCCGGCGCGTTAGTCAACCCGAACGGTATTACCAGAAATTCATAGTGCCCATACCGAGTCCAAAATGCTGTCTTGTGAATATCCACCTCCTTCACCTTTAACTGGTGATACCCCGACCTCAGGTCGATCTTCGAGAATATCGCTGCCCCCTTTAGCTGATCAAACAAGTCGTCTATCCGTGGCAACAGATACTTGTTTTTAATCGTCAGCTTATTCAACTGGCGGTAGTCTATACACATCCGCATCGTACCATCTTTCTTCTTGACGAAGAGTACCGGCGCTCCCCAAGGTGAAACACTTGGCCTGATAAAACCCTGATCTAATAACTCCTGGATCTGAGCCTTAAGTTCCACTAACTCCTTTGGCGCCATCCTATACGGAGCAATAGACACTGGCGCAGTCCCGGGTAATAGATCTATCCCAAACTTTACCTCACGATCCGGTGGCAAACCCAGAAGCTCCTCTGGAAACACATCAGCAAATTCCCTAACTGTCCGAACCTTCTCTAGAGCAGACTCTTTAGCCTCCAAGGCATACACATGAACCACATACGCTTCACAGCCCTTCCTGACCATCTTTTCAGCTTTCAGAGCAGATACCACGTTTGATAAGTAATCTCTCCTATTACCTATCATAACCACTTCATCACCCTCAAACGTCTTAAGAACCATGCGCTTAGCCGCGCAATCCAATCTCGCCTGGTACTTAGCCAACCAGTCCATCCCAAAAATCAGATCGAACTCCCCAAACGACAGTTCCATCAGATCAGCCAAAAACACTACCCCTTGGAGTTCTAGGGGTACATCCTTAAACAGCTTATCTACAACTACAGAATGACCTAGAGGGCTAATTACAGTCATCTGCCTAGAAGTAGTTTCAGAGTCTAAGTCCATGGTCTCTACTATATTACTAGCAACGTAAGAATGCGTCGAACCCACATCAATCAAAGTAGTGAATGGAAAACCAAAGATCAAAAACGTACGGGTTATGATGTCCGGTGCGTCGCCCTCCTCTCGGCGCCTCACTGCATATACTAACCCAGGCTATCTGGCCTCAGAACTACCCGCACCTCTGCCCGGTGCTCCACGGCCCCGACCAGAACCATTACCTCCTCTGCCATTACCACGGCCCCTCTGCGGTGGCGGTCTATTATTCCTGAACTGAGTACGACCCTGACCCTCAGACTGAATCCTAGCCAACTTACGCGGACAGTCCCTCACACGGTGATCCAGTGAACCACACTCAAAACACCCTTTTCCACCGGTCCAGCAGCCTCCCCAATGAGATTTTCCACAACGATTACACTGCGGCGGTCCCTGATTAGCGAGAACAAACCTACTGGGATCGATTCGCCCACTGTCTAGCCCTTTTCTGAGGATTACCCGACGACCCAGAAGACCCAAAACTCCTCTTATGCCTGTTTCTGTCCATGCCTTGCCTTACAGACTCTTTCACACCCTCGGCTACCTTAGCCTTCTCAACCAGGACAGCAAACTCACGCTCTTGCTGAGGAGCAATCAGCAACCTCAACTCGTCTCTCAGACCATCCTCAAAATGAACACATCTCTCGTGTTCAGTGGCCACAATGCCCCTAGAATACCGACTCAGCTTCAAGAACTCAGCCTCATACTCTGACACAGGCTTACTCCCCTGAACAAGCCTCAGAAATGCTTTTCGCTAAGCGTCAATGTAGCTAGCTCCAATGTACTTTTTCTGGTAAGCAGCCTCAAAATAATCCCACGTAAGATCCTCTGCTGCAGTACTGTCCCGAACCGTGATCCACTACTGATATGACTCATCCCGCAGAAGCGATACTATGCCCTTCAGCTTCTCCTCAGCAGTCAGGTCTAAATCATCCATGATCCGCTCTGTCGCTTCCAGCCAATACTTAGCCGTGCTGGGAGCAACACCAGAAACACCTCGAAAGAATTCGGCCCCGTTTGCCCGGAGTCGCTCAGGCACAGATTTCCTAGCTCCTGCGCCACCACCTACTCCAGCTACCCTTTCTAAAACTCGCAGCATCGCCTGTGACACTGCGTCATCCCCAGTCTGATCTTGAAACTCACCACCTCCAGCTGGTGGCGATACCGGTATCTCATTTTCTGACCCCTGACCAGATCTTAAGGGTTCAGAAACTGTCATCCTACCACGACCTCGTCCACGACCACGTCCACCTCGAGCACTCATGACTAAAATCTCTACGTATCTGATTTAGGAGTTTTATGCATCAGTAATTATTCCACTGTTTAAAAGCAAAGTCCTATGAATATTTAAGAAGCTTTGTTTTCGCGAGTTTACAGAGTCCTATCGGTTTCAGTTTCTAAAGTAATCTTTCAGTTTCTAAAGTAATCCTACTATTGCTAATCATCCAATCACATTACATCCAACAAATCACAAGCAATAGGAAGGGGTACTTACCTGCGCGAACTGGTGCCGGAGACTCGGTGCCATGCCTTTCAAACCATAAGAACACTTAAAATAGACTTTTGAAAACATTTTGGGCCTCAGGCCCACAGCCGAGCCTTTGAACTTGGCTCTGATACCACAATTGTAACACCCCAAACTCAGTCAATACACCACGACTGAATCTGGCATGCTACAGGGAAAAATGTATTTGAGAGGGTAGGTTTCCGTTTAAAAGTGTGATGAAACACTTGTAAAAAAAATCTTGGGCATGATTGTTTAAAACTGCCATTTCATTTTGAAAATTCAGAAATTTTGATAACTTGATTGAATCCATGAGTAAAAGAAATTGATATCATTTAGAAATTCAAATACTTCCATTTTGTTGCTTAAAAACAATTTGAACATAGTGAGAAAATGAATTCAAGTTTGGAAAGTGTTCACTTTGATTTTCATTTATTTATAAATTCAGTGTGATACCCGATGGTAAAATTTAAAACATACCGCTTTGTAGTTTGAAAACTTTATCTTTCCCAGTTTTAGCAAAATTTAACCCAGTGATTTGTTAAGGCATATTTAAAATCCAAACTAAGTATACAATAACAAAAACATAAGTTTAAAAGGCCTTTCACAATCCAAGTAAAACCAAATGATAGTAAACGTAATAAACTACCAAGTTTAAATCAGAGCAAATCCCATTTTATTCATGGCATGAGCACCTCGAGTCCATCCCGGCTCCACGTCCGCAACTAGGTGTCACCTGAAATGTCAAAGGAGAAGGTGAGTCGCATGACTCAGTGCATAAATCCCTCTCCCAATATATGCAACATACTAACACACATCAACAGAGCAATACAATTAATGCACCCGATCCTAACCATCCATAACACCTTTCTACCCCGTGTGGTACCAAACCACTGGTGGTGCCAAACCACTGGTGGCCCAAAGTCACGATATCCAGAAGTGTGGTGCCAAACCACTGGTGACCCAAAGTCACGAATAATCCAATGATGGGGCCAACCCATCGTGTGATACCAAATCACTGGCGACAATCCCGTATCTCAAAGGTGGGGCCAACCCACGGTGGTGTCAAACCACAGGGACGAGTCGCAATGAGGTGCCAAACCTCTGGTGTCCCAAAGACACAAGTGTGATACCAAATCACTGGTGACCGTAGTCACGAATCGAATGATGGGGCCAACCCATCGTGTGATACCAAATCACTGGCGTCAATCCCGTAATATCAACTGTGGAGCCAACCCACTGTGGTGCTAAGCCACTGGGACGAGACGCTGAGGTGCCAAACCTCTGGTGACCCAAAGTCACAAAATATCATCTGTGGTACCAAACCACTGGAGGTGCCAAACCTCTGGTGTCCCAAAGACACGGATATCATATTCCCCCTCCTCTCATATCACCCATACATATCATACTAATGCAGATGATACAGATCATGCAATCATGCTAACATGCTCAATATGGCATCTCATAATACATACTCCATAAATCATGATATCACATATACCACAACAGGTCTCGTAATGAAACAGACTTACCCGAATCCGTATACATACCCCATCGGGTATGATGTCTGTAACCATACTGTTTCACTCTATACAATCAGGTTATTAACATATTGCTACAGAGATAGTGTGTTAGTTTACACACCTTCTAACACGAAAGCCTTAGTTCCAAAGAACCGGTCTAAATCCCTCGATAGCTCTGCTCCTAAAATCGGTCAACCAAGGGATTAGCAATCTAGACCATTCGGCCAAAGCTATCAAACCAAAGGGGTTAATATTGAGCCAATACCTTACTCTTGATTTGGTTTCCTACCAAATCCTGAACCAACCTATGGTTCTTCGACCAATCGGCCTCCCTTGAAACACAAACAATTAATCCTTTAATAACCTGACTTAATGAAAACTAAAAGAATATACTAAAAGAACTCGTTCTTACCACCACTTACCAAACGGTTAACAAGGAAAGAAGGCTCCACTTGACTGCATCCCAAAATCTGAATGTCCTATAATAAAATTGATTAAACACAAGAGATTAATACCCTTCACCCAATGCCGAAATCGGCCCTTGATCAAACCCAAATCGATTAAGAGCAAGAAAGAGAGAAAATGACCATTCAGCCAAACTCTTACCTACTACCAGCCGATTGCAACCAAGCACCCAACAACAACCAATACTCGGCCAACAGAACACTAGGAGGAGGGAAATTCGGCTAAGACTTTGAACCAAAAGAAGAAGAAGATTCGGCCTAGATGTTTAACACACACCTCTGTTCGGTTTGAGAGAAAAAGAAAGAAAAGAAGATATGAGATGAGAATAGGGTTTCAGCAATAAGGTTTGAGAAAAGAAAATGAATGTTTGAGGGGGCAAGAGGAGATGGTTTCGACCCAATAGAAAATAGAGGAACAATTTGAGAAAATCGGCTACTTGAGAAAAGAGGGATATACAAGATGAATGGAGGATGTACTTTCGGTTTTGAGAAAGAAAAGAAATGATGAAGGTGTTTGGGAGGTGAAAGTTTCGGCTACCAAGGTTCAACAAAGGAAGAAAAAAATGTGGAAAAGAGAAAATACCAAATTCGGTTTACACAATTGACAAAAAGGAGAAAAACAAGAGAACATTCGGCCAACAAAAAAACAAAAGAAAAGAACTTTGTTTGACACTCCCTATGACCGAAAATGCACAAATTGGCAAGGTAAATTCGGCACTACCCCACACCCACACTAAGCCGTCCACTCCTCACCCCAAAATCTCCCCAATATTCGGCCAAACACCTCCAACCACTCCAAGCCACTAATTCAAATCACTTTGAATTAGTCCACTTCCTACAATCACTCTCATCCCACCATTTGAGCATTTGACTTGGTCTTAGGCAGAGTTTGAACTGCCTACAACTCCTCCCTTCCATGCCGTCCAAATAAAAGCCAAAATGGGGGATTTTCGCAGCTTGAACTTAAGACCTCTCCCCATGCAGTTGACGTTACCCACGCTCCAAGTGGCGCATGTTTTGCCACTCCACCAGCTCCTCTTTTGTGCTAAAATTCGCCAATTACTAACTATAAGCCCCAGCTCCTTCAGCTCCTCTCACATAACACTTAAAACTAAAATTTTTCCTACCACTTAGGCTTACAATAAGCTTACAACTAAGCCCCAAAATAATAAAAATAACAACATTGCACACCAAACACATGCAACCGAATGCAATAATAAAATAGCCCCTAACCCGGGATATTACACTTTTACACCTATTTATTTCTTTTCTTCCACATCGAGGACAATGTGTTTTAAGTAGGGGGAGGTACTCTTCGTTATTACTGTCATTTTTTGTTGTTTTTTTGGTGTTGTTGCTTGATGCTCTATTTTGCCCAAAATTATTATTATTATTATTATTATTATTATTATTATTATTATTATTATTATTTTAGAATATTCTGCCTCTTTTCATGCCCAAGATTTTTACCAGGATTTGCCCACTGTTTGACCTACATGCATGATTCTTGTCTTCTGAGAAAATTACGATTTTTCCATAATTGATGTCATCTCCATTGTTTTATTTTTATTAGGCTAAAAATAATTGTGATTAATAGAGTTAACTCTATCTTGCTTTTTGTAATATTGATCAAGTTTAACATAAAGTGGACACTTAATATGATTGCATGCTAATTTTATGTTCATGGCTATTAGGTGATTGTTGAAACTTATTCTTGACACTTGATTGTTTTTCCTAAGTTCTCCAAAATTAAAATTTCGTTTAATGTTAACAATTTTTTCGCAGTTATGAGTGCAGCTTAAAAACATGACTGACTGAGTAACCGGGGTAGGGTACTTGGGTTGTTATCCTATTTTGCGTCAAAAGGTTGTGTGATGTATTAGGTAAAACTCTGCTAACCGGAATTAATTTTTAAGAACATGTTGGGCTAAGTAACCGAGGTGAGGTGCTTGGCTGTCATCTCTCTTCACGTCAAAAGGTTTGATATGTTTTTTAAGAAAAAAATTATAATAAATTAGGAGTCTGTTGGGCTGAGTAACCGGGGTGGGGTGCTTGGCTGTCATCTCTCTTCGCGTCAAAAGGTTCGAGATATTCATAAAAGCAAAAAAATAAATAAAGAAAAAAAGGAAAAAAATAAAATAAAATTTGGGGACTAAAGGAGGAAACAAATAGGGTGTCTTGGTAGGTTTGGTAATTTACCTAATTTTCATGAAATAATTCAAGTAGATTTTAATTTTTGTGTGTATTAATTGGAAAACTTTTTTCTGTTTTACTTAAAGCAAGCTTAGGGTTCTCTTTATTTTTCATACGTATTTTTGATTATTTTTTATCAAACTTTGGAGTGGTATTTCTTTTATAGCAGATTCTAACTTTCACATTGGATAAGAACTATACTTCAGGGCAAGCATGGGCTAAGTAGGGGGAATTTGATAATACTCTAGAACGACATATTTTTATGTATTAATTATATGTTTATTTTGAGTATGATCCAACTAATTTGGGCTATTTATGGTCTTTTATCTTTTAGGGACCAAATTGACGGCAAAAGTAAATTTAAGGACGAAAAGCGTGAATTTGGAGAAAAAGTGGGCCAACATGCGACATAGAAAAAAAGGTGGTGCCAAAAATTCATGTAACGCCCCAAATTTGGGCCTAGTAGAATTGGGTCCATTGGGCCTTGGGCGTGGGAGCGTTTAAAATTTTTGTGAACGAGAGAACAGCACTAATGCAAGTTGGACCTATTAGGTGAGTGATTTTGGAAGGTTAGGGGGCTTCTATGAAGTCCCGGGGATTAAACTTGGGCTTTAGGAAAATTTTGGTTTTAGGTGAGTAAAACCTTGTGAGTTAGTAAGTAGGCTTTAAGAATAAAATATAGAGAAAAATGACACAAAAGGAGTTGTGGTCTAGTGGCAAATGGCGCCACATGGTAGACAAGGTAATGACGCCACACAAGGAAGCAAGGGGTCTAAGGTTCAAGTCTTGGCGCTTGCATTTCATTTTGATTTCTTTTTTAAAGGAACTTAAACTTTGGCCATAGACTTATATTTAGTTGCGCATGTTTTAGGACAACAAGGAGCTAGTTGGTAAAGTGGCTAGCGGCGTGGATTATGTTACAAGGGAGCCTAAGTTCAAATCTCATTGCAAGCAAAAAGGGGATATTTATTTTGCTAAATTGGGGCGGCAAGTGTTTGAGATGGAATTAAACTCTGCTGAAGGTAGGATCCCACATCGGAAAGCTAGCATGAGGGAACGTGAGAAGCTAGCTTTAAATAGAGCAATTTATGAGGAAAGTAAGGATACCTTGGTGGGTGTTTGGGCATAGGAGTGCTCGGAGCGCAGATTAGCAGCTTCAGATTCCTATCAGGTGTGTATTTCGCACTACTCTAGCTATAGAGCAGCAAATGCCGAAATACCGATCACACGGGAATTGTAGCCACACGAGTGTGTGAGCGCACGTGTGGGGGCTTCGACGCGATAGTTGAGGCCATCATGAGTGTTCTTGTGGGTTAGGCTGTTTGGGCCTCGATGGGCCAAAATGGGCCATTTGGGGCCAATAGGCCCGTGGGCCCATATGAATAAATTGTATGATTGTGTAGTATATATTGGACTGGTCCATGTGAATCTCATATCTGTGGCTAGATTTGGGCTAAATGGGCCACACGAGCGTGTGGGCCCACTTGGGCCGAGAATGGGCCTGAGGCCCATTCGCATCATTATTTCTGTTTAGAATACCTGAGCCGCTCGAGGCGACTATAGACCTTTTGAGGGGTTGACAAAATTACTGAAATACCCTTGGTTTGTAAAATTACCGAAATATCCCTGATTTTTGAAATTATAGAAATACCACTGATTTGTGAAATTACTGAAATACCCTCGGATTGCAAAATTATCGAAATACCCCTAATTTGTGAAATTATCGAAATACTCTCAGTTTGGAATATTACCGAAATATCTTTAATTTGCAAAATTATCGAAATACCATCGATTTGTGAAATTACCAAAATACCCCATGTTTGCAAAATTATTGAAATACCCTCGATTTGTGAAATGGTCGAAATACCCTCAGTTTGCAAAATTACCGAAATACCCTCAATTTGGGAAATTATCGAAATACCCCCGATTTGTGAAATTACCAAAATACCCTCGATTTGTAAAATTACTGAAACACCCTCAATTTGTGAAATTACCGAAATACACCCAATTTGTAAAATCACCGAAATGCTCTCGATTTACAAATCAAAATACCCTTAATTTATAAAATTACCAAAATACCCTCGATTGGCGAAATTACTAAAATACCCTTGAAGGGTAAGATTACCGAAATACCCTTATAGGGTAAATGACTGATTTGACTGTGATCATATGACTGTGTTTTAACTGACTTGACTGTGTGCGTGTGACTGATATGTTGTTAATATGTGTTGAAATGGCTGTTACTGAGTTGGCCATTTTGTATACACGTGTAATGATTAAGCATGACATAAACGACATATTGCATGGGGTTGGGACATTGATACGGAAGAAGTTCTGATAGGGTCGCACGGGTCTCATGACGACTGTGGATCCAGTATTTATTTGTTAAGGTCGAACAGGTCGCAAGATGACTGTAGACCAACGGATGGCTTAAAGCCGCGTAATCTGAATATGGCTTTGTGCCAACCTAAATATGGCTCTATGCCATCTTGATTATGGCTTTGTGCCAATCGTATTTACCCGTGGCTATGTGCCTAACATATATATCGATGACTTGGTGTCGATCATATTTACCCAAGGCTGTGTGCCGATTATATTACCGTCGCTGATGGCTATGTGCCAAACATAATACAGTTACTGATGGCTTTGTGCCAATTGTAATACCGCTACTGAAGGCTTAGAGTCGTATATATATGCTTAGCAGCCTTGCTGCAACGTTTGAGTAGTGTTGCTGTTGGTGCTACCTTTGTAGTGTAGGGATGGGTGGGTTGATATTTATATCCCCACAGGAGTGTAGGGTTGGAAAGGAAATGGAGTGCGGGGTTGGATTTAGGATGGGATGCATCCTCACACTATTGCATATCTATTATGAGATCTGTTATTGGTTTGGGCTAGGCCCAACTGATTCTGTTATGGGTTGTGACCCAAATGATATTGTAGTGGGCTTGGCCCACGTATGCTCTGATCTATACTGGACTGTTACTGCTAAAGGGCTTTGGCCCAGACTACTTCGGGTTCTGTTTCTGTATACTAATTGTTACTCTAGAAAGGGGATTACACACTGAGTTTTCATAAACTCACCCCGTTTTTAATTGTGCAGGTAATCCCCAGCCTTAGACGGTTCGGAGCTGCGAGGGACTCGGAGAAGACTACACACTACTTATGTTTTCCATTTTGATTATCTACTTTGAAATATTTTGATTCGGATTGTAATAAGGCCTTTTAAAGTTTTCGCAGTTAAAATTTTAGATTGGTTTTATATTAATTTATATCTATTAGAAGTAAATCATAGTTTTCCGAAATATTAACTGTTTTTAAAACAACACTACTTTTTCGCTATATTTTTAAATGGTTTTACGACTTCATCTTTTCATAAATCAATTACTTTCAAAATTAGCTTCCGCAACTGAAAAAATTGTTTTGGGAATAAAACTAACGTAACTGGGATTTTACTTAAGCTTTTAAACAAGAATGTGACACGCTAGATTCCAGCCTAACTTCTAGGCCGGGTTTGGGGTGTTACAATGCAAGTATGGAAGACATAAGGAAAAAAAAAATGCAAAAGAAGAGATTTTATAGCACAAGACTCTAATTAATGTTTAATTATATTAGGATAATTATTAAGGATTATTAATTAGATTTAATTTTAGGATTTATTTTCATTTATCTTTAATTATCTTTATTTGTATTTATGTTTTAGAGTTTAATTAGGAATAGGCTAGGTTTATCAGTACTATAAATAGGGGATGAAGTGACACAAAAGGGGATCGATCCTTGGCTGTACCACTCTCTCCCTCGTAAAGTTTAGCCTTTTTTCTTTCCATATTTTTTTCAATAAAAATTCTATTTCCATTATATGTGTTTCTTTCCCAATCATGAGCCACTAAATCCATCTTGCCAAAGGTTGTTGAAATTCACCAAAAAGGTTTATGAGGCTGAGAATCCTCGCTTAGCCTTTTCAACAGGGTATTCATCGCTTCTCCGCATTATAGGGCTGACGATTCTGTCCATGTCCCTTAATAGGTAATCTACTTGTGCAAGAAGTGGTCGCTTTGTATGTTTTGGGAAGGTTGCACAGTTAGTTCGTTGACTTTCTGTATCAGAGGTTGGCAAGTCCAAGAGACAAAATGGTGTGGTATTCGCCGTTGGGAAGTGATGATCAAGCAGAAGATAATCCCACAAAAGTGATTATTAGCTAGAGTCAGGTTCTGCCAAATCTTAAGTCTAAATTCTTGGAGCTGGTGGTCGTAGGCATCCTCTTCCACTATAACTAGCTTATTCTAATTGAGACGGATCACTTAAAAGTCAAGGATTGAACCCAAGGCAAATCGAGGCAAGTGGAGGCTGGAAAATCACCATAAGAAATCTTTTTCTCAACTTTATTTTTACTTTTAATTTTTAGAATTTACATTAAACTTTTAATTTCTTTTTTATTTTATTCCCAGATCTAAACTTTAAATTCTTTTAATTTCCATTGAACGCAAGTTTTCTTGGGCATGATTCTGCCCAGGATTTCAAGAAACAAGCATTCGTGCAATCCGGTCCCTGAGGATTCGACCCTACTTTCCCTTTATTGTTCTTTTCATTAGTTTATAGGAAATAGGATATTTTTGGTGCTCTCAATGACCGCATCAAACTTTTGCGCCGTTGCCGAGGACTGGCAACGTATAAATTTTGTTTTTTGTTTCTTATGACCAGATCTACTCTAGGAACTCTTGCTTTTGATTCAAAAATTGAGAAGACTGTGAGAACTAATTGCAAGGAAACAAAGCTAAGAAAAAAGTAGTCAGTGGTGGTTGCGACTCAAAGTAACCTATCGCCAGAAATCGAAATCGACGACGAAGTAGAGTTTGGGGTTAATGAAAACCCTACACAAACATTTGAAAGTGAAAAAGTAGAAGTCGATTCACCAAAAGAAGTGTTTAACGCCATGGTTAACAAAAAAAAATCGAATCTAGCACATCAACCTATGGCTCAAACAATTCGACAATTGGCCGAAGCTCTGACAGAACAACCACCACTATGCATTGCGTATCCTACTATAGATACTGATTTTGAATTAAAGTCATGCTTAATCCAACTACTGCCACCTTTTCGTGGGTTGCAAAACGAAAAACCCCACAAGCATTTGAAAGAGTTTCATATGGTTTGTCTTAGCATGAAACCTCAGGGGGTAACTGAGGATCAAATCAAATTCCGTGCTTTGCCTTTTTCCTTAGCAGATTCTGCTAAGGAATGGTTATTTTATTTACCTCCTGGATCTATTACAACATGGTATAATGGAGCAATCTCTGCTCCAATACTTTTATGAAGGCTTGAAACCCATGGAGATGAATATGGTAGATGCTACTAGTGGAGGAGCGTTGGTCAACATGACTCCCTAACAAAAAAGGGACTTAATCTCCACAATGGCTGCAAATTCTCAGTAATTTCGAGCCAATATTGAACCCTCTAGAAAGGTTCACCAGTTAAGTAATTCAACTTTAGAGGATAAAGTTGATAGACTTACTAATATGAAGAATTCTCTTATTGCAGAAAAAAAAAAGATAGCCCGGTTGTGCGGAATATGTGCTACACCTGATCATACAACTGATGCATGTCCCAGTTTGTATGACGATACCATTGCTCATCTGGATGATGCGGGAAATTTCCCTGGGCCACCACAAAGGCGATTCGACCCCTATGCTAATACCTACAACCTAGGGTGGGGGGACCATCCTAACTTGAGTTATGGGACCAATCCACGAAATACTATCCATACCAAAATCGATTCCCGAAACAGTCGCAAGGCTCAGGTAATTCTCTAGAAGCTCTAGTCAATAAATTAGTAGCCAATGCTCTTGATTTTTAACAGAAAATCGAGGCATTCATAAGAGAGTTGACCACATCAATTGAGAAATTGAACTCTCAAGGGAAGCTTCCATCACAAACAGAACCAAACCCGAGAAAAAATGCAAATGCAGTGACGTTACACAACGGAAAGGTACTGGAACCAATTCCTATCTTGGCCAAGAAATCGCCCGAGAAAAACACGAGAAGATGAATAGGTCTGACCAAAACCTCCATTGCCTAAAATTCAACCTTTATTTCCTGAACGATTCAACCAGTGTCGAAGAGGTAAAGAGGACAAGGAGATCCTTGAAACATTTAGGAATGTCGAGATCAACATACCACTGTTTGATGCTATCAAGAAAATTCTGCGGTATGCTAAATTTCTTAAAGAGCTCTGCACCAACAAGCGAAAATTAACAGGTAATGGAAGGGTAAATGTTGGTGAAAATGTATCCGTAGTGTTACAGTAGAAAATGCTGGCAAAATGCAAGGATAGGGGCATGTTTGAGATACCATGCAAAATAGGCCATTCGAGAATTAATAAGGCTATGTGTGATCTAGGGGCCTCCATAAATGTAATGCCATATTCTATTTATGAATTACTTAATGCAGGTTTTTTGACAAAAACATGTGTTATCATTCAGTTGGCAGACAGGTCTATTGTGCATCCAGAAGGAGTCCTTGAGGATGTTTTGGTAAAAGTTAATGAGCTCATTTTCCCTGTAGATTTTTATGTGATTAAAATGGAGGAGGATAGTACTCCTAAGTATTCAGACCTCTTGTTGGGTCGACCTTTCCTTAGTATAGCTAGTACTAAAATTGACGTTCGTAGTGGAACTCTCACGATGGAGTTTGATGGGGAATCGTGAAGTTTAATGTCTATGACGCCATTAGCCATCCAAGCAAAATCTTGAGCGTGAATCGTGTCGACATAATTGGCTCTTTAGTGGAAGAGAATTTTGAGTCAATTTATGAAGATAAATCGGAACTTGATGAATATGAATTTGTTAATGAGTTATTATCTCCAAATACTAAACTTTTACCTTCTATTATACAGGCACCAGAATTAGAGCTGAAACCGCTTCCTGAGCATCTTAAATATGCTTTTCTCCCATTTGGTTTATTGTTTTCTACTTTTTGAGTTGGGAAAAATCTCCTTTCTGTGCCAAGTTTTTTGAGCTCTAAAGTGTCGTATTAGTTCACTTTCTGTTTGTGTTTTTGTTACGGGGGTTGTCAAATTGACTATTTGGGAAAAACTGGTGGGTATTGCCGAATGTTCTTATTTTTTTACCTTTTCTACCTTTATACCTCGATTGGCCGAATATTTATCTTTTCTTCTTCCCTGCAGTGTCATTCTTTCTTTTCAGTTTCTAGCCTAGCCGATTAATCCTTCTCTATTCCTTCTTCCCTCTTTTCTTTCTTCTGCTTGGTAGATCGAAGGTACTAAACCTTCTTCTCTCCCTACCCTTGGCTGAATATTTCTATGCTCCACTGTTGGTATTGTTAATCGGTTCTGCAAGTGTTCCTGACTGAAGGGTAGGTGTTTATACTTTCTTCTTTACATTCAAAATTGATCTCTTTTAGTATTTCTATGGAAGCCGAATGCTTCTATTCTTTTGGACTCTAATTACGCTTTTGATTCTCTTGCATGATATGATGCTCGTTGGGGGCTAGTCAAATCCGAGGAGCAAAGAAGTTCTAGAGTGCTATGGCCGTTGAGGTTTTTCTCTCATCGTCCGATTAAGGTAATTTGTTATCTTACTCTTTGGGTATAGACCGATTAGGCCCTATGGGTTCGCAAAGTAAAATTTGGGTTGTAGGCTGCATCTATGATCAGTACTACCTAACAGAGATCTATCGTAGTGCAGTTTGTCGGCAAGGCGTGTGATTTATCATAGTTAGAGATCTTAGAGGACTGGAGGCACTCACTCAATCAAGGTAAGGGCGGTGAATGTTTTGGGGCTAAGTATTAAGAAGGTGGTATGTTTATGTGACTATTAAGGTTGGTTCTATCCCTATCAACATGTGATTAATCTTGTGTTGGGAAACGATGTAGGTCTTGGTGCTTAAGGATTATTTGCTTTCTTCGTAACAAAGGTGTGTAACAATACCCTGTATTCGATAGTCGGCAAAAAAGCCGATAGAGTGTGTGTATTTGTATGCGGTATTCGATGATCGGCTGAAAAGCCGAAAGTATGTGTTGTTTACACTGGTATGACGATAGATCGGCAAAATGCCGAAAAGCCAAAAATATGGTGTATGATGTCACACGAGCATGCGATCGTACGTGTGGTGAAATGAGCCCATGAACATGGGCGTTAGTCTGTAGAGGACACCACGAGCGCTCTCGTAGTCTTGGGCTTTTTGGGCCTCGTTAGACCAAAATGGGTCGTGTGGGCCCAGTGGGCTTGTGGGCCCATACGGATAAAATGTATGTGATGTGGTAAGTGTTGTTTGGACTGTGATGTTTGCATAACTGTGGCTGTTTCTGGGCTAAATGGGCCACATGAGAATGTGGGCCCACTTGGGCAGAATATTGGGCTTTGGGCCCAAATACATCGTCTTGACCATATATGTTATTTGTGTCACCCGAAGCGACTGTAGACCTTTGCGAAGGTTGTTAAATGACTAAAATAACCCCATAGGGTAAATGACCATTATGCCCTTAAAAGGCATAATTATCGAAATACCCCGATTTGCAAAATTACCGAAATACCCTTAGACGGTAGAATTACCAAAATACCCCTATAGGGTAGAATTATCGAAATACCCCTGTAGGATAGAATTATCAAATTATCCCTGTAGGGTAGAATTATCAAAATACCCTTGTAGGGTAGAATTACCGAAATACCCCTGAAGGGTAGGATTATCGAAATACCCTTATAGGGAAAAATGAGTTTTTTACCCATGTGGGTAAATGACTAACTTGTGCTATGATTTGACTAATTTGACTGGATTGTATGACTTTGTTTTAACTGACTTGACGGTGGCGGTATGACTAATATGCTTTTAATATATGTCTAAATGACTGTTACTCGGCATGGCCATTTTGGATACACATGTAATGATTGAGCATGACATACACGACATATTGCATGAGGTTGGGACATTGATACGGAGGAAGTTTTGATAGGGTCACACGGATCGCATGAGACAACTGTGGATCCAGTATTGATTTGTTAAGGCCGCACGGGTCGCATGAGACAACTGTGGACCGACAGATGGCTTAAAGCCGCGTTATCTCATTTTTGATCTGTGCCAACCTAACTATGGCTCTGTACCATACTGATTATGGCTTTGTGCCAATCGTATTTACCTGTGGCTATGTGCCTAACATATATACTGATGACTCTGTTTCGATCATAATTACCCGTGGTTGTGTGCCGATTATATTACCGTCGCTAATGGCCATGTGCCAAACTTATTACAGTTACCGATAGCTTTATGCCATCCTAATTATGGCTTTTAGTCGCTCTATCTACAGTGCCGAGTCGTTCAGTTGAGTTAGTGCCGCAACCGGTGCTACATAAAGAGTGTAGGAATGGGTGGGTCAATTTAATCCCCACAGGAGTGCAGGGTTGGTATGGGAATTTATGCATTGCATACACTGATCCTGATATTGAGATGGGCTAGGCCCCAGATAGATGTGATATGTGACATTTGATATGGGCTAATGCACAACCGAGGCTGATGGGGGCTAAGGCCCAGTTGCCACTGTTACTGTAATGAGCTAAGCCCAATTGATTCTGTTATGGGCTATGACCTAAATGATATTATTTTGGGCTTTGGCCCACATATACTCTGAACTAGACTATACTGTTACTGTTAAAAGGCTTTGGCCCAAACTGTTTCAATTTTTGTTTCTGTATACTAACTATTACTCTAGTAAGGGGATTACACACTGAGTTTTCATAAACTCATCCCCTCTTTTTTTATTTTTTAGGTAATCCTCAGCAAGCGGTTCGACGTACTGGAGGACTCAGAGGTGGCCACACTACGAATAGCTTTAAATTTTAGTATTCTATTTTACCTTACTTAAACCTCTTTCTTATTGGGTTCTAATAAGGCCTCTTCTAATTTATGATTTTTAATTTGGGATTTAAGTAGATCGCAGTTTTCTAAAACAATAACTATTTTCGAAACACTACGTTTCCGCAACTCAATTCTTAATTATCACATTTTCGTAAATTATTTGTTTTAAATTAAGCTTCCGCAACAATAAGGTTTTGAAGGTAATAACTTTTTAATAAACCTCGAAAAAAATAATAAACTAACGTAATTGGGTTTTTACTCAAGCTTTTAATTAAGAAGGGTTTTCAATGAAAACATGGTTTTCGAAAGAAACTTCAATGTGGCACGCCAAATTCAGGCCTAACTTCTGGGCCGAGTTTAGGGTGTTACATTCCAAATTTGAGCCAGAGCTTAAAACAAATGCTTGTCCACTTTGATATCGAATAGATAGGCCAAATCACAATAATTATAGTAAAATAGCTGTTTGATTTCGTCATCCCATGGACCCATATCTCTTTCAATTCTAGAAGATTGTTCTGGGTAACGCTGATACGAATGAAGTCCCACAATTTTGATATGTAACCCTCTGTCAGACTATCACCTTTCTCTATTCGCATTTTCTTAGACCATTTTCGGACAGCCGCATTATGTTCCACTTTATCAAGAAATTCATTCTCCATGGCAAGCTCTCTATTTAGTAACTGAATGTGAATCAACACCTTTTTTATGATGAAAATGTCATGCAATCACAGTCAAAGCAAAACAAAACAAGTCAATACATTATACAAAGCTAAAGTAAGCAAGGAATAATAAACAAAGCACCTATTTAGGTGACCACTAGGGGTTTGGTGTGGTTCTACCTAGGGTAGGCTCTTAGGGCTCACTATATGTGGTTCGGTTCTAAAGTAAGGGTACCTAAACTGACAGATTCCTCGACCCTCACCCATTATAGGGTCATACGGAGCAAGTTCAGTTTAGGGGAATACATTTCCCTATGACTATACGGAGATGAAAATGTCACGAAGACATAGGTACAAATGTATCCCGAAAGCGATCCGCTATCCTATACAGAGGTGAAGACCTCACGAAGGAATAGTTTCCCACTCCCACTTAAAAGGGTAAAATCGACCGATTATGCGGTGCAATATGCGGAGATATATTAAAAGACTCCAACCAATAAAGTAAACATATCAAAATGATGTAGACCATAAAAATGGAATGCAACGAAAGGATCATAAATTTAAACCAAATTATCAATTTTCGACAAAAAGACAAGAATTAATCAACTCGTGTCTTAACTCTCTTATTTTGTCCCCAGTGGAGTCGCCAAGCTGTCAAAACTATTTTTTTTAAATCGTCTTTTATTTTAAAAAAGAAAAAGAAAAAAATGGGAGTCACCATAGATTTTTTTATAAGGTGTGATCGGACCACCTCGTAATTTGATCGTTTTTAATAACATGTTTGATTTGAAACGATGATTTTTGGTCTACAAAGTTTAGAAAACGGGTTCGGTAGTCGGTTACGCATGAGGAAGGATTAACACCTTCGTTACGCCCAAAATTGATACCTAGTGTCTTAGTGTCGAAAGTTGAAAACTTGACAACTTGAAAATAATTTAAAATACGACCCCTCTTTGTATTGGTGTTAATTTTGCTCACAAATTGCTTAAATAAATTGAAATAAACATTAAAGACCCTCTCGTCTCAAGACAACAAAATGTCACATCCGGTAAGTTAGGACAAGACGCATTGTTTAAATCTCATGTATTTTAATTTTAAAAGGATATTCAGTTATTCAAGTTCAACGAGAAAATCTAAACCCCATAAATTAGGGTACAATTTCTCGAATATCCCAAATAACGAACATTTCATATTTTTTGAAAATTTGTTTTGAATAATAATAGGTGTAATAGTTAAATGATATGTATTTATCTTATTAAAGTATAATATAAAAACAACTAATTACATTTAAGTATACTGCATGATGTAGTGATTTGAAAATGGCTACATGGATAGAATATTAGAATGACACATAACAAGTGAATAAAGAACTACTATGACAATATCAATATAACTATAACAATAGTAAAAATATTAATCCATAGTATAAATAAATAAAGTGATAAAAATAAATAAAAAATAAAAAATAAAAATGCTTTATGTTTTATGACGATTATAAACATAAATAATGCGAGAATTATAAAAGAAATAACAAAGTAGTAGAAATAAGATAAAAAAAGTAATATTATAAAAATATAAAAATATAACAACCTTGTTTTTAAAGATAAAAAAAAAACAAGTAAGTAAATAAATGGATGGATAAATAAATAAATAAAAATAATAAGAATGATAAGATAACATAGTACGGGGCAACAAACACATAAATAAAGAAAATATAAACACTATAATTTTTAAATGTATAAAAAGGATATAAAAAAAATAAATAGATAAATAATAAATAATAAAATCTATAAAGAGTTGAAAATAAATAAGGGTTAAATCAGAATTAAAACAAAATCGTGGGTCTAAATTATAATAGACAAATAAATAAATAAGGACTGAATCGAAACTAAAAGAAAATTAGATGGCCAAATTAAAAAAAAAGAAAAAAAGGAATTAGGATCCAAATGTAACTCGTGTAAAGGGATGAGGGTTAAATGAGAAATTATTCCCAGTCCTATAAATGTGTCATTTAATGATGGACTGAAATGAAACAAAACCAAAATTGCAAGGTAAAATTATGATAAACCATAATCTGAACATATTTTAATCCCACATTTAGCATACTTTTGGATCATTTAAGCCTTGAATTGTGGAATTTGGTGCTCTTAATCATTTGTTTTCGTGTTTTATATTTAGAAAAGCACCGGAGGATGAAAAGAACGAGAAATGGGCTTAAAATGGACCAAATGGGCCATATCACAAAATCAACACGGCCTGGGCCCAAGACCACACGGTTGTGCCTCATTAACAGACCCAAACACGGCCTGGCCACGATTCACACGGGAGTGTACCATGGGCGTGTCCCTGACGTGACAAAGAGGAACTTCACTCGGATTAGGATACTTAGAGGCAAAGAAGCCATTCCAAAATCCTATATAAACACCCTAGAGGCCAACCTTCAGGGGAAGTCCAGCTAGGCCAAGGAGTCGAGCCAGAGAGGCCAGAATTTTGGAATTTTACTTGAAGAAAGCTAGTTGACTCATCTCAAGAAGCCGGATTCATACTTAGGACGGGGATCTCTTCTTCAATTCCTTCAAGGGGTTTTAGGGTTTTCTTATGTTTTGTTTTATCTTTTCTTCTGAGATGTATTCTTTTATTATTATTAACTAAACCCTCAGATACCTGAGGGGGATGAAACCTAAGACGGATCTTGTTTTTTTTTTTTGAACTATATGATAAATACTTGGTTTGTTCTTAATTATGTGTTCTTAATTCTTGCTTTGATATTTCAGGATATTGATTCAAGTATTGATGTGCTTAAGCAGTGGAGCAAAAGTCCCTGTTTAAGAGTAAATCTAGCATAATTAAGCGGAGTTGCTCGCGCGCCTAGAGATAGGGTGACGAAAATCTGCCGGATTTGGGTCAAACCTAATATAGGAGTCCATTGATCAAGTTAATGCAATTCTAGGGTTTTAATTAGAAAGAGATTTCAATTAATCAACCTAGGGTTAGACCTTAGTAGCCTCGAAAGAGGTATTAATATAAATAAGGGAATCCTATAGATCAAGTCAAGTGAATAAATCGTCTAGTTCAGAGTTAGATAACAAGTGAAGTCTAGGTGGATTCTTCCTCTGGTATTGTCTTAATCAATTGGTTTTTCCCACGAGTATTTTCCCAATTCCTTCTCTTCGTCTTTGCATCTTTAGCTTAGTAGTTAGTTAATTTTAGATTAGATAACAAATTCCCTTATTCTTAGGCTAAATAATAGAAAAAAAGTCAGTATTAGTACTTTTGGTTCATTTAGGTTCGACAATCCGGTCTTGCCGCTAAGCTATACTACTGTTCGATAGGTGCACTTACCTCAAGTCATTGTCACAGTTAGTTTTTAGGCTCGATCATTCATTATATAAATTATAAGACTCTGACATAATGATCAAGTTTTTGACGCCGTTGCCGAGGAACTAAAATATTAAGAACGCTCAATTTTTATAATGTTAGCCATTATTTTTTTTGCAATTTACTTTTATTTTGATTTTTAAGTTTACTAATTTTCTTTCTTTTATTTGTTCCTAGCAGGTACCTCTAGTTTATGACTAGAAGGAACCCGACAGGACCCCTGATTTACGAAGTGATTTTGAAGGTACCGTTCGCAGAAATCGCAGAGAGATAAGGCGAAGCTTAAACTACATAGAAGAAGAGCAAGAAGTTGAAATCAATACCACCGAAGAGATGGCTGAGAATAACCTGCTACCTCCAGAGGCGACTGGACATCATGCTCCTCGAACTATGTATGATTATGCTAAACCTAATTTAACAGGAACTGAGTCAAGTATTGTTAGACCTACTATTGCTGTAAATAATTTTGAACTGAAACCTAACACTATATAGATGATACAACAGTTTGTTCAGTTTGATGGTTTGCAGGATGAGGATCCTAACACACACTTAGCAAATTTTCTAGAATTCTGTGATACCTTCAAAATAAATGGCATTTCTGATGATGTCATTCGTCTTCGGTTATTTCCCTTTTCTTTGAGGAATAAAGCCAAACAATGGTTGCATTCTCTTCCACGAGGATCAATCACTACATGGGATCAAATGACCAAAAAATTTCTATTAAAATATTTTTCGCTGGCCAAAACAGCCAAGTTGAGGAATGATATCTCTTCTTTTGTGCAGATGGATTTAGAAACACTTTATGAAGCATGGGAGAGATATAAAGGTCTATTGAGAAGGTGCTCACACCATGGATTACCCTTGTGGCTATAGGTCCAAACTTTTTACAACGGTGTGAACCCTTTAACGAGGCAATTGATTGATTCAATCGCCGGTGGAACCCTGAATAACAAAACACCTAAGGCTACTTACAAATTTATAGAGGAGATGTCACTGAATAACTATCACTGGCAAGTTACAAGGACAAAGCCAACAAAAGCAGCCGGAGTTTTCAACCTCGACGCAGTTACCATGCTATATAACCAGGTAGAATTCTTACATAAAAAGATTGATGGCGTATGTGATTCTTTATAGGTACATCCAGTCATGTAGTGCGATATAAATGGAGGAGGGATGAACAACACAAAATATCCACCTTACAACCTGAGCGCTGAGAATGAGCAAATCAATTATATAGGTAACAATTTTAAATCTCAAAATAACCCTTATAGTAATACTTATAATCTAGGTTGGAGAAACCACCCCAATTTTTCATGGGGCGGTCAAGGAAACCAAAGACAACAACCCCCTCCAAACTTCCAACAACAACCCTACCCATAAGAAAAGAAGCCGAACCTTAAGGAGATGCTGACAAAATTTATCGCGGTGTCAGAAACTCATTTTCAAAACACCGAGATAGCACTTAAAAATCAAGAAGCATCGATTCAAGGGATCAAGAACCAATTGGGCCAACTTGCCAAGATCATCTCAGAGCGACCACAAGGCAGCTTGCCAAGCACCACTAAAACTAACCCAAAGGAGCAACTTCAAGCCATAACAGCTCAAGATATTGAAGGGTTAGTAGAATCTAAACCTGAGCCAAGGTAAGAACCAGTAGTAAGTAAAGGCAAGGTCGAGCTAAGTCACAAGAAGCCAAAATCGATAAAGAATACCAACCTCGTATACCTTATCCTGATGCGATGAAGAAAGATGATTCAGATGAACAGTTTGGTAAGTTCCTCAAACTTTTAAAGAAATTACATATTAACTTATCGTTTCTTGAAGCTCGTTCACAAATGCCAGACTTGAGGAAAATTTTAAAGGAGCTTTTAACAAACAAGCGGAAGTTAGACGAGGAGTCGCATGTGGAACTAAATGCAGTATGCTTAGCAATGATACAAAACAAACTACCACGAAAATTAAAAGATCCAGGGAGTTTCACAATTCCATGTTTAATTGGTAGTTTATCTATTGATAATGCTTTATGATCGTTGTTTTGTCGAGTTTTAAAATTTATAAAAGAATGATCGAACCTGGAAACTAACTCTGACAATGATTTAAGGAAAGTGCACCTATCGAACAGTAGTATAGCTTAGGCAAGACCGGATTGTCGAACCCAAAGGAACTAAAGGTACTAATAATAACTTTCTTTTTATTATTTAGCCTAAATATTAAGTGATTGGTTGTCTAATCTAAAATTAACTAACTACCAAGCTAAGATGCAAAGACATAAATACTAAATTGGGGAGATAACTTTTAGAAAAACTCAGTTGATTCAAACGATACCCTTAGGAAGAATCCACCTAGACTTCACGTATTATCGAACACTGAACTAGATGATTTATTTACTCAGATGATCCGTAAGACTCCCTAACATATATTAAACCCTCTCTCAAGGCGATTAACTTCTAACCCTAGGTTAATTAATGGAAATCTCTTTCTCTGTTAATAACCCCCTAGAATAGTAGTAAATTGATCTGTGGACTCCTATTAGCTTTCACCCTAATCTGGCAAAATCTCGTCACCCTATCTCTAGGCGTGTGATCAACTCCGCTTAATTATGCTAGATTTACTCTTAAGCAGGGACTTTTGCTCCTCCACCTAAGCACATCAAATTTGGATAAAGCTCACATATTTAAGAACAAACTAAGTTTCTATCATATAATTCAATAATCAATAACAAGATTCATCATAGGTTTCATCCCCTTCGGGTATCTGAAGGGTTTAGTTCATAACAAATAAAGAAAACATCTCAAGAGAAAAGATAAAACCAAACATAAGAAATCCCTAAAACTTCTTGAAGGAATTGAAGAAGAGATCTGCCATCTTGAGTAGAATTCTGGCTTTTTGAGATGGATCAACTGGCTATCTTCGAGTGATTCCCCACAAATCTGGCCTTTCCAGCTTGGCTCCTTGGCCTAGCTAACCGCCTCCTTTCAGCTGATACGAAGGGGGTTTATATAGGCTTTTGAAATAGGTTTCTTTCCCCCAAAGTATCCAAATCCGAATGAAATTGTTCTTTACCACGATAGGGACACGACCATGTCACACGCCCATGTGACTAGTCTTTGAGTCGTGTTCGGATTTCTTTAATGAGACACGACCGTGTAAATTGGGATTAGGTCGTGTTCTAGATGATTGGCATGACACAACCGTGTGAGCTTAAGTCCAGGCTGTCTCGATTTCTTCTTTGGCCCAATCTAGTCCGTTTTATGCCCGTTTCCCGTTCTTTTCATCCTCTGGTGCTTTCCTGAGTATAAGACACGAAAAGAAAGGATTAAGAGCACCTTGTTACATAAATTAAGAAATAAATCATCCAAAAGCATACTAAATGTGGGATTAAAATGTGTAACTATTACGATTTATCAAATACCCACGCACTTAAGCTTTTGCTTGTCCTCAAGCAAAATTCTCAACTTACAATTAAAACGAACTTTCCATAATTCATAATTCCAATCAATAATGTTTCTTCATAATTCATAGATAATTTATACATGGATAATTCAAACTCAAATAGTCCTAAAGATTCAAACAAGATAAGTCATACATTTGTAGCATGAAAACATAGGTGTTTCACTTCATCTAAATAATTACCTTTTTGATTCAAAATCAACAAGGATTGACATCCTCACAAAAGATTCACTCAAATCACTCAAAGTGTTTAAGGGTCAAAATTAAGCACTCATTAAGTCAAACATGAAAAGTTAAACCCATAGGCTTGCCTAAAAATCAAATCTCCACCACTGTAAAATGAGATGACAAACAGATCAAAAGGTCTTTAACAGGGTTGTAACGGGGTTAGGGTTAAAGGTGTGGATAAAGGCTGAATTAGAAGGTTAGAATCGAGATTATTTTAACAAGTTACTTATCTAGAAAAATAAACTGACCTAAAATAATTACATCAATTGAAAATTTATAGTACTAATAACATGAGCTTTTTCTTTTGATAACTTAGACTTAACTGTATATCAAATCATAACTGTGGTCTCAACATGTATAATCAAGGCAAGTTCTAGAATAACAGTTCATAGTTGACACACTCATAATCAATAAAGTGAGCATGAAAAAGAATATATGCTCTAATAGGCTCAAAATCTCACAAAAATTATGGGTATTTTGATGTCAACCTCGTAAATTTCAAATTTCAAAGTAATATTTAAATTCAGGTTAACAGCCTAAAAAAATTTTATTTATGAAAAATAGACTTATCATGCTTGATTCACTAGTATCTTAAAATTTCAATCATCAATGCACAATTATCAATGACTTACTCTAAAACATGTCAATAAAAACCATAAATCATCAGAAATTTCATCCTAACTAGTAATATGAGGAAATTACTTTAGAACAAGATTAAATTTAGGGATTTGAGAATAATGAAAAAAGTTAGGCACTTTTATTCTCAAGGATTGAGAATAATGCAGAAAGTTTGGCATTTTCTCGAAATAATTATTCACCCCCACACTTAAAATGTACATTGTCCTCAATGTACAAAGATAGATAATAACATTTAATATAGAATTAAAAGAGAGGGAAAAGAGTGACACTTCCTGAATTTATAGATGATTTCCTTGGAGGATGGTAGAGGTCGTGGTCTTGGATGACTTGTGTAGTAGTGCATTACTCCTAGTGATGTGTTCGTGTATATGGAGTGTGCAATTGAAACTGCTAAGTCATCCGTTAGAAATCTCTGAGGCGTAATTATATAAATATATGTTAGGAATATTTGAAGGTTAGATGTGAATGATAATTATAATAAAAGCTTGCAATGTATGAAGAAAAAGTTCAAACTAAGATAAATAGATATTAAAATAAATGGAAAATAAAACTAAAAACTTAAAACAAGAAAAACTAGATAAAAGGACTCAGAAGTCCTCATCATCGGCCGGGTCCTGTGGTGGTGTCGGTGATGAGATATGGAAGTGATGGCATATCTGCTGGAGAGTGGCCTCTATCCTATCAATATGTCGAGCAGTGTCAGTGAACTGCTAGGTACAGTACTACTCAAACTGGGTGAGGCGTGTAGAGATATCCAACAATGAAGCTGCTGCATGGGATGGCTGCTGGCTCGGGTCTGGTACCTCCTCTGATGGTGGTGGGACATCATCAGTAATATCCTCGAGCTCCTCATCATTTGTGGGGATGGCTAATCGGTACTGAGGAGGTTCAATCCCCCGACGATATTTAATCATCCTCATGTGTAGCATCGTCTAGATGCCCTGAGCTATCATCTAGCCCATCAATGTGATTGAAGAGGTTTGTGCATCTGTGTTAAGAAGAACAAAGTGTCGAGCCAATCGTGTTATGTACAGCCCCATCGGTAAAATCCCCTTCTGGTGCGGCTCTGTCTGGTGCTGTATTGCACAGGCTATAAAGTATGCAAGGTCAAACACGTGCCCGTTTGCCATGCATGATAAGTAATAGGCGTCGTGTGTATTCACCACGCCAATACTCTCTCGTCGTCCCGTGATAGTGTTAGCGAGGATGGCATGAATGTACCTCAAATATGGGGGAAGGGATGTCACTTTCGAGCGACTGGGGTCGTAGATGCCTCTGGTGGGGGCTCAACTGCGCCAACAGTTAAGGGGAGTGTAGTGGAGTTGATGGTTTAACTCAGAGAGTGGGTTTTCTACTACAAACTCCTCCGTATAGAGTCTGAGTGCTGTGTCGAATTGTGGTACGCTCAGTCGACGTACCGTGCCCCCTAATCGAAATTGGACTGTGCCCGGGTCGTCATATTGGGCCATCACTGTTTGTAAGGTGAAAGTGGTGTAGAACTCGAGGGTGAGTTCCAAATATGTGGGCTCGATAATGGAGAAAAATTACTCCCACGGCTCGGTCGAGATGAGGGCTCAAATATTGGATGCTAGCCCGACCTGCTCCACAGCGTCCCAGTCAATGCACCTTCCGGTGCCGAGAGGTCTTTCTCGGAATGCCTTGTATCATTCTTCACGAGCTTCCTGAGAGAATTGGAGGAGGCGATGTCTTATTTCGGAAGAGGCATTGGCGAAAGACGAGCCTAGTCCCTTTCTTTTCTTAGTTGGGGTGGCCGTTGTTCGTTTTCCTCGTGATGACGACATTGTACCTGAAATCAATAATCAAATATAAACCAATTTCTTTTGATCAAGGTCAACAAAATATAGCAAGAATATTCCACACTAAATCAAATGAAAGTAAAACATGAGAAGTTAGACTACTAAAACTAATTTAAGCATGTTAATCATTTGAAATTATTTTGACGGCAGTGATTCAAATAAAGAATTGTATCAATGATATTAGTTCTAAAATATAAGAATTTATTCCTAAAACTCACTAAATATTAAAAAATAAAAAGAACTAAATCATGAAAATGAAACAATGGTAGAGTGAATTAATAAAGAGTGATCAGTAGTGTTTTGGGACGGGGCGACGTGAACGGACAGTACACGGGCATGTAGTGGTGGCGGACGATGTGGCGTGGGTGTGTTTTTGCAGATACACGGCTATGGCGAGGGCTTGGCCAGGTCCAGCACGGCGGTGGCGAGGGCGTGTGGTATGATTTTGTGAGGTTTTTGGAGAAAAACGAGGGTTGATGGATTTTTAGCGGTGTTGAGGATGTGGGTGTGGCCAGATTTGGGAGAAAGAGGCTGAGAAATTGTAACACCACAAACCCGCTCTAAACGTTACACCCGAGTCTGGGGTGCTACGGAAAGAAAACGCTTTTAGAAATCAGTTTGTCAACTTTATTGGGGAAGAAACCCTTGGAAAACTCTTTTGTTTTTAGAAACCGGGTATGAGTTTGATGAGAATTTAAAACGTGCGAAAAGTTGTCTTTAGAAAATTATTTGCTTGGTTGGTAATCCATATCATTTACTTAATTAGTGAATATTTTCAAATGAATAACGTACTCAGCGTGATTTTAAGAAAACAACAAATTTTAGATTTAACAAGTATATCTGTCGAAAATCCTAAAAGACAACCAAATATAGCATCCAAAAATTAAAAGTTAGGTGGCCTTATTACAACGATGTAAAAAAAACCAAAAACTAAAGTAAACCAACTAAGTTCAAAAGAAAACTTTAAAGCAAAACAACTGCTGAGCATGGCCACCTCGAGTCCGCTCCGGCTCCATATCCATGATCTAAGTCTGATATGTAAAAATGTAAAGGAAGGGGTGAGTCACCGAGACTCAGTGTGTAAATCCCCATCCCAAGAAAATCATGCTCTTACACAAGTTCATATAATAATATGCAAGTCATGCAACCCACCTAAGCATCCATCTGAGTCTCCCTTTTCTACCCCTTGTGGTACCAAGCCACTGGTGGTGCCAAACCACTGGTAACAGAAGTTACAAATCATTATATGTGGTACCAAACCACTGGTAACCGAAGTTACGAAATATCATATGTGGTACCAAACCACTTAGACTTAGTCACAATTTATAGTATGTGGGATCAACCCACTGTGTGATACCAAATCACTGGTGACAGTCTAATAGATCATACTTCCCCCTCCTCTCATCTCCCATAACACATAGTTATGCTAATTGTACTAGTATGATCATGCTCAACATACAAGTATCATATATACAAATTATCATGCTTTCATTATAATTCAATGCAGAAATCATCACAACTTACCCGGCATCCTCGCGTTTACCCACAAGGGTATTTCAACAACCATAGCCGTCACTCCGGCTTTTAACAACACATAACATTTTACATATTAAGAATGGAAGTGTGTAAGAGTTACACACCTGATTTTCGTATTACACCTTTACTGCTTCTATGCTACTTTGGCGTTGGGACTACAGATCCAACCCCCTTTTACTGCTTGACTATTATTAGTGGCCATAATAACCCTTTGGTCACTTAAACTATTTAGACCAATATGATCTAATAAATAATAATGTTTAAAAGAATTCTTACCTACTTTCAAGTCTCGAAAGCTTTCAAGAAATCGTCACCTCAAATTTACCTTCGGCTTTTCCAAAATCGGCACTTCTGACGGTTGTAAAATAGGATTCGGCTTCTAGGGATAAAGAGGAGAAATCGATAGGCATAAAAAATTAATTCGGGTTAGATCTTGATGAAAAGAAAGGAAGAAATCACAAAGGAAAGAAATCCCGAAACTTACCGAATCATTAAGGAACATGCGGCCCATGGGGCACCTTTGGGAAAATTAAACCACCCTTTGAATAATCGGCTAGGGAAAAAGGAGTATGAACAAAGGAGATCCGGTTAGAAACTCATTAAAGAAGAGAGAAACCACAAAGAAGAAAATCCCGAAAACTTACCAAACTAGAGAGGTGTATGCGGCTATGGTGCACCTTCGGGGAAAGAAATCTCACCTTGTAGATTCGGCAATGTAAGGAGATGTTAGAGACTAGGGTATTCGGTTTTTGAAAGGAGGAATGAAGGGATGAAAATGTTGAGAAGTTGCGGCAAAGAAAGAATTGAGAAAACTAGAGAAGAGAATTTTCGGCTAGAGAGAAGACTTTGAGAAAATGAGAGAAAAGAAATCAAATGAAGAAGATGAACACTAGGCTTCAAAATTTCGGCTATACACCACCTCACACTCAGTGTTGGATATTCGGCCAACTCTCCCTCTTCTGATAACTTTATCCTTTCATTATCGTAACCCTCATTTATCTAATCCTTACTTTTCTTAATTATCCCCATTTATTACTTAAAAATAGGAGGATTTAAGCTCCTAAAATATAGCCTTGTGCCGTCCACTCCCCTTCCCCGAGGTGTGCCGAATTTTAACCCTTTAATTTGGGCTCCATGCGGCCATACTAGGCCCAAATCATCCCCCCTAAGTGACGCCACCCTCATGCCCAATTTGGCATTAATAAATTTTTGGATCGCAAGCCTAACTTGCTACTTAATTTAATAATCCAACATCCATTACTACTAACACTATTTATCAGCCATTTAACCCAGATTTTAAAGTCCAAACCTGAGCCCAATTCACCCCATGAAGCCTTAGCCTACTAACTTAGCCATGTAACACACCAAATGCATAGACCCCCAAAATCAGGATATTACAGTTCTACCCCCCTTAAAACAAATTTCGACCTCGAAATTTACCTGGTCTAAAAAGTTGAGGGTATTGCTGCCACATAGTATCCTCCGGCTCCTATGTCGCTTCTTCCGATCCATGGTTCCGCCATAATACCTTCACCAAAGGGACTGATTTCCTGCGCAAAACCTTAATATCCCGGTCTAGGATCTGCACTGGTCCTCCTCAAAAGATAAGTCTGAATTCACCTCTATTTCCTCCACTGGCACCATATGTGATGGATTCGAGCGGTAACGTCTTAGCATGGAAACATGGAACACGTCGTGGATTTGTCTCAACTCATGTGGCAATTCAAGCTGGTACGCCACTGGTCCTACTCGTTTCAACACTTGATAGGGCCCAATGAATCTAGGGCTTAACTTGCCCTTCCTACCAAACCTTAGAACCTTCTTCCACGGTGACACCTTCAAGAAAACCTTATCACCTTCAACAAACTCTATATCCTTCCGTTTGAGGTCGGCATAAGACTTCTGCCTATCCGAGGCTTCTTTCAAACGAGCTCTAATCACCTTCACCTTATCCTCTGTCTCTGTAACCAGCTCCAGACCCAACTACTATCGTTCTCCCAACTCCGTCCAACACGTAGGGTTACGACACTTCCGACCATACAATGCTTCGTATGATGCCATCTGAATGCTTGCCTGATGGCTATTGTTGTACGTGAATTCCGCCAATGGTAAGAATTCCTCCCAACTGCCCTTGAAATCCATGACACATCCCCTTAGCATGTCCTTCAAAACTTGAATCACCTTGTCCGACTGTCCATCTGACTGGGGATGGAATGCCGTACTAAAATCCAACCTCGTACCTAAAGCTTGATGCAATGCCTTCCAGAACCTTGACGTAAATCTAGGGTCTCTGTCTAAAATAATCGACACTGGCACTCCGTGCAACCTTACAATCTCTACTATGTACAGTTTTGCCAACTTCTGAAGAGGGTAATCCATACGCACTGGTATGAAATGAGCCGACTTCATCAAACGGTCCACAATTACCCATACTGAATCCTTCTTGGTCGACGTAAGAGGTAGCCCACTCACAAAATCCATTGTAATTCTTTCCCACTTCCATTATGGAATCTTAATTGGTTGCAACAACCCCGAGGGTACCTGATGTTCAGCCTTGACTCACTGACACGTCAGACATTTACCCACAAACTCTATCACCTCCCGCTTAAGACCCGGCCACCAAAACTGCTCCCGCAAATCTCGGTACATCTTACTATAGCCTGGATGCATAGCATAGGGACTGTTATGTGCTTCCTGCAAGATTTTCTGCCTTAACTCCACATTCTTAAGCATACACACCTTTCCTCGAAAACATAACACTCCATAACTGCTCAAACTGTACCCCTCCAATCCACCATTCTGCACTTGTAAACCACGAGCACTTAAAGCTTCATCTTCCAGCTGTTTCCCTTTAACCTCATCAATCTAGGTTGGCCTTACTTGCAATTCCGCTAACAGGCATCCATCCTCATACAAGCTAAGGTGAGCAAACATGGCTCTCAAATCTGCCACTACCTTACGGCTCAGGGCATCCGCTACCACATTAGCCTTTCCCAGGTGGTACTCAATCGAACAGTCGTAGTCTTTTAACAGTTCAATCCACCTTCTTTGCCTCAAATTTAACTCCTTCTGCGTGAGAAGGTACTTCAGACTCTTATGATCTGTATATACTACAAACTTCTCTCCATACAGATAATGCCTCCAAATTTTTAGGGTAAAAACCACCGCCGCCAACTCCAGATCGTGCGTCGGGTAGTTCACTTCGTGAGTTCTTAACTGTCGGGAAGCGTATGCTACCACCTTCCCCTCCTGCATTAGCACACATCCCAATCCTGTATGGGACGCATCACAATAAACTGAAAATTCCTTTCCGGCTTCCGGTTGAATCAACATCGGAGCTTCCGTCAAAATCTTCTTTAGCTTCTCAAAACTTTTCTGCTGCTTGTCTGACCACACGAAAGAAACCCCTTTCCTCAGCAACTTGGTCAATGGAGCTGCAATCAAAGAAAACCCTTCTACAAACCTCCGGTAATACCCTGCTAAACCTAAGAAACTTCAAATCTCCGCCATAGACTTTGGTGGCTTCCAATCTAAAACAGCCTCAACCTTCCGAGGGTCCACTCTAATCCCCTCAGCTGACACCACATGCCCCAAGAAAGTAACCTCCTTCAGCCAAAACTCGCACTTACTATACTTGGCGTATAAACGCTTTTCCCTAAGAATTTGCAGCACCACTCGTAAATGTGCATCATGCTCTTCCTCCGGCTTCAAATATACCAAAATATTGTCGATAAATACCACAACGAACCGATCCAAATACAGCTGGAACACTCGGTTCATCATATCCATAAACGCTGCCGGTGCGTTCGTCAGTCCAAACGGCATAACCAAAAATTCATAGTGCCCATATTGAGTACGAAACACTGTCTTATGGATATCTGCCTCCTTCACCTTAAGTTGGTGATACCCTGACCTTAAATCTGTCTTGGAAAAGACCGATGCTCCCTTAAGCTGGTCGAACAGATCATCTATCCTAGGCAATGGATACTTGTTCTTAATCGTCAATTTATTCAACTGACGGTAGTCTATGCACATCCGCATCGACCTGTCCTTCTTCTTAACAAAGAGTCCCGGTGCTCCCCACGGAGACACACTTGGCCGAATAATACCCCGATCCAACAACTCCTGAATCTGTGCTTTCAACTCCACCAATTCTTTTGGTGCCATTCTGTATGGAGCGATAGACACTGGTGCTATCCCCGATAAATGATCTGTTCTGAACTCCACTTCATGATCCGGGGGTAAACCCGGGAGCTCTTCCGGAAAAACATCAACAAAGTCTTTTATCGTTCGCACATTCTCCATTCTTGATTCCCTAACTTCCAAAGCACATACGTAGACCATAACCGCCTCACATCCCTTCCTTACCATCTTCCCCACCTTTAGTGCGAACACCACATTTGATAGGTAATTCCTTCTCTCCCCTATCATCACCACCTCTTCACCCTTAACCGACTTCAGCACCATACGCTTAGCTGCACAGTCTAGTTCTGCTTGGTGCTTTACCAACAAATCCATTCCTAAGATTAAATCAAACTCCCTGAAGGGTAGTTCCATCAAATCCGTTTGAAACACGACCCCTTGGAGTTCTAGGGGTACATCCTTATACAGTTTGTCCATTACTACAGAGAGTCCTAAAGGGCTAACTACCGTCATCTTCCTAGCAGCAGTATCACTAACTAAGTTCAAAGTTCCCACCATACCACTAGCAACGTATGAGTGTGTTGAACCAATATCAATTGAAGTAGTATAAGGTAACCCAAAAATTATAAACGTACCAGTTATAACGTCCAATATGTCGCCCTCTTCTCGACGTTTGGCTCCATAGACCAACCCCGGCTGTCTAGCATCAGCACCTCCAGTACCTCGGCCAGGTGCTCCTCGACCTCGTCCGTTATCATTACCATGACCCCTAGCTGCACCTCGACTCCTCTGTGGTTGCTGACCTTCCCTCCTGAATTGACCGCGTCCTTGACCCTCAGCTTGAGTCCTAGCTAACTTCCGTGTACAATCCCTTACCCGATGCTCCATTCATCCACACTCAAAGCACCCTCTACTTCCAGCCAAACATTCTCCTGAGTGGGACTTCCCGCATCTAGCACACTGAGGTGGCCACCGAGCAGCAGTAAACTTTGCGGCTCTTTCTGGTCCACCAAATCTAACCCTCTTTTGTGAACTTCCAGCGGACCCTGAAGGCCCAAAACTCCTTTTATCCCTACTTCTGTCCTGATTCTGCCTCTCAGTTCGTTTCACCTCTTCAGCTACCTTAGCCTTTTCCAAGAGAACGGCAAATTCCCTTTCACACTGAGGTGCAATTAACACCCGCAGCTCATCTCTCAACCCGTCCTTGAACCTAACACAGCGCTCATGTTCTGTGGCCACCATACCCCGAGCATACCTACTCGACCTTAAGAATTCAGCCGCATACTTGGGTACCGACTTATTCCCTTCCACCAAATTTAAGAACGCCCTACGCTGCCCATCAGTATAACCAGCTCCCACATACTTCCTCTAATATGCAGCCTTAAAATAATCCCAAGTGATATCCCGATCGCTGCACCCTCTCGAACCGTGAGCCACCACTGGTACGACTCATCCCAGAGAAGAGACACTATCCCCTTTAACTTCTCCTCAGCTGAGAAGTCCAAATCATCCATTATTCGTTCAGTTGCCTCCAACCAATACTCAGCCGTGTTGGGAGCCACCCCAGAAACTCCCCTAAACACTTCTGCTCCGTTAGCCCGGAGTCGTTCAACCACGAATTTTCGGGCTCCTACACCCGCGCCTGCCTTGGTAACTCGTTCCAAAACTCGCAGTACAGCTTGAGATATTACATCGTTACCACCTGTCTAATCCTGAAACTCAGTTTTCGCCGTCGACAGATCCGACATCACATTTCCAGACCCATGACCAGACCCTGCTGGCTCCGACAAGGTCATCCTACCCCTACCATGGCCACGCGACGGACATCCACGACCTCTTGTACTCATTCTTCTCGTTCGCGTTTATCTGATTAAGAATTTTATGCATTATTAATACTGTTCACTGTTTACCCACGAGCAATTTTATGAGAAATAGTTTTTGAAGTGATTCTTTCGAAGTCGAAACTACCTATAGTTCCAATTTCAGGCTTATCTCCTAATTCTAAGTACATCCATCACACAAACAATGTCCACAGACCACATCCAACGTGTAGGGGCATTTTTGTCATTTCACTATCTGAAGGTATTTTCGTAAATTTAACCTACAGGGATATTTCTATAATTTTCAAAATATGATCTCGGGGATTTTGCGAAGAAGGGTATTTTGGTAATTTTCAAACTCGAGGGCGTTTTGGTAATTTTGCAAATTCAGGGGTATTTTGGTAATTCTATAGATTTGAGGGAAAATTTTCAAGCCAGGGGCAATTTGGCAATTTTCCATAAACCAAGGGTATTTTGGTCTTTTTTTTCAAATCTAAGGTAGTTTCCACAAATCCAGGGTAATTTGGTAATTTCAAAACTAGCGGTTTTACAAAACAGTGTGGCTGGTCCCTTCCGGGTTTTAGTTGTAAGTTTTGGCCTGTCAACACGTCCCCGTGACTAAGGTGAATAGTCACTATGCACCAGGTGGGATTCTAGTGAAAAGGAGGTGAGTCACTAGGACTGCTTAAATACCAAGCTTTCCCTGAATCCGCTCCTAGACATGCATATGCCTATTGCCACACCCTGTCATAGCTAAAGTGAACAATCACTATGCACCAGGTAAGATTCCTGCGAAGAGGAGGTGAGTCACACGGACTGCTTAAATACCAAGCTCTTCTGGATCTACTCCTAGACATGCATATGCTTGTTGCCACACTTTACCCTTATGACTTGTTTACAGGTTTTGTTTAATAAAGTTAAGTCTTATGGATTAGAAAAGTTGTTTGTCTACACCTAGAGTCCATCAGTACTACTATGCTTAGCTACTTCTAAAGCCCAAAAAGACCCAACAAATATATCACAGCAAGAGTTAGGGTACTTACCTAGGTGGATCGGCGCCAGAGACTCAGGTGCCATGCTTTTGGAAAAAGATCATTTCACAAACCCTTAAACATATTTTTGGGCCTTAAACCCACCGCCAAGCTGATACCAAAATGTAACACCCCAAACCCGGTCTAAACGCTACACCCGAGTCTGGCGTGCTACAGAAAGAAAACGCTTTTAGAAATCAGTTTGTCGACTTTATTGGGGAAGAAACCCTTGGAAAACTCTTTTGTTTTTAGAAACCGGATATGAGTCTTATAAGAATTTAAAACGTGCGAAAAGTTGTCTTTAGAAAATTATTTTCTTGGTTGGTAATCCATATCATTTACTTAATCAGTGAATATTTTAAAATGAATAACGTACTCAGTGTGATTTTAAGAAATTAACAAATTTTAGGTTTAACAAGTATATCTGTCGAAAATCGTAAAAGACAACCAAATATAGCATCCAAAAATTAAAAGTTAGGCGGCCTTATTACAACGATGTAAAAAAAAACCAAAAACTAAAGTAAACCAACTAAGTTCAAAAGAAAACTTTAAAGCAAAATAACTGCTGAGCATGGCCACCTCGAGTCCGCTCCGGCTCCATATCCATGATCTAAGTCTGATCTGTAAAAATGTAAAGGAAGGGGTGAGTCACCGAGACTCAGTGTGTAAATCCCCATCCCAAGAAAATCATGCTCTTACACAAGTTCATATAATAATATGCAAGTCATGCAACCCACCTAAGCATCCATCTGAGTCTCCCTTTTCTACCCCTTGTGGTACCAAACCACTGGTGGTGCCAAACCAATGGTAACAGAAGTTACAAATCATCATATGTCGTACCAAACGACTGGTGGTGCCAAACCACTGGTAACCGAAGTTACGAAATATCATATGTGGTACCAAACCACTGAGACTTAGTCACAATTTATAGTATGTGGGGCCAACCCACTGTGTGATACCAAATCACTGGTGATAGTCTAATAGATCATACTTCCCTCTCCTCTCATCTCCCATAACACATAGTTATGCTAACTGTACTAGTATGATCATGCTCAACATACAAGTATCATATATACAAATTATCATGCGTTCATTATAATTCAATGCAGAAATCATCACAACTTACCCGGCATCTTCGTGTTTACCCACAAGGGTATTTCAACAACCATAGTCGTCACTCCGGCTTTTAACAACACATAACATTTTACATATTAAGAATGGAAGTGTGTAAGAGTTACACACCTGATTTCCGTATTACACCTTTATCGCTTCATACTTTTGGCGTTGGGACTACAGATCCAACCCCCTTTTACTGCTTGACTGTTATTAGTGGCCATAATAACCCTTTGGTCACTTAAACTATTTAGACCAATAAGATCTAATAAATAATAATGCTTAAAGGAATCCTTACCTACTTTCAAGTCCCGAAAGCCTTTAAGAAATCGTCACCTCAAATTTACCTTTGGCTTTTCCAAAATCGGCACTTCTGGCGGTTGTAAAACAAGACTCGACTTCTAGGGATAAAGAGTAGAAATCGGTAGGCATAAACAATTGATTCAGGTTAGATCTTGATGAAAAGAAAGGAAGGAATCGCAAATGAAAGAAATCCCGAAACTTACCGAATCACTAAGGAACATGCGGCCTATGGTGCACCTTCGGGAAAATCAAACCACCCTTTGAATAATCGGCTAGGGAAGAAGGAGTATGAACAAAGGAGATTCGGTTTAGAAACTCATTAAAGAAGAGAGAAACCACAAAGAAGAAAATCCCAAAAACTTACCAAACTAGAGAGGTGTATGCGGCTATGGTGCACCTTCGGGGAAAGAAATCTCACCTTGGAGATTCGGCAATGTAAGGAGATGTTAGAGACTAGGGTATTCGATTTTTGAAAGGAGGAATGAAGGGATGAATATGTTGAGAAGTTGCGGCAAAGAAAGAATTGAGAAAACTAGAGAAGAGAATTTTCGGCTAGAGAGAAGACCTTGAGAAAAGGAGAGAAAAGAAATCAAATGAAGAAGATGAACACTAGGCTTCAAAATTTCGGCTATACACCACCTCACACTCAGTGTTGGATATTCGCCAACTCTCCCTCTCCTCGATAACTTTATCCTTTCATTATCATAACCTCATTTATCCAATCCTTACTTTTCTTAATTATCCCATTTATCACTTAAAAATAGGAGGATTTAAGCTCCTAAAATATAGCCTTGGGCCGTCCACTCCCCTTACCCTAGGAGTGTCAAATTTTAACCCTTTAATATGGGCTCCATGCGGCCATACTAGGCCCAAATCATCCCCCTAAGTGACGCCACCCTCATGCCCAATTTCACATTAATAAATTTTTGGGTCGCAAGCCCAACTTGCTACTTAATTTAATAATCCAACATCCATTACTACTAACACTATTTATCAGCCATTTAACCAAGGTTTTAAAGTCCAAACCTGAGCCCAATTCACCCCATGAAGCCTTAGCCTACTAACTTAGCCATGTAACACACCAAATGCATAGACCCCCAAAATCAGGATATTACAGAAATTGTTTAGGGTTGATTTTGGGGGGTGATGAACGGTTTAAGTTGCTTAAATAGGGGTGAGAGCACGGGCAGGGGCCACACCTGTGCTACATTTTAATGCGCCCGTGTTTTTCATGATTTTTGAATTTTGGCCGCGTTTCAGGTGTTTTACCACGGCCGTGGGTCTAGTAGCACACCCGTGTATTCTTCACACAGTCCTTTAGAATGGGTGTGTTTCACCCGTGCTCGTCAAGTCAGTAACCTCGTACGGTTGTAAGGCACGACCGTGTTTAGCCCGTGCTCAACAAGTCAGTAACCTCACATGGGAAATCGACACAGGCTTGGCTTTTTATCACAGCCCGTGTTGGGAAAAGAAATCATTCTTTGTATTGCACGGCTAATGGCATGCTCATGGTTCATCCCCTATCTTCCACACGGCCATGAGCACGCCCGTGTGTGAGGTCGTGTGGTCTAAAACCTACACTTTATTGGATTAATTAGTATGGAGTCAGATGCTAAAGAGTATTAAAGTATGATGTTAGTAAAATTAGTGCTCGGGTTGCCTCCCGAGAAGCTCTCGTTTAAAGTCTTAAGCTAAACTTGCCCTGCTTTTAGTTTTTAAGAAGGTTGACGGAGCTGAAGCTTCTCTCTCATATCCCTAAAATCTTCACCGTTGTAGATTTTGAGTAGGTGATCATTTACCTTGAATGTGCCTTGAGTAGGATGAGTTACCTCGATTGTGCCATATGGAAAAATTGTTTTAATCATGAATGGTCCTGACCATCTTGATTTCAGTTTCCCAAGAAATAATTTAAGCCTCGAGTTATATAGTAGGACCAAGTCTCCTACTTTGAATTATTTTGATTTCTTTAAGCGAGCATCATGGCGTCGTGTCATTGCTTCCTTGTAAAGTTTTGAGTTCTCATACGCATCAGCTCTCCACTCTTCTAGCTCATTTATCTGCATCATTCTTTTCTCTCCTGCAGTTTTAAGATCGAAATTCAAGAATTTTATAGCCCAAAAAGCTTTATGTTCTAACTCGAATGGTAAATGACAACTTTTCCCGTAGACAAGTTTGTAAGGGGATGTCCCTAGGGGAGTTTTAAAGGCTGTTCTATAGGCCCATAGGGCATCGTCTACTTTTAATGCCCAATCTTTTCTATTTGATTCGACTATTTTTTCTAAGATGTGCTTAAGTTCTCGATTAGCTACTTCAACTTGCCCACTGGTTTGAGGGTGATATGGGGTGGCTAGCCTATGGTGTACTCCATATTTTTTTAGGACTTTTTCAAATTGAGTATTACAGAAATGGGTGCCCCTATCACTAATGATAGCTCTAGGCATTCCAAATCGAGAGAATAATCTCTTGAGAAACTTAACTACTACTCTAGCATCATTGGTAGGTAAAGCTTCGGCTTCCACCTATTTTGACATGTAATCTATTGCCACTAGGATGTATTTGTTTCCAAATGAACTAGGAAATGGTCCCATAAAATCAATACCCCATACATAATATATTTCATATGATAGCATATATGTTTGAGGCATTTCATCATGTTTAGAAACATTACTTGTTCTTTGACACTTATCACATGAAGCAACATACCTGTTGGCATCTTTGAATAGAGTGGGCCAATAAAAACCTGATTCGAGTATCTTATGTGTTGTCGTAATGCCACTATAGTGTCCTCCTAAAGGTCCGGAATGGCAATGTTCCATGATTTTGCTTACTTCCGCCTTTGTAACGCATCTTCGAATTACCTGATCTACAGATATTCAAAAAAGAAAAGGATCTTCCCAAAAATAGTTTTTTGCATCAGCAAAGAATCACTTTTTTTTGGTGATGTGTTAGTCTTTTTGGCAAGATGTTAGCGGCTAAATAATTCGCAATATCTGCAAACCATGGTACCTCAGAGTGAGTTATAGAAAAGAGTTGTTCTTTGGGAAATGAGTCGTTGATTTCATTTTCATCTAGTTCTTTGGTATTTGGGTTTTCAAGCCTAGAGAGGTGATCTGCTGCAAGGTTTTCAGCTCCTTTCTTATCCTGTATTTCCAAATTAAATTCCTGTAAAAGTAAAATCCATCTTATGGGTCATGGTTTTCCATCAGGTTTAGTTAATAGATAACGAAGAGCTGAGTGGTCAGTGTAAACGACAACTTTAGACAATAATAAATACTGTCTAAATTTTTCAAAAGTAAAAACTACAGCTAGCAGTTCTTTCTCTGTAGTGGTGTAGCTTTCCAATGTCGGTGTCAAAGCTCTGCTAGCATAATAGATTGGCTGAAAATGCTTGTCTCTTCGTTGTCCCAGAACTGCACCTACTGCGAAATCACTTCAATCACACATTAGTTCAAATGGTAAATTCCAATCAGGTGCAATTATAATCGGAGCATTTATTAGTTTATCCTTAAGGATATTGAATGCGTTTAGACATTTCTGATTGAAATTGAAGGGAACATCTTTTTCTAGTAATTTTGTCAAAGGTTTAACTATTATAGAAAAAGTCTTTAATGAATCTTCTATAAAATCCTGCATGTCCTAAAAACACTTCTAATAGCCTTAACTGAACTAGGGGGAGGTAATTTTTCTATGGTTTCAATCTTTGCTTTATCCTAGTACAATTCCCTCTTGTACCATAAAGTAACATTTTTCCCAATTTAAAACAAGGTTTGTTTCCTCACATCTCATCAGAAATCGTTTTAAATTTTAAGGCAAAGATGGAAAGAATTATCGTATACTAAGAAATCATCCATAAATACCTCCATAATATCTTCCACAAGTTCATAAAAGATTGCTAGCATGCAACACTGAAAGGTAGCAGGAGCATTACATAGGCATTCTTCGATAAGCAAACGTACTGTATGGGCATGTGAACGTTGTCTGCTCTTGATCTTTAGGTGCTATTGGAATTTGGAAATAGCCGGAGAGTCCATCTAGGAAGCAATAGTACATATGCCCGATAACCTTTCTAGTATTTGATTAGTGAAGGGTAAAGGGAAGTGATCTTTTCTAGTGGCGTCATTCAGCTTCCTGTAATCAATGCAGACTCTCCAACCTGTGACTGTCCTCGTAGGGATTAGTTCATTTTTTTTGTTAGCTACCACAGTCATGCCTCCTTTCTTCGGGACAACCTATATAGGACTTACCCAATTGCTTTCAGAAATAGGATAAATTATTCCAGCATCTAGAAGTTTAATTACCTCAGCTTTCACGAATTCTTTTACATTAGGATTTAATCGTCTTTGTGGTTGCACACATGGCTCGCACTCATCTTCCATTTAAATTTTATGGGTACAAAATGTTGGGCTTATTCCTTTAATATCAGAGATTTTCCAGGCTATGGCTCTTTTTATGTTGTTTTAGTACCTGTATCAACTCCTCTTTTTCTTTAGGTTGTAGTTCTGAAGAGATAATTACTGGTAACGTAGAATTTTCCCCGAGGAATGCATATTCTAAGTGTTTTGGCAGCTGTTTTAATTCTAATTTGGGCGGCTCATCAATAGAGGGTTTTTGTTTCAATTCGTCATTGACTATAATGCACTCTTCTTTTGTATGTCTAGGAGGAGATGTATTCAAACTCAGCTCGTCGACTTTATCTTCTTCCCCCTCTTCTTGAGCCAGGCATAGTTCCATCGTGTCTTCATGTATAATTTCCTGTAGTGAGTTTTGAATGATATGATCAGTGGTATCAAAAAAATAACAGGAATCATCTTGTTCTCTAGAATATTTTATGGCATCATAAATTTGAAAAATAATTTCCTCATCGCCTATCCTTAATGCAAGTTTACCATCACCTACATCGATAACGACTCTAACAGTAGCTAAAAAAGGTCGCCTTAGAATTAAGGGAACCTTAATATCTTCATCCATGTCAAGCACAACAAAATCAACAGGGAAAATAAACTTATCAATTTTTACCAAGACATCTTCGATAACTCTCCTAGGATATTTAATAGATCTATCAGCTAACTGAATACTCATCCTAGTGGGTTTTGGTTGCCCAAGATCTAGTCGTTTAAACATTTTATAAGGAATTAAATTAATACCGGCACCTAGATCAGCTAATGCTTTCTTTATATTTAAACTACCAATTAAACAGGGAATAGTAAAATTTCCTGGGTCTTTTAATTTGGTTGGTAGCTTGTTTTGGAGGATGGCTGAACATTCTTCATTAAGCTCCACCATTGATACTTCTTCAAGCTTCCTTTTGTTAGTCAAGTGTTCTTTTAAGAATTTTGCGTACGTCGACATTTGTGAAATTGCTTCAACAAAGGGTAAGTTAATATGTATTTGTTTGAAGAGTTCAAGGAACTTACTGTATTGGGCATCCAATTGTTCTTTTTTCAATTTTTCTGGATACGAAATTGATGGTTTATTTTCTTTGCGTACTGGAATTACATCCTCAACTCCCACATCCTTTGCTTTGTTATATTTGTGTGGTGTTTTTTTCTTAGGTTCGACTAGCTCCTTTCCACTTATCAATGTAACTGTCTTTACTTATTCTATTCCTTTAGAACAAATCTCTGCTCGTATTTCACAAACCATCTCAGTAAGTAATCCAACTGACTTTGTTTCCCCAACTTGGGTCTCGATTGCTTTGATCGATGCTTGGTTGTCACTAAATGTCGTCTTAGTTTTTTGGATACAAGCGTCGGTGCTGCCATGAATTTTGCCAACATCTCTTTGAGGTTCGGCTTCTTCTCTTGCTAATTTTGGAAATTTTGAGGAGGTTGTTGTCTTTGATTTCCTTGATTTCCTTGACCTCCCCATGAAAAATTTGGGTGGTTCATCCAACCTGGATTGTAAGAATTACTATAAGGATTATTATTCGGTCTGAAATTGTTACCTATATAGTTCATTTGTTCACTCTCTCTGCTCAGTTGATAGGGTGGGTACTCAGGATTCGCCATAGTTCCACTTGTATCGCATTGCATTACTGGGTTTACCTGCGAAGTATACAAACTATCAAGCTTTTTATTCGTTAATTCTACCTAATTTGATAGCATGGTTACTGCATCAAGGTTGTAAACTCCGGTTGTTTTTGTTGGCCTTGTTCTTGTAACTTGCCACTGATAGTTATTTAGTGACATCTCTTCTATAAACTCGTAAGCTGCTTCAGTAGTTTTGTTGTTCAGGGTTCCACCGGCGGCTAAGTCGATTAGTTGTCTCGTTGAAGGATTCACACCGTTGTAAAAAGTTTGGACTTGGAGCCACAAAGGTAATCCATGGTGTGGGCATCTTTTCAGTAGGTCCTTGTATCTCTCCCATGCGTCGTATAATGTTTCTAAATCCATCTGGACAAAAGAAGAGATATCATTCCGTAATTTGGCCGTTTTAGCCGGTGAGAAATATTTTAATAAAATTTTTTCGGTCATTTGGTCCATGTGGTGATTGACCCTCGTGGTAACGAGTTTAACCACTATTTGGCTTTATTTCTTAATGAGAAGGGAAATAACCAAAGACGTATGGCATTATCAGAAACGCCATTTATTTTGAAGGCATCACAGAACTCTAAAAAGTTAGCTATATGTGAGTATTTGGGTATTTGTCCTGCAAACCATCAAATTGAACAAATTGTTGAATCATTTGTATTGAGTTAGGCTTTAATTCAAAATTATTAGCAGCTATAGCAGGCCTAACAATACTCGATTCTGCTCCTGTTAAATGCGGTTTAGCATAATCAAACATAGTACGTGGAGCATTGTTCTTTGCCACATCATGTGGTGGTGGATTATTCTCATCCATCCTTTCAGTAGGATTGGATCTGCCTTCTTGATTTTCCTCTTTGTAATTTAGGGCTCGCCTGATTTCTCTACGATTCATTCGAGCAGTAGCTTCAATATCACTGTCGTCTACTAAAGATCCTCTCGGGTTACTTCTAGTCATAAACTAGAGGTACCTGCTGAGAAAAGAAAGAAGGAAATTTTAACAAAATTAAAAACAAAACAAAAATAAAGAAATAAAATAAATTGCGAAAAAATAAAATAATGGCTAAAGTAATAAAAATAGAGCATTCTTAATATTTTAGTTACCCAGCAACGGCGCCAAAAACTTGATCGTTGTTTTGTCGAGTTTTAAAATTTATAAAAGAATGATTGAACCTGGAAGCTAACTCTGACAATGATTTAAGGAAAGTGCACCTATCGAACAGTAGTATAGCTTAGGCAAGACCGGATTGTCGAACCCAAAAGAACTAAAAGTACTAATACTAAATTTCTTTTTATTATTTAGCCTAAATATTAAGTGATTGGTTGTCTAATCTAAAATTAACTAACTACCAAGCTAAGATGCAAAGACAAAAAGACTAAATTGGGGAGATAACTTTTAGAAAAACTCAGTTGATTCAAACAATACCCCTAGGAAGAATCCACCTAGACTTCACTTATTCTCGAACATAGAACTAGACGATTTATTTACTTAGTTTGATCCGTAAGACTCCCTAACATATATTAAACCTCTCTCTAGGCGATTAACGTCTAGGTTAATTAATGGAAATCTATTTCTCTATTAATAACCCCCTAGAATAATAGTAAATCAATCTATGGACTCCCATATTAGGTTTCACCCTAATCCGGCAAAATCTCGTCACCCTATCTCTAGGCGTGCGATCAACTCTGCTTAATTATGCTAGATCTACTCTTAGGCAGGGACTTTTGCTCCTCCACCTAAGCACATCAAATTTGGATAAAGCTCACTTAATTAAGAACAAACTAAGTTTCTATCATATAATTCAGTAACCAAAAACAAGATTCATCATAGGTTTCATCCCCTACGGGTATCTGAAGGGTTTAGATCATAACAAATAAAGAAAACATCTCAAGAGAAAAGATAAAACCAAACATAAGAAATCCCTAAAACTCCCTGAAGGAATTGAAGGAGAGATCCGCCGTCTTGAGTAGAATTCTGACTTTTTGAGATGGATCAACTGGCTATCTTTGAGTGATTCCCCACAAATCTAGCCTTTTCGGCTTGGCTCCTTGGCCTAGCTAACCGCCCCCTTTCAACTGATACTAAGGGGGTTTATATAGGCTTTTGAAATAGGTTTCTTTGCCCCAAAGTATCCAAATTTGAATGAAATTGTTCTTTGCCACGACAGGGACACAGCGATGTCACACGCTCGTGTGACTAGTCTTTGAGCTGTGTTCGGATTTCTTTAATGAGACACGACCGTGTGAATCGGGATTAAGCCATGTTCTAGATGATTGGCATGGCACGGTCGTGTGAGCTTAAGTCCAGGCCGTTTCGATTTCCTCTTTGGCCCAATTTGGTCCGTTTTAAGCTCGTTTCTCGTTTTTTTCGTCCTCTGGTGCTTTCCTAAGTATAAGACATGAAAAGAAAGGATTAAGAGCACCTTTTTACATAAGTTAAGGAATAATTCATCCAAAAGCATACTAATTGTGGGATTAAAATATGTTACTATTACGGTTTGTCACTTTAGCAGATTTAGGTGCGAGCATAATTGTTATGCCTTATAAAATGTTTAAATAGCTAGGTCTAGGGAAACCCAAATAAACTAGGATGAGCATTCAGTTAGCTAATAAGACTATTAGAATTCCTATGGGTATAATCGAAGATGTTCTTGTGAAAATTGATAAATTCATATTCCCAGTAGACTTTGTCGTTTTAGACATGGATGGGGACAATAGTATCCCCTTAATTTTAGTAAGACCATTTTTAGCAACTGCCAGGACTAAAATTGATGTTAGCGCAGGTGAAGTCAAACTTTGTGTAGGTGACGAATCAATCAGTCTTCAAGCTCTCAACTTAGCTAGGACATCGAGCTGTCAAGGTGAGAAAGTAAATTCTATTAATGACCATTTGGTTAAACCTTCTTTTCAGGAAGCACCACGAAACTACACAACTGAGCCAGATTCTAGATCTCATGCCAATGAGCAAATAACTCATGAGGAACGAAGGCTTCAGATCAATAAACTAGACGAGTGGAAGACACACTTCAAGGAGAAATTAGGGATACACAAAGTAGAACCAGCGCCATTTTATGGGACAAAAGAGTTTAAGATCGGAGATCAGGTATTGTTAGATAAGGCAGACCCTCAAATACCTCTTCCTAACCCTAATACAAACAAAGAAATCTCTTTTAGGGTAATCAATGTTTTCCCATACGGAACAGTCGAGGTAAGCAATCATATATTCGGCACTTTTAAAGTAAATGCTACTCGACTAGAACTATATACTGAAAATAGGACTAATAGCGTGAGAAAGGACTTTCAACTCCTCAAACCACCATGAATATGTGAATGAGAGGTAAGTCTAGCTTAAGACTATAAACGAGCGCTTCTCAGGAGGCAACCCGAGCACTAACCTCATTGATTTTCATATTTTTATTTTTATTTTTATTTTTATTTTCAGCACCTAACTACAAACTAACCAATTCAATAAATCATAGTTTTCCCTACCACACGGCCTTGCACACGGGCGTGGCCATGGCCGTGTGGACTCCACGAATAGGTACATGGGCATGGCGGAGATCATGCAGAAACAGGACGAAATTGTTTCCCAAGACACGGGCTCCAACTAAATGCCACGGCCTTACGACGCAGCCATGGCCGAAACTGCCTAAAGAACACGGGCTGAGATAAATAAACACGGCCGTGCAAGGCGGCCGTGGTCGACATTATCAGTTTTTTCTTTTATGTTTATTTTACTTTCTATGTTCTTTCTTTTCATCTTTCTTTTCTTTAAATGTATATTTAGTATATTTTGAATTATTTTTATTATTTCCTGGCTAATTCTTCACGAGCTTCCCAATTTCTTCATCTAGAGCAGAGATTGTCGGCAGCCACCACACCACGACACTCCCAACTCAAGGAAGTTATCCAACATTCAGGGAGTTTCACTTCTCCCTATCTTTTGATTTTCACAATTTATTGTTATTATCTATCTTTATACATTGAGGGCAATGTACATCTTAAGTGTGGGGGGGTGAATATAAATTTTGAGAAAGTGCCTAACTTTCTGCATTATTCTTAAATTCCTGAATGATATCTTATCTTTAAGTAAATCTCTCATATTACTACTAGTATGAAATTCCATGTGATTCATGATTTTTATTAATATGTTTTAGAATTAAGTCATTGATAATTGTGCAGTGATGATTTAAATTTTAGGAGCTAGAGAATCAAGCATGACAAGTCTATTTTCAAAATTTTGTTAGGTTGTCTACCTGAATCTAATTATTATCTTGAAGTTTGAAATTTACAAGATTGATATCAACCCATAATTTTGTGAGATTTTGATCCTTTTATAGCATACATTCTTTCGTGCTCACTTTTTATTATGAGTGTGTCAACATTCATTTGTTATTCTAGAACTTGCTTCGATTATACATGTTGAGACCACACCTTTGATTTGATATATAGAGATGATATAGGCACTTAGGATTTAACCCACTCACTCCACTAAAAAGCCTACCTTCACAATTAACCCCTAGTGAACCCCTTTGATCCTAACAACCATTTTTATTGACTCATCAGCTAATATTAACCCAAAATGTAACATCCCTACCCGTGTCCGTTGCCGAATTAGGGTTAGGAGCATTACCATACAGATCGAAAACATTCACATAAATTCATACATTCATTCATCATTCTCAAACATAATGTCCCTTAAATGAGTCGTTGAGACCAATGGCATGCTTATAAATCGGGTCAGGGCTAAACCAAAACACATACAAAATTTCATGAAAATTAAAAATTTTTCTAAGTTTCAAGGGTCACACGCCCGTGTAAGCAGACCGTGTACTTCCCACGGCTTCTAGACACCCCCGTGTGTCCTCCCCGTGGACCTATACTGACTTAGTCCCCACGACCACCAAGCACGCCCATGTGTTATGGCCGTGTACTCTTAGTTAGCTACTGACTTGTACACCACGGCTACCTAACACCCCCATGTCAAGGCCGTGTACTACTAAACTACATCTTGCTATACACCCACGGTCTTAAGGCACGCCCGTGTGCCTTGACCGTGTGACAATATAGGCCATTTACAAGGCCAATTTCCTACAAGCAACATATACCAAGAAATATCATGCATATATGGCAACCAAAAACATACTAATGTAACCATTCAATCTATACATTCAATACCCATTTCATTTGTGCCAACTTTCAAGACAAAACATATATATAACTAATGCATATTTCATTCATATACCTACCCAAAACTTGGTCATTTCATGGGAATTAAACCATACCAAAATAACTAAACATACCACATTCATCAAAGCATAATATGAAACCAATAATTTTCCATATCACATGACCAAGTCTATACATCAACTTGTCTCAAAAGCTAGACTATACAAGCCATATCTTAATATATACATTTTCCACAGTGTACCAAAATGATATTAGTAGTGTGATGATGATACTTAACAGTCCCGAGCCTTTAGTAGCTTTGACGACCTATAAAATAGGGAAAACATACACAGAGTAAGCTGTCCAAAAGCTTAGTAAGTGAATATACAAATAAACTTGGCATGGAAGTCATAGTTGCAAATAAATACTTTGGCACATATCAAACACTTAGCAAACTATCACATATATCCTTTGATTCATATGCTATTAACTATATTTGCCACTTTCACAATTCAAGGATCATATAAGCACATAGCTCATCTAGCCAAAACTTTACATATCATATCATCAGTTCCATATTCATAACATTATAGTAAGATCACATAGATGCTTACCTTGTATACACAATTAGTATATAATCATCGTACCTGAAATGAATTCACAATCACATAATTGTTCATAACTCAGATTTGCAATTTGTATCACAGACTTGCTCATTGAACCAATAAGAATCTAATAGGACACTCAGAAAGCTCAAAATAGTCGTATAATGCCAACGTCCCAGACGAGGTCTTACATGCACTCAGATATCAATGCCACTATCCCAGACAGGGTCTTACACGTAAAACTCATATCGATGCCAACGTCCCAGACGTGGTCTTACACATAAAGCTCATATTGATGCCAACGTCCCAGATGTTGTCTTACACATAAAGCTAATATCGATGCCACTGTCCCAGGCAGGGTCTTACACGTATTTAGATATCGATGCCACTGCCCCAGACAGGGTCTTACTCGTATTCAGATATCGATGCCATTTGGAGTCGAGGTGGACTCTGTGGTGGCCATACATCGTTACTTTAGTAAATTCCGGTTTACTTTACTATAAATTTTATTTTGATTTGGGTTTTTGTTTTGTAATAAGGCCTTTGGGATTTTATTTTGGTTTTAGTTTTTAATTCAGTTATTATCTATCATTACATGTTCAATACGGGGATTTTCCTAAAACATTAATAACTGCTTTCCAAAATATCATGTTTCCGCAAAAGTCCCAAATTCGATTTTCATAACCAAAGCAGTTTGCAAAATAATAACAATAACGTTTTTACAAGGAACCTATAAAAGCAAATTTGAATTTCACCAACAACAAACCTCAGAGTTTCAAAATGAATACACGATTTTTAACGAACACGAGGTATTTAAACAACCCTTTTATGTGACATGCCAGATCTGGTCATAACATCTAGGCCGGGTTTGGGGTGTTACAAGAATTGTGGAATTTTACTCGAAGAAAGCCAGTTGATTCATCTCAAGAAGCCGGATTCATACTCAGGACGGGGGATCTCTTTTTCAATTCCTTCAGGGGGTTTTAGGGTTTTCTTATGTTTTGTTTTATCTTTTCTTCTGAGATGTATTCTTTTATTATTATGAACTAAACCCTCAGATACCTGAGGGGGATGAAACTTAAGACGAATCTTATTATTATTTTCTGAACTATATGATAAATACTTTATTTGTTCTTAATTATGTGTTATTAATTCTTGCTTTGATATTTCAAGATATTGATTCAAGTATTGATGTGCTTAAGCAGTGGAGCAAAAGTCCCTGTTTAAGAGTAAATCTAGCATAATTAAGCGGAGTTGCTCGCGCGCCTAGAGATAGGGTGACGAAAATCTGTAGGATTAAGGTCAAACCTAATATAGGAGTCCATAGATCGAGTTAATGTAATTCTAGGGGTTTTAATTAGAAATAGATTTCAATTAATCAACCTAGGATTAGACGTTAGTAGCCTCAAAAGAGGTATTAATATAAATTAGGGAATCCTACGAATCAAGTCAAGTGAATATATCGTCTAGTTCAGAGTTAGATAACAAGTGAAGTCTAGGTGGATTCTTCCTCGGGTATTGTCTTAATTAATTGGTTTTTCCCACACGTATTTTCCCAATTCCTTCTCTTTGTCTTTGCATCTTTAGCTTAGTAGTTAGTTAATTTTAGATTAGATAACAAATTCCCTTAATTATTAGGCTAAATAATAGAAAGAAAGTCAGTATTAGTACTTATGGTTCCTCTGGGTTCGACAATCCGGTCTTGCCGCTAAGCTATATTACTGTTCGATAGGTGCACTTGCCTCAAGTCGTTGTCACAGTTCGTTTCTAGGCTTGATCATTCATTATATAAATTTTAAGACTCTGACATAACGATCAAATTAAAAAAGAAAAAAAGATATAGGATTAAATAGAGAATAGGCAAAAAAGCGGAAAGACCGACCGTATAAATATCCCTTTGAGGGAAAAAACATGCAGATCCTAGCTTGAAATTGGGTTGGGTTTCGGGTCTTGAGCAAAATGACGCCATTTTGGCAACTGAAACTTAAAACCAAAACGGCGTTGTTTAGACCCCCATATAAATAGAAAAAAAAAAAACTTCCCCTCACTTTTTTTTCCAAAATTTCAAAGAACTCTCTCAGATTCACTCTCATCCTCCCCTTTTCAAGCCATGGCTCCAACCGTCGGCCATCATGGCAGCCGCCGGACGCTGGTGATGGCGCCGCCGTCCACGGTGGCCAAAAACTAAAGAAACCCCCTTATTTATTTATTTTTTTAAAAAAGATCCCAATTTTTGCACCGGAGAAAACCTCTGACAACGGGGAGACGAAACATCTCAGGCAAGCTTCTCTTCCTCTTTTCCCCTTATATATATATATTATATTTAAAATATAACAGAAACAAAATGAAAGTAGTCACCTTTTGTAATTTTTGGTATTCGATTTTCTTTGTGTGTCCAAAATTACATTGATAATTTTGTGGCTTTTATAGTCGAATAGATATAAATTTTTTATGCTTTTTTCACTACTGTTTTTCCCGCTTCTCTATTATTTGCTTGCTTTTTTTTCTTTTTTGTTATTGCAGGCAAAGTCAACGGAGGTGGAGACTTCGGCTCTTTGCCGTTCTAATGCAAGAGAGGCAGACCTCAGGCGGTGGGCGTGCTGATATGACACGTATAGGAGCGATGATGGCTAAAGTTTTCTGCCTTTTTTTTGCTGAAAATAGTTTAGTCTTTGGGCCATTAAAGGCAAATGTACCTATCGAACAGTAGTATAGCTTAGGCAAGACCGGATATTGAACCCAAAGGAACTAAGAGTACTAATACTAACTTTTTTATTATTATTTAGCCTTAAAAATAGAGTGAAGTTGCTTTAAACTATATTAACGAAGACTAAACTAAGGACACAAAGACAAAAAGGACGAATAGGAAAATAACTTTGAAGGAAAAACTCAGTTGATTACGACGATACCATTAGGAAGAATCCACCTAGATTTCACTTGTTATCTAACCCTAATTTATGTGATTTCTTTACTTAGCTTGATCCGTGAGACTCCCTCACCTATATTAAACCCTCCCTCGAGGAGAATAATGTCTAACCTTAGGTTAATTAGTGGAACTCTCGTTCACTTATAATAACCCCCTAGGATAGTAGTAAATCGATCAATGGACTCCCATATTAGGTTTCTCCCTAATCTGGCAAAATCTCGTAACCCTATCTCCAGGCGTTCGATCAACTCCACTTAATTATGTTAAATCTACTTTTAGGTAGGATCTATTCCTCCTCCACCTAAGCACATTAGATTTGGATTAAGCAACATAATTAAGAACAAACTAAGCAATTATCATATAACTTAGAAATCAAATAACAAAATTCATCTAGGTTTCATCCCCTTTAGGTATCTGAAGGATTTAGTTCATAAAGTAAAAAGAAAACATCTCAAGAGAAAAGATAAAACAAAACATAAGAAATCCCTAAAACTCCCTGAAGGGATTAAAGGAGAATTCCACCGTCTTGAGTATAATTCCAGCTTCTTGGGATGGATCAACTGGCTATCCTCGCGTTATTCCCTAACTCTGACCTTCTCAGCTTAGCTCCTTGGCCTAGCTTTGACGCCCTTCAAAGGTGGCACTTAGGGGATATATATAGGCTCTTGGAATTCGATTCTTTCTCCCTAAGTATACTTTTCCGACTAAAACTGCTCTTTCCAGCGACAGAGGCACGGCCATGGTACATGCCCGCGTGAATCGAGACCAGACCGTGTTCGGTCTCTAGGTGTTTGTCGAGGCACGACCGTGTGAGGCAAAGTTGAGGCCGTGCTCTAGGTGTTTGTCGAGGCACGGCCGTGTGGACTTTGGGCCAAGCTGTGTCAATTTCATGCTAAGGCCCATTTGTTCTGTTTTGGGCCTGTTTTATGTTTTGTTTATCCTCGAGTGCTTTCCTGGGTATAAGACATGAAAAGAAAGTATTACAAGCATCTTTTTATATAAATCAAGGAATAAATCATCAAAAAGTAAGCTAAATATGGGATTAAAATATGTTACTCTTACGGTTTATCAAATACCCCCACACTTAAGCTTTTGCTTGTCCTCAAGCAAAGTTCTCAACTTACAATTAAAACAAATTTTCCATAGTTCACAATTCCTATCAACAATGCCTTACCCTAATTCATAGATAATTTATACATGGATAATTCAATTCAAAGAGTCCTAAAGATTTAAACGAGATAAGTCATGAGTTTGTACTTTGAAAACATATGTGTCTCCCCTCATTTAAATAACTACCAACAAGGATTGATGTCCTCACTAAAGATTCACTCAAATCACTCTGAAGTATTTTAAGGTTCAAGAAAAGATCGCTCGAAAGTCGAACCTGAAGAGGTAATCCCATAGGCTTGCCTGAAAATCAAATCTCCACCACTGTAATAAGAAATGTTAAACAGATCAAAAGGTCTATGTTAAGGTTGTAACGGGGATAGGGTAAAAGGTGTGGTCACAGGCTAAAATTAAAAGGTTAGAATCGAGATCGAATTGACAAGTACCTACCTAAAGCTTTTCTGAAATTCCATCAACTGAAAAAGTAATAAACCTACTAATACGAGCTTTTCTTTTGGACATAGACTTTGATTGTGTAAGCTCACTTTCAATACTAGTAATATTGAATAATTCGAAATTTTTTTTAAGAACAAACTAAATAATTCAAGATAAATTTAACTACCAGAATAATATACTTAGGTAACTAGATCAAATCAAATCTCGATTAAGGGGTAGTCAAAAGAAAGGGTGATAACAAATACAAAGGGTTTTGGGTTAAAATTAGTGGGTTAATCAATAAAAAGGGTTGTTAGGCTCAACGGGGTTTACTAAGGGTCTATTGTAAAGGTGGCTATTCAATGGAGTGAGAGGGTTAAAACCTAGGTGCTTTTATCATCTCTGTGTATCAAATCATAACTGTGGCTTCAACATGTATAAACGAGGCAAGTTCTAGAATAACAGTTCATAGTTGACACACTCATAATTAATAAAATGAGCATGAAAAAGAATGTATGCTCTATAAGGCTCAAAATCTCACAAAAATTATGGGTGTTTGGACATCATCCTTGTGAATTTTAAATTTCAAGGTAGTATTTAAATTTAGGTTAACAGTCTAGCAAAATTTTAATTCCTGGAAAACAGACTTATCATGCTTGATTCTCTAGTATTCCTCAAATCTAATTATCAATGCACAATTAACTATGACTTATTCAAAATCATGTCAATAATAATCGCAAGTCATCAGAAATTTCATCTTAATTAGTAATATGACAAATTTGCTTAGGAACAAGACTAAATCAAGGATTTAAGAATAATGAAAAAAAGTTTGGCACTTTTATTTTACTTTCATCCTCAGAGATTTGAGAATAATGCAGAAAGTTAAGCATAACTATTCACCCCCCACACTTAAGATGTACATTGCCCTCAATGTACAAGAATAGATGATGACATTTACGGGATAAATCAAAAGAGAAGGGTAAAGAGTACTCCCTGAGGTTTGGATGTTTTTCGTGGAGGATGTGGCAAATACGGTGAAGGCGTCGGTATGGTGGAGGTGTTGGTCGGTCTGAATGACGGACTTGCGCTAGATGAAGAGATTAGGTAGTGCTTTGAGAGGTAGCCGGGATTTATTAAGACCTAAGTGAAATAAACTAAATATACAATTAAAGAAAAGAAAGATAAAGAAAGAGGAAACAAAAATTTAAACAAAAAGAAGATAAAGGATGAATGGACCGAAGAGTCCTTATTATTGTATGGTTCGCGAGGTGGGTGTGACCTCTAAGGCTGGGGAGGTGTTGGCGGTGGCGGAAGTGGTGTGATTCTCTAGCAGCATGAAGAACCTGACACTAAAAAACTCAAATCGATTAAACTAAATTAAGCAAAAAATAGTCAAAGGGAAGGAAATTGAAGCAAAAGAGGAAAGAAAAATGAATACTAAGTAGCCTCAAATATCCTTGGCTTTTTGTTTGGATGAAGCTACTGGCATGAACTCATTTTGATCGTTCTCCTTTGGGAGGTTTGGCCTTTTACCCTTCTTCGACATGATGTGATGGCTCAAGGATCTAGAGGTTTATGAGTGAAAAGTTTGAGAGGAAGAAAGGGATGGGGAGAGGGAGAAGGGCTGTAGGGTTTATATAGATTTTCAAATCTAGCACGTTCCCACGCTAGTGGTTCTAGGGTGTGTCGATGCACACGGCCTGTTCGCACGGCCGTGTGCCTAGGCATGTTGGCTCTCCATGGCTGTTCTTCCCCAAGCCACGCCCGTTTTTGACAAGTCAGTGTATAAGCACGGGTTTTAGGACACGGGCGTGGTTTGCCCGTGGTGTGGAAGTCAGTGGCTTCACACAGTTGAGGGGCACGGCCGTGCCCTTCTGTCGGTGCCCATGGGAAGGGTGGTTGAATCCATGACGTTGGGGGGTGGTTGGACTGACTTACATGGCCTCGGCTCTATCAGTGTGGCAGTTTCGGTGGTCCACACGGCTATGGCCACGGTCGCATGTAAGCCCGTGTAACCTGGAAAACCTGTATTTTTGGTTAGTTTAAAAAAATAAAATAAAATGCAAATTAATGTAAAAAGAAATAGGGTTAGTGCTCGGGTTGCCTCCGGAGAAGTGCTTGTTTATAATCTTAAGTTAGACTTTCCTCGTATTTGAAAATTTTAGGAAGGTTTAAAGGTTTGAATATCTTCCCTCATGCTTATGGTTTTATTTTCTTGGCAAAGTTGAAGTCGAGAAGTGTTTACCTTGAAATTTTCGAATATCGAATTGCTTACCTCGATTATTCCTTGTGGGAAGACATCGTGTACCTTCAGAAGAAGTTCTCTCTTTGCCTTCAGGTCTGTTGTAGTGATGTGAGGATTAGATTTATCTAACAGAACCTAGTCTCCTACTTTAAAGTGATTTGATGTCCCCACGAGCTCTTCTGGTGGTTCCTCCAGTTTTACTTCGTGCGATTTTGGTTCTTCCTCATGTAACCCTAGTTTTTCTTTAAAGTGCGTTCTCCACTCGTCTAAGTCATTGGGTTGAATACTTTGCTCCTCGTGAGTTATTTCTTTGTTAACACTGAATTAAGGATCCGGTTCAATCTGTAACACCCCAAACCCGGCCCATAAGCCCTGACCGGATCTGGTATGTCACGGAGTAAAAACGTTTTGAGATATTTTGATTAACTAGTGGAAATATGAAAATATTGTTGAGGTTATAAAAACGGTGTCTAACAAAACTTAGGTGAAATTGATTTTATAAACATGGTTGAGTTGAAACCCTTTTTCCTTTGTAAAATATTTGGTTACTTAAGTTTTTAGAAACATCAGAGTTATTTGTTAACTTGGTAAATTTTACTACCCGGTGGTAACATCTTTGAAAACTCGTAAAAGTTACCTATTTTGAAAACGTTACCTTTTCTCGATTTATTTAAAGATTTATAAGTTCATTAATGATATAATAAAAATATAGTAAAGCAACTACTTAAACATCAAAATAACAACTAGCGGCCTTATTACAATCCAAACCAAAATTTAGTAAATAATAAACTTTGACTGTGCTACCTAAAAATTCAAATTCATGGAACCAACATGGCCGCCTCGAGTTCTCTCCGGCTCCATCTCCGTGATCTACTCATCTGCAAAATGATATGGGAAGGGGTGAGTCACCAAGACTCAGTGTATAAATCCCCAACCCAGAAGTGCAAACTCATACACAAAATATTAGTAAGACATGCAAAACATGCAACCCAAAACTAGCCATCCATACTCCTTTAACGACCCCGAGCCACAAATCAATTGATGGGGCCAACCCATCGTGTGGTCAAAACCACTGATGACCATAAGTCACATTTATCAATATGTGATCAAAACCACTAGTGGTACCAAACCACTGGGACTTAGTCACAATTTATATCAACGATGTGGTCAAAACCACTGGTGACTGAAGTCATAATTAAACTAATGGGGCCAACCCATCTTGTGGTCAAAACCACTGGTGACAGTCCATAGAGAATATTCCCCCTCCTCTCTTCAATCCCATTACCAACATGCTCATATCATGCTTAACATATTATCATAAATCATGCATATAAGTCATGGCATAGCATCTTACCCATCATGTCATTCATATAACATATTTAAAGTCACAAGCAACTTACTCGAAATCCATGCTCATGCCCACAAGACAAATCACTATCACAATCATTAATTGTAACATAATAAGCACTACCAACTAATAAAGTGTGTAAGAGTTTTACACAGCTGTCTAACCGTAGATCTAAGGAGAAATCCCAAAACGTGTGCCTTTACTCCTCCTACAATCGGTCACTATGGTTAGAATCCAAAAGCTTTATTCGGCTACCAACAAAATCCCGAAGGATATGTCGTACTCGAAATAACACTTACCTTGATTGCCGATTTGGTCTTCTACCAAATCTCGAAACTGTACTTATTCCCGAAATCGTTGAGATCCCTATATGGTATATATTAGTTTCGGCTTTAAGTATAAATCCTTGACAAATGGCCCTTGGCCGAAACTACCTATTACTTACCAAAACGAATCAAAATCCCGAAAAGCCACTCCTTCAATGCACCTTCATGCTAACTACACACAAGAGAGCACATCACTTAATGTCTTAAGAAAACATTTGGCCAACCCTACCAAGGCCTTTACACATGCTTTCGGCACACCAAAACAGAAAAGAAAGAAACGGAATGCTAACTAAAGACACTTACCAACCTTTGAAATCGACAGCACCTTCCTTTGGGGATTCGGCCTATGCTCTATATGGTAAGGAATATTCGGTCACAAGGAAAAAGGGTATGGAGTCGGGCTTGAGAGAAAGAAAGGAGATGAAAGGAAAGACTTAGGGGATTTCGGCAAAGATGGAGGAAGGGTTTTCGGCTCAAGGACTATGGTATGCTTCAAAGAAAAAAAAATGAAAACTATCAAAGGACGAGAAGGGGTTTCGGTTTGAACAATAATGAAAGAAAAGTGTGCTAGCCGAAATACTTCCTAGGACTCCCTTTTTGTCATTCGGCCATTGCTTCCCAATGTGATAATTCCTATCTTTTAATTATCACCCTTTCAGTTAAATTAAAAACAATATCTATCCTTTATCCCATCCCTTATCACCTCTTCAAATAAATAAAATAAAAAATAAAATAATAATAATTCCACTCCTCCAGCCGAATTCAAAAATAAAACAAGGTGTATCCTTATCAACTTAAGAGTCCCACGTGCAGGCCATTAGCTCACTCCCTTCACGCCAGCATAAAAAAAATAAAACACCCATTGCTGCCCATGCTACTCGAACATGGGACCTCATTGTCGCAGCCCCTTACAACGCCCCCAGCCACTTTGCTACTGACTCATTTCGTGACATAAACCCCCTACAACTCCTTTTAAGAGCTCCCTCCTAAGCTCCCCCTTGTCTTAGCGCCTGAAACAAAAAAATAAAACCTCCTTGCTTTCCATCGTGACTCGAACCCGAGTCCATTCACCAAGGCCCTTAAGTGGCGCCCCAAGCCACTCTACCAAACCGACTTTCATGACCGTAATCCCTACCATTTATTTTTAAGGCCTTCCTAGCCCAACTCCCATAACGCAAAATAAAACTCCCAATGCGCAAACTCGGCAGCTCGAACCCCTGCTTTGCCGCACCCTTTCTAGCCCCTTAGGTAGCGTCCCATGCCACCCTATCACCTATTTCTTTGTGCCATGCTTCGCACCAAAAATTTTTGAAGCCTCATCACTTAGTTTTTTCTTCTCAAGTGCTAAAGAAAAACTTTTAGCCCTAAGTCAGGCCTAACCCGGGGTTATGACTAGCCCCTAAAGCAAGATAAATGAGCATAGCATTCCAATCTCTTCAAGCATACATATGAAAAATAATTTAATTCCCAACAACCCCTAATTCAGGATGTTAAAGTTTTACCCCCCTTAAAAATAATTTCGGCCTCGAAATTACTTACTAACGAATAATCGTACATCTTAACTCACCGCATTACGCTTATGCTGCGCATTCTGATCTTAATAAAACTATCTTACTTCCTAGGCACAATCTCTAAGTTCACATCCAAGGTTTCAGGCACTTCACTAGCAATACAAGAAAACTCTACAATAATCAAAGCAATTAAGGGTATTCCAGAAATAAGGAACGTACCCGTTGTCACATCTGGCACATCTTCTTCCTCGCGACGGCCAACTACATAAACCAACCTTGGTTGCCCCGCCTCTGCACCTTCAGCACCTCGGCCACGTTCGTTACCATTACCATTACCCCTAGCTGCACCTCGTCCCCTCTGAGGTTGCTGGCCATCCCTCCTGAATTGACCATGTCCTTGACTCTCAGCTTGAGTCCTAGCCAACTTCCTCGGACAATCCCTTACCCGGTGCTCCATTGATCCACACTCAAAGCACCCTCGATTACCATTACAACACTCCCCCAAGTGGGATTTCCCGCATCTACCACACTGAGGTGGCCACTGAGCAGGCTTTGCGGCTCTTTCTGATTCCCCAAATCTAGCCCTCTTCTGTGAACCTCCAGCGGACCTTGAAGGCCCAAAATTCCTTTTATCCTTACTTCTGTCCTGATTCCGCCACTCAGTTCGCTTCACTGCTTCAGCTACCTTAGCCTTTTCCATGAGAACGGCAAATTCCCTTTCACACTGAGGTGCGATTAACACCCGTAGCTCATCTCTCAACCCGTCCTCGAACCTAACGCAGCGCTCATGTTCTGTGGCCACCATACCCCGAGCATACCTACTTAACCTCAAGAATTCAGACTCATACTCGGGTACCGACTTATTCCCTTGCACCAAATTTAAGAATGCCCTACGCTGTTCATCAATGTAACCACCCCCCACATACTTCTTCTAATATGCTACCTTAAAATAATCCCAGGTGATATCACCGATCGCTGCACCCTCTCGGACTGTGAGCCACCATTGGTACGACTCATCCCGGAGGGGAGACACTATCCCCTTTAACTTCTCCTCAGCCGAGAAATCCAAGTCATCCATTATTCGTTCAGTTGCCTCCATCCAATACTCAGCCGTGTTGGGAGCCACTCCAGAAACTCCTCTAAACACTTCCGCTCCGTTAGCCCGGAGTCGTTCAACCACGGATTTTCGGGCTCCTGCACCTGTGCCTGCCTCGGCAACTCATTCCAACACTCGTGGTACAGCTTGGGATACTACATCGTTACCACCTGTCTGATCCTGAAACTCAGTTTCTGCCGCCGGCAGAATCGGCATCACATTTCCAGACCCATGACCAGACCCTGCTGGCTCCGACAAAGTCATCCTACCCCTACCACGGCCACGCGGTGGATGTCTACGACCTCTTGTACTCATTTTTCTCGTTGGCGTTTATCTGATTAAGAATTTTATGCATTATTAATACTGTTCACTGTTTACCCACGAGCAATTTTATAAGAAATAGTTTTTGAAGTGATTCTTTCGGAGTCGAATCTACCTATAGTTCCAATTTCAGGCTTATCTCCTAGTTCTAAGTACATCCATCACACAAACAACATTCACAGACCATATCCAACGTGTAAGGGCATTTTCGTCATTTCACTACCCGGGGGTATTTTCGTAGTTTTAACCTACAGGGGTATTTTTGTAATAAATCGGGGAAATTTTGAAAACTTTAATAAACCAGGACATTTTAAAATTTCCAAAACTTGAGGGTATTTTCGAAAATTTTCTCAAATTAGAGGTATGGCAGAAATTTTAGAAACCAGGGTTATTTTGGTAATTGGGTAATTCAGTAATTTTCCAAACAGGGTATCTTTACCTTTTGCAAAAATAGAATTTTCTGATATTTTCGTAAAGTAAGAATATTTTAAATAAAAGTCGAGGGTAATATGAAAATTTTAGAAAGCAAGGGCATTTTGGTAATTTTACCAACCAGGGGTATTTTCGTAAATTTTCCCAAATCAGAGTATCTTGATATTTTGAAAACTAGAGATTTTGGTATTTTTGTAAAATTATTTTAACAAAAGTTGAGGGTAGTATGGTAGTTTTACAATCAAGGGTATTTTTAGTAATTTTACAATGCAGGGGCATTTTTGTAATTTTGTAATTCGGAGATACTTTGAAAAAATTTTCACAATAATCTTTTACTACAATTAAAAGGGTAATTTAGGAACATTAAAACTAGGAATTTTATAAAACTGCATGGCTAGTCCCTTTTCGGGTTTTAATTATCGGGTTTAGCCCGTGAGTAAGTCCTCTTGGTTAAGGTGAACCGTAGCTACGCACCAGGTAGGATTCCTACTTAAGTACCAGGCTCTTCCGGATCCAATCCTAGACATGCGCACAGGGGTTGCCACACCCTAACTCAGCGACTTAGCCATAGGTTTGTTTAATTAGGCCTTTAAGTCTTATGTAAGTGTTGGGGAAAACTAATCCTAGGGTTCAAATACTTATCATGCTAATCTACGTTCCATTCCATTTCTACCCTTATCAAGTATTCACAGAACGTCATAAATACTTACCTGGGCGGATTGGTGCCGGAGACTCGATGCCATGCTGTTCAAAACAAAACCATTTTCATAATACTCCACAAAGGCCTACCAAAAACATTTTGGGCCTTGGGCCCCCACAGCCGAGTTTTGAACTGGGCTCTGATACTAATTTTGTAACACCCCAAACCCGGCCCATGAGCCCTGACCGGATCTGGTATGTCACGGAGTAAAAATGTTTTGAGATATTTTGATTAACTAGTGGAAATCTGAAAATATTGTTGAGGTTATAAAAACGGTGTCTAACAAAACTCAGGTGAAATTGATTTTATAAACATGGTTGAATTGAAACCCTTTTTCCTTTGTAAAATATTTGGTTACTTAAGTTTTTAGAAACATCAGAGTTATTTGTTAACTTGGTAAATTTTACTACCCGGTGGTAACATCTTTGAAAACTCGCAAAAGTTACGTATTTTGAAAATGTTACCTTTACCCGATTTATTTAGAGATTTATAAGTTCATTAATGATATAATAAAAATATAGTAGAGCAACTACTTAAACATCAAAATAACAACTAGCGGCCTTATTACAATCCAAACCAAAATTTAGTAAATAATAAACTTTGACTGTGCTAACTAAAAATTCAAATTCATGGAACAAGCATGGCCGCCTCGAGTCCTCTCCGGCTCCATCTCCGCGATCTACTCACCTCCAAAATGATATGGGAAGGGGTGAGTCACCAAGACTCAGTGTATAAATCCCCAACCCGGAAGTGCAAACTCATAAACAAAATATTAGTAGGACATGCAAAACATGCAACCTAAAACTAGCCACCCATACTCCTTTAACTACCCCGTGTGGTCAAAACCACTGGTGACCGGAGTCACAAATCAAGTGATGGGGCCAACCCATCGTGTGGTCAAAACCACTGATGACCATAAGTCACATTTATCAATATGTGGTCAAAACCACTGGTGGTACCAAACCACTGGCACTTAGTCACAATTTATATCAACGATGTGGTCAAAACCACTGGTGACCAAAGTCACAATTCCCCCTCCTCTCTTCAATCCCATTACCAACATGCTCATATCATGCTTAACATATTATCATAAATCATGCATATAAGTCATGGCATAGCATCTTACCCATCATGTCATTCATATAATATATTTAAAGTCACAAGCAACTTACCCGCAATCCATGCTCATGCCCACAAGACAAATCACTATCACAATCATTAATTGTAACATAATAAGCACTGCCAACTAATAAAGTGTGTAAGAGTTTTACACAGCTGTCTAACCGTAGATCTAACGAGAAATCCTGAAACGTGTGCCTTTACTCCTCCTACAATCGGTCACTATGGTTAGTATCCAAAAGCCTTATTCGGCTACCAATAAAATCTCGAAGGATATGTCGTACTCGAAATAACACTTACCTTAATTGCCGATTTGGTCTTCTACCAAATCTCGAAACCGCACTTATTTCCGAAATCGTTGAGATCCCTGTATGGTATATATTAGTTTCGGCTTTAAGTATAAATCTTTGACAAATGGCCCTTGGCCGAAACTCCCTATTACTTACCAAAACGAATCGAAATCCCGAAAAGCCACTACTTCAATACACCTTCACGCTAACTACACACAAGAGAGCACATCACTTAATGTCTTAAGAAAACATTCGGCCAACCCTACCAAGGCCTTTACACATGCTTTCGGCACATCAAAACGGAAAAGAAAGAAACCAAATGCTAACTAAAGACACTTACCAACCTTTGAAATCGACAGCACCTTCCTTTGGGGATTCGGCCTATGCTTTATATGGTAAGGAATATTCAGTCACAAGGAAAAAGGGTATGGAGTCGGGCTTGAGAGAAAGAAAGGAGATGAAAGGAAAGACTGAGGGGATTTCGGCAAAGATGGAGGAAGGGTTTTCGGCTCAAGGACTATGGTATGCTTCAAAGAAAAAAAAATGAAAACTATCAAAGGACGAGAAGGGGTTTCGGTTTGAACAACAATGAAAGAAAAGTGTGCTAGCCGAAAATACTTCCTAGGACTCCCTTTTTGTCATTCGGCCATTGCTTCCCAATGTGATAATTCCTACCTTTTAATTATCACCCTTTCAGTTAAATTAAAAACAATATCTATCCTTTATCCCATCCCTTATCACCTCTTCAAATAAATAAAATAAAAAATAAAATAATAATAATCCCACTCCTCTAGCCGAATTCAAAAATAAAACAAGGTGTATCCTTATCAACTTAAGAGTCCCACGTGCAGGCCATTAGCTCACTCTCTTCACGCCAGCATAAAAAAAAATAAAACACCCATTGCCGCAGCCCCTTACAATGCCCCCAGCCACTTTGCTACTGACTCATTTCTTGACATAAACCCCCTACAACTCTTTTTAAGAGCTCCCTCCTAAGCTCCCCCTTGTCTTAGCGCCAGAAACAAAAAAAATAAAACCTCCCTTGCTTCCATCGTGACACGAACCCGAGTCCATTCACCAAGGCCCTTAAGTGGCACCCCAAGTCACTCTACCAAACCGACTTTCATGACCGTAATCCCTACCATTTATTTTTAAGGCCTTCCTAGCCCAACTCCCATAACACAAAAAAAAAAAACTCCCAATGCGCAAACTCTGCAGCTCGAACCCCTGCTTTGCCGCACCTTTCCTGGCCCCTTAGGTAGCGTCCCATGCCACCCTATCACCTGTTTCCTTGTGCCATACTTCGTACCAAAAATTTTTAAAGCCTCATCACTTAGTTTTTTCTTCTCAAGTGTTAATGAAAAACTTTTAACCCTAAGTCAGGCCTAATTCGGGGTTATGACTAGCCCCTAAAACAAGATAAATGAGCATAGTATTCCAATCTCTTCAAGCATATATATGAAAAATAATTTAATTCCCAACAACCCCTAATTCAGGATGTTACATAATCGTTCCTTTTTTCGGTGGTTCCTGAAAAGAAGGTGTAATTGAATGGTTATCAAAAGAATTTTCTTTCTCACCTTGATTCTTCGATGACCTAGCTAAGTCGAGGGCTTGAAGACTAATTTAGTCATCACCTACACAAAGTATGAGCTCGCCTGTGGCAACATCGATTTTAGTCTTGGCAATTGCTAGAAAAGGTCTTCCTAAAATTAAGGGGATTGAATTATCCTCATCCATGTCTAAAACAACAAAGCCTACTAGGAAAACAAATTTATCGATTTTTATGAGAACGTCTTCAATAATGCCCCTAGGAATTCTAACATTTTTATCGGCTAATTGAATACTCATTCTAGTTTGTTTGGGCTTCCCTAGACCTAGTCGTTTACACAATGTATAAGGCATGACATTTATGCTTGCCCCTAAATCAGCTAACGCATTATCAATATTTAAACTACCAATTAAACATGGAATTGTAAAACTCCCTGGATCTTTTTGCTTCTGTGGTAGTCTATTTTATAACATTGCTGAGCATGTTGCGTTCAGTTCCACGTGGTGCTCTTCATCTATTTTGTGTTTGTTGGTCAAGAGTTGTCTTAAAAATTTCCTCAAGTCTGGCATCTGTAAAAGAGCTTCAAGAAGAGGTAAGTTAATATGTAATTTCTTTAACAGCTTAAGAAACTTACCGAACTGTTCTTCTGAATCATCTCTTTTTAATGCTTCGGGATAAGGTATGCGAGGTTTGTACTCCTTGATTACCGGTTTCAGTTTTTCTTGTGCTACCTCTGTTGTACCTCCATCTTCCCTATTTTTTGGAATTGGTTTGGGTTTATCTAACTCCTCGCTGTCCTGGGCTGTGATGGCTTGAATTTGCTCCTTAAGATTAATCTCGGTGTTACATGGTAGACGTTCTTGTGATCATTCTGACATTAGCTTTACGAGTTGTTCTACTGCGTTAGTTACATCCTTGACCGACTTAGCAATTTCACTGATTCGGCTCTCGTTGCTTTTGATTGTTCTATCAGTTTCTTGGATACGTTTCTCTGTGTCTGCTAAGAACCTTGCCATCATCTCCTCGAGGGTAGGTTTCTTCTCCTGTGGATAAGGCTGATTTTGGAAGTTTTGAGGAGGTTGTTGCCTTTGATTTTCTTGATTGCCTTGACCTCCCCATGAAAAATTTGGGTGGTTCCTCCAACCTGGATTGTAAGTGTTACTATAAGGATTATTATTAGATCAGAAATTATTACCTATATAGTTTATCTGTTCGCTCTCTGCTTCCGATTGGTAGGGTGAGTACTCAGGATTCGCTACGGTTACACTTGCGTCACACTACATAACTGGATGTGCCTGCGAAGAACACAAACTATCAAGTTTTTTATTCATCATCTCAAGCTGTGTTGATAGCATGGTCATAGCATCGATGTTGAAAACTCCTGCTGATTTCATCGGTTTGGTCCTTAAAGCTTGCCACTGGTAACTGTTGAATGACATCTCCTCAATGAACTCGTAGGCTGCTTCTGGAGTTCTGTTATTCAATGTTCCACCGGCGGCTAAATCAATCAGTTGCCTCGTTGAGGTGTTTACATCATTATAGAAAGTTTGAACTCGTAGCCACAAGGGTAAACCATGGTGTGGGTACTCCTCAAGAGATCCTTGAATCTCTCCCATGCATCGTACAACGTTTCTAAATCCATCTGCACAAAAGAAGAGATATCATTCCTTAATTTGGCCATTTTGGCTGGTGGAAAATATTTCATTAAAAACTTTTCAGTCATCTGATCCATGTAGTGATTGACCCTCGTTGTAATGAGTTTAACCACTTTTTAGCTTTATTTCTCAATGAAAAAGGAAATAACCGAAGACGTATGGCATCATTAGAAACACCATTTATTTTGAAGGTATCATAAAACTCTAAATAGTTAGCTATATGCATGTTTGGATCTTCTTCCTAAAACCATCAAATTGAACAAACTGTTGAATCATTTGTATTGTGTTAGGCTTTAATTCAAAATTGTTAGCAGTTATAGCGGGCCTAACAAAACTTGATTCTGCTCCTGTTAAATGCGGTTTCGCATAATCAAACATTGTACGTGGAGCATTATTTTCCCCCACATCGTGTGGTGGTGGATTAGTCTCGTCCATCCCTTCAGTAGGATTGGATCTGTCTTCTTCCTTCCTTTCTGTGTAATTTAGGGCTCACCTGGTTTCCCTGCGATTCCTACGAGCGGCTGCTTCAATATCACTGTCGTATACCAAAGGTCCTCTCGGGTTCCTTCTAGTCATAAACTAGAGGTTCCTAAAAAGAGAAAGAAAGAAAAATTAGCAAAAATTAAAATTTAACCTAAGAAAACAAAAGAAATATATTGCAAATAAAATAACAGCTAAAGTAATAAAAATAGAGCTTTCTTAATATTTTAGTTCCCCGGCAACGGCGCCAAAAACTTGATCGCTGTAAATCAGAGCTTTAAAATTTATAATGAATGTGATCGAACCTGGAAACTAACTCTGACAATGATTAAAGGCAAGTGTACCTATCGAACAGTAGTATAGCTTAGGCAAGACTGGATATCAAACCCAAAAGAACTAAGAGTGCTAATACTAACTTTCTTTTTATTATTTAGCCTTAAAAATAGAGTGAAGTTGCTTTAAACTATATTGACGAAGACTAAACTAAAGACACAAAGACAAAAAGGACGAATAGGAAAACAACTTTGAAGGAAAAACTCAGTTGATTATGATGATACCCTCAGGAAGAATCCACCTAGACTTCACTTGTTATCTAACCCTAATTTATATGATTTATTTACTTAGCTTGATCCGTGAGACTCTCTAACCTATATTAAACCCTCTTTCGAGGCGAATAATGTCTAACCCTAGGTTAATTAGTGAAACTCTCATTCGCTTATAATAACCCCATAGGATAGCAGTAAATCGATCAATGGACTCCTATATTAGGTTTCACCCTAATCCAGCAAAATCTCGTAACCCTATCTCTAGGCTTTCAATCAACTCCGCTTAATTATGTTCGATCTACTCTTAGGCAGGGTCTATTCCTCCTTCACCTAAGCACATTAGATTTGGATTAAGCAACATAATTAAGAACAAACTAAACAATTATCATATAACTTAGAAATTAAATAACAAAATTCATCTAGGTTTCATCCCCTTCAGGTATCTGAAGGATTTAGTTCATAAAGTAAAAAGAAAACATCTCAAGAGAAAAGATAAAACAAAACATAAGAAATCCTTAAAACTCCCTGAAGGGATTGAAGGAGAATACTGCCGTCTTGAGTATAATTCTGGCTTCTTGGGATGGATCAACTGGCTATCCTCGCGTTATTCCCTAACTCTGACCTTCTCGGCTTGGCTTCTTGGCCTAGCTTTGATGCCCCTTCAAAGGTGGCACTTATGGGATATATATAGGCTCTTGGAATGCAATTCTTTCTCGCTAAGTATCCTTTTTTGACTAAAATTGCTCTTTCCAGCGACAAAGGCACGGCCATGGCACACACCCGTGTGAATCGAGACCAGACCGTGTTTGGATTTCTAACTTGAGGCACGGTCGTGTGAGGCAGAGTTGAGGCCGTGCTCTAGGTGTTCGTCGAGGCACGGCCGTGTGGACTTTGGGCCAGGCCGTGTCGATTTCATGCTAAGGCCCATTTGTTCTGTTTTAGGCCCGTTTTGCGTTCTTTTTATCCTCGTGTGCTTTCCTGGGTATAAAACATGGAAAAGAAAGGATTACAAACACCTTTTTATATAAATCAAGGAATAAATCATCAAAAAGTAAGCTAAATGTGGGATTAAAATATGTTACTTTTACGGTTTATCACATATGAACTTGCCACAGATTGAAATTTGTAATGCCATCGAACTTCTCAATGTTGAACCTTGTTGTTGCCATTCCTAAACGGGTTGAATGCAGAAAATAAACTAGCTCTGATACCAATTTGTTGGGGATAAACCTAATTAAGCAACGAAGAAGTAAAATAACAAAGAAATTGAAAAGATCAAACACAAATATTTGCATGGAAAAACTCCTCCGAAGAGGATAAAAAACCACAGAAGAAACTAAATTTACTATACCGACAAAAACGAAGAGTACAAAGATGATAAAACTAAACCCCGAAACTCGAAAAATAAATACTCTCAAAATGTAAACACAAAATTCTTTGAAAGCGTGTAAAAGCTAATACCTAAATTTGTAATGGGTTATTTTTCTAAGGTGGAAAAGGGCTTATTTATAGGCTAAATTCGTAGTTCAAATAATTTTAAAATAACTTACATTAATCAAAGTTCGACTAGTATAAATAATCAAAATTTAATTAGTAGAAGAAAACCGAGAGAATTGCATAACAATTCGCTTTGTCATGACGCCCTTCATTGAGTCATCAGGACGGGAAGTCCCTTCTCGTCGGGATGTTGATGGTCGGGTCATTGGGACAACGCCTCTTCCTCGTTGGGACATTAACTCTATTTCAGCCAAAAATGCGAGGCATACTCCACAAAGTTTATTTATTATATATGTATTACAATATTAGATATAAAATAAAGAATAGTTAGTAAAATTTTAAACTTGAAATTAGAAATATGAGTAATAACTTTTGTAAAAAAAATAACATCTCTTCAAAATAAGCGACAAGCTTTCTTTCTTTCTATTAAAAATAAGTCATAGGAGTGTTTAAATATTACTAATTGAATTAATTTCTTACTAACTCATGAGACATGCACAGATGAGGTAAAATTTATTACTTTCCGTTCACCGGAACTGTCAATTTCCAACTCATGTAGCCTAAAAATAATACTTTTACTAAATAATGTATCAATGTAATATCAATATAAAAATATTTTAAACAAAAAAAATTAGTGTGAATTACTAACAAATCAAAATTTGATATTACAGTTTATTGGCGAAAGCAGATATATTGAGTCTTTGCTCATTGTCGTGTAACGAGAATGGAGCAAAGACTATAAAAGGACATTCTTTGCCCGGTCTTGTTGAGCCTTAACTTCTTGATCCTCATCTTCTTCAAGTAGTCTCTAACCCAACTGCAACTTCAAGGAGATTGAATATGTAGCATTAATCTTATTCTACTGCAACTTCAGGGAGATAAGACCTGCTCTTGTAGATTTAATCCATCCAACTGTAACTTCAGGAAAATGAGACTAGTATTTTTGATCTTGCTTCACTGCAATATTCAGCAAGACAAGATCTGATATTTTCAGTTTGCTCCGCTACAAACTCAGGGAGGCAAGCTAATATCTTCGATTTGCTTCTTGCAACTTCAGGAAGATAAGATCTGCTGTCTTCAGTCTGCTCCGCTGCAACTTCAGGGAGGCAGGCTAATATCTTCGATCCGATTCGTTGCAAACTCAGGAAGACAAGATCTGCTATTTTCGGTCTGCTCCACTGCAAACTCAGGGATGCAGGCTAATATCTTCGATCCACTTCACTGCAAACTCAAGAAGACAAGATCTGCTATTTTCAGTCTATTCCACTGCAAACTTAGGGATGCCACACTTGTATCTTCGATCCACTTCACTACAATATCAGGAAGACAAGATCTGCTATCTTCAGTCTGCTCTACTGTAAACTCAGGGATGCCAGGCTGATGTTTTCGATCCGCTTCACTGTAAACTCAGGAAGACAAGATCTGCTATCTTCAGTCTGCTCCACTGCAAACTCAGGGACGCCAGACTGGTATCTTCGATCCGCTTCGCTACAAATTCAGGAAGACAAGATATGCTATCTTCGGTCTGCTCCACAACAAACTCAGGGATACCAGACTAGTATCTTTGATCCGCTTCACTGCAATCTCAGGAAGACAAGACTGCTATCTTCAATCTGCTCCACTGCAAACTCAGGGATGCCAGGTTGATGTTTTCAATCCACTTCACTACAAACTCAGGAAGATAAGATCTGCTGTCTTCAGTTTGCCCCACTGCAAACTCAGGGATGCTAGGCTGATGTTTTCGATTCGCTTCATTGCAAACTCAAGAAGACAAATTCTACTATCTTCAGTCTGCTCCACTGCAAACTCAGGGATGTTAGACTTGTATCTTCGATCCGCTTCACTGCAAACTCAGGAAGACAAGATCTGCTATCTTCGGTCTGTTTTACTGTAAACTCAAGGATGCCAGACTAGTATTTTTGATCTGCTTCACTGCAATATCAGGAAAACAAGATCTGCTATCTTCAATTTGCTCCACTGCAAACTCAGGGATGCCAGGTTGATGTTTTCGATTCGCTTCACTGCAAACTCAGGAAGACAAGATCTGCTGTCTTCAGTCTGCTCCACTGCAAACTCAGGGATGCCAGGTTGATGTTTTTATCCGCTTCACTGCAAACTCAGGAATACAAGATCTGTGAGTTCACCGATATTTTGACACCGTCCTCTGGAGGACCTATCTTGTAAAATTGGTTTATGTGTTTATGCTTATGCAAAATGGTTAGGATGTTATGATTTGAATGAATCAACTGCTCCTAGCTGAATGACATGTATGAATGCAAAATGTCATACGGATGATCCTTTTTAATAATTAGGATGTCACCACCTGTTGCTCATCAGGGCTTTATCATTAACGTAGTACACTGTCTTCCTACTCGGTTGGCATTTGACAGAAAACCCAACAACATTTTGCTCAACTGATTTGACCCACTAACTTCAGGGTCCTTTCCACTGTACCTTAAGGACATAAGGCATGTAACATTTTCAAATCATCTCACTGCGATTCAGGATTATATGATTTGAAACTTTTCCAATCTGTTCCCATTGCAATTTAAGGGTATAGGACTTGTATTTTTTTCAATTCATCCCACTGTAACTTTGGGGTATATGATCTGTAACTTGTTCCATCCACTGATCACTCCCAGTGACCCAACCAGATGTGTATGCATGTACTCGCATGGATGTAGAATGTCATTTTTTCTTTTCGAGAATGATTCCTTCTACGATTAGGTTGTCATTGCTTATTTTCTATCGGATTTGTATTACCGACACAATATCTAGTCTTTTGATCAACCAATGTCCTTGACAGAAAGTCTGAAGAGACAAACTCGCTTTGGGCTCAAATATTTCCAACCCTTAAGCTTGGTGAGTTCTAAACAATAGTCTTGTTTTAGGTTCCTATACTATTTAAAAGCTTCCAGAGTAATATGCGAAACTCTTTTTATGAAAGTATTATTAGTCCATTAATCATTATTTCAATATAAAACGCTTGAAAAAGACCACAACAATGGTAAAAAAGGAAATTAATCAGGAGCATAGCCCGAAACAAATAAGTTAATCAAAGATAACCAAGACAATAAAAGAAAATTGATTGGGGTGTATCTTAAAAAAAATAAAGTAATCAAAGATAGCCAAGGCCATAAAAGAAAATTGATTAGGGTGTATCTTGAAAAGAATAAAGTAATCAAAGATAGCAAATTCAAAATGGGTAAGTAGAAGCTAGGTGCCCCAGATATCGCATCCTGAGCTTCTCTATACAAAATTCTTGATGATCATTTTGAGTTCAATACGTGTTTAGAGGATCCGGAGTACTTTGTCAATGCCTCAAGACCTAGCATACTTCCTCATTGTTAATTCAGGCATAGCAAGACTGCTACAAGCCCTATCTTTGATCAAAATTTGAGCTGCCCTTTTCGGGTTTTCGGCTCAAAACCCCTTTGGTCTTAAAGCGCCCTTTGCGGGTTTTCGCCTTGGCCTTTCCCCTTTCAGGTAAAGTACTTATTGACTAAACCTGATTTCGTCGAATTGGGCAAGTCTTCGCCATCCGTCTCGGTCAATATCAATGCTCCTCTAGAACAGGCCCTTTTTTACTACATAAGGTCCTTCCCAGTTTGGCATCCACTTTCCTCTGAAATCTTTTTGTATAAGAAAGATTTTTTTCAACATCAGGTTCCCCTTGTGGAATTCTCTAAGATGAACCTCTTTGTCGTAAGCTTGCATCATCTGACCGTGATGGATAACTTTTAACCCTTTCTTCGATTAGGTTCAATTGGCAAAAACGCTTCCATTCCATAAACTAATGGGTAAGATGTTGCCTTGGCAAAGGTCTTGGCCAACGTTCGATAACCATAGAGGATAAATGGTAACTTCTTTATGCCAATGTTTACAAGTCTCGGTCATCTTTCCTACAATCCTTGTTTTGTTTTTTGTTTTATTCTTTTTGGCTGCCTTTGCTGCTCTATGATATGGCGTCTGATCTTTGAACAGGCTACAAACTTTTGACATTGTCCTTTTTGGCATTCTTTGTCGGCACTTGATCTTTTTTTTATTGTCGACCTTGTAAAATTAACATGTGAAGCTACTTTCTCCTTCTTAATGAAGTAATTGATGACCACCAAGATAAATCGATGTATACTAGAAATTTTACCGAGATTGGCCTGCCCCACATAGAGAAAGTCTATGAAGAAATTAGTGAGGCATATGAATCTTGTCTGATGCCATCCCCTTCTATGTAGATTAGCAGTACCCAAACCTCATGATTAGCTTGGCTATTGTAAAACCATTAGCATGTGTCGTTCTGACATCCTTATGGACCTCCTTTAAGATTTCAATGTATTCGCGTCTCAGTAGCCCAGGCATGTCCTGATATGATCGTGAAAAAATATCTTTGAATTCTTGAAAATAACACAATGATGTCTCGCCTTATTTTTATGGTGAGCTAGGCTATAATCTTCACATATTTTCTAGGCTCATAATATCCACTGGCCCTTTGTAGAGTAAGGTCTGTTTTTCATCTTGTTCTACCATTCGTAACAAATCAGAAGATAGGTTACAATCTTTGTCATCTTCAATGTCCTAAAATCCCTCTAGACACATATCTTACTCGAAAAGAGACTCTGAGTCAGTAGCAACACTGCTCACATCGTTGATATTTGGAGACCTATTGTAGGTTTGAAGGAAGATTCCAAAGAATAAATGATTCAAAGAATGATTATTTGTATGGTCATAAATGAAGAATGAAAGGGTACTTGAAAGAAAGTCCAAAGAGCAAACAAAAGGGAAAAAAACTAAGAACAATTGTATGTACAGTAAGAAATGGAAAAAATAAAAGAATATTTGCTCAAAAAGATGCATTTTATTGAAATAAAAATTCCGGACACAAGCCTATTTCACAAAAGGGTTCTTATTGCCTCTAGGCTTAAGGCAACAAGCATGTTTTGAATATTACTCTAGATTAGCTCTAAAAATACAGGGATCTCTTCCACAGTCCCATTATTCAAAACACTTCCAAGTATGCAAGGGCTTGGAAACTTCGTTCCCCATTTCCCTATTCGCTTTTGACTTTTTCAAGGAGTCGCAACTTTCTTGTCTCCTCCTTGAATTATCACATTTACTGCCTCGTCAAAGATCAGGTTCTGCTGAAACATTGAACTTCACAATTCCCATTTTAATAAAACTTTCGACCAACTTTTTAAATGTAGTACAGTTTTCAATTGAGTGACCCGTTATTCCCGTGTGGTACTCACATTGGGCATTCTCATTATACCATTTTGGGAACAGAGTTTGCACGGGTTTCGAGTAAAATGGAGACACCACATGCGTATCAAACAAATTATGATACAGCTCCTTGTATGTCATCGGGATAGGTGTGAAGTGGAGCCTTTCTGCATTTGGCCTCAAGTTAGATTCTTGCTTTGAAGAGCCTTGATAGCTAGTGGTTACAGCCCTCGGCCGGCATACGGTGACTGATTTGGGATTCATGCTCAAGATACTCACTTCATTTTCCTTGTTTCTTGGGGCTGACCTTTTGGCACTTTCTCCCGCGTCTATCATCCCACTCCTTACCGCATTTTCAATCATCTCACTGGATATTACTATATCTGAAAAGCTTATGGTGGCACTTCCTAACATATGATTAATGAATGGGGCTTTTATAGTATTGATGAAAAACATCGTGGTTTCCTTTTCTAAAAGCGGTAGCTGAACTTGCATGGCAACTTCCCTCCATCTTTGTGCATACTGCCTAAAGTTTTTATTTGATTTCTTCTTCATGCTTTGCAAGGTGATTCTATCAGGAGTCATGTCTGTCACATGATTGCATTGTTACATAAATGCTTGTGCTAGGTCTCCTCAGGAATTAATCCTAGCACGACTCAATTGGTTGTACCACCTGAACGCTGCCCCCACCAAGCTATCTTGAAAGCAATGGATTAATAGTTGATCATTATTAACATACCCAATCATCCGTCTACAGAACATGGTAATATGGGCTTCAGGACAACTAGTCCCATTGTACTTCTCAAATTCTAGCATTTTGAACTTGTGAGGAAGCACCAAACTTGGAACCAAGATCAAGTCTTTAGCATCAATTCTATAGTGATTATCAGCGTTTTCCAAGGCCTTGAACTTTTCTTCTAACCATCTACAACGATCCTCTAACTACCTTGGTAATTCAGTTCTTTTCCTCTCCGCTATATCTAAATCAGGGATAACAGGATTAGCAGGGTTATCTCCTAGGTTAGATCCTGAGCCAACTTGGAAATTCATGGGCACCCCAGTATCAGCTTGACCTTGTTGAGGCCTAATTGTAACAGATGGCCTTCGAGGATATGCTTCAGGTTATGTTTGTGCATACGGTGGGGTAAAACCCAGAGAATAATCCTTATTATGTTCTCTAGCATTAGTCATGGGGCCTTTTCCCTTGTCCATTGCCCCATTCAGTAGCTGAGTCATTTGAGCCACCATATTCCTTTGGGCTTTCATCATTTGTTCCCTCATATCTTGTTGGATCTTTGCCAACTACTCTTGCAGCTGGTCTTGCATGTCTCTCTGAAACTGTTCGAGTCTTTGATCCATATTTTTTGTCTTAGCACGAGTACCGTAACGATGTTTAGTTTCCAGATTAACTTTCTCTCTTTCTCTCTTTTTCTGAAATAACTTCAACTAATTAGGGTCCTTCTATGGATTTTAATGCATATGATGCGATGTAATGCAAATGCATAAAATGAATGCAAAAAGAAAGAGAGGCGTTGATTCTGAATTCAATTCCATTAGAAAAACTTTTCTAGAAAATAAATTCCTTTACACAAAACGGATATTTATACGGCCTTTCCCTCATATTCCAAGCGAAGACATTGATCCCTTTCTTCTTATCTGGATATTAAGGTCCAATCTCACGAACTTTCTAATAAATGTCTCTACTAGCTCTTTTTACTTGATCTGGGTCGCGGCTCACTGCTCACTTATTTCCACAATGCTCGTTAACCTCTTCAAGAAAGCCAAGACGTGGTGATTCTCGAATAGTCTTTGTCAGCTTAAATCCTTGGGCAATAAAGTCTTGTATTCCTTCATGAACTATCAATCTTCTCTCGTTGTGTTTACTTTGACCATATTTGGAAGACCGTATTATAATCCACTTTATCAAGAAATCCATTTTCTCATGACAAACTCTTCTATTTAGCAATCAAATTTGAATCAACACCTCTTTTCTATGATGTGAATGCAATGCAATCAAAACAAAAGATAACAAGTTAGTATCATATACAAAGAATAAAATTCAAAGTAAGTGAGAAAACATCAAACATCTAAATGGATAACTGCTAGAGTTCAGCATAGTTCTACCTAAGGTGGGCTCTTAGGGTTCACTATATGTGGTTTAGTTCTAAAGAAAAGGTACCTGAACTAGCAGATTCCTCAATCTTCACTCATTATAGGCTCATACAAATCGAGTTTAGTTCAGGGGAATACATTTCCCTATGACCATGCGGAAGTGAAAACCTCATGAAGACATAGGTACAGATGTATCCCAGAAGCAATCCACTAGCCCATGCGGAGGTGAAAACCTCACAAAGGCATAATTTCTCACTGCCACTTAAAAGTGCGACCACAACGGTCATGCAATGCAATGTGCGCAAGAAAATAACAATCACATGCAATAACACAAACAAATGCAACAAATGGATCATAATTTTCAAATCAAATTTTCAAATCGAATTTTCAAATTTCCGACAAAGGATAGAAAATAATCAATTTTACGGCTTGACTTTCTTATTGTCCCCAGTGGAGTCGCCAAACTGTCAAAACCATTTTTATATTTTAAAAAAAAGGGGATCGACTTTAAAACGAAAATGGAGTCGTCACCAATCCCTTTTTGCTTAGGTGTGATCGGATCACCTTATAAAACGTTTTATTTCAAAATATTGATTTTGGCCTACGAAATTCAAGAAAAAGGGTTCGGGAGTCAGCTACATACGAGGTAGGATTAGCACCCTCGTAACGCCCAAAATTGGTACCGGATTGATTAGTTATTGTCCTAATGCCGAAAATTCGAAAAGATTTAAAAACATGATTTCTTTAAAAACTTGAACAATTTGAGTTGGAACTTGAGATTCCTTTGTTCCGAAAGCATACAAACATCACATCCAACACATTAGGATATGATGTTTTAAACCCTCGTAACCTAAATAATCTCATGATTTACAAAATTCATTAAAAGGATATTTAGTTATTTAGTTAAATGGAAAATCGAAACTCAGCACATTAGGGCACTATTTCCCGAATTTCTAAACACAAAACATTGCATTATTTAAGAAAAACTTTTGGATAAAATGTGGTAATTAAAGGAGATAGATATTTTTAAACAAAGATTTGAAAAAAATAACATTAAGTTATTACAAAAAGTACAATTTACTAAAGTTACAGGTCATACTGACAATTAGCACTAACATAAACAATTAAGTAAAAGAATGACAATCAATAATAATAATGTTAAGGTAAACAAAGATAATGGATTCAAAAAAATGAACAATCAAAATAGAAAATATAGAGTAGATAATAGCAATTTTAAAAGAATCTATGAAAAATTAAGGAAAAACATTTATTCACAAGATTAAATTCATGTATAAAAAATAATAATACAAGGTAAATAATATACTCAAAAACAAATATTATAATAATTTTTTAGAAAAATAAAAAAAAGTATAAAAATGATATGGTTAAAAACCTAAGATGAATAATACATGTACATGATAAAATAAATAATACATTTTTTTAAAAAATAAATAGAATATATAAAAACTTTAACTATAAAGAAATATAAGGGAAAGCATATATAATATAATAATAGTCTATTATATACATAAAAGAATAATATACATATTTAAAATAAACAATATATAAAAAATTTTGCCTTAATAATAAAACAATTTAGAATGATGTACGACATACAAATTTTCAAATAATACATATTATGATTAAAGTTAAATAATATATAATATATAGATAATATATAACAAATAAAAATAATAATATATATGATAAAACAATTTAATGTAAATAAGGAAAAGCAAAAAAGAAAAACAAGTTTAAAATAATTAAAATAAATGAATAAATAATGATTAAGTAATTAAATGAATAAAAAAGTTAAAAAAACGCATAAGTCAACCTAACTCCCATAATATGAGGATTCAACGAAATTCCTCCACCAAAATCTAACTCGAACAGAAACAACTCAAAAAGAAATGAAGATGAGCGAAGAACAAAATAAAAACAAGCCACAGAAAATAAGAACGCAAAAGAGAGAAATTTGAGTGAATGCTCTCAAGAATTTTTATTACTCAAAATTCCAGTCCCTTTACAATGAAGGGAGAAGCCTCTATTTATAGTTGAGCCTCCCTAAATTTAACGGTACAGATCAATTACATCAACGACTAAGATTAAAAGGTATCTACAAATTAAATCTCTAATATTACAAAATCATATCTTTTAAGATTGCATATCATATCTAAGATTTGCATATCATATTTAAGATTGCATATCATATCTTCTAAGATTGCATACCATATCTTCTAGGATTGCATATCATATCTAAGATTACATATCCTTGAAGATTGTTTTCCCATATACGCCAAGCTTGTAGATGGATCTTCAATCTTTTCAAATAATGGTCATTCCGATCGAGCTAAATTATATATTTTGGATTAGACTTGGACTTTGTTTTATTATTTTAGGTTTATTATTTTTTTGTATGGGCTCGGACTAAATTAACCTATTACATTGAGATCTTCTTTTTTTAAGACCTAGTGGTGAATTTTGTTTAATGCCTTTTAGTACTATTTGAGTGGAGGGTTTTTGTTTTTGGTAGTATATTGTAATCCTATTGTACTTGAAAGAAGTTGGTTACCTTAACTGAGCCAAAAAAAAAATATTTTTATTTTTCCAAAATAAAAATTTGATATATATTTTTCCAAAACATTTTCTTAAGGGAACATCATCATCTAACATTAATTTAACATAAACACGTATTAAAAGTATTCTTATGCTTTCTTTTTTTATGCTTTCATGTTTTTTTTTTTTTGTTTTGGGGTTGTAACACATTCAAGATTCGAATACCCCTTGGTGTCTATTTAAGTAGCTATCGGTTATCCCACTAGTGTAAATGCTTTGTGGAAAATGATTTTGGAAACTTTAATTTAAGTTCGAATATTTCAAAGCTATACACCATTTTTTTTAGCCTTGATTTTAACTACTCTATAAAAAAAAAAAAGCACAATTAGCAGCTCTTCTTTTAATCATGTCATTCTTGATTTTTAACATCAAATAAATTATTTAAATTTAGTTGTTTCCCAAAGTTTGACGTTCAACTTTTTTAATTCTTCCGTTTGCTGCTCGGTCAATTTTTTTGTGTTCTCTAACTTTATCAATCTCCTTTATTTTATCTTCGCTTTCGATAATTTTCTTTTTCAAAACATTGCCAGCATTCACATTCCATTTCTTAAGAATTCTCGAGTTTTCGCAATTTTACTGTCATTTGCCGTTTTAAAGTATCCAATCTATTTAGTCCTTATTGATATAAGTCTTTCAATTGAACCAATCATTCTTCCTCCAATAAAAAATCTATCAAATCTGCTACGTTTATTGTCCAGACCAATCTATGTGAAATTTCATGATCTAACAGTAATTCAACTTAAACAAGTATTCTTATGCTTTCTTTTTTTATGCTTTCATGTTTTGGGGGGGGGGGGGGGTGGGGGGTTTACACATTCAAGATTCGAACACCCCTTGGTGACTATTTAAGTAGCTATTGGTTATCCCACTAGTGTGACGTAATGAATGTGACATAATTTGATAAGGTTTGAAAAATGCTTTGTGGAAAAATGATTTTGGAAACTTTAATTTAAGTTGTATTTCAATAAATATATAAAAATAATTTATTAATAATATATAAAATATAAATTTTAAATATTTTCAAGTAATTAATATATGATTAAAATATGTTTTAAGTTTTTGTATTTTTTTCACATTTGAAATTTAATTCAATTTTTCAGATTAAAAAATATAAGTTTGATTGTTGAAACAATTAAGATTGTTATGTTAAATAAATTTATTATAATATCATTTTTTGTTACATAGGTATTAAGTGAATATTTCTTTTATTTCAAGATATTATTTCAATAAAATGTTTGAATTTTTATACAAAATGAATTAGTAATATATTATAGTTTTTTTTAAATTAAAATTTAAAAAAAAAAATCAAATATGATCAAAATCTCAAATGTTATTATATAAAATATTCCATATATTGTTACAGGTGTATAACAATTATCTCTCTATCAGGGGTGAAGCCAGGGGCTGACATGGACCCCGATTCCCCCTAAAATGTAAAATTGTTATTTGGGACCTTAGAATTTTTTTTAAAATTTTAAATTAGTAAAGGTAAAATCTCACTTTGGCCCCCCTAAAATTATAAAAATTCAATTTAATCCTTTACAAATTATAAAGATATAAACTATAAAAAATTAAAATTTTATCCGGCCCCCCCTAAAAAATTGTTCTGACTTCGCCTATGCTCTCTATAACATCTAAAATTTTATTTAACAAATAAGACTATTATAGAAAACCTCGTCAACCTATTATAGAATTAAAGATAGTTATTCAAACAGTTTTCTTTAAACTATATTTCCTCATTTTATAGGCTTAAAGATTCTTATGAGGTAGGTAGAGTTTTGTAAATACAACTAACTGGTACTGGTTGGCAAATGAAAATTATTCGACCGATACTTAAAAATGTATATTTTAAATATATATAATTAGGATTAAAGGATTTTTGGAAATTAAAATTCATATGATGGGCAATTTTAAGTTAGGGGCGATTGATTATTATATTATTATATTTTTTAAGTAATACGTTGGTTAAATTTATTATTTATCTATTTATGTGATGTGAGTTATGGTTTCAGTCCGTAATAATTTTATTTTTGTATTACAAATTTAATATACAAAAATTATATAAATAAAAAAGTTCATAAATTTATAAATAAAAAAAATCATGGACATTTAACTTTGTTGTTATGGATAATGCATGGGGTAAACTACTATATAAGTGGGTGTATACTGCAATATTTGAAGCATAACGCAACCAAACCAAAAACACATACAAGTCTACCATGGCTAGTTTTCAAATATTGAAGAGAGTCCAAAAAAGCACAACGGGGAAGCTTTGGAACTCTTCCAGCCAAACTCTAACCCTGACTGACAAGAAAGTTTGGCAAGGCTCTCATTATACGGAATTCCCTGAAACCATTCAAGATGGAGATAATGGTGAGTTTACACATGATGCTGATGAGGATGAATTTTCTGGTTCAATTGTTGGTCTTGTGTACAGGCGACGTGATGGAACTAGGTGGGTTATTGCCTGGAGCAACCCACTACTTGGAGACAGCAAGGTATATATATATATATATATATATATATATTGCATTCAATTCATTCTTACTATGCATTACTTAATTAAAATGTTTTCTATCATCGATTAATCTATGATTTGCTGCAGGTGTTTACTGATATCCAGCAACAACCTATTCACTGGGGGCAAATCAAAACCAATCTTGATAAAAGAGGAAAACAAAAATTTAAAGTTTCAAAGTTTGGGTACATTGCATCAGTTGAAATTGATCCCTTCACAGTGAAGGCATCATTTGAGTTAGAGCCATAACTGTGGTGGTAATTAAGGCTATCAAAACTAAATAATAATGTGCTGTCTGCTGGGTGCATTGCTTGTACTACTACTACTATACTAAATTTGATAGCCAGTAGATATAAAAGAAAGTGTGTCTTCAAATTAAGGCCTTCATTATCATATCAGTGCCATGGATGGCTGACTATTTGTAAAATGTTATTATGGAAAAATAAAACAGAAAGGCCTTGTGTAGCTTATCTTTTCACTCAATTTATAGTATATGGTTTCTCCACCAACCGCATCCACCCATCAGAACTATTTGTTTAATTGAAGATAAAAATTGAGCAAGATTGCAAATCGAAAGGCCTATTACACATGTATGGTGTAGGGGTCTTGTTTTTCATTATCAATGCACTTCATGTGTAAACCAGTAAGATTGGGTCTATCAACTCTAGGTAAGGTTGTTGGCGTATATAGCTAAAATGTAATGATTTGGTGATAATTTTATTTTTTGCTTCTACCGATTAAAATTTTTTCAAATAAATTGCAAAATAAAAATTTTCTTGTCAAAACAAAAAAACTCTTTTCTATAATAAAATTAAACTCAAGTTTCTTCAGAATGTCCATTCATAGCAAAGCAGACCTCTATGAAAAAGTCATAACATATTTTTTTTATAAATAAAAAAAGGTTAAATCATTTTTTTATTCTAGAATAGAAGCATTTTATGTTATTTTTTCATCTCTATTCAATTTTTATGCAATTTGTATTGTAGTATATACAAATATAATTTAAAAAATCCATAGAAATATTTAAATAAAACCAATAAGATTATTTTATTTTTTAAAAAGAGATGTCTTTGACATTCAATTATAACTTTTCTAATATTGTTTTTTAAGAAAATATTTTTAATATCATTAATTTTAATTATTTTCAGTGATTGTTTTAAAGTTATTATTTATTAAAAAGGAAAAAAAAGGAATTTAAAAAGAAAAAAGTAAAAAAAAAAAAAAGAAAGAGTCGAAAGATTTAAAACGAGAAAAACGGTTTAAAGAAACAAAAGAAAAAATAGTAAGAAAAATAATGCACGTTCTAACTCATTCAAAGAAACACCTAATCAAACTTAGACATAAACATTATGACACCAATCCAACATACATCAATTTAATATTCATAAACACATTTAAAACATATAGATTTATAACATCTAATGCGTCATATTAATATATAACTAAACCACTTATTGATAAAAAAAAATACAAATTAAAAGGCTAAAAGTGGCAAAAATTTAAATGGAGAGTTAAAATGATTTTTTTTTGGTAAATTTGGAGGGCCAAAAAAGTTATTATGCCTTTTATTTTTTATTATTTTTGGAATTTGTAGCGCAATAAAAATGCAAGTTAACAAATGCAAGTTCAAATGATAACTTTTCCATCCATTTTTGGGATAGTTTGATAAAAAAAAAATGCAAGTGGTGAATGTAACACCCGATTTTTGGGGTTAGAAGTTTTGATATTTGTAGGTAGGGTCAGTGGCTAGATCAAGCATTTGAGTTTGTTTTCGCGTTTTAGTGTTAGAATTTGGCTTGTTGGTTTGGTGGTTGGTTGTATGTTAGTTTAGCTTGGGGTCTTGGGTGCAAGTCCTCAGGTATGCTTTGAAGGGATTATTTTGATTTAGCACTGTTCTATTTTAAAAGGGTTAGATATTTACTTTTATTGTTTTATTTAATTTATTTTTATTTAGGTCAAAAAAAAAAAGAAAACAAAAGAGGCAGAAAGTTTTTTGACGTTCCTTCTCTTCATATCTTTTCTCTTCCTTCTCTCTCAAATTTTTTTCGCACAATTAATTTATTTGCTTAACCTCTTGGATTTTCCTACGACATTGGGTTGTTTATATTTTTTGTCAACCTGAGCTTCGAGTTCGTGTTGAGGTCGTCGACGTGGGCCGATTGAGTTCTAGGCGTTTTGATCACAAATCAGGTGTGGGTTCTGAACTCTTCTTTTTCGTTATTGAAATACTGAATTGATTCTAGGTAATTTGACATAATGAGCGTGTTCTAAACTGTATAACTCGCTACCAAATTGCTTTGAAATTCAGCAACCCTTTTCGTGTGATTTGGTAGTTGAGCAATTGAGGGTTTTATGGGCTTTAAATAGCATGAATCCGATTTATTATGGTGTGTTTCTGAACTACTTTGATTAGGGGTCATTTTAGTGATTAAAAATAAGACTTTCAATCAATTTCAGTGTGGCTTCGTGGCCACACGGGTGCCACACGGGCGGTTCACACGGTCGTGTGCAATTAAGATTTAGGGTTTTTGGGCTAATTTGGGTGCCACACGGCCGTGTGGCTGATTTGGGGAAATTAGATAATTTTCACACGGTCGTGTCCTTTGGGCACATGGGCGTGTGTGTTTGGGAATTAGGGATTTAGTGATTTGGTGCCAAATGGTCGTGTGGCTAATTTGGAGATTTAAGGATCCCACACGTGCGTGTGTTTTAGACACACGGCCGTGTCTGGTGGGCACACAGGCTTGTGAAACCCTCACACGGCAGTGTCTGCCCTGTACTCTATTTTAGCACAAATAGACAGAGAGTTACACGGCATATTCACACGGCCATGTCCCTAGCTCACACGAGCGTGTGCCTTAGCCACACGGCCATGTGCCTCCTCCCACATGAGTGTGTCAACCCCTACACGGCCTAGGTTTTTCCACACAGCCAGAGCATACAACCGTGTGACCTTAAGCCACCAATTTTAGTTCTGTGTATGTTTTTGATCTGAAAATGTGTCTGCGTGTTTCGACCTTTGACTAGGATTTAGTGAGGGTAGTTAATACTCTGATCAGAGATTCGGCTTATGTGTTAGTTGTGACTGTTGTGCGAGATATCTGATTCTGAACTCGGTTAGCTGGGTATGTGCATGCCTATTTCTATCTAACTGTCTGTCGATGTGTTCATTGTTTCTATGAGGTTGTAAGCATACATGCATTTGCATAAAGTAATTTTTGGGTTGGTTGTGAATAGAAGGAAGATTGATTCTGATATGATCTAACAGTTTAACTGCAACTTACTAGTATAGCAGTTTATCGCACTATACCCATGTACGACAGCTTTGCTGTACACTATTATTTGATCTGGCATTTTAAATTGCAACATGTATATACAGCAATTTACTGCAATACACTGTACCACATATACGCCAGCCTTGCTACATATTATTATCTAAGTGGCTTAGTCCAGATACATGGTGTGTAGGGTTGGATGGGCCTTTTGAGGTCCTATGTGGTGTGTTTGGTTGGATGAGCTTAAACAGCTCTTTTGGTGTGTGATCGGGGGACGGGGAGGTATTTTGGCTGGATGGGTGGGTTTTTTTTATTACTTGATTGCATTCATATGCATATGTTTAAGTGACTAGGTGTAGATTATTTGTTTGTATTCTGACTGACTGATTGACATTTGTGACTGAGTGTTTGTGGGTGACATGGTGTGCTTGAATTGCTACGTTCTGTTAGGACGTTGGTTTCAATTTTACTTTCTGATTTTGTGTATCTCTGTAAGTATGTTTCGCTATCGAAATGTTTCCTATAATTCTGTTATTAGTCATGTCTCGAACTGGCACTGAGCTCGTGTAGCTCACCCTCATAGTGTTTCCCCTTTCAGGTACTTACTCGCCCTTTCTGAAGCTTGGACCCGGTACACGGAGGCCTCGGACAGTCTCGATAAGGAAACACGTTTAAGAGTCTTTTTTTTATTGCTATTTTGGTAAATGGTTTTGAAATGTAAACAGTTATAAGAACTGGGGTACAGTTTTAAATTGGGCTTTTCGTAAATGGTTTTCTTTTGAAATATTAGGATTGTATAACTAAGAATTTACGTAACTTAAATACTGTAATGTTTTCCGGTTTGTTAAACTAAAATTTTGCTACGATCACTTTGGTGGTCAATGTGACCTCAGAAATTTGGCCAAAACTTTTAGGCGGGTTTTGGGGTGTTACAGCGAAAATTTAAATAGAGAGTTAAAAAGATTTTTTTTTTTTAACTTGGAGGGCCAAAAAAGTTATTATATCTTTTATTTTTTATTATTTTAGAATTTATAGCGCAATAAAAATTTTCAATTTTTACCTTTGATTGATATGGAAATTTTATATTTGAATATTAATATATTTATATTTTTTACAAATATCTTAATTGATATGATATATTGTCAAAGAGAACTCTGTTATTGAAATTATTTTTGTAATATTCGGGATTTGGGGGTCATGCATTTTAATTTGTATCTGTGTGTTGTTGTGCTCTGTATGCTGTTTGGATGTGTTTGGGGGCTTCAGGAAACCTTAAGGTGTGGGTAGAGGCCTTAGAGAAATAATGGTTTTTAAGCTAGTGAGCGAGGAGCTAAGGGAGCTAGGCCTTAAAGATTAAGGGTGTGTTTAGTGACACAAGAACCCAGTTGGCAAAGTGGCAATGAGGCGCCACTTAGAGTGCTTGTGGATGATGCCTCAGGGAGTGAGAAGGGCCTTGGTTAGAGCAGCACTGGTAGCATTTTGGCATTTATTTTGTGTCAAGGGGAGTGAAGAGTTGGACGGCAATCAGACTTTGAAGGGATAAGGGTGGACTGGTCAAGATATTCGGATAGAAGGTGGACTCATTCAAATGAGTTTGAATGAGAGGAGGAGAGGAAAACGTGGAGAGAAAGGAGGGGATGAGGAGAGGGGTGAGAGTTGGCCGAATGTGGGACTTTGGAAGGGGGTGCATAATCAGTTTGGGGAAGCTTTTGTGTGCCAAAATTTAGTGTTGGCAAAGTGCCAAATTAGTCACCTTCCTCTAGCCGAAATCTAGCTCATTTCTCTCTTAGTTCTCATTCTTTTCTTTCGTACCAAAACCACATAGAATTCAACCCTTTTTCTCATTTGTTGATCCCTGGCCAAAACCTCAAAAGACCTTTAAGGCCATCCTTTGTGTCCATCTTCTCTTCTTCTCCACTCTCTTCACAAGGCCGAAACTACCTCTTCCACTCTACTCTTCTTTTCTTTCGTTTTGGCGACAAAGCCTTTACCTTCTTTTCATTTTAGAAGCCGTTCCTCCCTATACTCTACCCCTTGTGGCCGAATGCTCTATTTTCTTTCGGGATCTTAGCCTAATCATACCATCATCTCACTTTTTCCCTGAAACTGATTCCTTTGCTATTTGTTCTTCAAAGCCAAACAACCTCTCTTCTGTAGCCGAATCTTCCTGTGGCTCAAAAGGATATTGTCGATCATACTGTGCAACCTTTTCAATCGATTTCAGTATTGTGGTAAGGGTTATTTGTCATTCAATCTCTTTTTCTTTTTCCCTTGGTTAGCCGAAATCAAGAAATCTAATCCTATCTATTCCTTTGACCAAAACCATGGAAGGTGTTCGGGATTTCGTGTAGCCGACGTTAAGGGGAGAGCTTTCGGGATTTGATCGAGCAAGGTAAGAGGATGCTGTTATTCGGCCAAAGGCCATATTTATTTTAGTGTTAGTCGATTCTAACTATGGTGTTATAGGAAGGGTTCGACAAAGGTAAAGGAGGAGTCTTCGGGATTCGGATCTATTTCGGTAAGGGTATTCAATTAAGCTATAGATGTGACTCGTTTAGATTTTACTTATCGATTAACCGGGTGTCCTGATTAAGTGATATTCAATGTATACGAGTACCAGTGGAGGAGAGAAAGGGGTAGTCCCTACCCATAGATTCAAGAAACGTTCGGTTTCTGCGGTACGGGATTGGCCACCGAGTTGTGGGCCAGCTTCAGAAAGGGATAAGCAAATCGCTGTGATCCCTGTAAGTGAAAGTGTCAGTAAGATCGAGAGTGTCGTTCTCTGTGTTTACAGGTGTGTAACTCTGCACTTTTTCCCGATAAACTAATATGACTAAATATGTGTTAATAAGATATATGAATAGCTATGGTTAAAGGTACCATTCAAGGGTACAGTTCATTTAGGTACGTTACACTAATACCTTGTTAATAGTGGTTACATTCATTTGTATGAAAGCATGTATATTTTCGATACGGCTTGGGTTAAGCATTTAGCATGATACTTGCCTAATTTGTATGTTGCATGGGCATGAGGGTTATAATGAGAAGGGGAAGTGTTTTGGTGGTTTTACCACATTATTCAGTGACTCATGTCACAATATTATGTTTCCGGTGACGTTGTCACATTATCCGGTGGCTATGCCACGTATTAAGGGCGATGAGCGGTTGACTGTAGCGACTGCCTTCGAGGGTGTGTAGCGGATGGAGGGTCGATTTAGTAATCCCCATTGGTGTGATTGGCAGGTACGGGTGGTGTGTAGAGGTTGGATATCTAGGTGGGTTCGGGTTGCATCATCTTTATGTACACATGATTTGTTGTGCTATGATATGGGCCTATGGCCCGATTATGATTTAGGATGGGCTTTGCCCAAAATGTTCGTAATAAAGGCTATAACCGGTTAAGAATCTGTGTTGGTAGTTGCACATTGAGTCTGTTGACTCACCCTTCGTAGGCTAACATTTTGCAGGTGATGCATAGTGTAGTGGAGCGGGTCGGCAGGGACTATGTGGTGGCCATGCTCAGCAAATTTCGGGATTTCTTATGGTTGAACTCTTTTCGTTTTCTGAGTATGTTTCTTTTAGGATTTATTTCAGGTTATTTTTAAGTTGTAATAAGGCCACTACTTAACTATTTTAACTTTGCGTTTTAAATTTCATTTCCATGCGATAATAATCGACGAGTAACCAAATATTTTTCTCAAAGCAACATCATTGTTTTATCACTTAACCAAATTAACGGTTTTTAACTTAATGAACTCTAAAATCCGGCAAATCTCTTAATTTATGGAGTATGAAGAGAACGTTTTTAACGAAAGACAAACTTGAATGGCAACTTGGTTTCAAACTTGTTAAAACTACAAACCAGTTTTAAAATCGACTTATTTTTGTAAAAAGATGAAACGAAATTTGAGCTATGTTTTCTTAAGGAACATGTCAGATCCGGTCGGGGCTTGTGGGCCTGGTTTGGGGTGTTTCAATTTGGTATCAGAGCCCAGTTTTAAACACTCAGCCTTGGATTTTAAGGCCCACAATGTTTTCAAAATTTGTACTAAAAATGGGTTTTTCAAATTTTTCATGGAATGGTCTTATGGAAGCATGGCACCCGAGTTCTCGGCCCAAGTTCGCTAGGTAAGTTCTTTGAATGATAAATTGATCTGTACGTATGAATTGATGTATGTTACTATAGATGGTAGGACTAGGAAACCATACTATAGAGACATGAACCCTAGGTATTTGTGTGCTCTTGCGGAAAACAACTATTTCTCTTTGCATAAAACTTCTCTTTAAAACAAGAAGTGAAAAGAAGCTAATGCATAAAACTTGTTAAAAACAGATAAAACGCGACGGTAGATATGAGTACCAGGGGACGGGGTCGCAATATGCGCGGACGTGGCAGAGGTAGGATTACTGTGTCTGAACCAGCAGGGTCGGGACATGGGTTTGGGAATGAAATACTGTTACCACCGGTTGGGGAAGCAGAATTTTAGGACCAAATCGGTAGAGATGACGTGATATTCCAGGTGATGTTGCAAGTGTTGGAAAGAGTTGCTGGAGCAGGTTTAGGTAGAGGGGCTCAGAAATTGGTGCCTGAGCGACTGCAGGCAAACGGAGCTGAGGTGTTCAGGGGGGTCTCAGAGGTGGCCCCAAACATTGCTGAATATTGGTTGGAAGCAGTCGAAAGGATTATGGGCGACACAGATCGCACTGGTGAGGAGAAATCGAAAGGGTGGTGTCACTACTTCGTGATGAGGCGTATCAGTGGTGGCTCACGGTTAAAGAGGGTACCCAGGTGGACCGGATTGATTGGGATTATTTCAAGATGATGTTCCAAGGGAAGTACATACGAGCGAGCTATGTGGATGCTCAGAGGAAGGCATTCTTGAATCTGGTATAAGGGGGCAAATCTGTAGCCGAGTATGAAGCGAAATTCCTTCGTTTGAGCTTATATGCCCGAGGAATCATGGCAACTGACTATGAGCACTGCGTATGGTTTGAAGATGGGCTTCGAGATGAGTTGAGGATGTTAATAGCTCTACAACGGGAGAGGGATTTCGCGATGTTGGTTGAGAAAGCGAAAATAGCCGAGAAGGTGAAACGGACTAAGAGGCAGAACCGGGACAGAGGTCAGGGTAAGAGTAAGAGGGGCTATGGGTCATCAGGGGCATCCGGGAGTTTCCAGAAAAGACCTAGAGTTAATGGGCCGCGAGGTCAGCAGGTTGCTATGGGAGGTCAGTATCGTGCATGTGCTCAATGTGGAAAGATGCACCCAGTGGAGTGTTGGAAGAAGACAGGGGGATGTTTTAAGTGTGGGTCCAAAGATAACATGATTAGGGACTGTCCTTGTGGAAACAGATAGGAGTCGACCAGCAGGTCAGGGTTTTAATCAGGCTGGAAGAGGTGGACAGCAGCCACCAATGGGTCGTGGTCCGGTTGGCAGAGGTAATGGTTCTGGTCGAGGTCGCGGGACACCGGGCATAGGTGTTGGTAATGCAGAGGCGAGGCAGCCGGGTCTGGTATATACAGTTCGTCGGAAGGAGGATGGTGACGAACCGGACGTCATAACAGGTACGTTCCTTATTTCTGGATTACCCTTTACTGCACTAATAGATATTGGGTCGACTCATTCTTACATTGCTAGTGAAGTATCTGGAACTCTGAATGTGAACTTTGAGACTGTCCCTAGGAAAATGACTGTACTTAGTCCTTTAGGGCAATCAGTAGTAGTAGATAAACTCTTTAGGGAAGTGCCTTTAGAAGTTCAGGGGGCGTAATTTCCGGCTGACTTAATGGAGCTGCCATTCGGGGAATTTGACTTAATCTTAGGCATGGATTGGTTAGTGAGGTACTGTACGAATGTGGACTGTGCTGCTAAGCGCATGTCGTTGAGGACTTCCGATGACAATGAGATCGTGGTGATGGGTGAGAGGAGGAATTATCTGTCTAATGTAGTGACTGCCCTTAAGGCAGAGAAGATGGTAAGAAAGGGATGTATGGCTTTTCTGATGTTTGTCAGTGCCTTGAAGGCTAAGGCAGCAGCCGACGTTAAGGGGAGAGCTTTCGGGATTTGATCGAGCAAGGTAAGGGATGATGTTATTCGGCCAAAGGCCATATTTATTTTAGTGTTAGCCGATTCTAACTATGGTGTTATAGGAAGGGTTCGACAAAGGTAAAGGAGGAGTCTTCGGGATTCGGATCTATTTCGGTAAGGGTATTCAATTAAGCTATAGATGTGACTCGTTTAGATTTTAGTTATCAATTAACGGGGTGTTCTGATTAAGTGATATTCAATGGATGCGAGTACCAGTGGAGGAGAGAAAAGGGTAGTCCCTACCCCTAGATTCAAGAAACGTTCGGTTTCTGCGGTACGGGATTGGCCACCGGGTTGTGGGCCAGCTTCGAAAAGGGATAAGTAAATCGCTGTGATCCCTGCAAGTGAAAGTGTTAGTGAGATCGAGAGTGTCGTTCTCTGTGTTTACAGGTGTGTAACTCTGCACTTTTTCTCGATAAACTAATATGACTAAATATGTGTTAATAAGATTTATGAATAGCTATGGTTAAAGGTACCATTCAAGTTACAGTTCATTCAGGTACGTTACACTAATACCTTATTAATAGTGGTTAGATTCATTTGTATGAAAGCATGTATATTTTCGATATGGCTTGGGTTAAGCATTTAGCATGATACTTGCCTAATTTGTATGTTACATGGGCACGAGGGTTATAATGAGAAGGGGAAGTGTTTCGGTGGTTTTACCACATTATTCGGTGACTCATGTCACAATATTATGTTTCCGGTGACGTTGTCACATTATCCGGTGGCTATGCCACGTATTAAGGGCGATAAGCGGTTGACTGCAGCGACTGCCTTCGAGGGTGTGTAGCGGATAGAGGGTCGATTTAGTAATCCCCATTGGTGTGATTGGCAGGTACGGGTGGCGTGTAGGGGTTGGATATCTAGGTGGGTTCGGGTTGCATCATCTTTATGTACACGTGATTTGCTGTGCTATGATATGGGCCTATGGCCCGATTATGATTTCGGATCGGCTTTGCCCAAAATGTTCATAATAAAGGCTATAATCGGTTGGGAATCTGTGTTGGTAGTTGCACATTGAATCTGTTGACTCACCCTTCGTGGGCTAACATTCTGCAGGTGATGCATAGTGTAGCGGACTGGGTCGGTAGGTACTATTTGGTGGCCATGCTCAGCAAATTTCAGGATTTCTTATGGTTGAACTCTTTTCGTTTTCTTAGTATGTTTCTTTTGGGATTTATTTCGGGTTATTTTTAAGTTGTAATAAGGCCACTACTTAACTGTTTTAACTTTGCGTTTTAAATTTCATTTCCATGCGATAATAATCGACGAGTAACTAAATATTTTTCTCAAAGCAACATCGATGTTTTATCACTTAACCAAATTAACGGTTTTCAACTTAATAAACTCTAAAATTCGGCAAATCTCTTAATTTATGGAGTATGAAGGGAACGTTTTTAACGAAACACAAACTTGAATAGCAACTTGGTTTCAAACTTGTTAATACTACAAACCTGTTTTAAAATCGACTTTGAGCTATGTTTTCTTAATGAACATGCCAGATCCGGCCGGGGCTTGTGGGCCGAGTTTGGGGTGTTTCAATTTTGTTATAAAATATAAAAGGTTGTATGCATGTATCTTAAGCCATATTAATATTGATCAGCCGAATGGAAGGTTAATATCTAACAAAATGGCATGCACAACTGTGGTAATAAACATGTGACAATTATTATGTCTTACATGTGAGTAATAAATGAAAGATCTATTGTCCGACATGTTCTTATTGTTAGTGTTTGGTTACTATAATAAGATATAACTTGCAACTTAATATTTTGTCCAAACATGAAATATTAAATGAGTGCCCAATACCTTTAGGTGGTGTAACAACTAGATTTCCAGTGGTGCTGAAAAAGGCGGTTTCAGAACGCCTTTTCTATAAATCAAGTCCATAAATATTAAAATATGATATTTATGGAGTTAGTACTATAAAATATTAAAGTTTGATGTAACATCCCATTTTTCAGTGGTACCGAAACAGTGATTTTGAAACCCTAATTTTCGATAATCGAGTTAATAAATATTATTTTATAATATTTACGAGTTAATTATAAAATTAAATTAAGTCTTGATCTAGTAATTTTAACCATTGAATAGTTAATTAAAGAAAAAAAGGACTAAATCATAAAAGACGTAATAGTTAAGTACTATTGATTTTATTAATTAATGCATGATCATTGTGGGTTTAAGGATTTAAAATGTAAATTTAAACTTCTTAAATGTTGTTATTATTTAGATAAAATAATATTATTTAGATAAAATCATATTAAATTAAGTAATTAAAATAATAACCATTAGTTAAAATATACCCAGAGATATCATCTCCTTCTTATTTTCTTTTATTCCACCGAAACACCATTGTTTGATAACCAAAGCTTCATTCAAGCTAGACACTATTGTATGTAAGTGATTTCTTTACTCGTTTTTAATAAGTTTTATGTTTTTGAGATCGTTGTAGTTTAATCTAGCTAAACCGGAGACTATTTCGTAAAACTGTTAAAGGTTTTGGGACTTGCCATTAATGAGTTTTAAGTTTTCATATGGTTACCTGAAAGATTTACAAGTTTGGTTGTTAATTAGGACTATTTTGTAAAAGAATTTTTGTTTGTTTGAACTTAGGGGCTAATATGAAAATAAGTTAATCTTAGCATGACAATTCTAAAAATTTTTAGTATTTGAAGGTTGGTTTGGGATGATTGTATAATCAGTTTTAAGCAATGGGGATTAAATGTGAAAATTTTAATAGTTTTGGTTTTAGAGATTGAATAAAGTGTAAAAGTTCAAGAAAAATTTGTAAAATAAAATTAAAAGGCCATGTACATATGATTGAGCATGTTAATGTAATTGAATTTAATAAAGTGAATTTAACTATTATATAGATCAAGGATTGAACTGTACGGAGGAAAATCGAAGAAAAGAAAAAATTGCAAAATAGTCACTACAAATCAGCATATTAGCCGAATATATTAGATAAGTTCATAGAGTATTGAAAAGAATTTATATATATTGGTTTTTGTTGAATTATGTTTATATATAAATATGTTGGTGATATTATATGTTGACATTGGAATATTGATGAACCATAATTTACACATATTTTAACCCCATGCTTGGCTTTATTTTGGAAGATTTTCTATTGAATTTGATGAATCCGATGCTCCTAATCTTTTAATTTCATGTTTTATACTCAGGAGAGCTTAGGGAGTCGAAAAGAATGAGAAACGGGCCAAAAAGGGACAAAATGGGCTTACGCGGCCTGGACCACTGCACACGGGCGGACTGCATGGCCGTGTGTGACAAGCCGAATCGAACACGGCTTGGGCTATCGACCACGGGCGTGTCACACGGGCATGTCCCTACCGAAATAAGGATGAATTCTATTCGGAATAAGATACTTGGGGGGCAAGAAAGACATCTCAAAGCCTATATAAACACCCTAGGGGGCAACTTAAAAGGAGAGTTCGACAAGACGTCGAATAGACGGCGAGTAGAAGGAGAAAATACTCCAAGACAGCCGTTGGGAACAACTTAGGAGAAGGATCTCCATCAAGACTGAGGATTCCCCATCAAGTTCTTAGAAGTTTTTGGGTTTTCTTATGTTTTGTTATTTTTCCTCTTTTATGATGTTTCCCTCTTTAAGCATGAACTAAAAACCTTAAATATCTAAGGGGATGAAACCTAAGATGAATCTTATTATTATTTGATTTATGAGATAAATACTTGTGCTTATACTTAATTGTAAGTTCTTATTCTTATTTTGATAATTTAGGTTATTGATTCAAGTCGAATGTGCTTATTTAGTGGAGCAAAAGTGCCATGGAGGTCTTAAGAAAATTTGTAGGGGTTTTAGGACATAAGATTGGGCTTGGGAAAGTGGCATGGAGGCGCCACTTAGGGCCTTGGTAGGTGACGCCATAAGCAGTGAGGAAGGGCTCAGGTTCGAGCAGCGTGGAAAGCAAATGGGAGTTTTATTTTGCTGCAAGAAGAAGAGGTGTTGGACGGCAATGGGGCACTAAGTGGATGAGTATGGATCAAGTCAAATCTTTTAAAATTCGGCTATAAGGAAAGGGGTAAGTGTGGACTCATTCAATTTATTTTGAATGAGTGTTGAAGAGGAAAAATAGGAGCAAAACGTGGGATAAGGGTGAGGGAAAGCAGTGGCCCAATGTGGGACTCTTTGGGGGTGCCTAATCGGTTTTGAGGCATAGGTAGGAGGTGTGTGCTGAAACTTAGTTGGTAGGCTTCTCTTTTTAAGTGGTGATACTCATACTCTCTAATGTTTCGGTCATTTAGTGCACTAAGTGAGTTGCCGAAATTTTCTACTCTTCCCCTATTCTCTTCTTTTCTTCTCTCAACCCCAATTCCCTTGTAGCCGAATATTTTTCTTTGTCATTTATAGCCTTAGCCGAATCTTGTAGCTTTCTTCTCTTCTTTTCTTTTCTTGAGATCATTAAAGCCGAAACTTCGATCACTTTGATCTAGTTCTATTCTTGGCCAAATCCTCTAAGCATTAGACTCTCTTCACTTTTGCGTTTTTCTCTCTTCACCATTAAAGTGCCGAAACATCATCTCTATTCTCAGAAGCCAAATCTCAATAGAAGCTGAATCTCCCTAGTGCTCTTCAAGCCAGAACTATAATCCCTTGCTATCCTCTTCAAAGCTGAACCCAACATCTTTTCCTCCTATCAACATTGAGAACTTGTGGACTACTCGTGGGTGGTAAGTATTTTCTGCCTTAAGCAATCGGTTTTGGGTTCTCTTTCTTTTAGTGTGCCAATATCAATGATTAAGCCTTGATTTCTAGGGATGGCCGAATGTTCTTTAGTGCCATAATATGCGTTTCATTTGTGTGTAGCCAACGTTAAGGAGCATTAAAGGGATCTCTTAAGTTCGACTACTCAGGGTAAGGGCTAGTTTCGGCCAAGGGCTTTTTCCTTAAGTTTTCTTGTGATGAAGCCGATTCTAACAGTTGATAAGCAGGGATTTCGTCAAGTGGTGGTTTCTGGGTTTTTAGATCAGCAAGGTAAATGAGTTATGGTATTCGGCCATAGGCCATTTTGACTAATAAGTTAGCCGATTCTGACTATGATTATTTAGGGGCAATCGACAGAAGTAAGCAGGAGCCTTCGGGATTCAAGATCGTTTCGGTAAGGATACTTAGTAAGTCTAGAGTCGATATCTTTAGATTATGGCATTGTTGATTAATCGGTTTATTCTGATTAAGTGTTCGTCGATGGATGCAAGTGCCAGTCAAGAACGAAAATGGGTAGCCCCTATCCCTAAGTTTAAGAAGCGATTAGTCTCTGCTGTACGAGATTGGCCACCGGGGTGTGGGCCAGCGGCAGGGCAGGATTATAGGTAGATAGCGGTAGTTACGATTAGTGACAGTGTCAGTATTGCGAGCATAACGCTTCAGGTTATCAGGTGTGTGATTAACCCACAAATTTCCCGATTATATGTCATAGTTGCATGTGTTATGTAGATGTTAATAAGTGCAGTGGCAATATTGGTATGGATACCCTTAAGGGGTATGTCGATAACCAGGTCAGTATTAAGTGGTGATGAGACTGTGAATATGCCTGTGGAAATATGATTGAATGCCTGAATAACATGTACATGCATTATTTATCATGGCACTATTGTACGTTGCATGTGCATGGGGTGGGATCTGTTATATGAAAGAAGGAGAGGGTGTACATTTATGTATGTGGTTTAGTGAGAGCTACGAGCCTCACGTGGATCGATGATTGGCTCTGTGCCACATCGTGGTTGGTATCGGCTTTGTGCCATATCGTGGTTTGGTGATGGCTATGTGCCTCATCGTGGTTTGATGTTAGCTACGAGCTACATTGTGGGTTGGCGCTGACTGAGGTCGCGTTGTGGATTATTTGTGATTTATTTCACGTGGACGGCACTAATTGCCCATTGATGTGTAGAGGTTGGAGGGTTGATTTAGTAATCTCCTGGTGTGTGGTGGCTGGATACGAGGGTGTGTAGAGGATGGACCCTAGGCTGGGTTGGGTGCACTTTGCATAACCATGTGTGGTATGTGGATTGGTGTGGAAATGGGCCAAGCCCAATATGTGGAATCATGTGGATTAATTACATTATTATCTGATATGTGGTGTGGTTGTGGGCTAAGCCTATGTGTGGAAAGCTGTGGATTAATTACACACTGAGTCTGTTTGACTCACCCAAATTTTTACCAAACATCGCAGGTGATACGTGATGCTTGGGCCGGGCTGGAGCTGATACGAGGTGGCCATGCAGAAGATGTTTTATTGTTTTACGCATTTATATTTTCAGTGCTTGGAATATTTATTTATTGTAATAAGGGCCACTGAAAGTATTTGGATTTTTGATATGTTTATGTCGAATTGGCGATTAAAATTGGTATTTGGAAATGTTTTATGTATATTTGTTTAAAAGCAATTTATATTTTAAAAACCTATATATTGAAGTTTTAAATTCAGAAGCTTTCAATAACATCGTTTTACTTAGAATTTTAAATACACAAAATTTTACAAATGACAGCAAATATTTATGTTTTCACCCTTACGACGAAATCTTTTCAACCGTTTTTCCACAGTGGCATTCCAAATTCGGCCGTGGTGTTTGGGCCGGGTTTGGGGTGTTACAAGGATACAATATTTCGGACTCACCACAACTATACTACTATTTGATAGGTGCGCTTGCCTTTGTCGAAATAATAGTTAGTTTCGAGATTAGTTTCGAGATCCATCAAATACTATAAATAATTACTAAGGTGAGAAATGACTAAATTGGGAACTGTTAAATACTAGTGAAATATGATGCACACGTATTTCTTAATGAACATGATTTGTTTACAGTATGTGTATGGATAACATGGGAATGTTTTGATTTATAAGTGATACGAATTATGTTAAAATGCTCATTTGAATGTAGTAAATGATTTGGATACGATTGACATGTCAATAGGGTTATAATGCTCGATTGTATGAGATTGCACTTCGGTGCCTCTGTTTACACTTTAATGGCATGTATATAGGCTATCTTGGATTGATGGTTTTGAAGTTCTAAGTCAAAGTTGTAATGTACTTTTAACGTTATCATGTAATGGGTTGAATTTAAAGATTACTATGGTATGCATATATGGTAAATGTTGAATGTAACACCCCTAACCCGTAACCGTCGTCGGACTAGGGTTAAGAAGTGTTACTAATCATTTTCAAATATTCCATATCATTTTCAACACATAGTCATTCAAACCAAATAATTCACAATCATATAGTCCCTTAATAAGGTCTACGAGACCTCAAACACGTGTTAGAAATAGGTCGGGACTAAACCGAACACATTCAAAAAATTTTAGAAGTTTAAAAATTTTTCTAAGTTATAGAGGTCACACGCCTATATGGGCAGGCCGTGTGCCTTCCACGGCCTTAGACACGCTCGTGTATCCAAGCCATGTCAAAACAGTGCCTACATACTGACTTGACCACACGGCCTGAGACACGTCCGTGTGCCTCACTCGTGGTCGAAACTAACTTACACCACACGGCCAGCCACACACCTATGTGTCTTGCCCGTGGACGAGTCTGACTTGAATCGAATTACAACCCGAAGAACAAGGTCGAGCCACACGCCCGTGTGCTCAACCGTGTGGGCAATTATAGGCCATTTTCAAGGCCAAACTTGCCACCCACACATTGAATCACCTACAAGCCTTAAATCAATACTAATTCATACCTCAAAATACATTCAAACATACCAATACAAACTCCAATGAATCATCTACTATGACATCTATTGAAACACCCCACACCCGGCCCACGAGCCTAAACCGGATCTAGTATGTTCCTTAAGAAAAACGGTTTTCGAAGTCCTTTATTACTTAGAGAATATTGGTGTATTTTTAGAAAACTGTTCATTTTGGATTGGGCTTAGGTTAAAAACCCGTTTATTTAATTTAGAAATCATTTAATTAGGGTGACAAAATAGTTTAGGGTTTAAATGGAAAGACATAAAATTTTAATATCATAAATGTAAAGTATTTCGAAGCATAGTAATTGTAAGTAAATAATAGTAACGAAAATAAAACTATGGCTTTTTAGGCCTTATTACATCAATAATTTCCAAACTTAAAATTTAAAGAACTTTATAAAAATAAAGGTCCAATTCACAAATATTTTTTTTTGCTACGCATGGCCACCTTTAGCTCCTGCCGACCCGGTCCATTACTGCTCATCACCTAAAAAATAGTCCCTCAAAGTGGTGAGTCAACGGACTCAATGTGTACACAAACTAACAAACAATATTTCAGGCATACATATTCATATCAGAACATATACATATCAAAATGATGCAACCCAAACCCAAGCCTAATTATCCATCCGCTACACACCACCCGTACACACGGGTCACACCGGGGACTACTAAGTCAACCCTCCACCCGCTACACACCATCGAAGGCAGTCGCTGCATCGACGTGCTCATCGCCCATATACGTTATGTCATTAGACACTATGTTCAGATAATGTAACCGAAGTTACCATGTTCACTTAATGGGACCGTAGCCACCATATTTCGTTGGTGAGATCGTAGTCAACACCTATTCTTCCCCTTTCACATATATCCCATATGCCCCAAATATTTATATCATGCATATCTTATTTCTCATTTATATTACATATTCAAAAATATATATATATAGTATTTTTAATCCTATCAGAAGTAGGAAACGTACCTGGGTACTTTTACCTCATTTGTGACACTTAGCCACATTCTTATTCGCATGCACATTCATATATATACATATAAAATAATTGCCGTAATATATTGGGAGTTAGTGTGGGTACACACCTGATTCGCTAAATAGGTTCCTTGAAATCTCGAAGAGAATCGACCACAGATTTAGATCTCAAATCCTACATAAGTTAATCACTTTAAAAGACCATTCGGCCACTTTTCCAAATACAACTAGGATTTGTATTACTTACCTTGTTACTGAATTGATTTTAAGAATCAAGTGCCGGATCTTTGTATTCCTCTCTTATGAATTCGGCTAAACACTATATTACTCCACAGGTTAGTTTTCGGCTTCTGATAATAAATCTAAATATGTAAAATAGCCTTGGCCGAATATCTTAAACACATACCTTGTGATTTCCAAATCAAAAGGATTCCTTGCCTTATATGACTGCAGAAATCCCTAATACTTCATGTTAGATTTAATCCAACATTAAAAACATAAATCGTAACCCTTAACCGTATATTCATATATCTTACCCTAGATCCTTGAATTCTAAAGATTCCTCCTTGTATTAAATCGGTTGTAGAAACTTGAGAAATCCCTTGTAGATTCGGCCATAAAACAATAGTAGAGATTAAATCTCCGTTTTAGACAAGCCTAAAAGAATAAGAACCAAATCTAGATCTTACCTTTACTTGATGAAATCGACAACTCCTTCATCACTACAACGATTCGGCTTTGGCGAATTTCTCACTTGACAAATGAAGAAAAGAGAAGAAGAAAAGAAAAGGAAAAAGAGAATAATGGCAGAGAGAAAATTCGCAGAGAGAATAGGAGAAACTTTAGAGAATTTCACAGAGGTTTTCTTGAAGAGAAAAGAATGAATGAAGAATAGCCTTACTCTTCCTTTTATAGCCAAAATTACTAGCTAGAGTCCTTTACTTGGCCACCACTCTTCTATTTTGATAACTTTATCCTTTAATTATCATAAATAAAAGAGTTTAATCCAATATTTATATCTTCTAAATAATCTAATTTAAAAATCCTTTATTTATCACCTTTTTAATTGAATATTTATGAAAATAAAACACCTCCTTTCTAGAAGGCTTGTGCCGTCCACCTCGATCTTACTGAAGCAAAAATAAAACTCCTTTTATTTGCTTCCCAAGTGACTCGAACTCAGGCCCATTCCTCTTGCATATGGCGCCATTTCCATAGGCCCTAAGTGACATCTTCAGGCCACTTTTCCAAGCCTGTTTGTGTGTGAAATTTCACAAACTTTTTCTTTTAAGGCCACCTTGCCTTAATTTCCCCTATTAAACCTTAAAACTCGTCATTTCTAGGTCATTTCTAAGTTTCCAAAAATTTTCGTTCGGCTCTATAAACTTGACATTTCCTTACATTTCCAAGTTTCCAGAAATGTTCACTTTCCTCTTTCGAGTCATTTCTAAATCATTTTCCTAGTTTCCATAAATGTTCACTTTCCTCTTTATTCCTTTACATTTTCAGGACATTTCCCTACATTTCCAAGACAAGACATTTCCTTGCATTTCCTTGCATTTCCTTACATTTCCATACATTTCCTCACATTTCCTTACATTTCCATACATTTCCTTGCATTTCCTTACATTTCCTTACATTTCCATACATTTCCTAACATTTCCTTACATTTTCCATACATTTCCATACATTTCCTTACATTTCCTTCCATTTCCTTACATTTCCATACATTTCCATACATTTCCTTACATTTCCTTACATTTCCTTACATTTCCATACATTTCCTTATTTCTAGAATTCACATAACACATTCATAATTCATAAAACATGCCATTTTACCACATGGTTCCTTGTGTTATGCTTCACACGGAGTTTCTTTTAAAGCCTCATTTACCTAGCTCCCCTTTTTACTTAAAAACCAATAATTTTCCAAAGCTTTCTTCTTCCATCCTAGAATTTTAGGAACCCTTAATACACTTCCAAACACTGCAAAAACCTACTAACTCATGAATTATGCACGAACGCATAACCCCGAATCTAGGATGTTACAGTTCTACCCTCCTTAAAAATAATTTCGTCCTCGAAATTACTTACTAACAGTCGTACCATCCTTCTCACCGCACTATGCTTATGCTGCACACTCTGATCTTAATAGAACCATCATACTTTCTAGGCACAATCTCTAAGTTCACGTCCCCTAGAACTTATTTCTAACGTCGCGATTTAATCTGATTTAAGAGAATTTTATGAATTTGTCTTTATTCCACTGATTACATGAAGAAGTTTTATGGAAAGAATTTTAGGAGTGGTTCTTTCGTATTCATACATGCACACAGTCTTTACATTCATACATCCATCAATCAATTATGAACTTTCGTTCATTCGAGAAATGTTGTAGTTTTCATTGTTTGTTGTTTTTCCACCACCCGGTATATTTTCGTAATTTTGTCCTACAGGTATTTTCATAATTTGTCAAAATAAGGATCCTTGGTGATTTTGTCAATAAGGGTATTTTGGTAATTTTGAAATCCTGTGGCCTTCGGTGATTTTGAAATTCCAGGGGTATTTCGGTATTTTTTTTTTACAAACCAGGATAAATTTGTAAAGTTTAATAATTTAGGGGTATTTCAAAATTTGCAAAACTTTGAGGTTCTTTTTGAGCATTTTTTCAAGTCGGTGATGTCATAAAAAAATTTTAAAAATCGAGTCATTTTGGTAATTTTATAAGTTAAGGGCAATTTTGTAATTTTCCAAAATCAAGGTATTTTTGATATTTTGCAAATTAGAGTTTTGAACATTTTGTAAAGTAATGAAATCTTGATAAGAACTGTGGGTATTTTGGGAATTTCATAAACCAAGGGTATTTTTGTAATTTACCACTAGGGGTATTTTTGTAATTTCATAAATCAAAAATTTTTCGAAAAATTTTGTAAAAATAGTTCTCACAAATTGAAAAGGTAATTTTAAGAGTTTTAAAACTAGGGTTTTTATAAAAACACACAGACTAGTTCCCTTTTCGTGTTTTAGTTATTGTGTTTAGCTTTATGTCCGAGCCCTCTTGGTCGGGGTGAACCAAAGTCTGCACTGAGCAGATTCTGCGAAGAGGAGGTGAGTCACTAGGACCGCTTAAATACCGTGGCTCTTCCGGATCCAATCCTAGACATGCGCACAGGGGTTACCACACCCTAACTTAGTGACTTAGTCATGGGTTTGTTTGAGTAAGTATTAAGTCTTATGTATTTGTGTTTGAGTAGACTAGTCCTAGGGTTCAAGTTCCTATCATGCTATTCTACGTTCCATTCCTTTTTCTACCCTTCCATAACATAATATAAATCACATAATCACCCAAATGGTTAGGGGTACTTACCGTGGATCATGGTCTCGGAGATCGAGGTGCCATGCCAGAAACCTGCTTATTTTCAGAAATACTTCATAAAATTCATTTGGCTCGATTTGAAAACGTTTTGGGCCTGAGCCCACAGGCTGACAGTTTAAAATTGGGCTCTGATACCAACTGAAACACCCCATACTCGACCCACGAGCCTGAACCAGATCTGGTATGTTCCTTAAGAAAAACGGTTTTCGAAGTCCTTTATTACTTAGAGAATATTGGTGTATTTTTAGAAAACTGTTCATTTTGGATTGGGCTTAGGTTAAAAACCCGTTTATTTAATTTAGAAATCATTTAATTAGGGTGACAAAATAGTTTAGGGTTTAAATGGAAAGACATAAAATTTTAATATCATAAATGTAAAGTATTTCGAAGCATAGTAATTGTAAGTAAATAATAGTGACGAAAATAAAACTATGGCTTTTTAGGCCTTATTACATCAATAATTTCCAAACTTAAAATTTAAAGAACTTTATAAAAATAAAGGTCCAATTCACAAATATTTTTTTTTTGCTACGCATGGCCACCTTTAGCTCCTGCCGACCCGGTCCATTAGTGCTCATCACCTGAAAAATAGTCCCTCAAAGGGTTGAGTCAACGGACTCAATGTGTACACAAACTAACAAACAATATTTCAGGCATACATATTCATATCGAACATATACATATCAAAATGATGCAACCCAAACCCAAGCCTAATTATCCATCCGCTACACACCACCCGTGCACACCGCCACACACACCGTGGGACTACTAAGTCAACCCTCCATCCGCTACACACCATCGAAGCGCGCCGCGCATCGACGTGCTCATCGCCCATATACGTTGTGTCATTAGACACTATGTTCGAATAATGTAACCGTTACCATGTTCACTTAATGGGACCGTAGCCACCATATTTCGTTGGTGAGACCGTAGTCAAAACCTATTCTTCCCTTTCACATATATCCCATATGCCCCAAATATTTATATCATGCATATCTTATTTCTCATTTATATTACATATTCAAAAATATATATATAGTATTTGTAATCCTATCAGTAGTAGGAAACGTGCACAGGTACTTTTACCTCATTTGTGACACTTAGCCACATTCTTATTCGCATGCACATTCATATATATACATATAAAATAATTGCCGTAATATATTAGGAGTTAGTGTGGGTACACACTGATTAAACAATAGGTTCCTAGAAATCTCAAGAGAATCGACCACGATTTAGATCTCAAATCCTACATAAGTTAATCACTTTAAAAGACCATTCGACCACTTTTCCAAATACAACTAGGATTTGTATTACTTACCTTGTTACTGAATTGATTTTAAGAATCAAGTGCTTGGATCTTTGTATTCCTCCCTTATGAATTCGGCTAAACACTATATAACTCCACGAGTTAGTTTTAAACTTCGATAATAAATCTAAATATTTAAAATAGCCTTGGCGAATATCTTAAACACATACCTTGTGATTTCCAAATCGAAAAGGATTCCTTGCCTTATATGATCTGTCGAAATCCCTAATACTTCATGTTAGATTTAATCCAACATTAAAAACATAAATCGTAACCCTTACCAGTATATTCATATATCTTACCTTAGATCCTTGAATTCCCGAAAGATTCCTCCTTGTATTCGCTCGGGTTGTAGAAACTTGAGAAATCCCTTGTAGATTCGGCCATAGAACAATAGTAGAGATTAAATCTCCGTTTAGACAAGCCTAAAAGAATAAGAACCAAATCTAGATCTTACCTTTACTTGGTGAAATCGACAACTCCTTCTCATCACTACAACGATTCGGCTTTGGCGAGATTTTCTACTTGACAAATGAAGAAAAGAGAAGAAGAAAAGAAAAGGAAAAAGAGAATAATGGCGGAGAAAATTCTACAGAGAGAATAGGAGAAACTTTAGAGAATTTGTGAGAGGTTTTCTTGAAGAGAAAAGAATGAATGAAGAATAGCCTTACTCTTCCTTTTATAGCCAAAATTACTAGCTAGAGTCCTTTACTTGGCCACCACTCTTCTATTTTGATAACTTTATCCTTTAATTATCATAAATAAAAGAGTTTAATCCAATATTTATCTCTTCTAAATAATCCAATTTAAAAATCCTTTATTTATCACCTTTTTAATTGAATATTTATGAAAATAAAACACCTCCTTTCTAGAAGGCTTGTGCCGTCCCACCTCGATCTTACGGAAGCAAAAATAAAACTCCTTTTATTTGCTTCCTAAGTGACTCGAACTCAGGCCCATTCCTCTTGCATATGGCGCCATTTCCATAGGCCCTAAGTGACATCTTCAGGCCACTTTTCCAAGCCTATTTGTGTGTCAAATTTCACAAACTTTTTCTTTTAAGGCCACATTGCCTTAATTTCCCCTTTTAAACCTTAAAACTCGTCATTTCTAGGTCATTTCTAAGTTTCCAAAAATTTTTGTTCTATCAGAAACTTGACATTTCCTTACATTTCCAAGTTTCCAAATGTTCACTTTCCTCTTCGAGTCATTTCTAAATCATTTTCCTAGTTTCCATAAATGTTCACTTTCCTCTTTATTCCTTTACATTTTCAGGACATTTCCTACATTTCCAAGACAAGACATTTCCTTGCATTTCCTTGCATTTCCTTACATTTCCATACATTTCCTCACATTTCCTTACATTTCCTTACATTTCCATACATTTCCTTGCATTTCCTTACATTTCCTTACATTTCCATACATTTCCTAACATTTCCTAACATTTCCTTACATTTCCATACATTTCCATACATTTCCTTACATTTCCTTCCATTTCCTTACATTTCCATACATTTCCATACATTTTCTTACATTTCCTTACATTTCCATACATTTCCTTATTTCTAGAATTCACATAACACATTCATAATTCATAAAACATGCCATTTTACCACATGGTTCCTTGTGTCATGCTTCACACGGAGTTTCTTTTAAAGCCTCATTTACCTAGCTCCCCTTTTTACTTAAAAACCAATAATTTTCCAAAGCTTTCTTCTTCCATCCTAGAATTTTAAGAACCCTTAATACACTTCCAAACACTGCAAAAACCTACTAACTCATGAATTATGCATGAACACATAACCCCTAATAGAGGATGTTACATCTATTCTTATACTCAATTTCTATTCAAATAAGTTCATTCCAAAACACCATATTCACAACTCAAATCCTATAACTAAGCATCATCTAACCGTACCATAAATTCACAATTAAAATGCCATTCTCATCAACCAATTCAAGCATGAAATATACCATATTTATCATACATTTATCTCACACATATATTACCACATCATTCAACCTTTAAAGCATGTCTCATGGCAATATTTACGCAACTCAAAACATGCCACATTTGATAGCCTATACATGCCATTTACCACATATACACATATTTCAAAAGTACCAACATCGATTGCCGATAGTATGATTAAGTCGCTGACGATCCTTGAATCCGAGCTAGCTTTACCGACACTGTAAAAATAGAGAAACAAATCACACAGTAAGCTTTCAAAGGTTAGTAAGTCTGTAATATAATACAATTAACTCATTGAATCAAACTAATCTACAAATTGAACCATCACATAGATAATTTACCAATGATACACAAACTCAACTATATCCAATACTCACATAGCCACCCATTCATCTACTTTCAAATTTATCAACCACATAAGTTTCATACATACCTTTGCCAACACCTAGTTTACAACAAAATTTTTTTACCATCCAATGCTCGATACTTCATTTCGATCAATCTTCTTTATCTCTTTGATTCCATCATACACTTAGTGCCCAATTCATAGCCGAAACTAAATTTTCATCGCACACTTAGTTCCTCAACATAAACCGAACTTAATTCGATATAGCACACACAGTGCCAATCAATAAAGCAGAAGCTTCCTTTACCTCGCATACACAGTGCTATTCAACTGTCTCGATTTCAATTTCGCACACTTAGTGCCACATTTCTCAATCTCATATATATAACATTTCTAAGTCAATAATTATACATTCATTCAATTCACATCACATAGATATAATTTAACAACTAGTATTATATCCGAACTTACCTCGGAAGTCAAAATACCGAAACTAGTAGATCAATTGAGTACTTTGTCTTTGCCTCGATCTTGATTCGAGTCTCTCCTTTCTTGGTCTATACATATTCAAATTTAACTCATTCAATCACTAATTCATTCAATTTAGTCCAAACATACATATGTAGAGCATTTTACAAAATAGCTCACATTTTCACATTTCAACAATTTAGTCCCTAATTCACAAAATCACAAACTACACAAAATTTTACTACACCATGCTTAGGCCGAATTCTCCTTAGTCCTACACAAGGCCATATATTTCATTTATTTTGCATTTTAGTCCCTCAAAATATTATTTTCACAATTTAGTCCAAATTACTCAATTTCATAAAAAATTCAAAGACAAAACATGTTAATCTTTTACATATCTTTCATATTTCATCATCAAATATCACAAAGCTCAAACATTCATCAATGGCATATCTCAAAATCACCATCAATTTCTATAATTAAAGCATGGGCTAGCTAGAACATTAATCAACGATCACAAAAACATAGAAATTATCAAAAATCGAGTCAAAAACATACCTCAATCAAGCTAAGCCCTAGTCGAATATCACAAAGCTTTCTTTCTTTGTTTTTCTTCAACTTTCGGCCAAAGAAGATGATAAAAATGGACATTTAATTCCTTTTTGTTTTATTATAGTAACATTAACACATAATTTACCATTTTGCCCTTTTATTAATTCTTTTAAATTTCCACTAACTATGTCCAAACTTGTCATTTAAAGCATTCAATGGTTTAATAACAACATAAGGACCCTCAATTTAATAAGCCATGCCAAATTAGCACTTTAACAATCAGCACATAGCTTTTACATTTTATGCGATTAGGTCTTTTTTTCAAATTAAACACACAAACGATAAAATTTTCGTACGAAACTTTCACACATGCTAATTCACAAATTATAAACACCAAAAGTAATATTAAAATATTTTTTCGACCTCAGCTTTGTGGTCCCGAAACCACTATTCTGACTAGGGTCTAAACTAAGCTGTTACAATTCTCCCCCCATTAGGGATTTTCGTCCCCGAAAATCTTACCAGTGAATAGGTTTGGATATTGCTTTCTCATAATATCTTCAGGCTTCCACGTAGCCTCTTCAATTCCGTGTTTTTGCCACAACACTTTCACTAAAGAAATCTTCTTACTTCTCAACTCTTTGATCTCACGTGCCAAAATCTGAATTAGTTCTTCACTATACGACAAATTTGATTTAATCTCCACCTCAGTAGGAGAAATAACATGTGATGGATCAGATCTGTATCTTCGAAGCATTGATATGTGAAATACATTATGAATCTTTTCTAACTCAGGTGGCAACAACTATCTATAAGCAACTGGCCAATTCATTCAATGATCTCATACGACCCGATGAACGTCGGACTCAATTTGCCTTTTCGGCCAAATTGAAGCATTTTCTTCAACGGAGACACTTTTAAAAACACTTTATCACCAACCTCAAATTCAATATCTTTTTATTTTAGATCTGCATAGGACTTCAGATGATCTGACGCTGCTTTCAAACTGTCACGAATCACTTTCACTTTTGGATCAGTCTCTTTTATTAAATCAATCCAATGAATCTTATTCTCACTCAGCTTGTAACACCCCAAACCCGGCCTAGAAGTCTAGACCGAATCCAGGATGCTACATTGATCACCTAAGTGATTGTAGGAAAAATTGAACAAAACCAGTCGTTCAAATTCCATTTCTGAAAATATTTATCTCAAAATAAACTGAAACGTTTATTCGTTTAAAAATACCATTCGCAACTGTAAATAAATCATAATATATGAACAAGGTTTAAAACAGTAATTGTAACACCCCTTACCCGTAGTTTGTACCGGAATCGGGCACGAGGCATTACCTTACTCAACTCACTTGGTCATATAACTTTGAGTTAGCAGTTTCATTTCCAAATTCAAAGATTTTCAATCTTACATCTAACTTCTTTATAATGGGCCTATAGGGCCCTACACAAACCACCGAAAAATATCAGACATAAATAGGAAACTTTGACACATTTAGATAAATGTCATCCATACAGGGAACACACACTCGTGGACTAGATGACACACCCGTGTATCCTCTCACACGCCCGTGTTCAATGCCCGTGGTCGACATTGACTTGAGTCGCACGACCTGGACACACGCCCATATGGCTGGGCTGTGGTCGCCTCTGATTAATCCACACGGCTTGGGAACGCCCGTGTACTTCGACCTTGTGACCATTCAAATTCCAATTTCAATATGCAGACTTCACACGGCCTGGGCACACGCCCATGGCTTGTTTGTGTGTCACACACGGCCTAGACACACGCCCGTGTGCCTACCCATGTGGACAAGAACAAGGCTGTTTGCCAAGCTCTTTGCACCCCTATAGATTACACTACATGAACCCATTCAACATACTAATAAACATCTCATAATTTCAATATGACCTTCCATAAATAACTTTGTAATTTCTTAAATGCTATGGTGAGCCATCAACCATGGCAATATACAAAATAGTTATCTTAACAAGGACCAATACATTTTGTCCTAAATGAAAAAATATCCTAACTAGTCTAGCCCCTATACATGCCATGTACAAAATCATTAAGTCTAGGTATACTGAGGTGAGCTGATAGTGTGGGTGATCTTCTGAATATCTTCGTCTCAGCTTGGCTCTTAAACTCTATAAAACAAGGAAAAAGAGAAGGGGGAGTAAGCTTTAAGCTTAGTAAGGTTATATGTAAACAATATAACATTATAACATGTATTAAATGATTACATAGCATTACATACTAAGCAAGAAACAATCTACATTCATGATCATGCTTACTCATTTTCTCCATTCCCACATTCCAACCTTATCACAAGCTTAATGCATACATTCATTAACAGGTTCCCCTGCACTTAGCATCACAACGTCACATAATACAACGCATCACCATCTCTATTTCCATTACTCATAGTTAAATTACTCGGTGGTTTCGCACTTAGCCCACCTTCCGCCTTTATTAGGGTGGTATCTCACTTAGCCCACCAAAAAGATTAGTTACGGTGGTATTGCACATAGCCCACCAAATGAGTAAATAGACGATGGTATCGCACATAGCCCATCGTAATTAAGCAACAAGGTGGTATCGCACTTAGCCAACCAACAAGTATCCTCATTACACATTTATATGACTATTTCCTCGTTCACACAATAGTTATTTCAAGACTACCACATTCAATCACTTGAACCATACATGTTCTCAATCATGCCATACACTAATTAGCAACATAATGTTTACAAAATAATATGCATTGTTTACACATAAACTTACCTCGGTGCAAAACGTGTTAACTAACGATTTAATCCGCCACCTTACCTTTTCCACGGTCAAGGTTGATTCCACGCTCTTCTTGATCTATAACAATGAAATACAATTTGTTTAGATCATCCTATGATCATAATACATCAAAATCCATACTTAGGCAAAAATGACCATTTTGCCCTTATACTATGGCAAAATTACTATTTTGCCCCTAGGCTCGTAATTTATTTTTCAACACATTTTCTCAATAAACAAGTCTAGCTGAACATTTATTTCTCTTACAACTACTCACTATTCTCACCATTTCATGCATTTATGACGTAAATTCATTATTTGCATTTAAGTCGTATTTAGGTGTTTTCATGCAAACACTTTTCACAAAAGTTGTTTCTCATCTCCCTAACATTCATTTTCTTTAATAAAAACTCAGTTAACAACATAAATACTCTCATGGCAAGTCCTTAGACTTCCCACCATATTGCGATTTAGTCCCCTAATTAGCTAACTTAAGTTTTGGGGAAAACACAAAAATCACCAAGAAAGACCTCTAAATCACTTACTTGTAGGGAGATAACTTGGCTGAAATTTTAAAGCATTCAAAACCCCTCTAAGCTTGAAATTTTCGGTGGAGGTGAAGAGTGAAAAGTGAAAGATGATATATTTCCTTTTTAGCATTTTTTTATTCATCTTTTATCACCTAATGTCACCAAATTTGACTAAAATTAATGCTCTTGTCCCCCTTGTAACACCCCTAACCCGTATCCATTGCCAGAATGGGGTTACGAGGCATTACCAACCAGTCACAACTTATATACAATCATATAACCACTTAAGTCATATTAAAATATGTGTATGTATCCACACAGCATTACGGATTATATTTCAAAATTCAATTGAATTTAAATCGAACATATATACATATACATATATGACATTTAATTTCATAATAATATACTTACATTCATTAAACCAAAATCATATGCGACATTATCATTATAAAATCATGATCAAACATGCCATATACATCTATTTAGGTCACAAAATAATATACCATTTCATATGCCTAATTTTTTTACCGTACTTAAAAAAAAATACAAACGCAAAATCAAAATGTCAGTCGAATTTATGCATCAATCATGTTCTTATTATCCATTTACTATGTACCCAAAACAACTAAACCATTAATTCACATCCATTTGAATAATATAACAATCACCATTTTTTATTCCAATAGATAGGTTTATAATATAATTAGTTAAATAACATTTTAATTACACATTCACAGTATACAAGACATATATATATTTAAATTGAGTATAGTTGAATATACTCACACATTGAATAACCTACTAATTATTTCACAAATAACCAAATCTATTACAAGAACGTATAACATAAACTACATTTCCAAAGTAACTTTAGATCAAAGCCAAATATACACAAGTCTTTCATACTTTTTAGCAAAATTATACAATAAAATATGACCATCTCATATATTTGTATCACATAACCGAAATGGTCATTCTTTAGTCATTAATATACTTTGCATTTTATATGTTTAACCATACCACATCTCAAGACTATATCATCAAGTATCTACCAAGTATATCACATACATAAGAAAAGCATACTACTTTCAAAACATGTTTAAACCATAACCAACTCAACCAATTATTTGTAAAGCATACTAGGCACATCTCACATATATACCATGATCAAATTTGCATAAACTTAAGCATTATAACTAGCCATTTTCGCATGGCTTGTAATTACAACATCAAAATTAACCAAAACAAAGGCTAGCTTATACATGCCACAAACTTTAATCTTATATACTAAAGAGGTACCAAAACTTTGATGATAGTGTGATGAGCTTCGACTGTGATCCTCGAGCACGAGATGAGTACCCAAATGAGATCTACAATACATAAACAACCACATTCGAAGTAAGCTTCCAAAGCTTAGTAAGATTTAAATAATTCATAAGCAAGTAGGCTAATTTAAGATTTTATGACTAAACCCTTTTGTCATACCCTTGTCGAATAACCAAATATTCAAGAAATAAATTTATAGAAACATATATAAAAATATATGCATTTACAAACACACTTATACCTATTTCCATATATCACCCTCACATAATAGATAATTTGCATACTCGTCTTCTAATTACCGAATCTTATACTACCATTACGAGTTACCATAAATTTCAAGATAATATATATATCACATACCTTTAATTTGCATACCTTTCATAACTTAACCATCCATGCATAATATACAATACTTTATCCGATCCTTTCCGCATACATAATAACACTAGCAATTAAGGTCGTTTAATGAACCTCTTACCTGCATACTTAAATATAAGCTTTAGTAACGTATCGCATACTTAGTGCTATTACTTATTATTTCTACACACTTAGTGCCAATTTCCCGGTAACGTATTGCACACTTAGTGTCGTTACCTATCGTTTCCACACACTTAGTGCCATATGACCGGTTTCACACACTTAGTGCCCGGTTATAAGTTCATGCACTTAGTACTTTTTGTAGACATGTAATTTTTTTAATATGCATATATATATATATACATATATATATGTATCACAAGAATTCAATCCACAGTAATGCGCATAAGTACATACATATTAACATAACTATTTCATACCCCAATAGAAATACCATATTCGGCCAAATCATCAGTATGTAACTAAATTATCCTTAATTATATTCATACCATAATTTAATATTTCTCAATCCATATATACACCATTAACATCTAAATAATTCATTCTCAAGAAATCATATTCAAATTCCATGGAAATCATATTAAGCTACTTTATACCAAAATTTTCATCACATTCGGCCATGTGCCATTCTTTGTAATTACCTTCCTAAACATGGATATATATATCAAAGACATTCAATTTAACTCAATTGCTTAAATCTGACCTCGAAAGTTGACAAATTATGCTTCCCGGCTACTCGTTTAATTTTACTTTTCCCCGATCAAATTCCTCTTCCTTTTGTTCTTGATCTAAATAATTTCAAATTGAACTCATTCAAATACCTTTTTATTCAATTTAATCCAAAAACTCATAATTATGAAATTTACCATTTTACCCCTAGCATTTACAAGTTTTGCAATTTAGTCCCTAAAGCACAAAACACAAAATACATGAAATTTGAGTTCATTTCTTAAGGGTCGAATGCACTTCTTGCTTATATAAGTCCATACAAACTAATTTTTAGCCTTTTAGTCCCTCAACTATTTATTTTAACATTAAATTTTAATTTTCTTAACTTCATTAAAGGTTCAAGAACAAAACCTACTAACCTATCACCTATCATCAATATTTTACCTTAAGTAACACCCCAAACCTGGCCCATGCGATAAGGCCAGATCTGACATGTCCATGAGAGAATACTACTAAGTCCTTTTTCATTTGTACATAAATAGATTTAGATTTAAAATCAATTAAAACAACTCCATTTAAAATTTTTTGATAAAGTATTATTGAAATAAAGGTTGATTGATAAATCGATAAATTTGAGATATAAAAATCTTATAAACCACCGTGACTTTGAAAATATCATTAATAGCTCAAGAAGAATTTGAAACTTTTTTTCGAAAAGTGTTGATGAAAATTTTTAAGAGAATTTCCAAGTTAAAAATGTATTTATGAAAGTTTAATATGAAACCCTTTTTGTATATCCATTTTAAGGAAACGTTTATTTAAGTTTTTAAAAAAATCTGAATTTGAAGTACTTAGAGCAAATTATAAATTCGTCAAACAATAAACAAAACAAAAATTAATCCAGAGGCCTTATTACAACCTTAACTCAAAATAGCAAAGTAATTAAAAGTACTAAAAGAAATCCAAATTCCAAATTAAACCATTTTTGTAGTATGGCCTCCACCGAGTCATCCATGGACCAAGTCTCCATCACTGACCATTACCTGAAAAAGGGTAAGGAAAAATGGGGTGAGTTACTAGAACTCAGTGTATAACCCCCTTACCGTTGTCCACTGGGCCAAAATCTGTAACATCCTAGATTAGGGGTTATGTGTTTGGAGCATAACTCAAGTGTTAGTAGGCTTTAAGTGTGGTTGAGCATGTTTTAAGGGTTTTGAGAATCCAAGGATGTAGGAGGAAGTCTTGGAAAAGTATTGGAATTTTATTTTTAAAGGAGAAGTTAGGTGAAGGAGGCCTTAAGGAAAATTTTTAGGAGTTTATGGACATGAAAATGGGCTTGTGCATTCTTGCTTAATTTTATAAAATAACATGTCTATTGTGATATGAATGTGTTATGTGAATTCTAGAAACCTTGGAAATGTAAGGAAAGTGCATTTTTAAAAATGTTGGAAATGAATGGAAATGTCTTGGAAATGTAGGGAAATGACTTGGAAATGTAAGGAAATGATTTAGAAATGTTAAGTTTCAAAAGAGGAAAGTGAACATTTTGGAAATCTGGAAATGTATGGAAATGTTAAGTTTAAAAAATGGAAAGTGAACATTTTTGGAAACTTGGAAATGTAAGGAAATGATTCAAAAGAGGAAAGTGAACATTTCTGGAAACTTGGAAATGTAAGGAAATGTCAAGTTTACAGAGCCGAACGAAAATTTTTGGAAACTTAGAAATGACTTAGAAATGTCGAGTTTTAAAGTTTAAAAGAGGAAATTAAGGCAAGGTGGCCTTAAAAGAAAAAGTTGGAGAAATTTGACACACAAACAGGATTGGAAAAGTGGCCTGAAGATGTCACTTAAGGCCTATGGAAATGGCGCCACATGCAAGGGTGTTGGGCCTGAGTTCGAGTCACATGGGAAGCAAATAAAAGAAATTTTATTTTGCTTCCAGAAGAAGTGAGGTGGACGGTACAAGCTTTTAAAAAAGGAGGAGTTTTATTCTCTTTAAAATTCGGCTAATCAGGGGATAAATAAAGGATTTAATTTGGATTATTTTCAAGAGATAATTGTTGGATTAAATTCTTTTAATTTGAATAAAGTGATAATTAAAGGGATAAAGCTATCAAAATAGAAGAGTAGTGGCCAAGTAAGGGACTCTAGCTTAGTAATTTCGGCTATAAAAGGAAAAGAGAGGCCATTCTGCATTATTTTCTATTCTTTGAAAGCCTCTGCCGAACTCTCTTCACCAAATCTTCTTCTTCTTTTATTTTTGTCAAGCCGAAATACCTTGTGTTCTAGCCGAATCCATCTTTATTCTTCCTTCTCTAATCCCTCCAAAAGCTGAAAGTTGTGAGATCATCATCTAGCCATAGCCGAATCTCTGAAGATTGAAGTGAAGGTGCAATCAATTTCTTCAAGTAAGGGTAAGGTCTCATTCGGTTTCATCCTTCTTCTTTTAAGTTTTGTCGAAATCTAGGACTAACCCCATTAATGTCTTGTTGCCGAAACTTTGAAGAGATCTTTCGGGATTTACTAAGTGTCAACTACAAGGAAGGAGAAGTTCTTTTCCCGAAGGTACACCATAGGCCACGTGTTCCCTAGTTATTCGGTGAGTTTCGGGATTTCTAAGATTAAGGTAAGACATATGTATATTCGGCCAAAGGCCATGTTTTATGTTTTAATGGTTAGATTAAATCTAACGCAAGGTTATAGGAATTAAACATTCCTAGGAAAATAAGGATCAATTTCGGGATTTGTTGGTGTCCCAATCGGCAACAAGGTAAGTTTTAAGAATAATAATCCTACTAGGATTTGGATTTGTGGCCGAATGGCTTTTTATTAAGGTAATAAATGATAAATCAATGTAGGGTTTAAGGATCTAAGCGATAGATCAGATTTCGAGATCTCAAGGAAATTGTTAAGCGAATCAGGTGTGTTCCCCACACTATTTCATAATATGTTTTATGGCTATGTTTAATTAATATATGTGATATTAAGAATGTGAATATGGCTAAGGTACCATAATGTGGTACAAAGTACCCAGGTACATTTCCTACTCCTACTAGGAATATGAAAAATGTTATTAGTAACATGAGAATATGATAAGAATGTGAACTCTGGCATATTTATGCATATTATTATTATATGGGGCATATGGGTTTGTTTGAAAGGGGAAGTGAATGTGGTGACCTAAGACCACGAACACGGTGACCTAAGACCGTGATATCTCGAAAAGTGGTGACCTAAGCCCACGATGAATCTGAATGTGGTGACTTAAGACCACGAATGCGGTGACCTAAGACCGCAATTTGGTGTGTAGCGGAAGGAGGGTTGACTTAGTAGTCCCCACGATGTGACTAGCAGGTACGGGGGTGTGTAGCGGATGGACAATTAGGTTTGGGTTTGGGAATGCATCATAACTTGTATTTTATGTTTTGAATGTGTAACTATTGTATGCCCGATTCTATTATGATTTAGTGTCGTGTACACATTGAGTCTGCTTTGACTCACCCCGCTGTGGGACCATGTTTGGTGATGAACAGTGATGGACCGACTAGCGTACTTGTGGTGGCCATGCTCAACATGAAGTTTATATTTTTATATACTCTTGAATTTATTTTAGTACTTTGAAATATTTTGGAAGCTATTTGATGTAATAAGGCCATAAGGCCATGATGAACGATTTTATTTCTACTTGTTGTTTTATTGTGTTACAAATTTTGATTAAGTTAAAGACTAAGTATTTTATTTTAAAATATACTCTATATGTTTTATCGCTTAATATTAAAAAGGGGTTTTCTAATATAAAAATCCAGTTTGTTTTCAACACAAGCCCAACCCAAACAATATTTTTTTTTAATCACACAAGTTTTTCTCTAAGTAACAAAAGAATTTGAAACCGGTTTACTTGAGGAACATACCAAATCTGGTCAAAGCTCGTGGGCCAGGTTAGGGGTGTTTCAGTTTGGTATCAGAGCTAGTTTCAAACCCTCGGCCTAGGGGTTTGAGGCCCAAAACGTTTTCCTAACGAGCCCAAATGAGTTTTATGAAAAGTATTTCTAAAGTTAAGCAGGTTTTCTGGCATGGCACCTAAGTCTCCGACCCGCAGTCCACCAGGTAAGTACCCCTATCTATTATGTGATTTATATTATGACTTGTAGAAGGGTAAAAGTGGAATGGAACGTGGAATAGCATGATAGGAACTCGAACCCTAGGACTAGTCTACTCAAACACAAATACATAAGACTTAATGCACTAAACAACCCTATGGCTAAGTCGCCGAGTTAGGGTGTGGTAACCCCCATGCGCATGTCTAGGATTGGATCCTAAGAGCTCAGTACTTAAGCAATCCTAGTGGCTCACCTCCTCTTCATTGAACCCTACTGTGCGTAGCTTCAGCCACCCTAACCAAGAGGACTCAGTCACAGGCTAAACTCAATAACTAAAACCCGAAAGGGAACTAGCCGTATTTTTATAAAAACCCTAGTTTTAAAACTCCTAAAATTACCTTTTTAATTTGTGAGAACTATCTTTTTACAAAATTGTTTCGAAAAATTTTTAGTTTGTAAAATTACAAAAATATCCCTAATGATTGTGAAATTACAAAAATGCCCTTGGTTTATAAAATGTCCAAACTACCCACAGTTTTAGCAAAAATTTCCTTACTTTATAACAAGTCCAAAAACCCTAATTTGCAAAATATCAAAATACCTTGATTTGGGAAAATTACAAAATCGCCCCTGACGTACAAAATTACCAAAAATAACCCTGATTTCCAAAATTTTTGCAACATCACTGTTTTGGAAAGTACAATTCTCAAAAAGAACCCTCAAAGTTTTGCAACTTTTGAAATATCCCTGATTTACTAGATTTTACAAATTTACCCCGGTTTGTGAAAAATTACCGAAATACCCTCGAATTTTGAAATTTTCCAAAATACCCCCGGATTTCGAAATTTTCCAAAAATTCAAAATTTCCAAAATACTTTTTGACAAAATCACCAAGGAACTTTTTCTTTTGAAAAATTATGAAAATACCCCTGTAGGACAAAATTACGAAAATACCCCTGGGTAGTGGAAAAACAACAACAATGAAAATAACAACGTTTCTCTGAATGAACGAAAGTTCATAATTGATTGATGGATGTATGAATGAATGAAAAGACTGTGTGCATGTATGAATACGAAAGAACCACTCCTAAACCTCTTGTCATAAAATTTCTTCGCGGGTAAACAAGTGAAACAAAAGTATTAACTCATAAAACTTCTTAATCAGATCACGACGTTAAAAATGAGTTCTAGGGGACGTGAACTTAGAGATTGTGCATAGGAAGTATGATAGTTTTATAAAATCAGAGTGCGCAGCAGTAGCGTAGTGGATGTATGATCGTTCGTTAGTAAGTAATTTCGAGGACGAAATTATTTTTAAGGAGGGTAGAACTATAACATCCTAGATTAGGGGTTATGCGTTTGGAGCATAACTCAAGTGTTAGTAGGCTTTAAGTGTGGTTGAGCATGTTTTAAGGGTTTTGAAAATCCAAGGATGTAGGAGGAAGTCTTGGAAAAGTATTGGAATTTTATTTTTAAAGGAGAAGTTAGGTGAAGGAGGCCTTAAGGAAAATTTTTAGGAGTTTATGGACATGAAAATGGGCTTGTGCATTCTTGCTTAATTTTATGAAATAACATGTCTATTGTGATATGAATGTGTTATGTGAATTCTAGAAACCTTGGAAATGTAAGGAAAGTGCATTTTTAGAAATGTTGGAAATGAATAGAAATGTTTTGGAAATGTAGGGAAATGACTTGGAAATGTAAGGAAATGATTTAGAAATGTTAAGTTTCAAAAGAGGAAAGTGAACATTTTGGAAATCTGGAAATGTTAAGTTTAAAAATGGAAAGTGAACATTTTTGGAAACTTGGAAATGTAAGGAAATGATTCAAAAGAGGAAAGTGAACATTTCTGGAAACTTGGAAATGTAAGGAAATGTCAAGTTTACAGTGTCGAACGAAAATTTTTGGAAACTTAGAAATGACTTAGAAATGTCGAGTTTTAAAGTTTAAAAGAGGAAATTAAGGCAAAGTGGCCTTAAAAGAAAAAGTTGGTGAAATTTGACACACAAACAGGCTTGGAAAAGTGGCCTGAAGATGTCACTTAGGGCCTATGGAAATGGCGCCACATGCAAGGGTGTTGGGCCTGAGTTCGAGTCACATGGGAAGCAAATAAAAAAAATTTTATTTTGCTTCCAGAAGAAGTGAGGTGGACGGCACAAGCTTTTAAAAAAGGAGGAGTTTTATTCTCTTTAAAATTCGGCTAAGAAGGGGATAAATAAAGGATTTAATTTGGATTATTTTCAAGAGATAATTGTTGGATTAAATTCTTTTAATTTGAATAAAGTGATAATTAAAGGGATAAAGCTATCAAAATAGAAGAGTGGTGGCCAAGTAAGGGACACTAGCTTAGTAATTTCGGCTATAAAAGGAAAAGAGAGGCCATTCTGCATTATTTTCTGTTCTTTGAAAGCCTCTGCCGAACTCTCTTCACCAAATCTTCTTCTTCTTTTATTTTTGCCAAGCCGAAATACCTTGTGTTCTAGCCGAATACTCCATCTTTATTCTTCCTTCTCTAATCCCTCCAAAAGTCGAAAGTTGTGAGATCATCATCTAGCCATAGCCGAATCTCTGAAGATTGAAGTGAAGGTGCAATCGATTTCTTCAAGTAAGGGTAAGGTCTCATTCGGTTTCATCCTTTATATTTTAAGATTTGCCAAAATCTAGGACTAACCCCATTAATGTCTTGTTGCCGAAACTTTGAAGAGATCTTTCGGGATTTAGTAAGTGTCGACTACAAGGAAGGAGAAGTTCTTTTCCCGAAGGTACACCATAGGCCACGTGTTCCCTAGTTATTCGGTGAGTTTCGGGATTTCTAAGATTAAGGTAAGACATATGTATATTCAGCCAAAGGCCATGTTTTATGTTTTAATGGTTAGATTAAATCTAACGCAAGGTTATAGGAAATTCGACTTTCCTAGGAAAATAAGGATCAATTTCGGGATTTGTTGGTGTCCCAATCGGCAACAAGGTAAGTTTTAAGAATACTAATCCTACTAGAATTTGGATTTGTGGCCGAATGGCTTTTTATTAAGGTAATAAGTGATAAATCAATGTAGGGTTTAAGGATCTAAGCGGTAGATCAGATTTCGAGATCTCAAGGAAATTGTTAAGCGAATCAGGTGTGTACCCCACACTATTTCATAATATGTTTTATGGCTATGTTTAATTAATATATGTGATATTAAGAATGTGAATATGGCTAAGGTACCATAATGTGGTACAAAGTACCCAGGTACGTTTCCTACTCCTACTAGGAATATGAAAAATGTTATTAGTAACATGAGAATATGATAAGAATGTGAACTCTGGCATATTTATGCATATTATTATGGGCATATGGGTTTGTTTGAAAGGGGAAGTGAATGTGGTGACCTAAGACAACGAACACGTTGACCTAAGACCGCGATATCTGAAAAGTGGTGACCTAAGACCACAGTAATCTGAACGTGGTGACTTAAGACCACGAATGCAGTGACCTAAGACCACAAATTGGTGTGTAGCAGAAGGAGGGTCGACTTAGTAGTCCCCACGGTGTGACTGGCAGGTACGGGGGTGTGTAGCTGATGGATAATTAGGTTTGGGTTTGGGAATGCATCATAACTTGTATTCATTGTTCTGAATGTGTAACCCTTGTATGCCTAATTCTATTATGATTTAGTGTCATGTACACATTGAGTCTGTTTGACTCACCCCGTTGTGGGACCATGTTTCGTGATAAATGATGTAATGGACCTGGGACGGCGAGAACTTGTGGTGGCCATGCTCAACATGAAGTTTTTATTTTTATGGACTACTTTATTTTAAGTACTCTGAATTATTTGGATTTATTTGATGTAATAAGGCCATAAGGCCATAGTGGACTATTTTATTTCTATTTTTATTTATTATGTTACGAAATTTTTATTAAGTTAAAGATTATGTAATTTATTTTAAATGTATTCTATATGTTTTATCACCTAAAATTTAAAAGGGTTTTCATTATAAAACGATTTTGTCTTCTACTCGAGCCCAACCCAAAACAGTATTTCTTTCAAAACACACTATTTTCCCAAAGTAACAAAAGAACTTTGAACCGGTTTACTTGAGGAACATACCAAATCTGGTCAAAGCTCGTGGGCCGGGTTTGGGGTGTTTTAAAATTCCATTAAGCAGTAATTTGGGCCTAAGCCCATTTTCAATAATAATAATGTATCAATTATATCTTGTGTATGAAATGCAATTCCCAAACCAAACCTAGTAATCCATCCGCTACACACCACCTGTACCAACCAGCACACCTGTGGGGATCAAGTCAACCCACCCCGCCAACATACCAATCGCAGGCATTAAGCCATTTATAACAAATATAATTGTGGACAAGCCACCAGATTAACAGAATTTACGTGGCATTGCCACTATACAAATTTATGGCAGAGCCACCAAAATTATGTGGTAGAGCCACCAGAACTTCTCTTCAATATTATCCTATCCCATGCAAAATCATGTATATAATGCATAACAAATCACAATATAACAACAATAATTTATTCAGATATTTATTACAAAATTATGGCCCATTATAACAATTAATCAAAAAGGCCCATTAAGTAGAATATCAGATTTGGCCCATTTAGCAAAATATCAGATTGGCACATTTAGCAAAATATCAGATTGGCACATTTAGCAAAATATCAGATTGGCCCATTAATCAATATGTCCATTCGGCCCATAAAGCAATATGTCAATTCGGCCCATAAGTAATTTCGTATTTCGGCCCTTTTAGGGGTATTTTCACAATTTGCACAATGATACTACCAATTTCGTCAATTTTACCAAAATAATATATCTTAGGCCAATTCTTCCGATTTACGCCCTATTATGATTTAGACAGTGTTTTGTTTCCGATACTAAATCACCTTAAACCCATGAAAAACGATGTGAGATTACACACCTGATTACAGTAAGCACTAAACTTTCTTGAATGTCGACACCTATAATACTATAACGCTTGATTAGCCGACATACGCGATTTATTAATCAACACTAAAATGAATAATCTATGGTGCTTACCCTTGGAATCGTGAATGACCATGATTTGTTGGTTTTCCCCGGTTGACGATACACAGCCTGGTGGAGAATCTCGAATCGCTGATGCCTCAAAATTGTGAATGACCTCGAATAGCCGATTCTTACCGGATGAGGGTCCACAACTCGGTGGAAAGTCCCGAATTACTGAAACAGCCTTTCGCTTGAATTTAGGAGTAGGGATCGCTAATCCGCTCTTTTTGAGATCTCCACTTGACTTTCCTTTTGAATTGGTACGACAAGCCTCCATTCGATTAGATCTTATATAGATAGATATTACAATAAAATATGAATTGTCAAAAGGGTAAAGATCAGTTTACCAATAATTCCGAGTGATCAACGGTTGGATAGATCAAGCGATTTAAACCCTATAATAAAAATTAGTTAATCACCACTATTCCAATAACATCTTTAACGAAATAAGAACGACTTATAGAATCCTTGAAGAACTCCTTACCCTAAAGATTTTTAGGACCGATTCTTAGCGATTATACGATGACTTCGGAAGAATCAAGGTTTCGGCCTTCCACTATATCACTACGAAGAAGAAAAAGATCTTGTTTGAGAGAGAATAAGGTGATGGTCTCGGTCAAAATGACCATCCCAAACCAAAACATAGATTCGGCATTAAGAGAAAGAAAATAAAGAATGTTGAGAAGAACACTTACTGATTAATCAAGGATTGAGTGTAAATACGGATGAGAAGAAAAGATAGAAAAGGGATGAAGGTTCAGTTATAGAAGAAAATGAATATTGATATTCGGCTACGGAGGATAATCAAACAAGAAAATGTGATTTTATGGTGGTGTCGATTTAGAGAAGAGAAAAGATTAGAGGAATGGTTAAAAGAAAAGGATGGAAGGTTGGATGGATGCTAGGTGATTCGGCTATCAAAGGGAGATGGACATGAGGTGAATATTTTGATTAAACAAAAGAGAAGAAAAAAAAATGCACAAATGTGCTAGGAGGTTTCAGCAAAGAAGAAAGAAAAGAAGAAAAAACTAAAACTCACCAAGAGTAGCAATTTGGAGAAAATGACACTATTGAAGCTAAAGGTATCTTTGACCAAAACAAACACTATAGTTTTACCAAAACACCAAGTAAAATTTGACTACCTCCCTTTAGCCCCAAAACCATCCACATACATGACCATAATGGTCAAAAATTGGCCAACCACACTTTCCATAAGACTTCCCTTGAAAAAGGCCATATGTTCCCCTTACTTTCCCCTTTCTCTTGATTTCTTTCCTCATCTTCATTCTTTCCTATTTTCCTTAGCCATCTTGCCAAAAATAAAAAAAATCCACCTTGCCTTATTTACATGCTTGGCCGACACTTAGGGAAAGAATGCAAAAATAATAGTCAAAATTTGCACACAATGGGATTTGAACCTCTTCCCTCAAGGTACTTCATATGGCGCCATAACCTCTTTACTAATTACTCACTTATGCTAGCAATTTACTCTTTCATTTCCATAAGCTTTAAAGTCACTTACTCTATCTCCTTAAAGTGCTAAATGCCAATTTTTTTTTAGTAGGACAAAATAAACCCCGAGCCTTCTCAGGATCCCCTAAACATACACAATTAATAATTTAACTAGCTTAGCACCAAAATAATGCAACACATAAAATTCTAAATTTTAGGATGTTACAATTAATCAACAAGAACATCAAGTTTCCTTCAATGGCATCTCATGAAAAACACAACCAAATTTCAAATTACCACATGGGCTAGATAAAGCTCAAAACAACAAGCTCAAAAATGCATGAATTATCAAAAATCAAGCTACATGGTTACCTTAATCAAGCTCAATGTGACCGAAATTTGAAAGCTAAAATTTTCTTTTCTCCTTTGGTAGTTTTGGCAAGAAGAAGAAGATGATGATAAAACAAAGCCACTTACTCTCTTTTTTTTTATTATAATATGCTTTTTAATATTTTATTTTATCTCTACTATCAATTTTAGCATAAGAAAATAACATATAAATATAATAAGTAGCATGTTGCCGTCCACTATAATAGTAAAAAGCGATATTTGCAACATTAATCCTCCTTATTAAAAAGACACAATAATTTAGCCACTTAATTCCATAATGGCTATTTTTCCCACTTACTCAATTTAGTCCTTTCACTTAAATTAATCACCTAAACAAACAAATTAATCTACAATATTTTAGCACATGCTCAAACACATAACATAGATATCAAATTAATAATTAAAATATTTTTCTAACCCGAATTCGTGGTCCCGAAACCACCATTCTGATTAGGGTCGTAATTGGGCTGTTACACCCTTAGCTTCCTATGGCCGACCAACACTCTCAATATGGCCTAATTACACTTTAAGGACCTTCAATTTGATATTCTATGGCCATTAGACACCTCTACCTTGTAAAATAGAACTTTCACACTTTTTGTGATTTAGTCCTTTTTCGCAATTATGAAACCAATCGTTAAAATTAAGGTACCAAAATTCCCATGCATTCTCTATAAACATGTTTTGACACATAAAATAATATCAAAATAATTTTCCTCAACCTCGGATTGGTGGTCTCGAAACCACTATTCCAACTAGACCCAAAATCAGGTTGTTACAGTAATGGTACCACAGTATTATAAATCTTTACAGTTCAAAACCAAATGTAAAAACTAGAAAAGACAAACTACTCAATTGTTGTTCACAAGCCTGTCCCAGTCCTCCGCGTACTGAGACCAGCATCTAGAGACCCGAACTGAACATGAAAAGGAAAAACAGAAGACGGGGTGAGCTACACGAGCTCAGTGTGAGATCAAACCAGCTAAACTACAGAAGTAGAATAGAGAACTAGAAGCAGTTCAAAACTGGAACATACTTATAGACAGATAACAGTTAAGCGAGTTCACCCCAAACCCACGTACACCATATGTAACTCTACAGTCATATGGCCTAATCAGACACAGAAGCAGAAATTCTCAGTAGTTACAACCTAGGCCTAAGCCCTTACCAGAATCAGAATCGTGTTGGGCCTTAGTCCATCATATAAGATTCCCTTAGGCATGAGTGCCTTTCGGTCAAACAATACAATCAGACATTTCAGTCAATCAAACATTCAAATATTTCAGTCAAACATCCAATCAAATTCGGTAAGTTTATCACGTTCAGTCACAATGTCAAACAGATGCATATGGGTGCAAATGAGTTATAAAACAACCCACCCACCCATCCAGCCAACACACCACTCTGTACCACCAACACACCATGTGGGGATAAAATTAACCCACCCATCCCTACACTCTGAGTAGGACCTCGAAAAGCCCATCCAACCTTATACTCCTTATGATGTCATCTCAAGATGCCTGGCAATGATGATCATCAGCATGGTCCTCGACCCTCAGGGAATTGGGACCGCCCTTGACCCTCTTGGAATTGGACTATCAGAATGCAGATAAACTGCCAAATCGCAAATTATGCAGCAAAGCTAGTGTATAAGCTGTACCGTGCAATACGGTAAATCGTGGTACAGACATGTAGTATGAACTACCAGATCAGATATTGGTACGTAACCTAGCTAAAGTGCATGCGGTACAGTGCAAGGTGGTAATCCACTATACCAATGAATTGCAGTAAAACTGCCAAATCAGATAGTGGTACGTAGCGTAGCTAACGTACATGCGGTATAGTGTAATGTGGTAATTTGCTATATCGATGAGTTGCAGTAAAACTGCCAGATCAGATCGTAGATCTCCCTTCTCTTCAAAATCCCAAACCAAAATACTTTATATGCAGATGTATGTATGCAAATGTATGTATCCTGATGTATGAACGCAATTACACCAAATCAGAATATAGTTTCAGGCAGTCATTCAAAAGCAGTCACTTACAGACAGTCACTTACAATCAGTCGATTAGTTTCAAGAGTGTGTACACTCGTACACTCAAATTCAGCATTAAGCTTGTCACACAACTATTCACATATCAACTCATATCAAAGTCATAGTTACCCTTAGTAAAGCTTAGTCAAGGTTTAGAACGCATTGATTTGAGATTACAATCAAATTGACTTAAATTCAGAATCTGGCGAGTTAGGGCTACATGCCCGTGTGCTCCGACTGTGTGGAGCAGTTGGAAACACGAAAATTTATACACTTTTTCATGCCTTTTTTAACCCAAATTTATGAAGTTTCGGTTAAATTCTTGTCGAAAAATAACTAAATATCATAAAATAATTAAATTGTTCTAAAAATATGAACATGATGAATTTTAATTAATTTTATAGTTAATTTTGATTTATTTTGACTATTTTTGGCAGATTCGTACAAAGGGAGAAAATTGGCTCAGCAGAGACTGCTCGAAGAACAAAACCGAGAAGCAATTTGAGGTATCAAGGCAAATTTATTTCCAGCCCAAGACGGTCCAATTATGAGTATTTAATCATAATATAATTAATTTTAATTTATTCCCAATTTAATCTGGGCTAAATAAATTTATTTAATTAATTATGAAAAAGGCCCAGTTGAACTGCATCAATTGAACCAAACCGGTTGAACCGAACCGAGCAAAGAGTTGGGCAGCCCAAACCGTCGATATGCTGGCCCAAATTAGCTTATTAGTTGATTAATTAAAGCTTGCAAAGAAGCCCTAGAAGAATTTTCAAAGTTGCATTCAAACCCCTCCAAATGTAGTGGCTTTGTAGATTTGCTCCATGCTATATTTAGCAAAGTTGAAGCCATCAACTTTGCCACATAGATGGACGGCCAAGGGAGGTCTCTTTGGATGCTACTATTTACTATTTTTAGCAGCCACAGTCAGCTATAAATACCACCCCTTGCTGATCATTCAAACCATCCCTCAATCCTTCATTTCTCTTTCACTCTCTCATTCTCTCATTCTCTCATCACTCCGTTCTCTCCTTTTTCGCCAACAAAACCAAGCCTTCTTGTGCCGATTTCCCCTTTTGGAAAAGAGGTGTTTTCTCAGCCATTTGGAGTAGCAAGTGGAGTGTTCATAAGCCACCTTGATAGCCGAGGACAACGGAGAACGAAGAATGGAGCAATCAGTCAAGCCACGGAGAAACACCAGATTTGCTTCTTGTTCCCTATGTCTTTAAATTTGGTTGTTGTTTTGACAAACATGTTTATGAATATTTATGCTATTGAAATGGTTATTTTAATCAGCTTAGCTTGAATTTAATTCGTGTTGGGTTGATTGCATTTCATCCTCTTAAATTATTAAAATTGTGTTTATGCTGTCATAGGCCTCGGTAAAATGCTTGATTAAGTAAAATCATGTTTAAGTTATTCTGGCATTATAATTGTTTAGATAACTAAAGAATTAATTATTTAAATGCATTGAAATTGTAACTAATGGACACAATACTTAATCTGTGCATGTTTAATTCTTCTAAGGTAGCTAAAGATTAAATTAGCATTGTATTTGGCGATACATATGCCTTGCATAACTTGCAAGATTTTTGTGATTAAATTGTTTCAAGGTAAGGATACTTTGTTACTTCGCATGATCTTTTATATGCTTATTAGGTTGAATTAATCATTTGAATTGACATAGGAATATGCGAGAGATTGTTTAATTTTATAAGTATGTATGGACAATAACATGTTTACTTTTATAAATTTGTTTTATCGGTTGAATTGACATAGGGATATGTACAAGAGATGAATGGATTTTTGAAATGTAAATATGTTCATAACTTAGCAAATTACTGAGTTGCCGTGATTTATTCGTAACAAATATAAGCATAAGTTTTATAATTTTAAGGTAAGAAATGTAATTAATTCAACACAATTATATCATCTTGATTAAAATCAGCTTTTGAAATCGCGCATTAGAACTTTGTTTTATTTTATTTACTTTTTTTTAGTTTCAAAATATTTCTTAAATCCAAATATTTTCCCTTCACCAAAGTGTTTGAAATCATTTTCATAAATAATTCTTTTACAGTCCCCGTGGGTACGACAACTCGACATTTACTTGTCACTTTATTACTTGTTACGATTGTGTAATTTTTCACATTTTCACCGTTCCAAGTTTTTGGTGCCATTGTCGGGGACTGTTTTTCAAAGCCATTATTTGTGAATCTATTTTACATTTTGGTTTATTTATTTTTCGTATTGAAATTTTTACTTAATTAATTTTTCTGTGATTATTTCAGGTGTTTATGATTATTGACCAGATTATTGACTTACTCCCTGTGGACCCTGAAATAGAACGGACCTTTCGACAACGAAGAAGACAAGTGAACCAGAAAAGGACCGAAGAAATGAACTTCAAGAATATGAACCAAGGAAACGGAGCAAACCCTGCTCAGAATCCTATCCTTATTGCTGATGATAGGGATAGAGCCTTAAGACAATATGTCGTGCCAGTATTTAACGATCTTAATCTGAGTATTAGGAGACCCGAAATTGAGGCACAATAATTTGAGTTGAAGCTAGTCATGTTCCAGATGCTTCAAACAGTGGGCCAATTCAGTGGAATGCCTACTGAAGATCCTCATCTTCACTTAAGACTATTTATGGAAGTGAGCGATTCTTTCAAGTTAGCCGAAGTATCCGAAGATGCCTTGCGTTGAAGTTGTTCCCATATTCGCTAAGGGACAGAGCTCGTGCTTGGTTGAATTCATTGCCACCGAACTCCATTTCTACATGGCAAGAGTTAGCCAAGAGATTCCTCATGAAGTATTTTTCGCTAAGCAAGAATGCTAAATTGAGGAACGAGATCACTGCCTTCCACCAAATGGATGACGAGACCTTGTATGAGGCGTAGGAAAGATTTAAAGAGTTATTAAGAAAATGCCCTCATCATGGAATCCCACATTGTATTCAACTTGAGACATTCTATAATGGTCGAAATGCCCACACAAGGATGGTAGTGGACGCCTCTGCTAATGGTGCTCTCCTTTCTAAGTCTTATAACGAGGCTTATGAAATTATTGAAAGGATTGCCAGCAACAATTATCAATGGCCAACTAGTCGTGCAGCGTCAGGAAGATGAGTCACTGGAATTCATGAAGTAGACGTTCTTACTTCACTCGCATCTCAGGTATCATCAATATCCTCAATGCTTAAAAATCTTACTGCGAATGGGTCTAGTAGTTTTGCAGCACAATCGCCTAATCACTTTGAAAATATAGCCTGTGTTTATTGTGGGGAGGGACATTTGTTTGAAGAATGTCCGTCGAACCCAGAATTTGTATACTACATGGGTAATCAGAACCAAAACCGAGGAAGGCAAGGGCTGCAATCCAACTTTTATAACCCATTATGGGGAAACCACCCGAATTTCTCCTAGAGTAACCAAGGGGCTGGAACCAGTACCATTTACACCCAACCCAGACCAACCCAGCTGCCTAATTTTCTGCAACAAGTTCAGAAACCAGTTCAAGCTGAAGCATCCAATAGCTTGGAGAATTTGTTGAAGGCATACATGGCAAAGAATGATGCCTTAATCTAGAGCCAAGCAGCTATATTGAAGAATTTGAAGAATCAAGTGGGTCAGCTTGCTACTGAACTCAGGAACCGACCACAGGGTTCCTTACCCAGTGATACAAAAAATCCAAGAAATCCAGGGAAGGAACATTGCAGAGCATTGACATTGAGGAGCGAAAAGATAGTAGAGCCCAACACTGTCGAAGTTGAAAAGGAGCAAGCTGATGCTTAAGACTTAGAAGAAGTTCAACCAAGTGTTGAAACCCCAGTTTCACCAGAACCGAAATCTACAAAACCCGACAAAGTAACCTCAGGACCAGTTAATTCTGATCAACCAACAACTTTGTTAGAGGCAGAATTACCGCCAAAAGCGAATCAACCAAAATTAGTTCCAGTAATGAAACCACCACCACCCTACCCTCAAAGACTTCAGAAGCCAAAGCAGGAGATTTAATTCAAGAAGTTCCTTGACGTACCCAAGCAACTTCACATCAACATTCCGTTGGTCGAAGCACTTGAGCAAATGCTGAAATACGTCAAGTTCATGAAAGATATATTGTCTAAGAAACGAAGACTTGGAGAATTTGAGACGGTAACCCTGATGAAGGAATGCAGTGTATATCTTCAGAACAAACTACCCCCAAAATTGAAGGATCCTGGATGTTTCACCATACCATGCAACATTGGACCAACATATTGTGGTAAGGCATTATGTGACTTAGGTGCAAGTATCAACTTGATGCCTATGTTAATATTCAGGAAGTTGGGGATAGGAGAAGTTAGACCAACTACGTTACACTTCAACTAGCAGATCGATCCTTAGCGCATCCAGAAGGAAAAATCGAGGATGTATTGGTACGTGTAGATAAATTTATCTTTCCTGCTGACTTTGTAATTCTAGGCTTTGAAGCAGACAAAAAAGTGCTAATTATCCTAGGAAGACCATTCCTAGCAACTGGAAGGACCCTTATTGATGTGCAAAAGGGCGAGCCGACTATGCGTGTTCAGGATGATCAGGTAACATTTAATGTTTTTAAGTCAATGCGATTTCCTGACACAATGGATGATTGTTCTGCAGTAGCCGGTTTAGAGGAATTAATAGTAGAGAAGGAACTTAACTGTGTTGAGGACCTACTGGAAAGCATTTTGACATCGGATCCCCCCAATGATGAAAAGGAGGATGAATACTTAGCTGTGCTAGAAGCTAATCAAAAGGGATTTAATCCACAATCCCATTTTGAATCTTTGGAATTAGAGAAAAGATATTATAGCCAGCCAAAAGCATCAATCGATGAGCCACCTAAGTTAAAACTCAAGGTATTACCTTCACACTTAAAATATGTTTATTTAGGTAACGCCTCTACTCTGCCTGTGATTGTTTCAGCAGAATTAACTACTGAACAAGAAGAGAAACTTATTATAGTTTTAAAACAATCAAGAAGGCCATCGAATGGACCATAGCTGATATTCGCGGCATTAGCCCATCTGTATGCGTGCACAAGATCATATTAGAAGATGGTGAGAGAGGTACGACTGATGGACAACGGAGACTGAACCCCATCATGAAAGATGTAGTAAAAAAAGGAAATTATCAAGTGGTTGGAAGCTGGTATAATTTACCCCATCTCAGACAGTTCATGGGTGTGTCCAATCCAGTGCGTGCCGAAGAAAGGAGGTATCACGGTCATGGAGAACGAGAACAACTAGTTGATACCAACTAGAACAGTTACGGGATGGAGAATCTGTATCGATTACAGCAAGCTAAACAATGCAACTAGGAAAAATCACTTTCCTCTGCCGTTTTTGGACCAGATGCTGGATAGACTCGTAGGACGAGATTACTACTATTTTCTCAACAGATACTCAGGGTATAATCAGATTACGGTAGCACCGGAAGATCAACACAAAACGACATTCACCTATCCCTACGGTACATTTGCATTTAGACGCATGCCATTTGGTTTATGTAATGCACCAGCTACATTTCAAAGATGTATGATGTCTATTTTTACTGACACGGTTGAGAAGTACTTGGAAGTTTTCATGGATGATTTCTCAGTATTCAGAGATACTTACGATGATTGCTTAGCCAATCTAGCTAAGGTACTGAGGCGATGTGAAGAAACGAATCTCGTACTCAACTGGGAAAAGTGCCATTTTATGGTACAAGAAAGAATTGTTTTAGGCCATCGGATAACGAGACATGGGATTGAGGTGGACAAAGCAAAAGTAGACGTTATTGAGAAACTCCCACCTCCAACGTCTGTAAAAGGTGTTAGGAGCTTTTTGGGCCACACTGGTTTTTATCAAAGATTTATCAAGGACTTCTCCAAAGTGGCTAAACCCTTATGCAAGCTTTTGGAGAAAGACTCAGTATTCAAGTTTGATGAAAAATGCTTAAAAGCCTGCAACGATGTGAAGAGTCGATTAGTCACGGCACCCATAATCATCGTACCATACTGGGATTCGCCATTCGTGTTGATGTGTGACACAAGTGACTTCACCATGGGAGCTGTAACACCCCTGTCCCGTGTCTGTTGTCGGATTAGGGTTAGAAGCGTTACCTGACAAATCGAAAAGCTTTTACCGAATTCAACAAAATCATCATCCAACACAATCATATTTTCCCTTGAATGAGTCATCAAGACCTCAGGCATGCTTATAAATTGAGTAGGGACTCAACTAAAACACATTCAAAATTTCATGGAAATTTTTAACATTTCTAAACTACAGGGGAAGCACTCCCGTGGAAGGAGACCGTGTGTCCTCCACGGCTTCTAAACACCCCCGTGTGTCTTTCTCATGGTGATATACTGAGTTGGTCCCTACGGCCACCAAGCATGCCCGTGTGCCATGGCCGTGGCTAGCTACTGACTTGTACACCACGGCTAGATGACACCCACGTGTCAAGGTCGTGTGTTACTAAATTGTATCCTGATATACACCCACAGTCATTAGGCACGCCCGTGTGCCACAACTGTGTGACATTATAGGCCATTTACAAGGCCAAAATGCCACCCTCAAGGGTCATACCTACAAGTAACATATATTATCCCATTTCATTCACATATAACCACCCAAAACATACCTAATAACCAACCAAATCATGCATATTTGTCAACTAAGGTAATCACTCTACAATCCATTTAATATTCATTCAATCTAACCATTCAAACCAATTCCAAACATACCAATTTGCATGATCAAATCTCAATTATACTCAAGCACCAATCATCTATATACTTACCATTTCAAAACCATTTCATATATCTACTAATCATACCAAAACAACTTCATATATCATACTTCTTTAAGCATATATCAAAACATATCTAGCCAAATCACATGGCTAAGTTCACTTTACAACTTATACCAAGACTAGCCTATACATGCCATATTGAGCTATATACATTTTCAAAGTGCACCAAAATAAGTTTTAGTAGTATGATGACGATCTGAGACAGTCCCGAGCCTTCAGTAGCTTTGAGACCTATAAAACAGATTAAACACACACACAGAGTAAGCTTTCCAAAAGCTTAGTAAGTCATATACAAATAAACTTGGTATGGAAAGCATATTTGCAAATAAATACATTGGCACATATCAATCACTTAGCCATTTTCAGCATTCAAGAATCATACAAACACATAGCTCATCCAGCCACACAACTCTTATCAATCACAAATTCCATAAACATATCATCAAAGTAAGATCACTTAGATGCTTACCTTATATACACAATTAGTGTATATTCTACGTACCTGAATCGGATATTCATTTACTTAATCTATTAAAGCTTGGATTTGCCATTTGCATCTCAGATTAACCGTGAAACCATAAGGAATCCAGTAGGATACTCAGAAACTCGGAATATTCGTACAATGCCATCGTCCCAGACGAGGTCTTACATGTACTCAGGTATCGATGCCACTGTCTCAGACTGGGTCTTACACGTAAGGATCATAACGATGCCAACGTCCCAGACATGGTCTTACACGTAAGGATCATAACGATGCCAACGTCCCAGACGTGGTCTTATACATAAAGCTCATATTGATGCCAATGTCTCAAATGTGGTCTTACACATAATCAGATATCGATGCCACTGTCCCAGACAGGGTCTTACATGAATCTCAAATCAACGCCAATGTTCCAGACGTGGTTTTACAAGATATCAATAGAATAGATGTCTATGTCGTAACTTAGTCAATCCTATCTATTCATATATTCGTACGAGGCTTCTTGAACTTAATCACTATATCGAACTTATCTTGGAATTCAAATGCATAACTCCTCATAACAAAAACATTCATTAATCATATGAACAATTTCAATTGCATACATATATATTTATTTGCATAGTGACTTACCACGAATTTGGTTTATCAGAATAGAAACGGCTATTCGTTTACTTTCGCTTTCCCGCGATCTAAGCCTGTTTTCCTCGGTTCTTGATCTAAACACATTCAGAATTAACCCTTTTATTCACTGATTCATAAAATTTAATCCATGGACACATATTTAGGGTAATTTGCAATTTAGCCCTCACATTTTCACAATTAAACAATTTAGTCTATTTTTCACAAAACATCAAATTCACAAAATCCACATATACACATGCTTGGCCGAACCTCTCTAGAGACTACTTATATCTTTCATTTAACACCAAAAATCATCAAAAAGCTTAACATATCAACAATGGCATCTCTTACAAACATCATCAATAATCAAAATTAATACATAGGTTTTGGAGCTCTCAAAGCAACGATTTCAAAAACGTAAAAATTATCGAAAACCAACTGAAAACATACCTTGAATTTTGGCTTAGAAGTGCTGAAAATGAGAAAGCTTGAAAAACTTTCTTTTCTTTGTTTGAGTTTCGGCAAGAAAGTGATGAGAATTAAGCCACTTTCTCATGTTTCTTTATTATAACATATTAATATAAATATAAAATGCATGTATATTAACATAACATATAAATTAATCACATATAAACATAATATGTTGACACTTTGCCGTCCACTACCTATAATTTTGGCCAAATTGCCACATAAAACTCTCACTTTTACAAAGCCACAACACATAGACACTTTAGCAATTAGCATGCAACTTCCACATTTAATACAATTTAATCCTTTTGTCAAATTAAACACACAAACAGTCAAATTAGCTTACGAAAATTTAGCACATACTTATTCACATATTAACGGCACAGAATATAATATTAAAATATTATAGAGTTCAAATTTGTGGTCTCGAAACCACTATTCCGACTAGGGTATAAACCAGACTGTTACAGGAGCTGTCTTGGGCCAGCTAAGGAACAAAGTTGTTCATCCCATCTAGTATGCAAGTAGAACTCTAACCGGAGCTCAACTGAACTATACGGTAACAGAAAAAGAGTTACTTGCTATTGTGTTTGCTTCCGACAAGTTTCGATCTTATCTTGTAGGTACCAAAGTGATTGTCTATACGGACCACTCCGCAATTAAGTACTTATTAGCCAAGAAAGATGCTCAGCCGAGATTGACCCGATGGGTGCTTCTACTTCAAGAGTTCGATCTAGAAATTCAAGATTGAAGGGGAGTAGAAAACCAAGTAGCAGATCACTTATCTAGATTAGAGCCGCAAGAGGGAAATTCTCCACTTTTACCGATCCAAGAGACATTTCCAGATGAACACATACTGAAGGTAAATCATGTCTATAATATTCCTTGGTTTGCTGATTTTTCTAACTATTTAGCTTGTGGTTTGATGCCGATTGATAAAAGTTATCAGCAATGGAAAAGGTTTCTTCATGATGTGAAGTACTATTTCTGGGAAGAGCCATATTTGTTTAAAAAGTGTGCAGATCAGATGATTAGGAGATGTGTGAAAGAAGATGAAATATCGAAGATTTTATACCACTGTCATTCAGCTCCAAGTGGGGGACACTTCGGAGGTACTCGTACAGAGGCCAAAGTATTGCAAGCCGGATTCTTTTGGCCAACACTATTTAAGGATGCATACGCTTACATAAAGAGTTGTGATCGATGTCAGAGGGTTGGAAATGTCACCAACAAAAATGAGATGCCTCGAACGAATATCATTGATGTAGAATTACTCGATGTTTGGGGTATTGACTTTCTTGGTCCTTGCTGTTAGTCTTTTGGTCACAAGTACATATTGGTAGCAGTAGATTATGTGTCCAAGTGGGTCGAGGCTGAAGCTTATCCGACAAATGATGCCAAGGTTGTTATAAAGTTCTTACAGAAACATGTGTTCACAAGGTTTGGAACCCCAAGAGCTATTATCAGTGATGAAGGGACCCATTTTGTGAACAAGTGGTTAAAATGGTTGTTAGATGAACATGGAGTGAAACACAAGGTTGCTACAGCTTACCATCCGTAGACAAATGGGCAAGCTGTGCTAGCGAATAAGGAGATCAAAGGCATACTCGAAAAGGTAGTTTGCCTGAATCGATGAGATTGGTCCAAGAGACTAGATGATGCTTTATGGGCTTACATAACAGCATACAATACACCTTTAGGAATGTCACCCTATAGGTCGGTCTTTGGAAAAGCCTGTCATCCACCTCTGGAGTTAGAGCACAAAGCTTACTGGGCTATTCGACGACTCAATTTGGATCTTAAGCTTGCTATATAGAAACGAATGCTTCAACTCAACGAGCTAGAGGAATTTCGAATGTTCTCATACGAAAATGCCAAATTACTCAAAGAAAGACTCAAGAAATGGCATGACAAGCATATTCTAGTTCGAGAGTTTGAAGCAGGTCAGCACGTCTTGTTATTCAATTCTAGATTGAAGTTCTTTACAGGTAAGTTAAAATCATGTTGGTCCAGTCTATTTATGATTCATCGCTCTATCCATACGGAGTTGTTGAACTCCAAGGTAAATGAGGTAATTTTCAAGTCAATGCTCAGCGTTCGAAATATTACTACGGAGAAAGACCTGAACGAGATCAAATCTTGTTCAGTTTATCTGATCTTTAGATTTTATTGTTTTCAATAAAGTATTTAGGGTATATTTTCGAGTTTATTATGTTTAAATAAATTCTGTCTAGAAGTTTTGAACTTAAGTGGGACCGCTTGTGACCCCTCCAATCTTTCCTGGGAATTGATTTTTACATAATTTTCTGAGAAACTAGCCCCTAAATGACAAAATAAATTTTTGGTTTTCCAAAACAAAAGGTCAATTTTGACCCAAGTCTTAGATTGCAACTCCATTTCAAATTTTCATTAAGTCTAGGGACTTAATTGAATTATTTTTAAAATTTGGTTGCTATTTTCGTAAATAATAAAACTAGGTGCCTCTTTTTGTAAATATTTTTAAAAGGCATCTAGAATAAATATTTTTACTTAATATCATATTTATAAATTATTGATAAACTTTAATATATAATTATATTCATTATAATTTATATATTAATTTTTATCAACTTAGCTTAGGATTAGGATTAATTTTATTTTATGTTTATCTTAATAATTTAATAGCAATTGATAATTTTATATGTGTATATTTAATTATTAATTGTTGTTAATCTTGAGTAAAATTAGAATTGGACTTTTATTTTTAATCATTAAATTTTATTAAGAGCTCTAGTCTAAGTCCCATTACTCCTACTATAAATTACCCCTAGCTTCTCCCCATTCATTCATAACTAAAAACCCCAAATCACCAACCCACCAAAGTGCCGCAAGTCCCTAGCCACACTCAGCCATTCGGCCGCCAAAGAGCCTCCAAAGACATGCCGCACGCCCCAACTCCAAAGAAATGCCTGTGTTTTGGCCTCATGCCTACTGCCTCCAGCTCGCATTGCTTGTGTGCACCATCTCCCAGCACACCCGACCAGCCCGTGGCCTACCCGCCGCAAGGCCTTGTGCACTGCTGCTTGTGTGCAGCCCCTACCACGCACCCATCCGCCCAAACTAAGCCAAAAGCCTTCAACCCTTCCTTTTAAATTTCTATCTCTTGTTTTATTAGTATATTTTAGGAGTCTTAAATTTTTACGATGAAGGTGGTAAGAACAATTTTTTTTCCTTAAGTTTTAATTTTTATTCAATTATTTATTTTTTCAATTTATTGAAATATTAGTATTTTTTATTAATTAAATTTTTGAGAAAATAATTTTTTCCATCTTATGTTCAGGTTAATCATGCCTCGCAAGAGAACTCGTGCCTCCGCCCAAATTGACAAAGCACAAAACAGATTTCACTGTGCAGAAGCCAAAGTAAGATATGAAAGTATCTTCAAAAATCAACAGATGCATCCAGAGAAAGGCTTCACATTGAAAGAAAGCAACTACAGAGACTTTATGGCACGTATTCGTCAAGTTGCTGAAGCCCTCAATTGGGAATTGTTTTGTGAAAAGAGACCAAGTGTGGGTGAGGAACTAGTTTGTGAATTCTACGCGAACTTAACCTCAAGCGAACTGACCAAAGTTCCAGTCCGCGGAATCAAGGTACCAATAAATTCAAATGCTATTAATGAATTCTTTGAATTACCTGATTTCGACAACGATGAATATTCTTCTCTGTTGAGTGACATTAAGCCTGAAAATTTGCAAGAAACTCTCGAGGAACTTACAGTTCCAGGTTCTAAGTGGACTGTGTCAAAGCAAGGAATCCACACGTGTCGAAGGGAGTATTTGACACCACTTGCGAAGGTATGGTTCTATTTCATCCGCTTCAGCTTTATGCCTAGTTCGCATGGGACGACAATCTCATTAGAGCGAATGGTCCTATTATACTCGATTCTAACTAGAAAGACCATTAATGTGGGCAAAACCATCCTAAGAGAAATGCAAAAATGTGCCGTTAGACATTCTGGCCCGGCCTATTTCCCTTTTACAATAACAATTTTATACTTAAAAGCAAAACTCCTTACGGATGTGAAGGGGATAGTGTATAGTCAAGGCACAATCACCGATTGAGACATCTATAGAGTAGCCGGAGATTCTGTTCTTCAGCAACGAGTTGAAGAGAGTGAGGATCCCAAAGAAGCAGAAGATGATCCCACAGAAATCCTGCCAGAGCAATCAACTGAAGTCCCTAATGAGGCATAATCAATGGAACCAGAAGCTGAACATGATATCAAAACCTCAATGTTTGGAGCTCCACCGCCTAGCCCAGATTTTTGTGATGAGTTGTTGAAGCTGATGGACTTAATGCAACACATGCAATGGCAGTAACAAGCCTACTGAAGATACTTAAAAATAAGAGATGACTCGATGAGGAGTGCCCTTAAGAAAATTTATAATGACCCATTTATTTTTGTGCCTGAGTTTCCCAATTTCATATTTGAACCATGGATTTCATCATCAAAGAGGGAGCAGGGCGATTCATGCAATGGCAATACTGATGGAGCAAAAGATGAGTCTTTGAGTCGTAGCTAGACGCCCCTTCAAAGGTGGTACTTAGGGGGTATTTATAGGCTCTAAGTATCCTTTTCTGAGTGAAATTACTTAATGCCACGACAGGGGCACGGCCATGTCACACGCTCGTGTGACAAGTCTTTGAGTCGTGTTCGGACTTCTTTAATGAGGCACGACCATGTAAATTGGGGGTCAGGCCGTGTTCTAGTAGCTCAGTGAGGCACAGCCGTGTAGACTTCAGTTCAGGCCGTGTTGATTTCCTCCTTGGCCTAAATTACTCTGTTTTAGGCCCGTTTTATGTTCTTTTCATCCTCGAGTGCTTTCCTGGGTCTAAGACATGAAAAGAAAGGATTAAGAGCACCTTTTTATATAAATCAAGGGATAAATCATCCAAAAGTAAGCTAAATGTGGGATTAAAATATGTTACTTTTACGGTTTATCAATCGTCACTTTGTTCAGTTGTCGGTAGTCAATACACATCCTCATAGTGCCATCTTTCTTTTTCACAGAAACACAGGAGCACCCCAGCGTAAGAAACTTGATCATGCAAATCCTCTATCTGTCAACTCTTGCACTGAGACTTTAACTCTTTCAATTTTGCTGGTGCCATTCTATACGAAGCTATTGACATAGGAGTCGTCCCCGATACTAAATCAATACCAAACTTAACTTCTCGAATCGGAGGTAATCCCAATAGTTCTTCAGGAAACACATCTGGGAGCTCACATACCAGAGGTATATTCAACTTTTTTCACTGTCACTTTTGTATCTATCACATATGCAAGATAGGCTTCGCAACCCTTTTTCACATGATTCAGATCTTTCATCGAAGATATAACAGCCGGTGGTCCATTCAACTCACTGGATTCAATTAAAACCGTCTCACCAATCTTACTTTCAAATCAATACTCTTTCATTTACAATTCACAATGGCACTATGCAAAGTGAGCCAATGCCCAAAATAATATCGAATTCATCAAAATGTGGCAACATCAGGTTAGCGTGAAAGCAAATATCCTGAAACATCAACAGACAGTTCTTGCACATTTTATCAACCAAGACACACTTGCCTAAGGGGTTCGATACTCTAATAAAAAATTTAGTAGACTCAACAGGTAGAGTCTTACTTGATAGTAGATTCACACACACATAGGAATGAGTAGAACTTGGATCTATCAATGCAATCACATCAGTATCAAATAGAGTAAAAGTACTAGTAATGACATCTGGAGATGACGCTTCTTCTCATGCGTGTATGGCATAAGCTTGGGCAGGTGCTCTCCCTTGAATCTCACAGTTGTATCCGTAGTTCCTCTTTGACTTCCACTCACATTTTTGGTGTTTCTGGGTGGTCTACCCCTAGCTGTCGTATTACTCAGTCTCACACTCTGAATATTATCTTTCTCATCTAACTCTGGGAAATCTCGAATAAAATGGTCTCGTGATCCACATATGTAGCAAGTTCTATTATTGTACTTACCCCAGTATTCTCCCACATGTCGCCTTCCACATTGTCTACACTCAGGTTTGTTGCTTTTGACGCTTCCAACACTTGATTCAGTCAGAATTTGAACTCTTGGACAAATACTTTCTCTTGCACGGTCTCTACTCGAATGTCCAAACGAAGCATTTGATCAATTTCTTGCATCTCTAAATCTCTTCGTCGAAGGTTGAGATGACTTACTCATCAATCTTTTTCTTTCATCTCTAGCCTCAGAATCTACTTTATTCTTTTCTTTGCTAAGCTCTTCGGCTTTGCAGGCTCGTTCCACTAGCACAACAAATTCATTTATGTCAAGTATCCCAACCAACAATTTAATGTCTTCATTCACCCTTCAATGAAACGTTTGCACATAGTTGCTTCAGTCGAAACACATTCTCGTGCATATTGGCTCAATCTCACAAACTCCCGTTCATATTCTGTAACTGTCATACGGCCCTATTTTAGTTCTAGAAACTCTTTATGTTTCTGATCAATGAATTGTTGATTGATATATTTCTTTTTTAATTCAACTTGAAAGAAGTCCCAGGTAACCCTCTCTTTCGGAACCACTGAATGTGTTCCACCAGTTATATATCATATCTCTCAACAAGGAAACATCACATTTAATACATTCATCAGGAGTCAACGACATCTCATCAAACACTCTAATAGTATTCTTGAGCCAAAACTCATCTCGCTAGCATCATCATTAGCTGTGGCCCTAAACTCTTCGGCCCTATACTTTCGGATTTTATCTACAGGAGGCTTGTTTAATTGGATCGAATCTATCACTTTTGGCACAACAGGTATTTGTGGGGGTGGAGGTTGTGAAGCAACCGGATTCGTTCAAACGAACTCTAAAAACCACTCACTCATCATTCGGAAGAAATCTTGCTTAGCCTCTCCCTCTTGGCTACCATCATTCGGCCTAGATGTGGCCGGCGCTGTCCCTTGAGTGGGAGCAAGAGCATTGCTCTCTACATCATCAGCAACTGTTCGATCGGGATCCATTAATATATGAAAAAACATTTTTAACTATCAGGATTCATCACACTATTTCAATTATATATATAGCATGTATAGCTAGACTCACACACGCTATATTAGTTTGAGAATCGACTAAACCGTAGCTCTGGTACCAATAAAATTGTATTACCCCTAACCTGTAACCGTTGCTGGACTAGGGTTAAGAAGCGTTACTAATCATTTCTGAATATTCCATATCATTTTCAACACATAGTCATTCAAACCAAATAATTCACAATCATATAGTCCCTTAATGAGGTCTACGAGACCTTAAACATGTGTTAGAAAGAGGCCTGGACTAAATCGAACACATTCAAAAATTTTTAGAAGTTTAAAAATTTTTCTAAGTTACAGAGGTCACACGCTCGTGTGGGCAGGCCGTGTACCTCCCACGGCCTTAGACACGCCCGTGTATCCATGCCTTGTCAAAATAGAGCATACATACGGGCTTGACCACATGGCCTGAGACACGCTCGTCTGCCTTGCCCATGGTCGAGTCTGACTTGAATCGAATTACAACCTCAAAGAACACAGTTGAGCCACACGCCCGTGTGCTCAACCGTGTGGGCAATTATAGGCCAATTTCAAGGCCAAACTTGCCACCCACACATTGAATCACCTACAAGCCTCAAATCAATACTAATTCATACCTCAAAATGCATTCAAACATACCAATACAAACTCCATTTAATCATCTACTATGACATCTATTCTTATACTCAATTTCTATTCAAATAAGTTCATTCCAAAACACCGTATTCACAACTCAAATCCTATAACTATGCATCATCTAATCATACCACAAATTCACACTTAAAATGCCTTTCTCATCAACCAATTCAAGCATGAAATATACCATATTTACCATACACTTATCCGACACATATATTACCACATCATTCAACCTTTAAACCATGTCTCATGGCAAAATTTACACAACTCAAAACATGCCACATTTGATAGCCTATACAAGCCATGTACCACATATACACATATTTCAAAAGTACCAACATCGATTGCCGATAGTATGATTAAGTCACTGACGATCCTTGAATTCGAGCTAGCTTTACTAACACTATAAAAACAAAGAAACAAATCACACAGTAAGCTTTCAAAGCTTATTAAGTTCGTAATATAATACAATTAACTCATTGAATCAAACTAATCTACAAATTGAACCATCACATAGATAATTTACCAATGATACACAAACTCAACTATATCCAATGCTCACATAGCCATCCATTTATCTACTTTCAAATTTATCAACCACATAGGTTATACATACCTTTGCAGACACCTAGTTTACAACCAATTTTTTTTACCATTCAATGCTCGATACTTCATTTTGATCAATCTTCTTTATCTCTTTGATTCCATCGCACACTTAGTGCCCAATTCGTAGCCAAAACTAAATTTTCATCACACACTTAGTGCCTCAATATAAACCAAACTTAATTCGATATCGTACACACAATTCCAATTAGTAAAGCCGAAGCTTTCTTTACCTTGAACGCACAGTGCTATTCAACTCTGTCTCGATTTCAATTACGCACACTTAGTGCCACATTTCTCAATCTCATACATATAACATTTCTAATTCAATAATTATACATTCATTCAATTCACATCACATAGATATAATTTAACAACTAGTATTATATCTGAACCTAACTCGGACATCGAAATACTGAAACTAGCCGATCAATCGAGTACTTTGTCTTTGCCTCGATCTTGATCCGAATCTCTCCTTTCTTGGTCTACACATATTCAAATTTAACTCATTCGATCACTAATTCATTCAATTTAGTCCAAACATACATATGTAGAGCATTTTACAAAATAGCTTTCACATTTTCACATTTCAACACTTTAGTCCCTAATTCACAAAATCACAAACTACACAAAATTTTACTACACCATGCTTAGCATGAATTCTCCTTAGTCCCATACAAGGCCATATATTTCATTTATTTCACATTTTAGTCTCTTAAAATATTATTTTCACAATTTAGTCCAAATTACTCAATTTCACCAAAAATTCAAAGACAAAACATGTTAATCTTTTACATATCTTTCATATTTCATCATCAACTATCACAAAGCTCAAACATTCATCAATGGCATATCTCAAAATCACCATCAATTTCTAAAATTAAAGCATGGGCTAGCTAGAACACTAAGCAACAATCACAAAAACATAGATATTATCTAAAACCGAGTCAAAAACATACCTCAATCAAGCTAAGCCCTAGCTGAATATCACAAAGCTTTCTTTCTTTCTTTTTCTTCAACTTTCAGCCAAAGAAGATGATAAAAATGGCCATTTAATTCCTTTTTGTTTTATTATAGTAATATTAACACATAATTTACCATTTTGCCCTTTTATTAATTCTTTTAAATTTCCACTAACTATGTCCAAACTTGTCATTTAAAGCATTCAATAGTTTAATAATAACATAAGGACCGTTAATTTAATAAGCCATACCAAATTAGCACTTTAAGAATTAGCACACAACTTTTACGTTTTATGCGATTAGGTCCTTTTTTCAAATTAAACACACAAACGATAAAATTTTCTTACTAAAGTTTCACACATGCTAATTCAAATATTATAAACACCAAAAATAATATTAAAATATTTTTCTAACCTCAGATTTGTGGTCTCAAAACCACTATTCTGACTAGGGTCTAAATCAGGCTGTTACATTGAAAGCATGTTTGGAAATGGTATGTTTGATATTAGATTATGTGATCGTTTGGAAATGGGTAAACTTGGATGAAGTATTGGGTATATGTGTTTGCTAATTACTGCATACATGCAATTATGTTCATGAGATGTTGTTTGGATATGGTAAACTTTAATAGGTACTAAAGTAATGGTATGATTGAATTTTGTGTATGGTTTACTTTGGTAAAAGTTAGATATGTTTTAAGTTGAGGGAAAGGTATGGTTTCAAAGTTATTTATGGTAAAATGCACATTAGTGTTTAAATATATGCTTGTATAAATGGTTAGGTTGCATATTTTGAATTGGTTGTGATGGTGCCATATTGATACAATGGTTAGACACTTAGATTGGGTGATTTGAGTTGTGTTTTGGCACATTTTTTTTATGTATTTGAATAGTTTGAAGTATAATTCAATGATTGCTTGTAAGGTAATGAACTTAAGAATGTATAACTTGATTGAAAAGGCACTTATAGTGATAAGTGCTAAAAGTAACATGTTTTAACCTCATTCTTAATACGTTTTTGGGTGATTATCCAATGTTAATTGTGAATTTTATGCTCCTAATCCTTTAAATTCATGTTTTCATGCTTAATAGAGCACTCAGGAGCAAAAGGAGTAAAAACCAAAGTGTCGAAGCAAGCTGCAGGAGCCACACGGGTTATATCATTCCATACAACTTGGTCACCTAGTTATGTGACCCACACAAGCATTTGGTAGGTAGTGTCAATATCATAGGAATTCACATCGATCAATGGAAAATTGTGATTTTAGGTTTTTCAGGCATTCTAAGACATATATAGGGTAGAAATAAGAATATAAGAGTGAGTCATTATATAATATTCAAGAAAAGAACTCAAAAAACACCATTTAATCTGACTTTGAAGTATATTTCCATTAATATTGAAGATTCTCAATTGATTTCTTAGGAGATTATCATGAGTTTCTTTATTTATTTTGGTTATACTGCCTTTGGGATGTTTTTATTCTCAAACATGAACTAATTTTCTAAATACCTAGGGAAGATGAACCCTATGATGGATTCTGTCGTTTGATTTTTATTTTACGTAATAAATATTTAGTTTATTATTTTCAATTCTTATTGCTTAATTCTTTGTTTAATATTTCTAGATTATTGATTCATGTTTGATATGCTTAATTTGGTTTTTTAATATACCCTGTTTAATAATAAATCTTGCGAAATTGAGTGAAGTTGCATGCAATCCTAGAAATAGGACAACATAAATCTATCAAATTAGAGTCAAATCCAATAGAGGAATCCATATTACGCGTTAATGCGATTATAGGGGTTTTAATTAGAAAGAGATTTGAATTAATCAACCTAGAGTCAGTTGCTCTTATGCTCGAAAGAGATATTAGCATAATTTATAGATTTCTACGGATCAAGATACTAAATAAAGAAATTACATAATTTAAATAAATAGTGATAAATAAAATCTGGGCTGATTCTTTCCTTGGTATTGTTTCACTTCTTGGTTGTTAATCGTTTATTTTCCTGATTTGTTCTTTTCCGTATTCGTTAGTTAATTAATTTAGTTAATTTTAGTTTTTAATCAACCACTTAATTTATTCGATTAAAAAGTAGAAAGACAATAATTACTAGTACTTTTAGTCTTCGCGAGAACAACATCATTGCTCACCGTATCTATACTAGTAATTGATAGGTGCACTTGCATTTGTCAAGTTTTAGTTAGTTTCACGACACATCATATAGGTACACATGGCTCGCTACACTAGCGTGTTTCATACATAGATAGATGGCACGGCCATGTGGTTTGTTGATTAAGATAACAATTGGGTTCACACAACTATAGTGAGTTACACGGTCGTGTGACCCTGGATTACACGTCATTAGTCTATTACAAGGTTTGGAGACACGACTTTGTGATTGTAACATCCGAAAATTTAGGGCTTTGCATTTGTTATGTTTCTGTGTGTTTGGTATGCTTTGTCTGTTGTTTGGGTGTGTTTGGGGGTCTCGGGAAGGCTCAGGGTTAAGCTTGAGCCTTGGTGAAAATTTTATTTTTGGGCATTTTAGGGGAGAGCTAGCTAGAACGGGCTTTAAGGACCATTACTTGTGTTTGTTGACACAAGTAAGTAAAGTGGTAAAGTGGTAAGGAGACGCCACTTAGGTTGCTGGTAAGTGGCGTCACAAGGGAGCAGCTTGGGGAAGAGGTTCAAGTCGTATAGACAGCGGGCAGGAGCTTTATTTTTGCGCTTAGAAGGCTAAGGTTGTGGTTTCGGCATGGACTCTTCAAGGGTGAGAGTTGAAGGAGTCAAAATGTTTGAATTGAAGGGATGAGAGGAATTGGAGGAGCAAGAATCGGTCAACAAGTTTGAAGGGATGATGGAGAGGGAAAGTAAGAGGAAATCATGGAAGGGAGATGTTGGTTGAGAGGTTGGCCAAATTTGAGATGGTCTGTCAGGGTGTGTGCACGGTTTAGAGTGGCTAGGAGGGGCTGAACCTTCATTGGTAGCACATAGACTTTTGTTGAACAATTTTGTCATAAGGGTGTGCCGTATCCCTCATGTGGGCATTTTGAGTTTGTGTAGCCAAGTTTATCTTAAAACACTCTCTTTCACTTTGGCATTTTTGGAACTTTTGCTTCTTTTCTCATTTACCAAAACCGAAACCATCATTTTGACTCTCAGTTTGGCATTTATTTCTTTTGCAACCAAAAGCTGAAACACCTTCTTGCTTCATCTTTCTTCTTCTTGTTTCTTCATAGCCGAACATAAGAGTGGAGATTTGTACTTTCTCCATTTCATTTCTTCCATTTGCTTCTTTATGGCTGAAACTTCTTGAAGCCACCGTCTCTGCCAAATCTTCTATTTTCATTACTGTTAGTTCTTGTAAACCTCATAGCCGAACTTTTATCTCATTTCTTGGTGTTTCATCCTTCTACTCTATTTTTTCTTCTAAAAGCCGAAACCTATCCCTCATTCCCTTCTCTTTATGTTTTGTTTTACTTTTTACCATAGCCGAATCTTCTGCAGTGTAAAACGATATCGCTGCTAAGGGTAAGGTTTTCTTTTATCATCTTACTATCAATCCCTCCATTATTTTCTTTGCTTGGTGAAGTCAAACTCTTGTAAGGCAACTAAACCCATCTCTTCTATTTTGTGCCTCTTAACTGAATACCAAGAAGTAGGGTGTTGGGAATCCTAGGCTGCGGAGAGCTTATACAATCGGTTTTGGTTGATCAAGGTAAGGGGTTCTTATCACTTGTTTGGTCGAAAGGTCACTCCTTTTAATCTATTTTGAGAACTGATTCTTATTTGGTGATTGTGTAGGGACTCAATCGGTGTCTTAAGCCAAGTCTGCTAGCATTCAGCTTCTGGTGATCAAGGTAAGGAACTCCATCTATTTGAGTTCTTATTCTCTCTGTTCTTTCAAAGCCTTAACCTTGTTTCCTGATCAAGCTCCTTTTATGGATGCGAATGCCAGCCAAGTAAAGGAGGGGGCTGGACTCGTAGTCCCTGTCCCTAAGTTCAAACGGCACGCAGTGTCAGTCGTTCAGGATTTTCCACCGTGTTGTGGACCAAATTCAAATCTGAATAGACAGATTATGGTTGTTCCCTTTTCAGAGAGTGTCAACAATATTGAGAGTTTAGTTCTCTGTGTTTACAGGTGTGTAATTCTCACACACTCTGTATATTAATTTTGTTATTAGTTGTGTTGGCTGAAAGCCGAAACGACTGATTTGGTAGTCGAAATACCCTTGGGGGTAAAGATGAAGACACCGAGTAATTTTCGCTATGTTTTGTCAATATTAAATGTTTGTATGTGTGAGATGGTTGACTGTTATACATTGGAAACATGATCATAGTCATAGTAGTATGTTAAACATGTGCATGGACATGAGGGTATGGTGTGAAGAGGGGAAACATGATTCTAAGACTGTCATAGTGGTTTGGTACCACAGTGGGTTGGCCCCACGTATTACTATTCAGTGACATGTCTCAGTGGTTTGGAACCAACAGTGGTTTGGCACCATATATATTATATCAGTGACTTGTCCCAGTGGTTCGGTACCATAGTGGGTTGGCCCCACATATCTTTGTCAGGGATTGTCACCAGTGGTTTGGTACCACAAGTGAATTGGCCCCACATATTATTATTTGTGACTTTGTCACCAGTGGTTTGGAACCACCAGTGGTTTGGTACCACAGTGGCTGGGTGCCACAGATATTTGGTAAATTCAGGAGACGAGAAGGAAGGAAAGATAGATTATTTGGGTTGCATTGCATAGATGATTGTTATACTATACCATGTGGGCCTGAGGCCCAGTTGCGTTAAATGGGGATTTACACACTAAGTCTTGGTGACTCACCCCTCTGCTCAATTTTGCAGGTAATCACTAGATCATGGATTTAGAGCCGGGACAGACTCGAGGAGGCCATGTGTTGCTATTTTACTCGTAAACCTCTTACTTTATTTTAAACTTATTTTAATTCGGGATCTTGTTTTGTAATAAGGCCACTTTAGCTTAAATTTGGATTTTATTTTGGGGGCGATATGGCATGCCTAATAAGCTATCAAGTTGGGAGTTTTTCTAAGATTAACACTTTGAACAAACATTTTTTTTAAATGGCTAATGAAAGATGGGTATTAAGTATCAAATTAATTAAAGCTTTCACTTAAAAACCACAGCGTCGTTTTCAACTGACAGTTGAAACGGAATATTCTTAAATTAAATTTCCAACAAATGAACTCAGCTTTGTAAAGAGGTCTAAGCTAAACAAATACTTTGGATTTTCTCTAAAGGCACACTAATAACACGTAGAGTTTGTTTTCAACACGTGATTCCAATTAGTTTCCAAATTTTCTTTCCTGTAGTATACCAGATTCGGTCGTAACGTTTTGACCGGGTTTGAGGTGTTACAATAATAGTATCAGAGCCAGTTTCAAAAGCTCGGCTGTGGGTATAAGGTTCAAAAGATGGTTTAGATAAAATATATGTTTTCGGAAAGCATGACACCTGAGTCTCCGGCACCAAACCCGCGCGGTAAGTCCTCTTATCATTAGTTGCTCTACATGACGTAAATGTAGTGTGATATGATTGCTAGTACTAGGAAAATTCAACTTTAGAGACTGAAACCTGTAGGTATACATGTACTTGCGAAGAATTACTCTTAATACTATTTTCATAAGACTGTTCGGTAATAAATGGTGGAAGAAAATACCAACTCATAAAACTTCTAATCAGATTAAGTCGATCGATAGTCATGAGTGGTAGAAGACGTGGTCGTGGCATGCGAGGCCGTGGTAGAGTTCGGGTTGTTGGGTCTGAGCCTTCAGAATCAGGACATGGGCCGGAGGGTGAAGTGCTAGAGCCGCCAGTTGCGGAAGCTGAATTTCAGGATCAAACTGGGGGAGACGATGCTGTGTCTCAGGCAATGTTACGTGTCTTAGAGAGAGTTGCTGGAGCAAGTACGAGATCAGTAGCTCAAAAATCTGTGTCGAAACGACTTAGAGCTAATTGGGCTGAGATGTTTAGGGGCGTTTCTGGGGTGGCTTCTAACGTAGCGAGTATTGGTTGGAAGCGGTTGAACGCATCATGGATGACCTTGACTGTACCACGGAAGAGAAATTGAAAGGTGTAGTGTCTCTCGTCTGAGATGAGGCAAATCAATGGTGGCTCACAGTCAGAGATGGTATAGCGGCTGACTACATCACCTGGGAGTTCTTTAAATCAGCACTCTAGTGGGTCGAGTTATGTAGACGCTCAGAGAAAGGCATTTCTAAATTTAGTTTAGGGGAGCAAGTTAGTAGCCAAGTATGAGGCGAAATTCTTACGTTTAAGTCGGAATGCTCGGGGTATTGTTGTAACGGATCATGAGCGTTGTGTTCGGTTTGAGGATGGATTGAGAGATGAGTTGCGGGTGTTAATATCTCCGCAGTAGGAAAGGGAATTTGTTGTTTTAGTGGAGAAGGCTAAGATGGCTGAAGAGATGAAGCGATCTGAAAAGCAGTATCAGGATAGAGACAGGGGTAGGAATAAAAGGAGTTTTGGATTGCCAGGATCTGCTGGGGTTTTCGAAAGAGGCCTAGATTAGATGGGCCGAGTCATGTTGTGAAACCTGTTGCTGTTAATTTGTCACTGCAGTGTGCTCGATGCGAAAATTTTCATTCGGGGGAGTGTTGGGCAGGTAATAGAGGATGTTTTAGATGTGGGTGTATGGACCATCGGATAAAGGATTGTCCACGAGAGCCAGCCATGGCACAGTCGGAAGGTTAAGGACATGCGCAATTGAGAAGAGGTGGTTAGCAACCACAGAGAGGTCGTGGTCCAGCTAGAGGAGGAAATGGTTTCGGTCGGGGGTGTGGAGCACCGGGCAGAGGTGCTGGGAACACAGATGCGAGATAGCTTGGGTTGGTTTATACAGCTAGATGTCGAGATGAGGGTGATGCACCGGATGTCATAACTGGTAAGTTACTCATTTTCGGTTTGACCTTTATTGTATTGATTGATATTGGGTCGACACATTCCTATGTTGCTAGTGTGGTGTCTGGAACTTTAAACATAGACTCTAAGATTGATTCTAAGGAGATGCTTGTCCCTTTAGGACAATCTGTAGTGGTGAACAAACTCTTTAGGAGTGTGCCTCTAGAAGTACAAGGGTTGGTTTTTCCGGTTGATTTGATGGAACTGCCATTCGGGGAGTTCGATTTGATCTTAGGTATGGATTGGTTGGTGAAATATCGTGCAAACATTGATTGTGCTGCTAAGCACATGTTGATAAGGACTCCTGAGGATAGTGAAGTCCTAGTGATAGGCGAAAGGAGGAACTACTTATCCAATGTAGTATCTGCTTCAAAGGCTGAAAGAATGGTGAAAAAAGGATACGAGGCTTTCTTAGCTTTTGTCAGTGCTTTGGAAGCCAGGCAGTTGACTGTGAAGGATGTCAGAATGGTAAAGGAATTCTCCGATGTTTTTCCAGAAAAGCTTCTAGGGTTACCTCCGGATCGCGAGGTGGAATTCGGTATTGATCTTCTTCCAGAAACAGCACCAGTGTCTATTACCCCATATAGAATGGCACCGAAGGAGTTAGTGGAACTCAAAGCGCAGATTCAGGAACTGTTGGACTGGGGTTTTATTCGACCCAGTGTGTCACATTGGGGAGCACCAATGTTGTTTGTTAAGAAGGACAGGTCGATGCGGATGTGCATTGACTATAGGCAACTGAACAAGTTAACGATTAAGAACAAGTGCCCGTTGCCTAGGATAGACGATCTGTTCGATCAGTTGCGAGGCACTTCGATCTTCTTAAAGATAGACTTGAGGTTAGGGTATCATTAGCTTAAGGTGAAGGAGGCAGATATTCATAAGATAGGTTTTTGAACTCGTTATAGTCACTACGAGTTCTTGGTGATGCCATTCGGGCTGACAAATGCACCAGTGGGATTTGTGGACATGATGAACCAGGTATTTCAACCCTATCTGGACCGGTTTGTCGTGGTGTTCATAGACGATATTCTGGTTTATTCAAGTACGGAGGAGGAGCATGATTCGCATCTTCGGGTGGTTCTGCAGATTCAGAGGGAGAAGCAATTGTACGCTAAATTCAGTAAGTGTGAATTTTGGTTGAAAGAGGTTACCTTTTTGGGTCATGTTGTGTCTACTGAGGGAATTAGGGTGGATCCCCAGAAAATTGAAGCCGTGTTGGACCAGAAACCGCCCAAGTCCGTGGCAAAAATTTGAAGTTTTCTTGTTTTAGCTTGGTATTATAGAAGGTTTTTTAAGGGGTTCTCATTAATAGTTGCACCGTTAACCAAGTTAGTACGGAAAGGTGTACCGTTCGTCTTGTCAGATATGTAGCAGGAAAGTTTTGAGAAGTTGAAGAGGATTTTGACTGAGGCACGAGTGTTAATCCAGCTTGACGCAGGGAAGGAGTTTATTGTCTACTATAATGCGTTGCACACAGGGTTAGGATGTGTGCTGATGCAAGGGGGAAAGTGGTAGCTTATGCGTCTCTGAAATTGAGACCGCATGAAGTGAATTATCCCACACATGATCTTGAGTTAGCTGCGGTAGTGTTCGCCCTGAAGATCTGGAGACACTACTTGTATGGGGAGAAGTCTATCATCTATACGGATCACAAGAGCTTGAAATATCTTCTAACATAGAAGGAGTTGAATTTGAGGCAGTGGAGGTGGATTGAGTTGTTAAAGAATTATGACTGTTTGATCGAGTACTACCCGGGTAAGGCTAACTTAGTGACAGACGCGTTGAGTTGTAATGTAGTATCAGACCTGAGGGAAAAGTTTGCTCACCTCAGCTTGTATAACGATGGAAGCTTGTTAGCTGAACTTCAAATGAAGCCTTCTTGGGTCAGTCAAGTAAAAGAGAAGCACTTATCAGGTGAAGCACTAAGTTCTAAGTTTCAGTCAGTGGCAAGGGGTGAGACAGAAGATTTCAGTCTGAATAATGAAGGGGTTTTGTGTTTTCGTGGAAAGGCTTGTATGCTAAGGGATATAGAGTTAAGGCAGAAGATTCTACAGGAAGCACATAGTAGCCCATACGCTATGTATCCTGGTGGGAGTAAGATGTATAGGGATCTGCGAGAATAGTTTTGGTGGCCTGGTTTGAAGCAAGAAATTATCGAGTTTGTGGGTAAGTGCTTAACGTGTCAGTAGGTGAAAGCAGAGCATCAATTGCCTTCGAGACTAGTACAACCGGTGAAGATTATACAGTGGAAATGGGAAAGGATAACAATGGACTTTGTTAGTGGGCTACCTCTTACGCCTACTAAGAAAGATTTGGTATGGGTGATTGTTGATCGGTTGACAAAGTCGGCCCATTTCATACCCGTTCGTGTCGACTATACACTGCAGAAGCTGGCTAAGTTATATGTGGCAGAGATTGAGAGTTTGCATGGGGTACCAGTGTCAATTATATCAGACAGAGACCCTAGGTTTACATCGCGGTTTTAGAAAGTATTGCATCAGGCGTTGGGTACAAGACTGGATTTTAGCACAGCATTTCGTCCGCAGACTGATGGTCAGTCTAAAAGGGTAATTCAGATCTTGGAAGATATGTTGAGAGGTTGTGTCATTGACTTCAGGGGTAGCTGGGAGGAGTTCTTACTGTTGGCAGAATTCGCATACAACAACAGCTACCAATCTAGTATTTAGATGACGCCCTATGAAGTGTTTTATGGGTGGAGGTGTCGTACTCCTATTTGCTGGACAGATTTGGGTGAGCGTCAGATGTTGTGTCCAGAATTGGTTTCTGAGACAGAGGAAAAAGTTAAGTTGATTCGGGCTCGGTTGAAGGAAGCATCCGACTAGCAGAAATCCTATGCTGATCTGAAGCGTAAGGATATAGAATTTGCAGTGGGCGATCAGGTGTTTCTGAAAGTTTCACCTTGGAAGAAAGTTTTGAGGTTTGGACGAAAGGGCAAGTTGAGCCCCAGGTTCATTGGGCCTTATCGAGTGTTGAAACGAGTGGGACCAGTAGCAAATCAGCTCGAGTTACCTCTGGAATTGAGGCAGATACATGATGTATTCCATGTCTCGATGCTAAGACGCTACCGTTCGGATCCATCTCACGTGGTGCCAGTGGAGGAAATTGAAGTGAGACCTAATTTGTCTTTTGAGGAGGAACCAGTTTAGATCCTGGATTGAGATGTTAAAGTACTGCGGAGAAAAACGGTTCCATTGGTTAAAGTGTTGTGGCGAAACTACGGTTCAGTGGAGGCCACGTGGGAGCCAGAGGATGTTATGCGGAAGCAGTACCCGCACCTCTTTTGACCAGGTAAATTTCGAGGCTGAAATTTCTTTAAAGGGGAAAAACTGTAACATCCAGGAATTTAGGCCTTTGCATTTGTTATGTTTCTGTGTGTTTGGTATGCTTTGTCTGTTGTTTGGGTGTGTTTAGGGGTCTCGGGAAGGTTAAGCTTGAGCCTTGGTGAAAATTTTATATTTGGGCACTTTAGGGGAGAGCTAGCTGGAACATGCTTTAAGGACCATTACTTGTGTTTGTTGACACAAGGAAGTGAAGTGGTAAAGTGGCAAGGAGACGCCACTTAGGTTGCTGGTAAGTGGCGTCACAAGGGAGCAGCTTAGGGAAGAGGTTCGAGTCGCATAGACAGCATGCAAGAGCTTTATTTTTGCGTTTAGAAGGCTAAAGTAGTGGTTTCGGCATAGACTCTTCAAGGGTGAGAGTTGAAGGAATCAAAATGTTTTAATTGAAGAGAGGAGAGGAATTGGAGGATCAAGAATCAATCAACAAGTTTGAAGGGATGATAGAGAGGGAAAGTAGGAGCAAATCATGGAAGGGAGATGTTGGTTGAGGGTTGGCCGAATTTGAGATGGCCTGTGAGGGTGTGTATACGGTTTAGAGTGGCTAGGAGGGGCCGAACCTTTATTGGTAGCACATAAACTTTTGTTGAACAATTTGGTTATAAGGGTGCGTCGTATCCTTCAAGTGGGCATTTTGAGTTTTGTGTAGCCAAGTTTATCTTGAAACACTCTCTTTCACTTTGGCATTTTTGGAACTTTTTCTTCTTTTCTCATTTACCAAAATCGAACCATCATTTTGACTCCCACTTTGGCATTCATTTCTTTCGCAACCAAAAGCCGAAAAACCTTCTTGCTTCATCTTTCTTCTTCTTGTTTCTTCATAGCTGAACATAAGGGTGGAGATTTGTGCTTTCTCGATTTCAGTTCTTCCATTTGCTTCTTTATAGCCGAAACTTCTTGAAGCCACCCTTTCTGCCAAATCTTCTCTTTTCTTTGCTGTTAGTTCTTGTAAACCTCATAGCCTAACCTTCATCTCATTTCTTGGTGTTTCATCCTTCTCCTCTATTTCTTCTTCTAAAAGCCGAAACTTATCCATCATTCCCTTCTCTTTGTGTTTTGTTTTACTTTTCACCATAGCTGAATCTTCTGGGGTGTAAAATGATATCTCTGTTAAGGGTAAGGTTTTCTTTTATCATCTTACTATCAATCCCTCCATTCTTTTCATTGCTTGGTGAAGCCGAACTCTTGTAAGGCAACTAAACCTATCTCTTCTATTTTGTGCCTCTTAGCCGAATACCAAGAAGTAGGGTGTTGGGAATCCTTGGTTGCGGACAACTTATACAATCAGTTTTCGTTGATCAAGGTAAGGGGTTCTTATCAACTTGTTGGCCGAAAGGTCACTCCTTTTAATCTATTTTGAGAACCTATTCTGATTTGGTGATTGTGTAGGGACTCAATCGGTTTCTTAAGCCAAGTCTGCTAGCATTCGCCTTCTGGTGATCAAGGTAAGGAACTCCATCTATTTGAGTTCTTATTCTCTCTGTTCTCTTTCAAAGCCTTAACCCTGTTTCCTGATCAAGCTCCTTTTATCGATGCGAATGCTAGCCAAGTAAGGGAGGGGGCTGGACTCGTAGTCCCTGCCCCTAAGTTCAAATGGCGTGCAGTGTCAGCCGTTCGGGATTTTCCACTGGGTTGTGGACCGGATTTGAATCTGAGAAGACAGATTGCGGTTGTTCCCTATTCGGAGAGTGTCGACAATATTGAGAGCTTAGTTCTCCGTGTTTACAGGTGTGTAATTCTCACACACCCTGTGTTTTAATTTTGTAATTAACTGTGTTGGCTGAAAGCCAAAACGACTGATTTAGCAGTCGAAATACCCTTAGGGGTAAAGCTGAAGACATCGGGTAAGTGTCGCTATATTTTGTCAATATTAAATGTATGTATGTGTGAGATGGTTGATTGTTATACATTGGAAACATAATCATAGTCATAGTAGTATGTTAAACATCTGCATGGACATGAGGGTATGGTGTAAAGAGGGGAAACATGATTCTAAGACTGTCACAGTGGTTTGGTACCACAGTGTGTTGGCCCCGCGTATTATTATTTAGTGACCATGTCTCAGTGGTTTGAAACCACCAGTGGTTTGGCACCACGTATATTAGATCAGTGACTCGTCCCAGTGGTTCGGTACCGCAGTAGGTTGGCCGCACATATCTTCGTCAGGGATTGTCACCAGTGGTTTGGTACAACAAATGGGTTGGCCCCACATATTATTATTTGTGACTTTGTCACCAGTGGTTTGGAACCACCAGTGGTTTGGTACCACAGTGACTGGGCGCTACAGATATTGGGTAAATTCAGGGGACGAGAAGGAGGGAAAAATAGACTGTTTGGGTTGCATTGCATACATGATTGTTATACTGTACCATGTAGGCCTGAGGCCCAGTTGCGTTAAACGGGGATTTACACACTGCGTGTTGGTGACTCACCCCTCTGCCCAATTTTACAGGTAATCACTAGATCGTGGATTTGGAGCCGGGACGACCTCGAGGTGCCCATGTGTTGCTATTTTACTCGTAAACCTCGTACTTTATTTTAAACTTATTTTAATTCGGGATTTTGTTTTGTAATAAGGCCACTTTAACTTAAATTTGGATTTTATTTTGGGGACGATATGGCATGCCTAAAAAACTATCAAGTTGGGAGTTTTTCTAAGATTAACACTTTGAACAAACGTTTTTTTTTTAAATGGCTAATGAAATATGGGTATCAAGTATCAAATTACTTAAAGTTTTCACATAAAAACCACAACATCGTTTTCAACTGGCAGTTTAAACGGAATTTTCTTAAATTCAATTTCCAACAAATGAACTCGGCTTTGTAAAGCAGTCTAAGCTAAACAAATACTTTGGATTTTCTCTAAAGGTACATTAAGAACACGTAGAGTTTGTTTTCAACACGTGATTCCAATTAGTTTCCAAATTTTCTTTCCTGTAGCATACTAGATTCGATCGTAGTATTTTAACGAGGTTTGGGGTGTTACAGTTGTGGTATCAGAGCCAGTTTCAAAAGCTCGACTGTGGGTATAAGGTTCAAAAGATGGTTTAGATAAAATACATGTTTTCGAAAAGCATGGCACCTGAGTCTTCGGTACCAAACTCGCGCAGTAAGTCCTCTAATAATTAGTTGCTCTACATGACGAAATGTTGTGTGATATGATTGCTAGTACTAGGAAAATTCAACTTTAGAGACTGACACCTGTAGGTATACATGTACTTGCGAAGAATTACTCTTAATACTATTTTCATAAGACTGTTCGGTAATAAATAGTGGAAGAAAATACTAACTCATAAAAATTCTAATCAGATTAAGTCGAATCGATAGTCATGAGTGCTAGAGGATGTTGTCGTGGCATGCGAGGCTATGGTAGAGGCCAGGGTGTTGGGTCTAAACCTTTGGAATCATGACATGGGCCAGAGGGTGAAGTTCTAGCGTCGCCAATTGCGGAAGCTGAATTTCAGGATCAAACTGGGGGAGACGATACTGTGTCTCAGGCAATGTTACGTGTCTTAGAGAGAGTTGCTGGAGCAAGTACGAGATCAGTAGCTCAAAAATCTGTGTCGGAATGACTTAGAGCTAATGGGGTTGAGATGTTTAGGGACGTTTCTATGGAGGCTCCTAACGTAGCTAAGTATTGGTTGGAAGCTGTTGAACGCATCATGGTTGACCTTGACTGTACCGCAGAATAGAAATTGAAGGGAGTAGTCTCTCTCCTCCGAAATGAGGCATATCAATGGTGGCTTACAGTCAGAGATGGTACAACGGCTGACCGCATCACTGGGAGTTATTTAAATTAGCGTTCCAGCGAAAATACATTGGGTCGAGTTATGTGGATGCTCAGAGAAAGGCATTTCTAAATTTAGTTTAGGGGAGCAAGTCAGTAGCCGAGTATGAGGCGAAATTCTTCCATTTAAGTCGGTATGTCGGGGTATTGTTGTAACGGATCATGAACGCTGTGTTCGGTTTGAGGATGGATTGAGAGACGAGTTGCGGGTGTTGATAGCTTCGCAACGGGAAAAGGGAATTTGTTATTTTAGTGGAGAATGCTAAGATAGCTGAAGAGGTGAAGCGGTTTGAAAAGCAGAATCAAGACAGTGACAGGGGTAGGAATAAAAGGAGTTTTGGGTTGCCGGGATCTGCTAGGGGTTTTTGGAAGAGGCCTAGGTTAGATGGGTCGAGTCGTGTTGCGAAGCCTGTTGCTGTTAATTAGCCACCACAGTGTGCTCGATACGGAAAATTTCATTCGGAGTAGTGTTGGCCAGGTAATAAGGGATGTTTCAGATGTGGGTCTATGGACCACCGGATAAAGGATTGTCCACGAGAGCCAATCATGGCACAGTCGGAAGGTCAAGGATATGCGCAATTCAGAAGAGGTGGTCAGCAACCACAGAGAGGTCGTGGTCCAGCTAGAGAAGGAAATGGTTTCGATCGGGGGCGTGGAGCACTGGGCAGAGGTGCTGGGAGCACAGATGTGATATAGCCTGGGTTGGTTTATGCAGCTAGACACCGAGAGGAGGGTGATGCACCAGATGTCATAACTGGTAAGTTCCTCATTTTCAGTTTGACCTTTATTGCATTGATTGATATTGGGTCGACACATTCCTATGTTGCTAGTGTGGTGTCTGGAACTCTAAATATAGACTCTGAGATTTGCTTCTAGGGAGATGATTGTACTTAGCCCTTTAGGACAATCTGTAGTGGTGAACAAACTCTTTAGGAGTGTGCCACTAGAAGTACAAAGGATGGTTTTTTCGGCTGATTTGATGGAACTGCCGTTCGGGGAGTTCGTATGGATTGGTTAGTGAAATATCATGCAAACATGGATTGTGCTGATAAGCACATGTTGTTAAGGACTCCTGAGGATAGTGAAGTCTTAGTGATAGGCGAAACGAGGAGCTACTTATCCAATGTGGTGTCTGCTTAAAAGGCAGAAAGAATGGTGAGAAAAGGATGCGAGGCTTTCTTAGCTTTTGTCAGTGCTGTGGAAGCCAATGAGTTGATTGTGAAGGATGTCAGAACGGTGAAGGAATTCTCCAATGTGTTTCCAGAAGATCTTCCAGGGTTGCCTTTGGATCGCGAGGTGGGATTCGGTATTGATCTTCTTCTAGGAACAGCGCCAGTGTCTATTGCCCCATATAGAATGGCACCGAAGGAGTTAGTGGAACTCAAAGTGCAGATTTAAGAACTGTTGGATCGGGGTTTTATTCGACCCAGTGTGCCACCTTGGGGAGCGCCGGTGCTATTTGTTAAGAAGAAGGACGGGTCGATGCAGATGTGCATTGACTATAGGCAACTGAACAAGTTAACGATTAAGAACAAGTACCCGTTGCCTAGGATAGACGATCTGTTCGATCAATTGCGAGGCACTTCGATCTTCTCAAAGATAGTCTTGAGGTCAGGGTATCATCAGCTTAAAGTGAAGGAGGCAAATATTCATAAGACAGCATTTCGATCTTGTTATAGTCACTGCGAGTTCTTGGTGATGCCATTCGGGTTGACAAATGCACTAGCGGCGTTTATGGACATGATGAACCGGGTATTCCAACCCTATCTGGACCGATTTATCGTGGTGTTCATAGATGATATTCTTGTTTATTCAAGTACGAAGGAGGAGCGTGATTCGCATCTTCGGGTGGTTCTACAGATTCTGAGGGAGAAGTAATTGTACGCCAAATTCAGTAAGTGTGAATTTTGGTTGAAAGAGGTTACCTTTTTGGGTCATGTTATGTCTTCTGAGGGAATTAGGGTGGATCCCTGGAAAATTGAAGCTGTGTTGGACTGGAAACCGCCCAAGTCTGCGGCAGAAATTCGAAGTTTTCTTGGTTTAGCTGGGTATTATAGAAGGTTTGTTGAGGGGTTCTCATTAATAGCTACACAGTTAACCAAGTTATTATAGAAAGGTGTACCGTTTGTCTGGTCAGATATGCAGCAGGAAAGTTTTGAGAAGTTGAAGAGGATTTTGACTGAGGCACCGGAGTTAATCCAGCCTGAGGCAGGGAAGGGGTTTATTGTCTACTGTGATGCGTCGCATATAGTGTTAGGATGTGTGTTGATGCAAGAGGGGAAAGTGGTAGTTTATGCGTCTCGGCAATTGAAACCGCATGAAGTAAATTATCCCACCCATGATCTTGAGTTAGCTGTGGTAGTGTTCGCCCTGAAGATCTGGAGACACTACTTGTGTGGGAGAAGTCTATCATCTACACGGATCACAAGAGCTTGAAATATCTTCTTAACTAGAAGGAGTTGAATTTGAGGCAGCGGAGGTGGATTGAGTTGTTAAGGGATTATGACTGTTCGATCGAGTACCACCCAGGAAAGGCTAATGTAGTGGCAGACGCGTTGAGTCGTAAGGTAGTATCGGACTTGAGGGAAATGTTTGCTCACATCAGCTCGTATGATGATGGAAGCTTGTTAGCTGAACTTCAATTGAAGCCTTCTTGGGTCAAACAAGTAAAAGAGAAGCAGTTATCAGATGAAGCACTAAGTTCTAAGTTTCAGTCAGTGGCAAGGGGTGAGACAAAAGATTTCAGTCTGAATAGTAATGGGGTTTCGTGTTTTCGTAGAAAGGCTTGTATGCCAAGGGATGTTGAGTTGAGGAAGAAGATTCTACAGGAAGCATATAATAGCCCATACGCTATGCATCCTGGTGGGCGTAAGATGTATAGGGATCTGTGAGAACAGTTTTGGTGGCCTGGTTTGAAGTGAGAAATTACTGAGTTTGTGGGGGAGTACTTAACGTGTCAGCAGGTGAAAGCAGAGCATCAGTTGCCTTCGGGATTATTAAAGCCGGTGAAGATTCCACAGTAGAAATGGAAAAGGATAACTATGGACTTTGTTAGAGGGTTACCTCTTACACCTACTAAGAAAGATTCGGTATGGGTGATTGTTGATCGGTTGACAAAGTCCTCCCATTTCATACCCGTTCGTGTCGACTATACACTGCAGAAGCTGGCTAAGCTATATGTGGCAGAGATTGTGAGGTTCATTGGGATACCAGTGTCAATTATATCAAACAGAGACCATAGGTTTACATCACGGTTTGGGAAAGCGTTGCATCAGGCGTTGTGTACAAGACTGGATTTCAGCATAGCATTTCATTCGCAGACTGATGGTCTGTCTGAAAGGGTAATTCCAATCTTTGAAGATATGTTGAGAGGTTGTGTCGTTGACTTTAGGGGTAGTTGGGAGGAGTTCTTACCATTGGCAGAATTTGAATACAACAAAAGCTACCAATCTAGCATTCAGATGGCGCCTTATGAAGCGTTGTATGGGATGAGGTGTCGTACTTCTACTTGCTGGACAGAGTTGGTTGAGCGTCATATGTTGGGTCCAGAATTTGTTTCCGAGACAGAGGAAAATGTTAAGTTGATTCAGACTCAGTTGAAGAAAGCGTCCGACAGGCAGAAATCCTATGTTGATCTAAAGCGTAAGGATATAGAATTTGTAGTGGGTGATCAGGTGTTTCTGAAAGTTTCGCGTTGGAAGAAAGTTTTGAGGTTTGGACAGAAGGGCAAGTTGAGCCCCAGGTTCATTGGGCCTTATCGAGTGTTGAAATGAGTGAAACCAGTAGCAAATCAGCTCGAGTTACCTCCAGAATTGAGGCAGATACATGATGTATTCCATGTCTCAATGCTAAGGCGCTACCGTTCGGATCCATTTCACGTGGTGCCAGTGGAGGAAATCGAAGTGAGACCTGATTTGTCTTTTGAGGAGGAACCAGTTTAGATCCTAGATCGAGATGTGAAAGTACTGCGAAGAAAAACGGTTCTGTTGGTTAAAGTGTTGTGGTGAAATCACGGTTCAGAGGAGGCCACGTGGGAGCCAGAAGATGTTATGCGACAGTAATACCCTCACCTCTTTTGACCAGGTAAATTTAGAGGCTGAAATTTCTTTAAGGGGGTAGAACTGTAATATCCGGGAGTTTGGAGCTTTACATTTGTTATGTTTTTGTGTGTTTGGTATGCTTTGTCTATTGTTTGGGTGTGTTTGGCGGTCTCGGGAAGGCTCGGGGTTAAGCTTGAGCCTTGGTGAAAATTTTATTTTTGGGGACTTTAGGGGAGAGCTAGCTGGAACGGGCTTTAAGCACCATTACTTGTGTTTGTTGACACAAGGTAGTGAAATGGTAAAGTGGCAAAGAGACGCCACTTAGGTTGCTAGTAAGTGGCGTCACAAGGGAGCAGCTTGGGGAAGAGGTTTGAGTCGCATAGACAGCATGCAGGAGCTTTATTTTTGCACTTAGGAGGCTAAGGTGGTGGTTTCGGCATGGACTTTTCAAGGGTGAGAGTTGAAGGAGTCAAAAGGTTTGAATTGAAGGAGGAAAGGAATTGGAGGAGCAAGAATCGGTCAACAAGTTTGAAGGGATCATAGAGAGGGAAAGTAGAAGGAAATCGTGGAAGGGAGATGTTGGTTGAGAGCTTGGCCGAATTTGAGATGGTGTGTGAGGATGTGTGCACGGTTTTGAGTGGCTAGGAGGGGCCGAACCTTCATTGGTAGCACTTAGACTTTTGTTGAACAATTTGGTCATAAGGGTGTGCCGTATCCCTCAAGTGGGCATTTTGAGTTTTGTGTAGCCAAGTTTATCTTGAAACACTCTCTTTCACTTTGTCATTTTTGGAACTTTTTCTTCTTTTCTCATTTACCAAAACCGAAACCATCATTTTGACTCTCACTTTGGCATTCATTTCTTTTGCAACCAAAAGCCGAAACACCTTCTTGCTTCGTCTTTCTTATTCTTGTTTCTTCATAGTCGAACATAAGAGTGGAGATTTGCGCTTTCTCCATTTCATTTCTTCTATTTGCTTTTTTATAGCCGAAACTTCTTGAAGCCACCCTCTCTGCCAAATCTTCTCTTTTCTTTGATGTTAGTTCTTGTAAACATCATAGCTGAACCTTCATCTCATTTCTTGGTGTTTCATCCTTCTCCTCTATTTCTTCTTCTAAATGCCGAAACTTATCCCTCATTCCCTTCTCTTTGTGTTTTGTTTTACCTTTTGCCATAGCCGAATCTTCTGGGGTGTAAAACGATATCTTTGCTAAGGGTAAGGTTTTCTTTTATCATCTTACTATCAATATCTCCATTCTTTTCTTTGTTTGGTGAAGCCGAACTCTTGTAAGGCAACTAAACCCATCTCTTCTATTTTGTGCCTCTTAGCTGAATACCAAGAAGCAGGGTGTTGGGAATCGTAGGTTGTGGAGAGCTTATACAATCTGTTTTGGTTGATCAAGGTAAGGGGTTCTTATCAACTTGTTTGGCCAAAAGGTCACTCCTTTTAATCTATTTTGAGAACCGATTCTAATTTGGTGATTGTATAGGGACTCAATCGGTTCCTTAAGCTAAGTCTGCTAGCATTCGGCTTCTGGTGATCAAGGTAAGGAACTCCATTGATTTGAGTTCTTATTCTCTCTGTTCTCTTTCAAAGCCTTAACCCTGTTTCCTGATCAAGCTCCTTTTATGGATGCGAATGCCAGCCAAGTAAGGGAGGGGGTTAGACTCGTAGTCCCTGCCCTAATTTCAAACGGCGCGTAGTGTCAGCCGTTCGGTGTTTTCCATTGGGTTGTGGACCGGATTCGAATCTGAATAGATAGATTGCAGTTGTTCCCTCTTTGGAGAGTGTCGATAATATTGAGAGTTTAGTTCTCCGTGTTTACAGGTGTGTAATTCTCACACACTCTGTATATTAATTTTGTTATTAACTGTGTTGGCTGAAAGCCGAAACGACTGATTTGGCAGTCTAAATACCCTTGGGGGTAAAGCTGAAGAAAGCAGGCAAGTTCCGCTATGTTTTGTTAATATTAAATGTATGTATGTGTGAGATGGTTGACTGTTATACATTGGAAACATGATCATAGTCATAGTAGTATGTTAAACATGTGCATGGACATGAGGGTATGGTGTGAAGAGGGGAAACATGATTCTAATACTGTCACAGTGGTTTGGTACCACAGTGGGTTGGCCCCACGTATTATTATTCAGTAACCATGTCTCAATGGTTTGGAACCACCAGTGGTTTGGCACCACATATATTATATCAGTCACTCGTCCCAGTGGTTCGGTACCACAGTGGGTTGGCCCATATATCTTCGTCAGGGATTGTCACCAGTGGTTTGGTACCACAAGTGGGTTGGCCCCACATATTATTATTTGTGACTTTGTCACTAGTGGTTTGGAACCACCAGTGGTTTGGTACCACAGTGGCTGGGTGCCACAGATATTGGGTAAATTCATGAGACGAGAAGGAGGGAAAAATAGATTATTTGGGTTGCATTGCATACATGATTGTTATGCTATACCATGTAGGCCTGAGGCCCAGTTACGTTAAACGGGGATTTACACACTGAGTCTTGGTGACTCACCCCTCTGCTCAATTTTGTAGGTAATCACTAGATTCTGGATTTGGAGCCGGGATGGACTCGAGGTGGCCATGTATCGCTATTTTATTCGTAAACCTCGTACTTTGTTTTGAACTTATTTTAATTCAGGATTTTGTTTTGTAATAAGGCCACTTTAACTTAAATGTGGATTTTATTTTGGGGACGATATGGCATGCCTAATAAACTATCAAGTTGGGAGTTTTTCTAAGATTAACACTTTGAACAAACATTTTTTTAAATGGCTAATGAAAGATGGGTATCAAGTACCAAATTAATTAAAGTTTTCACTTAAAACCCACAACATCGTTTTGAACTGACAGTTTAAATGGAATTTTCTTAAATTCGATTTCCAACAAATGAACTCGGCTTTGTAAAGCGGTCTAAGCTAAACAAATACTTTAGATTTTCTCTAAAGGTACACTAATAACACGTAGAGTTTGTTTTCAACACGTGATTCCAATTAGTTTCCAAATTTTCTTTCCAGTAGCATACCAGATTCGGTCGTAGCATTTTGACCGGGTTTTGGGTGTTACAGTGCTTCAACTCCATACAGCCTCAGCCTGTGATACGATTTGGCCATATGACTGTGTAATCCTTGTTTTGGATTTCTACCACACTTTCTGAAATGTTTCAAATTAGTCCTTGTTCTGTTCTGAATTGTTTTAGAGCTTCTGTAAGCTCAATTTAACCCCGATAATGTATGATTAACACATTTTTTATTAAATGATTGATGAATGATTATCGTTTAGTGAAACTTGAATTGATATAGCATGATTCTGTTTTGTTATGTGTGGTAGCATCCCGCAAACCTAATTCGGTGACAAAGACGAGTGAGGGGTGTTTCATTTGGTCTTCCAATTTTGTCTATTAATTGCTTAATTAGGGTACAATGACTAAATTGTAAAAGTCTTATTATTATAGGTTTTTAATTAGTCAAAGATTTAGGGACTTAAATTGCAACTAGTTAAACGACCAAAATAGAAACTAAACCATTTTCTAATGTGTGTTAGTGGAAAGCAATGAAAGATTCAAATAATTGAGTATAGTGAATGCATACCTAAACAACATTCATACTACTTAAGCACACTTTAAAATGCCTAACCATTCATAACCATTCATACTACTTAAGCACACTTTAAAATGGACCTAAACAACACCAAAACACAATTAAACATGCTCAAAAACATACCAAAACAATCATCTTAAGTGCCTAACCAATGTGCCCTCATTGACACCACATTTAATTCATCCATCAACAACCAATATACCATTTATAGGTACCTCAAATAAAGTTCAAACATTCAAATAATTGAGTATAGTGAATGCATACCTATACTAATCACTCCGAACCAATTATCAACCAAAAAGGCTCAATGAATAAAATTTCTTCATTAACTAATCAAGCACCTCAAGTATAATACTAAAATGACCAAATCATTAGAGCAACACTAAGTGAAAGCATATACATAATATCTCCAAACATTTATTTACAATAATTTAGAACTTATAGGACGACATTCATTAGGATTTACTAAACAAAAGAAATTTATCTTAATATTGACATCCTAGGTACATGCCAAGACTTAAAAAGAACTTTGAGTACAAGGTTTGTCATGGATACTGAGACGTAGAACAATAAAAATTCAAACAGTAAGCAATTAACGATCTCAATAGATCCTACTTTCAACAATTAACCAGAAGTTTACATTTCACAACATATAAGTCATCTCATGAATTATTATACCTTACCAAAATATATAACCTAACAAATGGCACTCAGTGCCTAACTGTTAGACTGTGAATAAGGTTTTGCATCCAACGCTAGCCATTTAACTAGACAAGACTCTTGGCATGCCCAGCACTAGTCTAATGAGTCGACAAATTATTGCGCCTAGCGGTAGTTGGGTAACTGTAATGCCCCAAATTTCTTTAATTTCGACTTATGTGATTTTGGAGAAGAAAAATATTTGTATGTGTTTCTAAAATTAATTTGCAGAACTGTCTGCCTGCTTCAGTAATTATGTGTTCTGGGTGTGTGTGGGAGGTCCCGAGTTCAAGTCACAACTTGGGTAAATTTTGGTATTTTTATGAATAAAACTCTCACTAGGGTCGATAGGCTTTTAAGTTATTGTTGGTAAAATGATATCAGAATGGGCTTACTGGTCTGATGGTTAAGTGGAGTGTTTGATTGCATGAGATCCTGAATTTGATTCCCTGCTTTTGCTTTATTTTTGCACGATTATGGGGAGGAGTTTGAGTGGCAATAGAATTCTTAGTAGTGGGGATTTGGTAGAGAGAATTAAAGGATGTGGTTTTGGGGGTTAACGTTTTTTCGTTTCTGATCAATCTTTTCTTTCCAAAATACACCAAATTTTCAGTTTCTCCCTACTCTGTTCTTACGCCACTTTTCTTTTATTGCCGCCCCATCTACTATTTTAATTTTTGTTGCCGACCTCTAGTCTTCGTCTTCTCCATTTCTCTTTCGTGCACTGTTGGTAAGTCTTTCTTAACTGTAATGTAAATTTGGTTTATGGATATTTGGTGACTTGGTCTACTGTTTCATGGGAGAAGATTATGGGCTGGAGTGTATCGGTTAACGTTGAAGCGGTGTGGATACGCTATCACTTAAGTGAAGGTAAGGAGGATGAAGGTTTTGAGTTTAATATCTCAGTTTAGTTTCATTTAAGACTCGTTTTAACATTGAAATTTGGCTCTAGAATGTCAATTATAGGTTCCTAAAGTCTCGGAAGTGCTTACGCGTCGAAAATGATACAGGTGTGTACCCGAAAACATAGAAAATGAGAATCGGTGAAAGCCAAAAAATGATTCTATCGATGCCACACAATCTTGTGGTAGGCCGTGTGCAAGGCTGTAAGCCACAACACGGTCGTGTGATCGACATGCCAGGCCATGCGCAAGTGACATAGCCGTGTGATGGTCGGGCAAGACCGTGCGCAACACAGAGCTTGACCTATTGGGTCGTGTGGGCCACACGGACATGTGGGCCTACATGGGTGAACCACACGGGTGTGTGGAATTCTGGCACGGCCAAAGCCAATTTGGGTCATGTGGGCTACACAGGCGTGTGGGCCTATACGGACAGGCCACATGGACGTGTGAGCCCATTTTTCTAAAATGATCTGTAAGGTTGCACGGGTCTCCCAAGTCAACTATAGACCTACTGTAGGGTTGGTAAGTGTTACTTAGACCCCTATTTATATGAGCTGATTATATGGTGTCTGACTGAGCATGATATCTGTACTGAAGTGAATGTATGATCGGTTATTTGCATGTTGCATGTCATATTTGGTATGTTGCATTGCATTGGGGAGGGTTGATGATATTTCGGAGGAAGTATTTGAAAGGCTTTGAGCATGTTATCTGGTAGCTCAGCTGCATTATTCTATTTATGTGCCGCATTTCAGTATAGTATTGTGTGTAGGGATGGGTGGGTTGATTATATCCCCACATAGTGTGTATGGCTGGACGGAGATGGTGTGTAAAGGCTAGTGGGTAGGATTCTCATTATTCGATCGCATTACAGATCGATTGGTGAGGCCCTAATAAATTTCTCGATTACAGATCCGATCGGCCAAGGCCCTATTATATATATCTGATTCTGCATTCGAACGGGCTAAGGCACAAGCTGTTTCTGTAATGGGCTCTGGCCCAATCTGTGATTTCTGATTTCTGGTGATTACTCTGTACATTTGTTAACTGTGGGGATTACACACTGAGTTGTGAAACTCACCCTTTTCTGTTTAATCTATCCAGGTGGTCCCCAGCATTAGACGAATCAGTGCAGTGGAGGACTTGACAGTGACCACTGCTACTGCCTCACGATAGATTTATGGTTTATACTTATCATGGTTTTAATTTTTATTTGGGAAATTTTAATGTAATTATGGCCATTACGTATTTTTTTTAAATTTGGGATTTGCAACGTTTATGGTTTTACTGCTATTAGTAGGAAAACTTGAGTTTTCAATACAAACAAACATTTTATCAAAATACACATAAATTCACAAACTATTTTAAAAGCTTCCGCAAAGTATAACATTTTGAAAATGGATAATGATTGAAAACAAATGGCACATTTTTGAAGTTAGCATAAGATAATGAAAAGTGGTACAAACAGAGAAATGGTCTTAATGTCATTGCGATTTCTAAAGCATTATCATGTGACATCGCCAGATTCGGCCATAAGGTCTAGGCTGGGCTTGGGGTGTTATAGTAACCGATGATAGTTGTGCCCAGCACTAGTCGAATGAGTCAACAAATTATTGCGCCCAGCGCTAGTCGGATAACTGATGATAGTTATGCCCAACACTAGTCGAACAAGTTGAAAAGTTATTGCTCCCACCACTAGTAGAATAACCGACGATAGTTGTCATCCATAATTCCATAAAAACATTTTCCGTCACTCAATATCACATTTTATATAAATACATATACTTCTATAACTTCCATTGAATTGAATTAACATATATATATATCCATAAACTTCCATTCAATTGAATTAACAATGACATTAGGGATATAATAAGACATCAAGTAGTAACTAGATTAATTAAAACAATCTTATAAAGTGCGAGTTCAAGGAATATGAACTTACAAAATTACGACGGATGCTACGAATTGGAGACATCTATTAAGTGATCTTCTCATTCCCACAGTTGATACCAAACCTACTCTTCTCTTGATCTAAATTAACAATTTAATTCCATTACTTAATTTGAATACTTTATGTAACATCCTTAAATCGGGGTCTCTGCATTTTGCTTGTGTTACATGTGATGAATTGTCTATTATGGTTATTTATCATGTTTTGGGGTCTAGGTATAACCCTGGGTTAGGCCTGAGTTAGGGCTAAAATTTTGGTTTTAGTGCTTTGAGAAGAAGGAGCTAGGGAAGTTAAGGGTTAAAAGAATTTATTGGAGGTTTGTGACATAAGAAACCAATTGGAAAAGTGGCAAGGAGGCGCCACTTAAGCACAAGGGAGATGACGCCACAAGCAGAGGAAGGAGAGCTGGGGTTAGAGCTGCAGAAATCCCTTCTTTGCCATTTCTTTTTCACGCCACAAGCTAGGAGGAGGAGTGTTCAGGATGGACTCTAGGGGATAGGGATGGAAGGAGTCAAACGAATTTGAACTGATGGAAGGGAGGAAATTTAGGAATTTGAATTATTTCAAACTCATTTGAAGGAGTTGGCCGAATTGTGGACTTTGGGAGAGGAGTGTTCAGCTGAAATTGGTAAGGTGTGGAGCAAGGGGAACAATCAGATTTGGGATTCATTTTTGCGTGGTGGCTGAATGTTTATGGTGGTTTAGGGGAGTATTTCGGCTAGTGAGGAGAGGGTCTTTTCTTTTCATTTAGTGTCAAAGCCGAAACATCATTTGCTTTAGCTTTCTTTTCTTTTTCGATTTAGTGTCAAAGTCGAACCACTTGTGCATTATTTTTGAAGAGCTAAACTTGGTAGTCATTCTCTCCCTTTTCTTTTCGGTTCATTCTTGGTTAGCCTTCTCTTTGTCGAACTCATCTTTACTATATTTCTCTTCTTCTTATTTTGTGTCAAAGCCGAAACTTGACCCTCCCACCTTCTTCTCCATTTTTTTTTTATTTCATCTTTCTCCTCTCTCAAACTCATTGCCGAATCTATTCCCTCTTATTTCACTTCTCTTTCCCATCTTTTCCTGAAATCACACCATCTCTTAAGCCGAATCTTGATTCCATTTTCCTCTTCATCTTTAACACCTTCAAAAGCTGAAATCTAGTTCTTTCATTTGGGTTAGCCGAACCACCTGGTAAGTGACTTCTTCCTCTTTTCTTTTTGACCGATTTGGGTAATGCCGAATCTCTTTGACCTCTCTCTTGATACTCCTTCAATCATTGGTGATTGAGATCTTAACTTATTCTTGTTCTATATGGTAGCCGAAACCTCTAACACCAATAGGGGGTGCCGATCTTTGGTGAGTAGAGGCCGAATCAGTCATTAAGGTAAGGGGCGACAAACTCATTTGGTTTCGGGATTCATGTTATGGCCGAATGGCCTTTGGATTCTTGATGGTGTGTTAAACCGATTGTAGGAAGGAGTACAACCCGAACCTGTGGATCTTCGGGATTTGGTTGCTGATCTAGGCAAGGGCTCTAACATTTAGATCTAGTTCTTATTTGTTCAAAAGCCGAAGGCTAACCATTTGTGTATGCTAGTGTTTGGCCGATTGCAAGGGGGATTCATCACAAAGTTTCGGGATTTGGTAGGAAACCAAATCGGCGTTAAGGTGAGTGCTACCTTTGTGCGACACATCCTTCGGGATTTTGTGAATAAGCCGAATGGCTTTGGATCTAAAAGTGTGATGTTGGCTGATTGTAGGAAAAGTGAAGGCAACGTTTCGGGATTTCACTTAGGTCGACGAATAGTCAGGTGTGTAACGCTTACAGACTTCATTAGTAGTATATGTATATTGTGTTGCTGTTATAGCCATGGTAACCGGTAGCTATGCCTTGTGGGTATGAGTGTGGTTTTGACCATACGATGGGTTGGCCCCATCACTTGATTTGTGACAACAGTTACCAGTGGTTTTGACCACACCGATATATATATTTGTGACTTCGGTCACCAGTGGTTTTGACCACCAGTGGTTTTGACCACACGGGGTAGTTAAAGGAGATCGGATGGTTAGGTAATGGGGTTGCACAATTTGCATGTTCTATTAATGTTTTGTGTAAGTGCTATTCCATCGGGTTGGGGATTTATACACTGAGTCTCGGTGACTCATCCCTTCCCTTATATTTTGCAGATGAGGCCTAGATCGCGGATATGGAGCTGGGGAGGACTCGAGGTGGCCCTGCAAACCTATTTTCGAGTTTTTTTTGACTTTTCATTACTACTTTGGTTTTATTTACTTTAAATTTGGTTTTGGTTTTGAAATAAGGACGCTAAGTATTATTTTGGGTATTAATTACTTGATTTTATTTTGATTATATTTCACATATGTTGGATTTATGGATTTGTTTAAATAACCGGTAAAAAGCAATGTTTTCAAAACTATATCTCCCTCGGGTTTACAACGTTACCATCGGGTAACAAAATTTACCAAATGACAACAAAGGTAACTTGGATGTTTTCCTTACACTTGAATTTTCCAAACAATTTGAATTATAAATGGTTTTTAACTTAACCACACTCACCACACTTAGTCTCAAATAAGTAACGAATGTTTTCTAAAATTGGTAAATAACAAATGGATTTTCAAACATGAGTCTTTCCAAGATTTAAAGCAACACTAAAACGTTTTCAACATCACCTTACAAGAGATTTTTTTCTAAACTCTAAACGATAAAGAGTTTTTCAATAAAATTTAACCGGTGACTTGTATTCTTTAAAACAATTTTCACTCCGTAACCTATCAGATTCGGTCGTGGTGTGTTGACCGGGTTTAGGGTGTTAAAATTTTTGTATCAGAGCCAGTTTCAACAGCTCAGCTGTGGGCCTGAGGCCCAAAAATGTTTTAAAATGGTTTATGGAAGGCTTTTGTGGGAAAAAGTACAGTGTTGAAAGCATGGCACTGAGTCTCCAGCACCGATCCGCCAGGTAAGTACCCCAACCTGTTGTTTTTGGATGATATGATTATGATGATTTTGGTATGACTAAGTAGTAGTAGGACTACTCTAGAGATTTGAACTATAGGATGGGTGTACTTACGAAACAATCTCTGATTAAACTTCTCATAAAATTGTGCCTTAATAGACAGTGGAATAAAAGTCTAATGCATAAAACTTTTAATCAGATCGTATCGCATCGGTAGACATGAGTTCACGTGGGCGTGGACGTAATACTCGTGGACGAGGTAGGGGTAGGATGACAGTCTCGGAATCGGTAGGGTCTGGTCATAGATCGAAAAATGAGGTACCACCGCCGCCATCTATGGGCGCGGAACATCAGGATCAGACTGGTGAGGACGCAGTGTCACAGGCGATGCTGCGGGTGTTAGAGATGGTTGCTAGTGCAGGTGTCGGAGTAGGGATTTGGAAATCTGTGCCCAAGCGACTCAAGGCTAATGGTGCCGAGGTGTTCAGAGGTATCTCTGATGTAGCTCCTAGTACGGCAGAGTATTGGTTGGAGGCGACAGAACGTATTATAGATGATTTGGACTTCTCGACTGAGGGGAAGCTTAAGGGGGTAATATCTTTGCTGCGAGATGAGTCATATCAGCGGTGGCTCACGGTTAGGGACGGAGCAATGGCAGATGATCTTACTTTGGAATTCTTTAGAGCAGCTTACCAGAAGAAATACATAGGGGTTAGTTATATTGATGCGCAGCGCAAGGCATTCCTGAACTTGGTCCAAGGTAATAAGACTGTATCAGAATATGAGGCTGAATTTCTTCGACTGAGTCGCTATGCACGTGGTATTGTGAGCATGGAGCATGAGCACTGTGTTAGATTTGATGATGGGCTGAGAGACGAGCTGCGGATAGTAATCGCCCCACAGCAGGAAAGAGAGTTTACGGTCTTAGTGGAAAAGGCCAAAGTTGCTAAGGAGGTGAAACAGTCGGTAAGATGGAATCAGGATAAGGGTTGGAACAAAAAGAGTTTTGGATCATCGGGGTCTAGCGGGAATCAGCAGAAACAGGGTAGATTTAGTGGACCGAATCAAGCTGCTAGGCTTGCTGCTGCTAATACTCAGTGGCTGCCACGATGTGCTCGGTGTGGGAAGTCTCACACAGGGGAATGCTGGACTAGAAATAGAGGTTGCTTTGAGTGTGGATCGATGGGGCATCGAGTGAGGGATTGTCCTCAGAGGTCAGCTAGGTTGCAGTCTGGGGACCAGAATCGTTCACAGGTCAGGAGGGATGGTCAGCAGCCACAGAGGGGTCGCGGTGCAGCCAGGGGAGGTAATGGATCTGGTAGAGGCCGTGGAGCACCGGGCAGAGGTACAGCGGGTACAGAGGCGAGACAGCCTGGATTAGTCTACGCAGCGAGGCGTCGAGAGGATGGCGACACACCGGACGTCATAACTGGTATGTTTTTAATCTTTGGATTACCTTATAATGCTTTGATAAATGTGGGATCGACGCACTCGTATGTTGCCAGTAGTATAGTGGAAACCATGAACTTAGACTCTGAGATTACTTCTAGGAAGATGACAGTGATAAACCCTCTAGGTCACTCTGTAGAAGTAAGTAAATTGTATAGGGATGTACCCCTAGAACTCCAAGGGGTCGTGTTTTTGGCTGACTTGATGGAACTGCTGTTTGGGGAGTTCGATCTGATTCTTGGGATAGATTGGCTAGTAAAATAGCAAGCTAGTTTAGATTGCGCAGCTAAGCGCATAGTGTTGAAAACAATGGAAGGTGAGGAGGTGGAGATGATAGGTAATAGGAGAGATTACTTATCCAATGTGGACTCTGCACGAAGGCAGAGAAAATGGTTAGGAAAGGTTGCGAGGCATTCGTGGTGCATGTCTGTGCTTTGTAAGCTAAGGATTCAGCTGTGGAGAATGTCCGAACCGTGAGGGAATTTGCTGATGTATTCCTAGAGGAACTTCCGGGTGTGCCTCCAGACCGTGAAGTTGAGTTCGGTATAGATCTGTTGCCAGGAACCGCGCCAGTGTCTATTGCTCCATATAGGATGGCGCCAAAAGAATTGGTAGAGTTAAAGGTGCAGATTCAGGAATTGTTGGACAGGGGTTTCATCCGGCCAAGTATGTCTCCTTGGGGAGCACCTGTGCTCTTTGTTAAAAAGAAAGACGGTATAATGCGGATGTGTATAGACTACCGCCAGCTAAATAAGTTGACGATCAAAAACAAGTACCCGTTACCCAGGATTGACGACTTGTTTGATCAACTTAAGGGTGCATCAGTTTTCTCTAAGATCGATCTCAGGTCAGGGTATCATCAACTCAAAGTAAAGGAGGCTGATATTCATAAGATGGCATTTCGTACTCGGTATGGGCATTACAAGTTTCTAGTAATGCCTTTTGGTTTGACTAATATGCCGGCAGCATTCATGGATATGATGAATCTGGTGTTTTAGTAGTATTTGGATCGATTTGTCGTAGTGTTTATAGACGATATCTTGGTGTACTCGAAATATGAAGAAGAACATGACGCGCATCTTCGGGTGGTTCTGCAGGTTCTGAGGGAGAAGCAGTTGTTCACCAAGTTTAGTAAGTGTGAGTTTTGGCTTAAGGAGGTAACTTTTTTGGGACATGTAGTATCAGCTGAGGGGATTAGGGTGGATCCTCGTAAGATTGAGGCGGTGTTGGATTGGAAACCACCAAAGTCGGTTGCAAAGATTCAGAGTTTCCTGGGTTTGGCAGGATACTACAGAAGATTTGTAGAAGGCTTTTCTTTGATCGTAGCACCGCTGACTAAGCTGTTGAGAAAAGGGGTTCCATTTGTCTGGGCTGAAAAACAGCAAGAAAACTTTGACAAGTTGAAGAAGATTTTGACTGAGGCTCTGGTTTTGATTCAGCCTGAGGCAGGGAAGGAATTCACGGTCTATTGTGATGCGTCGCATACTGGTTTAGGGTGTGTACTGATGCAAGATGGAAAAGTGGTGGCGTATGCATCTCGACAGTTGATGCCTCATGAGGGTAACTACCCGACGCATGACTTGGAGTTGGCTGTAGTAGTTTTTGCCTTAAAGATTTGGAGGCATTATTTGTATGGGGAAAAGTCGATAGTTTTCACGGATCACAAGAGTCTAAAGTACCTTTTGACTCAGAAGGATTTAAACTTGAGGTAGCGGAGGTGGATTGAGTTGTTAAAGGACTACGACTGCTCGATTGAGTACCATCCGAGTAAGGCTAACGTAGTAGCTGATGCGTTGAGCCGTAAGGTGGTAGCGGACTTGCGGGCAATGTTTGCTCACCTTAGTCTTTATGACGACGGGAGTATTTTGGCAGAATTGCAAGTAAAGCTGAATTGGATTGATCAGGTTAAGGAGAAATAGTTGACAGATGAGGTTTTGAGTGCTCAAAGGTTGCAAGTGTAAAATGGTGAAACTGAGGGTTACAGCTTGGGTAGTGATGGTGTACTGTGTTTTTAAGGGAAGGTATGTATGCCTAAGGACGTCGGGTTGAGACAGCGGATTCTTTAGGAAGCTCATAGCAGTCCATACGCTATGCATCCTGGAGGTAGTAAGATGTATCGTGATTTGAGGGAACAGTTCTGGTGGCCAGGTCTTAAGCGGGAAGTTACAGAGTTTGTGGGCAAGTGTTTGACATGCCAGTAAGTTAAAGCTGAGCATCAGTTGCCGTCAGGGTTGTTGCAGCCGGTAAAGATTCCGCAGTGGAAGTGGGAAAGGATTACGATGGACTTCGTTAGTGGGCTTCCCCTTACGTCTAGCAAGAAGGACTCAGTCTGGGTGATTGTGGATTGTTTGACTAAGTCAGCTCATTTCATATCGGTAAGGGTTGATTATTCGGTCCAGAGGTTAGCCAAGTTGTATGTGGCAGAGATAGTAAGGTTGCATGGAGTGCCAGTGTCAATTATTTCGGATAGGGATCCCAGGTTCACGTCGAGGTTCTAGAAAGCGTTGCATCAGGCTTTGGGTACGAGGTTGGACTTCAGTACAGCTTTTCATCCGCAGTCTGATGGACAGTCTGAGAGGGTAATCCAGATTCTGGAGGATATGTTAAGGGGCTGTGTTCTGGATTTCAGCGGTAGTTGGGAGGAGTATCTACCTTTGGCAGAGTTTGCTTATAACAATAGTTATCAAGCGAGTATTCAGATGGCATCATATGAGGCACTCTATGGACGGAAATGTCGTACTCCGACGTGTTGGACGGAACTGGGTGAATGGCAGATGTTGGGTCCAGAGTTAGTGGCAGAAACAGAGAATAAGGTTAAGGTGATTCGGGCTCGTCTTAAGGAAGCGTCGGACAGGCAGAAGTCTTACGCCAATCTTAAGCGCAGGGATATAGAGTATGCAGTGGGTGATAAGGTCTTTCTGAAGGTATCGCCATGGAAGAAAGTGTTGAGATTTCGGCGAAAAGGTAAGCTAAGCCCTAGGTTTATCGGGCCGTATTCAGTGTTGAAGCGAGTGGGACTGGTAGCTTATTAGCTCGAGTTACCAGCAGAGTTAAGCCAGATTCACGATGTCTTTCATGTTTCAATGCTTAGGCGCTATCGATCAGATCTGTCACATGTTGTGCCATTTGCAGAGATAGAGGTGAGCCTTGATTTGTCTTTCGAGGAGGAGCCAGTGCAGATCTTGGATCGGGATGTCAAGGTTCTGCGTAGAAAGTCAGTACCATTGGTAAAATTATTATGGCGAAACCATGGTACAGAGGAGGCCACGTGGGAACCAGAGGAGGTGATGCGACAGCAATACCCTCAACTCTTCTAATCAATTAATTTCGGGGTCGAAATTATTTTTAAGGGGGTAGAACTGTAACATCCTTAAATCGAGGTCTCTGCATTTTGCTTGTGTTGCATGTGATGAATTGTCTATTATGGTTATTTATCATGTTTTGGGGTCTAGGTATAACCCTGGGTTAGGCCTGAGTTAGGGCTAAAATTTTGGTTTTAGTGCTTTGAGAAGAAGGAGCTAAGGGAGTTAGGGGTTAAAAGAATTTATTGGAGGTTTTTGACACAAGAAACTAATTGGAAAAGTGGTAAGGAGGTGCCACTTAAGCACAAGGGAGATGACGCCACAAGAAGGGGAAGGAAAGCTGGGGTTCGAGCGGCAGAAATCCCTTCTTTGCCATTTCTTTTTCACGCCACAAGCTAGGAGGAGGAGTGTTCAAGATGGACTCTAGGGGATAGGGATGGAAGGAATCAAACGAGTTTGAACTGATGGAAGGGAGGAAATTTAGGAGTTTAAATTATTTCAAACTCATTTGAAGGAGTTGGCCGAATTGTGGACTTTGGGAGAGGAGTGTTCAGCCGAAATTGGTAAGGTGTGGAGCAAGGGGAACAATCAGTTTTGGGATTCATTTTTGGGTGGTGGCCGAATGTTTATGGTGGTTTAGGGGAGTATTTCGGCTAGTGAAGAGAGGGTCTTTTCTTTTCGTTTAGTGCCAAAACCGAAACATCATTTGCTTTAGCTTTCTTTTCTTTTTCGGTTTAGTGTCAAAGCCGAATCACTTGTGCATTATTTTTGAAGAGCCGAACTTGGTAGTCATTCTCTCCCTTTTTTTCGGTTCATTCTTGGTTAGCCTTCTCTTTGCCGAACTCATCTTTACTATATTTCTCTTTTTCTTATTTTGTGTCAAAGACGAAACTTGACCCTCCCACCATCTTCTCTATTTTCTTTTTATTTCATCTTTCTCCTCTCTCAAACTCATTACCGAATCTATTCCCTCTTATTTCAGTTCTCTTCCCCATCTTTTCCTGAAATCACACCATCTCTTAAGCCGAATCTTGATTCCATTTTCCTCTTCATCTTTAACACCTTCAAAAGCCGAAATCTAGTTCTTTCATTTGGGTTAGCCAAACCTCCTGGTAAGTGACTTCTTCCTCTTTTCTTCTTGACCGATTTGGGTAATGTCGAATCTCTTTGACCTTTCTCTTGATACTCCTTCAATCGTTGGTGATTGAGATCTTAACTTATTCTTGTTCTATGTGGTAGCCAAAACCTCTAACACCAATAGGGGGTGTCGATCTTTGGTGAGTAGAGGCCGAATCAGTCATTAAGGTAAGGGGCGACAAACTCATTTGGTTTCGGGATTCATGTTATGGCCAAATGGCCTTTGGATTCTTGATGGTGTGTTAAACCAATTGTAGGAAGGAGTACAACCCGAACCTGTAGATCTTTGAGATTTGGTTGTTGATCTAGGTAAGGGCTCTAACGTTTAGATCTAGTTCTTATTTGTTCAAAAGCCGAAGGCTAACCACTTGTGTGTGCTAGTGTTTGGCCGGTTGCAAGGGGGATTCATCACGAAGTTTCGGGATTTGGTAGGAAACCAAATCAGCATTAATGTGAGTGCTACCTTTGTGCAACACATCCTTCGGGATTTTGTGAATAAGCCGAATGGCTTTGGATCTAAAAGTATGATGTTGGCCGATTGTAGGAAAAGTGAAGGCAACATTTCAGGATTTTGCTTAAATCGACGAATAGTCAGGTGTGTAACGCTTACACACTTAGTTAGTAGTATATGTATATTGTGTTGCTGTTATAGCCATGGTAACCGGTAGCTATGCCTTGTGGGCATGAGTGTGGACTCCGGGTAAGTCCCCTGATTATGGATTCTCGATATTTGCTATTATGTCACTGTTAAATGTTATGCCATATGTTATTTTGCATCATCATATGTTATTATGCCACGATTGACATGGACATGATGGTGGGATTGATGAGAGGAGGGGGATGATTTATTTTGGACTGTCACCAGTGATTTTGACCACACGACAGGTTGGCCCCATCTTTGATATGATTATTTGTGACTAAGTCCCAGTGGTTTTGACCACCAGTGGTTTTGACCACATATACGATATTGTGACTACGGTCACCACTGGTTATGACCACATATAGATATTGTGACTCGTCCCAGTGGTTTGGTACCATAGTGGGTTGGTCCCACATGATTGATTCGGGATTGTCATCAGTGGTTTTGACCACACGATGGGTTGGCCCCATCACTTGATTTGTGACTACGTCACCAGCGGTTTTGACCACCAGTGGTTTTGACCACACGGGGTAGTTAAAGGAGATCGGATGGTTAGGTAATGGGGTTGCACGATTTGCATGTTCTATTAATGTTTTGTGTAAGTGCTATTCCATCGGGTTGGGGATTTATACACTGAGTCTCGGTGACTCATCCCTTCCCTTATATTTTGCAGATGAGGCCTAGATCGCGGATATGGAGCCGGGGAGGACTCGAGGTGGCTGTGTAAACTTATTTTCGGGTTTTTTTTTTTTTTGACTTTTCATTACTACTTTGGTTTTATTTACTTTAAATTTAGTTTTGGTTTTGTAATAAGGCCGCTAAGTATTATTTTGGGTATTAATTACTTGCTTTTATTTTGATTATATTCCACATATGTTGGATTTATGGATTTGTTTAAATAACTGGTAAAAAGCAATGTTTTTAAAACTATATCTCCCTCGGGTTTACAGCGTTACCATCGGGTAACAAAATTTACCAAATGACAACAAAGGTAACTTGGATGTTTTCCTTACACTTGAATTTTCCAAACAATTTCAATTATAAATGGTTTTTAACTTAACCACACTCACCACACTCAGTCTCAAATAAGTAACAAATGTTTTCTAAAATTGGTAAATAACAAATGGATTTTCAAACATGAGTCTTTCCAAGGTTTAAAGCAACACTAAAACGTTTTCAACATCACCTTACAAGAGGTTTTTTTCTAAACTCTAAACGATAAAGAGTTTTTCAATAAAATTTAACCGGTGACTTGTGTTCTTCAAAACAATTTTCACTCCGTAACCTACCAGATTCGGTCGTGGTGTGTTGACCGGGTTTGGGGTGTTACACTTTAAATTAAATCAATTAACTTCAGATTATAATTTATACTTTTACCCTCAACAATTGATAATTACACAACTCAGTCATTAACATCAACATTAACTTAATCACACTTTCATCTAATTTCCATAACTAACCAAAAATACATATAATGTATTATCAATCCCTAAAATTTCTAGCACAAAGAATAATACCCCAAAAACAGTCCCTAAGCTTCACAAAATTAACAATTTAACCCCTACATTTCAAATTTTCCTACAAATTAATTCACAATGTACACTTTTATGAATTGATTTTATAAATCATCCCACTTCACTATCAACTTCAAAAATCTATCAAAATAACACCAACACTTAAATTTTCTAAAAGATGGCATTTTCCACAACATTAACAACTCTAAAAATTCCAACATGGGAATCCAATTTATGATCTCAAGGTTCCAAAAACATAAAATTTATGAAAAAAATAACTAAAATTTACAAACCAATTTCAGCTTCTAAGGTAAAATAAATGATCAAATGCTTCTTTTTCTCTCTCCCAAAATCGGCATGCAAGAACAATGAAGCTTTTCAATTTTTTTTTTTTTTTGTTTCTTCTCTCCCCACTAAGTCATTTGTTTCTTTTATTTTAATCATTTCTTTTCCTTTTCTATTTAATTATTCTAACATGACTTATTAAATGTTTCAATATACTTAATATATATCATATATATATATTAACCCTGTCACAACCCAAAACCCATCCTAAAAATTTAGACCGAGTTTTGGAGGTTACATTCACCATCGAAGTGATCCTAAAATAATTTACAAGAGAAATGTTTTAAACTCAGTCTGAATATAGTTTGTTTAATTTGAGCTAAATAGTTCAACAATTTATACGCAAATTTTGTAATCAAATCAGATTTAAAAATTTTAAAGACTGGACTTACGAAAGGTATTTGCAACGTAAAAATGGTATCATGAGTTTAAAAGGAAAACATAAACTAGTACTAAATATTTGAACAATTTGCATTGTATCAAAGTAAAACCACAATCAAAACTTAAATAAAATTATATCAAAAATCCCTATACCACAGTGCACTTAGATTCATTTGAAAAAATAAATGTGCATAACTTGAATAATTTATAACAATATTAATTTGAAATAAAACCAATCAGAGAAACTCTGAGATCTCCGCTTTGTTGAAACTGAGGCCTAGCTATGTGAATTACTTGAAAGGAAGAGAAACTAAGGGGGAGTGAGCTACATGAGCTCAGTCTAAGTCCAAAACAAAAGTAAATGGCAAAAGGCGAAGAGCTAAACAAATATACAGACAACATACGAAAATCTCGAACCAACTGTCAAATATACAAAAAATTTCCATTAACATACAAAACACGAATACAATGCTCCCAATACCCATGTTATTTAATCGTATTAGATTACACAAATATCCCAACCTTTACATAATCAAACATATACCTTGATGCAAAATGAAGGCAACCAGTAAAAATTCCACCCCACCAACCAAACACCACTCTAACCACCCTACACACCATAATTGGACCTTGGTAGGCCTATCTACCTTGCACACCACATAGGGCTCATATAGGCCCTTCCACCTTACACACCACAAATGTGGAACTCAGCCACTCGAGTAGAAGTATACAGCTAAGCTGATATACATGTAATATAATGTGGTAAACCACTATACATAATTATTGTAGTTAAACTGCCAAAACAGTCTTCCTTCTCTTCATTACCAATCCCAAAATTTAGTGCAAATGCAAAAATGTTCACTACATGCAATAATCATACAGAAATAGAAATACACATATTCAGTCGCCTAGATTCAGTATTAGATTAACTTGTATTCCATTACTAGGTAATATCTCAATTCCATTTTTCAAATCACACTAATGCATGAAAAAACAATTAGCTTTAATCCTATAATTGCAAATACACACACGAGTCTAAGCTGAAACAAAGCCCCAGACACATTTACAGAGGCCTCAACAAATGTTGGTTTACTCAGGAACTAAAATGAGTCAATTTACCACATAGAACAAAAATCGGTGAAATAGAGCCATACGGCAGTGTGGAAGAGTTTAGGCCATGCGAAGAGTCTACACGACCGTGTGAAAGAGGCACACGCCCGTGTGACAGAGTTACATAGCCGTGTGAGTAGCCTATGTAACTCACTGTGCATTTGTAAAAAAATTAGAAATATTTGAGAAGCAGTACACACAGGGCCGTGTGGCAACCTCACACGCACGTGAGGTTAAGAAGCACGGTTGTGTGTCCAAGGCAGATGGCCATGTGAAATATAATTAAATCCCCAAACAGTAGCCATACGACTGTGTGGCCAGGCCGTGTGGCACACCCCAATCCATGTCACCATAAATTATCCTAATTTCACAATGGCACACGACCGTGTGGATTCCTTGAATTACCTGAACACCAATCAATGAAATCAAATAAAACCCAACGATTTCAAACAAAAAATTCAAAGGAGAACAGAACAAAAGTGATAATAAAGAAAATTCAAGGGCAAAGAAATGTCAAACTTTAGAAATTCGGGAGAAAGATTAACATTGTCATGTGGGAGAAATGAGAGAAAAAAACGTGAGAGAAATTGAGACTCTTCTGTTTCTATTTTTCTAAAATATTAACAATAAACAAATAAAATAATAACTCAATTTTTAACTAAACTTAAAAAAACTGAAACCAAAGTCAAAATAAAAATTAATTCCTCTAAAACACTCACAAGGATTCAAACACGAGACCCAAGGCTAAGCCAATAAACCCACAACCACTGAACCAACAGGCTCATTCTTGTTCTAAAAATGCTCAAAGAAACATAAATTTCTAAACCATCCCTCATGACTTACCCTACAAACTAAAACTTCTAACCCCAAATTTTGGGATGTTATAAATCCCATAAACATCCACTATCAAAATCTATATAATAATGGTCTGTTTATCTAATAAGTCTTTTAATCTAATCCCACCTTGAAAATTTAATATCAACTACTAATTTAATCCATATACTAATTTAAACAGCGTTAATTAAAATTATTTACTATTGTTTAATTCCTCCTACGGTAACTCCATAAATATAATAAATAAGTATGTATAAGCCCGATTCGCAAAGGCGGCGTCCCGAAAGTATGTTTCTCGACACCCCTAACTTATGGGTCATTACAGTCCAATTAAGTCCTTGTCTTGTAATTTTTATATTTTTGAGCTCATTAAAGTTTGATTTAGCTAGCTTGAAGAAATTGTTGTCATTGTTGATTTCTTGAAGAAATTGATGTTACATTGATAGATTTTAAGCTTAGATATGAAAAATGACTAGGTGTAATGTTTAAATTGTTAGTTTTGTGTATAAGAACTAAAGTGAATAAATTGTGAAATTGATGTGAAATTTCAGTAATAATAGATAGTAGAGGGTCTGTAATGAATGTAATTGAGGTTGATTTTCAAATCGAGGCTCAAAATTGAAAGTTAAAACTATTTCAGTTTCAAGGACGAAACTATATAAAATGTAAAACCTTAGGGGTATCAAAAGATGAAGTTTCATAGGTTCATTCATATCATAATATAAGTAAAAATGTTTAATAATGATGAATTGGATTAAATAATTGTATAGATAGAGAATTGGATCAAATTGAAGATAATCGGGGAAAAGTCAAAATTGTTGATTACTCACTGAAGATTCAACTTGTTTGCAGTTTTGACCAGGTAAGTTCACACAATGTTTATGTATTTAAATAGTTATGTGTTTAATTTGTGTGTGTTTGATTGATGGTGATCAATTGGTTGTGAATTGTATGAAATGTGAGAATTAAACTAAATTGTAAAATGATGGTTAAAATTGAAAAAGAGGCATGTGTGAACTTAGTAAAGGTTAGGATATGATTGACATGCCAATAGGATGTTGTGCACGCTTGTACAAGATTGGTTACGGATGTTACCAAGGTCCAACATTTGTTGTAAACACTCAAGTACATTTGACACAGGTTTAGCTTATATGAGTAACCTGATATCATTTTAAATGTTTAGCCCTGATAGGTAACCTAACATGTATGTACATTTAGCTTGGATAAACAATCAGAGGTGTCGTTATAAAGGTTTAGCCCAAACGGGTAACCTGACACGAAAATATTCAGCTTGAATGAGCAACTAGAGTAATGTAGTTACCTATGTATCTAAGTTCATTTGCTAAGGTTCATCGAGCAAAATTGTTATATGAAATGAGAAATTGAAATAAGATGAAATAAACTCGATGTTCAAATGAAAGATTATTGAATGATTTGAGTATAATGCCTTGGATATATACATGATTATATTACTCTTGGATTGAATGATATTTGAGTTTTGTTACTTATTATGACATGAAATGGCATGTTAAACACTTGTGATATTACATGGTTTAATTATACGCTAAAACTTACCTTGGTGATGTTTTGATTTGCCATGTGTAGGCAAATTATGCCAAGCTATATAGCTTATTGTATTCAGTTGAAAAATAAGGAAAATTTTTGTTTAATACCTATGAACTTACTAAGCATTCTATATGCTTACCAAGTTGTTTTCCCTTTTCCTTGTAGATTGTTACCTTGCGGAACCGTCAAGCTTGATCATTTCAAAGCTTATACTATTCTATCACCGAATTGGTAGCTTTTGGTTATCTTGAGTTAGGGATTGTGGCATGTATATAAGTTGCCTTGATGTTATCATTGATGTATATAAGTTTTTATGAGTTGAATATGATATTGAACTTGATTTATGTGATTCAGATGTTAGTCTTGGTATATGGTTTAGAAATGCATGATTTGCCATTTGTGATGCCTAGTTGAATTGGTATACTTTGATTTATATGTTTGAGATATGAATGGCATATGAAATTGCATGTTTTAAAGTGGATTGGCATAGGTAAAGTATGTATGAAATGACTAGGTGACTATGTGTTAATTAGCATTGAATTGTTGAAGTTTAAATGATATACATGTAATGAATGTTTTGATGGAAACTTAAGCATAGTTGTTTGAACTATTTGGCATGTTTTGGTAAGTTTTGAGACAATTAGGAATGGTATTTTGATGTATCTTTGAGTGGTTGAAATGGAAACTTCGAATGGTTGAAATGATTCATTTTTACCAAAAATAGAGTCTACGTTCAGATGAGAAACTTACCTCATCATCACGTCGATCGACAGTGAGTCACGTCTAGACGTTGAGTGGCCTGAGGTCACAACATGACATGCTATTTTAGTGACGTCTCGATGTGTAAAAGATGACGTCAAGATGTCGGCCTTTAATAACAAATGTAGTGTCTCGTAGCTCGAACCCGACGAAGGGTCAGGCAAGGGGTGTTACAGATAGGGTCAACCTTTATTCAAAATTATTATTTTCGTTTATATTTGAAGTCTTATGTGAGCTTATTTTGTTTGATTCAGTCACTATTACACTTGCCAACATCACTATAAGCATTAACTCAATTCCTATTGTAACATCCTGAATATTTCGGCCTATGCGTTTAGTGCGGGGATATGTTTAATGTGTTAATTTAAGTGTTAGGGGTCCAAATTGGGCTTAAGCTTAGGCAGAGGCCTTGGTTTAAATATCTGTTTGGACGTTATAGGATTTAAAAGGTAGTATCTGTGTTCAAAATACCAAAGTTGGCTTGTGGCCCAATATTAGGTGGCGCTGCAAGCGAGCTAGAGGGTGGCGTCACTAACAGTTGAAAGAGGCCCAAGTTTGGCTGCAAGGAGCCCATCTCTTCGGGCCATGTTCGGCACTTAAAAGGGGAACAAGGGGGACGACAATCGGGCTAGAAAATAGGAGGATTAAATGATGTGGATGATAAGGATAATGAGCTAATAAAAGAAGGAAGAGGTGGTGCTATCTAGGTTTCTTCTAAAGGTATGAATAGATTTAGATAAAGGAGAAAAGATAGGAGCTATCTGCAAGGCTAGGTGTTGGCTGAAATTCCATCACCTAGAGGAGGAGGAATCGGTTTTTATTTGCCAATGGAGGTGTCGAATTTTCCCTTTTTAATTGCTTAATTTTTAGTTAACAGGAAGGGCACTTTCGATTTTTGATAGGTAAGTGCCGAAATTTCTATAAATAGGGGGGATATCTCACCAATTCCGGCATTTGAACCCTACTTTTTTCTTCATTCTTTGTGCCAAATTCTCGCTCTCCTCTGCAATTTACACAACTTTCTTTCAAAAAGCTAAAAACTTTCTTAAGCCATCTTTCTCTTCTTTCTTCTAAAAGCCGATATCTCTTATTTCACTTTCTTCTTCATTTTATTCCTCTTGTGCCGATTTCTCTATAAAAGCTAAAATCTCCATAGTTTTTCTCTGATTGCCGAATCTCCTCTCAAGTGTTAGCCGAATTCCCTGTGTTAAGGTAAGTGTCGACTCTTGCTATTGCTTTAGATTTCTTTCAGTTTTTGGAAGACAGTTGAAAAGCTAATGGATTAATGATTTTATGTATTCTCTTGTTGGGCGACTGTAACATCCTTAAATAGGGGCTATTGTGTTTGAATTTTTTTGCATGTGTATGGATTGATTGTGTTATTGATTGAGGTGTTCTAGGGTCTAGGTATAAGCTAAGGGTAGGCCCGAACTATAGGAAAAAATTTGTTTTTAAGCTTTGGTTAAGGGGAGCTGAGGGAGCTAGGGGTTAAGTATATTCCGTGGTAAAGTTAAGCACAAGAATTGCCTTGGTAAAGTGGCAAGGAGGCGCCACTTAGGGCCTTGAGAGGTGACGCCACAAGCAGAGGAAGGGAGCTCAGGTTCGAGCAGCAGGAATCCTATTTTCTGCTTATTATTTTAACGCCAAGCTGGGGAAGAGGTGTGCTCAGGATGGACTCTGGCAGATAAGGATGGAAGTGGTCAGCTGATTTGAACTGGTGGAGAAGAGAGAATTTAGGGGTTTGACTAATTCAAACTCTTTCGAATTAGTGGCCAGGAGGAGCTTGAAGTGGTTGCCGAAATTTGAACTCTGGAGTGAAGAGGAGTATTCGACTGAAAGACTAAGGATGAGTGCCGAAATTCCTTAGTTAGCTAGGTTGACATTTTTGGCTAGCAAAAGCCTTGATGCATTCGGTTGAGAAGCAAAATCGAAACCCCTTTTTGTACTTGCCTATTTCTCCCTCAATGCACCATTTGAAGCAAAAGCCGAAAGCTTATTAGGCCATTGTCGAAATTCCTTAGAAGCCTCTAGCCGAATCCCCATTTGAGGTCTCTCTTTTCTTCTTTGAATCGAAACCTCTAAGGCCGAATCCCTTTCAATTCATCTTCTCCTTTTCCTTCATATTTGTTCAAAACCCCATCAACATCTCTTTTTCTCAAATCGACAACCTCATTTTCTCTTCATCCTCTCTTGTGCCGAAAGTCCATCAACCATCTCTTGATTGTTGCAAAGCCGAATCTCCTTTGATTGCCTTACTTAAGCCATAGCCGAATCACCTTGAGATCCATTACTATTGTCGAAACCTCTCTACTTCCTCTCATTGTTCTAACTTTGGCCGAATACCAACCATTGAAGATCCCTATCTCTTCTTTTCTCTCGTTGCGTTGTAGATCTCCCTTGATTTCTTCTCTAATCGGTTTGGAGTAGGTAAGTCTGTCATGACCGAATCTCTTTTATTTTCACCTTCTTTTCTCTGTCGACTCACAAGGGAACAAGAGCTGAATTTCGGCATTTGTTTTGACTCATTCATCTGTGCAATCGTTATCTCCTAGGTTCTTCGGGATTTTGGAAGCAGTAGATCGTGGCCATCTACTCTTTTTGGCAATCGGTTTCAGTAAGTTTGTGGTAAGGTTTCATGGCGACTCAATCTTTCTCCTATTCTTTTGAAAAGTCGAAGGCTATTAAGATTAAGTGTAATGTTGACCAATTGTAGGGGAAGGCTCAATTTCGTACATCTCGAGTGGTGGTTAGCGTTCGGAAAGCGTTAAGGTAAGGGTGGTAATCCCATTCGTTAACTTTTGGGATTTACAAGCGAAGCCGAATGGCTTTTGCTAATGGTCTTGGTTTGGCTGAATGTAGGAAGGAGGATCTAGTGCGTTAGATCGGGATCTTCGTGATTCAGTAATCGCGTTCGTAACCAGGTGTGTATCTTACACACCTCATAATCTAAGTAAATATGCTAATAACCTAAACATGTTAAAAGCCGAAAATTGTGTAGATTCTGATATGGTACCTTTAGGGGTATGAGCAAGGATTTCGGGTAAGTCCGTTCTTGATGAGATTATGATACATGATTCCTGATGCTATGATCTATGCTATGTTCGATATATGTTTAATATTAAAGCATGTTAGCATGATATGTATATGTATTGCATTATTATGGGTGATATGAGAGGAGGGGGAAGATTGATATCTGTGACTTCGGGTCACCAGTGGTTTGGCACCACCAGTGGTTTGGTACCATAGTTGATTTCGTGACTTTGGGTCACTAGAGGTTTGGCACCTCATAGCGACTCGTCCCAGTGGCTTAGCACCACAGTGGGTTGGCCCCACATTTGATAAAACGGGATTGTCGCCAGTGATTTAGTATCACAACATGGGTTGGCCCCACAATTGGATTATTCGTGACTTTGGGTCACCAGTGGTTTGGCACCACATTATTATTGATATCAGTGACTTTGGGTCACTAGTGGTTTGGCACCACCAGTGGTTTGGTACCACACGGGGTAAAAAATGGAGTTGTGGATGGCTAGGTTTGGGTCCATGATATGTTTGCTTGATTATGATCTGTGTAAGCATGTTGCTATAATCGGGAGGGGGATTATGCACTGAGTCTTGGTGACTCACCTCTACCCTAAACTTTTTCAGGTGATTCGTAGGTCGCGGATGAGGAGCCGGGTGGACTCGAGGTGGCCATGCGACATATGTTTCGATTTTACATGGACTTTTGATTTGGGTACTTTTTATTTTTAAATTTCGGTTTTAAGTGGGTTGTAATAAGGCCATTACTTGTTTTTATTTTGGGTTTTTATCTTATCTGCTTTAAGTTTTCAAATCTGGCTAAGTAAACAACTTGACATGTTAATAACCTGAAAATTTAGGTTTTCTAAACTAAGCTTCCCAACGAGTTTTCTAGACATTACCATCGGGTATAATTAACGAGTTGATACCAATTAACTTAAAATGAATTTCAAACCTAAGTTGTCCAAAGCTCAAATACAAAACAATTTTACAAGTAACTAAGTTAATTTTATTCGGGTTTCAATAGATTTAGACATTTTCTTAAGTACTGAATGACAAACGAGTTTTAAAAAGTTTTTTTCGAGATTTCTAAACAACTTAATGTTTCCAACTATACATGCACTAGATTTCTGTAAACAAAAAACAGTTTTTCACTGAGATTAAACCGGCAACTTGTTTTCTTCAAAACGTTTTCACTCCGTGACATGCCAGACTCGGTCGTGGTGTGTTGACCAAGTTTGGGGTGTTATAGCGACATCAGGAATTGAAGTAGATCTCTTAGATCTAAAAGTTAGAAACACTAGTCCCTGAATCTCATATCACTTTTCGGGATTTCAAGGTAAGGATTTCAATTCTCCTTAAGATGATCAACCGTTTTCTTTTCGTTAGTCGTGCCTTAATCTAATGTTTCGTTACCAGATTCTGAACAACACCTTAGGCAGATAGCGGTTGCGTCGGCTACGGATAGCATCGACGTAGAAAGTCTTGTTCTGACTATAATCAGGTGTGTAGATCTCTAACACACTAGTTAACTATAATTTATATGTGTTATGGGCTAAAAAGACGGAAAGTTACTGTGTAGACAGTCGAATGAAACCCTAAAAGGGGTTAAGCAAGGATGCCAGGTACGTAATCATAGAAATCTCTATGTGTATCGAAATATATGTAAGCCTGTTTTCTTAAAAATGGTATGATGTTTTCTGTGTGTATGCATGGGGTAGGGTTATGATAATGAAGGGGAAGAGCATGATAGGTCACTTGGTGATCGATGGTTAAACCACGAATTCAAATGTTAGGTCACATAGTGATCAGTGGCAAAGCCACACTTAAATGATTCCTAATTAATAGGAATAGGCAGTACGGCTGTCGATATGGTGTGTAGTGGCTGGCGGGTTGATTGTAGCAATCCCCGAGTTGTGTTGGCTGGTACGGGCTGGTGTGTAGAGGATGGACTTTTAGGATGGGTTGGGCCATTTACCATTCATCATTTAATATGTATGTATGTTTGTTGCCATAGTGTATGGGCCAAGGCCCATAATGTGTTTGTGGGCCACAGGTAGTTGTGTGTTTCGGGATTTATACACTGAGTCTGTAACATCCTGAATTAATAGGCCTATACATTTTGGTGTTGTATGCTTAAAATGTTAATTTAAGGTTTAGAGGTGCAAATTGGGCTCAGGAATGGACCGAGGTCTTGGCTAAATATTTTGTTTAGAGACTATTGGGTTTAAATAAAGTATTAAGAGTGTAATAGGCAAGATGGGCTTGTGGTCCAGGAACAAGAGGCGCAGTAGGAGGGAGCTATAAGTGGCGCCAATAGGTAAAGGAAGGGGGCCTCAGTGTGGCCGATTGGAGCCCAAGAAATTGGGCCAATTTCAGCAGGCCTAGGAGAGCTGGGGGGACGGCAATGTGGCTACAAAATAGGGAATTTTATGTTTTAAATTATGTGGATATTATGCTGATAAAGGCGGGAGGAGTTAGAGATAATTAAGTCTCTTTTAGATGAGTTAGTAGATTAAGATAAAGGAGAAAAGATAGGATTTATCTGCAAGGTTAGGTAAGTGGCGAAATTTCTATAAATAAGGGGGATAGCTAATCAATTTTGGCATTAGAACCCTACTCTTTCTTCTCTTCCTGTGCCGAAAATTTGAAGGCCATCTCACTTGTTTTCTTTTCTCATCTTTTCTCTTCCAAAAGCCGAAAATCACCATTGTTTTCTTTTCTCATCTTTTCTCTTCCAAAAGCTGAAAATCACCACCTCCCTCACCTTTTCTTTCTTTTTCTTTGAAACCTCCTTCTAGCCGAATCTTTTGATCTTTATTATTGTTTATCTCTCATACTCTAAAAGTCGAAACTACACCTCTATTTCCTTCCATAGTCAAAATCTCCAAAAGTTCAGTCTCTATTTCCCGAAGTCTCATCATAGCCGAATCTTCATTCTTGGAAGCCGAATCCTCTCTGTGGTATCTGCTTGTGCTGAATCTTGAAGGAAACTGAAGGTAAGTATCGATTCATAAGGCTTCAATCCTTTTCGGCTTTTTATAGATTCTAGCCGAATGGCTATAAGGAAACTGACCTTGAGTTTTTCTCTTATTTTCGGCATTCCGGGATTTGAAGAGGAGTCAATCACATAGATCTCTAAGTCAGAGTTCAGTAACACAGGAATCGTGTTACTTTCGGGATTTCAAGGTAAGGAGATCTATTAATTTTAAACGTGTAAATTTCGGTATTTATTAACCCTTGGCCGAATGTAGGGGAGCCCAAATCTTCGTGTTCTTCCAGATTTTGAGCAAGGTTTTAGACTAAGGGTTGTAGATCCAAATAGTAAGGATATTAACTAAGGGTGTAAAACTACGCGATATCAGGTGTGTAACACTCTCACACCATTTAGATTGCTTGATTAGTATACATGCAAACCTGTTATATTCTGTATATTCTGTAAAATGCTGAAATACCGACATGGCTATTGAAAACCCGAAAAGGGATAAAGGCAAATCACCAGGTTAGTGATCTCTGTCATTCTAAAGTGAATGTTTCTGTAGAGATGATTTGTTTTATATTTGTGCCAATTTCTATGTGTGCATGGGGTTGGGTGATTGATGAAAGGGGAAGTGTTTTGTTGTAGTGGCTTTTGCCATGATCTGTTGTAGTGACTTTTGCCATGATCTGTTGTAGTGGCTTTTGCCATGATCTGTTGTAGTGGCTATTGCCATGATCTGACGATGAGTAGCTATCTGCAGCGTGACTACCATCGATGGTGTGTAGCGGTGTGGGTTGGTTGTAGAAATCCCCAATGGTGTGATTGGCAGGTAAGGGTGGTGTGTAGCGGATGGAAACCTAGGATTGGGATGGGCTTTGCATATTTTCTGATATATTATACTCTGATATCTGTTCTGTGGGGCTAAGGCCCAATCTGATGGTGCACAAGGGTTGCACACTGAGTCTCGTGACTCACCCCATTATTTAACATCTTTTAGGTAGCACCTAATGCATCGGACCGGGCTGGAGAGGAGCACAAGGTGGCCATGCGAGAGATTATTTTGATTCAGCAAAAGACTTTACCAGTTTATTAATTTTTAATATTTTCAGTTTGTGGGTTTTAAATTTCATTGTAATAAGGCCATGGGCCACTAGCTTTATATGTTCGTTTGTTTTGGGCTTTTATTATTACTAGACATTTACATTTCTTTTTCATTTTAATTAAGTTAAAGCATGTATTAAATTTTGGTTTTTAATTCATAAAGGCATTTAAATGAAAATTCATATCTTTTACAAATTATTCAACTATTTATTTTTCCGAATAAAATGTTAAAATCAAGAAAAATATTTTCCAAAAATGCGACATGTTTACTAAATCTTCTTAGTGACATGCCAGATCCGGTCGTGGTGTTTGGGCGGGGTTTGGGGTGTTACAGAGTCTTGGTGACTCACCCTTTCAATTCTTTAAGTTTGAATTTGGGACTATTCTTGTAATAAGGCCTCCCTAGCTTAGTGTTTGATTTATATTTGATAATGTTTACATTTATAAATGTGTGTTCAAAGTTTTATTTATAAAAGAAGATAAAAATGGGTTTATTTTCAAACAAGTAATTTGTATAGGAGAAATAAAAATATCACAAAGGGTTTTTTCAAATAACACTTATTTAACGAATACTTCAACAAATCAACCGAGATTTCAAAGCCTTCCAAAGAGAAGTTTTTAAACTTTAAACCCATAGCATACCAGATCTGGGCGAAACGTATGGGTCGGGTTTGGGGTGTTACATTTTGGTATCAGAGCCCGGTTCAAAACTCGAGCTGTGAAATGGGTCTAGTAGTGTTTCGAGAATTTGATGTGAATTTGAAAAAAATGTTTTGGATGAAGATATGGCCTTCGAGTCCACCGGCACCCGATCCACGCAGGTAAGTATTCTAAACTCTTGATGTGATATACATGTTGGGCTTAATGGGCTTGATGGACGTAGGCTAGTATATTAGACATTGATGGACCTTAGGCCTAGGTTAAACAACTCTTTAATTTCATAAGATTTAATCTAACCAAACAAACCTGTAAACAAGTCGTGAGATTAGGGTGTGGCAACAGGCATACGCATGTCTAGGATTGGATTCAGTGAAAGCTTGGTACTTAAGCTGTCCTAGTGGCTCACCTCCTCTTCGCTGGAATCCTACCTGGTGCGTAGTGACTGTTCACCTTAGTCATGAGGACTTGTTGACAGGCCAAAATTTATAATTAAAACCCGAAGGGGACCAGCTATCCTATTTTGTAAAATTACTAAATTACCTCTGATTTGTAAAATGACCAAAATACATCTGATTTGTAAAATGGCCAACATACCTCTGATTTGCAAAAATTATCGAAATACCTCTGATTTGCAAAATTACCGAAATACCCCCGGATTGCAAAATTACCAAAATACCCTTGGATTGTAAAATTACCAAAATACCCTCAGATTGTAAAATTACCGAAATACCCTCGAATTGCAAAATTACCAAAATACCCTTATTTCACAAAATCAACAAGGAACCCTATTTTGGAAAATTACGAAAATACCCCTGGGTAGTGAAATGACGAAGATACCCCTACATGATGAATGTAGGTTTGTGGAGGCTGCTTGTATGTTTGATGATTGAATGTGTGTGTTTCCTGGAACTAGGAGATGTGAACTTGAGACTGAATTGTAGATAAAATTGCGAATTCGAAAGAACTACTCTTAAAACTACTATTCATAAGACTGTTCGTGGTTAATCAGTGGAAGAAAACTAATAATTCATAAAATTTGTAATCAGATAAACGCAAATCGGTAGAATGAGTACAAGGGGTCATGAACGTCTGCCGCGTAGTCGTGGTAAGGGTAGGACACTGTGTCAGAACCAATAGGATCTGGCCATGAGTCTGGAAACGAGATGCCGATTCCACCAGCTGCGGAGGTGGAATTTCAGGACCAGGCGGCCGGAGATGATGTTGTATCTCAGGCAATTTTAAGGGTTTTAGAGAGAGTTGCTGGGGCAGGTATGGGCACAGGAGCCCGGAAATCTGTGCCGGAGCGACTTAGAGTCAACGGTGCATAAGTGTTTAGGGAATTTCTAGTATAGCCCCGACTTCAGCTGAGTATTGGTTGGAGGCGGTGGAACGCATAATGGATTATTTGGATTTCACGGAGGAGGAGAAGTTGAAAGGGGTTATATCTCTCCTGCGGGACGAAGCATACCAATGGTGGCTTACCGTTAAAGAGGGTGCAGTGGCTGACCGTATTACTTGGGAGTTTTTCAAAACGGCGTTCTAGAGTAAGTATATTGGATCAAGTTATGTGGATGCGTAGCGCAGAGTATTTTTTAATCTGGTTCAAGGAAGTAGGTCAGTGGCTGCGTATGAAGTAGAATTTTTACGCCTTAGCCGTTATGCTCGAGGAATGGTGGCCACAGAGCATAAACGGTGTGTTCGTTTTGAGGATGGTCTGAGAGATGATCTGCGTGTATTGATAGCTCCACAGCAGGAGAGAGAATTTACTGTGCTTACAGAAGAAGCTAAGATAGCTGAAGAGGTGAAGCGGACAGAGAAACTGAATCAGGATAGAGATAGGGGTGGAAGTAAGAGAAATTTTGAATCATCAGGGGCAGACGGGCGTAATCGAAAAAGACCGGTCGGACGGGCGAGAGGCGAGATGAGAGACCTCATCATCTGCTGCGGGTCGCATACGTATGTGTGCTCGATGTGGTAAATTCCAGAAAGGTGAGTGTCGGGCAGGCAGTGGAAAGTGCTTTAGGTGTGGATCTACAGACCACCAAGTTAGAAACCGTCCATGACAGCGGGCGATGAAGGGCTCCGCAGTCAAGGGAATGCACAGCCGGAAAGAGGAGGTCAGCAGCCACAGAGAGGTCGTGGTTAAGCCAATGGTGGCAATGGCACAGGCCATGGTCGTGGAGCACCAGGTGGAGGTCCAGGTTATGCTGAGGCGAGGCAGCCAGCTTTGGTCTATGCAGCACGTCGCCAAGGGGGGGAGGACGCTCTAGATGCGAATACTAGTGCGTACCCTATCATAGTATACTAAGTGTTTCTTTTGGCTTTAGAATTAGAATTCACAGGGAAAGCGTAGTGGTGAGACTTGGGTAGTATGATTAATAGTTAGTTGGAAATTTTGAGGACGAAATTTCTTTAAGGGGGTAGAACTGTAACATCCTAAATTTTTGGGCCTATGCATTTAGTGTAGGGATATGTTTAATGTGTTAATTTAAGTGTTAGGGGTCCAAATTGGGCTTAGGCTTAGGCAGAGGCCTTGGTTTAAATATCTGTTTGGACGCTATAGGATTTAAAAGGTAGTATCTGTGTTTAAAATACCAAAGTGGGCTTGTGGCTCAATATTAGGTGGCGCTGCGAGGGAGCTAGAGGGTGGCGTCACTAATAGTTGAAAGAGGCCCAAGTTCGCCCACAAGGAGCCCATGTCTTTGGGCCATGTTCGGCACTTAAAAGGGGAACAAAGGGGACAGCAATCGGGCTAGAAAATAGGAGGATTAAATGATATGGATGATAAGGATAATGAGCTGATAAAAGAAGGAAGATGTGGTGCTATCTAAGTTTCTTCTAAAGGTATGAATAGATTTAGATAAAGGAGAAAAGATAGGAGCTATCTGCAAGGCTAGGTGTTGGCCGAAATTCCATCACCTAAAGGAGGAGGAATCGGTTTTTATTTGCCAAAGGGGGTGCCAAATTTTCCCTTTTTAACTATTTAATTTTTAGGTAACAGGAAGGGCACTTTCGGTTTTTGATATGTAAGTGCCGAAATTTCTATAAATAGGGGGGATATCTCACCAATTCTGGCATTTGAACCCTACTTTTTTCTTCATTCTTTGTGTCAAAATTCTCAGTCTCTCCCTCTGCAATTTCTGTCAACTTTCTTTCAAAAAGCCGAAAACTTTCTTAAGCCATCTTTCTCTTTTTTCTTCTAAAAGCCGATATCCCTTATTTCACTTTTTTCTTCATTTTATTCCTCTTGTGCCGATTTCTCTATAAAAGCTAAAATCTCCATAGTTTTTCTCTGATTGTCGAATCTCCTGTCAAGTGTTAGCCGAATTCCTTGTGTTGAGGTAAGTGTCGACTCTTGCTATTCCTTTAGATTTCTTTCGGTTTTTGGAAGACAAAGTCGAAAAGCTAATGGGTTAGTGATTTTATGTATTCTCTTGTTGGGCGACATCGGGAATTGAAGTAGATCTCTTAGATATAAAAGCCGGAAACACTAGTCCCTGAATCTCATATCTCTTTTCGGGATTTCAAGGTAAGGATTTCAATTCTCCTTAAGATGATCAACCGTTTTCTTTTCGTTAGTCGTGCCTTAATCAATATTTCGTTACCAGCTTCTGAACAACACCTTAGGCAGATAGCGGTTGCGTCAGCTACGGATAGCGTCGATGTAGAAAGTCTTGTTCTAACGATAATCAGGTGTGTAGATCTCTAACACACTAGTTAACTATAATTTATATGTGTTATGGGCTAAAAAGCCGGAAAGTGGCTGTGTAGACAGTCGAATGAAACCCTAAAAGGGGTTAAGCAAGGATGCCAGGTACGTAATGATAGAAATCTCTATGTGTATTGAAATATATGTAAGCCTATTTTCTTAAAGATGGTATGATGTTTTCTGTGTATATGCATGGGGTGGGGTTATGATATTGAAGGGGAAGAGCATGATAGGTCACTTGGTGATCGGTGGTTAAACCACGAATTCAAATGTTAGTTCACATAGTGATCGGTGGCAAAGCCACACTTAAATGATTCCTGATTAATAAGAATAGGCAGTACGGCTGTCGATATGGTGTGTAGCGGCTGACGGGTTGATTGTAGAAATCCCCGAGGTGTGTTGGCTGGTACAGGCTAGTGTGTAGAGGATGGACTTTTAGGATGGGTTGGGCCATTTACCATTCATCATTTAATATGTATGTATGTTTGTTGCCATAGTATATGGGTCAAGGCCCATAATGTGTTTGTGGGCCTCAGGTCGTTGTGTGTTTTGGGATTTATACACTGAGTCTTGGTGACTCACCCTTTCAATTTTTCTCTACTCTTCCAGATGAGCAGTAGATCATGGACATGAGAGCCGAGGCAGACTCGAGGGGCCATCACGCCATTTAATTTCTTAAACTATTTTCTGTTTTTTTATTCTTTAAGTTTGAATTTTGGACTATTCTTGTAATAAGGCCTCCCTAGCTTAGTGTTTGATTTATATTTGATGATGTTTACATTTATAAATGTGTGTTCAAAGTTTTATTTATAAAAGGAGATAAAAATGGGTTTATTTTCAAACAAGTAATTTGTATAGAAAAAATAAAAATATCACAAAGGTTTTCTTCAAATAACACTTATTTAACGAATACTTCAACAAAACAACCGAGATTTCAAATCCTTCCAAAGCGAAGTTTTTAAACTTTAAACCCGTAGCATACTAGATCTGGTCGAAACGTATGGGCCGGGTTTGGGGTGTTACACCTATGTTAAATGACACCAACTTTAAATGATGGAAAAAGAATCTTATGATTATTCTCAGAGTGATGCGGGTCCCAACCTTGTGTTAAGGATTGATTCTTTCTCACCACTTACAAATGAGAGTACGTGTGATGAAAGGAGAGAGATAGAACGGTGGGAGAGATCCTAACATCGCGAATAATTTTGGGATTATTGATTTTGTATGAGATTCCTAACATCGTGAGTGGGTAATAATTTTTAGAATATGATTAATACAAATCATTGAAGAACTTAGGATTGATTAATACAAACCTATGAAAAAATTAGGATTGATTAGAGATATAACATTTTTATTTAGAAATTGTTGTTGCTAGTGTGATTATTGTGAATCTTGTGTTCGAAAAAGTGATATATTGCATTCCCATGACACTAAAAAAAAAACACTTAAGTGATGTTTATTTTTGTGAAAGAAAATTACTAATGGCATATTGGTTTCATGAAAACTTTTATATGTTTAACGCTTAGATATATTTGGTCTAAATGTTTAACAGGGATGAAAAAAATATTTTGAAAGATTATCTACTAGTGAAGTAAAGGAAGAACAACAAGAAAAAAATGTTATGCATTAGTTCATAAGACTTTTATAAACATTTTAGTTTTTTAAAAAATTGAACTCATAATCTAAATTTCCTAACTTCACCCTAAGTACAATGTTCGTTACCACTGTACTTATTAATATTTTCAATTAATTTTTAGTAATAAGGTAAGAATTCTTAATTTAATAATCCATAATATTTTTTCTTGCTATTAAAAATTGAGAAATATATGAAAGTATTTTTATTTACTTATTATTGAAAAACGATTCCTCGAATAAAATTAATATTTTCTTTCTCTTCGTGTAAATACATTTGGGATCATATTTTTAACTTTCAATTTTTGAGACTTTGGATAGCATGTATTTAACAAGGTATTAATTGTGAAAATGGCGAGGGTGTTAAAATTTTCTTCAACCGTAATTAACTCTCAAAACTAAATTTATTTTACTCTAATTTTCAAACATAGACTCAATTTTTTTTTCAAAAGGTCTTCGAAATTCCTTTTATAAAATGTTATTATTAAATGACGGATCATACCTAACCTAAAAATATCTATGACGACTCCTTTTTTTTTTTTGGGGAAAAAAGGAAAAAAAGAAAAAAGAAGAACCATGTGTTCCTATTTTATCAAAATTCATCAAATTATTTTATTTCAAAAATAAGAGGATTCCGATAACTTGAGGGCTCGAGTCTAAGATTAATATGTATTGTTTAAAGTTTCAATTTATTGCTTCAATAGAGATTTAATTATGATCTTTGTTTGTAAATAACATGTTTGCCAATTCTAAAATATTTTCCTTCTTAAATGCATCATTGCATCATTTTTTATATAATCATTTGTGATTATATATATATATATATATGTGTGTGTGTGTGTTTCTATTTGTTGTTTTAAATTATCTTTCACATGCATTTAACATAATATATATGCGCCCCGTATCCAGGCTTTGTTTTTTAGGTGAAAGTAAAGTAGTTAAATCTTCATGATGATGTTTCGTATGGACTAGTGAAACATTTTACGGGTGCAATTTATCTTTGCCTTTGTGGTAATCCTCCGTATTTATATAAGAAAAGGTATTCGTCACTATAGCAAAACAGACTTTTGGGGCGTTTTTTTAGGCTTTTAGTGGCGTTTATAAGCGTCACTAATAGTATTTGCGGTGCTTTTGAAAGCGCCGCAAAAAACGCCGCTAAATACAACGCTGCAAACTTTAACGACGCTTTTTCCACAAACGCCGCTAAAAATCATGACTTCTAGTGGCGCTTTTCTCACAAACGCCGCTAATTTGTACAGATTTGCAATAGGCAATTTGTCTAATATTATATCCTTCCTGCATTAAAACCAACCAAAAATAGCAAATATAGCATATAATTCCAACCCAAAACAGCAAACGAAGCATAAAAATCACACCAAAAGCATTAATTCTAAATGATACTTCAAATTCAATAAAAGATATATGATATAAATTAATAAATAAAGCATAACTGAAAATATTCTTACAATAATGTTAAATGTAACATAATCTTACAACGAGAAAATAAATGTCTAAGATGACAGCTTTTGTAACTGCTGAAACATCTGCATCATATGCTGGAGCTGTAGTTGGAGCTCATCGTACTTCCTATTCTGCTCTGCTACCATCGCTGCTCCCTCGCTGTTACCGCTGCCTCCCTCGCTGCTGCCGCTTTTGCATCCGCTCTAAGCTATTGCTGGAGTTCTTCATATTTTCTTTAAACATCAGCAATTTGCTTAACCGTGCTCGCTTGCATCTGAGCTGTCTAGTCTTTTAACCTCTGAACTTCAGTCTGAGATTGACTCCCGCAAGGCATGTATTGCTAGGAGCCGGATCCAAAATATTGGGTCAAGTAACACCAGATCCTTGAAATCGAACCTGACCATACCTTTTAGGACCCAAAACATCAGTACTAATTTTGTTATCAATATCCTCAAGATTAACAGAACTAACCGTCGAAGCAGCCGCTTCATACTCTGCCTTCTTCTCCTTTAGTTTCTCCTAATAAATCAATGAAAGAGTTAGAAACGAAATATATAATAATAAGGAATGCAACATAACTTAACATTATGAATTTAAAACTACTAACGATGAATTAAACTATTATAATTAAACATTATAAATATTTATAATAAATCAAATTATATTAAGTAAATATACCATAATTTCTCCAGCTTCGGATGTCATCAGAGAGATATTGCAACACTTCTTACACGGGCAAAGAATCATATTCTCGTGGCTTGCATTTTGAAATGCAAAATTTAGAAAAGTTTCTACTCCATTTCGATAGTCATTGCTTACCCTTGACAAATTCATCCAAGTTTTATCCATTTCGTAGTTGTTGAAGTCTAAAGTTGACAGTAAATTACATGGGTAAGTTGTTTATTTATACAGGTATTATGTAAGTTATGTAAATTATGTAAGTTATGAAGTTTGATCTTAAAATTATGTAAGTTATGAAATTTGATCTTAAAATTATGTAAGTTATGTATTATGTAAGTTATGAAGTTTGATATTAAAATTACGTAAGTTATGTATTATGTGAGTTATGTAAGTTATGTATGTTATGTGAGTTATGTGAATTATGTAAGCTACTTAAATAATGATCGTTATTATTATATTGATAAAGGAAATTATAAGTTTTAAAAACATTTAAAAATATTAAATATTAATATAAAAAATTAGTAATTTGATTTTTTATATTAAAACATATTTAAGTAATGATCAATATTATTATATTGATAACAAAATATTTATAAGTTTGGAAAACATTCAAAATATAAAATATTAAAATCAAACATTATTAATTTAAAAAATTAGTAATTTGATTAAATTATGTTAAAACATATTTAAATAATGTAAAAACATAAAAAAAAGAAATAAATTAACAAAGTAATTAATGAGTAACAAAATAAAATAATGATCAATATTATTATTATATTGATAACGAAATATTTATAAGTTTGAAAAACAATCAAAATATTAAATATTAAAATCAAACATTATTAATATAAAAAATTAGTAATTTGATTTTTTATATTAAAACATATTTAAATAATGATCAATATTATTAATATATGTTTAACAAAATATTTATAAGTTTGAAAGACATTCAAAATATTAAATATTAAAATCAAACATTATTAATATAAAAAGTTAGTAATTTGATTTTTTATATTAAAACATATTTAAATAATGATCAATATTATTAATATATATTTTACAAAATATTTATAAGTTTGAAAAACATTCAAAATATTAAATATTAAAATTAAACATTATTAATATAAAAAATTAGTAATTTGATTTTTTATATTAAAATATATTTAAATAATGAAGATAAGGTAATTAACACCCAAAACAAAATAAATTAATGAGCAAAAAAAAAGAAATTTTCCTTTTATAAATCTTTTACATACTTTTTTTAAAAAAGAATTTGATTTTCATATTAAAATAAAACAGACTTTTAATTTATTTAAATTTCATAATATTATATTATTTTATGCACAATTATGTACGACAAAACCTAAGTAACCTACCCTGCTTTGTACACCATTTATACTCCAATTCAACAAGTATTTATACTCCAATTTGTACGTTCCAATTTACCATTCATTCCAACAAGTATAAAGTTTAAAAAACAAATCAAATCAGGCAACATTTATACAGCATAGTTAAACTGAAATTTTAGCGTTCTTTCTGTAGAACAATTTCTCAAAAATAAAACCCAATACAGTACAAATTAGATGATAAACAAAAAATAATTTGATGGTAACCAAAAATTTGATGAAAGCACAGTTTAAAAAATAGAAAAGAACACAAGTTATATTGCACTTACAAGTAAAACTGGCAACAAAAAGCGCAAACTACCAGAAAAATGGATCCATTAAGCTAACGATTAAAGATGTCATTTTATACCAGTTGAAAAAATATAATAAACAACAATATAATAAACAGAATATATAGCAGTTCAAACAATATAATAAACAACAATTTGGACAGCAAATTGGCCCATATAAGGTGTTGAGACGAGTGGGACCAGTAGCTTATCAGCTCGAGTTGCCAGCAGAGCTGAGTCAGATACACGATGTGTTCCACGTCTCCATGCTTAGGCGTTACCGTTCAGATCCATCTCATGTTGTATCGGTGGAGGAATTGAGGTGAGCCTAGATTTGACCATGGAAGAGGAACCAGTGCAGATTCTGGATCGGGATGTGAAGTTTTACGCAAGAAGTCAGTTCCATTAGTAAAGGTATTATGGCAAAATCATGGCGTGGAAGAAGCTACGTAGGAACCAGAGGATGTGATGAGGCAGCAATACCCTCAACTCTTTTGACCAAGTAATTTCGAGGCCGGAATTATTTTTAAGGGGGTAGAACTGTAATATCCTTAAATAGGGGCTATTGTGTTTGAATTGTTTTTCATGTGTATGGCTTGGTTGTGATATTAATTGAGATGTTTTAGGATCTAGGTATAAGCCAAGGTTAGGCTCGAACTATAGGAAATTTTTTATTTTTAAGCTTTGGTTAAGGGGAGCTGAAGGAGCTAGGGGTTAAGTGTTTTCTGTGGTGAATTTAAGCACAAGAGAAGCCTTGGTAAAGTGGAAAGGAGGCGCCACTTAGGGCTTTAAGCAGTGACGCCACAAGCAGAGGAAGAGAGCTAAGGTTCGAGCTGCAGGAATCTCTCTTTGGGGATTTCTTTTTGACGCTAGAGAGGGAAGAGTTGTGCTCAGCTCAAACTCTGAGGGATAACTGTTGAATAAGTCAAATTGATTTGAACGGGTGAAGAAGAGAGAATTTAGGAGTTTGACTAATTCAAACTCGTTTGAACAAGTGACTAGGAGAAATTTGAGCAGTTGGCCGAATTTGAACTCTTGGTTGAGGAGGAGTAATCGGTTGAGAGTCTAGAGGGGGAAGTGCCGAAATTGCTAAGTCAAGCTAGGTGACATTTTCGGCTAAGTCTAGCATAAGTGCTTTCGGTTGTGAGCAAAAGTCGAAACCCCCCTTAGTCTTGTCGATTTCTTCCCTTAATGCACCATTTGAAACAAAAGCCGAACCTCTTTTGGCACTTATCGAATACCCTTTGAAGCACCTAGCCGAATCCTCATTTGAAGCTCTCTCTTTTTCTCCTTTGAAACTGAAACCCCATTGGCACTTTCTTGCTCTTCTCTTTTCAGCAATCTTCATCTTTCTTTTCTCTCAATCACCTTGTGCCGAAACCTTTTCTTCCTCCCTTTGCCGAATCCATTCATTCCTATTCCCTTTTTCTTCTTCAATCTCTTCCATCTTTCCTTTGTGTTGAAAAGCTGAAATCCTTGTTGTTCTTTCGTTTGCATCAAAGTACCTTGGCCGAATCTTTTGATTTCTTTTCTCAAGCCATAGCTGAATCACCTTGAGATCCATCACCATTGCCGAAATCTCTCAAACTCTCCCCTTCTCATTCTAACTATTGGCCGAATATCAATCAATCATATATCTCCCTTGATTTCTTCTCTAATCGGTTTGGAATATGTAATTCTGTCATGACCGAATCTCCTCTATTCTCACTTTTTTTTCTCTGTCGACTCACATGGGACAAAAGCCGAATTTCAGCATTTGTTAACATGATTCCTAACCATCTTTGGAATCGATTTCTTCTAGGATCTCTGGGATTTTGAAGCAGTGGATCGGGGTTATTTATTCTCTATCAATCGGTCTCAGTAAGTCAATGGTAAGGATGCATATCGATTCGATCTTCCTCTTATTTGTTTGAAAAGCCGAAGGCTATTAGTGATCTTGTTTAGTCTTGGTCGATTGTAGAGAAGACGTGTTATCGAGTGCTTCGGGATTTGATTTAAGCGCGAAAGGCGGTAAGGTAAGGATTATGGTTGTGCGTTAACCCTTCGGGATTTGCTAGTATAGTTGAATGGCCTTTGTTAATGATCTTGGTTTGGCTGAATGTAGGAAAAGGGGATCTAATGCGTTAGATCGGGATCTTCGGGATTCAGTAATCGCATTAGTAACCAGGTGTGTAACTTACACACTTCATAATCGTTGTAAACTTGTTAATAACCTAAACTATGTTAAAAGCCGAAACTGTGTAGATTTCGATTTGGTACCCTTATGGGTATGAGTAAGGATTCGGGTAAGTCTGTTTAATAAGTTTAAGATATTTGATTCTGATGAAATCGCATATGCTATGTTTCACTGTATGTTTAATGATTAAGCATGATGGCATGATATGTATGTGCGTTGCATTATTGTGGGCGATATGAGAGGAGGGGGAAGGTTGATATCTGTGACTTTGGGTCACCAGTGGTTTGGCACCACCAGTGGTTTGGTACCACAGTTGATTTCGTGACTTTGGGTCACCAGAGGTTTGGCACCTCATAGCGACTCGTCCCAGTGGTTTAGCACCACAGTGGGTTGGCCCCACATTTGATAAAACGGGATTGTCGCCAGTGATTTGGTATCACAACGTCGGTTGGCCCCACATATGGATTATTCGTGACTTTGGGTCATCAGTGGCTTGGCACCACATTATTATTGATATCAGTGACTTTGGGTCACCAGTGGTTTGGCACCACTAGTGGTTTGGTACCACACGGGTAGAAAAAGGAGTCGTGGATGGCTAGGTTTGGGTGCATGATATGTTTACTTGGTTATGACTTGTGTAAGGATGTTGCTATATTCGGGAGGGGGATTATGCATTGAGTCTTGATGACTCACCTTCTCCCTTAACTTTTCAGGTGATTCGTAGATCGCGGATGAGAAGCCGGGTGGACTCGAGGTGGCCATGCAATACTTGTTTTTGGTTTTACATGGATTTTCGACTTGGGTACTTTAACTTTATATTTTGGTTTTATTTGGGTTTGTAATAAGGCCATTAATATTTTTATTTTGGGTTTTATTATATCTGCTTAAATTTTCAAATGTTGCTAAGTAAACTGTTTAACATGTTTTAAATAACCTGATAATCGAAGTTTTCAAAATTATACTATGCAATGGGTTTTCTAAACGTTACCGTCGGGTAACAGAACACGTAAGATGATAACAAAGCCAATTTAAATGATTTTCAAATCTAAGTTTTTCAAAGCTCAAATACAAACGGTTTTAATTAACTAAGTTAAATTCACTCGGGGGTTAATAGACATAAATGTTTTTCTAAAGTATTGATCGACAAGTGAGTTTTAAAAAGATTTTCGAGATTTCAAAGACAACTTAACATTTTTAACTATACAAGCACCTGATTTCTGCAAACACAAATCAAACTAAGAGTTTTTCATTGAAATTAAACTGGCAACTTGTTTTCTTTGAAACATTTTCTCTCTGTGACATGCCAGATTCGGTCGTGGTGTGTTGACCGGGTTTGGGGTGTTACAAATGTTGTTTAATCATTCTCATATGTAGCATCGTCTGGATGCCTTGAGGTACCATGTTGCCTATCAGTGTGTGGGAGGTGATCTAAGCCTCAGTGTGGAGGAGGCCAAAGTATCGAGCAAACCTTGTGATGTACGGCCCCATCGATAAAATCCCCTTCCTGTGTAGCTCTGTCTGGTGTTGAATTGCACAGGCAATGAAGTATGCCAGAAACATGCCCTTCAGACATGCACTATAGGTAGTAAACATCGTGTTTGTTTACCATGCCGGTGCTCTCTCAGCGACCTGTGATGGTACGAGCGAGGATGGCATGGACATATCGTAGGGGTGGCAGAAGGGCTGTTGCTTTTGAGCGACTGGGGTCGTAGATATTCGTGATGGGTGTTAAGCTATGCAAGCAGTTGAGGGGGTACAGCGGAGCTCACGGTTCAACTCGGATAGTGGGTTAGCTTCTATGAATTCCAGTGTATAAAGTCCTAGTGCTGAACCGAATTACGGTACGCTCAACCAACGCACCGTTCCCCCTAGGTGGAATTGGATGGTACCCAGATCGTCGAACTGTGCCATCACTGACTGCAATGTGAAAGTGGTGCAGAATTCTAGTGTGAGCTCCAAGTATGTGGGCTCAATGATTGAGAAGAACTGCTCCCACGGGTCAGTCGAGATGAGGGCTCGAATATCGGGTGTGAGCCCTACTTGTTCTACTATGTTCCAATCGATGCACCTACCAGTGCCGAGGTGTCTGTCTCGGATTGTTTTGTAACGCTTTTCCTGAGCTGCTTGAGAAAAATCTAAGGAATGGGTGTCGAAGCTCGAAAGAAACACTTGCGGAGGATGATCCGGGCCCTTTTGTTTTCTTGCTTGGGGCGGCTGTGGATCGTTTGGGTCTTGATGACGACATTGTACCTTAAATTTGTAATCAAATATAAAGCAAGTTCTTTCTCAACACTAATCTAGCCAGAATATGCTACATTAAATCAAGAAAAATTTTGAAAAGTTAGAATCGTAAGCATGTTTAGTCAGCAGAATTTATTTAACAGCAATGAGCAAAGAAATTTATCAATCTTATTATTCTAAAATGCAAGAATTTATTCCTAAATTTTAAAATGAACATGAAATCCAATAAATATTCATGGGGATTGAATTTTTGAGACGAGATTCCTAAATAACAATCATGCTTTAATACTAAAACTAAACAAAAGGTGACATAAAGAAAAGTGCCACAATGTTTGTAAAGTTTTAAGTCAAGAAAAAGGGAACCAGGCATTTTGATGGTGTGAATCTTTTGAGCACGGGTGGAGCACGGCGGTGGCAGGGGCATGGTCTATTGCGGCACAGTGGTGGCAAGGGCGTGCTAGTGGTTTTTGTAAGGGTTTTGGAGAGAATGGCAAGGGGGAGAGTTTTGAGAGGGATTGAGGCTGCGGGTATGGCTAGATTGGGGAGGAAGGAGGCTGTGAAATCTGATTAGGGTTGATGTGAGGGGGATGAGTGGTTAAATTTCTTTAAATAAGAGTGGTGGCATGGGCAATTGCCACGCCTGTGTGGATTTTTAAATAGCCCATGCTTTTCGCAATTTTAAAAATTGGGCGTGTTCAGGGTTATTGGCACGGTCGTGGGTCAAATGGCCACGCCCATGTTGAACAAGTCAGTAGGTCCACACGGTCATCAGGCACACGCGTGTTCAGCCCGTGTGTGGCAAGTCAGTATTTCCACAGGGTCATGGGGCACGGGCGTGTGCACTCCGTGCTTGACAAGTCAGTAACCTCCCACGAGTAGTTACCACGGGTGTGGCCTAGTATCGCAGGCCGTGTTAGGAAAAGAAATTTTTCTCTGTTTGTGCACAGCTACCAGGACTCCCGTGGTTTGTCCCCTGTTTTCCACACGGCCATGGGCACGCCCGTGTTCAAAGTCGTGTTGTTTAAAACCTACGCTTTTGTTAGACTGATTTAGTATGGAGTTAGATAATGAATAGAAAATAGAAATGAAAATAAAATGTTAGTGAATTAATGCTCAGGTTGCCTCCCGAGAAGGGCTTGTTTATAGTCTTAAGCTAGACTTTCTCTGTTTTCGGTCCTAAAAGAAGGTTCATGGAGCAGACGCTCCTCTCTCATATCTCTAAAATTTGCACCATTATAAATTTTAAGTCTGTGACCGTTTACCTTGAATGTGGCCTTAATGGGGTGAGTTACCTCAATTGTGTCGTATGGAAAAATTGTTTTGATCATGTATGGGCCTAACAATCTTGATTTTAGCTTCCTAGGAAATAATTTAAGCCTTGAGTTGTATAATAGGACCAAGTCCCCTACTTCGAATTGTTTTTATCTCTTGAGACGAGCATCATGGCGTCGCTTCATTGCCTCCTTGTATAATTTTGAATTCTCGTAGGCTTCAATTTTTCATTTGTCTAGCTCGTTCATCTGCATCATTCTTTTCTTTCCTGCGACTTTAAGGTCAAAATTCAAAAACTTTATTGCCTAGAAAGCTTTGTGTTCTAACTCGAATGGTAGATGACGGCTCTTCCCGTATACAAGTTTGTATGGGGATGCCCTAGAGGTGTTTTAAAAGCTATTTTATAGGCCCATAAAGCATCATCTACTTTTATTGCCCAATCTTTTCTATTCGATTCAACCATTTTTCTAGGATGCGCTTAAGTTCTCGGTTTGCTACTTCAACTTGCCCACTGGTTTGAGGGTGATATGGGGTGGCTGTTCTGTGGTATACTCCATATTTCTTTAGAACTTTTTCAAATTGAGTATTACAAAATGAGTACCCCTATCACTAATGATGGCTCTAGGTCTCCCAAATCAGGAAAATAGTTTCTTAAGAAATTTAACTACTACCCTAGCATCATTGGTAGGTAAAGCTTCTGCTTCTACCCATTTTGACATGTAATCAACTGCTAATAGGATGTACTTGTTTCCAAACGAACTAGGGAGTGGTCCCATAAAATCAATACCCCATACATCAAATATTTCACATGACAACATATATGTTTGAGGCATTTCATCACGTTTAGAAATATTACCTATTCTTTGGCATTTATCACACGAGGTAACATACAAGTTGGCATCTTTAAATAGAGTGGGCCAATAAAAACTTGATTCGAGTATTTTGTGTGCCATCTTAATACCACTGTAGTGTCCTCCTGAAGGTCCTGAATGGCAATGTTCTAGGATTTTGCTTGCTTCTACCTTTGTAATGCATCTTTCGAATTACCTGATCTGCACATATGCAAAAAAGAAAGGGGTCTTCCCAAAAATAATTTTTCACATCAGCAAAGAATTGCTTCTTTTGGTGATGTGTTAATCTTTTTGGCAAGATGTTAGCTACTAAATAATTTGCAATATTTGCAAATCATGGTACCTCAAAATGTCTTATAGAAAAGAGTTGTTCTCCGGGAAAAGAATCATTTATCTCACTTTCATCGAGCTCTTTGGTATGTGGATTTTCAAGTCTAAAAAGGTGATCCACTGCAAGATTCTCAGCTCCCTTCTTATCTTGTATTTCCAAGTCAAATTCATGTAAGAGTAAAATCCATCGTATGAGTCGAGGTTTTGCATCGGGTTTGTTTAAAAGATAACAGAGAGCTGAATGGTCAGTGTAAATGAAAACTTTGGACAATATTAGATACTGCCTAAATTTGTCAAAAGCAAAAACTACAGCTAGCAATTCTTTCTCTGTGGTGGTGTAGTTTTCTTGCGCGGGTGTTAATGTTCTGCTAGCGTAGTAAATTGGCTGGATATGCTTGTCTCTTCATTGTCCTAGAACTGCACCTACTGTAAAATCACTTGCATCACACATTAGTTCGAAGGGTAAGTTCCAATCAGGTGCAATTATAATCAGAGCATTTATTAATTTATCCTTAAGGACATTAAACGCATCTAAACATTTTTTATTGAAGTTGAAAGGAACATCTTTTTCTAGAAATTTTGTTAAAGGCTTAGCTATTTTAGAAAAATCTTTAATAAATCTTCTATAAAACCCTGCATGTCCTAAAAAGCTTCTAATAGCCTTAAATGAACTAGAGGGAGGTAATTTTTCTATGGTTTCAACCTTTGCTTTGTCTACCTCAATCCCTTTACTAGAAATCTTATGTCCTAACACAATTCCTTCTCTTACTATAAAGTGACATTTTTCCCAATTCAAAACAAGGTTTGTTTCCTCACATCTCATTAAAACTTGTTTTAGATATTTAAGGCAAAGATGGAAAGAATTACCGAATACTGGGAAATCATCCATAAATACCTCCATGATGTCTTCCATAAGTTCGTCAAAGATTTCTAACATACAATGCTGAAAAGTAGCAGGAGCATTACATAATCCAAAACGCATTCTACGATAAGCAAACGTACCGTATGGGCATGTAAATGTTGTCTTCTCTTGGTCTTCAGGAGCGATGGGGATTTGGAAGTAGCCGGAGAGTATGTCTAAGAAGCAGTAGTACATATACCCGGATAGTCTTTCTAACATTTAATCTATGAAAGGTAGAGGGAAGTGATCTTATCTGGTAGCATTATTCAACTTACTATAGTCTATACAGACTCTCCAACCTGTAACTGTTTTGGTGGGAATTAACTCATTCTTTTCATTGGGCGCCACCGTCATACCTCCTTTCTTTGGAACTACCTGCACAGGACTTACCCAAGTGCTGTCAGAAATAGGATAAATTATTCCTGCATCTAGAAGTTTAATTACCTCGGCTTTGACCACTTCTTTCATGTTGGGGTTTAACTGTCTCTGAGGTTGCACACAAGGCTTATATTCTTCTTCCATTAAAATTTTGTGGGTGCAGAATGATGGGCTTATACCCTTGATGTCAGAAATTTTCCAAGCTATGGCCCCTTTATGTTCTCTTAATACCTGTATTAATTCTTCTTTTTCCTTAAGCTCTACTTTTGAAGAGATAATTATCGATAACGTAGAATTGTCCCCGAGGAATGCATATTCTAAGTGTTTTGGCAACTGCTTTAATTCCAATTCGAGTGGCTCATCGATGGAGGATTTCTATTTTATTTCGTCATTGTTTTCAATACTTTCGTCTTTTATTTGTCTAAATGTCAATGTATTCAATTTCATCTCATCGCTTTCATCTTTTTCCCCCTATTCTCGAGTCAGGCACAGTTCCATCGTGTCGTCATGTATGATTTCCTGTAATGAATTTTGAATGATATGATCAATAGTATCAACAAAATAACAGGAATCATCCTGCTCTTTAGAATTTTGCATGGCATCATAAATTTGAAAAATATTCTCTTCATCGCCTATCCTTAATGCAAGTTTACTGTCTCCTACATCAATAACGGCTCTAGAAGCAGCTAAAAAGGGACGCCCTAAAATTAAGGGAACATTAATGTCTTCATCCATGTCTAACACAACAAAATCAACAGGGAAAATGAATTTATCAATTTTTACCAAGACATCCTCGATAACTCTTCTAGGATATTTAATGGATCTATCAGCTAACTAATACTCATCCTAGTGGGTTTTGGTTCCCCAAGATTTAGTTGTTTGAATATTTTGTAAGGCATTAAATTAATACTGGCACCTAGATCAGCTAATGCTTTCTTAATATTTAGGCTACCAATTAAACAAGGAATAGTAAAACTTCCTGGGTCTTTTAATTTGGATGGTAACTTATTTTGGAGGATGGCTGAGCATTCTTCATTAAGTTCCACCATCGACACTTCTTCAAGCTTCCTTTTATTCGTAAGGAGTTCCTTTAAGGATTTTACGTATTTCGGCATCTGTGAAATGGCTTCAATAAAGGGTAAGTTAATATGTATTTGTTTAAAAAGTTCAAGAAACTTACCGTATTGGGCATCTAATTGTTCCTTCTTTAATTTTGCTGGGTATGGGATTGGTGGTTTACTTTCTTTGCGTACTGGACTTACATCCTTAACTCCCTCATCTCTTGCTTTGTTATCTTCGTGTGGGATTTGTTTCTTTGGTTCGATTAATTCCTTTCCACTCCGTAATGTAACTACTTTTACCTGTTCTGTTTCTTTAGAAAAAATTTCTGCCCGTATTTCACAAATCAGCTCAGTAAGTAGTCCAACCAACTTGGTGAGCTCCCCGAATGACTCAGTAAGTTTTCCAACTGACGCTTGTTGATCTTTAAGGGTTCCCTAAGTATCTTGGAAATAGTTTTCTGTGTCTTCCTGAAGTAGCAAGGAAGCAGACTAAAGATTGTAGATTTTGTCTCCCTGAGATAGCAGTAGAGCAAATCAAAGACAGCGAATCTTATCTTCTCGAGGTAGTAGGGGAGCAGATTTAAGACACTAGTCTTATCTCCTTGAAGCGGCAATGGAGCAGGTTGAAGATTGTAGTCTTATCTTTATGAGGTAGCAAGGAAGCAGACTGAAGATTTTAGATCTTATCTCCCTAAAGCGGTAGTGGAGCAGTTCAAATTTGGCAAATCTTATCTCCATGTATTGGCAATGGAGTAGATTTAAGCCACCAGCCTTATCTCCCTGAAGTGACAATGGAGCAGGTTTAAGATTGTAGTCTTATCTTCCAGAGGTAGCAAGGAAGCAGAATAAAGATTGTAGATTTTGTCTCACTGAGATAGCAATGGAGCAAATCGAAGAAGGCAAATCTTATCTTCCCGAGGTAGCCAGGGAGCAGATTTAAGCCACCAGTCTTATCTCCCTAAAGCGGTAGTAGAGCAGGTTGAAGTTTATAGTCTTATCTTCCTTAGGTAGCAAGGAAGCAGACTAAAGATTGTAGATTTTGTCTCCCTAAGATAGCACTGGAGCAAATCGAAGACGGCGAATCATATCTTCCCGAGGTAGCAGGGGAGCAGATTTAAGCCACCAGCCTTATCTCCCTAAAGCAGCAGTGGAGCAAGCTGAGGATTGTAGTCTTATCTTCCTGAGGTAGCAAGGAAGTAGACTGAAGATTGTAGATCTTATCTCCCTAAAGCGGAAGTGGAGCAAATCGAGTTTGGCGAATCTTATCTCCATGTATCGGCAATGGAGCAGATTCAAGCCACAAACCTTATTTCCCTGAGGTAGCAAGGGAGCAGGATGAAGATTATGGTCTTATCTTCCTGAGGCAGCAAGGGAGTAGACTAAAGATCGAAGGATGGTGAATCTTATCTTCATGAGGTAGTAGGGGAATAGATTTAAGCCACATGTCTAAATTCCTTGAATTGGATCAAAACACTAGTTCTCATGCCCCGAAAGAAGCAGCGGGATGGAACGAAGCTACTGAAAGATGAAAAGCACTAAAAGTGGTCAAGATTTGGCAAGACCAGGCAAAATTGGACCTTTTAAGTCTTTGCTCTATTCTTGGTACACGACAACGAGCAAAGAGGGACAGCTGTACGAGCCTAAATTTGCCTGGGCCTAATTCCAAACCAAATAAACTAAAATCATTAAATTAAAACCAAACAAATTATAACTATTAAAATCCATTACAACAAAACAGTCCATCAAAAAAAAAAAATCTAGTTTTGGCCAAAATTTCATCCCAATACAAGGCCCAATGACTAACCTAGCCCAAATCACTAAGATAGGAAACCCTAGTGTTTCCCCCTTGGCGTCGCAAGCATCCAGCACCGCAGGCTTCCAACGCCCCACCTCCGTACACCCCACGCGTGCGTCGCCATGTTAGTATTTCTTCCCACGCACACCGTACCTCTGTACCTGCAGCAAAGGATCGACGAACAGCACAGCAAAGAGAAAAAGAAAATAGTTGTATTTTTATTTTATTTTTATTTTTATTTCGGCTTTAAAAGGACCAAAAGAAACCATTGTATTTTCTTCTGGAGACCTTTTTTACACACGCATATTGAATGCAGAAAAGAACAATCAGAATAAAAAGGGTGATTTTAATTTCTTTAAAATTTCATATTTCATTCCATTGGATTTCGATTCGTTTTTTTCCTTTGCATGTGTAAGAAAAACAGAGGAGAAAGGTTTACCTTGAATCGGAGCCCATCTTCTTCGTCGCGATCGAAGCAAGAGAGGACTTCAAGGCCGAGGTTGGGAGCCTTCATGCTCCGCTAGTCGCCGTTCATGGTGATGTTTTAGTGTCCAATCGGCAGGTTTTGTAGTCGGCCGATTAAGTGGTTAAAATAGAGTTAAGTTTTTTTTTTCTCTGTTTTAAAGCAACTGAAGGATTAGGGATTTAGGTTAATTTTTTGGTTTTATTAAGTTGTATGAAACGACACCGTTTAGGGCATGTTTCAGTGGCTCTAAAACAGTGTCGTATAGGCCACGACCCTATTCAGTCTGACCCGATAGCCTCATGATCTGCGTGTTTCCGCGGTGAAGGAAAATTTACGCAATTAGTCCTTTTCTTGGTACCGCTTTTCAATTAGATCTTTTGTTCATTTTCTTTGTTTTTTTAATTAATCTTTGTGATTTGTGCGCTATTACAAATTGATCCGTGCTTAAACGATGTGCATAAGGATTTGGCTCAATTGCATCTTTAATCCTCGTTCATTTATGCGCATTTTATTTAAGTCCTTGATTCTATTTTTATTTGTTTAAAAATTATTCTTTTGATTTTATTTTTATTTCAATTGAGTCTGTTTTAATTTTATATTTTTTTATTCCTTATAATTTATTTATTTTCTTAAATAAAGACCGTTTTAACATAGTACTTGAAAATATTTTATTAATTTTACATTGTTTTAATATCTTGTTTTTTTGTATAGATATTTATTTGTCTTATTATAATTTATTTGTAAATTCTTTTTTTTATTTTACTTCGTTTTTAAAATTTTGTATAATATTTAATTTACATACTCTTGTTAAATTATATTAAATTATATACATTTTTTATATACCTATAATTTATATTGAATGTTTTTATGTTATTATGGATTTCCTTATTATTTTATGTATGAATTTTCTTTTAAATCTATTTATATGTATATGTATTTTTATTTCCTTTTAAGTTCCTATTTTATTATATATTTTTTTTCATTTCAAAAACTTTTATATATTATTACTTTCATATATAAATTATTTATATTAGTTTTTTATTTCATATATATTATTTATGTAGATATATATATTATTCTATATATATATTACTTTGATTTTCTCCTTATATAATATTTTACTTGAAAATCCATTTACCTCATTATTGCATGTACTAATTATTTTTATCTTTGTATTTCAATTTATTTTAAATTTTTGTATACACTTTTGTACATATAATCTATCATTTCGTAATAACCCGGATTTAGGGGTTATGCTTTTGGTGTGCGATCCAAGTGATAGAGGGCTTAGTGTGTGCTTGGATGTGTTTTAGGGGTTTTGAGAACCCTAGGATATAAGTGAAGGCTTTGGGGAATTATTGGATTTTTAGTGTTGAGGTGGAGCTAGGCTAAGGAGGCCTTAAAAGAATAAGTGGTGGAGCTTAAGACATGAAATTGGGCTTGGTAAAGTGGCTTGGAGGCGCCACTTAAGGCCTTGGCAAGTGACGCCACATGCAATGGGCAAGGGCCTTGGTTCGAGCAACGTGGGAACCAATGAGAGCTTTTATTTTTGCGTCAAGGAGGAGGAGCAGTTGGACGGCTTGTGGACTTCAAAAGGATGAGGATAAAACATGGATAATTCTTTTAAATTCGGCTAGATAAGAAGAGATAATGGTTGACCATTCAAATTGTTTTGAATGGGTGTTGAAGAGAGAAAAGAGGAGAAAATTTATTGATATGATAGGAGAGGAAGCAATGGCCGAATATAGGACTCTAGGGGTGTGTGTGTGCCGAATTTGATAGGGACAAAAGGGAGTGATCATCTTTGTGGCAATTCTTTTCCTCTTTAGTTCTCCTTTGCCGAAAATTTGCTCTCTCATCTGACTCTCTCATTGTGCCGAAATTCCAAGGAGCAAAAAGGCCATTTGTGTTTCTTCTTCTCCTCTATTTGTTAGCATTAGCAGAATCTTATAAGCCTCCTGTAACATCCTGGAAAGGGCCTATGCATTTCTGGTTTAAATTGTAAGAAATAACAAGTCTTAAGCATAATGAATAAATTTTTGATATTTTTGGATACTCAAAAATGCACGAAAATGAATGGAAATGAACATTTTTGGCAACCTGGAAATGCATTAGGACATGAACATTTTAGGAAACCTAGAAATGTAAGGAAATGGTTCAAAAATGGAAAGTACACATTTTTGGAAACCTGAACATTTTGGAAACTGAACATTTTACGAAACCTAAACATTTTTGGAAACTTGGAATGTAAGAAAATGGCAAGTAAACAGAGCCGATCAAAAATTTTAGTAAACTTAGAAATGATGCAGAAATGTCAAATTTTAAGGTTCAAAATAGGAAATAAAGGCAAGAGGGCCTTAAAAGAAAAAGTTGGAGAAATTTGACACACAAACAGGCTTGGAAAAGTGGCCTGAAGATGCCACTTAGGGCCTATGGAAATGGCGCCATGTGCAAAAGGCATGGGCCTGGGTTCGAGTCACAAGGGAAGCAAATAAATGAAGTTTTAATTTTGCTCCCCAGGCTATGAGGTGGACGGCACATGAGTTGGAAAAAGGGGGTGTTTTAATTCCATAAATACATGATTAAAAAGTGATAAATAAAGGATTTTTAATTTGGATTATTTGGAAGAGATAATAAGGATTTTTCTCTAGTTTATTTTAAATAAAATAGATGATGAAAGAGGAGTGGTGGCCAAGTAAGGGACTCTCCTAGGCTGATATTTTCAGCTATAAAAGGAGGACAGGAGGGCTACTCATCAATTTTTGCTTCCTCCTCATCTCTGCCGAAATTTTTAGGGCTCTTTTCTCTTTTATTTTGTCTAGCCGAATTCTCTAGCCTCGTCTTTCTTTTTCTTTTCTTTCTTCTTCTTCCTTTTTCAAAACCAAATCCAACCTAGTGAAATTCCTTGGCCGAATCTCTCGAAGTGGTGTCGGGGATAGATCTGTAAATTCAACACTTAAGGTAAGAATCTTGTGGTTATTGATTTATTCTCTTCTTTAAGCCGAAAAATAGGGATTAATGTTATTATTATTGTGGCCGAAACTATAAGAAGTATTTCGGGATTTCTAGTGCTATCGACTACAAGGGAGAGATCATCCGGGATTCAAGAATCTAAGGTAAGATATACACATATTTGGTCAAAAGTTATGGAATATATGTGAGATTAAAATTAACATATAAATATAGGGATTTCGACAGACATACAAGGCAAGGAATCCTTTTTAGATTTGGAAATTTTAAGGTAAGTAATACAAATCCTAGTTGTATTTGGAAAAGTAGCCGAATGGTCTTTTAAAGTGATTAACTTATGTAGGATTTGAGATCTAAATCGGTAGATCGTTCTTCGGGATTTCAAGGAACCTATTAAGCAAATCAGGTGCGTACTCACACTAACTTTCAATATATTGTGGCAATAATTGTTTTAATATATGAATGTGTATAAGAATGAGAATGTGGCTAAGTACCACAAATATGGCAAAAAGTACCCAGGTACGTTTCCTACTTTTGATAGGATTATGAATGTGATATACTTTGAACATGTGATTAGTAACATGAATGAAAATTAAGTATGTGGAATATGTTATAAAATAATTGGGGCATTTGGGATATATGTGAAGGAAGAAAGTGAAGGTGTTGACTTCGGTCTCACCAACGAAGGTGTTGGTTTCGGCCTCACCAACGAAATATGGTGGCTATGGCCCCATTGCGTGAATATGGTAACTTCGGTTACATTATTTGAATATAGTGTCTAATGACACAACGTAAGTGGGCGATGAGCACGTCGATTGCGCAATGATCGCTTCGATGGTGTGTAGCGGATGGAGGTTGACTTAGTAGTCCCACGGTGTAATTGGTAGATGCGGGTGGTGTGTAGCGGATGGACAAATAGGCTTGGGTTAGGTTGCATCATTATTTGATTTGAATATGCTTTGATATGAATATGTATGCCGAATGTTGATTGTTAGTTTGTGTACACATTGAGTCTGTTGACTCACCCCTTTGTGGGACTATTTTTCAGAAATGAGCGGTAATGGACCAGGACGGCGGGGAGCTAAAGGTGGCCATGCATCACTTGAAGAATTTATTAGAATTTGGACTTTACTCAATTTTAGTATTTTCAATTTTATCTTTGGGTTTGAATGATGTAATAAGGCCATAAGGCCCAACTTGGATGGTTTTATTTTCCTGCTTTTATTTTCAGTTGTTATGTTATGAATTATTTTTGACTAAGTTTAATTAAATTTATTTTAAAAATAAACCCTAAATTGTTTTGTCACCAAAATTAAATGTTTTCTAAATTAAATAAATGGGTTTCCAACCTAAGCCCAACCCAAAACCAATATCTTTCTAAAAATTCACAAAAATTTTCTAAGTAACAAAAGAATTTGAAGCCGATTTTCTTAAGGAACATACCAGATCCGGTTCAGGCTCTTGGGCCGGTGTGGGGTGTTTCAGGTTGGTATCGAGCCCCATTTTAAACTCTCGGCCCTGTGGGCTAAGGCCCAAAACATTTTCAAAGCGAGCCAAAATGATTTTCCTTGAAAATTAAGCAGGTTTATGGCATGGCACCTAAGTCTCCGACCCGCAGTCCACCAGGTAAGTACCCCTAACTCTACGTGTAATTATGTGAATTATATTATGAACTTTAGAAGGGTAGAAAAGGCATGGAACGTAGAATAGTGTGATAGGAACTTGAACCCTAAGATTAGGCTACTCAAACACAAAACACATAAGACTTAATACACTAAACAAACCTATGGCTAAGTCAACGAGCTAGGGTGTGTGGTAACCCTCATGCGCATGTCTAGGAATGGTTTCGGTGGGAGCTTGGTACTTAAGCAGTCCGCGTGACTCACCTCCTCTCCACTCGAATCCTACCTGGTGCGTAGCTTTGGTTCACCCTGACCAAGAGGACTCGGTCATAGGCTAAACATAATGACTAAAACCCGAAAGAGAACTAGCCATTTTTTTTAAAAAAAAAAGAACAAAACAACAAACCCTAGATTTCAAAACTCTTTACTAAATTTTCGAAAACCATCTTTACAATTTTTTCTGAAAAATTTCTAATTTGTGAAAATTACAAAAATGCCCTTGGTGGCAAAATTACCAAAATGCCCTAGATCCACAAAATGTCAAACTTTTCAATGGTTTTGTCAAAACTCCATTATTTTATAATGTTCATAAACCCTAATGTGCAAACCATCAAAAATACCCTGGTTTTGGAAATTTACAAAATTGCCCCTAACTTGCAAAATTACCAAAATGACCCTGATTTCCAAATTTTTGCAACATCACCATTTGAAAGGTTAAACTCTCAAAAAGAACCCACAAAATTTTACAACTTTTGAAATATCCCTGATTTGATAGTTTTTCCAAATATACCCCAGTTTGTGAAAAATTACCAAAATACCCCTGAGGTCGAAAATTACCGAAATGCTCCCGGATTTCAAAATTTTTCCAAATTACCCCAAAACTTTGAAGTTTTCAAAATGCTTTTTGACAAAAGCACCAAGGAACGTTTTCCCTGAAAAATTACGAAAATACCCCTGTAGGACAAAATTTCGAAAATACCCCTGGGTAGTGAAAAACAACAATAATGAAAATTACAACATTTCTCTGAATGAACGAAAGTTCATAATTGTTTGATGGATGGATGAATGAATGAAAGACTGTGTGCTGGATGAATACGAAAGAACCACTCTTAAATTCTTCTTCATAAAACACCGTCGCGGGTAATAAGTGAAACAAGAATACTAATTCATAAAACTTCTTAATCAGATCTCGACGATAGAAAATGAGCACTAGAGGACATGGTCGTCGTGGAAGAGGTAGAGGAAGAATGACTGTGTCAGAACCCGTTAGATCGGGTCAGGGTTCTGACAATGAGATACCACCACCACCACCACCCCAAATTACAATGTTGAGCAGCGAGGCTCGGGCGGGGAAGATGCTTTGTGTCACTGGTTGTCTTCGCGAGTTTTGGAATTGGTGGTCAGTGCGGGAGGAAATTCGAGAACCCGTAAGTTCATGTACTGGGCGGCTCAGAGCTAATGGAGCCGAGATGTTTCGTGGAGTGTGCGAGTAGCACCCGGTCTGGTGATGCATCGGTTGGAAGCAACGGAGCGCATCATGGATGAGCTCGACTTGACCCCCGAGGAGAAGTTGAAAGGGATGGTGGCACTATTACGCGATGAAGCGTATCAGTGGTGGTTAACTGTTCGGGATGGTGCTACGGCTGCAGATTTGACCTGGGAATATGTTAAAGAAGCATTTCAGAAAAAGTATGTGGGAACCAGGTATACGGATGAACAAAGAAAGGCTTTTCTGGGATTGGTACAAGGAAGTAAGTCCGTCGTAGAATATGAGGCAGAATTTCTAAGGTTGAGCCGCTATGCTCAAGGGGTTGTGGCAACCGAGCATGAACGCTGTGTCCGTTTTGAGGACGGATTAAGGGATGATCTAAGATTGTTGATAGCACCGCATCAAGAGCGGGAATTTTCTGCGTTAGTGGAAAAGGCTAAAGTGGCTAAAGGAATTAAGAATTCTGTAAGGCAGAACACTAATTGGATTAGGCCAGAAAGAGGTTTTGGATCGTCTGGATCGTCTGGGAATAAGAGGCCTAGAGTTGACGGGCCACAAAATCAACAAGCCGGTGCGGCCGCGTAAATCGCCTTTTTGTGAGCATTATGGAAAGAGGCACTTGGGAGAATGTTGGAAAAAGACGGACGATGTCTCAAGTGTGGGTCCAAGGACCATATACTTAAGGATTGCCCCAAGTCGCTAGATGAGAGCCCAACCAGCGACTCGAGAATGCTAGTCAGCCGGGTAGAGGCGACAAACGACCTCGAGAAGGTCGTGGACCAAACCATGGAGGAAATGGTTCGGACCAGTGGGCGTGAAGCACCAAGGAGAGAGGTCTTGAAGGGCAGACGCGAGGCAACCAAGGTTGGTTTATGCGGTTGGCCGTCGAAAGGAGGAAGATGTGCGGATGTGACCACGAGTGCGTTCCTTATTTACTCGAATACCCTTAATTGCTTTGCTTGTTATAGGGTTAGCTTATTCTTGTATTGCTAGTAAGGTGGTCAAAACCTTGGAAGTGAACTTAGAGAATGTACCTAGAAAGTATGATAGTTCTTTAAGATCGAGTCTTGTGCAGTGATAGCATAGTGGGGTGAGTTTGGCGCACGATTATTCGTTAGGAAATTTCGAGGACGAAATTTTGTTTAAGAGGGTAGAATTGTAACATCCTGAAAGGGCCTATGCTTTTCTGTTTTAAATTGTAAGAAATAACAAGTCTTAAGCATAATGAATAAATTTTTGATATTTTGGATACTCAAAAATGCACGAAAATGAATGGAAATGAACATTTTTGGCAACTGAAATGCATTAGGACATGAACATTTTAGGAAACCTAGAAATGTAAGAAATGGTTCAAAAATGGAAAGTACACATTTTGGAAACTCAACATTTTAGGAAACTGAACATTTTTGGAAACTTGGAATGTAAGAAAATGGCAAGTAAACAGAGCCGATCGAAAATTTTAGGAAACTTAGAAATGATGCAGAAATGTCAAATTTTAAGGTTGAAAATAGGAAATAAAGGCAAGAGGGCCTTAAAAGAAAAAGTTGGAAAAATTTGACACACAAACAGGCTTGGGAAAGTGGCCTGAAGATGCCACTTAGGGCCTATGGAAATGGCGCCATGTGCAAAAGGCATGGGCCTGGGTTCGAGTCACAAGGGAAACAAATAAATGAAGTTTTAATTTTGCTCCCCAGGCTATGAGGTGGACGGCACATGAGTTGGAAAAAGGGGTGTTTTAATTCCATAAATACATGATTAAAAAGTGATAAATAAGGGATTTTTAATTTGGATTATTTGGAAGAGATAATAAGGATTTTCTCTAGTTTATTTTAAATAAAATAGATGATGAAAGAGGAGTGGTGGCCAAGTAAGGACTCTCTCTAGGGCTGATATTTTCAGCTATAAAAGGAGGACAGAGGGCTACTCATCAATTTTTGCTTCCTCCTCATCTCTCTAAAATTTTTAGGCTCTTTTCTCTTTTCTTTTGTCTAGCCAATTCTCTAGCCTCGTCTTTCTTTTTCTTTTCTTCTTCTTCTTCCTTTTCAAAACCAAATCCAACCTAGTGAAATTTCACTGCAAAGCCGAATCTCTGAAGTGGTGTCGGGATAGATCTGTCGAATTCAACACTTAAGGTAAGAATCTTGTGGTTATTGATTTATTCTCTTCTTTAAGCCAAAAAAATAGGGATTAATGTTATTATTATTGTGGCGAAACTATAAGGAGTATTTCGGGATTTCTAGTGCTATCGACTACAAGGAGAGATCATCCGGATTCAAGAATCTAAGGTAAGATATACACATATTTGGTCAAAAGTTATGGAATATATGTGAGATTAAAATTAACATATAATTATAGGGATTTCGACAGGACATACAAGGCAAGGAATCCTTTTGATTTGGAAATTTTAAGGTAAGTAATACAAATCCTAGTTGTATTTGGAAAAGTGGTCAATGGTCTTTTAAAGTGATTAACTTATGTAGGATTTGAGATCTAAATCGGTAGATCGTTCTTCGGGATTTCAAGGAACCTATTAAGCAAATCAGGTGCGTACTCACACTAACTTTCAATATATTGTGGCAATAATTGTTTTAATATATGAATGTGTATAAGAATGAGAATGTGGCTAAGTACCACAAATGTGGCAAAAAGTACCCAGGTACGTTTCCTACTTTTGATAGGATTATGAATGTGATATACTTTGAACATGTGATTAGTAACATGAATGAAAATTAAGTATGTGGAATATGTTATAAAATAATTGGGGCATTTAGGATATATGTGAAGGAAGAAAGTGAAGGTGTTGACTTCGGTCTCACCAACGAAGGTGTTGACTTCGGTCTCACCAACGAAGGTGTTGGTTTCGGCCTCACCAACGAAATATGGTGGCTATGGCCCCATTGCGTGAATATGGTAACTTCGGTTACATTATTTGAATATAGTGTCTAATGACACAACGTAAGTGGGCGATGAGCACGCCGATCGCAGCGATCGCTTTCGATGGTGTGTAGCGGATGGAGGTTGACTTAGTAGTCCCCACTGTAATTGGCGTGCACGGGTGGTGTGTAGCGGATGGACAAATAGGCTTGGGTTGGGTTGCATCATTATTTGATTTGAATATGCTTTGATATGAATATGTATGCCGGAATGTTGATTGTTAGTTTGTGTACACATTGAGTCTGCATGACTCACCCCTTTGTGGGACTATTTTTGAGAAATGAGCGAGAATGGACCGGGTGGGCGGGAGCTAAAGGTGGCCATGCATCACTTGAAGAATTTATTAGAATTTGGACTTTACTCAATTTTAGTATTTTCAATTTTATCTTTGGGTTTGAATGATGTAATAAGGCCATAAGGCCCAAGTTGGATGGTTTTATTTTCCTGCTTTTATTTTCAGTTGTTATGTTATGAATTATTTTTGACTAAGTTTAATTAAATTTATTTTAAAAATAAACCCTAAATTGTTTTGTCACCAAAATTAAATGTTTTCTAAATTAAATAAATGGGTTTCCAACCTAAGCCCAACCCAAAACCAATATCTTTCTAAAAATTCACAAAAATTTTCTAAGTAACAAAAGAATTTGAAGCCGATTTTCTTAAGGAACATACCAGATCCGGTTCAGGCTCGTGGGCCGGGTGTGGGGTGTTTCACCTCCTTTCTCTTTTCTTTGCTTGACACCTAAAAGAAACACCATAGCCGAATATTTCATTCCTATTTTAAGCCATAGCCGAACCACTATAGTATTCCCCTATTTTTCTCAGAGTTTTAATCAAAAGCCGAAAGTGTAAGTACCTTTCCTTCTCCTTTTCTCTTCTATTTCTAATCATTTGTAAAAGTCGAAATACTTCTTTGTGATAGCCGGATACACTTTGTTCAGTGGCCGAATCTATTTAGTGCCTGTAGAGAGGAAGGTGTCGACATTCCTTTACCATCAAGCTTTCGGTCGGTTTCTAATATTGTGGTAAGGGGTTGTCGTTTTATTTGTTTCTCTTTATTTTATCAAATCAAGGAGACTAACTCCCTTTTCTTGTGATGGCCGAATTCATGGAAGGAGTTGTTGGGATTTTTGTAGGCTAGCGTTAAAGGAATAAGAGGCCTTTCGGGATTTGAAGTGATCAAGGTAGGTGGTAGGTAATATTCGGCCATAGGCCATATGGGTTGTTAATGGTAGCCGATTGATGATTATGGTGGTTGTAGGGGTAAATCGACAGAGGTGAGTAGAACTTCCGAGATTTTGATCCATTTGGTAAGATGTTTAAGTTATAGATTTTATTTGTTTAAGATTTCATATTAATCGATTGATTCTGATTAAGATATCGCTAATGGATGCGAGTGCTAGTCAAGAAGGTAAAGGGATAGTCCCTATTCCAAAGTTTAAGAGAAGATCTGTTTCTGCAGTTCGGGATTGGCCACCGGGGTGTGGGCTAGCAGCAGGGGAGAATTATAGGCAGATAGCCGTAGTGTCACTTAGTGATAGCATCGGGATCGAGAGCGTAGAACTTCAAGTGATCAGGTGTGTGATTAACCACCGTTTTCTGGGTATATGTTGTATTTGTATGTGTTCTGAATGTGCTAACCAGTGCAGTGGTAAATATGAAATGGATACCCTTAATGGGTATGTCGATAATCAGGTCAGTATCGAATCTGATGAAATGTGGTTATTATGTGTATATGTGAATATGCCTATGAAAGTATGATTGAATGCCGATTAGCATGTGCATGCATTATTTTATTATGTCATTTTCGTATGATTGCATGTGTATGGGATGGGATATGAAAATGACTATCGAAGGACAGGGTGTACATTTATGTACGGGGTCTGATGTTAGCCTTGTGCTACATTGGTGCTTGATGTTGGCTATGTGCTTCATCAAGAAGGGGTGTCGGCTATGTGCCACATCGTGGGCGGATGATAGCTGTGTGCATCACCGTGGATAGAGGATGACATTGAGTCACCTTGTGGATACAGATATGTGGGGTCACTTAGGTGATCTATGGCTAAGCCACGGCTTTGAGCGGCATGACTGCCAAAGAGATGTGTAGCGGTTGGAGGCGATTTAGTAATCCCCTGGTGTGTGCGGCAGGTACGGGGGTGTGTAGCGGATGGACCCTAGGCTGGGTTGGGTGCATTTACTTGGCATAATTAATATGTGGAATGTGAACTGATGTGGAAATGGGCTAAGCCCAATATGTGGAATCATGTGGTATGGATATGGGCCCAGCCCAATTGTGGAATAATGTGAATAAAATGCCTTATCATCTGAATTATATTATCTGATATGTGGTTAATGTGGTTGTGGGCTAAGCCCACATGTGGGGGGGGGAATTTAGTGGACTAATTACACACTGAGTCTGTATGACTCACCCAACTTTTTTTTAAGCATCGCAGGTGATGCGTGAATCTTGGACCGGGTTGGAATGGATACAAAGGTGGCCATGCAGAAATTATTTTCATGCCATGAAGAAGACATTTTATTTATTTTATTCAGTTATTATTAAGTACATTTGATTAATTATTTAGTGTAATAAGGCCACTCTGAGTATTTTATTTATGATTTTGAAGTTTATATTATTATTGGAAATATTTTTGAATTAATACCAACTTATATTAAAGTTTTAAATTCGGGAATGTGAGACAATAAAGTTTTACTTATAAAATTTTAAATATACAATGTTTTACCAGAGACAACAAATTTTTATGTTTTCACTTTTAAGTCAAAATCTTTCAAACGTTTTTCCGCAGTGACATACCAGATCCGGTCAAGGCTCGTGGGCCGGGTTTGGGGTGTGTAACACCCCAAACCCGGTCCAAACATCACGACCGAATCTGGTATGTTACGGGGAAAAACGTGTTTGAAAGTTACGAGTTTGCACTAAATAGATTTGATAAAACTTTGTTCCGTTTGGAAAAACAAGCTGTGTAATATCGTTACTAAAACATTTAAACTTAGTAAAAATTTGATTTCAAGTTTGAAGACGATTGATTTTCATTTATTTATAAAATCAGTGTGCTACCCGATGGTATAGTTGAAAACATATCGTTAAAATTTTGAAATCGTTGTCATTTCATGTTTTAGCAAATTAACCCAATTATTTTGTTAAAGCATATTAAAATCTAATTTAAAACATAAACATCATAAGGCATAATTTAAAGGCCTTTTACAAATCCGAAATAAAACCCAACTGAAATTAAACAACTAAAGTACCCAAAATGTAATGTCTGAGTAAAACTTTTTATTCAGCATGGCATGAGCACCCCGCGTCCATCCCGGCTCCATGTCCGCATCTAAGTGTCACCTGAAATGTCACAGGAGAGGGTGAGTCAAATGACTCAGTGCATAAATCCCGCTCCCGATAAAGCAACATGCTAACACACATCATACATAGCAACACAATTAATGCAACCCGATCCTAACCATCCGTATCTCCTTTTCTACCCCGTGTGGTACCAAACCACTGGTGGTGCCAAACCACTGGTGACCCAAAGTCACGATATCCATAAGTGTGGTGCCAAACCACTGGTGACCCAAAGTCACGATTAATCCGATGATGGGGCCAACCCATCGCGTGATACCAAATCACTAGCGACAATCCCATATCTCTCAAGTGGGGGCAACCCACGGTGGTGTCAAACCACAGGGACGAGTCGCAATGAGGTGCCAAACCTCTAGTGTCCCAAAGACACAATGTGGTACCAAACCACTAGTGACCGTAGTCACGATAATCGAGTGATGGGGCCAACCCATCGTGTGATACCAAATCACTGGCGTCAATCCCGTATAATCAACTGTGGGGCCAACCCACCGTGGTACTAAGCCACTTTGGGCGAGACGCGAGGTGCCAAACCTCTGGTGACCCAAAGTCACAAAATATCATTGTGGTACCAAACCACTGGAGGTGCCAAACCTCTGGTGTCCCAAAGACACAGTGTCCCAAAGACACGGATATCATATCCCCCTCCTCTCAAATCACCCAACATGTCATATCGATGCACATCATGTAATACATGCCAACATGCCCCAAAATGCATCTCATAGCATACATAGCATAAATCATACATCACGGTATCACAATAAAACTCGTAATAAGATAGACTTACCCGATCCGTACACATACCCCATTTGGGTATTCAATCATCCATCACATCATTATGATTTTTAACAGCAAACAGGTTTATTAATAACATTACTAAGTTTCAGTGTGTTAGTTACACACCTGGTATATACGAGTCTAAAATCCCAACGAAACGATCTAAAGCTCCTCGATCACTAGCTCCTATAATCGATCAAAAGAAAACCATTAGGCAACCACAACATTCGGCCAACATCAATTAACCAAAGGGTTAATGTTGATCCCTCACCTTGCTAATGGTTTGATTTCTTATCAAACCCGAACCACAAAGGTTCTCTTTTCAACAATCAGCTACACCTTCAAAAGAGAACATTTAAACCCTTGTTACTCCGGACTTAATCGAACCCTCAGATGAAACTAACAATATTAATACCAATCACTTACCCTTCACTTACTAATCGGTTAACAAAAGAATGACGGTTCCCCTTGCTTGCTTCCACACTCCAATGACCCTATAACAAAGAGATTAACATCCTTTCTTAATAGCCAAAACCGACCTTTGACCAAGCCATAACCAATAAAGAACAAAAGGGGACAAAATGGCCATTCGGCCAAGAGCTTACCAACACCCAATATTCGGCCAAAAGTGGACTTCTAGGAGAGAAGATAGATTCGGCTATCACCTTGAATAAAAAGAAGGAAACTTTGTTTTTTAGATGTTTAACACACCTGTGATCGGTTCTGAATGAGAGAAGAGAGAAAACAATTGTGAGATGAGAGTAGAGTGAGAATGGAATTTCGGCAAGATGGTTTATGAAAAAAAAAGAGAAACAATCGGCAACAATAGAAGAGAGGTTCGGCCTAAAAATAAAAATCAAGAGCAACCAATGGCAAGTTTCGGCTCAACTCAAATGAAAGAGAAAAGAGAAAAATGGGAAGGAGCATTCGGCTAGTATAGGAAGCAAGCAAATTCGGCAAGTCTTGGAAGGTTTGGTCTTTCGGTTCCAAGATGAAGAAGAGAGGAAAGCAATTGAAGTTTCGGTTGGCTAAAAGACAAAGAGAGAATTTGGTTTACCATAAAGGGGACCGAAATTGCTAAAAATTTGCCAAAAGGAGATGCTTAGACTTTCGGTTTCCAAAATGAACAAAAGAGAATTTTTGCTTACCAAAAGCTTGACCGAAAAATTGTACCAAAATGCCAAGGTACATTCGGCCTTCCCCCATCCCCCACTAAGCCGTCACTTCCCCTCCAACTCCTCCCTAAAATTCGGCCAAATCCCCCACAACACTCCACTCCACACATTAAAACAACATGACCAAGTCTCCCTCCTACAAATCCTCTCCACCTTTCATTTGAATGGTAAGACTTGGTCCAAAGTAGAATTCTAGTTGCCTTCTACCACTCCCTCCATGCCGTCCAAAAAGAAGCCAAAATGTGAGGTCTTTGCTGCTTGAACACAAGACCTCCACCTCATGCAAATGACGCCACACCAAGCTCCCCCATGTAGCGCATGCTTTGCCACTAAGCTAGCTCCTTTTTTTTGTGTTATGAAATACCAAAAATAAAAATAAAACCCCAGCTCCTTCAGCTTCTCTCTCCTAAGCCCAAAAATTAAAATCTTTCTTACCACTCCGGCTCACTCCTAGCTTGCAACTAAGCCCCCAAAACATAGAAATAGCAACACAGCACACTAATCACATACAACACATGCAACAACAAAATAGCCCCCTAACCCGGGATATTACAGGGTGTTACACGTTTGCATACTAATGATTTAAAATTGTTTTTTCCTCATTTTATTCATTTCCTTCATTGTTTAGAATTAGTTACATTTGATTTGTGTTAATTTGTTTGGTATTTCTTTTAAAATTGTCTTATAATTCACCGGTTTTGAATGTTAATGTTGGTATTTGTATAATGTATAATGTATTGTCAGTATATATACCTCAATTTAGTTTCTTGGTATTTTCATATGGTTATTATTCATTTGTATAATATTATCGTCATGTATTACTATTCATGCTTGTAATTACGTTTTTATTTCTTGTTATTGCATCGTTATTCAAATTCCCATTTCCGCCCGATATCGATTATCTTTTATTCCCAATCAAGCTAAACAAATATTTTTTAGTCCATTTTATAATCGCTTAGTAAAAACTTTCAAAATAAGGCAATGTTTCGTGTTTGAAAATCCGAGAAATTGTGCCCTAACGTGCTGTGTTTCAGTTTTTCATTTGGTCAAATAATCGAATATCCTTTTGGTTTTTTTAATGCATGAGTTTTGGGAATCATGAGATAATATTAGATTCGAGGATTTAAATTGTCGTATCATAACGTGCTGGGTGTGATATTTTATTTCTTTGGAACAAGAAAATCTTAATATTCAACTTGAGTATATTCAAATGTTTTAAAAGAAATCATAACTCTATTTTTTTTAAAATTTTCAACATTGGGGCATCAATTTATCAACCTGGTACCAATTTTAGGCGTTGCGAGGGTACTAATCCTTCCTCGCACGTAACCGACTTTCGAACCTGTTTTTCTTGGAATTCGTAGACCAAAATTAATTTCTTAGGTGATCCGATCAAACCTAAACAAAAAGGATTGGTGGTGACTCCATATTTCGTTTCAAAGTCGACCCCGTTTTTCCAAACATAAAAAAATGGTTTCGACAAAAAGGATTCATAAATAAATAATAATCGATATAATGAAATAAATATGTTTAATAAAACTTAGAAAACTAAACACAAGTAGAAATATAATAATAATTATAAGGATGATACTAGATTAATTAATAATATAATAATAAGTAAATGCGCACAAAAGAAAATGTAATTATTATAGTAATAATAATACAAAGTTAATGATGTAATATATGTCGAAACCACTTTTTTGTTTGGAAAACGGGGTCGACTTTAAAAATGAAAATGGAGTCACCACCAATCTTTTTTGAGGTGTGATCGAGTCACCTTAAGATTGATCGTTAAAACATTTTGATTTATTAAAACGATAGTTTTGGTCTACGAAATTTAGAAAAATGGGTTCGGGAGTCGATTACGCACGAGGAAGGATTAGCACCCTCGTGATGCCCAAAAGGTACCTAATTGATTATTTGATGCCTTTATGTCGAAAATTTAAAAAGATTTTAAAATACGATCCTCTTTATTTAAAATAAATTAAATCGGATCTTCGAGACACCTTTATTTCGAAGAAGTAAAATGTCACGTCCCAATGAGTTAGATATCTGACGTTTCAAATCCTCAAAACTAAGCTTGTCTTTTAACTCTTAAAGCTCGTGCATTTAAAATTAAGAAGGGTGTCCAATTATTTGGGTCACATGAGAAAAACGAAACCCAGTAAGTTAGGGCACAATTTCTCAAAATTCCCAAATACAGAATATTGCCTTTGGTTTTGGAAATCCTTATCTCGAGATAACAGAATGTTATATCCAGTGAGTTAGGACACAACATATTGAATTCCCGAAAATAAGTTTTTATTTAACCCATGTGCTTTGATTTCAAAAGGAAAATAATAGGTTCTTTAGATTCGATGAGAAAAATCGAAACCCAGTAAGTTAGGGTACGATTTCTTTCAAACCTTAGAACTTGAAATGTTTGCTTATTTCAAAACAAAAATTTTAATGCATCGAATAATATGTGATATGATTGTAGTAAAATGGAAGATGGATTATAGTACGCATGCATAATAGAATAAGACAAGGGTAATAATGTAAATAATAAAAATGGAGGCAAAAACAAAAAAAAAAAATTTAAAACCAACCATCTATATGAAATACTAAGAAAAAGAACAAATAAATAAAAGAAAATAATAACAAAAATAAAAGGTAATGGTAAATCAATACAAAGAAATCAAAGAGAATAATAACAAAAATAAAAGCTAATGATAAATCAAATAACTAAGTAAATACTATATGATAATTAAAAATAATAATAAAATAATAGTAAAAAATACAATAATAATAACAATAAAATATTAATAGACAAATAATAATAGTAAAAATAAAAGATAATAGAAATAATAAAAATAGCAATAATAATGTTGAAAATAAAAATAAAAATAATAATTACAATAATAATAAATATAATTATAGTAATAATAATATATATATAATAATAGTGATAATAATAAAAATAATAATAATACTAATGAATATAATAATTATAAAATTAATTACAAATAAAAATATAGTAGTAGTAATATTAAAATAATAATTATAATAGTAAAATAATAGCAATACTAAATTAGTAATAATAATAGTAATAATAATATTATTAATAGTAATGAAGATAATGATAAAAGTAATAGTAAAAATAAAAATAGTATTAATAATAAAATAATAGTAATAACATTAAAATTAATATTAATAATAATAAGAAATAATAGTAGTAAAAATAGAAATAGCAATACTAGTAATATCAAAAGTAATGATAATAATATTAAAAATAATAAAAAATAATGGAATAATGACAGTAATAGCAAAAATAATAAAAGAAAACAAAAAAGGACTAAATTAAACTTAAAATAAAAATTTGGGGTAAATCTAAAAAAAATAAAAAGAAAGGGACCTATTTGAACGCTCGAATAACATGGATGGACTAAAAGGGAAAATATTCCCTCCTTCCAAAACGTTGCGTTTCGAAAGGGACTCAAATGAAAACAGAATAAAACTTAAGGGCAAAATTAAAAATAAAAGAAAACTTAATTAAAAAGAAATAAAATGTGGAAGGGCCAAAAGGTTAAATAACTCAAAAGTCGCAAAAAACACGCGGATCCCTTCAGGTCGGGTCAACTGCGCGCATGTAACACCCTGGTTTAGGGGCTATGCATGTTGGGTATAATTCAAGTTCTAGTAGGTTTTGGGTATGCTTGGATGTGTTTAAGAGGGGTTGAGAATGTTCGGATTAAAGGGGAAGACTTTGGAAAATTTTGGATTTTTAAGTGCTAAAAGGGGAGCTTGGATGTAGGTGTCTTAAGAGAATTATTTGGGAGAATTAAACATAAGAATTGGGCTGGTAGAGTGGCAAGGGAGACGCCACTAGGAGATTGGAGAAGTGACGCCTCAGGTACAAGGGAAGGGGCCAGAGTTCGAGCTGCTAAGGCAGCATTTTGCTTTTGTTTTTGCGTCAGGAGAGAGGGAAGTGATGGATTCGGCTATGGCACTTAAAAAGGGGAATTCGACTGAGTCAACTTATTTTAAATGGGTGGCTAGGAGAAGAGAGGAGTTGGCTTTGGTTTGAATTTTTTGAAAGGTTGGTGGAGAGTAAATTTAGGAGTAGAAAAAGGGATTGGATGAGAAGAGGAAGTGTTGGACGGCTAGGGGGTTCTCTTGAGGGCATTTTCGGCATTGTTGGATGTGCTTAGGAGTGGCCGAATTCTATAAATAGGGGGTGCTCACCCTTTTGTCATCCTTTTCACCATTTATCCCCTCTCTGCCGAAAGTTGTTTCTTTCCTTTTCCTCACGTATTCTTTTCCTTTGCCGAGAGTAAGTCAAAGAAACCCTTTTCTTTCTCTTATTCCTTATAGCCAAAACCAAAAGTGGGCATAGCCTTTTGTGTACCTATTTCCCTCTTCCTTTGTACCTTTCTTTTAAACGTTGCTTAAACCGAAATCACCTCCAAAACTTGCTATTGCAGAATACCCCAACACTATCTAAAAAGCCTTGCCGAACCTTTCAGTCTTTTTAGCCGAAGGGGATCTATTGTTAAGCCGGCGTGAGGGAGCACTTAGGGGCTGTTTAAATTCGGCTACTCATCAAGGTAAGGTGGTGGTAAGTATTTGGCTAAGGAGGGATTTACTTATATTTTTTTTCAGTAGTAACCGATTCTGACTGTGATCGTTTGAGAGTTTTGGCAGTGACTAAGTAGCATCCGGGATTCAGGTGGTTGGTAAGCAGTACGTGGTAGGTGTTCGGCCAAAGGCCACTTCTTGATGTTTATTTGGTTTAGAAGCTGAATCTAATATGGTTTCCTCTAGGGATTTCGACAAGCCTTTAAGTGCAACGTGTGACTTCGAGGTTTAGTTGATCGTATTAATCAGGTGCGTAATCATTGCACTGTTTCTTCAGTTAATTGTTTATTAGCATATTTTCCGATGTATGAATGTGTGGTAGCCGACACTAAAGGCTAAGGTAATGGACACCCTTTTTTGGGGTAATCGGTTAGTAGGTTAGTCATTTGTGATATTAAATTATTTATGGTGCCTGTTTCATATGGTAATGAGCATGTGATTATACTCACCCTATATGTGATTTGACATGATGCATTGGCATATGTGCATGGGGATTGGCTTGATCAAAGAAGGACAGGGAGTACATATTATGTACATGGTCTAATGATAGCTTTGGGCTACATTAGCGCTTGATGATTAGCTGTGTGCTACATCAAGGGAGATGTTGGCTAGGTGCCCATCTCGGTGGTTGATGGCTGTGTGCATCACCGTAGATGGATAATTGTGGGATCACTTAGGTGATCGGTGGCACAGCCACGGCCTTGTGCAGCATGTCTGCCGAGGTAAGTTATGTGGGATCACTCGGTTGTGATCGGTGGATTAGCCACGGCCTTGGGCAGGGAGTCTGCTAAGGTTGGCGTATTGGATGGACTTAGGTTGGTTTGGGTCATAATTGCATATCTGTTGATATGGGCTGTGTGATTATGGGCTAGGTCCATACGTGAGGGAACTTGTGTAATGATTATGCACTGAGTCAGTGGACACACCCTATTTTTCTCAAACCATTTCAGGTGAAGCATGAACGTTGGACCCGGTTCGGAGTGGATGCAAGGTGGCCCATGCTGCAGAAGAAGATGTTTTGATTATTTTATGATATTTTACTATTAAAGTAATTTATTTGATTATTTTTGTAATAAGGGCCTTACTTTTATTATTTTTTGATATTATTTTAATTACGTCTTGATTAAACTAAACCATTATATGAAGATGATTTTATTTTAGCAACCAATTTATTCACAGTATATGTATATATATTTATTGTTACACCAAAGTTTTAATATGGAGTATTTTTAATAACAAAGTTTTATTTATAATTTAAATAAAAGACATGGTTTCCAAAAATTAACAAAACTTTCAAGTTTTATTCTAAAGTCAAAAAGATGTTCAAACATTTTCCACAGTGACATACCGGATCCGGTCAGGACTTGTGGACCGAGTTCGGGGATGTTACAAATTGGTATCGAGCCCGGTTCAAAACTCTGCTTTGAGGGTTTGGGGCCCAAAAATATTTTCAAATGGGCTTTTCAAAAATATGGGTTTTTATGAAATATTTTTCAGGTTATTCTGGCATGGCACCTGTACCTCCGACCCGAAGTCCACCAGGTAAGTATTTCGGACTTTTGAAGTGCTTTATTATTATGAACTGTTGTGGGCTTGGTTGGGCTCGTAGATTAGTGAACTAGGATCTTTAAACCCTAGGGCTAGTCTACTCAAACATATGCATAAGACTTAAAGACTATTAACAAACCTGTGAAGTAAGTCGCCGAGTTAAGGTGTTGCAACCACTGTACGCATGTCGAGGATTGGTGTTCAGTACGAGCTTGGTATTTAAGCAGTCCGAGCGACTCGCCTCCTCTTTACTCGAATCCTACCTGGTGCGTAGCTACGGTTCACCTTAACCAAGAGGACTGGTTCATAGACTAAACCAATTATTAAAACCCGAAAGGGATTAGCCTTACTGTTTTAAAAACCTTAGTTTTAAAATTTTCAAACTTACCCCTTTGGTTTGTAAACCCTAAATCTAATTTTGAAAGACGTTTTCTCGATTTACCAAAATTACCAAAATGCCCTAGTGGCAAAATTACAAAAATGCCCTTGTTTTCTAAAATTACCGTATTACCCCAATTTTGATAAAATTCTCATACTTTGTAAAAGCATCCAAAATTCTGTATTTCAAAATAATACCCTGATTTTGGGGAAATTCACAAAAATACCCCTGTGTTGAAAATTACTAAAATGCCCCTGACTATTAAAATTCCTGTTTAACCCCAATTTTAATAAAATTTTCTCACTTTGCAAAAGTACCTGATTTCACGTATTTCAAAATAATACCCTAATTTGAAAATTTACAAAATTACCCCTGATTGACAAAACTACCAAATTACCCCTGGATTCCAAAATTTTCTTCAGATCTCAGAATTTGATAAATTTTCAGAATACCCTCCCGTTGTGGGAACTCCAAAATGTCCTGTTTTATTAAAGTTTTAACAATTTCTCTAGTTTACTACTAAAAATACCTCAGAGGAAAAATGACGAAAATACCCTCAGGATAGAAACTGACAGAAATGCCCAAGAGCGAATGTGCATGAAAGGTGGTAGGGAATGGATGTGCTTTTCCGTGTGAACTAGGATAGAGGACTTAAAACTCGGTTGATCGAAAGAACCACTTCTAGAATTCTTTTCATAAAATTGTTCGCGGTTAAATAGTTGAACAAATACTAATGCATAAAACTTTTAATCGATCTCGATGTTAGACAATGAGCTCTAGAGAGGGCGTGGTCGTCGTGGAAGAGGTAGAGGAAGAATGACTAGGTCGAACCCGTTAGATCGGGCCAAGGATCGATAATGAAGTACCACCACCGCCACCACCAAAGATTTGGAAATGAGCGGCAAGATCGGGCGGGGATGATGCGATATCGCAGTCAGGTCTTTGCGAGTTTTGAGAGATAGTGGTCGAGCAAGTGGAAATATGAGAGCAAGGAAGTCTCAGCTGAAAGCGACTCGGCGAATGGAGTCGAGGTATTTCGGGCGTGATCGGGCGTGGCACCCAAGATGCGGTGAATATTGGTTGGAAGCAACCGAGCGAATTATGGATGAGCTCGATTTGAGCCCTGAGGAGAAAGTGAAAGGAATGGTGGCGCTGCTACGCGACGAGGCATATCAATGGTGGCTAACAATTCGGGATAGTGCCACAGCTGAGGACCTCACTTAGGAGTATGTCAAGACGGCATACCAGAAGAAGTATGTTGGAAATTATTATATTGATGCGCAGAGGAAGGCGTTTCTAGGGCTGGTTCAAGAGAACAAGTCCGTAGCGGAATACGAGGCCGAATTCCTAAGGTTAAGTCGATATGCCCGAGGAGTAGTTGCTACGGAGCATAATCGATGTGTCCGGTTTGAGGACGGATTAAAGGACGACCTGAGACTGTTGATAGCTCCTCACCAAGAACGGGAGTTTGCTGTGTTAGTCGAAAAAGCTAAGGTAGCTGAGGGAATTAAAGACTCTGTGAGGCAGAACAGAGATAAGGAAAAGAACCGAGATAGGAGGAATTTTGGATCGTCTGAATCATCTGAGGGTCTTCAGAAAAGGCCAAGGGTTGAAAATTCTGCTCGGGTGACTAGGCCAGTTTCAGAAAATCCGGATCGTCCGTGTGCTCGGTGTAGAAGGTATCATATTGGCGAGTGCTGGAACCGGGATCGAGAATGCTTCAGGTGTAAGTCTAAGTCTCACCTGATTAAGGATTGTCCCCAGAATCTGAATAGGGCTCAGATGGAAGACCAAGGTTATGTGCAACCGGGCAGAAATGGTCAACAAGGGACAAGGAGTCGTGGTCCGAACCATGGAGGGAATGGTCCCGGCCGAGGTCAGGGAGCATTAGGCCGCGGTAATGGTGGCACTGAGGCAAGACAGCCAGGTCTGATCTATGCAGTTCGTCGAAGAGATGATAATGATGCACCAGATGAGTCAGCTGGTAAATTTCTTAAGCCTGGAATATTCTTTATTGTTTTGTTCGCTATTATGGCAGTTTGTTTTGTTGCTAGTAAAGTACTTAGAACCTTGAATGTGGACTTAGATACTGTGCCTAGAAATATGATACCTCTTTAAGATTAGAGTGCGCAGCTGTAGCATAGCGAGGTGAATTAAGATGTACGACTGTTAGTCTAACCAAGTAATTTCGAGGACGAAATTATTTTAAGGAGGGTAGAATTGTAACACCCTGGTTTAGGGGCTATGCATGTTGGGTATAATTCAAGTTCTAGTAGGTTTTGGGTATGCTTGGATGTGTTTAAGAGGGGTTGAGAATGTTCGGATTAAAGGGGAAGACTTTGGAAAATTTTGGATTTTTAAGTGCTAAAAGGGGAGCTTGGATGTAGGTGTCTTAAGAGAATTATTTGGGAGAATTAAACACAAGAATTGGGCTGGTAGAGTGGCAAGGGAGACGCCACTAGGAGATTGGAGAAGTGACGCCTCAGATACAAGGGAAGGGGCCAGAGTTCGAGCTGCTAAGGCAGTATTTTGCTTTTGTTTTTGCGTCAGGAGAGAGGGAAGTGATGGATTCGGCTATGGCACTTAAAAAGGGGAATTTGACTGAGTCAAATTATTTTAAATGGGTGGCTAGAAGAAGAGAGGAGTTGGCTTTGGTTTGAATTTTTTGAAAGGTTGGTGGAGAGTAAATTTAGGAGTAGAAAAAGGGATTGGATGAGAAGAGGAAGTGTTGGACGGCTAGGGGGTTCTCTTGAGGGCATTTTCGGCATTGTTGGATGTGCTTAGGAGTGGCTGAATTCTATAAATAGGGGGTGCTCACCCTTTTGTCATCCTTTTCACCATTTATCCCCTCTCTGCCGAAAGTTGTTTCTTTCCTTTTCTTCACGTATTCTTTTCCTTTCTTGAGAGTAAGTCAAAGAAACCCTTTTCTTTCTCTCTATTCCTTATAGCCAAAACCAAAAGTGGGCATAGCCTTTTGTGTACCTATTTCCCTCTTCCTTTGTACCTTTCTTTTAAATGTTGCTTAAACCGAAATCACCTCCAAAACTTGCTATTGCCGAATACCCCAACACCATCTAAAAAGCCTTGCAGAACCTTTCAGTCTTTTTAGCCGAAGGGGATCTATTGTTAAGCCGGCGTGAGGGAGCACTTAGGGGCTGTTTAAATTCGGCTACTCATCAAGGTAAGGTGGTGGTAAGTATTTGGCTAAGGAGGGATTTACTTATATTTCACATTCAATATCATGTCCATGTCATACATATTATGCAATATCATGCCTTAAAGCTTATTTCACATTCTTATCACATTCATTTATATGCCATAAATCATACTCGCAGTAAGAGTAGGAAAATGTACCTGAGTACTTTGTACCATTAACTATTAAGGTTTAGTGTGGGGTACACACCTGATTAACTTAGCGAATTCACTCCAAATTCCGAAGATCTCGATCTAGCGTCCTAGATCTTTTGTTCTGAAGATCTTAATATTCAACTTGAGTATTTTCAAATGTTTTAAAAGAAATCATAACTCTATTTTTTTTTTAAATTTTCAACATTGGGGCATCAATTAATCAACCTGGTACCAATTTTAGGCGTTGCGAGGGTACTAATCCTTCCTCGCACGTAACCGACTTTCGAACCCGTTTTTCTTGGAATTCGTAGACCAAAATTAATTTCTTAGGTGATCCGATCAAACCTAAACAAAAAGGATTGGTGGTGACTCCATATTTCGTTGCAAAGTCGACCTTGTTTTTCCAAACATAAAAAAATGGTTTCGACAAAAAGGATTCATAAATAAATAATAATCGATATAATGAAATAAATATGTTTAATAAAACTTAGAAAACTAAACACAAGTAGAAATATAATAATTATAAGGATGATACTAGATTAATTAATAATATAATAATAAGTAAATGCGCACAAAAGAAAATGTAATTATTATAGTAATAATAATACAAAGTTAATGATGTAATATATGTCGAAACCACTTTTTTGTTTGGAAAACAGGGTCGACTTTAAAAATGAAAATGGAGTCACCACCAATCTTTTTTGAGGTGTGATCGAGTCACCTTAAGATTGATCGTTAAAACATTTTGATTTATTAAAACGATAGTTTTGGTCTACGAAATTTAAAAAAATGGGTTCGGGAGTCGATTACGCACGAGGAAGGATTAGCACCCTCGTGATGCCCAAAATTGGTACCTAATTGATTATTTGATGCCTTTATGTCGAAAATTTAAAAAGATTTTAAAATACGATCCTCTTTATTTAAAATAAATTAAATCGGATACTGAGACCTGCTTATTTCGAAGAAGTAAAATGTCACGTCCAATGAGTTAGGATACGACGTTTCAAATCCTCAAAACTAAGCTTGTCTTTTAACTCTTAAAGCTCGTGCATTTAAAATTAAGAAGGGTGTCCAATTATTTGGGTCACATGAGAAAAACGAAACCCAGTAAGTTAGGGCACAATTTCTCAAAATTCCCAACTACAGAATATTGCCTTTGGTTTTGGAAATCCTTATCTCGAGATAACAGAATGTTATATCCAGTGAGTTAGGACACAACATTTTGAATTCCCGAAAATAAGTTTTTATTTAACCCATGTGCTTTGATTTCAAAAGGAAAATAATAGGTTCTTTAGATTCGATGAGAAAAATCGAAACCTAGTAAGTTAGGGTACGATTTCTTTCAAACCTTAGAACTCGAAATGTTTGCTTATTTCAAAACAAAAATTTTAACGCATCGAATAATATGTGATATGATTGTAGTAAAATGGAAGATGGATTATAGTACGCATGCATAATAGAATAAGACAAGGGTAATAATGTAAATAATAAAAATGGAGGCAAAAACAAAAAAAAAATTTAAAACCAACCATCTATATGAAATACTAAGAAAAAGAACAAATAAATAAAAGAAAATAATAACAAAAATAAAAGCTAATGGTAAATAAATACAAAGAAATCAAAGAGAAAAATAACAAAAATAAAAGCTAATGATAAATCAAATAACTAAGTAAATACTATATGATAATTAAAAATAATAATAAAAAAATAGTAAAAAAATACAATAATAATAACAATAAAATATTAATAGACAAATAATAATAGTAAAAATAAGAGATAATAGAAATAATAAAAATAGCAATAATAATGTTGAAAATAAAAATAAAAATAATAATTACAATAATAATAAATATAATTATAGTAATAATAATATATATAATAATAGTGATAATAATAAAAATAATAATAATACTAATGAATATAATAATAATTATAAAATTAATTACAAATAAAAATTTAGTAGTAGTAATATTAAAATAATAATTATAATAGTAAAATAATAGCAATACTAAATTAGTAATAATAATAGTAATAATAATAATATTAATAGTAATGAAGATAATGATAAAAGTAATAGTAAAAATAAAAATAGTATTAATAATAAAATAATAGTAATAACATTAAAATTAATAGTAATAATAATAAGAAATAATAGTAGTAAAAATAGAAATAGCAATACTAGTAATATCAAAAGTAATGATAATAATATTAAAAATAATAAAAAATAATGGAATAATGACAGTAATAGCAAAAATAATAAATGAAAACAAAAAAGGACTAAATTAAACTTAAAATAAAAATTTGGGGTAAATCTAAAAAAAATAAAAAGAAAGGGACCTATTTGAACACTCGAATAACATGGATGGACTAAAAGGGAAAATATTCCCTCCCTCCAAAACGCTGCGTTTCGAAAGGGACTCAAATGAAAACAGAATAAAACTTAAGGGCAAAATTAAAAATAAAAGAAAACTTAATTAAAAAGAAATAAAATGTGGAAGGGCCAAAAGGTTAAATAACTCAAAAGTCGCAAAAACACGCGGATCCCTTCGGGTCGGGTCAACTGCGCGCAGATCCTGGGCAAAACGGCGCTGTTTTGGGCTATTGAACTCAACCCTAAATGACGCCGTTTAAGGGCAGTATAAAAGTCAATTTTTTTAAAAAAAAATTATCATTCTCTTCAATTCAGCAGAAAAAAAAAATTTAAGAGCCTTCAAAAATGCTCTCCCCTCCTCCTCACATGGCCCAGGCTCCGGCCAGGACTTCAGGCGAAGACCACCGCCGTTCGCGCCGTCGTGCGCGGCGATCGGAGCTCGAAAAAAGGTGAGTTTTTTTCCCTTTTTTTATTATATTCTAGAACTTTAATATATATATAAAAATGAAAAAGAAACTTAAAAAAAACAAAAGCACAGATTCGAAAATAAAAGAAAAATAACGAAGAAAAAATGAAAACCTTTGTTCATCTATTATTTTTTGTATTGATGATTCTCTCTTCGGAAAAATTGTAATGTGTATTTCTCTCGTATCTAAAAATTGTGTCCCTTTTACAATCTTTTTATGCGGCTTTTATAGCCGAAAATCGTAATAGAAATCAAATACAATCCCTTCTTTTTAGTTTTGCTGTGCTGTGTTTTTTCTTCTTTTCCGTAGGTACGGCGACGTGGAGTGGGCGTGGCTCGATGGTGGAGGTGCGCAAGATACGGACGATCGAGGCGTGCGGCGTTGGGGAGGCTGCTGGAGGCAGCGCAAAAAAATGGCTAGGGTTTTTTTGTTTCTGATTTGTTTTCTATTTTGGGGCTTAGTGGGCTGGTAGGCTGTTGGGCTTAGGTTTGGGCTTTAAAATTGGGCTCCAATGTAAATGGACTGAACATTTTAATTATTATTTTGGTTTGGTTTAATTTATTTTGGTTAATTTGGCTGGTTAATTGGGCTTTGGTTGGGGTCAAAAATTGGGTCACACAATATAATAATAAACAAAAAAGTCATAAATGAAAATATAATAATAATAGGTAAATAAATAAGTAAGATAAAGTAGAAAATAAAAAATCAAAGAGTCCAGATTTGATAAATAGGGACTCGATTGCCATTGAAAAGAAATTTAGAATCTGAATTTAAATAAAATAAATGTGATGATGTGCAAAAAGATCGAATTGAAACCTAAATAGAATTTGGGGGAAGAATTCGAAATAAAAAAAAGGAAACAACGGACTAATTTGCAACGCGCCAAAAAATGGAGGGACCTCGCACGCAAATAGCCCATTCACCGCAAAAGCACGAAGATCCTGAGGGCTAATCAGGTCGGGTCTCGATTTTCCTTAAAACGGTGCCGTTTTACTGCAGGACTAAATGGATCAGAAATAAAATTGCAGGGGCCATTTCAAAAATAAAAAAACTGAATTAAAAAGGATAAAAATGTGGAAAGGCCAAAGCGGTAAATAACCCAATTTCACAAAACACGCGGATCCTCCTCTGGGTCCGGCCAACATGCAGGTTGATGGGGTAAAACAACGTTGTTTCAGCGCCTAAATGCACGACCTAAAACGACACCGTTTTCATTCGGTATATAAGGCCCAAAAAATTTTTAACAGATTTTTTTTCTTTCTATTTTTAAAAAAAAAACCCAAAAACTTTCTTTGTTTTCTCTCTGGGACGAACCCAAATCCCGACCAGAAGCCTGCGGACTCGCGCGGTGGCTCCACCGTAGCTCCGCCGCAGCTCTGCCGTGCCAGAAGCTGGAAATATTTAAAAATCTCCCTTTTTTTAAAAAAAGATTTTCCCTTGGTCATTTTTGAAATAAAAGGAGAATAAAACGAAAATAAAAGGGCCCTTAGTGCGCTTTGAACCCTCGTTCGAACCTTCATGGGTTCGAGGTGTTCTAGTGCCGATAATGCTCGCTAGTGACGGCGTCGATCGACTCAGGTAAGCCCTCCCTTCCCTTTTCTTTTTTATTATACTCGTAGCAAAAATGAAAAAAAAAAGAACCTTAAACGCAATAAAAAAATCACCTTTGAAACTGTTTCTTTTTGTATTGACTCTTTGTCTGTGTGTTCGTAAAAAAAAAATACAAAGGAATTCTTTTCGGTTTTATAGCCGAAATTCTTGAAATAAAAAAATACAATATTTGTTTTTTTTCTTTGCTGTTGTTTGTCGTTTGTTTTCCTATGCAGATACGGAGGTGATGTAACACCCCAAACCCGGCCCAAATACCACGACCGGATCTCGTATGTTACTAAGAAAATTCTTGGAAAACATATAGTATTTTTAGAAAATATTTTTCTGAAGTTTATCCTTCTATTCGGAAAAAAAATAAATAGTTGATAGTTTAAATAAAATATGCCTTAGTTCAATTAAAATAAAAATTTAAATAACTAAAAGTAATAAAAGCCCATAATAAAACAAAATATAAACTAGTGGCCCATGGCCTTATTACAACGAGATTTAAAACCCATTAAAAAAATATAAAATAATAAACTAGAGTCTTTTTGCTGAATCCAAATGGTCTTTTGCATGGCCACCTTGCGTGAAACACCCCAAACCCGGCCCACGAGCCTCGACCAGATTTGGTATGTTCCTTAAGAAAAACCGGTTCAAATTCGTTTGCACTTTGAAAAACTTTAAGTGATTTTTGGGAGAAAATTCGAATTGGGTTGGGCTCAAGTTGGGAACCAATTTTTTTTTTTTTGAAATATAAGTTTTATAAAATCTCATTGTTAAGTTTCAAAACGTTAAGTTAGAAGATATGCCGAATTTCTCTTTAGATCTTATCTTTATTTAGAAATCATATGATTTTAAGCGTCAAAACGTTTAGAGTTTATTTTTAATAAAATACTTAAACTTTAAATTGATAAAATTCCGTAACATAGTAAAATAATTAAACATGCATGCGAGCAAATCATACTAAGGCCTTATTACATCAAAACAAACCCAAATAATTTAAAGTACTTAAATAGAAATAAAATGTCCAAATAAAATTCCTTGCTGAGCATGGCCACCACTAAGCTCCTGCCAACCCGGTCCATTACTGATCGTCACCTGAAAAATGTTCCCACAACGGGGTGAGTCAACAGACTCAATGTGTACACAAACACTAAGTCCAAATAGATTCAGGCATATCAAGTCATACACATTCATATCAAATATACAGTTAATGATGCATTCCCAAGCCCAAGCCTAGTTACCAACCGCTACACATCACACGTACCAACCTGCACACCGTGGGGACTACTAAGTCAACCCTCCATCCGCTACACATCATCGAAGGCAGTCGTTGCAATTGACGTGCTCATTGCCCTTATAAAATTCGTGGCATAGCCAACAGATAATATTTTGTGTCATGTGACACCACATTCAGATAATGTGACCGAGGTCACCACATTCTTATATCGTGACAATAGTCACCACATTCACTTCCCCTTTCATAATCACCCATATGCCCATGTCATACATATTATGCAATATCATGCCTTAAACCTTATTTCACATTCTTATCACATTTATTTATATGCCATAAATTATACTCGCAGTAGGAGTAGGAAAACGTACCTGAGTACTTTGTACCATTGTATGGTACTTAGCCATATTTTCTACATTCATATTAACACATGCATATAATCAATACCATAAAACTATTAAGGTTTAGTGTGGGGTACACACCTGATTAACTTAGCGAATTCACTCCAAATTCCGAAGATCTCAATCTAGCATCCTAGATCTTTTGTTCCTATATTCGGCAATCATATAGTAATTTACTAAAAACCATTCGGCCATAAAACCAAATCCCAATAGGATTATGGTAATTAAATCCTTACCTTGGTGCCGTTTTCACTGCTAACCAAATCCCGAAAACTTTGCTATATTCCTTCTTGCATTCGGCCAAGCATTAGATCACGTCACATGTTAGTTTCGACTTTTGCAAAAATAAGAAATACATCTTAATCATCAAATGGGGCCTTGGCCGAATGTATATGTGTTCTTACCTTGAAATTCTCAAATCCCGAAGTTAATCTCTTGGCTATGGAGTTGTCGAAACCTTAGATCCAAATCCCGAAATAGCCTTCCTTGTAGTCGACAGCTACTAAATCCCGAAACCTCCCTTCCATAATTCGGCCAAGAACAACAGTAGAGATTAGATCTTAGTTTTCGACAAGCCTAAGAGAAAAAGAATGAAAACCGAATTTGGATCTTACCCTTACTTGAAGAAATCGTCAGCACCTTTGCTTGAAGCCCCTCAAAGATTCGGCTATGAAGACTAGTTAGTGATCAAGAGATTTCGGCTTTTGGGGTTTAATGGAGTAATCGGCTTCAACAAGGATGAAAAGAGAGGGATGTGAGCTTTGGGAGAATCGGCTAAGATGAGTTTTGAGAAGGAACTATTCGGTTTTGACAAAATAGAAGAGAAGAGAGCTTTACTTAGAAAATTCGGCAGAGACTTTAGAGAAAAGAGAAGAAAATACGAAGAATGGCCTTGCTTTTCTTCCTTGGCCGAAAATGCTACCTAAGAAGTCCCTCAATCGGCCAATTCTCCATAATTTGATAACTTTATCTCATCTTTTTCATATCCTTTATACTTCTCCCATAATTATCTCCATTTATCCCTTAAAAATAAAAGATTTTAGCTCCTAAATTGTAGCTTACTTGCCGTCCATCCCCCTTACCCTAGGAGTGCCAAATTTTAATTCCTTAACTTGGGCCCCTTGCGGCCAAACAAGGCCCATTTCCTCCCCCTAATTGACGCCATTCTCCTTCCCATTTTAACATTAATAAAATTTGGACTACAAGCCCAACTCCTTTGCTATTTGATGCAAAAACACTCTCAAGAGTGCTCCTCTTGCTGCTCGAACCTTGGCCTTGTACCCAAGCTTGTGGCGTCACCTAATACAGCTTTAAGTGGCGCCTTCATGCCACTTAAGCAAGCTGATCTTGGTGTCATATTTCACATACATCTTCTTTTAAAGCCCTATCCACTTAGCTCCCTTTAAAAACTTAAAACTTAATATTTTCTAAGGCTTCCTCCTATTTTCTAAAGTTCACAAATTTCATTATACACATTCACAACATACTCAAGCATGCTATTTCCCATAATTAAGCATAAATGCATAAGCCCATTTTCAGGATATTACAATTCTACCCTACTTAAAAATAATTTCGTCCTCGAAATTGCCTGGCTGAAATAAGTGAGGGTATTGTTGTCGTATTGCTTCTTCTGGCTCCCACAAAGCCTCTTCTGATCCATGATTTCTCCATAATACTTTGACTAAAGGAACTGACTTCCTTCGTAACACTTTCACATCTCGTTCCACAATCTGAATCGGCTCTTCCTCGTAGGACAAATCTGGCCTTAGCTCCACCTCTTCAATCGATACAACATGAGATGGATCCGATCGATAACGACGTAGCATAGACACATGAAAAATGTCATGCATCTGCTTCAATTCCGAAGGCAGCTCCAACCGGTATGCCACTGGACCAATTCGCTTCAATGCTCGATAAGGTCCTATAAACCTTGGACTTAACTTTCCTTTTCGTCCAAATCTCATTACCTTCTTCCAAGGTGACACTTTAAGGAACACTTGATCCCCCACATCGAACTCTATTTCCTTCCGTTTTAGGTCTGCATACGACTTTTGCCTATCAGATACTTCCTTCAACCGTGCCCGAATTATCTCAACCTTTCCCTCGGATTCTGCCACCATTTCTAGACCCAAAACTCGACGTTCTCCCAATTCCGTCCAACATGTAGGGGTCCGACACTTCCGACCATACAACGCTTCATACGGTGCCATTCGAATACTAGCCTGATAGCTGTTGTTGTAGGCATACTCTGCTAAAGGTAAATACTCCTCCCAACTTCCTCTGAAATCCATCACATAGCCCCTCAACATATCCTCTAACACTTGAATTACCCGTTCAGACTGCCCGTCCGACTGTGGATGAAAAGCCGTGGTGAAATCCAACTTAGTGTCTAAAGCTTGATGTAGAGCCTTCCAAAATCGAGAAGTAAATCTTGGGTCTCTATCCGAAATGATTGACACCGGCACTCCATGCAACCTTACAATTTCTGCCACATATAACTTTCCTAACTTCTGCATAGAATAATCAACTCTTACTAGAATAAAGTGTGCGGACTTGGTCAAACAGTCCACTATTACCCATACGGAGTCCTTCTTAGTAGGCGTAAGGGGAAGCCCACTAACGAAGTCCATGGTAATTCTCTCCCATTTCCACAGCGGAATCATTATCGGTTGAAGTAGTCCTGACGCAACTTGGTGTTCAGCCTTAACTTGCTGACACGTCAGACATTTTCCCATGAATTCAGTAACTTCCCGTTTAAGATCAGGCCACCAAAACTGTTCCCTTAGATCCCTGTACAGCTTAGTGCCTCCGGGATGTATAGCATAAGGGCTACTATGCACTTCTCGAAGAATCCTCTGTCTTAACTCCTCGTCCCTCGGCATACAGACCTTTCCCTTGAAGCACAATACCCCCTCCTCATTAACACCATAATCCTCTAACTCTTTGTTCTGTACTTGTTGTAACTTAAGACTGAGGTCCTCATCTACCAACTGACTTCCCTTTACCTCATTCAACCATGTTGGTTTGACTTGCAATTCTGCCAGCAGACTCCCATCATCATACAAACTCAAGTGTGCGAACATCGCCCTCAGATCCGACACCACCTTCCGACTTAGAGCATCTGCTACCACATTCGCCTTGCCCGGGTGATACTCTATCGAACACTCATAATCCTTCAATAACTCCACCCACCTTCGCTGTCTCAGGTTTAACTCTTTCTGAGTCAGAAAATACTTAAGGCTCTTGTGGTCTGTGTAAATTATCGACTTTTCACCATAGAGATAGTGCCTCCACACCTTGAGAGCAAAGACCACTGCCGCCAATTCCAAGTCATGAGTCGGATAGTTAACCTCATGAGGCCTTAGTTGCCGAGACGCATACGCGGCTACTTTCCCGTCTTGCATCAATACACATCCTAATCCTATATGAGAAGCATCACAATACACCACAAAATCCTTTCCTGCCTCAGGTTGAATCAAAACTGGAGCTTCCGTCAATACTTTCTTAAGCTTCTCAAAGCTTTCTTGTTGCTTTTCTGTCCATACGAAAGGCACTTCCTTCCTCAATAACTTTGTCAATGGCGCGGCTATCAATGAGAATCCTTCCACAAACCTTCTATAGTAGCCTGCCAAACCCAAGAAACTCCGAATCTTCGCCACAGACTTAGGTGGTTTCCAATCTAGCACTGCCTCGATCTTCTTAGGATCTACCTTTATTCCTTCTGTGGATACCACATGTCCTAAAAACGCAACTTCCTTCAGCCAAAATTCACGCTTGCTGAATTTGGCATAGAGCTTCTTCTCCCTCAGCACTTGTAACACAATCCAAAGATGTTCATCATGCTCCTCTTCAGACTTGGAATACACTAGGATGTCGTCGATGAACACAACGACAAACCTATCCAAGTAGGGTTGAAAGACCCGGTTCATCATATCCATGAACGCGGCTGGGGCGTTCGTCAATCCAAACGGCATGACTAGAAACTCATAGTGGCCTTACCTTGTCCTAAAGGCTGTCTTATGGATATCTGCCTCCTTCACCTTCAACTGATGATATCCCGACCGAAGGTCTATCTTCAAAAATACCGCGGCCCCCTTAAGCTGATCGAACAAGCCGTCTATCCTTGGCAAAGGGTACTTGTTCTTAATGATCAGCTTATTCAACTGACGATAATCTATGCACATACGCATAGTTCTATCCTTCTTCTTCACAAACAGGACCGGTGCTCCCCACGGAGACACACTGGGCCGGATAAACCCACAGTCAAGCAACTCTTGGATTTGAGCCTTGAGCTCAATTAACTCCTTTGGCGCCATTCAGTATGGAGCGATTGACATAAGAGCTGTTCCCGGTAGCAAGTCTATTCCAAATTCCACCTCCCTATCTGGGGGTATTCCTGGTAATTCCTCTGGAAACACATCACCAAAATCCCTTACAGTTCTAACTCTTCTAACACCTTCTTCCTTTCCATCTAACGCACTTACGAAGGCTAAAAACGCCTTGCACCCTTTCCGGACCATCTTTTCAGCCTTTAGCATCGAAACTACATTAGACAAGTAGTTTCTTCTTTCTCCTATCATAACCACTACTTCATCCTTTGGGGTCCTTAACTCCATTCGCTTAGCCGCGCAATCCAACACGGCCCGGTGCTCTACCAACCAATCCATACCAAGTATGAGTTTGAACTCACCGAAGGGTAGTTCCATTAAGTCAGCCCGAAAGTTCACTCCCTGAATCTCTAGGGGTACACTCCGAAAAGTCTTATTCACCACTACAGTTTGGCCTAATGGGCTTACTACAGTCATCTGGCTATCAGAGAGTTCAGAGGCTAGGCCTAGTGTCTCGACTACACTACATGCGACATAAGAATGGGTCGAACCCACATCAATCAGAGCAAAATAGGGCTTGCCATAAATAAGGAACGTACCAGTTATGACGTCCGGTGCGTCTCCATCCTCCCTTCGGCGAACCGCATAAACCAAACCCGGTTGCCTTGCCTCAGTATTAGTAACACCTCTGCCCAGTGTTCCACGTCCTCTGCCAGCACCATAACCTCTGCCATTCAGACCACGACCTTGCTGAGGCTGCTGTCCACCCCTACCAGCCTAATTAACATTCTGAGCTACTGGTCGATTCCCATCTGGTTTCATAGGACAGTCCTTGATCATATGGTCCTTGGACCCACACTTAAAGCATCCTCCTGTCTTTTTCGAACACTCTCCTAAATGCTTCTTTCCACACTGGTCACAAGGACGATCATCGCACTTCACTGTACCAACATTCGACCTCGCGCCCATCACTCGGGCCTTTTCTCGCACATTTCGCATTTATCCAAAACTTCTTTTCTGCCTGCTCCGATCAGAGTTCTGCCTCACGGAGTCCTTGATTCCCTCAGCTACTTTTGCCTTCTCAACTAACGCAGAAAATTCCCGCTCCTGATGTGGAGCTATCAACAACCTTAGATCATCCCTTAAACCATCTTCGAACCGGACACACCGCTCATGCTCCATAGCCACTACTCCTCGAGCATATCAGCTCAACCTCAGAAACTCAGCTTCATATTCCTCCACAGACTTATTCCCTTGAACTAGCCCCATAAACGCCTTCCTCTGCGCGTCAGTGTAACGCGTGCCGACATACTTTTTCTGATACGCCGCCTTAACATAGTCCCACGTCAGATCCTCAGCTATGGCACCATCACGAACTGTGAGCCACCATTGGTACGCTTCATCGCATAGCAATGCCACCATTCTATTCAACTTCTCTTCAGGGGTTAAATCGAGCTCATCCATAATTCACTCGGCTGCCTCTAACCAATACTCAGCAGTACTGGGTGCCACACCCGATACTCCACAGAACACCTCAGCTCCGTTGGCACGAAGTCGCTCAGATACCGACTTTCGAGCTCCCGAATTTCCTCCTGTACCAGCCACCAGCTCAAGAACTCGCAGCACAGCCTGCGATACAGCATCATCTCCCGTCTGATCTTGTTGTTCAGTGCCAGCAGCTGGTGGTGGTGGTGGCGAAACCTCATTTTCAGATCCTTGACCCGATCTAACGGTTTCTGACACTGTCATTCTACCTCTACCGCGTCCTCGTATGTTACATCCACGTCCCCTAGAGCTTATGTCTATGTTTGTTCTTTAATATGATTAAGAAATTTTATGCATTAGCCATTGTTTCACTGATTATTCGTGAAGAAGTTTTATGAAAGAAGTTCAGAAGTAATTCTTTCGATCAATCAAAGTTTTCGTTCGGTTTTCTATCCTAATTCAGAGAATGGCATCCATCCAAACATTCATTCAAGCATTCATTCACACACATTCTCTATTTCTTTTTTTTTCTATTCCTATCCCAGGGGTATTTTCGTAATTTGTTCTACAGAGGTATTTTCGTAATTTGTCCTACAGTGGTATTTTAGTAATTTTTCAAAATAAGGTTCCTTGATATTTTGCAAATTAGGGTTTTTGGACATTTTATAAAGTAAGAAAATTTTGAGAAGAACTGTGGGTAGTTTGAACATTTTATAAACCAAGGGCATTTTTGTAATTTTACAACCAGGGGTATTTAGGTAATTTTGTAACTTAGAAATTTTTAGGAAACTTTTCAAAAATAACAATTTTCACAATAAAAGAGTAGTTTGTTGACTTTTAAAACTAGGGTTTCCATGAAAATATGGCTGATCCTATTCGGGTTTTAGTTATTGAGTTTAGCCTGTGACTGAGTCCTCTTGGTTAGGGTGAACCGAAGCTACGCACCAGGTAGGATTCCAGCGAATAGGAGGTGAGTCACTAGGAGTGCTTAAGTACCAGGCTCTTCCGGATCTAATCCTAGACATGCGCACAAAGGTTGCCACACCCTAACTCGGCGACTTAGCCATAAGTTTGTTTAATTAGGCATTAAGTCTGATGTAATAGTTGGGGTAAAGTAGTCATAGGGTTCAAGTACCTATCATATTATTCTACGTTCCCTTTCTACCCTTCTACAATTCATATTACAAATCACACAATAGACAGGGGTACTTACCTGATGGACTGCGGGTCGGAGACTTAGGTGCCATGCCAGAAAAACCTGTTTAATTTCAAAACTTTCTCAAAATTTCTTTTGGGCCTCAATTTTAAAACATTGTGGGCTTTAAACCCCAGGCCGAGAGTTTAAAACTGGGCTCTGATACCAAGCTAAAACACCCCAAACTCGACTCACGAGCCTCGACCAGATTTGGTATGTTCCTTAAGAAAAACCGGTTCAAATTCGTTTGCACTTTGAAAAACTTTAAGTGATTTTTGGGAGAAAATTCGAATTAGGTTGGGCTCAAGTTGGGAACCAATTTTTTTTTTTAAATATAAGTTTTATAAAATCTCATTGATAAGTTTCAAAATGTTAAGTTAGAAGATATGCCGATCTTATCTTTATTTAGAAATCATATGATTTTAAGCGTCAAAACGTTTAGAGTTTATTTTTAATAAAATACTTAAACTTTAAATTGATAAAATTCTGCAACATAGTAAAATAATTAAACATGCATGCGAGCAAATCATATAAGGCCTTATTACATCAAAACAAACCCAAATAATTTAAAGTACTTAAATAAAAATAAAATGTCCAAATAAAATTCCTTGTTGAGCATGGCCACCACTAAGCTCCTGCCAACCCAGTCCATTACTGATCGTCACCTGAAAAATGTTCCCACAACAGGGTGAGACAACAGACTCAATGTGTACACAAACACTAAGTCCAAATAGATTCAGGCATATCAAGTCATACACATTCATATCAAATATACAGTTAATGATGCATTCCCAAGCCCAAGCCTAGTTACCAACCGCTACACATCACCCGTGCCAACCTGCACACCGTGGGGACTACTAAGTCAACCCTCCATCCGCTACACACCATCGAAGGTAGTCGCTGCAGTCGACATGCTCATCGCCCTTATAAAATTCGTGGCATAGCCAACAGATAATATTTTGTGTCATGTGACACCACATTCAGATATTGTGACTGAAGTCAGCACATTCTTATATCGTGACTATAGTCACCACATTCACTTCCCCTTTCATAATCACCCATATGCCCATGTCATACATATTATGCAATATCATGCTTTAAAGCTTATTTCACATTCTTATCACATTCATTTATATGCCATAAATCATACTCGCAGTAAGAGTAGGAAAATGTACCTGAGTACTTTGTACCATTGTATGGTACTTAGCCATATTTTCCACATTCATATTAACACATGCATATAATCAATACCATAAAACTATTAAGGTTTAGTGTAGGGTACACACCTGATTAACTTAGCGAATTCACTCCAAATTCTGAAGATCTCGATCTAGCGTCCTAGATCTTTTGTTCCTATATTCGGCATTCATATAGTAATTTACTAAAAACCATTTGGCCATAAAACCAAATCCCAATAGGATTATGGTAATTAAATCCTTACCTTGGTACTATTTTCACTGCTAACCAAATCCCGAAAACTTTGCTATATTCCTTCTTGCATTCGGCCAAGCATTAGATCACATCACATGTTAGTTTCGACTTTTGCAAAAATAAGAAATAGATCTTAATCATCAAATGGGGCCTTGGCCGAATGTATATGTGTACTTACCTTGAAATTCTCAAATCCCAAAGTTAATCTCTTGGCTATGGAGTTGTCGAAACCTTAGATCCTTATAAATCCCGAAATAGCCTTCCTTGTAGTCGACAGCTACTAAATCCTGAAACCTCCCTTCCATAATTCGACCAAGAACAATAGTAGAGATGAGATCTTAGTTTTCGACAAGCCTAAGAGAAAAAGAATGAAAACTGAATTTGGATCTTACCCTTACTTGAAGAAATCGTCAGCACCTTTGCTTGAAGCCCCTCAAAGATTCGGCTATGAAGACTAGCTAGTGATTAAGAGATTTCAGCTTTTGGGGTTTAATGGAGTAATCGGCTTCAGCACGGATGAAAAGAGAGGGATGTGAGCTTTGGGAGAATTGGCTAAGATGAGTTTTGAGAAGGAACTATTCGGTTTTGACAAAAATAGAAGAGAAGATAGCTTTACTTAGAAAATTCGGCAGAGACTTTAGAGAAAAGAGAAGAAAATACGAAGAATGGCCTTGCTTTTCTTCCTTGGCCGAAAATACTACCTAAGGAGTCCCTCAATTGGCCAATTCTCCATAATTTGATAACTTTAGCTCATCTTTTTCATATCCTTTATCCTTCTCCCATAATTATCTCCATTTATCCCTTAAAAATAAAAGATTTTAGCTCCTAAATTGTAGCTTACATGCCATCCATCCCCCTTACCCTAGGAGTGCCAAATTTTAATTCCTTAACTTGGGCCCCTTGCGGCCAATCAAGGCCCATTTCCTCTCCCTAAGTGACGCCATTGTCATTCCCATTTTAACATTAATAACATTTGGACTACAAGCCCAACTCCCTTGCTATTTGACGCAAAAACACTCTCAAGAGTGCTCCTCTTGCTGCTCGAACCTTGGCCTTGTACCCAAGCTTGTGGCGTCACCTAATACAGCTTTAAGTGGCACCTTCATGCCACTTAAGCAAGCTGATCTTGGTGTCATATTTCACATACATCTTCTCTTAAGGCCCTATCCACTTAGCTCCCTCTAAAAACTTAAAACTTAATATTTTCTAAGGCTTCCTCCTATTTTCTAAAGTTCACAAATTTCATTATACACATTCACAACATACTCAAGCATGCTATTTCACATAATTAAGCATAAATGCATAAGCCCACTTTCAGGATATTACATTGTGCTTCTCTCCAGCCCGGTCCGATGCACTAAGTGCTACCTGAAATATTAATTAATTGGTTGAGTCGCGAGACTCAGTGTGCAACCCTCATGCACCATTAAATTTGGGCCTTAGCCCCATAAAACAAAATAAATAGTTTAATATACATAATATAAATTAATATGCAAGCCTAACCCAAATCCTAGGTTTTCATCCGCTACACGCCCCCGTACCAGCCATTCACACCATTGGGGATTTCTACAATCAACCCACACTGCTACACACCATGATGGCGGTCATGCTGCTCATCCACATATGATGGCCGAAGCCCTTATAACATATAATGGCCGAAGCCGTATAACATTTAATGGCCAAAGCCCGTATAACAGTTCACATCATTAGCTGCTACATCAGATAACGATAAAAATCACTACACATATAACGTATAACTTCCTCCTTTCATCAACCCAACCCATGCAATCACATACAAGCATTTTACTTATAACATATAAACAGATTATTTACTAACCTGGTGAATCGCTTTTACCCTTCTTGGGCTTTCATCAATAAATTGAGATGTCGGCAATTATCAAAACATATAAATCTTATGATCATGCATTTTATGATTAGATCTGGATGGTGGGGAAGTATTACACACCTGATTAATGTAGATGCCCTTGCTAAACCGATCTACGCTTTGCTTCAAAAAGCCGGAAAGATGTGAAAATAGGCCTTTCCTATATTCGGCCATAGTTAGTATTCTACCCGATTTTATATATATGAATAAACAAATCCTCATACCTTGAAATCCCGAATGTAACACGATTCTATAACTTAGAGATCTATGAGTTTCGATTTCTAGGAAAAATCTCAAAAAGATAATCTATCGCGCTTTCGGCTTTTGAAAGAACTAAAAATTGAAAAGATGGCTAAGGGAGATTAATGAATATTAAGGAGAAGAATAGGTGTAGTTTCGGCTTTTGAATCAAAGTGAAGATGAGGGATTAGGCTTAGAGATTTTGGCTTTTGCAGAGAATGAAAAAGAAGATGGAACTTTAGGAATTTTTGGCTTTTACTCAGAGAAGAAGAGAAAAGAATGAGAGAAAAACCCAAACGCCGAAATTGAAGAGATATTCCCCCTACTTATAGAAATTTCGGCACTTACCTAACCTTGCAGATAAATCCTATCTTTTCTCCTTTATCTTAATCTACTAGCTCATCTAAAAGAGACTAAATTATCTCTAACTCCTCCCTCCTTTATCAGCATATTATCCACATATTTTAATCATTAAAACCCCTAAATTTTAGCCTTGTTGCCATCCACTCCACCTAATCCTAATGCCCAAAATTAGCTAACTTAAATTAAAAGAATTGGGCTCCATGAAACTTAAATTTGGGCCCCTTACTCCCTTGTGTGGCGTCACCTCCTAAGATTGGGCCACAAGCCCACTTTGGTATTTTAAACATAGATACTTAAATTTGGACCCCTATTACTTAAATTAACATATTCACCCATTAAACGCATAAGCCCAAAAATTTAGGATGTTACAGTTCTACCCCCTTAAAGAAATTTCGTCCTCGAAATTTCCAACTAACTATTAATCGTACTACCTAAGTCTCACTACCATGCTTTCGCTGCGCACTCCAATTCTAAACCCAAAATAAGCATTTAGTATTCTATGGTAGAGTACGCACCGTATTCACATCTAGAGCGCCCTTGTCCCCTTGTACTCATGCTATCGGTTCGCGTTTATCTGATTAAAAATTTTATGAATTATTTGTTTTCTTCCACTGATTATCCACGAACAGTCTTATGATTAGTAGTTTTAAGAATAGTTCTTTCGAATTCGCATTCACAATACAGTCTCAAGTTCATTCATTTAATCATCAACATTCATCAACTCGCGTTCATTACAGAAAAGTGTTGTTGTTGTTACTGTTGTTGTTGTTGTTGTTGTTTCTACTACCCAGGGGTATTTTCGTAATTTTGTCCTACAGGGGTATTTTCGTAATTTTCCAAAATAAGGTCATTGGTGATTTTGTAACGTGAGGGTATTTTGGTAATTTTGCAATCCCGGGGGTATTTGAAAATTTTGAAATTCGAGGGTATTTCGATAATTTTGAAATCTGGGGGTATTTCAGTAATTTGGAAATCTGGGGGTATTTCGATAATTTTGAAATCCAGGGGGTATTTCAAAAATTTTGAAATTTGGGGGTATTTCGGTAATTTTGCAATCAGAGACAATTTAGTAATTTTGCAAATCAGGGGTAATTTGGTAATTGTACAAACCAGGGGTATTTTGGTCATTTGACAAAACGAGGGTAGGTTGGTAATTTTTCCTAACCAGGGATATTTCGATGTTGTTGTTGTTTTTTGTTTTTGTTTTTTTTTTCAAACAGGGTACTTTGGGGAAAAATCTAGTTTCATGGTCCGGGTTACTCTTATAAACATGAGATTTTTAGGTAAATTTTCAAAATATAGGTATTTTACAAATTCATGGCTGGTTGGAAGTTCCCACAAATCAAACGTATTTTGAAAATTTTGCAAAACTTGAGAAATTTTTTTTTCAAACTAGGGTGGTTGGTCCCTTTCGGGTTTTAATTATAAGGTTTAGCCCATCAACAAGTCCTCGTAACTAGGGTGAATAGTCACTACGCACCAGGTAGGATTCCAGCGAAGAGGAGGTCAGTCACTAAGACTGCTTAAATACCAGGCTCGTCCGGATCCTTCCTAAACATGCGTATGACGGTTACCACACCCTAGTCTTGCGGCTCGTTAACGGGTTTGTTTAGTGAAATTAAGTTTTATGAAATTTTAAGAAGTGGTTTGAACTAAGCCTAGAGTCCATCAAGTTCTAATTCTAACTAATCTACGTCCCACTAGGCCCATTAAGCCCACATATATAAAGATCATACAATGGTTCAAAGTACTTACCTGGCGGACTTGGGCCAAAGACGCAGGTGCCATGCCGAGCTAACAAACCTGTTATCATTTAAAAACATGCATGTTTCAAAAGCCCATTTTTAGAAAACGTTTTGAGTCCAAAACCCCCAAAGTCGAGTTTTGAACCGGGCTCTGATACCAATTTGTAACACCCCAAACCTGGCCCAAACACCACGACCGGATCTGGTATGTTACTAAGAAAATTCTTGGAAAACATATAGTATTTTTAGAAAATATTTTTCTGAAGTTTATCCTTTTATTCGGGAAAAAATAAATAGTTGATAGTTTAAATAAAATATGCCTTAGTTCAATTAAAATAAAAATTTAAATAACTAAAAGTAATAAAAGCCCATAATAAAACAAAATATAAACTAGTGGCCCATGGCCTTATTACAACGAGATTTAAAACCCATTAAAAAAATATAAAATAATAAACTAGAGTCTTTTTGCTGAATCCAAATGTTCTTTTGCATGGCCACCTTGCGCTCCTCTCCAAATTTCTCATCCGATGCACTAAGTGCTACTGAAATATTAATTAATTGGTTGAGTCGCGAGACTCGGTGTGCAACCCCTCATGCACCATTAGATTTGGGCCTTAGCCCCATAAAACAAAATAAACAGTTTAATATACATAATAAAAATTAATATGCAAGCCCGACCCAAATCCTAGGTTTCCATCTGCTACACGCCCTCCTACCAGCCATTCACACAATTGGGGATTTCTACAATCAACCCACACCGCTACATACCATGATGGCAGTCATGCTGCTCATCCACATATGATGGCCGAAGCCCTTATAACATATAATGGCCGAAGCCCGTATAACATTTAATGGTCAAAGCCCGTATAACAGTTCACGGCATTAGCCGCTACATCAGATCACGGTAAAAACCGCTACACATATAACGTATAACCTCCTCCTTTCATCAACCCAACCTATGCAATCACATACAAGCATTTTACTTATAACATATAAATAGATTATTTACTAACCTGGTGAACCGCTTTTACCCTCCTTGAGCTTTCATCAATAAATCGAGATGTCGGCAATTATCAAAACATATAAATCTTATGATCATGCATTTTATGATTAGATCTAGATGGTGGGGAAGTATTACACACCTGATTAATGTAGATACCCTTGCTAAACCGATCTATGCTTTGCTTCAAAAAGCCGGAAAGATGTGAAAATAGGCCTTTCCTATATTCGGCCATAGTTAGTATTCTACCCGATTTTATATATATGAATAAACAAATCCACTTACCTTGAAATCCCGAATGTAACACGATTCTATAACTTAGAGATCTATGAGTTTCGGTTTCTAGGAAAAATCTCGGAAAGATGATCTATCACGCTTTCGGCTTTTGAAAGAACTAAAAATTGAAAAGATGGCTAAGGGAGATTAATTGAAACACCCCACACCCGACCCACGAGCCTGAACCGGATCTGGTATGTTCCTTAAGTAAACCGGTTTTCAAATTCTTTGTTACTTAGAGAAAATTGAAATTTTAGAAAACATTGCTTTGGGTTGGGCTTAGATTGGAACCCATTTAATAATTTTTTTGAAAATCCAATTTAAGTAAAGAAATAAATTTTTGTTTTTCTTAACTTTAATCAAAAATAAATTGTAACATAATCGACTAAAAACAAGCAGAAATAAAGAAAATCCAACTGGGCCTTATGGCCTTATTACATCATTCAAACCCAAAAGAAAATTTAAAGTACTAAAATTTAATAAAGTCCACTTTCTAATTAAATCCTTCATGTGATGCATGGCCACCTTTAGCTCCTGCCGACCCGGTCCATTACTGCTCATCACCTGAAAATTAATTCCCCAATGGGGTGAGTCCACAAACTCAATGTGTACACAGTACTAATTTTCAACAAATCAGGCATACAAGTCATATCAATCTCATGTTCATACAAAATAAAGGATGATGCAACCCAAGCCCAAGCCTATTTGTCCATCCGCTACACACCACCCGTACCAACCTGTACACCGTGGGGACTACTAAGTCGACCCTCCATCCGCTACACACCATCGAAGGCAGTCGCTGCAGTCAATGTGCTCATCACCCACTTACGTTGTGTCTTTAGACACTATATTCAGATAATGTAACCGAAGTTACCATATTCAATAATGTGACCGTAGTCACCATAATTCGTTGGTGAGACCGTAGTCATCACCTTCACTTTCTCCCTTCACATATATCCCAAATGCCCCAATTATTACATATCATTCATATCATACTTAAATTCATATTCATGTCATTTTTCAGAATATAACACATTCATAATCCTATCAAAAGTAGGAATACGTACCTGGGTACTTTTTGCCATATTTGTGGTACTTAGCCACATTCTCATTCTTATACACATTCATATATTAAAATAATTATTGCCATAACATATTGAGAGTTAGTGTGAGTACACACTTGATTTGCTTGATAGGCTCCTTGAGATCTCGAAAATCCCGATCTAAAGTTTAGATCTACTTTTGCCTATATTCGGCCATTATAAAAGACACATTAATAACCTTATTTGGTTTGAAAACCAAATCCTAGTAGGATTTGTATTACTTACCTTGTTGTCGAATTGGATGATTGTAAATCAAGTCCCAAAATTGCTAATATTCCTTCCCTTGAAATCGGCTAACACTAAATCATGTAACCATGTGAGTCTCCGGCTTTTGAAATAAATGAGAAATAAATGAGAAATAACCCCAAATACCAAAATTAAGCCTTGGCCGAATATCACTTACCTTGTGATGGGATTCCCAAAACCGATTTCTTGCCTCCTTTATATCTGTCGAAATCTTCATGTTAGATCTATTCTAACATATACATCATAACCTTTAATCGAATAAATTTTCTTACCTTAGATCCTTAGATTTCCCGAAAGATCCTTCAAATTTCAGCCAAATTTGCTAACAGAGTTAGTACCTTGATTTTGATGGAAAGAAGAGAAATAAGAATTGATTGATTACAGATCTTACCCTTTTAATGTTGTAGATGTTGCCCTCTTTCTTAGAATCCACAAAGATTCGGCTTGACAGTAGAAACGGAGAAGAAACTAGAAGAAAAAGAGAGGGATTTTGCTTAATGAAAATTCGAGAGAGAGGGGAGAGAGCTTAGAGAATTTCGGCAACACTAGAAAGATGAGAGAAACTCTTTTAGTTTTCCTCCTATAGCCGAAATTATCAATAGGAGAGTCCCTTACTTGGCCACTACTCCTCAAGTGATAATATTAACCTTTAATTATCACTTTTATTCAAAATTAAAGGTGTTTAATCCTTTATTTATCTCCTCAAATAATCCTAATTTAAAATCCCTTATTTATCACTTTTTAATCATGTATTTATGGAATTAAAACACCTTGGTTTCTAGATGCTTGTGCCGTCCACCTTTAAGCCTGGGAAGCAAAAAATTAAACTTCATTTATTTGCTTCCCTTGTGACTCGAACCTAGGCCCATGCCTCTTGCACATGGCGCCATTTCCATAGGCCCTAAGTGGCATCTTCAGGCCACTTTTCCAAGCCTGTTTGTGTGTTAAATTTCCCTAACTTTTTCTTTTAAGGCCCTCTTGCCTTTATTTCCTATTTTAAACTTTAAAATTCATCATTTCGGGGTCATTTCTAAGTTTCCTAAAATTTTCGATCGGCTCTGTAACTTGCCATTTTTCTTACATTCCAAGTTTCCAAAAATGTTCAGGTTTCCTAAAATGTTCAGTTTCCAAAATGTTCAGGTTTCCAAAAATGTGTACTTTCCATTTTTGAACCATTTCTTTACATTTCTAGGTTTCCTAAAATGTTCATGTCCTATTGCATTTCCAGGTTGCCAAAAATGTTCATTTCCATTCATTTTCGTGCATTTCTGAGTATCCAAAAATGTCAAAAATTTATTCATTATGCTTAAGACTTGTTATTTCTTACAATTAAACTGAAAATGCATAGGCCCTTTTGAGGATGTTACAGTTCTACCCCCCTTAAACAAAATTTCGTCCTCGAAATTTCCTAACTAAACAATTGAGGGTATTGCTGTCGCATTGTCTCCTCTGACTCCCACGAAGCTTCTTCCGATCCATGATTGCGCCATAACACCTTGACTAAAGGCACCGACTTCCTTCGTAGTACTTTCACGTCCACGTTCCAAGATCCGAATCGGCTCCTCCTCGTAGGATAGATCGGCCTTAGCTCCATTTCTTCAACAGTACCACAAGAGACTGGATCAATCGATAAGCGACGTAGCATGGATACATGAAATACGTCGTGCATTTGATGCAACTCGGTGGTAACTCCAATTGGTATGCCATCGCCCAACTCGCTTCGAGTGCTTGATAAGGCCCTATAAACCTTGGGCTTAACTTCCCTTTGCGACCAAACCTCATAACCTTCTTCCAAGGAGAAACTTTCAAGAATACTTGGTCTCCTACTTCAAACTCGATTTCCTTCCGCTTGAGGTCTGCGTACGACTTCTGTCTATCAGAAGCTTCCTTCAACCGTGCCCGAATTAATTCCATCTTCTCCTCGGTTTACGCCACTAACTCGGACCCAAAACGCGGCGTTCTCTAACTTTCGGTCCAACAAGTTGGTGTTCTACATTTCCTTCCATACAATGCTTCGTATGGTGCCATCCAAATGCTTGCCTGATAGCTGTTGTTGTAGGCGAACTCGGCTAGAGGCAAGTAATCTTCCCAACTTCCCCGGAAATCCATCACACAACCTCTCAACATATCCTCTAACACCTGTATAACCCGTTCAGACTGCCCATCTGATTGTGGATGAAAAGCCGTAGTGAAGTCCAACTTAGTGCCTAAAGCTTGATGAAGTGCCTTCCAAAATCGAGACGTAAACCTTGGGTCTCTGTCGGAGATGATCGACATCGGTATTCCGTGTAGCCTTACAATTTTCACCACATATAACTTGGCTAACTTCTGAAGGGAATAGTCAATTTTCACCGGAATAAAATGTGCGGACTTGGTCAAACGGTCCACTATCACCCATACCGAGTCTTTCTTAGTAGGCGTAAGGGGAAGCCCACTAACGAAGTCCATGGTGATTCTCTCCCACTTCCATTGGGGAACTTTGATTGGTTGAAGCAATCCTGATGGGACTTGGTGTTCAGCCTTTACTTGCTGACACGTCAAACATTTCCCCACAAATTCAGGCACCTCTCGTTTCAGATCTGACCACAAAAATTGTTCCCTTAGATCTCTATACAGCTTGATGCCTCCGGGATGCATAGCATAAGGGCTACCATGCGCTTCCCGGAGAATCCTTTGTCTCAACTCCTTATCCCTCGGCATACAAACCTTTCCCTTGTAGCACAGTACTTCTTCATCATTGACACCATAGTCCTTTAATCCTCCTTGCTGTACTTGCTGTAACTTAGTACTTAAGTCCTTACCCGCCAACTGTCCCTCTTTCACCTCCTTCAGCCATGTGGGCTTGACTTGTAACTCTGCCAACAGGCTTCCGTCATCATACAAACTTAAGTGAGCGAACAAAGCCCTTAAATCTGACACAACCTTCCTACTTAGGGCATCAGCTACCACATTCGCCTTGCCCGGATGGTATTCTATCGAACAATCGTAGTCCTTCAGTAATTCCACCCACCTTCGCTGCCTCAAGTTCAACTTCTTCTGAGTCAACAAATACTTAAAGGCTCTTGTGATCTGTGTAGATAACTGGCCTTTCTCCATAAAGGTAGTGCCTCCAAACCTTAAGGGCGAAAACCACTGCTGCGAGCTCCAAGTCATGAGTTGGGTAGTTAACCTCATGCGGCCTTAACTGCCGAGACGCATAAGCAACTACTTTTCCTTCTTGCATTAGCACACAGCCTAACCCTGTGTGCGAAGCGTTACAATATACTACAAAGTCCTTGCTTGCCTCAAATTTGAATTAACACAGAGGAGCTTAGTCAACACCTCTTAAGCTTTTCAAAGCTCTCCTGCTGCTTATTAGTCCATTCAAAGAGTACTTCCTTCCTTAGTAACTTTGTCAAAGGCGCTACTATTGACGAGAATCCTTCCACAAACCTTCTGTAATAGCCTGCCAAGCCTAAGAAACTTCGGATCTCAGCCACAGACCTAGGTGGTTTCCAATCCAACAACTGCTTGATCTTCCTTGGGTCCACTCTTATTCCTTCTGCGGATACCACATGTCCTAAGAATGCCACCTCCTTAAGCCAAAATTCACACTTGCTGAATTTGGCATAGAGCTTCTTTTCCCTTAACACTTCCAACACAACTCGGAGATGCTCATCATGCTCCTCTTCTGACTTTGAGTACACCAAAATATCATCGATGAATACAACGACGAACCTATCCAGGTAGGGTTGGAAAACCCGATTCATCATGTCCATGAATGCGACTGGAGCGTTCATTAAACCAAACGGCATCACCACAAACTCAAAATGGCCATATCTTGTCCTAAAAGCGGTCTTATAGATGTCAACCTCCTTCACCTTCAACTGGTGATATCCCGACCTTAAGTCTATCTTCGAGAACACAGCTGCCCCTTTCAGTTGATCGAACAAGCCGTCTATCCTTGGCAAAGGATATTTGTTCTTGATGGTCAGCTTATTCAACTGATGATAATCTATGCACATACGCATAGTTCCGTCCTTTTTCTTCATAAATAGGATCGGTGCTCCCCATGGAGACACACTGGGTCGAATAAACCCACGATCCAACAACTCTTGGATTTGAGCCTTGAGCTCCACTAACTCCTTTGGCGCCATTCGATATGGAGCGATTGACACAGGAGCTGTTCCTGGTAGCAAATCAATTCCAAATTCCACCTCCCTATCTGGGGGTATTCCTGGTAATTCATCAGGGAACACATCTCCAAAATCTCTTACAGTTCTAACTCCATTGACACCTTCATCCTTTCCACCTAACGCACTTACGAAGGCCAGGAACGCCCTGCACCCTTTCTTAACCATTTTCTCAGCCTTTAGTGCCGAAACTACGTTAGACAAGTAGTTCCTCCTTTCGCCGATCATCACTACTACTTCATCCTCCGGGGTCCTTAGTTCCATACGTTTAGCCGCACAATCCAACACGGCTCGATGCTCTACTAGCCAATCCATTCCAAGTATAAGCTCAAATTCTCCGAAGGGTAACTCCATTAAATCACCAAAAGTTTACTCCCTGAATCTCTGGGGTACATTCAAAAATCTTATCTATTACTACGGTTTGGCCTAATGGGCTTACTACGATTATCTCGCTTATCGAGAGTTCGAGTCTAGGCCTAGTGTTTCCACTACACTACATGCAACATATGAATGGGTAGAGCCCACATCAATCAGAGCAAAATAGGGTTTGTCATGAATAAAGAACGTACCGATTATAACATCCAGCGCGTCTCCATCTTCCCTCTGGCGAACCGCATAAACCAAACCCGGTTGCCTTGCTTCAAAGATTAGCAAAGACCTCGGCCTGTGCTCCACGGCCTCTGTAACTACCTCTGTTGCGGGACCACGACGACCGTTTGTGGTGCTGGCATCGCCTCTACCAACCTAATTAGCATTTTGTGCTTTGCGGTTGGCTTTCATCTAGTAGCTTGGGGCAATCCTTAAGCATATGGTCCTTGGACCCACACTTGAGACATCGTCCGTCTTTTCCAACACTCTCCCAAGTGCTTCTTTCCACAATGCTCACAAGGGCGTCTTTGCCGGCCGTACCCGCTTGTTGATTTTGTGGCCCGTCAACTCTGAGCCTCTTGTGACCTTTTTCCACCCGGCCCAAAACCTCTTTTGGGCTTATTCCTATCCATAGCCTTTGCTTGGTAGCATCCTTAATTCCCTCGGCCACCTTGGCCTTTTCCATCAAAGCAGAATTCCCGCTCCCGATGCGGTGCTATCAACGATCTCGGATCGTCCCTCACCCGAGTCCTCAAAAGCGGACACAGCGTTCATGCTCAGTTGCCACTACTCCTCGAGCATAGCGGCTCAACCTCAGAAATTCCGCCTCATATTCGGCGACCGACTTGCTCCCTTGCACTAGCCCCAGAAAAGCTTTCCTCTGCTCATCAGTGTACCTGGTTCCCACATACTTCTTTTGATGCGCTTCCTTAACGCGTACTCGGTCAGATCCTCAGCCGTGGCACCATCCCGCACAGTTAACCACCATTGATACGCTTCATCGCGTAACAGTGCCACCATTCCTTTCAACTTCTCCTCAGGGGTCAAGTCGAGCTCATCCATGATGCGCTCAGTCGCTTCCAACCAAGATCTCACGGTATCTTTGGGTGCCACTCCCGACACTCCACGAAACATCTCGGCTCCATTAGCTCGGGCCGTTCGAGCACGATTTACGAGTTCCCAAATTTCCTCCTGCACCAGCCACTAATTCCAAAACTCGCGATGCGACTGCGACACGGCATCTTCCCCGTCTGAGTGTTGCTCAAAGACCCCACATTGGGGTGGTGGTGGCGGTGGTATCTCATTGTCAGAACCCTGACCCGATCTAACGGGTTCTGACACAGTCATCCTTCCTCTACCTCGTCCACGACGACCACGTCCTCGGGAGCTCATTTCTTAGCGTCGAGATCTGATTAAGGAATTTTATGAATTAGTATTCTTGTTTCACTTATTACCCGGGAAGAAGTTTTATGAAAAGAGATTTAAGAGTGGTTCTTTCGTATTCATACAAACACACAGTCTTTCATTCATTCATCCATCCATCAAACAATTATGAACTTTCGTTCATTCAAAGAAACGTTGTAATTTTCATCGTTATTATTTTTCCACTACCTAGGGGTATTTTCGTAATTTTGTCCTACAGGGGCATTTTCGTAATTTTTCAAAAGAAAAACGTTCCTTGGTGTTTCTGTCAAAAAGTATCTTGAAAATTTCAAAATCTCGGGGTAATTTGGAAAAATTTTTAAATCCGGGGGTATTTCGGTAATTTTTGACCTTGGGGGTATTTTGGTAATTTTCCAAAAAACCAGGATAACTTTGTAAAATTTAGTAGTTAGGGATATTTCAAAAGTTGTAAAACTTTGAGGGTTCTTTTTGAGAATTTTCCTTTTCAAATGGTGATGTTTGCAAAAATTTCGAGAATCAGGGTCATTTTGGTCATTTTGTAAGTTAGGGGCAATTTTGTAATTTTTTCAAAATCAAGGTATTTTTGATAGCTTGCAATTTAGGGCTTTTTAACATTTATAAAATAATGAAGTTTTAACAAAACCGTTGAAAAGTTTGACATTTTGTAAATCAAGGGCATTTTTGTAATTTTCACAAATCAGAATTTTTTCGGAAAAATTTTGTAAAAATAGTTTTTTTTTTTCAAATTTGAAAAAAAGTTTTAAGAGTTGTAAAACTTGAGTTTGTTGTTTCGTTCTCTCTTTTTTTTTTTTTTCAAAACTTGGCTAGTTCCCTTTCGGGTTTTAGTCATTATGTTTAGCCTATGTCCGAGCCCTCTTTGGTCAGGGTGAACCAAAGCTACGCACTGTGCAGATTCAAGTGAAGAGGAGGTGAGTCACACGGACTGCTTAAATACCAAGCTCTCACTGAAACCATTCCTAGACATGCGCACAGAGGTTGCCACACCACTGAGCCCTCTGAGTTAGGGTGAACCGAAGCTACGCACCAGGTAGGATACTTGCGAAGAGGAGGTGAGTCACTAGGACTGCTTAAATACCAGGCTCTTCCGGATCCAATCCTAGACATGCGCACAGGGGTTACCACACCCTAGCTCAGTGACTTAGCCATAGGTTTGTTTAGTTCATTAAGTCTTATGAGTTTCATGTGTTTGAGTAGTCTAATCCTAGGGTTTAAATTCCTATCACACTATTCTACGTTCAATGTCTTTTCTACCCCTATATAAATCACATAATCACACATAGAGTTAGGGGTACTTACCTGGTGGACTGCGGGTCGGAGACTCAGGTGCCATGCCAGAAACCTGCTTATTTTCACAGAAAATCATTTGGGCTCGAATTAAAAATGTTTTGGGCCTTAGCCCACAGCTGAAACACCCCACACCCTGCCCACGAGCCTGAACCGGATCTGGTATGTTCCTTAAGTAAACCGGTTTTCAAATTCTTTGTTACTTAGAGAAAATTGAAATTTTAGAAAACATTGCTTTGGGTTGGGCTTAGATTGGAACCCATTTAATAATTTTTTTGAAAATCCAATTTAAGTAAAGAAATAATTTTTTGTTTTTCTTAACTTTAATCAAAAATAAATTGTAACATAATCGACTAAAAACAAGCAGAAATAAAGAAAATCCAACTGGGCCTTATGGCCTTATTACATCATTCAAACCCAAAATAAAATTTAAAGTACTAAAATTTAATAAAGTCCACTTTCTAATTAAATCCTTCATGTGATGCATGGCCACCTTTAGCTCCTCATAGACCCGGTCCATTACTTGCTCATCACCTAAAAATAATTCCCCAACGGGTGAGTCCACAGACTCAATGTGTACACACGATACTAATTTTCAACAAATCGAGCATACAAGTCATATCAATCTCATGTTCATACAAAATAAAGGATGATGCAACCCAAGCCCAAGCCTATTTGTCCATCCGCTACACACCACCCGTACCAACTTTGTGCAATCGTGGGGACTACTAAGTCGACCCTCCATCCGCTACACACCATCGAAGGCGTCAGCTGCGATCGGCGTGCTCATCGCCCACTTACGTTGTGTCTTTAGACACTATATTCGAATAATGTAACCAAAGTTACCATATTCAATAATGTGACCATAGTCACCATAATTCGTTGGTGAGACCGTAGTCATCACCTTCACTTTCTCCCTTCACATATATCCCAAATGCCCCAATTATTACATATCATTCATATCATACTTAAATTCATATTCATGTCACTTTTCGAGATATAACACATTCATAATCCTATCAAAAGTAGGAATACGTGCACTGGTACTTTTTGCCATATTTGTGGTACTTAGCCACATTCTCATTCTTATACACATTCATATTTTAAAATAATTATTGCCATAACATATTGAGAGTTAGTGTGAGTACACACCTGATTTGCTTGATAGGCTTCTTGAGATCTCGAAAATCCCGATCTAAAGTTTAGATCTGCTGTTGCCTATATTCGGCTATTATAAAAGACACATTAATAACCTTATTTGGTTTGAAAACCAAATCCTAGTAGGATTTGTATTACTTACCGTGTTGTCGAATTGGATGATTGTAAATCAAGTCCCAAAATTGCTAATATTCCTTCCCTTGAAATCGGCTAACACTAAATCATGTAACCATGTGAGTCTCCGGCTTTTGAAATAAATGAGAAATAAATGAGAAATAACCCCAAATACCAAAATTAAGCCTTGGCCGAATATCACTTACCTTGTGATGGGATTCCCAAAACTGATTTCTTGCCTCCTTTATATCTGTCGAAATCTTCATGTTAGATCTATTCTAACATATACATCATAACCTTTAATCGAATAAATTTTCTTACCTTAGATCCTTAGATTTCCCGAAAGATCCTTCAAATTTCAGCCAAATTTGCTAACAGAGTTGTACCTTGATTTCGATGGAAAGAAGAGAAATAAGAATTGATTGATTACAGATCTTACCCTTTTGATATTGTAGATGATTGCCCTCTTTCTTAGAATCCACAAAGATTCGGCTTGACAGTAGAAACGGAGAAGAAACTAGAAGAAAAAGAGAGGGATTTTGCTTAATGAAAATTCGGCAGAGAGGGGGAGAGAGCTTAGAGAATTTCGGCAACACTAGAAAGATGAGAGAAACTCTTTTAGTTTTCCTCCTATAGCCGAAGTTATCAATAGGAGAGTCCCTTACTTGGCCACTACTCCTCAAGTGATAATATTAACCTTTAATTATCACTTTTATTCAAAATTAAAGGTGTTTAATCCTTTATTTATCTCCTCAAATTATCCTAATTTAAAATCCCTTATTTATCACTTTTTAATCATGTATTTATGGAATTAAAACACCTTGGTTTCTAGATGCTTGTGCCGTCCACCTTTAAGCCTGGGAAGCAAAAAATTAAACTTCATTTATTTACTTCCCTTGTGACTCGAACCCAGACCCATGCCTCTTGCACATGGCGCCATTTCCATAGGCCCTAAGTGGCATCTTCAGGCCACTTTTCCAAGCCTGTTTGTGTGTCAAATTTCCCCAACTTTTTCTTTTAAGGCCCTCTTGCCTTTATTTCCTATTTTAAACTTTAAAACACATCATTTCGGCGTCATTTCTAAGTTTCCTAAAATTTTCGATCGGTTCTGTAACTTGCCATTTTTCTTACATTCCAAGTTTCCAAAAATGTTCAGGTTTTCTAAAATGTTCAGTTTCCAAAATGTTCAGGTTTCCAAAAATGTGTACTTTCCATTTTTGAACCATTTCCTTACATTTCTAGGTTTCCTAAAATGTTCATGTCCTATTGCATTTCCAGGTTGCCAAAAATGTTCATTTCCATTCATTTTCGTGCATTTCTGAGTATCCAAAAATATCAAAAATTTATTCATTATGCTTAAGACTTGTTATTTCTTACAATTAAACTGAAAATGCATAGGCCCTTTTGAGGATGTTACATTAATGAATATTAAGGAGAAGAATAGGTGTAGTTTCGGCTTTTGAATCAAAGTGAAGATGAGGGATTAGGCTTAGAGATTTCGGCTTTTGCAGAGAATGAAAAAGAAGATGGAACTTTAGGAATTTTCGGCTTTTACTCATAGAAGAAGAGAAAAGAATGAGAGAAAAACCCAAATGCCGAAATTGAAGAGATATTCCCCCTATTTATAGAAATTTCGGCACTTATCTAACCTTGCTCATCTAAAAGAGACTTAATTATCTCTAACTCCTCCCTCCTTTATCAGCATATTATCCACATATTTTAATCATTAAAACCCCTAAATTTTAGCCTTGTTGCCATCCACTCCACCTAATCCTAATGCCCAAAATTAGCTAATTAAAAGAATTGGGCTCCATGAAACTTAAATTTGGGCCCCTTACTCCCTTGTGTTGCGTCACCTCCTAAGATTGGGCCACAACCCCACTTTGGTATTTTAAACATAGATACTACCTTTTAAACCCTATAATGCCCAAACAGATAATTTTAATCAAGGCCTTTGCCTAATTCTAAGCCCAATTTGGACCCCTATTACTTAAATTAACATATTCACCCATTAAACGCATAGGCCCAAAAATTCAGGATGTTACAGGTGACGTGGCGGGTGGAGGTACGAAGGCTGTACGGAGGAGTTGACGTGGCGTGGAGGCCCGAACGACTATTGTGGCGCAAAGTGTTTCTTCCTACCTCTTGGGTTTCTAAAACCCTAATCTGTTTTAGGTCATCCGGGCCTATTCCAAAATTGGGCCTCTGTAATTGAGTTTAGTAGTTAGGTTTGGGTTGGTTAATTTTGGGCTAGTGTGCTGGATGTAATTTGGGCTCTCAAGCCCTGATATTTGTAAAAGATGGACTATAAGTTTTGGACTTTTATTAATGTTTTTTATTTGTTTTTTTTTTTTAATTTTTTGGTTTATTTAGTTAATATCAGGCCCGGGCAAATTGGGCCAATTACAGTATTAATAGTTGGCGCACTATTAAAGCTAAGTAAAAAAAAAAAGTGAAGCATCATCTGTCTTGGCGAAGGTACGTGTAATTTATGTGAGTATATATTATTGTGATGTGGTGAAGCATCGTTTAGTTTTGGCTAGGATTTTTTTTTTTAAACCAGTTTTGGCTAGGATTACATCAAGTTAGCAAGGGTTATATTTTGCCCATTCATTTTTTTTCATTTCATTTATTTTATTGTTGTATATATACATGACTTGTCGTATATAGATGGTACAATTTTATATGTATAGCTCGTCAAGTGATGTAAAATTCATATTTGTTAAGTTAGAAATTTTTTGTAACACCCCAAACCCAGCCTATGCGTTAAGGCCAAATTTGACATGTCACACAAAATAAATATACTTTAATTCCTTAAATAGATTTCAAAGGTTTGACAAAGTATACATTGAGTAAAAGATTTTATTGATAAATAAACAATTTGAGATGTAAGATCTTATAATTCGTTAACTTTGAAAATAACATTAATAGTTCAAGAAAATTTTAAAAGAACTAAATGAAAAAAGTATCTTTCGAAAAGAATTGATGAAAATCTTAAGAATAAATTTCCAAGTTAAAAATATGATTTTTTTTATTTGATCCTTTTTATATATTCTTCTTTTCAAAATAAAACATTTATTTAAGTTTTTAGAAAAATAAAATCTCAATTTTTAATATTTAAAGCAGTTTATAAATTCATCAAAAATAAACGAAACAAAAATTTATCCAGATGCCTTATTAAGACCTTAATTCAAAATAGCAAGTAATTAAAAGTACTAAAAGAAATCCAATTTTCAAATTAAACCATTTTGTAGTATGGCCTCCACCGTGTCATCCATGGCCCAAGTCTCCATCAACGATCATTACCTGAAAGGGGTAAGGAAAAATGGGGTGAGTTACTAGAACTCAGTGTGTAACCCACTTACCGTTGTTCACTAGGTCAAATTCATTAAGCAATTATTTGGGCCTAAGTCCATTTACAAAAATAATAATTTATCATATATATATTATGCATATGATATGAAATTCCCAAACCAAACCTAGTATTTCCATCCGCTACACACCACCCGTACCAATCAACACACCTGTGGGGAGTTTTAGTCACCCACCCCGCCAACACACCAATAGTAGGCATTAAGCCATTTATCAAATTTGTAGACAAGCCACCAGATTAAAAGAATTTATATGGCATTGCCATTTTTTCAGATTTGTGGCAGAGCCACCAGATTTATGTAGCAGAGCTACCAGAACTTCTCTTCATCATTATCCCATCCCATGCAATTCATGTATATAATGCATAACAATTCATAATAATGCATTCAGATATTTCTTACAAATTTTATGGCCTATTATAACAATTTATTAATTTGGCCCACTAAGCAGAATATTATCTTGGCCCATTTCACATATTTTCAGATAAACTCATTTAGCAAATATATCAATTTGACCCACATAGCAAAATATATCATTTGGCCCTTTAGGCATTTTCACAATTCGGCCCATAAGGGCATTTTCACAATTTGGTAACCTTACCCACTGAGGGTAATTCGGTAATTTCGCAACTTCAACTTAACTACTAGTGTGGAGCCTAAAATTTAGAACTGTCCATCCATGTCATACTGACTAAATTGACTATAACTCGAGTTAGGAAACTCAAAATTTAGATCTGTAAATTTTTCCTGAAACTAGACTCATATATGTTTTTACTGTAATTTTTCCAGAATTTTTGGCTTAGTCATTTAGTACAGTTTATTCATTAAAGTTTCACTTGTTTAGCTGTTCGACAGTTCTGCCCTCTCTTCACAAAATCTCAAATATCTCATTGTACAGAACTCAAATAATGTTTTCATTTGCTCCACATAAAAATAAACTCACTATCGATTCTAAGAATATAAACCATGTCCCATAATTACATTGTTTCAATTTATAATGATTTTTCCAAGTCAGAACAGTGGATCACGTAATCATTCTGAACCAGGCTTACAAATATTTAAAAATACCAAAATATAAAAATCCTTTGCTTGCTCTATTTCTTTTATAAGAAAATAGACTCAATTAGCTTTCAATCCATATCTCTTTCACTTTCTAATTCAATTTCCACTATTTTTGGCGATTTTTCAAAATCACATCACTGCTACTAACCAAAACTGTTTTATTGCAAAATATTGTTACCACTTCGAACATACTTATGCCAGAGTGGTCACAAATGCCGGTTTGTGGCTTTTCATTTGTTCGACCGAATCATAGAACATTCGATGCAAACATTTAGAGAGGTATGAGATTACACACCATTTCAGATATGTATACGGAAGGTACAGGATTACACACCTGATTTCGGAAAGGACTAAACCTTCTTGATCGTCGGCACCTATGACACCCGAACTCTCGATTAGAAAAATACCACGATGAGAGAAAGTAGTTGTTTAGGGAGAGGATTTCGACTTACCACTACTTCCAAAGGTCAATGACTAGAGAAGAGCGAGTGATTTAATCCCTAAAATAATTGATTAGTCATAACCTTCGATCTAATTTGCAATATAACCGAGCAATGAGAGATCGAAGTAAATCATGAAGAAATTCCTTACCCTAACGATGACAGATCCAACTTCCACTGATTCGACTTAAGGATAAAGATAAGTTGGCAAGGATGTGAGATTCGGCCCACCCACTAGAATGCTACAAGAAGTAGAAGAAGGAACACTCGATATGAGGGAGTAGGAGGAAATGATGTTTTGGTTTAGAAATAAAGCGAAACAACCGAATGATGAGGGTCTCACATTCAGCTATGGAGAAGAGAAGATGAGAGGGGAGAATGAACTTACTTACCTGATTCAACCAAGGAAGAAAACGTCCAACACTCAAGAGGGAGAGAAGGTAGGGTGTTTAAGAGATTCGGCTATTACCTCATCTCATCTCAAATCCTGTAATAATTTTATTGATTCTAAACTAGGTAACCGAATTTTCAAAACAAAATTGAAGGGGCTCAATGTTCGGCCAATGCACTAAATTTTAAAGACTTTAATATCATCTCCCATGCTTGTTTTGTTTCTTCATGTTTTAAAATTCAGCCAATTCTCCCTTATTAGCTGTCCATGCTTGTTCCACTCTTAAGAGATTTTTAAAGCATAAAAAAAAAATTAAAAACTCCCATGCACCCATGCCGTCCTTCATGCACCCAAATTGATTAAAAAAAATTCAGCCACATTATATTCATGCCATCCATGCCTTTTGAATATTTAAAAAAATTCAAGCTCATACTCACGCATGCTCCAAGGTTTGTCTTCTAAAAAATCAGCCCATGCTTCATGTGGCTTCCTAAATTTCCAAGAATAAAATAATACCCATACCTACATGTGGCTTCCTAAATTCCCATGAATAAAATAATGCCCATATATTTTTTGTAAGTCCACGTGAAAATCAAACTCCTTTGTCTTCAATAGTTGGACGGCAAAAATGGGAATAAACTGATACATGCCATGCTCTCATGTTTGGACAAGCTTATGGGAATAAATTAATGCAAACCATGCATTGCCAATGACCAAGTGGATGGATGACACCCTAAGGAAATTGAATTAAAAAAAATGCCATGCATCTTTATTGAGCCCACAAAGACATGCTCCCATTATTTCTAGGATGTTACATTTTTTTTAAGAGTGATCGAAATTAAATTATAGTTTTTACTATGATAAAAATATAATTTTTAAAGTTTTATCATTTTTAAAAGAATAAAAATGTAATTTTACTTTTATTAATTTAAAATTTTACAAATTATAAAAAGAAAATTTAAAGGGGCTGGTAGATTCGCCATTGTACCTCGTTGAAAGGTCAAAATTTTGATCAGGCAAAAGGATAAGTACTGTACGACATACTTTAACAGGGAAGTACCTCATTGGTAATCCAAAACAAGATCAATACCTCGCCAGGCCAAGTACTAGGATAAATGTCATAAAAAAATTGATTTGGAATAAATTCTACACAAATAAAGCCTCACCAAACTCATTAGCACCTTGCCTCTTGATCGATGCAGGTTTTGTTAAGGAAGATTTAAATTCTCACCTCCATTTACATATATTTCTTTATTGATATATGCAAATCCAAAGTTACTGATGCATCGCAAGGCTTAATTTTCTCAATTATTTAGAATGTACATCATTTATTATTGCCATGACCACTGACATTACTTATATCTTCCTTGTGATCCATAATTCAAGATTTACACTATACGTTTAAGGCGAGCCTCACTCTACCTTAAAGAGGTGCAAGGTTAAAAATCTATCTTCTAAGATTTTCAAAATTTTACGGTTCGCAGATTTAAGATCATGACCTTTTACTTATAAGATTTTTAAACTCTTACGATTTGCCAATTTAAGATTGCGACCTTTTACTTATAAGATTTTCAAAATCTTACGATTTGTCGATTTAAGATTGCGACCATATACTTAAAATACTTTTAGAATCTTCTGGTTCATCGATTTAAGACCGCAGCAATATACTTATAAGATTTTCAGAATCTTACGGTTTGTCGGTTTAAGATTGCGACCATATAAAATTATTAGAATTTTCGGTTCACCAATTTAAGATTGCAACCATATACTTATAAGATTTTTAGAATCTTATGATTCGCCAAATCCCTTGCACACACACCTCATCTATCTCCCTTGTCAACTCCCACGATACACCTCGCTGATCTAAACCACCAATCCTCCTAATGTTACTCGTTAATCTAAGTTGCAATTTTGTTAAGTCATAAGACAAATTGTAATATTGCTCGTCAAAAACAAACTACGATCCCTTGCAATTTATAAAATACACAAATATCACCTACTTTGAGATGCTACGAAACACTCTGTTCCTCCTCCATTCGAATAGCCTAACATCAGAAAAGTTTATATATTTGAGAAGTTAAGTTTCATTTTGTACATCTATATGATAATAAGTTCTTTGCAAACTTGAAGCTGGTCACGGCTCGTGAATCATAAACAAAACAAAAAGTATAATAGCAAGCAAACACGACAATCATCTAAGCTTGCATAAAGTCATAACTATATTTTGAACTTCATTCTTAATTCAAAGTTGAGTACAATTAAGCTGTTAATTACACGAATGACACATGCAATTATGTCTCAGAAGAGTCACTTTATAATTCTTCTTCGACAAAGTGGGGAACAAGTTGTTATAGAATACCTCATAACCCGAAATTCAATCCGGCCCTGTGAACCGAAATCTGACCCATAATTGGCACCCTCGCAATCTTGCAAGGTAGACATTGACAGGGAATGCCTGTAACCTTGCGAGGTGAAACATCAGCACCTTGCAAGGTGGAACATCAGCAACTTGCGAGGTGGAACACCCAGCAAGACATTGAGGTGGAACATCAACACCTCACAAGGTGGAATACTCCACAACCTTGCAAGGTGTTACATCAGGCCCTCGCGAGGAAGACATTTGAACACACCTCGCGAGGGACACACGAGCACATATGATGACACCTGGGTGCGAATCCTATTAGAAAGGGAGTATGTGCTATCTTGAATTGTATGCATGGAATCCAACTACCTTCCTACCATGTCACATCAAAAAAATCATGTCTTATAAATAAGGAAGATCCACTCCCAAATAGAGGGGAGACAGAAAAGAACCTCTACACAGTTATTGGACACATTTTGTTCTTTCATGCACCTTTTTCTCCTCAATATAAAATTAACCAGCTATTCTTTTAAAAGATTAACTAAAATATAAATTTTTTAAATAAAACAAATATAGTTTTTCACTCCTGAAGTTGTTCTTATATCTAGTATACTTAATATAGATATAACTCTCTCGTCTTATCAAATAATGCTTAATTTTGACAATATTACGTTAAACTAATATGTAGGCTTAGAAGTATCTCCCTTCAGTACAAATTACAAAAAAAAAAAAAAAATAAAGCCAAATAGAGTATATATAGATATCAAGCATATATCCAATTCATGGTTGAGTCATAATATAAAATTAGGAGACAAATGCCAATCTGGTCACCTTTTGCATTTAGAATTATTAAGTTTAAAGTGAATGGCACCTTAAAACAGATGCCTGAGTGAGTTAACAATTAACATCGAAGTTTGTTTTTTCAAGGAAATACTATCAAGATAGAACAATAAAAATAAAAAATATCGTATGTAGTATAAAAAATAAATAAGACATTACAAATGGATACTTAAATGTCATACCTGCAGAATAACTTTAAAGATAAACTGGAGTTACTGTAACATTAGAAGAATTCAATGATCATATTGTAAATTTTTAAAGTTAAGTGAGGAAACATAAATTTATTAATAATTTAGGTGACATTGGAAATGATTTACCCCTTATATGGTTAATTTATTATACAAAAATTATATATATATATTTAAAAATAATAATAATTTATCAAAAAAATCCAAATACGTTAAAAGATATTTGTTTAATTGAAAAGAATTTTTACTTAGAAGTGAAAACATCAAGAATAGGACTAAAGAAAAAAAAAAGAATAGAAAAAAAAGTTTTGATATGAATGAAGTCTACAAATTTCATGCGCATAAACATTGTTGTTATGGATGAAGCATGCATGGTGTAAACTAGTATATAAGTAGGTGTATATTGCAATATTTGAAGCATAACACAACCAAACCAAAGTACGTAGAAAGCTAGCAGGGCTGTTTCTCAAATGAAAAATGCTCAACAAACCACAAACGACAAACTTTGGAACTCTTCCAGTGAAGCTCTAACCTTGACTGACAAGAAAGTTTGGCAAGGCTCTCATTATGTGGATTTTCCAGAAATAATTGAAGATGGAGATGCGGGTGAGTTTACACATGAGTCAGTGACTGATGATAGTGATATTCCAGGTCAGTTGCTGGTCTTGTGTACAGGGATCGTGATGGAACTAAGTGGGTAGTTGCCTGGAGCAATTCCAGTATCTTTAATCACAAATACAACTGATTCACACTCTATTACTCCCCAAGTATAAAGACCTCACCTTTGTGCCTAAAAACTAGAACCCTCACATCCAAATGAGCCATAGCATGCATGACACAACCAGGCATCACGCACATCACGCGTAGTAAGGGGCTAGGGGCGTGCAAGGCTAGCGCCACAACTCACACACCCCTATGCGGGCCTTGCGCTGATGCAATAGCTTTGGTTCCTTGGTTTGGGGAAATTTTCATCTATTTTTATATGTAAAACTTTAGATTTTTTCATAGGGTAAATTACACCAACAGTCACTCAACTTTAGGATAGCTAACAAAACAATCACCTAGGTTTCATTTCAGTCACTCAACTTTGAAAAAATAACAAAACAGTCATTTTAACCATTTTTCGTTATAGATGTAACGAAAAAATGACATGGCATTTAACGGTGGGTTATTTATCATTGTAACAGTCCTTTTTAACCCTAAACAGCCCTGAGTAGTAGAAGAAGAGAAAAAAAGAATAAGAGAAGAAACAGAGAAGAAGAAGAAGAAGAGGAGGAGGAAAAGAATAAGAGAAAATGGAAGGAACTTTGTATCAGCGATTCCCAATGGTCAAAATCCAGGAACTCAAAGATGACTACACTTCCACGACACTGACACCTCCATGGCCAATGCCCTCCGCCGCATCAGGGATATCTTCAGGTGGTCAAGCCTCTTCTTATCACCCATGTCTATAATTTCATTTGCCTTATCTCAGCAAATTCAATAGCTTTTTTTGTTGCTGTTCTTTGCTTTTAATTTCTTTGAAGGGTTTGGGTTTTGATCATCTTCACAATGGATCATTTTCGTGTTAGTTTTAGGGTTTCTTCTTTATTCATTCATCGTTGCTAATGCCTTTATAATATGCAACTTAGCTTTGGTTTCATCTACAATGGAAGAACACAGTGGTTTTTTAGTGATTCTAAAAGCTTGTGTTTTGTTGAGAGGGAGAACTTTGACTGGTATAACGTTGGCGGTGGTTGTAAACTTAGCCTTGGCAGCCATTGAAGCATCGTTCCATTACCGTGTTGTGAGAGCTTATCATGGTGCTTGTAACACCCTTAACCCGTATCCGTCGCCGGATTAGGGTCACAAGGTATTACCGAACACAAGTGCAGAACCAAACATTCACACGAGTCATATCCATATATATATAAAGCATGTAGCTAATTAAATTAAACACACACATTCTTGCTCATATTATACATATAGATCATACCTCAAAATTCACTCAAAAACATACCATGTATATCATCATATTTTTAAACAAGTAAATATGCCACAAAGCTATACAATATATACATGCTTTACCAAACACTTAACTCGAATCATATACACTTCATCTTAATAATAATATTCGATTACTAACACAAATTAAACACTTTGCATCATAAATCCGTGCATGCTATACACGGCTTAAAGTCCATAAACAACTACGGCATTAACCACTCCATATTATGATCAAACATATTTCATTAAAATGACTATATCGAAGTGAACCATTCAAACATGATCATGTATTCCATGCTCTAATCGGCTAGCAAATTACCATATAAAATTTTTACCCATTTCATGCACTACTCATATACTAATATTATCCATATATAAACATGCTTATAACTTACTCATGTGATCAAACCAAATCATCCTATTTTATAACCGAATGCATACCTAGACATAGCAAATTTTCACTATTAAATAATCGAATTATAATCCAACAAGAATACATATATGCCTTGACCGAATATGCCAACCCAAACATATTCAACAATCACTCATTTCAACTTCCAAAACACAACTTGGGACTTTTAAGATTTACCTCATAACAAATCATATATATATATATGTAACTATATATTTATGCTTATAAAGAACTCATAGGACAACCATACTTATAATCCAACTATGATAAACACACATAACATGATTTAAAAACTAAAGCATTAAAACCATTGACATTAAGAGTAAGCCATTTTCGCATGGCTATAATATATACAAGGACAAAATTCATAGTTCAAACATAGTCTAGCCTATACATGCCTTTAGTCCAAAATCCAACTCAAAAGTACCAAAATCAGTTGATAGTGTGGATGACTTCGTTGACAATCCCCTCAGCTCGTAGCTTGGTCAAAATCTATAAAGCAGAGTGAAACGACACACAAATTAAGCGAACTAGCTTAGTAAGTCTCAAGCAATTAAAAGTAATTCAATAGAACTTTCAAGCAATTTAGAACAAATATTTCATATCAATTAAGCTTTAACAAAACACATAAGGTATCTCATTGCCGAACCCCAATACCTTAATTAACTTAGCATTCTTCATTATCTTACCTTAAACAAATAAATTACTATCTCGGCTCAAGATTCAAATAGTAAGTATCAACTTTCAACCATATACTCATTTTATGTGCACATCATTCAATAAAACTACATACAAGAACATATATACACTTATCCATTCAACATTTCATATATCTAAGTATTCAATATCCATGTAAAGATATTATGGTCACATAACCAAAAGGCCGAATATGCATATATAGTCATTAGTCACATTCTTGCCCAATAAAACACACATATATGCTTACTTAATTGATCGAATATTGAAAACATACCTCTAATTTGGCTTTCAAATGGCCGAATATACAAAACTCATCCCTTGCTTTCTCTTTTTCTTATTTCGGTTAAAGGATGAACTAAAATGGCCATTTGTTTCTATGTTTTATCCAATATATATACATAATAATTCATTTACATTTTTAACCTTTCATTAAACAAATAAAACAAACATGTAATAAGGGTATAATTTTCTTTCACTCATCCACTAACCATGTTTCTTTTATTATAATATAAATATAACTTATAAAATAAATATAATAAAACTTTAGCTTATAATATTTAATATATATATATATCTATATATATATAAGCACATATATATACATATTTCCTTGCTCATGCCGTCCACTACCAAAATAGTGGCTAATTTGCCACATAAGTCCTTAACACTTAAAAGCCACACTAATTTAGCCATTATTCAAATAAAAAGCCACTTTTACAATTTCTGCAATTTAGTCCTTTTTATCAAATTAAACCCACAACAGACAAATTAACTTTCGAAAATTTAGCTCATGCTTAGTCACATATCAACGGCACAGAAAATAATATTAAAATATTATTCAGACTCGAATTTGTGGTCCCGAAACCACTGTTCTGACTAGGGTGTAAACCGGACTATTACAACTCTCCCCCCTTAGGGATTTTCGTCCCCGAAAATCTTATCGTTAAACATAATTGGATATTGTTATCTCATTGAATCCTCAGACTCCCACGTAGCCTCTTCTATTCCATGTCGATTCCATAATACTTTTACTAACGGAATTTTCTTATTTCTCAACTCTTTCACTTTATGGGCCAAAATACGGATCGGTTCCTCCTCGTATGCCAAATCTGGTCGGATTTCAATCTCAGATGAGGTAATCACATGTGATGGATCCGATCTATATTTACGAAGTATCGAAACATGAAATACATTGTGTATCTTTTCTAGTTCACAGGGCAACTTTAATCTATATGCAACAGGCCCGACACGTTCGATGATCTCATACGGTCCGATGAACCTCGGACTTATTTTGCCTTTACACTCAAATCGAAGCACTTTCTTCCACGGAGAAACTTTTAACAATACCCAATCTCTGATCTAAAACTCAATGTTTTTACGTTTCAAATCCGCGTATGACTTTTGACGATCTGATGCAGCTTTTAAACTATCACGAATCACTGCCACTTTCTGTTCAGTCTCCTTAACCAAGTCAACCCTGTGCATCTTATTTTCACTGAGCTCGGTCCAATATAACAGTGTACGACATTTACGACCGTACAAAGCTTCTTAGGGCGCCATTTTGATACTAGATTGAAAGTTATTATTATAAGCAAATTCAATCAGGGGTAAGTATCGCTCCCACGTACCTTCAAACTCGAGGATGCAACATCTCAACATATCCTCAAGTATCTGAATGGTTCGTTCAAATTGACCATCTGTCTGCGGATGAAAAGTTGTGCTAAAGTGTAATTTAGTACCTAAAGCATCTTGCAATTTCTTCCAAAACCGCGACATGAATCTCGGGTCTCTATCCGAAACAATAGAAATCGACACACCATGTAATCTCACAATTTGAGATACATACAACTCAGCAAGCTTATCGAGCGAATAGTCCATACGAACTGGAACAAAGATAGCTGATTTGGTTAGTCTATCCACTATAACCCAAATTGCATCTTTCTTGCTCGATGTCATAGGCAAACCGGATACAAAATCCATAGTAACTCTATCCCATTTCCATTCAAGTATCATGATCGGCTTAAGTAACCCAGAAGGCACCTGATGTTCAGCCTTTATTTGCTGACAAACTAAGCACTTCGAGACAAATTCAGATATGTCCCGTTTCATACCAGGCCACCAATAAAACTGTTTCAGATCGTTATACATTTTCGTGCTACCCGGATGTACAGACAATCGGCTACTGTGAGCCTCATTCAATATCATCTAAATCAAATTCGAATTTCTCGGCACACATATTCGGCCTTTGAACTTTAAGCATTCATTCTCATCAATTCGAAACTCTGACTCAACATTGCTTTCACACTGAACTTGTCTTGCCAACAAATCTCTGTCAACTTTCTGAGCATCACTAATTTGTTGAATGAACAACGGTCTTGCTTTTAATTCATCTACTATCGAACCATTATCAGACATAACCATATGCGCGTTCAACGCACGAAGAGCAAATAATGACTTTCGACTTAAAGCATCCGCAACAACATTAGCTTTTCTCGGATGATAGTCAATCACTAATTCGTAATCTTTCAACAGCTCTAACCATCTGCGTTATCTCAGGTTCAAATGTCTCTGAGTCATCAAATATTTCAAACTCTTGTGATCTGAATAAACATGGCATTTCTCACCGAATAGATAATGACGCCAAATCTTTAAGGCGAACACAATGGCTGCTAGCTCTAAATCATGTGTCGGGTAATTTCTTTCGCGTGGATTCAATTGTCTCGAAGCATAAGCCACGACTTTGCCTTCCTGCATCAAAATGCAACCCAAACCATTCAAAGATGCATCATTATAAACAACAAATTCATTACCCGACTCAGGCTAAACTAATACTAGAGCTTCGGTCAAAAGAGCTTTCAACTGATCGAAACTTTTCTGACACTTTTCTGACCATTCAAATCTAACATCTTTCTGTAATAGCTTTTTCAACGGAGTAGCTATTATAGAAAAACCTTTCACAAATCGTATGTAGTAACCAGCAAGTCCCAAAAAACTTCGAATTTCAGAAATATTACTCGGTGGTTTCCAATCAAGTATAGCCGATATTTTATTCGGATCTACCCTAATTCTTGATGATTAAACAACATGGCCTAGAAAACTGACTTCATTCAACCAGAACTCACATTTACTAAACTTTGCATACAACTGTTTATCTCACAAAGTTTGAAGCACATGCCTCAGGTGCTCAGCATGTTCGGTTTCATCTCTGAAGTAGATCGGAATATCATCTATAAACGCTACCACAAATCGATCCAAATCTTCGATCAAAATCGATTCATCGATCCATAAAAGCAAAGAGTGCATTAGTGAGTCCGAAAGGCATAACTAAAAACTCATAATGTCTGTACCTCGTTCGAAAAGCAGTCTTTGGCACATCAGAATCTCTGACTTGCAACTGATAATAACCCGACCTCAAATCTATCTTTGAAAACACTTCAACTGATCAAACAAGTCTTCAATCCGTGGCAATGGATATTTGCTCTTTATAGTTACCTTATTTAGGTGTCGGTAATCAATGCACATTTGCACAGTCCCATCCTTCTTTTTCACAAATAAAACTGGTGCACCCCAGGGAGAGAAACTCGGTTGTGCAAAGCCCCTATCTGTTAACTCTTGCAACTGTGCTTTCAACTCTTTTAATTTTGTAGGTGCCATCTGATACAGAGCTATCGAAATCGGAGTCATCCATGGTACTAATTCAATACCAAACTCTACCTCTTGAATAGGTGGCAAACCCGGTAATTCCTCGGAAACACATCTGGAAACTCACACATGATTGGAACTGTAACATCCTGAATTAATGGGCCTTTGCATTTGATGTGTGTTACATTTAAATGAGCTAATTAGAGTGTTTAAGGGGTTCAGATTGGGCTCAGGATTGGACCAAGGCCTTAATCAAATTTTCTGTTTGGACACTCTAGTGGAAAGCCTGTCAGGATAAGGCTTAAGAGATGTTATCTGTGTTTTAAGACACAAATGGGCTTGTGGCCCAGTGGCAAAGTGGCTCCACTTAAAGAGTAGGGAGGTGGCATCAACTGAGGGGGCTCAAGTTCGAGTCGCATGAAGCTCAATTATTTTAATTAAAGTTAGGTAATTTTCGGCATTTAAATGAGCAGAGTTGGAGTCAGCTAGGATGCTTTAAAATAGGATTTATTTGTTTGGATAATGAGGATAATAGGGTTGATAATGTGGCAGATAAAGGAAGGAAGAGGTGGTGTTATCCATGTCACTTAAGGATGAGTGATCAGATGAAGATAAGGGAGAAAATTTAGGATTTATTTGTTGGTCACAGTGGTGGCCGAATTTCAAACTCAAGGGGAGGGGAATCGGTTTGGTATATGGGCAAGGGTACCAAAATTTCCCTTAATTAGTAGCTTAGTTTTAGTTTTAAAAAGGGGCATTTTTGGGATTTAGGTAGTAGGTGCCGAAATTATGTTTAAGTGAGGGTTTCTCTTCTTTATTTTTAGCATTTAAGGTTCACATCTTCTCTCTATTCCTTCTTTTCTGAATAAAAGCCAAGAACTCCCTTAAGCATTCTTTCTTTTCACATTTATCTGCCATAGCCGAATCTGCTCTAGCCTTGCCGAAGTCCTTTTTTTTCTTATACCATTCCTATCACTTCTTTACGTTTGATATTACTCTTCTTTTCTCGATTAGTTCTTTATAAAAGCTGAAATCACCCAATTCTTCTCAGCATCTTTCCCTTCAAAAGCCGAAACTCTGAACTTTCTTCTCATCTCCATAGCCGAATACCTCCTATTCTCTTTTGCTGATCTCTTCACTAAAAGCCGAATCTATAAAGATTTCTTTCTTTCATCTTCTCTTTCTGATCCTCTCAAAAGCCAAAATCTTCTAGGAGTTGCTGAAATCTCTATAAAGGTAGGTACTGATTTCCTCTAATCTGTTCTATTTCTCTTTCAGTTTTTAGAAGATAAAGCCGAAAGGCTAATGGATTGTTGGTTTCTTATGTTTATGTGTTGGGCGATATTCAGGAATTGAAGTAGATCACTCAGAACTAAAAGCCAGAACTGCTAGTCTCTGAATCTCATATCTCTCTCTTTTCGGGATTTTAAGGTAAGGGGTTCTCTTTAGATTCTCGCTAGATTCGCTATCATAATTGTGATCTTAACCATATGTTGTGATGGTAGCAACTGATAAGGGTTTCTGATGGAATCAAATGTCGATTAGGCGAAGAGGGGGATTGGATCTGTAAAACTAATCCCTAAGTTTAAGAAACGAGCGGTGTCAGCAGTTCAGGATTGGCCACCGGGTTGTGGACCGGCTTATGAACAACACCTTAGGCAGATAGCAGTTGTGCCGGCTACGGATAACTTCGACATAGGAAGTACCATCTTGTCAGTAATCAGGTGTGTAGATCTCTAACACACTAGTTAACTGTAATATATGTGTTGACAGTCAAATAAAACCCGAAAAGGGGTAGACAAAGGATGCCAGGTACGTAATCATAGAAATCTCTTCATGGGTATCGATATATATGAAAGCCTGTTTTCTTAAAGATGGTATGATATTTTCAATTTTTCATGTGTGTATGCATAGGGTGGGATTATGGTAATGAAAGGGAAGAGCATGATAGGTCACTTGGTGATCGGTGGTTAAACCACGAATTAGGTCACATAGTGATCGGTGGCAAAGCCACACTGAAATGATTCCTGATTAATAGGAATAGGCAGTATGGCTGTCGATATGGTGTGTGTAGCGATTGGCGGGTTGATTGTAGAAATCCCAGGGTGTCTTTGGTGATGCGAAATGGTGTATAGAGGATGGACTTTTAGGATGGGTTGGGCCATTTACCATTCATCATTTAATATGTATGTATGTTTGTTGCCATAGTGTGTGAGCCAAGGCCCATAATGTGTTTGTGGGCCTCAGGTCGTTGTGTGTTTTGGGATTTATACACTGAGTCTTGGTGACTCACCCTTTCAATTTTTCTCTACTCTTTCAGACGAGCAGTAGATCGTGGACATGGGAGCCGAGGCGGACTCTAGGGGCCATCAAGTTATTTGTTTTTACACTTTTCTATTTATTTTAAGTTTTAAATTTTGGAAATCATCTGATGTAATAAGGCCACCATAGCTTAGGTTATAAGTTGATATTTGGTAATGTTTATGTTTCTTTTTAATTTATGATCAAAGACTTATGTTAAAAGAAATAAAAAAGTGGGATTTTTCAAACAAGTAATTTGTATAAAAGAAATAAAAATATTACAAGGGTTTTCTTTAAATAACACTTATTTAACGAATACTTCAACAAACCAACTGAGATTTCAAAACATTTCAAAGCAAAGTTTCTAATATTTGAACCCGTAACATACCAGATCTGGTCGTGGCGTTTGGGCCGGGTTTGGGGTGTTACAGGAACGGATTCAATCTTCTTTTCAGTCACTTTACTGTCAACCACATAAGCAAAGTAAGCTTCATACCCTTTTCTCATATACTTCCGAGCTAGTATCGAAGATATTACCGCTGGTAAGCCATTCAGATCATTAGAATCAATCCATATAATTTCACAGTTCTGACATCTCAAATTAATGGTTTTTCTTTAACAATTAACAAAAGCATCGTGCAAAGTCAACAAGTCCATTCCCAGGATTATATCGAATTCGTCGAAAGGCAACAACATCAAATTAGCTGGGAAACATGAATCCCAAATCATCAACGGCAACCTTTACACACTTTGTCAACCAGAACACTCTGACCCAAGGGGTTTGATACTCGAATCACAAACTCAATAGACTCAACATGCAGAGTCTTACCAGATACTAAGGTTTCATACAAGTAAGAATGAGTCGAATCAGGATCAATCAATGCAACAACAGTAATATCATAAAGGGTGAAAGTACCGGTAATAACATTAGGGAAGAAGCATCCTCATGAGCGCATATAGCATATGCTCTAGCAGGTGCACGAGCCTCCGACCGAATTGCTATATCTTTTGTTCCCCTCTGACTGCCACCTACATTCCCCGAATGTCTGGGTGGTCTACCTCGTGCTGACACGTTTTCTGTTTCACATTCTGAATAGTGTTTTGTTCGGCTATCATCGGGCACTCTCTAATAAAGTGATCCATCGATCCACACTTAAAACAGGACCAATCATGTAATGTACAACTCCCAGAATGCCATTTTCCACAATGTTTACACACAACTGGTTCTGCTGAACATTACAAACACTAGCCATCGAAGTGGCTCGAGAACCTGCAAGTAGTCGGTCTCGGTCCCGTCTAGGAAAGTCTGAAGTGGCTTTCTGTGAAACACCCCAAACTCGGCCCAAGAGCCTGGATCGAATCTGGTATGTTCCTCAAGTAAACCGGTTTCAAATTCTTTTGTTACTTAGAGAAAAACTTGTGTGATTAAAAAAAAAATATTGTTTGGGTTGGGCTTATGTTGAAAACAAACTGGATTTTTATATTAGAAAACCCCTTTTTAATATTAAGTGATAAGACATATAGAGTATATTTTAAAATGAAATACTTAGTCTTTAACTTAATCAAAATTTGTAACACAATAAAACAACAAGTAGAAATAAAATCGTTCATCATGGCCTTATGGCCTTATTACATCAAATAGTTTCCAAAATATTTCAAAGTACTAAAATAAATTCAAGAGTCCATAAAAATATAAACTTCATGTTAAGCATGGCCACCACAAGTACTCTTGCCGTCCCGTCCCATCACTGCTTCATCACCAAACATGGTCCCACAACGGGGTGAGTCAAACGGACTCAATGTGTACACGACACTAAATCATAATAGAATCAGGCATACAATAGTTACACATTCAAAACATAAAATACAAGTTATGATGCATTGCCAAACCCAAACCTAATTGTCCATCCGCTACACACCCCGTACTGCCCGGTCACCTGTGGGGACTACTAAGTCGACCCTCCATCCGCTACACACCATCGGCGCGCTCATTGCAGATCGACGTGCTCATCGCCCATATAAAATTTGTGGCATAGCCACCAGATATAATTGTGTCAAGAGACACCAGATTCGAGATAATGTAACCGAAGTTACCACATTCGGATAATGTGACCCGAAGTCACCACATTCGAGATAGTGAGACCGTAGTCATCACATTCACTTCCCCTTTTTCATATATCCCGAATGACCCATATTATCCATATCATGCATATCATACTTAAATTCACATTCTTATAAAGTTTCACATGTTATAAATAACATATTTCATAATCCTAGTGGAAGTAGGAAACGTACCTGAGTACTTAGTACCATATCATGGTACTTTAGCCACTTTCATATACTTAATAACACATATATTAATAAACATAGCCATAATACATATTATAAAGTAGTGTGGGGTACACACTGATTAAACAGCAAATTCCTTGAGATCTCAAATCGATCTACCGCTTAGATCCTTAATCCCTACATTTGATTATTCACTTACTATTTTAATAAAAAGCCATTCGGCCATAAATCCAAATCCTAGTAGGATTAGTATTCTTAAACTTACCTTGTTGCCGATTGGGACACCAACAAATCCTGAAATTGATCATTGTTTTCCTAGGAATGTCGAAATTCCTATAACCTTGCGTTAGATTTAATCTAACCATTAAAACATAAAACATGGCCTTTGGCCGAATATACATATGTCTTACCTTAATCTTAGAAATCCCGAAACCTTCCTCCTTGTAGTCAACAGTTAGTAAATCCCGAAAGATCTCTTCAAAGTTTCGGCAACAAGATATTAATGGGGTTAGTCCTAGATTTCGGCAAATCTTAAAAGAAAAAGGATGAAACCGAATGAGATCTTACCCTTACTTGAAGAAATCGATTGCACCTTCACTTCAACCTTCAGAGATTCGGCTATGGCTAAATGATGCTCTCACAACTTTCGGGTTTTGGAGGGATTAGAAAGAAAAGAGAAGAGAAGAGAGCCCTAAGAAATTCGGCAGAGAGAAGAGGAAGAAGAAAAATTGATGAGTAGCCCTCTTTCCTTCCTTTTATAGCCAAAATTACTAATCAGAATCCCTTACTTGGCCACCACTCTTCTTTATTTGATAACTTTTTCCTTTGAATTAATAATAATAATCCTTCTATTATCTCTTCTTTTATCCATTAAAAAAAATAAAAGGAATTAATCCACAATTATCTCTTGAAAATAATCTAAATAAATCTACTATTTATCTCCTATTTAGCCGAAATTTAAAGAGAATAAAACTCCTCTTTTGCAAGCCTTGTGCCGTCCACCTCTGTGTTTCTATAAGCAAAAATAAAACTTCTTTTATTTGCTTCCCATGTGATTTGAACTCAGGCCCACTTGCCTAGCTTGTGGCGTCACCTACCTAGGCCTTAAGTGATATCTTCAGGCCACTTTACCAAGCCTGTTTGTGCGTCAAATTCTTCATATTAATTTTCTTAAGGCCACATTGCCTTAGTTTCCTCTTTTTAAGCTTTAAAACTTGACATTTCTTTTCATTTCCAAGTTTCCAAAAATTTTCGTTCGGCTCTTTAAACTTGACATTTCCTTACATTTCCAAGTTTCCAGAAATGTTCACTTTTCTTTTTTTTTTTTTTTGAATCATTTCTAAATCATTTTCCTAGTTTCCATACATGTTCACTTTCCTCTTTATTCCTTTACATTTTCAGGACATTTCCCTACATTTCCAAGACAAGACATTTCCTTACATTTCCTTGCATTTCCTTACATTTCCATACATTTCCTCACATTTCCTTACATTTCCTTACATTTCCATACATTTGCATACATTTCCATACATTTCCTTGCATTTCCTTACATTTCCATACATTTCCTCACATTTCCTTACATTTCCATACATTTCCATACATTTCCATACATTTCCATACATTTCCTTACATTTCCTTACATTTCCTTACATTTCCATACATTTCCATACATTTCCTTACATTTCCTTACATTTTCATACATTTCCTTATTTCTAGAATTCACATAACACATTCATAATTCATAAAACATGCCATTTTACCACATGGTTCCTTGTGTCATGCTTCACACGGAGTTTCTTTTAAAGCCTCATTTACCTAGCTCCCCTTTTAACTTAAAAACCAATAATTTTCCAAAGCTTTCTTCTTCCATCCTAGAATTCTAAAAACCCTTAATACACTTCCAACACTGCCAAAACCTACTAACTCATGAATTAGGCACGAACGCATAACCCCTAATCTAGGATGTTACATTATGTCAACTGGATTCATCTCTAAACTTCTTTGATGCTGTACTCGATGATCTTTTCCGAATGTCTCTAGCTTCAAACTCGGCTTTTCTTTTCTCTTTTCTAAGCTCTTCGGCTTTACAGGCTCGTTTGACAAGTACAACGAACACTTTAATCTCAAGTATGCCGACCAGCAATTTAATGTCTTCATTCAAATCGTCTTCAAATCTTTTACACATAATAGCCTCGGTTGAAACACATTCACGAGCATATCGGCTCAATCTCACAAATTTCCGTTCATACTCAGTCACGGTAATGCAATCTTGTTTCAATTCTAGAAATTCTTTACGCTTTTGATCGATGAATCTCTGACTGATATATTTCTTACGGAACTCAGTCTGAAAGAATTCCCAGGTCACTTTCTCCTTCGGAACCACCGATACTAGTGTATTCCACCGGTGATATGCAGTGTCCCTGAATAGTGATATTGCACATTTTAAACATTCCTCCGGAGTACATGATAACTCGTCGAACACTCGGATAGTATTATCAAGCCACAGTTTAGTGCGTTCCGCATCATCATCATCATTAGCTTTAAATTCTTCAGCCCCGTGTTTCCTTATTTTATCAACAGGAGGCCTGCTAAATCTTATTGGATCTATCATCGGAGATACCATAGGTATGGGAGATGGATTATTCAGGGGTGGAGGTTGTTGCACAGCCGGATTAGTCTGGCCATATTGAGTAAACCATTCATTCATCATCTGGTAGAAGGCTTGCTTAGCCTCCCCCTCATGGCTACTTGAGAGAGGTCGAGAGTCTACTGGCGCTGACCCCTGAGCGAGATCAGGCGCTACGTTCTCAACATCATCAGCTACTGCTCTATCGAGATCCATTTACTAAATAAAAACACAATTCAGATGTCAGAAGTCATCACACTATCGCATTATAAATTAAGGCATGTATAGCTAGACTTACACATACTACGGTAGTCCTAGAATGACTAAACCGTAAGCTCTGATACCAAAAAAATGTAACACCCTTAACCCGTATCCGTCACCGAATTAGGGTCACAAGGTATTACCGAACACAAGTGCAGAACCAAACATTCACACGAGTCATATCCATATATATATAAAGCATATAGCTAATTAAATTAAACACACACATTCTTGCTCATATTATACATATAGATCATACCTCAAAATTCACTCGAAAACATACCATGTATATCATCATATTTTCAAACAAGTAAATATGCCACAAAGCTATACAAAATATACATGCTTTACCAAACACTTACCTCGAATCATATACACTTCATCTTAATAATAATATTCGAATACTAACATAAATTAAACACTTTGCTTCATAAATCTGTGCATGCTATACACGGCTTAAGGTCTATAAACAATTACGGCATTAACCACTCCATATTATGATCAAACATATTTCATTAAAATGACCACATCGAAGTGAACCATTCAAACATGATCATGTATACACTTCGTTATTCATTCCATGCTCTAATCGGCTAGCAAATTACCATATAAAATTTTTACCCATTTCATGCACTACTCATATACTAATATTATCCATATATAAACATGCTTATAACGTACTCTGATCAAACCAAATCATCCTATTTTATAACCGAATGCATACCTAGACATAGCAAATTTTCACTATTAAATAACCGAATTATAATCCAACAAGAATACATATATGCCTTGACCGAATATGCCAACCCAAACATATTCAACAATCACTCATTTCAATTTCCAAAACACAACTTGGGACTTTTAAGATTTACCTCATAACAAATCATATATATATAACTATATATTTATGCTTATAAAGAACTCACAGGACAACCATACTTATAATCCAACTATGATAAACACACATAACATGATTTAAAAACTAAAGCATTAAAACCATTGACATTAAGAGTAAGCCATTTTCGCATGGCTATAATATATAAAAGGACAAAATTCATAGTTCAAATATAGTCTAGCCTATACATGCCTTTAGTCCAAAATCCAACTCAAAAGTACCAAAATCAGTTGATAGTGTGGATGACTTCGTTGACGATCCCCTGAGCTCGTAGCTTGGTCAAAATCTATAAAGCAGAGTGAAACCACACACAAAGTAAGCGAACTAGCTTAGTATGTCTTAAGCAATTAAAAGTAATTCAATAGAACTTTCAAGCAATTTAGAACAAATACTTCATATCAATTAAGCTTTAACAAAACACATAAGGTATCTCATTGCCGAACCCCAATACCTTAATTAACTTAGCATTCTTCATTATCTTACCTTAAATAAATAAATTACTATCTCGACTCAAGATTCAAATAGTAAGTATCAACTTTCAGCCATATACTAATCTTATGTGCACATCATTCAATAAAACTACATACAAGAACATATATACACTTATCCATTCAACATTTCATATATCTAAGTATTCAATATCCATGTAAAGATATTATGATCACATAACCAAAAGGCCGAATATGCATATATAGTCATTAGTCACATTCTTGCCCAATAAAACACACATATATGCTTACTTAATTGATCAAATATAGAACTCAATTAAATAACTTATAGGCACTTACCTGTATGGCCGAATATAAATATATCGTAATATCAACTTACTTGTCCAATAAGTATATCACAATACACTCTTATAAGCCACAAGTCGATATTTATCACTGGTATTAAACATGCTAGGCATAAGCCTAAATTTTTCACACGGGCACTAAGCCTGTTAGACCCGAGGTCTAATATCCATTCACTGGGATTAAGCCTGCTAGGCATAAAGCCCGAAAAGTTCACCAACCCAAGGCTTGCTAGGCTCTAAGCTTGAATAGCAATACTTTTTATTATCTCGCATAAATCATTCCGTATATAAACTCATTACCCATTTCGAATCAAAGTATAAACACTCAAATAGTATATAACAACATTAGCCTAACCAACTCAATAATTTCATAGTCAAATTCGGCTTTTACAAAACATAATTACATATTTTGATAATTCAGCATATAATAGATTACGTAAATGATTTACGACATATATTTGCTTAAAGACTTACCTCGACCATCGACGGACGACGAAGATCGGCTATTCGATTATTTTTGCTTTTCCCCGAACCAAGTCCTTTTTCTTTTGTTCTTGATCTAAACATGTTCAAATTAAGCTCATTCAAACTCATTTATATTCAATTTAATCCTAAAACACATAAATGGGTAAATTACCATTTTGCCCCTAATGTTTCACACTTTTACAATTTAGTCCTATTTGCAGAAAACACAAAATACACAAAATTTTATCACACACCCATAAGGCCGAATACTCCTAGTTCTCATATAAGTCCATGCAATTCATTTATTTCACATTTTAGTCCAAAAAATTTATTTTTGCATTTTAGTCCAAAATACTCAAATTCATCAAAAATCCGAAGACAAAACATAGTAATCTAACACATATATTTCATAATTCATCCTTAAACAACATAAACAACCAACTACCAACAATGGCTTAACTCAAAATATTCATCAAACACAAAAATTAAAGCATGGGTCTTGTACATTTCATAGCAACGATTACAAAAACGTAAAAATTATCGAAAACCAACCGAAAACATACCTCTAATTTGGCTCTCAAATGGCCGAATATACAAAACTCATCCCTTTCTTTCTCTTTTTCTTATTTCAGTTAAAGGATAAACTAAAATGGCCATTTGTTTCTATGTTTTATCCAATATACATACATAATAATTCATTTACATTTTTAACCTTTCATTAAACAAATAAAACAAACATGTAATAAGGGTATAATTGTCTTTCATTCATCCACTAACCATGTTTCTTTTATTATAATATAAATATAACTTATAAAATAAATATAATAAAACTTTAACTTATAATATTTAATATATATATAAACACATATATATACATATTTCCTTACTCATGCCGTCCACTAACCAAAATAGTGGCTAATTTGCCACATAAGTCCTTAACACTTAAAAGCCACACTAATTTAGCCATTATTCAAATAAAAAGCCACTTTTATAATTTATGCAATTCAGTCCTTTTTATCAAATTAAACCCACAACAGAAAAATTAACTTTTGAAAATTTAGCTCATGCTTAGTCACATATCAACGACACAGAAAATAATATTAAAATATTATTCAGACTAGGATTCGTGGTCCCGAAACCACTGTTCCGACTAGGGTGTAAACCTGACTATTATAACTCTCCCCCCTTAGGGATTTTCGTCCCCGAAAATCTTACCGTTAAACAAAATCAGATATGGTTGTCTCATTGAATTCTCAGGCTCCCACGTAGCCTCTTCTATTCCATGTCGATTCCATAATACTTTTACTAACGAAATTTTCTTATTTCTCAACTTTTTCACTTCACGGGCTAAAATATGGATCGGTTCTTCCTTGCATGACAAATCTGGTCGGATTTCAATCTCAGATGAGGTAATCACATGTGACAGATCCGATCTATATTTACAAAGCATCGAAACATGAAATACATTGTGTATCTTTTCTAGTTCAGAGGGCAACTTTAATCTATATGCAACAAGCCAGACACGTTCAATGATCTCATACGGTCTGATGAACCTCGGACTTAATTTTCCTTTACGTCCAAATCGAAGCAGTTTCTTCCACGGAGAAACTCTTAAAAATACCCGGTCTCCGATCTGAAACTCAATGTCTTTACGTTTCAAATCCGCATATGACTTTTAACAATCTGATGCAGCTTTTAAACTGTCACAGATCACTGTCACTTTCTGTTCTGTCTCTTTAAACAAGTCAACCCCGTGCATCTTATTTTCATTGAGCTCGGTCCAATATAATGGTGTACGACATTTACGACCATACAAAGCTTTGTAGGTTGCCATTTTGATACTAGATTGAAAGCTATTAGTATAAGCAAATTCAATCAGGGGTAAGTATCGCTCCCACGTACCTTCAACCTCGAGGATGCAACATCTCAACATATCCTCAAGTATCTGAATGGTTCGTTAAGATTGACCATCTGTCTGTGGATGAATAGCTGTGCTAAAGTGTAATTTAGTATCTAAAGCATCTTGCAATTTCTTCCAAAATCGCGACGTGAATCTTGGGTCTCTGTTCGAAACAATAGAAATCGACACACCATGTAATCTCACAATTTGAGATACATACAACGCAGCAAGCTTATCGAGCGAATAGTCCATACGAACTGGAACAAAGTGAGCTGATTTGGTTAGTTTATCCACTATAACCTAAATTGCATCTTTCTTACTCGGTGTCATAGGCAAACTGGATACAAAATCCATAGTAATTCTATCCCATTTCCATTCAGGTATCATGATCATCTGAAGTAACCTAGAAGGCACTTGATGTTTAGCCTTTATTTGCTGACAAACTAAGTACTTCGAGACAAATTCAAATATGTCTCGTTTCATACTAGGCCACCAATAAAATTGTTTCAGATCGTTATACATTTTCGTGCTACCCGGATGTACAGACAATCAGTTACTGTGAGCCTCATTCAATATCATCTGAATCAAATTCGAATTTCTCGGCACACACATTCGGCCTTTGAACTTCAAGCATTCATTCTCATCAATTTGAAACTCTGACTCCACATTGCTTTCACACTGAACTCATCTTGCCAACAAATCTCTGTCAACTTTTTGAGCATCACTAATTTGTTGAATGAACAATGGTCTTGCTTTTAATTCAGCGACTATCGAACCATCATCAGACATAACCATATGCACGTTCAAAGCACGAAGAGCAAATAATAACTTTCGACTTAAAGCATCCGCAACAACATTAGCTTTTCCCGGATGATAGTCAACCACTAATTCTTAATCTTTCAACAGCTCTAACCACCTGCGTTGTCTCAGGTTCAAATGTCTCTGAGTCATCAAATATTTCAAACTCTTATGATCTGAATAAACATGGCATTTCTCATCGAATAGATAATGACGGCAAATCTTTAACGCGAACAAAATAGTTGCTAGCTCTAAATCATGTGTCGGGTAATTTCTTTCATGTGGGTTCAATTTTCTCGAAGAATAAGCTACGATTTTGCCTTCCTGCATCAAAACGCAACCCAAACCATTCAAAGATGCATCACTAAAAGCAACAAATTCTTTACCCGACTCAGGCTGGACTAATACTAGAGCTTCGGCCAAAAGAGCTTTCAACTGATCGAAACTTTTCTGACACTTTTCCGACCATTCAAATCTAACATCTTTCTGTAATAGCTTTGTCAATGGAGTAGCTATTATAGAAAAGTCTTTCACAAATCGTCGGTAGTAACCAACAAGTCCCAGAAAACGTCAAATTTCAGAAACATTCCTCAGTGGTTTCCAATCAAGTATAGCCGATATTTTATTCAGATCTACCCTAATTCCTGATGAGTGGCCCAGAAAACTGACTTTATTCAACCAGAACTCACATTTACTAAACTTTGCATACAACTGTTTATCTCACAAAGTTTGTAGCCCAAGTCTCAGGTGCTCAGCATGTTCGGTTTCATCTCTGGAGTAGATCAGAATATCATCTATAAACACTACCACAAACCGATCCAAATACTGACTAAAAATCCGATTCATCAGATACATAAAAATAGCAGGTGCATTAGTGAGTTCGAAAGGCATAACTAAAAACTCATAATGTATGTACCTTATTCGAAAAACAGTCTTTGGCACATCAGAATCTCTGACTCGCAACTGATAATAACCCGACCTCAAATCTATCTTTGAAAACACTGAAGCCCCTCTCAACTGATCAAACAAGTCGTCAATCCGTGGCAACGGATATTTGTTCTTTATAGTTACCTTATTTAGCTATCGGTAATCAATGCACATTCGCACAGTCCCATCCTTCTTTTTCACAAATAAAACCGGTGCACCCCAGGGAGAGAAACTCGGTCGTGCAAAGCCCCTATATGTTAACTCTTACAACTGTGCTTTCAACTCTTTTAATTCTGTAGGTGCCATCCGATACAGAGCTATCGAAATCGGAGTCGTCCATGGTACTAATTCAATACCAAACTCTACCTCTAAAATAGGTGGCAAACCCAGTAATTACTTGGGAAACACATCTGGATACTTACACACGACTGGAACGGATTCAATCTTCTTTTCAGTCACTTTACTGTCAAGCACATAAGCAAAGTAAGCTTCATACCCTTTTCTCATATACTTCTGAGCTAGCATCGAAGATATTACCTTAACAATAGCATCATGCAAAGTCAACCAGTCCATTCCCAGGATTATATCGAATTCGTTGAAAGACAACAACATAAAATCGGCTGGGAAACATGAATCCCGAATCATCAATGGGCAACCTTTACACACTTTGTCAACCAGAACACTCCTACCCAAGGGGTTTGATACTCGAATCATAAACTCAGTAAACTCAACAGGCAGAGTCTTATTGGATACTAAGGTTTCACACAGGTAAGAATAAGTCGAACCAGGATCAATCAATGCAACAACAGTAATATCATAAAGGGTGAAAGTACTGGTAATAACATTTGGGGAAGAAGCATCCTCGCGAGTGCTTATAGCATATGCTCTAGCAGGTGCACGAGCCTTCGATCGAATCGCTGTATCTTTTGTCCCCCTCTGACTACCACCTACATTCCTTGAATGTCTAGGTGGTCTGCCTCGTGCTGACATGTTGCTCTATCTCACATTCTGAATGGTGTTTTGTTCGACTATCATCAAGCACTCTCTAATAAAGTGATCCATCGATCCATATTTAAAATAGGACCGATCATGTAATGTACAACTCCCAAAATGCCATTTTCCACAATGTTTACACTCAACCCGATTCTGCTGAACATTACCAACACTAACCATCGAAGTGGCTCAAGAACCCGCAGGTAGTCAGTCTCAGTCCCGTCTAGGAAAGTCTGAAGTGGCTTTATGTCGACTGGATTCATCTCTAAACTTCTTTAATGCTGAACGAAAAGTCTTACTCGATGATCTTTTCCGAATGTCTCTAGCTTCAAACTCGACTTTTCTTTTCTCTTTTCCAAGCTCTTCGGCTTTACAGGCTCGTTCGACAAGTACTACAAACTCTTTAATCTCAAGTATGCCGACCAGTAATTTAATGTCTTCATTCAGACCGTCTTCAAATCTTTTACACATAATAGCCTTGGTTGAAACACATTCACGAGCATATCGGCTCAATATCACAAATTTCTATTCATACTCAGTCACAGTCATGCGACCTTGTTTCAATTCTAGAAATTCTTTACGCTTTTGATCGATGAATCTCTGACTGATATATTTCTTACGAAACTCAGTCTAAAAGAATTCCCAGGTCACTTTCTCCTTCAGATCCACCGATACTAGTGTATTCCACCAGTGATATGCGGTGTCCCTCAATAGTGATATTCATATTTTAAACATTCCTCTGTAGTACATTATAACTCGTCGGACACTCGGATAGTATTATCAAGCCACAGTTCAGCGCGTTCCGCATCATCACCATCATTAGCTTTAAATTCTTTGGCCCCGTGTTTCCTGATTTTATCTATAAGAGGCTTACTAAATCTCATTGGATCTATCATTGGAGGTACCATAGGTATCAGATATGGATTATTCGAGGGTGGAGGCTGTTGCACAGCCAGATTAGTCCGGACATATTGATTAAACCATTCATTCATCATCTGGTAGAAGGCTTGCTTAGCCTCCCCCTCATGGCTACTTGAGAGAGGTCGAGAGTCTACTGGCGCTGACCCATGAGTGAGATCAGGCGCTACGCTCTCAACATCATCAGTTACTGCTCTATCGGGATCCATTTACTAAATAAAAACACAATTCAGATATTAGAAGTCATCACACTATCGCATTATAAATTAAGGCATGTATAGCTAGACTCACACATATTATGGTAGTCCTAGAATCGACTAAACCATAAGCTCTGATACCAATAAAATGTAACACCCTTAACCCGTATCCGTCACCGGATTAGGGTCACAAGGTATTACTGAACACAAGTGCACACCAAACATTCACACAAGTCATATCCATATATATATAAAGCATATAGCTAATTAAATTAAACACACACATTCTTGCTCATATTATACATATAGATCATACCTCAAAATTCACTCAAAAACATACCATGTATATCATCATATTTTCAAACAAGTAAATATGCCACAAAGCTATACAATATATACATGCTTTACCAAACACTTAACTCAAGTCATATACACTTCATCTTAATAATAATATTCGAATACTAACATAAATTAAACACTTTGCTTCATAAATCTGTGCATGCTATACACGGCTTAAGATCCATAAACAATTACGACATTAACCACTCCATATTACATATTTCATTAAAATGACTACATCGAAGTGAACCATTCAAACATGATCATGTATACACTTCGTTATTCATTCCATGCTCTAATCGACTAGCAAATTACCATATAAAATTTTTACCCATTTCATGCACTACTCATATACTAATATTATCCATATATAAACATGCTTATAACGTACTCATGTGATCAAACCAAATCATCCTATTTTATAACCGAATGCATACCTAGACATAGCAAATTTTCACTATTAAATAAGCGAATTATAATCCAACAAGAACACATATATGCGTTGACCAAATATGCCAACCCAAACATATTCAACAATCACTCATTTCAACTTCTAAAACACAATTTGAGACTTTTAAGATTTACCTCATAACAAATCATATATATATAACTATATATTTATGCTTATAAATAACTCACAGGACAACCATACTTATAATCCAACTATGATAAACACACATAACATGATTTAAAACCTAAAGCATTATAACCATTGACATTAAGAGTAAGCCATTTTTGCATGGCTATAATATATACAAGGACAAAAATCATAGTTCAAACATAGTCTAGCCTATACATGCCTTTAGTCCAAAATCCAACTCAAAAGTACCAAAATCAGTTGATAGTGTGGATGACTTTATTGACAATCCCCTGAGCTCGTAGCTTGATCAAATTCTATAAAGTAGAGTGAAACCACACACAAAGTAAGCGCACTAGCTTAGTAAGTCTTAAGCAATTAAAAGTAATTCAATAGAACTTTCAAGCAATTTAGAACAAATACTTCATATCAATTAAGCTTTAACAAAACACATAAGGTATCTCATTGCCGAACCCCAATACCTTAATTAACTTAGCATTTTTCATTATCTTACCTTAAACAAATAAATTACTATCTCGGCTCAAGATTCAAATAGTAAGTATCAACTTTCAGCCACATACTCATTTTATGTGCACATCATTCAATAAAACTACATACAAGAACATCTATACACTTATCCATTCAACATTTCATATATCTAAGTATTCAATATCCATGTAAAGAGATTATGATCACATAACCAAAAGGCCGAATATGCATATATAGTCATTAGTCACATTCTTGCCCAATAAAACACACATATATGCTTACGTAATTGATCGAATATAGAACTCAATTAAATAACTTATAGGCACTTATCTGTATGGTCGAATATAAATATATCGTAATATCAACTTACTTGTCCAATAAGTATATCACAATACACTCTCATAAGCCACAAGTCGATATTTTATCTCTGGTACTAAACCTGCTCGGTATAAGCCTATATTTTTCACACGGGCACTAAGCCTGCTAGACCCGAGGTCTGATATCCATTCACCGACATTAAGCCTGCTAGACCCGAGGTCTGATATCCATTCACCGGCATTAAGCCTGCTAGGCATAAAGCCCCAAAAGTTCACCAGCCCAAGGCTTGCTAGGCTCTAAACCTGAATAGCAATACTTTTTATTATCTCACATAAATCATTTCGTATATCAACTTATTACCCAGTTCAAATCATAGTATAAACACTCAAATAGCATATAACAACATTAGCCTAACCAACTCAATAATTTCATAGTCAAATTTGGCTTTCACAAAACATAATTGCATATTTTGATAATTCAGCACATAATAGATTACGTAAATGTAACATCCCGAAATTAGGCCTAGTAGGATTGGGCCCAATAGGCTTTAGGCGTAGTAGCATTTAAAATTTTTGAGAATGATGTTAATGCAAGTTAGACTTATTAGCTATGTGATTTTGGAAGGTTAGAGGGCTTCTATGAAGTCCCGGGATCGAACTTTGGCTTTGGGGAAATTTTGGTTTTAGGTGAAAAAAAACCCTGGAAGTTGGCAGGTAGGCCTTAAGAATAAAATGTGGAGGAAAATGAAACAAGTGGAGTGTGTGGTGTAATGGCAAAGTGATGCCACATAAGAGACAAGAGGGTGACGCCACAAGGAAGGAAGGAGGTCCAAGGTTCAAGTCTTGGCTTTTGCATTTTGGTTTTCTTTTTACTTGGACCTTAGAATTTGGCTATAGATTTATATTCAGTTGCGCATGGTTTAAGACACAAGAGGAGCTTGTGGCCAAGTGGTTAGCAGCGTGGATTATGTTACAAGGGAGCCTGGGTTCGAATCTCATGACAAGAAATGGAGTATCTATTTTGCGGATTGGACGGCAAGAGTTTCAGTTGAATTTAATCTCTACTGACGAAGGGATCCCACATCGGAAAGATACAAAGAAGGAAGGTGAAGACCTAGCTATATAAAGAGCATTCCAGGGGGAGAGTTAACATACCTTGGTGGGCGTTTGGGCACAGGAGTGGTCGCAGCGCAGTTTAACACCAGACTCCTATTAGGTGTGTAACTCTCTCTACTCTAGCTGTAGAGCGTCAAATGCCAATGTGCCGATCACGGTAATAGTAGCCACACGAGCGTGCGAGTGCACATGTGGGGCTTCGACGCGATAGCTGAGGCCATTAGTAGTATTGCTGTGGGTTGGGGCTGCTTGGGCTGCGATGGGCAGAAGTGGGCCCAATGGGCCCGTGGGCCCTTATGAGTAAATTGTGCGATTGTATAGTATATAGTGAACTAGACTAGGTGGAACTTATATACATGGCTAGATTTGTGCTAGGTAGGCCACACGAGCGTGTGGGCCCGAATGGGCTGGAATCGAGTTTTAGGCCCAATCATTCGGTACGCCCGGAAATGGTAGCTGAGTCGCTCGGGGCAACATTTGGGCCTTTGGGAAAGGCCATTGTAGGTGCAAAATTACCGATTATACCCTTGATGGGTAAATTACGAAAATGCCCTTTGTGGTTAAATTATGAAAATGCCCTTGGTGGGTAAATTACGAAAATGCCCTTGGTGGGTAAATTACGAAAATGCCCTTGGTAGGTAAATTAAGAAAATGCCCTTGGTGGGAAATTACAAAAATATCCTTGGTGGGTAAATTACGAAAATGCCTTTGGTAGGTAAAATTACGGTTATACCCTTAGAGGTTGATTAGCGTGATTATGTTGTTTTATGTCTATCTGATTATGATGGTAATTCATGTTATACTTATATTTGATATATGTCTAGCATACATGACATACTGCATACACAAATTATTATGTCATATTGCATGGGTATGATGAGAGGAGGGGGAAGATATGTTATTTGGGATTTTGGGTCACCAGTGGTTTGGCACCACCAGTGGTTTGGTACCACATATGATTATTTGTGACTTTGGGTCACCAGTGGTTTGGCACCACCAGTGGTTTGGTACCACATATGTTATTTGTGACTTTGGGTCACCAGTTGTTTGGCACCGCATATGATATCTTTGTGACTCGTCCCAGTGGCTTAGTACCACAGTGGGTTGGCCTCACATATTCCATTAAAAAGGGATTGTCACCAGTGGTTTGGTACCACAAAGTAGGTTGGCCCCACGTATGGTTAATTGTGACTTTGGGTCACCAGTGGTTTGGCACCACCAGTGGTTTGGTACCACATTTATATATGTATTGTTTGTGACTTTGGGTCACCAGTGGTTTGGCACCACCAGTGGTTTGGTACCACACGGGGTAGGATATGGAGTTCTGGATGGCTAGGTTTTGGGTTGCATGACATGCATATTTTCATATAAAATTGTGTAAGGGTTTAACACCCGTTGGATAGGAATTTACACACTGAGTCTCGATGACTCACCCCTTAGTTAAATTTTACAGGTAATCATTAGATCGCAGATTTGGGAGCTGAGGTGGACTCGTGGAGGCCATACCTATGTTTACTCGTAAATTCGTTACTTTTATTTGGACTTATTTTTATTTGGGTTTTTGTTATGTAATAAGGCCTTGGGTATTTTATTTGGTTTCAGCTTTCAATTTGTTTACTGCTTATTATTAAATGATCAATATGGGATTTTCCTAATATGTTAATAAATTGTTTCTTATTCAAAATTACTTAAACTTGATTTTTCACAATAAATATAAAGAATACGAACTTTTTAACGAACGCACAGTTTTTAGACATTCCTTTCATGTGACATGCCAGATCCGGTCGTAACATCTAGGCCGGGTTTGGGGTGTTACAGTAAATGATTTACGACATATATTTGCTTAAAGACTTACCTCGACTATCGATGGACGACGAAGACCGGCTATTCGACTATTTTTGCTTTTCCCTGATCCAAGCCCTTTTTCTTTTGTTCTTGATCTAAACATGTTCAAATTAAGCTCATTCAAACTCATTTGTATTCAATTTAATCCTAAAACACATAAATGGCAAATTACCATTTTGCCCTTAATGTTTCACACTTTTACAATTTAGTCCTATTTGCACAAAACACAAAATACACAAAATTTTGTCACACACCCCTAAGGCCGAATACTCCTAGTTCTCATATAGGTCCATGCAATTCATTTATTTCACATTTTGTTCCTTCAAAAAATTTATTTTTGCATTTTAGTCCAAAATACTCAAATTCATCAAAAATCCAAAGAAAAAACATAGTAATCTAACACATATATTTCATAATTCATCCTTAAACAACATAAACAACCAACTATCAACAATGGCTTAACTCAAAATATTCATTGTAACACCCTAAAAATTCGAGTATCGATATATTGCATGTTTTGGTGTTTAGCTTATGAATGAAAATTTTCTTTTGTTCTTTTTCGTGTTTATTATAGCCTTGAAAAGGGCATAGAATTATTCGGGTATAGAATAATTTTTAGTATTGAGAATTTATTGAAGTGGATCAAGTGACACTGATACTTAAGTTAATTTAAGTGTCTAAAATTAGCATAAGATGAGTAATTGGCAAGGTGGTGTTGGCGCATGAGTAATTGCATGAGGGGAGAGGTTCGAATCCCTTGGATAGCAATTAGATGACTTTTATTTTTTGCACTTGTATGGCAAGTGTCGGTCAAGCAATACTTATGGTAAGGATGGACTTCTTCATTTATGGAAAGTAGACTAAGGGAATAAGGTAAGTACTAACTTAAGGTATGGAATCAAGAAATTTTGGTATGATAAGGGGACATAAGGCTTGGATTAAGGGATGATGTTTTGGAAATTTTTTCATGGCCATTTTGACCATGAACTTGGACGGCATTGTGGACTAAGGGGGTTGGCCGAATGTGTTAGTAGCTTGCTAGGATTAGGAGTTAGCTTTTGGTCATTCCTAGCATTTTTTTTGGTGCAAAATTTGCAATTCTCTTCTCAACCTTTTCCCTTAGCCGAATTTGAGCTTTTGGTAAGCCTTGTTCTTTTGACCATTTCATTTTCATGTTACCATTGGGGCACATCTTTGCTTAGCATCTCAAGACACTTTTCTCTTTTTGTCGAAATACCAAAGCCAAGATCATTTTCTTTTCCTTCTCCTCCCCCATTGCCGAATACACATTGTTTCTAAACTCATCTCTTTTCCTTATTCTCTTTTCTTCTCTTTGAAAACCGAATTTTAACACATTCTTCCCATTCTCTTTTCTTCTTCATTTTTATCATCCAAACACTTTCTTCATTATTTTTCTCTTATGGTCGAAAGTTAGTTTACTCCGTTGTCGAACCATTTTCCTTTTCTTTGTTATTCATAGCTGAATCTTCTATTATACATAAGTATTCTTCTCAATCATTTCTTTTTCAACCGTGGACAATAGTGTGATTTTGGAGGGCCGAAACTCAAGTGTTCGTGAGTATCGTGAATCGTTGGAATCGATCTTAAGAGTTAAGGTAAGGAGTTTATTCAAGGATTCTCATATTACTCGTCATATTGATATTGATGGATTATTAATCGATTTCAATTTAGGGGACGTTATCGCTCGATTTACGTATTGTGGAACAAGGATAATTGTGGTAAGGCAATCTCACCCTTAAAACCGTTAGTCATAATTTTGATATATTATTAGTCGGATTAATGATCTTTTGTCATTAGAGACAATCAAGATAGGGACGAAAAGGGCGGTGAATAGTTTTCGGAAGAGGGGTGGTTCCGCTATTCCCCCTAAGTTTAAGCGAAGGGCCGTTTCGAGAATCCGAGATTTTCCACCGGGTTGTGGACGCTCATCCGAGGAGAATCAGTTGTTTGAAGTAGTTTGTACTCCCGAACCTTTGTTTGTTCGTGGATTTTTATCGGGTAACAAACCATCAATCGGGGAAAAACCGCATATAGAAGTGGTTCGAAACTCTGAGGGTAAAGCCTAGGTCGTTATTTCTAAATATTCGATTTGTAAATAAATTATAGTGTCCTAATTTATCGTGATGCATTTAGGTATCGACGAGCGGGAAAGTCTAGTTCTCACAATAACCAGGTGTGTAACTTCACACTTATCTCTCGGGTTAGATACTAACCGTAAGTATTGGGATAAAATCGTAAAGATGGCAAAACCAGAAAAATACGTAGTAATTAACACTTTTGTGTAAATGCATGAAAATGGTTAAAGTTGTGAAATTTACGAAAAACTGCTAGATCGTTAAATTTGGCCGAAAAACTGCTAGATCATTAAATTGGGCCGAAAAAAACTGCTAGATCGTTAAATTGGGCCGAAAAACTGCTAGATCGTTAAATTGGGCCGAAAAACTGCTAGATCATTAAATTGGGCCGAGAAAAAACTGCTAAATCGTTAAATTGGGCAGAAAAACTGCTAGATCGTTAAATTGGGCCGCAAAACTGCTAGATCATTAAATTGGGCCGAAAAACTACTAGATCGTTAAATTGGGCCGAAAAATTGCTAGATCGTTAAATGGGCTGAAGAACTGCTAGATCGATATACGGGCCAAAGTTTGCTAGATTGCTAAATGAGCTAAATGCTATTTTGTCTTGTGGACCTGGTTTGGGGTGTTACATTCATCAAACACAAAAATTAAAGCATGGGTCTTGTACATTTCATAGCAACGATTACAAAAACGTAGAAATTATCGAAAACCAACTGAAAACATACCTCTAATTTGGCTCTCAAATGGCCCAATATACAAAACTCATCCCTTGTTTTCTCTTTTTCTTATTTCGGTTAAAGGATGAACTAAAATGGCCATTTGTTTCTATGTTTTATCCAATATACATACATAATAATTCATTTACATTTTTAACCTTTCATTAAACAAATAAAACAAACATGTAATAAGGGTATAATTGTCTTTAATTCATCCACTAACCATGTTTCTTTTATAATAATATTAATATAACTTATAAAATAAACATAATAAAACTTTAACTTATAATATTTAATATATATAAATAAACACATATTTATACATATTTCCTTACTCATGCCGTCCACTAACCAAAATAGTGGCTAATTTGCCACATAAGTCCTTAACACTTAAAAGCCACACTAATTTAGCCATTATTCAAATAAAAAGCCACTTTTACAATTTATGCAATTCAGTCCTTTTTATCAAATTAAACCCACAACAGACAAATTAACTTTCAAAAATTTAGTTCATGCATAGTCACATATCAATGGCACAGAAAATAATATTAAAATATTATTCGGACTCGGATTCGTGGTCCCGAAACCACTGTTCTGACTAAGGTGTAAAATGGACTATTACAGTGCTGGTGGTTTAATTGGTTTTCCAATGGCTTTAGAAGGGATTTTAATTGCTTATTTGTACTCTATTTTTGTTGTTGTTGATACTATTGTGAGTTTTATGTTCTTCAAAAGTCAGAAAAGCGGTTGTTCAAAGAATCTATTTGTTGTGGCTCCTCATTTTTAGCCATTGTTTTGTTGTGGGAGAAAGAAGATGAATGGAAAGGAGAGAAGAAAAAGAAAAAATAAAAGAAGCATAAAGAGAAAGAGGTTGAGGGAGAAGAAGATGAAGAGAAAGATGAGAAGAAAAATCATTCTGAGCAATCATCTTTTCTTTTTTGTTTGACCCTTTGACTACTTGTCCAACGTGGCAAGTTAACTGGCCATATCAGCTAGTTAACTGGCCACGTCAGCTTTCCGTTAAGCTTGTGACGGAAAATGTTAATAAGTGACTGATTTGTCACTTTTTAATAACGTTAGTGACTATTTTGTTAGTTTTTTCAAAGTTGAGTGACTAAAATGAAACCTAGGTGACTGTTTTGTTAGCTACCCTAAAGTTGAGTGACTGTTGGTGTAATTTACCCTTTTTCATGCGATTGAAATTTTGCACATCACGACAAAGTTGGATCTTAGAAAAACATTGTTCAAAAGTTCGAAAGTTAGAAAAGTTCAAGATCCAAAATATGCACTGGGAAAAACTTTGTAATATTTTACAAATTTTCTTTTTCTAAAATGGAACCATGAAAACTTTTCGTTGTTCAAAGTCATTTTTATTTTTTTATTATGGATTTGATATTGATTATATTATGTCTAATTGAATGTTGATAAAATTGATTAGCATGGCATGCATATATGATTGAAGCATGTCATATATATTATGAGAGAATGTCACTTAATCTTATTTGCATATATAATCATTCATATATGAAATCAAAATTTAAAACTTTGTATGTTTTTTAAATGATTGAGTGGGAGAATGTCTTTAAATAAGGCTCACAACCTCCATTAATGGTATTTAACTGATAACATAATAATACTATAAGCCAATTTTAACCTGGTTGCACCCTACGGTAAGTATTATCATGTGGGTTCACTGGGTGAGATTTCCTTTTGAAGGATAACAAGTCAATTATGATTCTTATTGAGATTATCCCATAATGACGCATAATGAGAACATATTTATAATGAGTGTTAAGTTAATGGTTATACACTCATTATTACTTTAGTTAAATAGCTTCCCGCAAAGATCTGTTTAAGTTAAAATAATGACAAATGTGAAACCATTATTAATAACACAACAAATTAGTTATGCAGTTCGGTTTCTATATATTTGCGGAGCCTAACTCAGTAAGTAAACCTACTATCTTTAATCCTGATGCAACAAGTGATTTAATTCTTATCACACCCTAGTGTTACAACCTCACTTTTGTACCTAAAACACCAAACTTAGTAGCAAGTTTCATATGAAGTTACCTCACCAAAACACCAAACAAGCTAAAACTTCAAGGACTAATCTACAATTTTCGCTTTTCCTCAATTATCTCCAATTTGATCCAATTCTAGATCTATAAAATTATTTCATTCAATTAATCATATTAAACATTTATACATTATATAATGACATGAATGAACCTATGAAATTTTATTTTGTTCAATACCCCTAATTTTTTTACATTTTATTCAATTTAGTCCCTAAAATCAAAATAGCCATAACTTTCATTATTGAGCTTTAGTTTAAAAACTGACCTCAATTTCCTTCATTATAGACCCTCTACTATCTATTATCACCAAAATTTTACATCAACTTCACAATTTATTCACTTTAATTCTTATGTACAAAACTAACAATCAAACATTACAATTTAGTCTCTTTTTTTTCATAATCTAAGCTTAAAATCTATCAATTTAACACCAATTTCTTCAAGAAATCAACAATGAAAACTTTCAAAAAACTTAATAGCTTTGCAAATTGGTACATGGGCTAGCTAAATCAAGCTCTCATGATCTCAAAAACATAAAAATTACAAGAAAATGACTTGGAATTACCTTAAAATTGAGGATAGAAAGTAAAGACTTCAAAAATGGCTTTTTCTTTATGTTATTAAGCTTGGCCAGTTAGAAGAGAATGAAGAAGTCGATATGCTCCACTTAAAATTGTCTTATATACTTGGATTAAACCTTAATTAACCTTAATTAATTAATTAAAGCTTAGTTAATTTGACCTTTGACAACAAGTTAAATTTTTGTTTTTAATATATTTATTTTTGGCTAATTATCGAATAAGATGCTACTAAACTTGGGTTTTTCTTATTAGGAATGAAATTGGTGTGCCAAAATTCAAAATCATACGAAAAGGGCTAAATTGGAACGAAAAGCAAAATTGAGGGCCAAATTGAAGGATTGAATATTTAGTGGTTGGCTGGATAAAGATCATATTATTTTTGATACTGTCAAAATCCTATAAATAGTTTGAATTTTATCTTTAATTTAAATTTTATCTTTAATTTAAATTTTATTTTTAAATTTTGATTTTTAGTTGATATTTTCTTAAGATAAACATGCTAAATTTAGCATGAGAAATGTGTATAGATAGCTAATGTTGGACACACTTGAATACACATTTGGTTTGGGAATAAAATAATTCATTTCTTTTCTCCATTTCTGCGTCAATGAAGTTTTGGCATTGGGTCATTCTTTTTTTCCATTTCCACACTTTGGCTAAATTGCTTTCCCGGCCCCTTTAGTCTTAGCCCGATTTTCGCTCCAACAAAATAATCGTGAGATATGAACCCACACTAAAAACTTTTCAATTATTTATTCGCTATCTCTCTGGTATATGGGATAGTACAAATTATTCCTTTAAGGTTGATTCTATTTCAACTCAAAAAAGCACATGTTGGGTTAGAATTGTTTGGCGTACAATTGGAAAGTTGAGTTAGCCGTGTTGTACTTGAATTCTTGCAAACAAATTGGTGTATTCAATTGGAGAAAGCTAGTTGGATTCCGTCAAAGGATATAGTGATCGAATTTAAACAACCCACGCGGTTGAGGTCATTGATTCGAGTTGGACTTTTTAGATCACAAGGCTGTCGAAGTCTTAAATAACGGGCACGTGTCACGTGGTTAGAAATTCGGCAAGGGTCGATTTGTGGGTCGTACCGGAACCGACTACAATAGGAAAAGTTGGCAGTTGAGGCGTCCTCAACCACTATAATCAACTTACCAATTGGAAGGAATAACTCATTTTCAAGGATCGGTTCAAGATTGGAGTATACCGAGACTGAGGCTAGGTTTTAATATATTTAGTTCCCCGATTTAATTTAATTCACTTAATTTTATTTTGCAATATCAAATTTGTTTTTATTTTATTTTATTTTATGTTATTTGTTTATTTTATTTTCTCTATCAACTAAATTTCCCCTTGTACATTTATATTACAGCTCAGCACACTCAAGTCGAGGGCATGACAGCTGTCTAGACTAAAAAATCTGGTCACTATGGGTTCGACCCTACTACTCTATACTACTATTTAGTATTATTTTGTTGTAGGAATTTATATTTGGTGGTTTCAACGCCCATCAACCTTAATCATCATTAATAAAAAATTAATGGATTATTCCATCATCAAGCGCTAACTCATAATACAAAATGGTTTAATTGCTATTTTACACCTTTGGCTAATTGTAATTAAGTCCCTAAATCTTTGTCCAATTAAAAAACCTATAACAATTGGACTTTTACAATTTAATCCTTGTACTATAACTAAACAATTAATTCAACAAATTATCAAACCAAACTTTATAGGCTGTTGAATGAAATATCAGAGGTGAAAGTTTCCCTCATTAAGCGTGAAGCTAATAGAGCGGCTGATTGGATTGTTAAGGCTTCTCGAAAGGGGATGTGCAACAATGGTTGGACTCAACAACCACCATCTTCTTTGGTGTTCATTCTGGAAAAGGACAAATCGCCTTCTCCCCCTTCGAATTGAGATTGAAGCTAGTTTTACAATGAGGTAGTTGTGGTTCTCTCGTACACTATGAGTCAAGTTTTTGCAAGATGTTGAATTCTTATGATAAATTTTTTTATGATATAATGGAAGTCTTGATGTTTTTATGGAAAAAAGAAGAAGCTAATTTGTAAGTAGAGAAATATCTCACTTCATTACAAAGTTAAAGATAAAATAAAACCAAAACTATGAGATGGAGATTTATATAGGGAGAATATTTGATGTATCATTGGTGTATAGATTTTATGTACCACTAGTTGATAATGACACATCATTACTAGTGTAAAACAAAAAAGAAAATTGAAGGGTTTATAAATAAATATTAATTATAATTATTAAACATAAATAAATGAAAAAACATCAAATCCGAAACTTGAAATCCAAAACTCAAAATCTGAAACTTAAAACCTGAAAGATAAATAAAATAATTATAACTAATATTTAATTATGTTTAAATAAAAATAAAGTTAATTGCATTTATTTTCAAGTCTTTTAAGATTTTTTTATTTTACACCAATAATAATGTATTATATTATTAATTGATGGTGCATGAGACCTATGCACCGACAACACTCTAAATATTAATAAGCATATATTCAATTTGTAGTTGAGTAAGAATATAAAATTAGGAGAAAGATCCCCATTTGGTCACCTTTTCCTTTTAGAATTATCAATTTTAAAGTGGAAACCTTAATCTTAGCTCTTTTGGAGAGATAACTTCAACGTTGAAATTGTTGCTTTGTTTGTTTGTGTGCTTTTTATTTTGGTATAATAAGATGACACTCTAATTAAAAAAAAAAGTTATTTTAACTTTTTATTTAATTTTTTATTTTTTATTTTTTAAATTTATATTTTTATCAAATTATTTAAAATGAATGGATATATATATATATAAACTTGGAAGGCAAATGCCTTTCTTGTTTTAGAGATAAATCATAAAGACAAAGTCCAACGATCCAACATACCGAAGGAGAAACATGAGACGAAGCTAAACACCAAAATCCCGGAAAAACAAAAAACGTAACAATGCTTATGGTGGACACGGAAATTTATTTCAACAATTCTTAAAGTTTTTTGTTTAAAAATATATAATTAAGATTAAAGGATATTTTGTAAATTTAAATTCATATGATGGAAAATTTTAATTTAGAGATAACTTTTATTATTATGTACTAATATATAATACATCCGTCGAAATTTATTTATTTAATTATATATGTGGGTTTAGTTTTAGTACCTAACAATTAGGTAAACTATATTTAAGGTCATTAAGTTACTAGTAGATTTATTTAACAATTGATATAATAGCTTATTTGATCTTCTAATTTTACAAAAAAAGTTATTTTAATTTTTTATTTAATTTTTTATCCCTTTTATCTTTTGAACTTGTATTATTTCTCAAATCACTCCAATTTTTGGGCTTTATTAACTTGTCCAAGCCCTCCCATATTTTGAGCAGGCCTTCGAGTTCAAATGAGTAATTCAACCCTTAAATAGCTCCAAATTCGTGCCAAGTAAATTTTCTTTTTCATTTATAATATGGATGTAACTGTGGGGGTAAAATCAGGGGGCTGGCAGGAGCCCCGACCACCCCTAAAATAGAAAATTTTCTATTTATGTATAATTCAACCCTTAGATAGCTCCAACTTCATGCCTAGTAAATTTTCTTTTTTCATTTATTATATGAATGTAACTGTGGGGGGTAAAATCAGGGGGTGGTAGGAGCCCCGACCACCCCTAAAATAGAAAATTTTCTATTTATGTCTTTTGAAATTTTTAAAAATTTAAACTAGTAAAGATAAAATTACACTTTGCCCCCATAAAAATGATAAAAAATTGATTTAATCCTTTATAAATTATAAAGATAGAGGCTATTAAAATGATGAAATTACATTTTTATAAGTGTAACATAAAAATTATAAAGATAGAGGCTATTGTAAAAATTATAATTTAATTTCGACCCCCCTAAAAAAATTTTCTGACTTCTCACCCCTTTGTAAGTGTATCATAAATATCCTATTAATTAAATATCTCACTTTTATAAATAAGTCTAAAATTGAGAGGATGCTAACAAACATATATTCCTCTATAATTGATCAGGCAGGTGAATATATGCTTCAAAAGATGGTGACAATTAGCATGTATATATACACACACATGTACACATTCCAATTAGCCAGGTAAAAGGAAAAATCAAACACATGATGATAACGATGAAGATGATGAAGAATGAAGGCTCTTGCATATTCTCTTTCTTTTTTCCTAAGAAAAACAAAAAGGAATTTAACAGGACATATATTCATTTAGTCCGGATATATAATTGGAAGGCAAATCCCTTATCTGCTCACCTATTTTGGAATTATGATGTTTGAAGTGGATGTCACCACAAAAGAGATGTCGAGATATATTAGGAATTAATATGAGATATTCTGAAAAAAAGAAAAGAAAAATGAAACAATTTTATTTATTTTTTATACATGCATGGATGGATGAAATTAATTAAATTCAATTCACCGAAGCTGCTAATTTTCAAGTTCGGGAAATCTGTAGACTTGCGACGACTTTTTAGATGGGATGCAGGCATTTCTGGGTTGAGATGTCTCAAGGCGTTCGAAGATCTATCTCTTAGCTTTGAAATGCACTTTAAATCGTTAGATTTTGAGTTCAGGAGCTCGAGTTATGATCGTTTTAGTGAAGACTATGCGAGTAGAATTTTTGGACGAGATTATGACAAGAATTACGAGTTTAGGGCTTTTAACTCGATTTTAAATCATATTGGGTTCAAGTTTTAGGCTTAATTTTTATTATATATGAGTCAACTATTATATTTATCAGCTCTTATTATTTTATTATTCTGAATTTTTAATTAATAATTATTAAGTAGTTTAAGTTATTTAGAAGTTTGATGTCAATAATAAAGTTTATTTTAAAACTACTTCTTGTTTAGATTTATTAGAGTTCTAGTATACTTAAGAGTTTTATTTAGATTTATTTATCTAGTCTATATGCCTTTGCATTGTACACAAATAAGACAATTATTTTCATTAATAAAGTTTTCAACTGTGGGAATTTGTTTCTAGTGCAAGATTTCTTTCTTATGATTTTTAGTAGTTTTCTTCTCGATTTTTTTTTAATGAGTTGTGGGAATTCATTCTTCACCCTTCAATTTTCCAAGTATTATTTCTTGGAGGGTTGATTAGAGTGATTATTCGAGTTTGTTGGTGTAATAGGCTAATTTAGCCCAGGCCCATACAAAAAATAATAAACCCAAAATAATAAAACAAAGTCCAAGTCCAGTCCCAAATATATCATTTGGCCCGATCGGAATGACCCATTACATGAAAAGATTGAAGGTCCATCTACAAGCTTGACATATATGGGAACACAATCTTCAAGGATATGCAATCTTAGATATGATATGCAAATCTAAGATATGATATGCAATCCTAGAAGATATGATATGCAATCCTAGAAGATATGGTATGCAATCTTAGATATGATATGCAATCTTAGAAGATATGGTATGCAATGTTAGAAGATATGATTTTCTAATATTAGAGATTTAATTTGTGGATATCTTTTAATCTTAGCCGTTGATGTAATTGATCTGTACCATTGGAATTGGGGAGGCTCAACTATAAATAGAGGCCTCTCCCTTCATTGTATAGGGACTTGAATTTTGAGTAATAAAAATTCTTGAGAGCATTCACTCAAATTTCTCTCTCTTTTGCGTTCTTATTTTCTGTCGCTTTTTCTTATTTTGTTCTTCGCTCATCTTCATTTGTTTTTGAGTTGCTTCCGTTCGAGTTAGATTTTAGTGGAGGAATTTCGTTGAATCCTCATATTGCGGGAGTTAGGTTGACTTATGCTTTTTCTTTTAACTTTTTTTTATCCATTTAATTGCTTAATCATTATTTATTCATTTATTTTACTTATTTTAAACTTGTTTTTCTTTTTTGCTTTTCCTTATTTACGTTAAATTGTTTGATCATATATATTATTATTTTTATTTGTTGTATATTATCTATATATTATATATTATTTAACTTTAATCATGTAACACCCCCAAACCCGGCCCACAAGTCCTGACCGGATCTGGGTATGTCACTGCGGAAACCGTTTGAAAAATCTTTGACTTTAGAATAAAACTTGTATTTTTGTTGAATTTTGGAAAACATATCCACTTAAGCTTATGAGTAAAACTGTGCTATTAAAACTCATGCATTTTTAAAACTTTAGTATATAAACTAATTTGAATAAATAGGTTGCAACCCATAAATCTTTTTCAAATAGCAATTTAAATTAAATAAACCATAGTTAAAATAATACCAAAATATTAAAGTGGCCTTTATTACAACCCAATACTTAAAATGAAATACTTGTGTCAAACTCAAGCATATTATAATTAAACTTGATCTTCGGCATGGGCCACCTTGTCCTCTCGGATCCCGGTCCAGCTTTATGCACTACCTGAAATGGTTAAAGGAAAAAGGTGAGTCACCAAGACTCAGTGTGCCACCCTTTTTCCCGAGTTAACAAAATATCATATACAAACATAAACATGATCATCATGCATTCAATTAATATGCACCCAACCTAGCCATCCTCAACACCTTCCTCTACCCTGTGTGGTACCAAACCACTGGTGGTGCCAAACCACTGGTGACGTATAGTCACAAATGTGATGCCAAATCACTGGAGGTGCCAAACCTCTGGTGTCCGAAGACACGATATCCGTCAATGTGGTGCCAAACCACTGGTGTCCCAAAGACACATAATGTGTTACCAAAACACTGGTGACCAAAGTCACAAATCAATTGATGGGGCCAACCCATCATGTGATACCAAATCACTGGCGTCAATCCCTCAATACCGCCTTGTGGGGCCAACCCACTGTGGTGCGAAACCACGGGGATGAGACGCTGAGGTGCCAAACCTCTGGAGGTGCCAAACCTCTGGTGACCCAAAGTCACAAAGTTGTGTTACCAAAACACTGGTGCTCGTCAGCACAAAATATCACTGCCCCCTCCACTCGTACAACCCACATCAATCATGCACATGTATCAAAATATACCATCATGCTGGTTTAGCAACATACATATTGTTTATCACAAACAAGTATTATAGCACACATACCAGATACACCATGCTTACCAAAAGCATCACAACAGGGACTTACCTGACCCTTTGCCTCATACCTTAATGATACTTAATCCACCGTTTCATGGATCCAAACACACAATATATTAAGCATGTTTATTAATAGGAAAGGTGTGTGTGCGTACACACAATATAATAAGCACATAAATTACTAGAAGAGTGTGTGTGTGTACACACCTGCAAGCCTTAACCGAAGAACCAACTAAGACCCTTGATAACCTTGATAGCCTCGTTCCTTCACGCTTTTGAACACTAGACCACCACCAAGTGCTCTTGCTATACTTCCCTACAATCGGCAACCAACCAACAGTAATAGCCTTCGGCTTATACCAATACCAAACGAACAGGCTGATAAAACAATCCCTTACCATCACTTACCCAACGATCGACCAAAGAACCGGGGCTACACTTGACTGCTTCGAACCCTGGATATCCTATGCCAAAAATGATTCCAAACAAAAGATCAACATACATCCAAATAAAAGCCAAACCAACTCTTACCCTTGAAAATGTCGACTGAGAACAGAAAATAGTCCATAGGGCATTCGGCCTTACCTATATACCTTCTCCAAGGCTTGAAACCAAAAGCCAAAAGCAAACCTCACCTCCCTTAACAATCGGCTAAGAACCACACAAAAAGGAAAGGGAAGATTCGGCCAACACTTGGACAAGAAGAAAAAGAATTTGGCTTTAGGTGTTTAACACCTTTGTCTGCGGCTTGGATGGAAAAGAGAAAAAGAGGATGTGAATGATTAAAGTTTCAGCTAGAAGGTATTGAGAAAGAAAAATGAGAGCTTAAGAAGACAAAATGATGTAGTTTCGGCTCAATAGAAATGGGGAAAGCGAATGAAAAATTCGGTTCTTAGAAGAAGAAGAAATGAAGAAAATGTTTTAGGAAATAACTTTCGGCTATCAAGGTGTTAATAGGAAAAATAAAGCAAGAAAGATGGAAGGGCATTCGGCTATCAACAATATTGAAAGAACACAAAACAAATTCGGCAAGCTTTTGGGAGGTTTAGTCTTTCAGTTTCAAGAAGAAAAGAGTGAAGGAATTCTCTTTGACAATTCGGCTTTGGTACCCTCAACTAAGGCTGGCCGAAAATCACCCACAAATGCCTTAAGAAAAACGGCATTCTTCCTCCCCAATACTTCCAAAAATCGGCCATACCCCCCTCTCTTGAAGACTCCCACAACCGGCCACTTCCTAGAACCACTACAAGCCACAAATTTGAATTAACAACTCCCTTATTTTACTCTATTTTATCCCTTCAACACCCCCCAAATTAACTAAAAATAATCCCATACTTATCTGAAATAATAAAAAAAACAAAAGCCACCCACCAGCTGAATTCAAAAGAAAATAAACACTAATCTAATCTTATCCTTTTTGAAGCTCCCCATGTGCCGTCCCACCTTCAATTTGCTGCCCAAAAAGAATAAAAAGAAAATTAAAACTCCCATTTGCCACTCTCTAGGTTCGAACCTGGGACCAAACTGCTGCACACTTTTCCTCCAACTCCCAGGCCACTCGGCCACTTTGATTTTTATGCCAACAACCCCCATCATTTTATCTTAAACCCTTCTTACTCCAGTCCCATAACCGCACAACAAAATAAAACGCCAAAAACTGCTGCTCCAGCCCTCGAACCCGCGCTCTCTCCTCCCTCCAGCGCCTAAGTGGCGCGCGCTAGCCACTTGACCAACGAGTTCTTTGTGTCTTAAAGTCGCCCCAGCTCTTTTTAAAGCCTCCTCCCCTTTAAACGCCAAACCCAAAAATTCAAAACCCGCTTGCTGCCTTCTTGAATCGAACCTGAGACCTAAAGGCGTCACCTTCCCTCAGCCCCAAGCAGCGCCTCCATGCCACTTTGCCAAAGGCATTCTTGTGCCAAAAATTACCGAAAAATATACTTAAGGCCTCCCTTGGCCCGATTCCCTTTTCCACTAAAAATCCAAAATTTTCCAAAGTCTCCCCTTTCATCCAAACATTCTTAAAACTCCAAAACACATCCAAGCACACCCAAGAACCTTCCAACACCTATATTATACTCAAACCGCATAGCCCCTAAACCAGGGTGTTACAAATCATATTATGTATTATTTAAAAATTTGTATGTCGTACATCATTCTAAATTGTTTTATTATTAAGGCCAAATTTTCCATATATTGTTTATTTTAAATATGTATATTATTCTTTTATGTATATAATAGACTATTATTATATTATATATGCTTTCCCTTATATTTCTTTATAGTTAAAGTTTTTATATATTCTATTTATTTTTTTAAAAAATATGTATTATTTATTTTATCATGTACATATATTATTCATCTTAGTTTTTTAGCCATATCATTTTTATACTTTTTTTTATTTTTCTAAAAAATTGTTATAATATTCATTAATTGTTTTGAGTATACTATTTACCTTATATTATTATTTTTTTATACATGAATTTAACCTTGTGAATAATTTTTTCATAGATTCTTTTAAAATTACTATTATCTACTCTATATTTTCTATTTTGATTGTTCATTTTTTTTGAATCCGTTATCTTTGTTTACCTTAACATTATTATTATTGCTTGTCATTCTTTTACTTAATTGTTTGTGTTAGTGCTAATTGTCAATATGACCCTGTAACTTTAGTAAATTGTACTTTTTGTAATAACTTAATGTTACTTTTTTCAAATCTTTGTTTAAAAATATCTATCTCCTTTAATTACCACATTTTATCCAAAAAATTTTCTTAAATAAGGCAATGTTTTGTGTTTAGAAATTTGGGAAATAGTGCCCTAACGTGCTGGGTTTCGATTTTCCGTTTGACTAAATAACTAAATATCCTTTTAATGAATTTTGTAAATCATGAGATGATTTTGGTTACGAGGGTTTAAAACATCATGTCCTAACATGTTGGATGTGATGTTTGTATGCTTTCGGAACAAAGGAATCTCAAGTTCCAACTCAAATTGTTCAAGTTTTTTAAAGAAATCATGTTTTCAAATCTTTTCGAATTTTTGACATTAGGACAATAACTAATCAACCCGGTACCAATTTTGGGCGTTACAAGGGTGCTAATCCTTCCTCGTATGTAACCGACTCCCGAACCCTTTTTCTTGAATTTCGTAGGCCAAAATCAATGTTTTGAACTAAAACGTTTTATAAGGTGATCTGATCACACCTTAGCAAAAAGGGATTGGTGGCGACTCGATTTTTGTTTTAAAGTCGATCCCCGTTTTTTTAAATATAAATATGCTTTCGACAGCTTGGCGAATCCACTGGGGACAATAAGAAAGTCAGGCCATAAAATTGATTATTTTCTATCCTTTGTCGGAAATTTGAAAATTCGATTTGAAAATTTGATTTGAAAATTGCGATCCTTTTGTTTCATTTGTTTGTGTCATTGCATATGATTGTTATTTTCTTGCACACATTGCATTGCATGACCGTTGTGGTTGCACCTTTAAATGGGAGTGAGAAACTATGCCTCCGCGAGGTTTTCACCTCCGCATGGGCTAGTGGATTGCTTCTGGGATACATCTGTACCTATGTCTTCGTGAGGTTTTCACTTCCGCATGGCCATAGGGAAATATATTCCCCTGAAATGAACTAGATCTGTATGAGCCTATAATGGGTGAAGATTGAGGAATCTGCTGGTTCAGTACCTTTTTTTTAGAACTAAATTGCATATAGTGAACCCTAAGAGCCCACCTTAGGTAGAACTATGCTGAACTCTAGCAGTTATCCATATAGGTGTTTGATGTTTTCTCACTTACTTTGAATTTTATTCTTTGTGTATGATACTAACTTGTTCTCTTTTGTTTTGATTGCATTACATTCACATCATAGAAAAGAGGTGTTGATTCAAATTTGATTGCTAAATAGAAGACTTTGTCATAAGAAAATGGATTTCTTGATAAAGTAGATTATAATATGGTCGTCCGAATATGGTCCAAGTAAACACAACGAGAGAAGACTGATAGTTTGTGAAGGAATACAAGACTTTATTGCCTAAGGATTCAAGCTGACAAAGAAATCACCACGTCTTGGCCTTCTTGAAGAGGCTAACGAGCATTGTGGAAATAAGTGAGTAGTAAGTCGCGGCCCAAATCAAGCAAAAAGAGCTAGTAAAGACATTTATTAGAAAATTTGTGAGATTGGACCTTAATATCCAAATAAGAAGAAAGGGATCAATGTCTTCGCTTGGAATATAAGGGAAAGGCCGTATAAATATCTGTTTTATGTAAAGAAATTTATTTTCTAGAAAAGTTATTCTAATGGAATTGAATTTAAAAGCAACGCCTCTCTTTCTTTTTGCATTCATTTCATGCATTTGCATTACATCGCAACATATGCATTAAAATCCATAGAAGGACCCTAATTAGTTGAAGTTATTTTAGAAAAAGAGAGAAAGTTAATCTGAAAACTAACTATCATTACGGTACTCGCACTAAGACAAAAAATATGGATCAAAGACTCGAACAGTTCCAAAAAGACATGCAATACTAGCTACAATAGTAGTTGGCAAAGATCCAACAAGATATGAGGGAACAAATGATGGAAGCCCAAAGGAATATAGTGGCTCAAATGACTCAGCTACTGAATGGGGCAATGGACAAGGGAAAAGGCCCCATGGCTAATGCTAGAGAAGATAATGAGGATTATCCTCCGGGTTTTACCCTACCACATGCACAAGCACAACCTGAAGCATATCCTCTAAGGCCATCTGTTACAATTAGGCCTCAACAAGGTCAAACTGATACTGGGGTGCCCATGAATTTCCAAGTTGGCTCAGGATCTAACCCAAGAGATAACCCTGCTAATCCTGTTATCCCTGATTTAGATATAGCGGAGAGGGGAGGAACAAGAATTGAATTGCCAAGGCAGTTAGAGGACCGTTGAAGATGGTTAGAAGAAAAGTTCAAGGCCGCTGATAATTACCAGGGAATTAATGCTAAAGGCTTGAGCTTGGTTCCAGATTTGGTGCTTCCTCACAAGTTCAAAATGTCAGAATTTGAGAAGTACAATGGGACTAGCTGTCTTGAAGCCCATATTACCATGTTCTATAGACAGATGACTGGGTATGTTAATAATGATCAACTGTTGATCCATTGTTTCCAAGATAGCTTGGTGGGAGTAGCGTCCAAGTGGTACAACCAATTGAGCCGTGCTAGGATTAATTTCTAGGGAGACCTAGCAAAAACAATTATGAAACAATACAATCATGTGACAGACATGACGCCTAACAGAATCACCTTGCAAAACATGGAGAAGAAATCAAATGAAAGCTTCAGACAGTATGCACAAATATGGAGGGAAGTTGCCATGCAAGTTCAGCCGCCGCTTTTAGAAAAGAAAACCACGATGCTTTTCATCAATACTCTAAAAGCCCCATTCATTAACCATATGTTGGGAAGTGCCACCATAAGCTTTTCAGATATAGTAATGTCCAATGAGATGATTGAAAATGCGGTAAAAAGTGGGAGGATAGACACGGGAGAAAGCACCAAAAGATCAGCCCCAAGAAACAAGGAAAATAAAGTGAGCATCCTAAGCATGTATCCCAAATCAGTCACCATAGGCCGGCCAATGGCTGTAACCACTAGCTATCAAGGCTCTTCAAAGTAGGAATCTAACTTGAGGCCAAATGCAGAAAGGCTCCAGTTCACACCTATCCCGATGACATACAAGGAACTGTATTAGAATTTGTTTGATGTGCATGTGATGTCTCCGTTTTACTCGGAACCCGTGCAACCTCCATTCAAAAAATGGTATAATGAGAATGCCCAATACGAGTACCACGCGGGAATAACGGGTCACTTAATTGAAGATTGTACTACATTTAAAAAGTTGGTCAAAAGGTTCATTAAAATGGGAATTGTGAGGTTCGACATTTCATCAGAACCTGATCTTTGACAAGGCAGTAAATGCGATAATTGAATGAGGAGACAAGAAAGTTGTGACTCCTTGAAGAAGTCTAAAGTGAAGAGGGAACCGGGGAACGAAGTTTCCAAGCCCTTGCATACTTAGGAGTGTTTTGAACAATGGGACTGTGGAAGAGATCCCTGTATTTTTAGAGCTGATCTAGAGTAATATTCAAAACACGCTTGTTACCTTAAGCCTAGAGGCAATAAGAACCCTTTTGTGAAATAGGCTTGTGTCCGAAATTTTTATTTTGATAAAATGCGTCTTTTTTAGTAAATATTCTTTTATTTTTTCCATTTCATACTGTACAAACAATTGTTTTTAGTTTTTTTTCTTTTGTTTGTTCTTTGGACTTTCTTTCAAGTATTCTTTCATTCTTCGTTCTTGACCATACAAATAATCATTCTTTGAAACATTAATTCTTTGGAATCTTTCTTCGAACCTACAATAGATCTCCAGATATCAATGATGTGATCAACGTTGCTACTGACTCAAAGTCTCCTTTCGAGCAAGATATGTGTCTAGAGGGATCTCAGGACTTTGAAGATGACAGTGATTGTAACCTATCTTCTGATTTGTTAATAATGGTAAAACAAGATGAAAAACAGACCTTACTCTACAAAGGGTCAGCGGATATTATGAGCCTAGAAAATAGGTGAAGATTGTAGCCTAGCTCACCATAGAAATAAGACGAGACATCATTGAGTTATTTTCAAGAATTCAAAGATGTTTTTGCATGATCATATCAGGACATGCCTAGGTTACTGAGACGCAGATACGTTGAAATCTTAAAGGAGGTCCATAAGGATGTCAGAAGGACACATGCTAATGGTTTTACAATAGCCAAGCTAATCATGAGGTTTGGGTACTGCTAATCTACATAGAAGGGGATGGCATCAGTTACGCCGTATTTAAGGAGACAAGATTCATATGCCTCATTAATTTCTTCACAAACTTTCTCTATGTAGGGCAGGCCAATCTTGACAAAATTTCTAGTATACATCGATTTCTTGGTGGTCGTCGATTACTTCACTAAGAAGGAGAAAGTAGCTTCGCATGTCAATTTTACAAGGTCCGACAGTAAAAAAAAAAAGAGATCAGGCGTCAAAAAAGAATGCCAAAAAGGACAATGTCAAAAGTTTGTAATCTGTTCAAAGATTAGACGCCATATCATAGAGCAACAAAGGCAGCTAAAAAGAAAAAAAAACAAAACAAGAATTGTAGGAAAGATGACGAGACTTGTAAAGATTGATATAAAGAAGTTACCATTTATCCTCTATGATTACCAAATGTTGGCCAGGACCTTTGCCAAGGCAACATCTTACCCATAAGTTTATAAAATGGAAGCGTTTTTGCCAATTAAACCTAATCGAAGAAAAGGTTAAAAGTTATCCATCACGGTCAGATGATGCAAGCTTACGACAAAGAGGTTTATCCTAGAGAATTCCACGAGGGGAACCTGATGTTGAAAAAAATCTTTCTTATACAAAAAGATTTCAAAGGAAAGCAGACGCCAAACTGGGAAGGACCTTATGTAGTAAAAAAGGGTCTAATCTAGAGGAGCATTAATATTGACCGAGACGGATGGCGAAGAAGTACTCTGGATCCTCTAAACACGTATTGAGCTCAAAATGATCCTTAAGAAGTTTTTATAGAGAAGCTCAGGCTGTGATATCTGGGGCACCTAGCTTCTATCTTACCCATTTTGAATTTGCTATCTTCGATTACTTTATTCTTTTCAAGATACACCCTAATCAATTTTCTTTTATGGCCTTGGCTATCTTTGATTACTTTATTCTTTTCAAGATACACCCTAATCAATTTTCTTTTATTACCTTGGTTATCTTTGATTAACTTATTTGTTTCGAGCTATGCTCCTGATTAATTTCCTTATTGTCTATTGTTGTGATCTTTTGCAAGCATTTTATATTGAAATAACGATTAATGGACTAATAATACTTTTATAAAAAGAGATTCGCATATTACTCTAGAAGCTTTTAAATAGTATAGGAACCTGAAACAGGATTATTGTTTAGAACTCACCAAGCTTAAGGGTTGGAAATATTTGAGCCCAAAGTGAGTTTATCTCTTCAGATTTTCTGTCAAGGACATTGGTTGATCAAAAGACTAGTTATTGCGTCGGTGATACAAATCTGACAGAAAATAAGCAATGACAACCCAAGCGTAGAAGAAATCATTCTCGAAAAGAAAAAAATGACACTCTGCATCCATGCGAGTGTAACACCCCCAAACTCAGTCAAAACGCTACGACCGAATCTGGCATGTTACAGGGAACAAAATTTTAAAAAATTTAAAGTTAAAACCATGAGTTGAGGAAAAATTTTGCGATCACTTTGCCTTTGGTGAGGATTTAAAAACAAATACTTAGCTTAAGCCATAATACCGTTCAGATTTCATAATCCAAAGTTGAATTTTAAGAAAAATTTCATTAAGCGATCAATTGAAAACAATATTGTGGTCTTAGTTGAAAATTTGAGTCAATTTGTTACTAAAACTCGATTTTAATTAACCAATTATAAAATCTTAAATTCAAAGTTTTTAATGTAAAAAAAACACCCACTTAGATAATCTATTAGGCAAGCCATAACAATTTCATAATAAAACCCAAATTAAGTAGCCTTATTACAACACCCAAAAATTCAAACTGAAATAGTGAAAATTTGAACTAAGTTCTGAAGATAAAATTTCTTAAAGCATTATGCATGGCCACCTCGAGTCCACCTCGGCTGCCTATCCGCGGTCTAAGGATCACCTGCAACAATTTTAACGGAAGGGGTGAGTCACCGAGACTCAGTATGTAAATCCCCATCCAAATGAGCTTTGGGCTCTCACACAAATTCATATATTATGTATGCATGTAATGTAGCCCAACCAACCTATTATGTCCATCCACCATATCTCCTGAACCTACCAATATCTGTGGCACCTAGCCACTGTGGTACCTAACCACTGGTGGTTCCAAACCACTGGTGACAAAAGTCACAAATAATACTATGTGGGGCCAACCCACTTATGGTACCAAACCACTGGTGACAATCCCTAATGAATATATGTGGGGCCAACCCACTGTGGTACCAAACCACTAGGACGAGTCACAGAAATAACGTATGTGGTACCAAACCACTGGTGGTTCCAAACCACTGAGACATAGTCACAAAATATAATATGTGGGGCCAACCCACTTGTGGTACCAAACCACTGGTGACAGTCTAGAAATCATGTTTCCTCCCTCTTCACATTATACCCCAAGTCCATGCCATGTTTAACAGTCAATATGATATGATCATGATTTCAAATGCATAACAATCAACCATCTCATTCATACATACCTTTGCTAATAACAGAGCATAACAGAACTTACCCGAAGTCTTCGATCTAACCCTCAAAGGTATTTTAGTGACCAATACCGTCACTTCGGCTTTTAGTCATAACAGTTAATAACATAAATAATATATGAAGTGTGCGAGAGTTACACACCTGATAACACGTAATACAAAGCTCTCTATGTCGACACTATCGCAAACAGGGACTACTACTATCTGCCTACTATTCTGCTCAGAAGCCGGCCCACAACCTGGTGGCCAATCCCGAACAACAGACACCGCGCGCTTCTTGAACTTTGGGGCTGGGGCTATGGGTTTAACCCCTTCCTTCGTTTGGCTAACGCTTGGGTCGATGAAAAGATCTTGGTCAATAGACTGGATTAAAGCATTGAACAGAGAACAAATTAGAATATACATTCAAAACGTACAGATCCCTTACCTAGATCGAAAAATCTCAGAGATTATCAGACTTGGATTAGGCACCGATTGAATACCTAAATCGACTAAAATCGATTATTCGTTAACACCCTTCAAACATAGATCAGATGCTGAAAGAACACGAAGACAAGCCCCTCCTTCAAACGATTAAGAATCATAAGATAAGGTTAATGCCTTCGGCATCCAAAAATGAGAGAAAAGAGAACTGAAATGAAAAGGAACACTTACCATGATCAAAGAGAATCTGCTTGTCAAAGTTGTGGAATAGAGAGAGACAGCAATTCACTGAACAAAGAACGAAAAGAGAAGATGAGCACTCAAGGAAGATTCAGCCACAAGAAATTTAGAGGATAAAGAACAACTCAAGAAGAAAGAAGAGGAGATAGGTTTCGGTTCATGAAAGAATAAAGAGAAAATGCGAAAAGAAATTGGCTATGGAGGTTCGGCTAAACAAGAAATAGAAGAGATGAAAAGAAGAAATGAAGAATGGAGTTTCGGCTTTTGATGGTGCAAATGAAAAGATAGAAAAAGAGAAGTGGTAAGATGGTAGGAGGGTTTGGCTAGAAGAACAGAATAGAATGAAGCGTAGTCTAAAGTACCTGAGGGTTTTCAGCTTTTGATGGTAGGGACAGAGAACCTAAGTTGCCAAAATACAAAGAGAGGAAAAAAGAAAAGAATTGATTTCAGTTTAGACTAAAGAAGAATGAATGCTGCTCTTAAGAATTTCGGCTACTCAAAGAAAAGAACCACACTGCTCGAAATGCCTTACACTCAACTGCCGAAACTAAACACCATAAAAGAGTTTAACACCTAAAGCTAACCCCTTTGAATTTTCAACACACACACACACCCCTAGAACCGAATGCCCAACTTCACCTAACCCCTTTCAAAATTCGGCTAACACCCTACACCACCTTCAATCCCTTGATTCTCTCCTAACTTCACTCACAACCTCCTATTCAAAATAGTTTGAAAGTTCAAACTCCTCTTTCTTCTCTCAGCCTCATATTTAAAATATTTCACTTGTTTAACATCCCCCTCTTCAAGGTCCCTAGCCGAATCTACCACCTCCCATCTGCCTTAAAAACAAAAATTCCAAAATACAGCCGATGGTACTCGAACCTGCTCCCTCTCCTTGTGGCGTCACCTACCTCAACTTTAAGTGGTGCCTCCTTGCCTCTTTACTACTCCAACTCTTGTGTCAACCAACACAAACAACACCCCTTAAGGCCCAACTCAGCTAGCTTTCCCTTAAAGTACTTAAAACAGAAATTTTTAGCAAGGCTCAGGCTTAATCCCAAGCCTTCCCGGGACCCCCAAACATACCAACACTACACATAGGAACACATCAAATGCATAGCCCCCAATTTAGGATGTTACAGCGAGTATCATGCATACACATCTGGTCGGGTCACTTTGGAGTGATCAGTGGATGGAACAAGTTACAGATCATATACCCCAAAGTTAGAATGGGATGAACTGAGAAAAAATACAAGTCCTATACCCTTGAATTACAGTGGGAACAGTTCAAAAAAGTTTCAAATCCTATAATCTTAAACTACAGTGAGATGGTTTGAAAATTGTACGAGCCTTATGTCCCTGAGGAACAGTGGAAAGGACCCTAAAGTTAGTGGAGCAAATCAGTTGAGCAAAATGTTTTCAGGTTTTCTGTCAAATGCCAGCCAAGTAGGAAGACAGTGTGCTACGTTAATGATAGAGCCCTGATGAGCAACAAGTGGTGACATCCTAATTATTAAAAAGGATCGTCCTCATGAAATTTTGCATTTGTACATATGTCATTCAGTTAGGAGGAGTTGATTCACTCAGATCATAGCATCCTAACCATTTTGCATAAGCATAAACACATAAAACCAATTTTATAGGATAGGTCCTCTAGAGGACAGCGTCACAACATCAGTGAATTCACAAATCTTGTCTTCCTGAGTTTGCAGTGAAGTCGATCGAAAACATCAGCCTGGTATCCCTGAGTTTGCAGTGGAGCAGACTGAAGATAGCAGATCTTGTCTTCCTGAGTTTGCAGTGAAGCGGATCGAAAACATCAACCTGGCATCCCTGAGTTTGCAGTGGAGCAGATTGAAGATAGCAGATCTTGTTGTAGCAGGCCCAATTTTCCTGGCCCGTTAACCAAACAACAAAAATAAAATAAAAAAATAAAAAAATAAACAGTCATTTAAATGTCCATTTATAATATTCTTTACCCCAAATGTTACAACACAATGGCCCAAATGCAAGCCCAAAATCACTACCCAAACCCTAACCTAGACAGAAACCCTAACCAGCAAGACCAGGCGCCGCAACCCAGCCTCCAGCGCTTGGACTCCCTCGCGCGTCCCTCCACGCGCGACGTTTCAGTAGCCTCCACGCGAGCCACTTCAACAGCCTCCCGCGCCTCCGTCCCTTCTCGCCACGTCTGCGCGTCGCCAGCGTAAATCCTTTGTACGGGGATCGTACCTGCAAAGAAACAAAATAGTAGAGAAAAAAAAAAGAAGAAAGGAAAACAGATGTATTTTTTTTTTTGATTTGTCGGCTATAAAAGACCAAAAGAAAATCGCTTGTAGGGTTCACAACTTTTACGGAAAAAAGAGACAGAGAAATAAAAATCAGGAATAGAATTTCAGAGGTTTTTCTCCGATTTTATCTTCTTATTTTTTTCATCTATTTCAATAGCATTTTTTCTTTTCTATTTTCTACACACGAATAAAAAAAACAAAGGAGAGGGAAAGGATCTTACTTGGACTGAGACGCGTCGTCAGAATGCTCGTTCCGTCGTCGCCATCGGGTACAAAATAAGGGCTTCGAACGGAGCATCAAAGGCTCCTCTCTGCACGACATTGGCCACCAAATAGAATGGTAGTGCGATAGAACGTCAGGGAAGCCCAATCATCGGGTGAAAAAGGGAGGGAGAATGGGCTGCCCTTTCATTGTTTGAGAGAGTGGAGAGGCTTTGAGAGATTTCCAGATTTTTTTTTAAAAAAGGGGGCTGGAAAACCAATTTTTTTATCTAAATTTTCCATTTTATAGCATATCCCATACGACATCATTTTGGGAGTAGATTTCAGGTGCCAAAATGGTGCCGTTTCAAGGCCATCCAACCTGCGACCCGAGCCGACATCCCTAGGGACCGCGTGTTTTATTAGGAGGGGGTTATTTGCATGATTAGTCCCCCTTTTATGCGTTTGACTAGACCTTAAATGCTTTTATTTTTTTAATTGGCCTCTGTAATTCAAATGCGTTTTCAATTTAATCCCATCAATATGCTGCGTTTTGGGAATTGGGACATTTTCTGTTTAATCCCTGTCCATTTGTGCGCGCTTTATTTCAGTCCTTAATATTGTTTCAATAGTTTTATCTGTTCACAAATTATCCTTTCAAGGCCGTTTTCATTTCAATTGAATCCCTTACCTTTTAAACCTCGATTTTTGGTAAATTTATTTTTTATATCAAATTATTTATTATCTTTGCGTGCATTATTTTTACTGTCTTATTTTATGTATATATATTATTGGTTCTCACATTATTTTATGTATATATATTTTCTCTTAAACCTATCTATATGTACATTTAGTTTCATTTAAAATTGCTTCCATATATATGTTTTTCTATTTTAAATTTATTGTATATAATTTATTAATTTCAAAGACCATATTTCATTCATTACAAATACTTTTATATATTGCTATATATATATATACATTTTATTTATAATAAACTTTTCATCTTATGAATATTATTTATTTAAGTTAATATACATCATATCTTTTTTGTATAATATTTTGCTCTATTTTCTTCAACTGTTAATGTCAAAATTTCGTTATATGATAATTAATATCGCATGGATTATAATTTGTTAATTCGTAGCTATTAATTATTTTTGATTCATTGTTGTAATCTTTGATGTATGGATTAATATATTGCTTTGTGTATTAATATTCCATGTAGTGTTTTAATGTCATTTCGATTTTAAAATTATAAGGCAATGTTCGTGATTAGTGGTTTCGATAAAATCGTGCTCTAACTTACTGAGTTCCGGTTTTCCTCGTTAAAGCCTAACAACCGAGTATCCTTTCTCTTTTAAATCAAAATGCACGATATTTTAAATAAAAAAACTTATTCCTGGGAAATTGAGGCATTGCACCCAACTTACTAAGTGTGACGTTTTATTTTCTCGAGATAAGAACTTCAAAAGAACAAAGGCAATGTTTCGTGTCTGGAAATCTGAGAGATTGTCCCCTAACGTGCTGGGTTTCGGTTTTTTGTTTGACCAAAAATCCTTTTAAGATTTCATTCATGTTTTCTCAAATTAAAAACAAGGTAATATTTCATGTTTGGAAATTCGAGAAATCGTGCCCTAACGTGCTAGGTTTCATTTTTTGTTTGATCCGAAATAATGAAATGCCCTTTCAAAATCTCAATGCATGAGTTTTGAGAACTTGGGGATGATCAGAAATTCAAAGACTTAAATCGTTACATCCTAACGTGTTGGATGTGATATTTTATTCCTTCAGAACCAGAGAATCTCAATATTCAAATTCGAGTATCTTCAAATGGGTAGAAAAAGGTCGTAGTTTTAAAATCTTTCAAATTTTCAACGCTAGGACATTAATTAATCAAGTTGGTACCAATCTTGGGCGCTGCGAGGGTGCTAATCCTTCCTCGTATGTAACCGACTCCCGAACCCGTTTTCTTAGATTTCGCAGACCAAAATTATTGTTTTAATAAATCAAAATATTTTATTAAAATAATTCATCTCAAGGTGATCCGATCATACCTCGAATAAAAGATCGATGGCGACTCCATATTTTTTAATGTCGATCCCTGTTTTTCAAACTCGTAAAAAATGGTTTCGACAGTTGGCGACTCCGCTGGGGACTGGTTGAGAGTCAGGCCATAAATTGAAAGACATTTTGAAATAGAAGTTCACATTTTGAAAAGCCACTTCGAAAACTATTTTCGGGCCCAAAACCTCAAAGCCGAGTTTTGAACCATGCTCTGATACCAAAATGTAACACCCCAAACTCGACCCATTAAATCCGACCGAATTTGGAATGTCACTGCGGAACACTTCGAAAGACATTCTTTCTTAATGGTAAAACCAATGAAAATTTTTGTCGAATTTGGTAAAACATTTCCGTGACTTGTAAAATTCTAAGTAAAAATCAAAGTTTGTTAAAAATATCGGATTCAAGTTTTACTTGATAAAATAAATCATTTGCAATCATCTTTAAATCATCCATCCACAATAGGGCATAATATTAATAATATTTAATAAAAGAGCTGAAATACTTTAGTGGGCCTTATTACAATACACACTTAATCAAAATACGAATAATGTAAATATTTAATTCATTAAACCAGAGATTCCTTTACATGAAATCTACTTTTGCATGGCCACATTTGTATCCTCTCCGACCCGGTCCAAGCTTTACGCGTCACCTGAAAGGTTTAATAAAAACAAAGTGAGTCACCAAGACTCGGTTGCATAGTTAAAAACACATGTCCTCACATATGGGTTTGGCCCATATCCACCAGTCCCATATATATATAACATACAATTATAAATATTCTATTATGAATACACAATATTATGAATATCATCACAAATATACAATTTCGAAGTCCAATCCACAAAGTGATCCACACATCTTTCTTTTGCACATTATTTCTTAAGGGCGTGGCTAAGCCACCGATCACGTAGTGATCCACATATCAATCGGTTCACTGATTATCAATCGCGAATGTAGCACGAGACTAGCATTAGACCACTCACATAGTGTACATCACAATTCACATGCATACGTATATGTATCATGGCCACATATTTCTCAAAACAATTATACATCACACGTCATCACATTTTTATACATTCTTTAATAATCAATTATTATCGCAATCACTGACAAGTTAATATCGTAATCACTAACTTGGTTATTCGATCACTTACCTTAGTATCCATACTATTAGCTTTTATTTCGGCTAACATGCATAACATTTACGTTTACATCAATTAACACATACGACACATATAACAATTAATAACATGAATATAGTGCGATAACTACGCACTTTTGACTTTTTAGCGAGATCCCGATCTATCGACTCTAATATCAACTAAAAATCTCGAGGCTTCACATTTACTTCTATCGATTTGTTCCTAGCTTATTTCGATCCCGAAGTACTATTTGCCTTGCTGTCCAAAAATCCGAGAGCTCCCTTAAAGATTCTTTTCTTCAACTACACAAAAGAGCACACCAACATAGTTATTGAAGGTTCGGCCACACGTAAACTAGATTAAGGTTTCGGCTATCACATCTTAACACTCTTCAAAACCTTCAAAACAAGGATTCGGCTAACACAAAAATATTTAAAACATGGCCCTTGGCCGAAACTACACATCTTACCCATCTTTCCCAAGTCCAAAAAGGTGTGTTTGCTCTTGTAGATACCAAGTCCCTTGAATGGCCGAATCCAATAAGCTCTTTTAAAAGCTCCTTTACACTGGCACAATAGAAATACATCAATATGGCCTTAAGCATTTTCGGCCATTCTTAAAAATCAAAATCTAGCCGTGGTTTCGGCATGCAAAAGAAAAAGAACCAATCAATTTCAAAAAGGGTGAATACACTTACTATTGCCCACTTTGCTTAGCACAAATGAACACTCCTTGAATCACTCTTGTAGGTTCGGCCACGACTAAGAAATAGAATGCTATCGCCAACTTTCGGCTCCAAAATACCACCCTAGGAAGTCTTATATTCAGCCAAAACACCATAAGAGGAAGAGAGGGAAAACTTTGATACGGTGTAGTGACTAAATGATTCTGCCAACAAGAACGTAAGGAAGCCATGCAAGCCATTTGTTTAGCCAAAATGTTCTCTAGCTCCTCAAATACCGAAACTTGACCTTGCTCTCACTCTCCTCTTTGGTCAAGAAAAATTTGAAAGGAAACTAAACGAGGAAACATTCAGCCAACGTAAAAATGAAGAAAGAAAAGCAAAACCATGCAAAGGTCATCCCCCCCATCTAATTTGAAAACAGATCATGAAGGCTCCTAGCAAGGCAATATTCGGCCATGTTCAAGTGGGAGGGGAAAGAGGGTCAAAGTTTCAAAAACAAGGCCGCCATGCTCTCCCAAAGGCATGCTTCAAACGGCCATACTTTGCTCCTCCCCATGCTACACATGCTTCCATCTCCAAGGCCAAGACCCATCCTCATTGAAAAGGCAAAGAATAATACATTGTTTATTCTTTATTCCTTTACCACATGAAATAACTTAACAAATAAAACCCATGCCTCATCATTTTCTATATATTATAAACTAATAATAATCCTTCCTTCACTCATTTTTTCTTTCTACCTACTAACAAAGAATGGAAAGGATTTCCAAGCATGGAATTTGGCCATGCTTTTTTGCATCACAAGACCAAGGCCGCCATTCATTTGCAAAACCAATGCCGCATGCTCTCCTCTTAATATTGTTTATTAATAATTCTATCACCTTTCCCATATTCTCATAAAAATAATAATAACAAACAATATTTAAACTATGCAATATTTTATGCACTTTTGAGAACAATCAAATAAAATAATGCTCTATGTTCTCTTTTTTAAAAAATATAAAACTATAAGCGAAGAATTCTTATCTTTGCGTGAGTGCATGCATTAAGCAATTAATACCCATGCAGACCATTTATTTCATGCCCAAAAAGAAGCCAAAAGGATAACCTTGTAGTTTGTCCCCGTGTCTCGAACCCAAGACCTGGAGAGAACTCTCCAACGCCTCGGCCACTCGGCCCTTTGCTCATTTTATGCTATTAAACGCGTCAAAAATCCTTTTAAACCTTACTCTCGCAGTTTCGCAAACTTTAACGCTAAAAGCAAAAAATAGAATTCTTCAAGCGTGAACTCCAGGACTCGAACGCTAGTCCCTTTGACGCAGCTCTCAAGCCAAGTCCTTAACCACTCAGCGAGTTTAAATTTCATGACATAATGCATTGCGAATTTCTTTTAAACCCTTTTTCCATTAGCTTCCCTTTATTCAAAAATAGAAACTCACCCCGCGCTTCCAGCGTGTCTCGAACGCAGGTTCTCGCGAAGATACCACAGTACATAACGTCCCTAACCACTCACCCAATGTTCATTTTATGCTAATGGACGCGCGTTAAAATTTCTTTTAAATCCTTCTTTAAAGCAATACCATTTTCTAAAAAAACAAAACTCTTATGTCGCGCGCCGACTCGACTCTCAGGGCGTTATGGAGTAATATCCAAGCCCCAAAGTGGCGCATAGAAGCCACTCGGCCAGGGCATTTTATATGCCTCAATTTTACAAAATTTTTATTTAAGGCCTCCTCAACCAAATTTCCATTTTTAACCCTAATTTTTTTTTTTCAAAATTTCCAAAATGCTCCCATTTTTATCCTCGGGCTTTAGGAACTCTAATAACTCATCAAAACACTCCCGAGGCCCACTAACACTTGGGTTATTTTCCAAACTCACATCCCAATTTCGGGATATTACATAAAAGCCCTAAGAGCCTACCCCAGATGGATTTGTGATAAACCCTAGTAGTCACCCAATAGGTGCTTGAATATTTTACATGTTTTGAATTTCGTTTCTAACGTACTGACTATTTGTTTTATTTCTATTGCTTTGCATACATTTTCATATTAGAGAGAGGTGTCAATTCGGGTTCGGTTGCTAAATTAGGGAGCTCGACATGGAAAACGACTTTTTTGATAAAACAGAAGACAATACGGATGTCCTTATATTTGTAATCCGCTTTATGTAAAGAGCTCTGTTTTCAAATAAAGTTTCCTAAACAGAATTGAATCAAAATCGATTCCTTTTGCATTACATGCATTCACATAGAATTACATCACATGCATTAGATTTCATGAAAAGATCCTGATTGGTTGACATTATTTCAGCATTAACCTGGACACCGATAAAACCAAACACCCTTACAGTACCCGAACCATGACAAAAGATATAGATCAGAGATTAGAGAGGCTTGAACAACTCCAAAGAGAGATGCAGGATAACTTCAGCTGCAAATGCAAGAGCAGCTTGCAAAGATCCAGCAGGATATGATGGATCAGATGATGGAATCGCAAAAAACCATGATGTCCCAATTAACTCAATTACTGGCAGACAAAGGGAAAGCCCCTATACTATATCCTCTGGGTTTTACCCTGACACATACTGAGTTACATCCGCGAAAGACATCTGTCACAATTAAACCTCAACAATTTCAAGAAGATGTTTCGATATCGGCCAACTTTCAAATGGGATCGGGTTCTAATTTAGGGGATCATCCAATTACTACTAATATTCCCGACTTTGATGAGGCAGCAGAGAGAGAAAGGGCAAAGGCTGAATTGCCAAAACAGTTAGAGGAATGATGCAAATGGTTGGAAGACAAATTTAAGGCCATGGAAAGTGGTGATAGGCAATATGGAATCTTTGCTAAATATCTACGTTTGGTGCCAGATTTAATACTTCCCTACAAATTCAAGGTGCCAAATTTTGAAAAATACAATGGGGCTACTTGCCCAGAAGCTCGCATAACTATGTTTTGTTGGAGAATGACCAGGTACGTTAACAATGACCAACTGCTAATTCATTGCTTCCAGGACAGTCTAGCGGGAGCAGCATGTAAATGGTACAATCAGTTGAGCCGTACCAAAATTGGTTCTTGGAGGGATTTAGCTCAAGCTTTCATGAAGCAGTATAGTCATGTAACAAATATGACCCCTGATAGAATCACTTTGCAGAATATGGAGAAGAGACCAAATGAGAGTTTCCGACAGTATGCTCAAAGATGGAGGGAAGTCGCTATACAAGTCCAGCCACCTCTAATGGAAAAAGAAACCATGGTGCTCTTCATTAATACTCTGAAGGCCCCGTTCATTAACTATATGTTGGGAAGTGTCGCCGTGAGCTTTTTCACATATGGTAATGTCCGGTGAGATCATTGAAAATGCTATAAGAAGTGGAAAAATAGAAGTTGGAGAAGGCATCAAAAGATCAACTTCAAGAAATAAGGAAAATGAGGTAAATAGCCTGAGTACGCATCAAGGCTCATCAAGGCAAGAACCCAATTCTAGGTCAAGCACAGAAAGGCCCCAGTTCACACCAATCTCGATAACATATAAAGAGCTGTATTAGGATCTTTTTGATGTACATGAAGTGTCTCCGGTCTATGTGGAACCTGTGCAGCCCCCGTACCCAAGATGGTATAATGAGAACGCCTAATGCGAGTACCATGCAGGAATAACGGGGCATTCAATTGAAAACTGCACTACATTTAAAAATTTGGTTGAAAAGCTCATTGAAAGGCGAGTCGTGAAAGTCAACGATTCCTCAGTTGAAAGTGGAGGCAGAAAAGTTACAATTCCTTGAAGAAGTCAGAGGGAATCTGAACATTAATGACATATCTGAAGAGAGAACCAAAGTTTCCAAGCCCTTACATACTTGGGAATATTTTAAACAATGGGACTGTGGAAGGAATAATCAAGAGTAATATTCAAAATGCACTTGCTGCTTTAAGCCCAGAAGCAATAAGAATCTTTTTGTGAAATGGGCTTGTGTTCAGAATTTTTTTTTCAATAAAATGCATCTTTTTAAGTAAATATTTTTTTCATTCTGTATATTTCATACTGTACATTCTTTTGTGATTTAGAATATTCTTTCATTCTTTATTCATGACTATACCATATAAATCCTTAGAATTATTTATTCTTTGGAATTCGCCTTCGTACCTACAATAGGTACCCAGATATCAATGACATGAGCGACTCTGTTACTGGCTCCCTTTTTGAATGAAATATGGGTTCTAAAAGATCTAAGGACTTGGAAGATGATAGAGACCGTAGCCTGTCTTTTGATTTATTAAGGATTACAAAACAGGATGAAAATAGACTCAACCTTGCAAATGGGTCATGGACATTGCAAGCTTAAGGCAGGGGCAAAGGTCGAAGCCTAACTCACCGCAGAAATAAGGTGAGGCATCATTAAACTATTTTCAAGAATTCAAGATGTTTTTGCACGATCATATTAGGGCACGTCAGGCCACTAAAATGTGTATATGCTGTTAAAATTGGTGTTTAATAAACCCATACTAATGGTTCTACAATAGTCAGGCTAATCAGGAGGTTTAGGCTACTGGTCTACCTAGAAAGGAAAATTGCATCGAATGCCAAATTGAGAAAGACAGGACTTATGTGCCTCCTCCATTCTGTCTATATGTGGGGCATGGTTGTTATCAAGCCAGTCTCATCAAAAGCTTCTGGCCAATGTCGACTCATTTTTGTGGATGTGGGTTACTTCACTAAGATGGTAAAAGTTGCTTCATATGCCAATATTACAAAGTCGATAGTCATCAGGACAAAAACAAAAAAGGAAAAAGAAAAAATGTCGAAAAGATCATATTTAACCGCACAATGTCAGAAGTCTGTGGTCTGTTCAAAGATCAGGTGCCACATATCAGTGCAGCAAAAGCAACCAAAAAGAAAAACAAAAGATCATAAAAAGACCGAGACTTGTAAAAATTGGCATACAAAAGTCAGTATTTACCATCTATGCTTATCAAACATTGGCTAGGATTGTCACTGGGGCAACACATTTCTCATTGATTTCGCCCATTGAAGACGAAATTCCTTTTTTCTGAGTTTTATCAGAACTGAAGTTGGATGAGGCAGAATGGATCCAATCCCGATTTGATCAATCAAATTTGTGAGGAAAAGTTAATAGCTATCCGTTACAGTCAGATGATGCGGGTTTGCGACAACGAGGCTCATCCTAGAAAATTTTCAAAGGGGGACATGATATTGAAGAAGATCCTTCATGTACAAAAGGGATCATTCTCATGAAATTCTGCATTCATGCAAAACACATTTAGGAGCATTTGATTCATTCTGATCATTGCATCCTAATCATTGTAAGAAATTATTTTCATGACATTCTGCATTCATACAAATGTCATCCATAAGACACATCTATTTAGGGGCATTTGATTCATTCTGATCATTGCGTCCTAATCATTGTAAGAAATCATTCTCAAGACATTCTGTATTCATACAAATGTCATCCATCACACATTTAGTTAGGAGCATTTGATTCATTCTGATCATCGCATCCTAACCATTTTGCATAAACTTAAACACAAAACCGATTTTACAGGATAGGTCCCCTAGAGGACGGTATCGCAACATTGGTAAAATAACAGATCTTGCCTTTCTGAGCAAAGCGGATCAAAGATATCAGTCTAGCATCCCTGAGTTAGCAGTGGAATAGATTGAAGATAGAAGATCTTGCCTTCCTGAGCGAGGCGGATCGAAAATACAAATCTTTTCACCTTGAAGTCCCAGTGGAGCAGGTCGAAGTTACAAATCCCTCCTCCCTGAGTGTATTAAGGATGAACCTTTATTTTTGAGAAGTTTTATTGAGAAGATCGAAACTACAAATCTCTTCTCTTTGGATTCTTATCACCTCGAAGTCCCAGTGGAGCAGGTCGAAGTAACAAATCCCTCCTCCCTGAGTGTATTGAGGATCAGCCTCTATTTCTTTGAAGTTTCAGTAGAGAACATTGAGGTTACGAATCTCTTCTCCCTGAATTTCTATCTCCTCGAAGTTCCAGTGGAGTAGGTTGAGGCTACAAATCCCTCCTCCCTGAGTTTACAATAAGGATTAGTCCGTATTTCTTTGAAGTTTCAGCTGAGAAGATTGAGGTTACAAATCTCTTCTCCCTGAATTTCTATTTCCTCGAAGTCCCAGTGGAGTAGGTTGAGGCTACAAATCCCTTCTCCCTGAGGTTATTGAGGATCAACCTTTATTTCTGAAAAGTTTCAGTAGAGGGTCGAAGTTACAAATCTCTTCTCTCTGAATTTTTATCACCTCGAAGTCTCAGTGGAGCAGGTCGAAGCTACAAATCCCTTCTCCCTGAGGTTATTGAGGATTAACCTTTATTTTTGAGAAGTTTTAGTAGAAGATCAAAGTTACAAATTTCTTCTCCCAGAATTCTTATCACCTCGAAGTCCCAGTGGAGCAGGTCGAAGCTACAAATCCCTTCCCCCTGAAGTTATTGAGGATCAACCTTTATTTTCGAGAAGTTTCAGCACGAAGATCAAAGTTACAAATCTCTTCTCCCTGAATTATTATCACCATGAAGTTTCGATGGAGCAGATTGAAGCTACAAATCTCTTCTCCAGGAAATTACATTAAATTGGATTGAAGCACTAGTTTTCATGCCCCTAAAGATGCAGTGGGATGGAACGAAGCTACTTGAAGAATAGAAGCACCAAAAGAAGTCAAGATTCGGTGAGAACAGGCAAGATTTACCCTTCTTATGAGTCTTTGCTCCATTTTTGTTACATGACAACGAGCAAAGAGGGGCAGCTGTAGCAGGCCAATTTGCCCGGCCCGTTAACCAAATAACAAAAATAAAATAAAAAAATAAACAGTCTTTTAAATGTCCATTTACAATATTCTTTAGCCCAAATGTTACAACACAATGGCCCAAATGCAAGCCCAAAATCACTACCCAAACCATAACCTAGATAGAAACCTTAACCAGCAAGACCAGGTGCCGCAACCCAGCCTCCAACGCTTGGACTCCCTCGCGCATCCCTCTACGCATGATGCTTCAGCAGCCTCCACGAACGCCGCTTCAACAGCCTCCCGCGCCTCTGTACGCTCTCCACGCGTTTTCCACGTTTGCGCGTTACCAGCACATAGCCTTCGTACGAGGATCGTACCTGCAAAGAAACAAAATAGCAGAGCAAAAAAACAAAGAAAAGAAAATAGATGTATTTTTTTTGTTTTGATTTGTCGGCTATAAAAGACCGAAAGAAAATCGCTTGTAGGGTTCACAACTTTTACGAAAAAAAGAGACAGAGAAATAAAAATCAAGATTAGAATTTTAGAGGTTTTTCTCCGATTTCATCTTCTTATTGTTTTTTTATCTATTTCAAAAGCATTTTTTCTTTTCTACTTTCTACACACGAATAAAAAAAAAAACAAGGGAGAGGGAAAGGATCTTACCTGAACTGAGACGCGTCGTTAGAGTGCTCGTTCCGTCGTCACCATTGGGTACAAAATAAGGGCTTCGAACGGAGCATCAAAGGCTCTTCTCTGCACGACCTCGGCCACCAAATACAATGGTGGTACGACAAAACGCCAGGGAAGCCCAATCATCGGGTGAAAAGGGGAGGGAGAAATGGCTACCCTTTCGTTGTTTGAGAGAGTGGAGAGGCTTTGAGAGACTTCCAAAAATTTTTTTAAAAAGGAGGGCTGGAAAACCAACTTTTTATCTAAACTTGCCATTTTATAGCATATCCCATACGACGTTGTTTTGGGAATAGATTTCAGGTGCCAAAACGGTGCCGTTTCAAGGCCATTCGACCCGCGACTCGACCCGACATCCCTAAGGTCCGCGTGTTTTATTAGGAGGGGGCTATTTGCGCGATTAGTCCCCCTTTTATGCATTGTTATTTGACTAGACCTTAAATGCTTTTATTTGTTTTTTTAATTGGCCTCTGTAATTAAAATGCATTTTCAATTTAATCCCATCAATATGCTGCGTTTTGGGAATTGGGACATTTTCTGTTTAATCCCTGTCCATTTGTGCGCGCTTTATTTCAATCCTTAATCTTGTTTCAATAGTTTTATCTGTTCACAAATTATCCTTTTAAGGCTATTTTCATTTCAATTGAATCCCTTGCCTTTTAAACCTCGGTTTTTGGTAAATTTATTTTTTATTTCAAATTATTTATTATCTTTGCGTGCATTATTTTTACTGTCTTATTTTATGTATATATTATTGGTTCTCACATTATTTTATGTATATATTTCTCTTAAACCTATCTATATGTAAATTTAGTTTCATTTAAAATTGCTTACATATATATGTTTTTCTATTTTAAATTTATTGTATATAATTTATTAATTTGAAAGACCATATTTCATTCATTACAAATACTTTTATATATTGCTATCTATATATATACATTTTATTTATAATAAACTTTTCATCTTATGAATATTATTTATTTAAGTTAATATACATCATATCTTTTTTTTGTATAATATTTTGCTCTATTTTCTTCAACTGTTAATGTAAAAATTTCGTTATATGATAATTACTATCGCATGGATTATAATTTGTTAATTCGTAGCTATTAATTATTTTTGATTCATTGTTGTAATGTTTGATGTATGGATTAATATATTGCTTTGTGTATTAATATTCCATGTAGTGTTTTAATGTCATTTCGATTTTAAAATTATAAGGCAATGTTCATGTTTAGTGGTTTCAAGAAAATCGTGCTCTAACTTACTGAGTTCCGGTTTTCCTCGTTAAAGCCTAGCATCCGAGTATCCTTTCTCTTTTAAATCAAAATGCACGATATTTTAAATAAAAAAACTTATTCTCGAGAAATTGAGACATTGCACCCTAACTTACTGAGTGTGATGTTTTATTTTCTCGAGATAAGAACTTCAAAAGAACAAAGGCAATGTTTCGTGTTTGGAAACCGAATATCCGAAAATCCTTTTATCATTTCATTCATGTTTTCTCAAATTAAAAACAAGGTAATATTTCGTGTTTGGAAATTCGAGAAATTGTGCCCTAACGTGCTGGGTTTTGATTTTTTGTTTGATCCCAAATAATGAAATACCCTTTCAAAATCTCAATGCATGAGTTTTGAGAACTTTGGGATGATCAGAAATTCAAAGATTTAAATCGTTACATCCTAACGTGTTGGATGTGATATTTTATTCCTTCGGAACCAGAGAATCTCAATATTCAAATTCGAATATCTTCAAATGGGTCGAAAAAGGTTGTAGTTTTAAAATCTTTCAAATTTTCGATGCTAGGACATTAATTAATCAAGTTGGTACCAATCTTGGGCACCGCGAGGGGGCCAATCCTTCCTCGTACGTAACCGACTCCCGAACCCGTTTTCTTAGATTTCGCAGACCAAAATTATTATTTTAATAAATCAAAATGTTTTATTAAAATAATTCATCTCAAAGTGATCCGATCATACCTCGAATAAAAGATCAGTGGTGACTCAATATTTTTTAAAGTCGGTCCCCGTTTTTTAAAGTCGTAAAAAAATGGTTTCGACACTTGTGTTCCTGAGATTGCAGTGAACCAGATCGAAGATATTAGTCTGGCATCCCTGAGTTTGCAGTGGAGCAGACTGAAGATAGCAGATCTTTTCTTCCTGAGATTGCAGTGAAGTGGATCGAAGATACTAGTCTGGCATCCCTGAGTTTGCAGTGGAACTGACCGAAGATAGAAGATCTTGTCAACTTGAGTTTGCAGCGAAGCGGATCGAAGATACCAGTCTGGCATCCCTGAGTTTGTAGTGGAGTAGACTGAAGATAGCACATCTTGTCTTCCTGAGTTTGCAGTGAAGTGGATCGAAAACATCAGCCTAGCATCCCTAAGTTTACAGTGGAGCAGACTGAAGATAGCAGATATTGTCTTCCTCAGATTGCAGTGAAGCAGATCGAAGATACGAGTCTGGCATCCTTGAGTTTGTAGTGGAGTAGACCGAAAATAGAAGATCTTGTCTTCCTGAGTTTGCAGTGAAGCGGATCAAATATATTAGCCTGCCTCCCTAAGTTTACAGTGGAGCAGACTGAAGATAGCAGATCTTATCTTACTGAAGTTGTAGGAAGCAGATCAAAGATATTAGCCTACCTCCCTGAAGTTGCAGCGGAGCAGACTGAAGACGACGGATCTTATCTTTCTGAAGTTGTAGGAAGCAGATCGAAGATATTAGCTTACCTCCCTGGGTTTGCAGCGGAGGAGACTAAAAATAGCAGATCTAGTCTTCCTGAATATTGCAGTGAAGCAAGATCAAAGATACTAGTCTCATTTTCCTGAAGTTACAGTAGAACGGATTAAATCTACAAGAGTAAGTCTTATCTCCCTGAAGTTGCAGTAGAATAAGATTAAAGCTACATATTCAATCTCCTTAAAGTTGCAGTTGGGTTAGAGACTACTTGAAGAAGATGAGGATCAAGAAGTTAAGGCTCGGTAAGACCGGGAAAAATTGGTCCTTTTATAGTCTTTGCTTCATTCTCGTTACACGACAATGAGCAAAGAGGGGCAGTTGTAATATACCAATTTAGCCCAGACCCATGCAAAAAAATAATAAACCCAAAATAATAAAACAAATTCCAAGTCCAGTCCAAAATATATCTGTAATAAGCCCATTTTGCCCGGGCCCGTAAAAACCAGAATGAAAACAAAAAGAAAATAATAAAAATACCCATTTTACAAGTCCATTTAACAAAATTGAAACCCAATCCATTACAGTAGCCCAATACCTAAAACAAATTACCCGAAGCCCGTTACACTCAGGCCTAATTGGTCTAAAATAGACCCAAAACTAACCCAACAGACCCAAAACATATGGGGCCCAAAATGGCCTAATTGTAATATCCCTGATTTATGGATTATGCATAATTGATTAATTTTATGAAGTAGCATGCCTATGTGTGTTTGAATGTGTTTTATGAATTTTTAGAACTTTAGTGTGTAGAGGAATGTCTTAAAAATTATTCGATTTTAAATTCAAAAGAGGAAGCTAGGCAGAGTAGCCTTAAGAGAAAATGTAGGGGAAATATGACACAAAAATGGGCTTGGTAAAGTGGCTTGAATGCGCCACTTATGGCCTCTGTAAATGACGCTACCAACAGGTGCAAATGGGCCAAGGTTCGAGTCGCATAGGAAGCTAAATAAAAGCTTTTATTTTGCGGCAACAAGGGGAAGTGATGGATGGCATGGGGAGTCTTTGAGAGGAGTTTAAGATAAGGTTTTATTCTTTTAAAAATTTCGGCTAAGCAAGGGATAATTATTGGGTTATTTCAATTATTTTTGAATGGGTGGAAAGAGAGAAAAAAGGTGAAAAATGAGGAAGCTGATAAGGGAAGAGTGTGGCCGGCCTAGGGATTCTCTTAAGGGGAATTTCGGTCAAGCTAGTAAAGGGAGAGTAGCCGAATTTCATTAAGCATTCTAGCCTCCCTTTTGTTTACTCTTTTCTCTCTAAGTTAGTACTTTTCTCTTCTTTCTCTTTTAATTGTTCTAGCCGAATTCTTCTTCTCCTTATTTCACCATTTCTGATTCTTCTTGAGTTCCATACCCTTCCTTTCCACTCTTGTTGAAGCTGATTTCTTATTAAGCTCCAAAAGCTGAAATTAAGTGATCAGATCTACGCCATAGCCGAATAGCTCTGTGGATGCAAGTAAAGGTGTTGCCAATTTCAATTTTAAGGGTAAGGATTCTTCTATCATCGTTTTATTTCTTTTTCTTTTGACTGAGAACAAAGCGCTAATCCCTTTAATGTCGTTGGCCGAAACTATAAAGGATTCTTTCGGGATTTTGGTGTAGCCGACTTCTAGAGAGATCATTCGGGATTTGACTCTTCAAGGTAAGTAAAGTGTAATGTTAGGCCAAAGGCCATATATGATGTTCATTAAGTATTGGAAATTAGATCTAACATGAGATAATAGGGATTTCGGCAGATACCATAACCAAGTAGCTTTTCGGGATTTTAGATTCGCAAAGGTAAGTGAATATACTAATCGGCCAAGGCTATATTTGGTGGTTCAAATCTATTTCTTAATTATTCAAAAGCCGGAAGCTAACCTGTTAAGTGATCTAGTGTGGGCCGATTGCAAGGAAGAGATATCGTGGAGTTTTGGGATTTGATTAGTAATCAAATTGGCAGCAAGGTAAGAATTTAAGTTGTGATAATCCTTCGGGATTTGGTTATATAGCCGAATAGGTTTTTGCTAATATGCATAGTAATGGCCGAATGTAGGAATTAAGGATCTAAAGTAATAAATCGGGTATTCGGGATTTCAGGAAAGCGTTAATACCAGGTGTGTACCCCACACTAAATCTTATTAGATTATGGCTTGAATTTGTTATATGTGTTTATAATAATATGAATGTGGCCAAAGGTACCATGCAATGGTACAAAGTACTCAGGTACGTAATCTTAACATTATGTTAATAAGTGATGTGAAAAATTGGCATATGTGAATATTGATAAGAACGTGAAATAAGAAATATGGCATGACTTATCTATGATCTGTATGACATGGGGCACATAGGTGATATGTAAAGGGGAAGTGATTTGGTGGCTTAATACCACAATATCTGAATGTTATGACTCATGTCACAAATAATTATCTGGTGGCTATGCCACGAATTTTATAAGGGCGATGAGCACGTCGACTGCAGCAACTGCCTTCGATGATGTGTAGTGGATAGAGGGTTGACTTAGTAGTCCCCACGGTGTGCAGGTTAGTACGGGTGATGTGTAGGGGATGGTACCTAGGTTTGGGTTCGGGTTTGCATCATTATATTTAATTATATGCGTATGTATGAACTGTTGTGCCTAAAATCGTTGGGACTTAGTGTTGGCTATTACACACTGAGTCTATTTGACTCACCCCGTTGTGGGAATATTTTTAAGGTGACGATCAGTGATGGACCGGGTCGGCAGGAGCTTAATGGTGGCCATGCTCAGTTCGGGATTTTATTTTATTTTGAACTTGTTATATTTTAAGTATTCTGGATTTATTTCAGGTTTCATTTTCGATGTAATAAGGCCCTAGTATGAACTGTTTTATGCATGCTTATTATTTGATTATATTACAATACGAGTAATGTTAAATCAAGGTTAAATGGTTTTTCTTTCAAATTAAATATTAAGTGTTATGACACCTAACCACAAATAATTTTCAATTTAAAGGTAATTTTTTTTTTAAATAATTTCGACATATCTTTTAATATGAAAACAAGGTTTTTAATAAATCCCTGATTTCTAAATTAACAAAGTTTCCAATTGAACCCAACATAAGCAAATCTTTCTTCAAAACCACCCGAATTTTTCCTAAGTAACAAATAGATTTTTAACTGTTTTCTCGAGGAACATACCAGATTCGGTCAGGGCTCGTGGGCCGGGTTTGGGGTGTTTCAGCTTGGTATCAGAGCCTAGTTTTAAACTCTCGGCCTTGGATTTAAAGCCCACAATGTTTTAAAATTAAGCCCAAATGAATTTTCGTGAAAATTTTGTGAAGTGAGCAGGTTTTCTGGCATGGCACCTAAGTCTCCGACCCGAAGTCCACCAGGTAAGTACTTCTAACTACTGTGTGATTTATAGTATGACTTGTAGAAGGGTAGAAATGGAACGTAGATTAGTATATTAAGTACTTGAACTCTAGGACTAGTTTACCCCAACAATTACATAAAACTTTAATGCCTAATTAAACAAACTTGTGACTAAGTCGCCGAGTTAGGGTGTGGCAACCATTGTGCACATGTCTAGGATTGGATTCAGGGAGAGCCTGATACTTAAGCAGTCCTCGTGACTCACCTCCTCTTCGCTCGAATCCTACCTGGTGCGTAGTAACGGTTCACCCTAACCAAGAGGACTTACCCACGGGCTAAACTCAATAATCAAAACCTGAAAGGGACTAGCCGTATTTTTATAAAACCCTAGTTTTAAAATCACTAAATTACCCCTTTGGTTCGTAGAAAAATTATTCTGAAAATTTTTCCAAAATACTCACGATTCACAAAATTATCTAAATACCCCTGGTGGTTTGAAAAATTTTTAATTACCATACTACCCCCGATTTTAATAATTTTTTTTAATTTTGCAAAAGTATCTAAAAACTTATCTTTGCGAAATACCAAGATACCTTGATTTGGAAATTTTACGAAATTACCCCTGATTTACAAAATTACCGAAATGACCCCCGATTCCTAAAATTTCTGCCATACATCTGATTTGAGAAAATTTTCAAAAGTACCCTTGAGTTTTGAAAATTTCAAAATGCCCTGATTTATTAAGATTTTCAAATTGACCCCAGTTTATTACCAAAATACCCTTGTAGGAGAAATGACGAAAATACCCCTGGGGTAGGAACAGACAAAAATGTTTGAATAGTGAATGTGTGTGGTACATACCATTGAATGGATGTGTTTCTCTGAACTAGGATAGAAGACTTGAAACTTTGATTGATCGAAAGAACCCCTATTAATTTTCTTCTCATAAAACTTCTTCGCGGATAATCAGTGGAACAAAATACTAATGCATAAAATTTCTTAACCAGATTAAAGCGCGATCGTAGAAATGAGTTCTAGGGGACGCGGTCGTAATGTACGAGGACATGGTCAAGGTAAAATGACCGTATCCGAACCTGTTAGATCGGGTCAAGGGTCTGAAAATGAGGTACCACCACCACCTCCACCACCAGCTGTTGGAGTTGAGCAAAGAAGATCGGGACGGATGATGATGCGATATCACAAAGCGGTCTTGCGAGTTCTTGAGATGGTGGCTGGAACAGGTGGAAATATGGGAGCTCAAAAATCTGTACCCGAGCGACTCTGAGCCAACGGAGCTGAGGTGTTCCGTGGTGTATCGGGTGTGCCACCCAGTACGGCTGAGTATTGGTTGGAGGCGACCAAGCGAATTATGGATGAGATCGATTTAACTGCTGAGGAGAAATTGAAAGGACTGGTGTCGTTTCTCCGCGATGAGGCATATCAATGGTGGCTCACGATTCGGGACAGTGCTACGGCTGAGGAACTCACTTGGGATTATGTTAAGGCGGTGTACCAGAAGAAGTATGTTGGTACTAACTATATAGACGTGCAGAGAAAGGCATTTCTGGGGCTGGTTCAATGAAATAAGTCTAAAGGTATTTCTGGGGCTGGTTTAAGGAAATAAGTCTATAGCAGAGTACGAGGCTGAATTCTTAAGGCTAAGCCATTATGCTCGAGGGATAGTGGCTACGGAGCATGAACGATGTGTCCGGTTTGAGGATGGACTGAGAGATGATCTGAGGTTATTGATAGCTCCGCAGCAAGAGTAGGAATTTGCGGTGTTAGTGGAGAAGGCTAAGGTAGCCGAAGGAATTAAGGACTCTGTAAGGCAGAACTCTGATCGAAACAGACAAAAGAGAGGTTTTGGGTCGTCTGGGAATGTAGAGAAGAGGCCTAGAGTTGATGGGCCGCGAGGTCAGCAAGCTGGTACAGGAGGGCAATATTGTACTTGTACCCAGTGTGGGAAGATGCATCTAGGGGAGTGTTGGAAGACGACGGGAGGATGTTTCAAGTGTGGATCTAAAGATCACATGATTAAGGATTGTCCCATTAAGATAGACGGGAGCCGCCCAACAGGTCAGAGTGTTAATCAGGCTGGTAGAGGTGGACAGCAGCCTCAGCGAGGTCGTGGTCCGAATGGTAGAGGTAACAATGCTGGAAGAGGACGGGGAACACCTGGCAGAGGTGTTGGTAATACAGAGGTAAGACAGCCGGGTCTGGTGTATACGGTTCGCTGGAGGGAGGATGGAGACGCACCGGACGTCATAATCGGTACGTTCCTTATATTTGGCAAGCCTTATTTTACTCTGATTGATGTGGGCTCGACCCAGTCTTATGTTACATGTAGTGTAGTGGAAACATTAGACATAGCCTCTGAACTATCTGATAGGGAGATGACTGTAGTAAGCCCATTAGGCCAAACTGTAGTGGTGAATAAGATCTTTCGGAATGTACCTCTAGAGATTCAGGGAGTGGTGTTCTCTGCCGACTTGATGGAACTACCCTTCGGAGAATTCGATCTTATACTTGGTATGGACTGGCTAGTGGAACATCGGGCTATATTGGATTGTGCGGCTAAGCGAATGGAGTTAAGGACCCCAGAGGATAAGGAGGTAATTATGATAGGGGAGAGAAGAAACTACTTGTCTAACGTAGTTTCAGCGTTGAAGACAGATAAGATGGTTCGAAAAGGGTGTAAGGCATTCCTGACTTTCGTTAGGGCGTTGGATGCCAAAGAAGGGGAGTTAGTGGAGTTAGAATTGTAAAGGAATTTGTGGATGTCTTTCCGAAGGAATTACTTAGAATACCCCCGGACAGGGAGGTGGAGTTCGGAATTGATTTGCTGCCGGGAACAGCTCTTGTGTCAATAGCCCCGTACAGAATAGCACGAAAGGAGTTGGTTGAGCTCAAGGCTCAAATTCAAGAGTTGCTTGATCGTGGGTTTACTCGACCCAGTATGTTTCCATGGGGAGCACTGGTCTTGTTTGTGAAGAAGAAGGACGAGACTATGCGGATGTGCATAGACTATCGTTAGTTGAATAAACTGACCGTCAAGAACAAGTATCCTTTGCCAAGGATTGATGACTTGTTCGATCAGCTGAAGGGGGCAGCAGTATTTTCGAAGATAGATCTACGGTCGGGATATCATCAGCTTAAGGTGAAGGAGACGGATATCCATAAAACGGCTTTCTGGACAAGATACGGGCATTATGAGTTCTTAGTAATGCCGTTTGGATTGACGAACACCCCAGCCGCATTCATGGATATGATGAATCGGGTCTTTTAACCCTACTTGGATCGGTTCGTCGTTGTGTTTATTGACAACATCCTAGTGTACTCCAAGTTTGAGGAAGAGCATGATGAGCATCTCCGGATAGTGTTGCAAGTGTTAAGGGAGAAGAAGCTTTATGCCAAATTCAGCAAGTGTGAATTTTGGCTTACGGAAGTTGCATTCTTAGGGCATGTGGTGTTTGTAGAAGGAATAAGGGTGGATCCTAGAAAGATTGAGGCAGTGCTAGATTGGAAACCACCTAAGTTTGTGGCTGAGGTTCGTAGTTTCTTGGGATTGGCAGGTTACTACAGAAGGTTTGTGGAAGGATTCTCATCAATAGCCACGCCTTTGACAAAGTTGTTAAGGAAGGAAGTACCTTTTGTATGGACAGATAAGCAACAATAGAGCTTTGAGAAGCTTAAGAAGGTCTTGACTGAAGCTCCGGTTTTGATTCAGCCTGAGGCAGGGAAGGATTTTGTGGTGTATTGTGACACTTCCCATATAGGTTTGGGTTGCGTACTGATGCAAAACGGGAAGGTTGTTGCTTATGCGTCTCGACAATTGATGCCTCATGAGGTTAACTACCCGACGCACAACTTGGAATTGGTGGCAATGGTCTTTGCTCTTAAGGTGTGGAGGCACTACCTTTATGGAGAAAAGTCAGTAATCTACACGGACCACAAGAGCCTTAAGTATCTATTGACTCAGAAGGAGTGGAATCTGAGACAGTGAAGGTGGGTGGAATTATTGAAGGATTATGATTGTTCTATAGAGTATCACCCAGGCAAGGCGAATGTAGTGGCGGATGCCTTAAGTCGGAAAGTGGTGTCGGATCTGAGGGGGATGTTTGCACATTTGAGTTTGTATGACGATGGAAGTCCGCTGGCAGAGTTGCAAGTCAAACCGACGTGGTTGAATGAAGTGAAAGAGAGTCAGTTGGCGGATGGTGATCTAAGTACTAAGCTTCGAAAAGTACAGAACGGAGAGTTAGAGGATTATGGCATTAATGATGAGGGAGTATTGTGTTTCAAGGGTAAGGTCTGTATGCCGAGGAATGAGGAACTTAGGCAGAGAATTCTTCGGGAATCGCATAGTATCCCTTATGCTATGCATCCTGGAGGTAGTAAGCTGTACAGAGATTTAAGAGAACAGTTTTTGTGGCCTAGTCTTAAGAGGGAAGTTACAGAATTTGTCGGCAAATGCTTAACGTGTCAGCAAGTTAAGGCTGAACACCAAGTTCCATCAGGGTTGCTTCAACCGATAAAGATTCCACAGTGGAAGTGGGAGAGAATCACCATGGACTTCGTTAGTTGGCCTCCCCTTATGCCTACTAAAAAGGACTCGGTATGGGTAATAGTGGACCGATTGACAAAGTCCGCACATTTCATTCCAGTGAGAGTTGATTATTCGTTGCAGAAGTTGGCAAAGTTATATGTGGCAGAAATTGTAAGGTTGCATGGAGTGCCGGTGTCAATTATTTTAGATAGGGATCTAAGGTTCACGTCTCAGTTTTGGAAGGCACTACATCAAGCTTTAGGCACCAGATTGGATTTTACTACGGCACTTCATCTGCAGTCAGACGGCCAGTCTGAACGAGTAATCCAAGTGTTAGAGGATATGTTGAGGGGCTGTGTGATGGACTTCAGAGGAAGTTGGGAGGAATATTTACCTTTAGCAGAATTTGCGTACAATAACAGCTATCAAGTCAGTATTCGGATGGCACCGTATGAAGCGCTGTATGGGCGGAAGTGTCGCACTCCTACGTGTTGGACGGAATTAGGGGAACGTCGTGTAACATCCTGGAAAGGGCCTATGCATTTTCTATTTTATTGTACGAAGTGACATGTTTTATGTACTAAGAATAAATTTTGAATATTTTTGGAAACCCGGAAATGAATGAAAATGATTTGGAAATGAACATTTTTGGAAACATGAAAATGTATGGACATGATTTAGAAATGATTCAAAAGAGGAAAGTGAACATTTCTGGAAACGTGGAAATGTAAGGAAATGTCAAGTTTATAGAGTCGAACGAACATTTTTAGAAACTTAGAAATGACTTAGAAATGTCAAGTTTTAAAGTTTAAAAGAGGAAATTAAGGCAAGGTGGCCTTAAAAAAAAAGTTGGTGAAATTTTACACACAAACAGGCTTGGAAAAGTGGCCTGAAGATGTCACTTAGGGCCTATGGAAATGGCGCCACATGCAAGGTGATAGGCCTGAGTTCAAGTCACTTGGGAAGCAAATAAAGGAAGTTTTATTTTTGCTTCCAGAAGCCTGAGGTGGATGGCACGAGCCTTCTAGAAAGGAGGAGTTTTATTCTCTTTAATATTTCATTAATAAGGTGATAAATAATGGATTTATTTTAGATTATTTTCAAGAGATAAATGAGGAATTATTCTTTAATTAGGAAAATGAAGAAGAGTGGTGGCCAAGTAAGGGATTCTGAGTAGTAGTTTCAGCTATAAAAGGAAGAGAATAGGGCTACTTCCTCCTCTTCTCTCTGCCGAATTTCTGAGTGCTCTCTTCCTTCTCTTCTCTTTTTCTTTTGTCAAGCCGAATCTATAGTCCACCATTGTCAAAATTCTCAAGTTTTCTTTTCTTCCTATTTCTTCTTACCAATCCATTCAAAAGCCGAATCTTGAAAGGGCTTCAAGCATAGGTGCTGTTGATTTCTTCAAAGGTAAGAAAAAGTTTGATTTCCATTCTTTTCTTTTAGATTAGCCGAGAGAATTATGGAAGGATCTTTCGGATTATCAGAGTAGTCAACTAAAAGGAGGAGTATTCGGGATTTCTAAGATTAAGGTAAGACATGTGAATATTAGGCCAAAGGCCTTGATTTATGTTTTGATGATTAAGATTAAGTCTAACGTAAGGTTTTAGGGATTTTGACATTCCTAGGGAAACAAGGAACAGTTTCGGGATTTGTTAGTGTTCCAATCGGCAACAAGGTAAGAATACTAATCCTACTAGGATTTGGAATTTTGGCCGAATGGCTTTTTATTAAGGTAATAAGTAATGAATCAAATGTAGGGTTTAAGGATCTAAGCATTAGATCAAGCTTTTCGGGATCTCAAGGAAATTTTAAGCGAATCAGGTGTGTACCCCACACTACTTCGTAATACGTTTTATGGCATGTTTAATTAAAATATGTGACATTAAGAATATGAAAGTGGCTAAGGTATCATGTTATGGTACTAAGTACTCAGGTACGTTTCCTACTCCTACTATGATTATGAAATATGTTCGTTATAACATGAGAATAAGAATAAGAATGTGAACTCTGGCATAATTATGCATATTATTATTATATGGGGCATATGGGTCTTATTTTGAAAGGGGAAGTGAATGTGGTGACCTAAAACCACGAACACGGTGACCTAAGACCGTGATATTTGAAAAGTGGTGACCTAAGACCACAGTAATCTGAAAGTGGTGACCTAAGACCACAGTAATCTGAACGTGGTGACTTAAGACCACGAATACGGTGACCTAAGACCGCAATTTGGTGTGTAACGGAAGGAGGGTCGACTTAGTAGTCCCCACGGTGTGACTGGCAGGTACGGGGGTGTGTAGTGGATGGACAATTAGGTTTGGGTTTGGGAATGCATCATAACTTGTATTCATTGTTCTGAATGTGTAACTCTTGTATGCCTAATTCTATTATGATTTAGTGTCGTGTACACATTGAGTCTGTTTGACTCACCCTGTTGTGGGACCATGTTTCAGGTGATGAATAGTGATGGACCGGGACGGCAGAACTTGTGGTGGCCATGCTGAACATGAAGTCTTTATTTTATGGAACTATTAGTTTTTAAGTACTTGAATTATTTGGAAATTATTTGTTGTAATAAGGCCATAAGGCCATAGTTGAATCATTTTACATTTATTATTATTTATTATGTTTAGGAACCTTATTTATTAAAGTCTAATTAAAAATTTCTTTAAACTAAATCCTAAATGTTTTATCACTTAATATTAAAAAGGGGTTTCCAAAATAAAATCGAGTCTGTTTCAACACAAGCCCAACCCAAACAATATTTTTTTTTAAAATCGCACAAGTTTTCTTTAAGTAACAAAAGAATTTGAACCGGTTTTCTTGAGGAACATACCAAATCTGGTCAAATCTCGTGGGCCGGGTTTGGGGTGTTTCACGTCGAGTTTTGGGTCCTGAGATTGTAGCAGAATCCGAGGAGAAGGTTAAGGTAATTCGGGCACGGTTAAAGGAGGCATCTGATAGGCAGAAGTCGTACGCAGACCTCAAACGGAAGGAAATAGAATTTGCTGTGGGAGACCAAGTGTTTCTTAAGGTTTCGCCATGGAAGAAGGTGATGAGATTTGGTCGGAAAGGGAAGTTAAGTCCCAGGTTTATAGGACCTTATCGAGTATTGAAGCGAGTTGGACCTGTGGCATACCAGTTAGAGTTGCCACCGCAGTTGGAGCAGATGCACGACGTATTCCATGTTTCTATGCTATGTCGTTATCGATCGGATCCATCTCATGTAGTTCTTGTTGAAGGGGTGGAGCTAAGGCCAGATTTGTCCTACGAAGAGGAGCCGATTCAGATCTTGGAACGAGAGGTGAAAGTGTTACGGAGGAAATCAGTTCCACTAGTCAAAATGTTATGGCGTAATCATGGATCGGAAGAAGCTTCGTGGGAGCCGGAAGAGGCAATGCAACGGCAATACCCTCACTTATTTCAGCCAGGTAATTTCGGGGACGAAATTATTTTAAGGGGGTAGAACTGTAATATCCCTGATTTATGGCTTATGCATAATTGATTAATTTTATGAAGTAGCATGCCTATGTGTGTTTGAATGTGTTTTATGAATTTTTAGAACTTTAGTGTGTAAAGGAATGTCTTAAAAATTATTCGATTTTAAATTCAAAAGAGGAAGCTAGGCAGAGTAGCCTTAACAGAAAATGTAGGGGAAATATGACACAGAAATGGGCTTGGTAAAGTGGCTTGAAGGCGCCACTTATGGCCTCTGTAAATGACGCCACCAACAGGTGCAAATGGGCCAAGGTTTGAGTCGCATGGGAAGCTAAATAAAAGCTTTTATTTTGCGACAACAAGGGGAAGAGATGGACGACATGGGGAGTCTTTGGGAGGAGTTTAAGATGAGGTTTTATTCTTTTAAAAATTTCGGCTAAGCAAGGGATAATTATTGGGTTATTTCAATTATTTTTGAATGGGTGGAAAAAGAGAAAAGAGGAGAAAAATGAGGAAGCTGATAAGGGAAGAGTGTGGCCGGCCTAAGGACTCTCTTAAGGGGAATTTCGGTCAAGCTAGTAAAGGGAGAGTAGCCGAATTTCATTAAGCATTCTAGCCTCCCTTTTGTTTACTCTTTTCTCTCCAAGTTAGTACTTTTCTCTTCTTTCTCTTTTCATTGTTCTAGCCGAATTCTTCTTCTCCTTATTTCACCATTGCCGATTCTTCTTGAGTTCCATACCCTTCCTTTCCACTCTTGTTGAAGCCGATTTCTTATTAAGCTCCAAAAGCCGAAATCAAGTGATCAGATCTAGGCCATAGCCGAATAGCTCTGTGGATGCAAGTAAAGGTGTTGCCGATTTCAATTTTAAGGGTAAGGATTCTTCTATCATCGTTTTATTTCTTTTTCTTTTGACTGAGAACAAAGCGCTAATCCCCTTAATGTCTTTGGCCGAAACTATAAAGGATTCTTTCGGGATTTTGGTGTAGCCGACTTCTAGGGAGATCATTCGTGGAGTTTCGGGATTTGATTAGTAATCAAATTGGCAGCAAGGTAAGAATTTAAGTTGTGATAATCCTTTGGGTTTTGGTTATATAGCCGAATAGGTTTTTGCTAATATGTATAGTAATGGCCGAATGTAGGAATTAGATCGGGTATTCGGGATTTCAGGAAAGCGTTAATACCAGGTGTGTACCCCACACTAAATCTTATTAGATTACAGCTTGAATTTGTTATATGTGTTTATAATAATATGAATGTGGCCAAAGGTACCATGCAATGGTACAAAGTACTCAGGTACGTAATCTTAACATTATGCTAATAAGTGATGTGAAAAATTGGCATATGTGAATATTGATAAGAACGTGAAATAAGAAATATGGCATGACTTATGCATGATCTGTATGACATGGGGCACATGGGCGATATGTAAAGGGGAAGTGATTTGGTGGTTTAATACCACAATATCTGAATGTGGTGACTCATGTCACAAATAATTATCTGGTGGCTATGCCACGAATTTTATAAGGGCGATGAGCATGTCGACTGCAGCGACTGCCTTTGATGATGTGTAGCGGATGGAGGGTTGATTTAGTAGTCCCCACGGTGTGCAGGTTGGTACGGGTGATGTGTAGCGGATGGTACCTAGGTTTGGGTTCGGGTTTGAATCATTATATTTAATTATATGCGTATGTATGAACTGTTGTGCCTAAAATCGTTGGGACTTAGTGTTGGCTGTTACACACTGAGGCTATTTGACTCACCCTGTTGTGGGAATATTTTTCAGGTGACAATCAGTGATGGACCGGGTCGGTAGGGGCTTAGTGGTGGCCATGCTCAGTTCGGGATTTTATTTTATTTTGAACTTGTTATATTTTAAGTATTCTGGATTTATTTCGGGTTTCGTTTTCGATGTAATAAGGCCCTAGAATGAACTGTTTTATGCATGCTTATTATTTGATTATATTACAATACGAGTAAGGTTAAATCAAGGTTAAATGGTTTTTCTTTAACATTAAATATTAAGCGTTATGACACCTAACCACAAATAATTTTCAATTTAAAGGTAATTTTTTTTAAAACAATTTCGACATATCTTTCAATATGAAAACAAGGTTTTTAATAAATCCCTGATTTCTAAATTAACAAAGTTTCCAATTGAACCCAACATAAGCAAATCTTTCTTCAAAACCACCCAAATTTTTCCTAGGTAACAAACAGATTTTTAACTGTTTTCTTGAGGAACATACCAGATCCGGTCAGGGCTCGTGGGTAGGGTTTGGGGTGTTTCACCAATACCCAAACAGCTTGCGGACGCAGGAAACCCTAGGTTTCCACTGCGCCGCAGCACCCAGCAACACAGCCCTCGTCAAGCCGCGATTCGCGCATGAGAAACGCCCCAATCGCCGCCACACTCCTCGTCCACCTGCAAAATGAGAAAGAAACACAGCAACAAATATGGAAAACGGGACAAAATTTTTATTTCCTTTTTTTTGTTGTTATCTTCGGGGCTATAAAAAACCCAGAATAAATCTGTAACGGGACAAGCAAGAAATATATGAAAAAATACAGTGAAATATACAAAGAAAAGCAAAAGGCAGAGGTGATTTTCCTTTGTTATATTCTGCCTATTTTCTATTCATGCAAGCATTTTTGTATACAAATAATGAAAATAAGTAGAAGGGAGTTTACCTTTTTTTTCGACTTAAAAAAAAAAACAAAATTTTGGCCCTAGGGCCGTCGTGAACGACGGCGCATGACGCGCATGTGGGCACGTGCAATGACAGCCAGAGGTCATAAGACCAATGAGGGCAGAGCATTCTTTTGGCTTCTGCTATTTTTTTTAGTTAGTGTTTGGAATGATTTTTTGATTAATTTTTTAGTTTTTATAGGGCATTCATACGACGCCGTTTTGGTTTGGTCTATTAGTGACCAAAACGGTGTGGTTTAAAAGCCTTAGATCCGCGCGTTGACCCGAAAACCCGGGGAGGATTTGGGTGTTTTTATAAAAAGGGCAATTTGCCATTTTAGTCCCTCCACAATTTTATTTGTTTTAATTTCATCCAATTTAACATTTTTTATTTTTCAAATTAGACCTGAAAGTTTGTTTCTGTTTCAATTCAATCCCTTGGGCTATTTAAAGGTTGATAATAGAACGGCGCCGTTTAGGAGATAGGGCATAATTGCCTATTAAGTCCGTAAAGTTTGTAGCGCCCTTCACTATCATCCTTTATACATTTTTTTTTCCTTAATTTTTATTTATTTTAATTTAATCCCTATTTCTCTGTTTATTTTTTAAACCTTTTTTATTTTTTATTTTATTTTTAAATTATATTAACATTATATTAAATTATTTTATCATATTAAAATTCTATATTATTTTTTTACTATTTGTATATTAATTTATTAATAGTATAAAGTTTTTATGTTTGTTTTTTTAAATATATACTATTTTTATATATATTAAATTATTACTATTTATTTATATTAGGTTACTTTATTAAATTCAATATTATTTATATATCATATATTATTTTAAAACTTGCACATTAATTATTTTTACACTTTTCATTTTGTATATTACATATTATTATATATATAACATTTACTTTATTTTGTACGATATTGTTTATATTGTTTATAAATAAGTAACTTTTTTATGATTATTGTATTATAAATATTTTTTTATATATACTATTTATTTGTAATTTTTTTTATCATATATTATTATTTTCATTTATATATATGCTAAATTATTAAATTATATATTAATTATTTATCCCTATATTTTTTCTGTACTCTAAATTGTTATATTATTTATTTAAAACATATTGTTTATACATATTAATTATTTTAGAAATTGTCATATTTTTAACTTTTTTTTATCTTTTTTTGTTATAAGGTTTATTCAATGCTTAAGTACATCATTCATTTATTTACTTCTATATTTGATCTTGTTGGTAAAGCTTAATATTCATTTCTTGAATTTTTTATATTTCATATGATTTTTTTAATTATATCTTGTATATGTTTATTTATGTTCCTTTATTTTATTATTGCTTTAGCATAGTTATTTCATTTCATATACTAGTTGCTATATTCTTCCGTTAATTGACTATATTAGCATTGATCATTAATATGACCTGTGGTTATAGTGAATTGCTATTTAATATTTATATTTCGTAATGTATCAACGCAAAATCGAATTCATATCATTTTTATAAAAATACATTTTGCAAAATTGTCGAATTTTATTCAATGTTTTTAAAAAAGAAATATGGTGATATGAAATATTTGGGTATAACGAGAATAATTGTACCCTAACTCACTGGGTTTCGATTTTTCTCGTTGAACTTAGTATATTAAGTATCCCTTCTCTTTTAAAATTGAAACTTACGAACTTCAAATCAAAACTTATTCTCGGGAATTCAAAACGTTGTATCCTAACTTACTGGATATGATGTTTTGTGTCTCGAGGTAAGAATTTTCTACAAATAAAGGCGAGCCTAGCTTCGAAGTCATGAGATGTTACATCCTAACTTATTGGATATAGTATTTTATTTCTTTGAGATAGGTAAGTCTTGTTTTTCTTTCACATAAAAGGATCATATTTTAAAGTTTTCAAATTATCAACATTAGGACTTGATTTTATCAACTAGGTACCAATTTTGGGTGTTACGAGGGTGCTAATCGTTCATCGTACGTAACCGACTCCCAAACTCATTTTCTTAAATTTTGTAGACCAAAATTAATGTTTTAAAAAAATGTTTTATAAGGTGATCAAATCACACCTAAGCAAAAAGGGATTGGTGGCGACTCCTGTTTTTATTAAAACTTAAAAAATGGTTTCTATAGCTTGGCGACTCCACTGGGGACCAATAAGAGAGTCAAGCTGTAAAATTGATTATTTCATGTCCTTTTGTCCAAATTTAAAAATCTGATTTGAAAAACTATGATTCTTTTTATTGCATATGTTTCTAATTTTATAAAATATCTCTGTATTACATTACATGACCGTTGTGGTCGCACCTTTAAGCGAGAGCGAGAAGCTATTCCTTCGTGAGGTTTTCACCTCCGCATGGGCTAGTGGATTGCTTTTGGGATACATCTGTACCTATGTATTCGTGAAGTTTTCACTTCCGCATGGCCATAGGGAAATGTATTCCCCTGAACCGAACTCGATCCGTATGAGCCTATAATAGGTGAGGATCAAGGAATCTGCTGGTTCAGGTACCTCAACTTTAGAGCTAAACCACACGTAGAAAACATAAGGACTTACCCTAAGTAGAGATATGTCAAACCTTAGTAGTTACCCAGATAGGTGTTCGTTTATTTTACTTGCTTTATATTTTATTTTGTGGTACTAACTTGTTGTGTTTTATATTTTGCGCATGTCATTTCAAATTTTAAGAGGTATCGATTCACGGTCAATTTCTAAGATAGAAAGTTGGTTATGGAGAATGAATTCCTTGATAAAGTGGAAGACAATGCAACCGTCCGCATGCGGTTAGAGCAAATGCAATTGGAGAAAGGGGATAGCTTAGCTGAGGGGTATGTGTCGAAACTACGGGATTTCGCTCGTATTAGTGTCATACAAAATGAGCTCCAGGAGTTAAAAGGGATATGGACCTAGTGGGATGATGAGGCAAAGCAGCTGTTCTATCATAATTATGGCGATCTACATTACTTGCTCGACGTCAAGTTAGATAAGTATCTATTCCAGGCTATGACTTAGTTTTGGAATTCTGCTTATAGTTTTTTCTCTTTTGGGAAAGTAGATTTAGTGCCCACGGTGGAGGAATATTCAACCTTGCTTCGCTCTTCGAGGATCCAAGTTGACAAAGCTTATTCTAGGGCCGCTAATGTCCCAACTTTTGTGAAGAAGTTAATGAATATCACGGGGATGAGTGAACAGTGGGTTACAGCCATAATTCAAGAGAAATGTGAGGGTAAATACATACCATGGTTGAGTTTGAGGGACCTGATTCTAGCACATCCAGATGTAAAGAAGAAGATTGACGTCTTTGCCCTGAGTATTTATGGTTTAGTAATTTTCCCTAAAGCTCTAAGACATGTAGATGAAGCAGTTACTAATCTATTCGATCAACTTGACAAAGGGGTCATACCTGTGCCTACGATCTTAACCGAGACGTTCAGATCTTTGAATGCATGTCGGAGAGCGGGTGAAGGCAGGTTCATTGGATGCACATAGTTGTTATTAGCTTGGTTCCACAGTCATTTCAAGAAGGTGGAAAAAGTTTCTTATCGGGTTTTCTCTGAGAATTACTCTCCGTTAAAAGAGATAGTGGCTACACCAAGAAGAGAAGACGTGTCTAAGGAAAATTGGATGGCGCTCCTTCAAAACCTTCAAGAGGAAGATATCGAGTGGAGGGCTCCTTAAATGATTCCCGACGAAATTCTTTATCGGTGTGGGAGTTTCGACTGGGTTCCTTTACTTGGAATTTGGGGAGCCGTTGGGTATGCCCCTTTGCTTGTACTGAGGCAATATGGATCAAGACAGTTTGTACCAACGACATATGGGCTGGCACAATGTGAGTTCTCATACAGAGGGGAAAGCTATAAGAAGAGGGTTAAGGAGATTTCTAGTGCTTAGAATCAAATTCGTAGGATGAAGAGATTAGCCGCAGGCCCAATGACGACCCCAAAATACAGTGGGTGGAGGATTAGAAGGATTAATGATAACATCCCTGAGCTGAATCCAGAAGGTGCCCGATCAAGAGAAGAATGCTTGTAAGTGCTCCCATCAGAGTTGGAAATTGTAAAACAAGATTACAAAAAGATGAGTTCAGAGCTTGGAAAGAGGATAGAGAAGTTGGAAGAAGAAAAGATGTACTTGAGGTTAGATGTGGATGTTCAGAAACCAGAGGCCGCTAAGTTAAGAAAAGGGAAGAAAAGGGTCGAGGAGGACTTGGACAGCCTGAAGACAGAGTATAAGAAGCTACGTCTATGAATGGAAAATGCCGAATTGAGAGAGACTTTGGAACAAAGGCAACAGGAGATTCAAGAGAAAAAGCCAAAGCTAACCATTGGGAGAGGAAGTTTCTAGAGATGCAGATGCGAAATGAGGCCTAGAAAAAAGTTTAGCATAAAGACAAAAGGAAAAGAGTGGATTAAGTGCTAAAGTGACTGAACTGGGACGGTCTCTTCACCACTATCGAAGCCGTAATTCTGCAGTCGAGTTGAAGTCAAGTCTGAACAAGATTGAGGAAATGAAGGGCAAGATTGAAAGATTAGAATTGGCATTGCAGAATTATGAACTCCGGATGTAACACCCCAAACCCGGTCAAAGTGCTATGACCGGATCTGGCGCGTCACAGGAAAAAATCATTTTTGGAAAAATAAGTGGTCGTCTCTAATTTTAAGGAAAACGTTTGATTTTAAGAAAAGCTGAGTTGGTTTGAGTAAATCGCTAAAACTGTTTCGAATTTAGATTTAAAGAAAATTGAGTTAGCTTGATTGAAACACCCCAAACCCGGCCCACGAGCCTTGGCCAGATTTGGTATGTTCCTCAAGGAAACCGGTTCAAATTCTTTTGCACTTTGAAAATCTTCAAGTGATTTTTGGGAAAAAGTTCAAGTTGGGTTGGGCTTGAGTTGAAAACAAGTTTAATTTATTATTTAAAATCCTTTACTTTAGGTGACAAAATGTTTAGGCCATGTTTGAAATTAAATTGACTTAATCTTTGATAAATAAAAGTTCGAAATATAATAAATAAAACCGAAACAAGATAGTTCACTATGGCCTTATTACATCAAATATAACCCAAATTTAAAAGAAATATACTTAAAATAACAAGAGTCCAAAATAAAGAAAATCTGAACTTCGCATGGCCACCACTAAGCTCCTGTCGACCCGGTCCATTACTGTTCGTCACCTGAAACATGTTCCCACAACGGGGTGAGTCAACAGACTCAATGTGTACACGACACTAAGTCCTAATAGATTTAGGCATACCATACATAACATATTCACATAATAATTCAAGATAATGATGCAATCCCGAACCCAAACCTAGTTAGCCATCTGCTACACTTCCCCGTACCAACCTGCACACTGTGGGGGCTACTAAGTCAACCCTCCATCCGCTACACACCATCGAAGGCAGTTGCTGCAGTCGACGTGCTCATCGCCCTTATAGTTTCGTGGTTTTAGGTCACCACATTCAGATCTCGCGGTCTTAGGTCACCGCATTCAGATTTAGTGGTCTTAGGTCACCACAGTCACTTCCTCTTTTCAATAACCCATATGCCCCACGTCATACATATCATGCATATCATGCCTTAATTCACATTCTTATCACTTTTCACATGTTAAAATAACATATATTCATAATCCTAGTAGGAGTAGGAAACGTATCTGAGTACTTTGTACCATTGTATGGTACCTTAACCATACTCTTCACATTCTTAATATCACACATATTTACTAAACATTGCCATAAAACATATTAAGAATTAGTGTGGGGTACACACCTGATTCGCTTGACAAATTCACTGAAATCCTGAAATCTGATCTACCGATTTAGATCCTTAATCCCTACATTTGATTAATCACTTACTAGTTTAATGAAGACCATTCGGCCATAAAACCAAATCCTAGTAGGATTAGTATACTAAAAATCTACCTTGTTGCCGATTGGGACACCAACAAATCCTGAAATCTTTGCTTTACTCCTCCTTGTATTCGGCCAGGCATTAAATTGACAAGTGGGTTAGTTTTCAGCTTTTGAGAAGATAATAAATAGATCCACATATTGAAATAGGCCTTGGCTGAATTTACCTTTGGGCTTACCTTCCAAATCTTAAATCCCAAAATTGATCTCTTGTCTTGGGGAGTTGTCGAAATACCTATAGACCCATGTTACATCCGATTTCATCCTTAAACACAATAAATGGCCTTTGGCCGAATATTCACATGTCTTACCTTGAAGCTTTAAATCCCGAAAAATCCTCCTTTTAGTCGACTACTCTGATAATCCCGAAAGATCCTTCCATATTTCGACAACCACAATATTAATGGGGTTAGATTAACTTTTGACTTAAAGAAGGGAAATATGATAACGATACAGATCCTTACCCTTACTACAGGAGTCGACACACCGTTACTTGAAGTCCCACCAAGATTCGGCTTTTGGATGGATTGGAAAGAAAAGGAATAGGAAGAAAAGAAAGGTGAAGAAATTGGCTTGCTTTGCTAGAGTTTTCAGTTTTGGCAAAATAGCAGAGAAGAGAGGATTTTGCTAGGGAAAATTCGGCAGAGATAAGAGAATTGCTTAAGGAATTTCGGCAAAGGAAGAGTGAATGAATGAATGGCCTCTTTTCCTCTAGTAGCCGAAATTACTAGCTAGAGTCCCTTACTTGGCCACCACTCTCCCTTATTTTGATAGCTCTATCTCTTTAATTTAAAATTTAAAGAATAATCCTTATTTATCTCTTGAAAATAATCTAAAATAAATCCATTATTTATCCCCTATTTAGCCGAAATTTAAAGAGAATAAAACTCCTCTTTTAAAAGCCTTAATGCCGTCCACCTCTCTACTCATTGTAGCAAAATAAAATTTATTTTATTTGCTTCCCATGTGGCTCGAACTTAGGCCCAATACCCTTGTATGTGGTGCCATTTCCAGAAGCCCTATGTGGCATCTCCAGGCCACTTTTCCAAGCCTGTTTGTGTGTCAAATTTCACATACAATTTCTCTTAAGGCCACCTTGCCTTAGTTTCCTCTTTTAAATTTTAAAACTCGACATTTTCTAAGTCATTTCCTTACATTTCCAAGTTTCCAAAAATTTTCGTTTCCCTTTTTAAACTTGACATTTCCTTACATTTCCAAGTTTCCAGAAATGTTCACTTTTCTTTTTTGAATCATTTCTAAATCATTTTCTTACATTTCCAGGTTTCCAAAAATGTTCACTTTAAACTTAACATTCACATACATTTCCAGGTTTCCAAAAATGTTCAAAATACATTCACAACACATTAGACATGTCATTTCGTACAATTAAACCGAAAATGCATAGGCCCTTTTCAGGATGTTACAGTTCTACCCCCTTAAAATAATTTCATCCTCGAAATTACTTACTAACGAACAATCGTACGGTCTAACTCACCCCACTACGCTATTGCTACACATTCTAATTTTATAAAACTATCATACTTCCTATGCACAATCTCTAAGTTCACATGCAAGGCTTCGAACACATTCACTAGCAATACAAGAAAACTCTACAACAATCAAAGCAATTAAGGGTATTCCAGAAATAAAGAACGTACCCATTGTCATATCTGGCACCTCTTCCTCCTTGCGACGGCCAACTGCATAAACCAACCTTGGTTGCCTCGCGTCTGCACCTTTAGCATCTCTGCTTGGTGCTCCATATCCTCGGCCCGAATCATTTCCTCCATGGTTCAGACCACGACCTCGCTGAGGCTGTTGTCCACCTCTACCAGCTTGATTAACATTCTGAGCTACTGGTTGATTTCCATCTGGCCTCATAGGGCAATCCTTAATCATATGGTCCTTTGACCCACACTTGAAACATCCTCCTGTCTTTTTCCAACACTCTCCTAAGTGTTTCTTCCCACACTGATCACAAGCACGATCATCGCCTTCTTCTGCGGTGGTGAAATGGCCGACTCGATCCATCAACTCTAGGCCTCTTATTTTCAGATGTTCCAGACGATCCAAACCCTTTTTCTGGCCTATTCCAATCCATGTTCGGCTTCGCAGAATCCTTAATCCCTTCAGCTACCTTAGCTTTCTCTACTAAGGTAGAAAACTCTCGTTCCTGATATGGAGCTATTAACAGCCTCAAATCATCCCTTACTCCGTCCTCAAATCGGACACATCGCTCATGCTCCGTAGCTACTACACCTCGAGCATACCGGCTCAGCCTTAGAAATTTAGCTTCATACTCCGCTACAGACTTGTTCCCTTGAACCAGCCCCAGAAAAGCCTTCCTTTGTTCATCAGTATACCTTGTGCCGACATATTTCTTCTGATATGCGGCCTTAACATATTCCCAGGTCAGATCCTCAGCTGTGGCACCATCACGAACTGTGAGCCACCATTGGTACGCTTCATCGCGTAGCAATGCCACCATTCCTTTCAACTTCTCCTTAGGGGTCAGATCGAGCTCATCCATAATACGCTCGGTTCCCTCCAACTAGTACTCAGCTGTACTGGGTGCCACACCAGATACTCCACAAAACACTTCAGCTCCGTTAGCTCGAAGCCGCTCAGGCACACACTTTCGAGCTCCCAAATTTCCTCCTGCACCAGCTACCAACTCAAGAACTCGCAAAGATAGCTCGCGATACAAAGATCATCCTCATGCGATCTTGCTGCTCAAAGACCAAAAGGCTGGTGGGGGGTGGTGGCAATAGTACCTCATTTTCTGATCCTTGACCCGATCTAACGGGTTCTGACACGGTCCTTCTACCTCTATCGCATCCTCGTACACTACGACCACATCCCCTAGAGCTCATGTCTACGTTCGTGCTTTAATCTGATTAAGAAATTTTATGAATTAATATTTTGTTTCACTGATTATTCGCGAAGAAATTTTATGAAAGAAGTTTAATAGTGGTTCTTTCGATCAATCAAAGTTTCAAGTCTTCTATCCTAATTCAGAGAAGCACATTCATTCAAACATTCATTCACACACATTCTCTATTTCTCTATTTTTGTCTATTCCTACCCTAGGGGTATTTTCATAATTTGTCCTATAGGGGTATTTTTGTAATTTTTCAAAATAAGGTTCCTTGTTGATTTTGTCAATAAGGGTATTTTCGTAATTTTGCATTCCCGGGGTATTTTTGGAAATTTGAAATTCGAGGGTATTTCGGTAATTTTGAAACTCGAGGGTATTTTGGTAATAAACCAGGGTAAATTTGTAAAGTTTAATAATTTGGGGGTATTTCAAAATTTGTAAAACTTTGAGGGTTCTTTTTGAGACTTCTATTTTCCAAAACGGTGATGTTGCAAAAATTTTTTAAATCAGTGTCATTTTGGTAATTTTGTAAGTTAGGGGCAATTTCGTAATTTTCCAAAATCAAAGTATTTTGATATTTTGTAAATTAGGGTTTTTGGACTTGTTATAAAGTAATGAAATTTTTGATAAAACTGTGGGTAGTTTGGTTATTTTATAGATCAAGGGCATTTTTGTAATTTTGCAACCAGGGGTATTTTAGGAAATTTTTGTAAACTTGGAGATTTTTAAGAAAATTTTCAAAAATAACAATTTTCACAGTTCACAAAAGTAGTTTGTTGACTTTTAAAAAACTAAGGTTTCCAAAAAAAAATGTGGCTAATCCCTTTCGAGTTTTAGTTATGGTGTTTAGCCTGTGACTGAGTCCTCTTGGTTAGGATGAACCGAAGCTACGCACCAGGTAGGATTCCAGCGAAGAGGAGGTGAGTCACTAGGACTGCTTAAGTACCAAGCTCTTTCGGATCCACTCCTAGACATGCGCACAAGGGTTGCCACACCCTAACTCAACGACTTAGCCATAGGTTTGTTTAATTAGGCCTTTAAGTCTTATGTGATTGTTGGGGTAAACTAGTCCTAGGGTTCACATACTTATCATACTAATTCTACGTTCCATTCTTACCCTTCTACAATTTATAATTCACACAATGGATAGGGGTACTTACCTGGTGAACTGCGGGTCGGAGACTTGGGTGCCATGCCAAAAACCTGCTTATTTCAAAAAAATGTTTTCACAAAACTTATTTGGGCTCGCTTTGAAAACGTTTTGGGCCTTAAAAAATCAGGCTGAGAGTTTGAAACGGGCTCTGATACCAAATTGAAACACCCCAAACCTGACCCACGAGCCTTGGCTAGATTTGGTATGTTCCTCAAGAAAACCGGTTCAAATTCTTTTGCACTTTGAAAATCTTCAAGTGATTTTTGGGAAAAAGTTCGAGTTGGGTTGGGCTTGAGTTGAAAACAAGTTTAATTTATTATTTAAAATCCTTTACTTTAGGTGACAAAATGTTTAGGCATTGTTTTAAATTAAATTGACTTAATCTTTGATAAATAAAAGTTCGAAATATAATAAATAAAACCGAAACAAGATAGTTCACTATGGCCTTATTACATCAAATATAACCCAAATTTAAAAGAAATATACTTAAAATAACAAGAGTCCAAAATAAAGAAAATCAAACTTCGCATGGCCACCACTAAGCTCCTGTCGACCCTGGTCCATTCTTCGTTACACACAAAAACATGTTCCCACAACGGGGTGAGTCAACAGACTCAATGTGTACACAACACTAAGTCCTAATAGATTTAGGCATACCATACATAACATATTCACATAATAATTCAAGATAATGATGCAATCCAGAACCCAAAACTAGTTAGCCATCTGCTTCCCTTCACTACCAACTTTGCACACCGTGGGGACTACTAAGTCAACCCTCCATCCGCTACACACCATCAAAGGCAGTCGCTGCAGTCGACGTGCTTATCGCCCTTATAGTTTCGTGGTCTTAGGTCACCACATTCAGATATCGTGGTCTTAGGTCACCACATTCAGATATCGCGGTCTTAGGTCACCGCATTCAGATTTCGTGGTCTTAGGTCACCACATTCACTTCCCCTTTTCAATAACCCATATGCCCCATATCACACATATCATGCATATCATGCCTTAATTCACATTCTTATCACTTTTCACATGTTAAATATAACATATATTCATAATCCTAGTAGGAGTAGGAAACGTACCTGAGTACTTTGTACCATTGTATGGTACCTTAACCATACTCTTCACATTCTTAATATCACACATATTTATTAAACATTGCCATAAAACATATTAAGAATTAGTGTGGGCTACACACCTGAGTCGCTTGACAAATTCACTGAAATCCCGAAATCTGATCTACCGCTATAGATCTTTAATCCCTACATTTGATTAATCACTTACTAGTTTAATGAAGACCATTCAGCCATAAAACCAAATCCTAGTAGGATTAGTATACTTAAAACCTACCTTGTTGCCGATTGAGACACCAACAAATCCCGAAATCTTTGCTTTAGTCCTCCTTGTATTCGAGCAGGCATTAAATTGACAAGTGGGTTAGTTTTCGGCTTTTGAGAAGATAATAAATAGATCCACATATTGAAATAGGCCTTGGCCGAATTTACCTTTAGGCTTACCTTCCAAATCTTAAATCCCAAAATTGATCTCTTCTCTTGGGGAGTTGTCAAAATACCTATAGACCCATGTTACATCTGATTTCATCCTTAAACACAATAAATGGCCTTTGGCCGAATATTCACATGTCTTACCTTGAAGCTTTAAATCCCGAAAAATCCTCCTTTTAGTCGACTACTCTGATAATCCCGAAAGATCCTTCCATATTTTGGCAACCACAATATTAATGGGGTTAGATTAACTTTCGGTTTAAAGAAGAGAAATACGATAACGATACAGATCCTTACCCTTACTACAGGAGTCGACACACCCTTGCTTGAAGTCCCACCAAGATTCGACTTTTGGATGGATTGGAAAGAAAAGGAATAGGAAGAAAAGAAAGGTGAAGAAATTGGCTTGCTTTGCTAGAGTTTTCGGTTTTGGCAAAATAGCAGAGAAGAGAGGATTTTGCTAGGGAAAATTCGGCAGAGAGAGGAGAATTGCTTAAGGAATTTCGGCAAAAGAAGAGTGAATGAATGAATGGCCTCTTTTCCTCTAGTAGCCGAAATTACTAGCTAGAGTCCCTTACTTGGCCACCACTCTCCCTTATTTTGATAGCTCTATCTCTTTAATTTAAAAATTAAAGAATAATCCTTATTTATCTCTTGAAAATAATCTAAAATAAATCCATTATTTATCCCCTATTTAGCCGAAATTTAAAGAGAATAAAACTCCTCTTTTAAAAGCCTTAATGCCGTCCACCTCTCTACTCATTGTAGCAAAATAAAATTTATTTTATTTGCTTCCCATGTGGCTCGAACTTAGGCCCAATACCCTTGTATGTGGCGCCATTTCCAGAAGCCCTAAGTGGCATCTCCAGGCCACTTTTCCAAGCCTGTTTGTGTGTCAAATTTCACATACAATTTCTCTTAAGGTCACCTTGCCTTAGTTTCCTCTTTTAAACTTTAAAACTCGACATTTTCTAAGTCATTTCCTTACATTTCCAAGTGTCCAAAAATTTTCGTTTCCCTTTTTAAACTTGACATTTCCTTACATTTCCAAGTTTCTAGAAATGTTCACTTTCCTCTTTTGAATCATTTCTAAATCATTTTCTTACATTTCCAGGTTTCCAAAAATGTTCACTTTAAACTTAACATTTCCATACATTTCCAGGTTTCCAAAAATGTTCAAAATACATTCATAACACATAAGACATGTCATTTCGTACAATTAAACCGAAAATGCATAGGCCCTTTTCAGGATGTTACAGTTCTACCCCCTTAAAATAATTTTTTCCTCGAAATTACTTACTAACGAACAATCGTACGGTCTAACTCACCCCACTAAGCTATTGCTGCACACTCTGATTTTATAAAACTATCATACTTCCTATGCACAATCTCTAAGTTCACATGCAAGGCTTCGAACACATTCACTAGCAATACAAGAAAACTCTACAACAATCAAAGCTATTAAGGGTATTCCAGAAATAAAGAACGTACCCGTTGTCATATCTGGCACCTCTTCCTCCTCGCGATGGCCAACCGTATAAACCAACCTTGGTTGCCTCGCGTCTGCACCTTCAGCATCTCTGCTTGGTGCTCCACATCCTCGGCCCGAACCATTTCCTCCATGGTTCAGACCACAACCTCGCTGAGGCTGCTGTCCACCTCTACGTTCGTGCTTTAATCTGATTAAGAAATTTTATGAATTAATATTTTGTTTCACTGATTATTCGCGACGAAATTTTATGAAAGAAGTTTAATAGTGGTTCTTTCGATCAATCAAAGTTTCAAGTCTTCTATCCTAATTCAGAGAAGCACATTCATTCAAACAGTCATTCACACACATTCTCTATTTCTCTATTTTTGTCTATTCCTACCCCAGGGGTATTTTCGTAATTTGTCCTATAGGGGTATTTTTGTAATTTTTCAAAATAAGGTTCCTTGTTTATTTTGTCAATAAGGGTATTTTGGTAATTTTGCATTCTCGGGGTATTTTTGGAAATTTTGAAATTCGGGGGTATTTTGGTAATTTTGAAACTCGGGGGTATTTTGGTAATAAACCAGGGTAAATTTTGTAAAGTTTAAAAATTTAGGAGTATTTCAAAATTTGCAAAACTTTGAGGGTTCTTTTTGAGACTTCTATTTTCCAAAACGGTGATGTTGTAAAAATTTTGGAAATCAGTGTCATTTTGGTAATTTTGTAAGTTAGGGGCAATTTCGTAATTTTCCAAAATCAAAGTATTTTGATATTTTGCAAATTAGGGTTTTTGGACTTGTTATAAAGTAATGAAATTTTTGATAAAACTGTGGGTAGTTTGGTCATTTTATAGATCAAGGGCATTTTTGTAATTTTGCAACCAGGGGTATTTTAGGAAATTTTTGTAACTTGGAGATTTTTAAGAAATTTTTGAAAAATAACAATTTTCACAGTTCACAAAAGTAGTTTGTTGACTTTTAAAAAACTAGGGTTTCCATAAAAAAATGTGGCTAATTCCTTTCGGGTTTTAGTTATGGGGTTTAGCCTGTGACTGAGTCCTCTTGTTTAGGATGAACCGAAGCTACGCACCAGGTAGGATTCCAGCGAAGAGAAGGTGAGTCACTAGGACCGCTTAAGTACCAAGCTCTTCCGGATCCACTCCTAGACATGCGCACAAGGGTTGCCACACCCTAACTCGATGACTTAGCCATAGGTTTGTTTAATTAGGCCTTTAAGTCTTATGTGATTGTTGGGGTAAACTAGTCCTACGGTTCACATACTTATCATACTAATTCTACGTTCCATTCTTACCCTTCTACAATTTATAATTCACACAATGGATAGGGGTACTTACCTGGTGGACTGCGGGTCGGAGACTTGGGTGCCATGCCAAAAACCTGCTTATTTCAAAAAAATGTTTTCACAAAACTTATTTGGGCTCGCTTTGAAAACGTTTTGGGCCTTAAAACCTCAGGCTAAGAGTTTGAAACGGGCTCTGATACCAAATTGAAACACCCCAAACCCGACCCACGAGCCTTGGCCAGATTTGGTATGTTCCTCAAGAAAACCGGTTCAAATTCTTTTGCACTTTGAAAATCTTCAAGTGATTTTTGGAAAAAAGTTCGAGTTTGGTTGGGCTTGAGTTGAAAACAAGTTTAATTTATTATTTAAAATCCCTTACTTTAGGTGACAAAATGTTTAGGCCTTGTTTTAAATTAAATTGACTTAATCTTTGATAAATAAAAGTTCGAAATATAATAAATAAAACCGAAACAAGATAGTTCACTATGGCCTTATTACATCAAAAATAACCCAAATTTAAAAGAAATATACTTAAAATAACAAAAGTCCAAAATAAAGAAAATCTGAACTTCGCATGGCCACCACTAAGCTCCTGTCGACCCGGTCCATTACTGCTCGTCACCTGAAACATGTTCCCACAACGGGGTGAGTCAACAGACTCAATGTGTACACAACACTAAGTCCTAATAGATTTAGGCATACCATACATAACATATTCACATAATAATTCAAGATAATGATGCAATCCCGAACCCAAACCTAGTTAGCCATCCGCTACACTTCCCCGTACCAACCTGCACACCGTGGGGACTACTAAGTCAACCCTCCATCAGCTACACACCATCGAAGCCAGTCGTTGCAGTCGACGTTCTCATCGCCCTTATAGTTTCGTGGTCTTAGGTCACCACATTCAGATCTCGTGGTCTTAGGTCACCACATTCAGATCTCGTGGTCTTAGGTCACCACATTCAGATATCGTGATCTTAGGTCAACACATTCAGATATCGCGGTCTTAGGTCACCGCATTCAGATTTCGTGGTCTTAGGTCACCTCTTTCACTTCCTTTTTTCAATAACCCATATGCCCTATACCATACATATCATGCATATCATGCCTTAATTCACATTCTTATCACATTTCACATGTTAAATATAACATATATTCATAATCCTAGTAGGAGTAGGAAACGTACCTGAGTACTTTGTACCATTGTATGGTACCTTAACCATACTCTTCACATTCTTAATATCACACATATTTATTAAACATTGCCATAAAACATATTAAGAATTAGCGTGGGGTACACACCTGATTCGCTTGACAAATTCACTGAAATCTCGAAATCTGATCTACCGCTTTAGATCCTTAATCCCTACATTTGATTAATCACTTACTAGTTTAATGAAGACCATTCGGCCATAAAACCAAATCCTAGTGGGATTAGTATACTTAAAACCTACCTTGTTGCCGATTGAGACACCAACAAATCCCGAAATCTTTGCTTTACTCCTCCTTGTATTCGGCCACCCATTAAATTGACAAGTGGGTTAGTTTTTGGCTTTTGAGAAGATAATAAATAGATCCACATATTGAAATAGGCCTTGGCCGAATTTACCTTTGGGCTTACCTTCCAAATCTTAAATCCCGAAATTGATCTCTTGTCTTGGGGAGTTGTCGAAATACCTATAGACCCATGTTACATCCGGTTTCAACCTTAAACACAATAAATGGCCTTTGGCCGAATATTCACATGTCTTACCTTGAAGCTTTAAATCCCGAAAAATCCTCCTTTTAGTCGACCACTCTGATAATCCCGAAAGATCTTTCCATATTTTAGCAACCACAATATTAATAGGGTTAGATTAATTTTCGGCTTAAATAAGAGAAATACGATAACGATACAGATCCTTACCCTTACTACAGGAGTCGACACACCCTTGCTTGAAGTCCCACCAAGATTTGGCTTTTGGATGGATTGGAAAGAAAAGGAATACGAAGAAAAGAAAGGTGAAGAAATTGGCTTGCTTTGCTAGAGTTTTCGATTTTGGCAAAATAGCGAGAGAAGAGGATTTTGCTAGGGAAAATTCGCGAGAGAGAGAATTGCTTAAGGAATTTCGGCAAAGGAAGAGTGAATGAATGAATGGCCTCTTTTCCTCTAGTAGCTGAAATTACTAGCTAGAGTCCCTTACTTGGCCACCACTCTCCCTTATTTTGATAGCTTTATCTCTTTAATTTAAAAATTAAAGAATAATCCTTATTTATCTCTTGAAAATAATCTAAAATAAATCCATTATTTATCCCCAATTTAGCCAAAATTTAAAGAGAATAAAACTCCTCTTTTAAAAGCCTTAATGCCGCTCACACCTCTCTGCTCATTGTAGCAAAATAAAATTTCTTTTATTTGCTTCCCATGTGGCTCGAACTTAGGCCCAATACCCTTGTATGTGGCGCCATTTCCGAGAAGCCCTAAGTGGCATCTCCGTGCCACTTTTCCAAGCCTTGTTGTGTGTCAAATTTCACATACAATTTCTCTTAAGACCACCTTGCCTCGCTTCTCTTTTAAACTTTAAAACTCGACATTTTCTAAGTCATTTCCTTACATTTCCAAGTTTCCAAAAATGTTCACTTTAAACTTAACATTTCCATACATTTCTAGGTTTCCAAAAATGTTCAAAATACATTCATAACACATAAGACATGTCATTTCGTACAATTAAACCGAAAATGCATAGGCCCTTTTCAGGATGTTACATTGTTGTTACTACTTGTTTGCCGTTACCCGATGGTAAAGTTTTGGAAAGAAATCCCGAAATTCATTAAAGTTTGTAAAAACATTCATTTTACAGGTTCTTTTTCTTTTTAAACATGCTTTAGTGTTTTGACGCAATTTCAAAGATATTTAACAAAATAAATAATCCCCAAAAGTAAAAGTTTAGTGGCCTTATTACAAACCCAAAAAAAACTGAAATTAAAAGCAAAGCAAATCCGAAATTAACCAATAAAAATAAAGCAAACTGTTGAGCATGGCCACCTCGAGTCCCTCCCGGCTCCACATCCACGATCTAGGGATTATCTACAAAATGTAAAGGAAGGGGTGAGTCACCGAGACTCAGTGTGTAAACCCCCATCCTGAAGATAGTAAGCCCTTACACAGTTTCATAAGCGAATATGTATGCCATGCAAACCCAAAACCTAACCATTCGAAACTCTCGAATCTACCCCGTGTGGTACCAAACCACTGGTGGTGCCAAACCACTGGTGACCGAAGTCACAAATAACATATGTGGTACCAAACCACTGGTGACCGAAGTCACAAATATCATGTGTGGGGCCAACCCACTTTGTGGTACCAAACCACTGATGACGATCCCTTTTAATATTATGTGGGGCAAACCCACTGTGGTGCCAAACCACTAGGACGAGTCACAAAGATAGATATATGTGGTACCAAACCACTGGTGGTGCCAAACCACTGAGACTTAGTCACAATATTATAATAAGTGGAGCCAACCCACTGTGTGGTACCAAACCACTGGTGACAGTCTGAAATCATACCTTCCCCCTCCTCTCATTACCCGTTTTTCATGTACATGTTTACAATCAGGTATGAACATGTTTAACATATAAAATAACATGTGTAAAATAACATGGCACTGGCAGATTTCAACATATGCAAATATCTTTTGCAGCCATAACAAACTTACCCGACATCCTCGCTTTTACCCACAAGGGTAACACATCGATTTCTACAGTGATTCCGGCTTTTGACAAATCACAGAATAATAACATATTAACTTACGAAGTGTATAAGAGTTACACACCTGATTACTCGTGTCTGACGCTCTCTACGTCGACATCGCCGTTAATCGACACTACCGCTATCATCTCTTTACATTTTTTGCTCGGATGCCACCCACACCTGTGTGGCCAATTGTGAACAAATGACACACCACCATCTTCTTGAACTTAGGGGCTGGGGTCTCCGATCTAACCCCTCCTAATGCTTGGCTGGCATAAGAGTCCATGAACACCTTTGGTCACTAAATCGGGTTAAAGCAACGAAATCGAATCTAAGAGATTATACAACACATAAAGCGAAGTCCCTTACCTAGATCGACAAATCCCGAAGATCAAGATCAAATTAATAAACCGAACAAATCCCTAGAATCCAAACGTATACGCCACCCCCTTCCTATAATCGGCCAAACATCTCACTATTAGGCAAATAGCCATTTGCCTTTGGTCATGAAATCCCGAAAGAGATAATGCAAAATACAAAGAATCGCCCCCTTACCATAACCTGACAGACTCGATCACCCGCTAGCAAGAATCGGCAAAGGCTGAAACAAGAGAGAATTTAATGAGAATACCGAAAATAGAGATACAAATCTTCAACAGAATGCCTAGGTGTTCCGGCTTTTCTATCCATAGAAATCGAAAAAGTAAGAGAATTGAAATGAAAGAGTTAGGGAGGATTCGGCCAAAGGCCAAGAACTTACCCAAATGCTGGAAGTGTTCCACTTATGCACAGAGAAAGATGAAATCGAAGGGGGATCTTTTAGCAGATGATATTCGGGCAAAGGTTAAAAGATAAGAGTGAAAATTTGATGAGTTTTTGGCAAGGGTTGAAGCTTCCACAGGTTTCGGCTGACAAGAAAAGAAGAGGTGCAAAGAAGAAACGAGGAATGGGATTTGAGATTTCAGTATGAGAGTACCCAAATAGGGAAGAAGGAAAAAATAAGAAACAGGTTTGGCTCTTCAAAAGATTGAGAAGAAATGAGGGGGAAGAACGGTAAGGAGATTCGGCTATGGAGAAGGAATAGTATGGCCAAGGGTATTCGGCTTTGATGCTTATAGACAAGAAGATGAACGAAAATGAGGAGTAAAGGGCAATGTAGGTTTCGGCTATGGATCCAAAAAAAGAGAAAGAAAAGAAGTCAATAGAGAGGGAGGGGTGATGGTTTTAGTTTTGACACAAGATGAGAGGAAGAGTAGAAGAATTTGGCTATGGCTTTGAGAGGAAAGAAAATGAGAAATCGGCACAAAAGAAAATGGGACAGAAAGAGTTCCAAATGCCCCCCTAACCAGCCAAATATACACACTTCACCAAGGCCTACCACATTCGGCCACCCCCTCTACTAACACCTAAAACCGATTGCTCCTTTCCCTATCCAGGGCTCAGGTTTCGGCCAACTCTAAGCTCCCATGTCCATCTCCACAAATTTCTCCTGACCACTCATTCAAACTTGTTTAAATGTTTCAAATCCCTACATTTTCTCTTCTCCACCAATTCAAATGTGTTGACTCCTTCAACACATATCCACCAGTGTCCATCCTGAGCACAACTCTCCCTTGTCCTGGCGTCAAAAAGAATGCCCAAAAGGAGATTCCCGCAGCTCGAACCAAGGCCCCTTCTGCTCCTGTGGTGTCACTCCTCTTGTGCTTAAGTGGCGCCTCCCTTGCCACTTTACCACTGGGATTCTTGTGTTAAAACTTACCAATAACTACCTTTAACACCCAGCTCACACAGCTCCCCTCTTCTAGAAGCCCAAAACACAAATTTCCCCTACAGCTCTGGCCTACCCCTGGCTCATGCCTAGACCTTAAAATAGTCCAAACTAACATGACATCCATGCTATCTACATACAAGTAGATAAAATGCAAAGGCCCCATTTTAAGGATGTTACAGTTCTACCCCGTTAAAACTAATTTCGGCCTCGAAATTACCTGGTCAAAAGAGTTGAGGGTATTGCTGCCGCATCACCTCTTCTGGTTCCCACGTGCCCTCTTCTGCTCCGTGATTCCGCCATAACACCTTCACCAAAGGAACTGAGTTTCTACGCAAGACTTTGACATCCCGATCCAAGATCTGCACTGGTTCCTCTTCACAAGACAAATCCGGGCTCACCTCAATCTCCTCCACTGACGTAACATGAGACGGATCTGAATGATAGCGTCTAAGCATGGAAACATGGAATACGTCGTGGATCCTACTCAACTTTGTCGGTAGCTCGAGCTGATAAGCTACTGGTCCCACACACTTCAACACCTTATAAGGCCCGATAAACCTAGGGCTCAGCTTGCCCTTTCGACCAAATCTCAGCACTTTCTTCCATGGTGACACCTTTAAAAAGACCTTGTCACCCACTGCAAACTCTATATCCCTCTGCTTAAGATCGGCATAGGACTTTTGCCTATCCGAAGCTTCTTTCAGACGAGCTCGAATCAGCTTAACCTTATCCTCTGTTTCAGGAACCAACTCTGGACCAACAGCTGACGTTCACCCAGTTCTGTCCAACACGTAGGGGTACGACACTTTCGTCCATATAATGCTTCATATGGTGCCATCTGGATACTTGCCTCATAACTATTGTTGTATGCGAACTCTACCAACGATAGAAATTCTTCCCAACTACCTCTGAAATCCAGAACACAACCCCTTAACATATCTTCTAAAATTTGTATTACCCTCTATGACTACCCATTTGACTGCGGATGAAATGCCGTGCTGAAATCCAACCTTGTACCCAATGCTGATGCAACGCCTCCCAAAACCTTGACGTGAACCTAAGATCCCTATCCGAGATAATCGACACTGGCACTCCATGTAGTCTTACGATTTCTGTCACATACAACTTAGCCATCCTTTGAAGTGAGTAATCCACACGCACAGGTATAAAGTGAGCAAACTTTGTCAGACGATCAACAATCACCCAGACTGAATCCTTCTTGCTAGGCGTAAGGGGTAGCCCACTGACAAAATCTATCGTAATCCTTTCCCACTTCCACTGCAGAATCTTTACCGGCTGCAACAGACCCGAAGGTAACTGATGTTTAGCTTTGACTTGCTGACACGTAAGACACTTACTTACATATTTTGTTACCTCTCGCTTTAGACCCGGCCACCAAAACTGTTACCGTAATTCCCGGTACATCTTACTACCTCCAGGATGCATAGCGTATGGACTACTATGAGCTTCCTGAAGAATCCTCTGCCTTAACTCAACATCTCTCAGCATACAAACTTTCCCTTGGAAGCACAGCACTCCATCGCTGCTCAAGCTATAACCCTCCACTCCACCATTCTGCACTTGTAAATATCGAGCACTTAAGACTTCATCCACTAGCTGCTTCTCCTTAACCTAATTTACCCAAGTCGGATTCACTTGCAATTCCGCTAACAGACTTCCATCATCATACAGACTAAGGTGGGCAAACATTGCTCTTAGGTCTGTTACCACCTTGCGGCTCAACGCGTCAGCCACTACGTTAGCCTTACCCGGATGGTATTCAATTGAGCAGTCGTAATCCTTCAACAACTCGATCCACCTCCGCTGCCTCAAATTCAGCTCCTTCTGAGTTAAGAGATACTTCAAACCCTTGTGATCCGTGTAGACTAGAGACTTCTCCCCATACAAGTAATGCCTCCAAATTTTCAGGGCGAAAACCACTGCAGCCAACTCCATGTCATGCGTCAGGTAATTCACTTTGTGAGGTCTCAACTGTCGAGACACATACGCCACTACCTTCCCCTCTTGCATCAACACACATCCTAATCCGGTATACGACGCATCACAGTACACCGTAAACTCCTTCCCTACTTCAGGCTGAATCAAAACCGGAGCTTCTGTCAGAATCCTCTTTAACTTGTCAAAACTTTCTTGCTTTTTGTCGGACCATACGAATGGGACCCCTTTCCTCAGCAACTTGGTCAATGGCGCTACAACCAAGGAAAACCCCTCCACAAACCTTCTATAATATCCTGCTAAACCTAGAAAACTCAGAATCTCCGCTACAGACTTAGGTGGTTTCCAGTCCAATACCGCCTCAATCTTCCGAGGGTCTACTCTAATCCCCTCAGCAGACACCACATAACCCAAGAAGGTTACTTTTTTTAGCTAGAACTCGCATTTACTAAACTTTGCGAATAGTTGCTTCTCCCTCAGAATCTGCAAGACCACACGTAGATGCGCATCATGCTCCTCCTCAGATTTCGAGTATACCAAGATGTCGTCTATAAACATTACGATGAACTGGTCTAAGTACGGCTGAAAAACTCGATTCATCATGTCCATTAACGCTGCTGGCGTGTTGGTCAACCTAAACGGCATTACCAAGAACTCGTAGTGTCCATAACGAGTGTGAAACACCGTCTTATGGATATCGGCCTCCTTTACCTTAAGCTGATGATACCCCGACCTCAGATCTATCTTAGAGAAAACTGATGCTCCCTTAAGCTGATCGAACAGGTCATCTATCCTCAGCAACGGATACTTATACTTAATCATCAACTTATTCAGCTGACGGTAATCTATACACATCCGCATCGATCCGTTTTTCTTCTTAACAAAAAGCACAGGCACTCCCAAAGGAGATACACTCGGCCAAATAAATCCCCGGTCCAACAATTCCTGAATCTGTGCTTTCAGCTCCACTAACTCCTTCGGCGCCATTCTATATGGAGCAATAGACACTGGCGCGGTTTCAGGTAATAGATCTATACCAAACTCAACCTCGCAGTCCGGAGGCAGACCCGGAAGCTCTTTTGGGAATACATCTGTAAATTCCTTCACCGTTCGGACATTCCCTACAGTTGATTCGTTGGCCTCCAACACACAAACATGAACCATGAATGCCTCACAACCCTTCCTCACCATTTTCTTGGCCTTCAGAGCGGATACTACATTGGATAGGTAATTCCTTCTATCACCTATCATCACCACCTCTTCACCCTCAACAGACCTCAATACCATGCACTTGGCTGCACAATCTAGACTTGCTTGGTACTTCACTAGCCAGTCCATCCCTAGGATCAAATCAAACTCCCCGAATGGCAGGAAACAATCTAGACCTCAGCCGGAAACATTAACCCTTGAAGTTCTAGGGGTACATCCCTATACAGTTTGTTTACTTCTACAGAGTGACCTAGAGGGCTAATTATAGTCATCTCCCTAGAAGAAGTTTCGTAAGCTAAGTTCATAGTTCCCACTATACTACTAGCAACATAGGAGTGCGTCGAACCAACATCTATCAAAGTAGTATAAGGCAATCCAACAATCAAGAACGTACTGGTTATGATGTCCGGTGCGTCGCCCTTCTCTCAACGCCTCGCTGCATAGACCAACCTAGGCTGTCTTGCATCAGTATTCCCGGCACCTCTGCCCGATGCTCCACGACCTCGACCAGAACCACTACCTCCCCTGGCCGAACCGCAACCCCTCTGTGGTTGCTGTCACCACATCTAAACTGAACACGCCCCTGACCCTCAGACTGCATTCTAGCTAGCTTACGTGAACAATCCCTTACTCGATGCTCTGTTGACCCACACTCGAAGCACCCTCTGCTTCCCGTCCAACACTCTCCCGAAAGAGGCTTCCTACATCGAGCATACCGTGGCGGCCACTGAGTAGTAGCAGCGGGCTTTGTAGTTTGACTCGGCTGCCAAATCTAGCCCTTTTCTGCGAAATCCCGACAGACCTTGATGACCCAGAACTCCTCTTATTCCAATGTCTATCCTGATTCTGTTTCACCAATAGCTTCACCTCCTCAGCTATCTTGGCCTTCTCCACCAAGACAGCAAATTCTCTCTCCCGCTGTGGGGCAATCAACATTCGCAGCCCATCCCTCAGCCCGTCCTCAAATCTGACACAGTGCTGGTGTTCTGTAGCTACGATACCCCGAGCATAGCGACTTAACTGAAGAAAATCTGCCTCATACTCCGATACTAACTTACTCTCCTAGACCAAATTCAAGAACGCCTTACGCTGCGCATCAATATAACTGGACCCGACGTACTTCCTCTGATAAGCCGCCTTAAAGAGATCCTAGGTGATGTCATCAGCCATTGTACCATCCCTGACCATGAGCCACCATTGATAAGACTCATCCCGGAGAAGAGACACTATCCGTTTCAACTTCTCCTCAGCCGTAAAGTCTAAATCGTCTATTATGCACTCGGTCGCCTCTAGCCAGTACTCAGCTGTATTGGGAGCCACTTCAGAAACAACCCTGAATACTGTTGCCCCATTGGCTCGGAGTCGTTTGGACACTAATTTCTGAGCTCTCGTTCCAATGTCTGCACCCGCAACTCTCTCAAAGACCCGCAGTATCGTCTGCAACACCGCGTCATCACCACCCGTCTGATCCTGAAACTCCACGCCCACAGCTGGCGGCGATGGTACCTCATTCTTCGACCCATGGCCAGACCCTACCGGTTCTGACACAGTCATCCTACCTCTACCACGACCATGCGTATTACGCCCACGTCCTCGAGTGCTCATGAGTACCTTTCTCGAATTAATTTGATTTAAGAATTTTATGTATTAACCTTCTTCCACTATTTATTACAGCACAGTTTTATGAACAGTTTATTATAGGGACTGTTCTCGGAAGTTCACACAATCCTATAGGTTTCAGTCTCTAAGATGAAATTCTACTTCTAGCATTCATATCACAGTTATTTAAACCATAAAAACAGCAGTTAGGGGACTTACCTTCGCGGATCGGTGCCGGAGACACGGTGCCATACTTTCCCAAATCATGCATTTTCCATCACAATCATTTTGTAACCCCTTATTGAAAACATTTTGGGCCTCAAGCCCACAGCCGAGCTTTTGAACCAGGCTTTGATACCAAAATTGTAACACCCCAAACCCGGTCAAAACGCTACGACCGGATCTGGCGCATCACAGGGAAAAATCATTTTTGGAAAACTAAGTGGCCGTCTCTAATTTTAAGGAAAACTTTTGATTTTAAGAAAAGCTGAGTTGGTTTGAGTAAATGGCTAAAACCATTTCGAATTTAGATTTAAAGAAAATTGAGTTAACTTGTTGTTACTACTTGTTTGCCGTTACCTGATGGTAAAGTTTTGGAAAGAAATCCCGAAATTCATTAAAGTTTGGAAAAATATTCATTTTATAGGTTCTTTTTCTTTTTAAACATGCTTTTGTGTTTTGACGCATTTTGAAAGATATTTAACAAAATAAATAATCCCTAAAAGTAAAAGTTTAGTGGCCTTATTACAAACCCAAAAAAAAAACCGAAATTAAAAGCAAAGCAAATCTGAAATTAACCAATAAAAATAAAGCCAACTTTTGAGCATGACCACCTCGAGTCCCTCCCGGCTCCACATCCGCGATCTAGGGATTATCTGCAAAATGTAAAGGAAGGGGTGAGTCACCGAGACTCAGTGTGTAAATCCCCATCCTGAAGATAGTAAGCCCTTACACAGTTTCATAAGCGAATATATATGCCATGCAAACCCAAAACCTAACCATTCGAAACTCCTGAATCTACCCCGTGTGGTACCAAACCACTGGTGGTGCTAAACCACTGGTGACCGAAGTCACAAATAACATGTGGTACCAAACCACTGGTGACCGAAATCACAAATAATCATGTGTGAGGCCAACCCACTTTGTGGTACCAAACCACTGATGACGATCTCTTTTAATATTATGTGGGGCCAACCCACTGTGGTGCCAAAACACTGGGACGAGTCACAAAGATAGATATATGTGGTACCAAACCGCTGGTGGTGCCAAACCACTGAGACTTAGTCACAATATTATAATAAGCGGAGCCAACCCACTGTGTGGTACCAAACCACTGGTGACAGTCTGAAATCATACCTTCCCCCTCCTCTCATTACCCGCTTTTCATGTACATGCTTACAATCATGTATGAACATGTTTAACATATAAAATAACATGTATAAAATAACATGGCACTGGTAGATTTCAACATATGCAAATATCGTTTGCAGCCATAACAACTTACCCGGCATCCTCGCTTTTACCTACAAGGGTAACACATCGATTTCAACAGTGATTCCGGCTTTTGACAAATCACAGAATAATAACATATTAACTTACGAAATGTGCAAGAGTTACACACCTGATTACTCGTAATACGATGTTTTCTACATCGACACTATCGTTAACCGACACTACCGCTTATCCGCTCATCGCTTTGCTCGGATGCCGCCCACACCTGTGTGTCGCGAACAAAAATGACACACACCCTTCTTCTTTAACTTAGGGGCTGGGGTCTCCGATCTAGCCCCTCCTAACTCTTGGCTGGCATTAGAGTCCATGAACACCTTTGGTCACTAAATCGAGTTAAAGCAACAAAATCTAATCAAAGAGATTATACAACACATAAATCGAAGGCCCTTACCTAGATCGACGAATCCCGAATATCAAGATCTAATTCATAAACCGAACAAATCCCTAGAATCCAAACATATGCGCCACCCCCTTCCTATAATCGGCCAAACATCTCACTATTAGGTAAATAGCCATTCGGCTTTGGTCATGAAATCCTGAAAGAGATAACACAAAATACAAGGAATCGCCCTCTTACCTTAACCTGACAGACTCGATCACCCCCAGCAAAAATCGGCAAAGGCTGAAACAAGAGAGGATTTAATGAGATTATCAAAAATAGAGATACAAATCTTCAATAGAATGCCTAGCGGTTCCAGCTTTTCTGTCCATGGAAATCGAAAGAGGAAGAGAATTGAAATGAAAGAGTTAGGGGGGATTCGGCCAAAGGCCAAGAACTTACCCAAATGCCGGAAGTGTTCCACTTATGCACAGAGAAAGATGAAATCGAAAGGGAATCTTTTAGTAGATGATATTCGGCCAAAGGTTAAAAGAGAAGAGTGAAAAGTTGACGAGTTTTCGGCAAGGATTGAAGCTTTCACAGGTTTCGACTGACAAGAAAAGAAGAGGTGCAAAGATGAAACGAGGAATGGGATTTGAGATTTCGGTATGAGAGTACCCAAAGAGGGAAGAAGGAAAATATAAGAAACAGGTTTGGCTCTTCAAAAGATTGAGAAGAAATGAGGGGGAAGAGTGGTAAGGAGATTCAGCTATGGAGAAGGAATAGTATGGCCATGGATATTCGGCTTTGATGCTTATAGACAAGGAAGATGAACAAAAATAAGGAGTAAAGGGCAATGTAGGTTTCGGCTATGGATCCAAAAGAAGAGAAAGAAGAGAAGTCAATAGAGAGGGAGGGGTGATGGTTTCAGTTTTGACACAAGATGAGAAGAAGAGTAGAAGAATTCAGCTTTGAGAGGAAAGAAAATGAGAAATCGGCACAAAAGAAAATGGGACAAAAAGAGTTCCAAATGCCCCCTAACCAGCTGAATATACACACTTCACCAACGCCTACCACATTTGGCCACCCTCTCTACTAGCACCCAAAACCGATTGCTCCTTTCCTATCTAGAGTTCAGGTTTCGGCCAACTCTAAGCTCCCATGTCCATCTCCACAAATTTCTCCTGACCACTCATTCAAACTTGTTTGAATGTTTCAAATCCCTACATTTTCTCTTCTCCACCAATTCAAATGTGTTGACTCCTTCAACACATATCCACCAGTGTCCATCCTGAGCACAACTCTCCCTTGTCATAGCATCAAAAAGAATGCCCAAAAGGAGATTTCCGCAGCTCGAACCAAGGCTCCCTCTGTTCCCTGTGGCGTCACTCCCCTTGTGCTTAAGTGGCGCCTCTCTTGCCATTTTACCACTGGGATTCTTGTGTTAAAACTTATCAACAACTACCTTTAACACCCAGCTCACATAGTTCCCCTCTTCCAGAAGCCCAAAACGCAAATTTCCCCTACAGCTCTGGCCTACCCCTGGCTCACACCTAGACCCTAAAATAGTCCAAACTAACATGACATCCATGATATCAACATGCAAGCAGATAAAATGCAGAGGCCCTATTTTAAGGATGTTACACCGGATCGAGCATATTGAAGTAAGAGAAGGGCATTGGAAGGAAGAGCTCCACCATTCCTATGACCAAGTTAAAAATCAGGATTATCTCATGGGTGAAGCAATAGTCCAGGTTCGAGAGGTAGCTAATCACCCACAGACTTTGGCAGTACAGCCTGATACGTTGAGCACGAAGTATGAGCTACAGTCAAATCATGGTCAAGAGTTAGCCTTGTTGTTTGGGAAAATCAAAACTTTGGGCCTTAAGCCGAAAACATATTTGTAGTCTATTTCATGTAAAAGATTTTGTTTTCTAATAAAGTTTTCTAAAATGAAGTTGAATCTGAAATGATGCCTCCTTGCATTCATGCATTTGCATTACATCACATCCTATGCACTTAAGTCCATAGAGAGTGCCTAATTAGTTCAAATTATCACAGAAGAAGAGAGAGAGAGAGAGAAGGAAAATATAGAAACTGAACACCATTCCAGAGAGACATGCAAGACCAGATGCAAGAGCAATTGGCAAAGCTCCAACAAGAAATGAGAGACCAAATGTTGGAAGCTCAAAGGAACATGATGGCTCAAATGGCTCAGATGGCTCAGATACTGAATGGGGCAATGGACAAAAGAAAGGTTCTCATAGTTAATGCTAAAGATAATGAGGACTTTCCTCGGGGTTTCACCCCACTGCATGTGCAAACACAACCGGAGGAATATCCCCAAAGGCCATCTGTCACGATTAGGCCTCAACAAGGGCAAAATGACACTGGAGTGCCCATGAATTTCTAAGTTGGCACAGGATCCAACCCAGGAGATAACCCTGCTAATCCTCTTATCCCTAACGTAGATATAGCAGAGAGGGAGGGGACAAGAATTGAATCTTCAAGGCAGTTGGAAGATCGATGCAGATGGTTGGAAGAGAAGTTCAAGGCTTTAGAAAATGCTGATAATCATCATGGAATTGATTCTAAAGACCTGAGCTTGGTTCCAAACTTGGTGCTTCCTTTTAAGTTTAAAATTCTAGAATTTGAGAAGTACAATGGGACCAGCTACCCTGAAGCCCATATCACTATGTTCTGTAGACGGATAACTGGCAATGTTAACAATGATCAACTCTTGATTCATTGTTTCCAAGACAATTTGGTGAGGGCAGCGTCCAAATGGTACAATCAACTCAGCCTTGCTAGGATTAGCTCCTGGAGAGACCTAGCCCAAGCCTTCATGAAGCAATACAATCATGTCACAGACATGACGCCTAACAAAATTACCTTGCAAAACATGGAGAAGAAGCCAAATGAAAGCTTCAGGCAGTATGCGTAAAGATGGAGGGAGGTTGCCATGCACGTTCAGCCACCACTCCTAGAAAAGGAAACTACAATGCTTTTTATCAATACCTTAAAGACTCCATTCATCACCCATATGATAGGAAGTACTACCAAGAGCTTTGTAGATATAGTTATGGTAGGAGAAATGATTGAAAATGCCATAAGGAGTGGTAAGATTGAAGCAGGAGAAACTACTAAAAGACATGCTCCTAGGAAAAAAGACAATAAGGTGAATAATACGAGTACATACAACAAAAGGTACTCGAAGGCAATCACTGTTAGCCAGCCAAATGTAATTACAGTTGGGCAACAAGGGTCGACAAGACAAGAATCTGGCGCAAGGTAAAATTCTGAAAAGATCCAATTTATGCCAATCCCAATGACGTATAATGAGCTATATCAAAGTTTATTTGGCGCGCATGTGGTGTCCCTGTTTTATCTAAAACTGTTATAACCCTCATATCCTAAATGGTATGACTCAAGTGCTTAATGTGATTATCATGTGGGAATATTGAGGCATTCAATAGAAAAATGTACTGCCTTAAAAAAGGTAGTCGAAAGGCTCATTAAGATAGGGATTGTGAAGTTCGATGATACACCTAGTGCGGAGAACCCATTACCCAACCACAGGGATAAGAGGATAAATACGATCGGTGAAAAGGTCATGAGAACGATCAAAGAGGATATCTCTGAGGTAAAAACCCCGTTGAGAATAGTTTGGAGAGAAATGATAAGAAAAGGATTGGTAAAATCAAATTCTGTGGAAGGATGTGAAGGAATAAGGGACTACTATGAGTTCCACAAAGCAGAGGGGCATAAGATTCAGGAATGTGTTGAGCTTAGGATCTTGGCACAAAGCCTTATGAACAATAAGGAATTGGAATTTTGTGAAGAAGGCTCAGAGGGAGGAAACATATGCGTGACAGAAAAAGAGTTGACAAACCAAAAAGTTAATTATTTGAGGATCATCATTTCCCGACCATGAAATACGGAAGGCGGAGCACAAATCGCGCCTAAAATCGTAATCCAGAAACCTGTTTCCTTTCCTTACAAAGATAACAAAATGGTACCTTGGAATTACGACTGCAATGTAACAATACCAGAAGTGGAAAACTCAGCTAGCACTTCCAAGGAGGTCCAAAGTGAAGGGTCCTACACACGAAGTGGAAGGCGCTATGACTCGGTAAACGTCAAAACGGTGCCTGTGAAAGCATAGAATTTGGTAGTTGAGTGAGAGAAAGGGGCTGATGCACTTATTAATGAACATGTGAAGGAGGAAGAGGCTAAAGAATTTCTAAAATTCTTGAAGCACAGTGAATACAGCATGGTAGAGCAGCTGCGCAAACAACCGGCTCGCATATCAGTGCTAGCCTTACTTTTAAGTTCAGAAGTGCATCGTGAAGCATTGATGAAAGTATTGAATGAAACTTATGTTACCAAGGATATATCTGTCAACAAGCTTGACCATCTGGTTAGTAATATAAGTGCCGACAACTTCATTTACTTTAGTGGTGATGAAATTCCACCTGGGGGTATGGGATTGACTAAGGCTTTGCACATCACTACTCGTTGTAAGGGATATACTCTACCGAGCGTGCTTATCGATAATGGATCAGCTCTGAATGTCTTACCTTGTCTACACTAAAAAGATTATCGATAGACAGTTCTCACATGAAGACATGCCTAAACATAGTGAGAGCATTTGATGGCACCGAGAGAAGAGTAATGGGAAGGATCGACATACCATTGTTAATTAGGTCAAATACATATGAAGTGGATATTTTGGTGATGGACATCAAACCCTCCTACAATTGCTTGTTGGGGAGACCTTGGATTCATTCAGCAAGGGCAGTACCCTTATCTCTACATCAAAAGTTGAAATTGGTAACAAAAGGTCGGCTAGTGACTAAAAATGTAGAAGAGGACTTCATAGCAACTGTTACCAATGACGCGCCATATTTAACGGCAAATGATGAGGCCACTGAGTGTTCCTTTTGATCTTTAGAGTTTGTGAGTGCCACATTCATATTGGAAGGAAATGAGGTCTCAGTCCCTAGGATATCCAAGACCACGAGAATGGGTTTGCAAATAATGATTGGGAAAGGAGCCTTATCGGAAAAAGGACTGGGCAGACATCTTCAAGAAGAGATTCAAGTGCCAATGCTGAATGAGAAAAAAGATCGTTTTGGCTTGGGTTTCAGGCCAGATGCTAGACAGAGGAAGAGGGAAATAGAGAAGAAGCAAGAGAGAAGAAGGGCATGGTTGAATGGGGAAGAAGTCAAGTAGGAATCGATGACATTCCCTCACATATCCCAGACTTTTATATCAGGAGGGATAATTCACCCTGAGAATAGGGTTATTGGAAAATTGAAATCCTCACATCAACGCCATACACGAGGAAGAAAATGGGCAAAGAAACTTATTGGGCATTCACCCTTATGAACCTGGAAGCATTTTGAACAATTGGACTTCAGAGGAACTTCCTGTAGTTTTTAGAGATTACACAAGGTAATATGTAGAACGCACTTATTGTTTTTATGCCTAGGAACAATAAGATTTCTTTTGTGAAATAGGCTCATGTTCAGCCATCTTTTGTTTCAATAAAACACATCCTTAATGATCAATTCTTGCAAATATTCTTTCATTTTTTTGATTTTCTAGTTTCATTCCAATTTTTTTATTTCTCATTCATATCATGAAAATAGTTATTCTGGAATTCATTTGTTCTTTGTACATTCTTTTGTGCCTACTACAGGTCCCTATATATCAATGACATGAACAATGATACTATAGATCCAGAGGTCCTTTTTGAGCAAGACATGTGTTTAGAGGAATCTCAGGATTTTGAGGGTGACAAAGATTGTGACTTATCTCCAGATTTGTTAAGAATGGTAAAGCAAGAGGAGAAACAAATTTTACCACATGAAGAGGAGGTAGAAAACATAGCCTTGGAGGAAGGAAGGATAGTGAAAAATGGGACGCGCGTAGCCGAAGAAACGAAGCAAAACCTCGTTGAGTTATTACGGGAATTCAAAAACATCTTTGCATGGTCATACTAAGATATGCCTGGGCTAAGTACTGATATTGTAGTGCACCGCCTTCCCATAAGAGAAGAGTGCAAGCCAGTTCAACAAAAGCTACGAAGGATGAGGCCTGATATGATGTTGAAAATAAAAGAGGAGGTCAAGAAATAGTTTGATGCCGGTTTCCTACAAGTGGTCAAATACTCAGAGTGGGTTGCCAATATTATTCCTGTCCCTAAAAAGGATGGAAATGTTTGGATGTATGTAGACTACAGAGACTTAAATAAAGCCAGCCCAAAGGACAATTTCCCTTTGCCTCATATTGACACATTGGTGGATAATATGACGAGATACTCACTGTTTTCCTTCATGGATGTGTTTTCGGGATACAATTAGATCAAGATGCACCCTGAGGATATGGGGAAAACTTCTTTCATAACATTATGCGGTACCTTTTGTTATAAAGTAATGCCATTCTGACTGAAGAATGCCGGAGCAACATATCAAAGGGTCATGGTAACCTTATTCCATGACATGATGCATAAAGAGATTGAAGTATATGTTGATGACATGATCGCCAAATCTCAAACAGAAAAGGAACACATTGAAGTTTTGAAGAAGTTATTTTTGAGATTGAGAAAATTTCAATTGAAGCTCAACCTGGCAAAATGTACTTTTGGAGCTCGGTCAGGGAAGTTACTGGGTTTCGTAGTTAATGAGAGAGGAATAGAAGTTGACTTAAATAAGGTTGTAGCTATACAAGAATTGCCTCCGCCACGCACTCAAAAGGAAGTTCAAGGTTTTCTTGGAAGATTAAATTATATTGCTCAGTTTATTTCACAATTAACCGAGAAATGTGATCCCATATTTTGTCTTATCAAGAAACACAACCAAGATGTATAGGACGAGGAATGCGAGAAAGCTTTTGACAAAGTTAAACAATATTTGTCAAATGCACCAGTACTATCTCCGCCTAATCCAGATAGACCATTGATACTATATTTGACAGTGTTCAATAACTCCATGGGATGTGTGCTTGGTCAACATGATGAGTCAGGAAGAAAAGAAAAGGCGATATACTATCTCAGTAAAGAGTTCACTGAATGTGAAATGAGATATTCACCGATTGAGAAGTTGTGTTGCACCTTGATTTGGACAACTTGGAGATTGAGGCAGTATATGCTATATCATACCACCTTGTTAATTTCGAAGCTTGATTTGTTAAAGTATATGATGGAGTCGACTGCTTTGAATGGAAGGATGGCAAGGCGGCAGATTTTGGTGTCTGAATTTGATATAGTCTATGTAAACCAAATGGCTATAAAAGGCAGCGCAATAGTAGAATTTCTGGCTAGCAGAGCTTTAGAGGATTATGAACCTTTGAGATTTGATTTCCCCAATGAAGAGTTAATGCATGTGGCAAATACTGAAGAATGTCCGTGGAAGCTAAATTTTGATGGGGCGTCAAATGCTGTAGGAAATGGAATTGGAGCAATCTTTGTATCCTCCAGTGGTGATCATTATCCATTCACATACAAGCTGGATTTTGATTACACAAACAACATGGCAGAGTATGAAGCATGCATCATGGGAATTCGAGCAGCTGTAGAGCATAAGATCAGGGTGCTAGAAGTATATGGAGATTCTGCCCTAGAAATCTACCAGCTTAAAAGAGAGTGGGAGACAAGAGATCCCAAACTAATTGATTACCGAAAAATAGTTCTGGGATTGATTGAGGAGTTCGATGACATTACTTTTAATTATCTCCCACGTGATGAAAACCAGATGGCGGATGCTTTGGCAACCCTAGCTTCTATGATCAAAGTAAACAGACTAGAGGATATGAGATCTATTCAGATGAGTATTTTCGAAGTTCCAGCTCATTGTTATAACACGGAAGAGGAGGAAAAAGATGACCACCCTTGGTATCATGATGTATTTCAATACGTAAAAAACCGTGAATACCCGGAGCATACAACTGAGAATGATAAAAGGACATTAAGAAGAGGCAGCTTCATACACTAGCGTTACTAAGTCAGGAGTTAGTCGATTCCTGAAGAACGATATCATTTGTCGATATGGAATGCACAAGAGGATCATATCAGACAACGCATTAAATTTTAACAACAGCACGATGGCGGAAGTTTGTAGTCAATTCAACATCAAACACCACAACTCGTCTCCGTATCATCCAAAAATGAATGGGGTAGTGGAAGCGGCTAATAAACAAATCAAGAAGATAGTAGGAAAAATGACCGAGACTTATAAGGATTGGCATGAGAAATTACCGTTTGCACTCTATGCTTATCAGACGTCTGTCAGAACTTCTACTGGGGCAACTCCTTTTTCATTGGTCTATGGGATGGAGGCAATTCTACCTATTAAAGTGGAAATACCTTCTCTTCGAGTTTCATCAGAAACAAAGTTGGATGAAGCTGAATGGATCCAGACTCAATATGATCAGTTGAACTTAATTAAAGAAAAGAGGCTAAGGGCTATTCGTCACGGTCAGATGTACCAAAAACAAATGATGCGAGCGTATGATAAAAAAGTCTGCCCAAAAGAGTTTCACGAGGGAGAACTTGTACTAAAAAAAATCCTTCCCATACAAAAAGATTTCAGAGGAAAATTGATGCCGAATTGGGAAGAACTATATGTGGTGAAGAAAGCTTTCTCTGGAGGTGCACTGATTCTGACCGAAATGGATGGGAAAAGCTTACCCAATCCTGTGAACTCGGATTCAGTCAAAAAGTATTTTGCTTAAAGAGGAGAAGAGGCTAAGGTGAAAACCGGTAAAGGGCGCTTTGAGACTTCTAAAAAAAAGAGAGGCCAAGGCAAAAACCTGCAAAGGGCGCTTTGAGACCAAAGGGGTTTTGAGTTAAAAACCCGAAAAGGGTAGCTTAAATTTTGAATGTACATGCAGTGATCTTGCTATACCTGAATCAACAAGAAATGAAGAATGTTGCATATCGGGGCATCAACAAAATACTTTGGGTCTTCTAAACACATGTTAAATGCAAAGCAGTCTTCATGGGGTCTGTATATGGAAGCCCAGTCTGCGATATTTAGAGCACTCGATCTTTGTCCTGGTCATTCTAATACCTTTGAATTCTTTTTCTTCTCAAAGATATGTTTCCAGTTAATTTTCTTTGTATTTTTTGATAATTCATTTAACTCTCCTTGAAATCAATTTATTTGTTAAGCATGTTGCATTGAAATAATGATTGATGAACTAATAATTTCACAAAAGAAGTTCTACATATTACTTTGGAAATGTCTAGATAAAACAAGAAATCGATACAGGACAATTGTTTAGAATTTCCATGTACGTAGATATTTGGGAAAGAAAAGTCTAGATGGAGACTATTTCTCTGAATTCTTTGTCCAATTGAGTGGTTGTGACGAAGATAAACAATGTCATCGGGTCATTCGGAGAATGGTATGATAGACCAATTTGACAGGAAAAGATTCAAAAACCCTAAATTGTGGTGGAATGAATTGAAGTTGAAACAAGTCCTGTATCCTTAAATTGCAGTAAGGACGGATAGAAAAAGTTGCGATTCCTAGGGGGATGGTTTGAATGTGCTATATGCCCCGTGTCCCAAAGGTTTAAGAGGTTTCCATGGGGCAAATTATTTGAACAAGAAAATGATACTTCAAGGGGAACGAAGATGAAACCTTGACAGATAAATGAGTGATAACACCTTGAGTAGGAATCATGCTCATATCATTTTTGCATAGCATGTCTGAATAGGAGCGTTTGATTCATTTCGATCACGGCATCTTAATCATTCGGCATAAGCATATACCCATTCTACATGTCATAGGATGATGTAGTAGGGTAAATGGTCACTTTTAGCCTTGTCTCCCTGAAGTTGCTGTGGAGTAGACTGAAGACAATAGATCTTACCTTTTTGAAGTTACAGGAAGAAGATCGAAGACGTTAGCTTTAGCTCTCTAAGTTTGTAGTAGAGAAAGCTAAAAAAACATCAGATCTGGCATTCCTGAAGTTGCAGGAAACAGATCGAAGACATCAGGTCTTGTCTCCCTGAGTTTACAGTGGAGCAAATTGAAGACAGCAGATCTGGCATTCCTGAAGTTGCAGGAGGCAGATCGAAGACATCAGATCTTGTCTCCCTAAGTTTACAATAGAGTAGATCAGAGACAGTAGATCTGGCATTCCTGAAGTTGCAGGAAGTAGATCAAAGACATCAGATCTTGTCTCCATGAGTTTGCAGTGGAGCAGATCAAAGACAGCAGATTTGGCATTCCTGAAGTTGTAGGAAGCAGATCGAAGACATTAGTCTTGTCTCCCTGAAGTTGCACCAGAGTAGATTAAAGACAACAGATCTTATCTTCCTAAAGTTGCAGGAAGAAGATCGAAGACATCATCCTGATGTCCCTGGAGTTGTAGAGGAACAGACTAAAATAGTAGATTTGGTCTTCCTGAGGTTACAGTGAAGCAGATCAGAGACATCATCCTTGTTTGCAGTGGAGTGGGCTAAAATATTACGTATATTGTCTTCCTGAAGTTGCAGTGAAGCAAATGGAAGCCATCAGACTTATTTCTAAAATTGAAATCAAGATGAAGTTCCAATACCATTGAAGTTGCAGTGAAGTTGGAAGCCATTCGAAGAAGACGAGGACCAAGAAGTCAAGGCTCGGCAAAGACCTGGCAAAATTAGACCTTTTATAGTCTTTGCTCTATTCTCGTTACACGACAATGAGCAAAGAAGGGCAGCTGTAATAAGCCCATTTTGCCCGGGCCCGTGAAAACCAGAATGAAAACAAAAAGAAAATAATAATAAAATAATAAAATGTCCATTTTACAAGTCCATTTAACAAAACTGAAACCCAATCCATTACAGTAGCCCAATACCTAAAACAAATCACCCGAAGCCCATTACACCCAGGCCTAATTAGTCTAAAACAGACCAAAAACTAACCCAACAGACCCAAAACATACGGGGCCCAAAATGGCCCAATACCCAAACAACTTGAGGACCCAGGAAACCTTAGGTTTCCACTGCGCCACAGCACCTAGTAACACAGCCCTCGTCAAGCCGTGATTTGCGTGCGAGAAACGCCTCTATTGCCGCCACACTCCTCGCCCACCTGCAAAAGGAGAAAGAAACATAGCAACAAATATGGCAAACGGGACAAAATTTTTATTTTCTTTTTTTGTTGTTGTTATCTTTGGGGCTATAAAACCCCAGAATAAATATGTAACGGGACAAGCAAGAAATATACGAAAAAATACAGTGAAATATACAAAGAAAAGAAAAAGGCAGAGGTGATTTTCCTTTGATATATTCTGCCTATTTTCTATTAATGCAAGCATTTTTATATACAAATAACGAAAATAAGTAGAAGGGAGTTTACCTATTTTTTCGACTTTAAAAAAAACAAAGTTTTGGCCCTAAGGCCGCCATGAATGACGGCGCGTGACGAACGTGGGGGCACATGCAATGACGGCATGAGGTCATAAGACCGATGAGGGCAGAGCATTCTTTTGGCTTCAGCTATTTTTTTATTTTTTAGTTAGTGTTTGAAATGATTTTTTGATTAATTTTTTAGTTTTATAGCGCATCCATACGACGCCGTTTTGGTGTGGTCTGTTAGTGACCAAAACAGTGTCATTTAAAAGCCTTAGATCCGCGCGTTGACCCGAAAACCCAGGGAGGATCCGCGTGTTTTTATAAAAAGGGCAATTTGCCATTTTAGTCCCTCCGCAATTTTATTAGTTTTAATTTCGTCCAATTTAACTTTTTTAATTTTTAAATTAGCCCTGAAAGTTTGTTTCTATTTCAATTCAATCCCTTGGGCTATTTAAAGGTTGATAACAGAACGGCGCCGTTTAGGAGATAGGGCATAATTGCCTATTAGGTCCATACAGTTTGTAGCGCCCTTCAATATCATCCTTTTTACATTTTTTCCTTAATTTTTTATTTATTTTAATTTAATCCCCGTTTCTCTGTTTATTTTTTAAACTTTTTTATTTTTTATTTTTTAATTATATTAACATTATATTAAATTATTTTATCATATTAAAATTCTATATTATTTTTTTACTATTTGTATATTAATTTATTAATAGTATAAAGTTTTTATGTTTGTTTTTTTAAAAATATATACTATTTTTTATATATTAAATTATTACTATTTATTTATATTAGGTTACTTTATTAAATTCAATATTATTTATATATCATATATTATTTATTTGTATATTGCATATTATTATATATATAACATTTAATTTATTTTTATGATATTGTTTATATTGTTTATAAATAAGTAATTTTTTATGATTATTGTATTATAAATATTTTTTTAATATATACTATTTATTTGTAACTGTTTTTATCATATATTATTATTTTCATTTATATATATGCTAAATTATTAAATTATATATTAATTATTTATCCCTATATTTTTTATATACTCTAAATTGTTATATTATTTATATAAAACATATTGTTTATACATATTAATTGTTTTAGAAATTGTCATATTTTTATCTTTTTTTATTATCTTCTTTTGTTATAAGGTTTATTCAATGCTTAAGTACATCATTCATTTATTTACTTCTATATTTGATCTTGTTGGTAAAGTTTAATATTTATTTCTTGAATTTTTTATATTTCATATGAATTTTTTAATTATATCTTTTATATGTTTATTTATGTTCCTTTATTTTATTATTGCTTTAGCATAGTTATTTCATTTCATATATTAGTTGCTATATTCTTTCGTTAATTGACTATAATAGCATTGATTATTAATATGACTTGTGGTTATAGTGAATTGCTATTTAATATTTATATTTCGTAATGTATCAATGCAAAATCAAATTCATATCATTTTTATAAAAATACATTTTGCAAAATTGTCGAATTGTATTCAAAGTTTTTTAAAAAAATATGGTGATACGAAATATTTAGGGACAACGAGAATAATTGTACCCTAACTCACTGGGTTTCAATTTTTCTCGTTGAACTTAGTATATTAAGTATCCCTTCTCTTTTAAAATTGAAACTTACAAACTTCAAATCAAACCTTATTCTTGGGAATTCAAAACATTGTATCCTAACTTACTGGATATGATGTTTTGTGTTTCGAGGTAAAAATTTTCTACAAATAAAGGCGAGCCTAGCTTCGAAGTCATGAGATGTTACATCCTAACTTATTGGGTATAACATTTTATTTCTTTGAGATAGGTAAGTCTTGTTTTTCTTTCACATAAAAGGATCATATTTTAAAGTTTTCAAATTTTCAACATTAGGACATGATTTTATCAATTAGGTACCAATTTTGGCCGTTACGAGGGTGCTAATCCTTCCTCGTACGTAACCGACTCCCGAACCCGTTTTCTTGAATTTTGTAGGCCAAAATTAATGTTTAAAAAAATGTTTTATAAGGTGATCCAATCACACCTAAGCAAAAAAGGATTGGTGGCGACTCTCGTTTTTATTTTTTAAAGTCAACCCCCATTTTTATTAAAACTTAAAAAATGGTTTCGACAATATCATTTGGCCCGATTGGAATGGCCCATTACTTGAAAAGATTGAAGGTTCATCTACAAACTTGACATATATGGGAACACAATTTTCAAGGATATGCAATCCTAGATATGATATGCAATCTTAGATATGATATGCAATCCTAGAAGATATGATATGCAATCTTAGATATGATATGCAAATCTTAGATATGATATACAATCCTAGAAGATATGGTATGTAATCTTAGAAGATATGATATGTAATCTTAGATATGATATACAAATCTTAGAAATGATATGCAATCTTAGAAGATATGGTATGTAATCGTAGAAGATATGATTTTGTAATATTAGAGATTTAATTTGTAGATACCTTTTAATCTTAGCCGTTGATGTAATTGATCTGTACTGTTAGATTTGGGGAGGCTCAACTATAAATAAAGGCCTCTCCCTTCATTGTAAAGGGACTTGAATTTTGAGTAATAAAAATTCTTGAAAGCATTCACTCAAATTTCTCTCTCTTTTGCTTTCTTATTTTCTGTGGCTTTTCCTCGATTATCTCCAATTTGATCCAATTCTAGATCTATACAATTATTTCATTCAATTAATCAATATTAAACATTTATACATTATATAATGACATGAATGAACCTATGAAATTTTATTTTGTTCAATACCCTAATTTTTTTACATTTTATTCAATTTAGTCCCTAAAATCAAAATAGCCATAACTTTCATGATTGAGCTTTAGTTTGAAAACTGACCTCAATTTCCTTCATTATAGACCCTCTACTATCTATTATCACCAAAATTTCACATCAACTTCACATTTTATTCACTCTAGTTCTTATGTACAAAACTAACAACCAAACATTACAATTTAGTCTTCTTTTTTTTTTTCATAATTTAAGCTTAAAATCTATCAATTTAACACCAATTTCTTCAAGAAATCAACAATGAAAGCTTTCAAAAAATTTAATAGCTCTGTAAATTGGTACATGGGCTACCTAAATCAAGCTCTCATGATCTCAAAAACATAAAAATTACAACAAAATGACTTGGAATTACCTTAAAATTGAGGATAGAAAGTAAAGACTTCAAAAATGGCTTTTTCTTTATGTTGTTAAGCTTGGCCAGTTAGAAGAGAATGAAGAAGATGATATGCTCCACTTAAAATTGTCTTATATACTTGGATTAAACCTTAATTAACCTTAATTAATTAATTAAACCTTAGTTAATTTGACCTTTGATAACAAGTTAAATTTTTTTAAAATATATTTATTTTTGGCTAATTATCGAATAAGATGCTACTGAACTTGGGTTTTTCTTATTAGGAATGAAATTGGTGTGCCAAAATTCAAAATCATACGAAAAGGGCTAAATTGGAACGAAAAGCAAAATTGAAGGCCAAATTGAAGGATTGAATATTTAGTGGTTGGCTGGATAAAGATCAGATTATTTTTGATACTGTCAAAATCCTATAAATAGTTTGAATTTTATCTTTAATTTAAACTTTATCTTTAATTTAATTTTGATTTTTAAATTTTGATTTTTAGTTGATATTTTCTTAGGATAAACATGCTAAATTTAGCATGAGAAATGTGTATAAATACCTAATGTTGGACACACTTGAATACACATTTGGTTTGGGAATAAAATAATTCATTTCTTTTCTCCATTTCTGCTTCAATGAAGTTTTAGCATTCTGTCATTCTTTTTTTCCATTTCCACACTTTGGCTAAATTTCTTTCCCGGTCCCTTTTAGTCTTAGCCTGATTTTCGCTCCAACAAAATAATCGTGAGATATGAACCCATACGAAAAAAATTTCAATTATTTATTCGCTATCTCTCTGGTATACGGGATAGTACAAATTATTCCCTTAAGGTTGATTCTATTTCAACTCAAAAAGCACGTGTTTGGTTAAAATTGTTTGGCGTACAATTGGAAAGTCGAGTTAGCTATGTTGTACTTGAACTCTTGCAAAAAAATTGGTGTATTTAATTGGAAAAAGCTAGTTGGATTCCATTAAAGGATATAGTGATCGAATTTAAACGACCCACGCGGTTGAGGTCATTGACTCGAGTTGGGCTTTTTAGATCACAAGGCTGTCGAAGTCTTAAATAACGGGCACGTGTCATGTGGTTAAAAATTCGGCAAGTCGATTTGTGGGTTGTACCGGAACCGACTACAAGATGAAAAGTTGGCGGTTGAGGCGTCCTCAACCACTATAACCAACTTATCAATTGCAAGGAAAAACTCATTTTCAAGGATCGGTTCAAGATTGGAGTATACCGAGACTGAGGCTAAGTTTAAATATATTTAGTTCCCCAATTTAATTTAATTCACTTAATTTTATTTTGCAATCTCAAATCTGTTTTTATTTTATTATATTATATTTTATTTGTATATTTTATTTTCTCTATCAACTAAATTTCCCCTTGTACATTTATATTACAGCTCAGCACACTCAAGTCGAGGGCACGACAGCTGTCTAGACAAAAAAAATCTAGTCACTATGGGTTCGACCCTACTACTCTATACTACTATTTAGTATTATTTTGTTGTAGGAATTTATATTTGGTGGTTTCAACGCCCATCAACCTTAATCATCATTAATAAAAAATTAATGGATTATTCCATCATCAAGCACTAACTCATAATACAAAAAGGTTTAATTTCTATTTTACACCTTTGGCTAATTGCAATTTAAGTCCCTAAATCTTACAATTGTCCAATTAAAAAACCTATAATAATTGGAATTTTACAATTTAGTCCTTGTACTATAACTAAACAATTAATCCAACAAATTATCAAACCAAACTTTTTAGGCTGTTGAATAAAATATCAGAGGTGAAAGTTTCCCTCATCAAGCGTGAAGCTAATAGAGCGGCTGATTGGATTGTTAAGGCTTCTCGAAAGGGGATGTGCAACAATGGTTGGACTCAAAAACCACCATCTTCTTTGGTGTTCATTCTAAAAAAGGACAAATCGCCCGGTCCTCCTTTGAATTGAGATTGAAGCTAGTTTTACAATGAGGTAGTTGTGGTTCTCTCGTACACTATGAGTCAAGTTTTGGCAAGATGTTGAATTCTTATGATAATTTTTTTATGATACAATGAAAGTCTTGATGTTTTTATGGAAAAAAGAAGAAGCTAATTTGTAAGTAGAGAAATATCTCACTTCATTACAAAGTTAAAAATAAAATAAAACCAAAACTATGAGATAGAGATATATATAGGGAGAATATTTGATGTATCATTGGTATATAGATTTTATATACCACTAGTTGTTGCGCGGAAGAGTGTAAAAGAGTAAAATTGTTGTACTGAAAAATCACACTAAGTTCAATTCTCAGGAAAGAGAGGTGGATCACGAGGATCACTTAAGTACCAGGTCTTTCCTAGCCAGAATATCCCTATATTGTAATTTAATAGCACAATAATTCACTACAATCACACTCACAAAATATGAAAAATAAATAATAAAGAACACCAGAATTTTAACGAGGTTCGGCAAATTTTGCCTACGTCCTCGGGCACTACCAAATATATTTCACTCCAAAATTACAAGTGATAATTTACAAATAGGGAGAGAGAAAATGCCTTAAGTAGAGATTGGCAAATTTTGGGATGAAGAAAATGAGAAATGGTTATGCCTCTTTATAGTTGAGGTTCAGGGATCAACTTGCAAAGTACCTATACAAATAGGGACCAGAATTGCAATTATCCCATGCCAAATTTCAACCCAAATTAAATGCTCTTATTTTCGGTGCCTAATTTTGACACCCATTATCTTTGACTTTCAAAGATGGGTTGCTGCTAATAATCTCCACCTTGAAGATTTGATTAGGATAATCTTATCTTCACACAATTCTTTCTACCTTTGCCAACAATACTTGATAGTGCCTTCTTCAATCATTAAAACTTGCGGGATATTGATCAAGTTCCAACAATGTTCGAACTTGGTTCTTTACCACCTTGGTCATCATATCTGCAGGATTATCTACAGTCTTAATCTTCTGAAGATGAATTTTCCCCTCATCAATAATTTCCCGCACAAAATGGAATCGTACATCGATATGCTTTGTACGTGCATGATAGACTTGATCCTTTGCTAAATGAATAACACTTTGACTATCACAATACACGTTAATATGCTCTTGAACCAATCCCAAGGTTTTAGCCATACCTTGTAACCAAATAGCTTCCTTTACTGTACCATTCTACACCATGTATTAAACTTCGTGGTTGACAACATAGCAATCAGAGCGTAGTGTAGACTTCCAACTTATTGGTCCTCCAGCAAGTGTAAACACATAACCAGTGGTTGATCTTTGTTTGTCCAAACCACCGGCATAGTCAGAATCAACGTACCCAATAACACCTTCACCAAGTGTGTTATCTTGCTCGAACAGTAATCCAACATCCACGGTCTTTTGAATATACCGTAAAATCCATTTCACAGCTTACCAATGTCCTTTTCCAGGATTATGGATATACCTGCTTATTATACTAACTGCATGTGAAATGTCGGGTCTTGTACACACCGTAGCATACATCAAGCTACCTACTGCAGAATACGGAACTTGCAACATGTATTCTCGTTCTGTATTCATCGAAGGAGATAGTTGTGTAGAAAGCTTGAAATGAGAAGCGAACGGGGAACTTACAGGTTTTGTCTGCTCGTTTATGCCAAACTGCTGTAGTACCTTCTTCAAATACTGCTTCTGAGACAAGCTAACTCTGCCATGAGCTCTATCTCTACATATTTCCATGCTAAGAATCTTTTTAGCTTCACCTAGATATTTCATCTCAAACTCGAGATTGAGTTGAGTCTTCAATCTCTCAATCTCAACTTTGCTCTTAGATGCTATTAGCATATCATCAACATATAAGAGAAAATTTATGAAAATTCCTTCTTGTAGCTTCTGAAAATGCACGCAATGATCAAATTTACTTCTTGGGTACCTTTGCCCTTTCATGAACTGATCAAATCGCTTGTACCACTGCCTCGGAGATTACTTCAATCCATAAAGTGACTTTGTCAGTTTGCAAACCCAATTTTCTTTACCAGCAACCTTGAATCCATCTGGCTGAGTCATATAGATTTCGTCTTCCAAATCACAGTGTAAAAATGCGGTCTTCACATCAAGCTGAACTAGTTCAAGATCATAATGTGCAACCAAGGCTAGAAAAACCCGAATAGACGAATGCTTCACAACTGGAGAAAACGCTTCATTGTAGTCTATTCCTTCTTTCTGAGCGTAGCCTTTTGCTGCCAATCTAGCCTTGTACCGAATTTCATTTTTACCAGGAAATCCTTCCTTCTTTGCATATACCCATTTGCATCCAATTGCCTTCTTTCCCTTGGGCAGTGTCACCAACTCCCAAGTCCTATTTTAATGAAGAGACTGCATTTCTTTATTCATGGCTTGCTTCCACATTACACCATTAGGGTTACTTATTGCTTCTGTGTAAGTAGAAGGAGCATCATCATCTGCAATTGGAAGTGCATAGGCCACTATATCATCAAAGGGAGCAGGCTTACGAATCTCTCTTCTTGGCCTCCTACATGCAATTGAATCTTGTTGCTGCAGAGGTTCTTGGGTCAGAACTTCTTCATCATTTGTCCTTCTAATATTAGTTGGTTCATCATTAACCTTTTCAAGCTCCACCTGCTGTAAAGTACTATTGGTTTTGTCATCCTTTTATGAATCCTTATACTTTAACATGGTTGATTCATCAAAAGTCACATCTCTGCTGAAGACAATCTTCCTTGTATCAGGACACCAGAGACGGTATCCTTTTACTCCACCAGTTATACCCAAGAATAATGCTTTCTTTGCTCTTGGGTCTAATTTCGATTCTTTTACATGATAATATGCAGTGGAACCAAAAACATGTAAAGAATCATAATCAGTAGCAGGTTTACCAGTCCACATCTCCATAGGAGTTTTTTCCATTTATTGCAGCAAATGGCAAACGGTTAATTAGATGGCACACATATGTAACTGCCTCAGCCCAAAATTCCTTGCCCAATCCAGCATTAGACAACATACATCGAACTTTCTCCAGTATAGTTCGATTCAAACATTCTGCCACCTCATTCCGGAGTGGTGTATCCCGAACAGTGAAGTGTCGCACAATGCCCTCATCTTGACATACTTGTAGAAATGGATCATTTTTGTACTCAGTACCATTGTCTGATCGAAGTCGTTTGACCTTTCGACCAGGCTGAGTTTCCACCATCTTCTTCCTTTTCAGAAATGCATCCAATACTTCACTTTTACTATTCATTAGATACATCCATACTTTTCTTGAATAATCATTAACAAAAGTAACAAAATAGTGCATACCTCCCAAAGAAGCCTTTTTGGTAGGTCCCCACACATCACTGTGAACGTAGTCTAGAATTTCTTTCGTATTGTGAATTGCAGAACTAAATTTTACCCTCGTCTACTTGCCCAGAACACAATGTTCACAGAATTCCAATTTGCATGAATTTCCACCTTTCAATAAGCTTTGCTTCGCCAAAGTCTGCAAAGCTTTTTCACCAGCATGTCCCAATCGCATATGCCATAACTTGGTAGCCTCTAAATCTGCATCTTTCGCGGAAACTGTTAATGTTGATCCAATAATTGTACTTCCATTTAAAAGGTACAAGTTATTTCTTATTGTGCCTTTCATCACCGTCAATTCCCCAGCTACTACCTTTAGTAATCCATATCTCAAAGTGATTATGAGCCTTTTAGATTCTAAGGCCCCTAATGAGATGAGATTTTTCTTCAAGCTAGGTACATAGCGAACATCAGTCAAGACTTGGATTGAACCATCGTGATTCTTCAATTGGATTGTACCTACTCTCATTGTCTTACAAGCACTATCATTGCCCATAAGAACAACTCTACCTTCTAGTTCTTTAAGACTAGAAAACCAGTCCTTATTAGGACACATATGGTAAGTACATCTTGAATCCAAAATCCACTCATCTGTAGGACATGCCATTGCCATACCAACCAAGCTAAAATTTGACTCCTCATCATGCTCCACTACACATGCATTAGAAATAGCCTTGCCCTTTTGTAACTTAGGACAATTCTTTTTCCAATGCCCTTTCTCACGACAAAAGGCACATTCATCTTTGGTGGGTCTTTCTTTGGACTTTCCCCTTCTATCAAGTTTGCTGCTGCGTGAATGACCTCTTACCGTTAAGACTTCTGCAGTTGTATCTCTGTGATCTCTTTTATCTTTTTTTCGAGTCTTAGATCTATACAACGCACTATAAACTGCATCAAATGTGATCGTGTCCTTCCCATGAAGCAATATGGTGGTAAGATGATCATATTCATCAGGAAGGGAATTCAACAACAATAATGCCTTGTCTTCATCTTCAAATTTCTCATCCAAATTTAGCAAGTTTGCTAAAATTTTATTGAATGAGTTCACATGGTCATTCATCGACATACCGGGTGCATACGTGGATCGATAAAGTTTCTTTTTCATATAAGGCCTATTTTCAAAGCTTTTCGTTAGAAACTTTTCTTCCAGTGTATCCCACAACTTCTTCGCTGATGTCTCCCTCATGACAGAATACTTTTGCTCTTTGGCCAAACATAGACTGATTGTACCATACGCTTGTCTATTAATCTTGGCCCATTCCTTGTCATCCATCTTGTCAGGTTTTTCTTCAAGGGCTATATCTAGCTCTTGCTGACATAAGACATCTAGGATCTCATATTGCCACATACCAAAATTATTGGTACCATCAAAATTTTCTACTTCAAATTTTGCATTGGTCACAATAGTCCTTGCTGATGATGTTACCTTCGCCATTTTTCTCCTCAATCCCAACTACTGTATACGTGAACAGTGTAACATCCCAAAATTGGGCCTAGTAGGATTAGGCCCAATGGGCCTTGAGCGTAGTAGCGTTTAAATTTTTGGAGAATAAGAGATCGATGTAAGTGCAAGTTGGACCTATTAGATAAGTGATTTTGGAAGTTTAGAGGGCTTCTATGAAGTCCCGGTATCAAACTTTGGTTTAGAAAAAATTTGGTTTTAGGTGGAAAAATCCCTGGAAGTTGGTAGGTAGGCTTTAAGAATAAACTGTGGAGGAGAGTGACACAAGTGGAGTGTGTGATGTAGTGGCAAAGTGACGCCACATAAGAGGCAAGGGGGATGACTCCATAAGGAAGGAAGGAGGTCCAAGGTTCAAGTCTTGGCTCTTGCATTTTGGTTTTCTTTTTACATGGACCTTAGGATTGGGCTATAGGTTTATATTTAGTTGCGCATGGTTTAAGAAACAAGAGGAGCTTGTGGCCAAGTGGTTAGCGGCGTGGATTATGTTGCAAGAGACCCTAGGTTCGAATCTCATGAGAAGTAAGGGAGTATTTATTTTGCGGTCAGGACGGGAAGAGTTTGAGTTAGATTTAAACTCTGTTGACGAAGGGATCCCACATCGGAAAGATACAAAGAAGGAAGGTGAGAAGCCAGCTATATATAGAGCATTCTAGGAGGAGGATGAATACACCTTGGAGGGCGTTTGGGCACAGGAGTGGTCGGAGCGCGGATTAGCACCAGATTCCTACCAGGTATGTAACTCTATCTACTCTAGCTGTAGAGCGGCAAATGCCGACGTGCCGATCACGGCAATAGGAGCCACATGAGTGTGGAGCGCACGTACGGGGCTTCGACGCGATAGTTGAGGCCATTGGTAGTATTCTTGTGGGTTGAGGCTGTTGGGCCACGATAGGCCGAAGTGGGCCCAATGGGCCCGTTGGCCCAATTGAATAAAATTGTATGATGGTGTAGTAAATAGTTAACTAGTCTAGGTGAATCTTATATACGTGGCTAGATTTGTGTTAGGTGGGCCACACGAGCGTGTGGGCCCGAATGGGCCGAAATCGGGCTTTAGGCCCAATAGTCCAGTACGACTGGAAATGGTAGTTGAGTCGCTCGAGGCAACATTAGGCCTTCGGAAAGGCCATTGTAGGTGTGAAATTACTAAAATACCCTCGATAGGTAAATTACGAAAATACCCTTGGTGGGTAAGTTACCGAAAATACCTTTGGTAGGTAAAATTACTATTATACCCTTAGGGGTAGATTTAGCTGGATTATGTTGTCTTATGTTTATCTGATTATGATAGTAATTCATTTCATACGTTATACTGGATATATGGTTTGCATACATGATATACAGCATACACGAATTATTATGTCATATTGCATGGGCTTTGGGATATGATATTGATGAAAGGGGAAATGTTGTAGTGGCTCTTCCACGATCTGTTCAGGTGGCTCTGCCACATTCTGATGTAGTGGTTCTGCCACGATCTGTTCTGGGGACTATGTCACGATTCTGACGATGAGCAGCTAACTGCAGCATGACTGCCATCGATGGTGTGTAGCGGTGAGGGTTGATTGTAGAAATCCCCATTGGTGTGATTGGCAGGTACGGGTGGTGTGTAGCGGATGGAAACTTAGGTTGGGATTGGGTTTTGCATCATAATGCATTAATTTCTGATTATCTACTATTATCTGCTAAATGGGCCAAGGCTCAGTCTGATTCTGTATGGGATTTGCCCAAAGTGATTTGTAAGGGCTAAGGCCCAGTTGGTATATGAATGGGCTCGGGCCCAACTTTGGTTGGTGTGGAGTGTTTGCACACTGAGTCTTCTTGACTCACCCCTTCTGCTTAAATTTTTGCAGGTAATTCTTAGATCGCGGGTTTTAGAGCCGGGGTGGACTAGAGGTGGCCATGCATTACGATTGCTTTCGTAAACTTCGTTTTAATTCGAACTTATTTTAATTCGAGATTTTATTTTGTAATAAAGCCACAATTACTTTAAATTTGGTATTTTCTTTGGTTTAGTTTTTAATTTGATTACTGCCTATTATTATTCAATGTGCGATACGAGATTTTCCTAAACCCTTAATAACTATTTTTTCAAAATGTTAGCAAAAAGGATAACAATCAATAAATATTTAAACTCAAAATTTTTAACAAACGCGCGATTTTTAAACAACCTTTTATGTGACATGCCAGATCCGGTCATAACTTTTAGGCCGGGTTTAGGGTGTTACAATTGTGGTATCAGAGCCTAGGTTCAAAAACTCGGCTGTGGGTATGAGGTTCAAAAATGTTTTCAAAAGTTGGTTTGGAAAATGGTTTAGAAAAAATATATATCTGTTTTCTAGAAGTATGGCACCCGAGTATCCGGCACCAATCCGCACTGTAAGTTTCTTGATACTTTGCTTTGCTATATGCTGTATTTCTGGTATCAATTCTATGTGCTTGGTTTGGATGTGATGTTCGGATATAGAGTTGGTTGCGTATGAAAAATTTGTCTGCTTTAATGGCTAGGTGTTTTTGAGTATGTGTAGGAGTTCTAAATTCTAGTTAAAAGTATATTAGAGTTATTGGAACCAGAGTGCGCAGCGTGAGCATAGTGTTGTAGGTTAGGTTGTACGACTGTTCCTGTAGTTGGAAATTTCGAGGACGAAATTTCTTTAAGGAGGGTAGATTTGTAACATCCCGAAATTGGGCCTAGTAGGATTAGGCCCAATGGGCCTTGAGCGTATTAGCGTTTAAATTTTTGGAGAATAAGAGATCAGCGTAAATGCAAGTTGGACCTATTAGATAAGTGATTTTGGAAAGTTAGAGGGCTTCTATGAAGTCCCGAGATCAAACTTTGGCTTTAGGGAAAATTTGGTTTTAGGTAGAAAAATCCCTGGGAGTTGGTAGGTAGGTTTTAAGAATAAAATGTGGAGGAGAGTAACACAAGTGGAGTGTGTGATGTAGTGGCAAAGTGACGCCACATAAGAGGCAAGGGGGATGACACCATAAGGAAGAAAGGAGGTCCAAGGTTCAAGTCTTGGCTCTTGCATTTTGGTTTTCCTTTTACATGGACCTTAGAATTGGGATATAGGTTTATATTTAGTTGCACATGGTTTAAGACACAAGAGGAGCTTGTGGTCAAGTGGTTAGCGGCATGGATTATGTTGCAGGGGAGTCTAGGTTTGAATCTCATGAGAAGCAATGGAGTATTTATTTTGCGGTCAGGACGGGAAGAGTTTGAGTTAGATTTAAACTCTGCTGACAAAGGGATCCCACATCAGAAAGATACAAAGAAGGAAGGTGAGAATCCAGCTATATATAGAGCATTCTAGGAGGAGGATGAATACACCTTGGAGGGCGTTTGGGCACAGGAGTAGTCAGAGCATGGATTAGCACCAGGTTCCTATCAGGTATGTAACTCTCTCTACTCTAGCTGTATAGCGGCAAATGCCGAAGTGCCGATCACGGCAATAGTAGCCACACGAGTGTGCGAGCGCACGTGTGGGGCTTCGACGCGATAGTTGAGGCCATTAGTAGTATTCTTGTGGGTTGAGGCTATTGGGCCACGATGGGCCGAAATGGGCCCAATGGGCTTGTTGGCCCAATTGAATAAAATTGAATGATGTGTAGTAAATAGTGAACTAGTCTAGGTGAATCTTATATACGTGGCTAGATTTGTGTTAGGTGGGCCAAACGAGCATGTGGGCCTGAATGGGCCGAAATCGGGTTTTAGGCCCAATAGTCTGGTACGACCGAAAATGGTAGTTGAGTCGCTCGAGGCAACATTAGGCCTTCGAAAAGGCCATTACAGGTGCAAAATTACTAAAATACCCTCGATAGGTAAATTACGAAAATACCCTTGGTGGGTAAGTTACGGAAAATACCCTTGGTAGGTAAAATTACTATCATACCTTTAGAGGTAGATTTAGCTGGATTATGCTGTATTATGTTTATCTAATTATGATAGTAATTCATTTCATGCGTTATACTGGATATATGGTTTGCATACATGACATACTGCATACACGAATTATTATGTCATATTGCATGGGCTTTGGGATATGATATTGATGAAAGGGGAAGTGTTGTAATGGCTCTGCCACGATCTGTTCAGGTGGCTCTGCCACATTCTGATGTAGTGGCTCTGCCACGATCTGTTCTGGTGACTATGTCACGATTCTGACGATGAGCAGCTAACTGCAGCATGACTGCCATCGATGGTGTGTAGCGGTGTAACATCCTGAATTTTTGGGCCTATGCGTTTAATGGGAGAACATGTGTAATGTGTTAATTTAACTGTTAGGGGTCCAAATTGGGCTTAGGATGAGGTCAAGGCCTTGGTGAAATTTTTGTTTGGGCACTATAGAGTTTAAAATGTGGTATCTGTGTTTAAAATATCAAAATAGGCTTGTGGCCCAGTGGTCAGTGGCGCCACTTAGGGAGCAAGGAGGTGACGCCACACAAGGGAGTAAAGGGCCCAAATTTAAGTTTTATGGAGCCCAATTCTTTTAATTTAAGTTAGCTAATTTTTGGCATTAGGGTTAGGTAGAGTGGACGGCAATAAGGCTCAAAAATAGGAGGATTTATGTGAATGGGATAATGTAGATAATATAGTTGATAATATGGAAGATAAAAGGAGAAAAGATAGGAGCTATCTACAAGGCTAGGAGTTGGCTGAAATTTCATCACCTAGAGAAGTGAAGAAATCAGTTTCTTTATGGTAAAGAGGGTGCCGAATTTTCCCTTTTTATTTGCTTAATTTTTAGATATTGGGAAGGGTACTTTCAGTTTTTCATAGGTAAGTGCCGAAATTTCTATAAATAGGGAGGGTTCTCTTCTTTATTCTTCGGTATTTAGGGTTTCCATCTTTTCTTTCTCTTCTCCTCTGAGTAGAAGTCAAAATTCCTAACCCTATTCCCTCATCTTCACTTTGATTCAAAATCTGAAACTCTATTGTTCTTTTCTCTTCTTTCTTCTAAAAGCCGAAAACTCCATTATTCTCTTCTCTTCTTTCTTCTAAAAGCCGAAAACTCCATTATTCTTTTCTCTATATTTCTTTTAATCCTTGTTAAGGCCAGACCTACCCCCAGTCTGCCAAAATTCTCTTTTCTTCTTCCTGCCAATTTTTTTATTTAAAAGCCGAATCCCTATAGATTTCTTCGAATCATCCTCTCTTCCTGATTTTTGCAAAAAGCCGAAATCCTCTTTGAGTAGCCGAATCTTCTCTAGTAAGGTGAGTGTCGACTCTTGTTATTCCTTAATATCTCTTTCATTTTTTGGAAGACAAAGCCGAAAAGCTAATGGTTTAATGGTTTTATGTATTCTCTTGTTGAGTGACATTCGGGAATTGAAGTAGATCTCTTAGATCTAAAAGCCAGAAACACTAGTTCCTGAACCTCATATCACTTTTCGGGATTTCAAGGCAGATAGCGATGGTGTTGGCTATGAATAGCGTCGACTTAGAGGGTCTCATTCTAACAGTAATCAGGTGTGTAGATCTCTAACACACTAATTAATCTGTACTAAATATATGTTATGGGCTAAGAGTCGGAAAAAGGCTGTATAGTAATCTGTACTAAATATATTATGGGCTAAAAGCCGAAAAGAGGCTGTGTAGACAGTCAAATAAAACCCTAAAAGGGTTAGGCAAAGGATGTCAGGTACGTAATCATAGAAATCTCTATGTGTATCAAAGTATGTGATAATCTGTGATGATAATATGTTTATGTTCTTGCATGTAAGCATGGGGATGGGATTGACATGATGAAGGGGAAGAAGGTCGCATAGCGATCGGTGGCTTTGCCACATAGGTCACATAGTGATCGATTTTTATGACAGGCAGCACAGCTGTGGAAATATTTTTAAGGTCGCATAGCGATCGGTGGCTTCGCCACATAGGTCACATAGTGATCGGTCTTTATGACAGGCAGCACAGCTGTCGATATGGTGTTTAGTGGATGGAGGGTTGATTGTAGAAATCCCCAAGGTGTGATGGTTGGTACGGGTTGGTGTGTAGAGGATGGATTTCTAGGATGGGTTGGGCTATTCATCATTTATTATTTATCATGTAATTCTGATTGTTGCCTTTATGTTTGGGCCAGGGCTCATAATGTGTTTGTGGGTCCAAGCCTTTTATGTGTTTTCGGGATTTGCACACTGAGTCTTGATGACTCATCCTATTATTTTTTTCTACTCTTTTAGATGAGTAGTAGATCGTGGATAAGGGAGCCGAGACGGACTCGAGGGGCCATCAAGTTTTTATTTCTATAGTTTATTTTCGGTTTTTCCTTTAAGTTTTTATTTTGAGAATATTTAGGTAATAAGGCCCCATAGTTTATATTCGTCTAAGTAGTTTTTTAATATTTGCAACTTATGAAATTATGTCAGGGGTTTATTTGTACCAAATAATAATAATACAATGTTTTTTTTAAACGTCACTTATTTATTCAAATATTGTCTAATTAACTTACGATTTCCAAAACCAACAAAGAAAAAGTTTTCAATGTACAACCCGTAGCATACCAGATCCGGTCGAAACGTATGGGTCGGGTTTGAGGTGTTACAAGCGGTGAGGGTTGATTGTAGAAATCCCCATTGGTGTGATTGGCAGGTACGGGTGGTGTGTAGCGGATGGAAACTTAGGTTGGGATTGGGTTTTGCATCATAATGCATTAATATCTGGTTATCTACTATTCTCTGCTAAATGGGCCAAGGCTCAGTCTGATTCTGTATGGGCTTTGTCCAAAGTGATTTGTAAGGGCTAAGGCCCAGTTGGTATTTGAATGGGCTCGGGCCCAGCTTTGGTTGGTGTGGAGTGATTGCACACTGAGTCTTCTTGACTCACCCTTTCTGCTTAAATTTTTGCAGGTAATTCATAGATCACAGGTTTTGGAGCCGGGGCGGACTAGAGGTGGCCATGCATTACGATTGCTTTCGCAAACTTCGTTTTAATTCGAGCTTATTTTAATTCGAGATTTTATTTTGTAATAAGGCCACTATTACTTTAAATTTGGTATTTTCTTTGGTTTAGCTTTTAATTTGATTACCGCCTATTATTATTCAATGTGTGATACGGGATTTTCCTAAACTCTTAATAACTGTTTTTTCAAAATGTTAGCAAAAAGGATAACAATCAATAAATATTTAAACTCGAAATTTTTAACAAACGCGCAGTTTATAAACAACCTTTTATGTGACATGCCAGATCCAGTCATAACTTCTAGGCCAGGTTTGAGGTGTTACAAACAGTGCCGTATATGTGAATAGTATCGTAAACGGTCGTATTCCCCAAGTACGAATCTAACTCTGATACCAATTGTTGCGCGGAAGCGTGTAAAAGAGTAAAATTATTGTACTGAAAATCACACTAAGTTCAATTTCCATGAAAGAGAGGTGGATCACGAGGATCACTTAAGTACCAGGTCTTTCCTAGCCAGAGTATCCTTATATTGTAATTTAATAGCACAATAAATCACTACAATCACACTCACAAAATATGAAAAATAAATAATAAAGAACACCAAAATTTTAACGAGGTTCGGCAAATTCTTCCTACGTCCTCGGACACTACCAAATATATTTCACTCCAAATATTACAAGTGAAAATTTACAAATAGGGAGAGAACAATGCCTTAAGTAGAGAATGGCAAATTTTGGGATGAAGAAAATGAGAAATGGTTATGCCTATTTATAGTTGATGTTCAGGGATCAACTTGCAAAGTACCTATACAAATAGGGACCGGAATTGCAATTATCCCATTCCAAATTTCAACCCAAATTAAATGCTCCTATTTTCGGTGCTAATTTCTGACACCCATTATCTTTGACTTTTCAAAGATGGGTTGCTGCTAATACTAGTTGATAATGACACATCATTACTAGTGTAAAACAAAAAAAAAAAATTGAAGGGTTTATAAATAAATATTAATTATAATTATTAAACATAAACAAATGAAAAACATGAAATCCGAAACTTGAAACCCAAAACTCAAAATCTGAAACTTAAAACCTGAAAGATAAATAAAATAATTATAACTAATATTTAATTATGTTTAAATAAAAATAAAGTTAATTGTATTTATTTTCAAGTCTTTTAAGATTTTTTATTTGACACCAATAATAATGTATTATATTATTAATTGATGGTGCATGAGACCTATGCACCCAAAACACTCTAAATATTGACAAGCATATATTCAATTTGTAGTTGAGTAAGAATATAAATTAGGAGAAAGATCCCCATTTGGTCACCTTTTGCTTTTAGAACTATCAATTTTAAAGTGGAAACCTTAATCTTAGCTCTTTTGGAGAGATAACTTCAATGTTGAAATTGTTGCTTTGTTTGTTTGTGTGCTTTTTATTTTGGTATAATAAGTTGACACTCTAATTAAAAAAAAGTTATTTTAACTTTTTATTTATTTTTTAATTTTTTATTCTTTGAATTTATATTTTTATCAAATTATTTAAAATGAATGGATATATATATTGAACTTGGAAGGCAAATGCCTTTCTTGGGCTATTTTACCAATCTAACCCAAAAAATTTTATTATTTACAACAATAACCCAGGTTTAAAAACAATCACCAAAATGACCTGAAATGAACAGTAGACTGGGGTTCCGGCCTGTCAATGGCCGTCACCCACTTGAATTTTGAACCAATGATTGCACGATAATCGTGTGTCGCTTTAAAAATTGATTTTTAGTTCCTACTGTCAATGGCGGGAATCGAAATAATTTTTTTAAATCGTATAAAACTGGTATACAAAAATTATAAAAAAGGAAAAAAAAAAATTGGGGTTCCAGTCTAAGCTCCCCTTTCCCGAAAAAAAAAAATTTTGGGTGCTAGCTTGTCAATGGTCGGCACCCCCTTTTCAAAAAAAAGAAAAAAAAATTTTGGGTGCTGGCCTGTTAATGGCCGGCACCCCCTTTCTCGAAAAAAAAATTTTTTCGGTCTTTGGCTGTCAATGGCCTACACCTGTATTGAAAAAATAATTTTTGGGGGCCGCCTTTGCACAATGGCCGACACCCCCTTTCCAAAAAAAGAAATTTGGGTGCTGGCCTGTCAATGGCCGACACCCCTTTGTATCGAAAAAATTTTTTTTTTGGTTGCTGGCCTATCAATGGCTGACACCCCTTTCCTGAAAAAAAATTTTTGGGTGTTGACCTGTCAATGGCCGGCACCAAATTTATCTTATATATATAGGTATTTTATCTTACAATTTGTTTGGTTTAATTTTTTTTCCTTTGTTCTAAAGAAAGCAAAAATTTTTTAAAATGAGTTCTCAAATGCTGTTTGTTTATGTTCATTTCGATGGAGAAATGATAAATACAACTGAAGAAGGCTGCGTATTTCAAAGTCAGAAAAAAATAGGAATGAGATTCAACAAGTGGGTTTTGCTGTCAGATTTAAAACAAAAAATCAGTTCAAAGATAGCAACCCATTGTGGAAAGCAAATGTTGAGATTGTTTTACAAATTTTCGGTTTCAACTAATCCGTTAAAGTTCTCAGAAATGGAGCTTGAAGATGATGATGATTTAGGGACAATGATGGCAATTTATTGCCCAGATGAGATAGAAAATCCCAGCCTGTTGAGTTGTTCGCGAAGATAGCTGAATTGGATCCCATTCAAGTGGTAATTCCAGTAAGCCAGTGCTCTGGAATTGATTTTGATCTTAACGTCTCTTGGGAAGATCAGTCGGGTTTTGGACGGTCAATGCCAACTCTCGAAAATCCAAACACCGGTGGTTGTTCGTATAACATCCCAAACTCGTGTCCACGTTTACAGATCCATCCAAAGGTGTTGGCCACCATCGAAGATAGTGATGAAGGGTACGATAACGATGATCAGTCCCACTGTGATCTGAACAATGATTTCAGTGACCCCGATTTAAATGACATCCCTGAAGATATAGACAAGGAAGGGCCAGTGGAGGTAAAAAATACGAACCCCTATTCGTCCAGAAACAGGGGCCCTAGTATAGTTATAAGAAATAATCCAGGGTCCTTCATGACTGACGTGGATCCTGATGCGGCTCTTGCACGCGAGTTCCCAGAATATACAAATATTGTACCGGCTCACCTAGTTGGCAATGAAATCAACGAAGATGAGTTGCTTGTAGGACAACAATTTGATCACAAAAAATATTGTTTACATGCTATAAAACAACTTAGCTTGAAGTTAGGTGTGGATTATAAAGTAACGAAGTCGACGCAGTCTCTGTACGTGGGAGAATGTTGGAAATCGTCGAGTGGTTGTAAATGGCGAGTCCAGGCCGTGTTAATGCAGTGGACACCGATGTGGATGATAAGGAAACTAGAAGGTCCACACACGTACACGTCCGCTCATACATCGCAAGACCATGGAAGTTAGATGCAAAAACAATATGCACTGCATCATCCCTTTGGTGAAAGAGTCGCCCACCATTCAAGTGTCGATCCTTATTGAGGATATGCAAGCTCGATTCAAGTACAAAGTGTCATACCGGAAGGCATGGTGGGCAAAGCAAATAGTGATGCGAGAGTTGTATGGTGACTAGGATACGTCATACAATGAGCTTTAAGGGTGGATAGCTGGGATGCAAGAGTATGTGCCCAAGACAGTGACTGATTTGTAAAACCTACCGTATAAAGGCCCTGACGAGGAGATACAATCGGGGAAACAAATTTTTCACAGATTGTTTTGGACATTCGAGCCGTGTGTTAGGGCCTTCCCTCACTGCAAGCCGATGGTGCAGGTGGATGGGACATGGTTGTATGGCAAATACACGCAAATCCTCCTGATTGCTGTTGCACAAGACGGCAATCGAAATGTACTTTCGATTGTTTTCGCCATCATGGAGCGTAAATGCTTCGAGTCTTGGGAATTCTTCCTCACAAATCTCCAGAGGCATGTTGTCAGAGAAGACAACATTTGCCTTATATCGGATAGATCCAAAGGGTTACTTGCTGCGATAAGGAGAATGAGGGTTCCGTGGAGGTCTGTTTATTGCATCCGCCACATCTCGGCAAACTTTCATGGAGATTATAAGAATAAAGATTGGAAAAAAAGAACTCGTGAACATGGGTAAAAACAATTTGTTTGTATTTATTTCAAAAATTACTTCGCAATTTTTGTTGTTGTTTTTAAACTGATTATTTGAATTTAAATATGCAACCCATGAGTTAGAACCGAGAAGATTCAAGCGGAGGTTTGCAAGGCTTGAATCTCAGATGTCATCTTTACCAACAAATCTCCGGGCATGGTTGGGCAGCATGGAGAACTAGCAATGGACTCAATGTTATGATGAGGGGTTTCGATATGGGCAGATGGCGACTAATCTGGTAGAGGCAGTCAACTCTATATTGAGGCGCACACGCCATCTCTCGATTTCTGTTGTTTTCTCTGCAACATTTTATAGGTTGGCGACATTGATGCCTAAGATGGGGTTGAGACAAGCTAAGCAGATCGATGGTAGGCACGTGTACGTAGAGGCAGTCCGAAAGGCCATGGCGGTTAATAGTCGAAGGGCCGCCACAATAAATGTATAATTGTATTCGCGCGACTTGGAGACTTTCTGTGTAACACCCCAAACCCGGCCCAAACACTACGACCGAATTTGGTTTGCTACAGAGAAAACATTTTGAAATCCCTTTAAAAATAATTTAAAGTTTTGTCGGAAACCCTTCATTTTTCAAGTCTCTTGTTAAAAACCATACTTAGTGTTGTTTTAAAAAAAATATTTATTGAGTCGGGTTGTTTATAGATTTCAAATGTGCCCGATGGCACTTAAAACATTTTTGCGTTTGATTTGAGAAAACATGTGAACCGTTTTATCATCATTAAATAATTTAGACAAATTATTCCAAAACATAAAATATGAAAAATTTATCTAGGAGGCCTTATTACAACTTGATGAAAATAAATCCAACAATAAAAATAAAATAAACTAAAATTTAAAGTTCATTTAAATCATATGTCCACCGCATGGCCACCTCGAGTCCCTCCGGCCCACATCCGCGATCTACGTGTCACCCGAAAAAGTAAAGGAGAAGGTGAGTCACCAAGACTCGATGATGTAACCCTTCCCCGGTTTAATGCCGAACATACACAATTTATAGCAATTAACATGCACCAAGTCATACACCCAACCTAGCCATCCAAACGCCTTTCTCTACCCCGTGTGGTACCAAACCACCGTGGTGCCAAACCACCGGTGACTTAAAGTCACAATTGTGATACCAAATCACCGAGGTGCCAAACCTCCGGTGTCCAAGACACAAATCGAATGATAGGGCCAACCCATCGTGTGATACCAAATCACGGCGCTAATCCCTTAATATCATCTCGGGGCCAACCCACCGTGGTGCTAAGCCACCGGGACGGGACGCTATGAGGTGCCAAACCTCCGAGGTGCCAAACCTCACGTGACCGTAGTCACAATGTGGTACCAAACCACCGGTGTCCGTCGACACGAATATCAACTCCCCTCCACTCGTATATCCTACATCAATCCATGCTATATAATGATTTCATGCCAACATACATTTAAAACACATATACTAAATATGCCATGCTTCCCAAAAGCATCAAATAGTAGTCAACAAGGACTTACTCAATCCTTGCTTAAATCCAAATCTACACAAATCGATTTAGCACACAACATGTATTTTAGTGTCATGTTATTAATTATAAAGTGTGTATGTACACACTGTCACCAACGATAGCCCTAAATCCTCAAAGAGACAATCGGCCACACAAGATTCCCTTGCCCTATATTCGGCCAAACATAAGGTTAGTGATATGGCTATTCGGCCAAACCTAAACAACATAATCATGCTAATCAACCTCTAAGGGTATAATCGTAATTTTACCTACTAATGGTATTTTCGTAATTTACCCACCAAGGGTATTTTCGTAAATTCACACCTGCAATGGCCTTTCCGAAGGCTTAATGTCGCCACTAGCGACTCAGCTACCATTTCCGGTCGTACCGGATGATTGGGCCTAAAACCCGATTTCGGCCCATCCGGGCCCACATGCTCGTGTGGCCCACCTAGCACAAATCTAGCCACGTATATAAGTTCCACCTAGTCTAGTTCAACATATACTAACCAATCATATAATTTACTCATATGGGCTCACGGGCCCATTGGGCCCACTTTGGCCCATCAAGGCCCAAGCAGCCCCAACCCACGAGAATACTACTGATGGCCTCAACTATCGCGTCGAAGCCCCACACATGCGCTCGCACGCTCGTGTGGCTACTAATGCCGTGTAACCGGCATTTTGGCATTTTGCCGCTCTACAACTAGAGTAGAGAGAGTTACACACCTAATAGGACTCTGGGGCTAATCCGCGCTCTGACCACTCTTGTGCCCAAACGCCCTCCAAGATGTGTTTACTCTCCTCCTAGGATGCTCCTTATATATCTAGCTCTTCACCTTCATTCTTTGTGTCTTTCCGATGTGGGATCCCTTCACATGAGTTTAAATTCAACTGAAACTCTTGCCGTCCAATCCGCAAAATAAATACTCCCTTGCTTTTCATGAGATTCGAACCTAGGCTCCCTTGCAACATAATCCCCGCCGCTAGCCACTATACCACAAGCTCCTCTTGTGTCTTAAACCATGCGTAACTAAATATAAACTATGGTCCAAATTCTAAGGTCCAAGCAAAAAGAAAACCAAAATGCAAAAGCCAAGACTTGAACCTTGGACCTCCTTCCTTCCTTGTGGCGTCACTCCCTTGTCTCTTATGTGGCGTCACTTTGCCACTACACGACAAACTCCACTTGTGTCATTTTCCTCCATATTTTATTCTTAAGGCCTATCTGCCAACTTCCAGGGTTTTTTTCACCTAAAACCAAAATTTTCCCAAAGCCAATATTTGATCCCAGGTCTTCATAGAAGCCCTTTAACCTTCCAAAATCACTTATCCAATAGGTCTAACTTGCATTTAAGCCGATCCCTTATTCTCTAAAACTTTAAACGCTACTACGCCTAAGGCCCATTGGGCTCAATTCTCCTAGGCCCAATTTTGGGATGTTACATTCTGAGTTCAAGAGTACATCGGCCGTCGTTCAGGTCTTCCTCCTAGATCGTACGCAGTTGATCTGAGAAACAGGTGATGCAAGTGCGGGTTATTTCAGACTCTTCGATATCCGTGTACGCATGTTCATGCTACGTGTGCAAGAGCAAACTTAAATGTTGAACAATTCATAGATGATATCTACACGTTGCAACGAACATTACGTATATGGGGGAATGAACTTCCTGTAATGCCCGATGTCTCAAACTGGGAAGTTCCACCACCTGCTATCGAGATGGTGCATGACCGTAGTCTCTGCAGGCATCCTAAAGGTCGACCACAGTCGACGAGAATTAGAAATGACATGGGTGCTAGGGAGACGAGTGAACCCAAACTGTGCACTGTGTGTCGAACATCGGGACACAACCGATCAACATGCCTACATCGTGTCTACGTTTCCGGTCAATCGTCTCGTAATGCTGGACTACAAGATGATGAGTGATATTTTATTCAACGTATTTTCTTCTAAAATTATTGTAAATATTTAAAAACAATGGGCAATTTTAATGTAATGAGAAAAATGTTGAAAGTAAATTAAATTTAAAAGACCATGGAAAGAGAAAAATTTTGCATTGAAAATATAAATTTTATATGAATTGAGAAAAAAATGAATTGAAATGGGAATCGAAAATGAAATTAAAATGGAATAAAAATAAAATGAAAGGGAAATGAGAATCGAAAATGAAATTGAAATGGAATAAAAATAAAATGAAATGAATATTGAATAAGAATGAAATGAAATGCAAATTAAATACAAATGAAACAAATGAAATGAAAAAAAAAAAAGGTTGAATTGACCTATCTGCAGTAGGCCTGTGTAAGGCCTGTGTCACTGGCCAATTTGGCCTTACAATGATCGGCCTTACACCTCTTTGATTTGGCTTTTTTTTTATCACATTCAAAATTGAAATTATCTTCATTTTAACAAATTTAATTTATCCAAATAGGGTATCAGGCCAAAAAAAGCCATAAAAATTAATTTTTTTTTACAACAAATTTAAAAATTAAAATATTAAAAAATTTTAAAAATGAATGGAATAAAATAAGATTACTCTGTTATTACTAAAATTTAAATGAAACTCAAATAAAAGGTACTGACATTAAAATAGGGGCTATTTTACCAAAATAACTTAAAAAATTTAATATTTATAAAAATGACCTGAGTTTAAAAACAAAAATGACCTGAAATGAACAGTAGATAGGTGTTATGGCCTGTCAACAGCCGGCACCACCTGTTATTTTGAAGCCATGACTGCCTGATTATTTTGTCAGACTTTAAAAAATTAAATTACTCTAATATTAAGAAAACTTAAATGAAATTTAAATAAGGGTACTGACATTAAAATAGTTTTTGAAAAAAAAAACCTAATAGATACCCATAAAAATGGGGTGTCAATCCTTACAACCATCCAAATAATTGAAATGACCCATCAAAATGGGTAATTTTTTTTCAATGGCCATCACCATCTATAAATAGGCATGATGGTCCCCCACTTTGGAATAAGCAACTTGTCACTTTCAACACCTTCAACACCTTCGACGATCGCCGCCTTTCACCTTAAACCATCACCGAGTGCCGCAGATCACTCCATCGATCGTAATCCGAATGTTCTTTTAAATGACAACAACCACATTGCAAGCAATGTGCATAAGGTAAACGAGAAATAAAATGTATTATTTAATTTTAGATATTCTTTTAAATTGTTTTTAAAATGAGAAGTATAACATTATATATTTACTATAAACGCAGGATTTATACAAAATTGTTCGACCCCGGTTGCATGATCCTGATTATTTTCCAGACTGAAGAGTTATACCATATTTGAATGTTGCAGGTTTTAGGGTTGCTGCTTACATTCAGATATCTGAGCTACGGGCCGATTTAATATCGGCATTAGTTGAGAGATGGCGACGGAGACACATACGTATCACCTCCCCCGTGAGGAGGTAAGTATTACATTGCAAGATGTAGCAGTACAACTCGGGCGGTCTATAGACAGCGAAGCAGTGATTGGGCTTGGAAAAGTGCCCGATCCGTGGGCAACTTGCGAGCGTTTACTTGGAAGAGTGCCCCTGACAAAGAGGAAAGACACTTAACACATATTAAATTTAATTGGTTAAAAGAAAACTTCCAGCATCTTCTGAGCTGTCCAACGCAGATGGACATTATCTACGCTGCAAGAGTGTTCATTCTTCAACTGATAGGTGGGATACTTTTGCCGGACGTCAATCAGAATAGAATCTAAATAATGTATCTCCCCTTATTAGAAGATCTCGAGCATGCAGGAAGATTTAGTTGGGGCTCTACAATGTTGGCATGCTTGTACCACGAGCTTTGTCGAGCGACAAAGCCATCTACGAAAACAATGGGCGATTGTTGTCTTCTACTGTAGTCTTGGGCATTATATCGCATGCCGTTTCTTGCATCAGTGAGCCACCAGCTGTATGTTTGGCCACTAGTTAGTAGGTAAATATATAGTTCAATTTTGTAATCTTTTTTTTATTGTATACTATAATATACTTATTTTTGGCATGAAAAATATAATTTGATAATTTTTCTTTTTTTTAGATAGGCAACTGTACCGGGGATCAGGCAATCGTTCACCTTACCGATGTACCGTATGATGATAGAGACTCATTCTGGGGATGGCATAAAATACGATTCCGAATATTTCTTTTTTAAATACAATAATTGCAAAAGAAAAAAGTTAACGTGTTGTCTTTATTTTGTAGTTCTTATGGATGCCATATAATGAGGAAAATATCGCGCCACTCATACCATCCTGGGTTATCGAGCAGCAACAGATATTCGTGTCAAATGTGCCGTTAATTCATTTCCATATGGTCGAATGGCACGATGGAGGTCGGGTTTTGAGGCAGTTCGGTTGCGCACAACCTATCCCGAACCGTCCTGTCGACATCAATGATGTCTACGGAATGGACAAAAAAGGTTTAGGTTGGGACGCTTTAAATTGGGCGCAAAAACATGAACCGTATATCTTTCTGTGGAATCGGCGACATTCGAGGCGTCCCCCCTTGTATGCCTTAGAGGGAGGGTTCTCTCCCACGCCTGAGTACGCAGCATGGTATATGGCACACGGGAAACCGTTTATATTCCAAGGTCAATACATGCTGATCCAAAGAGACGCGCAACCTGAATCTTCTCGATGGCAACCAAGGAACGCACAACCACACAGCAACCGAGTTCTGCCATTTGGGAACATCGAGTCTGATTCTACCTCAAACCCCGATCTTGATGCCCAATATGAAGAATCCGGCTCGTCAGCACCGAACATGGATCCAACTCCACTGCATCAATTTCCTTCATTCGAAGATATTTTTGGTGACAACGAGCCTCAACACACGACACAATCCAAATCATCCTCATACCACCCGGAGTTCCATCCCGAAGCACATACACCCACCGCTGAGGATATTTTTCCTTCGACACCTCTGGCCACGCAATACAATTTAACTCCAGATTATAATGTATATGATTATTCTACATTTTTAATTACACCAGACGGGACACCGGATGGCGAACCGAGAAACTATCAAACACCTGAGCAAGGTGCATGGCATCGCCGACGGAGGCATCCAGACCGTTATACGCCAGCGCCAGGAACGCCCTCGGGATCGCGACAATTTTAATTTTTTTCTTTTTACTTTATTTTAAATTTTTGTTGTTCTTTTTTTGTAAATTTTTCTTTTTTTTATTATCAATTTTATTGTTCTAAAATAATATTTTTTTTAATTATTTACTTCGTAATATTTAAAAAAATTCATTCAAATAATTAATACTACACGACAATTTAAATTTACATACAAATAAAATACTATCGTTCTACAATATTAAATTTACAGATATAAAAAAATACAAACATTCTTAAGAAATAATACAATTATTTTCAATACTACTTTCTTCACAATTAATCGTCTTCTACTTCAATCAGGTCTACGTTGCATCTGTACTAGTTTCTTCACAATCAATCGTCTTCTGCTCCAGACCTTTTTTTCTTATATTGTCCCATGAGATATCTTTGCATGGAGACTCTACTAACCGGTTCCAACCACAACCTAATTGCGGAATAAATAGTATTGCACCATAGATAGGCCAGCACCCAAAAAAATTTTTTTTCGGGAAATGGGCTGCCGGCCATTGCAAGCCAGCACCCAAAAAAAAAAATTTTTTTTTTTTGGTACAAGAGGTGCCGCCCATTAACAGGCCAGCACCCAAAAAATTTTTTTTCAGGAAAGGGGGTGCCGGCCATTGACAGGCCAGCACCGAGATTTTGTTTTTCGATACAAGGGGTGTCGGCCATTGACAGGCCAGCACCCAAATTTTTTTTTGTTTTTTCCTGTTTTATAATTTCTGTATACCAGTTTTATACGATTTTAAAAAAAATATACTGATTCCAGCTATTGACAGGCCGGAACAAAAAAAAAATCAATTTTTTAAATCCTGACACAATTATCAAGCAATCATTGGTTCAAAATACAAGTGGGTGCCTGCCATTGACAGGCTGGAACCCCAATCTACTATTCATTGCAAGTCATTTTGGTGATTGTTTTTAAATATGAGTTATTTTTATAAATAATAAAATTTTTTGGGTTAGATTGGTAAAATAGCCGCTTTTTTGTTTTAGAGATAAATCATAAAGTCAAAGTCCAACGATCCAACATACCGAAGGAGAAACATGAGACGAAGCTAAACACCAAAATCCCAGAAAAACAAAAATCGTAACAATGCTTATGGTGGACACGGAAATTTATTTCAACAATTCTTAAAGTTTCTTGTTTAAAAATATATAATTAAGATTAAAGGATATTTTGTAAATTTAAATTCATATGATGGAAAATTTTAATTTAGAGATGATTTTATTATTATGTACTAATATATAATACATCCGTCGAAATTTATTTATTTAATTATATATGCGGGTTTAGTTTTAGTACCTAACAATTAGGTAAATTATATTTAAGGTCATTAAATTATTAGTAGATTTATTTAACAATTGATATAATAGTTTATTTGATCTTCTAATTTTACAAAAAAAATTATTTTAATTTTTTATTTAATTTTTTATCCCTTTTATCTTTTTGAACTTGTATTATTTCTCAAATCACTCCAATTTTTGGGCTTTATTAACTTGTCCAAGCCCTCCCATATTTTGAGCAGACCTTCAAGTTCAAATAAGTAATTCAACCCTTAGATAGCTCCAAATTCATGCCTAGTATTTTCTTTTTTATTTATAATATGAATGTAACTGTATGGGTAAAATCAGGGGGCTGGCAGGAGCCCCGACCACCCCTAAAAAAGAAAATTTTCTATTTATGTATAATTCAACCCTTAGATAGCTCCAAATTCATGCCTAGTAAATTTTCTTTTTCATTTATAATATGAATGTAATTGTGGGGGTAAAATCAGGGGGCTGGCAGGAGCCCCGACCACCTCTAAAATGGAAAATTTTCTATTTATGTCTTTTGAAATTTTTGAAAATTTGAACTAATAAAGATAAAATTGCACTTTGCCCCCATAAAATGATAAAAAAAATTGATTTAATCCTTTATAAATTATAAAGATAGAGGCTATTAAAATGATGAAATTATATTTTTATAAGTGTATCATAAAAATTATAAAGATAGATGCTATCATATAAATTATAATTTAATTTTGGTCCCCTAAAATTTATTTTTGACTTCTCACCCCTTTGTAAGTGTATTATAAATCTCGTATTTATTAAATATCTCACTTTAATAAATGAGTCTGAAATTGCGAGGATGCTAACAAACATATATTCCTCTATAATTGATCAGGCAGGTGAATATATGCTTTAAAAGATGGAGACAATTAGCATGTACACATGTACACATTCCAATTAGCCAGGTAAAAGGAAAAATCAAACACATGATGATAACGATGAATATGATGAAGAATGAGGCTCTTGCATATTCTCTTTTTTTATTTTTTCCCTAAGCAAAACAAAAAGGAATTTAACAGGCATATATTCATTTAGTCCGGATATATAATTGGAAGGCAAATCCCTTATCTGCTCACCTATTTTGGAATTATGAAGTTTAAAGTGGATGTCACCACAAAAGAGATGTCGAGATATATTAGGAATTAATATGAGATATTCTGAAAAAAAGAAAAGAAAATGAAACAATTTTATTTATTTTTTATACATGCATGGATGGATGAAATTAATTAAATTCAATTCACCGAAGCTGCCAATTTTCAAGTTCGGGAAATCTGCAGACTTACGATGACTTTTCAGATGGGATGCAGGCATTTCTGGGTTGAGATGTCTCAAGGCGTCCGAAGACCTATCTCTTACCTTTGAAATGCATTTTAAATCACTCGATTTTGAGTTCAGGAGCTCAAGTTACGATCGTTTTAGTGAAGACTACGCAAGTAGAATTTCTGGACGAGATTATGACAAGAATTACGAGTTTCGGGCTTTTAACTCGATTTTAAATCATATTGGGTTCAAGTTTTAGGCTTAATTTTTATTATATATGATCAAATATTATATTTATTAGCTCTTATTATTTTATTATTCTGAATTTTTAATTAATAATTATTAAGTAGTTTAAGTTATTTAGAAGTTTGATGTCAACAATAAAGTTTATTTTAAAACTACTTCTTGTTTAGATTTATTAGAGTTCTAGTATACTTAAGAGTTTTATTTAGATTTATTTATCTAGTCTATATGCCTTTGCATTGTACACAAACAAGACAATTATTTTCATTAATAAAGTTTTCAACTGTGGGAATTTGTTTCTGGTGCAAGATTTCTTTCTTATGATTTTTAGTAGTTTTCTTCTCGATTTTTTTTTAAGGAGTTGTGGGAATTCATTCTTCACCCTTCAATTTTCCAAGTATTATTTCTTAGAGGGTTGATTAGAGCGATTATTCGAGTTTGTTGGTGTAATAGGCCAATTTAGCCTAGGCCCATACAAAAAAATAATAAACCCAAAATAATAAAACAAAGTCCAAGTCCAGTCCAAAATATATCATTAGGCCCGATCGGAATGACCCATTACTTGAAAAGATTGAAGGTCCATCTAGAAGCTTGACGTATATGGGAATACAATCTTCAAGGATATGCAACCTTAGATATGATATGCAAAACTTAGATATGATATGTAAATCTTAGATATGACATGCAATCCTAGAAGATATGATATGCAATCCTAGAAGATATGGTATGCAATCTTAGAAGATATGGTATGCAATCTTAGAAGATATGATTTTGTAACATTAGAGATTTAATTTGTGGATACCTTTTAATCTTAGCCGTTGATGTAATTGATTTGTACCATTGGATTTGGAGAGGCTTAACTATAAATAGAGGCTCTCCCTTCATTGTTAAGGGACTTGAATTTTGAGTAATAAAAATTCTTGAGAGCATTCACTCAAATTTCTCTCTCTTTTGCATTCTTATTTTCTGTGGCTTTTTCTTATTTTGTTCTTCGCTCATCTTCATTTGTTTTTGAGTTGCTTCCGTTCGAGTTAGATTTTAGTGGAGGAATTTCGTTGAATCCTCATATTGCGAGAGTTAGGTTGACTTATGCATTTTTTTAACTTTTTTTTATCCATTTAATTGCTTAATCATTATTTATTCATTTATTTTAATTATTTTAAACTTGTTTTTCTTTTTTGCTTTTCCTTATTTACGTTAAATTGTTTCATCATATATATTATTATTTTTATTTGTTATATATTATCTATATATTATATATTATTTAACTTTAATCATATTATATATTATTTGAAAATTTGTATGTCGTACATCATTCTAAATTGTTTTATTATTAAGGCAAAATTTTCTATATATTGTTTATTTTAAATATGTAATTATTCTTTTATGTATATAATAGACTATTATTATATTATATATGCTTTCCCTTATATTTCTTTATAGTTAAAGTTTTTATATATTCTATCTATTTTTTTTAAAAATATGTATTATTTATTTTATCATGTACATATATTATTCATCTTAGTTTTTTAGCCATATCATTTTTATACTTTTTTTTTATTTTTCTAAAAAATTGTTATAATATTCATTAATTGTTTTGAGTATATTATTTACCTTATATTATTATTATTTTTATACATGAATTTAACCTTGTGAATAAATTTTTTTCCTTAATTTTTTCATGGATTCTTTTAAAATTGCTATATCTACTCTATATTTTCTATTTTGATTGTTCATTTTTTTTAATCCATTATCTTTGTTTACCTTAACATTATTATTATTGCTTGTCATTTTTTTACTTAATTGTTTATGTTAGTGCTAATTGTCAATATGACCTGTAACTTTAGTAAATTGTACTTTTTGTAATAACTTAATGTTACTTTTTTCAAATCTTTGTTTAAAAATATCTATCTCCTTTAATTAACACATTTTATTCAAAAATTTTTCTTAAATAAGGCAATGTTTTGTGTTTAGAAATTCGGGAAATAGTGCCCTAACGTGTTGGGTTTCAATTTTTCGTTTGACTAAATAACTAAATATCATTTTAATGAATTTTGTAAATCATGAGATGATTTTGGTTACGAGGGTTTGAAACATCATGTCCTAACGTGCTGGATGTGATTTTTGTGATGTTTGTATGCTTTCGGAACAAAGGAATCTCAAGTTCCAACTCAAATTGTTCAAGTTTTTTAAAGAAATCATGTTTTCAAATCTTTTCGAATTTTCGACATTAGGACAATAACTAATCAATCCAGTACCAATATTGGGTTACGAGGGTGCTAATCCTTCCTCGTACATAACCGACTCCCGAATCCTTTTTCTTGAATTTCGTAGGCCAAAATCAATGTTTTGAATTAAAACGTTTTATAAGGTGATCCGATCACACCTAAGCAAAAAGGGATTGGTGGCGACTCCATTTTCGTTTTAAAGTCGATCCCCGTTTTTCTTTAAAATATAAAAATGGTTTCGACAGTTGGGATTTATATTTCAAAGAGTTCAATTGGACATTTATTCTTCTATACATCATATCCATCGGTTTATCGTTTCATCTTCCACTTTGCTTTAATCTATCTTTTCACTATTTAGTTATTATTTTGAAATATTTATCCTTTATTTTTTTTTTCATTTTCTTATTTTTCTTATTTCCTTTATTATTTTCTAAATTTGTTTGGTTTCTTCCTTTCAAGTCACATCCAAATCTTTTCTTTTTAAGTCAAACAACTTGAATTCGAACCTTCTTCTGCTTCCTCCGCTTCAATCCTTGTCATTTGGTATCATATTCGAGCGCTTTATGTGTTCTTTGTGTTCTTGTAAACTGATTTCCAACAAGCAATCTCAAAACAGTTTTTTTTCATTTTACCCAAAAAGTTTTCGAAAAAAATAATTTTCAGTAGGTAAACGCTTTCCAAACGATCTAAAATTTTACATATTAATTATTGGCAATCTCTTAGAATATAAAAAAATATTTCCCACCAAAAAAAAGTTATCAAAAAAGTGCAAAAACAAAAAAAAAATACGAATAAAAATAAAAACAAAAAAATATTTTGTGGGTTGAATTCTGTGCAGAAATTTTCTAGATCAAATCTATATTATTTGAGGAGACTCCAGTTTAAATTTCATGATTTTGGAAATCGGGAACACCTTGAATTAAAAAATTCAAGTTGTTTTCCATTGTTTCAGGTTTTCAGTTGGGTAGTTTATTTTCTTTGATTCTAGCATTAGGGTTTCTTTTGTTTTATCTTTTCTTACTCTATTACACATTCTAACAGATTTTCGTTTCTTATATTAATCGGTACAAAAAGAGTTGCCTACTCTTTATCCGCACAACTTGCTTCAGTTGGAGTTGAGTTTTTTTTTGGCTTCTTAGAGCCTTAGGTCGACTTTGTTAGAGAGTGATCCTACGTCTTTTTGAATATTATTGAGTTTGATTACTCTTTAAAAGTTACAAGTGAGAAAATCTTAATTTCTTTTCTTTGACTCTTAGAGTTTTTATTTTATTTTATTGCGAGTGTATAATAGTGAGGTTTGCTTAATTTTTCTTTTCTTGAATGTTGTGTTGTTTTCAAGCTTTCATAATGATTCACAATACTATGATTAGGAAGTTGCAAAGGGGTTAAGATGTTCAAAATGTTCTAGATCAAAAACATGATACTATTCTAGACACAATCAGTAAAAATTTGGAATGTTTAAGTACCAAAATTGAGCGTCGGAATCGTAATTGGGGAGATAAGGTTGATCAACCTTATCTTCGTGCAAATAATGCTCGATGTGTCAATCGTGCAAATGATCGTGGGCAACATTTTTTAGCTAAACCAAAGTTCAACATTCCACCATTCTAAAGAAAGTATGATCCTAAAGCATATTGTGAGTGGGAATCAAAAATTGAACTTATGTTTCGCTACTATAAATGTCGGGAAGAGGAAAAAGTCTCATTGACGACCCTTGGGTTTTTAGATTATGCATTGATTTGGTGGATTCAACTTGGAATTAATCGTCAAAGAAATTACGAAAAGGTAATTGAAGCAAGTGATACAAAAGTGTTATGTTTCTTCTCATTACTAGAAAGAGGTGTAACATCCTAAATGTGGGCCTGTGCATTTATATGTGGTACTTGTTAATATGTAAATTTGAGAATTTGAGGTTTGGGCTGAGGCCTTGATTAAATATTTGGATTAATCATTCTAGGGTTTAAAATAGTGTTTTGGGTAATTTAATTGATACATTGGGCTTGTGGCCCAGCAAATAGGGACACACTAGGGGGGAGCTATGATTGACGTCAAAAGGCAAGGGAAGAGGCCCAATTTGTGGCCATTAGGAGCCCAGGTTTTAGGGCAAAATTCGACACTTACAAGGAGCCTTAGGGGGGGACAGCACAAGGTAAATTTTTAGGAGTTCTATTGTTTTAATTATGTGGATAAAAAGCTGATAATTGAAAGAGGTGTTGGAGCTAGTTAAGACTCTTATGGGATGAGTAAATTTAGAAAGATAGGAGCTATCTTTAGGTGCTTTATGTGAGCCGAAATTATTGAGAATTTGAAAAGGGAAGGGCACTCAGTTTTTGGCTTAAAGTGTATGTGCCAAAATTTTTAACTAGCTCTCTCTCTCATTTTCTTTTCTTCCTCTCTTTTCTTTGCCGAAAATTCCTATACCATTCTTTCCCTCTCTTTTCTTTTTCTTCAGTTGGCCGAACCCTCTGTCAGAAACTTTCTCATCTCTTTCAAACTCTTTAGCCGAAACCTCTAAGCTTTCCTTACTTTTTGCTTACTTTATTCAAAGCCGAAACACCTCACTTAGATTTTTTAAAAGCCAAAAAAGCGAGATCTAGTCTTCTGTATGTGTGTCGAAATCATTCTGGGATACTTACCTGTGCCGAAATTTTGAAGAAAACAATAGGTATGTGTCGATCTTAAGTTTTCAATATTTCTCCGGCTTTTCAAGGTTTCTAGCCGAATGGCTATGTAGTGACTAATCAAGGGTTTTCTTATTTTTTCGGCATTTTAGGATCTAAAGAGGAGTCCAACGCCTAGATCTTTAGGTCAAGGTTCAGTAGCCTTTGAGTAGTGTTATTCTCGGGATTCCAAGTTAAGAGATCTACTAGTTTGAATGTGTGATTTGGGATTTATTTAATCTTGGCTGATTGTTGAAGGGGCTAGACCTTTGTGTGTTTTTCTGGTTTTTGAGCAAGACTTTACATTGAGGGTAGTAGATCCGGATAACAAGATTATCGACTAGGGATAGAAGATTTCACGATATCAGGTGTGTAATACTTCCCCATCATCTAGATCCGATTATAATATGTATGTTTATAAGTTTATATGTTGTGATAAATGCTGAAATCTCGGCTTAATGTTGGAAATCCAAAGAGGGTGAAGCAAATCACCAGGTCAGTGAATGTTTTGACTTTATATGATAAAAGTATACTGATTTTATGATTGCATGGGTTGGGTTTGTAAAAGGAGGAAGTTATACGTTGTAACGGTTTTACCATGATCTGTTATATGTGGTAGCGGCTTTTGCCGTGATCTATTGTAGTGGCTTCGGCCATGATCTGATGATGAGCAGCAAAACTACCATCAAGGCGTGTAGCGGTGTGAGTCGGTTGTAGAAATCCCCAATGGTGTGCTTGGCTGGTACAGGGGCGTGTAGCGGATGGACACTTAGGTTTTGGGATTGGGCTTGCATACTAGTTCCTTAGTTATTTTATATATGTTAAGCTGTTTAATCTGTTTTATGGGCCTAAAGCCCAAATCTAGTGGTGCATGAGGGTTGCACACTGAGTCTCGCGACTCAACCAATTATTTAACAATTTCAGGTGACACTTAGTGCATTGGACCGGGCTAGAGAGGAGAGCAAAGTGGCCATGCAAAAGAACATTTGGATTCAGCAAAAAGACTTTAGTTTATTAATTTATAGTTGTATTTAATGGATTTTAAATCTCATGGTAATGAGGCCATGGGCCACTAGATTTTTTGTTTATGTTTTTGGGTTTATGTTGGGTTTTATTATTAGACATTTTTAATTATGTTTTGAAAATTAAACTAAGACATGTACAAGATTTCGGTCTTTATTTAAAATTCATCAAGGCAATTTATAACTTTATATCTTATATACCTTAATAAATTACTAAATTTCCAGTATTAACGATTAAACCTAGTAATTGTTTTCCAAAATGCGTCATGTTTTGTAAAAACACTCAAGTGACATACCAGATCCGGTTGTAGTATTTGGGCCGGGTTTGGGGTGTTATAAATTGGTATCAGAGCCAGGTTCAAAACTCGGTTCTGGGGTTTTTTTGGGCTCAAAACGTTTTCTAAAATGGGCTTTTGAAATATGGATGTCTTTAAGTAATAACAGATCTCTTAGCTCGGCATGGCACCTGCGTCTCCGGCCCAAGTCCGCCAGGTAACTACTCTGAACAATTGTATGATCTTTATATATGTGGGCTTAATGGGCCTAGTGGGACATAGATTAGTTAGAAATAGAACTTGATGGACTCTAGGCTTAGTTCAAACCACTTCTTAAAATTTCATAAAACTTAATTTCACTAAACAAACCCGTTAACGAGCCGCAAGACTAGGGTGTGGTAACCGTCATACGCATGTCTAGGAAGGATCCGGAAGAGCCTGGTATTTAAGCAGTCCTAGTGACTCACCCCCTCTTCGTTGGAATCCTACCTGGTGCGTAGTGACTGTTCACCTTAGCCGAGTTAGGGTGTGGCAATAGGCATACGCATGTCTAGGAGTGGATTCAGGGAGAGCTTGGTACTTAAGCAGTCCTAGTGACTCACCTCCTCTTCACTAGAACCCTACCTGGTGCGTAGTGACTATTCACCCTAGTTATGAGGGCTTGTTGATGGGCTAAACCTTATAATTAAAACCCGAAAGGGACCAGCCACCCTATTTTTAAAAAAAATCCCTAAGTTTTGCAAAATTTTCAAAATACATTTGGTTTGTGAAAGTTTCCAACCAACCATGAATTTATAAAAATACCTATGTTTCAAAAATTTACCCGAAAATCTCACGGTTACAAGAATAACTCGGACCATGAAACTAGATTTTACTAAAAGTACCCCTGTTTAGAAAAAAAAAAGAAACACAGTCAAAGATTGAAAAAAATTACCAAACTACCATTGTTTTGCAAAATTACCGAAATACCCCCAGATTTCTAAATTATCGAAATACCCCTAGATTTTAAAATTACCGAAATACCCCTGGATTTCAAAATTATCGAAATACCCTTGGATTTCCAAATTACCGAAATACCCTCAGATTTCAAAATTACTGAAATACCTCCAGGATTACAAAATTACCAGAATACCCTTACTTCACAAAATCATCAAGGATCTTATTTTGAAAAATTACGAAAATACCCTTGTAGGATAAAATTACGAAAATACCCCCTGGGTAGTGAAAACAACAACAACAACAACAACAACGCTTTTCTGTAATGAACGTGAGTCCATGAATGTTGATGATTGAATGTATGAACTTGAGACTGTACTGTGGGTATGAATTCGAAAGAACTACTTTTTAAAACTATTATTCATAAGACTATTCGCGATTCACTAGTGGAAAGAAGTAATGATTCATAAAATTCTTAATCAGATAAACGCCAATCGGAGGAATGAGTTCAAGGGGTCGAGGACGTTCGCCGCGTGGGCCGCATGAGGGAGTAGAGTGACCGCGTCGAGCGATGAGGGTCCGCCACAGTCGAGAAACGAGATGCCGGAACTGCCGGCGGTAGAAGGAGAATTTCGGGATGATGCGCCTGGAGATGATGCTGTATCTCAGGTGATGTTGTGAGTCCTTGAGAGAGTTGCTGGAGTAGGCATGGGCACAGGAGCCCGGAAATCTGTGCCAGAGCAGCTTAAGACCAATGGGGCAGAAGTGTTTAGGGGAGTTTCTGGCGTAGCTCCTAACACAGCTGAGTATTGGATAGAAGCGACTGAGCACATAATGGATGACTTAGATTTTACGGTAGAGGAAAAGTTGAAAGGGGTTGTGTCTCTTCTCCGAGACGAGGCCTACCAGTGGTGGCTCACGGTGAAAGAAAGTACTGCTGTGGACCTGATTGATTGGGATTTCTTTAAGGAGACATTCTAGGGGAAGTATGTCGGGGCCAGCTATATTGATGCACAAAGGAAGGCATTCTTGAATGCAGTGCGGGGAAGTAAGTCCGTGGTGAATGAATATGAGGCGAGTTTTACACATTTGAGCCGCTACACTCAGGGAATGGTAGCAACAGAGAGAGTTTTTGCTGTTTTGGTAGATAAGGTTAAAATAGCTGAGGAAGTGAAACGGGTTGAGAGACAAGAATGGGATAAGGATCGGGGTAAGAGTAAGAGGAGTTTTGGGCCATCAACAGCATCTGGGAATTTTCAGAAGAGGCCTAGGACTGATGGGCCAGCTCGTGCTCTGACGAGTCATAATCAGGCATGTTCTACATGTGGGAAGACGCATTATGGGGAGTGCAGAATGAAAACAGGGGGATGCTTTAGGTGTGGATCCACAGAACATCTGATTAAGGACTATCCCCAGATGGATCGGGTACAGCCAGTGGGCCGAGGTTTTAATCAGGTTAGGAGAGGTGATCAGCCTGGACCAAGGGGTCGTGGTGCAGGTAGAGGAGAAAATGGGATTGGTCGAGGTTGTGGAGCACCTGGTAGAGGTGCAGGTAATGTAGACGCAAGGCAACCGGGTCTAGTTTATGCAGTTCATCGACAGGAGGATGGTGACGCACCGGATGTCATCACCAGTACGTTTCTTATTGCTGATAGGCCTTTGCTTGCTTTGATTGATATTGGGTCAACCCATTCCTATATTGCATGTTCCATATCTGAGACCTTAAGTATAGACTCTGAAACAACTACTAGGAAGATGACTGTGGTTAGTCCCCTAGGACAATCTAGAGTAGTAGACAAGCTGTTTAAGGATGTACCTTTAGAGACTCAATGTAAAACCCCAAACCCAGCCCATGAGCCTTGACCGGATTTGGTATGTCACGGAGTAAAAATGTTTTGAAAGATTTTGATTATCAGGTTGAAATCTGAAAAATTATTGAGGTTATAAAAATGGTGTCTATTAAAAACTCGGATGGGTTGATTTTATAAACATGGTTGAGTTGAAACCCTTTTTCCTTTGAAAACATTTGATCATTTAAATTTTTGGAAACATCGGAGTTATAGTTAACTTGGTAAATTTTGCTACCCGATGGTAACATCTTTGAAAATTCGTAAAAGTACTTATTTTGAAAACATCACTTTTAATCGATTCATTTAACAATTTATAAAATCATTAGTAATATAGTAGAAGTAAAGTAAAAACAACTACTTGAACATCCAAAATAATAACTAGCGGCCTTATTACAACCCAAATCCAAAGTTAAGTAAATAATAAACTTTAACTGTGCTAAATAGAATTTCAAATCCAAGGAACAAGCATGGCCACCTCGAGTCCTCTCCGGCTCCATCTCCGCGATCTACTCATCTGCAAAATGATATGGGAAGGGGTGAGTCACCAAGACTCAGTGTATAAATCCCCAACCCGGAAGTGCAAACTCATACACCAAATATTAGTATGACATACAAAACATGCAACCCGAAACTAGCCATCCATACTTCTTTAACTACCCCATGTGGTCAAAACCACTGGTGACCGGAGTCACAAATCAAGTGATGGGGCCAACCCATCGTATGGTCAAAACAATTGATGACCATAGGTCACAATTATCAATATGTGGTCAAAACCACTGGTGGTACCAAACCACTGGGACTTAGTCACAATTTATATCAACTGTGTGGTCAAAACCACTGGTGACCGAAGTCACAATTATACTGATGAGGCCAACCCATCTCGTGGTCAAAACTACTGGTGACAGTCCATAGAGAATATTCCCCCTCCTCTCTTCAATCCCATTAACAACATGCTCACAACATGCTTAACATATTATCATAAATCATGCATAATAGTGTGGGCCTGTGCATTTATATGTGGGAACCGGAGGATGTTATGCAACAACAGTTCCCCATCTTTTCTGATCAGGTAAATTTCGAGGCCGAAATTTATTTTAAGGGGGTAGAACTGTAACATCCTAAATGTAGGCCTGTGCATTTATATGTGGTGCTTGTTAATATGTAAATTTTAGAATTTGAGGTTTGGGCTGAGGCCTTGATTAAATATTTGGATTAATCATTCTAGGGTTTAAAATAGTGTTTTGGGTAATTTAATTGATACATTGGGCTTGTGGCCCAGCAACTAGGGGCACAGTAGAGGGGAGCTATGATTGGTGTCAAAAGGCAAGGGAAGAGGCCCAATTTGTGGCAATTAGGAGCCCAGGTATTAGGACAAAATTTGACATTTACAAGGAGCCTTAGGAGGGGACGGCACAAGGCAAATTTTTAGGAGTTCTATTGTTTTAATTATGTGGATAAAAAGCTGATAATTGAAGGAGGTGTTGGAGCTAGTTAAGACTCTTCATGGATGAGTAAATTTAGAAAGATAGGAGCTATCTTTAGGTGCTTTATGTGAGCCGAAATTATTGAGAATTTGAGAAGCGAAGGGCACTTAGTTTTTGGCTTAAGGTGTATGTGCCGAAATTTTTAACTAGCTCTCTCTCTCATTTTCTTTTCTTCCTCTCTTTTCTTTGCCAAAAATTCCTATACCATTCTTTCCCTTTCTTTTCTTTTTCTTCAGTTGGCCGAACCCTCTATCAGAATCTTTCTCATCTCTTTCAAACTCTTTAGCTGAAACCTCTAAGCTTTCCTTACTTTTTGCTTACTTTATTTAAAGCCGAAACACCTCACTTAGATTTTCTAAAAGCCGAAAATGCAAGATCCAGTCTTCTGTATGTGTGCCGAAATCATTCTGGGATACTTACCTGTGCTGAAATTTTGAAAAAAATAATAGGTATGTGTCGATCTTAAGTTTTCAATATTTCTCCGGCTTTTCAAGGTTTCTAGCCGAATGGCTATGTAGTGACTAATTAAGGGTTTTCTTATTTTTCCAGCATTTTGAGATCTGAAGAGGAGTCCAACGCCTAGATCTTTAGGTCAAGGTTCAGTAGCCTTTGAGTAGTGTTATTCTCGGGATTCCAAGGTAAGAGATCTACTAGTTTCAATGTGTGATTTGGGATTTATTTAATCTTTGCTGATTGTTGAAGGGGCTAGACCTTTGTGTATTTTTTCGGTTTTTGAGCAAGACTTTACACTGAGGGTAGTAGATCTGGATGACAAGATTATCGACTAGGGATAGTAGATTTTGCGATATCAGGTGTGTAATACTTCCCCATCATCTAGATCCAATTATAATATGCATGTTTATATATTTATATGTTGTGATAAATGCCGAAATCTCGGCTTAATGTTGAAAACCCGAAGAGGGTGAAGCAACTCACCAGGTCAGTGAATGTTTTGACTTTATATGATAAAAGTATACTGATTTTATGATTGCATGGGTTGGGTCTGTAAAAGGACGAAGTTATACGTTGTAGCAGTTTTACCGTAATTTGTTATATGTGGTAGCGGCTTTTGCCGTGATCTGTTGTAGTGGCTTTGGCCATGATCTGATGATGAGCAGCAAGACTGCCATCAAGGCGTGTAGCGGTGTGGGTCGATTGTAGAAATCCCCAATGGTGTGCTTGGCTGGTACGGGGGCGTGTAGCAGATGGACACTTAGGTTTTGGGATTGGGCTTGCATACTAGTTCCTTTGTTATTTTATATATGTTAAACTGTTTAATCTGTTTTATGGGCCTAAAGCCAAATCTAGTGGTGCATGAGGGTTGCACACTGAGTCTCGCGACTCAACCAATTATTTAACAATTTCAGGTGACACTTAGTGTATTGGACCGGGCTGGAGAGGAGAGCAAGGTGGCCATGCAAAAGAGCATTTGGATTCAGCAAAAAGACTTTAGTTTATTATTCTATAGTTGTATTTAATGGATTTTAAATCTCATGGTAACGAGGCCATGGGCCACTAGATTTTTTGTTTATGTTTTTGGGTTTATGTTGGGTTTTATTATTAGACATTTTTAATTATGTTTTGAAAATTAAACTAAGACATGTACAAGATTTCGGTCTTTATTTAAAATTCATCAAGGCAATTTATAACTTTATATCTTATATACCTTAATAAATTACTAAATTTCCAGTATTAACGATTAAAGCTAGTAATTGTTTTCCAAAACGCGTCATGTTTTGTAAAAACACTCAAGTGACATACCAGATCCGATTGTAGTGTTTGGGCCGGGTTTGGGGTGTTACAAGAGGTCAAAATAAAACTTCGACACATTGTTCAAGGTAATCGATCTGTTGATGAGTACTTTAAGGAGATGGAGATGCTTATGCAATGAGCGAATGTGTGAGAAGATGAAGAGACTACTATGGTGCAGTTTGTAGATGACTTGAATAGTTCGATAGGCAATGCTCTTAATCTTCAAACCTACATTGATCTTGAGGAGGTGGTACACAAGGCAGTTGAGATTGAGCAACAATTTCAACAATGCCATCCTCGTTCATTTGGTGCATCACAATATTACAAAGGTACGAGTTCTAATTCTACTTTCAAGAATTCAAAACCTCTTTATGCTAGTAATAAGTTACTGCCAAAATGTGATGAGACTAAGCCTTTTCAGTGGAACTGTGGTGTTCCTACAAAACCTTCTTCTACGTCTTCTAAGTAGCTCACTTCTACTAATTCTTCACCAAAAGAATAAAGAGTTCGTGAAATTGAATGTTTTAAGTGCAAAGGGCGTGGGCATTATAGTCGTGATTGTGCCAGCATGAGTCTTTTGTTTATTAAAATAGATGATAGTGAGATTTTTTCTTTGAATCTATAGAGTTAGATGATATACAAATGTTAGGTTCTCCCATTGAGATGTATTGCACTGAATTGAATATTCATAATACTTGTGAGGGGGATATAGGAAGTGAGGAAGAATCATGTGAAAAGATAGAGAGAAAAGAGACTTTGAGTGATAAAAGTCTAATTAATGGTCCAAATTTGGGGAGTAAAAATTCATACGAGGTAAAATTGGAGTGTAATGCCCCAAAAATTTTAATGTTTAATTGTGGGATTCTGTAGTAATTAAACCTTTGTATCTGGGGCTATGTGCTCTGTTTATGTGCTTGAGGTCTTGAGTATGAGTCACGTCTTAAGAAAAAGTTTTTGATGTTTTATTCTAAACTAACCCCTATCCTTGACTTGTTGGCTTAAGCTCAATTTTGTGTAAATCTGTGTCAAGAATAAGCATGCTAGTTCAATGGTTAAGCATCTGTCCACTTACTAGTCCTGTGTTTGAGTCGTGACATACGCAGTACGGAAATACTTTTGTTACTTGTCTAAATTTTTAATCGGAAATTTTTAAAGCATGAATTAAACGTCTTCTTTCCTGCCTCTTTTCATTTTTTTCTTTCTTTTTCTTTTTCTTTTTTATTTTTATTCTTCTTCTATTCCTTTCTTTCCTCTACGCTGTAGGCCTAGATTCGTAATTCTTATTTGCTGCTATTATGGGGTAAGTTCATTTCTGTTAATTTTGTAAGTTCGGTTGTTTAATTTCTAAAATCGTTGTCGATTGTTGGCACTGTGGAAAATTTGAATTCTTGCCTAAACTGTTTGAGTCCTTTGTTTATAGGTTTGATTCTTGTTCTTTTAGAAAGGGTCTCAAAGATAACGACCCCTCTAACATCTTAGGTTCGTGATTGCGGTGGTGCAGAGGTAATTACTACACGATTTAGGATTTTCTTGTGTCCAAACTTTTTTGACAAGGTTGGTTGAGTGATAATCTTTGTGTTGTTTCAAATTATCATTTAACTGGTTATGAATTGTTTGTTTTAGGTCTCTTGAATCTTGTACGTTATTCCTACTTCAAAACTATTTAGGTGCGTATCGAAAACCCGAGTTTTTACGAATTTCAAATGCCAAAAAACATGGTTATCGATGCCACATGGCCGTGTGAGTCGCACGGCCGTGTGATAGGCCATGTGACAGGTCGTTTAGTAGGCTGTCTATCTCACTGTCGACCAAGTAAGAGCCACACGTGTAACACCCCTTACCTGAGTCTGACACCAAGACCGGATACAAGGCATTACCATGCTTAATCTTACTTAACTCTTCAAATTAGGCTATAAAATTTCGTTTAAGCCTATCACTTACTCAATCTCGGCCTACGAGGCCTTAAACATACCTCCGAGAGGTTTTGGGACTAATCTCGAAAACTTTTACAAACTTGAGAAACTTTTCCTCAAAACAGGGGCCACATGCCCGTGTTGGTCTGGGGACACACCCGTGTGCCCCTAAAACATGCCCGTGCCTTCCACCGGTGGTCGACACTGACTAGTTCACAGGGCCTTGACATGCCCGTGGCACTGGCCCGTGTACCAAACCTTAGTATTCTGACTTATCCACACTACTTGGGCACACGCCCATGTGCTAACCGTGCCTCCCACACTGTCTAGACACACGCCCGTGTGTCTACTCATGTGGACAATTAGCAGGCTATCTACCAAGCCTTTTGACACTCTCATTTGCATACATTCATACATCATCACATAACTTCACATAGCATCAATATAACTCTTGAATTAAGGACATTTAATCATAAAAGAGATAAAGCCTTCATCCCATACACTAGGAATAACTATTCCCAATACAATTACAAACAACTTAAGCCATCATCTATGGCTATACACAACCAAACTATAAGTTCCCTTAGGCCAACACAATTTGGCTACATCAATTAGAACTTAATCAACTTTAAAAGAATCCTTATACATGCCATGACTCACAAGAACTTGAAACATCATACCAAGCGTCTATTCGATAGTGTGAAAACATCTCCGGTGGCCTCCAACCCGAGCTAGTTAAAATAACCTAGAAGAGATGGGAAAAAGAAAAGGAGTAAGCAATAACGCTTAGTAAGTTCATCTGCATAACCGACCAATTCTGATATTCATTAAATATACACGACTGTAAGATATTGAAATTGAGTTTTTCTCATAAAATCATGGTTACTTACTCCACCATTCTTGAAGCTTACTCATTCTATCTCTTACCATATTTTTATCATGCCATAAGCCAAGTGCTCGTGTTAATTAGTATACATTCCTGCACTTGTCACCACAGGATCACGTAAAACAACACGTCAAGCATTTTCATCAACCCACTCATACTACTAAACTCTCGGTGGTTTCGCATTTAGCCCACCATTATTATTGTAACACCCCAAACCCGGCCCAGCGTTACGAGCGGATTTGGTATGTCACACGAACGAAACATGTTAAACCTTTTTTTTATTTGTACTAAAATTTTGCTTTGTTAAAATCAAGAAAACAAGTTTGATTTGATAAAATACTACTAACCTCGAAGATTTGATTGATAAATTGATAAATTTGAACTAATGATCTTACAAAACTGTTTCTTTTGAAAATATATTTACTAGTTCGAGAGAAAATATCTGTGTTAAAAATATTTTTAAAAGTTTATTTTGCAAATCCATTTGTTAATCGGTTTTGGAAACCATTATTTAAGTTTTTAGAAAATTCCCTTTTTAAACAATTTAAGAAAAATAATAAAAACATCCCAACCATAAAGCAAAATAAAAATAGTCCAGAGGCCTTATTATAACTTAAAAACCCGAATTAGTAAAAGCAGCTAAATAAAATAAACGAGAAAGAAGTCTAAAGTCCAAATAAACCATTTCTGAAGTATGGCCTCCATCGAGTCATCCATGGCCTAAGTCCACATCACTGAGTATTACCTGAAAGGGATAAGAGAGAAGGGGTGAGTTACAAGAACTCAGTGCCTAATCCCCTTACCATTATCCATTGGGCCGGAACCCATATAGCAATCATCTTGGGCCTAAGCCCATTTACTTAACAATCTTAAAATGAAGCAAATGTATGAATGTATGCAACTTCCAACCCAACATAATAATCCATCCGCTACACACCACCCGTACCAACCAACACACCTGTGGGGATCTTTTGTCAGCCCACCCCGCCAATACAGCAATCGCATGCATTAATCCATTTATAACAAATTTAATTGTGGACAAGCCACCAGAATAACAGAATTTAAGTGGCATTGCCACTATATAGATTTGTGGCAGAGCCACCAAAATTATGTGGCAGAGCCACCAGAACTTCTCTTCAATATTATCTCATCCCATGCAAATCATGCATATAATGCATAACAAAACATAATATAATAACAATAATTTATTTGAATGTTTATTATAAAAATTTTGGCCCATTATAACAAAATATCAAATTGGCCTATTTAGCAATCAGATCGGCCCATATATAAAAATTATCACGATTTGGCCCATTAGCCATAAAATCATATTGGCCCACTAATCAATTTGTCCATTCGGCCCATAAGGCAAAATATCAGATTGGCCCATTTAGCAAAATATCAAATCGACCCATTAAACAATTTCGTAATTCGGCCCTTTAGGGGTATTTTCATAATTTTGATCCAAAAGGGCATTTTCGTAATTTACCCTCTAGGGGTATTTTAGTAATTTCGCAACCCAAGGGTATTTCATAAATTTTACCCACCAAGGGTAATTCGTTTGGGGCACAAAAATTGAAACTGTCCATCTGTATTATGTTGACTAAATTGACTATAACTCGAGTTAGAAAACTCATAATTTAGATCCGTAAATTTTCTCTGAAACTAGACTCATATATCATCTTACTGTAATTTTTCCAGAATTTTTGGATAAACCACTTAGTACAGTTTATTCATTAAAGTTTCCCTTGTTTCACTATTTGATAGTTCTGCCCTCTCTTCACAAAATCTCAAATATCTCATTGTACAGAACTCACATAATGTTTTCATTTGCTCCAAATAAAACTAGACTCACTAAGGATTCTATGAATATAAACCATGTTCCATAATTATGTTTTTACAATTTATAATGACTTTTCCAAGTCAGAATAGGGGATCACGTAATCATTCTGAACCAGTCTTACAAAAATTTAAAAATCTCAAAATATACTAATCCTTTGCTTGTCTGTTTCTTTTTTGAGAAAATAGACTCAATTAGCTTTCAATCCATATCTCCACCACTTTCTAATTCAATTTCCACTATTTTTGGTGATTTTTCAAAATCACGTCACTGCTACTAACCAAAACTGTTTTATTGCAAAATATGGTTACCACTTCGAACATACGTACGCCCGAGTGGTCACAGATGCCGGTTTGCAGCTTTTCAGTCTTTCGACCGAATCACAAAACATTCCATGCAAACATTTAGAGAAGTATGAGATTACACACCTGGTTTTGGTAAGGACTAAACCTTCTTGATCGTCGGCACCTATGGACCACTATTTCCGAAGGATTAACAAGTAGAGAGTATCGAGCGATTTAGTGCCTAACAACATAATCGATTAGCCAACCTTTCAATCCGATTAACACCATAACCGAATAGTGATATCAAATGGACTATGAAAAGACTCCTTACCTTAATCGATGATAAACCCAATTTCCACCAATTGACTTATGGCTACGGATGGGACAAGGATATGAGATTCGGCAAGAAGAAAGAAGAATTGAGAGAGTTGAGAATGGAGGAAAGAAAGACTACCAAAGGGAGAAAAGACCCAAAATGTCACAATTACACACTTGGCAAATGTTTTTTTTTTCCTTCTTCAAAACCACATAAGAGAATTCGGCATACCCCTCAACCAAACCAAAAACACCCTCCAAAATAACACCACCCTCATGACCGAAACTCTCCCCATACACATCCAAATTTTTGGCCAAATTTTTCCACAAATTACTCTCCATCATTCCTTTTGTCTCCCACTTCTTCTTTTTTTCTCCCCAATTCACTCTCCATCCTTCCTTTTGTCTCCCATAATCACTCCCTCACCTACTCCACTAATCAATCATCATCATTTATATCTTTTTTTTTTTGGATGTTACTGTTATACATTCATGTATAGTTATCCACATGCATTTCTCTATTTCAAATGTTCATCCTAGAACATCCTCACACACTACTATTCTTACTTAACTTCTTACGATACTTGTTCGCATTCACAATATGCATTAATAAATCTATCTCATGCAACTAAGGTGTATTCAATACATATCACCCACTAGAGGTTCATCTCATACTGAATTCATCTCAATTCAATTCTAACACATACTTGTGCTTCTCGTGGTACAACCACATACTTTCTTTCTTTCAACATACCCATTGAATCACTCAAATTGTTAATAACAATCTTGAGTCTCATACATATAGTGTCATATTGACATCATACCCCAATAGGGTCTTACTTGAATTAACATATTGATGTCATGTCCCTGACATGGTCATATACAAATTCTTACTCCGAGGCCATATGCCAATATGGTCTTAAACGAGACCTTAACTATCATCACATCATACTATATACATTACCCTTTACTCTTAAATTCAATTCTCTTGACATCTTATCAAAAGATATTTCATACATTTATAGAGTAAATATACATTCCATACAACATTGGAATATTAAATTAACTCATTGTAATTGCAACATTTGCACATCAACTTACTTCGATGTCGAAAGGGCCGAAAGGGACTTTTTGCCCATATTTCTCTTTTCAACCGTTCTAAGTTCGAAACTCATTTTCTTTGATCTAGAATATGAAATTTACTGAATTAATCACTTATAAATCATAATACACCATAATCCACACTTTAGGCAAAAATGACTATTTTGCCCCTACACTTTGGCAAAATTACGATTTTGCCCCTAGGCTCGTAAATAAAATTTCATCACATTTTCTTATTAAACAAGTCTAGCTGAACATTTAATCCTCTTACAACTGTCCACAATTCCAACTATTTCATGCCTTAATGAACAATTTACAACTTTTGCATTTTTGCCCCAATTAGGTGTTTTCATAACAACACCTTTCACAAAAGTTGTTTATCATCATCCTATCATTCATTTTCTTCCATAAAAACTAATCAATCAACATAAACTCTACCATGGTAAGCCCCTAGACTTTCAAACATGTTGCAAACTAGTCCTCTCATTAGCTAGCTTAAGCTTTGAGGACTCCAAAAATACAAAAATCATCAAAAACAACCATCAAATTGACTTACTTGAAGAGAAAATGAGCTGCTGAAATTTCAAGCTTCCAAATCCCTCCCATGGCTGATATTTTCAGTTGGAGAAGAAAACCAAATAAAAAGATGATAACTTTTGCTTATATGATCTTATTTTATTCATTTTCTCCAACTAATATCACCAACTTTTGACTACAATAGATGCACTTGTCCCCTATGCACCCTATGGCCGACCAAGTCAATTAAAAAAGGCCAAATTGCACATTTAGGACCTCTAATTTATAATCCACAACTATATGGTACCTCTAGCAAATAAAATAGAACTTTCGCACTTTATGCGATTTAGTCCTTTTTTCAGAATTTAGCTAGAAATCGCTAAAATTAAGGCACCAAAATTTTCATGCATCCTTATAAACATGTTATAACACATAACATAACATGAAAATAATTTTCTCTAACCTCGAATTAGTGATTTTGAGATCACTGTTCTGACTAGCCCCTAAATCGGGCTATTACAACACGGGCATGTGTCTAGACTGTGTGGCTATGTTAGTGCAGGGTTCACACGGGCCAAGGACACGGCGTGTGTCTAGGATGTGTACCTCATTATTTACAAATCTAAGGTTCACAAGGGCCAAGGACACGGGCGTGTGTCCAGGCCATGTACCTCACTGTTTACAAAATAGGATCGCACGAATAGAGGACATGGCTATGTGTTAGGATGTGTGGGGTCGCACGAGCCAGCTACCTAGGCCGTCTAAGACCACACGGGTGTGTAGGCCTGTTTACAAAATTTTGCCATATTATGAGCATCGCCCAAACTGAATACAAGCCTTTTGTGAGGCCGTTTAAACTAAATTAACTGCATAAACTGATATTCTGTGATCCGAAACTTGAATACTGATTATCAATGTGTGTATTATGTTTGACTAGAATTACTAGAATTGATCTACTATATACGAGAATGAGTTGTAATTGAATATTCGTTTAAAACTCTGTAGTAACTGTTATGTGAAGTACGTATATGCATTGGATAAGAATTGAAATCGGGGGAAGTATTCTATTCTGAACCAGTGGTTAAGTCCCTGGTATCTGTATACTAATTTGGCAGCTAGTCTGCAATCTCTGAAATGTGTTAGACCATCACTCAGTGGTGTGTAAGGTTGGATGGGCAATGAATACCCTATTTGGTGTGTTGGGTTTGTCGGAGATGGTGTGTAGCAGTTGGTATTAAGTAACTGCATTTGTTCCGTGCTGTTCTGCATCTTATTATAGCTTGATCTATTATCCGTTTGTATGGCTCTGATATGTACCTAAATGGACTGTTTCCTGATTCTGAGTCAACATCTGCACTTGGATATCTTGGTTTTACCGATAATATATTGAATACGTAAATAGTTGGGTCCTGATATTAACTCAATTATTGTTGAATGAAATTCAAGTAAATCATAGACTTGATCAGGTTGGCGGATGGGGAGCTCGGTTATGTGCTTATATCATTTAGCATTATGAACTGCTAGTTATTTTCGTAGTTTCAGTTAGTTGGAAGATATTATCGAGATACTGGTTTGTCTTTATTAATCTTTATCAAACTTAAAAGGGTGAGTTACTATAAATTGCAGAATGTGTTTTGATTATCGTTCATTGTAACTCTCCAGGCTTGGCCTTGTCGTCTAGGCCGGGTATAGGGTGTTACATAGAGAGTTCTCAAGTGGAAAAAATGAAAAGCAAGAAAATACCCCTACAAAAGTGAGGACTGATTATGTTTTAACTAACCCTAACTCAAATTTGTTTTAAGGATCCATTGATGGACTTCCAATTATATTACTCTATTATAGATAGACGATTTTACTTGTGGGAAAGAGGTAAGTTGAATATTAATAATTCCCCACAAGTGTTACAAGGTAAGAAAGGTAAGGGAATATTAAAAATTGATTTAAGAAGGTATACCTTGAATGTTTTTGATAAGTATGCTACTGATTCTGTGTGTAAAATATTTCCTTACAACATGTTTTCTCGTTGGTCAAATTTTATTAAACCTTGGCCTGAAAGTTCAATTGATTTTATGGGTTTATCTAGGTATGGCAAAGTTACTTTTGTTGCATTCGATAGGTTTATTAAAGAACTTTATGCATTTGATATTGCAACAAAATTTTCTACCTTAGACTTTAAATATAAATTTTTTACAGAATAATATTAAACTTCTGGATTTTGATTATTATGTGAAATTATTAACTAACCTCTGGAAATACTTATGGATGACCATGCATATTCAAAGAAAGTTATAGTTTATATTTTACTTGAACACTCATGTGCTTAGCGTTTCTTTGTTTAGTTTTGATACCTTAATTTTAAAAGAGACGTCCATGATTGAAGGTAATTTGAAGGATCAAAATAATATCTTTCATTACTTTTTGAATATTATTGAGTCTGTTTCTTGTGCAAAATTTCTTTCTTGTGATTTTTAGAAATAGTTTTGTAATAACCCAAATTCTACGGACACCGAAAAAGTGAGTTTAGGGCCTCCGTCCTAGGAAAACGAGTCCGTAAATATTTATTAAAAATATTTACGAAGTTAGTATAGGTTGAATTAGATTTTTGATAAGTGAATTTAGTTTAATTTAAAGTAATTAGGGAATAGGACTAAAGTGAATAAAGGGTAAAAGTTGAATTGTAGATTAAAAGAAAATAAAAAGGATCAAAATGGCAAATATGCCATTTAGCATAAGTTGAGGCGGCATATGAGTAAAAATCTAAGATTTTTACTTAGATTTTAATTATAAAATATATATATATATATTAGTAATAAATAATATTAAATTAATTTAAAGTAATTATTATATATTATATTATATTATTATAACATAAAGTAATAGAATAAAAGAGATAAGAAAAGAAACAAAGCAAAGAACAGAAAAAAAAAAAAAAAAAAAGAAACAGAGAGCATACGAAACAGGGGAAAGGAAGGAAAGAAAAGAAAAAGGGAAAACTAAGGATTTAAAGCTTGAAGTTTAAATTGGTAAGTCAATCAAGTCCTATTCTCTTAATTTTGATGTTTTAGAAGCTTTAAAGCAAAATTTTGATGAAACTAAGTTGATATTTTGAGAGCTTTTAGGTTTTTAAATATAGTTTATGTTGAAGAAAAAGATGAATTATGGATTAAATTGAATGAAATCTAAGTTAGAATTAGAAAAAGGATTAAATTGTAAGGTAAGCTATAAGTTTTCTACTATAGGGATCAATTTGGAAGAAATTCTAAATTAGGGTTTTATTATGAAAATTATATAATCAAGTTGAATATGGAAGGGATTTAAGTAGAATCAAAGCATGAATTAAGTTAAGAAACAAGTAAACTTAATTAGGATTTAATTGCAAAATAAGTTACAAGAAAACAGTTTTAGGACAGCAGCAGTAGAGTAAATTTGAAAATTCACCAAAAATCGTAGAAGTGGAATTAGAAGTTGAGTGAGATATTAAATTAAAGCTTATTGAGTCTATTTTCATATGAAAGAAACAGAGAAAGCAAATAAGTTCTGTATTATGAGATATTTAAATTTTAGTGAAACTGGTTCAGGGTGATTTCGAGATCCCCTGTTCTGCATTAGAAAAATCATTAGAAATTGCACAAAAATAATTGTGGATTAAAATTTATATGTATGAAATCCTGAATGAGTCTAGTTTCAAATGAGCTAAACAAAGAGGCCATCTAAATTCTGTACAAAGAGTAATTTAATTCGTAGTGAAGAGAGGTCAGAGCAGTTGAACAGTGAAATAGGGGAAACTTTAATAATAATCTGGTATTGATTGGCCATACCAAAAATTCTGAAAAATTTACAGTAAAAGATATATGAGTCTATTTTCAGGGAAAATTTACGGATCTTAATTTGAAGTTCCGTAGCTCCAGATATAGATGATTTAGTGACAATAACTCAGGTAGACAGCCTAGAAAGAACTTATAAGTAAATAATAGAATTGTGTACAAAGAATGTGGAATGAAGAACAAGGTTAGGAATTGAATAAAATTCAATTATTTATTATAATTTAATGCTATATTTAATAATGTAAATTGTTATTATTATTGTAGCAAACAAGGAAATCGAGACGTCTAATACTGAAGGAAGGAAAAAGTGATCGAGGAGTAGCTCGAGAAAATATCGGTTTGTATTATCATAATTCAAGTTATTTATAATTATATGTTAATTTTCAATGTATGTGTATGAAAAGTGAAATTGAGGTAAGTATTGATGCTTGAATTGAATCCGAATGATTATGATCAGTTGAAAGTGAAAGTGATATAAATATGTGATTTAAATACCCTATTAACTAGTCGGGCTGAGTCGGATATAATTGGCATGCCATAGGATTGGAAGTATTCAGGGATTCTTCGACCTTGAGTCGATGAGACACTGGGTGTCATATTATTTACTTCGGATAGATTCAATAAGGTACTGGGTACCTCTTTACTTCGGCTGGGCCGATGAGACACTGGGTGTCACTATATTGCTTCGAACTATCCGATTAGGCACTGGGTGCCAGTATGGTGTGTTTGGTTGGATCCGAGTATCCGCCAAAGTCCGAGTCATGTTAATAGGGGTAACTATGTGAAATAAGAAAATTACATGAATTTGATTATTTGAACCTCTGAATGAAAGAGATATTGTGATACGAAAATATATGTGATTGAGAGATGAACCAGAGGTTCATGAACAATTGGAATTCTATGAATGAGATATTAATTCAAATATTAAAATTGTTACATTGGAAATATAACAACTTAGTATAATTATATGTATAATGTGTTATTTAACTAAGTATGTTTACGATATTTGATCATTGTTATAAATTGAATTATGATAATACCACTGAGTAATTCCAATACTCAGCGTACGGTTTGTTTTCCGTGCGCAGGTTAGTAGAGTTTCTACCCCGGTCCACCATCCAATCCAATCCGACTCCAACAAGAGGATTTTGGTGATGAAATTCTTCCTTAGTTAAGTGGCATGTACTAGATAGTTATATGAATTATGAACATATATATATATACTTAAGTTAAATGCTTTAGTTGTATTTAATGATTATAATATTTTGGATGAGGAAAATGATATAAAGTTATAAAATGATAAATTAGTATTGGTTGTTTTGGTCTGAAATTGCAGGGGGATTTAGGTGAAAATAAGCAGAAATATTGCCGAAATTTTTTTATAGATAAAAGAAAAACTTACGAAGAATTTTCTAGAATGATCGAACAAGTTTCTTTCTACTATTAATATATGCTTAGGCATTGAAAGTCCAATATAGGTATTTAATTATTAAATTATACTATGAATGCTATTTTATTTGTGAATAATTAGTAAATTGTTTGATATGTCCAGTAATACCTTGTAACCCTGTTCCGGCGACGGTTTAGGGTTGGGGGTGTTACAAGTTTTCTTCTCAATTTTCTTTAAGGAGCCGTGGGAATTCATTATTCACACTTCAATTTGCCAATGATTATTTCTTGAAGGCTTGATTAGAGCCATTAATTGAGTTTACTGGGATTTATATCTCAAAGGATTCAATTGGGTATTTATCCTTCTATCCATCATATTCATCGGTTTATCGTTCCATCTTCCACTTTGCTTTAATCTATCTTCTCACTATTTAGCTATTATTTTGAAAATTTATCATTTATTTTTTTTTAAATTTTATTATTTCCTTTGTTATTTTCTAAATTTGTTTGGTTTCTTCCTTTCAAGTCACATCCAAATCTTTCTTTTTCGAGTCAATCAACTTGAATACGATGCTTCTTTCGCTTCCTCTGCCTCACTCACTTATCAACTTTTTTTTTTTAAGTATAACAAGTACAATATAGTTACAAATATAAATAACCATAAATCAATTGTACTAATATAGTCAAGACTAAAACCAAATTAAGATTAACTGAACTAAAACTCAAAAACCTTACGTACATAATTGTGCATGGTAGGTCTTAAACTTAGGTACTCAAGACTCAAGACTTCTGCTTTTGCCAACTAAACTGAAGTCTCATTTGATTAAATTCTAAATATTTGGTTATTCTTAAAAAATTGTAAAAAAATGATAATTCAAAGTTAAAAGAACAATTAAAATTTAGTAATGTCGTTAATATTATACATGCTAAATTGCATGTACACAATTTAAAAATAATTAAATATGAAATAAAATACGATAAGTTATGAAAAGTATTTGATATTAAAAGAAATTCAAACAAAAGTTTAATACGAAATATGATTTCTGAAAAAAAGTTTAACACGAAATATCAAAATTTGATATTAAAAATTTATTTTATATGTTCTCCGAGATATAATTTTCATCTATATTTTTTTCAATCACCCACGTTATAAATGTGACGTAATCTAACATGATTTTAACTTAAAGAGTATCTTATGCTTTACCTGAAAAAAAACAAAACTATCATATTCTTTCGTGACCATTTTAGGTAGCTTTTGGACATTCAAGATTCCAACTCTCCTTATTTAATAACTATTAAGGTTGTCGGAAAATGATTCTTTTAAAAATGAATTGATTTTTTGAAAAAAAAAATTGATATATATTGTATTGCTTAAAATATTTTTTGTAAAATATTTTTTGTTTTTTGACAAAATTTTTCAAAATTATTTTTTAAAAGTTGTTTTTTGTACACAAACACAAAATAAATATTTTTATTACAAAATATTATAACACAATTTCCTTTTCTCAATTGAAATTTATTTTATAATAAGATAATATTTTGTAATAATCAAATATAAACTTGATAATAAATAATGGCTAATTTAAATTACATATATTCTATATATGAGATAAATAAGCTAAGCATTACTTAAACAAATACTCATATTTGTATAATTAAAATATTCATATTTTATACTAGGTTAAAAATTTTAATAAGTCCTTATATTCTTCATAAATTTCAAATTTAGTCTCTATACTTCGTAAAAGTTGGTAAACTACTTTAGAAGTGCAATTCCTCCAATAGAATTATTTGTAAAAGTTCAAGAATTGTGTTAATTTTATAAACCTTTTTATCTTTGATTGAATATCATGTTTTAATTAGCTCCTTTAACTCATAAATAGTTCTGTCATAAATCAATCTGAAATTTTTGTAATTGCTTCGACACCGAATGTGATATCCCGATACATTAACCCGGCGATCGGGTCGGGTATGAAGGTGTTACACATTGGATGTGATTTACTCTTTATATTGTTAATTTATTATACAAAAATTATATCATTTTAGAAAATAGTAATTTATCAAAAAATCCAAATACGTTAAAAGATATTTCTTTAATTGATAAATTTTTTTAGTTAGAAGTGAAAAGACACATCAAGAATAGGAATAAAAAAAAGTTTTGATATGAACGCAGTCTACAAATTTCATGCGCATAAACATTGTTGTTATGGACAATGCATGCATGGTGTAAACTAGTATATAAGTAGGTGTGTATTGCAATATTTGAAGCATAACACAACCAAACCATAGCACATAGATAGCTACCATGGCTGCTTCTCAGAAAAATGCTCAACAAACCACAAACGGCAAGCTTTCGAACTCTTCCAGCGAAGCTCTAACCTTGACTGACAAGAAAGTTTGGCAAGGCTCTCATTATGCGGATTTCCCAGAAATAATTGAAGATGGAGATGCGAGAGAGTTTACACATGAATCAGTGACTGATGATGCTGATAGTCTTGGTTCAGTTGCTGGTCTTGTGTACAGGCGACGTGATGGAACTAAGTGGGTTGTTGCCTGGAGCAACCCTCTAGATGAGAACAGCAAGGTATATATTGCACTCGATTCAATCTTATCATTAATTAACTAGTTAGAATGGGTACACATAATCATTTAATCTATGATTAATTGCATGCATGCTGCAGGTCTATACTGATATCCAAAGGCAACCTGTTCACTGGGGGCAAATCAAAACCGACCTTGAGAAAAGAGGAAAACCAAAATATAAAGTTACAAAGTTTGGGTACGTTGCATCTATTGAAATTGATGCCGCGAGCCGTTCACCCACAATGAAGGCATCATTTGGGTTAGAGGCTTAACTGCCTTTGCTTCTTCATCAAGCTATGCTGGTAATTAAGGCTATCAAAATTAAATAATAATGTGCTGCCTGCTACTGCATTACCTGTACTACAATTAGAATAAAAAAAATTGATAGCCGGTACAACTATTAGAATTGTGTAGGCCTTCACAATCATGTCAATGCCATGTATATATACATGGTTGACTATTTGTATAATATTATGGAAAAATAAAACAGAATGGCCTTTACTATTTTATCTTTTGACTCAATTTATAGTTTATGTTTTCTCCAACTTCCGCATCCACCCATCGTATCATCAAACTACAAACCAGGAACCATAACATAGAAAATCTGACAACAAATAAACTCCCAACAACAATTCAACAAACCATGTCTCCAACAGCACAATAAAACATAACTAGCATCCCAGCAACTTGATACATAACCAGTAGCTGCAACTACCACCAAGTAAACAGGCTTGATTGGTAAAAGTCAGAAATCGTCAAGGCATCTGTTATACATTCCACCTGACGCCTTGCCAATACAGACTTCACCAATAGCTTAAATCAAATTATCAATGCCAACAACTTTCTTGTAGAATCTATGGCCAATGGAGCTAATAGCAACCCAAAAGAAAACAGGACAACTTTTTCGGTGAGATATCTAATCTCGTAGTACAGCATGGTTGAGGTTAAGGCTTTGACGGTTGTGGATTGACCTTCTTTGAGTACGGTAAGATTGTCCTGGGAAAGCATCTCTCGCGATTGAGCTAGAGCCTTGTTCCAATAAGTGCATATGTTAAAAAAAAAAAAAAAAAAAAACCCATAAAAACAAGATTTGATATAAAACTTTATTAACCAAGTTCTATCATATCAAATCATCAATAATAAATCAAGAACAAGACTAAATGTGGAAGCGTTGGAATTTCGACATTAAGGAAAAAAGAATTGTAGAGAAGAGACTAGAATTTTAGCAACTAAAACTGTCCGGTAAAATTCTATATGTTTTTACGCTATATTTGAACAATGTAATACTAGTATTTATAACAAGAAAAAAAACTCCTAAATATGGGTTCGCCAGTTTTTAAGAGTTCGCCAAACCTGAAGGTTTCGCCATGTTCAGTCCTCCACATGTGTTTGCCTTGTGTTGTGGGCTCGACACTCTCGAAGAGTTAGCCAAGTGTGTTTGTTGTATGAATGGTCATCTCATAACAGGAAGCGTACCCAAATCCATCGATTTCTTGAAATCTCTATTGTAATGGGCCCATTTTGCCCGGGGCCTAAACTAATAACCCAAACAAAATAAATAAAATACAAATGAACCAAAATAAATAAAAAGTCTGTTTTTTTTTTAAACAATCCATTACAATAGGCCCAAAACCCTAATGGCCCTTGACCAAAAAAAAAAACCCTAAAGTCCAAATCAGCCCAAAACTTAAAAAAAAAAAAATAAAAAAACTAAGGCTAGCCCTCTTCAGCCGCCGCCGCCACGTCAGCACCGTACTCCTCTACGCACCACCGTATGTACCTGCAAAAGAAGGACAAAAACAACAACAGAGAAAAAAATAAGAACAAATATTATATTTTTTTAATTTCGGCTATAAAACCTTGTATTATTCTGGACAAAAGGAGGATTCTTTTCTTTTGAAATACAAAAAACACAGACACTTATTAATAAAAAAACAACAGTGAGAAGGTGATTTTTTTTTACTCTTGTTTTAAATTTTTGTTTTATTTTTCACTTTTTTTCATATACGAAAATAATAAATAAGAAAAAAGGGGAGAAGAAAACTCACCGGGTGTTCGGGCCTTCAACGTCGTGAAGCCAAGGTAGTCACCTCCGAGGATAGGTGGCCGAAAACCGAAAGGTTGCTTGAGTTTTCGGGCGTTTTCGTTAATATTTTAGGGATTTTGGGCTCGGATTTGTGTTTAGGAAGGTCGGAGGGGCTATTCGGGAAGTTTTGGTTTTTTTCGACCACTGCGAAAGGTGGCGCCGTCGCCGGTGACCGGAGCCCAGGCCTGTGCATACGGGTTGAGAGAAAAGGAGAGAAAAGGTTTTCAGTTTTTTTTAAAAGAGTGGCTAAAATGTAATTTTGTGGGAAAATTTTAACTTAAATAGGCCCTACAAAATGACGCCGTTTTGGGTCAATGCACAGACGCCAAAACAGCGTCGTTTTGAGCTTGACCCGCACGCGCGACCCGACCCGCAAGGAGAATTCGCTTGTTTTTAATAATTGGGTTATTTACCCTTTCTGTCCTTCTGCTTTTATGGGCTATTTTAATTTAGTCCTTTCTTGATTTTTTTCTTTCTTTTTAATCTTACCGCATAATTTTGTTTTTGTTACATTTCGGCCCGTATTGAAACGCTGCGTATAAGGATTGGGAATAATTTCCCATCTAGTCCTACACTCTTGAGCGCGTTATAATTAAGCCCTTCAACCTGCCCCTGTTAAAATGTATCCCTAAAATCCCTCTAAGTTACATTTTAATCCTTGGGCTATTTAATTTATTTATGTCTGCTACCTAATAACCCTATTGGCTGCTACCTAATGGTTCATACTAGGTTGCTTAAATGTCTACCTAACATCCTAACAATGTACACAGTATCCTAAAATCCCTCTAAGTTATAATAAACTACTTTCTATTACATTTATTTATGTCTCTGTCTTTATTTTTTTTAGGTTGGTATTGACACTATGCAACTCTCGTAAATCGCTCTTATTAGTATATTGGTTGTCATTTGGGTAAAAATTTTATTCGCATATCATCATCTTTTAATAAAAATAAAAAATAATAAAAATAAATTTCGTTTAAGTAAAACACTTGATATTATTCAAAAAAAGAAAATTTTTAAAATAGGACAATATTTTGCATTTTGGAGATTCGAGAAACCGTACCCTAACTTACGGGGTTTCATTTTTCTCGTTAAACCTAAATAGCAAAATATCCTTTTAGATTTCAAAACACACGAAATTTCAAAATACACGAGCATGTAATCTTTTATTCTCTGAAGATACCTCATAACCCTATTGCCTGCTACCTAATGGTTCATACTAGGTTGCTTAAATGTCTACCTAACATCCTAACAATGTACACAGTATCCAGACGCGTACATACCTAAGCATACATTAGACTCCCAATAATTGATGCATAGGGAATCTTCTGCATTACCTGAATTTCATAGTTACTTTTAGGGCATTGAGTAAGATTATATTTGTCTCCTTTAGCAACAGGGGTGTCACCTGGTCTACTCTAACACCCCAAACCTGGCCTAAACATTTTGGTAAAATCCAGGTGTGTTACGAAGAAGAGTTTTGAAGCCGATATACTTCGATAAAACAATGTTTTAGTTATTTGACAAAATGTCCTAATTTTATAAAACATATTCATTTTTATATATATTACTGAAACCGTTACATTTTGTTTTAAAAAGTTAACCAATTAATTTGCAGCAGAAGTTTGAAAATCGTTTAAAAAAAACCAAGCTCGTGTTTTCAAAAATTACAAAACTCTCACGAAACCGAAAATTTCAGTAAAATAGTTAATTAATAATAATAATAATGAAAACAATTTCTGTCAAGTGGTCACCGCTAAGCCTCCGTCACACTGACCCATTTGTGTCGGGATTACCTGAACAGAACAGACAAACAGATGTGAGTTTTCGTAATCTCAGTGTGTAACCCAACAGAGATAGTCATGCAATATACACAGGATTTCATATATAGTCAGATATAGATTTCGACCTAAGTCCATAACAGAAATAGATATCAGAATCAGATAACAGATCAGACATACAGAATCCTACCCCTACCCCTATCCCCTACACACCATCTCCGTCCATCGCATCACACCATATGGGGTTAAAAAAACCCACCCAACCCTACACACCATATTGTGTCGATATGACACATAACAAATCATATGTAGTCAAGCTGCCAGTATATAAGCGAAAGGTCGTCGTACAGATCATTTCCTCCATATAAACAAATCCCACCCCAAACACAAATACAGAATACATATGCAAAAAAAAAAAAAAAATAGAATAAACATGCTTAACATGCTCGTATACAGATAAATACATACCTAACAGTACAGTCAGACATACATATCAGTTTCCTACTCAAATCAGACTATCAGAGTATCAGATCGTATGAATTAGGATTTGGTTAGCCCTTACCGACCCTATGGTAGGCCCACAGTCGATTGGAACGACCCGTACAACCCTAGGGAAATTTTTAGAATTGTGGGCTCACAAGCCCGTGTGGGCCCATAAGCCCAAATTGGCCTTGCCTGTGTGGCCCACACAACCTGGCCAAAAACCTACATGCCCAATCTGACCTAGCCTATGTGGCCCACACGGCCACACCATAGCCAACACACGATCGTGTCTCGGGCACGACCACACCTACGGCATTCATACGGTCGTGTCTCACACACGACCAGCCACACGGGCACAGTGCCCTTTTTTGGCTTTCGTCGAACCTCGATTTTTTGTGTTTAGGGTATACTCCTTGTTCATTTTTTATGCTGCAGCAATCCTGAGCCCTCTGAAACCTAAGAAATAGCATCCCATTGACCAATTAGCAACAAATCTACGAATCGACAACATAACTCGAAATAATGCACATAACTTACTGTCAACAAGAACAGATACTAACGTGGTTTAGACTGTCAAAGCAAAACTCCCTTCTCCACAGCCTTCTCCAACAAAAAATTTCACAAAAATCAAATCCCCTATCTACATCAATACGCTACTATGAAAAGAATAAACCAATAGCTTACCCAAATCACATAAAAATGCCAAGTTCCAAAGTGCAACGTGAAGAACAAAAGATGTAAACAATTTGAAGGGGAAGGAAAACGAGAGAAAGAATCAAAGTGTAGAGATGGAGAACAAGAAGGAAACGCCAGAAAGAATAGAGAAACTAACGTCAAAATATTTCCTTGAGAAGAGAGAGAAAAGAAAGAAAAAACAAAAACAAAAACAAAACAAAACAAAATAAAAATAAACCAAAATCCCTCAAATTAAGGCATAATCTCCTATCAACCCAATCCCAGCCACCCACTCTCTCATCCACTTATAGAGACTTCCAAACCTATCCAAACTATCTCAGACAACTGAAGCAAAAATTATCACCCACGCTCACACAGTGATTCGAACATAAGACCTCCAGCAAGCTAACTCCTTCCCACTCGAACCAGCAAGCTCATTCTAATACGAGTTTACAAATAGTATTACATAAGCCCACCCAATAGGAATAAGGCTTGGATAAAAAAAATAGAATTTTCCAGAGAATGAGACTTGAACCCAAGACCTTAAACACACACGCAAAACACTTAACCACTAAAGAAAATACTTAATTATGTCAAGATTTATAGAAACAAGATTAATTTATTCAGGGCGTTACATCTACAACCTTACATGTCATATCTTTTGGGTCATTTATTGATATAGCTTTTTTGTGACAATCCAAGAATACCCCAAGATCAGTCTCGATGTATCTAAATTCCTAAAACAAAATAGGCATCCCCAAGATCCCAAAGACTTTGTTTTTCTAGTAAGGTCTTCCACTGCTTAAAGATCCCGAAGACTTCGTTTTTGTGCTTCAGGAAGTATACCTAAGCTTTTCTGGAGTGGTTATCGATAAAAGTTAGAAGATATCTACTACCTCCTTTGGAGATGACTGGAGTAGGACCCCATAAATCAGAATGAATATAGTTAAGGGTCCCTTTAGTCCTGTGCAATGCCAAATCAAAGTTGGCTCGAGTCTGCTTCCCATAAATGCAATGCTCGCAGAAAAGTAAGGGCTAGTTTAGCATTGCTTTTGAAAAATACTTTTAAAAAGTGTTGTGGAAAAATGCTTTTGAGAAGTGCTTTTTAGACGTACTTTTGAAAAGTTTGATTTAAGATTTAACTGTTTAGAATTGCTGTCAAAAAGTCCTTTTGAGAAATAAAATTTACATTTTAGACATGGTATTATAATGTAACAAATATGCATTTAAATAATGTTCAAATTAGTTATTTTATGATATTTTAGTAAGAATATAATAAGTAATTTATTAAAACTTGTTGTTGATATTTTAATATATGAAATATAAATTTTAAATATTTTTAAGCAATTAATATTAATTATTTATAAAATTGAATTAGATATCAACACATTTGTGTTATTTTGTTTTAAAATGTAATTTGAATATATAACCCATATTAGATATTAACATAACATAGAAAACATAAACCTAAAAAATTAAAATATTACATGTATTTGAATTAAAGTTTCAAAAAGTGGTAATATTTATTTACCATATATAAATATTAAAAAATTTTACATTAGGATTTGAAATTTAAAGTGAATTCATTAAATTAGAAGCTATAACATCTCTTGTTAATTCCATTTGAATTGTTTGCTCACCACCACCACCACCACCATAGTTTCTCCATCATGCAGATTATAACACCCCGGTTCTTAGGGTTGGAAGTTTTGTGAGTTGTGGGAAGGGGGCAGTGGCTAAATCGGACTGTTGTGTATATTTTTGCACTCAAGTGTCAGAATGGGCCTGTTGCTTTGGTGGTTGGTTGTATGTTAGTTTAGCTTGGGGGTTTTGGGTTCGAGTCCTTAGGTGTGCTTTGAGGGAATTCTTTTGATTTAGCTTTGTTCTGGTTTTAAAATGTTAGATTTTATTTTTTATTTGTTTTGCTTATTTTTATTTTTTATTTTTATTTTTGATATGACAAAATAGGGGAAAAAGAAAAAAAGGAGTTTCTTTCACTTTATGGGTTTCCTAATGTTTCTCTTTACATTCCTCTTTTCTCCTCTCTTCTCACTAGATTCTTTCTTTTTCGTCATTTTGATGTGGTTTTGGGTTCTTGAGGGAGATATAATTGCGTAGCAAGTGAAGGCTTTGTGGTTCACTGATTGTTGGGGTGTTTTATCGCAAATTAAGGTGTGGGTTTGATCGCTAAAATCAGAACTTTAAAATTTATAATGAATGTGATCGAACCTGGAAACTAACTCTGACAACGATTAAAGGCAAGTGTACCTATTGAACAGTAGTATAGCTTAGGCAAGATCGGATTGTCGAACCCACAGAAACTAAAATTACTAATACTAACCTTCTTTTTATTATATAGCCTTAAAAATAAAGCGAAGTTGCTTAATCTAAAATTAATGAACTACTAAGCTAAGGACACAAGACAAAAAGAACGAATTGAGAAAATAACTTTTGGGAAAAAATCAGTTGATTAAGACGATACCCTTAGGAAGAATCCATCTAGACTCCTCTTATTATCTACCACTGAATCATACGATTTATTTACTTAGCTTGATCCGTTAGACTCCCTAACCTATATTAAACCCTCTCTCGAGGCGAATAACGTCTAATCCTAGGTTAATTCGTGGAACTCTCGTTCTCTTATAATAACCCCCTAGGAAAGTAGTAAATCGATCTGTGGACTCCCATATTAGGTTTCACCCTAATCTGGCAAAATCTCGTCACCCTGTCTCTAGGCGTGCGATCAACTCCGCTTAATTACGCTAGATCTACTCTTAAGCAGGGTCTATTCCTCCTCTACCTAAGCACATCAGATTTGGATTAATATGCATAATTAAGAACAAACTAAGTATTTATTATATAATTCAATAATAAATAACAAAATTCATCATAGGTTTCATCCCCTTCGGGTATCTGAAGGGTTTAATTCATAATAAAATAAGAAAACGTCTCAAGAGAAAAGATAAAACAAAACATAAGAAATCCTTAAAACTCCCTGAAGGAATTGAAGGAGAAATTCGCTGTCTTGAGTAGAACTCCAGCTTATTGAGATGGATCAACTGGCTATCCTCGAGTGATCTCCCACAAATCTGCCCTTTTCGCCTTGGCTCCTAGCCTAGCTGAACGCCCCCTCAAAGGTGGTACTTAGGGGGTTTATATAGGCTTTCAAAACAGGTTTCTTTGCCCCGAAGTATCCAAATCTGAATGAAATTTCTCTTTGCCACGACAGGGACACAACCATGTCACACGCCCGTGTGAATCGACTTCAGGCCGTGTTCAGACTTCTTAATGAGGCACGGCCGTGTGACTCGGTTGAGAAGTGTTCTAGATGCATGATGAGGCACGGCCATGTGATATTTTGGCCAGGCTGTGTCGACTTCGTGATATGGCCCATTTACTCTGTTTTGGGCCCGTTTTGTGTTCTTTTTATCCTCGGGTGCTTTTCTAGGTATAAGACATGAAAAGAAAGGATTAAGAGCACCTTTTTACATAAATCGAGGCTTAATTCATCCAAAAGCATATTAAATGTGGGCTTAAAATATGTTACTTTTACGGTTTATCAGGGTTCTGAACTCTTCTTTTCGTTATCTAAATACTGGGTTGAATCTGTGAAATTCTACATAAGTGTGTGTTCTGAACTATGTAACTCAGTACCTTATTGTTATGGAATTCGACAACCTTTAGGGTGATTTTATAGTTGCAAAATTGAGGCTCGAATTGGTGTTAAATTGCATGAAATTTGGTTTGTTATGTTATGTTTCTGAAATTATTTTATTGGGGGTCGGCTTAGCGATCGAAAAGCTTAATTTTCAAGCTAGTTTTGGGTGGTTTCGTGACCACATGGCTGGCCACACGAGTGTATTCCTCGCAAAGCCATGTGCATTTAGGAACTGGGATTTTCAGACAAATTTTGGCTCTATACAGCCTAGCCACACAATCATGTGGATGATTTGGGGATTTTAGTCGATTTCCACACGGCCGTGTCCCTTGGGCACACAGGCGTGTGCATTTGGGAATTAGGGTTTGGGTGTTTTGGTGCCACACGGCCTTGTGGCTAATTTGGGGATTTAGGGATCCCACACAGGCGTGTGCTTTAGGCACACGGCCGTGTCTAGTGGGCACACGACTATGTGATACTCTCACACGGCCGTGACTACCCTGTACCCTATTTTACCACAAAAGGACATAGAGTTACAGGGCCAGATCACACGGCCAGGTCCCTAGGTCACACAGACGTGTGCCTTAACCACATGGTTGTATGCCTCATTTCACACGAGCGTATTCCTCCCTATATGAGCGTGTTGAGCCCCACACGGCCTAGGCACTTCCACATGGCTGGAGCATACGGTCGTGTGGCCCTATTTTGTAAATTTTTGTTCTGTTGCATAACTTATCCATTCTGTTTCTTGTGTCGTCCAATGGTTGTTGGGGCCTTTGCATAAGTATTAAGGAATCTAGGGTCATGTGATTAACTGTAAGCGTTGTAATAGCCAATTTTGGCCTAGATCAAAAATAAAAATTAAAACCCAACCCAAAACAGTCCAAATCCTTAAACCCATTCAATCCTAGACCCAACAAGATCAAACCCAAATCTAAATCTTCCCCAAACCCAACAGACCCAACTAGCCCAAATTAGGGTTTTAGAAAAGTTGAAACCCTAAGTGCAGCCGCCTCTGCCTTCTGACCTACCGCCATCACTGCACATCAACAGATCCCCCACGCATGCCACCATTCCTCCACGCCTCTGGCACCACCTACAAAACCAAGACCAACGCGAAACAGAACAAAGAAGAAAAGGAAAAAAAGCAACTAAAAACAAAACAAAAAGAAACAAAAACGGATCTATGTAGCTCAGCTGTAAAAGCTGAAATAATTCCCTTGTATTTTTTTTACGAATATCAGAAATCAACAACAAAGATTGAAACAAAAAAATCCTAAAGATGTTTGTTTCTTACTTTTTGTTTACTGTCAATCTTTATTTTTCCTTTTTTACAAATCTTTTAGCGTGCATGAAACAAAAAAAAAGATCGATTGAAGGTGATTGTTGTTTTAGTTTTGTTTTTATTTACCTTAAAGTTTTTATTTTTATATACATACATACAAAAAATTAAAAAGAAAAGGTAAGGGAACCTTACCTGAATCCACATGGTGTGTCGTCAGAGGGCTCACTCCATAGCCGCAATTGGATTCAAAAGGGGGTCGAGGGCCTTTGGTCTCGGTACCCATGGGGATTCAGGGGCTCGGCTTCAAACGAGGCTCAAAACAGGGGCTAAAGGCCTATTTTGCACACCGTCGGCCACCGTATGCGATGGTCAGTCCTTTTGTCGGAAAAGATGAGAGGGGATTTGGAGAAGAAAAGGGGCTGCAGTGGTTTTTAAAAAAATTTAGGGTTAATTGTGATTTCAAAAAATTTTGGGAATTTAGGGTTAATTGTGATTTCAAAAAATTTTGGGCCTTTTATATATTTAATGAAACGACGCCGTTTGGCTTTGGGGGGTGACTACGCGTTTTCCCTTAACGGGAGATTTGCACGATTAGTCCCTCCCTTTTGCAACGCAGTTCGATTAGGCTCTAGTTTCTTGTCTTTTCTCATTCCTAATTCGGCCCTCAGGTTTCGTTTAGTCTTCAATTTGGTCCCTTGTGCTGTCAGTTGAACACGCGCAGAGAACTTAGGAAATATTTTCCCATCTAGTCCCCGCTAGTTTCTGCGCGTTTCACTTTGATCCTTAATTGGCTTTTTCTTATTTCGAATTTATACCTTGAATGTCAGTCCATTTTTAATCTAGTCCTCGATCTGTTTGATAGGTTTATTTATTTATTTATTTTCTTTAAAAATTATGTTATTATTATTATTATTATTATTATTATTATTATTTATTTTATGTTTTTATATATTACTTTTATTAATCTATTTCGTTTTTTATATATGTTATTTATTTTAAACTTTTTTATACATATATTTTTGAATTGTCAACTATTATAAATTTTTATATACTGTTTTCTTGAAAACTTTTGTGCACATTATTTAGTTTTAAATTTTTTATGCTATTCATTTTAAATCATTTTCATGCTTTTTATTTGTAATCGATTTTACATATTATTCATTTAAATATTTTCTTCATATATCATTTATTTTAATTTTTTGTACATATTATCTATTTTAAATTTATATATTGCTTGGTTTTAAATCGTTTTTTTATATACCTTATTTTAAACCCTTTTGGTTTGTCAAAGTGTTTTATTATTGTTCGTTTTAAGTTTTTAACAATATATTATTTATATGTACATGTTATCTATTTTAAATTTTTATAAATATATCATCTTTTGAACCGTTTTGTGTATTTTAAATTTCTTTTTTCACATTATTTATTTTAAGCTCACTATTTTCATTTAAAAATGTTGTACATTTTATTTATTTTATTTTAATTAACTTTATACTATTTATTTTTTAATTGCTTATTTAATTCATTTGTCTTTGATTATTAATGATTAGTATTTGAATGGTGCATATTTTGAGATTATTGCCATTATGTGTATTTTAATTCGTTTATTTCGTATTTTTTGAATTATAGTTATTCACTCGTATAATGTTGTGTTCATGTATCATTGTTCTAGGCTCATCACTATATTTTCATTTTATATCATCACTTCATGAATCTAACCTCGTTACATTTATTCAATAATTTGTTTTATTTTAATCCAAACGAATAATGCATACCCTTTAGTATTGTACTAGTTATTATTCAAAAAGAAAATTTTTCAAAAACAAAGACAATATTTCGCGTTTCGGGTATTCAAAAAATCGTGCCTTAACTTACGGGGTTTCGATTTTCTTGTTAAACCCAAATAGCTAAATATCCTTTTAAATTTCAAAACATTAAGTTTCAAAAAAATTTAAAGGCGAACTTGTTCTCGAGAGTTTAACTGTCATATCCTAACTTACGGGACGTGAAATTTTGTTATCTCGGGACGAGTGGACCCTTGAAGCTCATTTCAATTCAATTCAAACATTTTAAAAAAAAATTAACATTAATAAAAAGGATCGTATTTTTAAAATCTGTTCAAATTTTTAACTTTCAACGTTAAGACATTAATTAATCAGTTAGGTACCAACCTTTCCTCATGTGTAACCGACTCCCGAACCCGTTTTCCTGATTTTCGTAGACCAAAAGTTGTCATTTTAGTGAATTCAAATTTTATTAAAACGATTGAATTATGAGGTGACCTGATCACACCTCATCAAAAAGGATTGGTGGTGACTCCCATTTTTCGTTTTCATTTTCAGAATATAAAGTCAACCCGTTTTACAAAAAATGGTTTTGACAGCTTGGCGACTCCACTGGGGAACAATAAGAGAGTCAAGCCAAAAATCGAGTAATTTTAGTCTTTTTGTTGAAATTTGAAAATCTGGTTTGTAACATCTTGAAATTTAGAATTTTATGTTTTGCATATACCTTGTGATAGGCTAGTTAAAAATGATTAATTGTGTATGATTAGGGGTCCTAAGAAGCCACGGGATTGAGTTGGGCCTTAGCAAAATTTTTGTGTTTAAGCACTTAAGGAGAGAATGTAAGTGGCATTAATGCTTAAGGAAATAAGTGTGTATTTTGCTAGCATAAGTGAGCATATGGCAAGGAGGTTGTGGCGTCACATGAAGGGCTTTTGGGGAGGAGTTCGAATCCCACCTAGTGCAAAAAAATTTTTGATTAAATTTTTGTGCTTCTCTTCCAAGTGTCGGCCATGGTCTTAATTAAGGTAAAGAAGACTTTTTATTTATGGAAAGATGACTAAGGATTATGGCAAGGAGGAAAACAAGGGAAAATGAAGGAAAGAAATCAAATAAAAAGGCAAGGGAGGGAACATGTTGGCCGAATATTAAGAGTTACCAAGGGAAGGAATTTTTGGTCAACATGCATCTTTTTGGTAAAGGTGTAATCGGTTTTGGTAAGGGAGTGTGCCGAATTTTGTAGGCATTTTGAAGAGCTTTTGATTTCTTTTTGAAAGTCTTTTCTTTGTTCATTTGGTACCTCTTTTCCCTTGCCTAAAACCGAGACCATTTGGGAGTAATTCTTCTTTCTTCTTTTCATCTTTGCCATAGCTAACTTTATTCTTTTAACATTTTGGTGCTTACCTTCCAATCTTTTCCCTTGGTTACCAAAAAACAAGTCCCTCTTTTTGTTCATCTCCTTCATGGTATTAGACGAAACTTTGACACTTCTCTTGTCCATCTCTTCTTTTCCTTCCTCACTATTTCTCCAACCTTTCTCTCATTTTTTTAATCGATTTTACATAGAGGCCGAATCATCCTTGTTCTTTTTCTCCAATAGCCAAACCACATAACACTATATCCCTTTTTCTTTTCTTTTTCTTTTGGGTGTTGGGCACTCTCTCTTCCTTGACCGAATCGGTGTTATTGAGGGGTTGGCTGAAACTTTCATTTTGTTTTTGTTGACTCGTTCTTAGTCATAAGTCGAATCGATTGGAGTTGAGTTTATCATCGATTAAGGTAAGGTGTTTCTTCATAGTTTATTTCGATATATTTCATTGTGTGGTGATTCTGCTAAAACGAATCGATGGATTTGACTAAACTGTTATTAAAGGGATTAAATCGCTCGTTTCATCCACTCGTTGTTTCTTCGGAAGAAGTTGTAAGCCAAATCCTATTCCAAAACAAATACATTCTCTCATCATAGTACTTTCTAACTGAGATCTTTTCAATGGACGCAAGTGGTAATTGAAACACCCCAAACCCGGCCCACAAGCCTCGACCGGATTTGACATTTTCCTTCGGAAAACTTAACCTAATTTCATTTCATGTTTTGATAAAATAACAAGGTTGAGAATTCAGCGAGTTGAAAACTGAGTTGTAGTTCAGTTTGTATTTCTTTTAAAAAAAACGTTTCCTTCATTTCTAACAAATTAAAAGTAATGCCAGAGTTTAGAGCTTATTAAGCTGAAAACCGTAGTGGATTAAGTGTTAAAACATTTGAAGTTGTTTAAGAAAAATGTTTAGTTATTTATTTGCCGATTATCGTATGAAAATAAAACTTAGAACATAAAACTTAAACAATTAAGTAGTGGCCTTATTACAAACTTAAAATACCAAATAAATCCCGAAAAAAAGTAAGCGAAAGAAAATGCAAAAATTCAACCGTTCGAAAATCTGAAACGCTGAGCATGGCCACCTCATAGTCCTCGCTGACCCAGTCCACAGCACTAGGTATCACCTGGAAAACATTAGCCCACGAAGTGTGAGTCAACAGACTCAATGTGTAACAGCTACACCAAAAACCCAACCGATCATAGCCTTAAACTTAACATTTCGGCAAAGCCCATTTTAGTCATATTCGGCCATAAGCCCATAACATAGCATATCGAATCATAACATATTAAGTCACATATATTTATATATATAACGAAATGCAACTCCGAGCCACCTAGATATCCATCCTCTACACACCACCCGTACCTGCCAATCACATCGTGGGGATTACTAAATCGACCTTCCATTCGCTACACATCCTAGAAGGCAATTGCTGCAGTCAACTGCACATCGCCCTTATAACGTGGCATAGCCACCAGATAATGTGACAGAGTCACTGGATTCATAATATGTGACATAAGTCACCGGATAATATGGTAAAACCATCGGAACACTTCCCCTTTTCATTATCACCCTTATGCCCATGCAACATACATATTATTCAGATATCATGCAACATACCTTACCCCATAGTCATAACGAAATCACACATATTTCATATCAATGTTTATAAACATTATTAACGTAGTGTTAAGGGATAACGTACCTGAACGCGCTGTACCATTGAATGGTACCCTTAGCCATGTTATTCGTATTTTTATTAACACATATTTAACGTAATACTATTAATCTATCGGGAATTAGTGTTGGGTTACACACCTGATAACACTGAGAACAATACTCTCGATCTCACTAACACTTCCGTTTGCAAGGATCCCAACAATTTGCTTATCCCTCTACAATGCTGGCCCACACCCCGGTGGCCAATCCCGTACTGCAGAAACTGAGCATTTCTTAAATCTAGGGGCAGGGACTACCCCTTTCGCTCCTCCACTGGTACTCGCATCCATTGAATAACACTTAATCAAAAACCCGGTTAATCGATACGCAATAATCTAAATGAAGATAGATCTATAACTTATCCAGATACCCTTACCGAAATAGATCTGAATCCTGAGACTCTTCCTTTATCTCTGTCGAACTCCTCCTAAAATACCACAGTAGAATCGGCCATCCCCTAAAAATAATATGGCCTTTGGTCAAATGCTACAACTCCCCTTACCTTGCTCGATCAAATCCCGAAAACTATCGTCTACCCTTGAAGTCGTCGAAATCCCTACATGCTTCATGTTAGATTCGATTCTAACATTAATGAACAAAAGTAAATGGCCTTCGGCCTAAGGTCATACTTTGCTTACCTTGAATATCCAAATCCTGAAAGATCTCCCCCTAATCGTCGGCTACAAAAGAATCCCGAAACCCACCTTCATGGTTTCAGCCAAAGAGATATAGGGGATTAGAGTCTTTGATTTTCGACAGTCCAAGAAAGAAAAAGTAAAAGAAACAGCCTAAAAAGAGATCCTTACTGAAAAAGAGTGGCCAAAACGCAACTGGTCAACTTACTCTAAGAAATCGACAAGAAGAAACCCAAAGTAGAGAAATCGATTCAGAGGAGAATGATGATCGACTTTTAGTGCTTAAGATCAATCGGTTTCAAAGGGGTAAAGATGCAATGGGACTTTCGGCTTTAGAGAGTAATAGCAAAAGATATGGATTTCGGCTTAATGCTAAATGAGCAAATCGGCTATGGAAGTAAAATATGAAATAGAGGGGAAAGAAGAAGAGGTGTTGGTGATCTCACTTGCGGCACAAGAGGAAACGAAATGAGAGAAGAGGAGATGGCTTAAAGAAACAAAGAAGATGAAGGCCAAATGCCGAATGGTAACCTACCCTTAAAGTTTCGGCCAAAGAGAAAAGTTTAGGAGAGAAGAGAAAGAGAAATCGAAACAAAGGGAAAGAGTGCCAAAAACTAAGAAGAGTTTTTGGTTAAGCAAAAGAAGCACTCTTACTCTCGTACTCACACCCAAAAACCAATTGTGTGCCTCAAAACCCCTATACCGAAAATCCACCTATGCTTTTCGGCTCATCCTTCACCAAAACCGAATGTATCCCACCTCTTTACTCCTCTCTTGATTTTGGCTAACATTCAAACACTTGCTCCCCTCGTTTTTCTCCTAATCCTTCTCTTATTCTCTCATTCAAATGAATTTGAATGAGTCAACACCTATCTTCCCTTCTTAGCCGAATCTTCAAGTGCCTTGACCAAGTCTAATGCTCATCTATTCAGAGTCCCTGCGCCGTCCAACACTTCACTCTCCTTGGCGAAAAATAAAAGCCTAAAACGCTACCTGTGTTGCTCGAACCTAGGTCCCTTCACAACCCCCTGAGGCGTCACTCTCCTGTACTCTAAGTGGTGCTTCCCTTGCCACTTTGCCAGCTGGTTCCTTGTGTCTTAAACCACACACTAAACTCCTTAAGGCCTAGCTCCCTTAGCTCTCCTTTAAGGCTTAAAACCCAATATTTTTTCTAAGGCTCCTACCCACATCCCAAGGTTCCCGAAGCCCCCAAAACACATACAACCCATACGCAAACATGCTACCACATACATTTAAGTGAAAACGCATAACCCCTAAATCCCGGATATTACAGTAACGATTTGAAAGGAAAAGCGATAGTAGGAGACAAAAGGAATGGATTTGCAATTCCTACTCCTAAGTTCAAACGAAGGGCGGTATCAGCGGTTCGGGATTTTCCACCGGGTTGTGGACCATCATCCGGTGAAAATAGACAAATCGTGGTTGTTCACGATACTAAGGGTAAGCGTTTCAATAGATTGTTTGATTTAGATTTAAATTAATAAAATCTCATTTTTTGCATTAATCGAGTGTAATGGTGATTTAAGTGCCGACGATCAAGAAGGATTAATCCTTACCGTAATCAGGTGTGTAATCTCACACCGAAATCCCGTAGATTCATGATTAGATATCACGTTGGAAAATAGATCATTATTATTTATATAGCTAAAAATCGTAACATGGCACAAATCGAGAAATTTGCTTAAATTACATTAATTCTATAGATTTGTCAAAATTGGTATTAAAAGTGTTAAATTTATGAAAATGCCCCTATAGGCGGATTTTCTAAAATGCCCCTATAGGTCGAATTGCTAGAATGCTTTAGTGGGCAGAATTACAAAGTTCTATGATTGGCCGATTTACCGTAATAAATTATTGGATTAATGTTTGTTGTACATATATGTGGATATTATGCTTTATTATGTATGCTGCATATTACATATCGCATGAGTTGGGAAAAATGTATGAAGAGCAGTGTAGCCTGGTGGCATAGCCACAAAATATTCATTATAATGTTTACTTATGATTTCAGTGGCTTGGCCACAATTAAAATATATGATAAGTAGCTTGACTGCAAATTTTGGTGTGGGCGGCGGGGTGAGTTAACTTGATCCCCACAGGTGTGATTGGCTGGTCAAGGGTGTGATGGATGGATAGGTTAGGTTGCATACATTTACTTCATTTTGTTATTGATTATGTAAATGGGCTTAAGCCCAAGTTCTTGTTAAATGGATTCGGGCCCAGTGGATGAAGGTAAGGGGATATACATTGAGTTCTAGTAACTCACCCATTTTCCTTAACCCTTGCAGGTAATGCTCAGTGATGTGGACTTGGGCCATGGATGACCCGATGGAGGCCATACTTCAGAAATGGTGTTCCTGAACTTTAGATTTCTTTTTATGTTTACTTTATTACTTTTACTATTTTGGGTTTTTAAGTTGTAATAAGGCCTCTGGAATATTTTATTTTTGCTTTATGTTAGACGTACTTATTATCTTGCTTAATTTATTTTAAATGGGAATTTTCTAAAAATCATGAATAACGGTATCCAAAATCGATTAACAAAAGGTTTTTATAAATATGCACAAATATTTTAACTCAAATTCTCTTTCAAATTACCTACGACATTTTCATAAGTCACTGTTTTAACGTTCACTACCTAGATTTTTGATTTATCAATCAACCTCTCAAAAATAGTTGTATTTTATCAAATATTTACATCCAAACTTGTTTTCTTAACCATAACCAAATAACACTTATTTTAGTACAAATCACAAGGACTTTATACGTTTTCTTCATGTGACATGTTAGATCCGGTCATAACGCATGGGCCGGGTTTGGGGTGTTACCGGTTTAAAATTACGATTATTTCATTGCATGTTATTCTTTCCTTTCATGTTTTTCTTCATGATATGCTTGCTCTAGTGGTTTAAATCTTTTGATGTATTTTTGCATAACGCATCACGTCAATTGGTCAATTTTACCTTCTTAAGTGGGAGTGAGAAACTATTCCTTCGTGAGGTCTTCACCTCTATATAGGATAGTAGATTTCTTTCGGGATACATCCGTACCCGCGTCTTCGTGAGATTTTCATCTTCGTATAGCCGTAGGGAAATGTATTCCTCTAAACTGAACTTGGTCCACATGATCCTATAATGGGTGAGGATTGAGGAATCTGCCGGTTTAAGTACCCTTACTTTAGAACCAAACCACATGTAATGAGCCCTAAGAGCTTACCCTAGGTAGAACCACGTCAAACCCTAGTGGTTACTCGAATAGGTGTTTGATTATTTCCCGTTTGCTTTGAGTTCTTTTTTGTACATAATACTGACTTGTTGTGTTTTGCTATTATTGCATGGCATTTCATCATAAAAAGGTGTTGATTCACGTTCGGTTAATAGATAGAAAAGCTTAGCATGGAAAGAGGGTTTCTTGATAAAGTAAAGGATAATGCGGATGTCCGAATGTGGTCCAAAAGGATACAATGAGAGAAAGGAGATAGTCTGACCGAGGGATATGAATCAGAGTTGTGGGATTTCACCCGTATCAGTGTGACTCAGAATAACCTGCAAGAATTAAAGGAGATATGGGACTCATGGGGTGACGAGATCAAGTAGCTATTTTACTATAACTATAGTGACTTACCTTACCTACTCGATATAAAGGTGGACAAACATTTATTTCGAGTCCTCGCTCAGTTTTGGAATCCCACCTACAATTGCTTCACTTTTGGGAGAGTTGATTTGGTACCTACCATGGAGGAGTACATGGCCTTACTTCGTTGCCCGAGAATTAAAGCTGACAAAGCCTATTCTAGAGCTACTAACATCCAGACATTTGTAAAGAAATTGATGAATATCACGGGGATGAGTGAGTAGTGGGTTGCACTCGAATTAAGCAAAAGGGAGACAGTAAGTGTATTCCTTGGAAGATCTTGAGAGATCTAATTCTAGCATATCCGGATATGAAAAAGAGGTTTGATGTTTTCGCTTTAAGCATCTATGGTTTGGTTGTCTTTCCCAGGGCATTAGGACATGTAGATGAAGTAGTCTCAAACCTATTCGATAGACTTGATAAAGAGGTCACACACATCCCTGCGATCTTAGCCAAAACTTTCAGATCATTGACTGCTTGCCAAAGAGCGGGCGAGGGGAGGTTCATAGGATGTGCGCAGCTTTTGCTATCGTGGTTCCATAACCACTTTTGGAAGGTAAAGTCTTATATCGATTTTTTTCTGAGAACTACTCTCCGTTGAAGTAATTAGTGGCTATACCAAGGCGGGACAACCTTTCTAAAGAGAAATGGAAGCGATTCTATAGAATTTACAAGTTGAAGACGTCGAATGGAGATCTCTATGGATGATCCTTGAGGAGATCTTGTATAGGTGTGGAGACTTTGACTGGGTCCCTCTACTTGGGATATGGGGAGTCGTTGGATACGCTCTACTACTCATGATGAGGCAGTATCGATCAAGGCAGTTCATACCTATGACGCAAGGGTTAGCTCAGTGCGAGTTTTCATACAAGGGCGATAATTATAAGAAGAGAGTTTGTGAGATATCGAATGCGTGGAACCAAACCCGTAGAATGAAGGGACTCGCCATAGGACCAATTACGATCCCCTAGTACGACTAGTGGTGGGGTAAAAAAATCAACGACAATATCCCAATGCCAAGTCAAGGAAACACTCAGCCAATAGAGGAGCAATTACAAATAATCCCGTCTGAATTAAAGATCATCAAGCAAGATTTTGAGAGAAGGAGTCAGGATTTGGGAAAGAAAATAGAGTAGTTAGAAGAGGAAAAGATGCAATTAGGATTAGACGTCGACATCCATAAGCTCGAGGTCAAGAAATTGAGGAAAGTAAAAAATAAGGCCGAAGAAGATTTGGATAGTTTAAAAATGGATTACAAAAAGCTACATATGGTAATAAGAACTATTGCTTTGGGCAAGACATCAGAGCAATGGCGGCAGGAAATTAAGGAAGAAAAGACTAGAGCCGATCAGTGGGAGAAGAAGTTCCAAGATGCTCGAACACGGGAGGACGCTTTAAAAAGGAGCTTGTTGGAGAGCCAAACCGAAAATGAGAGGCTAAGAGCTCGAGTGGCAGAGCTAGAAAAGTCACTACATTAGCACCGTAGTTGCAACTCGGTAATCAAATTAAGAGCCAGCCAAAACAAAATTGAGGAGCTGAAAGGAAGGATAGAAGAGATCGAGACTAAACTGCAAAACGGTGAACTTCGAGTTCAACTTCTTGAAGCAAACAATGAACATTGGAAAGAGCAGCTCCATCGCTCTCAAGATCAGATCAGAGATAGAGATTATATTATGGGCGAAGCAGTGGCTCAAGTGCGAGAGGTGGCTGACCGTTTGCAAAACGTAACAGTTCAGGCTGATGTGTTAAACGTAAAATATGAGTCAAAATTAGAATAGGGCCGAGAGTTAGCTTGGCTTCTTAGAAAAGTCAAAGCCTTGGGTATTAGGGCAAGGACGTATATGTAAATATCCACTTTGTGTAAAGAAATTTATTTTCTAGTAAAGTTGATCTAATAGAATTGAATCAGAATCAACGCCTCTTTTTTGCACTCATTTCATTCATCTGCATTACATTTCATCATATTCATTAAGTTTCATAATAAAACCCTAATTAATTAAAATTATGATAGTTACCTTGGAAACCAACGAAAATCCACTGATTAAATATCACTACGGTGTTAGCCGAAAGACGAAAGCAATGGATCAAAGAATGTAAAGATTAGAACAAATGCAAAGGGATATGCAAGATCTATTGCAAGCACAGATGCAAGAACAATTAGCCAAAATTCAATAAGACATGACGGAACAAATGCAAGAATCCCAAAATAGTATGATAAGCCAGTTGGCGAAGTTGCTGGTGAAAGAATGTGAAAAGGGGAAAAGCACTGCTGCTAATTCGGGGAATGATAATGAGGACCCTGTCTATCCTCCAGGTTTTACCCCTGCAAACGTCCCACCACAACCAAATATGAATCCACAAAAGGTATCTGTTACCATCAGACCCCAATATTAGGCTGGTGCTTAGGCACCGATGAACTTCCTAACAGGCTCGGTTCCAATCTGGGAGATAGTCCAACTAATCCCGATGTCCCTAACCTTGATGATATAGCAGAAACAGAGAAGGCAAGAGTAGATATGCCAAAACAACTTGAAGACAGGTGTATATGGCTAGAAGAGAAGTTTAAGGCAATGGAGAACGCAGACTACCATAGCAGGGTTAATGCTAAGGACTTGAGCTTGGTCCCAGACCTAGTACTCCCACCAAAGTTCAGGACTCCAGAGTTTGAGAAATACAATGGGACTAGCTACCCTGAAGCTCATATTACGATGTTCTATTGGAAGATGATAGGATACGTCAATAATGATCAACTGTTAATTCAATGCTTTCAAGATAGTTTGATCAGGCCTACGGCCAAGTGGTACAACCAGCTAAGCCGTGCCCAAATTACTTCATGGAAGGATTTGGAATAGGCTTTTATGAAACAATATGGCCACGTGGTGTACATAGAACCAAACAAAATTACATTGCAAAATATGGAGAAGAAGTCGAGTGAGAACTTCAGACAATATGCCCAAAGGTGGAGAGAGGTAGCGACACAAGTCCTACTCCCTCTTCTAGAGAAGGAAACGACCATGCTTTTTATCAACACTCTGAAGGCTCCATTCATCAACTAGATGCTGCGAAGCACTATTAAGAACTTTTCAGACATAGTGATGTCTGAAGAGATGATAGAAAATGCAATCAGGAGCGGAAAGATAGATGCGGGGGAAAGCGCCAAGAGATCGGCCACGAGGAAGAAGGAAAACGAGGTAAACAATGTGAGCACGTACAACAGTGGCTATTCAAAACCCATCACTGTAGGCCAGCCAAAGACGTTAACTACTAGCCATCAAGGCCCCCTGAGGCATGAATCCAATACAAGGCCAAATAAGGAAAAACTCCAGTTTACGCCCATCCCAATGACATATAGGGAGCTGTACTAAAGTCTATTTGACGCACCTGTGGTATCCCCATTCTACATAAAACCCATGCAACCCCCGTTCCCAAAATGATATGACGCAAACGCCCAGTATGAGTACCATGCGGGGATAACGGGGCACTTGGTCGAGAGCTATACTGCGTTTAAAAAGTTGATTGAAAGATTCATCAAAATGGGGATTGTAAAGTTCAATGATCCATCGGGACCTAACGTAGTAAGGAATCTACTACCCAGTCATTCTGATAAAGGGGTAAATGCGATAATCGAGAGTGGAGGCAAAAGAATCAAGGCTGACGTGGCTGAAGTAAAAACCTCACTGAGATGAGTTTGGAAACAAATGGTAAATAGAGGTTTAATCACACAAGAATCAGGGGAAAAGCCCAAAGGAGCAAGAAAATACTGTGAGTTCCACGCCGGGGAGGGTCATGACATCCAAGAATGCATTGAGTTCAGGGCCACAGTGCAAAATCTCATGGACAATAAAGAGATGGAATTTTATGAAGAGATCGAAGGATCAGAAGAAGGAGAGGCCTACGCCTCAGAGGAAGGATCAACAGAAAGGGTCCAAAAAGTTAATCACCTTGTGCTGATCATTTTACGACCTAGAAACAATGAAGCAGGAATACAAATGGCATAGAGAATCATAATCCAGGAACCTGTATCCTTCCCCTATAATGATAGCGAAAGGGTTTCTTGGAACTATGACTGCAACATAACGATCCCAGAAGAAGAGAACCCAATCAACACTTCATAGAAGGGCAAAGATGTAGGCTTCTACACGTGTAGTTGAAAACGCTACGATCCAGCGAATTCAAGAGCAGAATCAGCAAAAGGAAAGGCCTTGGCAGTGGAAAAAAGAAAAAGAAAAGACGGTTAGAGTTGAATTACCCATTAACGAGCTGGTGACTGAAAAAGAGGCTAAGAAATTCTTGAAATTACTAAAGCATAGTGAATATAGCATTGTAGAACAATTGCATAAGCAACCGGCTTGTATATCGGTGTTGGCTCTACTCTTAAGCTTAGAGACACATCGTCATGCATGGATGAAAGTGTTGAACGAAACTTATGTCGTGGATGATATCTCTATCAACAAGTTGGACCATCTGGTCAGCAACATAAGTGCCTACAACTTCATCTTCTTCAATGATGACGAGATACCTCCGGGGGGTATGGGATCTACAAAGGCTCTACGCATCACTACCTGTTGCAAAGGATATACACTGCTGGCTGTGCTAATTGATAACGGATCAACATTAAATGTCTTGCCTTTATCCACGCTGAACAGGTTACCTGTGGATAGTTCTCACGTGAAGACATGTCGAAACATGTTGAGAGCATTCGATGGTACTGAAAGGAAGGTGATGGGAAAGATCCAGATACCTCTTTTAATTGGGCAAACACATATGAGGTGGACTTTTTGGTGATGGACATTAAGCCTTCTTACATTTGCTTATTGGGGAGACATTGGATGCACTCAGTGAGAGTAGAGCTGTTGCCACTACACCAAAAGTTAAAGTTGATAACTGAAGGTAGACTGGTAATGATAAACGCAGAAAAAGACATTATTGCATCTGTTACCAGTGATGTACCTTACAAAAGGGCAGACGACGAAGCGATAGAATGTTCATTTCAATCGCTAGAATTTGTCAACGCAACGTTCATTGTCGAAGGGAGTAGGATCCCAATGCCCAAGATACCACAAGGATGGGCCTGCGATTGACGGTCAGAAAAGGAGCCTTACAGGGAAGAGGGCTCGGAAGATACCTCCAAGGGAGGGTCGAGGAACCAATGTCAAAGGATAAACAAGACCGCTATGGCTTTGTAACATCCTAATAGGGGTTTGGTATTTTTGCGTTATTACATGTGTTGTGTTTGATAAGTTTGTTATTTGGGAGTTTTGGGGGTCCTGGGGAGGCTCGGGGTTCGAGCCCAAGCCCTGGGAAAATTTTGGTTTTTGAGCACTTTAGGGGAGAGGACTGTTGGAGGCAGGGCTTAAGAGGAATTGTTGGTGTATTGCTAACACAATGGAGCTGGTGGTAGAGTGGTGTTGGCGTCACTTGTAAAGTAAGGGAAGTGGGGTTTGAATCCCACATGTAGCATATTGGAGTTTTATTTTGTGCTCAAGGAGAAGAAGAGGTGGAGTTGGAGAGGGACTCTGCTTGGTGAAGGTTTGAAGTGGTCAAATCGTTTGAATGGGAGGTGGAGAGTGAATGGTGGAGTGATTTGGGGAGAGAATCATGGGATTCAAAATGTGGGAAGAGGTGGCTGAAAGTGGGGGTCTAGCAAAGGGAATTTTAGGCTGAGTAAATGAGTTGGCGGTATATTTTCGGCTTTGTGTAAAGGAGAGTGCCGAAATTCTTTAGAACTTCTTTTACTTTGCATTTGTGCATTACGGGACTTTGCGGATCATTTGTGCTAGTGCCGAATTTCTGAGTTCCCTTTTTCCTCTCATTCACTTGGTTTCATACGTGGTTGCTTTTGCTTGTTACCTAGTAAACCTTGGCTGAATCTCTCCTTTCCACCCCTTTTCACACATCCTTTTCTACTTTCCTCTCACCTCATCCCTCTTGTGTGTTCACTATAGCCGAAACCTCACTTCTTCTTCTTTGTTTCTCTACTTTTTCTCCATTAACCGAACCTCTGCTCTCCCTCAATTTGAAACGGTTCTTCTCTTCTTTTACTAATAGTCGAAATTGAGTAGCCTGAAGCGTGAGAGACTTTTGTCTGCCGAATCTACCTTGGCTATTTGGCAATGTGCGGAGCACAAGGTATTATCTTTTCTCTTATTTCTTTTCCATCAGTTCTTTCTTTCCACTTCTCTCTAAAGACGAAACTTTCATTCTTCTTGCAAGGCCGAATCTCTTCTTCTCATACGACCCATCTCTGACCTGAGGTCGAATCTGTTGGAGGGCTAGCATACCTCATATCGCTTCGCTAGTCTTGGTTTTCGGAGGTTGGTTGGTAAGTGGGATTAAGGCCGAATATTGGTGGTGAGATTATACCATTTAGTTGATTCATATTTAAGCCGAAAGGCTCCCATGTTTTTAAGTTGGATGTGAGTTATAATGGTTAACACTTCTTCTTGGTTTCAACGTTGCAAGGGACTCGACGGGTGTAAACCAAAGGAGTGTTTATACAATCCTCCCTTGCAGTTAAAGTCTTGGATTTTTGGGTAAGTGGTGTAGAGTGTTTATCAATCCCAATGCTTGGAAGATATTATATTAAGACTAACCGTTAGTCAACGTTGATCTTAGGTGTTTTGAAAAAAAAGTGTCGAGTACTGCTAATCGCGAACAGGTGTGTAACCTCACACCCTTCTGAATGACTGCATGTAATGACTTGCGAATCAGCCAAAGCCGAAAAGCTGAAAAATTGACATTTGTGCCACTCGAGCGTGCGAGCGCTCGTAGTGGTAAATTGAGATATGAGTAGCGACAGTAAGTCGTTGAGGGTGTCACGGGCGTTCTCGCAATATTGAGGCTATAACGGGCCTAACCGAGCCGATACGGGCTTAACAGGCCCAATAGGCTTTCCGGCCCACATGGGCAAAGTTGGTGGAAAACCGTCAAAGGGTAAGTGTAGTTGCGAAATATAGAAATCTGAGACAGAAACCATGCGAAATGGATTACACGAGCGTGTGGGCCCGTTTGGGCCTGAAATGGATTTAAGGCCCATTAGTCCCATAGAGACCCAATAAGGGTCCCGTGTCATTCGAGGCGATAGTAAGCTATTGAAAAGCCGTAAATTGATAAATTACTGAAATACCTCGGTGGGTAAAATTACTGAAACATCCTCGGTGGGTAAAATTTCTGAAATACCCTCAGTCGGTAAAATTACTAAAATACCCCCGGTGGGTAAATTACTGAAATACCCTCGATAGGTAAATTACTAAGATACCCCCGTTGGGAAATATTACTGTTATACCTGTAACACCCCTAACCCGTACCCGTCGCTGGATTAGGGTTATAAGGCATTACTAACCCAACTCAGATCATCGCAGTCATTTATCGAAATTCATACTTCTATAGAACCAAAAGGAATTAAAATCATGCTTGTACATTTCAAAACATTGAATCATCAAATATATGTCATTCAAATATTTAATACATGTTCAAAACATTTACCATTCACCTTAAAAAAAATGTATAAATAGATGAATGATTATACACACATTTTATTATCTAAGTCAATAATCTCCATATCATTTCTTATCTTATAAATAATATGACTGTTAAGACATACAAACCCACCGAACTCTGTTGTCTAACCATTCGCATATGACATTAATACACTATAGTATAACCGAACATGTTCATGATATAAGGTAATATGCGCATATTTCTCAATGACAAAGCCATATTCAATTATAACTATTAAACCAAATCTACGCTGAAAGTTCTTTGACATAAAGATTATTACATAATATATCAAAAACATATGCTCAAAAACTAACCTAAAATACCAAAGTACAACAATTTCATTACCATACATTCGATCATCTATACAATATCTTTTTCCATGATTAACCCAAATATTTATAGAAATTTCCTCCCTCAAAAACGAATCATATAATCTTGAAACATGCATCAAAACTTTATTTATCTTTCAAGAACAATATACATACCTATTGAACATAACTATGTATATATACATCTAAAATTTAGTCAATACTCCTATTTTCACATTCATTTAATCAAAGCCACGTTTCTAATTATGGACACAAAAATCATTATTAACCTACCAACACATGAGCTATTTATCTAGCCCAATACATAAGTATAACCAAACCATTGATCTCATACCCGAACCTTAAATTAAGGCTCCAACGGTCACCTTAAACATAAACATTTCCACAGTCACCACAGAACCATAACTCAATATCTCAATATATATGTCATGATGTATATATATATCTCTATACTTCCAACTAGGCTTAAAACATGATTGAAACACATAGCCATTAACAATAGAGCAAGTCATTATATCAAAACACATAAGTAAAGCTTAGCCTAAAAGAAATAGCCATTTTCGCAAGGCTATACTTGAATACAATATTAAATACCATTGGTTTACAACTTAGCCTAGCTTATACATGCCTTACGAAACAAACTAAGTTTATGAGTACCAAAAGAGTCGATAGTGTGGTTGATTCCTCTGATGTTCCTTAGAGCCTGTAGCCTGAACGATATCTATAAAACAAACATAGTCCACACACAAAGTAAGCTCACTAGCTTAGTAAGTCTTAAGCATCCATAATATAGCATTCGGTTACACAACATTTAAATAATCAATTTTACACATTAAAACATTCATGAACTAACACATAACTTACTATAGCCGAACAACTCATCTCATGTAATACATCAATTTTCATTACTTACCATAGTACATTAATGATGAAATAGTAATCACACACTTATGTATATATTAATACCTATGCAAATACCTTTATTCTTTCATGCTTTCCAACTTTATCATGGAATAGAACATATATATATATATTTCACCTATCATAGGTATATTACTTACTTTCAACATTTTATTTACTAATCAATACCGTATATAAGCATGGCATATAAGTATGATTAATACTTACCTTGTAACCGAACCCACAATTTCCTTTCATAACTCAAATTTTCTTGATATATTCTATAACTTTCCTATCTCAATGTAAAGGTTCAGAGATTTAAAACTCACCAGCATACAGCAAGTAATTCATTGAATTGTACTCACCGGCACCTGGCCTGCTAGACTTAAAGTCCGTGATTTTAAACACCGGCATTTAGCCTGCTAGGCGTTAAGCCCTATATATTCACCGGCACGAGGCCTGCTAGGCATTAGGCCTGCTAGGCATTAAGCCCGATATATTCACCGGTACGAGGCCTTCTAGGTTCGAAGCCCGAAATATCTCTTCAATACACATTTCTTGATGCAAACATCACAAACAAATCATATACCTCATATTACAACCACATATCATATCGAATATACTATTTTATATCATATTAACAAATTATATATTCAATCCAATTTGACATTCTTACATTCGGCTAACCCACAATTTATACTCAAAATTATCAACATTATCATTTAACATGCTCATAATTAACTTTTAATATATATATTTGCTTAAGGACTTACCTTGACTGTCGACGGACTGCGTAGACTGGCTATTCAATAACCTTCGTCTTTCCCCGATCCAAATCCGTTTTTCTTTGTTCTTGATCTAAACACATTAAATTTCAGCTCATTCAAGCACATTTCATCTCAATTTAGTCCCAAAAAACATAAACAGGCAAATTACCATTTTACCCCTAATGTTTCCCATTTTTACAATTTAGTCCTATTTGCATAAAACACAAAATACACAAAATTTCTCAATACCACTCAAGGGCCGAATATATATAGGGACTATACCAATCCATTTCTTTCATTTATTTTGCAAATAGGCCCCTCTAAAAATTTATTTTACAAATTAGCCCTAATTACTCAATTTCACCAAAACTTCCCATACAAAATATACTAATCTTTAACATATCTTTAATATAAAATCATAAAACTTCAAAAACCCAAGAACATAACAATGGCCGAACCTCACATACATACTAATCTCAAAAATTCTAGCATGGGTCGGATAATATACGAAGCAACGATCTCAAAAACGTAAAAATTATCAAAAACTGAAAATCACATATACCTTAATCAAGCAATTTGATTGCCGAAAATCAAAGCTCCCTAACCATTATTCTTTTCTCAATGTTTAGCCAAGGAAGAATTAAAAGTTGATCTCTTATTTTTTTATGTTATTTAACTAATTACTTACCTAACCTTATAATATAAAATTTCATAATATATAACTTAAGGTTATTCTTGTCATAAGCCACCCACTAACTCAAAAATGGGTTATTTACCCTTTTAATACCTCATATTAAAAAGCCTTAATCAATTAGGCACTTTTCACTATAGTTTGCAACTTTTACACTTTACACGATTAAGTCCTTTTTCTAAATTAAGCACATAAACGATTAAATTTTCATACGAAACTTCCACACACATCAATTCACATATAATAAACACAAAATATAATATTAAAATATTTCTCGAACTCGGATTCGTGGTCCCGAAACCATCATTCCGATTAGGGTCAAATTCGGTCTATTACAACTCTCCCCCTTACGGATTTTCGTCCCCGAAAATCTTCCCGTTAAACAAAGTCGGATATTGTTGCCTCATTGAATCCTCAAGCTCCCACGTAGCCTCTTCAACTCCATGCCGATTCCATAGTACTTTCACTAATGGAATTCTCTTGTTTCTTAACTGTTTCATTTCCTGAGCTAAAATACAGATCAGTTCTTCCTTGTACGTATCAGGTCAGATTTCAATCTCAGACGGAGTGATCACATGCGACGGATCTGATCTGTATTTACAAAGCATCGAAAGTGAAATACGTTATATATCTTTTCTAATTTAGAGGGAAACTTCAATCTATACGCAACAGGCCCAATATGTTCGATGATTTCATACGGTCCGATGAATCTCGGACTCAATTTGCCTTTCCGACCAAATCGGAGTACTTTCTTCCACGGAGAAACTTTCAAGAATACATGATCTCCAGCCTGAAATTCAATGTCTTTACGTTTCAAATTAGCGTAAGACTTTTGACAATCTGATACAGCTTTCAAACTATCTCTGATTATAGCCACTTTCTATTCTGTCTCTTTAATCAAATCGACCCCGTGTATCTTATTCTCACTGAGCTCAGTCCAATAAAATGGTGTTCGACACTTGCGACAGTACAAACCTTCGTAGGGCGCCATTTTGATACTAGATTGAAAACTATTATTATAAGCAAATTCAATCAAAAGTATGTATCGTTCCCACGTACCTTCAAACTCGAGAATACAACATCTCAACATGTCCTCAAGTATCTGAATAGTTCTCTCGGACTGACCGTCTGTCTGCGGATGAAAGGCTATACTAAAATAAAGTTTAGTACCTAAAGCATCTTGCAACTTCTTCCAAAACCACGATGTGAATCTCGGGTCTCTGTCTGAAACAATGGAACTTGGCACACCATGTAACCTCACAATATGTGATACATACAATTTAGCAAGTTTATTGAGTGAATAGTCTGTACGAACTGGCACAAAGTGAGCTGATTTAGTCAGTCTATCTACTATAACCTAGCCTGCATCTTTCTTACTCGGTGTCTAGGCAAACCGGATACAAAATCCATTGTAATTCTATCCCACTTATATTCAGGTATCATGATTGGCTGAAGTAATCCAGAAGGCACTTGATGCTCGGCTTTGACTTGTTGACATATTAAACATTTTGAAACAAATTCAGATATATCCCTTTTCATGCTAGGCCTCCAGTAAAACTGTTTCAAATCATTATACATCTTCGTGCTACCCGAATGTATCGACAATCGACTACTGTGAGCCTCGCTCAGAATCATCTGAATCAAATCCACATTTTTTGGGACACATATTCGGCCTTTGAAGTTTAAACAATCATTTGCATCAATTTGAAACTCTGACTCTGCATCATTTTCACACTGAACTCGTCTAGCAATCATATCTTTGTCAATTTTCTGTGCATCACAAATTTGCTGAACAAATATCGGTCTCGCTTTTAACACGGCTATGATCGAACCATCACCAGACATAACCACCTGTGCGTTCAACGCACGAAGAGCAAACAATGGTTTTCAACTTAATGCATTCGCGACAACATTAGCTTTCCTCGGATGGTAGTCAATCACTAATTCATAGTCTTTCAACAGCTCTAACCATCTGCGTTGTCTCAAGTTCAGAACTTTCTGAGTCATCAAATACTTCAGACTTTTGTGATCCAAGTAAACATGACATTTCTCACCGAATAAGTAATGACGCCAAATTTTCAATGCGAAAACGATGGCTGCTAGTTCCAGATCGTGAGTTGGATAATTTCTTTCGTGAGGCTTCAATTGTCTCAAAGCGTAGGCTATAACTTTGCCTTCCTGCATCAAAACGCAACCCAAACCATTGAAAGAAGCATCACTACAAACAACAAATTCTTTACCTGATTCAGGCTGAGCTAACACTGGAGCTTCGGTCAAAAGGGCTTTCAACTGATCGAAACTTTTCTGACACTTTTCCGACCACTCGAACTTGACATCTTTCTGTAGTAGCTTTGTCAAAGGTGTAGCTATCACAGAAAAGCCTTTCACAAACCGTCTGCAGTATCCCACAAGTCCCAGAAAGCTTTGAATCTCGGAAACATTCTTTGGTGGTTTCCAATCAAGTATAGCTGATATTTTGTTTGGATCAACCCGAATACCTGACGTTGAAACATCATGTCCTAAAAAGCTGACTTCATTCATCCAAAATTCACACTTACTAAACTTTGCATACAACTGTTGATCTCACAAAGTTTGTAGCACCAATCTCAGATGCTCGGCATGCTCGGTTTCATCTTTGGAGTAGATCAGTATATCATCAATAAACACTACTACAAACCGATCCAAAAATTGTCTGAAAACCTGATTCATCAGATCCATAAAAATAGCAGGTGCATTAGTAAGTCCAAAAGGCATAACCAGAAACTCAAAATGTCTGTACCTCGTCCGGAATGCAGTCTTTGGCACATCTGTATCTCCAACTCGCAACTGATAATAACCCGATCTCAGATCTATCTTCAAAAATACTGAAGCCCCTTTCAACTGATCAAACAAGTCATCAATCTGAGGTAACGGGTACTTATTCTTTATAGTCACCTTATTCAGCTGTCGATAGTTAATACACATTCGCATCATTCCATCTTTCTTTTTAACAAATAGAACTGGCGCACCCCAAGGAGAAAAACTCGGTCGTGCAAAACCCCTATCTGTCAACTCTTGCAGCTGTGCTTTCAACTCTTTCAACTCAGTAGGTGCCATCCGATACGGAGCTATCAAAATCGGAGTCATCCTCGGTACCAATTCAATGCCGAACTCAATCTCTCGTATTGGCGGCAAACCCGGTAATTCATCAGGGAACACCTCAGGGTATTCACACACAACTGGTACGGACTCAATCTGCTTTTCGGACACTTTATTATCAGCACATAAGCCAAGTAAGCTTCACATCTTTTTTTCACATATTTACGGGCTACTGTTGAGGATATCACCGTAGGTAACCTATTTAAATCACTAGATTCAACTCGGATGGTCTCACCGTTCTGACATCTCAAATCAATAATCTTTCTTTTACAATTCACCACTGCATCATGCAAGGTTAACCAGTCCATTCCCAGAATTATATCAAACTCGTCAAAAGGCAACAACATTAAGTCAGCTGGAAAGCAGGAATCCCGAATCATCAACGGGCAACCTTTACACACTTTATCAGCGAGTACACATCTACCCAAAGGGTTGGACACACGGATCACAAACTCAATAGACTCAACCGGCAGAGTCTTACTGGATAGTAAAGTTTCACACACATATGAATGAGTCGAACCAGGATCAATTAATGCAATCACAGTAGTATCATAAAGTGTGAAAGTACCGAAAATGACATCTGGGGAAGAAGCATCCTCTCTGGCTTGTATAGCATAAGCTCTAGCTGGAGCTCTAGTATCTGATCGAACTGCAGTGTCCTTCGTCCCTCTCTGACTGGCACCTACATTGCCTGAATGTCTGGGTGGTCTACCCGTGCTAGTGCGCTACTCGATCTAGTGTTCTGAGCCATATTCCGCTCGACTAGCATCGGGCACTCTCGAATAAAATGGCCTGACGATCCACATTTAAAGCAGGGCCGATCACGAACTGTACAACTCCCAGAATGCCATTTCCCACAATGTTTGCACTCGGCCCGGTTCTGCGGAACATTCCCAACACTAGCTATTGAAGTGGCTCAGGAACTCACTGGAGGTCGATCACGTCTAGGCAAGTCTGGAGTAGTTTTATGTCGGCTGGAGTCATCTCTAGACATCTTATGCACTGAATGGAAAGTCTTACTCGATGATCTTTTACGAGTGTCCCTAGCTTCTATTTCAGCCTTTCTTTTCTCTTTTCCGAGCTCTTCGGCTTTACAAGCTTACTCGACTAGTGTCATGAACTCTTTGATTTTAAGAATGCCAACAAGTAACTTTATGTCTTCATTCAGACCGTCTTCAAATCTTTTGCACATAATGGCTTCAGTAGATATACACTTTCGAACATAACGGCTCAATCTGACAAACTTCTGCCCATATTCCATCACAGTCATATGACCCTGTTTTAATTCCAAAATTCTTTTCATTTCTGATCGATGAATCTCTGACTAATATATTTCTTACGGAACTCAATTTGGAAGAAAACCCAAGTTGCTTTTTCTTTCAGAACCACTCAATTTGGAAGAAAACCCATATTTCCTGATTTTATCAATGGGAGGCCTACTAGATCTCATTGGATCTATCATCGGGGGTGCTGAAGGTACCGGAGTTGGATTATTCAGGGGTGGAGGTTGTTATACAGCCGGATTAGTCTGAATAAACTGGGTAAACCATTCGTTCATCATCTTGATAGAAGGCTTGTTTAGCCTCCCCTTCATGGCTACCCGAAACTGGTCGAGAGTCTAATGGCGCTGATCCACATGCGAGACCAGACACGACGCTCTCTACATCATCGGCTACGGCTCTGTCAGGATCAGAATCCATTTACTATATAAAACACAATTGAAAATGTCAGAAGTCACCACACTATTGTATATACAATAAAGGCATGTATAGCTAGACTCTCACGCGGTACGGTAGTCCTAGAATCGACTAAACTGTAAGCTTTGATACAAATAAAATGTAGCACCCTTAGCCCGTACCCGTCACTGGATTAGGGTTATAAGGCATTACTAACCCAACTCAGATCATCGCAGTCATTTATCGAAATTCATACTTCTATTGAACTAAAAGGAATTAAAATCATGCTTGTACATTTCAAAACATTGAATCATCAAATATATGTCATTCAAATATTTAATACATGTTCAAAACATTTACCATTCACCTTAAAAAAATGTATAAATAGATGAATGATTATACACACATTTTATTATCTAAGTCAATAATCTCCATATCATTTCTTATCTTATAAATAATATGACTATTAAGACATACAAACCCATCGAACTCTGTTGTCTAACCATTCGCATATGACATTAATACACTATAGTATAACTGAACATGTTCATGATATAAGGTAATATGCGCATATTTCTCAATGACAAAGCCATATTCAATTATAACTATTAAACCACATCTACGCTGAAAGTTCTTTGACATAAAGATTATTACATAATATATCAAAAACATATGCTCAATAACTAACCTAAAATACCAAAGTGCAACAATTTCATTACCATACATTCGATCAACTATACAATATCTTTTTCCATGATTAACCCAAATATTTATAGAAATTTCCTCCCTCAAAACCGAATCATATAATCTTGAAACATGCATCAAAACTTTATTCATCTTTCAAGAACAATATACATACCTATTAAACATAACTATATATATATACATCTAAAATTTAGTCAATACTCCTATTTTCACATTCATTTAATCAAAGCCACGTTAACTAATTATGGACACAAAAATCATTATTAACCTACCAACACATGAGCTATTTATCTAGCCTAATACATAAGTATAACCAAACCATTGACCTCATACCCGATCCTTAAATTAAGGCTCCAACAGTCACCTTAAAGATAAACATTTCCACAGTCAACATAGAACCATAACTATAACATCCTGAATTTTTGGGCCCATGCGTTTAATTGGTGAATATGTGTAATGAGTTAAGTTGACTATTAGGGGTTCAGAATGGGCTCAGGTTTGGGCCGAGGCTGTAGTTAAAATTCTTGTTTGAACACTTTAGTAGAAAGCTTGTTAAGTTAGGGCATAACGGATATTGGCTGTGTTTTAAAACATAAATGGGCTTGTGGCCCAGTGGCAAAATGGCGCCACTAAAAGGGAAGGGAATTGGCATCAATTGAAGGTCCAACGTTCGAGTCGCCTGGTACCTTTTATTTTAAATATTTTCGGCATTAATAAGAGCAGTAGTAGAGTTCGCCAATGATGCTTAAATTTAGGAATTTATTTAATGTGATAATAGGGTGGATAGTGTGCTGATAAAGGAAGGAAGAGGTAGTGTTATCCATGACACTGTGGATGAGTAGTCAGATGAGGATAAGGAAAGAATCAAGGAGTTATCTGCAAGGCTAGGTGTTGGCCGAAATTCCATCACCTAGAGGAGGGAAGAAATTGGTTTCTTTATGGCAAAGGGGGTGCCGAAATTTCCCCTACTATTTGATTAGTTGGTAGTTATCAGGAAGGGCATTTTTGGTTTTAAGCAGTAGGTGCCGAAATCTTCTATAAATAGAGGGGATATCTCTTCAACTCCGGCATTTGGAACCCTATTCTTTTCTTATTTCCCTGTGTCAAAATTCTCAGTCTTCCTCTGCAAGTTCTTTTCTTTTGATTTCTTCAGAAGCCGAAACCTCCCAATTTTCTCAACATCTTTTCTTTCAAAAGCTGAAACCTTGAACTCTCTTCTCACCTTCATAGCCGAATACACCTATTTCCTTTTGCCGATTTTTTCAACCAAAAAGTCGAAACTACTGAGATTTCTTCTTCTCTTCTGATCTTCTCAAAAAGCCGAAATCTCTAAGGGGTAGTCGAATTCTTTATGTAAAGGTGAGTGCCAATTTTTCTATCTTTTCACTTTCTCTTTCGGGTTTTGGAAGACAAAGCCGAAAAACTAATGGATTAATGATTTTATGTATTCTCTTGTTGGGCGACATCAGGAATTGAAGTAGATCGTCTAGATCTAAAAGCCAAAAATCGCTAGTCTCTAATTCTGGGATTTCAAGGTAATGGGTTCTCTTTAGATTTTCGTTAGCTTCGCTATCGTATAAGTAATCTTAATCAAATGTTATGGTTTAACAACCCTATTTCATTATAGTAGTTCTGACAAGGACTTTTGATTGAATCAAATATGAATCAGGCAAAGGAGAGGATTGGATCCGTAAACCCAATCCCTAAATTTAAGAAACGAGCGGTGTCAGCGGTTCGAGATTGGCCACCGGGTTGTGGACTGGCTTCTGAGCAGAATAGTAGATAGTTAGCAGTCGTATCAGTTTCTGATAGTGTCGACATAGAAAGTGTCGTCTTAACCGTAACCAAGTGTGTAGATCTCTAACACACTATTAAATCTGTATGTATATCTATATATGTTATGGGCTAAAAAGCCAGAAAGTGGCTGTGTAGACAGTCGAATAAAACCCTAAAAGGGTTAGGCAAGGATGCTAGGTACGTAATCATAGAAATCTCTATGTGTATCGAAATATATGAAAGCCTGTATGATGTTTTCTTGATGTGAGTATGCATGGGGTGGGATTATGATAATGAAGGGGAAGTGCATGATAGGTCACTTGGTGATCGGTGGTTAAACCATAAATTCAAATGTTAGGTCGCACAGCGATCGGTGGCTTTGCCACATAGGTCACATAGTGATTGGTCTTTATGACAGGCAGCTCAGCTGTCGAAATGCTACGATGTATTATTAAGGTCGCATGGCGATCAGTGGCTTTGCCACATAGGTCACACAGTGATCAGTCTTTAAGGCAGGCAGCACAGCTGTCGTTATAGTGTGTAGCGGATGGAGGGTTGATTGTAGAAATCCCCAAGGTGTGATGGTTGGTACAGGTTGGTGTGTAGAGGATGGAATTCTAGGATGGGTTGGGCTATTCATCATTCATTATTTCCATGTACTTATGATTGTTGCCTTTGTGTATGGGCCAAGGCTCATAATGTGTTTGTGGGCCTTAGGTCAGTGTGTTTTCAGGATTTGCACACTGAGTCTTGGTGACTCACCCCTTTATTTTCCCTAACTTTTTAGATGAGCAGTAGATCGTGGACATGGGAGCCGAGACGGACTCGAGGGGCCATCAAGTTTTACTTCTATAGATTATTTTCAGTTTTTCCTTTAAGTTTTATTTTGGGAATATTTAGGTAATAAGGCCCTATAGTTTATATTAGCCTAAGTAGTTTTTTAATATTCGCAACTTATGAAATTATGTCAGGGGTTTATTTGTACCAAATAATAATAATACAAGGTTTTTTTTAAATGTCACTTATTTATTCAAATATTGTCTAATTAACTTACGATTTCCAAAACCAACAAAGCAAAAGTTTTCAATGTACAACCCGTAGCATATCAGATCTAGTCGAAACATATGGGCCGGGTTTGGGGTGTTACAATAACTCAGTATCTCAATATATATGTCATGATGTATATATATATCTCTATACTTCCAACTAGGCTTAAAACATGATTGAAACACATAGCCATTAACAATAGAGCAAGTGATTATATCAAAACACATAAGTAAAGCTTAGCCTAAAAGAAATTCCCATTTTCGCAAGGCTATACTTGAATACAAGATTAAATACCATTGGTTTACAACTTATCCTAGCTTATACATACCTTACGAAACAAACTAAGTTTATGAGTACCAAAAGAGTCGATAGTGTGGTTGATTCCTCTGATGTTCCTTAGAGCCCGTAGCCTGAACGATATCTGTAAAACAAACATAGTCCACACACAAAGTAAGCTCACTAGCTTAGTAAGTCTTAAGCATCCATAATATAGCATTCGGTTACACAACATTTAAATAATCAATTTTACACATTAAAACATTCATGAACTAACACATAACTTACTATAGCCGAACAACTCATCTCATGTAATACATCAATTTTCATTACTTACCATAGTACATTAATGATGAAATAGTAATCATACACTTATGTATATATTAATACCTATGCAAATACCTTTATTCTTTCATGCTTTCCAACTTTATCATGGTATAGAACATATATATATATATAAAAATTTCACCTATCATAGGTATATTACTTACTTTCAACATTTTATTTACTAATCAATACCGTATATAAGCATGGCATATAAGTATGATTAATACTTACCTTGTAACCGAACCCACAATTTCCTTTCATAACTCAAACTTTCTTGATATATTCTATAACTTTCCTATCTCAATGTAAAGGTTCGGAGATTTAAAACTCACCAGCATACAGCAAGTAATTCATTGATACAAATCATACTCACCGGCACCTGGCCTGCTAGACTCAAAGTCCGTGATTTTAAACACTGGCATTTAGCCTCCTAGGCGTTAAGCCCGATATATTCACCGGCACGAGGCCTGCTAGGCATTAAGCCCGATATATTCACCAGAACGAGGCCTGCTAGGCTCGAAGCCCAAAATATCTCTTCAATACACATTTCTTGATGCGAACATCACAAACAAATCATATACCTCATATTACAACCACATATCATATTGAATATACTATTTTGTATCATATTAACAAATTATATATTCAATCCAATTTGACGTTCTTACATTCGGCTAACCCATAATTTATACTCAAAATTATGAACATTATCATTTAACATGCTCATAATTAACTTCTAATACATATATTTGCTTAAGGACTTACCTCAACTGTCGACGGACCGCGTAGACCGGCTATTCGATAACCTTCGTCTTTCCCCGATCCAAATCTGTTTTTCTTTGTTCTTGATCTAAACACATTAAAATGCAGCTCATTCAAGCACATTTCATCTCAATTTAGTCCCAAAACACATAAACAGGCAAATTACCATTTTACCTCTACTGTTTCACATTTTTACAATTTAGTCCTATTTGCATAAAACACAAAATACACAAAATTTCTCAATACCACTCAAGGGCCGAATATATATAGGGACTATACCAATCCATTTCTTTTATTTATTTTGCAAATAGGCCCCTCTAATTTTTTTTTACAAATTAGCCCTAATTACTCAATTTCACCAAAACTTCCAATACAAAATATACTAATCTTTAACATATCTTTAATATAAAATCATAAAACATCAAAAACCCAAGAACATAGCAATGGCCGAACCTCACATACATACTAATCTCAAAAATTCTAGCATGGGCCAGATAATATACGAAGCAACGATCTCAAAAACGTAAAAATTATCAAAAACCGAAAATCACACATACCTTAATCAAGCAATTTGATTGCTGAAACTCAAAGCTCCCTAACCCTTATTCTTTTCTCAATTTTCGGCCAAGGAAGAATTAAAAGTTGATCGCTTATTTTTTTATGTTATTTTAACATATAATATGTTATTTAACTAATTACTTACCTAACCTTATAATATAAAATTTCATAATATATAACTTAAGGTTATTCTTGTCATAAGCCACCCACTAACTCAAAAATGGGTTATTTACCCTTTAAATACCTCATATTAAAAAGCCATAATCAATTAGGCACTTTTCACTATAGTTTGCAACTTTTACACTTTATGCAATTAAGTCTTTTTTCTAAATTAATCACATAAACGATTAAATTTTCATACGAAACTTCCACACACATCAATTCACATATAATAAACACAAAATATAATATTAAAATATTTCTCAAACTCGGATTCGTGGTCCCGAAACCACCGTTCCGATTAGGGTCAAATTCGGTCTGTTACAATACCCTTAGAGCCAGATTTGGTATGATTGTGTATAACTTGATTAATTGCCATGATGATACATTTTGCTTACACTGAATTTTTATGCCATGACATGTTGCACTGGGATGGGTTATAGTGGTAGAGGAAGTGTTGTACTGGTGGCTATGCCACAATATACTGATTTCAGTGGCTCAGCCACATATACTGATATTGGTAGCTTTGCTGCGTTTATACTCGTAGCTCGACTGCATTTTTGGAGTGTAGAGTTGAGTAAGTTGACTTGGTCCCCACATGGAGTGTAGGGTTGGTAAGGGTGGAGTGTAGTAGATGGACTATTAGGTTGGGGCTGCATTTTCTGTTTGCATTACCATTATTTTGGGGCCGTGGGCCCAAATTGATACTATATGGGGCTTAGGCCCAGACTAAGACCATGACTGTGACTGGAACCGGGATTACACACTGAGTTCTTGTAACTCACCCCGTTGTTTCAACCTTGTAGGTGTTCCCTAGTGTTAGAGTATTTGGAGCCGCAGTGGACTCTGTGGTGGCCATACGTCGGGAATAATTCTCAAGAACTTAGTAAATTTTTGATTTTTCTTTATTTCAATTTTATTCTATTTTGGGTTAATATTTTTGTAATAAGGCTGTTGGTATAATTTCTTTTAAGTTTTCCTTAATAACTGCTAAATTTATAAATACGTAGTTTTTTTAAAACGACACCTAATGTTTTAAAAAATATCACATTTTCGTAATTCACTGAAATTGATTTCTTTCATAAACGAGTTTTTTGGGTATAATAACAATAATAACAACAATAATGTTTTCACAAGAAAACCATGAAAACAAATTTGATTTTTCACAAACAGCAAAGCTCGAAGTTTCAAAGAGAAAACAAACTTTCTAGCGAACGTGCAAGTCTTTAAACAACCCTTCTATGTGACATACCAAATCCAATCATAACATCTAGGCCGGGTTTGGGGTGTTACATTTTATGGGTAGGGGTACCCGGCCCGGCCTGAAGGCATGCCCAAAAAATGGGAGGGTTTGGGTAAAAATATAGGCCCGAAAAATAGGCTTGGGCAAAAAAATGAGGCCCGTTTAAAAAATAGGCCGAGCCTTGGGTATAATTTTTTTAGCCCGGGCCCGGCCCAAAATATTTTAGTATTATTTTTATTTTTTTATTAATGAAATTTTAACTTTAGTATTATTTTTTTCACGTGCCTTTCTTTTCCACTCTTCCTCCCCTTTTTTCTATTTCTGAAATCAAAATACCTAACCTAACTTCCTCTTCATCTTCCTTCCTCTTCCTCCCAAACATTCCCGAATACCCATTCATCTCCAGTCTTAGCCTCCAGTGGAACTTCTCCACCTCCCAACAGCACATTGTCTCTAGAATCTTCAATTTTGAGGTCTCGGAGCTCCCCCAAGTTGTAAGCTTCTTCTTCAACCTTCATTTACCACTTAGGTCTTTATCTTGGTTGAGTTCTGTTTTTTCTTTTTTCTTTTTGGTTTCAGCATACCTAGTTGCAGTAGAAATTTCTTTCCAAGAGAAATTTATTTGTTGTGGATTTATATGTTATTCTCATTATTTTTGTTAGATTTAAACCATTTCTTTTAAAAATTTTAACAAATTTATAGAGGACAGCTCATGGTTGCCCACATAAGCCTTCAACACTGACCTTCTTCTCTCTAATTTTCCACCATTTTTTCTTCTTATATAACCCCACACACTTTACTCATTGTTTATGAACATTCATATATGATAATGTAAGTAGTTGTAGTAGTATTTATAGCTTTTATCTTCATCTCATTATTGACCCAAATTGAAAAAAAGAAAAGATCAATGGGATACGACTTACTCCGACGACAAATTTATGTTTTTTGTGTCATTATCATTATAAATGGAAGTGGTAGACTGGTAGTATTCCATTTTGGCTACCATATGATTTTTTTATTTAATATTTTAACAAATTATTGAAGTTTGTTTTTAACTTAACTTTATTATTTTTAAAAAATATCAATTATATTTTTTATAGTTTAAATTTGATGGATCCGATTAAATTCATGAATAGTAAAATCTCATTGAAAATCGGAGATTCTATCTTTAAAATAAATAGGTTATATGTTCTCTTATGTAAATGGAAAGCTGGTTGTAGGATGAAACTAAAAATATATGAAATTTCTAAATTTTAAAATTCATATAAGATTAAGGTTTAATCAATTAATTCTATTGCACTATATATGGATAATAGTTAGTGATTTTATTTTATTTTTTAATAAAAAAGAAAAGAAAAGAGTTGGAGTGTCTTATTCAAAATGTTTATTAGAATAAGTTGAGAGTGATTCTAGATCGTCTTTTTTCAAATCTAATTTAGCGGTGGCTTAAAATTTCAACTACCATAAAAAATCTTTACAACTAAAATTGAAAAAAAAATTTGAATTACAATCTGCCCATTCTAGCCTTTTTTGAAAGTCTTTTATGATGTGACTTGTATATTATATCGTCTTCTTTATAATAATTTTCAACTCAATTAGCATACTGAGTGTGTTCATTTGATGATTTATTTGCTTATGATGTACTAAGCTATTCAAGCTTACTGTGTGTGTTCGTTTGTTGTTTTATAGACTTTGGAAGCTAGTTACAAGCTCGGGGATCATCAAGGAAACCCGTCACACTATCGATTGCTATTTCGGTATTTTGAAAAGCCTGATCTTTGAACATATGGCATGTATCTGCTTTGAAGGCCTAGAAAATGGTGAGAAAAGGATGTAAGGCATTTCTGGCTTATGTCTGTGCTTTGGAGGTCAAGGAATCAACTGTGGGCAATGTCCGAACGGTAAAGGAATTTTCTGATGTTTTCCCAGAAGAGCTTCTGGGTTTGCCACCGGATCGAGAGGTAGAGTTTGGTATTGATCTTTTACTCGGAACAACGCCAGTGCCTATTGCCCCATATAGAATGGCGCCGAAGGAGTTAGTGGAGTTGAAGGCGTAGATTCAGGAATTGTTGGATCGGGGTTTCATCCGACCGAGTGTATCGCCTTGGGGAGCACCGGTGCTATTCGTTAAGAAGAAGGACGGATCAATGCTAATGTGTATTGATTATCGTCAGTTGAATAAGTTGACGATCAAGAATAAGTATCCGTTGCCGAGGATAGACGACCTGTTCGACCAAGTTAAGGGAGCATCATTCTTCTCCAAAATAGATTTCAGGTCAGGGTATCATCAGCTTCAGGTGAAGGAGGCAGATATTCATAAGACGGCATTTCGTACTCGCTATGGTCACTACGAATTCTTGGTGATGCCGTTTGGATTGACCAATGCGCCAGCAGCGTTTATGGACATGATGAATCGAGTTTTTCAACCGTATTTGGATCGATTCGTCATAGTGTTTATAGACGATATTCTGGTGTACTCAAAGTATGAGGAGGAGCATAATTCACATCTTTGAGTGGTTTTCCAGATTCTGAGGGAGAAGTAGTTATTCGCAAAGTTTAGTAAGTGCGAGTTCTGGCTAAGGGAATTTACCTTTTTGGGTCATGTGGTGTCAGCTGAGGGGATTAGAGTCGACCTCGGAAGATTGAAGCTGTGTTGGACTGGAGACCACCTAAGTCTGTGGTGGAGATTCAGAGCTTTCTTGGTCTAGCTGGGTATTACAAAAGGTTTGTGGAAGGGTTCTCTTTGATTGCAGCACCATTAACCAAGTTGTTAAGGAAAGGGGTTCCATTTGTGTGGTCAGACAAACAACAAGAAAGTTTTGAGAAGTTAAAGAGGATTCTGACGGAAGCTCCGGTATTGATTCAGCCTGAAGCAGGGAAAGAGTTTATTGTCTATTGTGATGCATCGCATACAGGGTTAGGATGTGTGCTGATGCAAGAGGGGAAAGTAGTAGCGTATGCTTCTCGACAATTGAGACCTCACGAAGTGAATTATCCGACGCATGACCTGGAGTTGGCTGCAGTGGTTTTCGCCCTGAAGATCTGGAGACATTATTTATATGGGGAGAAGTCCATCGTCTACACGGATCATAAGAGTTTAAAATACCTCCTTACCCAGAAGGAGTTGAATTTAAGGCAGCGGAGGTGGATCGAGCTGTTGAAGGATTACGACTGCTCGATTGAGTATCATCCGGGTAAGGCTAACGTGGTGGCAGACGCGTTGAGCCGTAAGGTAATATCAGACTTAAGAGCAATGTTTGCCCACCTTAGTTTGTATAATGATGGAAGTTTGATAGCAGAACTGCAAGTAAAGCCGACATGGGTGAATCAGGTTAAAGAGAAACAGTTATCAGATGATGTCTTGAGCACTCGATTTTTGCAAGTGCAGAATGGTGGATTAGAAGGTTATAGCTTGAACAGGGATGGAGTTTTATGTTTCCATGGGAAGGTTTGCATGACAGAAGACATGGAGTTGAGGCAGACGATTCTTCAGGAAGCACATAGCAGTCCATACGATATGCATCCTGGAGGTAGTAAGATGTACCGGGATTTGCGGGAGCAGTTTTGGTGGTTGGGTCTAAAGCAAGAAGTAACTGAATTTGTAGGTAAGTGTTTGACGTGTCAGCAGGTAAAGGCAGAACATCAGTTGCCTTTGGGATTGTTGCAACCGGTCAAGATTCCGCAGTGGAAGTGGGAAAGAATCACTATGGATTTTGTCAGTAGGCTACCCCTTACGCCTACTAAGAAGGATTCGATTTGGGTAGTAGTTGACCGTTTGACAAAGTCTGCTCATTTCATACCTGTGCGTGTGGATTACTCTCTTCAGAAGTTGGCTAAACTATATATAGCGGAGATTGTAATGTTGTACGGGGTACCAGTGTCTATCATCTCAGACAGGGACCCTAGATTTACGTCAAGATTTTGGAAGGCGTTGCATCAAGCTTTGGGTACAAAGTTGGATTTCAGTACAGTGTTTCCTCCATAGTCTGATGGGCAGTCGGAGAGGGTAATTCAGATTCTGGAGGATATGTTGAGGGGCTATGTCTTAGACTTCAGAGGTAATTGGGAAGAATTCCTACCGTTGGTGGAATTCGCGTATAACAATAGCTACCAGAGGAGTATTCAGATGGCACCGTATGAAGCGTTATATGGGCGGAAGTGTCGTACCCCTACGTATTGGACAGAGTTGGGTGAGCGTCAATTGTTGGGTCCAGAGTTGGTTGCTGAAATGGAAGATAAGGTTAAGCTAATTCGAATCGATTGAAGGAAGCTTCGGACAGGCAGAAGTCCTATGCTGACCTAAAATGGAAAGATATAGAATTTGCAGTGGGTGACAAGGTTTTCTTAAAGGTGTCACTATGGAAGAAGGTGCTAAGATTTGGTCGGAAGGGCAAGTTAAGTCCTAGGTTTATCGGGCCTTATCAGGTGTTGAAGCGTGTAGGACTAGTAGCCTATCAGCTCGAGTTACCTTCAGAGTTGAGTCAGATCCATGACGTATTTCATGTTTCTATGCTTAGACGCTATTGTTCGGATCCGTCTCATGTGGTGCCAGTAGAAGAAATTGAAGTAAGCCCAGACTTATCTTTTGAGGAGGAACCAGTGCGGATCTTGGATCAGGATATCAAAGTATTGCGTAAGAAATCAATTCCTTTGGTGAAGGTATTATGGCGGAACCATGGATTAGAAGAAGCCACGTGGGAGCCAGAGGATGTTATGCGGCAGCAATACCCTTAATTCTTTTGACCAGGTAATTTCGAGACCTAAATTATTTTAAAAGGGATAGAACTGTAACATCCTGAATCAGGGCCTTTGCATTTTATGTGTTTGTGTGTGAATTCTATGTTTGTCATGTTAGTTTAGGGTACTTTAGGGTCCAGGAATGACCTAGGGGTAAGTCGGAGCCTTAGAGAAAATTTGCTTTTTGGGCACTTTGAAGGGGAGCTGAATAGAATAGGAGTTAAGGGGTGATTGGTGGTATGTTTTGACATAAGAATTGAAGTGGGAAAGTGGCAAGGATGGGCCACTAAAAGCTCAAGAAGGTGACGTCTCAGGGGAGCTGGCAGGGAGCAGGTTCAAGCTGCGTGGTCTCCTTTTTGGGGATTTCTTTTTGACGCCAAGGTAAGGGAGAGTTGTACTCAGCTTGGACTCTGGTGGATGAGTGTTGAATTGGTCAACACCTTTGAATGCGTGGAATAGAGCGATTCAAGGAGTTTGAATTATTCAAACAAGTTTGAATGTGTGATCAGGAGAAAATTAAGGAGGAAAAGAAGGGATTGAAGAGTGTGAAGTGCTAGCCGAATTTTGAAGATGTTAGGTGGAGGTTGGGCATTCGGTTTTTGGGTATAGCTTAGGGGTGGCCGATTGTTGGTGGTAGTTTTAGGAGTGTTGAATATTTTGGCTAGTTAGAGAGTACCTAGTGTTTCTTTCTCTCATTTCTTCTGTGCCAAAACCGAAACCCTCCCACAAAAGTGCATTCTTTCTTTTCTTTCAATTACCCAAAATCGAGTTGCCTCCTAAGTCTCTTCTTATTCTTTTCTACTTTTGTGTTTGGCCGAAACCTACATTGCTTTCCACTCATCATCTTTGTTTTTTTTTTTTTTGCCAATAATATCATAGCCAAACCCTCATTTACTTTTTGTTTCTTCTTATTTTTGTTCTCCTCGTTTTATTCTCTCCTTTATTCCTCCTTCTTTAGCCGAAACTCATTGAGACCACCCCTTGCCGAATCTCTTCTTTTCTCCCTCTTTTCGCTTCTTCATCCATACTTTGTGTTAGCTGAAACTATCAAGGCCATTAGAAATCCATTTTCTTCTTTGGCCGAAAATACCATTATCTTTTTTCTTCTTCTCCTATTGCTATCTAGTCTCGAGTACTACTTGTTCTACCGATTCATTGTTGGGACAACTGTTGTTTTGGGCAAATCAAATCACCCTTTTGCCGGGAGCGTAAGTCGAATCCTCGGGTGTTATTCGTTAGAAGTTAAGGTAAGAGGCGATTTCTCCTATTTCGTTATCTCTTTCTTTCGGGTCTTGGTAGCCAAAGCCGAATGGCTAAATGGCCTAATGTTTGGATGCTTGGCCAAATATAGGTGGAGGTGGTGTCGCATTCTTTTTGGAGATTTTCGAGATTCGCTTGACTTGTGAATCAAGCCTAAAGCTTCGACTTTTGTCGATCTAGGTAAGAAGATCTATTCAGCTAACGTGTAAATCTATTTATAACTTACTCTACGTGTTAACTCGGTCTTCTGACCAAGATTTGTTCCATTGACTCGAATGCCAGCAACTCTAAGGAGGCGGTTAAACCTGTATACCCAGCCCCTAAGTTTAAGAAGCGAGCACTGTCATCAGTTCGAGATTGGCCACCAGGTTGTAGGTCGGCTTCTAAGCAGAATCGTAGACAGATAGCAGTGTTTTCGGTTAGCGATAGTGTCGATGTAGAGAGCGTAATATTACGTGTTATCAGGTGTGTAACTCTCACACACTTCATATGTTAGGTTGTTAGTTGCTAGTATGTCTAAAAGCCGAAGTGACATTTTTGGTCACTAAAATACACTTGTGGGTAAAAGCGAGGACTCCGGTAAGTCTATTATGTTTTGCTATCAATAAATGCATATATGAAAACCTGAATGTGCCATGTTAATTAATCATTAAGCATGATCATGTCATAATAATTGTTGTACATGAGTTTGGGATACGAGATGAAGAGGGAGGAAACATGATCTTTCAAACTGTCACCAGTGGTTAGGTACCACAAGTGGGTTGACCCCACATATTATAATTTTGTGACTAAGTCTCAGTGGTTTGGGACCACCAGTGGTTAGGTACCACATATATTTTATTTCTATGACTCGTCCCAGTGGTTTGGTACCACAGTGGGTTGGCCCTACGTATTCATATTAGGGATTGTCACTAGTGGTTATGTACCACAAGTGGGTTGGCCCTACATACTATTATTTGTGACTTTTGTCACCAGTGGTTTGGAACCACCAGTGGTTAGGTACCACCAGTGGCTAGGTGCCACAAATGTTGGATAGACACAGGAGATACAGATGGATATCTAGGTTGGTTGGGTTGCATGGCATACATATTTAGCATATGAATCTGTGTGAGAGCCCTAAAATCTTTTGGACGGGGATTTACACATTGAGTCTCGGTGACTCACCCCTTCCATTAATCTTTGCAGGTAATCCTTAGACTGCGGATATGGAGCCGAGCTAGACTCGAGGTGGCCATGCATAATATTTTGGATTTTATTTTAAATAGTTATTTTGGAATTATTCTACTTAAATTTGGATTTTGGGTAATGTAATAAGGTCATCTAAACGTTAATTTGGTTTTATTTGTTTTGTTAATTTTCTTTAATTTTATTTTGAACATTAAGGGATGCCTAATAAATTACGAAGTGGATGATTTCCAAAACTTAAAAAAAAAAACTATGGGATTTTTGAGATTCTTCAATTGATTATTAACAAATGGATTTTAGTAGCAAAGTAACTAAATTTTCAAATTAAGACTCAAAGTTGTTTTCAATTGATCACTCAATATAAAATCTGTTTCTATAAAATCAAAGATTTTTCCCAACTCATGATGATAACTCAGTTTTCAAAGTTTTTCTTTCCTGTGACATGCCAGATTCGGTCGTAGCGTTTTGACCGGGTTTGGGGTGTTACATGATATGCATTTGTGGTTGTTATAATTCGGCTCAAGTGAATTAAGTATGGTTGTTGGATGCGTTTTGGGTATGGTTTATTATTGATTTACATTTTGACACTAATTTGTTTATGTATTAGTTTGGGAAATGATAGTGATGAGCTGTTATATTTGGTTGATGTAAGTTCAATACATGAAAATGAAACATGAAACATGAAACATGATTATTTTAAGATTCCAAATGACATGTGTAATATCCTGATTTTGTGGGTCTATGCATTTGGTGTGATTACATGGCTAAGTTAGTAGACTAAGGCTTCATGAAGTGAATTGGGCTCAGGTTTGGACCTCAAAACCTGGGTTAAGTGGCTGATAAATAGTGTTAGTAATAAATTAATGTTGGATCATTAAATTAGTAGCAAGTTGGGCTTGTGGCCCAAAATTTATTAATGCCAAAGTGAGCATGAGGATGGCGTCACTTAGGGGGATGATCTGGGCCTAATATGGCCGCATGACGCCCAAATTTAAGGGTTAAAAATTTGGCACTCCTAGGGTAAGGGGATGGACGGCACAAGGCTATATTTTAGAAGCTTAATTCTTTTATTTTTTTTGAGATAAATAAGGGTAATTAAGGAGGAAGGATAAACGATGAGATAGTGGATGGATAAAAGTTATCATGAGAGGGGAGAGTTGGCCGAAACTCCAACTTTATCCATATGTGTGTGTTGCCGAAATTTGGGTGGTTAGTATCATCTTTTTCTAAATTTTCTTTCTCACTTTTTCATCTGTTCTCTCAAAGCCGAAATTCTCCTCTTATTTTCTCTTCTGGCCGAAACTCCCTGTCACTTTTCTCTTCTCCATTATACTTCTAAAAGCTGAATACCCTAGTCCCCATCGTCTTCCCCCATAGCCGAAACTATAGAGGTGGATTAGTTTTCCCGAAGGTGCACCATAGCCGCATACACCTCTCTAGTTTGGTAAGTTTTTGGGACTTTCTTCTTTGTGGTTTTTCTCTTCTTTAATGAGTTTCTAAACCGAATCTCCTTTGTTCATACCCCTTCTTCCCTAGCCGATTGTTCAAAGGGTGGTTTAGTTTTCCCGAAGGTGCACCATAAGCCGCATGTTCCTTAGTGATTCGGTAAGTTCCGGAATTCCTTTTCTTTGAGATTTCTTCCTTCTTTTCACCAAGATCTAATCCGAATAAATTGTTTATGCCTATCGATTTCTCCTCTTTATCTCTAGAAGTCGAATCCCACTTTACAATAGTCAGAAGCATCGATTTTGGAAAAGCCGAAGGTGAGTGGTTGATGGTAGGTGGCCGAATGGCCCTTTCCTGTTCTTTTCTTTTTGGACGAATGCTATATGGGCTAAGTTAGTTGTGATTTTCGGTTGGTTGATAATTGGAGGATGGCCGAATGTAGGTGAAATAGAGGTGACGATTTCTTAAAGGTTTTCGGGATTCGAAAGTAGGTAAGAATCCTTTTTAGCATTATTACTTATTTGATCTTATCGATCTAAATAGTTTAAGTGACCAAAAGGTTATTATGGCCGCTAATAATAGTCAAGCAGTAAAACGGAGTGGGATCTGTAAACCTAACGCCAAAGTAGCATAGAAGCAGTAAAGGTGTAATACGAAAATCAGGTGTGTAACTCTTACACACTTTCATTCTTAATATGTTAAATGTTATGTGTTGTTAAAAGCCGGAGTGACGGCTATGGTTGTTGAAATACCCTTGTGGGTAACAGCGAGGATACCGGGTAAGTTGTGATTATTTCTATATTGATTGTAATTTATGAAAGCATGATAATTTGTATACATGATAGTTGCATGTTGAGCATGATCATACTAGCACAGTTACCATAGCTACATGTTATGGGAAATGAGAGGAGGGGGAAGTATGATCTATTAAGACTGTCACCAGTGATTTGGTATCACACAGTGGGTTGGCCTCACATATTATAAATTGTGACTAAGTCTCAGTGGTTTGGTACCACATATGATATTTCTTAACTTCGGTTACTAGTGGTTTGGCACCACCAGTGGTTTGGTACCACATATAATATTTCGTAACTTCGGTTACCAGTGGTTTGGCACCACCAGCGGTTTGGTACCACAAGGGGTAGAAAAGGGAGACCCGGATGGATGCTTAGGTGGGTTGCATGACTTGCATATTAATGTATGAACTTGTGTAAGAGAATGATTTTCTTGGGATGGGGATTTACACACTGAGTCTCGGTGACTCACCCCTTCTTTTACATTTTTGCAGATCAGGCTTAGATCGTGGATATGGAGCCGGAGTGGACTCGAGGTGGCCATGCACAGTAATTGTTTTGGTTTCAAAGTTTTCTATTGAACTTAGTTGGTTTACTTTAATTTTTGGTTTTATATCATTGTAATAAGGCCGCCTAACTATTTAGATTTTTTTTGGATGTTATAATTGGTTGTTGTTTTTCGACGAGCATATTTGATAAACCTAAAATCGGATGCTTTCTTAAAAACATGATGAGTACGTTATGTTTTTCAAAATATTCACTGACTAAGTATATGATACGGATTAACAACCAAGCAAACAACTTTCTAAAGCTAAGTCTCAGCACGTTTTGATTTTTCATCAAACACTTATCCGATTTCTAAAAAAAAAAAAGTTTTCCAAGAGTTTCTTCCCTAATAAAATCGACCAACTGATTTCAAAAAAAAAAACATTTTCTTTCCCGTAGCACGCCGAACTCGGATGTAGCGTTTAGACCGAGTTTGGGGTGTTACATTTTTGGTATCAGAGCCCGGTTCAAAAGCTCAGCTGTGGGCTTAAGGCCCAAAAATATGTTTAAGGGTTTGTGAAATGATCATTTTTCCGAAAGCATGGCACCTGAGTCTCCGGCACCGATCCCCCCAGGTAAGTACACTAACTCTTGTGTGATATATTCGTTGGGCTTTTGTGGGCTTTAGAAGTAGCTAAATAGTACTGATGGACTCTAGGTTTAGACAAACAACTTCTCTAAATCCATAAGACTTAACTTTATTAAACAAAACCTGTAAACGAGTCATAAAGCTAAAGTGTGGCAACAAGCATATGCATGTCTAGGAGTAGATCCGGAAGAGCTTGGTATTTAAGCAGTCCGAGTGACTCACCTCCTCTTCGCAGGAATCTTACCTGGTGCATAGTGATTGTTCACTTTAGCTATGACAGGGTGTGGTAATAGGCATATGCATGTCTAGGAGCGAATTCAGGGAAAGCTTGGTATTTAAGCAGTCCTAGTGACTCACCTCCTTTTCACTGGAATCCCACCTGGTGCATAGTGACTATTCACCTTAGTCACGGGGACGTGTTGACAGGCCAAAACTTACAATTAAAACCCGAAAGGGACCAGCCACACTGTTTTGTAAAAACCCTAGTTTTGAAATTACCAAATTACTCCTGGATTTGTGTAAACTACCTTAGATTTGGAAAATGACCAAAATACCCTTGGTTTGTGGAAAATTACCAAATTGTCCCTGACTTGAAAAATTTTCCCTCAAATTTATAAAATTACCAAAATACCCTTCAAATTTGCAAAATTACCAAAACGCCCCTGAGTTTGAAAATTACCAAAATACCCTTCTTTGCAAAATCACCTGAGATTATATTTTGAAAATTGCAAAAATACCCCTATAGGTTAAAATTATGAAAATACCCCCAGGTAGTGAAATGACGAAAATGCCCCTACACGTTGGATGTGGTCTGTGGACGTTGTCTGTGTGATGGATGTACTTAGAATTAGGAGGTAAGCCTGAAACTGGAACTATAGGTAGATTCGACTATGAAAGAATCACTTCAAAAACTATTTCTCATAAAATTGCTCGTGGGTAAACAGTGAACAGTATTAATAATGCATAAAATTCTTAATCAGATAAATGCGAACGAGAAGAATAAGTACAAGAGGTCGTGGACGTCCGCCGCGTGGCCGTGGTAGGGGTAGGATGACTTTGTCAGAGCCAGCAGGGTTTAGTCATGGGTCTGGAAATGTGATGCCGGATCTACCGGCGGCGGAAACTTGAGTTTTAGGATCAGACGGGTGGTAACGATGTAGTATCTTAAGCTATACTGTGAGTTTTGGAACGGGTTACCGAGGCAGGCTTATTGTACCCAAAACCTTTACCTTGATTACTAATCAAATCCCGAAACTTGTAGTCCTTCTTCTTTGCAATCGGCTAATCCTTTAATCACATCATAAGTTAGTTTCCGGCTTTTTGAATAATATGAAACAGATCTAATCACTGAATAGGGCCTTGGCCAAATGTACATATGTACTTTTCCTTGTGATTTGAAATCTCGAAATTGCTATTTACCCTAGGTATCTGTCGAAATCACCTAGACACATGTTAGATTAATTTCTAACATTACATCATAATAAATGGCCCTTGGCCGAAAACTTGCCTTACCTTAGATCTTGATACCCGAAGCTCTCCTCCTTAGTCGACTATAGACAATTCCCGGAGGATCCTATGTAGTTTCGGCAACCAAGGATATTAACGAAATTAGTTCTCAACTTTCGGCTAAAAGAAAGAGAAGGAAAAGATGATGACAATAGATCCTTACCCCTTATATTGAAATCGGCAACACCTTTTGAAACTCCAAAAATATTCGGCTATGGCCTAGATGTGGATCAGCAATTTCGGCTTCTTGATGAACACTTAGAGGATTTCGATTTTTCAAAGAAAGAAAAGGAAGATAGAAAATTCGGCAAGACTAGGGGATTCTGCTTTCGGCTTTGTGAAAAATTGAAAAGAAAAATAAGAATAATGATAGAGAGAATTCAGTAGAGAGAAAAGAATGAAAGAATGGCCTTATTTTTTTCCTCCTTATGCCGAAATTACTAGGCTAGAGTCCCTTACCTGGCCATCACTCTCCTATCCTTGTTTTCCTCTTTATCTCCTCTTTTAAAATTAAAGAATAATCCATCATTTATCTCTTGAAAATAAAAGGATAAAAACTCCTAAAAATTAGCCTTAGTGCCGTCCCCCTATACCCCTCTCATTGACGCCACTTAGCAAAAATAATCCTTAAAATTTTGCTTCCCATGCGACTCGAACACAAGCCCTCCTTGCACTGTGTATGGCGTCATCTCCAGAGCCTTAAGTGGCACCTCCAAGCCACTTTTCCAAGCCTATTTATGTGTCATATTTCCTCTATAACTTTTCTTAAGGCCACCTTGCCTTACTTCCCTCTTTTAAACTTTAAAACTTAACATTTCTAAGACATTTCCTTACATTTCCAAGATTCTAAAAAATGCACACAACACATCCATAGCACATAAGACATACTATTTCATATAATTTAAGCAAAAATGCACAAGCCCAATTTCAAGATATTACAGTTCTACCCCCTTAAAATAATTTCGACCTCGAAATTACCTGGCTAAAAGAAATGAGGGTATTGCTGTCGCACTGCCTCTTCCGGCTCCCACGAAGCTTCCTCCGATCCATGATTGCGCCATAATACTTTGACTAAGAGAACTGATTTCCTTCGTAGCACTTTCACATCTCGCTCCAAAATCTGAATCGGCTCTTCCTCGTAGGACAAATCTGGTCTTAGCTCCACCTCCTCGACTGGTACCACATGAGATGGATCCGATCAATAGCGACGTAATATGGACACATGGAATACGTCGTGCATCTGCTTCAACTCCGGTGGCCATTCTAACTGATTTGCCACTGATCCAACTCATTTCAATACTCGATAGGGTCCTATAAACCTTGGACTTAACTTCCCTTTCCGACCAAATCTCATCACTTTTTTCCAAGGCGATACCTTAAAGAACACTTGATCTCCCACATCAAATTCTATCTCCTTTCGCTTAAGATCTGCATACGACTTTTGTCTATCAGAAGCTTCTTCAACCGCGCCCAGATTATCTCAACCTTCTCTTCGGATTCTGCCACAATCTCTGGACCCAAAACTCGTCGTTCCCCTAATTCAGTCCAACATGTAGGAGTTCGACACCTCCGACCATACAACGCTTTATACGGTGCCATCCGAATACTGGCCTGATAACTGTTGTTGTAAGCAAACTCTACTAAAGTCAAATACTCCTCCCAACTTCCTCTGAAATCCATCACATAGCCCCTCAACATATCCTCTAACACTTGGATTACCCGTTCAGACTGCCCGTCCGACTGTGGATGAAAAGCCGTAGTGAAATCCAACTTAGTGCCTAAAGCTTGATGTAGAGCCTTCCAAAACCGTGAAGTAAATCTTGGGTCCCTATCCGAAATGTTTGACACCGGCACTCCATGCAACCTTACAATTTCCGCCACATATAACTTTGCCAACCTCTGCAAAGAATAGTCGACTCTCACTAGAATAAAGTGCGCGGACTTTGTCAACCGATCCACTATCAGCCATACCGAGTCCTTCTTAGTAGGCATAAGGGGAAGCCCAATAACGAAGTCCATGGTAATTCTCTCCCATTTTCACTGCGGAATCATTATCGGTTGAAGCAATCCTGACGGAACTTGGTGTTCAGCCTTAACTTGCTGACACGTCAAACACTTGCCAACGAATTCTGTAACTTCCTTCTTCAAACCAGGCCACCAAAACTGTTCTCTTAAATCTTTGTACAACTTAGTGCCTCCAGGATGCATAGCATAAGGGCTACTATGCGATTCCTGAAGAATCCTCTGTCTTAGGTCCTTGTCCTTAGGCATACATACCTTATCCTTGAAACACAACACTCCCTCACTATTGATACCATAATCCTTCAACTCTCCATTCTGTACTTGCTGTAGCTTAACACTAGATCCTCATCAATCAATTGTCCCTCCTTCACCTCATTCAACCACGTCGGCTTAACCTGCAACTCTGCCAGCAGACTTCCATCATCATACAAGCTCAGATGTGCGAACATTGCCCTCAGATCCGACATAACCTTCCGACTTAGAGCATCCGCCACTACATTTGCCTTGCCCGGATGATACTCTATCGAACAATCATAGTCCTTCAGTAATTCCACCCACCTTCGCTGCCTCAAGTTCAACTCCTTCTGAGTCAGCAAATACTTAAGGCTCTTGTGATCTGTGTAGATTATTGACTTTTTGCCATAGAGATAGTGCCTCCACACCTTGAGAGCAAAGACCACTGTTGCCAATTTCAGGTCATGAGTCAGGTAGTTAACCTCATGTGGCCTTAACTGCTGAGACGCATACGCGACTACTTTCCCGTCTTGCATCAATACGCATCCTAATCCCGTGTGAGAAGCATCACAATACACCACAAAATCTTTTCCTGCCTCGGGTTGAATCAAAACCGGAGCTTCAGTCAAGACCTTCTTAAGCTTTTCAAAGCTCTCCTGCTGCTTATCCGTCCATATAAAAGGTACTTCCTTCCTTAGTAACTTTGTCAAAGGCACGGCTATTGATGAGAATCCTTCCACAAACCTTCAGTAGTAGCCTGCCAATCCCAGGAAACTACGAATCTCCGCCACTAACTTAGGTGGTTTCTAATCCAACACTGCCTCAATCTTTCGAGGATCCACCCTTATTCCTTCTGCGGATACCACATGCCCTAAGAAAGCAACTTCCTCCAGCCAAAATTTACACTTGCTGAATTTGGCATAAAGCTTTTTCTCCCTCAACACTTGCAACACAATCCGAAGATGCTCATCATGATCTTCCTCAGACTTGGAGTACACCAAGATGTCCTCGATGAACACCAAGATAAACCGATCCAAGTAGGGTTGAAAAACCCGATTCATCATGTCCATGAACATGGCTGGAGTGTTCGTCAATCCAAATGGCATTACTACAAACTCATGGTGGCCGTACCTTGTCCTAAAGGCTGTCTTAAGGATATCTGCCTCCTTCACCTTCAACTGATGATATCCCAACCCTAAGTCGATCTTTTAAAATACTGCGGCCCCCTTAAACTGATCGAACAAGTCATCTATCCTTGGCAAAGGATACTTGTTCTTGATGGTCAGCTTGTTCAACTGACGGTAGTTTATGCACATACGCATAGTTCCATCCTTCTTCTTCACAAACAGGACCGGTGCTCCCCACGGAGACACACTGGGTCGAATAAACCCACGATCCAACAACTCCTGAATCTGAGCCTTCAGCTCAACCAACTCCTTTGGTGCCATTCGGTACAGGGCAATTGACACAGGAGCTGTTCCCGGTAACAAGTCAATTCCAAACTCTACCTCCCTATATGGGGGTATTCCTGGTAATTCCTTCGGAAACACATCTCCAAAATCCCTTACAGTTCTAACTCCACTAACACCTTCTTCCTTTCCATCTAACGCACTTACGAAGGCTAAAAACACCTTGCACCCTTTCCGCACCATCTTTTCAGCCTTTAGCGCCAAAACTACATTAGACAAGTAGTTTCTTCTTTCTCCTATCATAATGACCACCTTATCCTCCGGGGTCCTTAACTCTATTCGCTTAGCTGCACAATCCAATACAGCCTGATGTTCCACTAGCCAATCCATACCAAGTATGAGATCAAATTCTTCGAAAGGAAGTTCCATTAAGTCGGCCGAAAATACTACGCCTTGAATTTCTAAGGGTACACTCTGAAAGATCTTATTCACCACTACAGTTTGACCTAGTGAGCTAACTACCGTCATCTCCCAATCAGAAAGTTCAGAGGCTATGTCTAGAGTTTCAACTACTCTACATGCAACATAAGAATGGGTCGAGCCCACATCAATTAAAGCAACATAAGGCTTGCCATAAATAAGGAACGTAACGGTTATGACGTCCGGCGCGTCTCCCTCCTCCCTCCAGCGAACCGCATAAACCAAATTCGGTTGCCTTGCCTCAGTATTAGCAACACCTCTGCCCGGCGTTCCACGTTCTCTGCCAGCACCATTACCTCTGCCATTCGGACCATGACCTCACTGAGGCTGCTGTCCACCTCTACCAGCCTGATTAACATTCTGAGCTGCTGGTCGATTCCCATCAGGTTTCATTGGACAGTCCTTAATCATATGATCTTTGGACCCACACTTAAAGCATCCTCCTGTCTTATTCCAACATTCCCCAAGGTGTTTCTTCCCACACTGATCACAAGTACGATACTGCCCTCCTGTAGCAGCTTGCTGACCTCGCGGCCCATGAACTCTAGGCCTCTTATTCCCAGATGATCCTGACGATCCAAAACCTCTTTTTGGCCTATTCCGATCCATATTCTGCCTCGCAGAATCTTAATCCCTTCAGCTACCTTAGCTTTCTCTACTAAATCAGAAAACTCCCGCTCCTGATGTAGAGCTATCAACAACCTTAGATCATTCCTTAGTCCGTCCTCAAACCGGACACATCGCTCATGTTCCGTAGCCACTACTCCACGAGCATACTGGCTCAGCCTTAAAAATTCAGTTTCATATTCCGCCACGGACTTGTTCCCTTGAACCAGCCCCAAAAAAGCCTTCCTCTGCTCATCAGTATAACGTGTGCCAACATATTTCTTCTGATATGCTGCCTTAACATACTCCCAAGTCAGATCCTCAGCCGTGCCACCATCCCGAACTGTTAACCACCATTGATACGCTTCATCGCGTAACAGTGCCACCATTCCTTTCAACTTCTCCTCAGGGGTTAGATCGAGCTCATCCATAATGCGTTCGGTTGCCTCTAACCAATATTCGGCCGTACTGGGTGCTACACCAGATACGCCACGGAATACCTCAGCTTCATTGGCATGAAGTCGCTCAGGTACTGACTTTCGAACTCCCGAATTTCCTCCTGCACCAGCCACCAACTCAAGAACTCGCGGCCACGACTGCGATACAAAGATCGCCTCCTCGCTCGATCTTGTTGCTCAAAGACCAACACCGTGGTGGTGGTGGTTCTTTGTACCTCATTCTCCGATCCTTGACCCGATCTAACGTGTTCCGACATGGTCATTCTACCTCTACTGCGTACGTTTCGACCACGTCCCCTAGAGCTCATGTCTACGTTCGTGCTTTAATCTGATTAAGAATTTTTATGAATTAATACTTGTTTCACTGATTATCCGCGAAGAAATTTTATGAAAGAAGTCTAGAAGTAGTTCTTTCGATCAATCGGAGTTCAAGTTTTCTATTCTAATTCAGAGAAGCACATTCATTCAAACATTCATTCACACACGTTCTCTATTTCTCTATTTTTGTCTATTCCTACCCCAGGGGTATTTTCGTAATTTATCCTACAGGGGTATTTTTCGTAATTTTTTTAAAATAAGGTTCCTTGGTGATTTTGTCAATAAGGGTATTTTAGTAATTTTGCATTCCTGAGGGTATTTAGGAAACTTTGAAATTCGGTGGTAACTTCGATAATTTTGTAACTCGGGGTATTTCGGTAATAAACCAGGGTAAATTTGTAAAACTTAATAAATCAGGGGTATTTCAAAATTTGCAAAACTTGGGGATTCTTTTTGAGAATTTGTTTTCCGAAACGGTGATGTTGCAAAAATTTTGGAAATTAGGGTCATTTTGGTAATTTGCAAGTTAGGGGCAATTTCATAATTTTCCAAAATCAAGGTATTTTGATATTTTACAAATTAGGGTTTTTGGACTTTTTATGAAGTAAGAAAATTTTGAGAAGAACTGTGGGTAGTTTGGACATTTTATAAAACAATGGCATTTTTTGTAATTTCACAACCAGGGGTATTTAGGTAATTTTGTAACTTAGGAATTTTTTTTTTTTAGAAAATTTTCAAAAATAATAATTTTCACTATTCAAAGGGTAGTTTGTTGACTTTTTAAAACTAGGGTTTCCATGAAAATGTGGCTAATCCCTTTCGGGTTTTAGTTATTGTGTTTAGCCTGTGACTAAGTCTTCTTGGTTAGGGTGAACCGAAGCTACGCACCAGGTAGGATTCCAGCGAAGAGGAGGTGAGTCACTAGGACTGCTTAAGTACCAAGCTCTTCCGGGTCCAATCCTAGACATGTGCACAATGGTTGCCACACCCTAACTCGGCGACTTAGCCATAGGTTTGTTTAATTAGGCATTAAGTCTTATGTAATTGTTGGGGTAAACTAATCCTAGGGTTCAAGTACTTATCATACTATTCTACGTTCCATTTCTACCCTCCTACCATTCATATTATAAATCACACAATGGATAGGGGTACTTACCTGGTGGACTTCGGGTCGGAGACTTGGGTGCCATGCCAGAAAAACCCTAAGTCCTAACAAATTCAAGCATATCAAATCATACATGTACATATAACATTTAATTAATATGATGCAAACCCGAACCTGAAACCTAGATAGCCATCTGCTACACATCACCCGTACCAACCTGCACACTGTGGGGACTCCTAAGTCAACCCTCTATCCGCTACACACCATCGAAGGCAGTCGCTGTAGTCGACGTGCTCATCGCCCTTATAAATATTGTGGCATAGCCACCAGATAATATTTTGTGTCATGAGAGACCACATTCAGATAATTGTAACCGAGGTCACCACATTCAGATATCGTGACATAAGTCACCACATACACTTCCCCTTTCATAATATCCCATATACCCCATATCATACATATCATGCACATCATGCCTTAATTCACATTCTTATCACTTTTCACATGTGAGATATAACATATATTCATAATCCTAGTAGGAGTAGGAAACGTACCTGAGTACTTTGTACCATTGCATGGTACCTTAGCCATATTCTTACACTTTCATATTAACACATACAATTAATTAGGGCCATAAATCTATTAAGACTTAAGGAAGGGTACACACCTGCTATTCTTATCAATTTCACTGATTTCCCGAAAATCTCGATCTACTGCTTTAGATCCTTAATCCCTACATTTGGTCAATCACTCAATGTTGAGTAAAAACCTATTCGGCTATAAGATTAAAACCCGAAGGCTTATTGTACCCAAAACCCTTACCTTGATTACTAATCAAATCTCGAAACTTGTAGTCCTTCTTCCTTGCAATCGGCTAATCCTTTAATCGCATCATAAGTTAGTTTCCGGCTTTTTGAACAATATGAAACAGATCTAATCATTGAATAGGGCCTTGGCCGAATGTACATATGTACTTTACCTTGTGATTTGAAATCCCGAAATTGCTATTTACCCTAGGTATCTGTCGAAATCACCTAGACACATGTTAGATTAATTTTTAACATTACATCATAATAAATGGCCCTTGGCCGAAAACTTGCCTTACCTTAGATCTTGATACCCGAAGCTCTCCTCCTTAGTCGACTATAGACAATTCCCGGAGGATCCTATGTAGTTTCAGCAACCAAGGATATTAACGAAATTAGTTCTCAACTTTCGGCTAAAAGAACGAAAAGGAAAAGATGATGACAATAGATCCTTACCCCTTATATTGAAATCGGCAACACCTTTTGAAACTCCAAAATTATTCGACTATGGCCTAGATGTGGATCAGCAACTTTGGCTTCCTGATGAACACTTAAAGGATTTCAAATTTTCAAATAAAGAAAAGGAAGATAGAAAATTCGGCAAGACTAGGGGATTCTGCTTTCGGCTTTGTGAAAAATTGAAAAGAAAAATGAGAATAATGACAGAGAGAATTCAGCAGAGAGAAAAGAATGAAAGAATGGCCTTATTTTTTTCCTCCTTATGCCGAAATTACTAGGCTAGAGTCCCTTACTTGGCCATCACTCTCCTATCCTTGTTTTCCTCTTTATCTCCTCTTTTAAAATTAAAGAATAATCCATCATTTATCTCTTGAAAATAAAAGGATAAAAACTCCTAAAAATTAGCCTTAGTGCCGTCCCCCTATACCCCTCTCATTGACGCCACTTAGCAAAAATAATCCTTAAAATTTTGCTTTCCATGCGACTCGAACACAAGCCCTCCTTGCACTGTGCATGGCGTCATCTCCAGAGCCTTAAGTGGCACCTCCAAGCCACTTTTCCAAGCCTATTTATGTGTCATATTTCCTCTATAACTTTTCTTAAGGCCACCTTGCTTTACTTCCCTCTTTTAAACTTTAAAACTTAACATTTCTAAGACATTTCCTTACATTTCCAAGATTCTAAAAAATGCACACAACACATCCATAGCACATAAGACATACTATTTCATATAATTTAAGCAAAAATGCACAAGCCCAATTTCAGGATATTACACTCCAATTTCAGGATTCTAAGGTAAGAAGAGTTGTTTATTCAAATATATAAAATTAGGTAGAACACTAACCATGGCCGAATATAGGAGAGGCCCTAGTTTCACATCCTTCCGACTTTTTGAAGCAAAGCTGTAGATCGGTTTAGCGAGGGTATCAAAATTAATCAGGTGTGCAGATCTCTAACACACTACTAATAAACTTGTATGTATATCTATTTATGCATGTTATGGGCTAAAAAGTCAGAACAAGGCTATATAGACAGTCGAATGGAACCCTAAAAGGGTTAGGCAAGGATGCCAGGTACGTAAACATAGAACTCTCTATGTGTATCGAAAAATATTTAAGTTTGCATGATGTTTTCTTATGTATGTATGCATGGGGTGGGAATGATGATAATTGAAGGGGAAGTGCATGATATGTAATATCCTGGATTATGGCTTATGCATTAATATTAAATTAGATGAAGTAGCATGCTTATGAATATTCTGAGTGTGTTCTATGAATGTTGTGAACTCTAAAATGATAAATGCCTTAGACACTATTAGATTTTAAATCTAGAAAAAGGGAGCTAGGCCTGATAGGTCTTAAGAGAATTAGTAGGAGACTTATGACACCAATGTGGGCTTGTTAAAGTGGTTGTAAGGCGCCACTTAGGGCCTCTGGAAATGACGCCATGGGCTATGAGGAAGGGCCTAGGATTGAGTCGCATGGGAAGCAAATAAAGGCTTTTATTTTTGCGGCACAAAGGAAGGTAATGGACGGCAAAGGGAGACTGGGGAAGGAGTTTAAGATGAGGTCCAATTCCCTTGAAAATTTCGGCTAAAGTAGGGGATAATTGAGGATTTATGTTAAATTATTTTGAATAAATAAAAAAGAGATAAAATAGGAGGAAAATAAGGAAGGGATGTGGTGCCCGAATAGGGGACTCTAGGCTTAGTAATTTCGACAAAAGGAGGAAAGGTGAGGCTATTCTGCATCCTTTTCTTTTTCTCTTTTTCCCTCTACCGAATTTGCTAGCAACATCTCTCTTCTCTTTTATTTTGCCAAAACTGAATACTCCTTACTCAAGATCCACCATTGCCGAATCTCTCTAAGTCCCATACATCTTTCTTCTCTTTTTCTTTTTGGGAATTTCTCAAAAGCCGAATATACAAAGTGACTTCTAGCCGATTCTTTTATTTGATCAAAAGCCGAAACTAAGGTGATCCACATCTATCAGGAGAGCAGTCGATTTCTGTAGTAAAGGGTAAGGATCTATAGTTGTTGTTTATTTTCTTTCTTTAAGCCAAAATTTAGATTCTAATGCCATTTGTGTCTCTTGGCCGAAACTAAAAAAGATCTTTCGGGAATTTTGTCTATAGTCGAGGAGATCTCCTGGATTTCAAAATCTGAGGTAAGTCATGCATTAGGCCAAGGGCCATTCATTATAATTAAATGTTAGAATTTGATCTAACATGTACTAGAGTGATTTCGATAGATACCTTAGCCAAGTAGCACTTTTCGGGAACTAAGATTCACGAGGTAAGTGAATCTGATATTCGGCCAAGGCTTTATTTAGCAAACTTAGATCTGTTCCTTATGATTTCCAGAAGCCGAACTAACCAAGCCTAGTGATTTAGTGCTAGCCAATTTCAAGGAAGGAATACTACAAATTTCGGGATTTGCCTATTAATCAAATCGGTGAACAAGGGACTAAGGATCTAGGACGTTAGATCGGGTTTTCAGGACATCAGTAAACTTGCTAAGTATACCAAGTGTGTACCCCACACTGAATCTTAATAGATTTATGGCTCTAATTTATTATATGTGTTAATATGAAAGTATAAGAATATGGCTAAGGTACCATGCAATGGTACAAGTACCCAGGTACGTTACTTTAACCTTGAGTTAATAAGTAATAATGTTAAGAATGTGAATAAGGCCTATGGCATGAGATTGCTTGATATGAATGATATACGGGGCATATGGGATATTATAAAAGGGGAAGTGAATGTGGTGACCTATGTCACGATATCTAAATATGGTGACTTCGGTCACATTATCTGAAAGTGGTGTCTCATGACACAAAATATTATCTGGTGGCTATGCCACAAATTTTATAAGGGGGATGAGCACATCGACTGCAGCGACTGCCTTCGATGATGTGTAGCGGATGGAGGGTTGACTTAGTAGTCCCCACGGTGTGATGGTTGGTACGGGTGATGTGTAGCGGATGGCTATCTAGGTTTGGGTTCGGGTTTGCATCATATTATTTAAATGCTATATATACGTGTATGATTTGATATGCCTGAATTTGCTAGGAGTTAGTGCTATGGTTACGCATTGAGTCTGTTGACTCACCCCGTTGTGGGACTTTTTTTCAGGTGACGCACAGTGATGGACCGGGTCGGCAGGAGCTTAAGGGTGACCATGCTCAGTTCGAGATTTTATTCTACTTTGGACTTTTATACTTTAAATTATTTTGGACTTATCTTGGGTTTTGTTTTGATGTAATAAGGCTAGTAGTATTGAACTATTTTATGCCTGTATGTTGTTTATTTCGGTATAATACAATTTTTTCAAGGCAAAGTTTAAGTAATGTTTTCAAAGATTAATAACTTTTAAATGTTTTGATAATTTATCACAAATGCTACAATGCTTCTAATTGTAAAATTTTCAAGTACGAATTTAAATCTTTATTGAAACTTCGGCTTTTCAATTCACGCCCAACACAAATTTCTTTCAAAACCATCCGAATTTTCCAAAGTATTTAAAAACTTTTGAACCGTTTTTACTCAAGAAACATACCTGATCTGGTCAAGGCTCGTGGGCCGGGTTTGGGGTATTTTAGCTTGGTATCAGAGCCTAATTTTTAACTCTCAGCCTTGGGTTTAAAGTCCATAACATTTTTAAAATAAGGCCTAAACAGGTTTTGAGAAAAACTTTTACGAAAAGAGCAGGTTTTCAGGCATGGCACCCAAGTCTCCGACCCGAGGTCCACCAGGTAAGTACTCCCAACCATTGTGTGAATTATAATATGACTTGTAGAAGGGTAGAAATGGAATGTAGATTAGTATACTAAGTATTTGAACCCTAGGATTAGTTTACCCCAACAATCACATAAGACTTAAGTGCCTAATTAAACAAACCTATGACTAAGTTGCCGAGTTAGGGTGTGCCAACCTTTGTGCGCATGTCTAGGATTGGATCCAGAAGAGCCTGGTACTTAAGCAGTCCTAGTGACTCACCTCCTCTTCGCTGGAATCCTACCTGGTGCGTAGCTTCGGTTCACCCTTACCAAGAGGACTCAGTCACAGGCTAAACTCAATAATTAAAACCCGAAAGGGACTAGCCGTATCTTCATGAAACCCTAGTTTCAAAACCACCAAATTACCCCGTAAAACTGTAGCAAAACTTAGTTTGAAAATCATTCCAAAATATTTTCGATTTGCAAAATTACCTAAATACCCCTAACGATAAAATTACAAAAATGCCCTTGGTTTTCAAAATTTCCATACTACCCCCGATTTCAATAAAAATGTTCTGATTTTGCAAAAATGTCCAATAACCCTATTGTTACAAAATACTAAGATACCTTGATTTGGAAATTTACGAAATTACCCCTGTTTTACAAAATTACCAAAATGACCCCCGATTTCTAAAATTTTTGCAACAACACCGATTTGGAAACCAAATTCTCAAAAAAGAACCCTAAGTTTCACAAATTTGAAACAGCTTTGAGATTTTTCAAATTGATCCCAATTTATTACCAAAATACCCCTATAGGACAAATGACGAAAATACCCCTGGGTTGGAATAGACAAAAATATAGAAATAGTGAATGTGTGTGATAGATGATACTGAATGAATGTTTGAATGAATGTGCTCCTCTGAATTAGGATAGAAGACTTGAAAATTTGATTGATCGAAAGAACTACTTCTAAACTTCTTTCATAAAATTTCTTCGCGAATAATCCGTGAAACGAGGACTAATTCATAAAATTTCTTAATCAGATTAAAGCACGAAAGTAGACATGAGCTCTAGGGGACGTGGACGTAATGTGCGAGGACGCGGTAGAGGTAGGATGACCGTGTCGGAACCCGTTAGATTGGGTCAAGGATCTGAAAATGAGGTACCGCCACCGCCGCCACCACCACCATCTGTTGGTGCTGAACAGCAAGATCAGACGGGAGACGATGCTATATCGCAGGCGGTACTACGAGTTCTTGAGTTGGTGACTGATGCAGGAGGAAATTTGGGAGCTCGAAAGTCTGTACCCGAGCGTTTCCGAGCCAATGGAGCTGAGGTGTTCCATTGGGTATCTAGTGTAGCACCCAGTACGGCTGAATATTGGTTGGAGGCAACCGAGCGAATTATGGAGGAGCTCGATCTGACCCCTGAGGAGAAATTGAAAGGAATGGTGGCGCTGTTACGCGATGAAGCATATCAATGGTGGCTAACAGTTCGGGATGGTGCCACAGGTGAGGATCTGACCTGGGAGTATGTTAAGGCGGCGTATCAGAAGAAGTATGTCGGCATGCGTTATACTGATGAGCAGAGGAAGGCATTTCTGGGGCTGGTTCAAGGGAACAAGTCCGTAGCGGAGTACGAAGCTAAATTTCTGATGTTAAGCCGGTATGCTCGAGGAGTGGTAGCTACAGAGCATGAGCGATGTGTCCGGTTTGAGGACGGACTAAGGGATGAACTGAGGTTGCTGATAGCTCCACATCAGGAGCGAGAGTTTTCTGCGTTAGTTGAGAAAGCTAAGGAAGCTGAAGGGATTAAGGATTCTGTGAGGCAGAATATGGATCGGAATAGGCCAAAAAGAGGTTTTGGATCGTCAGGATCATCTGGGAATGTTCAAAAGAGGCCTAGAGTTGATGGGCCGCGAAGTCAGCAAGCTGGTTCAGGAGGGCAGTATCGTACTTGTGGTCAGTGTGGGAAGAAGTACTTAGGTGAGTGTTGGAAAAAGACAGAAGGATGCTTTAAGTGTGGGTCTAAGGACCATATGATTAAGGACTGTCTGATAAAGATAGACGGGAGTCGGCCCACAGGTCAGGGTTCTAATCAGGCTGGTAGAGGTAGACAGCAACCCCAGCGAGGCCGTGGTCCAAATGGTAGAGGGAATGGTGCCGAAAGAGGACATGGAACACCTGGCAGAGGTGTTGGTAATGTAGAGGCAAGACAGCCGGGTCTGGTTTATGCGGTTCGCTGGAGGGAGGATGGAAACGCGCCGGACGTCATAACCGGTACGTTCCTTATAGCGAACAAGTCTTATTTTGCCTTGATTGATGGGGGCTCGACCCATTCTTATATTGCATGTAGTGTAGTGGAAACCCTAGACATAGACTCTAAACTTTCTAATAGGGAGATAACTGTAGTGAGCCCACTAGGTCAAACTGTAGTGGTGGATAAGATCTTTCGGAATGTACCCCTAGAAATTCAAGGAGTGGTATTTTCTGCCGACTTAATGGAACTACCCTTTGGAGAATTCGATCTTATACTGGGTATGGACTGGCTAGTGGAGCATCAGGCTATGTTGGACTGTGCAGCTAAGCGAATGGAGTTAAGGACCCCAGAGGATGAAGTGATAATCATGATAGGAGAAAGAAGAAACTACTTGTCTAATGTAGTTTCAGCATATAAGGCTGAGAAGATGGTTCGGAAGGGGTGCAAGGCTTTCTTGACTTTCGTTAGAGCGTTGGATGCTAAGGAAGGGGAAGTTAGTGGAGTAAGGACAGTACGGGAATTTGTGGATGTTTTTCTGACGGAATTACCTGGAATACCCCCAGATAGAGAAGTGGAGTTCGAAACTGACTTGCTACCGGAAACAGCTCCTGTGTCAATTGCCCCTTACCGAATGGCACCAAAGAAATTGGTTGAGCTCAAGGCTCAGATTCATGAGTTGCTCGATTGTGGGTTTATTCGACCCAGTATGTCTCCGTGGGGAGCACTGGTCTTGTTTGTGAAGAAGAAAGACAGAACTATGCGCATGTGCATAGACTATTGTCAATTGAACAAGCTGACCATCAAGAACAAGTATCTTTTACCAAGGATAGATGACTTGTTTGATCAGCTTAAGGGGGCTACGATATTCTCAAAGATCGATTAAGGTCGGGATATCATCAGTTGAAGGTAAAGGGGGCAGATATCCATAAGACAGCCTTTAGGACAAGCTACGGGCATTATGAGTTCTTAGTAATGCCGTTTGGGTTGACGAACACCCCTGCCGCGTTAATGGACATGATGAACCGGGTCTTCCAACCCTACTTGGATAGGTTCGTCGTTGTGTTTATCGACGACACCCTAGTGTACTCCAAGTCTGAAGAGGAGCATGATGAGCATCTTTGAATTGTGTTGCAAGCACTAAGGGAGAAGAAGCTCTATGCCAAATTCAGCAAGTGTGAATTTTGGCTTAACGAAGTTGCGTTCTTAGGGCATGTGGTGTCCGCAGAAGGAATAAGGGTGGATCCTCGAAAGATTGGGGCAGTGTTGGATTGGAAACCACCTAAGTCGGTGGCTGAGATTCGTAGTTTCTTGGGATTGGCAGGATACTACAGGAGATTTGTGGAAGGGTTCTCGTCAATAGCCGCACCTTTGACAAAGTTACTAAGGAAGGAAGTACCTTTCGTATGGACGGATAAGCAACAAGAAAGCTTTGAGAAGCTTAAGAGGGTTTTGACTGAAGCTCTGGTTCTAATCCAGCCGGAGGCAGGAAAGGATTTCGTGGTGTATTGTGACGCTTTTCATATAGGATTGGGATGCGTACTGATGCAAGATGGTAAGGTTGTCGCTTATGCGTCTCGACAATTAAGGCCACATGAGGTTAACTACCCGATTCATGACTTGGAATTGGCGGTAGTGGTCTTTGCTCTTAAGGTGTGGAGGCACTATCTTTATGGCGAAAAGTCGATAATCTACACGGATCACAAGAGCCTTAAGTATTTGCTGACTCAGAAGGAGTTAAATCTGAGACAGCGAAGGTGGGTAGAGTTACTGAAGGACTATGATTGTTCGATAGAGTATCATCCGGGCAAGGCAAATGTAGCGGCAGATTCCTTAAGTCGAAAAGTGGTGTCGGATCTGAGGGCGATGTTCGCACATCTGAGCTTGTATGACGATGGAAGTTTGCTGGCTGAGTTACAAGTTAAGCTGACGTGGTTGAATGAGGTAAAAGAGAGTCAGTTGGCAGATGAAGGTTCAAGTGCTAAGATGCGGCAAGTTCAGAATGGTGGTTTAGAGGATTACAGTGTGGCCAGTGATGGAGTATTGTGTTTTAAGGGTAAAGTCTGCATGCCTAAGGTTAAGGACCTAAGACAGAGGATTCTTCAGGAATCGCATAGTAGCTCTTATGCTATTCATCCTAGAGGTACTAAGTTGTACAGAGATTTAAGGGAACAGTTTTGGTGGCCTGGTCTGAAGAAGGAAGTTACAGAATTTGTCAGCAAGTGTTTGACATGCCAGCAAGTTAAGGCTAAACACCAAGTTCCATTAGGATTGCTTCAGCCAATCAAGATTCCACAATGGAAGTGGGAGAGAATTACCATGGACTTTGTTAGTGGGCTTCCTCTTACGCCTACTAAGAAGGACTTGGTATGGGTGATAGTGGACCGGTTGACCAAATCCACACATTTCATTCCAGTAAGAGTTGACTATTCTTTGCAAAAGTTAGCAAGGTTGTATGTGGCGAAAATTGTAAGGTTGCATGGAGTGCCGGTATCGATTATCTCAGATAGGGATCCAAGGTTTACATCTCGATTTTGGAAGGCTCTACATCAGGCTTTAGGCACCAAATTGGATTTCACTACGGTATTTCATCCTCAATCGAACGGGCAGTCTGAATGAGTAATACAAGTGTTGGAGGATATGTTGAGGGGCTGTGTGATAGACTTCAGAGGTAGTTGGGAGGAATATTTGCCTTTAGCAGAGTTTGCCTACAACAACAGCTATCAGGCCAGTATTCGGATGGCACCATATAAAGCACTATATGGTCGGAAGTGTCGAACCCCTACGTCTTGGACTGAGTTAGGGGAACGTCGAGTTTTGGGTCCAGAGATTGTGGCAGAATCGGAAGAGAAGGTTGAGATAATCCGGGCAAGGTTAAAGGAGGCATCTGATAGACAGAAGTCGTATGCAGATCTCAAGAGGAAGGAGATAGAATTTGCTATGAGAGATCAAGTGTTTCTTAAAGTGCCGCCTTGGAAGAAGGTGATGAGATTTGGTCGCAAAGGAAAGTTAAGTCCCAGGTTTATAGGACCCTATAAGGTATTGAAGCAAGTTGGACCAGTGGCATACCAGTTAGATTTGCCTTCGGAGTTGAAACAGATGCACGACGTATTCCATGTGTCAATGGTACGTCCTTATCGATCAGATCCGTCTCATGTAGTTCCGTTTGAAGAGGTGGAGCTAAGGCCAGATTTGTCCTACGAGGAAGAGCCGATTCGGATCTTAGAGCGAGATGTGAAAGTGCTACGAAGGAAATCAGTTCCTCTAGTCAAAGTGTTATGGCGTAATCATGGATCGGAAGAAGCTTCGTGGGATCCGGAAGAAGCAATGGGACAGTAATACCCTCACTTATTTCAGCCAGGTAATTTCGAGGATGAAATTATTTTAAGGGGGTAGAACTGTAATATCCTGGATTATGGCTTATGCATTAATACTAAATTAGATGACGTAGCATGCTTATGAATATTCTAAATGTGTTCTATGAATGTTGTGAACTCTAAAATGATAAATGCCTTAGACACTATTAGATTTTAAATCTAGAAAAAGGGAGCTAGGCCTGATAGGTCTTAAGAGAATTAGTAGGGGACTTATGACACCAATGTGGGCTTGTTAAAGTGGTTGCAAGGTGCCACTTAGAGCCTCTGGAAATGACGCCATGGGCTATGAGGAAGGGCCTAGGATCGAGTCGCATGGGAAGCAAATAAAGGCTTTTATTTTTGTGGCATAAAGGAAGGTAATGGACGGCAAAGGGAGACTGGGGAAGGAGTTTAAGATAAGGTCCAATTCCCTTGAAATTTTCGACTAAAGCAGGGGATAATTGATGATTTATGTTAAATTATTTTGAATAAATGAAAAAGAGATAAAATAGGGGGAAAATAAGGAAGGGATATGGTGGCCGAATGGGGGACTCTAGGCTTAGTAATTTCGGTAAAAGGAGGAAAGGTGAGGCTATTCTGCATTCTTTTCTTTTTCTCTTTTTCCCTCTGCCAAATTTTCTAGCAACATCTCTCTTCTCTTTTATTTTGCCAAAACCGAATACTCCTTACTCAAGATCCACCATTGCTGAATCTCTCTAAGTCCCATACACCTTTCTTCTCTTTTTCTTTTTGGGAATTTCTCAAAAGCCAAATATACAAAGTGACTTCTAGCCGATTCGTTTATTTGATCAAAAGCTGAAACTAAGGAGATCCACATCTATCAGGAGAGCAGTCGATTTCTGTAGTAAAGGGTAAGGATCTATAGTTGTTGTTTATTTTCTTTCTTTAAGCCAAAATTTAGATTCTAATGCCATTTGTGTCTCTTAGCTGAAACTACAAAAGATCTTTCGGGAATTTTGTCTATAGTCGAGGAGATCTCCGGGATTTTAAAATCTGAGGTAAGTCATGTATTAGGCCAAGGGCCATTCATTATAATTAAATGTTAGAATTTGATCTAACATGTGCTAGAGTGATTTCGATAGATACCTTAGCCAAGTAGCACTTTTCGGGAACTAAGATTCACGAGGTAGGTGAATTTGATATTCGGCCAAGGCTTTATTTAGCAAACTTAGATCTGTTCCTTATGATTTCCAGAAGCCGAACTAACCAAGCCTAGTGATTTAGTGCTAGCCGATTTCAATGAAGGAATACTACAAATTTCGGGATTTAACTATTAATCAAATCGGCGAACAAGGGACTAAGGATCTAGGACGTTAGATCGGGTTTTCAGGACCTCAGTAAACTTGCTAAGTATACCAGGTGTGTACCCCACACTGAATCTTAATAGATTTATGGCTCTAATTTATTATATGTGTTAATATGAAAGTATAAGAATATGGCTAAGGTACCATGCAATGGTACAAGTACCCAGGTACGTTACTTTAACCTTAAGTTAATAAGTGGTATGAATAGTGGAATATGGTACATGTGTAAATAATGATAAGAATGTGAATAAGGCCTATGGCATGAGATTGCATGATATGAATGATATATGGGGCATATGGGATATTATGAAAGGGGAAGTGAATGTGGTGACCTATGTCACGATATCTGAATGTGGTGACTTCAGTCACATTATCTGAAAGTGGTGTCTCATGACATAAAATATTATCTGGTAGCTATGCCACGAATTTTATAAGGGCGATGAACACGTCGACTGCAGCGACTGCCTTCGGATGTGTAGCGAATGGAGGGTTGACTTAGTAGTCCCCACGGTGCAATGGTTGGTACGGGTGATGTGTAGCGGATGGCTACCTAGGTTTGGGTTCGGGTATGCATCATATTATTTAAATGATATATGTACATGTATGATTTTATATGCCTGAATTTGCTAGGATTTAGTGTTGTGGTTACGCATTGAGTCTGTTGACTCACCCCGTTGTGGGACATATTTTTCAGGTGATGCACAGTGATGGACCGGGTCGGCAGGAGCTTAGGGGTGACCATGCTCAGTTCGAGATTTTATTCTACTTTGGACTTTTATACTTTAAATTATTTTTGATTTATTTTCAGTTTTATTTTGATGTAATAAGGCTAGTAGTATTGAACTATTTTATGCCTGCATGTTGTTTATTTCGGTATAATTCAATTTTTATCAAGGCAAAGTTTAAGTAATGTTTTCAAAGATTAATAACTTTTAAATGTTTTGATAATTTATCACAAATGCTACAATGCTTCTAATTGTATGATTTTTAAGTACGAATTTAAATCTTTATTGAAACTTCGGCTTTTCAATTCGAGCCCAACACAAATTTCTTTCAAAGCCATTCGAATTTGGTTTAAAAAGTTTTGAACTGTTTTTACTCAAGAAACATACCTGATCCGGTCAAGGCTCGTGGGCCGAGTTTGGGGTGTTTCATGATAGGTCACTTGGTGATCGGTGGTAGAAATCCCACATAGTATAAATGTAAGGTCACGTAGTAATCGGTGGCTATGCCACGTTTAATGATTCCTACTTGATAGGAATAGGCAGTACGGCTGTCGTTTTGGTGTGTAGCGGATGGAGGGTTGATTGTAGAAAAATCCCCAAGGTGTGATGGTTGGTACGGGTTGGTGTGTAAAGGATGGAAACCTAGGATGGGTTGGGTTATGCATTCCTTATTGTTTATTATGTGATTATGAATGATGCCTTACTGTATGGGCCAGGGCCCATAATGTGTTTGTGGGCTCAGGTCGATGTGTGTTTTGTGATTTATACACTGAGTCTTTGTGACTCACGCTTTCCTTTTCTCTACTCTTCAGATGAGCAGTAGATCGTGGATATGGGAGCCGAGACGGACTCGAGGGGCCATCAAGTTCTATTTCTACAAGTTATTTTCTTTTGGGATTTCTTAAAGTTTAATTTATTTCATTGTTATTTCGAGAATATTTATGTAATAAAGCCCCTAGTGTTCATTCAACTCAGCAGTTATCAATGTTAAGCAACTTATGAATTTTATAATAAGGTTTATTTATACTTAATAATAAAAATACAAAGAGGTTTATTTTTAAAAAGTCTCTCCTTTATTCAAATTTAATTAACTTAACTTATGTTTTCAAAACGCGATAGAGTGTTATGTGTTCGATAACATGCCAGATCTGGTCGAAACGCATGGGCCGGGTTTGGGGTGTTACATTTTGGTATCAGAGCTCAGTTCAAAACTCGGGTCGTGAAATGGGTCTAATCTTGCTTTAAAAGTTGATAAAAAAATATTTTGGATGAAGATATGGCTTTCGAGTCTACCGGCACCCGATCCACCCAGGTAAGTATTCTGAACTCCGATTGTGATATAAATGTGGGCTTAATAGGCTTTATGGGATGTAGACTATCTAGATTAGAACTTGATGGACTCTAGGCCTAGACAAACAACTCTGCAATTCCATAAGACTTAATTTCACTAAACAAAACCTGTAAACAAGTCGCAAGACTAAGGTGTGGAAACAGGCATATGCATGTCTAGGAGTAGATCCTAAGAGCTTGGTATTTAAGCGGTCCAAGTGACTCACCTCCTCTTCACAAATCTTACAGTGCATAGTGATTGTGCTCACTTTAGCCATGACAGGGTGTGGCAATAGGCATACGCATGTCTAGGAGTAGATTCAGGGAGAGCTTGGTATTTAAGCAGTCCTAGTGACTCACCTCCTCTTCGCTGGAATCTTACCTGGTGCGTAGTGACTGTTCACTCAAGCTATAAGGACTTGTTCATGGGCTGAACCCATAATTAAAACCCGAAAGGGACCAACCACCCTATTTTGCAAACAAAAACCCCTAAGTTTCGTACACTTCCAGAAAAATACACTTGAATTGAAAATGTTCACAGCTATGAAAAAAAATACCAAATTACCCTTGTTTTGCAAAATGACCAAAATAACCCTAGTTTGTAGAATTACCAAATTACCCTTGTTTTGTAAAATTATCAAAATACCCTCAGATAACAAAATTACTAAAATGCCCCTGAATTTTAAAATTATCGAAATGCCCCCGAATTTCACAATTATCGAAATACCCCTGGATTTTAAAATTACTTAAATGCCCCTAAATTTAAAAATTACCGAAATACCCCCAGATTTCAAAATTTTCGAAATGCCCCAAATTCTAGAATTACCAAAATACCCTTATTTTACAAAATCATCAAGGAACCTTATTTTGAAAAATTACAAAAATACCCATTCAGGATAAAATTACGAAAATACCCCCGGTAGTGAAAACAACAACCACAACAACAACAACACTTTTCTGTAATGAACGTGAGTTCATGATTGAATGTATGTGTTTCTTAGAGGATATGAACTTGAGACTGTATGGTGAATGCGAATTCAAAAGAATTATTCTTAAAACTATTATTCATAAGACTGTCCGTGGTTAAAACAGTGGAAGAAAATTAATAGTTCATAAAATTTCTAATCAGATAAACGCGAATTGGTAGAATGAGTACAAGGGGTCGAGGACGTCCGCCACGTGGTCGTGGTAGGGGTAGGATGACGGTGTCGGAACTAGTAAGATTTGGTCATGGTTCTGGAAATGAGATGCCAGCCGCGGAGGAGGAATTTCAGATCGATCACGAGATGACGCAAAGATATCTCGTGCAATTCTAAGGGTTTTAGAGAGGGTTGCTGGGGCTGGTATGGGCACAGGAGCCCGGAAACCTGTGCCAGAGCGGCTTAGAGCCAATGGGGCAGAAGTGTTTAGGGGAATTTCTAATGTAGCCCCAAGTTCAGCTGAGTATTGGTTGGAGGCGGTAGAACGTATAATGGATGATTTGGATTTCACGGAGGAGGAAAAGTTGAAGGGCGCTGTATCCCTCTTGAGGGATGAAGCCTATCAATGGTGGCTTACAGTAAAGGATGGTGCTGTGGCTGACCGTATCACCTGGGATTTCTTTAAAATGACGTTTTAGAATAAGTACATTGGATCAAGTTATGTGGATGCGCAGCGTAGAGCATTTCTAAATCTAGTGCAAGGGAGTAGGTCAGTGGCTGCGTATGAAGCTGAGTTTTTATGTCTTAGCCGATATGCTCGTAGGATGGTAGCTACGGAGCATGAACGTTGTGTTAGGTTTGAAGATGGCCTAAGGGATGACTTGCGTGTTTTGATAGCCCCACAGCGGGAAAGGGAATTTGTTGTGCTGGTGGAAAAGGCTAAGATAGCCGAAGAGGTGAAGCGGACAAAAAAACTGAATCGGGATAAATATAGAGGTGGAAATAAGAGGAATTTTGGATCGTCAACCGGGCGTACTCAGAAAAGGTCCAGGTCTGATGGACCGAAACGGGAAGAGAAACCTACTGCTACTAACCAGACCCTAAAATGTGCTCGATGCGGCAAATTTCATGCCGGTGAATGTTGGGTAGGCAGTGGGAAGTGTTTTAGGTGTGGATCTACGGACCACCAAGATAAAAACTGTCCGCAGCAACGGGATGGTGAAGGGACCATGGGCTTAGGGAATGCTCAGCCTAGTAGAGGAGGTCAGCAACCATAAAGAGGTCATGGTGTAGCCAGAGGTGGTAATGGTGCTGGTTGGGGTCGTGGAGCACCAAGTCAAGGGGCAGAAAACACTGAGGCAAGATAGCCGGGGTTGGTCTATGCTGTCAGATGTCGTGAGGAGGCTGATGCACCGGATATTATAACTGGTACGTTCTTAATCTTTGGTTTGCCTTACACTACATTGATTGACATTGGGTTGACGCATTTGTACGTAGCTAGTAGCATATCGGGAACTTTAAGACTAGAATCTGAAATTACCCCTAGGGCAATGACTATAGTTAGCCCGTAGGACAATCTGTAGTAGTGGAAAAACTCTATCGGGAAGTACCTCTAGAAGTTCAGGGATAGTTTTCTGAACAGATCTAATGGATTTACCATTCGGGGAGTTTGATTTAATCTTAGGCATGGATTGGCTTGTGAAGTTCAAGCTAATCTAGATTGTGCGGCCAAGCGTATGGTGTTAAAAACCCCCGAGGGTGATGAAGTGTTGGTGATAGGAGAAAGGGGGAACTGTTTGTCGAATGTAGTGACTGCCCTAAGAGTAGAGAGGATGGTGAGGAAAGGATGTGAGGCAGTTCTATTTTTTGTTCGGGCTCTAAAAGCCAAAGATCTGACTGTTAGAGACGTTAGGACGGTAAAGGAATTTCCTGATGTTTTCCCTGAAGAGCTTCCAGAATTACCTCCAGATCGTGAAGTAGAGTTTGGAATCGATCTTCTTCCGGGAACAGCGCCGGTATCTATTGCTCCATATAGGATGGCACCGAAAGAGTTAGTAGAGTTAAAAGCGCAGATTCAGGAGTTACTGGATAGAGGATTTATTCGACCGAATGTGTCGCCTGGGGAGCGCCAGTGTTATTTGTTAAGAAGAAGGATGGATCAATGCGCTTGTGCATTGATTATCGCCAATTGAATAAGCTAACAATCAAGAACAAGTACCCATTGCCAAGGATCGATGACTTGTTCGATCAGTTGAAGGGAGCCTCAATCTTTTCTAAGATAGATCTGAGGTCAGGGTACCATCAGCTTAGGGTCAAGGAGGCGGATATACACAAGACAGCTTTTAGGACTCGCTACGGTCATTATGAGCTTATGGTGATGCCGTTCGGATTAACCAATGCTGTAACAACCCAAACCCGGCCCAAATATTATGGCCGAATTTAGTTTGTCACAGTGGAAAATATTTTTTGAAAAATTCTTTTTTTTCTAAATCCATTTAAGTTGTCAAAAACCTTTCATTTGATTGTTTTGTGAAAACAATACTTCGTGTTTAATTGGGTAATTAATTAAGTCAAGTTATCATAAAATTCCAAATGTGCCCGATGGCACGATAAAACATTTTCTGTCTAAGGTTGGGAAAACATGTGTATTTAATCTAATATTAATAAAATAGTTTAAAACAGATTATCCAAAATATGTAAAGTAACAAAGTAGAGTATTAGGAGGCCTTATTACATCCGAAATAAAATTTAACCAACAGTAAAATAAAAATAACTAAAGTTTAAAGTTCATTTAAATCAAGTCCACTGCATGGCCACCTCGAGTCCATCCGGCTCCTTATCCGCGATCTACGTGTCACCTGAAAAATGTAAAGGAGAAGGTGAGTCACTAAGACTTGGGTTAGTATTATGGCCCATTCGGCCAAATCAAATTATTTGAGAGAGGTTCCTTGTGAACCCGAAATCTTACCTTTTCCCTTTTGGTTACTAACCACCGCACTTGATACACGAATCTACTTTACCAAATAATCGGTCAAATGACACTGTCAATAGCCTTCGGCTTTTAATCATTTAAAAGAATAATCCATTAACAATAGGCCCTTACCACCACTTACCAAAGCCGAATGCTAGAGATTAGGGGCTTGGTTGACGATCTCAAAATCCCGGAGTTCCTAGATGGAATCGGTTTTCAAAGAGTTGTTAGTTTCCTGCTTGCAAATGCCAAAATTTTGGCTTTTCCACAAGTCGACAAAGAAAAGAAGGAAAAAAACGAAAAGAAGGTTTGGCCATCCCTTACCTTTACAATCGATTGAATAACAGAGAAATCCCGAAGTATCTATGCCACTGTACTATTCGGCCAAAGTGAGTTAATAGGAGGAAAGGAAATTCGGCACTTCCAAGGGAGTGTATTTGGCCAAGGGGAGAAAGAAAATAATGGGGAAGAAAGGTGCTAAGAGTTTCGACTGAAGGGGTTTGAGAGAATGGAGAAAATAAAAGAAGAATAAAGGAGGGGTTAGGGATTTCGGCACTTAGCAAAAATGACAAAAAGGAAAGCAAGGTGGTCAACTGATGCTTTTATAGGCATTCGGCACCCGCCTTCAAGCTTGCCGTCCACTCCTTTCAACAAGGAGTTCAAATTCTAGTCAACCCCCCAATTCACTCCAAGCCACCCATTTGAATTAATTCAAATTAATTTGAATTAATCCCCATTAATCAATTAATAATCTAAATAATATCCCTCTTTATCTTCCATCATCTTATTATCTAAATAAATAAATAAAAAGAGTTTAAAGAGAGAAAAACTCTCCCCCTATTGCCGTCCCACTTAAAGAGCAAAAAGGAAATTTTTGTGACTCAAACACAAGCTCTCCCTCATCCCTTGTGGCGTCACATGTAACTCTTAAGTGGCCCTCCTTTTGCCACTTTACCAAGCTGATTTTTATGTCAATAAACCCTCTATTTATTCTTGTAACCCCTACTTGTTAAGGCTCCCTACCTTTAAAGCTTTCAAACAAAATTTTCTACTATCCCGAGCCAACTCAAAACCCTTAATTAAGTCTTATCATTCCACGATTAATACCATGGCAATTCAAACACAAGGAAAATCATTCAATCACAAATAGCCCCATTTTTAGGATGTTACAGTTCTACCCCCCTTAAAAATAATTTTGGCCTCGAAATTACCTGATTAGAAGAGGTGGGGGTATTGCTACCGCATCACATCCTCGGGTTCCCACGTAGCTTCTTCTACACCATGGTTTCGCCATAGCACTTTCACCAAAGGCACTGACTTGCAAAACCTTGACATCTCGATCTAAGATCTGAACCGGTTCTTCTTCAAAGGACAAATCTGAGTCGACCTCAATCTCAGTGACTGGCACAACGTGCGATGGATTTGACCGATATCGCCTAAGCATCGACACGTGGAAAACGTCATGGATCTGACTCAACTCCGCCGGTAGCTCGAGCTGATAAGCTACCGGTCCCACTCGCTTCAGCACTGTATATGGGCCAATGAACCTTGGGCTTAGCTTCCCTTTTCGTCCAAATCTCAACACCTTTTTCCAAGGTGACACCTTCAGAAAGACCTTGTCTCCTACATTATACTCCATTTCCTTACGTTTCAGATCAGCATAAGACTTCTGTCTATCTGATGCTTCCTTAAGACGGGCCCGAATTACCTTAACCTTATCCTCGCCAGAACCACCTGCGGACCCAAAACTTGTCGTTCTCCCAACTCCGTCCAACATGCAGGGGTACGGCATTTCCGTCCATATAGTGCTTCATATGGAGCCATCTGAATACTCGCTTGATAACTATTGTTATAAGCGAATTCCGCCAATGGTAGATACTTCTCCCAACTACCACTGAAGTCCAAAACACAACCCCTCAGCATATCCTCTAAGATCTGTACAACCCTTTCCGACTGCCCGTCTGACTGTGGGTGGAAAGTTGTACTGAAATCCAATCGTGTACCCAAAGCCTAATGCAACGCTTTCCAGAACCTTGACGTGAACCTCGGATCCCTATCCGAGATAATTAACACGGGCACACCATGCAATCTTACTATCTCAGCCACATACAGCTTAGCTAGCTTCTGAAGAGGAAAATCTACCCTTACCGGTATGAAGTGAGCTGACTTAGTCAGACGGTCCACAATCACCCAAACTGCATCCTTTTTCGGGCGCGTGGGTAGCCCACTGACGAAATCCATAGTAATCCTTTCCCATTTCCATTGAGGGATCTTTACTGGCTGAAGTAGCCCTGATGGCAACTGGTGTTCAGCCTTAACCTGCTGACACGTCAGACACCTTCCTACAAATTCAGTTACCTCATGTTTCAACCCCGGCCACCAGAACTGTCTCCGCAAATCTCTATACATTTTGCTGCCTCTGGGATGCATAGCGTATGGGCTGCTATGTGCATCTTGGAGAATGCTTTGTCTCGATTCCACATCCTTGGCATACTGGGCGTCCTTGAAAACACAATACACCCTGATCACTCAAACTATACCCTTCCAAACCACCATTTTGCACTTGTACCCTCTTAGCATTCAATCCTTCGTCTACTATCTGCTTGTCCTTAATCTCATCGACCCAAGTTGGCTTAACTTGCAGCTCTGCCAATAGACTCCCATTGTCATATAGACTGAGGTGGGCGAACATCGCTCTTAAGTCTGCCACGACCTTCCGGCTCAACGCGTCAGCCACCACGTTAGCCTTACCCGGATGGTACTCTATTGAACAGTCGTAGTCCTTTAACAGTTCAATCCATCGGCGCTGCCTCAAGTTCAGATCCTTCTGAGTCAAAAGATACCTCAAACTTTTGTGATCCGTGTAGACTATCGACTTCTCCCCATACAGATAATGTCTCCATATTTTCAAAGCGAAGACTACAGCCGCTAGCTCCAAGTCATGCGTTGGGTAGTTAACCTCATGCAATCTTAACTGACGGGATGCATAGGCTACTACCTTCCCTTCCTGCATCAACACACATCCCAAACCAGTATGGGACGCGTCACGATGAGAAATCAGAAAGCGCCTTCCCCCGCCTCAGTCGTACTAAAAAAGCTGGAGCTTCTATCAAAATCTTCCTTAGCTTATCGAAACTTTCTTGCTGCTTCTCCGACCATACAAATGGGAGTCCTTTTCTTAATAACTTAGTCAATGGCGCTGCAATAAGAGAAAATCCCTCCACAAATCTCCGGTAGTACCCCGCTAGACCCAAAAAGCTTCGAATTTCGGCCACTGACCTAGGCGGTTGCCAATCCAACACCGCTTCAATCTTGCGGGGATCCACTCTAATCCCTTCCGCTGACACCACGTGACCTAAGAAAGCCACCTCCCTAAGCCAAAATTCGCACTTACTGAATTTGGCATACAATTACTTCTCCCTCAATACTTGTAAAACTATACGTAAATGCCTGTCATGCTCTTCCTCCGTCTTTGAATAAACTAATATGTCGTCTATGAATACCACGACAAATTGATCCAAGTACTGTTGGAATACTCTATTCATTAAGTCCATGAACGCCGCTGGTGCGTTGGTCAATCCAAATGGCATTACCAGAAACTCGTAATGCCCATACCTCGTTCGGAATGCTGTCTTGTGCACATCAACCTCCTTCACCTTAAGTTGATAATAACCCGACCTAAGGTCTATTTTCAGAAAAACCGATGCACCCTTCAATTGGTCAAATAAGTCATCGATCCGAGGCAATGGGTATTTGTTTTTGATCGTTAACTTGTTTAACTGACGGTAGTCGATGCACATCCGCATCGAACCGTCCTTCTTCTTGGCAAACAACACAGGTGCTCCCCACGGAGATATACTTGGTCGAATAAACCCCCTATCCAAAAGTTCCTGAATTTGAGCCTTCAGCTCCATCAATTCCTTTGGTGTCATCCGGTACGGTACTATAGACACAGGTGCCGCTCCGGGTAGTAAGTCTATACCGAATTCAACTTTCCGATCTAGGGGCAGACTCGGAAGTTCTTCTGGGAACACATCAGCGAATTCCCCAACCGTTCGGACCTTCTCCACTTCTGACTCTTTAGCCTCCAAAGCACAAATGCGAACTAAATACGCCTCGCACCCTTTTCTGACCATCTTTTCAGCCTTCAGGCCGACACCACATTGGATAGGTAATTCCTTCTATTACCAATCATAGTCACCTCATCCCCCTTAGCCATCTTAAGAACCATGCGCTTAGCCGCGCAATCCAATCTCGCCTGATACTTAACCAACCAATCCATTCCAAGGATCAAATCGAACTCCCCAAACGGCAGTTCCATCAGATCAGCTACAAATACGACCCCTTGGAGTTCTAGGGGTACATCCCTATAAAGCTTGTTCACCACTACAGAATGGCCTAAAGGGCTAATTACAGTCATCTCCATAGAAGCAGTTTCAGAGTCTAGGTTCATAGTCTCTACTACACTACTAGTAACGTATGAGTGCGTCGAACCCACATCAATTAATGCAACATAAGGAATACCGAAAATTAAAAACGTACCGGTTATGACATCTGGTGCGTCACCCTCCTCGCGACGTCTCGCTGCATAAACCAAGCCAGGCTGCCTAGCCTCTGTGTTGCCTGCACCCCTGCCCTGAATTCTACGACCTCGGTTAGGACCGTTGCTTCCTTTACCATTACCACGACCTCTCTGTGGTCCCACATTTCTATTCTGAGTACGGTTCTGCCCCTCTGACTGATTCTGAGCTCGCTTCTGGGGACAATCCCTCACACGGTGATCCAAAGACCCACATTCAAAACAACCCCTTTCACCGGTCCAACAACCTCCCCAATGTGATTTTCCACAGCGATTACACTGAGCCGGTCTCTGATTAGTAGCCATGGGCCTTGCCGCCTGATTTGGCCCACTCTACCTAGCCTTTTTCTGAACATTACCACTTGACCCAGACGACCCAAAGCCTTTTTTCAGCTTATTCTTATCATAATTCTGCCTCACGGACTCCTTGATCCCTTCGGCTACCTTAGCCTTCTCCACTAGCGACGAAAACTCCCGAACCTGCTGTGGAGCAATTATAAGCCTCAAGTCATCTCTAAGTCCATCCTCAAAGCGGACACAGCGCTCATGTTCAGTAGCTACGATGCCTCTAGCATATCTACTCAGCCTTAAAAATTCCGCCTCATACTCCGACACTGACTTAGTTCCTTGCACTAACCCTGAAAAGCTTTCCTCTGCACACGGTGTAGCTAGTACCCACGTACTTCTTCTGAAAAGCAACTCTAAAGTAATCCCACGTAAGATCATCTGCTATGGCACCGTCTCAAATCGTGAGCCACCACTGATACACTTCATCCTTCAAAAGTGACACTGCCCCTTTCAGGTTTTCCTCACTAGTCAGGTCGAGATCGTCCATGATCCTTTTAAGTGGACTCCACCAAGATTCCACGCAGCTGGGTGCCACTCCCGACACACCCCGGAACACTTCAGCTCCGTTAGACCGAATTCGCTCGGGAACAGATTTCTGAGCTCCTAAATTTCCACCAGCCCCAACCACCAACTCGAGAACTCGCAACACAGCTTGCGATACTGCCTCTCCCCCCGTCTGATCTTGCTCCTCATTTCCAAAAGTTTGGAGGTGGTGGTGGCGGTACTTCGTTCGTTCGAGACCTTGACCCGACTTGTGACGGTTCGACACACCGTCATCCTACCCCTACCGCGTCCATGGCGTCCACGTCCTCTAGAACTCATTCTATCTACTGCGCTTTTAATCTGATTAGGAAAATTTTATGGATTAGTACTTGTTCCACTTGATTATTAGCGAAGAAGTTTTATGAAAACAGTTTATTTAGGGATTCTTTTGAGCAAACAATGTTTTAAGTCTTCTATCCTAATTCACACAGAAGGGTACATCCATTCCCTAATACTTTCCCTACTTATTCACTCCTTGGACATTTTTGTCCGTTTCTATCCCAGGGGTATTTTCGTCATTTTCCTACAGGGGTATTTTCGTAATAAAATCTGAGGGAGTTCAAAACTTTAATAAGGCAGGTCACTTTGAAGTTCCCACAACTGGAGGTTGTTTCTAAAAATTTGTAAAATTTAAAGATATAGCATCGTTCCAGAAACCAGGGGTATTTTGGTAATTTTGTAAATTAGGGAAAATTTTGTAATTTCAGTAAATTAGGGATATTTTAACAGTTGTAAAACTCGGAGGGTTCCTTTTTGAAAGTTTTCCTTTTTAAGAGGTGATGTTTGTAAAGATTCAAAAACCAGGGTCATTTCGGTAATTTTACAATTTAAGGGCGTTTTCGAAATTTTCCAAAACCCAAGTATTTTATTGATGATAATCAAAGTAGAGTTGTTGGATTTTGATAGAATAATGAGATTTTTGGGCAAAACCATTGAGTTGATATTTTATGAACCAAAGGTATTTTGGTAATTTCACCCCTAAGGGCATTTTTGTAATTTCTCATAAATCAAATTTTTCGGGAAAATGTTGTAAAAATGGTTGTTCTCAAATTCAAAAGAGTAATTTTGAAAGTTTTTAAAGAACTAGGGTTTTTTTGTTTCCTTCTTTTTCGAAAACATGGCTAGTTCCCTTTCGGGTTTTAGTCATTAGGTTTAGCCTATGACCGAGCCCTCTTGGTCAGGGTGAACCAAAGCTACGCACCAGGCAGGACTCGAGTGAAGAGGAGGTGAGTCACGCGGACTGCTTAAATACCAAGCTCCCACTGAACCTTTCTAGACATGCGCACAGAGGTTGCCACACCACTGAGCCCTCTGAGTTAGGGTAAACTGAAGCTACGTACCAGGTAGGATACCTGCGAAGATGAGGTGAGTCACGAGGACTGCTTAAATTCCAGGCTCTTCCGGATCCAATCCTAGACATGCGTACAGGGGTTACCACACCCTAGCTCAGTGACTAAGTCATAGGTTGGTTTATTTCATTAAGTCTTATGTCTTGTTTGGTGTGTTTGAGTAACCTAATCCTAAGGTTCAAGTTCCTATAAGTCTATCTATGTTCCATGCTTCCTACCCTTCTACAAAAAATAATTCACAAAGAAGTTCAGATGTACTTACCTGGGCGGATCGGTGCCGGAGACTCGGGCCATGCTGTTCAAAAACCAAAAATTATTCCATAAGGCCTACCAAAACATTTTTGGGCCTTAGGCCCCCACAGCCGAGCTTTGAACTGGGCTCTGATACCAATTTTGTAACAACCCAAACCCGGCCCAAACTTTATGGCCGAATTTAGTTTGTCACAGTGGAAAATATTTTTTGAAATTTTTTTTTTTCTAAATCCATTGAAGTTGTCAAAAACCTTTCAATTGATTGTCTTGTGAAAACCATACTTCGTGTTTAATTGGGTAATTAATTAAGTCAAGTTATCATAAAATTCCAAATGTGCCCGATGGCACGATAAAACATTTTCCGTCTAAGGTTGGGAAAACATGTGTATTTAATCTAATATTAATAAAATAGTTTAAAACAGATTATCCAAAATTTGTAAAGTAACAAAGTAGAGTATTAGGAGGCCTTATTACATCCGAAATAAAATTTAACCAACAGTAAAATAAAAATAACTAAAGTTTAAAGTTCATTTAAATCAAGTCCACTTTGGCCACCTCGAGTCCATCCTAGGCTCTTTATCCGCGATCTACGTGTCACTGAAAAATGTAAAGGAGAAGGTGAGTCACCAAGACTCAGTATGTAACCCTTCCCCCGGTTTAATACCTCATCATACACAAATTATAACTATTTAACATGGATTAAGTCATGCACCCAACCTAACCATCCGTAACACCTTTCTCTACCCCGTGTGGTACCAAACCACTGGTGGTGCCAAACCACTGGTGACTTAAAGTCACATATGTGATGCCAAATCACTGGAGGTACCAAACCTCTGGTGTCCGAAGACACAAATCGATTGATGGGGCCAACCCATCATGTGATACCAAATCACTGGCGTCAATCCCGTATTATCATCTGTGGGGCCAACCCACTGTGGTACTAAGCCACTGGGACGAGACGCTATGAGGTGCCAAACCCCTGGAGGTGCCAAACCTCTAGTGACTGAAGTCACATGTGATACCAAATCACTAGTGTCCGTCGACACAAATAGCAATGCCCCCTCCGCTCATCAACCCATATCAAATCATGATATAACAGATCTCATGCCATCAGATATTTAAGTTACAAATAATAAACATGCCATGCTTCCCAAAAGCATCAAATAGTAACTCATATTAACAGGTACTTACCTGAATCGTCACTTATACCGATATGATATTAAATCCAATGCTACATAAATCAGAGTTAGCATTCACAACATTTAGCACAGTTAATAAGTTATAAGGTGTGTATGTACACACCTGTCACCACGATAGTCCTAAATCCCGAAAAGAGGAGTCGGCCACCCTAGATCTACTTGTCCCAATATTCGGCCAAACACTTGGGTTAGTATTATGGCCCATTCGGCCAAATCAAATTATTTGAGAGAGGTTCCTTCTGAACCCAAAATCTTACCTTTTCCCTTTTGGCTACTAACCACCGCACTTGATACAGGAATCTGCTTTGCCAAATAATCGGTCAAATGACACTGTCAATAGCCTTCGGCTTTTAATCATTTAAAAGAATAATCCATTAACAATAGGCCCTTACCACCACTTACCAAAGCCGAATGCTAGAGATTAGGGGCTTGGTTGACGATCTCAAAATCCCGGAGTTCCTAGATAGAATCGGTTTTCAAAGAGTTGTTAGTTTCCTACTTGCAAATGCCAAAATTTCGGCTTTTCCACAGGTCGACAAAGAAAAGAAGAAAAAAAATGAAAAGAAGGTTCGGCCATCCCTTACCTTTACAATCGATTGAATAACAGAGAAATCCCGAAGTATCTATGCCACTGTACTCTTCGGCCAAAGTGAGTTAATAGGAGGAAAGGAAATTCGGCACTTCCAAGGGAGTGTATTCGGCCAAGGAGAAAAGAAAATAATGGGAAGAAAGGTGCTAAGAGTTTATTGAAGGGGTTGAGGAATGGAGAAAATAAAAGAAGAACAAAGGAGGGTTAGGATTTTGACACTTAGCAAAAATGACAAAAGGAAAGCAAGGTGGTCAACTGATGCTTTTATAGGCATTCGGCACCCCCCTTCAAGCTTGCCGTCCACTCTTTTCAACAAGGAGTTCAAATTCTAGTCAACCCCCCAATTCACTCCAAGCCACCCATTTGAATTAATTCAAATTTATTTGAATTAATCCCCATTAATCAATTAATAATCTAAATAATACCCCTCTTTATCTTCCATCATCTTATTATCTAAATAAATAAATAAAAAGAGTTTAAAGAGAGAAAAACTCTCCCCCTATTGCCGTCCCACTTAAAGAGCAAAAAGGAAATTTTTGTGACTCGAACACAATCTCTCCCTCATCCCCTGTGGCGTCACATGTAACTCTTAAGTGGCCCTCCTTTTGCCACTTTACCAAGCTGATTTTTATGTCAATAAACCCTCTATTTATTCTTGTAACCCCTACTTGTTAAGGCTCCCTACCTTTAAAGCTTTTAAACAAAATTTTCTACTATCCCGAGCCAACTCAAAACCCTTAATTAAGTCTTATCATTCCACGATTAATACCATGGCAATTCAAACACAAGGAAAATCATTCAATCACAAATAGCCCCATTTTTAGGATGTTACAAATGCGCCAGCAGCGTTCATGGACATGATGAATTGAGTATTCCAACCCTACTTATATCGGTGTGTCGTGGTGTTTATCGATGATATCTTAGTTTACTCGAAGTCAGAGGAGGAGCATGACGCTCATCTGCGAATAATTTTGCAGATCCTTAGGGAGAAGCCATTGTATGCCAAATTCAGTAAGTGTGAATTTTAGCTGAAGGAAGTAACGTTTCTAGGGCACGTTGTGTCCGGAGAAGGGATTAGGGTTGACCCTCGAAAGATTGAAGCAGTGTTAGATTGGAAGCCACCCAAGTCCGTGTCTGAGATTAGGAGTTTTCTTGGTTTAGTTGGATACTACCGAAGGTTTGTTGAAGGATTTTCTTCGGTAGCGGCACCGTTGACTATGTTGTTATAGAAAGGAGTTCCATTTGTTTGGTTTGATAAGCAGCATGAGAGTTTTGAAAAGTTAAAGAGATTTCTGACGAAGGCTCCTATGTTGATTCAGCCAAAGGCAGGGAAGGAGTTCGTAATTTACTGTGATGCGTCACACGTTAGATTAGGGTGTGTGTTGATGCAAGATGGAAAGGTGGTTGCATATGCATCTCGGCAGTTAAGACCGTATGAATTGAACTACCCCACCCATGATTTGGAATTGGTGGCAGTGGTGTTTGCCAACAGAATTCAGTATGAATGAGGAAGGATTGTTATGCTTTCGAAGGAAGGTCTGCATGCCGAAAGATCCAGAGTTAAGGAGGAGAATTTTGAATGAGGCGCATGGTAGTGCATACGCTATGCACCCTGGAGGAAGTAAGATGTTTCGGGATTTGAGAGATCAGTTCTGGTGGCCGGGTTTGGAGCAAGAGGTAACTGAATTGGTGGGTAAGTGTTTGACCTGTCAGCAGGTTAAGACGGAACATCAGTTACCATCAGGATTATTACAGCCAGTGAAGATTCCACAATGGAAGTGGGAAAGAATCACCATGGATTTTGTTAGTGGGCTTCCCCTCACACCCACTAAGAAAGATGCGATTTGGGTACTTGTTGATCGCTTGACGAAGTCTGCACACTTCATACTAGTACGTGTTGACTACTCCTTGCAGAGGTTAGCTAAGTTATACATAGCAGAGGTGGTAAGGTTGCATGGAGTACTGGTCTCAATCATATCAGATAGGGACCCTAGGTTCACCTCACGATTTTGGAAGGCATTGCATCAAGCGTTGGGTACGAAGTTGGACTTCAATACAGCGTTTCATCCTCAAACTGATGGACAATCTGAGCGAGTGATCCAGATCTTAGAGGACATGTTGAGAGGATGTGTCATAGATTTCAAAGGTAGTTGGGAAGAGTTCTTACCGTTAGCAGAATTTGCTTACAACAATAGCTACCAGTCAAGTATTCAGATGGCGCCCTACGAAGCTTTGTACGGGCGGAAGTGTGGTACTCCTACATGCTAGACAGAATTAGGAGAACACCAGATTTTGGGTCTGGATTTGGTGACTGAGACCGAAAAGAAGGTTGAATTGATTCGAGTTCGACTGAAGAAGGCATCGGACAGACAGAAGTCTTATGCTGATTTAAAGCATAAGGACATAGAGTTTGCAGTGGGTGATAAAGTATTTTTAAAAGTGTCACAGTGGAAGAAGGTACTAAGGTTTGGTTGAAAGGGTAAATTAAGTCCTAGATTTATCGAACCATATCGAGTGTTGAAGCGAGTAGGACCAGTAGCCTATCAGCTAGAGTTACCTCTGGAATTAAGCCAAATTCACGATGTATTCCACGTCTCTATGTTAAGACGATACCGTTCAGATCAGTCCCATATTGTGCCTGTGGAGGAAATCGAGGTAAGACCTGATCTATCCTTCGAAGAGGAACCAATAGAAATTTTGGATCGTAATGTCAAGGTGTTGAGAAGGAAAACGGTTCCATTGGATAAAGTGCTATGGTGGAATCATGGTTCTGAGGAGGCTACGTGGGAACCCGAGGAAGCAATAAGGCAGCAATACCCTCATCTTTTACGATCGATCGTAATTTCGAGGGACTAAATTTCTTTAAGAGGTAGAAAGCGTAACATCCTAAATTTATGGGCCAATGCATTTAGTGTAGGAATAACTTTAATAGGTTAATTTAAGCGATAGGGGTCCAAATTGGGCTCAGGATTAGGTTAAGGCCTTGATTAAATTATTAGATTCGGCATTAAAGAATTAAAAAGGTGGTAATTATGTTTAAAATGCCAAACATGGGCTTGTGGCCCAACATTAAGTGGCATTATAAAGGAATTAGAAGTGAGGCCACACACAAAGGATTTAGAGGCCCAGATCTTTTAATTTAAGTGAGTAAATTTGACATTAGGGTTAGTAGGGGTGGACGGCTACAAGGCTACAAAATAGGAAAAATTATGTGGATCTTTAAGTGACAATATCATAGATAAAAAGGAGAAAAGTTAGGAGCTTATCTCCAAGGGAAGTGTTGGGCAAAAATCTATCACCTAGAAGAGTGTAAAATTCGACTACTGCATGGCAAAGATGGTGCCGAAATTCTTCTCTCCTTTAGCTTAAATTTTAAGGGCGTTTTCAGTATTTAGCAATAGGTGTCAAAAATCTATAAATAGGGGGGGCTAGCTCCTTAATTCTGACATTTAAAAACCCTAGTTTGCTCTATTCTTTGTGGCGAATTTTTTAGCCTCTCCTTCTCCAATTTCTTTCTCCAAATTTCTTTCTTCAATTACTTCAAAAGCCAAAACTTCTCTCCACTTTCTTTTCCCTTGTGCCGATTTCTCTAAAAAGCCGAAGCATCCATCGCTTTTTCTTTTATTCATCATATTTGAGGAATTTTTTTATACTTCCGGCATTTAAATCTTTCATTGGCATTGCCGAATCCTCTCCCTAGTGCTAGTCGAATCTCCTAAGCTAAGGTAAGAGTCAATTTTTGATTAGTTCTCATAATCTATTTTAGAAAGGCAAAAGTCGAAAAGCTAATAGTTTAATGGTTCTATGATTGGGCGGCAATTCGGGATTTGAAGGAAGCTTGGTCAACTAGATCTAAAAGCCGAAAATAGCTAGTCTCCAATTTCGGGATTTTAAGGTAAGAAGAGTTGTTTATTCAAATATATAAAATTGGGTAGAACACTAACCATGGCCGAATATAGGAGAGGCCCTAGTTTCACATCCTTTCGGCTTTTTGAAGCAAAGCTGTAGATCGGTTTTGGCGAGGGTATTGACATTAATCAGGTGTGTAGATCTCTAACACATTACTAATAAACTTGTATGTATATCTATTTATGCATGTTATGGGCTAAAAAGCCGGAACAAGGCTGTATAGACAGTCGAATGGAACCCTAAAGGGTTAGGCAAGGATGCCAGGTACGTAAACATGGAACTCTCTATGTGTATCGAAAAATATTTAAGTTTGCATGATGTTTTCTTATGTATGTATGCATGGGGTGGGAATGATGATAATTGAAGGGGAAGTGCATACCGGTGGTAGAAATCCCACATAATATAAATGTAAGGTCACATAGTGATCGGTGGCTATGCCACGTTTAATGATTCCTACTTGATAGGAATAGGCAGTACGGCTATCGTTTTGGTGTGTAGCGGATGGAGGGTTGATTGTAGAAATCCCTAAGGTGTGATGGTTGGTACGGGTTGGTGTGTAGAGGATGGATACCTAGGATGGGTTGGGTTATGCATTCCTTTTTGTTTATTATATGATTATGAATAATGCCTTCCTGTATGGGCCAAGGCCCATAATGTGTTTTTGGGCTCAGGTCGATGTGTGTTTTGTGATTTATACACTGAGTCTTTGTGACTTACGCTTTCCTTTTCTCTACTCTTTAGATGAGCAGTAGATCGTGGATATGAGAGCCGAGACGGACTCGAAGGGCCATCAATTTCTATTTCTACAAGTTATTTTCTTTTGGGATTTCTTAAAGTTTAATTTATTTCATTGTTATTTCGAGAATATTTATGTAATAAGGCCCCTAGTGTTCATTCAACTCAGCAGTTATCAATGTTAAGCAACTTATGAATTTTATGATAAAGTTTATTTATACTTAATAATAAAAATACAAAGATGTTTATTTTCAAAAAGTCTCTCCTTTATTCAAATTTAATTAACTTAACTTGTGTTTTCAAAACGCGATAAAGTGTTATGTGTTCGATAACATGCCAGATCCGGTCGAAACGCATGGGCCAGGTTTGGGGTGTTACAAAGGTAGCAAAAATAAACATGCGATACAAAATAAATATCAATTGATAAAAACTTTACATTTAAAAAAAGAACGATATATTTAAACTTTAAAAAATGATTTTTAATATATATATAAAATAATAAAACTTTTCTAAAAAATAATGTAATAAATAATATACTAATTATAAAATAATACATCATATAAATAATATTAAATCATATAAAATAAGTGGTAATAATTATATATAAGGTTAGTACATATAAAAAATATATACGAATTTTATACTATTTACAAAGTTAATATAAATCATATAAGATAAAAATAATATAGTTATTAGAATAATGAAAAAACAAAGAAGAAAGGATTAAAAAAATAAAATTAAAATGCAGATCATATTATAAGGATTAATATAGCAATTATTCCAAGTTTTAAAAACGGCATCGTTCTGATTTCGGCCTTAAAAATTGATCGAGGGACTAAATTGGAACAAAAAAACAAATTTAGGGTTAATTTAATAAAAATAGAAATTAAATAGGATTAAATTAAAATAAACAAAATTGCGAAGGGATTAAAACTGCAAATTTCCCCTTTTCATAAAACACGCGGATCCTGAGGGCCGGGTCGGGTCAACACGCGCAGATCTTGAATGAAACGACGTCGTTTTTGGTTTTATGGACAGTCCTCAAAACGGCACCATATGGATCGTTTATAAAAGCCAATTTTAAACTCTAAAAAATCATTTCAGACACTCTTTATAAAAAAAAATCCAGAAACTCTCTCGAGGCCCTCATCTGGGTTCGGATCGTTGAGTCCCTGCACCACCGTCCGACGCGCCCACGCGCCGTCACCCACCACAGTTCTCAGGTATGAAATCTCATCCTTTTCTTTTACTTCAATATAGTTTTATAAAATAAAGCATGCATGAAACTAAAGAGATAAAAATAATAAAAAAAAAGAATGTGAATCACCTTTGTAAACAAAAAGAAAATTTTTATTTCTTTGTAACTGTTTGCGTATCTGTTTGTCTCTTTTTTTCTATTCTCTCTGTATCCTCTTTGTGAATCCCCTTTTACAGGTTTTTTATAAGGCTTTTATAGCCTTCAAAATAAAAACATAAAAAAGGAAAAAAAATTGTTGACATGTTTGCTACAATTTCTTTCCTTTTGCTGTCGTATTTCTTTCTTTTTTTGCAGGTTGATGTCAAGAAATCTGGCGATGAAGGCATTATCCGTGCATGAATCGTGGTGCGATCGAAGGCTTCACGATGGTGCAAGGAGTCGACTACGTAGCGACTGTTGACCTGGGCGCGAGAAGCGGCGCAACTGTTGGGATCCTGTTGGGACATTTGCGGCACCTAGGATTTCCAGAAACCCTAGGTTTCTGCTAAGGCTGGTTAATTTTGGGCCTTTTGGGCCACGGGTGTTTTGGGTCTAGGCAGTTAGGGTGTTGGGTCCAATGTAAAGGGCTAGGGTGTAACGGCTTTGGGTTTATGGTTTTGTAAATGGACTGTTAAAAACTTTGGTTTTATTTATTATTTATTATTTATTTTGGTTTATTCCAGCCCGGGCAAAAATGGGCCATTACAGCTGCCCCTCTTTGCTCATTGTCGTGAAACGAGAATAGAGCAAAGACTATAAAGGACCAAATTTGCCCGGTTTTGGCCGAGCTACGATTTCTTGATCCTCGCCTTCTTCAAACGGCTTCCAATCTAACCGCATCTTCAGGGGTACTGGAGCTTCATCTTGATTTCAATTAGTTTGATGTTTTCAATCTGCTTCCTGCAACTTCAGAAGGCCAAAATTAGTTATCTTTAATCTTCTCCGCTGCAACTTCAGGGAGATACAGCTAAAATTCTTTTCGATCTGCTTCCTACAACTTCAGTAAGATGAGATCTTCTATCTTCAGTCTACTCCCTACAACTTCAGGGAGATAAGGCTAAAATTCTTTTTGATCTGCTTCCTACAACTTCAGGAAGATGAGATCTTCTATCTTCAGTCTACTCCCTACAACTTCAGGGAGATAAGGCTGAAATTCTTTTCGATCTACTTTCTACAACTTCAGGAAGATGAGATCTTCTGTCTTCAGTCTACTCCCTACAACTTCAAAGAGATAAGGCTGAAACTCTTTTCGATCTGCTTCCTACAACTTCAGGAAGATGAGATCTTCTATCTTCAGTCTACTCCCTACAAATTCAGGGAGATAAGGCTAAAATTCTTTTTGATCTGCTTCTTACAACTTCAGGAAGATGAGATCTTCTGTCTTCAGTCTACTCCCTACAACTTCAGGGAGATAAGACTGAAATTCTTTTCGATCTGCTTCCTACAACTTCAAGAAGATGAGATCTTCTATCTTCAGTCTACTTCCTACAACTTCAGGGAAATAAGGCTAAAATTCTGTTTGATCTGCTTCCTACAACTTCAGGAAGATGAGATCTTCAAATTCACCAGTATTGCTACACTGTCCACTGAGGGACATGTCCTGTAGACTCGATTCCATATGTTTATATCGCATGACTAAGATGCTATGATCAGAATGAATCAAATGCTTCTAGCTACATGTATTATGAATGACACGAATGTAACATGTCATGAAAATGATTCCTTTTAGAGGATTAGGATGCAATAATTGGAATGAATCAAATGCTCCTAATAAGATCTGTTATGATGCAAAAGTGTTATGAGTATGATTCCTACTCTAGGTGTTACCACTCATCTGTTCTTCATTTTTGTTCATCAATCATATTCTGCTCAATAAGATTGCCCTAATGTAATTTCTGAGTCTTCTCCCCTTGTATCTTGAGAATATAAGGCTTGTACCATCCTACTGCAATAACATTTGGTTTATTCCATCCAATATGTTACCACTCAGAGGTATAAAACTTGTATCTTTTTCCATCAATTTAACCTGTTACACCATTCTCTGGGTGTAATAACCAGATGTATGAGTCTGAAATTTACAGAAAGCAAGGTATCCCGACAATGATCCCCTTTTTACATTTAGATTGACCCTGTTCGTCATTTGCTGATGTGGTATTACCAACGAAATTGTCTTATCCAATAAGAATCTGAAGAGATAATCATTTTTCAATGTTTCCAGCCCTTGGACTTGGTGAGTTCTAAACAATAGTAGAAGCTTCTAGAGTAATATGCGACACTCCTTTTATGAAAGTGTTATTAGTCCATAAATCGTTATTTCAATATAAAATGCTTGAACAAGGTCACAAGAATGGACAAGAAAGAAATTAGTCAGGAGCATAGCTTAAAGATAACCCAGGCAATAAAAGAAAATTGATTTGGGTGTATCTTAAAAAGAATAAAGCAATAAAAAATAAAGCAATCAAAGATAAGGGATTCAAAAATGGGTAACAGATATCGCAGTGTGAACTTCTCTGTTCAAACTTCTTGAGGACCATTTTGAGCTCAATATGTGTTTAGGTGATCCAAAGTACTTTGTCAATGCCCCAAGATGTAACATACTTCCTCATTGCTAATTCAGGCGTATCAAGACTACTGTATGACCCGCTTTTTGGTCAAAATTTGAGCTGCCTTTTCGGGTTTTCAACTCAAATCCCCCTTTAGTCTTAAAGTACCCTTTGCGGGTTTTCGCCTTGGCCTCTCCTTTTTCTTTTCTCTTTTTTTTTTTTTTGAATTAGAGGCGCCCTTTACGGGTTTTCACCTTGGTCTTTCCTTTTTCAGGTAAATTACCTCTTGACTAAACTTGAATTCACTGGTTTGGGCAAGTCTTTACCATTCGTCTTGGTTTGGGCAAATGTTTTTTTCTTTTTGTATTTTTTTCTTTTGACAACCTTTTTTGTACCGTTATATACTGCCTAATCTTTAGACAAACTGTAAACTTTGACTTTGTACAGTTAAACGTGATCTTTTATGTCATTCTTTGCTAGCATCTGATCCTTTCCTTTATTCTTCTCTCTCTCTCTCTCTCTCTTTTTTTTGAATTTGATGACTTCAACCTTGTAACATTGGCATACGAAGCTACTTCCACCCTCTTAGTGAAGTAAGCAATAACTATGTCGATGAGTCGATATTGGCTAAAAGCTTTTGACAAGATTGGCCACATCACATCCATGCCCCACATATGGAAAATTTGTGAAGAACTGGAGTAGGCATATAAATCTTGTCTCCTTCAATTTAGTATTTGCGGTATGACTGATGCAATCCCTTTCCATGGTAGACCAACAGTGCCCGATCCTCTTGTTTAGCCTGCGTCTTAGTAACCCAGGCATGTTATGATATAATCGTGCAAAAACATCTTCGAATTCTCAAAGATAACTCAATAATGTCTCGCCTTATTTTTGTGATGAGCTAGGCTACAATCTTCACACCTTTCCTAGGCTCACAATATCTAATGACCCTTTGTAGAGTAAGGTCTGTTCTTCATCTTGTTTTACCATTCTTAACAAATTAGAAGATATGTTACAATCTTTGTTATCTTCAAAGTCCTTAGATGCCCTAGACCAATATCTCATTCAAAAAGGGAGTCAGTAACAACGTCGCTCATGTCGTTGATATCTGGGGACCTATTGTAAGCTCGAAGAAGATTCTAAAGAATAAATGATTCAATAAATGGTTATTTGTATGATGTGAATGAATAAAAGAATATTTGAATAAAATATTCTATACATGGAAAGAATAAAAAGATATTTGTTCAAAAAGATACATTTTATTGAAATAAAAATTTAGGACACAAGCCTATTTCACGAAAGGGTTCTTATTGCCTCTAGGCTTAAGGCAACAAGCATGTTTTGCACATTACTATCAATCAGCTCTAAAATATAGAGGTCTCTTCCTCAATCCCTATTATTCAAGACACTTCCAAGTACGCAAGGGCTTGGAAACTTCATCCTCTGATTCCCTCTTCATTTTTACTTCCTTCAAGGAGTCGCAATTTTCTTGTTTCCTCCTTCAATTACCGCATTTACTACCTTATCAAAGTGATGAGGTTTTGATGAATTGTCAAACTTCACAACTTCTATTTTAATAAACCTTTCGACCAACTTTTTAAATGTAGTACAGTTTTCAATCGTGTGTCCCGTTATTCCCACATGATAGTCACATTGAGCGTTCGAGTCATACCATTTAGGATATGGGGGCTGTAACAGCTTTAGATAAAATGGAAACACACATGTGCGTCAAATAAACTTCGATATAGCTCCTTAATTGTCATCGAGACTGGCATAAATTGGAGCCTTTCAGATTTTTGCCTTAGAGAGACCTGATTGCTGGTAGTTGCCGTCCTTGGTTGGTTTACTGTAATCGATTCTGAATGGCTCTTGTTATACCTACCGGTACTATTTGCTTTCTTTTCCTTCTTCTTTAGGGCCTTTGAAGTCCATTCTCCCCTTTCTTCTGTTTCTACCAGAACAACCAGTTTGGCTTGATCATCACTCAGGTTAAGACCTGAACCCATTGGGAAATTCCATAGGGCCGAAGTATCAATTTGACATTGGGGTTCAATAACGATGGGTCCCCCATGCGAATGCATGTCTAGTTAATTCGGGACACCTTTTGGGGAATAAACAATGTCTTCCTCATCATCCACACTATTGACTGCTGGGCCACTCCTCTTTTCAATCCTTTCGACTAGTAACTGGGTTAACTAGCCAATCACATTCTTTTGGAACTCTAACATTTGTTCCCGCATTTCTTGCTGAATCTTGATTAATTGCCCCTGCATCTATATTCATTTGTTCTATTCTCTCCAACCTGTGCTCCATGTTAACTAAAGTATTTTTTACGTAATTAAGGTCCTTTTGTAAAAGTCTAATGCAAATGATGCAATGTAATGCAAATGCATGAATGCAAAGAGGCATCAATTCTAATTCAACTTTATTTTAGAAAACCTTATTAGAAAGCAAAATCCTTTACATAAAATGGACTACTATATGCTTTCACCCTAAGGCTCAAAGTTCTGACTTTCCTAAACAACAAAGCCAACTCTTGGCCATGATCTGATTGTAGCTTATACTTCATGCTCAATGTATCAGCCTGTGCTGCCAAAGTCTGTAAGTGATCAGCTACCTCTCGAATATGGACTATTACTTCACCCATGAGGTAATCCTGACTTCTAACTTGGTCATTGGAATGATGAAGCTTTCCCTTCCAATGCCCTTTTGTTGTTTGAAGAAGCTTGATCTGAAGTTCATAACTGTGCAATGTTGCTTCTAACTCTTCAATTTTACCTTTCAGGCTTTACTTTATCCCGACCGCGAAATTAATGCTTTGATATTGATGAATATATCAAATTGGGAATCAATACAAATTCCCTTCATTTCTCCACAACGAATCAAATCCCTTGCAATATTTTTTTTTTTTGGATCACAACGAGGAGCCGAGAAGTTCACAACATCCTATCTTTCAATCTTAGATGGCTCCACCAATTTCTTAAATGACACGGTCTTCTTAATCTCCTTTTTCCACATCTATTTGGGTTATCTTGCCCATTAGGGCTTGCATTTCCATTGTTTCTGGTAGGTGTAATATCCTCAAGTACAACAGTAAACTCAAGCTTGTTGTTTAATAGCAGACCCATAATAAATAAACCTTTTTTTACCATCAAAGGCAGAATTCTTTCAATCTGAATCATTTTTGTAGATCTCATGCACTCTATCAGTCACTTTCTTTCCAACACTCTTACCGTCCATAGGGTGACCATCTTCATATGAAAGAGAAACACTGTACTGGTAGAAGTGTCTATCCGTATTCCCCACGCTTACTTTGAAGTGATTGGTGAGTATAGTTACCTTCTACCCTTTAGTAATACCACGCCTTGCCATAGGGTGTCGTACAATCTTTTTCACATTCGATTCTGCTTTGTTCATAACAACATCAGCAGGCACAGGTGGCAGGGATTCTAGCACTGCCCCATTTCCTTCTTGCTAAAACGAATCTATACTCTTCTTTCTCTAATTGCCTTTGCTAAATGTGAACGATTGCATTGTCTTCCACTCTATCAAGAAATTCATTCTCCATAACCAGCTTTCTAACTTAGAAACTGACCATGAATCTATACCTCTTACTGTATGAAATGATATGCACAAAAGAATAAAACACAACAAGTTAGTGTCACAACATATAAAGCAAGCAAAGTAAATAAACATCTAATTGGGTAACTACTAAGGTTCGATGTAGTTCTACTTAGGGTGGGTTACTAGGTTCTCTACGCGTGGTTCAGATCTAAAGTTGAGGTACCCGAACCAGCAGATTCCTTGATCCTCACCCATTATAGGCTCATATGGACCGAGTTCGATTCAGAGGAATACATTTCCCTTTGGCCATGCGGAAGTGAAAACTTCACGAAGATATAGGTACAGATGTATTCTGAAAGCAATCCACTAGCCCATGCAGAGGTGAAAACCTCACGAAGGCATATGTAACGACCCGAAATTTGGGCATAGTAGAACTGGGCCCATTGGACCTTGGGCGTAAGAGTGTTAAAATTTTTGAGAACAAGAGAACGACATTATTTCAAGTTGGACTTCTTAGAAAGGTTATTTTGGAAAGTTACGGGGTTCTAGGAAGTTCCGGGTTCAAATTGGGCCTTAGTAAGATTTTCGTGTTTAAGCACTTTAAGGAGAGAAGGTAAGTGGTATCAAGACTTAAGGAAATAAGTGTGCATTTTGCTAGCGCAAGGAGTCTATTGGTAAAGTGGCAAGTGGCGTGTGGAGTGTACTAATGGTCTGATGTTCGAATCCCATCTATTGCAAACTTTTTGATTAATTTTTGTGCTATTCATCCCAAGTGTCGGTCAAGGACTTAATAAGGTAAGGAAGACTTTTTAATTTGGGAAAGATGACTAAGGATTATGGTAAGGAGGAAGATAAGGGATAATGAAGGAAAGAATCAAAAGAAAAAGGAAAGAGAGGGGAACATGTTGGCATATTATGTGGTGGATGTTTTGGAAAGCATTTTGGGTCAATATTCATCTTTTGGTAAAGATGATACATGGTTTAGGAGGTGTGTTTAGGGAGCATATTCGGCCATTAGTATGTGAGTGTACCGAAAGTTGTTGGCATTTTTTTGCATTTTGATGACTTTTACTTCAAGCTTTATAGGTTATTTTCTCTCAACTTGTGTTGTCAAATTTCTTTGTGATATTTATTTCTATTCTCAACCGTTTCTTCAGTCTTCTTTTTCCTTCAACCTAGAACCGAAACATCAACTTCATCTCTTAGCCGAAGCTTGATTTTTGTGGTTACCGAAGCTTCTTTGCCTTCTCGGGTTTTCGGTGGTTGCAAGGTAGTGTTCTTCCTCTTCTTTTATTTTCTTCTTGTTTCTCTTTTACTCCCTCTTCTAAAATCGATTATTCACCCTGTTCTTTTGGCCAAGGCCTAATCTATTCCTTGCTACTTCCATCTTCTAGGTTCTCATGGTGTGGGCCGAATCGGTAGAGTGTTTGCTTACACTCTTGTCATCCTTCTAGCCTTTGGCTTTCGGAAGAGGGTTGGTAACTAGAGTCTCAAAGTACTGCATCGGAGGGCCAATTGATCACCTATCCTTCGTAATAAGAGACTCGGATTGTTGGTAAGTGATATAGACTGTTAATCAATCGCAATACCTGGTTGAAGTTGTAAATTGGGCTTTGGACTAATTGTTGACCGGTTGTACCTTTAGGTGCCACGGAGAGTATCGTGTTACGGATTTCGAATAAGGTGTGTAATCCTGTACCTTCCGAATACATGTTTGAAATGGTGTGTAATATCACATCACTCTAAAAGTTTGTATGATATGTTTTGTGATTCGGTCGAAATATCGAAGAAAATCGGGAACCGGCATCTATGATCACTCGGGAGTGCGTATATTCGTAGTAGTAACCATATTTTGCAGTAAATTAGTTTGGACAGCAGCAGTGACGTGACTTTGAAATATCACAAAAAATAGGAGAAAGGGAATTAGAAAGTGAATAAGATATCGAATTAAAGCTTATTGTGTCTAGTTGTATATGGAAGAAACGTAGGGGGAAGAAGAATTTTATATTCTGTGATATTTTAATTTTAGTTAGACTGGTCCTGAATGACTTCGTGGTTCCCTATTCTGTCTTAGAAAAATCATTCAAAATTGTACAAAGTGAATTATGAGTTATAATTTATATGTATAGATTCCCTAGTGAGCCTATTTTCAAAAGAAAGAAGTGTGAGCATCATATGAAAACTGTATAGTGAGATATTTGAGTTTAAGGTAAGAGAGGTCAGAATCATTGGTCAGTGAAACAAGGGAATTTTTAAGGAATAAACTATACAAAATGGTTAAGCAAAAAATTTTAGAAAAATTGTAGTAAGAAGATATATGAGTCTAGTTTCAAGGAAAATTTATGAATCTAAATTTTGAGTTTCCTAACTCGAATTATAGTCAGTTTAGTCAGTATGATGCAGATGGACAATTTCAAATTTTTATGCCCAAATCAGTAGTTAAGTCTGGGGTTGCGAAATTACCAAAATACCCTTGGAGTGTAAATTATCGAAATACCCCTGGGTTGCGAGATTACGAATTACCTTTAGTGGGTAAAATTATCGATTTATCGAAATGCCTCTATGGGCTGATTTGATAGATTGTTATAATCGGCCGATATGCAAAGTGTTATAATGGGTCGATTTATCGAAATGTCCTTATAGACTGAATTACCAAAATGCCCCTATGGGCCGAATGATCGTATTGCTTTATTGGGCTGATTCATAAAAAGTATTGAAGAGGTTATTCGATGTTATTTTTTATATAGATGCTTTAAGATTATGTATGATGCATCTTTACATACTGCATGGGATGGGAAAATTTGAATAAAGAGAAGTATAGACTGGTGGCATTGCCACAAATTCTGATAATGGCTTTGTGCCATCGTGATTAAGGTTGTGTGCCGACTATATTGCCATTTATGAATCTGGTGGCTCAGCCACAAATTTTATAAATGGCAGCTTGACTGCAAATTAGAGAGACTGGCGAGGTGGGTTGACTTGATCCCCACAGGAGAGATTGGCTGGTCGGGTGGAGAGATTGGTTGGATGGGATAGGTTGCATACATTCATATCATTTTAATATTGCTATGTTGATAGGCTTAGGCCCAAGATGATTGCTATATGGGTCCAGGCCCAATGGATGTTGGTAAGGGGATTTTGCACTGAGTTTTTGTAACTCACTCCTCTTTTTCCTTAACCCCTGTAGATAATGCTCCGTGACGAGGACTTGGGCCATGGATGACTCGGTGGAGGCCATACTTCAGAAATGGTGTTTTATTTTGAACTTTAGATTTCCATTTCCGTTCACTTTACTATTTTGGGTTTTTATGATGTAATAAGGCCTCTGGAGTATTTTATTATTTGTTTTATGTTTGATATACTTATTATTTTGCTTAAATTGTTTTAAATGGGAATTTTCTAAAAAATTAAATAAAGGTTTTCCAAAATCAATTAACAAATGGATTTCAAAATAAACTTTTACAAATATTTTTAACACGGAAATTGTCTTTCAAATTACCAGCAAAATGTTCAAAAGACTCAGATTCTCCTTCGAATTTTCAGCGTCGTTTTCAAAAGTCACAGTTTTATAAGATCATTAGTTCAAATTTATCGATTTATCAATCAATCTTTGAGGTTAGTAGTATTTTATAAAATATTTCAAATCAAACTTGTTTTCTTGTTTTTAACAAAGAAATACCTATTTTAGTAGGAATAAAAAAGGTTTAACATGTTTTGCTCATGTGACAAACAAAATCTATAACATCCCGAATTAATGGGCTTATGCGTTTAACGTGTAGACATGTCTAATGTGTTAATTTGAGAATTAGATGTCCAGATTGGGCTCAAGGATTGGGCCGAGGCTTTGACTAAATATTCTGTTTAGACACTTTAGGGCTTAAAATATAGTAGTTATTGTTTAAGTTAGCAAATTGGGCTTGTGGCCAGTAACAAGGGGTGCAGAAAATGGGGAGCTTTAAGTGACATTTTGGGCAGGTGAGGAGGCCCAAGTGTGGCCCATGGGGCCCAAGAAATTGGGCCAATTTCGGCACTTAAAAGGGAGCAAGGGAGGGGATGGCAACAAGGCTAAAATTTAGGGATTTCTAATGTTTTATTTAAGTGGATAATGAGCAGAAAAAAAGGGGAAGGAGTGGTGTGATGTAGGACTCTTCTGGTTGTTAGTTCTGATAAGGATAAGGGAAAAGATAAGAGGCTATCCAGGAGGCTAGAGGTGGCCGAAATTTGGACTATGTGTGTAAAGGGGGGGACGGCTAGTTAGGGGGAGTAAATGTCGAAATTTTGTTAGTTTTTCTGAAAGCTTTCTCTCAATTTTCTCTGCTGCCGAAATTTGTTTCCATTCTTTTTCTTCCTAGCCGAAATCTCCAAGACTCTTTCTTGCTTTCTTTTCTTCTTCTCTTTTTCTGCCAGAAATTGAAACTCCTCACTCAATTCTTCTAAAAGTTGAAAAACACATCAGCCTTCTCTTGCTCATCTTTTCGGGATTTGTTTAAAAGCCAAAATTTCCTAGATCTCTAACCTTCTACGCTTTGATCTTCTTCTGTGATTGTCGAATCCTTCTACAAGGGGTAGCCAAAACTTTCTGTAGAGGTAAGTGTAGATTCGTGTGATTTCAATCTTTTTTCGGCTTTTGGAGACCATAGCCGAATGGCTACATGGTGGACTGATCTTGTGTTTTCTTTCTTTTGCGGCATTTCGGGATTTGAAGGAGAGCTAATCGCTTAGGTTCCTAAATCAGTGGCACTCGAATCACCCTACTTCTGAGATCTAATCAATTTAGGTAAGGAGATTTGTTTATTTAAACATATAAATTCAGGTAAATAATAATCCTTGGCCGAATGTAGGGGAAGCTTTATTTTCGCGTTCTTCCGGCTTTTGAGCAAAGTTGTAAACAAAGAGCAGTAGATCCGATTAGCGAGGGTATCAGCATAGAGAGTAGTAATACGTATTATCAGGTTTGTAACTTCTTGCACCATTTAGATGGTCTGTTGGTATATGTATATAAATATGTTTATATTCTGTTAAATGCTGAAATCCCGACATAACGGTTGAAAACCCGTGGAGGGTAAAGGCGAATCACCAGGTTAGTGATTTCAGTCATTCATAAGTGAATGTTTCTGTTGAGATGATATGTTTTATATGTATGCCGATTTCTATGTATGCACGGGGTTGGGTGATTAATGAAAGGGGAATTGTTCTGTTGTAGCGGCTCTGCCACGATCTGTTGTAGTGGCTCTGCCACGATCTGTTCTGGTGACTAAGTCACAAATCTAACGATGAGCAGCTAGCTGCAGCATGACTGGCTTCGATGGTGTGTAGCGGTGAGGGTGATTGTAGAAATCCCCAATGGTGTGATTGGCAGGTAAGGGTGGTGTGTAGCGGATGGAAACCTAGGATTAGGTTGGGCTTTGCATAAATTTTGTTATATGATATTCTGTTATTCTGATCTGTGGGGATAAGGCCCAATCTGATGGTGCACGAGGGTTGCACACTTAGTCTCGTGACTGACCCTGCTGTTTAACATTTTTCAGGTAACACTTAGTGCATTGGATCGGGCTGGAGAGGAGCGCAAGGTGGCCATGCAGGAGTTTAGTTGATTTAGAAAAAAAAAGCTCTGTTAAAATTGTTTATTCTTAATATTTTTAGTTACCTTGGTTCATTACTTCATTGTAATAAAGCCATGGGCCATTAGCTTTATATATTCGGTTTTTTTTGGGCTTTACTTTCAGACACTTGAATTATCCGATAAAATTGAAACCAGGGCATGTACTAAGTTTTCTGTTTTTAATTCATAAAGGCATCATATAGAATTTATATCTCATATAAATTATCAAATTATTAAGTTTTTTGGTATAAATGTTTAAACTCAACCAATGTTTTTCCAAAAATGCGGTATGTTTTACTAAATCTTCTTATTGACATGCCAGATCCGGTTGTGGTGTTTGGGCTGGGTTTGGGGTGTTACAAATTGGTATCAGTGCCCGGTTCAAAACTCGGCTTTGGGGTTTTGAGCTCAAAACATTTTCTAAAGATGGGTTTTGGAAACATGCGTGCTTATAAATAACACAGGATGGTTTTCTCGGCATGGCACCTGCGACTCCGACCCAAGTCCACCAGGTAAGTATTCAGAACTCACTGTGTGTTATATATGTATGTGGGCTTGATGGGCTTTAAGGGACGCAGATTATTTTAATTAGAACTTGATGGACTTTAGGCTTAGCTTAAACAACTTCTTAAATCTCATAAGACTTAATCTATCCAAACAAACCCGTGAACAAATGTAACACCCCAAACCCGGTCAATACACCACGACCGAATCTGGTATGTTACGGGGAAAAACGTGATTGAGGGGTTTGGTTTCCGGTTTAAGATTTGATAGAAACTCTTTGTTATAGTTTGTACTTGTCAAAAATCTTGGGCATGATGGTTTTTAAAAAATGAGAGTGTATTTTGAAAACCCAGAAATTTTGAATTTGAAAACTTAGTTGAACCCATAAGTAAAACAAATTTATAACATTTAGAAATCTGAGAAAAATGCCTTGTGTTTGCTTAGAAACATTCTAAAATTAGTGTGAATAAAATCTCAAGTTTGGAAAACATTTGGGTGTATTCATTTTAATGTTTTAGTGTGATACCCGATGGTAAAGTTTAAAACATATTGCTTTGTGGTTTTTTTAAAGAAAACCCCTTTTTCCTTTCCAAGTTTTATCCAATATTAGTCCAATACTTTGTTACGGCATATTTGAAATCACATTTGAGCATACAAATAACCAAAGCAAAATTTTAAAAACATTTACAATCCCAGCAAAACCAAATGAAAATAAAGGAAATAAAGTACCAAGTATTTAACTCAGTGAAAATCTGAATTTATTCATGGCATGGTCACCTCGAGTCCACCCAGCTCCATGTCCGCGATCTAAGTGTCACCTGAAATGATAAGGGAGAAGGTGAGCCGCAAGACTCAGTGCATAAATCCCCCTCCCGATTAATGCAACAAGCTAACACACATCATAGCAGAGCAATACAATTAATGCACCCCAATCCTAACCATCCATATCGCCTTTTCTACCCCGTGTGGTACCAAACCACTGGTGGTGCCAAACCACTGGTGACCCAAAGTCACGATATCCATAAGGGTGGTGCCAAACCACTGGTGACCCAAAGTCACGAATAATCCAATGATGGGGCCAACCCATCGCGTGATACCAAATCACTGGCGTCGATCCCGTATCTCAACTTTGGGGCCAACCCACTGTGGTACGAAGCCACCGGGACGAGACGCTATGAGGTGCCAAACCTCTGGTGTCCCAAAGACACAAGGTGATACCAAATCACTGGTGACCGAAGTCACGAATCCAATGATGGGGCCAACCCATCGCGTGATACCAAATCACTGGCGTCAATCCCATAATATCAACTGTGGGGCCAACCCACTGTGGTGCTAAGCCACCGGGACGAGACGCTGAGGTGCCAAACCTCTGGTGACCCAAAGTCACAGTAAATCAATCTGTGGTACCAAACCACTGGAGGTGCCAAACCTCTGGTGTCCCAAAAACATGGATATCATATTCCCCCTCCTCTCATATCACCCAATGTCATACCGACTCATGTACAATATGCAAATCATGCAAATCATGCTAACATGCCCAATATTGCACCTCACATCACATATATCATCAAACACGATTCATATACCATTAATAGAGCTGGTAATGAAACGGACTTACCCGTATCCATGCACATACCTCATAGGGTATCATATCAATCAACCATACTGTTTGACAATCAGGTTTATTAAACATATTACTAAGCAATGAGTGTGTTAGTTTACACACCTGTTAAAACGCAAGCCTTTACACCCAACGAACCGATCTAAGATCCTCAAATACCTTGCTCCTATAATCGGCCAAACATGAGCATTAGCTATCTATACCATTCAGCCAAAACCAATTAAACCAAAGGGGTTAACACTTAACCCTTACTTTACACTTGATTTGGTTTCCTACCAAATCCCGAACCAATCAATGGTTCTTTTGACAATCGGCCTCACCCTAAAATGTAAATAGTTAGTCCTTTGAAACCTTTGACTTAATCAAAACTAAATGAATGAACTAATAATACCAACCCTTACCACCACTTACCAACCGATCACTAACAGGTAAAGGCCTCGCTTGACTGTTTCGAAATCCCGGATGCCCTAAATGAAATCGGTTCAAACAAAGAGATTAACTTCTTATCAACAGTTGCCATATTCGGCTCTTACCCAACCCAAAATCGACAAAGGACAAAGGAAAGGGGAAATGGCCATTCGGCCAAGCACTTACCTTGCTCAAAAACCCGACTGAAATCTAAACAAGAGAGGTCCACACCTCACCAATATTCGGCCAAGAGAGAACTACTAAGAGAGGGGATGTTTCGGCAACACAGGGGAGAGATTCGGCTAGCCTCTTGGAGGTAAAAAACAAAAGAAATGTGGTTTAAAAGAAGAAGAGAAATCGACAACAATTGAAGAAAGATTCGGCTCAAGTGAATTGGGGAGAAATAAATGGAAAATTTGGCTAAGAAGACAATGTGAATTCGGCACAAGTGTATCAAGAGAAAAGAAATGGAAGTATGAAAAGAAAGAGATATTAGTTTCGGCTAGGAAGATTTTCAAGGAGAAAAAAAAGAGTATGAGAGGAAGAGGGAAGCTAATTCCGGCTCAACACAAATGAACAAAAAGAAAAAGAAGCGGGAGAGAAGAGGACATTCGGCCACCACCAAATCAAAAGAAGCAAAGCAAATTCGGCAAGTAGGTGCTTAGACTTCGGTTTCAAGAGGAAATGAAGAAATTCTCTTAGAAATTTCGGCTTGTTTTTGACCAAAAGGAAGATTTTGGCTTGACACTAAATGACCGAAAATGAACCAAAATTCAAAATGAATTTCGGCACTCCCCATTCCCACACTTACCAAACCGGCCACTCCCCCCAAATCTCTCCAACATTCGGCCACCACCCTCCAAACACTCACAACCACCCATTCAAACTAGTTTGAACTAGTCAACCTCCTAAAATCACTCTCCACCCTTCCTTTGAATATTTGACTTGGCCCATGGCAGAGTTTGAACTGCCAACAACTTCTCCTCCTCCATGCCATCAAAATAAAAGCAAAATGGGAAATTTTCGCAGCTTGAACACAGGACCTCCTTCCCCTGCAAGTGACGCCAAACACAAGCCCCAAGTGGCGCATGCTTTGCCACTACACCACACACTCTACTTGTGCTAACTCCTACCCAAAATAAATCTATAACCCCAGCTCCTTCAGCTCCTCTCACCTAAGCTCAAAAACTAAGATTTTTCCAACCTCTCAGGCTTATACCAAATTTACAACTAAGCCCCCAAAACATCAAAACAACAACATTGCAGACCAAGCACATGCACCCAATGCAATAACCAAAATAGCCCCTAACCCGGGATATTACAACAAATGGCTAGGTTAGGGTGTGGCAACAGGCATACGCATGTGTAGGATTGGATTCAGGGAGAGCTTGGTACTTCAGTAGTCCTAGTGACTCACCTCCTATTCGTTGGAATCCTACCTGGCGCGTAGTGACTGTTCACCCTAGCCACGAGGATTTGTTAACGGGGAAAAATATATAACTAAAACCCAAAAGGGACCAGCCACCCTTGTAAAAAAATTTACCAAAACACTCTTGATTTGAAAAACTACCAAAACGCCTTTAGTTTGAAAAACTACCAAAACGCCATTGATTTGAAAAGAAAATTACTAAGACGCCCTTGGTTTGGGAATTATCAAAATTTGTAGAATTATCGAAATACCCTCGATTTAAAAAATTACCAAGCTACCCTTACTTCACAAAATTACCAAAATATCCTTATTTTGGAAAAAAAACACTCAAGATTTACAAGAATTATCGAACTTCATAAAATTATCACTATACCCTCGTTAAAAAAAACTTGTTTTTCAAAAATACCTCTTCTAAAAAAAAGTACCAATTCAAAGAAAATCACCAAGATACTTTATTTTTTGAAAATACCCTGTAGGGCCAAACTACGGAAAAACCCCTGGGTAGTGAAATGACGAAAATACCCTATGTGTTGAATATGGATTCATGGATGTTGTCTGTATGGTTGATGTGTGTGGTTCCTAAAACTAGGAGACAAACTTGAGACTGAAACTCGTAGATGTAATTTCGAATTCGAAAGAACTACTTTTAAACTACTGTTCATAAGACTATTCGTGGTTAATTAGTGGAAGAAAATTTATAATTCATAAAATTTCTAATCAGATAAACGCCAATCGGAGGAATTAGTACAATGGCTCGAGGACGTCAGCCGTGTGGTCGTGGTAGGGGTAGGATGACCGTGTCGAGCCGGTGAGGGTCCGCTACGGTCGAGAAATGAGATCACGGATATGCCTACCGTAGAGGAGAATTTCGGGACCAGGCGCCCAGAGATGATGCGGTATCTTAGGCGAGGTTACGGGTCCTTGAGAGAGTGGCTGGCGAGCGCACACGGTTCGGGAGCTCAAATCAGAATCGAACGACTCCGAGCCAACGGAGCGGAGATGTTTAGGGGTGTTTCTGGCGTAGCCCCTAACACAGCTGAGTATTGGTTAGAAGCGAGTGAGCGCATAATGGATGACCTAGACTTCACGGCGGAGGAGAAGTTGAAAGGGGTCGTGTCTCTTCTTCGAGACGAGGCTTACCAGTGGTGGCTCACGATAAAGGAGAATGGTACCGACACGCACGGATTGATCGGGATTTCTTTAAGAGGTCATGTCGGGAAAGTGCGTTGGGGCGGTATGTGGATGCACAGAGGAAGGCATTCTGAACTTGGTACAGAGAATTAAGTCCAGATCTCGAATACGAGGCAGAGTTTCTGCAGTTGAGCCGTTACACTCAAGAGATTGTGGCGACTGACTATGAGCATTACGTACGATTCGAGGATGGACTAAGGGATGAGCTAAGGGTACTAATAGCACCGCATGACGGAGAGGGACTTTCTTGCTTACAGTCGAAGGCTAAAATATCTGAGGAGGTGAAGCGGACTGAGAAGCAAAATAAGGATAAGGATCGGAATAGGAATAAGAGAAATTTTCGGCCGTCGAGATCATCTGGGAGTTTTTAGAAAAGGCCTAGGTTTGATGGGCATGCTCGTGCTCCGACTTGTGCGAGAAAGTACATTTCAGGGAGTGCAGAAGGAGAACTGGTGGATGCTTCAGGTGAAAGACTGTCCACAAGTGGATCAGGTACAGCCAGTTGGAAGAGGTTTTGATCAGGTTAGGAGGGGTCGTCAGCCATTACCGAGGGGTCATGGCCTAATCAGAGGAGGAAATGGGTCTAGTCAGGGTCGTGGAGCACCTGGTAGGGGTGCAGGCAATGTAGACGCAGGACAGCTGGGTCTAGTGTATGCAGCTCGTTGGCGGGAGGATGGTGACGCACCGAACATCATAACTGATACGTTTCTTATAGCTGATAATCCATTTCTTGCTTTGATTGATATTGGATCAACCCACTCTTACGTTGCATGCTCGGTATCTGAGACCCTAAGTACAGACTTTGAAACAACTTCTAGGAAGATGATTGTGGTTAGTGCTTTAGGACAATCTAGGGTAGTGGACAAATTGTTTAGGAATATACCTTTAGAGACGCAAGGGGTAGTGTTCCCGGTAGAATAATGGAATTACTGTTTGGAGAGTTTGATCTTATCTTAGGAATGGATTGGTTGGCTAAACATCATGCTAAGCTGGATTGTAAGACTAAGCACATGGTATTGAGTACCCCAGAAGGCAGGGGAGGTGGTTGTGCTAGGGGAAAGAAGGGATTATTTGTCCAACGTAGTATCCACATTAAAGGCTGTAAGATGATGCGAAAAGGATGCAATGCATTCCTAGCTTTTATCAGTGCTTTAGATGCAAAGGAGGTAACCGTTGGAGAGGTTAGAACGGTAAAAGATTTCGTGGACGTTTTTCCTGAGGAGCTGCCAGGGTTACCTCCAAATCGCGAAGTGGAGTTTGGAATAGAGTTACTTCCGAGTACGGTTCCGGTGTCCATTGCTCCTTACCGAATGGCGCCGAAAGAGCTGGTGAAGCTCAGAGCTCAGATCCAGGAACTGTTGGATCGAGGTTTTATTCGACCGAGTGTGTCTCCGTGGGGAGCGCCGGTCCTATTTGTGAAGAAGAAGGACGGATCCATGCGTATGTGTGTGGACTACTGTTAACTGAATAAGTTAACGATTAAGAACAAGTACCCACTGCCAAGAATCAACGATCTATTCGATCAGCTCAAAGGAGCTTCGATTTTCTCTAAAATAGATTTAAGGCCGGGTTATCATCAGTTAAAGGTAAAGGAAGAGGACATTCATAAGACGACATTTCGAACTCGCTACGGTCATTATGAATTCTTGGTGATGCCGTTCGGGTTAACGAACGCGCCAGTATCATTTATGGATATGATGAATCGGGTGTTCCAACCATACCTTGATCAATTTGTTGTGGTGTTCATTGACGATATCCTGGTTTATTCCAAGTCTGAGGAGGAGCATGATGCACATCTTGTTGGAACGCCGATACCCCATGGCGCAGCAGAATAAAATTAGATCCGGCGATCCAAACCATGGATCCATGTGTGAAGAACGAATCGGGGTGAAATAAAGGTTTCGAAATTACCAAAACTTCAATCTGAGTAGACAGCGACGCCTTGGCAACAAGAGTTTTGATCTACTGTCGAATCAAGCCACAACCTTTTCCGATGTCGGCCTCTACGTGATCCACCCGGTTTGACTATGAACGGAAGAAATCTCCAAAACTATTTTGAGGTTTTATTTGCTTGACTACTGCTAGACCTAACAAGCAATCTCTTAGGGTTTAGTTTTTTTATAAGCTTTGCCTCTTTTAAATACCTTTTATATTGGGTATCCTTTTAATTGGGCCTTTTATAATGGGTATCTTTTTCATTGGGCCCATTATTTGGTATCCTTTTAATACCCTTTTATAATTGGTATCTCTTGAATGTATCATAAGATTAAATAAATACAATAAAGTTTTTTAATCGAAAATTATAATTACATTAATTATATCCGAAAATTATAATTACATTAATTATAATAAGGATTTCGGTAAACTATATTTATTTAAATTTATATGTGAATCAAATTCATATATTAATAGAATTATGTTGTCATTATGTGTACAACATCCTTGTACATATAATATGTTCAATATTTGATTGCCTAATTAAATTAATTCTTTAATTAATTTAATTCATGTGACAACTAAAAACAATACCAATTATATTTTATTCTGTTCATTTAAAACCATAGGGGTGTGACCACAGTAGGTTCTTGCAACGTTAGCGATAATAATAGAACGATTCTAATGTCACAAACAATGAGTGGCATCTAGCAATGCATCATTGCTACCTAAGTTACAAGAAGTCATGATTCCACATAACTTTTTGTGATTAACCTTTCATACATTAATCCTTAAGTCCTTTATCTCTGAATGGACACAAGTCATGGAATAGTCACACTTGTATAGTCCATCCCATGTTTCTTGATATCTTGAGTAGACTATGATATACAAATTAGTATGACATCTCATGTCAACTTATTTGAGCATGGCCATGCATTTCTAGTCTCACTCAATCAAGTGGCCTAAGATATTACTCCCATTATGTAGGAGGGACTTATCCTATATTGATCAACCATATCCTCTACATAGATTGTGGTATATCCAACATCGGTCTTTATAGAACAACCAATTACGATTATGCTTTTTCAGTATCAAAATATACAACTCACGATGTTGAGATAATAATTATCTCAAGTCCGAGGATCATATACATATTAATCACTATGAGTAATGTTGTGGCAATTACATAATAATCCAATAAACATACCCATAACGGGTCAATCCAATATGTTGTTCTCTAACACACATATTCATGCATTGATTTTGACAATCCACATCAATGACAACTCTTTATCATCAATCAACTACATGTTAGTCTTAATGCATTATTGTTGTCCTAGTCAACAATAATACTCGACTAAGGATCTTTTAAGAATAATCATATTATTCTTAGGACATTATTATAAAACAGTTTATTTATACACACGAAAAGAAAAATCAAAATAATAATGACAACGCTTTATATTAATAAACATGGTAAATTAAGTATGTTATTACAACCATCTCATGATTGGTCTTTGGGCATACTCTTACAATCTCCCACTAGCACTAAGATCAATCACTCATATATCTAATACCAAGTGACTTAGTGTGACGATCATGCTCACGCTGTCGAGGCTTGGTCGTGGGATCAAACAATGTTATCATCCGGGAAAGGTACTCAGCATATCTCTACATCCCTTCGATCGATAATCTCTCGAATAAGATGGTAGCGTCTAAGTATATGTTTGGATCGTTGGTGAGATCTGGGTTCCTTAGCTTGTGCAATAGCTCCATTGTTATCACATCGGAGCTCTATAGCATCCGATATGCTAGGCACAACCCCTAGTCCAAGAATGAACTTCTTGATCCAAATCGCTTCTTTTTGTTGCCTCATCGGTTTCGCAATATACTCACCTCTGTTGTAGAATCGGTTGCTGTACTTTGCTTTGAACTCTTCCACTCACACAGACCACCATTAAGGCAAAACACAAAACCCGATTGCGATCGAGAATCATCCTTGCTCGGTTTGGAAAGTCGCATCGTGTAACCTTTTACACTTAACTCTTCCTCACCTTCATATAATAGGAACGTATCCTTAGTTCTTCTTAAGTACTTAAGGATACTCTTGATCGTGGTCCAGTGACCTTCACCAGATCTACTTGATACCGCTTCGTCATACTTAAGGCATACGATACATCCGGGCGGGTACATAACATAGCATACATGATAGATCCAATAGCGAAGCATATGGAATTTTACTCATACGTTCTCTCTCTTGTGGAGTTGAAGGACACATTTCCTTCGAGAGTGAAATACCATGTCTCATAGGTAGAAATCCTCTTTTAGATTCTTCCATACTTGAACCTTTTCAAGATTTATCTATGTATGTACTTTGGCTTAGACCTAGTAGTCGCCTTGATCTATCTCTATAGATCTTGACTTCTAAGATATAAGTGGCTTCCCCCAAGTCCTTCATAGAAAAATAACTTCTTAACCAAGTCTTAATAGACTGCAAAGTAGGTATGTCATTTCCCATGATAAGTATGTCATTCACATATAGTACCAAGAATGTGATAGTGCTCCCACTAACTTTCTTGTAAACACATGGTTCATCTTCGTTTTTGACAAAACCAAACTCTTTGATTGCATCGTTAAAACGAAGATTCCAACTTCGAGAAGCTTGCTTTAATCCATAAATGGATCTTTGCAGCTTACATATCTTTCTAGCATCTTTTGGATTTACAAAACCTTCAGGTTGTGTCATATACACATCCTCTTCAAGTTTTCCGTTAAGGAAAGCTATTTTGACGTCCATCTGCCAGATTTCATAATCATGAAATGCAGCTATGGCGAGCAAGTTCCTGATGGATTTAAACATAGCTACAGGAGAAAAGGTTTCATCATAGTCAACACCATGAATTTGGTGAAAACCTTTAGTGACTAATCGCCCTTTGTATGTTTGTACATTACCATCCATGTCAGTTTTCCTTTTGAAAACTCATTTGCACCCTATAGGTTTAACCCCTTCGGGTGGATCAATCAAAGTCCATACTTGGTTTTCATACATGGAATCCATCTCAGATCTCATGGCCTCAAGCCATTTCTCGAAGTCCGGGCTCGTCACACGCTTCTTGATAAGTCCTAGGCTCATCTTGATCTATAAGAAGAACGTCACCATGCGTTGTAATGAGAAATCCATATCTCTCGTGTGTAATGATGTTCTCTTAAAGATCTCGCGCGTGGTTGTGTTTCTACAGAGTTGTTTGTTCCTCAATTTCTTGTGGAATTTGTTTTTGTTCAATCTCTCGGTTCAATGGTATCTTGTGATTCTCGAATTTCTTCAAGTTCAATCTTTCTCCCACTTCCTTTTAGAGAAGTAAATTCTCTCTAAGAAAACACCATCCGAGCAACAAACGTTTTGTTCTCGGTGGGATTAAGAAATAATATCCTTTGGTTTCTTTTGGATACCCCACAAAAATACACTTTTCGAATCTGGGTTCAAGCTTAGTAGACGTCGACGTTTAACATAAGCTTCACACCCCAAATTTTCATAAAAGACATACTAGGGACGTTTCCCACCCACATCTCATATGGCATCTTTTGAACCGATTTAGATGGAACACGATTTAATGTGAAAGCAATGTCTCAAGTGCATATCCCCAAAAGGAAGTCGGTAGATCAAAGATGACTCATCATGGATCGAACCATGTCTAACAAAGTTCGATTTCTTCTCTCGGATACTCCATTCCATTGAGGAGTACCGGAGGAGTAAGTTGTGAGACAATCCCACATTCTTTCAAAAGATCATCAAACTCTAGGCTCAAGTACTCTCCACCTCGATCGGATCAAGTGACTTGATAGTTTTGCCTAGTTGATTTTGTACTTCATTTTTGAATTCCTTGAACTTTTCAAGGGACTCGGACTTATGGCGCATGAGATAAACATACCCATATCTACTGAAATCATCGGTGAAAGTAATGAAGTAGTGAAATCCACCTGCTGCTTGTGTATTTATTGGTCCACATACATCGAAATGTATTAGGTCCAATAAATCACTAGCTCGCTCACTTTTACCAAAGAAAGGAGATTTAGTCATTTTTCCCAATAAGCAAGATTCACATACTTCAAATTGTTCAAAAACAAATGAATTCAAGAGACCATCTTTATGGAGTCTGGATATGCGTTTCTCACTTATGTGGCCCAAACGACAATGCCAAAGATAAGTTTGATTTGAGTCATTTATTTTAGATCTTTTAATATTTATGTTGTAAATGGATTCGTTTGATCTAAAATATAGAGGCCATTAATTAATTGTGCCGAACCATAGAAAACATTATTTAGATAAAATGAACAACAATTATTCTTAATAATTATCTCAAAACCAATTTTGTCTAAACAAGAAATTGAAATAATGTTTTTAGTCAAACTGGGCACAAAATAACAATCCTCTAAACATAAATCAAGTCCACTAGGCAAAGATAAAGTATATGTTCCCACAAACTAATGCAAAGAACTTTTGCTCTATTTCCAACTCGTAGGTCCACATCTCCTCTAGCCAAAGTCCTACTCCTTTGTAGTCCCCATGCATGTAGTACAAATATGAGAACCACAACCAGAGATCTAATACCCAAGAAGTAGTAGTTGATAAATTAATATCAATAACATAAATACCAAGCGGAGATTCCCGCTTGCTTTAGCCTTCTTGACTTCTTCAAGATAGACAGGCGATTCTGTTTCCAATGTCCAAATACACCACAATGAAAACAGCTTTCCTTCCTTAGACACTCCACCTTTAGGTTTCAGTAGTTTCCTTTCCTTTTCAAATTTGGGCTTACCTTTGCCCTTAGGCTTTGTTTGAACTTTGGCCTTTCCCTTGCCCTTGTTATTACGGACCATCGGTATGGGCTTGGGTCCAACCTTTTTCAAGTTGCCTTCAAATGATTAACATATCTTGAGCAATTGTGGTAGAGTCTTGTCAATTTCATTCATATTGAAATTGAGGACAAACTAGATGTAGCTATCCGGCAACGATTGCAAAATAACATCAAGTGGCCAACTCTTGGCTCAATGGAAACCCAAGCTTAGATAGGCTTTCAATATAGCCAATCATCTTAAGGACATGAGGTCCTCACTGGCTTCCTTCACCAACTTACATTGGAATAGGGCTTTAGAGATATCAAAGCTTGCCCCCGATAAAGTTCTTTCAGTGCTCGATCATATCATAAGCAACCATGTCCTCATATTGCTTCGAAGTTCGTGGATTCATAGTGGCAAGCATAAGACATCCAACATCTATCATGTCATCGAGATACTTCTTGTAAGCATCTCTATCACCTCGAGGCATTAGTGGGTGGTTCATTAGGAAGTGGTTGTTCAATGACATATAATTTCCGTTCTTGTTTAAGGACAATCCTCAAGTTACGGAACCAATCAAGAAAATTCAAACCATTCAATTTGTCCTTCTCAAGGACTGATCGCAATGAGAGTGTGCTAGTGTTTGCAGCCATAATATATCTACAACAATTAAATATGCATGTGAGTAAATTTACCATTTTTATATCAATCATTAAAAAGACTTTATTAAATGATATTCCCACTATTTTATTTCAAAATTAATAACCCTCGTATATTAATTTCGAAAAAACTTTCTCAAAAGTATTTCTAGTAGGTTAAGGATCCATATTTCACCACCTCTTAAGTCAGCTTTGGCTTTACTCTTAAGATTATGGTTATTTAGGTAAGCAACATTTGCTAATTACATCATATGTAACTCCTAATATTTGGTGAACAACTCTTGTTCTAATCATCTTATGATTTATCCAATTTACTTGCCTCTAGGTTTCTAATCCTATTAGAGTAACCTAGTTAAGTCATTAACCAATTTTTAACCAAATGAATATCACTTGTTTATTCTTCAAGTTTAACCAAGATAAATACTAGTACTTCACTTTGGCGTAACCTACATAGTATTGATCGAGGCCTTAACGAGGGCAAAATTGGAAGGCCATGCTGACTTAATATTTTAATAGAGGGATTTTATTAAGGTTGTTGCATCTCACCAATTATGGTCTATTTCAGCCCATTTAGTCTTCTAATCGATCTCATCAATTAATAGGGTTTATTATCTTCAAATTTTAATATATATAAAAAAAAATTGGCATGCTTTAGACATCCATAGCATCTCATACATGAATAAATAAAGCAATAAATAAATGCAATAGTTATAGCCCATAAACTAAGGTGGTTCAACCCAAGCCAATGGGAAAACCAAAAAGAAACCTAAAGGTGTAAGCCATTTCACAAGCTATCATTCTTAATCATTGTCCCACCTTCCTTCTCGCTTGGGCCCACAAAGAACTCTTGCAAATTACAATATACGTAAACTCGCTTTTACAACGAGGGGAATAAGATGAGAAGAGAAATACAAGAGAATAGTAGTAAGGCACGACACGCAGGCCGTATTTAAAAAAAAACACAACCTTTTATCGAATGGGTCATTGGGCTATAACTAAGCATTTCAAACACCATGCTAGTCAAAAATAGCATACATAATTCAATTATTATTATTTTAAAGTGAATTATAAAATATCCTTTCAACCTTTGTGGCCCATCAAGTTTATAAATTTCTTTTATTAACAAAACTTTTTGCGAGGGTCTGAGGATGTCTACAGAGCCTCTCATGGTACAAATCGCATATCCCACTCAAATGAAACCTCACGATTTGATAACTTTTTATCAACAGAATCGTGTTTTTAGGATTTTAATCCTTGAGGTTTCATATCGGAACAACCCTTGTTCCACTAGCCGATTAACACTTACTGAAACTATAAATACCACTATCGCATTATTACGATTTGTTAATAGTTAATGATAATAACATAAAATCAAGTAGGCCACAACACCATGATTAACATTTAATCAATTTCTCGAAGGAACAGCTTATCGTTTATGCTTAAACGATTTAAACAATCGAAAATACAATAAGATCAAAACATGAATCTCATACAATTGCATCACCCAAGTATTTAAACCCGAGTTCGTATCACACAAGTGGCTCTGATACCACTGTTGGAACGCCGATACCCCATGGCGCAGCAGAATAAAATTAGATCCGGCGATCCAAACCATGGATCCATGTGTGAAGAACGAATTGGGGTGAAATAAAGGTTTCAAAATTACCAAAACTTCAATTTGAGTAGACAGCGACGCCTTGGCAACAAGAGTTTTGATCTACTGTCGAATCAAGCCACAACCTTTTCCGATGTCGGCCTCTACGTGATCCACCCGGTTTGACTATGAACGGAAGAAATCTCCAAAACTATTTTGGAGGTTTATTTGCTTGACGGCTGCTAGACCTAACAAGCAATCTCTTAGGGTTTAGTTTTTTTATAAGCTTTGCCTCTTTTAAATACCTTTTATATTGGGTATCCTTTTAATTGGGCATTTTATAATAGGTATCTTTTTCATTGGGCCCATTATTTGGTATCCTTTTAATACCCTTTTATAATTGGTATCTCTTGAATGTATCATAAGATTAAATAAGTACAATAAAGTTTTTTAACCGAAAATTATAATTACATTAATTATATCCGAAAATTATAATTACATTAATTATAATAAGGATTTCGGTAAACTATATTTATTTAAATTTATATATGAATCAAATTCATATATTAATAGAATTATGTTGTCATTATGTGTACAACATCCTTGTACATATAATATGTTCAATATTTGATTGCCTAATTAAATTAATTCTTTAATTAATTTAATTCATGTGACAACTAAAAACAATACCAATTATATTTTATTCCGCTCATTTAAACCATAGGGTATGACCCTGTAGGTTCTTGCAACGTTAGCAGTAATAATAGAACGATTCTAATGTCACAAACAATGAGTGGCATCTAGCAATGCATCATTGCTACCTAAGTTACAAGAAGTCATGATTCCACATAACTTTTTGTGATTAACCTTTCATACATTAATCCTTAAGTCCTTTATCTCTGGAATGGACACAAGTCATGGAATAGTCACACTTGTATAGTCCATCCCATGTTTCTTGATATCTTGAGTAGACTATGATATACAAATTAGTATGACATCTCATGTCAACTTATTTGAGCATGGCCATGCATTTCTAGTCTCACTCAATCAAGTGGCCTAAGATATTACTCCCATTATGTAGGAGGGACTTATCCTATATTGATCAACCATATCCTCTACATAGATTGTGGTATATCCAACATCGCCTTTATAGAACAACCAATTACGATTAACGCTTTGATCAGATCAAAATATACAACTCACGATGTTGAGATAATAATTATCTCAAGTCCGAGGATCATATACATATTAATCACTATGAGTAATGTTGTGACAATTACATAATAATCCAATAAACATACCCATAACGGGTAAATCCAATATGTTGTTCTCTAACACACATATTCATGCATTGATTTTGACAATCCACATCAATGACAACTCTTTATCATCAATCAACTACATGTTAGTCTTAATGCATTATTGTTGTCCTAGTCAACAATAATACTCGACTAAGGATCTTTTAAGAATAATCATATTATTCTTAGGACATTATTATAAAACAGTTTATTTATACACATAGAAAGAAAAACTGAAATAATAATGACAACGCTTTATATTAATAAACATGGTAAATTAAGTATGTTATTACAACCATCTCATGATTGGTCTTTGGGCATACTCTTACACATCTTCGTGTGGTGTTGCAAGTTTTGAGGGAGAAGCAGCTGTTCGCTAAGTTCAGTAAGTGTGAGTTCTGGCTAAGGGAAGTAACTTTCTTTGGACATGTGGTTTCTGCAGTGGGAATTAGGGTTGACCCTCAGAAGATAGAAGCTGTATTGGATTGGAAACCGCCAAAGTCTGTGGCAGAGGTTCGAAGTTTCTTAGGATTGGCATGGTACTACAGAAGGTTTGTTGAGGGGTTCTCATTAATTGCGGCACCTCTAACTAAGTTGTTGAGGAAGGGAGCACCGTTTGTTTGGACCGACAAACAGTAGGAGAGCTTTGAGAAGCTGAAGAAAATTTTGATAGAAGCACCGGTGTTAATTCAGCCAGAGGCGGGAAAAAAGTTTACCGTCTACTGTGATGCGTCACACACGGGTTTAGGATGTGTGTTGATGCAAGACGTAAAGGTTGTTGCCTATGCGTCTCGACAGTTAAGACCGCATGAGTTGAACTACCCCACGTATGATTTAGAATTGGCTGTGGTAGTGTTCACTCTGAAGATCTGGAGACACTACCTGTACAGGGAGAAGTCAATTATTTACACTGACCATAAAAGTCTGAAGTATCTCCTTACCCAGAAGGAGTTGAATCTAAGACAACGTAGGTGGATTGAACTTTTGAAGGACTATGACTGCTCGATCGAATATCATCCAGGCAAGGCTAACGTGGTGGCAGATGCGCTGAGTCAGAAGGTAATAACGGATTTGAGGGCGATGTTCGCTCATCTCAGTCTATATGGGGATGGCAGTCAGGTAGCTGAACTCCAAGTGAGACCAACGTGGACTAGTCAGATGAAAGAGAAGCAGCTTCTAGACGATGTCTTGAGTGCTCGACTCTGGCAAGTGCAAAGTGGTGAAGAAGTGAGTATAGTTTGAATGGTGTTGGGGTTCTATGTTTTCGTAAGAGAATTTGTATGCCAAAGGATGTTGAGTTAAGGCAGATGATTCTGCGGGAGGCGCATAGTAGCCCATACGCTATGCATCCTAGAGGGGTGAAGATGTATCGAGATTTGCGAGAGCAGTTCCGTGGCAGTGTCCGAAGTGAGAGTAATGAAATTGTGGGTAAATGTTTGACGTGTCAGCAGGTGAAGGCGGAACACTAGTTGCCTTCGAGGTTGTTGCAGCCGGTGAAGATTCCGCAGTAGAAATGGGAAAGAATCACGATGGATTTTGTTAGTGGGTTACCTCTTACGCCCACTAAGAAGGATTTGATTTGGGTGATTGTTGATCGGCTGACGAAGTCTGCTCACTTCATAACGATTCGTATTGACTATTCTCTACAAAGGTTGGCTAAGCTGTATGTGGCTGAGGTAGTGAGACTGCATGGTGTACCTGTGTCGATCATATAGGATAGAGACCTAGGTTCACATCACAATTCTGGAAGGCTCTGCATCAAGCAATGGGAACAAGGCTAGACTTCAGCACCGCCTTTCATCCGCAGACTGATGGTCAGTCTGAGAGGGTAATTCAAATCTTAGAGGATATGTTAAGAGCTTGCATTATTGATTTTAGGGGTAGTTGGGAAGAATATCTGCCTTTGGCAGAATTCGCATACAATAACAGTTATCAATCTAGTATTCAGATGGCGCCTTATGAAGCGTTGTATGGACGGAGATGCCGTACTCCTACTTGTTGGACAGAGTTGGGTGAACATCAGGTGTTGGGTCCAGAACTAGTTTCAGAGACGGAGGAGAAAGTTAGGTTGATTCGGGCTCGGTTGAAAGAAGCGTCTGTTCGACAGAAATCTTTTGCGGATGTGAAACGTAAGGGGATGGAATTTACAGTAGGAGACCAAGTCATTTTGAAAGTATCTCCATGGAAGAAGGTAATGAGGTTTGGATGGAAGGGCAAAATAAGTCCTAGGTTTATTGGACCTTATCGGGTACTAGAACGTGTGGGACCAGTGGCGTATCGATTGGAGTTGCCTCCAGAGTTGGGGCAGATACATGACGTGTTTCATGTCTCGATGCTAAGAAGTTATCATTCGGATCCACCGCATATTGTGCCGGTAGAAGAGATTGAAGTAAGGCCAGACTTGTCCTTTGAGGAGGAACCAGTGCAAATCTTGGATCAAAACGTAAAAGTGTTGAAAAGGAAGTCCGTCCCTTTGGTCAAGGTTTTGTGGCAAAACCACAGTACGGAGGAAGCGACATGGGAACCAGAGGATGTTATGCGACAATAGTATCCCCATCTCTTCTGATCAGGTAAATTTCAAGGCCAAAATTTATTTTAAGGGGGTAGAACTGTAACATCCCGAATTAATAGGCTTATGCGTTTAACGTGTAGACATGTTTAATGTGTTAATTTGAGAACTAGAGGTCCAGATTGGGCTCAAGGATTAGGCCGAGGCTTTGACTAAATATTCTGTTTAGACACTCTAGGGCTTAAAATATAGTAGTTACTGTTTAAGTTAGCAAATTGGCTTGTGGCCAGTAACAAGGGGTGCAGAAAAGGGGGGACCTTTAAGTGACGTTTTGGGCAGGTGAGGAGGCCCAAGTGTGGCCGCATGGGGCCCAAGAAATTGGGCCAATTTACTCACTTAAAAGGGAGCAAGGGAGGGGACGGCAACAAGGCTAAAATTTAGGGATTTCTAATGTTTTATTTAAGTGGATAATGAGCAGAAAAAAAGGGGGAAGGAGTGGTGTGATGTAGGACTCTTTTGGATGTGAGTTCTGATAAGGATTATGGGAAAAGATGAGAGGCTATCCAGGAGGCTAGAGGTGCCCGAAATTTGGACTGTGTGTGTAAAGGGGGGGACGGCTAGTTTGAGGGAGTAAATGCCAAAATTTTATGAGTTTTTCTGAAAGCTTTCTCTCAGTTTTCTCTGCTGCCGAAATCTGTTTCCATTCTTTTTCTTCCTAGCCGAAATCTCCAAGACTCTTTCTTGTTTTCTTTTCTTCTTCTCTTTTTCTGCCAAAAACCGAAACTCCTCACTCAATTCTTCTAAAAGTCGAAAAACATATCAGCCTTCTCTTGTTCATCTTTTTGGGATTTTCTTAAAAGCTGAAATTTCCTAGATCTCTAACCTTCTACGCTTTGATCTTCTTCTGTGATTGCCGAATCCTTCTGCAAGGGGTAGCCGAAACGTTTTGTAGAGGTAAGTGTCGATTCGTGTGATTTCAATCTTTTTTCGGCTTTTGGAGACCATAGTCGAATGGTTACATGGTGGACTGATCTTGTGTTTTCTTTCTTTTGCGGCATTTCGGGATTTGAAAGAGAGCTAATCGCTTAGGTTCCTAAATCAGTAGCACTCGAATCACCCTACTTTCGGGATCTAATCGATTTAGGTAAGGAGATTTGTTTATTTAAACATATAAATTCAGGTAAATAATAATCATTGGCCGAATGTAGGGGCAGCTTTATTTTCGCGTTCTTTCGGCTTTTGAGCAAAGTTGTAAACAAAGAGCAGTAGATCCGATTAGTGAGGTTATTTACATAGAAAGTAGTACTACGTGTTATCAGGTGTGTAACTTCTCGCACCATTTAGATGGTCTGTTGGTATGTGTATATAAATCTGTTTATATTCTGTTAAATGTCGAAATCCTGGCATAACGGTTGAAAACCCGGGGAGGGTAAAGGCGAATCACCAGGTTAGTGATTTCTGTCATTCATAAATGAATGTTTCTGTTGAGATGATATGTTTTATATGTATGCCGATTTCTATGTATGCACGGGGTTGGGTGATTGATGAAAGGGGAAGTGTTCTGTTGTAGTGGCTCTGCCACGATGCATGTAGTGGCTCGCGCACGATCCGCTCAGTGACTAAGTCACAAATCTAACGGTGAGCAGCTAACTGCAGCATGACTGCCATTGGTGGTGTGTAGCGGTGAGGGTGATTGTAGAAATCCCCAATGGTGTGATTGGCAGGTAAGGGTTGTGTGTAGCGGATGGAAACCTAGGATTGGGTTGGGCTTTGCATAAATTCTGTTATATGATATTCTGTTATTCTGATCTGTAGGGCTAAGCCCCAATCTGATGGTGCACGAGGGTTACACACAGAGTCTCGTGACTCACCCCGCTGTTTAACATTTTTTAGGTAACACTTAGTGCATCGGGCCAAGCTGGAGAGGAGCGCAAGGTGGCCATGCAGGAGTTTAGTTGATTTAGAAAAAAAAAAGTTTTGTTAAAATTGTTTATTCTTAATATTTTTAGTTACCTTGGTTCATTATTTCATTGTAATAAGGCCATGGGCCATTAGCTTTATATTTTCAGTTTTTTTTTTTTTTGGGGCTTTACTTTCAGACACTTGAATTATCCGATAAAATTGAAACCAGGGCATGTACTAAGTTTTCAGTTTTTAATTCATAAAGGCATCATATAGAATTTGTATCTTATATAAATTATCAAATTATTAAGTTTTCCAGTAGAAATGTTTAAACTCAACCAATGTTTTTCCAAAAATGCGACTTGTTTTACTAAATCTTCTTAGTGACATACCAGATCCGGTTGTGGTGTTTGGGCTGGGTTTCGGGTGTTACAAAATCCACTCGTAACACATGGGCTGGGTTTGGGGTGTTACAGCATAGCTTCTCGCTCCCACTTAAGGGTGCAACACGACGGTCATGCAGTGCAATGCAGAGAGATATATTTAGAACCACATGCAATAAAAGGATCATATTTTTTTTAAACTTGAATTTTAAATTTGAACAAAAGGACATGAAATTATCAATTTTATGGCTTGACTCTCTTATTGTCCCCAGCGGAGTCGCCAAGCAGTCGAAACCATTTTAAAATCTTTAGAAAATGGGGTTCGACTTTTAAAAAACGAAAATGGGAGTCTCCACCAGTCCCTTTTTACTTAGGTGTGATTGGATCACCTTGTAAAACGTTTTATTTTAAAATATTTGATTTTGGTCTACGAAAAATAAGAAAATGGGTTCGGGAGTCAGTTACGTACGAGGAAGGGTTAACACCCTCGTAACTCCCAAAAATTGGTACCTAATTGATAGAATCATGTCCAAATGTTTGAAATTTAAAAAGTTTTAAAATATGATCCCTTATTAGAAGAAAAAACAAGACTTACCTATTTCAAAGAAATAAAGATACCGTACCCAATAAGTTAGGATACAGTAAAAATAAACATGCGATACAAAATAAATATCAATTGATAAAAACTTTACATTTAAAAAAAAGAATGATATATTTAAACATTGAAAAATGATTTTTAATATATATATAGAATAATAAAAATTTTCTAAAAAATAATGTAATAAATAATATACTAATTATAAAGTAATACATCATATAAATATTATTAAACCATATAAAATAAGTAGTAATAATTATATATAAGGTTAGTACATATATAAAAAAATAAATATACGGATTTTATACTATTTACAAAGTTAATAAAAATCATATAAGATAAAAATAATATAGTTATTAGAATAATAATAAAAACAAAGAAGAAAGGATTAAAAAAATAAAATTAGAACGCAGACCATATTATAAGGATTAATATAGCAATTATTTCAAGTTTTAAAAACGGCATCGTTCTGATTTTCGGCCTTTAAAATTGATCGAGGGACTAAATTGGAACAAAAAAACAAATTTAAAGGGTTAATTTAATAAAATAGAAATTTAAATAGGATTAAATTAAAATAAACAAAATTACAGAAGGATTAAAACCGCAAGTTTCCCCTTTTCATAAAACACGCGGATCCTGAGGGTCGGGTCAGGTCGGGTCAACACGAGCGGATCTTGAATGAAACGACGTCGTTTTTGGTTTTATGGGCAGTCCTCAAAACGGCGTCGTATGGATCGTTTATAAAAGCCAATTTTAAACCCTAAAAAATAATTTTAGATACCCTTTATAAAAAAAATTCCAGAAACTCTCTCGAGGCCTTCATCTGGTTTCGGATCGTTGAATCTCTGCACCACCGTCCCACGCGCCCACGCGCCGTCACCCACGACAGTTCTCAGGTACGAAATTTCATCCTTTTCTTTTACTTCAATATAGTTTTATAAAATAAAGCATGCACGAAACTAAAGAGATAAAAATAATAAAAAAACAGAATGTGAATCACCTTTGTAAACAAAAAGAAAATTTTTATTTCTTTGTAACTGTTTCCATATATGATAAACCGTAAATATAAAATATTTTAATCCCACATTTATTATGCTTTTTGAAGATTTAAGCCTCGTTTTATATAGAAAGGTGCTTTTAATCCTTTCTTTTCATGTCTTATACCCAGGAAAGCACCCGAGGACGAAAAGAATGCAAAACGAGCCTAAAACGAAGTAAATAGGCCTTTCCACGAAATCGACACGGCCTGGACCAAGTACCGCACGGCGGTGTCTCGACGAACACCTGGAGCATGGCCTCACCACTACCGCACATGGTCGTGCTAAAGCAGAAATCCAAACACGGCCAGGTCTCGATTTGCACGGGCGTGTGACATGGTCGTGCCTCTGTCGCTGGAAAGGGTAATTTCAGTCAGAAAAGGATACTTAGGGAGAAAGAATCACATTCCAAGAGCCTATAAATACACCCCAAGTACCACCTTGAAGGGGGAGCGAAAGCTAGGCCAATGAGCTAAGCCGAGAAGGCTAGAGTTAGGGAATAACGCGAGGACAACCAGTTGATTCATCACCAAGAAGTCGGAGTTATACTCAAAACGGCGGAATTCTCTTTCAATCCCGACAGGGAGTTTTAGGATTTTTCTTATGTTTTGTTTTATCTTTTCTCTTGTGACATTTTATTTCTCCATCATGAACTAAACCCCTCAGATACCTGAAGGCGGATGAAACCTAGATAGATTTTATTATTTGATTTTTTAAGTTCTTTGGTAAATTACTTAATTTGTTCTTAATTATGCTTCTTAATACAAATCTAATGTGCTTAGGTAGAGGAGGAATAGACCCTGCCTAAGAGTAGATCCAACATAATTAAGCAGAGTTGATTGGGCGCCTAGAGATAGGGTTACGAGATTTTGCCGGATTAGGGTGAAACCTAATATGGGAATCCATTGATCGATTTACTGCTTTCCTAGGGGGTTATTATAAGCGAACGAGAGTTCCCCTAATTAACCTAAGATTAGACATTATTCACCTCGAGAGAGGGTTTAGCATAGGTTAGGGAGTCTCACGGATCAAGCTAAGTAAAGAAATCATATAATTTAGAATTAGATAATAAAGGAAGTCTAGGCGGATTCTTCCCGAGGGTATCATCAAAAACAACTGAGTCTTTTCCAAGTTATCCCCAATCTCGTCATTTTGTCTTTGTTTCTTTAAGTCTAGTTGTCGTCAATTTAGTTTAAAAGCAACCTTCATCCTATTTAGGCTAAATAATAAAAAGAAAGTAAGTATTAGTACTTTTAGCTCCTTTGGGTTTGACATCTGGTCTTGCCTAAGCTATACTACTATTCGATAGGTACACTTGCCTTAATATCGTTGTCAGAGTTAGTCTCCAGGTTTGATCATTCTTTTATAAATATTTAAAACTCTGATTTCACAGCGATCAAGTTTTTGGCGCCGTTGCCGGGGAAATAACATATTAAGAAAGCTCTATTTTTATTACCTTAGCCATTATTTGCAATTTATTTCTTTTATTTTCTTAGGTTAAAATTTAAATTTTTCTAATTTTATTTTAATTTTTGTTTTTATTTCCTTCTCTTTTCTAGGTACCTCTAGTTTATGACTAGAAGGAATCCGAGGGGACCTTTGGTATACGACAGTGATATCGAAACAACTGCTCATAGGAATAGCAGGGAAACCAAGCGAGCCCTAGATTACACAGAAAGAGTGGAAGAAAACAGATCCAATCCTACTGAAGGAATGGACGAACACAACCCACCACTACGCGTTGTGGGAGATCAAAATGCTCTACGTACAATGTTCGATTATGCGAAACCACATTTAACAGGAGCAGAATCTAGTATTGTTAGGCCTGCTATAACTACTAACAATTTTGAATTGAAGCCTAACACAATACAAATGATTCAACAATTTGTTCAACTTGATGGTTTGCAGGACGAAGACCCAAACATGCATATAGCTAACTTTTTGGAGTTCTGTGATACTTTCAAAATAAATGGTGTTTCTGATGATGACATTCGTCTTCAGTTATTCCCTTTTTCATTAAGGAATAAAGCCAAACAGTGGCTAAACTCGTTACAACGAGGGTCGATCACTACATGGGATCAAATGACCAAAAATTTTTTGATGAAATATTTCCCACCGGCCAAAACAGCCAAATTACGTAATGATATCTCTTCCTTTGTGCAGATGGATTTAGAGACACTATACGACGCATGGGAGAGGTTCAAAGATCTCTTGAGGAGGTGCCCACACCATGGTTTACCCCTGTGGCTACAAGTCCAAACCTTTTACAATGGAGTAAACCCCTCAATGAGGCAACTGATAGATTCAACCGCCGGTAGAATGCTGAACAATAAAACTCCTGAAGCAGCCTACTAGTTCATTGAGGAGATGTCTTTAAACAACTATCAATGGCAGGCTTCGAGGACCAAGCCGACAAAATTGGCAGGGGTATTCAACGTCGACACCATGACCATGCTATCAACACAGCTAGAGATAATGAATAAAAAGCTTGATAGTTTGTCTTCTTCATAGATACATCCAGTCATGCAGTACGACGCTAGTGGAACTGTGGCGAATCCTCAATACCCACCCTACCAACCAGGAGCAGAAGACGAACAAATGAACTATATAGGTAATCATTTTCGATCTAACAATAATCTTTATAGTAATACTTACAATCCAGGTTGGAGGAACCACCTAAATTTTTCATGGGGAGGACAAGGCAATCAAGGAAATCAAAGGCAACAACCCTCTCAAAACTTTCAGAATTAGCCCTATCCACAAGACAAGAAGCCCACCATCGTGGAACGAATCCAAGAAGTTGATAAAACAATTAAAAGTAATGAAAGCCGAATGGAAGAACTTGCTAAGGCAGTCAAGGAAGCAAGCAAAGCCGTCGAACAACTTGCGAAGATGATGTCTAAACGAAAACAAGGACGCTTACCTAGTAACCCCGAAATTAATCCTAAAGAGCAAATCCAAGCCATCACACTTCAAGATAGCAAGGAGTTAGAAGCACCTAGCCTAACTCCAGAATGTAAGGAAGACGAAGGTAAAACCAAGGAAGTACAAGAAAAGCCGAAACCAGTAATCAAGGAGTACAAACCCCGCATACCTTATCCCGCGGCATTACAAAAAGACGATTCAGAAGAGCAGTTTGGTAAGTTTCTTAAACTTTTAAAGAAATTACATATTAACTTACCTCTCCTTGAAGCTCTTTTTCAGATGCCAGACGCAAGGAAATTTTTAAGACAGCTCTTGACCAACAAACGCAAAATAGATGAAGAGCACCACGTGGAACTAAACTTAACATGTTTAACAATGCTACAAAATAGACTACCACAGAAGCAAAAAAATCCAGGGAGTTTTACAATTCCATGTTTAATTGGTAGCTTGAATATTGATAATGCGTTAGCTGATCTAGGGGCAAGCATAAATATTATGCCTTATACATTGTTTAAGCGACTAGGTTTAGGGAAACCAAAACAAACTAAGATGAGTATTCAATTAGCGGATAAAACTATTAGAATCCCTAGGGGAATTATTGAAGATGTTCTAGTCAAAATTGATAAATTTGTTTTCCCAGTAGACTTTGTTGTTTTAGACATGGATGAGGATAATTCAATCCCCTTAATTTTAAGAAGACCCTTTCTAGTAACTGCCAAGACTAAAATTAATGTTGCCACAGGAGAACTCATACTTTGTGTAGGTGACGATTCAATTAGTCTTCAAGCCCTCGATTCAGCTAGATCAAGGAATCAAGGTGAGCAAGAAAATTCTTTAGATAATCATTTAATTTCACCTTCTTTTCAGGAACCTCAAAAGAAGAAAACGGTTGAACCAGATCCTCAATTCAGTGCCAACAAAGAAATGACTTACAAAGAACAAAGGACCCAAATCGATGACCTAGATGAGTGGAAAACACACTTCAAGGAAAAACTAGGGTTACACACAGAAGAACAGGAAACACAAGTCAATGCAAAGCCGGCTCCACACAATGGAAAACCAGAAGAACTACCCGAAGAGCTTATGGGGACATCAAGTCACTATAAAATAAGAGACCAGTTCCTATTAGAAAAAGACAAGTCTCACGTCACCACAACAAACCTGAAGGAAAAGGGAGAATTTTTTCTTAAGGTAAACGATATCCTCCCACAAGTAATAGTCGAGGTAAGTAATCCAACATTTGGCACTTTTATGGTAAACGCTTCTCGACTTCAATTTTGTCATAAAATTGAAAATATAGACATGAGGGAGGATGTTCAAACTTTCAAACCTCCCTAAAATTTTCAAAAATGAGGGAAGTCTAGCTTAAGACTATAAACGAGCGCTTCTCGGGAGGCAACCCGAGTACTAACCGTATTTTTTTTTGTATTCTTTTATATTTTATATTTTTATTTCTTTTTCTTTTCCTTTTTCACTAACCGAAAGTGTAGAATCCTAGATCACACGGCCTTACACACGGCCATGTCCGTGGCCGTGTGGACCATTAAAACTGCCACACTGACAGGGCAGAGGCCGTACAGTCATCCCAGCCACCACCCCAACGTCACAGATCCAACCACCCTCAGCACGGGCACCGACAGGCATGGCACGGCCGTGGCACCAACCGTGTGAAATTCCTGAGGCTACTGACTTATTGAGCACGGGTAAGACATGCCCGTGTAGACGACCGTGCCAACAGAAAGACATCCCAAGCACGGGCGAGGAAGAATCAAGCATGGGTAAAAGGTGGTAACACCCTCTACAACACGGCCTTGCGAGGCGGCCGTGTAAGTTGACACACCCTGTGACCATGGCCGTGGAGAAGCAGAAAATTGAGCATCTATTTAAACCTCTCACCCCTTTCCCTTTCCTGCATTTGATTTCATCCCTATTTCTTTTACTTTTCACTCTCTTCCATCTCAAATCCTCTACTTACTCAGGCTTTAGATCCTTGAGCAAGCCAAACACCATGCCAAAGAAGCGTAAAAGGCCACATTTCGTAAGGGAGAACGATCACCATGAGTTCATGCCGGCAGCTTTGTTCCAACACCAAGCCAAGGGTCTTTGAGACCAATTAGTTTTTATGTTTTCTTTCTCTTTTGCTTCAATTTGCTGCACTTCTCCTTTATTTTCCTTTTCTAAACTTTTGCACTACTATTTTTGTTTGATTTTACTTTAGTTTTTTAGTTTCATGTTCGAAAGACTGCTAGGGAATCACGCCACTTCCGCCTCCTCCACCACATCCCCAACCTTAGCGTTGATTCCCACCTTGCGAACCATCCCTCAATAAGGACTCTTCAGTCCATTTTATCTTTAAATTTTGTTTTATTTACATTTTTGTTTCCTTTTTCTTTATTTTGCTTTTATTTAATTATATATTTAGTTTCTTTTATTTAGGTCTTAATAAATCCTGGCTACTCCTCAACCCACCACCATACCAACGCCCTCGCCGCAGTAGCCACTACCCTCCGCGAGCAACATCCGTACCTCAGGGAGTAATCTTTACCCTTCTCTTTTGATTTGTCCCGTAAGAGTCATTATCCATCTTTGTACATTGAGGGCAATGTACATCTTAAGTGAGGGGGTAAATAATTATACCCATTTTTTTTCATTATTCTCAAATCCCTGATGGTAAAAACGGAATATAAGTGCCTAACTTTCTTCATTATTCTCAAATCCCTGATTTAGTCTTGTTTTTAAAAGCAAAGTTGTCATATTACTAATTAGGATGAAATTTTTACTGATTTATGATTTTCATTGATATGTTTTTGAATAAGTCATAGTTAATTGTACATTGATGTTTAATTTAAGGAATACTAGAGAATCAAGCATGATAAGTCTGTTTTTCAGACATTAAAATTTTTGCTAGGTTGTTGACCTAAAATTAAATTCTACCTTGAAATTTGAAATTTATAAGGATGAAGTCAAAACACCCATAATTTTTGTGAGTATTTGACCTTTATAGAGCATATATTCTTTTTCATGCTCAGTTTTTGATTATGAGTGTGTCAACTATGAACTGTTATTCTAGAACTTGCTTCGTTTTTACATGTCGAGACCACATTTATGATTTGATATATAGAGATGATAAAGGCACTTAGGTTTTAACCCACTAATTCCACTAAATAGCTTACCCTAACAATTAACCCCTAGTAAACCCCTTTGATCCTAACAAACTCTTTTTTTTATTGACTTACCCGCTAATATTAACCTCGAGCCTTTGTATTTGTTTACCCTTTTCTTTTGACTAACCCTTAATCGAGTTTTGATTTGATCAGTTATCGAAGTATTATTCGTAAATTAGTTTGTTTTTTTAAAAAAAAAATTCAAGTTTTCATCATTAGTAGCATAAAAAGAGAGCTTACACAATCAAAAGTCTATTTCTAAAAGAAGAAAAGCTCGTATTAGTAAGTTTATTGTTTCTTTAGTTGTTGCAATTTTTAGGAAGCTTTTAGGACAGGTACTTGTCAAGTCAATCTCTATTCTAACCCTTTAATTTTAGCCTGTAACCTCACCTTTCACCTTAGCCCTATTACAACCCTAACAAAGACCTTTTGATCTATTTCTCATATCATATTACAGTGGTGGAGATTTGATTTTCAAGCAAGCCTATGGGATTAACTTTTCAGGTTTGACTTCTTAGTGATCCTCTTCTGAACCTTAAACACTTCCGAGTGATTTGAGTGAATCCTAAGCGAGGACATCAATCCCTGTCGGTTTTAAATAGAAAAGGTAGTTATTTAAAGGACGGAAGACACCAATGTTTTCGAGGTATAAACTCATGACTTATCTCGTTTGAATCTTTAGGGCACTTTGAATTAAATTATCCATGTATGAATTATCTGTGAATTAGGATAAGACATTGTCAATAAGAATTATAAATCTGTGATAATTTTGCGTGAGGACAAGCAAAAGCTTAAGTGTGGAGGTATTTGATAAACCGTAAATATAACATATTTTAATCCCACCTTTATTATGCTTTTTAAAGATTTAAGCCTCGTTTTATACAGAAAAGTGCTTTTAATCCTTTCTTTTCATGTCTTATACCCAGGCAAGCACCCGAGGACGAAAAGAACGTAAAATGAGCCTAAAACGAAGTAAATGGGCCTTTCCATGAAATCGACACGCCCTGGACAAAGGATTGCACGGCTGTGTTTCGACGAACACCTAGAGCACGGCCTCACCACTACCGCACACGACCGTGCCAAAGACAAAATCCGAACACGACCAGGTCTCGATTTGCACGAGCATGTGACATGGCCGTGCCTCTGTCGCTGGAAAGGGTAATTTTAGTCGGAAAAGGATACTTAGGGAGAAAGAATTGCATTCCAAGAGCCTAAAAATACACCCCAAGTACCACCTTGAAGGGGGAGCGAAAGCTAGGCCAAGGAGCCAAGCCGAGAAGGCCAGAGTTAGGGAATAACGCGAGGATAGCTAGTTGATTCATCACCAAGAAGCCAGAGGTATACTCAAGACGGCAGAATTCTCCTTCAATCCTGACAGGGAGTTTTAGGATTTTTCTTATGTTTTGTTTTATCTTTTCTCTTGTGATGTTTTATTTCTCCATTATGAACTAAGCCCCTCAGATACCGGAAGGGGGATGAAACCTAGACAGATTTTATTATTTGATTTTTTAAGTTATATGGTAAATTACTTAGTTTGTTCTTAATTATGTTTGTTAATCCAAATCTAATGTGCTTAGGTAGAGGAGGAATAGACCCTACCTAAGTGTAGATCCAACATAATTAAACGGAGTTGATCGGGCGCCTAGAGATAGGGTTACGAGATTTTGCCGGATTAGGGTGAAACCTAATATGGGAATCCATTGATTGATTTACTGCTTTCCTAGAGGGTTATTATAAGCGAACGAGAGTTCCACTAATTAACCTAGGCTTAGACGTTATTCACCTCGAGAGAGGGTTTAGCGTAGGTTAGAGAGTCTCACGGATCAAGCTAAGTAAAGAAATCATATAATTTAGAATTAGATAATAAAGGAAGTCTAGGTGGATTCTTCCCGAGGGTATCAACAAAATCAACTGAGTTTTTCCAAGTTATCCCCAATCTCGTCTTTTTGTCTTTGTTTCTTTAAGTCTAGTTGTTGTCAATTTAGTTTAAAAGCAACCTTCATCCTATTTAGGCTAAATAATAAAAAGAAAGTAAGTATTAGTACTTTTTAGTTCCTTTGGGTTCGACATCCGGTCTTGCCTAAGCTATACTACTGTTCGATAGGTACACTTGCCTTAATATCATTGTCAGAGTTAGTCTCCGGGTTTGATCATTCTTTTATAAATATTTAAAACTCTGATTTACAGTGATCGATATCTGTTTGTCTCTTTTTTTCTATTCTCTTTGTATCCTCTTTGTGAATCCCCTTTTACAGGTTTTTTATAAGGCTTTTATAGCCTTTAAAATAAAAAAATAAAAAAGGAAAAAAAACTGTTGACATATTTGCTGCAATTTCTTTCCTTTTGCTGTTGTATTTCTTTCTTTTTTTTGCAGGTTGATGTCAAGAAATCCAGCGATGAAGGCGTTATCCACGCACGAAACGTGGTGCGATCGAAGGCTTGGCGATGGTGCAAAGAGTCGTCTACGGTGCGACTGTTGGCCTGGGCGCGAGGAGCGGCGCTACTGTTGGGATCCTGCTGGGACATTTACGGCACCTAGGGTTTCCAAAAACCCTATGTTTTTACTAAGGCTGGTTAATTTTGGGCCTTTTGAGCCACCGGTGTTTTTGGTCTAGGCAGTTAGGGTTTTAGGTCCAATGTAGCGGGCTAGGGTGTAACAGTTTTGGGCTTATGGTTTTATAAATGGACTATTAAAAACTTTGGTTTTATTTTTTATTTATTTATTATTTTGGTTTATTCCAGCCCGGGCAAAAATGGGTCATTACAAGGACGATGAGGACGATATTTCTTCGATTGCTTTTTAGGTTACCTTCCTTTCTAACTATTGACAATTTAATTTAGCTAACAATTTATAGTTTCTTATAAAATTAAATATGTTAATTGGTTAATGTATAGATATTTTGGTTGGTTGATTATATTTTGCAAGTTTTTGGTGCTATTTTGGGATTGCTGGTGATGTTGTTTTTCTGCTGTTTAGTGCTATTTTTATGCTGTTTTTGGCATTGTTTTGTTGCTGTTTGTTGCTGTTTGATGCTGTTTTGGGGCTGTTTTGATGTTGTTTTATTGTTCTTTTGTGGTCTTTTATTATTCTGTTGTCGTATTTAATATTATTTCGATATTGTAGAACATTTTTTTATTATTAATTTGGTTATTATTTTAGTTCAAACAAGTTGTTTCAATTTTAATATAATTACTTTTTACTGTTCTGTTGTCATTTTTAATATTATTTTGATATGATCTTTGAGATCCTATAATATATTGATTGAATATCAAGACTTAAAAAAAAAACTCTTTACTGCATTTTTATATATTAATCATTAATGTTTAAGTTCAAGGCTCCATATCTCATGTTTCCAAGTGGCAAACATGTGTTTTAAGTTGCTTGTAAAAGTTGAAATGTTACTTGGTTTTTGTTACCAAATTAGGAACATGTGTTTATTTTATTCCATATTTAATTTCTTTAAAATTGAATTTTTGAGAATATGAAAAAATTATTAATAAATTAAGCTAAATAAATTAAGCATCTATTTTCGTAAAGTAGAAAATTAAATGGTAGAATAGTATCATTATGAGATTCAAAGTAGAAAATAAGCATCTATTTTCTTTAAATGTATTTGGTTCATTATTTTTTTATTTAATAAAATAAAAAATAATGCGGGCCAGACCGGGCCGGGGTCGGGTTTACCAAATCCATGTCGGGCCGGGCTTAGACAATTTTTCAAGCCCATATTTCGGGCCAGGCTAGGCCCGGGCCTACAAAATGAGCCTAGATTTTTAGTTGGGCCCGGCCCGAGCCCGTCCCATGTACACCTCTACTCGTGAGACCTGAAAGTTGATTTCGATCATAACTACTAATTTGCAATGGTTGGGATCCAGACATGATAAACCGATAAGAGTGAACAAGGTAAATGTCACTTCTCTTTAAAATAGAAATTCCGAGCTGACTTCTCTTGTTTGTTAGATGGTTGTAGGAAGCTGTCAACATGTAAAGGTTTGTGGGAGTTGTGGTGTGTCAAGGCTTGTGGGAAACTCTCAACATGTAAAGGCTTGTGGGATTTGTGTAAAGGCAAGAGTATTAGTTCAAATTATATTTTTTTCAAAAGTTGTATTTCCTTTTTTTTTTTTTCAATTGTACTACAATGGATTTATTTCTTCTTTTAAAATTTTCATCCTTCTTACCAAGTCCACCAAAGAAAAGAAAAAATTACATATTTTTTTATTTTTTTGTTCTTTCAATTTCCTTTTCTTCTAATATTGTTTTTACTCTAAGCAAAACACCTTTGGAACATGAAAACGACAAAATGAAAGTCATAGAAGAAAAGGTGAAAAATGGAGGATGATAATCCGTATATATTCAACCAATAATCGAGACGCTGAAATTCGAAATTCAATGGGATGGGATACTTTAACCGATTGGATCTAACATTCTTTAGAGATTAGTATGTTGTTTTTATGGCCATGTTTTCCGGACCATGTGTCATAGACGTGTCCATGTTTTTATGCATCTAAAATTTCATCATAATTATATTTGAACTCAAAACATCATGAATAGAGGTACCCATGGGTCGGCCAAGCTGGGATCGATCCAAACTTAGATAATGAAGTTTTTAGTTATTATCTTTGCCCAAGCTTGACTTGGTCCGAAATATGAGTTTAAAAGTTTGTCGAAATTTGACTTTATATAAAATAGGATAATTTGAGCCTAACCCAACCCAATTAAAAGTTAATTTTTTTCAAATTGAAATGTAATTACAAATCAACAATTAAATATTTATTTTGATAATGCATAAATAAATATAGAAAAATGATTGTTTATAGATTCTGCCATTCCAATTCTTTTTAAAAAAAAAAAAACAATTCATAAAAGTTAAACTAAAATTGCATATCAATTCATTGGTTTTGAAATTTTCAAATTAGAAAAACAATGCATAAATTTTGAATAGCAGTAAGCTTGCAATGAGATGAATAGCAGTAAAGAGTTTGATCAAATTTGAAGCCCCTTGTGTTGCCACTGGAATTTTTGCTAAAGTAAGATTAATCAACGATTTTCTTTTTAGTAAAACATTATTCCATGCTAAGGTAATTTGTCTTATTGAGTTGAGAATTGATATACTACTACCAGAACTAAACAAAGCTATGCTTGATAAACTAAAAAATTAAGTGTTGAAAAAATAAAAATCGATTATAATTAGATTGTTTGATAAAGAATAATATAACCTTAAATGAAATAGAATAAAACAAAAAAATTGAATGAATTCTTTATTAAGTGGTAAGTAGGTCCCTATCTATTTACCATTTTCCACATTTTTTTGTGGAAAAAAGTTCAATCTAGTTAATTTCATTATAGGTTATCAAACGTTTAAAAAAAAATAAGTTGCTTCAAATATTAATTTTCAATTTATTGAATTTTTTCAACACTTTTTCAAACAATACCTAAGTTTATATATTAAAACTAGCACAAATACTAATGGATTTGGGTTTTCTTTTTTAAGGATAGGTTTGGATTTTAAATTAAATAATATTTGGATTTGGGTTGGTTTTATATAGTTTCTTTCAGGAGAAAAAAACGCTATATTAAAATAGAGAAAGAAAACAAGAAGAGTACACGAGTGAGACAACTAAAGACCTAAGCCAATAGGTTTATTCCATACACTCAAGCTTACACGTCTCATCCTCTTAAGTACTTGAAACAATATCACTACTAAGAATAAGGAGAAGAACATTAAGCGAAATAGCGAAATCATGAAAAGAAGCATAAGATAAAGCCACCCTATTCAACTTATGGGTCATCTTATTACCCTCCCTTCTCGTCCAAAGAATGGACAATTGGAGAAGAAAGAACTGAGATAAATAGTCCTGAACAAGGATTCGAAATTTAGATACATCAACTTTTGACTGAGTCGACACGTTAATAACACTTTGACAGTTTGACTCAATCACAACATTATTAAATCTATTAGTGCGAAGCCAAGATAATGCTTCTTGAATAGTAAAAATCTCAATAATACGAGGGTCCCAAGAAGGATTAACATGGCCAACCAAACCTTTAATAAAAGGACTAGTATGATCCCATACAATCGCCCCAAAGCTGGAATAATGATCATCCCGAATAAAGCTCCATCAGCATTGCATTTTAAGATACCAATAGCAAGTCGCTTCCACCCCTGAACCGTACGTCGAGGTAATCAGATGCGCTAAAGGTTGAGTTATACCAAAAATAGATTATGCCTCCAACCTTTTCCTATGAAAGTTGTCTGCAAAATTGACATCACGTTGCGAGGAAAACACCTCATCCTTCCAAAAAAACAAGTTACGAGGGAACCAAATGCTCCACAAAATAGTAAGAGTTCAACATACTCTATTAACGTCAACCGACTTAAGCAAAGTTCAAATAAAACGGAGAACATCAAGATGCGGATGTGGAAGTCCAAAATATTACCAAACCACCCGAGTGAGCGCACAAGAAATAAAAACATGATCAAGCGTTTCCACCTCTCCACATCGGATACAAATTGAAGTCACATTTAAACCTTTACCAACTAACCTTTCCTTGGTAGGAATAAAACTTTTGAGACACCTCCAAGTAAAATCCTTGACCTTCAGTTGGAAATGGCCATTCCAAATATTCAATCAAGGATTATCATCTTCATTCAAAACAGAATTGGTGTCATACCCGAAATCCTTTTAACCAAAATATTTGGAACAATTAGGGGTTAAATTGAAAGAAATTGTAGGTTGGCAGTCTCTATTGAGAGACTAGAAAAGTTCAAAACGGAATAAAGCATGGTTGAGAACCAAGTCTGGTTCTGTTAGATTAGGACCAACCGGTTCCTTAGTGGGGGACAAAATGATTGTCAATGGATGGCTGCTAAACGGTTGAAGAACATGAGAGGAGGTATATAAATAGTCGAGAGGTGACTTTAATGAGGGGATTCATCTAAAATTTTGTTTCATTTTCTTCCATTTATTCATCTTCTTTGTTGCTCCGAAGACGAGATGATTACCGAAAGCTCTACATGGAGCAGTGATCATGAGGTTTAAGATGGACAAGTAGAGTAACCAATATATTGGTAAGGTTCTAAGCCCTCTAGTATATGTAAACTTTAGGAAACAAAGTTAAGAGTTTCTAGAACCATTTTAAAGGGGTTTTGCATGTTTTTAGAAAATTTAGATTTAAAGTGTAAACTCTATGTTTAACCCATGATTTGGTTGTCATGCTGAACTATAAGGAGAATGGAAGTTCTGGCGTATGAAAAAGCTAAGCAGACAAAGCGAAGAAGCATCAAGTGAGTTTTTATACTCAAACCCAGAACTGCAAAAATATGATGCATGTTTTCATGAATTTATTAGTATTCGCCATTTTAGGCTAGTATGCATGATAAGGGAAATCATGAAGGGAAATAGAAGAAGATAGGAATGGGAACATGAAATGATTTTGTTAGATACCGTCATACAGTATTGCATAGTGTAAACCATGATGTACAAAGCTCCGAGCCTGATAAACCGTAATATATACATATTTTAATCCCACATTTAGCATACTTTTTGGATGATTTATTCCCTGAATTGTGGAATTTGGTGCTCCTAATCCTTTAATTTCATGTTTCATACTTAGGAGAGCACCGGAGGATGAAAAGAATAAGAAACGGGCCAAAAACGGAGAAAATGGACCAAAGTACAAAATTCACACGGCCTGGGCCCAAGCTACATAGCCTTGCCCCTTTTAGCAGACCCAAACATGGCCTGGCCTCGACTTACACGGGCGTGTCCCTGTTGTGACATGTTTTAATTTCACTCAGATTAGGATACTTAGGGGCGAAGAAAGACATTCCAAAAGCCTATATAAATACCTTAAGTATGACCTAAGAGAGGCCGATCCAGGTAGGTTGAGGAGCCAAGCCAGAGAGGCCAGAATTGTGAGATTTACTCGAAGAAAGCCAGTTGATTCATCTCAAGAATCGTAATCATACTCAAGACAGAGGATCTTCCCTTCAATTTCCATCATGGGGTTTTAAGGTTTTTCTTATGTTTTGTTTTATATTTTCTTCTGAGATGTATTCTTTTATGATTATGAACTAAACCCTCAAATACCTGAGGGGGATGAAACCTAAGACAGATCTTGTTATTGTTTTCTGAACTATATGATAAATACTTGATTTGTTATTAATTATGTGTTCTTAATTCTTGTTTTGATATTTTAGGATATTGATTCAAGTACTGATGTGCTTAGGCAAAGGAGGAATATCCACTGTTTAAGAGTAGATCTAGCATAATTAAGCGGAGTTCATAGCAACCCTAGAGATAGGATGAAGAAAATCTGTCAGATTAGGGTCCATAGATCGAGTTAATGCAATTTTAGGGTTTTTAATTAGAAAGAGATTTCAATTAATCAACCTAGGGTTAGACGTTAGTAGCCTTGAGAGAGGTATTAATATAAATTAGGGAATCCTACGGATCAAGTCAAGTGAATAAATCGTCTGGTTCAGAGTTAAATAACAAGTGAAGTCTAGGTGGATTCTTCCTCGGGTATTGCCTTAATCAATTGGTTTTTCCCAAAAGTATTTTCTCAATTCATTCTCTGTGTCTTAGCATCCTTAGCTTAATAGTTAGTTAATTTTAGAATAAATAACAATTCTCTTAATTCTTAGGCTAAATAATAAAAAGAAAGTTAGTATTAGTACTTTTGGTTCCTTTGGGTTCGACATTCTGGTCTTGCCACTAAACTATACTACTGTTCGATAGGTGCGCTTGCCTCAATCGTTGTCACAGTTAGTTTCTAGGCTCGATCATTCATTATATAAATTTTAAGACTCTGAGACACGATCAGAGCCTTGCAGAAGGAACATTACGGTGTTCAAGCATTAATGTATAGAATAGTGAGAGGGAGGAATGGAAGGGATAAAATGGGAAGAGTTAATATCATGGCAAGGCCATGAGACCGATTGGAGGCTATATGCCTACAATGAGTAAGACTATAGCTGGAAGATGTTATGACATCATGACAGAAATGAGTATGACCCTGGCTGAAAGACATCATTACATCATGGTAAACTAGACTAAGACTATTGTTGGACTATGGCATCTTTGGCAGTGTATCGGGACAGAAAACACGGGGTTATATTGAGTAAGACCATAGTTAAGAGATGCTATGGCATCAAGCGATAAGTTGACAACAAAAATGAGTAAGACCATGGTTCAAAGATACTATGGAATCACAAATAGTCCATTGGGACAATAAACACGGGTGATATTGTGTAAGACAATAGCTAAAAGACACCATGGCATCAAAAGATGATTTGACGGTATAATAAAACCATAGTTGAAAAAAACTATGACATCAAAGATAGTGTGATGGGACATTAAACATGGGATAGTCTGATGGGACATTAAACATAGGATAGTTTGACAGGATGTTAAACACGGGATAGTCAGATAGGACATTAAACACAGGATAGTCCGACAGGATGTTAAACATGGGATAGTCAGATATTGAGAAGTAGGGTCATAGTTAGACAATGGTAGCTAATGGAGTCCGTCAGGACATTAAACATGGGGTTTCTGTGTAAAACCATAGCTCAACTATGGTAGCATAGTGAAAAATAGAGAGTGAGTCTGCCGGGACAATAAAAATGTATGGGAACTCATAATAGAATCGTGGGACAACCCGCCATGTAACATCCTGAATAATTGGGTCTGTGCATTTTATGTGCTTGAATGCTTAAAATATTAATTTGAGAATTTGAGGTACAATTGGGGCTCAAATTGGGCTGAGGCCTTGTTTTAAATATTTTGTTTAGACACTCTAAGGGCTTAAATTGAAGTTGTAGTAGTTTAATTGACATATTGGGCTCGTGGCCCAGCAACTAGGGGCACAGTAAGGTGAGCTATAAGTGGCGTCACTAGTGCACGAGGAAGGCCCAAATTTTTGGTTGCTTGAAGCCCAAGTTATAGGGCTAGATTCTAGCACTTAATTGAGTAAGGGGGGACGGCACAAGGCTATTTTTTTTTTTTTGGGAATTTTATTAAATTTATTTCATGTGGATAATAAGTAGATAAAGGCTATTATTTAGGGATTTAGTCTTTAAGGATAATAAGCAGATAAAGGCTATTTTTTGAGGAGATAACATATTAAGATAAGGGAAAAGGGATAGGAGCTATCATGTGTGGCAGTGTTGGCCGAAAATCAATCTCTGCTAAAGGGAGGAATCGGTTTTCTATATAAAGAGGAGGTGTGCCAAAATTTTAAAGCCTCTCTTTTATTTTCTTTTCTCATCTTCTTCCTCTCAAAAGCCGAAAACCACCATCTTCTTCACCCTTTCTTCCTCTCTAAAATTTCCTGGTTGGCCGAATCTTTTAACCTCTATTGTTATTCTTCTTTTAATCCATAAAAGCCAAAATCACATCTCTACTATTCTATTCTTTTCCTTAATATTCATTGGCCGAATCTCTCTAAGCCATCTCTTCAATTCGTATATCTTCTAAAAGCCGAAATTCTTAGATCTCACTTCTTGAAGTTGCCGAATTCTCTTCAAAGGAGTTTCCTTGTGTCGAATCTTGAAGGAAACAATAGGTAAGTATTGATTTCAGGATTTCAATGATCTTTCGACTTTTCAGAAGTCCTTAGCCGAATGGCTATTAGAAACTAATCTCTTATTTCACTCTTCTTTTCGGTATTCCGGGATTTGAAGAAGGAGGCCAATCGCATAGATCTCTAAGTTATAGAATCATGTTACTTTCGGGATTTCAAGGTAAGAGGATTTGTGTATTTATATATATAAAATCGGGTAGAATACTAACCATGGCCGAATAAAAGAGAGGCCTATTTTTGCAATTGTTCCGGCTTTTAAGCAAGGCTATAGATTGAGGATAATAGATCCAGATAGCAAGGACATCGACTAAGAATATTGGATTTCGCAATATCAGGTGTGTAACTCTCCACACCATCTAGATCTGTTTGTTAAATATATGATTATAAGTCTTATATGTTCTGTTAAATGCCGAAATCCCGGCACAACATTTGAAACCCAAAGAGGGTAAAGCAAATCACCAGGTTAATGATCCTTGTCGTTCTAAATGAATGTTCTGATTAAATGATATGAGTATGCCGATTATCTATAATTGCATGGGTTGGGTTTGATGAAAGGAGGAAGTTATATATTGTAGCGGTTTTTACCGTGATCTGTTGTAGCGGTTTATTACCGTGATCTGTTGTAGCAGCTATCGCCATGATCTGTGGTAGTGGCTACGGCCAGGATCTGATGATGAGCAGCACGACTGCCATCAAGGCGTGTAGGTGTGTGGGTTGATTGTAGACATCTCCAATGGTGTGAATGGCTGGTACGGGGGCGTGTAGCGGATGGAAACCTAGGATTTGGGTTGGGCTTTGCATATTATTTTTGTTATGTAAATTAATTCTGATTATTTTGTTTTATGGGGCTAAAGCCCAAATCTAATGGTGCATGAGGATTGCACATTGAGTCTTGCGACTCAACCAATTATTTAACAATTTCAGGTGACACTTAGTGCATCGGACCGGGCTGGAGAGGAGAGCAAGGTGGCCATGCAAAAGAACATTTGGATTCAGCAGAAAGACTTTAGTTTATTATTTTATATTTGTATTTAATGGATTTTAAATCTCATGGTAATAAGGCCATGGGCCACTAGATTTTTGTTTATGTTTTTGGGTTTATGTTGGGTTTTATTATTAGACATTTTTAATTATGTTTTGAAAATTAAACTAAGACATGTACAAGAGTTCGGTCTTTATTTAAATTCATCAAGGCAATTTATAACAAGATATAACTTAATAAATTACTAAATTTTTGGTATTAACGATTAAATCTAGTAATTGTTTTCCAAAACGCGTCATGTTTTGTAAAAATACTCAAGTGACATACCAGATCCGGTTGTAGTATTTGGGTCGGGTTTGAGGTGTTACAAATTGGTATCAGAGCTCAATTCAAAACTCGGCTCTGGGGTTTTGGGTTCAAAATGTTTCCTAAAAATGGGCGTTTGAAATATGTATGTTTTTTAAAATAGGTTGGTTAGCTCAGCATGGCACCTGCGTCTCCGGCCCAAGTCTGCCAGGTAAGTATTCTAAACCATTGAGTGATATGTATATATGTGGGTTTATGGGCTTTATGGGATGTAGATTAGTTAGATTAGAACTTGATGGACTTTAGGCCTAGCTGAAACAACTCTTAAAATCTCATAAGACTTAACTTCACTAAACAAACCCGTGAACGAGCCGCAAGACTAGGGTGTGGTAACAGGCATACGCATGTCTAAGATTGGATCCGGAAGAGCCTGGTATTTAACCAGCCCTAGTGACTCACCTCCTCTTCGCTGGAATCCAACCTGGTGCGTAATGACTGTTCACCTTAGCCGAGTTAGGGTGTGGTAATGGGTATACGCATGTCTAGGAGTGGATCCAGGGAGAGCTTGGTACTTAAGCAGTCCTAGCGACTCACCTCCTCTTCACTAGAATCCTAACTGGTGCGTAGTGACTATTCACCCTAGTTACGAGGACTTGTTGATGGGCTAAACCTTATAATTAAAACCCGAAAGGACCAACCACCCTAGTTTGAAAAAAAAAAGAAAATTTCTCAAGTTTTGCAAAATTTTCAAAATACGTTTGATTTGTGAAAAATTCCAACCAGCCATGAATTTGTAAAATACCTATGTTTTGAAAATTTACCCGAAAATCTCATGTTTATAAGAGTAACCCGGACCATGAAACTAGATTTTTCCCCAAAGTACCCTGTTTGAAAAAAAAAAACAACAACAATAACATCGAAATATCCCTGGTTAGAAAAAACTACCAACCTACCCTCGTTTTGTCAAATGACCAAAATACCCCTGGTTTGTACAATTACCAAATTACCCCTGATTTGCAAAATTACTAAATTGCCCCTGATTGCAAAATTACCGAAATACCCCAAATTTCAAAATTACTGAAATACCTCCGGATTTCAAAATTACCAAAATACCCCCAAATTGTAAAATTACCAGAATACCCCCACTTCACAAAATCAAAAAGGAACTTTATTATGAAAAGTTACGAAAGTACCCCTGTAAGATGAAATTATGAAAATACCCCTAGGTAGTGAATCAACGAAAACACCTTTACGTGAAGAATATAAGTGCTTGAATATTTTTGTATGATGTATGTGTTTTATTTTAGTTAGAGGTTACAAACTTGAGACTGTATTGCGAATGCGAATTCGAAAGAACCACTCTTAAAACTATTATTCATAAGACTGTTAGTGGTTAACAAGTGAAAGAAAACTAATAATCCATAAAATTCTTAATCAGATAAACGCCAATCAGAGGAATGAGTTCAAGGGGTCGAGGGCGTCCGCCACGTGGGACGCCAGTAGGGTAGAATGACCGCGTCGAGCCGATGGATCTCGCCACGGTCGAAATGAGATACCGGAATCGCCGCCACCGTAGAAGGAGAATTTCAGGATGAGGCGCCTGGAGATGATGCTGTATCTCAAGCGATGTTGAGTGTTTTAGAGAAGGTTGCTGGAGTAGGCATGGGCACGGAGCACGGAAATCAGACGAGCGCGGCTTAAGGCCAATGGGGCGTAAGTGTTTAGGGAGTTTCGTGTAGCCCAACACACACCGAATATTGAATGGAAGCGACTGAGCGCATAATGGATGACTTAGACTTCACGGTAGAGGAAAAGTTGAAAGGGGTCGTGTCTCTTCTTCGAGACGAGGCCTATCAGTGGTGGCTCACGGTGAAAGAGGGTACTGCCGCAGACTATATTGACTGGGATTTCTTTAAAGAATCATTTCAAGGGAAGTATGTTGGGGCCAGCTAGTGGATGCACAGAGGAAGGCATTCCTAAACTTGGTGCACTAAGTAAGATCGTGGTGAGTATGAGGCGAGTTTACACATTTGAGCCGCTACGCTCGGGGAATGGTAGCAACGGAGTATGAACATTGTGTACGGTTTGAGGATGGGCTGCAGAATGAGTTAAGGGTTCTGATAGCACCGCAACGGGAGAGAGTTTTTGCTGTTTTGGTAGATAAGGTTAAAATAGTTGAGAAAGTGAAACGGGTCAAGAGACAAGAAAGGGATAAGGATAGAAGTAAGAGTAAGAGAAGTTTTGAGCAATTAGGAGCATTTGGGAATTATTAGAAAAGGCCTAAGACTGATGGGCCAGCTCGTGCTTCGACAGGTCAAAATCGAGCATGTCCTACATGTGGGAGTACACATTATGGGGAGTGCAGAATGAAAACTGGTGGATGCTTTAGGTGTGGATCCACAGGACATCTGATTAAGGACTGTCCTCAGATGGATCGGGTACAGCCCGCGGGACGAGGTTCTGATCAGGCTGGGATAGGTGATCAACAACCACCAAGAGGTCGCGGACAAGCCAGGGGCGATAATGGTAATAAACGCGGTCGTGGAGCACCAGGTAGGGGTGCAGGTTATGCTGAGGCGAGGCAGCCAGCGTTAGTCTATGCAGCACATCGCCAAGGGGAAAAAGATGCCCCAGATGCGAACAATGGTGCGTACCCTACCATAGTATACTAAGTGTTTATTTTTGGCTTTAGAAGTTAGAGTGCGCAGCGAAAGCATAGTGGTGAGACTTAGTTAGTACGATTACTAGTTAGTTGGAAATTTGAGGACGAAATTTCTTTAAGAAAATGAACTCAGTAACATCCTGAATAATTGGGTCTATGCATTTTATGTGTTTGAATGCTTAAAATATTAATTTGAGAATTTGAGGTACAATTGGGGCTCCAATTGGGCTGAGGCCTTGTTTTAAATATTTTGTTTAGACACTCTAGGGGGCTTAAATTGAAGTTGTAGTAGTTTAATTGACATATTGGGCTCGTGGCCCAGCAACTAGGGACACAATAAGGTGAGCTATAAGTGGCGTCATTAGTGCATGAGGAAGGCCAAAATTTTTGGTTGCTTGAAGCCCAAGTTATAGGGCTAGATTTTGGCACTTAGTTGAGTAAGGGGGGACGGCACAAGGCTATTTTTTTTTGGGAATTTTATTATATTTATTTCATGTGCATAATAAACAGATAAAGGCTATTATTTAGGGATTTAGTCTTTGAGGATAATAAGCAGATAAAGGCTATTTTTGAGGAGATAACAGATTAAGATAAGGGAAAAAGGATAGGAGCTATCATGTGTGGTAGTGTTGGCCGAAAATCAATCTCTACTAAAGGGAGGAATCAGTTTTCTATATAAAGAGGGGGTGTGCCGAAATTTTGAAGCCTCTCTTTTATTTTATTTTCTCATTTTCTTCCTCTCAAAAGCCGAAAATCACCATCTTCTTCACCCTTTCTTCCTCTCTAAAATTTTCTGGTTGGCCGAATCTTTTAATCTCTATTGTTGTTCTTCTTTTAATCCCTAAAAGCCGAAATCACATCTCTACTATTCTATTCTTTTCCTTAATATTCATTGGCCGAATCTCTCTTAGCCATCTCTTCAATTCGTACATCTTCTAAAAGCCGAAATTCTTAGATCTCACTTCCTGAAGTTGCCGAATTCTCTTCAAAGGAGTTTGCTTGTGTCGAATCTTGAAGGAAACAATAGGTAAGTATTGATTTCGGGATTTCAATGTTCTTTCGACTTTTCAAAAGTCCTTAGCCGAATGGCTATTAGAAACTAATCTCTTACTTCACTCTTCTTTTCAGTATTCCGGGATTTGAAGAAGGAGGCCAATCGCATAGATCTCTAAGTTATAGAATCGTGTTACTTTCGGGATTTCAAGGTAAGAGGATTTGTGTATTTATATATATAAAATCGGGTAGAATACTAACCATGGCTGAATATAGGAGAGGCCTATTTTTGCAATTGTTTCAGCTTTTAAGCAAGGCTATAGATTGAGGATAATAGATCCAGATAGCAAGGACATCGACTAAGAATATTGGATTTTGCAATATCAGGTGTGTAACTCTCCACACCATCTAGATCTATTTGTTAAATATATGATTATAAGTCTTATATGTTCTGTTAAATGCCGAAATCCCGGCACAACGTTTGAAACCCAAAGAGGGTAAAGCAAATCATCAGGTTAGTGATCCCTATCGTTCTAAATGAATGTTTTGATTAAATGATATGAGTATGTCAATTTTCTATAATTGCATGGGTTGGGTTTGATGAAAGGAGGAAGTTATACATTGTAGCGGTTTTTACCGTGATGCATTAGCGGTTTCTTCTTGTGATCCGTCAGTAGCGGCTATCACCGATTCATTTGTAGTGGCTACTGCCATGATCTGATGAGGAACAGCACGACTACCATCAAAGCGTGTAGCGGTGTGGGTTGATTGTAGAAATCTCCAATGGTGTGAATGGCTGGTACGGGGGTGTGTAGCGGATGGAAACCTAGGATTTGGGTTGGGCTTTGCATACTATTTTTGTTATGTAAAGTAATTCTGATTATTTTGTTTTATGGGGCTAAAGCCTAAATCTAATGGTGCATGAGGGTTGCACACTAAGTCTCGCAACTCAACCAATTATTTAACAATTTCAGGTGACACTTAGTGTATCGGGCCGGGCTGGAGAGGAGAGCAAGGTGGCCATGCAAAAGAACATGTGGATTCAGTAGAAAGACTTTAGTTTATTATTTTATATTTGTATTTAATGGATTTTAAATCTCATGGTAATAAGGCTATGGGCCACTAGATTTTTGTTTATGTTTTTGGGTTTATGTTGGGTTTTATTATTAGACACTTTTAATTATGTTTTGAAAATTAAACTAAGACATGTACAAGATTTCGGTCTTTATTTAAAATTCATCAAGGCAATTTATAACTTTATATCTTATATAACTTAATAAATTACTAAATGTCCGGTATTAACGATTAAACCTAGTAATTCTTTTCCAAAATGCGTCATGTTTTGTAAAAATACTCAAGTGACATACCAGATTCGGTTGTAGTGTTTGGGCCGGGTTTGGGGTGTTACACACCAAAGAGGAAAAAGGGTTAGAAGGATAACGAATTTATGATACACGATGGATAGCCAACGGGATAAAGGAATCCACCGATAATCGAGGAAGGTAATGAGAATGGGAAGGGACTACTAGAGTGGTAGTTGTGAGAGCCAATAGGGCATACGGGTGGTAACCCGGCAAATGATAGTCGTGGGAAATGATACACTAATGGTGTCTAGTCTGTAGGCAAACAAAAGATGGTATCCAAGGATCGTAGATAAGGATCTGTAATTACTAACCGCCAGAAGGCGCTTAGAGAAACCCTAGATGCTAGAGAATGGAAAAAAAGGTATACCAGTTAGTTTACAAGGAAAAGAGGGGACAAAGAGAATCCATTGACAAAGAAAGATATACTGAATGATAGATCTATCTATCAAAACCATTCCCTTAAAGTGGACAACCACTGGGAAAGTACTATCCAAAGGGCTAGTTTTATAGGGACCAACCTAGGAGTGAAAACAAATTATTCACTCCAATGGTAGGCTACTAGGTACTGAAGGGAAAATTGGACCACCACTCACGGATATGCCACACTATGTGTGGGGTTATGAGAATAAGGTGAATTACGAGGAAGTAATCCAATTGTTAAAAGTCGTAAGTGGGACTTCATCCACTGAGTAGTGGGGGGGCCTCGATGGCTATCCTGATGGATGGAATGTTGGCAAGTCCTTTGGGACCACGATAAGAAAATAGACTGACTTGGACTAAACAGATTTAGGAATGAGCACCAAAAGGAAGAATTTGAGTAAAAGAAATTATAGAGCCAGCATAGATGGTGACACATACAGAGAATCGGTCAAGGCTAAACGAATGTTGAGAGAATGGTCGGAAGGAAATCACTCAATGATCCATTCGCCAGTGAATAGAATCAGGATTGGGAAAAAGTCCACTATGACAATTTATGAGTAATGCCTAAACGAGAAGGGAGTCATTACATTAATACTATTAGTATTATTATTTGAACCCCAACATGGTAGGTTATGTTTAGGAAAAAGAAACTCTTTAAGTTCATTTGAACTTATAAGGGTTGATTTATGATTACAAGATATGTAGGATAAGGGACTCGGGAAGGGACTAAGCCAAATTGTGTTGAGACAAAAAGTATTAAGGAGAAGTGTCATGCACATAGGATAGGGGTAACTACTAAAGACTACGCCAATTGGAGCGATCAATTTGTATTTGTTGAAACTCCTCCGAGTTCAAAGTTAGGATAATAAACCTTGTATTAAATTTAGACCTTGCTGTAATATGTTGTAAGAGGTAATATAGATTGTTTTAATGTAGTAAGGTTATAGTCTGAGCAATAACTTGATTAGGTTGTGATGCCTGTACCCGGATTTGACGTTCAGGTCTGGTAAGGGTGTTACAATTGGAATATAAATTAGAGGTTAACTTGCATCTCGATTTCATTGAATAAAATCCATTACTAGGCCAATGCGAAATCATCTTATACAGACCTTTCTACAGAGCTATCAAATCTAAAATGGGTCTATACATTTTCCCAAGCCCATTTTTAGGGCTTTATCTACTCACTACAGCAAAATAGGGCTTTAGTGGCGTTTGGACAAAAAATGCCGCAAGGATTGAACATTAGCGACGTTTGCAAGAAAGGCGTCAGTGTACAAACGACGTGAAAAATTGAACAATAAATTGAGCAATAGCGGCGTTTTTGTAGAAACGTCACTAAAAAATTGAGCAATAGCGGCGTCTTTGTAGAAACGCTGTTAAAAAATTGAACAATAGTGGCGTTTTTGTAGAAACACCACTAAAAATGAGTAATAGCGGCGTTTTTGTCCAAACGCTGCTGAAAAACTGAGTAATAGCGGTGTTTTTATACAAACGCCGCTAATAAACTGAGCAATAGCGGTTTTTTATTCAAATGCTGCTAACAAACTGAGCAATAGCGGCATTTTTAAAGTTGAGCAGCCATTTTTGTGTAGGGACTTGTTTCGATTTGATCTAATTTAATTTTCATATTTTTTTTCTTATTCTTGTTTTGAATTATATTTTATTTTGATACATTCACTTATAAGCAATGAGAAAGTTTCATTTTAGTTACTTAATTATGAAAAGTTACAAATTCCTAACTAAACTATTTAGAAATTTTCATTTAAGTTACAAAGCTATTAAAATTGATTTAGGGTTTAATGTTTAGTATGTTAATTTTATGGTTTAGGGTTTGTTATTTGGGTTATGGGTTTAGTGTTTTAAAGTTTATTATTCGAGGTTTATTGTTTAGGGTTTAAGATCTTAGTGTTTAACGGTATTAAGGTTTAAGTGTTAGTGGTTAGGGGTTAAGGTTAAGGGTTAGGGGTTTAGGGGTTAAGGGTTAAGGTTTATGGGATAGGGGATAAGAGTTGCGGTTTAGGGGTATAAGGGTTTAAGGGTTTAAGGGTTGTGATTTATAATTTATGGTTTAGCATTTATTGTTTTATAATTTGTGATTTAAAAATTGCATACACAAAACAAGGCCTTTTTCTTCGCTGCTAAAAAATTAATTTCAGTATCCCATAACCCCTATTCTTATTTCCCCAAACCCTAAATTTCCTAACTCCCCTAAAATTCCCCAATTAAAAATTTCCCAAAATCCTGAAACCAAAATCCCTCAAATCGGTTTCCCCTAATTCAAATACCCAAAATCTCTAGAATCCCATAACCCCGAAGATGTTGGATCCAACCATCGTTCACCGATCCTTCATTTTATTGTGAAATTGTCTTCCCATAACCCCGAATGGTATGTATCCATTACCCCAATGTTTATTTCTTTAAAATAGGTTCAAACTTTTATCCTTAATTTATATATTAAAAAATTTATTATTGTAACACCCCAAGCTCGGCCCATACGTCACGACCGGATCTGGTATGCTACGGGTTGTACGTTGAAAACTTTTGCTAAGTTGGTTTTAGTAAATCATAAGTTATTAGGCAAAATTCGAATAAACAAGTGACTTTTGAAAAGAAAACCTTGTATTATTATTATTTTGAATAATAAAACCTTTGACAAAGTTCCATAAGTTGCAAATATTAAAAACTAAGTAGTGAATATAAACTATGGGGCATTATTACATAAATGTTTCCAAAATTAAAAACTTAAGGAAAAACCGAAATAATCTATAGGAATAAAAACTTGATGGTCCCTTGAGTCCGCCTTTGCTCCCATGTCCAGGATCTACTGCTCATCTGCAAAGTTAGGGAAAAATAATAGGGTGAGTCACCAAGACTCAGTGTGTAAATCCCAAAAACACATCAAAGGCTTGGCCCACAAACACATTATGGCCTTGGCCCGTATACAAGGGTAACTATATATGCATCATGGCCCATCCCAGCCTAGAAATCCATCCTCTACACACCAACCCATACCAACCATCACACCTTGGGGTTTTCTACAATCAACCCTCCAACCGCTACACACCATATCGACAGCTGTGCTGCCTGTCTTAAAGACCGATCACTGTGTGACCTATGTGGCAAAGCCACTGATCGCTATGCGACCTTAATAATACATCGTAGCATTTCGACAAATTGAGTCATCATATAAAGACCGATCACTATGTGACCTATGTGGCAAAGCCACCGATCGCTATGCGACCTTCTTCCCCTTCATCATATCAATCCCATCCTATGCATACATAGATGCAAAACCAAAACAATATACTACCTCAAAGTTCACAGTCTATCACATACATCGATACACATAGAGAAGTTTCTATGATTATGTACCTAGCATCCCTTGCCTACCCGTTTTGGGTAATCCGACTGTCTATACAGCCTTTTTTCGGCTTTTAGCCCATAACATATATTTAGTACAGATTACTATACAGCCTTTTTTCGGCTTTTAGCCCATAACATTTATTTAGTACAGATTAATTAGTGTGTTAGAGATCTACACACTTGATTACTGTTAGAATGAGACCCTCTAAGTCGACGCTATCCGTAGCCAACACCACCGATATCTGCCTTGAAATCCCAAAAAGTGATATGAGATTCAGGAACTAGTGTTTTTGGCTTTTAGATTTAAGAGATCTTACTAGAGAAGATTCGGCTACTCCTAGAAGATTTCGGCTTTTTGCGAAAAATCAGGAAGAGAAGATGATTTGAAGAAATCTATAGAGATTCGGCTTTTAGAAGAAAGAAGAGAAAAGAATAATGGAGTTTTCAGCTTTTGGCTTTTTAGAAGAAAGAAAAGAAGAGAATAATGGAGTTTTCAGCTTTTAGAATAAAGAAGAGAAAGGAATAATGGAGTTTTCGGCTTTCGGCTTTTAGAAGAAAGAAGAGAAGAGAATAATGGAGTTTTCAGCTTTTAGAAGAAAGAAGAGAATAATGGAGTTTTCGGCTTTTAGGAGAAAGAAGAGAAAAGAATAATGGGGTTTTTGGCTTTTAGAAGAAAGAAGAGAAAGAAAAGGTGGAAACCCTAAATACCGAAAAATAAAAAAGAGAACCCTCTCTATTTATAGAAATTTCGGCACTTACCTATGAAAAACCGAAAGTGTCCTTCCTGATAACTAAAAATTAATCGAATAAAAAGGGAAAATTTGGCACCCCCTTTGCCATAAAGAAACCAATTTCTTCACTTCTCTAGGTGATGGAATTTCGGCCAACTCCTAGCCTTGTAGATAGCTCCTATCTTTTCTCTTTTTTTTTCTTCCATATTATCAACTATATTATCTACATTATCCCATTCACATAAATCCTCCTATTTTTGAGCCTTGTTGCCGTCCACTTTACCTAACCCTAATGCCGAAATTTAGCTAACTTAAATTAAAAGAGTTGGGCTCCATGTAACTTAAATTTGGGCCCCTTACTCCCTTGTGTGGCGTCACCTCCTTGCTCCCTAAGTGGCGCCACTGACCACTAGGCCACAAGCCCATTTTGATATTTTAAACTCAAATACCACCTTTTAAACCCTATAGTGCCCAAACAAAAATTTAACTAAGGCTTCAGCCCAATCCTGAGCCCAATTTGGACCCCTAATGCTCAAATTAACTCATTACACATATTCACCCATTAAATGCATAGGCCCAAAAATTCAGGATGTTACAATTATATAATTGTAAAATAGATAATATGAATTTTAATATTAAAATTATCATTATATAGTTTGGGGTTTGGGGTTATGTGTTAGAGTTTAGGGTTTGGAATTTGGATTTGGGGTTATGTATTGGTGTTTTGGGGTTAAGTTTTTTAATTTACATATTAAATAATTTATTATATAATCGTAAAAGAGATATTAAGAAATTTAATATATAAAAATTATCATTATAGTTTTTTATACCTTTTTTATTTCATATTTTGAAATTTTTTGTTTTTGCTTTCTTACATAAAAAAAATTATATAAAAATTATGTCATTTATCTAATTCTTTTAAATATTACTCAAAGTTTCAAAAATTATTTATTTAAAATTGATATGAATTATATAATAATTAAATATAAAATTGTAATAAAAGTCAAGCACTCTTTCATCCTCTTCTATTTATTATTTAACTAGTTTAACTATATTAACTAAAATGTAATTTTTTTAATTTAATATTTAAAATCTTTAGAAAAAATTAATAACACATAGAAAAAATTTGAAACAAATAACATAAAAAAATATATGTTAAAAATGAAAAAATTTAAAATACTATTATTTAAAATAATTTTAAAGATTTATGGGTATATGATTGATTTATTTTAAATTTATATATTAAATAATTTCTTATATAAATGCAAAAAAGATAATATTAACATTATTATATTAAATTATCATTATAGTTTTAATTATTTAAATGTAAAAGAGATAATATATTAAATTAGATCGCTTAAAACTCAATTTAAAAAAAATTCTATTGGCCAAGTTAAAAACTAAATATAATGAATTAATTAAACATCAATTTAGCTTAAATAAAAAACTAAAACACTATATTATTTGGCCATTTTATGGTTTAAGGTATATAGTTTAGGGGTCAAGGTTTAAGAGTTACTATTTAAAGGTTTATAGATCATGGGTTTAGGGATTATGTTTATGGTTTATGGTTTAAGGGCTGGAGTTTAAGGGTAATGGGTTAGGGGTTATGGGTTAATGGTTTGGGGTTAAGGTTTAGGGGTTATTATTTTAGGGTTTATGGTTTTAAGGGATATAATTTAAGGTTTAAGTTTTAGGAGTTACTATTTTAAGGGTTTAGGGACTATGGGTTTAGGGATTATGGTTTAAGGATTATGTTTAGGGTTTATGGTTTAAGGGGTGGTGTTTAAGGGTACATTAAGGGTCGAGGGTTAGTGGTCAGGTTTAGGGGTTAAGGGTTCGGGGTTAAGGGTCAATGGCTAGGGATTTAAGTTTTAAGTTTTAATGGTTTAAGGTTGATGGTTTAGATTAATTAGTGTTAATAATATTAAGTAATTAGATTAATTAATAATAGTATAAAAATATATAGATTAAATTATATTAAAAATTACCGGCGTTTTATACAAAAACGCCACAAAATCCATCAATAGATTCGAAGACGACATCGTTTGAAACTTCGTTATTAGTGGCGCTTTTCAAAAAATGGCACAATAGGTATGAATTAGTGTCGTTTTTGAATAAAACGCCACAAAAATATATCAATAGAATGCAAGACATCGTCGTTTACAGCTTTTTGTTAGTGGCGCTTCCAGTAAAACGCCACAAATATCTGTCAAGCATTAGTGGCGCTAGTTCAGAAACGCCGCTAAAAGTCAAACGCCGCAAATAGATATGGACATTAAGCTTCAAGACATCATTTTATCAACAATATAATGGGCAGTAAAGTGGACGACGTTGTTTTATCAACAATTAGTGGCGCTATTGTAGAAACGCCATAAAACATAAATTGACTTTGAGCAAAACGTCATCGTTTTACTGTGCTCGGTTTTATCCCCACTCCATCCCCAAAATCCCTAAGTGTTTTCTCCTAAAACTTTTCCCTAAATCCCTAAAAGCTTTTGTTTTTTACTAAAAATTTTCCCTAAATCCCTAAGAGCTTCCTAAGTCCCCAACATTTCCCCAATTAAAAATTTCCAAAATCCCAAAATCCAATTTTTTCTTTAGGGTTTCAATCTGATTTCAATATTATTCATTTCTGGAATTAGCATTTCCACGAGTCTTGTCTCTCAAAATTCCAAGAAACTTTCTTGCTCAATCAACGGCCACAACAACATTGTGAGCACCATTTGTTTATTATTTTATGTTTATTTTTTCATAATTATAATGACCTATTTGTCGAATTGGGAATTTTTTTTACTGCTTGATTTGTTATGTGTTTAAGTTTCAAATTGGTATTTGGCTTTTATTAGTTTTTTTAATTTGTATTCTTTCTATTTCCGGTGGTTAATAGGTTTATGGCCCAACTGATGACGGCAATTATTCAACAAACAATGAGGGTATGGAATTTGTAAACAGACACTTTATAATAAAGGAATTTTTTTTATTTGTATACTTATTTTTATTTTGTTTAACTTCTTTATTTTTGTTCGATGTAAAGGTTTGACGGTTGGAAAGACTGAGGCTAGTCAAGGAGAGAATCGTTTTTTTCATCTAAAGAGTATTTAGTACGTGCTTTTTATTTAATTATTTGTTGTGTTTACTCCCATTTATACTAATTTCGATTGAAATACAATGTTTATTCCATTAATGTAACAGAACAATGATTTTAGCTATAACCCAAATTAACCCATTGTTACTACTACAAAAGATACAAAACAAAAAATGTTAACCTAATAATTTAACATGAGAAGTAAACTATATGAAAATTTGGAAATGGTTTAGTTGATGATGTGTAATTGGCTAATGGTTGGATTTGTGTGATGAATATAGTAGGTTGGTAATTCGGCTATGAAGTGTATAAATGTCTGTGAAACTTTGTTGGTATATTTGGTTCTATGAGATTCGAAAATGATGTTTTTATCATATGAGTGAACTAATGTTTGATTCATTTGTGGTTTGGTCATTTGGTTTTGGTTTGTGATGACAAGTTTGTATATATGTTATGCTTAAATATTAGGTATTTATGTTTAGTTTAATATGACTTATTTCATGTGTAAGCATAATGTTTTAGACATGATTAAACCAGTAGATTATATGTGAAATAGGCCATTTGAGTGAGCTTTGATGTCTATACACATTTGGTTATGGTATTCATGAAGAATGCGCTATATGGGATGTGAATTATAATATAGTTACATATGTTTCCATGTGAGTTTGCATATCTTTGTTCTAATGAGGTGATAAACAAATTATGGTAATTATTTGGCAGCCCTCTGAATCGCTGTTGGCAGCCCTCGACATCGCCTTTAGTGGCCCTTTGAATTGCTGTTGGTAGCCCTCTGTTGCGATCTCCATCGGCAACCTTTTGTTGCTACTCCATTTTCTACCATCTACTTATTTGTTATCTGCCATACTATGAGTTCTTTTTTTAAAAAAAAGTTAGTGAATTAATGTTGTCTGATTTTATTTTTTTATTATTATCCCTAGTTGTTGGAATGCATGGTTAATTGGAAGGTTGAAGATGTCCAAAGCAGGACATGTTTCCTATGATTATCGAATGTTAATGCTTGTTTAATTGGAGTGTAAATGCTGTCCAAAAGAGGGTTTGGTTACTTATGTTTTGTCGTATTTAATTGCTTCTACAAATATGTTAAATTAACTGTCCTAATGTGCAGTCATTTATGTTGTTTCATTAGTCAATTATGACGTTTTATTTAATTAATTGAACTGTTCAAATGTTATGTGCTGTTGTTTATTGACTTAACTGCAAATATGCTGATTTTTCTTTTGGGGCTCCGATTTTGTATTGTTTTGATTGCTGATTTTGTCTTTCAATTTGCCATGTTTTGCCATGATCTTTTTTTATTAAATTTTATTACCATGTACTTTTTTAAGAAGTAGTATGTTAATTCATTTTTCAAACTTAAATTTTATGTTTAAGGATTAAAGCAGTCAACTGAACTTAAGAACTAAATTTGGATCATCGGAAGATATATAAGGCATATATGAATTATATGAGCAATAGAACTTGAACTTGTGACTCGAGACATTCTTTAATACTTAACTCCATAAATATTTTGGGAATATAAAGTAACCAAGAAGATGTCAATGGAGCAATGATAATATGAAAAGATAGCAAAGAAGGAAAATTTCGCGAGACTTTGCTTGGAAAACGAGTTGATTATTCAGGACGTTCTGTCATTGTTGTTGGCCCCTCAATTTTATTACATCACTGTGGATTGCCTCGTGAAATAGCAATAGAGCTTTTCCAGACATTTGTAATTCGCGGTCTAATTAGACAACATCTTGCTCCGAACATAGGAGTTGCTAAGAGTAAAATTCGGGGAAAAGGGCCGATTGTATGGGAAATACCGCAAGAAGTTATGCGGGGACATCCTGTATTGCTGAATAGAATGCCTACTCTGCATAGATTAGGTATACAAGCATTCCAACCTATTTTAGTGGAAGGGCACGCTATTTGTTTACATCCATTAGTTTGTAAGGGATTCAATGTAGACTTTGATGGGGATCAAATGGCAGTTCATGTACCTTTATCTTTAGAGGCGCAAGTGGAGGCTCGTTTACTTATGTTTTCTCATATGAATCTCTTGTCTCCAGCTATTGGAGATCCTATTTCCATACCGACTCACGATATGCTTATTGGGCTCTATGTATTAACGAGTGGGAATCGTCGAGGTATTTGTACGAATAGGTATAATCCATGGAATCAAAAAAGCTATCAAAATGAAAGAATTGACGATAATAACTATAAGTCTACAGGGGAGCCTTTTTTTTGTAATTCCTATGATGCGATTGGAGCTTATAGGCAGAAAAGAATCAATTTAGCTAATCCTTTGTGGCTTCGGTGGCGACTAGAGCAATGCATTCTTGCTTCAAGAGAAGCTCCTATCGAAGTTCACTATGAATCTTTGGGTACCTATCATGAGATTTATGGACATTATCTAATAGTAAGAAGTTTAAAAAAAAAAAAATTCTTTGTATATATATTCGAACCACTGTTGGTCATATTTCTCTTTACCGAGAAATCGAAGAAGCTATACAAGGGTTTTTTTGGGCCTACACATATGATACCCAATCATATGGTATCTAAGCTAAAAAATTCTACGACACCAATATGAATTCGGGTCTCTCCGGTTCAACTAGGACCCCAGTTCCTAACCCGACTTTCTACCAAAATCAAGATCGAGAAAAGGAAGTTTTCCAATCATTGACTCAAACCCATTGGCGAAGTCCACTCAGCGGAATAAGGGGGTATTTATGGCAGAACGGGCCAATCTAGTATTTCACAATAAAGTGATAAATGGAACTGCCATTAAACGGCTTATTAGCAGATTAATAGATCACTTCGGAAAGGCATATACATCACACATCCTAGATCAAGTAAAAGCTCGGGTTTCCAAAGAAGCCATCACTAACATCCATTTCATTAGGAATTGATGATCTTTTAACGATACCTTCTAAGGGATGGCTAGTCCAAGATGCTGAACAACAAAGTTTGATTTTGGAAAAACACCATCATTTTGGGAATGTACACGCGGTAGAAAAATTACGCCAATCAATTGAGATATGATATGCTACAAGTGAATATTTGCGACAAGAAATGAATCCTAATTTTAGGATGACTGACTCGTTTAACCCAGTCCATATAATCTCTCTTTCAAGAGCTAGAGAAAATGCATCTCAAGTGCACCAATTAGTAGGTATGAGAGGATTAATGTCGGATCCCCAAGGACAAATGATCGATTTACCCATTCAAGAGTGATAATTAATTTTTTTTTATTCCTTGAAAATATTTTGTCTACTTTTATTTTATTTTTAAATTACATAATTAAATTAAATTGCATATAAACTTTTTTTAAATAATATATTTTATTATTTTTAATCACGGAAAATATTTTGTCTAATTTTATTTTATTTTTAAATTACGTAATTAAATTAAATTGTATTTACACTTTTATTTTAAATTATTTATTTTATTCTATTTTAATCACAAAAATTGGTTAATTGGTTAATGTATAGATATTTTGGCTGGTTGATTATATTTTGCAGGTTTTTGGTGCTGTTTTGGGATTGTTGATAATGTTGTTTTTCTGCTATTTAGTGCTATTTTTATGCTGTTTTTGGCATTGTTTTGTTGCTGTTTGTTGCTATTTGATGTTGTTTGATGCTGTTTTGGGGCTATTTTGGTGCTGTTTTATTATTCTTTTATGGTATTTTATTATTCTGTTGTCGTATTCAATATTATTTCGATATTGTAGAACTTTTGTTTTATTATTAATTTGGTTATTATTTTAGTTCAAACAAGTTGTTTCATATTTAATATAATTACTTTTTACTGTTCTGTTGTCATTTTTAATATTATTTTGATATGATCTTTGAGATCCTATAATATATTGATTGAATCTCAAGACTTAAAAAAAAAAAAAAAAAAACTCTTTACTACTTTTTTATATATTAATCATTAATGTTTAAATTGAAGGCTCCGTATCTCAAGTTTCCAAGTGACAAACATGTGTTTTAAGTTGCTTGCAAAAGTTGAAATGTTACATGATTTTTGTTACCAAATTAGGAACATCTGTTTATTTTATTCCAAATTTAATTTCTTTAAAATTGAATTTTTGAGAATATGAAAAAAATTATTAATAAATTAAGCTAAACAAATTAAGCATCTATTTTCGTAAAGTAGAAAATTAAATGGTAGAATAGTATCATTATGAGATTCAAAGTAGAAAATAAGCATCTATTTTCTTTCAATGTATTTGATTCATTATTTTTTATTTAATAAAATAAAAAAATAATACAGGCCGGACCGGGCCGGGGTCGGGTTTACCAATTCCATGTCGGGTCGGGCTTGGATAATTTTCAAGCCCATATTTCGGGCCGAGCCGGGCCCGGGCCTACAAAACGGGCCTAGATTTTTACTTGGGCCTGGACCATGTACACCTCTACTCGTGAGACCTGAAAGTTGATTTCGATCATAACTGCTAATTTGCAATAGTTGGGATCCAGACATGATAAACCGATAAGAGTGAACAAGGTAAATGTCACTTCTCTTTAAAATAGAAATTCCGAGCTGACTTCTCTTGTTTATTAGATGGTTGTGGGAAGCTCTCAACATGTAAAGGTTTGTGGGATTTGTGGTGTGTCAAGGCTTGTGGGAAATTCTCAACATGTAAAGGCTTGTGGGATTTGTGTAAAGGCAAGAGTATTAGTTCAAATTATACTTTTTTTCAAAAGTTGTATTTCCTTTTTGTTTTTTTTAATTCTACTAAACAATGGATTTATTTCTTCTTTTAAAATTTTCATCCTTCTTACCAAGTCCACCAAAGAAAAGAAAAAATTACATATTTTTAATTTTTTTGTTCTTTCAATTTTCTTTTCTTCTAATATTGTTTTTACTCTAAGCAAAACACCTTTGGAACATGAAAACGACAAAATGAAAGTCATAGAAGAAAAGGTGAAAAATGGAGGATGATAATCCGTATATATTCAATCCATAATCGAGACGCTGGAAATTCGAAATTCAATGGGATAGGATACTTTAACCGATTGGATCTAACATTCTTTAGAGATTAGTATGTTGTTTTTATGGCCATGTTTTCCGGACCATGTGGCATAAACGTGTCCATGTTTTTATGCATCTAAAATATCATCGTAATTATATTTGAACTCAAAACATCATGAATAGAGGTACCTATCGGCCGGCCAAGCTGGGATCGATCCAAGCTTAGATAATGAAGTTTTTAGATATTATCTTTGTCCAAGCTTGACTTGGTCCGAAATATGAGTCTAAAAATTTGTCCAAATTTGACTTTATATAAAATAGGATAATTTGAGCCTAACCCAACCCAATTAAAAGTTAGTTTTTTTCAAATTGAAATGTAATTACAAATCAACAATTAAATATTTATTTTGATAATGCATAAATAAATATAGAAAAATGATTGTTTATAGATTCTGCCATTCCAATTCATTTTTTTTAAAAACAATTCATAAAAGTAAAACTAAAATTGCATATCAATTCATTGGTTTTGAAATTTTCAAATTAGAAAAACAATGCATAAATTTTGAATAGCAGTAAGCTTGCAATGAGATGAATAGCAGTAAAGAGTTTGATCAAATTTGAAGCCCCTTGTGTTGCCACTGGAATTTTTGCTAAAGTAAGATTAATCAACGATTTTCTTTTTAGTAAAACATTATTCCATGTTAAGGTAATTTGTCTTATTGAGTTGAGAATTTATATACTACTACCAGAACTAAACAAAGCTATGCTTGATAAACTAAAAAATTAAGGATAAACTAAAAAATTAAGTGTTGAAAAAATAAAAATCGATTATAATTAGATTGTTTGATAAAGAATAATATAACCTTAAATGAAATAGAATAAAACAAAAAAAAAAATTGAATGTATTCTCTATTAAGTGATAAGTAGGTCCTTATCTATTTACCATTTTCCACATTTTTTTTTGTAGAAAAAAGTTCGATCTAGTTAATTTCATAATAGGTTATCAAACGTTTTAAAAAAAAAAAAATAAGTTGCTTCAAATATTAATTTTCAATTTATTAAATTTTTTTCAACACTTTTTCAAACAAGACCTAAGTTTATATATTAAATCTAGCACAAATACTAATGGATTTGGGTTTTCTTTTTTAAGGATGGGTGTGGATTTTAAATTAAATAATATTTGGATTTGGGTTAGTTTTATATAGGTTCTTTTAGGAGAAAAAAAACGCTATATTAAAATAGAGAAACAAAACAAGAAGAGTGCACGAGTGAGACAACTAAAGACTCAAGCCAATAGGTTTCTTCCATACACTCAAGCTTACACGTCTCGTCCTCTTAAGTACTTGAAACAATATCACTACTAAGAATAAGGAGAAGAACATTAAGCGAAATAGCGAAATCATGAAAAGAAGCATAAGATAAAGCCACCCTATTCAACTTATGGGTCATCTTATTACCCTCCCTTCTCGTCCAAAGAATGGACAATTGGAGAAGAAAGAACTGAGATAAATAGTCCTGAACAAGGATACGAAATTTAGATACATCAACTTTTGACTGAGTCGACACGTTAATAACACTTTGGCAGTTTGACTCAATCACAACATTATTAAATCTATTAGTGCGAAGCCAAGATAATGCTTCTTGAATAGTAAAAATCTCAATAATACGAGGGTCCCAAGAAGGATTAACATGGCCAACCAAACCTTTAATAAAAGGACTAGTATGATTCCAAACAATCGCCCCAAAGCTGGAATAATGACCATCCCGAATAAAGCTCCATCAGCATTGCATTTTAAGATACCAATAGCAAGTCGCTTCCACCCATGAGCCGTACGTCGAGGCAATCAGATGTGCTAAAGGTTGAGTTATACCAAAAATAGACTAAGCCTCCAACCTTTTCCTATGAAAGTTGTCTGCAAAATTGACATCACGTTGCGAGGAAAACACCTCATCCTTCCAAAAAAACAAGTTACGATGGAAACAAATGCTCCACAAAATAGTAAGAGTTCAACATACTCTATTAACGTCAACCGACTTAAGCAAAGTTCAAATAAAATGGAGAACATCAAGATGCGGATGTGGAAGTCAAAATATTACCAAACCACCCGAGTGAGCGCACAAGAAATAAAAACATGATCAAGCGTTTTCACCTCTCCACATCGGATACAAATTGAAGTCACATTTAAACCTTTACCAACTGTAACACCCTAAACCCAGCCCATGTGTTATGAGCGGATTTGGTATATCACACGAGCAAAACATGTTAAACCCTTTTTATTCGTACTAAAATATTGCTTTGTTAAAATCAAGAAAACAAATTTGATTTGATAAAATACTACTAACCTCGAAGATTTGATTGATAAATCGATAAATTTGAACTAATGATCTTATAAAACCGTGACTTTTGAAAACGACGTTGGAATTCGAAAGAGAATCCGAGTCTTTTGAAAATTTCGTTGATATTTCGAAAGAAAATATCCGTGTTAAAAATATTTGTAAAAGTTTATTTTGAAATCCATTTGTTAATCAATGTTGGAAACCATTATTTAAGTTTTTAGAAAATTCCCTTTTTAAACAATTTAAGAAAAATAATAAAATCATCCCAACTATAAAGCAAAAATAAAAAAATAATGCAGAGGCCTTATTACAACATTTAACCCAAAATAGTAAAGTGAACGAAAATAGAAATCTAAGTTCCAAAATAAAAACACCATTTCTGAAGTATGGCCTCCACCGAGTCATCCATGGCCCAAGTCCACGTCACTGAGCACTACCTACAGAGATTAAGAAAAGAAAGGGGGTGAGTTACAAGAATTCAGTGCATAATCCCCTTACTGTTATCCATTGGGCCGGAACCCATATAGCAATCATCTTGGGCCTAAGCCCATTTACATAACAATCTTAAAATGAAGCAAATGTATGAATGTATGCAATTCCCAACCCAACCTAATAATCCATCCGCTACACATCACCCGTACCATCCAACACACCTGTGGGGATCTTTTGTCAACCCACCCCGCCAACACACCAATCGCAGGAATTTAGCCATTTATAATATATCAAATTCGAATTGTGGACAAGCCACCAGAATAACAGAATATACGTGGCTTAGCCACCAGACAAAATGTGACAGAGTCACCAGAATATGTGGCAGAGCCACCAAATTTCTTCTCTTCAACATTTTCCCAACCCATGCAAATTCATGTAGATGCATCATACATAGCAAATCATAATATTTACAATATAACAATGATAACTAATAACTTAGAGATTTATTACAAACAATTTGGCCCATTAACACTTTGCAAAAATCGGCCCATTAGGGCATTATCTCAAATCGGCCCATCATGACATATATCAGATTGGCCCATTTAGCAATATAACAAATCGACCCATTTAGGCAATATAACAAATCGGCCCATTTAGCAAAATATCAGATCGGCCTATTTAGCAAAATATCGGATCAACCCGTTTAGCAAAATATTAGATCGGCCCATTAAACAATTTCGTAATTCGGCCTTTTAGGGGCATTTTCATAATTTCGACCCATAGGGCATTTTCGTAATTCGGTAATTTACCCACTAAGGGTAATTCGATAATTTACCCTCCAAGGGTATTTCGATAATTTACCCTCCAAAGGTATTTTGGTAAATTTCGCAAACCAGGCTTAACTACTAATTTGGGGCATAAAAATCGAAACTGTCCATCTGCGTCATACTGACCAAATTGACTATAACTCGAGTTAGGAATCTCGAAATCTAAATCCGTAAATTTTCCTTGAAACTAGACTCATACTACAATTTTTCCAGAATTTTTGGCTTAACCATTTAGTACAGTTTATTCCTTAAAGTTTCCCTTATTTCACTTCCAATGATTCTGCCCTCTCTTACCTTAATTTCAAATATCTCACTGTACGATTTTCATATATTGCTTCCACTTGTTTCTATTGAAAATAGACTCACTAAGGAATCTATACATATATCCTATAACTCATAATTCACTTTTTACAATTTTTAATGGTTTTTTCCAAAATAGATCAGGGAACCACAAAGTCATTCAGAACCAGTCTCACTAAAATGAAGATATCTCATAATATAAATGTAACATCCCGAAATTGGGCCTAGCAGAATTGAGCCCGATGGGCCTTAGGCGTAATAGTGTAAAAAAAAAAAATTTAGGAACGACTTTAGTGCATGTTGGACCTATTGGATAAATGATTTTGGAAGGTTAGAGGGCTTCTATGAAGTCCCAAGATCAAATATTGGCTTTGGGGAAATTTTGGTTTTAGGTGAAAAAAACCCTGGAAGTTGGCAGGTAGGCCTTAATAATAGAATGTAGAGGAAAATGACACAAGTGGAGTGTGTGGTGTAGGGGCAAAGTGACGCCACATAAGAGACAAGGGGGTGACGCCACAAGGAAGGAAGGAGGTCCAAGGTTCAAGTCTTGGCTTTTGCATTTTGGTTTTCTTTTTACTTGGACCTTAGAATTTTGCTATAGATTTATATTTAGTTGCACATGGTTTAAGACACAAGAAGAGCTTGTGGCCAAGTGGTTAGTGGCGTGGATTATGTTGCAAGGGAGCCTGGGTTCGAATCTCATGACAAGCAATGGAGTATTTATTTTGCGGATTGGACGGCAAGAGTTTCAGTCAAATTTAAACTCCCCTGACGAAGGGATCCCACATCGGAAAGATACAAAGAAGGAAGGTGAAGAGCTAGCTATATAAAGAGCATTCCAGGAGGAGAGTTAACATACCCTGGTGGGCGTTTGGGCACAGGAGTGGTCGCAGCACGGTTTAACACCAGACTCCTATCAGGTGTGTAACTCTCTCTACTCTAGCTGTAGAGCGACAAATGCCGAAGTGCCGATCACCGCACATGAGCATGCGAGTGCACGTGTAGGGCTTCGACACGATAGTTGAGGCCATCAGTAGTATTCCTGTGGGTTGGGCCAAAGTGGGGCCAATGGGCTCGTGGGCCCTTATGAGTAAATTGTGCGATTGCGTAGTATATAGTGAACTAGACTAGGTGGAACTTATATACATGGCTAGATTTGTGCTAGGTGGGCCACACGAGCGTGTGGGCTCGAATGGGCCGGAATCGAGTTTTAGGCCCAATCGTCCGGTATGACCGGAAATGGTAGCTGAGTCGCTCAGGGCGACATTTGGGCCTTTGGGAAAGGCCATTGTAGGTGCAAAATTACTGATATACCCTTGGTGGGTAAATTACGAAAATGCCCTTGGTGGGTAAATTACGAAAATTCCCTTGGTGGGTAAATTACGAAAATGCCCTTGGTGGGTAAATTACGAAAATGCCTTTGGTAGGTAAAATTACGGTTATACCCTTAGAGGTTGATTAGCATGATTATGTTGTTTTATGTCTATCTGATTATGATGGTAATTCATGTTATACTTATATTTGATATATGTCTAGCATACATGACATACTGCATACACGAATTATTATGTCATATTGCATGGGTATGATGAGAGGAGGGGGAAGATATGTTATTTGTGACTTTGGGTCACCAGTGGTTTGGCACCACCAGTGGTTTGGTACACATATGTTTAATTGTGACTTTGGGTCACCAGTGGTTTGGCACCACCAGTGGTTTGGTACCACATATGTTATTTGTGACTTTGGGTCACCAGTGGTGTAACATCCTGAAAAGGGCCTATGTATTTTTGATTTAATTGTACGAAATGACATGTCTTATGTGTTATGAATATATTTTGAACATTTTTGGAAACATGGAAATGTACGGAAATGTTAGGTTTAAAAGAGGAAAGTGAACATTTTTTAGAAACTAGGAAATGTAAGGAAATGTTAAGTTAAAAGAGGAAAGTGAACATTTTTGGAAACTTGGAAATGTAAGGAAATGTTAGGTTAAAGGAGGGAAACGAACATTTTTGGAAACTTGGAAATGTAAGGAAATGTCTTGGAAAGGTAAGAAAATGTCTTGTAAGGAAACGTCATGGAAATGTAAGGAAATGTCATGGAAGGAAATGACTTGGAAATGTAAGGAAATGTCTTGTAAGGAAATGACTTGGAAATGTAAGGAAATGTCTTGTAAAGAAATGTCTTGTAAGGAAATGACTTGGAAATGTAAGGAAATGTCTTGTAAGGAAATGACTTGGAAATGTAAGGAAATGTCTTGTAAGGAAATGTCATGGAAATGTAAGGAAATATCTTGTAAGGAAATGTCATGGAAATGTAAGGAAATGTCATGGAAATGTATTAGAAAATATTAAGTTAGAGTTTAAAAAGAGGGAACCAAGGTAGGGTGGCCTTAAGAAAATTTATGGAGGAAATATGACATGAAATTGGGTTTGCAAAAGTGGCTACAAGGTGCCACTTAAGGCCTCTGTAAGTGACGCCACATGCAGGGGAAATTGGGCCAAGGTTCGAGCTGTAGGGGAAGCAAAATAAAAGTTTTATTTTGCTGCAAGGATGGACAGATGTGGACGGCACATAGGCTATATTCTAGGAGTTTAAAATCCTTTTATTTTTATTATTATTTAGAGATAAAAGATGTAACACCCCTTACCCGAAGCCCTTACCGGAATCGAGTACGTGGCATTACTAGACTTGACTATTAACTTAAGGTGTAAAATTTTAAAGCTGTCCAACTGTGTCATGCTGACTAAATCGACCATAACTCGAGTTATAAAACTCGAAATTTAGATCCGTAAATTTTCCTTGAAACTAGACTCATATAACATTTCACCATAATTTTTCCAGAATTTTTCATCTGGTCAATTAGTACAGTTTATTCATCAAAGTTACCCTTATTACACTGTCTAACAATTCTGACCTGTCTCTACAAAAATACAGTTATCTCATTGCACAATTTTCATATACTGTTCTAGTTTATACCAATGAAAAATAGACTCAATAAGGGTTTTACACATATAACCCATGCTTCCTAATTATTTTTGTACAATTTTTGACAATTTTTCCAAAACAGAACAGTGACTCACGAATGCATTCAGAGCAGGTCTCACTAAAACTTAATTATCTCATAATATATAAATCTTTTGCCTACTCTGTTTCTTCCATGTAAAAATAGACACAATAAGGATTAATTCTATACTTCATTCATCATCTAATTCAACTTATCCTATTTTTGGTGATTTTTCTAACTCACATCACTGCTGTAACTAAAGACTGTTTCTATACTAAATATGCTTTATAGCTTATAACCGGATATACTCACATGCAATTCATACTCTCCATGCATTTTTAGTCACTTACGAAGATAGCTTGTACTTAAAACATTCACATGATATTCTAACATCATCGATTTAAAGGAGTATCACTATTACCCACATTTATGACAAAACCCCAAAAACATACATAACCAAATATTTAGCCATATTCGCATGGTCATATATACAAGGTCAAACATCGTATGTTTGTAAAACTTCATCTAGCCTATACATGCCTTCTAAATCGCAACCAAAAATTCAAAATACCAAAGGAAGGCGATAGTGTGGATGACTTCTTGAAGATCCTTCACGGGCCCGCAACGTGACCAAAATCTATAAAACAAAGAAGAACATTTCACGTAATTAAGCTTACTAGCTTAGTAAGTCCTAACTCATGATAATAAAACATTTATACTTGAAAACCAATTGTTCCATAATAGCACATTCTAACTCGAATTCCATCATATAACATCCATCAATATTAATTTCAAACACATATAACACAATTCTCACAATATTAATTTAACCCAGGTAATATTAAGCATACATACCTTACATGCTTACCTGAAACGTAAACCCAATAAATTAACTTTAAGTTATCTTGAACAAGGATTCGATTTATCTTTGGTAAAGTACATCACCGGCATCAAGCCTGCTAGGCATAAAAGCCCGTAAAGTAACACCGGCACAAGGCCTGCTAGGCGTAGAAGCCCGATAAATAACACCGCACAAGGCCCGCTAGGCAAAAAGCCCGATAAATAACACCTAAGACAAGGCACCGCTGGGCATAAAGCCCGATTAATGTCACCGGCACGAGGCCTGCTAGGCTCGAAGCCCGAATGTCAGAATATTATTATATGCTTTTCACATTTCACTATCACATATCGAATCATAAACATTTATTCCCATTGCAATAAATAAATTTGAAATCAATCTAATCCATCATTATCACATTCGGCCAACTCATGGTTTTACACCAAGCTTATACAAATTTTATCATTCACTAGATATGTAAATGATCTTTAAATAATAAGTAGCTCAAGAACTTACTCATTCACCTTGCATTAGCCAAAATAATTTCCATCATATACTCAACATAAATCATCAACCAATATGTAGATATACATTCGCCATGATGCAATTGGATATTAACATTCATCAATTTTTAATAGTCAAGATAACCATAATTTATTCTTTGACATAATTTAACTAAAGGACTTCCCTCGGTTGTCGATAGTCCGTGCAAGGAATCGGCTATTCGAGAACCTTCGTCTTTCCCCGGTCTAATTCGGTCTTTCTTTGCTCTTGATCTAAAACACATTAGAATTTAGCTCATTTAATCTCATTTCATCTCAATTTAGTCCCAAAACATCCAAATGGGCAATTTACCATTTTGCCCCTAATGTTTCCCATTTTACAATTTAGTCCTATTTGCACAAAACACAAAATATGCAAAATTTTCCAACATCCTAGTTTGGCCGAATCTTCATTATAGTCATAGGTGTCCATGCATTTCATTTATTTGACATTTTAATCCTTCACAACTTTATTCTTTTCAATTTAGCCCTATATACTCAAAATTATCAAAAATTTCAATACAAAACTTGTAAATCTTTAACATACATTCAATTTAAAACCATCAAACATCAAAACTATCCAAGCATGTTAATGGTCGAATCTTAAATACATAGTATTTTCAAAAATTTAAACATGGGTTGTATAGGATTTAAAGCAAGCATTCCAAATATGCAAAAATTTTCAAAAACTAAATAAAACACATACCCTTAATTAAGCCCCAAAGTGCCGAAATTTTCAAGCTCCTACAATGGAGTTCTTCATCCAAGTTTCGCCAAGAAGATGAGTAAGGTAAGGTTCTCTTTCATCCCACTTGTTTTTATTATTTAATGATAAAACAAACACATTTTTATTAACATTATTTTAACACCTTAATATAACTATCTAATAAGCTAATTTAACAATAATTTGGACTTATAAAGGCCCATTGCCGTCCCTTACTATGGTGAATGGGCTAATTGCCCTTTTGGTACACCCACTTAAAAAGCCAAAATCAATTTAGTACTCTTCACTTAAGCATGCAACTTTTTCGCTTTTCTCGATTAAATCCTTTTTATCAAATTGAGCACTTAAACGACTAAATTTTTCTACGAAATTTTCACACTCACTAAATCACATATAACAAACACAAAATATAATAATATTAAAAAATATCTCTCGTGCTCGGATTCGTGGTCCCGAAACCACCGTTCCGATTTGGGTCAAAATTGGTCTGTTACAACTCTCCTCCCCTTAAGGATTTTCGTCCCCGAAAATCTTACCGTTAAATAAGTTCGGATATTGTTGCCTCATCGACTCTTCAGGCTCCCACGTAGCCTCTTCAACTCCGTGATTTATTCCATAAAACTTTTACTAATGGAATTCTTTTATTCCTCAACTCTTTTATCTCCCTGCTAAGATACGGATCGGTTCCTCATCGTATGTCAAATCGATTTAATTTCAATCTCTTCGGTGAAATCACATGGGACGGATCCGATCTATATTTCATAAGCATCGAAACATGAAATACATTGTGTATCTTTTCTAACTCGGAGGGCAATCTTAATCTATAAGCAACCGGTCCAATACGCTCAATGACTTCAGACGGTCCGATAAATCTCTGACTCAACTTGCCTTTCTCGACCGAATCGGAATATTTTCTTCCATGGAGAAACTTTCATGAACACCCGATCTCCGACTGAAATTCAATGTCCTTGCGCTTTAAGTCGGCATAGGACTTTTGACGATCCGGCAAACTTTCAAATTACTTCTAATCACAACCACTTTCTGCTCGGTTTCTTTAATCCAATCAACCCCGTGTATCTTATTCTCACCGAGCTCACCCAATACAACGGTGTGCGACATTTTCGACCATATAAGGCTTCATAAGGCGCCATTTTTATGCTAGATTGAAAACTATTATTGTAAGCAAATTCGATCAAAGGTAGGTATCGCTTCCCATGTACCTTCAAACTCGAGAACGCAACACCTCAACATGTCCTCAAGTATCAAAATAGTTCGCTCGATCGACCGCCTGCTTATGGATGGAAAGTCAGACTAAAATGAAGTTTAGTACCTAAAGCATCTTGCAATTTCTTCCGTAACCGTGATGTAAATCTTGGGTCCCTATCTCGAGACAATGGAACTCGCACATCATGCAATCTTACAATCTGCGACACATACAATTCGCAAAGTTTGTCAAGTGAATAGTCGGTGCGCACTGCAGACAAAATGAGCTGATTTAGTCGGTCTATCAACGATAACCCACACAAAGATCTTTCTTACTAGGTGTCATAGGGAGTCCAGATACAAAATCCATGGAAATTCTATCCCATTTCCATTCGGTATCGAGGATTGGTGAAGTAAACCGGATGGTACTTGATGCTCACTTTTTATTTGTTGACAGATTAAACACTTGGAGACAAATTCGATATATCTCATTTCATGCCAGTGCCACCAATAGAATCTGCTTTCAAATCATTATACATTTTTGTGCTACCCGGTGTATCGACATTCGGCCATTATGGGCCTCACTCGTAATCATCTCAGATCAAATCTGCGTTCAAGAAACACACAACCGACTTTTATAATTCAAACAATCATTTGCATCTATCTCGAAAATCGATTCGTAGCGCTTTCACACGAAACCGAATAGCAACTAACTTTTTATCAACTTTCTCGTGCATCACAAATTTGCTCGAATAAGCATCGGTCTTGCTTGTAACTCGCTATGATTGAACCATCATCGACATAGCCACCCGTATGCGCTTAATGCACGAAGAGCAAATAATGATTTTCGACTTAACGCATCCGCAAACAACATTAGCTTTCCCCGGATGGTAGTCAATCACTAATTCATAGTCTTTCAACAATTCTAACCATCGGCGTTGTCTCAAATTTAGATCTTTCTGAGTCATTAAATATTTTAGACTTTTATGATCTGAATAAACATGACATTTTTCACCGAATAAATAGTGACGCCAAATTTTCAATGCGAATACAATGGTCATGCTAATTCCGGATCGTGAGTTGGATAATTCTTTTCATGTGGCTTCAATTGTCTTGAAGCGTAGGCTATCACCTTGCCTTCTTGCATTAAAACACAACCCAACCCATTCAAGGAAGCATCACTAAAAATAGTAAATTCTTTACCCGATTCAGCCGAGTTAACACTGAGCCTCGATCAAAAGGGCTTTCAACCGCTCAAACTTTTCTCGACACCTTTCTCGACCACTCAAATTTGACATCTTTCTCGTAGTAGTCTCGCCAAAGGTGTAGCTATTACGGAAAAACTTTACAAATCGCCTATAATATCCCGCAAGGCTCGAAAACTTCTGGATCTCTAAAACATTCTTTGGTGGTTTCCAATCAAGTGTGGCTGCTATTTTATTTGGATCCACCCGAATACCGACACCGAAATCACATGACCCAAGAAGTCGACTTCATTCATCCGTAACTCACACTTACCGAATTTTGCATATAACCGTTGGTTTCTCAAAGTTTGTAGTACTACTCTCAAATGCTCAACGTGCTCGCTTCATTTTTGGAGTAGATCAATATATCATCAATAAATACTACTACAAACCGATCCAAAATCGCCGAAAGACTCGGTTCATTAGATCCATAAAAATGCAAAGCAGTGCATTTGTGAGTCCAAATGGCATAACTAAAAACTCATAATGTCCGTACTGCTCGAATGCGCCTTTGGCACATCCGAATCTCTCGACTCGCAATTGATAATAGCCCGATCTCAAATCTATCTTCAAAAACACCAAGCCCCCTTCACCGATCAAATAAATCATCAATCCGAGGTAACGGTACTTATTCTTTATAGTCACCTTATTTAGTTGCTTGTGAATCGATACACATTCTCATAGTCCCATCCTTCTTTTTCACAAATAAAACCGTGCACCCAAGGAGAGAAACTCGGTCGTGCGAAGCCCTTATCTCACAACTCTTGCAATCGCGCTTTCAATTCTTTTTAATTCGAGAGGCGCTATTCGCATGCGGAGCTATCGAAATCGGGTCGCCTCGTACCAACTCAATGCCGAACTCAATCTCTCGCACCGGGGTAAACCCTGAGTTCTTCAGAAACACATCGTATTCACATACAACCGATACAGATTCAATTTGTTTCTGACATTTTATTATCCAAAGACATAGGCCAAATAAGCTTCACACCCTTTTCTCACATACTTTTGGGCTAACATTGAAGATATTGCTGTAGGCAACCCATTTATGTCGCAGATTTAATTCGATGGTCTCACAGCTTCGACATCTCAAATCGATAAGCTTTCTTTTACAATCCACTACCGCCTCATGTGAAGTTAACCACCCATACCCAAGATTATATCAAATTCACAAAGGGCAACAACATTAAATTAGCTGGAAGCAATAATCCCCAATCATCAACGGGCAATCTCTACACACTTTATTAACAAGCACACATCTACCCAAAGGGTTGGACACTCGAATCACAAACTCGGTAGACTCAACTAGCGAGTCTTTCCGAATTTCAAAGTTTCACACACATATGAATGAGTCAAACCAGATCAATTAATGCAATCACAAGAGTATCATAAAGAGTGAAAGTACCGGTAATGACGTCGGGGAGGAAGCATCCTCTCTAGCTCGTGGCAAAGATATGCTCTAGCCGAGCTCTAGCCTCGCATCGATCTGTAGTATTCTTCGTTCTTTCGACTACCACCTACATTGCCCGAATGTTCGGGTGGTCTACCTCGCATTGACACATTGCTCGGCTTAGTGCTCGATCGCATTCTCGCTTTCGCTTAACTTCTGACACTCTCTAATAAAATGATCCGATGATCCACATTTATAGCAAGACCGGTCGTGAAATCTACAACTCCCGAGTGCCATTTCCCACAAAGGCTTGCACTCGACTCTATTTTGTGGAACATTACCAACATCAAGCTATCGAGGTAGCTCGGGAGCTCATAGGAGGTTGATCCCGCCTAGGTGGATCTGTATTAGCTTTCTCTTTAGTGTAGTAGTCGTCTCTAGGCTTCTTGGTCGTGGAATGAAAGACTTTACCCAAGATCTTTTACGAATGTCTCTAGCTTCAGCCTCACCTTTCTTTTCTTTTTCCCGAGTTCTCCACTTTTTGCAAGCTCTTTCAACTAAAGTCACAAACTCTTGAATTTCAAGAATACCAACAAACATCTTTATATCTTCATTCAGTGCCATCTTCGAATCTTTTACACATAATAGCTTCAAAAGAAACACATTCTCTAGCATATCTCACTGAGTCCGACAAATTTTCGTTTATATTCCGTCACGGTCATTCGTCCTTGTTTCACCAAGGAATTCTTTTCGCTTTTGATCGATGAATCTTTGGCTAATATATTTCTTGCGAATTCATTCTCGAAAAATTCCCATGTCACTTTTTCTTTCTAACCACTGATACTAGTGTGTTCCACCAATGATATGCAAAGGTCCTCAAGAAGGATATATCACATTTCAAGCATTCATCCGAGTACAAGATAGCTCATCAAGTACCCGTATAGTGTTATCAAGCCACATTTCGCTCTCTCAAAGATCATCATCATCATTGGCTTTAAATTCTTCAGCCCCAAATTTTCGGATTTTATCAATCGGGGCCTACTAGATCTCAAATGGATCTATCATCTGGGTCTTTGAAGGAATCTGAGCCGGATTATTCAGTGGGTGGAGGTTCGTGTACATTCGGGTTATTCTGAATAAATTGGGCAAACCACTCATTCATCATCTGATAAAAGGCTTGTTTAGTCTCTCCTTCGTGGCTACCCGAAACAGGTCGAGAGTCTATCGGCGCTAATCCGTGGGCACGGTCAGGCGCGACGCTCTCCCCATCATCAGCTATGGCTCTTTCAGGATCAGTGTCCATTTACTATATAAAACAAAGTTCAGGCTGTCAAAAGTCACCACGCTATCAACATATAATAAAGGCATGTATAGCTAGACTCACACGCGCTACGATAGTCCTAGAATCGACTAAACCGTAAGCTCTGATACCAATCAAATGTAACACCCCTTACCCGAAGCCCTTACCGGAATCGAGTACGTGGCATTACTAGACTTGACTATTAACTTAAGGTGTAAAATTTTAAAGCTGTCCAACTGTGTCATGCTGACTAAATCGACCATAACTTGAGTTATAAAACTCGAAATTTAGATCCGTAAATTTTCCTTGAAACTAGACTCATATAACATTTCACCATAATTTTTCCAGAATTTTTCATCTGGTCAATTAGTACAGTTTATTCATCAAAGTTACCCTTATTACACTGTCTAACAATTCTGACCTGTCTCTACAAAAATACAGTTATCTCATTGCAAAATTTTCATATACTGTTCTAGTTTATACCAATGAAAAATAGACTCAATAAGGGTTTTACACATATAACCCATGCTTCCTAATTATTTTTGTACAATTTTTGACAATTTTTCCAAAACAGAACAGTGACTCACGAATGCATTCAGAGCAGGTCTCACTAAAACTTAATTATCTCATAATATATAAATCTTTTGCCTACTCTGTTTCTTCCATGTAAAAATAGACACAATAAGGATTAATTCTATACTTCATTCACCATCTAATTCGACTTATCCTATTTTTGGTGATTTTTCTAACTCACATCACTGCTGTAACTAAAGACTGTTTCTATACTAAATATGCTTTCTAGCTTATAACCGGATATACTCACATGCAATTCATACTCTCCATGCATTTTTAATCACTTACGAAGATAGCTTGTACTTAAAACATTCACATGATATTCTAACATCATCGATTTAAAGGAGTATCACTATTACCCACATTTATGACAAAACCCCAAAAACATACATAACCAAATATTTAGCCATATTCGCATGGCTGTTATATACAAGGTCAAACATCGTATGTTTGTAAAACTTCATCTAGCCTATACATGCCTTCTAAATCGCAACCAAAAATTCAAAATACCAAAGGAAGGCGATAGTGTGGATGACTTCTTGAAGATCCTTCACGGGCCCGCAACGTGACCAAAATCTATAAAACAAAGAAGAACATTTCACGTAATTAAGCTTACTAGCTTAGTAAGTCCTAACTCATGATAATAAAACATTTATACTTGAAAACCAATTGTTCCATAATAGCACATTCTAACTCGAATTCCATCATATAACATCCATCAATATTAATTTCAAACACATATAACACAATTCTCACAATATTAATTTAACCCAGGTAATATTAAGCATACATACCTTACATGCTTACCTGAAACGTAAACCCAATAAATTAACTTTAAGTTATCTTGAACAAGGATTCGATTTATCTTTGGTAAAGTACATCACCGGCATCAAGCCTGCTAGGCATAAAAGCCCGTAAAGTAACACCGGCACAAGGCCTGCTAGGCGTAGAAGCCCGATAAATAACACCGGCACAAGGCCTGCTAGGCAAAAAGCCCGATAAATAACACCGGCACAAGGCCTGCTAGGCATAAAGCCCGATTAATGTCACCGGCACGAGGCCTGCTAGGCATAAAGCCCGATTAATGTCACCGCACGAGGCTCGCTGGGCTCAAGCCCGAATGTCGAATATTATTATATGCTTTTCACATTTCACTATCACATATCGAATCATAAACATTTATTCCCATTGCAATAAATAAATTTGAAATCAATCTAATCCATCATTATCACATTCGCCAACTCATGGTTTTACACCAAGCTTATACAAATTTTATCATTCACTAGATATGTAAATGATCTTTAAATAATAAGTAGCTCAAGAACTTACTCATTCACCTTGCATTAGCCAAAATAATTTCCATCATATACTCAACATAAATCATCAACCAATATGTAGATATACATTCGGCCATGATGCAATTGGATATTAACATTCATCAATTTTTAATAGTCAAGATAACCATAATTTATTCTTTGACATAATTTAACTAAAGGACTTACCTCGGTTGTCGATAGTCCGTGCGAATCGGCTATTCGAGAACCTTCGCCTTTCCCTGGTCTAATTCGGTCTTTCTTTGCTCTTGATCTAAAACACATTAGAATTTAGCTCATTTAATCTCATTTCATCTCAATTTAGTCCCAAAACACCCAAATGGGCAATTTACCATTTTGCCCCTAATGTTTCCCATTTTTACAATTTAGTCCTATTTACACAAAACACAAAATATGCAAAATTTTCCAACATCCTAGTTTGGCTGAATCTTCATTATAGTCATAGGTGTCCATGCATTTCATTTATTTGACATTTTAATCCTTCACAACTTTATTCTTTTCAATTTAGCCCTATATACTCAAAATTATCAAAATTTCCAATACAAAACTTGTAAATCTTTAACATACATTCAATTTAAAACCATCAAACATCAAAACTATCCAAGCATGTTAATGGCCGAATCTTAAATACATAGTATTTTCAAAAATTTAAACATGGGTTGTATAGGATTTAAAGCAAGCATTCCAAATATGCAAAAATTTTCAAAAACTAAATAAAACACATACCCTTAATTAAGCCCCAAAGTGCCGAAATTTTCAAGCTCCTACAATGGAGTTCTTCATCCAAGTTTCGCCAAGAAGATGAGTAAGGTAAGGTTCTCTTTCATCCCACTTGTTTTTATTATTTAATGATAAAACAAACACATTTTTATTAACATTATTTTAACACCTTAATATAACTATCTAATAAGCTAATTTAACAATAATTTGGACTTATAAAGGCCCATTGCCGTCCCTTACTATGGTGAATGGGCTAATTGCCCTTTTGGTACACCCACTTAAAAAGCCAAAATCAATTTAGTACTCTTCACTTAAGCATGCAACTTTTTCGCTTTTCTCGATTAAATCCTTTTTATCAAATTGAGCACTTAAACGACTAAATTTTTCTACGAAATTTTCACACTCACTAAATCACATATAACAAACACAAAATATAATATTAAAAGTATCTCTCAGGCTCGGATTCGTGGTCCCGAAACCACCGTTCCGATTTGGGTCAAAATTGGTCTGTTACAAAAGATGATAAATGAGGAATTATTCTTTAATTAGGAAAATAAGAGAGAAGTGATGGCCAAGTAAGGGACTTTGAGTTTAATAATTTTGGCTAAGCAAGGATAGTTGTTGAATTATCATTTATTTTAGGTGATAATTAAAGAGATAAAGCTATCAAAATAGAAGAGTGATGGCCAAGTAAGGGATTCTAAGTTAGTACTTTCGGCTACTAAAGGAAAAGAAGGCCATTCATTCTTTCTTTCAACTCTCCCTCTGCCGAATTCTCTCTAGCAAATAACTCTTCTCTTCTCTTTTATTTTTGTCAAGCCGAAATACCTTGTGCTCTAGCCGAATCCTCCATCTTTATTCTTCTTTCTCTTCTCTTTCTTTATACCAATCAAAAAGCTGAAATCAAGATCCTTCTAGCCTACATAGTCGAATACTGTTAAAGGCTCAAGCAAGGATTGCCGATTCCTAAAGTAAGGAGATCTTTCGGGATTTACTAAGTGTCGACTACAAGGAATGAGAAGTTCTTTTCCCGAAGGTACACCATAGGCCGCGTGTTCCCTAGTTATTCGGTGAGTTTCGGGATTTAAAATCCACAAGGTGTTTCAACAGATAATTAAGACAATGGATACTTTCAGGATTCGAAATCGCAAGTGATTGCCGATTTCAAGAAAGAAGGATACAAAGTTTTCGGCATTTGATTAGACATCAATCGGCACCAAGGGAATTAAGGATCTAAGGCAGTAGATCGGATTTCGGGATTCGGTGAATTCGTTAAGCGAATCAGGTGTGTACCCCACACTAATCTTAATAGATTTATGGCTTAAACTTGATATATGTGTTAATATGAAAGTGTAAGAATGTGGCTAAGGTACCATGTTATGGTACAAAGTACTCAGGTACGTTTCCTACTCCTACTAGGATTATGAAATATGTTATATTTAACATGTGATAAGTGATAAGAATGTGAAATTTGGCATGTTAATGCATAATATGTATGATATGGGGCATATGGGTTATTGAAAAGGGGAAGTGAATGTGGTGACCTAAGACCACGATATCTGAATGTGGTAACCTAAGACCACGATATCTGAATGTGGTGACCTAAGACCACGATACCTGAATGTGGTGACCTAAGACCACAATATCTGAATGTGGTGACCTAAGACCACGAATATTTATAAGGGCGATGAGCACGTCGACTGCAGCGACTGCCTTCGATGGTGTGTAGCGGATGGAAGGTTGACTTAGTAGTCCCCATGGTGTGCAGGTTGGTACGGGTGATGTGTAGCGGATGGCATATAGGTTTGGGTTCGGGTTGCATCATATGTTTATATCTGATATATGAATGTGTATGTAATATGATAGTGAATGCCTAAACTGTTAAATTTTAGTGTTGTGGTACACATTGAGTCTGTTGACTCACCCCGTTGTGGGAACATTTTTCAGGTGATGATCAGTAATGGACCGGGTCGGCAGGAGCTCAGTGGTGGCCATGCCCAGCAAGGAAATTATTATGTGGACTCTTTATTTTTCTAAGTACTTTAAATTTCATTTTGGGTTTTTTATTTGATGTAATAAGGCCATAGTTGAACTATTTTACATTTATTTTATTTATTATGTTTACAAATTTTTATCAATTAAAGTTTAAGTAAATTTCTTTTAAATTAAACCCTAAATGTTTTGACACCTAAGATAAAGGGATTTCAATATAAGATAACCCTGTTTCAACTCCAGCCCAACCCAATTCGAACTTTCTCCCAAAATCACTTAAAGTTTTTCAAAGTGCAAACGAATTTGAATAGGTTTTTCTTAAGGAACATACCAGATCCGGTCCAGGCTCGTGGGCTGGGTGTGGGGTGTTTCAAGTGGTTTGCCACCACAGATGATATTTTAGTGACTCGTCCCAGTGGCTTAGTACCACAGTGGTTTGGCCCCACATATTACATTGAAAAGGGATTGTCACCAGTGGTTTGATACCACAAAGTGGGTTGGCACCACATATGGATAATTGTGACTTTGGGTCACCAGTGGTTTGGCACCCCCAGTGGTTTGGTACCACATTTATTTATACTTTGATTGTGACTTTGGGTCACCAGTGGTTTGGTACCACACGGGGTAGGATATGGAGTTCTGGATGGCTAGGTTTTGGGTTGCATGACATGCATATTTTCATATGAAATTGTGCAAGGGTTTAACACCCATTGGATGAGGATTTACACACTGAGTCTCGATAACTCACTCCTTAGTTAAATTTTGCAGGTAATCATTAGATCGCGGATTTGGGAGCTGAGGTGGACTCGTGGAGGCAATACATATGTTTACTCGTAAATTCGTTTCTTTTATTTGGACTTATTTTTATTTTGGTTTTTGTTATGTAATAAGGCCTTGGGTATTTTATTTGGTTTCAGCTTTCAATTTGTTTACTGCTTATTATTAAATGATCAGTATGGGATTTTCCTAAAATGTTAATAAATCGTTTCTTATTCAAAATTACTTAAACTCAATTTTTCATAATAAATATAAAGAATACGAACTACTTAACGAACGCACAGTTTTTAGACATTCCTTTCATGTGACATGCCAGATCCGGTCGTAACGTTTAGGCCGGGTTTGGGGTGTTACAATAAAATTCCTTTTCCTTCTCCGTTTCTTCCATATCAAATTGACACAGTAAGCTTTAATTTGATATCTTATTCACTTTCTAATTCCTTTTCTCCTATTTTTCACGATTTTTCAAAAACACACCACTGCTTCTAACCGAAACTGTTTTATTACAACCACTACAATCATACGTATCCCGAGTGATCACGGATACCTATTTTTGGTTTTCTTCGGTATTTCGACCGAGTCACCAAATATTTTATACAAAATTTTAGAGAAGTGTGAGATTACACACCATTTCAGATATGTATACGGAAGGTATGGGATTACACACCTGATTTTGGTTTCCTAAAGAACCACTCGTCGATGACCTAGAAATATACCAACCAAAAGTTAGCTCGGATTTCCAAAAGATTTCATATAACTTACACTTGAATCATTTACCATTATGTCCGAAGGTAGAATATATCGAGTGATTTGTCCCTAAAACATATAGTCGATTATTTCAAATTATTACTCCGTTAGCAACCAATCGAATATTGAATAATACCAATAATCCATAAGAACTCATTACCTTATTAATATTGGATCCGATTTCTCTGTTTGACTTAGGGCTAGAATCATACACGGCCTCCCACTTAGAACACTATGAAAAGAAGGGTGATTAAGACATGAAGGAGTGGAAGATAACAACATTTCGGTTAAGATCGAGATTTACAACCGAATAATGATAAATACCTATTCAGCCAGAAAGAAAGAATATGAACATAGAAAAGAATTCACTTACCGATTTAATTGGAGAAAAGAATGTCAACCCACTTGAGAAAATGATAAAAAAGAGATGAATGAACAAATTTTAGTCTCAATGGTTTGGGTACATTCGGCAACAAGAAGAAAGAAAAGAAGAGAATATGTTCACTAATGGCTTGTAATTTTGGCACAAGGCAAAAGAAGAGATTTGGAGAAAACACAAAATTGTGCAAGAGTAGATTTTGGCCTAACAAACACCAAAATTCTATCAAAAGGCAAAGGAGAAGTTCGGCTAAGAGAATAGTAATTTGGAGAAAATGGCACACTTGATGCTACAGGAACTTGACCAAAACAAGCACTAAAGCTTTACCAACAAACCAAAAAAATTCGGCTACCCCCCTTACACAGAAAACCGTCCACATACATGGCCATAATGGTCAAAATTAGCCAACCACACTTTCCATAACACTTCCCTTGAAAAAGGCCACTTGTTCCCCTTACTTTTCCCTTTTTCTTGATTTCTTTCCTCACCTTCATTCTTTCCTATTCTCCTTAGCCATCTTGCCAAAAATAAAAGTCCACATTGCCATATTTGCTAGCTTGGCCGACACTTAGGGAAAGAATGCAAAAATAATAGTCAAAATTTTGCACTTGATGGGATTTGAACCTCTTCCCTCAAAGTCTATCATGTGGCGCCATATCCTTTTTACCAATTACTCAATTATGCTAGTAACTTACTCATTTATTTCTATAAGCCTTGAAGCTACTTATCATCTCTCCTTAATAGAATTAAACCTAAAATTTTTCCTATAGCCCATCTTGAACCCGGAACTTCCTAGAAACCTCGTAACCTTCCAAATTCACCTTCCTAATTAGTCCAATCTTGAAATAATGCCATTCTCTTTTTCTCAAAATTTTAAACACTTCTATGCTCAAGGCCCAATGGGCCCAATCCTACTAGGCCCAATTTCAGGATGTTACTATACTACCCTCCTTAAAGAAATTTCGTCCCCGAAATTTCCAACCAACTACTAAACGCATCTCTCAAATCATACCACTATGCTTTCGCTGCGCACTCTGATCTTAATAACCACAATGTACTTTTAACATAATCTTGAATCCTTTTTCACACAACCAAACATCTAACCACAAAAGCAAACAGTTATCTACCACATAGACCTAAAATTTTCTACATTCAATCATCACATCCAACCAAAACATACCTGACTTGATGGTGATGAAACAATCCCGAACCTTATGCTCCTTAGACCCGCATCTCAAGCATGCTCCTGACCTCCTCCAGCATTCTCCCGGATGACGCTTTCTACAATAATTGCAAGTCAGAAAGTTTGGACGTGTCTTAACACGCTTTACGGAACGAGAATGCGACCCAAAAGAACCGCGATCTAATTTCTTCTTACAGTCCATAGACCCAACTCGAAGTGCCTTTACGATTCCTTTAACCTTCTCCAATACTTCCTTAACTATCTAATTCAGTTCATCAACTCCAGCTCGATCATGAGATCCCGTCTTAGCCACTGGCGATACCAGCTCCTCCTTTTCGGAAACACGCCCCGATGGTGAAGATCTAGTCCTAGCACCTCGGCCTCTAGCACGTCCGCGTCTATGTCTTCTAGCGCTCATGTTCACTAAGTTGATATAATCTTGATTACGAGCTTTATGAATCATTATTCTATTTCAGTGTTTATTAAACAATATTTTATGGTGTATAGGAAGTAAAGTTGCTTTCGTAATACGTATCTAAGGTCTCAACCTCTATAGTTTCAACTCCTAATGCTAACAGTTCTAGAGTATTCTATTTTGTGAAATTTTCTTACCACAGTACTAACACAATAATCATAAAATAAAAACACATACATACTTGACTTGGTGTCGGATACCCGTGGTGCCATACTTCCTTTAGAACATGCATTTATAAATTAAAATTCAAATAGCTTTGGAAAAAGTTTTTGAACCCAAACCACAGTCGAGTTTTAAAACTGGGCTCTGATACCATAAAATGTAACACCCCAAACCGAGCCCATGCGTTATGAGCGGATTTGGTATGTCACACGAGCAAAACATGTTAAACCCTTTTTATTCGTACTAAAATATTGCTTTGTTAAAATCAAGAAAACAAGTTTGATTTGATAAAATACTACTAACCTCGAAGATTTGATTGATAAATCGATAAATTTGAACTAATGATTTTATAAAACCATGACTTTTGAAAACAACGTTTAAATTCGAAAGAGAATCCGAGTCTCTTCAAAATTTCGTTGATATTTCGAAAGAAAATATCCGTGTTAAAAATATTTGTAAAAGTTTATTTTGAAATCCATTTGTTAATCGATTTTGGAAACCATTATTTAAGTTTTTAGAAAATTTCCTTTTTAAACAATTTAAGAAAAATAATAAAATCATCCCAACCATAAAGCAAAAATAAAAAAATAATGCAGAGGCCTTGTTACAACATTTAACCCAAAATAGTAAAGTGAACAAAAATAGAAATCTAAGTTCCAAAATGAAAACACCATTTCTGAAGTATGGCCTCCACCGAGTCATCCATGGCCCAAGTCCACGTCACTGAGCATTACCTACAGGGATTAAGAAAAGAAAGGGTGGTGAGTTACAAAAACTCAGTGCGTAATCCCATTACTGTTATCCATTGGGCCGGAACCCATATAATAATCATCTTGGGCCTAAGCCCATTTACATAACAATCTTAAAATGAAGCAAATGTATGAATGTATGCAATTCCCAACCCAACCTAATAATCCATCCGCTACACATCACTCGTACCATCAAACACACCTGTGGGGATCTTTTGTCAACCCACCCCGGCAACACACCAATCGCAGGCATTTAGCCATTTATAATATATCAAATTTGAATTGTGGACAAGCCACTAGAATAACAGAATATATGTGGCTTAGCCACCAGACAAAATGTGACAGAGTCACCAGAATATGTGGCAGAGCCACCAAATTTCTTCTCTTCAACATTTTCCCAACCCATGCAAATTCATGTAGATGCATCATACATAGCAAATCATAATATTTACAATATATTTATTACAAACAATTTGGCCCATTAACACTTTGCAAAAATCGGCCCATTAGGGCATTATCTCAAGTCGGCCCATCATGCCATATATCAGATTGGCCCATTTAGCAATATAACAAATCGGCCCATTTAGGCAATATAACAAATCGGCCCATTTAGTAAAATATCAGATCAGCCTATTTAGCAAAATATCGGATTGACCCATTTAGCAAAATATCAGATCGGCCCATTAAACAATTTCGTAATTCGGCCTTTTAAGGGCATTTTCATAATTTTGACCCATAGGGCATTTTCATAATTCGACAATTTACCCACTAATGTTAATTCGGTAATTTACCCTCCAAGGGTATTTTGGTAATTGACCCTCCAAGGGTATTTTGGTAAATTTCACAAACCAAACTTAACTACTAATTTGGGGCAGAAAAATCGAAACTGTCCATCTACGTCATACTGACCAAATTGACTATAACTCGAGTTAGGAATCTCGAAATCTAAATCCGTATATTTTCCTTGAAACTAGACTCATATGTCTTCTTACTACAATTTTTCCAGAATTTTTGGCTTAACCAGTTAGTACAGTTTATTCCTTAAAGTTTCCTTTGTTTCATTGTCCAACGATTCTGACCTCTCTTACCTTAATTTCAATTATCTCACTGTACGATTTTCATATACTGCTCCCACTTGTTTCTATTGAAAATAGACTCACTAGGGAATCTATAAATATATCCTATAACTCATAATTCACTTTGTACAATTTTCAATGATTTTTCCCAAAACAGATCAGGGAACCACGAAGTCATTCAGAACCAGTCTCACTAAAATTAAGATATCTCAAAATATAAAATTCCTTTTCCTTCTCCGTTTCTTCCTTATCAAAAAAGACACAGTAAGCTTTAATTTGTTATCTTATTCACTTTCTAATTCATTTTCTTCTCTTTTTCATGATTTCTCAAAAACACGCCACTGCTTCTAACCAAAACTATTTTATTACAAAATACGATTACCACTACGATCATACGTACGCCCGAATGATCACGGATGCCAGTTTTTGGTTTTCTTCGGTATTTCGACTGATTCACCGAATATTTCATACAAACTTTCAGAGAAGTTTGAGATCACACACCATTACAGATATGTATATGGAAGGTACGGGATTACACACCTGATTTTGATTTCCTAAGAAACCACTCGTCGATGACCTAGAACAATACCAACCAAAAGTTAGCCTCAGATTTCCAAAAGATTTCATATAACTTACACTTGAATCACTTACCACTATGTCCGAAGGTAGAATATATCGAGTGGTTTGTCCCTAAAACATATAGTCGATTATTTAAAATTATTACTCCGTTAGCAACCAATCGAATATTGAATAATATCAATCATCCATAAGAACTCCTTACCTTATTAATATTGGATTCGATTTCTCTGTTTGACTTACGGCTAGAATCATACACGGCCTCCAACTACGAAAGGGTGATTAAGACATGAAGGAGTGGAAGATAACAACATTTCGGTTAAGATTGAGATTTACAACCGAATACTTGTAAATACCTATTCGGCTAAAAAGAAAAAATATGAACATAGAAAAGAATTCACTTATCGACTTAATCGGAGAAAAGAGTGTTAACCCACTTGAGAAAATGATAAAAAAGAGATGAATGAACAAATTTTGGTCTCAATGGTTTGGGTACATTCGGCAACAAGAAGAAAGAAAAGAAGAGAATATGTTCACTAATGGCTTGTAATTTCGGCACAAGGCAAAAGAAGAGATTTGGAGAAAACACAAAATTGTGCAAGAGTAGATTTTGGCCTAACAAACACCAAAATTCTATCAAAAGGCAAAGGAGAAATTTGGCTAAGAGAATAGTAATTTGTAGAAAATGGCACACTTGATGCTAAAGGAATTTGACCAAAACAAGCACTAAAGCTTTACCAACACACCAACAAAAATTCGGCTACCCCCTTACACATAAAACTGTCCACATACATGGCCATAATGGTCAAAATTAGCCAACCACACTTTCCATAACACTTCCCTTGAAAAAGGCCACTTGTTCCCCTTACTTTCCCCTTTTTCTTGATTTCTTTCCTCACCTTCATTCTTTCCTATTCTCCTTAGCCATCTTGCCAAAAATAAAAGCTCACCTTGCCATATTTGCTAGCTTGGCCGACACTTAGGGAAAGAATGCAAAAATAATAGTCAAAATTTTACACTTGATAGGATTTGAACCTCTTCCCTCAAAGTCCATCATGTGGCGCCATATCCTTTTTACCAATTGCTCAATTATGCTAGCAATTTACTCATTTATTTCTATAAGCCTTGAAGCTACTTATCATCTCTCCTTAATAGACTTAAACCCAAAATTTTTCCTGTAGCCCATCTTGAACCCGAAACTTCCTAGAAACCTCGTAACCTTCCAAATTCACCTTCCTAATTAGTCCAATCTTGAAATAATGACATTCTCTTTTTCTCAAAAATTTAAACACTTCTGCGCTCAAGGCCCAATGGGCCCAATCTTACTAGGCCCAATTTTGGGATGTTACACCAACTAACCTTTCCTTGGTAGGAATAAAGCTTCTGAGACACCTCCAAGTAAAATCCTTGACCTTCAGTTGGAAATGGCCATTCCAAATATTCAATTAGGGATCATTATCTTCATTCAAAACAGAATTGGTGTCATACCCGAAATCCTTTTAACCAAAAAACTTGGAACAATTAGGGGTTAAATTGAAAGAAATTGTAGGTTGGCAGTCTCTATTGAGAGACCAGAAAAGTTCGAAAGGGAATAAAGCATGGTTGAGAACCATGTCTGGTTTTGTTAGATTAGGACCTACCAGTCCCTTAGTGGGGGACAAAATGACTGTCAATGGATGGCTCCTAAATGGTTGAAGAAAATGAGAGGAGGTATATAAATAGTCGAGAGGTGACTTTAATGAGGGGATTCATCTAAAATTTTGTTTCATTTTTTTCTATTTATTCATCTTCTTTGTTGCTCTGAAGACGAGATGATTACCGAAAGCTCTACATGGAGCAGTGATCGTGAGGTTTAAGATGGACAAGTAGAGTAACCAATATATTGGTAAGGTTCTAAGCCCTCTAGTATATGTAAACTTTAGGAAACAAAGTTAAGAGTTTCTAGAACCATTTTAAAGGGATTTTGAATGTTTTTAGAAAATTTAGATTTAAAGTGTAAACACTAAGTTTAACCCATGATTTGGTTGTTGATCGCTGTAAAATCAGAGTTTTAAATATTTATAAAAGAATGATCAAACTTGGAAACTAACTCTGACAACAATATTAAGGCAAGTGTACCTATCGCACAGTAGTATAGCTTAGGCAAGACCGGATATCGAACCCAAAGGAACTAAAAGTATTAATACTCACTTTCTTTTTCTTATTTAACCTAAGAATAGAGTGAAGGTTGTTTTTAAACTAAATTGACGACAACTAAACTTAATGAAACAAAGATAAAAAGACGAATTTGGGGATAACTTGAAAAAGACTCAATTGATTTCAATGATACCCTCGGGAAGAATCCACCTAGACTTCACTTATTATCTAACCCTAAATTATATGATTTCTTTACTTAGCTTGATCCGTGAAACTCCCTAACCTATATTAAACCCTATCTCGAGGCGAATAACGTCTAACCCTAGGTTAATTAGTAGAACTCTCGTTCGCTTATAATAACCCCCTAGGATAGCAGTAAATCGATCAATGGACTCCCATATTAGGTTTCACCCTAATCTGACAAAATCTCGTAACCCTATCTCTAGGCGCCCAATCAACTCCGCTTAATTATGTTAGATCTTCTCTTAGGCAAGGTCTATTCCTCCTCCACCTAAGCACATTAGATTTGGATTAAGCAACATAATTAAGAACAAACTAAGTAATTTATCATATAACTTAAAAATCAAATAATAAAATCTTTCTATGTTTTATCCCCCTTTAGGTATCTTAGGGGTTTAGTTCATAATGTAAAAAGAAAACATCACAAGAGAAAAGATAAAACAAAACATAAGAAAAATCCTAAAACCCCCTGAAGGAATTGAAGGAGAATTCCGCCTTCTTGAGTATAACTCCGACTTCCTAGGATGAATCAACTGGCTATCCTCGCGTTATTCCCTAACTCTGACCTTCTCAGCTTGGCTCCTTGGCCTAGCTTTCGCTCGTTTCGGCTTCTGCCGAACTCCCCTTTCAAGTTGCCCCCTTGGGTGTTTATATAGACGTTGTGATGCTTTACTTGGTCTCCAAGTATCCTAATTTAAGTAGAATTCCTACTAGGGTGTTTGAATAGGCTTTGGAATGTGTTTCTTTGCCTCCAAGTATCCTTTCCTGAATGAAATTGCTCTTTCCAGTGACAGGGATACGATCATGGCACACGCCCGTGTGAATTGTGGCTAGGTCGTGTTCAAACTTTTAATGAGGCACGATCGTATAAATCAGGATCAGGTCGTGTTCTAGTAGTTTAACGAGGCACGGCCATGTGGCTTAAAGTCCAGGCCGTGTCGATTTCGTGAATTGGCCCATTTGGCCCGTTTTAAGCCCGTTTTACGTTCTTTTCATCCTTAGGTGCTTTCTTGAGTATAAGACATGAAAAGAAAGGATTAAGAGCACCTTTTACATAAATCGAGGCTTAATTCATCCAAAAGTATATTAAATGTGGGCTTAGAATATGTTACCTTTACAGTTTATCAGTTGTCATGCTTAACTATCAGGAGAATGGAAGTTCTAGCGTACGAAAAAGCTAAGCAGACAAAGCGAAGAAGCATTCAAACCCAGAAATGTAAAAATATGATGCATATTTTCATGAATTTATTAGTATTCGCCATTTTAGGCTAGTATGCATGATAAGGGAAATTAAGAAGGGAAATAGAATAAGATAGGAATGGGAACGTGAGATGATTTTGTTAGATACCGTCATACAGTATTGCGGAGTGTAAATCGTGATGTATGAAGCTTCGAGCCTGATAAACCATAATATACACATATTTTAATCCCACATTTAGCATACTTTTCGGATGATTTATTCCCTGAATTGTGGCATTTGGTGCTCATAATCCTTTAATTTCATGTTTTATACTTAGGAGAGAACCGGAGGATGAAAAGAACGAGAAACGGGCCAAAAATAGAGAAAATAGGCCAAAGTACGAAATTCACACGGCCTGGGCCCAAGCCACACAGCCTTGCCCCTTTTAGCAGACCCAAACACGGCCTGGCCTTGACTTACACGGGTGTGTGCCACGGGCGTGTCCTTGTCGCGACCTATTTTAATTTCACTCAGATTAGGATACTTAGGGGCAAAGAAAAACATTCCAAAAGCCAATATAAATACCCTAAGTATGATCTAAGATGGGGCGATTCAGGTAGGTCGAGGAGCCAAGCCAGAGAAGCCAGAATTGTGGGATTTACTCAAAGAAAGCCAGTTGATTCATCTCAAGAAGCCAAAATCATACTCAAGACGGAGGATCTTCCCTTTAATTTTCATCAGGGGGTTTTAGGGTTTTTCTTATGTTTTGTTTTATATTTTCTTCTGAGATGTATTTTTTTATGGTTATGAGCTAAACCCTCAAATACCTAAGGGGGATGAAACCTAAGACGGATCTTGTTATTGTTTTCTGAACTATATGATAAATACTTGATTTGTTCTTAATTATGTGTTCGTAGTTCTTGTTTTGATATTTCAGGATATTGATTCAAGTACTGATGTGCTTAGGCAGAAGAGGAATATCCCCTATTTAAGAGTAGATCTAGCATAATTAAGCGGAGTTGATAGCAACCCTAGAGATAGGATGAAGAAAATCTGCCGGATTAGGGTCAAACCTAATATGGGAGTCCATAGATCAAGTTAATGCAATTTAGGGGTCTTAATTAGAAAGAGATTTCAATTAATCAACCTAGGGTTAGACGTTAATAGCCTCGAGAGAGGTATTAATATAAATTAAGGAATCCTACGGATCAAGTCAAGTGAATAAATCGTCTGGTTCAGAGTTAAATAACAAGTGAAATCTAGGTGGATTCTTCCTCGGGTATTGTCTTAATCAATTGGTTTTTCCCAAAAGTATTTTCTCAATTCATTCTTTGTGTCTTAGCATCCTTAGCTTAATAGTTAGTTAATTTTAGAATAAATAACAATTCTCTTAATTCTTAGGCTAAATAATAAAAAGAAAGTTAGTATTAGTACTTTTGGTTCCTTTGGGTTCGACATTCCGGTCTTGCCACTAAACTATACTACTGTTCGATAGGTGCATTTGCCTCAATCATTGTCACAACTAGTTTCTAGGCTCGATCATTCATTATATAAGTTTTAAGACTCTGACACATGATTAGAGCCTTGCAGAAGGAACATTGCGGTGTTCGAGCATCAATGTATAGGATGGTGAGAGGGAGGAATGGAAGGGATAAAATGGGAAGAGTGAACATCATGGCGAGTCCATGGGACCAATTGAAGGCTATATGCCTATAATGAGTAAGACTATAACTAAAAGATGTTGTGACATCATGACAGAAATGAGTAAGTGTAATATCTGGGATTTAGGGCTTATGAATTTTTGTTGAATTTTATGTGAAAGCATGTCTATGGGTATTATAAGTATGTTTTATGAATTTTGAGGACCTTAGAATGTACGAAAAATGCCTTAAAAAAATATTAAGTTTCAAGTTTAAAAGAGGAAGCTAGGCAGAGGAGGCCTTAAGAGAGATTGTAGGGAGAATTAGACACAAAAATTAGCTTGTTAAAGTGGCTTGGAGGCGCCACTTAAAGCCTTAGTAAGTGACGCCACAAGCATGGTGCAGGTCTTAAGTTCGAGCAGCAAGGGAAGCAACATTTTGGGACTTTTATTTTCGGCAAAAAGGGGTAGTAGTGGACGGCAATGGGACACCAAGGGGAGGACCTTTAGATGAGGCTAAATTCCTTTTAAAATTTGGCTAAAGATAAGAGATAAATAATGATTTATTTTAAATTATTTTGAATGGGTAAATAAGAGAGAAAAGAGGAGAAAAAGGAGGAAGCTGATAAGAAGTAAGAGTTGGTCGGCCAAGGGAATGTTTTGGATGGTATTTTCGGCTAATCATAGTATAGGTGTGCCGAAATTTAGTTCTCTTCTCATCTTTTCTTCAGTTGTGCCGAAAATTCCCAAAGAGAGCAACTTGTATTCTTTTCTTTTCTTCCTTTTTGCTACTCACTGACATAGCCTAATCTCTCTGCAAATCATTCTCTTTTCTTTTCAATTCTCCGAAAGCCGAAAATAGGATCCCCCTAGCCTTGCCGATTCTCCCTAAGTCCTACACTTTTCTTTTCTTTCCTTGTTAAAACCGAATCTTTCTAAGTGATCATCAAAAGCCGAAAGTTGCCACTCTTTGAATCGATTTCCCTGCAAGCTCTCTCTGCCGATTTCTTAAGGGTAAGATCAATTGTTAGTCAATCTTCAATCTTTTTCTTTTAGCCGAAACTTAGGGACTAATCCTAATTAATGTACTTTGGCCGAAACTCTAAAGGAGGGTTTCGGGATTCTGTGATTGTCGACTACAAGGGGAAGACCGTCGGGATTTTAAAGATCTAAGGGATTTCAACAGAGACCAAGGACAAGTGATATTTCAGAATTTAGATCCACAAAATAAGTGAATCTGACATTCGGCCAAGGCCATATTTAGGGATTTTGATCTGTTTCTTAATTGTTAAAAAGCCAAAAACTAACCAATTGAATGATTTAGTGCTAGGCCGATTGCAAGAAGAGTCATCACAAAGTTTTCAGGATTTGATTAGTAATCAAATCGGCAGCAAGGAACTTGAGATCTAAAGTGTTAGATCAGGATTCTTCGGGATTTCAGTGAAAGCGTTAAGTAAACCAGGTGTGTAGCCCACACTGAATCTTAATAGATTTATGGTAATGTTTTAATGTATGTGTGTTAATGAAAATATGAGAATGTGGCTAAAGGTACCATGCAAGGGTACAAAGTACTCAGGTACGCAAACCTACTCCTACTATGAGTATAATATGACGAATATCGATTATGGCATATGTGAAACTATAAGAATGTGAATAAGGAATATGACATGATATTTGCATGATTTGTATGACATGGGTCATGTGGGTGATATGAAAAGGGGAAGTGATCTGGTGGTTTTTACCACAATATCCGGTGACTCATGTCACGTATCTGAATGTGGTGACTTATGTCACATTTTAATTATCTGGTGGCTATGCCACAATATATATAAGGGCGATGAGCATGTCGTCTGCAGCGACTGCCTTCGATGATGTGTAGTGGATGGAGGGTCGACTTAGTAGTCCCCACGGTATGATGGTTGGTAAGGGTGGTGTGTAGCGGATGGTTATCTAGGTTTGGGTTCGGGATTGCATCATTATTTATATTTGCTATATGTACATGTATATGTATGATCTGATATGCCTAAATCATTGGGACTTTGTGATAGTGGTTACACATTGAGTCTGTTTGACTCACCCCGTTGGGGAATATCTTTTCAGGTGACACTCAGTGATGGACCGGGTCGGCAGAAGCTTAGTGGTGTCCATGTTCAGCTCATATTTTATTTTATTTTTTTTTTGGACTTTCTATTTTTTTTTTTAGTATTTTGGATTTATTCGGGTTTTGTTTTTGATGTAGTAAGGCCACTAGTATGAACTGTTTATGCATGCAAATTTTATTATCTTATCATGACATGAATTTTATCAAATTAAACCTTAAATAATTTTTCTTAAAAATGAAATGTTAAATGTTCTGACACCTAAACATAAATGATTTTCCATTTAAAAGATAATCTTTAAACTCGGCAATTCTTTTTAACTTGTGGTTTTGGAATATAAAAACAAGGTTTTAATAAATCCCCGATTTCAAGAGTAGCAATGTTTTCAATTAAACTCGACACACAATCTTCTCTAAAATTACCCAAAGTTTCTAAAGAAACAACCAGTTCTTAAACCGTTTTACTCAAGGAACATACCAGATCCGGTCAAGGCTCGTGGGTCGGGTTTGGGGTGTTTCAGTAAGACCCTGGCGGAAAGACATCATTACATCATGGTAAACTGGACTAAGACCATTGTTGAACTATGGCATCTTTGGCAGTGTATCGGGATAGAAAACACGGGGTTATATTGAGTAAGACCATAGTTGAGAGATGCTATGGCATCAAGCGATAAGTTGACAACAAAAATGAGTAAGACCATGGTTCAAAGATACTATGGAATCACAAATAGTCCACCGGGACAATAAACACGGGTGATATTGTGTAAGACAATAGCTAAAAGACACCATGGCATCAAAAGATGATTTGATGGTATAATAAAACCATAGTTGAAAAACACTATGACATCGAAGATAGTGTGATGGGACATTAAACATGGGATAATCTGATGGGACATTAAACACAAGATAGTCTAACAGGATGTTAAACACGGGATAGTCAGATGGGACATTAAACACAGGATAGTCTAACAGGATGTTAAACACGGGATAGTCAGATATTGAAAAGTAGGGTCATAGTTAGACTATGGTAGTTAAAGGAGTCCATCGGGACATTAAACATGGGGTTCCTGTGTAAGACCATAGCTCAACTATGGTAGCATAGTGAAAAATAGAGAGAGTCTACCGAGACAATAAAAATGTATGAGAACTCATAACAGAATCGTGGGACAACCCGCTAAGGAGGAAAAAGAGTTAGAAGGATAACGAATGAATGATACACAATGGATAGCCAACGGGATGAAGGAATCCACCAATAATGGAGGAAGGTAATGAGAATGGGAAAAGACTACTAGAGTGGTAGTTGTGAAAGCCAATAGGGCATACGGGTGGTAACCCAGCAAAAGATAGTCGTGGGAAATGATACATTAATGGTGCCTAGTCTGCAGGCAAACAAAAGATGGTATCCAAGGATCGTAGATAAGGATCTGTAATTACTAACCGCCAGAAGGCGCTTAGAGAAACCCTAGATGCTAGAGAATGGATAAAAAGGTATACCAGTTAGTTTACAAGGAAAAGAAGGGACAGAGAGAATCCATTAACAAAGAAAGATATACTGAATGACAGATCTATCTATCAAAACCATTCCCTTAAAGTGGACAACCACTGGGAAAGTACTATCCAAATGGCTAGTTTTGTGGGGACCAACCTAGGAGTGAAAACAAATTATTCACTCCAATGGTAGGCTACTAGGTACTGAAGGGAAAAGTGGACCACCACTCACGGATATGCCACACTATGTGTGAGGTAATGAGAATAAGGTGGATTACGAGGAAGTAATCCAATTGTTAAAAGTCCTAAGTGGGACTTCATCCGCTGAGTAGTGGGGGGCCTCAATGGCTATCCAGATGGATGGAATGTTGGCAAGTCTTTTGGGACCACGATAAGAAAATAGCCTGACATGGACTAAACAAATTTGGGAATGAGCACCAAAAGGAAGAATTTGAGTAAAAGAAAATATAGAGCCAGCACAGATGGTGACAGATATAGAGAATCTGTCAAGGCTAAACGAATGTTGAGAGAATGGTCGGAAGGAAATCACTCAATGATCCATTTGCCAGTGAATAGAATCAGGATTGGGAAAAAGTTCACCATGATAGTTTATGAGTAATGCCTAAACGAGAAGGGATTTATTACATTATTATTAGTATTATTATTTGAACCCCAACATGGTAGGTTATATTTAGGAAAAAGAAACTCTCTAAGTTCATTTGAACTTATGGGGGTTGATTTGTGATTACAAGATATGTAGGATAAGGGACTCGAGAAGGGACTAAGCCAAATCATGTTGAGACAAAAAGTATTAAAGAGAAGTGTTATAAACATAGGACAGAGGTAACTACTAAAGACTACGCCAATTGGAGCGATCAATTTGTATTTGTTAAAACTCCTCCGAGTTCAAAGTTAGGATAATAAGCATTGTATTAAATTTAGACCTTGCTATAAGGTGTCGTAAGAGGTAATATAGATTGTTTTAATGTAGTAAGGTTATAGTCTGAGCAATAACCTGATTAGGTTGTGATGCCTGTACCTGGATTTAACGTTCAGGTCTGGTAAAGGTGTTACAATTGGAATATAAATTAGAGGTTAACTTGCATCTCGATTTCATTGAATAAAATCCATTACTAGGCCAATGCCAAATCATCTTATCCAGACCTTTCTACAGAGCTATCAAATATAAAATGGATCTATACATTTTTCCAAGCCTTTTTTTGGGGCTTTATCTACTCACTACAGCAAAACAGGGCTTTAGTGGCGTTTGGACAAAAAACGCCGCAAAGATTATACATTAGCGGCGTTTGCAAGAAAACGCCGCTAAAAACTGAGCAATAGTGGCGTCTGTAGACGCCGCGAAAAATTGAACAATAAATTAAGCAATAACGGTGTTTTTGTAGAAACGCCGCTAAAAAATTGAGCAATAGCGGCGTCTTTGTAGAAACGACGTTAAAAAATTGAACAATAGAGGCGTTTTTGTAGAAACGCTACTAAAAATTGAGCAATAGCGGCGTTTTTGTCCAAACGCGGCTAAAAAACTGAGTAATAGCGGTGTTCTTATACAAACGCTGCTAATAAACTGAGCAATAGTGGCGTTTAGTAGCTTTTTTTTACAAACGCTGCCAATAAACTGAGCAATAGCGCCGCTAATAAATTGAGCAATAGCGGCGTTTTTATTCAAACGCTACTAACAAACAGAGCAATTTTTGCGTAGGGACTCGTTTCGATTTGATCCGATTTAATTTTCATATTTTTTCTTATTCTTGTTTTGAATTATATTTTATTTTGATACATTCACTTATAAGAAATAAGAAAGTTTCATTTTAGTTACTTAATTATGAAAAGTTACAAATTGCTAACTAAACTATTTTGAAGTTTTCATTTAAGTTACAAAGCTATTAAAATAGATTTAGGGTTTAATGTTTAGTATGTTAATTTAATGGTCTAGGGTTTGTTATTTTGGGTTATGGGTTTAGTGTTTTAAAGCTTGTTATTTGAGGTTTATTGTTTAGGGTTTAAGATCTTATTGTTTAACGGTATTAAGGTTTAAGTGTTAGTGGTTATGGATTAAGGTTAAGGGTTAGGTGTTTAGGGGTTAAGGTTTAGGGGATAGGGGATAAGGGTTAGGGTCTAGGGGTTTAAGGGTCTAGGGGTTGTGATTTTTGTTTATTTATATAATTTTGTTTTTTATTTTGTTTAACTTCTTTAATTTTGTTCGATGTAAAGGTTTGACGGCTGGAAAGACTGAGGCTAGTCAAGGAGAGAATCGTTTTTTTCATCTAAAGAGTATTTAGTACGTGCTTTTTATTTAATTATTTTTTGTGTTTGCTCCCATTTATACTAATTTTGATTGAAATACAATGTTTATTGCATTTATGTAACAGATCAATGATTTTAGTTGTAACCCAGATTAACCCATTATTACTACTACAAAATATACAAAACAAAAAATGTTAACCGAATAATTTAACATGAGAAGTAAACTATATGGAAATTTGCAAATGGTTGGTGAAATTGATAGTAAAGTTTGGTTTAGTTGATGATATGTAATTGGCTAAATGTTGGATTTGTGTGATGAATATAGTAGGTTGGTAATTCGGCTATGATGTGTATAAATGTATGTGAAACTTTGTTGGTATATTTGGTTCTATGAGATTCGAAAATGATGTTTTTATCATATGAGTGCACTAATGTTTGATTCATTTGTGGTTTGGTCATTTGGTTTTGGTTTGTGATGACAAGTTTGTATATATGTTATGCTTAAATATTAGGTATTTATGTTTAGTTTAATATGACTTATTTCATGTGTAAGCATGATGTTTTAGACATGATTAAACAAGTAGATTATATGCGAAATAGGCCATTTGAGTGAGCTTGATGTCTATACACATTTGGTTATGGTATTCATGAAGAATGCGCTATAAGGGATGTGAATTATAATATATTTACATATGTTTCCACGTGAGTTTGCATATTTGTGTTTAATAAGGTGATAAACAAATTATAGTTATTATTTGGCAGCCCTCTGAATCGCTGTTGGCAGCCCTCGACATCGCCTTTAGTAGCCCTTTGAATTGCTGTTGGTAGCCTTCTGTTGCGATCTCCATCGGCAACCTTCTGTTGCTACTCTATTTTCTACCATCTACTTATCTGTTATCTACTATACTGTGAGTTCTTTTTTTAAAACAGTCAGTGAATTAATGTTGTCTGATTTTTTTTTTTATTATTATCCCTAGTTGTTGGAATGCATGGTTAATTGGAAGGTTGAAGATGTGCAAAGCAGGACATGTTTCCTATGATTATCGAATGTTAATGCTTGTTTAATTGGAGTGTAAATGCTGTCCAAAAGAGGGTTGGTTACTTATGTTTTGTCGTATTTAATTGCTTCTGCAAATATGTTAAATTAACTGTCCTAATGTACAGTCATTTATGTTGTTTCATTAGTCAATTATGACGTTTTATTTAATAAATTGAACTGTTCAAATGTTATGTGATGTTGTTTATTGACTTAACTACAAATATGCTGATTTTTCTTTTGGGGCTCCGATTTTGTATAGTTTTGATTGCTGATTTGTCTTTCAATTTGCCATGTTTGCCATTATCTCTTTTTATTAAATTTTATTACCATGTACTTTTTTAAGAAGTAGTATGTTAATTCATTTTTCAAACTTAAATTTTAAGTTTAAGGATTAAAGCAGTCAATTGAACTTAAGAACTAAATTTGGATCATCGGAAGATATATCAGACATATATGAATTATATGAGCAATAGAACTTGAACTTGTGACTCGAGCCATTCTTTAATACTTAACTCAATAAATATTTTGGGAATATAAAGTAAACAAGAAGATGTCAACAGAGCAAGGATAATATGAGAAGATAGCAAAGAGGGAAGATTTCGCGAGACTTTGCTTGGAAAAATAGTCGATTATTCGGGACGCTCTGTCATTGTTGTTGGCCCCTCACTTTCATTACATCGCTGTGGATTGCCTCACGAAATAGCAATAGAGCTTTTCCAGACATTTTTTATTCACGGTCTAATTAGACAACATCTTGCTCCGAACATAGGAGTTGCTAAGAGTAAAATTCGGGAAAAAGGGCCGATTGTATGGGAAATACCGCAAGAAGTTATGTGGGGACATCCTGTATTGCTGAATAGAGCACCTACTCTACATAGATTAGTTATACAGGCATTCCAACCTATTTTAGTGGAAGGGCACGCTATTTGTTTACATCCATTAGTTTGTAAAGGATTCAATGCAGACTTTGAAGGGGGTCAAATGGTAGTTCATGTACCTTTATCTTTAGAGGTGCAAGCGGATGCTGGTTTACTTATGTTTTCTCATATGAATCTCTTGTCTCCAACTATTGGGGATCCCATTTCCGTACCGACTCACGATATGCTTATTAGGCTCTATGTATTAACGAGTGGGAATCGTCGAGGTATTTGTGCGAATAGGTATAATCCATGGAATCGAAAAAGCTATCAAAATAAAAGAATTGACGATAATAACTATAAGTCTACAAGGGAGCCTTTTTTTGTAATTCCTATGATGCGATTGGAGCTTATAGGCAGAAAAGAATCAATTTAGATAGTCCTTTGTGGCTCCGGTGGCGACTAGAGCAATGCGTTCTTGCTTCAAGAGAAGCTCCCATCGAAGTTCACTATGAATCTTTGGGTACCTATCATGAGATTTATGGACATTATCTAATAGTAAGAAGTTTAAAAAAAATTCTTTGTATATACATTCGAACCACTGTTGGTCATATTTCTCTTTACCGAGAAATCGAAGAAGCTATACAAGGGTTTTTTCGAGCGTACTCATATGATACCCAATCATATGGTATCTAAGCTAAAAAATTCTATGACACCAATATGAATTTAGGTCTCTTCGGTTCAATTAGGACCCCAGTTCCTGACCCGACTTTCTACCAAAATCAAGATCGAGAAAAGGAAGTTTTCCAATCATTGACTTAAACCCATTGGCGAAGTCCACTCAGCGGAATAAGGGGGTATTTATGGCAGAACAGGCCAATCTAGTATTTCACAATAAAGTGATAGATGGAACTGCCAGTAAATGGCTTATTAGCAAATTAATAGATCACTTCGGAATGGCATATACATCACACATCCTGGATCAAGTAAAAGCTCTGGGTTTCCAGCAAGCCACTGCTACATCCATTTCATTAGGAATTGATGATCTTTTAACGATACCTTCTAAGGGATGGCTAGTCCAAGATGCTGAACAACAAAGTTTGATTATGGAAAAACACCATTATTTTGGGAATGTACACGTGGTAGAAAAATTACGCCAATCAATTGAGATATGGTATGCTACAAGTGAATATTTGCGACAAGAAATGAATCCTAATTTTAGGATGACTGACCCGTTTAACCCAGTCCATACAATGTCTTTTTCAAGAGCTAGAGAAAATGCATCTCAAGTGCACCAATTAGTAGGTATGAGAGGATTAATGTCGGATCCCAAAGGACAAATAATCAATTTACCCATTCAAGAGTTATATTTAATTTTTTTAATCCTTGAAAGTATTTTGTCTACTTTTATTTTATTTTTAAATTACATAATTAAATTAAATTGCATATAAACTTTTTTAAATAATATATTTTATTATTTTTAATCACGAAAAATATTTTGTCTAATTTTATTTTATTTTTAAATTACGTAATTAAATTAAATTGTATTTGCACTTTTATTTTAAACTATTTATTTTATTTTATTTTAATCACCAAAAACATTTTGTCTGATTTTATTTTATTTTTAAATTACGTAATTTTATTCCCCATGTTGTTTCAAATAACAAGATCAGTTAATTCATTTCCAAAATCCCATTTTATGCTATTTTAATCAAGAAAAATATTTTGTTTTGTTTTCTTTTATTTTTAATTTACGTAATTAAATAAATTATATTTAAAGTTTTATTTTAAATATATTATTTTATTTTAGTCACGAAAAAATATTTTCAATATTTTATTTTATTTTAACATTACTTAAATTAAATTGTATTTTAACATTGCTTTAACAATCTATCTCCTTTTCTTCCCCTCAATTTCCTTTTAGTTTAAATTTAATCACGAAAAATATTTTATTTTATTTTATTTTATTTTTAAATTACCTAATTAAACAAAAAAATGAAAGTTTTAATTTAAATATTTTATTTTATTTGAATCAAGAAAAATATTTTCAACATTTTTATTTTATTTTAACATTAGTTAATTAAATTAAATTGTATTTAAAGTCTTACATAATTTAAAGTTTAGATTTCATAACTTACATAATTTACATCACTTACATAATACATAACTTACACAATTTAAAGATCAAATTCCATAACTTACATAATTTACATAACTTACATAACTTACATAATACATAAATTACATAATTTAAAGATCAAATTTCATGACTTACATAATTGACATAACTTACATAGTACATAAATATATATCATATCATTACTTACATAACTTATAAATAAACAACTTACCCGTGTAATTTATTGTCAACTTTAGACTTCAACAACTACGAAATGGATAGGAATTGGATGAATTTGTCAAGGGTAAGCAACGGCTATCGAAATGGAGTAGAAAATTTTCTAAATTTTGCATTTCAAAATGCAAGCCAAGAGAATATGATTCTTTGCCTGTAAGAAGTGTGGCAATATCAATTGGCATTATCATGAAGTTGTCTACGAACATCTAATTGTTGATGGCTTTATTCGGGGGTATAAAAAATGGATTTTCCATGGAGAGTGTACATCTAGTGGAGCCTCTTCATCGATGAATCTGGGTTCCTCATAGTGCTTACAATCAGAACGTTAGAGAAAATGACATGGAAGGCATGTTGCGGGATGCATTTAATATGCGCCGTGATGGTTTGCAATCATTTCCACCTGACTTGGGTGCAACCGATGATTATAATTTTGGTGGAAATACTTTCACAGGAACGGGAAGAAGTGTACTTAATGAACAGCCAAATGAAGAAGTGGCGAAGTTCTACACGTTACTTGGTGAAATGAATGAAGAACTGTATGAGGGATCAAAATTTTCAAAACTATCTTTCTGTATTCGTCTTTTTCACTTAAAATGTTTGAGAGGGTGGATCAAAAACTCTTTGACAATGCTGTTAGAGTTTTTGAGAGAAATGTTTTCGTTTGCAAAAAACCCTCAATCTTCCAAAGACATGAAGAAACTGATAAAAGATTTGGGCCTTGGGTACAACAAAATTCATAGTTGCCCAAATGACTGCATGTTATATTGGGGCGACCAAAAAAACCAACAGTGCTGTCATGTATGCGGTCAATCCTATTAGATGAATAGAAATACAGAAGATGGTAACGAGGATGAAAATGATACATAGTCAAAGAAGAAGCCAGTTAAGATTTTGCGGTGTTTTCCACTAATACCAAGGCTTCAAAGGCTTTTCATGTCGTCGAAGACAGCCGAGTCAATGATGTGGCACCATGATGGACGAACCGATGATGGATTGTTAAGGCATCTTGCAGATTCTTTAGCTGAGAAATCATTTGACTTCAAAATTCCAAGCTTTGCAAGCGATCCTCGGAGTGTGAGGCTTGGGCTAGCATCTGATAGATTTAATCCTTACAAAATCATGAGCACTGTGTATAGTGACAATTATATCTGCAGCCACTTATTGAAGAGTTAAAACAATTATGGGCTGGTGTTGAGACATATGATGTACTGAGAAAGGAGAACTTTAATTTACGTGCAGCTTTGATGTGGACTATTAATGACTTCCCGGCTTATGCAAATTTATCTGGTTGGAGTACCAAGGGACGTTATGCTTGTCCTTGTTGTGCTACGCAAACATGTTCGGAATAGTTATATAATGAGAAAAAGTTCTCTTACATGGGGAATCGTTGGTGGTTACCGGAAAATTATAGATTTAGATTTTAGAGTACTCAGTTTGACGGTACTAAAGAGTTTAGAGAAGCTCATTCGCAGATTGATGGATCGAAAATCTTGTTCATGTTGAAAGATATGAATTTCATTTATGGGAAGATGAATCAACTACCCAACACGCAAAGAAATAGAAGATCAAGGGATGAATCTGATGATGAATTTGATGAAGAGGATGATCCTAGTTAGGCGGACTTGAGGAAAAAAAGAAGTATTTTTTTGAGTTGCCTTATTGGGAGCATCAAATTTTACGACATAATCTTGATGTCATGCACTTTGAGAAAAATGTCTGCGAGAACATCGTTGGTGTAACATCCCAAAATTGGGCCTAGTAGGATTGGGTCCATTGGGCCTTGGGCATAGGAGTTTTTAAATTTTTTGAGAATAAGAGAACGACATTATTTCAAGTTAGACTTATTAGGAAGGTGATTTTAGAGAGTTAAGGGGTTCTATGAAGTTCCGGGTTCAAGTTGGGCCTTAGTAAAGTTTTGTGTTTAAGCCTATTAAGGAGAGATAGTAAGTGGCATCAAGGCTTATGGAAATAAAAGAGTAAATTGCTAGCATAAATGAGCATATGGCAAGGAGGTTATGGCATCAAGTGAAGTACCTTGAGGGAAGAGGTTCAAATCCCATTGTGTGCAAATTTTGACTATTATTTTTGTACTCTTTCCCTAAATTTCAACCAAGCTTGTAAATAAGACAAATTGGACTTTTTAAATTATGGTAAGGTGGACTTATTAAATTATGGAAAGGTATGGTAAGGAGGAAAACAAGGAAAAAGAAAGAAAAAAAGAAATAAAAGAATTTGGGGAATGGAGTAGGTGGATGAAAAAGAAATAAAAGAATTTGGGGAGTGGAGTAGGTGGATAAAAAAAAAGAAATAAAAGAATTTGGGGAGTGGAGTAAATGGATGAAAAAGGAATAAAAGAAATTGGGGAGTGGAGTAGGTGGATAAAAAAGGAAATAAAAAAAAGAAAGAAAGAAGAAATAAAAGAAAGGGTTATGAAAATGAAGAAAAGAGAAGTATCATCTTTTCTTCTCTTCATCACCACCGAAAATTAGCAGCAAACAAGGGTTGGAGAGCTCAACAATTTCAGCAAACAAATCCTCTAGCAAGGACTTACCATGAGAGAGTTTATGCTGGTTGCAAGGTCTCGAAGTACTTTATCAAAGGTTCAATCGAAAACCTATCCCTCGTAATAAGTGACTCGGATTTTTGGTGCCGCGGAGAGCATCGCGTTACGGATTCCGAATAAGGTGTGTAATCTCATACCCTTCCAAATACATGTTTGAAATGGTGTGTAATCTCACACTTCTCTGAAATTTTGCATGAATGTTCTATGATTTGGTCAAAATACCAAAGAAAACCAGAAGTCGGCATCCGGGATCACTCGGGCGCGCGTAGGTTCATAGTGGTAACTATGTTTTTGTAATAAAATAGTTTTGGTCAATGACAGTGACGTGATTTCCAAAAATTATGAAAAATAGGAGAAAGGGAATTTGAAACTGATTAAGATATCAAATTAAAGCTTACAGTGTCTATTTTGATATGGAAGAAACTGAGAAGGAAAAGGAAATTTATATTCTGAGATATGTTAATTTTAGTGAGACTGGTTCTGAATGACTTCGTGGTTCTCTAATCTGTCTTGGAAAAATCATATAAAATTGTACAAAGTGAATTATGGGTTATAATTTATATGTATGGATTCCTTAGTGAGCCTATTTTCAAGAGAAACAAGTTGGAGCACTATATGAAAACTGTACAGTGAGATATTTGAAATTAAGTTAAGAGAGGTCAGAATCATTGGACAATGAAACAAGGGAAAGTTTAAGGAATAAACTGTACCAAATGGCTAGTCTAAAAATTCTAGAAATATTACAGTAAGAAGATATATGAGTCTAGTTCCAAGGAAAATTTACGGATCTAGATTTCGAGTTTTCTAACTTGAGTTATGGTCAATTTAGTCAGTATGACGCAGATGGACAGTTTAAATTTGTATGCCCCATATTACTAGATAAGTTTTAGTTACGAGATTACCGAATTATCCTTGGTGGGTAAAATTTCTGAATTACCCTTAGAGAGTAAATTACCGAATTACCGTTGGTGGGTAAAATTACTAAAATACCCTTGGAGGGTAAATTACCGAAATACCCCTAGGTTACGAAATTACCATAATACCCTTAGAGGGTAGATTACCGAATTACCCTTGGTGGGTAAATTACCGAATTACGAAAATGCTTTACGGGCCAAATTATGGAAATGCCCTAAAGGGCCGAAATACGAAATTGCTTAATGGGCCGAATTGACATATTGCCTTATGGGCCGAATGTACATATTGATTAATGGGCCAATTTGATATTATGGCTAGATGGGCCAATCTGATATTTTGCTAATGAGCCAATCTGATATTTTGCTAAATGGGCCAATCTGATATTTTGCTTGTTGGGCCTTTTTGATTAATTGTGAAATGGGCCAGATTTGTAATAATTTTTTATGGGCCAAATGTGATATGTTGCTTTATGGGCCATTTGATATTTCATATATGGGCCAAGTGTAATATTTACTATATGGGCCAAATGTGATATGTGTATAACGGGCCAAGAAATCGCAAGATCGTTAAATGGGCCAAATTGCTATTTCTGACTAATGGCCCAAATTGATAACTTGTAATATGGGCTTTTTGTTGAAATTTTCCTTATGAATATATTGTTATGCATTATATATATATACATGACTGCATGGGTTAGGATAAATGACGAAGAGAAGAAAGGCCTGTTGCCAAAATCTAGTTCGGTGGCTCTGCCACAAATATTTTAAATGGCCTGTTGCCAAAATCTAGTTCGGTGACTCTGTCACAATAAAGGCCTGTTGCCAAAATCTAGTTCGGTGGCTCTGCCACAAATATTATAATTGGCTTAATGCCTGCTATTGGTGTGTTGGCTAGGTGGGTTGACTTGATCCCCACAAGTGTGTTGGTTGGTACGGGGGTGTGTAATGGATGGAAATTTAGGCTTGGTTGGGAATTGCATAACACATGCATGTTATATATGATATTATGCTATGATTGTAATGGGCTTAGGCCCAAAATATTGCTATGTGTGTTCCGACCCAGTGAATGATGGTAAGGGGATTACACACTGAGTTCTTGTAACTCACCCCCCTTTCTCTTAACCTTTTCAGGTAATGCTCAGTGACGTGGACTTGGGCCATGGATGACTCGGTGGAGGCCATACTACAAAATGGTTTAATTTGAAAATTGGATTTCTTTTAGTACTTTTAATTACTTACTATTTTGGGTTAAATGTTGTAATAAGGCCTCTGGAGTATTTTATTATTTGCTTTATGGTTGATATACTTATTATTTGCTTAAACTGTTTAAAACGAGAATTTTTCTAAAAACGTAAATAAAGGTTTTTGGAAATTGTAGTAATAATGTTTTTGCAAGGGAATGATTTTTAATAAAATACATTTTGAAAATAAGCAAACAAAATTTGAGGTTTTGAATAGCAGAAAGTTTTAAATTCTTTAAGAAGAGTTTCTAATGAAAGCATGGTTTTCGAAAAAAAAAAAAAAACTCTTCAATGTGACATGCCAGATTCGGGCCTAACTTTTAGGCCGGGTTTGGGGGTGTTACAGTTGGGACTATTTTGAATGTCGATGGAAAATTGAAATACAATCTTTAGAGTCGAAATGATTTAGCCCACATGGGAATTTGGCGTGAGCTTCATCCCCAAGCACTTCTAAATAGGAAATATCGACTACCGCCTTCTATTTTTTCAATGTCAAAGATAGAGAAAGAAGTGTTCTGCATGGTGTTGAAGGATATAAAGGTCTCGGATGCGTATGCATCAAATATATCTCGATGTGTGAGTCTTAAAGATCGAAGACTATATACCTTAAAATCACATGACCATCACATCTTGATGCAAGACTTACTGCCAGTTGCTATGCGGTGTTGTATGTCGAAAAAGGTGACGTCTTGTGTAATTGAACTATCCAATATAATGAAAGGCATTTGTGGCAAATTTTTGGATGTTCAAGAACTTGAAACACTACAAGATCGAGCCGCATTGACTTTATGCAATATGGAGAAGATCTTCATGCCTTCCTTCTTCAGTATTATGGTGCACTTGATAATTCATCTCCCTCGTGAAGCAATACTTGGTGGACCCATGTCGAAACCATTTTTTTTAGAAAACTGTGATCGACTTTAAAAACAGAAATGGAGTCCCCACCAATCCCTTTTTACTAGGTGTGATTGGATCACCTTGTAAAACGTTTTATTTCAAAACGGGTTCGGGAGTCGGTTACGTATGAGGAAGGGTTAGTACCCTCATAACACCCAAGAATTGGTACCTAATCGATAAAATCATGTCCTAATGTTGAAAATTTGAAAGAATTTTAAAATATGATTTCTTGAAAAAAAAAATTGAACAATTTGAGTTAAAATTTGAGATTTCTTTGTTCCGAAAGAATACAAACATCACATCCAGAACGTTAGGACATGATATTTTTAAACCCTCGTAACTAAAATCATCTCATGATTTACAAAATTTTATTAAAAGGATATTTAGTTATTTAGTCAAACGGAAAATCAAAACCCAGCACGTTAGGGCACTATTTCCCAAATTTCTAAATACAAAACAATGCTTTATTTTGAAAAAAAACTTTAGATGAAATATAGTAATTTTGCAAAATGTATTTTATTCTAAATGATGATTCATGTGAAAATATCGCATTAATACATCATCAAACATAAATACCAAAAGCAATCATGATATAGTAACATTTCATATTAATATAGGCAAAAAAAGAAATAATAATATAAAATACGACTAATAACAATACCTACACTAAAGCAATTGTAAATAAATGAAAGAGTATGAACAAATAGAATAAACAATAAATAATAAAATAATAAAAAAACTACAAAATAAATATGAAAGCTTTTCATGCAAGATTAAACTTTTCATGCAATGACATATACCAAATAATAAATAAACTTTGTAAAATAAAACATATAATATATATATTTTGAGATAATAAATAAAATACGTTTTGAAATAAATAAATGATTTATAACTTTAAATAAAAACATATTTATAATAACCTAATACATATAGAAAGAAAACTATATATTTAAGACTAAATAATATGTTATACAATATAAATAAATTTCAGATAAAATAAAATTTTTAAATATAATATATGATATAATATAATACAATATAGTGTACAAGATTTTAAAAATATATATTATCTAATATATAAATTATAAAATAATAGGTAATATATAATTAAACTAAATAAAAATAGTAATAATTCAATATTTATAAAAATAATATGTATTTAAAAAAACTATACAGAAAAATTTTATACGACTGGCAGATTAATATACAAATAATAAAAAATAATATAGAATTTTTAAAATAATTCAATATAAAATTAAAATAAAAAAAGATTAAAAAAATCAAAGAAATAAAAAAATCTAAAAAAATAGCATGAAAAAGGATCAAATCAAAACGTGCGTCCCATATTAGGGACTTATTGGGCAATTATGCCTTCTTTCCAAAACGACATCGTTCTAATTTTGGCCTTTAAGCAGCCCTAGGTCTCAATTGAAACAAAAATAGACTTTCAGGGCTAATTTATAAAAATACAAAATGTTAAATTGGACAAAATTAAAACTAATAAAATTGCGGAGGGACTAAAACAATAAATTTCCCTTTTTATAAAACACGCAGATCCTTCCACGGTTTTCGGGTCAACGCACGGATCTTAGACCTTTAAACGACGTTGTTTTGGTCATTAACTGGCCACACCAAAATGGCGTCGTTTCTTCGGCCTATATAAATCATTTTTAACACCCAGAAAATCATTTGAACCTTGTTTAAAAAAAATTCCAAAAATGCTCTCAGCCCTCCTCTCCTCTGTCCAGAGTTCGGTCATCGGGCTCCTGGACCACGCGCCACACGTGCCACCGTAGACGGTGGCTGGAGGCTAGAACCTCAGTTTTCAGCACCGTTGAAAGGTAAACTTGCACCCCTTTTTATTATTTGTACTATTTTATAAAAAATGCATGAATCAAAAAAATTGATGCGAATAAAAAATCACCTCTGTAAAAAATTTGCGTATTGTATTCTTTGTATTTTGGGAATATTTTTTGTGTATTTTTCTCTGGGTATCCTTGTGTGTCCGTTTTACATAATTTTGAGGGTTTATATAGCCCCAAAATCATAAATAAAAAAGGAAATATATTTTGTTCATATTTGCTGCTGCGTTTTCTTTCTTTTTTTGCAGTTCAACGGAGATCTCGGCGGTGGAGTGGTTCGGGCAACAAAATGCTGTCTACAAGTTGATGGCGGCGTGACCGAGGGCTGATTGTGACGCGAGAGGCTGGACGAGGTTGTGGCACGAGGGTTTCCAGGAAACCCTAGGTTTCCTGACTCTGCTTAGCATTTGGGCCCTTTTGGGCTGCGCGAGTTTGGGTCAGGTCTGTTTAGGGTGTGGGTTCAGTTTGGGTTGTTGGGTACTCTATTTAGGTATTGGGCTAAGGGTGTAATGGGCTTTAGCTTTAGTCTTGGGTTTGTAATCTGTTTTGGCTTGTAATTGGGCTGCTGTTAACTGGTTTTGGGTCTGTACTAAAATGGACTTGTAAAATGGACATTTTATTTTTTATTATTTTCTTTTTGGTTTTCATTTTGGTTTTCAAGGGCCCCGAAAAAATGGGCCTCTTACAGCTGCCCCTCTTTGCTTATTGTCGTGAAATAAGAATGGAGCAAAGACTATAAAAGGACCAATTTTGCCCGGTCTTGGCCAAGCCTCGACTTCTTGGTCCTCGTCTTCTTCAAATGGCTTCCAACTCCACTGCAACTTCAATGGTATTGGAACTTCATCCTGATTTCAATAAGTCTGATGTCTTTGATCTGCTTCTTGCAACTTTAAGAATGCCAGATCTGCTATCTTTGATCTACTTCACTGCAACTTCAGGAAGACAAGATCTGCTATCTTCAGTCTACTTCGCTGTAACTTGAGGGAGACAAGGCTGAAAGTATCTTTGATCTGCTTCCTGCAATTTCAGGAAGATGAGATCTGCTGTCTTCAGTCTACTCCATTGTAATTTTAAGGAGATAAGACTATAATTGTAACACCCCTTACCCGAGACCATCGCCGGAATTGAGTAAGAGGCATTACTAGACTTGACTACAATTTCAGGACATAAAAACTTAAAGCTGTCAAAACTGCATCACGCTGGATAATTCGACCATAACTCGAGCTACGAAACTCAAAATTTAGATCCGTAAATTTTCCTTGAAACTAGACTCATATAATTATTCACCAAAATTTTTTTAGAATTTTTCATGTAGCCAATTAGTACAGTTTATTCATCAAAGTTACCCTTATTACACTGCTTGACAATTCTGACCTGTCCTTACAAAAATGCAGTTATCTAATTGCACAAATTTCCTATGATGTTCTTATTTATACCAATGAAAAATAGATTTATTAAGGGTTCTTCACATATAAACCATGCTCCTTGATTATTTTTGTACAATTTATGGCAATTTTTCCAAAACAGAACAGTGACTCACGAATGCATTCAGAGCAGGTCTCACTAGAACTTAATTATCTCATAATATATAAATCGTTTGCCTACTCTGTTTCTTTCATATAAAAATAGACACAATAAGGTTTAATCTCATATCTCATTCACCTTCAAATTCAATGTACCCAATTTTTGGTGATTTTTCTAATTTACATCAATGCTGCTACTACAAGCTGTTCTGTTGTATTTTATGAAAGTTTAACTTCTAGCCGAACCTACCTACTTCCCAAATTCAAGGATTTATATGTATGCAAATATTTCTTAACAAAAACGATTAAACCTGGATTTAGAATTTCATAAACATTGCCGTCATGTACCAACATACATATCGTAACACAACATCGTATTTACTACTAAAAAAAAATTTTAGCCATTTTCGCATGGCTATCATAAACACGTACAAGGTCAAACATCGCATGTTTCTAAGACTTCATCTAGCCTATACATGCCTTCTAATTCATAACCAAAAATTCAAAATACCAAAGGAAGGCGATAGTGTGGTGAACTTCTTGAAGATCCTTCACGAGCCCGCTACGTAACCAAAATCTATAAAACAAAGGAATCATTCCACACGATAAGCTTGCTAGCTTAGTAAGTCCTAATTTCATAAAAATATAACAATTCAAATATTAACAATTTTAATTTCTACAACTCAACTTGTAGGTTTGTACTCATATTTATTATCAACCTTCAATTTCATGTCGATGTGACTCAGTATAAATTCGTAGGTAAATTTATATTTGCCCACATAATTGTGGTCAAGTCATAATTTAATCTTCAAATCTAAAGTGTCATCATGTAACCATAAGTACAAATATTCATATACTTAAACCTCAATTTAATATAACATGTCAACAATCATACAACCACATCATTCATCAATAAAGCCGAGAACACATACCATTGGTAATAATTCACTAGTTTACCTTATCTTAATTAAGTATGAAGCTCATTCTTACTTCATATACTCCCCAGAACCATTAATTCGATAAATTTGCTTAAGTTCGCCTTGAGTAAAATTTTGGTTTCTAGCTTGTGAAGTATAACACCGGCATCAAGCCTGCTAGGCATAAGGGCCCGATAAATAACACCGGCGCAAGGCCTGCTAGGCTTAAAGCCCGATAAATAACACCGGCGCAAGGCCTGCTAGGCTTAAAGCCCGATAAATAACACCGGCACAAGGCCTGCTAGGCTTAAAGCCCGATAAATAACACCGGCACAAGGCCTGCTAGGCTTAAAGCCCGAATTAAGTCACCGGCACTAGGCCTGCTAGGCTTAAAGCCCGAAACACATTTATGTATAAATTGTCTCTAATACCTTTTTATACTAGATCACATAATAAAAGTACTTGACTCACTTACTTCAACCAATCAAAATCATTCCAAATAGACTTATACACATTCGGCTATGGCATGATTACTTACTAAAATTTTATCACACAATATCGTATAATAGGTTCATAACTAGTTCTTCAATATACTATAGTTTAAGGACTTACCTTAGAGGTCGATAGATTGATATCTCCAACTATTCGTTTAGTATAGCTTTTCCTCGCTCCAAATTCTTCTCCTTTTGATCTTGATCTAATTTGGTTCAACTTAAACCAATTAAACCACACTTCCATTCAATTCGAATGCAAAATCATATAATATAAAATTTCAAGACTTAAACATTTGCATTCGGCATCCATGCACTACTTTGTTCAAATGGATTCAATAATATTTGGGAACACTTTGGCAATAACCTCATTGATGCTTTTTAACTTATATCTTACCTTCTTATCTATGGCCACACATTACCTATATATATATATAACCGAATAAAATGGCTGTGTTTTTATTCCCCCTTATGACCGAATATGCCAAGTTAATGCACTCATACATCTTCTTAAACATAAGGCCAAGTATCAAGCTAACTACTCACAACTTGTTTCCATTTTCCCACCAAATATTAGCTTGCTAAAACCCTTTCATTATTTAATTCACCCAATAACTATATCTAATTATAATCATTCATCCATGTCCAATTACAATACAAGTGTATAACCGAACATTAAAACAAGTGAAAAGAATTCAAGAATGGTTGTCTCCCATTCGGCCAAAAACAAGGGCATCTTCATGCCCAAATCAAAACAATCTCCTTAACATACTCAAGCTACTTCTTCTCATTTTGTCTAAATTTATTTTTATACAACAATTTATAATTTCTCATCCATGGCCGAATTTCCCCATGTTCATTATCAACCATTTTCTACTTGTTTTCTCTAAGGATCAAATAAATCAACCCAATCTAAGGATAGTTTATTAAGCTAGAGTTCAAACTATTACCTTGCTCCACACATGCAATGGCCGATTGAAGAAGAGGAATTTCTTCTTCTCTTGAGTGATAGCTTTGGGTGGGTGAGGAAGTGAAGAAGAAAGATAAAAATGATTTTTCTTTTTCTTTTTGTTTAAAACTATCTACACATTATTTTAGCATGCTTTTAGTATAATATTATATTAAACTATCATATAATTTGAAAAGCTTAATATTCTTAGCATGCTTACACAAAAATTTAAGACCATAGACTATTTTAATGCATGCTTGCCGTCCACCCTTCTAAAAATGGGGATTTGACATGCAAGTCCCTATGTTTGAAGCATAAGTCACTTAGCTCCTTGTTTCATTTCACATTTACTACTTTGATTATTTTCGCAATTTAAATCCTTTTTTTTTCTAATTACACACTCAAACAATTCAATTCTTCTACAAAACATTCACATACATCAATTCACCCATAATAGACACAAAATAGATAAAAAAAAAAATATTTATTGGGCTCGAATTTGTGGTCCCGAAACCACTGTTCGATTAAGGTCAAAATTGGTCTCATCACAACTCTCCCCCTTAAGAATTTTCGTCCCCAAAATCTTACCGTTAAATAAGTTTGGATATTGTTGCCTCATTGGCTCCTCGTGCTCCCACGTAGCCTCTTCAACTCGTGACGATTCCATAATACTTTCACTAATGGAATCCTCTTATTTCTCAATTCTTTCATTTCCGAGCTAAAATACGGATCGGTTCCTCATCATAGGTCAAATCGGATCGAATTTCAATCTCGACGGGGTGATCACATGGGACGAGTCCGATCAGATCTCGCTAAGCATCGAAACGTGAAACACATTGTATATCTTTTCTAAGTCAAGGGCGCTTCAATCGATAAAGCAACAGCCCTATTCGCTCGATGATTTCATATGGTCCAATAAATCTCGGACTCAACTTGCCTTTTCGGCCAAATCGGAGTATTTTCTTCCACGGAGAAACCTTTAAGAACACCCGATCTCCGACCTGAAATTCAACATCCTTACACTTCAAATCGGCATAGGACTTCTGATGATCCAAAGCAGCTTTCAAGTTATTTCTAATAAGTACCGCCTTTTGTTCTGTTTCTTTAATCCAATCAACCCCGTGTATCTTATTTTCGCTGAGTTCAGTCCAATACAACGGTGTGCGACATTTTCGACCATATAAGGCTTCATAAGGCGCCATTTTTATGCTAGATTGGAAACTATTATTGTAAGCAAATTCAATCAAAGGTAGGTATCGTTCCCACGTACCTTCAAACTCGAGAACGCAACACCTCAACATGTCCTCAAGTATCAAAATAGTTCGCTCGATCGACCGCCTGCTTTGAGGATGGAAGGTCAGTACTAAAATGAAGTTTAGTACCTAAAGCATCTTGCAATTTCTTCCAGAACCGCGATGTAAATCTTGGGTCCCTATCTGAAATAATGGAACTCGGTACACCGTGCAATCTTACAATTTGCGACACATACAATTCGGCAAGTTTGTCAAGTGAATAGTCGGTGCGCACTGCACAAAAATGAGCTGATTTTGTCGGTCTATCAACGATAACCCACACGGCATCTTTCTTACTAGGTGTCATAGGGAGACCGGATACAAAATCCATGGTAATTCTATCCCATTTCCATTCGTATATCATGATTGGTCAAGTAAACCGGATGGTACCGATGCTCCGCTTTCACTTGTTGATGATTAAACACTTGGAGACAAATTCGGATATATCTCGTTTCATGCCGTGCACCAATAGAATCTGCTTTCAAATCATTATACATTTTCATTACTACCCGAGTGTATCGACATTCGGCCATTATGGGCCTCGTTCAGAATCATCTGTATCAAATCTGAGTTCTTAGGAACACACAATCGGCCTTTATAATTCAAACAATCATTCGCATCAATCTGAAAATCTGATTCTGTAGCGTTTCCACACTGAATCCGAATAGCAACTAACCTTTCATCAACTTTCTGTGCGTCACAAATTTGCTGAATAAACATTGGTCTTGCTTGTAACTCGGCCATGATCGAACCATCATCAGACATAGTCACTGCGTGCATTCGATTATGCGAAGAAGAAAAATAATGACTTTCGACTTAACGCATCCGCAACAACATTAGCTTTTCCCGGATGGTAGTCAATCACTAATTCATAGTCTTTTAGCAATTCTAACCATCTACGTTGTCTCAAGTTTAAGTCTTTCTGAGTCATCAAATACTTCAAACTTTTGTGATCTGAATAAATGTGACATTTTTCGCCAAATAAATAGTGACGCCAAATTTTTAAGCGCGAACACAATGGTCGCTAACTCCAGTGTCGTGAGTTGGATAATTTTTCTCGTGCGGCTTCAATTGTCTCGAGCGTAGGCTATCACCTTACCCTCTTGCATTAAAACACAACCCAGCCCATTTAAGGAAGCATCACTAAAAATAGTAAATTATTTACCCGATTCAGCCGAGTTAATATCGGGCTTCGGCCAAAAGGCTTTCAACCGCTCGAAACTTTTCGACATTTTTCGACCACTCAAATTTGACATCTTTCTCTGTAGTAGTCTCACAACGGTGTAGCTATAACAAAAAAACCTTTTACAAACCGCTGTAATACCTCTCGCTGTGCCTAGGAAACTTCGAATCTCTAAACATTCTTTGGTGGTTTCCAATCGAGTATGGTCGCTATTTTGTTTGGATCCACCCGAATACCGACACATCAAACAACATGACCCAAGAAGTTGACTTCATTCATCCGAAACTCACACTTACTCGAACTTTGTATACAATCGTTGATCTCTCAAAATTTGTAGTACTAATCTTAAATGCTCAAAGATGTTCCGTTTCATTTTTGGAGTAGATCAAGATATCATCAATAAACACTACTACAAACCGATCCAAAAAGCTGCTTAAGAGACCTGGTTCATTAGATCCATAAAAACAAAGCAGTGCATTAGTGAGTCCAAAAGGCATAACCAAAAACTCATAGTGTCCGTACTCGCTCGTTCGGAAGCGCCTCTTTGGCACATCTGTATCTCTCGACTCACTTAGCGATAATAGCCCGATCTCAAATCTATTTTCAAAACACTCAAGCCCCTTCAATTGATCAAATAAATCGTCAATCCGAGGTAACGGTACTTATTCTTTATGGTTACCTTATTTAGTTGTCGGTAGTCGATACACATTCGCATAGTTCCATCTTTCTTTTCACAAATAAAACCGGTGCACCCTACGGAGAGAAACTTCGGCCGCGCGAAGCCCTTATCTCACAACTCTTGCAATCAAGCGCTTTCAATTCTTTTAATTCAATAGGTGCCATTCGATGCGGAGCTATCGAAATCGAGCCGCACTCCGGTACTAACTCAATGCCGAACTCAATCTCTCGATCGGGGTAAACCCGGTAGTTCTTGAGAAACACATCGGGGTATTCACATACAACCGATACTGATTCAATTTGTATCTCTGACATTTTATTATCCAAAGACATAGGCCAAATAAGCTTCACACCCTTTTCTCACATATTTTCGGCTAACATTGAAGATATTATCAGTAGGCAACCCATTTACGCTCACAGATTTAATTTCGATGGTCTCACCATTTCGACATTTCAAATCGATAAGCTTCCTTTTACAATCCACTACCGCCTCATGTGAAGTTAACTACCCATACCCAAGATTATATCAAATTCGTCAAAGGGCAACAACATTAAATTAGTGGGAAGCAATAATCCCGAATCATCAACGGGCAACCTCTACACACTTTATTTACAAGCACACATCTACCCAAAGGGTTGGACACACGAATCACAAACTCGGTAGACTCAACTAGCGAGTCTTGCCAAATTTTAAAGTTTCGCACACATAAGAATGAGTCGAACCAGATCAATTAGTGCAATCACGTAGTATCATAAAGAGTGAAAGTACCGGTAATGACGCGTCGGGGAGGAAGCATCCTCTCTAGCTCGCGCAAAGATATGCTCTAGCCGGAGCTCTAGCCTCGGATCGATCAGAGCGGCGTTCTTTTCTTTCGACTACCACCTACATTGCCGAATGTCCGGGTGGTCTACCCCGCAATGATGTATTGCTCGATTTAGTGTTCAATCGTATTCGCACGCCTAACTTCTGACACTCTCTAATAAAATGATCCGACGATCCACATTTATAGCAAGACCGATCATGGAATCTACAACTCCTCGAGTGCCATTTCCCACAAAGTGCTTGCATTCAACTCTATTTTGTGGAACGTTACCAACATCAAGCTATCGAGGTAGCTCGGGAGCTCATATGAGGTCGATCCCGCCTAGGTGGATCTGTAGTAGCTTTCATTCATTTGTAGTCATCTCTCGGCTTCTTGATCATGGAATGAAAGACTTTACCCAAGACCTTTTTCGGATGTCTCTAGCTTCTGCTCTCACCTTTCTTTTTTCTTTTTCCGAGCTCTTCACTTTGCAAGCTCTCTCAACTAAAGTTACAAACTCTTGGATTTCAAGAATGCCAACAAACATCTTTATATCTTCATTTAGGCCGTCTTCAAATCTTTTACACATAATAGCTTCAGTGGAAACACATTCTCTAGCATATCGGTGAGCTCGACAAATTTTCTTTCATATTCCGCTACGGTCATTCGTCCCTGTTTCATTTCAAGGAACTCCTTTTCGTTTTTGATCGATGAATCTCTCGCTAATATACTTCTTGCGAAATTCAGGTTTGGAAGAAATCCCATGTCACTTTTTCTTTCTTTGAACCACTCGATACTAGTGTATTCCACTGGTGATATGCGATGTCCCGCAAAGATGAGATATAGTACACTTCAAGCATTCATCCGAGTACAAGACACTCATCAAGTACCGAATAGTGTTATCAAGCCACATTTCGGCTCTCTCACGTCATCATCGTCCTTAGCTTTAAATTCTTCGACCCCATATTTTCGGATTTTATCAATCGGGGCCTACTAGATCTCATCGGATCTATCATTGGGGAGCTGAAGGAATCGGAGTTGGATTATTCAGAGTGGAGGTTGTGGTACAAATGATTATTTTGAACAAATTGGGTAAACCACTCATTCATCATCCGATAAAAGGCTTGTTTAGTCTCTCCTTCGTGGCTACCCGAAACAGGTCGAGAGTCTATCGGCGCTGATCCGTGGTACGGTCAGCGCCACGCTCTCTACATCATCGCTACGCTCTTTCGGATCGGTGTCCATTTTCTATATAAAACAAAGTTCAGTCACGTCGAAGTCACCACACTATCAACATATAATAAGGCATGTATAGCTAGACTCGCACTTGCACGCTCGGTAGTCCTAGAATCGACTAAACCGTAAGCTCTGATACCAATCAAATGTAACACCCTTTACCCGAGACCATCGCCGAATTGAGTAAGAGGCATTACTAGACTTGACTACAATTTCGTGACATAAAAACTTAAAGCTGTCAAAACTGCATCACGCTGGATAATTCGACCATAACTCGAGCTACGAAACTCAAAATTTAGATCCGTAAATTTTCCTTGAAACTAGACTCATATAATTATTCACCAAAATTTTTTTAGAATTTTTCATGTAGCCAATTAGTACAGTTTATTCATCAAATTTACCCTTACTACACTGCTTGACAATTCTGACCTGTCCTTACAAAAATGCAGTTATCTAATTGCAAAAATTTCCTATGATGTTCTTGTTTATACCAATGAAAAATAGATTCATTAAGGGTTCTTCACATATAAACCATGCTCCTTGATTATTTTGGTACAATTTATGGCAATTTTTCCAAAACAGAACAGTGACTCACGAATGCATTCAGAGCAGGTCTCACTAGAACTTAATTATCTCATAACATATAAATCGTTTGCCTACTCTGTTTCTTTCATATAAAAATAGACACAATAAGGTTTAATCTCATATCTCATTCACCTTCAAATTCAATGTACCCAATTTTTGGTGATTTTTCTAATTTACATCAATGCTGCTACTACAAGCTGTTCTGTTGTATTTTATGAAAGTTTAACTTCTAGCCGAACCTACCTACTTCCCAAATTCAAGGATTTATATGTATGCAAATATTTCTTAACAAAAACGATTAAACCTGGATTTAGAATTTCATAAACATTGCCGTCATGTACCAACATACATATCGTAACACAACATCGTATTTACTACTAAAAAAAAATTTTAGCCATTTTCGCATGGCTATCATAAACACGTACAAGGTCAAACATCGCATGTTTCTAAGACTTCATCTAGCCTATACATGCCTTCTAATTCATAACCAAAAATTCAAAATACCAAAGGAAGGCGATAGTGTGGTGAACTTCTTGAAGATCCTTCACGAGCCCGCTACGTAACCAAAATCTATAAAACAAAGGAATCATTCCACACGATAAGCTTGCTAGCTTAGTAAGTCCTAATTTCATAAAAATATAACAATTCAAATATTAACAATTTTAATTTCTACAACTCAACTTGTAGGTTTGTACTCATATTTATTATCAACCTTCAATTTCATGTCGATGTGACTCAAGATAAATTGTAGGTAAATTTATCTTTGCCCACATAATTGTGATCAAGTCATAATTTAATCTTCAAATCTAAAGTGTCATCATGTAACCATAAGTACAAATATTCATATACTTAAACCTCAATTTAATATAACATGTCAACAATCATACAACCACATCATTCATCAATAAAGCCGAGAACACATACCATTGGTAATAATTCACTAGTTTACCTTATCTTAATTAAGTATGAAGCTCATTCTTACTTCATATACTCCCCAGAACCATTAATTCGATAAATTTGCTTAAGTTCGCCTTGAGTAAAATTTTGGTTTCTAGCTTGTGAAGTATAACACCGGCATCAAGCCTGCTAGGCATAAGGGCCCGATAAATAACACCGCAAAGGCTCGCTAGGCTTAAAGCCCGATAAATAACACCGGCGCAAGGCCCTGCTAGGCTTAAAGCCCGATAAATAACACCGGCACAAGGCCTGCTAGGCTTAAAGCCCGATAAATAACACCGGCACAAGGCCTGCTAGGCTTAAAGCCCGAACTAAGTCACCGGCACTAGGCCTGCTAGGCTTAAAGCCCGAAACACATTTATGTATAAATTGTCTCTAATACCTTTTTATACTAGATCACATAATAAAAGTACTTGACTCACTTACATCAACCAATCAAAATCATTCCAAATAGACTTATACACATTCGGCTATGGCATGATTACTTACTAAAATTTTATCACACAATATCGTATAATAGGTTCATAACTAGTTCTTCAATATACTATAGTTTAAGGACTTACCTTAGAGGTCGATAGATTGATATCTCCAACTATTCGTTTAGTATAGCTTTTCCTCGCTCCAAATTCTTCTCCTTTTGATCTTGATCTAATTTGGTTCAACTTAAACCAATTAAACCACACTTCCATTCAATTCGAATGCAAAATCATATAATATAAAATTTCAAGACTTAAACATTTGCATTCGGCATCCATGCACTACTTTGTTCAAATGGATTCAATAATATTTGGGAACACTTTGGCAATAACCTCATTGATGCTTTTTAACTTATATCTTACCTTCTTATCTATGGCCACACATTACCTATATATATATAACCGAATAAAATGGCCAGGTTTTTATTCCCCCTTATGACCGAATATGCCAAGTTAATGCACTCATACATCTTCTTAAACATAAGGCCAAGTATCAAGCTAACTACTCACAACTTGTTTCCATTTTCCCACCAAATATTAGCTTGCTAAAACCCTTTCATTATTTAATTCACCCAATAACTATATCTAATTATAATCATTCATCCATGTCCAATTACAATACAAGTGTATAACCGAACATTAAAACAAGTGAAAAGAATTCAAGAATGGTTGTCTCCCATTCGGCCAAAAACAAGGGCATCTTCATGCCCAAATCAAAACAATCTCCTTAACATACTCAAGCTACTTCTTCTCATTTTGTCTAAATTTATTTTTATACAACAATTTATAATTTCTCATCCATGGCCGAATTTCCTAATGTTCATTATCAACCATTTTCTACTTGTTTTCTCTAAGGATCAAATAAATCAACCCAATCTAAGGATAGTTTATTAAGCTAGAGTTCAAACTATTACCTTGCTCCACACATGCAATGGCCGATTGAAGAAGAGGAATTTCTTCTTCTCTTGATGATAGCTTCGGGTGGGTGAGGAAGGTGAAGAAGAAAGATAAAAATGATTTTTCTTTTTTTTTTTTTTTAAAACTATCTACACATTATTTTAGCATGCTTTTAGTATAATATTATATTAAACTATCATATAATTTGAAAAGCTTAATATTCTTAGCATGCTTACACAAAAATTTAAGACCATAGACTATTTTAATGCATGCTTGCCGTCCACCCTTCTAAAAAATGGGGGATTTGACATGCAAGTCCCTATGTTTGAAGCATAAGTCACTTAGCTCCTTGTTTCATTTCACATTTACTACTTTGATTATTTTCGCAATTTAAATCCTTTTTTATTCTAATTACACACTCAAACAATTCAATTCTTCTACAAAACATTCACATACATCAATTCACCCATAATAGACACAAAATAGATAAAAAAAATATTTATTGGGCTCGAATTTGTGGTCCCGAAACCACCGTTCCGATTAAGGTCAAAATTGGTCTGTCACAATAATATTTAGCTTGCTCCCTTGCTACCTCAGGGAGATAAGGCTGATGGCTAAAATTTGCTTCCCTGCTACCTCGAGAAGATAAGATTCATCATTTTCGATTTGCTCCACTGCAACTTTAGGGAGACAAAATCTACAATCCTTAGTCTACTTCCTTGCTACCTTAGGAAGATAAGACTACAAACTTCAGCTTGCTCCCTTGCTACCTCAGGGAGATAAGACTAGTGGCTAAAATCTGCTCCCCTGCTACCTCGGGAAGATAAGATTCACCATCTCCGATTTGCTCCACTGCAACTTCAGGGAGACAAAATCTGCAATCTTTAGTCTACTTCCTTGCTACCTCAGGAAGATAAGACTACAAATTTCAGCCTGATCCTTTGCGACCTCAGGGAGATAAGGCTGGTGTCTAAAATCTGCTTCCCTGCTACCTCGAGAAGATAAGATTCACCAAATTTGATCTGCCTACTGCTTAGGGAGATAAGCTCTGCAAATTCACTGATATTGCTACATCGTCCACTGAGGGACATGTCCTATAGACTCGGTTCCATATGTTTATGTCACATGACCAAAATGCTATGATCAGAATGAATCAGATGCTTCTAGCTACATGTGTTATGAGTGACATGAATGCAACATGTCATGAAAATGATTCCTTTTAAATGTTTTAAGGATTAGGATGCAATGATCAGAATGAATCAAATGCTCCTAATGAGATTTTCTATGATATATGAAAAAATGTTATGAGTATGATTCCTACTCTAGGTGTCATCACTCATTTGTTCTTCATTTTTGTTCCCCTCGAAACACCAATCATATTCTACTCAACAAGTTTGCCCCGCTGTAATAATAGTGTCAACTCCGCTTGAAACTTGAGGACATAAGGCTTGTACCATCCTACCATGATAGGAATTGAAACTTTTTCAATCCGTCCCCTCTGTAATTTTAGGGTATAGGATTTATTTCAAATTCAACCCCTTCCACCATAATTCATGGGTTCTGAACTTAGTTTGTCATACCATTCCCCGAATGTTATGACCTGATGACATCACTTACTTTCATCACATCAACTCATTATTTCGTCCATTTATCATTTGGACAAAGAATTTAGAGAAATAGTCCCTATCCAGACTCTTCTTTCTCAAATATTTCTAATCTATGCACATGAAAATTCTAAACAATTGTCCTATTTCGGTTCCTTGTTTTATTTAAAAATTTCCAAAGTAATATGTAGAACTTCTTTTGTGAAATTATTAGTTCGTCAATCATTATTTCAATGCAACATGCTTATGAATAATGGGTAACAAAAAAATTGATCTCAAAGAGAGTTAAATGAATTATAAAAAAAACAAAGAAAATTAACTGAAACATATCTTTGAGAAAAAAAAAGAATCCAAAGATAGTAAAATGAATAGGACAAAGATCAGATGCCCTAGATACCGCAGATTGGGATTCTATATACAAACTCCATGAAGACTGCTTTGTGCTTAACATGTGTTTAGAAGACCCAAAGTACTTTGTTGATGCCCTGATATGCAACATACTTCATTTCTTGTTGATCCAAGTATAGCAAGATGACTGCGTGTTTATTCAGAATTTGAGTCGCCCTTTTTGGGTTTTCAACTCAAAACCCATTTGGTCTCAAGGTGCCCTTTGCAGGTTTTCACCTTGACCTCTCCCGTTTTTTTTTTTTTTAGAAACTCAAAGCCCCCTTTGTGGGTTTTCACCTTGTCCTCCTCTTCTCTTCAAGCAAAATACTTTTTGACTGAATCTGAGTTCACAGGATTGGGTAAGCTTTTCCCATCCATTTCGGTCAGAATCAGTGCACCTCCAGAGAAAGCTTTCTTCACCACATATAGTTCTTCCCAATTCGGCATCCATTTTCCTCTGAAATCCTTTTGTATGGGAAGAATCTTTTTCAGTACAAGGTCTCCCTCATGAAACTCTCTTGGGCGAACTTTTTTATCGTAGGCTCGCATCATTTGTTTTTGGTACATCTGACCATGACAAATAGCCCTTAGCCTCTTTTTTTTATTAAGTTCAACTGATCATACCGAGCCTGGATCCATTCAGCCTCATCTAGCTTTATTTCTGACAAAACTCTAAGAGAAGGTATTTTTACTTCAATAGGTAGAACTGACTCCATCCCATAGACCAACGAGAAAGGCGTTGCCTGAGTAGAGGTTCTGGCAGATGTCCGATATCCTTATAAGTCTCAACCATCTTTCGTACTATCTTCTTGATATTTTTATTGGCCACTTCCACTACCCCATTCATTTTTGGACGATACGGAGACGAGTTGTGGTGTTTGACGTTGAATTGACTACAAACTTCAGCTATCGTGCTATTTTTCAAGTTTAGTTCGTTGTTTGATATGATCATCTCGGGCATTCTATATCGACAAATGATCTCCTTCTTCAAGAACCGACTAACTGCTGACTTAGTGACGCTAGCATATGAAGCAGCCTCTACTCATTTCATGAAGTAGTCAATTACCACGAAGATGAATCGATGTCCATTCGAAGCTTTTGGTGAGATCGGTCCAATGACATCCATGCCCCACATGGAAAAATACCATGGGGAAGTCATAACATGCAAAGGTGACGGAGGCACATGAATTTTGTCTCCATAAATCTGGCATTTATGACATCTCTTGGCATAGCTAATACAATCTCCTTCCATGGTGGACCAATAATATCCAAATCTCATTATCTGTCTCGTCATTGTGAATCCATTAGCGTGTGTTCCACAAACGCCCTCATAAACTTCCTCTAGGATTTTTCTAGCTTCAACAGCATCAACGCATCTCAGTAATACTTGATCTTTTCTCTTTTTGTACAAGATATCCCCATCTAAAACATAGTCAGAGGCCAATGTTTTCAATGTCCTTTTCTCATTCTCAGTTGCATGCTCTGGGTATTCACGATTTTTTACGTATCGCAATACATCTTGATACCAAAGGTCATCTTTTTCCTCTTCTTACATGTTATAACAATGAGCTGGAACTTCGAAAATGCTCCTCTGAATAGGTCCCATATCCTCTGGCCTGTTTACTTTGATCATAGAAGCCAAGGTTGCCAAAGCATCCGCCATTTGGTTTTCTTCACGTGGGGGATAATTAAAAGTAATGTCGTCGAACTCCTCAATTAATCCCAGAACTATTTTTTGGTAATCGCTTAGTTTGGGATCTCTTGTCTCCCATTCTCCTTTAAGTTGGTAGATTACTAAGGCAGAATCTCCATATACTTCTAGCACTCTGATCTTACGCTCTACAGCTATTAGAATTCCCATGATGCATGCTTCGTATTCCGCCATGTTATTCGTGCAATCAAAATCCAATCTGCATGTAAATGGATAATGATCACCACTAGGGGATACCAAGATTGCCTCAATTCCATTTCCCACAGCATTTGACACTCCATCAAAATTTAGCTTCCACAGACATTCTTCAGTGTTTGCCACATACATCAACTCTTCATTGGGGAAATCAAAGCTTAATGGTTTATAATCTTCCAAAGCTCTGCTAGCCAGAAATTCTGCTACTGCGCTTCCTTTTATAGCATTTTGGTTCACATAGACCATATCAAATTCAGACAATAAAATCTGCCACCTTGCCATCCTTCCATACAAAACAGTTGACTACGTCATATACTTTAGTGGATCAAGCTTCAAAATCAACCAGGTTGTATGATATAGCATATACTGCCTCAATCTCCGAGTTGTCCAAATCAAGGCGCAACACAATTTCTCAATTGACGAATATCTCATTTCACAATCAGTGAACTTTTTACTAAGATAGTATATCGCCCTTTCTTTTCTTCTTGACTCATCCTGTTAACCAAGCACACATCCCATGAAGTTATTGAATACTGACAAATACAGTATCAGCAATCTATCTAGATTAGGCGAAGATAGTACTGGTGCATTTGACAGATATTGTTTGACTTTGTCAAAAGCTCTCTGACATTCCTCGTCCCATTCACCTTGGTTGTGTTTCTCGAGAAGACAAAATATGGGATCACATTTCTTAGTTAATTGTGAAATAAACTGAGCAATGTAATTTAATCTTCCAAAAAAGCCTCGAACTTCCTTTTGAGTGCGTGGTGGAGGCAATTCTTTTATTTCTTTGACCTTGTTTGAGTCAACTTCGATTCCTCTCTCGCTGACTACAAAACCCAGTAATTTTCCTGATCGAGCTCTGAAAGTACACTTTGCCGGGTTGAGCTTCAATTGAAATTTTCTCAATCTCAAAAACAACTTCTTCAAAACTTCAATGTGTTCCTTTTCTGTTCGAGATTTGGCAATCATGTCATCAACATATACTTCAATCTCTTTGTGCATCATGCCGTGGAACAATGTTACCACGGCCCTTTGATATGTTGCCCCAACATTCGTTAGTCCGAATGGCATTACCTTATAACAAAAGGTACCCTACAATGTTATGAAGGTAGTTTTCTCCATATCCTTAGGGTGCACCTTGATCTGATTGTATCCTGAAAAGCCATCCATAAAGGAAAACAATGAATATCCCACCGTATTATCCACCAACGTGTCAATATGCGGCAAAAAAAAATTGTCCTTTGGGCTAGCTTTATTTAAGTCCCTATAGTCTACACACATTTGGACCTTTCCGCCATTCTTAGGGACAGGAACAATATTGGCAACCAACTCTGAGTATTTGACCACCTGTAGAAATCTAGCATCAAACTGTTTCTTTACTTCCTCCTTTATCTTTAACACCACATCCGGCTTCATCCTTCATAGCTTTTGCTGAACTGGCTTGCACTCTTCTCTTATGGGAAGGTGATGCACCATAATATCAGTACTTAACCTAGGCATATCTTGGTATGACCATGTAAAGACGTCCTTGAATTCTCGTAGTAACTCAACAAGGTCTTGTTTCGTTTGCTTGGCTATGTGTGTTCCAATTTCCACAATATTCCCTTCCTCTAAGGCTATGTTCTCTACCTCCTCCTCATGGGGTAAAATTTGTTTCTCCTCTTGCTTTACCTTTCTTAACAAATCTGGAGATAAGTCACAATCTCGGTCACCTTCAAAATCCTGAGATACCTCTAAACACATGTCTTGCTCAAAATGGACCTTTGGATCTGTAGTATTTTTGCTCATGTCATTGATATCTAGGGACCTGTGGTGGGCACCAAAGAATGTACAAAGAACAAATGAATTTGAGAACAACTATTTATATAGTATGAATAAAAATTTGGGATGAAATTAGAAAATCAACAGAATGAAACAATGAAAGGATATCTGCTCGAGTTAATTATCAAAGATGTATTTTATTGAAACAACAATGTCTGAACATGAACATATTTCACAAAAGAAATCTTATTGTTCCTAGGCTAAGAAACAACAAGAGCGTTCTGAATATCACTCTGTTTAATCTCTAAAAACTACAGGAAGTTCCTTTGCAGTCCAATTGTTCAAAACTCTTCCAGGTTCATAAGGGTAAATGCCCAACAGGTTTCTTTATTCAATTCCCCTCCTCGTTTATGGCATTGATGTGAGGACTTTCCAATAACCCTCTCTCAGGGTGAATTATCCCTCCGGATACAAAGGTTTGGGATATGTGAGGGAATGTAATTAATTCCCATCTGACTTCTTCACCATTCAACTGTGTTCATCTTCTTTCCTACTTCTTCTCTATTTCTTTTCTCTCCTGTCTGGTATCTGGCCTAAAACCCAAAACAGTCTCTCTTCTCTTTCAGTATCTTAGAGATGTCTGCCCAGTCCTTTTCCCGGTAAGGCTTCTTTCTCGATCATCATTTGTAGGCCCATCCTCGTGGTCCTGGATATCTTAGGCACTGGAACCTCATTCCCCTCCAAAATAAATGTCGCGTTCACAAACTCTAAAGATCAGAAAGAGCACACAGTTGCTTCTTCACTCGCCTCTAAATATGGCACGTCATTGGTAACAGTGGCTATGATGTCCTCCGCATTTACGGTAACTAGCCGACCTTCTGTCACCAGCTTCAATTTTTGGTGCAACGATGAGGGCACTACTCCTGCCAAATGAATCCAAGGCCTTCCCAGCAAGCAATTGTACGAGGGCTTGATATCCATCACCAGAAAATCCACTTCATACGTGTTTGGCCCAATTAGCAATGGTATATCAATTCTTCCTATCACTCCCAATTAGCAACGGTATATCAATTCTTCCTATCACTCTTCTCTCGGTGCCATCAAATGCTCTCACTATGTTCTGGCATGTCTTTATGTGAGAACTGTCTATCGGCAACCTCTTCAGTGTGGACAACGGTAAGACATTCAAGGATGATCCATTGTCGATTAACAGACTTGGCAGAGTGTATCCCTTGCAACGAGTCGTGATGTGCAAAGCCTTTGTTGATCCCATACCCTCAGGTGGGATTTCATCATCACTGAAGTAAATGGAATTATCGGCACTTATATTACTAACTAAGCAGTCAAGTTTATTGACAGATATATCCTTAGTAACATAAGTTTCGTTCAGCATTTTCATCAATGCTTCACGATACACTTCTGAAATTAAAAGTAAGGCTAGAACTGATATACGAGTCGGTTATTTGCACAACTGCTCTACCATGCTGTATTCACTGTGCTTCAATAATTTTAGAAATTTTTTAGCCTCTTCCTCCTTCATAGGTTCGTTGATAAGAGCTTTAGCCTCTTTCTCCTGCTCAACTTCCAAAGTCTTTGCTTTCACAGGCGCAGTTTTGACATTTACCGAGTCGTAACGCCTTCCACTTTGTGTGTAGAATCCCTCATTTTGGACCTCCTTGGAAGTGCTAGCTGAGTTTTCCCCTCCTGGTATTATCACATTACAGTCGTAATTCCAAGGTACCATTTTGTTATCCTTGTAAGGAAACGAACCAGGCCTCTGGATTACAACTTTTGGCGCCACTTGTATTTCGCCTTCCACATTTCTTGGTCAAGAGATAATGATCCTCGGATAATTGACTTTTTTCTTTGTCAATTCTTCTTCAGTTGCATATATGTTTCCTCCCTATGATCCTTATTCATAAAACTCCAATTCCCTATTGTTCATAAGGCTTTGTACCAAGACCCTGAACTCAGCACACTCTTGGATCTCATGCCGCTCTGCTTTGTGGAACTCACAGTCGTTCCTTAGTCCTTCACATCCTTTCAAAGAATTGGATAATATCATTCCTCTTCATACCATTTCCCTCCAGACCATTCTCAACAAGGTTTTCACCTCTGAGATATACTCCTTGATCCTTCTCATGACCTTTTCACCGATCGCATTTATCCCCTTATCACCATGGTTTGGTAATGGGTTCTCCGCACTAGGTGTATCGTCGAACTTCACAATTCCCATCTTGATGAATCTTTCGACTTTAACTTTTTGAAGGCAATGCATTGTTCTATTGAGTGCCCTGTTATTCCCGCATGGTAGTCGCATTGAGCGTTTGAATCATACCATTTGGGATATGAGGGTTGTAACGGCTTCATATAAAATGGGGACACGACGTGCGCGTCGAATAAACTTTGGTATAGCTCTTTATACGTCATTGGGATTGGCATAAATTGGAGCTTTTCAGAATTTTGTTTGGTGCCTGATTCTTGTCTTGTCGACCCTTGTTGCTCAGCAGTAACTACTTTAGGCTGGCTAACAGTGATTGCCTTCGAGTACCCTTTGTTGTATGTATTCGTATTATTCACCTCACTATCCTTTTTCCTAAGAGCAGATCTTCTAGTGGTTTCCCTCGCTTCAATATTACCACCCCTTATGGCATTTTCAATCATCTCTCTTGGCATTTTCAATTATCTCTCTTTCCATCACTATATCCGCAAAGCTTTTGGTGGTGCTTCCTATCATATGAGTGATAAATGGTGCCTTCAAAGTGTTAATAAAATTCATGGTGGTTTCCTTCTCTAGGAGAGGTGGTTGAACTTGCATGGCAACCTCCCTCCATCTTTACGTGTATTGCCTAAAGCTTTCACTTGATTTTTTTTCCATGTTTTGTAACATGATTCTATCAGGCGTCATGTCTATGACACGATTGTATTGCTTCATGAAGGCTTGGGCTAAGTCTCTCCAGAAGCTAATATTAGCACAGCTATGTTGATTTTACCATTTAGATGCTGCCCCCACCAAACTGTCTTGGAAACAATGAATCAAAAGTTGATCATTGTTTACGTAGCCAGTCATTCATCTACAGAACATAGTGATGTGGGCTTCAGGGAAACTAGTCCCATTGTACTTCTCAAATTCTAGCATCTTGAATTTATGAGAAAGTACTAAGTATGGAACCAAACTCAAGTCTTTAGCGTCAATACCATGGTGATGATCGGCATTTTCCAAAGCCTTGAACTTTTCTTCCAACCATCTACAGCGATCCTCTAACTGCCTTGAGGATTCAGTTCTTATCCCCTCTCTCTCTGCTATGTCTAAGTCAGGGATAACAGGATTAGCAGGGTTATCTCCTGGGTTGGATCCTGTGCCAACTTGAAAATTCATGGGTGGTCTATTATCAGCTTGCCCCTATTGAGGCCTAATCGTGACAGGTGGCCTTTGGGGATACTCTTAAGATTGTACATGTGGTGGGGTGAAACCCTGAGAAAAGTCCTCATTGTCTTCAACGTTGACTATGGGACCCTTTCCTTTTTCTATTGCCCCACTCAGCATCTAGTCCATTTGAGCCATCATATTCCTTTGAGCTTCCAACATTTGGTCTCTCATTTCTTGTTGGAGTTTTGCCAATTGTTCTTGCATCTGGTCTTGCATGTCTCTCTAGAATTGTTCAAGTCTTTGATCCATTTTCTTAGTTTTGGCACGTGTATCGTAGTGGTGTTCAGTTTCTAGATTTTCCTTCTCTTTCTCTCTTCTTCTCTCTCTCAGATAATTTCAACTAATTAGGCTCTCTCTATGGACTAAAATGCATATGATGTTATGTAATGCAAATGCATGAATGCAAGGAGGCATCGATTCTGATTCTACTTCATTTTAGAAAACTTTATTAGAAAATAAAATCCTTTACATAAAATGGACTACATATATGCTTTCGCCCTAAGACCTATAGTTTTGATTTTCGCAACCAAAGAGGTTAGCTCACGACTAAGATCTGACTGTAGCTCATACTTCATGCTCAATATATCCGCCTGTGCTCTAAAGTCTGTAGGTGATCAGCTACCTCTCGAATCTGAACTATTGCTTCACCCATGAGGTAATCCCGATTTCTAACTTGATCATGAGAATGGTGAAGCTCCTCCTTCCAACGCCCTTCTCTTGTTTCAAGAAGTTCGATCCAAAATTCACAACTGTGCAATGCTGATTCTAACTCTTCCATATTGCTCTTCATTTCCTCGATCTTGTTCGACTTCAACTCGTTTGCAGAATTATGACTTTGGTGGTGAAGAAACCGTCCAACTCAACCACCCTAGCTTTTAATCCACTCTTTTCCTTTTGGCTTTCTGCTAACCTCTTTTCTAGGGCCTCATTTTGCATCTGCATCTCTAGGAACTTCCTCTCCCAATGGTCAGCTTTGGTCTTTTCCTCTTGAACCTCCTATTGCCACTCTTCCGAAGTCTTCCCCAATCCGGCATTTTTCATTATCAGATGTATCTTCTTATATTCCATCTTCAAACTATCTCGATCTTCCTCTATCTTCCTCTTTTCTTTTCTTAATTTCTCAGCCTCCAGTTTCTGAACATCCGCATCTAATCTTAGGTGCATTTTTTCTTCTTCCAACTTCTCTATCCTCTTTCCAAGCTCTAAACTTTGCCTCTCAAAGTCTTTCTTTATAATCTCTAACTCCGATGGGACCACTTGTAAATACTCCTTCATCGATCGAGCACCCTCCAAGCTTGGCTCAGGGATATTATCATTGATTCTTTTGCTCGACCACTCCTTGTATTCCAGAGTTGTCATTGGTCCTCGAGTCAATATCTTCATACAGTGAGCCCACTTCCAAGCCTCACAAATCTCTCGAATCTTCTTCTTATAATTATCCCCCTTATATGAGAATTCACTTTGAGCTAACCCATATGTAGCCGGTATGAACTGTCTTACTTTGTATTGCCTTAGTACGAGCAACGGTGCATATCTAACAGCTCCCTAAATTCTAGGCAGAGGTACCTAATCAAAATTTCCACACCGATAAAGGACTTCGTCGGGAACCATCCAAGGGGCTTTCCACTCAAAATCTTCCTCTCAGAGGTTTTAAAGAATTTCCATCCATCTTTCCTCTGATATATCGTCTCTCCTTGTCGTAGTTGTGGCCTCCTTTAAAAGGGAATAACTTTCAGAGAACACTTGGTAAGGAACCTTGTCAACCTTCCAAAAATGACTGTGGAACCAAACCAATAATAACTGTGCGCTTCAAATGAATCTACCTTCACCAGCTTTCCGACATGCATTTAAAGATCTGAACGTCTCAGCTTAGATCGTAGGTACAGGTGCGACCCCTTTGTTAAGTCGGTCGAATAAATCAGTAACTGCTTCATCTATATGTCTTAGAGCTTTAGGGAAAATTACCAAACCATAAATACATAAGGCAAGGACGTCGATCTTCTTCTTTACATCTGGATGTGCTAGGATCAGGTCCCTAAAGTCACCCAAGGTATGCATTTACCCTTACCTTTCTCTTAGATTCTAACTGTAACCCACTATTCACTCATCTCCGTGATACTCATTAACTTCTTCACAAAATTTGGGACGTTGGCAGCCCTAAAATAAGCTTTGTCGACTTGGACCCTCGAACAGCAAAGCAAGGTTGTATATTCCTCCACCGTGGGTACTAAATCTAGTTTCTCGAAGGTGAAACAGCTATAGACAGAGTTCCAAAACTAAGTTATGGCCCAGAACAGATGCTTATCTAATTTGATGTCGAGTAAATAGGGTAGATCTCCATAATTACGATAAAACAACTGCTTAGCTTCTTCATCCCATTGAGTCCATATCTCTTTCAACTCTTGGAATTCATTTTGCGTAATACTAATATGAGTAAAATCCTATAGTTCAGATACGTACCCGTCAGCTAAGTTGTTCCCTTTCTCTAACTGCATTTGCTTTGACCATATGCGGACGGCTGTATTATCCTCCACTTTATAAAGGAATTCGTTCTCCTTAACCAGCTTTCTAACTTAGAAACTAACCGTGAATTGATACCTCTTTAAAATATGAAATGACATGCACCAAAAATAAAGCACCACAATTTAGTATTGTGAAATAAAATATAAAGCAAATAATAAACAAACACATATTTGGGTAACTACTAAGGCTTGGTATAGTTCTACTTAGGGTGAGCCCTTAGATTTTCTATATGTGGTTCAGCTCTAAAGTTGAGGTACCTGAACTAGCAGATTCCTCGATCCTTACCCATTATAGGCTCATATAGATCGAGTTCAGTTCAGGGGAATACATTTCCCTATGGCCATGCGAAAGTGAAAACTTCACGAAGACATAGGTACAGATGTATCCCAGAAGTAATCCACTAGCCCATGCGGAGGTGAAAACCTCACAAAGGCATAGCTTCTCGCTCCCACTTAAGGGTGTGACACAACAATCATGTAGTGCAATGCAGAGAGATATATTAAAAATTAGAACCACATGCAATAAATGTAACGCCCCGAATTTGGGCCTAGTAGAATTAGGCCCATTGGGCCTTGGGCGTGGGAGTGTTTAAAATTTTTGAGAAGGAGAGAACGGCTCTAATGCAAGTTGGACCTATTAGATGAGTGATTTTAGAAGGTTAGGTGGCATTCATGAAGTCCCGGGATCAAACTTGGGCTTTAGGAAAATTTTGGTTTTAGGTGAGTAAAGTCCTAGGAGTTAGTAAGTAGGCTTTAAGAATAAAATGTGGAGAAAAATGACACAAAAGGGGTTGTGGTCTAGTGGAAAATGGCGCCACATAGGAGACAAGAGAATGACACCACACAAGGAAGCAAGGGGTCCAAGGTTCAAGTCTTGGTGCTTGCATTTCATTTTGATTTCTCCTTTTAAAGGAACTTAGACTTTGGCCATAGACTTATATTTAGTTGCACATGTTTTAAGACAACAAGGAGCTAGTTGGTAAAGTGGCTAGCGGCGTGGATTATGTTACAAGGGAGCCCAAGTTTGAGTCCCATTGCACTCAAAAAGGGGATATTTATTTTGCTAAGATGGGGCGGCAAGTGTTTGAGATGGAATTAAACTCTGCTGAAGGTAGGATCCCACACCGGAAAGCTAGCATGAGGAAGGTGAGAAGATGGCTTTAAATAGAGCAATCTATGAGGAGAGTAAGGATACCTTGGTGGGCGTTTGGGCATAGGAGTGCTCGTAGCGCGGATTAGCAACTCCAGATTCCTGTCAGGTGTGTATTTTGCCCTACCCTAGCTGTAGAGCGGAAAATGTCGAAATGCTGGTCACACTGCAATGGTAGCCACACGAGCGTGCGAGCGCACATGTGGGGGCTTTGACGCGATAGTTGAGGCCATCATGAGTGTTCTTGTGGGTGGCTGTTTAGGCCATGTGGGGCCAATGGGCCCGTGGGCCTATATGAATAAATTGTATGATTGTGTAGTAGATATTGGACTGGTCTATGTGAATTTCATATCTGTGGCTAGATTTGGGCTAAATGGGCCACACGAGCGTGTGGGCCCACTTGGGCCTAGAACGGGCCGTAGGCCAATTCGTATCGTTATCTCTGTTTAGAAAACCTTTGGTTTACAAAATTATCGAAATACCCTCAATTTGTGAAATTATCGAAATACCCCCAGTTTGCAAAATTACTGAAATAACCTCGATTTGTGAAATTATCGAAATACCCTCGATATGTGAAATTACCGAAATACCCTCGATATGTGAAATTACTGAAATACCCTCAATTTGTGAAATTATCGAAATACCCTCGATTTGTGAAATTACCGAAATACCCTCCATTTGCAAAATTATCAAAATACTCTCGATTTGTGAAATTATCGAAATACCCTTGATTTGTGAAATTATCGAAATACCCTCGATTTGTGAAATTATCGAAATACCCCTATAGGGTAGGATTACCAAAATACCCTTATAGGGTAAATGACTGTTTTGCCCTTATGGGTAAATGACTGATTTGACTGTGATCGTATGACTGTGTTTTAATTGACTTGATTATGGACGTGTGGCTACTGTTAATATGTGTTGAAATGACTGTTACTGAGCATGGCCATTTTGCATACACGTGTAATGATTGAGCATGACATACACGACATATTGCATGGGGTTGGGACATTGATACGAAGGAAGTTCTGATAGGGTCGCACGGGTCGCATGATGACTGTGGATCCAGTATTTATTTGTTAAGGTCGCACGGTCACACGACGACTGTGGACTAACGGACGGCTTAAAGCCACGTAATCTGAATATGGCTCTGTGCCATCTTGATTATGGCTTTGTGCCAATCGTATTTACCCGTGGCTATGTGCCTAACATATATATCGATGACTCTGTGTCGATCATATTTACCCAAGGCTGTGTGCCGATTACATTATCATCGCTGATGGCTATATGCCAAACATAATACAGTTACTGATGGCTTTGTGCCAATTGTAATACCGCTACTGAAGGCTTAGAGCCGTATATATATATGCTTAGCAGCCTTGCTACAACGTTTGAGTAGTGCCGCTATTGGTGCTACCTTTAAAGTGTAGGGATGGATGGGTTGATATTCATATCCCGACAGGAGTGTAGGGTTGGAAAGGAAATGGAGTGCAGGGTTGGATTTGGGATGGGATACATCCACATACTATTGCATATCTGTTATGAGATCTGTTATTGGTTTGGGCTAGGTCCAGTTGATTCTGTTATGGGTTGTGACCCAAATGATATTGTAGTGGGCTTGGCCCATGTATGCTCGATTTGTCTTCATTATCTTGTTAAAGGGCTTTGGCCCGACTACTTCGGTTCTATTTCGTATCTTGGATCATACTCTAGAAAGGGGATTACACACTGAGTTTTCATAAACTCACCCCGTTTTTAGCTGTGCAGGAAATCCCCAGCCTTAGACGGTTCGGAGCTGCGAGGGACTCGGAGAAGACCACACACTGATTATGTTTTCCGTTTTGATTATCTACTTTGAAATATTTTGATTTGGGTTTTAATAAGGCCTTTTAAAGTTTTCACACTTTAAATTTTAGATTGGTTTTATTTTAATTTATATCTGTTAGAAGAAAATCGCAGTTTTCCGAAATGTTAACTATTTTAAAACAACACTACGTCTTCGCAACATTTTTTAAATGGTTTTACGACTTAATCTTTTTGTGAATCAATTACTTTGAAAATTATCTTCCGTAACTAAAAAAAAGTTCTGGGAATAAAACTAACATAACTAGGATTTTACTTAAGCTTTTAAACAAGACGGGTTTTCAATGAAAACATGGTTTTCGAAAAACACTTCAATGTGACACGCCAGATTCGGGCCTAACTTCTAGGTCAGGTTTGGGGTGTTATAATAAAAGGACCATGTTTTTTTTTTTAATAAAAAAAATCAGAATTTTACATTCAGACAAAAGGACATGAAATTATCAATTTTACGACTTGACTCTCTTATTGTCCCTAGTGGAGTCGCCAAGCTGTCGAAACCATTTTTTTTAGAAAACGGGGATCAACTTTAAAAACGGAAATGGAGTCACCACCAATCCGTTTTTACTTAGGTGTGATTGGATCACCTTGTAAAACATTTTATTTCAAAACGGGTTCGGGAGTCGGTTACGTATGAGAAAGGGTTAGTACCCTCATAACGCCCAAGAATTGGTACCTAATCGATAAAATCATGTCCTAATGTTAAAAATTTGAAAGAATTTTAAAATATGATTTCTTGAAAAAAAAAACTTGAACAATTTGAGTTAAAATTTGAGATTTCTTTGTTCCGAAAGAATACAAACATCACATCCAGCATCTTAGGGCATGATATTTTTAAACCCTCGTAACTAAAATCATCTCATGATTTACAAAATTTTATTAAAAGGATATTTAGTTATTTAGTCAAACGGAAAATCGAAACCCAGTATGCTAGGGCACTATTTCCCGAATTTTTAAATACAAAACATTGCCTTATTTTGAAAAAAAACTTTAGATGAAATATAGTAATTTTGCAAAATGTATTTTATTCTAAACGATGATCCATGTAAAATATCACATTAATACATCATCAAACATAAATATCAAAAGCAATCATGATATACTAACATTTCATATTAATATAGGCAATAAAAGAAATAATAATATAAAATACGACTAATAACAATACCTACACTAAAGCAATTGTAAATAAATGAAAGAGTATGAATAAATATAATAAACAATAAATAATAAAATAATAAAAAAACTACAAAATAAATATGAACACTTTTCATGCAAGATTAAACTTTTCATGCAGTGACATATACCAAGTAATAAATAAATATTGTAAAATAAAAAATTTTAATATATATATTGAGATAATAAATAAAATACGTTTTGAAATAAATAAATGATTTATAACTTTAAATAAAAACATATTTATAATAACCTAATACATATAGAAAGAAACTATATATTTAAGACTAAATAATATGTTATACAATATAAATAAATTTCAGATAAAATAAAATTTTTAAAAATAATATATGATATAATATAATACTATATAATGTACAAGATTTTAAAAATATATATTATCTAATATATAAATTATAAAATAATTGGTAATATGTAAATAATTAAACTAAATAAAAATAGTAATAATTCAATATTTATAAAAAAAATATGTATTTAAAAAAAACTATACACAAACATTTTATACTACTGACAGATTAATATACAAATAACAAAAAATAATATAGAATTTTTAAAATAATTCAATATAAAATTAAAATAAAAAAAGTTAAAAATCAAAGAAATAAAAAAATCTAAAAAAATAGCATGAAAAAGGGATCAAATCAAAACGTACGTCACATATTAGGGACTTATTGGGCAATTATGCCTTCTTTTCAGAACGACGTCATTCTAATTTTGGCCTTTAAACAGCCCCAGGACTCAATTGAAACAAAAACAGACTTTCAGGGCTAATTTAAAAAAATACAAAATGTTAAATTGGACAAAATTAAAACTAATAAAATTGCGGAGGGACTAAAACAATAAATTTCCCTTTTTATAAAAACACGTGGATCCTTCCTGGGTTTTCGGGTCAATGCGAGGATCTTAGACCTTTAAACGACGTCGTTTTGGTCATTAACTGGCCATACCAAAACGGCGTCGTTTCTTCGGCCTATATAAATCATTTTTAACACCCAAGAAATCATTTGAACCCTGTTTAAAAAAAATCCAAAAATGCTCTTAGACCTCCTCTCCTCTATCTGGAGTTCGGTCATCGGGCTCCTGGACCACGCGCCACACGTGCCACCGCGATCGTTGGCTGGAGGCTAGAACCTTAGTTTTCAGCGCCATCGAAAGGTAAACTCGCACCCCCTTTTTATTATTTGTACTATTTTATAAAAAAATGCATGCATCAAAAAATAAATGATGCAAATAAGAAATCACCTTTGTAAAAAATTTGCGTATCGTATTCTTTGTATTTTGGGAATATTTTTTGTGTATTTTTTTCCTCTGGGTATCCTTGTGTGTCCGTTTTACAGATTGTTGGGGATTTTATATAGCCTCGAAATGATAAATGAAAAAGGAAATATATTCTGTCCATATTTGTTGCTGCGTTTTCTTTCTTTTTTTTGCAGGTCAACGGAGATCTCAGCGGTGGAGTGATTCGGGTGACAAAATGTTGTCTATGCATTGATGGCAGTGTGACCGAGGGCTGATTGCGGCACAAGGGGCTGGAGGAGGTTGCGGCGCGAGGGTTTCTAAGAAACCCTAGGTTTCCTGACTCTGCTTAGCATTTGGGCCCTTTTGGGCTACGCGAGTTTGGGTCAGGTCTATTTAGGGTGTGAGTTTATTTTGGGTTACTGGGTAGTCTGTTTAGGTATTGGGCTAAGGGTGTAACGGGCTTTGGTTTTAGTTTTGGGTTTGTAATCTGTTTTGGCTTGTAATTGGGCTGCTGTTAATTGGTTTTGGGTCTGTACTAAAATGGACTTGTAAAATGGACATTTTATTTTTTGTTTTTATTTTGATTTTCACGAGCCCAGGTAAAATGGGCCTCTTACAACCCGTTTTCTATCGATGGATGTATCCCATAGAAAGGTGTTAATTTATTTGTAAATTATTCCTTCATTCACCTCAATGCCTTTAGTTGCAACTTTTGATAATGTTGTATATCGTGTTTAGGTTCCTATCCAAATTGAAGTCTTATTGTCGCAATAAGCGTTATCCGGAAGGATCAATTGCTGAAGGCTACTTGGCAGAGGAATATATGACTTTCTGTTCAAGGTATTTGTAAGATGTTGAAACAAGAATGAACAAACTAAGTAGAAATGCTGGGCTCACAGATCATAACTTGGCCGAAACTTATTTATTTCAAAGTTTCGGAGAACCAATCGGTAAAGTTGAAATTGTAGAATTAGATGATAGATCGTGGATCCAAGCACATCGATATGTTCTTCATCACGATTCAATGGAACCATTACGCAAGTAAGTTCTAAAATTTGATAAATATTCATCAATTAGAATTTGTTTGTCTTCCAACAAAGTAAACCTTTTTTTAACATAGTGAGTACAAACAAATATTGAGAGCTAGTTCATGGTCCCGAAGATTACAACAATGAGAAATTAATAAGTTGTTCACAGAATCATTTCATGAATGGTTAAGCCAAACGGTATGCAATTGAAGCTTTCATTGACAAGAAATGTTGTTGTCTCATAACATTTATAATTACTCAATTTACTTTCAATTCAATAGGTTTGGAGTCGGAATGAAGTAAATGAAAAAGTTAAATGGCTTTCCCAAGGTCCAAATAGAATAGTGAAAAGATATAGTGCCTTCCTCATCAATGGATTCAGATTTCATACAAAATATCGCGAGAGATTGAGGAGAACTCAAAATTGTGGAATTGTTGTTAATTCTTCAATTACAATTTATGCTAGTGCTAGGGACAGTAATCTAGTTGAGGGGAATGTGGAGTATTACGGACTTCTTACTGACATAATTGAGTTGGATTATTATGGCAAATAGAAAGTTGCCTTGTTTCGAGGTGATTGGGCTAATGTTAATACGGCTAGCGGAATTAAACAAGATCAATTTGGTTTTACAATGGTGAACTTCTCTCGATTGATTCACACTGGACAACAATTGATAGATGAGCCGTATGTATTTTCTTCTCAAGTGAAGTAAGTTTTTTACTCGAAAGATCCAACTGATGAGGGTTGGTATGTTGTACTCCGAAACACCCTTAGAGACTTATTTGACATCGGCAATGGAAGTAGAGGTGGCATCGTCGAAAGAACAGAAACTTTGCCTTTTCCAGAACAAAACTTAAATGAAAATATCCCTAGTACTAGTACACAATTTCAATGGGTTCGTCAGGACGTGGGCGAAGATATTTACGAATTATGATGTAGTAAGATTTTGTGATTTTTTAAATATATGTAATATTATAATTTTAATATTGGTCATGTTATATAATTTAACTATTTTATATGAAACACCCCACACCCGGCCCACGAGCCTGAACCGGATCTGGTATATTCCTTAAGTAAACCGGTTTTCAATGTCCTGATTAACTTAGAGAAAATTTGTGTAATTAAGAAAAATTCGTTTTGGGTTGGGCTTAAATTGGAACCCATTTAATAAATTTTGAAAATCCAACTTAAATAAGGTGACAAAATAATTTTAGGGTTTATTATTCTAAAAGAAATAATTTTACTTAACTTTAATCAAAAATAAATTGTATCATAATCAAATAAAAATAAACAGAAATAAAGAAAATCCAACTGGGCCTTATGGCCTTATTACATCATTCAAACCCAAAATAAAATCTAAAGTACTAAAATTTAATAAAGTCCACTTTCTAATTAAATCCTTCATGTGATGCATGGCCACCTTTAGCTCCTGCCGACCCGGTCCATTATTCGCTCATTTCTGAAAAATAGTCCCACAAAGGGTGAGTCAACAGACTCAATGTGTACACAAACTAACAATCAACATTCCAGGCATACATATTCATATCAAAGCATATTCAAATCAAATAATGATGCAACCCAACCCAAGCCTATTTGTCCATCCGCTACACACCACCCGTACCTGCCAATTACACCGTGGGGACTACTAAGTCAACCCTCCATCCGCTACACACCATCGAAGGCAGTCGCTGCAGTCGACGTGCTCATCGCCCACTTACGTTGTGTCATTAGACACTATATTCAAATAATGTAACCGAAGTTACCATATTCACGCAATGGGGCCGTAGCCACCATATTTCGTTGGTGAGGCCGAAACCAACACCTTCGTTGGTGAGACCGAAGTCAACACCTTCGTTGGTGAGACCGAAGTCAACACCTTCACTTTCTTCCTTCACATATATCCCAAATGCCCCAATTATTTTATAACATATTCCACATACTTAATTTTCATTCATGTTACTAATCACATGTTCAAAGTATATCACATTCATAATCCTATCAAAAGTAGGAAACATACCTGGGTACTCCTTACCACATTTGTGGTACTTAACCACATTCACATACTGATACATATTCATATATTTAATAATTACCACGTAATTTATTGAAGGTTAGTAAGGGTACACACCTTTTTCGCTTAATAGATTCCTTGAATTCCTGAAGTGAATTGATCACAGATTCAGACTTTAGATCTGTTGACTCCTATATTCGGCCTATCATATATAAACACATCAATACCCTATTGATTTTAAAACCAAATCCTAGTAGGAATAGAACTACTAACACTTACCTTGTTGCCGAATTGGATGATTGTAAATCAAATCCCAAAATTGATAGTATCCTTTCCCTTGAAATCGGCTAACACTAATTCATGTAATCATGTGAGTTTTCGGCTTGCAAAATAATTCCAAATACCAAAATTAAGCCTTTGCCGAATATCACTTACCATACAAATTCCAAATCTGAAGAGGATTCCTTGCCCTATATGTCCATTCGAAATCTTCATGTTAGATCTAATCTATCATATACATCATAACCTTTAATCAAATAAATTTATCTTACCTTAGATCCTTGATCCTTGTATTCGACAGTTGTAGAAACCCTTTTGATGTTGTAGTTGATTGCTCCTTTACTTAGAATCAACAAAGATTCGGCTTTGACAGTAGAAACAGAGAAGAAAATAGAATAAGAAAAGATGGATTTTGCTTGAAGAAAAATTCGGCAGAGAGGGGGAGAGAGCTAGGAAAATTTCGACAAAGAGGAAGCAAAAGTGAATGAGTAGCCCTCCTCGCCTCCTTTTTATAGCCAAAGTTATCACCTAGGAGTCCTTTACTTGGCCACCACTCCTCTTTTTGATAATATTATCTCTTTTATTTAAAAAAAATAAAAGCCTTTAATCCATCAATTATCTCCTCAATTATCTCCTTAGAAAATAATCCTTTATTTATCTCTTATTATTCACATATTTATGTGAATAAAACTCCTTTATTTATCTCTTATTATTCACATATTTATGTGAATAAAACTCCTTTATTTATCTCTTATTATTCACATATTTATGCAAATAAAACTCCTTAATTTATCTTTTATTATTCACATATTTATGCAAATAAAACTCCTTTATTTATCTCTTATTATTCACATATTTATGCAAATAAAACTCTTCCTTTTCTAGAAATCCATGCCGTCCACCTCGTTTCCGGAAGCAAAAATTAAACTTATTTATTTGCTTCCCAAGTGACTCGAACCCAAGCCCAACAGCTCTTGCACATGGCGCCATTTCCATAGGCCCTGAGTGACACCTTTAGGCCATTTTTTCCAAGCCTAATTGTGTGTCAAACTTCTCCAACTTTTTCTTTTAAGGCCCTCTAGCCCTTATTTCCTATTTTGAACTTTAAAATTTGACATTTCGGCATCATTTCTAAGTTTCCTAAAATTTTCGATCGGCTCTGTAACTTGCCATTTTTCTTACATATCCAAGTTTCCTAAAATGTTCAAGTTTCCATTTTTGGATCATTTCCAAAAATGTTCAGGTTTCCAAAAATGTCTAAGTTTCCAAAAGTGTTCATTTCCATTTCATTTCCATTTTCATTTCTATCTCCATTTTCATTTCCATTTTCATTTCCATTTTCATGCATTTCTAGGTTTCCAAAAGTATCAAAAATTTATTCATAGTACTTGAAACTTGTCATTTCATACAATTAATCTGGAAATGCATAGGCCCTTTTCAGGATGTTACAGTTCTACCCCCCTTAAAATAATTTCGTCCTCGAAATTACTTACTAACGAATAATCGTACGGTCTAATTCACCCCACTACGCTATTGCTGCGCACTCTGATCCTAAAGAACTAGCATACTTTCTAGGCACATTCTCTAGGTTCACATCCAAAGTTTCAATCACTTCACCAGCAATACAAGAATAAGCTAACCCTATAACAAGCAAAGCAATTAAGGGTATTCCAGAAATAAGGAACGTACCCGTTGTCATATCTGGCACATCTTCCTCCTCGCGACGGCCAACTGCATAAACCAACCTTGGTTGCCTTGCGTCTGCACCTTCAGCACCTCTCCTTGGTGCTTCACGTCCACGGCCCGAACCATTTCCTCCATGGTTCGGTCCACGACCTTACTGAGGCTGCTGTCCTCCTCTACCAGCCTGATTAACATTCTGAGTTGCTGGTCGCCTTTCATCTAAGTTCTTAGGACATTCCTTAAGCATATGGTCCTTGGACCCACACTTGAAACATCCTCCTGTCTTTCTCCAGCACTCTCCCAAGTGCCTCTTTCCACAATGCTCACAGGGTCGATACTGCCCTTCTGAACCAACTTGCTGACCTCGCGGCCCATCAACTCTAGGCCTCTTATTCCCAGATGATCCAGACGGTCCAAAACCTCTTTCTGGCCTATTCCGTTCAGTGTTCTGCCTTATGGAATCCTTAATTCCTTCAGCCACCTTAGCCTTTTCCACTAACGCAGAAAATTCCCGCTCCTGATGCGGTGTTATCAACAATCTTAGATCATCCCTCAATCCGTCCTCAAAACGGACACAACGCTCATGCTCAGTTGCCACTACACCTCGAGCATAACGACTCAACCTCAGAAATTCTGCCTCGTATTCTGCTACGGACTTGTTCCCTTGAACCAGTCCCAGAAAAGCTTTCCTTTGTTCATCTGTATACCTGGTTCCCACATATTTCTTTTGGAATGCCTCCTTAACATATTCCCAGGTCAGATCCTCCGCCGTGGCACCATCTCGAACAGTTAGCCACCATTGATACGCTTCATCGCGTAACAACGCCACCATCCCTTTCAACTTTTCCTCAGGAGTCAGATCGAGCTCATCCATGATACGCTCTGTTGCTTCCAACCAGTACTCAGCTGTACTGGGTGCCACTCCCGATACTCCTCTAAACATTTCAGCTCCATTAGCACGGAGCCGCTCAGGCACAGACTTACGATTTCCTGAATTGTTTCCTGCACCAGCTACCAATTCCAAGACTCGCAAAGACGACCGCGACACAAAGATCCTCCTCCGCTTTGAGCTTGCTCGCTCCACACCAACGGCTGGAAGTGGTAGGGGCGGTGGTACCTCATTATCGGATCCTTGACCCGATCTAACGGGTTCTGACCTAGTCATTCTTCCTCTACCACGTCCACGACGACCATGTCCTCTAGAGCTCATTTCAGCGTCGAGATCTGATTAAGAAGTTTTATGTATTAGTACTTTGGTTTCACTTGTTTACTCGCGAAGAAATTTTATGACAAGAGTTTTAGGAGTGGTTCTTTCGTATTCATACAAACACACAGGCTTTCCATTCATTCATTCATCCATCAAACAAGTATGAACTTCTGTTCATTCAGAGAAACGTTGTAATTTTCATTGTTGTTGTTTTTCACTACCTAGAGGTATTTTCGTAATTTTGTCCTATGGTATTTTTCAAATTTTTCAAAAGAAAAACGTTCCTTGGTGTTTTTGTCGCAAAGTATTTTGAAAATTTCAAAGTCTCGGGGTAAAGTGGAAAATTTTTGAAATCCGGGGGTATTTCGGTAATTTTCGACCTCAGGGGAATTTTGGTAATTTTTTACAAATCAGGGTAAATTTATAAAATTTAATAAATCAGGGATATTTCAAAAGTTGAAAAATTTTGAGGGTCCTTTTTGAAAATTGTTCCTTCCAAAATGGGGATGTTGCAAAAATTTTGGAAACCAGGGTCATTTTGGTAATTTTGTAAGTTAGGGGCAATTTTGTAATTTTCCAAAATCAAGGTATTTTTGATGGTTTGCACATTAGGGTTTATGAACATTATAAAATAATGGAGTTTTGACAAAACCATTGAAAAGTTTGACATTTTTTGGATCAAGGGCATTTTGGTAGTTTTGCCACTAAGGGCATTTTTGTAATTTTTCACAAATTAGAAGTTTTTCAGAGAAATTTTGTAAAGAGGGTTTTCGAAAATTTAGTAAAGTAATTTTTAAGAGTTTTGAAAACTAGGGTTTGTTGTCTTGTTTTGTTTTTTTTTTTTTTAAAACATGGCTAGTTCCCTTTCGGGTTTTAGTTATTATGTTTAGCCTATGACCGAGCCCTCTTTGGTCAGGGTGAACCAAAGCTACGCACCAGGCAGGATTCGAATAGAGAGGAGGTGAGTCACACGGACTGCTTAAATACCAAGCTCCCATCGAAACCATTCCTAGACATGCGCACAGAGGTTGCCACACCACCGAGCCCTCTCGAGTTAGGGTGAACAGAAGCTACGCACTGGTAGGATTCTGCGCGAAGAGGAGGTGAGTCACTAGGACTGCTTAAATACCAGGCTCTTCCGGATCCAATCCTAGACATGCGTACAGGGGTTACCACACCCTAGCTCAGTGACTTAGCCATAGGTTTGTTTAGTGCATTAAGTCTTATGTATTTGTGTTTGAGTAGTCTAATCCTAGGGTTCAAGTTCCTATCATCTATTCTACGTTCCATGCCTTTTCTACCCCTATATAAATCACATAATCACACATAGAGTTAGGGGTACTTACCTGGTGGACTGCGGGTCGGAGACTTAGGTGCCATGCCAGAGAACCTGTTTAATTTCAAAAAAAAAAATCATTTGGCTCGCTTTGAAAACGTTTTGGGCTGAGCCCACAGTAGAGAGTTTAAAATCGGGCTCGATATCAAATCGAAACACCCCACACCCGCCCACGAGCTCGAACCGGATCTCGTATGTTCCTTAAGTAAACCGGTTTTCAATGTCCTGATTAACTTAGAGAAAATTTGTGTAATTAAGAAAAATTCGTTTTGGGTTGGGCTTAAATTGGAACCCATTTAATAAATTTTGAAAATCCAACTTAAATAAGGTGACAAAATAATTTTAGGGTTTATTATTCTAAAAGAAATAATTTTACTTAACTTTAATCAAAAATAAATTGTATCATAATCAAATAAAAATAAACAGAAATAAAGAAAATCCAACTGGGCCTTATGGCCTTATTACATCATTCAAACCCAAAATAAAATCTAAAGTACTAAAATTTAATAAAGTCCACTTTCTAATTAAATCCTTCATGTGATGCATGGCCACCTTTAGCTCCTGCCGACCCGGTCCATTACTGCTCATTTCTGAAAAATAGTCCCACAAAGGGGTGAGTCAACAGACTCAATGTGTACACAAACTAACAATCAACATTCCAGGCATACATATTCATATCAAAGCATATTCAAATCAAATAATGATGCAACCCAACCCAAGCCTATTTGTCCATCCGCTACACACCACCCGTGCACTCGCCAATTACACCGTGGGGACTACTAAGTCAACCTCCATCCGCTACACACCATCGAAGCGATCATTGCAATCGACGCTACTCATCGCCCACTTACGTTGTGTCATTATACACTATATTCAAATAATGTAACCGGTTACCATATTCACGCAATGGGGCCAGTAGCCACCATATTTCGTTGGTGAGGCCGAAACCAACACCTTCGTTGGTGAGACCGAAGTCAACACCTTCGTTGGTGAGACCGAAGTCAACACCTTCACTTTCTTCCTTCACATATATCCCAAATGCCCCAATTATTTTATAACATATTCCACATACTTAATTTTCATTCATGTTACTAATCACATGTTCAAAGTATATCACATTCATAATCCTATCAAAAGTAGGAAACATACCTGGGTACTCCTTACCACATTTGTGGTACTTAACCACATTCACATACTGATACATATTCATATATTTAATAATTACCACGTAATTTATTGAAGGTTAGTAAGGGTACACACCTTTTTCGCTTAATAGATTCCTTGAATTCCCGAAGTGAATTGATCACAGATTCAGACTTTAGATCTGTTGACTCCTATATTCGGCCTATCATATATAAACACATTAATACCCTATTGATTTTAAAACCAAATCCTAGTAGGAATAGAACTACTAACACTTACCTTGTTGCCGAATTGGATGATTGTAAATCAAATCCCAAAATTGATAGTATCCTTTCCCTTGAAATCGGCTAACACTAATTCATATAATCATGTGAGTTTTCGGCTTGGAAAATAATTCCAAATACCAAAATTAAGCCTTTTCCGAATATCACTTACCATACAAATTCCAAATCTGAAGAGGATTCCTTGCCCTATATGTCTGTCGAAATCTTCATGTTAGATCTAATCTAACATATACATCATAACCTTTAATCAAATAAATTTATCTTACCTTAGATCCTTGATCCTTGTATTCGACAGTTGTAGAAACCCTTTTGATGTTGTGGTTGATTGCTCCTTTACTTAGAATCAACAAAGATTCGGCTTTGACAGTAGAAACAGAGAAGAAAATAGAAGAAGAAAAGATGGATTTTGCTTGAAGAAAAATTCGAGAGAGAGGGGAGAGAGCTAGGAAAATTTCGGCAAAGAGGAAGCAAAAGTGAATGAGTAGCCCTCTTGCCCTCCTTTTATAGCCAAAGTTATCAGCCTAGGAGTCCTTTACTTGGCCACCACTCCTCTTTTTGATAATATTATCTCTTTTATTTAAAAAAAATAAAAGCCTTTAATCCATCAATTATCTCCTCAATTATCTCCTTAGAAAATAATCCTTTATTTATCTCTTATTATTCACATATTTATGTGAATAAAACTCCTTTATTTATCTCTTATTATTCACATATTTATGTGAATAAAACTCCTTTATTTATCTCTTATTATTCACATATTTATGCAAATAAAACTCCTTAATTTATCTTTTATTATTCACATATTTATGCAAATAAAACTCCTTTATTTATCTCTTATTATTCACATATTTATGCAAATAAAACTCTTCCTTTTCTAGAAATCCATGCCGTCCACCTCAGCCTTCTGGAAGCAAAAATTAAACTTATTTATTTGCTTCCCAAGTGACTCGAACCCAAGCCCAACAGCTCTTGCACATGGCGCCATTTCCATAGGCCCTGAGTGACACCTTCAGGCCATTTTTTCCAAGCCTAATTGTGTGTCAAACTTCTCCAACTTTTTCTTTTAAGGCCCTCTAGCCCTTATTTCCTATTTTGAACCTTAAAATTTGACATTTCGGCATCATTTCTAAGTTTCCTAAAATTTTCGATCGGCTCTGTAACTTGCCATTTTTCTTACATATCCAAGTTTCCTAAAATGTTCAAGTTTCCATTTTTGGATCATTTCCAAAAATGTTCAGGTTTCCAAAAATGTCTAAGTTTCCAAAAGTGTTCATTTCCATTTCCATTTCCATTTTCATTTCTATCTCCATTTTCATTTCCATTTTCATGCATTTCTAGGTTTCCAAAAGTATCAAAAATTTATTCATAGTACTTGAAACTTGTCATTTCATACAATTAATCTGGAAATGCATAGGCCCTTTTCAGGATGTTACATTATATGTACTATTATTGTTGTTATTTGTTACTAAAATTTCAACTATTTTATGTGTATTGCAGGAAAAATGCGTAGAAGAAAGTTATGAAATTTAAGTATTGTCCAGAATACTCCAAATTCAGAAGAAGGAAATAGCGAACAACAGACAGCTATTGGATCTTCGAATGTGTCGGAGACAGTTGACGAGCCTGTAGAATTTCAAAGTAATGTTAAGTTTATTTTACATGCGTATAGACTTTTATTATTGCTCCTATTTCTCAGTTTCAATATAATAATATATTATTTTCCAGCTGAAAGTGGTGGGACGCGCAGAGGTCGAGGACGCACGCTACTTAAATATTTATACGACTTAAATCTTGTCGAGCGTGTCAAAGTAAGTAGAAACAGTAATGGTCAGCCTGTTGGATCAAAAGCTCGACTGTTAGCAGGCTATTTGGGTATTATAGCATGAAATGCCAATATGTTGCCCATCAACTATGAATCATGGCATCACATGCCTAATAGCAACAAGAATCAAGCTCTTGATAATTTTAAGGTAACAAAACGTGAATGTAATTTATAATACTTTGGTTTAAGTTTCATTTATATTTACTTTCTAAACTTGTGTGTTTTTTAGGAGAGATTTGCTTTACAGGTCTCGGATGCCTATATCAAGAAGGCATTGGGTAAAAAATGGAGAGACCATAAAAGCACTTTGAAAAAAGATTATTTTAAGAAAGACATAAGCCTCGAAGAAAAATTGCGAAATGTCCCGCCGGGAATACTGAGGTACCAATGGGAAGATGCAGTTAGATTCTGGAATTCAAAGAAAGGAGAGGTATTACGTACTTCCAAAATCTTATAAATTTTTTGGTTTATAGTATTTACTATATACGTAATAATAATTTCATTCTGTAGGAACATGAGCGAGTTAGCAGCAGGCAAAAACAAAAATTCAGGCACACGACAGGGTCGAGAAGTTTTGCTTGTGTAGCTGAGTCCCAGGTATTATGAATTTATTAATTCTGTCAAATACTAATGACTTTCTACTATTAATTGATTTATTTTTACTACTATATTGTAGGAAGCATCGTCTGGTCAAAAAGTTAGACGCCTTCAGCTTTTTGACATTACACATAGGAAGAAAGATGGATCTCCGATGACATCCGAAGCTGCAGAAATTATGGTATATTTACTTAATAAAATTTGATTTATTATAAATATTTATAATGTTTAATTATAATGGTTTAATTCATCTTTAGTAGTTTTAAATAATGTTAAGTTATGTTGCATTCCTTTTGTATTATATATTTCATTTTTAACTCTTTAATTGATTTATTAGGAGAAACTAAAAGATAAGAAGGCGGAGTATGAAGCGATTGCTTCGACTGATAGTTCTGTTAATTTTGAGGACATTGGTAACATTATTATTAATGAAGTTTTGGGTCCTAAAAGGTATGGTTGGGTTTGATTTCAAGGATCTGGTGTTAACCCGACCCAATATTTTGGATCCAGCTCGCAGCAATACATGCCTTCCGGGAGTCAAGCTCAAGTTGAAGTTTAGAGGTTAAAAGACCAGATATCTCAGATGCAAGCGAGCATAGTTGAGCAAATTTCTCAACTTAAAGCAGAGGCAGCAGCGAGGGAGGCAGAGCAGAACAGAAAGTATGATGAACTCCAACTACAGCTTCAGACTATGATGAAGATGTTCCAGCAGTCGCAAATGCCGCCATCTTAGACATTTGTTTTCTTGTAACTTTAACATTATTGTAAGGAAATTTTGAATTATACTTCATTTATAATTTATATTATATATCTTTCGTATAATTTTGTATCATTTAGATTTGCTGTTTTTGGTTGGATTTTATGTTATATTTGCTGTTTTTGGTTGGATTTCATGCAGAAAGGGTTGGAAATTGGTGAAAAATGTATATTGCAAATCTGCCCAAATTAGCGGCGTTTGTAAAAAAAGCACTGCTAAAGACCAAGACTTTTAACAGCGTTTTCTATAGAAGCGCCGCTAAAAACCATGACTTTTAGCGGCGTTTTTAATAGAAATGCCGCTAAAGACCAAGACTTTTAGCGGCGTTTTTTTACAAAAGCGCCGCTAAAAGTCCTTGTCTTTAGCGGCATTTATTTTCAATAACCGCCGTAAATTTTAGAGGCGCTTTAAAGGCCAAAAAAAATGCCGCAAAAAGTCTGTTTTCCTGTAGTGACTTGTCCAAACCCTCTCATATATCGAGTAGGCTTTTGGGTTCAGATGGGTAACCAGACACTTAGAGAGCTTTAAATTCATGCATAGTATACAATTAACTTTACAATTATAATCAAAATATCAATTGGTTTTATGTGAATTTTTAATAAATATATTTGTTAGATTTTGTTTCATTTACATTATGAATGTAAGTGTATAATAAGTCTCGTATTTATTGAATATCTCACTTTAATAAATAAGTCTGAATTTGCAAGGATGCTAACAAACATATATTCCTCTATAATTAATCAAGCAGGTGAATATATGCTTTAAAAGATGGTGACAATTAGCATGTATATACACACACACACACATGTATACATTCCAATTAGCCAGGTAAAAGGCAAAATCAAACACATGATGATAACAATGAAGATGATGAAGAATGAAGGTATTTGCTTATTCTTTCTTTTTTTTTTCTAAGAAAAACAAAAGGGAAATTAGTAGGCATATATTCATTTAGTCAGGATTTATAATTGGAAGGCAAATCTCTTATCTACTCACCTTATTTTGGAATTATGAAGTTTAAAGTGGATGTCACCACAAAAGAGATGTTTAGATCGATAAGGAATTAATATGAGATATTCATAAAAAAATGAAACAATTTATTTTTTATACATGTACGGATGGAGTGAAATTTATTAAATTTCATTTACCAAAGCAGTCAATTTTCAAGTTTGGAAAATCAGTAGTCTTGCAACAACTTTATGAATGGGATCTAGACATTTTTGTGTTGAGATATCTTAATGCATTCAAAGGTCTATCTCTTAGCTTCGAAATGCACTTTAAATCACTCGATTTTGAGTTCAAGAGCTCAAGTTATGATCGTTTTAGTGAAGACTACACGAGCAGAATTTCTGGTCGAGATTATGATGGGAATTACGAGTTTTGGGCTTTTAACTTGAGATTAAATCATATTGGGTTCAGGTTTTGGGCTTAATTTTTATTATATGTGAACCAAATATTGTATTTATCAGCTCTTATTATTATATTATTCCAAATTTTTAATTAATAATTATTAACTAGTATACTTAAGAGTTTTATTTAGATTTATTTAGCTAGTCTATATATAGGCCTTTGCATTTTACACAAATTAGACAATTATTTTCATTAATAAATTTTTTAACTTTGAGATTTGTTTCTTATGCAAGGTTTCTTTCTTGTGATTTTTAAAAGTAGTTTTCTTCTTGATTTTCTTCAAGAAGTCGTGGGAATTCATTCTTCACCCTACAATTTGCAAAGGATTATTTCTTGGAGGTTGATTAGAGCCATTAATTGAGTTTGTTGGAATTTATATCTCAAAGGGTTCAATTAGACATTTATCCTTCTATCCATCATATCCATTAGTTTATCGTTCCATCTTCCACTTTGCTTTAATCTATCTTTTCGCTATTTAGATATTATTTTCAATATTTATCCTTTATTTTTTTTTCTTATTTTTCTTATTTCTTTTGTTATTTTCTAAATTTGTTTGGTTTCTTCATTTCAGGTCACATCCAAATCTTTCCTTCCTAAGTCAAACAACTTGAATTTGAACCTTCCTCCGCTTCAATCCTTACCATTTGGTATCAGATTTGGGCGTTTTAGGTGTTCTTTGTGTTCTTAAAAACTGATTTCCAACAAACAATCTCAAAATAGTTTTTTTTCTTTTTACCTAAAAAAATTTCAGAAAAAAATATTTTTCAGTAGGTAAACACTTTCCAAATGATCTGAAAGTTTATATACTGATTCTTGGCACTCTCTTAGAATATAAAAAATATTTCCCTAAAAAAAGTGATAAAAAAGTGCAAAAATAAAAAATAATACGAAAAAAAAGGAAAAAAAAAATATTGTGTGGGTTTAATTTTGTGCTAAAATATTTTAGATCAAATCTACATTATTTGAGAAGACTCTGGTTTAAATTTCGTGATTTTTGAAAAATTAGGAACACCTCAAACGAAAAAATTCAATTTGTTTTCCATTGTTTCGGGTTTTCGGTTGGGTAGTTTATTCTCTTTGATTCTAACATTAGGGTTTCTTTTGTTTTAACTTTTCTTATTCTATTATGCATTCTAACACATTTTCATTTCTTGTGTTAATAGGTACGAAGAGAGTTGCCTCTCCTTTCTTTACTTCCTTTGGAGTCGAGTTTTTCTTTGGCTTCTTAGAGCCTTAGGTTGTCTTTGTTAGAGAGTGATCCTACATCTTTTTGAATATTATTGAGTTTGATTACTCTTTAAAAGTTACAAGCGAGAAAATCTTAATTTCTTTTCTTTGTCTCTTAGAGTTTTTTTTATTTATTGTGAGTGTATAACAGTGAGGTTTGCTTAGTTTTTCTTTTCTTGAGTGTTGTGTTATTTTCGGGCTTTCATAATGATTCATGATACTATGACTGGGAAGTTGCAAAGGGATCAAGAGGTTCGAAATGCTAAAGATTAGAAATGTGACACTATTCTAGACACTATCAGCAAAATTTTGAAATGTTTAAGTACCAAAATTGAGCGTCAGAATAGTAATTGATGATATAAGGTTGATCAACCTTGTCTTCGTGCAAATAATGCTCAATGTGACTCTCGTGCAAATGATGAGCCTTTGGTTAATAATGACCATGGGCAACATTTTTTAGCCAAAACAAAGTTCAACATTCCACCATTCCGAGGGAGGTATGATCCCGAAGCGTATTGTGAGTGAGACTCAAAAATTGAACTTATGTTTTGTTACTATAAATGTCGGAAAGAGGAAAAAGTCTCATTGGTGACCCTTGAATTTTCAGATTATGGGTTGAGTTGGTGGATTCAACTTGGAATTAATCGTCAAAGAAATTACGAAATGGTAATTGAAACATAGGACAAGTTGAAGCAAGTGATGCGAAAGCGTTACATTCCTTCTCATTACTACAAAGAGGTCAAAACGAAACTTCAACACCTTGTTCAAGGTAATCGATCTATTGTTGAGTACTTTAAGGAGATAGAGATGCTTATGCAAAGAGCAAATGTGCAGAAGATGAAGAGACTACTATGTTTGACGATTAATAACCAAATCTTAATTGAAGGTAATCGATATTTTTGAAGTTTTAATTCAATTAATCTTAATTGAAGATTAAGAGCATTTGACTCAAGACCCAAGGCCTTTGCTTTTGCCAATTGAACCGAAATTTCATTTGATTAAATTCTAAATATTTAGTTATTTTTAAAAAATAGTTAAAAAAAAGAAATTCGAAGTTAAAAGAACAATTAAAATCTAAATCTAGTAATGTAATTAATATTATAAATGCTAAATTGCACGTACACAATTTAAAAAAAATAAAATATGAAATAAAATACGTTAAGTTATAAAAAGTAATTTGATATTAAAAGAAATTCAAACAAAAGTTTAATACGAAATAAAGTTTAACACGAAATATCAAATTTTGATATTAAAACTTTATTTTATATTTTAGCTTTTCGGTAAGAGCAAATCAAACTAAGAGCCTTCTCCGTTTCGCTAGGCGACAAGGTGAAGGATTGGCTACTTTATCTAGCTCCTGAATTTATAACCACATGGATTGACATGGTAAGATTGTTTGAATTTTTTTTTATTCACGTGCTGCTTCTATTAAGAAAAAAAAAATTTACGACATCAAGCAAAACGACATGGAGACTCTTCACGAGTATTGAGAGAGATTTAAGCAACTATGTGCTAGTTGCTCACAACATAGAATTTCGGAACAATTACTCATCCAATATTTTTATGAAGGATTCTACCTATAGAAAGAAATATGATGGATGTTGTCAGTGGATGTGCCATAGTGAATAAAACTCCTCATGAGACAAGAAAGTTGATTTTGATCATGGCTACTAATTAATTTGCAATAGTCCGGATTCAGACATGATAAACCCATAAGAGTGAACGAGGTAAATGCCACTTCTCTTTAAAATAGAATTTTCGAAGTGATTTCTCTTGTTTATCATATGGTTGTAGGAAACTCTCAACATGTAAAGGCTTCTGGAATTTGTGTTAGTTATTGTTAATTATGACTCCTATTTTAGTCAAATTCAAGAAGTAATCTCCTAGTTAAACTCTGTTTATTTGTTTCAATCAAACACTGATTAGTTTAGATTATTTTATTATTATTTGACCTATGGATTTAGCCTATAAATAGGCTCTTTTACAACCTTAGAAAAGACACCCATTAGAGATTAGAACTCATAACACATTTAGAGAATTTTGTGTTTACGTTTTGAGGGTTCTTTATTTTCGAGTTTTCGGGGTTTAGTTTTTATCTCCATCTTTTGTACTCTTCATTCTGTTGCCATTATAGTAAAATTATCTTTGCCTGTGGTTTTTTATCCTCTTTGGAGGAGTTTTTCCACGTTAAATTTGTGTGTTCAATTTCTCAATTTCTTCTACTATTTTTACTTGTTCGTTGCTTAATCGGGACGATCCTAACAAGTGGTATCAGAGCTAGTTCAATTTTCATAGATCAGCCCATTCAGATATGGCAGCAACAAGGTTTGAAATTGAGAAGTTCGATGGTGAGACAAATTTCAATCTGTGGCAAGTTCGGATGATGGCAATTCTAGTTCAATCCGGTTTGAAAAAGGTTGTTACCGGGAAAAAGCCGAGAATCTAAATAAAACTATTTAGGAAGAGCTTGATGAAAATGCTTTGTCTGCAATCCAGTTGTGCCTCGCGAATACGGTATTGCAGGAGGTATTGATGGAGAAGACCTCATCTGCCTTATGGAAAAGGTTAGAAACTCTTTATGCGACTAAGTCTCTGGCTAACCATTTAATGTTGAAACAACGTCTATTTACGTTTCGCATGAACGAAGGTGAGCTTCTTAGAGATCACATCAGTCAATTCATTACTCTTTTAAATGATTTAAAGAATGTTGAGGTTCATATTGACGATGAAGATCAGGCTATGCTATTATTGTGCTCTTTACCCCCTTCATACAAGTCTTTCAGAGAGACCCTGATTTATGGCAGAGACAAACTCTCGTTCGAAGATGTGAAGGGTAATTTGTTGAGTAGAGACAAACTCGACAGTGAGCTTCATTTGGATAACAAGGCAGATAGGCAAGCTTCCGTTTTGATAGCATCAAAGAAACGAGACAAAAGGTGTTGCTATTGTAGAAAGTTAGGTCACGTCAAAGTAGATTGTTATAAACTGCAAAAGAAAAGAGCTGCTGAGAGTAATGAGGAAGATGTAGCTGGTGCTAATTTGGCCGATGAAAGCGGTGATGATTTCTTGTTAGTGTCAACGAGCGATAACTCCAAGCTCACGTCCGAGTGGATCCTAGATTCAGGATGTTCTTTCCACATGTGTCCCAATAGAGAATGGTTCTCCACATACAGTTCAGTTGAAGGTGGAGTTGTGTGCATGGGAAACGATTCATCTAGTAAGGTAATTGGAATTGGTACTGTTAAAATTAGGATACACGATGGGACAATTAGGACACTCTCAGATGTCAGGTATGTACCTGATTTACGAAAGAATCTCATCTCCTTGAGTATTTTAGACTTGAAAGGATGCAGAATCAACATCGAGTCGAGCGGCATTAAAGTATCTCGTGGAGCTCTCGTTTTGTTAAAAGGTAAAAGAACTGGCAGTCTTTATGTTCTGGAAGGTTCTACAGTGACCGGTGAAATCGACGCCCTCCTCTGCATTCTGAGCGTGTCAACTCATTTAGAGTGGAGGCAACTTGGTCATAGGAGGGAAAAAGGTATGACCGCTTCGTTAAAGAGAGGTTCTCTTTTGAATGCGAGGTTTTTGAAAAGTTAGGCACTTGTGTTCGTGAAAATCAAACCCGGGTTAGTTTTGATTTGGCAGTGTACAAGTCGAAGGCTAGAAGTCTTCCAGCTTCTAAGCATAGAATCGACTCAGTTAATTCCCTGCATGGTTCAAGATAGGCTCGTGGCGGGCTTTGGCAAAGATGGCATTGGGGAAATATGAGTCAAGGTGGAGATTTGTTAATTATGACTCCTATTTTAGTCAAATTCAAGAAGTAATCTCCTAGTTAAACTTTGTTTATTTGTTTCAATCAAACACTGATTAGTTTAGATTATTTTATTATTATTTGACCTATGGATTTAGCCTATAAATAGGCTCTTTTACAACCTTAGAAAAGACACCTATTAGAGATTAGAACTCATAACACATTTAGAGAATTTTGTGTTTACGTTTTGAGGGTTCTTTATTTTCGGGTTTTCGGGGTTTAGTTTTTATCTCCATCTTTTGTACTTTTCATTCTGTTGCCATTATAGTAAAATTATCTTTGCCTGTGGTTTTTTATCCTCTTTGGAGGAGTTTTTCCACGTTAAATTTGTGTGTTCAATTTCTCAATTTCTTCTACTATTTTTACTTGTTCGTTTCTTAATCGGGACGATCCTAACAGTTATTTATTTATTCTTTTAAATTGGAATGATAAGAGGAGAAAATGAGACTTACAAATATGTTAGTTTAAATTATACAATTTTTTTAAAGTTTTATGTCATTTTCATCCTTCTTATCAAGTACACAAAAAATATATATTTTTAATTTTTTTATTCCTTCAATTTTCTTTTTACTCTAAGCAAAACACCTTTGGAGCATGAAAAGACAGAAAGGAAGTCGTAGAAGAAAAGGTGAAAATAGGAGGATGATAATCCGTATATATTCAAACCATAATCGAGACAGAATAAAGAGTCACCCACTTGGTTGGAAACTCGAAATTCAATGGGATAGGATACTCTAACCGATTGGATCTAACATTCTTTAGAGATTAGTACGTTGTTTTTATGGCCATGTTTTCCAGACCATGAGGCAATTGAGGTGTTCATGTTTTTATGGATTTGATCGTAATTCGGTTTGAACTCTAGAGATATTTATGGATCGAGTCGAACTGAGTTCAGTCTGAACCTAGATAAGGGATTCTAGATATTTTATTTGTCCAAGCTTGATCAAGTCCAAAATATGAGCTTGAAATTTTGTCTAAATCCGACCCTATACAAAATAAGATAATTCAAGCCTAAATTGAACAGATTAAAAATTATTTTTTTTCAAATTGAAATGTAATTACAAATTTATAAATAAATATTTATTTTAATAATTCATGAATAAATATAGAAAAATGATTATTTATAGATACTGCTATTCCAAATTCTTTTAAAACAATTCATAAAATTTCAAGTAAAATTGTATATCAATTCATTGATTTTGACATTTTCAAATTAGAAAAACAATGCATAAAAGTCTGAACCTAGATAAGGGATTCTAGATATTTTCTTTGTCCAAGCTTGATCAAGTCCAAAATATGAGCTTAAAATTTTGTCCAAATCCGACCCTATATAAAATAAGATAATTCAAGCCTAAACTGAACAGATTAAAAATTATTTTTTTTCAAATTGAAATGTAATTACAAATTTATAAATAAATATTTATTTTAATAATTCATGAATAAATATAGAAAAATGATTATTTATAGATACTGCTATTCCAAATTCTTTTAAAACAATTCATAAAATTTCAACTAAAATTGTATATCAATTCATTGATTTTGACATTTTCAAATTAGAAAAACAATGCATAAAATTTGAATAACGGTAAACTTGCAATGAGATGAATAGCAGTAAAGAGTTCGATCAAATTTGAAGCTCCTTTTATTGCCACTGGAATTGTTGCTAGAGTAAGTTCAATCAACGATTTTCCTTTTAGTAAAACATTATTCCATGTTAAGGTAATTTGTCTTGAATTGAGAGTTGATATACTACTACCAGAACTTAACATAAAACATTAAGGCTATGGTAAACTAAAAAATTAAATGTTGAATTTAGTTCATAAAATATGTTTGGTGTATTACTTAAAATTAAAAACCGATTATAATTAGATTATTTGATAAAGGATAATACAACCTTAAATGAAATAGAATAAAATAAAAAACAATTGATTTATTCTCTATTAAGCAATAAGTAGGTCCCTATCTACTTATCCTTTTCCACTCTTTTTTGTGGAAAATTTTTTTCGATCTAGTTAATTTCATTGTGGGTTATCAAACGTTTTTAAAAAATTAAGTTGCTAAAAATATTAATTTTTAATTGATTAAATTTTTTAATACTTTCTCAAACAGGGTAATATTTTGTTTCACATATCAATTTTTTATGTATTTCACTTCTATTATTTCATCTACATATTTTTTCAACTTTGATAATTTAGTATTTGTTATCATAAAAATTTCATATTTTTTTTCACAATTTCATTTTTACAATACTTTATGCATATTTCATCATATCATAACACATTCATTGAACTTTTATCTTTATTCACATATTAAATTGTTTTACACTTTATTTTACTTATTTACCATAAAACTTCGCTAAGTTTACATTTTTAACCATAAATAACCAGAGATTTCATGGGTAGTTACCTTTTCCAAATTTAAATCACTTGCTCTTTCTTTTTCCTCATCACTTGATTCATTTTGTCAATCTCTTTCTTCAATATCATATCAAAACATAAAACTTTCCATGAGTAATCTTCACTTTAACATATTTTCTATACTTTTCTAATAAATTAAACTTGAAAACAATACGAAACCTAAGTATTCATACCTTGTTCTCTTGGAATGAAGCTTTAGCTTATTTTTTCTCTCCTCCAACTTCATTTTCTTAAATCTAAATTGATATTCTTATTCTCCATAGCGTACTTATCATTTTTCTCTTTTCTTGGTTATGAAAATTCTTTTGATTTTTAGGTGGAAATAGTATATAAAATAGCTAAATTATAAAGAAGCAAACTTTCTTCTTCTCATGGATGGTGAAACGTGATTGATGGAAAAGAAGAACAATGTTTTCTTTTCATATTTTTCCAATTCCTTAACTATTAATTAATTAATTAAAATATCTAAAAATAAAATCATAATAAAATATTTCACCCAATTAAAATTCAACACAAATATCCATAATAATCATGATAATTATATTAATTAGAAAATAATTATTTTACCCTTCAACATCCTCTACAATTCTTTCCTCGAATTATTACTTAATTTGGTAAAATTATAATTTAATCCTTCATATTTCTCCAGTTATTCAATTTAGTCTATGCACACCAATTTCATATCATAAGAAATTGGGTTGTTTCATTTTTGGTCTTTCAATTTTCTCATATTTATTCTTCAACCCCTCAAATTTTGAATAATTAGAATGTATATATACACGCGTGTATACATTCCAATTAGCCGGGTAAAAGGCAAAATCAAGCACATCATGATGATGATGATGAATGAAGGTACTTGCATATTCTCTCTCTCTCTCTCTCTCTCTCTCTCTCTCTCTCTCTCTCTCTCTCTCTCTCTCTCTCTCTCTTTTAAGAAAAACAAAAAGGAAATTAAGAGGCATATATTCATTTAGTCAGAATATATAATTGGAATGCCGGTGGTGCTGAATCTGAGTCATGTGAGCTTAGGTTAATCTTGGCACTTCTGGATAAATAAATTCCAATTTCTTATCCTCAATTTCAGTGTTTTATTCCTCTTTTAATTTCAACCAGAATTTATCCTTAATAGACACCTCACTATTCTTTTTTTCAGTTAATTTAATGATAGATTCACAACATGTAAGGTTACTTAAAAGTAGGTTTTATTAAATTGATTTTTATACATTTCTTAATAATGTAAAACAACAGAAAAGTGAAATAATTTTAATTTTTTTAAAATATAACAAATACAATATAGCTACAAATATAAATAATCATAAATTGATCGTACTAATATAGTCGAGACTAAAACTAAATTAAGATTAACTGAACTAAAACTTAAAAATTTTACGCATATAATTGATTATGGTAGGTCTTAAACTTAGGTACTCAAGACCTAAGATCTCTGCTTTTGCCAACTTAACTAAAATATTATTTGATTAAATTCTAAATATTTGGTTATTCTTAAAAAATAAAAAAGAAAAGAGAAATTCAGAGTTAGAAAAACAATTAAAATCTAGTAATGTCATTAATATTATACATGCTAAATTGCATCTACACAATTTAAAAAATAATGAAATAAGACATTAAATACGATAAGTTATGAAAAGTAATACCAATATAATACAAGTATAAAGAAAATATTTCAAACAAAAGATACAAATTTCATCTATATTTTTTTTCAACCACCCACGTAATAAATGTGACGTAATCTAGCATGGTTTTAACTTAAAGAGTATCTTATGCTTTACCTGAAAAAAACAAAACTATCGTATTCTTTCGTGACCATGTTAGGTAGCGTTTGGACATTCAAGATTCCAACTCTCCTTAATAACTATTAAGGTGGTCGGAAAATGATTCTTTTAAAAATGAATTGATTTTTTGAAAAAAAAAAATTTGTAAAATATTTGATAAAACTTTTCGAAATCATTTTTTGAAACACACTGCATAAATATATTTGTTATAAAATATTATAATATAATTTTCTTTTAGTAATTGAAATTTATTTTATAATAAGATAATATTTTGTAATACTTAATACCATATATAAACTTGATAATAAATAATGTCTAATCAAAACTTAATTTAAATTACATATATTCTATATATGAGATAAATGAAGCTAAGTACTATTTAAACAAATACTCATATTTGTATAATTAAAACACTCGTATTTTATACTAGGTTAAAAAAAATTCATAAATCCTTGTATTCTTCGTAAATTTCAAATTTAATCCCTATACTTTTATTTTTGGGAATTTGATCATAATGATATTTAAACTCAAAACATCATGCATAGAGCTTTCCATAGGCCGGGCAGAGCTGGGTTTGGTTTGGGCCTAGACAAGGAGGTTTCTAGATATCGCCTCTGCCCAAACTTGACCCGGTTCAAAACATAAGCTTAAAATTTTATCCAAATCCGACCCTATATAAAATAGGATGATTCGAACTTAGTTTGACCCAAATAAAAGTTAATTTATTCAAACTGAAATATAATTACAAAATTACAATTAAATATTTATTTAGATAATTCATAAATAATATATAAAAGTATTATTTATAGATACTGCCATTCCAATTTTTCTTAAAACAAACCATAGAAGTTAAACTAAAATTGCATATCAATTCATTGATTTTGACATTTCTAAATTAGAAAAACAATGCATAAATTTTGAATAGCAGTAAACTTTGCAATGAGATGAATAGCAGTAAAGAGTTCGGTCAAATTTGAAGCTCCTTCTGGAATTGAATAATTTAGTTCAATTAGGAAACCTAAATTTATTAATAATTTAGGTGATATTGGAAATGATGTTTAAATGAATTGATAAAATAATAAGTGAATAATTGTTAATTAATGTGATTTTAGAATTTTGATTAAAATTTTATGAAAAATTAAATTAATTGGCACAATTTAGAAATAAATATAAAACATACATAAAGTGGGTAAACAACTTTAGAAAGTGTATGTCTTCCAATAGACTTATTTATTATCATAAATAGTTTTTTCATAAATCAACCTCAAATTTATGTAGTTGTTTCGGTAACGAATGTGACATCCCGATATCTTGATCCGGCGGTCGGGTCGGGTATAGGATATAACACATTGGAAATGATCTACTCTTTATATTGTTAATTAATTATACAAAAATTAAATCATTCAAAAAAATATATAATTTATAAAAAAAATCCAATTAGAAGTGAAAAGACACATCAAGAATAGGAATAAAAAAAAGTTTTGTTATGAATGCAGTCTAAAAATTTCATGCGCATAAATATTGTGATTATGGACAATGCATGCATGGTGTAAACTAGTATATAAGTAGGTGTGTAGTGCAATATTTGAAGCATAACACAACCAAACCATAACACATAGAAAGCTACCATGGCTTCTTCTCAGAAAAATGCACAACAAACCACAAACGGCAAGCTTTGGAACTCTTCCAGCGAAGCTCTAACCTTGACTGACAAGAAAGTTTGGCAAGGCTCTCATTATGCGGAATTCCCAGAAATAATTGAAGATGGAGATGCGGGTGAGTTTACACATGAATCAGTGACTGATGATGCTGATAGTCATGGTTCAGTTGCTGGTCTTGTGTACAGGCGACGTGATGGAACTAAGTGGGTTGTTGCCTGGAGCAACCCACTAGAGGAGAACAGCAAGGTATATATTGCATTCGATTCAATCTTATCATTAATTAACTAGTTAGAATGCGTATACATTATCATTTAATCTATGATTAATTGCATGCATGCTGCAGGTCTATACTGATATCCAAAGGCAACCTATTCACTGGGGACAAATCAAAACCAACCTTGAGAAAAGAGGAAAACCAAAATTTAAAGTTACAAAGTTTGGGTACATTGCATCTGTTGAAATTGATCCCGGGAGCCGCTCACCGACAATGAAGGCATCATTTGAGTTAGAGGCTTAACTGCCTTTGCTTCTTCATCAAGCTATGCTGGTAATTCAGGCTATCAAAATTAAATAATAATGTGCTTCCTGCTGCTGCATTACCTGTACTACTATTATAGTAAAAAATTTTGATAGCCGGTACAACTAATAGAAAGTGTGTAGGCCTTCACAATCATGTCAGTGCCATGTATATATACATGGTTGACTATTTGTATAATATTATGGAAAAATAAAACAGAATGGCCTTTACTATTTTATCTTTTGACTCAGTTTATATTTTATGTTTTCTCCTACTTCCGCATCCACCCATCGAATCATCAAACTACAAACCATGAACCATAACATAAAAAATCTGACAACAAATAATCTCCCAACAACAAACCATGTTTCCAACAGCACAATAAAACATAACTAGCATCCCAGCAACTCGATACATAACCAGTAGCTGCAACTACCACCAAGTTTTAAAACATGCTGGATTTGTAAAATTCAGCAATGGTCAAGGCATCTGTTATACATTCTATCTGACGCTTTGACAATACGGACATCACCAGTAGCTTAAACCAAATCATCAATGTCAACACAACTTTCTTGTAGAATCCACGGCCAATGGAGCTAATTTAAATACCGTAATTGTGTATGCAATCAATGTTGTGGTGTGTAAGGGGTTGAAACTTGACGGATAATTCCAATGAATTCAAATAATTTGGATTATAGTATTCTCCGCCTCTATTCGATCTTAAGCACTTGATAAATTATTCATATTGAAGTTAAACTTTATATTCATAAACTCTAAATTTATCAAAGGCTTCATCTTTTGAATATAATAAATATACATAGCAATATATAGAACAATGATCAATAAAAGTAACAAAATATTTTCTTTCCACCAAATGTAGAAGTATTATGCATGTCACATAAATCACTATGTATCAAATGAAGTATTTTTGTTTTACTTTTAACTTTATGGGAAAGGGTTTCTAGTAATCTAACTTATGCATGTCACGCAATTTTTTATAATTCAAATTACCTAATCTATAATGTCATAAATAAGAAATTCAACCATATAAGCAGAAACAATATTTTTATTCTTATTAATATTGGCAAAACTTATAAAAGGAAGGGTGGGAATGTATAAAAAAAAACAAGGGATTTAATGAAGTAAAGTGGGAGGAATATTTTATAAGAAAACTGCTTGACAGAGAGGTGGATATGCCTGAGAAAATGGTTGAGGAGGTAACAAAAATAAAGTTAGCTCATGAGAAGGAGGATCGATTGATATGGCTTCATGACAGTAAGGGAGAATTTTCAGTAAAGAGAATGTCAAATTTATTGATGGAGAAGGGGGTGGAGGATTTAAGTTTTGATTTCGACAAAATGTGGAAGATGAAGATGCCACCCGGCACCCAGGGTAAGAAGTTTTCTTTGGATGCTGGCATTAGGAAGATTTCCCACAATAGAGATTTTGGAAAGGCGAGGCATTAAGTTCCAGCAAATGAGAAAGAAATGTCCATTGTGCGATAAAGAGTTGGGAAGAGTTGATCATTTGTTCTTTAAATGTAGATTTGTTGAAGGATTTTGGAGGAGAATCTTCAACTGGTGGGAGATGAGATGGGAACCCGTGGAGGGTTTTTTTGAATTCTTTAAATTGTCTAATAATGTATATCTGTCAGGGGTTATGAAAAGTTTATGGCTGATCTCAATTTCAGCTACATGTTGGTCAATTTGGCTGGCAAGAAAAAAGATGGTGTTCAATCAAAAAATGATACCAATGGATACGATGCTTTTCCATTCGAAGATGAGAGCAATGATGTGGGTAAGGGCGGTGTATAATGAAGTCATTTTAACTGAAAGTTCTTAGTGGTTCTACCCTTTAAAATGTAGGTCTTATAACAAAACTTTAAGGGCTTGGAGATGAGTTGGCGATTTCCTCCAAGGGGTTGGCTGAAATTTAACGTATGCGGGGTAGTGTTCGAGAACAAAGCTGGAGGTGGAGGGGTATTGAGAGATGAAGATGGAGTGGCGCGAGCATTATTCTCGGGTCCGAGCGAGGCAAAAGATTCTGAATTGGCAGAATTAAAGTTAATTGGAGTCGCGCTTGAGTTATATGAAGGTATGGGATGGGCAACATGTTGTCCATTATTGATTGAAGTTGGCTCCAATGTGGTGTTTAAATGGCTTTCAGAAACAGAGTCAATAGTGGGAAAAATTGAGAGATCATATTTGTCATTTGGGAAAGTAGAACATATGGGGAACGAAATAGCTTTTGCACTGCCAATAGCAGGGGTTAAGCGTTCAGATACCTTTAAAGCATAGTGGTGAGAGTGTTGAAGAGAATGGGAGTATTGGTCTTTGTTTGATTAGTTGTTTTATTTTTGCTACTATGTATTCAGTTTAGGGGATTTTGCAAAGTTGGTTTTATTGGCTTTGGTAGGGTTTATTGTATGATGCAATTTTTTTTTACTGGAATGACTTAGATTCTCCATGGCCTTTTTCTATAAATGATAATGACTGAGCAAAAAAAAAAAAAAAAAAAAAAAAAAAAAAAAAAAAAAAAAACTTTAGTTTGAACATACCTTCATACATATACCCTTCCCTTACAAGAATTCTTCCCTTAGACAGAATAAACTTATCTACCTCAAAAACAAGATTGAAACCAAACTTATTCAATAGACTTTCAGATACTAAATTCTTCCTAGCCTCTGGTACATAATATACATCAGTCAAGATTAAAACCTTTCTAGAAGTGAATTGTAATTCAACAAACCCTTTGCCTTTGATTGTTGCGGTGGAAGATTTTCTCATGTACAATTCATTGCCATATTCATATTGTGTGAACTTTGTAAACATGCATTTTTATATTTGTACACATGCTTGGTTGCTCAAGTATCAATTCACCATACTTGATCATCTTGTACCATAATAATTTCAGAAATCATGGCAATGAACTTTACTTTATTATCAACCTTAAAAGAAGATTTCTTTTTTAAGAATCGACATTCATTATTGAAATGTCCCAGCTTGCCACAATGGTAACATGAGCCCTTTTGTTTTGTTTTGAACTTAAGTGTGTTGAAACCATTTTTTTTTTTAAAAAGGGAGGGATTGACTTTAAAATGAAATATGGAGTCGCCACCAACCTTTTTTGTTTAGGTGTGATTGGATCACATTGTAAAAAAATAATTTTGGTCTACGAAATAGAAAAACAGGTTCGGGAGTTGGTTACGTACGAGGAAGGATTAGCACCCTCATACGCCCAAAACTGGTACCAAATTGATTAACTAATGTCCTTATGTTGAGAATTTTAAAAAAATGAAAATGTAATTCCTTTTGAAAAATGTTTGATTAATTTAAGTTGGAATTTAAGATTTTCTCGTTTCGAAGGAATAAAACACCGTATCCAACATGTTGGGATATGACATCTTAAACCTAGAAACCAAAATCATCTTACAATTTCCAAATCATGCGATTAAAAGGGTATTTAATTATTTGGTCAAATGAAGGACTGAAACTCAACACGTTAGGGCACAATTCCTCAAATTTCCAAACATCAAATATTGCCTTGTTTTAAAAACTTTTAAATAAGCGATTTTAAAATCGTCTCAAAATGTTTTTATTGATTCACTATTCGATAATGAGAAACAAAAATATAGTATCGAGCATGGAATAGTAACATGTGAATACAACATCGTACAAAAAAATGACAAAGATAACAATGTGAAAATACAATTCGAAATATGCAATTGTGATAACCTTGCAATTCTATTTGAAAAACTAACATTAATAATCAAATAATGAAATCTTTAAAACATAAAAAAAAAAAACAAGTTAAAATAAATAAAATGTAGTAAGCTTTCAAATGTGGATGAATAAAGTTAAAATAATATTGTGAAAGATGGAAAATTGGAAATCAACACAATGTAAAAACGATTAAAAATAGATAGAATGTATAAAAATTTAAAATAAGCAATACATGAGAGAGTTTGAAATAGATCATATAATAAAATAAACATAATAATGCATAAATGATTTTTAAAATAGATATTATGTAAGAAGAAATTTGAAGTGAATATTATACAAAAGAATTCAAAACAGAATATATTGATTTAAAATTGATAATGTACATGAAATGAAAAACTTAATATAAATAATGTACAAAAGAGATAATAGTATATGAAAGGGTTTTAAATAAACAAAAATATATAATAAAATACATTTTTTAAAGAAATAAATTATATACATAATAGATTAAAAGAAAATATATACACAAAATAATATGAAATCAATAGTATATACATAGAATAGAATAATTTTAATATAAATTATATATGTACGTATAAAATAATAATATATAGTAGTATTAAGTATTATACAAGTCTTTAAAACAGAGAGATATAAAAAAGAATTTTAAAATAAATAGCTATATAATTAAACAAATAAAAAAATATATATACAAATGAAGGTATAAAGATAACAAGTTAAAATAATAATTCAAAATAAAATAACATATTAAGACAATTTTAGAAAAAAACATGAATAATAAATAAATTCAAAAGAATAAAAGAATTACAAAAATTAAAATAAAAAGACTCAATTGAAATAAATATAAACTAAAAGGGGTAATTAAGAAATATAAAAAAACCATTGGAACGAAATTAAGGACTAAATTAAACTTTAAATAAAAGTTGGGGCAAATTTAAAAATAAATAAAAGGAAAAAGACCTTATTGAACGTGCGGATAACAAGGAAGGGCTAAAAGAGAAAATATCCCAGCCCTCCAAAATACAGAGTTTTGCGCAGGACAAATTAAAAATAGAACAAAAAATAAGGGCGAAATTAAAATAAAAGAAAACTTAATTAAAAAGAAATAAATTGCGGAAGGGCCAAAAGGGTAAATAACCCATTCTCACAAAACACGCGGATCCTTCCCCTGGGGCGGATCAGATTCGGGTTGGGCTCCCCAAAAGGACATTGTTTTGGGCGTTAAGGGAGCTGGTCAAAACGGCGTCGTTTAATCAGGCTATAAAAGCCAAAGTTTTTGCAAAAAAAAATCATTCCCTCACTGCAAAATAAAAAAAGGAAAGGGATCCCCCTTTTTTCTCTCTAGATTTTCCAGACTTCAGCCCGACGAGCCTCCGTCGTCGCTCCGCCGCAGATCCGCCGTATATGGCGGTCGGACACCCAAGTAAATATTTTTTCTCCTTTTTTTTATATTTATATATGTATGTATATATGGCTAAAGGAAAGAAACAGATTTGGAAAATGAAATCATCTTTTCTTTTTTATTTGCTTTCTGTTTTTTATTAGTATTCGTAAAAATCGTAGGGGTTACAATAGGCCTTTGATTTTTCTATATATAGCCAAGTATTTCAGAATAAAAATCTACAATATTCATCTTTTATTTGGTATTCTTCATTTCTATTTTTGCTGTGTTGTTTGCTGTGTTTGTTTGCAGGTGCAACCGTCGTGGTGACGTGGAAGAGGCTGGCATGGATGCACGTAGGGCGCGCGTGGGGGAAGGCTACGACGCTGGAGGGTTCCAGAAACCCTAAAGGTTTCCCCTAAAGGTTTCTGGAAGAATTTTGGGCCTCGTTAGGCATTTGGGCTTCGGGATTATAATTGGGCTGTGAGTTGGGTTAAAAATTTTTAGATTTAGGAATTGGGTATTGTATTTGGGTTGTTATTTTATTTTTTGTGAATTTGGACTGTTATTTTTTGGACTTTTACAATTATTTGGTTTTTATTATTTTATTATTTGGTTTTTAATGGGTTAATATTAGGTTAATGGGCCCAGGCAAATTGGGCCTATTACAAAGTGCTTCTACAATTTGCATGAACTTTCTCTTGGATGGTTTAATAGTTTGTACTTCCTCCGTAACATGCACTTTGGCATTTTTAGAATCTAGGTTCTGATCTTACTTTCAATATTCTTCTTCAATACGAAGATGATTTGCCAAATCTTCAAGAGATATTTCCTCTTTCTTATGTTTTAGACTTCTTTTAAAGTTTTTCTATGATGGAGGAAGTTTATCTATTATGGATGATACAACAATCATTTCATCCATATTCATATCATATTCCTTAAATTGATTCAGCATTTTTTCAATATCACGAAATTATTTCATAACAAAACGACCATCAATCATTTGATAACTATTGAAATGAATAACAAGAAATTTCTTACTTGTAGCATCTTCGGTCATGTATCTTGTCTCCAATTTGTGACATAATTCCTTAGCGATGACCTCATTTTTGTAGATGTCGAACAAACCATCGAATAAATCATTCTATATGTAGCCTATGCACATGTAATTAGCATTGTCCCATTTTCACCTTTCTCGGGTTGTAGCAATGGATTTGTTTTGATTCTCTTATGGTCTTAGTTGTATCCAAAACATAGGTGATCAAAGTTGATAATAAGAAGTTTATCTTTTTCTGCCACCATCCAAAATTGCCACCATCAAACTGATCAAGTTTGACAAAGTTGGAAGCCAACTCCCTTAGTGTTCCACTTTTATGTGTTGTAGTAATCATCATGAAAATAAAACCTTAAAAGTGTTTGTACAAATCTTAGGTGAGGAAAATCTCGAACATACGAATGGAACATGATACAAACAAACAGAAAACAAAAAAAAAAAAAAAAAAATAGAACAAGGCTCCAAGGTGCGTATGAAGCCGCTATCTTTAAGGTTCTATTTGCCCCCTACCTATACTCGGTATGCAAATAAGTTTCAAGCAAATGAAGCCCGATGACTATTTGCGTTTCCCATTGACGAAAATAGTCCACTAAGTACTGAGCAATGTATAACAAGAAAATTAATTTCTATAAAAAAATTTTGCAGTAACTCTTTGTAGAACAATCCAATGATATTAGAAGATGGAGGAAAAATAGAAATAATTTTTAGAACTTGATGGAATGATTTCCAAATGAAATTTCATTCCTATTTATAAAAATTTACATGTCTCTTCATAGAGACATATTTCAATATGTATCTTTTCTGAATAATAATATATTTAAAAGAGACATAATTATTTATTTAATATCTCTCGATTCAAATAATATTATTGGAATAATTATAATTCTTTGTTAATAACAAAAAGAAAATATATAACTTTTAATTAATTAGACTCTTTCATTTAATTAAAAATATTCCAACACATACCAGAGGAGAAATATCAGACAATGCAGAAGAACCTCTAATGGTCCAATCAATTATTTATTTGAAATAATTTGATATTCAAAATCAATTAATTAAATTACTTTTATCTTTTAAAAATCATTAAATTAAAGCCCATAGTAAAAAGAAATATCCATGTTTATTAGTTATTATAAAATATGGGTTAGACTCTCTTTTTTCAAAGGAATTCAAATTTTGATGAAAGAGTCAGTAGATGTTAAATGATTATTTGGCTACAACAAATAAGATTTTAAGTTAAATTACACTTAAAATTCACTCGAATACAATATCAATATAAAATATATCTCAAGATTATTACGTATCATCAACATATCAAAATTTAATATTACTTTTTTTTTTTAAATGCTTCCATAATATCTATATTGTTTTCAATCTTCCACGTAATAGATGTGGCATAATATATAATTAATATATTAATCTACTCAAGATTCATATGGTGGACATGGAGTTTTGTAAGTACTAGCAACTGACACTAGTTAGTAAAAGAAATTATTTGAACAATTCTTAAAAATATTTGTTTAAAAATATATAATTAAGATTAAAGGATATTTTAGAAATTTAAATTCATATGATGGAAATTTTTAATTTAGAGATGACACTTATTATGTACTAATTTTTTCTATAATACATCCGTTGAAACTTATTTATTTAATTATATGATGTGGGTTTAATCTTGGTACCTAACATTATACTTTTAAATTAGGGTAAATTATATTTAATGTCACTAAATTATTAGTAAATTTACATTTTGGTCATTTAATTTCAAAAGGTTATAAAATTGTCACTGAATTATTTAAAAATTTTCATTTAAGTCACTCAACTATTTGAAAGTTTTTATTGAAGACACTAGGCTGTTAAGATTTATTTTAAAAGTTCGGCTAGCAAGCTTCAAACGATGATTCAATGATCGCTATGGTGGATCAAGACCCATTGACAAGTAAGAGAACATATTTTAGATCCAAGTCGATCTAACGCTCAATGTCAGTGATTGGAGAAAAAAGTTGTTTGAACTTTGGTTCGCAGATTGTGATGTTCAAACTTATTTTATGAAAAAAAAAAGTGAATTGTAGAAGAGAAGGGGAATGAGAGCTTTCGATAAATGTAAGTAGTGCGAATAGAGAAGGCCATACCACAGCAATTTTAATAGCTCAATGACTTAGAAAGAAACTTTTTGAATAATTTAATGATCATGTTGTAACTTTTTAAAGTTGAGTGAGAATATAAACTTAATAATAATTTAGGTGACATTAGAAGTGGTTTACCCTTTATATTGTTAATTTATAATACAAGAATTATATACTTTTAAAAAATAATTTATCAAAAAATCCAAACATGTTAAAATATATTTCTTTAATTGAAAAGAATGTTTACTTAGAAGTGAAAAGACACGTCAAGAATAGGAATAAAAAAAAGTTTTGATATGAATGCAGTCTACAAATTTCATGCGCATAAACATTGTTGTTATGGACAATGCATGCATGGTGTAAACTAGTATATAAGTAGGTGTGTATTGCAATATTTGAAGCAAAACACAACCAAACCATAGCACATAGATAGCTACCATGGCTGCTTCTCAGAAAAATGCTCAACAAACCACAAACGGCAAGCTTTCGAACTCTTCCAGCGAAGCTCTAACCTTGACTGACAAGAAAGTTTGGCAAGGCTCTCATTATGCGGATTTCCCAGAAATAATTGAAGATGGAGATGCGAGAGAGTTTACACATGAATCAGTGACTGATGATGCTGATAATCATGGTTCAGTTGCTGGTCTTGTGTACAGGCGACGTGATGGAACTAAGTGGGTTGTTGCCTGGAGCAACCCTCTAGATGAGAACAGCAAGGTATATATTGCACTCGATTCAATCTTATCATTAATTAACTAGTTAGAATGGGTATACATAATCATTTAATCTATGATTAATTGCATGCATGCTGCAGGTCTATACTGATATCCAAAGGCAACCTGTTCACTGGGGGCAAATCAAAACCGACCTTGAGAAAAGAGGAAAACCAAAATATAAAGTTACAAAGTTTGGGTACGTTGCATCTCTTGAAATTGATGCCGCGAGCCGTTCACCCACAATGAAGGCATCATTTGGGTTAGAGGCTTAACTGCCTTTGCTTCTTCATCAAGCTATGCTGGTAATTAAGGCTATCAAAATTAAATAATAATGTGCTGCCTGGTGCTGCATTACCTGTACTACAATTATAATAAAAAATTTTGATAGCCGGTACAACTAATAGAAAGTGTGTAGGCCTTCACAATCATGTTAGTGCCATGTATATATACATGGTTGACTATTTGTATAATATTATGGGAAAATAAAACAGAGTGGCCTTTACTATTTTATCTTTTTGCTCAATTTATAGTTTATGTTATCTCCAACTTCCGCATCCACCCATCGTATCATCAAACTACAAACCAGGAACCATAACATAGAAAATCTAACAACAATTCAACAAACCATGTCTCCAACAGCACAAAATAACATAACTAGCATCCCAGCAACTCGATACATTACCGGTAGCAGCAACCACCACCAAGTTTTAAAACATGCTGGAATGTTAAAAGTCAGCAATGGTCAAGGCATCTGTTACACATTCTACCTGAGGCTTTGACAATAAAGACATCACCAATCGCTTAATCTAAATCATCAATGTCAACACAACTTTCTTGTAGAATCCGTGGCCAATGGAGCTAATTTAAATACCATAACTGTGTATGCAATCAATGTTGTGTGGGCATACAATCTAATTTAAATAATTACTACTTGGGTGTGTTTGTTGGTTGAAATTAGTGTTGGGGATCGACCCATATAAACAATGAAAGAGAAAATTAGGGAAGATCAAACACGCAAACTTTACGTGAAAAACCCTCAATTAAGAGGATAAAAAACAACGGGCAAATGAGACTTTACTAATAAGAAAGAAATCTGAAAAGTATAAGATGAAGATAATCAAAACAAAGAACCCTGAATACAAAGCCCTCCAACTAAAACACAAAACTCTCTCTAAAAACTCTTCCCAAAACTCTTAATCAAATCTCATATAAGAGATATTTTGTTAACTCTCTAAAACAGGGTTACAAAAACTATGAGATGGAGACATATATATATAGGGAGAATATTTGATGTAATATTGGTACATAAATTTTATGTACCACCAATTGATAATAAAATGACACATCATCACTAGTGTAAAATAAAAAAAAAATATTGAAGGGTTTAAAAATAAATATTAATTATAATTATTAAACATAAATAAATGAAAAAACATCTAATCCGAAACTTGAAACCCAAAATTTGAAACTTAAAACCCGAAAGATAAATAAAATAATTATAACTAATATTTAATTATGTTTAAATAAAAATAAAGTTAATTGTATTTATTTTCAAGTCCTTCAATATTTTTTATTTTACACCAATAATAATGTCTTATATTATTAATTAATGGTGCATGTTGTTCGAATTACGAAACGTTCAAAAGGGTAGCTGGCAATTGGGGCGATCTGATTTCGATGGGGGAGAACTTGACAAAAACAGCCAACTACGAGAATATTGAGATGCTTATTTCAATCAAACAAGCGATGCAAATTGAAGAAGTAATAACATTAGAGGTGGGAGATATCAGTTTTTCGATCAGTGTAAGAGAAAGGGGATGGTCAAAAGTATCTAAAATAATATCTCGAACAAGGAGGTATGACAGGAGGAGGCTAAAGAAAGTGTGTCAGAAACGGAATCGATGATCGGATTGGATTCGAAGAAATCTTAGGAGGGCAACCGAAACGTCATGGAGGAAGTAATTATGGAAGATGGCATTGAAAATGATAGAGATGGAAAATAATGTCAAAATATGTTGGGGGTACTAAATGAAGGGTGTAATACGCCAATTTAGCCCGGGCCCATACAAAAAAATAATAAACCCAAAATAATAAAACAAAGTCCAAGCCCAGTCCAAAATATATCATTTGGCCCGATCGAAATGGCCCATGATAAACCGTAAAAGTAACATATTTTAAGCCCACATTTAGTATGCTTTTGGATGAATTAAGCCTCGATTCATGTAAAAAGGTGCTCTTAATCCTTTCTTTTCATGTCTTATACCCAGGAAAGCACCCGAGGACGAAAAGAACACAAAACGGGCCCAAAACAGAGTAAATGGGCCATATCATGAAATCGACACGGCCTGGCCCAAAGCTCCCACGGTCGTGCCTCCCCAAACATCTAGAACACGGCCTCTCAACTGAGTCACACGGTCGTGCCTCATTAAGAAGTCCAAACATGGCCTAAAGTCGATTCACACGGGCGTGTGACATGGCCGTGTCCCTGTCGTGGAAAAGAGAAATTTCATTCGAATTTGGATACTTCGGGGCAAAGAAACCTGCTTTGAAAGCCTATATAAACCCCCTAAGTACCACCTTTGAGGGGGCGTTCAACTAGGCCTAGAAGCAAAGCTGAAAAGGGCTGATTTGTAGGAGATTACTCGAGGATAGCCAGTTGATCCATCTCAAGAAGCCGGAGTTCTATTCAAGAAGGCGGATTTCTCCTTCAATTCCTTCAGGGAGTTTTAGGGATTTCTTATGTTTTGTTTTATCCTGTCTCTTATGATGTTTTCTTTATTCATTATGAACTAAACCCCTCAGATACCCGAAGGGGATGAAACCTAAGATGAATTTTGTTATTTATTATTGAATTATATGATAAATACTTAGTTTGTTCTTAATTATGCATATTAATCCAAATATGATGTGCTTAGGTAGAGGAGGAATAGACCCTGCTTAAGAGTAGATCTAGCGTAATTAAGCGTAGTTGATCGCATGCCTAGAGATAGGGTGACGAGATTTTGCCGGATTAGGGTGAAACCTAATATGGGAGTCCACAGATCGATTTACTGCTTTTCTAGGGGGTTATTGTAAGAGAACGAGAGTTCCACTAATTAACCTAGGATTAGACGTTATTCACCTCGAGAGAGGGTTTAATATAGGTTAGGGAGTCTTACGGATCAAGCTAAGTAAATAAATCGTATGATTCAGTGATAGATAACAAGAGGAGTCTAGGTGGATTCTTCCTGAGGGTATCGTCTTAATCAACTGAGTTTTTTCCAAAACTTATTTTCCCAATTCGTTCTTTTTGTCTTGTGTCTTTAGCTTAGTAGTTCATTAATTTTAGGTTAAACAACTTCACTTTATTTTTAAGGCTAAATAATAAAGAGAAAGTTAGTATTAGTACTTTTAGTTCCTGTGGGTTCGACAATCCGGTCTTGCCTAAGCTATGCTACTGTTCGATAGGTACACTTGCCTTTAATCGTTGTCAGAGTTAGTTTCCAGGTTCAATCACATTCATTATAAATTTTAAAGCTCTGATTTCAGCGATCAGCCCATTACTTGAAAAGATTGAAGGTCCATCTACAAGCTTGACATATATGAAAGCACAATCTTCAAGGCTATGCAATCTTAGATATGATATGCAAATCTTAGATATGATATGCAATCCTAGAATACATGGTATGCAATCTTAGAAGATATGATATGCAATCTTAGATATGATATGCAATCCTAGAAGATATTGTATGCAATCTTAGAAGATATGATTTTGTAATCTTAGAGATTTAATTTGTAGATACTTTTTAATCTTAGCCGTTGATGTAATTGATCTGTACCTTTGGATTTGGGGAGGCTCAACTATAAATAGAGGCCCCTCCCTTCATTATAAAGGACTTAAGTTTCGGGGAAGCAATAAGAATTCTTAAGAGCATTTACTCAAATTTCTCTCCCTCTTGCGTTCTTATTTTCTATGGTTTGTTCTTATTTTATTCTTCATTCATCTTCGTTTTTTTCAACCTTTTTTATTTATTCATTTAATTGTTTAATTATTAAATATTCTTTTTATTTTATTCGTTTATTTATTATTTCTGTATAGATATTTATTTTGTTTTCACACTTTTGCAAATTTGTATTTTTTTCTTATTCCAAATTTATACATGGTATTTATTTCAAGCTGTTTTATTTTATTATTTTTTATATTACTTATTTCAAATAGTTTTATTTTGATTAAGTTTTTTTATATTATTACTTTAAATTATCTTATATATCATTCATTTTTCTTATTGTTTTATATAACGATTATTTTAAAGTGGTTTTATTTTATATCATTTTAAACTGTTTTATATTATCTATTTTAAGTTTTCGTATATTGTTTATTTTAAACTTATACGTATCTTTTTAGGATTTGTCACATATCATTTTCTTTAAGTCATTTTGTATATTATTTATTTAGATTGATATATATATATTGTTTTATATATTACTTACTTAAACTTACTTCTTATATAATATTTATTTTAAAATTCAGTTATATATTACTATTTCATATATTATTTATTTTTATCTTTTTTTTGGATTTATTTCAAACTTTTACATATATTACCTACTTTAAAATTTTTATACATGAATTTATTTTTAAGTTTCTTTTTATTGTCGATTTCAAAATTCTTTTCTTTCACATTATTTGTTTTAACATTGTCCATTATTATTTGAAAGCTTGGTACATTTTATTTTTTATTTTTTTTAGATTTGTTATTTTTTTTAAAAAAAATTCATTAATCTTTATTTATTAATGTGGCCAAATATACCTTCATATTTCAAAATCCATGATTTTTCAAATTTAAAAATAAGGCAATATTCGATATTTGGGAGTTTTGAGAAAATCGTGCCCTAACATACTAGGTTTCGATTTTTCTCATTAAGTCCAAATGATTGAGTACCCTTTTTGAAATTAAAACATATAAATTTTTAAATAAAAAACCTATTTTCGGGAATTTAAGATGTTGTGTCCTAACTCACTGGATGTGACGTTTTGTCATCTCGAGGCAAGAATTTCTAAAAAGCAAAGGATATTCGGTGTTTGGAAAATTCGAAAGATCATGCTCTAACTTACTGAGTTTTGATTTTCCTTTTAAAATCCAAATAATTGAATCTCCATTTAAAATTAAAGGACATAAGTTTTAAAAATCAAAAGGATCGTGTTTTAAATTCTTTTCAAATTTTTGACATTATGACATTAGTTAATCAATTAGGCACCAATTTTTGGGCGTTACGAGGGTGCTAATCCTTCCCCGTGAGTAACCGACTCCCGAGCCCGTTTTCTCGAATTTTGTAGACCAAAATCATTATTTTAATAAATCAAAATGTTTTATTAAAATGATTAATCTCAATGTGACCCGATCACACCTCGAAAAAAGATTGGTGGCGATTCCATTTTTGCTTTTAAAGTCGACCCCCGTTTTTAAAAAAAATTAAAAATGGTTTCCACAAAGGGGATCATGATGCCGAAACTAATGGAAATTTAGTTGAAGGGGAATTTGGAGACAATAAAAGTATGGACCGGGCTAGAAAGGACTTAGTAAATATGGGTCTGGCACTTGTAATAGGCCCGAATGGGGGATTAGATGCACATGAGGAAATGGAAGAGGGTGTGGGCTCAATTAGAAATGAAGGGCTGATTTTGGGGGGGCAAAAATCCAGAATATACCCAAAAAAATTTATTTACGGGAAAGGGCCGGGTTTTTTAAAAATTACGAAAAAAGGGCCATTTCCCCACAAAACGCGTGGATGTAGCAGGAAAGCGTGCCCTTGGGGGAGCGCTTTTGCCACAACAGCACAAAGCGCGCTGATGGGGACGCGCTTTGCTGATGTGGCAAAAGTGCTCCCCCAGGGGCGCGCTTTAGCCTTGCAACGGTCAAAAAAAAAATTTTGACCGTTGGGCCTCCAACAGTCAAAAAATAAGCCTATAAAAACCCCCAACCCTTTTATTTTTTTCACACTTTAGTCCTTACTCATTCTTCTCTCAAATTCCTCTCAAATTTCTCTTTAAGTCCTTGAAACTTCCTCTGAAATTTCAAAATAGTCCTTTAATATTTACAAAAAACCCCTTTTTAATTTTTTTAATATATTTTTCGGGGAAATTTTAAAATTTTCGATCGTATTACCAATGGCCGGAGAATTAATTCGTCTAGACAACAAGCACATCTCCGTCGATCAAATGCAAATGGTAAGTTTTAATTTTAATTTTTCAATATTATTTAATATTTTTTAGGTTTATGCAATTTTGTTTTATAATTTTATAATTTTTATTTTCAATATTATTTAATATTTTTTTTCAATACTAATTTTTATTTTATACTTTTTTAAACAGTCTGTAGATTGGATGTTGCAATGCTATATTTGCAATATGCATGGTCCCCCATCGCCGTTGATCGAGAATTACCTGCGGGAAGCGGGTTTTTGGCACGTGGCCACGATAGGCCGGGGGTTCAAGTTGGAGTCGACCTTGATCAGTGCATTGATAGAGAGGTGGAGACCCGAGACGCACACTATCCATCTTCCATGTGGAGAGTGGACCATCACTCTAGAAGATGTGCAGTTGCAGTTGGGATTGCCGGTGGACGGGTCGGTAGTCACTGGGTCCGTAACTTCTACCGATTGGATGGCCATATGCTACGAGCTTCTGGATGCCATTCCGGATAACATTCATGGAGGTCGGATCGAGATGGTCTGGTTACGAGACACATTCCCGGAGCCGAATGATGGTTCGACCGAAATAGAAAGAATACGGTATGCTCGGGCATACATTCTTGAGATAATTGGAGGCTATCTGATGTCGGACCTTTCTAGAAACCTCGTACACTTGAAATGGCTGCTGCAACTTGTTGATTCCAGAGCAGCCGGTGAATTGAGTTGGGGGTCTGCCGTCTATCAAAGTTGTATCGAGAGATGTGCAGGGCGACGCGGCCGAGTAAAGCAAAAATCGGAGGTTGCCTATCACTACTACAGTCATGGGCAGGGTTTCGATTTCCATTTTTACGTCCTCGACTCGACCACCCATATTTATTCCCACTGATAACGAGGTAAATTTAATGTTATATTTTACAATTATTACGTAGATTTAAAGTATAATTGTATGCTAAAAATTTATTTAATTAGGTGGAACCACTCGGCGAGTTATGTTGGAATACCTACCTCGCTTGAAGATATACGACTTCTATTGGAGCAACGGTCGGAATCACAAGTAAGTTTCAAATTTCGTATTTATAATTTAGTATTTCGTACTTAGTGTTTAGTATTATGTATATAATTATTATTTTGGTCATGTTAATATAGTTTCAATGGACACCGTACGAGGATCCGGCAAATCGGGCAGTACTTCTGGAGGAGTTCTTGCAAAATCCAAACATTTGGCACGTGAAGGTCCCATTGATCAACTATGCGACTGTGGACATGCACCAGTTAGATCGAGGTCTGCCACAATTTGGATTTCGAAAACCGATTCCCGTGCCACCTGAGGTGCTCGATGATGAGCACAAAGTCGACTTACGGCAGTTGCACTCGGATTGGCCAAGATTTTGGTCAGCATATATTGAGATGTGGGAGAACCGGTATGACTATTTACCTATCTGGGAACCGATCGTCGTTCCTGAGTTAGCATGCATACCAGAATACATGCCATGGTTTAGGATCCATGGTAAGCCGTATTTGTTGTCGGAAGAAGAGAGGCGACGGTAACTTCGTGAACAAAGGGAACGACGGGGCCTTTTAAATCCAAGGAGAAGGGGTGATGAGACGGGACCATCAACAGCGCCGACACAGTCACCAGGCCCATCAATAGCATCCACACAGTCATCGGGCCCATCACTTCAGCCGACGACACCGACATCACAACCTTTGGCTTTTATGCCAGGTGCATACCCTAGCCCTTATTTGTATCCTAACCTATATATGTTTCCTTTTCCCAGTCCCACCCCAGGTTGGAATGCATGGCCCGGTTCGAGCCCGTTCCCGACTACTCCAACTGGCCAGCTGATCTTGAGGCCACCGTCGCGTGAGGGATCACAGGAGGCGCCATCGGGGAGCATTTCTTTTTACCAGTCTCCTTCGCCATACGAGACTCAGACACCCCCGCTGTGGTTTATGCAAACACCTCCGGGATCATTATTTTATCAAGGTGGGTCATCCTCGCAACACCCACAACCAGACCCACTACCGGAGGAACCGGAATCCCCGCCCGAGGTTCCATGACCCCCGCCGGAAGCTAGAAGAAGGAAGAATCCAGCGCGTAACTGTCGACCACCCCGTGTGGCACTGATTCTGACCGACATCAACATTGATTCGGACCATAAATGGTTGGCACCACATTTTTTATTAAAAAATATTTTTTGAGTGTTAACATATTAATGGCCGACATTTATTTTATCAGATGATTTTTTTAATTAAAAATAAAATAATTAAATGATAAATCAATTTAATTTAAAAATTGAAATAGATTGATTTTTTTTAAAATACGATTTTAATTAAAAAAAGATATAATTTAAGGATAAATTAATTTAAAGTCATAAAAAATAAGAATTAAAGTGATTTAAACTAATGAATGAATATGAACTTAAATAAAAAAAAGGATTTAAAGTAAATTAAAGTAATGAATAGGAATTTTTTTTTTAAAAAAAGGGATTTAAAGTAAGTTAAAATAAAGTAATAGAATATGGTTTAGTTTAAAAAAAAAAACTTGGCTGATGGGACTTCAGAGGGTAGGAAACCATGCCCGTCCAACCACACAGGCCATGGCAAGCTTCATAATGCGTAGCAGGCCAGGCTTTGGATGGCGTGGTAATGGTTTCATGCCTCTTTTGATTAAATTGTTTTATCATTTAATTATTTTTTTAGTTAAAATTAAATTCAAAAAAAAATCTTTTAAATTAATTTGTACCTGCACTAAAAAAATTATTTTTTAAATTTGATCTTGGGTGTCTGCTATTATTATCTTAACACTTAAATTTTTTTAATCGGGAATGGGGGTGCATCCAAAAAAAATAATTTTGAGTTCCCGAAAAAGGGTGCGATCTAATTCTTCTTACTCAAAAAATTGTATTTAATAAAGTGAATGTCGATAATCAAGGGCAAAATACCTAAATATACCAAAAAAAATTTATTTACGGAAAAGGGCTATTTCCCCACAAAACGCGTCCACTTCAGCGCGTTTTTCTGGTGATACAATAGGAAAGCGCTCCCCTAAGGGAGCGCTTTTGCCACATCAGCAAAGCGCGTCCCCGTTAGCACGCTTTGTGCTGATGTGGCGAAAGCGCTCCTCCAACGGCGCGCTTTCCTGCTACATCCCCACAAAACGCGCTGACGTGGACGCGTTTTGTAGGGAAATGGCCCTTTTCCGTAAATTTTAAAAAAACCGGCCATTTTCAGTAAATAAATTTTTTTTTTAGTATATTTAGGTATTTCACCCATTTAATCTTGGGAGAGGAAAATAGTTTGACAACAAAAAAAATTCTAAAAACAAATCAAAAGAAAAGGAATCAGGGGGGACGGGGGATTTTCCAGGAGATTGACGATGTATACTTAAATACAATCAAAAGTAGAAAGAAGAAGAAACAATTTAATAAAAAAATCAATTCCATGCGAGGCATTTAGGATAAAGTGCTGACATCTAAGGAGAAACAAAATGGGGATAAAATTTGGAGAAAGGAAAACGGTAGGGCAGCGTCAAGGAGTGAAGAGAAAAGTGTGAATTTATCATTGTCAGACTTGGACATCAGCAACAGGAGGAAGGTAATTCGGCAAAGCAAACCTAGGAAGTGGGGAAGAAATTGGGATTAAGTGTGAGGGGAGATGAAAGGGATGTCATTGAGGATATAATGAGACTTGAAGAGCAGTAGCAAAGGACTCGAAGAGAACAAATAAAGCCCCAGTACAAGAATAGGTGCGAGTTTGAATTTTTTGTTTTGATTTATCTTGGAATATTGGTTGGGTGATATGATAATTATTACCTGGAATATAAGAAGTCTAGGATTAGAGGTCAAAATTACAATGGTGAGTAGATTAGTTAGAATGCATAAGGTAAATGTATGATTTTTTCAGGAAACAAAATTATAGGTAGTGTCTGGGGATCTAATTAGAAGAATATGGGGAGACAACAACTTTGATTTTAGGTATGCAATAGTAGTAAGTCGTTCGGGAGGGTTAATTACAATATGGGATAAAGGGTATTTTCAGATAATAAGGACTATTGTGTTAACTGATTTGTAGTGGTGGAAGTGAATTGGTTTCCCAAAGGTTGAGAAGGAGTATTGATCAATGTATATATGCCCAACACATTGATGGAACAAAAGATTTTATGGGAGGAGATGATTGAGATTCGAAAATAGTTTACTAATCATTGGATTATGGGAGTTGACTTTAACATGGTTAGGAACAGGAGCAAAAGCAACTGTCTGGGATTACTAAAGGGATCAAAGGATTTTGGGAGCTTTATTGACAAATACAAATTGATGGATCTACCATTGATGGGGAAAAATTTTACATAGTATGGATCGGAAAAGAAGAAAAGTAGGCTAGATATATTTCTAGTGGATGAAGAATGTGTAATCAGCCCATTTTTGCCCGGGCTGAAAAACCAAAATAAAAAATGTCCAAAAACAGTCCATGTTACAAAGCTAAAAATAAATAAACCCAAAATCCTCACAAAACCCAGACAGATGGCCCAAGACCAATTTACAAGCCCAATTTTACATTGCCTCAGACCCATTACCCTACCTGAACTAACGGCCTATTAACCTAGACCCAAACTAAACCAACCCCCTAAACAGACTAGACCCAGACTCAGACGGCCCAAAAGGCCCAAAACCTTAACAGAATCAACAGTGGCCTAGGGTTTCTGAAACTGTAGGAGCCGCAAATGCAGAAGCCCGCACGTCGCGCCGCAATAGCACCCAGACCAACAGTCGCGCCGCCATCAACGCGCATGTCGCCCCCATCGCCAGATCCGCGCCTTTCACCTGCACAAAAAAGGAAGGAACAAGCAGCAAAATCTGGCAAAATAGAGGCAGAATTTTTATTTCCGTTTTCATTTCGAGGACTATAAAAGCCCTACACAAATTTGTAAAAGAAAAAAAAAACAGAGAGATAGAAAAAACAGAGATACGCAAACGGTTGTAAAAATATACAGAGAAATAAATTATTTTTTTGAAGGTGATTAATATTCTGTTTTCCTATTTTTTCTTATTTTTGTTTTGTGCATGTTTTAATATTTATAAAACAATATTGAAATAAAAAAGGACGAGAGTTTTACCTTCGCACCACCGTGGGCGACAGCGCGTGGACAAGTTCTGGACCGGAGCTTTGATTTCTGGCCGAAGGCCAGAGAAAAATTTTAAAGGCCCTCTGTTTTTTTTAAAAATGCGGTGTTTAAAACTTTAAGTGGGTTCTGAGGGCTTGTAACAGGGTAGCGGATAGCTTGTGCAACTTTCTATTAAAAATCCATGTAATGTTGATTTTGATGTTGATTATCCTTTGGATGTTCACAAGTTTATTTTAGATGATGCAATAAAATGAGGTGACCTTTTTGGTCTTTTTATCAAAAAAAAAATGGGGTATTTAAATGTTTTTTTGACAGATTCCCTGCTTATATAGCAGATACAAAACGATGCCGTTTCTGATTGATAGGATCCGCGCGTTGACCCGGTATCCAAAAGAGGATCCACGCGTTTTGGTTAAAAAGGGCAAATTTCCATTTCAGTCCCTTTGAAATTTTATTTGTTTTAATTTCACCCAATCTGACATTTTTATTTATTTTAAATTAGCCCAAAAATTTACACTTTGTTTCAATTTGATCCTCGGGCTCCTTAAAGGCTAATAAGCAGAACGACGCCGTTTTGAAATTTGGCATTATTAACATTTTAACCCCTGTATTTTAACGCGTGCTTTAATTTAGTTCTTTTAATCTGTTTTAATTACTATTTTAATCCCTGTTTCTTTATTTTATTTTTATCCTTTTATATTATATTATATTTAATTATTTTACCTTATTAAATATTAAATATTATTTTCTTATTTATTAATAGTACGAAATCTATATATATATTTATATGTATTATTTTTTTATATATACATTTAATTATTATTATATATTATTTTACTTGGTTTAATAATTTATATATTATTTTAATATTTATATATTATTTATTATATTATATTTTTAAATATTATATTATATATTAGTTTTAAAATTTTGTTTTGTAGAAAGTTTATTATAATATATAATCTATTTTATTTATATTTTTTATTACATATATAATTTTTGTAATTAATATATTATGAATATAAATGTTTTTTTACTTAAAATTATTATATATTATCTACTAATTATTTTTATGTATAATTTTTATATACTTTTTATTAATTATTTTATATTATTTTATTATATATTATGATTTTTATTAATTATTATATACATTTATTTATATCTTTATATTCGTTTATTATTGCTTTAGCATGTTTTTATTTATTTATTCATGTTATATTATTTATTGTTTTATGAATACATTTTTTTTTGCAAAATTTCCATATTTTATCTAAAGGTTTTTAAAATAAGGCAATATTTTGTATTTAGAAATTCGGGAAATAGTGCCCAATCGTGCTGGGTTGCGATTTTTCGTTTGGCTAAATAACTAAACACCCTTTTAATAAATTTCTAGATGACTTTAATTACGAGGGTTTAAAAAATGTTGTGTCCAGTCGTGCTGGATGTGATGTTTATATTCTTTCGGAATAAAGAAATCTCAAGTTTCAAATAAAAACTTATTCTTGAGAACTCAAAATGTTGTACCGTAACTTACTGGGTGTGATGTTTTGTGTCTTGAGGTAAGAATTTTCTAAAATAAAGATGCACCTAGCTTTCGAAGTTATAAAATGCTATATCCTAACTTATTGGGTATGGTATTTTTATTTCTTTGAAATAGGTAAGTCTTAGTTTTCCTTCTAATAAGGGATCTTATTTTAAACTTTTTAAATTTCAAACATTTGGACATGATTTTATCAATTAGGTACCAATTTTTGGGCGTAATGAGGGTGCTAACCCTTCCTCATACGTAACCGACTCCCGAACCCATTTTCTCGTTTTTCGTAGACCAAAATCAAATGTTTTAAAATGAAACGTTTTACAAGGTGATCCAATCACACCTAAGTAAAAAGGGATTGGTGGCGACTCCTATTTTTGTTTTTAAAGTTGATCCCCGTTTTTATAAACCCGATTTTAAAAATGGTTTCAACAGCTTGGCGACTCCGCTGGGGACTAAGAGAGTCAGGCCGTAAAATTGATAATTTTATGTCCTTTTGTTCGAATTTAAAATTCTGATTTTAAAAATATGATCCTTTTATTGCATGTGATTTTAAAATATATCTCTTTGCATTGCACTGCATGACCGTTGTGGTCACACCCTTAAGTGGGAGCGAGAAGCTATGCCTTCATGAGGTTTTCACCTTCGCATGGGCTAGTGGATTGATTTCGGGATACATCTGTACTTATGTCTTCGTGAAGTTTTAACTTCTGTATGGCCATAGGGAAATGTACCCTATAATGGGTGAGGATCGAGGAATTTGCTGGTTCGGGTACCTCGACTTTAGAGTTAAACCACACGTAGAGAACCTAGGAACCCACCTTAAGTAGAACTATGTCAAACCCTAGTGGTCACCCTAATATGTGTTCTATGTTATTTTTTCCTGTGCTAACATGTTCTCTTTTGTTTTGATTGCATTGCATTCACATCATAGAAAAGAGGTGTTGATTTCAAATTTGATTGCTAAATAGAAGAGTTTATCATAAGAAAACGGATTTTTTGATAAAGTGGATTATAATACGGTTATCCGAATATGGTCCAAGTGAACACAATAAGAGAGGACTGATAGCCCATGAAGGAATACAAGACCTTATTACTCAAAGGATTCAAGCTGACAAAGACTATTCAAGAATCACCATGTCTCGGCTTTCTTGAAGAGGCTAACGAGCATTATGGAAATAAGTGAGTAGTAAGTTGTGGTCCAAATCAAGCAAAAAAGGAGCTGGTGGAGGCATTTATTACAAGTTTGCAAGATTTGACCTTTACGAGGAAGGGGATTGATGTTTTCACTTGGACTATGAGGGTAGGGCCGTATATGTGATCCGTTTTATGTAAAGAAATTGTTTTCTAGAAAAGTTGTTCTAATGTAACTGAATTCAGAATCAGTGTCTCTCTTTCTTTGCATTCATACATTTGCATTACATCACATCATATGCATTTAAGTCCATAGATAGAGTCTAATCAGTTGAAAATATAACAGAGAGAGAGAAGGGAAATCTGAAAGCTGAACACCACTACGGTACACGTGCAAAATCAAGGAAAGTGGACCAGGGAATGGAGCAATTTCAAAGAGATATGCAAGACCAAATGCAGGAACAGATGACAAAGCTTCAACAAGAGATGAGTGACCAGATGTTGGAAGCCCAAAAGAACATGATGGCCCAAATGACCCAGATGATGAATGGGATAATAGACAAGGGAAAAGGCTCCATAGTCAATGCTGAAGACAATGAAGACTTTCCTCGGGGTTTCACCCCACCGCATGTACAACCAGAAGAGTATCCTCAAAGGCCACCTGTCAAGATTAGGCCTCAATAGGGGCAAGCTGATCCTAGACCACCCATGAACTTTCAAGTGGGCTAGGGATCTAACCCAGGAGATAACCCTGCAAACCTCGTCATTTCTGATTTGGATATAGTAGAAAAGGAAGGGATGAGAACTAAAGCCTCAAGGCAGTTCGAAGATCGCTGTAGATGGTTGGAGGAGAAGTTCAAGGCTCTGGAAAATACCAATCATCGCCATGGTATTGACGCTAAAGAAGTTTGGTTCTAGATTTGGTGCTTCCTCATAAATTCAAGATGCCAGAGTTTGAGAAGTACAACGGGACTAGCTGCCCTGAAGCCCATATCACTATGTTTTGTAGACGGATGACTGGCTACGTAAATAATGATCAACTTCTGATTCATTGTTTCTAAGACAGTTTAGTGGGGGCAGCTTCTAGGTGGTATAATCAACTCAGTCGCGTTAACATTAGTTGCTGGAGAGACTTAGCTCAAGCCTTCATGAAGCAAAACAACCATGTAACAGACATGATGCATGACAGAATCACTTTGTAAAACATGGAAAAGAAACCAAATGAAAGCTTCAGGCAGTATGCGCAAAGATAGAGAGAGGTCGCCATGCAAGTTCAACCACCACTCCTAAAAAAGGAGACTACAATGCTCTTCATCAATACCTTGAAAGCTTCATTCATCACTCGTATGGTAGGAAGCACCACCAAGAGCTTTGTGGATATAGTAATGGTAGGAGAGATGATTGAAAATGCCATAAGGGGTGGCAAGATTGAAACAGGGGAAACCATTAAAAGGTCTACTCCTAGGAAAAAAGATGACGAGGTGAATAATATGAGTACACACAACAAAGGGCACTCAAAAGCAATTACTCTTAACCAGCAAAAGGTGATCACTGTTGGGCAACAAGGGCCGCTGAGATAAGAGTCAGGCACAAGGCAAAACTCTGAAAAGCTCCAATTTACGCCAATCCCAATGACGTATAAGGAGCTATATCAAAGTTTGTTTGATGCACACGTGGTATCCCTATTTTATTTAAAACCGTTGCAACCTCCGTTCCCGAAATGGTATAATGAGAATGCCCAATGCGAGTACCACGCAGGAATAAAGGGTCATTTAATTGAAAACTGCACTACGTTTAAAAAGCTAGTTGAAAAGTTCATTAAAATGGGAATCGTGAAGATCGACAATTCATCAAAACCTGATCACTTTGACGAGGCAGTAAATGTGATAATTGAAGGAGGATAAAAGAAAGTTGCTATCCCTTGAAGAAATCAAAAGCGAAGAGGGAATAGGGGAACCAAGTTTCTAAACCTTTGTATACTTGGGAGTGTTTTGAATAATGGGACTATGGAAGAGATTCTTGTACTTTTAGAAGCAGACCTAGAGTAATATTCAAAACATGCTTGTTGCCTTAAGCCTAGAGGCAATAAGAATTCTTTTGTGAAAGAGGCTCATGTCTGAAATTTATATTTCAATGAAATGCATCTTTTTGAGTACATATTCTTTTATTCTTTCTACTATACATTTTTTACTCTTTCAATCTTTATTCATTACCATACAAGTAATCATCCTTAGAATCATTTATTCTTTGGATTTTGTGCCTTCGTACCTAGGTACCCAGATATCAACGTCATGAGCGACGTTGTTACTGACTCCCTTTTTGAACAAGATATGGGTCTAGGGGATCTAAGGAATTTGAAGATAACAGAGATTGTAACCTATCTTTTAATTTGTTAAGATTGGTGAAACAAGATGAAAAACATACCTTACTCTACAAAGGGTCATTGGATATTGCGAGCCTAGGAAAGGAGTGAAGATCGAAGCCCAGCTTACCATAGAAATAATGCGAGACATCATTGAGTTATTTTCAAAAAGACCCAAAGATGTTTTGCACGATTATATCAGGACATGCCTAGGATACTAAGATACGGGCTAAGCATGAGAATCAAACACTGCCAATCTATATAGAAAGGGGTGGTATCAGCTATGCCGAATATAAGGAAATAAGATTCATATGCCTACTCCAGTTCTTCACAAATTTTCCATATGTGGGGCATGGATATTATAGGGACCAATCTTATCAAATGCTTTTAGTTGACATCGATTCACTATCATGGTCGTCGTTTACTTCACTAAGAGGGTGGAAGTAGCTTCATATGCCAATGTTACAAGGTCGAAGTCATCAAATTCAAAAGAAGAAGAAGAAGAAGAAGAAGAAGAAGAAGAAGAAGAAGAAGAAGAAGAAGAAGAAGAATAAAGGAAAAGATCAGATGCCAACAAAGAATGCATCACTATACAAAGTCAAAGTTTACAGTTTGTCTAAAAATCAGGCAGCATATCAAAGTGCAGCAAAATTTGCTGAAAGAAAATAAAAAAAAGAAAAAAATGAAAGGTGACTTAGACTTGTAAGGATTCGCATAAGAAGCTACTGTTGCCCTCTATCTTATTGAACGTCGGCCAGAACTTTCACTGGGGCAGCATCTTACCCATTGATTTATGGAATTGAAGCGTTTTTGCCAATTGAACCTAATCAAAGAAAAAGGTTAAAAGCTATCCATCACAGTCAGATGATGCGAGTTTACGACAAAGAGGTTCATCCTAGAGAATTCCACAAAGAGGGAATCTGATGTTGAAACAGATCTTTCTTCTACAAAACAATTTCAAAGGAAAACATATTTCGAACTTGGAAATACCTTATATGGAAAAAGGCCTATTCTAGAGGAGCATTGATATTGACCGAGATGGAGGGCGAAGACTTGCCCAATCTGGTGAATTCAAGCTTAGTCAAGAGGTATTTTACCTGAAAGAGGAAAGATCAAGGTAAAAACCCGTAAAGGGCGCCCGGAAAAAAAAGAAGAGGCCAAGGCAAAAACTCGCAAAGGGCGCTTTGAGACCAAAGAGGATTTGAGTTGAAAACCCCAAAAAGGCGGCTCAAATTTTGAACAAAAGTAGGGCATACAGTAGTCTTGCTACGTTTGAATTAGCAATGAGGAAGTATGTTACGTCTTGGGGCATTGACAAAGGACTTCGAATCCCCTAGACGCATATTGAGCTTAAAATGGTCCTCAAGAAGTTTGAACAGAGAAGCTCAGGCTGCGATATCTGGGGCACCTAGCTTCTATCTTACCCATTTCCTTGATTGCTTTTTTCTCTTTGAGATACACCCAAATCAATTTTCTTTTATTGCCTGGGTTATCTTTGATTAAATTATTTTTTTCTGAGCTATGCTCTTGACTAATTTCTTTCTCGTCCATTTTTGAGACCTTTTTCAAGCATTTTATATTAAAATAATGGACTAAGCACACTTTCATAAAAGGAGTTTCGCATATTACTCTAGAGGCTTCTACATAATATGAGGAATCTAAAACATGACTATTGTTCAGAACTCACCAAGCCTAAAGGCTGGAAACATTGGAAAATGATTATCTCTTCAAATTCTCATTGGATAAGACAATTTCATTGGTGACACCATATCGACAAATGACGAACAAGGTCAATCCAAGTGTAAAAGGGGATCATTGTCAGGATACTGTAACACCCCAAACACGGCCCAAACACCACGACCGGATCTGGTATGTCACTTGAAGAAGATTTTACAAAAATGCGAACTTTGGAAAAACGTTTAAGTTATTCATTTGAAACTCCAGATTTAGTGGTTCGGTTGAAAACTTAGTAAAAATTATAGTTATCCCATTCTTGTGTTCAGGTGACATTTGTAAACGCTAGACATGACATTCTAGTAACATAAGTTTACTTATAAATCTTTGTGCGTAGAATCGTTAATTTAATTTTGAGAAAAATCTTTTTTTATTCCCTATCTTAGGAAAAAAACGTTTTGTCGATCCAATTTGTGATATAAATCCCGTGATAGTCAAACCATAATTAAAACTGAATCAATGGTTGCCTTATTACAATTTTAAAGCAAAATCCCCAAAAGTAACAAATGATAAATAAAAGGAAGCTTTAATTGAATAACCCTAGCATGGCCACCTCGAGTCCGATCTAGCCCAATCCTTTGAACTAAGAATCACCTGCAGTTTGTTTAAGCAAATAGAGTGAGTCACAAGACTCAGTGTGCAATTAGTCCACATAATCCACAAGTGGGCCTAAGCCACAAACACAATCGGCCAAATCCCAATCACAATAGCATATCAAAACAATCGGTATGGTAACCCAACCCAGCCAAGTTTTTCATCCTCTACACACCGCTCTATATGTCAATCCTTAACACACCTGTGGGGATTTCTACAATCAACCCTCCATCCTCTACACACCTCTTTGGTAGTCATGCTAATAGTTACACTGCACAAAGCCGATATAACGTGGTCTTGCCACCGATAATTACGAGACCGAGTTACCGATAAGACAATGAGGCACCGAGCCATCAATTAGCATAACAATGTCACCAATTTACATTTCCCCTTCATATTATTATCATCCCAAATCCCATGCACATGAAACATAGTATAATAAACAGGTCATATGGTGTCATACATGCAATATCCAAGTACACCCACAATCATGCTAACAGCAATAATTAAAGGCTTAATCAAGATTCACTAACCTGGGGTTTCAATTTTACCCAACATGGGTAACTCTATCGCCATTGCCGAGATTTTCGGCTTTCAAACATAACAGATGTATGTTTTATACAATTAAGGAGTAGTGTGGTAATTACACACCTGTAAACACGAAGGACTATACTCTCAATCTCGCTAACGTCCTCACTTGCAGGGATCACAGCGATCTGCTTATCCCTTTCTGAAGCCGGCCCACAACTTGGTGGAAAGTCTCGCACGACAGACACCGCACATTTTTTGAACTTAGGGGTAGGGACTACGAGTCCAACCCCCTCCTTTGTTGGCTGGCATTTGATTCCATAAAACGATCTTAGTTAGAAGACCGGGTTAAGATATCAAAGCATAGAACATAAGGATATACACTCAACAATCGAACGATTTCTTACCTAAATCGACAGATCCCAGAGGCTACTACACTTAGATTAATAAATCACTGAAGTCCCTACACAAACTCCACATTAGATTCGACCCTCGAAGATATGGTTTAGAAGAAGTGGCCTTCGGCCAAACGAATGGTATAAAACCTCTTACCTTGATTGCTCAAATCTGATTACCCCCAAAGACCCTTCAAACGTTGGCCAAAAGCAGAAGAATTACGAAAACCAGGCCCTTCCTAAACTCGGATGAAATATTCATGGAACAGGATTACTGCCTTTGATTCGGCAATCCAAAAGAGAAAAGAGAGAATTGAAAGAGAAAGAGAACACTTACCACAACTAAGAAGAATCTGATTGAGGAGATTGAGAGGGTGAGTGACGGCAATCTTCTAGCACAACAATGAATAAAGAGAAGTAACCACACAAGGGAGATTCGACTTTGGAAGAATAAAAAGCGAAAGTAAAAACACAAAGAAGATGAATAGAAATAGATTTCGTCTTGAATAGATGAGATAAGAACCGACAAAGAAAGAAAAAGCTTAAGGGAATTCGACCAAGGGATGGGGCTTGAGAAGTAAGCAAATGGGAGAAAATGATGAAATGGAGGAGAAAATGATAAACATGGTTGAACACAAGAAGAAGAGAGTTGTTTTTACCCTTGAAAATAAATGAGTGAATGAGGTATAATGGGAAAAAGAATGATAGGAGGGTTCGGCTTTTGGTTATGAAGCAATGCACGCACGTTACCAAAAATGCTAAAAAGGGGAGGAGATGGTTTCGGTTTTGGCTACATGAAGAATGAACAAATTTGCCAACATGCACAACACCCTAATAGCGAAAGAAATTGCTCACTACACCTAAAAGCTAACACTTCACAAATTTCGGCACCTATACTCACCCCAACCGAAGGCCTAACCCACCTAACACTCCTCAAAAATTCGGCTAACATCCTCTCCAAGCTCAAATCCCACCTTTTCCTCCTACATTGACTCTCCTTCATCCAATTCAAATCAGTTTGAAAGGTTCAACTTCCACCTTTCACTCATGACCACTTATTCAAATTATTTGACTTAATCCACACCCCCTCTCTAGGGTCCCTTGCCGAATCCAACTCTACTCATCCTGACGCCAAAATAAATTCCAAATATAAACTGTGCGCCTCGAACCTGCTCCTTCCCTGCTCCTTGTGGCGTCACTCACCAACATTCTAAGTAGAGCCTCTATGCCACCTTACCACTTTAATTCTTGTGTCACCAAACACAAGCAATAAACCTTAAATCCTGCCTCAGTCAGCTCCCCTCCTTAAGTGCCCAAATTTGAAATTTTGGCCAAGGTTCCGACTTAACCCCGGGCCTTCTCGAGGACCCCAAACACACTCAAGCAATAGATAAAGCAACTCAAACCCACAGAAGCATAAAAGATGCAAAGCCCCCAATTCAGGATGTTACATTTCTACCCTCCTTAAAGAAATTTCGGCCTCGAAATTACCTGGTCAGAAGAGATGTGGGTATTGTTGCCGCATAATATCCATTGGCTCCCACGTCGCCTCCTCTGAACCATGGTTTCGCCATAAAACTTTGACCAACGGAACTAATTTCTTTCTTATCACCTTAACATCTCGATTTAAGATCTGCACTGGTTCCTCTTCAAAAAATAGGTCAGGCCTTACTTCAATTTCTTTCACTGGCACAATATGAGATGGATCCAAATGGTAGCGCCTTAGTATCGAGACATGGAACACATCATGAATCTGACTCAGCTCTGAAGGTAGCTCGATCTGATAAGCTACCGATCCCATACGCTTTAAAACACAATAAGGCCCGATAAACCTGGGACTTAGCTTACCCTTCCTTCCAAACCTCATCACCTTCTTCCACGGAGAAACTTTCAGGAAGATCACCTACTGCAAATTCTATATCCTTACGCTTCAGATCTGTGTAGGATTTTTACCTGTCAGATGCTTCCTTTAATCGAGTTCGAATCAAATTAACTTTCTCCTCTATCTTGAAAACTAATTTCGGACCCAAGATCTGACACTCCCCCAACTCCATCCAGCAAGTAGGAGTACGACATTTTCGTCCATACAATGCTTCATAGGGCGCCATCTGAATGCTAGACTGATAACTGTTATTGTAAGCGAATTCTGCCAACGGTAAAAACTCTTCCCAACTACCCCTAAAGTCAAAGACATAGCTTCTCAACATGTCTTCCAACATCTGAATTACCCTATCAGACTAACCATCAATCTGTGGATGAAAAGTTGTGCTAAAGTCCAGTCTTGTACCCAATGCCTGATGCAGTGCCCTCTAGAATCACGACTTAAACCTAGGGTCTCTATCTGATATGATCGATACTGGTACCCCATGCAACCTCACAATTTCTGCCACATACAACTTAGCCAACCTCTGAAGAGAGTAGTCAACATGAACTGGTATGAAATGCGCGGACTTTGTTAATCGATCTACAATCATCCATATCGAATTTTTCTTAGTAGGCGTAAAGGGTAGCCCACTAACAAAGTCCATCGTGATCCTCTCCCACTTCCACTGTGGAATCTTTACCTGCTGAAATAGCCCTGAAGATAACTGATGTTCCGCTTTCACCTGCTGGCACATTAAACACTTTCCTACAAACTCAGTAATCTCTCGCTTCAAACCAGGCCACCAAAACTGTTCACGCAGATCTCGATACATCTTGCTCCCACCAGGATGCATAGCGTAGGGGCTACTATGCGCCTCTTGGAGAATCATCTATCTTAATCCAGCATCCTTCGGCATGCAAACCCTCTCATGGAAACACAAAACTCCATCTCTGTTTAGACTATAATTCTCCACTCCACTATTCTGTACTTGTCCAAGTCGAGCACTCAAGACATCGTCCAACAACTACTTCTCTTTAATCTGACTTATCCATGTAGGCTTCACTTGAAGTTTAGCTAACACACTCCCATCATCATACAGGCTGAGATGGGCAAACATTGCCCTCAAGTCTGATATCACTTTCCGACTTAACGCATCTGCCACCATGTTAGCTTTCCCCTAATGATACCCGATCGAGCAGTCGTAATCCTTTAATAGCTCAATCCACCTCTGCTGTCTTAAATTCAACTCCTTCTGAGTAAGGAGATATTTCAAGCTCTTATGGTCGGTGTAGATGATGGACTTCTCCCCACACAGGTAGTGTCTTCAGATCTTCAGAGCGAACACCATCGCAGCCAACTCCAGATCATGCGTGGGATAGTTTATCTCATGCAGTCTTAACTGCCGAGACGCATATACAACTACCTTCCCCCTTGCATTAACACACACCCTAACCCCGTGTGTGAAGCATCACAGCAGACAACAAACTCTTTCCCCACTTCAGGCTGAATCAACACCGGAGCCTCTGTTAAGATCTTTTTCAGCTTCTCAAAACTGGCCTGCTGCTTGTCAGACCAAACAAATGGTACCCCTTTCCACAACAACTTGGTTAATGGTACCGCAATCAAGGAAAAACCTTCAACGAACCTTCGGTAATACCCAGCCAGACCAAGGAAACTCTAAATTTCTGCCACAGACTTAGGCGGTTTCTAATCCAACACAGCTTCAATCTTCCTAGAATCAACCCTAATCCCCTCTGCAGATACCACATGACCTAGAAAGGTAACTTCTTTCAACCAAAACTCGCACTTGCTAAATTTGGCGTACAACTGCTTCTCCCTTAAAATCTGCAGTACCACTCGAAGATGCGAGTTGTGTTCCCTTTCTGTCTTGGAATATACCAGAATGTCATCTATGAACACTACAATGAACCGATCCAGATAGGGTTGGAAAACCTGGTTCATCATATCCATGAACGTAGCTGGTGCATTTATCAACCCAAATGGCATCACCAGGAACTCATAGTGGCCATAGTGAGTTCGAAAAATTGTTTTGTGAATATTTGTTTCCTTAACCTTGAGCTGATGATATCCCAACCTCAAATCTATCTTTGAAAAGATCGAAGCCCCCTTAAGTTGATCAAACAAATCGTCAATCCTCAGCAGCGGGTACTTATTCTTAATCGTCAACTTATTCAACTGACGATAGTTAATGCACATACACATTGACCTGTCCTTCTTCTTCACAAATAGCACTGGCACTCCCCATGGAGACACACTCGGTCGGATAAAACCACGATCCAATAGCTCCTGGATCTGGGCCTTAAGTTCCACCAGCTCCTTTGGCGCCATCCTATAAGGGGCGATGGACACCAGAGTCGTACCTGGAAGTAGCTCAATCCCAAACTCCACTTCACGATCTAGTGGCAACCCTGGAAGCTCTTTAAGAAAGACATCCACAAATTCCCATACCGTTCTAACCTTATTCGCAGTCATTTCCTTTGCATCCAATGCATTGATAAGAGTTAAGAAAGCCACACACCCTTTTCTCACCATTCTTTCCGCCTTTAGAGCAGACACTATATTGGACAAGTAGCCTCTCCTTTCGCCTAACATTAAAACTTCATTATCCTCTAGAGTCCTTAACACCATGCGCTTAGCAGCACAGTTCAAGTTTGCTTGATATCTTACCGACCAATCCATGTATAAGATTAAATTGAATTCCCCGAATGGTAGTTCCATCAAATCAGCCGGGAAAACTGACCCTTGTACTTCTAAAGGCACACTTCTAAAAAGTTTGTTCACCACTACAGATTGTCCTAAAGGACTAAGTACAGTCATCTCCCTAGGAGTAGTTTCAGAGTTCATGTTCAAAGTTTCAGACACCACACTAGCAACATAGGAATGCGTCGACCCAATATCAATTAATGCAGTAAAGGGTAAACCAAAAATGAGAAACGTACCCGTTATAATATCTGGTGCATCACCCTCTTCTTGGCGTCTGGCTGCATGGACTAATCCCAACTGTCTTGCATCTTTTTCATTGACGCCCCTGTCTGGTGCTCCACGACCCCGTCCAGATCCATTTCCTCCTCTAATTGGACCATGACCTCTAGTCATCTATTGTCCACCCCTTCCTGGCTGCACATACCCCTGACCTACCATCCGTGCCCGGGTTATTTCTTGTGGACAATTTCTTATTAAGTAATCCTTTGACCCACACTTGAAACATACCCTATCTCTTCTCCAGCACTCTCCTGCATGTGACCTTCCATACTGAGCACACTGTCGAAATTGCCCAACAGCAACTGGCATTGCAACATGACCTGGCCCATCAACCCTATGCCTCTTCTGGAAACCCCCAAATGACCCTAACGATCCATAACTCCTCTTATTCCTGCCTCTATCCTTGTCCCTATTTTACCTCTCAATCCGTTTTACCTCATCGGCTATTTTAGCCTTTTTAATAAGAATAGCAAAATCCCTCTCTCACTGCGGAGCTATCAACACCCGCAGCTCATCTCGTAGCCCATCTTCGAACCGCACGCAATGCTCATAATCGGTCGCAACTATCCCTCGGGCGTATCAGCTGAACCGCAGAAATTTCGCCTCATACTCAGCTACCAATTTACCCCCTTGTACCAAATTCAAGAATGCTTTCCTTTGAGCATCCATATAACTGGCCTCAACATACATTCCTTGAAACATCCTCTTAAAGAAATCCCAATCAACTCGGTCCGCCGGAGTACCCTCTCTCAGGGTGATCCACCACTGATATGCCTCATCTCGAAGTAGAGACACCGCTCCTTTCAGTTTTTCCTCTGCCGTGCAGTCTAAATCATCCATAATTCGCTCGACTGCCTTCAGCCAGTACTCAGATACATTCGGGGCCACACCAGAGATACCTCTAAATGTTTCAGCCCCGTTTGCTCGAAGTCGTTCAGGAATAGATTTCTGAGATATTGACCCAGCGCTTGCTCCAGCAACTCACTCCAACACCCGCAGCATTGCTTGAGACAGGGCATCATCCCCACCAGTCCTATCTTGTGATCCCGCTTCTGCCATAGGTGATGCTGGCGCTTCATCTTCAGGCTCATTCCTTGCCTCCGAGAACTCGGCCTCAGCATCTCGGCCTCTACCACAGCCGTGTGCAACATGTCCACATCCTCTAACACTCATGTTTACTGTTTTGTCTTAATCTGTTTTACAAGTTTTATGGATTAGCATTTCGTTTCACTATTTATTAATGGGTAATTTTATGAAAATAGAGTTTTAAGTGATTTTTCCGCCAAACACATGTTTACCTAAGAGGTTTCCATATCTAAAGTAGAGTTTCCTAATCCTACCATCTACCGTAATATATTCACATAATACATGCACCTCATACAAATCATCCAACAATCAGAAGTCTTACCTTGCAAACTTGGGCTGGAGACTCGGGTGCCATACTTCCAGAAAACAAATTCATATGTATTTTTCCTTTCTAAACCATCTTAGATACAAAATTTGGAAAACGTTTTGGACCCAAAACCTAAGGCCGAGCTTTTTAAACCAGGCTCTGATACCAAATTGTAACACCCCAAACCCGGCCCAAACACCACGTCCGGATCTGGTATGTCACTTGAAGAAGATTTTACAAAAATGCGAACTTTGGAAAAACATTTAAGTTATTCATTTGAAACTCCAGATTTAGTGGTTCGGTTGAAAACTTAGTAAAAATTATAGTTAGCCCATTTTTGTGTTTAGGTGACATTTGTAAACGCTAGACATGACATTCTAGTAACATAAGTTTACTTATAAATCTTTGTGCGTAGAATCGTTAATTTAATTTTGAGAAAAATCTTCTTTTATTCCTTATCCTATGAAGAAAACGTTTTTTCGATCCAGTTTGTGATATAAATGCCGTGATAGTTAAACCATAATTAAAACTGAATCGATGGTGGCCTTATTACAATTTTAAAGAAAAATCTCCAAAAGTAACAAATAATAAATAAAAGGAAGCTTTAATTGAATAACCCTTGCATGGCCACCTCGAGTCCGATCTAGCCCAATCCTCTGAACTAAGAATCACCTGTAGTTTGTTTAAGCAAATAGAGTGAGTCACAACACTCAGTGTGTAATTAGTCCATATAATCCACAAGTGGGCCTGAGCCCCAAACACAATCGGCCAAAGCCCAATCACAATAGCATATCAAAACAATCAGTATGGTAACCCAACCCAGCCTAGTTTTCCATCCTCTACACACCGCTCCATATGTCCATCCTCAACACACCTGTGGGGATTTCTACAATCAACCCTCCATCCTCTACACACCTCTTTGGCAGTCATGCTGACAATCACACTGCACAAAGCCGATATAACGTGGTCTTGCCACCGATAATTACGTGACCAAGTCACCGATAAGATAATGAGGCACCGAGCCATCAATTAGTGTGACAGTGTCACCAATTTACACTTCCCTTTCATATCATAATCATCCCAAATCCCATGCGCATGCAACATAGTATAATAAACAGGACATATGGTGTCATACATGAAATATCCAACTACACCCACAATCATGCTAACAATAATAATTATAACGCTAAATCAAGATTCACTAATCTGGGGTTTCGATTTTACCCAACATGGGTAACTCTATCGCCATTGCCGAGATTTTCGGCTTTCAAACATAACAGATGCATGTTTGATACAATTAAGGAGTAGTGTGGTAATTACACACCTGTAAACACGAAGGACTATACTCTCAATCTCGCTAACGTCCTCACTTGCAGGGATTACAGCGATCTACTTATGCCTTTCTAAAGCCGGCCCACAACCTGGTGGAAAGTCTCACACTGTGGACACCGCACGTTTTTTGAACTTAGGGGTAGAGACTAGGAGTCCAACCCCCTCCTTTGCTTGGCTGGAATTTGATTCCATAAAATGATCTTGGTTAGAAGACTGTGTTAAGACATCGAAGCAGATAACATAAGGATATACGCTTAACAATATAACGATTTTTTACCTAAATCGATAGAACCCGGAGGCTACTACACTTGGATTAATAAATCACTATAGTCCCTACACAAACTCCACTTTAGATTCGACCCTCGAAGATATGGTTTAGAAGAAGTGGCCTTCGGCGAAGCGAATGGGATAAAACCTCTTACCTTGATCGCTCGAATTCGATTGCCCCCAAAGACCCTTCAAATGCTGGCCAAAATCAGAAGAATTAAGAAAATCAAGCCCTTCCTAAACTCGACTGAAATACCCATGGAACAGGATTACTGCCTTTGATTCGGCAATCTAAAAGAGAAAAGTAAGAATTGAAAGAGAAAGAGAACACTTACCACAATTGAGAAGAATCTAATTGAGAAGATTGAGAGGGGGAGTGACGGCAATCTTCTAGCACAACAACGAATGAAGAGAAGTAACCACACAAGGGAGATTCAGCTTTGGAAGAATAGAAAGCGAAAGTAAAAACACAAAGAAGATTAATAGAAATAGATTTCGTCTTGAATAGATAAGACAAGAATCGAAAAAGAAAGAAAAAGCTTAAGGGAATTCGACCAAGGGATGGGCCTTGAGATGTAAGCAAATAGGAGAAAATGATGAAATGGAGGAGAATAGAAGGTTCGGCTAAGGGTTATCAAATGATAAACACGTTTGAACATAAGAAGAAGAGAGTTGTTTCGGCTCTTGAAAACAAATGAGTGAAAGAGGTATAATGGGAAAAAGAATGATAGGAGGGTTCGGCTTTTGGTGATGAAGCAATGCACACACGTTACCAAAAATACTAAAAAGGGGAGGAGATGGTTTCGATTTTGGCTAAATGAAGAATGAACAAAATTGCCAACATGCACAACACCTCAATGCCGAAAGAAAGAGCTCACTACACCTAAAAGCTAACACTTCACAAATTTCGGCACCTATACTTACCCCAACCGAATGCCTAACCCACCTAACACCCCTCAAAAATTCAGCTAACATCCTCTCCAAGCTCAAATCCCACCTTTTCCTTCTACATTCACTTTCCTTCACCCAATTCAAATCGGTTTGAAAGGTTCAACTTCCACCTTTCACTCATGACCACTTATTCAAATTATTTGACTTAATCCACACCCCCTCTTCAAGGTCCCTTGCCGAATCCAACTCTACTCATCCTGACACCAAAATAAATTCCAAAATGTGAACTGTGCGCCTCTAACCTACTCCTTCCCTGCTCCTTGTGGTGTCACTCACCTGTATTCTAAGTTGCGCCTCTATGCCATCTCCCCACTTTAATTCTTGTGTCACCAAACTCAAGCAATAAACCTTAAGTCCTGCCCCAGTCAGCTCCCCTCCTTAAGTGCCCAAAATTGAAGTTTTGGCCAATGTTCTGACTTAACCCCGGGCCTTCCTAGGGACCCCAAACACACTCAAGCAATATATAAAGCAACCCAAACCCACAGAAGCATAAGAGATGCAAAGCCCCCAATTCAAGATGTTACAGATACCCTACATCCATTCAGACACATACATCTGGTCATTACACCCAAGGAATGGTGGAACAGATTGAAAGTGATACAAGTTCTGTACCTCTGAGTGGTAACAAAAATATAAAAGAAACCAAATGTCATTTCCCTAAAGTTGTAGAGGGAGATACCAATTTCATGTCCCAAGGTTCAAGTGGGACTGACTCAGAAATTACATTAGGGCAAGCTTGCTGAGCAAAATATGATTGTTTCTTTGGGTTTTCTGTCCAAGATACTAGCTGATCGAGAAAGCATGGTAGCGCATCAGTGATAGAACCTTGATGAACTATGAGCAATGACAACCCATATGGATCATTCTCTCATTTCCAATTAGGAGCATTTGATTTATGCCGATCATTGTGTCCTAATTATTTTTCATAAAAAAATTATTTTCAAGACATCCTGCATTCATGCAAATGTCATCCCTAATATCATTTAGTTAGGAGCATTAGATTCATTCCGATCATACGTCCTAATCATCATTCTCATGAAATTTTGCATTCATGCATTTGAGTATACAGGACATGTCCCTCAGAGGACGGTGTAACAAATCAAAAATTTTAGATTCTGTTTACTAGTGGATCAAATTGAAGAATGAAGTCTTCCTAAAGATAATAAGGAAGGAAATTGAAAATTTCAGATTTAGTTCCTTAGATATGGTAGTGGAGCAAACTGAAGAATTGAAAATTCCAGATTTTGTTCCCTAATGGATCAAACTGAAGAATGAAGTCTTCCTGAAGATAATAAGGAACCAAATTGAAAATTTCGGATTTCGTTCCCTAGGGATGGTAGTGGAGCAAACTGAAGAATTGAAAATTTCAGATTTTGTTCCCTAGAGATGATAGTGGAGCAAATTGAAGAATGAAGTCTTCTTGAAGATAATAAGGAAGCAAATTGAAAATTTCGGATTTTGTTTCCTAGAAATGGTAGTGGAGCAAACTAAAGAATTGAAAATTTCAGATTTTGTTCCCTAGTGGATCAAACTGAAGAATGAAGTCTTCCTGAAGATAGTAAGGAAGCAAATTGAAAATTTCAAATTTTTTTCCCTAGTGGATCAAACTGATGAAAAAAAATCTTCCTGAAGATAGTAAGGAAGCAAATTGAAAATTTTAGATTTTGTTCCCTAGAGATAATAGTGGAGCAAACTGAAGAATTGAAAATTTCAGATTTTGTTCCCTAGTGGATCAAACTGAAGAATGAAGTCTCCCTGAAGATAGTAAGGAAGCAAGTTGAAAATTTCAGATGGAGCAAACTGAAGAATAGAAAATTTTAGATTTTGTTCCCTAGTGGATCAAACTGAAGAATGAAGTCTTCTTGAAGATAGTAAGGAAGCAGATTGAAAATTTCAGATTTTGTTCCCTAGAGATGGTAGTGGAGCAAACTAAAGAATTGAAAATTTCAGATTTTGTTCCCTAGAAATGATAGTGGAGCAAACTGAAGAATTGAAAATTTCAAATTTTGTTCCCTAGTGGATCAAACTGAAGAATGAAGTCTTCCTGAAGATAATAAGGAAGCAAATTGAAAATTTCGGATTTTGTTCTCTAGAAATGGTAGTGGAGCAGACTGAAGAATGAAGTCTTCCTGCAGATAGTAAGGAAGGAAATTAAAAATTTCAGATTTTGTTCCCTAGTGGATCAGACTGAAGAATAAAGTCTTCCTGAAGATAGAAGGAAGCAAATTGAAAATTTCAGATTTTGTTCCATAGTGGAGCAGGCTGAAGAATGAAGTCTTCCTGAAGATAGTAAGGAAGCAAATTGAAAAAGTTCAGGTTTTGTTCATTAGTGGAGCAGGTTGAAGATTGAAGTCTTTCTGAAGATAGTAAGGAAGCAAATTGAAAAGTTCAGATTTTGTTCCCTAGAGATGACAGTGGAGCAGAATGAAGATTGAAGTCTTCTTGAAGATAGTAAAGAAGCAAATTGAAAATTTCAGATTTTGTTCCCTAAAGATGATAGTGGAGCAGGCTGAAGATTGAAGTCTCCCTGAGATAGTAAGGAAGCAAATCGAAAAGTTCAGATTTTTTCCTCTCGAGATAGTAGTGGGGCAGACTGAAGATTGTAGATTTGGCATTCTTGAAGTTGCAAGAAGCAGATCAAAGAAACTTTCAAGCTTTATCTCCCTGAAGTCGCAGTGGAAGCCCTTTGAAGAAGATGAGGACCAAGAAGTCAAGGCTCGGCAAAGACCGGGCAAAATTGGGCCTTTTAAAGTCTTTGCTCTATTCTCGTTACACGACAATGAGCAAAGAGGGGAAGCTGTAATCAGCCCATTTTTGCCCGGGCTGAAAAACCAAAATAAAAAATGTCCAAAACCAATCCCTGTTACCAAGCCAAAATTAAATAAATCCAAAATCCTCACAAAACCCAAACAGATGGCCCAAGACAAATTTACAAGCCCAATTTTTGATTGCTTCATACCCATTACCCTAAATGAACTAACGGCCTATTAACCTAGACCCAAACTAAACCAACCCCCTAAACAGACTAGACCCAGACTCAGACGGTCCAAAAGGCCCAAAACCTTAACAGAATCAACAGTGGCCTAGGGTTTCTGAAATCCTAGGCGCCGCAAATGCAGAAGCCCGCACGTCGCGCCGTCAACAGTCGCGCCGCCATCAGCGCGCATGTCGCCCCCATCACCAGATCCGCGCCTTTCACCTGCACAAAAAAGGAAGGAACAAGCAACAAAATCTGGCAAAATAGAGGCAGAATTTTTATTTCCATTTTCATTTCAAGGACTATAAAAGCCCTACATAAATTTGTAAAAGAAAAAAAAAAGGAGAAATAGAAAAAACAAAGATACGCAAACAGTTGTAAAAATATACAGAGAAATAAATTATTTTTTTTGAAGGTGATTAATATTTTGTTTTCCTATTTTTTCTTATTTTTTAATTTTTGTTTCTTGCATGTTTAATATTTATAAAACAATATTAAAATAAAAAAGGATGAGAGTTTTACCTTCGCACCACCGTGGGCGACGGCGCGAAAGGCGTGTGAACGGGTTCTGGACCGAAGCTTTGATTTCTGGCCGAAGGCCAGAGAAAAATGTTAAAGGACCTTTTTTTTAAATGGGTTGTTTAAATGTTTTTTTGACAGATTCCCTGCTTATATAGCATATAAAAAATGACGCCGTTTCTGATTGATAGGATCTGCGCGTTGACTCGGTATCCAAAAGAGGATCTGCGCATTTTGGTTAAAAGGGTAATTTTCCATTTCAGTCCCTTTGAAATTTTATTTGTTTTAATTTCACCCAATCTGACATTTTTATTTATTTTAAATTAGCCCAAAAATTTACACTTTGTTTCAATTTGATCCTCGGGCTCCTTAAAGGCTAATAAGCAGAACGACGCCGTTTTGAAATTTGGCATTATTAACATTTTAACCCTTGTATTTTAACGCGTGCTTTAATTTAGTTCTTTTAATCTGTTTTAATTACTATTTTAATCCCTATTTCTTTGTTTTATTTTTATCTTTTTATTTTATATTATATTTAATTATTTTACCTTATTAAATATTATATATTATTTTCTTATTTATTAATAGTGCGAAATCTATATATATATATGTATTATTTTTTTATGTATACATTTAATTATTATTATATATTATTTTACTTGGTTTAATAATTTATATATTATTTTAATATTTGTATATTATTTATTATATTATATTTTTAAATATTATATTATATATTAGTTTTAAAATTTTGTTTTGTACAAAGTTTATTATAATATATAATCTATTTTATTTATATTTTTTATTACATATATAATTTTTGTAATTAATATATTATGTATATAAATGTTTTTTACTTAAAATTATTATATATTAGCTACTAATTATTTTTATGTATAATTTTTATATAATTTTTATTAATTATTTTATATTATTTTATTATATATTATGATTTTTATTAATTATTATATACATTTATTTGTATCTTTATATTCGTTTATTATTGCTTTAGCATGTTTTTATTTATTTATTCATGTTATATTATTTATTGTTTTATGAATACATTTTTTGCAAAATTACCATATTTTATTTAAAGGTTTTTAAAATCAGGCAATGTTTTGTATTTAGAAATTCGGGAAATAGTGCCCAATCGGGCTGGGTTGCAATTTTCTGTTTCGCTAAATATCTAAATACCTTTTTAATAAATTTCGAGATGACTTTAATTACGAGGGTTTAAAAAATGTCGTGTCCAATCGTGCTGGATGTGATGTTTATATTCTTTCGGAATAAAGAAATCTCAAGTTTCAAATAAAAACTTATTCTTGATAACTCAAAATGTTGTATCCTAACTTACTGGGTGTGATGTTTTGTGTCTTGAGGTAAGAATTTTCTAAAATAAAGATGCAACTTGATCGCTGAAATCAGAGCTTTAAAATTTATAAAAGAATGATCGAACCTAGAAACTAACTCTGACAACGATTAAAGGCAAGTGTACCTATCGCACAGTAGTATAGCTAAGGCAAGACCAGATTGTCGAACCCACAGGAACTAAAAGTACTAATACTAAATTTTTTTTTATTATTTAGCCTAAAATAAATGAAGTTGTTATCTAATCTAAATTTAACGAACCGTTAAGCTAAAGATACAAAGACAAAAAGATCGAATTGGGAAAATAACTTTAGGAAAAACTCAGTTGACCAAGACGATACCCTCAGGAAGAATCAATCTAGACTTCACTCGTTATTAAATCCTGAACTATATGATTTATTTACTTAGTTTGATCCGTAAGACTCCCTAACGTATATTAAACCCTCTCTCGAGGCGAATAACATCTAACCCTAGGTTAATTAGTGGAACTTTCGTTCTCTTATAATAACCCCCTAGAATAGCAGTAAATCGATCTATGGATTCCCATATTAGGTTTCACCCTAATCCGGCAAAATCTCGTCACCCTATCTCTAGGCGTGCGATTAACTCCGCTTAATTATGCTAGATCTACTCTTAGGCAAGGTTTATTTCTCCTCCACCTAAGCACATCAAATTTAGATTAAGCATGCATAATTAAGAACAAACTAAGTATTTATCATATAATTCAGAAAATAATAACAATATCCATCATAGGTTTCATCCCCTTCAGGTATTTGAAGGGTTTAGTTCATAACAAAATAAGAAAACATCTCAAGAGAAAAGATAAAACAAAACATAAGAAATCCCTAAAACTCCCTGAAGGAATTGAAGGAGAAATCTGCCGTCTTGAGTAGAATTCCGGCTTCTTGAGATGGATCAACTGGCTATCTTTGAGTGATTCCCACAATTTTGACCTTTTCGGCTTGGCTCTTTGGCCTAGCTCACCGTCCTAGCAGAAGGCTTCTGCCGAACTCCTCTTGCAAGTTGCTCCCTTGGTTGTTTATATAGGCCTTGAGATGCCTTACTTGGTCCCTAAGTATCCAAATCTGAGTAGTATTTCTATTAGGGTGTTTGAATAGGCTTTGGAATATGTTTCTTTGCCTCTAAGTGTCCAAAACCGAATGAATTTGCTCTTCCCAGCGACAGGGACACGTCTATGGCACACGCCCGTGTGAATCATGGCCAAGCCGTGTTCAGACTTTTTAATGAGGCACGATCGTGTGGTCTTTGGGCCAGGCCATGTCGATTTCGTGATATGGCCCATTTACTCTATTTTGGACCCGTTTTATGTTCTTTTCGTCCTTGGGTGCTCTCCTGGGTATAAAACATGAAAACAAAGGATTAAGAGCACCAAATTACATAAATCAAGGCTTAAATCATCCAAAAGCATGCCAAATATGGGCTTAAAATATGTTAGTTTTACGGTTTATCACACCTAGCTTCGAAGTTATAAAATGATGTATCCTAACTTATAGGTGTGGTATTTTTATTTCTTTGAAATAGGTAAGTCTTGGTTTTTCTTCTAATAAAGGATCTTATTTTAAAATTTTTAAATTTCAAACATTTGGACATGATTTTATCAATTAGGTACCAATTTTTGGGCGTTATGAGGGTGCTAACCCTTTCTCATACGTAACCGACTCCCGAACCCCTTTTCTCGTTTTTCGTAGACCAAAATCAAATGTTTTAAAATGAAACATTTTACAAGGTGATCCAATCACACCTAAGTAAAAAGGGATTGGTGGCGACTCCCATTTTTGTTTTTAAAGTCGATCCCCATTTTTATAAACCCGATTTTAAAAATGGTTTCGACAGAATGGTTAGAACATTTTGAAGATCTTCAACAGCAAGGACTAAAAAGATAAGTATCAGATTTCGATTTTGTTAACTAACAGAGCAATGGATTGGGGTCTGTGACTTTTCAAGTTTATAAATGTGTGGCTTAGCAAAAAGGAGTGTCCAAGTTTAATTAAAAAAGAATGGAATAAAATGGACAGCATGAATGGTAGAATATCGAGGAAATTGAGGAAGTTAAAAAAAGCTCCTAGGAAATGGATAGTGATGCACAAAATAAACTAGAAAAAAGAATAAATGAGATTGAAGAGAGGATTAAGATGTTGGATGATGAAAGCGATAATCGAGAGTTAATAGTGTTGGAAATGGTGGAGATGAAAAGGTTGAATCTAGAACTTAGGCAAGCAATTAAATCCAAGGAATCTGTTTGGAGGCAAAAATCAAGAATGACATGGTTGAAAGATGGAAATTCTAACACGACATTTTTTCATAGGGCGGTAAAGATTAGAGTAAAGAGGAAAATTGTGCATGGGATGAAAATTGGCAATTCTTGGTATTGTGAACCTAAGGAGCTGAAAGAGAAGATGTTCAATTTTTTTATAAACCATTTTAGCTACCCTTTGAGGAAATGGAAAATGGATATGGTATTGAAATTCAATAGGCTGAATGAAGCGGAAGCTTTGAAACTTGAGGTGCCTTCTTCTATGGAGGAAATTAAGGAAGCAGTATGGAGCTGTGATAAGAACAAAGCTTCGGGTCCGGATGGATTTAGTCAATGTTTTTTTAGAAAGTGTTGGAAGATTGTACAAAAGGATTTGTTTAAAATGATGGGAGAATTTTATAAAACTGGTAAGTTGGAGATAAGCATTAATTTGTCTTTCATAGCACCCATACCCTAGAATGAAAACCCAAATGACATTTCTGAATTCAGACCAATTTGTTCAAGTGAGTTCATTGTACAAAATTATGGTGAAGGTTCTATCGAGAAGATTACATGATATTATTAGGGCCATGGTAAGTGATACACAATGTGCATTCATTTGAGGAAGACACACCTTCAATGGAATATTAATCGCAAATGAGATAATAATTCGGTTAAAAAGAAGGAAGGTGCGGAGGGATAAATGATTTTTAGGCTAGATTTTTCCAAAGCTTAACATTGTGTGCGCTAGGATTTTTTGGAGCTTGTTTTATTGAAAATGGGCTTTGGGAAGAGGTGGACTGGTTGGATGTTGGAGTGTGTGTCAACAGCGAGAGCAGTGGTACTTATCAACTATACGGTCACAAATGAGTTTAGAATCTACAGAGGTCTCAGACTAGGGGACCCATTATCACCATTCTTGTTTATTCTAGTAATGGAAGTACTGCACTTGATGATGGATAAATCTGAGGACATAGGGATCATTGAGGGGATAAAAGATGTTATACTTGGTCAACCATTCACACATCTACAATTATTGGATGGTACCATTTTATTTTTTAGGGCAGATGAGGAAGTGGTGTGGAATACTTAGTATATTCTCCGTTGTTTTGAATTTTTCTCTAGGTTAAATATTAAATTTTGTGAGTCATGTATTGTGGGGTTTGGCATTGACGAGGAGTTTATGTACATAATGGTTGTTCTTTCTAAGTGTAAGATAAGGGAATTACCGTTCAATTACTTGGGAATTCCATTAGGAGCTAATCCAAGGAAGATTTCTACTTGGAATGAAATTGTGGAAAGAGTTGAGAGGAAACTATCGGGCTAAAAGTGTCGTTCTCTCTCTTGGTCAGTGATGATACTCTAAAATGAAATACTTTTATGTGTTAATTTCATATATATTTTGAGTATTATCCTACTAATTTAGGCTTTTTATGGGATTTTATCTTGTAGGGACTAAATTGAAGGCAAAAGGAAATTTAGGGGCAAAAAATGTAAATTTAAAGATAAAACGGGTCAAAATGTGAAATAGGAAAGAAGCGGTGTGGAAAATACAAAGTGTGAAAGACTTGGGGAAAAAAGTTCAAAGAAGATATTTATAAACATAAGACTCTATTTAAATTTAAATTTTATTTTTAGGATTATTGTTAAGATTATTATGATATTATTTAGATTTAATTTCAGATTATATTTTTATTTATAATTTAGCGTTTAAATAGGAACAAACTAGGTTTCCTTATGTACTATAAATAGAGGATGGAGTGAGATGAATACTCACTCATTTTTTCTGTAAAACACTCCTTCCCCCTAAGACTCTAGCCTTTTTGTTCATTCTATTTTTCAATAAAATTCCATTCCATTAAACTTATTTTTTTCCCAAAATGCATGAGTCACTAAACTCATCTAGCCAAAGGTTATCCAGATTCCCCAAAAGAGGTTTATGAGGCTTAGAACCCGCACTTAGCCATCTCAATGAGTATTCATCGTTTCTCTACATTATAGGACTGATGTTTCCGTCCATGTCCTTCCAAAAGTGATCTTTTTATCTTGTGCAAAGGTGGCCGCTTTGTGTATTTTGGGAAGGTTGCACAGTCAATTTGCTAACTTACTGCGTCAAAGGTTGTTGAGCCCAAGAGACAAAATGGCGTGGCATTCACCATTGAGAAACGATGATTTAGTGAAAGACGGTCCCACAAAAGTGACAGTTTGCTATAGTCAGGTTCCTTTAAATCATAAGTCTAAAATCTAAGTGGAGCTGGTGGTCGTAGGCATCCTCTTCCACTATAACTGGCCTATTCTGTTATGAGAAGGGTCACCTACAAGCCTATGATTGAACCCAATAAGGAGAGGCTGGAATCCCTTAAATCGAAGAATCCCTTTCCTCAATTTTGTTTCTTTTTACAATTTCAATTTCAATTCATATAAATTCAATTTTTCCATATTTATAATACTGTCTTTATTATTTTTTCTAGGTACGCCATTTTTCTTGGGGACGACTGTGCCCAAGATTTTGAGGAACAAAAAATTGTAGCAATCCAGTCCCTGAGGATTTGACCCTACTTCCCCCATACTATTCTTTTTGTTATTTCATAGGGATAGGTTATTTTTGTGCTTTCAACGACGCACCAAATTTTGGCGCTTTCAACGACGCACTAAATTTTGGCGCCGTTTCCAGGGATTGGTAATGTACTAATCTTGTTTCTTTTACTTATGACTAGATCTACTCTAGTAATTCTTGTGTTTGATTCAGAAGTAGAAAAGACTACGAGAGCTAATTGCAAAAAAATGAAGCTACCAAAAAATTAGTCAAACGTGGTAGGATCTCAGAGTAACCTACCACCGAAAATAGAAGCAGACGACGAAGTTGAGTCTAGGGTCAATGAAAACCCTACTCAAAACATTAGAGAATGAAAGAATTTGAGTTGATCCACCAGAAGAAGTTCCTAACTCTAGGGTTAACGTAAAATCGAACCAAGCACATCAACCTATGGCTCAAACAATTCGGCAAATGGCCGAAGCTCCTGCGGAACAACAACCGTTATGCATTGCGTATCCTACTATAGATACTAATTTTGAACTGAAGTCAAGATTAATCCAGTTGCTACTGACTTTTCGTGGTTTACAAAATGAAAATCCATAAAAACATCTGAAAGAGTTTCAAATGGTTTGTCTTAGTATGAAACCTCAGGGTGTAACTTAAGATAAAATAAAATTGCGTGCTTTCCCTTTTTTCCTAGCAGATTCTGCTAGGGAATGGTTATTTTATCTACCTCCTGGATCTATCATAACTTGGACTGATCTTTCTCGTTTGTTTCTCAATAGATTTTTTCTAGCATCACGTACAGCTGAGTTAAGAAAGAAGATCATTGGGATAATGCAAAAAGATGTGGAGTCTCTTTTCGACTATTGGGAATGATTTAAGAAGTTGTGTGCAAGCTACCCACAACACGAAATAATAGAACAGTCTCTGCTCCAATACTTCTATGAGGACTTGAAACCCATAGAAATGAATATGGTAAATGACACCAATGGAGGGGCATTGGTCAACATGACTCCCCAACAGGTAAGGGACTTGATATCTACGATGGCTGCAAATACTCAGCAATTTCAAGCCAATCCTAATCCCATTAGAAGGGTTCACTAACTAAGTAATTCAACTTTAGAAGATAAAGTTGATAGACTTAATAATATCAGGAATTCTCTTATTGCAGAACAAGCAAGACCAGCCTGACTATGCAGAATTTGTGCAATGCCCAAACATACAACTTATGCATGCCCTAATTTGTATGATGAAACTATGACCCATTTGGATGTTGTGAGGAACTTTCCTGGGCCACCCCAAAAGTGATATGACCTCTATGCTAATACCTACAATCCAATATGGAAAGATCATCCTAACGTGAGTTATGGCACTAACCCATGGTATAACCAGCCATACCAAAATCGGTTTCCCCAACAAATGCGAGATTCAGGTACCTCTCTAGAAACCATGGTCAATAAATTAATAGTTAATATGCTTGATTTTCAACAGAAAATCGAGACGTCTATGAGATAATTGACCACACCAATTGAGAAAATGAACTTACAAGGGAAGCTGCCGTCACAAACGGAACCCAATCCAAGACAAAGCGCAGATGCAATGACATTGCGAAGTGGAATAGAACTGGAACCAAATCTTGGAAAAAATATTAACCAAGATTCCGCCCAAGAAAAGCTCGAGAACGATGAACAAGTCTGAACGAAACCTCCATTGCACAAAATTTAACCTCCGCTTTTAGGACAATTGAACCAACATCGAAAATGTAAAGAGGAAAAAGAGATCCTCGAAACATTCAGAAATGTCGAGATTAACATACCGTTGTTGGATGCAATCAAACAAATTCTATTATATACTAAGTTTCTTAAAAAGCTTTGCACCAACAAGAGAAAATTAACTGGAAATGAAAGAGTAACTATTAGTGAAAATGTATTTGTGGTGTTGCAGCGAAAGATGCCAGAAAAATGCAAAGACAGTGGCATGTTTGAAATACCATGCAAAATAAGGCACTTAGGAATTAAAAAAGCTATGTGTGATTTAGGGGCATCTATAAATGTAATGCAATTTTCTATTTATGAATAACTTAACGCGGGGTTTTTGACGAAAATAGGTGTTATCATTCAATTGGCATACAGGTCTATTGTACATCCCGAAGGAGTCCTTGAGGATGTATTACTAAAAGCCAACGGGCTTATCTTTCCTACAGACTTTTATGTAGTGAAAATGGAAAAGGTAACACTCTTGGGTCTTCAGACATCTTGCTAAGGCGACCTTTCCTTAGTACTACTAGCACTAAGATTGATGTGTGTAGCGGAACCCTCACGATGGAATTTGATGGGGAGATCGTGAAGTTTAACGCTTATGACACTATTAGTCACCCAAGTGAAATCTTGAACGTAAATCGTGTCGACATAATTGACTCATTAGTAGGAGAAACTTTTGAGTCACCTTATGAAGATAAACCTGAAATGATGTTTAATGATTTTGAATCTATTAATGAATTGCTATCTCCAATGAATACTAAACTTCTACCTTCTATTGTGCAAGCACTAGATTTGGAATTGAAACTGCTTCTCGAGCATCTTAAATATGCATTTCTGGGAAAAGATAATACTTTACCAATCATAGTCTTAAATAGACTCTCCAAGCTCGAAGTGGAAAGTTTAATACAAGTACTAAAAAACCATAAGGAGGTGATTGGTTGGACCATTACCTACTTAAAAGGTATCATGTAACACCTCAAACCCGGCCTATGCGTTAAGTTCAGATTTGGCATGCCACACAAATCGAACTTGCATCAAGTCATCAATGATTTAAGAAAACAAATCTTCAAAACAATTTTGGAGATGGAGTTTATCAAAAATCGAGATTAATTTGAAATCCATGATTTTAAAACATAAGAGTTTATAATTTGAATTTTAGAGAAATAATTGGTTATAATTTTAAATAATTGGTTGAAATAAATTCATAAAAGAGTTTTCACAGAAATTTTATGGGTTAGTTAAGAAAAACCCCCTTTTTATACGCAAGTTTAAGAAACCATTTATAAAAATTAAACAGTCCTATTTAAGTATCTAAAACATATTAAAATCCGTCCACGAAATAAAAACCCATGAAAACAATACCAAAGGCCTTATTACATTGCAACTGAAATAATACTTAAATAGAAATACTTAAAAGAAGTTCAAAGTTTATAAAAAGCCATCATTCGTAGTATGGCCTCCACACGAAGTTATCCCCAGCCCAAGCCTCCATCAATTATCATTACCTGAGAAGGGTAAGAAAAACGGGGTGAGTTACTTAGAACTCAGTGTGTAACCCACTTACCTTGTCCACTGGGCCAGAACCATTTAAGCATATAATTGGGTTGAGCCCATTTACAAATGTACAATATATATATCAAATATAAAATGCATGTGATATGCAATTCCCAACCAAGCCTAAATTTCCATCCGCTACACACCACCCGTACCAACTAGCACACCTGTGGGGATCTAGTCAACCCACCCCGCCAACACACCAACCGTAGGCATAAAGCCATTTAAAATGTTTGTGGCTGAGCCACCCGAATTAGATTGTGGCAGAGCCACCGAACTAGATTGTGGCAAAGCCACCAGAATTTCTCTTCAATTTTTATCCCATCCCATGCAAACATGTATGCATATACAAAGCATAACAATATTCATAAGATAATTTCAACATAAGGCCCATAATACAAGTTGGCCCATTAAGCAATCTAGCAATTTGGCCTTTTAAGCAGACTAGCAATTTGGCCCATTAATCAATCTAGCAAATCGGCCCATTAATCGATCTAGCAAATTTGGCCCATTAATCACATGAGGCCCTTTTCAAAATTTTTAGACTTTGGCCAATATATTAAATAATTCGTATGGCCCATTTATCACATGAGGCCCAAAATATCACTTTTTAACCAAATAGCCCATTAAGGGTAATTTCGTAATTTCCACAACTTTAATACCGATTTCATGTATTTACACAAAAAAGTGTTAATATATCATATTTTCAAATTTTACCAACTTTACGATTTTTATTCTATTGCTTACGGTATAATATCTAACCCATGAGATAAGTGTGAAATTACACACCTGATTACGGTAAGAACTATACTTTCCCGCTCGTCGATACCTAAATACGTGACACGCTTGATTAGAACACTAATACTTAATATAAAACTATGTTAAGATAAACGATCTAGATCTTTACCCTCGGAATTTCAAGCAACAACTATTTGTGGTTTCTCCCCGATTGATGGTTCATAACCCGTTGAAGAACCACGAACAGTCAATGGCTCAGGAGTACGAACGACTCCAAATAATTGATTTTCACCAGAAGAGGGCCACAACCCGGTGGAAAATCTCGGATTACCGAAACAGCCCTTTGCTTGAATCTAGAGGGAATAGCGAAACCGCCCCTCTTCCGAACACTATTCACCACCCTTTTCGACCCTATCTTGTTTGCCTCCATTGACAAAAGATTATTAGTCCAACTAATATATATTGAAATTTAAGACTATGGGTTCTAAGGGCGAAATTGGGTTACCACAAAAATATCTTTATGTTCACGGAATGAAAATCGAGCGATAACGCCCCTTAACACTTTGGACCGAATCCTAGCGATTCACAATGATTACGAACACTTCGAGTTTCAGCTTTCACTTTATCACTATAAAGACGAAAGGATTGTCTAAGAAGAAGATGCTATTTTCGGTCAAAAGACCCTCCAAACTAATATGTATATTCTGCTAAAGAAAAGAAGAGAATAGAGATTCGAAAAGGGTCCTTACTGATTATTCAAAATGAGTGCAAAGAAAACGATTGATAAGAAAATATATGTGAAGAGGGAGGTTCGGCCAAGAAGAAAAATGGAAGAAAATAATGCTAGCAATATTCGGCCATGGAGGAAAAGAGAAGGAAGAAAACGTTGAATGGATTTTGTAAGAAGAAAAAAGATGAAATAGAGGTATAGGACAATTAGAGGTTTTGGTTTTGGTTCATTTCAAGAATAAAAGATGAACAAAGAGAGAGGTTTAAGGCTTGAGTGCATTCGGCAAGGGTGAAAAGAAAAGAAAAGAAGAAATGGCCTTCCAAGGTTTTGGTGATTTCGGCACTAGGGGGAAAGGTTTGAGAGAATAGGCAAAATAAGAGCGAAATGGTCAAAATTATGAATGATTAAAAGAAAAACAATGATGTTATCTATTGCTCAATGTGCATTCGGCTAAAGAGAGGAAAAATGGAGAGAAAATGCTTTTGAGAAAAACACAAAATGACCAATTGCCAAATGACCAACTAGCTACCAACCTTACCAAAACCTTCAACAAAAATTCAGTCACCCCTTAGCCCCCAAAACCGTCCAAATACATTGGCCAAAAGTCAAAGTTTTAGCCACCCAAAAGTTTCCAAAACATCACTCTTGTTTCATGCCTTGTGTTCCCCCTACATGCCATATTCTCTTGATTCCCTACCTTAAGTTTGCACTTGCCTTTTCTCTTAGCCACCTTACCATAAAATAAAATTCTAACTTACCAAAAATTTGATGCTTGCCTGACACTTCCTAAGAAAGAGCAAAAATAAATGTTCACAAGATGCATACTAGGGAATTCGAACCTTTTCCCTCAAGCAACACTTATGTCGCCAACTCTACTTTACTACTAGCTCATCTTATGCTAGTTTTTGACACTTAATTTCCTTAAACATTAAGGTCACTTGTTCCACTTCAATAAAATACTCATTACTAAAATTTATTCTAATTCCGAATAAATCCCGAGCCTTCTCAAGACTATTTTAAACACACAAATTGAATCATTCACAAGCTAAGCACCAAAAACATGCAACATATCGATACTCAAATTTTTAGGATGTCACAGATCAGCCCTTTGACATGCACACACAAGATTTACTTAGAGGAAAACATGAAACCAAAGTGAGAGGCTCAAAGATGATTGAACCCGAATATGATGGATGTGGTAAAAAATGAAACAATTAAGCTACTAGATGCTGACGTAATCTACCCCATTTCTGACAGTAGATGGGTAAGTTCGATGCAAGTCGTGCCCAAGAAAATAGGCGTGACAATAACAAGAAATGCTAAGGGTGACCTGGTACCAACTCGAGTGTAACATGGGAGGCGTGTCTGCATTGATTACATGAAGTTGGATTCTGATACTAGAAAAGACCATTTCCCTCTTCCTTTTATAGATCAAATACTTGAACGTTTAGCTAGAACAACTCTTTTTTTTATCTTGATGGATACTCAGGTTTCTTCCAAATCCCAGTTGCACCAGAGGACCAAGAAAAGACCACTTTTACTTGCCCATTCGACACATTTGCGTACAGAAGGATGCCATTCAGACTTTGCAATGCACCGGTTACCTTCCAAATATGCATGATAAGTATATTTTCTGAATATGTAGAAAACATTATCAAAGCTTTTATAGATGATTTTACTGTGCGTGGGAATTGTTTTGATGAATGTCTTAAAAACCTTTCGATAATTTTAAGTAGATGCATAGAATTTAATCTTGTTTTGAATTGTGAAAAGTGTCATTTTATAGTAGACAAAGGTTTAAATCTAGGACATATAGTTTCAGCTAAAGGAATTGAGGTTGATAAGGCCAAAACTGACATTATAAATTCTTTACCATATCCGTAAACTATAAGGGAAGTATGTTCTTTCCTTGGCCATGCAGGGTTTTATAGGTGCTTTATAACTTCTCAAAAGTAGCTGAACCACTATGCGAATTGTTGCAAAAGGATAAGAAATTTGAGTTTAGCCCAAAGTGCAAGGAGGCTTTTGACACATTCAAATAGAAGTTGGTTTGTGCTCCTATAGTGCAAACACTAAATTGGAACTATCCCTTTGAAATCATGTGTAATGCAAACGAGTGCAGTGTAGGGTCCTTGTTGGGCCAAAAGATAAACAAAGAGCCCCATGTCATTTGTTTTGCCTCAAAAACCCTAAATGCTACTCAAAGCAACTACACCACAATAGAAAAAGAACTTTTGGCTATTATATTTGCTTTGGATAAATTTCAGTCTTATTTATTAGGATCTAAAGTAATTATTTTTTCTAACCATACAGCTCTTAGGTATTTGATTGCAAAGAAGGAAGCCAAACCAAGGCTCATTAGATGGATTTTACTGCTCCAAGAATTCAACATTGAGATTCGAGATAAGAAGGGATGCAAAAACTTGATGGCAGACCACTTGAATAGGTTAAAAAAACCTTGTGATAACACTCCTACAAAGGATGAGTTTCCTAATTAGGGGTTATTTTTGGCCAAAGCACATTTCCCATGGTATACAAATATGGTAACCCTTAACCCTCCTTGCCACAGGTTCATTGCCCTTGGGTTAGCACGCTCATTGAAAGACAAGCTTAGAAAGGAAGCTCGATATTATATTTGGGATGACCCATACCTGTGGAAACATTGCTCAGATCATTTAATAAGACGATGTGTTCTAGAAACTGAGGTAATTTCTATACTCACTTTTTTCATACTGAAGCTTGTGGAGGTCACTTTGGCCCTAAACGGATTGCTCATAAGGTATTAGAGTGCAGGCTATACTAGCCCACAATTTTTCGAGGTGCATATTATTTTTGTAAATCATGCAATAAATGCCAACATACAGGTAACATAACTAAGCGAAATCAAATGCCCCTATCCCAATTCATGTATGTGAGATTTTTGATATGTGGGGCATCAAATTCATGGGTCTATTTATTTCCTCATTTAGAAATGTGTATATAATTCTTGCGGTAGACTATGTTTCTAAGTGGATAGAAGCAAAGCCTACTCGCAATGACAATGCAAAGACTGTCGTGGAATTTCTAAAACGAATTATTTTTTCTAGGTCTGGCACACCTCAAGCCTTGGTCAGCGATCGTGGAACCCATTTTTACAATAGAGTCATGGAGGCACTTATGAAAAACTACAAAGTTCACCACCGTATAGCTACAGCCTATCACCCCAAAATGAACGGCCAAGCGAAAGCCTCAAATTGAGAAATCAAGACCATTTTAGAGAAAAAGTTCGGCCTAACCGAAAGGATTGGAGCCATTGGCTAAATGACGCACTTTGGGCCTATCGTATGACATATAAAAGACCAATTTGCATGACCCCATATCGGCTTGTTTTTGGCATGGCTTGCCACCTTCTAGTAGAATTGGAACATAAGGCTTACTGGGTTGTATGACAATGTAACATGGAATTAGAACCTGTGGGGAGAGCAAGGAAATTAGAAATCCAAGAATTGTAGGAAATTCATAATGATGCCTATGAGAATGCTCGTATTTATAGGGACAAAACAATATTGTTCCATGATAATAAAATATCCAGGAAGCATTTCTCAATAGGACAAAAAGTGTTAGTTTATAATTGTGTGCTAAAATTGTTCCCTGGTAAGCTTCAGTTACGATGGCAAGGACCCTTTATTGTAACTAAATTATTCACACATGGTGTACTTGAAATAGAAAGTGAAGAGTCAAGAAAACTATTCACACCTAATGGTCAAAGGTTGAAGCCGTTTTATGAGAATTTTCAAGCTCATATGGTTGTAAAGATTCAACTGTAACCTCCATAATACTAATCGGGACGTCCAGCTAACGACATAAAATAAGCGCTTAATGGGAGACAACCCAATGTTAATAAATTTCTCTTCTTTTGTCTAGGCGAACCAATGAGAAAAGAAATTCAAATTGGAACGGCATCTTGAAGGAATGGGCATGCTTTAGCAAACACCCCATATTCTACCCTAATTCAAGTAGGAATAGCATATCCCTGCTTTAAACTCATCCAAACCTATGTCCAAACACCCACCTTACAGCTAAAAACCCTTCCTTCTACACATTCAAACCCTAATTTTTCACCCATATTCACCTCAAACTCCCTCAAGCCTCCGTTAGCCTTCTCCCTTACCCAAACTGCCGATTTTCAAACCACCTTGGCTAGGACTAGGAGCCACGCCATCACTGAACCACCCTTCACCGTTAATAACCGTCGATGCCTGTTCTCGGTGCCCCAACACATTGACCTAGACAATGACGATCCTTATCCACCTCCCACTCTTTCACGCGAAACCTCTCATCCTCCTTCTCCTTCACTCGCACCTTCCCCTTCAACCTTACCATTTCCCTTTACTGATTTCCCTTCCCCTACCATCCCCTTCGCTAATTGTTTCGCACCCTCAATCGCCGCTTTCAACTTCAGCTCCTACACCCACTCATCGTCAGACCTGTCGATAGCCCCAAGTTCCTTCGACCTAACCAGCAGCAGCGTTTGACAATGCCACCTCCACTAAGTCCTGTCACCCCGAGCTAAAGTCCAACTCTGACACTGACATCTACGTTCGTTCCACACGCTTCGACGCATCAAGGAGTCACGATGACCACTGACCATTACCAACCCGAGGTAGGACCTACATGTCTCGAGTGAATCTTCTACCACTGAAATGCCATTTAAACAGTAACTTAATATTTGATAACGCTGTTGATCGGGATAGGTATGATTGATTATGACACAAATAAGTAGTGCTTTGCAAATGTTTATCACTGTCTGTTTTGAATGCTTTGCATATTGACACTATTGTTACAAATTATTTTCACAATATTGGTTGGGTCGGTAATTTTGATATCATTCACTGCGCTTATTATGAACTAATTTTAGAATTTTATTCCACCTTCCATTTTCAACGGCATGGCCAACTGTCGTTGGACACACATGGGATTATATCATTTCGACTACTTAGTACCACACACAATTTGTCCCTCACTGATTTTAATATTGCATTGCTTTTGTGGTAGAGGATTGTACTATGTCCACTGACTATGAGAACAATTTGTGTACTTTTCATGTAGACTTCAAGGCTATCGAGGGCTTTTTGTTATTAACAGACAATACCGAAACCATATATAGCCCTAAAACAAAAAAAAATATGTGGTTTCATAACCCTGCCTTCTGTTACGTACACCGTTATTTAGCTTACAATTTTTCAGGCTGGAGAGATGCGCCGGCTACCGTCTAGAAGACATAATTATTTTTATTATGGTGTATGTACACCGGTCGTCTGGTAAACTTAGGCTATTAGTATGCGCTCTAATTCGAGCATATTATAAAAGCGAAACGACCCCTTATTTTAGGCTCTTTTATTTTCTTTACATGGCTCTAATAATCCTATTTCAGAATTACATATTGCTTGCCAAGCTGATCCATTGGATGCTCGCTATCTCGAATTGATGGGATTGCTTCTTGGCACTCCTTCTTCCTTTCGCTTTATCCCTCTAGGTGTTTGATCTTCCCCAGCTGAACGGATCTTTAGACAGCAAAATCAACACAAGGTGCCCAATCAAGACCGACCTTCCATGACTATCGAGCAATGTTTGGAGCGCATTGAAGCATGACTCGACACCTTTGGCCAGGATCTCATTGCAACTCTGCGTGAACGATAGTGACTACATGGGGAGTTTTTCTAAACCCTTTTTCTTTCACCTATTTTTTCTTTTTTTCCTTTTTGTTTCACATCGAGGACAATTTATTTTGAGTAGAGGGAGGCGTTCCTCATTATTTCTTCTATTTTATCTGCTATGTTTTTTCTGTTGTGTTACTGCTGCTGCTACCCTGTGCTTGTTCGTTTTTGCCCACATTTATTTTTTTAGAATATCCTGCCTCTTTTCATACCCAAGATTTTAACCAGGAATTGCCCACTGTTTGACATGCGAGCATGATTCTTATCTACTGAGTTAGTTATGATTTTGCTATATTGATTTCATCTCCATTGTTTTATTTCTTTTAGGCTAAAATAATTATGATTAATAAAGTTAACCCTATCTTTCTTATAGTAAAATTGATTAAGTCCAAATGCAAATAGGACACTTAATATGAATGTATGCTAAATTTATTTTCATGATTGTTAGTGCTAAAACCTATTTTTGACAGTTGATTTTTTTTCCTAGTCCTCTAGAATTAAAATTATGTTTCATGATAATAATAATAATAAATTTTTATGCTTCTATGGTTATGAGCACAGCTTAAAACGTGACTGACTGAGTAACCGGGGTAGGGTGCTTGGGTTGTCATCCTACTTTGTGTCAAAAAGTTGTGTGACATGTTAGGTAAAACCCCACTAACCGGAATTAAAACAAAAAAAATTAAGAATGGGTTGGGTTGATTAACCAGGGTGGGGTGCTTGGGTTGTCATTCCACTTTGCATCAAAAGGTTCAATACATTCTTAAACAAAAAAACATATAAAAATAAATAAATTGGGAGTATGTTGGGCTGAGTAACCGGGTGGGGTGCTTGGTTGTCATCCCTTTTCACGTCAAAAGGTTCAATACACTTTATTATAAAAAAAGGGCGTAAAAATTATAATAATAAAGAATTGCATTTGGGGACTAAGGTTGGAACAAATAGGGTGTCTTAGTAAGTTTAGTATGTTACCTAATTTTCATTAAATAATCCAAGTTGATTTAATTTTTGTGTGTTTAAGTTGGAATATTTCAGTTTTACTTGAAGCGAGCTAAAGGTTCTCTTTGTTTTTCATATGCATTATGCCTAATTTTTAAAACTTTGGACTGATAATTCTTTCATGACAAAATCTAAATTACATAGTGGGATAGGAACCATACTTGAGGGCAAGCATGGGCTAAGCATGGGGGAATATGATAATACTTTAAAATGACATACTGTAATGTGTTAATTGCATATATATATTGAGTATGATCCTCCTAATTTGGGTTTTTTTATGGGTTGTTATCTTGTAGGGGCTAAATTGAAGGCAAAAGGAAATTTGGGGGAAAAAATCCTGAACTTAAAGATAAAATGGGTCAGCATGCGAAATAGGAAAAAAGTAGAGCCGAAAATACAAAATGTGAAAGACTTGGGGGGAAAAATTCAAAGAAGAGATTTATAAACATAAGACTCCATTTAAATTTGAATTTCATTTTTAGGATTATTGTTAAGATTATTATGATATTATTTAGATTTAATTTCAGACTATATTTTTATTTATCTTTTAGAGTTTAAATAGGAACAAACTAAGTTTCCTATGTACTATAATAGGGGATGGAGTGACATGAATACTCACTTATCTTTTCTGTAGAACACTCCTTCCCCCTAAGGCTCTATCCTTTTTGTTCCTTTTATTTTTCAATAAAATTCCATTCCATTAAACTTATTTCTTTTTTTTTTTCCAATATGCATGAGCTACTAAACTAATCTAGCCAAAGGTTATCAAGATTCACCAAAAAAGGTTCATGAGGCTTAGAACCCGCATTTAGCCTTCTCAACGAGTATTCATCGTTTCTCCGCATTATGGGACTGACGCTTCCGTCCCTATCCTTCCAAAAGTGATCTTTTAATCTTGTCCAAAGGCAACCGCATTGTGTATTTTGGGAAGGTTGTACAGTCGGTTTACTAACTTACTGCATCAGAGGTTGTTGAGCCCAAAAGATGAAATGGTGTGGCATTTGCCATTGACAAACGATGATCTAGTGTAAGACTATCCCACAAAAGTGACGGTTGGCTAGAGTCAGGTTCCTCTAAATCGTAAGTATAAAATCTAAGTGGAGCTGGTGGTCGTAAGAGTCCTTTTCTACTATAACTGGCTTATTCTATTATAAAAAGGATCACCTAAAAGCCTAGTATTGAACCCAAGAAGGATCGAGACAACCAGATGTCGGAATCCCTTAAATCAAAGAATCCCTATCCTCAATTTTTTTTCTTTTTACAATTTCAATTTCAATTCATACAATTTCAATTCATCATATTTTTAATTCTGTATTTTTTATTTTTTCCAAGTACGCCGTTATTTTAGGCACAACTGTGCCCAGGATTTCGATGTACAAGAAGTTGTAGGAATCCAGTCCCTGAGGATTTGACCCTATTTCCCTTATACTATTCTTTTCGATATTTTATAGGGATATGTTATTTTTGGTGCTTTCAACGACGCACAAGGCAGGGAGAATTATGTAACGCCTTGAATAATTTATTATTGTTTCTGTAAATATCTGACATAAATGTGTATCTGCTTCAGTGGTAAAGTGTTCTGGGTGTGTGTGTGAGGTCTTGGGTTCAAGTCTCACCTTTTCCTATTTTGTGATTTTTGAAATCAAGCCTCATCTTTGTTCAGTGGGCTTATATTAAATTGCCTATATATTCATATCAGAATGAGCCTGCTGGTTCGAATGCTAAAGGAGTCAGTATGTTGGAGGTCTTATGTTCAAACCCCTGCAAGAGCGAGGGTATTAATTTTTGCTTCGGTTGGTAGCGAGAGTTTGGATGGAGTTGAAAGTCTGTGTGTGTAGGTAGTTATCAGTTAATAGTGGATTTAGTGAGATTTAGGGGAATTTGAAGTCTTTTAATTTACTTTATTTTTTAAATTCTTTTATTCTTATTTTATTTTACCTTCTTTTCTCTCACTTCTAAAATCCCCAAAATTCTGACGTCAAATTTCTTTTCTATTCTTTTATTTGACATTTTCTCTTTTCGATAAACCTTCATTTGTTTCTTTGATTCAGTTCATGAATCTTGCATCAATCATCATTATTGCAGCTTTTGGTTCTTAATCTAGTGGGTAAGTGAATTATTCATCCTCTTTAATTTCTGGTTTGGGTTGATACTATGATTAGGAGAAGGTTCTGAGGCAGGAAATCGCCTTCAATGGTTTGATTCGAGGTGGTTGTCGTTTTTGTTTAAGCGATAAGTCAATTTTTCGTAATTCAGTGAATCATGTTAGGCTCGTAATTGATTACTAAAAGGATGTTGGAATATTCTGTTTTAGGTACTGGTGGTCTTGGGAGTGATTTCGCGACGAAAATGAATAGGTGTGTACCGAAACGCAGAAATTCAAACTTCGGTAAAAGTTGAAAATTGGTCTGTTGACGGCACACGTAGTTCGTGTGTGAGACACGGCCGTGTGGTCGACGAAGGCATGGTCGTGCGCAGCACACTGCCATGTCGTGGTGTGAGTGTGGTAGTGTGGGCCACACAGGCTAGGCCAAGTTAGACGTGTGGGCCCACAAGGGCATGTCGCACTGGTGTGTGGATTTTGGGCTAGGTCGTGTGGGCTACACGGGCAAGGCCAATCTGGGCGTTTGGACCTACACGGGCATGTGGGCACTTTTTTCTAAAATTTTCCCTAGGGTCGCACAGGTTGCTCTGATTGACTGTGGGCCTACTATAGGGTTGACAAGGGCTAATTAAACCCTAATTTATATGCTATGATATTCTGATAGATTGATCTGAGTAGGATGCTGAATGTATGCCTGACTGCACTGCTATACGTATATCTAAAATTTGTATATATGCATGCTGAGCATGTTAAATATGTTATATCTATATCTGATTTCTACATCTATTATTGGGGTGGGATTTGTATATAAGGAGGAAGTATTCTGTTCGGCGTTAATCCCCTATATTTTGGCAGTTTGGCTGCATATATTCTGATATGTGTCTTAATGGCACAATATGGTGTGTAGGGATGGGTGGGTGTTTTAAACCTCACATAGTGTGATGCAATGGTCGAAGATGGTGTGTAGAGGATAGGGGTAGGATTTATGCATATTTGCTTCTATAATCTGAATTTGAATACGAAACTATATCTGTTTATGATTGTGTATATAATTATGTATGTTTGCATGCTTAATTTTTATGGGTTACACACTGAGTTTTCGTAAAATCATATATGTTATCTATTTTATCAAGTTATCCACAGACTTAGGCGGATTCGTGCGGCAAAGACTTAGCAGTGTCCACACGTCCGTAAACTGTTAAACTTAGCAATTTATGGTTTTATTCTTGATTTTTGGTTTTCATTTGAGAGTTTGTAAATTCTGGAACTCTCTGAACTTTATGGTTTTAAACTGTTGATTTTTGGTTTGATCATATTCTGCATGCTTGATAAAAATATTTTATGAAATTGATGGCATTTATGCAAAAAAAAGTTTTCCTAAGAAAATGAGCCAGATTTTTTAGACTTCATTTGAAAAATAAGTTTTGGTAAATAAACTAATTAATTAACATTTTCAAAAATGGATATGATGTGCATGAGTTCAATAACGGAAATGATTGTACATAAGTAAACCCATTCTTTGTGACATCTCCGAATTAGGCCATAATGTCTAGGCCAGGTTTGAGGTGTTACATTTAGTGGTATCAGAGCCACGTTGTAAAACTCAGCTGTGAATTTTGGGTTCCAAAATTGTGATTTAAAAAGATTTGGTTTCTAAATATTTTTGATAATTTGAGAAAGTATGTGGTACACTAAGTCTCCAGCGCCAATCTTGTAAGTATCTTTGTACTTAGATTGAACTGTTCTGAAGCACTGCAGATAGTATTTACGGAAACTGTACTGTGATAGTTAGGAGACTGAAACCTCCGAAAACACTTCTGAACTTCTGATAACTGATGCATAAAATATCTATTAATAAATACTGAAACTGATGCACAAAACTTTATAATGTAGATTAAAACTTGAATTTATGATGAGCGCTCGTGAAACACGCGGACGTGGTACTCATGGTCATGGTAGAGGCCGTAGGGGGCTCAGCTGAGTATTTTTCTCTAAGCAGTATGCTGCACTTAGATACAAGTGAGACACAAGGTTACTTTGCTATTGAGGCCCAGGTCTCAATGTGTCGCTCAGTGGGATGATGGCCTTTGCCTCTCAAGCCATCTTTGAGAATTTTAGAGAGGATCGCTAGACCCCATTCTAGAGCTGGGGGCTGAGGGTTCGTAATTGAACGAATATGCTCTAATTGTGCTGAATTGTTTAGGGGTGTCACTAGAGTCACCCCCTAACGTGGCCAAGTATTGGTTGGAGGCCACTAAGAGGATCATGAATGATCTAGATTGTACTCTTGAGCAGAAACTGAAGGGTACAGTCTCTTTGCTTCACAATGAAGCTTATCAGTGGTGGTTGACAGTTGATAAAGGAACTCAGCTTGATCATCTAAATTAGGATTTCTTTAAGACCACCTTTCAGAGTAAGTACATAGGGGCAAGCTATGTGGATGCTCGTAGGCGTGAGTTCATGAATCTCAAGCAGGGCGATAGATCTGTGGCCGATTATAAGGCTAAATTTCTGAGGCTGAGCCACTACGCTCAGGCCATGGTAGAGTTTGAGTATGATAGGTGCGTCCAGTTTGAGGATGGCTTGAGGGATAACTTGAGGGTACTAATTGCTCCACAGAGGGAGCAGGAGTTCGTGGTTCTAGTTTAGAAGGTAAAGATCACCGAGGATTTTAAGCGTGTGGAGCACTAGAATAGGGACCGAGAGAGAGAGACAAGAATAAAAGGGATTTGGAGCCCTCTAGTTTTGTTAAGAGGCCAAAGAAAAAGGCCAGATTTAATCGGCCAGTTAGAGTGGGAGCCTCTATTGCTCTTACTAGGGTTCAGCCTTGTGGAAACTATGGTAGGCGCTATCCGGGCGAGTGTTGGAGGAGGATTGGGGCTTGTTTGCGGTGTGGATCTTTAGAGCACCATATTAGAGAGTGTCCACAATGAGCTGATTAGATGAAAGCTTCGGGACCAGGTTCTGCGCAGCCTCAGAGGACAATTCAGCAGCCACATAGGGGCCGTGGACCGGCTACAGGTGATAATGGTGGGGGATGTGGGCAGAGAGCACCGGGCAAAGGTGCTAATCAGACAGAGGTGAGGCAACCTGCACTGGTTTATGCTGCATGACGTTGAGAGGATAGAGGTACTCCAGATATTATCATCGGTACGTTCTTAATTTTTTATGTGCCTTATACTGCTTTGATAGACATAGGGTCTACTCACTCCTATGTAGCTGGCACAGTATCTGAAAACCTGGGGATTTCTGCTAAGAGCACTTCTAGTGTGATCACTGTACTAAGTCTATTAGGGTAGTCTGTTTGGGTTAGTAAACTCAAGAGGGATGTTCTGTTAGTGGTACAAGGGGTTGCTTTTCTGACAAATTTCATGGAGCTTCTATTTGAGAGTTCGATTTAATTCTGGGTATGGACTGGTTGGTTGAGCACCGAGTCAGTTTGGAATACGCATCTAAGAGGGTCGTTCTGATTATCAAGGATGATATGGAGGTGGTTGTGATTGATAAGCGTCGAGATTATTTGTCCAATGTGATCTCCGCTCTTGTAGTTGAAAAACTTGTTCGAAAAGGGCGTGAGGCATACTTAGCTTACATCGGTGTTTCTAATTCTACAGACTCTTCTATCGGAGATATAATAATGGTGAGGGATGTTTTAGATGTCTTTCCTAAGGAGTTCCCAGGTTTACCTTCGAATCGAGAGGTTGAGTTTGGAATTGAGCTCTTTCCGAATACAACTTGTAACACCCTTAACCCGTAACGATCGCCTATCTAGGGTTAAGAAGCATTACCAAACATTTCGAAACTTTTACGATCATTTCTCTACACAAAGTATATCATCATCATATCATAGCATTTTATACATAAAGAGTCCCTTTAATAGGTCTACGAAACCTTAAACATGTATTGGAAAAGGGTCGTGACTAAACCGAGCTCATACAAAATTTTTCCAAAAACTTAACATTTTTCAAAGTTACAGAGGTCACACGTCCATGTGGGCAAAACACACCCGTGTGTTCAAGCAGTGGCAAAACAGGGCATACATACTGACTTGTCCACACGGCCAAAGCACGCCCGTATGCTTTACCCGTGGTCGATACTGACTTGCATCACACGACCAGTTACACGCCCGTGTGTCTAGCCCGTGGTCGACACTGACTTCTTTCAATTTGAAAACTTAAAAGACACGGTCGAGCCACACGCCCTTGTACTCGACCGTATGGGTAAAAATAGGACATTTGCAAGGCCAATTTGCCACCCACACTTTGGGTCATTCATTCAAGCATTAACCATATAATTTCATGCCCCAAATGGCATCCGAACATACTTAAACATGTCATAGTTTAGACTATTAACATCATCAATCATCTCTCTATACAAATTCAACTCAAAATACCAACACAAGTATCATTTATACATCAAAAACATGTAATTTCATGCATCATTTAATCTATACCATTTCATAGCATGAGCATGCTACCATTATATCACACAAAACATATCATAAAGACCATTCATATAGAATACACATACACTTAATAACCATCCTTTTTACACATCCAAAACATATACTAAAGGCATTTAACTTTCAAGCCACATCACATGGCAAGAACTATACATCTCAAAATATATCATAATCACTAGCTTATACATGTCATATACCAAATATACACTTTCAAAAGTACCAAAATAGATAGCCGATAGTGTGATTGAGTCGCTAATGATCCCCATATCTGAGCTAGCTTTAATTACACTGTAAAATAGAGTAATTACACTGTAAAATAGAGAAAACTTCAGACAGTAAGCTTTAAAGCTTAGTAAGTTCGTAATATAATACTCCTAACTCAATTATTCAAATTCAATATATAAAATAAACCATCACATAGATCAATTCACAATAATACTCAATTTCATCCATAGCCAATACTTACATAATCATCCATTCATCCATTTACAAAATCATCAACCATATTATAATGCCTTTAATTTATGATTTGTTTTATTTATTATACATTAATTGTCATTTTACCAATTTGCCCTTAATGAATTAAGTATTAAAACATGTAATGGTTGTCCATAATAGTCTACTATCAATTAAAATCGTATAATTACTATTTAAGGCCAACACATTCAAAAGCCAATTCATTTAAGCACATTAATAATTAGCACACAACTTTTACATTTTATGCAATTAAGTCCTTTTTGCAAATTGAGCATTCAAACGATAAAATTTTCACACAAAATTTTCATGCATGCTTAATCACACACTGTAAACACTAAAAATAATATTAAAATATTTTTCCAATCTCAGATTTGTGGTCCCCAAACCAATGTTCTGACAAGGGTTTAAACCGGGCTATTACACAACTCTAGTGTGTATCACTCCATACCGTATGGCACCAAAGGAGCTTACTGAGCTTAAGGCTCAACTTTAAGAGCTTTTGGACTGTGGTTTCATCTGCCCTAGTGTGTCTCCATGGGGGCACCAGTTCAATCTGTGAAGAAAAAGGATGGCACCATGAGAATGTGTATCGATTATCGGCAATTAAATAAACTGACTGTGAAGAATAAGCATCTACTTTCGAGGATAGATGATTTGTTTGATCAGTTCCAAGGGGCTTCAGTGTTCTCTAAGATAGATCTTCATTCTGGGTATCATTATTGAGAGTTAGGGAAGTTAATGTTCATAAGACTGCATTTAGGACTCGTTATGGACATTACGAGTTCCTAGTGATGAATTTTGGTCTAACGAATGCTCCAGCGGCATTCATGGATTTGATGAACCGAGTGTTTCAGCCATATCTGGATCAATTTGTCGTGGTATTTATTGATGATATTTTGGTTTACTCTAAGACTAGGTATGAGCATGATGAACATACTTTAGATTCTACATGAGAAATAGCTTTACACTAAGTTGAGCAAGTGTGAGTTCTGGTTGCGTAAAGTGACTTTTTTGAGGCATGTGGTTTCTGTGTTGATCTGACAAAGATTGAGCTTGTACTTGATTGGAAACAGCCTAAGAATGTATCTAAGATCCGTAATTTTCTGGGTTTGGCGGGTTATTATCAGCAGTTTGTCGAGGGGTTCTCTCTAATCGCAGCTCCGTTGACTAAGCTTCTATGGAAGGGTGTTCCTTTCGTTTGGATTGATGCGCAACAATCGAGCTTTGAGAAGCTCAAGTCTGTTCTGACTCAGGCTCCTTTTTTGATACAGCCTGAATCTGGTAAAGAGTTTGTGGTATACAATGATGCGTCGCATGTTGGTTTGGGTTGTGTCCTGATGCAGGATGGTAAGGTTATGGCTTATACATCTCGTCAGCTTAAGACGCATGAGAGAAATTATCCGACGCATGATCTCGAGTTGGCTGTGGTGGTTTTTGAAAATCTGGACGCACTATCTATATGGGAAGAAGTGTATTATTTACACTGATCACAAGAGCCTCAAGTATCTCCTTACCCAGAAGGAGTTGAATCTTAGGCGATGCCGATGGATTGAGTTGGTCAAAGATTATGACTGCACGATAGAGTATCATCTTGGTAAGGCCAATGGGGTGGCCGATGCTCTCAGTTGAAGAGCAATGACTAATTTGAGAGCGATGTTTGCTCGACTTAGTCTATTTGATGATGGAAGTCTGTTAGCCAAGTTGCAATTTAAGCCAACTTGGATTGATCAGATTCGAGATAAGCAGTTATAGGATGAGTCTCTAGGATTATGGTTTCGTCAGCTTGAGAGTGGTAGTACTTCTGACTTTGGGCAGAAAAACGATGGAGTTCTGTATTTTCGAGGTCAGATCTGTATGCCGAATGATTCTAATTTGAGGCAGTCGATTTTGAGGGAGGCACATAGTAGCCCATATACTATGCATCGCGGTGGTAATAAGATGTACCAGGATTTCTGTGAGTTGTACTGGTGGCCGGGTTTAAAATGTGAGGTTATGAATTTTTTTTGCTCGATGTCTGACGTGCCAGCAAGTTAAGGCTGAGCACCAATTGTCTTCGGGTTTGTTATATCCGGTTAAGATTCCTTTATGGAAATGGGAATGAGTGACGATGGACTTCGTTAGCGGGTTGCCCTTAACACCTACTTAGAAGGATTCTGTTTGGGTCATCATGGATTGATTGACCAAGTCTGCTCACTTTATTCCGGTTCTGCAGAAGTTAGTGAAGCTTTACATTTCTAAGATTGTAAGACTGTTTGAGGTTTCTATTTTGATTATTTCTGATAGAGATCCTCATTTTACCTCTTGGTTCTGAAAGCAATTGCATGAGGCTCTGGGTTTGAGATTGGACTCCAGTACTGCATTCCATCCTCAGACCGATGGTCAATCTAAGAGGGCGATTCAGATACTAGAGGATATGCTTCAGAGTTGCGTGATTGATTTCCCATTTAGTTGGAAGGATTATCTGCCGCTAGCTGAGTTCGCCTACAATAACAGTTCCCAGTCTAGCATCCAGATGGCACCGTACGAGGCTTTATATAGTCATAAGTGTCGTACTTTGCTATGTTGGACTGAGTTGGGAGAATGTCGGGTTTTGAGTCCTGAGTTGGTTCCTGGGACCGAGGATAAAGTTAGACTGATTCGGGATCGTCTGAAAACAGGTTCTGATAGACAAAAATTTTATGCAGACCTGAAGAGGCATGATATTGAGTACTTTGTGGGGGACTTTGTGTTTCTTAAGGTTTCTCCATGGAAGAAAGTTCCGAGGTTTAGTCATAAGGGCAAATTGAGCCCTAGGTTCATTGGACCGTATCAGATTCTGAAGTGTGTGGGAACGGTTGCTTATCAGTTGGAGCTACCTTCGGAGTTAGACCATATCCACGATGTGTTTCACATCTCAATGTTGAGATGGTATCAGTTTGACCTATCTCACATTGTCTTAGTTGAGGAGATCAAGGTTAGGCTAGATTTGACTTTTGAGGAGTAGCCAGTTCGGATTCTAGATCGTGATATTCAGATTCTGAGAAGGAAGTCCATTCCTTTAGTGAAGGTTATATGGCGGAATCATGGTACTAAGGAGGCCATGTGGGAACTTGAGGACTCGATGCGTTAGCAGTGTCCTCATTTGTTCTGATCAGGTAAATTTAGAGGCCGAAATTTCTTTTAAGGGGTAGAGTTGTCATGCCCTGAATAATTTATTATTATTTCTGTAAATATCTGACACAAGTGTGTATATGCTTCAGTGGTTAAGTGTTCTGGGTGTGTGTGTGAGGTCTTGGGTTCAAGTCTCACCTTTTCCTATTTTGTGATTTTTGGAATCAAACCTCACTTTTATTCAGTGGGCTTAAGTTAAATTGCCTGTAGATTCATATCAGAATGAGCTTGCTGGTTCGAGTGGTAAAGGAGTAGTGTGTTAGAGGTCCTGTGTTCGAACCCCTACAAGAGCGAGGGTATTAATTTTTGCTTCGATTGGCAGTGAGACTTTGGATGGAGTTAAAAGTCTATGTGAGTGGGTAGTTATCAGTTAGTAGTGTATCTAGTGGGATTTAGGGGGAATTTGAAGTCTTTTAATTTACTTTATTTTTTAATTTTTTATTCTTATTTTATTTTATCTTCGTTTCTCTCACTTCCAAAATCCCCAAAATTTTTACGTCAAATTTCTATTCTATTTTTTTATCTGACATTTTCTCTTTTCGATAAACCTTCATTCGTTCCTTTGATTCAGTTCTTAAATCTTGCGTCAATCATCATTACTGCAACTTTTAGTTCTTAATCTGGTGTGCAACTAAATTATTCGTCCTCTTTAATTACTGGTTTGGATTTAGTGCTATTAGATTGTGGGGTTAATTGGTGCATTCTATGATTAGAAGAAGGTTGTGAAGAAGGAAATCATGCATCAACAGTTTGATTTAAGGTGGTGGTCGTTTTTGTTTAAGCGGTAAGTCAATTTTGCATAATAAAGTGAATTGTGCTAGGCTCGTAATTGATTACTAAAAGGGTGATGGAACATTCTATTATAGGTACTGGTGGTCTCGAGAGTGATTTCACAGCGAAAACAAATCAGGTGTTTAACAAACCATAGAAAGTCAAACTTCAGCAAAAGCTGAAAAACTGGTATGTCGACGCCACACAGGCATGTGGTAGCTTGTATGGTAGGTGGTGTGCAAGACATGGCCATGTGGTCGACGAAGGCATGGCCGTGCATAACACACAGTCGTGTAGTGGCGTGAATGTGGCCATGTGGTGGCATGAGTGTGGCCGTCTGGGCCACACGGGCAAGTCGCATAAGCGTGTAGATTTTGGGCCACACGGGTGTGTGGGCCCATACGAGCATGTGGGCCTATTCTTTCTAAAATTTTCCCTAGGGTCGCACGGGTCGCTTCGATTGACTGTGGGCTTACTATAGGGTCGGTAAGGGCTAATTAAACCCTAATTTGAATGCTATGATATTATGATAGACTGATCTGAGTAGGATACTGAATGTATACCTGACTGTACTGCTATACATATATCTGAAATCTATATATATGCATGTTGAGCATGTTAAATCTATTATATCTGTATCTGATTTATGCATCTGTTATTGGGGTGGGATTTGTATATGAAAAGGAAGTATTCTGTTTGGCATTAATCGCCTATATTCTGGCAGTTTGGCTGCATATATTCTTATATGTGTCTTAATGGCACAATATGGTGTGTAAGGATGGGTGGGTGTTTTAAACCCTACATGGTGTGATAGGATGGTCGGAGATGGTGTGTAGAGGATGGAGGTAGGATTTATGCATATCTACTTCCGTAATCTGAATCTGAATTTGAAATTGTATCTGTTTCTGACTGTGTATATAATTATTTACCATGCTTAATTCTGATGGGTTACACATTGAGTTTTTGTAAACTCGTATCTATTATTTGTTTTGTTAGGTAATCCACAGACTTAGGCGGATCGGTGCGGCAGAGATTTAGCGGTGACCACACCTCCGTAAACTGTTAAACTTAGCAATTTATGGTTTTATTCTTGATTTTTGGTTTTCATTTAAGAGTTTGTAAATTCTGGGACTCTCTGAACTTTATGGTTTTAAACTATTGATTTTTGGTTTGATGATATTCTGCATGCTTGATAAAATTATTTTATGAAATTGACAGTTTTTAAGCAAAAAGAGGTTTTCCTAAGAACACGAGCCAAATTTTTTAAATTGTATCGGTTATGTTAGACTTCTACTAAAAAATAAGTTTTGGCAAATAAACTAATTAATCAAAGTTTTCGAAAACGGATATAAAATTCATGAATTCAATAACGGAAATGATTTTACATAGGTAAACCGATTCTTTGTGACATCTCCGGATTAGGCCATAACGTCTAGGCCGGGTTTGGGGTGTTACAAATTGTGCTCATTAACACAGTGTTATCTTCTTTGGCTTTCTACTTCATGTCAATTTTTCAAGCGCCTGTATCTGTGATTAATAAAATTAACAAAATTAAAAGGAATTTTTTGTGGGGAAGTGTTGGTGGACAAAGGAAAATGGCGAAGGTAAAGTGGAAATATATTTGTTTGCTAAAGGATATGAGGGTGTGGGAGTGATGGATATTAGGGTAAAAAACAAGACACTCGTGGCCAAATGGAGTTGGAGATTCGCGGTGGAAAGAGATGCGCTGTAAAGAAAAATTATAGTTGTGAAGTACGATTCCCTTGTGCAACAATGGTGAATTAGAATGACTAACACAAAAGATATGTTCTGGTTTGGAGGGGTATCATGGAGAATGCTGAAGACTCAAAAGTGGCTAAATGGATGGGGAAAGAATCTTTTCATTGGCTGATTGGGAATGGTTGTACGACAATGTTCTAGGAGGATATTTGGTGTGGAGAACAGCCACTAAGAGTGGAATTTCCAAGGCTGTTTTGTTTAGTCAATAACAACAAGGGTTAGTGAAAGACTTCTTGAACTCGGACGGGTTTACTGAGGTTAATTGGGTAGACTTGTTTATACGGCCACTATTGGAAAGGGAATTGGATATGCTCAATCGATTAAGAGAAGTAGTTAGTAGTAAGGTGTTAGCGCTAGAAAAGGAGGATCGACTAATATGGATACATGATAATAGGGGGGTGCTCTTAGTGAAGAAATCATCAGAATTATTGATCAAAGGAGTGGAAGACATTAGTTTCGCTTTTGATAAGATTTGAAAGTGAAAGGTACTTCCTAGAGTGAAAAGCTTCCTTTGGATGATTTCAATAGATAGGCTACCTACTAAGGAGTTCCTGACTAGAATAGGCGTGCAACTTTGTCAATTGGAGAGGTTGCTCTTGGTACGATAGAGAACCAGAGAGTGTGGAGCATTTTTTGTTTCAAAGCAAATTCATTGAAGGGTTTTGACGAAAGATTTTCGAGTGGTGGGATGTTCAATGGAATCCAATTGATAGTTTCTAAGATTTTTACTCTTTATGCAATAATGTGAAGTTTACAGGTGTAACACTCCTAACCCGTATCCGTCGCCAGATTAGGGTTATGAGGCATTACCAAACTAAACTCAATTCCGAAATAGACCTTCAATTGAATTCAAGCACAAGCAATGCAATCATTACTATATTATATAACATTACAACCTATTAAAACTAAAATAAATGTATAACGAGTTTTGTTACCAGTACTTAATACACACAAATGTCTGAATCACCTAACTTAAACATTCATGACATATATATATATAAAAATTTGAACCATATCTCAACTTATGTCAAATTATAACATATATCGGGTATCAATCAAAATTCATATAACATAAGCTGAGTTTCATTTATATTACAATAATACATATGCATATTAAATCAATTGAACCATTATACCATTTAATAATCAATTACATATACCAACATATTAATATTACATCTTGGCCGAATATATTATTTCACCTTTCATTTGGATTCGTAACTAACCAACCAAGAAACATATTCATTTCTTACCATTAATAATTGGATCTATATAGCCAACTATCACATATATATATCTCATTATAAAAGTATAAATATCACATAGCCAAATCACTAAAACATAGCATTATTTAATTCTTACTAAACATATCAAGCATATGCTATTTACCATAAGGCCGAAACACATGTCTTACTCAAATATCATTAGTAAAGCATAATAAACAAGTACATATAAATCACCTTAATCGCGATCATGCACGCATCATAAACATGGCAAACATGATTCACATATAAACCAAAAAACCAAGACTAATTTTACTAAAACCATCACCTAATATATATAAATATATATATATACCAATTGAGCACCTTCCACATGTGATATAGACCATGACCGAATTTAAAACATCCATTAACATTATGAACAAGCTATGAAATCCAAAACATAGAAATGATACTTAATCAAAAGAAATAGCCATTTTCGCAAGGCTATATTTATATACAAGATCAAACATCATATGTTTCAAAACTTAATCTAACCTATACATGCCTTCAAAATCAAAACCAAGATTTAAAATACCAAAAAGAGGCGATAGTGTAGATGACTTTCTTGATGATCCCTCTCGAGCTTGTAGCTTAACCAGAATCTATAAACAAACAATTAATCAAAAGAAATCGGAGTAAGCTTACTAGCTTAGTAAGTCTCAAGTGTTAAAAATACTTAATATCAAGCATAAAATACATAAATTCATGGTATTAAACATGAAATTTTAATTTACAAATACTTATACCAACTCTCATTACTTCATTTAACATAATATCATTGATCTCATCATCACATACTTAAACTTCGAACATACATAATTATCACATCCGTAGATATTCGATTCTACTCCCATGAACGATATAAATCACATCTATTTTTCACAACCAAGTGATATAGCATAATCTTTCATCCTCTATTCGAACATAGCTATAGCACACACATATATATATATCTAAATATATAACATTCATCAAAGAAATAAACTTCCACTTCTTCAGGTATTCGTTCGTTATTTTCTTGAGTGGCACGAAAATGAACTACTTACCTCTTTGTCGAATTAATACGTTTCAAAGCTGAAATTTCTTGACATGTGCATAAATCAAGTCGCAAATACTCTGAGCTTAGATTACATTCACCGGCACTTGGCCTGCTGGATTTAAGGTCCGAAATTAATCACCGGTAATAAACCTGCTAGGCATTAAGCCCGAGTTGTTTCACCGGCACGTGGCCTGCTAGGCTAAAAGCCCGAATAACACACCGGCACAGGGCCTGCTAGGCTAAAAGCCCAAATAACACACCGGCACAGGGCTTGCTAGGCTAAAAGCCCGAATAACACAGCTATAATTCATCAATTCACCATATTAACATCACATTATTATCGATTCATGTACTTAAACCACAATCACTTAACATACCCTATATATACAAGTTTTCATTTCAAATTCAAATCATATTAAGTCCAATAGTGAACTTTAACATTCGGCTATCCTCAATTTAAATGCTCAAATAAGTCAATTAATATCAATGACTACATTTGTAATTAACTCTTTCATGTACTTAGACTCAAGAACTTACCTCGGCTGTCGATAGACCGTGTAAATCGGCTATTCGAGAACCTTCGTCTTTCCCCGATCCAATTCTGTTTTTCTTTGCTCTTGATCTAAAACACATTAAATTTAGCTCATTCAAGTACATTTCAATTCAATTTAGTCCCAAATCACATAAATGGACAAATTACCATATTACCCCAAAAATTTCACTACTTTGCAATTTAGTCCTATTTGCATAACACACAAAATACACCAAATTAGCTAAGACTATACAAGGGCCGAATATTCCTAGGGACTTTACAAGCCCTCACATTTCATTTATTTTGCAAATAAGCCCTCTAAAATTTCATTTTTACAAATTAGCCCAAAATACTCAAATTTACCAAAATTTCCAATGCAAAATATACTAATCTTTAACATATCATTTATATAAAATTATAAAACACCAAAAATCACAAGAATATAGCAATGGTCGAACCTCATACATGCTCATTTTCAAAAATTCTAACATGGGTCGGGTACTATACAAAGCAACGATCTCAAAAACGTAAAATTTATCAAAAACCGATTAAAAACTAACCTTAAATTAAAGCTTGAAGTTGCCGAAATTTAAACAAGGTTTTTCTCCCTTTCCTTTAACACATTCGGCCATGAAAAGAAATAAGATGATAATGGCTTTTCTCATGTTTTATTTAACATATAATATAACATTTAATTAGTTTACTATTATAACCTTTAAATAAAAATAAAACTATTATAATTAATAAGGGCAATTGTGACTGTAGCCACCCACTAACTTTAAAAATGGACTATTTACTCTTTAGATGCTCCACATTAAAAAGCCATCACCATTTTAGTACTTTACACTATAGAATGCAACTTTTACGCTTTACGCGATTTAGTCCTTTTTATCAAATTAAGCACTCAAACAATAAAATTTTTCTACGAAACTTTCACACACATTAATTCACATATAAATAACACAAAATATAATATTTTAAAATTTATTGGACTCGGATTCATGGTCCCGAAACCACCGTTCCGGTTAGGGTCAAATTCAGAATGTTACAACTCCCCCCTTAAGGATTTTCGTCCTCGAAAATCTTACCGTTAAACAAAGTCGGATATTGTTGCCTCATTGAAACCTCAGGCTCCCACGTAGCCTCTTCAATTCCGTGCCGATTCCATAGTATTTTCACTAATGGAATCCTTTTGTTTCTTAACTCTTTCATTTCCCGAGTTAAGATACGGATCGGTTCTTCATCATATGTCAAATCAGATCGGATTTCAATCTCTGACGATGTGATCACATGAGATGGATCTGATCTGTACTTACGAAGCATCAAAACGTGAAATACATCATGTATCTTTTCTAACTCGGAGGGCAACTTCAACCTATAAGCAACAGGCCCAATACATTTAGTGATTTCATAAGGTCCGATGAATCTCGGACTAAGTTTGCCTTTCCGACCAAATCGGAGTACCTTTTTCCACGGAGAAACTTTCAAGAATACTCGATCTCTGATTTGAAATTCAATATCTTTACGCTTTAAGTCAGCATAAGACTTTTGTCGGTCTGAGGCAGCTTTCAAAGTATCTCTGATCACAGCCGCTTTTTGTTCAGTTTCTTTAATCAAATCAACCCCGTGTATCTTATTCTCGCTGAGCTCAGTCCAGTATAATGGTGTTCGACATTTTTACCCGTACAAGGCTTCATAAGGTGCCATTTTGATACTAGATTGAAAGCTATTATTGTAAGCAAATTCAATCAAAGGTAGGTATCGTTCCCACGTACCTTCAAACTCGAGAACGCAACATCTCAACATGTCCTCAAGTATCTGAATAGTTCGCTCGAATTGACCGTCTGTCTGCGGATGAAAGGCTGTACTAAAATGAAGTTTAGTGCCTGAAGCATCTTGCAACTTCTTCCAAAACCGCGATGTGAATCTCGGGTCTCTGTCTGAAACAATGGAACTCGGTACACCATGCAATCTCACAATCTGTGATACATACAATTCGGCAAGTTTATCGAGTGAATAGTCCGTATGAACTGGTACAAAATGAGCTGATTTGGTCAGTTTATTAACTATAACCCAAATGGCATCTTTCTTACTCGGTGTCATAGGGAGATCGGATACAAAATCTATTGAAATTCTATCCCATTTCCATTCAGGTATCATGATTGGCTGAAGTAGTCCGGATGGCACTTGATGCTCAGCTTTTACTTGCTGACAAACTAAGCATTTTGAAACAAATTCAGATATATCCCGTTTCATGCCAGGCCACCAATAGAACTGTTTCAAATCGTTATATATTTTTGTGCTACCCGGATGTATCGACAGTCGACCACTATGGGCCTCACTCGAAATCATCTCAGATCAAATCGACTTCTTCTAACACACATTAGGCTTTTAAAATTCAAACAGTCATTGGCATCAATCTGAAAATCTGATTCTGCACCTTTTTCACACTGAATTCGACTAGCAATCAAATCTTTGTCAACTTTCTGAGCATCACAAATTTGCTGAATAAACATCGATCTTGCTTGTAACTCAGCTATGATCGAACCATCACCAGACATAGCTATCTGTACGTTCATTGCACGAAGAGCAAATAATGATTTTCGACTTAACGCATCTGCAACAACGTTAGCTTTTCCCAGATGGTAGTCAATCACCAATTCATAGTCTTTCAACAATTCCAACCACCTGCGTTGTCTTAAATTCAGGTCTTTTTGAATCATCAAATACTTCAGACTTTTATGATCAGAGTAAACATGGCATTTCTCGCCGAATAAGCAATGACGCCAAATCTTCAGTGCGAACATAATGGCTACAAGCTCCAAATCATGCGTTGGGTAATTTCTTTCATGTGGCTTCAATTGTCTCGATGCGTAGGCTACTACTCTGCCTTCCTGCATCAATACACAGCCCAAACCACTTAAGGAAGCATCAGAATACACAACAAATTCTTTACCCGATTCAGGCTGAGCTAACACTGGAGCTTCGGTCAAAAGGGCTTTCAACTGCTCGAAACTTTTCTGACACTTTTCTGACCACTCAAACTTGACATCTTTCTGTAGTAGCTTTGTCAAAGGTGTAGCTATCACAGAAAAACCTTTCACAAACCGTCTGTAGTAGCCCGCAAGTCCCAGAAAACTTCGAATCTCGAAAACATTCTTCGGTGGCTTCCAATCAAGTATAGTCGAAATTTTGTTCGGATCGACTCGAATACCTGATGCTAAAACAACATGTCCCAAAAAGCTGACCTCTTTCATCCAGAACTCACACTTACTAAACTTCGCATACAACTGTTGATCTCTCAAAGTTTGTAGCACTAATCTCAAATGCTCGGCATGCTCGGTTTCATTTTTGGAGTAGATCAGTATATCATCAATAAACACTACTACAAACCGATCCAAAAACTGTCTGAAGACTCGATTCATTAGATCCATAAAAATAGCAGGTGCATTAGTGAGTCCAAAAGGCATAACAAGAAACTCAAAATGTCCGTACCTCGTCCGAAATGCAGTCTTTGGCACATCTGTATCTCTGACTCGCAACTGATAATAGCCTGATCTTAAATCTATCTTCGAAAATACTGAAGCCCCTTTTAGCTGATCAAACAAATCATCAATCCGAGGTAACAGGTACTTATTCTTTATAGTTACCTTATTTAGTTGCCGATAGTCGGTACACATTCGCATAGTCCCATCTTTCTTTTTCACAAATAAAACCGGTGCACCCCAAGGAGAAAAGCTCGGTCGTGCAAAGCCCCTATCTATCAACTCTTGCAACTGCGCTTTCAACTCTTTTAACTCAGTAGGTGCCATTGGATACGGAGCTATCGAAATCAGAATCGTCCCCGGTACTAATTCAATGCCGAACTCAATCTCTCGTACTGGTGGTAAGCCCGGTAGTTCTTTAGGAAACACATCTGGGTATTCACACACAACCGGTACAGATTCAATATGCTTTTCAGACACTTTAATATCCAGTACATAGGCCAAATAAGCTTCACACCCTTGTCTCACATATTTTCGGGCCAACATCAAAGATATTACTGTAGGAAACCCACTTAAATCACTGGATTCAATTCTAATGATCTCCCCGTTTTGACATCTCAAATCAATTAGCTTTCTTTTGCAATTCACCATCACATGTGAAGTTAACGACCCATTCCCAAAATTATATCGAACTCATCGAAGGGCAACAACATTAAATCGGCTGGGAAGCAAGAATCCCGAATCATCAATGGGCAACCTTTACACACTTTATTAACAAGCACACATCTACCCAAAGGGTTGGACACACGAATCACAAACTCAGTAGACTCAACTGGCAGAGTCTTACCCAATACTAGAGTTTCACACACATATGAATGAGTCGAACCAGGATTAATCAATGCAATCACAGTAGTATCATAAAGGGTGAAAATATCGGTAATGACATCGGGGGAGGAAGCATCCTTTCTGGCTCGAGTGGCATAAGCTCTAGCTGGAGCTCTAGCCTCAGATCAAACTGCAGTGTTCTTCGTTCCTCTCTGACTACCACCTACATTGCACGAATGTGCGGGTGGCTCGCCTGACCGACGTGTTGTTGCTCGACTTAATGTTACGAATCGTATTACGCTCTCAACTAACATCGGACATTCTCTAATAAAATGATCTGACGATCCGCATTTAAAGCAAGACCAATCATGGGATCTATAACTCCCGGAATGCCATTTCCCACAGTGCTTGCATTCAACTCGATTCTGTGGAACGTTACCAACACTGGCCATCGAGGTAGCTCGGGAGCCCACTGGAGGTCGATCACGTCTAGGTAAATCTGAAGTAGCTTTATGTCGGCTGAAGTCATCTCTGAACTTCTTAGATATGGAATGGAAATTCTTACCTGACGATCTCTTACGAGTGTCTCTAGCTTATGTCTTAGCCTTTCTTTTCTCCTTCCCGAGCTCTTCAGCTTTGCAAGCTCGCTCGACTAGTGTCACAAACTCTTTGATTTCAAGAATGCCAACAAGCAACTTTAAATCTTCATTCAAACTGTCTTCGAACCTTTTGCACATAATGGCTTGGTTGATACTGAGACTCAGAGCATATCGGCTCAATCGACAAATTTTCACTCATATTCAATCCACGGTCATTTGCCCTCGCTTTAGTTCAAGAAATTCTTTTTGTTTTTGATCAACAAATCTTTGACTGATATATTTCTTGCGGAATTCATGCTGAAAGAAATCCCACGTCACTTTTTCTTTCGGAACCACTGATACTAGTGTATTCCACCAGTGATATGCAGTGTCCCGAAGTAAAGATATAGCACACTTCAGGCATTCATCTGGAGTACAAGATAGCTCATCAAGTACCCAAATAGTGTTATCAAGCCATATTTCAGCTTGCTCTGCATCATCATCATCGTTGGCCCTAAATTCTTCGGCCCCAAATTTCCTGATTTTATCAACTGGAGGCCTACTAGATCTCATCGGATCTATCATCGGGGGTGCTGAAGGTATCAAAGTTGGATTATTCGGGGGTGGAGGTTGGTGTACAGCCGAGTTAGTCTGAATAAACTGGTTAACCACTCATTCATCATCTGATAGAAGGCTTGTTTAGCCTCCCCCTCGTGGCTACCCGAAACTGGACAAGAGTCTACCGGCACTGATCCGTGTGCACGATCAGGCGCTACACTCTCTACATCATCTACTACGGCTCTTTCAGGATCAATGTCCATTTATTATATAAAACACAGTTCAGAATGTCAGAGGTCACCACACTATCAATATATGATAAAGCCATGTATAGCTAGACTCACACGCGTTACGGTAGTCCTAGAATCGACTAAATCGTAAGCTCTGATACCAATCAAATGTAACACTCCTAACCCGTATCCGTCGCCAGATTAGGGTTATGAGGCATTACCAAACTAAACTCAATTCCGAAATAGACCTTTAATTGAATTCAAGCACAAGCAATGCAATCATTACTATATTATATAATATTACAACCTACTAAAATTAAAATAAATGTATAACGAGTTTTATTACCAGTACTTAAGACACACAAATGTCTGAATCACCTAACTTAAACATTCATGACATATATATATATATATATATATATATATATTTGAACCATATCTCAACTTATGTCAAATTATAACATATATCGGGTATCAATCAAAATTCATATAACATAAGCTGAGTTTCATTTATATTACTATAATACATATGCATATTAAATCAATTGAACCATTATACCATTTAATAATCAATTACATATACCAACATATTAATATTACATCTTGGCCGAATATACTATTTCACCTTTCATTTGGATTCGTAACTAACCAACCAAGAAACATATTCATTTCTTACCGTTAATAATTGGATCTATATAGCCAACTATCACATATATATATATCTCATTATAAAAGTATAAATATCACATAGCCAAATCACTTAAACATAGCATTATTTAATTCTTACTAAACATATCAAGCATATGCTATTTACCATAAGGCTGAAACACGTCTTACTCAAATATCATTAGTAAAGCGTAATAAACAAGTACATATAAATCACCTTAATCGCGATCATGCACGCATCATAAACATGGCAAACATGATTCACATATAAACCAAAAAACCAAGACTAATTTTACTAAAACCATCACCTAATATATATAAATATATATATACCAATTGAGCACCTTCCACATGTGATATAGACCATGACCGAATTTAAAACATCCATTAACATTATGAACAGGCTATGAAATTGAAAACATAGAAATGATACTTAATCAAAAGAAATATCCATTTTCGCAAGGCTATATTTATATACAAGAACAAACATCATATGTTTCAAAACTTAATCTAACCTATACATGCCTTCAAAACCAAAACCAAGATTTAAAATACCAAAAAGAGGCAATAGTGTGGATGACTTTCTTGACGATCCCTCTCGAGCTCGTAGCTTAACCAGAATCTATAAACAAACAATTAATCAAAAGAAATCGGAGTAAGCTTACTAGTTTAGTAAGTCTCAAGTGTTAAAAATACTTAATATCAAGCATAAAATACATAAATTCATAGTATTAAACATGAAATTTTAATTTACAAATACTTATACCAACTCTCATTACTTCATTTAACATAATATCATTGATCTCATCATCACATACTTAAACTTCGAACATACATAATTATCACATCCGTAGATATTCGATTCTACTCCCATGAACATATAAATCACAGCCAAATCTCACATGCCCTTTTTAACCACCTAGTACAATATAAATCACATCTATTTTTCACAACCAAGTGATATAGCATAATCTTTCATCCTCTAGCTATAGCACACACACACATATATATCTATATATATAACATTCATCAAAGAAATAAACTTCCACTTCTTCAGGTATTCGTTCGTTTTTTCTTGAGTGGCACGAAAATGAACTACTTACCTCTCTCGTCGAATTAATACGTTTCAAAGTGAAATTTCTTGACATGTGCATAAATCAATTCGCAAATACTCGAGCTTAGATTACATTCACCTAAGCGCCAGCTCTTGGACTCAAGGTCCAAATTAATCACCGGTAATAAACCTCTGGGCATTAAGCCCGAATTGTTTCACCAAGACGTGGCTGCTTAGGCTAAAAGCCCGAATAACACACCCAAGACAGGGCACCTGCTGGGGCTAAAAGCCCGAATAACACACCGGCACAGGGCTTTCTAGGCTAAAAGCCCGAATAACACAGCTATAATTCATCAATTCACCATATTAACATCACATTATTATCGATTCATGTACTTAAACCACAATCACTTAACATATCCTATATATACAAGTTTTCATTTCAAATTCAAATCATATTAAGTCCAATAGTGAACTTTAACATTCGGCTATCCTCAATTTAAATGCCCAAATAAGTCAATTAATATCAACGACTACATTTGTAATTAACTCTTTCATGTACTTAGACTCAAGAACTTACCTACTGTCGATGATGAGCGTGTAAATCGGCTATTCGAGAACCTTCGTCTTTCCCCGATCCAATTCCGTTTTTCTTTGCTCTTGATCTAAAACACATTAAATTCAGCTCATTTAAGTACATTTCAATTCAATTTAGTCCCAAATCACTTAAATGGACAAATTACCATATTACCCCTAAAATTTCACTACTTTGCAATTTAGTCCTATTTGCATAACACACAAAATACACCAAATTAGCTAAGACTATACAAGGGCTGAATATTCCTAGGGACTTTACAAGCCCTCAAATTTCATTTATTTTGCAAATAAGCCCCTCTAAAATTTCATTTTTACAAATTAGCCCAAAATACTCAAATTTACCAAAATTTCCAATGCAAAATATACTAATCTTTAACATATCATTTATATAAAATTATAAAACACCAAAAATCACAAGAATATAGCAATGGCCGAACCTCATACATGCTCATTTTCAAAAATTCTAACATGGGTCGGGTACTATACAAAGCAACGATCTCAAAAACGTAAAATTTATCAAAGACCGATTAAAAACTAACCTTAAATCAAAGCTTGAAGTTGCCGAAATTTAAACAAGGTTTTTCTCCCTTTCCTTTAACACATTCGGCCATGAAAAGAAATAAGATGATAATAGCTTTTCTCATGTTTTATTTAACATATAATATAACATTTAATTAGTTTACTATTATAACCTTTAAATAAAAATTAAACTATTATAATTAATAAGGGAAATTGTGACTTTAGCCACCCACTAACTTGAAAAATGGACTATTTACTCTTTAGATGCTCCACATTAAAAAGCCATCACCATTTTAGTACTTTACACTATAGAATGCAACTTTTACGCTTTACGCGATTTAGTCCTTTTTATCAAATTAAGCACTCAAACAATAAAATTTTTCTACGAAACTTTCACACATTAATTCACATATAAATAACACAAAATATAATATTTTAAAATTTATTGGACTCAGATTAATGGTCCCGAAACCACCGTTTCGATTAGGGTCAAATTCAGAATGTTACAACAGGTGTGTGCAAAAGCCTATGGTTGATATCGGTGACAGCAGCATGCTGGTCTGTGTGGCTAGCAAAAAACGAGTTGATGTTTGAAAGGATGTGGTCCACAACAAACAATTTGTTATTTCACTCCAAGATGCAGGCATTGATGTGGGTTAGGGCTAGTCAAGAAGAATTAAGAGTACAATAGAAATCACGGTGAATGTGTCCGTTGGAAACACAAAAAAATTATATACTTTTTCATACCTATTTTTACTTAAAATCATGCATTTTCGATAGAATTTTTTTCATAAAATTATTAATTTCTATAAAATAATTAAATTGTATTAAAAATTTGAATGTTAATTTTTATTCAATTTTACAATTATTTTTAGTGAATTTTGATTATTTTTGACAGATTCGTACAAAGAGCGAAAATCTACCTGGAAGACACCGTTAGAAGAACAAAATCGTGAAGCAATTCAGAGTAACAAGGCAAAATAATTTCCAGCCTAAGACGGTCCGAATATGTGTATTAATTCATAATATAATTAATTTTAATTTATTCCCAATTTAATTTGGGCTAAATAAATTAATTTTAATTAATTATGGAAAAAGGGCCCAGTTGAACCGCACCAGTTGAACCAAACTGATCGAACCGAACCAGCCACCAATTGGGCAGCCCAAAACCGTTCAAATGTTGACCCAAATCAGAATTTTAGCTGTTAAATGAGCTTGCAAAAAGGCCCTTGGAAGACTTCCAAATTGCATTCAAACCCCACCTTAAATTAAGGTTTTACAGATTTGAGCCAGGCTAATTTTAGCAAAGTTGAAAGTCTCAACTTTGCCATGTAGGATGGCCGGCCATGAGGGGGCACTTTGGCTACTGAAATTCACTATTTTTAGCAGCCATCCTGAGCTATATAAACCCCCCTTTGCTGACCATTCAAGGCATCCCTCATTCATATATCTTCTCTCACAACTCTTCTCTCCTCTCTCACTTTTTCTCTCATTTTCCCATTCAAAGTTCCTTGCTCTTGTGCCAATTTCTCCTCTTGGGAAAGAGGCCTTCTTGAACCATTTTTGAGCAGCAATTGGGTGTTCATATCATCCTTGATTGGCGAGGAGAACAAAGAAGAAAGAACGGAGCAACCTAGTCAAACCGCGAAAAACCACCGGATTTGATTCTTGTTCCCTATCTCTTTAATTTTTGTTGTTTTTATGATGAACATATTTATGAATATTTATGTTGTTGGAATGGTAATTTAATTCGTGTTGGGTTGATTGCATTTCGTTCTCTTAAATTATTAAAATTGTGTTTATGCTATTATAGGCCTCGGTAAGATGCCTAATTAAATAAAATCATCCCTAAGTTATTCTAGCATTATAATTGTTTAGATAACTAAAGAATTAATTATTTAAAAGCATTGAAATTGTAATTAATGGACATAGTACTTAATCAGTGCATATTTAATTCTTCTAAGGTAGCTGAAGATTAGATTAGCAGTATATTTGGCGATACATATGCCTTGCGTAACTTGCAAGATTATTGTGATTAAACTGTTTCAAGGTAAGGATACTTTGTTACGTCACATAGCCTTTTATATGCTTATTAGGTTGAATTAATCGTTTGAATCGACATAGGAATATGCAAGAGATTGTTTAATTTAATAAGTATGTATGTGCAATAACATGTTTACCTTTATAAATTTGTTTTATCGGTCGAATTGACATAGGAATATGTACAAGAGATGAATGGATTTTTTATTTGTAAATATGTTCATAAGTTAGAAAATTACCGAGTTGCCGTGATTTATTCGTAACAAGTATAAGCATAAGGTTAATAATTCTAAGGTAAGGAAATATAATTAATCCAACACAGTTATATCATCTTAATTAAAATCAGCTTTTGAAATTGTGCATTAGAACTTTATTTTATTCTATTTTATTTTACTTTGCTTTCTAGTTTTTAATCATTTCTCAAATCCAAATATTTTTCCTTCACCAAAGTGTTTAAAATTACTTTCATAAATAATTCTTTTACAGTCCCTGTGGGTACGATAACTCGACATTTACTTGTCACTTTATTACTTGTTGCGATTGTGTACACTTGCACATTTTCGTCGTTCTATCCGTATAGAAGCTGAAATGATTTAAAAAAAATCTAGGATTGGTGGCCTGTTCTGGTGTTCTCCGAGGTATGGTTGGGTAAATTTTAATGTAAGTGGAGTGACGAACGAGGATGAAGCCGTCTGTGGAAGGGTGTTAAGAAACTCGGATGGGGTGGCAAGGGCATTATTTTCGGGTCCAGTTGCAGCAAAGGACTCTATTGCAGCTGAGATTGGAGCGATCATCATTGCTTTGGATGTGTATTAGCAATGGGCTGGATTGAGAACAAAAGGTTGAGACCGTGGATGCTGCAATCTATCTTCAAGGATATCAAAAACAGAATGGATAGAGTAGGTAAAATTTCCTTCTCGAAGGCTTCTCGCTGAGAAGCACGGAAATGAGATGGCCTCTGGTTTGGCATTAGCTGGAATAAAAAGGCATGGTGGTAAATATATCTCGAGTGATGTTGTTGAGTTTCTTCTAAAGAATTGATTAGCTGTTAGTGTCTAAAGGATATTTGGTTATATAGGGCTTATGTTTTGGTTGCTTGCACAATTGTTTTTTAGTAGGCAGAATAACAGGGGGTTTTAGGGGTCTGGTGGTATGGAATTATGATGTTATCGATATGAGATTTTAGTGATTTGTACTTGGGAGAGGGACACTTTTCGTGGGGGATTGCTGCACTTTGTAGATTATAACATTGTTTGCAAATGCTCAAGATGTGTAATCATTTGATCGAGTAAAAAAAAATTTTGATAGTGCATGAGACCTATGCACCAACAGTACGTTAAATATTTACAAGCATATATTCAATTTATAGTTGAGTAAGAATATAAGATTAGAAGACAAATGCCCATTTGTTCACCTTTTGCTTTTAGAATTATCAAGTTTAAAGTGGAAACCTTAATCTTAGCTCTTTCGAAAAGATAACTTTAATGTTGAAATTGTTGCTTGTTTGTTTGTGTGTAACACCCCAAACCCGGCCCATTCGTTACGACCGAATTTGAAATGCCACTGCGGAAAACGTTTGAAAATCTTCTTACTTAAAAGTAAAAACTGTTAAAAATTTGTTGCCTTTACTAAAACATTTTTCGTAATTTAAAATATTCTAAGTAAAAATTAAGTTGTTATAAAAATACCGGATTCAAAACTTTAATATGACTTTTGAGATATAAATAGCTTTTAAAATTAAACTTACAAAGTATTAACTTAATTATAAATCTAACTTAAACATAACAAAATTCCAATACTTTAAGTGGGCCTTATTACAATAATTACTTAAACCAAAGTACTTGATAATAAACTGATTGAAATAATCAAAACGTCTTCTGCATGGGCCACCTCGTATTCACTCCAACCCGGTTCGATCATCATATCACCTGCGATGTTTAAAAAGTTGGGTGAGTCATACAGACTCAGTGTGTAATTAAACCACTGAATTCCACCGTCATGTCAAACCATATAATAACCCATATATCAGATAACAATTATCATATTCACATATTATCACATTCTGGGCTTGGTCCATATTCATATCACATTCATAGAATAGGGTAGATAACCACATAATTTCCACATACTGGGCTTAGCCCATTTCCACACTGATCCACATTCATATACTGGGCTTGGCCCTTTTCTTAATAATCCACATATCAACTGGGCTTGGCCCGTTTTCACATATATTCACATACAAAATTATGCAATTATGAAGCCAACCCAACCTAGGGTCCATCCTCTACACACCCTCTTATCCAGCCTACCACACACCAGGGGATTATCAAATCACCCTCTCCTTTTCACTCCAAAAGGCATTCAATGCCGTCCATATGCAATTAAGCACAATAATCCACAACGCGACCTCAGTCAGCGGCAATCCACGATGTAGCCGTAGCTAACACCAAAACCACGATGGGACACGTAGTCACTCATCAACCACGATATAGCACATAGCTTATATCAACCACGATGAGGCACAGAGCTACTCATCAAACCACGCGAACTTAATCGCAAATAATCCACAACGTGACCTCAGTCAACGTCAATCCACGATGTAGCTCAAGGCTAACATCAAACCACATACTCGAAGTACACCCGTACCTTCTTTCATAACCCACCCACGCACATGCAACATAAAATAATGCCATGATAATGCATGTACATGTTATTTAGCATATTATCACATATTTACATCAGTAATCACATTTCATCATATTCGGTACTTACCGGATTATCGACATACCCCTTTTTTTCAGGGTATCCATCTCATAACTTTTACTGCATTCGTTAGTACACAATCAACACATATAGATATAGCAAAACCCTGGAAAACGGTGGGTTAATCACACACCTGACTATTTAGTGAAATCCTTAGCTACTTGAATTTAACACGATCCCAAAACTTCCTTATGCCTGTCGATTTACCCTTAAAAACCAAAATACACAATCGGTCATCACTTATACCAAATATCGCCTATGGCCGAATAGTACAAACCTCCTTACCTTACTTACCGAAATCCCGAATACTTGCTCTACTTCTGTCGACTTGATCCTTGAGTAGTCGAAATTCCTATTAATCACTTGTTAGAATCGGCTAGCTTTAATAATCAATAAGACTTATGGCCGAATTGTACATCTCACCTTACCTCTATAATGAACCGATTGGGATAACTTGCACCAAAAGAAATCGACAACACCTCCCCCTTTTGATCACTGAGATATTCGGCCACAAGAGAGAACTAGATCAAGGTTTCGGCTTTTGAAACTTGCGATAGAAGAAAAGAATAAGGCCGTCTTTGAGATTCGGTTATGGCTATTAATAAAAGTAAAATACAAATAGAAGATTGGTCATTTACAAGGTTCGGCTAACAAGCGAAATAGAGAGAAGAGGAATGGAACACAAATGGCCTTAATGCTTTTGAGGTTTCGGTCAACAACAAAAAGGGAAAAGAAACTGAAACTAAATGGCTTGCACTAGAGAGGAACGGTACGTAGAGTAAAAAGAAAGCTCTAAATTTCTGCACACCCTCCTTATAAAGCTTCCAAACCGATTAAGCAACCCCAAGGAGTCCCACATTCGGCCACCTTATTACTCCTTATCAAATTCCAATTAAACTCCTATTTTAACTCCACACTACTCATTAAATTAAAAAGAATAATCCAATCATTTATCCGTTATCTCTTTATCACACACTTAAAATAAATAAAATAAACTCTATCTACTTATTTCCCTTCTTCAACACTTATTCAAAATAAATTGAATAAGTCAACATTTATCCATCTCCTATTTAGTCTCTAAGCTTATTCAAGAATAAATAAATTAAAACAACTCTCCCTTATCTACTCATAAATAAACTAAAGCCACAATTATCTTCTATCTATTTATTCAAACTAAATAAAAAAATAAATTAACAATTATCCTTATCAAAAAGTCCTTTTATGAAACCCAAAAATTAAATTTGAATTTCATTCAAATAGCTTTCCGAACAGCAGCCATCTTTTGGCATTTTGGTCCAATTCAAATACCTCCCACGCCAGCAGCAAAAAATCAAGCTATTACGCACAAAACAACTCGAGCCCGAGACCTCCAAGCACAACCACACGCTACCAGCCACTGTACTAGAACCATTCTTGTGATATATTCCGTTGTCCACTTCTTTTAAAGTATACTTTCCAGCGACCGAATCATCCAAAGAAATCCAAAAATATTTACCAACACCCAGATTCAAACCTCCGCCCCTTTTTACTATGAGGCACGTCCCTTGCCCTTACGCCACATGTTTCATTTGAGTCATAATTCCTTCCCAATTTACTATCAACCTTTATTCCGTGCTCCAGGTTTACTTAAAAAAAAAACCTCAAAATTCTGCTTCCCTTGCGACTTGAACTCATGACCTGCACCAAGCCTGTGGCGCACTTTTTAGAGTTTTAAGTAGCGCCTTGCAGCCACTTTACCACACGGCTTCCTTGTGTTCTAAACTCCACAAAAATTTGCTTTAAAGCCTCTTTGCCCAGTTTCCCCTTTTCACCTAAAATTCAATATATTTTTTTTCAAAGACTTCCCTTATATTTTTTCAGAGTTCTCAAAACCCTTAAAACTTATCCAAACACACTCAAGGCCTACTTAGCTCATGAATTATGCACTCACGCATAACCCCTAATCTAGGATGTTACATTGTGTGCTTTTTAATTCAACAATTCTTAAAATTTTTGTTTAAAAATATATAATTAAGATTAAAGGATATTTTGTAAATTTAAATTCATATGATGGAAATTTTTATTTAAAGATGACTTTTATTATTATGTACTAATTTTTTATATAATATATTCGTTGAAATTTATTTAATATTATATGCGAGTTTAGTTTTAGTACCTAATAATTAGATAAACTATATTTAAGGTCATTAAATTATTAGTAAATTTACCTAACAACTGGTATAATAGCTTATTTGATCCTCTACTTGTATTATTTTAAATCACTCCATTTTTTGGGCTTTATCTACTTGTCCAATTCCTCTCATATTTTGAGCAGGCCTTCGAGTTCAAACGAGTAACTCAACCCTTAGACAACTCCAAATTCATGCATAGTAAATTTTCTTTTTCATTTATAATATGAATGTAAGTGAAGGGGTGAAACCAAGCGGTTGACAGGGCCCGACCACCCCTAAAATGGAAAATTTTCTAATTAGGTATTTTGAAATTTTTAAAATTTTAAATTAGTAAAAGTAGAATTGTATTTTGCCCCCCTAAAAATGATAAAATTTTTTATTAAATCCTATGAAAATTATAAATATAGAGGCTATTAAAATGATGAAATTACATTTTTACTATTGTAAAAATTACAATTTAATTTTGACCCCTAAAAGATTTTCTAGTTTCGCCCATTTGTAAGTGTATCATAAATCTCGTATTTATTAAATATCCCACCTTAATAAATAAGCCTGAAATTGCGAGGATGCTAACAAACATATATTCCTTTATAATTGGAATATATGCTTTAAAAGATGGTGACAATTAGCATGTATATATACACACATATGTATACATTCCAATTAGCCAAATAAAAGGCAAAATCAAACACATGATGATGACGATGAAGATGGTGAATAATGAAGGTTCTTGTATATTATGTTTTTTTCTCCTAGGAAAAACAAAAAGGAAATTAGCAGGCATATATTCATTTAGTCCGAATATATAATTGGAAGATAAATCCCTTATCTGCTCACCTTATTTTGGAATTATGAAGTTTAAAGTGGATGTCACCACAAAAGAGATGGCTAGATATATTAGGAATTAATAAGAGATTCTGAAAAAAAAAATATGAAAAATGAAAAATTTTATTTATTTTTTATCTACGCATCGATGGGGTGAAGTTTGTTAAATTCCATTCATCGAAACTGTCAATTTTTAAGTTTGGGAAATCAGTAGAATTGTGATGACTTTTTGGATGGAATCCAAATATTTTTGGGTTGAGATATCTTCATGGCGTTCGAAGATCTACCTCTTAGCTTTGAGACACAATTTAAATCACTCAATTTTGAGTTCGGGAGCTCAAGTTATGATCGTTTTAGTGAAGACCGCGTGAGTAGAATTTCTGGACAGGATTATGACGGGAATTATGAGTTTGGGCTTTTAACTCGAGTTTAAATCATATTGGGTTCGGGTTTTGGGCTTAATTTTTATTATATATGAGCTAAATATTGTATTTATCAGCTCTTACTATTTTATTATTCTGAATTTTTAATTAATAATTATTAAGTTGTTTAAGTTATTTAAGAGTTTGATATCAACAAGAAAGTTTAGTTTAAAACTACTTCTTGTTTAAATTTATTAGAGTTCTAGTATACTTAAGAGTTTTATTTAGATTTATTTAGCTAGTCTATATGCCTTTGACTTGTACACAAATCAGACAATTGTTTTCAATAATAAAGTTTTCAACTGTGGGAGTTTGTTTCTGGTGCAAGATTTCTTTCTTTTGATTTTTAGAAGTAGTTTTATTCTCGATTTTTTTCAAGGAGTCGTGGGAATTCATTCTTCACCTTTCAATTTTCCAAGGATTATTTCTTGGAGGGTTGATTAGAGTCATTAATTGAGCTTGTTGGGACTTATATCTCAAAGGTTCAATTAGACATTTATTCTTCTATCCATCATATCCATCAATTTATCATTCCATTTTCCACTTTGCTTTAATCTATCTTTTCACTATTTAGCTATTATTTTGAATATTTATCCTTTATTTTTTAAATTTTTCTTATTTTTCTTAATTTTCTTATTTCCTTTGTTATTTTCTAAATTTGTTTAGTTTCTTCCTTTCAGGTCACATCCAAATCATTTCTTCTTAAGTCAAACAACTTGAATTCGAACCTTCTTCCACTTCCCCCGCTTCAATCCTTATAATTTGGTATCAAACATGGGCATTTTAGGTGTTCTTTGTGTTCTTATAAACTGATTTCCAACAAACAATCTCAAAACAATTTTTTTCTTTTTACCTATAAAGTTTTCGGAAAAAAATATTTTTTAGTGGGTAAACGCTTTCCAAACTATCAAAACTTTTGCATACTGATTATTGGCAACCTATTAGACTATGAAAAAAAATTTCCCATAAAAAGATGTGATCAAAAAAAGTGAAAAAAAAAATGAATAAAAGAAATAATAAAAAATATTTTGTGGGTTGAATTTTGTGCTGAAATTTTCTAGGTCGAATCTACATTATTTGAGGATACTCCAGTTTAAATTTCCTGATTTTGGAAATCGAGAACACCTTGAACGAAAAAATTCAAGTTGTTTTCCATTGTTTCAGTTTTTCGATTTGGTAGTTTATTTTCTTTGATTCTAGCGTTAAGGTTTCTTTTGTTTTAGCTTTTCCTACTCTATTATACATTCTAACACATTTTCGTTTCTTGTGTTAAAAGGTACGAAAAGAGTTGCCTCTTCTTTCTCTGCGCAACTTACTTCCTTTGGAGTCGAGTTTTTCTTTGGATTCTTAGAGCATTAAGTCGACTTTGTTAGATAGTGATCCTACATCTTTTTGAATATTATTGAGTTTGATTACTCTATAAAAGTTACAAGAGAGAATATCGTAATTTATTTTCTTTGTCTTTGTCTTTTAGAGTTTTTATTTATTTATTGCGAGTGTATAATAGTGAAGTTTGCTTAATTTTTCTTTTCTTGAGTGTTGTGTTCTTTTTAGGCTTTCATAATGATTCACAATACTATGATTGGGAAGTTGCAAAGGGATCAAGAGGTTCAAAATGCTCGAGATCATAAATGTGACACTATTCTAGACACAATCAGCAAACATTTGGAATGTCTAAGTACCAAAATTGAGCACCGGTATCGTAATTGGGGAGATAAGGTTGATCAGCCTCGTCTTCGTGCAAATAATACTTGATTTGTCTATCATGCAAATGATGACACTTTGTTAATAATGACTGTGGGCAACATTTTTTAGATAAACCAAAGTTCAACATTCCACCATTCCGAGGGAAGTATGATCCCGAAGCATATTGTGAGTGGGAATCAAAAATTGAACTTATGTTTCATTACTATAAATGTCGGAAAGAGGAAAAAGTCTCATTGGTGACGCTTGGATTTTCAAATTATGCATTGAGTTGGTGGATTGAACTTGAAATTAATCGTCAAAGAAATTACGAAAGGGTAACTGAAATATGGGACGAGTTGAAGTAAGTGATGTGAAAGCGTTATGTTCCTTCTCATTACTATAAAGAGGTCAAAACAAAACTTCAACGCCTCGTTCAAGGTAATCGATTGTTGATGAGTACTTCAAGGAGATGGAGGTGCTTATGCAAAGAGCAAATGTGCGAGAATATGAAGCGACTACTATGATGCAGTTTGTAGATGTTGTAATGCCCTAAATAATTTGTTTTTGTTTCTGTAAATTCTGACACAAATGTGTATCTGCTTCAGTAGTTAAGTGTTCTGGGTGTGTGTGAAAGGTCCCAAGTTCAAGCCTTACCTTTAATAAATTTTGGTTATTTTTAGATCCAAGCTTTGATATTGTTGAATGGGCTTTTATTAAATTGTTTGTCAATTCTTATTAGATTGAGCCTATTGGTTCGAGTGGTTAGGGGGTATGGTGTGTTGAAGGTCTTGTGTTTGAATCCCTACGCGACCATGGGTATTATTTTTGTTCAGTTTTGTGATAGAATTTTGGTGGAATTAAAATTCTAGGGAAGTTGAGATTATGTGGGTAGTGGGGAGTTGGGTGTTATCTAATTTATTAATTATTTTATTTTGTTTTTTTTTAATTTTTAATTTTTAAATTTCTCCTCTATGTTTCTGACATTTCCTCTTCTCCACCCCTCTTCTTCGTTTTTACTTGTTCATTTGTTCGTGGCTTTCCTCTAATCCCTATTGGATTCTTCTTGTTAGATTATCGCTATTGAGCTTTTGGTTCTCTATTCGATTGGTAAGTGACTCTTCAGCCCTTTAACGTTTGGTTTGGGTTTAGCAATATTAATCTATGGTGGTTAAGCGATGAACTCTGTGATTAGGAGAAGATTGTGAAGCAAGAAATCGCACCTCAACAACTTGATTTAAGGTGGTGGTCATTTTTGCGTAAGCGGTAAGTCAGTTTTGTGTAATTGAGTAAACAATGTTAGGCTCGTAATTGATTACTAAAAGGTGTTGGGTATTCTGTTTTAGGTACTGGTGGTCTCGGGAGTGATTTCGCTGCGAAAACGAACTAGGTATGTACCTGAAATGCAGAAAAATGAGTTTCAGCAAAAGCCAAAAAACTGTTCTGTCGGCACCACACGGGCATGTGGCCACCCAAGTGGTTGGTCGTGTGCAAGACACGGCCGTATGATCATTGAAGTATGGTCGTTCGCAAGACATGACCGTGTGGTAGCTTGAGTGTGGCCGTGTGGGCCACATGGGCCAGGCCAAGTTGGGCGTATAGGCCCACATGGGCATGACACACAGACGTGTGTGATTTTAACCAGGCTGTGTAGGCCACACGGGCAAGGCCAAATTGGGTGTGTGGGCTACACGGGCGTGTGGGCCCATACGGGCATGTGGGGCCAATATTCTAAAATTTTCCCTAAGGTCGGACGGATCATTTCGTTCGACTGTGGGCCTACCATAGGGTCGATAAAGGCTAACCAAACCCTAAATCTATGAGATCTACTAGTCTGGTTTTCTGTTCTTAACATGAAATTGTTAAGCATGTCTGATTTATCTGATGTATGTATGTATTTGATTTCTATATATGAGCATGTTAGCATGATAAGTCTGATTGGGGTGGGATTTATATATGTGGAGGAAGTATTCTGTACGGCGATCATCGCCTATATTTTGGCAGCTTGGCTGCACATTATCTGACTTGTGTTGTATTGGCACGATACGGTGTGTAGGGATGGGTGGATTTTTTTTTAACCCCATATGGTGTGTTGGGATGGTCAAAGTTGGTGTGTAAAGTTTGGGGGTTAGGATTCTATTTATTCTGATCTGTATATCTGATTATGTTGACTGTATTTGTAATGGGCTTGGGCCCGAATCTGTATCCGATTGCATATGAGATTTCTGTACGTTTACATGCCTAATTCTGTGGGGTTACACACTGAGTTTACGAAAACTCACATCCGTTTGTCTGTTCTGTTCAGATAGTCCACAAACTTAGGTGGATTGTTGCAGCGGAGACTCAACGGTGACCATTCAACCTTAAAACTGTTTAAACTTAGTACTTATGATTTATTTAAAATTTTAGATTTATTTGAGAGTTTGTAAATTCTGGGACTCTCTGGACTATTTGGTTTTTAACTGTTGATTTTTGGTTTGTTTGGTAATTTGATTGCTTTGGTGAATTGTTTTACGCAAATAAAGGTTTTTCTGAAATGCAAACTGGATTTTTGGAAATAAAACGATTTCCATAAGCTTCCGCTAAAAAACACATTTTATGACAATGGATATAAGCAAATATGAGTTGAAAAAAATGAAATGGTTTTATCGTATTGGCTTCGTGATTAAAACCCATTCTTTGTGACACCTTCGAATTCGGTCATAATGTCTAGGCCGGGTTTGGGGTGTTACAGATGCCTTGAACATTTCGATAGTCAATGCTCTTAATCTTCAAACCTACATTGATCTTGAGGAGGTGGTACACAAGGCAGTTGAGATTGAGCAACAATTTCAACAACGCCATCCTCGTTCATTTGGTGCATCATAATATTATAGAGGTACGAGTTTTAATTTGACTTTCAAGAATTCAAAACCTCCTTATGCTACTAATAAGTTGCTACCAAAATGTGATGAGACTAAACCTTTTGAATGGAAAAGTGGGGTTCCTACAAACCTTCTTCTACATATTCTAAGCGGTCCACTTCTGCTAATTCTCTACCAAAACAACAATGAGTTTGTGAAATTGAATGTTTTAAGTGCAAAGGGCGTGAGCACTATAGTCGTGATTGTGCCAGAACGAGACTTTTGTTGATTAATATAGATGATAATAAGATTTTTTTTTTCTTTAAATCAATAGAGTTAGATGATATACAAACGTCAGCTTCTCCCACTGAGATGTATTGCACTGAATTGAATATTCATAATACTTGTGAGGGGGATATAGGAAGTGAAGAAGAATAATGTGAAGAGCTAGAGAGAAAAGAGACTTTGAGTGATAAAAGTGTTGGACAAAACACGTTAGCGAACAAATATATATAAATATAAATAAACAAATATTTATATATAAAATAAAATAAATTGAATAATTTATATTTAAATTTTCAGATATGAAAAATCAATAAATAACATAACAGAAATCAGAAATCGAAAAGAAGAATTGAATTTTACTAGATGTTGAGGCTTTTTTTACACAGTTTCCTTAAGACAGATTCGGCCTGTAATATCCGGGATTTATGGCTTATGCATTATTGGTAAATTGTATGAAGTGGTATGCCTATGTGTGTTCTGATTGTGTGGTATGAATTTTGAGAACTTAAGAGTGTAGGTGAATGCCTTAGAAATTATTTGATTTTAAGTTTTAAAGGGGAGCTAAGCCTAAAAGGCCTTAAGAGAAATTGTAGGGGAAATTGGACATAAAAATGGGCTTGTTAAAGTGGCAAGGAGGCGCCACTTGAAGCTTAGGAGGTGACGCCATAATCAGTATAAAAGGGCTCAGGTTAGAGCAGCAAGGGAAGGAAAAGGGGAATTTTATTTTGCAGCAAGAAGAGACAGTGGTGGACGGCATTGGGAGACTGAGGGGATAAGCTTTAGATGTGATTAAATCCTTTTTAAAATTCGGCTAAAGTTGGTGGATAATTGCTGATTTATTCGAATATTTTGAATGGGTAAAGAAGAGAAGTATTAGGAGAAAAAGAAGGGATTACATAGGGGGAAGGAGAGTTGGCCGATTGGTGGAGTCTAGGGGTAGTATTTTCGGCCAAAGGGAAGAGGTGAGGCCATTTTCATTCTTTTCTTTTCTTTTGTGCCTCTGCCAAAATTCCCTAGTGAATCTTCTCTTCTTCTTCTATTTTGACAAAGCCGAAATCTTCTTCTTCCTCTTGCACCATTGCCGCAACCTCTTCAACTCAAAACACTCTATTGCCGAATCTCTCTGCACCTCACTCTCTTCTTCTTTTCGCAAGTCTTCAAAAGCTGAATCTCCCATTTTGGGTGACCATAGCCAATTGTTCATTAAACTCCAAGAGCCGAAACCAATTGATCAACATCTAGACCATAGCCGAATATCTCTGAGGGTTCAAGTAAAAGGGTAGTCGATTTTAGCAGTAAGGGTAAGGATTCAATTGTCGTCATTTTATTTCTTTTCCTTTAGCCGAAACCAAGACTCTAATCCTATTATTGTTCTTTGGCCGAATACTTGAAGGGGAATTTCAAGATTCCTATTATAGCCAACTTCAAGAGGAGACCTTCGGGATTTCTAGGTAAGCAAGTGTAATATTAGGCCGAAGGCAATTTATCTTGTTCAATAAATGTTAGAATTAAACCTAACATAAGGCTTATAGGTATTTCGACATCTCCATAGCCAAGTGACTATTTTCGGGATTTAGATCCACAAGGTAAGGAAGTCTTAGTATTCGGCCAAGGCCATATTAAGTGATTGTGACTAGCCGATTCTGACATTGGTTTTTAGGAAGGAGTGCAATCGGTTTCGATAGAATTTCGGGATTTAGTGAAAGCGTTAGTACCAGGTGTGTAGCCCTACACTAACTCTTGATTGATTTATGGTATTAATTTAATACATGTGATAATAAAATAAGAAGGTATGGCTAAAGGTACCATTCAATGGTATAGTATATCCAGGTACGTTATCCTTGAAAGCTCTGTTAATAGTGTTATGAACACTGAATATGACATGTATAAGAATCTGTTACGAATATGAAATAGGGTAAATTGCATCATCTCTGCATGTTTGTATGACGCATGGGGCATATGGGTAAAATGGAAAGGGGAAGCGATCTGGTGGTTTTTACCACAATATCTGGTGACTCATGTCACATAATCTGAATGTGGTGACTTATGTCACATATCATTATCTGGTGGCTATGCCACAATTTATAAGGGCGATGTGCAAGTCGTCTGCAGCGACTGCCTTCGATGATGTGTAGCGGATGGAGGGTCGATTTAGTAATCCCCACGGTGTGATGGCAGGTACGGGTGATGTGTAGAGGATGGACATTTTGGTTTGGGTTCGGGATTGCATCATTATCTATATGTGCTATATATATGTACGACCTGATATGCCTAAATCGTTGGGATTTGTGTTAGCTGTTTCACACTGAGTCTATTTGACTCACCCCGTGGGATATCTTTTCAGGTGACACTCAGTAGATGGACAAGGTCAGCGGAGACTATGTGGTGGCCATGCTGAATATTTTTAGGATTTCCAACAGTTGAATTTGCGTTTTCTATTATTTTATTTTCGGGACTTATTTGGTATGTTTTAGTTGTAATAAGGCCATTACTATTAAACTGTTTACGCATGCTTTTAATTTCTGTTATGAAACGATTAATACAAGATCAAAATTAAATAACTTTTCCTAAATTAAATTTTTAAATGTTTTGACATCTAAGTATAAATGACTTTCGATTTAAAGGTTAACTCTTAAACAACTCGGCATTCTTTTTTTTTAACTTATAGTTTTCAAAAGCGATAATAAAGTTTTAAGTAGTTATAGACTCCTATAATGACACCGTTTTCAATTCAATCACAACTCAAATCAATTTTTTCAAAACCACCCAAATTTTTCCAAAGAAATAAACAAGCTTTTTAACAGTTTTACTCAAGGAACATACCAGACCGGTCAAGGCTCGTGGGCCGGGTTTGGGGTGTTTCACGGCCACTCCTACTGTAATTGGAAAAACATTGGTCGAATGTCTCCCAAGATACAACAACCCGATGATCGAAGCAATAGCACCTCTATAGTGATTAACGAATAAACGTTACCTTTTTCTATCACCGAAACGTTGAAAATTATGGAGAGGAAAAGAGAGTGAGATTGAGAAAAAAAATTCCGAAGAAGTCTTAGCCTTTTATAGGCATTCAAAAGTGGAGGAATTTTAGAAATATCCATGTATAAGGAGACAAAATCTGCATTCAAGGAGCAATTAAATCAATTTGATTAAAATTAAATCAAATTGATTAGAATCAAATAAAATCAGGATATACGCCCTTTTAAATCAGGTTTTGTATATATTTGCTGAGAATAAAAATAATTTCGTGTTGGGCTAAAATAATTGTAGGCCCATTTTGTGCCCGACATTTCGCGTCGCCCACGTCATGCGGGTGCGCCCCCAACCCCAACGGGTTTGGACCTACACCCCCAGTGTGCAAGGCAAGGTTCCAAGCTTAGTCATCCAATCACCCTTCAAGTGGGTTCTCATATATATACACATATCACACTTGGTATTTAACCAATGTGGAATCTAAGCTTTTCTTTTCCTCAACAAATATTCACAAGTAGCTTACTTTAAACATCAATTTTTCATTCATCACCCAACCATTTTGAGTATGTGATATATCGTTGTAGAGGTCTCATGGTGTAGACTATGAAACCATAATTTTATTATTCAACTCTCCACCTTTACCAATTGAGAATATGCCTTAAAGTTCCCATAAACTATAATTTTTCCAACAAAAAGTCTACTTAATGATCCAAATTTGGTGAGTGAAAATTCATATGAGGTAAAATTGGAGATTTCTCAAGTGGAAAAAAATGAAAAGAAAGTGTTAGGATCATCCCGATTAAGCAACGAACAAGTAAAAATAGCAAAAGAAATTGAGAAATTGAACACACAAATTTAACGTGGAAAAACTCCTCCGAAGAGGATAAAAAACCACGGGCAAAGATAATTTTACTATAATGGCAAAAGAACGAAGAGTACAAAAGATGGAGATAAAAAACTAAACCCCGAAAACCCAAAAACAAAGAACCCTCAAAATGTAAACACAAATTTCTCTAAATGTGTTATGAGTTCTAATCTCTAATGGGTGTCTGTTTCTAGGGTTCTAAAAGAACCTATTTATAGGCTAAATTGTCAAGCCAAACAAATTATGCTAATAAATGTTAAATATATTATACTAATAAATACTAAATCTTCTAAAAAGAAAATATATTTTGTTTAACTTGACTTGCAAGCAATCTCTTAGAATTTGGGTCACATAACTCTAACAGAAAGAAAATACCTCTACAAAAGTGAAGAATGATTATGTTTTAACTAACCCTAACTCAAATTTGTTTTAAGGATCCATTGACAGACTCCAATTATATTACTCTACTATCGATAGACGATTTTACTTGTGGGAATGAGGTAAGTTGAATATTAATAATTACCCACAAGTGTTACAAGGTAAGAAAGGTAAGTGAATATTAAAAATTGATTTAAGAAGGCATACCTTGAATGTTTTTTATAAGTATGCTATTGATTTTGTGTGTAAAATATTTTCTTACAACATGTTTTCTCGTTGGTCAAATTTTGTTAAACCTTGGTGTGAAAGTTCAATTGATTTTATGGGTTTATCTAGGTATGGCAAGGTTACTTTTGTTGTATTTGATAGGTTTATTAAATAACTTTATGCATTTGATCTTGCAACATAATTTTCTACTTTAGACTTTAAATATGAATTTTTACATAATAATATTAAACTTCTAGATTTTGATTATTATGTGAAATTATTAACTAATCTTTGGAAATTCTTATGGATGACTATGCATATTCAAAGAAAGTTACAATTTATATTTTACGTGAACACTCATGTGCTAAACATTTCTTTGTTTAGTGTTGATACCTTATTTTTAAAGGTGACGTCCATGATCGAAGCTAATTTGAAGGATCAAAATAATATCTTTGATTACTCTTTGAATATTATTGAGTTTGTTTCTTGTGCAAAATCTCTTTCTTGTGATTTTTAGAAGTAGTTTTCTTCTCGATTTTCTTCAAGGAGTCATGAGAATTCATTCTTCATCCTTCAATTTGCCAAGGATTATTTCATAAAGGGTTGATTAGAGTCATTAATTGAGTTTGTTGAGATTTATATCTCAAAGGGTTCAATTAGGCATTTATCCTTCTATCCATCATATTCATCTGTTTATCGTTCCATCTTCCACTTTGCTCTAATTTATCTTTTCACTATTTAGTTATTATTTTGAATATTTATCCTTTGTTTTTAAAATTCTTCTTATTTCCTTTGTTATTTTTTAAATCTGTTTGGTTTCTTTCTTTCAGGTCACATCCAAATCTTTCTTTTTCGAGTCAAACAACTTGAATACGATCCTTCTTTCGCTTCCTCTGCCTCACTCACTTATCAACTTTTTTTTTTTGAAGTATAACAAGTACAATATAGTTATAAATATAAATAACCATAAATCAATTGTACTAATATAGTCGAGACTAAAACCAAATTAAGATTAACTGAACTAAAACTCAAATACCTTACGTATATAGTTGTGCATGGTAGGTCTTAAACTTAGGTACTTAAGACCCAAGACCTCTACTTTTGCCAACTAAACTGAAGTCTCATTTGATTAAATTCTAAATATTTGGTTATTCTTAAAAAATATAGTAAAAAAACCAAATTTCAAATTTAAAAGAACAATTAAAATCTAGTAATGTCATTAATATTATACATGCTAAATTGCATGTACACAATTTAAAAATAATTAAATATGAAATAAAATACGATAAGTTATGAAAAGTAATTTGATATTAAATGAAATTCAAACAAAAGTTTAATACGAAATATGATTTCATAAAAAAAGTTTAACATTAAATATCAAAATTTGATATTAAAAGTTTATTTATATTTTCTCTGAGATACAATTTTCATCGATAATTTTTTTCAATCACCCACGTAATAAATGTGACGTAATCTAACATGATTTTAACTTAAAGAGTATCATATGCTTTAACTGAAAAAAACAAAACTATCGTATTCTTTCGTTTTAGGTGGCTTTTGGACATTCAAGATTCCAACTCTCCTTAATAACTATTAAGGTCGTCGGAAAATGATTCTTTTAAAAATGAATTGATTTTTTGAAAAAAAGTTTTGTAAAATATTTGATAAAATTTTCCGAAATCATTTTTTAAAAGTTATTATTTATAAACCAATACAACATAAATATATTTCTTATAAAATATTATAATATAATTTCTTTTTGATAATTAAAATTTATTTTATAATAAGATAATATTTTATAATAAGTAATATCATATATAAACTTGATAATAAATAATGCCTAATCAAAAATTAATTTAAATGACATATATTCTATATATGAGATAAATTACATATGTTTACCTTGTATATTATTAATCTATAATACAAAAATTATATAATTTAAAAATAATAATTTATCAAAAAATCCAAATACGTTAAAATATATTTCTTTAATTGAAAAGAATGTTTACTTAGAAGTGAAAAGACACATCAAGAATAGGAATAAAGAAAAGTTTTAATATGAAAGAAGTCTACGAATTTCGTGCGCATATGGGCAATGCATGCATGGTGTAAACTAGTATATAAGTAGGTGTGTATTGCAATATTTGAAGCATAACACAACCAAACCATAGCACATAGAAAGCTACCATGGCTGCTTCTCAGAAAAATGCTCAACAATGTACAAACGGCAAGCTTTGGAACTCTTCCAGCGAAGCCCTAACCTTGACTGACAAGAAAGTTTGGCAAGGCTCTCATTATGCGGATTTCCCAGAAATAATTGAAGATGGAGATGCGAGAGAGTTTATACATGAATCAGTGACTGATGATGCTGATATTCCAGGTTCAGTGGCTGGTCTTGTGTACAGGCGACGTGATGGAACTAAGTGGGTTGTTGCCTGGAGCAACCCTCTCTATGAGAACAGCAAGGTATATATTAATTGCACTCGATTCAAGCTTATCATCAATTAACTAGTTAGAATGTATATACATAATCATTTAATCTATGATTAATTGCATGCATGCTGCAGGTCTATACTGATATCCAAAGGCAGCCTATTCACTGGGGGCAAATCAAAACCAACCTTGAGAAAAGAGGAAAACCAAAATTTAAAGTTACAAAGTTTGGGTACATTGCATCTATTGAAATTGATGCCGGGAGCCGTTCACCCCAAATGAAAGCATCATTTGAGTTAGAGGCTTAACTGCCTTTGCTTCTTCATCAAGCTATGCTGATAATTAAGGCTATCAAAATTAAATAATAATGTGCTGCCTGCTGCTGCATTACCTGTACTACAATTATAATAAAAAAATTCGATAGCCGGTTCAACTAATAGAAAGTGTGTAGGCCTTCACAACCATGTCAGTGCCATGAATATATACATGGTTGACTATTTGTATAATATTATGGAAAAATAAAACAGAATGGCCTTTACTATTTTATCTTTTGACTCAATTTATAGTTTATGTTTTCTCCAACTTCCGCATCCACCCATCGTATCATCAAACTACAAACCAGGAACATAACATAGAAAATCTGACAACAAATAAACTGTTGATTAAACGTTAAATGTGAAAGGTCAAGAATGTTAAAGGTCAAGAGTTATGTTTTAATGGGGGTTTAATTTAGAAGTTTTTTAGGAGAATGAAAGGCCAAAATTCATGTTTTAATTGGTTTAATTTAGAAGTTTTTAAGAGAATGAAAGATCAAGAGTCATTGGTTTATGGCTGTTATTAGATTTTAATATTTTTAGTTTATTGAAGGGAAACTATAGCCTATAAATAGTTTGTAAGCATTTGATATATTATAAGAAAAGCAAGAAAGTTTAGAAGTTAAAAATAAAAAGGTTTTTTTGGAAGTTATTTTTCTCCACAAGTTTTTTTTTTAGTTTTGCCTTGAATGATTTAACAATTTGGTATCAGAGTCATGGAGAGTGTGATCAGTCATGTGCCGCTGCCTCAACTGACGAAGGCGAGCATCTAAATGAAAGCTTTTCTCGAGTCTCAAGATGGTTGGGAGGTGGTCTAAGAAGGTTTCGTAGAACCGACGACTACCGCGAGATATACGGTGGCTCAAAAAAATGTTGAAAGAGATGCGATCGAAAGATAAGGCGGCATCGTACATTTTGTTCCGAGCTGTTGACGAGTCGGGCTTTGAGAAGATTGCTAGTGCGACAACTTCAAAAGAAGCGTGGGAAATTTTGGCAAAGGTGTACAAAGGAGCCGACCGAGTTAAACAAGTCCGCCTTCAAACTCTTCGCGGCAAGTTGGAAGGCATGAAGATGAAGGAATCGGAAGGTGTCTCCGACTACATCATGCATGTTCAAACCATGGTGAACCAATTCAATCAAAATAGAGAAGCGTTTACCGATACACGAGTTGTGGAGAAGATTTTGAGGTCGATAACTAACAATTTCGAGAATGTCGTATGTGCCATAGAAGAGTCAAAGGATTTAGCAATGTTCACAGTCGACGAGCTCACCGGTTCTCCCGAGACACATGAACAACGTAAGAAGAAGAAGAAGAATGAAGAGACACTCGAGCAAGCACTTCAAACCAAGGAATCAATTAAAGACGAAAAGGTTCTCTATTTTTCAAAACTTTTGAGGTAGAGGACGTGGCCGTGGAGGCCGAGGAAATGGTCGCGGTGGAAGAAGTCGCGATCAAGAACGGCATTATGAGGAGAAGGAGCAATCAAACCAACAAAATTGGCGTGGAAGAGGACGCAGTCGTGGAAGAGGCGGACGGTCACATTATTCCAACATCGACTGCTACAAGTGTGGTAAACATTGTCACTATGCGAAGGATTGCAACTCTGATAAGTGTTACAATTGTGGCAAGGTGGGGCATTTCGCGAAAGAATGTCGCGTCTTGAAAAAGGTGGAAGAGACAACCAACCTAACCACGGAAGATGAAGAGGCAAAAGAAGGTTTTCTCTTGATGATACACAACAAAGTCAACACCAACAACAACATGGTGTGGTACCTTGACACGGGTGCAAGCAACCATATGTGCGGGCACAAGCACCTATTCAAAGAGATGCAAAAGGTTGAAACGAGACATGTGTCGCTTGGAGATGCGTCGAAAGTTGAGGTAAAAGGCCAAGGTACCGTTTCTTATTTACAGAAGGATGGGTTAGTTGGGTCAATCCAAGATGTGTATTACGTACCAGACCTCAAGAGCAACATTCTGAGTATGGGGTAACTCGTAGAAAAAGGTTATTCAGTACTTATAAAAGACCGGGTGTTACACTTGAAAGATAAGTAAGGGCGTTTGGTCGTTCAATTTGAAATGGGGAGAAATCGCATGTACAAGTTGAATTTGAGAAGCCTTCGAGAAAAATGTTTGCGAGTTGACGTAGAAGACAAGGTGTCGTTGTGGCATCTCCGTTTTGGTCACCTACATTATGGTGGTCTAAACGAGTTGGCAAAGAAGAACATGGTGCACGGGCTACCGGACATGGACTACGAGGGAAAATTTTGTGAAGAGTGTGTGCTCGGCAAGCATGCGAGAACTTCGTTTCAAAAGAAGGCAGAATATCGGGCAAAGTAACCTCTCGAATTGATTCATACCGACATATGTGGACCAATCACCCCCGAATCTTTTAGCGGTAAAAGGTATTTCATTTCCTTTATCGATGATTTCTCAAGAAAAACTTGGGCTTATTTTTTGAAAGAAAAATCTGAAGCGTTCGAGGTGTTCAAAAAGTTCAAAGTGATGGTGGAAAAGGCAACCGATAGACACATCAAATCTGTACGATCCGATAGAGGTGGCGAGTATACTTCGACGACTTTCATGGAGTATTGTGAGGAGTAAGGCATAAGACGATTCCTAACAGCACCATACTGTCCCCAACAAAACAGTGTGGACGAGAGGAAGAACCAGACTATTCTCGACATGGTTCAGTAAATGCTCAAGAGCAAGAAGATACCGAAGGAATTTTGGGCTGAAGCTGTGCAATGTGCCATCTATGTGTAAAATCGGTGTCCACATGTAAAGTTGAATGATCAAACACTATAAGAGGCATGGAGCGAATAAAAATCGACAGTTTCTCATCTCAAAGTATTTGGTAGTGAGGCCTATGTACACGTGTCGAATCAGTAAAGAACGAAACTCGATGACAAAAGCAAAAGGATTATTTTTATTGGGTATGATGAGAAAAAAAAAGGATACAAGCTACTCGACTCGATAAGAAAGAAGGTTGTGGTGAGTCGTGATGTACGAGTTAATGAAGCAAACGAGTGGGATTGGAATAACTCAACAGAGGTTATCATCAAAGATGAAGAATCATCAACAGCTACACCAACAATCATACCGACAAATCCTGAAACTACTGATGATGAAGATGAACCGCAACAACCCAAAATGTGAAGCTTGCAAGATTCGTATGATTCAACATATGAGGTACACATTATATGTCTTTTGGCAGATTCTGAGAATATAAGTTTTGAAAAGGCGGTGCAAGACAAGATGTAACACCCCCAAACTCGGCCCACGAGCCTCGACCGGATCTGGTATGTCACTAAGGAAAACGTTTTAAAAGACTTTGACTTACGAGTGAAAACATGAAAATTTGTTGACTTCGTAAAACCGTGTCCATTTTAAAATTCTAAGTAATATAAAGTTGTAGAAAAATTATCCGGGTTAAAACTTTATTATAGGTTATTATAAAATAATTATTCCAAATACTTAAAATATAAACTGCATAAAACAAATAAAATTAACTTCTGCATGGCCACCATTGTATCCACTCCAACACGGTCCAAGCATCACGATCACCTGCGATGATGGTAAAAATTTGGGTGAGTCACACAGACTCAGTGTGTAATTAGTCCACTAAATTCCACCCACATGGGCTTGGCCCACAACCCCATATTAAATCACATATCAGATAATAAGGAAACTTATTCACATATTCCACAATTGGGCTTGGCCCATATCCATACCATATTTCTTACAATAAGGTAATTAACCACGTGATCCCACATACTGGGCTTGGCCATAATCTCATCAATAACCACAATCAGATATAACCACATATGGTTATGCAAATGTACCCAACCCAATCCTAGGGTCCATCCTCTACACACCCCCGTATCCAGCCACCACACACCAGGGGATTACTAAATCACCCTCCAACCGCTACACACCAATTTGGCAATTAATGCCGTCCACGCGAACTAAATCGCAAATAATCCACAACGCGACCTCAGTCAGCGTCAATCCACGATGTAGCCGTAGCTATCATCAAAACCACGATGGCACATAGTTACTCATCAAACCACGATATAGCACATAGCTGATATCAACCACGATGGGGCACAGAGCCACTCCTCAGCCACGTGAACTTAATCACAATTAATCCACAACGCAACCTCAGTCAGCGCCAATCCACGATGTAGCCGTAGCTATCATCAAACCACGTACTTAAATGTACACCCGTACCTTCGTTCATATTCATATCCCATCCCATGCACATGCTACATATAATAATGCCCTGATGAATAATGCATGTACATGTTATTCAGCATACCATCAGATTCTTATTGCACATTCACATTCTTATCAATAATTAACACTGACCTGATTTCCGATATACCCCTCAAGGGTATCCATTTCATAAATTGCCACTGCACATATTAGCACATACATATAACACATGCATACAAAACATATACCCGAAAATGGTGGGTTAATCACACACCTGATAACTCGAAGTTCTACACTCTCGATCCCGATGCTATCACTAATAGAGACTACAGCTATCTGCCTATAGTTTTCCCCTGCTGCTGGCCCACACCCCGGTGGCCAATCCCGAACAGTAGAAACAGCTCTCTTCTTAAACTTCGGGATAGGGACTATCTCTTTTCCTTCTTGACTGGCACTCGCATCCATTAATGATATCTAATCAAAACCCGATTAATACGAGATCTTAAACGAATAAACCATAATCTACACATCCTTATCGAAACGATCTAGAACCCCAAAGGCTTCTCTTCACTCCTGTCGATTTGCCCCTAAACCATCATAGACAGAATCGGTCAACACCTAAATACCCAAAATATGGCCTATAGCCGAATGTTATCAATAACTTACCTAGCTCATTTAAATCCCAAAACCTTTGCCTGCACCTGAAGTTGTCGAAATCGCAATTCAATAAAGGTTAGAATCGGCTTCAACCTTAAACTCATGAAAGTGGCCTATGGCCGAATACCTTAACTCACCTACCTTGCTTACCAAAACCCAAAACTGCACTTGCTCCTGAAATTATCGAGATCTCTATATGTCACATGTTAGTATCGGCTTAAAGCATAAATCTAGGAAAAATGGCCCTTGGCTGAATACTACATTACTTACCTTGATCACACAAATCCCGAAGGATTACTCTTCAAACGTTGGCTACAAGAATCCCGAAAGATCTACTGCGTTAGGCTGTACCTTCCCTACAATCGGCCTTAACACACTTTAAAGACTCATAGGGCCATTCGACCATGACATAAATCCTGAAAATGAAGAGAAGTTGCTGCAACCTTACCTTAAAAATAGATCCCTTCGACTAACAAAGAATTGGCCCACACTAGAATTGAGATTCGGCTTCAAGGACTTGCGAAATAGCAGAGAGAATGAGAGACTGAAAGATTCGGCAATGGTGATCAAAAGGAATATTTCGGCTTTTGAAAGTAAATAGAAAAAGAAGAGAAAAGGAGAAGAATAAGTACTAAACACTTCCGGCTTTTGAATAAACCACGAGAAGAATAGGTGAATGCTATAGTGGTTCAGCTATGGCTCCCAATGGTCATGAAACATTCGGCCACAAGAGGAAGAGGTTAAGGTTGAGGAGAAAGAAAGAAAAAGATGATTTGAATGTGAAACTTAAGAGAATTTGGCTAGGAGACTAAAGAAGAAAAAAGAAGAGAATTGATGCTCATAAAAAGAAAGAAAATTAGGCACTTACTCCCTTGCTATACTTCAAAGCCGAAAATGCAAGCCCCTAGAGTCCTATATTTGGCCACCACATTCCCTCTTATCATATCCCTTGTTTTGCTCCTCTTTTCTCTCTTCCACTCTCATTCAAAAAGAATTTGAATAAGTCAACTAATATCTCTTCCCTTTTTGCCAAAATTTAAAAAGAAATACAAGTCTTTATCCTCATCTTTTCAAAGTGCCATGCCGTCCAATACTCCTCCCTCTTTTAACGCAAAAATAGAAGCTCCCTTTTGCTGCTTCTGCAACTCGAACCTCCTCCCCTCTCCTTTGTTTGAGGCGTCACATACTAAGGCCCTAAGTGGCACCTTCAAGCCACTTTACTGCTTCACTCCTTGTGTCCTAAACTCCACACAAATTTTCTTAAGGCCTCCTTGTCTAGCTTCCCCTCCATTTAGACTTAAATCCAATATTTTTCCAAGACTTTCTCCTACATCCTTGGGTTCTCGGAGCCCCTAAAAAACATCCATACACACACTAGACCCATTATCACTTGAATTATGCACTAAATGCATAACCCCTAAATCCCGGATGTTACAGTTCTACCCTCCTTAAAAATAATTTCGTCCTCGAAATTACTTGGCTAAACTAATAGTCGTACAATCCTACTCACCACACTACGCTTATGCTGTGTACTCTGATATTAATAAAACTATCATACTTTCTAGGCACAGTTTCTAAATTCACATCCAAGGCTTCAGGCACTTCACTAACAATACAAGAATAAGCTAGCCCTATAACAAACAAGGCAATAAAGGGTATGCCAGAAACAAGGAACGTACCCGATATCACATCCTTGGTTGTCTTGGATCTGAACCTTCAGCACCTCTGCTTGGTGCTCCACGACCTCGGCCGGAACCATCCCTTCCACTGTTCGGACCACGACTTTTTGACATCTACTGACCATTTCTAGCCGGCTGAACATAATCTTGGCCTCTTATCCGAGCTTTATCCATCACTTGAGGACAATTCCTAACCAAATAAGACTTAGACCCACACTGAAAACATTCCTTACTATTTCCCCAACATTCTCCTGCATGAGCTTTCCCGCATTGGGCACACGAACGACTCCGATTTTTAGCAACTGGCACAGGTTCACGTACAGAATTCTCAATCCTTTGTCTTTTCTAAAAATCTTCCGAGGATGCTGACAGTCCAAAACTCCTCTTGTTCCAACTTCTATCCTTTTCTCGATTCTGCCTCACAGTCCTCTTAACTTCTTCAGCTATCCGAGCTTTCTCCATTAAAATAGCAAAGTCTCTTTCTCTTTGCAGAGTAATCAACACTCGTAGCTCATCTCGCAACCCATCTTCAAATCGGACACACCTCTCATAATCAGTAGCCACGATCCCCTTGTCGTACTGACTTAACTGCACGAATTCAGCTTCGTACTCTGCTACCGACTTACTACCTTGTACCAGATTTAGAAATGCCTTCCTTTGCGAATCTAAGTAGCTTGCTCCAACGTACTTCCCTTTGAACTTTTCCTTAAAATATCCCCAATCTACTCGATCTGCAGGGGTACCTTGTCTAACAGTGAGCCACCATCGATAAGCCTCATCTCAAAGTAACGAGACAGCATCCTTCAACTTTTCCTTAGCGGTACAGTCCAAATCGTCCATGATTCTCTCGACTGCCTCCAACCAATACTCAGCTACATTCGGAGCCACTCCAGACACTCCTCTAAAAACTTCAGCTCCTTTCGATATAAGCTTTTTCGATACTGACTTCCGAGCTCCGTTTCTCACACTAGCTCCTACCACTCGCTCTAGCACTCGTAGCATAGCTTGCGACACTGCGTCATCTCCTCCTGTCAGATCTTGATCTTCCGCGCCCACTGCTGGCGGTGGCACATCGTTTTCTGACCCATGGCCAGACCCTACCGGTTCCAATACTGTCATTCTGCCTCTACCGCGTCCACGTCGACCACGTCCCCTAGAACTCATTTCTAACATCGTGATTTAATCTGATTAAAAAGTTTTATGCATTAGTACTTTTGTTCCACTGTTTATCCGCAAGCAATTTTATGAAAAGAAGTGTTTAAAAGTAGTTCTTTCGATCAATCAAGGTTTCCAGCTCAAGTTCACTATTCTAATTCAGAGAATCACATTCACTTTCATCCATACAGACACATTCATTCATAACATTCAACACACTTCCATGAGCATTTCTGTCCATTCCCAACCCAAGGGTAATTTCGTCATTTATCCTATAAGAGTATTTTGAAATAAATCAGGATAATTTGAAAATCTTTACAAATCAAAGTTATTTCAAAATTTTCAAAGCTCAAGGGTATTTTGAAATATTTTCTTCCAAGTCAAGGGTATTGCAGGAATTTCAGAAATCGGGGTTATTTTGGTAATTTTGTAAGTCAAGGGTATTTTAGTAAATTTTCAAATCAAGGTATTTTAATATTTCGCAAAATAGGGTTTTTGGATACTTTTGCAAAGTAAGGAAATTTTATTAAAATCGAGGGTAGTATGGTAATTTTAGAAACCAATGGCATTTTAGTAATTTTACAACCAGGGGTATTTAGGTAATTTTTTTCAACTCGGGAATAATTTGAAAAAAAAATGTTTTAGAACATGGTTTGTACAAATCCAAAAAAAAACAATTTGAAAATTTTAAAACTAAGGTTTTTATAAAACAGCAAGGCTAGTCCCTTTCGGGTTTTAATTATCGAGTTTAGCCCGTGATTAGGTCCTCTTGGTTACGGTGAACCGTTACTACGCACCAGGTAGGATTCGAGTAAAGAGGAGGTGAGTCACTCGGACTGCTTAAATACCAAGCTCTTACCGAATCCACTCCTCGACATGCGCACAACTGTTGCCACACCCTAACTCGGCGACTTACTCACAGGTTTGGTTGCACTTAAGTCTTATGAATTCTGTGTTGGAGTAGACTAGTCCTAGGGTTCAATAGCCCTAATCTACTAATCTACGATCCCTTACTGCCCATCAAGTTCACATTTTCAAATCACTTCAGTAGCCAGAAGTACTTACCTGGTGGACTTCGGGCCAGAGATACAGGTGCCATGCCAGAATAAGCCTGAAAAAGTTTCATAAAAGCCCATATTTTTTAAAAGCCCATCTTTGAAAAATGTTTTTGGACCCAAAACCCTCAAAGTTGAGTTTTGAACAGGGCTCTGATACCAAATTGTAACACCCCCAAACCCGGCCTACAGTAGAATTGAGATTCAGCTTCAAGGACTTGCAAAATAGCAGAGAGAATGAGAGACTGAAAGATTCGGCAATGGTGATCAAAAGGAATATTTCGGCTTTTGAAAGTAAATAGAAAAAGAAGAGAAAAGGAGAAGAATAAGTACTTAACACTTTCGACTTTTGAATAAACTACGAGAAGAATAGGTGAATGCTATAGTGGTTCGGCTATGGCTCCCAATGGTCATGAAACATTCGGCCACAGGAGGAAGAAGTTAAGGTTGAGGAGAAAGATAGAAAAAGATGATTTGAATGTGAAACTTAAGAGAATTTGGCTAGGAGACTAAAGAAGAAAAAAGAAGAGAATGGATGCTCATAAAAAGAAAGAAAATTCGGCACTTACTCCCTTGCTATACTTCAAAGCCGAAAATGCAAGCCCCTAGAGTCCTATATTCGGCCACCACATTCCCTCTTATCATATCCCTTGTTTTGCTCTTCTTTTCTCTCTTCCACACTCATTCAAAAAGAATTTGAATAAGTAAACTAATATCTCTTCCCTTTTTGCCGAAATTTAAAAAGAAATACAAGTAAACTAATATCTCTTCCCTTTTTGCCGAAATTTAAAAAGAAATACAAGTCTTTATCCTCATCTTTTCAGAGTCCCATGCCGTCCAATACTCCTCCCTCTCTTGACGCAAAAATAGAAGCTCCCTTTTGCTGCTTCTGCAACTCGAACCTCATCCCCTCTCCCTTGTTTGAGGCGTCACATACCAAGGCCCTAAGTGGCGCCTTCAAGCCACTTTACTGCTTCACTCCTTGTGTCCTAAACTCCACACAAATTTTCTTAAGGCCTCCTTGCCTAGCTTCCCCTCCTTTTAGACTTAAATCTAATATTTTCCCAAGACTTTCTCCTACATCCTTGGGTTCTTGGACCCCTAAAACACATCCATACACACACTAGACCCATTATCACTTGAATTATGCACTAAATGCATAACCCCTAAATCTCGAATGTTACACAAGAAGTGGCAAACTGCCATGGACGAGGAGATTAAAGCAATTGACCGCAATAACACATGGGAGTTAACGGAGTTACCGAAAGGAAGTCAGCCCATTGGTGTGAAGTGGGTGTTCAAGAGAAAGATGAATGCTTAAGGCGAGATAGGACGGTACAAGGCGCGACTTGTTGTAAAGGGATACAAGCAAAAGGAGGGAATCGATTATGACGAGGTGTTTGCTCCCGTTGCAAGAATAAAGACAATTCAATTGCTCCTTTCACCAGTGGCTTAATTCAAATGGCCGATATTTCAAATGGATGTCAAGTCGGCATTCTTGAATTGTGTGCTTGAAGAAGAAGTCTACATCAAACAACCACCAGGGTTCATGAAAAGTGGAGAAGAGAAAAATGTGCTGAAATTGAAGAAGGCACTTTACGGGTTGAAGCAAGCACCGCGGGCATGGAATACTTATATTGATCCATACTTCAAGGAGAACGGGTTCGAATAATGTCCCTATGAACATGCCCTTTACGTGAAGAAGAATGGAGGCAATATGTTATTTGTTACTCTTTATGTTGATGACCCCATTTTTATGGGGAACAATAGTGAGATGATACAAGATTTTAAGAGCACAATGACACAGGAATTCGAGATGACAATTTTAGGTTTGATGAAGTTTTTCCTTGGTTTGGAGGTAAGATAAGAAGAGATAGGTATTTTTGTGTTACAGGAGGCATATACAAAGGAAATTTTGAAGAAGTACAAGATGGCATATTGCAAATCGGCATCAACACCAATGGAACCAGGTGTAAAACTCTCGAAATTTGATGGAGGAGAACGAGTCGGTAAGCAAATACTGGAGTTTGGTGGGAAGTCTTCGCTATCTCACTTGCACAAGGCCTGACCTTTCGCTAAGTATTGGCATTGTAAGCCGTTTCATAGAGGAGCTGGTTTATTCACATTGGAAGGCGTTGAAGCGAATCCTACGGTACATCCAAGGAACGATGTCACTCGGGTTATTCTATTCAAATGTGGAAGATTACACGTTGATTACGTACTCTGATAGTGATTGGTACGGAGACTTAGACGATCGAAAAAGTACATCGGGATATATGTTCTTTATGGGTAACACGACGTTTACTTGGCTTTCAAAGAAGCAACCAATCATGACGCTTTCAACATGTGAAGCTGAATATGTGGCAGCGTCTTAGTGTGTATGTAATGCTATATGGCTCAAAAATTTGTTGGTCGAGTTGAGCAACAACAACTCGGTGCGACTGAGATACGAATTGACAATAAATCAGAAATTGAGCTGCAAAGAATCCTGTGAATCATGAGAGAAGCAAACACATTGATATTCGCTTTCACTTCATACGAGATCATGTAAAGGAAGAAAGTGTGAAATTAGTGCACATGGCAAGCCGGGACCAAGTTGCAGATATCTTCACGAAATCGCTACCGATGGTACTTCTTGACAACTGCAAGAAATTAATCGGCATAAAGGATGGCAGATTGATTAAACGTTAAATGTGAAAGGTTAAGAATGTTAAAGGTCAAGAGTTATGTTTTAATGGGTTTAATTTAGAAGTTTTTTAGGAGAATGAAAGGTCAAGAGTCACTTTAATGGGTTTAATTTAGAAGTTTTTAGGAGAATGAAAGGTCAAGAGTCATTGGTTTATGGCTATTATTAGATTTTAATATTTTCAGTTTTTGAAGGGCAAACTATAGCCTATAAATAGTTTGTAAGCATTTGATATATTATAAGAAAAGGAAGAAAGTTTAGAAGTTAAAAATAAAAAGTTTTTTTTGGAAGTTCTTTTTCTCCACAAGTTTTTTTTTTTTTTTTTTTTTTGTTCTGCCTTGAGCAATTTAACATAAACTCCGAACAACAATTCAATAAACCATGCCTCCAATAGCACAATAAAACATAACTAGCATCTCAGCAACTCTATACATACCACCAAGTTCTAAAACATGCTAGATTATTAAAAGTCAGCAATGTTCAAGGCATCTGTTACACATTCTACCTGACGCTTTGACAATACAGACATCACCGATAGCTTAATCCAAATCATCAATGTCAACACAACTTTCTTGTAGAATCCATGGCCATTGGAGCTAATTTAAATAACGTAACTGTGTATGCAATCAATGTTATGTGGACATACAATCTAATTTAAATAAATCTTACTTGAGTGTGTTTGTTGGTTAAAATTAGTATTGGCGATCGACACATATAAACAATGAAAAAGAAAATTAGGAAAGATCTAACAGGCAAACTTTACATTGAAAACTCTCAATTAATAGGATAAAAAACTATGGGTAAAAGAGACTTCACTAATGAAAAAGAAATATGAAAAGTACAAGATCAAGATAATCAAAACAAAGAACCCTGGATACAAAAACCTCCAACTAAAACACAAAACTCTTTCTAAAAACTCTTCCCAATACTCTTCATCAAATCTCACATAAGATATATTATGTTAACTCTCTAAAACAGGGTTACAAAAACCCTTTAATAGACTAATATTAAAGTCCTAATATGACTAAAATATTACTAGAGTAATCAAAGTTTAACTGGAAAAGGATAGTAGAGTTTAACTATAAGAAAAAACTTGCGCTTTTGGTTCACTGTAATGGAATAGGGCTGTAATTGAATAGAGCTGTAATGGAATAAAGCTGTAATAGAATAAAGCTGTAATAAGTAATTCAACTGTTTGGTTGAATGGAATGGAATAGAACTGTAATAGTATTCTTGTGTTTGGTTGAATGGAATGATGTTGTAATAGCATAAGGAAAAAAACTAAAATGACCAGAATACCCTTAGCAGAATTTTTGTTAGATAGATGATTATTGTTATTGTTATTAAATTTTAATAAAATTATTATTGAAAATAATTTAATGAAAATAATAAATAATTTAACCATATTATAACATAAATATTTTTAAATATAATTTAATAAAAATAATTTAATAGCATTCTTAATATAATTATTATTATATGAATTAAAAAATCAAAATATATAATAATATAAAAATATATATAATCTACTTTATTATTTTTAAACTGCAATACATATTTAATGTGCTAAAATATCATTACTGAAACAAATAATTTAATTATTCTACAATAGAAAATAATTAAATATTAGAAGTAATAAATAACTTGAGAATTATATTGAACATCTAAGCATAATATTCATATATTAACAAAAAGTTACTTCATTTCATTAGTTTATAAGTCATAATCCATATGTTTTAAAATTTTACAACATTAAAAAGTTACAACATTGTAATGACATTCTATCATGTCATTATACCATCCAAATATTACAAACACAAAAAGATACCGAAATATAATCAACACAACCATGATTTTTAATGGTCAACAAGAAATCTTCTGACCCATTCCAATCGCACAGCAGAAGGTAAACTAAAGAAAATGAGCATTTGTGTTGGATGATCTGGAATTTTGCTCAATGCTCGAAAGTGCTCATCCTCAGTTAAACCTTCTACTTCACATAATGTTGGATATAATTTCAGAGCACTTTCTTGAATGGTCATTTCTGACTTTTGTTGAATTAGCACTTCGGAGGCAATACTCTTACTGATTTCGAGGCCAACAATCCGTATATTTTTCGCTATTAAAGTAGCAGTATCATTAAATGAAGTGGAATAATCACTTACATCAGAAATCTTTTTTTTCTTCTTTGAAGATGTGGAATCACCTTGGTTTCTACTTGGTTCTGGTTGTGTAGCTGAAAGATCCATATCATCCAAAGAAACATCAGCTTCGCATCCACGGAAATCGTTTCTTTCTTCATTAGTATTTGTAGCAGCCACATCCTCAACATCTATTTCTTCAATAATATCTGCGGTTGTTTGAGCATCTTTCCCAGTGGCTCGATCTTTTGCGTAGATGGTAGTAAGTTGGTCATAATAAGGGAAACTCCGATGTCTAAATTGAACAGCTTCTTTATGACTCTATAAAAAATGAGGAATTCATATTAGATATAAGTTTTGTCAAAATAAGATCATAAAGAATTGAAATAATTCTTACTTTTATATATGAGTTCCACACCGCATCTTCAGCAACGACGAGCTGCCTATGCTCATCCCAACCAAAGCCGCTATTATTTTTTCCGCTAAGCATGTCATAAACGATTGACCAATCCCTTTTCAATGTCCTAATCCTCGATTCAAGATTAGGTTTAGCCTTCAACATGGCATGGGGTAAAACTTTTTCTAACATTTTTTTCAACTCATTTAAATACTCGGCTTTGAATCCCGTATCTGTATTAAAGGCTCCAACATTGTGCAAGTCGACCATACAAGCAACAAAAGCAGCATCTTCTTCTGGAACCCATTTCCTTTTGGTTCCTCGAGAATTTTGGGAAGAAGCACTCGATTGTGAAAAACCTGACATAATTATCTTAAAAAAAACGCAAATTAAAATTAAGTTCAATATTATGCATCAAAAGATCAATACTTTATAACATTATTGTAACACCCCCTAACCCCAAACCCTAACTGGAACAGGGTTATGGAATATTACCAAACCTATCAGACAATTTACATAAAATACCTATGTTCAACCAATCTAAACACATTTAAATAGCTACGAAAATTAATTAAATATTATCAATACACTACCTTTCAATTTTCATATTGAATATTTCAATTTCTATCCAACTTTTGCCTTAATTCCAACTTAGTCCCTAAACCGAGACTAACTTTTATTGTTCACATTTAACTTAATATTTCTATCCATTTTCCACTTTAAACTAAATTCAACTTTCTAATTTCAGTATTAAACCATAATTTTGAAATTATTTCAATTTAGTCCCTACTATTCAAAACTTATGAATTACTTTACAATTCAATCCTTATTTCATTCTTAACTTGAATTTCTATCAATTTAACCCTTAATTCATCATTTTATTCAACATGAACAATGTCTAATAATTAACTATCTTTCAAAATATCAACTTAACTTCATCAAAACCTTGTTCGAAGGCTTCTAAAACATCAAAATTAAGTAAAAAGGGCTAAATTGACTTACCTATTAAACTTCCAAACTTCAAACATTTAATTTTCCCTTTTCTTCTTTCTTTTCTCTTTTTCTTTCTTTCCTTCCCCTGCTATCTATTTCGTTTGGCTTTCTGCTGTTTCTATTTCTTCTCTTTTATTTCTTTATTTCATTAAACCAATATATATATATATATATATATAAAATATAATAACTTAATAAATATCTATTATAAAAATCTATTTAATAACAAATATTCTTTTAACATTTGTATCCATTTATATTATCACACTTATTTTTCTTTAATCTATTTATTATATAAATATCTTTTAATTAATAATAATATATAATTTAATAATATACTTATATAATAAGTAAATATACATGTATTTTACAAATGTATGTATATTAGTATCACACATGTCACCATATGCACCATACATTTATCTTAATTTAATTTATTCATCACAAAATATCAATTTAATAATAATAAATACATTAAATATTTACTTAAATAATCAGTAAATGCATACATGTATTACAAATGTATTTACAATATTTATTACACATGTATTTTATTTTTACTATACACTTGTCTTTCTTTTATTTATTTAATAATAATTAATATAATTAATTTAAAACCTTGAACATAAAAAATCCAATAATTAAGATTATATATATAATATAATAACTTTATAAATATCTATTATAAAAATCTATTTAATAACAAATATTCTTTTAACATTTGTATCCATTTATATTATCACAATTGTTTTTCTTTAATTTATTTATTATATAAATAACTTTTACTTAATAATAATATATAATTTAATAATATACTTATATAATAAGTAAATATACATGTATTTTACAAATGTATGTATATTAGTATCACACATGTCACCATATGCACCATACATTTGTCTTAATTTAATTTATTCATCACATAATATCAATTTAATAATAATAAATACATTAATTATTTACTTAAATAATAAGAAATTGGCTTAATTGTCATTTTGGTCCTTTTTATTTTCTTTTAATCTACAACTAAACTTTCACACTTTATTCAATTTAATCCTTTTCTCCTAATTATCCTTAATTTAAGCTAATTCACTTTATTAAACTTTGATTAACCATTCACTTAACATCGTAAATATTTTTAATAGATATTTACATATCCATTTTTCAACAACGGAGACCCGAAAATACAGTTTTTCGATGACCGTAAAATTCGGGTCATTACAATTATAACACATGATGAATCAAAGGATAATAAATTATCATTCAACAAATCTAGTATGATACAAAAAAAAAATTCAAACACCACCAAAGTTTCATAGACTAGATACATGAAATAACATAAACAACGTAACGTTTACTATTTTTACCCTAAACCTAACTAATTTCTAGATGCTTGCCATTCATTGAACATTTGGTTGGCTAGTTCCATCCTCCAAGTAGCCCATGCATCCGATGGATGAATATTTACGATATTCAGTTCATCATCATCTATCACATTACAAGGTAATCTTTCTTCCAACTCCGCTTCAACAGGAGCAATACACATATAGGTTCTAATAAAATTATGGAGCAAACAACATGCAATAATGATTCTATTGTGCACCTTCACAGGATAGAATGATGGACTCCTAAGTATTCCCCATCTAAGTTTTAATAACCCAAAACATATTTCAATAACATTACGCACTAAACCATGTTTCATATTGAAAAATTCTTCCGGAGTACTTGGCTGGTAACGCTGATGCCACTCATTCAAATGATATCTTTGTCCTCTAAATGGTGCAAGAAACCCCTCACAATTTGTGTATCCAGCATCAACTAGATAATAACAACCTATAAAAAAGAAACTATTTGTCATGGTTAATTTCCCATAAAAGTATGATCTTAAAAATTAATTCAAATTCCTATAATTTTGCACTTTACCATGCGAAATTTTTAGTCCATGTCTCCTACTAATAGCATCTCGAAGAACTCATCCATCAGCAACAGAACCTTCCCAACCAGGAAGAACATAAATAAAATGCATATCAGGTGTACAAACACCTAACATATTTGTTGCTATGTCACCTTTTCGCGTTCGATATCTAGATTTATCAACTTTTGGAACCCTAATCTTGTTGTGGGTTCCATCTAAAGCACCTAAGCAATTCTACATCACATGTATAAAACCTCGAGTTAAGATACTATATTTAAATGTAAATGGATTAAATTATGTACGAGCTATATATAGTATTCACTCCAATACCTTGAACCATTTCCACCTTAGGTCTGTAGAATTAGCTGTAATTGGCTCTGCCTTTTTAAATAACACATCTTGTAAGCGTATGACAGCATTTAAAACATTGTGAAATGATCTGCTAACGGTTTCCCCAGGCCTATTAAATTGATGCTTGATAACTCTATTTTTAAGGTGATGAGAAATGATATGTGAAAACATTGCCACTTGCTCATCAACAAGCATGTTCCTTGACGACTTCAATACCCCTAAAGTTTGTAACATCTCACATAGTTTAAAAAAGGTAATTCTATTCATCCTAACTTGTTCAATACAAGTCTCGTCACTAGCATATACAAGTCTTTTCACATAATCTCGTTGTGCATAAAAATCTAAAATATAGGATCTAATCCTTGGTCTATAAGTATGTAGGCTATGGATGGCACCCAATGCAACTAAGAACCAACTCGCAACAGTACACATTTGCAACCATATTGTAATAGCAAGACCAATTCTTTTACGCCTATCACTTTGTACAATTAAAGGTAGACGAGCCATAACTGCAATATATTAAAGTGTTACATATCTTCAAATAATAGAAAAAGAGTCACATTTCTTCAATACTAGTTTCAATAACAGTAAAACAAAATCAAAGAATTTAATTACCATATAACTTACAGTGATTCAGTGAATACATACTAGTAAAGATTATTCATATCATCATTAATCATGAATATTTAAAACAAATAAATATTATTTTTAATTTTATCCACATAGTTAAGTGCAGCAATTCTAGTTCAGATTTCAGAATTATGAAAAGAAAATTATATTTAAAAATTTTAAATTCCTTGTTTAAACTCAATCAGATAGTCGGATCAACTTAATAGCTTGTCAATTTTTTTAAATAATATATAAATATATATTTTTTATCATCAATAAAATACTATTAACATTGAATAGTAAATCGAGTCTTTGTCGGTTTGAATTAAGAATGATTTTGTCCAAGCTTCAATACATCCATCATGGGACTACTATGTTTCTAATACAGTTGTGTTGGAACTTTATTTTTATTTAATTTTCTTTTGATTAAATGATGGGTTATTTAAATTTAGTGTAAAAATGCTTGACGACAGATTTGCACATTAATTTTTTAAAGTTTATCACAAAAATACTTAATAATTGAAAATTGTTTGCTGGACAGGAAAATATGATAAATATATAATCAATGACTTTTTGACTATATTTAGTTATTTACACTATAATAATATTTATTATTTATTATTATTTTTAATCGAATTAATTTAATTCAGGATACCAATTAAATCAATTACGTTATATTTAATAAGATAAGATACGATGTAAATCGAACTTTCTTATTATACGAAAATTAATAAAGACATTAAATTTCAGTAAGTACTCTCACAATTAGTAGAACCTTTATTATTTTTGACATTTTATTATTTAGCCATCGGCTAAATTTGAATTTAAAATATATGATTCTAAATGAATAAATTTAAAAAAAATTAATTTTTTTCTCAATGGATAGAATTTAACCTAAATTTCAAAAATTAAAATTTAAATGAAGCTTTGAAGGCTTATATAACTACAGACGGTCCATTTGTTTCCATTTTGTTGGTGGGGAGAATACAGCCTAGAAATAACCTTTTGGCATGTTATAATTTGGAGCAGACAAATAGTAAACAAAACTCATAAACTCATAGAATCCATTAGTTTCTATAAGTTACATGCATTATTTTTCTTACGTTACTTACCTATATCAAACTTTTTGCTGTCAATATCTACGCCAATTACTCTAGAGGCGTCAGCTGATTTTGCACCCTCTGCAACCTGCAACATTGCGATCAAAAGACTAGATAAATAAACAATTTAACATCTGGCACCAAAAATAAAACAACAGTGGCAATAACTATTGTGCGGAAGCGTGTAAAAGAGTATAATTATTGTACTGAAAAATCACACTGAGTTCAATTCCCAGGAAAGAGAGGTGGATCACGAGGATCACTTAAGTACCAAATCTTTCCTAGCCAGAATATCCCTCTATCATAATTTAATAGCACAATAAATAACTACAATTACACTCACAAGATATGAAAAATAAATAATAAAGAACACCAGAATCTTAACGAGGTTCGGCAAATTTCGCCTATATCCTCGGGCACTACCAAATATATTTCACTCCAAAATTACAAGTGAAAATATACAAATAGGGAGAGAGAACAATGCCTTAAGTAGAGAATGGCAAATGTTGGGATGAAGAAAATGAGAAATGGTTAGGCCTATTAATAGTTGAGGCTCAGGGATCAATATGAGAAATGGTTAGGCCTATTAATAGTTGAGGTTCAGGGATCAATCTTGCAAAGTACCTATTCAAATAGGGACCAGATTGTAATTATCCCATGTTAAATTCAACTTTCAACTTTTGTTGCCTAACTTGCTACACTTTCCACACTTTTTACAGCCCCCATCTTTGCCTTTTCAAAGATGGGCTGCTGCCAATAATCTCCACCTTGAAGATTTGATTAGAATAATCTTATCTTCACACAATTCTTTTTGCCTTTGCCAACAATACTTGATAGTGCCTTCTTCAACTGTTAAACTCGCAGGATATTGATCAAGTTCAAACAATATTCGAACTTGGTTGCTGTTACCACCTTGGTCATCATATCTGTGGGATTATCTACAGTCTTGATCTTCTGAAGATGAATTTTCCCATCATCAATAATTTCCCGCACAAAATGGAATCGTACGTCGATATGCTTTGTACGTGCATGATAGACTTGATTTTTTGCTAAATGAATAGCACTTTGACTATCACAATACACATTAATATGCTCCTGAACCAATCCCAAGGTTTTAGCCATACCTTGTAACCAAATAGCTTCCTTTACAGCCTCTGTTATAGCCATGTATTCGGCTTCTGTGGTTGACAATACAACTGTAGACTGTAGTGTAGACTTCCAACTGATAGGTCCTCCAGGAAGTGTAAACACATAACCGGTGGTTGATCTTCGTTTGTCCAAATCACCGACATAGTCAGAATCAACGTACCCAATAACACCTTTACCAAGTATATTATCCTGCTCGAATAGTAATCCAACATCCACGGTCTTTTGAATATACCGTAGAATCCATTTCACAGCTTGCCAATGTCCTTTTCCAGGATTATGCATATACCTGCTATCTATACTAACTGCCTGTGAAATGTCGGGTCTTGTACACACCATTGCATACATCAAGCTACCCACTGTATTAGAATACGGAACTTGCAACATGTATTCTCGTTCTGTATTCGTTGAAGGAGATAGTTGTCCGTAAAGCTTGAAATGAGAAGCCAACGGGTACTTACGGTTTTTGTCTGCTTTCGTTCATGCCAAACCGTCAGTAGTACCTTCTTCAAATCACGCTCGGGACAAGCTAACTCGCCACATGTGCTCTATCTCTACATATTTCCATGCCAAGAATCTTCTTAGCTTCACCTAGATCTTTCATCTCAAACTCGAGATTGAGTTGAGTCTTTAATCTCTTAATCTCAACTTTACTTTTAGATGCTATTAGCATATCATCAACATATAAGAGCAAGTATATGAAAGTTCCTTCTTGTAGCTTCTGGAAATACACACAATGGTCAAATTTACTTCTTGTGTACCTTTGCCCTTTCATGAACCAGATCAAATCGCTTGTACCATCGCTTCTGAGATTGATTCAATCCATAAAGCGACTTTGTCAGTTTGCAAACCCAGTTTTCTTTACCAGTAACCTTGAATCCATCTGGCTGAGTCATATAGATTTCCTCTTCCAAATCACCGTGTAAAAATGCAGTCTTCACATCAAGCTAAACTAGTTCAATATCATATTGCGCAACCAAGGCTAGCAAAATCCGAATAGACGAATGCTTCACAACTGGAGAAAACATTTCATTGTAGTCTATTCCTTCTTTCTGAGCGTAACCCTTTGCTACCAATCTAGCCTTGTACTGAATTTCATTTTTACCAGGAAATCATTCCTTCTTTGCATATACCCATTTGCATCCAATTGCCTTCTTTCCCTCGGGCAGTGTCATCAACTCCCAAGTCCTATTTTGATGAAAAGACTGCATTTCTTCATTCATGGCTTGCTTCCACTTTACACCATCAGGGTTACTTATTGCTTCTGTGTAAGTAGAAGGAGCATTATCATCTGCAATTGGAAGTGCATAGGCCACTATAGCATCAAAGCGAGCAGGCTTACGAATCTCTCTTCTTGGCCTCCTATATGCAATTGAATCTTGTTGCTGTAGAAGTTCTTGGGTTGGAACTTCTTCATTATTTGTTCTTCCAATATTAGCTGGATCATCATTAACCTTTTCAAGCTCCACCTGCTGCAAAGTACTACTGGTTTTGTCATTCTTTTGTGAATCCTTTAACATGGTTGATTCATCAAAAGTCACATCTCTGCTAAAGACAATCTTCCTTGTATCAGGACACCAGAGACGATATCCTTTTACTCCACTAGTTATACCCAAGAATAATACTTTCTTTGCTCTTGGGTCTAACTTCGATTCTTTTACATGATAATATACAGTGGAACTAAAAACATGTAAAGAATCATAGTCAGTAGCAGATTTACCAGTCCACATCTCTATAGGAGTTTTTCCATTTATTGCAGCTGATGGCAAACGATTAATTAGATGGCACGCATATGTAACTGCCTCAGCCCAAAATTCCTTGCCCAATCCAGTATTAGACAACATACATCGAACTTTCTCCAGTATAGTTCGATTTATGCGTTCTGCCACCCCATTCTGTTGTGGTGTATCCCAAACAGTGAAGTCTCGGACGATGCCCTCATCTTGACATACTTGTAGAAATGGATCATTTTTGTACTCAGTACCATTGTCTGATCGAAGTCGTTTGACCTTTTGACCAGTCTGAGTTTCCACCATCTTCTTCCATTTCATAAATGCATCTAGTACTTCACTTTTTCTTTTCATTAGATACACCCATACTTTTCTTGAATGATCATCAACAAAAGTAACAAAATAGTGCATACCTCCCAAAGAAGCCACTTTGGTAGGTCCCCACACATCACTGTGAACGTAGTCTAGAATTCCTTTCGTATTGTGAATTGCTGAACCAAACTTTACCCTCATCTGCTTGCCCAGGACACAATGTTCACAGAATTCCAATTTGCAAGAATTTGCACCTTTCAACAAGCCTTGCTTCACCAAAGTCTGCAAAGGTTTTTCACCAGCATGTCCTAATCGCATATGCTATAACCTGGTAGCCTCTGAATCTGTATCTTTTACAGAAACTGTTGATGTTGATCCAATAACTGTACTTCCATTTAAAAAGTACAAGTTATTTCTTCTTGTGCCTTTCAGCACCGTCAAATTCCCAGCTGCTACCTTTAGTAATCCATCTCTCAAAGTGATTATGAGCCCTTTAGATTCTAAGGCCCCTAATGAGATGAGATTTTTCTTCAAGCTGGGTACATAGCGAACATCATCCAAGACTTGGATTGAGCCATCGTGATTCTTCAATTAGATTGTACCTATTCCCATTGTCTTACAAGCACTGTCATTGCCCATAAGAACAACTCCGCCTTCTAGTTCTTTAAGACTAGAAAACCAGTTCTTATTAGGACACATATGGTAAGTACATCTCGAATCCAAAATCCACTCATCAGTATGACATGCCATTGCCATGCCAACCAAGCTAAAGTCTGACTACTCATCATGCTTCACTACACATGCATTAGAAATAGCCTTGCCCTTTTGTAACTTAGGACAATTCTTTTTCCAATGCCCTTTCTCACTACAAAAGGCACACTCATCTTTGGTGGGTCTCCCTTTGGACTTTTCCCTTCTACCAGGTTTGCTGCTGCGTGAACGACCTCTTACTGTTAAGACTTCTACAGTTGTATCTCTGTGATCTCTTTTATCTTTCTTTCAAGTCTCAGATCTATACAACGCACTGCAGACTGCATCAAATGTGATTGTATCCTTCCCATGAAGCAATGTGGTGGTAAGATGATCATATTCATCAGGAAGGGAATTCAACAACAATAATGCCTTGTCTTCGTCTTCAAATTTCTCATCCAAATTTAGCAAGTCTACTAAAATGTTATTGAATGAGTTCACATGGTCATTCATCAACATACCGGGTGCATACGTGAATCGAAAAAGTTTCTTTTTCATATAAAGCCTATTTTCAAGGCTTTTCGTTAGAAACTTTTCTTCCAGTGTATCCAACAATTTCCTCGCTGATGTCTCCCTCATGACAGAGTACTTCTGCTCTTTGGCCAAACATAGACGGATTGTACCACACGCTTGTCTATTAGTCTTGGCCCACTCCTTGTCATCCATATTGTCAGGTTTTTCTTCAAGGGCTATATCTAGCTCTTGCTGACATAAGACATCCAGGATCTCACATTGCCACATACCAAAATTATTGGTATCGTCAAATTTCTCTACTTCAAATTTTGCATTGGTCACCGTAGTCCTTGTTGATGACGATGCCTGTGCCATTTTTCTCCTCAATCCCAACTACTGTAGACGTGAACAGTGCCATATACATGAATAGTGCTGCAAACGGTCGTATTCCCCAAGTACGAACCTAGCTCTGGTACTAATTGTTGTGCGGAAGCGTGTAAAAGAGTATAACTATTGTACTGAAAAATCACACTGAGTTCAATTCCCAAGAAAGAGAGGTGGATCACGAGGATCACTTAAGTACCAGATCTTTCCTAGCCAGAATATCCCTCTATCGTAATTTAATAGCACAATAAATAACTACAATCACACTCACAAGATATGAAAAATAAATAATAAAGAACACTGAATTTTAACGAGTTCGGCAAATTTCGCCTACGTCCTCGGGCACTACCAAATATATTTCACTCCAAAATTACAAGTGAAAATATACAAATAGGGAGAGAGAACAATGCCTTAAGTAGAGAATGGCAAATGTTGGGATGAAGAAAATGAGATATGGTTAGGCCTATTTATAGTTGAGGTTCAGGGATCAATCTTGCAAAGTACCTATTCAAATAGGGACCAAAATTGCAATTGTCCCATGTCAAATTCAACCTTCAACTTTTGATGCCTAACTTGCTACACTTTCCACACTTTTTATAGCCCCCATCTTTGACTTTTCAAAGATGGGCTGCTGCCAATAATAAAAACATATTAAACATAACCAAAAATAAAACAACAGTAGCAATAACACCATGGGATAATTCCTTCAACTGCAGATTTTTATGCTGAACAGATTTGATGAATATGAGTTTCCTTCAACTGCAGGAGATATTACGTAATTTTGATAGCTTGGCTGCTCATTCAAGTTAGATAATTCCTTGTCAATTATCAATGTAGACAAAGGCTACATGATACTTTTACCAAAATATTACTCAATGTAGACAAAGTCAAATGAGACCATGGATAGTTTTAACATGGTTTAGGTAACAATTTACATGTACATTTTTTTCTTTTACCTGTAGGAGTATTTTACTGTGGTGCACCAGGATTAACAGGGGAGCTAAGAAGGTTAGCTCAAGAGTTTTCAAGGAAGACCAGCACCAAATTTGATTTCCACAAGGAAAACTTTTAAAAAATTGGTCCTATTGGGTTCATTTAATTCTTTTTTTTCTATATATTTTGGGAAATGCAACAAAGCAGTACTAGTACATATAATTATGTTTCTCATAAGGTAATATAGGCTGTAATGTTGGGTAACTAAGTTATCAATTATATTGTAATTTAATAAAACACTTCTCCCACAGATTGTCAAGGATTCACAAAAGTAAATGAATGAAGTTACGGTAACTTTTATATGCATTTCATAGTTTCAACTCGTGCACAAGATTGGTGCTCTATATTTGTAATTCTTTTCTGCTCATGCACAAGATTGGTAAAAGTATCATGGAGGTCCCTGTATATTAGTTTCTATTTAAAAATTAGACAAATCAAGCAAATGCAACAAAGCAAAACACGAGTAAATAAACACCATACCATATATTCTCGAGAGAGAAGGTGAAAAGTGAAAACAAATCAGGAAAGAACTTATGAAGGTTAAAAGGAGATACACACATGCTTAGATGAAAAGAAAAGAAAAATTGCAAAACAAGCAACACGAAGCAAACTTTCAGACTACTAAAGACCAACAGCTAAAACAAACAAGCATGATTACCTTAACTATATCAAATACCAACACCAAAATCATACCTTTCCCAATACAAGTTAAAACTACTAACTAGCTGCTTTTCTAAATAATATCACAGCCAAGAAACAATAAAATTATTAACAATTCCATAATCAACATTCAACCCTTTTCACTATGCACTGCGAACTGCCTAAATTAAGCTAAAAGTCAATGACTTTATAGCTTAAACTAAAAAATCAGCTGTAACGAAGCCTATCAAATCCATGACATTCCACAAACTATTCTAACCTGTTACATAAACCAAATACACAAATAGCAGACAATGATCTAACCATAACACTGTATGGCATTTAATTTCTCAAAAGTGCTACACTAAACCAAATATATAGAGATTGTGAACAGTTCCAATCATAACATAAGAAACACTAGTGTAAAAATAAAAGCAACTAAATACCCTTGTTTTAATATTCTGTTCTCTGTATTTTGGTTGCAGCCATTCTTACAAGAAATTAACTGAACTAGTGGAAATTAAGAAAACAAAAATCAAATGCAATCGATGGTAAAAATGAACATACAAGATTCCCACACCAGGAAGCATGTATACTATGAAACATCAATTCTATAGATGTAATCAATGGTATAAATGAAACATATAGTAAAAAAATATTATACATATCAAACCTTAGAAAGATCAACAGAGTTTAGAATCAATAATTTGAATGAACAAATTACTCATTTTTAAGCACACAAAAGCCCATTAAAGCATTAATAAACTTTTCAAATTTAAAATTACATAATTCGACGCCATACCATACACTAAACTAAAACGAAGATCATGTGAATCCAAAATGATAGTAAGTTTAAGTTAGCAGACACCAAATGGAGTTTCTAAGCAAGCCAAAGGGCATTAAATCCAAAACCAAGAAAAAACAATACCCAACAAAAGAAACAAACCCAAAAATGCAAAATAGAAACCCTTCTTGGAAATTAATTAGATAGTAATGTATAGAAGACGAAAGAGAGTTTTATCTAAAATTCCACTTTCATTTTCCTCTCAAAACCTGTACAAATCTAGGGCATTTGAAATTTGGGTCCGAATTAAAACTTACCAGTTCTTGGATCCTGCGACACGACCCGAAAAACGCTTCACTTCTTTTTTCAATGGATTAAGCTATCAATAATTTCAAATTTTGTCAATATATTGAAGAGAAAAAGAGTTGAAGAAGAAGAGAAAATGTAGATTAGGTTCGGAGGAAATGGGATTAAAAAAGGGTTTAAATTTATAAGTTGGGAATTTGTTGATACAGTGGAAAGAAGAAGCATGAAAAAGAAAGGAAAAGGTTTCAGACATGAGAAAGAAAGGATAATGGTGAGGGTAAAATTGAAAGCGTTAGCTAATTTCTTACCCACCCATTCCCTAAATCATCATTCTGTGGGGAGACCACCGAATGGTAAACAACGTTTTTGCCCTGAATTAGCCCGTATTGAATAAGGTTGTAATAGCTTATTCCAACTAACCAACCAAACATAGCATTGGTGTTTGTGGGAAACACATCCCCACGTCGAAATGTCCTCATGTTGTCATGACGCTGTCCATCGTCACGATGTCAGGAAGCTTCTCGTTGTGACGTCATCAGCTGACTTTGGTAAGTACCTGCAAATAGCTCAATAAATGTGAGGCACACCCCACAAATCTCCACTGTCGAAACCATTTTTTGAGGGTTTTATGAAAAAACGGGGATTGACCTTGAAAAACAAAAAATAGGAGTTGCCACCAATCCCTTTTTGCTTAGGTGTGATTGGATCACCTTATAAAACATGTTTTGTTTAAAACATTAATTTTGTCCTACGAAATTAGAGAAAATAGGTCCGGGAGTCGGTTACGTATGAGGAAGGGTTAGCACCCTCATAACACCCAAAAATTGGTACCTAATTGATAAAATCATGTCCTAATGTTGAAAATTTAAAAATTTTAAAATATGATCCTTTTATTTGGAAGAAAGCTAAAACTCACTTATCTCAAAGAAATAAAATGCCACACCCAATAAGTTAGGATGTGACAATCTCAAGACTTTGAAACTAAGCTTACTTTTATTTTGTAGAAAATCCTTACCTCGAGTTACAAAATATTATATCTAATAAGTTAAGATATAAAATTTTGAATTTTCAAAAGTAAGTTTTAATTTGAAATTTATAGGTTTAAAAAAAGGATACTTGATACCTTAAGTTTCACGAGAAAAATTAAAACATAATAAGTTAGGGTATAATTTTTCTCGAAGTCCCCAAATATCATATATCGCTGTATTTTAAAAAATATTTGAATAAAATGAGTCAATTCAAAATGTGTTTTTATAAAAAATGGTTTGAGTAAGATATTACAAAACATAAATACCAAATAGCAATTTTCAATAATTACAAGTCATGTAACACCCTGGTTTAGGGGCTAGGCAATTTGGGTAGAATTCATGTGTTGGAAGGTTTTGGGGTGTTTTTGGATGTGTTTTAAAGGTTTAAGAATGCTTGGATGAAAGGGGAAGGCTTTGGAAAATTTTAGAATTTTAGGGGTAAGAAGGGGAGCTTGGCTTTAGAGGGCTTAAGAGATTTATTTGGAAGGTTATGATTCAAGAAAGGCATTGGCAAAGTGGCTCCATGCGCTGCTTAAGGGGCTGGAAGTAGCGCCATGGAGGGCCTGGGTTCGAGACCAAGCGGCAGCAAACTGGTTTTAATTTTTGGATTATGGCGTTGCAAGGTAGTAGGCCTTAACAGGAGAAGGGGCGAGTCTTTGACACAAGCAGCGCCTTAGTAAAGTGGTTCTCGTGCGCCATTTAGGAGTTTGAGTTGAAGATGGACGCTGGTTCGAGCGACGGGAGCAGCTTTTTGCATGTTGTGTTTTTATATGCGGTAATGGGCTTAGATAGGAAGGTGTTATAATTAAATGTTGGGGATTTATGGCATGAAATTCAATGTGGCCGAGTGGCCTGGGGCTTTGGAGGAGAGGTGTGCAGCAGTGGTTCCAGGTTCGAACCAAGAGAGTTGCGTTTTAGAGTTTAATTTTATTCTATTCTTTTTGGCAACAAATTTGAAGGTGGGACGGCACATGGAACTTCATTGGATAAGGATTAAACCAAGGTTGTTTAATCATTTTCTTTTATTTCGGCTGAGGGATAGCTTTGTTAGTTTATTATTTTAGATAAATATAGGATTATTTTAGTTAGTTTTAAATTAGAAGTAAGAGATAATGGCTACTATTGGATTGGTTTTTTTTAGTATTAGGTGATAAAATATGAGTTTAAATAGGAAAGGAAATTGGATTAGAATTAAAGAGGATTTGGTGGCCGGCCAAAGGTATTTGGGTGGTCTTTTGCTTTGTTTTTTTTTATTAAAGTGGTGATATTGGATGAAGTTTTATTAGTAGTTTATTTATTTATCTGCTTAGTTATTTTGGGTATAGGATTATTATTATTTATTGGATTAAGTGGGATAATTGTTGAAACCATTCGAGCTATTTTGAATAGATTAATATAGGAGTTGTTTAATTCAAATTAGTTTGAATTAGTGGCCATAGGTGATGGCCGAACCTTGGGTTCTTCATGAGGGGTGGATGCCGAATGCTATAAATGAGGGGGTAGAGTGCCGAATTATTTTTTTTAGTCTCTGGTCAAGAAGTTGTAAATTGTGTCTCCTAAATTTTTCTAATAGCCGAATGTCCACTTGAACCCCCCCTAAACCTCATTTTGTCTACTTCTATTTCTTTCCTTCTTAAGCCGAATGTTCCACCTTGTTTTAGATGCTTTGCCGGAATCTTTAACCTCTCCATCCCTTTTCTATTTTACTAAGTTTGAAGCCGAATTCTCCCTTGTATTCTAGCGTGGTTGGCCGATTCTTAAGCAAGTGTGGTAAGCATGTTCTGTCTTTAGCAATCGGTTTTGGTTCCCTATTTTAGTGGCTAAACCGAAGGGTTGGCCTTAGTTTTGGTGTTAGCCGATTCTAATATTGTGTAACAGGGATTTTTGGCAACTTCAGGAGATCAGTGGTGTTTCGGGATCCGAGTAAGAGGGGTAAGTGATCCATTGGTATTCGGCCTTAGGCCATTGTATATGTTTAGGTGTTGACCAAATAGTGACTTTGGTTTATAGGGCAGATCGGCAAAAGCAAAGGAAAGCCTTCGGGATCTCAGTTTATTTCGGTAAGGATATTAGTAAGTGACTTAGACTCGTTAATAAGTAGATTATGACTTGTTGATTAATAGTGTGATTCTAATTAAGTGTCGATGGATGCAAGTGCCAGTCAAGAGGGGAAAGGGAAGGTCCCTGTCCCAAAGTTTAAGAAAAGAGCCGTCTCGGCAGTTCGTGATTGGCCACCGGGGTGTGGACGTGCAGCAGAAAACGACAGGCAGATAGCTGTAGTCTCGTTAAACGATAGCATTGAGATCGAGGGTTTAGAACTTCAGGTTATAAGGTGTGTAACTAACCCACTGTTTTCGGGTTTTATGTGTTATATGTTTTACTAACAAACGCAGTAATAAGTGTGCCATATATATCTTTAAAGGGTATGGCGATGATCAGGTTAGTATCGAACCTGTTGCAATGTGATTACTTGCTTGTATATGAGTATGTTTATGGATGTTAATAAGCATGTGCATGCATTATCACGATTATATTTTATGTGGCATGTGCATGGGTGGGTTATGAAAGAAGGTACGGGTGTACTTCGAGTACGTGGTTGATGTCAGCTTTGTGCTACATCGTGGATTGGCACTGACTGAGGTCGCGTTGTGGATCTTTGCGATTTAGTTCGCGTGGTTACCTTGGTGGATATCGGCTTTATGCCATATCGTGGCTTGATGGGTTGCTGTGTGCCCCATCGTGGTTTGATGTTAGCTACGTGCTACATCGTGGATGGCATTGGTTGCCTTTTTGGAGGGAAAAGGAGAGGGTGACTCGATAGTCCCCTGGTGTGTGGTAGGCTGGATAAGGGGGTGTGTAGCGGATGGACCTTAGGCTTGGGTTGGGTTTCATGTTGCATTATCCCGTTTATAAAATGGTATGAAAATGGGCCAAGACAGTATGGCATGTGGATTGGTATGTTTTGGGAACATACGTGGAAAATGGGCCAAGCCCAGTGATCAGTGGATTGATGAGAAAAGGGCCTAGCCCAGTGTTTGAATATGATTTGATTGTGGGCCAAGCCCAGATCGTGGTAATGTCTATATGATTATGTTTACACGTTGCATTTGATAATTGGGTTGATTTGTGGCTAACATGTGGGTGGATATCAGTGGTGTAATTACACACTGAGTCTGTATGACTCACCCAACTTTTTAAACATCGCAGGTGACATGTTGATCGGACCGGGTTGGAGTGGATACAAGGTGGCCCATGCAGAAGATGTTTTACTTTATTTAAGTATTTTATATTATCAATATTTTGGAATTTTACTTGATGTAATAAAGGCCCCTTTGATTTAAAGTACTCTATTTATGATTGTGGAAGTTTATACTATACTTAGAAATATTTTTACAAATGACTTATCTTTTAATAAATTATAATAAGGTTTTAATTCACATATTTTATATCGAGCTTATATTAGTAAATAATTTTTAATGGACACACTCTTTCAAGTTTTTCAAAATATTCAAGTTTTATTCAGTAAAGTCAAAGATTTTTCAAACGGTTTCCGCAGTGACATAACCAGATCCGGTCAGGACTTATGGGCCGGGTTTGGGGGTGTTACAAGTCATATTAACAAATAATACTAAGGTAGACAATTAACACAAGAATAGCATAACATAGCGAATGATATACATAATGAAAAGACTATGCCAAGGCAATAATAACCAAATAAAAGAACATAAATAAACATATACAAGATATAAAAATAAGCAGCAACAATTAAAAAATCTACATGAAATATAAAAATTCAAGAAATGAATATTGAACTCTACAAACAAGATCAAATATAGAAATAATTAAATGAGTGATGTATTTAAACATTGAATAAATATTATAACAAACAAACAAAAAATAAAAATATGATAATTTCTAAAACGATTAATAAACAATATATTTTAAATAAATGATACAAAAACATAGAATATATGAAAAATACCAATGATAACTTATAATAAATGTATAATTTAATAATTTAGTATATAAAAAATATATAATAATACATGATAAAAATAGTTATAAGTAAATAGTATATATATTTAAATAAAAATATATTTATAATATAATAATCATACAAACTACATATTTAATATAAACAATATAAATGATATATGTTATACAATATACAAAAAATTATACAATACTGAGGATAAAATGATTTAAATGTCATATATAATATAATATAATATAATATACTAATATATAATATACAAAATAAAAAGTATAATATAATAACTAATGTACACATTTTTAAAATAATATATATAATATATGAATAATATTAAACTTAATAAAATAAAATAAAATAATAGATAATAATTTAATACATATATAATACTGAAATAATTAAAAATAAGAATAAAAATAAAAAAAATTTAAATAAAAAAGGATCAAATCAAAAAATAAATAAAAATCAGGAGTAAAATTATAAAAATGGATGATATTGAAACACAAGCCAAAATATAAGGACTTATTGGGCAATTATGCCCTATCTCTTAAATGGCGCCGTTCTGATATCACTCTTTAAATAACCTGAGGGACCAAATTGAAACATAAGCCATAATTCTAGGCCCAATTGTAAATAAAGAAAAAATGTAACTGGTTGTAATTATAAAATTGAAATAATGCGGAAGGGCCTATTGAGAAGTTAGACCTTTTAACAAAAACGCGCGGATCATTCCCGAGTTGGGTCAACGCGCGGGTCATAGCCTTTAAACGATGCTGTTTTGGTCATTAATGGACCACACCAATACGGCGTTGTTCCATGGCCCTATATAAGCTACAAACCAGCCAAAAAAATCATTTTAAACATCTTTTAAAAAAAACAAAAATAGAAGCCTTGAAAGGCTCTCTCCCCTTCGGCCTGAGGCCAGACTCCGGCCTGGGTTCCGGTGACTGGCCACCGCACGCACTGCCGTACGTGTCACCTCAGACGGTGGTCGAAGTGCCGAATTACTCTATTTTTGAAGCCAAATTGAAGGTAGTTTTTTATTTGTTATTTTTTTAACAGTATGTGTATATGTAAAAAATAGCATAGATCGAAAAGAAAAAAAAAAGAAAAATAAATAAAATGAAGTAGAATACATGAAAATCACATCTGTTATTCTCTGTATTTTTTTTTAGTGTATATTTGCCTGTATATGTGTGTCTTTTACAGATTTCGTTAGGGTTTTTATAGCCCAAAAATAAATCAAAAAAAAAATACAAAATTTATCTTGCTTATTTTTTGCCATTTCTTTCCATTTTGTTGTTGTGTTCTTTCCTTTTTTGTAGGTCAATAGCGAGGAATCCAGTGGTAATGCTGGTGGTTGCGGCGCGAAGAAGATCTATTTGGTGCTGCGGCGCCTAGGATTTTCCAGAAATCCTAGGTCTTCTGGAGCTGTTTGGGCATTGGGCCATTTTTGGCCCCGTAGGTTTTTGGGTTTAGGTTTGGGTCTGGGTAGTCTGTTTTAGGTATTGGCTTGTAATTGGGTTTTGGGTATTAGTTTGGGCCTGTTTGTATTTTGGACTGTAACTGGATATTAGTTTTTTTTTTCTTATTTTCATAGGCCCGGGCAAAATGGGCTTATTACAGCTGCCCCTCTTTGCTCATTGTCATGTAACGAGAATAGAGCAAAGACTACAAAAGGTCCAATTTTGCCCGGTCTTTGCCAAGCCTTGACTTCTTAGTCCTCGTCTTATTCAAATGGCTTCCAAATCCACTACAACTTCAACGGTATTGGAACTTCATCTTGATTTCAATTTTAGAAATAAGTCAGATGGCTTCAATCTGCTTCATTGCAACTTCAGGAAGGCAATATCCGCTATCTTTAATCTGCTCCACTGCAACTTCAGGCAGGTCAGACTAGTGTCTTCGATCCGCTTCACTGCAATCTCAGGAAGGCAAGATTTGTTATCTTTTAGCTTGCTCTACGGTAAACTCAGAGAGCCAAAGCTAACGTCTTCGATCTTCTTCTTGCAACTTTAGGAAGATAAGATCTGTTGTTTTTTATCTGCTTCACTGCAACTTCAGGGAGGCAGGCTAATATCTTCGATCTGCTTCCTGCAACTTTAGGAAGATAAGATCTGCTATCTTCAGTCTGCTCCGTTGCAACTTTAGGGAGGCAGGCTAATATCATCGATCTACTTCTTGCAATTTCAGGAAGATAAGATCTGCAATCTTTAGTCTGCTCTGCTGCAAACTCAGGGAAGTCAGGCTGATGTCTTCGATCTGCTTCACTGCAACTTCAGGAAGGCCATATCTGCTATTTTAGTCTGCTCCACTGCAAAATCAGGGGGGCAAGACTGATGTGTTCGATATTCTTCCTGCAACTTCAGGGAGGTAAGATCTATTGTCTTCGATCTGCTTCAGTGCAACTTCAGGAATGCCAGATCTGCTGTCTTTTAGCTTGCTCTACTGCAAACTCAGAGAGCCAAGGCTAACGTTTTTGATCTTCCTCCTGTAACTTCAGGAAGGTAAGATCTGTTGTCTTCAATCTGCTCCGCTGCAACATCAGGGAAACAAGGCTGAAAGTGACAATTTACCCTACTACATCATCCTTTGACCTGTAGAATGAGTATATGCTTATGCCGAATGATTAGGATGCCCCATGAAAATTTTATGGCTCATTCCTCTTAAACCTTAGGGACACAAGGCTTATACCACCTTCCGAACCATCCCCCCAGGAATCACAACTTGTCCTTACTGCAACCTAAGGATACAAGATTCGTTTCAACTCCAATTCATTTCACCACAATTCAGGGGTTTTGAATTTTCCTCATCAATTTGGTTTGTCACAGCATTCCCCGAATGTTATAACTTGATGTCATTGTTTACTTTTGTCACAACAGCTCATTATTCTATCCAATTACCAATTGGACAAAGAATTCAGAAAAATAGTCTCCATCTAGACTCTTCTTTCTCAAATATTTCCAATCTATGTATATGGAAATTCTGAACAATTGTCCTGTATCAGTTTCTTGTTTTATCTAGAAGTTTCCAAAGTAATATGTAGAACTTCTTTTGTGAAATTATTAGTTCTTCAATCATTATTTCAATGCAACATGTTTATGAATAACGGGTAACAAATAAATTGATCTCAAGGATAGTTAGAGTTAAATAAATTATCAAAAATACAAAGAAAATCAACTTGGAACATATATTTGAGAAGAAAAAGAATCCAAAGATAGTAAAATGAATAGGACAAAGATCTGGTGCCCTAGATATCACAGATTGGGCTTCTGTATACAAACTCCATGAAGACTGCTTTGAGCTTAACATGTGTTTAGAAGACCCAAAGTACTTTGTTGATGCCCTGATATGCAACATACTTCATTTCTTGTTGATTCAAGTATAGCAAGATCACTGCATGCCCATTCATAATTTGAGCCACCATTTTCGGGTTTTCAACTCAAAACCCTTTTGGTCTCAAGGCGCCTTTTGCGGGTTTTCACCTAGGCCTCTCCTCTTTTTTTTTTTTAGAAGTCTCAAAGCACTCTTTGCGGTTCACTTTGGCCTCTTCTCCTCTTTAAGCAAAATACTTTTTGACTGAATCCAAGTTCACATGATTGGGTAAGCTTTTTCCATCCATTTCAGTCAGAATCAGTGCACCTCCAGAGAAAGCTTTCTTCACCACATATGGTCCTTCCCAATTTGGCATCCATTTTCCTCGAAAATCCTTTTGTATGGCAAGGATCTTTTTCAGTACAAGGTCTCCCTCGTGAAACTCCCTCGAGCGGACTTTTTTATCATAGGCTCGCATCATTCGTTTTTGGTATATCTAGCCGTGATGAATAGCCCTTAGCCTCTTTTCTTCAATCAAGTTCAACTGATCATATCGAGCCTGGATCCATTCAGCTTCATCCAACTTTATTTCTGACAAACTCGAAGAGAAGGTATTTCCACTTAAATAGGTAGAACTGCCTCCATCCCATAGACCAATGAGAAAGGAGTTGCCCCAGTAGAAGTTCTGACGGATGTCTGATAATCATAGAGTGCAAACGGTAATTTCTCATGCCAATCCTTATAAGTCTCAGTCATTTTTCCTACTATCTTCTTGATATTTTTATTGGCCGCTCCCACTGCCCCATTCATTTTTGGATGATACGGAGATGAGTTGTGGTGTTTGATCTTGAATTGACTACAAACTTCTGCTATCGTACTATTGTTCAAGCTCAGTGCGTTGTCTGATATGATCCTCTCGGGCATTCTATATCGATAAATGATCTCCTTCTTCAGGAACCGACTAACTGCTGACTTAGTAATGCTAGCGTATGAAGCAGCCTCCACCCATTTCGTGAAGTAGCCAATAACCACAAAGATGAATCGATGCCCATTTGAAGCTTTCGGTGAGATTGGTCCAATAACATCCATGTCCCAAATGGAAAAAGGCTATAGGGAAGTCATAACATGCAAATGTGACGGTGGTACATGAACTTTGTCTCCATAAATCTGGCATTTGTGGCATCTTTTGGCATAGTTGATACAATCTCCTTCCATAGTAGACCAATAATATCCAAATCTCATAATTTGTCTAGCCATTGTAAAACCATTAGCATGTGTCCCACAAACACCCTCATGAACTTCTTCCAGGATTTTCCTGGCTTCAACAGCATCAACGCATCTCAATAGTACCTGATCTTTTCTCTTTTTGTACAAGATATCCCTATCTAAAACATAATCAGAGGCCAATCTTCTTAATGTCCTTTTATCTTTCTCAGTTGCATGCTCCGGGTATTCAAGATTTTTTACATATCACAATACATCATGATACCAAGGGTGATCATCTTTTTCCTCCTCTTCCATGTTATAACAATGAGCTGAAACTTCAAAAATACTCATCTGAATAGGTCTCTATCCTCTAGTTTGTTTACTTTGATCATAGAAGCCAGAGTTGCCAAAGTATCTGCCATTTGGTTTTCATCACGTGGGAGATAATTAAAAGTAATGTCATCAAACTCCTCAATCAATCCCAGAACAATTTTTCGATAATCAATTAGTTTGGGATCTCTTGTCTCCCATTCTCCTTTAAGCTGATAGATTACTAAGGCAGAATCTCCATATACTTCTAGCACTCTAATTACGCTCTACAGCTGCTTGAATTCCCATAATGCATGCTTCATATTCTGCAATGTTGTTTGTGTAATCAAATCCAATTTGCATGTGAATGGATAATGATCACCACTAGGGGATACCACGATTGCCCCAATTCCATTTCCCACAGCATTTGATGCCCCATCAAAATTTAGCTTCCACGGACATTTTTTAGTAGTTGTCACATACATTAGCTCTTCATTGGGGAAATCAAAGCTCAAAGGTTCATAATCCTCTAAAGCCCTGCTAGCCAAAAATTCTGCTATTGCGCTCCCTTTTATAGCCTTTTGGTTCACATAGACTATATCAAATTCAGAAAGCAAAATCTGCCATCGTGCCATCCTTCCATTCAAAGCAGTTGACTCAATCATATACTTTAACGGATCAAGCTTCGAAATTAACCCGGTTGTGTGATATAGCATATACTGCCTCAATCTCTGAGTTGTCCAAATCAAGGCTCAACACAATTTCTCAATCGACGAATATCTCATTTCACATTCAGTGAACTTTTTACTAAGATAGTATATCGCCTTTTCTTTTCTTCCTAACTCATCGTGTTGACCAAGCACACATCCTATGGAGTTAGTAAACACTGTCAAGTATAGTATTAATGGTCTATCTGGATCAGGCAGAGATAATACTAGGGCATTTGACAGATATTGTTTAACTTTGTCAAAAGCTCTCTGGCACTCATCGTCCCATACACCTTGGTTGTGTTTCTTAAGAAGACGAAATATGGGATCACATTTCTCAATTAATTGTGAAATGAACCGAGCAATGTAATTTAACCTTCTAAGAAAACCTCAAACTTCTTTTTGAGTGCGTGGTAGAGGCAATTCTTGTGTAGTTTTGACCTTATCTGAGTCCATCTCGATTCTTCTCTCACTGACTACGAAACCCAGTAATTTCCCTGACCGGGCTCCAAAAGTACACTTTGCTGGGTTGAGCTTTAGTTGAAATTTTCTCAATCTCAAAAACAACTTCTTCAAAACTTTAATGTGTTCCTTTTATGTTCGAGATTTGGCGATCATATCATCAACATACACTTCAATCTCTTTGTGCATCATGTCATGGAATAAGGTTACCATGGCCCTTTGATATGTTCCTCCTGCATTCTTTAGCCCAAATGATATTACCTTATAACGAAAGGTACCCCACAATGTTATGAAAGTAGTTTTCTCCATATCCTCAAGGTGTATCTTGATCTGATTATATCCCAAAAAACTATCCATGAAGGAAAACAATGAGTATCCCACCGTATTATCCACCAATGTGTCAATATGAGGTAAAAGGAAGTTGTCCTTTGGGCTGGCTTTATTTAAGTCCCTATAGTCTACACACATCCGAACATTTCCATCCTTCTTAGGGACAGGAACAATATTGGCTACCTATTCTAAGTATTTTACCACTTGTAGAAAACCAGCATCAAACTGCTTCTTGACTTCCTCTTTTATTTTCAGCACCACATCAGGCCTCATCCTTCGTAGCTTTTGCTGAACCGGCTTGCACTCTTCTCTTATGGGCAAGCGATGCACTACAATATCATTACTTAGCCCGGGCATATCTTAATACGACCATGCAAAGACGTCTTTAAATTTTCGTAATAACTCAACAAGGTCTTACTTCGTCTCCTCATCTATGCGCGTTTCGATTTTCACAATTTTTCCTTCCTTTTAGACTATATTTTCTACCTCCTCTTCATGGGGCAAAATTTGTTTCTCATTTTGCTTCACCATTCTTAACAAATCTGGAGACAAGTCACAATCTCTGTCACCTTCAAAATCTTGAGATTCCTCTAAACACATGTCTTTCTCAAAATGGGCCTCTGAATCTGTAGTATTGTTGCTCATGTCATTGATATCTAGGGACTTGTGGTGGGCACCAAAGAATGTACAAAGAACAAATAAATTCGAGAACAACTATTTACATGGTATGAATAAGAATAAAAAAAATTTAGAATGAAATTAGAAGATCAAAAGAATAAAAAATGAAAGAATATTTTCCCGAATTGATCATTAAAGATGTATTTTATTGAAACAAAAGATGTTTGAACATGAGCCTATTTCACAAAAGAAATATTATTATTCCTAGGCTTAAAAACAACAAGTGTGTTCTGAACATTACTCTGTGTAATCTCTAAAAACTACAGGAAGATCCTCTGTAGTTCAATTGTTCAAAACACTTCTAGGTACATAAGGGCAAATGCCCAACAGGTTTCTTTGCCCAGCTTCTTCCTCATGTATGGCGTTGATGTGAAGATTATTATTTTCCAATAATCCTCTCTCCGGGTGAATTATCCCTCCTGATACAAAAGTTTGGGATATGTGAGGGAATGTCATCGATTCCCACTTGACTTCTTGCCCATTCAGCCGTGCCCTTCTTCTCTCTTTCTTCTTCTCTATTTCCCTCTTCATTTGTCTAGCGTCTGGCCTGAAACCCAAGCTAAAACGATCTCTTTTCTCTTTTAGGATTGGAACTTGTATCTCTCCTTGAAGATGTGTGCCCAGTCTTTTTCCCAGTAAGGCTCCTTTCTCCATCATCATTTGCAGGCCCATTCTCGTGGTCCTGGATATCTTAGGCACCGGAAACTCATTTCCTTCCAATATAAATGTGGAATTTACGAACTCTAAAGATCGAAAAGAGCATTCAGTTGTCTCTTCATTCGCCTCTAGATATGGCGTATCATTGGTAATAGTGGTCATGATGTCTTCTTCTGCATTTGTAGTGACTAGCTGACCCTCTGTTACTAGTTTCAATTTTTGGTGCAGTGATGAGGGTACTACCCCTGCCAAATGAATCCAGGGCCTCCCCAACATGTAATTGTAAGAGGTCTTGATATCCATTACTTAAAAATCCACTTCATATGTGTTTGGCCCAATCAACAACGGTATGTCAATCCTTCCCATCACTCTTCTCTCGGTGCCATCAAACGCTCTCACTATGTCCTGGCATGTTTTCATGTGAGAACTGTCTATAGGCAATCTTTTCAGCGTAGACAATGGTAAGACATTCAAAGCCAATCTATTATCTATTAACATACTTGGCAGAGTGTATCCCTTGCAACGAGTAGTAACATGCAGAGCTTTGGTCGATCCCATACCCCCAGGTGGAATTTCATCATCACTGAAGTAAATGAAGTTGTCGGCACTTATATTACTAACCAAACAGTCAAGTTTTTTGACAGTTAAATCTTTAGTAACATAGGTCTCATTCAACACTTTCATCAATGCCTCACGATGCACTTTTGAACTTAAAAGCAAGGCTAGCACTGATATACGAGCTAGTTGTTTGCGCAGCTGCTCTACCACGCTGTATTCACTGTGCTACAAGAATTTTAAAAATTCTTTAGCTTCTTCCTCTTTCATAGGTTCATTGACAAGTGCTTCAACCTCTTTCTCCTACTCAACTACCAAGGTCTTTGCTTTTACAGGCACAGTTCTGACATTTACCGAGTTGTAACGCCTTCCACTACGTGTGTAAGATCCTTCATTTTAGACCTCTTTAGAAGCACCAGCTGAGTTTTCCACTCCCAGTATTGTCACATTATAGCCGTAATTCCAAGGTACCATTTTGTTATCCTTGTAAGAAAAAGAAACAGGTTTCTGGATTACAACCTTTGGTGCCACTTGTGTTCCGCCCTCCGTATTTCTTGGCGGGGAGATGATGATCCTTGGGTAATTGACTTGTTGCTTTGTTAATTCTCCTTCTGTTGCATATATGTTTCCTCCCTCTGAGCCTTCTTCATAAAATTTCAATTCCTTATTTTCCATAAGACTTTGTGCTAAGACCCTGAACTCAGCACATTCCTGGATCTCGTGCCCTTCTGCTTTGTGGAACTCACAGTAGTTCCTTACTCCTTCGCATCCTTCAATAGAATTTAATTTTATCAACCCTCTTCTAACCATTTCTCTCCAGATTATTCTCAACGGGGTTTTTATCTTCGCAATATCCTCCTTGATCCTTCTCACGACATTTTCACCAATCGTGTTTATCCCTTTATCTCCATGGTTAGGTAACGGGTTCTCCGCACTAGGTGTATCATCAAACTTTACAATCCCCGTCTTAATGAGTCTCTCCACTACCTTTTTGAAGGCAGTACAATTTTCTATTGAATGCCCTGATATTCCTGCATGGTAACCACATTGAGCGTTTGAGTCATACCATTTAGGATATGAGGGCTGTAACGACTTTAGATAAAATGGGGACACCACATGTGCGTCAAATAAACTTTGATATAGCTCCTTATACATCATTGGGATTGGCGTAAATTTGAGCTTTTCAGAGTTTTACCTTGCGCCTGATTCTTGTCTTACCGACCCTTGTTGCCCAGCCGTAATTACCTTTGGCCAGCTAACAGTGATTACCTTCGAGTACCCTTTGTTGTATGTACTCATATTATTGACCTCATTATCCTTTTTCCTAGGAGCAGACTTTTTAGTGGTTTCCCCTGCTTCAATCTTGCTACCTCTTATGGCATTTTCAATCATTTCTTCTGCCATCACTATATCCACAAAGCTCTTGGTAGTACTTCCTACCATGTGGGTGATGAATGGAGCCTTTAAGGTATTGATAAAAAGCATTGTAGTTTCCTTTTCTAGGAGGGGTGGCTGAACTTGCATGGCAATCTCCCTCCATCTTTGCGCATATTGTCTGAAGCTTTCATTTGACTTCTTTTCCATATTCTGCAGTGTGATTCTGTCAGGCGTCATGTCTGTGACATGATTGTATTGCTTCATGAAGGCTTGGGCCAGATCTCTCCATGAGCTAATCCTAGCACGGCTGAGTTGTTTGTACCACCTGGATGTTGCCCCCACCAAACTTTATTGGAAACAATGAATCAAGAGTTGATCATTGTTAACATAGCCTGTTATCCGTCTACAGAACATAGTAATATAGGCTTCAGGGCAGCTGGTCCCATTGTACTTCTCAAATTCTGGCATTTTGAACTTATGAGGAAGCACCAAATCTGGAACTAAACTCAAGTCTTTAGCATCAATTCCATGATGATTATCAGCATTTTCCAAGGCCTTGAACTTTTCTTTCAACCATCTACAGCGATCCTCTAACTGCATTGAGGACTCAATTCTTGTCTTTTCCCCCTCTACTATATCTAAATCAGGGATAACAGGATTAGCAAGGTTATCTCCTCGGTTAGATCCTGTGCCCACTTGGAAGTTCATGGGCACTCTTGCATCAGTTTGCCCTTGTTGAGGCCTAATTATGACAGATGGCCTTCGAGGATACTCTTCAGGGTGTGCTTGTATATGCCGTGAGGTAAAATTCGGAGGAAAGTCCTCATTAAATTCTCCAGCGATATTCATGGGACCTTTTCCTTTGTCTATTGCTCCATTAGCTGAGTCATTTGAGCTACCATGTTCCTTTGAGCTTCCAGCATTTAGTCTCTCATTTCTTGTTGGAGCTTTGCCAATTGCTCTTGCATCTAGTCTTGCATATCTCTCTCGAACTGTTCAAGTCTTTGATCCATTTTTTTGTCTTGGCATGTGTACCGTAACGGTGTTCAATTTCCAGATTTTTCCTTCTCTCTCTCTCTTCGCTCTCTCTCTCTCTGTGGTAATTTCAACTAAACTTCAATGTATATGATGTGATGTAATGCAAATGCATGAATCCAAGGAGGCATCGATTCAGATTCAACTTCATTTAGAAAACTTTATTAGAAAACAAAATCCTTTACATAAAACGGACTACAAATATGCTTTCGCCCTAAGGCCCAAAGTTTTGATTTTCCCAAACAACAAGGCTAGCTCTTGACCACAATCTAACTGTAGCTCATATTTCGTGCTCAATGTATCAGCCTGTACTGCCAAATTCTGTAGGTGATCAGCTACCTCTTGAATTTGAACTATTGCTTTAACCATGAGATAATCTTGATTTCTAACTTGATCATGAGAATGATGGAGCTCTTTCTTCTAATGCCCTTCTCTTGCTTTAAGAAGCTCGATTCGGAGTTCACAATTTTGAACGTCGATTCTAATTTTTCAATCTTGCCCTTCATTTCCTCAATCTTGTTCAGACTTGACTTCAACTATTTCGCAGAATTACGGCTTTGATGGTGGTGAAGAGATCGTCCCAGTTCAGTCACTTTGGCCTTTAATCCGCATTTCTCCTTTTGGATTTATGACAAACTCCTTTCTAGGGCCTCATTTCGCATCTGCAGCTCTTGGAACTTCCTCTCCTAATGGTAAGCTTTGGCCTTTTCCTCTCGAATCTCCTGTTGCCACTGTTCCGAAGTCTTCCCCAATCTAGCATTTTTTGTTGATAGACAGAACTTCTTATACACTGTCTTTAGGCTGTCCAGGTCTTCCTTGACCCTTTTCTTTCCTTTTCTTAATTTTTTAGCCTCTAATTTTTGAACATCCACGTCTAACCTCAGATACATTTTCTCTTCTTCCAACTTCTCTATCTTCTTTCCAAGCTCTAAACTCATCTTTTAATCTCTAACTCTGATGGGACCACTTTGAAGCATTCCTCTCTTGATCGGGCGCCTTTTGGATTCAGCTCAGGGACGTTATCATTAATCCTTCTAATCCTCCACCCACTGTATTCTGGGGTTGTCATTGGGCCTGCAGATAATCTCTTCATCCTACGAATCTGATTCCAAGCACTAGAAATCTCTTTAACCCTCTTCTTATAGTTTTCCCCTCTGTATGAGAACTCACAATAAGCCAGCACATATGTCACTGGTACAAACTGTCTTAATCCATATTGCCTTAGTACAAGCAAATGGGCATACCCAACGGCTCCCAAAATTCCAAGTAAAGGAACCCAGTCGAAATTTCCACAACGACAAAGAATTTCATCGAGAAGCATCCAAGGAGCCCTCCACTCGATGTCTTCCTCTTGAAGGTTTTGAAGGAGCGCCATCTAGTTTTCCTCGGACACGTCTTCTCTCCTTGGTGTAGCCACTATTTCTTTTAATAGAGAATAATTCTCAGAAAAACCCGATAAGAAACTTTCTCCACCTTCTAGAAATAACTGTGGAACCAAGCTAATAACAACTACGCGCATCCAATGAACCTGCCTTCACCTACTCTCCGACATGTATTCAAAGATCTAAATGTCTCGGCTAAGATCGTAGGTACAGGCGTGACCCCTTTGTTAAGCTGATCGAATAAATCAGTAACTACTTCATCTACATGTCTTAGAGCTTTAGGGAAAATTACCAAACCATAAATACACAGGGCAAAGACGTCATTCTTCTTCTTTACAACTGGATGTGCTAGGATCAGGTCCCTCAAACTCACCCAAGGTATGCATTTACCCTCACCTTTCTCTTGAATTCTGGTTGCAACCCACTGTTCACTCATCCCCATGATATTTATAAACTTCTTCACAAAAGTTGGGATATTAGCAGCCATAGAATAAGCTTTGTCGACTTGGATCCTTGAACAGCGAAGCAAGGTTGTATATTCCTCTACCGTGGGCACTAAATCTACTTTCCCGAAAGTGAAACAGCTATAAGCAAAGTTCCAAAACTGAGTCATAGCCCAAAACAGATGCTTATCTACCTTGACGTCGAGCAAGTAAGGTAGATCGCTATAATTATGATAGAATAGCTACTTTGCCTCATCATCCCACTGGGTCCATATTCCTTTCAAATCCTGGAGCTCATTTTGGGTGATACTAATACGAGCGAAATCCCGTAGTTCCGACACATACCCTTAGCTAAGCTATCCCCTTTCTCTAATTGCGTTTGCTCTGACCACATGCAGACAATCGCATTGTCTTCCACTTTATCAAGGAATTCATTCTCCACAACCAGTTTTCTAACTTAGAAACTGACCGTGAATCAATACCTCTTAAAACATGAAATGACATGCACAAAAAATAAAACAAAACAAGTTAGTACCAGGGAATAAAATATAAAGCAAGTAAAATAAACAAACACCTATCTGGGTAACTACTAAGGTTTGGCATAGTTCTACTTAGGGTAAGTTCTTATGTTTTTTACGTGTGGTTTAGCTCTAAAGTTGAGGTACCCGAACCAGTAGATTCCTCAATCCTCACTCATTATAGGCTCATACGAATCGAGTTCGGTTCAAGGGAATACATTTCCCTATTACCATGCGGAAGTGAAAACTTCAGGAAGACATAAGTACAGATGTATCCCGGAAGCAATCCACTATCCCATGAGGAGGTGAAAACCTCACGAAGGCATAGCTTCTCGCTCGCACATGTGTGACCACAACGGTCATGCAATGCAATGCAGAGATATTTTATAAAATTAGAACCACATGCAATAAAAAGGATCATGATTTTTCAAATAAGAATTTTAAATTTGGACAAAAGGACAGGAAGTAATCAATTTTACGGCTTGACTCTCTTATTGGTCCCCAGTTGAGTCGCCACACTGTCGAAACCATTTTTTGAGGGTTTTATGAAAAAAACGAGGATCGACCTTGAAAAACAAAAAATAGGAGTCGCCACCAATCCCTTTTTGCTTAGGTGTGATTGGATCACCTTATAAAACATGTTTTTTTTTTAAAACATTAATTTTGGCCTACGAAATTTGAGAAAATAGGTCCGGGAGTCGGTTACATATGAGGAAGGGTTAGCAGCCTCATAACGCCCAAAAATTGGTACCTAATTGATAAAATCATGTCCTAATGTTGAAAATTTGGAAAATTTAAAATATGATCCTTTTATTTGAAAGAAAGCTAAAACTCACTTATCTCAAAGGAATAAAATGCCACACCCAATAAGTTAGGATGCGACAATCTCAAGACTTCAAAACTAAGCTTACTTTTATTTTGTAGAAAATCCTTACCTCGAGATACAAAATATTATATCTAATAAGTTAAGATATAAAATTATGAATTTTCAAGAGTAAGTTTTAATTTGAAATTTATAGGTTTAAAAAAAGGATACTTGATACCTTAAGTTCCAGGAGAAAAATTAAAACCCAGCAAGTTAGGATATAATTTTTCTCGAAGTCCCCAAATATCATATATCGCTGTATTTTAAAAAATATTTGAATAAAATGCGTCAATTCAAAATGTGTTTTTATAAAAAATGGTTTGAGTAAGATATTACAAAACATAAATACCAAATAGCAATTCTCTATAATTTCAAGTCATATTAACAAATAATACTAAGGTAGACAATTAACACAAGAATAGCATAACATAGCGAATGTTATACATAATGAAAAGACTATGCCAAGGCAATAATAACCAAATAAAAGAACACAAATAAACATATACAAGATATAAAAATAAGCAGCAACAATTAAAAAAATCTACATGAAATATAAAAATTCAAGAAATGAATATTGAACTCTACAAACAAGATTAAATATAGAAATAATTAAATGAGTGATGTATTTAAACACTGAATAAATATTATAACAAACAAACAAAAAATAAAAATATGATAATTTCTAAAACGATTAATAGACAATATATTTTAAATAAATGATACAAAAACTTAGAATATATGAAAAATACCAAGGATAACTCATAATAAATGTATAATTTAATAATTTAGTATATAAAAAATATATAATAATACATGATAAAAACAGTTATAAGTAAATAGTATATATCTTTAAATAAAAATATATTTATAATATAATAATCATACAAACTACATATTTAATATAAACAATATAAACAATATATGTTATACAATATACAAAAAGTTATACAATACTGAGGATAAAATGATTTAAATGTCATATATAATATAATATAATATAATAATATATAATATACAAAATAAAAAGTATAATATAATAACTAATGTACATAATATATGAATAATATTAAACTTAATAAAATAAAATAATAGATAATTCAATACATATACAATACTGAAATAATTAAAAACAAGAATAAAAATAAAAAGAATTAAATAAACAAGGATCAAATCAGAAAATAAATAAAAATCAGGAGTAAAATTATAAAAATGGATGATATTGAAACACGCGCCAAAATATAAGGACTTATTGGGCAATTATGTCCTATCTCTTAAACGGCGTCGTTCTGATATCAGTCTTTAAATAGTCCGAGGGACCAAATTGAAACATAAGCCATAATTCTGGGCCCCATTGTAGATAAAAAAATGTAACTGGATGTAATTATAAAATTGAAGTAATGCGGAAAGGCCTATTGTGAAGTTAGACCTTTTAACAAAAACGTGCGGATCCTTCCCGTGTCGGGTCAATGCGCGGGTCATAGCTTTTAAACGACGCTGTTCTGGTCATTAATGGACCACACCAAGAAGACGTCGTTCCATGGGCCTATATAAGCTAAAAATTAGCCAAAAAATCATTTTAAACACCTTAAAAAAAAACAAAAACAGAAGCCTTGAAAGGCTCTCTCCCTTCGACCGAGGCCGACTCTCGACTGGTTCCGTGGATCGCCACCGCGACGCATCACCAGACGCGCCACCTCAGACGGTGGTCGGAGTGCCAAATTTCTCTATTTTTGAAGCCGAATTAAAGGTAGTTTTTTATTTGTTATTTTTTTTAACAGTATGTGTATATGTAAAAAATAGCATAGATCAAAAAGAAAGAAAAAAAATAAAACAAAATGGAATACATGAAAATCACCTCTGTTATTCTCTGTATTTTTTTTAGTGTATATTTGCCTGTATATGTGTGTCTTTTACAGATTTCGTTAGGGTTTTTATAGCCCAAAAATAAATCGATAAAAATAAATACAAAATTTGTCTTGCTTGTTTTCTGCCATTTCTTTCCATTTTGCTGTTGTGTTCTTTCCCTTTTTGCAAGTCAACAGCGAGGGATCCGGCGGTAATGAAGGCTGGTGGCTGCAGCACGGAGAAGATCTACGTCGCCTAGGGTTTTCCAGGAACCCTAGGTCTTCTGGAGCTGTTTGGGCATTGGGCCATTTTGGGCCCCGTAGGTTTTTGGGTTTCGATATGGGTAGCTTGTTTTAGGTATTGGCTTGTAATTGGGTTTTGGGTATTAGTTTGGGCCTGTTTTTGTTTAGGTATTTGTTTTTGGGTTTCTTATTTTCATGGGCCCAGGCAAAATGGGCTTATTACATCCACATTGACTTGTATTTAACATGTGTTCTTTACCAATACCTGTTACATGCCTAACTTGATCTTTGCAGGATATTAACTGAATCCGAGCAATGCTTGAACTTTGAAACTGGAAGACTTTTACGACACGTTTGGTTCATTGAAATGGAATAAAGATGTAATGGAATAAAATTGTAATTAGTAATTCAATTGTTTGGTTGAGTGGAATGAAATAGAATTGTAATAGTATTCTTGTGTTTCGTTGAATGGAATAGATGTTGTAATAGCATAAAAAAAACTAAAATGTACCCTTAACAGAATTTTTTTTACGTAAATGATTATTGTTATTGTTATTAAATTTTAATAGGATTATTATTAAATATAATCTAATAAAAATAAAAATAAATAATTTTATTATATTTTATTATATTTATTATTAAATATAATTTAATAAAAACAGTAGTATATAATTTAATAACATTCTTAATATAATTTTTTATATTAAATTATATTAAAATATTTAAAATATTTTATTTTTACATTTTCTAAGTCCAAGTTTTAAAGGACTAATCTGGAAATTAATTTTGTTTTGTTATTCAAGGTTGCATGGAATAGCCATTCTTTGGTGATACCAAAGATTTGCTATTATGGGAGGCCAAGGAATAGAAAAGTAATCGTTGTTCCATTTGTTGGATCGTCGGTACACCACGTGGGGCTATAAAAAAATTATTCCAGCGATCATCAACCACGAATCCATGTATGAGGAATGAATCAGGTTGAAATATGGTTGAAGATATACCTTTCAAACTGAAAATGGCAAATAACGTTGTTGGTTGGAATCATTTGCACGATCTCAATCCTAGCTGCAACAAAGTGTCTTAGCCTCTACATAGTCCAACCAGTCAAGCATGAACAGAAAACTCTTTTGAACTTTTCAAAGAGCATGTAAACTTTTGGCTGCTAAACCTAGTTTTATTTTCTTACTCTATTTGCCACAATTTGGGATTGTATATCTTTTATTAATACCATCTATATTAAAAATAGAATAATTCCCCTTTTACTTTTAAGAGAAAATCATGGAAGATATTGACATTATATTCGTTCCAAAATAATACTAACTTCCAAAAATATCAACTCTAGAAAGAAGTTGGGAATCATATTATAAAATCATAAATTTATTAGAAAACAAGCTCCTTAAGTGCGGAATAGACCCTAATTAACTATTGCATTTGATGGCAAGTCAACACCCCATACCTGACCCGATCATTGAGTCCGGGCTACGGGATGCCACATTAGTTACCGGAGCAACTACAAACAAGTAATTTCAATTCAACAATCCATGCATGTTGTTAAAATCATTATGCATTTACAACATGCTTCATAATAATATCCGAACAATAATCCAAGTTCATACACAATGTAATACTTCATATTTATTGTTCAAAACACATTAAACTCAAATATTAAAAAATAACTAGACACTTTCTTTTATTACTTCATTAATTCACCGATGTACATATCATACTCTATACCATGAAATTTATTTCATATCATTTCCTCCCAAGCTTTGATGATGTGATGAGATGAGTCGAAGTCGTGCTACTTCAAATGAGTACTTCAATCTGATATTTCACCTATATGTTTAAAACACACGTTAAGCTCGTGAAAGCTTAATAAGTACCCATCTTTTTCCTATAATCTATAATATAGAAAAATTTCGCTAAACTTATTGCACAAACTTTTCATTGATCTATTTTTTTTCATTGGGATTCAATCCAAATCACGATGTCATTTTCTTGTTCCTGAATGGGTTTCATCAAATTTTTATTCAATTTTTTAGGTTTATGCTCTACTCCGAGTAAAGATCTGACCAATTTTGATTTACGCATATAGAACAAATGACCCAATACCACATCTTTTGCTATGATTTCATTTCCTTTTTAGTTTAATTTATTTCCTTTTTCTTTCATGTTTTCCACCAAATATTCAACGTATTTATCATATTATTCGATTAATTAATAGTTTGAAATCGTTCTTATTTCTATTAAGAATTTGTAAATAAAACAGATTGATGATTATGATATAGGTGGTAATCATAAATGTATTACCAATTGGGTTTTTTTTTCTAAATGGAACCTGGATGCTTCATTTTATCAGCCAACCAAGCCAACCATAAATCATTCTAATTGAAAATATTAATCTTGATACCCCAAAAAAATGAAATGGATCTCTAATTGTTCATTACACTTCACGCTACATATTTTTGATAATTCAATCAATCTTTTTTTTTTGGGGGGGCGGAACAGAGGATATCTCGATTGGGCAAGAGAATGGGGGAATCTCATATGACCCAATATATTTGACAAGTTGCACTATATGTCAACCGAAACTGCATTTTCCTCTCTCGGATTTCAAAAAGGAACTTTTGGAACACCAATAAGCATTAAAGGAAAAAAATTAAATACTATATTTTACTTTGATCTACTTGAATCCAAATCTCATTTTTACCTTGATTTTTATATATTAAAAAATATTATTACTAGTACAATTACTGAATATAACTTAATAATCAACAGATCATTCCATATCTATAGGATTCATTATTACCATAACTTACTACTTCTATATTTTCATGGATTGATAGGAACAAACCTTTTACCAGTTTAATTCACTACATTATCACTTCACGGTTTAATAGAAATTGTTACCAGAATCCTTTACTTGTCATCTCACTGTGTGACAGGAAATTTTCATCAGAACTTACTTACATAACTATTTATTTTATCATTTTATTTTATTATTCAATAGAGGCCCAATGTAGACTTAACAGAACACATAGGGTATACAAAAATAATACAGTAATGCACTGAAGTACAATAATAAAACAGAGTATGTAACACCATAAACCCGGCCTAGAAGTCTAGACTGAATTTGGAATGCTACATTGATCACCGAAGTGAACGTGGGAAAATTTGACAAAAACTAGTCGTTCACAATTCCATTTCTGAAAATATTTATCTCAAAACAACCCAAAACATTTAATCGTTTAAAAATACCGTTAGCAAACGTAACAAAACATAATGTACTGATAAAGTTTAAAACAGTAATGGTACCATAGTATTATAAATCTTTACAATCCAAACTAAATGTAAAAACTAGAAAACACAAACTGCTCAATTGCTATTCACAAAATGCATGCACGAGACCTCAGTACTAAGTCCAAAGATCCGAATCGAGAATCGTGCACGAAGGGAAACGGAAGAGGGGGTGAGCTACACGAGCTCTGTGTGAGATCAAACCTGCTAAACTACAGAAGCAGAAACAGAGGAATAGAAGCAATTCAGAACCAGAACATATTTACAGATAGAGGACAGGTAAGCGAATTCAACCCAAACCAAACATACACCATATGTAACTCTACAGTCATATGGCCTAATCGGACATAGTAGCAGAAATTTGCAGTAGTTACAACCTAGGCCTAAGCCTTTACCAGAATCAAAACCAGCTTGGGCCTTAGTCCATCACATGAGTTTCCCTTAGGCATGAGTGCCTTTCGGACAAACAAAACAATCAGACATTTCAGTCAATCAAACCTAGAAATATTTCAGTCACAATGTCAAATAGATGCATATGAGTGCAAATGAGTTATAAAACAACCCACCCATCCAGCCGGCACACCACTTCGTACCACTAACACACCATGTGGGGATAAAATCAACCCACCCATCCCTACATTCTGAGTAGGACCTTGAAAAGCCCATCTAACCTTATACCTCCCCTATGATGTCATCCCGGGTTGCCTGGCAACAATGATCATCAGCATTGTCCTCGACCCTCAGGGAATTGGGACTGCCCTCTACCCTCTGGGAATTGGGCTATCAAAATGCAGATAAACTGTCAAATCGTAAGTTACGCAGCAAAGCTAGCGTATAAGCTGTAATGTGCAATACGGTAAACCGTGGTACAGACATGTAGTATGAACTGCCAGATCAGATATTGGTACATAGCGTAGCTAACGTATATGTGGTACAGTGCAATGCGGTAATCCACTATACCAATGAGTTGCAGTAAAACAGTCAGATCAGATCGTAAATCTCCCTTCTCTTTAAATTCCCACCCAAAATAATTTTGTGCAAATGTATGAATGCATATGCATGTATGCAATCAGGTGATCACAATCAGAATACCAATTGTAGATAGATCATCAGAAGTAGACACTCACCTCCCATCAGTCAATTACAGAATTAGATATGTGCACATTCACAACTCAAGTTTAGTATCGAGCTTATCACACAACCAACCATAATTTACACACAAAAATCGAAGTCAGATCAGAACCATAACTACCCTTGCTAAAGCTTAGCCAAGGGTTGAAACACACAGAGTCACGATGGCATTCGATTTGCCTAAAAATCAGAATCTGGCGAGTTAGGGCCACATGCCCGTGTGCTCCAGCCATGTGGAGGAATCCAGGCCGCGTGGGGATCCAAACACCAGTGTGAGGGGTGGCACACGCCCGTGCGATAGAGGCACATGCGGATGTGGTACAGGGGCACAGCCGTGTAAACAGGCTGTGTAACTCACTGTCCAATTTCGATAAAACCAAGTGCAGGGCAGACACGGCCGTGTGAAGGTGTCATACCCCCATGTGGCCATCAAACACGGCCATGTGTCCCATGACACACGCCCATGTGGAATCCCTAAATTCCCAAATCAGTCACATGGCCATGTGGCTAGGCCGTGTGACCCCAAAACCCTAATACTCTAATTCCCAATATCACACGCCCGTGTTCCCGAGGGACACGATCGTGTAAAAGTCGACAAAAATCCCCAAATCCGCTACACGACCGTCTGGCTAGGCCGTGTTCACCCAATATGGCCCGAAAACCCTAATTCCCAAATCCACACGGCCGTGTGCCTCAGTACACGCCTGTGCGGCCACCGGGGAGGTCACGAAACCTCTCCAAAACAACCTTGAATACCTCATTTAAGCTACAGTAACAGTTCCTAACCCTTGCTCTATCAACGTATATCAGAAAACAAAGTTTTTCCTTCACTTTTAACATCTAAAAGCTCAAAAACAACGGGGTTATTGTATAGTTACGAAAAGCCAAATGAAAGGGATTCACAACATAAGATGGCAATTGATTTAATAGTAGAATGTAGTAGTAACTAGATTAGAATCCCACACCTGATTGCGACGACGGAGAAGATGATAGAGGAGCAGAAATCCCCGATGCCAAAAACCAACACCGAACCTTGAGTATTTTTTTAAGAAGCGAGAAGTAAAGAAAAGTAAAAGAGAAAAAAAGAGAGGGAAAGTTGGAAACGTGAAAAGAAAATAAAATTAAGGTAAACCCCCACTAAATAATCCCTAAAATAAAATAAAAATACAGTAATAACTTAAACAATTAAGGTACCCAAAATAAAGTTGAATCATCATTTTAAAACCTAAAATAAATGTACCATTCAAGACGCACACACAACGTCTCGAACCCAGAACCTCAAGGTAAGCTAATACTCACTTAACCACCAGAACAGTAGGCCCATTCTTGTTGCTAATGTGCATAGTTACTCACTTATACGCAGCCTCCTACTCTCTCTATGCTCAAGACCCAATACTTCTAGGCCCAAATTTCGGGGTGTTACAGAGTACCACCAGAATGCTATGTTAGAACAGGACATCATTGAAGTGCGTAATCAGAACAGAGAGCGTGCTAAGTTTTTCCTTAATGGAATTCCATATATATCCTATTAATTCTTATCTTGTCTACTTGGGCACTTATACTTTCTCATTTTCATAACAGAATTTGCTTATTTAGAACTTATTTCAGTTTAATCATTTTTATCATGAAATCCACTATTCTTTGTAATCCAATCTCACTTTCACTTTTCATACATGTACTATTTCATCATACTTTCTTACACATTCTATTTATCAAATATAATATTTCACGATTTAACTATAATTTACACTATCTTTTTTTCAATTTAATCCTTATCTTTCCACAAATTAAAGAAAATATGTAATTTGAATTACAACAATTATGTTTTTTTTTCATTTTCAACTATATTCTTCAGTTATCAAATATTTTCTTGTAAACTTTCATAAATTTTCAATTTAGTCCCCTTTTGTCATAAAAGTTCAATATTCACTAATTAATCATATTAAATCAATTTTCTTTCTTGTTACACTTTAATCACATAATTTATCGCAATATCTTGTTTCACATATCAATTTTTTATGTATTTCACTTCTATTATTTCATCCAGATATTTTCTCAAGTTTGACAATTTAGTGCTTGTCATCATAAAAATTCCATATTTTTCCACAATTTCACTTTTACAATATTTTATGCATATTTCATCATCTCATAACAGATTCATTAAACTTTTATCTTCTTATTCACATATTAAATTGCTTTACATTTTATTTTACTAATTTACCATAAAACTTTGCTAAGTTTACATTTTTAATCTTTAAATAACAAGATAATTTATAGGTACTTATCTTTTCCAAATTCAAATCACTTGCTCTTACTTTTTCCTCATCACTTGATTCATTTTTTCAATTTCTTTCTTCAACATCATATCATAACATAAAATTTTCCATGAGTAATATTCACTTTAACATCTTTTCTTTACTTTTCTAATAATTAAACTTGAAAACAATATGAAACCTTAACATTCATAACTTGTTCTCTTGGAATCAAGCTTTAGCTTATTTTCTCTTTCCTCTAGCTTCAATTTTCTTGAATCTAAATTGATATTCTTACTCTCCATGATCTCTATATCCTTTTTCTCCTTTGATTTCTAGGTGAAAATGGTGGATTTTTTATATATAAAAAGACCAAATTGTAAAGAAAGCAAACTTTCTTCTTCTCATAGATGGTGAAACATGAATAATGGAAAATATTAACAATGTTTTCTTTTCATTTATTTTCCAATTCCTTAACTATTAAAATTCAACATCAATATCCATAATAATTGTGATGTTTCATGATAATTATCTTAATTGGAAAATGACTATTTTACTGTAACACCATCAACCCAATCCGATTCGCTGAATCCGAATCTTGGGTGTTACCACACCAAACACATAACCTATAACACTAAAATTTGGCAAATAACACATTATTACAGATGATCCTAGATTAAGTTACATTCTAGGACTAAATTTCAACAAATTAATAAGGAATCTAAATAAATATAATTATACAAAATAATTCATTCTAACACAATTATTTGGCGGATACAATCTCATTATATTAAACTCCTACATAACAACTCTACAGCAGCATTGTATGCATAATAACCCATTACGCCTCTTCTATGGCGTAGTCATGGTGTCGTCCCTCCAGTTGCGTACTCAACATCTATACTTGAAACATAAAGGCAGAATAAGTAAGTTCAAAAAACTTAGTGAGTGACGAAACAATACGCATTGACGAATACTTATATTTTTATAATACCGTCTGCAGTCTACTCAATTGATTCGTTCACTTGCTCTGGCGAATACCCTCAAAGAGTCAGAATTGCTCTTATACGCCAACTACTGTACTTCTCCTCTTACCAATTCTTATACTACTAAACTGTGTCATAATCTTTTCCTTTATTTTCATACACTTCCCTTTCCTATTACTCCAACAAGGGTCTTTTTTATAGTCTAATACATACTGAACATATCCTCTCACATACACTTCTTTCAAAATGACTATTTACAGATACAAAACTTGACACTTTCACGTTTGGCAGATAGCTCTATAATTCATATACCACCAACTCTCGATTAGTTATCGATAAATTAATTCTCAGTACTTGCTATATTTAGACAAAACATCATCCAAATTAAAGTTTCAATATGTCCCGAAGGATGGAGACTACTCAGATTTTGTAATTCCAAGGTTATACCCAATTTATTCAGATATGGCGGATACCCTTTTTACATATCTGAAATATCCATTGTTGTTCATAAACATCTTATTCTATATTGTACCGTTTACTCACAAATGTATTGCTCTCAGTCCATTCCAATTATCTCATCCTTTACATCTTTGATCAAACTTATACTGAACTTACCATATAGTGGTTTATCATTTTATTCCATACTATGAAACCGAGCACTTCAGATAATTAAGCATAATATACTCTCAAGATATATCCAAAATATACTTCAAAAGCAAACATACTATTTACAGAATACGCCATAAGGCCTTCATTCAGAATACACCAACAGGGCTACATATAGAGTCACATGTTTATTGTCTTGGCGGACTTCATTGAGGTGCCATGGTTTCTTTCTCATGGTTTTATTCAGAGATTCATGTATCATGATCTGCCAATTGGATTCATTCATTATCGAAGGCTATGCCATGAACATTCATATCATATCATTTCATATCTTTTTATGTCATGGGTCTTAGCCACATGGACTTACGCACATCACGTATTGCGATCTACTAGTTCAGTCATTAAATTACTGAAGGCAACGCTATGGATGTTTCCATATCAAAAAGTATCATGGGTCATAACCACATGGTCTTTCATTTTTGTTCATACCGTGTCTTGCCAATCTGGTTAGCAATATGACTACCCTACCTGTAACACCCCTAACCCGAGACCATCGCTAGAATAGGATTAAGAGGCATTACCGACCAATCAAAACATTTAACATCTAAAATTTTACGACACAAAGTCAATCATATTCAATCACATTCATTTATTATCATACTGTCCTTTATCAAGGTCGAGGATAAACCGAAACACATACAAAATTTTATGAAAATTTAAAACTTTGCTAACATTCAGGAGAGACACGGCCATGGGGGGAGACCGTGTTCCCTCCACGGCTTCTATACACCCCCGTGTGTCCTACCGTGTCTATATACTGACTTAGTTTCCACGGCCACCAGACACACCTGTGTGTCCTTACCGTGGTCCTATACTGACTTCCCCACCACGGCCACCAAGCACGCCCGTCTTCCATGGCCGTGTGCTCTTAGCTAGCTACTGAGTTGCACACCAAGGCCATCTGACACCCCGGTGTCGAGGTCGTGTACTACTAAGCTGCATTTTGCCAATTCACCCACGGTCTCTTGGCACGCCCGTGTGCCCTGACCGTGTGACATAATAGGCCATTTTGCAAGGCCAAAATACCACCCACTTAGGGTCAAACCTACAAGCAACACATACCAAAACATGTCATGCACATAAGGCAACCTAAAAACTTACCAAAATGACCATTCAATCTATGCATTCTATTCCCATTCCAACCATAACAAATTCAATACCAAAACTTATCTCATCAACAGGATAAACATTCAATACCAAACATCATTCCTTCTCAATTTCACTAATTCATATTAGCATTTTATCAACACCAAGATACAATTCATAAGTCAACTTCTCAAACCACAAACCATGCCAAAAGATGCATCACTTATACCAAGTTCATTCATGCTAAAACTAGCACATAACTAGCCACATCTCATGGCTACTTACAAACTATCAAACATGATTCAAATGACCAGCCTATACATGCCATATTTAGCTATGTACATCTTTCCAAAATACCCCTAAATAGATTGCCGATAGTGTGACTGAGATGCTGACGATCCCCTGATCCAAGCTAGCTTTACTGACACTGCAAAGCAGAGAAACAAATCACACAGTAAGCTTTATAAAGCTTAGTAAGTTCATAACATAATACATAATATCATCAACTCAAATCAATGTATACAATAGCCATCACATAGATCATTTCTTATATACTCATATCATATCATCTATAATTAAAAATACTCATTTCCTCAATCATAGCTCGATTATACTCATCAACCACAAAGGTTCAATACGTACCTTAGCTACATATAGCTGTTAAACCACCAAAATATTCAATGCTCGATAATACTTGTTAATCATCCTTTAATTTTCATTCAATTTAATCGCACACATAGTGCTATATGCATAATCATAGCATTTTTGTCATCACACACTTAGTGCCTATTCTTTTAATCGACCTGTCTCGGTGTCGCACACACAGTGCCAAGCAAATAAGCCGTAGCTTTCATATCATCGCACACCCAGTGCCTCTCATTTCTGTTTCGATTTACATTTTTGCACACTTAGTGCCATCAACTAAATCTTGCACATAGCATCTCAATTTCATACACATATACATATTCAATTCATAATACTAAAACACATCTCATTAACATTTATTATATCCGAACTTACCTCGAACGTCGACTATCGATACGGTCGATTAATCGAGCACTTTATCTTTGCCTCAATCTCGATCCGAACCTCTTCTCTCTTGGTCTATACACATTCAAATTCAATCCATTCAATCACTAACTCATTCAATTTAGTCCACACATACACATTTGGGGCATTTTACAAAATAGCCTTCACATTTACACATTTCGACACTTTAGTCCATAATTCACAAAATCATCAAATTCATCAAATTCCACCTAGCACAAGCTTAGCCGAATTTTACTAATATCCATACAAACCCACACATTTCATCTATTTCACATTTTAGTCCTTCAAAATAATGTTTTTATAATTTAGCCCTATTTAGCTAAATTTACCAAAAATCCATGAACAAAGTATGTCCATCTAACTCATATTTTTCATTTAACACCATAAAACATCACAAAGCTCAACATAGCATCAATGGCATCTCACACAAACATCATCAATACTCAAAATTAATATATGAGTTTGATAGCTCTCGAAGCAATGATTACAAAAACGTAGAAATTATCAAAAACTAAGCTCAAACATACCTTGAATTAAGCCAAATTCTAGCCGAAAATTACAAAACTTCAAACCCTTATTCTTCCTCCAACTTTCGGTAACAACAAAGATGATAACCTTCATCTTTTTCTTTCATTTACATTATTAATATTAAATATTTTACCTATTTGCCCTTTTATTAAACATATAAGACAAAATACAATAAGGCTATTAAGTCATTTAGCCATCCACTAACTTAATAATGGTGTAATTGTCTCGTAAAACCTCAACATTAATAAAACAACAAAATTTAAGTATTTATAATTCAGCACATAGCTTTTACTCTTTATACTATTAAGTCTTTTCTATTAATTCAACACGCCAACAATCAAATTATCACATAAAATTTTCACACAGACTATGTCACATATCATTCACACAGAAAATATCATTAAAATATTTTTTTACGACCTCGGATTTGTGGTCTCAAACCATTGTTCCGACTAGGGTCTAAACCGGAATGTTACACTACCAGAGACATCACAAAGGGACTTAAGCATGATAAACACTTACCAAACTAATTCATATATCAGACAATATCCTTACCTTCCAATCTTGAACTGTACTTAAATTCATATTCAATATCAATCAATTCTAACATAACTTCATTCATATAGTCGTATATGTATCATATTCATACTATACTATCCATGATTTCTGATTCGTAGCCTGATCATTTTCATTTAGAAATACTCTAGTAGGAACAATATACATGCCAGAGTCAAAGAAGAAACTCACCTGATAACTCACTTAAAGCAGCTTGAACTCCAAGTCCAAACATCCATCATGAAACAACAGCAACCACTCCTTTCAAACTATAGGAATATCATTAAAACTCATTCGTATCTAATTTACCATCAACTCAGGCATTGAAAACTTCCATGCAAAACCTTATACTTACATCCTACAGTTCATGCACCTCTTACAGACTTACTCTTTTAGAATTTAACATGCAGAATGGTAATATTTACCTAGAAATGGAATAACCACTGATTAGATCTAAACCTTGAGCTTTCAGTTTATAGATGAAGAAATACCATTGTATCATAGTAAAAGAACTAGAGAATAGCATAATCTAAAAGAAGAAAACTCATCTCAACTCTTCCACGTATATATATAGCCTTAACTCACTTACTACAATTCGACAATTGTTATTTAAATTTAGAGTTTGTCCTACTTAATAGTCTACAAATTCTGAGAGTAACATTAATGAGAACACAAAATAATAAATATCAGATTAGTCTATCAAGTTGATTCCTAACCAAAATACTTACGACGTAACTAGCACAGTAACTAAAACAAATATGTCATTATCTCAAATCGTATTTGCCCATTTACACTTACCAACTTCTTCATCTTCGCATAACAACACATTCTGATATAAGTCCTTACTTTCAACCCTAACACTACTATATGCCCATTCTATATGCCAAATGAGTCAATCGAGCGGATAACACCTTGTCAAATAGATTATTTCACACCTATGCGCCATTACTTTAGAGCATTAGAACTAGATGTTATAACTTTTCTCCCCTTAACAAAAATTTCACCCTTGAAATTTTAGCGTCGAAGAATTCCAAATACCTAACAAAAATTATTTGTTCGCGCCCAGTTCCCGTCACCAATTAGGCAAACTTCCCCAACTTACTCATAAATTTTTTCCTTCCATTAACACCTTTGAAAACCTTAGTAAGAGATTGCCATCCTCTTTGGAAAAAAATTAGAATTTTGGCAGTTAACCCTTTAATTTCGAACGTTGCATACTTACCCTTTTTACAGATGTCAAATTTTCATTAGAGAACTCGAACAATTTTCACGAAATAAATTTCTTGCACACGTTTGCTTCTATAAAATAGAAGATTAAGCATTTCTTCAACATTTTTGCTGAATCATTTTAAACCCTAACCTCTTTTTTGCTCAATCCTTTTGTATTTATCGTCTTTAATCTCATATTTCCTAAAGGTAATCTTTTCTTCTCTTCTTGTCCTCACTTACTTCCCATTTACATTTATCGATGCCTAAAACAAACACTCGAGGAAAAAGACGAAGCCAAAATAATCGAAGTATTACTCCCAGAGATCCCTTCTCTTTCGTTCCCCAGAGTATCGATGATACTCCCCCTATGTGTGTCAACTCCCTTATATGAATGCAGTACAACCCAAGATGAAATACATAAGTATTTAGGGTCTCGAGGCATTAGACACCCAAACTTTACTTATGATTTCATGTCATAAAAAATTAGGTTATTTTCACTTTTGTTCCTTCAATTTTCTCATATTTATTCAACCCCTAAAATTTTGAATAATTGTACTTGAACCTTAAAACTTTTTACATCTTTAGGATTTAGTCATTACTTTAATTTAGTGTACCACAACATACTTCTCAATGCAACTTTATTTGATACTCCTCAACCTTCTCTTTTATCAATTTCACTTCTTTATTTTACTTTATCAAGAAATCAATTGTACACAATCTCGATTTTATTATTGCTTTTAAAGTATAACAATTTTAAGGGTGTTACAATATCCACCTTCCCACATCGGATACAAATTGAAGGCACATTTAAACCTTTATCAACTGACCTTACCTTGGTAGGCATAAAGTTTCTGAGACACCTCCAAGTAAAATTGTTGACCTCCGGTGGGAAATGGCCATTCCAAACCTTCAATCAAGAACCATTGGCTTCATTCAAAATAGAATTGGAATACAAATCAAAGGCTAACTTGCATCTTGATTTCATCGAATAAAATCCATTACTAGACCAATGCCAAATCATCTTATCCAGACCTTTCTGCGGAGCTATTGGGATCTTATAAATTCAACTACAATCAAATTATCTCAGACATCACCAGCCTCACTAAGTAAATCACACACCTTCAATATATATATATATTCAGGGTGGGTTCAGCTCAGGCATAAAAACTCTACCCAGGGCTCGACCTGAACAGAAAATGGGCCTATACATTTTCCCAAGCCCTTTTTTTTCCTTTATCTACTTGTCCAAACCCTCCCATATTTCGAGCAGGCCTTTGGATTCAGACTGATAAGCCGACCCTTAGACAACTCTACATACATGCATAGTGAACAATTAACCTTACAATTATAATCAAAATGTCAATTGATTTTTATATGAATTTTTAATAAATATATTTATTAAATAATTTTCCTTTTCATATACATTATGAATGTAAGTGTATCATAAATCTTATATTTATTAAATATCTCACTTTAATAAATAAGTCTGAAATTGCGAGGATGCTAACAATCATATATTCCTCTATAATTGATCAGGCAGGTGAATATATGCATTAAAAGATGGTGACAATTAGCATGTATATATACACACACATGTATACATTCCAATTAGCCAGGTGAGGCAAAATCAAGCACATGATGATGACGATGAAGATGATGAAGAATGAAGGTAATTGCATATTCTTTTTTCTTTCTAAGAAAAACAAAAAGGAAATTAAGAGGCATATATTCATTTGTCAGAATATATTATAATTGGAAGGCAAATCCCGTATCTGCTCACCTTATGAAGTTTATAGTGGATGCCACCACAAAAGAGATGTCTAGATCGATTAGGAACTAATATAAAATATTCTGAAAGAAAAAGAAAAATGAAACATTTAATTTTTTTTTAAGTGCAACAACTATAATATAGTTACAAATATAAATAACTATAAATCGATCGTATTAATAAGTCGAGACTAAAATTAAATTAAGGTTAATTAAATTAAAACTTAAAAACCTTGCGCATATAATTATGTATAGTAAATTTTAAATTTAAATTTTTGTCAAGTGAACCGAAGTCTCATCTAGTTAAATTCTAAATATTTGATTTTTGTTAAAAAAGTAAAAGCAGAAAATTTCAAAGTTAAAATTATAATTAAAATCTAGAATGTCATTAATATTATACATGCTAAATTGCATGTACGCAATTTAAAAAATAATTAAATATGACATTAAATACGATAAGTTATAAAAAGTAATACCAATACAATACAATATAAAGAAATTATTTCAAACAAAAGTTGAATAAGAAATATCAAAATTTGATATTAAAAATTTATTTTATATTTTTCCAAGATACAAAATTCATCTATATTTTTTCCATCATTCACCTAATCTAACATGATTTTAACTTAAAAGGTATCTTATGCTTTAGCTGCAATAGAAAAAAAAAGGAGTATCGTATGCTTTCTTGACTATGTTAGGGGACTTTTCCATATTAAGATTCCAACACATCTTACTTCATGTTTAGTAACTATCAAAGTCGCGTTTGTTTAATTGCAAACAATTTTCGGAAAATGAATTTTAAGGAAAGAATTAATTTTTTTAAAATTTGATATATTAAGGTGTTTGGACGATTTTATGTAAAATATTTTCGTTATTTAGTAATTCTTTTGAAATCATTTTTAAAATTTTTTTTTGTGAAACGAACATGATATAAATATATTTGTTACAAAATATTATAATACAATTTTCTTTGACAATTGAAATTTATTTTATAATAAGATAATATTTTGTAATAATCAATATCATGTACAAACTTGATAATAAATAATGCCTAATTTAAATTACATATATTCTATATATGAGAGTACTTATTGACACATTAGACTTGTAAGAGATAAATGAAGTTGAGCATTATTTAAACAAATATTCATATTTATACAATTAAAATATTCATATTTTATACTAGGTTAAAAAATGCCGTAAGTCCTTGTGAGTATTTATATTTTTGGGAATTTAGTATGACCTTTTAGATTTTAAAATTTACATCCCACTATTAATGCCATTAAATATGTTTTGTTAAATTCAAGTTCATTACAACGCTATTTATTAAACATGACTACCAAGTGAGTATTTTTCATGTAAAAATATCATATTAGTAAATTTGACAAAAAAAAAATTTACAGTGTTAACAATTAGACCTAATTTTTAAATATGAAAAGTACAGGGACCAAATTCTTAAAAGTAAAATTACAAGAATTAAATTCTAAGTTTTTAAAGAGTACAAGGACTTATGACATATTAAAACCTTTATACAATAAAAACATTATTATTAATATATTTATCATTGTAGTATTTATATTTATTATAAAAATATTGATATAAATATTTTTCAATAATGCATTAAGAATATTATTTAAAATTTTAAAATTATTAATTTTAAAATTTATTATTAAAATTAAATTGTAATATTAAATATTTTATTAAAATTATAAATTATATTGATTTATTCCAATAATTTTTAGCCCTCCATTTAATCTTATATCTCATTTAGTTATTTAACTTTATTGATGTGGCAGTTCACATGTATATATGACAAGTCAACAATTAAATATTTTTTTAAAAGTTTAAAAAATAATTACTTGCTGACAAGATAAAGTTAATAGATGTTAACTTCTCATCTATTTTGAGGTAATTTATCAAACAATATAAATTTAAAAATTAAAAAGGGTGAAAAATTAAATATAAAGTAAAAATAATTATTTTTATATAAAATTTGATGACAAAATAAATTATTATGCGAAATATGAGGTGATGTATCTAGTTGTAAAGGGGCCTGGGAGGATATCTTTGTAGGTCTAATCCTTATTAAGCAACATATGTGAACTGGGCGAAGCCAGAATAATTTTTTAGAGAGTCAGATAAAAGTTTAATTTTTTATAGTTTATATATTTATAATTTGTAAAAAACTAAACTGAAATTTTATAATTTTAGAAGGACTAAAGTGCAATTTTACCTTTATTAATTTAAAATTTTTAAAAAATTCTAAGAGTCCAGATAACAATTTCACATTTTAGGGAGCTAGGCCATGCCAGGCTTCGCCCCTGTATGGGAAGCTAGCCCAAGAGATGAGGTTTTTGTCAATATTCTGTTTCGAAACCCAATGAATGAGTGGAAATAATAGAAAGAGAGAAAAGCAACGAGTTGAACAGCAAGGGCGACCCAAGAGAGGAAGAAGGATTTGGAATACCAGTTACAGGCCGTAAGTGAAACTACCATGCAACAACAACGTAATTGAATAGGGGTTGTCTCTCATGTTGCCTTCCAACTGCGGTTCCAGTGTCGTCGCCTAATACCAATTTCATGATGTAAGGTAGGGAACAATACCTACCAAACTGTGTTCTCAACAATTGTAACAAATCCAAACATTATCGACCCACTAGAAAGCTATTGATGGTAATACTTTTAATTTCCCATTTTTGGTTATGAATCTGAATCTCCTATTCTTAATATGATTCTTAGTGATGAATCATATTTTTCTTACCTGTTCTATTTTTATTTTCCTATTTTATTAACCCTATATGTCGAATGTTTGGTCCGCAAACAAATCAATGTTCATGATCGCCAAAACCTGCTTAATAGCAACAAATATGTTATTTATTTTTTTTAATCTGCGATTGTAAATCTAATTTAGTGAGCTGAAATAATCGGGGCGAAGCCAGAAATTTTTTTTAGCGGCTCAAAATTGAATTATAAAATTTTAAAATAAAATATAATTTTATCATGTATTAATTTATAATTCTGTTATTTTTCAAAAAATTAAATAGAATTTTTTAAATTTTTAAGAGGATCAAAGTACAATTTTATCATAGATTAAATTATAATTTTATTATTTATATATGGGCTAAACTATAAGTTTTTTATTTTTAAGGGGCCAAGCCTTGACAACCTCCTCAAATAATTCAACTTTTGTGTTGAATCAAGATTGAATTTTGAAAGTGAAATTTTATCAAACTTTAGTTAATTTTAATGCAAGTTGCTCCGTTTGTTTGTCAGTAAAAGATTTTCTAGAAAATAATTTCTAGAAAATAATTTACCTTTTTGGAAATGATTTACTTTTCTGATGTTTGGATGAATCTGTGTAAAATATTTTCTGTTAGTTGGCAGATTTCCTAAAAATATTTCATAAAAGCTATTTTAAATGAAACAAATATATATTTGAGAATTTATTATCTTTTCATTGTTTAATTAAGTTTATATATATATCTATATATATTAATAAATTTATATTTTACATTGTTTTTACATATATTGCAATGATTTATTTATTTATAAATAAATCAAATTAAATATATAATAATACTCAATTATTAAGCTAGAATATTAACCTTCATAAATTGAAAACAACCAAAGCAAATAAATTATTCCTAATTGGGTTATAAAAAAAATAAAAATAAAAAGATTGAATAATTATAATTTAGCTTCCAAACCACAATTAATATTAGAAATTAATAATATTATCCGAGTGCATAATTAATAGTACACCACATGATAACAACAAAATTGTCTAAGCACATACCTAATATTTCACCACATTAAAGTATCAATATCTTTAACATTGAGAAAATTTTTGAAGCCTAATTTTTCTATGCTTCTTACTTTTAACTAAAAAAGCTTTGCCTTGGATTCATAACCCACAAGATAATCAAACACACTACAAAGGAAGTCATCATCAAATCCTTCTACCTCTATCGACATCACTTCTTCGTAAAGATGTGGTGTCTTATCCACAGTAAATTGTTCCAAAGCATTAACAATTTTTCCAAGTTGTTCACCCACAAATTTAATTTTTTTTCATCAACAATACTTTTTTTGAGCATTTTTTCTTTTACGTTTAGATGTGCCAGATGAAGATACTTTTGTTCTTACCTCCCCAATCTCTTCATTGTCGGAGTCTATAGGCACTGAATCTTGGTTACCATCATCCAAATCTATGTCAGTAAATGTTTTGACAAAACTCCCTGTTGTCATATCTTTGCTAACAAACAAACTCATTTCATCATAATGATCAATGCTTTTATTCAAAAATGATTCATACTTTTTGTGTCCCTGTTGGATATTATACACAATTAGAAGAACAAGTAAAAAACAATTGAAATATACTTAACATATATATACATATATTACCATCACTGCTGCATCGTATGTCACTCTATCACATGTGATCATTTTCATGTTATCATCCCATCTAAAACCATTTTCAACCCGAATTGTACATATAATCCGCCACTAGTTTTTATAGTCCTCAAATGATTTTCCACATGCTTTGCATCGCATTGGACTTGAAATCTTTCAGAAATAGCTACGGTAACTGGATTAATAGAAACTGCTTTGAAAGTGTTAGAAGGCTTATTTCCTTACTAGGCCTCCTTTGCTAGAATTTCAAGAAAAGATGTTTCATCAGTTTTGTCCACCTGGATTGCTTTGATGTCCCTTCTTTATTGCCCTTACCCATTCTACATTAATAATTGTCATTGTCGATCATTTCAATATCCAACAAGCTTAAAACATAATAAATTCAATGTCTAACAAATTTAAAACATAATAATTTCAAAATCCAACAAACTAATTTCAATATCATTATCCAACCAACATTAAAAAAAAACAATTTTAATACTAAAACATACATAACATAGAAACAATAACCGTAAGCCCTAAACCTACCTAATATTTCTAGCCATATAATCAGCCCACATAGTTTGTGCCATTTCCTCTCCCTTAGCAGACCATTCTCTTGCTTCTTCTCTTTCTTCTCACTCCGTAAGAGATGGTATTATCAAATCAGACTCAGGCTCCTCATATAATCATTGATTAAGTAAATCACTAGGATCAACTCCCATTATATTATTATGAATGATACAATAAGAAAAAACTATATCTACTTGAGTTTGAAAATTCCAAAATGGTTCAGCATCTAACACATGATGTAATGGCCTAAATTCAGGGTTATCGAAACAGTGGTTTCGTAACCACAAATCTGATTTAAAAAGAATATTTATTTTAAAAATCATTGCATGAATATTAACATGATATGAAAGTCGTATGAAAATAACGACAGAAAAATTTTATCTATTTAGTGGTTAATTAGAAAAACAATTGAAGAAATTGGGTAAAAATGAGGTATCGAGACCTTGATATCATAAAATTGAGTCAAAAATATTTATGAAATGTTGGTATTGTGGTATTAAAATTTCGATAGAAAATTTTAACGTTTGGGTAGTCAATTAAATAGAAAGGACTAAATTGCAAAAGGCGTAAAAGTTGCTAAAACGATTAAATAGCTTAAGTGTCTAATGATAAAGGATTTAAAAGGAAATTAGACCCATAATTATTTGGTTTGGACGGCAAGGGCATGAAATCAGCAAGAAAATTGATGATTTAAGGGCAAAATTGGAATATTGCATAATTAACTAAATAAAGTTAAGACTAAAGTGGAAATATCCAGATTTCTTTTGATTTTTCCTCATTCTCATCAGCCAAAACGCAATAGAATGGGTTCTTTAAGCTGTTATTTCATAATTTTTGCATCAAGTGAGTTAATTCTTGCTTTTTTCTTGTAATTTTTATGTTTTTAAGACTTTTACAAATAGGTCCTGCTATTAAATTCATTTGTTTTGTTTTTGATTTTATGGATGAAATTGAAAGCTACCATGGTTGAGTACTGGAAGTTTATGATGAATAAACATATATTTGAAGTTTTAATTTTATTAAAAGATGGATTTACTAAATGTTTTTAGTAGAAACTGATTTTTCGGACTAAATTGTGAAAAAGTTTGGAATTAAGGTTTGATGCTAAAATTCTGATTTCCAAAGGTTGTGAAGTAGTTTAATGTGATATAATAAAGTGCTAATTAAGGAAAAATCAGCTCAATTGGAGGGTTAATTGAGTAGGGACCAAAATTGTAAAAACTATAAAATTTAGGGTAAATATGCAATTTCAAAAATTGAGAGGTATAAATTGTGAAATAAATTAGATAAAAATCAGATGCTGATAAATGGAAAATTTTATATTATAGATCAAGAAATTGAAGATAAACGAGGGAACGAAAATGTTGTCGAATAGTCCCTGAAATCTCTACAATTACTACAAATTGTTACGGTTAAGTTTGTGTAACTTGAATTATATTCTTAAATGCTTGGAATGTATGTTTATTGATGTGAATATGGTTTGGATGTTCATTGTATGATATTTAATGAAAAATTGATAATTCTCGATAAAAAGGGGAAATAAATCCTGGTTGAATAAAATGGACTTCGATGGATCATTGAAAAGGGAATTGACGGTGCAAAGGATCTAGCCCGGACAGGTGATCCTAACGATATAGCTCTCCCAAAGAATATGGGTGAAATGGATTTAGCCCGGACGGGTAATCCAAATTAAGCTCATTAGAGTAATTATCATTGTAGGGAATTTAGCCTAGACTCGTAATCCCGACAATACTCTTTCAGCATATGATACAGGGGATTTAGCTTGGACTGGTAATCCCGCTGTAAGAAATAAGGTTCACGGGAGTGTGCTCTCTCAAAAAAGGGTATACCCATATATGTACGAATTGACGAACCCAAAATTGTACACAAAAGTGTACTGCTGAATATCCATCGAAATTCCAAGAAATTCAACGGGATAAATATGAGAAATGGAAGAACATGAAAATTATGGAATTGATGAGCTCATCAATAATTTATCTTTGTATTGAATTTATATGATGTTGCTTAACTAATGCAAAAGTTAAGTTTGTATGTGATAGGTATATGTTTATGTGAATTGGATGTGCGCTTGTGTTAAATAATGGATGTATAAGTATGGTAAGTATAATTCCTATTGCGTGAACTTACTAAGCACCATGTGCTTACCCCGTTCTCCTTTTCCATGTTTTGTAGTGCTCGGAAGCTCGAAGGTCGGAGATTAGTTGGAGCCTTATCACACTATCAACCCATATCTTTTGGTATATGAAAATGACTTATTTTGAAAGAATGCCATGTATAGACTAAATACCAATGTTTACATGGAAATGGATGTTTGTAACCTAGCTATTGGCATGGCTAGAGTAAGTATAATTTTGGGATTTTGCGAAAAATTCCCTATGATTCTGATTTGGTTCCGGTCTAGTTCCAATGCATAATTTGGGCTTCGAAAGCCCATTTAAGGGACGTAATAATAATTTTAGATAAATAAATTGTACTTGATTCGGAATGAAAATTGGTTCTGTAAGTTCTTGTAATGCCTCATACCCTATTCCAGCTATGGATACTGGTAAGGGGTGTTACACACGAAGTCGTTTCTTCAAAATCCCAAAAATATGTTCAATAGTGATTTGCAATGATGAATGACGAATATTAAAGATTTCCTTTGCATTTTCTGGCCCCTGAGCACTAAACTCCTTTAAAAGATATCGGACACCACGATATGGGATAATATATCCATTTCAGATGCCATATCCAGTATCAGCAAGATAATATTCACCTAAAATTTTACAAAACATAATTATTACTAACAAATTATCAGCTTACTTGAACTATTTGGTATTTAATGTTAATTCTTACCTTCCGGAATTCTTAACCTTCTTGGGCTTGAAAGTGCATCACTTAAAATACGAGAATCATGTGCATTACCTTCCCAACCAGCTAGAACATAGAAAATTTTCAAATCAAATGTAATGGCAACTAATACATTTTGTGTCGTCCCCCCTTTACGGCTACGAAATCTTCCTTGAATGCTAAGTGGAACGGATGCAAGAACATGAGCTCCATCTAATGCTCAAATACAATCTTTAAAATAAGGATAACACATTGGATTGTTTCTGATTTCACTAGGGGCACGTTTAGTTCGCTGTAATGGAATAGAGGTGTAATGTAATAGAGCTGTAATAAGTAATTCAACTGTTTGGTTGAATGGAATGGAATAGAGCTGTAATAGAATTCTGGTGTTTGGTTGAATGGAATGATGTTGTAATAGCATAAGGAAAAGAACTAAAATGACCAGAATACCCTTAGCAGAATTTTTGTTAGGTAGATGACTATTGTTATTGTTATTAAATTTTAATAAGGTTGTTATTGAAAATAATTTAATAAAAATAATAAATAATTTAATCATATTTTAACATAATTATTATTACATATAATTTAATAAAAAATATAATTTAATAACATGCTTAATATAATTATTATTATATGAATTAAAAAATCTTAATATATAATACTATAAAAATATATATAATTTATTTTATTATTTTTAAATTGCAATACATATATGTGCTAAAATATCATTATTGAAACAAATAATTTAGTTACTTTGCAAAAAAAATATTAGAAGTAATTAATTAACTCGAGAATTATATTTCACGTCCACAAGCATAATATTCATATATTAACTTTAAGTTACATGATTTCATTAGTTTATATGTCATAATCCATATGTTTTAAAATTTTACAACATCAAAAAGTTACAACATTGTAATGGCATTCTATCATGTCATTATACCATCCAAATATTACAAATACAAAAAGATACCAAAATATAATATATACTTTTACTTAATATCAAGTCACCACAACCATATATTACACCACGAGGAACTGCAAAATTGACAAGCAAATCAGCCAAAATATTTTTTACAAAAACATGCCATTATCTTTAAAAGCAATAATTGAAATTTTCAACAAAACATACAATTAATTAAGAGGACTTCCAACACACTCTCTGGTTTTGGCAATCTGGCAAGCTTAGAACCCTACAAAAAACAGGGTTGTTTAATATATGATCATAAAATTCAAAATACAGAAATAAAGGTAAGGGCAAGCTCCCATATAATTTCAAGACTATACCTCTCGGCAATGATAATTTGGTCCAGGAAGCTGAGTAGAATAGAATGTGATGATTCGGAGAATCTGAGAAGCCTGCAGCAAATAAATAAACAAAGAAAAGAAACAATTCTAAGTAAAATACTGAAGAAATGCTCAATGTTTCAAAAGTTATCAAGATAAACTAGTAAAGGTAGTCTTCAGCAATGAGTTCAGTTTTATTAGACATATTACTGATGAAAACGGTAATACTAGAACAAGACTCTATGTTGGGTGCACATATAATCAGAACAAATAGAAACTAAGCATGAGTACTCACAACTAGAAATGCTAGCACCCTGCACCAAACAAGAACAGTGTAGATCTTTTTACTCTTGAAGATGAATGGATGGAAAGTCCACTGCAATATCAATTAATATGTTAGAAGTCAGAGAAATAAATGTTGCTAACAGAACTGAAATAAGAGAACTGCAATATCAAGTACTAAAAAAGTGAAAGGACTACCCCAAGAGAAGTAAAACAGAAAAGGACAGTATCAAGATAACTTTACCAATAAAAATGATAAAAAGACAAAGGTAAACACAGTCTCACTGATGTAGGCTTTATCTTGTCCAAGCTCCTAAATTTACAAGATAATTAAATATAAGAATGCATTTCGCCAAACAATTGGCAGATAATAGAGATAATCAAAGAGCAAAAACGAAAACAAAAACAAAACTAGTTCTTACTGGAAGAATATAGAACCCAAGATCCTGGACTATGAAGGTAATGAACTCCTCGGGCAGCTAGACCATGAATATACTGCAGAGGTGAAAAATGCACATTTCAGCCCCAGAACAGAAGATACAATCAAGTTATGAAATGACCATAAATTAAGCATACTTTTTTTTGGAAAATAAAAACACTAAGCTATACAGAAAAGCTTAATCAGTAGACCATGAAATCCATTTAGGTGAAAATTTTCGTTGCTAAAGCAGCGTTATCTGTGTGAACCACATTAGAGATTTATCTTATGCTAAAAGCATAAGCTCCGTTTCTCCAAGTATATGAAACTACGATCATTACAGTTTACCAGATCCTACCATTTTTTAATCAAAACAAGGAACTCACTTTCTTTCTTTCTTTTTTTTTAAAAAAAAAGAGAGACAGTAAAATGTTAGTTTTTCCACTGCCCATCAATACTTAAAACGCTAAAAAGTTCGCTAGTCGGATTTTTTTTTTAAATTATTCAAACGAAATAGATACTGAAAATAGAAAATGGGTTTAATTTGAACAAAATGAAACCTGAAAGATGAGACCAGCAAGAAGGTATTTCCAGTTATCAAGAAGAAGGTTGATCTCTGTAGTTGTCTCTGAACAAATTCTCTTCCATAACTATAAAAGAATACTCACAATTTAATAAAAATCCCTTACGTTTTTCATTTCTCGTAAACTAAGAGAAAAAACCTTTGAAGCTTCGCGACCAATGTAAAGCGTCATCTTTATTGCGGTGTAACAACAAGGTCCATAGCACTTCAAAACCCAGCAGTTAAGGCTAACATCATTAAAACTAAAAACAACTCGATCTTTTGAAAAGAAAAATCCCCTTTTACCCAAAACCTTAACAAGTTAACCGCCGCCAAAAAGGAAAAAATTTTAAGTGGGCGAAATTTAGAACAAATTTATCTTCCTAATTAAGAATAGACCCAGAATAGATCATCACCTAAAGCAGTAAAACCATTTATTGACTAAATTATAGGAAGCGTTTATGAAGATGAAAAAGAAAAGAAGAGAAGAGAAATCAGCCGCGGAAGCACTTGCCTGAAACAGTAAATCGGAGAGGGTGGAGCAGGTGGAGCCTTGTGTGGTGGCTTTGCTGGTAGCTTCTGTTTGCTCTTGCTTTTAGAGCTCTGGGTTGGGAGGGTAAAAATTGGAAAGTAATAGCTAAACGATAGTTTGAGAAGGGAATAGAAATCCCCCAGAAATCAGCCAATTTTTTGCATAGAGATGTAATGGAATAAGCCCGTAATAGGCATTCCATTAAACCAAACGGGAGATTAAGGTGGGCCCATGGAATAGGGGTGTAATGGCTATGCCATTACACCCAACCAAACATACCGTAGGAGTTGACTCATCAGGTAATCTTGTAACACCCTTAACCCATATCCATCGCCGGATTAGGGTTATGAGGTATTATTGATCGAATCATAACATTTACACCACCAAGGCTCACTACAAACAAATCATAGTTAATAAATAACACAAAGTCCCTTTGAAAGGTCTACGAGACCATGAACATGTTTTCAAGGAGATTCGGGACTAAAGTGATCTCAAACGAAAACTTAGCGACACTTAGAAAATTTTTCATCTAAAATAGGGCCATGCCTCAGACCATGTTTTACCCCGTGCGCAACTCTGACTATAATCACACGGCCTGTCATATGCCCGTGTGTCTGGCCCATGTGCAACACTGACTTGAGTCACACGGCCTGTCACACGCCTATGTTTTTGGCCCATGTGCAAGTCTGGCATACTTTGAAAATGGACAGCGAAGGACATGGTTGACACACATGCCCGTGTGCTCACCCGTGTGGACAATTATAGGCCATTTACAAGGCCAAATTGCCACCCCATTTTAGGTCATCCCTACATGCTCAATTCCAATATCAAATATCATACAATTCATTCACCATTCTCAACTACCAAATCGAGTATGAAATATAACATTTCAAAATCACCAAAGCATACCTTAATGGCCATTCACATAAGACTATACTTACACATTACTTACACTATTTTCACATAGCAAAACATGTACCAAAATCATTCTACAACCTCACTAGCCTATACATGCCATATACCATAAATACAACTTCCAAAAAGGTACCAAAATAGATGTCTGATAGTGTGATTGAGTTATTGACGATCCCCGGATCCGAGCTAGCTTTAATGACACTGTAATATAAAGAAAGACTTCACACAGTAAGCTTTAAAGCTTAGTAAGTTCGTAATATAACACAGTTAACTCAACAATTCAAATTCAATACACAAAATTAACTAATCACTTGGTTCAATTTACATCACTACTCCATCTCACCATAGCTATTACTTACTTTCATACCACATCTATAAGTTCATGTACAAGCATTTATAATGCTACTCAATCCAATCATTTTCATCATTCATTCACATAATCATCCATCTATCTCATTACACAATATCATCAACCACATAGGTTCTGTACATTCTTGTACCATCACATAATTATCTATCACATTTACCACGAAATGTTTGATGTCATAATTTGTTCGATCTTCTTTAAACATTCGATGAACTCGTACACTTAGTGTCAATTATTTAGCCGAAGCTATAATATTATCACACACTTAGTGCCATTACAATAAACCAAATTTGTCTCAGTATCGCACATAGAGTGCCAAATAATACAACCCATGCTTTCTTTATTTCACATACTTAGTGCTAATCATAGTAACTATTCTATTTAGGCACACTTAGTGCCACACATCTTTGAATTTACATTTCACATTTCCAAACTCCGTAACCACATTTACATTCATTTCATCACATATGAACATTGTTTAAACAAAACGTATTATAAATGAACTTACCTCAGACGTAGAAACAACGACACTAGTCAATCAATTGAGCACTTTGTTTTTGCCTCGATATCGGTTCGAATCTCTCTTTTCTTGATCTATATAATATCAAATTTCAACTCATTCAATCAAATTTTCATCCAAAACTATTCACAAACACATAGTTAGGGCATTTTACATTTTAGACCTCATAATTTTACATTTTGACATTTTAGTCCCTATTTCATAATTACACAAAATACACATAATTTTCTCACACCCAAGCTTGGCCGAATTTCATACTAGTCCCTAGCAATCCATAACTTTCATTTATTTCACATTTTAATCCTTCAAAGTTTCATTTTCACAAATTAGCCCTTAATAATCAATTTCATCAAAAATCCCAATACAAAACATATTTATCATTAATCAAACTTTCATATTTCACCAACTATCAACACAAAGCTCACATAATCATCAATGGAACATTTCAAAATCATCATTAATCCCATAAATTTAAGCATGGGCTTTGTAGAACACAAAGCAATGATCATAAAAACGTAAAAATCATCAAAAACTGAATCAAAAACATACCTCAATCAAAGCTTTCAATGGTCGAATGTTAAGAAAGCTTAAAATTCTATTTCTTTTTCTTATTTTCGGCTAGAAGATGAACAAAATGGCTTAATTTTGTTTTGTTTTAATTAATATAACTTTAATAACCAAATTACAAATTTAACCTTAATAAATAAAACATTTAAAACATTCATTATAAGGTCATTTATGACCATTCCCACTATCTATGGTCCAATTACATATTAAAGACATTTCATTTAATAAGCCATGGCAATTAGGCACTTTTAACAACTAGCACACAACTTTTGCATTTTACGCGATTAGGTCCTTTTTCACAAATCAACACACAAATAATAAAATTTTCACACAGAACTTTCACACATACTTTATCACATGCCATAAACATAAAAAATAATATTAAATTACTTCTCTAACCTCAGATTTTTGGTCTCGAAACCACTATTCCAACTAGGGTCTAAACCGAGCTGTTACAACTCTCCCCCCTTAGGGATTTTCGTCCCCAAAAATCTTACCAGTGAATAGATTCAGGTATTACTCTCTCATAGCATCCTTAGGCTCCCACATAGCCTCTTCAACCCCGTGTTTGTTCCACAACACTTTCACTAAAGAAATTTTCTTATTTCTTAATTCTTCTTTGATCTTACGTGCCAGAATTCGAATTGGTTCTTAGTTATACGATAGACCAGATTGAATTTCAACTTCATTAGGAGCAATCACGTGCGACGGTTCGAATCTGTATCGTCGAAGCATTGATACGTGAAACACATTATGAATCTTCTCTAGCTTAGGTGGCAACAACAATCTATAAGCAACCGGCCCAATACGTTCAATAATCTTATATGGCCAGATGAACCTCGGACTCAATTTGCTTTTTCTGCCGAATCAGAGTATTTTCTTCCACGAAGACACTTTCAAAAATACCTTATCACCAATCTCAAACTCAATATCTTTTCATTTCAAGTCTGCATATGATTTCTGTCGATCAGACGCTGCTTTCAAACTATTATGGATGCCTTTCATTTTCTGCTCATGTAACAGTCCGGTTTAGACCCTAGTCAGAATAGTGGTTTTGGGATCACAAATCTGAGTCAAAAAATATTTTAATATTATTTTTGTGTTTGCAGTATGTGACTAAGCATATGTGAAATTTCTATGAATCAATTTTATTGTTTGTGTGCTTAATTAGAGAAAAAGGGCTAAATCGTGTAAAATGCAAAAAGTGCATTGATAATTGTTAAAGTGCTTTAATGCTATGTTCTTTTAACATGAAGGCCTAAAAATGGAATTAGGCCATAGAATTATAGCATGGACGGTTAAAGGTATGAATTATACATGTATTATATGTTTCATTAAAAGGTTAACTTTGGAATTTGATTATTAAAGAATTTATAATTAATAAACAAAAGAAAGAAGCCATATGTTCATCTTTTCCACTAAAACTAAGAAAAGAAAGAAGGTTTTGAAGCTCTTTTATTTTTGGCCAACATTTAGTTTGATTCAAGGTTAGTTTTTGTTCGGTTTTTGATAATTTCTACGTTTTTGTAATCGTTTCTTCGAATACTTCAAAACTCATGTCTTAATTTTGGAATTTGATAATTATTTTGAAATGTGCCATTGATGAATACTTGAGTTTTGTGATGTTATTTGATGAAATATGAAATATATGTGTTGGATTAACATGTTTTGTCTTTGGATTTTTAGTGAATTTGAGTAATTTAGACTAAATTGTGAAAATAATATTTTGAGGGACTAAAATGTGAAATAAATGAAATGTATGGACTTGTATGATCATGTTGAAAATTCAGCTAAGCATGGGTATAAGGAGATTATGTGTATTTTGTGATTTTGTGAAATAATGACTTAAATGTCAAAATGTGAAAATGTGAGGGCTAATTTTTAAATTGCCCTAAATGTGTGTTTTTGGTTTGAATTGAATGATTTGATGAATAAATGAGTTAAATTTGAATATATATAGATCAAGAACCAAGAAAACGGATTTAGACCGAGGAAAGTCGAAAGTGATCGAGTAGTCGAATCCGTCCGTTTATTCTGAATACGAGGTAAGTCTATATACAAATAATGTAGTTAAGTTGAATTATTCATGTTCAATTGATATTGAATTGAGATGAATGGCTTTGGAAGATATACATGTGAAAACCGAGAAAGTATCAACAATGTGATAATGTTCAAAAAGTCCCGTACGAACCTTAGGAATAGATAGGATTTATATGTCATGACACAGGGTTCTGATATGTGGTATCGTGTAAGACCACGTTTGGGATGTTGGCGTCAATTTGAGATTTACATGTAAGACCATGTCTGGGACATTGGCATCATATTTGATTCGTGTAAGACCCTGTCTGGAATAGTGGCATCGGTATTTGATTACATGTAAGACCACGTCTAGGATGTTGGCATTGTACGAGTGTTCCGAGTATCCTATTTGATTTCGAATGGTTCAACGGGCAATCCTGAGAAATGAAAGACTATGTGAAATATGTAATCGATTCGGGTATGTTTGAAATGCATATTATGATTGAGTATGAAAGGTAAGTACATGTAATTGTGAACAAATGAGATATGTGCATGATTTAATGAGAAAAAATGTGGTATAGGTATGATTGTGATATGAACAAAAAGATATACTTAGAGGTATGAATTGTTAGTAAGCAATGGCTAAACAAATGAGCCAAAGAAGAATTATATTAATAATCTTATATTTGATATGATTATGGATGATTATAAGATAAGTTTATTTGTATATGGCTTACTAAGCTTTTGAAAGCTTACTTTGTGTGTGTTTGCTTCATTTTATAGATCATTAAAGCTATAGAAGGCTCGGGGATCGTCGAGTATCATCACCACACTATCAAATCATATCTTGGTACCTTTTGAAAGTGTATAAATTAAAGTATGGCATGTATAGTCTAGTGAGTTTTGATTATGTTTTGAAGGGTGTAAAAATAGCCATGTGATATGGCTAGATAATGAATATGATGTGAATGAGTAGTTTATGCTATATGATGCATAGTTTGGTATGGTTGGATGGATAATGGTTGGGCTAATGAAATGGCCAAATTTATGATAAGTTTGATGATTGCAAAGTTAGTATATTATAGATGGAAAGATGTCATAATGAATTGCTAAGTTTGTGGTTGAATTTTGGTTTAGAAATGCTTGTGTTTAGATTGAGCTAAATGGTACATAAGTTGTGATGCTTGTTATGCTTTTAAATGAATAGTAAAGATGATCATTTTGGTATGTTTTGGTTGCTTTTGATGCATGGAATGATGCCTATTTGTGCTTGTAGGTATAACTTAAAGTGTGGGTGGCAAATTGGCTTTGCAAGTGGCCTATATTTGCCCACACGGTTGAGCACACGAGCGTGTGGCTCAGCCGTGTCCATCGTGGTTGCATTTCAAACAAGTCAGTTTCGACCACGGGCTGGACACATGGGCGTGTGACTGGCCGTGCGGTGCAAATCAGTGTCGACCACGGGTGAGGCACACGGGCGGGTCTACACGGGCATGTGACATCTGTAGCTTTGAAAAATATTAAAATTTCAGAAATTTTCGTATGTGATCGGTTTAGTCCCGACCTCTTTCTAAAGTATGTTTAAGGTCTCGTAGACCTATTTAAGGGACACTTTAATTTGAATTGTTAAAATATGATGTGACATGTTCGTAAAAGATCCAATTCATCCGGTAATACCTTTAACCCTAGACCGACGATGGTTATGGGTTAGGGGTGTTACAGCTCAGTCTCTTTTATCAAGTCAACCCCGTGAATCTTATTCTCACTAAGCTCAGTCCAATACAATGGAGTTCTGCATTTACGACCGTAAAGAGCCTCATACAGTGCCATTTTAATGATTGATTGAAAGCTATTATTATACGCAAATTCAATCAATGGCAAATACTTTTCCCACGTACCTTGAAACTCAAGAATACAACATCTCAATATGTCTTTAAGAATTTGAATAATCAGCTCGGATTGACCATCCGTCTGCGGGTGAAAAGCAGTACTGAAGTGCAAATTCGTACCTAAAGCCTCTTGCAGTTTCTTCCAAAATCACGAAGTAAATCTCGGATTTCTATTAGACACAATAGATAATGGTACTCCGTGCAATCACACAACCTCAGAAACATACAATTCAGCTAACTTATCAAGCTAATAATTCATTCTCACTGGAATAAAATGAGCTAATTTTGTTAATCTATCAACTATCACCCAGATTGCATCTTTCTTTCTCGGAGATAGGGGAAATCCCGACACAAAGTCCATCGTGATTCTCTCCCATTTCCACTCAAGAACCATGATTGGTTGTAACAAACCCAAAGGTACCTGATGTTTAGCTTTGACTTACTGGCAGACTAAACATCTCGAAACAAACTCTGAGATATCCCATTTCATACCAGGCCACCAATAAAATTATTTCAAATCATTGTACATTTTTGTACTTCCCGGATGAACAGATAAACAACTGCTATGCGCTTCTTTCAAAATCATCTATATCAATTCTTTATTTCTTGGGATACAAATTCTATCTCAAAATCTCAAACAATCATCATCATCAACTTGAAATTTTGAATCAGGATTCAAATCACATTGAGCTCATTTTGCCATCATCTCTGCATCAATTTTCTAAGCATCACAAATCTGCTGTTTAAATAACGACCCCACTTTCAACTCAGCTGCAATCGCACCGTCATCACACAAATCTATCTGAGCATTCATTGCTCGTAAAGCGAATAAAGACTTTCGGCTCAATGCGTCAGCAACAACATTAGCATTTCTCGGATGATAGTCAATTACTAATTCATAATCTTTTAGCAATTCTAACCATCTATGCTATCGCAAATTCAATTCTTTCCAAGTCATTAGATATTTCAAGCTCTTATGATCAGTATAAATGTGACACTTCTCACCAAACAAATAATGATGCCAAATCTTCAATGTGAATAGAATAGCTGCTAATTCAAGATCGTTCGTTAGGTAGTTCTTTTCATACAGTTTTAACTGTCTCGAAGCATATACTATAACTTTTCCTTCTTGCATCAACACACAGCCTAAACAGTTCAACGATGCATCACTATAAACTATGAATTCCTTACCCGATTCAACCTGAACTAACACTGGTGCCTCTGTCAACAATGCTTTCAACTGTTCAAAACTCTGCTGACACTTTTCCGACCACTCAAATTTAACATCTTTTTGTAGCAATTTCGTCAACAGAGTTGCAATCATTGAAAAACCTTTCACAAATCGTCTATAATATCCTGCTAGTCCTAGAAAATGCGGACTTCAAACACATTTTTTAGAGGTTTCCAATCTAAAATTGCTGAAATCTTACTCGGATCAACTCGTATCCCCACAGCTGACACTATATTTCCTAGAAAACCAAGCTCACGCAACCAAAACTCACATTTACTAACCTTTGCATAAAATTGCTTATCTCGCAGAGTCTATAACACGATTCTCAAATGCTCAGCATGTTTCGTCTCATCACAAGAATAAATCAAAATAGCATCAATAAACACAATGACAAATCGATCCAAATACGGTCTGAATATCTGGTTCATCAAATCCATAAATACTACAGGAGCATTTGTTAGTCTGAAAGGCATAACAAAAAATTCATAATTCCCGTACCTCGTTCTAAAAGTAGTTTTCGGCACATCTGATTCTTTGAATCTCAACTGATAATAACCTGATCTCAAGTCTATTTTCGAAAACAATACAACCCCTTTTAACTGATCAAACAAATCATCAATTCATAGTAGAGGGTACTTATTCTTTATCGTCACTTTATTCAGCTGTCGGTAATCAATACACATCCTCATAGTACCATCTTTCTTTTTCACAAAGAACACTGGAGCACCCAGGGCGAGAAACTTTGTCGAGCAAATCCTCTATCTGTCAACTCTTGCAACTAAGATTTCAATTCTTTCAATTCTGTTGGAGCCATTCTATACGGAGCTATTAAGATAAGGGTCGTCCCCAGCACTAACTCAATGCCAAACTCAACTTCTCGTATCGGAGGTAATCCCGATAATTCTTCAGGAAACACATCAGGGAACTCACAAACCACGGGCACAGATTCAACTTTCTTTTCTGTCACTTTCATATCAATCATATATGCAAGATAAGCTTCACATCCCTTGTTCACAATATTCAAAGCTTTCATCGAAGATATATTCAATTCGAACTATCTCACCATTCTAACTTATCAAATCAATAGTATTCCGTTTGCAATTCACAATAGCATTATGCAAAGTTAGCCAATCCATACCCAGAATTATATCAAATTCATCAAAGGGTAGTAGCATCAGATTAGCTGGGAAACAAATATCTCGAAACATTAACAGACAATTCTTGCACACTTTGTCAACCAGAACACATTTGCCTAAGGGGTTCGATACTCTAATTACAAACTTAGTAGATTGAACAGGCAGAGTCTTACTAGATACTAAGTTCACACACATATGAATGAGTAGATCTTGGATCTATCAATGCAATCACATCAGTATCAAAAAGAGTGAAAGTACCAGTAATGACGTCTAGAGATGACGCTTCTTCACGAGCGCGAATACCGTAGGCTCTGGCAGGTGCTATCTCCTCAGATCTCATAGATGTATCCGTTGTTCCTCTCCGACTACCACTCACATTTCCTGTGTTTCTGGGTGGTCTACCCCTAGTTGCCGTGTTACTGGGCCTTGCACTTTGAGCATTATCTTTCTCAGCCAACTCTGGACAATCTCTAATGAAGTGATCTCGTGATCCACATTTATAACAACTCTATAATTATACTTGCCCCAACATTCACCAATATGACATCTTCCACACTGTCTACATTCACGCTTATTACTTCTGACACTACCAACACTTGATTCCATTGGAATTTGAGCTTTAAAACTCGTATATCGCTTCACATGGCCTTTACTCAAATGTCAAAATGAAGCATTTGAGTGATTGATTGCATCTCTGAATCTCTTTGACGAAGAGTGATACGACTTACTCATCGACCTTTTTCTCTTGTATCTCGTCTCTGCCTCTAAGTCTGCTTTCTTATTTTCTTTACTAAGCTCTTCGGCTTTACAAGCTCTTTCAACCAATACCATAAATTCATTCAAATCAAGAATTCTGACCAAAGGTTTAATATCTTCATTTAACCATTCAATGAATCGTTTACACATAATAGTTTCTGTCGAAAAACATTCTCGTGCATACTGGCTCAATCTCACAAATTCTCTCTCGTATTCCATAATAGACATATGGCCCTGGTTCAGCTCAAGGAACTCTTTTCGTTTCTGATCTATAAACCTTTGACTGATATATTTCTTTTGGAAATCAGTTTGGAAGAAATCCAAGGTGATTCATTCTCTCGGAACCACAGCTATCAATGTTTTCCACCAATGATACGTTGTATCTTTCAACAATGAAATAATACACTTAAGACATTCATCAGGAATACATGATAGTTCATCAAACACTCTAATGGTATTCTTAAGCCAGAATTTAGCTCGTTCGGCATCATCATCAACTGTGGCCCTAAACTCTTCGGCCCCATACTTACAAATCTTATCAACTGGAGGTTTACTCAATCGGATTGGGTCTATAACTTGTGGCGCTAAGGGAACTTGTGGGGGTGAAGGTTGTTGAGCAGCCAGATTCATTCGAACGAACTCCGTGTACCACTCATTCATCATTTGTAAGAAGGCTTGCTTAGCCTCTCCCTCGTGGCTACTCGTAACAAGTCTAGAATTAGGCAGCGCTGTCCCTTGAGCGGGAGCAGGCGCATTACTCTCAACATCATCAGCTACAGCTCGATCAGGATCCATTTGCTATACGAAAACACATTTTTAATTGTCAAGGATCATCACACTATCGCATATGTATATATGGCATGTATAGCTAGACTCTCACACGCTACGTTAGTCCTAGAATCGACTAAACCGTAGCTCTGATACTAATAAAATGTAACACCCTTAACCTGTATCCATCGCCAGATTAAGGTTATGAGGTATTACCAGTCGAATCATAACATTTACACCACCAAGGATCACTCATCAACAAATCACAGTTAATAAATAACACAAAGTCCCTTTGGAAGGTCTACGAGACCATGAACATGCTTTCAAGAAGACTCGGGACTAAACTGATCTCATACGAAAACTTAACGACACTTAGAAAATTTTTCATCTAAAATAGGGCACACACCCGTGTGGCTAGACCGTGTGCCTCACACGGCTATGCCTCAGACCATGTTTTAACCCGTGCGCAACTCTGACTATAATCATACGGCCTGTCACACGCCTGTGTGTCTGGCCCATGTACAAGTCTGGCATACTTCGAAAATGGACAGTAAAAGACACGGTTGAGACACATGCCCGTGTGCTCACCCGTGTAGACAATTATAGGCCATTTACAAGTCCAAATTGCCACCCCCATTTGGGTCATCCCTACATGCTCAATTCCAATATCAAATATCATACAATTCATTCACCATTCTCAACTACCAAATCAAGTATGAAATATAACATTTCAAAATCACCAAAGCATACCCTAATGGCCATTCACACAAGACTATGTTTACACATTACTTACACCATTTTCATATAGCAAAACATGTACCAAAATCATTCTACAACCTCACTAGCCTATACATACCATATACCATAAATACAACATCCAAAAAGGTACCAAAATAGATATCCGATAGTGTGATGGAGCTGCTGAAGATCCCCAGATCTGAGCTAGCTTTAATGACACTATAATATAGAGAAAGACTTCACACAGTAAGCTTTAAAGTTTAGTAAATTCGTAATATAACACAATTAACTCAACAATTCAAATTCAATACACAAAATTAACTAATCACTGGGTTCAATATACATCACTACTCCATCTCACCATAGCTATTACTTACTTTCATACCACATCTATGGGTTCATGTTCAAGCATTGATAATGCTACTCAATCCAGTCCTTTTCATCATTCATTCACATAATCATCCATCTATCTCATTACACAATATCATCAACCACATAGGTTTTGTACATACATGTACCATCACATAATTATCTATCACATTTACCACGACATGTTTGATGCCATAATTCGTTCGATCTTCTTTAAACATTCGGTGAACTCGCACACTTATTGCCAACTATTTAGCCGAAGCTATAATATTATCACACACTTAGTGCCATTACAATAAACCGAATTTGTCTCAGTATCGCACACATAGTGCCAAAAAATACAACCCATGCTTTATTTATTTTGCACACTTAGTGCCATTCATCATAATAACTATTCTATTTACGCACACTTAGTGCCACATATCTACGAATTCACATTTCGCATTTCCAAACTCCACAATCACATTTTCATTCATTTCATCACATATGAACATTATTTAATCAATACGTATTATACACGAACTTACCTCAGACGTAGAAACAACTACACTAGTCGATCAATCGAACACTTTGTTTTTGCCTCGATCTCGGTTCGTATCTCTCTTTTCTTGATCTATATAATATCAAATTTCAACTCATTCAATCACATTTTCATCCAAAACTATTCACAAACACATAGTTAGGGCATTTTACACTTTAGACCTCATAATTTCACATTTTGACATTTTAGTCCCTATTTCATAATTACACAAAATACACATAATTTTCTCACACACATAATTTTCTCACACACATAACTTTCATTTATATCACATTTTAATCTTTCAAAGTTTCATTTTTACAAATTAGCCCTTAATAATCAATTTCATCGAAAATCCCAATACAAAACGTATTTATCATTCATCAAACTTTCATATTTCACCAACTATCAACACAAAGCTCACATAATCATCAATGGCACATTTCAAAATCATCATTAATTTCATAAATTTAAGCATGGGCTTTGTAGAACACAAAGCAACAATCATAAAAACGTAAAAATCATCAAAAACCAAATCAAAAACATACCTCAATCAAAGCTTTCAATGGCCAAATGTTAAGAAAGCTTAAAACCTTATTTTTTTCTTATTTTAGGCTAGAAGATGAACAAAATGGCTTAATTTTGTTTTGTTTTAATTAATATAACTTTAATAACCAAATTACAAATTTAACCTTAATAAATAAAACCTTTAGAACATCCATTATAAGGTCATTTATGACCAATCCCACTATCCATGGTCCAATTACATATTAAGGACCTTTCATTTAATAAGCCATGGCAATTAGGAACTTTTAACAACTAGCACACAGCTTTTGCATTTTACGCGATTAGGTCTGTAACACCCCTAACACGTATCCGTCGCCGGATTATGGTTACGGGTATTACCGAACTAGACTCAATTCCTGACAGACTTTTATTAGACTTAAGGCACAACAATGCGATCTTTTCTATTTCATATAAAATTTCAACTTATTGAATCAAATAACACACAACGAGATTTATTACAGGTACTTAATACATGGAAATATCCGAACCATACAACTTAAACATTCATAGTATATAAAAAAAAAAATCAAATGTACATACAAACATAGCATTATTACCATATGACCGAATGTACTATTTATATATATATATATAACGCGTACCTTACCCTTTAAGCACAAGTTATAATTACAATTGCACACGATTAATCTTAATATATATATACCTAATTCGTATATACATATACACAGCATACTCGAACATCCCAACTATCACATTAAAATCAGCATACCATTTCACTGACCCTCTTGGGTTTGCACTTAACATTTAAAAACATATTCATTTCTTACTAATAACAACCGAATCTTTATAGCTACTTTTAAAATTTATACATTTATAACGAAACACATGACTTAACTCAACTATCACTAATAAATCAAATTAACAAACAACACATAAATCCCCTAAACCAAGATCATACTCCATACATATACACATCAATCTCATTTCGCATATAATGGCCATACCACTTCAAAACAAATGCAAAGCATATTAATATGTCATGCTTATCCCGAACGCAAAACATCTATATATAATAAGCATATTACTTATTTAGTATACTACATATTATAACTCATTAGACATCCGTCATTCTATTCATTGTTAAAACACATGACCACACACCACAACATGTATATCATATGACCACTTTTCATACATGATCAAACCATGACCGAATTTCACACCCATTAGTATTATATTCAAGCCATTATAACAAGAGCATAGGAATTAAACTTGATCAAAGAAACAGCCATTTTCGCAAGGCTATACATATATACAAAACCAAATGTTCTTAGTCTAAACCTTAGTCTAACCTATACATGCCTTCGATTCAAAACTAAGATTAAGTACCAAAAAAGGGTGATAGTGCGGTTGACTTTTCCGGCGATCCTCAAATGCCCGTAGCTTGCTCGAAATCTATAAGACAGAACATTGAACACACACGAAGTAAGCTTAATAGCTTAGTAAGTCTCAAGCAAATGATAATACAACATTCAACACTTAAACATTTTAATCTGTAAACCTATGACATTTATTATAAACATTTCAATATACGAATTCATACAGGGCCGAATACTAATAGTTCATTAATCTAATTAATTTTGCTTCATTACCATAAACCTGTATCTCATTAAAGTACAAAGTAAATATATTACATGAATCACATACTCCAAATCATATAAGTGCAACATTCATCTCAACTATATTATCACACTCAAAGTCTTATCACTTTAACATTTCTATTTATAACCAAATTTCTCAAAATAGTACATTTAAGTTCAAATTCTATCATATAAAATTCATACACATCAATCGTAAGCTCCACTGCACATAACACTATTCTTATCGTATTATCCCCACTCAAGTAATATTAAACCCAACTTACCTTACTCTCGGTAAATATAAAGGGACTTATGCTTACCTGAGCTTTTAACTCGATACTTTGACTATGTTTCACTTTGAATAATTTATGGTTTCTCCTTTTAAAATGCGTCACCGGTACCAAGCCTGCTAGGCATCAAAGCCCGATATATAACACCGGCACAAAGCCTGCTAGGCATAAAGCCCGATATGTAACACCGCAGAGAAGGCCTGCTGGGCATAAAGCCCGATATGTAACACCGGCACAAGGCCTGCTAGGCATAAAGCCCGATATGTAACACCGGCACAAGGCCTGCTAGGCTCAAAGCCCGAAATAAATCACCGACACTAGGCCTGCTAGGCTTAAAGCCTGAATATCAACATACTCAACATTCCCGTACACATTATTTAATGCTAAAATCACAACCATCTCATATACTTTAATTTACAATCACATATTAAAACGTACATAATTATTCACATTACATTCAACAAGCAATTTACTACAATTTCATACCCCATATTCGGCCAATATATATTTTCATGCCTTAAATTCCAAATTTTATCATATACTACTTTCGTAATTGATTCTTCGGCATAAATTTGCTTAAGGACTTACCTCGACTGTCGACGGACCGCGCAGACCGGCTATTCAATAACCTTCATCTTTTCCCGATCCAAATCCATTTTTCTTTGTTCTTGATCTAAACACATTAAAATTCAACTCATTCAAAATACATTTCATTTCAATTTAGTCCTTAAACACATAAATGAGCAAATTACCATTTTACCCCTACTATTTCACATTTTTACAATTTAGTCCTAATTGCACAAAACACAAAATGCACAAAATTTCACTACAACACTCAAGGGCCGAATGTTCACAAGGACCTTACAAGTCCATATCTTTCATTTATTTTTCATTTTAGCCCCCTTAAAAATTTATTTTTGCAGTTTAGCCTAAAATACTAAAATTCACTAAAATTTCCAATACAAAACATACTAATCTTTAACATATCTTTAATATAAAATCATCAAATATCAAAAACCACATAAACATGTTAATGGCCGAATCTCACATACATACTAATCTCAAAAATTCGAGCATGGGTCGGATAATATACGAATCAACGATCTCAAAAACGTAAAATCAAGCAATTGATTGCCGAAATTCAAAGCTTCCTAACCCTTATTCTTTTCTCAATATTCGGCCAACAATGTAAAAGATGATAGTGGTCTTCATTTTGTTTTATTTAACATATAATATGTTTTATTTATGAATTATTAATATAACCTTTTAATTATAATAAAACTAACTTATAATATAAGGATAATTTAGTCCTATACCGTCCACTATCTTGAATAATGGGCTAATTGCCCTTTTAGGACTTCCATTTATAAAGCCACAATCAATTTGGTACATTTCACTATAGTTTGCAACTTTTACCTTTTACGCGATTAAGTCCTTTTTCTAAATTAAACACACAAACGATAAAATTTTTCTACGGGACTTTCACACACACTAATTCACATATAATAAGCACAAATTATAATATTTAAATATTTCTCGGACTCCACCGTTCTGATTAGGGTCAAATTCGGACTGTTACAAGGTCCTTTTTCACAAATCAACACACAAACAATAAAATTTTCACACAGACCTTTCACACATATTTTATCACATGCCATAAACATCAAAAATAATATTAAATTATTTCTCTGACCTCGGATTTGTGGTCCCAAAACCACTGCTCCGACTAGGGTCTAAACCGGGCTGTTACAAATCTAATAACTAGTTTATACAATTTCAAAATAGCTCTCAATACAACCCTAAAGTAATGGTGAATTGTCTCAATTGATCTATAATATCTAGATCTAATCACTCGAAACCTTACATTATGACCAATTATATGTAAAAGTATAACTACTTGCTCCCTAATATTCACCAATTTAGTTGATTGTAACAAATTATTCCTACTAAGAATATCACACAAATTAAAAAAGGCAATCGGTCTCATCCTTATCACATCAATACAATGTTGGTCACCACTATATAAAATACTATTAATATAATTTTCTCTTTCATAATCTCGATTCACAGAAAGGTGAGAAGCAATTTCCTTCCTAGTTTTTAAATTTTTAATCCAAAGAGCCCCAATAGCTAAAACTGAAGCCACGATTCCGACAATTGCATTTTGATCTTGATTACGATCCATCTATACAAAATAATGTCAGACAAATATTTGATCACTACAAAAAAGATGCAAGCTTGCCATAAGATCACACAAAAATTTACAAATTAATATGCAATTATTACAAGTCAATGTGCAATTAATTTGAAAATTAATAATAATCTAATCTACCTTAAAGAAATGGCATAACGAAATCTAAATTTAAAGACTTATGAAGGATTTAAATTGGTTTTAAACTTAATTTTTGAATTTATTTTATGCTACGAGATTTGGATCTTTAACCATTTGAATATATACTATACTATTAAGCAAAATTCATATTTCTACTAAATATATATTTAGTTCTTATTTAATATTGTAAATTATTACTTCCTAGATCATGTCGTTTAACATTTATGGCAGTTATTAGGGATTATAATATCCAAAGGGCTTTTATTGACACACATCCACCATGGATGGAAGTGGCAAAATTTTCATGTGAGATGGAGAAAAAGTGAGTGTATTTATATAATATAAAAACCAAAATTACATGTATGTAATAAATAGGATCAAAATTGTTACTTTTTTATTTGTTATTCAATTAAATATCTCTAAAAAGTTAACATTATTATTATATTATAATGATGATAATTAATAAATTTCTTAGGTCAAAAATATCTTTTGCTTTATATCTATTATCTCTAACTAAAAATTTTAAGAGTATTTATATCTATCTATCCATAATATAAACTAGCTTTTTACAGCAGAATATTAAAATTTTAATGACTTTTATGTTTTTGGTAAATTTGCTTTTATTGTTCGTTTGGTGGTTTTGTTTTTTGTTTGTTTGAATGGATTATAATTTGCTTTTATCCATCATGGATGGGTGCTTTTATTCCCATTTTAGAAAATAGTTAAAAAGCTCTTCACTTTTTTTTTCCTTTTTTCCTTTCAAATCTCCCCCCAAAAGAAAAAAAAAACATCATGGTTATGGACAAGAAACCAAACAGATTGTCTCAAACAGCACTTATCAAACAAATTTATAATTGTGAGAACTATATTAGAAAAAGTTAATTACCCTGGGTTCCAAAGCACTATATTAGAAACTAAACAGATTGCCTCAAACCTATGCTGAATGCCTTCTCCAAGTGTCTAACTAGGAAGTATATCGTAATGGTCTTTGCCTTATACAAATTCTAGCATTATTCAGCTTTGAATTATCAACTCCTACTTTCCCGAAACATAACTTTGGAAAAATATTTGGAACTCCTAAGCTACCTGAAATAACAGCATTGCAACAAAATGTTCAGATTGAGTTTCTTCAATAAAACAAAAGGTTTTAAAACAAACGGAAAATGAAAAAACAATTGGAAACAAACTATTAAATAACACTTAGACATGGATCATAAGTCTTGAATTTTGACAATATTCGGAACCAACAAGAACAATGTTTACAATTCAAGCAACAAAACAAAACAAAAGGATGCAGCCGGGACCATGTTACCAAGTGAAAAGCATGTGAATAAATGTCAGGATAGATTAAAGGCATCAATATTATTTCCTGAACACAAATGTAAAACAACTCGTCATCTTCTTACACTGTTATGAGGGAGAAACAATGCAACTACAGCTACGGTAATCAACTCTTCCCTCAACTCATTTCAAATCAAACATTGATATTATCATTATGGCAAAGCCTCAAACTTAAATATGTATGAAGTAAACTATAGTTATATGACTCAGCTTTATTACTTGGAAAATCTGAAGATAATAACTGTATAACAAAGCGTCGTACTCTCCTGATTATCGACAAGAAAAGCTAAAACTTCATTCAAAGTACTTACAGAAATTAATATGATGAATCTTCAAAGCTCTCCTTAACAACAATTTTACTTAATTTTCTGCTATAAATGCTTGAATGGGTGCTTATAATTTGAACATCTACAAAATTCAATCTTCAGGTTTGACACACAACTTGCCCAGACTTGGACTCTTCTAGAATGAAGTCATCAATGATTCTGGATTATTTTGTAAGCTTCAATAACAGAGATAATCCGCAACAAACAAAACTTGCCTACTAATCCCAATATGGTTACTTTTGTCACTTTATTGCCTGTTTGTGGAAGGATTGGAGATAATGCCAGACAATACTTATTCATTTATCAAGTATAAAATATAAAAAAAGATTTAAAAAGGCATTGTAGAATGCAGATTATAGGGAAAATGCACATGGAATGTACTGGTAACAAGGTTGGACTTGCAAGTCGAAGAAACTTTACTGATAAAGAGAATTATATAAAAAATTGGCTTCCACAACCATTAATCGGAAAATGTTGAAAGACTATGAGTAACCACAGTAAATCCTCCATCAACAGCCAAGTTTTGGCCACTGATATAAGCAGGCTCATCAGAAGCAAGAAATAACACTATCTCTGCCATTAATCGGTAAATTGTTAAGGTTAGATTCAAACCCAAATCTTTCTCCATATCTCTCTCACTCTTTTTCATATCAATTTTCTGGAATAAATCATAGCCCTTCCTCAATAAGTACAAAAATAAACAAAAACAATCACATATTTTTTTTTGGTTCTTACCTTCGAGAGAGGAAGATGAACGTCACCGTCGACTGGTGGTGCAGTGCAGATTTCGACAACGAAAGGCGAATATAGGAAAATCAAAGATGAACGTTGGTGTCTAGTGTTGCTGGCTGACGGCAAGTAGAACATCGAGGTGTGAAGGATGGGGGAAGGGAAAGGGGAAGAGGCTTCTTTTCCCGAAAATGCCTTGTTGAAATAAAACGGGTAAGTTATTTTCCTAAAATGAAGGCTTTTTTCCCGTGTTGATTTACCTTAGGAAATTAATTTTAGTCAAACAAACTCTGAAAAAGGCTGAAAAACTTTTACAAGTAAATAAACAGGGCCTAAATTTGACGAGACTCAATTGCTCTCCTAAAAAAATTTATATTATATATTTTTTTAGGGTACATAGTTTGATATGGAATGAGCGGAGAAAGCGGAAGAATGATTGAATTCAAGTTGTCTGACTTGAAAAGGAAAGATTTTGGATCTGATATGAAAAAAAATAAATTTAGTAATAAAGAAGTCAAAAATAGTAAAAGAAGAAATTTGAGAACAAATAACAAATAATAATATAAAAATAAATAAACAGAATAAATTTAAAATGGAAGATGGATTGAATAAACCGATGGTTATGATGGATAGAAGGATAAATGTCCAATTAAACCCTTTGAGATATAAATCTATGACGCCGTAATAATCTTAAGTTGGATTTGTTAAATTTTGTCATAGTTGAGTGCTTGGTTTGGTGGCTAGAGGTGTTGGGTGTAAGGTGTGGGTCGTAGGTTTAATTCTTATTGAAGTTGTTATGTAGTTTTTGTTTATTGTGGCTTCTAGTGTAGTGTTTGAGTCAAACTTTAAGAGATGGGTGGATGAAGAGAGAAGTTAGGGGGTAATGGGTTAGTGGTTGGTTAGGATTAGATTTTTTTATTTTTTATTTTTTTATTTGAAAATAAATAAATAAATCTGATAAACCCAAAATCCCTCCCATTTTTCCCTCACGTTGCATTTTGTTTCCCCACAGTCCTATTTCCTTTCTCTTTTCCTTTGCCATTCTTCACGTGAGTTTTTAGAAGAATTGGCAAATTGTACTTTTGAAGTACTTGGTCTGTAGTGCTTTGCTTTCTTTAATTTATAATATTCAATTTGGTAGGGGGTGTTCAATTGTTTAGGCTTCCATGTGATTGGCAAGTTCATTTTTTTTTATTTGAAGGTTATAGAACGATTCTTCTTTTATTTTCATTTTTGTTAAGAGATGGTGGTTAAAGTGTAATCAATTGATTGGCTTTTAGGTGGGGTTCGCGATACAAACAATCTACCTATAAGTTAGGAGTCGTATGGCACTGTTCGTTCAAGGGTAAGTGCTTCCTATCAATTGGGGATTTGTTAGGGGCTGGAAATAGGTTAGGTTGATTGTAACGTTTTTGCAAGTCGAATTTTGTATTGATTTAAGTGTTTGATTTAGTGATCTAATGGTCGTTCTTATGTTCTGCACGACTCGTGGAAGTTTTAGCATCAAAACCGAACAAGGTGTGTAACAAAAACGCGAGAAAACGGCGATCAGCGAAAGCTAAAAATTGGTCTTATCGACGCCACATGGCCGTGTGGTAGGTCCTGTAAGACACACGAGCGTGTGATGGGCATGTGTGAGGCTGTGTAGGCCACACGAGCAAGGCCATTTTGGACATGTGGGCTATATGGGCGTGTAGGCCCACACGGGCATGTGGGACCAAATTTTAGAATTTTTCCCTAGGGTCGTACATGTCGTCTCGATTGACTGTGGGCCTTCCGTAGGGTCAATATGTATGGTATAAGCCTTAAAGCATGAACTCTGCTACCCTGTTAGATTGAAATTGACGTAAATAACATTAATATGAGTATTATGAAATACGGTATGTATGATTTGTTCTGTTATGTGTAAGCATGTGTAATATCTGTTATACGAGCATGCATGATATGTTAATCTTGATATCTATTAATCTGTTTTATCTAATATTCTATCTGTATCTAGCTATGGGCGAGATTTGTATTATGAGGAGGAAGTGTTTTGTGTGAGGCAATATCTCGCCATTATACTGCCAGCATTGCTGCGATTATTCTGAAAAGTATCGTATAGACACTATGCAGTGTGTAGGGCTGGGCGGGTATTTTATACCCCACGTGGTGTGATAGGATGGTCAGAGTTGGTGTGTAGAGGATGGGGGTAGGATTTTGCATATTTATTTCTGTGTAATTCTGATTCTGTAAAAGGTTTACATCTGTATCTCTTCTGCATGAAATTGAATTTGAATCTGTGTTTATATACGGGTTACACATTAAGTTTCAAAACTCACTCTCTGTTTGTTTGTTTTGTTCAGGCAACCCTTAGATTTAGGTGGGCCGGTGCGACAGAAGCTCAGTGGTGACCACATATCTTTAAAATTTCATTCTTTTAAAACTAGTTTAAAATTTTCTAGTTTTTTTTAGAGTTCTGTAATTTTGGGACTCTTCGAACTTTTTGGGACTGTTTTTGGTTTTGGATTTCATTTTGGTTTTCTAAGCGTAACAACTGAATAAACAGTTTTTCTAAAAACAACTTTTCTGAAATAATGGTTTTCAAGAAACAATTTGATTTGCCAAAATATGACATTTTAAAGAAACCTCACTGCAAAACTTTCAATTTAATAGAAAGGCATAAACGAGCTACAATCTTAAATCAAATAAGTATATTCATAAGCTTTCCAAACAAATCGGACATAATAAGTAACAACGGTTATAATGATTTGCGAATAATAAAGAAGTTTTTAAATTTCTTCGTAACTATTTCAGATTCGGCCATAACGTCTAGGTCGGGTTTGGGGTGTTACAAAATCCCAACAAACTTAATTGATGCCTTTAATCAACCCTCCAAGAAATAATCCTTGGCAAATTGAAGGGTGAAGAATGAATTCCCATGACTCCTTGAAGAAAATCAAGAAGGAAACTACTTCTAAAAGCCATAAGAAAGAAATCTTGCACAAGAAACAAACTCCCAGAGTTGAAAACTTTATTAATGAAAATAATTATCTGCTTAATGAACAATGAAGAAGCATTTATTTAGGCTAGCTAAGTACAGCCAAATAAAACTCTAAAGTATACTAAAACTCTAATTAATCTAAACACGAAGTAGTTTTAAATAAAATTGTTTTGTTAACATAAAACTCCTAACTAATTTAAAATACTTAATAATTATAAAAAAAATTCGTAATAATAACATAATAAAATAATAAGAGATAATAAATACAATATTTGGCTCATTTATAATAAAAATTAAGCCTAGGACCCGAACCCAATATGAAACGTCTAAGCTTGTGGGATTGATTAGGATCCTTATAATGAAATGCCTAAGCTTGTTAATATTCTCCACATGGGCTTGTCTCATAGGATTGAAAGTTTAGGCCCGCAAACAAAATTAATCCCTTCTAATTCATCATTGCTCCAAAATCCATCGTCTTGAAGCTTAAACTCTTCTTCTCGAATTTTTTTTTGTGATCAAGACTTGAATAAATAAGTTGAGGTTTGACTTTAGCTGCTTGGATTTGGATCTCGTGATTGGGCCTTGAGGGAAACTAATCCCATCTCTATTATGACCTTTGAATTGGACCGAGCTACCCGTATCACTCCTCTCATCCAGAAAAGGATTCGTCTTCGAATCAATAATATCAAAAGGAGAAAGGTCAGCAACATTAAAAGTGGCATTAACATTATACTTACCGGGAAGATCGATTTGACATCCATCACCACATGGGTTTAACTTAGTCTTGAGTTTAGTTGGAAATTTTTCTTTTCTCATATGGACCCAAACCCAGTCACCAATCTCAAAGATAACTTGCTTGCTCCCTTTGTTGGCTTTGTTGGCCTTTGCTTCATTTATTTTGGTGATTCGTTGTCTTGCTTTCTCATGCATTGTAATGGCCTAAATTCGAGATTATCAGAATAATGGTTTCGCAACCATAAATCCGATTTAAATAGAAATTTATTTCAATATGTTTGCATGAGTCTTTATATGATAGGAAATATTTTTATAAATATTTATAAAATGTTAGTAATGTGGTATTAAACTTTCGTTAGAAAATTTTAACGTTTGGGTAGGTAATTAAATGAAAAGGACTAAATTGAAATGAAAGTAAAAGTTTAATTATAGATTAAAAGAAAGTATAAAGGACCAAAATGGCAATTAAGCCATTTTGTCTAGATTGAGGCGGTGAATTGAAGAAAAATCTGAGATTTTTAGTTTATTATTATATTATTATATTATTATATTATTATAAATATATATATATATAAAGAAAAGAGAAAAGAAACAAAAGAGATAGAAACAGAAAAGAAACAGAGAGCAAACGTGAAAGAAGAAAGAAAAAGAGAAAAGAAAGAAGAAAAGGGAAAATTAAAAGTTTGAATCTTGGAGTTTAATTTGATCCGGAAAACTCAAATACAAAGCTAGATCGAGGAAAGGAAAAAGTCCCGGATTAGTAGATTTTATAAACGAACTAGTATCGAGGTAAGTTCATGTAACTTGAATTATATTCTTAAATGTTTGAAATGTATGTTATTGATGTGAATATAATTTGAATGTCCATTGTATGAAATTTGATGAAACATTGGTATATTTGATAAAAAGGAAAAAAATCCCGGTTGAATGAAAGGAAAATTCGATGGATCTCTGAAAAGGAATTGACGGTAAAAAAGGATCTAGCCCGGACGGGTGATCCTATCCTGATATAGCCCTCCCGAAGAATATGTGGAAAATGGATTTAGCCCGGACGGTAATCCGAATTAGGGTCCAAATTAGCTTTGACTGGTAATTGAGATCCAAGCTCATTAGAGTAATTGTCGTTGCAGGATTTAGCTGGACCGTAATCCCGACAATACTCTATGAGTTTATATTACAGGGGATTTAGCCTGGACTGGTAATCCTGCTGTAAAGATGAGGTTCGCGGGAGTGTGCTCTCTGAAATGAAAATGTGCGCACATGAATATGAATTGACGGACCGGTTTGTACACAAAAGTGTACCTCTGAAAATCCATCGAAATTTCGAATAATTCAACGGGATAAATATGGAAAAATAACAAGGAAATGAAAATCATAGTATTGATGAGCTCATCAATCATGGTGTGTATATTATTGATATATGGAAATTAATGAACTAACTTGAATGTTGAGCTTGTGCATGTTAGGGTATTAATGCATTGAATGGATATATGAATGCTTATTACATTGTATTGAAAATATTAGGTAAGTATAATTCTTGTTACATGGGCTTACTAAGCACAAAGTGCTTACTCTGTTTTCCTTTCCCTTGTTTTGTAGTGTTAAGAGCTCGGAGGTCGAATCGGTGGGAGACTCATCACACTATCAACCCCAGTATTTCGGTATTTAAAGAAATTTTAGTTTAGAAATGAATGGCATGTATAAGCTAATAAAATAAATGTTAATATGAAATGAATATAAGGTTAGCCACTGATATAGCTTATGTGTTGAAGTTATTTTATAAATATGCATGAATTTTATTTTGAAAATATGTTGAATTAGAATAGTTTCGGTTAAAAAAAAATTTGTAAACTCGTAATGCCTCGTACCTTATTACGATAACGAATACAGGTAGGGGTGTTACATTTGTTGGTATCGAGCTACGGTTTAGCTTGGTTCTAGGGACCGATATAGCGAATACGGATTAGCTATACATGCCATTTAAATTATTTTTGATAGTGTGATATCTCCTAACCATTTAAATTGTGTTTTCTTATAGTAATGTCATCTGACCGAGCTCAATCTGAGGAAGCTGGGAGTCATGCTCCGCTTCAATACAAAGAGAAGAAACTAGCAGATAGAAGGCCCTATAGATAGAGGTCAAGGAGGAGGCAAAAATAGCCTTCTTTCAAATGATGAATGAATGGTTTACCCAATATATAAGAACTAACCCTACAAAGGCAAACTCAAGCTCCCCTCCTGTTCCTCCACGGTTCCTCGAGATTCCACAGCAGTGCAGTGCATCGAATCTGTCGAAAAAAGGAAAAGCTCCTGGCCGATAAAATCCGAAAATATGGGGGAAGAATTTGAGCAAAGCAGCTTGATGATGATCCCGAAAGAGCTGAATTTTGGTTAGAAAATACTACTCTCGGTTTTGGAGGAATTATCTTGCACGCCGAAAGAATGTTTGAAATGTGTTTGTTTCATCGCTAAAAGACACAAATTATCATTGGTGGAATACTAAAGCTTGATTTGTTCCGAAAGAAGAAATTACATGGGAATTCTTCCGCACCGAGTTCAAAAGAAATATATCACCCGAGATTCCTTGATCGAAAAGAAAAGAATTTCTTGAAATAAAACAGGGCAATAGATCGATGTCGAGTATGAAAGAGAATTTGTTCGGTTGAGTAAATATGCTCGAGAATGGGTACAATGGAAGTGAAATGTGCAAACGATTCGAAGAAGGGTTGAATGAAGAAATTAAGCTACTTGTTGGAATTCTTGAAATTCGAGAGTTTGCTACACTAGCGAGAACAAGCTTATAAAGCGAAAGAATGGAGCAAAGAAAAGAAACAGCAGTGAGAGGAAGCTCGAATTTTTAGTAAAAGACCAATGGAAAAATCTCGCCGCTCCAAAGAAATTGAAGAAGTACCGGGATCGTTCTACCTCAACCACTGGGTATTCGGATAGAGTGCGAAGTTCACAACAAGCACTAATTCAAGACCTTCCACTCCATCGCTGACCGATGTTGGCGGTGTTGGTACCCCTAAGCCGAGATGCCGATATTGTAATAAAGCTCATTTTGGTGAATGTCGATTTAAGAGCGGGGCTTGTTACCGATGTGGTTCTTTTGACCATTTCCTCGTAGATTGTCCGAGAAAGAAGTGAAAAGAAGTCGAATATATATCGAAGCCAAGCAATCCATCTTTGAGGGTAGACCATCTCGACCATCCGGTAATGTCGGTGGTAGCGAGGAGCTACAAAGATCTCGCAAGTAGGCACGAGACACGGCGCCTCCTAGGACATATGTCATGCGTGCGCAGAAGATGCCTCAAAGACCCGATGTTATTACTGGTACATTTTCTTTACTTGAAACCGATATTATCGCATTGATTGATCCCGTTCTACGCATTCATATATATGTGTAAAACTTGCATGCAAAAGATTTATCTGTTGAACCTCATGAATTTGTTTGTTAAAGTCTCGAACCCTTTGGCCAATCTATTTTGGTGGATAAAATTTGTAAAACGTCCCACCGATGGTAAGAGGTTATTGTTTCTGGTGATTTGATGTTACCGCCATTTGATGAGTTTGATGTGATATTGGGCATGGATTGGTTAACTCAAGATGATGCGAGTAAATCAGTAAATGTAAATATATTGTGTTGAAGTGCGAAATGGTGAATTACTTCGGTTAAATCCGATCGACATGAGGATTATCTCGATGTGATTTCGATTATTACCGCTCGTAGGTATGTCAAAAGGGGTATGATGCTTTTCTTGCTTATGTATTAGATACTAAGGTATCCGAGTCAAAGATTCAAGCGATACCAAAGGTATGTGAATTTTCCGATGTGTTTCGGAAGAGTTACCGTGGTTGCCACCGAAAGAGAAAGTGGAATTTTCTATAGATTTGATTCCGAGAACTACTCCGATTTCCATAGCTCCGCATCAGAATGGCTCCTGCAGAATTAAAGGAATTAAAGACACGATTCTGAAACTTGTTGATAGAGGTTTTGTCCGACCGAGTCATTCACCTTGGGGTGCTCCTGTTCTATTTGTGAAAAAGAAAGATGGGTCTTTGAGATTGTGTATTGACTATCGGCACTTCAATAAGGTAACTATAAAGAATAAGTATCCGCTGCCCCGATTGATGATTTATTTGATCACCAAAGGTGCTCTTGTATTTTCAATGATTGATCTCCGATCGGGCTATTATCGATTCTGAGTAAAGGAGTCGATGTGCAAAGACGACTTTTCGAAACTGTGCGGGCATTATGAGTTTCGTTATGCCATTTGGGTTGACTAATGCACTGCGGTATTTATGGATCCGATGAATCGAATATTCGCACCGTGCTTTTAGACAGATTTGTGGTAGTATTCATTGATGATATTTTGGTTTATTCTCGAGATGAAGAAGAACATACGTAACATTTGAGAATTGTGTTGCAAATTCTGTGAGAGAAATTGATTATATGCTAAATTCGATGAAATGTGAATTTTGGCTTCGAGAAGTGGGTTTTCTTGGACATATTGTATCCATTGAAGGCATCGGGTAGATCAAAGTAAAGTCTCATTATTGTCAATTGAGTCCACCAAAGATCAGATCTCGAAGTTAGAAGTTTCTTGGGTTTAGTGGTTATTATCGGAGATTTGTACAAGGATTCTCTATGATAGCTTCTCCGATGACTCGATTATTGCGAAAAAGATGTAAAGTTCGAGTGGGTGATGAATGTCGTGAGTTTCAACCGATTAAAAATCTATTAACGAAAGCACCGATATTAGTGCGGCTGAACCGGGTAAGGAATTTGTTATTTACGATGATGCCTCATTAAATGGTTTAGGTTGTGTCTTGATACAAGAAGGTAAAGTAATAGCCTATGCTTCAAGACAACTTAAACCACATGAAAGAAATTATCCTATACATGATCTTGAGTTAGCCGCTATTGTTTTTGCATTGAAGATATGGCGGCATTACTTGTACTGCGGTGAGAAATGTCATATTTATACTTGATCATAAAAGCTTGAAATATTTGATGACACAGAAAGATTTGAATTTGAGACAGTAGCAGTGGCTTGAACCGATAAAGGACTATGATTTGATTATTGATTACCATCCGTAAAGGCTAATATTGTGGCTGATGCTTTGAGTCGAAAATCTCTGTACGCTTTACGATCTATGAATGCTCAATTGTTTTTGGTTGATGATGGTTCAATCTTAGCTGAATTAAGAGCTAAACCAACATTTTTACAGCAAATATGTGAAGCTCAGAAGAATGATGAGAAGTTACAGGTTAAACGGGCACAATGTGAGTCAAATACTGATTCTGAATTTCAAATTGGGGTTGATGATTGTTTATTATTCAGAGGTAGGGTATGTGTACCCAAGAATTCAGAGCTCATACAGGAAGATTTTACACGAGGCTCACAGTGGTACTATGTCTGTACATCCGGGAAGTAATAAAATGTATAATGATTTGAAAAAGATGTACTGGTGGCCAGGTATGAAACGTGATATTTCTGAGTTTGTATCAAGATGTTTGATATGTCAACAGTTAAAGCAGAACATCGATACCTTCTGGTTACTTCACCAATTACTATACCGGAATGGAAATGGGAAAGAATCACTATGGATTTTGTATCGGGGTTACCGTTGTCTCAGGAAAAAAAAGATGCTATTTGGGTGATTGTTGACCGATTGACAAAGTCAAGACACTTTATTCCATGCGTATGGATTATTCTTTAGATAAACCGTTTGAATTGTACATATCCGAGATTGTCGAGTTACATGGAGTGCCTATCTCCATTATATCGAGATAGAGATCCCCGATTTACGTCTCGTTTCGGGATAAATTGCAAGAAGCTTTGGGTACTCGGTTGTATTTCAAGATCGCATTTCATCCTCGCATGATATGGCCAATCGAGCGTGTAATTCAAGTATTGGAAGATATGCTTCGATGTTGTATACTAGAGTTTGAAGGTAATTGGGAGAGGTATCTACCTTTGATTGAATTTGCTTACAAATAACGATTATCACCCAAAGATTAAAATGGCTCCATATGAAGCTTTGTATGGTAGAAAATGTAGAACACCATTGTATTGGGCAGAGCTCGGTGAAAAAGAAGATACATGGGGTTGATTTAATCCGGAAAACAGAAGAAAAAGTAAAGGTTATTCGGGATAGTTTAAAAGCAGCTTCCGATCGCCAAAAATCATATGCCGATCTTAAACGAAAAGAGATTGAATTTCGGGTCGGTGACAAGGTATTCTTGAAAGTGTCTCCTTGGAAGAAAGTTCTCCGGTTCGGTCAAAAGGGTAAATTGAGTCCAAGATTTATCGGGCCATATGAGATCATAGAAAGAATTGGACCGGTCGCTTATCGGTTGGCATTACCACCAGAACTTGATAGAATCCATAATGTTTTTCATATGTCTATGCTACGACGATATCGATCAGATCCTTCACATGTTATTTCTCCGACAGAAGTGGAGATTCAACCGGATATGAGTTACAGTGAAGAACCGGTCAAGATATTGGCACGGGAAACAAAGGAGCTTAGAAATAAAAAAATAAATTTGGTGAAGGTATTGTGGCAAAAACACGGGATCGAGGAAGCGACATGGGAACCGGAGGAGGCAATAAGGAAACAATATCCAAACCTCTTTACTGGTAAGATTTTCGAGGACGAAAATCCTTAAAAGGGGGGGAGAGTTGTAATGGCCTAAATTCGAGATTATCAAAATAATGGTTTCGCAACCATAAATCCGATTTAAATAGAAATTTATTTCAATATGTTTGCATGAGTCTTTATATGATAGGAAATATTTTTATAAATATTTATAAAATGTTAGTAATGTGGTATTAAACTTTCGTTAGAAAATTTTAACGTTTGGGTAGGTAATTAAATGAAAAGGACTAAATTGAAATGAAAGTAAAAGTTTAATTATAGATTAAAAGAAAGTATAAAAAGGACCAAAATGGCAATTAAGCCATTTTGTCTAGATTGAGGCGTGATGAATTGAAGAAAAATCTGAGATTTTTAGTTTATTATTATATTATTATATTATTATATTATTATAAATATATATATATAAAGAAAAGAGAAAAGAAACAAAAGAGATAGAAACAGAAAAGAAAAACAGAGAGCAAACGTGAAAGAAGAAAGAAAAGAGAAAAGAAAGAAGAAAAGGGAAAATTAAAAGTTTGAAGCTTGGAGTTTAATTTGATCCTAAAAACTCAAATACAAAGCTAGATCGAGGAAAGGAAAAAGTCCCTGATTAGTAGATTTTATAAACGAACTAGTATCGAGGTAAGTTCATGTAACTTGAATTATATTCTTAAATGTTTGAAATGTATGTTATTGATGTGAACATAATTTGAATGTCCATTGTATGAAATTTGATGAAACATTGGTATATTTGATAAAAAGGAAAAAAATCCTGTTTGAATGAAAGGAAAATTCGATGGATCTCTGAAAAGGAATTGACGGTAAAAAAGGATCTAGCCTGACGGGTGATCCTATCCTGATATAGCCCTCCCGAAGAATATATGGAAAATGGATTTAGCCCGGACGGTAATCCGAATTAGGGTCCAATTTAGCTCGGATGTAATTGGATCCAAGCTCATTAGAGTAATTGTCGTTGCAGGGATTTAGCTTTGGACTGTAATCCCGACAATACTCTATGAGTTTATATTACAGGGGATTTAGCCTGGACTGTAATCTCTCTTTGTAAAAGATGAGGTTCGCGAGTGTGCTCTCTGAAATGAAAATGTGCGCATATGAATATGAATTGATGGACCGGTTTGTACACAAAAGTGTACCTCTGAAAATCCATCAAATTTCGAATAATTCAACGGGATAAATATGGAAAAATAACAAGGAAATGAAAATCATAGTATTGATGAGCTCATCAATCATGGTGTGTATATTATTGATATATGGAAATTAATGAACTAACTTGAATGTTGAGCTTGTGCATGTTAGGGTATTAATGCATTGAATGGATATATGAATGCTTATTACATTGTATTGAAAATATTAGGTAAGTATAATTCTTGTTACATGGGCTTACTAAGCACAAAGTGCTTACTCTGCTTTTCCTTTCCCTTGTTTTGTAGTGTTAAGAGCTCGGAGGTCGAATCGGTGGGAGACTCATCACACTATCAACCCCAAAGATTTCTGGTATTTAAAGAAATTTTAGTTTGGAAATGAATGGCATGTATAAGCTAATAAAATAAATGTTAATATGAAATGAATATAAGGTTAGCCAACGATATAGCTTATGTGTTGAAGTTATTTTATAAATATGCATGAATTTTATTTTGAAAATATGTTGAATTAGAATGGTTTCGGTTAAAAAAAAAAAAATTTGTAAACTCTGGTAATGCCTCGTACCTTATTCTGATAACGAATACAGGTAGAGGGTGTTACATGCATGGATTTCAGCAATTCAGCTTTCGTCTCTCCATCTAAATTAGAAATGTTTTCTATAGGCAATGGCACAAGATTAAGTACAGTTAGTGGATTAAAACCATAAACAAGTTCAACTGGGGAATAGCCAATTGTAGAGTGAATAGATCGATTATATGCAAATTCAACAAATGGCAAACATTTTTCCCAATTTTTAAGGTTCTTACCCACAACAGCTCATAGTAAAGCACCTAAGACTCGATTGACTACATCAGTTTGTCCATTGGTTTAGGGGTGACATGTAGTAGAATATAATAATTTAGTACCAAGCTTACCCTACAACACTTTCCAAAAGTTGCTTAGGAACTTTACATCTCTGTCAGATACAACGGTGCGAGGTATCCCATGTAGGTGCACCACTTATCTAAAGAATAAGTCAGCTACATGTGTAGCATCATCCATTTTGTGACAAGGAATGAAGTGATCCATCTTTGAAAACCTTCCAACAACAACAAAGATACTATCTCAACCCTTTTTAGTTCATGGAAAACCAAGAATGAAATCCATGGATAAGTCTACCCATGGAAAAAAAGGAATAGGCAAATGAGTATAGAGCTCTTAAGGCATTACCTTTAATTTTGCTTGTTTACAAGCAATACATTTAGAACATACCTTTTCAACATCCTTCTTCATGTTCGGCCAATAAAAATGTTCTTGTAGAATATCTAGTGTTTTGGCTATATCAAAGTGTCCCATTAAGCTTCCACTATGTGCCTCATAAATTAACAACTCACTCATGGAACATTGTTGAACACATAACCTATTTAGGCGAAAAAGAAACACATCTACAAGATAAAACTTGTTAAAGGCACCATTCTCACAATTGGAAAAAAAAATATTTGCAAAATCAACATCATTTAAGTATAAATTATTTGATATGATCAAACCCTAAGACTTTAGCATTTAATGTAGCTATCAAAGAATATCTACGAGATAAGGCATCAGCAACTACATTTTCTCTACATGTTTTGTATTTAATTACATATGGAAATGTCTCTATGAATTCTACCCATCGAACATGTCTCTTGCTCAACTTACCTTGTCCTTGAAACCATTTTAGGGATTCATGATCCGTATGGATCATGAACTCATGTGGCAGCAAATAATGTTGCCAAACTTGTAGAGCTCGAACTAATGCAAGCAACTCCTTGTCGTAAGTGTAACAGCCTGGTTTAGACCCTATTCGGAACAATGGTTTTGAGATCACAAATTCGAGTCAGAAAAATATTTTAATATTATTTTTTGTCTACAACATGTTAAATTATATGTGTGAAAATTTCATGTGAAAATTTTAGCGTTTTTGTGCTCGATTTAATTAAAAGGACTTAATTACGTAAAATGCAAAACTAGCATGCTTTATGTAAAGGTACCTAATTGCTATGGCTTTTATTATATGATGTCTTTATGTTGTAATTTTACCATAGAAATTATGAGTGGACAGTTTAGACATGTAACATATGGTTTAATAATTAATTTATAAAGGTTAATATGGTAAATATGTTAATTAATGATAATATAATAAAACATTAATTAAAAGCCATGCATTTTTATTCATCTTGGTGGCTGAAAGTTAAAAGAAAGAAAATATAGTTGAGGTTTGAGCATTCGGCACATTTGGGGCTTGATTTAGGTAAGTTTTAAGCTCGGTTTTTGATAATTTTTACATCTTTGAGATCGTTGCTTCGTGTTTTAGCTAGCCCATACCTTGATTTTCGGATTCGATGATGATTTTGTGTTTTTCCATTTTTGAAAGCTTGATGATTTTTGTGTTTGATGATTAAAAATAATTATGTGTTAATAGATTTTCATGTTTAATTAAGTGATTTTTAGTAAAAGTGCCTATTTGGGATTAAAATTATGAATTTTGTAAATTGAGTGGTCAAAATGTTAAATAAATGAAAGAAATGGGCTACTATGAACCTTAGTAAAATTTTTTGAAATAGGGACTAAATTGTGAAAAATGTGAAATGTTAGGGGCTAAAGTGCAAATTGCCCTTTTATGTGTTTTTGGGTGAATTTGAATACATGTGTGATTAAATAAGTCTAATTTATATTAATTTAGATCAAGAAAAAAGGAAATCGAAATTGGATCGGGGGAAATCCAAGGTTGTCGAATAGTCGTCCCGATTCGTTCATCTTCGTCCGAGGTAAGTTCATAAGTAAATAAATGTTGTTAAATTGAATGTATTGATTTTGTAAATAGTCGAATTGAATTTCATGTATGTATAACTACTTAGCCGAATTGAATTTAGCATGGAATGATGTGTTATGAGTATGAATCGATCGAGTTACGACGTCCGAAAGCCCCATACGAACCTTAGGAATAGTTTGGATACATATGTCATTACATAGGATTCCGATATGTGATTCGTGTAAGACCACGTCTAGGACATTGGCATCGATTTGTAATTTACGTGTAAGACCATGTCTGGGACATTGGCATCGTATATGAGTTCGTGTAAGACCCTGTTTGGGACAGTGGCATCGGTTGTTGATTACATGTAAGACCGCGTCTGGGACGTTGGCATTGTACGAGCTTTTCGAGTTATCCGAGTATCCTTATCAATTTCAATGGTTCAACGGGCAATATTGAGTTAAGATCAAATGTGAAAACGAGCTAAATGGTTCAGGTACGTGTGAAGTTAAATGAATATGAAAGTAAGGTAAGTTTAGTAATTGAAATGATGAAATAAACTATGCATGATATAAAAAGTAACTTATATGTACATGTGATTGTTCATATTCGGCCAAGTGATAATATAATGCTAATGTTAATGTGTTAGATATATGAATTTGCAAGCATGATGAATGTTTATGTGGTTAAGGTTTGCATGATTCAGCCTAGTTTAATTGAATTATGTATGTCATTGAAATGATTTAATTGCTTATGACTTACTAAGCTATTCAAGCTTACTGTGTGAGTTAGTTCTTTGTTTTATAGATTTTGTAAGCTAGTTACGAGCTCGGGGATCATCAAGGAAATCCGTCACACTATCGATCACTATTTTAGTATTACAAAAGTTTGAAACTATGAACATATGGCATGTATAGTGTAATATTTGCTTTGGTTGGTTTTGAGATAGTAAATATATGAGCCATGCGAAAATGGCTTGAAATGATGCTTATGTTTATGCATTTTCGATTATGATATAAGTTCATGTTGGGTATTATGTTTCATCGTATAAGTGTGTGACATGCTTGGTATATCTATGTTTTGGCATGAAGTAATTATTTATGGCTTATGATTAGTTCATTTGGAAAGCTTGATACATGTAGTTGTTGAATGTGTTTAGGTTATGGATTATTCATGACTTACTATTGAGATGCATACTTTGAAACATGAATCGATTTGAAAATTGTTTATAATGTAAATTATGTATTCGGTCATGTAATGTAATATAGGTGATGGTTATAAGCTATTTATGATTCGGCAATGGTGTTTAAATCATGTCATTAAGTGTTTTGTAATGACCCAAAATCCGTGGGCACCGAAAAAGTGTGTTATCGGGCCTCCGTCTTAGTAAACCGAGTTAGTAAATAATTATTAGGAGTAATTATGAGTCTAATAGTGTGTTTAATTAGATTTTTATTTAGTGAATTTAGCTTAATTTAAAGTAATTAGGAAAAAGGATCAAATTGAATAAAGGGTGAAAGCCTAATTATAGATTAAAAGAAAGCAAAAAGAGGCTAAAATGGCAATTAAGCCATTTAGCATAAATGAGGCGGCAATTGATGATAAAAATCTAAGATTTTTATTGTTTTATTATATTAAATTATAATGTATATCATTATTTTTATGGTTTTATATTAGATATATAAATTATTATTAAATGATAATATATAAAATAAAAATAAAAATAGATGACAAGTGTAATAGTAATAATTATATAGTTACACTTGTAATAAAAATATTGGTACATTTGTTATAAAATAATTTGTTTACTTAATATTAAAGTAATATAAAGTAAATAAAAAGAAAGTAAAAAAGAAAGAAGAACAAAAAAAAAAAAAAGAAACAGAGAACAAGACGAAAACAGGGGAAGAAAAAGGGAAAGAAAAGAAAAGGGAAAATTTGGGATTTAAAGCTTCAAGTTTAATTGGTAAGCTAAATTTAGCTATTTTCTCTTAATTTTGATATTTTAGAAGCCTTAAAGCAAGGTTTTGATGAAACTAATTTGATAGTTTGAAAGTTTATAAGCTTTTAAACAAATTTCATGTTGAAGAAAAAGATGAACAAGGGATTAAATTGAATGAAATTTAAGTTAGAATTAGTAAAAGGATTAAATTGTAAAGTAAGCTATAAGTTTTTAAACTGTAAAGTAAGCTATAAGTTTTGTATTATAGGGATTAGTTTGGAAGAAATTATAAATTAGGGTTTTATTATAATTTGGAAGTAGAAGTTGAGTGAGATATGAAATTAAAGCTTACTGAGTCTATTTTCATATGAAAGAAACAGAGAAAGTAAAGGAATTCTGTATTTTGAGATATTTAGATTTTTGTTAGACTAATTTAGAGTGATTTCGAGATCCCCTGTTTTGACTTAGAAAAATTATTAAAAAATGTAAAAATATAATTGTGGGACATAATTTATATGGTTCAATTCCTTAATGAGTCTATTTTTATAGGAAACAAACTAGAACATCATTTGAATTCTGTATAAAAAGATAATTAAATTTTAGCAAAGAGTGGTCGGAATTATCAGACAACAGAATAGGGGTGATTTTAAATAATAAACTGTACTTACTGGCTAAATAAAAAATTCTGAAAATTTTATGGAAATAAGATATATGAGTCTAGTTTCATATAAAATTTACGGATCTTAATTTGGAATTCTGTAACTCAAGATGTAGATAATTTAGTGACAATAACTCAGGTAGACAGCCTTGAAAGAACTTATAAGTAAATAATAGAATTGTGTATAAAGAATGTGGAATGAAGAGAAAGAGTAGGAATTGAATAAAATTTAATTATTTATTGTAATTTAATATTTCAATTAATAATGTAAATTATTATTTCCGTAGCTAAAAAGGAACTCGAGGCATCAACCCACAAAGGAAAGGAGAAGGTTACCGAGGAATAATCAAGCAAATTCGGGTTTGTATTACTATAATTCAAATTATTTATTTGTTCATTAAATGTTAAATTAATTTATGTATATGGTAAGTAAATTACAAGGTAAGTGTTTTTATTGAATTGAATGGAAATTAAGTTGAATGATGAATATGTATTGAAATTGAATTGTATGTGGATTGACATGGAAATGTGTATTGATATTGAAATTGAATTTGTTATGAAAATGAAACTGAAATTGAGAACTGAAATACCCTATTAACTAGTCGGGCTGAGTCGGATATAATTGGCATGCCATAGGATTTGGAAGAGTACGGGATTTATCGGCTTTGCCGATCAGGCACTTATGTGTCGTATTTCAGGCACCTCGTGTGTTGTATTAGGCACCTCGTGTGTCGTGTCAGGCACTTATGTGTCGTATATTGATCAGGTACTATGTACCGTTTTAGGCACAATGTGCCGTATTGGTGTGTTTGGGTTGAAATCCGTGTATCCGCTGAAGTCCGAGTATGTTAATGGGGGTAACTAAAGGAAATGTTAAATTGAATAAAATGAAATGGTTGAGCCATTGAAAGCAATGTGAAAATAGAACATGAATTGAAAATTTGTGAATTGAATATGAGTATGAGATTGGAAAGCATGAACCATTGGTTCATGAGATGGATAATGGTTCAACATGAATGTGTATTATTGCAATTGTTAAATAGCTAAATTTGAATTGTATAATGTATTGAAAATGACCATCTTATGTTTGAATTGGTTTAGTCAAATTTGTAGGTATATGATTTAATGATATGATTATTATGTTTATAATTTGAATTATGGTAATACCACTGAGTATATGTATACTCGTGCATGCGGTTGTTTACGTACACAGTTAATAGGTGTTCAAAGTTCCGATTCAAATCCAAGGCGATCCCGACTCGAAACAAAACTTCGGTGATGTATTCTTCTTTGATAAAAGTGACATGTACATAGGTGTTATTTTGGTCACTTTAAATTACTACATGACTTTTGTTGTAAAGAATGATATTTGGTATTTTGATGTTATAAGTATAATCTAAATTTGATTAAATATGAAATTGCATTGGTTGAATTGTTGGATTTTGGAATTGGTTGAATTGGTTATATTGGTTGATTTGATCGAGCGGGCAAAAATGGTAGAACAAGTTTTGGGATTAGATAAAAAGCCTGAAATGACTAAATTGACTGGGAAACGAGTTGGAACTGCTAGTTCTAATCCATTACCAAAAAGATTCAGAGAATTTAAGGATGGTTGGAGACCCAGTTTTAGATCTGATCGAGGGGACAAAAGCCGAGAAAAACAGACTACGGTATCTACTGGTAGTGTAAAAGGTCCACTTCGAGATGCAAAAATTTGAGAATGTGGATATTGTGGGAAGAAACATTTAGGTGAATGTTGGAAAGTGACTGGAGGTTGCTTCCGTTGCGGGTCGGCAGAGCACTTCGTTAAAGATTGCCCGAATAATAAAAATGTTACATCAGTAACATCCCAAAGATCAGTGTTTATTGCTCGAGGCAGAGGTTCGGGTAGAGGTGGTTCTGTATCCAGAGGTGGAGGTGTACGAAGAGGCAGTGATATAGTTACACAGCAGTCGGAAGCTAGAGCACCAGCCAGGGCGTACGTGGTTCGGACTCGGGAAGAAGGTGATGCACATGATGTCATGACAGGTATATTTTTATTGTATTCTGAGCCTATTTATGCTGTAATTGATTCGGGTTCGTCACAATCATATATTAATTCAAAATTAGTTAAGTCGAGGAAGTTAGAATCTGAAATGTCTAGAGTTTTCATAGAGGTGTCTAGTCCTTTGGGACAAACAGTATTAGTAGATAGAGTATGTCGGAGGTGCCCGTTAATAATATATGATAACATATTTCCTGTGTATTTGTTGGTCATGCCTTTTGGAGATTTCGATATTATTTTGGGTATGGATTGGTTATATGAACATGGGGTAGTTTTGGATTGTTATAAAAAAGAGGTTTAGTATTGGGACAGAAAATGGGGACAGAATTGAAGTGAATGGCATCCGTACTAGTGGTTCGACACGTATCATTTCAGCGATGAAGGCTAATAAATTATTACAGCAGGGTTGTTCAACGTATTTGGCATATGTTATTAATTCTATTTCAGTTGGGATTCAGTGCAACCAGATTAGGACTGTATGTGAGTTTCCAGATGTATTTCCAGAGGAACTACCGGGCTTACCACCTGATAGAGAGGTTGAATTTGCTATTGAGGTGTATCCAAGTACAGCACCAATTTCTATACCTCCGTACCGAATGTCGCCTACTGAATTGAAAGAGTTGAAAGTGCAGTTACAAGATTTATTAGATCGAGGCTTTATCCGACCGAGTATTTCACCTTGGGAGCTCCAAAGATTGTTTTGTTAAAAAGAAAGATGGTTCTATGCGGTTATGCATTGATTATCGGCAGTTGAACAAAGTGACAATCAAGAACCGGTATCCTTTGCCTCATATAGATGACTTGTTTGATTAGCTTAAGGGAGCTTCAGTATTTTCTAAAATTGATTTGAGATCCGGGAATTATCAGCTGAAGGTGAAAGAAAATAATGTGCCTAAGACTGCCTTCCGTACTCGTTATGGCCATTATGAATTTTTGGTGATGCCGTTTGGATTAACCAACGCTCCAGCTGCTTTCATGGATTTGATGAATCGCATTTTCCAGCCTTACTTAGATCAGTTTGTGGTGGTCTTTATTGATGATATATTGGTATATTCAAAGACAGAGGCAGAACATGATCAGCATCTTCGAATAGTTCTACAGATTCTCTGGGAAAAACAGTTGTATGGGAAATTAAGTAAATGTGAATTCTGGTTGTCAGAGGTGGTATTTTTAGGACATGTAGTATCTGTTGACGGGATTAGAGTCGATCCGAAGAAGGTCGAAGCAATTGTTCAGTAGAAAGCGCCAAAGAATGTATCTGAGGTACGCAGTTTTCTCGGTCTGGCTGGATATTATCGAAGATTTGTAAATGAATTCTCGAAGATAGCACTACCAATGACTAAACTACTACAGAAGAATATTCCTTTTATCTGGGATGATCAGTGCTAGAAGAGTTTTGAGACTTTGAAGCAAATGTTGACAGAGGCACCGGTGTTAACATTACTAAAATCGAGGAAAGATTTTGTTGTGTATAGTGATGCTTCTTTGAGTGGTTTGGGTTGTGTATTGATGCAAGATGGGAAGGTCATTGCATATGCATCTAGACAGTTGAAGCCACATGAACGTAATTACCCGACGCACGACTTGGAGCTAGCTGCAGTAATTTTTGCTCTAAAGATCTGGAGACATTACTTATATGGTGAAAAATGTTATATTTACACATATCATAAAAGTCCTAAATATCTTCTGTCACAGAAGGAATTGAATTTAAGGCAAAGACGGTGGATTGAGCTTCTAAAATATTATGATTGCGTTATAGATTATCATCCAAGAAAAGCAAATGTGGTAGCTGATGCATTGAGCAGGAAAGCTGAGATTGAATTACGAGCAATGTTTGCTCGGCTCAGTGTTAATGATGATGGAAGCTTTTTAGCTGAGTTAAGGGTTAAACCAATGATGTTAGATCAGATTAGAGCAAATTTCGGATGGAAGATGATAAATTATTAAAGAAAAGAGAAATGGTTCGAATGGTACAAATAGAGAGTTTTAGTATTGATGAGCATGATTGTTTAAGGTTTCAAAATCGGATTTGTATTCCAGCTATTTCTGAGCTAAAGAAGCTGATTCTTCAAGAGGCACATGATGGCACTTTTGCGTTACATCCTGGTGGAACAAAAATGTATCGTAATTTACGGGAGTTTTATTGGTGGCCAGGGATGAAGAAAGATATAGTTGAATATGTCAGTAAATGTTTGACTTGTCAACGAGTAAAGGCAGAACTGTAACATCCCGAAATAGGGCCTAAACGGAATAGTGGTTGCAAAACCACAAATCCGAGTCAGTAAAATATTTTAATATTATTTTCAGTGCTTATAATGTGTGAATTATTATGTGTGAAATTTTCGTGATTCAATTTTATTGTTTGGGTGCTTAATTTAATAAAAGGGCTTAATCGCGTAAAGTGAAAATTTAGTGGTTATTTTTAGAAGGGCCAAATAGTGGATGTCCTTTTAATTTGGAGGCTTTATGTTGTAATTTACCCATAAGTGAGAGTAGTGGGCGGCTATGTCAAATTATATAGCTTGTTTTATTATGTATAATGGTTTAATAATAATAAAATAATATAATTTTAATATAATAAAACAAACACAAGTTAAAAGCCATTATCATCTTTTTTTTTCAACTAGCCGAATGTAGAAGAAAAGAAAAAGAAAAGAATAAGCTTAGATTTGGCACTTTTGAAGCTTAAATTGAAGGTATGTTTTAGCTTGGTTTTGATAATTTTTACGTTTTTAGATCGTTTCTTGAGTGCTACAAAACCCATGTTTCAATTTTAAATTTTGATGAATATTTTGAGTTATGCCATTGATGAGAACTTGTGATTTTTGTTGTTTGATGGTAGAAAATGAAAGATATGTGTTATATTAACAAGTTTTGTCTTTGGATTTTTGATGAATTTAAGTAGTTTGGACTAAATTAGTAAAAGTTGTTATTGTTCATAAGTATGTGTTATGGTAAGAATTTGAAGTTGCTATAGAAGAGAAAATGTTCAGCATGTTATAAAACATAAGAATAAGGGCTGAAGTTTAATTTTCGAGCCTAGGGGCAAAATCGTAAATATGTAAAAGTTTAGGGGCAAAATTGTAATTTTGCCAAAAATGAGAGTTAAGGACTGTTTTGATAAATATGAGTATTAAATAAGCTAAATTTGCTATTATAGATCAAGAAGAACGAAATCCAGTTTAGATCGGGAAAGAAAAAGATAGAGGATTAAATCGATATAATTTATCGATTTTATTTCGAGGTAAGTTTGCGATAAATAAATGCAATATTCTATTATTTTACATTTAATATTATTAAATTCCAGCATTTACATATTTATTCTGTAAATTTATTATTTAAAGACTCAAGTATGAATTGACGGAAAAGTTATCTCGAAAGTTCCAATTGAACCTTAGGAATGTGTAGGATACAAATGTCATAACATTAGGGTTTAAGGAAATCATGTAAGACCATGTCAAGACATGGCATTGATAAGTTACTATAAGGCAAATGTCCCATGTAAGACCATGCCAAGGCATGGCATTGGTGAGTTTATAAGGCAAAGATCCCATGTAAGACCATGCCAAGGCATGGCATTGGTGAGTTCACAAGGCAAGGATACCACGTAAGACCATGTCAAGACATGGCAATGGTTAAGTTTCATAAGGAAAGGTACCCACGTATCCTTAGTATTCCAAGTGGTTCAACGGGAAAATTCAAGGAGTATACCAAAGTAAAGGTAAGACAAGTTCAAGCTAAAATGGTAAGTTAAGACAAGTTCAAGCTAAAAAGGTAAGGTAAGATAAATTCATGTTAAAAGGTAAGGTAAGATAAATTCATGTTAAAAAGACAAGGTAAGAATACAAGTTTGAGTATATTGAGTTAAAAGCTTAAATGATCTTGATAAGAAAAGAATAAGTTAATTCATTAATAATGTTGTCATCTATTTACATGTAAACTTACTAAGCTTTATGCTTACTCCCATTCTTTATTTTTTTTATAGTATTGCAAGCCAACTCGGGGATCGAAAGGACGTCGGAGATCGTACACACTATCAAAGGGTTATATTGGTATTTTGTGACTCGAACGTTTTAAGTTATGGCATGTATAGGGACTTAACCATTTTATGTGTGTGACCTTATGATATGGCATATTATGGACTTGTAAATGTTTGGTAATGATTAGCCATTAAAATGGTTAATTAAGAATATGGTTGTGGATGTTATGAAATGTCTAGTTGATAATTATTTCAAAGAAATTATGTAATTATATGCAGGGGAATAGTAGGACAGCAGCAGTGACGTGATTTTGAAAAATCACCAAAAATAGTATAAATTGAATTAGGTTGTGCATGAGATATAGAATTAAAGCTTATTGAGTCTATTTTCATATAAAGAAAACGGTGTAGAAAAATGAGTTGTATATTATGAGATAATTGATTTTTAGTGAAGAGAGGTTAGAACTGTCAAACTGTGTAATAGGGGAGACTTTAACTAATAAACTGTACTAATTGGCCACACCAAAAATTCTGGAAAAATTATAGTAAGAAGATATATGAGTCTAGTTTCAGGGAAAATTTACGGATATTGATTTCAAGTTTTGTAAGTTGAGTTATAATTAATTTATTGAACATGACGCAGATGGACAGTTTCAATTTTTATGCCCAGAACTAGTAAGTTAAGTCTAGTAATGCCTCGTGCTCGACTACGGCAACGGTCTCGGTAAGGGGTGTTACAAGAACATCAGGTACCGACAGGATTACTCCAGCCTATAAGTATTCCTGAATGGAAATGAGATAGTATTTCTATGGATTTTGTTACGGGATTGCCACTGTCGTCGAGCAAAAAGAATGCCATTTGGTGATAGTTGATCGGCTTACTAAGTCTGCTCATTTCATAGCAGTCAGGACTGATTGGTCTTTACAGAAGCTTGCTGAAGTTTATATCCGAGAAATTGTGAGACTGCATGGTATTCCAGCATCTATAATTTTTGACCGGGATCCACGATTTAAATCGAGATTTTGGAGGCAGTTACATGATTCTTTAGGTACTTGGCTTAATTTTAGTACTGCATTTCATCCACAAACCGACGGACAATCAGAATGGGTAATTCAGATTTTAGAAGACATGCTTCGGGCTTGCATTACTGACTTTAAATCAGGTTGGGAATGATACTTACCGTTAGCTGAATTTGTTTATAATAATAGTTTCCAATCCAGTATTCAGATGGCTCCATATGAAGCATTATATGGTCGAAGATGCCGATCACCGGTATGTTGGACAGAGTTGAATGAGAAAAAGATAGTTGGACCGGAATTAATTCATGAGACAGAAGAAATAGTTAAAAAGATAAGAGACAAGTTGAAAATAGCTTTTGACAGACAAAAGTCTTATGCAGATCTGAAGCGACGGGATATAGAGTATTCTGTAGGTGATAAAGTGTTTCTAAAGGTATCGCCTTGGAAGGAAATTTTGAGATTTGGCCGCAAAGGAAAACTAAGTCCTCATTACATTGGGCCATATGAAGTTGTTGAAAGAATCGGACCGGTTGCTTATCGACTTGCTTCACCTCCGGAATTACAGAAAATTCATGATGTTTTTCATGTTTCCATGTTACGAAGGTTTCGATCGGATCCATCTCATATTATTTCTACTGAAGACATTGAGATTAGACCGGATTTGTCATATGAAGAAAAACCAGTTCAAATACTAGCTCGAGAAGTGAAAGAATTAAGAAACAAACGGGTCCCTTTGGTAAAAGTACTGTGGAGAAGCCATAGTGTGGAAGAAGCAACTTGGGAACCGGAAGAAGGTATGAGAGCACAGTATCCTCACCTATTCTCAGGTAAATTTCGAGGACAAAATTTATTAAGGGGGAGAGAAATGTAATGACCCAAAATTCGTGGGCACCGAAAAAGGGTGTTATCGGGCCTCCGTCTTAGTAAACCGAGTTAGTAAATAATTATTAGGAGTAATTATGAGTCTAATAGTGTGTTTAATTAGATTTTTATTTAGTGAATTTAGCTTAATTTAAAGTAATTAGGAAAAAGGATCAAATTGAATAAAGAGTGAAAGTCTAATTATAGATTAAAAGAAAGTAAAAAGGGGCTAAAATGGCAATTAAGCCATTTAGCATAAATGAGGCGGCAATTGATGATAAAAATCTAAGATTTTTATTGTTTTATTATATTAAATTATAATGTATATCATTATTTTATGGTTTTATATTAGATATATAAATTATTATTAAATGATAATATATAAAATAAAAATAAAAATAGATGACAAGTGTAATAGTAATAATTATATAGTTACACTTGTAATAAAAATATTGGTACATTTGTTATAAAATAATTTGTTTACTTAATATTAAAGTAATATAAAGTAAATAAAAAGAAAGTAAAAGAAAGAAGAACAAAAAAAAAAAAAAAAAGAAAACAGAGAACAAGACGAAAAAAACAGGGGAAAAAAAGGAAAGAAAAGAAAAGGAAAATTTGGGATTTAAAGCTTCAAGTTTAATTGGTAAGCTAAATTTAGCTCTTTTCTCTTAATTTTGATATTTTAGAAGCCTTAAAGCAAGGTTTTGATGAAACTAATTTGATAGTTTGAAAGTTTATAAGCTTTTAAACAAATTTCATGTTGAAGAAAAAGATGAATAAGGGATTAAATTGAATGAAATTTAAGTTAGAATTAGTAAAAGGATTAAATTGTAAAGTAAGCTATAAGTTTTGTATTATAGGGATTAATTTGGAAGAAATTATAGATTAGGGTTTTATTATGAACATTAGATAGTCAAGTTGAATATAAAAGGAATTTAAGTAGAAACAAAGCATGAATTAAGTTAAGAAAATAAGTAAACTTAATTAGGATTTAATTGCAAAATAAGCTATAAGAAAACAGTTTTGGGACAGCAGCAGAAGAGTAACATTGAAAAATCACCAAAATTGGTAGAAATGGAAATATAAGTTGAGTGAGATATGAAATTAAATCTTACTGAGTCTATTTTCATATGAAAGAAACAGAGAAAGTAAAGAAATTCTGTATTTTTAGATATTTAGATTTTTGTGAGACTGATTTAGAGTGATTTCGAGATCCCATGTTCTGACTTGGAAACATCATTAAAAATTGTAAAAAAAAATAATTGTGGGACATAATTTATATGTTTTGATTCCTTAATGAGTCTATTTTTATAGGAAATAAACTAGAACATCATTTAAATTCTGTATAATAAGATAATTAAATTTTAGCAAAGAGTGGTTGAAACTGTCAGACAACAGAATAGGGGTGACTTTAAATAATAAACTGTACTTATTGGCTAGATAAAAAATTCTAAAAATTTTATGGAAATAAGATATATGAGTCTAGTTTCATATAAAATTTACGGATCTTAATTTGGAATTCTGTAACTCAAGATATAGATAATTTAGTGACAATAACTCAGGTAGATAGCCTTGAAAGAACTTATAAGTAAATAATAGAATTGTGTATAAAGAATGTGGAATGAAGAGGAAGAATAGGAATTGAATAAAATTTAATTATTTATTGTAATTTAATATTGCAATTAATAATGTAAATTATTATTATTTCCGTAGCTAAAAAGGAACTCGAGGCATCGACCCACAAAGGAAAGGAGAAGGTTACCGAGGAATAATCAAGTAAATTCGGGTTTGTATTACTATAATTAAAATTATTTATTTATTAATTAAATGTAAAAACTAATTTATGTATATGGTAAGTAAATTATAAGGTAAGTGTTTTTATTGAATTGAATGGAAATTGAGTTGAATGATGAATATGTATTGAAATTGAATTGTATGTGGATTGAAATGGAAAAGTGTAATTGATATTGAAATTGAATTTGTTATGAAAATGAAACTGAAATTGAGAACTGAAATACCCTATTAACTAGTCGGGCTGAGTCAGATATAATTGGCATGCCATAGGATTTGGAAGAGTACGTGATTTTTCGGCTTTGCCGATCGGGCACTTATGTGTCGTATTTCAGGCACCTCATGTGTCGTATTAGGCACCTCGTGTGTCGTTTCAGGCACTTATGTGTCGTATATTGATCAGGTACTATGTACCGTTTTAGGCACAATGTGCCGTATTAGTGTGTTTGGGTTGAAATTCGTGTATCCGCTGAAGTCCGAGTATGTTAATGGGGGTAACTAAAGGAAACGTTAAATTGAATAAAATGAAATGGTTGAGCCATTGAAAGCAATATGAAAATAGAACATGAATTGGAAAATTGTGAATTGAATATGAGTATGAGATTGGAAAGCATGAACCATTGGTTCATGAGATGGATAATGGTTCAACATGAATGTGTATTATTTCAATTGTTAAATAGCTAAATTTGAATTGTATAATGTATTGAAAATGACCATCTTATGTTTGAATTGGTTTAGTCAAATTTGTAGGTATATGATTTAATGATATGATTATTATGTTTATAATTTGAATTATGGTAATACCACTGAGTATATGTATACTCAAATGCATCACGCGTTGTTTCCGTGCGCGAGTTAATAGGTGTTCAAAGTTCGATTCAAAGATCCAAGGCGATCCCGACTCGAACAAAACTCTCGGTGATGTATTCTTCTTTGATAAAAGTGGCATGTACATAGGTGTTATTTTGGTCACTTTAAATTACTACATGACTTTTGTTGTAAAGAATGATATTTGGTATTTTGATGTTATAAGTATAATTTAAATATGATTAAATATGAAATTGCATTGGTTGAATTTTTGGATTTTGGAATTGGTTGAATTGGTTATATTTGGAATGAATACGGTTTTAATTGCAGGGGGTTATATGTGAAAATAAGCGTAAATGTCATGTAAATTTATATAAAAAAATATATATATTCTGAAATACTTAAACAAGTCCCGTTACATTTTTAATACATGTTTTAAAAATTTCTAGAGTTCATTATAGGGACTTAATTATTAAATTGTACTATGAATGTGTTTTTATTGTGAATTATTCGTAAGTTGTCTGATATGTCCGGTAATGCCTCGTAACCCTGTTCCAGCAATGGTTTAGGGTTAAGGGGCGTTACATGTTTAGTATATGTTAATGTTAAAATTGTGGTATTGGACTTGTGGACTAAGTTAGGCTATGAAAATTTGATTAAGGAATGTGGTTTTTGTGTCGGATTGAAATGGCATGCTTGCATGGGTAATTTGGTTTATAAATGATAAATAATGTGTATATGTATATTCGGCTAAGGCTTTGGATTCATAATGATAAGTATGTGATATGGTATATAGCATAATTATATAATTATATTATGTATTGAATGTTGTCATGAATGATCAAATATGTATTCAATTGATTGGGTTGTGGTTGACTAATTAGGTACAAAAGGTTGAGGCAAATAACGAATATACTATTTGACTGTTTTGGTCAGTTTATTTGGGTACTAAAAAGGTTAAGTTGATGATATGTTTGGCATATTCTAAGTAAAATATTTATATACATATCCATGATATGCTTTGCTATGGTTAGGTATACAAATGTCATAATGATAGGTTAATTAGCTAGCGGAATAAATAGTGAGATGAAAGGTTAGATATATGTGATTTGGTTTGGTAATTGAGTACACTAAGGTTGCATATGAGTTTAAATACTAGTTGGTGTGAAATGATTGATTGATTTTAATATACTCATGTGCTGAGTTAAAAAAAATGGTACGTTAATAGTTGACAGATGAAATAGACATATTAGTACATATTAGCTGTATGAAATGAAATGTTATATGTTTGCATGTTTTAAAGTAAGCGCATATAATTTGTAAAATAATAAGTTATCTTATACTTTGAGTATTCGAATGCCATAAATGAGAAGTATACATATATGATTCGAATGGTGGAGTTTTAAAGCATGTGAATTATGACTGTTCAGAGATGTGCTTTGGTCAGTAATGCCTCGTAACCCTAATCTGGCGACGGATATGGGTTAGAGGTGTTACAGTAAGTTGAGTAGTTAAATTGCGCCCCATTCAGTTTTTCACTGAAATATACGATAAGTCTTTTTTCTTGCATCAACAAGACACCAATTCTAATACATGAAGCATCACATTCAGTTCAAAAGTATTAGAAAAATTAGGTAATTTAAGAACCGGAGCAGAACATAATTTATCCTTTAAGGCTTGAAAAGCCTTTTCCTGAACTTCTCCTCACATAAAACCCACAGACTTTTTAATAACATCAGTTAATGGGGCGGCAATAGTGGAGAAATCCTTCACAAAACGTCTATAAAAACTTGCTAAACCATGGAAAGATCTCGCCTCGGTAATTGATTTACGAGCGGACCACTCCCTAATTCCCTTTACTTTGTCCTTATCGACATGAATACCTTAAGCACTTATTATAAAACCTAAAAAGATTAGTTTATCATAACAAAAAGTGCATTTATCAAGGTTGGCAAATAACTTTTCAGTTCTTAGAATGTCCAAAACAGATTTAACATGGAAAACATGATCATCTAAAAAAGTTGAGTAAATCAAAATATCATCAAAATATACTACCACAAATTTACCCAAATAAGGACTTAAAACATAATTTATTAATCTCATGAAATTATTAAGTGCATTAGTTTGACTGAAAGGCATAACAAGCCACTCATATAATCCAAACTTAGTTTTAAAGGTTGTTTTCCATTCATCCCCTTCCCTCATGCGAATTTGGTGATAACCACTTTTTAAATCAATTTTAGTAAAAACTGTTGAACCCTGTAACTCATCAAGCATGTCATCAAGTCTAGGGATTGGATGTCTATACTTTAACTGTTATTTTGTTGATTGGGCGGCAATCAATACACATTCGGAATGAACCATCATTCTTAGGCACCAATAGGACATGGACGACACAAGGGCTCAAACTTTCTCTAATGTACCCCTTTTGTAATAACTCTTTCACTTGCCTTTGTAGCTCCCTTGTCTCCTTTGGATTTGATAAACTATAATTTACACATATTTTAACCCCATACTTGGCTTAATTTTGGATGAATTTAGACTAAATTTGATGAATTCGATGCTTCTAATCTCTTAATTTCATGTTTTATACTCAGGAGAGCTTAGAGAGTCGAAAAAAACGAGAAACGGGCCAAAAAGGGACAAAATGGGCCTACACGGCCTAGACCACTACACACAGGCAGACCGCACGGCCGTGTGTGGCAAGCCGGATTGAACACGGCCTGGGTTATCGACCACGGGCACACGGGCGTGTCCCTGCCGAAATAAAGATGAATTCTATTCGGAATAGGATACTTGTGGACCAAGAAAGGCATCTCGAAGCCTATATAAACACCCTAGGGGGCAACCTAAAAGAGGAGTTCGACAGGACGTCGAATAGACCCCAAGTAGAAAGAGAAAATACTCCAAGACAGCCATCGAGAACAGCTTAGGAGAAGGATCTCCATCAAGACAAAGGATATCCCATCAAGTTCTTTAAAAGTTTTTGGGTTTTCTTATGTTTTGTTGTTTTCCTTCTTTTATGATGTTTCCCTCTATTAGTATAAACTAAATTCCTCAAATACCTAAGGGGATGAAACCTCAGATAAATCTTATTATTATTTGATTTATGAGATAAATACTTGTGCTTATTCTTAATTGTGAGTTCTTATTCTTATTTTGATAATTTAGGTTATTGATTCAAGTTGAATGTGCTTATTCAGTGGAGCAAAAGTCCCTGTTTAAGAGTATATAAACACAATTAAGCGGATTTGATTGCAACCCTAGAAATAGAACGATGAAAATCTGCCGGATTAGGGTCAAACCTAATAAGGGAATCCATAGATCGAGTTAATGCGACAATAGGGGTTTTAATTAGAAAGAGATTTCAATTAATCAACCTAGAGTCAGTTGTTAATAGCCTCGAAAGATGTATTAATATAATTTAGGGATTTTTACGGATTAAGCCAAGTGAATAAATCGCATGAATCAAAAGTAATAAGTGAAGTCTAGGTGGATTCTTCCTTAGGTATTGCCGATCTCATATAAGTTGTCCAAAAGTATTTTCCCCAATTCACTCTCTATCACTTTCATAGTTAATTAAATTAGTTAGTTAATTTTAGATTAAAACCAAATTCCCTTAATTATTAGGCTAGATAATAAAAAGATAGCTAATACTAGTATTCTTGGTCCTTGAGGATATGATATTTCGGACTCACCATAGATATACTACTGTTCGATAGGTGCGCTTGCCTTTGTCGAAATAATAGTTAGTTTCAAGCTCCATCAGGATTGCTTCAATAAGCTGGACGATTTGGAATGGTTGCACCGGGTACTAAGTCAATTTGGTGCTCTATGCCTCGCAGAGGTGGTAAATCTTCAGGTGCCTCGTTGAAAACATCCTCATAATCATACAAAAAAGATGTAAAGACACTAGGAAAAAATCGTTAAGGTTAGCTAAAGATAAATAATTTTGCCTAAACCTCATAAGGATACAAGGTTGTTTGTGATATAGGGCTCTCCTCACATCTTTTTTACTTGCAAATAAATTTTGCACTCTGCTTTTACCATTAGAGGGTTCATTCACCATTGGGTCGGTTGTATTTTGACTTTTATCACTAATGCCTTCTTTTCTCTCTGTATTTTCAATTATATTTTTCTTCCCTATAACCCCCTCATAAAACTTTTTCATCTTGAGTTGACCATTGTGTACATCTTTTGGATCCAAATGGGTCAGAGTAAATTTCTTCCCTTTAAACACAAGTGAGTAATGATTCAATTTGCCATGGTGCACCACATCACAATCATATTGCCATGGTCTACCAAGAAGCAAATGGGTGGCATGTATGGGAACTACATCACACCAAATCTCGTCAGAATGATTCCCAATTTTGAATGCAATTAAGAACTGTTTAACTACCTTAACTTCTGAACCTTCATTAAGCCATTGTAAGTGATATGGCTTAGGGTGTCTTTGACAAGGTAAAGATAAAGTATCCACTAAAAAACTACTTACCACATTGGCACAACTACCACTAAAAACAATAAGAGAACACAACTTTCCTTGATACAAACACCTCGAGTGGAATATCAGTCGGTTGCAATTCGTCAGAATCATTTTTTACTTGAATACTAAGGGATTGTCGCACTACAAGACAATGGGACTTAAGAAAATCCTCCCCATCAGTAGGAGGTTCCAAAACCTCTTCATATTCTTCCTCGTCATCATAGTCACAAACAATATTAGTAGCATTTAAATTGTCGTTCTCAGAATCAGAAATAAGGGTACTATCATTACTTATGAACATTACCCTTTTATTGGGACAATCACGAGCATAATGTCCATTGCCATTACATTTATAGCATTTAACATCACGAGAACGATTCGAAGTAGGTTTAGAAGAAGTATTAGAAGGTGCCTGTACAATAGAAGAAGTACCTTTAGGTGACACCCCATCTTTCCAACTAAGTTGCTTAGGTTCGTCTTTAGATGGAGGTAGACGATTCACTTATGGCGGAATGAATTTCGAGCCCTGAAAGGTAGAGGTTGATGTACTCAAATTAGACGCACGACCCCATGAACTATTTTTAGATTTTTGTTTCAATCGTTCTTTAATCATATAAGCTTTTTGAATTACTTTGTCTAAATCAATAACAGTTTGAAGATCTAAAATCTCAGTGATATTTTCATTCAACCCATTTACAAATCGAGCTATAGTATCTGCCTCCTCCTCATCCTTATTAGCTTGTTGCATCAAAATTTTCATTGCATGAAAATATTCCATCACAAATTTATTACCTTGAACAAGATTTTGAAGCTTCCGTTTGTTGTCCCTATAGTAATGAGGTGGTACATATTATTTTCGCATGATTCATTGTAAATCATCCAACAAGTCAATGGATCTCTCATGGTTCATTCGTTGAGACCATAATAATTGAGTCCTCCAACTTAAAGCATAGTCGGAGAATTCCAAGGTAGCTAATGGAACCTTCTCTTCCTCTGAACATTTGCAATATTCAAACAGCAGCTCAATTTTATTCTCCCAATCACAATAGATGTCAAGATCATGCTTGCCGTTAAATAGTGGAGCACTTAATTTTGGTTTATTTACAGAAAAGTGGCTACGAGAACTAGTACTGGAGGTTGTATCACGAGTACGTGAGCCATATTTAATACATCCAGAAGACTGTCGCGGCTCATAACCATCATCATAATCATCAGTCTTATCATCATGGTGAAGAGGCTGCTCATCATCATCATCATTGTTAGTTTCCATTCGAGCTAAAGTTGGACTGAAATTTTGTTGGATCGCTTTGTGATGAAGGACTTGAGCTTCCAATGCGATGAACTTATTTTCCAAGCGTTGTTGCGCCTCTTTGAATTCTTGTCGAAGTTCGTTGAGCATTGTTGAAAGTTGGTCCATGGTAACCATGGATAGATCATGCTCATCGTCCTTACTACGTGTACATACCATTATTAGAGGCTGAAATAGAAAACACTTAGAAAAAAAAATGACCAGAGAAAATTAAACCTCACCATTATACACTAGCAAAACAAAAAAAAAAAAAAACTCTAATAGACAAAGAAAAGAAATTAAGATTTTCTCGCTTGTAAATTTTAAAGCGTAATCAAACTTAATAATATTAAAAAGATGTGAGATCTCCCTCTAACAAAGTTGACCTAAGGCCCTAAGAAGCCAAAGAAGAACTCGACTCCAAAAGAAGTAAGTTGCGGAGAGAAAGGAGAGGCAACTCTTTTCGTACCTATTAACACAAGAAATGGAAATGTGTTAGAATGCGTAATAGAATAATAAAAAAACAAAGGCTAAAACGAAAGAAAATCTAATTCTAGAATCAAAGAAAATAAACTACCCAATCGAAAACTCGAAACAATGGAAAACAACTTGAAATTTTTTTGGTTCGAGGTGTTCCCGACTTCCAAAAATCACGAAATTTAAACCGGAGTCTCCTCAAATAATATAGATTTGATTTGAAAAACTTCAACACAAAATTCAACCCATAAAATTTTTTAATATATATTTTTTTGTATTTTCTTTTTTTTTTGTCTTTTTTTATCACATTTTTTGTGGGAAATATTTTTGTATACTCTAAAATAATGCCAAGAAATATTATATAAAATTTCAGATCATTTGAAAAACGTTTACATACTGCAAAAATATTTTTTTCCTAAAAACTTTATGGATAAAACGAAAAAACAGTTTTGAGATTGTTCGTTAAAATCAGTTTATAAGAACACAAAGACCACCTAAAATGCCAAATTTGATATCAAATGATACGGAATGAACCAAGGAAGCGGAAGAAGGATCGAATTCAAGTTGTACTTGGATTTGGATCTTGTGATTGAGCCTTGAGGGAAACTAATCCCATCTCTATTATGACATTTGAGTTGGACCGAGTTGCTCGTATCATAATTAAATTATATTATACATAGGCGACAATTTTGGTGAGAATTTTTATAATGAGAAATAAAATTTTATCAATTCTTGAATAAAAAAAATAATTTTAAACCATATATTTATCATTTATCTTATTTCATTAAAATAAAATATGAAATAACTTTTTTTCTTTTTATTATTTATTTAAATAAGGATATAACAAATTTGAACAACTTTAAATTAAAATGGAGTATAGATTTGAAAAGAAAACAAAGCTTATGTGTTTAAAAAAAAAAACAAACCAATTTGAAAAATGAGGTTGAATTAATTGATTCGTAAATTACTATAAACCGATTGAATCAAAATTTTTATTTTTAATAATTTATTTAATTAAAAGAATCAATTAATTAAATTAAAAATCGATAACCTAATCAGTCCAATGAAAAATAAACATTGATGTGCTATCTTTATTTATTTAATTTTATCCAAATTTTGATTTTAAATGAAAAAGAAAAATTCAAGAAGATTAATGAAAATTAAAATTCTGCATTTTTATATTCTTATTTAAACGATAAAAAAAAGTTTAGAAGTTAAAAATTTTATTTAAGAAAATAAGCGATAAATCTATTATTTAAAATCCAAGAATTGATAATATATTTGTTCTCATAGTTGTAGGCATCATTGGCCAAATTTTCTATGTTTCCTACAAAGGAAGAAAGAGACCGGATTTGGGATGACGTGGAAGATTGTGAAAGGACCTTCACATTCTTAAAAGAATACTATCATTCAGTTTAGCAAAAACCACAAAAAAAAAAAAAAAAAAACAGAGGACTTCCCTCTACACGCGTTTGGTATTCGAGAAAGTGCCTCCCCTCGAGAAAATTTTTTGACTCTATTCCCTTTTATTTTTTCTCGGGAAATAATAAAAAAACAAACACAATGGCAAAAAGTTCAAGAGGAAAACCCTAACAAATAATAAGCTTCCCAAATGCACCGTCACATCTACCTATCTCGTATAGCATCTCCCTAGCGTCGTCGTTTTTCGTCTCTCCCGCCGATCAGATCAGGCTTCTCACCGGCGAGAGATTGTCACTGTCTTTTCTCTACTGTTTATTATCACGATTCCCAGGTTTATTTCCTTTCTCTCTCAGTCTAAATACTTTTTCTTTATTTGCTTGATTGTTATATGAAGTGTAAACTATTGGATTTTCCTCAAGTTTTTTGGTGGATATTTTGTGTCTTTCAACTTGTTGATCGCTTACTTGCAATGAGGGGAGCAATGGTTATGTTTTAATTTGATGAATTTTAGTAAAGAAGGTAAAATTTGGCCACTCTTAGTGTAGACTCTTTTAGAGTAATTTAGGACTTGGTGAGCTCAAATCAATGCTAAAAGGTCGATTTTTGAATGCTTGTGTTTGTGTGAAAGTTAGGTATTGAGCTTGTTAGTATGAGGTTTAGCCATGCCAATATCATTGATGGTGAATACCGGGAAAGATCGAGAAGTTGTTAATGTTCTTTTATGTTTCGATATTCAGATTCAATTGTACATCTGTTTTCTATTAAATCAGCCATTATAAACTGGTTATAATTGCATTATTTGAAAGCATTTAGTTGCTCAGATGTTAATGTCTATATAAACACTGAGATATAGTTATGACAACTCAATTTAAAATTACAAGCAGTGGTCAAGGGAGTACTTTGGGCTTCATTGATGGCATTTTAATGTCTTTCAGTTTATTGGATTTGAATGGGCAAAATCGAGCCGAATATTATCTTTTTAATAAGCATGTTTGAATAGGCTTTCTCTTATCTTTGATTGTAGTAAGAGCAAGTCTGTCTACTTGTATGAATGCTAGAATTTAAGCAATTCTTTGCATCCATGGATGGTGCTCCTATCTATGATGGGAGAAAATCCAGCCAAACCTTATCTCTTTTAAGAAGTATGATTGAATAGATTTTTATTGTTTTGTTTTGGTTATCATAAAAAGGAATCTGTTTATTTTGTATGAGTATAATTTTAAAACTCTTTGCTTCCATTTACTGAATGATTAATGATAGGTTCCATATCTATGATAGGAAGCAAGTTTCTGTTTTGTCCTAGTTTCCAATACTTTAAGCATCCAATTTGTACAGAATGACACTGATCATCCTTATTGTTTGATCCTAATTTGCCCACGGTTTACTGTCCTGGTATTTTAAACCTCAAAAGCATCATTCTTTGCTGTTAGGTTGGATTGGTTTTGTGCACTTGCATGTGCTTCTATCATGTTTTTCGGATTACAAGTCCTGTTAGAATGGTTGCATTTATGGTTATATGAATAGGGTTTAACCATGAGTTTTTCTGAGTATAAGGTATAGGGAGCCATAAAGTTCAGTATTTGACTTTTGGATTTTGAATCTTTCATTAGAACTTAGAAGACACATAATTGTATGCCATAACGGGCTGAGATGAGATGCAAAATGGTTAATGTCAGATGATACCGATGACCCTTCTTTGTCTACGTCTTTCCTTGTATGAATTATTTTACATTAACTTAGCAATTGAGTGCTTCTGTGTGTCTGTCAATTTGCCTTTTTGTTCAGCAAAACATAATAAATTACCCGCTTTGTTATGTACTCTGGAACTTGCAAGAAACTAGTGTAACATATGAAAAGTCGAGAGCATATCAACTAACACGTGCCTAATGAAACTGAACAGATACGAGGGCAAGTAAATAATTTCATAATATAGAGATAAAATTTCCAGTGTAGACATTTCATAGACTAAGTCCCATTTAAATATTATTTTTATATGATAGCTGCGAATGCTCCATTAAAATGTCTGGTACTTAGAGCAATCTCAATTGCAGGCCAAGGAAGGGGAAATGGGGGGGGGGGGGGGTTGCATGAGGCATAGCTTACAGGTTTTTTATTGAAGTTGATTTTTTGGGACTTCATTTCAGTTATTGTTTTACACTCTCAACTGCAGGCCAATGAAGGGGGAAATGAGGGGGTTGCATGAGGCATAGCATATAGGTTTTTTATTGAAGTTGCTTTTTTGGGACTTCATTTCAGTTATTGTTTGACAAAGTAATGTTTATTGATACAACATTGTGCCATCAGTTCAGGTTATTGCTTTTTTTTTTTTTTTTTTTATATTTATATGATCGGAATGCAATGCGACTCTTTTCTTACCTTGTTATCTGACTGGAGTCAAAATGTGTTCTGATCATCTTACCTTTTTTTTTCTTTGTGTTTGTTTTTTGGACCTCTATTTAATTTCTGTTGAGCAATGCTTTCTCTTGCACTGTATCATGACACAGCCATTACTTTTTCCTCGTACTGGTTTAGGAATGAACCACCATGACCTGCAGGCACAGAGAAGGGAGATGAAGCACAAAGGAAGAAATGTAGTCTGGTCAATTGCAATGGACAAGTGTCTAATTGAAGCTCTGGCGGTTCAGGCTAAAAATGGGAATAAAATTGACAAATGCTTTAATGAAAATGCATATACTGCTGCATGTATTGCTGTGAATTCTCGTTTTAATTTGAACTTGAACAATCAAAAAGTCATTAATCGCCTTAAGACAATTAAGAAAAGGTACAAGGTAATGAGGGATATGCTAAGTCAAGATGGATTTAGGTGGAATCCAAATACAAAGATGATCGAATGTGACAGTGAAGATCTATGGAAAAGATATATAATGGTCAGCATGTTCTGCATTTTTTCCTTTCTTTTTTTTTTTTTTTTTTTTTTTTTTTTTTTGTACATACTTCTTTATGTTACTTCACATGTACAAATGTATTGAACAGGCACATCCCGATGCAAAAGGATTTCGTGGAAAGCAGATTGAGATGTATGATGAGCTAAAGATTGTTTGCGGAAATTATCAAGCCCCGAGTCGTTGGGCTAAGATGAAGGACGGAAGTCATCCAATGGGATACAAGAATTTTGAAGAGGATTCTGCTTCTTTTGTATCGCCAAGCTCAGATGATTTAAGTGATACAGATGGGACCGAGTCATATTCTGGGCAACCAGAGTATTTACATGAAGGTAGTCAAGACCCTCCTGTAATGGAACCACTCAGACAACTTCCAAAGCGGCCTCGTGAGTCGGATGCTCTTCAGGAGGCAATGTTGGCAGTGGCATCCAGCATTCGGCGGCTGGCTGATGCAATGGATCAAAGTAAAACTACAATCAATCCCTCTGAATTGCTACAGGCTGTTTTGGAGATTGATGGTCTGGAAGAAGCTAAACAGATGTATGCATTCGAGTATTTGAACGCCGACCCTATCAAAGCTAGGGCATTCATGACATATAATGTTCGGATGAGGAAGATGTATTTGTTTCGTCAGTTTTGGTGGTGGAAATGAATGACAGGTGCTGAATTTCGAAAACCTTTTGGTATATGATCTATGTTAGATGTTGACAAATTGAACCTTATTTCATTGATCATTAGAGATGAATGTACAGATTTCAGATGTAAAGAAACAATCTGGAAGCTATGCCCCTCTTCTTGGAGTGAAGATAGCTGTAGGTGTAAAATCTTGTTACTCAGGGCTGTCGAAGTCGTATGTGAGTATGTTTTTGTATGGGTATATTCATAATCATGCTCAGATGTGCCTTACGCATACATATTTCAATGAAAAGTTAGGTGAAGTCAATTTTTTTTTTAAAAAAATTATCAAGTTGAATATAACCAAAAACTTTACATCACTTGTAAATGGGCAGGACAAGTTGTCGTGTCATGTTGTATCATATTTGTGATTAAAATTTTTCATCTTTATATAGAACTTGGTAAGTTAATAATTTGTATTGTATGCATTTTTTAAATAATTTATATAAAGTGTGTTTGGGCTTTCCAAATATATCCACTGTTTACCAAATTAATCCACACGGTTCCTGTAGGCCAATCCCCCTGCTTTTTCAGGGTAAGAAGTGCGTAGGCCTCACAAAAGGTTATCGCAAGCAACGTGCAAAGGTTCTTTAGGGGTAGACGAAGTTTGTCCCCGAAGGGCAAAGGCAAAAGGGAGTTTGAGTTTAAGATCTATTTGTCAATTAGGGATGAAAGTTGGCCTCTTAAAGATAATTGTAACGTGCAAAGGTTTCTTCAAGCCAGACAGAGATTAGCCCTTAAGTGCAAAGGCATAAGAGAATTTGATTGCAATACCCACTTGTCAAGCAAGGACAAACGTCGGCTTTAAAGATCCGGCGGTGCTGGGTGAACGGGTAAGAAGGGCGTAGGCCTCTGAAAAGGGTTCGCAACATATAAAGGCTTCCTCGGACCAGAAGGAGATTGGCCCTCAAGTGCAAAGGCATAAGAAAGTTTGATTGCAGGACCCACTTGTCAAGTAGGGATGAAAGTTGGCCTTAAAGATCCGATAGTGCCGGATGAAAGGGTCATTAGTCAATGGATAAAAGTTACTTTTAAGGAAATAATAAGCGTTGATTTAAACGATTGTTATATGCTTGTTACAACATTAGTAGCAATAGGTTGTAAACAAGTTGAATAGTTTTTACTGTTTCTAGCATTGATAATTTTTCTTATTTGTATTTATATTATAAATAAGTAGTAAAATATAGGGTAAATGTTTGTAAAAGGTGAAACTAGGAAAGCATTGAAGTCCAAACTTTCAGAAGACATTATAAACAAAAAGATGGGCGAGGCACAAAGGGGGATTGTTCTAATAAAGGATAACACAATTATCTTCTCACATTTCAAGGAAGTCCAAACAAAACTATGCACACAAAGGAAGCTCCAGGTTTCAATTAGCTTATTGGGAACAACACTTATTGAATGCTAATTATAAACAGTATTTAGTTGGAAATGTTGATTGGGTGAGAGAATTCACATTAGATGTGGGATAAAGAGACTTCAACATTAGATAAAATATTCAGGGAAGGGTCTTTCCAAAAATATTTTCCTTTTAGATGTGATGATGCATTTGGTATTTTTTTTAATTTTATTTTTGCTTAATTAATTTTCAAATTTCTTTGTTGCTGTTCTATTAGTAATATCCATTTGGGAGTGCCATCCCGAGTCCAAATTAGAGTATATTCAACGAGTTCTCAATTAGCCAAGAAAAGCTTGTTTTGGGGAATAGTTGGATGAGCTTTTTCCATGCTACACTTGCAGATTGGCAGTCTCTCGATACATGACCTATAGTTTCTTGTTGACTCCCATATTTGAACAAGATGAATCTTCCGTCAATCCCCTCTTATGCCTTTCACTATTCCTTAACAATTAGTCCTTGCATACAACCCACAAAACATTGTCCAACTCTATCCGTTCCTTTATACTTCCACACGACTAACCAGGATTTGTCCACGAGTTCCCAAGTACTCTGCTATTAAGGGACACTCCTTTATACTTCCACACATCAACTTGATAGAAAATTTGTCTTCGGAGCATTAATCATCGATGATGAACAAATGTGATAAAGGAGGACCATCCCTTGATAGAAAACAAGTTTCCCTTGCTTCTCCAATACTGCTTTATTAATGCTATAGCCCAACATGATCTCCATCCCAATAATAGATAAATATAATGATAAAAGATCACCCTATCGAATCTACCTTAAATTTTTCTGTAACACTTCCATTCCATAATGATTGCAACCAAGTCGATGAAGCACAAGGCATAATAACATTGACGAGATTTTGAGACAAATGATCCTTCAAAAGATGAGTCCTCCAAAAATCTCATCCAACGCGATCATATATCTCATCAAGATTCACTTTAATATCCATCCAAACTTTCTTACTAATACGTGTTATCATAAGATGTATAATCTTTTATGCAATAATATTAGTGATATTTGCTCATATTACAAAATTGACTTGAGTGGGAGCAAAAAGATGTTGTATGATCCACTTCAATCTATTCACAAGGATCTTAGCTCGAATGTGAGTGAAAGATTTATAATTCAAAACTTTTAGAAATTAAACCCAAAGGTTAGGATCTAGTTGTTCCTCTTTAAAAAGTGACTCATTCATTATACTTAGCTTCCATAAGCTTTTTTTGTAAAGCCTAATTTTTATTGGGTAATTCGATTAATTTGTGTATTCCCTCATAATTTATGTTACTTCTTTATATTTTTTAATATTTTCTTGTATTTTTTTGTATTCTTTATAATTTTTGGAGCTCCTTCATAATTATTGGTAATTTATCATTATTTTTTATATTCTCTTGTAATATTTGGTATACCCTCAAAATTTTTTGATATACTTCCAAAATTAAATTTTAACATGAAAAATCAATTTTTGGTATAAAAAAATTATTTTTGCATCCTTATAAAATTTGTTATATTATATACTAATAATTTTTTTTAAAAAAATTGAAAATTAAGTAAATAAAAAAAATTATAAGATCAACATAAAAAAAATTATAAGATCAACTTATATTTTTGGTAATCCTTTATGTTTTCTAGTATGCTTTCAAAATGATTAGAAATATTTTTTAGTGAAAAAAATATTATTTTACATATTAATAAATTTTAGTGGGATTTTGTTGGAAAAAGAATTGGTAATTTTAAAATTATTAATTGTGCATACTGATATTCGGTATTAAAAACATTATACAAAAGGATAAATTTAAAAATAGTAAAAAAATAAAATAAAACATATTTTATAAGATCAACCAATATCATACCAAATATTAGAATGAAAAATAACATTTTAAAAGTTAATAATTTTTTCTGTCTCCAAAATTCCATTAAATTTTCTTAATATGCAAAAATAATAAAATTTTTAACACCACAATTATATCTCATTTGAAATCCTCATTTTGAAATTATATAAAAAAAATTATGAGGATAAAATAAAAAATATGAGGGAATATAAAAAATGTAACACCCCTTACCCGTATTCAACGCCGAAATAGGGTACGAGGCATTACCGGAATTACAAATTTATTTATCAGACATTTTATTTCATTTAGCATTTATATTTGAAATCAATCAAAATCAAACATATTGTCCCTTAAATATATTTATTTTTATCGACATGTCTTACTTGAATTTATTACTCGTTTCATCATACTTAATTACCTTGTATTATCATATTAAAGATAATCACATATTTACATGTCATGATAAATATCATTCACTTGCCGTTTCTTCATAAACATAAAACAGTTAATTCATCATATCAATATTTCCCGTACCATCAACTTATATTTCCTTATATCACATAATTAAGTTACACGAACTTACAGTTAAATTTATAAAAAATATCAAAATTCGGGGCACTTTGGAAATTTTCTATTTTCATTGATTTTTCAGTCGATCTTAATCTAAATTAATAATTTCATTCAATTTTGCAATTTTAAATAATAAAATAATCCATTTCATGCAAATTGATCATTTCCACATTTTTACAAAATTAATCACAAAGTTTTACTTTTATTCAATTTAGTCCCTGAGCCTAAAACATTTCAAATTAGCCATACTACCTAAATATTCATACATATTTTCCTCCTCCTCCTCTCCATTCCACGTCCTTAATGTATATAACATGCTATAAGTAACATTATCAATAATTTCATTAATTACTCATAAGTATATTCAAAACTGTCCATTTGAGTTATAGTCACTAAATTATTTATTTCCAGAGCTACAAGACTCCAAATGAAGAGCCGTTAATTTTTCCTGAAACTAGACTCACATATCTTCTTACCATAAAATTTTCAGAATTTTTTATTTATCCAATTAGTACAGTTTATTCTTTAAAATCACCCCTATTCTGCTGTCTGGCAGTTCCAACCCTTCTTCACTAAAAATTAATTATCTTTTTATATAGAATTCAGATGATGTTATAGTTTATTTATTCTAAAACCATACTCATTAAGGAATCTAACCATATAAATTATGTTCCCAAATTATTTTTATACAATTTTTGATGATTTTTCCAAGTCAGAACAGGGGATCTCGAAATCACTCTGAACCAGTCTTACCAAAATCTAAATATCTCAAAATACAGAATTTCTTTTCTTTCTCTATTTATTTCTTATGAAAATAGACTCAATAAGCTTTAATTTCATATCTCACTCAACTTCTAATTCCATTTCTACCATTTTTGGTGATTTTTCAAATTTATCTTACTGCTGCTGTCCCAAAACTGTTTTCTTATAACTCATTTTAAAATTTAATCCTAATTAAGTTTACTTATTTTCTTAACTTAATTCATACTTTGTTTCTTCTTAAATTCCTTCCATATTCAACTTGACTATCTAATATTCATATTAAAACTTTAATTTCTAATTTCTTCCAAATTAATCCCTCAACACAGCTTATAGCATACTTTACATTTTAATCCTCTTACTAATTCTAACTTAAATTTCATTCAATTTAATCCCTGATTCATCTTTTTCTTCAACATCAACTACACTTGAAAACCTAAAAACTCTCAAAATATCAACTTAGTTTTATCAAAATCTTGCTTTAAAGCTTCTAAAACATCAAAATTAAGTAAAAAGGGCTAAATTAACTTACCTATCATCTTCCAAGCTTCAAACTTTCTATTTTTCCTTTTTCTTTCTTTCTCCCCTATTTTTTCTCTGTTTCGTCTTACTCTCTGGTTCTTTTCTGTTTCTCCCCCCTTTTTCCTTTTGTTTTTGTTTGTATATATATAATAATATAATAATATAATAATATAATATAATAATATACTTTAAAAATAATCTCAGATTTTCATATTTAAACCGCCTCAACTTTACAAAATGGTATAATTGCCATTTTGGTCCTTCATAATTTCTTTTAATCTATAATTCAACTTTTACACCTTTTTCAATTTAGTCCTTTTCATTTAATTACATATCCAAGCGTTAAAATTTCTCAACTAAACTTTAATAATAACTTAATGACACTCCATAAATATTTTTAGAAATATTTATGGCTCACTTTATGAATTCGAGGTCTCAATACCTCGTTTTTGGCCCAATTTTTCTAATTAATTCTTTTAGTTCACAAAATTCACTAATTTTAAAATATTTCTAAAATCACACTTAACTTATAATTATCGATTAACAAAGTTTTCTAACTTTTTCGTCAGATTTAGAAATCTCGAATCACTGTTCCGTCACTATTGAAATTGGGCTGTTACAACTCTTCCCCCCTAAAAAAAAATTTCGTCCTCGAAATTTCTTTGTTATTTTGATCATGAACTTCATTATTTCTATAATTCTATAGCTCCTTTGTACACATATTTATCTAGTTTATCATTTATATCCATTCTATATCCTTTCAGTTTGCAATTTATTTTTAATTCAATATTGCGAACATACTTTATAACGAAAATTACTTACTTACTTACTTTTTTTTTTTATAAGAGGTCCAATAGATTAAACAGAACACTTAGGATATATGAAATAAATATAGAAGTGTATTATTATGTACTATTAATCAGATAGCACTTGATAAGTACCAAAGTGTTATTATCGAGAAATGCTACTGAGTCCCTTAATGGTATACCACTAATATCTTAGTAGATCTAATCTCATTTACTTGGGAAAATTATATTATACACGCATGTCACTTTTACAATTTTAACATAATGCTTTTACATACTTTACAATTTAACCATTGTACTAAAAACGTGTATGTTTATATCTTTTCTTTCTTTAATATATGTAACATATTTCAAAATTTACTAGTCATTCTTAATTTACTAATAATTCTTATTATGTGCTTCACATATCATTTTTTTTTCAATTCCAATTTCACTTCAATTTATTCACAACTAAATTTAATTTCACTTTCTCATTAATATACAATTCAATACTAATATTTATCCATCACTTAATTCAATTTCCATTTAATTCAACAATAACACTTACCTCATACTTCACTTATTGTATGCATAATTTAAATTTAACATTTAATATTGAATAATAGACATCAAACATGTAACAATATAAGTCATATGTGTTAATTTATATTTTAATTTTCACATTTCAATTCGATTCACAATTCAACTCATAATTTCTTACTCATATTTTCAATAGTTCAATCGATCAAATTTATTTAGTTTTTTTCTCATTTCAGTTATTCACCCTATTAACAATCCGGACTTTGATGGATACACGGATTCCAACCCAAACACATCAGTACGGCACATTGTGCCTAAAACGGTACATAGTACCTGATCAGTATACGACACACGAGGTGCCTGAAATACGACACATAAAGTGTCTGATACGACACACGAGGTGCCTGATACGACACATAAAGTGCCTGATACGACACACGAGGTGCCTGATACGACACACGAGGTGCCTGAAATACGACACATAGAGTGCCTGATTTACGACACATAAAGTGCCTGATCGGCAAAGCCGATAAATCCCGTACTCTTCCAAATCCTATGGCATGCCAATTATATCCGACTAGTCCGACAAGTTAATAGGGAAATCAATTCTCATTTTAATTTCACTTAATATTCATATCTACCCCTATTAACAAGACTCGGACTTTGGCGGATACACGGATTCCAACCAATCACACTAAAATAATGAAATCCTCCCAAACACACCAGTATATCATATCCTCCCAAACACACCAATATATCATATCCTCCCAAACACACCGGTATATCATATCCTCCCAAACACACCAATAAGGCATTAAATGCCTCTTCGGATAAACCGAAGAATATAATACAGAAATATCTCCTCATCATATCACAAATCCTATGGCATGCCATTTGTATCCAATCTAGTCCGATAAGTTAATAGGGCGTTCAAATCATTTTTTTTTCCTATTTCAAATTCACTTTTCCATTTTTCTAATCAGTATACAATTCAGTACCAATACATATTTCAAATATTCACATATAATCAGACTTCGATTCAATTCCAACCACTTTTCAATCAATACACGATTCATATATTTACACATATTCATAATTTAATGCATTTTTATTCAATTCGTATTTTTAATTTATTATCCAATCAAATTTAAAATCAGTAATTACTTTTCAATCAATATACATTTCAATTACTCACATATTTTCTTTATTTAATTCAATTTGATTCAATTCAAATCACTTTTAGTTTCCCATTAATATACCTTCAAATATTCACATAGTTCATAATTCAGTTACGTAATTTAAATAACTTTTTAATTTCCAGTTCATTCTATTTTCACTTCTTATTTCAACCAGTTTCACAATATTGCAGTAATTCATTACATCAATAATTTCATAGTTTAATGCAATACACATAACAATATTCAGTATTCCATAATTCAGTTCAGTATCAGTCTCAATTTCAGTACCCAATCTTAAATTTATCATTTTACTAAACACTTACCTTAAAATACTTATAACACATAATTAATAAATTACACATAATAATGATAAAGTTTGAATAACAGTGATTCAAATATCATCAAAGTCTGGAGATATCACATTATCTTAAGTTATATATTAATAATGGCATACATTTTTAGACTTCACACATATTACGTTGGTCCGAGAACCGACTAAACCATAGCTCTGATACCACTAAATGTAACACCCCTTACCCGTATTCAACGCCGGAATAGGGTACGAGGCATTACCGAAATTACAAATTTATTTATCAGACATTTTATTTCATGTAGCATTTATATTTGAAATCAATCAAAATCAAACATATTGTCCCTTAAATATATTTATTTTTATCGACATGTCTTACTTGAATTTATTACTCGTTTCATCATACTTAATTACCTTGTATTATCATATTAAAGATAATCACATATTTACATGTCATGATAAATATCATTCACTTGCCGTTTCTTCATAAACATAAAACAGTTAATTCATCATATCAATATTTCCCGTACCATCAACTTATATTTCCTTATATCACATAATTAAGTTACACGAACTTACCTGGTTAAATTTGCAGAAATATCAAAATTCAGGGGCACTTTGGAAATTTTCTATTTTCATTGATTTTTCAGTCGATCTTAATCTAAATTAATAATTTCATTCAATTTTACAATTTTAAATAATAAAATAATCCATTTCATGCAAATTGATCATTTCCACATTTTTACAAAATTAATCACAAAGTTTTACTTTTATTCAATTTAGTCCCTGAGCCTAAAACATTTCAAATTAGCCATACTACCTAAATATTCATACATATTTTCCTCCTCCTCCTCTCCATTCCACGTCCTTAATGTATATAACATGCTATAAGTAACATTATCAATAATTTCATTAATTACTCATAAGTATATTCAAAACTGTCCATTTGAGTTATAGTCACTAAATTATTTATTTCCAGAGCTACAGAACTCCAAATGAAGAGCCGTTAATTTTTCCTGAAACTAGACTCACATATCTTCTTACCATAAAATTTTCAGAATTTTTGATTTAGCCAATTAGTACAGTTTATTCTTTAAAGTCACCCCTATTCTGCTGTCTGGCAGTTCCGACCCTTCTTCACTAAAAATTAATTATCTTTTTATATAGAATTCAGATGATGTTATAGTTTATTTATTCTAAAACTATACTCATTAAGGAATCTAACCATATAAATTATGTTCCCAAATTGTTTTTATACAATTTTTGATGATTTTTCCAAGTCAGAACAGGGGATCTCGAAATCACTCTGAACCAATCTTACCAAAATCTAAATATCTCAAAATAAAGAATTTCTTTTCTTTCTCTATTTATTTCTTATGAAAATAGACTCGCTTTAATTTCATATCTCACTCAACTTCTAATTCCATTTCTACCATTTTGGTGATTTTTCAAAGTTACCTTATCACTGTCCCAAAACTGTTTTCTTATAACTCATTTTAAAATTTAATCCTAATTAAGTTTACTTATTTTCTTAACTTAATTCATACTTTGTTTCTACTTGACTATCTAATATTCATATTAAAACTTTAATTTCTAATTTCTTCCAAATTAATCCCTCTAACACAGCTTATAGCATACTTTACATTTTAATCCTCTTACTAATTCTAACTTAAATTTCATTCAATTTAATCCCTGATTCATCTTTTTCTTCAACATCAACTGCACTTGAAAACCTAAAAACTCTCAAAATATCAACTTAGTTTCATCAAAATCTTGCTTTAAAGCTTCTAAAACATCAAAATTAAGTAAAAAGGGCTAAATTAACTTACCTATCATCTTCCAAGCTTCAAACTTTCTATTTTTCTTTTTCTTTCTTTCTCCCTATTTCTTCTCTGTTTCGTCTTACTCTCTGGTTCTTTTCTGTTTCTCCCCCCTTTTTCCTTTTGTTTTTGTTTGTATATATATAATAATATAATAATATAATAATATAATATAATAATATACTTTAAAAATAATCTCAGATTTTCATATTTAAACCGCCTCAACTTTACAAAATGGTATAATTGCCATTTTGGTCCTTCATAATTTCTTTTAATCTATAATTCAACTTTTACACCTTTTTCAATTTAGTCCTTTTCATTTAATTACATATCCAAACGTTAAAATTTCTCAACTAAACTTTAATAATAACTTAATGACACTCCATAAATATTTTTAGAAATATTTATGGCTCACTTTATGAATTCGAGGTCTCAATACCTCGTTTTTGGCCCAATTTTTCTAATTAATTCTTTTAGTTCACAAAATTCACTAATTTTAAAATATTTCTAAAATCACACTTAACTTATAATTATCGATTAACAAAGTTTTCTAACTTTTTCGTCAGATTTAGAAATCTCGAATCATTGTTCCGACACTATTGAAATTGGGCTGTTACAAAAAATAATGAGAAATACTAAAAATTATGAGGCGATATTAAGTGTGTACCGAAAATACGAGGGAATACCAAAAATTATGAGGAGATACCAAAAATTGTAAGGGTATACCAAAAATATGAGGAGATAGAGATACCAAAAATATGAGGGAATATAAAATAGATATGAAGAAGTACCAAAAAATTATAAGGAAATACCCAAAAAAAAAAATGAGGAAGTAAAAAATATTTTGAGAGAATACCAAAAATTAGCTGATCTTATTAAACTTGTTTCATTTATTTAATTTTTTTATCTTTAAAAATTATCATTATATATAATATAATGAGACAATATTTGATGCATCGTCTATGCATAAGTTTTATGCACCATCAATGAACCACATTAAGTCACTTCATCAATGAGCTAAATAATAAAGTATTGAGAACTTATAAGTAACTATTGATAAGTTTATTTAATTATAATTAAAGTTTTTTAATAAATAATTATAATTAAAGTTAATTACGAGGGAATACCAAAAAAAGATAATAGCATACCAAAACTTATGAGAGAATACAAAAAATAGGAATAGCCAAAATTACGAGGAAGTACCAAAAAATAGGAATACCCAAAATTATGAGGAAGGCTTGTATAGCTCTCTAACTTTATAGAAAATTCATTTTAGCCCTCCATTTAACTTTTCATCTCTTTTATCTCTTAAGCTTATGTTGTTTATCAAATTACTCAAAAATGGATTAAAAAGTTAACGGCTATCCACTTTGTTGAAGTGGCATAGACGTGGATACCACATAAGCAATTAACTTTTTAAAATTTAAAAAATTCAAAGAACATTATAAAAATCATTTTAAAAATAAAATTTATTAAAATTATATAATAATATTAAAAATTATTTTTAAATTTTAAAAATTTTAAAAAATTAATTAATTGCTAACATGGTATACACGTTGATGCCACATCATAACGTTAAAAATTTCCCAATTCTAGTGTACTCAAAATAAATCTACATGGTGGTATAATTTATAGGTGGAGAAAAGGGGAGTAAATAAAATTATTTATTTGGAGAGAGAGAGAGAGAGAATAATGTATGAATGATTGAATGGAAGGTATTTGGTGTACAACTTTATACGTTGAGTGTGCTTTAATAATATTCTAAACCAGGATTAAGTGGAACAACATCTTAACTAGAGTGTATAAAATTTGTATGTGGAGAATCGATGTTCACTTTTTCTCCCAAAACAATTGGTGTTACTGGTTAAGATAAGAACTAATCATATCTAGTGGTTTCCATGCAGATTAACATCAATATTAATCCTTCCAACTCGATTATATCATCTTTATAATATATGTTTATAAATTCAAAAATTATAAAATTTATTTGATATATTATATAAAATTATATTTAGATTGTTGATAAAGAATAATATAATCTTAAAAGATACAAAATAAAAAATAACTGAGTCTATGATTGTTTAATATCTAATAATTTTCATTGTTAGTTATCGAATATGTTTAAAAAATTAAATTATTAAAAATATTAATTTTTAGTTAATTTATTTTTTTAAGATTTTATCAAACATGGCTTATTATCCCCATCCCATTTCCTAATATTGTAACAATAAAAAAAAAAGAGTATCACATGTTTGATTTTTTTAAAAGATATTACGTGTTTTTATTAATCATTATAATATTAGGGAAGAGGAGAGATAAACAAGATTTGATAAAAAAATAATTTGTATTATAAAAATGTTGATATCTTCGTATTTTCATGTTATATTTAATGTATTATATTTAATATTTTTGGTCCTTCTAAATCAGAATCATATTCAGAATAAAAACAACTGAAAATAAAAATGCAAGTTGACTTATATATATATCCAAGAGTCATTTTTTGATATGAACAGTTGTAAGCATATGAGATGGGCAGGAATATTGATCATAACTAAATTAAACCGTAGTTCAGTACTTCAAATTTTAGTTTGGAAAGGAAAACAAAGAATCTCTGCCTGCAAAGTGGAAACTAGATCAGGTACAAGTTCTATTGATAGGATTTTTTTTTTTATTATAATTTTGTCATTAATTTTAACTAAATAATAAGTGTTAAATTCATTAAGTTGTATCATTTCTTAAATCTTATGCGATAAACAGATTATGACATGTCTATATTTCTTATTTTTTAAACCCTTATGCTTAGTATATTGTTTGATTTATAGTATATTAACTTACTTGCATGATTATGTCTCATTTACTTTTATTGAAGTTTTTATTTAATTATATTTTATTTTTATAGGATTTTAATATTTGGTATTTAATCAAAAGTGTTTTATAATTGAATTAGGATTATGGGAGCTTCAGATTTGAGTTCAAGGACTGTTAAAAACTAAAATGAACTAAAACGAACAACTTTGCGGAGCCGGGCGCCCTTCCCCCAAGCCAGTGCCCCAGCGTGCAATGAGAAGCACCCTCGTTAGCGCCCCAGCATGTTCCTAGCATCCCGCACAAACTGAAGAAACCCCACCCCTTCTACTAGCATTAAAACCATGCACAACTCAAAGTCACTTCCTTTAATAAAATTGATCCGGTGGAAAAAACCTAACAAACCTTAAGCCACAAGTGTATTCTAAAAAAAATAAAAATAAAAGTTCAAATATAGTAAAAAAATTTGCTTGCTAAAGATATGATAGTTTGTAAAATCCTTAAAAATAGTTTTAACATTAAAATATTTTTATATTTTTATATATTTTATTATCAAAATAAATAATATGTTATTTTTTAAATATTTTATAACTTTTTTTACTAAAATATGACACACGGGTGAAAAACATAATTGTGTAACAAATATATTTCTAAAAAATTGACATAAAAAAATAAAGGAGGTTTTGATTGGAATGGTAAAGCAATGGTGTTGAAAATTATAATATTATAGGTTCAAATATCATAATGTGTGTAATTTTTTTAATAAAAGATATAAAAAGACAAAAGCACCTTCAAATTATAGAATTTACTTTATAAAGTATTAATATAATTTTAGTTATTACCCAACTAAATTAGTAAATTATTAACTCGTAACAGTAACTCGGTCAAGATATATTTTAAAATATAAATACGTAGAATGTGATACCCCAAACCTGGTCTAGAAGTTTAAACCGAATTTGGACGAGTTACACCAATTAGTAAAAACGTACTTCTTTTTAGAGTTTTGACTTTGAAAACCAGAAATTCATTTTAGTCGATTTAGATGATTTTATAGTTTCGTTTTAGACTTGGCAGATATTGACGAGATTATAAAAAGAAAAATAAGACAAGTCCAAAACAGATTACAAATCCAAAGGATTAAAGTGTAGTTATCTTACTGCAAAACAATCTGAGCTCCCGCACACCGTCCGATCCTAAATCAGATGTTTTCCTGACAGATAAAAGTAAGACAAAGGAGTGAGTCACCAAGCATCACGTATAACTAAAGTCAAATACAAATAAACATAATAATAGAACAAAGCAAAATAGAACAGAGTAGAATAACACAATTCAAATAGAACAGAACAGAATGGAACAGAGCAGAGCAATACTGAATAGAACAGAACGAGATAGAGCAGAACAAAGCATGTATGTTTATGCAGATGCAATAATTTTAAAACAGATCAGAATGCAAATTTATCAAAAACATCCTACCCAACTTTGTTACACACCGAAATAGAGTTCCCCCAGAACTCGTCTAACCAGATCACACCAACAGATAATTATGGACAGTGCCACCAGTATTTTGCAGTTAAAACTGCCAAATCAAATACATGTGGTCAAGCCACTATAGTACAGTCGAATTGTCAAAACAAAAGTGTGGATAAACCACCAGATAATGCAGATCATTAAACTGCCAGAAACTTCCTCCTTTTACATCAACCCAAGTCCCATGTAGTGTGTCATGGTATGCTTATGCAGAATCAGAGTAATAAACATGTAAGTCATGCTATCTCTCAATAACAAAATCAGTAAATATGGGAGTCCATGTTTTTTAAAATAGACTTATCAAACCTCAACGGACCATGTCAGATTTGCCATTAAGTCACATGCAGGGTTAAAAATCAGAATCAGTAATAATCAGTCTAACATGTTCATATATCGCATATTCTTCATCAACAAAGCAACGCAGAGGTATACCAACAAACTTAACAGAATAAAGGTCATACCTAATAATTCGCACACATAGACAATAGCACATTACGTTCTGACTGATCCTACTCACTTAGGTTCAAACATAACTGATAAACTATAATATATACATATTTTAATCCCACATTTGGCATACTTTTAGATGATTTATCCCTTGAATTGTGGAATTTGATGCTCCTAATCCTTTAATTTCATGTTTTATATTTAGGAAAGCATAGGAGGATGAAAAGAATGAGAATTGGGCCAAAAATAGAGTAAATGGGCCAAAGTAAGAAATCAACACGGCCTGGACCACAACACACGGTCGTGCCACTTTAGCAGACTCGAACACGACCTTAGACTCGATTCACACGGGCGTGTGCCACGGGCGCATCCCTACCGTGACTTGTTTTAATTCCACTCAGAAAAGGATACTCAGAGGCTGAGAAAGACATTCCGAAGTCTATATAAACACCTTAAGTATGACCTAAAAATGGAGCGAAGCCAGAGAGGGCTGAATATAGGGAATTACTCCAAGAAAGCCAGTTGATCCATCTTAGAAGTCGGAGTCACGCTCAAGACGAAGATTTTCCCTTCAATTTCCTTCAAGGGGTTTTAGGGTTTTCTTTATGTTTTGTTATTTAATTTCTTTTGAGATGTAATTTTTTTATAATTATGAACTAAACCCCTTAAATACCTGAGGGGGATGAAACCTAAGATGGACCTTGTTATTATTTTTTGAACTGTATGATAAATATTTGATTTGTTCTTAATTATGTTCTTAATTCTTGGGTTAATATTTCAGGATATTGATTCAAGTATTGATGTGCTTATTCAGAGGAGCAAAAGTCCCTGTTTAAGAGTAGATCTAGCATAGTTAAGCGGAGTTGATAGCACTCCTAGAGATAGGACGACGAAAATCTGCCGGATTAGGGTCAAACCTAATATGGGAATCCACAGATCGAGTTAATGTAATTCTAGGGGTTTTAATTAGAAAGAGATTTCAATTAATCAACCAAGAGTTATACGTTAGTAACCTCGAGAGAGGTATTAATATAAATTAGGGAATCCTACGGATCAAGTCAAGTGAATAAATCGTATGGTTCAGAGTTAGATAACAAGTGAAGTCTAGGTGGATTCTTCCTCGGGTATTATCTTATTCAACTGATTTTCCCAAAAGTATTTTCCCAATTCATTCTTTGTGTCTTAGCATCCTTAGTTTAGTAATTAGATAGATAAATATCAATCCCCTTTATTTTAGGCTAGATAATAAAAAGAAAGTTAGTACTAGTACTTTTGGTTCCTTTGGGTTCGATATTCTGTTCTTGCCACTAAGCTATACTACTGCTCGATAGGTGCACTTGCCTCAATCATGGTGATAGTTAGTTTCTAGGCTCGATCATTCATTATATAAATATTAAAACTTTCAGATCACGATTAATAACAGATATAAGTATAGGTCACAAGTTGTTCATCATCAGTCTAACACATTCAGATATCGTATATATCATCCATATATCAGTCTCAAAGCATCATATAGTCCTTTTATGATCAAATTCAGATAAAAAATACATTGTGGAGGTTAGTGCATGTGTTGGGCAAAACTCACGGCCTAAAAAAATAAGATTCAGATCCTATTCATATGTTACACGGCTTGGACATACACCCATGTGGCTCACACAGCCTGGGCACACGCCCATGTGGCTCACACAGCTTGGGCACACGCCCATGTCCTTGCCCGTGTGGCTCACACGGCCTAGGCACATGCCCATGTTCCTGGCTGTGTGGTTCTAAACCGTAAACAATGAGTTACACGGCCTGGGCACACGCCCATGTCCTTGGCCGTGTGGCGTTAACAGTCCCATTTTCCGGCGACTGAAAACGCGAAAAAAGAGGGCTTTGGCACCCACCTGATACAGACTCGATACAAGAGCAACAAGGATGGATTCTCGTCTCTAAACAACATTACAATTACATATTAGACGACCAATTCGAAATCAATCACTAAGATTAGCATCCAAAACTAAAGTTATGTAGAAGAATTTCGACGCACAACTCCAAATCAAACTACGCACTTACTGATAATGAAACTGTAACTTTGTAGACCTTATGTCGTCGAGAGAATGTTAAACTCAAGACCTTCGCCTAAGACAAAATCACGTAAGTCAACATTTTCGTCATAGAGACGAATTACAACCCCATCTAACAACAACTCATGCAAGAACTTGACAGAGGATACTTACATGACTGATTACAAATGAACAGTGCAAGGAGTTAGAATGACAATTGTCTCAAAGATTCAACGAAAAATTGTTGGTTGAAGAATTGACAAATAAAAAGAGGAAACACCGAGACGATAACCAAAACAAAATGAAATAAAAAATGTAACAAAACAAAAGAGGTTGAGGTAATTGGTTAATTTAAAACCAACCAAAACTACCTCACGAGGCAGCAGAATAAAAACATTTTCATATTGTTTTCATAAAGACTCGAACACTAGACCAGAAAATATACAGAAGCTTAACCATTGAACCAATAGGCTCATTCTTGTCATCAGTTGACTGAATTTAACTTATAACCCACATGTCCAAAATAAGGGTTTAATCAAAGTAGCAAAATTTCAAAAGATATGGTTCAAACCTAGAATCTCACACACATAACCAGAACACTTAACCACTAAACCAAATCAATTCACTTGTCAAAAATTTCTAAAATCTAAACTCATAATCAAGGGATGACCACTCTTGGTTTCAAAACCCAATTTCTTCTAACCCGATTTTTGGGATGTTACATGGAAACTGTTGTGCTGAAGCGAGTAAAAGAGTAAAATTATTGTACTGAAAAATCATACTAAGTTTAATTCCCAGGAAAGAGAGGTGGATCACAAGGATCGCTTAAGTACCAGGTCTTCCCTAGATAGAATATCCCTCTATCGTAATTTAATAGCACAATAAATCACTACAATCACCCTCACAAAATATGGAAAATAATACAATAAAGAACACTAGAATTTTAACGAGGTTCAACAAATTTTGCCTATGTCCTCGGGCACTACCAAATATATTTCACTTCAGTGAAGATTTACAAAGAGAGAGAACAATGCCTTAAGTAGAGAATGACAAATGTGGGTTGATGAAAATGAGAAATTGTTAGGCTTATTTATAGTTGAGGTTCAAGGATTAACTTGCAAAGTCACTATACAATTAGGGACCAAAAAATTGAAAATATCTCATGCCAAATCTCAATCCCACTTTTGGTGCCTTAAATCTCATATTTCTAGTGTCAATATTTTGATACCCATATCTTTGACTTTCCAAAGTATGGATGATTTCCAATAGAAACTGTGTATAAAATGTGAGGATGATGAAAAAAATCAAATGAGGAAAAGAGATTCAAAGAAGTTTAATGGTTATATTAGTTGGCAACCACACACAACTAGTTAGTACATAGTTGACTACTAAAATATATGCATTAAACCATCTTTCCAAAAGCTAATAATTTCTAAAAAGAAAGCATATAAATTTATCAATTTTGAAAGATGTAAATTGATATTTGTAACCAAATACAAGCGGTGTCATAAGTAGTGCTTAAGATTGGTGTCAACTATTTCGAGCATTGAGTATGAACAAGGCAGAAAATAAAGAATACACAATATGGTTTTACAGTTCAGTTTCACTTCTTGTATTTTCTTAGTTAGTTAAGTTAGTTTTTACTGTAGTTAGGTGTTTTTTGTTTAGTAACCCTTTAAGCTTTCTTCTAGTTACATTTTAATTTCACTTTAATGTTATTCAGTTTGTTTTAATTTATTTTATTAAAAATAATTTCTTTAGCATTTTCATTTATTGTTATTGCTTCCATTGTTGTGTTATCCAAGCTTTTGCAAGAAAGCTTAAATTTTTATTCACCTTTAATTAAGTTTAAGTTAATGCTTTCTTTGCTTGATTATTTGTTTTTTGTATGCTTAGATATAAGTAGGAGTAGCTAAACCAGAGGTGGTTGGTTGATGAAAATGTTGGGTAGTTGATTTTAGGGTTTAAAGACTAAATCGTAACATTTGGACTAAATTGGATAAACTTCAAAACTTTGGATTGATGCCCCTAAGGGAAAATCAAGATAAGTGAGACCGAGAGGTAATCTTATTGGGTACCAATTCACTAGTCTCGGGTTAGCCAGTGAGATCAAGAGATAAACCAGACTAATTTGTCTAAGTCGGTAAAATTGAGACCGATATGTAAAATGGAGCCAATTTAGGAGCGCTAACAATTTAGATCCCTAATTCAAAGGTTAATTAACAATATGGAAATCAACCAACTGCTGCCTATTATCATATTTGGTAGTTTTATATTTTGTTTTATTGACAATTTAGTCTCTTTCTGTCTTAGATAATTAATTAGTTTTAATTAATTTCATTTATGCTTTACAATAATATAGAAATTAGATAGTAACTAGCTAGACTTCGTTCTTGTATGCTTCTTGAATAGAAATCACTAAATCGCTAACTCTCTTGGGTTCGGTCATTGGAATACTCCAGTGTTTCATTGTAACACTAAAAATATTACAATTGACCAGTCACACTTGCAGACACCGCACTTAGTATTTTATTCGATTGTTGTCTTTAATTGTTGATTTCCTCCCATCCTTCACAAGGGAGACTCAGAGGGCGATCAATAGTCATACATAGTCAATGGAGGATTTGTCATTTCTTCAACAATATCTTCTTCCTCTTGATTGTCTATGATAATTTGATGTTGATCTTGCCTTGCTTCTCTAACTTCTCTTCTATTTCTACGAGTAGTTATTTCAATCTCACTACAAAAAATGATTAATTCAATGGGTTGTCTCTAGTCAAAAACCAAAAGAACCTGCTAAAAACCAGATGAAAGGCAATCAATATCCCAAAATTAAACTAAAAACAAAATAACATAAAAAATTAAAAATTGGTTAAATTAACAAAAATAAGATTTTCCTAATATCCTAGTGCCCGTGAATAGCGCCAAAAACTTGATGTCTACTAAACTAACTAATAAATTAGCCAAGGCAAGTGCAACTAATAGTATAGCTATTGTGAGTACAGATATCGTTCCCTCGAAGACTACAATTACTAGTAACTATCAACTTTCTATTCTTTAACCTAATAATTCAAATGATTGGTTAAAATTAAATCAAACCATTTAAATTAACTAATGAATGCACAAGTGACATAACAATACCTAGGTAAGAATCCACCTAAATTTTATCCCAATCTAATTTATGCAATTTATTTTCTTAACTTTTTAGTCCATAAGAATCCATAATTTATACTTATATCTTTTTTGAGCATAAGAGAAACTAACTCTAAGTTGATTAATTGAAATATTTTTCTAATTAAAATCTCTATTATTGCATTAATTCGCTTTATGGATCCCACTATTAGATTTGACTCTAATCCGATAGATTTATGTAGTCATATTTCTAGGATTACATGCAAGATCTAATCACAAGAATTGTCTATTTAACCTCAAACTTATGCACATCAAACATGAATTAACACTCTAGAATTGTTAACCCAAAAACAATAAAGCATTTATAATTAGAAACAAAAAGACTAAGATTTTATTGCATAAAAATAGAAATCAAACTATAGAATCCATCTTAGGTTTCATCTCACCTAGGTATTAAGAAAATTAGTTCATAATGGCAAAATTAAACACCAAAAACACAACATAACCACTAGAATAAAAGAAACCTAAGATAACTCCCTTGAAAATCAACTTGGACTCTTGAATCTTGGTGGAAAACTGCTTGGAAATTGACTTCAATGGCATTTTCAAGGTAATTTCATGCCCTCCCTTGGTGGTTGCCTCTTTTCCCTTTTATTTCCCTATTTATATCCTCTTAAAGTGCTAAAAATCTGAAAAATTGTAACTTTCAGCCGTCAGCGCACACAATTCGTGTCACATGGCTGTGTGGATTGCTTGTAAGAAAATCTGCTGCATGTGTACAACTTTTGGAATATCTCTTTTGAGCATAAGAGCATCTAACTCTAGGTTGATTGATTTAATTTTTTTCTAATTAAAACCACTATTATTGCATTAGTTCGCTATACGGGTCCCACTATTAGATTTGACTTTAATCCGATAGATTTATGTAGTCCTATTTCTAGGATTGTATGTAAGTCCATTTAATTATGCAAGATCTAATCACAAGAAGGGTCTATTCAACCTCAGACTTATGCACACCAAACATGAATTAACACTCTAGAATTGTTAACCCAAAAAATAATAAAGCATTCATAATTGGAAATAAAAAGATTAAGATTTTATTGCATAACAATGGAAATCAAACTATAGAATCCATCTTAGGGTTTATCTCCCATAGGTATTATGAGAATTAGTTCTTAATGACAAAAGTAAACACTAAAAATACAAGATAACCATTAGAATAAAAGAAATCCATGATAACTCCCTTGAAAATCAACTTGGACTCTTGAATCTTGGTGGAAAATTGCTTGGAAATTGGCTTCAATAGTGTTCTCAAGGTAATTCATGCACTCCCTAGGTGACTGCCTCTTTTCCCTTTTATTTCTCTATTTATATCCTCTTAAAGTGTTAAAAATCCTAAAAATTATAACTTTCAGCCGTTAGCGCACACAATTCCCGAGATCGATGCACCCTGGATACACAACTGTATCACATGGCCATATGGGTTGCCTATGTAAAAATTTGTTGCATGTGTGCAGCTTCTGGAATGTTTCAATGTTCTAATTTCCACCGTTTTTTATTCCTATTGCTCCTAAACACCCTATTAAGAATCAAAACATGAACACAAAGGATTAGGAGTATATAATTCACAATTAATACCACATAATCTCCCACAAATGCGCTAAGAATAAGGCTAAAATATGTTACTTTTGACACTTATCAATTATAATCAAACTTCCCATGAAACGAGCAAGATAAAAAGCATAATGAATATCTTGTAAGAGCTCAGGATAAGTCTTTTGAGCATAAAGATATGATTCCTAGTTTTACCCGATTCAATCCAATCTCACCAAAGTCAGAAAGTCGATTTCCTTGATCCAATCCAGACTAATCTCCAAGACATATATGTTACTATAAACAATTCAGATATCATAGATGGGCCATTCCAAAGTGATCTATTAATTTGCTAATAAGCCGTTTAATGGCAGTTCCATCTATCACTTTATTGTGAAATACCAGATTGGCTCGTTCTGCCATAAATACCCTCTTTATTCCGCTGAGTGGACTTCACCAATGGGTTTGAGTCAATGATTGGAAAACTTCCTTTTCTTGATCTTGATTTTGGTAGAAAGTCGGGTCAGGAACTGGAGTCCTAGTTGAACCGGAGAGACCCGAATTCATATTGGTATCATAGAATTTTTCGTCCAAATTATCAACAAGAATTAAAGCCCAAGGATTTTTGTTAACAAAATTTGCAAACAGAAACATGACAAACTTTTGAGCTGGGCAATGCCAGACACTAGTAAACACTACTCCTTAACATTGCTGAAAAATTGTCTCAACAAATTTGAAACCGTGGTTATGATATATGAATTCATACTATTATATTTGATTACTTAATCCAAAAATTAGCAGTTTCTTTTTAGTCGAATCCAAGTTTGAATTTAAAATAATTTTTTTTTATAGTTCAGATTGGAATTCAATTCTAATTAGATATTAAAATTGAGATGAAATTTTTAATTAAATAAATAATTTCAACATGCAAACCATTTCGGATTTTAACTTTCTAATTTTAGCAAATATATATATAATCGGAAAAAAAGTTAGAGATGAATAAAATGAAACTTATTGTCACAAATGTATATAATTTTTTTCTTTTAATAGATAGTATAAATTTCTTCAATCAATCGAATCCAAGAAGTTTAAATTAAAAATTGTACAAACATTAGATTTTTAAAGTAATGAATATCAGTTGAGTATGAACATATATACACGTTAATGATGCATGATATAAAATGAACATATCTACACGTTAATGATGCATGATATAAAAACATTAATACATTATATTCATTTTGTACCATATTTCCTGTTATATAAATTTAAGTTTATATGATTTAAAAAGCCCATCGTAAACTTAAAAGGATTAGTTCTATATAAACAGTTTATCTTGTGGAATTTAAGATACACTATCTTGTGGAACAATATGGGTGTTGAGTTGACAGCTCCTTGAAATGACACAATATATATGTGTGGAATCTATGATATGTTGCATGTTGAAAGAATATGAATACTTAGGCAGATCATGCGTTGTTTGGAATATATATATATATATGACGTCTCATATTGGTGGTGTTTTGTCAACTGTGTATCAACTAGGTGATGATAGGTTAATTTAGGAAGGACGTTTATGTCATAAAATTCTCAATACCTCAATTGCATATTCCATCTTAGCAATATTAATGTCTGCTTACTTATCAGCAAATGCCAACATCTTCTATAACATCAAACTTTATCTATATAACAATCCCTTTTTGCAAATCCAAGACACCAGTATCATCCACACTCTTGATTCCATATGATGTAAACGGGAAATTTTAAAAATAAATAAATTATTCTAAAGAATATAGCTTGTGAAAGTGATTTAGCTTATCAGCAGCCATCTGAACGATCTATGCTTTTATTCTCTCCAATAAATTGGAGAAAGTTGAAAATACAGTTGAACCCTGATTGTATCTGTCTGTCTGCCATTGATAAACACAAGTCTATTTAATGACTATTGGTAAAACAATTAGTATTTGGAGTATCAGATTCAAAAATTCAGATTCTATGGAACAAATTTTTGGTCATTTCATGAACTCCACTCAGCACATGAAAAAAGGGTCAAAACCACTAGCATACCTTAGTGGAATCTGAATCACACGTCAAACACTTTGTCATTTCATATCAGATAAGTTTTGAATTATCTCTGTAATTTATAAATTTCAGGTTGGAGTTTTTTGGGGGTAATTTCAATTTTTTTCAAGTTAGATGACAATATCAAAAAAGAAGAAATTCTGGGATTCTCTCAAATTTTCCTTTACTATAAAACCCTTAGTAGCATTAGCTTACAACATTAATTACTTTTCACTTAAAAGAAAAGAAAACCAAATATAACGTTAGTATCTAAGATTCTCTTACAAATGATAGATACACGGAGCAAAAAGTCCTTAAAAAAACCATCCCATAAAATTCCAATTTCTAAACTAAACTTGAATTATTTATGGTCACTGTTGTGTTTAATGGGGGATTCAGGCATTGGCATGGTTAAGACAAGAGTTGAGAGCTTATCATTAGCTTCATTCTTTTGCAATTCAAGAACTTGATTGCCTTCAATATCTCCAACTAGCAACATATTTGGTTGAATAGGTTTAATTGGCTCATCTTCAATCTCCATTTCACCCTCTCTCTCTTTGTTTTCTTTGTGTTTTCCCCATAGGACAGAATAAAGCCCCACCACTATCAAAATCGAACCTATCACCCTGCATCAATTAAAATCAAATCAAGCGAAATCGACAGATTTTCTTTTAACATATTAAAAAAGAACTGAAAAGAAAGAGACATGATCAATTATGAAATATTCAATTGTACTATGCACCTCAAAAGTACATACATAAATTGTATCTAAAGACTAGGCAGCCAGTGCAAGTCAAAAACAGCTATGCAATTTTTATGCTTTGGGGGTGTCCCTAAGCTAGAGAATTTTTATAATTTTTCTGAAGATTGTATTCAATGCTCAAAATCCGAGATGAATGCATGCAAAAATTAAGATTAGATGATTACCCTCCAAGAAAGATTTTTTCAGCCAGGATGAAAGATCCCATGATTGCAACTATGATCATCATCAGAGGGCTGAAAGCAGTAGCAAAAACTGGACCCCTTTTCTTTATCACCATTCCTTGAACATAATATGATATGCTTGATGTCACAATTCCCTATACAACATTAAAATTCACAAAAAAAAAAAGAAAAAGTCACTTTTAGTTCCTTGTCTGTAAAGGAGAAAAAGAAAAAGTTAGAGAGAGAGAGGGAGAGAGAGAGAGAGAGAGAGATGTTAGATTATTACAGCATAGGCGGCAGCTAGAAGGTTCATGTCCCAGCCAATTTGCCAAGCTGAAACCTTATGCTCCATTACAAATGTAACAACAATAGCTTGCAATGTCCCCACAAAACACACTAATGATGTTAGAGAAAGCTGATGATTCTTGTATGTCTTCAATGCTTTTGCCTGCTCCAGAAATCATAAATGTCAATTACGGTAAAGATTAAACGATAATGATTGTTTAAATCCTGATTTTTAGTACCTGTAAGACGAAGAGGGAAGCCCAAGCAAGGGTGGCCAAGATTAGGAGAATGGAGCCTTTGACCCAATCTTTGTCAGTAGTTCCAGTTGTATCGGCATAAGATTGTTTAGGATGAATATTCTTAGTCTTACTCCAAAATAATTCAACAATGGGTCCTTTATACAATGTCATCAACATTGCCCCTGCTACTGTCACCATTGTTCCCACTATCTTTGCTTGACATCTCACTTTCTTTACATCAATCTTCTCCATCCTAAACCAAAAATCCGATTTCAATCAATTAAATCATCTTATTTGTTACTCAAACTCAATTGTGAGTGTCGGATTAGATTTATCTAAGTTTTTTTTGTTTTTAGAAGATCATATCACCATATATATGTATATACCTGCACATGGCAGCCATGACAAAAGTCATTGCAGGCAACATATTGCTCATGGCACATGAAAAAGTTGGGGAAGTATATTTCAGCCCAGCATAGTAGAAATTCTGATCAATCACAGGCCTGCATTTTTGTTCATCAAGAGACGATATATTTAGTTAAAGTTAAGATTCCATACCAAAGTTAACGCATGAAAAAAAAAAAAAAAAAAAACTAACCCAAGGAGAGCCAAGATGAAAATTTGCATGAAAACTGGGAATGTTATCTTTGGTTGCCCTCTCCTGAAAAACACAGCAAAATTCATATGACTTGATCTCAGATGCTATATATATATAAATAGTACAATATGTGTTTATGGAACGGTCGTGGAACCTTTCGAAGATTAAGGCAAAGGGAGCAATGACAGCAGTGGCAAAAGCATGGCGATAGACGACAAGAACATAGTGACTCATGCCTCTGTTAAGTGAAACTTTGGTGATGATATTCATGCCTGCATACCCAAATTGCAATGAAATCATTGCAAAATAAGGTTTGGAACTCTCAAGGAAGTTGCCACAACATCTCAACTTCTCCATTTTTCCTTAAAATTTAGGAAAAATATGAAGAAAGGAGGCGAAAGGGTTTGCGGTTTTGAAAGAGAGGAAGTGTTGTTGGTTTCTCCCTAAGAGGGAAGGTGGGGGATTGGACATATATTTATAGTGGTTTTGGAGGGAACTGTCCAATTTCATTTGAGTTTGGCATTTCTTATCTTACTTTATTATATATCATGTCTATGGAGTGGAGAATTTTATGTGGAAAAAGCCTACATAAAGGCAAACCAAAATATGGCCAACTTTTATACTCCTACCATGCCTTTTTTCCTTTCAAACTTGTCCCTGTGATCATATTTGTTTTTTTTATATATAATTCTAGTTAAATTTAAACTATTTTTTGTATTATTAAATATTAATTTGGGCTAAACAGGCTTGAAATTATTTTTTTAAAAAAGAAATTTGTCTTCATCGGACCCTTGCACAGACTTAATTAAAATTCTATTCTTTCACCTTTCTCTTTTAATTTGCTGATTTTCTATTTAAAATCGTAACCCAAGTTTTAGTTTAATTTTTTTTTTATAGGAGATAGTGATGGAATTTGAGATTAGTGTCAACCGATTTTTGATTGCATGTGTTCAAATAGATTTATCGAAACTATGTGTTTAAGAAATTTCAATTTTGCCTTTTAAGTAGATAGGGATTATGAGTTAAAAGCATAGATTAAGAATTTGATCAAAAATTTTGTGGAAAAATACGTCTTTAAAATATAGGTTTATGTTTAAAAATAACATATAACAAGTAATGAAATGTAATAATAATAACATATAAAATATACACGATATTAAAATAAACAATTAGACTAAATTATTAAGTAAAACGAAATTTAAACACATAAATATATCATACTAAGATTACTAAATGAATACAATTAATTATTATGTTGTTACCATTAATTCTAAATTGGTCTCGAGTCAATTTGTGATAATGATGAAAGTAAAAAAAGTTTAAATAAAGAAAAAAATCAAAATAAAACTTTAGTTGATGGGCAAATTGAAGGTTTTGTGAACATATTAATTTATATGGGTTCAAATTTAATTATATGTATATTTTTATTAGTTTTTTAAATTAAAAGAGTAAAACACCCTCATATAATAAAATTTATTTTAAAGTGAAGGGACATGAAAATAATTTTTCTAATTAAATTGAGATTCGATTGATAAGTAACAAAAATTCAATAAAAAATATAGGTACCAACCAATTCTAGCAAGCGCATAGTATTTAGTAATTGGTTTAATTTTTTATTTAAAATTTTGATGTGTTTAAAAGAGATATATGGAATATTTAAGTAAAGGAAGAAATTATTGAAGTAATTAAACATTACATAATTGTAAATAATGATGCGGTGACATAAAACCGTACGAATTTCTCACCCAAAGTTATTGTTTCATGAGAAATTAAGATGCATATATTAAACTTTTATTTAATGAAAAGCAAGAGAGAGAGTGGAGAACACGTGGCAAATAGTGGTGGGGTATCTGAGTCACTTTCTACATGGTGAGTGTTGGTGATGTAAGCTTAAAGTGACATTATGACTACCATATCACACTTTCTTTATATAATTTTCTTTTATAATATCAACATTCAAAATCTTTTCAGAGAATGATTTGTATAATTAATTAAATTAAATTTAGATGAAGAGTAATTATTAAAGTTTGTGTTAAATATATTTTTTTTAAGAATTAAAAGATCATTATTTTAAGAATGCTTTTAAAGTTGTATTTTTATCATAAAATAATGTATAATTTGTAAAAAAAAAAAGAATACAAAAATGAAAAAAGGACAAGGTAGGGGAGAATCATGATCTTGAAATTAGGCAAAAACATATATATATATATATATATATATATATTCATCCCAAAATGGTGTCTTAATATTATGGAACAAAGATTATTTTAGTGGGTTTAAAGATTGGTCACGTCATTTCCAACTATTGTTTTAACTTACCAGTGCTTCACCAAATTTCCAATTCCTCAGTATATATTATGTTTTATGTGTCTAAACTTTTGATATGAAACATAATCTGATTGACAAGTGAAATTAAAATTAGATATATATTCTTTGAATTTGACAATGCAATTTGTTATGTTGATATGGAATATATGTGTATATGGATTGAGTTAAATTAAATATAAATTTGAGTTTCATCAAATAAAAAACATATTTTATTATTTAAGATTTTCAAAACATATTTTATATTTATATATTATAATTAAATCTAATATAAATTCCATTTTTATTACTTAAATAGTAGTCCAAATCAAATGATTAAAAACATATCCCATCATCCATCCAATGTGGAATGAACTTACTCTTATAACACAACTTGATCTGATGTAATATAAATTAACCAAAAAAAATGCAAATGGAGGGAGAAATAGTAAGAAAGGGGAATTATTTTTCTTCTTTTCTTTTTAAGAGGTGGGGAAAAAGACAAAGGACAAAGAAGGGCTAAAATTGGAGAGTGAATCAAAGGTTTAAATATAAGAGGGGAGGTTTGGCAAATTGCATATATAATTTATAATTGAAAGTGAGTCGGAGCATGAGTGAATGGGTCATATCATGTCATTTGGGTCATATATATATTTTGTTGCTTTGTCTCAACTTTTCACTTCATGCTCCGTTAGCTATTGTCCCCATTCCTTGTACAGTAGTCCCACGATTCCACAATTGAGGATGTGGAAAACAATATTAGAATAGTTTTTGTATTGAGAGTTAGATTATATTTTAGTTTTTTTTAAAAATTAGATAAATTAGCTTTAGTTCATTAGATTAAAGAAAAAATTAACCCTTTCAGTTAAAATTTTTATCAATTTCTTCTATTGAAAATTGGTATGCTTGACGAAATAATCAAACGGTTACATGTGGTGTGTTATTTATATTTTATACTGACGTATAGGGATTAATTTTTAACAATAAAAATAGATAGAATTTTTAATAAAAAATTCTATTTATTCTTTAATCTAATATACAGAGAATAATTTGTCTATTTTGAAGCCGAGGAAACAATATATTTATGATATTTTTAACCACATATTAAGATTCCAACTGTATACCTACTAAACGTCACCTCTTAAAGAAAAAAAAATATGATATAAATATTTGTTTGGATGGAGAATAAAATAAAATTTGTTGATGTTGGAATTCATATTTTATATTTATTATATTATTTCCCAATGGTGAGTACATAAATTAAGCTCTAAGGTTTAAAATACAACTAGTTTACAATTAATGTTCGAAGTTTGCCCCTAGACCTAATAAGCACACACACAAAAAAAAAAAAAAAAAAAAAAAAAAAAAAAAAAAAAGATTAACCAAGCTCAACTTCAATCCAAATCTAACAAGTTGAAGTCGTCCAAGTCAGACCAAAATGATGCAAATCGCAATGATATATATAAAAAAAGAAGAAGAAATTAAAATACAATAATTTAAATTCGAAAGGACTTACAAACCAAACAATGGCCTCAACAATTTAAAGGAGTAAGTTTGAAGGTTCTAAGTCTTGAAATGGCACTTCTCTCCAATTCCTAACGCTTATACCAATAATGATAACATAAATTTATATAAAATATTCCCTTTGTCCCAATTAAAATGTCAATTTTTTTTTTAAATTTTAAACTCAATTATTTTAATTAATGAAACTTTAAGATATATTTAAAAGCTACTTCTCTCAAAATTTTTATAATATTTTTTACAATTTTTTTTTTTGAATTGTAACCGATTGGATTTTATTAATGGAAACCAATACACGATTGGGTTGTTCAGATAAGAGGCCCAAAGCCTAACCCAACATTACAAGGTCCAAACAAATTAAACTCTAACAGATAAACATGAACAAGAAAATAAACTGAAAATCTAGAAAATAGCAGATAAGCATGCTGTCTCATCATGCTTTCCCTCCAATCAATGACTGTTAGCAGACCCCTCATTTAATGTTTGGCGTTTCTTATTTCCGATGCCTGCTAATCAATAGCCCTTACCAAGAAATTTGTTTCTTTTGAATTCGGCTCTCTCTTTCTCTCCAACCTTCTGCATTCTTCTCTCAGTCTGGATTCCGTATGCCATTCATTTCTCCTCTACTCTGGTGACCCGCAAAGGACCTTTCCTCCAGGTAAGTTTCCATACCCGTTCTTAAAACTGTCTTTGCTACTGTGTGGGCTTCGTTGTTGTCTCGCCTGTTTATGAATCGGAAGTGAATTTCTCGAAATGATCGTTTCTGGTTTTGTATATCACTGATAACTGCTCCCAAAACGGATTTGTCTCTCTCTATTTTTTTGCACTTGTTGATGACTGTTTTTGAATCTCCTAGGATGGTTATAGATTGAAATCCCATAGAAATCCCTAATTTAACTGCCTGTAAACCTGCATGTGCTTCTGCCATGAACGGAGACGCTATTGCGGAATGGATGGTCGACTTCGTAGCCAGCCACTCGTTATCTACCCCCTTCACTACCAGCCCCGAGGCAGAAATTGCATTTTTGCCTTCATATGCTGCATCGAAGAAAATGTTCGCTTCTGTCCCTTTGACTTGTTGCCTTAGACAGGTATTCTCTTCACAGTTAGCTCTTCTATTGCATGATCTGTCAATTTCTGCCATGTAGCTTTGAATCTTTGATGACAAATCCCTTCCTGAAGTTATTTTTCTCTCGTGTATGAGTTGATTTCTGGAGTTCCATATGAACCATATGGCGCAGCAGAAAAGTCGACACTGTTCGTTGCTACCTCTGTCAAACACCTAGGTGAGCCAGTCCCATAGATTCATGATTTCCGGTGAGGTAACCCATGAAAGGTTAAGAATCTGCCATATTTCTGTTGTTGCAGGACACTGGTTGAAAACGTGATAGCAGTCCTCTTCTGCATTCCTGCATCGTGGGCAAGTGCTGTCGTTAACCACTCGACGCAATCTCAAGTTCTTGAAACTGGGAATGAAGTTCCACGAGACACGCCATATAGTGATTAAGATTTTTGATGGAAGTTGTAAATTCCATAATTTCCTGTAAAATTTTTTTGTTTTGGCCTGTAATATTAATTCACTAGGGGTTAGTGTGGTCTCCTGTAATAGTTGATAGGCACTTCTTACTGTAAATTCTCCCGTTTGTTCTCCACGCCACACCTGAAAATCTTCATGAGCCTCTTCTGCCAACGGAATTTGCAATATCTGCTGCGCGTTATGTTCTGTAAAGGTATTCTCGATTACCTCTCTTTTCCACTTCCTTGTTGTTTCGTCAATAAGGTCTGCTACTAATTGGATATCTGTGTTTTCATCGGTGATGATGCCGTTGATGGTATTGACTCCTGGGATCCATCTGTCACCCCAGACAGAGATCTGGTTCCCTTTACCTATACGCCAACAAAGTCCATTTTTCAGCAGCCCTTTTGCAGCCCAAACACTCCTCCAGGTGAGCGAAGGTAGATTTCCCAACTTTGCACTGATAAAATCTGAGTTAGGGAAATATTTCACCTTTAAAACTTGAGCTAATAATGAATTGGGATAATTAATAATTCGCCAACCCTGTTTGGCCAGTAACGCAATGTTAAAAAGATCAAGCCTTCGAAATCCTAGGCCCCCGTTTTCTTTTGAGATGCAAAGCTCGTTCCACATGCACCAGTGAATGCCCCGTCACCCGTGTCCTTTTTGCCACCAGAATTTTGCCATAATCTTTTCCAACTCGGAACATAATGATTTAGAAAGTAGAAAGCAAGCCATTGAATACGTTGGGATAGCTTGCAAAACTGATTTTATAAAAATCTCCTTTCCCCCTTGTGAGAGATGTCTCGTGCTCCAGTTGTCGATTCTTTGTTTGAGTCTGTCTTTTAAACTTTGGAACGCTTCTTTTTTCATTCTGCCCACTATGTTTGGTAAACCCAAGTATCGTTCTGGATCGTTTGAGCTACGCACGCCCAACACCCTTGATATAATTCTCTTGTCTTCTGTACTTGTATTTGAGCTAAAGAAAACTGTTGATTTTTCAAAGTTAACAGTTTGTCCTGAGCAGATTCTATATTCTCGTAGAATTCCTTTTAAAAGATCAGCTCCCCTTTCCGTCGCTTCACTAAAGGTGATACAATCATCAGCGAATAATAGATGGGATATTTGGGGTCCTCTTCTGCTTGCTTTGACACCTTTGAAATGTTCTTCTTGCTCTGCTAATCTCATTAAGCTAGAGAGACCCTCTCCACAAATCAGAAATAGAAAAGGACTCAAAGGGTCGCCTTGTCGTAGACCTCTTGTTGGGTAAAAGATACTTCCAACCTGGTTATTGAGAACCACCAAATATGAAACAGTTGTTATACATCGCATGATCAGACGGATCCAATGCATGTTGAAACCCATTTTCCCCATCATTTCTTCTAGATAGCCCCACTCTACCCTGTCGTATGCTTTGCTCATGTCCAATTTGACTGCCATCAATCTTTTTTTCCCCGATCGCTTTCTTTTCAAGGTGTGTAGAATTTCATAGGCTACTAACACGTTGTCTGAGATTAATCTTCCCGGTACAAATGCACTTTGTGCTTTATCAATACATTTTTCCAGCACCTCTCTAAAACGACTCGCAATAGCCTTGGCCATTAATTTATAAATAATATTACAAAGGCTTATTGGACGGAAATGTGAAAGGTTTGTTGGTTTTTCTTTCTTGGGGATAAGTACTATGTGTGTGGTATTAATTTGACTAACCTCCATGTTGCCGTTGAGCTGTTGAAGGCAGTAAGATGATACCTCGTTCCCGATTATATGCCAAGTTTCTTGGTAGAAAATTGCCGAAAACCCGTCTTCCCCTGGTGCTTTTGTAGCTCCGATGCTTACCAGTGCACTCCATATATCCTCTTGAGTAAATGGCTTCATGAGACCTCAGTTGTCCTCTTCCGATATACATTTCTTAACCCCATTTAGGAGGTGTTCAGAGTTACCTCTTCTTCTTGCCGAAAATAATTCTTGGAAATATTCCCTCGCGTAAGCTGCCATTTCTTGTTGGTCCTCTGTTTCATTACCATCAGGCTTTTGTAGATTTTGAATGTTGTTTTTCCGTCGTCTTTGCGAAGCCATACTATGGAAGAAAGCTGTGTTTCTGTCACCGAGTTTTAGCCAATTCATTCTAGCTCTTTACTCCCAATAGCATTCGTCTTTGTCAATCTCGAACTTTAGTTGTACTTTTGTGTCGATCATCTCTGCTAGATTATCATCAGATCTTTCTGCTTCCAATAGGCTAGCCAGTTTTGACGTTAATGCTTCCTTTCTTTGTTTTCTATTTTTCCAGACCCGTGTGGCCCATCGTTTCAGTCCCTGTTGGAGATGCTCTAATTTTTCCAATAAATTACCTGGATTTGATTCCCATATGCTTTTCACTTCTGCTTCGAATGTTTCTTCTGTAACCCACCATGCTTCGAATTTAAACATCTCTTGCCTCTTCATGTTTGTATCATTCGTCGTAGTGATTAAGAGCGGACAGTGATCAGATGTTGAATGCACCAAATGTTTTATATTTGCTTTCGGAAACTTGGACATCTAGTTCATATTGGCCACTCCTCTATCAAGGCGTTCTCAGATATTTGTTTCTGGCAGATTTTCCCTCTCCCATGTATACCAGTTTCCCGAGTAACCAACGTCGTACAATTGACAGTCTTGTAATGTGTTGCGAAAATCTTCCATTCTCTTCTCCACCCTGGGTTGCCCACCTTTTTTCTCGAAACCATACATGATTTCATTAAAGTCTCCACAAACGAACCAAGGTTGTTCCTCGTTGCATTTCAAACTTTTTAGTAGTTGCCAAGATTCCATCCTTTCTTGTGCGTAAGGAGAACCATAGAAGCCTGTAAATTTCCATTGTTGGTCCGTTTCCCCCTCAGTAACCAGAGCATCAATATGCCTTTTTGAGAAACTCTGAATTGATATAGAAACGTTTCCTTTCCAGGCTAAGCATAGTCCACCTTTTGAGCCTTTAGGATCCACTTCCAAACCATTGAAAAAGCCATAACTTCTCCGCACTCGTTCCATTTGTCTTTTGTTTATTTTGGTCTCCATAAAAAAGACCATTTGGGGATTATAAGTCTTCAGCGTGTGCCGAATCCTTCGGATAGTCCGTAGGTTCCCCAAACCTCGGACATTCCAGCTTAGAAATTTCATTGCGTCCGGTCGGCTTGCCATTTGGCAGCCGTCGATGATAAAAGTTCTGTTCCTGATTGACTCCACCTCTGCGAGACTCCGGTATAGCCAGTTTCCATTGTTGCTTGTGCTACATTTTCTTCTCGTTGTCTTTTTTACCTTCCTCCCCGATGAGTACACTTTCCTCTAGATCGTGCTCCATTGCTGCAAAAGATTGTTCAGTTGATGGATTTCTCCCTAGTGACGATGACTTGGAACTGTTGCCTTCTAAATTGAATCCTAACATTGGACCAAAAGCGACTACATGTTTTAACTTTTTGCTATCTTTCCACGTCCTTGTCTCTTTGAACTGTCCTTTCTTTCCATTTGCATTTCAGTCGTTGTCTCCTTCTTCCCGTAGCCATATGCTGCTCATGGCTTTTGCTCTGTTTGATTGTGCCTTTAAAGATAGGTCCCATCCCATCTCATCTACCTCTACACCCAGCAACATTTTCGCTTCACAGTAGGAATCACTATGGCCAAGACGACCACAGTAGAAGCAGAAAAGAGTCAAACTTTCGTACTTGAATCTGATGTAAGATTTGGTTCCTGCGAAAGATATTAGCTTTTTCCTTTTCAAAGGTTTCCTTACATCTAGTTTGACTCTGATTCTCATGAAAGTACTCCACTTTTTCCCCAGATCTGAACTGTCATATTCAATTAGTTCCCCCAAAAACTCCCCTATTTGCTTTGCTAGATTTTCAGAGAAAAACCCGACTGGGATATCATGAATCTGTACCCATAAAGGTGTGAAAATTAGGGGGACCTGTAACGGATCCTCCCCCTTCTGGATCTTGTGGAGAATTAGAAGGTGACTATTAAATGTCCACGGTGCCCCTTTTAAAACTCGGTTCATATCCATAGGATGGTAAAATTGAAACAAAAATCGTTTTTCCCCAATATCTCTAATGTGAATACCTCTTACCGGATGCCATAGGTTTGCTAGAGTACTCTTCATTACTGGAAAATGAATGAGGCTTGCCGTTAAAAAACAGCCCACCAGATTGAAGCTTTGGTGTTCTGCTCCCAGGTACGTTCCAGCTTGGATCTGTAGTACTGCTTCTTCTTCATCATCTATTGTTAAGTCAGCAAAATCTCTCTCTATTTTGCAGGACTTGGTTGATTTCTGCCCAGCGAGTTTTGATTTTTTTTTTGTGGGGAGCTTCTGTGATTTTTATCGTCGTTCCAGATTCAGAAAAGCCGCCGTTCCAGATTCAGAAGAACCTGCCTATGGAGAAACCCTAGTTTCGTGTCAATGTGACAGACAATTTCGTGCCAAGGTGGCAGACTTTTTTTTTTTGGTTTTAAAATGTTCTTTTTATATTTTTTACAATTTTATACATAATATTTTTTTTAAGAATAAGATATCAAAGTTAAAAGAGTTTGACTACTAAAAGACAAAATGCGACAAATTTAGTGGGATTGAGAGAATAATATGCAAGTTCACACGCTGTCGTTCAAGTTTTTGCATAGGATGATCAACTACTCTTAACAGAATCTTATTTTTAAAAAGATTATATAACTAATACTAAAATGAGTTGGGTTGAACTTAGATTAAAAAAATATTATTTTCAAGGTTTTCCTTCATTCTATAAATGATTCTTTTTCAAGTTCTTTTCGACTTGACATTTCTTTCCTATCCTTTGGATATTTATTTCTTTAAAAAGAACTTATATATATATATAGAAGAGTAGTTCTAAGGAAAATCGTGTAAGAAAAAAAAAAAAAACACTCTCCTAACTCAAACTTTCACCTTTCTAGATTTGCCTCGAAGAGTGACTGGTGTTGGGATTACATGTATTTATTTGTATACTTGTAATTTTTTTTGAATAGATTCGTTAATAAAATTATTCATGAATTATTTAATATCCTTTGTATAATATTCCCAAGTGGTTTTTGCATGTAAAATAAAATAGAAACAAATATTAGCTTACTGGTTGTCTAATGTTTAACTAATACTAAATAATATTACGTGGTCGTATTGTAATATGAAAAGACAACTTATATTAGTAGATGAATCTAAACATGTCTTTAGTCTAATCGAAAATGAGCAAACCGATTAAAAGACTAATATGTAGCTTATCAAGTTCAATTGAGGAGATGTTTTGTCTTGGGCATCGAAGCAGATGACTCCTACTAGATAGAGACATAGATGTGACTGACTAGATTGACAGTACATCAGGTTGGACCCAAGTTGAATATATCTAAATCAATTTATGAATTTATTCGCTTGTGACATTCATAATGTAACATACCTTAATCCTGAGTGTATGATGGACTATGTATGCGTGACTTGCATACTTTGACATAAGTAAAAACCTAAGTTCAAATAAATAAATAATTGAAAGCTGGTGCGTCAGGTATAGGGTTTATGTAATATGTGGCATCATTCACAATAATGGAATTCATAGCCAAAGACATGAGTAAATGATATCCTCTCATTGGCATTACATGATAGATGAAAAGCAAACATGGTCACAGGTCGTTTGTGTTTGTGATAAATGACTTAATTACTATTTGGTAGTAGTTGACTTTTTATGAAGGAAAATGTAATGGTTACCATGAAATAAAATAAGATCATATTGGGAGAACGAATTTATCCCAAAGAGATTAAGGATATTTTATAAAGGTAACACACTTATGGTAAGGTCATTGGACCAGTACTAATCAAGTAGCTTTTGTATCATTCGGGAGAATGGATTTATCCCAAAGATATTAAGGATATTTTATGAAGGTAACAGACTTTTGATAAGGTCATTGGACAGGTACTGATCGAGTAGATTTCGTAATGGTATGTCACTAAGGAGAGCTTAGTCATAATACTATAGTGGAATGATTTCGTGACTAAATGGGTTTATAATCAATAGACGAAAATTTAAAACTTAATTATAAATAATTTGAGCCCTAATTACATATATTCAATCGATCCCTTCGCTAGCTCGTTGAAACTAGAAATGAATTACATGTTAAATCAAATGAATAGAAATGGATAGAAATGATAAAGTTAGAGAAATAGATAACATTTGGAAATGAATGTGATTTTCTCACTAAGTATGAAAATAACTTGAGAATTAATGTATGATTTTTTGAATTATTAATTAATTAGTTAAAGTTCGAATATGGAATAAAATTAATTGATCATTTTGAATCCATTGAATGAAGAAAAATTAAATATATTTTCTCATAGATTCATTTACGGTAAAGTGTCTTGATTTTAACAGAATCAAAATTGGGTTGAGAAAAATAATGTTTATTTTGGGAAATAGAAAAACATATATTGGGTTGAATTGAATTATAAAGTGTTGGGTTGAGATGTCTTCATAACGTTTTAATATCTATCCCTTAACTTCAAAACACATTTTGAATCATTTGATTTCGAGTTTGGGAGCTTAAGTTATGATCGTAAAATTTTTGGACGGGATTATTATGGAAATTATGAGTTTCGAGCTTTTAATTTAAGTTTAAAACTGTTTTGTGTTTAGATTAATTAGAGTTTCAGTAGACTTGAAAGTTTTATTTGGATGTACTTAGCTAGCCTATATAAAGGCCTCTTCATTGTACAAAATCAAATTCATTCGGCAACTTCTCTCTGAGTTAATAAAATTGTCTTTGAGTTTTTCTTTTCAAAAATTTCTCTTGATTTTGTTTTAGAAGAATTTTAACAATCTTTTCAGATTGTGAGGATTACCATCAAGTTTTTTCTTGCCAAGTTTTCTTTCTTGGAGGAAAAATTAGAGTCGTTTGAATGGGGTTGTGGATTCATATGGTTTTCAAGGCTTTTTAGAACTTCTACACGCGATCTTCATCTTCTTCCATCTTTCTTCTTTCTTTTCTTTTTCAATTTTTCATTCAGTTCTTATTGTTTTTATTTTATTTTTTGTTTGGTACCATCAAAAACCTTGTTGGTTTTGCGATGAATGATAAATTCGATACTATGATTGGAAAGTTGTAAAGGGATCAAAAAGTTCGAGATGCTTGAGATTAGCAACAAGACACTATTCTAGACATGGTCAACAAAAATTTGGCTCATCTAAGTACCCAAATTAAGCATCTGAATCGTAATTGGAGAGATGAGGTTGAGCAGGCTCGTCTTTGTGCAAATAATGTTAGACGTGCACATTACATGAATGATGAGACTTTGGTCAATAATGATCATGGACAACCTTCTTTAGCTAAACCAAAGTTCTTTATTCCACAATTTTGTGGAAAGAATGACCTAGATGCTTATTGTGATGGGGAAGTTGGGCATAAATTAGGATGCCAATTCAAAGGGAAATGGCCAAACGAAAGGAGGAGTATAATTGGTCTCTCACCTGATATGAAATGTTAGTGATGTAGTTCAAAAGATCATAAGGATTTTTGATGCCCAATTCAATATCCAACCAGAGAAGAAAGTAAGTATGACTTTGTGTCTTTTGTTGAATCTTCTTAATTTAATGGAAATGAGATTTGAGATGTCGAACTTTGTGAACCAAAAGAAGATGATGATGAGAACTTTTTCCTCAAATCTATGGAGTTAGATGAGTTAGAAACGTTATATTCTTCTACTTAGATGTATTGTACTAAATTAAATATTTATAATACTTGTGAGCGAGATATGAGAAGTGGGGAAAAAGCATGTGAAAAGACTGAGAGAAAAGAGATCTTGAGTCGTAAAAGTTGACTTGATGACCCGCTTTTGATGAGGGAAAATACATATGGGGTAAAATTGGAGAGATCTCAAGTGGGAAAAGAAAATAAAAAGTAAGAAAATACTCATGAAAAGGAAATGAATGATTATGTTTTCACTAACCTTAACTTGAATCTATCTAGTGGACTTGTTTTATTCTTTTAGGAATTTGTTGGTCCTTTGAGAGGAGCTCAATTAGTCCATTCCACCTACGATAAAGATTCTTTCTTGTACGTTCAACCAAATACAAGATTCAAGGACGAATCTTTTTGAGGAAAGAGGGAATGATACATGCATGGATAGGGTGAAATTTATTAAATTCTATTCATTGAAGTTGCCAAATTTCAAGTTTAGGAACTTAGTCAACTTGCAAAAACTTTTTGGATGGGATCTAGACATTTTTGGGTTGAGATGTCTTCATAGTGTTCGAATATCTATCCCTTAGTTTTGAAACTCACTTTGAATTACTCGATTTTGAGTTTAGGAACTCAAGTTATGACCATTTTAGTGAAGATTACGCAAGTAAAATCTCTGGACGGGATTATTATGGAAATTACGAGTTTTAAGCTTTTAATTCGAGTTTAAATCATATTGAGTTCGATATGTAGGCTTAATTTTTATTATATATTAGTCTAATATTGTATTTATTAAGTTTTATTATTTTATTATTTATTTATTTAAAATTTTGGATATTTTTTAAGAGTTTTATGTCAACAAGAAAGTTTAGTTTAAAATTATTTTTTGTTTAGATTAATTAGAGTTTCAATAAACTTGAGAGTTTTATTTGAATGCACTTAGCTAGCCTATATAAAGGTGTCTTCATTGTACAAAATCAAATTTATTGAGAAGCTTCTCTCTTTGAATTAAAATAAAAAATATTCCTAAAGAAAATACTTGTGTTTAATTCATACCAAACAATGAAGGATGAACGTCCTTTACATAAGCTTCAAATCCAGGTATTGTGATGGAATCCTCCACAGTTGCAAGGATAAAGATAGTTTATAAGGATCCCCAAAATATATGATGGTAATCCCTTCCTTGTCTCGGTTAATCTTCTGAAGAAATCCAAAAATAAATAAATCACATTACTGCCACTAAATGGATAAAACTCAAAAGATGACAAGCTAAAATTGCCGGCAATTGAAAGACTTGAACTACCTACAATGTAATATATATATTGCAACATACCGTGTCACATTTTCTTTCTTCATTTTCAATATCTAATCATATTTTGTTGATGAAGGGCGGATTCGAATATATAATCATAACTATATAAGTAAAATAAAAGTAGGTAATGAATTCACTAAACTCAAAAGTTTCAAAAATATAATATTCAGCATTTTCTATTTAAATCTGGTCCCAATTATCACAAATAATTGCTACTATCCAAATTAAATAATATCCCACTCTTTTTTTTCTTTCTTTCTTACCAATTGTCATACCTATTTTCAAACACTTGAGCTTCTATAAGAGGAGTTAATTTTAAGACTATTTGACTTTCATTTTCTTCTACTTTGGTTATTAATATTCAATTAATTAAAATCACTCAAAACACAAGCATTTCTTTTTTTCTTTTTCCATCTTTCTTTCTTATCATGACTAATAAAACAACAATATGTATGTCTCAGCTCACGCATTTTTCAGTACCTTTTTGGTCAAACCAAACCAAACATACTCTGTCAAGAAAAAAAGAAAGCTCAAAGCATAAAGTGCCATGACCAAGTGGACTACCAATTTACTTATATTTTTGTTTCTCAATAAGATAGTCATAAACAATTATTTTTTTAAACTCACGAGTTGATATATTTCATATTTTGATTAGGGGTGTACAAATTTTGGGTAAAACTGAATTAATTTGGTTAATCGATTGAATTCGGTTAATCGGTCTGTTAATCGAATTAATTCAGTCTGGGTCGGTTAATAACTTTTTGGAAGTTCGGTTAACGGTTAATTCGGTTCGAAATCGGTCGGTTAACCGAATTTAATAAATAATATTATAATATATAAGTATTCGATCGGTTCGGTTAATTTTTTGGAAATATAAATTAATCGGTTGGTTAAGTCGGTTAATTTTTTTATATGTTTTATACTTGTTTTAACCAAAAATGAAAGAATATATATATCGGTTAATTTGGTTAACCGACCGAATTAACCGAAAAAGTTCAGTTCAGTTAATTTTTTTTGAAAAAATTTCAGTTCGGTTAATGGTTAAGAGTTTAAAAGAGTCGGTTAATTCGGTTAATGGTAATTTGGGTAGATTAATTGATTGAACACCCCTAATTTTAATTCCAATATTTATAATCTTTCCTCAATAGGTACGTCGACAAATCGAGCTACTTATAAGTTCTGCTTTAGATAGGAGATTGAAAGCCAGAATTAAAATTAAAGAATAAAAATAAGTTAAAAATAATAATATAAATTTAATTTTTTATAAAAATAAAAGTTTTGTAAAAATCGAAATACAACTCAACTTCAACCCTAAATCCATCCAAGACTTGAAGTTTATTAATTCATGCAACTATCTCCGAGAGGTAGTATTTCCGTCCCCCTCTTATCCACGAAGTAAAGTTTTCTTAGTTTTATTTTTGTCAAATTTCTTCTCGAAAGAGATAGCTCTATCATGCAAGTAATACTTAAACTTCAACGGCTGGATTTTATAAGCTTATTGAATAATAAATATATCTATTTTTCTTGAAGGTCTAAGAGCAACATCATGATAGAGATATATGGCCACTTTTCCAAGTTGCAAAACAATGCTGTCATAATCGCATAGTGTAAATTTAATTGGTAATTGAATATCTATATATTTCTAATTTTATCTCTCTTTCTAATATCTGTATTGCTAATTAAGTAAATGGAAGTTGGACTTTTGCTTTTGTTGAGAATTTTGTATATTGGATAAGTTCGTTATTAATTTTTTGTGTTTTATTTTTCGATTGTATTGAAAGTTCAATTATTTTAATCCTTTTAAGTATTCAAACTTTTAATTAAATCATTTTATGATTCTATTTGAACTCTCAAAAAAGTTAAAAAGAACAAAACAAAAAAAGAAACAATATTCATCGAGTTAAAGGTCTTTTTCTATCTAAAAAAGGGGTGTACGTAACGTATTTTAATTTCACATGAAAAAGGAAAAAAGTTTCTTTTTTTTTTTTTTTTCAATTTCAGGTGTTGAAGGAAAAGTTGTGATAATAAAATAAAATATTGGTTCTTTCAATTGGAATATATACTCAATTCATGTAAGATTTTAGTGATGGATTAAAATCAAATGGGACAATGATTATACCATAAATTTAAAAATTAAATAGTTTATTTTAATAGCAATTAAATTCTATTCATTCCATTATTTAATTAATGCATCATTGGTATCATATATATAAATTGGTTTTACCTAAAAGATTCATATTTCATTAATTTATTAATTAATAAAAAAGTAATCAAAGTTTGTATTCTTTTCCATCATATTTTTTAAAATTAATGAAGCTAAAAGCACTTTGTAACAATTCTAGGTAGCCTTCCCAACCCTACAAATTCAGAAGCCCTAATCGCCAACCATGAATAATTTCTTCCTTTTCTTTTCCTTGCAAAGATCCAAATTTACTAAAGCCTCTTTCATTTCCCACCTTCTTTCTTCCACTTATCATAAACATTATTTATTTTTGAAGGGGAAAATTTGGGTCGAGACGATGCCTTTTCAAACAAAAGCAAACCAATCGTTTCTCTCATTGCTTACTTCTAATAAAGTTTGTATTAATTTCATTGACCAAAAAGTATTCCATTATTGTATCAAAATTCAAAAAACGTTTGGTCAAAGATCCAATTTTTTACCCCCAAATTAATTTCCCTTAAACCAATCATGCATTCCCTATCTTCCTTTTGATTTCATTAAATTATTTTAATCATAAAAATCAAAATAATTATATTTTTTTAAAAAGAAAATTATACAAAGTTAAGTAAATTTATATTAATCATTTACAAATATAGATAAATTTAAACAAAATTTAAGTATTATATTTTAAATTAAATCAAATTTAAACAACAATATAAAATATGCATAATTTAATTGGAAATTGATCCGACAGGAAATCTATTTACCAGCTTATTAAGTACTCTTGATTAATTAAATATAAGGCCAAATGATTGAAATGAAAAGCATGCAGCGGCTTTTCCGTTTCCCCATTTTTTTTTTTTTTTCATTGTCGACACGATTAAAACACGAATACATAAAGATCTTGATAAGTATATTTTTTCTTGCTTGCTTGCTTTGCAGATATTTAATTATTTTTAATAAAGAGTATTTCATATTTTTGTATTGTGTTTATATAATTTTACTGTTTTTAATATATTATATTTAAGTATTTTATTAAATTGGTATAAGTTTTAATTAAGATTATCAACTTAATTATAAAATTTTAAAAATATTTATTCTTTTAAATTATATTTATATCTATACTTACTATATTTAAGCACTTAATTGGGTTGGTGTCACTTTTGTTTTATCTTTTCGTACTCTTATATTATCTTTAAACAAAAAAAATTATAAATAGAAAAATCAAACTTATATTTAATATTATTAAAATGCAAATTTATTACCACTCTGTTTATATTCATTATTGAATAATTTTAAAAAATATATATTTATATTTTTTCTACTCATATCGTGAAAAAAATTAATTTATATAAATTGTATCAATTAATTCACATATATATTGAACACTCGTGTTTCGGCATTATATTTGTTTAATGTTTAGGCTTTTTTATTTTCTCTTGTTGTGCTCATTACTCTTTTAGATTGAACTCCAAAGCATAATTAATTTTAAAATAAAAAATATTAAACTATAGTCTTATGTGCAAGGAGACAAATGAACCAATATTTAATGCAATTGTATACATAAAATTATGATTTAATTTTCATAAATTGTGTTGTAAAATTGAGGGGTATTAGCTTTGTAAAATAGAAACTGTGGCTAAAATAGTGCTTGAAGTTGTGGCCACAATTTCAACCACAAAACCAAAAGTGAGTAGAAAATAAAGAACATTGAAATTATTTACACAGTTTGACTTTAGTCTATGTTTGCAGGATCTTGTCCAGAGCAATGATCTACTATCTTTCTCATAGTACAACCGATGATTTAATTCCTAACATTGGTCTAACACTCACCAATTTAGTAACCTTATCGTTGTACAAAGACTAGATCATTCTGTCACTAAGCTTTCCCCTTGAAAGTCTAGCTTTGTAACTCAAGAAACTCTCTTGATTGCTTACAAAAACAATGCACACTACACCAAAACAGACTTTTAGCGGCGTTTTTAGTGGCGTTTTAAAGAAAAACGCCGCAAAATTTATACATTAGCGGCGTTTGAAGTAAACCGCCGCTAAAAAATGAGTAATAGCGGCGTTTATTTCAAAAACGACGCTAAAAATGATATCTAGCGGCGTTTATTTCTAAAACGCCGCTAAAAGTCTGACCTTTAGCGGCGCTTCTGGGAAAACGCCGCTAAAAGCCTGACCTTTAGCGGCGCTTGAGGGAAAACGCCGCTAAAAGCCCGACCTTTAGCGGCGCTTCTGGGAAAACGCCGCTAAAAGCCTGACCTTTAGCGGCGCTTGAGGGAAAACGCCGCTAAAATCCCGACCTTTAGCGGCGCTTCTGGGAAAACGCCGCTAAAAGCCCGACCTTTAGCGGCGCTTCTGGGAAAACGCCGCTAAAAGCCCGACCTTTAGCGCGCTTCTGGGAAAACGCCGCTAAAAGCCCGACCTTTAGCGGCGCTTCTGGAAAAACGCCGCTAAAAGTCTGCCCGTTTCTTTAGCCATTTTTTGGGTTTTTTAAATTTATATATTAAATAATTTATTATATAATCGTAAAAGATATATATTAATTTGAAAATATTAAATTAATTATCATCATAGTTTAGGGTTTATGGTTTAGCATATATATATATAGTTTAGAGTGTAAGGTTTAGGAGTTACTATTTTAATGTTTAGGGATTATATGTGGTTTATGATTTGCGGTTTAAGGTTTAAGGGCGATGTGTTAGGGTTTATTGAGTGTTAATAGTTGAACCTAAATTTTCAAATAAGAAAAGCAACGAGATTAAACTCCTAAAAATAAAAGCATATTGACCAAATTCCAAATTTGTGAATATAAGGAGTACTTATACCAAATTATAATTATATTTTACATTATTTAAAAGATAATAGATAAGCTTTATATATATTAAAATTAAAAAAAATTGTAACCCATGCATCTGTAGAGAAACAAAATTAATTAGTAAATTGAAAATGTTATTTAAATTTATTAAAATATTGAAAGAAATATTATATAATATTCAAAACTTATCTAAATAATTTAAGGTTTAAGGCTATAATATATTAAGGGTACTTTAGTCATTTGTATTGGTTGACTAGGGTTTCAAGTTCAGTATTTCAAGATTTAGGAATTAGGGTTTAGGGTCTGTAGTTTAGAGTTTAGGGTTTCAGGTTTAGGGTTAGTTATGGCTTGGGTTTATGGGTTTTGTGAGTGTATGGTTTAAGGTTCACAGGTTTAGGGTTTATCGAATGAAGATAGAATATCAAATTTCATTTAATCATTAAGAAATTATAAAAATATATGATATAAATTAAATCTGATTGTACATCTCTTTATCCCTAAACCCTAAATTATAAACCCTACACGGTCTAAACCCTAAACTCTAAATATCAAATTTAGATTCTAAACCCTAAATCATAACTCTAAATAGTACTCGACCATAAACTCCTAAACTGCAAACACGTGTTTATTAGTTTAGTTTAGTTTATTAGTTTAGTTTGTATTATTTCTTTATATCAATTAAAATAAAATTTATTTATAATTTAATTTTTAAAATATTTAAAAAAATTAATGATAATTAGAAAAAATTGAGAACTAATAACATTGAAAAATATATGTTAAAAATGTAAAAATTAAAATACTATTATTTAAAATACTTTTAAAGTTTTTTGGGTATATGACTTATTATTGTTTAAATTATATATTAAATAATTTACTATATAATGGTAAAAGAGATAATTTTAATTTTAATAATATTTTAAATTATTTAAGAGATATTAGGTAAACTTTATGTATAATAAAATTTTAAAAAATTGTAAAAATTATAAAAAATTGCAAAAACTTAAGAAGTTTTGCTTTATCAAAAACCCTAAACCCTAACTAGTAATGTTAATTAAAATACAATTTATTTTTAATTGAATATATAAAATATAAATATTTTATCTTACTTAAAATATAAATTATATTGATTAAAATATAAATTATTTTTAATCAAAAAATAATGACACTTAGAAAAATTTGAAAGTAAAAACATAGAAAAATATTTGTTAAAAATAAAAAAATTATTAACTAATTTCTTATATAATTGTAACAGAGTTAGTTTTAATTTTAAAATATTGAATTAATTCTCATGATAATTTAGGGTTTATGGTTTAATTTAGGGCATATAATTTATAGATTAATCTTTATAGTTTAGGTCCAGGGCTTATATTTTAGGGTTTAGGTTTAGGATTTAAGATTAAAGGTTAGGGTTTAGGCTGAGTTTATAGTTTAGTTTTTATTATTTTAGAGTTTTTATTATTTAATATTTAGTATTTAATATTTTAGTTAAAAAGTTCAATACTCAAAATATAATAAAAATAAAAATTCAAAAAAATAATAATCTGAGCACAAAAATTTTGAAAGAAAAAATATAGAAAAATATAGGTTAAAATTAAAAATAAAATTGAAATTGAAAAAAAAAATTAAAATTAAAAAAATTAAAGTTAAAAGTTCAATACTCAAAAATAAAAAAAATTAAAATTATATAATAGTGGCGTTTTTGTAAAAAACGCCATAAAAGAGGGCTATAGTGGCGTTTAAAAACGCCACAAAAAAAGCTATTACGATGTCGTTTTCCCTCTGCTAAAAACTACCCCTACAACCCCGATTTTTTCCTCAAACCCTAAATTTTTCCCTCTGTTTCTGAGTCTCTTTCTCTACGTTTTCCACATGGTGAAAAAGGCAAAAGGCAATCCGATTTGAAGAAGTCTTTCAAGCTCGCCGTTCGCTCTCTTCTCACTACTTGTCCTACACAGGTTTTAATTTGGTTACCTCTTTTAATTCTCTTTCTACTGATACTGTGGATTGGTGCTTTCAAATGGTTCTCTTTTTGTTCTCATGAAGGAATTTAGTAAAGCGTTTCCAAAATTTTCGAGTGTCGAGCAAGAACATCTCCACCAAATCTGCCCAAGAAGTTCCTTCACAAGCACCGTAAGTTCATTCTGGAATAGTTTTCCTCCCTCAAAATCTGCCCTTTTTCCCAAAGTCAGTAGCATTTCATATTCTTTTTAGTTCTTACTTTTGCTTTTTACTCTCTTATTTGTTCTCTAATCATATTTGCCAAAATACAGGAGAACCGATATGCAATAGTGGATATTTGCTACCCACAGTCAGTAAGTATGATTCTAAGATTCTTTTCTTCCATTTTTTCCCTAAAGAAATTAAGTTTGTATCAAAATGGAAATAAATTGAAAAAAAAAAAAAGCAAAGAAAAGAATTGTGCAACTTAAATCCTTCAGAAATACCTAACTGTAAGCTTTATTTTTTTAGCCTGTTGGTTTTATTCGTGAGCGAGTAGCGTCATTGCTAGACAGTGAGCTATTAAACTTAATGTATCTTCATTTTTGTGATAGATTTTTACTATGAAAATATTGAACAAGGGTGAAAATATTGAGCACTAATGCTATTTGTTTGAAGTCACGAAAGCCAACCACTTTAAATGAGAATGATAATGGCCACATACCAGTTTAGTGGCTAAAGCCAAGGAAACCCTAATTTTGCAATGGTGAGACCTAATCAAGAAGCAATCGACACTTTCATCAGCATCACTGGGGCACCTGAAGCTGTTGCTATTTCCATGCTAGAGGTAGTTTTTTTGGTTTCGATTTGCTATGTTTTGTGGCCTTCTTTGGAGAGAGTAGCGGAGGAGTGCATTCTTTATTCTTTATTGCCGCTGATGTGCCATGTTTGCTCGATCGCACCGGACACCATGACATGCTAAGAAGCGCCAACTTGTAATGCTAAGTTACATGCTAATAAGCATGCAGCTCTAATTTTGCTCCCTTTCTATTTTTTTTTATTGCTTATTCTAATGAATGCATAGCCATAAATCTTTTATTTGTCAAGAAACATGCAATTGTAAAATTTTCTCTTCTGATGTATGGCAAAGGATTTAATCACATGCACTTGGATGAAATAGTGTGTAATTTATACCAAAAAAAAAAAAAAAAAACTACTATTCGCTTATTCCTCTTAAACAGGAATGTTAAAAGGATTTATCATCTTTAAATATTTTAAAGATATCCACTATGTATGTTGCATTTTGAATAGAATATGGAGTGTTTTATTTTTATTTTTTTACCTCTACTTTGGTGATTGATTATAAGATTATAACTTGCATGCGATGAACCTATATTCACTGAAATTGGTTTGTGAAGAAATCTGGAAAAAGAGTGCTATTATTTCCCTCTGCTTAGATATGAACAAAAAAGAAAAAAAAAAGGAACTATTGTCAGGTTTTCTTTGGAGTGGCCAGTGGTTATGTTGGTTGTATAGGTAGTTGGTTTTCTTTTATTGTTGTGTTTTGCAGTGGATATTTGTAATCTGCAGTGCAGGTAGTGTGATTGGCCTTTTAAAAAAAAAAAAGAAGTTTGTTAATTAGTTTGTTAATATTCGTTTCCTCTGTGGTTTTGCTGCAAAATGGTTTATACATTTTTCTATTTAATTAATTGATTTATGTTTGTTTTCGATGATTGAATTGATGTGAAGAATTTTTGGTTTTTTTTTGCAGTAAATCGTTGATAAAAGCGATAAAGAGTCGGATTGATGTTATAAGGAGGAAAAAGAGTGCGACGCTTAAGTTTTTGAAGAAAGATATTGCTGATCTGCTTGCTAATGGCCTTGATATCAATGCTTATGGCAGAGTAAGTTTTTGACAAAAAAATATTATTACTTGTTTTATATCGATATATTCGCTAATTTTGACTTATATGTAGTTTTACTGATTTAATTTTTGAGCAAGATTACTAGCGGAATGGTAAGGTTTATGATTTGCATATGTACATATATATATAAGCAGATTTGTTTGAATATGTACATATTCTTGCAGGTTTCCAGCAACCGCTTCCTCAAAGCCTTGCAGGTTCATTCTTTCATTTTTATATATTTCTTAAACTTTTTCCTGTTTTCTGAAGAAAGACATTGCTGACGACATTTATTCTCTTCACAATTTTAATTTATATTTTGGTCCAATTTCATCACTTTCTTGAGATGATAGTTTGAGTTATGTGTCACAATAAATTGAAAAAAGATATGATATTGGTGTAGATAAAAAAAGTTTAATCACTGCTTTATAATGCTAGATAAAATAATTCATTGAAAAAAATAATTAATATTTCCGATTATTTATTTTTTTTAACATGTTTGATAATCTAAAATAAAAAAAAATGTAAATTAGACAAATTTTTCAACAAAAAAGTAAAGAAAATGATAAGTAAATAAGGAGTTACACTTAATGTGGAATTTTTTAATATTATCTTTTAAATATTGTACCTTTAAATTTTTAAAAATTACATTTATCAAACAATCTAATAATATTTTGCATTTTATTTTAAAAAATATACCAAATAATTTTATAAGTTAAATTCCATTTTTAACATCTATAATTTGATATATTTCAAAAACAATATTTAATTCATAGAAGAAAAAGCAGTTTGCTTCATTGTCATTCCCGAGTTTAGAAATTGGCATGTGCATGCAATTTGAATGTAAACTATAAGAGTTAAGGGTTCCATTTGGTTTGCTAACTTGTCCTCTTTGTTGAGTCCAAAGTTCATCTTTTTGGATTTTAAGCTTATGTAATTGGATTTTAAGCTTATGTATGTTCAAACCTTTCTCGGCATTTCATCGTAATACTACTTGATAAGTTGGATTCGCGTTTCTTTCTGCAGAGCTCAACAACTTAAAGCCTCATTTATATTCAATTTGCAAAATATAGCGAAAAATCGTTGCTTTGCTGAATCAAGCGGATGTGAGGTCGCACCCTTTTCACGTTAAATTTTGTTGCTTATATATATGTACATATGCAAATCATAAACACAGATATTCTTGTTTTCTACTTCCAATTTTCTTGCTTTGTTTGCTAAAGCCTCTCTGATATGGATAATTCTCTGTTCTTTGAACTTTTTTATTTTACTACACTATATCAATGGGGTTGTCCACGATTTGTAGTTGGGAACCAATCCCCTACTCTTCTCTGAGAGAGCAATTCCTTACATAAAGACTGAAGTGTGAAGCTCCTAGGGAAAATGGAGAGCGAAAGAGCAATGGCATTGAAGAAGATGATCGCCAGAGCAAATCTAGGTTTCCTTTTGTATTTTTTTTTCCTTTTTTGGTCATTTATTGTAGGAAAAAATGTAGATTGATGTGACATAAAATGTGGTATTTCGGTACCAAACAAATTAGAGATACAATAGTAATGCAAAATTTTTATTTTTTTAATATGTTGATATGAAGAAAAATATTTTAATTTTTTTTTTGTTTTTTCATCACAAAATTAGCGGCGTTTGTAAAAAAAGCGCCGCTAAAAGTCATACCTTTAGTGGCGTTTTTTAAAAAAGCGCCGCTAAAGGTATGGAAACTATGTAATGCGCTTTTTAAAAAGTGTCGCTAAAGGTATTGCTTGTAGCGGCGTTTTTTAAAAAAGCGCCGCTAAAGGTATGGGCTTGTAGCGGCGTTTTTCAAAAAAGCGCCGCTAAAGGTATGGGCTTGTAGCGGCGTTTTTTCAAAAAAGCGTCGCTAAAGGTATGGGCTTGTAGCGGCGTTTTATAAAAAAGCGCCGCTAAAGGTATGGGCTTATAGTGGCGTTTGTAAAAAAAGCGCCGCTAAAGGTATGGGCTTATAGCGGCGTTTTTCTGAAAAGCGCCGCTAAAAGCCCCTACCTTTAGCGGCGTTTCCCTAAAAAGCGCCGCTAAAAGACCTTACCTGTAGCGGCGTTTTTTCGCAAAAAACGCCACTAACTTTTGCGGCGGTTTCCGTAGCGGCGTTTTTTGCGGCGCTTTCAAAAGCGCCGCAAGTACTATTAGTGGCGCTTAAAAACGCCGCTAAAGGCCCCAAAAAAACGCCGCTAAAAGTCTATTTTGGTGTAGTGGCACACATAAAATGCTCTTAACTTGAACATATTAATGCTCTATCAAGCTCTCAATCTCTCGATTACTCTCAATCAAACTTCAACCTAGGCTAAACTTAAGTTTATTTACTACTTAAGTTTTGTTTATATAAGAGTTACATTCTATTCACTTTTCTACAAAGTAAAGCTAAAAATTAGCACAAGATAATACTCCCATAAAAGTCTCGCTGCAATTCAAAGTCTTCAATTATAGAAAAAGAACCGTTTCGCAAGTAACCTGACTTAATTCGCAAGCAACCAATCTTCAGGTCTTCATGTGTTGGGCTTTATTCATCCAAATATCTTCAAAATAATTAGCCTAATGCTTTTTTTTCTAAAATTTGTCAATTCTAAAAATTGGTAAGTAGGGCAATGAAATAGTGTTTAAAGTTGTGACTACTGTTTCAGCCACAAACATAGCTACAGAATCAACCTTTCCTTCAAAGGTGTCAAAAATCTCCCATTCTGAAAACTTTTTAAACAAAACATATACAGCGAAAATAAGATCATCATGGTTGCATATTCTCCCCCTAAGTAACTCCCCCTAATCAAACACTTTCATCTTCATTAAGGTAGGCATTAAGTATAAGCTTGTAAATTTGATCCAAAACATATAAGGGCAGGAGTACAAGATTACTAGATTGAGTGAGCATTCAAGCAGAAGAATCAGCATACCAAATTAATGATATTAGAACCTTAAGTTTGTGAGGGGTTTTTTTCACAAAAAAACTATCTTACCACCATTACTCCCCCCCTTTTTTTCAATGATTGCGAAGGGATTAATGAAGTTGTCTAGCAAAGATGTCCAGCTTCATGGCCAATAGCTGACCGTGAAAAAAATCCAATATCTAGATCCGACGATTTGGGTTAGGTAGATGGTGTCATTGGTCCATGTGAAAAAGCCAAAATGGAGTTGTGGTTTGAATCTATGCCAACAATTTATGGGACTCCCTATGTTGCTTCCCTTTGAGACAATCTCAACAAGGTTTAGATACAGTTCCTTTTAGTTTTGGCAAGCCTTAAACTATATCATATCAAACCAATCTTTTCAATTCTTGATAGTGAATGTGTCCCAACTTATCATGCCATAATTCTAGATCAGACACTCATGCCTTGTTGCACCTGGATGGCAAAATGACTTTATATTAGTTGTTAAAAGCCCTGACATCTTTCATGATTTCTTTATTCTGCCACAAGGTTACCACGCACTTATCTTTTGTAAAGTTCACAAGCATTCCTTGATCACAAAGCTGATTAATGCTGACCATGTTAGCTTTTAGGCCATCAACATATAGTACATTCTTTAGTTTAAACATCCTTCAATTGCAAGTGTCCCTTTGCCATAAATCTTCCATTTTTTTCCTATTGCCAAAAGTAACACTACCCTCATGACTCTCAACAAAATTACTTAAGCATAAGAGGTTACCAATCATATAACGTAAGCATTCACTGTCAAAGTACCATATATCATCAATTGAAGCTTTGAGTGACTCAAGTGCAACAAAAAAATATTGTTGATATTTTCTTCTCCACGGAAGTTTTTCCTTCTTTCACACAATGCTTGAAGTAGTAGGCATAGTTTGTGGCACTATTTTATTCTATTGAAGATCTCTGAGCATCTTGAAGCAATTGGGCCTGCTATGGCATGGAACACCAAAATAGTGGCAAATGATCTTTCTCCTAATAGATTGAGCTAGTTTGGTCTGGAGTTTAGGCTTCTCTTGTCCTTTCACTTGTTTAGATTATTCTTCGTGTAAATTGTTGTTTCGTACCTTGATAAACACTCTAGGAGTTTCTACAATAGCTTTGCCTTGTCTGTAAATATAAATTTGCCCAAATTATAATTTTTGGACAAAATTGGTCATGAGTTAGTAAAATGGAAATTTTTAAAGAGAAGGGCATTTTGGTCATTTGTCTAATAAATGATTAAAATAGGAAAAAGATGATAAAAATCTATTCATCTTCTTCCTCACATTGCCAAAAATTTGGAGACTCCATAGCTAGGGTTCTTCATTTTTTTTAAGCTTGCTAGTAAGTTCATTTTAGCCTCGTTTTTAATATTCTTCGTATTTTTGAAGTTCTCGTATTATGAATTAGCTATTTTTAGCTATAAAATGAGCTAAGATGCATGTTCAAAAATCTACCCATGAATGACATGCATGTTAAATGATGTATTATGGAAGTCTATGAGAGTTTGATGTTAGATAAACATCTTTTCCTTAGTGAATTTCATGAAAAATGATAGTATGGACCAATTTGTAATAGTTATGAAAATTGGTCATACATACTAGAAATAGTGAGAATTGATGATTGTTATAGTAGAGAAAATGAATCAGCTAAGCATGAAGTTTAAGAAAGTTGAATGAAAATCATTTTACGAGCCTAGGGGCAAAAGTGTAAATATGAGAAAGTATAAGGGCAAAATAGTAATTTTTTCAAAGTATGAGCTAATAGTCAATTTAGTCAATGAGAGTATTAAATGATCTATTTATTATTATAGATCAAGAAAAACAAAGTCCGAATCGAAACCGAGGCAAGAACAAAGTCGAGGACTAAATTGCATATCTACATACATTTTGTATATTGAGGTAAGTTTGTATGATTTCTAAGCTTTATAATTTTTATCATTGAATTGCTTAGTATAATGTACACTATTACGAATTTCCATGAAATGTTTAATGTTATGTTAAACAAAGAAATCAATGAGATTAAGTATGAGCAAATCCCGATTGAAGAATGAATTTCCTTGGATACTCGATCTACCACAAGAGATAAGAAAGTCCGTATAAGACCAAGCCAATGCTTGGCATCGGCAATCAAGTAAATATTTCATGTAAGTCCAAGGCGAGCTTGGCATTGAACAGTTGTCATGTAAGTCCAAGACAAGTCTTGGCAGTGAAAAGCTAGCAAGAGATAAAGAGATCCCATGTAAGTCCAAGCCAAGGCCTAGCATTGGTGAGAACAAGAAAGATTTCATGTAAGTCCCAGCCAAGGCTCGGCATTGACCAGTTCACGAGTAAAGATACCACGTAAGACCATGTCAAGACATGGCAATGGTAAGTTCCCAAGAAGACACACGAGAAAGACTTCTTATAAGTCCATGTCAAGACATGGCCTCGAAACCAAGATGAGATATTCCATGTAAGATCGTATCTAGGATATGGCTTTGGCATCAAGTTACGTGGGATGAGATTTAGTATCCTCGGTTATTCACAAAAATTCATCGGGCAAACGAGTAAAGTGAAAATGAGATAACAAGAAAGCTAAGTAAGCAAAGCTATTATCAAGTTGAAATTGAGTATTATTTATGTTATGAATGATGAATTAGAGATCATGATTATTATATTAAAGTATGCTGATCAATGTGATCAAGTGATACAGGTACCTTGTTTACCTTACAAGTATGAGAATAGTAAGTATCATGAGATATGTAGGAATCAGTATGAGTAAGTAAGCTCTATAGCTGAAATTTATGATACCATTGTTATGTCAAATGGTTTATATTAAGCAATTGATATGTGCTTTACATGCAAACTTATTAAGCTAAATGCTTATGTCTTTAATTCTCTCTTTCTATGTAGTCCGCCAAGCTAACTTGTGGATCGTTGGAGTCGTAGCTCGTAGCACACTACTAAGTATGGCATGTATAGTAAGCATTCATTTTGAGAATATGTTTTAAAAAAGGCTAATGTATAGGCTGTAAAGTTATTATTCTTTTGTATATGACTAAGTGATTGGCCAAAATTGACTAAGTATGTATGTTTATTAAGATCAATGAAGCATATAGTATTGCTTTTGAAAAATGTATTGAATTGAGCTAAAGTTGGTCTTGAATTTTCTGGGTGACAAATGGTTTGGTAAATAGCCTCTAAGTGCCCACACGGTTAGATACACGGGCATGTGTCTAGGCCGTACGTACCCTGTACCTTATTATTTTAAGTCAAGATAGGCCACGGTCAAATCCCACGCCGTTTGTATGAGCCGTGTATGACACACGATTAGAATATGGGTGTGTACCCCAGACCGTGTCGTTAAGTCGGTATATCAAGGAATAGCACATGGTTAAGCCCACGGGCGTGTTAAGGCCGTGTGGATATAGTCAGTGTCCCCCATGGTTTGAAGACATGGGCGTGTCTAAGGGTACACGGGCGTGTTCCAAGTCACATGGGCGTGTGAACCCTGCTTTAAAGAAAAGTTTTCGATTAAGTTCCAGAAATTTTTAGATATATGTGTAAGGCCTCGTAGGCCCATGAAATGTATGATTAGGCTAAGAAAGAGAAGTTTTAAATTCGGAACGAAATTTTACAGCCCGTAAGTGCATGTTAAGAAAGTTCAAGCATGGTAATGTCTCATATCCAGTCTCAGCCTTGGACTCGGGTATGGGGTGTTACAGTAAAAGGATGAATCTATCTAGTTAAAACAACTCTCCATGCACGTTCATCAGTTGACTTATTGAAAGCTTTCATCTTAGTTTTCCAGTAAGCATAATTTGCTCCATCGAGCATAGGGGGTGTGGGACTGATGATTGAGACTGATGATCCTTCCATTGCAAGCAAGTATATCAACCAAGATAATCACTATTTGTGTTAAGTAAGAAGCTCTTTACAAATTGTAGAAAAGAGGAGGTACTTGCTTTGCAAAACAAAAACTGTGGCTAAAATAGTGCTTGGAACTTTGACCGTAATTTCAACAACAAAACCAAAAGTGGGTAGAAAATAAAAAAGAACATCGAGATTTTTTACGCAGTTTGACTTCGGTCTACATATGTGGGGCCTTGCCCTGAGTAATGATCCATCATCTATCTCACGGTACAACCAATGATTTAAGTCCTAACACTAATCTAACACTTACCAATTTAGCGAGCATGCTGATGTACAAAGACTATATAACTCTCCCATTAAGCTTGCCCATTAAATCTTATCTTTGCAAGTCAATAAACTATCTTGATTGCTTACAGAAACAATGCACACATTAAACCTTCGTAACTTTGAATATATTTTTGCTCTATCAAGCTCTTAATCTCTCAATTACTTTCAATCATTTTTTAACCTAGGTAAAACTTAAGTTTATATACTGCTTAAAGCTTTTTTTACATATACAAGTTATATTCTAATCACTTTACTACAAAGTAAGGTTAAAAATTAGCATAAGATAATACTTCCATAAAAGTTTTAGTGTGATCCAAAGTCTCCAGCTATAGAAAGTGTGTAACAACCTAAATACGACCCTAACCAGAACGGTGGTTTTGGGACCACGAATCCGAGTCAGAAATCTCTTAATAATTATATATTTGATGTGCTATGTGTGCTGAATTGTGTGAATGTGTTTGTTGATATGATTGAATTAAGAGAAAGGATTTAATTGATAAAGTATGGAAGTGGCATTAACTAATTGAAAAGGGGCTAATTTAAGTACTTTGTAAAGTAAGGGATTTGCATGTCAAATAACCCAAATGTTTTGGGAAGTGGACGGCAATGATGGGAGAAATGGAATATAATAATTAGATTTATGGTAGTGGGAATTTAAATTAATAGAATTAAAGTATGAAAATGATTAAGGTGCAGTAAAAAAATAAGGAAAAATACATTTTCTTTTAATTTAATTTCTCTCATCTTCCTCACCTCTCTCACGAAACAAAGAAAAGAAGAAAAAGCCATTCTAAAACCTCCATGGCCGGACCTTGCATGCGTCTCTAAGACCGTGATAAAAAAGAAAAGGAGCTAGATCAGGGAAAGGCCAAAGTGAACGAATAGTCAAGAAATTCGAAGTCATCGAATTCCAAGTAAGTCCCTAGGCAATTTAACTAATGTGAAATTTCTCAATGTACATGTATATGTGCATACATATGTTAGTAAGATAAAAGTAAGATAAAAGTCTTCAAATTTTATTTTTGGCCGAAAGTGATATAAGGCACTATTATATGGTAGTTAATTCAATATGAAATTATAAATGCATGTTCATGTGCATGTGTGTATGTACAAATAATATATGAATGGTTCGGATGTTTGGGATTGGTTAATTGATATGATGCCGTAAATGGGAAAGGTGTATGTTTTTTTTTTTAAATGAATGAACACTTTGGGTTGAATTGTAGGTGATTAGAAAGTATAGATAAATGAATAGTATTGAATCAATATACTATCAGGAATTTAAAAGCATAATACCGAATATAATGGTAAGTAGTAAATGGAAGAAGTAAGAATCGAATATGCATGATTATGTATGCTAACTGTCTTAAGATGTGAACTTGTGAATGGTGTTTAAATGATATTGCAGATTTGCACTGTGTGTGCGGAATGATTAAGTAATGGCTCTAAGTGAGCGATACGTTACGAAAGATTTGCACTGTGTGTACGGAATGATTAAGTAACGGCTCTAAGTGAGCAATACGTTACGAAAGATTAGCACTGTGTGTGCGAAGGAATGAGTAACGGCTCTAAATGAGCGATACGTTACGGGATTGGTACGACAGGTACGGATGTTTGAATTAACTAAGTTATTTTGAGTTCAAAGGAGTAGCATGTAATTATCTCGTTTATTTCGATTGGTAAGTAGGTACTAGTTGGGCAAAGGATGGCCGAATGTATGTCATGGTTATTTGTATGCTATGTAAAATAGTAGTTAAATTATTCAGTAGTTATAAACTTTGCTTAGGACTTACTAAGCTTTATATAGCTTACCGTTGTGTTTTGTTTGATTGAGTATAGATTTTGGAGAAAGCTCGTGCTCGGGAATCCTTGTTGAAGTCAAGCACATTATCGCCACTTTTGGTACTAATATGATTTGCTTATAAATTTCGAAGATCATGGCATGTATAAGCTTAGACCCCTTTTATATTTTCTTTTGGGTAGGAAATGTGTATATATATATATATGTATAGAAATCTTGTAAGTAGCCTAAATTGCTCATTGACTCGCGTGAATAATGCTATGGTTGAATCCTGTTATTAGTTGATATAACTTGACTAATTATATGCATATTACTATTTGATATTGATATGTCATAAATGTTATAATGGTTGAATGGTGATATAAAATGTTGAGAACGCAAATTGTAGGATTAACTAGGAAATTTAAAGAAATGGTTAAGATACGTACATGTCTTATAAATCGCATGCTAATACCAATGTGTGATTTGGCTTAGGTTATTAAAGAAGTAATTAGTGACGAATTGATTGTTTGGGTAAATTCATACATGCGAAATTGCTTAAGTTATCTAGTTAGTCGTTATAAACGAATTCGTTGTTTTTAATAAATAGTGCCCCTTGTTTACTAAATGAGGAGAAGTGGTAAATAGAAGTGATCTATATGTATATGTGCTCTCTCCTAATTGCACTCTTTGCGTTTCCATTTCTCTGTTCCTTACGAGCTTTTTTTAATAAGCCATGCTTCAAATTTTTTTAGCTTTAATCCCTCTGCCAGACATCTCCTCCATTATCTCTCTAGCTTTCTTTATATCTCCATTTCTACAATCACACATGTCAATGAATAAACATAAATTTCAAGACCTGATTGTACCATTTGATCAAAGAAATGAAGCCACCCCCAATTCATCCGCTCTCTTATGAGTATTTAAATGAACAGTACAAGTTCTCTTATCAATCTTGAAATCTTAATCCCATTATTCTTCATATAATCAAAAGTCTTCGGTGCCTCACTAAAATTCCCATTATTAGAGTAAACTTTAAGCATGGAGTTAACAAACTTAACTTCAGACTCAAAACAGAAATTCTCAACAGCGGAAGCTATAACAAGAAAAGGGCACCTGGGATTCTCATCAACAGATTTTAAAGGAGAATTTAATGGAGGGAGGAGGAAGAAGATGAAATAGGAACGTGGGAGAGGAGAGAGAAGGCGGAAAAAGAAAAAAAAATTAAATTAAAGTTTTTACTAAGTGTCATAATGTTATTGGTTAACGGATTTTTGTTAACCGAGATAAACGGTTGGACTAAAAAATGTAATGGAATCACCTTTAATGAAAAAAATATTTAAATAAGAAAACCACTATAGTTGAGAGAAGTTGAATCTCAGATTCTTAAAGGGAATGTATTGTCACACTTGGTAGCACCTCACTTGATATAGATATGAATTATAAGCTTGTAAGAAAAGTATTAATATTATTAAAAATTAAATCTAACCATTAATTTAGGTTGATATTTTTTTTGTGAGTTTTTAAATTATATTTACACCAGAGAGACAAAACTCCTGAATGAAACAATACCTTCCATTGAAGGTCTGAAACCAACTTCTCCTCAACAGTGTATAATTGAAAACAAAACGTACAATTGAATCAAAATTAAATTTTTATATAGTTATATAAATTAAATCAAAGTTTTGTTTATACCCAACATCAGATTTAGTTGAGCATTCTATAGTTTCTGCTAATTAACCATGCCAACTTCGAAATCCGATTAATTTTGTATTTAATTAAGTTTTGATGAATTATATAATTAAAAAAAAAAAGGAGCATGGTCCTATTATATAAGAGCTTGCAGTCTTTGTTGAAACCAGTAAAGGTTTCGATAGTGAAGATTAGGCTATTTTGATGAAGACGAATGCACTTTAATCCGCCATAACAACTTTCTTTTTTCTTTTTCAAGTTTTTCTTTCTTCCAGGTTTTAAATACTATTTATTTCAATTTTTTAGCTAATTTTTTTGTACGTATATATCTATATTGCCTTTAAAAGTTATCCCTTAAGGCCAGAGAGTGAGAGGGCATAATTTAAAGAATAAATTGCCATCAATTTTGTTATTTTTGTGTGCTTAAACTATCCTCAATTTATACAAAAATTTATATGTTAGATTTAGTTGTTAATGTTAACTATTATTTTTTTAAATGTTAAATTTTAATTAAAACACAAACTTTTTAATGATGTTACAATCCACATATATTTTTTGTTGACTCATTACTATTTATTTTTATATATGACGTCAAAAATTAATTTAAAATTATACAAATATTTAAAATATAAAAAGTTCAAAAAGAATATACAAAAGTTTATAAAAATTCATAAGAAAAAGCATGAAGTACATGTAGATTATCATGCAAGCTGTCATGTTTAAACTTTAATGTTTTAGTTATTTCCATTAAAAAATAGTAATTCGTCTCTTTTTTGAAAGGTTAATGGTCAAATTTGATTCTTTTTAAAATGTTAAAGGTCAAATTTAACTAAAAAAATAAAGGTTAAATTGATATATATATATATATATATATATATATATATATATATATATATATATTGAGAGCTAAATTTGACATCAAACTTTTGTTTGATATAGATTTTGACTTTTCATGTATCGTTGTTGTAATATTTTTTTCCAGTCATGTTCTCATATTATTTGTATATAAAGTTTTAATTCATCTCATGTAATTTATCATTTTAATTCTAAATTTATAAACTTAAAAATTAAAGTAATTCTTATGCTATATATAATAATAAATAAAAGTTATTCAATATCTTAATTTTACATCATGTTTGTATAATTTATTATTATGATCTTTGTAGGGCTCAAATTTTGCCTGGGCCCATTAACCAAAACCAAAAAACAAACAAAATAAACCAAAACCAAGTCTGTTTAAAAGCCTATTACAGCATCAGGCCCAAATTAAACCTAAGCCCAATACATTGCAAGGCCCAAATGACCCAAATTTCTTAAACCAACTGAAACCCTAGCAGCAACCCAATGCCGTCAACAGCCACAAGCACTCGGCCATGTCGCCCCGCCCTCCGCATCATGCGCCGCGCTAGCCTCTCCACATCACCCCAGTAGCTCACCTGCAAAACAGAAAAGAAACAGAAGAGGAGCATAGCAGAAAACACGAATTGGATTTTATTTTACTGTTGAGAAATTCAGCTATAAAAGCTGAAATAATACAGTGTAAAAAGGGGAGGGGAAAAGAATACATTTTTTTGTTACGAATTCAAGGGCAGTACACACAATCAATACATTTTTACGAGAAATCAATACAAAAGAGTCAAGCAAAGGTTCTCTTTTTTTTTTCCTTTCATTTTTTTTCCTTTTTTCGAATCTAGTTACTTACATATATTTTTTTTGTTTCTATTTTTTTTAAAAAAATCCCATATATATATAAAATATATTTACAAAAAAAGGGGAAAATTTTTACCTTCTGGCGACTGGAGCCCTCGCCGGAATTCGGGCCTGAGAGAAAGGGGGGAAAAGGGTTTTTTCGTTTTTTTAAAGAGGGTTGAAAATGAATTTTTTGTGAAAATTATTAACTTAAATAGGCCTCACAAAACGATGCCGTTTTGGGCCAATGCCCAGACGCCAAAACGGCATCGTTTTGAGCTTGACCCGAGCGTGTGACCCGACCCACAAGGAGGATTCGCGTGTTTTTGTAAAATGGGTTATTTGCTGCTTTAGCCCTTCCGCATTTTTATTTGTTTTAAATTTAGTTTTTTTTAATTTTAAAATTGCCCCGGTGGTTTTCTTACTAGTTCATTTTAGTCCTTGGATAAAGCGCAGTGCATAATGGGCCAGGGATATTTCCCTTTTCACCCCTCATATTTTTAGCGCATTGCAATTGAGTCTGTTTCTCTCTTTTTTTTATAATTGGCCCCAAATTTCTGTTTCGAGTGCAATTTGGTCCTATTTTTTTTATTTTTGTTATTAAATTGATTGATTTGAATATTGATTCTACTATTTTTTTATTTTATTTATAATTAACTTTTTTATTATTATACTCATTAATATTATTTTTATTTTTATTTTTACCACCATTGTTTTTATATACATATTATTATTACTATAATTATATCTATTATTTAATATTTTTATTATTACTATTATTGTTATTATTTAATATTTTTATTATAATTATTATTTTAATATTACTACTACCATATCTTTTTAATTTTATAATTATTATTATATTCATTAGAATTATTATCATTTTTTTATTTGTCATTATTTTTATATATAAATATATTATTATTATAATTATATTTATCATTCTCATTATTATTTTTATTATCAACATCATTATTGTTATTTTTGTTATTTCTATATTTTTTTACTATTATTATTTATTTATTGATGTTTTATTATTATTACTATTATTTTTGTTCACTATTATTTTATTACCTTCTAAATTATCATATAGTATTTATTTGCATTGATTCACCATTAGATTTTTTGTTATTATGTTCTTTTATTTATTTATTCTTGTTCCTATTATTTCATGTAGATTGATGATTTTGAATTTTATTTTAACGTATTTTCATTTTTTCTTTTATTTACTTTTTTACCCAAACTCATAAAAAAGGGGTTTTACAAAGGTAATATTTTGTGCTTGGAAGTTTAAAAAATCGTGCCCTAACGTGCTGGGTTTCAATTTTTTGTTTGTGCAAATGACTAAAATATCCTTTTAAGATTTTGACCGTGTTTTTTTAACTTCAAAAATAAGACAATATTTCATGTTTGGAAATTCAAGGAATCGTGCCCTAACGTGCTAGGTTTCAGTTTTTTCGTTTGGCCAAATAGCGAAATACCCTTTTTAAATTGCGATGCATGAATTTTGGAAATCATGAAATGATCTTGGTGTCAAGGGTTTGAAACATCGTATCCTAACGTGCTAGATGTGATATTTCATTCTTTCGGAACAAGAGAATTTCGATATCCAATTCGAATTATCCAAACATTTTCTAAAGGATTCGTATTTTAAAATCTCTTCTAATTTTCGATATTAGGACATTAATCGATCAATAAAGTACCAATTTTGGGCTTTGCGAGGGTGCTAATCTTTCCTTGTGCGTAACCGACTCCCGGACCTATTTTCTTAAGATTCGTAGACCAAAGTGTTTTATAAGGTGACCCAATCGCACTTCAAAAAAGATTGTGGCGACTCCATTTTCCTTTTTAAAGTCGGCCAATTTTCCAAACAAAAAAATGGTTTCGACAGCTTGGCGACTCCACTAGGGACTCAAGAGAGTCAAGCCGTAGGATTGATTATTTTTTGTCCTTTTATCGAAAATTAAAATTTAATTTGGATTCTTTCACCGCATGAGTTGTGTCGTGTTTTATGGTGGTTGTGGTTTGAGTCTTGTAGGATATCTCTGCATCATGTTGCACGACCGTTGTGGTCACACCTTTTAAGTGGGAGTGAGAAACTATGCCTTCGTGAGGTTTTCATCTCCACATAGGCTAGTAGACTACTTCCGGGATACATCCGTACCTATTTCTTCGTGAGGTTTTCACCTTCGTATAGCCATAGGGAAACGTATCCCCCTGAACTGAACTCGATCCATATGAGCCTATAATGGGTGAGGATTGAGGAATCTATTGGTTCAGGTACCATCCCTTTAGAACTAAACCACATATAGTGAACCCTAAGAGCCCACTTTAGGTAGAACTATGTTGAACCCTAGCAGTCACCTGGATAGGTGTTTGATTTTTACCATCTGTATATGATACTAATGTGTTTTCTTTTGTTTATGACTACATTGCATTTCATCATCATAGAAAGGAGGTGTTGATTCATATTCGATTGCTAAATAGAAGAGTTTGTCATAGGAAAATGGATTTCTTGATAAAGTGAGTTATAATACGTTCGTCCAAATATAGTCCAAGTGTAAACAACGAGAAAAGATTGATAGTATATGACTTTGCCTCGTTGCCCGGGGATTCAAGCCAACAACGAGAGTCATCACGTCTCAATTTTCTTAAAGAAGCTTATGAGCATCACGGAAGATAAGTGAGTGAAGAGTCACGGCCTGGATCTAGCAACAAGGAGCTAGAAGAGATCTATTGAGAAAGTCCATGGGACAAGACCATAACATCTAGATACAAAGAAAAGGATTGGTGTCTTCACTTGGACTATGAGGACGAAGCCGCATATGTAATCCGTTTTATGTGAAGAAATTTATTTTCTAGAAAAGTTCTTCTAATGGAATTGAATTCAGAAGCAACGCCTCTCTTTCTTTTTGCATTCATTCCCTTTGCATTGCATTTCATGCATTTGCATTAAATTGCATCATATGCATTAAATGTCATAAAAGAACCCTATTAACTAGATATCGTATTATAGTTACTTTGGGACATTATTACTACACTCGAAAGAAAACGAAAGCCATGGATCAAAGGTTTGAAAGAATAGAGAAAATGCAGATACAGATACAGGAGCAATTGACCAAAATTCAACAAGAGATACGGGAACAAATACTAGAATTCCAAAGGAATATGATGGGCTAGTTAACCCAGTTACTAGCCAGAGGACTTGAAAAACGAGTGACCCAGTGGTCAACAGTGGGGATGATAATGAAGACCTCATCTATTCCCTAGGTGTTTCCAAAATAAGTGTCCCGACCCAACCAGACACGCATTCGCATGGGGGACCCGTCATTATCGAACCCCAATGTCAGATTGATACTTCGGCCCTGTCGGACTTCCCGATAGGCTCAAGTTTTAACCCGAAGGATGATCAAGCCAAACTGATTTTCTGGCAAAAACAAGGGAAAAGGAGGAGTGGACTTTAAAGGCCCTGAAGAAGAAGGAAAAAGAACCGATGGTACGAGTAGGTATAACATGGGCCATGCAGAGCCCATTACAGTAAGCCAGCCAAAGACAGTAACTACCAGTCATCAGGTCTCCCCAAGGTAAGAACCCAATCCAAGATCGAACTCAGAAAAACCCCAGTTCGCTCCCATCCCAATCACGTATAGGGAGTTGTACCAAATTTTGTTTGACGCACATGTTGTATCCCCTTTTTATGTAGAACCAATATGCCCCCATACCCCAAATGGTACGACGTAAATGCCCAATGCGAATACCATGGGGGAATCACAAGGCATTCGATCGAGAACTACATTGTTTTTAAGAAGATGATCGAAAGACTCATCAAATTGGGCATTGTAAAATTCGATGATCCCTCTGGTGCAGAAAAGCCGTTACCCAACCTTTCTGTTAAACGGGTAAACATTATGAGTTCCATGATAGATAGGGGTATGAGACCCAAGAATGCATCGAGTTCGGGGCCCTAGTGCAAGGCTTGATGGATAACAAATTAAAGAGATCAAAGTCCCAGTGGGAATGTTGGGGGAATCTAAACATTAACGACATATTCGAAGAGGGAACCGAGGAATAGACTTTTCCAAACTTCTGCTTTTATGTATTTGGGGGTGTTTTGAACAATGAGACTGTGGAAGAGATCCCTATATTTTTAGAGTTAATCTAAAGTAATATTCAAAACACGCTTGTTGCTTTAAGCCTAGAGACAATAAGAGTCCTTCGGTTAAATAGGCTTGTGTCCAGAATTTTTATTTCAATAAAATGCATATTTTTGAGAAAAAAAATTTTCATTCTTTCCATGTCATACTATACATTCTTTTGTTCTTTGGAATATTCTTTCATTCTTCATTCATGATCATACCATATGAATAATCATCTTTAGAATAATTTATTTTTTGGAATTTACCTTCGTACCTACAATAGCTATCCAGATATCAAGACATGAGCGACGCTGTTATTGACTCCCTTTTAAGTGAGATATGGGTCCAAAAGGGTCTAAGGATTTTGAAGATGACAGAGATTGTAATTAATCTTTTGATTTGTTAAGGATGGTAGAACAAGATGAAAATAGACTCTACCGTATAAAGGGTCAGTGGACATTGCGAGTCTAGGAAAGGAGTGAAGATTGAAACCTAGCTCACACAGAAACAAAGCAAGACGTCATTGAGTTATTCCAAGAATTCAAAGATGTCTTTACATGATAGCATCAAGATATGCCTAGGCGCGAGGATGCTGTAGAGTGTTTGAAAAGACACATGCTAATAGTTTTACGATAGACAGGCCTATTATGAGATTCGAGTACTGCTGGTCTGCCATGAAAGGGAGATTGCATCAGTTATGCTGTAAATGCCAAATTGAGGAAAGCAAGAATTATGCGCTTCCTCAATTTTTTCCTACATATGGGGCATAGATGTTATAGGGACGATCTCGTCAAAAGCATCTAGTCGACACCAATTCATCTTCGTGATTGTCAATTACTTCACTAAGAGGGTAAAGGTCGATTCATATGCCAAAGTTACAAAGTCAGTAGTCATCAAATTCAAATTCAAAAAAAAAAAAACATCCAGAAAGATTTTGAAAAATGATTGGGACTGGTAAAGATCGGCATAGAGCAATTCCCATTTACCCTCTATGCTTCCCGAACACTGGCCAGGACCTTCGTTGGAGCAACACCTTTCTCATTGGTTTATGGAAGGAAAACAATTTCTAGAAGTCAAGATTCCTTCTCTCCAAATTTTGATTAAGTCAAGAATTGGATATAGCAGAATGGATTTAATGAACTTAGTTGAAGAAAAGAGGTTGAAAGTTACTCGTAATAGTCAAACGTACCAAAAACGAATGATGCAAGCTTAAGACAGAAAGGTTCGTCCTATTCCGCAAGGGGGACCTGGTGTTAAAAAGGATCCTTTCTATACAAAAGGACTTCGAAGAAAAGTGGATGCCAAACTAGGAAAAAGCTTATGTAGTAAAGAAGGCATTTTCTAGAGGAGTATTGATTCTAACCGAAATGGATGGTAAAAACTTGCCCAATCCTGTGAATTCAGATTCCATCAAGAAGTATCTCACCTAGAAAGTGAAATACGACACTTCGAGACTTTCAAAAAAAAAAAGAGAGAGGCTAAGGCGAAAACCCGCAAAGGGTGCTTTGTAACCAAAGGGGGTTTGAGTTGAAAACCTGAAAAGGGTGGCTCAAATTTTGATCGAAAGAGGGGTATACAGTAGTCTTGATACGCTTGAAGTAACAATAAGGAAGTATGTTACATATTGGGGCATCGACAAAGTACTCCGGATCCCCTAAACACATATTGAGCTTAAAATGGTCTTCAAGAAGTTTGAACAGAGAGGGTCAGGCTACGATATCTGGGGCACCTAGTTTCTATCTTACCCATTCTGAATTTGCAATCTTTAATTATTTTATTTGTTTCAGAATACACTACCAATAAATTTCCTTCTTGATTGTATTTGCTATCTTTGCTTAACTTATTTGTTTCGAGCTATAATCCTAATTAATTTCCTTCTTGTCTATTGTTATTATCTCTTCCAAGCATTTTGCATCGAAACAACGATTAGTGGACTAATAATACTTTCATAAAAGGGAGTTTCGCATATTACTCTGGAAGCTTCGAAATACTAAAAGAACTTGAAACAGGACTATTGTTTAAAACTCACCAAGTTTAAGGGATTGAAACATTGGTGGAGGAAGAGTCTAAACTGAGATTATCTCTCCGGATTTTTGTCAAAATGGTGATTGAACAAAATGACAAGATATCACGTCAGTGATACAATCTTGACAAAAAATGGGCAATGTTAACCCAAGAGTAAAAGGAGGAACTATTCTTGAGGAAAATGATATTCTGCATCTATGTAAATATCATGCATAGACCTTTGGTTAGGTCATCCGGGGAGTGATCAGTTGATTGAAGTTGATCCAGATCCTATAGCCGTGAATCACGGTAGGATGGTTAAAGATGGTACAAATCTTATGCCCCCAAGGTACAGTGGAAGGGATGCTAAAGTTACAGTGAGGCAAACCAGTTGAGCAAAATACAATTGTGTATCAGTGTAATACGTCAGTGATAAATACCACCCAAGTAAGAAGACGGCGTAATACTTCAGTGATAAAGATAAACAACGAGCAATGACACCTTAAATATTAAAAAGGATCATTCTCATAAAATTTTAATTCATCATTCATAACACACTCAGTTAGGAGCATTTGGTTCATTTTGATCATAGCATCCTAATTATTTGGCATAAACATAAGCATATGAAATCGAGTCTATAGGTCATGTCCCCCAGAGGACGGGGTAGCAACATCGGCGAAATCACAGATTTTGTCCCCTCGAGATAGCAGTGGGGCAGATCGAAGATAGCGAATCTTATCTTCCCGAGGTAGAAAGGAGCAGATTTTAGCCACTGGCCTTATCTTCCTGAGGTAGCAAGGGAGTAGGCTGAAGATTATAGTTTATCTTCCTCATGTAGCAAGGGAGTAGACTAAAAATTACAAATTTTTTCCCCTCAAGATAGCAGTGGGGCAGATCGAAGATGGTGCATCTTATCTTCCCGAGGTAGCAGCAAGGGAGCAAACTAAAAATTACAGATTTTGTTCCCTCGAGATAATAGTAGGGCTGATTGAAGATGGCGAATCTTATCTTCTCGAGGTAGCAGGGGAGCGGATTTTAGCCACTGGCCTTATCTTCCCGAGGTAGCAAGGGAGCAGGCTGAAGATTATAGTCTTATCTTCCTGATGTAGCAAGGAAGCAGACTAAAAATTATAGATCTTGTCTCCTCGAGATAGCAGTGGGACAGATCGAAGATGGTCAATCTTATCTTCTCGAGGTAGCAGGGGAGCAGATTTTAGCCACCGGCCTTATCTTCCTGAGGTAGCAAGGAAGCATGTCGAAGATTATAGTCTTATCTTCCTGATGTAGCAAGGGATCAGACTAAAAATTATAGATCTTGTCTCCTCGAGATAGCAGTGGGACAGATCGAAGATGGCGAATCTTATCTTCCCGAGGTAGTAGGGGAGCAGATTTTAGCCACTAGCCTTATCTTCCTGAGGTAGCAAGGGAGCAGGCTGAAGATTATAGTCTTATCTTCCTGATGTAGCAAGGGAGTAGATTAAAAAATTATAGATCTCGTCTCCTCGAGACAGTAGGGGAGCAGATTAAAGACGACGAATTATACCTCCATGTATAGCAATGGAAGCCACCAGCCTTATCCCCCTAAGCAGTAGTGGAATAGGCTGAAGATTGTAAATCTTGTCACCCTAAGCAGTAGTGGAGCAGATCAAAGACGGTGAATCTTACATCCATATAGCAATGGAGCATATTTAAGCCACCAGCCTTATCACCCTAAGCATTAGTGGAACAAGCTGAAAATTACAAGTCTTATCTCCATCTATCGGCAATGGAGCGGACTGAAAATTCTAGATCTTGTCACTCTAAGCAGTAGTGGAGCAGATCAAAGACGGTGAATCTTACATCCATATAGCAATGGAGCATATTTAAGCCACCAGCCTTATCACCCTAAGCATTAGTGGAACAAGCTGAAAATTACAAGTCTTATCTCCATCTATCGGCAATGGAGTGGACTGAAAATTATAGATCTTGTCACTCTAAGCAGTAGTGGAGCAGATTGAAGACGGCGAATCTTACATCCATATAGCAGTGGAGCAGATTTAAGCCACCAGCCTTATCACCCTAAGCAGTAGTAGAACAGGCTAAAAAATACAAGTCTTATATCTATGTATCGGCAATGGAGCAGACTGAAGATTGTAGATCTTGTCACACAAGCAGTAGTGGAGCAGATTGAATACGGTGAGGTTATCGCCCTAAGCAGTAGTGGAACAGGCTAAAGATTACATATCATATCTCCCTAGGCAGTAGTGGAGCAGATTGAAACGAAAATTCCTATACCCCTGAAGATGTAGTGGATTAAAACGAGGCTACCTGAAGAAAGGAAACATCAAGAAGTCAAGACTCAGCAAGACGGGGCAAAATTGGCTCTTTTAAAGTCTTTGCTCCATTCTCGTTACACGACAATGAGCAAAAAGGGGCAGCTGTAGGGCCCAAATTTTGCCCGAGCCCATTAACCAAAACAAAAAAACAAACAAAATAAACCAAAACCAAGTCTGTTTAAAAGCGCATTATAGCATCAGGCCCAAATTAAACCTAAGCCCAATACATTGCAAAGCCCAAATGGCCCAAATTTCTTAAACCACCTAAAACCCTAGCAACAACCCAGTGCCGCCAGCAGCCATACGCACTCGGCCACATCACTCCGCCCTCCACGTTGTACGCTGCGCCAGCCTCTCCACGTCACCTCAGTAGCTCACCCGTAAAACAGAAAAGAAATAGAAGAGGAGCATAGCAGAAAACACAAATGAGATTTTATTTTATTGTTGAGAAATTCGGCTATAAAAGCCAAAATAATACATTGTAAAAAGGGGAGGGGAAAAGAATACATTTTTTTGTCACAATCAATACATTTTTACGAGAAATCAATACAAAAGAGTCAAGCAAAAGTTCTCATTTTTTTTCTTTTCATTTTTTTCATTTTTTTCTATTTTTTTAAAAAAACCATATATATATAATGTCGTAACCATTTTTGACAAAATGGGAATCGACTTGGGTTTTGAAAACAAACATGGGAGTCGCCACTGATCTTTATCAGGTGTGATCGGATCACTTTTGTTTTAATAAAACGTTTTGATTTATTAAAACAATGTTTTTTTTGGTCTACAAAAATTTGAGGAAACAGGTTCGGGAGTCGGTTACGTGCGAGGAAGGGTTAGCACCCTCGCCACGCCCAAAATTGGTACCAGATTGACTATTCAATGTCTTGATGTTGATAATTTGAAAAGATTTTAGATTACGATCCAATTATTTAATATGTGTTTGGACAAAATCATATTGGATGCCAAAGCTTCTTATTTTGAAGAAATAAAATGCCGTACTCAGTATGTTAGGGCGCCACACCTTATATTCTTGAAATTAGATTTACCCTTCGGTATTCAATACTCATACATTTGAAATTAAGAAGGATATTCCATTGTTTGGGTTAAATGAAAAATTGAAACCCAGTAAGTTAGGGCACTATTTCTCAAAATTCCCGAATACGGGATATTACCTTTATTGTTTTGAAATCCTTATCCCGAGATGATGAAATGTCACACCCTGTAAGTTAGGGTGCAACGTCTCAAAGTCCTGAGAATAGGACTCCCTTTTTTTCTTTCCCCGACGATCGGACTTCCTTTAGTCTTCTCCTGCACCGCCGTGCCACCACCGTGTCGATGGCCGGTAATGTCCGAAAATGAGCCTTTCGACCCCTTTCTCGGAACCCTTTTAAAATCCTGAAACCCCAGAGAGGAAGCTCGCCTCTTCCTTTTGCCTTCGGTCCAGTTTTGACGACGGAGGTGAAGCTCTGACGACGTACCCCAACGACCTAGGTAAGGTTTCCTCGCTTTCCCTCTTTTATTATTATTTACAAATATTTCAAAAAAATAAAATAAAAGCAATAGTAATAGTAGTGCAAAAGTGAAAATAAAAGGGCTGCAATCAACCTTCTTTTGTTCCTCTTTTTGCTTTTGATATCTGATGGTGTGTAATAGAGTACAATAGTTCTTTTTGGTTTTCTTTTGATTTCAGATCGTCTGTGAATGAAATGTTTTTCTTTAAAGATTGCCCGTTCAAAAAAAAATAGAAATCTCCCCCCACCAAATACAAAGGATCTCAGTTCTTATAACCCGATTACAAAGGTATGGGTTTCTGTTTTTTTCTATTTTTTGTGTTATGCTCTGCTTTCCTTCGTTTTTTCGTTCGTCGCAGGGTATGGGCGAGGGCATGCAAAGCTTGTGGGTCAAGAAGGTGTTAGAGACGCGGGGCGTGGGGCATCCAAGATGTGCGACAGGGTCAGTGCGCGTGGTGGCATCAAGACGATACAGGGGCGCGTGTGGCAGACGCACGTAATCTGAAAATTCCCCGTGTATATGGAGCTCCCCGTGTATATCAGGGGCGCGTCCTCCCACGTGTAGAACAAGCTTGATTTTGACTTATCAGAGCACGAACTGGCCCATCAGCCCTAGGCCTCTTCTGAAAATTCCCCGATGCTCTTTATGGCCCAAAACTCGTCTTATTTTTACCCAGATCCTTATCCCTTTCTTGCCTCTCAACCTGTTTCACTTCCTCAGCTATTTTAACCTTATCTACCAAAACAGCGAAAACCCTCTCTCGTTGCGGTGCTATCAGAACCCTTAACTCATTTCTCATCCCATCCTCAAACCGAACACAACGTTCATACTCCATTGCTACCATTCCTCGAGCGTAACAGCTCAAGCGCAGAAACTCGGCCTCATATTTAGCCACAGACTTACTTCCCTGTACCAAGTTCAGGAATGCCTTCCTTTGGGTATCTATATAGCTAGCCACGACATACTTTCCCTAAAATGACTCCTTAAAGAAATCCAGTCAATCAGACCTACAGCAGTACCTTCTTTCACCGTGAGCCACCACTGGTAGGCCTTATCTCGGAGGAGAGACACGACCCCTTTCAATTTTTCCTCTATCGTGAAGTCTAGATCATCCATTATGCGCTCTGTCACTTCCATCCAGTACTCAACTATGTTAGGGGCTACCCCAGAAACTCCCCTAAACACTTCTGCCCCATTGGCCTTAAGTCGCTCTGACACAGATTTCCGGGCTCCTGTGCCCATGCCTACTCCAACAACTCTCTCCAGGACTCACAACATCACCTGGGATACAGCATCATCTCCGATCGCCTGATCCCGTAACTCTCCCTCCACAGCTGGAGGATCCGGCAGTTTGTTACCTGACCCATGGCCAGACCCTACTGGCTCAGACAAGGTCATCCTACCCCTACCGCGTCCACGCGGTGGACGTCCTCGACCCCTTGTACTCATTCTTCTGATTTGCGTTTTTCTGATTAAGAATTTTATGAATCATTATTTCTTTCCACTGATTTATCGCGAACAGTCTTATGATTAATAGTTTTTAAAAAGTAGTTCTTTCGAATTCATACACAATACAGTTTCAAGTTCATTCATTCAATCATCAACATTCATGAACTCGCGTTCATTACAGAAAAGTAGTGTTGTTGTTGCTATTGTTGTTGTTTTCGCTACCCAGGGGTATTTTCGTAATTTTATCCTACAGGGGTATTTTCATAATTTTTCAAAATAAGGTCCTTAGTGATTTTGTGAAATAAGGGTACTTTGGTAATTCTTCAATTTTGGGGGTATTTTGGTAATTTGGAAATTGGAGGGTATTTCGGTAATTTTAAAATTCGGGGGTATTTCGGTAATTTTGCAAAAAAAGGGTAGTTTGGTAATTTTTTTTCAAACCTTGATGTTGTTTGTTGGTTTTTTTTCAAACAAGGGTACTTTTGGAAAAATCCCGTTTCATGGTCCAGATTATTCTTGTAAACGTGAGATTTTCAGTTAAATTTTTGAAACACAGGTATTTTATAAGTTCATGGTTGATTGGAAGTTTTCACAAATCACATGTATTTTGAAAATTTTACAAATCTTGAAAATGTTTTTTTTTTCCAAACTAGGGTGGCTGGTCCCTTTCGGGTTTTAGTTATAAGGTTTAGCCCATCAACAAGTCCTCATAACTAGGGTGAATAGTCACTACGCACCAGGTAGGATTCGAAAGAGAGGAGGTGAGTCGCTAGGGCTGCTAAGTACCAAGCTCTCCACTGAATCCACTCCTAGACATGCGTATGCCCATTGCCACACCCTAACTCGGCTAAGGTGAACAGTCACTACGCACCAGGTAGGATTCCAGCGAAGAGGAGGTGAGTCACTAGGACTGCTTAAATACCGGGCTCTTCTGGATCCTTCCTAGACATGCGTATGATAGTTACCACACCCTAGTCATGCGGCTCTTTAATGGGTTTGATAGTGAAATTAAGTTTTATGAAATTTTAAGAAGTGGTTTGAACTAAGCCTAGAGTCCATCAAGTTCAAATTCTAACTAATCTACGTCCCACTAGGCCCATTAAGCCCACATATATAAAGATCATACAATGGTTTAGAATACTTACCTGGCGGACTTGGGCCAGAGACGCAGGTGCCATGCCGAGCTAACAAATCTGTCATTACCTAAAGAAATCCATATTTCAAAAGCCCATTTTAGAAAACGTTTTGAGCCCAAAAACCCCAGAGTCAAGTTTTGAATTGAGCTCTGATACCAATTTGTAACACCCCAAACCCGGCCCAAACACCACGACCGGATTTGGTATGTCCCTAAGAAAATTTTGGAAAAACATGTCGTATTTTTAGAAAATATTTTTATAAAGTTTATCTTCTTATTCGAAAGAAATTTAATAGTTGACAGTTTAAATAAAATATGCCTTTATAAATTAAAAACCCAAATTTAAATACAAGCATTAGTTCAATAAGAATTTAAATAACTAAAAGTAATTAAAGCCCAAAATAAAACAAAACATAAACTAGTGGCCCATGGCCTTATTACAATGAGATTTAAAATCCATTAATTAAAAATATAAAGTATTAACTAGAGTCTTTTTGCTGGATCCAGATGTTCTTTTGCATGGCCACCTTGCGTTCCTCTCCAGCCCGGTCCGAAGCACTAGGTATCACCTGAAAGGTTAATTAATAGGGTGAGTCGCGAGACTCAGTGTGCAACCCTCATGCACCACTAGATTTTGGCCTTAAGCCCATAAAACAGATTAACAATTTCATTTATAAAAAAAATAACAAATAATATGCAAGGCCCAACCCGTTTGCCTAGGTTTCCATCCGCTACACGCCCCCGTACCAGCCATTCACACCATTGGGGATTTCTACAATCGACCCACACCGCTACATGCCAAGATGGCAGTCATGCTGCTCATCAATATATTATGGCTGAAGCCCTTATAACAGATCATGGCATTAGCCGCTACAACATATAACAGATCACGGTATAAACCGCTACACATATAACGTATAACTTCTTCTTTTCATCAACCCAACCCATGCAATCATAAAATCAATATACTTTTATCATATAAAGTCAAAACATTCACTGAGCTGGCGATTTGCTTAACCCTTTTCGGGTTTCCAACATTAAACCGAGATATCGGTATTTATCACAACATATAAACTTATGAACATACATTAATAATCAGATCTAGATGGTGGGGAAGTATTACACACCTGATATCGTGAAATCTACTATCCTTAGTTGATATCCAAATCTATTACCCTCAGTGTAAGCCTTGCTCAAAAGCCGGAAAATCACACAAAGATTTAGCCCTTCAATATTCGGCCAAGGTTAATAAAATCTCAATTTACGTTAACTACTAATAGATCCCTTACCTTGAAATAACACGACTTGAGTATTACTGATCTCTTGACTTAAAGATCTAGGCGTTGAACTTCCCTTCAGATCCGAGATGCAGAAAAGAAGAAAACCTTTAATTAGTCACTACATAGCCATTCAGCTAGAAACCTTGAAAAGCCGGAGAAAATATTGGAACTTAAGATCGACACATACCTATTGTTTTCTTCAAAATTTCAGCACAGGTAAGTTCCTCAGAATGATTTCAGCACATCTCCAGAAGACTAGATCGCGTGCTTTCGGCTTTAATGTAACTTCAGGAAAAAGGGGATGAATCCTTGAAGGTTTGGCTATGGAAGGAAGAAATATGGGCAAGGAGAATTCGCCTTAAGTGTTTGAAAAGAATGAGAAAAGAGTTGTCAGAGAATTTGGCCTATTAGAGGAAAAAAAGAAAGAACAATTTCAGAGGAAGAAACAAGTGAAGATTTCGGCAGAGGAAAGAAAAAGATGAAAAGATCTTGTTAGCAAAATTTCGGCTTCTACAAAAGCCTGTACTAAACCGATTCTTCCCCCCTTGTAGTTGAGTTTCGGCCAACTCTGCAACCCAAGAGATAACTCACATCCTTATCCCTTATCTCTTTAAAAATAGCCCTATTTCCTGTCCTTCTATTATCATCATTTAATAATCAAAATAAAAGAATTAATTCCCCTATTTTGTAGCTAATGTGCTGTCCACCCCTAAGGCTCCTAAGTGCCGAATTTTTGACCCAAAACTTGGGCTTCATGTGGCCACAAATTGGGCCCTTCCCAAGTGCTTGTGACGCCACTTTAAGCTCCCCCTCTACTGTGCCCCTAGCTACTGGGCCACAAGCCCAATATATCAATTAAATTTCTCAAAACACTATTTTTAAACCCTAAGGTGACTAATCCAAATATTTTAATCAAGGCCTCAGTTCAACCTCAAATTCTTAAATTACAAATTAATCAAGTAGCACATATAAATGTACAGGCCCATATTTAGGATATTACAGCCTCCCCCTTTTGACGTCACCTACATGCCCCTTACAGCATCACTAAATTTTGGGCCTCAAGCCCAACTTTCTTCCAAACACAGGTACTTACTTAAACTAAAACCTTACACTATTTATCAATGATTTAACCCAGGTTTAAGCCCGAGCCTGAGCCTACAAAACACCTCAAAGCCTTTACCTACTAACTTAGCCATGCCACATTCCAAATGCACAGACCCACAGAATCTGGATATTACAGATACTATTCAAAAACCAAGTTAATAGCTTCACACGGCCTAGCATACGGGCATATGGCTTGGCCGTGTGGCGTAAGTCAGTATCCCCTCCAGTTGGCAGGGCCTAGCACACAACCTGGCACACGGGCGTGTGGGGCCATTTCAAAGGCCACACAAGCTAGGCACACGGGTGTGTGTTTGGGCGTGTGACCCAAGTCAATATGTTCTCTAGTTTGGGCACGGGCTAGCACACAAGCATGGGTCCCCTGTACCTTTTAAAATTTTACATATTTTCAAAAAAATTTCTCGAGTACTCGATTTAGTCCCAAACCACTTTTAGTGCATGTTTTAAGCCTCGGAGGCTCGTATTAAGGACAATATGATGGGATGTAAAAAAAAATTTGGTTTGAGAATTGTAATTGAAATGTATTATTGTCTGACATATATGTCCGGTAACGCCTCGTGACCCTGTTCTGGCGTCGGATATGGGTTAGGGGTGTTACACCGTGAGTCTGTCATAGTTGATGAGTTTTATGATTCTTTAAAATCGAATGATAAGATGAAACATCTTGTGGTTAAACCTGACTCTCAGGGAGAGGGTTTCATTTTTCATGGGAGACAAGATCGAAATGCTATGATAATCGTGAAAGGCCACAAGAACGAAATCCTCGTGGTAAATCTAAAGATATATTGAAGTTTTCAAATAGAGGTAAAACTTGTAACTTCTGCAAGAATAATTGCTATAAGCTGCAAAATAATATCAAAAAGGAGGCTGCGAATCAAAAGGTAAAACAACCAGAAAAATCCAATAAAGCTGATGTTATAGAAGAATACAACGTTGGTGAACTTCTAGTCATTTCAATCAATGATTCTAAACTGAGTGAGGAGTGGATCCTTGATTCAGGCTGCACCTTCCACATGAGTTCCAATCGGAATTATTTTACAACTTACAAAATAGTGCCTGAAGGTGTTGTTTTGATGGGAAATAATGCTTCGTGTATAATTGTAGGTGTTGGAATGATTAAAGTTAAGATGTTTGACAGAGTTGTCAGAATACTTAGTGACGAACGACATGTTCCAGAATTGAAGAGACACTTAATTTTGTTGAATACTCTTGATTCAAAAGGGTACAAATACACAGTTGAAAGTGGGGTTTTGAAGATTTCCAAAGGTTCCCTCGTTGTGGTGAAAGGGCAGAGAAAGACTGCCAAGTTATATGTTTTGCAGGGTTCTATTGTTACTGATGATGCAGCTATCGCTTCCTTTTCCTTGTCAGATGATAATATTACTAAACTTTGACATATGCGCCTAGGGCATATGACTGAGAATGGCATGGCAGAATTGAGCAAAAGAGGACTTCTTAATAGTTAAGAAATTTGCAAACTAAAGTTCTATGAGCATTGCATTTTTTGGGAAGCAAAACAGAGTTCGATTCATTAGAGGAATCTATAATACGAAGGGAACGTTGGAGTATATTCATTTTGATCTGTGGCGGCCGTCCAAAGTGTCTTCGAGAGGTGGAGCTAATTATATGCTAACTTTTATTGATGATTTTTCCAGAAAAGTTTGGGCATTCTTCTTGAAGCAGAAAAGCGATATGTTTTTTGTATTTAAGTCTTGGAAAACTATGATTGAAAAATAGACTGGAAAACAAATAGAACATCTCCGTACAGATAATGTCTTAGAGTTCTGTTCTGATGAGTTTAATAAACTATACAAGTCAGAAGGGATCATAAGACACTTGACAGTTCATCATACTCCACAATAAAACGGCATTACAGAACGAATGAATAGAACGATCATGGAGAAAGTTTGATTTATGTTTTCGAATTCTAACTTACCGAAGTCATTTTAGGCTGAAGTAGCCTCTACTGCATGTTTATTAATCAACCGATCTCTATCCATTGACATTGAGAAAAAGACTCCACAAGAAGTATGGTCTAGTAATCCTATTGATTATTATGATTTAAAGATCTTTAGGTGTCCTACTTATGCTCATGTTATAATGGAAAATTGGAATCGGGATCCATTAAATGTGTTTTTCTTGGTTATAAAGCTGGTGTAAGAAGGTATAAGTTATGGTGTCCTGAAAATAGAAAAGTTGTGATTAGCAGAGATGTTGTTTTTCATAAAACTACTACGCTACCTAACTTATCTCTTAAAGACTCTTCCAAGAAAGAACATCAAAAGTAGGTGGAGCATCAGATTAATCTAGAATCTACAACAGAGTCGACTTCTCAAGCTAGTACAAAAATTTAGAATAGAGTTGCTCCTTCACCACAATACTCTATCGCTAAATAGAACTAGAAGAGAAATTAAACCTCCAAAGAATTATGCTAAGGTTGATCTAGCTGTTTATGCTTTAAATGTGGCTGAAGATATAGATGCAAACCAAGAGCCATCTAATTATTCTGATGCGGTTAGCTGTGAAGACTCAGAAAAGTGGATGTTCACTATACAAGAGAAGTGAAGCAGAACATGAGATCTTGTGAAACTTCCTAAAGGTAAAAAGGTTGTTCGTTGTAAATGGGTGTTTAAAAAGAAAGAAGGGACTCCAGAAGTTGAAGAACCCAGATATAAAGCAAGGCATGTTGCAAAGGGTTACAGTCAAATTCCAAGAGTGGACTACACAGATGTGTTCTCCCCAGTTGTAAAGCATAGTTGGATTCGAGCTTTGCTTGGTATTATGGCCATGCATGATTTGGAGCTTGAGCAATTAGATGTAAAAATGCATTTTTGTATGGAGAACTTAAGGAGGATATTTACATACGGCAACCAGAGGGTTTTACAGTCTCAGAAAAAGTGGACTATGTTACAGTCTCAGAAAAAGTGGACTATGTTTACTTGCTGAAAAAGTCCCTTTACAATTTGAAGCAGTCACCAAGACAGTTCTACAAGAGGTTCGATTCCTTTATGGCTTCTTATGATTTCAAAAGAAGTAGCTTTGACAGTTGTGTTTACTTTAAGAAAAATAGTGATGGTTCTTTTGTGTATCTACTCATTTATGTTGATGACATGTTGATAGTAGTGAAAGATAAAGGAGAGATAAGAAAGGTTAAAGCCCAACTAAGTGAAGAATTTGAGATGAAAGATTTAATACCAGCAAAGAAGATACTTGGTATGGAGATTCTTAGAGATAGAAAAGTAAGTAAGCAAATTGTACCTAAGTTAGAAGGGGTATATTGAGAAAGTTCTTTGCAGGTTCAATATGCAGAGTGCTAAATATGTTAGTACTCCTTTAGTAGCCCATTTTAAACTTTCATCAGCTTTGTCTCCACAATTCGATGATGAGATTGAGTACATGTCACATGTTTCATATTCTAGTACAGTGAGATCTCTCATGTATGCTATGGTTTGTTCACGTCCAGATTTATCATATGCAATAAATGCAGTTAGTAGATACATGGTGAGTCCCGATAAAGAACACTGGAAAGCAGTTCAGTGGATTTTAAGATACTTACAAGGTACTACTGATGTTTGCTTATAGTTTGGAAGAACTAGATATAGAGTCATTAGGTATGTTGATGCTGATTTTGCTAGAGACCTTGATAGAAAAAGATCTCTCATAGGTTATGTTTTTACAATCAGAGGTTGTACAATTAGTTGGAAAGCCACTTTGCAAACTACGGTCGCTTTGTCTACTACTGAAGTTGAGTACATGGCGATTACTGAGGCTTACAAAGAAGCCATTTGGTTGAAGGGACTCTTTAGTGAACTCAATGAAGACCTTCAGATCAGTACAATATTTTGTGACAGTCAGAGTGCCATCTTCCTTACAAAAGATCAAATGTTTCATGAGAGAACTTGTTCATTGAGAATTTGTGTCAATGTGGAGATTGTTAGAATTGAGTGACCCGAATCCTTATTGAAATAAAATACAGTGATAAAATAAAATAAAAGTAAAATCCATATAGAACTACACTTCTTTTACTTTATTTTAGAATAAGGTCTTTTAAACCTTATTAAACTTCATCTATTTGATATTGATTAGAATAGAGTGTTTAATTTATTTTTAATTATTTCAATAAATGACATATAGCTGTTTTTAATTTATTTTTAATTATTTAAATATTCCTTGAAAACACATGGTAGTATTTCACCAAAATTTTTAAACTTCGCTAACAATGCACCAAATAATTTTATTTTCATACCTCCAAAATTTTGAATTAATTTAAAATATCTGTAAAAAAATTAAATCAATTATAAAGGTATTCAAATAAAACTAAATTAGTATATTAATTGCGTACACGAACAAAAGATGAAATATTAAAATAATAGTTAAAAAAAAAAATCCTCGAGTGCCCCTCTTCGGACACTATTGGATAGCCAAAAGCAAATAAAAAAGGTTACCAAAAAATTTAAATTCCACCAACATGTTTGAATACCTTTTAATCAATGGTAGATTACGTGATACAAATATTTTGTGGAAACATAATTTACTTCTCTTTTGCAATTATTGTAGTATGAGTTTTCATCAATCAAATTATAATTGAAATAATTTAATATACGATATTATATATAATATGTTTTTCAAATATTGTAAATTGGATTTGTTATTAGTCACAAAATCTCAATTAGTCTATTAATTTTAAATCATTTCATTTTAAATGAAGTGAAAAAGTGGATGCAAGATGAAGTAAAATAGATTTTTTTTCTTTTTAACAGATAGAGTGGTTATGATAATTGTTTCTTCTGCTCCATCATACTCATCATATGAAATTATCATTTATTATTATATATATATATAACTATTAAAAGAGTAAAAATATAATATTGTATTATCGAAAAATTCATATATTTTATTATTTATTTTTTAAAAATTAAATTGAAATAGAATAGAGTGGGGTAATGTGAGATGGATACAACCAACATTCATAAAAATGATAATAATTTTCAAAATTATACAACTATAGTGCAATGAAATAGTAGTGTATTTAGCATCCGCTTCCATCTCCCTCCATTCCGGTCCCTATTTGCTTTGTCTTTTTAGAGAAAACCATCCCGATTTATTATCTATAGTCAATTCAAGCATATTTAAATGTAATATTTATTATTCAAATTTACTTTAATTCACCTCATATAATAATACGAATATTTAAATTTGTTATTTAAATTCAATACAAACTTCCATAATTTTTTATAAAAGAATTTATTAATATATTATAATTACCATATCTTGAATTATTCTGTTTTATTAAGCAGTCAAATCATAAATTTAAGAAAATAAAGCAAAGTAAACATTTACTAAAATTACCCATTCGACGGATCACCTTCACTTATAAAAAAAAACTCAAATTAAAATACGAAGATTTAAAAATGTTATTATGAAAAAAGATAATTATAAATTAAAAAATGAATTTTTATAAGAGTAATTATTTCTTTTTATTGTGAATAGAATAAAAAAAAAACGCCATAAACAGATTTAAAAAATGTTAAGCGTCTTTTTCAATTATTTATTATTATTTTAATAACTATATCCAGACTTGCTTATAATTTTTATTTTTATTTTAACTCTATTAACTATGTATAGAATACTAATCCTTTAAGGAAACGGGTAATAAAAAGAAAAGGAGCTGTGTGCGAAAGTTAAAAGCCCAGAGAACAAAGGCATGGGTCTAAAGCAAAATAAAGGGTGGTTTTGATGAGTTTAATTGGATCATTTAGATGGATTTGGGTTACTTAGGGCTCCTTTGGATGCCCATTTTCCTCCAGTGTGGTGAGATTGAGAGTCTAATCTCACCACACTGCTGTTTGGCTCAACATTTCAGTGCAGTGAAAACTAGTTTCAACCTCACTGCTGTGCTGAAACGGGACTGGAGAACTCAGCACCACTTAAAGGCAATTGGGGCAGTAGGTATTTTTAAGAGACAAAAATACCCTTAAAGAAAAAAAAATTGAGGCTTTCATGGAAATTCTAAAGAAGGAAGCAGATCCAGGTATAATCTTACCTGCCGGAATCTCTCTTTTTTGGGTAAAGACGAAAGAAAAATGAAAGGAAAAATACAGGAAAAAGACGAAAGAAAAATGAAGAGGGGAGGGGGGGAGCAAAAAGAAGAAGCCAGAAAAATGAAGGAGAGAAGGAAAAAGAAGAAGCCAGAAAAAGGAAGGAGAGAAAGAAAAAGATGAAGCCAGAAAGAGGAAAGAGAACAGATGCGAGAATTCAGAGATGACAAAATAATGTGTTCTTATTTTTTATTTATTTATTTTTGGATGTAATGAAACTTTGGGTTAATATATATTTTGCCCCTAGACTTGAATTATTTATTCTTATTTGGTACTTATCTCAATTTATATTCCCTTAGTACTTATGTATTAATACCATTCACACTGATAATTAATTAAGCGATGAATGTGACAATCTTTTAACATGCTATATGACACACATAAATAAAAAAAATCTTTAAAACTATATATAGAATCCTTTTAAATCAAGAATCAACTTTAATGTATTTTCAACTATAAAAACCTCACTTTCTTCACTTTCTAATATTAGTGTTAGAAATAAAAACGAAAAAGCTTTTTGTGACTTATCCTCCCTCTCACAAGCATATGTATTTTACAAATTATCACAAACCCAAGTTATTAGTTTTTATAAATTCAAACCTATCCTTCAATATCATGGAACATTTCTTTTTCTTAAAAATGAAATAAAAGATTATTTTGAAGAACAGGGAGTATCTCATTCCAGTTAAGACATCATTATGGGTTAAGGCAGAAAATCGTTTGGCATTCGGAATGAATGAATGGAAAAAGCTGTTAAGGAGTCGTTATCAATACGATTTATTTGAGAATAGATGGCTAAAATAGTACCAGGACAATGGCGAAATAGAGTCAATCAACACTATCTCTGCTCTCAAAATAAAGATTTAACAAAATGGGATTCGGATGAAAAAGAAAGATTAATTCATTCTGAAAAAAATGATTTTCAAGCGAACTCATTACTGACTCAAGAATATAAACTGACTCAAGAACAAAAATATAAAAAATCGAATTTTAAAAAACACTATGGATATGATTTTTTATCATATAAATCTATTAATTATCAAGATAAGAGGGACCCGTATGCTTATGGATCACCATTCCAAGTAAATAAGAGGAAGAGAGTTCTTATCATTACAACATGGATAAACAAAATTTTTTGATACACTTTGAGGATATCCCTATCCATAATTATCTAGGAGAAGGCGATATCCTAGATGCTATGGGGAATTTTTACGCACGAAAAAGTTTTTAATTGGAGAATTCTTAATTTTTGTCTTAGAAATAAGGTCGATATTGAGTCTGGGTCGATACGATTACCAAGAGTAACAAAAATAGTAAGGCGTGGTTAAGAATTATCAAATAATTGATAAAATGGACCTTTTTTATTTCACAATTTATCAAGATCAAGAAAGCAACCCATGCAATAAAAAGGAAGCCATTTTGATTGGATGGGACTGAATGAAGAAATACTAAGTGATCCTATACGAATCTAGAACTTTGGTTCTTCCTGAATTTGTCTTTGCTATATAATGCATATAAGGTTAAACCATGGATCATACCAATAAAATTACTTCTTTTCAATTTTAATGGAAATAGGAACATTAATAAAAATATTATTGAAAATAAAAAAAGGGACTCCCTTATAGCACCAAAGGAAAAAAAAATTATTGGATTAGAGAATCGAAATCAAGAAGAAAAAGAACCCATAGGTGAAGGGGGTCTTGTATCAGATGCACAAAAACAAGGAAATTTTAAATCCGTTCTCTCAAACCAAGAAAAAGATGTTGAAGAAGAGTATGATAAATTAGACAAAAAAAAAAAAAAAAAATAGAAAGAAAAAGCAATACAAGAGCAACACGGAAGCAGAGCTTGATTTCTTCCTAAAAAGGTATTTGCGTTTTCAATTGAGATGGGATGATTCTTTAAATCAAAGAATAATCAATAATATCAAAATATATTGCCTCCTGCTTAGACTGATAAATCCAAACGAAATTGTTATATCCTCTATTCAACGGGGAGAAATGAATCTGGATATTTTGATGATTCAGAAGGATTTAACTCTTAGAGAATTAATGAAAAAAGGAATATTGATTATCGATCCAGGTTAAATGCATCGGTAAAAAATGATGGACAATTTATTCTATATCAAACTATAAGTATTTTGTTGGTTCATAAAAATAAACACCAAATTAATCAAAGATACCAAGAAAAAAACTATATTGATAAAAATAATTTTTATGAATTTATTGCAAGACATCAAAAATAATCGAAAATAAAGACAAAAATCAAGTATGATTTGTTTGTTCTGAAAATATTTTATCCCCTAACCACCGGCGTAGAATTGCGAATTAGAATTTCTTTCAATTCAAGGGATAAAAATGGTATGCATAGAAATGCGATATTTTTAAATAATGTAAAAAGCGTGGTCAAGTTTTGACTAAAAAAACAACATCGTGATAGTGATAAAAAGAAACTAATTAAATTAAAGTTCTTTCTTTGGCCCAATTATCGATTAGAAGATTTAGCTTGTATGAATCGATATTGGTTTAATACTAATAACGGCAGTCGTTTCAGTATGATAAGGATCCGTATGTATCCGCGTCTGAAAATTCGTTAATGGTACATTTTAATGGTACATTTTCCCCTATATTATGTATGTATCGTGCCGGGTATATGAAAACAAATAGATAGATGGTCACAACGATTGTCTTACATTTTATTATCTAGACAATCACTTGTTATGTATAAAATATGTGTTTTTAGTAATTTTACATATTTTAAATTATTTCTAATTTTTTTAAGTTATTATTATTTTTGAAAAATATATAAAATATGAATTTATAAATTTACAATAAAAACTATATATATAAAATATGAATTTATAAATTTATAATAAAATATCATAAGATACATTTTAATATTTTATTAAATGAATTTATAAATTAACATATTTTTAATAATTTTGTAAAAGTTTATATATCAATTCTAATCTGATGTCCTTAATAGTCATTTTATATTCTCACCTCACCGCTACAGCTGCGTTTGAATCCAAACACACACTCCACCGCTGTTTTTAATCTCACCTCTACAGTATGCAATCTCACCACTACAGTAACTAATCCCACCGCCACCGCTATTTTTAACCTCACCGGAGGTAAACACACCGCCCATCCAAACTAAGCCTTAGAGTTAGAAACCACTCACTATCAGTTGCTTAAATTTTAGGATATTTGAATTAAGGTAACTTTCAATCCTACTCTTTACCCAAATCTTAATTACTTTATCAATCGTGTAAGGCCCAATTATTGCCTGGGCCCAAATCAGAAACAAGAGAAAAAAACAAAAACAAACCAAAAAATATAAAATCAAAAGGCCCAAATACAACCCAAAAACTAGCCTGATTCCTATTGGCCCAATAGGCCCAAACTCTAAAAACAATTCAGGAACCTAGGGTTCCTGAGCTTCCTAGCGCCGCTGCCTCCACGTGATTTGCCAGCGGGTTCAGCGCCCGAGGCCTGACCACCACGGCTCCTCCGCTTGCGCCTTGCACCAAAACGGCCTACTGACCTCATTGACTCTCCTTTGCCTGCAAGAAAAGAACAAAAAGAACAGAAAGCAGCAAAAGAAAAAGCAACAACACAAAAATATTGTATTTTATTTCCTCAACTTCGGTTATAAACCCGAAGAACAAACCATTGTAAACGAAAAAAAAATTCGAATATCAAATACAAGAATAGAGATTCGAAAACAAAAATATTAAAGGTTGCTTTCTATTTTTCTCGGTTTCTATTTCTTCTTTTCGTTTCGTTTTTTTTTTTTACTTTTAAACGGAATAAACAAACAAAAAGGGTCACTTTACCTCGCCGGCGGCCAGAAGCGTGAAAACCGAAAGGCACTGGTCCTTCCTTCGGTCTTCGAAGGTGTTTTTTGGACGTTTTAAGGACAAATCAGTTCCCCACGTAGGACGGGGTTCAAAAAGGTGCCTTTTTGCCTTGCCGGCCACTACGCACGGCGGTCGCCGGTGGTGGTCCTACGCCGGAATATTGGCTAGATTTAGGTCGGACTCAAGAGGGGGAGAGAGGTTTGAGAGAGAGAGTTTTTTTTTTTTTTTTTTTAGAAAAGGATTAAAATGATTTTCAAAATAAAAATTTGGCTTTTATAAACAGAGGAAATGACGTCGTTTTGATTAGCCCCCCTAATGCCCAAAACGGCGTCGTTTTAGGGGGGGGCTGACCCGTTACCCGACTCGCGTGAAAGGGATCCGCGTGTTTTTGTAGCTTTTGGGCTATTTGCGCAACCGACCTTTCCGTCTTTTCCATCTGTTTTAATTAGGTCCCCCGTTTCTTATTTATTGTCTTTTAATTGTAGCCTAAATTTTTAATAATGTTGCGATTTGGTCCATAATCAAGCTATGGGTTTTGGGGGAGAGGGATATTATCCCATTTGGTCCCCCATATCATTCGCGTATCACGATTTGAGCCTTATATTTTATTTTCACTTCGATTTAGTCCTTATTTGTTATTGTTGCTATTTCATTGATTATTTTTAATATTATTACCATTAGTTCTTATTTTATTATCATTATTTTTAATATTATAATCATTTGTTATTATTATATTATTAAATTGATATTTTAATATTTAATAATTTATTTTCTATCTACCTTTTTAATAGATTCTACTTATCCCTTATTTTATTATTATTATTTTTACTAATATTATTATATTTTATCATTACCATCGTTATTATTATTTTTGATATTATTATATTTATTATTACTTTTCTTATTATTAATATTAATATTAATATTATTTTCATTATTATTATTCTTATGATTATTGTTATTTCAGCAGTAGATGAAGATCAACAAGAATTATCAAAAGCCATTGACAATTGTTATAAAAATTTTTCTCATTATCAAATCCAAGCCGGAATTGATTTAATGGCCAAGGCCCAGTTTTTAATTAAAGCAAATACTTATAAACTCTGGACCGACGGAAGAAGAATTTTGGCTTACGACACTGGAAAAACCCAGGAAGAAAGAAACAAAGAAGCATTTCAGTTATTACAAAAAATAGCTGATACGGAGATCGATAATTATTCGATAGCAGCGGAGATCAAAGACACGTGGGAAGCTGGAATACACTAGTTCCTTCACCAGAGTAATTACACCTTGATGAAATCGAGGAGATGAATCTGAGAAATATCCAAGAAGGATAAAGACAAATCCAAAAAAGGAGATATTTAATTATTGGATGTGACAATCCATCACCATCCATATCCATAATTAAAAGATGATGCAAGCAATGATGTAAGAAGTCATCAATGATGCAAGCAATGATGCAAGCAGCAATTATTGCAAGAAGAATGTAGACACAACTACATCAATTTTGTCAGATTTAGAAGGCTACGTGGAAGCAACTATCGAAGCCGATAATAAAGTCATCCTTATCAGGATACTGTGCGTACTTCAATTGTAAATAAATTAGAGTTTAGAATTTACACTATAAATAGGAGTTGTTGTAGCCTAAACAAGGCATCTTGCTTGGGTTAGAAAAATCACTTTCCATAGAAATTGGCAATATACAAACTCTCTTGTATACTTGCTTTCTTTAGAAAACCCTTGTAAACGATCTATTGTAAATTATCTACTATCTTCTCTTGTTAAATAAAATCTACGATATTAAATAGTATCCTTCCGCTTGTGCATATATATCTCCCTCCCCCCCGTAATTGGTATCAGAAGAGCCCCGGAGTAATGATTTCTGGAGTTCGAATATTGTAGTTAGCATTGTAAGTTTCTATCTTTTATCTTCAATTCCGTTTATTTCGTTGTTGTTTATCTCAAAACCCATATATCTGTCGTTCTGTCTTCTTGTTGTCATTGAGTCCGAGTGGGACGTTGTAGGCATTGTTTGAAGACGTTAAAGACACAGAAGGTTTTAGGTACCAGGGATAAAAAAACATGGAACAAATGGATTGTTTATATAAAGATAAAACTTGTAATTATACTATGCATATAGACTCTAAGAATGAAAATAATATTTCGGCTCTTAGTAAAGGTATCAATAGTTTAATAGATATGACATCTATATATTTTAATAAATTATATACTAAAGTCAGTAAAATAGAACAAAAAGTAGAAAAAATGGGAGAAGTAACAGATTTAGATTTGAATAACAAGTCTAAAGAATTACTATATGATGTTAATAATAAATTAGATCAAGTTATTGATAACAATAATATAGAATCAGACTTAGATTTAGGACCTTTATATTATGGTAATAGTAATGTTATTTTAGCTTTATCAGATGAAGATGATTCTTCAGATGAATCTTCAACCTATAATAAAAAAGAAAAAACAAAACAAAAAATAGAAAAAATTAAAAAAACAAGAAAAATATGATTTTGAATCTTATAAGACTTTAATAGAACATTGGAAAAACCAATTTTCTAAAACATATGATAAATATGAGCAAGTAGAATATTTAAAATTAATAGAGAAACTTTATGAAAAACATAAAGACTTATTTACTAAGTATAATTATCACTATATGTTAAATTATGAGACTACCGATAGTAGTAGTAGTTCTAATAATTCTGATGTAGATATTAATGTTACTAGTCACAATTCTGATGAAGAAAATACTTCAACAGAAGAGGATGAAAATATAGAAATTCCTGAACCAATGGATACTGAACAAACAGATCCGTATCATTATGAAATACCTTAACCTAGGGAAATTGATAAAAAAGATCCTTATGGTAAAAGAAAAATAGATTCAGATCTTCAAACAGATGATTATCTGAGATCTATTAATAAAAACTATGAAAATGTTGAAAACACAACAAGAATATTAGATAATAATATAGAAAATATAGCTACGAATGAAACAAAATCTGAAAACAAAGGTGAAACTAGTCAATCTATACCTATTAGTCAACCTATACCTATACCATATAGGATAGATGACTTAAATAAAAGAAGTGTTGCTCAAGGAGGAATATATTTAGACTTAACTAATATTCCTTTATCAGACTATGAAAAAACCATAGATGATTGGGCACAATCTATGACTATTGTTGTAAACAACAACAGTACAGTATGGTCAAAAGAAAAGTAATTTACTGTATAGTATAGTTGTAAACAATTACTGTACTGACTCTGATACCAATTACGGGGGGAGGGAGATATATATGCACAAGCGGAAGGATACTATTTAATATCGTAGATTTTATTTAACAAGAGAAGATAGTAGATAATTTACAATAGATCGTTTACAAGGGTTTTCTAAAGAAAGCGAGTATACAAGAGAGTTTGTATATTGCCCATTTCTATGGAAAGTGATTTTTCTAACCCAAGCAAGATGCCTTGTTTAGGCTACAACAACTCCTATTTATAGTGTAAATTCTAAACTCTAATTTATTTACAATTGAAGTCCGCACAGTATCCTGATAAGGATGACTTTATTATCGGCTTTGATAGTTGCTTCCACGTAGCCTTCTAAATCTGATAAAATTGATGTAGTTGTGTCTACATTCTTCTTGCAATAATTGCTGCTTGCATCATTGCTTGCATCATTGATGACTTCTTACATCATTGCTTGCATCATCTTCTAATTATGGATATGGATGGTGATGGATTGTCACATCCAATAATTAAATTTCTCTTTTTTTGGATTTGTCTTTATCCTTCTTGAATATTTCTCAGATTCATCTCCTCAATTTCATCAAGGTGTAATGACTCTGGTGAAGGAACTGGTGTATTCCAACTTTCCCACGTGTCTTTGATCTTCGCTGCTATCGGATAATCATCGATCTCCATATCAGCTATTTTTTGTAATAACTGAAATGCTTCTTCGTTTCTTTCTTCCGGGGTTTTTCCAGTGTCGTAAGCCAAAATTCTTCTTCCCTCGGTCCAGAGTTTATAAGTATTTGCTTTAATTAAAAACTGGGCCTTGGCCATTAAATTAATACCGGCTTGGATTTGATAATGAGAAAATTTTTTATAACAATTGTCAATGGCTTTTGACAATTCTTGTTTATCTTCATCTACTGCTGAGAGGGCTTTTCTCCAAAACATAGTATGAAGTTCCCATATTTGGTATGGCTGATAAAATTTTTCTTTTTTAGCAATACCAATAAGACTATATATTTCTATATGAAAATAATAGACAAAATCGTCTATATTTGTAAAATTTATTAAAATAGATTTTACTATAGCAGGAAAATCTTTTAATAAATGAAAAGAAAGGTTTTGGACTGTTATTTCTTTAACAAATCCCCATTCAATACTGGTTATATCATATGGTTCATGATCAAGCCTAAATTTGATAGTAGGAAATTGTTCTCCTAATCATTAGTAAAAACATAAGCTTGCAAAAAATATTTTGAAAACGTTTCTGTAAATTGAGCTTGCTGGTTGCAAATAGCTCTATTTATTTTTGAAAATATATCTGGTGGTAGAATTTGTCTACATTTGTTATATAGACATATTCTAAACATTTTATTAATAATAGGACTGTTTGTTCCTTTATTAATAAAATATTAGAATATATCAAGAAGATTGTTTATCTCCTTAATATCCATATATTCGACTAGGATCTCGTCCCAATCTCTGTATAAAACAGATTTTAGTAATAAATCATCAGATTTATTTTCTTTAGTTGTTTTTTCAACTAAGAAATTTGAAAATTGTGTAAAAGCTCTTCTAAAGTTTGCTCTTTGATCAGTAATACGGGTTTTCCATATTTTGTTTATAAAACTATAATATTCTAAAGGTAAACTGGATTATAAAATCATTTATTTCAGAAATTCAGAATTTTGTTGTTTTTTCAACAAATTCTCGGTTTCTTTATAATTTCAAAGATAACTTTTTTGATATACCAAATATGGATCTTGAGACCATTCATAATAACTCACAGGTTGGTGATTGTGTTCCAAATGGTTGTCTTACCATTGGATTTGGTACATAATATCCTTGATTAGGATAAAATGGTATGCTGTGCGAGAATAAATCCTTGTTTAGGACTCATTGTTTTTCCCTTTGTTGGGTTTTTATGGGCCAGTTGTCCATTCTCCAACTATTTCTAGAGGTTTTTACCTCTATCCATAAGGCCTGCTAAGAAAATCAGCAATCATATTATTAGTACCTTTAATATAAATAACTTCAAAATTAAATTAGCATAATTCGTTATACCATCTAATTCTTCGAGATACAGTTTCTAAACTTTTGTTAGTAAGAAATTGTTTAACCGCTTGATTGTCAGTTTTTATAATAAAATGTTCAGGTGCTAAATATATTAGGAATTTTTTTATTCCTTTTTTTATTGCTAATAACTCTTTTTCATATATAGCATAATTTATTTCATTAGGTTTAAATTTTCCCGAACTATATCCACAAATTAATTCTTCATTAGCTATTGTTTTAGCTTTTAATACACATCCCCAATTTTTTTTCTGAGGCATCTGTTTCTAGAATTAATTTATCTCCTTGTTTAGGTAAATAAACCTTAGGAATATAATTTATTTCAGATTTTATATGTTTTATAATATCTGAATCCTTTTTAGACCATTCAAAGGGTTTGTCCTTTTTTAGTTTTTCATATAACTCATCTAATTTTTTTAGATAAGTTAGGAAAGAAATTTCTACCATAATTAACAATTCCTAGAAATTGTTGAAGTTGTTTCTTATCAACAATATTTTCATAAATTCTTTTATTTTTACTATAATATGATCTTGGAGTTTAAGACCATCAGCTGATAATATTAATCCTAAGAATTCTATTTCAGTTTTTTCTAATTCAATTTTCTTAGGACTCAAAATAATTCCATGTTTTATTAACATATTTTCATTATAATTTATTGTCATTATTATTGTATTTTTGTTATTATTTTATTTATTTATTTATTTACCTATTATTTCATATAGATTACATGTTTTAGCTTTTATTTTATTGTATTTTATTTTTGCCTTTACTATCATTATTTATATTATTGCCTTCATTTGTATTCTATTATGCATATCTGCACAATAATTAACTTTCCATTTTACTTTGATCGTGTTGCACCTTACCCGATTTTTGAAATAAGCAAATACTTCGCGTTCTAAGATTCGAAAGAAATCGTACCCTAACTTATTGGGTTTCGATTTTTCTCATCGAATCTAAAGAACCAATTATTTTTTAATCAAAACATATAAGTTAAATAAAAGCTTATTCTTGGGAATTCAAAAGGGTTGTGTCCTAACTCACTGATGTGAAATTTTTTATCTTGAGATAAGGATTTCAAAAAAAAAAGGTAATATTCTGTATTTAGAATTTTGAGAAATTGCGCTCTAACTTATTGGGTTCCAATTTTTCATTTGACCCAAATAACCGGATATCCTCCTCAAGCTTAAACACACGGGTTTTAAAAGTCGAAAGACAAGCTCAGTTTCGGGAATTCGAAATGTCGTACCCTAACTTACTGGGCGTGACATTTTACTTCTTCAAAATAAGAGGGTCTTGGCATCCATTTTAATTTATTCAAGTTTTCTTTTAAATAAAGAGGATTGTATTTTAAAATCTTTTCAAATTTTCCACACAAAGACATCAAATAATCAATTAGGTACCAATTTTGGGCATCACGAGGGTGCTAATCCTTCCTCGTGCATAATCGACTCCCGAACCTGTTTTTCTAATTTCGTAGACCAAAACTATTGTTTTAATAAATCAAATCTATTATTAAAATGACTGAATTACGAGGTGACCCGATCACACCTCATCAAAAAAGATTGGTGGCGACTCTTTTTTTTTTTCGTTTTCATTTTCAAAATATAAAGTCGACCCGTTTACAAAAAAAATGGTTTCGACAGCTTGGCGACTCCACTGGGGACTTAAAAGAGATCAAGCCGTAAAAGTGATTATTTGTTGTCCTTTTGTCGAAAGTTGAAAATTTGATTTGAAAAATTACGATCCTTTTATTGCATGTGTCTGTGTCATTGTTGTGGTTTGAGTTTCGTAGACTACTATTGCATCATATTGCATAAAGACCTTTTGGTTTTTATCCCTTTTAAGTGGAGGAGAGAAACTACTCCTTCGTGAGGTCTTCACCTCTGTGCAGGATAGTGGATCGCTTTCGGGATACATCCGTACCTATGTCTTCGTGAGATTTTTATCTCCATGCAGCCATAAGGAAATGTATTCTGCTAAACTGAACTCGGTTTGTATGAGCCTATAATGGGTGAGGATCGAGGAATCTGCTGGTTCGGGTACCTCAACTTTAGAACCAAACCACATATAGAGAGACCTAGGAGCCTACCCTAGATAGAGCCACGCCAAACCCTAGTGGTCACCTGAACAGGTGTTCTGTATTGTTTATTTCTCTTGTACTAACGTGTTTTCTTTTGTTTTGATTGCATTGTATTGCATCATCATAGAAAGGAGATGTTGATTAATATTTGATTGCTAAATAGAGGAGTTTGTCATAAGAAAATGAATTTCTTGATAAAATGGATTATAATACGGTTGTCTGGACATGGTCTAAGTAAACACAACAGAATAAGGTTGATAGTCCACAGAGGAATACAAAACCTTGCCCAAAGGATTCAAATTGACAAAAACTATGCAAGAGCCGTCATACCTCAACTTTCTTAAAGAAACTAATTAACATCACAGGGATAAGTGAGCAGCAAACCATGACCCAGATCAAGCCAAGTGGAAATAAGAGAGACATCTTTTGGGAGGATTGGAAGGATTCGACCGCAGCGTCCGGATATGAAGGAGAAGATCGATGTCTTCACCTGGACTATGAGGACGAAGCCGCATATGTAATTTGTTTTATGTAAAGATATTTGTTTTCTAGAAAGGTTCTTCTAATGGAATTAAATTCAGAATTAACGTCTCTCTTTCTTCTTGCATTCATTTCATGCATTTGCATTACATCATTGCATTGTATCATTTGCATTAGATTTTCACAAAAGGACCCTCATTAGGTAAAATTATTTCAGTTAACCTGGAAAACATGGAAAGAAGGTTGGAGAGATTAGAGTAAAGGCAAATACAGATATAGGAGCAATTGACCAAAATTCAACAAGAGATACAGGAACAAATGCTAGAATTCCAAAGGAATGTGATGGGCCAGTTAACCCAGTTACTAACTGGAGGGCTTGAAAAAAGGAGTGGCCCAGTGGTCAACAGTGTGGATGATGATGAAAACATCCTTTATTCCCCAGTAAGTGTCCTGACTCAACCAGACACGCATTCGCATGGGGTACCCATCATTATCGGACCCCAATGTCAGACTGATACCTCGGCCTTGTTGAAGCTCCCAATGGGTTCAGGTTTTAATTTGGGGGATGATCGAGTCAATCCTGTGGTACATGGCTTAGTCGAAACAAAGGAAAAGGGAGAATGGACCTTAAAAGCCCTAAAGAAGAAAGAAAAAGAAGTATAACAAGGGTAATTCGAAGCTGATTACGGTAAGCCAGCCAAAGACAGCAGCTACCAGTTATCAAGTCTCCCCAAGACAAGAGCCCAATCCAAAATCAAACTCGAAAAAACTCTAGTTCACACCCATCCCGACGACATACAAGGAGTTCTATTAAAATCTATTTGATGCGCACGTGGTGTCTCCTTACTATCCAAAACGAATGCCGCCCCCACACCCTAAATGGTATGACTCAAATGCTCAATGTGAGTACCATGCCGGGATTACAGGACATTTAATAGAAAATTTCTTTGCCTTCAAGAAGCTGGTTGAAAGATTCATAAAAATAGGAGTTATAAAATTCGATGATCCCTCTGATGCAGAAAATCTGTTACCCAACCATGCTGTTAAAGGGATAAATATTGTGAGTACCATGATGAATGGGGGCATGAGATCAGGAGTACATCAAGTTCAGGGCTCCAGTGCAAAACCTGATACTGGGGAATTTGAACATTATTGACATATCTGAAGAGTGAACCGAGGAATCAAAGTTTCCAAGCCCTTCTATGTTTGGGAATGTTTTAAACAATAGGATTATGGAAGAGATTCATGTATTTTTAAAGCTTACTCAGAGTAATGTTCAGAACAAGCTTGTTGCTTTAAGCCTAGAGGCAATAAGAGTCCTTTTGTGAAATAGGCTTGCGTCCAGAATTCTATTTCAATAAAATACATCTTTTTGCGCAAATATTTTTCCATGCTTTCTATTTATAGATTCTTTTGTACTTTGGATTTCTATTCTAATATTCTTTCATTCTTTATTCATGATCATACCATATAAATAATCATTTTGAGAATCATTTATTCTCTGGAATTTACCTTCGTACCCACAATGGGTCCCTAGATGTCAACGACATGAGCGACGCTGCTACTAACTTAGAATCTACTTTTGAGTAAGATATGTGTTTAGAGGAATCTTAGGATTTTGGAGACAATAGAGATTGTAACCTATCTCCTGATTTGTTAAGGATAGTAGAACGAGTTGAAAAATAGATCCTACCTTATAAAGCATCATTATGAGCCTAGGAGAAGAGAAAGAGGTGAAGATCAGAGCCTGTATCGCTGTAGAGATAAAGCGAGATGTTATTGAGTTATTCCAAAAATTCAAATATGTTTTCGTCTGATCGTATAAGCTAAATAAATCTTAGAAGAGGAACACATGCTAATGGCTTTACAATGGCCAGACAAATCATGAAGTTTGGGTATTGCTGGTCCACCATGGAAGGGGATTGCACCAGCTATACTAAAAAAAAAAGGGTCACCGGGAAAAAGATTAAGACTCATGAAGATTGGCATCTGTGCTTGTTGAACGTCTGTTAGGACCCTCGCTGGGGCAATACATTTCTCATTGATTTATGGAATAGAGACAATTTTGCCCATGGAAGTCAAGATTCCTTCTCTCTGAGTTTTATCAGAGTTGAAGTAGGATGAAGCAGAATGAATCAAATCCCAATATGATTAGCTGAACTTGATCGAAGAAGAGAGGTTAAAGGCCATCCTTATAGTCAATTGTACCGAAAGTGAATGATGCGGGCCTATAACAAGAAGGTTCGCCCTAAAGAGTTCCATGAAGGAGACCTAGTTTTGAAAAGGATCCTTTCCATACAAAAAAATTCTGAGGAAAATGGATGCCAAACTGGGAAGGATCGTATGGGGTAAAGAAGGCCTTCTCTAGAAAGGCGTTGATTTTGATCGAGAGGGATAACCAGGACTTGTCTAATCCTATGAGTTCAAATTAAGAAATATTTCATTTAAAAATTAAGGAAAATATGATAAAAGAAAAGAAAAGGAAAAGGAGAGGCCAAGGTGAAAACCCGAAAAAAGCGCATTGAGACCAAAAGGGTTTTGAATTGAAAACCCGTAAAGGTTAATTTAAATTTCAATAAAAATGGGGCATGCGATAGTCTCGCTTTCTCCGAATTAACAAAAAGGAGAGATGTTACATCTTAGGGCATCAACAGAGTACTCTAAATCCCCTAAACATATATTGAGCTTAAAATGATCCTCAAGAAGTTTGAACAGAGAAGCTCATGCTGCGATATCTAGGGCACCTAAGTTTCATCTTACCCAGATTGAATTTACTATCTTTGATTACTTTATTCTTTTCAAGATACGCTCTCAATAAATTTCATTAGTTATCTTGATTAATTCATTCTCATTTTGTGCTTTTTCAAAATTTGATATCTTGATTAATTTATTCATTTCGAGCTTTACTCTCAATAAATTTCCGTTTCGTCCATCATTATGATCTTTTTTATGCATTTTGCATTGAAATAACGATTAGTGGACTAATAACACTTTCATAAAAGGAGTTTCGCATTTTACTTTGGAAGTTTCTAAATAATACGATAACCTGACAAAGGTCTATTGTTTAGAGCTCAGTAAGCTTAGGGGTGAAGATATTTGAGAAGAAAGAGTCTAAATTGAGACTATCTCCACGGAGTTTTTGTCAAAACTAACGATTGAACACAAAAAGCAAGATATTGTATCGGTGATAGAATCTTGACGGAAAACGAGCAATGCCAACCCAAGCGAAGAAATGATCTTTCTCGAGAGGAAAATGATATTCAAACATATATATCTGGCTATGGCATCCGGGGAATTGTAACAGACCAAATTGATGGGAAATGCTTCAGATCCTATACCCCTGTATTGTAGTGAGAGGGTCTGAAGATGGTATAAGCCTTAAAGCCCCATAGGTACCATATAATGGATCTTGAAGTTACATTGGGGCAAGTCATTTAAGCAAAATATGATTGTTTCTTTGAGTTTTTTGGCAAAGGTACCAGCCGAGTGAGATAGTAGCATAATACGTCAGTAATAAAACTTTGATGGACGACGAGCAATGACAACCCTAAGCATCAAAAAGGGATCATTTCATTTTGCATTCATACATCATCGCTCAAGACACACTTAGTTAGGAGCATTCAATTCATTCTGATCATTGCATCCTAATCATTGTAAAAAAATCATTCTCATGACATTCGGCATTCATGCGAATATCGTCCATAATACATTTAGTTAAGAGCATTAGATTCATTCCGATCGTTGCATCCTAACCATTTTGCATAAGCATAAACACATAAAACTGATTTTACAGGATAGGTCCCCTAGAGGACGTTGTCGCAATATCAGTAAATTCACATATCTTGCCTTCCTGAGCGAAGCGGATCGAAGATACCAGTCTGGCATCCCTGAGTTTGCAGTGGATTATATTGAAGATAGTAGATCTTGCCTTCCTGAGTGAAGCAGATCGAAGATACCAGTCTAGCATCCCTAAGTTTGTAGTGGAGCAGATTGAAGATAGCAAATCTTGCCTTCCTGAGCGAAGCAGATCGAAGATACCAGTCTGGCATCCTTGAGTTTGCAGTGGAGCAAACCGAAGATAGTAGATCTTGCCTTCTTGAGCGAAGCGGATCGAAGATACCAGTCTGTCATCCTTGAGTTTGTAGTGGAGCATATTGAAGATAGCAGATCTTGCCTTCCTGAGTGAAGCGGATCGAAGATACCAGTCTAGCATCCCTAAGTTTGCAGTGGAGCAGATTGAAGATAGTAGATCTTGCCTTCTTGAGCGAAGCGGATCAAAGATACCAGTCTGGCATCCTTGAATTTGCAGTGGAGCAAACTGAAGATAGCAGATCTTGCCTTCCTGAGCTAAGCGAATTGAAGATACCAGTCTGGCATCCCTGAGTTTGCAGTGGAGCAGATTGAAGATAGCAGATCTTGCCTTCCTGAGCAAAGTGGATAGAAGATACCAGTCTGGCATCTCTGAGTTTGCAGTGGAGCTGATTGAAAATAGCAGATCTTGCCTTCTTGAGCGAAGTGGATCGAAAATACAAGTCTTATCTCTCTAAAGTTGCAGTGGAGCAAACTAAAGATAACGAATCTTATTTCCCTAAAGTTGTAGGGGAACATATTTAAACTACGAATTACAAGTCCTATACCTCTGAAGTTGCAGCAGGTCGAATCATAGTTGTCACCACAAGTCTTATCTCCTTAAAGTTGCAGTGGAGCAGACTGAAGATAACGAATCTTATTTCCCTAAAGTTGTAGGGGAACAGATTTAAACTACGAATTACAAGTCCTATACCTCTGAAGTTGCAGTAGGTCGAATCAAAGTTGTCACTACAAATTTTATCTCCCTGAAGTTATAGTGGAGCAGATTAAAACCACAAACCTTATCTCCCTGAGGATACAGTGGAGCAGGTTGAAGTTATAAGTCTTATCTCCCTGAAGTTGCAGTGGAGTAGACTGAAGATAGCGAATCTTATTTCCCTGAAGTTTCAGTGGAACAAATCGAAGCTATAAATCACAGATTTTATCTCTCTGAAGTTGCAGTAGAGCAGATCATGACAAGTCTTATCCCCCTGAAGTTGCAGTGGAGCACACTGAAGATAGCGAGTCTTATCTCCCTGAAGTTGCAGTGGAGCAGATTAAAGCCTCAAGTCTTGTCTCCCTGAAGTTGCAGCAGAGCAAACTGAAGGCAGCGAATCTTATTTCCCTGAAGATGCAGTGGAACAGATTGAAGCCACCAACTTTATCTCCCTAAAGTTGCAGCGGAGCAAACTGAAGACAACGAATCTCATTTCCCTGAAGATGCAGTAGAACATATTGAAGCCAACAAACCTTATCTCCCTGAAATTACAGTGGAGCAGGTTGAAATCACCAATTTCTATACTTTTGAAGTTGCAGTGGGTTAGAGCGAGGCTACTTGGAGAGGAAAAGAAGCGCCAAGACTCAGCAAGACCGGGCAAAATTAGTCTTTTTAAAGTCTTTTCCCCATTCTCGTTACACTACAACGAGCAAAGAGGGGCAGCTGTAAGGCCCAATTATTGCCCGGGCCCAAATCAAAAACAAGAGAAATAAACAAAAATAAACAAAAAAATATAAAATCAAAAGGCCCAAATACAACCCAAAAACTAGCTCGATTCCAATTGGCCCAATCGGCTGAAACTCTAAAAACAATTCAGGAACCCTAGGGTTCCTGAGCTTCTTAGCGCTGCTGCCTCCACGTGATTTGCCAGTAGGTTCAGCACCCAAGGCCTGACCACCACGGCTCCACCGCCTGCGCCTTGCACCAAAATGGCCTACTAGCCTCATTGACTCTCCATCCCCTGCAAGAAAAGAACAAAAATAACAGAAAGCAGCAAAAGAAAAAGCAACAGCACAAAAATATTGTATTTTATTCCTCAACTTCGATTATAAAATCGAAGAACAAACCATTGTAAACGAAAAAAATTCGAATATCAAATACAAGAACAGAGATTCGAAAACAAAAATATCAAAGGTTGCTTTCTATTTTTCTCGGTTTCTATTTCTTCTTTTTGTTTTCCTTTTTTTTTTACTTTTAAACGGAATAAACAAACAAAAAGGGTCACTTTACCTCGCCAGCGGCCAGAAGCGTGAAAACTGAAAGGCACTGGTCCTTCCTTCGATCTTCAAAGGCGTTTTTCAGACGTTTTAAGGACAGATCAGTGCCCCACGTCAGACGGGGTTCAAAAAGGTGCCTTTTCGCCTTTCCGGCCACCGCGCATGGCGGTCGCCGGTGGTGCTCTGACACCAGAATATTGGTCGGATTTAGGTTGGACTCAAGAGGGGGAGAGAGGTTTGAGAGAGAGAGTTCTGTTTTTTTTTTTTTTAAATTTTAGAAAAGGCTTAAAATGATTTTCAAAACAAAAATTTGGCTTTTATAAACAGAGGAAACGTCGTTGTTTTGATCAGCCCCCCTAATGCCCAAAACAGTGTCATTTTTGGGGGGCTGACCCGTTACCCGACTCGCGTGAAAGGGATCCGCGTGTTTTTATAGCTTTTAGGCTATTTGCGCAACCGACCCTTCCGCCTTTTCCATCTGTTTTAATTAGATCACTCGTTTCTTATTTATTGTCTTTTAATTGTAGCCTAAAATTTTAATAATGTTGCGATTTGGTCCATAATCAAGCTGTGCGTTTTGGAGGAGAGGGATATTATCCCATTTGGTCCCCCATATCATTCGCGTATCAAAATTTGAGCCTTATATTTTATTTTCACTTCGATTTAGTCTTTCTTTGTTATTGTTGCTATTTCATTGATTATTTTTAATATTATTACCATTAGTTCTTATTTTATTATCATTATTTTTAATATTATAATCACTTGTTATTATTATATTATTAAATTGATATTTTAATATTTAATAATTTATTTTCTATCTACCTTTTTAATAGATTCTACTTACCCCTCATTTTATTATTATTATTTTTACTAATATTATTATATTTTTATCATTACCATCACTATTACTATTTTTGATATTATTATATTTATTATTACTTTTACTATTATTATTATTATTATTGTAACATCCTGAAAAAGGCCTATGCATTTTCGGCATAATCATACGAAATGTCATGTTTTATGTATTGCGAATAAATTTTGAACATTTTTGGAAACCCGGAAATGAATGGAAATGAGTTAGAAATGAACATTTTGGGAAACATGAAAATGTATGGAAATGTTAAGTTAAAAAGTGGAAAGTGAACATTTTTGGAAACCTGAAAATGTATGGAAATGATTTAGAAATGATTCAAAAGAGGAAAGTGAACATTTCTGGAAACCTGAAAATGTATGGAAATGTTAAGTTTAAAGAGCCGAACGAAAATTTTTGGAAACTTAGAAATGACTTAGAAATGTCGAGTTTTAAAGTTTAAAAGAGGAAATTAAGGCAAGGTGGCCTTAAGAGAAAAAGTAGGTGAAATTTGACACACAAACAGGCTTGGAAAAGTGGCCTGAAGATGCCACTTGGGGTCTCTGGAAATGGCGCCACATACAAGGGTGTTGGGCTTGAGTTCGAGTCACAAGGGAAGCAAATAAAAGAAGTTTTATTTTCGCTTCCAGAAGCACAGAGGTGGACGGCAACAAGGCTTTAATTTAGGAGCCTTTATTCTTTTATTTATTTGAGGATAAAGGATGATAAATAAGGGATTTATTATTATTATTTTTTTAAGAGAGATAATTGTTGGATTAAATGCTTTTAATTTAAATAAAGTGATAATTAAAGGATAATATTATCACATAGGAAGAGTGGCGGCCAAGTAGAGGACTCTAGCCTAGTAATTTCCGCTAAGGAAGGAAAAGTGAGGCTATTCTTTCATCTTTTCTAAGTGTTTGCCGAAAATTCTCTAGCCAACTCTCTCTCTGCCGAATTTCCTTTGGCCAAGTAGTCTCTCTTTCATCAATTCTTATTTTCTTCTTCTCTTCTTTTCTCTTCTATTGTCAAAGCCGAAACCTTTTTGATCCCTGTCTAAGTCTCCATTGCCGAATCTTTGTGGCTTCAAACAAGGGTGCCGTCGATTGTGGAGTTAAGGTAAGAATAATGAATTTTTGTTGTTCAATCTCTTTTAACTGAGATCTAGGAATTAACTCTCTTGTTGTCTCTTGGCCAAATAGTAAAGGAGGAATTCCGGGATTTCTGACAGTTGTCGACTACAAGAGAAAGGCTCCTTCAGGACTTTAAAATCGCAAGGTAAGCTTTGAGAAATTTGGCCAGTTATTAAGGTTAAAGGTTAGGTGTGGATCTAACATATTCCCTGTAGGTTTCGACATCTCATTAATCAAGAGATAACTTTTCGGGATTTGAAATCACAAGGTATGTGTTTAAGACATTCGGCCAAGGCCTATTTTAAGTATTTGGATTTATTCCCAAAAGCCGAAACTAACCTATGATGTGTTTTAATATTGGCCGAATGAAAAAAGGAATACAACAAAGTTTTGGGACATGATTCTTAAGTCAATCGGCAACAAGGTAGGTTTTCAGTATACAAATCCTACTAGGATTTGGTTTTATAGCCAAATAGGCCTTTGCTAAAGATTACCATGTTAACTGAATATAGGCATTAAAGATCTAAATCAGTAGATCAGTTTTTCGGGATTTCAAGGACTTCGTTAAGCGAATCAGGTGTGTACCCCACACTAAATTTTAATAAGATTTATGGTAATATGTAATATATGCATGTTTATAAGAATGAGAATATGGCTAAGGTACTGTTATGGTACAAATTACTCAGGTACGTTTCCTACTCCTACTAGGATTATGAAATATGTTATATTTCACACGTGAAAAGTGATAAGAATGTGAACTTAAGTATAATATGCATGATATGAATATTATGGGGAATCTGGGTTATATGAAAAAGGGGAAGTGAATGTGATGACTTCGGTCACACTATCTGAATGTGGTGACTTCGGTCACATTATCTGAATGTGGTAACTTCGGTTACATTATCTGAATGTGGTGTCTCTTGACACAGTTATATCTGGTGGCTATGCCACAAATTTTATATGGGCGATGAGCACGTCATCGCAGCGATCGCTTTCGATGGTGTGTAGCGGATGGAGGGTTGACTTAGTAGTCCCCACGGTGTGCAGGTTGGTACGGGGATGTGTAGCGGATGGCAACTAGGTTTGGGTTTGGGTTGCATCATTATCTTAAATTATTATGTGAATATGATATGTATGTTATGCCTGAATCTATTTGGATTTAGTGTTGTGCACACATTGAGTCTGTTGACTCACCCCGTTGTGGGAACATGTTTCGTGTATTGAACAGTGATGGACCGGGGGACTGGCGGAACTTGTGGTGGCCATGCTCACTTTGAAGTTTTATTCAATATGGATATTTAATTTTATTTAAGTGCTTTTGAATTTTATTTTGGGATTTTACTTGATGTAATAAGGCCATAGTTACATTTCTTTACTTTTATTTTTTTTAATTACTATGTTTACGAATTATTTTCACTTAAAGTTTAAGTAAATTTATTTCTTTAAAAATAAACCCTAATTATTTTGTCACCTTAATTAATTGGATTTCAATATAAGATAAATGTGTTTTCAACACAAGCCCAACCCAAAACAATATTTTCTTTAAAATCGCACAAGTTTTCCCTTAGAAATAAAATAATTTGAAACTGGTTTACTTAAGGAACATACCAGATCCGGTTCAGGCTCTGGGCCGGGTGTGGGGTGTGTTTGATTTTGGTATCGAGCAGTGTTTTAAACTCTCTACTGTGGGTTTAAGGCCCAAAATGTTTTCGAATCGAGCCCAAATGAGTTTTATGAAATATTTTTGGGAAATAAGCAGGTTATTCTGGCATGGCACCTAAGTCTCCGACCCGCAGTCCACCAGGTAAGTACTTCTATCCATTTGTGTGAATTATTGTATGATGTGTAGAAGGGTAGAAATGGAATGGAACGTAGATTAGCATGATAAGTACTTGAACCCTAGGATTAGTTTTCCCCAACACTTACATAAGACTTAAGTGCCTAACTTAAACAAACCTATGACTAGTTGCCAAGTTAAGGTGTGGTAACCCCTGTGCGCATGTCTAGGACTGAATCCGGAAGAGCCTGGTACTTAAGCAGTCATAGTGACTCACCTCCTCTTCGCAGGAATCCTACCTGGTGCGTAGCTTTGGTTCACCCTAACCCAAAGGGCTCAGTAGCTGTGGCAACCTCTGTGCGCATGTCTAGGAATGGTTTCGGTGGGAGCTTGGTATTTAAGCAGTCCGCGTGACTCACCTCCTCTCCATTCGAATCCTGCCTAGTCGTAGCTTTGGTTCACCCTGACCAAGAGGACTCGGTCATAGGCTGAACACAGTAACTAAAACCCGAAAGGGAATTAGCCGTGTTTTCATAAAAACAACAAAACCCTAGTTTTAAAACTCTTAAAACTTTCTTTTAAATTTATGAAAACCATCTTTACAAAATTTTTCGAAAGGTTTCCGATTTATGAAATTACAAAAATGCCCCTAGTGGTAAAATTTACCAAAATACCCTTGGTTTATAAAATGTCCAACTACCCAACAATTTTACCCAAAAAAATTGCATTATTTTATAAACGCTCAAAAACCCTAATCCGTAAAATATCAAAAATACCTTAATTTTGGAAAGTTACAAAATTGCCCCTAACTTACGAAATTACCAAAATGACCCTGATTTCTAAATTTTTGCAACATCACCGTTTTGGAAAGAACAATTCCCAAAAGGAACCCTCTAAGTTTTGCAACTTTTCAAATATCCCTGATTTATTAGATTTTAACAAATTTACCCCGGTTTGTGAAAAATTACCGAAATACCCCGAGGTCTAAAATTACCGAAACACCCCCGGATTTCAAAAGTTTTTTTTTCCAAAATACCTCAGGAATTTAAAAATACCAAAATACTTTGTGACGAAATCACCAAGGAACTCTTTCTTTTAAAAAATGACAAAAATACCCCTGTAGGATAAAATTACGAAAATACTCCTGGGTAGTGGAAAAACAATAACAATGAAAACTACAACGTTTCTCTGAATGAACGAAAGTTCATAATTGTTTGATGGATGTATGAATGAATGGAAAGACTGTGTGCATGTATGAATACGAAAGAACCACTCCTAAATTCTTTTTCATAAAACTTCTTCGTGGGTAATCAAGTGAAACAAAAGTACTAAGTCATAAAACTTCTTAATCAGATCTCGATGTTAGAAATGAGCTCCAGAGGACGTGGTCATCGCGAACGAGGTAGAGGAACGATAACTGTGTCAGAACCCGTTAGATCGGGTGAAGGGTTTGACAATGAGATTCCACCGCCACCACCACCCCCAGCTGTTGGTGTTGAGCAGCAAGCTCAGACAGGGGATGATGCTATGTCGCAGGCTATGCTGCGAGTGTTGGAATTGGTGGCTGGTGCCGGAGAAAATTTGGGAAATCGAAAGTCTGTGCCTGAACGGCTCCGAGCTAATGGAGCCGAAATATTTCGAGGAGTATCGGGTGTGGCACCCAGTACAGCCGAGTACTGGTTAGAAGCAACTGAGCGCATCATGGATGAGCTTGATCTGACCCATGAGGAGAAGTTAAAAGGAATGGTGGCACTGTTACGCGATGAAGCGTATCAATGGTGGTTGACTGTTCGGGATGGTGCCACGGCTGAGGATCTGACCTGGGAGTATGTTAAGGAAGCATTTCAGAAGAAATATGTGGGAACCAAGTATGCAGATGAGCAAAGGAAGGCTTTTCTGGGGCTGGTTCAAGGAAACAAGTCCGTTGCGGAATATGAAGCTGAATTCCTGAGGTTGAGTCGCTATACTCGAGGAGTAGTGGCAACTGAGCATGAGCGATGTGTCTGATTTGAGGACAGACTAAGAGATGATCTGATATTGTTAATAGCACCGCATCAGGAGCGGGAGTTTTCTGCTTTAGTGGAGAAGGCTAAAGTGGCTGAAGGAATCAAGGATTCTACAAAACAGACTATGGATCAGAATAGGCTCAAAAGAGGTTTTGGATCATCTGGGAAGGTTCAAAAGAGGCCTAGAGTGGATGGGCAGTGAGGTCAACAAGCTGGTACAGGATGGCAGTATCGTCCTTGTGAGCATTGTGGAAAAAAGCACTTAGGGAAGTGCTGGAAAAAGATGGGAGGATGTTTTCGGTGTGGGTCCAAGGACCATATGCTCAAGGATTGTCCTAAGAAACCAGATGAAAGTCGACCAGCAGCTCAGAATGTTAGTCAGGCTGGTAGAGGAGGATAGCAGCCTCAGCGAGGTCATGGTTCGAATAACAGAGGTAATGGCGTCGGCAGAGGACGTGGAACACAAGGCAGAGGTGCTGCTAACACTGAGGCAAGGCAGCCGGGTTTGGTTTATGCAGTTCGCCGGAGGGAAGATGGAGACGCGCCGAATGTTATAACCGGTACGTTCTTTATTTATGGCAAGCCTTATTATGCCTTAATTGATGTAGGCTCGACCTATTCATATGTTGTATGTAGTGTAGTGGAAACACTAGGCCTAGACTCTGAACTTTTTGATAGGGAGATGACTGTAGTAAGCCCGTTAGGCCAAACTGTAGTGGTGGATAAGATCTTTCGAAACGTACCCCTAGAGATTCAGGGAGTGAATTTTTGGGCTAATTTAATGGAACTACCTTTTGGGGAGTTTGAACTCATACTCGGAATAGACTGACTAGTAGAGCACCAGGCCGTGTTGGATTGTGCGGCTAAGCGAATGGAACTAAGGACCCCAGAGGATGAAGTAGTAGTAATGATTGGAGAAAGAAGAAACTTCCTGTCTAATGTAGTTTCGGCACTAAAGGCTGAGAAAATGGTTAGGAAAGGGTGCAAGGCGTTCTTAGCCTTTGTAAGTGCGTTGGGTGGAAAGGAAGAAGGTGTTAGTGGGGTTAGGACGGTAAGGGACTTTGAAGATGTGTTTTCGAAGGAATTACCAGGAATACCCCCAGATAGGGAGGTGGAGTTTGGAATAGACTTACTATCGGGAATAGCTCGCTCCATACCGAATGGCGCCAAAGGAGTTAGTTGAGCTCAAGGCTCAAATCCAAGAGTTGTTGGATCGTGGGTTCATTCAACCCAGTGTGTCTCCATGGGGAGCACCGGTCCTGTTTGTAAAGAAGAAGGACGGAACTATGCATATGTGCATAGATTACCGTCAGTTGAACAAGCTGACCATTAAGAACAAGTATCCTTTGCCAAGGATCGATGACTTGTTCGATCAGCTGAAGGGGGCCGCAGTATTCTCGAAGATAGACTTAAGGTCAGGATATCATCAGTTGAAGGTGAAGGAGGCAGATATCCATAAGACCACTTTTAGGACAAGATACGGTCATTTTGAGTTTGTAGTAATGCCGTTTGGGTTGACGAACGCTCCAGCCGCATTCATGGATATGATGAATCGGGTTTTTCAACCCTACTTGGATAGGTTCGTCGTTGTGTTCATCTATGATATTTTGGTGTACTCCAAGACTGAAGAGGAGAATGATGAGCATCTCCGAGTTGTGCTGCAAGTGCTAAGGGAGAAAAAGCTCTATGCCAAATTCAGCAAGTGTGAATTTTGGCTCAAGGAGGTGGCATTTTTAGGACATGTGGTATCCGCAGAAGGAATAAGAGCGGATCCTAGGAAGATCGAAGCAGTGTTGGATTGGAAACCACCTAGGTCTGTGGCTGAGATCCGAAGTTTCTTAGGATTGGCAAGCTATTATAGAAGGTTCGTGGAAGGGTTCTCGTCAATAGTCGCGCCTTTGACAAAGCTGCTAAGGAAGGAAGTACCCTTTGAATGGACGGATAAGCAACAAGAGAGCTTCGAGAAGCTTAAGAGGGTGTTGACGGAAGCTCCAGTGTTAATTCAGTCGGAGGCAGGAAAAGATTTTGTGGTGTACTGTGACGCTTCGCATACGAGATTAGGATGTGTCCTAATACAAGATGGAAAAGTAGTCGCTTATGCGTCTCGGCAGTTAAGGCCGTATGAGGTTAATTACCCAACCCATGACTTGGAATTGGCAGCAGTAGTTTTCGCCCTTAAGGTGTGGAGGCACTATCTCTATGGAGAAACGTCATTGATCTACACAGACCACAAGAGCCTTAAGTACTTGTTGACTCAGAAGGAGTTGAACTTAAGGCAGATAAGGTGGGTGGAGTTGTTGAAGGATTATGATTGCTCGATAGAGTACCACCCGGGCAAGGCAAATGTGGTGGCTGATGCCCTAAGTCGGAAGGTTGTGTCGGATCTAAGGGCTATGTTCGCTCACTTGAGTTTATTTGATGATGGAAGCCTGTTGGTAGAATTACAAGTCAAGCCCACGTGGCTGAATGAGGTAAAGGAAAGTCAATTGTTGGATAAGGACCTAAGTGCTAAGTTGCAGCAAGTACAGCACGGAGAATTAGAGGACTATGGCATTAATGATGAAGGAGTATTATGCTATAAAGGAAAAGTCTGTATGCCAAGGGACAAGGAGTTAAGACAAATGATTCTTCAGGAGGCGCATTGTAGTCCTTATGTTATGCATCCCGGAGGCATTAAGCTGTATAGAGATCTAAGGGAACAATTTTGGTGGTCTGATCTTAAGCAGGAAGTGACTGAATTCGTGGGGAAATGTTTGACGTGTCAGCAAGTTAAGGTTGAACACCAGGTTCTATCAGGATTGCTTCAATCAATCGAGATTCCGTAGTGGAAATGGGAGAGAATTACCATGGACTTCGTTAGTGGGCTTCCCCTTACGCCTACTAAGAAGGACTCGGTGTGGGTGATAGTGGACTGTTTGACCAAGTCCGAGCACTTTATCCCAGTAAGAGTTGACTATTCTCTTCAGAAGTTGGCCAAGTTATATGTGGCGGAAATCGTGAGATTATATGGAGTTCCGGTATCGATCATCTCCGATAGAGACCCAAGGTTTACGTCACGATTTTGGAGGGCACTTCATCAAGCTTTAGGTACTAAGTTAGACTTCACTACGGCTTTTCATCCACAATCAGACGGGCAGTCTGAACGAGTTATACAAGTGTTGAAGAATATGTTGAGAGGCTGTGTGATGGATTTCCGAGGAAGTTGGGAAGACTACTTGCCTTTAGCTGAGTTCGGTTACAACAACAGCTATCAGGCTAGCATTCGGATGGCACCATATGAAGCATTGTATGGTCGGAAGTGTCGAACTCCTACTTATTGAACTGAGTTAGGAGAAAGTCAGATTTTGGGTCCAGAGTTAGTGGCAGAAACTGAAGAGAAGGTTGAAATAATACTGGCACGGTTGAAGGAAGCCTCTGATAGGCAGAAGTCGTACGCAGACCTTAAACAGAAGGAAATAGAGTTTGAAGTGGGAGACCAAGTGTTTCTGAAAGTCTCGCCTTAGACGAAGGTAATGAGGTTCGGTCGCAAAGGGAAGCTAAGCCCAAGGTTTATAGGGCCCTATCGAAGCTTCGGCGAGTTGGGCGCTGGCATACCAATTGGAGTTGCCACCAGAGTTGCAGCAGATGCACGACGTGTTCCATGTATCCATGCTACGTCGTTACTGATCGGATCCGTCCCATGTGGTACCAGTTGAAGAAGTGGAGCTAAGGCCAGACTTATCATACGAGGAAGAGCCGATTCAGATATTGGAACGTGATGTGAAAGTGCTACGGAGGAAGTCAGTTCCTCTAGTCAAAGTGTTATGGCGCAACCATGGATCGGAGGAAGCTTCGTGGGAACCAGAAGAGACGATACGACAGCAATACCCTCAATTGTTTTAGATAGGAAATTTCGAGGACGAAATTATTTTAAGGGGGTAGAACTGTAACATCCTGAAAAGGGCCTATGCATTTTTGGCTTAATTTTACGAAATGTCATGTTTTATGTATTGCGAATAAATTTTGAACATTTTTGGAAAGCCGGAAATGAATGGAAATGAGTTAGAAATGAACATTTTTGGAAACCTGAAAATGTATGGAAATGTTAAGTTAAAAAGTGGAAAGTGAACATTTTTGGAAACCTGAAAATGTATGGAAATGATTTAGAAATGATTTAAAAGAGGAAAGTGAACATTTCTGGAAACCTAAAAATGTATGGAAATGTTAAGTTTAAAGAGCCGAACGAAAATTTTTGGAAACTTAGAAATGACTTAGAAATGTCGAGTTTTAAAGTTTAAAAGAGGAAATTAAGGCAAGGTGGCCTTAAGAGAAAAAGTAGGTGAAATTTGACACACAAACAGGTTTGGAAAAGTGGCCTGAAGATGCCACTTGGGGTCTCTGGAAATGGCGCCACATACAAGGGTGTTGGGCTTGAGTTCGAGTCACAAGGGAAGCAAATAAAAGAAGTTTTATTTTTGCTTCCAGAAGCACAGAGGTGGACGGCAACAAGGCTTTAATTTAAGAGCCTTTATTCTTTTATTTATTTGAGGATAAAAGATGATAAATAAGGGATTTATTATTTTTTTTAAGAGATATAATTGTTGGATTAAATGCCTTTAATTTAAATAAAGTGATAATTAAAGGATAATATTATCACATAGGAAGAGTGGCGGCCAAGTAGGGGACTCTAGCCTAGTAATTTCGGCTAAGGAAGGAAAAGTGAGGCTATTCTTTCATCTTTTCTATGTGTTTGCCGAAAATTTTCTAGCCAACTCTCTCTCTGCCGAATTTCCTTTGGCCAAGTAGTCTCTCTTTCATCAATTCTTATTTTCTTCTTCTCTTCTTTTCTCTTCTATTGTCAAAGCCGAAACCTTTTTGATCCCTGTCTAAGTCTCCATAGCCGAATCTTTGTGGCTTCAAACAAGGGTGCCGTCGATTGTGGAGTTAAGGTAAGAATAATGAATTTTTGTTGTTCAATCTCTTTTAACTGAGATCTAGGAATTGATTCTCTTGTTGTCTTTGGCCGAATAGTAAAGGAGGAATTCCGGGATTTCTGACAGTTGTCGACTATAAGAGAAAGGCTTCTTCAGGACTTTAAAATCGCAAGGTAAGCTTTGAGAAATTTGGCCAGTTGTTAAGGTTAAAGGTTAGGTGTGGATCTAACATATTCCCTGTAGGTTTCGACATCTCATTAATCAAGAGATAACTTTTCGGGATTTGAAATCACAAGGTATGTGTTTAAGACATTCGGCCAAGGCCTATTTTAAGTATTTGGATTTATTCCCAAAAGCCGAAACTAACCTATGATATGTTTTAATATTGGCCGAATGAAAGAAGGAATACAACAAAGTTTTGGGACTTGATTCTTAAGTCAATCGGCAACAAGGTAGGTTTTCAGTATACAAATCCTACTAGGATTTGGTTTTATAGCCAAATAGGCCTTTGCTAAAGATTACCATGTTAACTGAATATAGGCATTAAAGATCTAAATCAGTAGATCGATTTTTCGGGATTTCAAGGACTTCGTTAAGCGAATCAGATGTGTACCCCACACTAACTTTTAATAAGATTTATGGTAATATGTAATATATGCATGTTTATAAGAATGAGAATATGGCTAAGGTACTGTTATGGTACAAAGTACTCAGGTACGTTTCCTACTCCTACTAGGATTATGAAATATGTTAAATTTCACACGTGAAAAGTGATAAGAATGTGAAGTTAAGTATAATATGCATGATATGAATATTATGGGGAATTCGGGTTATATGAAAAAGGGGAAGTGAATGTGATGACTTCGGTCACACTATCTGAATGTGGTGACTTCGGTCACATTATCTGAATGTGGTAACTTCGGTTACATTATCTGAATGTGGTGTCTCTTGACACAATTATATCTGGTGGCTATGCCACAAATTTTATATGGGCGATGAGCACGCGATCATTGCGATCGCCTTGATGGTGTGTGTAGCGGATGGAGGGTTGACTTAGTAGTCCCCACGGTGTGCAGGTTGGTACGGGGATGTGTAGCGGATGGAAACTAGGTTTGGATTTGGGTTGCATCATTATCTTAAATTATTATGTGAATATGATATGTATGTTATGCCTGAATCTATTTGGATTTAGTGCTGTGTACACATTGAGTCTGTTGACTCACCCCGTTGTGGGAACATGTTTCAGGTGATGAACAGTGATAGACCGGGACGGCAGAACTTGTGGTGGCCATGCTCAGCTTGAAGTTTTATTCAATATGGATATTTAATTTTATTTAAGTGCTTTTGAATTTTATTTTGGGATTTTACTTGATGTAATAAGGCCATAGTTACATTTCTTTACTTTTATTTTTTTTTAATTACTATGTTTACGAATTATTTTCACTTAAAGTTTAAGTAAATTTATTTCTTTAATAATAAACCCTAATTGTTTTGTCACCTTAATTAATTGGATTTCAATATAAGATAAATGTGTTTTCAACACAAGCCCAACCCAAAACAATATTTTCTTTAAAATCGCACAAGTTTTCCCTTAGAAATAAAAGAATTTGAAACTGGTTTACTTAAGGAACATACCAGATCCGGTTCAGGCTCGTGGGACGGGTGTGGGGTGTTTCAATTATTATTATTATCATTATTATTATTATTATTATTATTACTTTTATTTATTTTTACTATTATTATTTTTTATTAACATATTTTCATTATAATTTATTATCATTATTATTGTATTTTTGTTATTATTATTATTTTATTATCTTTAAATTATCATACATTGCATTTATTTATTCGCTATTAACTTTTATTTTTTTATTATTTTATTTTATTTCATTTATTTATTTTTTAACCTATTATTTCATATAGATTACTTGTTTTAGCTTTTATTTTATTGTATTTTATTTTTGCCTTTACTATCATTATTTATATTATTGCCTTCATTTGTATTCTATTATGCATATCTGCACAATAATTAATTTTCCATTTTACTTCGATCGTGTTGCATCTTACCCGATTTTTGAAATAAGCAAATACTACGCGTTCTAAGATTCGAAAGAAATCGTACCCTAACTTACTTGGTTTCGATTTTTCTCATCGAATCTAAAGAACCAATTATTTTTTAATCAAAACATACAAGTTAAATAAAAGCTTATTCTTGGGAATTCAAAAGGGTTGTGTCCTAACTCACTGGATGTGACATTTTTTATCTTGAGATAAGGATTTCAAAAAAAGAGAGAGGCAATATCCTGTATTTGGAATTTTGAGAAATTGAACCCTAACTTACTGGGTTCCGGATTTTCATTTGACCCAAATAACTGAATATCCTCATCAAGCTTAAACACAAGTTTTAAAAGTCGAATGACAAGCTCAGTTTCGGAATTCGAAATGTCGTACCCTAACTTACTGGGCGTGACATTTTACTTCTTCGAAATACTAGGGTCTTGGCATCCATTTTAATTTATTTAAGTTTTCTTTTAAATAAAGGGGATCGTATTTTAAAATCTTTTCAAATTTTCGACACAAAGACATCAAATAATCAATTAGGTACCAATTTTGGGCATCACGAGGGTGCTATTCCTTCCTCGTGCGTAATCGACTCCCGAACCCGTTTTTCTAAATTTCGTCGACCAAAACTGTTGTTTTAATAAATCAAATCTATTATTAAAATGACCGAATTACGAGGTGACTCGATCACACCTAATCAAAAAAGATTGATGGTGACTCCAATTTTTTCTTTTCGTTTTCATTTTCAAAATATAAAGTCAACCCATTTACAAAAAATGGTTTCGACAAATCGCATTATTTTGTTTCTCCGATTTCAACTGTATTAGTCTAAATAATATGTACTGCTTCGGCCTCAATAGTCAATTTTTAATATGAATCATTTTATTATGGATTTGTATTTAATATGCTTTTAGTGGAAATTTTTAATTATATAAATAATTAAATTTAAGTTGAAGTTGTTTGAATATATAATTATATTTCTGAGTATATTGTATTTGTAATTATCTTAAATTTAGAAAAATCAACTTCACGTTTATGTCACGAGGTTAAATTTTTTGTCTCGCAATTCGTGCAGTCTTAAATAATTTTTTTCGCTTTAAATGCGCCTAAATCAACCTAACTCTTGCAAAGTAAGAACTCTCGCAGAATTTCTCTAAGACATCAAGTTATAAAACAAAAACAACTCAAAGACAAAAGAAAAGCTCGAAAGAACGTAATAGTACAGAAAAGTAAAGCACATTAAGTGTTTAAATAAATACTCTCAATATATTTTTAACTCAAAGAATAGAATACAATAGATTATTACAAATGAGGAGGAGACCCTCTATTTATAGTTGAGCTCTCCTAAATCCAACTGTACAACTAGCTTTACAACACCAAACAAGATTAAAGCATATCTACAATTAAGAGATTTACATAATTCCCAAGATTACAAAATCAAATCTTATTAGATTACAAATATTCTAAGATGACTTTTCCTATTTACCATGGTAGTTCTAATTTTCCATAAGTGTTTGCTAGACCACTAAGGCTTCAAGTAAATTGACATTGTCACTTATTTTTCGAATATGGCTAATTTAAATAGGTCAAATGAGCCCTTATTAAAGATCTCCATTAGATACTATTTGTGCAATACTCACAAACTTTAAACCCAACCCATGACACTTGCACATATATATGGCAAACAAGATTTAAGTGAAATTTTTTTTTTGTCATTCTATTTTTATTTATATTCATTTAACTTGCTTTGCTCTGAACTTTAGTTAATATTTCGTTTTTGAATCTTAAAATGAATTCCTCCATACTAGGGGTGAGCAAAATTCGATTTGATTTGAAAAATTCGATAAAAAATTCAAATTTTGAATTAAATAGTTCGAGTTATTTTAGTTAATCAAGTTATTCGGATCAACTTGAATAAAAAAAATTAAGTTTTTCGATTTAACTCGAATATGAATTACACAATTTGAGTTATCCAAAAATCCGAACAAGAAAAAGCAAAACTCTATCGTTTTGATAAATGTTTACCTTTCTAAAGTTAAAAGACAAAATTACGTCATTTTGATAAATGTTTACTCATTAAGTTAAAAGGCAAAAGGATTATATTGTTTATGTAGTTAAACAATCTTGTACTTCGTCTATGTCGAAACTATTTTTTATTTTTTTTTTAAAAATAAGGATCAACTTTAAAAACATGGAGTCGCCACCAATCATTTTTTGAAGTGTGATTGGGCCACCTTATAAAACATTTTGGTCTACGAATCTTAAGAAAATAGGTCCAGGAGTCAGTTACGCACGAGAAAGGATTAGCACCCTCGCAACGCCCAAAATTAGTACCTTATTGATTGATTAATGTCCTAATATCGAAAATTGGAAGAGATTTTAAAATACGAATCCTTTAGAAAATGTTTGGGTAATTCGAATTGGATATCGAAATTCTCTTGTTCCGAAAGAATGAAATATGACATTCAGCACGTTAGGATACGATGTTTCAAACCCTTGACACAAGGATCATTTCATGATTTCCAAAATTCATGCATTGCAATTTTAAAAGGGTATTCCGTTATTTGGCCAAACGAAAAAAATCGAAACCCAGCACGTTAGGGCATGATTCCTCGAATTTTCAAACATGAAATATTGTCTTATTTTTGAAGTTAAGAAAACACAGTCAAAATCTTAAAAGGATATTTAGTTATTTGGACAAACAGAAAGTCGAAACCCACCGCGTTAGGGCACGATTTCTTGAACTTCTAAACACAAAATATTACCTTTGAAAAAAACCCTTTTTATGAGTTTGGGTAAAAAAGTGGAAAAAATAAAAGATAAAGTCAATGTAACCTTTAAAATAGAAAACCGGTTAAAACGTAAAAATAATCATACTTAGTGAATAGTGATAATGTAAACACGATAATAATAACGAGCAACATAACCTTGCAGGCATATAAAGACGTAAATAAATAAATAAATGGGTAGGTTCATAATATGGATAATATATAATAAGACAATGATAATGAGAATAATAATAAAATAAAATGGAATGAGCAAAAATAATACAAGGAGTAATAAATAAAGTAACCCAAAAAAATATTAGTAAAGGCTTAATTTAAAATATCGAGTAGGCATATAAAAAAAATAAGTAGGAAAGTTTTTTAGAAGAATATAATAGTAATAATAAAAGGAAAATAACAATACTATATTAATAATAATTAAAATAGTAATAATAGTACTAGTAAAAATAAAAAGATAGTATTAATAATAAAACAATAGTAATAATATTAAAATTATCAGTGATAATAATAAAAATTAATAGTAATTATAAAAATAAAAATAATAAATATAATACAAAAAATATGATTATAATAATAATAATATCTATAAATAGTGATAATAATAAAATAATACTAATAATACTAATGAATATAGTAATAATAATAAAGTAAAAGAAAAGAAAAGAAAAGCAATAATAGTAATGGTAAAATTAAAATAATAGATATAATAGTAAAATAATAGTAATACTAGATTAGTAGCGATAACAGTAATACTAATAGTGTTAATAATAAGAGCTAGACTCAATAATAATAATAATGAAATTAATAATGAAAATACCCAAAATCACAAAAGCAATTTGGGGCGAAATTACGAAAAAAAATAAAAAAGGGACCTATTTGAATGCGCGAGTATCATGGAGGGACTAAAGGGGAAAATATTCCCTCCCTCCAAAACGCGCAGCAGCAAGGGGGACTCAATTGAAAACCGAAGTGAATTATCGGGCAAAATTAAAAATAAAATAAACTTAATTGTAAAAGACTCAAAAAGTAGAGGGACCAACTAAATAAATAACCCCTCTTTCAAAAAGCAAAGATCCTCCCCAGGTTGGGTCAACGCACGGGCCAAAGGGAGCAAAACGACGTCGTTTTGGGCTATTGAAGCCAGCCCCAAAACGGCGTCATTTTAGAGCTTTTTATAAACCATTTTTTTTTAATCTTCATTCTTCCTCACTTTTTTTTAAAAAAAAAAAAACCAAATCAGCTTTCTCCTCTCTCTCTCTCCTCTGAATATTTTCAACAGGGCTCCGGCGAAGTTCCGGCGTGACCCGCCGTCGTCTGTCGTCGCCGCACGGTGGCCGAAACTCAAAAAAGTGAGTTTTTTTTTCCTTTTTTTGTTATACTGTATATTATGTATATATCATACGTATGGTTAAAAAAAAGCAAAATAAAAAATTTTATCAGTATTCGAAAATGAAGAAAAAAAGAAAAATAAATAAAAGAAAACCTTTGCTCTTTGGTATTGATCTTTGTATATTCTGTGTAAAAAATGTGCTCTGTATTGTTTTTTCTCTGTAAAAATCGTCCCCCCGTTACACTGTTTATTTCGGCTTTTATAGCATTTTTTTTTACAAATGATTTCCCCTGTTTTGTAGGTGCGTGATGGAAGAGGGAACTTCACACGGGCGTAGCGGACGTGGCTCGGTGGTGGAGGCGTGCATGATGCGGAGGGGCGAGTGCGTGGCGTGTGTGGGACTGCTGGCGATGCTGGCAAAAAACAAGGGCTAGGTTTTCTGATTTTTTTTATTTTGGGCTTAGCGGGCTTGTTGGATTTGGGCCAAAATTTGGGTTTGCATTTGGGCCTGCTGTAATTTTAATAACTGGATTGTTTATTAAATTCTTTTTGGATTTTGGTTTATTTTGGGCCCAGGCTAAAATTGGGCCTACAGTCTACTCGTTAAATTATCAGCCCATGTAAAAGCAACATTGAGTATACATAGTAGGATTCGTTAGTTCTACTCGACTTGACTTAAAATTTTTTGACTCGATTCAAAAAAATTTAAATTAAGTTCGGTTGCTAAAATAGGATTCGTCAACTCGACTAACTCGAAATTTTTTGACTCAATTCGGCTCGACTTGATCAAATCTCACCCCTACTCCATACTCTCTTATCCTACTTCAAAAATTTAAATAACGTTTCATAGTATATTAATTTTACATATACGCGACACTTGTGAATAATCCAAACCTACTAGCCTAGCTCCCATTTTGTGAGCATCTCGGTCCCTAAACCCCAAAGCAAAGGATAGAAAGGAGTTAGGAGACCCCAAAGAAGAACTAAAGGAGAAAAGAAAATAAGATAACAAGGGATTTTCTGGTTTTCTCAAAACCAAGCTTCATTCGAGAATTAGAATCGGTTAGGAAGAAGACTACAACAAGGAGACTCTATAATCTAATCCCTCCATGGGTGGTTAAAGGTGGTGAGAACCAATGGCATAGGCAGTGACGATCTTTTGGAGCGAGTTCAAAAGAAATGGTTGCCTTCCCAATCAGCGATAGCATTGATGCTGGTGTTCGAGAAATGGCTGCAGCAATGCTAAAAAGAGAAGCGTACAGAGTTCTAAAGCTTTTTGAAAAAAAATTGAGGGGTTGAAAATTTATTTGTAAAATGTATAAAAAATTAGATTAATAAAATAAAATGTATTTTTTATATATTTTTAAAATTATTATCTTTATAAAAATATTTATATATTATATATTTTTAGAATTAGAAACGATATAATATGTAATGGTGAGGGTTAATTTTTTTAAAAAAAATTATGACTAAATGACACAATACATAAAAGTTGATAGAAAAATTTGATATTATACCATTTTTTTGAAGCCACCTCACCTTTTGGTTAAGTATCTAATAACACATGGCACGATATGATTGGAGGGGTACTAAAAGGGCATATATAGGGGGCAAATAATTTTTTTTTTGGTGAAAAGTAAAAACAAATTACATCATATCAAATAATCAATCACTCCACGGGCTTTATCTTGTTGAAGATCCTCTAAAACCTCATTAGGGCGTATATCAAATATTTGTAAGCTCGACTTCCATGCAAGACAAACCTTTGCTAAATAGTCCACAATCATATTTGTTTCTCTAAAGACCATTCTGATCCTCCATTGTCTTTCAGAACACATGATCCTTTGAACCTTTTAAAGAATTGTAATACTTGCATCTTCCATCTCCTTATATGACAAGGCCTTGGCCACATCGGCATTATCTGTTTAAACTGTGGCATGTCTGTATCCTTTATTTAACAAAATGAGGAGTTCGTCAAGAATATCCCACAATTTTGCTTGAAAAGGAGAACACTGAGATTGAAACACCTCACACCCGGCCCACGAGCCTGAACCAGATCTGGTATGTTCCTTAAGTAAACCGGTTTTCAAATTCTTGGTTACTTAGAGAAAAATTGTAAATTTTAGAAAACATTGTTTTGGGTTGGGCTTAAATTGGAACCCAATTAATAAATTTTGAAAATCCAACTTAAATAAGGTGACAAAATAATTTTAGGGTTTATTATTTTAAAAGAAATAAATTTACTTAACTTTAATCAAAAATAAATTGTATCATAATCAAATAAAAATAAACAGAAATAAAGAAAATCCATCTGGGCCTTATGGCCTTATTACATCATTCAAACCCAAAATAAAATTTAAAGTACTAAAATTATATAAAGTCCAAATTTCTAAATAAATTCTTTAAGTGATGCATGGCCACCTTTAGCTCCCGCCACCCTTATCCCATTATCGCTCATCACCTGAAAAATAATTCCCAACGGGTGAGTCCACAGACTCAATGTGTACACAATGACTAATTTTCAACAAATCGAGGCATACAAGTCATATCAATTTCACGCTCATACAAAATAAAGGATGATGCAACCCAAACCCAAACCTACTTGTCCATCCGCTACACACCACCCGCACTCAACCTCAGACAATCGTGGGGACTACTAAGTCGACCCTCCACCCGCTACACACCATCGGCTGCGCGCCGCAGCGACGACGTGCTCATCGCCCACTTACGCTTGTGTCTTTAGACACTATATTCGATAATGTAACCGAAGTTACCATATTCAATAATTTGACCGTAGTCACCATAATTCGTTGGTGAGACCGTAGTCATCACCTTCACTTTCTCCCTTCACATATATCCCAAATGCCCCAATTATTACATATCATTCATATCATACTTAAAATCACATTCATGTCACTTTTCAGAATATAACACATTCATAATCCTATCAAAAGTAGGAATACGTACCTGGGTACTTTTTGCCACATTTGTGGTACTTAGCCACATTCTCATTCTTATACACATTCATATATTAAAACAATTATTGCCATAATATATATTGAAAGTTAGTGTGAGTACACACCTGATTCGCTTAATAGGTTCCTTGAATCTCGAAGAATAATCTACCGATCTAGATCTTTCACTCCTATATTCGGCCAATCATTAAAATATATTAATAACCTTATTTGGTTTGAAAACCAAATCCTAGTAGGATTTGTATTACTTACCTTGTTGCCGAATTGGATGATTGTAAATCAAGTCCCAAAATTGCTAATATTCCTTCCCTTGAAATCGGCTAACACTAAATCATGTAACCATGTGAGTCTCCTGGCTTTTTGAAATAAATGAGAAATAACCCCAAATACCAAAATTAAGCCTTGGCCGAATATCACTTACCTTGTGATGGGATTCCCAAACCGATTTCTTGCCTCCTTTATATCTCTGCTTAAATCTTCATGTTAGATCTAATCTAACATATACATCATAACCTTTAATCGAATAAATTTTCTTACCTTAGATCATTAGATTTCCCGAAAGATCCTTCAAATTTCTACAAATTTATAACAGAGTTAGTACCTTGATTTCGATGGAAAGAAGAGAAATAAGAATTGATTGATTACAGATCTTACCCTTTTGATGTTGTAGATGATTGCCCTCTTTCTTAGAATCCACAAAGATTCGACTTGACAAAAAAAGCGGAGAAAGAAACTAGAAGAAAAAGAGAGGATTTTTGCTTAATGAAAATTCGGCAGAGGGGGAGAGAGCTTAGAGAATTTCTAAACACTAGAAAGATGAGAGAAACTCTTTTAGTTTTCCTCCTATAGCCGAAATTATCAATAGGAGAGTCCCTTACTTGGCCACTACTCCTCAAGTGATAATATTAACCTTTAATTATCACTTTTATTCAAAATTAAAGGTGTTTAATCCTTTATTTATCTCCTCAAATAATCCTAATTTAAAATCCCTTATTTATCACTTTTTAATCATGTATTTATGGAATTAAAACACCTTGGTTTCTAGATGCTTGTGCCGTCCACCTTTAAGCCTGGGAAGCAAAAAATTAAACTTCATTTATTTGCTTCCCTTGTGACTCGAACCCAGGCCCATGCCTCCTTCACATGGTGCCATTTCCATAGGCCTTAAGTGACATCTTCAGGCCACTTTTCCAAGCCTGTTTGTGTGTCAAATTTCCCCAACTTTTTCTTTTAAGGCCCTCTTGCCTTTATTTCCTATTTTAAACTCTAAAACTCATCATTTTGGAGTCATTTCTAAGTTTTCTAAAATTTTTGATCGGCTCTGTAACTTGCCATTTTTCTTACATTCCAAGTTTCCAAAAATGTTCAGGTTTCCTAAAATGTTCGGGCCAAAATGTTCTGTGTTTCCAAAATGTTCATTTCCAAAATGTTGTGTTTCCAAAAATGTGTACTTTTCATTTTTGAACCATTTCCTTACATTTCTAGGTTTCCTAAAATGTTCATGTCCTAATGCATTTCCAGGTTGCCAAAATTGTTCATTTCCATTCATTTTCGTGCATTTCTGAGTATCCAAAAATATCAAAAATTTATTCATTATGCTTAAGACTTGTTATTTCTTACAATTAAACTGAAAATGCATAGGCCCTTTTGAGGATGTTACGCTTCTACCCCTTTAAACAAAATTTCGTCCTCTCGAAATTTCCTAACTAAACAATTGAGGGTATTGCTTGTCGCATTGTCTCCTCCGACTCCCACGAAGCTTCTTCCGATCCATGATTGCGCCATAACACCTTGACTAAAGGCACCGATCGCGCCGTAGTAGTACTTTCACGCCACGCCCCAAGATCCGAATCGGCTCCTCCTCGTAGGATAGATCCGCCTTAGCTCCACTTCTTCAACAGTACCACATGAGACGGATCCGATCGATAAGCGACGTAGCATGGATACATGAAATATGTCGTGCATTTGATGCAACTCGTGGTAACTCCAATTGGTACGCCATCGCCCAACTCGCTTCAAAGACTTGATAAGGCCCTATAAACCTTGGGCTTAACTTCCTTTGCGACCAAACCTCATAACCTTCTTCCAAGGCGAAACTTTCAAGAATACTTGGTCTCCTACTTCAAACTCGATTTCCTTCCGCTTAATGTCCACGTGCGACTTCGCCTTCATCGTAGCTTCCTTCAACCGTGCCCGAATTAATTCCACCTTCTCCTCGCCTCGCCACTAACTCAACGAACCCAAAACGCGGCGTTCTCCTAACTCGGTCTAACAAGTTGGTGTTCTACATTTCCTTCCATACAATGCTTCGTATGGTGCCATCCGAATGCTTGCCTGATAGCTGTTGTTGTAGGCGAACTCAGCTAGAGGCAAGTAATCCTCCCAACTTCCTCGGAAATCCATCACATAATCTCTCAACATATCCTCTAACACTTGTATAACCTGCATGCATCGCCTGGCCCGATTGTGGATGAAAAGCCGTAGTGAAGTCCAACTTAGTGCCTAAAGCTTGATGAGGTGCGTTCCAAAACCGAGACGTGAACCTTGGGTCTCTATCGGAGATGATCGACATTGGTACTCCATGTAACCTCACGATCTCTGCCACATATAACTTAGCCAACTTCTGAAGAGAATAATCCATTCTTACTGGGATAAAGTGCGCGGACTTAGTCAAACGGTCCACTATCACCCATACCGAGTCCTTCTTAGTAGGCGTAAGGGGAAGCCCACTAACGAAGTCCATGGTGATTCTCTCCCACTTCCATTGGGGAACCTCGATTGGTTGAAGCAATCTCGATGGGACTTGGTGTTCACCTTTTTACTTGTCGACACGTCAAACATTTCCCCACAAATTCGATCCACCTCTCGTTTCAGATCTGACCACCAAAATTGTTCCCTTAGATCTCTATACAGCTTGATGCCTCTGGGATGCATAGCATAAGGGCTACCATGCGCTTCCCGAAGAATCCTTTGTCTCAACTCCTTATCCCTCGGCATACAAACCTTTCCCTTGTAGCATAGTACTTCTTCATCATTGACGCCATAGTCCTTTAATCCTCCTTGCTGTACTTGCTATAACTTAGTACTTAAGTCCTTATCCGCCAACTGTCCCTCTTTCACTTCCTTCAGCCATGTGGGCTTGACTTGTAACCCTGCCAACAGGCTTCCGTCATCATACAAACTTAAGTGAGCGAACAAAGCCCTTAAATCCGACACAACCTTCCTACTTAGGGCATCAGCTACCACATTCGCCTTGCCCGGATGGTATTCTATCGAACAATTGTAGTCCTTCAGTAATTCCACCCACCTTCGCTGCCTCAAGTTCAACTCCTTCTGAGTCAACAAATACTTAAGGCTCTTGTGATCTGTGTAGATAACTGACCTTTGTCCGTAAAGGTAGTGCCTCCAAACCTTAAGGTCAAAAACCACTGCTGCGAGCTCCAAGTCATGAGTTGGGTAGTTAACCTCATGCGGCCTTAACTGCCGAGACGCATAAACGACTACTTTTCCTTTTCTTGCATTAGCACACACGCCTAACCTCGTGTGCGGCGTCCACAATATACTATGAAGTCCTTGCCTTCCTCCGGCTGAATTAACACAGGAGCTTCCGTCAACACCCTCTTAAGCTTTTCAAAGCTCTCCTGCTGCTTATTAGTCCATTCAAAGGGTACTTCCTTCCTTAGCAACTTTGTCAAAGCGCGCGCTATTGACGAGAATCCTTCCACAAACCTTCTGTAGAATAGCCTGCCAAGCCTAATAAACTTCTGATCTCACCACGCACTCTAGGTGGTTTCCAATCCAACACCGCTTGATCTTCCTTGGGTCCACTCTTATTCCTTCTGCGATACCACATGTCCTAAGAATGCCACCTCCTTAAGCCAAAATTCACACTTGCTTGAATTTGGCATAGAGCTTCTTTCCTTAACACTTCCAACACAACTCGGAGATGCTCATCATGCTCCTCTTCTGACTTTGAGTACACCAAAATATCGTCGATGAATACAACGACGAACCTATCCAAGTAGGGTTGGAAAACCCGATTCATCATGTCCATGAACGCGGCTGGAGCGTTCGTTAAACCAAATGGCATCACCACAAACTCAAAATGGCCATATCTTGTCCTAAAAGCGGTCTTATGGATGTCAACCTCCTTCACCTTCAACTGGTGATATCCCGACCTTAAGTCTATCTTTGAGAACATAGCTGCCCCTTTCAGCTGATCGAACAAGTCGTCTATCCTTGGCAAAGGATACTTGTTCTTGATAGTCAGCTTATTCAACTGGCGATAATCTATGCACATACGCATAGTTTCGTCCTTTTTCTTCACAAATAGGACCGGTGCTCCCCATGGAGACACACTGGGTCGAATAAACCCACGATCCAACAACTCTTGGATTTGAGCCTTGAGCTCCACTAACTCCTTTGGCGCCATTCGATATGGAGCGATTGACACAGGAGCTGTTCCCGGTAACAAATCTATTCCAAATTCCACCACCCTATCTGGGGGTATTCCTGGTAATTCATCAGGGAACACATCTACAAAGTCCCTTACCGTCCTAACTCCATTGACACCTTCATCTTTTTCTCCCAATGCACTTACGAAGGCTAAGAACGCCCTGCACCCTTTCTTAACCATTTTCTCAGCCTTTAGTGCCGAAACTACATTAGACAAGTAGTTTCTCCTTTCGCCGATCATCACTACTACTTCATCCTCCGGGGTCCTTAGTTCCATACGTTTAGCTGCACAATCCAACACGGCTCGATGCTCTACTAGCCAATCCATTCCAAGTATAAACTCAAATTCTCTGAAGGGTAACTCCATTAAATCAGCCCGAAAGTTTATTCCCTGAATCTCTAGGGGTTCATTCCGAAAAATCTTATCTATTACTACGGTTTGGCCTAATGGGCTTACTCAGAGAGTTCAGAGTCTAGGCCTAGTGTTTCCACTACACTACATGTAACATATGAATGGGTAGAGCCCACATCAATCAGAGCAAAATAGGGTTTGTCATGAATAAAGAACGTACCAGTTATAACATCCGGCGCGTCTTCATCTTCCCTCCGGCGAACCGCATAAACCAAACCCGGTTGCCTTGCTTCGGCATTAGCAGTACCTCGGCCCTGGGCTCCACGGCCTCTGCCATTACGTCTGTTGGCCGACCCATGACCCCTTTGAGGCTGCTGTCCGCCTCTACCAGCCTGATTAGCATTCTGTGCTGCCGGTTGGCTCTCATCTAGTAGCTTGGGGCAATCCTTAAGCATATGGTCCTTGGACCCACACTTGAGACATCGTCCCGTCTTTTTCCAACACTCTCCCAAGTGCTTCTTTCCACAATGCTCATAAGGGCGATACTGCCAGCCCGTACCAGCTTGTTGATTTTGTGGCCCGTCAACTCTAGGCCTCTTGTGACTCTTTCCAGCTGGCTCAAAACCTCTTTTGGGCTTATTCCTATCCATAGCCTGCTTGGTAGCATCCTTAATTCCCTCGGCCACCTTGGCCTTTTCCACCAAAGCAGAGAATACCCGCTCTTGATGCGGTGCTATCAACAGTCTCAGATCGTCCCTCAGTCCGTCCTCAAAACGGACACAGCGTTCATGCTTAGTTGCCACTACACCTCGAGCATAACGGCTCAACCTCAGAAATTCCGTCTCATATTCTGCGACGGACTTACTTCCTTGTACCAATCCTAAAAGCCTTTCTTTGTTCATCCGTATACCGGTTCCCACATACTTTTTCTCAAATGCTTTTTTAACATATTCCCGTGTCAAATCACGGCCGTAGCACCATCCCGAACAAGTTAACCACCACCGATACGCTTCATCGCGTAGAATAAAGGCCACCATCCCTTCAACTTCTCCTGGGGGTCAAGTCGAGCTCATCCATGATGCGCTCCGTTGCTTCCAACCAGTACTCAGTTGTACTTGGTGCTACTCCAGACACTCCACGAAACATCTCGGCTCCATTAGCTCGGAGCCGTTCAGGCACAGACTTACGGGTTCCTGAATTTCCTCCCGCACTGACCCACCAATTCCAAAACTCGCAAAGACACCGCGACACACAGATCTTCCCCATCCGAGCTCCTTGCTCAACATTAACAAATTTCTGGTGGTGGTGGCGGTGGTATCTCATTGTCAGAACCCTGACCCGATCTAACGGGTTCTGACACAGTCATTCTTCTTCTACCTCTTTCACAACGACCACGTCCTCTAGAGCTCATTTTCTATCGTCGAGATCTGATTAAGAAGTTTTATGAATTAGTATTCTTGTTTCACTTATTACCCGCGAAGATGTTTTATGAAGAAGAATTTAAGAGTGGTTCTTTCGTATTCATACAACCACACAGTCTTTTCCATTCATTCATTCATCCATCAAACAAGTATAAACTTTCGTTCATTCAGAGAAACGTTGTAATTTTCATTATTGTTGTTTTTCACTACCCAGGGGTATTTTTGTAATTTTGTCCTACAGGGGTATTTTCGTCATTTTTTAGGGAAAACGTTCCTTGGTGCTTTTGTCAAAAAGCATTTTGAAAACTTCAAAGTTTTGGGGTAATTTGGAAAAATTTTTGAAATCCAGGGGTATTTCGGTAATTTTCGACCTCGGGGGTATTTTGGTAATTTTTCACAAACCGTATATATTTGGAAAAACTAACAAATCAGGGATATTTCAAAAGTTGTAAAATTTTGTGGGTTCTTTTTGAGAGTTTAACCTTTCAAATGGTGATGTTGCAAAAATTTGGAAATCAGGGTCATTTTGGAAATTTTGCAAGTTAGGGGCAATTTTGTAATTTTTTTCCAAAATCAGGGTATTTTTTATGGTTTGCACGTTAGGGTTTATGAACATTATAAAATAATGGAGTTTTGACAAAACCATTGAAAAGTTTGACATTTTGTGAATCTAGGGCATTTTGGTAATTTTGCCACTAAGGGCATTTTTGTAATTTTCACAAATTAGAAATTTTTCAGAAAAATTTTGTAAAGATGGTTTTCGAAAATTTAGTAAAGTAATTTTAAGAGTTTTGAAATCTAGGGTTTGTTGTTTTGTTCTCTTTTTTTTTTTAAAAAAAAACATGGTTAGTTCCTTTTTCTGGTTTTAGTCATTATGTTTAGCCTATGTCCTAGCCTCTTTGGTCGTGGTGAACCAAAGCTACGCACTGTGCAGGATTCGAATGGAGAGGAGGTGAGTCACAGGACTCCTTAAATAACAAGCTCCCATCGAAACCATTCCTAGACATGCGCATGCAGGTTGCCACACCACCGAGCCTCTCTGAGTTAGGGGTGAACCGAAGCTACGCACTGTGGGATTCTGCGAAGAGGAGGTGAGTCACTAGGATCGCTTAAATACTGTGCTCTTCCTGATCCAATCCTAGACATGCGCACAGGGGTTACCACACCCTTAGCTCAAATGACTTAGCCATAGGGTTGTTTAGTGCATTAAGTCTTATGTGTTTGTGTTTGAGTAGACTAGTCCTGTGGTTCAAGTTCCTATCATACTATTTTACGCCCATGCCTTTTCTACCCCTATATAAATCACATAATCACACATAGAGTTAGGGGTACTTACCGTGGATCATGGGTCGGAGACTCAAAGCCGTGCGAGAGACCTCGCTTATTTTCACAGTAAAAAATCATTTAGGCTCGAATTAAAATGTTTTGGGCCTTAGCCCACAAAGCAAGAGTTTAAAATCGGCTCGATACCAAATCAAACACTCCCACACCCGCCCACGAGCCTCAACTGGATCTCGTATGTTCCTTAAGTAAACCGGTTTTCAAATTCTTGGTTACTTAGAGAAAATTGTAAATTTTAGAAAACATTGTTTTGGGTTGGGCTTAAATTGGAACCCATTTAATAAATTTTGAAAATCCAACTTAAATAAGGTGACAAAATAATTTTAGGGTTTATTATTTTAAAAGAAATAAATTTACTTAACTTTAATCAAAAATAAATTGTATCATAATCAAATAAAAATAAATGCGAAATAGAGAAAATCCAACTGGGCCTTATGGCCTTATTACATCATTCAAACCCAAAATAAAATTTAAAGTACTAAAATTATATGAAGTCCAAATTTCTAAATAAATTCTTCAAGTGATGCATGGCCACCTTTAGCTCCCGCCGACCCGGGTCCATTACTCGCTCATCACCTGAAAAATAATTCCCCAACGGGGTGAGTCCACAGCACTCAATGTGTACACAAGACTAATTTTCAACAAATCGCATACAAGTCATATCAATTTCACGTTCATACAAAATAAAGGATGATGCAACCCAAACCCAAACCTATTTGTCCATCCGCTACACACCACCCGCACCAACTTTGTATAATCGTGGGAACTACTAAGTCGACCCTCCATCCGCTACACACCATCGAAGGCGATCATTTGCGATCGACGTGCTCATCGCCCACTTACGTTGTGTCTTTAGACACTATATTCGAATAATGTAACCGGTTACCATATTCAATAATTTGACCGTAGTCACCATAATTCGTTGGTGAGACCGTAGTCATCACCTTCACTTTCTCCCTTCACATATATCCCAAATGCCCCAATTATTACATATCATTCATATCATACTTAAATTCACATTCATGTCACTTTTCGAATATAACACATTCATAATCCTATCAAAAGTAGGAATACGTGCACTGGTACTTTTTGCCACATTTGTGGTACTTAGCCACATTCTCATTCTTATACACATTCATATATTAAAACAATTATTGCCATAATATATATTGAAAGTTAGTGTGAGTACACACCGATTCGCTTAATAGGTTCCTTGAATCTCAAGAACGATCTACCGATCTAGATCTTTCACTCCTATATTCGGCCAATCATTAAAATATATTAATAACCTTATTTGGTTTGAAAACCAAATCCTAGTAGGATTTGTATTACTTACCTTGTTGCCGAATTGGATGATTGTAAATCAAGTCCCAAAATTGCTAATATTCCTTCCCTTGAAATCGGCTAACACTAAATCATGTAACCATGTGAGTCTCCGGCTTTTGAAATAAATGAGAAATAACCCTAAATACCAAAATTAAGCCTTGGCCGAATATCACTTACCTTGTGATGGGATTCCCAAAACCCATTTCTTGCCTCCTTTATATCTGTCGAAATCTTCATGTTAGATCTAATCTAACATATACATCATAACCTTTAATCGAATAAATTTTCTTACCTTAGATCCTTAGATTTCCCGAAAGATCCTTCAAATTTCGGCCAAATTTGCTAACAGAGTTAGTACCTTGATTTCGATGGAAAGAAGAGAAATAAGAATTGATTGATTACAGATCTTACCCTTTTGATGTTGTAGATGATTGCCCTCTTTCTTAGAATCCACAAAGATTCGGCTTGACAGTAGAAACGGAGAAGAAACTAGAAGAAAAAGAGAGGGATTTTGCTTAATGAAAATTCGGCAGAGAGGGGGAGAGAGCTTAGAGAATTTCGGCAACACTAGAAAGATGAGAGAAACTCTTTTAGTTTTCCTCCTATAGCCGAAATTATCAATAGGAGAGTCCCTTACTTGGCCACTACTCCTCAAGTGATAATATTAACCTTTAATTATCACTTTTATTCAAAATTAAAGGTGTTTAATCCTTTATTTATCTCCTCAAATAATCCTAATTTAAAATCCCTTATTTATCACTTTTTAATCATGTATTTATGGAATTAAAACACCTTGGTTTCTAGATGCTTGTGCCGTCCACCTTTAAGCATGGGAAGCAAAAAATTAAACTTCATTTATTTGCTTCCCTTGTGACTCGAACCCAGGCCCATGCCTCCTTCACATGGTGCCATTTCCATAGGCCCTAAGTGACATCTTCAGGCCACTTTTCCAAGCCTGTTTGTGTGTCAAATTTCCCCAACTTTTTCTTTTAAGGCCCTCTTGCCTTTATTTCCTATTTTAAACTCTAAAACTCATCATTTCGGGGTCATTTCTAAGTTTCCTAAAATTTTCGATCGGCTCAGTAACTTGCCATTTTTCTTACATTCCAAGTTTCCAAAAATGTTCAAGTTTCCTAAAATGTTCGGCCTCAAAATGTTCAGTTTCCAAAATGTTCGGGCTTGAAAATGTTCAGTTTCCAAAAATGTGTACTTTCCATTTTTGAACCATTTCTTTACATTTCTAGGTTTCCTAAAATGTTCATGTCCTAATGCATTTCCAGGTTCCAAAATTGTTCATTTCCATTCATTTTCGTGCATTTCGAGAGTATCCAAAAATATCAAAAATTTATTCATTATGCTTAAGACTTGTTATTTCTTACAATTAAACTGAAAATGCATAGGCCCTTTTGAGGATGTTACAGAGATAAATGATTTTTATTCATAGTGAAAAAAATAGTAGAGTAATTAATTTGAATAATTATATTAATGGGAAGAGATTAAATTGAAAAAATTTGAGTGATAAAAATAGGGCAAATCACATTTACTATTCAAGTAACTACCTTAAATTTATGTGACAAACAAAATTAGAATTCTTTGTATTGGAAAAAAAATTATAATTAATTATAATTAAAAATTTCATTATTTTAATAATTACATTTTTGTTATAACTACTTTGAAGTAGACCTGTTCATGAATCGGGTTACCCGTCAAACCCAGGCAAAAATATTAGGCTCGAAAAATGGGTTTGGACAAAAAATTAGACCTGGTTAAAATATGGGTCGGACCTAAAATGGGTTTGGGTTAATCTTTTGCAAATATGAACAAAGTTTGGGCTGAACCACAAACTCCCAACTTGATTTAGGCTGAACCAAAATATGAGCTTGTGTCAGGAAGGATTTGAGCTTCTCGAAGCTCAACAACTTCTCATTAGACCATACAAATGGGGTGTTCTTACGTAGTAGCTTCACCAGAGGTGATGCAATCAGGGAAAATCCCTCGACGAACCTTCGGTAGTAACCTGCCAAACCCAGGAAACTCCAAAGTTCAGACACATTTTTCAGCTGTTTCCACTCGACTACAACCTCAATTTTCTTGGGATAGACTCAGATCCCCTCAGTAGTCACCTCATACCCCAGAAAGGAGACTTCCTGCAACTAAAATTCACATTTGCTAAACTTAGCATACAATTGTTTTTCTCAGAGTATCTGAAAGACCGTACAAAAGTGCTTATTGTGCTCAAATTCAGTATTAGAATAAATCAATACATCGTCGATAAAGGCTACAACAAACTGATCCAAATACGGTTGGAACAATTGATTCATTAAACCCATGAATGCAGTCGGAGCACTTGTACACATTAGTCTTTTTAACCTTGAGCTGATGGTAACTAGAACGGAGATCAATCTTGGAGAAAACAAATGCCCCACGGAATTGATCAAATAAACTGTGGCTGTGTGGGCCCAAAATTTTGTAATTTTCCCTAGGGCTTTATAAGTCGTTTGGTTTGACTTATAAATAGGAGGACAATGTGCTTCAACGGACTCGAACCTATGTCCTTCTGCATTGACAACAATGTTCATGCCAATCGAGTTAAGACTTAATCGATAATTATTACTTAATAATTAAAAAATATTTTAATTGAATTTAAATCAAAAGTATAATATATAAAAATAAATTGTAATTATATTTATCATTTATGAACAGAATATATGTGAAAAATATAATGTCGGTAATGACAAATATATCGCAAATAAAAGAGAAATAAAAATAAAGAACACACAGATTTTACGTGGAAACCCTTTCGGGAAAAAACCACGGGCAGAGGAGAAGAAAATTCACTATGTTGAATTCGAATCAATTACAAGAGGAATAGACTATGTCTATTTATAGGCTTGTAAAGCCATATTCTAATAGGAGTGTAGTAAGATTGAAACTCCTTATTTTAATCAATATCAAATAGATGGAGTTTAATAAGGTTTAAAAAACCTTATTTAAAATAAAATAAAAGAAGTGTAATTCTATAGGGATTCTTCTTTTGTTTTATTTTACCATTGTATTTTATTTAAATAAGAATTTGGGTCACTTAATTCTAACAATCTCCACCTTGAGACAAATTCTCAATGAACAAGTTCTTCATCGCGAACTCTCAACGAACAAGTTCTTCACCTCTTCCATAAAACCCCTTAAGGGTTTAACTTCAACAATGAACACCAACCAAGTCTAAGCAATGCTCAAACTTGGTTATAGGAAGTGACTTTGTAACACCCCTTACCCGAAACCTTGGCCGGAGTCGAGTATGTGGCATTACTAGACTTGACTACTAATTTGGGGCATAAAAATTTAAAGCTGTCCAACTGCGTCATGCTGACTAAATTGACCATAACTCGAGTTACAAAACTCTAAATTTAGATCCATAAATTTTCCTTGAAACTAGACTCATATAACCGTTTACCATAATTTTTCCAGAATTTTTCATGTGGCCAATTAGTACATTTTATTCATCAAAGTTACCCCTATTTCACTGTTTGATAATTCTGACCTATCTTTACAAAAACTCAGTTATCTCATTGCACAAAATTTCAATAATGTTCTTGTTTATTCCAATCAAAAATAGACTCATTAAGGATTCTAAACATATAAACTATGCTCCATAATTATTTTTGTACAATTTTTAACAATTTTTCCAAGACAGAACAGGGACTCACGAATTCATTCAAAACAAGTCTCACTAAAACTTAAATATCTCATAATATATAATTCCTTTGCCTACTCTGTTTCTTTCATGTAATATATAATTACTTTGCCTACTCTATTTCTTTCATGTAAAAATAGACACAATAAGATTTAATTCTATATCTTATCCACTTTCTAATTCAATTTATCCCATTTTTGGCGATTTTTCAAAATCACATCACTGCTGCTAACTAAAAACTATTTCATTGCAAAATATGATTAACTAGTTTATAACCGAACATACCCACATACAACTCATACTGTCCATGCATTTTAATCATTTATACAAATTAACCTATACCTAAAACATTCACATAATATCCTAACATCATCGATTTATTACAAAACACAACTATGGTTCCATATAATCGAGTGTACCATTGGTTACTTGCCACGATACCTAATTCAAAGATTCATTTCGTAGACATACATTTCCTTATCAAAAACGATTAAACTTCGATTAAAAAATGCACAAACATTACCAACATAAACCGACATTTGTATCCAAAGCACAAAAAGCATACTTAACTAGAAATTTAGCCATATTCGCATGGCTATTATATACATGAACCAAAAGTTTTCATCAAAACAAAGACAAAGTGTTTCCTATACATGCCTTCATTTGAAAACCAAAATGAAAGAGTACCAAAATAGTTTGATAGTGTGGATAACTTTCCGAACGACCCCGACGAGCTTGTAGCTTGCACCTAATCTATAAAACAGAGAAAACATTTCGCACAATTAAGCTTACTAGCTTAGTAAGTCCTAAATTCATGATAAATATAACATTCAAATATTAACATTTAAAATTACAATAATTCAACTTGTACATTTGTACTCACATTTACTTTCAAGCTTTCAATTTCATACCTATATAACGTATAATTTCATAGAACAATTTCTCTTTAACTGCAATGCTTATATAATCAAAATATTTATTCATAATCCAACCTTCCAAAACCAAAAATGTCATCACGCAACCATGTATATAAACATTCATATACTTAAAGTTCAATTATTATAATGTGACATCAAAAACACAACAACCCATGTGGCCGAATATACCTAGTCTTGTATCCATATTTTAAAAGACCAAAGCCACAATATTCATATCATTCATTAGTAAAACCGAGAACACATATTATAACCATACGTGTATATATGTATATACTTCATTTGTAACACATACAATTTGTAATAAATAATCAATTACTTGCTTACCTTATTTTAAATAGGTAAGAAGTTAATTCATACCTTACATGCTTACTCGAGCATTTAACCCAATAAATTAGCTTTAACTTGCCTTGAACAAAACTCGATTTCTCTTTTGTAAAACACGCCACCGCATCAAGCTCGCTAGGCGTAAAAGCCCGATAAGTGACACTTGCACAAGGCCCGCTAGGCATAATAGCCCGATAAGTAACACTCAACACGAAGCTCGCTAGGCACAATAGCCCGATAAGTAACACTGCATGAAGCACGCTAGGCGTAATAGCTCGAAACATATCAATATAGTTAAACATTTCCAATGCACTTCATAAATATTATATACATATGTCCAACTCAATTGGGCTCGCGCACATTTAAACAATTAAAATCATTATACGATCCAACAATTTACACCACATAACCAACTTTAATCATCAAGCTAGTATACTTACATACACTCGGCCATGATATAAACGGGTACTAAAATTCATCAATTTTTATAATTTAATTTAATCAAAATTTATTCTTTGACATATTTTAGCTAAAGGACTTACCTCGATTGTCGATAGTCCGTGCGAATCGGCTATTCGAGAACCTTCGTCTTTTCCCTGGTCCTAATTCCGCTTTTTTTGCTCTTGATCTAAAACACATTAGAATTTAGTTCATTTAATTGCATTTCATCTCAATTTAGTCCCAAAACACACAAATGGGCAATTTACCATTTTGCCCCTAATGTTTCCCATTTTTACAAATTGGTCCTATTTACACAAAACACAAAATATGCAAAATTTTCCAACACCATAGCTTGGCCGAATCTTCCCTATAGCCATAGGTGTCCATGCATTTCATTTATTTGACATTTTAATCCTTCACAAATTTATTCTTTTCAATTTAGCCCTATTTACTCAAAATCACCAAAAACTTCAACATAAAACTTATAAATCTTTAACATATATTTAATCTAAAATAATCAAACATCAAAACTATCCAAGCATGTTAATGGCCGAATCCTATATACATAGTATTTTCAAAAATTTAGACATGGGTCGGGTAATATACGAAGCAACGATCTCAAAAACGTAAAAATTATCAAAAACTAAGAACCGACCATACCTTTATCAAGCTTTCTAACTTGCCGAAACTTGAAGCTTTAACAATGGTGTTTTCTATCCTAACATTCAGCTAGGAGAGAATGAAAGAGATGATGGCTTTATTTTTATATTTGTTTTATATAAATGCATTAACATTATTATAATATATAACATAACCTTATAAAAAAAATTAATATAACTAAACTAACATATATAGGTAGCTAATTTGGCCCATTGCCATTCCATTAATATGGTTAATAGGCTAATTGCCCTTTGGGACACACCACTTAAAAAGCCACAAGCAAATTAGTGCATTACACCTTAGCATGCAACTTTTACGCTTTTCACGATTAAATCCTTTTTATCAAATTAAGGACTTAAACGATAAATTTTCTCTACGAAACTTTCACACATTTTATTTCACATATAATAGACACAGAATAAATTATTAGAATATTACTCGGGCTCGGATTCGTGGTCCCGAAACCACCGTTCCGATTAGGGTCAAAATTGGTCATTCTGGACTTAGTCATCATATCTGCAGGATTTTCATGAGTACTAATTTTGCTCACAACAATATCACCACGAGCAATAATATCACGAACAAAATGATACCGAACATCAATGCGTTTTGTTCTCTCATGAAACATTTGATCTTTTGTAAGGAAGATGGCACTGATCATCACAAAATATCATGTCTTGATTTGAAGGTCTTCATTGAGCTCATAAAGAGTCCCTTCAACCAAATAGCTTTTTACAAGCCTCGTTAATCACCATGTGCTCACTTTCATGGTAGACAAAGCGATCAGAGTTTGCAAAGTAGCTTTCAAACGATTGCACAACCTCCTATTGTAAAGACATAACCAAGAAGAGATCTTCTTTTATCAAGGTCTCCAAAGAAAATCAAGCATCAACATACCCAATGACTCCATCTCTAGTTCTTCCAAACTGTAAGCAAACATCAGTAGTACTTCGTAAGTATCTTAAAATCCACTGAACTGCTTTCCAATATTCTTTACCGGGATTCGCCATGTATCTGCTAACTACACTGACCACATATGATAAATCTGGACGTGAACAAACTAGTGTGAAAAATATCAAACTACTGTTATGAACCAGTGTGAAAAATATAACGTCGGTAATGACAATATATCGCAAAGAAAAAAATAGAAATAAAAAAAATAAAGAACACATAGATTTTACGTGGAAACCCTTTCGGGAAAAACCACAGGCAGAGGAGAAGAAAATTCACTATGTCGAATTCGAATCAATTACAAGAGGAATAGACCATGCCTATTTATAGGCTTATAAAGCCATATTCAATAGGAGTGTAGTAAGATTGAAACTCCTTATTCTAATCAATATCAAATAGATAGAGTTTAATAAGGTTTAAAAAGCCTTATTTAAAATAAAATAAAAGAAGTGTAATTCTATAGGGATTCTTCTTTTATTTTATTTAAATAAGAATTTGGGTCACTTAATTCTAACAATCTCCACCTTGACACGAATTCTCAATAAACAAGTTCTTCATCGCAAACTCTCAACGAACAAGTTCTCCACCTCTTCCATAAAACCCCTTAAGGGTTTAACTTCACCAATGAACACCAACCAAGTCTAAGCAATGCTCAAACTTGGTTATAGGAAGTGACCTAGTCATCATATCTGCAGGATTTTCATGAGTACTAATTTTGCTCACAACAATATCACCACGAGCAATAATATCACGAACAAAATGATACTGAACATCAATGTGTTTTGTTCTCTCATGAAACTTTTGATCTTTTGTAAGGAAGATGGCACTCTGACTGTCACAAAATACTGTGCTGATTTGAAGGTCTTCATTGAGCTCACTAAAGAGTCCCTTCAACCAAATAGCTTCTTTACAAGCCTTAGTAATCGCCATGTACTTAGCTTCAGTGGTAGATAAAGAGACTGTAGTTTGCAAAGTAGCTTTCCAACTGATTGCACAACCTTCTATTGTAAAGACATAACCAGTAAGAGACCTTCTTTTATCAAGGTCTCCAGCAAAATCAGCATCAACATACCCAATGACTCTATCTCTAGTTCTTCCAAACTGTAAGCAAACATCAGTAGTACTTCGTAAGTATATTAAAATCCACTGAACTACTTTCCAATATTCTTTACCGGGATTCGCCATGTATCTGCTAACTACACTGACTACATATGATAAATCTGGACGTGAACAAACCATAGCATACATGAGAGATCCCACTGCACTAGAGTATGGAACATGTGACATGTACTCAATCTCATCATTTGATTGTGGAGACAAAGCCGATGAAAGTCTGAAATGGGCTGCTAAAGGAGTTCTAACAGGCTTAGCACTCTGCATATTGAACCTGCAAAGAACTTTTTCAATGTACCCCTTCTGACTTAGGTACAATTTACTTGCTTTTCTATCTCTAAGAATCTCCATGCCAAGTATCTTCTTTGCTGGTCCCAAATCTTTCATCTCAAATTCTTCACTTAGTTGGGCTTTGACCTTTCTTATCTCTCCTTTATCTTTTGCTGCTATCAACATGTCATCAACATAAAGAAGTAGATACACAAAAGAACTGTCACTGTTTATCTTAAAGTAAACACAGCTATCAAAACTACTTCTTTTAAAATTATGAGAAGTCATAAATGAATCAAACCTCTTGTACCACTGTCTTGGAGACTGTTTCAAACCGTAAAGAGACTTTTTCATTAAGCAAACATAGTCTTTTTTTTCTGAGACTATAAAACTCTCTGGTTGTTGCATATAAATATCTTCCTCAAGTTCTCCATGCAAAAATGCAGTTTTTACATCTAACTGTTCAATCTCCAAATCATGCATGGCCACAATACCAAGCAAAGCTCGAATCAAACTATGCTTCACAATCGGGAGAACACATCTCATGAAGTCCACTCTCTGAATTTGATCAGTAACCTTTTGCAACAAGCCTTGCTTTATATCTGGATTCTTCAACTCCTTGAATCCCTTCTTTCTTTTTAAACACCCATTTACAGCGGACAACCTTTTTACCTTTAGGAAGTTTCACAAGATCCCATGTTCTATTTTTGTGGAGTGATTCCATCTCCTATTGCATAGCAAACATCCACTTTTCTGAGTCTTCACAGCTAATCGCCTCAGAATAATTAGACGGCTCTTGGTTTGCATTTATATCTTCAGCCACATTTAAAGCAAAGGCAACTAGATCAGCCTCGGCATACTTCTTTAGAGGTTTAATTTCTCTTCTAGTTCTGTTTTTGGCGATAGAGTATTGTGGTGAAGAAGCAACTTTATTCTCAATTTTTGTACTGGCTGGAGGAGTTGACTCTGTATTAATCTGATGCTCCACTTACTTTTGATTTTCTTTATTGGAAGACTCTTTAAGAGATAAGTTAGGTAGCATAGCAGTTTCATCAAAAATAACATCTCTGCTAATCACAACTTTTCTATTTTCAGGACACCATAACTTATACCCTTTTACGCCAGCTTTATAACCAAGAAAAACACATTAAATGGATCTCGGTTCTAATTTTCCATTATCAACATGAGCATACACAGGACACCCAAAGATCTTTAAATCAGAATAATTAGCAGGATTACCAGACCATACCTCTTGTGGAGTCTTTTTCTCAATGGCAATAACTTTGGTAACTTGGCATTTGACAACATGCATCAAACCTTCTCCATGATTGTTCTGTTCATTCGTTCTGCAACACCATTTTGTTGTGGAGTATGACGAACTGTCAAGTGTCTCACAATCCCTTCTGACTTGCACAGTTTATTAAACTCATCAGAACAAAACTCTAAGTCATTATTTGTGCGGAGGTATTTTATTTGTTTTCCTGTCTATTTTTCAATCATAGTTTTCCAAGACTTAAATGCGGAAAACACATCGCTTTTCTACTTCAAGAAGAATGCCCAAACTTTTCTAGAAAAATCATCAATAAAAGTTAGCATATAATTAGCTCCACCTCTTGAAGGCACTCTTGATGGCCCCCATAGATCAGAATGAATGTACTCCAATGTTCTCTTCATGATATGGATTCCTCTGGTGAATCGAACTCTCTTTTGCTTCCCCAAAACGCAGTGCTCACAGAACTTCAGTTTGCAAATTCCTTGCCCATCAAGAAGTCCTCTTTTGCTCAATTTTGCCATGCCATTCTCACTCATATACCCTAGGCGCATATGCCAAAGTTTAGTAATATCATCATCTGACAAAGAAGAGGAAGCAACAGCTGCATCACCAATAATAGTAGAACCCTGCAAAACATATAACTTGGCAGTCTTTCTCTTCCCTTTCATCACAATGAGGGAACCTTTGGAAATCTTCAAAATCCCACTTTCAGCTATGTATTTGTATTCTTTTGAATTAAGAGTACTCAACGAAATTAAATTTCTCTTCGATTCTGGAACATGCCGTACGTCACTAAGTGTTCTGACAACTCCATCAAACATCTTAACTTTACTTGTTCCAACACTTGCGATTTTACACGAAGCATTATGTCCCATCAAAACAACACCTTCAGACACTGTTTCGTAATTTGTTTTGAGATGGGAAAGTGATTTATAGATCGATGTGAAATCTATTATTGAATGTGTGAGTGTTTGGCCTTAAGGCTATGAAAGGTGAAAGTTTACAAATGATGATATAAATTATGAGTAAGTGAAGTTATTAACGAGGACCATGGATTATGAGAAAAGTGATTGTACATGTGTATGCGATTAACCAAATTTGGCCTATTTGATTTAAATTATATATGTTTCTATGGTGTATTATTTGCTTATAGCTTACTAAGCTTTCAAAGCTTACTTTGTGTAATTTTCCTATGCTTATAGAGTTTAGAAGACTTGCTCGGGTTGGAAATCGAAGGAGATCTCATCACACTATCCAATTTTCGCTTCGTTAAATAAATGCTTGAAGATTTGGTTATGTGGCATGTATAGACTAGTTTTGATATTGCTAGTTTTGAAGTTGAATATATTTGTATAAGCCATGCGAAAATGGCTTGTCCATCTTGTTATTCTTGGAATTTATATTTTGGTTTGATGATTTCGTTTGATTTGGTTTTGTTATATTTATAAGTATAGTTAATGGATAGAGTTTAAATGAAATGTAGTAAAGATGTTATAATCTAGTTAACCATATTTTGCAATGAAACAGCTTTTGGTTAGCAGCAGTGACATGATTTTGAAAAATCACCAAAAATAGGATAAAGGGAATTAGAAAGTGAATAAGATATAGAATTAAAGCTTATTGTGTCTATTTTTATATGAAAGAAACAGAGTACAAAGAGGAATTTTATATTCTGTTATATTTTAATTTTAGTGAGACTGGTTCTGAATAACTTCGTGGTTCCCTATTCTGTCTTTGAAAAATCATTAAAAATTATACAAAGTGAATTATGAGTTATAATTTATATGTATAGATTCCTTAATGAGTCTATTTTCAATAAAAACAAGTGAGAGCAACATATGAAAACTGTACAATGAGATATTTGAATTTAGGTTAAGAGAGGTCAGAACCATTAATCAGTGAAACAGGGGAAACTTTAATGAATAAACTGTACTAAATGGCTAATTCAAAAATTTTGGAAAAATTTTAGTAAAAATATATGAGTCTAGTTTCAAGGAAAATTTACGGATCTAAATATTGAGTTTCCTAACTCGAGTTATAGTCAATGTAGTCAATATGACGCAGATGGATAGTTTCAATTTTTATGCCCCAAATTAGTAGTTAAGTCCGATATTACCTCGTAACCCCTTTCCGGCGACGGATGAGGGTTTGGGGTTTTACATGTAAACCAATCCCGATTGGGACACATGTGGAAGGTGCAACCCGAATCAAGTATCCACTCATCGCTCACTTTAGAATTATTGACAGAAGCAACTAGAAGTTCACCATCGCTGTAGTCTTCTACAACATCAGCTTCACTAGAATTTTCTGGTTGTTTTCCCTTTTGATTCGTAGCCTTCCTTTTAATCTTGTTCTGTAACTTATAGCACTCAGATTTAATGTGCCATTTGTTCTTGTAGAAGTTACAATTTTTACCTCTGTTTGAAGACTTCGATCTACCTTTAGATTTACCGCGAGGATTTCGTTCCTGTGTCCTTCCACGATCATAATCAGCATTCCGATCTTGTCTCTCACGAACAATGAGACCCTCCCCTTGAGAGTCAGTTTTAACCACAAGATGCTTCATCTTATCATACAAGGTCAAAGAATCATAAACCTCATCAACTGTGAAAAACTCGCGGCTGTATAAAATTGTGTCTCTGAAGGTTAAATAAGACGGGGGGCAACGAACAAAGTAGAATTAACCCTAGATCTTCCTTATCATACTGAACCTCCATGGCCTTCAAGTTTGAGAGAATTTCTTTAAACATTGTTAAGTGTTCGTGCACAGACGCACCTTCCTCCAAACGATGAGCTTAAAGTCGTTGCTTCATATGCAACTTGCTGGTTAGAGTTTTCGACATACATATTTGTTCTAGCCTCTTCCATAATGTCGCGGCAGTCTTCTTTTTCATCACATCTTGCAAAATTTCGTTAGACAAATACAGATGTAACTGTGTTAACGCCTTTCAATCCTTGCGCTTTTTCTCTTCCTTCGTCAATGTTGAAGGCATCATATCTACCCCTAGCAGGGCTTCCTCTAAATTCATCTGTGTAAGAACTGCCTGCATCTTTATCTGCCACAACGCAAATCTGGTGTTGCGATCCAACAGCAGAATTTCATACTTTAAAGACGCCATTACCGTGATCGAGATGAAAAAAAACTCGAAAACTCTGATACCAGTTTGTGAAAAATATAACGTCGGTAATGACAAATATATCGCAAATAAAAGAGAAATAAAAATAAATAACACACAGATTTTACGTGGAAACCCTTTCGGGAAAAAACCAGGGGCAGAGGAGAAGAAAATTCACTATGTTGAATTCGAATCAATTACAAGAGGAATAGACTATGTCTATTTATAGGCTTGTAAATCCATATTCTAATAGGAGTGTAGTAAGATTGAAACTCCTTATTCGAATCAATATCAAATAGATGGAGTTTAATAAGGTTTAAAAAACCTTATTTAAAATAAAATAAAAAAAAGTGTAATTCTATAGGGATTCTTCTTTTATTTTATTTTACCATTGTATTTTATTTAAATAAGAATTTGAGTCACTTAATTCTAACAATATATAAATTATAGATATCCAAACTCAAGCAAAGATTGGAAATTCCATCAATGACAGAGTTATGGACAATTCTACATGTATGCGATGAATTTGACATTACAACTCCAATTGACAAGAATATTCTTGCTTTGCTTAGATGATGTCCGATTTATTGCATGTAGATATTTTAAAATAAATAATACCTAATAACCTTGGAATTTAATAATTTGTTTGTGGATTATCACATAAGTTATGTTGAAATTAGATTTTGAAAAAAATTATTTTATAATTTAGATCTATTCTATTTGAGTTTGAATGATTAAACAAGTATTTCTTTTTTGAGCCCGTGGATTTTATATTGTGTGAATTAAAGTAATGTTGTATCCATCTACCTTACAGATTACACATATGACAATAATTAACCAAAAATTGGGTGGAGGACATACGTTAAGAGTTAGATTGCATTTTGCTCAATATATTAAAAAATAACAAATTAATTTATGTGTATTAAATTAAACAACAAACTGATCTTTTTGTTAAAAATTTATTCTATCGTTAAGTGGTGGCGTGACTAACAAAGCAAGTAGATAGTGACACGTGATGTGTCATGTCAACAAATATTTTAAAACATCCAAAAAATAAATAGTTTTAAATTATTATTTGAATAAACATGTACAAGATGAATCTAAACAAAAAAATAACTAGTTCATTTAGATGTGAACAACTATTTATATAGATTCATCTTAAACATATTTTTCCAAATAATTATAAAATCATTTAAAAATTATTAAAAATTATGACATATAACCAAAATTAAAATAACACTCATCAAACCACAAATCTAAAATAATAGAATCTATAACTTTTTGTTTTTCAGTAAGAAATATTTATATTTCACGCTTTTTACTTTGATCGTATTCCCTTAATTTTCTTTTTCTAAATTTGTAACATATTTTCACATTTTTTTTGTAGTTTTTTTGTTATTTCATTTTTTATATTTATAGTAATTCATCAAAATAATTATTAGATATTTAAATAAATTGTAACAAGGTGATGATAATTAATTTGAAATTTGAATATTTATTTTAATTTTAAATAATTTTAATAATTTTAATAATTTTTAAAATTTTTAAAAAAATTTTTAGTAATTATTTGAAAAATTCAAGTTCATCCTATATGTGATGTTTAAAAAATTTTACTAAAAAAAATTTATTTTTACAATTTTTTATTTTTAAATAATTATTGATGTAATAAAATGTCACGTCAGTATGAGGTACACATGTCACACCATGTGTCGTTGTCTACTTGCTCTGTCAGCCACATTATCACTTAAGGGTAAAAATGGATCGAATTGTGAAAGGAAAGTCCAATTTTCTCTTTAATCAAACATATAAAGACATATTTACTCTTTTTATTTAATAAGGACTAAAATACAATCTAACTTCTAGTATAGTCCCTCCACAATAAAGTAAAGATAAAGTGGCCTATACATCGATACAAATAGTATTTAAAACCTGGAAGAAAGACTTGAAAAATGTTGTTTTGGAAATTAAAGTACTTCTATCTTTATCAAAATGGCTTAACCTTCACTATTTAAAGCAAGGCGAAGCCAGAACAATCTTTTAGGGGGCCGAATGAAATATTAATTTTTTATAATTTATATTTTTATAATTTTTAAAAGATTAAATCAAAATTTTATAATTTTAGGGGACCTAAGTATAATTTTACTTTTACTAATTTAAAATTTTTAAAAATTTAAGGGCTTAAATAATAATTTTACCACGCCAACCACTTTGAATTCGCCACTGATTTAAAGCAGCCTCCTTTTTTTTTATATAAAGCTGTAATATTATTAAACTTAGGCCAAAACAAAGTTCAGAACAGAAATAAATGAAGCCCAAGACATAATGTCCAAAAGCAATGAAAGAAATTCAGAAACAGAAAGAAAAACGAAAATCCGGCCCAAGATCAGACTAAAACCAGCTTCGGAATCGACGGGTATGAACCTGCGTTCCAGCTGTACTAACAATTAAATCCCCATCTCGAAAAGGCAAAAATCAGATGGCAAGTAATCATTTCTCATTAAAAGTTTTTCATCATTTCCACCATATCATTTCTGTAAACCCCTCAGATCCTTTTGAAGCTCCCCTTCTTGTGCAAAGACCCAGTAACAACAGAAAGCCTCTCCGTCTTCCTTCTTCCTTTTCAACAACATCAAACCCTTGTCTCTTGCGTATTTTCCGTCCATCTACGTTCGGCCCGTATTCCTGTGATTTTTGAGCAAGAATAGTATATTATACTGATTGTTCTAAGTCATTGCAACTATAATATTATGGAGAGCAAGGAAAGTAGCCTGGGAACACCTTCTGCTGCAGCATCTAATGCATATGCGCAAGGTTTAACCCAATTCCAAGGCTTTTGGATCCCTTCTCGGAGTGTTCCCACTTCATCCGTACTCGCATTTCAGAAATATTTCCAGGCTCTTGATGATGATATCATTGTTGTCTCTAAGCCCAAATCTGGCACCACTTGGCTGAAAGCTTTGGTGTTTTCCATCGTCAACCGCCATCATTATATGTTCTCAAACACCCCCTTGAACTCTACAAACCCTCATCTACTGGTTCCTTATTTGGATATCCATCTTTACAAAGAAAACCCTAATCCTGATCTCTCTACAATCTCCTCCCCAAGGTTGTTTTCTACTCATCTCCGGTATCCAATGTTAGCCGATTCCATCAAACGTTCAAATTGTCGGATTGTTTACATAATCCGTAATCCGTTTGACATCATTGTCTCACTTTGGCACTTTTTTAGATTTATGGATGATTGGTCAGTGGAAGACTGTTTTGAGATGTTTTGCAGAGGTGAAGAAGGGTATGGACCCTTTTGGGACCATGCTTTAGGGTACTGGAACATGAGCTTGGAGAAGCCATCTAATGTATTGTTCTTGAGATATGAAGAGTTGAAGGAAGATCCAGTGGCTCAAACAAAAAGATTGGCTGAATTCTTAGGATTTCCTTTCTCCATCGAAGAAGAGAAAACAGGTATGGTTAATCAAATTGTTGATTTTTGCAGTTTCAACAATTTGAAAGATTTGGAGGTCAACAAAACTGGGAAGAACCCAGGATCTATAATACCTAATAATAAGTTGTTTTTTAGGCGTGGGAAAGTGGGTGATTATGTTAATCATCTCTCTCCTGCTGCTGTGGAACGTTTAAGTAATATTTTGGAAGAGAAATTAAGTGGATCTGGTTTAACTTTCAAGTAAGTTGCTAATAATATTTGTTTATGTTATGTTCAAAATTTCCTCCTCCTTTTTTTTGTTTTTTTTGTAAACTTGTTATCTCTACCTTCTGTTTGCTCTAATAAAATTATAGTTTCACCTTGAATTTTTTTAATAAAGTTGATGAACCGATCGTCTATCTCTCATACATACCTAAATGTGTGTGTAGGTAAACCAATAGGAAGGTTGAACTATTCATCTAATCTGGTAGACCCAACTCACTTAAATTATGTTTTAGTTAAACCTTTTAATAAGTTGAGTTAATTTAACTAATTATTATTTAACAATTAAAAATAGTATTTTTGTTGAATTTAATTCTAAAGTATATAATATGTTGCAATAAATTTTAATTATATTTATCATCTATGAATAGGAAATATTCAAATTCAAACCTAAGCAAAGATTTGAAATTTCGTAAATGGTAGTCATGGACAATTCTACATGTATGTGTCGAATTTGGCATACAACTAATTTATACGTGGATTCATCACATAACTTATGTTGGAATTGAATTGAGCTTGAAATTAAATAATTTTATAACTAGGATGCATTCCTTGAATTTATATAATTACGAAATAATTGTTGTACCAATTGGATAATTTATAATTATGAATTAAAACATTCATCACCCATTAGTCCCAACATTTTACCAAGATTTCAAGCCTCCTTACGTAAGGTTTTGTCTTTTGGACGTTGAGATTCAGAGCTGGACGTTTCTTTTGTTTTGGGATATTTAGCTAGTGTATCTATGGAAAAACAATTTTATTCGAATCGCTGAGTAAATATACAAATATATATTAAATTTATTTTAAAAAATATATTTATAAAAGCGTGAAAAAGAAGAATATTTTTATAATTTCATATTTGAGTGGGTGTGGATTAAGGGTCAGATCAATTAAATAATGTTAATGTACATGAGTTTCCTTTTGAGGACGTGAGGTGAGTGAGTAAAGAGGAGAGAAAATAGGGAAGAAATGAAGAAGGGTAGGTGATACAGTGCTTAACCCACACATTTTTATGCTTTATTCAAATTAATTTTGAATATGGATGGCAGTTTTATATGTAACTGTAACACGTGTCTAAAATGTTAAAATATAAGCTAAAACGTGAATTTATCATGAAGTTGAAAAGTCGCCTATAAGCATTTTAAAATTTAAAATTATTTGCTATTCACATACACACTTTAGTTTTACACTTTTGAATGATTAATAATTTAAAGATCCAACTAATGAATTTATTGACATAATTTTATTTTTAATGTATATAAATTTTAAGTCGATTTAATATCTTTATCATATCAATTTAAATTTTTTTGTATATATTATTATTTATTGAACAGATGAAAGTTTTTTACATAAAATAAATAATTAGAAATTCTTAATTTACATTAAACTTGACATGTATAATCTATATAATAGAATATAAAATATAAAATATGACGGTTAAAATATTAAAATAGTAATAGTATAAAAAATATATGAAAGAAATAAAAATATACATTTAAAAAGTTAATTAGGATTAAAATTATCTTAATTTATTTTTCGCGTTAAAAGGAGTGGCAAACCTATTTCATTAGCTTTTAGTTTTAAGTTATATAGACTTAGAGTTAATATAATTTTTAGAACTGGTATTTAGATTTATTTTGGTATTATATTTTTTTTTCTATTTTAGTATTTGAATTTGACAATTAGATCTATTTTAATCCATAAACTTGAAAAATATAAAAGTTTGATAATCTGATACACTGTGCAACATTATCACTTGAAAATTTAAAAAATTAGGCTTAATATAATATTTGGTATCTGAACTTAACACTTTTTTCTAATTTGGTATCTAAACTTTTTTTTTGGCCCAATTTGGTACCTGAACTCGGCACTTTGTTAATTTGGTACCTAAACTTTTTCTAGGCCCAATTTGGTACTTGAATTTGAATTTTTTTTCCTAATTTGGTACCTAAGCTTTTTCTTAGATTCAGTTTGGTATCTAAATTTGTTAAATGTTATACAAATTACACAAAACACTAACGGTGTTAATTTTTTTTTGTTATGCTACAAAAATATTGTCAATATTAGAGGAAATTCATGTTAAAAAAATAGGTATTGAGCTACGCTTAACAAATTAATATTAAATAAAAAAAAGAGTTTTAAAAAACCAAATTAAAAAAAATCATTATTTTCAATTAATAAAATAATTAATTAAACAAATAAAGCTAAAAGTAATTGAACATATAAAAAACAAAAAAAATATCACATCATTTGTCACATGTCGGTCATACATTGATTATTTTTGCTACCTCATAAAAAAATAACATTGTTCGTATATTGAAGTAATTTGTAAAACGTTTGACAAGTTCAAGTACCAAATCGAATAAAAAAAAAGATTAGGTACCAATTTAGGAAAAAGAGACAAGTTAAGGTACCAAATTGGACTCCAAAAAAGATTAAGTACCAACTTAAGAAAAAGTGTCAAGTTTAGGTACATAATTAGAAAAAAGTGTCAAGTTTGAGTACCAAATTGGACCAAAAATAGTTTAGGTACCAAATTAGGAAAAAGTGTTAAGTTCAAGTGCCAAATATTATATTAAGTCAAAAAAATTATATAAGTTTTCAAGTCATGATGTGATACAATCTTAGTGTGTCACATTCAGTGCTTTAATAACCAGACCGATGGTTGAATAGATCATACCATCGGTTCCAAATTCAACTAGTTTGATTGGTTTGACTATCAGACCAACAATTATTAATTAAAAATTCATAAAAATCTTTAAATATTTAAAAATAAAAAATTTATTAATCTGGTTCGACCTATTTAACTATTAACTTTTGTCTTCATTTTCAATTTTTATCAATTTCAAGTAGATTCCAAGTTAATCGGTTCAACCCTTTTATTCAGATCATTATATCGATCAGTTCTAAGCCCATTCGATCCGGTCATGTTCCATTAACACTGGTCACATTATCAAATCTTGATAGAATTCAAGTTTAAAGACTAATATGAATCTAATTGCCAAGTTCTAGATTCAAAGTAGATATAAAAAAAGCACAAATACCAAAGTGAGCCTAATTTCTAAGTTTAGGGGCAAAGAAAAAAAATTATCCTATGTAGATATTACTTAGGCATCGGAAGGGAGCACGTAAGCCATTGTTAGAGAATTTTAAAGTTTTAACATGTTTATTTCTTTTATTTTTATTAAAATTTCCTTCCAATAATTTCTTACATTGTTATTTGATTTTAAGTAACTAAATTTCAATTTAGCCAAAAGTCGATAAAAGTTTAGTATTGAATTGTGAGATCTGTAATAACACTTTATTCTTTTTTCACTTTGATAGTCATTTTTTCCCCGAATTCGAGATAAGTAGGATTGTCTCATAGTATCGTTCTTGGCATTGTTTTGAGAAGAATCATTTTTTTGATGCTTTGAATAATACAAGGTTGATAAAGATAATTCAATCCATAGTTATCATCTTATTTTTACTAAAGAACATGTTGAAAAATATGAAACTGGCAATTTGGTGTTAGAGGGAGTGTCCACTCCCTTGTCCACCAAATCTGTGTGAAGATAGTTTCCATATTTAGGCATTGACAATTTATAGAGCCTTATATTTGAGCTTTATTGATTACGTGGTGAATATCTAGCCCATTATAGAATATAATTGTAATGCCCTAATTAAGTTATTACTGTTTTTGTAGTTATTTGACACGATTGTGTATCTGCTTTAGTGGTTAAGTGTTTTGGGTATGTGTGTGAGGTCTTGGGTTCAAGTCTCACCTTTGCTAAATTTTGTTATTTTTGGAATTAAGCCTTAACTTTGATCAGTGGGATTATATTAAATTTTCTGTAAATTCATATCAGACTAAGTCTACTGGTTCGAGTGGTAAGGGTGTTGGTGTGTTAGAGGTTTTGTGTTCAAATCCCTGCATTAGCAAGGGTGTTATATTTTTGCTCTGTTATCTGATAGAGTTCCAGTTAAGCTGAAATTCTGAGGGAGTTATCAATAGTGGGTTAGTGGAGAGAATTAAGGGATTTTGGAAATATCCTCTATTTTATTTTTATTTTCTTTTGTTCAAATTTTCTCTCTCTTCCAAGAAAAGAATTGATGTATGTTCTTATCTTTTTTCTCTGTATTTCGTTCGTTTTCTTATTTTGTTGAACTGCTGATGAATCCTAGCATCTTGTTGTTCTGTTCTCTTTCAATCATTCGGTAAGTTCTATTTTGTTAGAATCTTAACTTTTTTTTGGCCAAGTGTTTAACGAGAGGGTTTGTTTTGTACTTTTGATTTAGGCGAAGGACTAGAATCGGCTGGGGCTCCTGCAACAATTTAAGCGTTCAGGGTGTCTGTTCGTTAACGGTAAGTATTCGCGTGCGTTGATTGATGTTGTAAGGTTTCATTGTAAGATAATCTCGGTTGAGTTTTCATAAGTGTTACTAAATTTAGACCTTAGAATGTCAATTTTTAGGTTCTAGAGGGCTCATGGTTACAGTAGCATAGAAACTGTACTAGGTGTGTACTCGAATCGCTGAAAAACAAGCTTCGACAAAAGTCGAAAAACCTTGTTGTCGACGCCACACGGGAGTGTGTCTGGCCATGTGGATAGCTGTGTGCGAGACATGGCCATGTGATTGACGTAAGCATGGCTGTGCGTAAGACACGGTCATGTGGTGGCTCCAGTATGGCTGTGTGGGCCACACGGGCATGTGGGTTGCTGGGTCAGGCCGTGTGGGCCACACAAGTAAAGCCAATCTAGGTGTGTGGGCCCACACGGGCATGTGGGCCTCATTTTTTTTAAAATCCTCCCTAGGATCGCATGGGTCGTTCTGATCAAATGTGGGCCTACTGTAGGGTCAGTAAGGGCTAGTTAAACCCTATTTTGTATGCTATGATGTTCTGATAGATTGATCTGAGTAGGATACTAAATGTATGCATGTCTATACTGATATCTATGTATCTATTATTTGTATAAAGCATGTTGAGCATGTTTAATCCGTTATATCCGTACCTAAATTTCTGTATCTGTTATTTGGGTAGGATTTGTATATGAGGAGGAAGTGTCTGTTCGGCGTTAATCTCCTTTATTTTGGCAGCTCGATTGCATATTATCTGATATGTGTCTTAATGGCACGACGTGGTGTGTAGGGATGGGTGAGTGTTTTTTTAACCCCACATAGTGTGATGGGATGGTTGGAGATGGTATGTAAAGGATGGGGGTAGGATCTTTGCTTATCTGAATCTGAAATAGAATTTGTATCTGTATCTGCCTGTGCTATGATTTTGTATGTGTTGCATATCTATATCTGTTGGGTTACACACTAAGTTTACATAAATTCACCTATGTTTGTCTGTTTCTGTTCAGGTAATCCACGGACTTAGAAGGATTGGTGGGACGGAGCCTTTCACTGACCACGAGTTCGCAAACTGATTAGGTTTATGGTTTTATTTTAAGGATTATTTCTGGATTTCTATAATAATTTGACTCGTCGGACTTTTTGGCTGATTTTTCTTTTTGATTTTAGATTTTCGTTTTAGTACTTAATTTACGACTGATATCTAAAAATTGTGGTTTTTACCAAAAGAAAGGTTTTCTAAAAATACGAACTACTTTCATTAAATACAACCTTTTTGTAAGCTTCCGCTATAAAACACGATTTAAGGCAAATTGATTTTGAATAAACATTTTAACAATAAATAAAAGTTGAATAACTGAAATGGTTTTAACGTGTTGATTCGGTATCAAAACCCATTCTTTACGACACCTCTGGATTTGGCCAAACGTCTAGGCCGAGTTTATGGTGTTATATTTAGTGGTCTCAGAGCCAGGTTACAAAACTCAGCTGTGAATTTTGGGTTCCAAAATTTGGTTTCAAAAATAATTGGTTTCCAAATAATTTGAATAAGTTGAGAAAGCATGTGGTACACCGAGTCTCCAGCGTCAATCCTGTAAGTATCTTTGTACTTAATAGAACTGTTTTGAAAACACTATAGGTAGCACTTTCTGAAACTATATTAAAATAGTTAGAGACTAAAATTTCTTAAACATCTCTGAACTATTGGTAAGTTATGTGTAAAATATCTGTTAATAAATAACTGGAACTGATGCATAAAACTTTATAATGTAGATAAATTCAAAAAATACAATGAGCACTCGTGAAACTAGCGGGTGTGGTATTCGTGGGGGGCTCGAGCTGAGTCTTTCTCACTGAGTTGTATGCCAAATCTAGATACGAATGAGACACTAGTTTTGTCTGCTATTGAGACTGGGTGTCAAAGTCGTTCGGTTAGGGACGACGCACTGTCCCAAGCCGTGTTGAGGATTTCGGAGAGGGTCGCTGGACCCCATTCTGGATTTGGAGGCCAAAGGTCGATAACTGAGTGACTCCGGTCTAATGGAGCTGAGTTGTTTAGGGGTGTCATTAGAGTCGCCCCTAATGTGGCCGAGTTTTGGTTGGAGGCCACCGGGAGGATCATGAATGATCTAGACTGTACTCCCGTGCAGAATCTTAAGGGTGCAGTCTCTTTGTTTCGTGATGAGGCTTACCAGTTGTGGTTAACTGTAGAGGATGGTACTCAGCTTGATCGTCTGAACTGGGATTTCTTTAAGACCACCTTCCAGAGTAAGTACGTGGGGGTGAGCTATGTTGATGCTCGTAGGCCTGAGTTCATGAATCTCACGCAATGTGATAGATTTTTGGTCGAGTATGAGGCCAAGTTTCGAAGGTTGAGCAGCTACGCTTGAGGCATGGTGGCATCTGAGTATGAGAGGTGCGTCCGGTCTGAGGATGGATTAAGGGATAATTTGAGGGTACTAAATGCTCCATAGAGTGAATGAGAGTTCGCTGTTCTGGTTGAAAAGGTGAAGATCACTAGGATGTTAAGTGCGTGGAGCGCCAGAATAGGGACCGAGAGAGAGGTAAGAACAAGAGGGAGTCAGAGTCCTCTAGTTTTGTTCCGAGGCCTAAGAAAAAAGCCGGACCTGATGGGCCTATTAGAGTGGGGGCTTGAAACACCCACACCCCACACCCGACCCACGAGCCTTGACCGGATTTGGTATGTTCCTCGAAGAAAACCGATTATAAATCTTTTTATTACTTTGGAAATCTATGGGTTTTGAGGATAGTTTGCTGATGGATTGGGCTCGAGTTGAAAAGATATTTATTTTGTATAAAAACCCATTTAATTTCATGTGGCAAAATATTTAAAGTTTATTTTAAATTAAAATTTACTTAGTCTCTAATAAATAAAACTTTGTAACATAACAATTAAAACAGAAAATAACATAATTCACTATGGCCTTATTACATCAAGTAAAATCCCAAAATAAAATTATAATGTACTTAAAAGAAATAAAAGGTCCAATTTAAATAAAACTTCAAGATGAGCATGGCCACCACAAGATCTGCCGTCCCGGTCCATCACTGTTCATCACCTGAAACATGTTCCCACAACGGGGTGAGTCAACAGACTCAATGTGTACTACAACACTAAATCTTAACAACTTAGGCATACATAATCATGTCACATAACAATTCTTATAACAGATCAAAATAATGATGCAATCCCGAACCCAAACCTAAAAGCCATCCGCTACACATCCCCGTACCAACCTGTCCACCGTGGGGACTACTAAGTCAACCCTCCATCCGCTACATACCATCGAAGGCAGTCGTTGCAGTCGACGTGCTCATTGCCCTTATGAGTATTCGTGGTCTTAGGTCACCACACTCAGATATCGTGGTCTTAGGTCACCACATTCAGATTATCGTGGTCTTGGGTCACCACATTCAGATACAGTGGTCTTAGGTCACCACATTCACTTCCCCTTTTTAATAACCCATATGCCCCAAATCATATATTATGCATTAATATGCCAATTTTCACATTCTTATAACTTTTCACATGTTAAAAATAACATATTTCATAATCCTAGTAGGAGTAGGAAACGTACCTGAGTACTTTGTACCATTCATGATACCTTAGCCATATTCTTGCACATTCTTATAATCACATACAAATTAAATACTTCCATAAATATATTAAGAAATAGTGTGAAGTACACACCTGATACACTTAGCAGCTCACTTAAATCCCGAAAAGCTTGATCTAATGCCTTAGATCTCAAGTCCCTACATTCGGCCAAACTTAAAAAAATTTAATAAAAAGCCATTCGACCATAAATCCAAATCCTATTAGGAGTGTATAACCCAAAACCTACCTTGGCGCCAAATTCCAGATCTTTACTATACTCTTCTTGTATTCGCCAAGCTTTAAATCACTTTAACAAATTAGTTTCTACTTTTGCAAAAAAATAAGGAATAGATCTTAGTCAACAATTAAGGCCTTGGCCGAATGTACATATGGACTTAGCTTGAAATTCTCAAATCCTGAATCCTCAGATACCTCTGTCCGAAATCCCTATAGACTTATATATATTAGATCCGATTTTCAATCACTTAAACATAAGAAATAACCTTAGACCGATTTACTCACCTTAGATCTTTGAAAGTCCCGACAGATCTCCTCTTGTATTTGACAACCACTAAATCCCGAAAGAACCTTCATGATTTCGGCCAAAGACATTAAGGGAAATTAGTCCCTTGATTTCGGTTAAAAGAAAAGGAATGAAAATCGATAACTACTAATCTTACCCTTAACCTTTGTAATCGACAGCACCTTTGTTTGAAGCCCTTCAAAGATTCGGCTATGAAGACTGAATAGTTGTCAAGGATTTCGGCTTTTGGACTTAATGGGCTAAGGCTAAGAGAACCTGCTTTCGGCTTTTGGAAGAAATAGCAGAGAAGAGAGGATTTTTGCTAGGTAAATTCGGTAGAGAAGATAGAGAAGGAGAATGAATGAATGGCCTTAGTTCTCCTCCTTGTGCCGAAATTACTAGGCCAAGACTCCCTTACTTGGCCATCACTCTTCCTTATCATTATCCCTTAGTTTTAAAATTAAAGAATAATCCCTTATTATCTCCTTGAAAAATAATTTAAGATAAATCATCATTTATCCACCTATTAGCCAAAATTTTAAGAGAATTTAAACTCCTCCTCGGGTTCCTTAATGCCGCCCACTTCTTCTGCTTCTGGAAGCAAAAATAAAACTTTATTTTGCTTCCCATGTGACTCGATCCTTGGCCCTTCCTCACATGCTGGTGGCGTCACTTCCAGGGCCCTAAGTGGTGCCTTGTAGCCATTTTACCAAGGCTATTTGTATGTCATATCTCACATACATTTTCTCTTAAGACCACCTTGCCTTAGTTTCCCCTTTTTAAACTTTAAAACTTAACATTTCTATGACATTTCCTTACATTTCCAAGTTTCCAAAAATTTTCGTTTCCCTCTTTAAACTTGACATTTCCTTACATTTCCAAGTTTCTAAAAATGTTCGCTTTCCTCTTTTGAATCATTTCTAAATCATTTCCTTACATTTCCTAGTTTCCAAAAATGTTCACTTTAAACTTAACATTTCCATACATTTCCAGGTTTCCAAAAATGTTCACTTTAAACTTAACATTTCCATACATTTCCAGGTTTCCAAAAATTTTCAAAATATATTCATAACACATAAGACATGTCATTTCGTACAATTAACCGAAAATGCGTAGGCCCTTTTCAGGATGTTATAGTTCTGCCCCCTTAAAATAATTTCGTCCTCGAAATTTCCTAACTAAAATAATTGAGGGTATTGCTGTCGTATTGCCTCTTCTGGCTCCCACGAAGCTTCTTCCGATCCATGATTGCGCCATAATACTTTGACTAGAGGAACTGACTTCCTCCGTAGCACTTTCACATCACGCCCAATATCTCGAATCGGCTTTTCCTCGTAGGATAAGTCCGCCTTAGCTCCACTTCTTCAACCGGTACTACATGAGATGGACTTCGATCGGTAAACGACGTAGCATGGATACATGGAATACGTCGTGCATCTGCTGCTGCAACTCTGGTGCAACTCTAATCGATATGCCATCGGTCCAACTCGCTTCAACACTCGATAGGGCCCTATAAACCTTGGGCTTAACTTCCCTTTGCGACCAAACCTCATCACCTTCTTCCAAGGCGAGACTTTCAGAAATACTTGGTCTCCCACTTCAAACTCTATTTCCTTCCGCTTAAGGTCGGCGTACGACTTCTGCCTATCAGAGGCTTCCTTTAACCGTGCTCGGATTATCTCAACCTTCTCTTCAGTTTCTGCCACTAACTCGGGACCCAAAACTCGACGTTCTCCTAACTCAGTCCAACAAGTAGGAGTTTGACACTTCTGACCATACAATGCTTCATATGGTGCCATCCGGATGCTAGCCTGATAGCTGTTGTTGTAGGCGAACTCTGCTAGAGGCAAGTAATCTTCCCAACTTCCTCAGAAATCCATCACAAAGCCTCTCAACATATCCTCCAACACTTGTATAACCCGCTCAGACTGCCCGTCTGATTGTGGATGAAAAGCCGTAGTGAAGTCTAACTTAGTGCCTAAAGCTTGATGAAGTGCCCTCCAAAACCGAGACGTAAACCTTGGGTCTCTATCGGAGATAATCGATACCGGCACTCCGTGTAACCTCACAATTTTCGCCACATATAACTTGGCCAACTTCTGAAGAGAATAATCCACTCTTACCGGAATGAAATGCGCGGACTTGGTCAAACGGTCCACTATTACCCATACTGAGTCCTTCTTAGTAGGCGTAAGGGGAAGCCCACTAACGAAGTCCATGGTAATTCTTTCTCACTTCCATCTGCGAATCTCGATTGGTCAAGCAATCCCGATGGGACTTGGTGTTCAACCTTAACTTGTCGACACGCCGACATTTTCCTACGGTCGAGAACTTCTCGCTTAAGATCGGCCACCAAAATTGTTCCCTTAGATCTCTCAGACACGACAATGCCTCCGGGATGCATAGCGTAAGGGCTACTATGCGCTTCCCGAAGAATTCTCTGTCTTAACTCCTCGTCCCTCGACATACAGACCTTTCCTTTGCAGCACAAAACTCCTTCATCATTAACGCTATAATCCTCTAACTCTCCGCTTCAGTACTTGTCAGAATCTTAGCACTTAGGTCCTGTTAGCCAACTGTCCCCTTTTCACCTCATTCAGCCATGTGGGCTTGACTTGCAACTCTGCCAACAGGCTTCTATCATCATACAAACTTAAGTGAGCGAACATAGCCCTTAGATCTGACACAACCTTCCGACTTAGGGCATCGGCCACTACATTCGCCTTGCCCGGGTGGTACTCTATCAAGCAATCATAATCCTTCAATAACTCCACCCACCTTCGCTGCCCCAAGTTCAACTCCTTCTGAGTCAACAGATACTTAAGGCTCTTGTAGTCTGTGTAGATCACTGACCTTTCTCCATAGAGGTAGTGCCTCCACACCTTAAGGGCGAAAACCACTGCTGCCAATTCCAAGTCATGGGTTGGGTAGTTAACCTCATGAGGCCTTAGCTGCCGAGACGCATAAGCGACTACTTTTCCATCTTGCATTAGAACACACCCTAATCCCGTGTGTGAAGCGTCACAGTACACCACAAAATCCTTCCCTGCCTCCGGCTGAATTAATACTGGAGCTTCTGTCAACACCCTTTTAAGCTTTTCGAAGCTCTCCTGTTGCTTATCTGTCCATTCAAAGGGTACTTCCTTCCTTAGCAACTTTGTCAAAGGCGCGGCTATTGACGAGAACCCTTCCACGAACCTTCTATAATAGCCTGCCAAACCTAAGAAACTTCAGATCTCAGCCACGGACTTAGGTGGTTTCCAATCCAACACTGCTTTGATCTTCCTAGGATCCATCCTTATACCTTCTGCGGATACTACATGTCCTAAGAACGCCACCTCTTTAAGCCAAAATTCACACTTGCTGAATTTGGCATAGAGCTTTTTCTCCCTTAATACTTGTAACACTATCCGTAAGTGCTCATCATGCTCCTCCTCCGACTTCGAATACATAAAAATGTCATCGATAAACACGACGACAAACCTATCCAAGTAGGGTTGGAAAACCCGATTCATCATATCCATGAACGCGGCTAGAGCGTTTGTTAACCCAAACGGCATTACTACAAACTCAAAATGGCTGTATCTTGTCCTAAAAGCAGTCTTATGGATATTTGCCTCCTTCACCTTCAACTGATGATATCCCGACCTTAAGTCTATCTTCGAGAACACCGCGGCCCCCTTCAGCTGGTCGAACAAGTCATCGATCCTTGGCAAAGGATACTTGTTCTTAATGGTCACTTTATTCAATCGACGGTAATCTATGCACATCCGCATAGTTCGTCCTTCTTCTTTACGGAAAACAGACCGGGTGCTCCTCATGGAGACACACTGGGTCGAATGAACCCACGATCCAAAGAATTCTTGGATTTGGGCCCCGAGCTCAACTAACTCCTTCTTACGCCATCCGGTATGGAGCAATTGACACAAGAGCTCATTCTCGTATCAAGTCTATTCCAAATTCCACCTCCTATCTCGGGGTATTCTGTAATTCCTCGTGAAACACATCTTCAAAGTCCTTTACCGTTCTAACTCCACTAACTCCCCTTCTTTTGCGTCTCACAAAGATCGACGAAGGCCGTAAATGCCTTGTACCCTTTCCTAACCATTTTCTCACCTTCAACGCTAAACTACGTTAGACAGTAGTTTCTTCTTTCTCCGATCATTACTACTACTTCATCTTTCTGAGTCCTTAGTTCCATTCGCTTAGCCGCACAGCCTAACACGGCTCTGCTCTACTAACCAATCCATACCAAGTATGAAGTCAAATTCTCCGAAGAAGGGTAACTCCATTAAGTCACCAAAGTTCACTCCCGAATTTCTAGGGGTACATTCCGAAAGATCTTATCCACCACTACAGTTTGGCCTAATGGGCTTACTACAGTCATCTCCCTATCAGAAAGTTTAGAGTCTAGGCCTAGTGTTTTCACTACACTACATGCAACATATGAATGGGTCGAGCCCACATCAATAAGAGCAAAATAGGGCTTGCCATGAATAAGGAACGTACCAGTTATAACGTCCGGAGCGTCTCCATCCTCCCTCCGGTGAACCGCATAAACCAAACTCGGTTGCTTTGCCTTAGCATTGGCAGCACCTTTGCCCTGAGTTCCACGTCATCTGCCAGCACCATTACCTCTGTTATTCGAACCACGACCTCGTTGCGGCTGTTGTACACCTCTACCACCGACTAACATTCCGAGAGCGCGCCGACTCTCTCCTCCGGTTTCTTTGGACAATCCTTAATCATGTGGTCCTTGGACCCACACCTGAAACATCCTCCTATCTTCTTCCAACACTCTCCTAAGTGTCTCTTTCCACACAGATCACAAGGACGATACTGTCCTCCTGCACCAACTTGCTGACCTCGCGGCCCACCAACTCTGGGCCTTTTCTGCCCACTCCCAGACGATCCTGACAACCCATAACCCCTCTTGGGCCTATTCCTCTTAGAGCTCTGCTTAACCGAGTCCTTGATTCCCTCGGCTACCTTAGCCTTTTCCACTAATGCGAAAAATTCCCGTTCCTGATGTGGGGCTATCAGCAAGCTTAAATCATCTCTCAAACCGTCCTCAAATCGTACACACCGTTCATGCTCCGTAGCCACCACTCCTCGAGCATAACGGTTCAGCCTCAGAAACTCAGTTTCATACTCTGCCACGGACTTGTTCCCTTAAACCAGCCCCATAAATACCTTCCTTTGCTCATCAGTATACCGGGTACCGACATACTTATTCTAATAAGTCGTCTTAACATAGTCCCACGTCAGATCCTCAGCTGTGGCACCATCACGAACTGTGAGCCACCATTGGTACGCTTCATCGCGTAGGAATGCCACCATTCCTTTCAGCTTTTCCTCAGGGGTTAGATCTAGTTCATCCATAATCCGCTCAGTTGATTCCAACCAATACTCAGCGGTACTGGGTGCCACTCCTGACACTCCACGGAACACCTCAGCTACGTTGGCATGAAGTCGCTCAGGTACCGACTTCAGAGATCCCGAATTTCCTCCTGCACCTGCCACCAGCTCAAGAACTCGCAGCACAGCCTGCGATACAGCTTCATCCCCCGTCTGAGCTTGCTGCTCAACACCAACAGCTGGGGGTGGTGGTGGCGGTGGTACCTCATTGTCAGACCCTTGACCCGACCTCACGGGTTCCGACACTGTCATCTTACCCCTACCGCGTCCTCGTACGTTACGTCCACATCCCCTAGAGCTCATTTCTATCGTCGCAATCTAATTAAGAAGTTTTATGAATTTGTCCTCGTTTCACTTGATTACCCGCGAAAAAGTTTTATAGAAAGAATTTTTTTTAAGAGTGGTTCTTTCGTATTCATACATGCACACAGTCTTTTCATTCATACATCCATCAATCAATTATGAACTTTCGTTCATTCAGAGAAATGTTGTAGTTTTCATTGTTGTTGCTTTTCCACTACCCAGGGGTATTTTCATAATTTGTCCTACATGGGTATTTTCGTAATTTTTCAAAATAAAAATAGTTCCTTGGTGATTTTGTGAAAAAGTATTTTGGAATTTTTAAATTCTTAGGGGTATTCTGGAAAATTTTAAAATCCGAAGGCATTTCGGTAATTTTGAATCTCGGGGGTATTTTGGTAATAAACCAGGGTAAATTCGTAAAGTTTAATAATTCCAGGGTATTTCAAAATTTGCAAACCTTTGAGGGTTCTTTTTGTGAATTTGCTTTCTATTTTGGTGATATTGCAACAATTTTAAAAATTAGGGTCATTTTGGTAATTTTGTAAGTTAAGCGCAATTTCGTAATTTTCCAAAATCAAGATGTTTTTGATATTTTGCAAATTAGGGCTTTTGAACACTTAGTAGAGAAATGAAATTTTGATAAAAACTGTGAGTATTTTGGAAATTTCATAAACTAGGGGCATTTTTGTAATTTTACCACTAGGGGTATTTTTGTAATTTTACCAACCAAAAATTTTTCGGAGCAATTTTGTAAAAATAGTTCTCACAAATTAAAAAGGTAATTTTAGGAGTTTTAAAACTAGGGTTTTAAGAAAAACACGGCTAGTTCCCTTTTCGGGTTTTAGTTATTGTGTTTAAATTTATGACCGAGTCCTCTTGGCCTGGTGAAACAAAAGCTACGCACTGTAGGATTCGAATGGAGAGGAGGTGAGTCATGCGGACTGCTTAAATACCAAGCTCCCACTGAAACCATTCCTAGACATGCGCACAGAGGTTGCCACACCCACTAAGTCCTCTTGGTTAGGGTGAACCGAAGCTACGCACTGTAGTAGGATTCCTGAAGAGGAGGTGAGTCATTAGGGATCGCTAAATACTGTGCTCTTCCTGACCCAATCCTAGACATGCGCATTGTGGGTTACCACACCCTAACTCGGCGACTTAGCCATAGGTTTGTTTAGTTAGGCATTTAAGTCTTATGTATTTGTGTTTGAGTAGACTAGTCCTACGGTTCAAGTACCTACCATACTATTCTACGTTCCATTTCGTTCCTACCCTTCTACAATTCATAAAGCACATAGATAGTTAGAGGTATTTACCTGGTGGATCATGGTCTGAGATTCAAAGCCATGCCGTAAAACCTCGCTGATTTCATAACATATTTTTAGAAAACTTATTTGGGCTCGATTCGAAAATATTTTGGGCCTTAGCCCACAGGCTGGGAGTTTAAAACTGTGCTCTGATACCAAACTGAAACACCCCACACCTGGCCCACGAGCCTTGACCGGATTTGGTATGTTCCTCGAAGAAAACCGGTTAAAAATCTTTTTATTACTTTGGAAACCTATGGGTTTTGAGGATAGTTTGCAGATGGATTGGGCTCGAGTTGAAAACAAATTTATTTTGTATGGAAACCCATTTAATTTCATGTGACAAAATATTTAAAGTTTATTTTAAATTAAAATTTACTTAGTCTCTAATAAATAAAACTTTGTAACATAGCAATTAAAACAGAAAATAACATAATTCACTATGGCCTTATTACATCAAGTAAAATCCCAAAATAAAATTATAAAGTACTTAAAAGAAATAAAAGGTCCAATTTAAATAAAACTTCAAGATGAGCATGGCCACCACAAGATCTCGCCGTCCCCGGTCCATCACTGCTCATCACCAAACATGTTCCCACAACGGGGTGAGTCAATGCACTCAATGTGTACTACAACACTAAATCTTAACAACTTAGGCATACATAATCATGTCACATAACAATTCTTATAACAGATCAAAATAATGATGCAATCCCAACCCAAACCTAAAAGCCATCCGCTACACATCCCCGCACTCAACTCAGCACACCGTGGGGACTACTAAGTCAACCTCTCCATCCGCTACATACCATCGGCGCGCCACAATGTCGACGTGCTCATTGCCCTTATGAGTATTCGTGGTCTTAGGTCACCACACTCGATATCGTGGTCTTAGGTCACCACATTCGATTATCGTGGTCTTAGGTCACCACATTCGATTATCGTGGTCTTGGGTCACCACGTTTAGATACAGTGGTCTTAGGTCACCACATTCACTTCCCCTTTTTAATAACCCATATGCCCCAAATCATATATTATGCATTAATATGCCAATTTTCACATTCTTATAACATTTCACATGTTAAAAATAACATATTTCATAATCCTAGTAGGAGTAGGAAACGTACCTGAGTACTTTGTACCATTCATGGTACCTTAGCCATATTCTTGCACATTCTTATAATCACATACAAATTAAATATTGCCATAAATATATTAAGAAATAGTGTGAAGTACACACCTGATACACTTAGCAGCTCACTTAAACCCGAAAAGCTTGATCTAATGCCTTAGATCTCAAGTCCCTACATTCGGCCAAACTTAAACAAATTTAATAAAAAGCCATTCGGCCATAAATCCAAATCCTATTAGGAGTGTATAACCCAAAACCTACCTTGGCGCCAAATTCCGAGATCTTTACTATACTCTTCTTGTATTCAGCCAAGCTTTAAATCACTTTAACAAATTAGTTTCGGCCTTTGCAAAAAAATAATGAATAGATCTTAGTCAACAATTAAGGCCTTGGCCGAATGTACATATGGACTTAGCTTGAAATTCTCAAATCCTAAATCCTCAGTATACCTCACACAAATCCCTATAGACTTATATATATTAGATCTGATTTTCAATCACTTAAACATAAGAAATAATCTTAGACCGATTGACTTTTCTTAGATCTTTGAAAGTCCCGACAGATCTCCTCTTGTATTTGACAACCACTAAATCCCGAAAGAACCTTCATGATTTCGGCCAAAGACATTAAGGGAAATTAGTCCCTTGATTTCGGTTAAAAGAAAAGGAATGAAAATCGATAACTACTAATCTTACCTTTAACCTTTGTAATCGACAGCACCTTTGTTTGAAGCCTTTTAAAGATTCGGCTATGAAGACTGAATAGTTGTCAAGGATTTCGGCTTTTGGACTTAGTGGAATAATCGGCTAAGGCTAAGAGAACCTGCTTTCGGCTTTTGGAAGAAATAGCAGAGAAGAGAGGATTTTTGCTAGGTAAATTCGGAAGAGAAGATAGAGAAGGAGAATGAATGAATGGCCTTAGTTCTCCTCCTTGTGCCAAAATTACTAGGCCAAGACTCCCTTACTTGGCCATCACTCTTCCTTATCATTATCCCTTAGTTTTAAAATTAAAGAATAATCCCTTATTATCTCCTTGAAAAATAATTTAAGATAAATCATCATTTATCCACCTATTAGCCGAAATTTTAAGAGAATTTAAACTCCTCCCTTGGGTTCCTTAGTGCCGTCCACTTCTCTGCTTCTGGAAGCAAAAATAAAGCTTTATTTTGCTTCTCATGTGACTCGATCCTTGGCCCTTCCTCACATGCTGGTGGCGTCACTTCCAGGGCCCTAAGTGGTGCCTTGTAGCCATTTTACCAAGGCTATTTGTATGTCGTATCTCTCATACATTTTCTCTTAAGACCACCTTGCCTTAGTTTCCCCTTTTTAATCTTTAAAACTTAACATTTCTATGACATTTCCTTACATTTCCAAGTTTCCAAAAATTTTCATTTCCCTCTTTAAACTTGACATTTCCTTACATTTCCAAGTTTCCAAAAATGTTCGCTTTCCTCTTTTGAATCATTTCAAAATCATTTCCTTACATTTCCTAGTTTCCAAATATGTTCACTTTAAACTTAACATTTCCATACATTTCCAGGTTTCCAAAAATGTTCACTTTAAACTTAACATTTCCATACATTTCCAGGTTTCCAAAAATGTTCAAAATATATTCATAACACATAAGACATGTCATTTCGTACAATTAACCAAAAATGCATAGGCCCTTTTCAGGATGTTACAGGGCTCCTGTTGTTCCTACTGGATTACAGCCATATAGCTATTGTGGTAGGCGCCATCCAGGTGAGTGTTAGAGGAGGATAGGGGCTTGTCTGAAGTGTGGGTCTCTGGAGCACCGTATTAGGGAGTGTCCACAAAGGGCAGATTAGATGCAAGCTTCAGCTTCGGGTTCTGTGCAGCCTTGGAGGGCAGTTCAGTAGCCACCTAGGGGACGTGGTTCGGTTAGGGGTGGTAATGGTATAGGCCGTGGGCAGAGAGCACTGGGCTGAGGTGCTAGTCAGACTGAAGCGAGGTAGCCTGCGTTGGTTTATGTTGCTCAACACCGAGAGGACAGAGATACTCCATATGTTATCACCGGTATGTTGTTTATTTTTAATGTACTTTATACTGCTCTTGTAGAAATAAGTTCTACACACTCCTATGTAACTAATTCTGTATTTGAAAACTTAGGGATTTCTGTTGAGAGCACTTCTAGTGAGGTTACTGTATTGAGTCCATTGGGATAGTTTGTTTGGGTTAGTAAATTGTATAGGGACGTTCCGTTAGAGGTGCAAGGGGCTGTATTTTTGGCAAACTTGATGGAGTTATCGTTTGGGGAGTTCGATCTGGTTCTAGGTATGGATTGGTTGGTTAAACACCGAGTCAGTTTGGACTGCGCGACTAAGAGGGTCGTTCTGAGGACTGAGAATGATGTGGAGGTGGTTGTGATTGGTGAGCGTCGAGATTATCTGTCCAATGTAATCTCCGCTCTTGTGGCCGAAAAGCTGGTTCAAAAAAGGTGTGGGGGCGTATTTGGCTTATGTCAGTGTTTCTGTTTCTGGGGACTCTTCTATTGGGGATATCAAAATTGTGAGGGATTTTCTGGATATTTTTCCTGAGAAGTTACCGAGTTTACCTTCTAATCGAGAAGTTAAGTTCGACATTGACTTCTACCAGGTATAACTCTAGTGTCCATTACACCTTACTGAATGGCATCGAAGGAGTTTATAGAACTTACGGCTCAACTTCAAGAGCTTCTGGATCGTGGTTTCATCTGTCCTAGTGTGTCTCCGTGGCGGCACCAGTTCTATTTATGAAGAAAAAGGATGGCACCATGAGGATGTGCATTGATTATCAGAAGTTGAATAAATTAAATGTGAAGAACAAGTATCCACTTCTGAGGATCGATGATTTTTGACCAGTTTCGAGGGGCTTCGGTATTTTCTAAGATTGATATTCGATCTGGGTACCATCAGTTCAGAGTTAAGGATGTAGATATTCATAAGATTGTATTTAGGAATCGTTATGGGCATTACAAGTTCCTAGTTATACCTTTTGGTCTGACGAATGCTCCAGCTGCAGTTATGGATCTGATGAACCAAGTGTTTTAGCCATATCTAGATCAGTTCGTCGTGGTCTTCATTGATGATATTTTGGTTTACTCTAAGACCAAGGTTGAGCATGATGAACATATTAGAATAGTGCTTCAGATACTCCGTGAGAAACAGCTCTATGCCAAGTTGAGCAAGTGTGAATTCTGGTTGCAAGAGGTAAATTTTCTGGGGCACGTGGTTTCTGCTGAGGGATCCGTGTTGATCTGAGGAAGATTGAGGCTGTGCTTGATTGGAAATAGCCTAAGAACATATTCAAAATTTACAATTTTTTGGGTTTGACGGGTTATTATCGGCGTTTTGTCGAGGGGTTCTCCTTGATTGCAGCTCCTTTGACAAAACTTCTGTGTAAGAGTGTTCCTTTTGCTTAGACCAATGCATAGCAATCGAGCTTCGAGAAGCTCAAGTCTGTTTTGACTCAGGCTCCTGTTCTGATACAGCCTAAATCTGGTAAGAAGTTTGTAGGCTACAGTGATGCATCACAAATCGGTTTGGGATGTATATTGATGCAAGATGGAAAAGTTATGGTTTATGCATCCCGTTAGTTTAAAACACACGAAGGGAACTACTTGGCGTATGATCTCCAGTTGGCTGCTGTGGTCTTTGCGTTGAAAATTTGAAGGCACTATCTGTACGGTGAGAGGTGTATCATTTACACTGATCACAAGAGCCTCGAGTACCTCCTTACTCAGAAGAAGTTCAATCTTAGACAGCGTCAATGGATTGAGTTGTGCAAAGATTATGATTGCATGATAGAGTATCTTCTTGGTAATGCCAATGTGGTGGTCGATGCTCTAAGTCGTAGAGTGATAACTGATTTGAGAATGATGTTCACTCATTTTTGTCTGTTCGATGATAGGAGTCTGTTAGCTGAGTTGCAGGTTAAGCCGACTTGGATTGATCAGATTCAAGATAAACAGTTAGGGGATGAGTCTCTGGGTTTGCGGTTTCGTCAGATTGAGAGAAGCAGTACTTCAAATTTTGAACTGAATAGTGATGGGGTTATGTGTTTTCGAGGTCAGATTTGTGTACCGAGTGATTCTGTTTTGAGGTAGTAATAAGATGTATCGCGATCTTCATGAGTTGTACTGGTGGCCGGGTTTGAAGCGTGAGGTTACAAATTTTGTTGATCGATGCCTGACATGACAACAAGTTAAGGCTGAGCACCAATTACCTTCGGGTTTGCTCCAATCTATTAAGATTCCCTTATGAAAATAGAAACGAGTGACGATGGACTTCGTTAGTGGGTTACCCTTGACACCCACTAAGAAGGATTCTGCTTGGGTCATTGTGGATCGATTGACCAAGTCTGCTCACTTTATTCTGGTTCGGACGGGCTATTCTCTACAAAAGTTAACGAAGCTCTACATTTCTGAGATTATAAGACTGCATGGGGTTCCTGTTTTGATTATTTTTTATAGGGATCCTCGTTTCACTTCTCAGTTCTTGAAGCAATTACACGAAGCTCTGGGATTGAGATTAGACTTCAGTATTGCGTTCCATCCTTAGACCGATGGTCAATTTGAGAGGGTGATTCAGATACTAAAGGATATGCTTCGAAGTTGTGTGATCGATTTTTGAGGTAGTTGGGAGGATTATTTGTCGTTAGCTGAGTTCGCCTACAAGAACAGTTTCCAGTTTAGCATCTAGATGGCACCTTACGAGGCTCTGTATAGTCATAAGTGTCATACTTCGCTATGCTGGATTGAGTTGGGTGAGTGTCGGGTTTTAGGTACAAAGTTGGTTTTTGAGACCGAAGATAGGGTTAGACTGATTCGAGATTGTCTAAAGGCAACTTCTGATGCACATATATCTTATACAGATCTGAAGAGGCGAAATATTGAGTATTATGTGGGTGATTTTATGTTTCTTAAGGTTTTTCCGTAGAAGAAGGTTATAAGATTTGGTAGTAAGGGCAAGCTGAGCCCTAGGTTCATTGGGCCGTATCGAATTCTGAAACGTGTGGAACCGGTCGCTTATCAGTTGGAGCTACCTCCAGAGTTGGATCGTATCCATGATATGTTTCACGTTTTGATGTTGAGGCGGTATCGGTCTGACCCATCTCACGTTGTCTCTGTTGAGGAGATTGAGGTTAAACCAAATTTGACTGTCGAGGAGGAGCTGGTTCAGATTCTGGATGCTGATGTTAAGATTCTGAGAAGAAAGTCCATTCCGTTAGTAAAGGTTCTGTGGCGGAATCATGGCACTGAGGAGGTCACGTGGGAACCTGAGGACTTGATGCGTCAGCAGTATCCTCATCTATTCTGATCAGGTAAATCTCGAGGTCGAAATTTCTTTTAAGGGGGTAGAGTTGTAACGCCTTGATTAAGTTATTACTGTTTCCGTAGTTATCTGAAACAACTGTGTATCTGCTTTAGTGGTTAAATGTTCTGGGTGTGTGTGATAGGTCTTGGGTTCAAGTATCACATTTGCTAAATTTTGTTATATTTGGAATTAAGCTTTAACTTTGTTTAGTGGGCTTATATTAAATTGTCTGTAAATTCATATCAGAATGAGCCTGCTGGTTCGAGTGGTAATGGTGTTGGTGTATTAGAGGTTCTGTGTTTGAATTATTGTGTTAGCAAGGATGTTATATTTTTGCTCTGTTATCTGATAGAGTTCCGGTTGAGCTGAAATTCTAAGGGAGTTATCGGTAGTAGGTTAATGGAGAGAATTAAGGGATTTTGGAAATATCACCTATTTTATTTTTATTTTGTTTTATTCAAATTTTCTCTCTCTTCTAAGAAAAGAATTAATGTCTATTCTTCTCTTTTTTCTCTGTATTTTGTTCATTTCTTTATTTTGTTGAACTGCTGACGAATCCTAGCTTCTTGCTATTCTGTTCACTTTCAATCATTCGGTAAGTTCTATTTTGTTAGAATTTTAACATTTTTTTGGTCAAGTGTTTAACGAGAGGGTTTGTTTTGTACTTTCAATTTAGGCAAAGGACTAGAATCGGCTGGGGCTCCTACGACAATTTAAGCGTTCAGGGTGTCTGTTCGTTAACGGTAAGTATTCGCGTGCGTTGATTGATGTTGTAAGGTTTCATTGTAAGATAATCTCGGTTGAGTTTTCCTAAGCGTTACTAAATTCAGATAGTACCAAGTGTGTACCCGTATCAAATGTCAATTTTTAAGTTCTGGAGGGCTCGTGGTTGCAATAGCATCAAAACCGTACCAGGTGTGTACTCCAATCGCTGAAAAACAAGCTTCGACAAAATCAAAAAACCTTGCTATCGATGCCACATGGGCGTGTACCTAGTCGTGTGCGCGACACGACTGTATGGTCAATGTAAGCATGACCGTGCCCAAGACAAGACCGTGTGGGCCACACGGGCCAGGCCAAGATGGGCGTGTGGACCACACGAGCCAGGCCAAGATGGGTGTGTGGGCCGCATGGGCATTCCACACAAGCATGTGAGTTACTGGGCCATGCCATGTAGGCCACATGGGCAAGGCCAATCTGGGCATGTGGGCTCACATGGGCAAACCACATGGGCATGTGGGCCCATTTTTCTGAAATCCTCCCTAAGGTCACACGGGTCGCTCCGATAGATTATGGGTGTACTGTAGGGTCGGTAAGAGCTAGTTAAACCCTATTTTGCATGCTATGATATTCTGATAGGTTGATTTGAGTAGGATACTAAATATATGCCTGACTATATTGATATGTGTGTATCTGTTATTTGTATAAAACATGTTGAGCATGTTTAATCTGTTAAATCCATACCTGAATTTCTGTATCTGTTATTGGGGTGGGATTTGTATATGAGGAGGAAGTGTTCTGTTCGACTTTAATCGCCTTTAATTTGGCAGCTCGACTGTATATTATTTGATATGTGTCTTAATGGCACGACGTGGTGTGTAGGGATGGGTGGGTTTTTTTTTTTTAACCCCACATGGTGTGATGGGATGGTCGGAGATGGTGTGTCGAGGATGGGGGTAGGATCTTGCTTATCTAAATTTGAATCTGAAACTAAATCTGTATCTGTATTTGATTGTGTATATGATTGTGTTTGTGCTGTATGTCTACATCTATTGGGTTACACACTGAGTTTACGTAAACTCACCTCTGTGTGTCTGTTTCTATTCAGGTAATCCACAGACTTAGACGGATTGGCACGATGGAGCCTCTCGGTGACCACGAGTTCGCAAACTGATTAGGTTTATGGTTTTATTTTAAGGGTTATTTTTGGATTTCTGTAATAATTGGACTTTCCGGACTTTTTGGCTAATTTTTCTTTTTGATTTTAGATTTTCGTTCTAGTACTTAATTTGCAACTGATATCTAAAAGCTGTGGTTTTTACTAAAAGAAAGGTTTTCTAAAAATACAAACTGGTTTCGTTAAATACAACCTTTTCGTAAGCTTCTGCTATAAAACATGATTTAAGGCAAATTGATTTTGAATAAACATTTTGACAATAAATAAAAGTTGAAAAACTGAAATGGTTTTTACGTGTGGATTAGTTATCAAAACCTATTCTTTGTGACACTTCCGGATTCGGCATAACGTCTAGGCTGGGTCTGGGGTGTTACAATCATTCTGCTTGGGAATACAAAAATTGATAATTGATTTGGGTTGAAATTTCCCAAAAGCAATCCCTTGGATTATGAATTTTAGATTGGATTGTGATTTTGCTGATAAGCTATCATAGAATCCATATTTACCTCATATGTTATTATAATATTGTATTATTCTTATGGCATTAATATTTTATTGGGATTGCATTAGATATTCTGTTACATATAAGTCTTAAAATCAATGTATTGAGCGTTGGGCACTTAGTTTGTTCTTGAGAGATTACTTTTATAAGAGTGCTATTTTTATAGTGAAACCTATTGATGTGGTTTTACTTGCTACGGCCCCAGATGGTAATCATAATGGTGAGAGTGTTACATCTCCAAAATGCAAAAATGAGAGAAACAATAATGGTGTGTATCATTGAGTAGGTTCACTTTGTAATTGTTGAAGAGAGTACATATTTCTCATTGATCTAGGCTCCAAAGACGTAGGGAAATTGAAATGCATAATCATCTCCTTGAATCTTGTGTGTTTACTGTTTTTCACTTAGTGCCCGTGTCACATCCCAAAAGTCGGGTTAGTAGGAATTGGGTTAGAGAATCGAGAGTGGTCACACCCTGTTTTTAATTTAAGGTTGTAGAACTTGTGTCAAGTGAATTGATCTGTTCCAATGCTTAAGTGTTGTATTTGTGTTTGAGAGGTCTTCTGTTCAAATCTCTTCCTTGAACTTTAATTATTTTTGTTCCAACCCCTAACTTTGAAAATCTACCATATATGTTATTTTCACTCAATTGATGATATGAATGGGCATGTTGGTTCAATGGTAAGGCTTTAACTTACTCAGAGGCCCTGTGTTTGAATCTTATGTGTGCAAAGTGGAAATTATTTTTGTTTTAAACTATGAGGAAATCTGATAGATGGTTGGTTAATGGGATTTAGTGGGATATGGGTAGTTTTGAAATTATCCCAAAAATCTCTCCCACCTTTCCTCTTGAACTGACCATTTTCCCCATTTTCCATTATTTTTTTTGTTTTCTTTTTCTTTTTCTCTATGTTTCTTCCATTTTCTTTGTTTCAAATTTTTCCGTCGTTTATTCTTTTTACTTTTTCATTTTTGTGTCTTCGCTTGGTTTCAACCTTCGTTATTAAACCATGTTGTCGTTCTATTGTTGTTCATACCTTCAGTTGTGGTGTCGTTATTTGTCGAAATTCGTTACTGATTGTGTGTAGTAAGGAAATTTTATAGTTAAACGTACTTTTCTTGTGTTATTATATGTAGTATCTATCCTTATTTGAAGGCATTGTTTTCGAGTGTTAACGATGGAGTTTAGGATATTGATTGGTTCTTTTGTATGGTTCTTTTAGGGGAGGATTGTGAGGCGTACATTCATCTGACGATTTAAGTACTGGAGATCTCTGTTTCTGAGGGTAAGTTGTCAAATGCTCATATTAGGGATTGGTTTGCGATAATTCAATTTTCAAGGACCGAATGTCTTACGATTTTTGGGTCAAATGCTTTAGAAAGAAAGGGTTGATTCTCATTTTTGTTCACTAATCAATTAAGTTGGGTGTCGTTTTAGGTGCTGGATTAGCTGCTGTTAGGTTTGCATTCAAAAATGACAAGGTTTGTAAGAAAAATCTCGAAAAACAAAAAACGCATGCGAAGTAAAAAATTCAATGTCGACGCCATATGGGTTGGGTTAAGTGGGTCGTATGGGTCACACGAACGAGTTGTTAGACCATGTGGGCCCAATTTTTGTAAATTTTGGTTAATACCGTAGTTGAAGTGCGATTTGAGGTTAGCTACTTCATAGGGCCTGTTGTGTGTTCAGTTTGACTTCTGTATGCAATATCTGTGGTATTAATAATGTATGTGAGTTACTACAAGTGTGCCAATAATGTGAAATTCGTATCTGATCAGTAATTTGATAATTCTATTAGCATGTTCTGATTACTCAAATCATGATTCCTATATATGCATCTGAGTATATATTATGTTCTGCATGTGCATTAGGTGGGATAATGGTGTGATGAAGGAAGTGTTGGTAGTTTAATAATCTGTCTTATTTGGTGGTTTAAACCACACATCTGTTTTGGTGGCTTGACCATACTTATCTGATTCTGGTAGATTATCGCAGTATTTCTGGCAGCTTGACTGCACTATTATGAAAAGTGGCATACGCTCACTTATAGGTGTGTGGGGTTAAGTCGGTTTTTATTACCCTAATTGGTGTGTAGGGATGGACGGAGTTGGTGTGTAGCGGATGGGGCTAGAATCTGAATCTGTATCTGTATTTGCATCTGTAACTATATCTGTCTCTGCATCCGTATCTGATCTGATAATGTATGTTGCATTGCGTAGCAAGTTACGCTATGCATTCTATACGATTTCTAACTTCTATGTGATTTTTCTATATGTTTGGCTAAGTTATATACTGAGCTTTGTAAGCTCACCTAATTTTTCTGACTTTTCAAGTAATCAACAATCTTAGGATCAGTCGGTGCGCGAGAGCTCGAATTGGATTTACTTGTGTAAGATTATATGAATTGATTATTAAAAAAACTTTCCGGTTTATTGGACATTCGAATTAAATTTCAGATTCTATTTTTGGTTTGGGTTTTCTATCGAATTTGTAGTTAAATTGTTTTTGAAAGTTTGTTCAATTTTTTCATATTTAAAATATGTTTGATTTTCAAAACTAAGTTATGGATTTTTTCATTGCGAATCAAACTGCAAATTAAGTTTTCAGAAAGATAACAATTTAATGATTTGACTCATCTGTTTTGAAAGATAAAAGGAATGTTTTGAAAAAATTACAGTTAGACTATAACTAGGTTTTCTGATAAATAAATAGTAACAAGTTTTTGCAAAATAATTGATAAACAATGATTTCAAAAACAACAAAACTGGTTTCGAGAAATTAATGTGACCACCAGAATTCTGTCATAATGTCTAGGCCAGATTTGGGGTGTTACTGTTAGAACCGCAAGACAAAATATGATATAAACTTAAAACTGTAAACCAGGATTTATCATGTCAAATCATCAAGAATAAATCAAGAACAAAACTAGATGCGGAAGCATACATGAATTCATCGATTTCTTGAAATCTACGGATCATGGGGATTTGATCTTCCAAATTAGCACACAAGTAATCTTGAAAAGGCGACTCTCTCTTTTCTAAATATGAGACATTAGAAAAGTTACTTTATTGTGTAATTTGGGGACCATAACTCTAATATATAACTTTGGCACATTATCCCTAATTTCTAATCAACCCATCATCAATTAGAAATTAGTTACTAGAGTATCTACACATATTTGACCCATAATTTATTTATCAATTAAATTCCAATAAACTTTAACCAAATTATATCACTTTTAATTTGGGCTAACCTATTATGATAGTAAACAATAACATGTAATTACCCTTATTATATATGTTATGTCCATATTTTTCACAAATCTCCCACTTGGACCACATATATATACAATTATTCTATAATTACATGTCATTATATAATCTTATGAGCTCAAAACTTTACTATCATATCCAAAAAGGTATTCTGAACAATCTCGTCCATCAATTATGTTAACATAGAACCAAGGCGACTTTTGTTACATATATTGTAACTAAATCCATCCCTATTCACATATATTAACATAACCAAATGACATAGATCAAATATGGATGCGTAGCATGGAAATTACATGAAATATGATCTAAACATGTTTATTTCCAATTGGTCCTCTTTAAACTTGTTGAGATCAAACTTTACCAAAATCAGAGTGTGAATAAACCAAATAAACTTTATTTCTGCAAAAAATAAATTTAATACCTGTAAACTGAAATAACTAAAAATGTGTTTATAACATAAAAACATTTAAAAGTACAAACTCTCATTAAAACCAAATATCCTTAAATGACATTACACCCATATGAACAATGTGCTCATAACAAACCTTGGGTTGTAGTCTTTTAGTAAGCGAATCCACAATTATGGAGTTTATCCCAATATGCTTTATAGGCACCTAACCACTTTGAACTTTTTACTTTAACAATTAGGACTACCAATTATTGTCACAATTTACACTCAAGTGACAAAATATTGCCTCAATATTCCATCAAAATCGGAGTCTGTATACTTGATGATCTCTAACTTACTAGACCTCCAATATGTGAGCATGTAATATTTTGTTAATTGAGGATACCTAATAACCATCTTGGCTACTATCCAATGGTCCATATTAGAGTTGCTTAAATATCTGCCTAACATTCCAACAATATACACAATGTTCGGATTCGTATATACTTGAACATACATTAGAGTCCCGCTCTTGAGATGTAGGGAATCTTATGCATTTCCTTAATCTCAAAATTATTCTTGAGGTATTGATTGAGACTATACTTATTATTGATAAGTAGTACATCATTAACATATAAAACCAAATATAGAACTTTACTCACAGTGAACTTGTGGTATGTACAGCTATCAACCAAATTCATCTCTAAACCAAATAAGAAAACCATTTGGTAAAAATTGTAATATTATTGACGAGAAGTCTGCTTAAGCCTATAGATAGAATTCTTTAATTTGCAAATCATTAACTTTGTATCATCAGACATAGTTTTCTAGTTGCACCATATAAAATGTATGATCAATATTACCATTGAGAAACCATTAACTTAATATTCATCTGATGCAGCTTAAGGTCAAAATATTCCACTAAAGCCATTATAATCATTTCTCTAGTGGATCTTTTCAATGACATTCATTCTTGAGGCCGTTGAGTTTGTTCTTCTGGAACAATTATCTCACCTTGAATAGGAGTTGTTCAACATTGTCTTATTGAGGTTTTGGATTCACTTCTTTATCAATGATAGGTATGAGAACTTGAATATTGTCAAAAGTGATAGTAGGAACTGAGCTAGAATCCAATTCCTCCTCAAAAGCAATGTCTCTACCCTTATTTCTACCTCCAAACTCAACATCCTCAAAAAATGTTGCAGTTCCCGTCTAAAAAATATTCCTAATTGTGGGATCATAAAACTCATAGCCCCTAGATTGCTCGGAATAACCAATAAAGTAGCGGCTCATTGTTTTGGAGTCCATTTTATTTTCATGTGGCCTATAAGGCCTTGCCTTAGCTTGATATCCCCAAATGTGAAACTGCTTTAGACTTGTCTAAAGTTCATAAGGTGTTTTTGTAGCTGCTTTAGTGTGTACTGTATTCAGAATCTAAGTTGATGTCTTTAAAGGCATTGGCCAAATGAGCACTTTCAGCCTTATCGTGCTTCAACTTTTCTTCCTCTTGCACATAATGAAAAATGAGCTTACTTAGAGTCCATTTCTTATTTTGACAATTGTAACTAATTTTAAATTGGTTAAACTATGGAGGAAATGATACCAAAACCATAAGAATAATTAATTGATTAGAAAGCTCGATCTTAAGTGCCTTAAGTCTTGAAGTAACATGGAATATCTCCATAATGTACTCCCTTATGTTTCCTTGACCCTTATACTTTACCAACACCAAAGAAGTCAGAAATGATGTCATCTCAACCTTATTGTTTTTGGCAAAACATTTATTAATTTTTTCAAGGAAACTATTCGCCTGAGTAATCTTTTCAGATTCTGTATCCATAAAGGCTTCTGGAATGTTGCACTTCATGATCATTAGACTCATGCAATTTGAGCGATCCCACCTCTCAAAATCCCTTTTAGCATCAGGGGTGCTTTCCGCAGTTAGAGGTGCAGGTTGTTCTTCCCTTAGTGCAAAGTTTATGTCCATACAACCAAACACTATAAGTGTCTTTTTTATACCTTAAAATTAGTCCCATTAAAAATGGGTAAATAATTTATATTAGCAGATACTGTGGCAACAAAAGATGATAACTGAATATAGAACACAACAGATAAAAATAAGCTCACATGATATTCATAAGTAAACAATAAATTCAAGATAATGACTAATCTCATCTCAAGATACCAAACACAACATTAATATCAAGTCTTTGGAGAGTAATATTAATAGTAAGTGGTACTCTTGTTGTAGCAATCAAACACTGACAATAAATTATGTCAAACAATGAATCAATCTTTGGACTAACTTATTGCTCACATAAAATACCTTATAATTGTTGCACATTTATCACCACAAATGTCGTTGAAATTCTGCCAAATATTAACTTACCTTTGGGTCAATTAATAAACGCATGAATCACAAAAACATATAATCATTTTCATATTTTGAATAAACTAATCTATGCAAAGGAGGTCACTTTGGTGGCATTTTGTTTCAACTAATCAATTTAAAATATTAGACATCCTTAATTAAAACCCAAAGACAAAATTTGAATTTATTTGTTTCAGAATATTTCTCTTAATTTCATCTTTCAATCAAATTAAAAGATAATATTATATATATGTATATATATATTTATCCCAAAACAACATACAATGATGTTGGCAAATATAATAATAGTTGAATAAATCATAAACAACCTCACATAAGACTTCAAATTTAAACCAAAATAATTTGAATAAAGGTAAACCTAATCTAAAGATATCAGACACTCCATTAATATTTCATCTTTGGACAAAATATTAACTTGTAAGTGATATCTTGGTGTAATAATCAAACATTGACAGTAAGAACATGTCGAACCATAAATCTTTATTTGGGTCAATTTATTGGTCCGAATAACCGTCACATGTTTATTACCATAGTTACACATGTAATATTATTAATCTTCATTTGGGCTGATCATAACTTAAGTTACATGCACACAAACTTTTATATTTTAAAACAAAATAATTTATACAAAAAAAAATCACTTTGGCGATTTATTGCTTCAATTAAGTTATTTTAAAAATATATATAAATATATCAATATTCAAATTTAAAATTTACCCAATAGTCAAAGGTTAAAACTAAAATTTCTGATTGCACTACCGTTTCCAAAATAACCCAAAATAAGGTTATCTTAATAGTGAAATTAAAAAAACCGAAAACCTTAATCTTTTACTAATTTTTTTTAAACCATATATGTCAAAGCCAAACAGAAATAATGTAGTGATTTAATGCCAAATAATCAACAAGCACATGTATTCATAATTTTGATATAGACAAAACACCAAAGCAATTCACGCACATACATGTATTCAAAATCAAATATAAAACCTTACCCTTCATATACCATGTAAATCCAAATTGTATTTATGATTAAATATATATTCACATGAATACTTGAAAAATATTTTCAAGCCAATAAATTTCAAAAGTAAAATCATAATAATTGGCATATCTCACAATTCATACAATAAACCATATCATCATAATTTAACTAAATATTTGGAACCATAAGAAAACCTATGTTATAAAATCAAAATTAAAATCAAATTCATTAAATTGACCTAAATTTACACCAATCAAAGAAATATGGGATTCCACCATCTCCACACAAATTTCAAGAATTAAATTGGTTAATCAAGCATATATTCTTACTTGACAAGCACAAAAAACCAAATGCCATGTAGTAACTCTACCCAAAATTCATAATTGTATTGTTGCTTTGGATTTGAATAAGTAAGATTAATGCACATAACAAAGAAACCTGACTTGCGACTCACAACTTTGAATAGTAAATAATAAACAATGAACCAAAATGATAAATGGATTGAAAATAGCAGAGTAAAATTGCTGAAAATACAATAAAATAAGTGGAGAACTTAACAAGCAATTTTCATAAAAGGTTAACCTATACTGCAGTGGTTAACCACGACCAGGAGCAAAAATGTTTCACACAGTCATCCAGTAGCATAAGCGCAAATTTGTTGATTAAATAACCAATGCTAACTACTACATCAGGTTGCAGTGACAAGATACAGCAGCAGCAACTGATTTTTTATAGTAAAAAAAGATTTCCCACGGAATTCTTAGTAATATTATAAGGATAGAAATCGATACAAAAAGTAATCAGCAATCAATATAGACTGAATCCATTAATTTTCAACATCACACAAATATTTCAAATCCTAAAACTTAAAGCATCGACATATAACCTTAAAATTTGTGTAATTTTTTTTTAAACGCTAAAATTTTTAAACCTACAAGATTTAATAGGTGTATAATCGAAACACCAAATTCAAATACCAAATGCATAAAATCTAAAGAATAAATTAATTCAAAAAAATAGAAAAAGTTTTTTTTTCTCAATGACTCGTCATGACAAGACTCTAATACTAATTGTTAGAACAATAAAACAAAATATGATATAAGCTTAAAACTGTAAACCAGTATATATCATGTCAAATCATGAAAAGTAAATTAAGAATAAAACTAGATGTGAAAGCGTACATGAATTCATCGATTTCCTAAAATCTACAAATCTTGGAAATTTAATCTTCCAAATTAGCACACAAGTAATCTTGAGAAGGCGACTCTCTCTTTTCTAAAGATGAGATATTAGAAAAGTTACCTTATTATGTAATTTAGGGACCATAACCCTAATATATAACTTTGGCACATTAGCCCTAATTTCTAATCAGCCCATCATCAATTAGAAATTAGTTACTAGAGTATCTACAAATATTTGACTGATACTTTATTTAATAATTAAAGCCTAATAAACTTTAACAAAATTAAATCACTTTTAATTTGGGCTAACCTATTATGATAATAAATAATAACATGTAATTAGCTTTATTATATATGTGATGCCCATATTTTCCAACAGTTACAGCCTAGAGGAACGCCCCACTAACGCAGGCACGAATCAAGTTGTGCAGTTTCTGCTCTTAATAATGCCCTTTTTGGTTATAGAACAAATTAGCATGGTGCAATTGGATGACACCATGAGATTAAGCAATCTAATTTAAGTAGTCCACGAGTTGAGATCATTAGTTAGAATTGGGTTTTTCTCATTCGCAAGACTGTCAAGGACTTAAATCATAAGTGTAATAACCAATTTTGGCCCGGGCCTGGCAGAAACAACCGAGGCCTATCACAAATAAATACCAAAATAAAAAACCAAACAAACAAAACAAAAACCAATAAAACAGTCCATGAAATGTCCAGTTACAAAAACAAATATCAGACCCACTAAGCCCAATTACAAAACCAATCAAACAAGCCCAAATGCCATAAAACAACTAGCCCACTTAACCTAGCCCAAAACCAAACCTAGAAACTGCACTTAAAACCTCGACCGCCCAATATGGCCCAAAGGTTAAACGGTCAGGAAACCCTAGGGTTTCCCTTTCCAGCGCCGCCGCCACGTCCTTCGCAGGCGCGCCTCGCGTCGCTTCAACTTTCCATGCGTCTCTGCTCCCTGCGCCCATGCGCCCTGACAACCACAGTCCCCATACTCCACTGTCTTGGCCACCGTCCACCATGCGCCTCTGGTTTCACATGGTCAATACACCCTTTGCCCATACCCTGCAAACAAGAGAAGGACGAAGCAACAGAGAACGAAGCACGAAATAGTAGAAAACAACAAAATAAATTGGTAAAATCGGATATAAAAATCGAAATAAAATCACTGTACAGGGGCTCCTCGATTCGGAAAAAAAAGAAAAAGAAAGCACGATAATAAATTGTAAAACAGAAGCACCAAGCCTTCCTTTTTCTTCCTTACGAACACTGAAATAGAAAGCACGATAATATTTGGAAGGTTAATTTCTCTTGTTTTTCCTACTGTCGATTCATTTATATTTTATTTATTATTTTCGAATCTTCTTAAACAAAGATCAAAAAGGGAGAGTAATACCTATTGTTCAGAGCCGCACCGTTGTCGGAGGTCACCTCCGTGCGCGCCGAAACCGCGTAAGCCCTTTGGGTCGCCAGTCGATCTCCATCCGAAGGGAAGCCCAATCGCTAGAGGTCGAAAGAGGGGAGAGGTTGAGAGAAAGAGAAAGTTTTTTTTTAAATCGATTGCAGAAATAAAAAAGAATAAAGAAAAAATGGATTTTATAAAAGAATCAAAACGGCGTCGTTTTGGATTCGGAGCCCAAGTGCAAAAATGGCGTCGTTTGGTCCAGGACCCGTGCACGGACGACCCGACTCGACAGGATCCGCGTGTTTTCCTTTTGTTTTGGGATATTTTCGTGTTTAATCCTCCCTTTTTGCGCCATGTCTTAATTGTGTCCCATTGCATTTTTTTTATATTTTTGATTTTGGCCCAATAAATTTTCCCTTAATTCGGTTTAGCCCGCTTTCGAATGCACCGTTTCAAAGAGCGGGTTTATTGTTTTCTTGGTCCTTCTAAGTTACACCTATGTTGTAATTCACCTCTCGTTTCTTCTTTCATTTTAAATTGGACCCGAAAATCTCGTTTTTAATTCAATTTGATCATTTTCAGTTATTCCACAACTATTATGGTTACCATTATTATTATTTATTGTTATTATTATTATTATTAACATTATTATTTATTTTAAGTTTTTGTATATTATCTTTATTAAACTATGTATTGTTATATTAGTTTATCTTTTTATTTTTTAACACCATTTTAAAACTATTTCATATATTACTTTTTATTACGTGATCTCGACTTAAAATCATTTTGTTAATTATTTTTAAAATGTTTTATGTGTTACTTGAGATGGAGACATCCTGTACAAAAGAGGAAAAGATCAAGTGCTCTTGAGATGCGTGGATGATGTTGAAGCCGGAAAGATACTTGAAGAGGTCCATGAAGGAGTTTGTGGAACGCATGCCAATGGTTTCACTATGGCTAGGAAGATTATGAGACTCGGTTATTACTGGTTGATGATGGAAAGCGACTGTATTGGTTATGCACGGAAGTGTCACAAATGTCAAGTTTACGGTGATAAAATTCATGCAGCACCTTTGCCTCTTCATGTCATGACTTCTCCATTGCCTTTTTCTATGTGGGGCATGGATGTTATAGGGCCAATTTCCCCAAAAGCTTCTGATGGACATCGATTCATTTTTGTGGTCATAGATTACTTCACAAAATGGGTAGAAGCTGCTTCATTAGCCAATGTGACGAAGACCGCAGTCTGCAGGTTCTTAAAAAAGGAGATCATGTGTCGATACAGTTTGCCTGAAAGAATTATTTCAGATAACGCCTTGAATCGGAACAACAAGATGTTGAAAGAAGTGTGCGAGCAATTTCAAATAAAGCATCATAATTCCTCGCCTTATCGCCCGAAGATGAATGGAGCAGTAGAGGCGGCTAATAAAAATATTAAGAGGATTATTGGGAAAATGACCGAAACATATAGAGACTGGCATGAGAAGCTACCATTTGCTTTGTATGCATATCGCACATGTGTGCGGACCTCTACGGGGGCAATTCATTTCTTTCTGGTCTATGGAATGGAAGCTGTACTGCCCATCGAAGTGGAGATCCTCTCTCTACGAGTCCTAATGGAGACAAAACTAGAAGAATCATAATGGGTTCAAGCTCGATATGACCAACTAAATTTGATCGAAGAAAAACACTTGAAAGCAATCTGTCACGGACAGATGTACCAGAAGCGAATGATCACAGCCCATGACAAGAAGGTGCGACCAAGGGAATTTTGCGAAGGAGAACTTGTGTTGAGGAAGATTCTCCCTATACAAAAAGACTTTCGAGGAAAATGGGCACCGAATTGGGAAGGACCATATGTCGTAAAGAAGGCCTTCTCAAGTGGAGCTCTGATTCTCACCGAGATGGATGGAAAAGAGGTACCAAATCCAGTGAATTCAGATGTGGTGAAGAAATACTACGCCTGAAAAAAAAATGAGATCAAGATGAAAACCCGAAAAGGGCGTCTTGGCAAACAAAAAGGTTTAGGATGAAAACTGAAAAGGCGTTTTGAGGAAGCAGATTCAGGCTCAAAGAGCAAGAGTGATTTAAACCGGGAGTCGAATGGCGAGATTTTAATGTTTGAAGTAGACACAGAAGCTTGTAATCTTCTACGCAAGAGGCTTTATTCGAAAAGATCCAGGATCGGGAAACGTGGAGAAGTTCATGCGTTGAATATCTAAAACATTTGTGACATTTCAATCTGCTTTCCTTTCTCTATAATGTTTTCTTGATTGAACTATTCCTCGTCAATTTTCTTTGCTTATTGCTTTTGGAAATAAATATAAATGTGAGGTATTTCTTTCGTACCCACTTTCCCATTTTCATGCATCTCATGTTTGGTTCATTTAAATGATAAATAGTGAAATGACATACTCTAAATAAAAGGAATGTTGAGTATTACCTGGATGAGAATTTGGTAAGTACAAGAGCCTCAAAGTAAGGAAAAAGTTCAACAGGGGGCAAAAGGGCGATATACGAGAAACACGGATTACTCGTAAAGCTTGAGGACGGGTACAAAAACCTGAAAGAGAAAGTTAAGAATTGAAGCAATGAATACAGGTCTTCATGGAAGTCGTGACAAAAAGAGATATATGACAAACAAGCCCAGGGCACATGGCATAATCATATAGGCATAAAAGCATTTAAGACAAGCACGTGCATATTATGATAACATCACACATGACACATACAGGAACACCAGTAAATCAAGAAGTTTTGACGATAACTGTACCAAACCAAGGAGAAAGAAGACATCCGAGAAGTGAGTTGGGCCTCGGGTCACGCACATTGAGGTATTTTTAATTTCTGTTTTTCAATTTCTGTTAAATCAACTCATAATGCGAGAAGTGAGTTGGGCCTCGGGTCACGCACGCTGAGGTATGTTTTAATTTCTGTTTTTCAATTTCTATTAAGTTGACTCATAATGCGAGAAGTGAGTTGGGCCTCGGGTCACGCACTCTGAGGTATTTTTAATTTCTGTTTTTCAATTTCTGTTAAATTGACTCATAATACGAGAAATGAGTTGGGCCTCGGGTTATGCACACTGAGGTATTTTGAATTTCTATTTTTCAAATTCTGTTAAAATCAACTCATATTGCGAGAATAAAGAAGCAGTTTGAAAAGTTCAGATTTCATCGAAGTCCCAATGGAGCAGTTAGTAGATCGAAGATGCAAATCTCTTTGTGTCCCGAAGTCATCGTAGAGCAAGTTAAAAAATAAACAAGATTGAGGAAAAGCGAATTGAAGCTACGGGTCGCATTTCGCGGAAGTAATGGCAGAACGGATCAAAACAGCATGTGGAGTTTGAAGATGTTTGAGGAAGACAAGGACCAGTAATTCAAAGCGCACCAAGACCGGGCAAAATTGGTTCTTTTTTTGTCTTTGCTCTATTCTCGTTTCACGAAAATGAGCAAAGAGGGGCAACTTTAATAACCAATTTTGGCCCGGGCCTGGCAGAAACAACCGAGGCCCATCACAAATAAATACCAAAATAAAAAACCAAACAAACAAAACAAAAACCAATAAAACAGTCCATGAAATGTCCAGTTACAAAAACAAATATCAGACCCACTAAGCCCAATTACAAAACCAATTAAACAAGCCCAAATGCCATAAAACAACCAGCCCACTTAACCTAGCCCAAAACCAAACCTAGAAACCAGACCCCAAAACCTGACCGGCCCAATATAGCCCAAAGGTTAAACGGTCAGGAAACCCTAGGGTTTCCCTTTCCAGCGCGGCCGCCACGTCCTTTACACGCGCGCCTCGCTTCGCTTCAACTTCCCATGCGTCTCTGCTCCCCGCACCCATGCGCCCTGACAACCACTGTCCCATACTCCACTGTCTTGGCCACCGTCCACCATGCGCCTCTGGTTTTGCATGGGTCAATACACCCTTTGCCCATACCCTGCAAACAAGAGAAGGACAAAGCAACAGAGAACGAAGCAAGAAATAGTAGAAAACAACAAAATGAATTGGTAAAATCGGTTATAAAAATCGAAATAAAATCACTGTACAGGGGATCCCCTGTTCGGAAAAAAAGATAAAGAAAGCACGATAATAAATTGTAAAACAGAAACACCAAGGCTTTCTTTTTCTTCCTTATGAACACTGAAATCGAAAGCACGATAATATTTGGAAGGTTAATTTCTCTTGTTTTTCCAACTGTCGATTCATTTATATTTTATTTTTTATTTTCGAATCTTCTTAAACAAAGATCAAAAAGGGAGAGTAATACCTGTTGTTCGGAGCCGCACCGTCGTCGAAGGTCACCTCCATGCGCCCCAAAACCACGTAAGCCCCTCGGGCCGCCAGTCGATCTCCGTCCGAAGGGAAGCCCAATCGCCAGAGGTCGAAAGAGGGGAGAGGTTGAGAGAAGGAGAAAGTTTTTTTTTTTTAAAATCGATTGCAGAAATGAAAAAAAAAGTAAAAATGGATTTTATAAAAGAATCAAAACGACGTTGTTTTGGGTTGGGAGCCCAAGTGCAAAAACGGCGTCGTTTGGTCCAGGACCCGCGCACGGACGACCCGACTCGACAGGATCCGCGTGTTTTCCTTTTGTTTTGGGATATTTTCGTGTTTAATCCTCCCTTTTTGCGCCATGTCTAAATTGTGTCCTATTGCGTTTTTTTATATTTTCGATTTTGGCCCGATAAATTTTTCCTTAATTCGGTTTAGCCCGCTTTCGAACGCACCGTTTCAAAGAGCGGGTTTATTGTTTTCTTGGTCCTTCTGAGTTACGCCTATGTTGTAATTCACCCCTCGTTTCTTCTTTCATTTTAAATTGGACCCCAAAATCTCATTTTTAATTCAATTTGATCATTTTCAGTTATTCCACAACTATTATGGTTACCATTATTATTATTTATTGTTATTATTATTATTATTATTATTTATTTTGAGTTTTTGTATATTATCTTTATTAAACTATGTATTGTTATATTAGTTTATCTTATTTTTTATTTTTTGACACCGTTTTAAAACTATTTCATATATTACTTTTTATTACGTGATCTCGACTTAAAATCGTTATGTTAATTATTTTTAAATTGTTTTATGTGCTACTTCTTTAAATTGTTTAATTCGTTGGTCTTTGTTTATTACTGTTATTTTTTAGATGATGTATGTTATTTAATTATTGCTTTTGCATGTGCCATAATTCATTTATTTGTGTTGTCATGTTATTATAGTTCTTCATATCTAATTTCGTGCTCACTTATTGTTGTTCTATTATTGCTATAGTTATTCATGCATGTTAATATTTTAGAATAATGATACTAATGTTATGCATTATGTGTTTTAGTATCGTTACGCCAAATTTGCGTTAGATTATCATAATTCGTCGAGCACAACCCCATTCACGATTTAAATAAGGTTTCTTTAAAACCTAAATTACCAAACATGTATAATATTCAAATATGTTTATCAATTTTACCCAAAAACAAAACTTTTTTTTTCAAAATAAAGAAATATTCTATGTTTGGAAACTCGAGAAGTCGTACACTATGTGTTGGGTTTCGGTTCTTTCGTTTGGCTAAACATGTGAATATCCTTTTGATCTTTTTACTACATGAGTCTCGGGAATTAAGAGATGATCCTGGATTTGAGGATTAAAATCATCGTGTCCTACGTACTGGATGTGATATTTTGTTCCTTCGGAATAAGAAAATCTTGATATTCAATTCGAGAAAACTAAAATATTTCCAAAAAAGGATCGATTTTCTCTTTATTTTTAAATTTTCAACTTTCGACATTGAGACATTAACTAATCAATTTGGTACAAACTTTGGGCGTGACAAGGGTACTAACCCTTCCTTGCATGTAACCGACTCCCGAACCCATTTTCTCAACTTTTCGTGGACCAGAAACATAGTTTTAGTAAATCAAAATGTTTTATTAAAACAAAGGTGACCCGATCACACCTAAATAAAGATCGGTTGCGACTCCCTATTCTTAAAGTCAATTCTCGTTTAGACAAAAAAAATGGTTACGACAGCTTGGCGACTCCACTGGGACAATAAGAAAGTCAGGCCATAAAATTGATTGTCCTTTGTCCTTTTGTTGAAAAGTTGGAAATTGTTTTGAAAAATCATGTTTCCTTTGACGCATTTGCTGGTACTATGATTGCAATAATGTTGAGCCTCATAAGATACTTTGGCATTGCACTACATGACCGTCGTGGTCACACCCTCTTAAGTGGGAGTGAGAAGCTACTCTTTCGTGAGGTTTTTACCTCTGTGCAAGATAGTGGATCACTTTCAGGGTACATCCGTACCTATATCTTCGTGAGATTTTTATCTCCGTGCAGCCATAGGGAAATGTATTCCCCTGAATCAAACTCGGTCCATATGAGCCTATAATGGGTGAGGATCGGGGAATCTGCTGGTTCAGGTACCCTTGCTTTAGAACCGAACCCCATATAGGGAGACTTAGGAGCCTATTGTAAGTAGAGCCGTGTAAGCCCTAGTTGTCACATTAAATAGGAGTTTGATTACTTCCTGCTCGTTTTAAGTTATTTTTATGCATGATACTAACTTGTTGTGTTTGGCTTTTATTGCATAGCATTTCATCATAAAAAGGTGTTGATTCACATTTGGTTACTAGATAGAAAAGCTTAACATGGAAAAGGGGTTTTTCGATAGAGTGGAGGATAATACGACTGTTCAAGTATGGTCCGAAAGGACACAGCAAGAGAAAGGAGACAGCTTGACAGTGGGATATGAATCAGAGTTACGGGATTTCACTCGCATCAGCGTGGCTCAAAATGACCTGCGAGAATTGAAGGAAATATGGGATTCCTGGGGCAACGAGGTCAAATAACTATTCTACTATAATTACGGTGATTTGCCCTATCTGCTTGATATCAAGGTAGACGAGTACCTACTCCAAGCCATTACCCACTTTTGGAACCCCGTTTATAGTTGCTTTACTTTCAGAAAAGTGGATTTGGTGCCTACCATAGAAGAGTACACAGCTTTGTTCCGATGCCCGAGAATTCAACCTGATAAGGCGTATTCAAGGTTTGCTAATGTGCCGACGTTCTCAAAAAGGCTAATAAACATTACAGGGATGAGCGAGCAATGGATTATGGCCCGAATCAAGCAAAAGGGAGATTGTAAATGCATCCTTTAGAAACACTTGAGGGATCTGATCTTGGCGCACCCTGATAAGAAAAAGAGGGTCGACGTCTTTGCTTTAAGTATCTACGGTTTGGTCATCTTCCCCAAGGCGTTAGGACATGTAGAGGATGCGGTCTCAGACCTATTTGGTAAACTTGATAAGGGAATCACACCTGTCCCTGCAATTTTAGCCAAAACCTTCAGATCACTGAATGCTTGCCGAAGAGCGGGCGAAGGGAGGTTCGTGGGATGTGCACAGCTTTTGCTATCTTGGTTCCATTGCCATTTTTGGAAGATAGAAAAGGTCTCATACAAAGTCTTTTTTTAGAACTATTCTCCTCTAGAGAAACTAGCGGGTACACCAAGGCGGGACGACCCATCTGGAGAGAAATGGATAGCTATTCTCCAAAATTTGCAAGTTAAAGATGTAGAATGGAAAGCTCCGTGGATGATCACTGACGAGATCTTGTATCGGTGTGGAGGGTTCGACTGGGTTCCTTTACTCAGAATATGGGGAGCTATCGAATATGCCCCGTTGCTAGTGATGAGGCAGTATCAATCGAGGCAGTTCATACCTGCGACACATGGATTAGCCCAATGTGAGTTTTCATACAAGGATGATAACTATAAAAAGAGAGTTCGCGAGATATCAGATGCATAGACCCAAACCCGGAAAATGAAGAGACTCGCCATGGGGCCAATGACGACCCCCGAGTATGATCGATGGTGAGGCAAAAGGATCAACGACAATGTCCCAAGGCCAAGCCAAGGAAATGCTCGACCAATAGAAGAGCAACTGCAAGTAATCCAGTCTGAATTAGAGATTATCAAGCAAGATTTCGAGAGAAAGAGTCGAGAATTGGGAAAAAGGATAGAGCAGCTAGAAGAGGAAAAGATGTAGTTAGGGTTAGATGTTGACGTCTACAAGTTCGAGGCCGAGAAATTGAAAAAAAGGAAAAAAATAAGGCCGAAGAGGATTTGGATAGCTTAAAGACGGACTATAAGAAGCTACGCATGTCCATCAGAACTGCTGGGTTGGGCAAAACATCAGAGCAATGGCGACAGGAAATTAAAGAAGAAAAGTCCAGAGCCGATCAGTGGGAAAAGAAATTTTAAGATACTCGAGTACGGGAGGACGCTTTGAAAAAAAGCCTGTTGGAAAGCCAAAGTGAAAAAGAGAGGTTACGCGCCTAAGTAGCAGAATTAGAAAGGTCACTGCATCTGCACCATAGTCGCAACTCGGTAATCGAATTAAGAGCCAGTCAGAATAAGATCGAGGAGATGAGAGAAAGGATAGGAGAGCTCGAGACTGTATTACAAGATAGTAAAATTCGAATTGAGCTCCTTGAGGTGAACAATGAACATTGGAAGGAGCAGCTCCACCATTCTCAAGAACGCATCAGAAACAGAGACTATGTAATGGGCGAAGCTGTGGCTCAAATCCGAGAGGTGGCCAACCATTTGCAAACCTTGGCCGTTCGGGCTGATGTGTTGAGTCTGATGTACGAGTCGGGATTGGAGTGAGGCCAAAGTTTAGCTTGGCTTCTTAGGAAAGTTAAAGATTTAGGCATTAGGGCGAAGTCGTATATGTAATCGTTCATTCTATGAAAGGAAATTTGTTTTCTAGTAAAGTTTATCTAATGGAATTGAATCAAATCAACACCTTTTGCATTTCATACCATGCATTTGCATTACATTGCATGCATTAGCATCATATCACCCTAATCATTTACTAAGGCTTAAATCGTATAATCCACAGTTGCGACACTACGAATCTGGAATCACATCATCCTTATAGGACACGTTTAAGAGCTAGAGCTATGGATGCTGAACTAAACGAAAGAATTGAAAGGATGGAAAGGATCCAAAAGGAGTTATAAGAGCAGTTGGCCAGGTCACAGCAGGAAGCAAGGGATCTGATGGCGAGATCCCGAGAGGAATCGCTCGAGCAAAAAGATCAAATGGCTAAGATGATGGAGATGATGACCGCTCTGGTCAAAGGAAAAGGACTCGCGCAGAGCCCTGATCTTACAGAGCCTCATTCAAGAGTCAATCAGAGTCCGCTCCATCCCCCAGGATACACTCCACCTCACGCCCATGCAATGCACGGAGGTTGGCCTCAAGGGGAATCAATAGGCCTAGAACAACCATCTGCTCATCTAGGGCAGGGTATATTCCTATTGAACCCTGGGGCTAATCCCGCTGAGCCAATCATTCCAGATTTGGATGATCCGGCAGAAATAGCCAAATTGAAAATGAAGGATCATGGTGCTCAGGACAAGTATAAGAGTCTGGAAGAAAGGCTCAAGGCGATAGAAGGCACTGGAGTCTTCTCTGCACTAAACGCCAAAGAGCTTAGTTTGGTTCCCGATCTGGTTCTGCCTCCGAAATTTAAAGTGCCAGACTTTGAAAAATATGATGGAACGAGATGTCCAAAGGCGCATCTCATCATGTTTTGTCGGAAGATGGCTGGCTATGTGAACGAAGACAAATTGTTAATACACTATTTTCAAGATAGCTTGATCGGATCAGCCCTCCAATGGTATAATCAACTCCGCACAGAGAGGATCCAATCATGGAAGGACCTAGCATCAGCATTTTGTGAACAGTACAAGCATGTCTACGATATGGCGCCTGATCGACTAATGCTGCAAATGATGGAAAAGAAGCCAATAGAGACTTTTAGACAATACGCTCAAAGATAGAGGGATGTCTCGGCCCAGGTAGAACCCCCACTGACTAAAACGAAGGTAATGGTCCTCTTTATCAACACTTTGAAAGTGCCATTTTATGACAAGCTGGTGGGAAATGCCACAAAGGACTTCACCGATATCGTAATGTCTGGGGAACTCATCAAAAAATGGCATCAAGAGCGAAATGATGGAAGGCCCTGAGAGCTCGAAAAGGGTAGTATCTATAAAGAAGAAGGAAGCTGAAACACATATGGTGGGGACTGAGAGCCACTACGCTTCTAATTCATACCCGACCCAATCACGTCCCCGATATCGCCCACCTCCAAATTTCTATTTTCCTCCCCAAAACCCCTATTATCAAGCACCTCCTTCTTACCCTGTCTACAACACAAATAACCAACGGCCATTCACCATGTTCCCACCTAATAACACGCCTGCTCCAAGCCAGCCTAAACACGAACAAAGACCGGTGAGACCCAATCTTGAAAAACCTCGACTCACCCCTATCCCTGTGTCGTATGGATAACTGCGCCCAAAATTGTTGGAAAAATAATTAATATCCCCGCACTATATGGCACCATTGAAACCGCCACACCCGAAATGGTATGATCCCAATACTAGTTGCATGTATCATGGGGGAAACCAAGGGCACTCCACGAAAAATTGTATAGCCTTCAAAAGGAGGGTTCATAATCTCATTGACGCAGGGATTTTACGATTTGACGGTACTGGTAATGTGGCTGGAAACTCGTTCCCAAACCATACCGAGGGGAACGTAAGCGTAGTGACAAGGGAAGATATGCGGTGAGCTAAAAGCTGCGTTTCTGAAATAAAAACACCTTTGCGAAAGGTCTGGGAGGTGATGGTGGAAAATGGGTCTATTCTAACAGAAGTTTCGATGAAGGAAGTACAGAGGGTCAAAGTTTTTGTGTCTTTCATAGTATCGAAGGGCATGACATGCAGTCTTGCGGAGAATTTAAGAAACTACTCCAAGACATGATGAACAACAAGGAAGTCGAGATCTTTGGTAAAATGGATGAGGTCGAGGAAAGGGAAATATGTGCCTCTGATAACCAACCATCAGTCACCCGTTATAGTGCCGATCAGCGTCTAGTAATTTATTATGAGGCCAAGAAGAAGGAAGTCAAATCGACGGTGGTGATTAAAGTGCCTTCTCCTTTCCATTACAAGGACGATAAGGCGGTGCCATGGAAATGCGACGTTAACATTGTCGCACCCGAAGTTGAAAAGCCAAAGGCTGTGGTTGGAGATATCAGCAGATTAGGACACTTCACTCGCAGCGGGAGGTGCTATTCTTCAGAAATAGTTGAACCAAAGAAAAAAGCCGTTGACTCGAATTAGAAAGGAAAGGCACTGATGCGAGGCTGAGGTGGATGTTGAAGTACAGTTAAAACCAGAAATTAAAAGACCTGTGAATGAGGATGAAGCTCATGAATTCTTGAAGTTCATCAAGCACAGCGAATATAACATCGTGGAGCAGTTAAACAAGCAGCCAGCGAAAATCTCGGTGTTATCCCTACTGTTGAACTCAGAGTCACATTGGAATGCCTTGCTAAAAGTGCTCAATCAAGCTTACTTAGAAAGCAATGTATCTGTAGAAAAGCTTGATAGATGGGTGAACAATCTAAATGCGGATAATTTCATCTCATTCAGTGATGATGAAATACCATCAAATGGTAGGGGCTCCGTGAAGGCATTACATATTACGACCAGTTGCAAGGGCTACATAGTACCGAACGTGCTCATCGACAATGGATCCGCACTCAATGTCATACCTTTGGCTACACTCTCTAGGATGCCAGTTGGTATGTCCTATCTAAAGCCTTGTCATTCCACAGTAAGGGCATTTCACGGGACACGACGAGAGGTTATGGGAAAGATTGAAGTTCCCCTAGAAGTGGGCCCATACACGTATAACGTAGAATTCCAGGTCATGGACATTACTCTGTCGTATAATTGCCTTTTAGGGAGGCCTTGGATCCACTCTGCTGGGGTAGTCCCTTCATCTCTCCATTAAAAAGTGAAGTTCATCATGGATAACTGCTTGATCACGGTCGCTGGTGAAGAAGACATCATTGCATCTATTTCTACTGTCACACCTTACATCGAAGTAAACAAAGATGTAATAGAATGTTCCTTCCGTTCCCTCGAATTTATTAATGCTACATTTGTTGCTGAAGGAAACAAGATTCCCACACCCAAATTATCAAGGAATGCCAAGATGAGAATTAAACTGATAGTGGTAAAAGGAGCCCGAGCGAGGAAAGGATTAGAAAGATACCAGCAAGGGATAGCTAGAGCGCTAAAACCGATACACCACAAGGCTCGATACGGTTTAAAGTTCAAGTCGGATGTGTGACAAAAAAGGAAACAGCTGCAGAAAGATCAGGAAAAGAGGATCGCAAGAGCTTCAGGTTGGGAAATAGAATGGGAGCCCATAATGTATCCGCCCTTGTCAAAAACATTTACATCTATAGGAATGATGTACTTGAGAAGAGATAATTCATGAAACGCGCTGTTATTGGTTGAAAAAGATTTTCAGAACTTCAATATAAACGTTATTGACAAAGCAGATGATACGATGGAAGACATTTCAATGATACGCCCTGGTCCTCCTGGATTTGTTTTGAGCAATTGGACTGCCGAGGATCTTTTTGTAGTTTCTAGGGCCCCTCCAAAGTAATCCTCAATGTCACTCTTTTTATGCCCCAAGTTCTTGGGGAAACTGTTACAAGAGTTTATGTCTACTAATTATCTTTTAAATGAACATTAATGGAGATGCATTTTTATCGTGGCCTCTTCATTCTCATTGGCTTCATATTTATTCCCTCTTCTCATAATCTGTCCCTACATATATTTCATATCATGCCATGGTGCTATGTTTGTGTGTCCCAACACCTTGATATTCCTCTATATTTTTCTTTTCCATTTACCTTTCAGGCGCTCAGATATCCACGACATGAATAATCCAGTTACAAGTCCTAAAATCGATTTCGAGAAAGCTATTTGTCTAGGAGAATTCGAAGCTGAGGAAAATGCTGAAGATTATGTCTCACCCCCTGACTTACTGAGGATGATAGAATAAGAAGATAAACAGATTCTACCCCATCAAGGTTCCGTTGAGACAATAGACTTGGGAAGTGAAGAAAAGAGGCAAGAAGTGAAGATTGGGACCACCATTTTAGAGAACACCAAACATGATTTGATCGCCTTGCTTCATGAGTACAAAGATATATTTGCATGGTCGTATCAAGACATGCCAGGTTTGAACGAGGATGTAGTGGTCCATAGACTCCCACTGAAACCAGAATACAAGCCTATTCAATAGAAGTTAAGACAAATGAGACCCTAAATGCTTTTAAAGATAAAGGAAGAAGTCAAGAAACAATTCGATGCTGGCTTCTTCCAAGTCTCTAAGTATCCAGAATGAGTAGCTAATATAGTCCCAGTGCCAAAGAAAGACGGCAAGGTGCGAATGTGTGTGGATTATCGCGATCTGAATCGAGTAAGCCCTAAGGATAATTTTCCCTTGCCGCAAATTGATACATTGGTAGATAACACGGCAAAACATTCATTATTTTCTTTCATGGATGGATTTTCGGGTTATAACCAGATAAAGATAGCTCCCGAGGATATGGAGAAATCTACATTCGTGACGATGTGGGGAACATTCTGCTACAAGGTGATGCCATTCGGATTAAAAAACGCAGGGGCAACATATCAGAGGGCAATGATGTCGTTGTTCCACGACATGATGCATAAAGAAATAGAAGTCTACGTCGATGATATGATTGCCAAATCTCAGGGGGAAAGAGAGCATGTTGGAAACCTCAGGAAATTGTTCGAAAGATTAAGAAAGTTTCGGCTGAAACTTAATCCAGCCAAGTGCACATTTAGGGCAACTTCGGGAAAATTACTGGGTTTCATTGTTAGTGAGAGAGGTATTGAGGTTGATCTGGATAAGATAAAAGCCATACAAGAATTGCCACCTACACGGACACAAAAGGAAGTCAGAGGATTTCTGGGGAGGTTGAACTACATCGCTCGATTTATTGCTCAGCTTACCAACCAATGCGACCCAATTTTTCGACTCCTTCGAAAACACAATCCTGGAGAATGGAATGAGGAGTGTCAAATGACTTTTGATAAGATAAAACAGTATTTGTCTAACCCCCCGGTGCTGGTACCGCCAACTTCCGGAAGACTCTTAATATTGTATCTGACTGTGTTCGATAACTCATTGGGTTGTGTACTAGGACAGCATGATGAGTCAGGGAAAAAGGAAAGGGCAATTTACTACCTCAGAAGAAATTCACCGAGTATGAAGCGAAGTACCCGTCAATTGAAAAATTCTGTTGTGCTTTGGTCTAGGTAGTTCGAAGGCTCAGGCAATATATGTTGTATCATACGACATGGTTAATTTCAAAGCTGGACCCAATAAAGTACATGATGGAATCACCTGAACTCTCAAGAAGAATGGCACATTGGCAGATCCTACTATCAGAGTACGTCATCATCTATGTGAGTCAAAAGTCGATAAAAGGGAGCCTAATAGTTGACTTCTTAGCAACTCGAACGACAGAGGAATACGAGCCATTGAGATTTGACTTTCCAGATGAAGACTTGATGTTCATTACGAAAAAAGAATGTGAGTCGTCAAAGGAGAAATCCTGGAAGATGAGCTTTGATGGTGCATCAAATGCATTGGGACATGGGATTAGAGCGGTCTTAGTGTCACCAGAAGGGAATCATTACCCATTCACTGCCAGATTAAATTTCTTCTGTACCAATAATGTAGCGGAATATGAGGCTTGCATCATGGGACTTCGTGCAACTATTAAACGAGACATCAAAATCTTAGAGGTATACAGAGACTCAGCGCTGGTGATTTACCAAATCCGTGGAGATTGGGAAGTGAGAAATTTGAAGTTGGTCAAGTATCGCGATCTCATGGCAGAGCTGATTAAAGAATTCAAAGAAGTAACTTTTAATTACTTCCCACGAGAAGAAAACCAATTGGCTGATGCCTTAGCCACTTTGGCTTCAATGTTCAAAGCAAACCGTGAAACAGAAATAATGTCTCTCCAGATGAGCATATACGAGGCCCCGGCGCATTGTTTTAGCATTGAAAAAGAGGCAGATGGACAGCCATGGTTCCATGATATCTTACAATATGTAAAGAATCAAAGGTATCCCGAACAAGCAAATGAGAACGACAAAAGAACAATCAGAAGAATAGCTGTGGGATTTGTTCTTGATGGGGACATCCTGTACAAAAGAGGAAAAGATCAAGTGCTCTTGAGATGCATGGATGATGTTGAAGCCGGAAAGATACTTGAAGAGGTCCATGAAGGAGTTTGTGGAACGCATGCCAATGGTTTTACTATGGCTAGGAAGATTATGAGACTCGGTTATTACTGGTTGATGATGGAAAGTGACTGCATTGGTTATGCACGGAAGTGTCACAAATGTCAAGTTTACAGCGATAAAATTCATGCAACACCTTCGCCTCTTCATGTCATGACTTCTCCATGGCCTTTTTCTATGTGGGGCATGGATGTTATAGGGCCAATTTTCCCAAAAGCTTTTGATGGACATCGATTCATTTTTATGGTCATAGATTACGTCACAAAATGGGTAGAAGCTACTTCATTAGCCAATGTGACGAAGACCGCAGTCTGCAGGTTCTTAAAAAAGGAGATCATGTGTCGATACAGTTTGCCTGAAAGAATTATTTCAGATAACGCCTTGAATCTGAACAACAAGATGATGAAAGAAGTGTGCGAGCAATTTCAAATAAAGCATCATAATTCCTCGCCTTATCGCCAGAAGATGAATGGAGCAGTAGAGGCGGCTAATAAAAATATTAAGAGGATTATTGGGAAAATGACCGAGACATATAGAGACTGGCACGAGAAGCTACCATTTGTTTTGTATGCATATCGCACATGTGTGCGGACCTCTACGGAGGCAACTCCTTTCTCTCTGGTCTATAGAATAGAAGTTGTACTACCCATCGAAGTGGAGATCCTCTCTCTACGAGTCCTAATGGAGACAAAACTAGAAGAATTAGAATGGGTTCAAGCTCGATATGACCAACTAAATTTGATCGAAGAAAAACACTTGAAAGCAATCTGTCACGGATAGATGAACTAGAAGAGAATGATTACAGCCCATGACAAGAAGGTGCGACCAAGGGAATTTCGTGAAGGAGAACTCTTGTTGAAGAAGATTTTCCCTATACAAAAAGACTTTCGAGGAAAATGGGCACCGAATTGGGAAGGACCATATGTCGTAAAGAAGGCCTTCTCAGGTGGAGCTCTGATTCTCACCGAGATGGATGGAAAAGAGGTACCAAATCCAGTGAATTCAGATGCGGTGAAGAAATACTATGCCTGAAAAAAAAATGAGATCAAGATGAAAACCCGAAAAGGGCGTCTTGGCAAACAAAAAGGTTTAGGATGAAAACCCGAAAGGGCGTCCTGAGGAAGCAGATTCAGGCTCAAAGAGCAAGAGCGATTTAAACCGGGAGTCGAATGGCGAGATTTTAATGTTTGAAGCAGACACGGAAGCTTGAAATCTTCTACACAAGAGGCTTTGTTCGAAAAGATCCAGGATCAGGAAACGTAGAGAAGTTCATGTGTTGAATATCTAGAACATTTGTGACATTTGAATCTGCTTTCCTTTCTCTATAATGTTTTCTTGATTGAACTATTCCTCGTCAATTTTCTTTGCTTATTGCTTTTGGAAATAAATAGTACCCGCTTTCCCATTTTCATGCATCTCATGTTTGGTTCATTTAAATGATAAATAGTGAAATGACATACTCTAAATAAAAGGAATGTTGAGTATTACCTGGATGAGAATTTGGTAAGTACAAGAGCCTCAAAGCAAGGACAAAGTTCAACAGGGGGCAAAAAGGTGATATACGAGAAACACAGACTACTCATAAAGCTTAAGGACGGGTACAAAAACCTGAAAGGGAAAGTTAAGAATCGAAGCAATGAATACCGGTTATCATGAAAGTCGTGACAAAAAGAGATATATGACAAACAAGCCCAGGGCGCATGGCATAATCATATAGGCATAAAAGCATTTAAGACAAGCACGTGCATATCATGATAACATCACACATGACACATACAGGTACACCAGTAAAGCAAGAAGTTTTGACGATAACTGTACCAAACCAAGGAGAAAGAAGACATCCGAGTTCCACCAGATGATACGTTTCAATAACTGTTTTTCAAAAAAATCAACTCATAATACGAGAAATGAGTTGGGCCTCGGGTCACGCATGCTGAGGTATTTTTAATTTCTATTTTTCAATTTCTGTTAAAATAAACTCATAATACGAGAGATGAGTTGGGCCTCGGGTCACGCATGCTGAGGTATTTTTAATTTCTATTTTTCAATTTCCGTTAAAATCAACTCATAATACGAGAGATGAGTTGGGCCTCGGGTCACGCACACTGAGGTATATTTAATTTCTGTTTTTCAATTTCTGTTAAAATCACCTCATAATACGAGAAATGAGTTGGGCCTCGGGTTACGCATGCTGAGGTATTTTTTTAAATTTCCGTTTTTCAATTTCTGTTAAAATCAACTCATACTACGAGAGATGAGATGGGCCTTGGGTCACGCATGCTGAGGTATTTTTAATTTCTGTTTTTCAATTTCTGTTAAGTCGACTCATAATGCGAGAAGTGAGTTGGGCCTCGGGTCACGCACGCTGAGGTATTTTTAATTTCTTTTTTTCAATTTCTGTTAAATCAACTCATAATGCGAGAAGTGAGTTGGGCCTCGGGTCACGCACGCTAAGGTATTTTTTAATTTCTATTTTTCAATTTCTGTTAAGTCGACTTATAATGCGAGAAGTCAGTTGGTCCTCGGGTTACGCACGCTGAGGTATTTTTAATTTTTGTTTTTCAATTTCTGCTAAATCGGCACATAATACGAGAAATGAGTTGGGCCTCGGGTTACGCACACTGAGGTATTTTTAATTTCTATTTTTCAAATTCTGTTAAAATCAACTCATATTGCGAGAATAAAGAAGTAGTTTGAAAAGTTCAGATTTCATCGAAGTCCCAATGGAGCAGTTAGTAGATCGAAGCTACAAATCTCTTTGTGTCCCAAAGTTGTCGTAGAGCAAGTTAAAAAAATAAACAAGATTGAGGAAAAGCGAATTGAAGCTACGGGTCGCGTTTCGCGGAAGTAGTAGTAGAACGGATCAAAACAGCATGTGGAGTTTGAAGATGTTTGAGGAAGACAAGGACCAGTAATTCAAAGCGCACCAAGACCAGGCAAAATTGGTTCTTCTTTTGTCTTTGCTCTATTCTCGTTTCATGACAATGAGCAAAAAGGGCCAGCTGTAATAACCAATTTTGGCCCGGGCGTGGCAGAAACAACCGAGGCCCATCACAAATAAATACCAAAATAAAAAACCAAACAAACAAAACAAAAACCAATAAAATAGTCCATGAAATGTCCAGTTACAAAAACAAATATCAAACCCACTAAGCCCAATTACAAAACCAATTAAACAAGCCCAAATGCCGTAAAACAACCAGCCCACTTAACCTAGCCCAAAACCAAACCTAGAAACCAGACCCCAAAACCTGACCGGCCCAATATGGCCCAAAGGTTAAACGGTCAGGAAACCCTAGGGTTTCCCTTTCCAGCGCTGCCGCCACGTCCTTTGCATGCACGCCTCGCGTCGCTTCAACTTCCCATGCGTCTCTGCTCCCCGCGCCCATGCGCCCTGACAACCACAGTCCCCATACTCCACTGTCTTGGCCACCGTCCACCATGCGCCTCTGGTTTTGCATGGTCAATACACCCTTTGCCCATACCCTGCAGATAAGAGACGGATGAAGCAATAGAGAACGAAGCAAGAAATAGTAGAAAACAACAAAATGAATTGGTAAAATCGGTTATAAAAACCGAAATAAAATCACTGTACAGGGGCTCCCCGATTCAGAAAAAAAGAAAAAGAAAGCACGATAATAAATTGTAAAACAGAAGCACCAAGGCTTACTTTTTCTTCCTTACGAACACTGAAATCGAAAGCACGATAATATTTGAAAGGTTAATTTCTCTTGTTTTTCCTACTGTCGATTCATTTATATTTTATTTTTTATTTTTGAATATTCTTAAACAAAGATCAAAAAGGGAGAGTAATACCTATTGTTTGGAGCCGCACCGTCGTCGGAGGTTACCTCCGTGCGCGCCGAAACCGTGTAAGCCCTTCGGGTCGCCAGTCGATCTCCGTCCGAAGGGAAGCCCAATCGCCAGAGGTCGAAAGAGGGGAGAGGTTGAGAGAAGGAGAAAGTTTTTTTTTAAATTGATTGCAGAAATGAAAAAAAAAGAAAAAATGGATTTTATAAAAGAATCAAAACGACGTCGTTTTGGGTTAGGAGCCCAAGTGCAAAAACGGCGTCGTTTGGTCCAGGACCCGCGCACGGACTACCCGAGACACAGGATCCACGTGTTTTCCTTTTGTTTTAGGATATTTTCGTGTTTAATCCTCCCTTTTTGCGCCATGTCTTAATTGTGTCCTATTGCGTTTTTTATATTTTTGATTTTGGCCCGATATATTTTCCCTTAATTCGGTTTAGCCCGCTGTCGAACGCACCGTTTCAAAGAGCAAGTTTATTGTTTTCTTGGTCCTTCTATGTTACGCCTATGTTTTAATTCACCCCTCGTTTCTTCTTTCATTTTAAATTGGACCCCAAAATCTCGTTTTTATTTCAATTTGATCATTTTCAGTTATTCCACAACTATTATGGTTACCATTATTATTATTTATTGTTATTATTATTATTATTAACATTATTATTTATTTTGAGTTTTTGTATATTATCTTTATTAAACTATGTATTGTTATATTAGTTTATCTTATTTTTTATTTTTTGACACCGTTTTAAAACTATTTCATATATTACTTTTTATTACGTGATCTCGACTCAAAATCGTTTTGTTAATTACTTTAAATTGTTTTATGTGTTACTTCTTTAAATTGTTTAATTCGTTGGTCTTTGTTTATTACTGTTATTTCTTAGATGATGTATGTTATTTAGTTATTGCTTTTGCATGTGCCATAATTCATTTATTTGTGTTGTCATGTTATTATAGTTCTTCATATCTAATTTCGTGCTCACTTATTGTTGTTCTATTATTGCTATAGTTATTCATGCATGTTAATATTTTAGAATAATGATACTAATGTTATGCATTATGTGTTTTAGTATCGTTACGCCAAATTTGCGTTAGATTATCATAATTCGTCGAGCAGAACCCCATTCACGATTTAAATAAGGTTTCTTTAAAATCTAAATTACCAAACATGTATAATTTTCAAATATGTTTATCAATTTTACCCAAAAGCAAAACTTTTTTTTTTCAAAATAAGGCAATATTCTATGTTTGGAAACTCGAGAAGTCGTACCCTATGTGTTGGGTTTCGGTTCTTTCGTTTGGCTAAACATGTGAATATCCTTTTGATCTTTTTAATAAATGAGTCTCGGGAATTAAGAGATGATCCTGGATTCGAGGATTAAAATCACCGTGTCCTACGTACTGGATGTGATATTTTGTTCCTTCGGAACAAGAAAATCTTGATATTCAATTCGAGAAAACTAAAATATTTCCAAAAAAGGATCGATTTTCTCTTTATTTTTAAATTTTTCAACTTTCGACATTGAGACATTAACTAATCAATTTGGTACCAACTTTGGGTGTGACGAGGGTGCTAACCCTTCCTCGCACGTAACCGACTCCCGAACCCATTTTCTCAACTTTTCGTGGACCAGAACATAGTTTTAGTAAATCAAAATGTTTTATTAAAACAAAGGTGACCCGATCACACCTAAATAAAGATCGGTGCGACTCCCTATTTTTAAAGTCGATTCCCGCTTAGACAAAAAAAATGGTTACGACAATAAGAGTTGTTGTTAAGGATGTTCCATTGACAAGGGTTAATTGTCAACTTGTTCCCATAGTTAATTTACCACTAAAGAACGATACATGGTTTGAGGTTGTTCATCGATCAGTTTAACTAACCTATAATTTAGTGAGTAAATATCCATAGTCCTTGATCAATTCTGAAACCCAAACTAACATCATATTCGAGGCTAGAGCTTTTATTAATTTTATTTATTCTACTTTATTTTTAAATTACTATTTATAACCCGTTTCATTGATGTTTTGATTTTATTTATTTATTTATTTATTTATTTATTTATTTTTCTTATACTTTGAACTCTATTTTCTTTATTTTCATAGGTTTACACAAGTGTTGGGTAGGACTTTGTCCATGATAAATTATGGTTGCAAGATATTTTAGAATTGATTAGACAAATCTTTGTGGGATCGACCCTACTTTTCCATCTACTAATTGTTTTTGCTTTCAGGGGTAAGAAATTTAATTTTGGTGGATTCACCATGCATCAGAAGGAATGAGAGGAAAAAAAGGTTTAATTATGTTCTTAGTTACTATCTTCTTCACACAATTGAAATCCAGTATCTCTACTTTTAATTTTAGAAATTTAGTCACTCTACTTTTAATTTCAGAAATTTTGTCATATACTCTTTTGATTTAATAATTAAAGTCCAGTTGACAACTTTATAAAAAGACTTCCGTTAAATTGGATTATGTTGCATTTTAAAAAATGATGCTCATGAGTTCAATTTAAAGCCGTGTAGAATCCATGTAAATAAAAAAAAGTGATTTTCTGTTTGTTTCTCAAAATAATACTAAAGGACCTTACAACTCTAAAATTAGAATCAGAAACCCTACAGCTCCATATTTAACATTTTTATTTGCTTATTTGACTTTCAATGTATGTAATATTGATCACGTGTGTAAATATTTTTATTTTAAAAATAGTACATAATCCAATTTATTAAATGTCTTTTAGAAGCGTTATCTGTCACACCCCAAAATAAGGCCTAGAAATTTGGGGTATTTTAGGAATTTTAGCCTTAGAGTGTTCGGAATTTTGTGACATGGTATACCAGTAATGTTTTCAATTATGGCTTTTAGAAAATTAAATAAATTTCTGAAAATGAGTATTAAATACCTTTAATTTAAAAATAAGACTTGTAACGCCCCAATGTTTTAGAATTTAATTGTGAAAATTTACAGTAATTAAAATTTTGTATTTGTGATTCTGAGTTCTGCTATTGTGTTTGAGGTTTGGAATTCGAGTTGCATCGTTAAAAGTTCTGTTAATTTTTTAAAACAACCTTTATCCATGTGTTATGTAGTTAAGTGCAATTCTGTGTAAATCTGTGTCAAGAATGAACCTACTGGTTCATTGGTTAAGCATCTATCTGTATTCTGTCTAGTTTCAAGTTCGAATCTCGTCGTATGTGTTAGGAAATATTTTTGCTAAATGTCGGAAGGCAGGATGATGGTTAACTTAAAAACATTCTGAAAGAAATTCTATCGTTCTTCGTCTTTTTATTTTCTCTAAGTTCTTAGTTCTTCTTTTACTCTTTTCTTTTCTTTTTGCTTGTTGCTATACTTGATTTTGCATTAATTAAGAATTCTTCGTTGCTTATGACACCGATTGTATGATTATTGAGGAAGTTCTGTTGTTATCTCCTTTTGTTTCTGAGAGTTTTGTCTTGTTAACGTTATTCTGTTGAATCGAGATTTTGCTCATTTACTTGAACGCTTTGTTTAAATGCTCGATTGGTTACTTTTCAGGTGAGGATATTATGAGAGACGCTCCTCCGCCGCGTTAGCCCAGTTTCCTTTGTTATGTGCAAGGTAAGTATGCTAATTGGGTTGGGGTTACGTCTAAACTTTCGACATAATTTTGACGATAGGTTGATTTTAGTAAAATATTGAGAATTATGATGTAATTGATTATTGGATGGTTGTGTTAGGTTCTGAAATCTTCCTACGTCATTTCTACATCAAAACTGCTTCAGGTCCGTGTCGAAAACTTCATTTTTCATGAATTTTCGTCGCCAAAAAATGTGGCTATCGACACCATACAGCCAGGCACACGGGCATGTGTCGAAGTAGTGTAACTCAAGGGCGTTTGTCCAGGCCATGTGAACCACACGAGCATGTGTCCAGGCTATATGCACCACACGAGCAAGGACACGGGTGTGTGTCCAGGCTATGTGGCATATAAATCGAGTCCGAATCTTGCTTTTCTGAGGCCGTGTGTGTGGCCGATACTGATCTTGACCTCCTCAATGCATGAATGATCTGAATTCGATTGTATGAGGGCTCTTTGATGCTCTATGATTGACATATGTATAACATAATTGTAAGCGTATTGTGATAGTTACTTCTGATATTGAACCATACTATGTAATTGTGGATATTTGTACACTGCATATGCATGGGTCGGGATATTGTGAAGAATGAAGTACTTTATTTCGAACTAGTGGCTAATCCACAATGCAAATAACTCTTAATCTGGCGCTTTATCGCATTTTGATTTAGTAGCTAAGCTGCGTATCTGTAAGCATGTTGGACAGATACTATGTGGTGTGTAGGGTTGGATGGGCATTTAATGCCCTTAATAGTGTGTTGGGAGGGCCGAAGATGGTGTGTAGCGGTTGAGGGTAGGAGAAACCTGCATATGAAACTGATCTGTTCTGTAAATGAAACTCAAACTACTTCTGCTTTTGTAACTGAATTGTTCTGTATCTGAATTGGAATAACTTCTGTTGCTTAATTGAATCGTATGATTCGAGAATGGTTTTTCAATTGTATTTCACTTGAATGAACACCTTTTATGCATTGAGTTCACAACTCATTTATTTACTGATTGGTTTTCAGGTGGTTCTCAAACTTGAACGGGTCGGCCCTACGAGAGCTCGGTCAAGCTTTTATCGTTCATTTAAATACTACTTTAGGAATTTTAGTAAACTATAATAGTATGACTTTTGGAGGATTATATACTCAGTTAATCTTTGAGATGGATATTATGCGATGTAAGGTTTAGTTTTATTGTGCTATATGTATGTGGTATTTTAGTATCAATGATGTAATTCTCTAGACTTGGGTTGGACGTCTATGCTGGGTTTAGGGTGTTATAGGACTGATTTGCAAAAGAGTCAAAATTAAGAATTTTTATGAAGCAATTTGACCAAATGTCTAAAATCAACTTTAAAACCCCCTTTTCCAAATAGTTTTCACATCAACTTCTTTTCCCCATATTAGTGCCATCCTTTTGTTTTCCTTTTACTCTCCCAATCAATTTTTACTTCTAATTCCTAATCCTCTTTGGTTTCTTTCACCCTTGAACCTTAAACCTTTATAAAAACCAAGAAAATCACCCAAAAACTTACATCATCTACATCATCTTCTCCAAATGTGGGTTTTTCTGGATTAGCTTCAAAGCTCGTTTTTCTTCCATCGAAGGTAACCATTCGACTTTCTATGAGTTTTAAATGATATCTAGTCCTTTAAACTGAATTCTTAGCCATTGAAACATATGTTTTAAATAAAAGCCAAAAATTGAGTCTTTAACGGTGAATTTTAGGTTTAGGGATAAAAACATGGTTTCAAAGTGTTTTCAACTTGTTTTAACATGATTATAAGGTTTCTAAACTTACTTTGAAGTTTTGTTAATGATTTCTTGAGTTTTAATAAATTCTTAGAAAATAGTCATAAAACATGTCGACAAATTTGATATCTTGAATTAAGTGGTTTTTGTAGTTTAAAGGTTAAGAATTAGTCGTAGGTGCATTATAAGATGAACATAATTAGTTTTAGGCAAAAAGATTAAGTATATATCGAGATATTCGAATTTAAAGTTTGCTATGTTATAAGTTTCAGTTACATGAGAACTTAGTCTAGGCTTATGTTTTGTATGCTTGTAACGAGTCCTTGGCTGATTGTTGGATGTATTGTTGTGCAAATTTATTGTGTTGTAGTTTCAGATTCAATAGAACCATCCACGAGTAGAGATAAAGGCAAGAAAAAGCTAGTTTGAGCTTTCAGCTTTTCGACGAAAGCGTAATTAGTGAGTGTTAGGAATAATTGCTTGTGGACATGAGTCAATGCGTTACTTGGGAATTTAGTAATAGCCTAAACCACTACTTTAAATTCCGAGTGTAAGCTTTCTCATATATGTTATCTTGTGAACTATGTGCTTATGTGTTTGTGAATATGTGAATTTGTAACACCCCAAAACCGGCCTAGGCGTTATGGCTGAATCTGCCGATGTCACATAGAATGGAATTTGAAAGCGAATTTAACAAGTTAAAACCATTTCCGTTTATTATCTTCTATTAATCTCTCGTTGGTTTCAAAATCTTTTTCTCGTTAATTTGATTCATTTAAAAACATATTCTATGGCGGAAGCTTTTAAAACCGTGACATTATAAGAAAATCGTTGTTTTAAATGAAGACGAGTTTTCGTTGAGCTTTGTAGTTTAAAACTCCATAAAAACAGTAAAAACCCCAAAATAAAAGCAAACAGTCTGAAAGTCCATATTATATAAAAAGTACTCCAAAATAAACAGGAATTAAAAACCTTAAATGGAATTAAAATAGTTTAACAGCTATGTGGTCACTATGGAGTCCTCCGCCGTACCAATCCGTCTAAGTTTGGGGATTACCTATACAGATAAAACAGAAATGGGTGAGTTTACGTAAAATCAGTGTGTAATCCTCACAGAAGTCATACGTACAGTCAAACACATTAAACAATCAATGCAGTCTAGGCCTAAGCCAATTTCAGTTTCAGTAGCAGTTTGGGCCTTAGCCCATTTCAGTTTCAGTATCAGATATGCATTAGGGCTTAGGCCCATCCTAGTAACAGTATCAGATATACATCAATCAGTAAACAGAGTCATACCCAACTAGCCTCTACACACCATCTCCGTCCATCCCTACACTCCATGTGGGGTTTAAAACACCCACCCATCCCTACACTCCAAGTAGAACCGAATGCGGCACAAAATCAGTAACTTGTAGCCGAGCTGCCAGATAATTTGCTTAGAGCCTTTCAGTACACTTCCTCCAAATATCAACATCCCAACCCAATGCAATGCAACATACAGTATATAACATGCTTATACATGTATATTAGTTATACAGGCAGTTCAGTATTCATTCATATAATCATCATGCTCAGTACATACATCATACATACAGTTCACGCATTTAAGGGTCCAAGTAGTGCTTACCAACCCTACAATAGGTTTACAGTCGACTTGGGCGACCCGTGCAACCTTAGACCACATTTCAGTTAAATGGGCTCACACGCCCATGTGGCCTGCCTATCTGGGCCCACACGTTCGTGTGGCCTATATGGCCTAATTTGGCCTTGGCCGTGTGGATAACACGGCCTGGCCTAGAATCCCACACGCCTATATGGCCCACATGGCCTAAATCAGTCTAGCCGGTGTATCGCACATGGCCTACTTGACTATCACACGACCTTGTCTTATGTGCACGGCCTGGCCTCGTCGATCACATGCCCGTGTTATGTCACACGCCCTACTACACGGGTGACCACATGCCCGTGTGGCGTCGACAGTGGGGTTTTCAGCTTTCGCCAAAACCTCGTTCTCCATATTTTCGGGTACACACTTGGTATTGATTTAGCGCAAAACCACTCCTGAGCCTTTAGACACCTAAAAATAGAGTATTCCAACAGTAATTGAGCGGATTGAATACCAATTCGATAACAATAAGTCAATAGGATACTAACTTACTGGCAACGACCACCACCGCTAATGCGTTATAAACCAGTGAAGTGTAATTCTATGCTCCACAATCTATTCCTAAGCACGAAAAATCACCTTTCAATCACCATAAATTGTTATCTTTAAAAATCCTGAACCAAAAATAAATGACAACAGAATTCTACTTACAAAAAGGGAACCCGTCAATTCCAACAAACTCGATCGATCAACGTAACCACCTGCCGAAACGAAAACCTAGAATAGCAAGTTGTAGAGATGGATAAAAGAAAAATCAGAAGGAGGGAAACAAGAGGATTTGATGTCAGATGGAAGGGGAGAGAAATTTGAAAAAAAAAAGATTAAAACAAAATAAATTCTGATAATCTCCTTAAATCCCTTAATTATCTCCACTAACCCACTACTGAGAATTCCTGTTTGACCGAAACTCTCTCGGTCAATCAAACAAAAATAAACACCCACGCTTGCGCAGCGATTCACCTTCAGTAAACTAACACTAAAGCTAACCACCAGACCTACAGGCTCGTTCTAATACAGTTCCACCAATAATTAAATATAAGTCCGCTAAACAAAAATAGAGTTTAATTCCAAAAAAAACAAAATTTGCCAAGAGCAAGGCTTGAACTTGGGACCTCTCACACACACCCAGAACACTTAACCACTTAAGTAGATACACATTTATGTCATTTCACAAAAGCCGAAATAAAAATTTTGGGGTGTTACAACTCTACCCCCTAAAAGAAAATTTCGACGTTGAAATTTACCTGGTTAGAACAAATGAGGATACTGCTAATGCATCACATCCTCAGGCTCCCATGTGGCCTCCTCAATGCTATGATTCTGCTACAGCACCTTCACTAATAGGATAGACTTCCTCCGAACAAACTTTACCTTTCGATCCAGAATTTGAACCGGCTCCTCATCGAAGGTCAAATCTGGCATAACTTCAATCTCCTCAATAGAGACAATATGAATAGGATCAGAGCTGTCTAGCTCTGGAGGTAACTCCAACTGATAAGCGACCGGTCCCACTCGCTTCAGAATTCGATAAGGCCCAATAAACCTAGGGCTCAATTTACCCTTGCGACCAAACCTCAGAACTTTCTTCCGTGGCGAGACCTTGAGAAACACGAAGTCTTCCAGAGAATACTTAATCTCACGCCTCTTCAAATCTGCATAGGACTTCTATCTATCAGAAGCTGCCTTCAGATGATCCCTGATCAGTCGAGCATTATCCTCAGTCTCAGAAATCAACTTAGGACCTAATACTCGACGCTTGCCCAACTTAGTCCAACACAAATGAGTACGACACTTACGACCATACAGAGCCTCGTAAGGTGCCATCTGAATACTCGACTGGAAATTATTATTGTAGGCGAACTCGATTAACGACAGATAATCCTCCCAACTGCCTCGAAAATCAATAACACAACTCCTCAACATATCCTCCAGGATCTGAATCACCCTCTCAGATTGACCATTAGTCTGAGGATGGAACACAGTACTGAAGTCCAATCTCGAACTCATAGCCTCATGTAACTTTCTCCAGAACCGAGAAGTAAAACGAGGATCCCTATCAAAAATGATCGACACTGGAACCCATGCAGTCTCACTATCTTAGAAATGTACAACTTCGCTAGCTTCTACAGTGAAAAATCAGTTCAGACCGAAATGAAGTGTGCAGACTTGGTCAATCGATCTAGGATGACCTAAACAAAATCCTTCTTAGTGGGTGTCAAGGGTAACCCACCAACGAAGTCCTTCGATACTCGCTCCCACTTCCATAGTGGAATCTTAACTGGGTACACCAAACCCAAAGGTAATTGATGCTCAGCCTTAACCTGCTGGCATGTCAGACATTGTGCCACAAAATCAGTAACCTCACGGTTCAAACTCAACCACCAGTGTAGTTCTCGAATATCTTGGTACATCTTATTCCCACCAGGATGCTTAGCATAATGACTACTATGCCCCTCTTTCAGAATAGATTGCCTCAAACCATTATTATTCGGTACTCAAATCCAACCACGGAAACAGAGTACCCTATCATTATTCAGCCCAAAGTCTGTGATGCTGCTAATATCAACCTGACGAAATCAAAGACCCAACAACTCATACTCTAACTGCCTATCCCGAATCTGTTCTATCTAAGTCGGCTTAATCTATAGCTCAACCAACAAACTTCCGTCGTTAAACAAACTAAGTCGAGCAAACATTGCTCTCAAAGCAGTTATCGCCCTATGCTCAACGCATCAGCCACCATATTGGCCTTGCCAAGATGGTACTCAATAGTACAGCCATAATCCTTAAGCATTTCAATCCATCTACACTACCTAAGATTCAACTCCTTCTGAGTTAGGAGGTACTTAAGGCTTTTGTGATTGGTGTAGATAATGCACTTCTTACCGTACAAATAGTGCATCCAAATTTTCAAGGCAAAGACTACAGTGGCCAATTACAAATCATGCATCGGATAGTTTTCCTCATGCGTCTTCAGCTGACAAGACTTATATGCCAAAACCTTACCATCTTGCATCAGAACACAACCCAAACCCACATGTGACGCATCACTGTATACTACAAATTCCTTTCCAGATTCAGGCTATATCAGAATAGGAGCCTGAGTCAGAACAAATTTGAGCTCTCTAAGCTCTCTTGCTACGCATCAATCCAAAAAAATGGAACACCCTTACGTAGCATCTTAGTTAAGGGCACTGCAATCAGTGAGAAACCTTCCAACAACTGCTAATAATAACCTGCTAGACCTAGAAAACTACAGATCTCAAACACGTTCTTGGGCTGTTCCCAATCCAGTACAGCCTCAATATTCCTATGGTTGACTCGGATCCCCTCAACAGACACCACATGCCTTAGAAAAGTAACTTCATGAAGCCAGAATTCACATTTACTAAATTTAGCGTAGAGCTACTTCTCACGCAGAATCTGAAGCACTACTCTAAGATGTTCATTATGCTGATCTTCAGTCTTAGAGTGAACCAGAATGTCGTTGATAAAACCTACAATGAACTGATCTAGATAGGGCTGGAACACTCGATTCATCAGATCTATAAATGTGGCCGGTGCATTCGTCAACCCGAAAGGCATAACTAGGAACTCGTAATACCCATAACGAGTCCTAAAAGCAATCTTATGAATATCCACATCCTTAACTTTGAGCTGATGGTACCTTGATCGGAGGTCAATCTTAGAGAATATAGAAGCCCTTCGGAACTGATCAAGTAAGTCGTTGATCCTCGGAAGTGGATACTTGTTCTTGATAGTCAGTTTGTTCAACTGCCGATAATCTATAAACATCTCCATAACCCCATCATTCTTCTTAACAAACAGTACTAGTGCTCCCCATGAAAACACACTAGGATGAATGAAACCACAGTCCAACAACTCCTGCAGTTGAGACTTAAGCTCTATAAGCTCTTTCGGTGCCATTGGGAGCGATAGACACTGGAGCTATACTAGGAAAAAGCTCAATACCAAATTCCACTTCTCGATTCGAAGGTAAACCCGATAGCTTCTCAGGAAATACGTCCAGAAAATCCCTTACAGTCCTGATATCCTTTACAGTAGAGTCCCTAAAAATGGAAACACTAATGTAGGCCAAGAACGCCTTACATCCCTTACGAACCAGTTTCCCAGCCACCAGTGCAGAGATCACATTAGTCAAATAATTCTGACATTCTCCAATCATGACTACCTCATTATCCTCCTCAGTTCTCAAGACGACCCTCTTAGTCGCACAGTCCAGACAGACACGGTGTTTGACCAACCAGTCCATACCTAGAATCAGGTCAAACTCCCCAAATGGAAGCTCCATCAGATTAGCCAGAAATACTGACCCTTGGACCTCTAGCAGAACATCTCTATACAATTTGCTAACTCGAACCGATTGCCCCAGTGGACTCAGTACAGTCATCTCACTAGAAGTACTCTCAACCAAAATCCCCAAGTTTCCAGACATAGTGCTAGCTACATAGGAATGTGCGGAACCTATGTCTATCAAAGCAAAATATGGTACTTCATAAATAAAGAATTTACTGGTAATGATGTCTGGAGCATCTCTGTCCTTTCGGCGAAGAGCAGTATAAACAAGAACAAGCTGCCTCGCCTCAGTCTGCCCAACACCTCTGCCTAGTGCTCTCTATCCAGGTCCCATGCTGTTACGACGTCTCGCCTGACCACAGCCCCTCGGTGGCTGTTGAACTACCCTCTGTGGCTGTTGAACTACCCTTTGTGGCTGTGCAGTACCAGAATCTGGAACTTGCACCTGATCGGCCCTTAACGAACACTCCCGAATACGATGCTCTAATGACCCACACCTCAAACATGCCCCAATCCTCCTCCAACACTCGTCTTAATTGCATCTACCATAATCTCCACACAGCTGCAATCTAGTAAGAGCAACAAGGGGCCCGGCTCTAATCGGCCCATCAGTCTTGGCCTTTTTCTTAGGCCTCTGTATCGAATTCGAGAGCTCTGAATCTCTCTTGTTCTTACCCCTCTCACGGTCTCTGTATTGGTACTCAGTGCGCTTAACCTCCTCAGCAATCTTCGCTTTCTCTACCAAGATAGAAAACTGGCGCTCCCTTTGCAGAGCTATCAGCACCCTCAGATTATCTCTGAGACCATACTCAAAATGGACACATCTCTCATACTCATCCGTCACCATGCCTCGAGCATAGCCACTCAGCTTCAGGAATTTGACCTCATACTCAGCCACAGATCGGTCACCTTACGTGAGATTCAAGAACTTATGCCACTTAGCATCAACATAACTGGCTCCCAGATATTTACTCTAAAACGTAGTCTTAAAGAACTCCCACGTCAGACGGTTAGGCTGAGTACCCTTCTTAAAAGTTAGCCACCATTGATAAGTCTCATCACGAAACAAGGAGACCGCATCCTTCAAATTCTGCTCATGGGTGCAGTCCAGATCGTCTATAATCCTCTCTGTGGCCTTCGACCAATACTCAGCCACATTAGGGGCGACTCCAGTGACACCCCTAAAACGTTCAGCTTTATTGGACCGGAGTCATTCCGTGACGACCCTCGGCCCCCTGATCCAGTATTGGGCCCAGTGACCCTCTCCAGTATCCTTAACATAGCTTGGGATAATGCGTCGTCCCTAGCCATGCGATCTTGAGGCCCAGTCTTAGTAGCAGGTGACACCGGCGTCTCACTCGTATTTAGGTACGGCATGCTACCCAAAGAAGAGGACTTAGCTCGAGCCCCTCTACGGCCCTTACCACGGCATCGAGTACCTCATCCATAGATACCACGTGCACTCATGTCTATTCAAATTTATCTGTATTGCAAATTTTAGGAATCAGTTACAGTCTCAGTAGTTATTAACAGATGTTTTATGTAAGCAGTATCAAGAATTCAAAGTTTTTTTTTTCTAAAAATATAGTCTCTATTAGTTTTAGTTTCACTACGGTTTCAGTATACACTAACTAGAGTGCTTCAGAACAGACTATCTATAACAATTTATCAGAATACTTACAGGATCAGCGTCGGAGACTCGATGTACCATATTCTCGGTCAAATTATTTTAAATCATTTGAAAACCAATTCTTTAAAAACCAAATTTTAGAACCCAAAATCCACTGCCGTATTTTGTAACCTGGCTCTAATATCACTAAATGTTAGACACCAAACCCGGCCTAGACGTTATGGTCAAATCTGGCGATGTCACATGGAATGGAATTTGAAAGCGAATTTAACAAGTTAAAATCATTTCCGTTTATTATCTTCTATTAATCTCTCATTGGTTTCAAAATCATTTTCTCGTTAATTTGATTCATTTAAAAACATATTCTATGGCGGAAGCTTTTAAAATTGTGGCATTATAAAAAAACCATTGTTTTAAATGAAACTGAGTTTTCGTTGAGCTTTGCAGTTTAAAACTCCAGAAAAATAGTAAAATCCTTCAAATAAAACCAAACAGTCTAAAAGTCCAAATTATATAAAAAATACTCCAAAATAAACAGTAATTAAATGGAATTAAAATAGTTTAACAGCTATGTGGTCACCACGGAGTCCCCCGCCGTACCAATCTGTCTAAGTCTATGGATTACCTGTACAGTTAAAATAGAAATGGGTGAGTTACGTAAACTCAGTGTGTAATCCCCACAGAAGTCATACGTACAGTCAAACACAATAAACAATCAATGCAGTCTGGGCTTAAGCCAATTTCAGTTTCAGTAGTAGTTCGGGCCTTAGCCCATTTTAGTTTCAGTATCATATATGCATTAGGGCTTAGGCCCATCCTAGTAATAGTATCAAATATACATCAATCAGTGAACAGAGTCCTAACCAACCAACCTCTACACACCATCTCCGTCCATCCCTACACTCCATGTTGGGTTTAAAATACCCACCCATCCCTACACTCCAAGTAGTACTGAATGCGACACAAAATCAGTAACTTGTAGCTGAGTTACCAGATGATATGCTTATAGCCTTTCAGTACACTTCCTCCAAATATCAACATCCCAACCCAATGCAGTACAACATATAGTATATGACATGCTTATACATGTATATTAGTTATACAGGTATTTAGTATTTATTCATATAATCATCATGCTTAGTACATACATCATACATACAATTCATGCATTTAAGGGTCTAAGTAGTGCTTATCGACCCTACAGTAGGTTTACAGCCGACTTGGGCGACCCGTGCAACATTAGAACATATTTTAGTTAAATGGGCTCATTCGCCCATGTGGCCTGCCAATGTGGGCCCACACCAAATTTGGTATTGGCTGTGTAGATCGCACGGCCTGGCCCAAAATCCCACATGCCTGTGTGGACTACCCGTATAGGCCCACACGCTCGTATGGCCCACTAAGCCTAAATTAGTCCAGACCGTGTGTCGCACACGGCTTACCTGACCATCACACGATCATGTCTTGCATGCACGACCTGACCTCGTTGATGACACGCTCATGTTATGGCACATGACCTACCACACGGGTGACCATACACCCGTCTGGTGTCGACAGTGGGGTTTTCGGCCTTTGTTAAAACCCTGTTTTTTACATTTTTGGGTACACACCTGGTATTGATTTAACGTAAAACCACTCTCGAGCCTTCAGCCACCTAAAAATAGAGTATTCCAATAGTGATTGAGCAGATTGAATACCTAATTCGATAACAAGAAGTCAATACGATACTAACTTACTACCAATAACCACTACCATAATGCGTTCTAAACCATTGAAGTTTAATTCTCTGCTCCATAATCTGCTCCTAAGTACAATAAATCACCTTTCAATCACCCCAAATTGTTATCCCTAAAAATCCCGAACCAAAAATAAATGACAACATAATTCTACTTACAAAAATGGAACAAGTCAATTCAAACAACTTGATCAATCAGCGTAACCACAAGTTGAAATGAAAACCAAGAATAGCAAGTTTCAGAGATGGAGAAAATAAAAATCAGAAGGAGGGAAACAAGAGGATTTGACGTTAAAAATTTTAGAAGGAGAGAGAAATTTGAAAAAAAGGATTAAAACAAAATAAAATCTGATAATCTCCATAAATCCTTTAATTATCTCCACTAACCCACTACCCAGAATTCTTGTTTGACCGAAACTCTCTTGGTCAATCGAACAAAAAGAAACACCCACACTTGCGCAAGGATTCGAACACAAGACCTTCAGCAAACTAACACTCAAATTAATCACCAGACTAGCAGACCCATTCTGATACAATTCCACCAATAATTAAATATAAGCCCACTGAACAAAGATAGGGCTTAATTCCAAAAATAAAAAGAATTGCCAAGATCAAGGCTTAAACTTGGGACCTCACACACACACCTAGAACACTTAACCACTCAAGCTGATACACATTTATGTCATTTCAAAAAAGACGAAATAAAATTTTTGGGGCATTACAGAATTGAGATGAGATGTTATAACATGTGATATGTGGTTATAATAATTGTTGTGAAAGTGCAAATGTGTACATGTTATGTATATGTTAAATGTTAGTGACAGTGTTTTGCTAAAGATGCAAATATGCAGTGATAGTGCCCGGATAATATGTAACAGCCCGAATTAGGGGCTAGTCAGAACAGTGGTCTCGGGATCACTAATTTGAGGTTGAATAAAATTATTTTGATATTATTTTATGTGTTATAAAATGTTTATAAAGATGCACGAGAATTTTGGTGCTTTAATTTTAGTGATTGAAGGCTTAATTTCGAAAAAGGACTAAATCGCATAAAGTGCAAAAGTTCTATTTTAATTGCTAGAGGTGCCTAGTAGCAATAGAATTTTTATTGGAAGCCTTTAATGTGCAATTAGACCTATCTAAAGGTCATAGCCGGCCATAAGGGGGACAAGATGATTAAATTAGTCAATGATTTGGTGGTGTTAGGTGATTAATGAATAAAATAAAAGAAAAATAAAGAAAAGAAAAGTATCATCATTTCTTCTCTTTGTCACCATCGAAAATTGGCAGCAAATAGGGGTTGGAGAGCTCAAAAATTTTAACAAACTTTTCTCCTCACAAGTAAGTGTTTTAGTGATTATTTATTGATAAAAATTGTACTTTTGAAACCCCTAAAGCTTAAGCTAGCTAAAGAGGGGACTATCTTGCAAAATGGTTGAAAGCTAAAGAGGGGACCATGAAAACACCTAAAAGGACCTTTTTTTTGTAAAGGTTGTAAAATAAGTGGTAAATGTGTGTAATAGTTGAAATCTTAAGTTGCTATAGAAGGGAATATGAATTGGCTAGGCTTGTTTAGCAAAGAAGTTGGATGAAAATCAATATACGAGCTTAGGGGCAAAACTGTAATTTTACCAAAGTCCAAGGGCAAAATGGTGATTTTTCCAAAGTAGAAATTTTAAAATGTATTAATTGGTATGGTGATTAAATGAGTAAATTTTATTGTTCTAGATCAAAGCAAACGAGATTCAGACCTAGAACGGGAGAAAAGAGAGATATGGACAAATAAGTCCTTTCTACCCTTTTCAGTATCGAGGTAAGTTCGTGTGCTAAATAATGCAACTCTAACTGAAATATTTAATATTTTGATGTTGTATAAATTGTATATTGCCTCCATGTACATATTAAATACTTTTTGACGGGATGTCAAGAAATGAAAGTCTTAAATTGAATCTAAGAATAGAGGGAATGCAAATGTGATGACACTGTGATAATTAAGGTCCCGTGTAAGATCATATTTGGAATATGGCCTCGGTGTGAGATTTCATGTAAGACCATATCAGTGACATGGCATCGATATGATATTATGTGTATGAGACTCAAGAGTGTTCTTTAGCCTTTTGAGTGATTCAACAGGTATGTTGAAAATGAGGAAGTATGTGGTTATACCATGAGAGGTACAGGTATGTGCCAGAACTCAATTGAGGTGAATTCGGTATATGATGAACCCATGGTGAGTTATGTGTAAATGATGCATCTTGATTGCATATGTTATATTTATTAATGCATTGTGTGAATACAAATGACTATTGTAGAAATCTATTTAAGAATGATAGTGCGTGAGGATATTCCTAGATGAACATTCGGAATAGGAAAATATGTGTGGATAAATATCCGTGAATGTGTAATCAATGGTGGACTGTGCGGGTTACCACCTTATTAATTGTTAGCGATGGGCTGTAAGCGATACCATCACCAATATTATTAAATGGTGGGCTGTGTGTGTTACCACCTTATTATTTGTTACCCATGGGCTGTGTGTGATACCATTGTGCTTAGTATTAAATGGTGGGCTATGTGCGATACCACCTTATAAATTGTTAAATGGTGGGTTATGTGCGTTACCACCTTATAAATTGTTAAATAGTGGGCTATGTGTATTACCACTTTATAAATTGTTAAATGATAGGCTATGTGCGTTACCACCTTATAAATTATTAAATGGTGGGCAGTGTGTGGAACCACCAAGAGTTTGCCATTATTCCAAATGGATCATTGAGAAATTGTTTAAGTATATGCTTCATGGATTGTTGTGATGATGAATGCAGGGATTGTGTTCTAATAAATGAGAGTACTATAATTGTCACATGGTTAGAATGTGGTAAGAGACGGAATGAGTAAGCATTATGAATGATTGAATGGGTAACCATGAGCTTAAGAGTAAATCTCATTATAACACCTTTGTCGCTGAGCATAATCAATGAATGTCAATAGTTTATTATTATTTGCATATGAACTTACTAAGCATTATTGCTTACTCCTCTTCCTTTCTTATCTCTTATAGGTTAACTTATCTAGCTCGAGTTGGAGACCGCCAAAGATACTTTCACACTATCGAACAGTCAATTGTGTATGAGGTTTCAAGTCTTTTTGAGATATGGCATGTATAGAGATCTTATTTTGATTTAATTAAGTCATAGTTAAAGTAGCCATGTGTTAGCTTAAAAGAGTTATGGGTTGGTTGTGTATAGCTATGGATGATGGCTCATGTCAATTGTAATAGTGCTATTAATTGTTCCCCCTTGTATATGGGAAGATAGTTTGATTTTTATGATTCAAATGTGATTATTCAAGAGTTATAATTGATGATTTGAGAATGTTGTGTGATGATATGTGAATGTGTGCAAGTGAGGGTCGCTAAATGGCTTGGAAAATAGCCTTGAATTGGTCCACACGGGTAGACACATAGGAGTGTGTCTAGGCCGTGTATGATACATAGTCAGTCCCATGGGTGCGTGACTTGGCCGTGTGTCCCCTACATGTTAGTCTTGCAAGTCAGTGTCGACCACGGGCTAGACATACGGGTGTGTGCCTAGGCCGTGTGACCCTTATGAGGTTGCTGATGTCAGAAACAGAATACCCAGGTTTTCACACATGCGTGAGGACATGAACGTGTCTAGGCCGTGTGGAGCACACGGGCCAAGCACACGGGCGTGTGTCTGGTCTTCTGAAAACCCTTGTAGGTTCGAAAAGAAAATAATTCTACACGGACGTGGAACAAGGGCATGCACCACTGATCGTTGTGTGATGTGAGTCTTAAAATTTATATAATGAATGATCGAGCTTAGAAACTAACTATCACCATGATTGAGGCAAGTGCATCTATCGAACAGTAGTATAGCTTAGTGGCAAGACTAGATTGTCGAATCCAAAGGAACCAAAAGTACTAATACTGACTCTTTTTTTTATTATTTAGCCTAAGAATTAAATGATTTGTTGTTTAATCTAAAAGTAACTAACTACTAAGCTAAAACGTTAAGACACAGAGAATGAATTGGGAAATACTTGTGGGAAAAACCAATTGATTAAGACAATACCCAAGGAAGAATCCATCAAGATTTCACTTGTTATCTAACTCTGAACCAGAGGATTTATTCACTTGGCTTGATTCGTAGGATTTTCTAATTTATATTAATACCTCTGTTGAGGCTACCAACGTCTAACCCTAGGTTGATTAATTGAAATCTCTTTCTAATTAAAACCACTAAGATTGCATTAACTCGATCTATGGACTACTATATTAGGTTGGACCCTAATCTAATCTTTAGGGTTGCGATCAACTCCGCTTAACTATGCTAGATCTACTATTAGACAAGGTCTTTTCCTCCTTTGCCTTAGCACATCAATACTTGAATCAATATCCTGAAATATCAAAACAAGAATTAAGAACAAATCAAATATTTATCATATAGTTCAGAAAACAATAACAAGGTCCGTCTTAGGTTTCATCCCCTTAAGGTATCTGAGGGGCTTAGTTTATAATTATAAAAGAATACATCTCAGAAGAAAATATAAAACAAAACATAAGAAAACCCTAAAACCCCCTGAAGGAATTGAAGGAGAGATCCTCCGTCTTGAGTATGATTTCAGCTTCTTTGGATGAATCAACTGGCTTTCTTCGAGTAAATTCCACAATTCTGACCTCTCTGGCTTGGCTCCTTGGCCTAGCTGGATGGCCCCTGAAGGTTGGCCTTTAGGGTGTATATATAGGTGTAATAACCATATTTTGCCCGGGCCTTTAACCGAAACCCAAACCCGGGCCCATCAAGTAATAAAGAAAAAGAGAAACACAAAAATAAAAATAAAGCAGTCCAAATGTCGATTCTGAGCAAAATTAAAGCCCAAAAATAAAGTAAACCAAAATAAACCCAATAGTCCAGAAATAAAACAGTCCATTTACAAAATTACAAAAACCCAAAAAGAAGCCCAATACAAGCCCAAACCCGAATGGCCCATTTCACAAACTAAACAGAAACCCTAGGGTTTCAATTTCCTACAGCCGTCGACGCTCCACCTACCAGCACCCCTCCTCATGCCTCGGCAACTGCCCACCGCGTCCCCACACGCGCTCTTGCACCACATCTGCCACGCGCCCATGCACCCTGACGATTCGAGTTCCCCCAGACTCCTCGTTTGTCGCCCACCACTGTCGCGCCTCGACCAAACGCTCGCGCGCGCCCCAAGCCTCGCCCATGCCCTGCAGAAACAAAAGCAACAAACATAGAAACAAAGAAGGACAAACATAGAAACGAGGAAAAAAGGAGCATGGGGCGAAATAATAGATTAATAAAAGGATAGAGTCGTATCTTTCGGCTATAAAGCCGTTAAAATCGTTGTAAAAAGGGGACCCTTTTCTTTAAAAAAGGCCGCGAATAATCGATCGAGAATCGAAGAAACAAAAACAAAAGTCGATTCGGCTTCCATTTTTTTGAAATACCAGACAATCAATCGAAAACGAAAAGAACAATCGAGTAATAAAAAAGGATCGAAAAGGTTGATTTCGACCTAAGTCTCTTTTATTAGTGTCTCATCTCTTTTATTCTCTTCATGATTTCTTTCTTTAATCATCGACGCATAAAACACCAAAAGAGAAAGAAGGAGAGAGACCATACCTCGCGCAGAAGAGCAGACGTTCTAGCTCCTTCGTCGAAATCGAAGTCGGCGCGGCCGTCGATCGAAAATATCGGAGTGTTAGGGCCCGGTTTAAAGTGAACACCGAAATAGCTTGGGTTTGCCTTTAATCGGCCGATTTCGTGAGGATAGGGAGCGTTTCCCTTCTTTTTGCGAGAATGAAGTCAGTGAATGAAAACACAAAAGGAAATTTTGGTTTTAAATAAAACGAGAAACGACGTCGTTTCAAGGGGGCAGGGTCCGCGTGTCAACCCATTGGGCGACTCGGATCCGCGCCCCTCTGCGCTTTAAATGGAGTATTTACGTGTTTAGTACCTCGGATCTTCGGTCCTATCGCAACATGGCCCTACCCCGAAACGCCGCGTTCCAAGACTTGGGCGAATTTCGTTTTAAACCCCCTCAAATTCTGGCGCATTTGATTTGAGTCCTAAATCCTGTTTTATTTGTTTAATTAACCTTTCAATTTTATCTCACATTCAATCGAGTTTTTATCCTTCTGTTTAAATTGTTTAAAATTAATTTATTAACTTTGGTATGTTTTAAATTACTTACCTATACTTTTATTGTATATACTTATCTTTCATTTTTTTGTAATATTTGAATGATTCAAAATTGACTTATTATTAGATAAATATCTTACGTCATTAAACTATATATATGTTTTTAGATTATATTGTATACATTTTTTTTGCATCGTTTTAGTTGTTTATTCCTTTAATTTTCTTTCATATGTACATACATATATTTTCTTCTAAATCCGTTTATATGCATTCATCATTTTTTTTATGTTCTACTTTATAATATATTTTCGTTCATTTTAAGACTTCCTATGTATCGTTATTTTCTTATATAAACTATTCATATGAGTTTTCTTTACTTCGTGTATGTTTTCTATATAAATCAATATGTATTTTTTTATATAATATGTTTTGATTTTCTCCTTGTATAATATTTTACTTTTAAAATTCATTTACCACATCATTTCATATTAATTATTTTCATCTTCGCATTTTAATCTATGTTGAATTCCGGGTATAAGTCTATACATGCAATTTGTAGCTTAGCATCTCTCTCTAACTTATCTTTTCGTCTTGAATGTTAATATTTGTATGGTGTGTCACCCTTGCATGAACCTTAATTTGTTCTTTGTGTTTTCATTATTGCCATATATTACCATTTTATATGCACACTTATATTTTTTGCTTCATTATTGTATTGTGATTAAATTTTTAACTTATTGCGTGAAAAATTATCCATCCGAATAAGCCAAACAAACACATTTTGAGTCAATTGTAAAATCACTTATTTGAAAAGGTTATTAAAAGATAAGGCAATATTCTACGCTTGGAAACCCGAGAGATCGTGCCCTATGTATTGGGTTTCGGTTTCCTGCTTAGCCAAACGTTCGAATATCCTTTTTATATTTTAATGCATGAGTCTCGAGGATTAAGAGATAATCTTGGATTCGATGATTAAAATCATCGTGTCCTACGTACTGGATGTGATATTTTGTTCCTTCGGAACAAGAAAATCTTGATATTCGATTCGAGAAAACTAAGTACTTCTAAAAATGATCGATTTTCTCTTTATTTTTTAAATTTTCAAACTTTCGATATTAGGACATTAATTAATCAATTTGGTACCGATTTTGGGCGTTGCGAGGGTGCTAACCCTTCCTCGCACGTAACCGACTCCCGAACCTATTTTCTCAAATTTCATAGACCAAAGCCACTATTTTAGTAAACTAAAACGTTTTTATTAAAACAAGGTGATCCGATCACGCCCTAATAATGATCGGTGGCGACTCCCTATTTTTAAAAAGTCGATTCCCGTTTTGTCAAAAAATGGTTACGACAGCTTGGCGACTCCACTGAGGAACTCATTGAGAGTCAGGCCGTGAATTGATTGATTTTTGTCCTTTTGATTGAAAGTTTGGAAATTTGTTTTGAAAAATTGTGTTTCTCTTTAATGCATTTGCTTGTGCTATAGTGTCGAGTCTCGTGAAATACTTTGGCATTGCATTGCATGACCATTGAGGTCGTACCCTTAAGTGGGAGTGAGAAGCTACTCTTTCGTGAGGTTTTCACCTCCGTGCAAGATAGTGGGTCACTTTCGGGATACATCCGTACTTATGTCTTCGTGAGATCGTTATCTCCGTGCAGCCATAGGGAAATGTATCCCCCTGAACTGAACTCGGTCCATATGAGCCTATAACTGATGAGGATCGAGGAATCTGCTGGTTCAGGTCCCCTTACTTTAGAACCAAACCTCATATAGCGAGCCTTAAGAGCCTACCCTAGATAGAGCCACGCTAAACCCCTAGAGGTCACCTCGATAGGTGTTTTATGTTCATCATTTCTCCTGCACTGATGTTTGTTTTGCGTTTGTTTATTTCTCTTACACTAACATGTTTTCTCTCATTTTGGTTGCATTGCATGCATTTTTCATATTTAAGAGGCATTGATTCGGGTTCGATTGCTAAAATAGAAAGTTTGCCATGGAAAACAACTTTCTTGATAAAGTGGAAGATAATGCGGCGATCCAAATTTGGTCAGAGACAACACAACTAGAAAAGGGAGATAGTCTAGCGGCCGGGCATGTGTCAGAATTAGGGGACTACACTCGTATTAGTGTAGCGCACAATAACCTTCACGAGTTAAAAGCTATGTGGGATCAACGAAATGATGAGACCAATAGTTCATTCTGCCATGTTTATGGAGATTTGTCGCACTTGCTCGATGTCAAGGCAGACGAACAGTTATTTTGAGTTATCACTCAGTTTTAGATTCCCGCGTATAATTGCTTCACTTTTAGAAAAGTGGATTTGGTACCCATCATAGGAAGATACATAGTCTACTGCATTGCCCGACGACTGAGGTTGATAGAATCTATTTAAGAGCGGCTTATGTCCCAGCCTTTTAGAAAAAATTGATGAGCATTACGGGAATGAGTGGGCAATGAATCACAACTAAGATCAAGCAAAAGGGTAAGCGTAAGTGCATCCCATGGAAGAACTTGAGAGATTAGATTTTAACCCATCTTGATATAAGTAAAAGAGTCGACATTTTCGCACTGAGCATATACGGGTCAATATTATTCCCCAGAGCATTAGGACATGTAGAGGAAGCTATCATAGATTTCTTCGACCGACTCAGTTAGGGAGTTATACCAGTTCCTGCAATCTTGGCTGAGGCTTTCAGATCATTGAATGCATGTAGAAGATCCGGAGAAGGTAGGTGTGCGGGGTGTGCACAACTGTTAATGGTTTGGTTTCACAGCTACTTCTGGAAGGTGGATGAAGTTTCTTGTTAGATCTTTACAGATAACTATTCCCCATTGAAAGAGATAGCAGAAGTGTCAAGAAGAGACTGTTCCCCGAGACGACAGAAGTGCCAAGAAGAGATGCCGTATCAGAAGAGAATTGGATAGCATTTCTTCAAAATCTTCAGGAGGCGGATATCGAATGGAGAGCTCCTTGATTTTTACCCGACGAGATTCTGTTTTGATCAGCGACACATGGCCTAGCATAATGTGAGCTCCTGTATAAAGGGGAAAACTACGAGAAAAGAGAGGAGAAATTTCTATCGTTTGGAACCAAGTGAAAGGTTGACCGTAGGATCAAATACTACTCCCAAATGTAACAGATGGATCAGTAGAAGAATCAACGATAACATCACATGGCCAATCAATGGAAGAGAAAATTCCAAGAGGCTCAGGCTCAGAGAGAGGCTATAGAAACAAGCCTACCAGAGGCCCAAAGCGACAAAGAGAAACTAAAGGCTAGAGCAGTGGAGCTTGAAAAAACACTTTATCCGTATAAAAATTGCAATTCTGTGGCTGAGTTGAGAGTCAGTTTAGAGAAAATTGAGGCAGTGAAGGGAAGAATAGAAGAGTTGGAGTACGTAGTAAACTTAAGGTAGAGCTTCTTGAAGCAAATGAGGAGTGTGGGAAGGAATGCCTTCATCATTCTCAGAGTCAAGTCAGGGACTAGGACTACCTTACGGGCAAAGCTATGACCCAAATTCGGGAGGTGGCTGAATATTTGTAAACTTTGGCAGTGCGGGCTGACATACTAGGTGTGAAGTACGAGCCGACATCAGGCAGGGGTCAAGAATTAGCTTCGTTGCTCGAGAAGCGAAGCCGTATTTATAATCCATTTTATGTAAAGAGCTTTGTTTTCTGAAAAAGTTTTCTGAAAGAAGTTGAACCTAAATCGATGCCTCTTCACATCCATGCATTTGCATTACATTGCATCATCATAGAAAGGGGGTGTTGATTCATATTCAATTGCTAAATAGGAGAGTTTGTCATAAGGAAATGTGTTACTTGATGAAATGGATTGTAATACGGTCGTCTGAACATAGTCTACGTGACAACGAAAGTAGGCCTTACCTGAAGGTTCAAGCCTACAAAGATTGTTCGGAGGTCATCAAAAGGTCGACCTGGACCAAACAACAAAGAGCTAAAAGAGACTTCTATTGAAGAAGTTCAAAGGACACATCCATAAACATCCAGATACGAAGAAGAGGATTTACCTGAAGGTTCAAGCCGACAAGGATTGTTCGGGAGTCATTAGAGGATTACGAGTATCGCGGAGGTTAAGCGAATGACGAGGTACGACCTGGACCAAGTGACAAGGAGTTAGAAGAGATGTCTATTGAGAAAGGTCACGGGACACAATCACAAACTCCAGACACGAAAGAGAGGATTGGTGTTTTCACCTAGACTATGAGGACACGGCCGTCTGAGCAATCCGTTTTAATGTAAAGAAACGTATTTCCTGGAAAAGTTCTTCTAATGGAATTGAAATCATGATCAACGCCTCTCTTTCTTTTTGCATTCATCTGATGCATTTGCATTGCATTTCATGCATTTGCATTAGATTGTATCACATGCATTAGAATTTTTAGAAAGACTCTAATCAGGTGAAATTGTTTCGCTAACCTAGAAAACATGGAGCAAAGGTTGGAGAGATTAGAGGAAAGACAAATATTGATCCAAGAGCAATTGATCCGAATTCAACAACAGATACAAGAGCAATCAACCAGAATTCAACAACAGATGCAAGAGCAATCAACCAGAATTCAACGAGAGATGTGAGAGCAAATGCGAGAATTCCAAGAGAATATGATATGCCATTTAACCCAGCTATTAGCGGGAGGATTTGAAACAATGAGGGGCCAAGTGGTCAACAATATGGAGGAATATGAAGAAATTGTCTATTCCCCGATAAATATCCCAACTCAACCAGACGCGCAGTCGCATGGGGGACCCGTCACTATCAGGCCCCAATATTAGACTAATACTTCGACCCCGCTGGACTTCTTGATGGGCTCATGTTTTAACCCTAAGGAGGGTCGGACTAAACCAATGGTCCAAGCAGAGGCAAAAGAAAGGAGGGAGCGGACATTGAAAGCCCCTAAGAAAAGGGAAAAGGAAGTGGGTAGTACGAGCAGGGATGACCAAAGACCATTCACTGCGTTCCCACCTAATAACACGCCTACTCCAAACCTGTAACACCCCAAACCCGGCCCACAAGCCCTGACCGGATCTGGTATGTCACTGTGGAAAAACGTTTGAGAAGATTCGACTTAAAGATAAAATCATGGCAACTTATTGAGTTTGTAAAACGGGGACCATTTAAAAGTCTGAAGTAAAGTGTGGTGTTTATAAAAATATCCGGATTAAAACCTTAATATATATTTTAAGATAAAGTTTGCCGAAAATAAATTGATTTCAAAATAATAATTCAATCGTCAATTTGCTTTAAAATAATAAAAATACTCAAATAATTTAATTGGGCCTTATTACAATAAATACTCATCCAAATACTGAAAATATTGAAAATTATAAATTCTATTAAATAAGGAAAACAACTTCTGCATGGCCACCTTTGTATCCACTCCAACCCGGTCTGATCATCATACATCACCTGCGATGTTTAATAAAAATTGGGTGAGTCATACAGACTCAGTGTGTTATTAATCCACTAAATTCCACCCACATATTAACCACATATTAACCCATATATCAGATAACAAATATCATATTCACATATTATCACATTCTGGGCTTGGCCCATATTCAAATCACTTATCAGGTAACAGGGTAATTAACCGCATAATTTCCACATATCGGGCTTAGCCCATTTTCACAATAATTCACATATCCATTGAAATTATGCAAAGTGCACCCAACCCAACCTAGGGTCCATCCTCTACACACCCCCGTATCCAGCCACCACACCAGGGGATTACCAAATCACCCTCCCCTTTTTACTCCAAAAGGCAATCAATGCCGTCCACGTGCAATTAAGCACAATAATCCACAACGCGACCTCAGTCAGCGCCAATCCACGATGTAGCCGTAGCTAACACCAAAACCACGATGGGACACATAGTCACTCATCAACCCCGATATGGCACATAGCCGATATCAACCACGATGAGGCACACAGCCACTCATCAAGCCACGCGAACTAAATCGCAATTAATCCACAACGTGACCTCGATCCAACGTCAATCCACGATGTAGCTCAAGGCTAACATCAAACCACGTCATCAAGTACACCCGCACCTTCTTTCATATCGATCCCAACCCATGCACATGCAACATTCCATAATGACATAATATAGTGATGCATGAGCATGTTCATCAAGCATAGTCATAACACATATTCATATTAATAATCACATTTTATCAAATTTGGTACTTACCGGATTATCGGCATACCCCTTGAAGGTATCCATATCACAATTTCCACTGCACTAGTTAGCACATTCATAACACACATACAGATATCACATCCAATCATAAACCCTGAAAACGGTAGGCTAACTACACACCTAATCACTTGGAGTTCTAAACTCTCGATCCCGATGCTATCGCTAAGCGAAACTACAGCTATTTGCCTATAGCTTTCCCTCGCTGCTGGCCCACACCCCGGTGGCCAATCCCGAATCGCCGATACAGATCTTTTCTTAAACTTCGGGATAGGGTTCACCCTTTCCCCTTCTTGACTGGTATTCATCTCCATCATAACACTTAATCAGAACAATCGATTTAATCATTAATGTACGAAATCTTAACCAAATATCCACAACTTAACATACTTACCGAAATAATCTTGATTCCCGAAAGCTTGCTCTACTTCTGTCGATTTGCCCCTAGAAGACCATAATCCAAATCGATCAACACTTAATCACATAGTATGGCCTAGGGCCGAGTACCATACCTGCTTACCTTAATCACTTTAATTCCAAAAGGGCTCCTTAGTGCTTCCTTGATGAAATGAATCCCGGAAAACTCCCTCAATGCACCTTGACATTAGCTACACATAAGAGAACATATTACTATGGCCTTAATGGACATTCGGCCCACCTTAGACCAAAGCCCACTTATAGATTTCGGTATACTTACTAAGAAGAACTCAAAACCGATTGCTAGGAGAGAACTTACTTACCACTACGCCAGCACCCTTAGAGAAACAACTTCTAGATCCAAAAAGAAAGAGTTTCGGCACCTTAATGATGAAAAGAGATCACGCCAAAGTGGAGGGAATTTATGCTTAGAGGATTCGGCAATAAAGAACAGGGGTAGAGGGGTTTCGGCTTTTGTCAATAATGGAAGAAAGAATAGTTTTTGGGGAAGATGATGATTTCGAATGAACAAAGCAAAGAAGAAAAGATACCTATGGCTACTTCAACATTCGGTTTTGGCTTCAAAGAAAAGAGAGGAAAAGAGAACCTCTTTTGACTAAAACTTTCAGTCAAAGAGGAGAATGAAGAAAAGAAATCCCAAGAACTGATCCTTCCCTATTTATACTACCCAAATTCGGCACACCTATCTCCACTTATCAAATCCCAATTTTAATCTCTTATTTTATCTCTTAATCACCTATTCAAAATAAATACAATAAATCTACAATTATCCTTTTATCTGCTCATTCAAAATAACTTGAATTAATCCTTACTTATTCAAATAAAATATCACCATAATTATCTCCTATCTACTTATCTAAACTAAATAAAATAAATCAAACTTTATTCAAAATAAATTGAATAAACCAATATTTATCTTACCTTATAGCCGAATTTCCAATAAATAATGACCAAGCTTATCACCTCCTAAAATAAATAAAATAAAATCTTATTTATCTACTATCTATAGCCAAATATTTAAAAGAAACACAAGGCTTATCCTTACCTTCCAAAGTCCCAAAGTCGTCCATCTCTTCTCCCTTGCTTTGACGTCATATGCAAAAATAAAATAAAACACCCATTTGCTGCCCCCAGGTTTCGAACATGGGACCTGCTGGAGTCACCACACGTTACCAGCCACTTTGCTGCTAGCTTCTTTGCGTCATAAACACCCAACAATTCTTTTTAAGGCCTTCTTCTCCCTTAGCGCCAACTTGGAAAAATAAAATCACGCTTATGCTGCTCACAAGACTCGAACCCAGGCCCTTCTCCCCTGCTCATGGCGTCATTCACCAAGCCCTTAAGTGGCGCCTTGCAGCCACTTTACCAAGGCTATTCTTATGTCCAAAAACGCCTAAAACTTCCCTTAAGGCCTCTTTAGCCCAATTCCCTTTTTTAACGCCAAAATAAAAGTCTCTAATGCCTCCCACGTTGCTCGAACCTCCTCCCCCTTGGCACTCCCTTTGACGCAACCTTCTCCCCTTGCACCCTTGCGCCTTCATGCCACATTACCACATGGTTCCTTGTGTCATGCTTCACACAGAATTCCTTTTCAAGCCTCATTTACCTAACTCCCCCTTTTTAACTTAAAAACCAATAATTTTCCAAAGCTTTCTCTTCCATCCTAGAACTCTAAAAACCCTTAATACACTTCCAAACACTGCCAAAACCTACTAGCTCATGAAGTATGCACGAACGCATAACCCCTAATCTAGGATGTTACAGTTAATTGTAACACCCCATACCCGACCCACGAGCCTGGACCGGATTTGGTATGTTCCTCGAAGTAAACCGGTTAAAAATTCTTTTATTACTTTGGAAATCTGTGTGTTTTGAAGATAGTTTGCTGGTGGGTTGGGCTCGAGTTGAAAACAAATTTATTTTATATTGAAACCCATTTAATTTCAAGTGACAAAATATTTAAAGTTTATTTTAAATTAAATTGACTTAATCTCTAATAAATAAAATTTCGTAACATAGTAAATAAAACAGAAAATAACATAGTTCACTATGGCCTTATTACATCAAATAAAAACCCAAAATGAAATTTAAAGTATTTAGAAAAATAAAGAGTCCACATAATAATTTCCTTGCTGGGCAAGGCCACCACTAAGCTCCTGCCGACCCGGTCCATTACTGATCATCCCCAGAAAAATGTTCCCACAACGGGGTGAGTCAACAGACTCAATGTGTAACACAGCACTAAGTCTTAACAAATTTAGGCATTTCATAGCATACATATTCATATATCATTAAATAAAAATGATGCAACCCGAACCCAAACCTAGATAGCCATCCGCTACACTTCTCCCGTACCAACCTAAACACCGTGGGACTACTAAGTCGACCCTCCATCCGCTACACACCATCGAAGGCTGCCGCTGCAGACGACATGCTCATCGCCCTTATAATTTTTGTGGCATAGCCACCATATAATATTTGTGTCATGTGACACCACATTCAGATAATGTGACCGAAGTCACCACATTCACTTCCCTTTTTTCATGTAACCCGTATGCCCCATATTATACATGCCATGCATTTCACTTTCTTATCACTTATCACATGTTAAATATAATATATTTCATAATCCTAGTAGGAGTAGGAAACGTACCTGAGTACTTTGTACCATAACATGGTACCTTAGCCACATTCTTACACTTTCATATTAACACATATATCAAGTTAAAGCCATAAATCTATTAAGATTAGTGTGGGGTACACACCTGGTATTCTTATTGAGTTACTGATTTCCCGAAAAACCCGATCTAGGCTTTAGATTCTCAATCCCTTGTTTACCGATTTGATTAATAATCAAATCCCGGAAACTTGTATTCTTCCCCTTTAAAATCGGCTAATCACTAGATCCCTTGAATCGGATAGTTTTCGGTTAAAACAAATAGATCTAAGTACTAAGATAGGGCCTTGGCCGATTACATATCCACTTACCTTGTGATGAAATTCCCGAAATTGATCCTTGCTTCCTTAGGGATGTCGAAATTCCTATAACCATAATGTTAGATTTAATCTAACATTAAAACATAAAACATGGCCTTTGGCCGAATATACATATGTCTTACCTTGAATCTTTAAATCCCGAAACTATCTTCCTGGTTAATGGAGATGCCGAAATACCCTAGATCTGAAATCCCGGATTTCACCTTCTATATTTCAATCAACAAGATTAGGAGGGATTAGACTAACTTTCGGCTTAAAAGAAAGGAATACAATTATGACTATAGATCCTTACCCTTTATATTGAAATCGGCAACACCTTTTGAACTCCAAAAATATTCGGCTATGGCCTAGATGTGGATCAACAATTTCGGCTTCCTTGAATAATCGGCTAGGGGGTTATCTTTGGGGTTTCAGCTTTTGATGGATTGGAAAGAAAAGAAGAAGAAAAATAGAGGATTCGGCAATGGTGAGCCTTTGAGAGGGAGCTTGCGGTGTTGTCAGAAAAAAGAAATTGGGGAAGATGATAGGAGAATTTCGGCAGAGGCTTGCTTGGAGAGAAAATGTAGAATGCCTCACTTTTCCTCCTATTGCCGAAATTACTAGGCCAAGACTCCCTTACTTGGCCATCACTCTTCTATTTTGATAGCTTTATCTCTTTAATTTAAAAAAAATTAAAGAATAAATCCTCATTTATCTCTTGAAAATAATCTAAAATAAATCCATTATTTATCCCCTATTTAGCCGAAATTTTTGAAGGATTTAAACTCCTCCCTCAATGCCTTATTGCCGTACATTACCTCTTCTAGTGCCGAAAAAAATAAAACTTTATTTGCTTCCCACGCGACTCGATCCTTGGCCCCCCTTACCCTTGCTTGTGGCGTCATTTCCAAAGCCCTAAGTGGCATCTCCAGGCCACTTTTCCAAGCCCAATTTCATGTCATATTTCCTTCATAAATTTTCTTAAGACCACCTTGCCTTAGTACCCTCTTTTAAACTTTAAACTTAACATTTCTAAAGCATTTCCTTACATTTCGAAGACATCTCCTTACATTTCCAAGACATTTCCTTACATTCCCAAGACAAGACATTTCCTTACATTTCCAAGACATTTCCTCACATTTTCTAGACAAAGCATTTCCTAGGTTCTAAAAATGCACACAACACATCCATATCACAATAGACATGCTATTTCATAAAATTAAGCAGAAATGCACAAGCCTAATTTCAGGATATTACAGTTCCACCCCCTTAAAATAATTTCGTCATCGAAATTACCTGGCTAAAATAGATGAGGGTATTGCTGTCGCATTGCTTCTTCTGGCTCCCACGAAGCTTCCTTCGATCCATGATTTCTCCATAATACTTTGACTAGAGGAACTGACTTCCTCCGTAACACTTTCACATCACGTTCCAATATCTGAATAGGCTCTTCCTCGTAGGACAGGTCTGGTCTTAGCTCCACCTCTTCGACTGGTACCACATGAGATGGGTCTGATCGATATCGATGTAGCATGGATACATGGAATACGTCGTGCATCTGTCTCAATTCCGAAGGCAATTCTAACTGGTATGCCATTGGTCCAACTCGCTTCAACACTCGACAGGGCCCTATAAACATTGGGCTTAACTTCCCTTTCTGACCAAACCTCATCACCTTCTTCCAAGGCGAGACCTTATGGAATACCTAGTCTCCCACATCAAACTCTATCTCTTTTCGCTTGAGGTCGGCATACGACTTTTGCTTGTTAGAGGCTTCTTTCAACCGTGCCCGAATTATCTCAACCTTCTCTTCGGATTCGGCCATAATCTCAGGACCCAAAACTCGATGTTCTCTCAATTTCGTCCAACACGTAGGAGTCCGACACCTTCGACCATACAGTGCTTCGTACGGTGCCATCTGAATACTAGCTTGGTAGCTATTGTTGTAGGCGAACTCTGCTAAAGGCAAATAGTCCTCTCAACTTCCTCGGAAATCCATCACACAGCCCCTCAGCATATCCTCTAACACTGAATTACCTGCTCGATCGCCTGTCCGATCAGGATGAAAGGCCGTAGTGAAATCCAACTTAGTGCCTAAAGCTTGATGAAGTGCCCTCCATAACCGAGACATAAACCTTGGGTCTCTATCCGAAATGATTGACACTGACACTCCGTGTAACCTCACAATTTTCGCCACATATAACTTGGCCAACTTCTGAAGAGAATAATCCACTCTTACCGGAATGAAGTGCACGGACTTGTCAAACGGTCCACTATTACCCATACTGAGTCCTTTTTAGTAGGTGTAAGGGGAAGCCCACTAACGAAGTCCATGGTGATTCTCTCCCACTTCCATTGTGGAATCTCGATTAGCTGAAGTAATCCCGATGGAACTTAGTGTTCAGCCTTAACTTGCTGACACGTCAGACATTTTCCTACGAATTCAGTAACTTCCCGCTTAAGATTAAGCCACCAAAACTGTTCCCTTAGATCCCTATACAACTTAGTACCTCCGGGATGTATAGCATAAGGGCTACTATGCGCCTCCCGAAGAATCTTTTGTCTTAACTCCTCGTCCCTTGGCATTCAAACCTTTCCCTTGAAGCTCAATACTCCCTCATCATTAACACCATAATCCTCTAACTCTCCGTTCTGTACTTGCTGTAGCTTAGCACTTAAGTCCTCATCCAACAATTGACTTTCCTTTACCTCATTCAACCACGTGGGTTTGACTTGTAATTCTGCCAGCAGACTTCCATCATCATACAAACTTAAGTGTGCGAACATCGCCCTCAGATCCGATAATACCTTTCGACTTAGAGCATCCGCTACCACATTCACCTTGCCTGGGTGATACTCGATCGAACAATCATAATCCTTTAATAGCTCCACCCACCTTCGCTGTCTTAAGTTCAACTCTTTCTGAGTCAACAGATACTTAAGACTTTTGTGGTCCGTATAGATTATCGACTTTTCTCCATAAAGGTAATGCCTCCATACCTTAAGAGCGAAGACCACTGCCGCCAATTCCAAGTCATGAATTGGGTAGTTAACCTCATGAAGCCTTAGTTATCGAGACGCATACGCGACTACTTTTCCATCTTGCATTAGAACACAGCCTAATCCCGTATGTGAAGCGTCACAGTACACCACAAAATCCTTTCCTGCCTCAGGCTGAATCAGAACTGGAGCTTCCCTCAAGACCCTCTTAAGCTTCTCAAAGCTCTCCTGTTGCTTATCTGTCCATACAAAGGGTACTTCCTTCCTCAATAACTTTGTCAAAGGCGCGGCTATTGACGAGAACCCTTCCACGAACCTCCTGTAATAGCCTGCCAAACCTAAGAAACTTTGGATCTCAGCCACGGACCTAGGTGGTTTCCAATCCAACACTGCCTCGATCTTCCTAGGATCCACCCTTATACCTTCTGCAGATACTACATGTCCTAAGAATGCCACCTCCTTAAGCCAAAATTCACACTTGCTGAATTTGGCATAGAGCTTCTTCTCCTTAATACTTGTAACACTATCCGTAGGTGCTCATCATGCTCTTCCTCCGACTTCGAATACACAAGGATGTCATCGATAAACGCGACAACGAACCTATCCAAGTAGGGTTGGAAAACTCGATTCATCATATCCATGAACGCGGCTGGTGCGTTCGTCAATCCAAACGGTATTACTACAAACTCATAATGGCCGTATCTTGTCCTAAAGGCTATCTTATGGATATCTGCCTCCTTCACTTTCAACTGATGATATCCCGACCGTAGATCTATCTTTGAGAAAACTGCGGCCCCCTTCAGCTGATCGAACAATTCATCTATCCTTGGTAAAGGATACTTGTTCTTGATGGTCAGCTTATTCAACTGACGATAATCTATGCATATACGCATAGTTCTGTCCTTCTTCTTTACAAACAGGACCGGTGCTCCCTACGAAGACACACTGGGTTGAATAAACCCACGGTCAAGTAACTCCTGAATCTGAGCCTTGAGCTCAACTAACTCCTTTGGCGCCATTCCGTATGGAGCGATTGACACAAGAGCTGTTCCCGGTAGCAAGTCTATTCCAAATTCCACCAACCTATCTGGGGGTATTCCTGGTAATTCCTCTGGGAACACATCCACGAAGTCCCTTACCGTTCTAACTCTACTGACACCTTCTTCCTTTCCATCTAACGCACTTACGAAGGCTAAAAACGCCTTGCACCCTTTCTGAACCATCTTTTCAGCCTTTAGCGCCGAAACTATATTAGACAAGTAGTTCCTTCTTTCTCCTATCATGATAACCACCTTACCCTTCGGGATCCTTAATTCCATTCGTTTAGCCGCACAATCCAACACGGCCCAGTGCTTTACTAACCAATCCATACCTAGTATGAGTTCAAATTCTCCGAAGGGTAATTCCATTAAGTCAGCCCAAAAGTTCACTCCCTGAATCTCTAGAGGTACACTCCGAAAGATCTTATCCACCACTACAGTTTGGCCTAATGGGCTCACTACAGTCATCTCCCTATCAGAAAGTTCAGAGTCTAGGCTTAATGTTTCCACTACACTACATGCAACATAAGAATGGGTCGAGCCCACATCAATCAGAGCAAAATAGGGCTTGCCATAAATAAGGAACGTACCGGTTATGACGTCCGGTGCGTCTCCATCCTCCTTCCGGCGAACTGCATAAACCAAACCCGGTTGCCTTGTCTCGTGATAGCAAAGACACCTCTCTCGCTCGGCGTTCCACGCCCTCTGCCAAAGACCATTACCTCACCATTCGGACCACGGCCTCGCGCCGGCTCGCCGCCCACCTCTACCACTTGATTAACATTCTCGAGCTCTCGGTCGATTTCCATCTGGCCTCATAGGGAAATCCTTAATCATATGGTCGTTTGACCCACACTTGAAGCATCCTCCTGTCTTTTTCCAACACTCTCCTAAGTGCTTCTTCCCACACTGATCACAAGGACGATACTGCCCTCCTACACCAACTTGCTGACCTCGCAGCCCACCAGCTCTGGGCCTTTTCTGCACACTCCCAGACGGTCCTAACGACCCATAACCTCTCTTGGGTCTATTCCTATCAGAGCTCTACTTTACCGAGTCCTTGATTCCCTCGACTACCTTAGCCTTTTCTACTAACGCGAAAAATTCTCGCTCCTGATGTGGGGCTATCAACAACCTTAAATCATCCCTTAAACCATCCTCAAATCAGACACACCGTTCATGCTCCGTAGCCACCACTCCTCGAGCATAACGACTCAGCCTCAGAAACTCAGCTTCACACTCTGCCACGGACTTGTTCCCTTGAACCAGCCTCATAAATGCCTTCCTTTGCTCATCAGTATACCGGGCACCGACATACTTCTTCTGATAAGCCGTCTTAACATAGTCCCACGTCAGATCCTCAGCTGTGGCACCATCACGAACTGTGAGCCACCATTGGTACGCTTCATCGCATAGGAATGCCACCATTCCTTTCAGCTTCTCCTCAGGGGGTCAGATCCAGTTCATCCATAATCTGCTCAGTTGATTCCAACCAATACTCAGCGGTACTGGGTGCCACTCCTGACACTCTATGGAACACCTCAGCTCCGTTGGCTCGGAGTCACTCGGGTACAGACTTCCGAGCTCCCGTGCCTCCACTTGCTCCCGCCACCATCTCAAGAACTCGCAAAGACGACTGCGACACGGCGCATCATCCCCGTCGATCCTCGCCGCCAAAGACCAAAAGCTGGGGGTGGTGGTGGCGGTGGTACCTCATTTTCAGACCCTTGACCCGATCTAACGGGTTCTGACACAGTCATTCTGCCTCTACCGCGTCCACGACGGCCACGTCCTCTAGAGCTCATTTCTAACGTTGCGATCTGACTAAAAAGTTTTATGAATTAGGCCTTGTTTCACTTATTATTCGCGAAGAAATTTTATGAAAGAAGTTTTTAGAAGTTTTTCTTTCGATCAATCAAGGTTTTCATTCAAGTTCTCTATACTTATTCAGAGAAGCACATTCATTCAGACATTCCTTCAGTAGCATCCAACACACACATTCACTATTCGACACTCTTGTCTTATTCCTATCCTAGGGGTATTTTCGTAATTTGTCCTACAGGGGTATTTTCGTAATTTTTCAAAATAAGGTTCCTTGGTGATTTTGTCAATAAGGGTATTTTGGTAATTTTACGTTCCCGGGGTATTTTTGGAAATTTTGAAATCCGAGGGCATTTTGGTAATTTTGAAACTCAAGGGTATTTTGGTAATAAACCAGGGTAAATTTGTAAAGCTCAATAAATCAGGGGTATTGCAGATTTTACAAAACTTTAGGGTTATTTTTGAGAATTTTTTTCCAAAATACTGATGTTGCAAAAATTTTGGGAATTAGGGTCATTTTGGTAATTTTGTACGTCAGGGGCAATTTCTTAATTTTCCAAAATCAAGATATTTTGATATTTTGTGATCTAGAATTTTTGGTCATTTTATAAAGTAAGGAAGATTTTATTGAAATCGGGGTAGTACGGTAATTTTTAGAAACCAGGGGTATTTTTGTAATTCTGCCACTAGGGGCATTTTGGTAATTTTTGTAAATTGGGAATATTTTGAAAACTTTCTAAAAATAAGTTTTTGTTACTATTCCAAGGGGTAAATTTGGGGATTTTAAAACTAGGGTTTCCATAAAAACATGGCTAGTCCCTTTTGGGTTTTAGTTATTGGGTTTAGCCTATGAATAAGTTCTCATGGCTTGGGTGAACCGTAGCTACGCACTAGGTAGGATTCCTGCGAAGAGGAGGTGAGTCACTAGGACTGCTTAAGTACCAGGCTCTTCCGGATCCATTCCTAGACATGCGCACCATGGTTACCACACCCTAGCGAGTCCTCTAGGTTAGGGTGAACCGTAGCTACGCACCAGGTAGGATTCGAGTGGAGAGGAGGTGAGTCACGCGGACTGCGTAAGTACCAAACTCCCACCGAAACCAATCCTAGACATGCGCACAATGGTTGCCTCACCCTAACTCGGTGACTTAACCACAGGTTTGTTTAAGTTAGGCACTTAAGTCTTATGTGTTTGTTGGGGTAAACTAGTCCTAGGGTTCACATACTTAACAGTCTAATCTACGTTCCATTTCTATCCTTCTATAATTCATACCAGAATTCACACAGAGGATAGGGGTACTTACCTGGTGGACTGCGGTCGGAGACTTGGGTGCCGTGCCAAAAACCTGCTTATTTCAAAAAAAATGTTTTCATAAAACTTATTTGGGATCGCTTTGAAAACATTTTGGGCCTTAAACCTCAGGTCGAGAGTTTGAAACGGGCTCTGATACCAAATTGTAACACCCCATACCCGGCCCATGAGCCTGGACCGGATCTGGTATGTTTCTCGAAGTAAACCGGTTAAAAATTCTTTTATTACTTTAGAAATCTGTGTGTTTTGAAGATAGTTTGCTGGTGGGTTGGGCTCGAGTCGAAAACAAATTTATTTTATATTGAAACCCATTTAATTTCAAGTGACAAAATATTTAAAGTTTATTTTAAATTAAATTGACTTAATCTCTAATAAATAAAATTTCGTAACATAGTAAATAAAACAGAAAATAACATAGTTCACTATGGCCTTATTACATCAAATAAAAACCCAAAATGAAATTTAAAGTGTTTAGAATAATAAAGAGTCCACATAATAATTTCCTTGCTGGGCAAGGCCACCACTAAGCTCCTGCTGACCCGGTCCATTACTGATCATCACTTGAAAAATGTTCCCATAACGGGGTGAGTCAACAGACTCAATGTGTAACACAGCACTAAGTCTTAACAAATTTAGGCATTTCATAGCATACATATTCATATATCATTAAATTAAAATGATGCAACCCGAACCCAAACCTAGATAGCCATCCGCTACACGTCTCCCATACCAACCTGCACACTGTGGGGACTACTAAGTCGACCCTCCATCCGCTACACACCATCGAAGGCTGCCGCTGCAGACGACATGCTCATCGCCCTTATAATATTTGTGTCATGTGACACCACATTCAGATAATGTGACCGAAGTCACCACATTCCTATATTGTGACCTAAGTCACCACATTCACTTCCCCTTTTTCATGTAACCCGTATGCCCCATATTATACATGCCATGCATTTCACTAAGGCCTTAAGTGGCGCCTTGCAGCCACTTTACCAAGGCTATTCTTATATCCAAAAACGCCTAAAACTTCCCTTAAGGCCTCTTTAGCCCAATTCCCCTTTTTAACGCCAAAATAAAAGTCTCCAATGCTTCCCACGTTGCTCGAACCTCCTCCCCCTTGGCACTCCCTTTGACGCAACCTTCTTCCCTTGCACCCTTGCGCCTTCATGCCACATTACCACATGGTTCCTTGTGTCATGCTTCACACAAAATTCCTTTTAATGCCTTATTTACCTAGCTCCCCCTTTTTAACTTAAAAACCAATAATTTTCCAAAGCTTTCTCTTCCATCCTAGAACTCTAAAAACCCTTAATACACTTCCAAACACGGCCAAAACCTACTAGCTCATGAAGTATGCACGAATGCATAACCCCTAATCTAGGATGTTACAGTTAATTGTAACACCCCATACCCGACCCACGAGCCTGGACCGGATCTGGTATGTTCCTCGAAGTAAACCGGTTAAAAATTCTTTTATTACTTTGGAAATCTGTGTGTTTTGAAGATAGTTTGCTGGTGGGTTGGGCTCGAGTTGAAAACAAATTTATTTTATATTGAAACCCATTTAATTTCAAGTGACAAAATATTTAAAGTTTATTTTAAATTAAATTGACTTAATCTCTAATAAATAAAATTTCATAACATAGTAAATAAAACAGAAAATAACATAGTTCACTATGGCCTTATTACATCAAATAAAAACCCAAAATGAAATTTAAAGTATTTAGAAAAATAAAGAGTCCACATAATAATTTCCTTGATGGGCAAGGCCACCACTAAGCTCCTGCCGACCCGGTCCATTACTGATCATCCCCAGAAAAATGTTCCCACAACGGGGTGAGTCAACAGACTCAATGTGTAACACAGCACTAAGTCTTAACAAATTTAGGCATTTCATAGCATACATATTCATATATCATTAAATTAAAATGATGCAACCCGAACCCAAACCTAGATAGCCATCCGCTACATTTCTCTCGTACCAACCTACACACCGTGGGACTACTAAGTCGACCCTCCATCCGCTACACACCATCGAAGGCTGCCGCTGCAGACGACATGCTCATCGCCCTTATAATTTTTGTGGCATAGCCACCATATAATATTTGTGTCATGTGACACCACATTCAGATAATGTGACCGAAGTCACCACATTCTTATATTGTGACCTAAGTCACCACATTCACTTCCCCTTTTTCATGTAACCCATATGCCCCATATTATACATGCCATGCATTTCACTTTCTTATCACTTATCACATGTTAAATATAATATATTTCATAATCCTAGTAGGAGTAGGAAACGTACCTGAGTACTTTGTACCATAACATGGTACCTTAGCCACATTCTTACACTTTCATATTAACACATATATCAAGTTAAAGCCATAAATTTATTAAGATTAGTGTGGGGTACACACCTGGTATTCTTATTGAGTTACTGATTTCCCGAAAAACCCGATCTAGGCTTTAGATTCTCAATCCCTTGTTTGCCGATTTGATTAATAATGAAATCCCGGAAACTTGTATTCTTCCCCTTTGAAATCGGCTAATCACTAGATCCCTTGAATCGGATAGTTTTCGGTTGAAACAAATAGATCTAAGTACTAAGATAGGGCCTTGGCCGATTACATATCCACTTACCTTGTGATGAAATTCCCGAAATTGATCCTTGCTTCCTTAGGGATGTCGAAATTCCTATAACCATATGTTAGATTTAATCTAACATTAAAACATAAAACATGGCCTTTGGCCGAATATACATATGTCTTACCTTGAATCTTTAAATCCCGAAACTATCTTCCTGGTTAATGGAGATGCCAAAATACCCTAGATCTGAAATCCCGGATTTCACCTTCCATATTTCGATCAACAAGATTAGGAGGGATTAGACTAACTTTCGGCTTAAAAGAAAGGAATACAATTATGACTATAGATCCTTACCCTTTATATTGAAATCGGCAACACCTTTTGAACTCCAAAAATATTCGGCTATGGCCTAGATGTGGATCAACAATTTCGGCTTCCTTGAATAATCGGCTAGGGGGTTATCTTTGGGGTTTCGGCTTTTGATGGATTGGAAAGAAAAGAAGAAGAAAAATAGAGGATTCGGCAATGGTGAGCCTTTGAGAGGGAGCTTGCGGTTTTGTCAGAAAAAAGAAATTGGGGAAGATGACAAGAGAATTTCGGCAGAGGCTTGCTTGGAGAGAAAATGTAGAATGCCTCACTTTTCCTCCTATTACAGAAATTACTAGGCCAAGACTCCCTTACTTGGCCATCACTCTTCTATTTTGATAGCTTTATCTCTTTAATTTAAAAAAAAAAATTAAAGAATAAATCCTCATTTATCTCTTGAAAATAATCTAAAATAAATCCATTATTTATCCCCTATTTAGCCGAAATTTTTAAAGGATTTAAACTCCTCCCTCAATGCCTTATTACCATCCATTACCTCTTCTAGTGCCGAAAAAAATAAAACTTTATTTGCTTCCCACGCGACTCGATCCTTGGCCCCCCTTACCCTTGCTTGTGGCGTCATTTCCAAAGCCTTAAGTGGCATCTCCAGGCCACTTTTCCAAGCCCAATTTCATGTCATATTTCCTTCATAAATTTTCTTAAGACCACCTTGCCTTAGTACCCTCTTTTAAACTTTAAACTTAACATTTCTAAAGCATTTCCTTACATTTCGAAGACATCTCCTTACATTTCCAAGACATTTCCTTACATTTCCAAGACAAGACATTTCCTTACATTTCCAAGACATTTCCTCACATTTTCTAGACAAAGCATTTCCTAGGTTCTAAAAATGCACACAACACATCCATATCATAATAGACATGCTATTTCATAAAATTAAGCAGAAATGCACAAGCCCAATTTCAGGATATTACAAAACTAACTCAAAAACGAACAAAGACCGACGAGACCCAATCCGGAAAAACCTCGACTCATCCCTATCCCTGTGTCATACGGAGAACTGTGCCTGAAATTGTTGGAAAAACAATTAATATCGCCACATTATATGGCACCATTGAAGCCTCCATACCCGAAATGGTATGATCCTAATGCTAGTTGCATGTATCACGCCGGGAACCAGGGGCATTCTACAGAAAATTGTCTAGCCTTTAAGAGAAGGGTTCAAGGTCTTATTGATGTAGGGATTTTACAATTTGACGGTACTGGTAATACGGTTGGAAATCCGCTCCCTAACTACCTTGAAGGGAACGTGAGCGCAGTGACAAAAGGGATGATGCAATTAAAGAAGTTTCAATGATACGACCTTGTCCTCCCGGGTTTGTTATGAACAATGAGACTGCTAAGGGATCCCTGTATTTTAGCTAATCTAGAGTAATGTTTAAAACACACTTGTTGCTTTAAGCCTAGAGGCAATAAGAGTCCTTTTGTGAAATAGGCTTGTGTCCGAAATTTTTATTTCAATTAAATACATCGTCCTAAGTAAACATTAACATTTCATTCTGTACTTTTTTGCATTTTTATTCATGACCACATCGTACGAATAATCATCCTTAAAATCATTTATTCTTTGGATTTTCTGCTTTCATGCCCACAATGGGGTCCCCCAGATATCAATGACATGAATGACACTGTTACTGACTCCCTTTTAAGGAGATATGTGTCTAGGGGGATCTAAGAACTTGGAAGATGACAGAGATTGCAACTTATTTCCGAACTTATTAAGAATGATAGATCCTACCCTACGAAGTGTCAGCGGACAATACGAGCTAACGAATGGGATGAAGATGGAAGCTTAGCTTGCCGTAGGACAAAGCAAGGAATCATTGAATTATCTCCAAGAGTTCAAAGATATTTTCGTATGATCGCGCTGGGACTACTAAGGCACGAGTATGCTATTAGAGCTAAGAAAGTCATAGAAGAAGTCCGTAAGGATATTTGAAGATCACATGCTGATGGTTCTACCCTGACTAAGCCAATCAAGAGGTTCGAGCTACTGGTCTACCCAGAAAGGAAAATTGCATCAAACGCCAAATTGAAGACAGAACTTATGTGCCTTTTCCTTCTTGTCTACACATGGGGCAAGGACGTTATCAAGCCAATCTCCTCGAAAGCTTCAGGTCCGCATCGACTCATTTTGCGGATGTCGATCTCTTCACTAAGAGGGCGAGGGTCGCTTCATATGCCAATATCAGAAAGTCGATAGTCATTAGAACAAAAAGAAAAAAAGAAAAAATATTAACAAAAAGGCGAAAAAGTCATGTTTAACCGCACAATGTCAATAGTTTGTGGTCATTTCAAAGATCAAGTGCCATGTCATGGTGTAAAAAAAAAAGAGAAGGGGGCAACAAAAAAAAGATTGTTAGGAAGATGACCTAAACCTGTGAATGTTGGCGTATAGAAGTTACGTTTACCCTTTTGTGATCGTTAAACTTCGGCCAGGACCTCTGTTGAGTCGGCGTTTGCCTAGTGAAGTCAAAATCCTCTTTCTCTAGGCACAGACCGAGCCGAAATTGGATGAGGTGGAATGGACCCAATCCCGATGTGATCAAGTGAATTTGAAAAGAAAATATTGAGAGGTATCTGTCACGATCAGGTGAAGCGAGTTTACAACAAAAAAGATCGCCTTAGAAAATTTCATGATAGGGCTTTGAAAGGAAAATTCTCTCATGCAAAAGAGACTTTAGAAGAAAGAAGATGCCAAACCGGGAAGGACCTTAGGCAGCAAAGAAGGCCCGTTCTAGGGAAACAAGGATATTGCCTGAGGTAGATGACAAGGACCTGCCCAATCTGGTGAATTCAAAAAATTCAAAAAAAAAAAAAAAAACACAAAAAAAAACACACAAAAAAAAAACACACAAAAAAAAAAACAAAAACAAAATCAGAAGAAAGAAAAAGGAAAGGCCAAAGTGAAAACCCGCAAAGGGCGCTTTGAGACCAAAGGTGGGTTTGAGTTGAAAACCCGAAAAGGGCAACTCAAATTTTGATAAATATGGGGCATATAGTAGTCTTGCTATGCTTGAAGTAACAATGAAGAGGAATGTTGCGCCTTGGGGCATCGACAATGTACTCTGGATCCCTTAAACACATATTGAGTTTAGAAAGGTCTTCAAGAAGTTTGAACAGAGAAGCTCAAGCTGCGATACCTGGGGCACCTAGTTTCCATGTTACCCATTTTGAGCCTGCTATCTTTGTCTTTTCAAAATACACTCTAAATGAATTTGCTTTTTCATTGCATATGCTAGCTTTGATTAACTTGTTTGATTCGAGCTATACTCCCAATAAGTTCCCATGTCGCCCATCATTATTGTCCTTTTTTGAGCATTTTGCATTGAAATAACGATTATTAGACTAATAATACTTTCATGAAAGGAGTTTCGCATATTACTCTGGAAACCTCTAAACAATATAGGAGCCTGAAACAGGATTATTACTTAAGATTCATCGAGCTTAAGGGTTGGAAACATCTGAGTCCAAATTAAGGTGATTGAACAAAATGACAAGGTACCGCATCAGTGACACAATCCTGACAGAAAGTGGGCATTGTTAACCCAAGTGCAAAACCAGAATCATTCTCGAAAGGAAATGACATTCTGCATCCATGCGAACATCACGCCTATACATCTGGTCGGGTCACCCAAAGAGTGATCGATTAGAAGGAAGCTGATACAAATCTTGTACCTTTGAATAACAAGAGGGTGGGTTGAATAAGAGACAAGTCCTGTGTTTTAGAGTCGCAGTAGGATGAATGGAAGATATTCAAATCCTATACCTTCAGATCACAATGAGATCAGCCCTGAAGTTACAGGGGGCAAAAGGATGATATACGCGAAACGCAGATCACTTATAAAACTCAAGGACGGGCACGGAACATGAAAGGAAAGTCAAGAGTTGAAGCAATGAATACAGGTCATCATGAGAGTCGTAACAAGAAGAGACACACGACAAACAAACCCAGGGCATACAGCATAATCATGTAGGCATAAAAGCATTTAAGACAAGCACGCACATATCATGATAACATCACGCATGACACATACAGGTACACCAGTAAAGCAAGAAGTTTTGACGATAACTGTACCGAACCAAGGAAAAAAAGACATCCGAGTTCCACCAGATAATGCATCTTGAAATTCTAATTGCAAATTATCAACTCATAATACGAGAGGTGAGTTGAGCCTCGGGGCACGCCGAGGTATTTAATTTCTGTCTTTAAATTTTTGTTCAAAAATCGACTCATAATACGAGAGGTGAGTTGAGCCTCGGGACACGCCGAGGTATTTAATTTCTGTCTTTAAATTTCTGTTCAAAAATCAACTCATAATACGAGAGGTGAGTTGAGCCTCGGGGCACGCCGAGGTATTTAATTTCTGTCTTTAAATTTCTGTTGAAAAATTGACTCATAATACGAGAGGTGAGTTGAGCCTCGGGACACACCGAGGTATTTAATTTCTGTCTTTAAATTTCTATTCAAAAATCAACTCATAATACGAGAGGTGAGTTGAGCCTCGGGGCACGCTGAGGTATTTAATTTCTGTCTTTAAATTTCTGTTCAAAAATCAACTCATAATACGAGAGGTGAGTTGAGCCTCGGGGCACGCCGAGGTATTTAATTTCTGTCTTTAAATTTCTGTTCAAAAATCAACTCATAATACGAGAGATGAGTTGGGCCTCGGGGCACGCCGAGGTATCTAATTTCTGTTTTTAAATTTCTGTTCAAAAATCAACTCATAATACGAGAGGTGAGTTGAGCTTCGGGGCACGCCGAGGTATTTAATTTCTATCTTTAAATTCCTATTCAAAAATCAACTCATAATACGAGAGGTGAGTTGAGCCTCGAGACACACCGAGGTATTTAATTTCTGTCCTTAAATTTTTGTTCGAAAATTAACTCATAATACGAGAGGTGAGTTGAGCCTCGGGGCACGCCGAGGTATTTAATTTCTGTCTTTAAATTTCTGTTCAAAAATCAACTCATAATATGAGAGATGAGTTGGGCCTCGGGGCACGCCGAGGTATCTAATTTCTATCTTTAAATTTCTGTTCAAAAATCAACTCATAATACGAGAGGTGAGTTGAGCCTCGGGGTACGCCGAGGTATTTAATTTCTGTCTTTAAATTTCTATTCAAAAATCAACTCATAATACGAGAGGTGAGTTGGGCCTCGGGGCACGCCGAGGTATTTAATTTTTGTCTTTAAATTCCTGTTCAAAAATCAACTCACAATACCAGAGGTGAGTTGAGCCTCAGGTCACATGCCGAGGTATTTTTAATTTCTGTTTTTCGATTTCTATTCAACCACCGAGGACTTTATATTCTGTCTTTAAGTTTCTGTTTTTCAATTCTTGTCTAAAAAAAAAGGGAAAGAAAAGGTCAACTCATATTGTGAAAATAAAAAGGCGTTTTGAAAAAGTTCAGATTCATTTCATCGAAGTCCCAGTGGAGCGATTGCTAGATCAAAGCTAAAAATCTCTTTGTCACGAGGTCACATTGGAGCAAGCAGATCTCACCCCTTAGAATATTGAGGAAAAGAAAATTGAAGCTGTGAGTCATCTCACGGAAACAGTGGTAGAATGGATCAAAGCAACAGGGTTTGAAGATGTTTGAGGAAGAAAGGCACCCGAAGAATCTTTACATGGCCAAGACCGGGCAAAATTGGCTCCTCTATTATCTTTGCTCTATTCTCGTTTCACGACAATGAGCAAAGAGGGGCAGCTGTAATAACCATATTTTGCCTGAGCCTTTAACCGAAACCCAAACCCGGGCCCATCAAGTAATAAAGAAAAAGAGAAACACAGAAATAAAAATAAAGCAGTCCAAATGTCCAGTTACGAGCCCGAAATTAAAGCCCAATAAACAAAGTAAACCAAAATAAACCCAATAGTCCAGAAATAAAACAGTCCATTTACAAAATTACAAAAACCCAAAAAGAAGCCCAATACAAGCCCAAACCCGAATGGCCCATTTCACAAACTAAACAGAAACCCTAGGGTTTCAATTTCCTACAGCCGTCGACGCTCCACCTACCAGCACCCCTCCTCATGCCTCGGCAACTGCCCACCGCGTCCCCACACGCGCTCTTGCGCCACATCTGCCACGTGCCCATGCGCCCTGACGATTCGAGTTCCCCCAGACTCCTCGTCTGTTGCCCACCACTGTCGCGCCTCGACCAAATGCTCGCGCGCGCCCCAAGCCTCGCCCATGCCCTGCAGAAACAAAAGCAACAAACAGAGAAACGAAGAAGGACAAACATAGAAACGAGTAAAAGAGGAGCATGGGGCGAAATAATAGATTAATAAAAGGATAGAGTCGTATCTTTCGGCTATAAAGCCGTTAAAATCGTTGTAAAAAGGGGACCCTTTTCTTTAAAAAAAAAGCCAGAATAATCGATCAGCAATCAGCAAACAAAAACAAAAGTCGATTCGGCTTCCATTTTTTTTGAAATACCAGCAATCAATCGAAAACGAAAAGAACAATCACTAATAAAAAAGGATCAGAAAGGTTAATTTCGACCTAAGTCTCTTTTATTAGTGTCTAATGCTCTTTTATTCTCTTCATGATTTCTGTTTCTTAAATTATCGACGCATAAAACACCAAAAGAGAAAGAAGGAGAGAGACCTTACCTCCGCAAGACGAACAGATGTTCTAGCTCCCTTCGCTTTAAATCGAAGTCGAAGCAGCCGTCGATCGAAAATATCAGAGTGTTAGGGCCCAGTTTTAAAGCGAACACCCAAATAGCTTGGGTTTGCCCTTAATCGGCCAATTTCGGCTGAGGGATAGGGAGCGTTTCCCTTCTTTTTGCAGAATGAAGTCAGCGAATGAAAACACAAAAGGAAATTTTGGTTTTAAATAAAACGAGAAACGACACCGTTTCAAGGGGGCAGGGTCCGCGTGTCGACCTATTGGGCGACCCGAATCCGCGCCCCTCTGCGCTTTAAATGGAGTATTTACGCGTTTAGTCCCTCGGATCTTCGGTCCTATCGCAACATGGCCCTACCCCGAAACGTCGTGTTCCAAGACTTGGGCGAATTTCGTTTTAAACCCCCTCAAATTCTGGCGCATTTGATTTGAGTCCTAAATCCTGTTTTATTTGTTTAATTAACCTTTCAATTTTATCTCAAATTCAATCGAGTTTTTATCCTTCTGTTTAAATTGTTTAAAATTAATTTATTAACTTTGGTATGTTTTAAATTACTTACCTATACTTTTATTGTATATACTTTATCTTTCATTTTTTTGTAATATTTGAATGATTCAAAATTGACTTACTATTAGATAAATATCTTACGTCATTAAACTATATATATGTTTTTAGATTATATTGTATACATTATTTTTGCATCGTTTTAGTTGTTTATTCCTTTAATTTTCTTTCATATGTACATACATATATTTTCTTCTAAATCCGTTTATATGCATTCATCATTTTTTTTAAGTTCTACTTTATAATATATTTTCGTTCATTTTAAGACTTCCTATGTATCGTTATTTTCTTATATAAACTATTAATATGAGTTTTCTTTACTTCGTGTATGTTTTCTATATAAATCAATATGTATTTTTCTATATAATATGTTTCGATTTTCTCCTTGTATAATATTTTACTTTTAAAATTCATTTACCACATCATTTCATATTAATTATTTTCATCTTCGCATTTTAATCTATGTTGAATTCCGGGTATAAGTCTATACATGCAATCTGTAGCTTAGCATCTCTCTCTAACTTATCTTTTTGTCTTGAATGTTAATATTTGTATGGTGTGTCACCCTTGCATGAACCTTAATTTGTTCTTTGTGTTTTCATTATTGCCATATATTACCATTTTATATGCACACTTATATTCTTTGCTTCATTATCGTATTGTGATTAAATTTTTAACTTATTGCGTGAAAAATTATCCATCCGAATAAGCCAAACAAACACATTTTGAGTCAATTGTAAAATCGCTTATTTGAAAAGGTTATTAAAAGATAAGGCAATATTCTACGCTTGGAAACCCGAGAGATCGTGCCCTATGTGTTGGGTTTCGGTTTCCTGCTTAGCCAAACGTTCGAATATCCTTTTTATATTTTAATGCATGAGTCTTGAGGATTAAGAGATAATCTTGGATTCGAGGATTAAAATCATCGTGTCCTACGTACTGGATGTGATATTTTGTTCCTTCGGAACAAGAAAATCTTGATATTCGATTCGAGAAAACTAAGTACTTCCAAAATGATCGATTTTCTCTTTATTTTTCAAATTTTCAAACTTTCGATATTAGGACATTAATTAATCAATTTGGTACCGATTTTAAGGCGTTATGGGGTGCTAACCCTTCCTCGCATCGTGAATCGACTCCCGAACCTATTTTCTCAAATTTCATAGACCAAAGCCACTATTTTAGTAAACTAAAACATTTTTATTAAAACAAGGTGATCCGATCATGCCCTAATAATGATCGGTGGCGACTCCCTATTTTTAAAAAGTCGATTCCCGTTTTCTCAAAAAATGGTTACGACAATAGGCTTTTGGAATGTCTTTCTTTGCCTCTAAGTACCCTATTCTGAGTGAAATTCCTCTTTGTCATGATAGGGACATGCCCGTGCAACACACCCGTGTGAATCGAATCCAGGCCGTGGTCGAGCTTGCTAAAGGAGCACGGCCATGTGGCTTGGGCCCAGGCATTGTGAGTTTCATACTTTGGCCCATTTTTTCCATTTTTGGCCCATTTCTCGTTCTTTTCATCCTTCGATGCTCTCCTAAGTATAAAACATGAAATTAAAGGATTAGGGGCATCAAATTCCATAATTCAGGGGATAAATCATCCAAAAGTATGCTAAATGTGGGATTAAAATATATATATATTACGGTTTATCAAATGCCCCCACACTTAAGCATTTACTTGTCCTCAAGCAAAATTCTCACCTCACAATTAAAAACTAACTTTCCTCAGTTCATGATTCTCATCAACAATGTCTCATCATAATTCATAGATAATTCATACATGGATAATTTAACTCAAAGAGTCCTAAAGATTCAAACAATCTAGGTCATATATTTTCTTAGCATGAAAACATAGGTGTTTTCCATTATCTAAATAATTACCTCTAATTTAAAATCGACAAGGTTTGACATCCTCACGAAAGATTCACTCAAATCACTCGAAGTGTTTAAGGTTCAGGAAAAGCACTCATAAGTCAAACATGAAAAGTTAATGTAAAATCCTAAATTAGGGGTTATTTGTGATTGTATTGTTGTGTATATGGTTGGATTGCTGTAATACTATTTATTGTGTAATAAGACTTGGCTATGGACCTTGAGTAGGCTCGAGTGGTAGAAAAATTTCATTTGTAAGCTTTAATAAGACAAGGAGCCATAGTAAATAAGGGTTACAAGTTTTAAAAAGAGAATATGAGACACTAATAAGGCCTTGGATTTAACTCAAACTCTTTCAAGATAATAAGGATTTTATTTGAAAAATTTTAAATGGTTGGCCTAGAGTGATTTAGGGAGTTGCCAAAATTTTAAACTCCTTGTTGGAGAGGAGTAAACGGCAAGGAGACTAAGTGAAGGGGGGGAGTGCCGAATTTTCTTAAGGCACCTATTCCTTGCACTTTAATTCTTTTTCTTTCCCTTTGGAAGTAGCCGAATTTCCCTACTCTCTCATCTTCTATCTTTTTCTTTCTCTCCTTTCTCATTCTCTCAAAACCGAAACCACCATTATCACCTTTCTCTTTTCTTATTTTTGCTTAAACACCAAAACCCCCTCTACTCTTTTCTTTGCCGAAACCCCTATCTCCCTTTCTCATTATTTCTTTCTTTCTCTCTGGCCGAACATACTCCATTGGTGTGCCGAAATCCCCTTTCTCCTAGTAAATCTACTTTGGCTGAATATCAAGTGCGTATAGATACTTTTCGGGATTTCCTCTTCCATCGATTTGCAAAGGTAAGTCTTTGCCGAAACTCTCCTCCCATATTCTCTTGTTCTCTGTCGACTTGGATGAAGGAAAAAGCTGAAATCTGGCATTTATTGATGGTTTGGCTAACCACTCTTTGAAACCGATTTCACCTAGGGACTCCGGGATTTTGAAGTACTCAATCCAAGCCTCTATTCTCCAGCAATCGGTCTTGGTAAGTGGTGGTAAGAATTCAATCTAGTAAACTATTTATTTAGTATTCGAAAAAAACCGAAGGCTATTGTTATGGGTATTGATGATTGCCGATTCTAGGGAGGTGAAGCAGATTCACATAACGTGTGCTGTGGCTAGTACTGAAGGGCGTTTTGGTGAGGTTTCGGGTTCATGCGTTAACCCTTTTGGATTGGTTGGTTTGGCCGAATGGCCTATGTTACTAACCTTAGTAATGGCCGAATGTAGGGACAAGGAATCAAGTGTGGTAGATCGGATCTTCGGGATCTAGGATTCGCGTTAGTAGTAGGTGTGTACTTACACACTTCATAACTAATAAAAGTGCTAATATATTGTGTATGCTAAACCGGGTTTATGTAGATGTGGATTTGATACCGTAAAGGTATGAGCAAGGATTCGGGTAAGTCCGTTGCAATATTAGCTTACAATATGATGCATGTTGATGCATGACATATTTGGTATATGTGATATGTAAAGAAAATATGGCTTATGACAAATTCGGTGTGTGTTATTATTTTAAGGCATGTCTGGCATGATTTCTTTTATATGCATATTATGTTATGGTGGGTGATCTGAGTGGAGGGGGAAGTGATATCCGTGTCTTTGGACTCCAGTGGTTTGGTACCACATTTCGTGACTTTGGGTCACCAGAGGTTTGGCACCTCATAGCGACTTGTCCCAGCGGCTTAGCACCACAGTGGGTTGGCCCCACGGTTGATATTATGGGATTGTCGCCAGTGATTTGGTATCACACGTGGGTTGGCCCCACAACTTGTTATTTGTGACTTTGGGTCACCAGTGGTTTGGCACCACAATATTGATGGATATCGTGACTTTGGGTCACCAGTGGTTTGGCACCACCAGTGGTTTGGTACCACACGGGGTAGAGAAAGGAGTTATGGATGGCTAGGTTGGGTGCATGTTAACTTAGTTATGATTTGTGTATGATGTTACATTAAACTGGGGGAAGGGTTACACATTGAGTCTTGGTGACTCACCTTCTCCTCTAACTTTTTCAGGTGACTCGTAGATCGCGGATGAGGAGCCGGATGGACTCGAGGTGGCCATGCAGTGGAAATGTTTGTTAAATAGACTTTGGGTTTATTTTCATTTTATTTATATTTTTATTTGTTCAAGTTGTAATAAAGGCCTCCTAAAATTTCGTTTTGATTATTTTACATGTCTTGGATGAACTTTCTAAATTACTTAATGGCTTAAGTATTTTCCTTAAACACAAGTTTTCTTAAAATTCAAAACGTAAATGTTTTTTTTTGTACCACCGGGTACATTGACGAAATTGGTAACAACATGACTTAATAGATTTTTAATTAACAAAGCTAAGAGTTGGTTTTAATATACACCTCTATTTTTAAATAAGACAATATTTTATTAAAAATGAATGTTTTTACCAAAAGTTGAATCGACAAAAAGGGGTTTTCAAAACGTTTTCCTTTGTGACATACCAAATTCGGTCGTAATGTTTAGGCCAGGTTTGGGGTGTTACAATTTTGGTATCAGAGCCTAGGTTCAAAACTCGGCTGTGGGGGCCCAGGGCCCAAAATGTTTTGGAAGGCCTTTGTGAAAAGTTATGGAGATAGTTTTGGTTTTGAACAGCATGGCATCAAGTCTCCGGCACCAATCCGCCCAGGTAAGTACTTTTAACTACTGTGTGAATTATTATCTGTAGAGGGGTAGGTATGGAACGTAGATAGCATGATAAGTATTTGAACCCTAGGACTAGTTTACACCAACAAATCACATAATACTTTAAATGCCTAATTAAACAAACCTGTGACTAAGTCGCCGAGTTAGGGTGTGGTAACCCCTGTGCGCATGTCTAGGATTGGATCTAGAAGAGCCTGGTACTTAAGCAATCCTAGTGACTCACCTCCTCTTCGCAGGAATCCTACCTGGTGCGTAGCTTCGGTTCACCCTAACCAAGAGGACTCGGACATAGGCTAAACACAATAAATAAAACCCGAAAGGGATTAGCCATGTTTTTATGAAAACTCTAGTGTTAAAATCATTAAAATACCCCTTTAAATAGTAGCAAAAATTTATTTTTGGAAAATTTCCAAAATATTTTTGACTTACAAAATTACCAAAATGCCCCTAGTGGCAAAATTACAAAAATGCCCTTGGTTTCTAAAATTACTTGATTTCAATAAAATTTTCTTACTTTGCAAAAGTATCCAAAAATCCTATATTTCAAAATAATACCCTGACTTTGGAAATTTACAAAATTACCCCTGAATGACAAAATTACCAAAATACACCTGTTTCCAAAATTCTATCATACCTTTAATTTGAGAAATTTTTGAAAATACCCTCCAGTTTTGGAAATTTCAAAATGTCCTGATTTATTGAAGTTTTCAAAAAAATTTCCCTGATTTATTACAAACATACCCCTGTAGGGAAATGACGAAAATACCCCTGGGATAGGAACGGATAGAAATGCCCGAAAAGTGAATGTGTATGAGAGATATTAGGGAATGGATGTGCTTTTCTGTGAACTAGGATAGAGGACTTGAAACTTTGATTGATCGAAGGAACAACTTCTAAACTCTTCCATAAGATTCCTTCGCGGATAATCAGTGAAACAAGTACTAATCCATAAAATTTCTTAATCAGATTAAAGCACAATCGTTAGAAATGAGCTCTAGAGGACGTGGCCGTCATGGACGCGGTAGGGGTAGGATGACCATGTCAGAACCCGTTAGGTTGGGTCAGGGGTCTGAGAATGAGGTACCACCGCCACCACCACCCCCAACTTTTGGTGTTGGAGCAAAAGATCGGGCGGGGTAGGCGATATCGCAGCCGTCTTTGCGAAGTTCTTGAGATAGTGGCTGGAGCAGGAGGAGGTATGGGAGCTCGAAAATTTGTACCCGAGCGACTCCGAGCCAACGGAGCTGAGGTATTTTGGGGTGTATCGGGTGTGGCACCCAGTAGGGCGGAGTACTGGTTGGAATCGACTAAGAGGATCATGGATGACCTAGATTTGACAACTGAAGAGAAGCTGAAAGGAGCGGTGTCGCTTCTCAAGGATGAGTTTTATCAGTGGTGGCTCACGGTTCGGGATGGTGCCACGGCAGATGATCTTACTTGGGAATACTTCAAAGCAGCATATCAGAAGAAGTATGTGGGGACCAGCTACATTAGTGCGCAGAGGAAAGCATTCCTGAGGTTGGTACAAGGGAATAAGTCTGTGTCTGAGTATGAGGCAGAATTTTTGAGGCTGAGCTACTATGCTCGGAGAATTGTGTCAACAGAGCATGAACGTTGTGTTCACTTTGAAGACGGACTTAGGGATGATTTGAGGTTGCTGATTGCTCCACAGCAGGAGCGTGAGTTTTCTGTCCTAGTGGAAAAGGCTAAGGTAGCCGAAGGGATCAAGGAATCCGTGAGACAGAACCACGAAAGGAGCAAACAGAAAAGAGGCTTTGGGTTGTCTAGATCGGGTAGTAATGCACAAAAGAGGGCTAGGCAGAGTGGGCCGAATCAGGCAGGAAGGCCCATGGCTGCTAATCAGAGACAGGCTCAGTGTAATCGCTGTGGGAAATCACATTGGGGAGGATGTTGGACCGGTGAAAGAGGATGCTTCGAGTGTGGATCATTGGATCACCGTGTGAGGGATTGTCCTCGGAAGTTAGCTAAGAATCAGCCAGAGGGTCAGAACCGTGCTCAGACTAGAAATGAGGGACCACCACCACAGAGGGGTCGTGGTAATAGTAGGAGAGGCAATGGTTCTAGTCGAGGCCGCGGAATATCGGGTAGAGGTGCAGACAACACAGAAGCAAGGCAGCTTGGTTTAGTCTACACAGCGAGGGGTCGAGAGGAGGGTGACGCACCAGACGTCATAACCGGTACGTTCCTAATTTTTGGACTTCCATATGTTGTATTGATTGATGTGGGTTCGACGCATTCATATGTTGCTAGTAGCATAGTAGAGACTATGAACCTAGACTTTGAGACTACTTCTAGGGAGATGACAGTAATTAGCCCTCTAGGTCACTCTGTAGAAGTAAACAAGTTATATAGGGATGTACCCCTAGAACTCCAAGGGGTAGTGTTCTTAGCAGATTTGATGGAGCTGCCATTTAAGGAATTCGATCTGATTCTCGGAATGGATTGGCTGGTGAGGTACCAAGCCAGTTTGGATTGCGCGGCTAAACGCATGGTGTTGAGAACAATGGAAGATGAAGAGGTGGTAATGATAGGTATCAGAAGGGAAAACCTATCAAATGTGGTCTCTGTACTGAAGGCGGAGAAAATGGTCAGGAAGGGTTGTGAGGCGTTTCTGGTTCGAATATGTGCCTTGGAGGCTAAGGAGTCGCAAATGGGAATGTCCAACAGATGAGGAATTCGTTAATGTATTTCCAGAAGAACTTCCGGGTCTGCCTCCGGATCGGGAAGTTGAATTCGGTATAGACTTGTTGCCTGGAACGGTGCCAGTGTCTATAGCACCATATCGAATGGCGCCGAAGGAATTGGCGGAGCTGAATCAGGAGTTGTTGGACCGAAGGTTTATCCGACCAAGTATATCTCCGTGGGGAGCACCTGTGCTATTTGTCAAGAAGAAGGACGGTTCAATACGGATGTGTATCGACTACCGCCAACTAAACAAGTTAACGATCAAAAACAAGTATCCATTGCCCCAGATTGATGACTTGTTTGACCAACTGAAGGGTGCAGCGATTTTCTCGAAGATAGATCTCAGGTCGGGGTATCATCAACTTAAAGTAAAGGAGGTTGATGTTCACAAGACGGTATTCCGTACTCGGTATGGGCACTACGAGTTTTTGGTGATGCCGTTTGGGTTGACCAACGCACCAGCGGCATTCATGGACTTAATGAATAGGGTGTTTTAGCAGTACTTGGATCAGTTTGTCGTGGTGTTTATAGACGACATATTGATTTACTCAAAGACGGAGGAGGAGCATGACATGCACTTGCGAATAGTTCTACAAGTACTGAGGGAGAAGCAGTTATTTGACAAATTCAGCAAGTGCGAATTTTGGCTTAGGGAGGTGGCTTTCTTAGGTCACGTGGTGTCAGCTGAAGGGATTAGAGTGGACCCTCGCAAGATTGAAGCGGTGTTGGATTGGAAACCGCCTAGGTCGGTGGCATAAATTCGGAGTTTTCTGGGTCTGACAGGGTACTATCGAAGGTTTGTGGAGGGATTCTCTTTGATCGCGGCACCGTTGACTAAGTTGTTAAAAAAAAAGAGTCCCATTTATATGGTCGGAGAAGCAGCAGGAAAGTTTCGACAAGCTAAGGAAGATTCTGACCGAAGCTCCGGTTCTGGTACAGCCTGAGGCAGGGAAGTTATTTACGGTTTACTGCGATGCATCCCATACTGGTCTGGGATGTGTGTTGATGCAAGAAGGGAAAGTAGTGGCTTATGCATCCCGTCAGCTAAGACCGCATGAGGTTAACTATCCGACGCACGACTTGGAATTAGCGGCAGTAATCTTCACTTTGAAAATATGGAGGCATTACTTGTATGGGGAGAAGTCGATAGTCTACACGGATCACAAAAGTCTGAGGTATCTTTTGACTCAGAAGGATTTGAACTTGAGCGCACATACATGGATTGAGCCGCTGAAGGACTACGATCGCTCAATTGAGTATCATCCGGCAAAGGCTAATGTGGTGGCCGACGATTGAGCCGGAAGGTCGTGGACGGACTTAAGGGCGATGTTTGCCCACCTCAGTTTGTATGACGATGGAAGTCTTTTGGCAGAACTGCAAGTTAGGCCGACTTGGATCGAGGAGATTAAGGAAAAACAGTTAGTAGATGAAAGTTTGAATGCGCGGATATTACAAGTGCAAGATCGTGGTTTAGAAGGGTATAGTTTGTCTAGTGATAGAGTACTATACTTTCAAGGACGAGCTTGTATGCCAAGGATGTGGAATTGAGACAAAGAATTCTTCAAGATGCACATAGCGACCATATACGCTATGCATCCCGAGGTAGCAAGATGTATGGAGATTTGCGAAAAGCTTGATTCCGTGGCTGTAATGGCGTGAGGTAATCGAATTTGTGGGAAAGTGTCCGACGTGTCGCCAGTTAAGGCGTGAACATCGCTTGCCATCGTTTTACTTCAACCAAAGAAGATCCTCGGCGGAAGTGGAAAAGGATCACCATGGACTTTGTCGGCGGCTACCCTCACGCCTAGTAAAAAGGACTCGATGCCTGGTAATTGTGGATCGACTAACCAAGTCACCTCATTTCATACCTGGGTGAGAGTGGATTATTCGCCTGAGGCTAGCAAAATTGTATGTGGTCGAGATAGTGAGATTGCATGGTGTGCCAACATCAATTATCTCAGATAGGGATCCAAGGTTTGCGTCAAGGTTTTGGAGAGCTTTGCATCAGGCTTTGGGAACGAGGTTGGATTTCAGTACAGCTTTTCACCCACAAATTGACAGGCAATCAGAAAGGGTGATTCAGATCTTAGAAGATATGTTAAGGGGCTGTATTCTGGATTTCAGTGGTAGTTGGGAGGAGTATCTACCATTGGCAGAATTAGCTTATAACAATAGTTATCAAGCGAGTATCCAGATGGCACCATATGAAGCACTGTATGGACGAAAACGCCGTACTCCTACGTGTTGGACGGAGTTAGGTGAACGATAGGTTTTGGGTCCAGAGTTGGTGACAGAAACTGAAGATAAAGTTAAGGTAATTCGGACTCGCCTCAAGGAAGCGTCAGATAGGCAGAAGTCTTATGCTGATCTTAAGCGCAAGGATATGGAATATGCAGTAGGAGATAAAGTTTTTCTAAAGGTGTCGCCTTGGAAGAAGGTATTGAGATTTGGGCGAAAAGAGAAGCTAAGCCCTAGGTTCATCGGGCCATATACAGTGTTGAAGCGAGTGGGACCGATAGCTTATCAGCTCGAGCTGCCGGAAGAATTAAGATAGATTCATGACGCCTTCCACGTGTCAATGCTTAGACGATATCGGTCGGATCCATCACACGTTGTGCCAGTGGCAGAGATTGAGGTAAGCTCGGACTTATCTTTCGAAGAGGAACCGGTCTAAATCTTTGATCGAGATGTCAAAGTTCTGCGTAGGAAGTCGGTACCTTTGGTGAAAGTGCTATGGCGAAACCATGGTGCGGAGGAGGCTACGTGGGAACCCGAGGATGTGATGCGGCAGCAATACCCCCAACTCTTCTGATCAGGTAATTTCAAGGCCGAAATTATTTTTAAGGGGGTAGAACTGTAACATCCTAAATTAGGGGTTATTTGTGATTGTATTGTTGTGTATATGGTTGGATTGCTGTAATACTATTTATGGTGTAATAAGACTTGGCTATGGACCTTGAGTAGGCTCAAGTTGTAGAAAACTTTCATTTGTAAGCTTTAATAAGACAAGGAGCCATAGTAAATAGGGGTTACAAGTTTTAAAAAGAGAATATGAGACACTAATAAGGCCTTGGAAAAGTGGCAAGGAGGTGCCACTTAAGTGCTGGAATTGACGCCACCAAGGGGAGCAAGGGAACCTAGGTTCGAGTTGCAGAATTCTCCTTTTCTGCTTTTTATTTTTACGACAAGAGAGAGAGAGAGAAGTGTTCAACTCAAACTCTTTCAAGATAATAAGGATTTTATTTGAAAAATTTTAAATGGTTGGCCTAGAGTGATTTAGGGAGTTGCCAAAATTTTAAACTCCTTGTTGGAGAGGAGTAAACGGCAAGGAGACTAAGTGAAGGGGGGAGTGCCGAATTTTCTTAAGGCACCTATTCCTTGCACTTTAATTCTTTTTCTTTCCCTTTGGAAGTAGCCGAATTTCCCTACTCTCTCATCTTCTATCTTTTTCTTTCTCTCCTTTCTCATTCTCTCAAAACCGAAACCACCATTATCACCTTTATCTTTTTTTCTTTTTGCTTAAACACCAAAACCCCCTCTACTCTTTTCTTTGCCGAAACCCCTATCTCCCTTTCTCATTATTTCTTTCTTTCTCTCTAGCCGAACATACTCCATTGGTGTGCCGAAATCCCCTTTCTCCTAGTAGATCTACTTTGGCCGAATATCAAGTGGGTATAGATACTTTTCGGGATTTCCTCTTCCATCGATTTGCAAAGGTAAGTCTTTTCCGAAACTCTTCTCCCATATTCTCTTGTTCTCTGTCGACTTGGATAAAGGGAAAAGCCGAAATTCGGCATTTATTGATGGTTTGGCTAACCACTCTTTGAAACCAATTTCACCTAGGGACTTCGGGATTTCGAAGTACTCAATCCAAGCCTCTATTCTCTAGCAATCGGTCTTGGTAAGTGGTGGTAAGAATTCAATCTAGTAAACTATTTATTTAGTATTCGAAAAAAGCCGAAGGCTATTGTTGTGGGTATTGATGATTGCCGATTGTAGGGAGGTGAAGCAGATTTACATAACGTGTACTGTGGCTAGTATTGAAGGGCGTTTTGGTGAGGTTTCGGGTTCATGCGTTAACCCTTTTGGATTGGTTGGTTTGGCCGAATGGCCTATGTTACTAACTTTAGTAATGGCCGAATGTAGGGACAAGGAATCAAGTGTGGTAGATCGGATCTTCAGGATCTAGGATTCGCGTTAGTAGCAGGTGTGTACTTACACACTTCGTAACTAATAAAAGTGCTAATATATTGTGTATGCTAAACCGGGTTTATGTAGATGTGGATTTGATACCGTAAAGGTATGAGCAAGGATTCGGGTAAGTCCGTTGCAATATGAGCTTACAATATGATGCATGTTGATGCATGACATATTTGGTATATGTGATATGTAAAGAAAATATGGCTTATGACAAATTCGGTGTGTGTTATTATTTTAAGGCATGTCTGGCATGATTTCTTTTATATGCATATTATGTTATGGTGGGTGATCTGAGTGGAGGGGGAAGTGATATCTGTGTCTTTGGACACCAGTGGTTTGGTACCACATTTCGTGACTTTGGGTCACCAGAGGTTTGGCACCTCATAGCGACTTGTCCCAGTGGCTTAGCACCACAGTGGGTTGGCCCCACGGTTGGTATTATGGGATCGTCACCAGTGATTTGGTATCACACGTGGGTTGGCCCCACAACTTGTTATTTGTGACTTTGGGTCACTAGTGGTTTGGCACCACAATATTGATGGATATCGTGACTTTGGGTCACCAGTGGTTTGGCACCACCAGTGGTTTGGTACCACACGGGTAGAGAAAGGAGTTATGGATGGCTAGGTTGGGTGCATGTTAACTTAGTTATGATTTGTGTATGATGTTACATTAAACTGGGGGAAGGGTTACACATTGAGTCTTGGTGGCTCACCTTCTCCTCTAACTTTTTCAGGTGACTCGTAGATCACGGATGAGGAGCCGGATGGACTCGAGGTGGCCATGCAGTGGAAATGTGGGTTAAATAGACTTTGGGTTTATTTTCATTTTGTTTATATTTTTATTTGTTCAAGTTGTAATAAAGGCCTCCTAAAATTTCGTTTTGATTATTTTACATGTCTTGGATGAACTTTCTAAATTACTTAATGGCTTAAGTATTTTCCTTAAACACAAGTTTTCTTAAAATTCAAAACGTAAATGTTTTTTTTTTGTACCACCGGGTACATTGACGAAATTGGTAACAACATGACTTAATAGATTTTTAATTAACAAAGCTAAGAATTGGTTTTAATATACACCTCTATTTTTAAACAAGGCAGTATTTTATTAAAAATGAACCAAAAGTTGAATCGACAAAAAGGGGTTTTCAAAACGTTTTCCTCTGTGACATGCCAAATTCGGTCGTAATGTTTAGGCCGGGTTTGGGGTGTTACAGTTAATCCCATAGGCTTGTATGAAAATCAAATCTCCACCACTATAATATGAGATGATACACAAATCAAAAAGTCTTTAAAAGGGTTGTAACGGGGCTTGGGTTAAAGGTGTGGATAAAGGCTGAATTAGAGGGTTAGAATCGAGATTGAATTGACAAATTACTTAACTAATCTTATACTTGAATAATTACTTCAATGAAAAACTTGTAATAATTAATTAATAACACGAGCTTCTTTCTAAAGATGTGAATTTAACTGGTTAAGCTCATAGAACATATACTGAACTAATAATGAATATACTTCGATTTTTTTAAGAACAAATCAAGTATTTATAATGATTTGAAAAACTGAAATAGGGAAAAAAATAAAGCTAAGTAATCCGTTCAAATCAGGTCTCGACAGAATAGGGGTCAGATTAATTAAAGGAGTTTCAATAAAAACTAGGCTTATGGTTAATATTGAGGGTAAATCAATGAAAGGGTTGTTAGGATCGAAGAGGTTCACTAGGGGTTAATTATGGAGGTAGGCTTTTTGGGAGTAAGTGGGTTAAAACCTAGGTGCCTTTATCATCTCAGTATATCAAATCAGAAACATGGTCTCGACATGTATAATCGAAGCAAGTTCTAGAATAAGAAATCAATGTTGGCACACTCATAATCAATAAAGTGAGCACGAAAGGAATATGCTCTAAAAGACTCAAGATCTCACAAAAATTATGGGTTTTTGATGTCAGTCTTATAAATTTCAAATTTCAAGGTAATAAATAGATTCAGGTAGACAACCTAACAAATTTTTTATTTCTGAAAAATAGACTTATCATGCTTGATTCTCTATTCTCCTAAAGTTCAAATCATCACTGCACAATTACCTATGACTTACTCTAAAATATATTAATAAAAATCATGAATCAAAGGAAATTTCATTCTAATAGTAATATGAGAAAATTACTCGAAACAAGATATCATTCAGGGATTTGAGAATAATGCAAAAAGTTAGGAACTTTTAAATTTCACCCCCACACTTAAGTTGTACATTGCCCTCAATGTACAAAGATAGATAAAAACCATATAAAGGTAGGGAGAAGTGAAACTTCCTGATTTTTGGATGGATTCCTCGAGTTGGACGTGTAGAAATTTGATTTGGAGGTGAAAGGTAAGTTGGAGGAGGCGTCGTTGGTGGTGTTGTGGTGGCCGCCAACAATCTCTGCTCTAGATGAAGAAATTTGGTAGCTTGTGCAGAATTAGCTAGGAAATAATAAGAATAATTCAAACTATACTAATTATATATTTAAAGAAAGGAAAGATAAAAAGAAAGAGTGTAAAAAGTGAAATAAACTAAAAGAAAAGATTAATGGATTGAAAAGTCCTTATTGTTGGATGGTTCGCGAGGTGGGTGTGATTCCTAAGGCCATGGTGTGGTGATTCCCAAGCAGCCTTTAGAACCTAAAACCAAGAAACTAAAACAAAACAAACTAAATTTAGCATAAAAGAAATAAAGATAAGGAAAATAAAGGAGAAGAGAAAAGAAAAAGAAAAATGAAATGGGCTCAAGGGTTATTGTCCTGTCGAGTTAATGAAGCGGCTGGCATGAACTTATGTAGATCGGTCTCGCACAGGGAGACTGTGCTAGGATCCTTCCGCTTCTTTGTCATTTGGACGGTGTAGATCAGGAATTTGTAGAAGGAAAAAGGAAAGAAAGATGAAAAAGGTGGGAGGTTGAAGGTGAATGGGAGTAGAGGAGAAGAGAGGGGGTTTAAATAGATTTTTCAGGTCTGGTACACCCCCACGCCCGTGTACCATGGGCATGTTGTGTCACACGGCCGTATCGCACCGTCGTGCTGTGCTTCGTTCGCTTCTACCACACCCGTGTCGTGGTCACCACTGTAACAGTCTGAATTTGACCCTAATCAGAATGGTGGTTTCAGGAGCACGAATCCGAGTCTGATAAATTTTAATGTATTATATTTTGTGTTATTTATATGTGAATTAATGTGTGTGAAAGTTTCGTAGAAAAATTTTATGGTTTGAGTGCTTAATTTGATAAAAAGGACTAAATCGCGTAAAGCGTAAAAGTTGCATGCTATAGTGTAAAGTGTTAGAATGATGATGGCTTCTTAATATGAAGCATTAAATGGGTAAATAACCCATTTTTTTAGTTAGTGGGTGACATATGACATGTTTAACCTTAATTTTTATATTGTATAATTATTTATAATAAGGTTATAAAGGTAAATGAATAAATGTTAAATATATGTTAAATAAAACATAAAAAAATGGCCATTATCATCCTTTATTTGCTTGGCCGAATGTTGAGAAAAGAAATGGAGTTTGGTTTCCTTTGAATTTCGGCAACTTCAATCACAAATTCAAGGTTAGTTTGATTTCGATTCTTGATAATTTTTACGTTTTTGAGATCGTTGCTTCGAACCGCAGCTGACCCATGTTAAAATTTTTAAATCTAAGCATGCTTGATGTTCGGCCATTGTTGTGTTCATGTGGTTTTTGATATTTGATGATTTTAGATGAAAGATATGTAAAAGATTAGTATGTTTTGTATTGGAAGTTTTGATGAAATTGAGTATTTAGGGCTAAATTGTAAAAATAAAATTTTAGAGGGGCCTATTTGTAAAATAAATGAAAAATATGGACTTGTATAGTCCCTAGGAGTATTCGGCCCTAAAGAATTATGTGTAAATTATGTGTATTTTGTGTTTTGTGCAATTAAAACCAAAGTGTAAAAATGTGAAACCTTAGGGGTAAAAAGGGTAATTTGCCCATTTATGTGATTTGAGACTAAATTGAAATGAAACGTACTTGAATGATCTAAATTTTTATACAAGAACAAAGAAAAACAAATTTGGATCGGGGAAAGACGACGGTTATTGAATAGCCGGTCTACGCGGTCCGCCGACAGTCGAGGTAAGTCTTTAAGTAAATATACGTTAAAGAAATTTTTTATGAATATATCAAATGATGAAATTTGAATATTCGAGGCATAAATGTGTGAAATGGCCGAATGTATTGGTGTGATATTGGATTGAGTTGTAATTGTTGAAAGTACTGTGTAATAAGTATGCTCGGTTATTTTGTGAACGTGATAAGTATTACATTGGTTTTTCGGGATGCTAATGTTGAGAAATGTGCATTGAATGATTCATTATAATGTTAATTCGGGCTTTGAGCCTAGTAGGCCTTGTGCTGGTGACTTAATTCGGGCTTTGAGCCTAGCAGGCCTTGTGCCGGTGACTTAATTCAGGCTTTGAGCCTAGCAGGCCTTGTACCGGTGACTTATTTCGGGGTTATAGCCTAGCAAAGCTAATTGCTTGCTTTATATATTTCTGACCTTTGGTCTAGTAGACTTAATGTTGGTGATACGATATAAACAAAGAAATTGAGAAGGAAACGAGGTATGGCATATTAAATGATATGCGAGAAGCTCGGGTAAGAACTATCTTACTATGTTAGTAAGGAATGAAATGAGATAAATTCTTATTGTTTTAATTAAACATGATGTGATGAAACAGACAATTCAATAAGTGTTTTATATTATGAGGTTAAGCTTGTCGTTATTATGTACTAACATTACTTATAGGTGAACTAGAGTTATATACATGTATGTTACAGTGTAAATTTTGGTTATAAAATGGAAGGATCGGTGATGAAAGAATCGAAAGTGTTATATATATATATATATATATATATGGTAAGTAGAAATAGAGATTGATGCCTAGATTGGTTCATGTGATTCTATATAATTGTATATTTTATAAAGTGTTAATCATGTGAGTTGGTAATGTATTTGTCCATGATGTCGTGGAGAAGAAATTATATTAAGTGTATTATTATTATTCGGCAATGTATATTTTACATAATGATGTATTAAGTTCTATACTATAAACTTGGAGATTAACATTTTAAGTGTATATTCAATATATTACATTTACTTGAGACTTACTAAGATAGCAACTTACTGTGTGTGCTCTGTTCTTGTCCACCTCTGTTTTATAGATTTCTTTTTGATCCAAGCTACGGACTCGAAGGATCTTTGAAGAAGTCAACCGCACTATCGACTTTCTTTTGGTATTGAATAACTTAGTTTTAGATTCAAAAAGGCATGTATAGGCTAGACTAAGCATTATAAATAATGATGTCAAATCGTGTAATTATGATTAGCCATGCGAAAATGGCTATCTATTTTGGTTAAACCTTGTCTTTGCATTTTGATGATATAATTTGCTCATGCCGTGAATTATCATTTGTGTTTGGATGTGGTTTAGGAATTATATGAAATGGTTTAATAGATATATGTCATGATATGTAGATGTATTTCGATCTTTGATGGTCAACTTGATAGTTTAGGGTTGAATCTTAATCATGTGTAAAGTTTTTGTGATAGACTAATAAACAGAAATGTGGCTACTTTAATTCGGTTAATTATTGTGAAGACTTGCTATGCTTAGGTATGCCTTCAATTACAAAATGGTTATATTAGGTTGTTCTCATGAAAATGTTATAAGATTATTTATTTATGGAGATGTTAGATATTCAAATTTCAAGAAGTTGTTATGACTATGATTTTGGGTTATATGCTTGTGAAGTATGTATAAGTTGTATAATTTTTGGAATGTTTATTTGCTTAACATTATGAATAAATATGATACAGTTAAAGTGCTTAATGTGTTATTTAAGTAACGTTTAGAAAATTTTATGTGCGTATATAAAATTTTGTCAATGTCATGAATTAAAAATTTTGATATGTAATGCATGTATATGTTCAGCTAACCTAGGTAAAAATGCACTTGTAATTCACATGTTTAAGACATTAGCTATTTTGACCTATTTTTCGAATATGGTAAATGAGCATATCTACATTATATATATGTATTTATTTATATGTGAGTACCTGATCTGGTTGAGTGTTTGGGTTTTAAGATGAAGTTATTTTAGAAGTTTGTAATGTTTATAAAATTTTATAAATATGACCTTGTATAATTCGGCCAAATGGGATAAAGTTTGTAATTAGGAGTACTCAATCCTATAAGTAAGTTTCATTGAGATAATATTCTTAGTAATGCCCGTAACTCTAATCCGGCAACAGATATGGGTTAAGGGTGTTACATTTTTTTGGTATCAGAGCCTACGGTTTTGTCGATTCTAGGACTACTGTAGCGCGTGTGAGTCTAGCTATACATGCCTTTGTTATATATTGATAGTGTGGTGACTTCTGACATTCTGAACTGTGTTTTATATAGTAAATGGAAACTGATCCTGATAGAGCCGTAGCGGATGATGTAGAGAGTGTAGCGCCTGATCGTGCACGCGGATTAGTGCCGGTAGACTCTCGACCAGTTTCGGGTAGCCACGACGGGGAGGCTAAACAAGCCTTCTATCAGATGATGAACGAGTGGTTTACCTAGTTGATTCAGACTAACCCGGTTGTACACCAACCTCCACCCCCGAATAATCCAACTCTGATACCTTCAGCACCCCCGATGATAGATCCGATGAGATCTAGTAGGCCTCCAGTTGATAAAATCAGGAAATTTGGGGTCAAAGAATTCAGGGCCAATGATGACGATGACGCAGAGCGAGCCGAAATGTGGCTTGATAACACTATTCGAGTACTTGATGAGCTATCTTGTACTCCAGACGAATGCCTGAAGTGTGCTATATCTTTACTTCGGGACACTGCATATCACTGGTGGAATACACTAGTATCAGTGGTTCCGATAGAAAAAGTGACGTGGGATTTCTTCCAGAATGAATTCCGCAAGAAATATATCAGTCAAAGATTTATTGATCAAAAACGAAAAGAATTTCTTGAATCAAGCAGGGCGAATGACCGTGATGTAATATGAACGGAAATTTTTCGTGCTCAAGCAGATATGCTAGAGAGTGTGTTTCACCGGGCCATTATGTGCAAAAGGTTTGAAGACGGTCTGAATGAAGATATAAAGTTGCTTGTTGGCATTCTTGAAATCAAAGAGTTTGTGACTCTAGTCGAGCGAGCTTGCAAAGCTGAAGAGTTCGGGAAGGAGAAAAGAAAGGCTGAGACAGAAGCTAGAGACACTCGTAAGAGATCGTCGGGTAAGACTTTCCATTCCACATCTAAGAAGTTCAGAGATGACTTCAGCTGACATAAAGCTACTTCAAACTTACCTAGACGAGATCGACCTCTAGTGGGCTCCCGAGCTACCTCGATGGCCAGTGTTGGTAACGCTCCACAGAATCGAGTTGAATGCAAGCACTGTGGAAAATGGTATTCCGGGAGTTGTAGATTCCATGATCGGTCTTGTTTTAAATGTGGATCGTCAGATCATTTTATTAGGGAATGTCCGATGTTAGTTGAGCAGAATACAGTTTAGAATATTAAGTCGAACAACACGTCAGCGCGAGGTAGGCCACCCAGACATTTAGGCAATGTAGGTGGTAGTTAGAGAGGAACGAAGAACACTACAGTTCGATCCGAGGCTAGAGCTCCAGCTAGAGCTTATGCTACACGAGCCAGAGAGGATGCTTCTTCCCCCGACGTCATTACCGGTACTTTCACCCTTTATGATACTACTGCGATTGCATTGATTGATCCTGGTTTGACTCATTCATATGTGTGTGAAACTCTAGTATTCGGTAAGACTCTGCCAGTTGAGTCTACTGAGTTCGTGATTTGTGTGTCCAACCCTTTGGGTAGATGTGTGCTTGTTAATAAAGTGTGTAGAGGTTGCACGTTGATGATTCGGGATTCTTGCTTCCCAGCCGATTTAATGTTGTTGCCCTTCGATGAGTTCGATATAATGTTGGGAATAGACTGGTTAACTTCACATGATGCAGTGGTGAATTGCAAAAGAAAGCTTATTGATTTGAGATGTCAGAACGGTGAGATCATCAGAATTGAATCCAGTGATTTAAGTGGGTTTCCTATAGTAATATCCTCGATGTTAGCTCGGAAATATGTGAGAAAAGGGTGCGAAGCTTATTTGGCCTATGTACTGGATAATAAAGTGTCTGAAAAGCATATTGAATCTGTACCAGTTGTGTGTGAATACCCGGATGTGTTTCCTAAAGAACTACCGGGTTTACCACCAGTACTAGAGATTGAGTTTGGCATTGAATTAGTACCGGGAACGACTCCAATCTCGATAGCTCTGTATCGGATGGCACCTACTGAGTTAAAAGAGTTGAAAGCACAGTTGCAAGAGTTAACAGATAGGGGTTTTGCACGACCGAGTTTCTCTCCTTGGGGTGCACCAGTTCTTTTTGTGATGAAGAAAGATGGAACGATGCGAATGTGTATTGATTATCGACAACTGAATAAGGTAACTATAAAGAATAAGTATCCGCTACCTCGGATTGATGATTTATTTGATCAGTTGAAAGGGGCTTCAGTGTTTTCGAAGATAGATTTGAGATCAGGTTATTATCAGTTGCGAGTCAGTGATACAGATGTGCCAAAGACTGCATTCCGGACGAGGTACGGACATTTTGAGTTTCTGGTTATGCCCTTTAGACTCACTAATGCACCTGCTATTTTTATGGATCTAATGAATCGGGTCTTTAAACAGTTTTTGGAGCGGTTTATAGTAGTGTTTATTGATGATATATTAATCTACTCCAAAGATGAAACCGAGCATGCCGAGCATTTGAGATTAGTGCTACAAACTTTGCGAGATCAACAGCTGTATGCAAAGTTTAGTAAGTGTGAATTCTGGATGAATGAAGTCAGCTTCTTGGGTCATGTTGTTTCAGCATCAGGTATTCGGGTGGATCCAAGCAAAATAGCGGCTATACTTGATTGGAAACCACCGAAGAATGTTTCCGAGATTCGAAGCTTCCTAGGCCTTGCGGGATATTACAGACGGTTTGTAAAAGGTTTTTCTGTGATAGCTACACCTTTGACAAAGCTACTACAGAAAGATGTCAAGTTTCAGTGGTCAGAAAAGTGTCAGAAAAGTTTCGAGTAGCTGAAAGCCCTTTTGACCGAAGCTCCAGTGTTAGCTCAGCCTGAATCGGGTAAAGAATTTGTCGTTTTTAGTGATGCTTCTTTGAATGGGTTAGGTTGTGTTTTGATGCAGGAAGGTAAAGTTATAGCATACGCTTCGAGACAATTGAAGCCGCAAGAAAGAAATTATCTGACTCACGATCTGGAATTAGCAGCCATTGTTTTCGCATTGAAAATTTGGCATCACTATTTATTCGGCGAAAAATATCACGTTTATTCGGATCATAAAAGTCTAAAGTATTTGATGACTCGTAAAGATCCGAACTTGAGACAACGCAGATGGTTAGAATTGTTGAAAGACTATGAGTTGGTGATTGACTACCATCCGGGAAAGCTAACGTTGTTACGAGATCGTTAAGTCGAAAAATCATTGTTTGCTCTTCGTGCAATGAACGCATGATGGTTATGTCTCCGTGATGGTTCGATCATAGCCAAGTTACAAGCAAGACCGATGTTTATTCAGCAAATTTGTGATGCACAGAAAGTTGACAAAGATTTGATTGCTAGACGAATTCAGTGTGAAAAAGATGTAGAATCAGAGTTTCAAATTGATGCAAATGACTGTTTGAATTTTAAAAGCCGAATGTGTGTTCTGAAGAACTCAGATTTGATTCAGATGATTCTGAGTGAGGCTCATAGTGGTCGATTATCGATACATCCGGGTAGCACAAAGATGTATAATGATTTGAAACAGTTCTATTGGTGGCCGGGCATGAAATGGGATATATCTGAATTTGTTTCGAAATGCTTAGTTTGTCAGCAAGTAAAAGATGAGCATCAAGTGCCATCCAGACTACTTCAACCAATCATGATACCTGAATGGAAATGGGATAGAATTACAATGGATTTTGTATCCGGTCTCCCTATGACACCGAGTATGAAAGATGCCGTCTGGGTTATAGTTGATAGACTGACTAAATCAGCTCATTTTGTGCTAGTTCGTTCAGACTATTCACTCGATAAATCGCTGAATTGTTATGCGATCACGATTGTGAGATTGCATGGTGTACCGAGTTCCATTATTTCAGACAGAGACTCGAGATTCACATCGCGGTTTTGGAAGAAGTTGCAAGATGCTTTAGGTACTAAACTTCATTTTAGTACAGCCTTTCATCCGCAGACAGATGGTCAGTCTGAGTGAACTATTCAGATACTTGAGGACATGTTGAGATGTTGCGTTCTTGAGTTTGAAGGTTCGTAGGAACGATACCTACCTTTGATTGAATTTGCTTACAATAATAGCTTTCAATCCAGTATCAAAATGGCACCCTATGAAGCTTTATACCGTCGCAAGTGTCGAACACCATTATATTGGACTGAGCTTAGTGAGAACAAGATACACGGGGTCGATTTGATCAAAGAAACTGAACAAAAAGTAGTTGTAATCAGAGATACTTTGAAGGTTGCCTCAGACCGACAAAAGTCATATGCTGATTTGAAACGTAAAGACACTGAATTTCAGGTCGGAGATCGAGTATTCTTAAAAGTTTCTCCGTGGAAGAAAGTACTCTGATTTGGTCGGAGAGGCAAGTTGAGTTTGAGATTTATCGGACCGTATGAAATCATCGAACGTATTGGGCCTGTTGCTTATAGATTGAGGTTACCCTCTGAGTTGGAAAGGATACATGATGTATTTCACGTTTCGATGCTTCATAGATATAGATCAGATCTGTCACATGTAATTGTTCCATCTGAGATTGAAATCCGACCCAATATTGTATATGAGGAAGAACCGATCCGTATTTTAGCTCGGGAAATGAAAGAGTTAAGAAACAAAAGAATCCCATTAGTGAAGGTACTATGGTATCGGCACGGAGATGAAGAGGCTACATGGGAGCCTGAGGATTTAATGAGGCAACAATATCCGACGTTGTTTAACGGTAAGATTTTCGGGGACGAAAATCCTTAAAGGGGGAGAGTTGTAACAGTCTGAATTTGACCCTAATCGGAACGGTGGTTTCGGGATCACGAATCCGAGTCTGATAACTTTTAATGTATTATATTTTGTGTTATTTATATGTGAATTAATGTGTGTGAAAGTTTCGTAGAAAAATTTTATGGTTTGAGTGCTTAATTTGATAAAAAGGACTAAATCGTGTAAAAAGCGTAAAAGTTGCATGCTATAGTGTAAAGTGTTAGAATGATGATGGCTTCTTAATATGAAGCATTAAATGGGTAAATAACCCATTTTTTTAGTTAGTGGGTGACATATGACATGTTTAACCTTAATTTTTATATTGTATAATTATTTATAATAAGGTTATAAAGGTAAATGAATAAATGTTAAATATATGTTAAATAAAACATAAAAAAATGGCCATTATCATCCTTTATTTGCTTGGCCGAATGTTGAGAAAAGAAATGGGGTTTGGTTTCCTTTGAATTTCTAAGAACTTCAATCACAAATTCAAGGTTAGTTTGATTTCGATTCTTGATAATTTTTACGTTTTTGAGATCGTTGCTTCGAACCGCAGCTGACCCATGTTAAAATTTTTAAATCTAAGCATGCTTGATGTTCGGCCATTGTTGTGTTCATGTGGTTTTTGATATTTGATGATTTTAGATGAAAGATATGTAAAAGATTAGTATGTTTTGTATTGGAAGTTTTGATGAAATTGAGTATTTAGGGCTAAATTGTAAAAATAAAATTTTAGAGGGGCCTATTTGTAAAATAAATGAAAAATATGGACTTGTATAGTCCCTAGGAGTATTCAGCGCTAAAGAATTATGTGCAAATTATGTGTCTTTTGTGTTTTGTGCAATTAGGACCAAAGTGTAAAAATGTGAAACCTTAGGGGTAAAAAGGGTAATTTGCCCATTTATGTGATTTGAGACTAAATTGAAATGAAACGTACTTGAATGATCTAAATTTTTATGTGTTTAGATCAAGAACAAAGAAAAACGGATTTGGATCGGGGAAAGACGAAGGTTATTGAATAGCCGGTCTACGCGGTCCGCTGACAGTCGAGGTAAGTCCTTAAGTAAATATAAGTTAAAGAAATTTTTTATGAATATATCAAATGATGAAATTTGAATATTCGAGGCATAAATGTGTGAAATGGCCGAATGTATTGGTGTGATATTGGATTGAGTTTTAATTGTTGAAAGTACCCTGTAATAAGTATGCTTGGTTATTTTGTGAACGTGATAAGTATTACATAGGTTTTTCGGGATGCTAATGTTGAGAAATGAGCATTGAATGATTCATTATAATGTTAATTCGGGCTTTGAGCCTAGCAGGCCTTGTGCCGGTGACTTAATTCGGGCTTTGAGCCTAGCAGGCCTTGTGCCGGTGACTTAATTCGGACTTTGAGCCTAACAGCCTCAGGCTTGATGACTTAATTCGGGTTATAGCCTAGCGGCTAATTGCTGCTGGTGCTTTATATATTTCGGACCTTTGGTCTAGTAGATTTAATGCTGGTGATACGGTATAAACGAAGAAATTGAGAAGGAAACGAGATATGGCATATTAAATGATATGTGAGAAGCTCGGGTAAGAACTATCTTACTATGTTAGTAAGGAACGAAATGAGATAAATTCTTATTGTTTTAATTAAACATGATGTGATGAAACAGACAATTCAATAAGTGTTTTATATTATGAGGTTGAGCTTGTCGTTATTATGTACGAACATTACTTATAGATGAACTAGAGTTTTATACATGTATGTTACAGTGTAAATTTTGGTTATAAAATGGAAGGATCGGTTATGAAAGAATCGAAAGTGTTATATATATATATATATATATATATATATATATATATATATATGGTAAGTAGAAATAGAGATTGATGCCTAGATTGGTTCATGTGATTCTATATAATTGTATATTTTATAAAGTGTTAATCATGTGAGTTGGTAATGTATTTGTCCATGATGTCGTGGAGAAGAAATTATATTAAGTGTATTATTATTATTCGGCTATGTATATTTTACATAATGATGTATTAAGTTCTATACTATAAACTTGGAGATTAACATTTTAAGTGTATATTCAATATATTACATTTACTTGAGACTTACTAAGATAGCAACTTCTCTGTGTGTGCTCTGTTCTTGTCCACCTCTGTTTTATATATTTCTTTTTGATCCAAGCTACGGACTCGAAGGATCTTTGAAGAAGTCAACCGCACTATCGACTTTCTTTTGGTATTGAATAACTTAGTTTTAGATTCAAAAAGGCATGTATAGGCTAGACTAAGCATTATAAATAATGATGTGAAATCGTGTAATTATGATTAGCCATGCGAAAATGGCTATCTATTTTGGTTAAACCTTGTCTTTGCGTTTTGATGATATAATTTGCTCATGCCGTGAATTATCATTTGTGTTTGGATGTGGTTTAGGAATTATATGAAATGGTTTAATAGATATATGTCATGATATGTAGATGTATTTCGATCTTTGATGGTCAACTTGATAGTTTAGGGTTGAATCTTAATCATGTGTAAAGTATATGTGATAGATTAATAAACAGAAATGTGGCTACTTTAATTCGGTTAATTATTGTGAAGACTTGCTATGCTTAGGTATGCCTTCAATTACAAAATGGTTATATTAGGTTGTTCTCATGAAAATGTTATAAGATTATTTATTTATGGAGATGTTAGATATTCAAATTTCAAGAAGTTGTTATGACTATGATTTTGGGTTATATGCTTGTGAAGTATGTATAAGTTGTATAATTTTTGGAATGTTTATTTGCTTAACATTATGAATAAATATGATACAGTTAAAGTACTTAATGTGTTATTTAAGTAACGTTTAGAAAATTTTGTGTGCGTATATAAATTTTGTCAATGTCATGAATTAAAAATTTTGATATGTAATGCATGTATATGTTCAGCTAACCTAGATAAAAATGCACTTGTAATTCACTTGTTTAAGGTATTAGCTATTTTGACCTATTTTTCGAATATGGTAAATGAGCATATCTACATTATATATATGTATTTATTTATATATGAGTACCTGATCTGGTTGAGTGTTTGGGTTTTAAGATGAAGTTATTTTAGAAGTTTGTAATGTTTATAAAATTTTATAAATATGACCTTGTATAATTCGGCCAAATGGGATAAAGTTTGTAATTAGGTGTATTCAATCCTGTAAGTAAGTTTCATTGAGATAATATTCTTAGTAATGCCCGTAACTCTAATCTGGCGATGGATACGAGTTAAGGGTGTTACAACCACGCCTATGTTTGGCTGTGGCGATTTAGTTGGAGCCCGTGACTTGAAGATATTTTTCGTTCTGTTTCGTACTATCTCTGGCATGTCAGTACAAAAATCCGTAGTGTCCACACGGCCACGGCCACTGCCGTGTGCAAGGTCATGTGGTATGGAAATCTGCACTTTGGTTAGTTTATAGTTAGGTGCAAAAAGGAAAAAAAATAAAAATGTAAAAATTAATGGAATTAGTGCTCGGGTTGCCTCTCGAGAAGTGCTCGTTTATAGTCTTAAGCTAGACTTATCTCTCATTCGCATTCTCATGGTGGTTTGAGGAGTTGAAAATCCTTTCTCATGCTATTAGTTCTGTTATCAGTATATATAGTTCGAGTCGAGTAGCGTTTACCTTTAAAGTGTCAAATTTGGGATTACTTACCTCGACTGTTCCGTATGGGAAAACATTGAGTACCTCAAAAGGGATTTCTTCATTTGTTTTAAGGTTTGAGAAGGCGATTCGAGGGTCTCCCTTATTCAACAATACCTGATCTTCTACCTTGAAGTGATTTGCCGTTCCTATAAGCTCGTCTGGGGGTTCCCTTGGTTTTACTTCGTGTGATTTTGACTTCTCTTTGAAATGTGACTTCCACTCATCTAGTTCATCAATATGAAGCCTTCGATCCTCATGAATTACTTTTTTATTGGAATGGGGTCTAGGATCAGGTTTAGTTTTGTAGCTTCGTGGTGTCTCCTGTAAGGAAGGTTGAACACTTTGGTTATGAATTGAATGTACTTTCTTGCCTCTATCACTTGATGTCCTAGCCGAGTCAAGAGCTTTAAGAGTGGCTGCCTCATTACCTACACGAAGTATGAGTTCACCTATATTGAAAATCAATTTTAGTTCTAGCAGTTGCTAAAAATGGTCCACCTAAAATTAAGGGGATACTATTGTCCTCATCCATGTCTAAAACTAAAAAGTCTACTGCGAATAGTCTTATCAGTGTTGAATGCTCATCCTAGTTTGTTTGGGTTTCCCTAGACCTAGTTGTTTAAACATTTTATAAGGCATAACATTTATGCTTGCCCTTAAATCAGCTAAAGCGTTATCAATAGATAAACTACCAATTAAACATGGAATTGTACCTGGATCTTTTAATTTTCGTGGTAATTTATTTTGTAGAATTGCTGAGCACATTGCATTTAGCTCCACATGCGACGCCTCGTCTAATGTCCGTTTGTTCGTTAACAAGTCTTTTAAAAATTTCCTCGAATCTGGCATCTGCGAGAGAGCTTCAAGAAATGGTATGTAACATCCTGAAAAGGGCCTATGCATTTTCGGTTTAATTGTACGAAGTGACATGTCTTATGTGTTATAAATAAATTTTGAACATTTTTGGAAACTTGAAAATGCATGAAAATGATTTAGAAATGAACATTTTTGGAAACCTGGAAATGTATGGAAATGTTAGGGTTAAAAGAGGAAAATGAACATTTTTGGAAATCTGGAAATGTATGGAAATGTTAGGGTTAAAAGAGGAAGTGAACATTTTTGGAAACTAAGGAAATGTAAGGAAATGATTTGGAAATGATTCAAAAGAGGAAAGTGAACATTTCTGGAAACTTGGAAATGTAAGGAAATGTCAAGTTTAAAGAGGCAAACGAAAATTTTTGAAAACTTAGAAATGACTTAGAAATGTCGAGTTTTAAAGTTTTAAAGAGGAAATTAAGGCAAGGGGGCCTTAAAAGAAAAAGTATGTGAAATTTGACACATAAACAGGCTTGGAAAAGTGGCCTAGAGATGTCACTTAGGGCCTTTGGAAATGGCGCCACATGCAAGGGTGTTGGGCCTGAGTTCGAGTCGCTTGGGAAGCAAATAAAAGAAGTTTTATTTTTGCTTCCAGAAGCCAGAGGTGGACGGCACAAGCTTTCTAGAAAGGAAGAGTTTTGTTCTCTTTAATATTCGGTTAATAAGGTGATAAATAAAGGATTTTTAATTGGATTATTTTCAGGGGATAATAAGGATTATTTTTTCATTATTTTAAATTAAAGAGATAAAGTTATCAATAAGGAAGAGTGGTGGCCAAGCCAAGGATTCTTGGCCTAGTAATTTCGGCACAAAGAGGAGAACTAGGGCTTTCATTCTTTCCTCTTCACAATTCTCTCTCACAAAAAATTCTCCTAGCAAAAATCCCCTCTTCTTTTTTCTTTTTCCAAAGCCGAAAAATCCTATGTTCTAGCCACAACTTCTTCCATTAAGTGTCGAATCTTTCTGAGCCTATTATCCCTCTCTTTTCAATTCAGTTGAAGCCGAATACATCAGTGATCATAGCAAGTCTTCATAGTCAAATTTTTGAAGGGCTTCAAATAAAGGTGTTGCTGATTTCCATATAAAAGGGTAAGATCCAATTCGATTCTCATTCTTTTCTCTTAGGCTTGTCAAAAACTAAGATCTAATCTCTACTATTGTTTTATGGTCAAATATACAAAGGATCTCTTGGGTTTCTACAACAGTCGACTACAAGAAGGAATATTTCGGGATTCATAAGGATCTAAGGTAAGAAACTATAAGATTCGGCCAAAGGCCTTGATTTATGTTTTGATGATTAAGATTAAATCTAACGTAAGGTTTTAGGGATTTCGACATTCCTAGAAAAGAAAGGAACAGTTTCGGGATTTGTTGGTGTCCCAATCGGCAACAAGGTAAGAATACTAATCCTACTAGGATTTGGATTTATGGCCGAATGTTTTTAAAGAAGTAAGTGATTAATCAAATGTAGGGGTGAAGGATCTAAATGGTAGATCAGATCTCGGGATCTCAAGGAATCTGTTAAGCAAATCAGGTGTGTAACCCACACTAACTTTTAATACGATTTATGGCAACATTTAAAATAAGTATGTATAAGTATGAATAAGAATGTGAATATGGCTAAGGTACCTTATTGTGGTATAAAGTACTCAGGTACGTTTCCTACTTCTACTAGGATTACGAAATATGTTATATTTAGCATGTGAAAAGTGACATGAATGTGAATTTAAGTATGATATGCATAATATGAATAATATGGGGCATTCGGGTTATATAAAAAAGGGGAAGTGAATGTGGTGACTTCGGTTTCACTATCTGAATGTGGTGACTTCGGTCACATTATCTGAATACGGTAACTTTGGTTACATTATCTGAATGTGGTAACTTCGGTTACATTATCTGAATGTGGTGTCTCATGACACAATTATCTGGTGGCTATGCCACAAATTTTATATGGGCGTTGAGCACGCCGATCGCAAATGATCGCTTCGATGGTGTGTAGCGGATATAGGGTTGACTTAGTAGTCCCCACGGTGTGCAGGTTGGTACTGGGATGTGTAGCGGATGGCATCTAGGTTTGGGTTCGGGTTGCATCATTATTTTTATCTGTTATATGTATTGATATGTGACATGATAATGAATTCCTGATCTATTAAATTTTAGTGTTGGTTACACATTGAGTCTCATTGACTCACCCCGCTGTGGGAACATGTTTCAGTGACGCAACAAAGGATGGACCGGGTCGGCAGGAGCTTAGTGGTGGCCATGCGAAGTTTAGATTTTCCTTAATTTTTGGACTCTTGTTATTTTAAGCACTTTATAATTTTATTTTGGGTTTTTATTTGATGTAATAAGGCCACGACTGAACTAAGTTATTTTCTGTTTTATTCGCTTTGTTTCGACATTTTTATTTATTAAGGATTAAGTCAATTTGATTTAAAATAAACTTTCAATATTTTGTCACTTGAAACAAATGGGCTTTCAATATAAAACAAACTTGTTTTCAACTCAAGCCCAACCCAATTCGAACTTTCTTCCAAAATCACTTAAATTTTTTCAAAGTGCCAACGAATTTGAACTAGTTTTCTTCGAGGAACATACCAGATCCGATCAGGACTCGTGGGCCGAATGTGGGGTGTTTCATGGTAAGTTAATATGTAATTTCTTCATAAGTTTAAGAAACTTACTAAATTGTTCCTTTATGTTGTCTTTCTTCATCGCATTGGGGTATGGTATACGAGGTTGGTACTCTTTAATTATCAATTCTGGTGTATCTGGCTTACCTCAACCTTACCTTCCTCTACCACATTCTCTTGCCTTAATTTGGGCTTATCTAACCCTTCACTAACGGGAACTGTAATGGCGTGAATTTGCTCTTTGGGTTAGTTTCGTTGTTGCTTTGCAAGCTTCCTTGTGGTCGTTCAGAGATCAGCTTAGCGAGTTGCCCTAATTGATTCTCGATCCCTTGAGTCGATGCTTGTTGATTTTTAAGTGTTGTCTCAGTGTTTTGGAAACGAGTTTCTGACACCGCGAAGAATTTTGCCAACATCTTTTCAAGGTTCTGCTTCTTTTCCTGTGGGTAGGGCTGTTGTTGGAACTTTGGAGGGGGTTATTGTCTCTGATTTCCTTGACCACCCCATGAAAAATTGGGGTGGTTCCTCCAACCTAGATTATAAGTATTATTATAAGGGGTTATTTTGAGGTCTAAAATTGTTACCCATATAGTGAACTTGCTCATTTTCAACGTTCAGGTTGTAAGGCGGATATTCTATGTTGTTCATCCCTCCTCCATTCATATCGCACTACATAACTGGGTGTACCTGCGAAGAACCACAAACCATCAATCTTTTTAGTTAACATCTCTACCTGATTTGATAGCATGGTTACTGTGTCGAGGTTGAAAACACTGGCAGCTTTCATGGGCCTTGTCCTCGAGACTTGCCACTGATAGTTATTCAATGACATCTCTTCAATAAATTCGTAAGCTGCTTCAGGTGTTTTATTATTCAGGGTTCCACCTGCGGCTGAATCAATCAACTACCTAGTTGAGGGGTTCACACTGTTGTAGAAGGTTTGAACCTAAAGCCACAAAGGTAGCTCATGGTGAGGGCACTTTCTCAACAAATCTTTGTATCTCTCCCATGCATCATAAAGTGTCTCTAAATCCATCTGCACAAAAGAAGAGATATTATTCCTCACCTTGGCCGTTTTAGTAGGCAGAAAATATTTTAATAAAAATTTTTCGGTCATTTGCTCCCATGTAGTGATTGATCTTCATGGTAAAGAATTCAACCACTGCTTAGCTTTATTACGGAAAGAAAAGGGGAATAACTGAAGACAGATGGCATCATCAAAAATGCCATTTATTTTTAAAGTGTCGCAAAATTTTAGGAAATTGGCCAAGTGATTATTTGGATCTTCATCCTGCAAACCATTAAACTAAACAAATTGTTGTATCATCTGAATGGTATTAGGTTTCAGTTCAAAATTATTTGCAGCAATAGTAGGTCTAACAATACTTGACTCAATTATTTTCGGCCACCTCTGGAGGTAGAGGATTATTCTCAACCATCTCTTTGGTGATATTGATTTCATCTTCTTGCTTTTCCTCTATGTAATTTAAGCTTCGCCTTATGTCTCTACGATTTCTGCAGACAGTACCTTCAATATCACTATCGTAAATTGAGGGTCCTGTCGGGTTCCTTCTAGTCATAAATTAGAGGTACCTACCAAAAAGCAAAGAAAAGAAGAAAAAATAGCAAAGTAAAAAAAAAAACAAAATAAAAGTAAATTGCAAAAATAAAAATGGCTAAAGTAATAAAAATTGAGCGTTCTTAATATTTTAGTTCCTCGGCAACGGCGCCAAAAACTTGATCGTTGTGTGATGTGACTCTTAAAATTTATATAATGAATGATCGAGCCTAAAAACTAACTATCACCACGATTGAGGTAAGTGCACCTATCGAACAGTAGTATAGCTTAGTGGCAAGACCAGATTGTCGAATCCAAAGGAACCAAAAGTACTAATACTGACTCTGTTTTTATTATTTAGCCTGCGAATTAAATGATTTGTTGTTTAATCTAAAATTAACTAACTACCAAGCTAAAGATGCTAAGACACAGAGAATGAATTGGGGAAATACTTTTGGGAAAAACCAATTGATTAAGACAATACCCAAGGAAGAATCCACCTAGACTTCACTTGTTATTTAACTCAAACTGCATTTATTTATTCACTTGACTTGATCCGTAGGATTCCCTAATTTATATTAATACCTCTCTCGAGGCTACTAACGTCTAACCCTAGTTTGATTAATTGAAATCTCTTTCTAATTAAAACCCCTACGGTTGCATTAACTCAATCTATGGACTCCCATATTAGGTTTGACCCTAATTCGACAGATTTTCGTCATCCTATCTCTAGGATTGCTGATCGCTGAAATCAGAGTTTTATAATTTATAAAGAGAATGATCAAACCTGGAAACTAACTCTGACAACGATTAAAGGCAAGTGTACCTATCGAACAGTAGTATAGCTTAGGCAAGACTGGATTGTCGAACCCAAAGGAGCTAAAAGTACTAATACTAACTTTCTTTTTATTATTTAGCCTAAAATAAAGTGAAGTTTCTTTAATCTAAATTAACGACTACTAAGCCAAAGACGCGAAGACAAAAAAAATGAATTGGGAAATAACTTGAAGAAAAACTTAGTTAATCACGACGATACCCTCAGGAAGAATCCACCTAGACTTCACTTGTTATCTAACACTGAACCATACGATTTATTCACTTAGTTTGATCCATAGGACTCCCTAACATATATTAAACCCTCTCTCGAGGCGAATAACATCTAACCCTAGGTTAATTAATGAAAATCTCTTTCTCGAATAATAACCCCCTAGAATAGCAGTAAATCAACCTGTGGTGAAACACCCCACACCCAGCCCACGAGCCTGAACCGGATCTGGTATGTTCCTTAAGTAAACCGGTTTTCAAATTCTTGGTTACTTAGAGAAAAATTGTAAATTTTAGAAAACATTGTTTTGGGTTGGGCTTAATTTGGAACCCATTTAATAAATTTTGAAAATCCAACTTAAATAAGGTGACAAAATAATTTTAGGGTTTATTATTTTAAAAGAAATAAATTTACTTAACTTTAATCAAAAATAAGTTGTATCATAATCAAATGAAAATAAGCAGAAGTAAAGAAAATCCAACTGGGCCTTATGGCCTTATTACATCATTCAAACCCAAAAATAAAATTTAAAGTACTAAATTTAAATAGAGTCTAAATTCTAATAAATTCTTCAAGTGTTGCATGGCCACCTTTAGCTCCTGCCGACCCGGTCCATTACTGCTCATCACCTGAAAAATAATTCCCCAACGGGGTGAGTCCACAGACTCAATGTGTACACAGTACTAATTTTCAACAAATCAGGCATACAAGTCATATCAATTTCATGTTCATCCAAATTTAAGGATGATGCAACCCAAACCCAAGCCTATTTGTCCATCCGCTACACACCACCCGCACTAACCCAGACACCATGGGGACTACTAAGTCGACCCTTCATCCGCTACACACCATCGAAGCGCGCATTCCGCAATGACGTGCTCATCGCCCACTTACGTTGTGTCTTTAGACACTATATTCGAATAATGTAACCGGTTACCATATTCAATTAATGGGACCGTAGCCACCAAATTTCATTGGTGAGACCGAAGTCAAGACACTTCGTTGGTGAGACCGTAATCATCACCTTCACTTTCTCCCTTCACATATATCCCAAATGCCCCAATTATTACATATCATTCATGTCATACTTAAATTCACATTCATGTCACTTTTCGAATATAACACATTCATAATCCTATCAAAAGTAGGAATACGTGCACTGGTACTTTTTGCCACATTTGTGGTACTTAGCCACATTCTCATTCTTATACACATTCATATATTAAAACAATTATTGCCAATATATATATTGAAAGTTAGTGTGAGTACACACTGATTTGCTTAATAGGTTCCTTGAATCCCAAGAACGATCTACCGATCTAGATCTTTCACTCCTATATTCGTTAATCACTTTAAAAGACCATTCTCGCCACTTTTCCAAATACAACTAAGATTTGTATTACTTACCTTAAAATTTCCAAATCAAAAAGGATTCCTTGCCTTGTATGTCTGCATTAAATCTCTATAATTATATGTTAATTTTAATCTCACATATATTCCATAACTTTTGACCAAATATGTGTATATCTTACCTTAGATTCTTGAATCCCTGATGATCTCTCCTTGTAGTCGATAGCACTAGAAATCCCAAATACTCTTATAGTTTCGCCACAATAATAATAACATTAATCCCTATTTTTCTCGGCTTAAAGAAGAGAATAAATCAATAACCACAAGATTCTTACCTTAAGTGTTGAATTCGACAGATCTATCCCGACACCACTTCAGAGATTCTGCGTTAGCAGCACTTTCACTAGGTTGGATTTGGTTTTGAAAAAGAAGAAGAAGAAGAAAAGAAAAAGAAAGATGAGGCTAGAGAATTCTGGCTAGACAAAAGAAAAGAGAAAAGAGCCCTAAAAATTTCGCAGAGATGAGGAGGAAGCAAAAATTGATGAGTAGCCCTCCCTGTCCTCCTTTTATAGCCGAAAATATCAGCCTAGGAGAGTCCTTTACTTGGCCACCACTCCTCTTTCATCATCTATTTTATTTGAAATAAACTAGAGAAAAATCCTTATTATCTCTTCCAAATAATCCAAATTAAAAATCCCTTATTTATCTCTTTTTAATCATGTATTTATGGAATTAAAACACCCCCTTTTTCCAACTCATGTGCCGTCCACCTCATAGTCTGGGGAGCAAAATTAAAACTTCATTTATTTGCTTCCATTGTGACTCGAACCCAGGCCTATGCCTCCTACACATGGTGCCATTTCCATAGGTCCTAAGTGGCATCTTCAGGCCACATTTCCAAGCCTGTTTGTGTGCCAAATTTCTCCAACTTTTTCTTTTAAGGCCCTCTTGCCTTTATTTCCTATTTTGAACCTTAAAATTTGACATTTCTGCATCATTTCTAAATTTCCTAAAATTTTCGATCGGCTCTGTTTACTTGCCATTTTCTTACATTTCCAAGTTTCCAGAAATGTGCACTTTCCATTTTTGAATCATTTCCTTACATTTCCTTACATTTCCATACATTTCCATACATTTCCTTACATTTCCTTACATTTTCTTACATTTCCCTACATTGCCTTACATTTCCATACATTTCCACACATTTCCACACATTTCCATACACTTCCATACATTTCCATATATTTCCATACATTTCCTTATTTCTAGAATTCACATAACACATTCATAATTCATAAAACATGCCATTTTACCACATGGTTCCTTGTGTCATGCTTCACACTGAGTTTCTTTTAAAGCCTCATTTACCTAGCTCCCTTTTTACTTAAAACCAATAATTTTCCAAAGCTTTCTTCTTCCATCCTAAAATTCTAAAAACCCTTAATACACTTCCAACACTGCCAAAACCTACTAACTCATGAATTATGCACAAACGCATAACCCCTAATCTAGGATGTTACATGTGGACTCCTATATTAGGTTTCACCCTAATCTGGCAAAATATCGTCACCCTATCTCTAGGCGTTCGATCAACTCCGCTATTATGCTAGATCTACTCTTAAGCAGGGTCTATTCCTCCTCCACCTAAGCACATCAAATTTGGATTAAGCTCACATAATTAAGAACAAACTAAGTATTTATCATATAATTTAGAAATCAATAACAAGAGTCATCTAGGTTTCATCCTCTTTAGGTATCTGAAGGGTTTAGTTCATAACAAATAAAGAAATCATCTCAAGAGAAAAGATAAAACAAAACATAAGAAATCCCTAAAACCCCTGAAGGAATTGAAGGAGAGATCCACCGTCTTGAGTAGAATTTCGACTTCGTGGATGGATCAACTGGCTAACATCGAGTGATTCCCACAACTCTGACCTTTTTCGCTTGGCTCCTTGGCCTAGCTTGACGCCCTGACAAAAGCCCTGGTAGAAGGCTTCTACCGAACTCCCCCTTTAAGTTGCCCCATTGGGTGTTTATATAGGCTTTAAGATGCCTTACTTGGCCTCCAAGTATCCTAATCAGAATAGAATTCCTCTTAGGGTGTTTAATTAGGATTTGGAATGTGTTACTTGGTCCCTAAGTACCCTTTTTCGAGTAGAATTGCTCTTTTCTGCGGCAGGGACACGCCCTAACTCACACGCCTGTGCGGATCGACTTCAGGCTGTGTTCGGGTCTATTTATGGAGGCACGATCGTGTGAATCATGGTCAGGCCATGTTCTAGCTGATCCATGAGACACGACCGTGTGGCTTGAAGTCAAGGCCGTGTCGATTTCATGAATTGGCCCATTTGGCCTGTTTTAAGCCTATTTCTTATTCTTTTCATCCTCGGGTGCTTTCCTGGGTTTAAGACATGAAAAGAAAAAATTAAGAGCACCTTTTTACATGAACTAAGGAATAAATCATCCAAAAGTATGGTAAATGTAGGATTAAAATATGTTACTTTTACAGTTCATCAAATACCCCCACACTTAAGGTTTTGCTTGTCCTCAAGCAAAATTCTCAACTTACAATTAAAACGAACTTTCCACAATTCATAATTCCTATCAATAATGTCTCATCATAATTCATAGATAATTTATACATGGATAATTCAATTCAAAAAGTCCTAAAGATTCAAACAATATAAGTCATACATGTAATATCCGGGATTTAGGGGTCTCGCATTTTGCATATACATGTGTTAGTATGATCTGTATGCTGATTGAATGTGTTTGGGGGCTTCGGGGAACTTTAGGGTTAGGTGGAAGCCTTAGTGAAACTTTTTGGTTTAAGCTGAGTAGAGAAGAGCTAGGGGAGCTAGGCCTTAAGGGATTTAGTGTGGTGTTCTTTAACACAAGAAGTAAGGTGGTGGGGTGGCAAGGGACACTACCTAAGGTGCAGAGGAGTTTGCGTCAATAGGGGGTTCCAAGGGGAAGAGGTTCAAATCACGTTGACAAGAAGGGAGTGTTGTTTTATTTTGTATTTTTGCGTCAAGAGAGGGGGAGGTGTTGGACGGCATGTAAACTCTGGAAGGATGGGAGGAAGACTTGGTCAAGATAATCGAATGAGTGGTGGAGAGCTTTTGGAGAGGTTTGAAGCATTCAAATTCGTTTGAATAGGTGGTGTAGAGGAAAACGAGGAGAAAAATAAGGGATTGGAGAGTGGGGAAGGTGGTGGCCGAATGTGGGGTTCTAGAGAGGTAAATAATCGATTTGGGGAGGGTCTAAGTGTGCCGAAATTAAGTGCTAGTGCAGTGTGGAGTATCGAAAACTAGTCTACTTTTCTTCTAGCTTTTGTTCTATCTTTTGTGCCGAAAACACCTAGCTTTTCAACCTTCATTCCCTCTTTTAGTCTCTTGGCCGAAACCTTAGAAGACCATAGGGGCCATTACTTCTCTTTTGTGTCATCTTTTCCCTTCTCATCTTCAAAAGCCGTCTCTCCCTATATTCTTCTCCTAGTGGCCGAATAGTTCATCTTCCTTTGGGATCCTAACCGAGCCATATTGTAACATCCCAAACCCGGTCAATATGCCATGACCGAATCCGGTATGCCACGAAGAAAAATGTTTTGAAGAAAAACGTGTTAACGATTAAATTTTAGTGAAAAACTTCTTATTATTCTAAATTCGAAGAAAATTTAATTGAAAACTGATAAATTACTTTGAAATTCCGTAAATAGATCTTTTTTAAAAAAAAACTTAGTCGCAGCTTAGATTCGTAAACCATTTATAAATTAAAGAGAACCTAAAGCAATTAGGTTGAAAATCGTATCTAATAGAAATTTGGAAACTTAAGTTTTGGAAAATAGTATAAGTTATCGAAAACACTTAAGATGTTAAATTTTATCAAATAATTTTATGTTACCCGATGGTAACGGTTTGAAAACTATCGCGATTTGTATTTCAGAAAACTTTGTGCACATACCATTAATTAAACCATATAATTTGTAAGCCATATTTAAATCAAATCCAAAGCATATAAATAATCCAAAACATAATTAAACAGGCCTTATTACAAATCCATAAAAAGATGAAAACCAAATTAAAATGAAGTACCCAAATGGAAGTTCATGTAAAACCAAATTTTATTCCATGGCCCCCTCGAGTTCATCCGGCTCCTCATCCGCGAATTTACGCATCACCTGAAAAAGTGAGGGAGAAGGTGAGTCACCAAGACTCAGTGCATAATCCTTCTCCCGGGTAATTGCCACGTACTTACACAAATTATAACCAAGCAATATATATTATATATAATGCACCCAACCTAGCCATCCGCAACTCCTTTTTCTACCCAGTGTGGTACCAAACCACTAGTGGTGCCAAACCACTGGTGACCAAAGTCACGAAATTCAATATTGTGATACCAAATCACTGGTGACCCAAAGTCACAAATAATCAAGTTGTGGGGCCAACCCACTTGTGATACCAAATCACTGGCGACGATCCCAATACATCAAATGTGGGGCCAACCCACGGTGGTGCGAAACCACTAGGACGAGTCACTATGAGGTGCCAAACCTCGGGTGTCCCAAAGACACAAATGTGATACCAAATCACTGGTGACCAAAGTCACGAATAATCAAGTTGTGGGGCCAACCCACTTGTGATACCAAATCACTGGCGACAATCCCATATCTCAAAAGTGGGGCCAACCCACGGTGGTATTAAACCACAGGGACGAGTCGCTATGAGGTGCCAAACCTCTGGTGTCCCAAAGACACAAATGTGATACCAAATCACTGGAGGTGCCAAACCTCTGGTGTTCGAAGACACGAATATCAATCTCCCCCTCCTCTCATATTGCCCATACCAATGCAATAGATAAACAAATCATGTCAACATACTTTATTATGAATCACATAGCAAATATATCATAAATCGTAGATCATGATTTCAATCCACATGTATTAACAACATATAGAAATGGACTTACCCGAATCCTCATTCATACCATCATGGTATCATATCAAAATCTCATCGTTTTCCCACTTTGATAATATGATTAGTAAATTAATATTGTAAATACATATACATAACCGAGTTATAAAGTGTGTAAGGTACACACCTGACACCAACGAAAGTATTAAGATCCAAAGATCCGATCTACCGTACTAGATCACCTTGTCCTACATTCGGTCAAATCACAGAACTTTAAGCAACATCATTCGGTCAACATCATATCTAAATCCCAAAAGCCTTAGGCTTTCTCAATCAACTTAAAGAATATTGAATCCTTACCACTTGACTTACTAATTTCAATTGCTAAAGGAAAGGCTTAAATCAATTGCTTCCAAAGTCCCAAAGAGCCTAAAAGAATAATGGGTTCCTAAAAATGGTTAGAACTTTGCAAACAAATGCCCAAAGATTCGGCCTTTGTCCACAAGAAAATGACTTAGAAAGGAGAAAGAAACAAAGGAAAAACGGCCATGAACACTTACCCTTTTCCAAAACCAATTGAAGAGAACCAAAATGAATGCCTACCCTTAATGATATTCGGCCAAAACAATGCTAAAAGGGAGTGGGAAGTTTCGGCAATATGGTTATGAAAGAAGAAAGATATGTGTATAAGAAGTAAGGAAGTATGTGAGTAGAAAAGAGAATAAAAATTAGAGAGGGGGGATTCGGTTTTAGCAATAATGGAAGAAAAGAAAAGTGAGTTTGGGGAAGAAAGAGGTTCAGCCAAATGAAAGGAAAAGGAAATGTGGTTGAGCAAATATCAAAAGAAGAAAAAAGAGAGATGGGAGAAAAAGGTTTGGCCAAGCACCTAGTTTGCTGAAAAGTAAAGTGCACAAAATGTAAAAATGAGTTTTCGGTTTCAAAAGGAAAAATGAGAGAAAGAAAATAGTATTTGGTTCAAACAAAATGAGAGCTAAAACCAAAAGTAAAATTGCACAAAATGCTTATGGTGCATTCGGCCAAAGAGGGATTTGTTTGAAGAGGAAGAGAAAAATATGCCAAAAGGTGCACAAATGCTAAAGTTGGCCAAATATCCCCCCCAAACCTCCTATCAATATTCGGCCACCCCCCTAGCCATACATGCCGTCCACATACATTCACTAAAGGCCTTGGAATAGTTTCCAAAACATCTTCCTTAAGCTAAGCCTTATGTCCCCCCATCCTTCCATAACCTTAAGATTCCTTTCCCAAAATACTAACTTTCCTAAACCAATATTCAACTTACCAAAAATTTGAAAGTCCAACCTTCCATAATTTGAACTTAGCCAACACTTAATGCTAGGATGTACAAAGAATAAAATCCTCAATATGCTTTCCATGCTACTCGAACCACTTCTCTCAAGCAACCTTTCAAGCTCCTTATCCACTATGCCACTAACTCCTCATGTGCTTTAACTTAACATTTAAATTAACTTAAGTGTCAAGCTCACTTAATCCACTTCACTAAATTTTCCATACTAAAAATTATTCTAGCTTAGCTAATATTTCCAAGCCTTCACACAAAAATACTAAGCATACAATAACAATCATATCCAAGCTAATCACAAGTAACAACATGATGCTCTAATATTTTTTAGGATATTACAATTCTACCCCCTTAAGAAAATTTCATCCTCAAATTACCTAATCAAAAGAGTTGAGGGAACTGCTGCCTCATTACATCTTCCGATTCCCAAGTAGCTTCTTCCACGTCATGATTCCGCCATAAAACCTTCACTAAAGGAACTGACTTCTTGCGCAAAACTTTTACTTCTCGATCTAGAATCTGCACAGGTTCCTCTTCCGCCGTCAAATCTGGACTCACCTCTATTTCCTCTACTGCCACGACATGCGATGGATCAGAATGATAGCGTCTAAGCATGGAGACATGGAACACATCGTGAATCGACTCGGGCTTCTGCAACAACTCGAGCGGATAAGCTACCGGTCCCACTCGCCTCAACACCTTATACTACCCCAATAAACCTTGGACTTAACTTCCCTTTTCCCAAATCTTAACACTTTCTTCCATGGTGAGACCTTCAAAAAAACTTTGTCACCCACGGCAAACTCTATATCCTCCGCTTGAGATCGGCATACGACTTTTGCCTATCCGGCTTGCTTCGCATAAGCCCAATTATCTTAACCTTATCCTCGCCTCTCGCAACCAACTCGTCCTAGCATCCGACGCTCACCCAACTCGATCCAAAGCATGTAGGTGTGCGACACCTCCTACCATACAATGCCTCATATGGTGCCATCTTAATGCTTGCCTGATAACTATTGTTGTATGCGAACTCAGCTAACGGTAAAAACTCTTCCCAGCTACCTCTGAAGTCCAAAACACATCCTCTCAACATATCTTCCAAAATCTGAATAACCATTTCCGACTGCCCGTCAGACTGTGGATGAAATGCGGTACTGAAATCCAACCACATACCCAAAGCCTGATGTAACGCTCTCTAAAACCTCGACGTAAATCTAGGATCTATGTCCGAGATGATCGACACTGGTACACCGTACAACCTTACTATCTCTGCTACATACAACTTAGCTAACCTCTGAAGTGAGTAATCCACCCTTACCGGAATGAAATGAGCTGACTTAGTCAGACGATCCACAATCACCCAAACTGAATCCTTCTTACTTGGCGTAAGAGGTAATCCACTGACAAAGTCCATAGTGATCCTTTCCCACTTCCACTGTGGAATCTTCACCGGCTGAAGTAACCTGCATTTGGAATCGATGTTCACCTTAACTTGCGACACGCCAAACATTTGCCCACAAACTCGCCATTACCTTCCGCCTGCACTGCCACCAAAATCGCTCTCTTAAATCCCGAACATCTTGCTACCTCCAGGATGCATAGCGTATGGGCTGCTATATGCGCCCCAAGAATCCTTTGCCTCAACTCCACATCCTTCTAGCATACAAGCTCTCCCTTTAAAACACAAAACTCCATCACCGACAAACTATAATCCTCTAAACCTCCGTTCTAAACCCGCAACCTCCGATCATTCAAACCATCATCCACTAACTGTTTATCCTTGATTTGCTCTAACTAAGTCAGCTTGACTTGCAATTCAGCCAAAAGACTTCCATCATCATATAAGCTAAGACGAGCAAACATCAATCTTAAGTCAGATACAACCTTACGGCTCAACGCGTCTGCCACCACGTTAGCCTTGCCCGGATGATACTCAATCGAACAGTCGTAGTCTTTTAACAACTCAATCCATCTACGCTGCCTTAAGTTCAAATCCTTCTGAGTCAAAAGATACTTAAGACTCTTGTGATCCGTGTAAACTATCGACTTTTCTCCATACAAATAGTGTCTCCAAATCTTTAAAGCAAAAACCACAGCAGCTAATTCCAAGTCATGCGTCGGATAGTTAACTTCATGTGGTCTCAACTGTCGAGATGCATAAGCCACTACCTTCCCTTCTTGCATCAGCACACATCCCAAACCAGTATGTGATGCATCACAGTAAACCGTGAATTCCTTGCCTGCCTCGGGTTGAATCAAAACCGGAGCTTCAGTCAGAATCTTCTTCAACTTGTCGAAACTTCCTTGCTGTTTCTCGATCCACACAAATGGAACTCCTTTCCTCAATAACTTGGTCATAGGTGCGGCGATCAAAGAAAATCCTTCCACAAATCTTCGGTAATACCCCGCCAAACCTAGAAAACTCCGAATCTCAGCCACTGACTTAGGCGGCTTCCAATCCAACACTGCCTCAATCTTCCGAGGATCCACTCTAATCCCCTCAGCTAATACTACGTGACCCAAGAAAGTCACCTCCCTAAGCCAGAACTAGCATTTATTAAATTTGGCATAAAGCTGCTTTTCCCTCAGAATCCGTAACACTACTCGCAAATGCGCATCATGCTCCTCTTCTGACTTTGAGTATACCAAAATATCATCTATAAATACCACAACAAATTGATCCAAAAACTGCTGGAATACCCGATTCATCATATCCATGAATACTGCCGGCGCGTTAGTCAACCCAAACGGCATTACCAGAAATTCGTAGTGCCCATACCGAGTACGAAATGCCGTCTTATGGATATCAGCCTCTTTCACCTTTAGCTGATGATATCCAGACCTTAAATCAATCTTGGAGAAACCATCGCCTTCTTTAAGCCGATCAAACAAGTCATCTATCCTCGGCAAAGGATACTTGTTTTTGATCGTCACTTATTCAATCAAGCGATAGTCTATACACATCCGCATCGTACCATCCTTCTTCTTGACAAAAAGTACCGGCGCTCCCCATGGCGAAACACTTGGTCGGATAAAACCTCGATCCAACAACTCTTGAATCTGAGCCTTCAATTCCATTAATTCCTTCGGTGCTATCCTATACGGAGCAATAGACACTGGTGCAGCTCCGGATAACAGATCTATACCAAATTCAACTTCACGATCCGGAGGCAGTCCCGGAATTCTTCTGGAAATACGTCCGCATATTCCTTTACCGTTCGAACATTCCCTACAGTAGACTCCTTAGCCTCCAACGCACGCACATGGACCACAAACGCCTCACAGCCCTTTCTGACCAACTTTACCGCTTTCAATGCAGATACCACGTTGGATAGATAATCTCTTCTATTACCTATCATAACCACTTCTTCGCCATCAGCTACCTTCAAAACCATGCGCTTAGCAGTGCAGTCCAAACTTGCTTGGTACTTGACCAACCAATCCATCCCGAGAATCAGATCAAACTCCCCAAATGGCATATCCATCAGATCAGCTACGAACACTACCCCTTGAACTTCTAGGGTACATCTCTATACAGCTTATTTACTTCTACAGAGTGACCTAGAGGGCTAAGTACGGTCATCTTCCTAGAAGTAGTCTCAGAATCTAAGCTCATGGTCTTTACTATGCTACTAGCAACATACGAATGCGTCAAACCCACATCTAACAAAGCAGTATATGGCACACCAAAGATTAATAATGTACCGGTTATGACGTCCGGTGCATCGCCCTCCTCTCGACGTCTCGCTGCATACACCAACCCAGGTTGTCTTGCCTCAGTGTTGCCAGTACCTCTGCCAGATGCTCCACGACCTCGACCAGAACCATTACCTCCTCTACCATTACCATGACCTCTCTGCAGTGGCGGTCCCTCCTTTCTGAACTGAGCACGACCTTGACCTTCAGATTGATTCTTGGCTAGCTTACGTGGACAGTCTCTCACACGATGATCCAGCGAGCCACACTCGAAACATCCTTTCCCTCCGGTCCAACATTTGCCCAATGATATTTCCCACATCGCCATACACCGTGTTGGTCCCCGATTAGCGATGTGTGCCTTCCAGATCGATTCGCCCACTCGCCTAGCCCTCTTCTCGAGAAATTACCGGTGACCGGATGATCCATAACCTCTCTTATGCTTATTCAGGTTGTAACTCTGCCTTCCAGATTCCTTTATCCCTTCGGCTATCTTAGCCTTTTCAACTAAAGCAGCAAACTCTCGCTCTTGATGTGGAGCAATCAGCAATCTCAGCTCGTCCCTTAATCCATCCTCGAACTGAACACATCGCTTATGCTCCGAAGCCACGATACCTCCAGCACACCGGCTCAATCTTAAAAATTATGCCTCATATTCTGATACGGACTTACTACCTTGGACCAAACTCAGGAATGCCTTACACTGCACATCAATGTAATTAGACCCCACGTATTTCCGCTGATACGCTGCCTTGAAATAATCCCAAGTGATATCCTCCGCTACAGCACTATTCCATACTGTGAGCCACCACTGATATGACTCATCCCGAAGAAGCGACACAATCCCTTTCAGCTTGTCCTCAGCATTCAGATCCAAGTCATCCATGATTCGCTCCATCGCCTCTAGCCAATATTCAGCCGCACTAGGAGCTACACCTGAAACACCTCGAAATACCTCCGCTCTATTGGATCGGAGTCGCTCGGGTATAGATTTCCGAGCTTCCGTGCCTCCACCCATTCCAGCTACCCTCTCAAGGACTCGCAGCACCGCCTGAGACACTACGTCATCCCCCGTTTGATCCTGATGCTCAACTCCAACCGCTGGTGGTGGGGGTACCTCATTTCCGGATCCTTGACCAGACCTCACTGGTTCAGACACAGCCATCCTACCATGACCGCGTCCACGAGTAATACGACCTCGACCTCGAGTACTCATGTCTAAAATCTCGACTTATCTGATTTAAAAGTGTTATGCATGAGTCATTATTCCACTTTCTTTAAAACAAAGTTTTATGAATAATTTTAATAAGGGATTGTTTTGCGAGTACATCCAACCTATAGTTTTGGGTCTCTAGAGTAGTTCCTACTACTATTCAGTCATGCCAACATCATCATATCATATCATCAAAATCAACAGTTTGATGTACTTATCAGGGCGGATTGATGCCGGAGACTCGGGGCCATGCCTTTCCAACCATAAAATTTTCAACAAAAACATTTTAAAACCATACTTTAAATCATTTTGGGCCTCGAGCCCACAGCCGAGCTTTTGAACTTAGCTCTGATACCAATTTGTAACACCCCAAACCTGGTCAATACTCCATGACCGAATCTGGCATGCCACGAAGGAAAACATTTTGAAGAAAAACGAATTAACGATTAAATTTTAGTGAAAAACTTTTTTGTGATTCTAAATTCGTAGAAAATTAAATTGAAAATTGATAAATTACTTTAAAATTTTGTAAATAGATCTAAAAAGAAAACTTAGTCGTAGCTTAGATTCGTAAACCATTTATGAATTAAAGAGAAACTAAAGCAATTAGGTTGAAAATAGTATCTAATAGAAATTTGGAAACTTAAGTTTTGGAAACTAGTATAAGTTATCGAAAACACTTAAGATGTTAAATTTTATCAAATAATTTTATGTTACCCGATGGTAACGGTTTGAAAACTATCGCGATTTGCATTTCAGAAAACTTTGTGCACATACCATTAATTAAACCATATAATTTGTAAGCCATATTTAAATCAAATCCAAAGCATATAAATAATCCAAAACATAATTAAACAGGCCTTATTACAAATCCATAAAAAGATGAAAACCAAATTAAAATGAAGTACCCAAATGGAAGTTCATGTAAAACCAAATTTTACTGCATGGCCTCCTCGAGTTCATCCGGCTCCTCATCCGCGAATTTACGCATCACCAAAAAAAGTGAGGGAAGGTGAGTCACCAAGACTCAAAGCATAATCCCTCTCCCTGTAATTGCCACGCACTTACACAAATTATAACCAAGCAATATATATATAATGCACCCAACCTAGCCATCCGCAACTCCTTTTTCTACCCCGTGTGGTACCAAACCACTAGTGGTGCCAAACCACTGGTGACCAAAGTCACGAAATTCAATATTGTTATACCAAATCACTGGTGACCCAAAGTCACAAATAATCAAGTTGTGGGGCCAACCCACTTGTGATACCAAATCACTGGTGACGATCCCAATACATCAAATGTGGGGCCAACCCACGGTGGTGCGAAACCACTGGGATGAGTCGCTATGAGGTGCCAAACCTCTAATGTCCCAAAGACACAAATGTGATACCAAATCACTGGTGACCAAAGTCACGAATAATCAAGTTGTGGGGCCAACCCACTTGTGATACCAAATCACTGGCGACAATCCCATATCTCAAAAGTGGGGCCAACCCACTCGTGGTGGTATTAAACCACGTGGACGAGTCGCTATGAGGTGCCAAACCTCCGTGTCCCAAAGACACAAATGTGATACCAAATCACCGGAGGTGCCAAACCTCCGTGTCCAAGACACGAATATCAATCTCCCCTCCTCTCATATTGCCCATACCAATGCAATAGATAAACAAATCAGGTCAACATACTTTATTATGAATCACATAACAAATATATCATAAATCGTAGATCATGATTTCAATCTACATGTATTAACAACATATAGAAACGGACTTACCCGAATCCTCATTCATACCATCATGGTATCATATCAAAATCTCATCGTTTTCCCACTTTGATAATATGATTAGTAAATTAATATTGTAAATACATATACATAACCGAGTTATAAAGTGTGTAAGGTACACACCTGACACCAACGAAAGTATTAAGATCCAAAGATCCGATCTACCGTACTAGATCACCTTGTCCTACATTCGGTCAAATCACAAAACTTTAAGCAACATCATTCGGTCAACATCATATCTAAATCCCAAAAGCCTTAGGCTTTCTCAATCAACTTAAAGAATATTGAATCCTTACCACTTGACTTACTAATTTCAATTGCTAAAGGAAAAGCTTAAATCAATTGCTTCCGAAGTCCCAAAGAGCCTAAAAGAATAATCGATTCCTAAAAATGGTTAGAACTTTGCAAACAAATGCCCAAAGATTCGGCCTTTCTCCACAAGAAAATGACTTAGAAAGGAGAAAGAAACAAAGGAAAAACGGCCATGAACACTTACCCTTTTCCAAAACCGATTGAAGAGGACCAAAATGAATGCCTACCCTTGATGATATTCGGCCAAAACAATACTAAAAGGGAGTGGGAAGTTTCGGCAATATGGTTATGAAAGAAGAAAGATATGTGTATAAGAAGTAAGGAAGTATGTGAGTAGAAAAGGGAATAAAAATGAGAGAGAGAGGATTCGGTTTTAGCAACAATGGAAGAAAAGAAAAGTGAGTTTGGGGAAGAAAGAGGTTCTGCCAAATGAAAGGAAAAGGAAATGTGGTTGAGCAAATATCAAAAGAAGAAAAGAGAGATGGGAGAAAAGGTTCTGGCCAAGCACCTAGTTTGTTTAAAAGAAAAGTGCACAAAATGTAAAATTGAGTTTTCAGTTTCAAAAAGAAAAATGAGAGAAAGAAAATAGTATTTGGTTCAAACAAAATGAGAGCTAAAACCAAAAGTAAAATTGCACAAAATGCTTATGGTGCATTCGGCCAAAGAGGGATTTGTTTGGAGAGGAAGAGAAAAATATGCCAAAAGGTGCACAAATGCTAAAGTTGGCCAAATATCCCCCCAAACCTCCTATCAATATTCGGCCACCCTCTAGCCATACATGCCGTCCACATACATTCACTAAAGGCCTTGGAATAGTTTCCAAAACATCTTCCTTAAGCCAAGCCTTATGTCCCCCCATCCTTCCATAACCTTAAGATTCCTTTCCCAAAATACTAACTTTCCTAAACCAATATTCAACTTACCAAAAATCTGAAAGTCCAACCTTCCATAATTTGAACTTAGCCAACACTTAATGCTAGGATGTACAAAAAATAAAATCCTCAATATGCTTTCCATGCTACTCGAACCACTTCTCTCAAGCAACCTTTCAAGCTCCTTATCCACTATGCCACTAACTCCTCATGTGCTTTAACTTAACACTTAAACTAACTTAAGTGTCAAGCTCACTTAATCCACTTCACTAAATTTTCCATACTAAAAATTATTCTAGCTTAGCTAATATTTCCAAGCCTTCACACAAAAATACTAAGCATACAATAACAATCATATCCAAGCTAATCACAAGTAACAACATGATGCTCTAATATTTTTAGGATATTACACATATCACCCTCTCACTCTCTTCTTTTTTTCTTTTCATCAATCTTCTTATTTGCAAAAGCCGAAGAATCTATTAGTTCTTGAGTTGGTGGCCGAATCTGCTAGCTATTCTTATTCACTTCTTTTTGTGTTTCAAAATCCATTTTTCTTTGAGTGTGGGATCACGTTCGTTCAAAAAACTCTGAGGGAGGTATCGTCGTTCATATTTTGTCAAGTCCTTCAATCGATTGCTAGTAAGTATGGTAAGGGTTCTCTTTTATTCAATCTTTCTTTCTTCTCTCTGGGTTGTCGAAATCTAGAAGCCTAACTTCGGGTTCTTTGTAGTCAGCGTTAGAAGGAGGATCTTTCGAGATTCAATCAAGTAAGGTAGGTGGCTATAATATTCGGCCAAAGGCCACATCTTTTGACCTTATGCAGTTTAGCCGATTCTAACTAGGCTGATGTAGGGGGTTTCGACAAAGGTTAAGGAGGAGCCTTCGGGATTTGGATCTATTTCGGTAAGAGTATTCGACTAAAATTTGGTTTTGTCTCGTTTAGATTTGATTTAACGTTTAATCGGGTCTTCTGATTAAGTGCTATTCAATGGATGCGAGTACCAGTCAAGCAGAGAAAGGGGTTGTTCCTACCCCTAAGTTCAAGAAACATTCGATTTCTGCGGTACGGGATTGGCCACCGGGTGTTGGCCAGCGCTGGAAAGAGATAAGCAGATCGCTGTAGTCTCTTCGAGTGAGGACGTTAGGGAAATTAAGAGTCTAGTGCTTCTGGTTATCAGGTGTGTAGTTAATATGTTGTTTCCCCTGTTAATCAATTAATTATATGTGATATGTGTGTGGTAGTCGATACAGTGGTTGTGGTGGTGTTGTTACCCTTAGTGGGTAGTTCGGTAACCAGGTTTGTACACTATCTGTGACAGACCAATTTTTGACCCTAATCGGAATAGTGGTTTCGGAACCACGAATCCGAGCCGATAAATATTTCTTAAAAATTTATTTTATGTTTATTATATGTGTGTTGATGTGTGTGAATGTTTCGTAGAAGAATTTAACCGTTTGAGTGTTTAATTGGCAAAAAGGATTAAATTGCTAAAGGAACCAAGGTAGCAAACATGAACAAAATAAGGGGCTAAGTGAATTGTGACTTAAAAATAGGGATTTGCATGTCAAATTTCCCATTTTTAGAGAGGTGGACGGCAAGCATGTTTTATAATAACTTATGGCTTTGAAATATTGTTTTTAAGACATTATTATAATGTAAGCATGCTAAGAATATTAAGTTTTCCTAAATATATTATAATTTAAGTAATATTATACTAAAAGCATGCTAAAATAATGTGTTAGTAGAATTAAACAAAAAGGAAATTATTTTACATCTCTTCCCTCATTCATCCTACCCGAATAGTACCTTCAAGAAGAGAAGAAACTCATCTTCTTCATGCGGTTGTTGCATGTGTCTCTAAGATCAAAATCAAAAGGAGAAGAATTTGGAGCGAGGAAAAGCTAAACTAAACGAATAGTTGGAGATTTCGAATACATCTACTTCTAAGGTAAGTCCTTTAGCTAAAATATGTCAATAAATTAATTATGAATTTAGTGAATGATGAATTGTGGAAATTTAGAGTATAAATTCATGACATAGCCGAATCTGAATGTATAGTATTGAAGTGAATTTATTTGGCTAATGCAAGGTGAATAAGTAAGTTCTTGAGCAATCTTATGTTTTAAGGTTATTTACTTAATCTAATGAATGATAGAATTTGTATGAGTTTGGTGTAAAACCATGAGTTGGCGAATGTGATGATGATGGATTAATGGACTGATTTCAAATATATTAAATGTAATGTGAATAAATGCATATGGTTCGATAAGTGATGACAAAGTGAAATGTGAAAAGCATGAAAAACTATTTTGACATTCGGGCTTTATGCCTAGCGAAGCTCGTCGTGCGGTGACATAATCGAGCTTTATGCCTAGCGTGCCCGCGTGCGGTGACATAATCGGGCTTTACGCCTAGCGTGCCTCGTGCGGTGTTATTTGTCGGGCTTTTACGCCTAGCGTGCCTTGTGCCGGTGTTACTTTTTAGGCTTTTACGCCTAGCGGTGCATGATGCCGGTGATGTATTTTACAAAAGAGAAATCGAATCGTGGATCAAGACAACTTAATGATAATTTAATTGAGTATATGGTTCGTAAGCATGTAAGGTATGCTATGCTTTATATCATTTGGGTCAAATTAATATTATGAGAATTGTGATATATATATGTTGAAGTTAATATTGATGGGTGTAATATGACGGAACTCTAGTTTAAAATGTGCTATTATGGAACAATTGGTTTTCAAGTATAAATGTTAAGAAAGGAGATTTTCGCATTTAGATGCTTCTATGAACTTTAAGAAATGCAGGTTGAAGGAAGTGATTCCAAGATTTACTTGGGTTAATGAATTAATAGTATCTCGGCGTTGTATAAATGATTTACTTAATTGCCTATGTGAAATGCCATAAATTGATTGCTTTCATTTCGTAAATAATTAAATGTTTTATTATCATGAGTTAGGACTTACTAAGATAGTAAGCTTAATTATGTGGAATGCTCTCCTTTGTTTTATAGATTTTGGTCACGTTACGGGCTCGTGAAGGATCTTCAAGAAGTCATCCACACTATCGCCTTCCTTTGGTATTTTGAAATTTTGGTTACGAATTAGAAGGCATGTATAGGCTAGATGAAGTTTTAGAAACATACGATGTTTGATTTTGTACATGAATATAGCCATGCGAAGATGGCTATTTCCTTTGGTTGTGTATCGTTTATATGTTAAAATTTTATAACTTGCTCGTTCGTAAATGTATGTTTTAAACTTGATCATGGCCTAAATTACATATTGGATTGTTTTTGGTATACATATATATGTATGGTGAAGGCATATATTTTTTTTAAAAAAAAAGGATTCTAGTTGACAGCAGTGATGTGATTTTGAAAAATCACCAAAAATAGGATAAGTTGAATTAGAAGGTGAATGAGGTATAGAATTAAAGCTTATTGTGTCTATTCTGTTATGAAAGAAACAGAGTAGGCAAAGGAGTTGTATGTTGTGAGATATTTAAATTTTAGTGAGACTTGTTCTGAATGAATTCGTGAATCCGTATTCTGTCTTGGAAAAATTGTTAAAAATTGTAAAAAAATAATTGGGGAGCATCGTTTATATGTTTGAAATCACTGATGAGTCTATTTTGGATTGGAATAAACAAGAACATTATTGAAAATTTGTGCTAGGAGATAAATGAGTTTTTGTAATGACAGGTCAGAACCGTCAACAGTGAAATAAGGGAAACTTTGATGAATAAACTGTACTAATTGGCCACATGAAAAATTCTGGAAAAATTATGGTAAATTCATATATGAGTCTTGTTTCAAGGAAAATTTACGGATCTGAATTTCGAGTTTTGTAACTCGAGTTATGGTCAATTTAGTCAGCATGATGCAATTTGACAGCTTTAAATTTTTTTGTCCTGAACTTCTAGTCAAGTCTTGTAATGCCACATACTCGATTCCGGCGACGGTCTCGGGTAAGGGGTGTTACATTTTATTGGTATCAGAGCTACGGTTTAGTCGATTATAGGACTACCGTAGCGCGTGTGAGTCTAGCTATACATGCCTTTATTATATGTTGATAGTGTGGTGACTTCTGACAGCCTGAACTTTGTTTTATATAGTAAATGGACACAGATCCTGAAAGAGCCGTAGCTGATGATGTAGAGAGTGTAGCGCCTGACCGTGCACACGGATCAGCGCCGGTAGACTCTCGACCTGTTTCGGGTAGCCACGAAGGAGAAACTCAACAAGCCTTTTATCGAATGATGAATGAATGGTTTGCCCAATTTATTCAGAATAACCCGAATGTACACCAACCTCCACCCCCGAATAATCCAACTCCGATCCCTTCAGCTCCCCCGATGATAGATCCAATGAGATCTAGTAGGCCCCCAGTTGATAAAATCCGAAAATTTGGGGCCGAAGAATTTAAAGCTAATGACGATGATGACGCTGAGAGAGCCGAAATGTGGCTTGATAACACTATTCGGGTACTTGATGAGTCGTCTTGTACTCGGATGAATGCTTGAAGTGTGCTATATCTTTCTTTCAAGTGGACACTGCATATCACTGGTGGAATACACTAGTATCAGTGGTTCCGAAAGAAAAAGTGACATGGGATTTCTTCCAAACTGAATTTCGCAAGAAGTGTATTAGCCAAAGATTCATTGATCAAAAACGAAAGGAGTTCCTTGAGCTGAAACAGGGGCGAATGACCGTAACGGAGTATGAAAGAAAATTTGTCAGACTCAGCAGATATGCTAGAGAGGATGCTTCCTCCCCCGACGTCATTACCGGTATTTTCACTCTTTATGATACCACTGTAATTGCACTAATCGATCCTGGTTCGACTCATTCTTATGTGTGTGAAACTTTAAAATTTGGCAAGACTCTGCTAGTTGAGTCTACTGAGTTTGTGATTCGTGTGTCCAACCCTTTGGGTAGATGTGTGCTTGTTAATAAAGTGTGTAGAGGTTGCCCGTTGATGATTCGGGATTATTGCTTCCCAGCTGATTTAATGTTGTTGCCCTTTGACGAATTTGATATAATCTTGGGTATGGACTGGTTAACTTCACATGAGGCAGTAGTGGATTGTAAAAGGAAGCTTATCGATTTGAAATGTCGAAATGGTGAGACCATCAGAATTAAATCCTGTGACGTAAATGGGTTGCCTACAGTAATATCTTCAATGTTAGCCCGAAAATATGTGAGAAAAGGGTGTGAAGCTTATTTGGCCTATGTACTGGATAATAAAATGTCCGAGATACAAATTGAATCTGTATCAGTTGTATGTGAATACCCCGATGTGTTTCCTGAAGAACTACCGGGTTTACCCCCAGTACGAGAGATTGAGTTCGGCATTGAGTTAGTACCGGGTGCGGCTCCGATTTCGATAGCTCCGTACCGAATGGCACCTATTGAATTAAAAGAATTGAAAGCGCAGTTGCAAGAGTTGTCAGATAAGGGCTTCACATGACCGAAGTTTCTCTCTCGTGGGTGCACCGGTTTTATTTGTGAAAAAGAAAGATAGAACTATGCGAATGTGTATCGACTACCGACAACTAAATAAGGTAACCATAAAGAATAAGTACCCATTACCTCGGATTGATGACTTATTTGATCAATTGAAGGGGGCTTCAGTGTTTTGAAAATAGATTTGAGATCAGCTATTATCGATATGTGCAGTCGAGATTCGGATGTGCCAAAAAGCGCTTTCCAAACGAAGTACGGACACTATGAGTTTTTGGTTATGCCTTTTGGACTCACTAATGCACCTACTGTTTTTATGGATCTAATGAACCGGGTCTTCCGACAGTTTTTGGATCGGTTTGTAGTAGTGTTTATTGATGATATACTGATCTACTCCAAAAATGAAACGGAACATGCTGAGCATTTGAGATTAGTACTACAAACTTTGAGAGATCAACGATTGTATGCAAAGTTCAGTAAGTGTGAGTTCTGGATGAATGAAGTCAACTTCTTGGGTCATGTTGTTTCGGTGTCAGGTATTCGGGTGGATCCAAACAAAATAGCAAATATACTCGATTGGAAACCACCAAAGAATGTTTCCGAGATTCGAGTTTCCTAGGCTCAAGGGTATTACAGACGGTTTGTAAAAGGTTTTTCTGTTATAGCTACACCGTTGACGAGACTACTACAGAAAGATGTCAAATTTGAGTGGTCAGAAAAGTGTCAGAAAAGTTTCGAGCAGTTGAAAGCCTTTTTGACCGAAGCCCCAGTGTTAACTCAGCCTGAATCGGGTAAAGAATTTACTATTTTTAGTGATGCTTCCTTAAATGGGTTGGGTTGTGTTTTAATGCAAGAAGGCAAGGTGATAGCCTACGCTTCGAGACAATTGAAGCCGCATGAGAAAAATTATCCAACTCACGATCTGGAGTTAGCAGCCATTGTGTTCGCATTAAAAATTTACGCCACTACTTATTTGGCGAAAAATGTCATATTTATTCGGATCACAAAAGTTTGAAATATTTGATGACTCGTAAAAACTTAAACTTGAGACAACGCAGATGGTTAGAATTGTTTGAAAGACTATGAATTAGTGATTGACTACCATCCGGGGAAAGCTAATGTTGTTGCAGATGCGTTAAGTCGAAAATCATTATTTACTCTTCGCGCATTGAACGCATGAGTGGTTATGTCGATGATGGTTCGATCATAGCCGAAAGTTGCAAGCAAGATCGATGTTTATTCAAAGCAGATTTGTGATGCACAGAAAGTTGACAAAAAGTTGATTGCTATTCGGATTCAGTGTGGAAATGGTACAGAATCAGATTTTCGGATTGATGCAAATAATTGTTTGAATTATAAAAGTCGATTGTGTGTTCCTAAGAACTCAGATTTGATACAGATGATTCTAAGTGAGGCCCATAATGGTCGAATGTCGATACACCCGGGTAGCACAAAAATGTATAACGATTTGAAGCAGTTTTATTGGTGGCCTGGCATGAAACGGGACATATCTGAGTTTGTTTCCAAGTGTTTAATCTGTCAACAAGTGAAAGCTGAGCATCAGGTATCGTCCGGATTACTTCAACCAATCATGATACCCGAATGGAAATGGGATAGAATCACAATGGATTTTGTATCCGGTCTCCCTATGACACCGAGCAAGAAAGATGCCGTATGGGTTATCGTTGATAGACTTACTAAATCACTCATTTTGTACCGTACGCGCATCGACTATTCACTTGATAAGCTTGCCGAATTGTATGTGTCGCAGATTGTAAGGTTGCATGGCGTACCAAGTTCCATTGTTTCAGATAGAGACCCGAGATTCACATCGCGGTTCTGGAAGAAATTGCAAGATGCTCTAGGTACTAAACTTCATTTTAGTACAGCCTTCCATCTGCAAACAGACGGATAGTCTGAGCGAACTATTCTGATACTTGAGGACATGTTGAGGTGTTGCGTTCTCGAATTTGAAGGTACGTGGGAACGATACCTACCTTTGATTGAATTTGCTTACAATAATAGCTTTCAATCTAGTATAAAAATGGCGCCTTATGAAGCCTTATATGGTCGAAAATGTCGTACACCGTTGTATTGGACTGAGCTCAGTGAGAATAAGATACACGGGGTTGATTGGATTAAAGAAACAGAACAGAAGGTGGTTGTTATTAGGAGTAATTTGAAAGCTGCTTCGGATCGTCAAAAGTCCTATGCCGATTTAAAACGTAAGGACATTGAATTTCAGGTCGGTGATCGGGTGTTCTTAAAAGTTTCTCCGTGGAAGAAAATACTTTGATTCGGTCAGAAAGGCAAGTTGAGTCCGAGATTTATCGAACCGTATGAAATCATAGAACGTATAAGGCCTGTTGCTTATAGATTGAAATTGCCCCTTGACTTAGAAAAGATACACAATGTGTTTCATGTTTCAATGCTTCGCAAATATAGATCGGATCCGTCCCATGTGATTGCACCGTCAGAGATTGAAATTAGGTCTGATTTGACATATGATGAGGAACCGATCCGTATCTTAGCTCGAGAGATAAAAGAGTTGAGAAATAAAAGAATTTCATTAGTAAAGGTTTTATGGAATCGTCACGGAGTTGAAGAGGCTACGTGGGAGCCTGAGGAGTCAATGAGGCAACAATATCCGAACTTATTTAACGGTAAGATTTTCGGGACGAAAATCCTTAAGGGGGAGAGTTGTAATGCATCAATTTTTGACCCTAATCGGAATAGTGGTTTCTAACCACGAATCCGAGCCGATAACTATTTCTTAAAAATTTATTTTATGTTTATTATATGTGTGTTGATGTGTGTGAATGTTTCGTAGAAGAATTTAACCGTTTGAGTGTTTAATTGGCAAAAAGGATTAAATTGCTAAAGGAACCAAGGTAGCAAACATGAACAAAATAAGGGGCTAAGTGAATTGTGACTTAAAAATAGGGATTTACATGTCAAATTTCCCATTTTTAGAGAGGTGGACGGCAAGCATGTTTTATAATAACTTATGGCTTTGAAATATTGTTTTTAAGACATTATTATAATGTAAGCATGCTAAGAATATTAAGTTTTCCTAAATATATTATAATTTAAGTAATATTATACTAAAAGCATGCTAAAATAATGTGTTAGTAGAATTAAACAAAAGGAAATTATTTTACATCTCTTCCCTCATTCATCCTACCCGAATAGTACCTTCAAGAAGAGAAGAAACTCATCTTCTTCATGCGGTTGTTGCATGTGTCTCTAAGATCAAAATCAAAAGGAGAAGAATTTGGAGCGAGGAAAAGCTAAACTAAACGAATAGTTGGAGATTTCGAATACATCTACTTCTAAGGTAAGTCCTTTAGCTAAAATATGTCAATAAATTAATTATGAATTTAGTGAATGATGAATTGTGGAAATTTAGAGTATAAATTCATGACATAGCCGAATGTGAATGTATAGTATTGAAGTGAATTTATTTGGCTAATGCAAGGTGAATAAGTAAGTTCTTGAGCAATCTTATGTTTTAAGGTTATTTACGAATCTAATGAATGATAGAATTTGTATGAGTTTGGTGTAAAACCATGAGTTGGCCGAATGTGATGATGATGGATTAATGGACTGATTTCAAATATATTAAATGTAATGTGAATAAATGCATATGGTTCGATAAGTGACAGTGAAATGTGAAAAGCATGAAAAACTATTTTGACATTCGGGCTTTATGCCTAGCAGGCCTCGTGCCGGTGACATAATCGGGCTTTATGCCTAGCAGGCCTCGTGCCGGTGACATAATCGGGCTTTATGCCTAGCAGGCCTCGTGCCGGTGACATAATCGGGCTTTACGCCTAGCAGGCCTCGTGCCGGTGTTATTTGTCGGGCTTTTACGCCTAGCAGGCCTTGTGTCGGTGTTACTTTTCAGGCTTTTACGCCTAGCAGGCATGATGCCGGTGATGTATTTTACAAAAGAGAAATCGAATCGTGGATCAAGACAACTTAATGATAATTTAATTGAGTATATGGTTGTGTAAGCATGTAAGGTATGCTATGCTTTATATCATTTGGGTCAAATTAATATTATGAGAATTGTGATATATATATGTTGAAGTTAATATTGATGGGTGTAATATGACGGAACTCTAGTTTAAAATGTGCTATTATGGAACAATTGGTTTTCAAGTATAAATGTTAAGAAAGGAGATTTTCGCATTTAGATGCTTCTATGAACTTTAAGAAATGCAGGTTGAAGGAAGTGATTCCAAGATTTACTTGGGTTAATGAATTAATAGTATCTGGCGTTGTATAAATGATTTACTTAATTGCCTATGTGAAATGCCATAAATTGATTGCTTTCATTACGTAAATAATTAAATGTTTTATTATCATGAGTTAGGACTTACTAAGATAGTAAGCTTAATTATGTGGAATGCTCTCCTTTGTTTTATAGATTTTGGTCACGTTACGGGCTCGTGAAGGATCTTCAAGAAGTCGTCCACACTATCGCCTTCCTTTGGTATTTTGAAATTTTGGTTACGAATTAGAAGGCATGTATAGGCTAGATGAAGTATTAGAAACATACGATGTTTGATTTTGTACATGAATATAGCCATGCGAAGATGGCTATTTCCTTTGGTTGTGTATCGTTTATATTTTAAAATTTTATAACTTGCTCGTTCGTAAATGTATGTTTTAAACTTGATCATGGCCTAAATTACATATTGGATTGTTTTTGGTATACATATATATGTATGGTGAAGGCATATATTTTTTAAAAAAAAAAGGATTCTAGTTGACAGCAGTGATGTGATTTTGAAAAATCACCAAAAATAGGATAAGTTGAATTAGAAGGTGAACGAGGTATAGAATTAAATCTTATTGTGTCTATTCTGTTATGAAAGAAACAGAGTAGGCAAAGGAGTTGTATGTTGTGAGATATTTAAATTTTAGTGAGACTTGTTCTGAATGAATTCGTGAATCCATAGTCTGTCTTGGAAAAATTGTTCAAAATTGTACAAACAGAATTGGGGAGCATGGTTTATATGTTTGAAATCCCTGATGAGTCTATTTTGGATTGGAATAAACAAGAACATTATTGAAAATTTGTGCTAGGAGATAAATGAGTTTTTGTAATGACAGGTCAGAACCGTCAACAGTGAAATAAGGGAAACTTTGATGAATAAACTGTACTAATTGGCCACATGAAAAATTCTGGAAATATTATGGTAAATTCATATATGAGTCTAGTTTCAAGGAAAATTTACGGATCTGAATTTTGAGTTTTGTAACTCGAGTTATGGTCAATTTAGTCAGCATGACGCAGTTTGACAGCTTTAAATTTTTATGTCCTGAACTTCTAGTCAAGTCTTGTAATGCCACATACTCGATTCCGGCGACGGTCTCGGGTAAGGGGTGTTACACTATCTATGGTGTGGTTTGTGGTTGATTACTGTGGATACATGTAAGCATGTCAAATGCCTATCTAATATGTTCATACACTACCTTGCCATGTCATTATTATATGCTACATATGCATGGGGTCGGGATGTATATTGAATGAAGGACAGGGTGTACATTTATGTACGTGGCTTTGTGATGGCCTCGAGCCTCACCGTGGATTGATGTTGGCTTTGTGTCACATCGTGGATTGATGATTGGCTTTGTGCCACATCGTGGATTGATGTTAGCCATGAGCTACATCGTGGATTGACGTTGACCTTGAGTCACGTTGTGGATTTTGTGATTTAATCACGTGGACTAGTGGCTAGACCTCTAAGTGGACGGCATTGATTGCCGAATTGGTGTGTAGTGGATGGAGGGTTGATTTAGTAATCCCTTGGTATGTGGTGGCAGGATACAGGGGTGTGTAGCGGATGGATATTATGCTGGGGGGTAACATTTGCATCATCATGTGTGGTATACGGATTCTGTGGTTTTGGGCCAAACCCAACAGTGGAAACATGTGGACTAATTGCGCATTGAGTCAAATCGACTCACCTATTTTTACCAAACAATGCAGGTGACTCATGATGTTCTGGACCGGGTTGGAGCGAATTCGAGGTGGCCATGCAGGAGTGGTTCAGTTTATTTAAATAAATTTTATTTTAAATTTCAGTTACGTTTGGGATAATCTTTATTGTAATATGGCCATTTTAAGTATTTGGGGATTTTTATTATGTTTTAAGTTAGAATGACTATTGGATTAATAACTGGAAATGATTTTGGAATCATCTACAACTTAAAGACTTAAATTAAATTTTCCGAACCCGGATTACTCTCAACCACTCGATTTCTTAAATTTTAAAAACGGATAATGATTTAAACTACACGCGATCTCCAAAGTTGGATTTTTCCCAGCAAACTACTTTCAAAATGACAAACCTTTTTAATAAATAAGTTAACTTTTATAAATGGAAAATTTGTTTTAAACTCAAACACGTATTCTCACCCTTAAACTGAATTCTTTTCAAATGTTTTTCGCGATAACATCCCGAATTTGGCCGTGGTGTTTTGGGCCGGGTTTGGGGTGTTACAATACATTTGTATCATGAAAACGTAGGTGTTTTCCCTCATCTAAATAATTACCTCTGTTTTGAAATTGACAAGAGTCGACATCCTCACTAAAGATTCACTCAAATCACTCAATGTGTTTAAGGTTCAAAATCAAGCACTCAGAAGTCGAACATGAAAAGTTAATCCCATAGGCTTGCCTGAAAATCAAGTCTCCACCACTGTAAAATGAGATGATACACAGATCAAAAGGTCTTTAAAAAGGGTTGTAACGGGGCTTGGGTTAAAGGTGTGGAAATAGGCTGAAATAGAAGGTTAGAATCGAGATTGAATTTGACAAGTTGCCTATCTAGAAAAATGAACTAATCCTAATTAATTACATCAATTGAAAACTAATAATACGAGCTTTTTCTTCACGATTTGAAATTTAAACATGTAAGCTCACTTAATTATAGAACTAATAATGAATATACTTCGTTTTTTTTAAAGAAGAAGTCAAATAATAATAGGAAAGAACTTTTACAACTGAAATATAGAACATAGTTAGGCAACTGCTCAAAACCAAATGTCGACAAAAAGGGTAGTCAAAAGAATGGTGATAACAAATACAAAGGGTTTTGGGTTAATATTAGTGGGTGAGTCAATAAAAGGGTTGTTAGGATCAAAGGGGTTTACTAATGGTTAATTATGAAGGTAGGCTTTTTAGTGGAGTAAGTGGGTTAAAACCTAGGTGGCTTTATCATCTCTGTATATCAAATCAATAGTGTGGTCTTAACATGTATAATCGAAGCAAGTTCTAGAATAACAAATCAATGTTGACAGACTCATAATAAAAAGTGAGCATGAAAGGATGTATGCTCTACAAGGCTCAAAATCTCATAAAAATTATGGGTATTTTGATGTCAACCTCGTAAATTTCCAACTTCAAAGTAATATTCATATTCAAGTAGACAACCTAAATTTTTTTTTCTGAAAAATAGATTTATCATGCTTGATTCTCTAGTATCCTTCAATTTTAATCATCAATGCACAATTATCAATGACTTAATCCAAAACATATTAACAAAAATCATAAATCAGGGAAATTTCATTCTAATCATAATATGAGAAACTTTAGAACAAGGGATAATTCAGGAATTTCGAATAATACTTATAGTTAACCCCCCCACACTTAAGATGTACATTGCCCTCAATGTACAAAGATAGATAATAGCAATTTAATAATCAAAAGATAGGGAGAGAAGTGAAACTTCCTGAATTTTGGATGAAGTCAGTGAAAAGAAACCGGATAGGATTGGAGGTGAACGTGGGGAAGCGTCTCGAACCGTTTGAAATTGAATTCTCGAAGCCATCGTCTTTATTTTATTGTATCCTAAACTAAATCTAAATGGCATGAAGAATAAAAAGAAAATAATAAAGAAAATAAAAACAAAAATAAAAATAAATAATGGAAAATGAGAGAAGAAGTTCAGCTAGAAAGGAAAAAGGAAAAAGGAGGTTTAAATAGAGATGTAGCCCGTGTTTTGGGATTTTTTTGCCACACGGCCACTACCACGACCATTTGTAAGGCTGTGTGGTCTGGAAATCTGCTCTCTTGGTTAGTTCGGTGGTAATAAAAAGAAGAAAATGAAAGAAGAAAAAAATAAAAATGTAAAAATAAATAGGGTTAATGCTCGGGTTGCCTCCCGAGAAGCACTCGTTTATATTCTTAAGCTAGACTTTACCTCTCGTTCGTATGGTCATGGTGGTTTAAGGGGGTGAAAATCCTTTCTCATACGATCAACTCGGGTTTTGATATAAAGTTTAAGTCGAGTAGTGTTTACCTCAAAAGTACTTAATTTAGGATTGCTTACCTCGACTGGCCCATATAGGAAGACATTAAGTACCTTAAAAGTGATTTCTTCGTTTGTTTTAAGGTCTGAATTGGCAATTCGAGGGTCTTCCTTATTCAACAATACCTGATCCCCTATTTTGAAGTGATTTGTTGTTCCTATCAGCTCGTCTGGGGTTTCCTTCAGTTTCACTTCGTATGGTTCTGGTTCTTCTTTAAATTGTGCTTTCCACTTTTCTAGTTTATCGACCTTAAGGCTTCGTTCCTCATATAATTCTTCTTTGTTGGCACGAGGTCTAAGATCTAGCTCAGCTAGGTGATTTCATGATGCTTCCTGTAAAGAAGGTTGAACCAAATGGTTATCAATAGAATTACCGTTCGTACCTTTATTACTCGATGTCCTAGCTGAGTCAAGAGCTTGAAGAGTGACTGTTTTGTCATCTACACAAAGTGTGAGTTCACCGAATTCTTCCTCTGTGTGGTCTTTTTTTATTGCATCGGGATATGGTATGCGAGGTTGGTACTCTTTGATTACGGGCTTTGGCTTTTCCTGTGTTACTATCATGAGCTGTGATGGCTTGGGTTTGCTCCTTCAGGTTAATCTTAGTATTGCTTGGTAGACGCCCTTGCGATCATTCGGACATTAATTTTACAAGTTGTTCGACTGCCTTTGTGACTTCCCTTATTGACTTAGTAAGTTCCCCAACTCGGTTCTTGGTCTCTTCAACTGATGTTCATTGGGTTGTTTCAGTGTCTTGGAAATGATTTTCTGTGGCTGCCACGAATTTTGTCAGCATCTCTTCAAGGTTCGACTCCTCTTCCTGTTGCTGAGGTGGTTATTGAAAATCTGGAGGGAGTTCCGGTCTTTGGCTATTTTGATCATCCCACGAGAAATTGGAATGGTATCTCCAACCTGCATTATAAGTGTCACTATAAAATTATTTTGAGGTCTGGAATAGTTACTCATATAGTGGACTTGTTCGTTCTTCATGCCATATTCGTAGGGTGGGTACTCAGGATTCGTTCTTAGATTCGAGTCATATTGCATTACTGGGTGTACCTGCGAGAGACTACACAAACCATCAATCTTTTTATTCATCATCTCTTGCTGGTTAGATAACCTTGTGACCATGTCGAAGTTGAAAACACTGGCTGCTTTAGCAGGAATTGTCCTCATGTCTTACCACTAATAATTATTCAGTGCCATCTCTCTATAGACTAAAATTACCTGTCAAAGTAAATAAAAGAAAAATTAGCAAAGTAAAAAAAATAAAACTAATAATAATAATAATAAAATGAATTGCAATAAAAAATGGCTAAAGTAATAAAAATTAAGCTTTCTTAAAATTTTAGTTCCTCAGCAACGGCGCCAAAAACTTGATCGCTGAAATCAAAGTTTTATAATTTATAAAGAGAATGATCGAACCTGGAAACTAGCTTTGACAACGATTAAAGGCAAGTGTACCTATCGAACAATAGTATAGCTTAGGCAAGACCGGATTGTCAAACCCAAAGGAACTAAAAGTATTAATACTAACTTTCTTTTTATTATTTAGCCTAAAATAAAGTGAAGTTTCTTTAATCTAAATTAACGACTACTAAGCTAAAGACACGAAGAAAAAAAGAATGAATTGGGAAATAACTTGAAGAAAAACTCAGTTGATCACGCCGATACCCTCAGAAAGAATCCACCTAGACTTCACTTGTTATCTAACACTGAACCATACGATTTATTCACTTAGTTTGATCCGTAAGACTCCCTAACATATATTAAACCCCCTCTTGAGGCAAATAACGTCTAACCCCAGGTTAATTAACGGAAATCTCTTTCTCGAATAATAACCCCCTAGAATAGCAGTAAATCGACCTATGGACTCCTATATTAAGTTTAACCCTAATCCAAAAAAATCTCGTCACCCTATCTCTAGGCATGCGATCAACTCTGCTTAATTATGCTAGATCTACTCTTAAGCAGGGTCTATTCCTCCTCCACCTAAGCACATCAAATTTGGATTAAGCTCACATAATTAAGAACACACTAAGTATTTATCGTATAATTTAGAAATCAATAACAAGATTCATCTAGGGTTCATCCTCTTCAGGTATCTGAAGGGTTTAATTCATAACAAATAAAGAAAACATCTCAAGAGAAAAGATAAAGCAAAACATAAGAAATCCCTAAAACCCCCTGAAGGAATTGAAGGAGAGATCTGCCGTCTTGAGTAGAATTTCGGCTTCGTGGGATGGATCAACTGGCTAACTTCGAGTGATTCCCATAACTCTGACCTTTTCGGCTTGGCTCCTTGGCCTAGCTTGATGCCCTGACAAAAGCCCTGGCAGAAGGCTTCTGCCAAACTCCCCCTTTAAGTTGCCCCCTTGGGTGTTTATATAGGCTTTAAGATGCTTTACTTGGCCTTCAAGTATCCTAATCCAAATAGAATTCCTCTTAGGGTGTTTAATTAGGATTTGGAATGTGTTACTTGGCCCTTAAGTACGCTTTTCCGAGTAGAATTACTCTTTTCTGCGGCAGGGACACGCCATAAGTTACACGCCCGTGTGGATCGACTTCAGGCTGTGTTCAGGTCTGTTTATGGAGGCACAGCCGTGTGAATCATGGTCAGGCCGGGTTCTAGCTGATCCATGAGGCACTGCCGTGTGGCTTGAAGTCCAGGCCGTGTCGATTTCGTGAATTGGCCCATTTGGCTCGTTTTAAGCTTGTTTCTCATTCTTTTCATCCCCGGGTGCTTTCCTGGGTATAAGATATGAAAAGAAAAGATTAAGAGCACCTTTTTACATGAATTAAGGAATAAATCATCCAAAAGTATGCTAAATGTGGGATTAAAATATGTTACTTTACGGTTCATCAGTTGCGATCAACTTCACTCAACTATGCTAGATCTACTCTTAGACAGGGTCTATTCCTCCTCTGCCTAAGCGCATCAATACGTGAATTAATATCCTGAAATATCAAAACAATAATTAAGAACACATAAATAAGAACAAATCAAGTATTTATCATATAGTTCAGAAAACAATAACAAGATCCGTCTTAGGTTTCATCCCCCTTAGGTATCTGAGGGAATTAGTTCATAATTATAAAAGAATACATCTCAGAAGAAAATACAAAACAAAACATAAGAAAACCCTAAACCCCCCTGAAGGAATTGAAAGAGAGATCCTCCATCTTGAGTATGATTTCGGCTTCTTGGGATGAATCAACTGGTTTTCTTCTAATAAATTCCACAATTCTGACCTTTCTGGCTTGGCTCCTAGGCCTAGCTGGATGCCCCCTAAAGGTTGGCCTTTAGGGTGTATATATAGGCTTTTAGAATGTCTTTCTTTGCCTCTAAGTACCCTATTCCGAGTGAAATTCCTTTTTGTCACGGCAGGGACACGTCTGTGCAACACGCCCGTGTGAATCGAATCCAAGCTGTGGTCGAGCTTGCTAAAGGAGTATGACCGTGTGGCTTGGGCCCAGGCCGTGTGAGTTTCGTGCTTTGGCCCATTTTTTTTCATTTTTGGCCTGTTTCTCATTTTTTTCATTATTCGATGCTATCCTGAGTATAAAACATGAAATTAAAGGATTAGGAGCATCAGAATTCATAATTCAAGGGATAAATCATCCAAAAGTTTGCTAAATGTGGGATTAAAATATGTATATCTTATGCTTTATCACCCACTCTTCACACGGGCGTGTGGCCTAGTTTTATATCAAAATTTTCTAAGTGTTTAAAAGTTTTAGTTTGGTCCCTTAGCATCCCTTGTATTTTTAAAGGGTCTCGTAGACCCATAATAGGGACGCTACGATTGTAGATGAAAAAAGTTTCAAATTGGAACAAATTTTATAGCCCAAAGTTGAATGCTCAAGCAAGACAAGTCTGGTAATGCCTTATACCCAGGTCCGGAGTCGAATATGGCTAAGGGGTGTTACATTTAGTGGTATCAGAGCTATGGCTTAGTTAATTCTCAAACTAACCTAGCGTATGAGAGTTTAGCTATAATGCCATGTTACTCCTCATGATAGTGTGATATCTCCCGGCTCTAACGAATTTTTTTTGTTAAGACAGAGATGATTTCCATCCGAGCTATTTTCGATAATGTTGTAAGAGATAATGAGTAATTGAAATGTGCTTATGTAGTGATGAAATTCAAAAAGATACGAATAGAAGTTTATGACATATGTGTAATAAGGTACAAAAAGAGATAATCATAAGTTGAGGAATGAAATGAAAGTTATAAGGTGATAAGCGAATCCATGTTGGTTTGATATGCATACAGTGTTTTATACTCAACCTATTTGGTTAAGTGAATATGGTGAGTAAACTTACCCAGTGAACGGGATATATGTGTATGTACAATTGTTTAAATGATGTATAATCAATATGTCCACGTAGTTGAATCTTATGTGCAGCTGTTAAAGTAGAGGATGTATAATGTTTTGTTTTATGACTCTACTATGAAGCCATAACTGTTATAATAGTATGGGAGTTGAACCGAAGAGTCAAATTAAGTAGAACACAAGAAATGAGTACGGTCGTTCAATGATGAATTGATGAATAAGACCATGGTTGGACCATGGCAGTACATGTGATCCCATATAAGACCATGTCTGGGACAAGGCATTGGCAATGATACGTGATTCCGTGTAAGACCAAATCTGGGATATGGTGTCGATATCAAATAGTGATTCCATGTAAGACCACGTCTGGGACCTGGCTTCAGCATGAACTCGTGTAAGACCATATCTGGGATATGGCGTTGAGATCGATATAAGATCCCGTACAAGACCATATTTAGGATATGACATCGGCATCGACATGTGTTTCCATGTAAGATCGTATCTAGGATATGGAATTGGTATCGATATGAGATTTCGTATAAGACTATAGCGAGGCTATGGCATCGTGATGACATGTAAGATTATAAATGGGTTATGATATTGTGATACGAGTAAGACCATAGTTGGACTATGGCAATCAAGTAAACGATGTACTCAAACCCGTAGGACGTTCTCTAATTTGATAAATGATGGTAATAGAAATTGGAGTTAAATGTTGAGTACTTGAATAAATATTAATATGGAGCTTGAGTAAGTGAAATCACCATTCAAAATTATGGGTGACAGAAACAATTGTAACATGAGTAAGTGTAAAAACTAGCTTGGAGTGAGTTGTGCAATTACGAGGATATTTCATTAATGATGAATGTTAAGTCATATGTATGTAGTCTTGAGAGTCAAGTTAGAGGCTTTACGACCTCACCCCCTTACCACTATTGATTTATAATAAGATTTTTACGAGAGTCAAGTTAAACAAGTTCATGAGTATGAAATGAATGAGTTCAGTGGAGGAACAATTGGTAATGTATATAGAGATAAAGGTAGTTGAAAGGTGAGAACAGTTTTGGGAAGAATATTTGAATGTTTTAAAGATTGTACCAATTATACAATGTTACGAGCAAAGAGAAAGTTGGCCTCGGCTAATTGACTCAATTGAGTAGGAAGCCTAAGGTGTGTACTTACCGAGATCTTCCCAAACTGATGTTTATTAGTGAAAGGAATATTAGAGGAGTTTATGATGACGGAAATGGGTAGAGAAACAATATTCAAACTGTGAAAGTGTTTGATTATGACAACCATAGTTGAATGGATTATAATGACCTCTTTGAGTATTCTGTATGGATATCCATTTCTCTTCAGGGTTATGTGGTTATTCTTTTTATGAAATTACGATCGCGTGAGAATGTTAGCTGGCTGTAAAATCAGACGAAATGGTTGTCGATTTGGTTGATTGCAATCGACATTCTTTTATCTCTTCATAATTCTATTTTTGTATTTTGAGGATGAAATTGATAATAAAAATTTTATGTGAGACTAGTCTTATGTTTCTGCTAATCATGGTTATCTTTAAAGTGTGTTCTTCAGGTTGTGATAGTTATATCTACCATGATTACGCTTTTAGTTTGATCATAGAAAGGTGATAATTTTAGTATATGAATATCTCTGATTTTCGTATAAGATGTTAATATTGACAAAAGTATAAGAAGTGAAATCACAAGTTTCAAATTGTGTGATGGATTTTTTTGGGTAAGTCAAACAAGTTAATGCATTCAATTGAGATATCCCTGTTAATCTGTACTAAGATGATAGTAAAGGTTTTTGAGCAACGTAACTAGAGAATTTCAAATGATTTTGTGTTTGAAAAGTATTCTCATTGTGAAGAAAAGAGTAGATGGATGTATTGAGATATGATTCAAGTTATGTGTATATTTACGCATGCATCAACAAGGAGAATAAATTCTGCGTGGTCATGAGTAGGGAGATGGATAGCCTGGATGAGGAAATTTGATTCTAGGAAGCATAATACAGAGATATGCTTATTGAAAATTCTAACCGGGCAACGTTAATTTCAAGTTGAAGTTGTTTTGATTGAAAAGTTATCACATTTATGAAAATATAAATTGTTTGTTGTAGAATGCTAAAGTTGAAAGCTATTGAAGGCACTATTAACTGAAAGTTTTAGTACTGAGTTCAGTTTGAATCGAGAAAAAGAATTTATGGTATTTAGTGATGCGCTAATGAATAAATGGAAATATGTTTCAATACCAGAGCGTACAGAGATAGTTTACATCTTTAGATGGTTAGAGTTACATCAAAAAGAATTGTTGGACTGGCACTTTAGAGATGATCACTTTTATGTCTGTGTCGTGAGCTCGATGATATAGTATGATTCATGGAAAAATGATATGTGCTTTTTGAATTCTAATGAATTAAAGTATCGAATGTTGCAGAAAATATGAATGTGAGACAGTAAAAATGACTTGAACTATTACAAGAGTATGTATAGTTATTGAAATACTTATCAAATAATGGACATAGTACAGATATCTGGATGGAAAATCCCTGTTTAATCAATGTGAGTTAGTTACTCGATTGACCTTAGTTGATAATATTCTATTTTTAGCGAAGTTAATGGCTAAAGCGAGTTTTCCTTTTTAGATAAAGGAGTTCAGAAGTGAGATAGTGAATGGAAATTGCAGTAACTTCAGAAAGAGTTTGTTTCCGATGTTAAAATTTAGGTCGGATAAGATTTTTGTCATTATTGTTACCTTGAGATAGAATGTGCATGTTGATGAATCCAGAACTTATGCAGAAGTTTTGATATGAAGCTCAGTAGTAGCATGTCTGCTCATTCAAGGATAAGAGAAGGTGCAGTTATATGCATAAATGTTTTGACAATTGAGTACACATAATGATATGATTGAGTTCATGTTCAGAAGTAGTTGACCGGTAAAAGCTGAATTTTCAGAATGTTCAAAGTCAGGACTATTACAGTCGGTGATGATCTTAGTGAGAAAGTGTGATAAAATACTATAGATTTTGAATTTGGATTGACATGATTTCCCACGGAGGGAGATGTCATCCGAATTGTTGTGAATTATTCAATAAGAACTGATGGATCATTCTAGCTTGGGTAGAGTTCATATTTATCAGATTTCTGAGTATGTATACCCTGGAGAAAGAGTAAGCTAGGTTTTAAAGTCGTGCTCCAATCTTGTGTATTACAGCTCAAAGGTTTTTGGCAAGAGAAATTTGAAGGTAATTGATTTGTGATTCTGAAAAGTTGGTGGAAACATTTCACGAATGTTGAAAGCAACTTCTTCTAGTAAGATTTTCGGGGACAAAAATTCCTAAGGGGGAGAATTGTAACAGCCCGAATTAGGGGCTAGTCAAAACAGTGGTCTCGGGATCACTAATTCAAGGTTGAAGAAAATTATTTTGATATTATTTTATGTGTTATAACATGTTTATAAAGATGCATGAGAATTTTAGTGCTATAATTTTAGTGATTGAAGGCTTAATTGCGAAAAAGGACTAAATCGCATAAAGTGCGAAAGTTCTATTTTAATTGCTAGAGGTGCCTAATAGCAATAGAAATTTTATTGGAAGCCTTTAATGTGCAATTATAACTATCTAAAGGTCATAGTCGGCCATAGGGAAGACAAGATGATTAAATTAGTCAATGATTTGGTGGTGTTAGGTGATTAATGAATAAAATAAGAGAAAAATAAAGAAAAGAAAAGTATCATCTTTTCTTCTCTACATCACCACCAAAAATTAGTAGAAAACAAGGGTTGGAGAGCTAAAAAATTTCAGCAAACTTTTCTCCTCACAAGTAAGTGTTTTAGTGATCATTTATTGATAAAAATTGTACTTTTGAAACCCCTAAAGCTTAAGCTAGCTAAAGAGAGGACTATCTTGCAAAATGGTTGAAAGTCTAGAGTTTTTCCATGTGAGCTTTTAAGTTGTTTGCTGCATTTTTATGGAAGAAAATGAGTATTAGTTGTTAGATAAACAACTTTTGTGAAGGGTGTTACCATGAAAACACCTAAAAGGACCTTTTTGTAAAGGTTGTGAAATAAGTGGTAAAGTGTGTAATAGTTGAAATCTTGAGTTGCTATAAAAGGGAATATGAATTGGGTAGGCTTGGTTAGCAAAGAAGTTGGATGAAAATCGATATACGAGCCTAGGGGAAAAATCATAATTTTGCCAAAGTCCAAGGGCAAAATGGTAATTTTGCCAAAGTAAAAATTTTAAAATGTATTGATTGGTATGGTGATTAAATGAGTAAATTTTATTGTTCTATATCAAAGCAAATGGGATTCGGACCTAGAACCAGAGAAAAAAGAAATATGGACAAATAGGTCCCTTTCTACCCTCTTCGGTATAGACGTAAGTTCGTGTGCTAAATAATGCAACTCTAAGTGAAATATTTAATATTTTGATGTTTTATGAATTGTATGTTGCCTCCATGTATATATTAAATATGTTTTGACGGGATGTCAAGAAATGAAAGTCTTAAATTGAATTTAAGAATAGAGGGAATGCAAATGTGATGACACTGTGATAATTAAGGTCCTGTGTAAGACCATATTTCGAATATGGCTTCGGTGTGAGATTTCTTATAAGACCATGTCAGGGGCATTGTAACACCGCAAACCCGGCCTAGATGTTATGACCGAAACTGACATGCCACATCGAAGTGATTTTTGAAATTTGGACTTGTTGATAACAAAATCCGTATTTAAGTTAAAACTCATTAGTTCTTATTGCTTGAGAAAATTTGACAGATTAAGTTATTACAATCTGAAAATAGCTCATCAAGATGATTTCCATATTTGTCACCGTTAATTTCATAAACTGAATAAAACCGCGGAAGATTCTCCAATTAAAAACCTTGAAGTTTAAAATGCGTGTTTTTCTTGAAAACAATTGTTATTTTGAAAACTCATTTGTATCCGTTTGGCAGTTTAAAACAAGCAATCATGACCCAATAAAAAATTAAATCCACCAATGGCCTTATTACATAATCAATAGCCTAATATGAAATTGAGATAAAAAAGTCTATAGCAGAACATCAGCGATCGTGTGGCCACCTTCGAGTCCCTCGCGGCTCTGAATCGTCTAAGGCTGGGGACTACATGTACAGTTAAAAGAAAGGGTGAGTTTACGGAAACTCAGTGTGTAATCCCCTATCAATCGATCCAAGAATAATTTATCCAAGAATATGCGGGCTCGAGCCCTATTCAAGAATAATGCGGTGTGGGCCTTAGCCCATTACAGTAACAGTGTGGGCCTAAGCCCTATACAGTATGAGTACGATGCAAATATGCAACCCATCCCAATCCAGCCAACACACCACCCGTACCAACCAACACACCATGTAGGGATAAAATCGATCCACCTATCCAAAGACACCAATATCGCAAAGATAGCCGCTGATGATAATAACGCAGCAGAGCCGCAAGAGCGCGATATGTAGCAACGCCACCAAGATGCTGAATGAATGTGGCAGAGCCACCATTACAGTACTTCCTCCATATCGGAATCCCAACCCCATGCCTTATGTCATGTCATAAATAGTTCGTGTATGCAAAGTTTCCTACTCAGTATAGTCTTACAAATCACATACACTCATCAGTTAACCTACCTCTAGAGGTAAGATGGTCATTTCCATCTATTAGGGGTAAAAGGGTAAAATTTTAGGGGTATTTTGGTCACTTTACTTATTTTGGGGTCTCGGTGCAGATAACGACCTCTCTGAAGGTCTACAATTGCCTCAAGCGACACAGATAACCTAAATGGTCATAATGATGTAAATGGGCCCAATGCCTATTATTCGGCCTAAGTGGGCCCACACGCTCGTGTGGCTCAATTAGGCCAAATTCAATCACGGCTATACAAACTACATAGCCCAATCCAGTATTTGCCACTTGTCATGGAATTTATTCGTGTAGGGCCCACGTGCCCATTGGGTCCACACAGCCCATTTCAGCCAAATGAGGCCCATATCGGTCCAAAAGCACGAGAACGCTCGTGGTGGCCTCTACAGTCTATCACCCACGATTTGTAGGCTCAGTGTACCACACGAGTGATCGCACGCTTGTGAGGCCTCAAATGCCGAAGTTTAGGCTTTTCGACTTTTGCCGATTCACAGAAGAGAGGGGTGTGACTACACACCTGTTTGCGCAACGAACAGATTACCCCACGCGCGATCAACCTATAATCATCCCAAAACAATTTATATTTCATCCTTTCATGATCATTAACACTCAAGCCCCAAACTGATATCACCACCAACCTTGACCAAAAGTTATGCAACTATTACTCTTAGATCACTGGTTGAAAACGATCGCACCCTTCTTCTCGATTTACTGCTCATATAACGGATTTCATTAGCAATAATCATCTAATACAAGGCTTGAATTGATACCCATAGTCCAAAGAATGAGAGTTAGAGCAGATTGAGTATTCGGAAAATACTACAAAACAAACCTACTTACCCAACAGTATTCGACCAAAGAAGTATTCGAAGAAGAAAGCAAAGATGTGCAGAGAAGCAAGACAGTCGATGCTCCACCGATTGTCAGAGACTATCACCTAAATGGTTTCAAAATAACAAGATAAGATTTATGATATTCAGTCAATATTGAAAAAGTAGAGAAACAAAAGAGAGGGGAAAATAGAAGATGTAGTATTTGGCTTACCAAAGTGTTATGAACAAAAGAAGAAATCGCCGCCCACTACCAAAACCAATTTGCACAGTAGAGAAAGAAAAAGAGAGAATCGACCACTCAATCAAGAGGAAAAGAGAAATGTTGACAAGAAAAACAAGAAAGGTTTGCAATTTCTTTAGGAAAAGAGGAAGAGAGGCGAAAGTAGAAATGATCTAGAGATAGTATATTCGGCCAAAATGATTTACGATGCCAAGACACACAACAAAAATAATTCGGCCAGGGAGAAACAAAAAGAAAAAGAAAAATACCAAAAGAAAGAAAACCGAACAAGAACTATACAGTCTCTGCCAAATTTCTGAATAACCAAACACCAACTTCAGCACTACTCTCCCCACAATAAAAGTCCTTGATTTCCTCCTAAAATCTCTTCCTATTCCTCTCTACGATTTGCACCATAATCCACTCCTCAAATCTCTCCAATCTCTCATCTATTAGAATATTACTGCAACTCAACTACTAGCCGAACCATCAGGAAAAAAAATACCCCCTCATGCTATGCCATCACTCGAACCTCAGATCCCTTGCCACACTTGTAATGCCACAACCACTTCACCAATAGGCTTTTTATGACTTCAAAAAAGCACAATAATTAATAAGACATATGTGCCAGTGTTCAGATTCTTTTAAGAGCAAAATTTTAAAAAAAATTCTTCAAAAGCCAAGACTTGAACCCAGGCTTCTCAACCACTCTCTTCCACACCCAAATCACTTAGCCATTTAAGCAAACAAGTAATTTGTGTCAGATCATGCAAAATTAAAGACTATATTTTTGGGATGTTACAGACATGGCATCGATATGATATTATGTGTATGAGACTCAAGAGTATTCCTTAGCATTTTGAGTGATTCAACAGGTATGTTGAAAAAGAGAAAGTATGTGGTTATACCATGAGAGGTACAGGTATCTGCCAGAACTCAATTAAGGTGAATTCGGTATGTGATGAACCTATGGTGAGTTATGTGTAAATGATGCATCTTGATTGCATATGTTATATTTATTAATGCATTGCGTGAATGCAAATGATTATTGTAGAAATCTATTTAAGAATGATAGTGTGTAAGGATAATCCTAGATGAACATTTAAAATAGGAAAATATGTATGGATAAATATCCATGAATGTGTAATCAATGGTGGTCTGTCTGTGTTACCACCTTATTAATTGTTAGCGATGGGCTGTGTGTGATACCATCGCTGATAAACCGTAATAGTAACATATTTAAATCCCACATTTATCATACTTTTGGATGATTTAAGCCTTGAATTGTGTAATTTGGTGCTTTTAATCCTTTGTTTTCATGTTTTATACTCAAGAGAGCGTCGGAGGATGAAAAGAACAAAAAATGGCCTAAAATGGATCAAATGGGCCTAAGTACAAAATGCACATGGCCTGGGCCCAAGTAACACGGTCGTGCCTCCCTAATCAGACCCGAACACGGCCAGGCCATGATTCACACGGGTGTGTGCCAAGGGCATGTCCCTTTCGTGGAAAAGAGGAATTTCACTTGGATTAGGATACTTAGGGGTAAAGAAACACATTCCAAAAGCCTATATAAATACCCTAGAGGCCAACTTTCAAGGAGCCTCTTGCTAGGCCAAGGGGCTGAGCAAGAAAGGTCAGAACTGTGGAATTTACTCAAAGAAAACCAGTTGATTCATCTCAAGAAGCCGAAGTTATACTCAAGATAGAGGATCTCTCTTCAATTCCATCAAGGCGTTTTAGAGTTTTTCTTATGTTTTGTTTTATCTTTCCTTTTGAGATGCATTATTTTATTATTATGAACTAAACCCTCAAGTACCTGAGGGGGATGAAACCTAAGATGAATCTTGTTATCGTTAGCTGAACTATATGATAGATACTTGATTTGTTCTTAATTATGTGTTCTTAATTCTTACTTTGATATTCCAGGATCTTGATTCAAGTATTGATGTGCTTATGTGGTGGAGCAAAAGTCTCTGCGTAAGAGAAGATCTAGCATAATTAAGCGGAGGTGATCGGACGCCTAGACATAGGGTGACGAGATTCTGCCGGATTAGGGTGAAACCTAATATGGGAGTCCATAGATCGAGTTAATGCAACTTTAGGGGTTTTAATGAGAAAGAGATTTCAATTAATCAACCTAGGGTTAGACGTTAGTAGCCTCGACGGAGGTATTAATATAACTTAGGGAATCCTACGGATAAGTCAAGTGAATAAATTGTCTGGTTCAGAGTTAGATAACAAGTAAAGTCTAGGTGGATTCTTCCTCGGGTATTGTCTTAATCAATTGGTTTTTTCCACAAGTATGTCCTTAATTTTGTTCTCTTTGTCTTCGCATCTTTAGTTTAATAGTCAGTTAATTTTAGATTAAAAACAATTCATTTCAATTTTAGGGCTAAATAATAAAAAGAAAGTTAGTATTAGTACTTTTGGTTCCTTTGGGCTTGACAATCCGGTCTTGCCACTAAGCTATACTACTGTTCGTGTGCTTGCCTTAATCGTTGTCATATTTAGTTTTTAGGCTCGATCATTCTCACCATAAATTTTAAGACTTACATCACACAACGATCAAGTTTTTGGCGCCGTTGCTAAGGAACTGAAATATTAAGAACGCTTAATTTTTATTACTTTAGCCATTTTTATTTTTTGCAATTTACTTTTATTTTGGTTTCTTAATTTTGCTAATTTTTCTTCTTTTATTTGATTCCTGGAAGGCACCTCTAGTTTATAACTAGGAGGAACCCGACATGACCCTTAATTTACAATAGTAAAATTGAAGCAACCGCTCGCAGAAACTGAAGAGAAATTAGGCGAAGCTTAAATTACACAAAATGAGAGCAAGAGAACATCACCGATACCACCGCCAGTGACGCCTCCTCCAACTTATGTTTCACCTCTGAATCAAGTTTCCACACTTCTGACTCAAGGAATCCATCCATAAATTAGGGAGTCTCATTTCACTCCATATCTTTCAAATTTCTACTATAATGTTTTAAATCTATCTTTGTACATTGAGGGCAATGCACATCTTAAGTGTGCGGGGGTGAAAGTTAAAAGCGTCTAACTTTTTGCATTATTCTCAAATCCCTGATTATGTATTGTTCTTAAGTAAAGTTTTTCATATTACTAATTAGAATGAAATTTCCTTTGTTTCTTGATTTTTATTGATATGTTTTAAATTAAGTCATAGTTAATTGTGCATTGATGTTTAAAATTTAAGATAACAGAGAATCGAGCATGATAAGTCTATTTTCAAAATTAAAAATTTTAGGTTGTCTACCTGAATCTAATTATTACCTTGAAGTTTAAAATTTACGAGGTTGATGTTAAAAACCCATAATTTTTCTGAGATTTTGAGCCTTTTAGAGCATATATTCTTTCGTGCTCACTTTATTGATTATGAGTTTGTCAACATTGATCTGTTATTCTAGAACTTGCTTTGATTATACATGTCGAGACCACGCTTTTGATTTAATATACTGAGATGATAAAGGCACCTAGGTTTTAACCCATTTACTCCACTAAAAAGCTTACCTCCATAATTAACCCCTAGTAAATCCATTTGATCCTAACAACCTTTTATTGACTCACCTACTAATATTAACCCAAAACCCACTTTATATTTTTTATCACCGATTCTTTTAACTACACTTATATTGAGATTTGATTTAATTGGTTGCTTAACTATTTTCTTCATTTCAGTTGTTAAAGTCTATCTTATTATTATAAATACTTGATTTGTTCTTAAAAAAAACTAAAGTATATTCATTATTAGTTCTATAATTAAGTGAGCTTGTACGCTCAAAATTAGTATTATTAAAGAAGAAGCTCGAATCACTAGTATTATAAGTTTTCAATTGATATTCAAAGATGTTCTATGAGCTTAAAACAGTTAAATCCACATCTTTAGAATGAATCTTGTGTTTTTATTACAAGTTTTTCATTGATGTAATTATTCAAGTATTAGTTTAGTTTTCTACTTAGGTAATTTGTCGTCAAATCTCGATTCTAACCCTTTAATTCACCTTTATCAACACCTTTAACCCAAGCCCACAAGTACAACCCTTAAAGACCTTTTGATTTCTGTATCATCTCATATTTAGTTGTGGAGATTTGATTCACATGCAAGCCTATGGGATTAAATTTTCATGTTCGACTTATGAGTGCTTTTTCCTAAACCTTAAACACTTTGAGTGATTTGAGAGAATCTTTAGTGAGGATGTCAACCCTTGTCGATTTTGAATCAGAGGTAATTATTTAGATGAAGGGAAACACTTATATTTTCATGCTACAAACTATGACTTTTATTATTTGAATCGTTAGGACTCTTTGAGTTGAATTATCAATGTATAAATTATCTATGAATTATGATGAAACACTATTGATGAAAATTTTGAATTTAGAAAAGTTCGTTTTAATTGTGAGTTGAGAATTTTGCTTGAGGACAAGCAAAAGCTTAAGTGTCGGGGTATTTGATAAACTGTAATAGTAACATATTTTAATCCCATATTTAGCATACTTTTGGATGATTTAAGCCTTGAACTGTGTAATTTGGTGCTCTTAATCCTTTGTTTTCATGTTTTATCCTCAAGAGAGCATCGGAGGATGAAAAGAACGAAAAACAGGCTTAAAACGGACCAAATGGGCCTAAGTACGAAATGCACATGGCCTGGGCCCAAGTAATACGGTCGTGCCTCCCTAATCAGACCCGAACACGGCCTGGCCACGATTCATAAGGGCGTGTGCCAAGGGTATGTCCCTATCATGGAGAAGAGGAATTTCACTCGGATTAGGATACTTAGGGGTAAAGAAACACATTCCAAAAGCCTATATAAACACCCTAGAGGCCAATTTTCAAGGAGCGTCCAGCTAAGCCAAGGAGCCGAGCCAAAAAGGTCAGAATTGTGAAATTTACTCGAAGAAAGCCAGTTGATTCATCTCAAGAAGCCGGAGTTATATTCAAGATAGAGGATCTCTCTTCAGTTCCTTTAGGAGGTTTTAGAGCTTTTCTTATTTTTTGTTTTATCTTTCCTTTTGAGATGTATTCTTTTATTATTATTACGAACTAAACCCTCAAATACCTGAGGGGGATGAAACCTAAGATGAATCTTGTTATCGTTTGGTGAACTATATGATAAATACTTGATTTGTTCTTAATTATGTGTTCTTAATTCTTGTTTTGATATTCTAGAATATTGATTCAAGTATTGATGTGCTTAGGTGGTGGAGCAAAAGTCTCTGTTTAAGAGAAGACCTAGCATAATTAAGCGAAGTTGATCGGACGCCTAGACATAGGGTGACGAGATTTTGCCGGATTAGGGTGAAACTTAATATGGGAGTCCATAGATTGAGTTAATGCAACTTTAGGGGTTTTAATTAGAAAGAGATTTCAATTAATCAACCTAAGGTTAGACGTTAGTAGCCTCAATAGAGGTATTAATATAACTTAGGGAATCCTACGGATCAAGTCAAGTGAATAGATCGTCTGGTTCAGAGTTAGATAACAAGTAAAGTCTAGGTGGATTCTTCCTCGGGTATTGTCTTAATCAATTGGTTTTTTCCACAAGTATGTCCTTAATTTTGTTCTCTTTGTCTTCGCATCTTTAGTTTAGCAGTCAATTAATTTTAAATTAAAAACAATTCACTTCAATTTTAAGGCTAAATAATAAAAAGAAAGTTAGTATTAGTACTTTTGGTTCCTTTGGAATCGACGATCCAGTCTTGCCACTAAGTTATACTACTGTTTGATAGGTACGCTTGCCTCAATCGTTGTCATAGTTAGTTTTTTGGCTTGATCATTCTCATTATAAATTTTAAGACTTACATCACACAGCGATCAAGTTTTTGGCGCCGTTGCCGGGGAACTAAAATATTAAGAACGCTCAATTTTTATTACTTTAGCCATTTTTATTTTTTGCAATTTACTTTTATTTTTTTCTTAATTTTGCTAATTTTTCTTATTTTATTTGATTCCTGGCAGGTACCTCTAGTTTATGACTAGGAGGAACCCGATAGGTCCCCTAATTTACGACAATGAAATTAAAGCAACTGCTCGCAGAAACAGAAGAGAAATTAGGCGAAGCTTAAATTACACAGAAGGAGAGTAAGAGAACATCACCGATACCACCGCCAGAGACGCCTCCTCCAACTTATCTTTCACCCCCGAATCAAGTTCCCACATTTCCAATTCAAGGAATCCATCCATAAATCAGGGAGTTTCACTTCTCTCCATGTCTTTCGAATTTCTACTATAAATGTTTTATACCTATCTTTGTACATTGAGGGCAATGTACATCTTAAGTGTGGGGGTGAAATTTAAAAGCGCCTAACTTTTTGCATTATTCTCAAATCGCAGATTATGTCTTGTTCTTAAGTAAAGTTTCTCATATTACTAATTAGAATGAAATTTCCTTTGATTCTTGATTTTTATTGATATGTTTTAAATTAAGTCATAGTTAATTTTGCTTTGATGTTTAAACTTTAAGATAATAGCGAATCGATCATGATAAGTCTATTTTCAAAATTAAAAATTTTTGGTTGTCTACCTGAATCTAATTATTACCTTGAAGTTTAAAATTTACGAGGTTGATGTCAAAAACCCATAATTTTTGTAAGATTTTGAGCCTTTTAGAGCATATATTCTTTCATGCTCACTTTATTGATTATGAGTGTGCCAACATTGATCTGTTATTCTAGATTTTGCTTCGATTATACATGTCGAGGCCACACTTTTGATTTGATATACTGAGATGATAAAGGCACCTAGGTTTTAACCCACTTACTCCACTAAAAAGCTTACCTCCATAATTAATCCCTAGTAAACCCATTTGATCCTAACAACCTTTTATTGACTCACCTACTAATTTTAACCCAAAACCCACTTTATATTTTTTATCACCAATTTTTTTAATTTGATCGGTTGCTTAACTATTTTCTTCATTTCAGTTGTTAAAGTCTATCTTATTATTATAAATACTTGATTTGTTCTTAAAAAAAACTAAAGTATATTCATTATTAGTTCTATAATTAAGTGAGCTTGTACGTTCCAAATTCTGAGTATTAAAGAAGAAGCTCGAATCACTAGTATTATAAGTTTTCAATTGATATTCAGTATGTTCTATGAGCTTAAAACAGTTAAATCCACATCTTTAGAATGAATCTTGTGTTTTTATTACAAGTTTTTCATTGATGTAATTATTCAAGTATTAGTTTAGTTTTCTACTTAGGTAATTTGTCAGGTCAATCTCGATTCTAACCCTTTAATTCAGCCTTTATCAACACCTTTAACCCAAGCCCCGTTACAACCCTTAAAAGACCTTTTGATTTCTGTATCATCTCATATTTAGTTGTGGAGATTTGATTCACATGCAAGCCTATGGGATTAAATTTTCATGTTCGACTTATGAGTGCTTTTTCCTAAACCTTAAACACTTTGAGTGATTTGAGAGAATCTTTAGTGAGGATGTCAACCCTTGTCGGTTTTGAATCAGAGGTAATTATTTAGATGAAGGGAAACACTTATATTTTCATGCTACAAACTATGACTTTGATTATTTGAATCGTTAGGACTCTTTGAGTTGAATTATCAATGTATAAATTATCTATGAATTATGATGAAACACTATTGATGAAAATTTTGAATTTAGAAAAGTTCGTTTTAATTGTGAGTTGAGAATTTTGCTTGAGGACAAGCAAAAGCTTAAGTGTCGAGGTATTTGATAAACTGTAATAGTAACATATTTTAATTCCATATTTAGCATACTTTAGGATGATTTAAGCCTTGAATTGTGTAATTTGGTGCTCTTAATCCTTTGTATTCATGTTTTATACTTAGGAGAGCGTTTGAGGATGAAAAGAACGAAAAATGGGCTTAAAACGGACCAAATGGGCCTAAGTACGAAATGTACACGGCCTGGGCCCAAGTAACATGGCCGTGCCTCCCTAATCAGACCCGAACACGGCCTGGCCACGATTCACACGGGCGTGTGCCAAGGGCGTGTCACTATCGTGAAGAAGAGGAATTTCACTCGGATTAGGATACTTAGGGGTAAAGAAACACATTCCAAAAGCCTATATAAACACCCTAGAGGCCAACTTTCAAGGAGCGTCCAGCTAGGCCAAGGAACCGAGCCAGAAAGGTCAAAATTGTGAAATTTACTCGAAGAAAGCCAGTTGATTCATCTCAAGAAGCCGGAGTTATACTCAAGATAGAGGATCTCTCTTCAATTCCTTTAGGGGGTTTTAGAGTTTTCTTATGTTTTGTTTTATCTTTCTTTTTGAGATGTATTCTTTTATTATTATGAACTAAACCCTCAAATACCTAAGGGGGATGAAACCTAAGATGAACCTTGTTACCGTTTGTTGAACTATATGATAAATACTTGATTTGTTCTTAATTATGTGTTCTTAATTCTTGCTTTAATATTTCAGGATATTGATTCAAGTATTGATGTGCTTAGGTGGTGGAGCAAAAGTCCCTGCCTAAGAGAAGATTTAGCATAATTAAGCGCAGTTGATCGCACGCCTAGACATAGGGTGACGAGATTCTGCCAGATTAGGGTGAAACCTAATATGGGAGTCCATAGATCGAGTTAATGCAACTTTAGGGGTTTTAATTTGAAAGAGATTTCAATTAATCAACCTAGGGTTAGACGTTAGTAGCCTAGACGGAGTTATTAATATAACTTAGGGAATACTACGGATCAAGTCAAATGAATAGATCATCTAGTTCAGAGTTAGATAACAAGTAATGTCTAGGTGGATTCTTCCTCGGGTATTGTCTTAATCAATTGGTGTTTTCCACAGGTATTTCCCAATTTTGTTCTCTTTGTCTTCGCATCTTTAGTTTAGTAGTCAGTTTATTTTAGATTAAAAGCAATTCGCTTCAATTTTTAGGGTAAATAATAAAAAGAAAGTTAGTATTAGTACTTTTGGTTCCTTTGGGTTGGATAATCCGGTCTTGCCACTAAGCTATACTACTGTTTGATATGTGCGCTTCCTTCAATCGTTGTCATAGTTAGTTTTTAGGCTCGATCATTCTCATTATAAATTTTAAGACTTACATCACATAGCGATCAACCACCAATATTATTAAATGGTTGGCTGTGTGCGTTGCCACCTTATTATTTGTTACCGATAGGCTGTGTATGTTACCATCGTGCTTAGTATTAAATGGTGCGCTATGTGCAATACCACCTTATAAATTGTTAAATGGTGGGCTATGTGCGTTACCACCTTATAAATTGTTAAATGGTGGGCTATGTGCGTTACCACATTCTAAATTGTTAAATGGTGGGCTATGTGCGTTACCACCTTATAAATTATTAAATGATGGGCTGTGTGCGGAACCACCAAGAGTTTGGTATTATTCTAAATGGATAATTGAGAAATTGTTTAAGTATATACTTCATGGATTGTTGTGATGATGAATGCATACTATAATTGTCGTATGGCTAGAATGTAGTAAGAGATGGAATGAGTAAGCATGATGAATGATTGAATGGGTAACCATGAGCTTAAGAGTAAATCTCATATAACACCTTTGTACTTGAGCATAATCAATGAATGTCAATAGTTTATTATTATTTGCATATAAACTTACTAAGCATTATTGCTTACTCCTCTTCCTTTCTTATCTCTTATAGGTTAACTTATCTAGCTCGAGTTGGAGATTGCCGGAGATGTTTTCACACTATCGAGCAGTCAATTGGGTATGAGGTTTCAAGTCTTTTTGAGATATGGCATGTATAGGGATCTTATTTTGATTTAATTAAGTCATAGTTAAAGTAGCCAAATGTGTTGGCCTAAAAGAGTTATGGGTTGGTTGTGTATAGCCATGGATGATGGCTCATGTCGATTGTAATAGTGCTATTAATTGTTCTCCCTCGTATATGGGAAGATAGTTTGATTTTCATGATTCAAATGTGATAATTCAAGATTTTATAATTGATGATTTGAGAATGTTGTGTGATGATATGTGAATGTGTGCAAGTGGGGTGGCTAAATGGCTTGGAAAATAGCCTTGAATTGGTCCACACGGGTAGACACACGGGCGTGTGTCTGGGTCATGTGTGATACACGGTCAGACCATAGGTGTGTGACTTGGCCGTGTGTCCCCTGCATGTTAGTCTTGCAAGTCAGTGTCGACCACAGGCTAGACACACGAGCGTGTGCCTAGGCCGTGTGACCCTTATTAGGTTGTTGATGTCACAAACAGAATACCCAGGTTTTTACGCACGGACGAGGACATGGGCGTGTGTCCAGCCGTGTGAAAACCCCTGTAGGTTCGAAAAGAAAATAATTCTACACGGACGTGAAACACGGGCGTGTCCCACTCTTCACACGGGCGTGTAGCCCGGTTTTATGTCAAAATTTTCTAAGTATTTAAAAGTTTCAGTTTGGTCCCTTAGCATCCTGAGTATTTGTAAAGGGTCTCGCAGACCCATGATAGGGACATTACGATTGTAAATGAAAAAAGGTTCAAATTGGAACAAATTTTATAGCCCAAAGTTGAATGCTCAAGCAAGACAAGTCCGATAATGCCTCGTACCCGGTTTCGGAGTCGAATACAGGTAAGAAGTGTTACGTAATTGGTAAGTGATATGTGTTTGATTTCAGATATTTTGGCCTTGTGATTTTGAAACTGTTGGATATAGTTTGCATGCCATAGGATTGTGAGTACTCACATATATGTACAGTGATTTTGGGCATTAAGGCCCTGAGACATGTTGGACGGATAAGGGAATGTGAGCTAAACTCCGTTCAACGGGACATGAGAGGGGAAATAAAGAGAGTGATAGCATTATGCTTCACTTTTGGGACATGTTTGACTCTATGAGTCTATGTTTGGTGTGTTGGAGATCCGTGTATCTGATGAGCGATGATAGATCTCACTTTTATGGTTCATAGCTTAAGTGCCAAATTATCTATAAATATGATTATCTGTATTGTGATATATATGTAATGTGATGTATGCCTAAATGAGTATGTGGTTGCTATGCAATTTATCTATAAACATGTTTTTGAGTATGGTGATATATGCTTGAATGTTAGGTGATTATATGTATAATAGGATTTATGCTTAAAAGTGAGTATGTTTACCATGTAAAAGAACTAGAAAATAATGCAAAAATAAGTATATTATAACACTAAAGTTGGAATTGTCAAGGTTATGCTATATGATTGTTTCATTAATGCTTGATGAATTGTTTAAATGGTAGTTGTTCTAGGCATTCACTGAGCTTGTTAAGCTCACCCACTTCCTTCTTAAACTTCGCAGATTAATTGTGTACCGGTGTGATCAGTGTGACTTTCCGAGGGGTGATCCAAGGAAGTCCATTTTCGTTATTCGTAGGTGCTTATTATTTGGTTATGTTTTGGGAAGAAGGCAATATGGTAGTCTTTGTGCAAATATTGGACGATATTTTGAGTTGTCTCCACGATTTAATTGCTCTTAGGATTTTGTGATTTGTGTCATAATATGTTAGCTCTTGCTCGGAATTTCTTTTGATGTTTGAAACTATCATTATGGCCGTTTTGGTGTGTTATAACGTTGCCTACATAAGGGTATGGGGACCTAGTAAGTAAAGCTAGACACGGAGGGCATAAATTAATGTAGAGTCACCACTAACCAATTAGGCCTAGGTTGGTTTGCCACTTATCGTCTAAATGTCTAGAATTAATACTACGAAAAATCCTAAAAGTCTAGATTTGATCTCATCACCAAATTTTGGGTTCGAGAGTACGATTAAGTGTGAGGAAGGTTACAGCACCCCCATAACGCCTATCCGGGGATAGTCCTACGGGGTCTTAGGAGCTAGGTTTTTATTTTATTTTATTTGAGCATATTAATGTCCTAATCTAGGCTAAAATCTTATGGAAATCTTAAATAATAACTCTAAAGAAAATGTCTTCGGTTTACTTGTAACTCGATTAAGATGTGGTCACCAAACTTATCTAATTTGAAACTTAAATTAGAGATTTTTACTTTCAACGGGAACCCTAAAGTATAGCTAAATAATTCTAGTTAAATACCTTCAATTCATAAAATTAATTCTATCTAGAATTCTAAAAAAAACCTAGAAATTACCAATGAATTAAGAGAAATATTAAAATCAATCTACAACTTATTCGATCTTATATTATTATTATTATTTAAAAAATTTTAATTAATAATTTTGAACCTATCAAGATCTTACGAAAGTATCTTATGCCGGGTTTGTGATTTATCTTACTTTAAAATTCTTGATCTAAGGTTTAAATTCGTCAAAATCGTAAAATAATATATCTTAAATAACATTTATTAGTTTTCTTAAAAAAGTTTCTAAAATAAAATACATTGAAAGACCTACTCATGATTTCAATTCACCTACAAAAATCTTTAGTTTTAATCTTGAATAAAGTCCTAAAGAATATTTACACATTAATTTAAGATTTTAAAGAGGAATCCTATACGATATTTAAAATTAGTTTAAAACCCTAAAAAAATATCTTACATGTTATTTATAATTTTTCTAGGGTAAATGGTAGATAAGATCTTAAAAACTAACCTAAATTAAAATGTAAAAACCTTATGGTTTCACTAAAATGTAACACATACTTAACTAACTTTATGTCAGCAATTATACTTAACTAACTTTATGTCAGCAATTATATGATAGAAAAATGACCTAAAGTTTCCTATTTTAAAATGGATAGTAATAAAATAGGAAAATTAATTAAATTGGCTAAAGTTAATGAAAAGTTAAAACACTTTCAAAAAGGAAAATAATAAAAAGAAAACTTAAATAAATGAAATAAATAAGACCTTGACATGATAATGATAATAATAACAATAACACACCTTATTTATAATACAAAAAAAAAAGAATGAAAATAACATAAATAAAAAATATTACAATGTCTATAAGGGGAATGTGTAAAAAAAATATATAAATAGACATGAAAATAAATAAAGACAAAATAATAAAAAATAAAAATTATACAAGTGTGAATAAATATAAAACATTAAAATAAAGTGCATAATTGACATTAAATATATAAGGTATAAATGCAAATGAAAAGGAAGATATAAGTGTAAATAATTTATTAAAGATGGAAATAAAATGACATAGCTTGATTTTGGGACTTAAAGATAAAAAATGTGGAAGACAGATGACTAATGTAGCAATTAATTTGCTTTTAAATTTGAAATTTCAGATTAAATCGAAGGTTTGAATAAATAAAAGGGTTACGGGTGTAAATAGACCAAAGAGTGAGGGTGATGCTACAAAAAATGGGGTACTTTTTTTTTTTTTTTTTGTAAAATCAAAGTTTTCTTTTAAAAAAAATCACTACTTTTCTTGAAAATCAAAACTTTATTTCAAAATAGTTAAATAGATCAAAACTTTATTTTAAAAATTTTAAACTTTTCCTTTAAAATGACTAAAAACCATATTTTTATTTTAAAAATCTAAACTTTCTTTTTTTAAAAAAAAAATACTATTTTTCTTAAAGATCAAAGCTTTTATTTTGAAATAGTCGAAAAAAAATCAAAACTTTGTTTTAAAAATTTAAACTTTCCTTTAAAATGACTAAAAAAATAGATTTTTATTTTTAAAATCTAAACTTTCGCTTAAAAAAAAAAACTTTTCCCAAGATCAAGCCTTTTTTTAAAAAAAAAAAGAAACCTTAATTTTAGAAAGGGAATGGGAAAAACGAGATTTTTGGGGGCTCCTAGGGGTGGAGGATCGAGGTTTCGGTGATGTCCCCTTCATCGGAGCGCAAAACCCGATCCCTCATGACATGTCTATGGCAAAAAAAAAAAGAAAAATGCTTGTTTTTTTACGAACAAAAATATGAAAAGCCTCCCTTTTTTTTTTCATTTCATTTCATGTATATATATTGTTTTTTAATTTTATTTATTTGTAAAAATGATAATAAGAATATTTAATAATAATAGTAGTAATGATGATAATAAAAATAATTTGGGCCCTTAACATGCCCAAAAAAGGAAAGAAAAAAGAAAGGTCTCAAATTGACCAAAACCGGGTGGGCTTCAAACAGCCCAAGAGAGAACAAAAATTTAAATGGGCCTCCAAATGGGTTCAGACAAAATGTGTGTCTACATGGTGTTTATTTGATGACGATATGATAGCATGTTGAACCTGTAATACCCCAAACCCGGCCCAAACACCATGACCGGATTTGGCATGTCACTAAGAAGATTGAGTAAAACATGTCGCATTTTTGGAAAATATTTTTCTTGATTTTAACATTTTATTCGGGAAAATAAATGGTTTAATAATTTGTAAAAGATATGAACTTTCATTTAAATGCCTTTATGAATTAAAAACCAAAATTTAATACATGCTTTAACTTAATTAAAATGAAAAAAAAAATGTAAATGTCTAGTAATAATAAAAGCCCAAAACAAACGAACATATATAGCTAGTGGCCCATGGCCTTATTACACTGAAATTTAAAACCCACTAACTGAAAATATTAAAAATTGATAAACTGGTAAAGTCTTTTGCTGAATCAAAATAATCTCTCGCATGGCCACCTTGCGCTCCTCTCCAGCCCGGTCCGATGCACTAGGTGCTACCTGAAAGATGTTAAATAATGGGGTGAGTCACGAGACTCAGTATGCAACCCTCGTGCACCATCAGATTAGGAATTAGCCCCATAGAACAGATATCAGAGTATAATATATCAGAAAATATGCAAAGCCCAACCCAATCCTAGGTTTCCATCTGCTACACACCACCCTTACCTGCCAATCACACCATTGGGGATTTCTACAATCAACCCACACCGCTACACACCATCGATGGCGATCACGCGCAGCAGATAGTCGCTCATCGTCGATCATGGCAATAGCCACTACAACAGATCATGGCAACAGCCACTACAACAGATCATGGCAACAGCCACTACAACAGATCATGGCATTAGCCACTACAACAGATCATGGCAAAAGCGACTACAACAGAACACTTCCCTTTCATCAATCACCGAACCCCATGCATACATAGAAATTGGTGCACATATAAAACAAATCATCTCAACAGAAACATTCACTTTAGAATGATAGAGATCACTAACCTGGTGATTTGCCTTTACCCCTTTTCGAGTTTTCACCAGCCATGCCGGTATTTCGGCATTTTACAAAATATACAGAATATAACAGGTTTGTATGCATACTAATCAAGCAATCTAAATGGTGTGAGAGTGTTACACACCTGATTAATGCGAATGTCGATACCCTCGCTAATCGGATCTACTTCCCTCTGCCTACAACTTTGCTCAAAAGTCGAAAGAATGCAAATATAAGGCCTCTCCTATATTCGATTAAATCCCAGAAGTAGTATGATTTGTGTGCTACTGATTTAGAAACCTAGGCGATTGGATCTCCACTTCAGAAGATTTCGACTACCCCTTGCAGGAAGATTCGGCAAACACCAGAGAAGAGATCTAAGAATTTTAGCTTTTAAGAAAATCCCAAAAAGATGAACAAAGAATTGAGAAGATGGGCAAGGAATAGATAGAAAGATTCGGCCAATGAGTATTAAAGAAAAAAGAAGGTGAATGGCAGGGTTTCGGCAATTGATGAGGCTTCAGAGGGTTTCGGTTCTTAGTGAATGGAAGAAAAGATGAACAAATGGGTAGGGAGAATTTGGCTTTTTAGAGAAATCAGCACAAGAGGAAAAGAATGGAAAATAGAGTGAAGGGAGAGGTTTCGGCTTTTGAAGAAATTAGAGAAAAGAAATTGTAAAGGGAGATTGAGGATTTCGGCACAGGAAGAGAAAAAAAGGGTAGGGTTCAAATGCCGGAATTGATGAGCTATCCCCCTCTATTTATAGAAATTTCGGTACACCTTTAGCCTATACTCAACCGATTTTTCCCCCCTCTTCTGTGTTTGATGTTCGGCCAACACTAGCCTTCCTGGTAGATCCTCATCCTATACCTTATCCCTATCAAAACTCCCATCCAAAAGAGGCTTAACTATCTCCAACTCTTTCCTCCTTTATCAGCTTTAATTATCCACATATTAAAACAATAAAATCCCCTAAATAATAGCCTTGTTGTCATCCAACCTACTCCTTCTTATAAGTGTCGAATTTGGCCCAAAAACATGGGCTCCAAATGGCCACAAATTGGGCCTCTCCCCTTGCCTATTGACGCCAACTCCCTCCCCTCTGAGTGGCGCCATTTTGCCACTGGGCTACAAGTCCATTTTGCCATTTAAGCTACCAAAACTTTATTTTAAGCCCTAGAGTATCTAAACAGAATATTTAATCAAGGCCTTAACCCAAGCCTGAGCCCAATTTGCACCTCTAATTCTCAAATTAACACATTAAACACATCCACACCCTAAACGCATAGGCCCAAAAATTCAGGATGTTACAGTTCTACCCCCTTAAAGAAATTTCGTCCTTGAAATTTCTAATTAACTATTAATCGTACTACCCTAGTCTCACCACTATGCTTTTGCTGTGCACTCTAATTTTAAAGCCAAAAGAAAGTCTTAGTGTACTATGGTAGAGTACGCACCGGTATTCGCATCTAGAGCATCCTCGTATCCCTGGCGACGTGCTGCATAGACCAAAGCTGGCTGCCTCGCCTCAGCATAACCTACACCTCCATGACCATGTCATGTGCCATTGCCACTATTGACTTGACCATGGCCCCTTGGTGGTTGTTGACCTCCTCTCCCAACCTAATCAGAACCTCGTCCAATTGGCCGCACCTGATCCTTCTGTGGACAGTCCTTTAATATATGATCCATAGACCCACACCTGAAGCATCTACCAGTTCTCCTTCTGCATTCCCCATAATGTACCTTCCCACACGAAGGACATGATCTATTCTGACCCGTCGGAGCACGAGCTGGCCCATCAGACCTAGGCCTTTTCTGAAAATTCCCAGAAGATCCCGACGGCCCAAAATTCCTCTTATTCTCATTCCTATCCTTAACCTTATTCTGTTTCTCAGTCTGTTTAACCTCCTCAGATATCTTGGCTTTCTCCACCAAAACTGCAAAGTCCCTCTCCTGCTGCGGTGCTACTAATACCCTTAGCTCATCCCTTAGTCCATCCCCGAACCGTACGCATCGCTCATAGTCAGTCGCCACAATCCCTCGAGCGTAACGGCTCAACCGCAAAAACTCTACCTCGTATTCAGATACAGACTTACTTCCTTGCACCAAATTCAGGAATCCCTTCCTCTGTGCATCCACATAGCTGGCCTCAACGTACTTTCCCTGAAATGACTCTTTAAATAAATCCCAGCCTATTCGGTCTACGGCAGTACCCTCCTTTACCATGAGCCACCACTGGTAAGCCTCGTCTCGAAGAAGAGACACGACCCTTCAACTTCTCCTCCATCGTGAAGTCTAGGTCATCCATTATGCACTCACTTGCTTCTAGACAATACTCCGCTGTGTTAGGGGCTACACCAGAAACACCCCTAAACATCTTTGCTCCATTGGCTCGAAGTCGTTCCGACACAGATTTCCGGGCTCCTGAACCCGTGCCTGCCCCAGCAACTCTTTCAAGAACCCTCAACATCACCCAAGATACTGCATCATCTCCGAGCGCCTGATCCTGAAATTCTCCCTCTACAGCCGACAGGTCTGGCATCTCGTCTCTTGAACCATGGCCAGACCCTACTGGCTCTGACACTGTCCTCCTACCCCTACCACGACCATGCGGCGGATGTTCTCGACCCCTTGTACTCATTCTTCCGATTGACGTTTATCTGATTAAAAATTTTATGAATCATTAATTTTCTTCCACTGATTATCCACGAACAGTCTTATGAATAGTAGTTTTAAGAGTAGTTCTTTCAAAATCGCAACTATAACTACAATTCAATCTCAAGTTCACATCTCTTAGTTCTAGGAAGCACACACATTCAATCATCAACCACCACATACAAGTAGCATTCACGAACTTACGTTTATCCTGTAGGGGTATTTTTGTCATTTCACTACCCAAGGGTATTTTCATAATTTATCCTACTGGGGTATTTTCGTAATTTTCCAAAATAGGGTTTCTTGGTGATTTTGCGAAATAAGGGTATTTTGGTAATTTCATGAAGCAGGGGTATTTTGGTAAATTTTTTTCCAGTCTGGGGTATTTCGGTCATCCTACAAATCCGAGTATTTTGGCCATTTTACGAATCAGGGGTAATTTTACAAATTAGGGATATTTTGGAAAATTTTTACAAATCAAGGGTATTTTCAAAAATTTTACAGAACTAAGGGGGTATTTTTTTTAAAACAGGGGTATCTTAGAGAATTTGATTTCAAAAGAATAATAGTGGCGTTCAAGTGTTTGTGGTTTTTGATTGGTGTTGTGTGTTGTATGTTTTTTTTTCTTTTAAAAACCATTGACTTTGTAAATCGGGGTATGTCCGTAAATTTGGGGTATATTTGCAAATCATAGGTATCTTGGTAATTTTCAAAATAAAGGTATTTTAGCAATTTTGTGAAAATGGGGTGGCTGGTCCCTTTCGGGTTTTAGTTATGGATTTTGGCCCATCAACAAATCCTCGCGGCTAGGGTGAACAGTCACTACGCACCAGATAGGATTCCAATGAAGAGGAGGTGAGTCACTAGGGCTGCTTAAGTACCAGGCTCTTCCGGATCCAATCCTAGACATACGCATGCCTGTTGCCACACCCTAGTCTTGCGACTTGTTCATGGGTTTGTTTAGTGAAATTAAGTCTTATGAGATTTAGAAAGTTGTTTGAGCTAGGCCTAAAGTCCATCAAGTTCTAAAAATAATCTACGTCCCTTAAAGCCCATCAAGCCCACATACATATATCACACACAGTGAGTTCAGAATACTTACCTGGCGGACTTGGGCCAGAGACGCAGGTGCCATGCCAAGAAAACCCTCCTGGGTTATTTATAAACATGCATGTTTCCAAAACCCATCTATAGAAAATGTTTTGAGCCCAAAACCCCAAAGTTGACTTTTGAACCGGGCTCTGATACCAATTTGTAACACCCCAAACCTGGCCCAAACACCATGACCGGATCTGGCATGTCACTAAGAAGATTTAGTAAAACATGTCGCATTTTTGGAAAATATTTTTCTTGATTTTAACATTTTATTCGGGAAAATAAATGGTTGAATAATTTGTAAAAGATATGAATTTTCATTTAAATGCATGTATGAATTAAAAACCAAAATTTAATACATGCTTTAACTTAATTAAAACGAAAAAAAAATGTAAATGTCTAGTAATAATAAAAGCCCAAAACAAACGAACATATAAAGCTAGTGGCCTATGGCTTTATTACAATGAAATTTAAAACCCACTAACTGAAAATATTAAAAATTAATAAACTAGTAAAGTCTTTTACTGAATCAAAATAATCTCTCGCATGGCCACCTTGCGCTCCTCTCCAGCCCGGTCCGATGCACTAGGTGCTACCTGAAAGATGTTAAATAATGGGGTGAGTCACGAGACTCGCAGTGCAACCTCGTGCACCATCAGTTGGGCCTTAGCCCCACGCAATGAATATCGAGTATAATATATCAGAAAATATACAAAACCCAACCTAATCTTAGGTTTCGATCCGCTACACACCACCCTTACCTGCCAATCACACCATTGGGGATTTCTACAATCAACCCATACCGCTACACACAATCGATGGCAGTCACGCTGCAGATAGCTGCTCATCATCAGATCATGGCAATAGCCACTACAACAGATCATGGCATTAGCCACTACAACAAGTCATGGCAAAAGCCACTACAACAGATCATGGCAAAAGCCACTTCAACAGAACACGTCCCCCTTCATCAATTACCGAACCCCATGCATACATAGAAATTAGCAGGCATATAAAACAAATCATCTAAACAGAAACATTCACTTTAGAATGACAGAGATCACTAACCTGGTGATTCGCCTTTACCCCTTTTCGGGTTTTCAACAGCCATGCCGGTATTTCGGCATTTTACAGAATATACAGAATATAACAGGTTTGTATGCATACTAATCAAGCAATCTAAATGGTGTGAGAGTGTTACACACCTGATTAATGCGTAAGACTACCCTCGATGTCGATACCCTCGCTAATCGGATCTACTGCCCTCTGTCTACAACTTTGCTCAAAAGCTGAAAGAACGCAAATATAAGGCCTCTCCTATATTTGATTAAATCCCGGAAGTAGTATGATTTGTGTGCCACTGATTTAGAAACCTAGGCGATTGGATCTCCACTTTAGAAGATTTTGACTACCTGAAACACCCCACACTCGGCCCACGAGCTCGGACCGGATCTGGTATGTTCCTCGATGTAAACCGGTTCAAATTCTTTTGTCGCTTTAAAAAAAAAAACTGTGTGTTTTGAAAGAAAAATTATTTTTGTTGGGTTGGGCTCAAGTTGGAAACAAGTTTCGCTTATATTGAAATTTTAGGTGATAAAACGTTTAGAGTTAGTTTTAAAATAAATTTACTTAAAACTTTAATTAAATAAAAATTTGTAACATAATAGAATAAAACGAAACAATAGAATAGTTCAACTATGACCTTATTACATTAAATAAATTCCAACATTAAATTCAAAGTACTTAAAATAAAAAGTCTCAATCAAATAAATTTCCTTGCTGAGCATGGCCACCCCTAAGCTTCACACCCCATCCATCACTGCTCATCACTGAAAATTGTTCCCACAACGGGTGAGTCATATAGACACAGTGTGTATAACCAACCCTAAATCCTAACAAATTCAGGCATATCAAGTCATACATGTACATATAACATTTAATAATATGATGCAAACCCAAACCCAAACCTAGATGCCATCCGCTACACATCACCCGTACCAACCTGCACACCGTGGGGACTCCTAAGTCAACCCTCCTTCTGCTACACACCATCAAAGGCTGCCGCTGCAGACGACATGCTCATCGCCCTTATAATTTTCGTGGCATAGCCACCAGATAATATTTGTGTCATGTGACACCACATTTAGATAATGTGATCGAAGTCACCACATTCAGATAATGTGACCGAAGTCACCACATTCACTTCCCCTTTTTCATATAACCCGAATGCCCCATATCATACATATCATGCACATCATGCCTTAATTCACATTCTTACCACTTTTCACATGTTATAAATAACATATATTCATATTCCTAGTAGGAGTAGGAAACGTACCTGGTTACTTTGTACCATAGCATGGTACCTTAGCCATATTCTTACACTTTCATATTAACACATACAATTAATTAGGGCCATAAATCTATTAAGACTTGAGGAAGGGTACACACCTGGTATTAATGCTTTCCTGAAACCCGAAAACCCAATCTAACACTTTAGATCCTTAACTCCTACATTCAGCCAATATTAAAGATTTAATGAAAACCCATTCAGCCACAAATCCAAATCCCAATAGGATTATTGTAACCCAAAATTTACCTTGGTGCCGATTTCTCTAATAATCAATTCCTGAAAACTTTGCTTTGTTCCTTCTTGTATTCGGCTAAGCACTAGATCTCTTCATAGGTTAGTTTTCGGTTTTTAAGATAATAAGAAACAAGTCTAAATACTAGAATAAGCCCTTGGCCGAATATCCAATATGACTTACCTTGATCACTTCAATCTCGAAAGACTCCTTTGATGATCCTTAACGCTAGCTACACACAAAACCCTTATTATGGCACTATGCACATTCGACCATGCCTAAAATCAAGGCATAATCACAAGATTTCGGCACACTTATGAAGAAGAGATCAAATCGATTACTAGCATAGGAAACACTTACCCTTACACGTTGCTTTGAAGAGTCTAAAGTAAGTAGTCGACAGCACCCTCCTTTAAAGATTCGGCTTGGAGCACAACAATGGTGGTTCGACATTTTATGGTGGAGAGAAGAATCGCAACAATGGAGAGGGTTTTATGCTTGGAGATTTTCGGCAACAAGGAACAATGGTAGATGCAATATTCGGCTATCATTCTTAGTGTCAAAGGGTACACGGTTTCAAAGGTATAGAAAAGAATTTGAGGTTACAAGAAAATAAGAAAAAGAGGAGAAGAGTAGAGGAATTTCAGCAAAGAGTTGGATGCTTTTACTAAAAGAAATTCAGCACTGAGCTCCCCTTTCCTATACATGACCGAATGCCTCAACCAAGAGTCCCTTGGCCGGCCACCTTATCATCACTTATCACATTCCTCATACTTCACCTAATATCCCTTCTTTATCACCTTAATAAAATAAATTAATCCTAACACATAATCTCTTATCTTACCACTTTAAAAAAAATAAAATAAAACAATAATCACAATTATCCTAGCCGAATAAAACAAGCTTAATCCTCATCCAATTAAAAGTCCAATTGCCATCCAACCTCTTCTCACCTTTCTTCCTTGACGCCCAAGCAAAAATAAAACCACTTAATGTTGCCAACAAGGCTCGAACATGAGACCTGCTAGAGCCCCTATCGCAAGCTGCAGGTAACGCCCCAAGCCACTTTGCCAAGGCGCTTTTTGCGACATAATTCACCCAAAATTTCTTTTAAGACCTACTTAGCCCAATTCCCTTTTTGACGCAAAAATATAAGTCCATTTGCTTCCCACGCAGCTCGATCCTTCTACCTTCCTCCCAGCTTATGGCGTCATTTGCCCAAGCCTTAAGTGGCACATTCCAGCCACTTTACCAAGCTCACTTCCATGTCTTATTTTCCATACATTTTCATTAAGGCCCTATCCTCTTAGCTTCCTCTTTTATACTTAAAATTTAATATTTTCTAAGGCTTTCTCCTATTTTCTAAAGTTCACAAATTTCATTATACACATTCACAACATACTTAAGCATGCTATTTCATATAATTAAGCATAAATGCATAAGCCCATTTTCAGGATATTACACTACCCTTTATAGGAAGATTCGGTAAACACCAGAGAAGAGATCTACGAATTTCGGCTTTTAAGAAAATCCCAGAAAGATGAACAAGGAATTAAGAAGATGGGCAAGAAATAGATAGAGAGATTTGGCCAATGAGTATTAAAGAAAGAAGAAGGTGAATGGCAGGGTTTTGGCAATTGAGGAGGCTTCAGAGGGTTTCGGTTCTTAGTGAATGGAAGAAAAGATGAACAAATGGGTAGGGAGAATTTGGCTTTTTAGAGAAATCAGCACAAGAGGAAAAGAATGGAAAATAGAGTGAAAGGAGAGGTTTCAGCTTTTGAAGAAATTAAAGAAAAGAAATTGTAGAGGGAGACTGAGGATTTCGGCACAGGAAGAGAAGAAAAGGGTAGGGTTCAAATGTCGGAATTGATGAGCTATCCCCCTCTATTTATAGAAATTTTGGCACACCTTTAGCCTATACTTAACTGATTTTCCCTCTCTCCTGTGTTTGATTTTTGGCCAACACTAGCCTTCCTGATAGATCCTCATCCTATCCCTTATCCCTATCAAAACTCCTATCCAAAAGAAGCTTAGTTATCTCAAACTCTTCCCTCCTTTATTAGCTTTAATTATCCACATATTAAAACAATAAAATCCCCTAAATAATAGCCTTATTGCTGTCCAACCTACTCCTCCTTATAAGTGTCGAATTTGGCCCAAAAACGTGGGCTCCAAACGGCCACAAATTGGGCCTCTCCCCTTGCCTATTGACGCCAACTCCCTCCCCTCTAAGTGGCGCCATTTTGCCACTGGGCTACAAGCCCATTTTGCCATTTAAGCTACCAAAACTTTATTTTAAGCCCTAGAGTATCTAAACAAAATATTTAATCAAGGCCTCAGCCCAAGTCTGATCCCAATTTGCACCTCTAATTCTCAAATTAACACATTAAACACATCCACACCCTAAACGCATAGGCCCAAAAATTCAGGATGTTACAGAACCGGTACGAGTTGGAATGACTTATATGCTTAAAAATATTTTATTTTTCAGGTCTGGAACAGAGGTATCAGTATTCATATGTTAAAGATGATACATCTGAAAATTTCAAAGTATAGGAAGTTAGTTTTGCTAATTTGTACCGATACCTTGGCCCAAGTACCGATATTCAGGGTTGAAATTATTGATACTTGTTTAGTGGTACCGATATTTTTCGGTAGTTGGGTTTTTGATTGAGAAACAACAAGCTAGTTTGGTACCGATTTTCCATGGGGTATCAATACCTCTTGAGCAAAATATCGATATTATGTCTTTAGTATCGATACCTACGTTGATGTTTTGAGATTTTTCTAAAATGAACCATATGCATGCTTAATGACTATTTTTAAGGCCAATTGATGTATTTTAGCATGAAACGATAATAACTAAAAAGTAAGAATGACTTAACACCTATATGAATACTAAAATAAGAAGACAGTTCTTTTACAACAAGACTTTAAAATGTTTTTTATGACATGAGACGATGATGTGGCATCCTGATATTTGGGCTTGGAGACCAGGTCGGGTATAGGGTGTTACATTATCAATTGAATTTTAATTGTTAAATGAAAAAAGTAGATGGACTAAATTATTGGGATTAAAAGTAGGGGACAAAATTTAAAAGTTTGAAGAGTTAGGGATTGAGAACACAATTACACAAAAAAATAAAGAGAGGGAAAAGAAAAAAAAATCAAAAGTTAAAAATTTTTGTTATTTCCTTTGTAGATTATCACTTTGTGGAACTTGTCGAGCTAGATCAATACGAAGCACACATTATTAACAAGATAATAGAATTATGTCCATTTTGAGTCTAAATATTGTGGCATGTATATAAGAGTATCTTGTCTGCATATAGTCATTGTGAATAGATATTTATGTGGTAATTGTGGCTTTGGTTGGACTTGTGTGTTAAACTTAACATATGAACTATTTGTTGCATGATTTTGCATCATGTTTGATACTATTAAGTGTGACGACTTTAAGTTACATGAGCTTGGCATGATGAATGTTGCAAAGTGAAGTAGATAGGTAAATATAAGTTAATGAATGGTTGAAAATGGTTATGCTTTGATCATGTTTCTTTATGCCATTAGAATGATTGTTTGCAAAGGTTTTGCTGACTTGAATTGACATGAAATGGTATGATCTGGAATTGGAAATTTTAAGTGAAATGTAGGTTAACGGTTAGAAGTATGAAACTTGTACCAAATGTGCTCTTCGCCAAAATAGGGGCAAGGCCATGACCTTGAGTCCTCGACATCACTACATAGGTCGACATGAGTGATGTTGTGACATCGATGTGTCTGAAGTCGTGATGTAACTCACTAATTTATGATGTCGCAATATGGAAACCATGATGTTGTGACATTAGCTTGAAATTTTTAAAACTTTATAATTTGGTCCTAATTCGACCTCGGGTTAAAAATAGAGCTTTTGTAATCTTGTATGAGACTCAAAATGATTATGTAGCATAGAATGACTGCATAATATACTTATTTGCATGTGTAAATGGTTTCATGGTGTATAAATGACTGTGATTGCTCTAACAATAAATGTAGCATTCTGTAACTTGGACTCGGCGATCGAATCAGGCAAGGGGTGTTACATTTAACATGTTTATTTATGTTATTTTCAATAGAATTTCCTTCAAATAAATTCTTCCATTGTTGTTTGATTATAAGTACCAAAATTTTGTTTTAGCCAAAAGTCGATAAAAGTTCGGGAATGAATTGTGAGATCTAAAACAATACTTTATTCTTTTTTCACTTTGATATTCGTTTTTCTCCAATTTCGAGATAGATAAGATTATCTTATAGTATCGTTATTGTCATTGTTAAGAAAGACCGTTTGTTCAATGCTTAGAATAATACAAGGTTGGTAAAAATAATTCAATTCGTAGTTATCATCTTATTTTACTAAACATGTTGAAAAATATGAAATTGATAATTTGGTGCTAGAGAGAGTGCCCACTTCCCTGCCCACCAAATTTGTGTAGAGACAGTTTCCATATTTAGGTGTTGACAATTTATTGAGCCTTATATTTGGGCTATGCTGATTAGATGGTGAAAATCTAGCCTATTATAGAAAATCATCCTGCTTGGGGATAAAAATATTGATAATTGATTTGGATCAAAATTTTCCAAAAACAGACCCTTGGATTATGAACTTTGGATTGGATCGTGATTCTGCTGATAAGCTAATATAAAATCCATATTTACTTCATATGTTATTATTATATTGTATTATTCTTATGGTATTACAGTTTTATTCGATTATTTTAGATCTTTTATTGTAAGCAAGTCTCCAAATCAATGTCTATATATTTGAGAGACTTGCCTAGAAAAATGCACTGAGCGTTGGGCACTTAATCTATTCATGAGAGAACACTTTCGGGCCAAGTAAGGCATCTCAAAGCCTATATAAACACCCTAAAGGGTAACTTAAAAGGGGAGTTCGACAGAAGGCCTCTGTCAGGGCTTGGGGGCGTCCAGCTAGGCCAAGGAGACGAGCCAGAGAGGTTAGAATCGTGGGATTTACTCGAAGAAAGCCAGTTGATTCATCTCAAAGAGTCGGAGTTATACTCAAGATAGAGGATCTTTCTTTCAATTTCTTCGGGGAGTTTTAGGGTTTTCTTATGTTTTGTTTTATATTTTCTTCTGATATGTATTCTTTTATGATTATGAACTAAACCCTCAGATACCTGAGGGGGATGAAACCTAAGACAGATCTTGTTATTGTTTTCTGAGCTATATGATAAATACTTATTTGTTCTTAATTGTGTGTTCTTAATTCTTGTTTTGATATTTCTGGGATATTGATTCAGGTATTGATGTTTTTAAGTGGTGGAGCAAAAGTCCGTGCCTAAGAATAAATCTAGCATAACTAAGCGGAGTTGTTTGCGCGCCTAGACATAGGGTGACAAAATTTTGCTGGATTAGGGTGAAACCTAATATGGGAGTCCGTAGATCAAGTTAATGCAACTTTAGGGGGTTTTAATTAGAAAGAGATTTCATTTAATCAATTTAGGGTTAGTCATTAGTAGCCTCGACGGAGGTATTAATGTAACTTAGAGAATCCTACGGATCAAGTCAAGTGAATAAATTGTTTGGATCAGAGTTAGATAACAAGTGAAGTCTAGGTGGATTCTTCCTCGGGTATTGTAACAGTCCGGTTTATACCCTAGTCGGAACAGTGGTTTTCGAACCACAAATCTGAGTCTGAATAATATTTTAATATTATATTTTGTGCTATTGATGATTGTTTAAGTATGTGGTAAATTTCCGTAAGCTACTTTATTCGTTTGTGTATTTAATTTGATAAAAGGATCGAAATGCATTAAATGTGAAAGTTTCTTGCTATTTGTTAAAGTATCAATTTGTTGTGGCTTTGTTAAGGTGGAGGCCATATGTTGTTATTATACCAAATTATAGATAGTGGATGGATAAAGGTCTTAAATGCCCATGTTGTATAATTATTTTAAATATATGAATGAAGGCTATTTTGGTAAATGAATTGTTCATCTTTTGTTTCTCTTCATTTGACCGAAACAAGCAAGGAAAGAAAGGAAATAAATCTAGCTAGGGTATTTGGCCTTTCTATTGCAAATTAAGGTATGTTTTTGCTGGATTTTGATAATTTTTTATGTTTTTAAGATTGTTGCTTAGTCTACTATCAAGCCCATGTCTCAATTTGATGAATTGATGTCATTCATGAAATGTGCCATTGATGATATGTTGAGCTTTGTAATGATTCATGGCGTTAAATGAAAGATTTGAGCTAGATGAACATATTTTGTTCTTGAATTTTTGATGAATTTAGCTAATTAGGGCTAAATTGAGAAAAATAGTACTTTAAAGGACTAAATTACAAATTTGATGGCGAATATGGGCTTGTATGAGATGTATATGCATTCGGTTAAGCTTGGATGTGTGATGATTTTGTGAATTTGAGGTTTTGAAAAAAAAATAGACTAAATTGATAAATTGTCAAATGCAAGGGTTAAATTACAAATAACCCTAAATGTGTGTCTTTGGATTGAATTGGATGTATTAATGAATAAAAAGGTTAATTCTAAATATGTATAGATCAAGAACTGAGGAAAACGGATTTTGATCGCGGGAAAGCGAAAGTAACCAAGTAGTCATTTTCATTCCGATAAATCGAATCCGAAGAAAGTCATTCTGCAAATGAACATATTCGTATTAAATTATGTATATTCCTATGACTATTGCTATCAATGAATGTTTATGATATGATCTGTACATGAATTTCGGGATAGGATCATTTTAGCGACAATGTCCGAGAAGTCCCGTACGAACCTAGGAATAGGTAGGATTAGCTATGTCATGACTTAAGTATCTGTTCTATTTTTATCATGTAAGACCACGTCTAGGACATTAGCATTGATTTGAGATTTCGTGTAAGACCACGTCTGGGATGTAGGCATCGATATGAGTTTTACGTGTAAGACCATGTTTGGGACATTGGCATTGTAATGATTCGGGTAAGACCCTGTCTGGGACAGTGGCATTAATATCTGAGTGCATGTAAGACCTCGTCTGGGACGTTGGCATTGTACGACTATTCTGAGCTTTCTGAGTATCCTACTAGATTCCTTACGGTTCAACGGACGAGTCTGTGATTCGAATGGCTATGTAAATAGAGAATCCGTTTCAAGTACGTTAATTTATACACCAAGTGTGTATATAAGGTAAGTAACTATGTGATCTTACTCTGATATTTATGAATATTGGGATAATAATATGATATGTGAAAATAAACATGAAAAAGCTTTGTATTTATAAGACTTTTGAATTGATAAATGTGGCAAATATGGCCAAGTACATGAATCAAAGTGTTATGTGATAGTTTCTTAAGTAATTAAGATGTATCAATATACCTATGTGCTTATATAAGTCTTTCATGTTAAGTTTATTTGTATATGATTTACTAAGCTTTTGGAAAGCTTACTCCATGTGTGTGTTTTCTCTGTTTTATAGGTCGTCAAAGCTACTAAAGGCTCGGGACCGTCAAGGATTGTCATCACACTAATAAACTCATTTTGGTACACTTTCGAAATGTATAAAGCTAGATATGGCATGTATAGGCTAGTGTTTTAGTATAAGTTTGCTATATGAACTTAGCCATGATATTTGGCTAGTTATGAGTTTGAGAATTTGCTTGAACGAATGTGATATATATATACACAATGTTTTGGCATGGTTAGATGGCACATGAAATGGTCAAGTTTTGGGTAAGTAAAAGAATGAATTATGCTTGTGATGAGATGAGTTTTAGTCTTGTAATTTGATATGTTTGGATCTAGTTGTGAATGTATGAATTGGTGGTTAAATTGGAATGTTCTTGCTTAACATATGTGTATGAAATGAGTTGGTAGACATTGCTTGTAGGTATGACCCATATGGGTGGTATTTTGGCCTTGTAAATGGCCTATAATGTCGCACGGTTGTGGCACACGAGTGTGCCTAGTGACCGTGGGACAAAGTGAGTATTTGGCCTAAGAGTACACGGCCTTAGCACACGGGGGTGCTTGGTAACCATGGTGCCAAGTCAGGATAGTCCACGGCTAAGGTACACGGACGTGCTTAGTGGCTGTGGAGCATAGTCAGTATAGACCACAAGGAGGACACACGAGTGTGTCTAACAGCCGTGGGGGGCACACGGTCTGCTTACACGACTGTGTAACCCCTGAAACTTAGAAAAGTTTTAAATTTCTGAGAATTTCTATATGTGTTTCGATTTAGTCCTGACTCGATTTATAAGCTTGGTTTAGGTCTCGTTGACCTATTTAAGGGACATTGTGAGTGTAATTGATGGATAAATGTCTGAACTTCTGTAAATGTTTCTGATCTGTCCAGTAACGCCTTTAACACTAGTCCGACGACAGACACAGGTTAGGGGTGTTACATTTGGTTGGTATTAGAGCTACGGTTTAGTCGATTCTCGAACTAACATAGCGTGTCAGAGTCTAGCTATACATGTCATATATCTAAATTATGATAGTGTGATGAATCCTGACATTTAAAAAATGTGATTTTTGTATAGCAATAGAACCCGAAAGAGCTGTAGCTGATGACGTAGAAAGTAATGCGCCTGCTCCAAGTGCAAGGGACAGCGCCCTCTGATCTGAGACTGGCTATGAGCGGTCAAGAGGGAGAAGCTAAACAAGCTTTCTTCCAGATGATGAGTGAATTGTTCACTCAATTCGTAAAGAATAACGCCATCTGTTATGCTTCCGACTATGAATCTGACTTTGTTAAACAAACCTCCGGTGGACAAAATCTGTAACTATGGGGCTGAAGAGTTCTGGGCTACTATTGATGATGATGCAGGGAAGGCAGAGTTTTTGGTTAGAAAACATGATTCGGGTATTCGATGAGATGTCTTTGACTCCGGAAGAATGCATAAAGTGCGTTGTATCTTTGCTTCGAGATGCAGCTTATCAATGGTGGAAAACTTTGATCTCTATTGTTCTAAAAGAACGGGTGACATGGGATTTCTTCCAGAATGAGTTTCGGAAGAAATATATTAGTGAGAGGTTTATTAATCAGAAATGGAAGGAATTTCTGGACTTGAAACAGGGTCGTATGTCTGTTACGGAATATGAACGAGAGTTTGTCAGATTGAGTCAATATGCTCGTGAATGTGTATCTACTGAGGCAATAATGTGTAAAAGATTTGAAGATGGCATTAATGAAGATATCCGTTTGTTAGTCGGGATTTTAGAAATAAAAGAGTTTGTTGTACTTGTTGATCGAGCGTGCAAAGCTGAGGCATTTGGGAAAGATAAAAAGAAAGCTGAGTTAGAAGCCTGAGAAGTGAGAAAAAGATTTTAGAATAGATCATTTCAGTCTACTTCAAAGAAATTTAGAGATGGTCAAAGCCGTTCGAGAGTTAATATGGGATATTCAATTAGAAATCGAGATAGATCAGAAATGAGCTCCAAAGCTCTAGCAACTTTAGTGGCAAGTGTTGGAAATGTACGATCCGAGAAACTAGAATGTAAGTAATGTGGGAAAAGACATCCAGGAAGCTGTAGAATGAATGACAGAGCTTGTTTCAGATGTGGAGCACTTGATCATTTTATCCGTAATTGCCAGAAGCCTGTCGAGCTAGAGACTGTACAGAATCTGAGATTTGATAATGCACCTGTAAGAGGTAGACGTTCGAAGAGTTTAAGAAATGCCAGTGGTAGTCAGAGAACTACGAGAGACACTGTTGCGAGATCTGAAGCTAGAGCGCCTGCCAGAGCGTATGCTATTCGAGCTTGTGAGGAAGCTTCGTCACCTGATGGTATAATTGGTTCTTTTACACTTTATGATACTTCTGTGATTGCACTGATAGACCCTGGTTCTACTCATTCGTATATATGCATGAATTTAGTATTCAGTAAGACTTTGCCTATAGAGTCTACTGAGTTTAGTATAAAAGTATCGAACCCCTTAGGTAAAAGTGTCCTTGTTGACAAAGTATGCAAGAACTGCCCGTTAATGTTTCAAGATACCTGTTGCCCTGCGGATCTGATGCTTTTGCCTTTTGATGAGTTTGATATCATTTTGGGTATGGATTGGTTGACATTACATGAAGCTGTTCTAAATTGTAAAAGAAAGACGATTGATTTGAGATGTCCGGATGATAAAATAGTCAGGGTTGAGTCTAATGATTTGAATGGATTGTCTGTTGTGATATCTGTATTAAAAGCTCAAAGGTATGTGAAAAAGGGGTATGAGTCATATTTTGCTTATGTGATTGATTTGAAGGTATCTGAAAAGAAAGTTGAGTCAGTGCCTATTGTCTGTGAGTTTTCTGATGTGTTCCTTGAAGAATTACTGGGTTTGCCTCCGATACTTGAAGTTGAATTTGGTATTGAGTTGTTGCCTGGTACTACACCTATTTCGATGCCTCTGTATAGAATGGCACCAACAGAGTTGAAAGAGTTAAAGTCACAGTTGCAAGAATTGACCGATAGAGGGTTTGCTAGACCGAGTTTTTTGCCTTGGGGAGCTCCTGTTCTGTTTGTGAAAAAGAAAGATGGCACGATGAGAATGTGTATTGTTTATCGTCAGTTGAATAAGGTGACTATAAAGAATAAATACCCGTTGCCCAAAATTGATGATTTATTTGATCAGTTAAAAGGAGCTACTGAGTTTTCTAAGATTGATTTGAGATCAGGATATTATCAGTTGAGGTTGAAGGATTCAGATGTACCGAAAATTGCTTTTAGAATGAGGTACGGGCATTTTGAGTTTTTAGTTATGCCATTTGGACTAACCAATGCTCCTGCTATTTTTATGGATCTGATGAACAGAATTTTTAGACCATATTTAGATCAATTTGTTGTTGTATTCATTGACGACATTTTGATTTATTCATGGGATGAGACTGAGCATGCTGAACATTTGAGAATCATGCTACAAACTTTAAGAGAAAAGCAATTATATGCAAAATTTGGCAAATGTGAATTCTAGTTACATGAAGTTAGTTTTCTGGGGCACATTGTATCAGTATTCAGTATACATGTTGATCCGAGTAAGGTATCTACTATTCTAGATTAGAAACCTCCGAAGAATGTGTCTGAAGTCCGTAGCTTTCTAGGACTTGCTGGTTATTATCGAAGGTTTGTAAAAGACTCTTCGAAGATAGCCACTCCTTTGACTAGACTACTTCAAAAAGATATGAGATTTGAATGGTCCGATAAATGTCAGAACAGCTTTGATCAGTTGAAAGCCCATTTGACTGAAGCTCCAGTTTTGATACAACTGGAGTCGGGTAAAGAGTTCGTGACTTATAGTGATGCTTCGTTAAACGGTTTGGGATGTGTTTTGATGCAGGAAGGCAAAGTTGTAGCCTATGCCTCGAGACAATTGAAGCCTCATGAAAATAATTATCCAACGCACGACCTTGAGTTAGCTGCGATTGTGTTTGCACTAAAGATCTAGCGTCGTTATTTGTATGGTGAGAAATGTCATATGTTTTTAGATCATAAAAGTCTAAAATATCTAATGACTCAAAAAGATCTAAACCTGAGTTAGAGAAGGTGGTTAGAATTACTAAAGGACTACGAGCTTGTGATAGATTATCATCCAGGTAAAGCAAACGTTGTTGCTGATGCGTTGAGTAGAAAATCATTATTTGCATTACATGCTTTGAATGTTCAGTCAGATTTGTCTGATGATAACTCTGTGATAGCTGAATGGAAAGCAAAACCGTTATTCTTATAGCAAATATGTGATGCTCAGAAGGTTGATAATGAATTGTTATTGAAACGAGCTCAGTGTGAATTAAATTCTGAATCTAAATTTCAAATTGTTGATGATTGCTTGAGATTTCGAGATCGTATCTGTGTTTCAAGAATTCTAGAGTTGATACAGCTAATTTTGAGTGAAGCACATAACAGTCATCTATCTGTTCATCCAGGAAGTACTAAAATGTATCATGATTTGAAGTAATACTATTGGTGGTCTGGTATGAAGAAAGATATTTCTTATTTTGATTCGCAATGTATAATCTGTCAGCAAGTTAAATCTGAACATCAGGTTTCGTCTGGTTTGCTACAGCTAACTCTGATACCCGAATGGAAATGGAATAGAGTAATAATGGACTTTGTTTTTGGTTTGCCCTTGATTCTGAGAAAGAAAGATGCTATATGGGTCGTAGTTAACCGATTGACAAAATCTGCCCATTTTATTCTAGTAAGATTTGACTATTCACTTGATAAATTAGTCGATCTTTATATTTCTGAGATTGTTAGATTGCACGGGGTGCCACTATCTATTGTGTTAGATAGGGATCCGAGGTTTACATCGAGATTTTAGAAGAAATTACAAGAAGCTTTAGGCACGAAACTGCATTTCAGTACAGCTTTTCATCCGCAAACGGATGGTCAATTTGAGCGAATCATTCAGATTCTCAAAGATATGTTAAGATCTTGTATACTTGAGTTTAACGGTACGTGGGAGCAGTACCTACCATTGATTGAATTTGCATACAATAACAGTTTTCAGTCTAGCATTAAAATGGCACCTTATGAAGCTTTTTACAGACGTAAATGTCGTACACCTCTGTATTGGACCGAGCTCAGTGAAAATAAAATACATGGGGTCGATTTGATAAAAGATTCAAAACAGAAGGTGAAACTGATCTGAGATTGTTTGAAAGCAGCATCTGATAGTCAAAAGTCTTATGTGGACTTAAAACGAAAAGATATAGAATTTGAGATTGGTGATAAAGTATTTCTGAAAGTGTCACTATGGAAGAAAGTACTTCGTTTCGGACGTAAAGGTAAGTTAAGTCTGAGGTTCATCGGGCCGTATGAGATAATTGAACGAGTTGGGCCTCTTGCCTATAGATTAAGTTTGCCCTCTGAGTTAGAAAAGATCTATAAGTATTCCACGTCTCGATGCTCCGTAGATATCAATCTGATCCGTCACATGTGATTCCCCATCTGAAATTGAAATTCGATCTGATATGACATATGTAGAGGAACCGATCCATATTTTAGCTCGTGAAATGAAAGAGTTGAGAAATAAGAAAATTTTGTTAGTGAAAGTATTATGGAATCGACACGGAATTGAAGAGGCAATATGGGAGTCTAAAGATTCAATGAGACAGCAATATCTGAATTTGTTTAACGGTAAGATTTTCGGGGACGAAAATCTCCAAGGAGGGGAGAATTGTAACAGTCTGGTTTATACCCTTGTCGAAATAGTGGTTTCGGGACCACAAATCCGAGTCTGAATAATATTTTAATATTATTTTTGTGCTATTGATGAGTGTTTAAGTATGTGGTAAATTTCCGTAAGCTAATTTGGCCGTTTGTGTGTTTAATTTGACAAAAGGATAGAAATGCATTAAATGTGAAAGTTGCTTTCTATTTGTTAAAGTATCAATGTGTTGTGGCTTTGCTAAGGTGGATGCCTTATGTTGTTATTATACCAAATTATAGATAGTGGATGGATAAAGGTCTTAAATGCCCATATTGTATAATTGTTTTAAATATATGAATGAAAGCTATTTTGGTAAATGAATTGTTAGCATTAGATTAATGAAACAAAAAAATGAAGTGTTCATCTTTTATTTCTCTTCATTTGACCGAAACAAGCAAGGAAAGAAAGGAAATAAATCTAGCTAGGGTATTCGGCCTTTCTATTGCAAATTAAGGTATGTTTTTGCTTTGAATTTTGATAATTTTTATGTTTTTGAGATTGTTGCTTAGTCTACTATCAAGCCCATGCCTCAATTTGATGAATTGATGCCATTCATGAAATGTCCCATTGATGATATGTTGAGCTTTGTGATGATTTACGGCGTTAAATGAAAGATTTGAGCTAGATGAGCATACTTTGTTCTTGAATTTTTGATGAATTTAGCTAATTAGGGTTAAATTGAAAAAATAGTTCTTTGAAGGACTAAATTGCAAATTTGATTGCAAATATAGGCTTGTATGAGATGTATATGCATTCGGCTAAGCTTGGATGTGTGATGATTTTATGAATGAGGTTTTGAAAAAAAATGGACGAAATTGATAAATTGTGCAAATATGAGGGTTAATTTGCAAATAACCCTAAATGTGTCTTTGGATTGAATTGAATGTATTAATGAATAAAAGGGTTAATTCTAAATATGTATAGATCAAGAATCGAGGAAAACGAATTTTGATCACGGGAAAGCGAAAGTAACTGAGTAGCTGTTTTCATTCCGATAAATCAAATCCGAGGTAAGTCACTATGCAAATGAACGTATTCGTATTTAATTATGTATATTCCTATGACTATTGATATCGATAAATGTTTACGATATGATCTGTACAGGAATTCTGAGATAAGATCATTTTAGCGACAAAGTCCGAGAAGTCCCGTACGAACCTAGGAATAGGTAGGATTAGCTATGCCATGACATAGGTATCTGTTCTATTTTTATCATGTAAGACCACGTCTAAGACGTTGGCATTGATTTGAGATTTCGTGTAGACTACGTCTAGGATGTAGGCATCTATATGAGTTTTATGTGTAAGACCATGTCTGGGACACTGGCATCGTAATGATTCACGTAAGACCCTGTCTGGGACAATGGCATCGATATCTGAGTGCATGTAAGACCTCATCCGGGACGTTGGCATTGTACGACTATTCTGAGCTTTCTGAGTATCCTACTAGATTCCTTACGGTTCAATGGGCGAGTCTGTGATTCAAATGGCTATGTAAATAGAGAATCCATTTCAGGTACGTTGATTTATACACCAAGTGTGTATATAAGGTAAGTAACTATGTAATCTTACTATGATGATTATGAATATTGGGATAATAATATGATATGTGAAAATAAGCATGAAAAAGCTTTGTATTTATAAGACTTTTGAATTGATGAATGTGGCAAATATGGCCAAGTACATGAATCAAAGTGTTATGTGATAGTTTGTTAAGTAATTCAGATGTATCAATGTACCTATGTGCTCATATAAGTCTTTCATGTTAAGTTTATTTGTTTATGACTTACTAAGCTTTTGGAAAGCTTACTCTCTTTGTGTGTTTTCTCTGTTTTATAGGTCGTGAAAGTTACTGAAGGCTCGGGACCATCAAGGATCGTCATCACACTAATAAACTCATTTTGGTACATTTTGGAAATGTATAAAGCTAGATATGGCATGTATATGCTAGTGTTTTGGTGTAAGTTTGCTATATGAACTTAGCCATGATATTTGGCTAGTTATGAGTTTGAGAATTTGCTTGAATGTATATGATATATATATATACAGTGTTTTGGCATGGTTAGATGGCACATGAAATGGTCAAGTTTTGGGTAAGTAAAAGAATGAATTATGCTTGTGATGAGATGAGTTTTAGTCTTGTAATTTGATATGTTTGGATCTAGTTGTGAATGTATGAATTGGTTGGTTAAATTGGTATGTTCTTGCTTGACATATGTGTATGAAATGAGTTGGTAGACATTGCTTGTAGGTATGTTCCATATGGGTGGTATTTTGGCCTTGTAAATGGCCTATAATGTTGCATAGTTATGGCACACGGGCGTGCCTAGTCACCGTGGGACAAAGTCAGTATATGGCCTAAGAGTACACGACCTTAACATAAGGGGGTGCTGGGTAACCGTGGTGCCAAGTCAGGATAGTCCACGGCCAAGGTACACAGGCGTGCTTAGTTGCCGTGGAGCATAGTCAGTATAGACCATGGGAAGGACACACGAGTGTGTCTAATAGCCGTGGGAGGCACACGGTCTGCTGACACGGGCGTGTAACCCCTGAAACTTAGAAAAGTTTTAAATTTTTGAGAATTTCTGTATGTGTTTCGATTTAGTCCCGACTCAGTTTATAAGCATGTTTTAGGTCTCGTTGACCTATTTAAGGGACATTGTGTGTGTAATTGATGGATAAATGTTTGAACTTCTGTAAATGTTCCCGATCTGACCGGTAACACCTTTAACCCTAGTTCGACGACGGACACAGGTTAGGGTTGTTACAGGTATTGTCTTAATCAATTGGTTTTTCCCACAAGTATTTTCCCAAATTCATTCTCTATGTCTTAGTGTCTTTAGCCTAGTTTTTTGTTAATTTTAGATTAAACGACAATTCTCTTTGTTTTTTAGGCTAAATAATAAAAAGAAAGTTAGTATTAGTACTTTTGGTTCCTTTGGGTTCGACAATCCGGTCTTGCCACTAAGCTATACTACTGTTCGATAGGTGCACTTGCCTCAATCATTGTCATAGTTAGTTTTTAGGCTCGATCATTTTTTTATAAAATTTTAGGACTCTGACACACGATCAAGTTTTTGGCGCCGTTGCCGGGGAACTAAAATATTAAGAACCCTCAATTTTTATTACTTTATCCATATTTTATTTTTTTTTTTGCAATTAAATTTTATTTTTACTTTTCTAAATTTTCTTCTTAGCTTCTACCAGGTACCTCTAGTTTATGACTAGAAGGAACCCGACAGGACCTCTACTTTATGATAGTGATATTGATGGAACTGTTCGTAGAAATTGTAGAGAAATAAGGAGAAGCCTACAATACATACAAGAAGAGCAAGAAGACAAAACTAATACTGCCGAAGAGATGGCCGAGAATAATCCGCCACCTCCAGAGGTGGCCGAACATCATGGTCCTTGAACTATGTATGATTATGCTAAACCTAATTTAATAGGAACTGAGTCAAGTATTGTTAGACCTGCTATTGCTGCAAATAATTTTGAACTGAAACCTAACACTATACAGATGATACAGCAGTTTGTTCAGTTTGATGGTTTGCAGGATGAAGATCCGAAAAATCACTTGGCAAATTTCCTAGAGTTTTGCGATACTTTCAAAATAAATGGTGTTTCTGATGATGTCATCCGTATCCGGTTATTTCCCTTTTCTTTGAGGAATAAAGCCAAGCACTGATTGAATTCTCTTCCACGAAGGTTAATCACTACATGGGAACAAATGACCGAAACATTTTTAATAAAATATTTTTCGCCGGCCAAAATGGCCAAGTTGAGGAATGATATCTCTTCTTTTGTGCAGATGGATTTAGAGACACTTTACGATGCATGGGAGAGATACAAAGATCTACAGAGAAGGTGCCCACACCATGGATTACCCTTACGGCTACAGGTCCAAACTTTTTACAACGATATGAACCCTTCAACCAGGTAGTTGATTGATTCAGCCACCGGCGGAACCCTGAACAACAAAACACCTGAGGATGCTTATGAATTGATAGAGGAGATGTCACTGAATAACTATCAGGGGCAAGTTACAAGGACAAAACCAACAAAAGCAACTGGAGTTTTCAACCTTGACGCCGTAACCATGCTATCGAATCAGATAGAGATGTTAAATGAAAAGATTGATGGCTTGTGTTCTTTGCAGGTACACCCAGTTATGCAGTGCGAAACAAGTGGAGGCATGGTGAATCCTGAGTATCCACCCTATGGACATGGCATGGAAAACAAACAGATGAACTATATGGGTAATAATTTCAGATCTCAAAATAACCCTTATAGTAATACTTATAATCTAGGTTGGAAGAACCACCCCAACTTTTCATGGGGCGGTCAAGGAGATCAGAGATAACAACCCCCTCCAAACTTCCAACAACAGCCCTACCCACAGGAAAAGAAGCTGAATCTTGAGGAGATGCTGACAAAACTCATAGCAGTGTCAGAAACAAATTTCCAAAACATCGAGACGACACTTAAAAATCAATAAGAATCAATTCAAGGGATTGAGAAACAGTTAGAACAACTTGCAAAAATCATCTCCGAACGACTGCAAGGAAGCCTACCAAGCAACACTAAAACTAACCCAAATGAACAAATTCAAGCCATAACAACTCAAGATAATGTAAGGTTAGATGAGCCCACTTTAAGGCAAGAGAATGTGGTAGAGGAAGGTGAGGTTGACAAACCAAAACCGATAATTAAGGAGTACCAACCTCGTATACCATATCCCGATGCGATGAAGAAAGACAACACAGACGAATAATTTGGTAAATTTCTTAAACTTTTAAAGAAATTATGTAACACCCTAAACCCGGTCAAGACGCTACGACCGAATCTGGCATGTCACAGGGAAGAAAACGTTTTTGGAATCAAGTTGTCGTCTTAAGTTGAAGAGAAAACCTTCGAGTATATAAAAAAAAACCGAGTTTTCTTAAGTGAATTGCTAAAATCATTTTGGAACCTGTTTTTTTTTTTAAAAGAAGATAGTGTTTTATTGTTATTGTTACGTGTTTGCTAAATACCCGATGGTAATTTTGGAAAATCCCGAAAATTCATTAAAGTTATGAAAACGTCCATTTTATAGTTTCTTATCCTTTTTAAGCATGCTTTTAATGTTTAATGCAATTTCAAAGAATTTTAACAAAGTGAATAATCCCAAAATAAAGTCTAAGTGGCCCTATTACATAACTGAAAACCAAACTTAAAACAAATTAAATCCGAAAATACTCTTTAAAATAAGAACCGGACTATTGCGCATGGCCACCTCGAGTCCACCCCAGCTCCACAACCGCGATCTAAGGATTATCTGCAAAATGTAACAGAAGGGGTGAGTCACCGAGACTCAGTGTATAAATCCCCATCCAGAAGATGTTAAGCTCATACACAGTTTCATATGCAAATATGCATGTCATGCAACCCATCCAACCTATCCATCCGAGTCTCCCGAGTCTACCCCTTGTGGCACCTAGCCACTGGTGGTACCTAACCACTGGTGGTTCCAAACCACTGGTGACTGAAGTCACTAATAATCATTTGTGGGGCCAACCCACTTTGTGGTACCTAACCACTGGTGACGATCCCTTATCTCGATATGTGGGGACAACCCACTGTGGTACCAAACTACTAGGACGAGTCACAGAAATATATATGTGGTACCTAACTAATGGTGGTTCCAAACCACTGAGACTTAGTCACAATATGATCGTATGTGGGGCCAACCCACTGTGTGGTACCTAACCACTGGTGACAGTCTGATAGATCATTTCTTCCCCCTCCTCTCATCAACCAATTTTCATGTACATGCATTGCAATATAACATGGTCATGCTTAACGATTTAACCTACATGGCACACTCATGCTTTGATATACATACACGCAGAATGTAACAGACTTACCCGGAGTCCTCGCTTTACCCACAAGGTTAAACATAATGATCCATACCAACATTTCGGCTTTTAACAAAACACAGATAACAACATACTTACATATGAAGTGTATAAGAGTTACACACCTGATTACCCGTAACACGACACTCTCTATGTCGACACTCTCGTTAATAGGCACTACCGCTATCTGCCTACTATTCTGCTCAGATGCCGTCCCACAACCCGCTGGCCAGTCATGAACAGTAGACACAACCCTCTTCTTAAACTTAGGGATCGAACCCAAAGGTTGACTTCCCTCACCTTCTCGTATATTTCTTGCATCCATTAAAAGCTTCGACCAATAAATCACTACGAGAGATACGATTTCAGGATATTCACCCCACTAGATTAACAATAGATATCCAACAGATCGATTAACAGAACCACTTAGAAAGAATTTCCTAACCTAAATCGGTTGAATCCCAGAGTTAACGAACTTGGCTAAAACATTGATTGAACCCCTACACCGAAACCAAGTGAAATTCGGCTAATGGAGATTGGACTAAAGAGAAGTAGCCTTTCAGCCATACAGGGGACATAAGTCCACCCTCCACCAAACAGCCACACAAAAACCTTATCTCCTTACCTTCAATCTTCTTCAAAATTTGGCACAGGCAGACACCACCGAGGGAATTCGGCTTCTAGGAAATAAAAAGTGAAAAGAAAGGAACAACCATCAAGATAATAAGGAAGTGCTTCGGTTTAAAAGAAAGAGAGATTGCAAAGAAGAAAACAACAGAGATCTTACCAATCCTGAAATGATTTGGCTATGGTGAAACTTCGGGAAAAGAGGCTGAACTTTGGAGATTTCGACTATATGAAGAAATAAGAGTGTGGTTTTGGCTTTTGTGAAGGGAAAAAAAACCCCACTTCAATGAAGAAGATACGGCTAGAGAGAGTTTCAAGAAATAAAATGGAAATAACAGTGAGGAGGGAGGAAGATGTGATATTTTCGGCTTTAGAAAGTGAGAAGAAAAGATGAACCGAAAGTGACCCTAATGGTTTTCTGAGTTTCGGCTATGGATCAAAAGAAGAGAAAGAAAAGAAGTCGAAAGAGAGAGAGGAGTGATGATTTCAGCTTTGGGACAAGATGGAGAAAAAGAGTAGAAGGGATTCGACTATGGCTTTTAAGAGAAAAGAAAATGAGGAATCAAGTCTCGGCACAAAAGAAAATGAGAGAAAAGAGTTCTAAAATGCCCCCTAACTAGCCGAATACTCACACTTCACCGAGGCCTACACAACATTCGGTCACCTCTCTCACTAGCGTTCAAAATCAAATGCTCCTCTACCCCAAGCCACCTTCAAAATTCGACTAAACACAATCCTCTCCAATCCCTTCTTTTTCTCCTCACTTTCCTCCTGATCACACATTCAAATAAATTTGAATACTTCAAATTCCTACATTTTCTCTCCTTCACTTATTCAAATCTGTTGACTCCTTCAACACTTATCTACCAAAGTCCATCCTGAGTACAACTCCTCCTGGTCTTGGCATCAAAAATAACAAGCAGAAAGAGGATTCCCGTAGCTCGAACCAAGGCTCTATCCACTCACATGAGGTGCCACTTCCTTGAGCCTTAAGTGGCGCCTCCCTTGCCACTTTACCAAGGCTCTTCCTGTGTCAAAACTTGCCACCAACTACCCTTAACACCTAACCCATTCAAATCCCCCTTCTAAGTGCCCAAAAAGAAAATTTTTGATAAGGCCCTAGCCTACCCCTAGCTCATGCCTAGACCCTAAAATAGCCTAAACTAGCATGACAACCATACTATCTACATGCAATCTGATAAAATGCAAAGGCCCCGATTTAGGATGTTATAGTTCTACCCCCTTAAAAATAATTTCGGCCTCGAAATTACCTGGTCAAAAGAGTTGAGGGTATTGCTGCCGCATCACATCTTCTGGCTCCCACGTGGCCCCTTCTGTTCCATGATATCGCCATAATACCTTCACCAAAGGAACTGATTTTCTACATAAGACTTTGACATCCCACTCAAAGATCTGCACTGGTTCCTCTTTAAAAGACAAATCTGGGCTCACTTCTCCACCGGCACAACATGAGACAGATCCGAACGATAGCGTTTAAGAAACACATTATGGATTTGACTCAATTCTGATGGTAACTCGAGCTGATAAGCTACTGGTCCCACACGCTTCAACACCCTATAAGGCCCGATAAACCTAGGGCTCAGCTTGCCCTTCCGACCAAATCTCAGCACTTTCTTCCACGGTGACACCTTCAAAAAGACCTTGTCACCCACTGCAAATTCTATATCCTTCTGTTTAAGATCGGCATAGGATTTTTTCCTGTCCGAAGCTTCCTTCAGACGAGCTCGAATCAGCTGAACCCTATCTTCTGTTTCAGCAACCAACTCTGGACCCAACAATTGACGCTCACCCAACTCTGTCCAGCATGTAGGGGTACGACACTTCCATCCATACGATGCTTCATATGGTGCCATCTGAATACTTGCCTGGTAACTATTATTATACGCGAACTCTGCCAATGATAGAAATTCCTCCCAACTACTTCTGAAATCCAGGGCACAACCCCTTAACATATCTTCTAAAATATAGATTACCCTCTCTGACTGTCCATCTGACTGTGGATGAAACGCCGCACTAAAATCCAACCGTGTACCCAATGCCTGATGCAACGCCTTTCAGAATCTTGACGTAAATCTAAGGTCTCTATCTGAGATAATCGACACTGGCACTCCATGTAGTCTCATGATTTCCGCCACATACAACTTAGCCAACCTTTAAAGTGAGTAATCAACCCGAACCGGTATAAAATAAGCTAATTTTGTCAACCGGTCCACAATCACCCAAATCGAATCCTTTTTAGTGGGCGTAAAGGGGTACCCCACTGACAAAATCCATCGTACTCCTTTCCCACTTCCACTGCGAAATCTTTACTGGCTGCAACGGACCCGAAGGTAACTGATGTTTAGCTTTCACTTGCTGACACGTCAGACACTTACCTACAAATTCTGTTACTTCTCGCTTCAGACCCGGCCACCAAAACTGCTCCCGCAAATCTCGGTACATCTTACTACCTCTAGGATGCATAGCGTATGGGCTGCTATAAGCTTCCTGAAGAATTTTCTACCTTAACTCTACATCTCTTGGCATGCAAACTTTCCCCTAAAAACATAACACCCCATCACTGCTCAAGCTGTATCCTTCCAATCCACTATTCTGCACTTGTAAACATCGAGCACTTAAGACTTCATCTACTAGTTGTTTCTCCTTAACCTGGTTTACCAACAGACTCCCGTCATCATACAGACTAAGGTGGGTAAACATTGCTTTTACGTCTGCTACCACTTTGCGGCTCAATGCGTCAGCCACTACTTTAGCCTTACCCGAATGGTATTCAATCGAGCAGTCATAATCCTTCAACAACTCGATCCACCTCCACTGCCTTAAATTCAATTCCTTCTGAGTGAGAAGGCATTTCAAACTCTTATGATCCGTGTACATGATAGACTTCTCCCCATACAAGTAATGTCTCTAAATTTTCAGAGCGAAAACCACTGCAGCCAACTTCAGATCATGCATCGGGTAATTCACTTCGTGAGGTCTCAACTGTCGAGAAGCATATGCCACTACTTTCCCCTCTTGCATCAGCACACATCCTAGTCCAGTATGCGACGCATTACAGTAAACTATAAACTCTTTCCCTGCTTCAAGCTGAATCAAAACTGAAGCTTCTGTCAAAATCCTCTTCAACTTCTCAAAACTCTCATGTTGCTTGTCTGAACACACAAACAGAACCCCTTTCCTTAGAAACTTAGTTAACGGTGCTGCAATCAAAGAAAACCCTTCCACAAACCTTCTATAATATCCCGGTAAACCTAGAAAACTTCGAATCTCTGCTACAGACTTAAGTGCTTTCCAGTCCAATACCGTTTCAATCTTTCGAAAGTCTACCCTAATCCCCTCAGCTAACACCACGTGACCCAAGAAGGTTACTTCTTTTAACCAGAACTCGCACTTACTAAACTTTACGAATAACTGATTTTCCCTCAGAATTTCCAAAACTACACGAAGATGTACATCATGCTCCTCCTCAGACTTCGAGTACACTAGTATATCATCTATAAATACTACGACGAACCGATCCAAATACGGTTGAAAAACCCTATTCATCATATCCATAAATGCTGCTGGCGTGTTGGTCAACCCAAACGGCATTACCAAGAACTCGTAGTGACCATATCGAGTACGAAATGCCGTCTTATGAATATCCACTTCCTTGACCTTAAGTTGGTGATACCCGACCTCTGATCTATCTTAGAGAATACTGATGCTCCTTTAAGCTGGTCAAACAGGTCGTCCACCCTTGGAAACGGATACTTGTTCTTAATCGTCAACTTATTCAGCTAACGATAATCAATACACATTCACATTGATCCATCCTTCTTCTTAACAAAAAGCCCAAGCGCTCCCTAAGGTGCTACACTCGGCCGGATAAAACCCCAATCCAACAATGCCTGAATCTGCGCTTTCAGCTCCACTAACTCCTTCGGCGCCATTCTATATGGGGCAATAGACACCGGCGCGGTTCCAGGTAGTAGGTCTATACCAAACTCAACTTCGCGATCTGGAGGCAGACCCGAAAGCTCTTTTGGGAACACATCGGTAAATTCCTTCACCGTTCGGACATTCCTCACAGTTAATTCCTTGGCCTCCAATGCACAAACATGAACCATGAACACCTCACATCCCTTCCTCACCATTTTCTCAGCCTTCAAAGCGGATACTACATTGGGTAGGTAATTCCTTCTATCACCTATCATCACCACCTCTTCACCCTCAACAGTTCTCAGCACCATGCGCTTAGCTGCACAGTCCAAATTCGCTAGATACTCTAGTAACCAATCCATACCCAAGATCAAATCGAACTCCCCAAATGGCAGTTCCATCAGATCAGCCGGGAACATCACCGCTTGAAGTTCTAGGAGTACATCCTTATACAATTTTTTTTACTACCACAGAGTGACCTAGAGGGCTAATTACAGTCATCTCCCTAGAAGAAATCTCATAGGCTAAGTTCAGAGTTCCCACTATACTACTAGCAACATAAGAGTGCGTCGAACCAACATCAACCAAAGCAATATAAAGCATCTTAAAATTTAAAAACGTACCGGTTATGACGTCCAGTGCGTCGCCCTCCTCTCGACGCCTTGCTGCATAGACCAACCAGGCTGTCTTGCATCCGTATTCCTGGCACCTCTACCCGGTGCTCCACGACCTCGTCCGTTACTGTTACCACCTCTGGCTGAACCTCGACCCCTCTGCGGTTGCTGACCATCCTCCCTGAATCATGTACATCCTTGACCCTCAGACTGAGTCCTAGCTGACTTCCGCAGACAATCCCTTATCCGGTGCTCCATTAACCCACACTCGAAGCACCCTCTGTTTCTTGTTCAACACTCCCCTGAATGAGACTTCCCACATCGAGCGCACCGTGGCGGCCACTGAGTAGCAGCAGCAGGCTTTGCAGCTTAACTCGATCTGCCAAATCTAGCCCTTTTCTGAGAATTCCCAGCGGACCCTGATGGTCCAAAGCTCCTCTTATCCCTAATCTTGTTCTGATTCTGCCTCTCGGTCCGTTTCACCTCTTTAGCTATCTTGGCCTTCTCCACCAGAACAGCAAATTCTCTCTCCCGCTGTGGAGCAATCAACACTCGCAGCTCATCTCTCAGCCCGTCCTCAAATCTGACACAGTGCTCATGTTCCGTAGCCACGATTCCCCGGGCATAACGGCTCAACCTTAAGAATTCTGCCTCATATTCAGATACTGACTTACTCCCCTGGACCAGATTCAAAAACGCCCTACGCTGCGCATCTATATAACTAGACCCGACGTACTTCCTCTGATAAGCCGCCTTAAAGAAATCCCAGGTGTTATCATCGGCCATCGCACCATCCCTGACTGTGAGCCACCACTGATAAGACTCATCCCAGAGAAGACACACTATCCCTTTCAGCTTCTCCTCAGCCGTAAAGTCAAAATCGTCCATTATGTGCTCAGTCGCCTCTAGCTAGTACTCAGCTGTATTGGAAGCCACACCAGAAACACCCCTGAATACTTCTACCCCATTGGTTCGGAGTCGTTCGGACAAAGATTTTCGGGGCCCCGTACCTTCGCCTGCTCTAGCAACTCTCTCCAGAACCTGTAACATCGCCTGCGACACCGCGTCATCACCACCCGTTTGGTCCTGAAACTTTACGCCCATAGCTGGCGGCGGCGGCACCTCATTCTCTGACCCATGGCTAGACCCTAGCAGTTCTGACTCAGTAATCCCACCTCTACCACGACTACCCGTATTATACCCACGTCCTCGAGTGCTCATGACTAGCGTTCACAAATTAATCTGATTTAAGAATTTTATGAGTTAGCTTTCTGCCACTGTTTATTACAGCACAGTTTATGAACAATTTATTATAGTAGTTGTTCTCGCAAGTTCACACATCCCTACAGGTTTCAGTCTCTAAAGAGAATTCCTATCACTAGCATTCATATCACAATCAGTTTAACAATAGTAACAGCAGTTAGGAGAGTTACCATTGCAGATTGGTGCCGGAGACTCAGGTGCCATGCTTTCCCAAAACATGCATTTTCCATCAAAATCATTTTGCAAACCCTTTATTGAAAACATTTTGGGCCTTATACCCACAACCGAGTTTTTGAACCAGGCTCTGATACCATAATTATAACACCCCAAAACTGGTCAAGACGCTACGACCGAATCTGGCATGTCACAGGGAAGAAAACATTTTTGGAATCAAGTTGTCGTCTTAAGTTGAAGAGAAAACCTTCGAGTATATAAAAAAAACTGAGTTGTCTTAAGTGAATTGCTAAAATCATTTTGGAACCTATTTTTTTAAAAGAAGATACTGTTTTATTGTTATTGTTACGTGTTTGCTAAATACCCGATGGTAATTTTGGAAAATCCTAGAAATTCATCAAAGTTATGAAAACGTCCATTTTATAGTTTCTTTTCCTTTTAAGCATGCTTTTAATGTTTAACGCAATTTCAAAGAATTTTAACAAAGTGAATAATCCCAAAATAAAGTCTAAGTGGCCTTATTACATAACTGAAAACCAAAATTAAAACAAATTAAATCCAAAAATACTCTTTAAAATAAGAACCGGACTATTGCGCATGGGCACCTCGAGTCCACCCCGGCTCCACAACTGCGATCTAGGGATTATCTGTAAAATGTAACGGAAGGGGTGAGTCACCGAGACTCAATGTATAAATCCGCATCCAGAAGATGTTAAGCTCTTACACAGCTTCATATGCAAACATGTATGTCATGCAACCTATCCAACCTATCCATCCGAATCTCCCGAGTCTACCCCTTGTGGCACCTAGCCACTGGTGGTACCTAACCACTGGTGGTTTCAAACCACTGGTGACCAAAGTCACAAATAATCGTTTGTGGGGCCAACCCACTATGTGGTACCTAACCACTGGTGACGATCCCTTATCTCGATATATGGGGCCAACCTACTGTGGTACCAAACCACTGGGACGAGTCACAGAAATATATATGTGGTACCTAACCACTGGTGGTTCCAAACCACTGAGACTTACTCACAATATGATCGTATGTGGGGCTAACCCACTGTGTGGTACCTAACCACTGGTGACAGTCTGATAGATCATTTCTTCCCCCTCCTCTCATCAACTTATTTTTATGTACATGCATTGCAACATAACATGGTCATGCTTAACGATTTAACCTACATAGCACACTCATGCTTTGATATACATACACCAAATGATCTATACCAACATTTCGGCTTTTAACAAAACACAGATAACAACATACTTACATATGAAGTGTATAAGAGTTACACACCTGATTACCCGTAACACGACACTCTCTACATCGACACTCTCGTTAATAGGCACTACCACTATCTGCCTACTATTCTACTTAGATGCCGGCCCTCAACCCGGTGGCCAGTCACGAACAACAGACACAGCCCTCTTCATGACCTTAGGGATTGAACCCGAAGGTTGACTTCCCTTACCTTCTCGTATATTTCTTGCATCCATTAAAAGCTTCGATCAATAAATCACTATGAGAGATACGATTTCGAGATATTCACCCCACTAGATTAACAATAGATATCCAATAGATCGATTAATAGAACCACTTAGAAAGAATTTCCTTACCTAAATCAGTTGAATCCCAGAGTTAACGAACTTGGCTAGAACGTCGATTGAACCCCTACACCAAAATCAAGTGAGATTCGGCTAATGGAGATTGGACTAAAGAGAAGTGGCCTTTCGGCCATACAGGGGACATAAGTCCACCCTCCACCATACGGCCACACAAAAACCTTATCTCCTTACCTTCAATCTTCTTCAAAATTCAGCACAGACAGACACCACCGAGGGAATTCGGCTTCTAGGAAATAACGAGTGAAAAGAAAGGAACAACCATCAAGATAATAAGAAACTGATTCAGTTTAAAATAAAGATGAGAAAGAAAGAGAGATTGCAAAGAAGAAAATGACAGAGATCTTACCAATCCTGAAATGATTCGGCTATGGTGAAACTTCGGGAAAAGAGGCTGAACTTTAGAGATTTCGACTATATAAAGAAATGAGAGTGTGGTTTCGACTTTTGTGAAGGAAAAAGAAAAACCCCACTTCAATGAAGAAGATACAGCTAGAGAGAGTTTCAAGAAATAAAATGGAAATAACAGTGAGAAGGGAGGAAGATGTGATATTTTCAGCTTTGGAAAGTGAGAAGAAAAGATGAACCGAAAGTGACCCTAATGGTTTTCTGAGTTTCGGCTATGGATCAAAAGAAGAGAAAGAAAAGAAGTTGAAAGAGAGGGAGAAGTGATGATTTCAGCGTTGGGACAAGATGGAGAAAAAGAGTAGAAGGGATTCGGCTATGGCTTTTGAGAGAAAAGAAAATGAGGAATAAAGTCTCGGCACAAAAGAAAATGAGAGAAAAGAGTTCTAAATGCCCCCTAACTAGTCGAATACTCACACTTCACCAAGGCCTACACCACATTCGGCCACCTCCCTCACTAGCACCCAAAATCGAATGCTCCTTTACCCTAAGCCACCTTCAAAATTCAGCTAAACACAATCCTCTCCAATCCTTTCTTTTTCTCCTCACTTTCCTCCTAATCACACATTCAAATGAATTTGAATACTTCAAATTCCTACATTTTCTCTCCTACACTTATTCAAATCTGTTGACTCCTTCAACACTTATCCACCAAAGTCCATCCTGAGTACAACTCCTCCTGGTCTTGGTGTCAAAAATAACAAGCAGAAAGGGGATTCCTGCAGCTCAAACCAAGGTTCTATCCACTCACATGAGATGTCACTTCCTTGAGCCTTAAGTGGCGCCTCCCTTGCCACTTTACAAAGGCTCGTCCTGTGTCAAAACTTGCCACCAACTACCCTTAACACGCAACTCATTTAGCTCCCCCTTCTAAGTGCCCAAAAAGAAAATTTTTGATAAGGCCCTAGCCTACCCCTAGCTCATGCCTAGACCCTAAAATAGCCTAAACTAGCATGACAACCATACTATCTACATGCAATCAGATAAAATACAAAGGCCCTGATTTAGGATGTTACAAATTACATATTAACTTACCACTTCTTAAAGCTCTTTCACAGATGCCAGATTCTAGGAAATTTTTAAAAGAGCTTTTGACAAACAAGCTGAAGTTAGACGAGAAATCGCATGTGGAACTAAACGCAGTATGCTTAGCAATGTTGCAAAATAGGCTACTACGAAAATTAAAAGATCTAGGGAGTTTTACAATTCCATGTTTAATTGGTAGTTTAACTGTTGATAATGCTTTAGCTGATCTAGGGGTGAGTATAAATGTTATGCCTCATAAAATGTTTAAACAACTTGGTCTAGGGAAACCCAAACAAACAAGGATGAGCATTCAATTAGTTGATAAAACTATTAGAATTCCTAGGGGTATAATTGAAGATGTATTCATGAAAATCGATAAATTCGTATTCCCAGTAGACTTTGTCAGTTTTGACATTGATGAGGACAATACAATCCCTTTCATTTTATGAAGACCCTTTTTAGTAACTGCTAGAACAAAAATTGACATTGATACAAGTGAACTCATACTTCGTGTAGGTGACGAGACAGTCGTTCTTCAAGCTCTTGACTCGACTAGGACATCAAGTAATCAAGGTGAGAAAATAAATTCTATTACTGACCATTCAGTTAAACCTTCTTTTCAGGAAGCACAACGGAACTACACACCCGAGCCAGATCCTGTACCTCATAACAACAAGGAAATGATTCATGAGGATCAAAGGCTTGAGATTGATGAACTAGACGGGTGGAAAGCACACTTCAAGGAAAAACTAGGAATACACGAAGCAAAACCAAAGGAACCCCAAGACGAGCTTATAGGAATGGCAAATCACTTCAAAATAGGAGATCAGGTAGTGCTGAATAAGGAAGACCCTCGAATCGCCTTCTCAGACCTGAATACAGACGAAGAAATCCCTTTTGAGGTACGCAATGTCTTCCCATATGAAACAGTCGAGGTAAGTAATTCCAAAGTCGGCACTTTTAAGGTAAAGGCCACTCAACTCAAACTTTATCATGATAGCATGAGAGAGGATGTTCACTCTTCAAACCACCCTGATTATGCGAATAAAAAGGTAAGTCTAGCTTAAGGCTTTAAATGAGCGCTTCTTAGGAGGCAACCCGAGCACTAAGCTCGATAATTTTCATATGTTCATTTTTATTCTTATTTTTATTTTTACTTTCAACATCTAACTACAAACTAATCAAACTAATGAAACCTAAAATTTCAAACCACACGGCCTTGCACACGGCCGTGGCCGTGTGGACGTTACAGATTCTTGTACTGACATGGCGGAGATAGTACAAACCAAGGACAATAAATATCTTCAAGCCGCGGGCACCGAAAAAACACCACAGCCGTTCGATACAACCATGGTCGACACTGTTTCATCATACACAGGCGTGGCGACCTGCACACAGGCATGGGAGAGACGAACGAAGCACAACACGGCCGTATGACTCGACACACCCACGGTACATGGGCGTGGGGATGTACCAAACCTAAAAATACTATTTAAACCACCCCTCCCTCTTCTCACCTACTCTCCATCTCCTTCCCTCCATCCCATTCTTCAGATCTCTCCCCTTCCATACTTTTCTTCCTTGGCCCTTGCCTAAACTCTTGATCTACACAATATATATGTCGAAGAAGCGGAAGGATCCAAGCACAGTCTCCCCGTGCGAGATCGATCTACATAAGTTCATGCCGGCCGCTTCATTTATTCGACAAGCTAAGGACATTTGAGTCCATTTAATTTTTCTTCTTCTTTACTCTTCTCCTTTATTTTCCTTATCTTTACTTCTCTTCTGCTTAATTTAGTTTATTTTATCGTAGTTTCTTGATTTTAAGTTCTAAAGGCTTCTAGGGAATCTCCACACCACGACCATAGTCACGACACCACAGCCTTAGAAATCACACCCACCTCGCGAACCATCCAACAATAAGGACTCTTTAGTCCGTTAATCTTTTCTTTTATTGTCTTTTACTTTTTACACTCCTTCTCTTTATCTTTCTTGTCTTTAAATATATAATTAGTATATTTTGATTTATTTTCATTATTTTTTGGCTAATTCTTCACGAGCTTCCCAATTTCTTCATCTAGCACAGAAATTGTGGACGACCACCATACCACCACCAAGAGATGCCTCCTCCAACTTATCTTTCACCTCCGAATCAAGTTTCCACACTTCCAAATCAAGGAATCCATCCAAAAAAATTCAGGGAGTTTCACTTCTATCCCTATCTTTTGATTTTCTACTATATTGTTTTATATACCTTTGTACATTGAGGGAAATATACATCTTAAGTGTTGGGGGTGACTTAAAAGTGCCTAACTTTTTGCATTATTCTCAAATCCCTGAATTATATCTTGTTTTTAAGTAATTTTCTCATATTACTATTAGAATGAAATTTCTTGTGATTCATGATTTTTATTGATATGTTTTGGATTAAGTCATTGATAATTGTGCAGGGATGATTTAAACTTTAGGAAACTAGAGAATCAAGCATGATAAGTCTATTTTAAAAAATAAAAATTTTTTAGGTTGTCTACCTGAATCTAATTGTTACTTTGAAGTTTGAGATTTACAAGGTTGATATCAAAAACCCATAATTTTTGTGAGATTTTGAGCCTTTTAGAGCATATATTCTTTCTTGCTCACTTTATTGATTATGAGTGTGTCAACATTGATTTGTTATTCTAAAACTTGCTTTGATTATACATGTCGAGACCACACCTTTGATTTGATATACAGAGATGATTAAGGCACTTAGGATTTAACTCACTTACTTCACTAAAAAGTCTACCTCACATTTAACCCTTAGTGAACCCCTTTTGATCCTAACAACCCTTTTTTATTGACTTACCTACTAATATTAAACCAAAACCAATCTTGTATTTGTTATCACCATTCCTTGACTCCCTTTTTGTCGAGATTTGTTTTTGAGCAGTTGCTTAACTATGTTTTTTATTTTAGTTGTTAAAGTTCTTTATTATTATTGTAATGATTTGTTTTAAAAAAAGTCAAATTTATTATTCAAAGTATATTCATTATTAGTTCTATAATTAAGTGAGCTTATACGTTTAAATTCCACTTATTGAAGAAGAAGCTCGTATTATTAGTATTACAAGTTTTCAATTGATGTAACTATTTAGGATTAGTTTATTTTTCTAGTTATGTAACTTGTCAATTCAATCTTGATTCTAACCCTCTAATTCAGCCTTTATCCACACATTTAACCCAAGCGTCGTTACAACCCTGTTAAAGACCTTTTGATTTGTGTATCATCTCAAATTATAATGGTGGAGATTTGATTTTCATGCAAGCCTATGAGATTAAGTTTTCATGTTCGACTTATGAGTGCTTTTTCCCGAACCTTAAACCCTTCGAGTGATTTGAGTGAATCTTTAGTCAGGATGTCAACCCTTGTCGATTTTGAATCAGAGGTAATTATTTAGATAAGGGGAAATGCCTATGTTTTCATGCTATAAAAATGTATGACTTAGATTGTTTCAATCTTTAGGACTCTTTGAGTTAAATTATCCATGTATGAATTATCTATGAATTATGATGAAACATTTTTTATGAATATTATGAATCGATAAAGTTTGTTTTAATTATGAGTTGAAAATTTTGCTTGAGGACAAGAAAAAGTTTAAGCGTGGGGGTATTTGATAAACCATAATATAAACATATTTTAATCCCACATTTAACATATTTTTGGATGATTTATCCCATGAATTGTGGAATTTAGTGCTCCTAATCCTTTAATTTCATGTTTTATACTCAGGAGAACATCGGAGGATGAAAAGAACAAGAAACGGGCTTAAAATGGACCAAATATGCCAAAATAGGAAATTAACACGGCTTGGGCCCAAGCCACACCGTCGTGCCCCTTTAGTAGGTTCGACCACGGCCTGGATTCGATTCCATGGGCATGTGCCACGGGCGTGTTCTTGCCGTGACAAAGAAGAATTTCATTCAGATTAGGATACTTTCGGGCCAAGTAAGGCATCTCAAAGCCTATATAAACAGCCTAGAGGGAAACTTAAAGGGGGAGTTCGGCAGAAGGCCTCTGTCAGGGCTTGGGGACGTCCAGCTAGGCCAAGGAGCCAAGCCAGAGAGGTCAGAATCGTGGGATTTACTCGAAGAATGCCAGTTGATTCATCTCAAGAAGCAGGAGTTATACTCAAGACGGAGGATCTCCCCTACAATTCCTTCAGGGAGTTTTACGGTTTTCTTATGTTTTGTTTTATCTTTTCTTCTGAGATGTATTCTTTTATGATTCTGAACTAAACCTTCAGATACCTGAGGGGGATGAAACCTAAGACAAAACTTGTTATTGTTTTCTGAGCTATATGATAAATACTTGATTTGTTTTTAATTGTGTGTTCTTAATTCTTGTTTTGATATATCCAGGATATTGATTCCGGTATTGATGTTTTTAGGTGATGGAGTAAAAGTCCCCGCCTAAGAATAAATCTACCATAATTAAGCGGACTTGTTCGCGCGCCTAGACATAGGGTGACGAAATTTTGCCGGATTAGGGTGAAACCTAATATGGGAGTCCATAGATCGAGTTAATGCAACTTTAGGGGGTTTTAATTAGAAAGAGATTTCAATTAATCAACCTAGGGTTAGTCGTTAGTAGCCTCGACGGAGGTATTAATGTAACTTAGGGAGTCCTATGGATCAAGTCAAGTGAATAAATTGTCTAGTTCAGAGTTAGATAACAAGTGAAGTCTAGGTGCATTCTTCCTTGGGTATTGTCTTAATCAATTGGTTTTTCCCACAAGTATTTTCCCAAATTCATTCTCTTTGTCTTAGCGTATTTGTCCTAGTTGTTAGTTAGTTTTAGATTAAACGACAATTCTCTTAGTTTTTTAGGCTAAATAATAAAAAGAAAGTTAGTATTAGTACTTTTGGTTCCTTTGGGTTCGACAATCCGATCTTGCCACTAAGCTATACTACTGTTCGATAGGTGCACTTGCCTCAATCGTTGTCATAGTTAGTTTTTAGGCTCGATCATTTTTTTATAAAATTTTAAGACTCTGACACACGATCAAGTTTTTAGCGCCGTTGCCGTGGAACTGAAATATTAAGAACATTCAATTTTTATTACTTTAGCCATATTTTTTTTTTTGCAATTAAATTTTATTTTTACTTTTCCAAATTTTCTTCTTTGCTTCTGCCAGGTACCTCCAGTTTATGATTAGAAGGAACCTGACAGGACCTCTACTTTATGACAGTGATATTGAAGGAATCGTTTACAGAAATCGTAGAGAAATAAGGAGAAGCCTACAATACATACAAGAAGAGCAAGAAGACAAACTAATACTACCGAAGAGATGGCCGAGAATAATCCGCCACCTCTAGAGGTGGCCAAACATCATGCTCCTCGAACTATGTATGATTATGCCAAACCTAATTTAACAGGAACTGAGTAACACACTGACTTGATACACTAAAAACTAACAAGTGACACACGACTTGATACACTAAAAACTAACAAGTGACACACGACCGTGTGATAGCCCGTGTCCCAGGTTGTGTGATCTACAAATAGACCCTAAAATCAAGACATTTCAAGGCCAAAACATACCTATTCAATCACTCCATTCATGCACACATTCAATAAACTTAAGCATCATTCAAGTACATCTAAACATACCATTTCAAACATCCCAATTCATTTAACCAATATGCCATTTAAAGGCACCACATTTATACCAAAACACCATTGATCAAAACAAAGCAAAATAGTCACATTTCTAGCCCAAAACCTAGTTTCTTTAACTACCAAATAACATCACATATAACCATTTATATAACATCACAAGCATATCAAAAAGGATCATATATACAAGTACCTAAAAGTGGCCAAAATGACCTAACTTGTCAAAGCTCCAAAGTTCATCAACCAAACATAAACTTCAATGCATACATACCAAATCAACATTAACATATTCATAATCTACCATTACACAAAGTCCTATACATGCCATTTATAACCTTGGCCAAAATACTCAAAAACTATCAAAATGGTTGCTAGATAGTGTGATAGATCTCTGACAAGCTTTCAGCCGATTGAGCTTCTGACAATCTACAAAACAAAGCAAGTAACTACGCAAGCAACTAGTGCTTAGTAAGCTCGTATAAACTCAAACATAACTTACCATTTCTTTTTGCGCAATTTATAGAATAAGCATAATATCATTACCAAGACCATAAGCTCAGTAAAATCCTATACAAGCACCATCAAACTCACAAGTTAGTAAGTTCATCCATGATACATATGAGTTCAATTATATCATAAGTAGATTTCATAAGATACATCATTTAACTCATCAACCTTTTCATAAGATCATGAACCATTTCATTTGTATACATACCATGTGATTTCCTTTACTTACCGATTGCAACATCTAGAATTACATTGGATACTCAAGAATGCTCACACATAATGTGTCGGTCCATATAACTGTAACCTTTCTTTTACAATAGTGCTCACACGAGCTGTGGGTTGGAATGTTAGCTACACAATGCTGCTTACACGAGCTGTGGAGAACCCGCAACAAATACAGGACCTGAACCATCGATAGGACATTCAAAACTAGCACTCAAAACATGAAATCCTTAATGGCATGTCCTTCGTATCTTAAGAATTCTTAAGGTTCAAACAGGATTCGTTATCCGTTAATTACTCAAAACATCAATTCATAAGCATTTTCAAGTCCGTTTATATTAACACAATATAATAAATAATCAATTTAGCTATCATTAATATGATTATAATTTATACAAACTTACCTCGATAACTATGGTTATAGATGTAGAATTTGAAAATGATCCGAAGCTTTCGCCTTTCCTCAATTTAAGTCCGGTTGTTGTTTACCTTTATGTAAATAGATGACTTCATTCAATTAAGTACTTCAAGTATTCAATTCAATCCATAATTCATATTTATATAAAATTAAAAAACTACCCCTAATATTTTAACTTTTCACAATTTAGTCCTAAAGCTCATAACTTGAATATTAATCATTTTAACCTAAATCCATATTAACCAAAGCTACAACGAACCTTGGTACAACCTATAATTACCAACATTTCACATAATAAAACCCATGAATTTACAATTTTAATAGTTTAATCCCTAATTCAAAATTCATCAAAAATCACTTAACAAAACAAGTTTGTTTAGCAACCAAGATTAATAATCTATCAAATAACTTCAAAACATATTAAAAAACAATCATGGAAAGTCCCTTAAACTTTAATAGTTTTGCAAATTAACCCTTGGGCTAGCTAGACTGAGCTAAAATGAACTTAAAAACATAAAAATCATTAAAAACGGGGCTTGAATTCACTTACATGCAAGATAGGATCTTGGCCGAATGTTTTAAGTTCTATTCCAATGGTTTTTTTTTTTTGGTGAAAATCTGGAAATGGAGAAGAATATGTTCATGTTTTCTTTAGTTAATTTTCAATTCTTTTGTTAATTACTAAATTGCCTTTATTTTATAACTTAAAACTAACATAATCATGTCCATATTTGTCCACCATCAACATATATGGTGTAATTACCATATAATTACATTAAATTTCTTTTCCATAGCCATTTAGCCCTTTTAATTAATAGAAACCCACCTAATTAACCATTTAAACTTCAAAATTTCGTAACGAAACTTTAATAAGACCTTAAGATAATCCCATAGACATTAAATAAATATTAAAATAACAACTCACTCGTCAAGATTGTGGTCTCAAAACCACTACTTTTGACACCACTGAAAACGGGGTTGTTACACATCTCTTTGAGTCTTGTGTGTTTATTGTTTCTCATTTAGTGCCTGGAGGAGTGCCCACCAACTCAGGCACGAATCTAGTTGTGCAGTTACTTCTCTTAGCAATGTCCTTTTTGCTTATTGCACAAATTAGCTTGGTGCGATTGGGTGATGCCATATGATTAAGCAATCTAATTTAAATGGTCCATGAGTTGAGATTGTTAATTAGAATTGGGTTCTTCTCATTCGCAAGGCTACTAAAGACTTAAATCGTAAGAGTTGTTGTTAAGTTTTTTTCAATTGACAAGGCTTATTTGTGAAGTTGTTCCCATAGTTAATTTACAATGGAAGAATGATCTATGGTTTGAGGTTGTTCATCCATCGCTTTAACAGACTTGTAATTGAGTGAGAAAGTTTTTGTAATCCTTGATCAAATTTGAAACCAAAACTAACATCATGCCAGAGGCTAGAGTTTTTATTAATTTGATTTATTCTACTTTATTTTCAAATTACTATTTATAATTTGTTGTTTCGATTTTATTTATTTATTTTCGTTATACTTTAAACTCCATTTTCTTTATTTTCGCAGGTTTAGACCAGCCTTAGATAGGACTTTGTCCATGATAAATTCTAGTTGCAAAATATTTTTAAATTTATTAGACAAATCTTTGTGGGATCGACCCTACTTCCCCATCTACTAATTTTTATGTGTTTTTAGGGGTAGGAAATTTTAATTTTTGTGGATTCAGAACACATAAGTAGGAATGAAAGGAAAAAAAAGGTTTAATTATGTTCTTAGTCACTATGTTTTTCACAAAATTGAAATTTTAGTATCTCTACTTTTAATTTTAGAAATTTAGTCATTCTACTTTTAATTCTAGAAATTTTGTTGTATACTCTTTTGATTTAATAATTAAAGTCTAATTGATAACTTCATTAAAAGTCTTTTGATTTAATAATCAAAGTCCAATTGATAACTTTATCAAAAGACTTGCTTTAAATTGGATTATATTGTATTTTAAAAAAAAGATGCTCACAAGTTCAATTTAAAGCTGTCTTGAATACATGTAAAAAAAAAAGTGACTTTCTTTTTGTTTGTCTAATAGTACTAAAGAACCTTATTACTCCAAAATTAGAATCGGAAACCTTACAACCCGAAAATTAACATTTTTATTTGCTTATTTGACCTTCAATGTATGTAATATTGGCCACGTGTGTAAAGTTTTTTTATTTAAAAAATAGTACATAATCCAATTTATTAAATGTCTTTTGGAAGTGTTATCAATTGAAATTTAATTGTTAACTTAAAAGAGTAGAGTTTATTAAATGCCTTTTGGAGGTGTTATCAATTGAATTTTAATTGTTAACTTAAAAGAGTAGAGGGACTAAATTATTGTGATTAAAAGTAAGGGCACTAAATTTAGAGGTTTGAAGAGTTAAGGATTGAGAGCACAATTACAGAAAAAAAATAAAGAGAGGGAAAGAGAAAAAGATTAAAAGTTAAATTTTTGTAGGTATCATAGAAACACTCACATTTTCATTGACACAACCTAATAAGAAAACTCAATTTTTTGGGACGTTACATGAATAATTGTTTGTGGATTATTAAGTTATTTTATAATTTCGATCTATTCTATTTGAATCCGAATGATTAAACAAGTATTTTTTTTTACTCTAAATGGCTAAATAAATATATAAATATATATTAAATTTATTTTAGAAAATATATTAATAAAAGCGTGAAAAAATGAAAATTCATCTAAAAGAAGAATATTTTTATAATTTCATATTTGAGTTGGTCATCGATTAAGGTCAGATCAATTAAATAATGTTAATATACATGAGTTTCCTTTTGAGGACTTTAGGTGAGTGAGTAAAGAGTAGAGAAAATAGGGAAGAAATGAAGAAGGGTAGGTGATAAAGTGTGGTTTATTCTAATTAATTTTGAATATGGATGGTAGTAATTTTGGTATTTTATTGATTATTTTATATGTAAGTGTAACACATGTCTAAAATATTAAAATATAACTTAAAACATGAATTTATCATGAAATTAAAAAGTGGCCTATAAGACTTTTAAAATTTAGAATTATTTGTAATTCCCTTAAAACACTTTGGTTTTGCACTCTTCCATATATTTTTTGTATGATTAATAATTTAGCCTATTATAGAAGATCATCCTGCTTGGGGATAAAAATATTGATAATTGATTTGGATCGAAATTTTCAAAAAAAAAAAAAAAACAATCCCTTAGATTATATACTTTGGATTAGATCGTGATTCTGCTAATAAGCTGATATAAAGTCTATATTTACTTCATATGTTATTATTATATTGTATTATTCTTATGGTATTACAATTTTATTGGATTGTTTTAGATCTTCTATTGTAACCAAGTCTCCAAATCAATGTCTATATATTTGAGAGATTTGCCTAGAAAAATTTACTAAGCGTTGGGCACTTAATCTGTTCATGAGAGAACACTTTTGTAATAGTGTTATTTTTATAGTGAAACCTATTGTTGTGGTTTTACTTACTATGACCATAGGGGGTGATCATAATGGTGAGAGTGTTGCATCTTCGAATTGCAAGAGTGAAAGATACGATTACGATGTGTGTGATTGAGTAGGTTCACTTTCTAATTGTTGAAGAGAGTGCATATTTCCCACCGAGCTAGGCTCGCGGGTGTAGGGAAATTGAATTGCGCAACCATCTCTTTGAGTCTTGTGTGTTTACTATTTGTCATTTAGTGCCTGGAGGAGTGCTCACCAACTCAGGCATGAATCTAATTGTACAGTTTCTTCTCTTAGCAATGTCCTTTTTGCTTATTGCACAAATTATCTTTGTGCGATTGGGTGATGCCATGTGATTAAGCATTCTAATTTAAATGGTCCATTAGTTGAGATCATTAATTAGAATTGGGTTCTTCTCATTCGCAAGGCTATTAAGGACTTAAATCGTAAGAGTTGTTGTTAAGGTTTTTCAATTGACAAGGCTTATTTGTCAAGTTGTTCCCACAGTTAATTTACAACTGAGGTTGTTCACCCATCACTTTAATCGACTTATAATTGAGTGAGAAAGTTTTCATAATCCTTGATCAAATCTAAAACCAAAACTAACATCATACCAGAGGCTGGAGCATTTATTAATTTGATTTATTCTACTTTATTTTCAAATTTCTATTTATAATTTGTTGTTTCGATTTTATTTATTTATTTTCATTATACTTTAAACTTCATTTTCTTTATTTTTGCAGGTTCACACCAGCCTTAGATTGGACTTCGTCCATGATAAATTCTAGTTGCAAGATACTTTTGAATTGATTAGACAAATATCACCCTTCAATTCGAACGAGCAAAAGCAATGTTTCCTTACATAATATGGATATGGATTCCAAACATTCATGATTTGGATGTGAATGAGGTGAATTACTTATCCCTTGGTCTATTAGTGAATTATCTCTCCAAGGATTGTGAAAGATGTTCCACTAGAAATATTCTTGTTATTGCTTCGACTCATATTCCTAAAAAAGTGGATCCCACTCCAATAGCACCGAATAAATTAAATACATGTATTAAGATGTGAAAGCTTCTTATTCCACGACAACAGAAGCACTTTTTCACTCTTTCATATACTAGGGGATCTCACTTGGAAAAGAAAATGTTCCATACTAATGGATTCGGGTCCATAACCATGGGTTCCAATGCACGAGATCTTGTAGCACTTACCAATGAGGCCTTATCGATTAGTATTACACAGAAGAAATCAATTATAAACACTAATACAATTAGATCTACTCTTCATAGACAAACTTGGGATTTGTGATCCCAGTTAAGATTGATTCAGGATCATGGGATCCTTTTCTATCAGATAAGAAGGGCATCGACCCTACTTTCCCATCTACTAATTTTTAGATGTTTTTAGAGGTCGGAAATTTAATTTTTGTGAATTCAACACGCATAAGTAGGAATGAAAGGAAGAAAAAGGTTTAATTATGTTCTTAGTCACTATGTTTTTCACACAATTGAAATTTTAGTATATCTACTTTTAATTTTAAGAATTTAGACATTCTACTTTTAATTCCAGACATTTTGTTGTATACTCTTTTGATTTAATAATTAAAGTCCAATTGATAACTTTGTCAAATGTCGTTTGATTTAATAATCAAAGTCCAATTGATAACTTTATCAAAAGACTTCCTTAAAATTGGATTATATTGTATTTTAAAAAATGATGCTCACAGGTTCAATTTAAAGCTGTCTTGAATCCATGTAAAAAAAAACTGACTTTCTTTTTGTTTCTCTAAATAGTACTAAAGAGCCTTACAACTCCAAAATTAGAATAGGAAACCTAATAACCCCAAATTCAACATTTTTATTTGCTTATTTGACCTATAATGTATGTAATATTGGCCATGTGTGTAAGTTTTTTATTTAAAAAAAGTACATAATCTGATTTATTAAATGTCATTTGGAAGTGTTATCAATTGAATTTTAATTGTTAAATCAAAAGAGTAGAGGGACTAAATTATTGTGAATAAAAGAAGGGGACTAAATTTAGAAGTTTGAAGAGTTAAGGTGAAACACCCCAAACTCAGCCTAGACGTTATGGTCGAATCTGGCGATGTCACATGGAATGGGATTTGAAATCAAATTTATCAAGTTAAGACTGTTTCCATTTATTAGCTTCTATTTATCCCTCACCAATTTCAAAATTATTTTCTCGTTAATTTGATACATTTAAAAACATATTCTGTAGCGGAAGCTTTTAAATCCGTGATATTAAAAGAAAACCATTCACGTTTAGGAAAAACGTTGTTTTTAATTAAACCGAGTTTTCGTTGAGTTTTGCAGTTTAAAAGTCCATGAATACAGTTAAAATCCAAAATAAAGGCAATCAGTCCAAAAGTCCCAAATTACATAAAAAAAATACCTCAAACAAAATGGGAAATAAAAACCATAAATGAATTTAAAGCAATTCAATAGACATGTGGTCACCACTGAGTCCTTCGCCGTACTGATCCGTCTAAGTCTGGGATTACCTATACAGATAAAATAGAAAGGGGTGAGTTTACGTAAACTCGATGTGAAATCCCCACAGAAGACATGCATACAGTCAAACAACAGTTATCAGTCAAATACAGTCTGGGGCTTAAGCCTACTACAAAATCAGATACAGTTTAGGCCTTAGCCCATTCAGATACAGTTTCAGATAAAATTTAGGGCCTTAGCCCATCTCAGATACAGTATGCACACAGTAACAGAAATTAGTATCCTACCCACCAGCCTCTACACACCATCTCTGACCATCCCTACACACCAAATGGGGTTTAAAACACCCACCCAGCCCTACACACCAAGTCGTACTGAATGCGGCACATATTAGTAATATTGCAGCTGAGCTGCTAGATAATAGACATGAAAGCCTTTCAGTACACTTCCTCCAATAATCAATCATCCCACCCTAATGCAGGTGCAACTAAACATGCTCAATGCAGACATACAGAAATACATGCTTACATGCTAAAATACAGTTATCAGTCATACATACGGATCAGTAAACATGCAGAAATTTAACATGCTCAATACATACATTTTATATTTAGGTCACGATTTAGGGTCTAAATAGTGCTTATCGACCCTACAGTAGGTTCACAGTCGACTTGGACGACCCGTGCAACCCTAGGAAACATTTTAGCTAAATGGGCCCACACACCCATGTGGTTTGCCCCTATGGGCCCACACGCCTAGATTGGCCTTGCCCGTGTGGATCACACGACCCGGCCCAGATATCACACTCCCATGTGGCCCACACGCCCAGTTCGGTTTAGCCTGTGTGCCCCACACGACTGAGTCTTACGCACAGTATGGCATTTGTTGATCACACGGTAGTGTTATCGCACATGGCCTGTCACACGGGTGACCACACGCCCGTGTGGCATTGACAGTGGCCTTTTTCGGCTTTTGTCGAAAGCTCAATTTCTTTATTTCGAGAACACACCTAGTATCGATTCGCTATAAAAACTACTTTTGAGACATTCAAACCCTAAAACATAGTGTTCAGATGCCCAATTAGCAATTAATTAGGAAAAGATACCAAATCCCGAATTAACTCACAACACTTACCGACGACTAGCACAGATAATAACACGGTTCACTCATCAAAAAGTGTTTCTTTCTCCACTACCTTCACCTATACCAGAAATACTGCAGGAATCAACCTCTAATCGTCAAAATAACATTACAAAGTACCGTAAATCCAACAGTTACCAAAAATCAAAACAGAATTGACCCATTTACCTAAACCCCATGGCAAGCACGAGAACATGAGAATAGCACGAAGAACAAAAGGGAATTCTAACGATTGCCAAATTGAAAAGCAAAGGCAAGGTTTAAGTTAGAGAAAGCAAAAGAAAAACAGCCAAAAAGTTTGATGTCAGATTCTTTTTTGGTTGAAAGAGAAAATTTGAACAGAGGAAAATAATTCTTAAAAAATCTCTACAATCCCTTAATTTACTCCCCCTAATCCCACTAACCTATAACCACTCCAGAATCCCCACTCAGCCGAAACTATTGTCTATCACTGCGTAAAAATAACACCTATGCTCAAGCAGGGATTCGAACTCCAAACCTCCAACACACCCACACATCTTAACCACCAGACCTGCAGGCCCATTCTGTTATATACCTATAAATAATTAAACTTAAACTGTAACATCCTGGAAAGGGCCTATGCATTTTCGGTTTAATTGTATGAAATGACAAGTCTTAAGCATTATGAATAAATTTTTGATATTTTTGGAAACTCAGAAATGTATGAAAATGCATGGAAATGAAAATGAACATTTTTGGAAACCTGAACATTTTTGGAAACCTGGAAATGCATTAGGACATGAACATTTTAGGAAACCCAGAAATGTAAGAAAATGGCAAGTAAACAGAGCCGATCGAAAATTTTAAGAAACTTGGAAATGACCCTAAAATGATGAGTTTTAAAGTTTAAAATAGGAAATCAAGGCAAGAGGGCCTTAAAAGAAAAAGTTGGTAAGTTTTGACACACAAACGGGCAAGGAAAAGTGGCCTGAAGATGGCACTTAGGGCCTATGGAAATGGCGCCATGTGCAAGAGGCATGGGCCTGGGTTCGAATCACAAGGGAAGCAAATAAAAAGAGTTTTATTTTTGCTTCCAGAAGGCCTTGGAGTGGACGGCAAGGCATCTAGAAAAAGAGAGGTTTATCCTCTTTAAAATTCGGCAATTTATGAAGATAATAGAGGATTTTTTTTTTAGGATTATTCATAGGAGTTAAATAATGGATTAAACTCTTTTATTTATGATAAATAAAAGATAAAGCTATCGAGATAGAGGAGTGGTGGCCAAGTAAGGGACTCCTAGCTGATAATTTCTGCTATAAAAGGGAGGCGGAGGGCTACTCATCGCTTTGCTTCTTTTACTTTCTCACAAAATTCCCTAATTCTTCCCCTCTCTGTAGAATTTCTTCTTAAGCAAAATCCATCTTCTCTTCTTCTATTTTCTTCTCCTCTCCTTTACTATTATCAAGCCAAGACACTCTTTGATCCTGTTAAATCTCCATAGCCAATCTCTAAAGCGAAAGGTCAAGAAAGATCCGCTCGATTCATAAGGTAAGGATCTAGTGGTTGTCGATTACAAGAAGAAGTTCAACAAAGTTTCGGGATTTCTACGGATCTAAGGTAAGAGATATGAATATTCGGTCAAGAATTATATTTTTATGTCTCCATGTTAGAATTAAAATCGACATGAAATTATAGGGATTTCACAAACAAACAAAGGAATACTTTCGGATTCAAGATTTAAAAGGTAAGCACCAAAATAAATTCGGCCAAGGCCTATTTTTATATATATATATGGATTATCAAAAGCCAAAACTAATCTATGGAGTAACATAGTGTTTTAGCCGAATTCACAAGGAAGGAATACGAAGATCCTGGCATTTGATTCTTACAATCAATTCGGCAAACAAGGTAAGTGTTAGTAATTCTATTTCTAGTAGGATTAGGTTAAAATCAAAAGGGTATTAATATGTTTATATATGATGGGCCAAATATAGGAGTTAACAGATCTAAAGTCTGAATCTGTGATCGATTCACTTTGGGAATTCAAGGAATCCATTAAGCGAATAAGGTGTGTACCCACACTAACTCCCAATATATTACGGCAATTATTTTATATGTATATATATGAATGTGCATGCGAATAAGAATGTGGCTAAGTGCCACAAATGAGGTAAAAGTACCCAGGTACGTTTCCTACTTCCGATAGGATTACAAATACGATATATATATATATATATTTTTGAATATATAATATGAATGAGAAATAAGATATGCATGATATAAATATTTGGGGCATATGGGATACATGTGAAAGGGGAAGAATAGGTGTTGACTTCGGTCTCACCAACGAAATATGGTGGCTACGGCCTCATTAAGTGAACATGGTAACTTCGGTTACATTATCTGAACATAGTGTCTAATGACGCAACGTATATGGGCGATGAGCACGTCGACTGCAGCGACTACCTTCGATGGTGTGTAGCGGAAGGAGGGTTGACTTAGTAGTCCCCACGGTGTGACCGCGGTGCACGTGGTGGTGTGTAGCGGATGGATAATTAGGCTTGGGTTTGGGTTGCATCATTTTGATACGTATATGTTCTGATATGAATATGTATGCCTGAAATATTGTTTGTTAGTTTGTGTACACATTGAGTCCGTTGACTCACCCCTTTGAGGGACTATTTTTCAGGTGATGAGCAGTAATGGACCGGGTCGGCAGGAGCTAAAGGTGGCCATGCGTAGCAGAGAAAATATTTACGAATTGGGCCTTTATTTTTATAAAGTTCTTTAAATTTTAAGTTTGGACATTATTGATGTAATAAGGCCTAAAAAGCCATAGTTTTATTTTCGTTACTATTATTTACTTGCAATTATTATGCTTCGAAATACTTTACATTTATGATATTAAAATTTTATGTCTTTACATTTAAACCCTAAACTATTTTGTCACCCTAATTAAATGATTTCTAAATCAAATAAACGGGTTTTTAACCTAAGCCCAATCCAAAATGAACAGTTTTCTAAAAATACACCAATATTCTCTAAGTAATAAAAGACTTCGAAAATCGTTTCTCTTAGGGAACATACCAGATCTGGTTCAGGCTCGTGGGCTGGGTGTGGGGTGTTTCAGCTTGGTATCAGAGCCCAGTTTTAAACTCTCGGCCTGTAGGCTAAGGCCCAAAACATTTTCAAAGCGAGCCAAAATGATTTTCTTGAAAAATTAAGCAGGTTTTCTGGCATGGCACCTAAGTCTCCGACCCGCAGTCCACCAGGTAAGTACCCCTAACTCTATGTGTGATTATGTGATTTATATAGGGGTAGAAAAGGCATGGAACGTAGAATAGTGTGATAGGAATTTGAACCCTAGGATTAGACTACTCAAACACATGAAACTCATAAGACTTAATGAACTTAACAAACCTATGGCTAAGTCATTGAGCTAGGGTGTGGTAACCCCTGTACGCATGTCTAGGATTGGATCCTAAGAGCACAGGTATTTAAGCATTCCTAGTGACTCACCTCCTCTTGCGGTATCCTGCAGTGCGTAGCTTTGGTTCACCCTAACTCAGAGGGCTCAGTGGTGTGGCAACCTCCGTGCGCATGTCTAGGAATGGTTTCGGTGAGAGCTTGGTATTTAAGCAGTCCACGTGACTCACCTCCTCTCCACTCAAATCCTACCTGCTGCGTAGCTTTGGTTCACCCTGACCAAGGGGACTCGGTCATAGGCTAAACACAAAGACTAAAACCCGAAAGGGAACTAGCCATGTTTTTTAAAAAAAAAAAGAGAACAAAACAACAAACCCTAGTTTTAAAACTTTTAAAATCACTCTTTTAATTTGTGAAAACCATCTTTACAAATTTTTCCGAAAAATTCTCGATTTTCAAAAATTACAAAAAATACCCCTAGTGGTAAAATTACCAAAATGCCCTTGATTCGCAAATTGTCAAATTTCTCAACGATTTTGCCAAAACTTCATTATTTTATAAACATTCAAAAACCCTAATTTGTAAAATATCAAAATACCTTGATTTTGGAAAATTACAAAATTGCCCCTAACTTACAAAATTACCAAAATGACCCTGATTCCCAAAATTTTTGCAACATCTCCATTTTGGAAGGAACAATTCTCAAAAAGAACCCACAACGTTTTATAACTTTTAAAATATCCATAACTTCTTAAAAGTTTACCCTGGTTTTTGGAAAATTACCGAAAATACCCCCGAGGTCAAAAATTACCGAAATACCCCCGGATTTTGAAATTTCTCCAAATTACCCCGAGACTTTGAATTCTCAAAATACGTTTCGACAAAAACATCAAGGAACGTTTTCCTTTTGAAGAATCACGAAAATGCCCTGTAGGACAAAATTACGAAAATACCCCTAGGTAGCGGAAAAACAACAACAATGAAAATTTCAACATTTCTCTGGATGAACAAAAGTTCATATTTGTTTGATCGATGAATGAATAAATGGAAAGACTGTATGTTTGTATGAATACGAAAGAACCACTCTTAAATTCTTCTTCATAAAACATCTTCGCGGGTAATAAGTGAAACAAGAATACTAATTCATAAAACTTCTTAATCAGATCTCGACGATAGAAAATGAGCTCTAGAGGACGTGGTCGTCGTGGAAGAGGTAGAGGAAGAATGACTGTGTCAGAACCCGTTAGGTCGGGTCAAGGTTCTGACAACGAGATACTGCCATCCGCCACCCCCCACCGTGGGTGTTGAGCAACAATCTCAAACGGGAGAAGATGCTGTGTCACAGTCGTCATGCTTTGCGAGTTTTGGAATTGGTGGCGGTCAGAGAAACAATTCAGAAATCGTAAGTCCAGGCTCGAATGGCTCCGAGCTAATGGAGCCGAGATGTTTCGTGGAGTGTCGGGAGTGGCATCCAAAGATACCGAGTATCGGTTGGAAGCAATCGAGCGCGCATCATGGATGAGCTCGACTTGACCCCTGAGGAGAAGTTGAAAGGGATGGTGGCACCGCACGCGATGAAGCGTACCAATGGTGGTTAATCGTCGAGATGGTGCCACGATCGAGGATCCGACCACGGGAGTATGCGAAAGAGGCATTTCGTAAGAGTATGTGGGAACCGTGTACATAGACGAACAAAGGAAGGCTTTTCCGGGTTGGTGCAAGGAAGTAAATCATGTCGCAGAATATGAGGCGAGAATTTCGAGGTTGAGCCGCTATGCCCGAGAGTAGTGGCAACCGAGCATGAGCGCCGTGTCCGCTTTGAGGACTGGATCGAGGAGGACGATTTGAGATCGTTGATAGCACCGCATCGGAGCGGGATTTCTCTGCTTTGTAGAATAGGTCAAGGTGGCCGGGCGGGATCAAGGATTCTACCAAGCAGGTGTGGATAAGAGTAAGCCGTAAAGAGGTTTTGGATCATTTGGATCATCCGGGAATAAGAGGCCTAGAGTTGACGCCCACGTAATCAACAAGTCGGTACGGCCGGTAGTATCGCCCTTGTGAGCACTGTGGAAAGAGGCACTTAGGAGAGTGTTGGAGGAAGACGGGTGGATGTCTCAAGTGTGGGTCCAAGGACCATATGTTTAAGGATTGTCCCAAGCAACCAAATGAGAGCCGACCGCGCTCTCGTAATGCTAGCCAGCCGGTAGAGGTGGACAGCAAATTTCAAGAAGGTCGTGAACCGAACCATGGAGGAAATAATTCGGGCCGTGGACGTGAAGCACCAAGAAGAGGTGCTGAAGGTACAGACGCGACGCAACCAAGGTTGGTTTATGCAGTTGGCCGTCGCGAGGAGGAAGATGTGCCAGATATGACAACGGGTACGTCCCTTATTTCTGGAATACCCTTAATTGCGTTGCTTGTTATAGAATTAGCTTATGCTTGCATTGCTAGTGAAGTGACTGAAACCTTGGATGTGAACTTAGAGAATGTGCCTAAAAGGTATGATAGTTCTTTAAGATCAGAGTGCGCAGCAATAGCGTAGTGGGGTGAGTTAGACCGTACGATTATTCGTTAGTAAGTAAATTTCGAGGACGAAATTTTGTTTAAGGGGGTAGAACTGTAACATCCTGGAAAGGGCCTATGCATTTTTGGTTTAATTGTATGAAATGACAAGTCTTAAGCATTATGAATAAATTTTTGATATTTTTGGAAACTCAGAAATGTATGAAAATGCATGGAAATGAAAATGAACATTTTTGGAAACCTGAACATTTTTGGAAACCTGGAAATGCATTAGGACATGAACATCTTAGGAAACCCAGAAATGTAAGAAAATGGCAAGTAAACAGAGCCGATCGAAAATTTTAGAAAACTTGGAAATAACCCTAAAATGATGAGTTTTAAAGTTTAAAATAGGAAATCAAGGCAAGAGGGCCTTAAAAGAAAAAGTTGGTAAGTTTTGACACACAAACGGGCTAGGAAAAGTTGCCTGAAGATGGCACTTAGGGCCTATGGAAATGGCGCCATGTGCAAGAGGCATGGGCCTGGGTTCGAGTTACAAGGGAAGCAAATAAAAAGAGTTTTATTTTTGCTTCCAGAAGGCCTTGGAGTAGATGGCAAGGCATCTAGAAAAAGAGAGGTTTATCCTCTTTAAAATTCGGCAATTTATGAAGATAATAGAGGATTTTTTTTTAGAATTATTCAGAGGAGTTAAATAATGGATTAAACTCTTTTATTTATGATAAATAAAAGATAAAGCTATCGAGATAGAGAGTGGTGGCCAAGTAAGGGACTCCTAGCTGATAATTTCTGGCTATAAAAGGAAGGCAGGAGGGCTACTCATCAGTTTGCTTCTTTTTCTGCTCTGCCAAAATTCCCTAATTCTTCCCCTCTCTGCCGAATTTCTTCTTAAGCAAAATCCATCTTCTCTTCTTCTATTTTCTTCTCCTCTCCTTTACTATTATCAAGCCAAGACACTCTTTGATCCCTATTAAATCTCCATAGCCGAATCTCTAAAGCAGTGTCAAGAAAGATCCATTTGATTCATAAGGTAAGGATCTAGTGGTTGTCGATTACAAGAAGAAGTTCAACAAAGTTTCGGGATTTCTACGGATCTAAGGTAAGAGATATGAAAATTCGGTCAAGATTTATATTTTTATGTCTCCATGTTAGAATTAAAATCTGACATGAAATTATAGGGATTTCGACAAACAAACAAAGGAATACTTTCGGATTCAAGATTTAAAAGGTAAGCACTAAAATAAATTCGCCAAGGCCTATTTTTATATATATATATGGATTATCAAAAGTGAAAACTAATCTATGGAGTAACATAGTGTTTTAGCCGAATTCACAAGGAAGGAATACGAAGATCCGGCATTTGATTCTTACAATCAATTCGGCAAACAAGGTAAGTGTTAGTAATTCTATTTCTAGTAGGATTTGGTTAAAATCAAAAGGGTATTAATATGTTTATATATGATGGGCCAAATATAGGAGTTAACAGATCTAAAGTCTGAATCTGTGATCGATTCACTTCGGGAATTCAAGGAATCCATTAAGCGAGTAAGGTGTGTACCCACACTAGCTCCCAATATATTACGGCAATTATTTTATATGTATATATATGAATGTGCATGCGAATAAGAATGTGGCTAAGTGCCACAAATGAGGTAAAAGTACCCAGGTACGTTTCCTACTTCCGATAGGATTACAAATACGATATATATATATTTTTGAATATATGATATGAATGAGAAATAAGATATGCATGATATAAATATTTGGGGCATATGGGATATATGTGAAAGGGGAAGAATAGGTGTTGACTTCGGTCTCACCAACGAAATATGGTGGCTACGGCCCCATTAAGTGAACATGGTAACTTCGGTTACATTATCTGAACATATTGTCTAATGACGCAACGTATATGGGCGATGAGCACGCCGATCGCAAATGACGACCTTCGATGGTGTGTAGCGGAAGGAGGGTTGACTTAGTAGTCCCACGGTGTGACCGGCGTAGTGCGGGTGGTGTGTAGCGGATGGATAATTAGGCTTGGGTTTGGGTTGCATCATTTTGATACGTATATGTTCGATATGAATATGTATGCCTGAAATATTGTTTGTTAGTTTGTGTACACATTGAGTCCGTTGACTCACCCTTTTTGAGGACTATTTTTCGTGTGATGAGCGAAGAATGGACCGGGTGGCAGGAGCTAAAGGTGGCCATGCGTAGTGCAGAGAAAATATTTACGAATTGGACCTTTATTTTTATAAAGTTCTTTAAATTTTAAGTTTGGAAATTATTGATGTAATAAGGCCTAAAAAGCCATAGTTTTATTTTCGTTACTATTATTTACTTGCAATTATTATGCTTCGAAATATTTTACATTTATGATATTAAAATTTTATGCCTTTACATTTAAACCCTAAACTATTTTGTCACCCTAATTAAATGATTTCTAAATCAAATAAACGGGGTTTTAACCTAAGCCCAATCCAAAATGAACAGTTTTCTAAAAATACACCAATATTCTCTAAGTAATAAAAGACTTCGAAAACCGTTTCTCTTAGGGAACATACCAGATCCGGTTCAGGCTCGTGGGCCGGGTGTGGGGTGTTTCATAAACCCTTTGAGCAAGGTTAAGGCTTTATTCAGAAAAAGACAAAAATTCACCCAAGATAGGGCTTGAACTTGGGACCTCCCACACACACCCAGAATACTTAACTACTGAAGTAGACAGATATTTGTGTCACATTTTAACAGAAACAAAAATAAGAATTTTGGGGCGTTACAACTCTACCCCCCGAAAAGAAAATTTTGGCATCGAAATTTACCGGATCAGAACAAATGAGGATACTGCTGACGGTCGCATCCTTAGGCTCCCACGTGGCCTCCTCACTGCTATGATTCCGCCACAACACATTCACTAAAAGGATAGACTTCTTCCGAAGAACCTTTACATCGCGATCCAGAATCTGAATCGACTCTTCCTCGAAAGTCAAGTCTGGCCTAACCTCAATTTCCTCAACAGGGACAATATTAATAGGATTAGAGCAGTAACACCTCAACATCGAGACATAGAAGATGTCATGAATGCGGTCTAACTCTGGAGGTAACTTCAACTGATATGCGACTGGTCTCACTCGCTTCAGAATTCAGCAAGGCCCAATGAACCTAGGGCTCAACTTGTCCTTGCGACCGAATCTCAGAAATTTCTTCCATGGGGAAACCTTGAGAAAAATGAAGTCCCCACAGAATACTTAATATCACGTCTCTTCAGATCCTCATAAGACTTCTGTCTATCAGAAGCTGCGTTCAGACGATCCTGAATCAGACGAACCTTATCCTCAGTCTCAGAAACCAACTCAGGACCCAAAACTCGATATTCGATAAACTCAGTCCAATACAAAGTAGTACGGCACTTACGACCATACAGAGCCTCGTAAGGTTCTATCTAAATACTCGACTGGAAATTGTTATTGTAGGCAAACTCGGCTAACGGTAGATAATCCTCCAAACTGCCTCGAAAATCGATAACACAAGTCCTCAACATATCCTCCAATATCTAAATCACCCTCTTAGATTGACCACCGATCTGAGGATGGAACGCAGTACTGGAATCCAATCTCAAACCCAGAGCCTCATGTAACTTTTTCCAGAACCGAGATGTGAAACGAAGATCCCTGATAAACCGAAATAGTAACATTTTTTAATACCACATTTAGCATGTTTTTGGATGATTTAAGCCTTGAATTATATCATTTAGTGCTCTTAATCCTTTGTTTTCATGTTTTATACTCAGGAAAGCATCGGAGAATGAAAAGAATGGAAAGCAGGCTTAAAACGGACCAAATGGGCCTAAATACAAAATGTACATGGCCTGGGCTCGAGCCACACGGTAGTGCCTTATTAAATAGGCTTGCACACGGCCTGGCCACGATTTGCACGGGCGTGTGCCATGGCCGTGCCCCTGCTGTGCAGAAGAGGAATTTCACTCGGATTTGGATACTTAGGGGTAAAGAAACACATTCCAAAAGCCTATATAAACTCCCTAGGGGGCAACTTAAGTGGAGAGTTCGGCAGAAGCCTTCTGCCAGGGCTTTGTCGATGGAAGCTAGGCCAAAGAGCCAAGCCAGAAGGGTCAGAATTGTGAAATCTACTCTAGGAAAGCCAGTTGATTCATCTCAAGAAGCCAGAATTATACTCAAGACGGAGGATCTCTCCTTCAATTCCTTCAGGGGGTTTTAGGCATTTCTTATGTTTTGTTTTATCTTTTCTTCTGAGATGTTTTCTTTTATTATTATGAACTAAACCCTCAGATACCTGATGGTGATGAAACCTAATATGAATCTTGTTATCATTTGCTAAACTATATGATAAATATTTGATTTGTTCTTAATTATGTGTTCTTAATTCTTGTGTTGATATTTCGCGGATATTAATTCAAGTTTAATGTGCTTAGGTGGAGGAGCAAAAGTCCCTGCTTAAGAGTAGATCTAACATAGTTAAGCGGAGTTGATCGCACGCCTAGATATAGGGTGACAAGATTTTGCCAGATTAGGGAGAAACCTAATATGGGATTCCATAGATCGAGTTATTGCAATTCTAGGGGTTTTAATTTAAAGAGATTTCAATTAATCAACCTTGGGTTAGATGTTATTTGCTTCGAGAGGGGGTTTAATATAACTTAGGGAATCTTACAGATCAAGTCAAATGAATAAATTGTCTAGTTCAGAGTTAGATAAAAGTGAAGTCTAGGTGGATTCTGTAATATCCTAAGATTGGGCTTATGCATTTTTACTTAAATTATATGAGATAGCAGGTTCTATGTGTTATGAATGTGTTATGTGAATTTTTGGAACCTTGGAATATAGGGAAATGTCTTAGAAAATATTAAGTTTAAAGTCTAAAGGAGGGAGCTGAAGTAAGGTGGCCTTAAGAGAAAATGTAAGGGGAATTTGACGTGAAATTGGGCTTAGCAAAGTGGCTACAAGGCGCCACTTAAGGCCCTGGAAATGACGCCACCAGCATGTGAGGAAGGGCTTGTGTTCGAGCCACAGGGGGAGCAATAAGGGAATTTTTATTATTTTTGCTGCAAGGAGCAAAGGTGATGGACGGCACCAAGGCACTTAAGGGATGAGTTTTATTTCTTTTAAAATTCGGCCAGATAAGGGATAATTAATGGATTAATTTTATTAATTTGAAAAGGTGATAAGAGATAAAATAGGAGAATAACAAGGTGAGGCTAGTGTTTGAATAGGAAGCCGAATTTATTAAGAAAGTGTTCATCTTTTTCCTTGTTTTCTTTTATTTTCTCATCTCTTTCTCTCTGGCCGAATCTTCCTTCTCTTCTTTTCTCAAGATTTTCTTTTCTAGTCGAATTCTTCTTAGCATCAAAAGCCAAAAATAAGAACCCCCTAAGCCCTTGTCGATTCTCTCTAAGTACATACTATCTCTTTTCTTCCCTTAAAACCGAAACTCTCTAGTGCTCATCAAAGCCGAATATCTTTTGGGTCAGGCAAAGGTGCTGTCGACTACAACTTTAAGGGGTCATTCGGGGTTTGGCCTATCGTCGACTACAAAGGAGAAAGGTTTTGAGATTACAAGGATTTAAGGTAAGTGAATATGCTAATCGGCCAAAGGCCATTTGTTATGATTTAAATGTTAGAAATTGATCTAACATGTACCTATAGGTAGTTCGACATCTTCAAGACAAGAGATCAATTCCGGGATTTAAGATTTGCAAGGTAGGTGACTAAGCACATTCGGCCAAGGCCATATTTGGTAGTTCAATCTATTTTTATTATTTTGTTTAAAAAGCCGAAACTAACTAGTTCAATGATTAAGAGTATAGCCAATTGCAATAAAGAAACATCACAAAGTTTCGGGATTTGTTTAGGAATCAAATTGACAGCAAGGTAAGATTTTGAGTGTGATAAACCCTTCGAGATTTGATTATTTGGCCGAATGGCCTATAGCTAAAGTATGTAGTGTTGGCCGAATATAGGAATTGAAGATCTAAAGCAATAGATCGGGTTTCGGGATTTCAGTAAACTTGCTAAGTGAATCAAGTGTGTACCCACACTATCTCTTAATAGATTTATGGCACCTAATTAATGTATGTGTTTATAATAATGTGAATATGGCTAGGGTACCATGCAATGGTACGAAGCACTCAGGTACGTTTTCCTACTCCTACTAGGAATATAATAAGATCTGTTATGGCACGTATGTGAAACTATCTGAATGTGAATAAGGGATATGACCCGGTTAATGAGTATTTGTATGACATGGGGCATATGGGATATTATGAAAGGGGAAGTGAATGTGGTGACTTATGTCACGATATCTGAATTTGGTGACCTCGGTCACAATTATCTGAATGTGGTGACTCATGTCACAATTATTTTATCTGGTAGCTATGCCACAATATTTATAAGGGCGACGAGCACGTCGACTGCAGCGACTGCCCTCGATGGTGTGTAGTGGATGGAGGGTTGACTTAGTAGTCCCCACGGTGTGTAGGTTGGTACGGGCGATGTGTAGCGGATGGCATCTAGGTTTGGGCTCGGGTTTGCATCATATTATTTAAATGTTATATGTACATGTATGACTTGATATGCCTGAATTTGTTAGGACTTAGTGTTGTGGTTACACATTGAGTCTGTTGACTCACCCCGTTGAGGGAATATTTTACAGGTGACGAACAGTGATGGACCGGGTCGGCAGAAGCTTGTGGTGGCCATGCTCAGCTTGAAGTTTACTTAATTTTGGACTTTTACATTTTAAGTATTTGGATTTATTTTGGATTTTAAATTTTGATGTAATAAGGCCATAGTTGAACTATTCTATTTTTTATTTATTTATTATGTTACGAATTGTTATCAGATTAAAAATTTTGTAAATTTATTTTTAAATAAACTCTAAATGTTTTGTCACCTAAAATAAAGGGTTTTTAATATAAGATAAACTTGTTTTCAACTCGAGCCCAACCCAACAATAATCTTTCTTTCAAAACACACAGTTTTTCCTAAGTAATAAAAGAATTTTGAACCGGATTTCATCAAGGAACATACCAGATCCGGTCAAGGCTCATGGGCCGGGTTTGGGGTGTTTCAGATTCTTCCTTGGGTATTGTCATAATCAATTGGTTTTTCCCACAAGTATTTCCTTAATTTTGTTCTATTTGTATTTGCATCTTTAGCTTAGTAATTAGTTAATTATAGATTAAAACAACAAATCATTTCAATCTTAAGGCTAAAAAATAAAAAGAGAGTTAGTATTAGTACTTCAGGTTCCTTTGGGTTCAACATCCTGGTCTTGCCTTAACTATACTACTGTTCGATAGGTGCGCTTGCCTCAATATCGTTGTCATAGTTAGTTTCCAGGTTCGATCATTCTCATTATAAATTTTAAGACTTTGACATTACATAAAACAACGATCAATCCCTATCAGAAATGATTGAGACCGATACCCCATGCAGTCTCACTATCTCAGAAATATAGAGCTTCGTCAACTTCTAAAGTGAATAGTCAGTATAAACCTCATGTGCCATATCCCGATACGATGAAGAAAGACCACACAGATGAATAATTCGGTAAATTTCTTAAACTTCTAAAAAATTACATATTAACTTATCGTTTCTTAAAGCTCTTTGGCAGATGCCAGATTCGGGGAAATTTTTAAAAGAGAATTTGACAAATAAACGGAGGTTAGACGATACGTCGCATGTAGAGCTAAATGCAGTGTGCTCAGCAATTTTGCAAAACAAACTACCACGAAAATCAAAAGATCCAGGGAGTTTTACAATTCCATGTTTAATTGGTAGTTTATTTGTGGATAATGCTTTAGCTTATTTAGGGGCAAGCATAAATGTCAGGCCTTATAAAATGTTTAAACAACTAGGCCTAGGGAAACCCAAGCAAACTAGGATGAGCATTCAATTGGCTGATAAAACTATTAGAGTTCCTAGGGGTATAATCAAAGATGTTCTAGTAAAAATTGATAAATTCATATTCCAGTAGACTTCGTTGTTTAGACATGGATGAGGACAATAATGTTCCTTTAATTTTAGGAAGACCTTTTTTAGGAACTACTAGAACTAAAATTGATGTTGGTACAAGAGAACTTATACTTCGTGTAGGTGATGAGACGATCACTCTTCAAGCTCTTAACTCGACTAGGACATCAAGTAATAAAGGTGAGAACATAAATTCTATTAATGACCATTCAGTTAAACCTTCTTTTCAATAAGCACCATGGAACTACACAAATGAACCAGATCCTAGACCTCATGCAAACAAGGAAATAACTCACGAGGAACGAAGGCTTCAGATCGATGAACTAGACGAGTTGAAGACACATTTCAAATAGAAACTAGGAACACACGAAGCTAAACCGAGGCAACACCATAAGCCAAACCAATTTAAGATAGGAGATCAGGTATTGTTGAATAAAACAGTCCCTCAGATCGCCACTTTAGACCGCGATACAAACAAAGAAATCCCTTTTGAGGTACTGAATATCTTCCCATATGGAACAGTCAAGGTAACTAATCCTAAATTCGACACTTTTAAGGAAAACACTACTTGACTCGAACCATATAATGATTATAAAACTGATAGCAGGGGAGAGGAGTTTCAACTCCTTAAACTACAATGAATACATGAATGAGAGATAAGTCTACTTTAAGACTTTAAACGAGCACTTCTCGGGAGGCAACCCGATCACTAACCCAACGAATTAGTTTAGTTTTATTTATTATCATGTTTAGGCGCAGGTTCCCATACCCACACGGCCTTGCACACGGCTGTGGCTGTGGCTGTGTGGGCACCACAGGTAGGTACATAGGCGTGGCCATAGCCGTATGGAAACAGGGCAAAAATTTTTTGATAACATGGACCGCGATAAATAGCCACGGCCATGCGATGCAGTCGTGGCCGACGCTGATTAAGCCATACGGGTGTAGAAACCTCTACAAAGGCATGAGAGAAGTGAACGAACCACCACAAGACCGTGCGATACGACCGTGTGACCTAACACCCCCATGGCACACGGGCGTGGAGAGTCACAGATCTCAGATTTCTATTTAAAACCCCCTTCTCACCTACTCCCAAATTTCCCCTTCTTTCATACCCTAACCACCACATCCCTTCCCTTTTTCTTTAAACTTTCCCCTCTCATTTTCCTTTTTCCCTTTCCCTCACTCTTTATCTACACCACCATTCCCATGTCAAAGAAGTGAAAGGAGCCCAGCACAGTCTCCCCGTACGAGACCGATCCACATAAGTTCATTCCTACCGCTTCATTAACTCGACAGGACAAAGACCTTTGAGTCAATTTATTTTTTTCCTTTTTTTTCTCTTCTCTTTTATTTTCCTTCTCTTTATCTCTCTTGTGCTTAATTTATATTATTATAATTTGATTTCTTTAATTTAGGTTAAAAGGGCTGTTAGGGAATCACCACACCACGACCCTAGTATCCACCATCACTGGCGTATCCTCTTCCAACTAGGCCCGAATTTCCCTCGTTTATTTTCTTTGACTCCATCCAAACTTCAGGAAGTTTCACTTCTCTCCCTACCTTATGATTTTCTTACTACATTGTGGATACCTATCTTTGTACATTGAGGGTAATGTACATCTTAAGTGTGGGGGTGAATTTTAAAAGTTCTTAACTTTTTGCATTATTCTCAAAACTCTGAATTATGTCTTGTTCTTAAGTAATTTTCTCATATTACAAATTAAAATGAAACCTCTATTGATTTATGATTTTTATTGACATGTCTTGAATTAAGTCATAGATAATTGCGCATTGATGATTTAAACTTTAAGATACTAGAGAATCAAGCATGATAAGTCTATTTTCCATAATTAAAAATTTCTAGGTTGTTTTCCTAAATTTAAATATTACTTTGAAGTTTGAAATTTGCTAGGTTGACATCAAAAACCATAATTATTGTGAGATTTTGAGCCTTTTAGAGCATACATTCCTTTCTTGCTCACTTTATTGATTATGAGTGTGTCAACATTGATTTGTTATTCTAGAACTTGCTTCGATTATACATGTCGAGACCGCACTTTTGATTTGATATACAAAGATGATAAAGGCACTTAGGATTTAACCCACTTACTCCACTAAAAGCCTACCTTCATAATTAACCCCTAGTGAACCCCTTTGATCTTAACAAACCATTTCTTGACTCACCCACTAATATTAACCCGAAGCCCCATTATTAACTTGTTTATTCCATTTTCTTGACTTTCCTTTTGTCGAGATTTGATTTGATCAGTTTCCTAATTATTTTATTTATTTCAGTAGTTAAAATCATCTTTTATTATGTACTTGATTTGTTCTTAAAAAAAAGAATTGAAAATATATTCATCATTAGTTCTATGTTCTATGAAGCTTAAATAGTTAAATTCACATCTTTTGAAGAAGCTCGTGTTATTAATGTAATTATTCATTATTAGTTCATTGTTTCTAGTTAGTTAATTTGTCAATTCAATCTCGATTCTAACCCTCTTTTTCAGCCTTTATCCACACCTTTAACCCAAGCCCTGTTACAACCCTTTTTAAAAACCTTTTGATTTGTGTATCATCTCATTTTATAGTGGTGGAGATGTGATTTTCATGCAAGCCTATGGTAATAACTCTTTATGTTTGACTTTTGAATGCTTATCTTGAACCTTAAACACTTCGAGTGATTTGAGTGAATCCTTAATGAGGATGTCAATCCTTGTCGGTTTTGAATCAAAGGTAATTATTTAGGTAAAGGGAAACACTTAGGTTTTCATGCTACAAAAAAATTTATGACTTTGATTGTTTGAGTCCTTAGGACTCTTTGAGTTAAATTATCCATGTATAAATTGTCTATGAATTATGATAAGACATTGTTGATGAGAATTATGAATTGGGGGAAGTTATTTTTAATTGTGAGTTGAGAATTTTGCTTGAGGACAAGCAAAAGCTTAAGTGTGGGGGTATTTGATAAACCATAATTTACACATATTTTAACCCCATGCTTGGCTTAATTTTTGATGAATACTCGTTAGATTTGATAAATTCGATCCTCCTAATCTCTTAATTTCATGTTTTATACTCAGGAGAGCTAAGGAGTCGAAAAGAACAAGAAACGGGCTAAAAAGGGACAAAATAGGCCAACCTTAGAGACTCACACGGCCTGAGCTATCACCCACAGCCGTGTGTTTCGAGTAAAAAACTGAGACACGACCGTGTGTGGCGAACAGGATCGACCACGGCCAAGAGAGTCGACCATAGGCGTGTCACACGGGCGTGTCCCTACCTTAGCCAAGATGAGTTTCATTCGAAATAGGATACTTGTGGGCCAAGTAAGGCATCCCGAAAACCTATATAAACACCGTAGAGGGCAACCTAAAGGGGGAGTTTGACAGAAGGCTTCTGTCAGGGCTTTTGACAGAGAGCGAAGCCAGAGAGGGTTGAATATAAAGAATTACTCGAAGAAAACCAGTTGATTCATCTCAGAAGCCGGAATCATGCTCAAGACTGAGGATTCTCCCTTTAGTTTCCTTAAAAGAGTTTTAGGGTTTTTCTTTATGTTTTGTTATTTAATTACTTCTGAGATGTATTCTTTTCAAAACATGAACTAAACCCCTCAAATACCAGAGGGGATGAAACCTAAGACGGATCTTGTTATTGTTTTCTGAACTGTATAATAAATACTTGATTTGTTCTTAATTATGTGTTCTTAATTCTTGCTTTAATATTCCAGGATATTGATTCAAGTATTAATATGCTTATTCAGATGAGCAAAAGTCCATGTTTGAGAGAAGATCTAGCATAATTAAACGGAGTTGATCGCACTCCTAGAGATAGGACGAATAAAATCTGCCGGATTAGGGTCAAACCTAATATGGGAGTCCATAGATCGAGTTAATGCAACACTAGCGGTTTTAATTAGAAAGAGATTTCAATTAATCAACCTAGGGTTGGATGTTAGTAGCCTCAAAAGAGGTATTAATATAAATTAGGAAATCCTACGGATCAATCCAAGTGAATAAATCATCTGGTTCAGAGTTAAATAACAAGTGAAGTCTAGGTGGATTCTGTAACACCCTTAACACGTATCCGTCGCCGGATTAGAGTTACGGGCATTACTAAGAATATTATCTCAATGAAACTTACTTATAGGATTGAATACACCTAATTACAAACTTTATCCCATTTGGCCGAATTATACAAGGTCATATTTATAAAATATTATAAGCATTACAAACTTCTAAAATAACTTCATCTTAAAACCCAAACACTCAACCAGATCAGGTACTCACATATAAATAAATACATATATATAATGTAGATATGCTCATTTACCATATTCGAAAAATAGGTCAAAATAGCTAATGTCTTAAACATGTGAATTACAAGTGCATTTTTACCTAGGTTAGTTTGAAATATACATGCATTACATATCAAAATTTTTAATTCATGACATTGACAAAATTTTATATACGCACACAAAAAATTTTCTAAACGTTACTTAAATTACACATTAAGTACTTTAATTGTATCATATCTATTCATAATGTTAAGCAAATAAACATTCCAAAATTATACAACTTATACATACTTCACAAGCATATAACCCAAAATCATAGTCATAACAATTTCTTGAAATTTGAATACCTAACATCTCCATAAATAAATAATCTTATAACATTTTCATGAGAACAACCTAATATAACCATTTTGTAATTGAAGGCATACCTAAGCATAGCAAGTCTTCACAATAATTAACCGAATTAAAGTAGCCACATTTCATTTTATTAATCTATCACATATACTTTACGCATGATTAAGATTCAACCCTAAACTATCAAGTTGACCATCAAAGATCGAAATACATATACATATCATGACATATATCTATTAAACCATTTCATATAATTCCTAAACCACATCCAAACACAAATGATAATTCATGGCATGAGCAAATTATATCATCAAAACGCAAAGACAAGGTTTAACCAAAATAGATAGCCATTTTCGCATGGCTAATCATAATTACACGAATTCACATCATTATTTATAAAGCTTAGTCTAGCCTATACATGCCTTTTTGAATCTAAAACTAAGTTATTCAATACCAAAATTAAGTCGATAGTGCGGTTGACTTCTTCAAAGATCCTTCGAGTCCGTAGCTTGGATCAAAAAGAAATCTATAAAACAGAGGTGGACAAGAACAGAGCACACACAGTAAGTTGCTATCTTAGTAAGTCTCAAGTAAATGTAATATATTGAATATACACTTAAACACGTTAATCTCCAAGTTTATAGTATAGAACTTAATACATCATTATGTAAAATATACATAGCCGAATAATAATAATACACTTAATATAATTTCTTCTCCACGACATCATGGACAAATACATTACAAACTCACATGATTAACACTTTATAAGATATACAAATATATAGAATCACATGAACCAATCTAGGCATCAATCTCTATTTCTACTTACCATATATATATATATATATATATACATACATAACACTTTCGATTCTTTCATCACCGATTCTTCCATTTTATAACCAAAATTTACACTGTAACATACATGTATATAACTCTAGTTCACCTATAAGTAATGTTCGTACATATAAACGACAAGCTCAACCTCATAATATAAAACACTTATTGAATTGTCCATTTCATCACATCATGTTTAATTAAAACAATAAGAATTTATCTCATTTCATTCCTTACTAACATAGTAAGATAGTTCTTACCCGAGCTTCTCACATATCATTTAATATGCCATACCTCGTTTCCTTCTCAATTTCTTCGTTTATATCGTATCACCAAATTAAGTCTACTAGACCAAAGGTCCGAAATATATAAAGCACCTAAGCAATTAGCCTTGCTAGGCTATAAGCCCGATTCGATCCACCAAGGCACAAGGCCCGCTAGGCTCAAAGCCCGACTAAGTCACCGGCACAAGGCACCGCTGCTGCTCAAAGCCCGACTAAGTCACCAGCGCACAAGGCACGCTGGGCTCAAAGCCCGATTAAGTTACCAAGCACAAGGCACCGCTAGGCTCAAAGCCCGAATTAACATTATAATGAATCATTCAATGCACATTTCTCAACATTTGCATCCCGAATAACCTATGTAATACTTATCACTTTCACAAAATAACCGAGCATACTTATTACACTGTACTTTCAACAATTAAAACTCAATCCAATATCACACCAATACATTCGGCCATTTCACACATTTATGCCTCGAATATTCAAATTTCATCATTTGATATATTCATAAAAAAAATTCTTTAACGTATATTTACTTAAGGACTTACCTCGGCTGTCGGCGGACAGCGTAGACCGACTATTCAATAACCTTCGTCTTTCCCCGATCAAAATCCGTTTTTCTTTGTTCTTGATCTAAACACATAAAAATTTAGATCATTCAAGTACGTTTCATTTCAATTTAGTCTCAAATCACATAAATGGGAAAATTACCCTTTTTACCCCTAAGGTTTCACATTTTTACACTTTGGTCCTAATTGCACAAAACACAAAATACACATAATTTGCACATAATTCTTTAGGGCCGAATACTCCTAGGGACTATACAAGTCCATATTTTTCATTTATTTTGCAAATAGGCCCCTCTAAAATTTTATTTCTACAATTTAACCCTAAATACTCAATTTCATCAAAACTTCCAATACAAAACATACTAATCTTTTACATATCTTTCATCTAAAATCATAAAATATCTAAAACCACATGAACACAACAATGGTCGAACATCAAGCATGATTAGATTTAAAAATTTTAACATGGGTCAGCTGCGGTTCGAAGCAACGATCTCAAAAACGTAAAAGTTATCAAGAATCGAAATCAAACTAACCTTGAATTTGTGATTGAAGTTGCCGAAATTCAAAGGAAACCAAACCCCATTTCTTTTCTCAACATTCGGCCAAGCAAATAAAGGATGATAATGGCCATTTTTTTATGTTTTATTTAACATATATTTAACATTTATTCATTTACCTTTATAACCTTATTACAAATAATTATACAATATAAAAATTAAGGTTAAACATGTCATATGTCACCCACTAACTAAAAAAAATGGGTTATTTACCCATTTAATGCTTCATATTAAGAAGCCATCATCATTCTAACACTTTACACTATAGCATGCAACTTTTACGCTTTACGCGATTTAGTCCTTTTTATCAAATTAAGCACTCAAACCATAAAATTTTTCTACGAAACTTTCACACACATTAATTCACATATAAGTAACACAAAATATAATACATTAAAATTTATCGGACTCGAATTCGTGGTCCCGAAACCACCGTTCCGATTAGGGTCAAATTCAGACTGTTACAACTCTCCCCCCTTAAGGATTTTCGTCCTCAAAAATCTTACCGTTAAACAACGTCGGATATTGTTGCCTCATTAAATCCTCAAGCTCCCAGGTAGCCTCTTCATATCCGTGCCGATACCATAGTACCTTCACTAATGGGATTCTTTTGTTTCTTAACTCTTTCATTTCCCGAGCTAAAATACGGATCGGTTCTTCCTCATATGTCATATCGGGTCGGATTTCAATCTCAGATGGAACAATCACATGTGACGGATCTGATCTATATCTACGAAGCATCGAAACGTGAAATACATCATGTATCCTTTCCAAATCAAAGGGTAACCTCAATCTATAAGCAACAGGCCCAATACGTTCGATGATTTCATACGGTCCGATAAATCTCGGACTCAACTTGCCTTTCCGACCAAATCGGAGTACTTTCTTCCACGGAGAAACTTTTAAGAATACTCGATCTCTGACCTGAAATTCAATGTCTTTACGTTTCAAATCAGCATATGACTTTTTTCAGTCTGAGGCAACCTTCAAAGTATCTCTGATCACAGCTACTTTTTGTTCAGTTTCTTTGATCAAATCGACCCCGTGTATCTTGTTCTCACTAAGCTCAGTCCAATATAATGGTGTTCGACACTTGCGACCGTATAAAGCTTCATAGGGTGCCATTTTGATACTGGATTGAAAGCTATTATTGTAAGTAAATTCAATCAAAGGTAGGTATCGTTCCCACGTACCTTCAAACTCAAGAACGCAACATCTCAACATGTTCTCAAGTATCTGAATAGTTCGCTCAGACTGACCATCTGTCTGCGGATGAAAGGCTATACTACAATGAAGTTTAGTACCTAAAACATCTTGCAACTTCTTCCAAAACCGCGATGTGGATCTCGGGTCTCTGTCTGAAACAATGGAACTCGGTACACCATGCAATCTCACAATCTGTGATACGTACAATTTAGCCAGTTTATCGAGTGAATAGTCTGAACGAACTGGAACAAAATGAGTTGATTTAGTCAATCTATCAACTATAACCCAGACGGTATCTTTCTTACTCGGTGTCATAGGGAGACCGGATACAAAATCCATTGTAATTCTATCCCATTTCCATTCAGATATCATGATTGGCTGAAGTAGTCCGGATGGCACTTGATGCTAAGCTTTTACTTGCTGACAAACTAAGCATTTCGAAACAAATTCAGATATATCCCGTTTCATGCGCGGCCACCAATAGAACTATTTCAAATAATTATACATCTTTGTGCTACCCGGATGTATCGATAATCGACCACTATGAGCCTCACTCAGAATCATCTGAATCAAACCTGAGTTCTTCGGAACACACATTCGGCTTTTAAAATTCAAACAGTCATTTGCATCAATTTGAAACTCTGATTCCGCATCTTTTTCACACCGAATTCGTCTAGCAATCAAATCTTTGTCAACTTTCTGTGCATCACAAATTTGCTGAATAAACATCGGTCTTGCTTGTAACTCGGCTATGATCGAACCATCACCAGACATAACCATCTGTGCGTTCATTGCACAAAGAGCAAACAATGATTTTCGACTTAATGCATCTGCAACAACGTTAGCTTTCCCCGGATGGTAGTCAATCACCAGCTCATAGTCTTTCAACAATTCTAACCATCTGCGTTGTCTCAAGTTCAAATCTTTCTGAGTCATCAAATACTTTAGACTTTTATGATCCGAATAAACGTGACATTTTTCGCTGAATAAATAGTGACGCCAAATTTTCAATGCGAAAATAATGGCTGCTAATTCCAGATCGTGAGTCGGATAATTTCTTTCATGCAGCTTCAATTGTCTCGAAGCGTAGGCTATAACTTTACCTTCCTGCGTCAAACGCAACCCAACCCATTCAAAGAAGCATCACTAAAAATGACAAATTCTTTACCTGATTCAGGCTGAGCTAACACTGGAGCTTCGGTCAAAAGGGCTTTCAGCTGCTCGAAACTTTTTTGACACTTTTCTGACCACTGAAACTTGACATCTTTCTGTAGTAGCTTTGCCAAAGGTGTAGGTATCACGAAAAAACCTTTTACAAACCGTCAGAATATCCATGCAAGGCCTAGGAAGCTTGAATCTCGAAAACATTCTTTGGTGGTTTCCAATCAAGTACAGCTGCTATTTTGCTTGGATCCACCCGAATACCTGATGCTGAAACAACATGACCCAAGAAGCTGACTTCATTCATCCAGAACTCACACTTACTAAACTTTGCATATAGCTGTTGATCTCAAAAAGTTTGTAGCACTAATCTCAAATGCTCGGCATGCTCGATTTCATCTTTGGAGTAGATTAGTATATCATCAATAAACACTACTACAAACCGATCCAAAAACTGTCTAAAGACCCGATTCATTAGATCCATAAAAATAGCAGGTGCATTAGTGAGTCCAAAAGGCATAACCAGAAACTCAAAATGTCCGCACCTCATCCGGAATGCGCTTTTGGCACATCTCGTATCTCTCGACTCATAATCGATAATAACCCGATCTCAAATCTATCTTTGAAAATACCGAAGCCCCTTTCAACTGATCAAACAAATCATCAATCCGAGGTAGCGGATACTTATTCTTTATAGTTACCTTATTCAGTTGTCAATAATCAATACACATTTGCATCGTTCCATCTTTCTTCTTCACAAAAAGAACTGGTGCACCCCAAGGAGAGAAACTCGATCGTGCAAAATCCCTATCTGTTAACTCTTGCAACTGTGCTTTAAACTATTTTAACTCAAGAGAGGTGCCATCCGATCACGGAGCTATCGAGATCGGAGTCGTTCCTGCACTAATTCAATGCCAAACTCAATCTCTCGTACTGGTGGTAAACCCAGTAGTTCTTCAGGAAACACATCTGGGTATTCACACACAACTGGTACAGATTCAATATGCTTTTCAGACACTTTATTATCCAGTACATAGGCCAAATAAGCTTCGCACCCTTTTCTCACATACTTCCGGGCTAACATCGAGGATATTACTATAGGAAACCCACTTAAATCACTGGATTCAATTCTGATGATCTCACCGTTCTGACATCTCAAATCAATAAGCTTTCTTTTGCAATTCACCACTACATCATGTAAAGTTAACCAGTCCATTTCCAAAATTATATCGAACTCATCGAAGGGCAACAACATTAAATCGGCTGGGAAGCAAGAATCCCGAATCATCAATGGGCAACCTCTACACACTTTATTAACAAGCACACATCTATCCAAAGGGTTGGACACACGAATCACGAACTCAGTAGACTCAACTGGCAGAGTCTTACAGAATACTAGAGTTTCACACACATATGAATGAGTCGAACCAGGATCAATCAATGCAATCACAGTAGTATCATAAAGGGTGAAAGTACCGGTAATGACATCGGGGGAGGAAGCATCCTCTCTGGCTCGTGTAGCATAAGCTCTAGCTGGAGCTCTAGCCTCTGATCAAACTGTAGTGTTCTTCGTTCCTCTCTGACTACCACCTACATTGCCTCATATCCGGGTGGCCTACCTCGACCGACGTGTTGTTCGACTTAATGTTCGAATCAGATTCTCTTTCAACTAACATCGGACATTCCCTAATAAAATGATCCGATGATCCACATTTAAAACAAGACCGATCATGGAATCTACAACTCCCGAATGCCATTTCCCACAAAGGCTTGCATTCAACTCGATTCTGTGGAGCGTTACCAACACCGCCATCGAGGTAGCTCTCGGAGCCCACCGAGGTCGATCTCGTCTAGGTAAGTCCAAGTAGCTTTATGTCTACCGAAGTCATCTCTCGAACTTCTTAGATGTGGAATGGAAAGTCTTACCCGACGATCTCTTACGAGTGTCTCTAGCTTCCTCACCTTTCTTTTCTCCTTTCCGAGCTCTTCAGCTTTGCAAGCTCGCTCGACTAGAGTCACAAACTCTTTCATTTCAAGAATGCCAACAAGCAACTTTATATCTTCATTCAGACCGTCTTCAAACCTTTTGCACATAATGGCTTCAGTAGAAACACACTCTCTAGCATATCTGCTGAGCCTGACAAATTTTCGTTCATATTCTGTCACAGTCATTCGCCCCTGCTTCAGTTCAAGAAATTCTTTTCGTTTTTTGATCGATAAATCTTTGACTGATATATTTCTTGCAGAATTCATTCTGGAAGAAATCCCACGTCACTTTTTCTTTCGGAACCACTGATACTAGTGTATTCCACCAGTGATATGCAGTGTCCCGAAGTAAAGATATAGCACACTTCAGGCATTCGTCTGGAGTACAGGATAGCTCATCAAGTACCCGAATAGTGTTATCAAGCCACATTTCGGCTCGCTCTGCGTCATCGTCATCATTGGCCCTGAATTCTTCGGCACTAAATTTCCTGATTTTATCAACTGGAGGCCTACTAGATCTCATCGGATCTATCATCGGGGGTGCTGAAGGTATCGGAGTTGGATTATTAGGGGTTGGAGGTTGGTGTACAGCTGGGTTAGTCTGAATAAACTGGGTAAACCACTCGTTCATCATCTGATAGAAGGCTTGTTTAGCCTCCCCCTCATGGCTACCCGAAACTGGTCGAGAGTCTACCGGCACTGATTCGCGTGCACGGTCAGGCGCTACACTCTCTACACCACCCGCTACGGCTCTTTCAGGATCAGTTCCCATTTACTAAATAAAACACAGTTCAGAATGTCAGAAGTCACCACACTATCAATATATAACAAAGGCATGTATAGCTAGACTCACACGCGCTACGGTAGTCCTAGAATCGACTAAACCGTAGGCTCTGATACAAATAAAATGTAACACCGTTAACCCGTATCCGTCGCCGGATTAGAGTTACGGGCATTACTAAGAATATTATCTCAATGAAACTTACTTATAGGATTGAATACACCTAATTACAAACTTTATCCCATTTGGCCGAATTATACAAGGTCATATTTATAAAATTTTATAAACATTACAAACTTCTAAAATAACTTTATCTTAAAACCCAAACACTCAACCAGATCAGGTACTCACATATAAATAAATACATATATATAACGTAGATATGCTCATTTACCATATTCGAAAAATAGGTCAAAATAGCTAATGTCTTAAACATGTGAATTACAAGTGCATTTTTACCTAGGTTAGCTGAACATATACATGCATTACATATCAAAATTTTTAATTCATGACATTGACAAAATTTTATATACGCACACAAAATTTTCTAAACGTTACTTAAATTACACATTAAGTACTTTAATTGTATCATATCTATTCATAATGTTAAGCAAATAAACATTCCAAAAATTATACAACTTATACATACTTCACAAGCATATAACCCAAAATCATAGTCATAACAATTTCTTGAAATTTGAATACCTAACATCTCCATAAATAAATAATCTTATAACATTTTCATGAGAACAACCTAATATAACCATTTTGTAATTGAAGGCATACCTAAGCATAGCAAGTCTTCACAATAATTAACCGAATTAAAGTAGCCACATTTCTGTTTATTAATCTATCACATATACTTTACGCATGATTAAGATTCAACCCTAAACTATCAAGTTGACCATCAAAGATCGAAATACATATACATATCATGACATATATCTATTAATCCATTTCATATAATTCCTAAACCACATCCAAACACAAATGATAATTCATGGCATGAGCAAATTATATCATCAAAACGCAAAGACAAGGTTTAACCAAAATAGATAGCCATTTTCGCATGGCTAATCATAATTACACGAATTCACATCATTATTTATAAAGCTTAGTCTAGCCTATACATGCCTTTTTGAATCTAAAACTAAGTTATTCAATACCAAAAGTAAGTCGATAGTGCGGTTGACTTCTTCAAAGATCCTTCGAGTCCGTAGCTTGGATCAAAAAGAAATCTATAAAACAGAGGTGGACAAGAACAGAGCACACACAGTAAGTTGCTATCTTAGTAAGTCTCAAGTAAATGTAATATATTGAATATACACTTAAACATGTTAATCTCCAAGTTTATAGTATAGAACTTAATACATCATTATGTAAAATATACATAGCCGAATAATAATAATACACTTAATATAATTTCTTCTCCACGACATCATGGACAAATACATTACCAACTCACATGATTAACACTTTATAAGATATACAAATATATAGAATCACATGAACCAATCTAGGCATCAATCTCTATTTCTACTTACCATATATATATATATATATATATATATATATATATATATACATAACACTTTCGATTCTTTCATCACCGATTCTTCCATTTTATAACCAAAATTTACACTGTAACATACATGTATATAACTCTAGTTCACCTATAAGTAATGTTCGTACATATAAACGACAAGCTCAACCTCATAATATAAAACACTTATTGAATTGTCAATTTCATCACATCATGTTTAATTAAAACAATAAGAATTTATCTCATTTCATTCCTTACTAACATAGTAAGATAGTTCTTACCCGAGCTTCTCACATATCATTTAATATGCCATGCCTCGTTTCCTTCTCAATTTCTTCGTTTATATCGTATCACCAGCATTAAGTCTACTAGACCAAAGGTTCGAAATATATAAAGCACCTAAGAATTAGCTTTCACTAGGCTATAAGCCTGATCGATCCAAGACAAGGCCTGCTAGGCTTAAAGCCCGAATTAAGTCACCGGCACAATGCCTGCTAGGCTCAAAGCCCGAATTAAGTCACCGGCACAAGGCCTGCTAGGCTCAAAGCCCGAATTAACATTATAATGAATCATTCAATGCACATTTCTCAACATTAGCATCCCGAATAACCTATGTAATACTTATCACTTTCACAAAATAACCGAGCATACTTATTACACAGTACTTTCAACAATTAAAACTCAATCCAATATCACACCAATACATTCGGCCATTTCACACATTTATGCCTCGAATATTCAAATTTCATCATTTGATATATTCTTAAAAAAAAAAATTCTTTAACGTATATTTACTTAAGGACTTACCTCGATCGTCGTGATCATGTGAATTCTGGCTATTCAATAACCTTCGTCTTTCCCCGATCCAAATTCGTTTTTCTTTGTTCTTGATCTAAACACATAAAAATTTAGATCATTCAAGTACGTTTCATTTCAATTTAGTCTCGAATCACATAAATGGGAAAATTACCCTTTTTACCCCTAAGGTTTCACATTTTTACACTTTGGTCCTAATTGCACAAAACACAAAATACACATAATTTGCACATAATTCTTTAGGGCCGAATACTCTTAGGGACTATACAAGTCCATATTTTTCATTTATTTTGTAAATAGGCCCCTCTAAAATTTTATTTTTACAATTTAGCCCTAAATACTCAATTTCATCAAAACTTCCAATACAAAACATACTAATCTTTTACATATCTTTCATATAAAATCATCAAATATCTAAAACCACATGAACACAACAATGGCGAACATCAAGCATGCTTAGATTTAAAAATTTTAACATGGGTCACCATGGTTCAAGCAACGATCTCAAAAACGTAAAAATTATCAAGAATCGAAATCAAACTAACCTTGAATTTGTGATTGAAGTTGCCAAATTCAAAGGAAACCAAACCCCATTTCTTTTCTCAACATTCGGCCAAGCAAATAAAGGATGATAATGGCCATTTTTTTATGTTTTATTTAACATATATTTAACATTTATTCATTTACCTTTATAACCTTATTATAAATAATTATACAATATAAAAATTAAGGTTAAACATGTCATATGTCACCCACTAACTAAAAAAAATGGGTTATATACCCATTTAATGCTTCATATTAAGAAGCCATCATCATTCTAACACTTTACACTATAGCATGCAACTTTTACGCTTTACGCGATTTAGTCCTTTTTATCAAATTAAGCACTCAAACCATAAAATTTTTCTATGAAACTTTCACACACATTAATTCACATATAAATAACACAAAATATAATACATTAAAATTTATCGGACTCGGATTCGTGGTCCTAAAACCACTGTTCTGATTAGGGTCAAATTCAGACTGTTACAGATTCTTCCTCGAGTATTATCTTAATCAATTGATTTTCCCAAAAGTATTTTCCCAATTCATTCTCTGTGTCTTGGCATCCTTAGCTTAGTAATTAGTTAAATAAATATCAATTCCCTTTATTTTAGGCTAGATAATAAAAAGAAAGTTAGTACTAGTAATTTTGGTTCCTTTGGGTTCGACATTCCGGTCTTGCCACTAAGCTATACTACTGTTCGATAGGTGCGCTTGCCTCAAACGTGGTGATAGTTAGTTTCTAGGCTCGATCATTCATTATATAAATCCAAAATAAAGGCAACCAGTCGAAAAGTCCCAAATTACATCAAAAATACCTCAAACGAAATAGGAAATAAAAACCATAAATGAATTTAAAGTAATTCAATAGATATGTAGTCACCGCTGAGTCCTCTGCTGCACCGATCCGTCAAAGTTTGGGGATTACCTGTACAGATAAAACAGAAAGTGGTGAGTTTACCTAAACTCAGTGTGAAGTCCCCAGAGAAGACATGCATATAGTTAAGCAATAGTTATCAGTCAAATGCAGTCTGCGGTATAAGCCCATTACAGATTCAGATACAGTTTAGGCCTTAGCCCATTCAGATACAGTTTCAGATATAATTTAGGGCCTTAGCCCATCTCAGATATAGTATGCACACAGTATTAGAAATCAGTATCCTACCCTCCAACCTCTACACACCATCTCCAACCATCCCTACACACCATGTGGAGTTTAAAACACCCACACAGCCCTACACACCAAGTCGTACCTAATGCGGCACATATCAGTAATATTACAGCTGAGCTACCAGATAATAGGCATGAAAGCCTTTCAGTACAATTCCTCCAATAATCAATCATCCCACCCCAATGCAGGTGCAACTAAACATGCTCAATGCAGACATACAAAAATACATGCTTACATGCTAAAATCTAGTTATCAGTCATACATACGAATCTATAAACATGCATAAATTTAACATGCTCAATACATACATTATATATTCAGGTCACACTATTTAGGGTCTAAGTAGCGCTTATCGACCCTACAGTAGGTTCACAGTCGACTTGGACGACCCGTGCAACCCTAGGAAACATTTTAGTTAAATAAGCCGACAAGCCCATGTGGTTTGCCCATGTGGCCCACGCTTCCGTATAGCCCACACGCCTAGAATGACCTTGCTTGTGTGGATCACACGGCCTGGCCCAAATATCATACGCACATGTGGCGTGTCTGTGTGGGCCCACATGCCCGTGTGGCCCACACACCCAGTTCGATTTAGCTCGTATGGCCCACACAGCCACACCTCGGCCATCACACAGTCGTGTCTTACGCACAGCCTGGCCTTCGATCACATGACCGTGTTATCGCACACGACCTGCCACACGGGTGACCACACGCTCGTTTGGCGTCGACAGTGGCCTCTTTCAACTTTTGCCAAAAGCTCGATTTCTGCGCTTCGGGTACACACCTGGTATCAATTCGCTGCAAAATCCACTCTCGAGACCTTCAAAACCTAAAATATAGTATTCAGATGCCTAATTAGCAATCAATTAGGAAAAGATACCAAATCTTGAATTAAAGCACAACACTTATCGACGACTAGTAGAGATAATGACATGGTTCACTCGTTAAAACGAGTTTCTTTCTCCACCACCTTCACCTTTACCAGAAATACTGTAGAAATCAACCTCTAATCGCCAAAACCACATTACAAAGGACGATAAATCAAACAATTATTGACAATCAAAATGGAATTGACCCCCTTACCTAAACCTCACAGCAAGCACCAGAAAACGAGAATAGCATGAAGAACAAAAGGGAATACCATCGATTGCCAAAATGAAAAGCAAAGGCATGGTTCACATCAGATAAATAAAAAGAAAAACAACCAAAACGTTTGACGTCAGATTCTTCTTTGGATGAAAGCAATAAAAAAACTGTAATCCATAAAAACCTTTAAACAAGCAAAATAGTAAAATAAAGTCTTGGTGCCATTAACAGAGAAATAAAAGATATTTTCATTGCTAGAAACCTTTCACCTACCAAAAAATAAAAAAGCTAAGAAACCTTTCCTTCTGATGATTTTCTGCACGAGTTCTACAAATAAGTTCCAAAAAGTTTAAATCAAGAAAGCCCAAAAGCCGCCGATCTCGATTCATTACTTCCATCACCAATTCAAGTACTCTTGATTGTATAATATGCCATCGGGAAGATTTCAGTTGCGCGTCTTTCGGGAGTAGCATATAACGAACTTGGAATATAAAGGGCTTCCCGTATGCCATATACCATTCTGCGTACTCACGTATAGGAGAGAACCTTCCCTCTAAGACATACAAGAGAGGGTGCCTTGAATGTCGATCATTCTACAGAAATATATACGATTCATATTTTTCTACCCAATTTATTACGTCCCGACCCAAACCCTTTTTTTCCATTCCGTGGACTTCTTTGATGTCGACGAGAGGGTTTAATATAGGTTGCACGTAACCGAACTGTCTCAATACCCAACCCTCATCGTGTCATTCCATCATATGGAAATGAACCAACGAAACATTTGACACAAACAACTGTTGCTGCTCGGTAATACATAATGGTATAAGCCCCGCGATCCCTTTCTTGACATATTGCATCCATAGAAACTTCATAATATATACAACATGTTATTAGTTAATTATTTTATGTAATTATTGTATTTTAAAAAGAAAGATTTGGAAGCATATTTTACGCCATCCCCCGAAATAAGTCTCAATCATCATACGGTACACAAGTACGGTGAACAATTGATCGATTCCCCATATAGTCACTCATCTAAAAAAAAAAGAATAATTTTTTCTATTATTTTTTCCATGCAACAATGAGTATACTATACAATACAATTAAAAAACAGAAGTTAAAATCGAACTATTTATTTTCCTATTCACGAGTGGCCACACACACGAAGACTAGAGTTAGGCACCATTTCGAAAGCAGGCACTGGAACTTCCTAATTTAAGACATCGGGGATTACAGGAAATTCATTTCCCTATATACGCAATGTGCATTGCAATGTGTAGATTCCGTCTATGAATTGTTCAACATTTAAGTTTGCTCACGTACACGCTGTATGAATATGCGCACACGGATATCAAATAGTCTAAAATATCCCACACTTGCAACACATGTTTCACAAATCAACTACATACGACCTAGGCGGTGGAACAGAGCGATGGCTGATGTACTCTGAACCAGGAAATTCTCCAAGTCACATGGATACAATTCTACGTTCATCATTTGCGCCCTTCAATTGTTTACTACCAGGGCCTTTTGGACGGCCTCAAGGTACACGTCCCCGGCCTCGATGTGTTTAGCTTGCCTCAACCCCATCCTAGGCATCAATGTGGCCAACCTATAGAATGTTACCGAGAAAATAGTACAAATTGGCAGATGACGCGTGCGCCTCAAGACGGATTTAACCGCCTCTACCAGGTTAGTCGTCATCTGACCATACTGAAACCCCTTATCTTAACTTTGAGTCCATTGTCAGTTCTCCATGCTACCCAACCATGTCTGGAAATCTCTTGGTAAAGATGACATTTGAGATTCAAGCCTCACGAACCTTAGCCTGAATCTTCGCGGTTCTAACTCATGAGTTGCATATGCAATTTAGAATCAGTATTTTAAAAAATTATAGACTGATAAAATTTGAAAAGGAATTTTTGAAATAAATACAAAACAATATTTTTAACCATGTTCACAAGTTATTTGTTCCATTATTTATTCTTATAATCTCTATAGAAGTTTGTCGTGATGTGTTGGAGTAATAAACAGACCTCCACAGAACCTTCAATCACCTTATCGCAACAAGTAGTCCCTTCAATCTGTCCGATACAAGGTAAATGTTGTCTTCTCTGACAACATGCCTCAGTAGATTTCTGAAGAAAAATTCCCAAGCATCAAACCACTCACGCTCCACAATGACACAAGCGATCGGAAGTACATTTCAATTGCCGTCTTTTGCAACAACAATCAGAAGTATTTACGTGTATTTTTCATACAGCCAGGTTCCATCCACATGCACCATCGGCTTGTAGTGAGGGAAGGTCCTGACACACGACTCGAACATCCAAAATAATCAGTGAAAAACTCATTTCCCCTGTTGTATCTTCCCATCTGGGCCTTTATACTATAGTGTTTGCAAATTAGCCATCGTCCTCGGCACATACTCTCGCATCGCGACTACCCACCATTGAAGCTTGTTGTATGACGCATCCCAATCACCATACAGCTCCCGTATTACCATTTGCTTTGCTCACCATGCCTTTCGATAGGATACTTTGTACTTGAATCGAGCTTGCATGTCTGCAATAAGGACCGACACCTGAATGGTGGGCGACTTTTTCACCAAAAGGGTGATGTAGCTGCATATGGTTTTTGCATCTAACTTTCGAAAGTCTTAAGACATACAAGCAGACGTGCATGTGTGATGTGTGCTGTCAGAGTCTTAAAATTCATATAAAGAGAATGATCGAACCTGGAAACTACCTATGACAATGATTTGAGGCAAACGCACCTATCGAATAGTAGTATAGTTAAGGCAAGACCGGAATGTCAAACCCAAAGGAACCAAAAGTACTAATACTAACTTTCTTTTTATTATTTAGCCTAAGAAATAAGGGAATTGTTGTTTAATCTAAATTAACTAACTATTAAACTAAAGACGCAAAGACAAAGAGAACAAAATTGGGGAAATACTTGTGGAAAAAACCAATTGACTAAGACAATACCCTAGGAAGAATCCACCTAGACTTCACTTGTTATCTAACTCTGAACCAGACGATGTATTCACTTGACTTGATTCGTAGGATTCCCTAAGTTATATTAATACCTCCATCGAGACTACTAACGTCTAACACTAGGTTGATTAATTGAAATTTCTTTTTAATTAAAACCCCTAGAATTGCATTAACTCGATCTATGGACTCCCATATTAGGTTTCACCCTAATCCGGCAAAATCTCGTCACCTATTCTAGGCGTGCGATCGATTCCACTTAATTATGCTAGATCTACTCTTAGGCAGGGACTTTTACTCCTCCACCTAAGCACATCAAACTTGAATCAATATCCCGGAAATATCAACACAAGAATTAAGAATACATAATTAAGAACAAGTCAAATATTTATCATATAGTTCAGCAAACAATAACCAGATTCATCTTAGGTTTCATCCTCCTCAGGTGTCTGAGGGTTTAGTTCATAATTGTAAAAGAATACATCTCAAGAGAAAAGATAAAACAAAACATAAGAAATCCCAAAAACCCCCTGAAGGAATTGAAAGAGAGATCTGCCGTCTTGAGTATGATTTCGGCTTTGTGAGATGAATCAACTGGCTTTCTTCGAGAAAATTCCACAATTCTGACCTTTCTGACTCGACTCCTTGACCTAGCTTGGACGCCCTAGACAAAAGCCCTGGCAGAAGGCTTCTACCGAACTCCCAGCTTAAGTTGCCCCTAGGGTGTTTATATAGGCTTTGAGATGCCTTACTTGGTCTCTAAGTATCCTAATCCGAATAGAATTCCTCTTAGGGTGTTTATATAGACTTTGAAATGTGTTTCTTTGCCTCCAAGTACCCTATTCCGAGTAAAATTCCTCTTCTCCACGACAGGGACACACCCTTGGCACACGTCCATGTGAATCGTGGCCAGGCCGTGTTTGGGTCTGTTAATGAGGCACGGCCGTATGGTCTTGGGCCCAGGCCGTGTCAATTTCGCGATATGGCCCATTGGGTTCTTTTTAAGCTCGTTTCTCGTTCTTTTCTTCCTCCTATGCTCTCCTGAGTATAAAACATGAAATTAAAAGATTAAGAGCACCAAATTACATAATTCAAGGGATAAATCATCCAAAAGCATGCTAAATGTGGGCTTAAAATATGTTACTATTATGGTTTATCAATGTGCCTGGACCTTCTATTTTCCTTATCATCCACATCTGAGTCCGCTGCATTAACATGGCTCGAACACGCCAGTTACACCCACTTGAGGCTTTCCAACATTCTCCGATGTACAAAGACTACGTCGACTTTGTCACTTTATAGTCCACACCTAACTTTAAGCTAAGTTGTTTTATTTCATGTAAACAATCTTTCTTGTTATCGAACTGTTGTCCTACGAACAACTCTTCACCGTTGAATTCTTCATCAAGTAGGTGAGTTGGCACAATATTTGTATATTCCGGGAACTCACATGAAAGAGTCGCATCAGGATCCACGTCAGTCATGAAGTACCCTAGATTATTCCTTATAACTCTATTGATGTCCGTGTTCTTAGCCAAATAGGGGGTTTACATTTTCACCTTCCATCAGGCTCTCTTCGTCTATATCTTCAGGGATGTCATCCAAATCAGGGTCACTAAAATCATCGTTAGAATCACGGTGGGGCTGATCATCATTATCAGACCCTTCATCACCATCTTCTATGGTGGCCAACACCTCTGGATAGATCTCTAGACAAGTACACGAGTTTCGAATGTTATACAAACATCCACCCGTGTTTGGATTTTTAGGAGTTGGCATTGACCTCCACAACCCGACTGATCTTCCCAGTAGACGTTAAGATCAAAATCAATTCCAGAACACTGGCTTGATGGAATTACAACTTGAATAAGATTCGGTTCAGCTATCTCCACGAGCAACTCAACCGAGCTGGGATTATCCATCTCAGGGGGCAATATATTACTATCATTGTCCCTAGATCATTATCATCTTCAAGCTCTATTTCTGAGAACTTGAGCGGATCTATTGAAACTAGATATTTGTAAAACATTCTCAACATTTGCTTCCCGTATCGAGTAGTTATCTTTGTATTGATTTTTCATTTTAAATCCGCTAGCGAAACACGCTTGTTGAATCTCATTCCTATTTTTTTCCGACTTTGAAAGACACAACCTTCTTCAGTTGTATTTATAATTTCTCCATTGAAATTAACATAAACAAACAAAATCTGGGAACTCATCTTCAAAATTTTTTGCTTCCTTCTCAACAAAGAGAAAATTGATATTTTTAATCTTGATTTTCAACTAATAAAGCAAACAAAAAAGCAAACAAAAACTCAAATGGAAGACAAAATAACTATATATATATGATAAAGTTGGTGTCGGCCATCATTAAACAAAACCAAAAAGAATTTTTTTTTTTAATCTGATAAAGTGGTGTTAGCCATCACTGACCCAAAAAAATTTCAGGACCCGAAAAAGGTGGTGCCGACCATCAGTGTCCCAAAGGAAAAAAAATTGTCTTGGGACGTGAAAAAAGTGTTGGTGCCGACCATCTATTGGCCAGCACCAATTTCTTTTTCTCAAATACTGGTATTTTAGTATACCAGTATGATACTATTTAAAAAAAATTACCTTGGTGCCAACCATTCATGTCCCAAAATAAATAAAAAAATTTATTTTTTTTAAAGCCTGACACAGTCATCAGGCAATCATGGAGCCAAAATACTAGGGGGTGCCGGCCATTGGGTTCCCAAAACCTAAACTTACTGTTCATTTTAGGTCATTTGGGTGAATTTTTTGAACCAATGCCATTTTTGTAAATATTAATTTTTTGGGGTTAAATGGGTAAAATAGCATCGTATTGTGCATATTGAATACCAGAATGGTTGATTTGTAATTGGAGGAATTGGCAGAGGGATAAAATGATTGAAAATAAAATATAGTCATTGAAATCAATCATTTATTTTTGAGTTCTAAAAAGAATCTTTTAACACTTAGACTAATTTTATAAAAATTAGACATTAACCAAATAAAATTTATTTTTGTAGAAAATATTTTTAATATCCGTAAAAAGAAATTGAAAAATGTGTTTATAACAAAAATTGAATATCTTCAAATGACATTACATCCATATGAGTAGTATGCTTATTAAAAATCCTTGGGTGATAGTCTCTTAGTAAGCAGATCCACAATCATGGAGTTTGTCTTAATATGCTTTATAGACACCTTGTAACACAATTCTTAAATGCTCGGCATGTTGAGTCTCATCACAAGAATAAATCAAAATATCGTCAATAAACACAATGACAAATCGATCCAAATACGGTCTAAATATCCGGTTCATCAAATCCATAAATACTGCAGGAGCATTTATTAGTCCGAAAGGCATAACTAAAAATTCATAATGTCCGTACCTTGTTCTGAAAGTAGTTTTCGGCACATCTGATTCTTTTACTCTCAACTGATAATAGCCTAATCTCAAGTCTATTTTCAAAAACATTGTAGCTCTTTTTAACTGATCAAACAAATTATCAATTCGTGGTAGAGGATATTTATTATTTATCGTCACTTTATTCAACTGTCGGTAGTCAATACACATCCTCATAGTACCATCTTTATTTTTCACAAACAACACAGAAGCACCCCAGGGTGAGAAACTTGGTTGTACAAATCCTTTATCTGTCAACTCTTGCAACTGAGACTTCAACTCTTTCAATTCTGTCGGAGCCATTCTATACGGAGCTATTGAGATAGGGGTCGTCCCAGGCACTAACTCGTTGCCAAACTCAACTTCTCGTATCGGAGGTAATCCCGATAGTTCTTTAGGAAATACGTCAGAAAACTCACAAACAACAGGCACATATTCATCTTTCCTTTCTATTACTTTTGTATCTATCACACCCCTTTTTCACATAATTCAAAGCTTTCATTGAAGATATTACAGCCGGTAGCCCATTCAAATCACTAGATTCAATTTGAACCATCTTACCATTTTGACTTCTCAAATCAATACTCTTCTGTTTGCAATCCATAATAGCATTATGCAAAGTTAGTCAATCCATAGTAGCATCAGATTCCGGGAAACAAATATCTCAAAACATCAACGGACAATTCTTGCACACTTTGTCATCCAAAACACATTTGCCTAAGGGGTTCGATACTCTAATCACAAACTCAGTAGACTCAACAGGCAGAGTCTTACTAGATACTAAGTTTACACACACATACGAATGAGTAGATCCTGGATCTATCAATGCAATCACATCAGTATTAAAAAGAGTGAAATTACCAGTAATGATGTCTGGAGATGATGTTTATTTGCGTGCGCGAACAGCGTAGGCTCTAGCAAGAGCTCTCGCCTTAAATCTCATAGCTGTATCCGTTGTTCCTCTCTGACTACCACTCACATTTTCGGTGTTTTTGGGTGGTCTACCCCTAGCTGCCATGTTACTCGGTCTCGCACTCTGAGCATTATCTTTCTCAACCATCTCCTGGAAATCCCCAATGAAGTGATCTCGTGATCCACATTTATAACAAACTCTATTATTATACTTGCCCCAGCATTCACCAATATGACGTCTCCCACACTGTCTACACTCAGGCTTATTGCTTCTAACACTGCCAACACTTGCTTCCACTGGAATTTGAGCATTAGAACTCGTATATTGTTTCACACAATCTCTACTCAAATGTCCAGTCGAAGCATTTGGACGATTAGTTGCATCTCTGAATCTCTTTGACAAAGAGTGATACTGCTTACTCATCGACCTTTTTCCCTCGTCTCTAGCTTCTGAGTCTGCTTTCTTCTTTTCTTTACTAAGCTCTTCGGATTTACAAGCTCTTTCAACCAATACCACAAATTCATTCAAATCAAGAATTTCGACCAGAAGTTTAATATCTTCATTCAACCCTTCAATGAAGTGTTTACACATAGTAGTTTCTGTTGAAACACATTCTCGTGCATACTGGCTCAATCTCACAAATTCCCTCTCATATTCCGTATCAGACATACGACCCTGTTTCAGCTCAAGGAACTCTTTACGTTTCTGATCTATAAACCGTTGACTAATATATTTCTTCCGAAATTCAACTTGGAAGAAATCCCAGGTGATTCATTCTCTCGGAACCACAGATGTTAATATTTTCCACCAATGATATGACGTATCTATCAACAATGAAACAGCACATTTAAGGCATTCATCAAGAGTACATGATAGTTCATCAAACACTCTAATGGTTTTCTCAAGTGAGAATTCAGCTCATTCAGTATCATCCTCAACTGTGGCCCTGAACTCTTCGGCACCATACTTACGAATTTTATCAACCGGAGGTTTACTCAATCGGATCAGGTCTGTAACTTGTGGAACTATAGGAACTTGCAGGATGGAGGTTGTTGAGTAGCAGGATTCGTTCGAACGAACTCCGTAAACCATTCACTCATCATTTGGAAGAAGGCTTGCTTAGCCTTTCCCTCGTGACTACTAGCAATCGGCCTAGATTCAGCTGGCGCTGCCCCTTGAACAGGAGCAGGTACATAACTCTCAACATCATAGCAACTACTCGATCGGGATCCATTTACTATATAAAAACACATTTTAACTGTTAGGATTCATCACACTATCCCAGTTCGTATATATATGGCATGTATAACTAGACTCTCACACGCTACGCTAGTCCTAGAACTGACTAAACCGTAGCTCTGATATCAACAAATTTGTAATGCCCATAAACCATATCAATCGCCGGACTAGTGTTACAAGGTATTACCAATCAAATCATAACATATGTACCATCTTGGCTCACACATCAACACATCATAATATTCAACAGCACATAGTCCCTTTAGTAGGTCTACGAGACCTTAAACATACTTTAAAGAAGGTTCGGGACTAAACCGATCCTCATTTGGAAACTTAAAAAAACTTAGAAATTTTTTTCATTTTAAATAGGGCACTCGCCCGTGTGGCTATATCGTGTGTCTCACACGGTCATGTCTCAGACCTTGTTTTACTCCGTGTGCAACACTGAATGGGATCACACGGCCTGTCACACGCCTACATGTCTGGCCAATATGCAACTCTGAATTGGATCACATGGCTTGCCACACGACCATGTGTCTGGCCCGTGTGCAACTCTGACCTGTATCGAATAAGGATAGTGATGGACACAGGCAAGTCACACGCCCATGTGCTCACCCATGTGGACAATTATAGGCCATTTACAATGCCAAATTTGTCACCCAATTTGGGGCAACCCAACATGTTCAATTCCAACATCAATAAACATACATTTCAATCACTATTCTCAACTACCAATTCAAGTATGAAATATAGCATTTCATTATCACCAAAGCAAACCATAAAGGACATTCACACAAGACTATAATTACACATCACTTACACCATTATCACATAGCAAAATATGCACCAAAATCATTCCACAACTTTACTAGCCTATAAGTGCCATATACCGTATATAAAACTTCCAAAAAGGTACCAAAATAGATGGCCGATAGTGTGATTGAGTCACTGACGATCCCCGTATTCGAGCTAATTTTAATGACACTGTAAAACAGAGAAAGATTTCACACAGTAAGCTTTAAAGCTTAGTAAGTTCGTGATATAACACAAATAATTCAACATTTCAAATTCAATATGCAAAATTAACTAAGACATAGATCAATTCACATCACCATTCAATCTCACTGATGGCCATTACTCACTTTCATACACATCTATATGTTTATGTACAAGCATTTATAATGATACTCAATCCTATCTTTTTCATCATTCATTCACATAATCATCCATCTATTTCATACACGATATCATCAACCACATAGGTTCTGTACATACCTATATCATCACATATTTATTTATCACATTTACCTCGCAATGCTCGATGTTATAATTTGTTCGACCCTCTTTAAACGTTTGATGAACTTGCACACTTAGTGCCAATTACTTTGTCGAAGCTAAATTATCATCGCACACTTAGTGCCATTACATTAAACCGAATCTGTCCCGGTATCGCACACATAGTGCCAAATAATACAGCCGATACTTTCTTTATTTCGCACACTTAATGCCTTTCATCACAATAACTAATCAATTTGCGCACACTTAGTACCACATATCTTCGAACTCACATTTTAGACTACTAACTCAATAATCACATTTCCATTCCTTTCATAACAGGTGAACATTATTTAAACAATTCGTATTATACACGAACTTACCTCGGACGTAGAAAATAACGACACTAGTCGATCAATCGAGCACTTATTTTTGCCTCGACCTCGGTCCAAATCTCTCTTTTCTTGATCTATATAATATCAAATTCAACTCATTCAATTTCATTTTCATCCAAAACAATCCACAACACATAGTTAAAGCATTTTACATTTTCGCCCCCATAATTCCACATTTTGACATTTTAATCCCTATTTCATAATTACACAAAATACACCTAATTTACTCACACCCAAGCTTGGCCGAATTTCATACTAGTCCCAACCAGCCCATATCTTTTATTTATTTCACATTTCAATCCCTCAATTTATACATTTCACAATTTAATTGATTTTTGACATTTTTGTCAAAAATCACTTTACAAAACATTAAAATCTATCAACAATTATTCATTATTCATCATCAACTATCACAAAGCTCAAGCATTCATCAATGGCATTTTACAAAATCACCAACAAACTCAAAAATTAGAGCATGGGCTAGCTAGAACACGAAGCAACGATCACAAAAACATAAAAATCATCAAAAACCAAATCAAAATGAACTTACAATTGGTCTTCCAAATTGTCGAACCCTAAAACACACCCATGGCTTTTCTTTTCTTTTAATTTCGGTAAGAACAAAGATGATAACCATAAATTTTGGTTTTAGTTTTATTAATATTAACTTAATTATCATTTTACCAATTTAACCTTATTATTATACTTATGAAATCATCCATTATAAGGTCATTTATGACCACTTACACAACAAATGGTCCATTTCCATAATAAGGACCTCACATATCACAAAGCATAAAATTTAAGCACTTTAACCTCTAGCACACAGCTTTTACATTTTATGCGATTAGATCCTTTTTCACAAATCGGCACTCAAATGATGAAATTTTCACACAGAACTTTCACACATACTTTTTCACATACTGAAAACACGGAAAATAATATTAAAATATTTTTCTAACCTCTAATTTGTGATTTCGAAATCACTGTTCCGACTAGGGTCTAAACCGGGCTGTTACACACCTAACTACTCTGGACTCTAATTTTAACAACAAGAAATTTAAAGTCTATATGCATTATTGGAATAAAGACTATACTTTGTTGTCATAATTTGTACCTTAGTGACAAAATTTTGCATCCATATTTCATTAAAATTGAATTTTATATACTTTACGATCTTTAACTTATCAGACCTTCGATATGTGAGCATGTAACATTTTGTTTCTTGAAAATAACTTATAGGGTTGAATCTTACAAAACCTTCACGTCCAAGCCCAGATATAATTCAACTATCGACCCATTTTACTGTTAAAATAATATATTAAAAATAATTTTATATTAATTTTTACATCTAAAATAACTAAAATATTTTTTTATATTTATACTTATTGAGAAAAAATATAAGTAAATTGCTGGTCCACTTAGTCATGGCTAGAGGTGCTCATAGGCTTGGCTGCGTTTATGCAAGATATTTAAACCATTTTTTCAAGCCCTGGTCCAACTTGGCTCGAAAAATGGGCTTTCTTTTTTCCCAAGCCTAACCCGATTTAAGAAAAGTAAATTCGGGCATACCCCGGCTCGCCATATTTGATTTTTTAGACTATTTTTATTTAAAAGTATTTTTTAAAAAAATATAATACACTAAAAATATTAAAAAAAGCTAAAATAAAAATTTTCTAACACATTAAAAAGTATTTATATTAAAAAACACTATAATAAATATTTTATTGTATTAAATATAAAATTTCAAATTTTAAATGTACAAAAAGTATATAAATTAGGAGGGGCGAAGCCAGGACAGCTTTTTGGGGGGGTCGGATGAAATTTTAATTTTTATAGTTTATATCTTTCTAATTTGTAAAGGATTAAATCGAATTTTTATAATTTTAAGTGGGTTAAAGTGTAATTTTATCTTTATTAATTTAAAAATTTTTAAAAAATTTTAAAGGCCTAGATAAAAATTTTACCTTTTAAGGGGCCGGGGCCCATGCCAATCCCTGACTTCGCCACTGTAAATTAGAAACATATTTTAATAATAATTTTATAATTTTATTTGGATATTTATATAATAAGACATCTAAAATATCATATTATAATTTTTGGTTGAAAATTCTGCACGAAAGTCCCAGACTCGTGATAACGATGGAGGCAGGACTCCATTATTATTGCATTATTTTTTTTATCGAGATGACATTATTATATTTTTGCGAGACAATATTAAAGCATCTTTATATTATTGGTTTTGAGGAAGGACTTTAGACGATACCATGCTCGGCTTAATTAATTTAAAGCATATTAAATATAGGTTAATTTGTAAGTTCCATTATATTTTGTAAAATTATTGCAGTCGACTGGATTTGATTTGATTTTATCTTGTTTTTTCTTTTAAAAATAAAAAGAGAAATTATCTCAACAATCTTCAATTTTTGGCCGTCCCATAACCCCACTTATCCCATTTCTTCTTTTAAATTTTGGACTCTTTGAAACTGCCAAGAATTTCCTTCTGTCATTGTTCTATTCCGCGCTATTTTTCAATTTTTATGTCCTCTATTCTAGTCAATTTACTTTTGTTTTGTTTGCTCTCCCTTTTCGCAAAGGAGGGACATCAATTTTCTTTCTTCTTTTCCTGATTTTGTTCCCCCACTTTCTTGTGGTATTCAATTTCGGTGGTGGGTGTCAGTTTAACTTTTGATAACTTGGTTCTTGGCGTAAGTGACATTATTTAGTTGTTTTTTTGCGCAATTATTCTTTTATTTTTTATTTTTTTTGGCGGTTACGAATTCCATTTTTAAATTTGGGTCTTTTAGGTGAACTCCACGTGACAACTAATTTTCCAACGAGTTAGAACCAGTTGGTGGACGGCTATCTTTGTTGGGGTAAGTGGTTATTCGCTGCATTGGGACTGATTTTTCTGTAGTGACTTCGTATGGCATTGATTTCGTCGATTTTGATTTTTGAATTAATGTTTGGGGTGGAGGAATCGTGTTAATTAATTCGTATATATAGTTAATTTAGGTACTGGATTACTTGTTATTGAATTAATATTAGAAAATATTCAAGTGTGTAACAAAAAACCTGAAAAGAAGCAGACGGCAAAAGTTGAAAATATGTATTGTCGATGCCATACGATTTTGTGATAGGCCGTGTGGTAGACCGTGTGTGAAATTGTTAAGCCACATGGTCTGGACCAACTGAGCTGTGTGCGTTTCACGGGCGTGTGTAAGGCCGTATGTCAGGCTATGTGGTCATACGAGCTGGCCACATAAGTCGTGTGGGCCCAAAATTTTAAAATTTTCCCTAGGGTTTTATAAGTTGTTCAGGTTGACTTATAAATAGGAGGACTTGCATTGACAACAATATTAATGCTAATTGAGTTAAGACTTAATGGATAATTATTACTTAATAATTAAAAATAATTTTTAATTGAATTTAAATCAAAAGTATAATATATATATATATATATATAAAAAGAATATATAAATTATAAATGTCGAAACCATTTTTATTTTAAGTTTGAAAAATGGGGTCGACTTAAAAACATGATGTGGAGTCGCAACCAACCTTTTTTTGTTTAGGTGTGATTGGATCACCTTGTAAAAATTTTATTGGTCTGCGAATTTAAATGACAAAAAGGGTTCGGGAGTTGGTTACGCACGAGGAAGGGTTTGCAACCTCGTATGCCCCAATACGGGTACCAAATCGATTAATTAATGTCCTTGCATTGAAAACTTGAAAATGCTTAAGATATAATTCTTTTTAAGTAAGGTTAATTAATTTTGAATTGAATCTCAAGATTAACTCGTTTCAAACTAATAAAAATATCATATCTAATACGTTAGGATATAATATGTTTATACTTCGACTCCGAGATCATCTTTGATCTTCAAAACATGCAATTAAGAAGGGTATTTGGTTATTTGGTTGAACAAAAAACTAACCCCCAGTACGTTAGGGCGTAATTTTTCGAACTTCCAAATTACAAATATTGCCTTATTTCGAAAAATTTTAAAATACGTAATTTTAAAATACAAAATTTCAATGAAATAAAACATTTAGTAAATGTTTGAATATATTGGAATTTGAGGCATAATATAATAACAAGATGCATAAACATTGATCATAAAATACACACAAATTAAACATCATATTAACAATAGGTTATAAAACATAATAATTCTACAAAATTAACATTGGCAAATTAACATAATTAAAATGAAACTTTGGGTGCTAACAAATATATTTAAAGTAAATAAAATAAATTGATTTTGAATTTAACACTTTACGGAATAAAAAAAAATTTATGAATCAATTCATTACACATATATTAAAAAAAAAAACTTATATGTTTAAATATATATATATGCAATCGTATATAAATAATAAGATACAAAATGTATGAGATAAATTAAAGTACATAATAAAATACTATCTTATTATTATAGATACATGTATGCATAAAATATTAGTGTATAATATATTTTTATAATGTGTCGAAACCTTTTTTTAAGTTTTTGAAAAACGGAGAATCGACTTTAAAAAACGAAAATAGTCGCCACCAATCCTTTTACTTTGGTGTGATTGGATCACCTTAAAAAACGTTTTATTTCAAAATAATGATTTTGGTCTATGAAAAAAAAAAAAAAACAAAAATGGTTTCGAGAGTGGGTTACATATGAGGAAGGATTAGCACCCTCATAACGCCCAAAAATTGGTATCTAATCGATAAAATCATGTCCTAATGTTGAAGCTTTGAAAAATTTTAGAAAATGGTCCTTTTATTTGAAGAAAAAAACCCAGACTTACCTATCTCAAAGAAATAAAATACCATACCCAGTAAGTTAGGATATAACATCTCATGACTTCGAAACTAGGCACGTCTTTATTTTAGAAAATCCCTATCTCGAGACACAAAACATCATATCCAGTAAGTTAGGACATAACGTTTTGAATTCCCAAGAATAGGTTTTTTGATTTAAAACTTGAGATTTCTTTGTTCCGAAAGAAAATAAACATCATATCCAGCACGTTAGGACACGATATTTTTAAACCCTCGTAACTAAAAACATCTCATAATTTATGAAATTTTATTAAAAGGGTATTTAGTTATTTAGTCAAACGGAAAATCGAAACCCAGCACGTTAGGGCACTATTTCCTGAATTTCTAAACACAAAACATTGCCTTTATTTTAAAACCTTTAGATGAAATATAGTAATTTTGCAAAAAATGTATTTTATTCTAAAACAATGATTTTATGAAAATGTAAAGTAAATCACGAGAAAATATCAGAAAATAATAGCAAAAATGGAAGCTAATGGTGGACTAATAGAAAAAAAAATCCTATATAACATAATAAGAAAAATATTACTAAAATAAGGATAATAATAACACGAACACGATAATAATGATAATAAAAGATATTGATAAAAAATATTAGTAATAATGGAAGTAATAAAAATAATAAAACAATAATGTTGATAAATAATAATAATAATAATAATAATAATAATAATAATAATAACAATAATAACATATATAATGATTATACATAATAAAATAATTAGTAAATAATATATATAAAATTTTAAATAAAACATATATATACATAATATACTAATCATAAAAATTATATGTTATAAATAATATAAATAAAATCGATTATATAATATAATAAATTTTATAAAAAAATTTAAAAATAATATATAATATAATACTATATAATATACAAGTTAAAATATAATATAATAGATAATATATAAATTATAAAATAATATATATAAATTATTAAACCAAGTAAAATAATATATAATAATAATTATATATATATAAAAACATAATACATATAAAAAATATATATAATTGAATTTCATAATATTAATAAATTAATAAATATAGGAAAATAATATAGAATATTTATATGATAAATAATTAAATACAACGTAAAATAATAAAATAAAATAAAAGGATAAAAATAAAATAAAACAAAGAAAACAGGGGTTAAATAGCAATTTGAACTGATATAAAAAGACTAAATTAGAATGCGCGTTAAATCAAAGGGGTTAAAATGGCAATTAGGCCAAATTTAAAAACTATGACATTTTGATCGCAGCCTTTAAAAAGCCCGAGGGACTAAATTGGAAAGTAATTAAACTTTTAAGGCCAAATTAAAAATAAAAAAACTGGATTAAACAAATTGAAAATGCGGAAGGATCAAAATTGCAATTAGCCCATTAAACAAAAACACGCGGATCCTCCCCAGGTTTTCGGGTCAACGCGCGGGTCGTCTTTTGAAACGACGTCGTTTTTGGCTTTAAGGGCAGCCCTCAAAACGACGTCGTATGAATAGGCTATAAAAGTTAAAATTTCAGCCCAAAATTCATTTTAAACACTGAAATTAAAAAAAAAATCAGAGAGCTTCTGAAAACTCTCTCTGGTCCTCGGCCTGAGACCCGAATCCAGCTAGGGTTCCGCCTCACGCGTGGCCATACGCGCCACCTCCGATGGCAGTCAAAAAAGGTATTTTATCACCCTTTTTATTTTATTGCATGTATGTTTACTATTTGTAGAAAAAGAAACAAAATAAAAATAAAAATAAAATGATATGAATATAAAACGAAAAAATCACCTCTGTCTGATGAGGTTTTTATTAATCTCTGTATTCGAAATTTTTGTGTATTCTGTTTTCTCTCTATGTGTATTTCTATGTCTGTATTGGTATGTATCCCCCCCTCCATTTTACATATTATCATAGGGTTTGTATAACCCTCGAAATGAAAAATGAAAAAGGAAAGAAAATTTTGTCCATATTTGCTGTTGTTTTTCCTTGTCTATGCAGGTCAGGAGCGACGAAGAATCTGGCGATGATGCGGGGCTCGTGCGCGTTGATGGTGGCACGATCGAGGGCTGACGGGTGTGGCATTTGCGGCGCGACTGTTGGCCTGGGTGCGAGGCTGCGGCGCAAGGGTTTCCCAGAAACCCTAGATTTCTGCTGATCGTTTAATTGTTTGGGCCTTTTTGGGCTGTCTTTGTTTTGGGTTTTGTGTGTTGGGTAATGGGTTAGGTCTTGGGCCACTGCAACTTCAACGGTAACTTCATCTTGATTTCAGTAAGTTTGATAGCTTCAATCTATTTCACTGCGACTTCAGAAAGGCAATATCCACTATCTTTTAATCTGCTCCATGCAACTCAAAGAAGAATGCCAAATTTGTTATCTTCGACCTGCTCCACTGCAAACTCAAGGAGACCAGATCTGATATTTTCGATCTGCTTTCTTCAACTTCAGGAATGCCAAATCTGCTATTTTAATCTGCTCCCTACAAACTCAGGGATGCTAGACTAATGTTTTTGATCTGCTTCCTGCAACCTCAGGAATGCCAAATCTACTATTTTAATCTGCTCCCTGCAAACTCGGGGATGCCAGACTAATGTCTTTGATCTGCTTCCTGTTACTTCAGGAATTGCCAGATCTGATGTCTTCAATCTGCTCCCTGCAAACTCAAGGATTGCCAGACTGATGTCTTCGATCTGTTTCCTACAACTTCAGGAGTTGCCAGATCTGATGTCTTCAATCTGCTTCCTGCAACTTCAGGAATTGCGAGATCTGCTATCTTCAATCTGCTCCCTGCAAACTCAGGGATTGCGAGACTGATGTCTTCGATCTGTTTCCTGTAACTTCAGGAATTACCATATCTGATGTCTTCGATCTGCTTCCTGCAACTTCAGGAATTGCCAGATCTGATATCTCCAATTTGCTACCTGCAAATTTAGGGATTGCCAGACTGATGTCTTCGATCTGCTTCCTGCAACTTCAGGAATTGCCAGATCTGCTATCTTCAATCTACTCCCTGCAAACTCAGGGATTGCCAGACTGATGTATTTGATCTGCTTCCTACAACTTCAGGAATTGCCAGATCTGCTATCTTCAATCTGCTCCCTGCAAACTCAGGGATTGCCAGACTGATGTCTTCGATCTGCTTCCTACAACTTCAGGAATTGCCAGATCTGCTATCTTCAATCTGCTCCCTGCAACCTCAGGGATTGCCAGACTGATATCCTCGATCTTACTACATTGTCCTCTAGAGGACATAACCTGTAGAATGGGTATATGATTATGTCTAATAATTAGGATGCTTTGATCGAAATGCATCAAATGCTCCTAATTAGACATGCTATGATATATGAATGCGAAAATGTTATGAAAATGATTCCTATTTCAGGTGTCTTCACTCATTTATCTGTCAAGATTTCATCTTCGTTCCTCTTAAAGTATCAATCATATTCTGCTCAAATAATTTGCCCCATGATTTGGATGTGAATGAGGCAAATTACTTATCCCTCTGCCTATTAGTGAACTACCTCTCCAAGGATTGTGAAAGATGTTCCACTAGAAATATTCTTGTTATTGCTTCGACTCATATTCCCCAAAAAGTGGATCCCACTCTAATAGTGCTGAAAAAAATTAAATACATGTATTAAGATACGAAGGCTTCTTATTCCACAACAACGAAACCACTTTTTCACTCTTTCATATACTAGAGGATCTCACTTGGAAAAGAAAATGTTCCATACTACTGGATTCGGGTCCATAACCATGGGTTTCAATGCACGAGATCTTGTAGCACTTACCAATGAGGCCCTGCTGATTAGTATTACACAGCAGAAATCAATTATAGACACTAATACAATTAGATCTGCTCTTCATAGACAAACTTGGGATTTGCGATCCGAAATAAGATTGATTCAGGATCATGGGATCCTTTTCTATCAGATAGGAAGGGCATCGACCCTACTTCCCCATCTACTAAATTTTAGATGTTTTTAGGGGTAGGAAATTTAATTTTTGTGAATTCAACACGCATAAGTAGGAATGAAAGGAAGAAAAAGGTTTAATCATGTTCTTAGTCACTATGTTTTTCACACAATTGAAGACATTCTACTCTTAATTCCAGAAATTTTGTTGTATACTCTTTTGATTTAATAATTAAAGTCCACTTGATAACTTTATCAAATGTCTTTTGATTTAATAATCAAAGTCCAATTGATAACTTTATCAAAAGACTTCCTTAAAATTGGATTGTATTGTATTTTAAAGAATGATTCTCACGGGTTCAATTTAAAGCTGTCTTTAATCCATGTAAATAAATAAATAAAAAAAGTGACTTTCTTTTTGTTTCTCTAAATAGTACTAAAGAACCTTACAACTCCAAAATTAGAATAGGAAACCTTACAACCTGGGATTCAACATTTTTATTTGCTTATTTGACCTTTAATGTATGTAATATTGGTCATGTGTGTGATTTTTTTATTTAAAAAAAGGTACATAATCCGATTTATTAAATGTCTTTTGGAAGTGTTATCAATTGAATTTTAATTGTTAAATTAAAAGAGTAGAGGGACTAAATTATTGTCAATAAAAATAGGGAGACTAAATTTAGAATTTTGAAGAGTTAAGGATTGAAGGCACCAATACACAAAAAAAAAATAGAGGGAAAGAGGAAAAAAAATACAGGTTATTTTTTTATACTTTGGTTTTTTTTTTTGTTAATTTTTTTAGGAATATTTTTTTGCTTAAAATTGAATTAACCAACTGAATTGATCGAATTCGGTTAATTAGCCGGTGGCTGAATTTAATCTGGTCGAAGATCGATTAATGATTTTTCAGAATTTCAATTATCGATTAATTTAGTTCGAAATCGGATAATTAATCGAATTAACCAGTTAACTGAATTAACATCACGTTTGGTTGGGGTGAATAGAATAGGGCTGTAATGGAATAGAGTTATATTCAATAATTAAATTGGTTGGTTCATTCGAATGGAATAGAACTCTATTAATATTATTGTGGTTAGTTAAATGGAATAGATGTTGTAATAGTATAAGAAAAGAGAATTAAATAACCAGAGTACTGTTAGCAAAAATTTTTTTAAGTAAATGACTATTGTTATTGTTATTAAATTTTAATAAGATTATTATTAAATATAATTTAATAATAAATAATTTAATCATATTTTAATATAATTATTTTAATATCAGTAAAAAAACTATTATTAAATATTTATAATAAATATAAATTATTTAATAAAAGATACTAGACGTGAATTACTAAAGTGAAATTTCTATATGTTATTTACTTTATATCAAATATAATATAAATCTTATTTAATATTATTTAAAATATTTTTAGATAAATTCAAAAAAATTATTTTTTAGATTTTCATTGAAAATAATTTTAAATATAATTTACTGAAAATTTTTATTTTTGAAAATATGTAAGTAAAAGCCTTTTTAATCAGTCTCCAGATTTTTCCCCTTTCTCAATCGATTCATTTTCTCTCCGCTAAACCTAGAAAAACCCAGAAAAAAATTGGCTTCCTTCCAGTTTCTGATGGCTCCTCCACCAGCCATCATGACCACCATTGTTGGTCGCCATAATCTTACCCAAAAAAATTCCCAACTTCATCTCTTGCAACTTTTGAATCTCAATAAATCATTTTTTTTCAATTATTTTTCTCTAAAAATAACCAAAAATTATAAATCTACAAAAAAAAAAAAATGACAAAATCCAATTAAATCCATGTTGGCTGCCACTCCAAATGCTCCGTTTTGTTTATATCTTCTTCCTTCTTTTCTCCTCTCTCACTTTTGTAATTTTTGAGCATCCAAAACTTTTTTTAAATGCATAACCAAAATCTTGGGAGAGAGTGGTTTATTTTTTTATTTGGTATTCTGATTTATATGAAATTTTGTGGTTTGTCATATTTTTCAATCATGGATTATTTTTGGTTTGGTATTTTGTTAAAATTTGAGTTTTGTGAATGATGGTATCGTGGGTATTTCGGGAATAAATTTTTTCAGGCTATCCCTTACGGTATTGAATAGGCTTTTCTTAAGGGTGAGCTCTGAATGACTATTGCAACCATATTCATAATTTAGCTGTAATTTATTCGGTTGAATGATATTCAAGTGAACCAAACACATAGTTGGCATCACTCGTTGAATCAACGCTGAATTCATTAGCTATTAATCTCAATCAAAGGTATTCTAAATAATTTGATTGAGATCTCAACAAAAATAATTTATTAAAGATGAACTTAAATTAAAAAGAAAATTAAAAAGCCTCACACGTAGTCATTAATTTATTATGATGATTCTAGTGTTATAAAATAATCAAATTTGTAGTGATCCAAAGCCAATGAATTAATTGCGCCTACCACGAATGTGGTGTCATCCACCAAATACTAATAAACTAATCTTCAAAGAGTTTTTCAGTTATTTAACCATTGGAAGACGTAATTAAACTAATAAGGGCTAGTTTGGATGGGCGGTGTGTTTACCTCCGGTGAGGTTAAAAATAACGGTGGCGGTGAGATTAGTTACTGTAGCGGTGAGATTAGACATCAGAAAGTGAGAGATTAAAAACAGCGGTAGAGTATGTGTTTGGATTCAAACGCAGCTGTAGCGGTGAGGTGGAGATAAAAAATGACCATTAAGGACATCATATTAGAATTGATATATAATAGTTTTTTTAAATTATTTTACTTTTATAAAATTATTAAAATATGTGAATTTATAAATTTATTTAATAAAATATTAAAATATATTTTTTAATATTTTATTTATTATCCTATAAATAATTATATTTGTATTTATTTAAATGATAATTATAATATTAAAATACCTCAATTGTTATTCACTTATTATCCTATAAATAAAAAACTTAACAAATAAATGAATTTAAATCAAATGCCCCATAAAAATCTGAAAAAGAAAATGAAAGGACGTAACAAATAAATTAACCTAATCCTATAACCCATCTTCTTTATTTCTTTCTTTTTATCAGACTCTTTGACTCTTCTTCAACCCATCTTCTTTATTTCTTTCTTTTCATCAGACTCTTTTACTCTTCTTCCATTCTCGAAATTTCTTCTTTTACTTCAAAGGACGTTTCTTCTTCACTAGCATTTCAAACTGCTCCAGACTTTCTTCTTCCTTCTCGCCTAAAAATCTCCCGCTCAACTGTTCCATCTGTCGAATGGAATCTGCAATCTCTCCTCCGTAAAACTCCTCTCTTTATAAAGCATTTCTCTTGCTATTAAATCGGCACAAGTATTTTCTTTCCTTGGATAAACCAAATCGATTTCTTGACACATTAAAAGGGAAAGAAAAAAAATAGAATCTGTCTCCATATCAATCCCTCCACCCCACATTTATTTTTTCAATTCATGACCACAAAACCTCTAGACTTCCTTCTCTTTCTTTTCTCACTGCCACTGCTGCCTTGGGTTCTAGTTTTTTTTCATCCTGGGAATGTCTCTAACATTTGGATTTTCTGGGTTGGTTGCCTTTGGGATCATAACAACGAGTTTCCAGTAAAGGGTGCTGCTTAAAGCCGAAAATGAAGAAGATTTTGGCCATGGGTAAAATTGGAAAAAATGGTTGTGGTGAGTGCACTGAAGCAAAAACCATCAGTGAGCAACTGGAGGTGCAGCACGGTGGGAATCAGTCCATTGAGCAACTGGAGGTATTATCCAAACACCCCATCAGTGAGATTGAGTTAAAAAAAGTGGTTTAAACGTACTGAAATGGAGCTCACTGGTCATCCAAAGGAAGCCTAAATAGATATTAAAAAAAAAACCATTATTACAACACCTGTGATTTTTGAGCAAGAATATTATATATTCTGATTGTTCTAAATCATTGGAATTACAATATCATGGAGAGCAAGAAAAGTAGCCTGGCATCATCCACCCCAAATATCTCACCTTCTTCTGCAGCATCTAATCCATATACGCAAGGTTTAATCCAATTCCAAGGCTTTTGGATCCCTTCTCGGCATATTCCCACTTCATCCATAATCTCATTTCAGAAATATTTCCAGGCTCTTGATGACGATATTATTGTTGTCTCTAAGCCCAAAGCTGGCACCACCTGGCTCAAGGCTTTGGTGTTTACAATTATCAACCGTCATTCTTATACACTCTCAAATACCCCTTTGAACTCTGCAAATCCTCATCAACTGATTCCATATTTTGAGATGAATCTTTATAAGGAAAATTCTAACCCTGATCTCTCTAAAATCCCATCCCCAAGGTTGTTTTCTACTCATCTCCCGTATCCAATGCTAGCCGATTCCATCAAACGTTCAAATTGTCGGATTGTTTATATGACCCGCAATCCGTTTGACATCGTTGTCTCAAGTTGGCACTTTACAAGAGGCGTGCATAATTTGCCCGATTGGTCATTGGAGGACTGTTTTGAAATGTTTTGCAGAGGTGAAGAAGGGTTTGGACCCTTCTGGGACCATGCTTTAGGGTACTGGAACATGAGCGTGGAGAAGCCATCGAATGTATTGTTTATGAGATATGAAGAGCTAAAGGAAGATCCAGTGGCTCAAACAAAGAGATTGGCTGAATTCTTAGGATTTCCTTTCTCCATGGAAGAAGAGAAAACAGGTGTGGTTAACCAAATTGTTGATTTTTGCAGTTTCAACAATTTAAAAGATTTGGAGGTCAACAAAACAGGGAAGATGCCAAGATCTTTTGTACCTAGTAATAAGTTGTTTTTTAGGAGTGGGAAAGTGGGTGATTATGTTAATCATCTCTCTCCTGCTGCTGTGGAACGTTTAAGTAATATTTTGAAAGAAAAACTAAGTGGATCTGGTTTAACTTTCAACTAAATTGCTTAATAATATTCGTTTATGTTATGTCCAATATTTTCCTTTTTTCTGTAAACTTATTTCTTATCGACATTTTATTTGTTCTAATAAAATTATATTTTTAGGTTAAATTTTTAATAAGATTGATTTCATAAAAGGAAAATCATCGGATGGTGGATCTCTTATACATACCTAAATGTGTATAGATAAACCAATTCGAAGGTTAGACCATTCATTTAATCTAGTAAAATCTAGCTCAAATCATGTTTTAAACCTTTTAATAAGTTGAGTTAATTTAATTAATTATGACTTAATAATTAATACCAGTATTTTTGTTGACTTTAACCCAAAAAGTATATAATATATAATAATAATTTTTAATAATATTTATCATCTATGAATAGAAAAAATTTGAAATTTGATGATGGACAATTCTACATGTACGTGTATTTATGGTTGCTATTCTTTGTAATGTTCTTGTGAACTTTCTTCGAAAGGCTGAGTAAATATATAAATATATATTAGATTTATTTTAGAAAACATATTTATAAAAAGTGTGAAAAGATAAAACTGCATCATAATACTATTGACTATAATTTAAAGGAAAAATATTTTTATAATTTTATATTTAAATCAGTGATCCGTTAAGAATTAAGAATGATACCAATTAAATAATTTTAACCAACATCAATATTATAAATGTTTGGTCCCAATTTTATGTCTCCCACTTTTTTTTCCTTTGGGGGACGTGAGGTGAGTGAATAAAGAGTAGAGAACATAGTGAAGAAATGAAAGATAATTAATAATTTTAATCTTTTGCCTAGCAGGTGCAAAATCATGTATCCGAGAATTAGGGATTTTGGCTTTTCTTTATTTTTATATTAATAATAAATTTCAAATATTTTAAAATTATTAAATAATATTATTTTTCAAAGCAATCAAAGATATTTTATTTTTGAAAAAAAAAAGCATTAGAACAAGAAAGCCAACAAAGTGCATGAGAGCACACAATATGTAACAATCCGTTTTTTGGTCAAATCGGTACAGTGTTTTTGAAACCACAAATCCGACGTCAAAATATTTATTTTATTATTATTTTAATGTTTACAGCATGATAAAATGATTGTGTGAAATTTTTCTTAAGAAATTTTATCATTTGGGTGCTTAATTCGGTAACAAAGACTTAATCGTGTAAAGTGCAAAAGTGATATGTTAATAGCTAGAAGTATTAAATAGCTATAGAACCTTAAAGTGAAGGTTAATAAGATAGTGGAAGTTAGTAGCATGGCATTTGGAGTAGTTATTAAGTATTTTAAAGGTTAATTTTGTAAATTGATTATTAAAGGTTAATTTAATAAAACCAAGTGAAATTATTCATGCATTCATCTTCTTGAAACCAAAACCAGGGTGTGGAAAAACCATTTTTAAGCTTTCAAAGTTTCGGCTACTTCACTTGGCTAAATTGGTATGTATTTTGTCTCATTTTTAATCATTTCTATGTTTTTCAGTTCATTGCAACTAGGTCTAGCTAGCCCAGAGACTTTTTTGCAAAACTGTTAAAGATTTGGAATGTTGCCATTGTTGAATGTTGGTATATTTTGATGTTTTATGATAGACTATGAATGCTTGTTGTTAGATATACAAGTTTTGTTAAGTGATTTTTGAGAAAAATGACAAATAGGGATTAAATTGAGAAATGTGGAAAATTGTGGTTAAAATGTGAAATTTGGCTAGTATGAGTTTTGATTGAATTGCATGAATTTATGTTTTTATGAAATAATGACTAATTTGTAATAGTGGTGAAACATTAGGGGCAAATGTGTAAAAGTGCCTTAATAGGAATTTTGGATTGAATTGAATAGTGTGATAATTAAATAAGTTAATTTTGAATATATTTAGATCAAGAAAGGAAGAAGTCGAACTTAGATCAAGACAAGAACAAAGTACTCAATTAATAGACCAATCTCATCGTTTTTGAACCTGAGGTATGTTCGTATATGATAAATTTCATTTTAAATGTATTTTAAATGCTTGATATTGTATGAGTTGTGAATACGAGACTTCGGATAAGTTCGAATATGACTTGATGGTAATTCGACGTACGAAATCCTGGTTGAATCTTAGGAATAGTTTAGGATACTAGTGACATGTCATTAGGGGATACATTGAGTTGGCTTCGGGCCATGATAGTAGCACTTCGGGTGCGTGTTATACCGATTTGGCTTTGGGCCATGAATATCGGCTGATTTAGCTTCCGGCCATGATATCAGTATTTTGGATATAAGCTACCTTGATTTCGCTTCGGGCCATGGTATAGGTGCTTATTGTGCGAGACTCTTGAGTATCCGACTTCTATTCTGAATGGGTCAATAGGTAAACGAAAGATGTGACTGAGTATGTGATATGGCCACGCCCTGAGTCACACCTAGCTCGAGCAATGAGCCTTTGGAGCTGCCTCAAGGTCCTATCACCCGAGCACGAGCCAAGCGCTTCAAAGAGGCTATCTCAACCTTAGTAGATCAAGTGTGGGGCGAGACTTTGGCTGGACACATCGAGAGAGCTTGGACCAGCCCTACGAGTTCACCTTGCAATCTTTTGCGAGCTGAATCAAGCTCAAGCTTAGCTCCATGAGCTCAATTCCAGCTCGGTTTAATTTATGCATTTCTTTAGTTGCTGGAATAAATTAAATGTTTTTAGTTAATTTAGTTAGTTCAGTTCAAATAGTTAAGTTGCGTTTTAATATGTCAAAAATATGGACATTTTAATTATGTTTTAAATATGGCTTAGTTTAATACATATTTATTAGCTATTTTATTGTGTCTAAGTTTAGGACGAATTTATTTCATGTTACAATTTAATTTGTCCAGCCGAATTTTATAATTGTTTTAATGTGTCCTAGTTGCTGCCGAATTTAACATGTCTTAAGACTAATTAATTGCTGAATTAAATTGGTGCAGATACATACATTGGACGACATGAATATGGCCTGCTAATGGTTCAGCTCTTCCAAGCACCTCTTCGTGTATGCCAAGGGCCAAAAGAGCTGTTGATTTCTCTTTTCAAGCTAACCATCTAGATGCTTACTTATTTTTACATTGCTGGAGGTTCTTTCACATGTCATGGTTGTTCAGTTTTGTACATTCACACACAAAGGCCTGCTCACATTCTGCTTTCATACCTAATGGCCATTGGAGTACTCAAGATACCATTAAAATCTTCAAGACCATTCAGCTGATCAAAGCAGCTCAATTAAAGCCTTTCACACCCCTTGGCCAAACCTAGCTAGTCCAATCAGCTCCATTCAGCTCCTCAATTAATTTTATTTAATTCCAGCTGATTGGAATCAGCAAAGGACTTGTCCATTGGCATCACCAATGTTGGAGAAGCTTCAAGGAACTTGCTTGGAAACTTCATGGAAGCTTCAGTTCATTTAAGCGGCACACAAGCTGCCCATTCGGTTTCCTATTTGACTATTCGGCTAGCCTAGTGTTTGAGCCTATAAATATAAGGCTCCCAAGTTGTCATTTAGACTTTTGCTACTTGAATGAATTTTTATAACTTTGCGAGTTTAATTCAACTCTCAAATTTCGTTTAAGACTTAAGTTGGCTTATCTATCTTGCTAGTGGCATCATTCTTGTTTCTTTCAACTTATCACTCCTAAACCGAGTGTGGCGTTCATCCAACATACCTCTGGTTCCTATCTCGATATAGATAGAGGGTCAAGGTTATTTTAACAACTTCCATCAACTTAAGTGTCGTATAAGTATCGGGTCAATACTCTTCATAGTATTGGTTCATTCTTGACCTTAAGCTCGTTTACCTGTTTATTCATCATCTTATCTTATTTGTTCTAATCCCTAGTCAAACTAATACCCTTATTCCTAAGCCATTGAACCTTTTGGTTTTTGCACATAAACTTAGCCAAATATTCATCAACTCCAACAAAAGTGATACTTCTCCATTTTAACGGTCGGGCACAATTACAACTTGAACACTTCCGCAACTTGAGATCGTATCATTTGGTATCAAAGTTGATTAAATCGTGGAGTACAGACGTTTTTGACAAGCTCGGAGTAAGTATTTGAAAAAAAAATTTGTGTATAAAAATATATATATAATATATAGTGAATATTTGAATGAAAAGTTAATATAAAAAAAAAAGGAATTCGAAGTTATTTAAAAAAAAAGAAGAAGAAGAAGAAGGCTAGTTGTTGAAATTGATCATATTTTCTTCCCGATCTATAAATTCTCTCATCGAACCTATTTTTGCCACACTCCAAAACCATATATTTTTTTTTAGCCCACCTAACACCAAAAATGTCATCTACCCTTGTAAATCTTTTGAAGCCGACCCCTAGACTAGTAGTTAAGTCTAAACGAGTCTTTTACAAAATTTCGAGAGGCGAATCGAGCGGTAAAAGGCACGAGTGTTGTGAGAGCAATAGAGAGAAGAAAAAGCCAATTCAAGAGTGTAAACACGAGTGGAGTGCCATCTACTTTTCTTTTTGAGTGAATTGTAAGGTTTTGTAGTGAGGTTAAAGAATTATTTCTAGAAGTCCTGAACGCAATATGGCAGAAAGAGGCAAACGTCAACCGATAAGAAATGTCGCACCCGGAGGAGGCCGAGTGCCTGACTTAGGCCAACAAGCCCTCTTGCAGGAATTTCAATGAATGCTCCAAAACGAGCTATAATTTTTCAATGAATGTTTGAAGCGAGTCGAGGAGAGGGGTCAACGAGAGACAATGCCCCAAGGCCTAAGACGAGAGCGACGGCAAGCAAGACTTAAAAATGATGATCTCTATTATCCAAGCGACTTGGAAAGTGACCAAGCCTCGAATCAAAGCGAAAGGCGACGAGGCCAACAGAATCGAGGCCTACGAGAGTGAGATTGTGTTGATTTGAAGAACATCAAACTTTCCATCCCACCATTCCCAGGAAAGTCTAATCCAGAGCAGTGCCTTGAGTGGGAAAAGAAAATTGAGTTAGTTTTTGAATGCCATAACTATCCCGAGACCAAGAAAGTGAAATTGCCAGCAATTGAGTTTTCCAACTACGCCATGATTTGGTGGGACTAACTCACCACAAATCGGAGAAGGAACGGAGAACGGCCAATATCTACTTGGGCCGAGATGAAGGTTGTTATGCGAAGGCGATTCACTCCATAGTACTACCACCGAGAGCTCTACCAAAAGCTCTAAGACCTTACCCAATGCACAAGGAGCATTGAAGATTATTTCAAAAAAATAGAGATCGCCATAATTCGTGCGGATGTCCAAGAAGATTGCGAGGCAACCATGGCGCAATTTTTAGCCAGCCTCAACCGAGAAATTACCAACATCGTGGAGCTTCAACATTACGTTGAAGTCGTGGACATGGTGCACATAGCCATCAAGGTGGAAAAACAACTCAAGTGAAAAGGCGCCCTTCGAAATTATTCCACCATGGGCACATCAAAATGGGGCCAATGCATTAGCAAAAACAATCCACCGAGCCATACCAATGAGCAAATGATGCCAGCCAAGACGAGCAAGCCTGTTGGAGACACTAGTAAAGGTAAGGCGACGAAGCCATTTTTCAACCGAACGAGGGATATCGAGTGTTTCAAGTGCCTCGGGAGGGGGTATATCGCCAGTGAATGTCCCAACCATAGCAATATGGTGGTCCGTGCAAATGGAGAAATTGAATCGGAGGAGGAAGACGAAAACGAGCCCGATGCTAACACCGATGAAGAAAAGGAATTAAGAACGCTGTTGATGGTGAACTCTTTATCATTAAAAGGAGCTTAAGCCTCCAAAATGTGGAGAACGAGCAGGAAAGAGAAAATATTTTTTATACCCGATGTCGAGTACAAGGAAAATTTTACTGTATTATCATTGACGGTGGGAGTTGCACCAATGTGGCCAGCACTCTAATGGTGGAAAAGTTGGGATTGCCGACCACTAAACACCTCAGCCCCTACAAGCTACAATAGCTTAACAATGGTGGCGAGTTGAAGATGACCAAACAAGTGCTTGTGGCATTCTCCATTTGAAAATACATGGACGAAGCCCTTTGTGACGTGGTTCCAATGCATGCGGGGCACTTGCTGCTGGGCCGACAATGGCAATTCGATATGCGAGTGATTCATGACAGATATACCAACCAGTATACATTCAAGTACTTGGGAAATCTATCACTTTGGCACCTTTGACGCTAAAACAAGTCTATGAAGATCAAGTCAAGTTGAAAAACTCTATTGAACAAGCGAGAGAAAAAGAAAAGAGTGAGAGTGTCAAAGAAAGAAAACCGTGAAAAAGAATGGAAAAAAATGAAAAAAGAGAGTGAAAAGATCGTGAGAAAAGAAAGAGATGAAAAGGAAGAAAAACAGTGTGAAAAATTGAATGTGTTTGCAAAAGAGAGTGAGATTCGAAAAGCATACTTGATGAGGCAGCCAATCCTTGTGTTGATGTACAAAGTAAACCTATTGAATGCTAATGACTTAACCGAAAATCTTCCTTCTTTTATTGTGTCTCTCTTGTGGGAATTTGAAGATGTTTTCCGGGAGGAAGTCCCAAGTGGGTTGCCACCCATTCGGGGAATAGAGCACCGAAATAATTTTGTTCCTAGTGCTGTCATTCCAAATCGAGCAGCTTACTGGAGCAACCCCGAAGAGACCAAAGAGCTTCAAAGACAAGTCAATGAACTCATGGCAAATGGTTACATCCGTGAAAGCCTTAGCCCATGCGTCGTGCCAATTTTTTTGGTACCAAAGAAGGATGGGACTTGGCGCATGTGTGTCGACTGTCGTGCGGTGAACAAAATAACTATCAAGTATAGGCACCCCATACCATGCCTAGATGACATGTTTAATGAGTTAAGTGGTGCCAAGTTGTTCTCTAAAATCGATCTTAAAAGCGGGTACCATCAGATTTGGATGCGCGAAGGTGATGAATGGAAGACTGCGTTTAAAATAAGTACGGTTTCTATGAATGGTTGGTCATGCCATTTAGCCTAACCAACGTACCTAGTACTTTCATGAGACTTATAAATTATGTTTTACGAGCCATTATTGGTAAGTTTTGCGTTGTGTATTTTGATGAGATCCTCATCTATAGTAAGTCTTTGGATGAACATGCGTTGCATCTTAAATCTGTTTTGGAGGTTCTTCGAAAGGAGACCCTATATGCAAACCTTAAAAAGTGCACGTTTTGTTCTAACAAGGTTGTGTTTCTAGGTTTTTTTAGTCACCTCAGATGGACTCGAGGTGGACTAAGAAAAAGTCAAGGCGATTCGGGAGTGGCCTAGACTGACAAGTATTAGCCAAGTGAGGAGCTTTTATGGTTTTGCGAGCTTCTATAGGCAGTTCGTACCTAATTTTAGCACCTTCGCCGCACCCTTGACTAGCGTGATCAAGAAGTCTTCAGCTTTTCAATGGAACGAAGAGCAAGAAAAAGCTTTTAATTCCATTAAATATTGTCTTATTAATGCACCTTTACTTGTATTGCCTAATTTTAATAAAACATTTGAAGTTGAGTGTGATGCATCATGTGTAGGAATTGGGGTTGTTTTAACTCAAGACAAGAAGTCCATTGCTTACTTTAATGAGAAGCTAAACGAAGCCACACTAAACTACCCCATTTACGATAAAGAGATGTATGCACTCATCTGAGCCTTAGAAACTTGGCAGCATTATTTGTGGCCAAAGGAGTTCGTGATTCATTCCGATCACGAGGCATTGAACCATATCAAGAGCCAGAATAAGCTAAATAAACGCCATGCCAAGTGGGTTGAGTATCTCGAATCATTCCCTTATGTCATAAAATATAAGAAAGGAAAATAAAATATAGTGGCCGATGCACTTTCGAGAAGGTATACTCTTTTATCTTACTTGGATTCAAAACTTCTTGGCTTTGCATTCTTGAAAGATTTATATTCTTATAATGTTGATTTTGTCGAATTGTATGTCTTGTAAGCATATTTCTATTGACAAGTTTTATAAACACGAAGGGTTTCTTTTTAGAGAAGGCAAGTTGTGCATCCCGCAAAGTTCCATTCGGGACTTGTTAGTCAACGAGGCGCATAGCGGGGGCCTCATGGGCCATTTTGGTGTGGGGAAGACCTTGGCAATTCTCCAAGAGTATTTCTATTGGCCAAGGATGAAAACAGACGTTAAGAGTCTGTGATAGATGCGTGACATGTAAGAAGGCCAAGTCAAAAATCAAGCCACATGGGTTGTACATGTATCACCCCCTAACCTTAAACCTTCACCGGAATAGGGTTACGAAGCATTACCTGACATATCAGAAAATTTACAAATAATTCATAAATAAATTAACATACATAGTATAATTTAATCACTAAATCTCTATAATGGACCCTCGAGGCCCAAAACACGTATTAGAAGTGGAACAGGACTTGTTCATATACTCTAAAAATTTTTCGTGAATTTCTAAAATCTTTCCTAGGTGTAGGGCTCACACGCCCATGTGTCAAGCCGTGTGAACTCTATATGAGCCTTTTTATAGTAACCTAGCCAACCCTGCGAATTCAAACTGAAACCAATCTAATACCAATATTTCAACTAATACATTTGCACACTCAATATACCTAAATCATGCCTAAAACATTGACTTAATAATATGACCAATAACATTCATATTATCATTTAAAATTAATTAATAACTTCATTCATCTTTCCACTTAATTTAGTGCCAAAGCACCAAAACATTTTATAAAGTTTCTTACCATTTCATTCAACCATTTAAACATTGTAAATAACTCTTTACAACCAAAATCACAAGACATATTCAAATGACCTTTACAACTCTTAAGTACATGCCACTTTTACCCAAAGAGGAAAATTTATATCACTAAGGTTGTGCTGAAGTCGGGATCGATCTGGATACTGAACGAGACCTTTAACTTCTACTAATCTATGCACGAAAATAACAGTACGATGAGTATGTCTATACTCAGTGGTATTACCATAATTCAAACTAAATAACATTAATGTTCTATAAACATCAAATATGTAACGATGTAAATCATAAGAATTAATTTACATTCAAGTTCATACTTCATTTATAATAATTCATCAACTGATATCATATATCAACAATTCGAATCTTCGATCAATTCATGAGCCTTAGGTTCATGCTTGCAAATCTCATGTCTCAATTTCAATTCACATTTCAATTCACATTTCAATTCATAATTCCATTTTCTTATACTTTCAATAGATCAATCAATCAAACTCATTCAATTTTCTTATTTCATTTATTTACCCTTATTAACAAGACCCGGACCTTGGCAGATACACAGATCCAGCCAAACACACCAGAATAATCTAGCCAAATACACCAGTATGATCCACCCAAACATACCAGAACAGCACTAAATGCCTCTTCGGATAGTCTGAAGAAATATAATGACATTAGTGTCTCCTCAGCCAAGCCAAAAATCTCCAAATTCTTTCAATCCTATGGCATGCAAACTATATCCGACTCAGCCCGACTAGTTAATAAGGTATTCAATTTTTCATATTTTAATTCAATCACTTTCTCATATTTTCAATTCATTTATTTTCCACCTTTCAACCAATATTCAACTAAAAAATTCACACATTTTCACAACTCAATACATTTTCATTCAATTTAATATTAGTCACAATTCGATTCAAATTCACTTTCCGCTTTCAATCAATATATAATTCAAATACCAATTCATATCAACTATTCAATTTAATTCCCACTCATCCTAATAATAATAACACTTACCTCATATTTCATTTACCATACACATAAATTGTAACACCCCAAACTCGGCCTAGATGTTATGGCCGAATCTGGCGAAGTCACATGATAGCGTGTTGAAACCTAAGTTTCTACGATAAAACCATTTCCATTTACTTACTTTTCTTATATCTTCTTAATTCCAAAATCCTTACTCGTTTAGTCGGTTGTTTTAAACATAATTCGTTGAGGAAGCTTTTAAAATCGTTTTGAGTAAATCGTGTGTTTAGAGAAAACTTTGCCTTTTTGAAAACCGAGTTTTCCTATGTCTAGTAGTTATAAATCCATAAAAATAAATAAAAACCAAATTTAAGCAAAAGTCCCCAAATTACATCCAAATAAACCATAATTCATAAATTATAAATCATAAAAGTCTAAAAATTATGGTCACCATCGAGTCATCCGCCACATAGATCCGTCTAGGTCTTGGGATTACCTGTGCACATTAAACAGAGAGGGGTTAGTTTACGTAAAATCAGTGTGTAATCCCACAGAAAACAAACAACAGTAAACACTGTACACAGTCAAGAACATTCTTGGGCCTAAGCCCCTTTCAGCATCAATAACGGTTTGGCATTAGCCCAACTCAGTATCAGTATCAGTATGTACAAGGGCCTTAGCCCATCACAGTATCAGTAACAAATATACAGTATTCAGTAACAAAGTCCTACCCAACTAGCCTCTACACACCATCTTCATCCAACCCTACACTCCATGTGAGGATTAAATCAACCCACCCATCCCTACACTCCAGGTTGTACCGAATGCGGTACAAAACAGTAGTTTGCAGTTGAGCTGCCAGTATATTAGGCTTAAGAGCCTTTCAGTACACTTCCTCCAAATAAAATCAACCTAAACCCATGCAATGCATGACATGCTATCTTATGATATCAGTACATATAATCAGTAAATGTATACATGCATACTATCATCGTGCTCAATATATATATCCATCAATCAGTCAGTTCACATGATTAGGGGTCTAAATAAAGCTTACCGACCCTACAGTAGGTTCACAGTTGACTTGGGCGACCCGTGCAATCTTAGCAATCAATTCAGGGATAATGGGCTCACACACCCATGTGGCCTGCCAGTGTGGGCCCACACGCCCGTGTGGATCACACGGCCTGGCCCAAAATCCCACAAACCTGTGTGGTTTACCCGTGTGGACACATACACCTGTGTGGCCCACACGGCCTAAATCAGTCCAACCCGTGTGTCCTACACGGCCTGCCTGGCCATCACACGGCCGTGTCATGCGCGCATGGCCTGGTCTCGTTGAACATACGCCCGTGTTAGGGCACACGGCCTACCACACGAGTGACCACACGCCTGTGTGGCATCGACAGTGAGGTTTTCGTCTTTTGTCGAAACCTCGTTTTTTGTGCGATCGAGTACACACCTGGTATCGATTGATGCTAAAACGATCCCTGAGCACTCCAAAACCTAAAAATTGACATTCCAACACCCAATTTCAGTAACATTATCAAAACTTAAATGATATTGTAACGAGACGTTCATCCATTAACTATCGATAACCATACCTTCGATTGAAACGAGAATTCCACGCACTTAACTCTTCGATTGGAAACGATATACAGTCCATTGATTAACTTCTAAACACCAAAAGGAAACCCCTCTTAAAAAGTATTTAGAAAAATGTTTAAATTAGCAAAAGTCGAAACTTACCAATAACGCGCAAAAGTCGAATTAACGAGCCACAAAAATTCGAAAGTAGATGGGGAAAAAATAGAAAGACGGCAGCAATGGAACAAAAGGGGCGACGGCAAAAAAAAAAACAACAAGAAAAAGAAAAGAGGAAGTGGTAGAGAGAATGGTCAGTTTTTTTGAAGAGAGAAATTTTTGGGAAAACTGATTTACTCAAATTCCACTACCTACACTATCTCAACCACCCACTTCTCAAATTTTCGGTACAACTCAAACTCTCAGCCACCAAACGGAGCAAAAATAATCTCTTTTGCCTACGCAAGGATTCAAACACAAAACCTTCAGCAATCTAACACTCAACTTAACCACCAGACCAGTAGGCCCATTTTGATATGGTTTCATAAATAATTTAATATAAGCCCACTGAACAAAGATAGGGCTTATATCAGAAAAATACCAACATTTGCCAAAATTAAAGCTTAAACTTGGGACCTCTCACACACACCCAGAAAACTTAACCACTGAAGCAAATACAGATTTGTGTCACATTTTAACAGAACCAAAACATAAATTTTGGGGCGTTACATAAATTAAAATTTAACGTTTAATAATAAATAACTTGAATTATTATAATACAAACCAGAATTTTCCCGAGTTGCTCCCCGGCAATCTTTTCCTTTTCTTTCTGGACCGATGTCTGCGGTTCGATGTTAGCTACGAAAATTAAAGTAATTTACAATTATTAATACAACACTATTATATCTAATAATTATATTTTTCTATTGAACTTTTACCTTTATTTCAATTTAATCCCTAACCAAAAATCATTTATTTTCCATCATCTTTTATACCTTATTCCTACTCCATATTCATCCAAACTCAAACTTAACTCCCTAATTTTCATCATAAATACCTAATTTCGAAATTCTTACAATTTAGTCCCTATTACACGAAATCTATAGCCTATTCTACAATTAAATCCTTCTCCCACTTCTAACTTAAAATTCTATTAATTCAATCCCTAATTAACACTTTTACTCAACAAAATTTAGTGTCTAAAAATCTAATAACTTCCAAAATTTCAAATATACCTAGTAGTATTTTGTTCTAGGATCATAAAGACTCAAATATTTTAAGAAAAGGACTTAAATTGACTTACCAATTCAATTTGGAACCTTTAAAACCTCATTTTCCTTATTCCTTCTTTTCTCCCTTCTTTCCTTTCTTTTTCTTTCTGTTTCATCCCTGCTTAATGTTATGTTTCTTTCTTTCTTTTATTTCAGTTGCTTTATATATATATAGATATATATATAAAATATAATATAATAATAATTTCTTATATTATAAGTAATTATATAGTTGTATTACAAATGTATGTATTTAATTTATTACACATGTCTTTTATAGTTACCATACAATTGTCAAAATCTTTGATTTATTTTATAATATAATATTATAATATAATTAATATAAATTACAACAAAATAATAATATAATCAAATTAAATAATATATTTATATAAAAATCTAAGATTTTTATCAACATATGCCGCCTCATTTAATACATTAGTATAATTGCCTATTTGGTCCTTTTTATTTTCTTTTAATTTACAATTAAACTTTCACACTTTATTTAATTTAATCCTTTTTGCTAATTATTCCTAATTAAGACAATTTCACCTAACTAAGACCTAATTAAACACACAACTAACTTCGTAAATATTTCTAATAAATATTTACGAATTAATTTTACTAAGACAGAGGCCCGACAACACACTTTTTTGATACCCGTGAATTTTGGGTCATTACAGTACACGCCACTTCCCACACCCGAAGCACCTTGGATGGACATATCCATGGACTTTGTCCTTGGATTGTTTAGAACAAAGACGGGGAAGGACTCTATTTATGTTATTGTTGATTGATTTTCAAAAATTTCTCACTTTATAGCCTGTACAAAAATTGACGATGCTGTTCATATTGCTAATCTTTTCTTTAGGGAAATTGTTCAATTACATGGCATCCCGAGAACAATCGTGTCTGATCGAGAAGCAAAGTTTCTAACCCAGTTTTGGAGATCATTGTGGGGGAAGCTCGGGATCAAGTTGTTGTTTTCAACCACTTGTCACCCCTAAACGGATAGCCAAACAGAGGTGGTGAATCGAGTGCTATCTACCTTGTTGCGAGCCATCATCCGAAAAAATTTGAAGTCATGGGAGGAGTGTTTCCCGCATATCAAATTTGCATATAATCGATCCGTTCACTCGACAACTAAATACTCTCTTTTTAAAATAGTTTATGGATTTAATCCTTTGACTTCATTAGACCTAGTGCCTTTACCTAATGATCAACTTATTCATCCAGATGCCAGGAAAAAGGCCGAGTACGTGAAAGAGTTACACCAAAAGGTACGAGCAAACATTGAAGCAAGGACCAAGAGTTATGTGCAAAGGGATAACAAGGGCCAAAAAAGAGTTGTGTTCGAACCCGGCGATTGGGTTTGGGTTCACATGAGAAAGGAACGATTCCCAGCCCAATGAAGGTCTAAGATATTACCGCGTGGAGATGGTTCCTTCTAAGTTTTGGAATGAATCATCGAAAATTCCTATTGACTCGACCTATCGAGTGAGTATAATATAAGTTTGAGCTTTAATGTGTCTGACTTATTTCCTTTTGAAGTAGGTTCCAATTTGAGGACAAATCGCTTTGAAGAGGAGGGTGATATGGCCACGCCCCGAGTCGCACCTAGCTCGAGCAAGGAGCCTTTGGAGTTACCTCAAGGTCCTATCATCCGAGCACGAGCCAAGCACTTCAAAGAGGCTATCTCGGCCTTAGAAGATCAAGTGTAGGGCGAGACTTTGGCTGGACACATCGAGAGAGCTTGGTCCAGCCCTACGAGTTCACCTTGCAATCTTTAGTGAGCTGAACTAAGCTCAACTTAGCTCTATGAGCTCAATTCCAGCTCGGTTTAATTTATGCATTTCTTTAGTTGCTGAAATAAATTAAATGTTTTTAGTTAATTTAGTTAGTTCAGCTCAAATAGTTAAGTTGCGTTTTAATGTGTCAAAAATATGGACATTTTAATTATGTTTTAAATATGTCTTAGTTTAATACATATTTATTAGCTATTTTATTGTGTCTAAGTTTAAGACGAATTTATTTCATGTTACAATTTAATTTGTCCAGCCGAATTCTAAAATTGTTTTAATGTGTCCTAGCTGCTGCCTAATTTAACATGTCTTAAGACTAATTAATTGCTGAATTAAATTGGTGCAACTACATATATTGGACGACATGAATATGGTGTGCTGATGGTTCAGCTCTTCCAAGCACCTTTTCGTGTATGCCAAGGGCCAAAAGAGCTGCTGATTTCTCTTCCCAAGCTAACCATCTAGATGCTTAATTATTTTACATTGTTGGAGGTTTTTTCACATGTCATGGCTGTTCGGTTTTGTGAATTCACACACAAGGGCCTTTTCACATTTTTCTTTCACACCTAATGGCCATTGGAGTACTCAAGATACCATTAAAATCTTCAAGACCATTCAGCTGATCAAAGCAGCTCAATTAAAGCCTTTCACACCCCTTGGCCGAACCTAGCTAGTCCAATCAGCTCCATTCAACTCCTCAATTAATTTTATTTAATTCTAGTTGATTGGAATAAGAAAAATACTTGTCCATTGGCGTCACCAATGTTGGAGAAGCTTCAAGGAACTTGCTTGGAAACTTCAGCTCATTTAAGCTGCACACAAGCTGCCTATTCGGTTTCTTATTTCACTATTCAGCTAGCCTAGTATTTGAACCTATAAATATGAGGCTCCTAAGTTGTAATTCAGACTTTTTCTACTTGAATGAATTTTTATAAATTTGTGAGTTTAATTCAACTCTCAAATTTCCATTAAGACTCAAGTTGGCTTATCTAGCTTGCTAGGGGCGTTATTCTTGTTTCTTTGAACTTAACACTCCTAAACTGAGTGTGTCGTTCATCCAACATACCTCTGGTTCCTATCTCGATATAGATAGAGGGTCAAGGTTATTTTAACAACTTCCATCTACTTAAGTGTCGTATAAGTCTCGGGTCAATACTCTTCATAGTATTGGTTTATTCTTGACCTTAGGCTCATTTACCCGTTTATGCATCATCTTATTTTATTTGTTCCTAATCCCTAGTCAAACTAATACCCTTATTCCTAAGCCATTGAACCCTTTTTTTCACATAAACTTAGCCAAATATTCATCAACTCTAACAAAATCGATACTTCTCCATTTTAACCATCGGGCACAATTACGACTCGAACACTTTCGCAACTCGAGATCATATCAGTATGAGAAAGATATGAGATGGCATAGGTATGTACGTGACATGTATAAGTTTTAGTTCGGAGAAACTTGTGAAGAATGTGTTTGATATCATAATTGTGTATATGAAAGGTTTGTTAGCTAATATATGCTAAATGTTGATATACTCAAATTGTTGGATTATAATCTTGAGACTGAATTTAGTATATTGTATACGAGCTTACTAAGCTTTATAGCTTACTTTGTTTATTTTTCCTATGTTTTATATTGTTATCAAGCTATCTCAGATTCAGGGATCATCAGAGATTGCTTCACACTATCCACCTATCTCTTGGTACCTATGAACTTTGGTATTTTAAGTATATAGCATGTATAGGGACTTTGGTCATGTTGGTTATGTTTTAGTTATGTATTTTGGCCATTTGTGTTGGCTTGTAAATATTAGGTTTGGTTTATATATATATATAGCCATGTGAGTTGGTTTATAATGGTGAATTTGGTGATATATATAAGTGTGCAAATAGCCTTTATTTGAGTTTAGTAATTACTTTATAAATGCTAGTTATGATGGTATTTGATGCTTGTTGAAAATGGATATAGTGAATATCGAATGGTTGGTGAATTGGTAATTAGTATGTTTATGAGTTTAGGTAATTTGATGCATATTTGAAAATGACCATATTGATGAATAGAAAGGGTAAATTTTGGTATGTTTTTGAATTGTATATTGTGGTATGGTGAGTATAGTATTTTTTTGGTATTAAAATGGAATAAATTGTGCTTGGTTGTAGTTGATTAAATGCTTATTTATGCCTTGTATTGGTACAAATTGGTTTGATGTAGGTGTGAACAAGTTGGGGTGGCAAATTGGCTTGGTAAATAACCTATTTTTGTCCACACGGGCAGAGACACGGGCATGCGTCTCAGCCTTGTATGGCACACGAGCATGTGTCAGGTTACATGGTCGTGTGTCCTCTGGTGTTGATACTAAAACCAAGTCAGTATGCTCCGCACGGCCTCACACACGAGCGTGTGACTTGGCCGTGTGGTGCAAGTCAGTATACCCTACAAGTTTGGCACGGCCTAGCACATGGCCTAGTACACGGGTGTGTGAGTTGGCCGTGTGACCCAAGTCAGAGAGTTACACGGGGTCAGACACTGGTTGGGGCACGGCCATGTGGTCCTATTTCGAATTCCCCACGACCTGTGACACGGGCGTGTCTGTTGGCCGTGTGAGACACACGGGTGGGTCACACGGACGTGTGTCCCCTGTTTTGTGCAAAAATTTTCTAAGTGTTGAAAAATTTCCTGAGTTATTGGTTTAGTCCCGAACCACTATCAATGCATGTTTAGAGCCTCGCAGGCTCGTATTAGGGGCGATAAGAATGTTGTTGATTGATATTTGAAAGAAAGTTGTGTGAATTGTATGTGAAATTGTTTATTATGTTTGGTAATACTCCGTAACCTTATTCCGGCGTTGAATACAGGTGAGGGGTGTTACATAATATCCCAACCCTAATCAACTTTTTTTCTCAGCAATTTTAATTCAGTTATTGTACAATTTGTTAGTTGTTTGAGTGGTGATTGTTGTCTATAGTCTTTGGTGATGCTGTTGTGACAACAATTTGAAAAACAGTAAGGTGTGTAACTCTAGTTCTGTAAAATCAGTGATAGTCGCGAAGTCGAAAAGTTTACTGTTGACGCCACACAGTTGTGTGTCAAGTTGTGTGGGCTATATGGGCTGGGCCAAGCAGGGCATGTCGGCCATTTTCAGTAAAACTTAGTTAGGACCGCGTTTGAAGTGCGCTTTGAGGTTAGTTACTTCGTAGGGTCTGTTATGTGATATGTATGATTTCGATATATGAAATCTGTGGTACTAATATTGCAAGTGTAACATTTGAAAGCATGTTTGTAGTATAAATTCTGCATTTGATCTGTAAATTTGAGAATTCTATTAGCATGTTTCTGATCTGTTAAAGCATGATTCATCTGTGAGCATCTGAGTATGTATTATGTTTCAGCACGTACTTTGGGGTGGGATAATTATGTGACGAAGGAAGTATTGCCAGTTTAATAATCTATCCTATCTAGTGGTTTAACTACATATCTGTACTGGCAGCTTGGCTGCAATTCTGGTGGCTTGACCACATTTATCTAATTCTGGCAGATTTTTGCATTATTTCTGGCAACTTTGACTGCACATTTCTGTACAGTGATAAATGATCACTTATTTGGTGCATGAGGTTAGATGGGTATACATTACCCTAAATGGTGTGTGGGGATAGACAGAGATGGTGTGTAGCAAATGGGGGATAGGATTTGTATCTCATATGTGAAATATGTTACATAGCATGATATGCCATGCCAATCAGTATCTGATCTGCCTTTTATGTTGCATTGCACAAAATTGTCATGCTATCTGTGTCTGTTCAGTTATGGGATTCTTTTGACTATCTAATATATGTTATATGCATGAGGTTAAGTGGCAAACTGAGCTTTGTTAGCTCACCTTATATATTTATCTTCTCAAGTAATCAGCAAACTTAGGATCAGGCTTCGTGCGGGAGCTTGGATTGGATTCTCAGTTAATGGAATGAGATGCTTTATGTTTTTAAATTATTCCTGGACTTTTTGGACTGTAAAACTGTTTTGGATTTTACTTTTCGGTTTGTTTTGTTCCATTAGATTTTGATATTTTTATCGTAAACTGCAAAATTATACAATTTATCAAATTAGAATTTTGGTTTTCAAAACTAAAACTTTGAAATTTCTGCTGCAAAGATTAAATAACCAATTAAGTGTTTTCTGTAAAATAAATAACTTTAACGAGTATCTTCCTAAAAACTTGTAAGAGATTTGTCAAAATTGATATCGTTGAAACACACGTTTTTCCAGTTCAAGATCTGAATTTAGAACAAATTTATGTAATTCCTCAAGATTCGACCATAATATCTAAACTGGGTGTGGGGTAGTATAGAAGCTAACGAAGAGATTAGAGGAAAACACCGAATAAGATACTATCCATAACACAAAAAGCAAACCTAGAAAAATACCAAGCCAAAAAGTATAAAAATAAAATAAAAATCTCAGAATCATCGACGTTCATAATCATTGGAGAACCCAAGTATTGGAAATCTATATCCCATAAAGCTTCAATCTCAAAAAATCACCGTCCTCTTAAAAAGCCCACCCTTTCAATACAAAAAAATAAAAAATCTTCAAATGATCCAATAATCACCTAACAAACTCCGGTTTTTGACATGAAAGATAAGCATAAAGAAAAACCCAAAGATGATTTAGATTATTTTGTATTTGGTTTTTCATTTTGTGTTGATATTATTTTTAATTCATATTATATTGCGAACATATAATTTATTATTTCATTCTATCTACAAAATGAATCATATTTTATGTTGTGTTGATATTGTGGATTAATTTATCATATAAATTCAATTTTAGAAAATATTTATATATTTGTACTCATACTGGAGATGTGCTTGTGATTTTTAACATTAATTGTAACACATTAATAATTCTTATATATTTTGCAAGTTGGTGAATTTATGTCGTGCTTTTGTTGTTTCTATACCACGTTATATTTTGGTTTTCTCAAATTATCTCATGCTGTGAATAATTTCTTACAATTGTTAAAAGTTTACTTTTAAATTTAGTTACTTAAAATATTAACTTATTAATTATTTAATATAATTAAAAGGGAAATTTTGTATAAATAATTATTATATTTTTTGAAAGATTATAATTAATTGTTTTAATCCTTTGCCTAGCGGTTACAAACTCGTATCGGATTTTGACTTTTCATTATATTTCTATTAATAATAAATTTCAAATATATCCCGTTATCTCGAAATGTTGTGGACGATAAGATCATTTGGACGATGGAAAGTACGGGAGAGTCCGTAGCGGTTATCAGCTTCTACTCAGACGACAGATTACAGATAATACATTACGAGGGAGGTATGACATATACAGAAAACTTTGGCAGTTACAAATGCTTTCTAAAATTAAAATTACAATTTGGCGACTACTAAATGATTACATTCCTACTGCCTATGTTCTATACAACAGAAGGATTGCCTCCTCCTCACTTTGCCCAAGATGTGGAGCTGTTCCAGAAACTTCGATGCATGCAATTACAATATGTGGACCTGCAAAAAAAAAGGTTTGGGAAGGTAATACGAGTTTTAAGGTATAATTTTAGACTCATGAATGTAATAGGCTCATATTATCTCAGGGCCTATCAACAATGTCAAAGGTTAAGCAAATCAAATTAAGATTCGATCCAAGAAAGGATTTGAGGATGAATCTTTTTGAGGAAAGGGAGAATGATATATGCAGGGATGAGGTGAAATTAATTAAATTCCATTAATCAAAGTTGCCAAATTTTAGACTTGGAAAATCAGCAGACTTGCGACAACTTTTTAGATGAGATCCTTGTATTTCTGGGTTCAGATGTCTTCATGGCGTTTGAAGATCTATCTCTTAACTTCGAAACGCACTTTGAATCACTCAATTTTGAGTATGAAAGCTCAAGTTATGACCGTTTTAGTGAAGATTGCGCGAGCAGAATTTCTAAACGGGATTATGACGGAAATTACAAATTTCGGGCTTTTAATTCGAGTTTTAATCATATTGAGTTCGGGTTTTAGGCTTAATTTTTATTATATATGAACCCAATATTGTATTTATCAGCTCGTATTATTTTATTATTATTTTATTCTGAATTTTTAACAATTATTAAGTATTTTAAGTTATTTAGGAGTTTTATGTTAAAAAAAAGTTTAGTTTAAAAATATTTCTTATTTAGATTAAATTAAAATTCTAATATACTTAAGAGTTTTATTTAGATTTATTTAGCTATACTATATATAGGCCTTTACATTGTACACAATTCATTCAATTCATTATTATTCAACTTTTTTTTTGAGTTTATAAATTCTCTTTTAAGTTTTTTTTTAAAGAATTTCTCTTAAGTTTCTTTTAGAAGAATTTTAACAATCTTTTTCAGATTGTGGAAATCATCTTCAAATTTTTTCTTGCCAAGTTTTCTTTTTTGAAAGCGAAATTAGAGCCGCTTGAATAGGGTTGTGAATTTTTCGTGTTTCCAAGACTTCTTAAAACTTTTACATACCCCGCTTTATCTTTCCATCTACCTTCTTTATTTTCTTTTATTGCGTTCCAAGTTGTGTTAAAAATTTAAATTTCATTCTGAACGCCTAGAGCCTTAAAAGTTAAATCCGCAAATTTGACAAAGTTAATGATTCGCTTCCGTATTCTTTATCAGAAGGTTAGTATTGATTGGTCCCCAGATCTTGATACAGATAATATATGGGACTGGGTTGTTTATTTGTTTCAGAAGAATAGTACTCTTACCTGCCGCAGAATAGCGATTACTGTTTGGGCACTTTGGAAATCTCGTAATCAACAAGTGATGGAAGGAAAAAGATAGACTACCCAGGATATTAGCACAAAAGTTGAGAGCCTTATAAGAGAACTTGATGAGATTAAGATGAAATTACCTGAACAAAAGGAGATCATGAAATCCTAGTGGAAGCCTCTTAAAGGTCCAAACGTTAAGGTGAACTTTGATGCAGCGTTCAAGCCGAATCTGCGCTAGTCATGGTCAGGTTTTGTAATCAGAAATAAAGCTGGGCTTGTTTTGGGAAGTGGGGTGAGGAGAAATACATATGTAGCGACTGCTTTTTCTGCTAAAGCGTTAGCCTGCGTCCAAGCTTTAGAATTTGCGATGGAAATGGGTTTTCAACATATCGAGATGAAAGGAGATTCAAGAACTACGATTGTTAAGGCTCAAAAAGAGGCTTAGGGTAGATCTGAAATAGGGATTCACATAGCAGAAATTAAAAGATTGGCAACTAATTTTCATTTTATCTATTTTCAGTATGTTGACAGAGAAGTAAATGGAGTAGCTCATACAATAGCTAAAGCAGGATTTCCCTTAACTGAAAATCATTTTTGGGTTGAAGAAGTACCTGAATCGGCGATGGAAGTAGTGAATCGAAATCGACGGCTTTTGGGCTTTCGTGATTAAAACTTCTTGGAACTTATTTGTAGAATTCGTGCAGTAGATCATCAGAAGGAAATGTTTCTTGGCTTTCTTGTTTTTCGGTAGGTGAAGGGTTTCTAGCAGTGAAAATATCTTCTATTTCTCTGCCAGATGTACCGAGACTTTATTTTACTGTTTTGCTTGTTTAAAGGTGGCTAATTTACTCAATTATTTTTTTAAATGGGCTGTTAGTAGGATTATTTACTGAAGTGGTATGTTTAGGTGAGTAGTGTTTTTCTTATAGGTGGCATCATTAATTTTTTTAATATTATTTTATTAGTGGTGCCATGTAGGCACCACTTTTATGCCGGGTCAAAATACTCATGACTGTCACGTGTGACGCTACCTGGACTGGCGACATTAATCACTGCACACTGCATTTTTACGTGTTAAGTCTCTTCACAAGGGAAAAAAAAATGAAAATAGGAGACCTTATAAGCATGGTCCCCTTAATATGAAGGGTGCAGAAGTGAGGAAAAAAAGAGGGAAAGAAAGGAGAAAAAAAAAAGGTATGTATTATTTTACTAAATAATGTTTTTTTTTATTTAAAGGGTTTAGTTATATTTTTTATGTTGTGAAATTCTTTTGTTATTAATTATTATAAATTGTTTGTGTTTAGTGTTTATGGTTTAATGTTTTTTATGAACGTAAATTTTTTTGTTTTTTTATAATTATTTTAAAATTATTTTCTAAGTAATTTATGATTATTTTTAATTTCTTTGTGTTTTAGTTTAGTGTTTTGTAAATTTTTATTAATGTAACTTTTTTAATTATTTTATAGTTATTTTGTTAATAATTTATTATTGGGTTATAAATTGTTGTGTTTAGTTTAGTTTTTTTATTTTTTATTAATGTAAAATTATTTTTTAAAATTATTTTATAGTTATTTTATTAGTAATTTATGGTTAGGTTATAAATTGTTAGTGTATAATTTCGTATTTTGTGATTTTTTATTAATGTAATTTTTTTACAAATAATTTTATAGTTATTCTGTTAGTAATTTATGATTAGGTTATTACTTGTTAGTGTTTAGTTTAGTGTTTTGTGGTTTTTTAGTAATGCAAATTTTAAAAAAAAAATTATAGTTATTTTGTTAATAATTTATGATTAGGTTATAAATTGTTAGTGTTAAGTTTAGTGTTTTGTGAATTTTTTTAATAATGTAAATTTTTTTAAAATTATTATATAGTTATTTTGTTAGTAATTTGTTATTAGGTTATAAATTGTTAGTGTGTAGTTTAGTGTTTTGTTATTTTTTATTAATTTAAATTTTTTATAATGTAATTTTATTTGATTTTTTTTATATTTTTTATTGATTTATTGAAATGTTGATTAAATTTGTTTTTATATAATTTTATAGGTTGTTTGAAAGAAACTAAACAGGTATGTTTCTATTTTTATTATTCGTATGTTTTTTTATGTTTAGATAGTTTATGTTTAGTTTAATTATATTATTATTGTAAACTAACATAAATTTTTTTATTGTAGGTAAAATATGAGAAATTATGAGATATTTTTTTATTGTGTTTTTTGTTACTCACATATTTATTGTGTTTTTTTTTATTTCCCAAATTCTAAATTATTTACTGTGTTTTTTGTAACAAATTAAATGAATTCATTTTTTAAATTGCAGATTTGCAATAAATGAGTTCTTTGATTAATAATGATAATCACATATCAAGTACTATTAATGAGATATTAATGAAATTGTTATTTGTTGCTCAAGTCATTTGTAGAATTAAATTAGATTATATTAATTATTTTGCTAATTTAATAATGTCAGGGCCCGTACTGCGCATTGAGAGGTCATGTTAATTGTGTAAGGTTTCTACCAGATGAACACCTAATGCCATACTTGGAGTTAGCCGGATTCGGATTAGCGGCATTGATCTGGACCTTTGATTTACGATACAACTTAATATCTGTTTTAGTCGAGAATTGGCGTCCGGAGACCCACACATTTCATTTGCCATGCGGGGAGTGCACTATCACTCAACAGGATGTTGCACTACAGCTCGGGCTCCCATCGACAAGAATGCAGTTACGGGCACAAGTTCGATCTCTAGCCCAGTCGCCTATTGTTATGACTTACTTAGACGCTCGTCTAGTGAAGGAAAATTTACAGGTTTGAGTTCGAGCATTTGTCGAGTACTACAAGTGAATGGGAGGTGATGCACGCCGTTTGAGCTTACATTATGCACCTTATAGGGGGTGTAATCATGCCAGATGCAAACGACAACAAGGTCCACTTGATGTACTTGCCTCTATTATCTAATTTGCATAACATTCGTTCATACAGTTGGGGGTCCATAGTGTTAGCCATGTTGTATCGCGAACTTTTTCGGAACACAGATCCTTCTGCGGTGGACATAGGCGGATGCCTCATATTGTTGCAGTCGTGGGTGCTTTAACGGATGCCATTCTTGGCATCGATTAGTCACCAATCATATGTATTTCCACTTGTTAATAGATGATGAATTTTTTCTTTAACAATTAGTTGACTTTTTTTTTCAAATTATATTATTCTAATAATTTTTTTCATAGATGGAACACTAATCCGAGTATCGAAAGGTTATGCACGGTTCCGATATACCGCCTGATGATCTATAATCATGCTGGAGATGAGGTAAGTTTTTCCAATATTCATAACATTTTATTATTTTATCTCACTCGACCCGTGTTAATATAACCATGTTATTAACTGTGCAGTTCATTTGGATGTCGTATTCTATCCCAGAAATTATGACGGTTATTCCCTTGTCTGCTCACGTCCACTCAAACATATGGTGCATTAACGCACCCGTTATCAATTTTCAGATAGTGGAGTGATATCATGGTGCTCGAGTACTTCAGCTGTTTGGTTGCATACAGTATATCCCGACACTGCCAGAATGGTTGGGGACATCTATGGGATTAACAAGAGGGGGAAACATGGAAATGATTGGGTGGAGTTAGCCATTCTCACAACTTGTCTCCGCCAGTCTACATTCTTATAATCTCGGTGGAAATTAGCCATGGTGTGCTGGATCCAATAAATGGATCTCCATGGCACACCGGAACACCTAATGGAGGCAATTAATCATTTCCTTTATCGTTACTAATAACATACCTCGTAGGTTCGTAAAGAAGAAATCCCACGACTCCATGTTCTCCTTATCTACGATAACAAACGCTATCAGGAGCACATTTTTGTTCCCGTCTTGAGCAATCACAAGAAGTAGGATTTGTGGATATTTTCCATATAGCCAAGTCCCATCTACTTGCACAAACAGATTGTAGCAGGGAAATGCATGCACGCATGGGTCAAACATCTAGAACATCCCGGTTGTAGTTGGTCATCCGGGCCATAATAAGGTCATCTCTGTAACTCAATGACAGTCCCCGGCATGTACTCTCGCATAGCGGCTATCTATCATTGTAATTAATTGTACGACGCATCCAAAATCTCTATACAATTGCTCCATTGCCATCTGTTTAGCTATCCATGCCTTCCGATACAATAGTCGATGCTGGAATTGTGCTTGCATTTTGGTAATTAGTACCGAAACTTTAATGGTTGGCATGTCTTTCACAATTGGCATGATGCACGTACAGATAGTTTTAGAATCAAGTTTTTGATGATCTTCTATCATATATGTTAAAGTGCATGTGTGAGGCCCAACAAATTTTTGTATCTCTCACATATGCGACTTCTGGATAAATGCGGCTCGTACCCGCCAATTGCAGCCTTCTGCCAACCTCCAACACTCCCCAATGTATAATGTCAGTTTAGACACGCCGACTTTGTAGTCCACTGATATACTCATGTTATACCGCTTAATAGCAAATACACACTCTTCCTTACTTTTGAATATTTGGCCCACGAACAACTCCTCAGGATTGAAATCTACGGCCAGTCAGTGAGTAGGTAGTATTTCAGAATACTCTGAGAACTCGGCTGTGTGCGCCGCATCGAGGTTTATCTGCGACATGTGTGCCCGAAGATTATTGTGTATCACAATATTATGAATCTGGTTCCCAATTGAACACGAGTTAACATTTTCATCATCATTCATGCCTTCGTCTTCAATATCATCCGAGACCTCGTCCACATCGGGATCACTATCACTATCGACCTCGTGATCAGAAGGATTACTACTATTGTATACATCATCACCAACCACATCAATCTCGGGTGCAGCATTAAGATCGATGCTGATCCCGCGTATAGTCGATTAACTATCAACGTACGATATCTGAACCACCATACACGGCTTTTAAGCTCCATGTTCTCCACACCAGCTAACTCGACAAATAACTGAATTGGTGCATTTTGGTTGCTCCGATTCCCACAATAAAGAACGACCATGTCTCCACGTCTTCATCGTCTACGAGTTCCATTTCGATGAATTTTATGGGATCCATTGAAACTGGAAACTTGTGAAAATTTTTGAGATCCTTCTCCCACAACGTCTATCAATTTTTGCACTAACCATTTCCTTCGTATCATCAAACGAGACAATTCTATTAAATCTCATTGCTATTTATTGGCGACATTCAAATATACATCCCACGATTGTTGTCAAAATTACTCCATCGAAATAAATGCACACGAAAAACTGATTATCCATCTTCAATACTAAATCTGTTAAAAAGCAAATCAAAATTCTCAAAACAATTTCGAACAGCAAAAAATATACTTACATAAAAATTTTAATGAATAAAAAGAGACCAAAATTATAACAAAATGCAAAATTTTTCATTCATAAGCTAACAAAATTAGTAACCTAACAAAATAACTTTCAAATAACAAAATAACAAAATTACTAACAAAATAACTTTCAAATAAATTAAAAAATATTAAATATTACATTCATAACCTAACAAATTACAATAAACCCTAAACAAACAATTAACCTAATCACAAGACTTACTAACAAAATTAATAAAAATTTACATTCATAACTTAACAAATCACAAGAAACATTAAACTAAACAAATAATTTATAATAGTAACTAATAAAATAACTCTAAAATAAATTAAAAACAAAATAAAAAATAACAATAAACAAACTACACAATACTAACAAAATAATTTATCCTCATCATAATCAATTTTAATTAAAAAAGACATAAACAAAAATACCTTATCATCCTTTTTTATTCTCCTTTCTTTCTTTCTTTCTTTCTTCTGCTAATTTTTTTAAAACTCTCCTACTCATCTCATCTTCACATGTGATTAAATAGCTAAAAATTGACCACTGATGTCGCCTATCAGATAGGGGTCACCAGTGGTGCTTACCAGATAGTGGTTACCAATGGCGCCTATCAGATAGGGGTGGTAAGCACCACCCCTCTTATATCATTTCAGAATTTGTATACAGGCCATGTACCATATCCGAAAAATTTATACAAAGTGGTGCCGCTTATGTACATGGTACCACTAATAAAATAATATTTAAAAAAATAAAATAAATTTTATTAAAAAAATTAGTGGTGCCGCTTATGAGAAAGGCACCACCCACCTAAACATACCAATTTCGTAACTAATCCTACTAACAGTCCATTTAAAAAATTAATTTTTTTATATTATTAGGGAAAATTGGCCTTTAAAGGTTTTTTAATAAAAAATTATTGAATTATTAAATAATATTATATTTCTAAACAATCAAAGATTTTTTATTAAAAAAAGAAAAAACAGAAGACAACAAAGTGCATCGGGGCACATATTACCCCAACCCAGATCAACATTAAAAAAATTTGATTGAGATCTCAACAAAAATATTTTATTAAAGATGAACTTAAATTAAAAAGAAAATTAAAGCCTCAGACGTAGTCATTAATTTATTATGATGATTCTAGTGTTATAAAATAATTAAATTTGTAGTGATCCAATACCAATGACTTAATTGCGCCTACCACGAACGTGGTATCATCCTCCAACACTTCCACAAAAACCCAGGGTACGTTTGGTTCGCTGTAATGGAATAGAGCTGTAATTGAATAGAGGTGTAATGGAATAGAGGTGTAATGGAATAGAGCTGTAATAAGTAATTCAACTGTTTGGTTGAATGGAATGGAATAGAGCTGTAATAGAATTCTTGTGTTTGGTTGAATGGAATGATGTTGTAATAGCATGAGGAAAAGAACTAAAATGACCAGAATACCCTTAGCAGAATTTTTTTTGGTAGATGATTATTATTATTGTTATTAAATTTTAATAAGATTATTATTGGAAATAATTTAATAAAAATAATAAATAATTTAATCATATTTTAACATAATTATTATTGAATATAATTTAATTAAAAAATAATTTAATAACCTTCTTAATATAATTATTATGTGAATTAAAAAATTAAAATATATAATACTATAAATATATATAATCTATTTTATTATTTTTAAACTGCAATATATATTTAATGTGCTAAAATATCATAATTGAAACAAATAATTTAATTATTCTACAATAAAAAATATTAGAAGTAATAAATAACTTGAGAATTATATTTTGCATAAACATAATATTCATATATTAATAAAAGGTTACATGATTTCATTAGTTTATATGTCATAATTCATATGTTACATCAAAAAATTTACAACATTGTAATGACATATATCATGTCATTATACCGTCCCAAATATTACAAACACAAAAGTTACCAAAATATCATCAATACAACTATGATTTTTAATGGTCAGCAAGAAATCTTCTGACCCATTCCAATCGTACAGAAGAAGGTAAACTAAAGGAAATGAGCATTTGTGTTGGATGATCTGGAATTTTGCTCAATGCTTGAAAACACTCATCCACAGCTAAACCTTCTATTTCACATAATGTTGGATATAAATTTATAGCTTTTTCTTGGATGGTCTGAAATTCTTCTGACTTTTGTTGAATTACCGCATCGGAGGCAATACTCCTACTGATTTGTTCGCCAACGGCCAGCATTTTTTCCCCCAAAAAAGTGGCAGCATCATGAAATGAAGAAGAAATATGATCACTTGAATCAGAATTCTGTTTTTCTTCTTTGAAGATGTGGAACCCCCTTGGTTTCTAGATGGTTGCGATTCTGTAGCTGAAACATCCATGTCATCCAAAGAGAAATTGACTTCACATTCATAGAAATCATTTCTTTCTTCATGAATATTTGTAGTAGCTACATCCTCAAGATTTATTTCTTCAATGACATCAGCAGCTGTTTGAGCATCTTTCCCAGTGGCTCGATCTTTTGCGTAGATGGCAGTAAGTTGGTCGTAATAAGGGAAACTACGATGTTTGAATTGACCTGCTTCTTTGTGGCTCTATAAAAAAGAGGAATTCATATTAGTTATAAGTTTGGTGAAAATAAGATAATAAAGACTTGAAATAATTCTTACATTTATATATGAGTTCCACACCGCATCTTCAGCAACAACGAGCTGCCTATGCTCATCCCAACCAAAACCGCTATTGTTTTTTCCATTAAGCATGTCATAAACGATTGACCAATCCCTTTTCAGTATTCTAATCCTCGACTCAATATTAGGTTTAGCCTTCAACATTGCATTGGGTAAAACTTTTTCTAACATTTTTTCCAACTTATTTAAATAACCGGCTTTAAATCCCGTGATCGCATTAAAAGTTCCAACATTGTGCAAGTCGACCATACAAGAAAACCAACGCAAAGATCTTCTTCTCTGAGCCCATTTCCTTTTGGTTCCTCGGGAACTTTGGGAAGAAACATTTGATTCTGAAAAACCTGACATAATTATCTTAAGAAAAAAAAACAAATTAACATTTGACAGCATTAAGACATAATAGGTAGCTAGATTCTGTAATAATTGTAATTGGAAGAGAGAATGAAGCGGCGTGTGTAAAAAGCTAGAGGTAAATAGAAAACCGTAATGGTTCAATCAAAACCGAGTTTCCATCATTGGGCAAAATAAAAAAGTAACTCAATGAAACCCAAGGAAATTATCTAAAACCCAAAGCACATTGATTACAAAGGATCTAACCAAGCTATAAATACCATCCCTTAAGTTATAACAAGCAAAAAAGCTGTAATTAAAAAAAAAAGAAGAAAAAACTCAGATTTCATTAGTATTTGAATTCAATTATAGTGATTGGAAAGATCCAAATTAATAGGAGGTTTTTCTTGGATTCTTACGAAGTGGGTGAGCTTTGTTTTGCTGCTGAACAGATTTTTAACATGGATAGTTTTAACATGGTTTAGGTAACAATTTACATGTACATTTTTTTCTTTTACCTGCAGGAGTATTTTACTGTGGTGCACTAGGATTAACAGGAGAGCTAAGAAGGTTAGCTCAAGAGTTTTCAAGGAAGACCAGCATCAAATTTGATTTCCACAAGGAAAACTTTTAAAAAAATGGTCCTATTGGGTTCATTTAATTCTTTTTTTATATATATATTTTGGGAAATGCAACAAAGCAGTACTAGTACATATAATTATGTTTCTCATAGGAAAGTATTTGCTTGAGTAAAATAAGGTGCAAAATCTATGTCTATATATCTACAAAATTATATTGATCATTAGGCAAGAGTAAGCACCAATAGTTAGACATGTATATGCATAAGATGCAACCTATTGTACCAGGCCGAAATACTTCTTCTGCGTAGCAACTCAGGTGACATTAATAACCTCATTTGACTACCTTAATAAATGTGAATGATAACTTTTTTTTCATATGAACAAGAAAAAAGCCAAGGAAAAAACTATTAAAAGATCACCTCATACTACTGCAGGGATTCCACTATCCTCAAATAAAGTTGAAAATATACTCATCAAGATTGGTATAAGATATATTCAAAAACCTAAGTATAGTATTCTTAGTGATGATGATAAAGTATGTAAATATGTTAAGTCCTCAACCATTTCTGTCAGATTTGTTGTGACATCCTATAGAACAGAAAGCAATTATGGCTTATATTTCTTATTGCTTTTAACTTTTAGTAAGCATACATATTTAGATTCTTATAACCGACACAATTAGTTTGGGATTAAAAGTGAGTTTGATGGAGTTGGGTCTTAACTACACCAATCAATAATTGTCAACAATTTCACTCAAAGAAGCTCCGATTTGTAGAAGAAATCACCATTTTAGCTAAACGTATCAAAAGTGTTATCAACTAATATTGTAAATATTCACTTAAGAGGAGAAATGAAGAAAACACAAAAAAAAATAGAAGGGCTGCCACTAAAACACATTCAAGCAAACTTAAAAACACATCCTCCACACCCCTAGCCTTCTCGTGTTTCACCAAGGCAATTCGAGCAATCGCACAAAGTTACATAACAAAGAAAGAACATAAATGAAAGGAATTATATGTTGGTAAAAATACAAAGAAAAGAGCATCTCATATATATGCTCGTCATTAGGAAGTTGTACTATTTTTCCTTCATGATCATTTCTTCTAGTTTTTAACTCCGTTGTAATTTCAAAGAGGTATAGAGGTTGTAATAGTATAGGAATATACAAGTTTTTATAATGGCATAAGGGATGTATTTTCAAACGATTTTATGCAATCGTTTGTACTTGGTAGGAGTTTTCTAAAACCGCATCATACTATATGATTCATACTTACATTTTATAACTCAACTCAGATTTTCAAGACCTTTATATTCATATATCTCACACTACATAATTCAAGTCTAAGATAAGTCTTCACCATCAAAGAGAACAGATCAAATTCAGTCTTTGAGAAACAATATATTGCCACCAGTGCCTATTATAGCATTTTTCATTGTAGGACTTCTAATCAAGTCTTCCGAATTTTTTGAACTCGCACTTGAATTAGGTCTTCACTCTTTCTAATATAAATAAATACTTATAAGCACACTTCTTGATTACCATGAATACGAGAATCCAACATTAATAACTAAATAGTTAAACAAAACAACTTAGAATAGTCAACCAACATCGGCATCTTGATGCGAAAACTAGAAAATAAAGCATCGCACTGTGTCTTTCGTTGAAACCAGCTATCACTACTTTATACTGTTATGATATTATTATAAACAACGAGCATACCAAGAATGTTCTTATTTCTTGGAACATCAACTACTAGAGCAGGACCTACACAAACAATAAAATAAACATGTGAGATCATCAATGATATCCCAAGCAAAAATTGCTTGGAAACACCTACCAAGTCTAAGGAGAAAAGAACTGGAAAAAGGAAACAATTTAGTGGCAGGCTTATCATATAAACCAATTTACCATTAACAGTTTGAAGGCTAAGGGTTGAAACATCAAACCCTTGTTGATAATACTTTTTGCAAGAAGTGACTAGGAGCATCAACGTGAGTGCCGCGGTGAGGAAGTCGCTCCAACCGAAGGAATGATTTATCGGAGAATAGGAATGATCTCGATGATGGACGATGGTGAATCGAGATTTTCTATCTTGCAACTTTTCTTGGGTTTCCGTAAGCTTTGGGTTCTTCAAGATCTAAGCTATGGAAGCAAAAATGGAGGAGGAAGATTGAGCAGAAAATCGATTGAAAGGAGAAAAGAAATCGGAAAAAAAAACTTAACCGTGTGTTGAATGGGGAGAATGGGAAAGAGGAAGGCTATTTTGGTCTTCAAAGGGTAAACGCGCGTGTCTTTGAATGGGTATGCGACCCTCAATCACCGAATAGGTAAACGGTGATTTTAAGGAATAGAGGTGTAATACGTATTCAAATAAAAGCACCTAAACGGTGAACCAAACAAAGGTTTAACTGTAGCGGGCAGAATTGGGGGGGGGAATGCATTCCTATTCCCCCTAACCAAACATAACGCCAAATGCTAATAAACTTTCAAATGGACTGTCGGTAGGAAGACGCAATTAAACCCATTATTCCAGCACGTGTGATTTTTGAGCAAGAATATTATTATATATACTGATTGCTCTAAATTATTGGAATCACAATATTATGGAGAGCAGGAGAAGTAGCCTGGGATCATCCACCCCAGATATCTCACCTTCTGCTGTACCATCCTATGCATATGCGCTAGGTTTAACCCAATTCCAAGGCTTTTGGATCCCTTCTCGGCATGTTCCCACTTCATCCATAATCTCATTTCAGAAATATTTCCAGGCTCTTGATGATGATATCATTGTTGCCTCTAAGCCCAAAGCTGGCACCACTTGGCTCAAGGCTTTGGTGTTTACAATTGTGAACCGTCATTCTTATACGCTCTCAAATACCCCTTTGAACTCTGCAAATCCTCATCAACTGATTCCATTTTTTGATGTTGACCTTTACAAGGAAAATCCTAATCCTGGTCTCTCTAAAATTCCATCCCCAAGGTTGTTTTCTACTCATCTCCCGTATTCAATGCTAGCCGATTCCATCAAACGTTTAAATTATCGGATTGTTTATATAACCCGTAATCCGTTTGACATCATTGTCTCACTTAGGCACTTTTTTAGATTTATGGATGATTGGTCAGTGGAGGACTATCTTGAGATGTTTTGTAGAGGTAAAGAACCGTATGGACCCTTTTGGGACCATGCTTTAGGGTACTGGAACATGAGCGTGAAGAAGCCATCGAATGTATTGTTTATGAGATATAAAGAGCTGAAGGAAGATCCAGTGGCTCAAATAAAGAGATTGGCTGAATTCTTAGAATTTCGCTTCTCCACAGAAGAAGAGAAAACAGGTGTGGTTAACCAAATTGTTGATTTTTGCAGTTTCAACAATTTGAAAGATTTGGAGGTCAACAAAACTGGGAAGATACCGAGATCTATAATACCTAGTAATAAGTTGTTTTTCAGGAGTGGGAAAGTGGGTGATTATGTTAATCATCTCTCTCCTGTTGCTGTGGAACGTTTAAGTAATATTTTGAAAGAAAAACTAAGTGGATCTAATTTAACTTTCACCTAAGCTGCTTAATAATGTATGTTTATGCTATGTCCAATAATTTTATTTTATTTTTTGTAAACTTGTTTCTTATCTACTTTTTATTTGTTCTAATAAAATTATATTTTCAGCTTGATTTTTTTAATAAGGTTGATTTCATGGAAGTTAGGCCCGAATCTGGCGTGTCACATGGAAGTGTTTTTCAAAAACCATATTTCCTGTTATTAAAACTTGTTTGAGAGTTAAAGCCTCTTTGTTAAAACTCAAAACACTTAAGCAATTGTTATCCACTTGAAAACGTAATTACTTTTAAAACCTTATCTATTGCGAAAGCATATTTAAAATAAACAATTTACAAAAATGCGATGTTTAAAAATTGAGTTGCAGAAGCATTTTGAAAATGTTGTGGAAACGTAGTGTTTTGAAGACAGTTATCGTTTTGGAAATCATATTCCACCTTTAGCAGTTAGAAAACCTCATAAATAAATACCACAAATGATAAGTTAAAATAGAGAGGCCTTATTACAACCCAAATCAAAATATTTAAAAGTAAATAATCAAAACCGCCAGCATAAGCAGTGTGTGGTCTTCTCCGAGTCCCTCGCAGCTCCGATCCGTCTACGGCTGAGGATTACCTGCATGGTTAAAAACGGGGTGAGTTACGAAAACTCAGTGTGTAATCCCTTTACTAGAGTAACAATCGATACGTCACGAAACATAAACCTAAATACCTGCAGGCCAAAGCCCTTTTACAAGATAACGATGCGATCAGGATCGGAGCGTGCACGGGGTCGAAGCCCACTACAATATCATTTGGGTCACAACCCATAATAGAATCAATTGGGCCTAGCCCAAACCCATAACAGAACAAGTGGCCCTAGGCCCAGTATAATGACAAATCTCATAAATAGATATGCAACAGTATGAGGATGCATCACATCAATCCGGGCCTAAGCCCATTACAGTAACAATGCATAACAGGGATGCAACCCAACCCAGTCCAGCCAACACACCTCCCGTACCAACCAACACACCTCGTGGGGACCAAGTCGACCTACCAACCAGCACACTAATAACGTAGCCTAGCTGCTAATAACAACGTAGCAAAGCTGCTAATAACAGTATACGTGGCTAAGCCACTCAAATCAGTATACGTGGCTGAGCCACTAATATCGGTATACGTGGCGATGCCACTAATATCAGAATACGTGACGATGCCACTATAACAGTACTTCCTCCAAACACTACTCCCAACCCCATGCAATATGTCGTGTATGTCATGCTTAATCATTACATGTATATGCAAAATGGCTATGCTTGGTAACAATCATTTGCACCCATATTAAAAACATATCAGTCACACGACCACAATCAAATCAATTAAAACACAGTCATACATTTACAATTAGATCAGTCATAGTCCTAATCAGTCAGTTACCCGTAAGGGCAAAATAGTCATTTTACCCTATAAAGGTATTTCGATAATCCTACCCTTCTATGGTGTTTCGGTAATTCTACCCTACAGGGGTATTTTGGTAATTTCGTAAACTGAAGGTTTTTCGGTAATTTTGCAAATCGGGGCATTTTAGTAATTTCATAACTCAAGGGTATTTCGGTAATTTCATAAATCAGAGGTATTTCGGTAATCTTATAAATTAGAGGTATTTAGGTAATTTCATAAATCAGAGCTATTTCGGTAATCTTATAAATCAGAGTTATTTTGGTAATTTCATAAATCAGAGGTATTTCGGTAATCTTATAAATCAGAGGTATTTCGGTAATTTTATAAATTAGAGGTAATTCGATAATTTTATAAATCAGAGGTATTTCGATAATCTTATAAATTAGAGGTATTTCGGTAATTTCCCAAATTAGAGGTATTTTAATAATTTTGTAAACCATTGGTACCTCAGTAACTTAGCATATCGGGGGTATTTAAGCAACTTTGTAAACCAAGGGTATTTCAGTAATGTAGCAAACCGAGGGTATTCAGTAACTTTGTAAACCAAGGGTATTTTAGTAATTTAGCAAATCAGGGGTATTTCAGTAACTTTGCAAATCGAGGGTATTTCAGTAACTTTGTAAACCAAGGGTATTTCAGTAATTTAGTAAATCAGGGGTATTCTAGTAACTTTGCAAATTGAGGGTATTTCAGTAACTTTGTAAACCAAGGGTATTTTAGTAATTTAGCAAATCGGGGGTATTTTAGTAATGTAGCAAATCGAGGGTATTTCAGTAACTTTGTAAACCAAGGGTATTTCAATAATTTAGCAAATCAAGGGTATTTCAGTAACATTACAAATCGGGGGTATTTTAGTAACTTTGTGAACCAAGTGTATTTCAGTAATTTAGCAAATCAGGGGCATTTCAGTAACTTTGCAAATCGGGGGGTATTTCAATAACTTGTAAACCAATGGTATTTTAATAATTCTTAACAATATGGGTCTTAACTACGAACCTTGGCCCGTCAACAGACACTACGCACCAGGTAGGATTCTAGAGAAGAGGAGGTGGGTCATTAAGGCCGCTTAAGTACCAAGCTCTCCCTAGATCCAATCCTAGACATGCATATGCCCGTTGCCACACTTAAATCTTATGACTTGTTCACAGTCGTACTTAATAAATTATTAAAGTGTTATGAAAAGTTAAGCAATTTACCAAATACTAAGCCTAGGGCCCCTTACAAAGCCCAAACAAATTCACATACGTTCCTATTTCCCACCAGGCCCAATCTCATTCGTATGGCCCATTAGGCCAAAATCACATTCATATGGCCCATCTGGCTCAATCGCATTCGTATGGCCCATCCGGCCCAAATCAATCCCAAGCCATGTAACCAGCATTACTAGTTCATCACTTATTACCAAATCATCAAATTCGCCTATTTTGGGCCTACGGCCCATTGGGTCCATTTTGCCCATTCTGGCCCAATTGGCTAAAACAAGGACCAAGTCCATGAGATCACTCATGGGGCCTCTGATAACATATCAATTTTCCCTTACGAGTGTTCGCGCACTCGCAAAACTACTGTAGCCAACATTTTCAGCTTTTCGACATTTCGAGATTTGCCGATCTAAAGTGTGTGTAGTACATGTACACACCTGATAACAAAACGCGCTGCGATCTTCTTAGCCACGATCCTACAAACAATGTCACTCAATAAGTAATCACATATACTTATCGAATACTTTACCAAAAGCCGAAGTCTCACCTTAACCTTACTTGAAACACCAAGCCTTAATAGCCCTTCTTTGATCACTAATCATGCGTATCTCCTAAATTTGCATCATTCTTAATCATTAAAAACAGAATAATAGGTGACTTGTATCAAACATAAGTCCCCCTTTCCCTATCTATGACCATTCGGCCAACACCTAAACCAAAATAGAGAATACTTACCCAAGAAGCAATCGGCCCAAGAGGTATTCAGCTTTTGAGATTAGTATAGCGAAAGGGGTTGTTCGACACAAATAAGAAGAAGAAGAGAATAAGGAATCGGCTAAAACCAAAGGTGAATCAAAAGAGAACTTGAGAAGAGAAACTAATGGAAGATCGGCAAGCAAGGAAAGAATTTGGCTTCTGAGTACTTAGAGAGAAAAAATGTTTCGGCAACTCAAAAATGAGGAATTCGGCTAAAGGGAAAAAAAATAATTTTGGCATTACCCTAAAATTCCCAAATCGGCACCTATATATAGCCTATAGCCGAATTTCCTATCCCTATATTCCCCATTCGGCTCCACCTCTTCACATATCTCATCTCCTAATTTTTCTCCAAGATCCTCTCCCCTTATCCCTCCTTGATTTCCTCCACAACCATCTCACAAGACCAATTCAAACTCTCCAATGCTAGAGTTCAACTCCAACACAAACTCTGGCCGTCCAATCCGCAAAATAAACACTCCCTTACTTGACATAAGATTCGAACCCCTGCCGTCTCCTATGCTTCAGACGCTACATGCCACCACAACACAAGCTTCTTTTGTGACTTAGAATATACGCAACTAAATATAAGCCTATAGGCCAAAGTCTAAGTTCATTTAAAAGAAAGATAAAATGAATTACAAGCGCCAAGACTTAAACCCATGCTCCCTTACAACCCTTAATGATGCCACAACCACTAGGCCACATGCTTTCTTGTGTCATGTTTTCCCCAACAATATTCTTAAAGCCTACTTACTCACATCCAGGGTTTTATTCACCTAAAACCAAAATTTTTCCTAAAGCCTAGGTTTGAACCCAAGACTTCATGGGAGCCCCTTAACCTTTCAAAATCACTCACCTAATAGTTCCAACTTGCATTAGTGCCGTTCTCTTGTTCTCAAAAATTTTAAACGCTCCCCATGCCCAAGGCCCAATAGGCCCAATTCTACTAGGCCCAAAAATCTGACGATAGGACTATCCATCTAATATGATAGACCCAACCCATTTAGTTTTAGTTAAATCTTTTAATAAACTGAATTAATTTAGCTAATTATTTCTTAATAATTAAAAATAGTATTTTTGTTGAATTTGTATATAATATATAGCAATAATTTTTAATTATATTTATCATCTATGAATAGAAAATATTTGAAACTTTAGCAAATATTTGAAATTTCATGAATGGTAAGAATCATGGACAATCCTACATGCATGTATATTTATGATTTCCATTCTTTGTAATGTTCTTATGAACTTTCTTCGAAAGGTTAAGTAAATATATAAATATATACTAAATTTATTGAGAAAACATATTTATAAAAAGTGTAAAATGATAAAACTGCATCATAATACTATTAAAGGAAAGATATTTTTATTATCATACAAATTTAATTTTAAAAAGATCAACTAAAATTAAAAAGAAAATTAAATCCTTGTGGTCATTAATTTATTATGATGATCCTAGTTGTAATAGGTCAATTTTGGGTCTAATTATCAGCCACAAAACAAACACATTAAAACCCAATAATAATAACAGCCCAAACTCTTAGCCCAAATTTTATTAAACCCTAGCCCAATCTACAGTCCAATACAAAAATTTTCCAGCAGCCTCCCTAACTCCCTTCAGTCGCCGGCCCTTCAGCTCCTCCACGCGCGCCATCACCACGCCTCTGACACCTGAAACAAGCACAATAGTAGAGAAAGAAAGCATGCGAAAGACACCAGCAATAAATGGAAAACAAACAAAAAATCAGAATCGAAGAGTTTGTAAATTGGCTTTAAAAGCCAAGATCTATTCTTTGTAGTTTTTTACGAATTTTGACGAATATCAGAAAATAAGAACAGATTTCTTAAGGTGATTTGTTTATTTTTTTCAATCTCTTTTTGTTTATTTTTCTTTTAATTTTTTTTTCTTACAACGAAATAATAATAGTAAAAGAGAAGAGAAAACTTACCTGAACCCAGGGGCGCGTAGTCGGAGTCTCCTCTCTGTCGTCAGAGCCGAAATCGAAAGCAAAAAGAGGGGTTTTCTTCTCTTGGGTTTTCGAAACAAAAGGGTTAGCCTTCGAAACAGGGCTTCGAACGGGGATAAAATCCCATCTCCATGCGTCGTTGGCCACCGGACATGGTGGTGGTGCGACGATCGGCCGGAGAACCCCTTTTAATCGGGGAAGACGAAAGGGAGAGGGGAGAAGCTTTAACGTTTTGGTTTCCTTTTTTCTGAACTTAGATTGAAATGAAATAGAATAAAAGGGGTTTTAAACTTTGAAAAAAACGACGTCGTTTAGTTCAAAGGGTGACTTGCGCATTCTAAAAGGATATTTGCGCAAATGGTCCCTCTCTTTCGCGGCTCCGTTCGATTAGGCCTTATTTTTTGTCTTCTTTGTTCTTTTAAATTTTAGCCCTCAGGTTTCATTTTGTTTTTGATCTAGTCCCTGGAGCTGTCAACTGGATGTGCGCATGGGAATTTAGGGAACATTTGCACATCTGGTCCCCAATAGTTTCTCACCATTCGTTTCGCTCCTAAAACAGCTTTTGATTATTTATGATTCATACCTTGAGTTCCGGCTAGATTTTTAATTTTTTCCATGACTTTGTGTAATTTATTCATTTATTTTGCAAGCTTGTTTTGTTATTATTGTTCATAGGAAGTTTTACATATCATTTGTATTAAAATGTCTTTATATATATATGTACATATTATTCATTTCGAATTTCTTTGCATACATTAACTATTTTAAACTATGATTTGCTTTAAAATTATGTATATATTATGTATAGTCAACTGTTTTGCATTTTTTTATCCTAAATTATTTCATTTGTTAATTATTTTGAAATGTGTTACATGTTCTTTATTCTTTTTTTTTTAAAAAAAAACTTGCTTTTATATATTATTTTAAAACTGTTTTTATCACTTGTTAAAAATCATTTTATACATATACTACCTATTTTGTTTTTTCTTGTATAGATATATCATCTTTTCTATAAAAAAAACTCACTTATTATTCATTTCAACTTATGTATTATTTTAAATTATATTATCTATTTTAAATTTCACATATTATTCAGTATAAACTATGTTATATGTGATTTTAAAATTCGCTTATTCTTAAATTGCTATTTGATTTATTTATTTCAATTTTCTCATATATTACTTATTTTACACTCATATATATTTTATTTTTTTCTTTAACATTTTTCTTAAAATTGTTTTATGTATTATTTCTTTTAAAATTGTTTAATTCATTGGTCTTTGATTATTGATGTTAATATTTAGATGGTGTATGCTGTGAGATTATTGCCACTGTGTGTATTTAATTCGTTTACTTCGTATTTTTTATATTATAGTTATCCATTCATATAATATTATTGTCATGTATCGCTATTCATGCTTGTAACTACGTTTTTTTTTGTTATTGCATCATGATCCAAATTCTCACTTTCGCCCGATATTGATTATCTTTTAACAAGATAAACAAAAATATTTTTGAGTCCATTCTATAATCGCTTAATAAAACCTTTCAAAATAAGGCAATATTTTATGTTTAGAAATCCGAGAAATCGTGCCGTAACGTGCTGGGTTTCGGTTTTTCGCTTGGCCAAATAATCAAATATCCTTTTGATATTTTCAATGCATGAGTCTCGGGAATCATGAGATAATCTTGGATTCGAGGATTCAAATTGTCGTGTCCTAACGTGCTGGATGTGATATTTTATTCTTTCGAGCGAGAGAATCTTAATATCCAATTCGAGAAAATTTAAATATTTTAAAAAAAGATCGTATTTTTAAAAATATTTTTCCAAATTTTCAACTTTCGACATTGAGAATTTTGGGCGTGACGAGGGTGCTAATCCTTCCTCGCATGTAACCGACTCTCAAACTCGTTTTCTTGAATTTCGTAGACCAAAAACTTCATTTTGGTAAACCGAAATGTTTTATTAAAACAAAAGTGATCTGATCACACCTAATAAGGCTCGGCAGCTGTAATCGCCCATTTATGCCCGGGCTTAAATAAACCAGGATTAAAAAATAAATAATAATGAATGTCCAGTATACTTGTTACAGTCCATTTTACAAAACAAATCCTCAAAGCCCAATCCACCATCCCAAAATCCATTAGCCAAATTACACCATGACCCAAACTAATGCCCAAAACCCTAAACAGACCCAGAACCTAAACCGGCCCAAAAAGGCCCAAACTTAAAACAGTTTCAGAACCTAGGGTTTCTGGGAAACCCTAGGCGCCGCAAGCCCTTCCCAGCAGCCCCTCAGTCACACTGCCAGTCGCGCGAATCACTCCACCGCTGAGATCTCCTCGTCTTTACCTGCAAAAAAGGGAAAGAAATAGGACAACGAACATGGAAACAAGACAGAATCGACATATTTCCTATTTTGTTTTTTTAATTTCAAGGGCTATAAAAGCCCTACATAATCTGTAAAAAAAAAAAAAAAAGGCACGAATATACACAGAGAAAGACAAGCAAATAGATCAAGTAAGGTTTTTCTTTTGATTTTTTCTTCTTCTTCCTTTTTCGAATCTGTGCGCTCTTCTTTCTTTTAATTTTTTATTTTATTTTCCTTATTTTAAAGCATATAATATATATATATAAGGAAAAACTTACATTTTTTAAAAATTCCGGCCATCGTGTACGGTGGCCGGCGTTGGAGTTGGGATCGGATATCGCCCAGGAGAGAAAGCTTTGAGGGGCAGAATTTTTTTTTTTTAAAAAAAAACTGAAGGAATGAATGATTTTTAGAAAAATATGGGCTTTTATAGGGTTGATGAAATGACGTCGTTTCGTCTTAGGTATTTTAGAGCCAAAACGACGCCGTTTTGATAAACCTGACCCGAATCTGACCCGATTCGCCTCAGGATCCGCGTGTTTTTATGTAATGGTCTTATTGCCATGTAGACCCTTCCACATTTTTATAGTTTTACAATTACATTTAATTTGCATTTTCTTTATTTTTAAATTGGCCCAGAACTATGGCATTTATTTCAATTTAGTCCTCCAGGCCTTTTTAGGGCCATAGACAGAACGATGTCGTTTTGAAAAAAGGCATAATTTCCATACTAACCCCTACAATGTAGCATGTTTTTAATTTAATCCCTTTTATATTTATTTTATTGCTATTTATTCCTTATTCATTTTAAAATCTTTTTATTTTATTTTTTTAATTATTCTAATACTATACTTAATTACTTTATTATATTAAACTATTTTATTATTTTATTTTATTAATTTTGTTAATAGTATAAAATGCATATATATATATTTATATTTTTTTATGTATTATCTTTATACATATTAAATTATTATTACTTATTATCTATTATTGTATATTATTTTATATTATGATTTATATATTAATTATTATATTATGCTTTTTTAATTTGTATATTATATAATATTATATCATATATATTTTTTTAAAATTTTGTTTTATAAAATCTATTATATTATATAACCTATTTATTTACTATGTAATTTTTTGTGGTTAGTGTATTATATATATTTTTTATATAAAAATTATTATATACTGTTTATTATTTTTATTATGTATAATTATTTATATGTATTAAATTAGATATTTGTTATAAATATTCTTATTTTTTTTATACTTTAAATTTTTATTCATTTTTTATATTGTTTGTATGTATATTAAATCATTTTAAAAAACGTCATATTCTTTTTTTTTTTATTCAAAGTTTAAATATATTATTCTCTTTTCATTTGATTTTGTTATTTCGTGAAGATCCTAATTATGTTACTTATTTATTTATTTATGTCTCTTTAATTGTTTATTATTGTTTAACATAATTCTTTATTTATTCATTCATGTTATATTATTTTTTAATTATTGATTTGTATTTATGTTGAATTGCTATTAAGTATGTATGTTATAATATCATATTCAAATCATTGTTTTATAAACACATTTTTTGATAAATTGATGCATTTTATTTAAAACTTTTCAAAATATAGCGATACATGATATTTGGGACTTCGAGAGAAATTATACCCTAACTTACTGGGTTTTAATTTTTCTCGTGGAACTTAAAGTATCACGTATCTTTTTTAAAAATTTACAAATTTCAATTCAAAACTTATTCTCGGGAATTCAAAATATTGTATCCTAACTTACTGGATATGATATTTTGTGTCTCGAGATAGGAATTTTCTAAATATAGACAGGCCTAGTTTCGAAGTCATAAGATGTTATATCCTAATGTATTGGGTATAACATTTTATTTCTTTGAGATAGGTAAGTCTTGGTTTTCTTTCTAATAAAAGGGTCATATTTTAAAATCTTTTAAATTTTCAACATTAGGACATGATTTTATCGATTTGGTACCAATTTTAGGGCGTTATGAGGGTGCTAACCCTTCCTCATACGTAATCGACTCCCGAACCTGTTTTTTTGTATTTCGTGGACCAAAATCAATGTTTTTGAAATAAAATGTTTTACAAGGTGATCCAATCACATCTAAGTAAAAAGGAATTGGCGGCGACCCCATTTTCGTTTTTTTTAAGTCGATCCCTGTTTTTTTAATCAAATTTTAAAATGGTTTCGACAGTGGTGACTCCCGTTTTTATTTTCGTTATCAAAACTCTAGTCGATTCTCGTTTTCAAAAAAATAGTTTCGACACTAGTGTTAGAAAATAATCAAATTTATAGTTATCCAAAGCCAATGACTTAATTGCGCCTACCTCCAACGTGGTGTCATCCACCAAATGCTAATAAACTAATCTTCAAAATGTTCTGTTTTTCAGTTATTTAACCATTGCAAGACGTAATTAAACTAACAAACAGATATAAAAAATATTATATATACTGATTGTACTGAATCATTGGAATTACAACATCATGGAGAGCAAGAAAAATAGCCTGGCATCATCCACCCCAAATATCTCACCTTCTGCTGCAGCATCTAATCCATATACGCAAGGTTTAACCCAATTCCAAGGCTTTTGGATCCCTTCTCGGCATATTCCACCATATCCATAATCTCATTTCAGAAATTTTTCCAGGCTCTTGATGACGATATTATTGTTGTCTCTAAGTCTAAAGCTGGCACCACTTGGCTCAAAGCTTTGGTGTTTACAATTATCAAACGTTATTCTTATACACTCTCAAATATTCCTTTTTGAACTCTTCAAATTCTCATCAACTGATTCCATTTTGAGATGAATCTTTATAAGGAAAACTTTAATCCTGATCTCTCTAAAATCCCATCCCCAAGGTTGTTTTCTACTCATCTCCCGTATCCAATGCTAGCCAATTCCATCAAACGTTCAAATTTTCGGATTGTTTATATTACCCGCAATCCGCTTGAATCGTTGTCTCAAGTTGGCACTTTATAAGAGGCGTGCATAATTTGCCTGATTGGTCATTGGAGGACTGTTTTGAGAGGTTTTGCAGAGGTGAAGAAGGCTTTGGACCCTTTCGGGACCATGTTTTAGGGTACTGGAACATGAGCGTGGAGAAACCATCGAATATATTGTTTATGAGATATGAAGAACTGAAGGAAGATCCAGTGACTCGAGCAAAGAGATTGGCTGAATTCATGGGATTTCCTTTCTCCATGGAAGAAGAGAAAACAGGTGTGGTTAACCAAATTGTTGATGTTTGCAGTTTCAACAATTTGAAAGATTTGGAGGTCAACAAAACAGGGAAGATGCCAAGATCTTTTGTACCTAGTAATAAGTTGTTTTTTAGGAGTGGGAAAGTGGGTGATTATGTTAAACATCTCTCTCCTGCTGCTGTGGAACGTTTAAGTAATGTTTTGAAAGAAAAACTAAGTGGATCTGGTTTAACTTTCAACTAAATTGCTTAATAACGTTTATGTTATGTCCAATATTTTCCTTTTTTCTGTAAACTTGTTTCTTATCGACCTTTTATTTGTTCTAATAAAATAATATTTTTAGGTTGAATTTTTAATAAGATTGATTTCATAAAAGGAAAATCAACGGATGGTGAATCTCTCATACATACCTAAATGTGTATAGGTAAACCAATTCGAAGGTAGGACTATTCATCTAATCTAGTAAGACCTAGCTCAAATCATGTTTGAGTTAAACCTTTTAATAAGTTGAGTTAATTTAATCAATTATGACTTTATAATTAATAATAGTATTTTTGTTGAATTTAACCCAAAAAGTATATAATATATAATAATTTTTAATAATATTTATCATCTATGAATAGAAAATATTTGAAATTTGATGATGGACAATTCTACATGTACATGTATTTATGGTTGCTATTCTTTGTAATGCTCTTATGAACTTTCTTCGAAAGGCTGTAAATATATAAATATATATTAGATTTATTTTAGAAAACATATTTATAAAAAGTGTGAAAAGATAAAACTACATCATAATACTATTGATTATAATTTAAAGGAAAAATATTTTTATAATTTTATATTTAAATCAGTTATCCGTTAAAAATTAAGAATGATACCAATTAAATAATTTTAACCAACATCAATATTATAAATGTTTGGTCCCAATTTTATGTCTCACAACTTTTTTTTTTTTCCTTTGGGGGACGTGAGGTGAGTGAATAAAGAGTAGAGAACATAGTGAAGAAATGAAAGATAATTAATAATTTTAACCTTTTCCCTAGCAGGTGCAAATCATGTATCAGAGAATTAGGGATTTTGGCTTTTCTTTATTTTTATATTAATAATAAATTTCAAATATTTTTGAAATTATTAAATAATATTATTTTTCAAAGCAATCAAAGATATATATAAATATATATATATTAAAAAGCATTAGAACAAGAAAGCCAATAAAGTGCATGAGGGCACACAATACCCCAACCCCGATCAACTTTTCTTTTTTTCTCAGCAATTTTAATTTAGTTATTGTGCAATGGTGATTGTTGTCTACAGACTTTGGTGATGCTGTTGTGACAACAATTTGAAAAACAGTAAGGTGTGTAACTCTAATTCCATAAAATCAGTGATAGGCGTGAAGTTGAAAAGTTTACTGTCGACGCCACACGGTCATGTGTCAAGCTGTGTGGGTCACACGGGCTAGGCCAAGCAGGGCATCTAGGTCATTTTCAGTAAAACTTAGTTAGGATCGCGTTTGAAGTGTGCTTCGAGGTTAGTTACTTCGTAAGGTCTGTTATGTGATATGTATGATTCCGATATGTAAAATATGTGGCACTAATATTGCATGTGTAACATTTGAAGGCATGTTTGTAGTATAAATTCTGCATTTGATCTGTAAATCTGAGAATTCTATTAGCATGTTTCTGATCTGTTAAAGCATGATTCATCTATGAGCATCTAAGAATGTATTATGTTTCAGCACGTGCACTGGGGTGGGATAATTATATGACAAAAGAAGTATTGCCAGTTTAATGATCTGTCCTATCTAGTGGTTTAACCACATATCTGTCCTGGCAACTTAGCTGCAATTCTGGTAGCTTGACTACACTTATCTAATTCTGGTAGATCATCGCATTATTTCTGGCAACCTTGACTGCACATTTTTGTACACTGACATACGATCACGTATTTGGTGCGTGGTGTTGGATGGGTATGCATTACCCTAAATGGTGTGTAAGGATGCACAAAATGGTGTGCAGCGGATGGGAGGTAGGATCTGTATTTGATATCTTAAATATGTTGCATAGCATGATATGCCATGCCAATCAGTATCTGATTTGTCTATTATGTTGCATTGCATAAAATTGTTATGCCATCTGTGTCTGTTCAGTTGTGGGATTCTATTTGACTATCTGATATTTGTTATATGCATGAGGGTTGAGTTGCAAACTGAGCTTTCTTAGCTCACCTTATATCTTTATCTTCTCAGATAATCAACAAACTTAGGATCGGGCGGCTTGCGGGAGCTTGGATTGGATTTTCAATTAATGGAATGAGACGCTTTATGTTTTTAAACTATTCCTAGACTTTTTGGACGGTAAAACTATTTTGGATTTTACTTTTTGATTTGTTTTGTTCCATCGGATTTTGATATTTTTATTGTAAAATGCAAAATTATACGATTTATCAAATTAGAATTTCGATTTTCAAAATTAAAACTCTTGAAATTTCTGCCGCAAAGATTCAATAAATTTAAGGAATATATTCCTAAAAACTTGTAAGAGATTTGTCAAAATTAATATTGTTAAAACACACATTTTTCTAGTTTAAAATCTGAATTTAAAACGAATTTATGTAATTCCTCAATTCAACCATAATATCTAAATTGGGCGTGTGGTGTTATAGAAGCTAACGAAGAGATTAGGAAAACACTGAATAAGATGCTATCCGTAACACAAAAAGCAGACCTAGAAAAATACCTAGCTAAAAAGTATAAAAATAAAATAAAAAGCTTAGAATCATCAACGTTTATCATCATTGGAGAACCCAAGTAATGGAAATCTAATCTCCCATAAAGCTTCAATCTGAAAAATTCACCGTCCTTTTAAAAAGCCCACCCTTTCAACATAAAAAAAAGTCAGAAATCTTCAAATGATCCAATAATCACCTAACAAAATCTGGTTTTTGACGTGAAAGATAAGCATAAAAAAAAAAAACCCAAAGATGATTTATATTACTTTGTATTTGGTTTTTCATGTTGTGTTAATATTATTTTTAATTCATATTATATTGCGAACATTAATTTATTATTTCATTCTATCTATAAAATGAATCACATTTTATGTTGTGTTGATATTGTAGATTAATTTATCATATAAATTCAATTTTAGAAAATGTTTATATATTTGTACTCATATTGGAGATGTGCTTGTGATTTTTAATATTAATTGTAACACATTAATAATGTGTATTAATACTATTTTTTCTTAAAAGATCAAAGTTTTTACTTTGAAATAGTTGAAAAAATCAAAATTTTGTTTTAAAATTTTAAATATTCCTTTAAAATGACTAACTTTTTTTTTAAAATCTAAACTTCCTCTTTTCTTTTAAAAAAAAAATCTATTTTTCTTAAAGATTAAAGCTTTTATTTTGAAATAGTTGAAAAGAATCAAAACTTTATTTTAAAATTTTAAACTTTCCTTTAAAATGACTAAAAAAACATATTTTTATTTTTTTAAATCTAAACTTAATCAAAACTTTTCCCAAAATCAAGCCTTTTTTTTTTTTTAAAAAAGGAAACCTTTATTTTAGAAAGGGAATGGAAAAATAGGATTTTTGGGGACTCTTAGGAGTGGAGGACCGACGGTCTGGTGACGTTCCCTTTATCGAAGCCCAAAACCGATCCCTCATGACATGTCTATGGCAAAAATATATATATAGAAGAAAAGAAAAAAAAAAGAAATAGAATGCTTACTGTTGTTGGTTTTTTTTTAATTACCTTTTTTTAAGAACAAAAATATGAAAAACTTTTTTTTCTTTCATTTTATTTCATGTATATATATATTATTTTTTAATCTTTTTTATTTGTAAAAAATGATAATAATGATATTTAATAATAGTAGTAGTAGTAGTAGTAGTGATAATAATAATAATTTGGGCCTTTGACATGCCCAAAAAGGAAAGAAGAAAAATAAAGAAAAATAAAAGTCTCAAATAGACCAAAACTGAGTGGGCTTCAAACGGCTTAAGAGAGAACAAAAATTTAAATGGGCCTCCAAATGGGCTCGAACAAAATGGGCATCTACAGCTGACCCTCTTTGTTCGTGGCTTGCGTAGCAAGGAACGTACAAAGATATAGACACCTAACCACTATCAAATCCTATTCAACTTCGCAGTAAAAGGAATAACATATTTTTGCAATTACCAAAACAGAAATAGATCAAAACATATTTCGTTATCCAAAACTTGAAAAGTAGATACCAAACCATCAAAACATGAAGAGTGAAACAAGATAGACCTAACAACCAAATCTTCGAAATAAGAATGTAGAAGAAATGTAAATAGACCTGATACATGTGCCTTCATATTCAATTCAATAAAAAGTAAATTTACCTCTACACCTGAGCTTTTAAATGCAATGAAAAGTAAACGGACCTCCACACCTGGGCCTTTAAATGCAACGAAAAGTAAACAGACCTCCACACCTAGGCTCTAAATGCAATGAAAAGTGAATGGACCTCCACACCTGGGCCTCTAAATGCAATGAAAAGTAAACAGACCTCCACACCTAGAGGTCTTAAAACCAACAACAATAAGCATTCTATTTCTTTTTTTTTTCTTTTCTTCTATATATATATTTTTTCCATAGACATGTCATGAGGGATCGGTTTTGGGCTTCGATAAAGGGAACGTCACCGGACCGTCGGTCCTCCACTCCTAAGAGTCCCCAAAAATCCTATTTTTCCATTCCCTTTCTAAAATAAAGGTTTCCTTTTTTTTTTTTTAAAAAAAAAAGGCTTGATTTTGGGAAAAGTTTTGATTAAGTTTAGATTTAAAAAAATAAAAATATGTTTTTTTAGTCATTTTAAAGGAAAGTTTAAAATTTTAAAATAAAGTTTTGATTCTTTTCAACTATTTCAAAATAAAAGCTTTAATTATTAGAGGTCATTTCCCTCTTTTATGCTCTTGAAGACGTCACAATTTCCCAAGGATTAACTTCTTGATTTGAACAAGCATATTCAATCAAAATGGTCTTTTAAGGTTTGTAACGTGGTCTAAGGGTTAAGGGTCAATCAGAGAAAGGTTTTCCAGGCTAAAATAAATACCAAGTGAAAGGTATAAAACCATGAGGAGTTATTTTGAATTTTTTATTACACCTTCCAACTCTCAATCACTTTTCTTCGCTCTTACTCCTTCTTATTTCCTTTCTTTTCTTCTTTTTTCTTATTCGCTTTCCCTATTTCTTCTTTTTTTCTTTTTTCTTTTTGAGGGGGGAAGGAGATTAGGAATTCAGAAATTTGCTTTCATTTTTATTGATTTTTCTTGTCAATCCATGATGTTCGATGGATGACTTTATTTAGAGTTTAGAAAGAAGATATATTAGGCTCAAAATGGGGTAGCAAGGGGTATAATTTTCTCCAAGTGACGGGGAGAACAAACGAATGTAATTTATCATTTCAAAATATGGTTAATCTCATCATAAAGGTCATTCTTGGGAATGAGCCTATCTTTTCAATTTGAATTGCGCATAAGCTCATTTTTGCGTCACAATGTTGTAAAATCATCAATCCATACCTAAAACCTCACAATTTGTTCTTCAACGTGGAGGGTGATCCTTCGATAAGGGTCAACTTTAAACTAACAAGATGGTCCAAAGTGGTTAACAGAGGATGAAATTTTCTTCAAGTGAAGGATATTTCAAAAATGTCATTCATCACTTTGAACATGGACAACATATTAAGTAATTAACCTTAAGGAGAATGCAAGATTTCAAAGCAAAACGTAACCTCAAACGCGATGCACAAAGAAAAGGAAAATAGAAAAAGCCAATAATACTTAATGTGAATATCTCTTTAAGAACAATCAAGCTTAGTTTTTAAGAAAAGTATTTTTTCACTGCATCAGAATTTACAGTGTTCGACATATTGTCTCTGTCCATTTTAGCGAAAATCAATGCTCTACCAGAGAAAACTTTTTTCACTAAATATGGTCCCTCCCATTTTGGTGTCTAGTTTCCCCGATGATCAAGAACATATGGTAGAATCTTCTTAAGTACTAGATCCCCTTCTCTGACTGCCTTGGTCGCACCTTTTTATTATAGGCCTTCATTATTCTTTACTGATACAATTGGCCATGACATAAAGCTGCTAGTCTCTTTTCCTCAATTAAATTCAACTGCTCATATCTCTCTTGCACCTATTAAGCCTCCTCTAGTCGCACCTCCCTCAAAACTCATAGAGATGGGATTTGCATCTTGATAGGTAAAATAGCCTCCATGCCATACACTAATGAAAACAGAGTAACTCCAGTCGAAGTCCTCACTGATGTGTGGTATGCGTAGAGAGCAGAATGGAGTTTCTCATTCCAATCCCTATACATTTCTGTTGTCTTGGAAATGATTTTCTTGATAACCTTGTTTACGGCACCGACTACCCCATTCATTTTTGGACAATATGGCGCAGAATTGTGATGCTTGATCCTAAATTGTGCGTAAACCTCTTCTATCAAGGCATTGTTCAAGTTCTTGGCATTATTTATGATTCTTTTTGGTAAACGGTACTGACAAATAACCTTTTTTTCCAAAATTTACAGATCACTGATCGAGTTACATTGACATATAAAGTAGCTTCAACCTACTTGGTGAAATAATCAATCACTACAAAGATGAAGCGATGCCCATTTGATGCTTTCAGTGTGATGGGGCCAATAACATCCACGCCTCACATTGAGAATGGCTAAGGAGGTGCCAAGATATGAAGATTGGTAGCAAAAGCGTTAATACTATCTGCATAAATCTGGCATTTATGACATTTCTGAGCATAATTTAAACTATCTTTTTCCAACGTCAACAAGAAATATCTAACCCTCATGATTTGCCTTGCCATCATATGTCCGTTACTACGTGCTTCACATACTTAATCATGGATTTCCTTCATTATCTGATTCACCTCTTTTGTGTCGACACATCTCAACAGGGTTTGGTCACGTCCTCTTTTGTACAAAAACTAATCATCCAGAAAGAAACCAATAGCCAGCCTCCTAATTATTCGTTTATTATTTTCTAAGGCGCAATCCGATTATTGTTGGTATTGCAAATATCGCTTAATGTCAACATACCATGGTTTCCCATCCATTCCCGATTCTACTCTCATGCAATGGGCCTGCGAGTTATTGACCTTTAACTGTATAGGTTGCACTTCTGTTTCAGATTCTACTTTGAACATGGTGGCTAGAATAGCTAATACATCTGCTAACTAGTTTTCTTCTCTTAGCAAATGACAAAATTGAACATCATCAAACTCTTTGATCAATCCATGCACATATGTTTGATAGTAAATCATTTTAGAATCCCTTGTTTCCCTCATTCTCCTCTTAATTGGTAAACAACTAACGCTGAGTCACCGAAAAATTTTAAAAACCTGACCTTTTTCTTATTAGCAATCTGAAGTGCCAAAATGCATGCCTCGTATTCAGCTACATTGTTCGTATAGGTGAACATTAGTTTAGCTGTAACGGGAAAATACTGGCCACTTAGGGAGATTAATATTGCCCCAATTCCATGCCCCATCATGTTGGATGCTCCATCGAAATACACCCTCCAAACCTCTTCTTCGCACTTCAAAATTGACATGATCTCTTCGTCTGGGAAATCAAAACTCATGGGCTTATATTCCTCTTTTGCGCGATCTGCCAGAAATTTCGCGACTATGCTTCATTATATAGCCTTTTGGTACACGTAGACAATGTCATACTTGAACAATACCACTTACCAACGAGCAACTCTCCCTGACAATGATGGCTTCTCGAATATGTACTTTAAAGGGTCTAACTTTGCGATGAGGAAGATGGTACAACATGTATTGACTTAGTCGACGAGCGGTCCATGCTAAAGCGTAACACATCTTTTCTAGATAGGAATACTTGGCTTCATATTCCATGAACTTATTGGTCAGATAATAGATTGTGTGCTCTTTCTTGTTTGAACCATCTCGTTGCCCTAGGACACAACCTATAGAATTATCAAGCACTACCAAATACAAAACCAAAGGTCTTCGTGGCACCGAGGGAATCAAAATTGGTGGCTTAGCCAAATACTCTTTTACTTTCTTGAATGCTTTTTGACAATCTCCAGTCCATTCACCATCATTATCCTTACGTAAAAGCCTGAGGATGGGATCACATTTATCCATCAACTGTGGGATGAAACGAGACACGTAATTTAACCATCCTAAAAAACATTTTACCTCCTTTTGAGTTTTAGGGGGTGTCAAATCTTAAATTGCTCGAACCTTTTTCGGATCTATTTCAATTCCTTGTTCACTCATTACGAAACCCAACAAATTTCCAGACTTTACCTCGAGAGTACATTTTGCTGGATTTAATCTCAATTTGTATTTCCTCAATCTTTCAAATAGTTTGTGAAGGTTTTCCACAAGACTTTCCTCCTTAGCGGAATTTACTATCATATCGTCAACATAATCTTTAATCTCTTTATACATCATGTCATGAAACAATGTCACCATTACTCGTTGATATGTGACCCCAGCATTTTTTAAACCAAACGGCATGATCTTATACCAAAAAGTTCCTCGGGTCGTGATGAATATGGTCTTTTCCATGTCTTGCCTCGCCATTTTAATTTGATTATACCTTGAGAATCCATCCATGAAAGAGAAAACACAATGTTTAGCAGTGTTATCCACTAGTGTATCTATATAAGGTAACAGAAAATTATCCTTAGGGCTGGCTCGGTTCAAATCTTTATAATCGATGCTCATTCTGACTTTCCCATCCTTTTTAGGCACTGGTACAATATTCGCCACCCACTGTGGATATTTACCTACTTCTAAAAATCCAGCATCGAATTGTTTCTTGACCACTTCTTTAATCTTAAACAGCATCTCAAGTTTCATCCTTCTCAACTTCTAGTATACGGGCTTGCAATTTGATTTCAAAGGTAGCCTGTGCTCCACTATATTGGTATCCAAACCCGACATATTTTGGTATGACCATGCAAACACATTTGAGAACTCAATGAATAGATCCTTCAACAATTGATTTTTCTCTATCATGAAAGTGGTTTCAATCCTAATTTCCTTTATTACCTCATTATCACCCAAATTGATTAAATCTGTTCCCTTCAAATGGGGTTCTATAAGCTTTTTTTTCTTGTTCAACTAGCCTCAAAAACTCATCTGGTATGACTTTCTCCTCTTCATCCCATGATCGTTATAGCTAACATAATTATTAGAATTTGATTCAAAGATGTCATTGGATCATTTATCAATTCATGAGGTATATCCATGAAACAATTATGAGTATGTATATTGGTATATGAATAAAGACGATTGAATGAATAAAAGTGACTAGGGACATGATCCAAATCTGATTTCATTAAAGAGAAAATAGTTTTACATGGAATTTTGAAAGAAATAAATTAACTGAATAATATTAAACTTTGATATAAAAACTCTTAAAAACTATTACATCTCGGAGGACTCAAGAATAGCAAGTAACTGTATGAGCTGCAAGTTGTCCAAGGCGAAAGGGTCGTAGCGAACCCAGTCTCTTGACATCAGCACCCTATCGTTAATCTTGTTTAGATCCACTACATCTCCATTAATCATTAACTTGAATGGGGTCCTTTTCTGATGCTTGAGTCCCACTGAGTAAAAGGTCTTAGATAGTGGAGGACAAATCAAAGGAGTTTCCACCACCTTCTTTCCAGCCATGCGGGCCAATCGATTTGCTCTCCGCTCTATACACATCCTCTTGACATTCTCCCTCACAGGCTTATAGCCCAACCCTTTTGTATCCTTCTGAGTAGGAACAAAAATAGGTTCTAAGATACCTTGTAGATTCTTTCCCAAACTTAAGTGGATTTGCCAACCCTTCTTTACTGTCTGGGCAAATAACATGTTCGCTGTTCGTGGCACATGAGGCTCAGGGGCTTGCATTCCCTCTGCCACGTAAGATGTAACAGCCACCTCAAAGGTTTGAAAAAAACTCTCTACTGTATCATCATCCACTTCTATGAAAGGAGAACTTGGCAAGCTAGCTACCAATAGGTCCTCTTCGCTTTACATGATCCAAAAATTCTGATCGACTACAAATTTCAATCTTTGGTGCAAGGACGATGGTACCACCCCAGCCAAATGAATTCAGGGGCGTCCCAATAGCATACTGTAAGAAGGTGTTATATCCACCACCTAAAAGCGAATAAGGAAATTAATGTCTCCTACCAACAAGGGAATTTCTATTTCGCCAATCACGCTTCTTTTGGTGCCATCAAAAGCTCACACCACTAAAGTGCTCGATACCATGTACGAGGTGTCCACGGGCAACTTGGAAAATTTTGACAAAGGTAAGACGTTGATTGATAACCCATTGTCAATCTGGACCCTAGCTACAGAATAGGCTTTACACTTTACTAAGATGTATAGTGCCTTGGTACTTCCTCTTCCATCCGGGGTATTTCATCATCATTGAAATTTATGTAATTTGGGGCCAAAATGCTCCATGCTAAATGTCTGACATTATCCACTGACACATTGTGAGCAACAGAAGCTTGTTTTAGAACTCATACAAGAGCCTTCTTATATGGCTCTGAGTTCAAAAGGAGTGACAGCAGAGAAATTATTGCTGGTGTTTTGTTCAACTGCTTGACCATACTATACTCGCTATGCTTTATCATATGCAAAAATTCATTAACTTCATCATTCTTGACTTCTCTATTTTTTTCCTTCCTCATTTCCTTATCGGCTTCTTTATCGCCAATTTTTGGTTGATTTTTTGAAACTACTTCCTTTCCACGAGGTTTTTTCCCCACTGTTTTTGGCTTGTAAAAATGCCCGCTTTGAGTTATGCCACTGAGTCCTGAGATGTTGGAGGCATTAGATCCAACCACTTCATAATCATATCTCCAAGGAACTCGTTGGTCATCTCCATACTTAAAAGGGTCAGAAACCCTAATGACCAACACATTATCTTGTACGGCCTTTGAGGTAGACTTTTTTTCAATAGGGGTTTTCTTTCCATATACAATTGTGATAGGTTTTGCATCTAACGTGCTTATCTCATTGGTCTTAACACCCTCCCGTATCTCTAGCTAGAAAGAATCTAAAAGACACTGTATATGTTTCTTAAACGTTTGGCAAACTTGGATAGAGTGTCCTCGAGCTCCTAGGTGGAATTTACAGATTTGATCCATATCAATTCCCATTACAGACCGAGTGGCTCAGCGTGAGTTAGATTTGACTTCCTCAAGATATCGAAGAGTCGTTCGAGCGGGGTTGTGATTTCTTCCACTTTTCTTCTTTGAAGGCTCTTTTCTTCAGTTATAGCATTAACTGTTCGATTGTGGTTTGGTAACGAATTCGTGTTAACATCCATTATATTTTCTCACTGGAAAATTATCTTTCTTGCCCTTATGAGATCTTGCACATTATATTTTAGTGCTAAGCAGTTCTCAATTGTATGACCTAGATTGCTAGAGTGATACTCATATGAAGCATGGCATCATACCATTTTGAAAATAACGGCTGCATTGGTTCCTTGTATGTAGGTACAAGGAGATGCTTCTCTACTACAATCGAAAAAAGTTCCGTGTAAGAGATGGGAATTAGATCAAACACAGGCCTCTCTTGTAGTGGCCTTAATAGAGCTTGGGTCTATGGGGACCAGGTTGGCATAGTTAACATAGGGGGATTTGTAATAGGTACAGGTGGATAATACATAAACGGTGAAATATTAGTAGCATTTACAGTCGCATATGAGGGGCATGGAGGTATTGGGCTTGGGAATGAAAAGTAAGGGTATGGGTATTTGTCAGGTGTGATTGTTTGCGTTTTTGCTTCCATTTTCTGCCTAATGACACCTCTCTTCGACCTCAAAGGGTTATCTATTTTGCCAGGCTTCAATGCATTCTCTATTATTTCTATGTATAATACCATATCCGCGAACGTCTTAGAGGCATTTCCTACCATCCTGTCGTAGTATATACCTTTTAATGTACCAGCAAACAAAGCAATGGTTTCCTTTTCCGTGTGCGGGGGTTGTGCTTGTTATTCCATATCCCTCCACCGTTGTGCGTATTCCTTTAAACTCTCATTTGACCTCTTTTTCATGTTCTGCAAAGTCAGGTAGTCTGGGGTCATGTTTACAATATGTTTGCATTGAGAAATAAATGCTCGTGCGAGCTCTCCCCAAGTTTGAATCTGGCTCCTATCCAAATTTACATACCAGCGAGCCACAGATTCGATCAAACTGTCTTGAAATATGTGTATTAGATGTTTCTCATCTTTGGAGTAAGCTGGCATTTTCCTACAATACATGGCAAAGGGCAACTGCTACCATTGAATTTTTCAAAGTCAGGAACTTTGAGTTTTGCTGGGACGACCATATCGAGTACCAGACACAGGCCTTCTGCTTCTACAAAATTCAAAGGTGTCTAATCCTTTGATGGCTTTCAAACGTTCCTCAATTAAGCTGAATTTATGGTCTTCTTCATCCATAATCGAATTTCCCTTATCCACTTCTCTTGGCTCCTCACTTGCAAGCAACTCGTTTACTTGGGATTTGAATGGCCACACTTGGCGTTTGAAGTGGTAAATCTTCACGATATACCCCAGTATCACCGTAAAAAAGGATTGAATTGTCCAAAGTGCCACTTCCTTCACCTAGATTGGCCTTGCCTTTGACCATTGTAGTCATCATTTCCATAATCCTTTCTACATGTTCCTCCAGTTTGGCTATGCGTGCTAATTCTTCTTCCATCATCTTCTTGGCTTTTGAGCGAATGTTATACCGGTGAGCTATCCTTGGTCCTTTTTCAAATGATATTTATTTCCAAAGTTAGAAAATTATTTGGATTTTTCATAAAAATGTTTTTTTAAATAATGTTTCTGAATAAATAAATGTGCTAATGGATGAATGGATGGATGGATAAATGAATGAATGAATGAATGAAATTAGGGCACATTATCGTAAATATACTCGAATATTAAAATTTTCTTTCATAGAAGGTTCGAAAAATGTTCGGCTTACAAATTTTTTTCATTTTTCATTCATACTTAAAGAAAATCCTAATCGATCCTATTGCTTTAAGGCAAATCTCTACTCACCGTTCTTCTTCTTCCTCCTCATAAGCTTGATAAACTTTTGGTAATATGCTTGAGCCATTCCAGAAGTTTCACTGCAGGCTCATTCCTAGTCGTAAAAGGGGTAGATTTTTTTTTAAGTTCTTCAATCTTTTCACATATGTCTTCGACTTGTTGAGCGAAAACTTGACCTTCCCTGTGCAATGTTGCAAACACTTCTTGTCAGCTTACTGCCATTTGTTCCACTGCGATAAAATGCTCCACAAGCTCCGGATATTCTTTCGTGACCTCTTTATTTTGCTCTTCTTCTGTCTTTAATACTTTAGTCATACAATAAATTTCCTCCTCTAGCACCTCAATTTTAGCAGTTTTCTCATTCGACACCCTCCTCCAAGTTTGCTTTTGTTCTCGCGTTTTTTGGAGTTCATTAGCCCGCAGATTCGGATCTGCGTCCAACCTCTGAATCTGAGTGAACAAGTCAGATCTTTCTTGTTGACATTGTTCTAACTGTATTCTTAGTTCTTCCTCTATTCCTTTCATGTCTAACCGGTGTTGTTATCGATGTCACATAATTTCTTCCTCTTTTTCCTTTACATATGCCTGATGCTGCTCTCGTTGCCGTCTGACCTATTAATCTTCCCCCTCAAATGCTTATCTAAATCATTTATCTTTTCTATTAGCTCGACTACATCATCTGGGACCTTCCTCTTTCCTTTGAATTGCGCTGACACAGAGATTTTGCTTCTTTTTAGGTGCCACTAGATATACGTTTCTGAGGGGGAATGGTTGAAAATGATTCCTAATTGCAGGCTCAAGGTTTGACCCCACTTGGTTCGTATCTCTTCCAATTTCTTCCAAAATCCTAGGTCTTGAACAGAAGCTTCCACCCTCTTTAAACCAATTGTAGCAGGTACACATTGATCATACTCGTATTGGCTCAGAACCATCAATGAGGAATAATTGATGGCTCCCCATATGTCAATTAAGGGAACCCACAAATGACCACCACACTCAATGAGACCGTGCTCCGAATCATCCACGGAGCCCTCCATTCTATTTCTTGGTATGTCAATGTACTAAGGTTCTGAATCTACTCCTCAATCGATTGATTTAGAGGCCACTCACTTTGTAAAAATTCCTCTATAGGCCTGGTCGAAGGAACAAACACCAAACAAAAGCACTTATAGAGGCACCTAAAATGGCTTTGCATCCATACGAACAACAACTGTGTGTATCCTATGAAACGCCCATCTCCTTTCCTTCTGATGAAATTGAGTGAAATGATGGTTTTAGTTAAGATTGCTGGAGCAGGGTTTACCCCTTTTTCAATCTGAAACAAAAACTTAGCTAGCTCCACACTCACATATCCCAGAGCTTTTGGAAACACAATCAACTCGTATATGGAAAACGCAAGCAGTGACAAATGTCTATCACTACTAGCCTTTCCCATAACATCCCTAATGTCAAACCAATAAATGCAAAGACCATTTTTATCTTTTAATCTTGCTTTCACCATGTCTTCAAGTAATCCCATCAGATTGGCTAAGAATCCCCGAAAATCAATGTTCCACTTCCAATATATTCTTAGCGGATCTCTAAAGTTATAATGAAGAAGGTTAGAATGTTTCTCGATAGTCTGTACCATATCCACTTCATTAGACATAAAACACCTATATGTGGGATCCAAAAAACGTACCATAACCTTTAATAGGGCAATATCCGGTTTAACAAACAGAAGTTATGCTACATCGCCATACTTGTCTTGAAAGCGCGTTTTCTTAGCCTCGTCCCATTATTGTCATATTCCCTTGAACTCATCTTTGCAATTCCTCCTATAATCCATGCAGACTATCTGAGGTAGGCTCGAGTCAAAACTAGCTACCTGACAATCACCTTTTCTACTCTGAGTATCCTCTGACTTCTCGCTTGTAGACCCATTTCTTGGATTTTGTAGACCAAATATCATTATTTTAGTAAATCAAACCTTTTATTAAAATGATCAAATCATGAGGTGATCTAATCACACATTATAAAAAAAAGGATTGGTGGCGACTCCCATTTTCATTTTCAAAATATAAGTCGATTTTTCAAAAGGTTTCGACAGCTTGGCGACTCCACTGGGGACAAAATAAGAGACTTAAGTCGCGAGTTGATTACTTTTGGTACTTTTGTCAAAAATTGATAATTTGGTTTAAATTTACGATCCTTTTATTGCATTTCATCTTTCATGTTTTGATATCTCGGGTTGTATAGCGATCTAGTATATCTGTTTTATTGGTTCGAAAGTTTCTTTTTGTGTTTTTTCTGCATATTTCATTTGTATAACTGTTCAATTTTGCCCTTTTTAAGTGGGAGTGAGAAACTATTTCTTCGTGAAGTCTTCACCTCCATATAGGATAGTGGATTACTTTCGGGATACATCCGTACCTATGTCTTTGTAAGATCTTCATCTCTATATAGCCATAGGGAAATGTATTCCCCTGAACTGAACTTAGTCCGTATGAGCTTATAATGGGTGAGGATCGAGGAATTTGTTGGTTCAGGTACCCTCACTTTAGAATCAAACAACATATAATGAGCCCTAAGAACTTACCCTAGTAAAGACCATGTCAAACCTTTAGTTGTCACCCAAATAGATACTCTATTTATTATTTTTTGCTTTGTATTCTTGTTTTATATAAACTGTACTAACTTGTTTCGTTTTGTTTTGGCTATGATTTCATTGTATTTTCATCTTTAAAAAAAGTGAGTTGATTCGTGTTCGGTTGCTAAATAGAGAACTTGTCATGGAAAAGCGGTTTCTTGATAAAGTGGAAGACAACACGTCCGCGTGAATATGGTCTGGGAAAAGGAAAAAAGAGAAATGTAACTGCTTGTGAGAGGGGCACGTCACAAACATGGACCAAGTTATGAGTGAAACTTTGGTCCGAGTACGAGAAGTGGCTAACCACTTGCAGACCCCAGCCGTTCAAAGTCTGAAATATGAATCAGAGTTGGATCGGGGCTGAGAATTAACTTTGTTTCTTGGGAAAGTTAAGGTCTTAAGTGTGAAGGCGAGGTCGTATATGTATCCGCTTGATATAAAGAAACTTATTTTCTAGTAAAGTTGTTCTAATGTAATTGAACTAGAATCAACGCCTTTTTCTATGCATCTTTTCCATACATTTACATTTCATTGCATGGAATAAGTTTCATGAAATCCAAAAGTGCATCAAGTTTAGAACTCTAGTACAAAGCCTAATGGATAATAAAGAGTTGAAATCTTTGAAGATATCAAGAGTTTAAAAGGGAAAGATGTTTGTGCCTTTGAAGAATGAATAACCTATCAGAAATTTGTTCCTACATTCCTAGAAGTGTTCTGAACAACTCGACTGTGGAGGAGATTTTTGTAGTTTTAGGACCATTTCAAAGTAATATTCAGAACACATTTATTGCTCTAAGCATGGGAGCAATAGGAATCTTGTTGTGAAAAAGGCACATGTCAACTATTTTTATTTCAAGAAAATGCATATTTGTCTCGTTTTGGCAAACATTCTTTTGTTCTTTCCATTTGATTCATACTCATTCCACACAGATAGTTATTCTTAGATTTATTTATTCTTTGTGTCTTCCTCCGTTCCTATAACAGGTCTCCAGATATCAATGATATGAGCAACGCTGCTACTGATTTAAAATCTCTTTTTGAGTAAGATATGTGTTTAAAGGAACCTTCAGAATTTAAAGATGATCGATATTGTAACCTATCTCTTGATTTGTTAAGGATGGTAAAACAATAGGAGAAACATATTCTACCTTAAAAAGAGTCGATAGAAATTGTGAGCTTATGAGATGAATAAGAGAAGAAAGAGGTGAAGATCGGAGCTTGCATCACCACAGAGACAAGGTGAGACCTCATTGAGTTACTCCAAGAATTCAAAGATGTCTTCGCATGGTCGTATCAGGACATTCCTGGTCTAAGTACTGATATTGTGGTACATCGGCTCCCTATAAGGGAAGAATGCAGGGCGAATCAACAGAAACTTCGAAGGATGAGGCCCGACGTCCTATTAAAAATAAAAGAAGAGGTCAAGAAGCAATTTGACGTTGGTTTCTTACAAGTGGTTAATTACTCGGAATGGGTAGCTAATATAGTCCTCGTCCCTAAGAAAGGTGGGAAAGTATGAATGTGTGTGGATTACAGAGATTTAAACAAAGCTAGCCCGAAAGATAATTTCTCGTTGGCTCATATCGACACCTTAGTAATTTCTTGTTGCCTCATATCGACACCTTTGTAGACAACACGGTAGGTTTCGTTGCCTCATATCGACACCTTAGTAGACAACACAGTAGGTTATTCACTGTTTTCCTTCATAGATGGCTTCTCCTATTACAACCAAATTAAGATGCATCCTGAAGATATAAAAAAACCACATTCGTAATTGTGTGGGGAACATTTTGCTATAAAGTAATGTCCTTCGGACTAAAAAATGCAGGAGTGACTTATCAAAGAGCTATGGTAACTTTGTTTCATGATATAATGCACAAAGAAATCAAGATTTATGTCGACGATATGGTAGCAAAATCCCGAACAGAAAAGGAACATGTACGAGTCTTGAGGAAATTGTTCTTGAGGTTGAGAAAATTTCAGCTAAAGCTCAATCCAGCAAAATGTACCTTTAGGGCTAAGTCGAGAAAATTACTAGGATTCGTAGTCAGCGAAAAGGGGATCAAAATCGACCCGGACAAAGTCAAAGCTATACAGGAGTTGCCTCCACCGTGCACTCAAAAAGAGGTCATGGGTTTCTTAAGGAGATTAACTTATATCACCTGGTTACCGAGAAATGTGACCCCATATTCCGTCTCTTTAAAAAACACAATCTAGGTGTATGGGATGAGGAATGCCAGAAAACTTTCGACAAGGTCAAACATTACTTGTCCAATGCCCTAGTGCTGATGCTACCTAGCCTAGATAAGCCGCTAATATTGTACTTGGCAGTATTTGGGAATTCCATGGGATGCGTGCTTGGCTAACATGATGAGTCAGGGAGAAAAGAAAGAGTAATATACTACCTCGATAAGAAGTTTACTAAATGTGAGACAAGATACTCGCCATTTGAGAAGTTGTGTTACGCCTTAATCTAGACAACCCGAAGACTGAGATGGTACATGTTGTACCACACAACTTGGCTCATCTCAAAAATGGACCCTCTAAAGTACATGATGGAGTTGACTGCTCTAAATGGAAGGATGACCTGATGGTAGATTCTGCTTTTCGAATTTGATATAATCTATGTGAACCAGAAAGTAATAAAATGGAGTGTAATAGCAGATTTTCTAGCTACTAGAGCTCTACAAAATTACAAGCCTTTAAACTTTGATTTCCCAAATGAAGATCTGATGTATCTTGCAACCACTGAAGAAGATGCTTAAGAAGGACATCCTTGAAAACTAAATTTTGACGGAGCTTCAAACGCTATAGGTAACAAAATCGGGGCATCCTGGTATCCCCAAACAAAAATCATTATCCCTTTACTAGTAAATTAGATTTTGATTGTACAAACAATATGGTAGAATACAAAGCATGTATCATGGGTATCTATGCAGCCATAGAATGCAAATCAGAGTACTAGAGGTATATGGGGATTCTACACTAGTGATTTATCAACTAAAAGGAGAATGGAAGACAAAAGATCCCAATTTATTCGAGTATCGAAGGCTGGTGTTGGAGTTAGTTAAAGAGATTGATGACATTACCTTCTGCTACCTTCCGTGAAATGAAAATCAGATGACTGACGCCCTAGCTACTTTAGCTTCCATGATCAAAGTGAACAAACAAGAGGATGTAAAACCTATCTAAATGAGTATTTATGAGGCTTCGGCTCATTGTTACAACATCGAGGAAAAGGAAAAAGATGATCACCCTTGGTACCACAATATACTGCGATACGTAAAGAATCGTGAATACCCTGATCAGGCGACCGAGAATGATAAAAGGACGCTGAGGAGTCTGGCCAATGACTATGTCTTAGATGGGAGATCCTGTATAAAAGAAGAAAGGATCAGGTGCTACTAATATGTGTGAATGTCGTTGAGGGCAAGAAGATTTTGAAAGAAGTCCATGAGGGCATCTGCGGAACGCATGCTAATGGTTTTACAATAACACCTCTAACCCGTATTCAACGCCAAAATAAGGTTACGGAGCATTGCCAGACTTAATACTTACACAACCATCCAATTCGAATAAAAATTATCATCCAAAAGTAATTTCATTCTAATACCATCACATTGTCCCTAATACGAGCCTACAAGGCCCTAAACATGTTTTGGGAGTGGTTCGGGACAAAACCGATAACTCAAGAAATTTTTACAAAACTTAGAAAAATTTTCAAACTACAGGGGTCACACGCCCATGTGCCCCGACTGTGTGCCTCACACGGACAAGAGACACGCCTGTGTCCCAGGCCATGTGGACATTCAAAATGGAATCATATGGCCATATCCCAGCTCGAGTCCGACCCCGTGTAGCACTTTGACTTGGCTCACACGGCCAGACCACATGCCTGTGTGTCTAGCCCGTGTGCCTTTCAAAATAGCTACAGACGCCCGTGTCCAGGCCGTATACCAGGCCGTGCCAAAACTAGATAGTATACTGACTTGCACCACACGGCCAACCACACACCCGTGTGACCAGCCCGTGTGAAAACTGGGTGCAACACGGCCGAGCCACACGTCCATGTGATAGGCCGTGTGAACAAGATAGGCTATTTACCAAGCCAATTTGCCACCCAAACTTGTGCACACCTATATCAAACTAAAATAGCACAAAACATAGCATATATTAGGCATTCAATCAACCTCATTCAAGCATATTTCATATCATTTCCAACAGCAACCAATACAAAACATAAACACGACAATGTGCCATCATCTAACCCATTTCACAATACATACACAATATATATACATGATTCACACATACCAAAATAAGCCATAAACCATCACTTATGGCTATATATACAAACCAAAACATAAGCATTTACAAGCCAATTCAAATGGCCAAAATCATTACCAACACATAACTAAAATGACCAAAGTCCCTATACATGCCATATACTCAAAATACTTAAGCTCAAAAGTACCAAAATAATAGTTCGATAGTGTGGTGTAATCTTTGACAAGTCCCGAATCTGAGCTAGCTTTGAAATCACTATAAAACAAGGAAATAAGCGAAGTAAGCTACAACGCATAGTAAGTTCGTATAACAATTAAATCAACTCATCATATTTTCTCAAATTAATCAATTAAACATAACAAAATACATTTTATAATGAATCTTCAACGTACCACCTTTGCATTCACAAAGTTAGATGTAACTTTCATAACATTCCTCATTTCAATGTATTGTTCGATTCATGAAATACCTCGTACCAATCCGTAACAACTCATTCTTAATCAAATCTTTGACATACCCGTTGAACCATTAGGAACAATATCGGATACTCAGAATCTCGCACACTAAGTGCCAATACATAGCCGAAGCTATTTTAATCTCACACACTAAGTGCCAATGCATAGTCGAAGCTATCTCGATCTCGCACACTAGGTGCCATAGATAGACGAAGCTATCTCAATCTCACACACTAAGTGTCATATACATCAACAATTTAAAATATAAAGCATTTAATCTCAATAATAATAATGCTTATTAACATACGAACTTACCTCGAATGAAAAAAACAACAGAATAAGTCAATTAGTCTGAAATCCTATTTTTCCCTCGATCTAAATCCGGATTTCTCTTTTCTTGATCTATATGTAATTAAAATTAACCTATTTAATAATCATTCCATTCAATTTAGGCCAAAAATCACCTTATGGTAAAATTATACTTTTGCCCTTACTATTTCAATATTTTACAATTTGGTCCTTAGCTCATAAAAATGCAAATTCATGCAAATTTAAATCACACCTATGCTAGCCAAAATTTACCTATGTTCATATCAGCCCACACAATTCATTATTTCACATATTTACAACATAATTTTCACATTTCACGGATTAGCCCCTACTTCACAAGTTCAACAAAAGTCCCTTAACAAAAGTTGTTTAATTAACAACAAGGACTCATATTCTTCCATTAAACTCCACAAGATAACAAACATGCTTTTAGGGAAAAACTCTATCCTTTTAATCATTTGCATATTAGTCCCCTCATTAGCTAGCTTAAGCTACAACGATTTCAAAAATATTAAAATTAACAAAAATGGGACAAGAATTCACTTACATGCAAAAGGAAATGGCTTGAACACAATTTTTCTCCCCTCCCATGGTGATATTCGGCCAACAAAAGAAATGGGAGGAAGATGATAGCCATTTGTTTGATTAATTTAGCCTTTAATAGCCTTTTTACCATTTTGCCCTTACCTAACTTTAAAAATTACTCAATTACCAAGCCATGCTCATCCACTAACTAAATTTATGGTCTAATTACCACATAAGGACTTCTAATTTAAATTTCTATAGCTATTTAACACCTTTAGCTAATAAAACACAACTTTTAACTTTATGCGATTTAGTCATTTTCACAAATTGAGCACTCAAACAATAAAATTTCTTAATGAAATTTTCACACAACCATACCATCATATTGTAAACCCCAAAATAATAAAATAATTATTTGACCTCAGATTTGTGGTCCCAACCACTGTTTTGATTTGACTAAAAACGGACTGTTACATTTACAATGGCTAGGCAAATAATGAGATTCGGGTATTATTGGTCCACTATGGAAGGGGATTGTATCATTTATGCCAAGAGATGCCATAAGTGCCAAATTTATGGAGACAAAATTCATGTGCCTCCTTCACCTCTTCATGTTATGACTTCTCCATGGCCTTTCTCCATGTGGGGCATTGATGTCATTGGGCTGATCTCACCAAAAGCTTCCAATGGGCATCGATTCATCTTCGTGGCTATTGATTACTTCACCAAGTGGGTAGAGGCCACTTCTTACAGCAATGCCACGAAGTCGACAGTCTGAAAATTCTTAAAGAAAGAGATCATATGCCAGTATGGGATGCCAGAAAGGATTATATCTAACAATGCATTGAACTTGAACAACAGCACGATAGCGGAGTTCTGTAGTCAATTCAAAATCAAACACCATAACTCCTTACCATATCGCCCAAAAATGAATGGTGTCGTGGAGGCAGCCAATAAGAACAATAAGAAAATCGTGGGGAAAATGACTGAGACTTATAAAGATTGGCATGAGAAGTTACCATTTGCCCTCTATGCTTATCGAACGTCTTTCAGGACATCCACCGGGGCAACGCCTTTCTCATTGGTATATGGAATTGTAACACCCATAACTCGTATCTGTAGCCAAATAAGGTTAGAAGGCATTACCGGACAGAACACAACTTTCTTTCATTCACATAATCACTTATAATATATTCGAAATTATAAATATACAAAGTGATTAGCTAATTTACTTATCAAGCATGCATTGTTAATCACATTGTCTACACAAACCATACCAAAATTTTGAAATTATCTTACACAGCATAAAATGCATTATTATGCATGGTCTTAGTTAACTACATGGTCAAGCATACTTATAATTCCATTTAAGTATTTATGCATGTAACTACTAAAGCACATGTCATTTCAATATGCATTATTTCATTCATTCTTAAATTTTATGCCATTATACCTATTCATTTACTAAATAACCAACCTAACATTTCCTTAGTACAACATGTGCGCAAGTTATAAACCAAACAACCCATTATTTACCATTCATTGACCAAACACATATACAACTTTAGTAACAACTCCATAAGGCCGAACATGCTTTAATACTGTTTATTTAGCATACACTTTAGCTTATCCATATAAACCATTATAAAAACACCAATACAAACTATACTATACTTCCATTACATACTAATTATTATGTAAGAAGAATTTACATATACTTACTATTTTATTTCATGATAAATCGGCAACCAAAAGTAACCACATAAATATTACAAGTCTTAGCCATCGAATCACAAGCTAAAACATGCCATTTCATATTCAAATCATATCAATTTTTGCACATCATGTAGTACACCAAATTATTTTTCAATTCATACTCATTGTTTCAACTTATACCAATTCACATAATGAAATCATACATATCACTTCACATTTTCCCAAACCTATATCCATTCACCAATTTATAGCATAGATCACTCTTCCAAAATAGATCTAGATCATAGAACCTTTGTGTAAGCCATTTCACAAGCTATCATTCTCAATCATTGTCCCACCTTCCTTCTCGTTTGGCCCACAGCAACTCTTGCAAATTACAATATGCAGAAACTCGTTTTACATACGAGTGAATAAGATGAGAAGAGAAATACAAGAGAATAGTAGTAAGGCACGACACGCAGGCCTATTTAAAAAAAATACAACCTTTTATCGAATGGGTCATTGGGCTATAACTATGCATTTCAAACACCGTGCATGTATAAAAATAGCATACATAATTCAATATATATATTTTTTAAGGTGAATTATAAAATATCCTTTCAACCTTTTGTGGCCCATCAAGTTTATAAATTTCTTTTATTAACAAAACTTTTTGCGCAGGGTCCGAGGAGGTCGGAGGAAGGGCGGCGAAGGCCGCGGCGAGCCATCCTCGAATCCTCATCTCGAGTGCGGGGCGGAGCCCCACGTCATAGACTGTGTGGTGCGGGGCGAGCCCTGTAAATCTAATCGCATACCCTCACCAAATGAAACCTCACGATTTGATAAGTTTTTATCAACAGAATCGTGTTTTTTTTTTTTTTAGGATTTTAATCCTTGAGGTTTCATATCGGAACAACCCTTGTTCCACTAGCCAGTTAACACTTACTGGAAACTATAAATACCATCGTCGCATTATTACAGATTTGTTAATAGTTAACAGTAATAACATAAAATCAAGTAGGCCACAACACCATGATTAAAATTTAATCAATTACCGAAAGGAACAGTTATCAGGTTATGCTTAAACGATTTAAACAATCGAAAATACAATAAGATCAAAACATGAATCTCATACAATTGCATCGCCCAAGTATTTAAATCCGAGTTCGTATCACACAAGTGGCTCTGATACCACTGTTGGAACATCGGAACCCCATGGCGTAGCAGAATAAAATTAGATCCGGCGATCCAAATCAAGAATCCATATGTGAGGAACGAATCGGGGTGAAATAAAGGTTTCGAAATTACCAAAACTTCAATCTGAGTAGACAGCGACGCCTTGGCAACAAGAGTTTTGATTTACTGTCGAATCAAGCCACAACCTTTTCTGATGTCGACCTTTACGTGATCCACCCGATTTGACTATGAACGAAAGAAATCTCCAAAACTATTTTGGAGGTTTATTTGCTTGACGGCTGCTAGACCTTACAAGCAATCACTTAGGGTTTTTCATTTCAGCTTTGTCTCCTTTTAATACCTTTTATAATGGGTGCCTTTCTCATTGGGCCTTTTATAATAGGTATCCTCTTAATGTATTACAAGATTAAATAAATACAATAAAGTTTTTAACCGAAAATTATAATTACATTAATTATATCTAAAAATTATAATTACATTAATTATAATAAGGATTTCAGTAAACTATATTTATTTAAATTTATATATGAATCAAATTCATATATTAATAAAATTATGTTATCATTATGTGTACAACATCCTTGTACATATAATATGTTCAATATTTGATTGCCCAATTAAATTAATTCTTTAATTAATTTAATTCATGTGACAACTAAACACAATACCAACTATATTTTATTCCGTCATTTCAACCATAGGGTGTGACCACAGCAGAGGTTCTTGCAACGTTAGCGATAATACTAGAACGATTCTATTGTCACGGACAATGAGTGGCATCTAGCAATGCATCATTGCTACCTAAGTTACAAGAAGTCATGATTCGACATAACCATTCGTGATTAACCTTTCATGCATTAATCCTTAAGTCCTTTATCTCTGAACGGATACAAGTCATGGGATAGTCACACTTGCATAGTCCATCCCATGTTTCTTGATATCTTGAGTAGACTATGATATACAAATTAGTATGACATCTCATATCAACTTATTTGAGCATGGCCATGCATTTCTAGTCTCACTCAATCAAGTGGCCTAAGATATTACTCCTATTATGTAGGAGGGACTTATCCTTTATTGATCAACCATATCCTCTATATAGATTGTTGTATATCCAACATCACCTTTATAGAACAACTTTTATTACGATTATACGTTTGACTATATCAAAATATACAACTCACGATCTTTGGGATAATAATGATCTCAAGTCCGAGGATCATGTACATATTAATCACTATGAGTAATGTTGTGACAATTACATAATAATCCAAGAAACATACTCATAATGGGTCAATCCAATATGTTGTTCTCTAACACACATATTCATGCATTGATTTTGACACTCCATATCAATGACAACTCTTTATCATCAATTAACTACATGTTAGTCTTAATGCATTATTGTTGTCCTAGTCAACAATAATACTCGACTAAGGATCTTTTAAGAATAATCATATTATTCTCGTGGACATTATTAGAAAAAGCTTTTATTTATACACACGAAAAGAAAAAGTGAAATAATAATGACAACGCTTTATATTAATAAACATGGTAAATTAAGTATGTTATTACAACCATCTCATGATTGATCTTTGGGCATACTCTTACAAGCGCAACATCATACATATCAATATACTTATACGAATAACTTTAACCACTTATGCTTTCATATAACCAAACTTTCTCATAGCATAGTTCATATTTCATTTCCCACCACTCGATTATATATCACATTTCTCATATCATTCCATTTACTTAATAGCATCGTACACATACATGTACATATAATACATGAATATGAATAATACATACCTTGTAGCCGAATTAACAATTTCACTTCCATATGATCAGACATACATAATTTATGTCATGACTTTATTACCACATAATATAAGCTTGAAATGGCAACTCACCAATTTAGAACCTGCTAGACATTAGTCCGAATCTCACACACTGGCACTAGGCCTGCTAGACCCAAGGTCCAAAGTTAAACACCGGCACTAAGCCTGCTAGGCAATAAGCCCGAACTATTTCACCAGCACAAGGCCTGCTAGGCTCGAAGCCCGAATAACAACATAATTAATCCTTCAATACACATTTCTTAATGCTAACATCACCAACAAATCATATACATCATATTACATCCACATATCATATCGAATATACTTATTCATATCACATTAACAAAATATATTCAATCCAATGTAATACCCTTACATTCGGCTAACACATAAATTTATACTCAAAATTATCAAATATTATCATTTAACATGTTCATAGTTAATTCTTTAATATATATATTTGCTTAAGAACTTACCTCGACTATCGACGGACAACGTAAACCGGCTATTCGATAACCTTCGTCTTTCCCCGATCCAAATTCATTTTTCTTTGTTCTTGATCTAAACACATTAAAATTTAGCTCATTCAAGTACATTTCATCTCCATTTAGTCCCAAAACACATAAATGGGCAAATTACCATTTTTCCCCTATTATTTCACATTTTTACAATTTAGTCCTATTTGCATAAAACATAAAATACACAAAATTTCATTAAACCATAAAGGGCTGAATGTTCATAGGGACCACACTAGCCCATTTATTTCATCTATTTTGCATTTTAATCTCTCAACAATTTGACTTTTGCATTTTAGCCCTCAATACTAAATTTTACCAAAATTTCCATTTCAAAACTTGTAGATTTCTAACATAACTTTAATATTTTTCCATCAAACATCATAAAACACCAACATTTAGCCATGCCTAAATATCAAGCATGCTCAAATTCAAAAAATCTAACATGGGTCAACTAATATTCGAAGCAACGATCTCAAATACGTAAAAATTAACAAAAACCGACTAAAAACTCACCTTAAATTTAAGCCTAGAATTGCCGAAAATCAAAAGAACTCAAAGCGTTCTTTCTTCCTCTAATATTTGGCCAAGAAAGAACCAAAAAGATGATGGCTTTATTTTATGTTATTTTAACATATATGATAAGTAATTGTTTAATTACTAATTTAACCTTTCAAATAAAATAAAATTAATATATAACTTAAGGTTATTTATGTCATATGCCACCCACTAACTTAAAAATGGGCTAATTGCCCTTTTAATACCCCTATTAAAAAACCATCATCATTTAAGCACTTTCCACTATAGTATGTAACTTTTACACTTTACGTGATTTAGTCCTTTTTGTTAAATTAAACACACAAATGATTAAATTTTTCTACGAAACTTTCACACACATTAATTCACATATAATAAGCACAGAATATATTATTTAAATATATTTCAAACTCGGATTCATGGTCTCGAAACCACCATTTTGATTAGGGTCAAATTCAGACTGTTACAGGAATTGCGACAGTTTTTCCTATTGAAGTCGAGATTCCTTCTCTTCGAGTTTTGTCAGAGTAGAAGTTAGATAAAGTAGAATAGATCTATTCTCGATATGATCAGCTGAATTTGATTGAAGAGAAGAAGTTGAAAGCTATTCGTCATAGTCAGATATACCAAAAGTGAATGATGCGAGCTTATGATAAGAAGGTTTGCCCCAGAGAATTCCATGATGGGGAACTGGTATTGAAAAAGATCATTCCTGTACAAAAAGACTTCAGAGAAAAGTGGATGCCAAACTGGAAAGGACCTTATCTGGTAAAGAAGGCATTTTTTGTAGGAGAGCTGATATTGACCGAGATGGATGGCAACAACCTGCCTAATCCTATGAATTCAGACTCGGTCAAGAAATATTTCACTTGAAAAAAAAAAGGAAAGGCCAAGGCGAAAACTTGCAAAAAGCGCCTTGAGACCAAATAGGTTTTGAGTTGAAAACCTGGAAAAGGGCCGCTCAAATTTGGATTGAAGATTGAGCATGTGATGGTCGGGTCTTCTCAGAAGGAAGAACGTTACATCTTAGGGCATCAACAAAATACTTTAGATCTCCTAAACATATATCAAGTTTAAAATGGTCTTCGAGAAGTTTGAGCAGAGAAGCTCATGCTGCGACACCTGGGGCACCTAGTTTTCATCTTACTCATCTTGTATTAATCTATTCATTTCGAGCTCTGCTCCCAATAAATTTCAATTTTATCCATTGTTACGATCTTTTTCAATCATTTTTCATTGAAATAACGATTACTATACAAATAATATTCAAGTAAAAGGATTTCTACATAGTGCTCTGAAAAGGTTTTCTAAATAGTACAATGACCTGAAACAGGACCACTAGTAAGAACTAACCAAATGTAAAAGTTGAAAATTTTAGGGAACGAATAGTTACAATTCTGATTATTTCTTCGGGTTTTCTGTCAAAATATCAGCTAAACAAGAAGGCAGGGTAATGCATCAGTGATAGAACCTTGATGAATAACGATCAATGTCAACCTAAGCATTAAAAGAGGATCATTCTCGAAAAATGACATTTTGCATTCATGTAAATATCATTCATACACATCTAGTCAGGAGCATTTGATTCATTCTGATCATAACATCCTAATCGATTGGCATATATATAGGCCCATGAAATGGATTTTATAGGTCATGTTCCCGGAGAACGGTGTAACAGATCAGTGAAATAACAAATCCTATACCCCTGAAGTTACAGTGGGACGAATTGAAGTCATCGTGGCAAATCTTTTCTACTTGAAGTTACAGTGGAGCAGATTAAAGTGACAAATCTTATCTCCCTAAAGTTGTAGTGGAGCAGATTGAAGATAGCAAATCTTATCTCTCTGAAGTTGTAGTAGAGCATATTAAAGCTATAAACCTTATCTCCCTGAAGTTGCAGTGGAGTAGGTTGAAGTTACGAGTCTTATCTCCCGAAAGTTGCAATTGAGCAAATTGAAGATAGCAATCTTATCTCTCTAAAGTTACAATAGAGCAGATTAAAGCTATAAACCGTATCTCCCTAAAGTTGCAGTGGAGCAGTTTGAAGTTACAAGTCTTATCTCCCTAAAGTTGTAGTGGCGCATATTAAAGCTACAAATCTTATTTCCCTGAAGTTGCAGTGGAACAGATTAAAACTACAAGTTACAAATCTTATATCTATGAAGTTGCAAAAGACCAGATTGAAGTTACAAATCCTATCTCCCTGAAGCTGCCGTAGAGTAGATTGAAGCGACAAGTCCTATACCTTTGAAGTTGCAGTGGGTCGGATTAGATCTACCATAGCAAGTCTTATCTCCCTAAAGTTGCACTGGAATAGACTAAAGCTACAAGTATAATCTCTCTGAAGTTGTAGTGGCGTAGATTGAAGCAACAAATCCTATACCTCTGAAGTTGCAGTAGGTTAGAATGAAGCTACTTGAAAAAGATGAGCACCAAAAAGGTCGAGATTTGACAAGACCAAACGAAATTGGTCTTTCTTAAAAGTCTTTGCTCCATTCTCGTTACATGACAACGAGCAAAGAGGGGCAGCTGTGAAAGCCCAATTTCGTCCGGGCCCAACCATACAAACCAAACCGAACCAAAAAAAGTCCATTTACCTATTACCTAAATTACAAAGCCCAAAAATTAAAAAAAAAAACTCTATCGACCCAAATGGCCCAAACACCTAAATTGTTCAGTGTACAGAAACCCTAACCCTAGCCTTTTGCGTTACGCCCTACCCTATGCCGCCGCCACTTCTAGCCTCTGCCACTACCAACTACTCTGTTACTGTCGCCTGCAATGAGAAAGGAAGAAAGACATAAACCAAACATGAGCAGTTGAAACAATAAGAAAAAATAAAAATGTAAATTGGCTATAAAAGCCATTGATCTAATTGTATAAAGAAGGTTCCTTTTTTGAAAAAAATAGAGAAAATAAATATAAAAAAAGGCATCAAGTTCAAAAGGTAGCATTTTCTATTTTGATTTTTTTTTTTTTTTACTTTCGAAGCAACTAAAGATAATAAGTGAAAAAAAAAACCAAAACATTTACCTACCTTCTCGAGACTATCGGTATCTTTTCTGATTTGAAAGGCCATCAAATCTCTGCGATTCGGCCAAGGCCGCCGCGAAGGACGACAGGAGTCGAAGGCTTTTCTTATTTGGGGGGCCTTTTTGGCTTTAGTCAAGTGTTTTAACTCCAAACCAGAGTTCTACACAAAAAGGGTTCAAAAGGTATTTTTAGGTAATTTTTGGCCACCAGATACAGTGGTCATCGTCGCTGGCGGCCAGCGGTTACAGCAGCCCAATGGCCAAATTCTGGGCTATCCCCAGAGAGAAAACTAAGAAAAGAAGATGTTTTTTCTAGAAAACAGTTTAAAATGATTTTTTTGTTAACATTTTTAACTTATATAGTTGATGCTAAACGACGCCATTTTGGAGGAGCCCAGAATGTCCCAAAATGACTTCGTTTTGGGGGGGCCAACCGGACCCGTGTAACACCCCTTACCCGTTTCCATCGCTAGAATAGGGTACGAGGCATTACCGAAACTTACGAAACCAATTTTCATTTATCCAAACCAAGTACCATTTATTTATCAAAAATTATTATTACGTCCCTTAGATGGGCATCCGAAGCCCAAATTATGCATTGGAACCAGATCGGAACCAAATTAGAATCACAGGGAATTTTTCGCAAAATCTCAATATTATACTTACTCTATCCATGCCAATAACTAGGTTACAAACATCCATTTCCATGTAAACATTGGTATTTAGTCTATACATGCCATTCTTTCAAAATAAGTCATTTTCATATACCAAAAGATATGGGTTGATAGTGTGATAAGGCTTCGACTAATCTCTGACCTTCGAGCTCCTGAGCACTACAAAACAGGGAAAAAGAGAACGGGGTAAGCACATGGTGCTTAGTAAGTTCATCAACAAGAATTATACTCACCATACTTATACATCCATCATTTAACAACACAAGCACACATCCAATTCACATAAACATATACCTATCACATACAAACTCAACTTTTGCATTAGTTAAGCAACATCATATAAATTCAATACAAAGATAAATGATTGATGAGCTCATCAATTCCATAATTTTCATGTTCTTCCTTTTCTCATATTTATCCCGTTGAATTTCTTGAAATTTTGATGGATATTCAGTAGTACACTTTTATATACAATTTTGGGTTCATCAATTCATACACATATGGGTATACCTTTTTTCCAGAGCGCACACTCCCGCGAACCTCATTTCTTACAGCGGGATTACCAGTCCAGGCTAAATCCCCTGCAATGACAATTACTCTAATGAACTTAATTTGGATTACCCATCCGGGCTAGATCCTTTTTACCGTCAATTCTCTTTTCAATGATCCATCAAAGTCCATTTCATTCAACCAGGATTTAATTCCCCTTTTTATCAAGAATTGTCAATTTTTCATTAAATATCATACAATGAACATCCAAACCATATTCACATCAATAAACATATATTCCAAGCATTTAAGAATATAATTCAAGTTACACAAACTTACCTGTAACAATTTGTAGTAGTTGTAGAGATTTCAGGGACTATCGACAACTTTTCCGACAACTTTTTTTCTTCCCTCGTTTATCTTCAATTTCTTGATCTATAATATAAAATTTTCCATTTATCAGCATCTAATTTTAATCTAATTTATTTCACAATTTATACCTCTCAATTTTTGAAATTTCATATTTACCTCAAATTTTATAGTTTTTACAATTTAGTCCCTACCCAATTATTGTAACGCCCCAAATTTTTGGGCCTGGTAGAATTTAGGCCTATTGGGCCTTGGGCATGGGAGCATTTTTTAGAACAAGAAAATAGCACTAATGCAAGTTGGACCTATTAGGTGAGTGATTTTAGAAGGCTAGGGGCTTCCATGAAGTCCCGGGTTCAAACCTGAGCTTTAGAAAAAATTTTGGCTTTAGGTGAATTAAACCCTGGGAGTAAGTAAGTAGCTTTAAGAATAAATTGTGGGAAAAAAATGACACAAGGAAGTGAGTGGTCAAGTGGCAAGGCGTCATTAAGGTTGTAAGGGAGCATGGGTTCAAGTCTTGGCGCTTGCAATTCATTTTGGTTTCCTTTTAAATGAACTTAGACTTTGGCCCATAGATTTATATTTAGTTGTGCTTGTTTTGTTACACAAGGAGTTTACTGGTAAAGGTGGCAAGTGGCGTGTGGAGTGTTCTAATGGTCTGAGGTTCGAAACCCCTTGCATGCGAAAGGTGACTATTTTGCTAATTTGGGATGGTTTTGGAAGATTAATGAAGGGATCCCACATCGGGAAGCTAGCATGAGAGTATGCGAGAAGTTGGCTTTAAATAGAGCGATCTATGAGGAGAGTAAGCATACCTTGGTTGGCGTTTGGGCATAGGAGTGTTTAGAGTGCGGATTAACTCCAGATTCCTGTCAGGTGTGTATTTCGCACTATTCTAGTTGTAGAGCGGCAAATGCCGAAATGCTGGTCACGTGGTGATGGTAACCATACGAGCGTGCAAGCGCACGTATGGGAGCTTCGACGCGATAGTTGAGGCCATCATGAGTGTTCTTGTGGGTTTAGGCTATTTGGGCCACGATGGGCCGAAAGAGACCATGTTGGGCCAATGGGCCCGTGGGCCCAATCTGATAAGTTGTATGGTTGTGCAGTAATTATTGGACTAGACTTTGTGAATCTCATATTTGTGGCTAGATTTGGGCTAAATGGGTCACACGAGCATGTAGGCCCATTTGGGCCAAGAATAGGCCCTAGGCCCATTCGTGTTGTTATCTCGTTTCTTCCTGTAGGGTGATCAGTTACTTTGTGGCGGTGATTTAAGCATTCGTGTTGACTCTAGTTCTGTAAGATCGTGTTCTTGATGAGTAAAGGGGATTCTAGCTATAGGGTGGCGGCAAAGGTGCCAGCCGAGACTGTGCACATAGCCTTCACTTCCAAGTTTAAGCGGTGTAGGGTATCAGCGGTTCGAGACTTTTCGCCTGGATGCAGAAGGGTGATGGCATCAAACTTTGGTTTAACTAGGCAAATCGCAGTAGATCGTTTTAGTGAAGGTGAAGGCGCTTGTGATTATTTAGTACTCTACGTGATAAGGTGTGTATCCATATACACTGTTCTGATTGTTACTCGGTTGAAAAGCCAAATGTGTGTATATTGTATTATCTTAACTGTTGATCGGCGTTATGCTGAAGAGCCGAAATACCGGCGAACGATGCCATACGAGTGTGCGATCACGTGTGTGGTGAACCGAGCTCATGGAACATGAGCGTGTGATGGGGAAGGCCACCATGAGCGAATTCATGCACTTGGGCCATAATGGGCCACTTGGGATGGAATGGGCCTCGATGGGCCTAATGGGCCCATTGGGTTGAATCTTAATGTTAAATTTGAAATAGACAAGCTTATCTGGTCGCGCACATGACTTTGGTGTTTTGGGCCGCGTAAGGCCGAAAGGGGGCCGTGTGAGCCCAATGGGCTTATGGGCCCACACAAATGAAATGTCTGTGATGTGATAAGTTATTGATTTGGGCTGTGCCATCGCATAGTCGTGGTTGTTTCTAGGCTAAATGGGTCACACGAGTGTGTGGGCCCACTTGGGCAGGGTAATGGGCCTCAGGCCATTTTCACCGTTAGGTCAAATTAGGTTTCTTAAGCTGCTCGAGGCAACTGTGAACCTTCTAGGAGGTCGTAAAATTACTGAAAGACCCGTGGTTTGTGAAATTACTGAAAGACCCGTGATTTATGAAATTACTGAAATACCCTTGGTTTGTAAAATTATTGAAATACCCTCAGTTTGTAAAATTACTGAAATGCCTTCAGTTTGTAAAATTACTGAAATACCCTTGGTTTGCAAAATTATTGAAATATCCTGATTTGCAAAATTACCGAAATACCCTAATTTGTGAAATCACTAAAATACCCCTATAAGGTAGAATTACCGAATTACCCCGTATGGTAGAATTATCGAAATACCCCTAAGGGGTAGGATTATCGACATACCCTTATAAGGTAAAATGATTGATTTGCCCTTGTGGGTAAATGACTGACTTGTGCTATGATTTGACCGATTTGACTGTGATCGTATGACTGTGTTTTAACTGACTTGACTGTGGGCGTGTGTCTGATAGGCTATTAATATGTGTTGAAATGACTGTTACTAAGTATGGCCATTTTGCATACACGTGTAATGATTGAGCATGACATACACGACATATTGCATGGCGTTGGGACTTGTGTTGGAGGAAGTATTGTACTAGTGGCTCTGCCACGTTTTACTCCTCTAGTGGCTTCACCACGTATACTGATTTTAGTGGCCTGGCTGCATTTACTGTTATTAGCAGCTCTGCTGCGTTAGTCCTATGTACTAGTGGCTTTGCCACGTTTTACTGTTATAGTGGCATCGCCACGTAATCTGATTTTAGTGTTTCAGTCACGTATATTGTTATTAGCAGCTTTCCTGCATTGTTATTAGCAGCTAGGCTGCGTTATTGGTGTGTTGGCTGGGTGGGTCGACTTGGTCCCCACATGGTGTGTTGGCTGGACTGGGTTGGGATGCATCCTCATACTGTTGCATATCTGTTTATGAGATCTGTCATTGTACTGGTCTTAGGCCACTTGTTTTGATATTGGTTTGGGCCAGCCCAATTGATTCTGTTATGGGCTGTGACCCAAATGATATTGTAGTAGGCTTTGACTCACGTATGCCTTGAACCCAGTCATCTTCATTACTCTTAAAGGGCTTTGGCCCATCTTATTTTCGATTTCGAGTTTACGTATCTTGATTGTTACTCTAATATAGGGATTACACACTGAGTTTTCATAAACTCACCCCATTTTTAACTGTACTAGTAATCCTCAGCCTTAGACAGATTGGAGCTGCGAGGGACTCTGAGAAGACCACACACTGCTTATGCTTGCTGTTTTGATTATTTACTTTTAAATATTTTTATTTGGGTTGTTATAAGGCCTCTCTAATTTTAACTTATTATTTATGATATTTATGATGTTTTCTAACTGCTAAAAGTGGGATACGATTTCCAAAACGATAACTGTCTTCAAAACACTATGTTTCCGCAACGTTTTCAAAATGCTTCTGCTACTCAATTTTTAAACATCACATTTTTGTAAATTATTTATTTTAAATATGCTACTGCAACAGATAAAGTTTTAAAAGTAATTATGTTTGCAAGTGGATAGCAATTGCTTAAGTGTTTTGAGTTTTAACAAAGAGGCTTTAACTCTCAAACAACTTTTAACAACAAGAAACATGGTTTTGAAAAACACTTCCATGTGACACGCCAGATTCGGGCCTAACAACTAGGCCGAGTTTGGGGTGTTACAATTAACCCCCCCAATTGAGCTGATTTTTCCTCAATTAACACTTTATTCTATCATCTTAAACTACTTCAAAACCTTTGGAAATCAGAATTTCATCATTAAACCTTAATTCCAAACTTTTTCACAATTAAGTCCTAAAACTCAATTTCTACTAAAAACATTTAGTAAATCCATCTTTTAATAAAATTAAAACTTCAAATCCATGTTTATTCATCATAAACTTCCAGTACTCAGCCATGGTAACTTTCAATTTCATCCATAAAATCAAAAACTAATGCATTTAATAGTAGGACCTAGTTGTAAAAGTCTTAAAAACATAAAAATTACAAGAAAAAGGCAAGAATTAACTCACTTGATGCAAAAATTATGCAATACTAGATTAAAGAACCCCTCCTATGGCATTTTGGCTTATGAGACTGAAGAGAAATCAAAAGAAACCTAGATATTTCCACTTTAGTCTTAACTTTATTTTGTTTCTTATGCAATATTTCAAATTTACCCTTAAATCATCAATTTCCTTGTTGATTTCATGCCATTGCTGTCCAGCCCAAACAATTTTGGGTCTAATTTCCTTTTAAATCCTTTCTCATTAGACACTTAAGCTATTTAATCATTCTAGCAACTTTTAGATCTTTTTCAATTTAGTCCTTTCTATTTAATTGACTACCCAAACGTTAAAATTTTCTAACGAATTTTAATACCACAATACCAACATTTCACAAATATTTATAAAAATATTTTTGACTCAATTTTACGAGATTGAGGTCTCGATACCTTGTTTTTACCCAATTTCTATAAATTTTTTTCTAATTAACCACTAAATCGGTAAAATTTTTCTATCGATATTTTCATACGACTTTCCTATCATATTAATATTCATGCAATAATTTTTAAAATAAATATTCATTTTAAATTAGATTTGTGGTTACAAAACCACTATTCTGATAACCTTGAATTTAGGCCATTACAACCCGACCCAGTAGGATCCGCGTGTTTTTTAAAGGGGGTCTAATTGCGCCTTCAGCCCTTCCACTTTTTAATTATTTTTCAATCTAGTCATTTTTCCTTTTTAAATTTATACCCTATGATTTTAATTTTTTTCATTTTGGTTCCTTACGGAACGACGCGTTTTGGGACAGGGAATAATTTCTTAGTTAGTCCCTCCTCCTTTACGCGCATTTTATTTTGGTCTCTTATCATGTTTTATTAGTTTTTTACGATTTAAGCCCCAATATTCCATTTAAATTTTGATTTAGTCCTTTATTTTTAATCTTTATTAAATTGTTTTCTTTTATATTTATTTATTTACTTATTTATTTATTATTTCCTTATTCTTTCTCATATATTTAAAAAATTATTGTTTATATTCCTTTTATTTATGTATATTGTTATCATTTTTTTAGTATATTTCTAATATACTTAAATTTAATATTACTTATTTTATTTATTTATTTATTCTTTTACTTTTTTTAAATAGCTAAATTTAATATTATTTATATTTGTTATATCTATTTATTTATTTGTTTATTATTCTTTTACTTTTTAAACATTTAAATTTAATATTATTTATACTTCCTTTTCATTAAGCACATTTCATTTTCACTTTTTATTTTAAGTTTCTTTATTTATTTTGTTGTTAATGCCATGAATTAATAATCTTATTATTGCTATATTTACATTATTATTATAGGATTTATCCATGTGTATATTATGCCCGAATAAGTAAAATGCATATCGTTTTAAGCGTTACGTTCGTTTTTTGTACGAAGCATAAAAAAGAAAAAATTTTAAACCGAGGCAAATGTTCATTATTTTGGAATTAGAAAAGTCGTGTTCCTAACTTACGGAATATGACTTCTTTCTAAAACTGAGATAGTCGATTATCTACTTTAAAATATAAAAAAATAAAATTTTAGCATTTGTTCTTGTTTTCGACGATTTAAGGCATTGTGTCCTAACTTACGGGACATGATCATTTCTTCTTGATTAACTTGAAATAAGCCCTTTTCGTGCAAATTAATGTCTTAATAAATGATCATATTTTAAAATCTCTTTAAATTTTCAATTTTCGACACTAAAGACATCAAGTAATCAATTAGATACTAATTTTGGGTTTAACGAGGGTGCTAATCCTTTCTCGTGCGTAACCAACTTCCGAACCCATTTCCTGGATTTTGTAGATCAAATATCATTGTTTTAGTAAATCAAACCTTTTAGTAAAATGATCAAATCATGAGGTGATCCGATCACACCTCATAAAAAAAGGATTGGTAGCGACTCTCATTTTCGTTTTCAAAATATAAGTCGATCTTTCAAAAGGTTTCGACATAAATCATAAAGCATCACGAAAAAATTCAAACACAAAACATACGAATAAATGTTTATGAGGTCATATAGGGTATTATTATGAGGGGTAAGGTACGGCTCTTATGTCTAGGCTTCACATTTAAAATGGTTATTACATGCTGGCTTACGGTTGACTCTAATGTAAGGCGAACCCAAGGCTTAAATACGACATCCATAGGGATGCGTTCCCCTTTAAAAAGGGTTGGCCCTTGGGTTGTAAGACTTCCATAGTGTACACGGTAGCATTTGCTACACGAACATCTATATTCATCTTAACCATAGAGTAGTCCTTAAACTTATGTGGTGACATATTGTCACACAAAAGCCTAAGGCTACTCCTCCTAAACGAGACGTAAATGACAATTATAGCCGCCCCACGATGGTAGATTCGACATACATATTAATTCATTTTATCGATAAAAGAAGAAACATATCATTGGCATACATATCAAAATAGGATAAGTAAATGAAATGAACAAATAAATCAATTTTTAACACATTTCAACAATTTAAAATGACATTAGACAACTAAATAAATTAATGCACGAATAAATAAATCTAATATGCACAAATACTGAAAAAAACCTAGCTCTTAAACCTAAGTAAGTCGACTCACTAACGTCCCCAATGGAGTCGCTAAGCTATCATAACGTTGCCTACATAAGGGTACGTGGGCCTAGTAAGCAAATCTAGACACGGAGGGCCTAAATTAACGTAGAGTCGCCACTAACCAATTAGGGTTAGGTTGGTTAGCCACCTATCGTCTAAAAGTCTAGAATTAATACTACGAAAAATCGTAAAAGTCTAGACTCAATCTCATTACCAAATTTCGAGTTTGGGAGTATGGTTACGTGTGGGGAAGGTTATAGCACCCCCACAACACCTGTCCGAGTATAGTCCTACGGGGTCTTAGGAGCTAGGTTTTTTTTTTTTTTATTTAAGCATATTAATGTCTTAATCTAGACTAAAATCTTATGAAAACCTTAAATAAAAACTCTAAAGAAAATGTGTTCGGTTTACTTGTAACTTGATTAAGATGTGTTCACCAAACTTATCTAATTTTGAACTTAAATTAGAGGTTTTTACTTTTAACAGGAACCCTAAAGGATACCTAAATTATTCTAGTAAAATACCTTCAATTCCTAAAATTAACTATTTTAGAATTCTAAAAAAAAACCTATAAATTACCAATGAATTAAGAGAAATATTAAAATTCATCTACAACTTACTTGATCTATTATTATTTTTCAAAGGATTTAATTAATAACGTTGAACCTATCAAGATCTGATGAAAGTATCCTATGTCGGGTTTATGATTTATCTTACTTTAAAATTCTTGATCTAAGGTTTAAATTCATCAAAATCCTAAAATAATATATCTTAAGTAATATTTATTAGCTTTCTTAAAAAGTTTCTAAAATAAAATACTTAGAAAGACCTACCCATGATTTACATTTCACCTATAAAATCTTTAGTTTTAATCTTGAATAAAGTCATAAAGAATGTTTACATATTAATTTAAGATTCTAATCCTATACGATATTTAAAATTAGTTTAAAACCCTAAAAAATATCTTACATATTATTTATAATTTTTCTAGGGTAAATGGTAGATAAGATCTTAAAGACTAACCTAAATCCGAATCTAATGACCTTATGGTTTCATTATAATGTAACACCTTGTTAACTAACTTCATGTCAACAATTATAAGATGGAAAAATGACCTAAAGTTCCCTCTTTTAAAACGAATAGTAATAAAATAGGAAAATTAATTCAATTGGCTAAAGTTAATGAAAAGTTAAAACTCTTTCGAAAATGGCTAAAGTGTGAACAAATATAAAACATTAAAATAAAGTGTATAATTGACATTAAATATATAATGTATAAATGCAAATGAAAGGGAAGATATAAGTGTAAATAATTTATTAAAGATGGAAACAAAATGACATAGTTTGAATTTGGGACTAAAAGATAAAAAATGTGGAAGACAAAGGACTGATGTAACAATTAATTTGGTTACAATTTTGAAATTTCAGATTAAATCGAATGTTTGAATAAACAAAAGGGTTAAGTGTGTAAATAGGTCAGAGAGTGAGGGCGGTGCTGTAAAAAAGGGGTTTTTTGTAAATTTAAAAAGGGGTAGGAATAAATTTTTTGGCACCTATAAATGAAAAAAAAAATTCATTTTTTTCATTTTAACCTCATTTTTTTCAAAAAAAGAAAAAAAAACATCTTCCTAAAAAAAAAAACATCTTCCTCTTTCTCTTCCTCCTTCTATATTGGCCATGGCTCCACCACAGAGAGCCCAACGGCTCTCCGGCCTCCAGTGGTGGAGCCGCCGCCTGTAGTGGCCTGAATTTTATTTTTTTATTGTTGCAAAATCAAAGTTTTCTTTAAAAAAAAATCACTACTTTCCTTACAAATCGAAACTTTATTTCTAGATAGTTAAAAAAAAAATCAAAACTTTACTTTAAAAAATCTAAACTTTTCCTTTATAATGACTGAAAAATAAATTGTTATTTTAATAATAAAAATTTTCTCTTTTTATAAAAAAAAAAACACTATTCTTTCTTAAAGATCAAAGCTTTTATTGTGAAATAGTTGAAAAAAATCAAAATTTTGTTTTAAAATTTTAAATTTTCCTTTAAAATGAGTAAGAAAACAAATTTTACTTATTTTTAAAATCTAAAATTTTCTCTCTTTTTAAAAAAAAATCCATTTTTCTTAAAGATCAAAACTTTATTTCGAAATAGTTCAAAAAAAATCAATACTTTATTTTAAAAATCTAAACTTTTTCTTTATAATGACTGAAAATTAGATTTTTATTTTAATAATAAAAAATTTCTCTTTTTTTTTAAAACACTATTTTTTTCTTAAAAATCAAAGTTTTTATTTTGAAATAGTTAAAAAAATCAAAACTTTATTTTAAAATTTTAAACTTTCTTTTAAAATGACTAAAAAATATTTTTATTTTTATTTTTAAAATCTAAACTTTCTTTTTTTAAAAAAAAAATCAAAACTTTTCCTAAGATCAAGCTTTAAAAAAAACTTTATTTTAGAAAGGGGAGGAAAAAAAGGGGATTTTGGGGGGCTCCTAGGGGGGAGGACCGACGGTCCGATGACATCCCTTTCATCGGAGCCCAAAACCCGATCCGTCATGACATGTTTATGGCAAAAAAAAGAAGATAGAAGAAAAGAAATAAAATGTTTGTTGTTGTTGGTTGTTTTTTTACTCTCTTTTTTAAGAACAAAAATATGAAAAGCCTTTTCATCTTTTTTTTCATTTCATTTCATGTATATATATTATTTTTTAATCTTGTTTATTTGTAAAAAATGATAATAACAATATTTGATAATAATAGTAGTAGTGATGATAATAATAATAATTTGGGCCCTTGACAAGCCCAAAAAGGAAAGAAAAAAAAGAAAAAGAAAAATAAATGTGTTAAATAGACCAAAAATGGGTGGGCTTCGAACTGCTCAAGAGAGAACAAAAATTTAAATAGGCTTCCAAATGGGCTCGGACAAAATGGATATCTACAACAAGTAATAGAAATCTAATCTCCCATAAAGCTTCAATCTCAAAAAAAATCATTGTCCTCTTTATCGAAACCATTTTTTTTTTTTGTAAAACGGGTCGACTTAAAAAATGAGGTATGGAGTCGACACCAATCCTTTTTTTATGAGGTGTGATCGGGTCACCTTGTAAAATTTGATTGTTTTAATAAAATGTTTTGATTTACTAAAACGATGATTTTGGTCTACGAAATTCGAGAAAACGGGTTCGGGAGTCGGTTACGTGCGAGGAAGGATTAGCACCCTCGTCACGCCCAAAATTGGTACCTAATTGATTAATTAATATCTGAATATCGAAAATTGAAAATTCGAAATGCTTGAATTGAATTGAAACGAGCTTCAAGGGCCAACTCGTCCCAAGATAACAAAATGCCACGTCCCGTAAGTTTGGATACGACATTTGAACCCTTGAGAACAAGTTCGCCTTTAAATTTTCGAAACTTAACGTTTTGAAATTTAAAAGGATATTTAGCTATTTGGGTTTAACAAGAAAACCGAGACCCCGTAAGTTAGGGCACGATTTCTCGAATTCCCGAAACGCGAAATATTGCCTTTGTTTTTGAAGATTTTTCTTTTTAAATAATAACTAGTACAATACTAAACGGCATGCATTATTTGTTTGGAATAAAACAAATTATTTGTATAAATGTAACGAGGCTAGATTCATGAGGCGATGATATAAAATGAAAATATAGTGATGAGCCTAGAACAATGATACATGAACACAACATTATACGAGTGAATAACTATAATACAAAAAAGTACAAAATAAATGAATTAAAATACACACAATGACAATAATATCACAATATGCACCATTTAAATACTAACATTAACAATCAAAGACTAATGAATTAAATAAGCAATTAAAAAAATAAATAGTATAAAGTCAATTAAAATAAATAAATAAAATGTTCAACATTTTAAAATGAAAATAGTGAGCTTAAAATAAATAATGAAAAAAAGAACTTTAAAATACACAAAACAGTTTAAAAGATGATATATTTATAAAAGATTAAAATAGATGACATGTACATATAAATATAGGGGTAAGATAAATAATATATTGTTAAAAAACTTAAAACGAACAATAATAAAACACTTTGACAAACAAAAGGGTTTAAAATAAATAACATATATAAAAACAAAACAGTTTAATAAAAGTAGTATATAAAAACTTAAAATAAATAATAATAATAATACAATTCTTAAAGAAAATAAATAAATAAATAAACCCATCAAACAGATCGAGGACTAGATTAAAAATGGACTGACATTCAAGGTATAAATTCGAAATAAGGAAAAGCCAATTAAGGATCAAAGTGAAACGCACAGAAGCTAGCGGGGACTAGATGGGAAAAATTCCCAACCCCCGCGCGCACTGTTTCGCATAGTACTAAAATGGAACAAGATCAAAAGTCATGGGGTCGAATTAAAAATGTAAAAGAAAGACCAAAATGGTCGAATTTCAAATGAGTGACAAAAGGGGAGGACTTGTAACTCAAATACCCCTTTTTAAGGGGAAAACGCGAGGATCCTGGCTTTAAGATAGGGTCGGGTTCGGGTGCCCCCAAAACGACGCCGTTTTGGCGCCTGGGGGATCAATTGAAACGCTGCCGTTTCGAGGGTGAATTTAAGCCCAAATTTTCATTTTTTTTCATTTTAGACCCCTTTTTCCTTAAAAACCAAAAAAATTGCAGCATTCTCTCCCCCCTTTTCTGTCCCAACCGATTGGGCTTCCTCCGGCGATTCGTCACACCACCACCGCTTTCGGTGGTCGACGATGCGCGAAGATGGGCCTTAGTGCCCCGTTTGAAGCCCCCTTTGAAGGCCAGACCCTTGGCGCCCAAACAACGAAGGAAAAGGGCCTTTAACACCCCTCCTTAGGCTAAACTCTGACGACGGAGAGAGAGCACTCCGACGCCGTGACCGTGGGGATTTCGGTAAGGCTCCTCCCTTCGTTTTGATTTTTGTATGTGAAAAAAAAATAAAGTAAACTTACAGTAAAATGAAAATGAAAATAAAACCACAATCACTTAAAAAATCTGTTCTTGTTTTTTCTAATGTTCATATTTTCTCTTTTTTTGAATTCGGAGCCGAAGGAAAAAAATACAAGCATGCTGATATGGCTTTTATAACTAAATTACAAGACTTTTGATTTCTATTTTTGTTTCTTTGTTATTTGTTTTCTTTGTTTGTCCTCTTTGCTTGCGTGTAGATCTTGGTTTTGCAGGTGGTGCCAAACGCGCGTGGAGGTGTCAGAGGTGTGCGACGGCCAAGAGCAGGTCTAGGTGGTTGCTAGGAACGGTGGCAGCAAGGCTTGGTGGCTAGGGTTTTCTTCTTTTTTTTTTCTAGCTAAAAGTGTTTAGTTTGGTGGGCTAGGGTTTGGTAATTGGGTTTTTGGTTTGGGTCTGTTTGGGCCTATTGTAATTGGACTATTATTGGACTTAATTTTATTTTATTTATTTATTTATTGTTTGTTTGGTTTATTCTAACGGGCCCGGGATAAAATTAGGCTCTACAGCTGCCCCTCTTTGCTCATTGTCATGTCACGAGAATGGAGCAAAGACTTTAAAGAGGTTGTATCTTCAAGGAGACGAGGTTGGTGGCTTAAATCTATTCTGCTGCTTCATGGAGATAAGATTCGTCGTTTTCGATCTGCTCCACTACTGCTTAGGGAGACAAGATATATAATTTTCAATCTACTCCACTGCCGCTTCAGGGAGATAAGACTGATGGCTTAAATCTACTCCACTACTTCATGGAGATAAGATTCGCCATCTTCGATCTGCTCCACTACTGCTTAGGGAGATAAGATTTACTATCTTCAGTCTGCTCTGCTGTAAACTCAGGGAGGCGAGGCTGGTATCTTCGATCTGCTTCACTGCAACCTCAGGAAGGCAGGATCTGCTGTCTTCAGTCTGCTTCACTGCAAACTCAAGGAGGCAAGGCTGGTATCTTCGATCTATCTTCTACATCGTCCTCTAAAGGACATAATCTATAGAATGGGTCTGCACTTATGCCGAATGATTAGGATGCCATGATCAAAATGCTCCTAATTAGACGTGCTTTGAATGATGATGTATGAATGCAAAATGAAATAATCCATTTTTTAATGCTTAGGGTTGTCACTGCTCATTTCCATTAGAGTTTTATTGCTGACGTATTACGCTGCTATCTCGCTTGGCTATTACCTTTGCCAAAAAACTCAAAGAAACAATCATATTTTGCTCAAATGACTTCCCACAATGTAACTTCAAGGTCCATTCCATGGTACCTCTGGGACTTTAAGGCTTATACCATCTTTAGACCCTCTCACTGCAATTCAAGGGGGTATAGGATCTGTGTCATCTTCAATCCATCCCACTGCGACTTAAGGGTGTAGAATTTGTATCATCTTCAATCCATCTCACTGCGACTCAGGGGTATAGAATTTGTAACTTATTCAATCAATTTGGTCTGCTACACCTTCCATTCCCTGGGTGTCATGACCAGATGTATATGAATGTCGAATTTCTTTGAGAATAATCCCATTTTAATGCTTAGGTTACTCATTATTTGTTAAGGCTGTATCACCGGTGCAATATCTTGTCTTTATATTCAACTGATACTTTTGACAAAAAATCTTAACAGGTAGTCTCAAATTAGACTCCTTTTCAACCCTTCGTTTTGGTGAGTTCTAAACAATAATCTTGTTTCAAGTTCTCGTACTATTTAGAAGCTTCCAGAGTAATATGCAGAACTTCTTTTGTGAAAGTATTATTAGTCCATTAATCGTTATTTCAATTCAAAATACTTGAAAAATAATGGGCAAGAAGGAAATTAATTGAGAGCATAGCTCGAAACAAATAAGTTAATCAAGAATAGCAAATGCAATTAAGCAGGAAATTTATTGGAGGCATATCTTGAAAAGAATAAGGTAATCAAAGATAGCAAATTCAAAATAGGTAAGATGGAAAACTAGGTGCCCCAGATATCGCAGCCTGAGCTTCTCTGTACAAACTTTTTGGGGACTATTTTGAGCTTAATATATGTTTAGGGGATCCGGAGTACTTTGTCGATGCCCCAAGACGTAGCATACTTCTTCATTGTTAATTCAGGCATAGCAAGACTGTTGTATGCCCTAATTTTGATCAAAATTTGAGCCGCCCTTTTCGGGTTTTCAACTCAAATCCCCTTTAGTCTCAAAGCGCCCTTTGCGGGTTTTCACATTGGCCTCTCCTTTTTATTTTTTTTTCTTTCTTTTTCCTTTTTTGTGTTTTTTTTAAGTTTTTTTCTTTGGAAAACTTTTTTATTGAATCTGAATTCACCGAATTGGGCAGGTCCTTGCCATCCATCTTGGTGAATATCCATGCTTCTCCAAAACAAAAGTTCTTTGCTGCATAAGGTCCTTCCCAGTTTGGCATCCACTTTCTTCTAAAGTCCCTTTTGCATGGGAAAAATCTTCTTCAAAGCCCTATCATGAAATTTTCTAGGGCGAACCTTTTTTGTTGTAAGCTCGCATCATCTGACCATGACAGATAGCTTTTAACATTTTCTCTTCAAATTCAACTGATCATATCGGGATTAAATCTATTCTACCTCTTCCAACTTCAGTTCTGACAAGACTCGAAAAAAAGAATGTCGACTTCAATAGACAAAACGCTTTTATTCCACAAACTAAAGCATTGCCCTAACGAAGGTCTTGGCCAATGTTTGATAAGCATAGAGAGTAAATGTAACTTCTTTATGCCAATCTTTACAAGTTTAATGATCCTTGTTTTGTTGCTTTTGTTTTTTTTTCTTTTTACTTTTGTTTTTCCTCTCTGGCTGCCTTTGCTGCACTGTAATGTGGCACCTGATCTTTGAACAGACCGTAAACTTTTGACATTTTGCGGTTAAATGTGATCTTTTTTACATTTTTTTGTCGGTATTCATTCTTTCTTTTTCTCTTTTTTGTTTGATGACTTTCGACTTTGTAATATTGGCCTACGAAGCTACTTCCACCCTCTTAGCGAAATAATTAATGCCTGCTAGAAGCTTCCGACGAGATCGTCCCAATAAACTCCATGCCCCACATAAATAAGGTTTACGAAGAAATGAAGGAGGCATATGAATCTTTTCTTCATAAATTTGGCATTTACCACATAACTGGTGCAATCCCTTTCTATGATGGACCAGCAGAATCTGAATCTCATAATTAGCTTAGCTATCATAAAATCATTAGCATGTGATCTTCAAATACCCTTATGGACCTCTTCTAGGATTTTCTTAGCCTTAACAGCACACCCACGTCCAAGTAGCCCAGGCGTGTCTGGATATGATCGTGCGAAAACATCTTTGAAATGATGTCTTGCCTTATTTCTGTAGTGAGCTAGGCTCTCTTTCCTAGGCTTGCAATGTCCACTGACCCTTTGTAAGGTAGAATCTATTTTTCATCTGGTTCTACCATTCTTCACGAATCAGGTAGATAAGCTACAACTTCTGTCATCTTTAAAGTCCTAAGATCCATCTAGACATATATCTTATTCGAAAGGAGACTCTGGGTCAGTAGCAGCATTGCTCATGTCGTAGATATCTGAGGACTTATTGTAGATTCGAAGGAAAATTTCAAAGAATAAATGATTCTAAGGATGATTATTTGTATGGTATGATCATAAGTGAATAATAAAAGAATATTTGAAAGAGTGTCCATAGAACAAAAAAAAAAATCTAAGAATAATTATTTGTATAATATGATATGGAAAGAATGAAAGAATATTTGCTCAAAAAGATGCATTTTATTGAAATAAAGATTTTGGACATAAGCCCATTTCACAAAAGGATCCTTGTTGCTTAAAGCAACAAGCGTGTTTTGAATATCACTCTAAATTAGCTCTAAAAATACAGGGATCCCCTCGACAGTCCCATTGTTTAGAATACTCCTAAGTATACAAGGGCTTAGAAACTTTTATTCCCCGGTTCCCCCTTCAGATACATCGTTAATGTTCAGATTCTCCAATATCTAGTCATGCACTAGAGCCCTGAATTCGACGTACTCTTGGATCTCATGCCGCTATCCATCGTGGCCCTCACAATATTTACCCCTTTAACAGAAAGGTTAGGTAACGGATCTTCTACACCAGACCTATTTTGATGAGTCTTTCAATTATCTTTTTGAAAGCGGCGTAGTTCTCGATCGAATGCCCTGTGATTCCTACATGGTATTCGCATTAGGCGTTCACATCGTACCATTTAGGGTGTGGAGGCTATATTGGTTCCACGTAAAAAGGGGATACAACATGTGCTTCAAACAAAATTTGGTACAACTCCCTATACGAGATTGGAATGGGCCAGAACTGGAGTTTTTTCGAGTTTGATTTTGGATTGGGCTCTTGTCTTGGGGAGACTTGATAGCTGGTAGCTGCTGTCTTTGGCTGGCTTACCATAATGGCTTTGAATTACCCTTGTTATACTTACTCGTATTATTCACTTCTTTTTTTTCTTCTTCAGGGCCTTTAAGGTCCGTTCTCCCTTTTCCTTTGTTTCGGCTAAGCCATGTACCACAGGATTAACTCGATCATCCCTCGAATTAAAACCTGAACCCATTGGGAACTTCAACAATGCTGAGGTATCAGTCTGATATCGGGGTTTGATAATGACGGGTACCCCTTGCGAATGTGCGTCTGGTTGGGCTGGGACACTTATTTGAGTAAAATCTAAGGAATAGATAAGGTCTTCATTATCGCTCCCATTGTTGACCACCGGGCTTTTCCTTTCTTCAAGCCTTCGGCTGGTTACTGGGTTAATTGGCTCATCACATTCATTTGATCTTGCATATCCTGTTGGATTTCGGCCAATTGCTCCAGCATTTGTATTTGCCTTTGCTCTAATCTCTCTAACCTTCGTTCCATGTTTTCCAAGTTAATAATTTTACCTAATTAGGGTCCTTTTGTGAAAATCTAATGCAAATGATGCAATGCAATGTAGATGCATGGAATGAATGCAAAAGAAAGAAAGGCATTGATTCTGAATTCAATTCCATTAGAACAACTTTTCCAAAAAACAAATTTCTTTATATAAAACGGATTACATATGCGGCCTTGCCCTCGTACTCCCAGTGAAGACATTGATCTTCTCCTTCATATTCGGATGCTATGGTCGAATCTTGTTAATTTTCCCAAAGATGTCTCTATTGTCTCCTTTTTTGCTTGATCCGTGTCGTGACCCATTGCTCACTTATCCCTTTAATGCTCATTAACTCCTCTTAAAAGAGTTGAGACGTGACGGCACTCGAATAATCCTTGTTGGCTTGAATCCTCGGGCAATGAAGCAAAGTCTTGTTTTCCTCCGCGGACTATCAGTCTTCTTTTGTTGTGTTTACCTGGACCCTATTCGGTCGGCCGTACTATATTTCACTATATCAAGAAGTTCATTTTCCTATGACAAGCTCTTCTATTTAGCAATCGAATATGAATCAACACCTCCTTTCTAAGATGATGCGATGCAATGCAATGTAATGCAATCATAAACAAAACAAAACACGTTAGCACAAGAAAAATAAACAACAAAATAGATTACCTAAATGGGTGACCACTAGGGTTTGGCACGGCTCTACTTAAGGTAGGCTCCTAGGGTTCGCTATATGCAGTTTAGTTTTAAAGTAAGGGTACCCAAACCGGTAAATTCCTCGATCCTCACCCATTATAGGCTCATATGGACCGAGTTTAATTCAGGGGGATACATTTCTCTATGGCCATGCGGAGATGAAAATCTCATGAAGACATAGGTACGGATGTATCCTAGAAGCAGCCCACTAGCCCATGCAGAGGTAAAAACCTCACGAAAGCATAGCTTCTCACTCCCACTTAAAAGGGTAAGATCGATCGATAATGTAATGCAATATACAGAAAGATATCTAAACTCAAACCAACACAATAATTATAAACGACAATGATAAGAATTGTAACAAAGACGAATAAAAATGCAATGAATGGATCTCTACAATGAAAATGCAATGTAATCGAAGCAAAAGCAAATGCATCAGCACTGAAGAAATAAAAATAAAGCTTCTATCTGGGTGACCACTAGGGTTTGGCGTGGCTTTACCTAGAGTAGGCTCTTAAGGCTCACTATATGTGGTTTGGTTCTAAGGTAAAGGTACTTGAACCGGCAGATTCCTCGATCCTCACCCATTATAGGCTCATATGGACTGAGTTCGGTTCAGAGAAATACATTTCCCTATGGCCATGCGGAGATGAAAATCTCATGAAGACATAGGTACAGATGTATCCTGAAAGCAATCCACTAGCCCATGCGGAGGTGAAAACTTCATAAAGGCATAGTTTCTCACTCCCTCTTAAAAGGTGTAACCACAATGGTCATGCAATGCAATGCAAGAGTATTCTACGAGACTCAAACCATAACAATCATAAGGATTACAAACAAATCCGACAAAAGAATCATGATTTTTCAAACCACATTTTCATCTTTCGACAAAAGGATAAAAAATAATCAATTTTACGGCCTGGCTCTCTTATTGGTTCCCAATGGAGTTGCCAAGCTGTCGAAACCATTTTTTTTTTGTAAAACGGGTCGACTTAAAAAATGAGGTATGGAGTCACCACCAATCCTTTTTTTATGAGGTGTGATCGGGTCACCTCATAAAATTTGGTCATTTTACTAAAATGTTTTGATTTACTAAAACGACAATTTTGGTCTACGAAATTTGAGAAAACGGGTTCGGAGTCGGTTACGTGTGAGGAACGATTAGCACCCTCGTCAAGCCCAAAATTGGTACTTAATTGATTAATTAATATCTAAATGTCGAAAATTAAAAATTCGAAATGATTTTTAAAATACGATCCCTTTTTTATCAATGTTTATTTTTTAAAAAATGCTTGAATTGAATTGAAACGAGCTTCAAGGGCCAACTCGTCTCGAGATAACAAAGTGCCACGTCCCGTAAGTTAGGATACGACATTTGAACCATCGAGAACAAGTTCGCCTTTAAATTTTCGAAACTTAACGTTTTGAAATTTAAAAGGATATTTAGATATTTGGGTTTAACAAGAAAACCGAGATCCCGTAAGTTAGGGCACGATTTCTCGAATTCCCGAAACGCGAAATATTGTCTTTGTTTTTGAAGATTTTTCTTTTTACATAATAACAAGTACAATACTAAACGGCATGCATTATTTGTTTGGAATAAAACAAATTATTTGAATAAATGTAATGAGGCTAGATTCATGAGGCGATGATATAAAATGAAAATATAGTGATGAGCCTAGAACAATGATACATGAACACAACATTATACGAGTGAATAACTATAATACAAAAAGTACGAAATAAATGAATTAAAATACACACAATGGCAATAATATCACAATATGCACCATTTAAATACTAACATTAACAATCAAAGACCAATGAATTAAATAAGCAATTAAAAAATAAATAGTATAAAGTCAATTAAAAATAAATAAATAAAATGTTCAACATTTTAAAATGAAAATAGTGAGCTTAAAATAAATAATGAAAAAAAAGAACTTTAAAATTCACAAAACGGTTTAAAACATGATATATTTATAAAAAATTAAAATAGATGACATGTACATATAAATATAGGGGTAAGATAAATAATATATTGTTAAAAAACTTAAAACGAACAATAATAAAACACTTTGACAAACAAAAGGGTTTAAAATAAATAACATATATAAAAACAAAACAGTTTAATAAAAGTAGTATATAAAAACTTAAAATAAATAATAATAATAATAATAATAATAATAATAATAATAATAATACTATTCTTAAAGAAAATAAATAAATAAATAAACCCATCAAACAGATCGAGGACTAGATTAAAAATGGACTGACATTCAAGGTATAAATTCAAAATAAGGAAAAGCCAATTAATGATCAAATTGAAACGCGCAGAAGCTAGCGGGGACTAGATGGGAAAAATTCCCAACACCCGCGCGCACTGTTTCGGATAGGACTAAAATGGAACAAGATCAAAAGTCATGGGGTCGAATTAAAAATGCAAAAGAAAGACCAAAAGGGTCGAATTGCAAATGAGTGACAAAGGGGGAGGACTCACAGGGTATTCAAAACGAGCGGATCCTGGCTTTAAGATCGGGTCAGGTTCGGGTCCCCCAAAACGACGTCGTTTTGGTGCCTGGGGGAACCGATTGAAACGCTACCGTTTCGGGGATTGATTTAAGCCCAAATTTTCATTTTTTTTCATTTCAGACCCCCTTTCCTCAAAAACCAAAAAATTGCAGCATTCTCTCCCCCCTTTTCTGTCCCGACCGATTGGGTTTCCTCCGGCGATCCGTCGCACCACCACCGCTTCCGGTGGCCGATGATGCGCGAAGATAGGCCTTAGTGCCCCGTTTGAAACCTTCTTTGAAGGCCAGACCCTTGGCGCCCCAGAAACGAAGGAAAAGGGCCTTCGACACCCCTCCTTAGGCCGAACTCCGTTTCTTTTTCCTTCGTTTTGATTTTCATTTTCATTTTACTGTTAAGTTTACTCTTTGAAGGCCGGACGCCGTGACCGTGGGGGTTTCGGTAAGGCTCTTCCCTTTTCGTTTTGATTTTCATATGTGAAAAAAAAAAGTAAACTTAACAGTAAAATGAAAATGAAAATAAAACCACAATCACCTAAAAAAAATCTGTTTTTTTTCTGATGTTCGTATTTTCTCTTTTTTTGAATTCGGAGCTGAAGGAAAAAATACAAGCATGTTGATATGGCTTTTATAGCCAAATTACAAGACTTTTGATTTCTATTTTTGTTTCTTTGTTATTTGTTTTCTCTATTTGTCCTTTTTGCTTGCGTGTAGATCTTGGTTTTGCAGGTGGTGCCAGACGTGCGTGGAGGTGTCAGAGGCGTGCGACGGTCAGGGGCAAGCCTAGGTGGCTGCTAGGAGCGATAGTAGCAAGGCTTGGTGGCTAGGGTTTTCTTCCTTTTTTTTTAGTTGAATTTTTAAGGGGGCCAAAGTGGAATTTTATATTTATTAATTTAAAATTTTAAAAATTCCAAAGGGTGTAAATAAAAAAAATTTCATTTTAGGGGCGCGGGCTCCTGCCAACCCCCTAATTTCACCCCTGATGCTGTGAATAATTTCTTACTTTATTTTTAAATTTATTTAGTTAAAATATTAAGTCATTAATTATTTAATATAATTAAAAGGGAAATTTTGTGTAATTAATTGATTTATTTTATGAAATATTATAATTAATTATTTTAATCCTTTGGCTAGCGGGTACAAAATAATGTATCAGAAAATCCCGAATTTTGACTTTTCATTATTTTTATATTAATAATAAATTTCAATATTTTGGAATTATTAAATGATATTATTTTTCTAAGTAATCAAAGGTATTTTATTAAAAAAACAGAACATTAGAACAAGGAAGAAAACAAAGTGTATCAAGGCACACATTACCCCAACCCAGATCAACATTAAACAATTTGATTGAGATCAACTTTTTCTGGCTCAGCAAAAATATTTTATTAAAGATGAACTTAAATTAAAAAGAAAATTAAAGCACGTAGTCATTAATTTATTATGATGATTCTAGTGTTATAAAATAATCAAATTTGTAGTGATCCAAAGCCAATGACTTAATTGTGCCTACCATGAACGTGGTGTCATCCACCAAATACTAATAAACTAATCTTCAAAAATGTTGTGTTTTTCAATTATAAACTAATAAATAGATATTTAAAAAAGGTACATAATCCGATTTATTAAATGTCTTTTGGAAGTATTATCAATTGAATTATAATTGTTAAATTAAAAGAGTAGAGGGACTAAATTATTGTCAATAAAAATAGGGAGACTAAATTTAGAATTTTGAAGAGTTAAGGATTGAAGGCACCAATACACACAAAAAAAAAATAGAGGGAAAGAGAAAAAAAATTACAGGTTATTTTTTTTATACTTTGGTTTTTTTTGTTAATTTTTTGTAGGAATATTTTTTGCTTAAAATTGAATTAACCAACTGAATTGATCGAATTCGGTTAATTAGTCTGTGGCCGAATTTAGTTTCGTGGAAGATCGGTTAATGATTTTTCAGAATTTTAATTATCGATTAATTTAGTTCGAAATCGGATAATTAATCGAATTAACCAGTTAACTGAATTAACATCACGTTTGGTTGGGGTGAATAGAATAGGGCTGTAATGTAATAGAATTATATTCAATAATTCAATTGATTGGTTCATTCGAATGGAATAGAACTCTATTAGTATTCTTGTGGTTAGTTAAATGGAATAGATGTTGTAATAGTATAAGAAAAGAGAATTAAATGACCAGAGTACCTTTAGCAAAAATTTTTTTAAAGTAAATGACTATTGTTATTGTTATTGTTATTAAATTTTAATAAGATTATTATTAAATATAATTTAATAATAAATAATTTAATCATATTTTAATATAATTATTTTAATATCAGTAAAAAAACTATTATTAAATATTTATAATAAATACAAATTATTTAATAAAAGATACTAGACGTGAATTACTAAAGTGAAATTTCTATATGTTATTTACTTTATATCAAATATAATATAAATCTTATTTAATATTATTTAAAATATTTTTAGATAAATTCAAAAAAATTATTTTTTAGATTTTCATTGAAAATAATTTTAAATATAATTTACTGAAAATTTTTATTTTTGAAAATATGTAAGTAAAAGCCTTTTTAATCAGTCTCCAGATTTTTCCCCTTTCTCAATCGATTCATTTTCTCTCCGCTAAACCTAGAAAAACCCAGAAAAAAATTGGCTTCCTTCCAGTTTCTGATGGCTCCTCCACCAGCCATCATGACCACCATTGTTGGTCGCCATAATCTTACCCAAAAAAGTTCCCAACTTCATCTCTTGCAACTTTTGAATCTCAATAAATCATTTTTTTTCAATTATTTTTCTCTAAAAATAGCCAAAAATTATAAATCTACAAAAAAAAATGACAAAATCCAATTAAATCCATGTTGGCTGCCACTCCAAATGCTCCGTTTTGTTTATATCTTCTTCCTTCTTTTCTCCTCTCTCACTTTTGTAATTTTTGAGCATCCAAAACCTTTTTTAAATACGTAACCAAAATCTTGGGAGAGAGAAATTATGGTTTATTTTTTATTTGGTATTCTGATTTATATGAAATTTTGTGGTTTGTCATATTTTTCAGTCATGGATTATTTTTGGTTTGGTATTTTGTTAAAATTTGAATTTTGTGAATGATGGTATCGTGGGTATTTTGGGAATAAATTTTTTAAGGCTATCCCTTACGGTATTGAATAAGCTTTTCTTAAGGGTGAGCTCTGAATGACTATTGCAACCGTATTCATGATTTAGCTGTAATAAATTATTCGATTGAATGATATCCAAGTGAACCAAACAGATGAGTTGGTATCACTCGTTGAATCAACCCTGAATTCATTAGCTATTAATCTCAATCAAAGGTATTCTAAACAATTTGATTGAGATCTCAACAAAAATAATTTATTAAAGATGAACTTAAATTAAAAAGAAAATTAAAAAGCCTCAGACGTAGTCATTAATTTATTATGATGATTCTAGTGTTACAAAATAATCAAATTTGTAGTGATCCAAAGCCAATGACTTAATTGCGCCTACCACGAACGTGGTGCCATCCACCAAATACTAATAAACTAATCTTCAAAGAGTTTTTCAGTTATTTAACCACTGGAAGACGTAATTAAACTAATAAATAGATATTAAAAAAAAAACCATTATTACAACACCTGTGATTTTTGAGCAAGAATATTATATATTGTGATTGTTCTGAATCATTGGAATTACAATATCATGGAGAGCAAGAAAAGTAGCCTGGCATCATCCACCCTAAATATCTCACCTTCTGCGCAAGGTTTAACCCAATTCCAAGGCTTTTGGATCCCCTCTCGGATTGCTCCCATTTCATCCATAATCTCATTTCAGAAATATTTCGAGGCTCTAGATGAAGATATTATTGTTGCCTCTAAGCCCAAAGCTGGCACCACTTGGCTCAAGGCTTTGGTGTTTACAATTGTCAACCGCCATTTTTATACGCTCTTGTCGATGCCATTTTTTATCGGCCTTTAAAAAACGGGAATCGACTTTAAAAAATATGGAGTCGTCACCAATCTTTTTTATTTAGGTGTGATCGGGTCACCTGTAAAATAAATTTTGGTCTACGAATTTCCAGAAGAAAATGAGTTCGGGAGTCGATTACGTGCGAGGAAGGATTGGCACCCTCGCAACACCCAAAATTGGTACCAAATTGATTAATTGATGTCCTAATGTTGAAAAGTTTGGAACGATTTTGAAATTCTATTTTTTTTATTTTAAATAATTTGATTGAATATTGAGATTCCCTTGTTCCGAAAGAATAGAGTATCACATCCAGCACGATTGGACACGACAATCTGAGTCCTCGAATTCAAGATCATCCCTAAAATTCTTCAAACACATGTATTGAAAATTTTAAAGGGTATTTGGTTATTTGGACAAACAAAAAAAACCACACCTAGCACGATTGAGCACGATTTCTTTGAATTCCCAAACGTACAAATATTCCATTATTTTGAAATATGGACAAAATTTGAAAAGATATTCGTTTATTTGGTCAAACAAGAAACCACACCCAGCACGATTGGGCACGATCTCTCCGAATTTCCAAACGCACAAATATTCCCTTATTTTAAAAATATGAGTGAAGTTTGAAAGTATATTCGTTTATTTGGTCAAACAAGAAATCACACCCAGCACGATTGGGCACGATTCTTTCGAATTCCCAAACGCACAAATATTACCTCGTTTTGAAACTTTTAAATAAATAATTTTAAAATCGACCTAAAATGCCTTTATTGAATCATGAGAAACGGTAATATAATACAAAAAAATGATATGCGAATATAACATTTATAAAAATGGATGACAAGAATATTAATATGAACATACAATTTAATATAACATCAATAATCTCACAACTCTTATTTTTGAAATCCCTGACATCATTAATCGAGTGACGATAAAGACTAAAATATAACCAATTGAAAACAAATTAAAATAAAATGTAACAAATTCTAAAGTAACAAGCAAATAACATGTATCGATTTAAGTAATATATACATAAATAAAAAAGGGCTTGATATAAAATAATATATATACATATATATATATAAAATAATAAGGGTATATAAAAGTGTATAGAACAAATAAATATATAATTTAGAGTAGGGTCTTTGAAAGAAATAAATTATATATATAATATATATGTACAGAATAATATAAAATCAGTAGTATATACATAACGAATTTTAAAGAGAAAATATAAAATACTATGAAATCAATAATGCGTAAAAATAATTTTAATATTAACTATATGTGTATGTATAAACTAATAATATACAAGCGTATTTAAACTTATCATTACACAAATCTTTAAAATAAAGTAATATATAAAAATTTTGAAATACATAGCTATATAATCACACAAATGAAAATTGTACAAGTGAAAGTATAAGGGAATAATTCAACATGATATACTAAAACCAATTCAGGATATATAAAAAAAAAAATAGTTCAACAGATTACAAGAAATGCAAAATAAAACAATTAAAATAGAAGGATTTATTTAAAATAAATACAAACTGAAAGGGATTTTTAAATAAATATAAAACATTGATACAGAAATTAAAGACTAAAATACAACGCTCATAAACCTAAGAAGATCAAAATTGAAATTTCCCGAAGTTATTAAACGTTGCGTTCAAAGAAGGATTAAAATTAAAAAGATGTAAAATTTAAAGGCGAAATTAAAATAAAATAAAACTTAATTGAAAAGCCAATAAATTGCGGAAGGACCAAAAGGGCAATTATCCCAACCAATGAAAACGCGCGGATCCTCTGGTCGGGTCGGGTCACGCGCCCGGATCCTAGGCCAAACGACATCGTTTTGGTGTTTAAGGGCAATGACCAGAATGACGTCGTTTTATATGTGTATATAAGTGAAAAAATTAAGTTAAAATTTCATTTTTTAACAGATTTCAAAAAAAAAACTTTTAACCCTTTTTTGTTTTCTTTGCAGGAGTAGGGGGCTGGTGCGATTTTCAGCGATCGTCCGCTTTCTCCTCGCTGACGCCGTCGCTACACACAGCCAGTATCTTGCATGATAGAAAGCCCAAAAGTCGCACTCTTTTTTTTAAAGGTATATTTTATTTATTCTTTTATATTCTTTATATATATTTTCTGAATAGAAAGAAGAAAAGATTCAAAAAATAAAAGAGAAACGAAAATAGACAAAATCACCTTCGAATGTTACTGGTCTTGAGTTTTTGTTTAGATTTTTTTTTTTGCTGTTTTTTTTTTGTTTTTGAAACTATTGTATTCTTATTGATTCAAAAAAAAAAAGTCCCCTTACATTATTTTCGAATGGCTTTATAGTAGATTTTTACACGATTTTTTTATATTTTTTTCTTGTCTTCTTCTCCTTGCAGGTGGACGAGCGGCGCGAGTGGAAGTGCAAGTGGAGGGTCGGTGGGCGCCTGGGGGCTAGGGTTTCGAAAACCCTAGCTTTCTAGAATTACGTTTTTTGGGGCCTTTTGGATTTGGGCCAAATGTTGGGCCATCTCCTTTTTATTCTTGATTTGGGCCCGGACGATTTGGGCCATTCACAGTTGCCCCTCTTTGCTCATTGTCGTGTAACGAGAATAGAGCAAAGACATAAAGAAGGCCCAAATTCATCCCGTCTTGTCGAATCTTGACTTCTTTTAGTAGCTTTATTTTTTTTTTTTTGATTGCATCTTCAAGGGTATAAAAACTGGCGCTTTGATTCGCTTTGAGGATTTGTAACTTTAATTTTTCACAGGAATTTCAAGAAGATGCGAGTCCAGGGAGAAAAGATTTGTAGTTTCGATCTTCTCGCCAAAACTTCTTGGAAATAAAGGTTGCTCCTCGATATACTCAGGGAAGAGGGACTTGTAGCTTCGACATACTTCACTGGGATTTCGAGGTGATAAGAATTCAGAAAGAAGAGATTCGTAACTTTGATCTTCTCGCTGAAACTTCTCGAAAATGAAAGTTGATCCTCAATATATTCGGGGAGAAGGGATTAGTAACTTCGACCTGCTCCGCTGGGATTTCGAGGTGATGAAATTTCAGAAAGAAGAGATTCGTAACTTTGATCTTCTTACTGAAACTCCTCGAAATGAAGTTGGATCCTCAATGCACGCAGGGAGGAGGGATTAGTAGCTTCGACCTGCTCCACTGGGACTAAGAATTCAGGAAGAAGAGATTCGTAACTTTGGTCTTCTCACTGAAACTTCTCAGAAATAGAGTTTGATCCTTAATACACTCAGGGATGAGGGATTAATAGCTTCAACCTGCTTCACTGAGACTTTGAGGTGATAAGAATTCAGAAAGAAGAGATTCGTAACTTTGATCTTCTCACTAAAACTTCTCGAAAATAGAAGTTGATCCTCAATACACTCAAGGAGGAGGGATTAGTAGCTTCGACCTGCTTCACTGAGACTTCGAGGTGATAAGAATTCAGAAAGAAGAGATTCGTAGCTTTGATCTTCTCACTGAAGCTTCTCGAAAAATAGAAGTTGATCCTCAATGCGCTCAGGGATGAGGGATTAGTAGCTTTGACCTGCTTCACTGAGACTTCGAAGAAATAACCTTGAACTTTTCAATTTGCTTCCTTACTATCTCAGGAAGACTTCAATCTTCAGTCTGCCCCACTACCATCTCGAGAGAACAAGATCTGAACTTTTCAATTTGCTTCCTTACTATCTTCAAGAAGACTTCAATCTTCAGCCCGCCTCACTACCATCTCTAGGGAACAAGATCTGAACTTTTCAATTTGCTTCCTTACTATCTTCAGGAAGACTTCAATCTTCAGTCTGCCCCACTACTGTTTCGAGGAAACAAAATCTGAACTCTTCGATTTGCTTCCTTACTTTCTTCAGGAAGACTTCAATCTTTAGTTTGCTCCACTATCATCTCTAGGGAACAAGATCTAAACTTTTCAATTTGCTCCCTTACTATCTTCAGGAAGACTTCAATCTTCAGTCTGCTCCACTATCATCTCTAGGGAACAAGATCTGAACTTTTCAATTTGCTTTCCTTACTATCTTCAGGAAGACTTCAATCTTCAGTCTGTTCCACTATCATCTCTAGGGAACAAGATCTGAACCTCAATATTGCTACATTGTTCTTTGAGGAGCCTGTCCTGTAGAATGTGCAAATGATGCGGATGCCATGATCGGGATGACTCAAATGCTCCTAACTACATGTGCTAGGGATGACATTTATGTGAATGCAGAATGTCATGAGGATGTAAAATGATTAGGATGTAATGGTCGCAATGAATCAAATGCCTTTAATTAGATATGTCTTATGGATGTCATGAGAATGACCCCCTTTTTCTTCACATTATTCTTGCTTGCATCATGCTATCCTTGTTTAGGCTAATTTTATTTTATTTTATTTTTTTGGCTCAAGCCTGAAAGAACAATTGTACTCTACTCAACTGATTTGCCCCCATTGTAACTTCTATGTCTATCCCTTCATACCTCGGAGGAATCAATCTGTGCAATGCTACTACTAGCTCGAGCGTTATAGGGTCCAGAATAATCTCTGCTGTGGCGCTTCAAAAATAAAGAGGTCCTTATTATCTAGACACCCCTTTTTCCTGATATTTATCAAGCCTTTAGACCTGGTGAGTTCTAAACAATAGTCCTATTTATGGCTCTTGTATTATTTAGAAACTTCTAGAGTAATATGCAGAGCTTCTTTCATGAAAACATTATTAGTCCAATAACTGTTATTTTAATACCAAAATGCTTGAAAAGGATCATGATGATGGATGAAATAGAAATTTATTGGGAGCATAGCTCGAATTAAACAAGTTAATCAAAACTAGCAAATGAAGTAAAAAAGCAAGTTTATTTAGACTGTATCTTCAAAAGACAAAGATAGCAAACTCAGAATGGGTAGAATGGAAACTAGTTGCCCCAGATATCGCAGTTTGAGCTTCTCTACCTGAGCGCCTGGAAGACTATTTTGAGTTTCGACATGTGCTTAGGAGATCATGAATATTTTGTCGATGCACTAAGACGCAACATACCCCTTCCTTGTCAATCCGAGTAAAGCGGGATTTTTCCCATCATGATTTGTGCTGCCTTTTTAGGTTTTCGACCCAAATCCCTCTTTGATCTCGAAGCGCCTATTGCGGGGTTTTTTTTTTTTTAGAAAATCTCAAAGCGCCTTTTGCGGGACTTCGAATTTGGCTTCTTTCTCTCTTCAAGTATAGTACTTTTTAACAGAATCTGAATTTACAGGATTAGACAAGTTTTTCCCATCCATTTCGACCAAGATCAATGCTCCTCCAGAGAAAGCCTTTTTCATCACATAAGGTCCTTCCTAATTTGGCATCCATTTCCCTCTGAAATCCTTTTGTATAGGGAGGATCTTTTTCAAAACCAGGTCTCCCTCGTGAAATTCTCTTGGGTGCACCTTTTTGTCGTAAACCCGCATCATTCTCTTTTGATACATCTGGCCATGACGCATAGCCCTTAACCTCTTCTCCTTAATTAAGTTCAGTTGATCATATCAAGACTGGATCCATTCTGCTTCATCTAATTTTAAATCTGACAAGACCCGAAGGGAAGGAATTTCAACTTTGATGGATAATACCGCTTCCATTCCGTAAACTAATGAAAAAGGAGTTGCCACGGTGGATGTCTTGACTGATGTTCGATAAGAATAGAGAGCAAAGGGTAATTTTTCATGCCAATCTTTATAGGTTTCAACCATCTTCCCCACGATCCTCTTAATGTTCTTATTGGCTGCTTCTACTGCACCATTCATCTTTAGACGAATGGCAGCACGGAGTCCCATAATACATGCTTCGTATTCTGCCATATTGTTTGTACAATCAAAATCCAACTTGCATGTGAACGAGTAGTGATCTCCATTTAGGGATACCAAGACTGCCCTAATCCCATTTCCGACAGCATTTGATGCTCCGTCGAAATTCACTTTCCAAAGGTAATCTTTTGCAGTATCTTCTTCAGTAGCTGCCACATACACTAGATCCTCATTGGGGAAATCAAAGTTTAATGGCTCATATTCTTCTAAAGCTCTGCTAGCTAGGAAGTCGGCTATTGCGCTCCCTTTTACAGCTTTCTGACTCATATAGACAATATCAAATTCAGACAACAGAATTTACCATCTAGCCATCCTTCCATTCAAGGCGGTTGTCTCCATCATATATTTTAGAGGGTTTAATTTCAATATTAACCAGGTTGTGTGATATAGCATGTATTGTCTCAATCTCTGAGTCATCCAAATCAACGCACAACACAGTTTCTCAATTGGCGAATACCTCATTTCGTACTCAGTGAATTTCTTACAGAGGTAGTATATCGCCTTCTCTTTCCTTCCTGAATCATCATGCTGACCTAGCACACATCCCATAGAGTGATTAAGCACCGTCAGATATAGGATTAATGGCTTATCTGGGCGTGGGGGTGACAGTACTGGAGGGTTGGACAGGTACTGTTTGACCCTATCGAAAGCTTTCTGACATTCATCATTCCATACACCTGGATTATGTTTCTTCAAAAGACGAAATATGAGATCACATTTCTCGGTTAACTGTGAAATAAACCAAGCAATGTAATTTAGTCTTCCAATGAAACCTCGAACTTCTTTTTGAGTACGCGACGGAGGCAATTCTTGTATAGCCCGGACCTTGTCTGAGTCAATCTCGATCCCCTTCTTGCTGATTACGAAGCCCAATAATTTGCCAGATCTAGCTCCAAAAGTACATTTTGTAGGATTGAGTCTCAGTTGGAATTTCTTTAACCTCAGGAATAGTTTCTTCAAAACTTGGATATGTTCTTCTTCTGTTCTAGATTTTGCAATCATGTCATCCACATAAACCTCAATCTCTTTATGCATCATATCACGGAACAAAGTCACCATGGCCCTTTGGTATGCCTGCGTTTTTCAACCCAAACGGTATTACTTTGTAACAGGCCCCACAATATTATGAAGGTAGCCTTTCCCATATCTTCAGGATGTATTTTTATCTGATTGTACCCGGAGAAACCATCCATGAAGGAAAACAATAAAAAGCCTGCTGTATTGTCTACTAGAGTATCAATATGAGGCAAAGAAAAATTATCCTTTCGGCTAGCCTTATTTAGGTCTCTATAATCCACACATATTTGTACCTTCCCATTTTTTTTAGGGACAAACACGATGTTGGCTACCCATTCTGAATATTTGATCTCTTGTAAGAATCCAGCATCAAACTGCCTTTGGACCTCTTCCTTTATTTTCAGCACAATATCTGGTCTCATCCTTCGGAGCTTCTGCTGAACTGGCTTGTAATCCCTTCTTATGGGTAAGCGGTGTACTGCAATGTCAGTATTTAAACCAGGCATATCTTCATACGACCATGCGAAGACATCCTTGAATTCCTGCAACAACTTGATAAGATTCTGCCTTGTTCCTTCGGCTATACATGTTCCAATATTTACCATTTTCCCTTCCTCCAACATCACAGTCTCTACTGTTTCCTTATGAGGCCGAATTTGTTTCTCCTCCTGCTCTACCATTTTTAACAAGTCAAGAGATAAGTCACCGTCTGTGTCATCTTCAAAATCCTGTAATTTCTTTAAACATATGTCTTGCTCAAAAGGATACTTTGAGTCTATGGCAGCGTCGCCCAAGTCATTGATATCCAAGGACCTGTTGCGGTTTAAGAGAATACGGATAGAATGAATGAATTCGTGAATGGATATTTGTAGTATGATAAATGACGAAAGAATGACCAGAAAATAAAGAAAAGAATGAAAGGAAGCTTATTTCAAATGATGGCGAAAATGCACTTTATTGATATAATAATACTTGAACATGCGCCTACTTCACAAAAGAAATCTTGTTGCTCTTAGGCTTAAAGCAATAAGTGCGTTCTGGACATTACTCTGAATAAGCCTTAAATACTACAGGAATCTCCTCTGCAGTCCAATTGTTTAAAATGCTTCCCGGTTCATAAGTCCAAATATTTGATAAGATTTGCTCTTTAACTGCCTCCTCAGATATGGCGTCAATGCAGACATTACCCAATATTGCTACGATGTCCTTTCCCTTCCGTGTCTTTGGTTCAGAGTGAATTACCCCTCCTGGCACAAAGGTTTTGGATATGTGTGGGATTATCATGGGTTCCCACCTGGTTTCCTCTCCACTCAAACGAGCGCGTCTTCTTTCTTACCTCTTTTCCAACTCTTTCTTTTTTTGTTTCGCATCTGGCCTAAATCCTAGACCAAAGCGATCTTGTTTTTCCCTCAATGTCGGGGTCACAACTGTCCCCTGAATCCCTAAGTTTAAGAAACGAACGGTATCTGCCGTTCGAGATTGGCCACTTGGTTGTGGACCGGTTTCTGAACAACACCTTAGACAGATAGTAGTGGTGTTGGCTACGAATAGCGTCAACTTAAAGGGTCTCGTTCTAACGGTAATCAGGTGTGTAGATCCTTATCACGTAAGTTTTATTTTGTATTATACTTGTTAGAGGCTAAAAAGCCGGAAAATGAGGCTGTATGAACAGTCGTGTGTAGATCTCTAACACACTAATAATCTGTATGAATATATGTATGTTTATGTTATGGGCTAAAAAGCCGGAAAGTGGCTGTGTAGACAGTCGAATGAAACCCAAAAAGGGTTAGGCAAGGAATGCCAGGTACATAATCATAGAACTTCTCTATGTGTATCGATGTTTGCAAAAGACTGTAAACTCTTAGGTAGTAAATTGTTTGATTTTGCATGAATGTATGCATGGGATGCGTTTGTTATGAAAAGGGGAAGAGCATGATTGGTCACATGGTGATAGGTGGTAGAAAACCCACCTAATGAAATGTTAGATCACATGGTGATCGATGGTAGAAAACCCACCTAATGAAATGCTGGATCACATGGTGATCGGTGGTAGAAAACCCACCTAATGAAATGTTAGATCACATGGTGATCGGTGGTAGAAAACCCACAAAATGAAATGTTAGGTCACTTGGTGATCAGTGGTAGAAAACCCACGTTAAAATTCTTGATTGATAAGGGATAGGCAGTATGACTGTCGATATAGTGTGTAGTGGTTGGCGGATTGATTGTAGAAATCCCCAAGGTGTGATGGTTGGTACGGGTTGGTGTGTAGAGGATGGAATTCTAGGATGGGTTGGGCTTTGCATCATTTATTACTTGTCATGTGATTATGATTGTTGCCATTGTGTATGGGCCAGGGCTCATAATGTGTTTGTGGGCCCAAGCCTTTTATGTGTTTTCGGGATTTACACACTGAGTCTTGGTGACTCACCCAATCATTTTTCCTTAACTTTTCAGATGAGCAGTAGATCGTAGACATGGGAGCCGAGACAGACTCGAGGGGCCATCAAGTTTTACTTCTATAGATTATTTTTGGTTTTTCCTTTAAGTTTTATTTTGGGAATATTTAGGTAATAAGGCCCCATAGTTTATATTCGCCTAAGTAGTTTTTTAAATATTTGTAACTTATGAAATTTTGTCAAAGGTTTAATTATTCACAATAACAATAATACAAGGGTTTTTTTTTAATGTCACTTATTTATTAATTACTGCCTAATAAACCTATGATTTCCAAAACCAATAAAGCAAAAGTTTTCAATGTACAACCCGTAGCATACCAGATCCGGTCAAAACGTATGGGCCGGGTTTCAGGTGTTACAATTTGGTATCAAAGCCAGGTTCAAAACTCGGGCTGTGAAATGGGTCTAGCTGTGTTTTAAAAATTTGATGTGAATTTGGGAAAAAAAATTCTGGAAGAAGATATGGCCTTCGAGTCTACCGGCACCCGTTCCACATAGGAAAGTACTCTAACTCTTGGTGTGATATACTTGTTGGTTTGATGGGATTGATGGACGTAGACTAGTATGTTATGCTTTATGGACTTTAGGCTTAGTTTAAACAACTCTTTAAATTCATAAGACTTCATCTATCCGAACAAACCCGTGAACAAGTCGCAGGGTTAGGGTGTGGCAACAGGCATACACATGTCTAGGATTGGATTCAGGGAGAGCTTGGTACTTAAGCAGTCCTAGTGACCCACCTCCTCTTCGCTGGAATCCTACCTGGTGCGTAGTGACTATTCACCTTAGCCAGGAGGATTTGTTGACGGGCAAAAATCTATAATTAAAACCTGAAAGAGACCAGCCACCTTATTTCACAACTAAAATACCCCCAAGTTTTGTAAAATTTTCAAAATACAATTGATTTGTGAAAATTTCCAGAATACCCCAGAATTGTAAAACTATCGAAATTTGTAAAATTACCGAAACACTCCGGTTGGCAAAATTTTCAAGATACCCTTGGTTTGTGAAAATTTCCAAATAACCGTGATTTTATAAAATACCCATGTTTTGCAAATTTACCCGAAAACCCCTAGATTTACAAAAGTAACCCAGTTTGCAAAATTAAATTTTCCAAAGTACCCCTGCTTCAAAAAAAAAAAAACAACAACAACATCAAAATATCTCTATTTTGGAAAAAAAAAACTTGTTTTCCAAAACACCCTTGCTTTATATAAAAAAAAAAGTGTACCAAAGTACCTCTAATATAAAGAAAATTACCAAGATACTTTATTTGGGAAAAAATACCTTGTAGGGCAAAACTACGAAAAAAAAACCCCTGGGTAGTGAAATAACGAAGATACCCTTATGCGATGAATGTGTGTGCATGGATGCTACTTGTGTGATTGATGTATGCTGGTTGAATGTATGTGGTTTCTAGAATTAAGGGATAAACTTGAGACTGAAACTCGTAGATATAATTTAGAATTCGAAAGAACTACTTTTAAACTACTGTTCATAAGATTGTTCGTGGTTAATCAGTGAAAGAAATTAATAATTCATAAAATTTCTAATCAGATAAACACAAATCGGTAGAATGAGTATAAGGGGACGAGGGCACTCTAGATGCGAATACCGGTGCGTACTCCACCATAGTATACTAAGTGTTTCTTTTGGCTTTAGAATTAGAGTGCGCATCGAAAAGTGGTGAGACTTGGGTAGTACGATTAATAGTTAGTTGGAAATTTCGAGGACGAAATTTCTTTAAGGGGGTAGAACTATAACATCCTGAATTTTTGAGCCTATGCGCTTAATGGGTGAAAATGAGTAATGAGTTAATTTAACTGTTAGGCGTCCAAATTGGGCTCAAGATGTGGTCAAGCCCTTGGTGAAATTTTTGTTTGGGCACTATAGAGTTTTAAAAGGTGGTATTTGTGTTTAAATTATCAAAATGAGCTTGTGGCCCAGTGGTCAGTGGCGCCACTTAGGGAGCAAGGAGGTGACGCCACAACAAGGGAAATAAGGGTCCAAAATTTAAGTTTCATGGAGCCCAATTCTTTTAATTTAAGTTAGCTAATTTTTAGCATTTGGGTTAGGTGGAGTGGATGGCAACAAGGCTCAAAAATAGGAGGATTTATATGAATATGATAATGTAAATATTATAGTTGATAATATGGAAAATAAAAGGAGAAAAGATAGGAGCTATCTGCAAGGCTAGGTGTTGGCCCAAATTCCATCACCTAGAGGAGTAAAGAATTCGGCTACTTCATGGAAAAGGGGTGCTGAATTTTTCCTTTTTAATTAGCCTGATTTTTAGTTATCAGGAAGGGTACTTTTGGGCTTTTGATAGGAGTGCCGAAATTTCTATAAATAGGGGGGATATCCCATTGATTATGGCATTTAAACCCTAATTTCCTCTTCATTCTTTGTGCCGAAATTCTTAGTCTCTCCCTCTATAATTTCTTTTCTTTAATTTCTTCAAAAGCTGAAACCTCTCCCTTCACTCTCTTTTCCATAGTTTTTCTCTATTCATCCCATTTGTGAGTTAGTTTTATTCTTCCGGCATTTAAATCTTTTTCTTTGGCATTACCAAATCTTCTCTCTAGTGCTAGCAGAATCCCCTGTGTTAAGGTAAGTGTCGACTTCTGTTAGTTTCTCACATTTTATTTCGATTTTTGAAAGGCAAAAGCCGAAAAGCTAATAGTTTAATGGTTCTATGTTGGGCGACATTCTAGGATTTGAAGGAAACTTGGTCGTCTAGATCTAAAAGCCAAAAATCGTTAGTCTCCAATTTCGGGATTTTAAGGTAAGGAGATTTTCCCTAGATTTTTACTAGATTCGTTCATTGTATACAAGATCTTAACTTTATGATGAGGATTAACGATCATATATTATGATAGTAGTTCTGACAAGGACTTGTGATGGAATTAAATATAGATCAGGCAAAGGAGGGAATCCCTAAGTTTAAGAAACAAACGATATCTGCCGTTCGAGATTGACCACTTGGTTGTGGACCGGCTTTTGAACAACACCTTAGGCAGATAGCAGTGGTGTTGGCTACAGATATCGTCAACTTAGAGGGTCTCGTTCTAACGGTAATCAGATGTGTAGATCCTTATCACATAAGTTTTATTTTGTATTATACCTGTTAGGGGCTGAAAAGCCGGAAAATGAGGCTGTATGAACAGTCGTGTGTAGATCTCTAACACACTAATAATCTGTATGAATATATGTATATTTATGTTATGGGCTAAAAAGCCGGAAAGTGGCTGTGTAGACAGTCGAATGAAACCCAAAAAAGGGTTAGACAAGGAATGCCAGGTACGTAATCATAGAACTTCTCTATGTGTATCGATGTATGCTAAAGACTGTAAACTCTTAGGTAGTAGATTGTTTGATTTTGCATGAATGTATGCATGGGATGGGTTTATTTTGAAAAGGGGAAGAGCATGATTGGTCACATGGTGATCGGTGGTAGAAAACCCACCTAATGAAATGTTAGATCACATGGTGATCTATGGTAGAAAACCCACCTAATGAAATGTTAGATCACATGGTGATTGGTGGTAGAAAACCCACCTAATGAAATGCTAGATTACATGGTGATCGGTGGTAGAAAACCCACCTAATGAAATGTTAGATCACATGGTGATCGGTGGTAGAAAACCCACAAAATGAAATGTTAGGTCAGTTGGTGATCGGTGGTAGAAAACCCACGTTAAAATTCCTGATTGATAAGGAATAGGCAGTATGACTGTCGATATGGTGTGTAGCGGTTGGCGGGTTGATTGTAGAAATCCCCAAGGTGTGATGGTTGGTACGGGTTGGTGTGTAGAGGATGGAATTCCAGGATGGGTTGGGCTTTGTATCATTTATTATCTGTCATGTGATTATGATTGTTGCCATTGTGTATGGGCCAGGGCTCATAATGTGTTTGTGGGCCCAAGCCTTTTGTGTGTTTTCGGGATTTACACACTGAGTCTTGGTGACTCACCCTATTATTTTTCCCTAACTTTTTAGATAAGCAGTAGATCGTGGACATGGGACTCGAGACGGACTCGAGGGGCCATCAAGTTTTACTTCTATAGATTATTTTTGGTTTTTCCTTTAAGTTTTATTTTGGGAATATTTAGGTAATAAGGCCCCATAGTTTGTATTCGCCTAAGTAGTTTTTTAAATATTTGCAACTTATGAAATTTTGTCAAAGGTTTAAGTACTCACAATAACAATAATACAAGGGTTTGTTTTAAAATGTCACTTATTTATTAATTACTACCTAATAAATCTACGATTTCCAAAACCAACAAAGCAAAAGTTTTCAATGTACAACCCGAAGCATACCAGATCCGGTCGAAACATATGGGCCGGGTTTAGGGTGTTACAGGTACGATTTTCTCGAATCTCTAAATATGAAATATCAATTATTTTAAAAACTTGATGCACCGAGTAAAGGTTAATGTAATACGATCTGATAAAAAGATAAATTATGAAGCTAGGTTGCATAATAGAATGATTATTAATGCATTAATGAACGGTAATAACAAAGACGAAAATAAAATGAAATAAAGAAATAAAACAAATGAGTTATCAAAAGAAAAATAATAGGTAAAACTAAACAAAAAAATAAAAAAAAATGATGTGTGTAATAATACTAAGTTAACTAATTTTAATGATATAATGATGATAATAACAATAATAATGCAATAGTAAAATAAAGAATAATGATAATATACATTTATAATAATAATTGTAATAAAAGGAATGATAATGAAAATACAATTAATAATAATAATGATGATGATGATGATGATGATGATGATGATGATGAAAATATGAAATAGTGATAACAAAATAATAATAATGGTACTAGAAAGAAAAATAAAATAATAATAGTAATAATAATGGTAATTAATAAACAAATAATAATAATAATAATAATAATAATAATAATAATAATAGTAGTAGTAGTAGTAGAAGTAATAATCATAATAACATTAATAGTATAATAATACTAAATAATAGTAATAATAATAAAAATTGAAAAATAACTAAAAAAGGGGATTAAATTGAATTTAAAACGAAATTTTGGGGCTAATTTGAAATAAATAAAAAAGAAAAAGGACCCCATTGAACGCACGAATAACATGGAGGGACTAAAAAGGAAATTTTCCCTTTTCCTTCAAAACGCACAGCATCAGGAGGGACCAGATTGAAACCCGAAATAAATTGTTGGGCCAAATTAAAAAATATAAAAAAACTGATTATAAAACAATAAAAAAGCGGAAGGGCTAAAAGCGCAATTAGCCCCTCCGATAAAAAACATTCGGATCCTAGGAGCGGGTCTGGTCCGTGCGCGGGTTAGGCTAAAATGACGTCGTTTTGGCACTTAAAGGCCTTAAGCAAAACGACGTCGTTTTCTTTGTCTATATAAGGCCATTTTTTTTAAAAAAAAATTTGTTTCTTTCTGTTTCAAAAAAAAAAAAAAAAAAAAAAACAAAGGATCCCCTTTCTTTTTTTCTCTCAAAGTTCTTTCCTCTGGCCTAGGCTCCGATCACGGGCCACCGCGCGCCGCCGTGGGTCTCCGGCGCTGGCGCCGCCATCTACGGCGGCAAGGAGACCGAAAGTTGCCCTTTTCCGGCAAAATTAAAAGGTAAACTTTCCTTTTCAAAATTCTTTTTAAAAAATAAATAATAAAGCAATATATGTATGAGAATAGTTTCGAAAAAATGAAAAAAAGAGAGAAAGAATAAAGAAGCCTACTGTTTTTTTATATATTTGAATCTCTTTTTTTTTGTATTCAATCCTCTGTTTTTTCATTCAATGAATCCCCCCCTTTTTTACAATCGTTTAGATAGACTTTTATAGCCATCTTTACTAGTTGTTTATGTATTCACTACAACAAAACAATCATATAACGACACTTTTTTTGACATAAGACGACGCTAAAAAGGTTGGCATAGGTCCGACGCTTCCAAAATGGTTGTATATAGTGCAGTAAGCTGACCTTTATTGAAGGGTTGGGAAAGACCTAGTCAAGGCCAACCTTTAAAAAGGGTTGGGATAGACCTAGTTAAGGCCAACCTTTGAAAAAGGTTAAGATAAACCTGTCTAAGGCAACCTTAAAAAGGTTGGTATAGTTCTTGTCTAAGGCAACTTTTAAAAACAGTTGAAATAGATTCGTCTAAGGCAACCTTAAAAAGGTTGGGATAGACCTTGTCTAAGACAACCTATAAAAAAAATGTTAGGATAGACCTATCTAAGGCAACCTTAAACAGGTTGGGATAGACCATGTCTAAGACAACCTTTAAAAAAGGTTGTGATAGACCCGTCTAAGGCAACAATAAAAAGGTTGGAATAGACCTTGTCTAAGGCAACTTTTAAAAAAAGTTGGGATAGACCTGTTTAGAGCAACCTTAAAAAGGTTGGGATAAATCTTGTCTAAGGCAACCTTTAAAAAAGGTTAGGATATAACACATCTAAGACAACCTTAAAAAGATTGGAATAAACACGTATAATGTAATTTTTTTCTATTTTTTATTATTTCAATATTAATATATTTTTATAAATATTTACAGTGAATAATGATATGAATTGTGCTTTAAATACAACTAAAAAAATATAAAAAATTAATTAAAAGTTGAATATTCAATACAAAAATCGATCCAACGACCAAAATACACTAACATTTAGCCAAACTGTATACCACCCGCATTCAACCCAATGTACAAAAGTAAACAAATTAAAAAACACCTAAGACGATGGACATTTATATTGATATTGTACTACATAAAAGCTAATACAGTCTGAAACTACAACTTCAATTCCAAGAAACTTTATTGATCTCTTATTTCTACAAGGGTAGCCTCAAGTAATGAAACATCTTCAGATCCAAATACACCATGTATCTTAACAATGCATTTTGTTTACTACCTACTTGTAACATGAGTCTTCTCTTTTCACCACTATTGCTTCCCGACTCTTCGCTATATTTAGCATTATCCCTCAAGCCCCGGCCTTGCTATAAGCCAATTGCAGATCTCATTCAACCTCAAACTGTTATAGTAAAATATAGCAAATTCAAAGGTGCATTAGATATGAAATAGCAAATCAAATGAAACATCTCATTTTCTAAGCACAAGAAGACAGCTAAAATGCTCTATTGAGATTTGATGAAGATATAACTAAAGCTCTATATGCAAACATGATTTTGCAGCTACATTATTGACTGACTATTATAAGATATATAAATGATTATTGACTGACTATTATAAGATAATATTAGTACCAATAGTCATGTAATGATTATTTTTATTTTTCTTGTTTATACACCACATACATTGTCCAGAACTTGCATTCAAGCTAGCCAGTATTAGAACAATATATCTTAAAAAGGGTAGCATTTCTGCACCACCCAATCTTTTATTTCTAATGCCATGTGTTCCTTTATTGCTAGGACTAAGCTCCAGAGCATCATACTCTATAGATTCATTAACAATATTCATTAACATATCAAAAGCAAAGGGAAAACATAGAAAAGAAAAAAAAATATCAATTTATCTTGAGAGAAAGTCTACTGCCATAACTGCAGCTCCTAGTTTTGACAAAAAACTGGGAAAAAGAAAAGGCAGGAAATTAGTTCAGACAAGATATGGAAAGAAAGAAATGAAGCTCGCTGACTCCCAGCAAGCCTGCTACTGCGCAATATAGTGTATAAGGAGTTTGATCTTGTTAAATTCTGGGAAAAAAAGGGTTCGGATCAAATATCCTTTAAATACACAACCATGCAAATAGTAACATGAATAATAAAGTCCTGACAACAAGTTAATCAAACAACATATATCTCTTATTTCCTTTGTGGAAATTTGATCTATCTCAAGCGTTAAAAAATTAGGCAAATTGTCAGAACCAACTAATGCCAAGTTGTAAATGATGTTGGAAATTCAAGGCACATATCCATCATATTCACTAACTCAAAATACTTATTCTTACCATGTTAACTGCATAAGCAAATAAAATATGCCAGATATGGGTAACTCAGTTATACGCTCTAGTTCAGATGTATTTTGACTACTTTCAATGTTCTAGCAAAACTGCAGGCAAAGAGTCAATGTCCTTAGTTAATTACTTTAAATTTGCCTTTGGGTCTAAGGGTGTCTTCAAACAAATCATCCAACAAAACTAGGGTTCTTTCTATTACACTAGAGACTAGTAGAGAAATTTTTTTATTATATTGGAGACTAGAAGAGAAAATTCAAATTAAACTCCAATTTTAAAATCTGCTTTTTTTTTTTTTTTTTTGCAATTCACTGTTCTCAAGAATGATATATCATCCCATTGTCAGATTAGCACCAACTTGAAAGACAATAGAAACCCAAGAGAGAAAAAAAAAAGCTTAAAACAGAAATAAAAATGGCAGATGACTAAGTGGACCCTAAAAGTACACCGATATTAGCTAAGACATTGAGAAACCTCGTATAACAGAGGGGCTGATGGTTTTGTCTACTTGGATCTCTGTTTCATCTTTCGGCGCTTCCTCTTTAGTCTTCTTATGCGCTTCTTCTTCCACTGTTACATATCATGTAAGATGCCATAAATGAAACATCATTCAAAGATCTATTGTATAAATAAGAACAAATTGAGACAAAAAGGAAAACAATATTACCTTGGCTCTCATGGTGATAGGATAAAAGGAAACTTGATGCCGCCTTCTCGGTTATTCGTTGAACCCTAGCCAGATGCATCTGGCAAGGATTTTTACCATCCACACCTATCACTACTAGGTGCCACAGGCTCTTTCCTCTCAGCCAAATCGCGACTAGATTTCCTAGAACTCCCCTTTCTCAGCCGAACGGCAATGCAGCAGAAGGTCGGGGGAAATCTAAGGGCTTTGGGGAAAATTTTAAGGAAAAAAATAAGGGATTTGGGGAAAATTTTAGGAAAAAAAATAAAGAATTTTGGGAAAGCAAAAACGGTGCAATTTCATTAAAAATAAAAGGATATTTAGCGGCTTAATTTCCTGTAGCGTGAAAATTTTTAGGGGGAATTTTCGGGGGGAAAAAATTAAAATGTCGCCATTTTGATTAAAATAAAATGATTTTTTCAATCCAATTTTCTTCTTTGTTTCTATATTTGGAAGGTTTAATTATTTCTTAAATTCCTTTAAAATAAGTTTGTTTTGTTCCAAATAGTACATTTAATTTGTAAAATTTTATAATGGTGGACGAAAATAATTTTAAATAATAAGAAAACTCGAGCTAGATATGTCTTCCTGATGAAAAATACGTAGTTTTTTGTATTAAAGAAGACGGAGCTTATGATGTTACGATAGAATCAAAAAAATCAGAAGAATCAAATCAATCCAAAAGAAGTTCATGGTTGGTTAATACAAAGGTTAATTATATTCCTTTGACTCTTCATTTTACTTGAAATATTTGTGTCTGAAACTTGTTTTTAACATGAGCACGGACATATGACATTCTAAGAATCCCAGAAATAAGGGTGAAAAAAAACTTGATTAAAAATAGCTCAGTTCCGGTTGACATCGGTTAACTAATTCACTGACCAAACCATTCTTTAATAGCATTGGCCTCTCTTTCACTCCCGTCTTCATTTGATATTCCCTAAACACTACATCTGAAACCCTAAGCTCAAAACCTAAAACCTAAAATTCTAAATCCTAAACCATAAATCATAATCACTAAATCCTAAACCATAAACTCTAATTCATAAACCATAAACTCTAAATCATAAACCTTAAACTCTAAATTAATTAGATAAAATATGAATATTATATATTCTTTCAATATTTTAGAAAATTTAAATAACACTTTTAATTTACTAATTAATTTTGTTTCTCTAGATATGTATGGGTTAGCAATTTTTTTAATTTTAATATATATAAAGTTTATCTATTATCTCTTAAATAATTTAAACTATAAGGATAATTTTAATATATATTCAAATTAATATTATCTCTTTTACAATTATATAAGAAATTATTTAATATATAAATTAAAAAAAATCATTCATATACCCAAAAAACTTTAAGTTATTTATTTTTAACATATATTTTTCTATGTATTTACTTTCAAATTTTTTCTACGTGGCATTAAATTTTTCTGAAGATTTTAAATACTCAATTAAAAATAAATTATATTTTGACTAATATAAATAAACTAGTTAAATAATAAATAGATAGGGAGCAAAACGACGCCGTTTTGTTTAAAATAAAATATTTTTTGCAGCGTTTTTTAACCTTAAAAATTAATATCATAGCAATTCTTTAATTTCTAATTTGATTATGAAACTTTTTCCATTAGCAATAATTCTCTGGTCATCAAACATGTTTTGACCTTAAAAATTCATCTTTAAAGAAAAAAATAACAATTATGTCTAATATAAATATGGCCTTTTCTATGCTTGTCATGAAAAATGCAGGGAGGATATATGAATCTTAAACCTTATTCTTACTCGAAGCTATTAAGTCATTTTTAATTTGACTATATATAATTATTAATTCTCATTATGTAATTTTTTAAGAATGTTCATATTTTAAATCCAAAGATATTAGTTTAAAATATTAATACCACAATTTTTTATTTAATATAAAATTAATTTATTAGAAAAGTGATATAATTATATATACAATTATAAAATTAGTGATTAGTGGTATATCGGGAGTTAGGACATAAGAATTTTTCTTTTCATATGGCAAGACTTTTATATAGTTGGGAAAGGTATAACACAAGTCGGCATAGTGTTGGACAAAGCCGACTCTTATATAAGCGTTGCCTTAGGCATGCGAATCCCAACTCTTATACAAATAGTTGGCCAAAACGTATGTCGACAAGTCTATGCCAACACTTAAAAAGTGTCGCCCCAAAAGTGTCGCAGTAAGCATGTTTTGTTTTTCAATGTTATTTTAAATAATATTATTTTAAGTTTTTCATTTTTAACATATATTTTTCAATGTTTTTACTTTCAAACTTTTTTTAGGTGTCATTTTTGATTTTTTAATCCCTAAACCCTAAATTCTAAACACTAAACCTTAAAACTTAAACTGAATTAATTTTTTGAGGCATTTTTATTAAAAACCTTATTCACACTCAAAGCTATTAAGTCATTTTTAATTTGAATATATATAATTATTCACAAACTGATGATGTAAAATTTTAAGAATATTCATGTTTTAAATCCAATTTTTTGGTGCTACACATTCAAAAAAAATCCGGAATTAAGGAAATTTGGGAGTTACACATTTACACAAAGAGTTGGCCAGAGCGTATGTTGACAAGTCTATCCCAACACTTAGGAAAGTGTCGCCCCAAAACTGTCGTCTTAGGACTAGACAAAAGCCAACTCTTATTCAAGCGTTGCCTTAGGCATACATATCCCAACCCTTTATACAAAGAGTTGGCTAAAGCGTAGTCTATCGCAACACTTAGGAAAGTGTCGCCACAAAAGTGTCGTCTTAGGACTACACGAAAGCCAACTCCTCAAGCGTTGCCTTAGGTATGCATATCCCAACCCTTATACAAAGAGTTGCCCAAAGCATAGTCTATCCCAACACTTAGGAAAGTGTCGCCACAAAAGTGTCATCTTTGGACTACACAAAAGCCAACTCTTATTCAAGCGTTGCCTTAGGCATACATATCCCAACCCTTATACAAAGAGTTGGCCAATGCGTAGTCTATCCTAACACTTAGGAAAGTGTCGCCACAGAAGTGTCATCTTAGGACTACACAAAAGCCAACTCTTATTCAAGCATCGTCTTAGGCATACATATCCCAACCCTTATACAAAGAGTTGCCCAAAGCGTATGTTCCCAACTTTATCCCAACACTTAGGAAAGTGTCGCCCCAAAAGTGTTGTCTTAGGACTAGACAAAGCCAACTCTTATTTAAGCGTTGCCTTAGGCATGCATATCCCAACCCTTATAAAAGAGTTGGCCAAAGCGTATCTTGGCCAGTTTATCCTAACACTTAGGAAAGTGTCGCCCCATAAGTGTCGTCTTAGCACTGTTTTGTTGTAGTGATTCTTCGCAGGTGTAGGTGGGCGCTGGCCAAAGGCGGTGGATGGGACTATTGGTCAGAAGGCAGACACCCTAGGTAATTGAACTAAACTATTTTATTGTTTATTGGACCCGGGTCAAAATTGGGTTGTACAATACCAATTAAATAATTTTAACCAACATGAATACTATAAATGTTTGGTTCTAATTTTATGGCACATAACTTTTTTTTTCCTTTCGGGAACGTGAGGTGAGTGAATAAAGAGTAGAGAACATAGGAAAGAAATGAAAGATTATAATGAATTATTTTAATCCTTTGCCTAGCAGGTACAAAATCATGTATCAGAAAATTAGGGATTTTGGCTTTTCTTTATTTTTATATTAATAATAAGTTTCAAATATTTTTGAAATTATGAAATAATATTATTTTTCTAAGCAATCAAAGATATTTTTTTTAAACAAAACATTAGAACAAAAAAAGATAATAAAGTGCATCAAGGCACACAATACCCCAACCCAGATCAACTTTTTTTTTCTCATCAAAAATATTTTCTTAAAGATGAACTTAAATCAAATGGAAAATTAAAGCCTCAATCATTTGAGACGTAGTGATTCTAGTGTTATAAAATAATCAAATTTGTAGTGATCCAAACTCAATGACTTAGTTGAGCCTCCTATGAACGTGGTGACATCCACCAAATCTACCACAAAACCCAAATGCTAATAAACTAATCTTTAAAAATGTTGTTTTTTTCAGTAATTTAACCATTGGAAGACGTAATAAGCTTGTCGTAACCATTTTTTTTTTAAAAAAAGGAATCGACTTGGTTTTAAAAACGAAAATAAAATGGGAGTCGCCACCGATCTTTATTTGGTGTGATCGGATCACCTTTGTTTTAATAAAACGTTTTGGTTTACTAAAACAGTGTTTTTGGTCTATGAAGTTTTGAGAAATCAGGTTCGGAAGTCGGTTACGTGCGAGGAAGGGTTAACACCCTCGTCACGCCCAAACTTGGTACCTAATTGATTAGTTAATGTCCTAATGTCAAAAATTGAAAAAGATTTTTAAATACGAACCATTTAGAAAATGTTTGGATAATTCGAATTGGAGATCAAAATTCTCTTGTTCCGAAAAGATGAAATATCACATCCAGCACGATAGGACACGATGTTTCAACCCTCAATACCAAGATCATTTCATGATTTCCAAAATTCATGCATTGTTTTAAAAAGGGTATTCCACTATTCAAACAAACCAGAAAACCAAAATCCAGCACGATTGGGCACGATTCCTCGAATTTCCAAACGCAAAATATTGCCTTGATTTAGAAAATCTTATCTCGAAATAACGAAATGTCACATCCAGTAAGTTAGGACACAACATATCGAATTCTCGAAAATAAGCTTTTATTTTTATTCAAAACTTTTTATTTTAAAAGGATATTTTGCTATTTAGGTTAAACGAGAAAAATTGAAACCCAGTAAGTTAGAGCACGACTTTCCTGAATTTTTAAATACGAAATATTGCCTTTATGAAAGAAATCAATTTTGTATTGGGTAAAATGTAGCACGAATTTGTAACAAAATGTAGAAAATGAAATACGATGCTAGCAAGCATATAGAACAAATATGTTAAATACAAACGATAGTAATAAGACAAAAATAGAGATAAAATGAGTAAAACCAATATGCTAAAAAGGATAATAAACAGAAAACGAAAGAATAATAAACAAAATGAAAACTTTACAAGAAGACAGGAAAATAAAAATAATAACAATAATAATGATGGTAATAATGATAACAAAAATGATATTGAGATGTAAATATAAGTAGGAATATATAAAATATGATAATATGAATGAAAATAGAAGTATATGTGAAATAATATAAGTATAAATATATGAATGAAAGTTAAATAAATAATAATAGTATTAAATTAAGAAAATAAATATAGATACAAATATAGTAAGTATAATAAAACTAATAATAATAATAATAATAATAATAATAATAATAATATGGTGTAATAATAATAAAAATAATAAAAATAATAACAGTAATATTAATAATAATAACAACATCAATATTAAAAAAGACAGAAATAGCGAAATTAACAAAAGGATATTAAAAAAGGAATAAATCAAGAGAAAAGTAAAATTAAAGGCCGAAATTTAAAATAAAGAAATGAATTGGGGTCTCTTTGTAACGCGCGAAAATGGGGAGGGACCAGATGGGAAATAATCCCGGTCCTTGTGCGCTGCGTTTCAAGTGACCTGGACGCGGACCAAATCAAAACACCATAGAAATAATAGGGTAAAATTAAAAAAGAAAGAATGCGAAATGGGACTTGATCAAATAGCGCAGCAAAAGGAGGGACCAAACGCGCAATTATCCCTTTTAAGGGATATGAGCAGTTTTCCCTGAACCAAACGGCGCCGTTTCATTGAGGGCATAAGACCCATTTTTTTGTTTTACTTCAATCCCAGTTCAGAATATTGAAAAAAAAATAAAAATAAAATAGAACTTTAAAGCTTCTCCTGTCTCTCTTTCATCTTCCCAGACGATCGGGCTACCTCCGGCGAGCTTGCTCGTTGCCCGTCACACCACCATGCATACTGTGGTCGACGGTGTGTAAAGCAGGCCTTTAGACCCGTTCAACGCATATTCAAAGGTTCCGTCCTCAAACCTTCACAAGCGTCGAAACCACAAGTCCCTCTTCTCCTTTTTAGCCTGATTTCGGTACCAGAGAAGCGGGTTCCGACGACGGAAAGGTATACTTCTTCTTTTTCTTATTTAATCTTTTTTTTTATGATTCATGCATAAAAAGCAAATAAAGATAAATTTGAAACAGAAATGCAATAATCAGAGAACAAGAATGAGGAAACCTTTCTAGACTTCAATAGATCTGTTTTCTTTTATCATTCAGAATTTCCGCTTTGTACATTCGATTTTTGATGGGTTCGAATCCCCTTTTTTTTGTTCTCCTTCTTTTTTCTTGTTTTTTGTTTTCGATTCCTCCTTTTATATCCCTCTGAAATGTTACAATATATTAGTATTTCTACTGCTTTTGCTTGCGTGTTGTGTTGCTTCTGTCTTGTTTTGCAGGTGCTAGGGCGGTGGAGTAGGTCGGGCGGTCAGAGCAAGTGGCCTAGGCTGCGGTGCCACTTGCATCTAGGGGCTAGGGTTTTTTCATTCTGTTCTTTTCTGTTCAGTTGTTTCGGGTTTGGCAAATGGGTTTCGTTTGTCTGTTGTGAAATGGGCCGGGCAAATGGGCTCGTACAGCTTTCCCTCTTTGCTCATTATCGTGTAACGAAAATGGAGCGAAGGCTTTCAAAAGGCCCATTTTGCCCGGGCCTGCTAAGCCTTGACTTCTTTTGTAGCCTCATTTCGTCCATCGCATCTTGTTGCTTTGACTCGCACCATCGCCATTTCGAAGAGATAGGACTTGTAGCTCCAATTTGCTGTTGCGCCTTTAGGGAGATAAGTCTTGCATCTTCGATCTGCTCTTTCAATCCGCTTCTGTAACATCAGGATCGCCAGACTTGTTATCTTCGATCTGCTCTTGCAACTTCAGGAATGTCAAACCTGCTATCTTCAATCTGATCCCTGCAAACTCAGGGATCACCAGACCGATGTCTTCAATCTGCTTCCTGCAACTTCAGGAATGTCAAATCTGCTTTCTTCAATCTGATCCCTACAAACTCAGGGATCACCAGACTGATGTATTCAATTTGCTTCCTGCAACTTCCGGAATGTGAAATCTACTTTCTTCAATCTGATCCCTGCAAACTCAGGGACCACCAGACTGATGCCTTCGATCTGCTTCCTGCAACTTCAGGAATGTCAAATCTGCTTTCTTCAATCTGATCCCTGCAAACTCAGTGACCACCAGACTAACGTCTTCGATCTGCTTCCTACAACTTCAGGAATGTCAAATCTGCTTTCTTCAATCTGATCCCTGGAAACTCAGGAACCACCAGACTGATGTCTTCAATCTGCTTCCTGCAACTTCAGGAATGTCAAATCTGCTTTCTTCAATCTGATCCCTGAAAACTCAAGGACCACCAGACTGATGTCTTCGATCTACTTCCTGCAACTTAGGAAATGTCAAATCTGCTTTCTTCAATCTGATCCCTGCAAACTCGGGGATCACGGTGATGTATTTGATCCGCTTCCGCAACTTCGGAATGTCAAATCGCTTTCTTCAATCTGATCCTGCAAAGTCGAGACCACCCGGTGATGTCTTGATCCGCTTCTCCGCAACTTCGGAATGTCAAATCGCTTTCTTCAACTCGATCCCCGCAAACTCGGGGACCACTGGTGATCGATGTCTTCGATCTGCTTCCTGCAACTTCAGGAATGTCAAATCTGCTTTCTTCAATCTGATCCCCGCAAACTCAGGGACCACCAGACTGATGTCTTTGATCTGCTTCCTGCAACTTTAGGAATGTCAAATCTGCTTTCTTCAATCTGATCCCTGCAAACTCAGGGACCACCAGACTGATATTTTCGATCTGCTTCCTGCAACTTCAGGAATGTCAAATCTGCTATTTTTGATCTGCTCCACTGCAAACTCAGGGAGACAGGATCTGCTATCTTCAGTCTTTGATCTGCCCCGCTAGGGGACAACATCTAAAATCTTTGATATTGCTACATCGTTCTCTGGGGAATTCGTCCTGTAGAATTATTTTTACGTGCTTACGCTTATGCAAATAACGAGGATGTCATGATAGGAATGACTCAAATGCTTCTAACTACATGTGTTATGAATGAAGAATGTCATGAGAATGGTGCTTTTCCATAATGATTAATGATACTTTTCCACAATGATTAAGATGCACTGATCGTAATAAATCGAATGCTCCTACTTAAATGGTATCATGGAGGACATGTGCATGAATGTAGAATGTCATGATAATGATTCCTTGTTAAAAATGTATAAGGATCACGATGCGATGATCGCACGCTCCTAATGATGATGAATGAATTTAAAATGAAATTACCCCTTTTTATGCTTAGGGTTGTCACTACTCGTCGTCCACCAGAGTCGTACAACCCTGATATCTCGCTCTTGCTGGTACCTTTGCTAGAAACTCAAAGAAACAATCATATTTTAGTCAAACAATTTGCCCTAATGTGACTTCAAGGCCCACTCCACGGCAAATACAGGACTTTAAGGCCTATACTATCTTCAGATCAACCCATTGTGCCTTAAGGGTATAGAAATTGTGTCATCTTCAATCCATCCCACTACGACTCAGGGGTGTAGAATCTATGTCATCTTTAGTCCATCCCACTACGACTCAGGGGTATAGAATTTGTAAATGATTTGGTCTGTTGCACCTTTCCATTCCTGGGGATCGTGATCAGGTATGCACGCATGATAGTTGCATGGATACAAGATCATTTTTTTTGCGCGAATGATTCCCCATTCATACATCGCCCTTTTCATCGAGATGGTACTGCTGACGTAATACCTCGTCATTTTGTTCAATCACCATTTTTTGACAAAATTCGAAGAGATAGCCTCAGTTCAGACTTTTCCTCCACCATTATTCCTATCCCTTAAACTCGATGAGTTTTAACCAATAGTCCTGTTTTAGGTTCCGGTACTACTTAGAAGTTTCCAGAGTAATATGTGAAACTCTTTTTTATGAAAGTGTCATTAGTCCATTAATGGTTATTTCAATGCAAAATGTCTGAAAGAGATCATAACTACGAATAAGAACGAAGTTAGTTAAGAGCATAGCTAGAAACAAATGGGTTAAGCAAAGGTAGCGAGTGCAATCAGGAAGGAAATTTATTGGCAGTGTATCTTGCAAGGTAAAAATAGAAACTAGGTACCCTAGATATCGCAGCCTGAGCTTCTCTGTTCAAACTTCTTGAGGATCATTTTAGGCTCAATATGTGTTTAGGGGATCCGGAGTACTTTGTCGATGCTCCAAGACGCAACATACTTCTTTATTGTTAACTCAAGCGTGGTAAGACTATCGTATGCCTTACTTTTGATCAAAATTTGAGCTACCCTTCTCGGGTTTTCAACTCGAATCCCCTTTGGTCTCAAGGTGCCCTTTGCGGGTTTTTATCTTGGCCTCTCCTTTTCTTCTTTTTCTTTCCTTTCTGCATTCTTTATGTGTTTTTTGTTTTTTTGCTTTGTTTTGTTGTTGTGTTTTTTTTTAAAGTGTGAACCCACAAGATTGGGCAAGTCTTTGTCATCCATCTTGATTAGTTTCTATGTTTTCCAAGTCCGGGCCTTCTTTGCTGCATAAGGCACTTACTTTTCCTCTGGAGTCCTTTGGATAAGAAGAATCCTTCTTAATGCAGGTCCTATGAACGAACCTTTTTTGTCGTAAGCCCGTATAAATGCTTCAATCAGATTTACTGTAGATGTTTTACTTCATCTGAAAAGGAACCTTAGCTTCCAAATTGCTCCCATTTTGTGAACCAACGAGAAAGGCGTTGCCCCGGTGAAGGTCTTAGCCAAAACATAGCAGGTAAATGGTAACTTCTCTATGCTAACTTTTACAAATATCAGTCGTTTCCCAGAAAAAATTTGAATGGTTTTTGGCTGTCTTGCCTCACTGATGTGGTGTCTGATCTTTGAACAGATTGTAAATTCGTGCCATCATGTTAAACACATTTTTCCTGGCATTCTTTATTGCCGCTCTCTTTTTCTCTCTCTCTCTTCCTCCCCTCCTTTTTTTTTTGAATTTGAATTTGAAATTGAAGTCGACGACTGATGACTTTGTAATTTTGACATGTGAAGCGACCTTTACCCTCTTGGTAAGGTAACCAAAGGCTATGAATATGAATCGATGTTGGCTCAAAGCTCTTGAAGAGACTGGCTTGATAGCGTCTATGTCTCACATATAGTAATCCGCGTTTCAGTGGCCCCAACGTGTCTGGCTGTGATCATGCGATAATGTCTTGCCTTATTCTTGCGGTGAGCTAAGCTTCCATCTTCATCTCCATCGTTGGCTTGTAGTGTCGGCTGACATTTCGCAAGGTAGGATTTGCCATTTTTAACAAGTTAGGAAATAAGTTGCAATCTCTGTCATCTTCTGAGTCCTTAGATCTTTCTAGACACATATCTCACTAGAAAGGGAGTCTGTAACAGCGTCGCTCATGTCATTGATATCTGGGACCCATTGTCGGTATGAAAGCAATTTCCAGAGAATGAATGGTTATTTATGAATGAAGAATAAAAGAATATTCAATAGAATGTATAGCATGGAAAAGAATAATATTGGTTCAAAAAGATGCATTTTACTGAAATAGTAATTCAGAACACGAGCCTATTTTACAAAAGAGATCTTATTGCTTCTAGGCTTAAAGCAACAAGTATTCTTCGTACATTACTCTAGGTAAGCTTCTAAATATTATAGGAATTTCTTCCGCAGTCTCATTGCTCAAAATGCTCCCAGGTTCATGATTCTACTTCTGGTGTGTCGCCTATCTCTACAACACCCATTTTGATGAATTTTTCCACCAACTTTTTGAAAGCTGTGCAATTTTCTATCGAATGCCCTGTAACCCCCGCATGATACTCGCACTGGACATTTAAGTTATACCATTTTGGGTATGGAGGTTGCAGTGGTTTTATATAATAAGGAGCTACAACATGCATATCAAATAAGTTCTGGTATAACTCCCTATACGTCATGGGAATAGGAGTGAACTGAGGTTTTTCCGAATACGCTCCTGGATTGGGTTTTTGCTTTGGGGGACCAGGTGACTGGTAACTGCATTCTTTGCCTGGTTTACTGTAAACGGCTTCGAATAACCCTTGGTATACCCACTCGTGCTAGCCACATCCTTATCATTCCTCTTCGGGGCTTTTAAAGCCCATTCTCCCTTTTTCTTTGCCTCTGGTAGGCCAAAAACAACACGATTGACTTGCTCATTACCAGGGCCCATCGGAGAATTCAGCAGCACCGAAGTATCAGTCCTATATTGAGATCCAATAATGACAGGTACCACACGAGAATGCACGTCTGGTTGAGTTGGGGCACTTATTGGGGAATAAACGATGTCTTCATCATTATCCACATTGTTAGTCACTGGGTCGCTCCTTTTTTCAAGTCCTCTGGCTAGTAACTGAGTTAGCTGGCCCATCATGTTCTTTTGGAAGTCTAGCATTTGCTCCTGCATTTCTTGTTAAATTTGGGTCAATTGCTTTTGCATCTGTATTTGTATTTGCTCTATCCTCACCAACCTTTGTTCCATGTTTTCCAGGTTAACTGAAACATTTTACTTAATTAGGGTCCTTTTGTAAAAGCCTAATGCAAATGAATGCAATGTAATACGAATGCAATATAGTGCGAATGCATGAATGCAAAGAGGCATCGATTCTGATCAACTTCATTTTAGAAAACTTTATTAGAAAACAAGTTCTTTTACATAAAACGGACTACTATATGCTTTCGTCCTAAGTCCTAAAGGTTTTGATTTCCCAAGCAATGGAGCTAGCTCTTGACTGTGATCAGACTGTAGCCCATATTTTATTCTTGACATATCCACCTATAATGCCAAAATCTGTAGATGACCAGCTACCTCTTGTATCTGAACCATCATTTCTCTCATAAGGTAATCTCGACTTTTTAACTTGATGATCATAAGAATGATGAAGTTCTTCTTTCCAACACTCCTCTCTTGTTTCAAGAAGCTCGATCCGCAGTTCACAATTGTGTAATGCTGATTTTAACTACACTTCATTTCCTTAATCTTGTTCAGACTTAACTTCAACTCGATTGCAAAGTTACAGCTTTGAGGGTAGTGAGGAGACTATCCCAGCTTAGCATCAATTTTCCAGAAAAGTATTGATCATTTACTCTAGCTAGCGTCGTACTCTGAGGGATTCTTCCGCTTTCATGGCTCATAAAGATTAGAGTTTTTCTAGACGAAGAAGGAACTGCGGAGCTCCAGACATTTTAGATTGTACCTATTTAATAGCTTTTTCTATTCTAACCACAAGTGAAAGTCATCTATTCTGGTTCGTCTATTTGGATCTATCAAATAGGGTCTATACAAATTCCTTTCACTTCTTCACACAAACCAAATCCCTTGCAATGTTGTTTAGATCGTAACGATGAGCCAAGAACTTCACAACAACCTATCTTTCCATCCTAGATGGTTCTACTAAATCCAACGCCCATTCTTCGGAAAGAAATTTCCATCATTGCCTCTTGGTACTGATAGAATACGACCTTCGACTTGGGTGAAATTAGTGCTGATAGAAACACCACAAGAACGCAGCATCAGCTCGGCACTATGGTTGCTTCCCTGTTAAGCATTGGATAAGACTTTCATTCTTTCCTGAGGCTTCTTGTCTTAACCACAGAAGCTCTCTAGTTAGCACTTTGTTAATTACAAATACATCAAGGAATGGAGCTCCAAAGGAATATGTGTAGGCCATTTCGGCTCTCCAACACTAAAGCATGGCAAGTCTGCTGAGAAGCGCGACTGTATGTTGTGATGGTCAAAAATAATGATAGACAGTAATCTCTGGATTCTCAGCTTCACCATTGACATCCTTCATACTTTTCTGCTTCAATGAAAGCAACTGATCTTTGCACAACTGCTCGCTCAATCCATGTGATCTTGTACTCATGATTGGATAGACTGACTTTTATCCTCAGGTTCTTAAGGCTTCGTTTAGCCATGGTCTAGTCCAGGGAGTATGGATCTATGGCATTCTGATTGGCAAAAAATCCACAACCGGACTAGGACAAATTATCATCAATATTCAAGGAAAGCCCTCATTGAGTGGCTATGAAATTTGAATGGAAACCTCTATAGCCAAGGGCACCTCAAAACCCTGCCTTGCCATAAAATGTCGTACAATCTTCTTCACATCCAATTCAGTTTTGATCGCAACAACATCAGGAAGCACAGGTGGCTGAGAATTTAGCACTGCCCCATCTCCTCTTGCTCAAATGGATCCGTACCCTTCTAACTGCCTAGGTTCTAACTATACGAACGACTACATTGTCTTCCACTTTATCAAGGAACCCTTTCTCCATAACCAGCTTTCTAACTCAGAAACTGACCGTGAATCGATACCTCTAAAGAAAAGAGATGATATGCATGAAAATAAAATACAATGAGTTAGTATCGCAAAATATAAAGCCAGTGAAAAAGAACAAACACCTACCTGGGTGACCATTAAGGTTTGACGTAGTCCTACCTAAGGTGGGCTCCTAGGGTTCACTATATGCGGTTTAGTTCTAAAGTTTGAGGTACCCGAACCAGCAAATTCCTCGATCCTCACCCATTATAGGCTCATACGGACCAAGTTCGGTTCAGGGGAATACATTTCCCTATGGCCATGCGGAAGTGAAAACTTCACGAAGACATAGGTACGGATGTATCCCGAAAGCAGTCCACTAGCCCATGCGAAGGTGAAAACCTCATGAAGGCATAGCTTCTTGCTCCCACTTAAGGGTGCGACCACAACGGTCATGCAATGCAATGCCAAAGTATACCAAAAGCTTAAAGCAAATAAAGGAAATATACATACAATGATGAAGATCGTAACACAACACAGACGAAATGCAAAGAAAGGATCGTATGTTAAAACAAAGCTTTCAATTTTCAATAAAAAGGACAAAAATTAATCAACTCGTGGCTTGACTCTCTTTTTGAAGTTCCCAGTGGAGTCGCCAAGCTGTCGTAACCATTTTTAAAAAAAAAACAGGAATCGACTTGGTTTTAAAAATGAAAATAAAATGGGAGTCGCCGCCGATTTTTATTTGGTGTGATCGGATCACCTTTGTTTTAATAAAACATTTTGGTTTACTAAAACAGTGTTTTTGGTCTACGAAGTTTTAAGAAATCGGGTTCAGAAGTCGGTTACCTGCGAGGAAAGGTTAGCACCCTCGTCACGCCCAAACTTGGTACCTAATTGATTAGTTAATGTCCTAATGTCAAAAACTGAAAAAGATTTTTAAATACGAACCATTTAGAAAATGTTTGGATAATTCGAATTGGAGATCAAAATTCTCTTGTTCCGAAAAGATGAAATATCACATCCAGCACGATAGGACACGATGTTTCAACCCTCGATACCAAGATCATTTCATGATTTCCAAAATTCATGCATTGTTTTAAAAAGGGTATTCCACTATTCAAACAAACCAAAAAACCAAAATCCAGCACGATTGGGCACGATTCCTCGAATTTTCAAAAGCAAAATATTGCCTTGATTTAGAAAATCTTATCTCGAAATAACGAAATGTCACATCCAGTAAGTTAGGACACAACATATTGAATTCTCGAAAATAAGCTTTTATTTTTATTCAAAACTTTTTATTTTAAAAGGATATTTCACTATTTAGGTTAAACGAGAAAAATCAAAACCCAGTAAGTTAAAGCACGATTTTCCTGAATTTCTAAATACGAAATATTGCCTTTATGAAAGAAATCAATTTTGTATTGGGTAAAATGTAGCACGAATTTGTAACAAAATGTAGAAAATGAAATACGATGCTAGCAAGCATATAGAACAAATATGTTAAATACAAACGATAATAATAAGACAAAAATAGAGATAAAATGAGTAAAACCAATATGCTAAAAAGGATAATAAACAGAAATCGAAAGAATAATAAACAAAATGAAAGCTTTACAAGAAGACAGGAAAATAAAAATAATAACAATAATAATGATGGTAATAATGATAACAAAAATGATATTGAGATGTAAATATAAGTAGGAATATATAAAATATGATAATATGAATGAAAATAGAAGTATATGTGAAATAATATAAGTATAAATATATGAATGAAAGTTAAATAAATAATAATACTATTAAATTAAGAAAATAAATATAGATACAAATATAGTAAGTATAATAAAACTAATAATAATAATAATAATAATAGTATGGTGTAATAATAATAAAAATAATAAAAATAATAATAGCAATATTAATAATAATAACAACATCAATATTAAAAAAGATAGAAATAGCGAAATTAACAAAAGGATATTAAAAAAGGACTAAATCAAGAGAAAAGTAAAATTAAAGGCCGAAATTTAAAATAAAGAAATGAATTGTGGCCTCTTTGTAACGCGCAAAAATGGGGAGGGACCAGATGGGAAATAATCCCGGTCCTTGTGCACTGCGTTTCAAGTGACCTGGACGCGGACCAAATCAAAACACCATAGAAATAATAGGGTAAAAATTAAAAAAGAAAGAATGCGAAATGGGACTTGATCAAATAGCGCAGCAAAAGGAGGGACCAAACGCGCAATTATCCCTTTTAAAGGATATGAGCAGTTTTCCCTGAACCAAACGGCGCCGTTTCATTGAGGGCATAAGACCCTTTTTCTGTTTTACTTCAATCCCAGTTCAGAATATTGAAAAAGTTAAAAATAAAATAGAACTTTAAAGCTTATCCTGTCTCCCTTTCATCTTCCCAGACGATCGGGCTACCTCCGGTGAGCTTGCTCGTTGCCCGTCACACCACCATGCATACGGTGGCCGACGGTGTGCAAAGCAGGCCTTTAGACCCCTTTCAACGCACGTTCAAAGGTTCCGTCCTCAAACCTCCATAAGCGCCGAAACCACAAGTCCCTCTTCTCCTTTTTAGCCTGATTTCGGTACCGGGGAAGCGGGTTCCAACGACGGAAAGGTATACTTCTTCTTTTTCTTATTTAATCTTTTTTTTTATGATTCATGAATAAAAAGAAAATAAAGATAAATTTGAAACAGAAATGCAATAATCAGAGAACAAAAATGAAGAAACCTCTCTAGACTTCAATAGATCTGTTTTCTTTTATCATTCAGAATTTCCGCTTTGTACATTTGATTTTTGATGGGTTCGAATCCCTTTTTTTTTGTTCTCCTTCTTTTTTCTTTTTTTTTTTTGTTTTCGATTCCCCCTTTTATATCCCTCTGAAATGTTACAATATATTAGTATTTCTACTGCTTTTGCTTGTGTGTTGTGCTGCTTCTGTCTTGTTTTGCAGGTGCTAGGGCGGTGGAGCAGGTCGGGCGATCAGAGCAAGTGGCCTAGGCTGCGGTGCCACTTGCATCTAGGGGCTAGGGTTTTTTCATTCTGTTCTTTTCTGTTCAGTTGTTTCGGGTTTGGCAGTTGGGTTATTCGAATTTGGCAATTGGGTTTCGTTTGTCTGTTGTGAAATGGGCCGGGCAAATGGGCTCGTACAAAGCTAATAAATAGATATTAAAAAAACCAATTATTACAGCACCTGTGATTTTTGAGCAAGAATATTATATATACTGATTGTGCTAAATCATTGCAATTACAATATTATGGAGAGCAAGGAAAGTAGCATGGAAACATCCACCCCAAATGTCTCACCTTCTGCTGCAGCAGCTAATTCATATGCGCTAGGTTTAACCCAATTCCAAGGCTTTTGGATCCCTTCTCCGCGTGTTCCCACTTCATCCATAATCTCATTTCAGAAATATTTCCAGGCTCTTGATGATGATATCATTGTTGCCTCTAAGCCCAAAGCTGGCACCACTTGGCTCAAGGCTTTGGTGTTTACAATTGTGAACCGTCATTCTTATACGCTCTCAAATGCCCCTTTGAAATCTGCAAATCCTCATCAACTGATTCCATTTTTTGAGGTGAAGCTTTATAGGGAAAACCCTAATCCCGATCTCTCTAAAATCCCATCCCCAAGGTTGTTTTCTACTCATCTCCCGTATCCAATGCTAGCCGATTCCATCAAACATTCAAATTGTCGGATTATTTATATAACCCGTAATCCGTTTGATATCGTTGTCTCACTTTGGCACTTTTTTAGATTTATGGATGATTGGTCAGTGGAAGACTGTTTTGAGATGTTTTGTAGAGGTAAAGAAGGGTATGGACCCTTTTGGGACCATGCTTTAGGGTACTGGAAGATGAGCTTGGAGAAGCCATCGAATGTTTTGTTCTTGAGATATGAAGAGTTGAAGGAAGATCCAGTGGCTCAAACAAAGAGATTGGCTGAATTCTTAGGATTTCCTTTCTCCATGGAAGAGGAGAAAACAGGTGTGGTTAACCAAATTGTTGATTTTTGCAGTTTCAACAATTTGAAAGATTTGGAGGTCAACAAAACTGGAAAAATGGCAGAAACAATATTACCTAGTAATAAGTTGTTTTTCAGGAGTGGAAAAGTGGGTGATTATGTTAATTATCTCACTCCAGCTGCTGTGGAACGTTTCAATAACATTTTAGAAGAAAAATTAAGTGCATCTGGTTTAACATTCAAGTAGTTTTCTTACTAATATTTACTCTCAAAATAAAGCTTCGGGTTGCATGGCCAAAATAACTACTCAGCTTGTTGGTTTACAACTACTTGTTGCTCCTCAGATACGGTGAAAAACATTTTGTTAGAATATCGTAATAAAACTTTAATATTATCATGAAACTAGTGGTTGTAATCGCATAATTGATGTTTCTTTTCTAGCAAAAAAAATTGTCATGTACAATGTTTTTCCTTTAATTTTTTTTTCCTTTTGTTTATGTCTACCTTTTGTGTGTTGATATGTTCCGCATCATGTTACTTTTTCTTTCTAATAAATTTACGTTTTCAGCATGACTTTTCTAATATTATTACTTTCCTGAAATTTAGCTGAAATTACATTCTCTGCTTTGAATCATTCCATTATCAGTAGTTGCATCCAAATAATATTTTTTATTAATATAATAAGTATATCTAATCCATTTGAAAGTTTACGTAAATAACTACAATTATATTGTAAAGTTTAACCATTAAAATTTAAAAAAAAGTATATAAAACAAAATTTAATTTTCCACTATATACACTTAATTTTATCCAAAAAAGAAAAAAAAGTTGTTGATAATTTTATTCAAAATTTAAGGTAATTAAATTTTCAATTCTAAATGAATTTTATTTTTGGTAAGTGAGTAAAATTTTAGTAAATAAAAATTAAAAGTTTTGAGAATCTGAAATCTCAAATAGAAACACCCACAAAGTATATAAAGAGAAAACCACACATCTCCAATGAAATTCACTAAACAAAAAAAGACCATCTAAAACACACCTTCAAAATCACTAAAAAAGCTTCAACCATACTTCACTACCACTAGTCACACTTGACAAATTCTGTAACCACCAAAAAACTCCACAAATACCACTGAACGCAAAGCCAACAAAGTTCCAATTGGATCCACTATGTTACTTGCCTTCTTCAATACCTTTAACGACCAACACCTACTCCACCCATATCAAACACTGCTGAAACCTTCATATAAGAATTTGTCTAGTCACAATCTCCACCAAAACATCCACAACATTATCTTCATCACCCTCCAATTTTTTTCTGCTTCTCCAAACATACCTATTTCCTATTTCTAAAATCAAATTCTGTTAGACTCCTTACAAATCCTACCATCAAACTCTATCGACTTTATCACTTTTATTTGCGCTTTCAACTTCCTCAACTTTGCGGCTTCTCTCTTAGTCATAGTATTAGACTTGCTTATGAGTAAGGCTACACATCCAAACTTGAAAGTACACCCAAAAAATAAAAGAGTTTAAATAAAATACAAGACCCGAAAAATGAGCTTAATAAAATTTAAAACTCGTTTTCTATATAGGACGAGCCTTCAGCAAGATTTTTTTTTGTCCAAACCTAACTCAATTAGCTAATTTTTAAAAATATATAATAAAAATAATTTAAATTATAATTGAAAATAATATCAAATCATTGAAGTTTATTTTAAATATTAATATTTCTTTTAAGATAATGGGTGAGGACGGAGCTCAATTATTATTGCATTATTTTTTCTATCGAGACCACATTGTTATTGTTGTCATTATTATATTTTTCTTTTGAAAGACATTATGGAAGCTTCTTTATATAGTGGGTTTTGAGGAAGGACTTTAGATGATAATCATCGTGCTCGGGTTAATTAATTTAAAGCATATTAAATATAGGTTAATGGTAAATTCAATTATATTTTCTCTGCAATATGGTGCACTGACTTCCAAGAAGTTTTAAATTAACAATCAAATTGTTTTAAAATATTTTTTTATGGAAATAATAAATAAATTTTTAATATTTGAAATAATTAAGGATTATTTTATTTTAACTTTTTGCGCCGAAAACTGGTAATCATTAATGAGGGGATTGGCTCAAAAAATCTGACAAAGCAAACATCCCAGGAAAATGAAAAGACAACAAAAGCAGATACTGCCAAACAAAACAGGAAACCAAAATCAGAAACGTAAATAACAACCCCCAAAAGAAAGCCCATCAAAGAATACCAGCCAAAATCCTTTCCTTTCATCACCAGATGAAAACCAACACTTTAGACGGTTTTTCTTTGACGGTGATTCTCGAAACCATTTTTAAGAAAATAAGGTCGTTTTTAGTTTTGAAAATAAAAATAAAAGAAGGAACTTGTTACCAATTCTTTTTTTGCTGAGGTGTGATCGGGTCATCTCGAAAAGTAGTTGTTTTAGATAAACAATTTGATTTATCAAAATAACGATTTTTGGTCTACGAGAATTAGAAAGATAAGTTCGGAAGTCGGTTACGCTCGAGGAAGGATTAGCACCTCGATACGCCCAAAATTGGTACCTAGTTGATTAATCAATATTTTAGTGTCGAAGATTTGAAAACTTGAAAGAATGAAAAAAAATACAATCCTTCTTTTATGGTGATGCCTAAAATATATCGTTTGGATAAATTGAAAATGTGTGCCAAAGACTATCTCGTCTCAAGGTAAAATATCATATCCAATACGTTAAAACACAACACATCGACCTTCGAGGCTAAACTTGTCTTTTATTCAAAATTCGTGTATTTAATTTTGAAAGGATATTCGGTTACTTAGAAGGAACGAGGAAATCGAAAACCCAATACATTAGGGCACGACTTCTCGAGTTTCTAAATACAGAATATCGCCTTGGTTTAGAAAATATTATCTCGAAATAGCAAAACATCACATTTAATACGTTAGGGCACGATCTCTCCAATTTCTAAATATAAAATATTGCCTTTATGTAAGAAATCAATTTTGTATCGAGTAAAGGTTAATGTGACAAGTAGTAATGTGAAAATACGATGCTACATGTGTGACAGGATAAATACATTAATAAAATAATGATATGAAATTTGAAAATAAAATGAGCAAGATAAAATATATGTTACAAAAATTTCAAGTAAATAAATAAAGAAATGTAATAATAATATTAAAAAACAGTAATAATACTATATTAACATAGACAATATATATATACAATACTAGTGATAAAAGAGAATAATAAAATTGTAATAATGAAAATAATAGTAGTAATAACAATAATAAATAATAAATATAATAATAATAACGTATACAAGAAGTAAATACAATGTAATAATGATGTTAGAAATAAAGTAAATAATAATAGGGAAAATGGATATAATAATAAATACAAAGAGCAAAGATAATGTAATAATAATATTAAAATAAAATGGTAAATAACGATGGATATGATAATATTGAAAGCAATAATAATAAATATAGTAATAAACATAATAATAATATAGTATTAAATATAATACTAAATATAATATAATAATAATATTAAAAAGTAATTAATTTGATAATAAATGAGTGGAAATAGCCAAAAAGGATGAAAATTGAATTAAAGACAGAGTACTGGGGTAAATTTGCCATAAAAATAAAAGAAAGGACCTACTCGAAGCGCGCGGATGACATGGGGGACCAAAATGGGCAATAACCCTTTCCTACCAAAACGTGCAGCATCAGCGAGGACTCGATTGAAAACCAAATAAACTTTCGGGGCAAAATTAAAAAATAAAATAAAATTAATTATAAAACAATAAAAAGCGGAAGGGCTAAAAGTGCAATTAGCCCTTCCATTGAAAACACACAGATCCTAGGCCTGGAGTGGGTCGAATCTCGGGTCGGAGGGGCGAAATGATGTCGTTTCGGGTCTTAAAGGCAACGACCAAAACGACGCCATTTTGAGTGGCTATATAAGCCAAATTTTTTTTGAAAAAAAATCATTTCTTTCTATGCTCCAAAAAAAAAAAAAAAAAAAAAAACTCACCCCTCTCTTTTCTCTCTGTAGGGATCGAAGGCCTGCGAGCTCCGGCGGGAATTTCAGTGAATCGCCGTCTCGTCGGCAGCCGGTCACCTACGCCGGAGGGTCCAAAAGCCGCGTTTTTTTCTATAAAAAGTAAGTTTCTTTTTTATATATTTTATATATATATTTGCGTATATAAAAAAAATGAAGAAATGGGGGTACTGCTTCGAAAGAAAATAAGAAAAAAAAAAAGGTAAACCTTAGCCCGTTCTTCCTTTTAACTACTTACTTTTTGATTGTTTATGATTGAATCCTTTCTTTTTTAGTGTTTTAATCTCTGCTGCTTATTGTGTTTGAATCTTTGCTTCTTTTCATATATCCAAAAAGAGATTACATTTGGTTTTTTTTCATAGCTTATAAAGCCATTTTTACAACTTGTGCTATCATTTCTCTTTTAATGCTTGCAGGTGACGGTGCAAGTGGCTGGCGGTGGCCAGAGTCAGTGGATGGGATGGGCGATCAGAAATTCAGACACTCTAAGTGCGGCGCACTTAGGGTTTGCTATTCTTTTGTTTTTTTTTTTCTGATGGCTGTGGGCTAGGGGTAGATTGAGCTGAATTGGGCTTGGGTTTATTTTGGGTTTAACGTTTTTGGGTTGCTGTTATTGGGATTTGGGTCTAGGCTTTGGGCTAGTTGGGTTGTGGTTTGATTGGGTTGGTTTATTGTCTGTTTGGGTCTTATTGGGCTGTAAATGAACTATTTTATTGGGCCTGGGCAAATTGGGCTATTCACAGTTGCCCCTCTTTGCTCGTTGTCGTGTAACGGGAATAGAGCAAAGACTTTTAAGAAAGACCAATTTTGCCCAGTCTTCATGAGTTTTGACTCGTTTTGGTGCTCTACTTTTCAAGTAGCCTCGTTCCAGTCTACTGTATCTTGTTGCCTTAATCAACTCCACCGCAACTTTAGGGAAATAAAACTTATAGCTTCGCTTCACTCTAATGTAATTTTAGGGAGAAGAGATTTGTAGTCTCGACCTTTTCCGCTGGGACTTCAATGAAATGAAACTGGTAACTTCAACCTGCTCCACCGTTACTTCGGGGAGATAAGATTTGCTATCTTCGATATGCTCCCTATTGCTTAGGGAGATAAGATCTTCAAATTGGATGTTGGCTTAAATCTGCTTCCCTATTGTTTAGAGAGACAAGATTTGCCTTCGATCCTGTCCCACTACTGTTTAGGGTGACGAGATTTACAATCTTCAACCTATCCCCTTGCTGGTCAGGGAGATAGGACTGGTGGCTTAAATCATGTTCCACTACTACTTAAGGAGACAAGATTTGCCTTCAATCTTGTCCCACTGCTGTTTAGGGTGACAAGATCTACAATCTTCAACCTATTCCACTGCTGATCAGGGAGATAAGACTGGTGGCTTAAATCATGTTCCACTACTACTTAGGGAGACAAGATTTGCCTTCGATCTTGTCCCACTGCTAGTTAGGGCGACAAGATCTACAATATTCAACCTATTCCACTGCTGGTCAGGGAGATAGGATTGGTGGCTTAAATCATGTTCCACTACTGCTTAGGCAGATAAGATTTGCTTTCGATCTTGTCCCACTACTATTTAGGGCGACAAGATCTACAATATTCAACCTATTCCGTTGCTGGTCAGAGAGATAGGACTGGTGGCTTAAATCATGTTCCACTGCTGCTTAGGGAGACAAGATTTGCCTTCGATCTTGTCCCACTACTATTTAGGGCGACAAGATCTACAATCTTCAACCTATTCTACTGCTAGTCAGAGAGATAGGATTGGTGGCTTAAATCATGTTCCACTACTGCTTAGAGAGACAATATTTGCCTTCAATCTTATCCCACTACTGATTAGGGCGACAAGATCTTCAATCTTCAACCTATTCCACTGCTGGTCAGGGAGATAGGACTGGTGAATTCATCGGTGTTGCTACACCATCCTCTGGGGGACATATCCAGTAGACTCGGTTTTATATGCCTATGTTTATGCCAAATGATTAGGATGCTATGATCGGAATGAATCTAATGCTCCTAACTAAATGTATTATGGACGACATATGCATGAATGCATAATGTCATGAGAATGATCCCCTTTTTAAATGAAATGATTAGGATGCAATAATCGGAATGAATCTAATGCTCCTAACTAAATTATATTAGGGATGACATTTGCATGAATGCAAAATGTCATGAGAATGATCTCCTTTTTTTTTTAATGTACAACGATTAGGATACAATGATCAGAATGAATCAAATGTTCCTAATTGGATGTTGATGCGTCATTGAAAGCACCAAAAATATCTTATTCCTTAAAAATAATGAAAAAGAAAAATAAAGGGGAAGTAGGGTCGAATCCTCAGGGACCGGATTACACGAATGCTTGTTTCAAGAAATCCTGGGCAGAATCGTGCCCAAGAAAACCTGTGTTCCTGAAAAAATAAAAATAACAGAATTAAAAGTTTTGATCTGGAAACAAGAATAAAATAAAAACAGAATTGAGAAGTCGAATTGGAATTGCGAAAATTAAAAATAAGAAATAGAGTTGAGTTAAAGAAATTCTTATGGGGAGATTCCAGCCTCCGGTTGCCTCGATCCGCCTTGGGTTCAATCCTCGGCTTTTAGATGATCCTTCTCAAACCGAACAAGCCAGTTATAGTAAAAAAGGACGCCTACGACCACCAGCTCCAAGGATTTAGACTTCGATTTAGTGAAACCTGACTTTAGCCAACAATCGCTCTTGTGGGATAATCTTATGCTAGATCAACGTTTCTCAATGGCGAATCCCAGGCTATTTTGTCTCTTGGGCTCGCCAACCTCTGACGCAGTAAGCTAACGAACCGACTGTGCAACCTTCTCAAAGTATACAAAGCGGTCGTTCCTTGCACACGTCGAAAAGATCACTTTTTAAGGGACATGGATGGAAACGTCAGCCCCGTAATGCGGAGAAATGATGAATTCCCTGTTGAGAAGGCTAAGTACGGATTTTAAACCTCAAGAACCCTTTTTGGGGATTTTCGGCAACCTTTGGCTAGATAGGCTTTAGTGGCTCATGATTGTGGTGGAAAAGAAAATAAATATATAAAATGGAGATTTTGTTAAAAATAAATATGGAAAGAACAAAAGACTTTTAGGGAGAGAGTTTACAGAAAAAGATCAATCCACAAAACTGAGTCACTTCATCCTCTATTTATAGTGCTAAGATAGATAGACTAGTCCTACTTAAATTAATAAAGATAATTACAAATAATAAAAGATAAATAAAATAAATCCTAAATTAAATAATCCTTAATAATTATCTTAATATTAATTATCCTAATATAATCAAAATAGAGTCTAATAGAATAAAAACTCTTCTTTTTCCATTTCATCCCTTGTGTCCTCCATGCTTGCACCTTTCGCACCAATTTTTTCCTTTGTTGCACATTGGTCCATTTTATCTTTAATTTTAAGCTTTTGGCCCTTAATTTTGCTTTTGCCTCCAATTTAGTCCCTATAAGATAAAAGACCATAAATAACCCAAATTAGTAGAATCATACTCAAAATAAATATGAAATTAGCACACAAAAACATGACGTTCTAGAGTATTATCAAATGTGTATGAATGATATTTACATGAATGCATGAGAATGATTTTTTAAATGTTTGGGTTGTTATTGCTCGTTGTTCATCAAGGTTTTTATCACTGATGCGTTACCATGCTTTCTCATTCAGCTGGTATCTTTGACAGAAAACCCAAAGAAACGATCATATTCTGCTCAGCAAAGCTTGCCCCGCTGTAATTTCAGAGTCTCTTTCACTGTACCTTCTGGGACATAAAGTTTGTACCTCCCACTACAACTTTAAGAGAATAACATTTGGTTTCTTCCATCCATCCTGCTGGAACTCTGAGGTATAGGATCAATTTGATCTGTTACACCATTCACTGGGTGTAATGACCAGATGTATATGCCTGATATTTGCATGAATGCAAAGTATCAGTTTTCTTTTCCCGAGAATAATCCCCTTGTACGCTTGGGTTGACATTACTCGTTATTTGTCGAGGTTGTATCATCGACGAAATGTTTTGTCTTTTTGTTCAACCACCTTTTTTTTGGCAAAAATCCGGTGAGATAGTCTCAATTTAGACTTTTCCTCCACCAATATTTCTATCCCTTAAACTCGATAAGTTTTAAACAATAGTCTTGTTTCAAGTTCTCGTACTATTTAGAAGTTTTCAGAGTAATATGCAGAACTTCTTTTGTGAAAGTATTATTAGTCCATTAATCGTTATTTCAATGCAAAATGCTTGAAAAAAATCATAATGATGGATAAAACGGAAATTTATTGAGCAAAGCTTGAAATGAATAAATTAATTAAGACATCAAATTTTGAAAAAACACAGAATGAGAATGAATTAATCAAGATAACAAATGAAATTTATTGGGAGCATATCTTGAAAAGAATAAAGTAATCAAAGATAGCAAATTCAATATGGGTAAGATGGAAACTAGGTGCCCCAGATATCGCAGCCTGAGCTTCTCCATACGAACCTCTTGAGGGCCATTTTGAGCTCAATATGTGTTTAAGGGATCCAGAATACATTGTTGATGCCCCAAGACGTAGCATACTTCTTCATTGTTAATTCAAGCATAGCAAGACCACTGCATGCCCCACTTTGAACAAAATTTGAGCCGCCCTTTTCGGGTTTTCAACTCAACTTCCCTTTGGTCTTAAAGCGCCCTTTGCGGGTTTTCGCCTTGGCCTCTCATTTTTCTTTTTTTCTTTCTTTTCCTTTTTTGTGTTGTTGTTTTTTTATTGAATCTGAATTCACCAGATTGGGCAGGTCATTGCCATCCATCTCGATCAATATCCATGCTTCCCAAGAACCGGCCTTCGTTGCTGCATAAGGTCCTTCCCAGTTTGCATCCAATTTCTTCTGAAGTCTCTTTTGCATGGAAAAAATCTTCTTCAAAGCCCTATCATGAAATTTTCTAGGGCGAACATTTTTTTCGCATTATCTGACCGTGACAGATAGCTTTTAACATTTTCTCTTTAAATCTAACTGATCATATCGGGATTAAATCCATTCTACCTCTTCCGTTCTGACAAGACTAAAAAAATAATGTCAACTTCAAATGACAAAATGCTTTTATTCCACAAACTAAAGCATTGGCCCAACGAAGGTCTTGGAAAAAGTTTGATAAGCATAGAGTGTAAATGTAACTTCTTTATGCCAATTTTTGCAAGTTTAGGTCATCTTCCTAATGATCCTTGTTTTGTTGCTTTTATTTTTTCCTCTCTGGTTGCCTTTGTTGCACTGTGATGTGGCACTTGATCTTTGAACAGACCGCAAACTTTTGACATTATGCGGTTAAATGTGATCTTTTTAACCTTTTTTTGTTGGTATTCTTTCTTTCTTTTTCTCTTTTTTGTTATGATAAGTATCGACTTTGTAATATTGGCCTTCCAAGCTACTTCCACCCTCTTAGCGAAATAATTAATGCCTGCTAGAAGCTTTCGACGAGATCGCCCAATAAACTCCATGCCCCACATAGATAAGGTCTACGAAGAAATGAAAGAGGCATATGAATCTTGTCTCTATAAATCTAGCATTTACGGTATAACTGATGCAATTCTTTTCTATGATGGACCAGCACAATCTGAATCTCGTGATTAGCTTAGCTATCGTAAAATCATAAGCGTGTGATCTTTAAATACCCTTGTGGACCTCTTCTAGGATTTCCTTAGCCTTAACAGCATACCTACGTCTTAGTAGCCCAAGCGTGTCTTGATATGATCGTGCGAACACATATTTGAAATGATGTCTCGCCTTATTTCTGTGGTGAGCTAGGCTCTCTTTCCTAGGCTCACAATGTCCACTGACCCTTTGTAAGGTAGGATCTATTTTTCATCTTGCTCTATCATCTTTAACAAATCAGGAGATAGGTTACAATCTCTATCGTTTCAAAAGTCTTGAGATCCCTCTAGACACATATCTTACTCAAAAGTAGACTCTGCGTCAGTAGGAGTGCCGCTCATGTCGTTGATATCTAGAGTATGAACATGAATGAAATAAAGGAATAAAAGAATATTTGCTTAAAGTGAGACACAAAAATGCATTTTCATTGAAAATATAGATGTTGAACACAAGCCTATTTCACAAAAAAGATTCTTATTGCTCCTAGGCTTAGAGCAATAAGCGTGTTTTGGACATTACTCTGAATTTATGCCTAAAAATACAAAGATCTCTTCCACAGTCCTATTGTTCAAAACACTCCCAAGTATGTAAGGGCAGACGCTTGGAAAATTCTATTCCTCGGTTCCCTCTTCGAATATGTCATTAATGTTTAGATTCCCTAACATTCCCACCGGGTCTTTGATCTATTCAATGTATTATCCATCAGGCCTTGCACTAGGGCCCTGAGCTCGATACATTCTTGGATCTCATGCCCCTATCTATCATGGAACTCACAATGTTTACCCCTTTAACAGAAAAGTTGTGTAACGGATTTTCTGTACCAGTGGGATCATCAAATTTTAAGATACCCAATTTGATGAATCTTTCGATTATATTTTTTAAAGTGGTGCAGTTCTCAATTGAGTATCCTGTGATTCCCGTGTGGTATTCTCATTGGGCGTTCGAATCTAACTATTTGGGAAACGGAGGCTACATAGGTTTTATATAGAAAGGAGATACTATATGTGCATCAAACAAAATTTGGTACAACTCCCTATATGTGATTGGGATGGGTGCGAACTGGGGTTTTTCTGAGTTCGATCTTGGGATTGAGTTCTTGTTTTGGGGAGACTTGATTGCTGGTAATTACCGTCCTTGGCTGGTTTACTGTAATTAGCTCTGAATGGCCCTTGTTATACCTATTCGTACTCTTCGCTTCATTTTCCTTTTTCTTCAAGGTCTTTAAAGTCCACTCTCCCCCTTTACTTTGTTTCTACCAAAACAACCGGTTTGGCTCGACCATCTTCCGAGTTAAAACCTGAACCCATCGAGAAGTTCAACAGGGCCGAGGTATCAGTCTAATATTGGGGTCCGATAATGACGGGTACCCCATGCGAATGCGTGTCTGGTTGAGTCGGGACACTTATCGGGGAAAAACCTGGGGAATATATGATGTCTTCATCATCATCCTCACTATTGACCATTCGGCCACTCTTTTTTTCAACTCCTCCAGCTAGTAACTAACTTAACTAGCCAATCACATTCTTTTGGAATTCTAACATTTGATCTCGTATATCTTGTTGAATTTTGGTCAATTGCTCTTGCATCTGTATTTGCCTTTGCTCTATTCTTTCTAACCTTCAGTCCATGGCTTTTGTTCTTGCGCGAGTACCATAACGATGCTCAGTTTAGTAGACTTTTGTTGGTTTCCAGGTTACTGAAATAATTTTTAATTAATTAGAGTCTTTCTACAAATTTTAACGCATATGATGTGATGTAATGCAAATGCATGAAATGCAATGCAAATGCATAGAATGAATGCAAAAATAAAGAGAGGCGTTGATTCTAAATTCAATTCCATTAGAAGAACTTTTCTAAAAAATAAATTCCTTTACATAAAACGGATTACATATGCAGCTTTGTCCTCATAGTCCATATGAAGACACTAATCCTTTTCTTTATATCCGGATGTTATGTTCGTGTCCCATAAACTTTCAAAATATCCCTCTTCTAGCTCTTTGTTGCTTGATCCCGGCCGCGACTCTTCACTCACTTATCCTCTGTGATGCTCATAAGATTCTTTAAGAAAATTGAGAAGTGATGACTCTCGAATAATCCTTGTTGGCTTGAATCCTTGGGCAACGAGGCAAATTCATATACTATCAATCTTTTCTCATTGTGGTTACTTGGACTATATTTGGAAGAACGTATTATAACCCACTTTATCAAGAAATCCATTTTCCTATGACAAACTTTTCTATTTAGCAATCGAATATGAATCAACACCTCCTTTCTATGATGATGCAATGTAGTCATAAATAAAAGAAAACACGTTAGTATCATATACAGATGGTAAAAATCAAATCAAATAGAAAATAGTCAAACACCTATCCAGGTGATTGCTAGGGTTCAACATAGTTCTACCTAAAGTGGACTCCTAGGGTTCACTATATGTGGTTTGATTCTAAGGTAAGAGCAGATTCCTCGATCCTCACCCATTATAGGCTCATATGGACCAAGTTTAGTTCAAGGGAATACATTTCCCTATGGCCATGCGGAGATGAAAATCTCACGAAGCACATAGGTACGAATGTATCCCGGAAGCAATCCACTAGCCCATGTGGAGTGAAGACCTCACGAAGGCATAGTTTCTTACTCCCACTTAAGAGGGTAAAAATCGAACGATTATGCAATAAGATGAGCAAAAGTGAATGAAGTGTGATGAAAATGCTATTCAATCATAATAAAACAAAACAAGTCAATATTTCGCACACAGCTTAAAGCAAGTAAGAAATAAATCACCTACTCGGGTAACCATTACGGTTTGGCGTGGCTCTACCTAAGGTGGGCTCTTAGGGCTTGCTATATGAGGTTCAGTTCTAAAGTAAAGGTACTCAAACCGGTAGATTCCTCGATCTTCACCTATTATAGGCTCATATAAACTGAGTTAAGTTCAGGGGAATACATTTCCCTATGGCTGTACGGAGATGAAAATCTCACGAAGACATAGGTACGGATGTATCCCGAAAGCGATCCACTATCCTGTATAAATGTAAAGACCTCACGAAGGAGTAGTTTCTCATTCCCACTTAAAAGGGTAAGATCGACCGATCATGTGATGCAATGTGCAGAAGACACAAAAACTTAAACCAACACAGTAATTCTAAACCACAAGGATGAAGATCGTAACAAAGACGGATGAAATGCAACAAAAGGATCGTACATTTAAATCGAGTTTCCAACTTTCGACAAAAAGACAAAAGGTAATCAACTCGTGGCTTGACTCTCTTATTTTGTACCCCAGTTGAGTCGCCAAGTTGTCGAAACCATTTTTGAGAAAATAGGATCAACTTTGGTTTTGAAAATGAAAACAAAGAAACGGGAGTCGCCACCAATCCTTTTTTTGCTGAGGTGTGATCGGGTCACCTCGAAAAGTGGTTGTTTTAGATAAACAGTTTGATTTATCAAAACAACGATTTTTAGTATACGAAAATCAGAAAGACAGGTTCTGGAGTCAGTTACGCCCGAGGAAGGATTAGCACCCTCGATACGCCCAAAATTGGTACCTAGTTGATTAATCAATGTTTTAGTGTCGAAGATTTGTAAACTTGAAAGAATTAAAAAAAATACGATCCTTCTTTTATGGTTATGCCTAAAAAATATCTTTTGGATAAATTGAAAATGTGTGCCAAAGGTTGTCACGTCTCAAGGTAAAATGTCATATCCAATATGTTAGGACACAACACCTCGACCTTCGAGGCTAAACTTGCCTTTTATTTGAAACTCGTGTATTTAATTTTGAAAGGATATTCGGTTACTTAGAATGAACGAGGAAATCGAAAACCCAATACATTAGGGCACGATTTCTCGAGTTTCTAAATACAGAATATCGCCTTGGTTTAGAAAATATTATCTCGAAATAGCAAAACATCACATCTAATGCGTTAGGACACGACGTCTCAAATTCTCGAGAATAAGCTTTTTATTTAAAATTTATGTATTTGTTTTAAAAAAGATATTCAGTTATTTAGATTAAACGAGAAAAATCTAAACCCAATACGTTAGGGCACGACCTCTCGAATTCCTAAATACGGAATATTGACTTTATGTAAGAAATCAATTTTGTATCGGGTAAAGGTTAATGTGACAAATAGTAATGTGAAAATACGTACGATGCTACATGCATGACAGGATAAATACGTTAATAAAATAATGATATGAAGTTTGAAAATAAAATGAGCAAGATAAAATATATGTTACAAAAATTTCAAGTAAATAAATAAAGAAATTAATAATAAATTAAAAAAACAATAATAATACTATATTAACATAGATAATATATATACAATACTAGTGATAAAGAGAATAATAAAATTGTAATAATGAAAATAATATTAGTAATAACAATAATAAATATAATAATATAATAATAACGTATACAATAAGCAAATACAAAGTACTAATGATGTTAGAAATAAAGTAAATAATAATAGATAAAATAGATATAATAATAAATACAAATAGGAAAGATAATGTAATAATAATATTAAAATAAAATGGTAAATAATGATGGATATGATAATATTGAAAGCAATAATAATAAATATAGTAATAAACATAATAATAATATAGTATTAAATATAATACTAAATATAATATAATAATTGAGAAAAATATAACGTCGGTAATGACAATATATCGCAAAGAAAAAAAAATAGAAATAAAATTAAAGAACACACACAAATTTTACGTGGAAACGCTTTCGGGAAAAAACCACGGGCAGAGGAGAAGAAAATTCACTATGTCGAATTCGAATCAATTACAAGAGGACTAGACCATGTCTATTTATAGGCTTATAAAGCCATATTCTAATAGGAGTAGTAAGATTCAAACTCCTTATTCTAATCAATGTCAAATAGATGGAGTTTAATAAGGTTTAAAAACCTTATTCAAAATAAAACAAAAGAAGTGTAATTCTATAGGGATTCTTTTTTTATTTTATTTTACCATTGTATTTTATTTAAATAAGAATTTGGGTCACTTAATTCTAACAATCTCCACCTTGACACGAATTCTCAATGAACAAGTTCTTCATCGCGAACTCTCAACGAACAAGTTCTCCACCTCTTCCATAAAACCCCTTAAGGGTTTAACTTCAACAATGAACACCAACCAAGTCTAAGCAATGCTTAAACTTGGTTATAGGAAGTGACTTAGTCATCATATCTGCAGGATTTTCATGAGTACTAATTTTGCTCACAACAATATCACCACGAGCAATAATATCACGAACAAAATGATACCGAACATCAATGTGTTTTGTTCTCTCATGAAACATTTGATCTTTTGTAAGGAAGATGGCACTGATCACAAAAATACTGTTACGATTTGAAGGTCTTCATTGAGCTCACTAAAGAGTCCTTCAACCAAATAGCTTCTTTACAAGCCTCAATAATCGCCATGTACTCGGCTTTCAGTGGTAGACAAAGCGATCAGTATTTTGCAAAGTAGCTTTCCAACCGATTGCACAACCTCCGATTGTAAAGACATAACCGTGAGAGATCTTCTTCTATCAAGGTCTCCAAAGAAAATCAGCATCAACATACCCAATGACTCCATCTCTAGTTCTTCCAAACTGTAAGCGGACATCGATGAGTACCTCGTAAGTATCTTAAAATCCATCGAATCTGTTTTCCAATGTTCTTTCACCGGATTCGCCATGTATCTCGCTAATCAGCCCGATCGCATATGATAAATCTGGGCGTGAACAAACCATAGCATACATGAGAGATCCCATCGCACTAGAGTATGGAACATGTGACATGTACTCAATCTCATCATCGATTGTGGAGACAAAGCCGATGAAAGTCTAAAATGGTCACTAAAGGAGTACTAACAGGCTTAGCACTCTGCATATTGAACTCCGCAAAGAACTTTTTAATGTACCCCTTCGACTTAGGTACAATTTACTTGCTTTTCTATCTCTCGAGAATCTCCATACCAAGTATCTTCTTGCTGGTCCTAAATCTTTCATCTCAAATTCTTCACTTAGTGCAGGCTTTTGACCTTTCTTATCTCTCCTTTATCTTTTCTTTGCTATCAACATGTCATCAATATAAAGAAGAGATACACAAAAGAACCATCACTTTGTTTTCTTAAAGTAAACACAAATTGTCAAAACTACTTCTTTTAAAATCATGAGAAGTCATAAAGGAATCAAACCTCTTGTACCACTGTCTTGGTATTTGTTTCAAACCGTAAAGAGACTTTTTTTCAAGCAAACATAGTCCTCTTTTTCTGAGACTGTAAAACCCTCTGGTTGTTGCATGTAAATATCTTCTTCAAGCTCTCCATGCAAAAATGCAGTTTTTACATCTAACTGCTCAAGCTCCAAATCTTGCATGGCCACAATACCAAGCAAAGCTCGAATCGAGCTATGCTTCACAACTAGGGAGAACACATCTGTAAAGTTCACTCTTGGAATTTGACTGTAACCCTTTGCAACAAGCCTTACTTTATATCTGGGTTCTTCAACTCCTGGAGTCCTTTCTTTCTTTTTAAACACCCATTTACAGCGAACAACCTTTTTACCTTTAGGAAGTTTCACAAGATCCTATGTTTTGTTTTTGTGAAGTGATTCTATTTCCTCTTGCATAGCAAACATCCACTTTTCTGAGTCTTCACAGCTAACCGCCTCAAAATAATTTGACGGGCTCTTGGTTTGCATCTATATCTTCACCACATTTAAAGCATAAGCAACTAGGTCACCTCGAAGATACTTCTTTGGAGGTTTAATTTCTCTTCTAGTTCTGTTTTTGGCGATAGAGTATTGTGGTGAAGAAGCAACTCTATTCTCAATTTTTGTACTTGGCTTGAGGAGTTGACTCTGTATTAACTGATGATGCTCCACCGCTTTTGATTTTCTTTATTGGAAGAGTCTTTAAGAGATAAGTTAGGTAGCATAGCGGTTTTCATCAAAAACAACATCTCTGCTAATCACAACTTTTCTATTTTCGTGGACACCATAACTTATACCCTTTTACACCACTTTATAACCAAGAAAAACACATTTAATGGATCTTGGTTCCAATTTTCCATTATTAACATGAGTATCGCGCAGGACACCCAAAGATTTTTAAATCGGAATAATTAGCGAGGATTACGGACCATACCTCTTGTGGAGTCTTTTTCTCAATGGCAACGGATGGAGATCGGTTGATCAAAAACATGCGATGAAAGTCTTGCCCAAAAACGACTTTGGTAAGTTGGCATTTGACAACATGCATTGAACCTTCTCCATAATCGTTATGTTCATTCATTCTGCAACGCCGAGTATGACGAACTGTCAAGTGTCTCAAGATCCCTTCTAACTTACACAGTTTATTAAACTCATCAGAACAAAACTCTAAGCCATTGTCTGTGCGGAGGTATTTTATTTGTTTTCCCGTATATTTTTCAATCATAGTTTTCCCGTATGTTTTTCAATCATAGTTTTCCAAGACTTAAATGCAGAAAACACATCGCTTTTCTACTTCAGGAAGAATGCCCAAACTTTTCTGGAAAAATCATCAATAAAAGTTAGCATATAATTAGCTCCACCTCTCGAAGGCACTCTTGATGGCCCCCACAGATCAGAATGAATATACTCCAATGTTCCCTTCGTGTTATGGATTCCTCTAGTGAATCGAACTCTCTTTTGCTTCCCAAAAACATAGTGCTCACAAAACTTCAGTTTGCAAATTCCTTGCCCATCAAGAAGTCCTCTTTTGCTCAATTCTGCCATGCCATTCTCACTCATATGCCCTAGGCGCATATGCCAAAGTTTAGTAATATCATCATCTGACAAAGAAGAAGAAGTGACAGCTGCATCGCCAATAACAGTAGAACCCTGCAAAACATATAACTTGGCAGTCTTTCTCTGCCCTTTCATCACAATGAGGGAACCTTTGGAAATCTTCAACATCCCACTTTCAGCTGTGTATTTGTACCCTTTTGAATCAAGAGTACTCAACGAAATTAAATTTCTCTTCAATTACGGAACATGCCGTGCGTCACAAAGTGTTACGACAACTCCATCAAACATCTTAACTTTAATTGTTCCAACACCTGCGATTTTACACGAAGCATTATTTCCCATCAAAACAACACCTTCAAACACCGTTTCGTAATTTGTAAACCAATCCCGATTGGGACTCATGTGGAAGGTACAACCTGAGTCAAGTATCCACTTCTCACTCTCTTTAGAATTGTTGACAGAAGCGACTAGAAGTTCACCATCACTGTAGCCTTCTACAATATCAGCTTCACCAGAATTTTCTGGTTGTTTTCCCTTTTAATTCGCAGCCTCCCTTTTAATCTTGTTCTGTAGCTTATAGCACTCAGATTTAATGTGTCCTTTCTTCTTGCAGAAGTTACAAGTTTTACCTCTGTTTGAAGACTTTGATCTACCCTTAGATTTACCGCGAGGATTCCTTTCCTATGTCCTTCCACAATCATCATCAGCATTCCGATCTTGTCTCCCACGAACAATGAGACCCTCTCCCTGGGAGTCGGGTTTAACCACAAGATGCTTCATCTTATCATACGAGGTCAAAGAATCATAAACCTCATCAACTGTGAGAGACTCGCTGCTATATAAAATCGTGTCTCTAAAGGTTGAATAAGACGGGGGCAACGAACAAGGTAGAATCAACCCTAGATCTTCCTTATCATACTGAACCTCTATGGCCTCCAAGTTTGAGAGAATTTCTTTAAACACTGTTAAGTGTTCGTGCACGCACGCACCTTCCTCCAAACGATAAGCATAAAGTCGTTGCTTCATATGCAACTTGCTGGTTAGAGTTTTCGACATACATATTTGTTCTAGCCTCTTCCATAAAGCTGCGGCAGTCTTCTCCTTCATCACATCCTGCAAAATTTCGTTAGATAAATGCAGATGTAACTGTGTTAATGCCTTTCGATCCTTGCGCTTCTTATCTTCCTCTGTCAATGTCGAAGGCATCTTATCTACCCTAGCAGGCTTCTTCTAAATCCATCTGTGCAAGAACTGCCTGCATCTTTATCTGCCATAATGTAAATCTGGTGTTGCGATCCAACAGCGGAATTTCATACTTTAAAGACGCCATTACCGTGATCAAGATGAAAACTCGAAAGCTCTGATACCAATTTTGAGAAAAATATAACATCGGTAATGACAATATATCGCAAAGAAAAAAAATAGAAATAAAATTAAAGAACACACACAGATTTTACGTGGAAACCCTTTCGGGAAAAAACCACGGGCAGAGGAGAAGAAAATTCACTATGTCGAATTTGAATCAATTACAAGAGGAATAGACCATGTCTATTTATAGGCTTATAAAGCCATATTCTAATAGGAGTAGTAAGATTGAAACTCCTTATTCTAATCAATGTCAAATAGATAGAGTTTAATAAGGTTTAAAAATCTTATTCAAAATAAAATAAAAGAAGTGTAATTCTATAGGGATTCTTCTTTTATTTTATTTTACCATTGTATTTTATTTAAATAAGAATTTGGGTCACTTAATTCTAACAATAATATTAAAAAATAATTAATTTGATAATAAATGAGTGAAAATAGCCAAAAAGGACGAAAATTGAACTAAAAACAGAGTAATGGGGTAAATTTGCCATAAAAATAAAAGAAAGGACCTGCTTGAAGCGCGCGGATGACATGGAGGACCAAAATGGGCAATAACCCTTTCCCTCCAAAATGCGAAGCATCAGTGAGGACTCGATTGAAAACCAAATAAACTTTCAGGGCAAAATTAAAAAATAAAATAAAATTAATTATAAAACAATAAAAAGCGGAAGGGCTGAAAGTGCAATTAGCTACTCCATTGAAAACACAAGGATCCTAGGCCTGGAGCGGGTCGGATCTCGGGTCGGAGGGGCGAAACGACATCGTTTTGGGGCTTAAAGGCGCCGACCAAAACGAAGCCGTTTTTAGTGGCTATATAAGCCAAATTTTTTTGAAAAAAAATCATTTTTTTCTCTGCTCCCAAAAAAACCAAAAACTCACTGCTCTCTTTTCTCTCTACAGGGATCGAAGGCCTGCGAGCTCCAGTGAATCTGCGAATCGCCGTCTGCCGGCCACCAATCACTGTAGCACGACTCGCGCCATATCTGGCGCTCTAAAAGCCGCGTTTTTTTTATAAAAAGTAAGTTTCTTTTTTATATATTCTTTATATATATCTTTGCGTATATAAGAAAAATGAAGAAATGGGGGTATTGCTTCGAAAAAAAAAAGTAAACCTTAGCCGGTTCTTCTTTTTAACTACTTACTTTTTGATTGTTTGTGCTTGAATCCTTTCTTTTTTAGTATTTTAATCTCTGCTGCTTATTGTATTTGAATCTTTGCTTCTTTTCATATATTCAAAAGGAGATTACATTTGGGTTTTTTTCATGGCTTATAAAGCCATTTTTACAACTTGTGCTGTCATTTCTCTTTTAATGCTTGCAGGTGACGGTGCAAGTGGCTGGCGGTGGCTAGAGGCGGTGGATGGGACGGGCAATCAGAAAGTCAGACACCCTAGGTGCGGCGCACCTAGGGTTTGCTATTCCTTTGTTTTTTTTTTTTTCTGATGGCTGTGGACTAGGGGTAGATTAGGCTGAATTGGGCTTGTTTGTTTTGGGTTTAATTTGGGTTTATTTTGGGTTTAACGTTTTTGGGTTGCTGTTATTGGGATTTGGGTCTAGGCTTTGGGCTAGTTGGGTTGTGGTTTGATTGGGTTGGTTTATTGTCATTTTAGGTCTTAGGCTATAAATGAACTATTTTATTGGGCTCAGGCAAATTGGGCTATTCACAGTGATTTTGAGGGAGACGATGCCAACTTTTTGTTGTTAATGTGTTGTGCTTTAAAATAATATCAGGAGAGGATTGAAATCAACAAAATTAAATTTTATATGTTTTTCTTTGCAAAAATATCAATATATGTTTATTTAATTGATATAATTGGGTTGGGTTAATTTTTTATTTTTGATTCAGTTATAAAGTAAAAAATTTAAAGGTTATAATATGCTCAATGTTATTGTACTTTTCTTATATTTGGAAACAAAAAAATAGTAGTATAATGGACTTGAATTTAATAGAGAATTTTAACGATATTAATCATTCTTAAAAAATTCACATCAATATTTTAATCATAATAAAATATATAAATTAACTAATGATATTATAAAAGTTAAGATACTAAATCATGTCAAAATTAAAATATATAAATTAAAGCTAAAATTTAATTGGAATATAGACATCAAAACTAAAAATTAACCATGTTTTCATAATCTAAAAAAAATGTATTAAAATTGAATTAACCATTATCTTGGCAAGTAAAAAGAAAAAGATATAAAAAAATTACATTTGCTATGTAAAAGTCCTTTAAATCTTTCCTTTTATATATAGCAGCATAAATATGTCATAGAATGAAGGTAAAGATATTTGTTGTAATCGTTGAAATTACAATATAATGCAAGACAAGGAAAGTACCATTGGATCATCGTCCTCCACCCCAAATCTCATTGCAACATCTAAGCCAAATGTAACCCAATTCCAAGGGTTTTCGGTCCCTTCTGAATATGTTTCATCCATAATCTCATTTCAAAAACATTTTCAAGCTCTTGACGATGATATCATCATTGCCACTAAGCCCAAATCTGGCACCACTTGGCTGAAAGCTTTGGTGTTTTCCATCCTCAACCGTCATCGTTAAACGCTCTCAAACACTCCCTTAAACATTACAAACCCTCATCTACTAGTTCCTTTTTTTGATCTCCAACTTTATAAAGAAAACCCTAATCCTGATTTCTCTACAATCCCCTCCCTAAGGATATTTTATGTTCATCTTCCGTATCCAATTCTTGCTGATTCCATCAAACATTCAAATTGTCGGATTATTTATATGACTCGCAATCCTTTTGACGTTATTGTCTCGTATTGGCACTTTATAAGAGGCGTGCATAATTTGCCTGGTTGGTCATTGGAGGACTGTTTTGAGATGTTTTGCAGAGGTGAAGAAGCGTTTGGACCCTTTTGGGACCATGCTTTAGGGTACTGGAACATGTGCTTGGAAAAGCCATGGAAAGTGTTGTTTATGAGATATGAAGAGTTCAAGGAAGATCCAGTGGCTCAAACAAAGATATTGGCTGAATTCTTAGGATTTCCTTTCTCCATGGAAGAAGAGAAAACAGGTGTGGTTAACCAAATTGTTGATTTTTGCAGTTTCAACAATTTGAAAGATTTGGGGGTCAACAAAACTGGGAAGACCCTAGGATCTATAGTACCTAGTAATAAGTTATTTTTCAGAAGTGGAAAAGTGGGTGATTATGTTAATTATTTATCTCCTGCTGCTGTGGAACGTTTAAGTAATATTTTGGAAGAAAAACAAAGTGGATCCGGCTTAACTTTCAAGTAAGTTGCTTAATAATATTTGTTTATGTTTTGTAGTATTTTTTTTTTCGATAAACTTATTTTTATCTACCTTTTGCTTGTACTAATAAACTTACATTTTCAGCTTCATTATTTTCGTTGATTTCATAAAAAAAATCAACCAGTAAGTGGGTGAAATATCATATCATTGTACACTTGTTTTTTGGTTGGAAATTCTGCAAAAAAGTCTAGGTGATAATGGTGTGGACGAAGCTCTATTATTATTGTGTCGAAACTATTTTTAAAAGTTAGATTTTTTTTTTTAAAAAGCTAGGATCGACTTTAAAAAAATAAAAATGGGAGTCGCAATTAATCTCTTTTTACTTAAGTGCAATTGGGTCACATTGTAAAACGTTTTATTTTAAAACATTTGATTTTGGTCCACAAAAAACAAGAAAACGGGTTCGGGCGTCGGTTACATATGAGGAAGGGTTAGCACCCTCATAACACCCAAAAAATTGGTACCTAATCGATAAAATCATGTTCAAATGTTTGAAATTTAAAAGTATTTAAAAATATGATTTCTTTAAAAAACTTCGAGCCATTTAAGTTAAAACTTGAGATTTATTTGTTTCGAGGGAATATAAACATCACATCCAATACGCTAGGGCACGATATTTTAAAACCTTCGTAATCAAAGTCATCTCACAGTTTATAAAACTTGTAAAAGGATATTTAGTTATTTAGCCAAACGGAAAATCGCAACCCAGTACGTTAGGGCACTATTTCCCAAATTTCTAGATACCAAAACATTGCCTTATTTTCAAAAACCTTACCTCGAGATAACAAAATGTCACATCCAGCACGATAGGATACGACATTTTGAATTCCCGAGAATAAGGTTTTATATTTGGCAAACTTGAATTTTGAACATGGAGGGATATCTAATATTTTGAGTTTTACGAGAAAAATTACAACCCAGTAAGTTAGAGGCACGATTCTTCTCGAAGACTCTAAATATCGCATATCACCGTTAAAAATATTTTACAAAAAATCTTTAATTTAAAAGGTATTTTTATAAAAAATGATATGAGTAAGACATCATAACATTCATATCAATCCTACAAGTTATATTAACAATAAATAATCAATAAATAATATAACATAAATAAATAAATAAAAACATGCTAAACCAATAATAAATGAATATAAAGATACAAATAAATGTATATAATAATTAATAAAAATCACAATACATAATAAAATAATATAAATAATTAATAAAAATATATAAAGATTATACATAAAAATAATTAGTAAATAATATATAATATTTTTAAGTAAAAACATTTATATACATAATATACTAATTATAAAAATTATATATGTAATAAACAATATAAATAAAATAGATTATATATTATAATAAACTTTATACAAAACGAAATTTTAAAACTAATATATAATATAATGTTTAAAAATATAATAAATAAATAATATACAAATACTAAAATATAAATTATTAAACCGAGTAAAATAATATATAATAATTAAATATATGTATAGAAATAATAATAAAATAAGAGAATTTTATCTATATGTATTTTTTACAAAGTTAACAAAATAAAGAATATAAAATTTTAATAAAATAAAATATTTTAAATATAATATTAGAATAATAAAATAAAAAAATAAATAAAGGATGGAGGATTAAATTGAAACAAAAAGTAAATTTTAGGGCTAAATCATAAAAATAACAGTATAATAGGACTTAATTGTAAACTTGAAATAACACGGAAGGATTAAAATAGAAAATAACCCGTTTAATAAAAAAACACGCGGATCCAATTCGGGTTTTCGGGTCAATGCGCAGATCTGGCCTTTGAAACGACGTCGTTTTATGCTTATCAGCTTAAGCAAAAACGACGTCGTTTTCCTTTTGATATATAAGTGAAAAATTGCTTTTAAAAAAAACATTTTAACATTCTTAAAAAAAACTGAAGGAGAGCTCTGAACTGCTCTCTCTCCCTTCGGCCTAGAGTTTAACTCCGGTCCCAGCTCCGGTGATGCGCCGTTGTACGCGCCGCCACACGCGCTACTTCAGACGGTGGCCAGAGGTCGACAACTCCACGATTTAAAAGGTAATCTCTTCGTGTTATTTTTTTTAAAAGAAAAAAATAAAGAAAAATGCATAGATTAAAAAAAATAAAAAAAGCATAATGAAAATATCTGGAAAATCACCTCTATTCTTTTATTTCTATATTTTGAATTTTTTTGGTATTCTGTCTGCGTTTTTTCTCTGTGTAACAGTGTCTATCCTCTTCGTATTACAAATTGTGGGTTTTTTATAACCCGAAAATAAAAAAAGAAACATATTTTTTCTATATTTTCTACCACTTCTTTCCTTTTTGCAGGCAATTGATGAAGATCTCGGTGGCGATGGAGTGATTTGGCGCGGATCGTGGCGCTATCGAGGGCGCGAGGGTTGCGGCGCAATTGTAGGTGGCCTGTGTGCGAGGAATCTGTTGCGGCACCTAGGGTTTCCCCAGAAACCCTAGGTCTCTGAGTTTAATTTTGGAGTTGGACCATTTTGGGCCTGTCTGTTGGTGTTGGGTTAGTGGTTTAGGAATGGGTCTGGGTCAGAGGGTGTATTCGGGTAATAGGTCAATATTTTGTAACTGGACTTTGGTGAACTGGACTTTTTATTTTTTGTTTTTTTTATTTTTTTATTTTGGTTCAAGGGCCCGGGAAAATTGGGCCTATAACAGTTACCTCTCTTTGCTCATTATCGTGAAATGAGAATAGAGCAAAGACAATAGAAGGACCAATTTTGCCCGGTTTTGGCCAAGCCTCGCCTTCTTGATCCTCGCCTTCTTCAAACGGCTTCCAATCTAACTGTATCTTCAGGGGTACTAGAACTTTATCTTGATTTCAATTAGCCTGATGTTTTCAATCTGCTTCTTGCAACTGCAGGAAGGCCAAAATCAGATATCTTTTAATCTTCTCCGCTGCAACTTCAGGGAAATAAGGCTGAAAATGTGTTTGATCTGCTTCCTACAACTTCAGGAAGATAAGATCTTCTGTTTTCAGTCTACTCCACTGCAACTTCAGAGAGATGAGGCTAAAAATGCTTTTGATTTGCTTCCTACAACTTTAGGAAGATGAGATCTTCTATCTTCAGTCTACTCCCTACAATTTCAGGGAGATAAGGCTAAAATTCTTTTCGATCTGCTTCTTACAACTTCAGGAATATGAGATCTTCTATCTTCAGTCTACTCCCTACAACTTCAGGAAGATAAGGCTGAAATTCTTTTCGATCTGTTTCCTACAACTTCAGGAAGATGAGATCTTCTATCTTCAGTCTACTCCCTACAACTTCAGGGAGATAAGGCTAAAATTCTTTTCGATCTGCTTCCTACAACTTCAGGAAGATGAGATTTTCTGTCTTCAATCTACTTCCTACAACTTTGGGGAGATAAGGCTGATATTCTTTTCGATCTGCTTCCTACAACTTCAGGAAGATGAGATCTTCTATCTTCAGTCTACTCCCTACAACTTCAGGGAGATAAGGCTGATATTCTTTTCGATCTGCTTCCTACAACTTCAAGAAGATGAGATCTTCTATCTTCAGTCTACTCCCTACAACTTCAGGGAGATAAGGCTGATATTATTTTCGATCTGCTTCCTACAACTTTAGGAAGATGAGATCTTCTGTCTTCAGTCTACTCCCTACAACCGTGGAGATAAAGTGAAATTTTTTCGATCTGCTTCCTACAACTTCGGGAAGATGAGATCTTCCGTCTTGATCTACTCCCTACAACTTCAAGGAGATAAGGCTAAAATTCTTTTCGATCTGCTTCCTACAACTTCAGGAAGATGAGATCTTCTATCTTCAGTCTACTCCCTACAACTTCAGGGGGATAACGCTGAAATTCTTTTCGATCTGCTTCTTACAACTTCAGGAAGATGAGATCTTCTATCTTCAGTCTACTCCCTACAACCTCAAGGAGATAAGGCTGAAATTCTTTTCGATCTGCTTTCTACAACTCCAGGAAGATGAGATCTTCTATCTTCAGTCTACTCCCTACAACTTCAGGGAAATAAGGCTGAAATTCTTTTCGATCTTCTTCCTACAACTTTAGGAAGATGAGATCTTCTATCTTCAGTCTACTCCCTACAACTTCAGGGAGATAAGACTAAAATCTTCTTTTGATCTGCTTCCTACAACTTCAGGACGATAAGATCTTTTTTTTTCAGTCTACTCCCTACAACTTCAGGGAGATAAGGCTGAAATGGTCTTCGATCTGCTTCCTACAACTTCAGGAAGATGAGATCTACAAATCATTTGCTGAGGGACATGTCTTATAGACCTGATTTAGTATGTTTATGTTACATGTCTAAGATGCTATGATCAAAATGAATCAAATATTTCTAGCTACATATAACATGTCATGAAGATGATTCCTTTTAAAGGATTAGGATGCAATGAACGAAATGAATCAAATGCTCCTAATGAAATTTGCTACGATACAAAAAAGTTATGAGTATGATTCCTATTCTAGGTGTTATCACTTATTTGTTTTTCATTCTCGTTCATCAATCATGTTCTGCTCAACCAGCTTACCCCAATGTAATTTCTGAGTCAACCCTGCTTGGATCTTGAGACATGAAGTTGGTATCTTCCACTGCAACTTCAGGGGAATGACATTTGATTTCTTCCATATTTCTGTTACCACTCAGATGTGCAGAATTTGTATCACTTTTAATCTGTTACACCATTCCCTGGGTGTAATGACCAGATGTATGTGTCTGAATGGATGCAGGGTATCCTGAAAATGATCCCCTTTTACATTTGAATTGACCTTGTTCGTCATTTTTCAATGTGGTATCACAACAAAATTGTTTTATCCAATAAGAATCTGAAGGGAATCATTTTTCAATGTTTCCAGCCTTTAGGCTTGGTGAGTTCTGAACAATAGCCATGTTTTAGATTCCTCATATTGTTTAGAAGCTTCTAGAGTAATATACGAAACTCCTTTTATGAAGGTGTTTTTAGTCCATTAATCGTTATTTCAATAAAATGCTTGAAAAAGATCACAACAATGAACATGAAAGAATTTAATCAGGAGCATAGCTCGAAACAAATAAGTTATAAAAGATAACCAAGAAAATTGATTGGGGTGTATCTTTGAAAAGCATAAAGTAATCAAAGATTTAAAATGGGTAAAATGGAAAACTAGATGCCCCAAATATCGCAGTCTGAGCTTCTCTGTTCCGATTTCTTGAGGACCATTTTAAACTCAATATATGTTTAGGGGATCCGGAGTACTCTATCAATGCCCCAAGACGTAACATACTTCTTCATTGTTAATTAAAATGTAGCAAGACTACCGTGTGCCCCACTTTTGATCAAAATTTGAGCCGACCTTTTCGGGTTTTCAGCTCAAAGCCCCTTTGGTCTCAAAGCGCCATTTGCGGGTTTTCGCATTAGCCTCTCCCCTTTTTTTTTTTTGAAATTTTTTCGAAGCGCCCTTTACGGGTTTTCACCTTGGTCTTTCCTCTTTCAGGTAAAATATCTCTTGACTAAACCTGGATTGGACAAGTCTTTGCCGTCCATCTCAGTCAATATCAATGCTCCTCTAGAACAGGCCCTACATAAGTCATTCCCAGTTTGGCATATGCTCCTCTAAAATCATTTTGTAGAGGAAAAATCTTTTTCAACATCAGGATTATTCGTGGAATTCCCTAAGATAAACTTCTTTAACGTAAGCTCGCCTCATCTGGCCGTGACGAATAGCTTTTAACTTTTTCTTTAATTAGGTTCAATTGGCAAAATGCTTCAATTCTATAAACTAATGGGTAAGATGTTGCCCTCAGCGAAGGTTCTGGCCGACGTTCAATAAGACAGAAGGTAATGGTTGCTTCTTATGCCAATCCTTACAAGTCTAAGTCACCTTTCATAATTTTTGTTGTTTTTCTTTTTATATTTTTTTTCTTTTGGCAACTTTTGCTGTATAGTGATATGCTGCCTGATCTTTGGACAAACTGTAAACTTTGACTTTGTACAATTATGCATTCTGTGCTGGCATCTGATCCTTTTATTCTTCATTTTCATTTTTTTGGATTTTTTTAAATTTTGATGATTGTCGACTTTGCAATATTGGCATATGAAGCAACATTCACCCTCTTAGTGAAGGAGACGACGACCATAGCGATGAATCGATGCCAACTAGAAGCATTTGACAAGATTGGACCCATAATATCCATGCCCAACATATAGAAAAGTCTGTGAAGAAAATAGAAGAGTCACATAAATCTCTTCTTCTTCAATTCAGTATTTATGGTATGACTGATGCAATCCCCTTCCATGGTAGACCAACAGTGCCCCATTCTCTTGTTTAGCCCGCGTCTTATCAGTCCAGGCATGTCCTGATATGATCATGCGAAAACATCTTTGAATTTTCGAAGATAACTCAATAATGTCTCGCTTTATTTCTGTGATGAGCTAGGCTACAATCTTCATTCCTTTCCTAGGCTCGCAATATCCAATGACCCTTTGTAGAGTAAGGTCTTTTTCGTCTTGTTTCACTATTCTTAACAAATTAGAAGATAGGTCACAATCTCTATTATCTTCAAAGTCCTTAGATCCCCTAGGCCCATATCTCATTCAAAAAGGGAGTCAGTAACAATGTTGCTCATGTTGTTGATATCTGGGTACCTAGGTATGAAGGCAAGAAATCCAAAGAATAAATAATTCTAAGGATTTTTATTTGTATGGTGATGAATGAAGAATGAAAGAATATTCTAATAAAATGAAAAAATGTACAGTATGAAATGTAAAGAATAAAAGAATATGTATTCAAAAAGATGCATTTTATTGAAATAAAATTTTGAACATAAGCCTATTTCACAAAAGGGTTCTTGTTGCCTTTAAGCTTAAGGCAACAGGCATGTTTTGAACATTACTCTAGATTAGCCCTAAAAGTACAGGGATTTCTTCCACAGTTTCATTATTCAAAACACTGCCAAGTACACAAGGGTTTGGAAACTTCATTCTCTGATTCCCTCTTTGATTTCTTCAAGGAGTAGCAACTTTCTTGTCTCCTCCTTCAATTACCACATTCACTACCTCATTAAAGTGATCAGGTTTTGATGGATTGTCGAACTTCACAACTCCCATTTTAATGAACCTTTCGACCAACTTTTTAAACATATTGCAGTTTTCAATTGAGTGGTCTTTTATTCCCGCGTGATACTCACATTGGGTATTCTCGTTATACCATTTTGGGAACGAAGATTGCAACGGTTTCGAATAAAATGGGGACACCATGTTTGTGTCAAACAAACTTTGATATAGCTCCTTATACGTCATGGGGATTGGCGTAAATTGGAGCATTTTAGAGTTTTGCCTTGGGGAAACCTAATTGCTGGTAACTACCATCCTTGACTGATTTACTGTAATCGGCTCTGAATGACTCTTGTTATACTTACCGGCATTATTCGTTTTCTTTTCCTTCTTCTTCAGGGCTTTTGAGGTCGCTTCTCCTCTTTCCTTCGTTTCTACCAGAGTAACTGGTTTAGCTTGATCATCGATCGGGTTAAAACCTATTGGAGAGTAAACGATTTCTTCCTCCTCTTCTACACTGTTGACTGTTGGACCACTCCTCTTTTCAAATCTTTCGGCTAGTAACTGGATTAACTGGCCAATCACATTCTTTTGGAACTCTAACATTTGTTCCCACGTTTCTTACTGAATCACAGTCAATTGCCCCTGTATTTATATTTGTATTTGTTCTATTCTCTCCAACCTTTGTTCCATGTTTTCCAAATTAAATAAAATATTTTTACCTAATTAGGGTCCTTTTGTAAAAGTTTAATGCAAATGATGCAATGTAATGCAAATGCATGAATCCAAAGAGGTATCGATTCCGGATCAACTTCATTTTAGGAAACTTTATTAGAAAACAAAATCCTTTACATAAAACGGATTACAAATATACTTTCGATCTAAGTCCCAGTGTTCTGACTTTCCTACACAACAAAGCCAACTCTTGACAACAATCTGACTGCAGCTCATACTTCGTGCTCAATGTATCCGCTTTTATTACCAAAGTCGAATCTAGACTATTGTTTTGCCCATGAGATAATTTCAACTTCTGACTCGATCGTGAGAATGGTGAAGTTCTTCCTTCCAATGCCCTTCACTTGTTTTAAGAAGCCTGATCTAAAGTTCACAACTGTGCATTGCTGCTTCTAACTCTTCAATCTTACCCTTTATTTCCTTGATCTTGTTTAGGCTTGACTTTAACTCGATCGCGGAATTTATTACTTCGATAGTGATAAAGATAATCGTCCAAGCTTAGCATTGATCTTTAGAAGAAGATTTGTAAGGTATTGATCATACCCTAGCTGGTACCATACACTGAGTCACAATGCCATACTCAAAAAGATTCTTCCGTTTCCATGTCCCATAAAGATCAGAATTTTTTCTATGAATAAGTGAACAAAGAAGGAATTGTGGAGCTCCAGGAAGTTTAGATTGTGTCTGTTGAAACATTTTTCCAACTCTAACCACAAGTGAAAGGTGTCTATTCTGGTTCATCTCATTGAATATATAAAATGAGGGATCAATACAAATTCCTTTCATTTCTCCACAATGGACCAAATCCCTTAAATATTGTTTGGATCACAACGAGGAGCCGAGAAGTTCATAACAGCCCATCCTTTAATCCTAGATGGCTTCACCAATTTCTTGTTGTTAAAATTCCAACGCCCATTCCTTGGAAAGAAATCTTCACTATTGCTCGCTCTTATCCTTAGTGCTAGCAGAATACGTCCATCCACTTGGGTGACTATCTTCATTTGAAAGAGAAACGCTGTAATGGTAGAAGTGTCCATCCGTACTCCCCACGCTCACTCTGAAGTGATTGGTAAGTATAGTTACCTTCTGCCCTTTAGTTCTAACACCACGCCTTGCTATAGGGTGTCGTACAATCTTCTTCACATTTGATTCTGTTTTGATCGAAACAACATAAAGAGGAACAAGTAGCTGAGGAGGCAGGGATTCCAGCGCTGCCCCATTTCCCTCTTGCTTAAACGAAACCATACCCCTCTAACTACCTTTGCTCCGACCGTATACGAACGATTGCATTGCCTTCCACTTTATCAAGGAATTCGTTCTCCATAACCAGCTTTCTAACTTAAAAACTGACCGTGAATCGATACCTATAAAATATGAAATGACATGCACAAAAAATGAAATACAACGAGTTAATACCACAGAATAAGATATAAAGCAAGTAAAATAACGCACACCTATCTAGGTAACTACTAAAGTTTGGCATAGCTGTACCTACGGTGGGTTATTAGGGTTTACTATATGCGGTTTAGCTCTAAAGTTAAGGTACCTGAACCAGTAGATTCCTCGATCCTCACCCATTATAGGCTCATACGGATCGAGTTCAGTTCAGGGGAATACATTTCCCTATGGCTGCACGGAGGTGAAAACCTCACGAAGACATAGGTACGGATGTATCCCGAAAGTGATTCACTGTCCTGCACGGAGGTGAAAACCTCACGAAGGAGTAGCTTCTCACTCCCACTTAAGGGTGTGACCACAACGGTCATGCAATGCAATGCAGAGATATTTTATACAAACAGAATTGTATGCAAATGAAAAGGATCATAATTTTTAAACCAGATTTTTAAATTCAGACATAAGGACATGAAACTATCGATTTTACGGCTTGACCCTCTTATTGGTCCTCAGTGGAGTCGTCAAGCTGTCGAAACCATTTTTAAAAGTTGGATTTTTTTAAAAAAAAACTGGGATCGACTTTAAAAAAATAAAAATGGGAGTCGCCACCAATCTCCTTTTACTTAGGTGTGATTGGATCACCTTATAAAACGTTTTATTTTAAAACATTTGATTTTGGTCCATAAAAACCCTGATAACGCCCAAAAATTGGTACCTAATCGATAAAATCATGTCCAAATGTTTGAAATTTAAAAGTATTTAAAAATATGATTTTTTTAAAAACTTCGAGCCATTTAAGTTAAAACTTGAGATTTCTTTGTTTCGAGGAAATATAAACATCACATCCAGTGCGTTAGGACATGATATTTTAAAACCTTCGTAATTAAAGCCATCTCACAGTTTATAAAACTTGTAAAAGGATATTTAGTTATTTAGCCAAACGGAAAATCGCAACCCAGTAAGTTAGGGCACTATTTTTCGAATTTCTAGATACCAAAACATTGCCTTATTTTCAAAAACCTTACCTCGAGATAACATAATGTCACATCCAGTACATTAGGACACGACATTTTAAATTCCCGATAATAAGGTTTTATATTTGGCAAACTTGAATTTTGAAAATGGAGGGATATCTAATATTTTGAGTTTTACGAGAAAAATTACAGCCCAGTAAGTTAGGGGCACGATTCTTCTCGAAGACTTCAAATATCGCATGTCACCGTTAAAAATATTTTACAGAAAATCTTTAATTTAAAAGGTATTTTTATAAAAAATGGTATGAGTAAGACATCGTAACATGCATATCAATTCTACAAGTTATATTAACAATAAATAATCAATAAATAATATAACATAAATAAATAAATAAAAACATGCTAAACCAATAATAAACGAATATAAAGATACAAATAAATGTATATAATAATTAATAAAAATCATAATACATAATAAAATAATATAAATAATTAATAAAAATATATAAATATTATACATAAAAATAATTAGTAAATAATATATAATAATTTTAAGTAAAAACATTTATATACATAATATACTAATTATAAAAATTATATATGTAATAAACAATATAAATAAAATAGATTATATATTATAATAAACTTTATACAAAACAAAATTTTAAAACTAATATATAATATAATGTTTAAAAATATAATAAATAAATAATATATAAATACTAAAATATAAATTATTAAACCGAGTAAAATAATATATAATAATTAAATATATGTATAGAAATAATAATAAAATAAGAGAATTTTATCTATATGTATTTTTTACAAAGTTAACAAAATAAAGAATATAAAATTTTAATAAAATAAAATATTTTAAATATAATATTAGAATAATAAAATAAATAAATAAATAAATGATGGAGGATTAAATTGAAACAAAAAGTAAATTTTAGGGCTAAATCATAAAAATAACAGTATAATAGGACTTAATTGTAAACTTGATATATAAGTTAAAAATTGCTTTTAAAAAAAATATTTTAACATTCTTAAAAAAAACTGAAGGAGAGATTTGAAATGCTCTCTCTCCCTTCGGCCTAGAGTTTAACTCCGGTCCCAGCTCCGGTGATGCGCCGCTGTACGCGCCGCCACACGCGCTACTTCAGACGGTGGTCAGAGGTCAACAACTCCACGATTTAAAAGGTAATCTCTTCGTGTTATTTTTTTTTAAAAGAACAAAAATAAATAAAAATGCATAGATTAAAAAAAATAAGAAAAGCAGAATGAAAATATCTGGAAAATCACCTCTATTCTTTTATTTCTATATTTTGAATTTTTTTGGTATTCTGTCTGCATTTTTTCTCTGTGTAACAGTGTTTATCCTCTTCGTATTACAAATTCTTGGGTTTTTTATAACCCGAAAATAAAAAAGAAACATATTTTTTCTATATTTGCTACCACTTCTTTCCTTTTAGCAGGCAATTGATGAAGATCTCGGCAGCGATGGAGTGATTAGGCGCGGATCGCGGCGCTATCGAATGCGCGAAGGTTGCGGCGCGATGGTAGCTGGCTTGGGCGCGAGGAATCTGTTGCCGTGCCTAGGGTTTCCCCAGAAACCCTAGGTCTCTGAGTTCAATTTTGGAGTTGGGCCATTTTGGGCCTGTCTGTTGGTGTTGGGTTAGTGGTTTAAGAATAGGTCTGGGTCTGAGGGTGTATTCGGGTAATGGGTCAATATTTTGTAATTGGACTTTGGTGAACTAGACTTTTTATTTTTTATTTTTTTATTTTTTTATTTTGGTATTCAAGGGCCCGGGCAAATTGGGCCTATAACATTTTGCATTATTTTTTATCATTATTATCCCTTTTTTTTTTAAAGGCATTATTAAAACATCTTTATATATTGAGTTTTGAGGAGGGACTTTAGATGATACTGTGCTCAAGTTAATTAATTTAAAGCATATTATATGTAACACCCCAAACCCGGCCTAGAAGTTAGGCCCGAATCTGGAATGTCACATTAAAGGCACAATTCAAAACGGTTTTGCTAATTTAAAAAAAATCTTAAGGCCCAAAAGCCCAAAAGCCCAAAATCTTTTAGTCTTATTAATTAAAGATAAAAACCCATTTTATTAATTTAAGTATTTCAGAAACCAAGTTTGAACATAAGAGCTTACTTAGGTTTAATAAATAAATAAACAATTAGTCTCAAAACCCAAAATAAATCTAAAGTCAAAACGGAGTACAAGGCCTTATTACATCCACCGAAAATTAAGTAACTAAAAACATGTATTTTGAAACAAATAAATGAAAATTTAAGCCTCTTGTAGTGTGACCGCCTCTGAGTCCTCTTCCACGTCAAGTTGTCTATTCGGGATTACCTGAAACATTAAATTAAACGGGTGTGAGTTTCGAAACTCAGTGTGTACAACCCTTGGCAAACAAATCACTTACAAATATTCACATTAGGCCTAAGCCCTATCAAAATCGGTCGTCTTGGACTTTAGCCCACAATGACCTCATATCATAGCATATCGTATCATTCATAAACAAATAATGCAAACCCACCCCAAAGATCCATCCGCTACACACACCATTTCCCTTCCAACCTTGTGACTCCTGTGGGGAGTTCTAGCTCGACCCACCCCTCCGCTACACACCAAGGGTAGCCCGGTTGAGGTACTACCGAACGTTGCAACAAAGCTGCTAAACACATGTTGGGCTTAAAGCCTTCTGTGGATCCATATCATATGGCCATGCGATCCTAGATCCATACCATACGGTCATACGATCCTCAAATCTTCCTCCGTACCATAATTCCCACCCATATGCATCCTAAGCAGAATATCATATGAATGCATCAAACACGAAAGTAACATCCATAAACTTATATTCGTCATATAGGGGTATTTTCGTCATTTCACTACCCAGGGGTATTTTCGTAATTCTATCCTATAGGGGTATTTTTGTAATTTTCCAACATAGGGGAATCTTGGTAAATTTTACAAAATAGGGGTATTTTGGTACTTTCACAAAATAGGGGTATTTTGGTACTTTACAAATCTAGGGGTATTTTAGTAAATTTTACAAATATTAGGGTATTTTAGGAATTTTGCAAATATAAGGGTATTTGGTCCTTTTCGGGTTTTAGCTATGAACTTTGGCCCATCAACAAGTCCTCGCGGCTAAAGTGAACAGACACTACGCACCAGGTAGGATTCTAGAAAAGAGGAGGTGGGCCACTAGGGCCGCTTAAGTACCAAGCTCTCCCTAGATCCACTCCTAGACATGCGTACGTCTGTTGCCACACTCTAACCCATCGACTTGTTCATAGACATGTTTAATTAGATTAAGTCTTATGGAATTTAAGAGTTGTTCAAACTAGGCCTAAGGTTCATAAACCCTAACATACATGTCTACGTCCCCATAAGCCCATCAAGCCCAAATCTAATCATATGGCCTTTTAGGCCCCAAACAAATCCAAATCGTGTATCATGCGTGACTAACTCAATACGTTTAACAAACCAACCCATTTCATCAATTCTTAGCCTCAGGGCCTACCAGACCCATTTAGCCACTTTCGGCGCTAATATCGTGTGTGTAGTGTTTGTACACACCTGGTAACCTTGCGTGCTACGAACCCCTTAGCCACGAACCTACAATTGACATCACCTAACGATTAATCATAACTTAAGATGCATTTTATCAGAAACCGAAACCTCACTGCAACCTTACCGTGTGCCTTGCTTTCTCGTAGCCCTTCCTTTGCCACTATTGGCGATTATCCTCTAGATCTGCATCCAAACACCTATATCGTCAATAACCAAGTGACCCATCTTGATCATAAGTCACCCTTATGAGCCACAATAGATTTGGCCACTTATTAAAACTCTAGCTGAATTGAGAATACTTACTACCTTGATAACAATCCTTACCTACTACGCTTGCGATTGCTGATCCGCACCCTTATTAATACATGGTAACGGCAAAGAGGGGTTAGATAGCCCTTCGGCTTTTAACAAAACACATTAAAAATTCAACTAAGCTCTTACCAAAATCTTCCTTTGATCCTGCGACTTAAGTTTGGCTTTTGAGACTAGAAAGGTGACAGAGGCAATTCGGCAACACTTGGGGAATAAGAAATAAAAGTGATTTGGCTAGAACCGAGTGGTGAACCAAAAGGGAATTTGAGAAGGGAGGATATGAAGGATTCGGCTTTGGCACACTTAGAAAAACGTCTGCCTCTCACAAGTGATGAAATTCGGCTAGCAGAGAAGCAAAAATTCAGCATTAACCTAGGAACTTAATTCGGCACTCATATATATAGCCCCTAGCCAAACTTCCCTTCCCTCAGAGTCCAATTCGGCACCACTATATCCACCTCCCAATCCCTATATTTTCTCCATTATCTGCACCTTAAATTTCTCTCCTAAACACTCCTTTTCAGAGTCCCTTCCAACGCCAACTCCTTCTATCCAGGCACAAAAATAAAGCTCCTTAATTTTCCCTTTCTAGGCCTCGAACCTTGGACCACTTGACTGCCTAACACGCCACCTCATAGTCCCTATATGACGCCACTTTCCACTGGACTACAAGCCCATTTGTGTCCTCTCTCCTCTTAATCTGCTTATGAGGCCTCATGCTTGAGACTAGGGTCCACTAAGTGAGAAAAATAAATTTTTCCCTAAAGTCACCCTTAACTCTAAGGCTTCAATTAATCCCGATACTATCTTAATAATATTCTAAGTGCTACTTATGTCTCAAAAATTTTTAAACGCTCCCATTCCCAAGGCCCATTGGGGCATTGGGAAAAATGGGAAGGAGATGTCGTCATTGGCAGAAGGTAAAGTGGGCCCATATGGATTTAGTTTTCTCTGCAAGCGGGTGAAAAACCATATCATTGTACACTCGTTTTTTGGTTGGAAATTCTGCACAAGAGTCTTAGTGATAATGGTGGGGACAAAGCTCCATTATTATTGCATTACTTTTTTTCACCGAGATGTTATTATTATTATCATTATTCTTTTTGAAAGAAATTGTTAAAGCATCTTTATATATTGGGTTTTGAGGAAGGACTTTAGATGAACTGGGCTCAAGTTAATTATTTTGAAGCATATTAAATATAGGTTAATGGTAAATTCAATTATATTTTGTAAAAGGAATAATAAATTTCAAATATTATTGAATTATTAAATAATATTATTTTTCTAAGCAATCAACGATATTTTATTAAGAAAACAAAACATTAGAACAAGAAAGACAACAAAGTGCATTAGGGCACACATTACCCCAACCTAGATCAACATTAAACAATTTGATTGAGATCTCAGCAAAAATATTTTATTAAAGATTAACTTAATTTTTTTTTGGTGACAAAATGAAAAGAGAATTAATTACAAAAAATTAGTAGCAGTAATACTGTTCACCAAGCTTCATCTGTCAGACCTTATTTGATCTGCAACCAATGGAGGAGTTGCATGGAACATTTTGAGGCCGATGGGATAATCCTTCAAAAGACCGGCTAGAATATGAAGGGCAAAATTCAGTTCCCTTGGTATTTGTTTAATTTCCAAGTTCCATTCCCTTTTTCAAAGTTCTTGAATTCTTAAAATCAAATCTTTGTTCGGTTGTCCTTTGATGCCTTTCTTGCTCCCTTTAATTGCAAGAGCACAATCAGTCTCAACTAGAACTTTATTCCATTTAGGATCCCAAGCCGTTCGAAGTCCATCATAGATAACTTATAGTTCTACTTGCTCTACACTACATCTTCCAATGTTACGTCCCATCCCCCACAATTATTTGCCATACTCGTCTCTTGCTACTGTTGCCAAAAAAGCCAAACCAGAATTCAGATTGCGAGCTCACTCAGCATTCAACTTAAAAGAACCAAAAAGTGGTTGACTCCATGTTTGAACTTCATGCTCATCTCTTGCTACTTATTCCTCAGCCGCATCTTCTTCGTCGTCTGCACTTTCATTATCACCTTCATCCAAGTGGTTCGATGTACCCTCACTGAACCTGATCGAAAGAAGTAATTCATTGGTTCTTCTGTAACCCATGTGCCTGCCAAAATTTGCATCGGATTGGAGGCCTATGTAAGTCAATGCCCCCTGGTATAAGTGCTTCTGCCCCAGGACATCGATCCACCGAAGTTGAAATCGAACACATTGATTGAATATCAAGCCTGAGTGTTGAGGTTCAAGTTATGCTCAAACCCCAATTAGTAGTGGCCATCGAAGTTTAAATTCGTGCTGAAAACTAATGAATGTCTACCCATAGATGTTTCAAGGACAACGTAGTAGAAGCTTTGTAACAAACCAGTGAACCCACTGCACAATCGTGTAGTAGGACTTTTTGCTTCAGCTTTGGTTCCAACATTAGCCGCAACGGTGGCTGAAGATGGGCCAGATCCATCAGCCTCGACTAACTCGACATATAACTCCATTACAGAGCAACGCAAAAAAATGATCGCCTCAAGCTCGAGCTCATCTTTCACATCAAACAGCTCATACCTATAGGGGTTAACGGAAGCAAGATATCTACATTGCAACCTTGAAATTCTTTCCCGGGTCGAACCCTCAACTTTCCTCCTAATTCTAGTCCATAGCTCACGCAATTAAATGACATGATTGAATGCCAATTCCATAGATTGGATTCCTATCCACCCAGACATTTGTATTACAGATTTGATAATCGTAGTAAATAACAGATTTTACTCGTCAACTCATTTCAATATCGGTTACGAATTAGATGAGCAAAAGAAAAAATATAGTAGACAATTATCCAAAGAAATGCACACAATGTTGGCAACTCGACTGTTCAATGTTTGATATGAATTTGCTACGTGCCTAAGTTATGAAAATTACGTTACTTTAATAGGAAAATAGAATAAGGAGAGAGACAATGTGTGCTTTAAAATTTGTTTCTAAATACGCACTTTCATTGAACAATGATGATGAAATGTAAAGTATTACTCAAAAACGCGTTTCAAAATTCATATATAATTTTATCATAAACATGTTTCTCGGGGTATTCAGTGCCTCATAACATGCTCCAAATATGCAGAAAGATTCATAGGGTTTTGAATATATTCGTCAAAGACGCTAGTCCTGCAGCATGTTTTCGACCACTGGAAATTTCCACTTTGCAATCCCACCCTTCCCCTACGCCTATAAAAGGGGTTTCCCACTTCGCACTTCATCATCCCTCAAACATCTTCTCCCCCAACCTCTCCATCCCTCCACCATTTTAATTCGGTTTCTAATAAATTTTGGATCATTCGAGGTATTCTTGAGTCACCGGAGGTGCAATATCGCTTCGAGACACACACATTTCATATATTATACAGAGATGAGACCATTACCTCTGAAACCTTTTCCTGGGAAATTCGGTTTTGGGGTAATTTTATTTTGTATGCTCACTGGTAGAAGTCTACATAGAGGTCTCAATCAATGACCATTATGCGGTCATGGATCAAGGTATAACAGGAGAGCCAGTTGACGGTCATTACACGCCACAAGCTCAAACTTTTCGAATACCCGGAAATGTTGTCTTATAAATATCATACAAAAGTTTCAGGGCTTAATCATACAAAAAAACTGTGAGGCTTCCCACTATAATCGGCGTAATTTTTTTCTCTATTCCCAGGCAGTCGATACCTTTAACCTTCCTTCTTATCCAAAGATCGACACCGCCATGGGCCTAGGAGGACTCTCAGGCGGGGAGCGACTATTGCGATGTAGTAAAGGTGATGCTCCTTTCTGGGAGACAGCGATTGTCGTTATTAAACAACTCATTAATCACTACAACTTTTGTCACGCCAATCGGAGTTTGACCTCTACTGTGCCAGAACATTTGCTCTCTGCCTGAAAGCCCTCTTGTGTCCACCTCTGTGTCAACCCTCAGCCAAGAATGAAAGGTTAAAGATACCAGTTGCTTTGAAACCTAAGCAAATATTTGAAATTTCATGAATAGTAAGAGTCATGGACAATTCTACATATACGTGTATTTATGGTTCCTATTCTTTATAATGTTCTTATGAACTTTCTTCGGAATACTAAGTAAATATGTAAATATATATTAGATTTATTTTTGAAAACATATTTATAAGTATGAAAACATAAAAGTGCATCATAATATTATTAATTATAATTAAAATAATAATATTTTTATAATATCATATATGAATTCACTAATTAAAGAATTTTAACGTATATGAATACTGTAAATGTTTGATCTCAATTTTATGACACGTGACTTTTTTTTTCCTCTTTTGAGGAAGTGAGATGAGTGAATAAAGAGTAGAAAAAACAGGGAAGAAAGGTAGGTGATAACGTGCTTAATTCACATGTTTTTATGATTTATTTTAATTAATTTTGGTATTTTAAGGGCAAAGCCTGAACAACAAACGCAATTAACGCGGCTCGAACCAATGCCACTCTTAAGGTGGTGAACACCCTTAACCATCAGGCCATCACATAGGGTTCATTAGCTTTTAGTTTTTAAGTTATATATATAAATAGAGTTAATATAATTTTTTGCCCTGAATTTGGTAATTAGATTTATTTTGGTATTATTTTTTTTGTCTACTTGAGCACTTGAACTTAATAATTAGGTTCATTTTGATCCGTGAACTTGAAAAATATAAAAGTTTGATGATGTAATATACTATGCAACATCATCACTTGAAAATTAAAAAATTAATATAATTTTTTCAAGGGATGAAGTGGTATAATCCAATAGCGTGACATTCAGTATTTTAATAATCGGATTGGTCATTGACTAGGTCAGGCCACCAGTTTTCAATTCAACCAGTTTGATTGGTTTGACTATAGGACCAACAATAATTAAATAAATAATTAAAAATCTTCAAAGTCTTAAAATATTTAAAAATAAAAAACTTATTAAATCGATTCAACCTATTTACCTATCGACTTTTGTTTCGATTTTCAATTTTTATCAATTTCAAGTAGGTTCTAAAGTTAATCCATTCAACCCTTTTGTTCAGACCATTATGTTGATCAGTTCTTAGACCGTCTGATCCGGTCATATTCCATTAACACTGGTCACATTATCAAATCTTAATAGAATTCAAGTTTAGAGACCAAAATGGATCAAACTACCAAGTTCAAGAACCAAAGTAGATGAGAAAAAATAAATACCAAAATGAACCTATTTGCTAAGTTTAGGGACAAAAAATTATATTATTCTGTATAGATATTACGGGAAGGGAGGGGGTCAGCCATTGTTAGAGAATTTTAAAGTTTTAACATGTTTGTTTCTTTTATTTTCAATAAAATTTCCTTCCAATAATTGTTTTCATTGTTCTTTGATTATAAGTACCTAAATTTCAACTTAGCCAAAAGTAGATAAAACTTAGATGTTGAGTTGTGAAATCTGAAACAACACTTTATTCCTTTTTCACTTTAATATTCGTTTATTCTCCGATTTTGAGATAGATACGATTGTCTTATAGTATGATTCTTGTCATCATTTCGAGAAGGGACCTTTGTTCGATATTTAGAATAATCAAGGTTGGTAAAAATAATTCAATTCGTAGTTATCATCTTAGTTACTAAAGAACATGTTGGAAACTATAAAACTGGCAATTTGGTACAAGAGGGAGTGTCAACTTCCTTGCCCACCAAACCTTATATTTGGGGTATGTTGATTATATGGTGAATATCTAACCCATTATAGAAGATCGTTCTTCTTGGGAATACAAACATTAATAATTGATTTGGATCGAAATTTCCCAAAAGCAGCCCCTTGGATTATGGACTTTAGATTGGATCGTGATTTTGCTGATGAGCTATCATAGAATCCATATTTACTTCATATGTTATTATTATATTGTATTATTCTTATGTTATTACTATTTTATTGTATTATTATTATGTTATTACTATTTTATTGGGATTGTGTTAGATCCTCTTTTGTAAACAAGTCTCGAAATTTTAATGTCTAGAGACTTGCCTAGGAAAATGTACTGAGTGTTGGGCACTTAATCTGTTCTTAAGAGAATACTTTTGTAAGATTGTTATTTTTATAGTGAAACCTATTGTTGTGGTTTTACTTGCTATAACCACATGGGGTGATCATAGTGGTGAGAATGTTGCATTTTTAAAGTGAAAGAATGAGAGAAACGATCACAATGTGTTGGATTGAGTAGGTTCACTTTGTAATTGTTGAAAAGAGCGCATATTTCTCACTGAGCTAGGCTCCACAGACACAGGGACACTAAACTGCGTAATCATCTCCTTGAGTCTTATGTGTTTATTATTTTTCATTTAGTACTTGAAGGAGTGCCTACCAACTTAGGCACAAATCTGGTTGCGCAGTTTTTGCTCTTAGCAATGCCCTTTTTGCTTACAAAACAAATTAGCATGGTACGATTGGGTGATAACATGAGATTAAGCAATCTAATTTAAATGGTCCACGAGTTGAAATCATTAATTAGAATTGGGTTCCTCTCGTTCGCAAGGTTATCAAGAACTTAAGTCGTAAGAGCTACTGTTAAGGTTGTTCAATTGACAATGGTTATTTGTTAGGTTGTTCCCGTAGTTAATTTACAATTAAAGAATGATTCATGGTTTGAGGTTATTCATCGATCACTTTAACCAACTTATAATTGAGTGAGAAAGTATCCATAGTCTTTGATCAATTATAAAACCAAAACTAACATCATACCTGAGGCTGGAGGCTTTATTAATTTGATTTATTCTACTTAATTTTAAAATTACTATTTATAATGTGATTCATTGTTGTTCCGATTTTATATATTTATTTTTTTATATTTTAAACTCCATATTCTTTATTTTTGCAGGTTTGAACAAGCATTTGGGCAAGACTTTGTCCATGATAAATTCTAGTTGCAAGATACTTTAAATTTAATTAGACAATTTTTTGTGTGATCGACCCTACTTCCCTATCTACTTACTTTTATCTTCTTTTAGGGGTAAGAAATTTAATTTTGGTGAATTAAGCACACATCAGAAGGAATGAGAGGGAAAAAAGGTTTAATTATGTTCTTAGTCACTATCTTCTTCACATAATTGAAATTTAGTATTCTACTTTTAATTTTGGAAATTTAGTCACTCTACTTTTAATTCCAAAAATTTTATCATATACACTTTTGATTTTCTAATTAAAATCCAATAGAGAACTTTATCAAAAGACTTCTGTTAAATTAGATTGTGTTGCATTTAAAAAAAATGACTTTCCTTTTGTTTCTTTGAATAGTACTAAAGAACCTTATCACTTCAAAATTAGAATCGAAAACCTTACAACCCCAGATTCAACATTTTTATTTGCTTCTTTGACATTCAATGTATGTAATGTTGTCCACAAGTGTAATTTTTTTATTTTAAAAATAGTACATAATCCAATTTATTAAATATCTTCTGTAAGTGTTATTAATTGAAGTTTAATTATTAAATTAAAAGAGCAGAGGGACGAAATTATTGGGATTAAAAATAAGGGGACTAACTTTAAAAGTTTGAAGAGTTAAGGATTGATAGCAGAATTACACAAAAAAGAAAGGGAAGTAGGAAAAAAATTAAAAGTTAAAATTTTTTGTATGCTTTGGTTTTTATGTTGAATTTTTGTAAGTATAAATTTTTTTTTTCCTCATAGAAAGGAAAAAGAACATAAAAGAGTCTAAAAGAAACTAAAAAACACCATAAGAACAATAAAAGAACCAAAATGGGAACCCAAATTACACCCAGGCAACAAAAAATTCCTCAGCGGTTGAGTTGACATATACTCAAGTGGTTTTCATTTTTTTTTCAGCCAAAATAATTTTATTATTATAGCCTTATAAGGGTGAAGCTAACAAAGAGGTTAGAGGAAAAGAATCCATAACACAAAAAGCAAACCTAAGAAAACACCTAGCCAAAAAAGTATAACAAATAGTCACCAAAATACACAAACCCCTACAAATGCCTTGAAAGAAAATAAGGCCAACAACAATAGAAAACTTTAGAATCATCATTGGAGAACCCAAGTAATGGAAATCTAATCTCCCATAAAGCTTTAATCTCACAAAATCACCATCCTCTTAAAAAATCATATTTAACAAAGAGAAATTTGATGGACCATAAGAACTTTCTTAAGTCTTCTTCATCAAAGCAAATACAATTTAAAACCACTTCCAAGAATTACATAAATAACCAACAAAGCTCACCCTTTCAACGCAAAAGAAATTAGAAACCATGAAATAAGTCAATAAACTCCGATCAAAAAATCATTCATGAACAATAAGCATAAAGAGAAATCCAAAGACAATTTATGTTATTTTCTAATTATTTTTTCAAGGGTTAAATATAAAATTAGTACCAAACTTGTCCACTTTTTCTAGATTGGTATCTATTGTTGTTGTTTTTTGTCCCAAATTGGTAAACGAACCTTTTTTTGTTAACTAAATCGGTACCTGAGTCTAACACTGTTAAATTTAGGACACATGGTAGAATAATATTTTGACACGTGGCATATATGATTTCATGGTGACGTCATAATTATTAAAAAAACTTTTTTTCTTTTGACTTCCCCCCTTTTTTTCTATCATTTCTTCTTCTCAAAGAGCAACATATGGAAGCGATAAGAGCAACATATGGAAACGATGACTCATCGGACTCCAACTCCTACCACTTCCATCTGTTGTTCTTCCTGCCAATTCCAAACCTCAAATGAAGGAGACATTGTCGTCTCCTTTCCCTCTGCCTCTTGTTTCTCTCCTCCACCCTCCCAATTCCCTTAGTAATTCAAACTACAACAAATTTCCCATAATTTTCTTTTACTAAAATATTTTTCTTTTTTTTCCTCATCAACTATTTCTTTTTTTTTTTTTTGATAATTAAAAAAAGGTCTTTGAATTACTTACAAACTAGTCAGCCCAATAGAGTGAGAAGCTTCCCTCACACTGAAGGCAACTATGTTTTGCACGTTTACATTCTAGGTATTTTTTTTTGAATGGCCACATTTCTTTATCGATAGTATTGAATTGAATGAATGCCTTTTTTTTCCTTACTCTGTTAATCATTTCAATTTTTATACCGTCAATATCAAAGAAAGAGATAAGCCAATTTTTAAAGAAGTTTCATCCTTGGTTACCAAGCTCCATGTTGTGGATATTAAGGCACCATTGAATACACTGTGTAAAGAAGAACATAAACTTGAACAAGCGGCATTGGGAAGGGAATTTTATACAAGTTTAGGAAGGACATTTCCTATTAGAGTTCACCAGATTGACTCTATTGTAACAATGCTTTGTCAGAAACTTCAATTTCAAAAGCGATTTGATGTTATTCTTTACTATTATTATTCTTAGTTCCATTGTTAAAAGAAGAATTGAATCTTTGGGTCTTCTTTCTTTTGATTCAAGGATATGGTTTTGATCTTTGTTCTTATAATACAGTACCTCCGTCAATATTCCTCTAAGAACTACAAATCATAAACACTTTGACATTACGAAAAGAGAAAATTTCCAACCACACAACTATTTGCACATTGTTCTAGGTTTTTTTACATTAAAAAAAATATTGAAACTCAATCTATCCACTAGACAAATACTAAAAAAAATCAAGAAGAAACTTGGGTCGAAGGAAGAAGAAGAAGAAAAAGAAACTATTAAAAAAATGAAAGGGAAGTCAAAAGAAAGTTTTTTAGATTATGACATCACCATGATGTCATTTACGCCACGTGTCACAATCTTATTATGTCATGTGCCCTAAAATTAACGGCGTTAGATCAGGTACCGATTTAGTTGACAGAAAAAAGTTAAAATACCAATCTTGGACAAAAAACCCATAAGTACCTATCTAGGAGAAGTGGACAAGTTTGGGTTTCTATTTAACCATTTTCTAAATTATATCATATTGCGCATATATAATTTATTATTTCATTCAATCTATAAAATGAATGACCATGTTATGTTGTGTTGGTATTGTTTATTAATTCATAACATAATTTATCATACAAATTTAATTTAAAAATATTTATATATTTAGACCCATGTTCCAATTGTGCTTGTGCTTTTTAATATTAATTTTAGCACATTAACAATTCTTATAGTCTTCACTATAACAATTACAAGATAATGTATGAAGTGCCATTGGAGACTTAAGTTTAATTTGTTCTTCATCTTGTTCTTTCGAATAACAAAATTGATTAACACATATTAGAAATCCTACAAAGCTTGTTGTAACAGCCCATTTTTCAGTAGTGTCAGAAATAGTAGTTCAAGACCATCAAATCCGATGAGTAAGCTTATAAATTTTAATATTTAGTATTTATGAGTCAAATGTGGTTTTAAAAAGATTTTTAAATTAATAATTTGAGTTTTATAAGGATTTATTAGGTCAAGTGGTTTAGAAAATGAGGTATAGAGACCTCGATTCTATAAACTGAGTCATAAATATTTTTATAAATATTTATGGAGTTTCATTAACGTAGTTAAAGTTTCGTTAAAAAATTTTAACATTTTGATAGTCAATTAATTAAAAAGGACTAAATTGAAAAAGGTGCAAAACTTGTTAATTAAGAGAAATAGTCATTAAATGGCTTAAATTATAAATGAGGGAGGACTTAAAGGACAAATAGACACAATGGAATGGCTAAAATGGCATAAACAGAGAAAAGAAAACAAAATAAGGTGAATTAGGGGCAAAATGGTCATTTGGTGAAATTAAGAAAAATAAAACAAATGGCTAAAATGATTTCTAGACATTTCATCTCTAAATTTCAGCCTAAAAACACCATTGAAGAGCTCTTAAGAAGCTGGTTTTCTATTTTGCTACATGTGAGTTTAATTCTTACCTTTTTTTGAAATTTTTATATTTTTGAGACTTTTACTATTAGGTCTAACTAACTATTTCATTAGTTTTTGATTTTATTGGAAATTTTGAAAGTTACCATTGAGGAATACTGGATATTTTTTTATGAAATAACATGGATTTAGAGCTTTAATTTTATTGTATGATGATTTTACATAGTAATTTTGATAGATATTGGTTTTAGGACAAAATTGTGAAACGGTTAAATATTAGGTTTGGTATTAAATTTCGGTTTATCAAAGGTTTTATGATAGCCTAGAATATTTAGATAAAGTATCAATTGAGAAAAATTAGTTAATTTGATAGACTAATTAGTTAAGGGGTTAAATTGTAAAAGTTGTAAAAGTTAGGGTAATTGTGTAAATTCAAAAAATTAAGGGGTATTAATTGTGAAGTGAATTGGGACTGAAATATATGCTAATGAATAAGTAATTTTATGTTTTAGATCAAGAGCCCATAGATGCTCGTGAAAAAGAAAAATTAGTAGAATAGTCCCTAAACTCCTACAAATATTACAATTTGACCCAGGTAAGTTCGTACGGTTAAACTTTAATATATATATATAAGTATTTTATTGATGAATGGTATTATATATATTTATTCATATCTATTGTTGAAATGAAATACTGTTAAAGTTGTGAAATTAAATTGAATGTTCAAAACAGATAGAACGCGAGATATGAGTACATTCAGCAATTGATGAATTGACGACATTGGAGGCAAGTGACAGTAAATTACCCAAGTAAACTGAGGTTAAGCATTTGTTGCGAACTTTCGTGTTTACTTTCTGTTTAGCTCTCACGAGCTTCTGTTTAACTCATATGAGTTTTCATTTAGCTCTTTTGAGCTTCTATTTAACCTTATGGGTTTTTGTTCAACTCTTACAAGCTTCTATTCAACCCTTGTGGGTTTCTGTTTAGCTCTGAGGAGCTTCTGTTCAACCTTCAGGCTTTTGAAAATGGTGTACACTTATCCGTAAGTCGTTCTTCGATTTGGGAAGATTTGGTAAGTGATTTATGTATTGAAATTAAAAGACATGTTGTTTATTATTGGTATTGATTTGAAACAAATGTATTCATCAATTAAAGTTGTGAATGGCAAGGAGTTATCATGAATGAATTTATTCATTTGGTTTGTTATAGTAGGTTCGGTAAGACTTATGTTTAACCCATTGAACTTACTAAGCTTTATTAAGCTTACTTGTGTTGTATAATGTTCTTGTAGATTTTCGTGAGGTCGGAAGATCGGATCAGCACATCAAGTCACACTTAGTCCCGGTAGTTTTTACAACGTACACTAAGTTTTATATGGCATGTATAGGGTTGATGTGGATTAGATTAAAGTTGTCTTGTATAGAGGTTATGAATGATGTTTTGTTTATATAATCTACCTAGATATATTATTTTGGTTTGGAAATGAAATAAATTATGATGTGGTTATGATGGATATATGCTTATTGGTAATTAATTAGTAGTAAACTTTAGTAAAATTTGTTAAATAGACTAAGTAGGTAAGTTTGAATGCTTTGTTATGGTATATTGATGTGGTAAAATGTTGTGTTTAGGTTGACACCTAAATGGGTGAGAAATGTGGCCTTGAAATGGCCTATTTTTGTCTACACTGGTAAAGACATGGGCGTGTGCCTCAATCGTGTGTGACACACGGCCTAGCACATGGGCATGTTGTCTGGTCATGTGTCCCTTGCATCTTTAAAATTTCAAATCAAAATGCCCAGGTATTCTCACATGTCCTAGCATACAGGCATGGGACTTGGCCGTGTGACCCCTGCACCTTAATTTTACAAGTTAGTATGCTCACATGACCTAGCACACAGGTGTGTGGCTTGGTCGTGTGACCCAAGTTAGAGAGTTACACATGCATGGACACAGGTTGGAACACGACCGTGTGCCCCACTACGAATGCCCACACGGTCTAAGACACGGGCATGTCTTTTGACCATGTGAACCACATGGCCTAACCACATAGGCATGTGTCCCCTGCATCTAAGCAAAATTTTAAACGTTTGTGAAAAATTCTCTGAGTTTTTGGTTTAGTCTCAATTTGTTTCTAATATGTATTTTGGGCCTCAAGGGCTCATATAAAGGACAATATGAGTGATTATGATCAGTTTCTGATAAGTATGTTAAATGATCTAAAATGTTCGTGTTTGATTTCAAAAGTCTGGTAATGCTCTGTAACCCTGATTTAGCAATGGATAAGGATTAGATGTTACATTTGTTTAGATTACTTAAAGTCAATGAATATATAGATAATCAACTTTATAGCCATTTACATTAAACTAAATGTCTTATCACATCGTGAAAATGGTCCCGATAACAATCTTCGTTCATAATATTCCAGAGACTATGCACTAGAAGGGTCTTTGGGCGTTGTTTCGGTATCATGGAGATGTTATTAACGCGTTCATTCTGGTGAAAAAAGCAAGAGTGGAAAAAGATTTGGCTTTGTGAGATATAGCAGTATGATGGATGCTAGAAAGGCCATAAGTTGGTTAAATGACTACGTGATTTTAGGAAATAGATTATTGGTGGACTTCGCCAAGTTTAAATGGAAAAGACAGATATGAAAAAAAAGTTTTAGTGAAAGGAAATTTAGAACAAAGAAAGACTGAAAAAATGAAAGGGAGGAATATGAAAAGTCACAAAAAATAGCAAAATGGAAGCAAGAGAAAACTTTTTGAGATATAGCAACAACCTGGATAAGACTAAAAAGGGGGATTGTAAAGCGAAGAATATCAGCATAAGAGTTCAAGGACATGTTGAAGAAAAGTAACATTGGAAGCTTCAAAGATGCTTGGTGGGTAAAACAGCAACGTGTTGTGATTCAAAGAGCTTATTTGAAATAATAGTTAGGAATGGATTAGGGGAAATTAAAATTAGAAGAAGCCAATGAAGGCACTTTTTTATTGAAATACCAGACGTGGAACTATTCAATGTATTGAAACAGAATGATTGGGCCTACTTGAGAGAGTTCTTTATCAAAATTGAGCCTTGGTTGGAGAAAACAATGGTGGAGGAAAGAGTGTCGTGGATTGAAGAGTGTAGCATCCTCCTGCACTATTGGAACTATACTTCCTTCAAAAGGATAGTTGGTGTATAGGAAGAGTTAATCTCTCTTAGTGAGAATTCAACATCGATTAAACATTACAATAAAATGTCAATGTTGGTATCTATCAATAAGCCGGAAAGAATAGACGAGCTAACCTATCTAAAGGTGGGGAAGATAAAATTTCATATAAGAGTTATTGAAATGGGTTTACCAGAATATTTAGGTGATAACAGTAGGGACCATGGCGTGAATAGGAGAAAAGACGGGGAATCAGTGCAGGATAAGAAAGACAGATTCGTATCAGAATCTAAATTGACGATGAGACTTGGATCGAAATAGGTTTTAGAGAAGAGACAAGGTTGGGAAAACGAAGCAATTAATATGTTTATCCTCAAAAAATCAAATGATAACGGCAGATGTCATAATACATTACAAAATACGTTAAGGTTGGAAGAGGAAAAATTGAGTGGAATAAGGGTCGAACCTAGTTTGGGAGAGAAAGATAAAAGTGGGTATAGCAATCGGGCTATGGAAGATGTGAATAACATGGACATTTCAGTAGCTAAATTAGGACTGGAAAATATGGAATGAGTCTAAGATGAGCAAAGAGAAATTGAGGAGGGTGTGGACCTGGTGGTAGATTTAGGCTTACAAATGGGTAACTCTAAAATGTTAAGGGGGAACTAGATTGCAGTATCCTTATTGAAAGATCGAGAGTTTTGGTAAGGGAAGAAACAGACAAAGAAAAAAGGGTTTCAGAGGAGGAATCTTCAATTTTTCTTAAACAAAAGAAACAAAAAAAAACCATGGTCGAAAGGTTATATTGATGTATGAAGTTCAAGACAGAATCCTTCTTATAACAGAGAAGAAAAAGACAGATCGAGCATTGAGAAAGCAAAAAGGTAAAGGAATCGTGTACAGAGAGGAGGTTGTTGTTAATGCCTCTCTCTATCTCTGACATCAGCAATAGAAAAAGAGTGATTCTTAGGGAGGCCAGGAATGCGTGGAAAATGGGAAAAAAAAAACTTGGGTTCAGTGTTAGAAGCGACGAAAGAGAAGTTGTGGATGAGATTATGAGATTGGAAGAGAGATAGATCGGAGCAACAAAAGAAAGAGAGAGGGTTTATAGGCCACTATGCAGGTTAGTACCGATTGTGGTTGTAATTTTATACTGTGTATAGGAGTCTTTTGGGGGGGAAGAATGAGGGTTTTTTCGTGGAACATTAAGGGCATGTCTTTGGATATGAAAAAAAAAAAAAGTTATGTTAAAAGAGTAATTTGTAAAGGTAGAGTGGATTTGTGTTGCATTCAAGAATCACAGCTAGTAATGGATACTGAGGTACATATCTAAAAAGGTGTGAAGTGACAATATTTTGAATTTTGATTCTCGACTGCTGTAGGAAATTCTGGAGGGGTAATAACAATATAGGACACGTTTAGGTTTCAAGCAGGTTGTTATCTTTGTTCTAACATTTTGTTGTTGCGGAAGCAAAATGGATTGAAGAAGATTTGGATGGAACAGTGATTAATGTGTATGCACCATATGGGATTTTGGAAGATTTGGATGGAACAGTGATTAATGTTTATGCACCTTATGAGATTTCGGATAAAAAATCTTTACGAGAAGAATTTTATTTTGAAAGGGTTTAAAAAAAGTTTATGGTTGATTGCGATTTTGGCGTCATGTTGGACAGTGTGGTTAGCTTAGAATGATAAAGTTTTCAACAGAACATCGATGAATCTAGTTTCAATAGTGTACCATTCTAAAATGAGGTCTTTAATATGGGTAAGGGCAATGCATGAAGACTGCCTATTTTCGGAAGGCTATTGGTGGTTTTATCCTACGAAATGTAGCTCTTGCTTTGGAGGATGAAGCGAGTTGTTGTGGGGTTTTGAGAGATGATAAAGAAGTGCCTTGTGCGTTATTTTCGGGGAGGACTAAAGATAGGGAATCAGAAATGATAAAGATATTGGGTCGTGTCGGAAGGTGCATGTACCTTTAGTCATCGAATTTTGCTCGAATGTAACTTCGGAAATGCTGATGAATAGGAATTATAGATTGTGTCATTACGAAAATTGTTTGGGGATATCAACTGTGGCACTAACCAGTTGGCTCAATTTCAGTTCGAAGATATTCACATGCAAAGTAATGGTATAGAGAATGCTTTGGTGAAAGCTGGTATATCGAGATTTTTTTAAAGTCTAGTGGTGAATTTTGTTTAATACATTATAGCTCTAGTTGTCTGGAGGATTTTGTCTTTGGTTGTCAGTAGTAATATTGTTGTATTCATGTTATCCTTGAAAGATGTTGGTGGTTCCAACGTCTTTCTCAATTTTACTTTATTTTTCTCGACTAAGTAAAAAAAACAATTCTTATATATAGATTTTTACAAATTCATAAATTAATGCCATGTTTTTGTTATTTTTATGGCATGTTATATTTTGGTTTTGTCATATTATATTTTTATTATATCAATTTATCTCATCCTTTGTCTAGTGGGTACAAAATCATGTACAAGAAAATTACGAATTTTGGTTTTTCTTTATTTTTATACAAATAATAAATTTCAAATAGTTTTGAAATTATTAAATATTATTTTTTTAAGCAATCAAAGATATTATATTTTTAAAAAAAGAACATTAGTCAAAACTCTAAAAAAAATTTATCCAAGTCGTTTGTTTTTATCTTTTTGTTTTTGCCTAGCAGCGCTACAACTCACCTTTTTCTCCAGCCCATCAATTCTCTTTTTCTTTCTTCTTCTCATTCACTTTATGCGTCTTCTCTCTTTTTTGTTTACGGATCTGTTTTGTGGGAATATTTGTTGTCTTCATAAATTGTAATGGACAGATGATGGTGTCTATCATCGTTGAAACCCCACTAACCACCGACAGCTTCTTTTAGAAAATGGGTGGCTTTTGATTGACTTCTTAATATGTTTCTGTTTTGAGAGTATTTTAGAATAATAAATGATTTCATGAGTCGGTTTGGACTCGTATTATCTTAAGTTTTTTTTCCATTGCTTAATAAGTCTTCACTTTTAGAAGTTTTTGTCTACTCTTGTAGTACATTTTTTTAGTGTTTCTTATGCATGTAGTCTTGCTTTTTCCGAGTGATTTTAAGGTTGGTTTTGTCGTCGTCCTTCCAATTTGATGGATGCTTAGTTAATTTGCCGATTTATGCCCACCGCTTTAGACTATTCAGAGCTGATTTCCTTATTGTATCAATATTGCCGTACACAATGGTAGGACTAATAAGGATGGAGATCTACAATTATTTTCAATTTACTATAATAGGAAATATTTCGACCAATACCAATAATATCAAAACAGAATTAACTACCTTGATAAAAGACAATATAGTTGGAATCCCACCTCATCTCCAATGATAGAAATTGAAAGAGAAAAAACCCCAAAACCACTTAAAATAAAATAAGATCTGAACCATTGCCTTCACAATTACAAATCAGATACTAAAAGAAACTAAAATACCTTGATGAAAGTACCGGGAGTTTTATTGCAACTCAAAGTTTAAGGAAATTATTCTTCACATATCCAACTCATCATATTTTACAAATGCAATCTAATTTGGCAAAATCTGAACTCCATCAAAATCTGAATATAGAATTAATTAATATATGAGATGATAATGCATTTGTAGGATTTCCCTATTTTGGAGAATCTAATATGATTGTCGAAACCATTTTTAAAGTTGGTTAAAAACGGGGGTCGACTTTAAAAAACGAAAATGGGAGTCGCCACCAATCCCTTTTAACTTAGGTGTGATTGGATCACCTTATAAAACATTTTATTTCAAAACATTGATTTTTGGTCCACGAAATACAAGAAAACGGGTTCGGGAGTCGGTTACGTACGAGGAAGGGTCAGCACCCTCGTAACGCCCAAAATTTGGTACCTAATTGATAATTTCATGTCCTAATGTCGAAATTTTAAAATATGATCCTTTTATTTGAAAGAAAGCCAAGATGTACCTATCTCAAAGAAATAAAATGCTATACCCAATAAGTTAGGATATAATATCTCATGACTTCAAAACTAGACTCGCCTTTTTTTGTAGAAAATTCTTACTTCAAGACACAAAACATCATATCCAATAAGTTAGGATACAACGTTTTGAATTCTCAAAAATAAGTTTTGATTTGAAGTTTATAAGTTTCGATTTTGAAAGAAAATGGGTACTTAATATTTTAAGTTCAACGAGAAAAACCGAAATCCAGTGAGTTATGGTACAATTTTCCTCGAAGCCTCCAAATATTACATATCGCCATATTTTTTAAACATCTTTGAATAAAAATGCGGTAATTTAGTAAAATATATTTTTTTGTAAAAAAAATGATTTGAATAAAATATTGTATTAAGGCATTACAAAACATAAATCCCATATAGTAATTTACTATGATTACAAGTCATATTAACAAATAATATAGGCAATTAACAAAAGAAATAATGTGACATAGCAAATGATACACATAATAAAATGATCATGCTAAAACAATATTAAGCAAATAAAGAACATAAATAAATAAATACAAGTTACAAAACAAAATAAAAAGTAAAAAAACATGATAATTTTAAAAACAATTAATATATAAATTATATATTTTAAATGGATAATAAAAACTTAAAGTGTATAAAAATATAAGAATATTTATAATTTAATAATTTAATACATAAAAATATAAATAATAATATATGATAAAAATGATTATAAGTAAATATTATATAAAAATTTAAAATAGAAATATATATAATACAATAAAAAATTAAATATATATAATTATAAACAATATAAATAATATATGTTATATAATATATAGAAATTTTATAGAATATTAATAATAAAACAATTTAAATGCTATATAAAATATAATATATAATATGCAAAAATAAAATGTGTATTATAATAACTAATGTGTGAAGTTTTTTTAAAATAATATACAATATATGAATAAATAACATAATATAAATAATAATAATAATAATTCAATATATATATAAATAATATGTATATAAAATAAACAATCCATAAAAGACTTTATTATTAATAAATAATATACATTACATTATACAAATATTAAAAAATAATAATACAGAAAATTTTTATAAAATGAAGTAATTTAATATAATGTTAAAATAATTTAAAAATGAAATAAAAAATAAAAATAAAAAGAGTAAAAAATAATGAACAAAGAAATAGGGATTAAATAAATAAATAAATAATGTAAAAGGACCAAATTAACATACACATTAAACCATAGAGACTTATTGGGCAATTATGTCTTCTTTCCAAAATGACATCGTTCTGATTTTGGCCTTCCAGTGGCTCGAGGACTCAATTGAAACAAAATATAAATTTAGGGATAATTTAATAAAAATTTTAAAATTGGACTGAATTAAAAATATTAAAATTGTGGAAGGACCAAAGAGGAAATTAGACCTTTTAACACGCGCGGATCCTCTTCGAATTTTCGGGTCAACACGCGGATCATCCCTTAAAACGATGTCGTTTTGGCCTTTAAAGGTAACCCCCAAAACGACGCCGTTCTAATAGCCTATATAAGTCAATTTTTAATAATAAAAAATCATTCTAATCTGTTTTTAAAAATCAAATCAAAAAATTTCTCTGAACCCTCCTCTCCTCTGTCTGAAGTTCGATCGTCGGACTCGTGGGCCACGTGCCATACGCACCACCGTAGACGATGGTCGAAGGCTAAAAACATCAAATTTTCAGCGCCATTAAGGGGTAAATTCGTACCTTTTTATTTTAGTATTATTTTGTAAAAAAATGCTTGAATCAAAGAGAAAAATAAAAAAATAACACGAATAAAAAAAATCAGAAATCACCTTTGTTTGTTGGGTTTTTTCTCTGTTTATTTTAGTGTATTTTTTTTGCGTATACTTTCTGTATATTCGTCTGTCCGTGTTGCAGATTATTTGGGGTTTTATAGCCCCAAAAATAATGAAAAAAAAAGGAAATACAACCATTATGTCTCTTTTGTCATTTTTTGCTACTCTTTCTTTCCTTTTTGCAGGTGAGAGGCGGAGATCTCGGCGTTGGAGCGCGACTCGCACGTTGATGGCGGCGTGACCGAAGGGCTGTGTTTGAGGCTTGTGGTGCCTAGGGAAACCCTAGGATTTGGGGTTTCCAGTTTCTGGAAACGAGTTTGGGCCATTGGGCCGCGTAGGTTTGGGTTGTAAAGGGGGTAATGTTTTGGGTCATCTGTTTTGGGTGTAAGTGGGCCATGGGTAATGGGTTAGTATTTGTATTTTAGTGTTTTGGGTCTTGGTGTTGGGCTAATTGTAATTCGGGCCTTTAAATGGACTGTTTATTTTATTTTTGTTTTTATTATTTTTTATTTTTTGGGTTTGCTTTATTTTACACAGGCTTAGGCAAAATGGGCTTATTACAGCTGCCCCGCTTTGCTCATTGTCGTGTAACGAGAATAGAGTAAAGACTATAAAAGGTCCAATTTTGCCCGATCTTTGCCGAGCCTTGACTTCTTGGTCCTCGTCTTCTTCAAATAGCTTCCAACTCCACTGCAATTTCAATGGTATTGGAACTTCATCTTGATTATAATAAGTCTAATGGCTTCAATTTGCTTCACTTCGACTTCAGTGAGACAAGACTAATGTCTTCAATCTGCTTCACTGCAACTTCAGGAATGCCAGATCTGCTTTCTTCAGTTAGCTCCACTGCAACTTCAGGGAGGTTAAGCTGATGTCTTCGATCTGCCTCTTGCAACTTCAAGAATGCCAGATCTGCTATCTTCAATCTGCTCCACTCCTGCTTAGTGGAGATAAGATCTGCTATCTTCAGTCTGCTCCATTGCTGATACATTGAGATAAGACTTGCTATCTTCGATCTGTTCCACTCCTGCTCAGTGGAGATAATATCTAATATCTTCAGTCTACTCCATTGTCGATACATGGAGATAATACTTGCTATCTTCAATCTGCCCCACTCCTGCTCAGTTGAGATAAGATCTGCTATCTTCAGTGTGCTCCATTGCCAATACATGGAGATAAGACTTGCTGTCTTCGACCTGCTCCACTCCTGCTCAGTGGAGATAAAATCTGCTATCATTAGTCTGTTCCATTGCCGATATATGGAGATAAGACTTGTTGTCTTCGATCTGCTCCACTCCTGCTCAGTGGAGATAAGATCTGATATTTTCAGTCTACTCCATTGCCGATACATAGAGATAAGACTTGTTGTCTTCGATCTGCCCCACTCCTGCTCAGTGGAGATAAGATCTGCTATCTTCAGTCTACTTCCTTGCTACATCAGGAAGATAAGACTATAATCTTCAGCCTGCTCCCTTGCTACATCAGGAAGATAAGGTTGGTGGCTTGAATCTGCTCCATTGTCGATACATGGAGATAAGATTTGCCATCTTCGATTTGTCCCACTGCTATCTCGAGGAGACAAGATCTACAATTTTTATTCTACTCCATTGCTACATCAGGAAGATAAGACTATAATTTTTAATCCGCTCCCTTGCTACCTCAGGAAGATAAGGCTAGTGGCTAAAATCTACTCTCTTACTGCATCAGGAAGATAAGATTCGCCAAATTCGATCTGCTCCACTGCCACTTAGGGAGATAAGATCTGTAAATTCATCGGTGTTGCTACACCATCCTCTGTAGACTCAGTTTCATATGTTTTTGTTTATGCCAAATGATTAGAATGCTATAATGCTTCTAACTAAATGTATTATGAACGACATTCGCATGAATGCAGAATGTCATGAGAATGATCCCATTTTTTTTAATGTATAATTATTAGGATACAATGATCGGAATGAATCTAATGCTCCTAACTTAAATGATATTAGGGATGACATTTGCATGAATGCAGAATGTCATGAGAATGATCTCCTTCTCTCTTTTTTTTTTTAATGTACAACGATTAGGACTCAATAATCGGAATGAATTAAATGCTTCTAATTGGAAGTGTATGAATGATATTTACATAAATGCATGAGAATGATCCCTTTTTAATGTTTGGGTTGTCACTGCTCATAGTTCATTAAGGTTCTATCACTGATGCGTTACCATGCTTTACCATTCAGCTGGTATCTTTGACAGAAAACCCAAAGAAATGATCATATTTTACTCAGCAAGCTTGCCCCACTGTAATTTCAGAGTTTTTTCCACTGTACCTTCTGGGACATAAAGTTTGTACCTCCCACTGCAACTTCAGGGGAATAACATTTGTTTTCTTTCATCCATCATGTTACCACTCAGAGGTATGGAATTTGTATCAATTTGATCCGTTACACCATTCCCTAGGTGTAATGATCTGATGTATGAATGTAGGGTATCTTTTTCTTTTCTCGAGAATGATCCCCTTCTACACTTGGGTTGACATTGATCGTCATTTGTCAAGATGGTATCACTTGACAAAATGTCTTGTCTTTTGTCCAACCAATAAAAATCCAAAAGAGGTAAACATCTTTCAATATTTCCAAACTCTTTGGCTTGGTTAGTTCTAAACAATAGTCCTGTTTCAAATTATCATATTATTTAGAAGCTTCCAGAGTAATATACGAAACTCCTTTTATAAAAGTATTATTACTCCATTAATCGTTATTTCAATATAAAATGCTTGAAAAAGATCACAACAATGGACATGAAAGAATTTAATCAGAAGCATAGCTCGAAACAAATAAGTTAGTCAAAGATAACCTAGGCAATAAAAGAAAATTGATTGGTGTATCTTGAAAAGAATAAAGTAAGCAAAGATAGCCAAGGCTATAAAAGAAAATTGATTGGGGTGTATCTTTGAAAAGAATAAAGTAATTGAAGATAGCAAATTTAAAATTGGTAAGATAGAAGCTAGGTGCCCCAGATTCGCAGACTGAGCGTCTCTGTACAAACTTCTTGAGGACCATTTTAAGCTTAATACATGTTTAGAGGATCCGGAGTACTTTGTCAATGCCCTGAGATGTAGCATACTTCCTCATTGTTAATTCAGGCATAGCAAGACTACCACATGCCTTATCCTTGATCAAAATTTGAGCCGCCCTTTTCGGGTTTTCGGCTTCAAAAACCCCTTTGGTCTCAAGGCGCCCTTTGCGGGTTTTCGCCTTGGCCTCTTCTCTTTTTTTTTTTTAATCTCAAGACGCCCTTTGCGGCTTTTTACCTTGGCCTTTCCTCTTTCAGGTAAAATACTTCTTGACTGAACCTGAATTCACCGAATTAGGAAGTCTTCGCCATCGTCTTAGTTAATATCAATGCTACTCTCTTTTTTACTACATAAGGTTCTTCCCAGTTTGGCATCTGCTTTCCTCTGAAGTTCTTTTGTATGAGAAGAATCCTTCTTAATGCCAAGTCCCCATCATGAAATTCTCTTGGGCAAACCTTTTATCATAAGCTTGTACAATAATTTTTGGTGTATTCGACCATGAATACTTTCAATCAAACTTACTGGAGGCATTCTGCTTCATCCAATCCAATCAAAGCTTAGAGAAAAGGAATCTTGACCTCCCACAGTTTCTTCCTTTTCATAAACCAATGGGAAAGATGTTGTCCCGGTGAAGGTCCCAGCCATCATTCAAGAAACAAAGAGGGTAAATGGTGACTTCTTTATGCCAATCTCAATCATTTTTCCATGATCCTTATTTTATTTTTTTATGCCTTTGTTGCTCTATGATATGGAGTCTGATCTTTGAACAGACTACAAAGTTTTGACATTGTCTTTTTGACATTCTTTGTCGGCGCCTGATCTCTCTTTTTTTTTTTGAAAATTTGATGACTATCAACTTTGTAACATTGGCATATGAAGCTACTTCCACCCTCTTAGTAAAGTAAAAGATGACTACGACGATGAATCGATATCCACTAAAAGCTTTTGACGAGATCGGCCCCATAAAATCCATTCCCCACATATAAAAAAAATCTATGAAGAAATAGATGAGGCACATAAGTCTTGTCTTCCTCAAATACGGCATAACTGATGTCATCCCTTCTATGTAGATCAGCAATACCCAAACCTCATGATTAGCTTGGCTATCATTAACATGTGTCCTTTTGACATCCTTATAGACCTCTTTTAAGATTTCAACGTACCCACGTCTCAGTTGCCCAGGCATGTCCTGATATGATCATGCAAAAACATCTTTGAATTTTTGAAAATAATTTAATGATGTCTCGTCTTATTTCTGTGGTAAGCTGGGCTTTGATCTTTACCCTTTTCCTAGGCTCGCAATGTCCACTGACCCTTTTGTAGAGTAGGGTCTGTTTTTCATTTTGTTCTATCATTCATAATAAATCAGAAGATAGGTTACAATCTCTGTCATCTTCAAAGTCCTGAGCTCCCTCTAGACACATATCTTACTTGAAAGGAAACTCTGAGTCAGTAACAACGTTGTTCACATCGTTGATATCTAGAGACCTATTGTATGTTCGAAGGAAGATTCCATAGAATAAATGATTCAAAGAATAATTATTTGTATTGTCATGAATGGAGGATGAAAGAATACTTGAAAGAAACAAAAGAATGTATAGTATGAAATGTAAAGAATGAAAAAAATATTTACTTAAAAAGATGCATTTTGTTGAAATAAAAATTCTAAACATAAGCCTATTTCACAAAAGGATTCGTATTGTCTCTAGGCTTAACGCAACAAGCACGTTTTGAATATTACTCTAGATTAGACTTAAAAATACAGGGATTCCTTCCACAGTTCCATTGTTTAAAATCTTCCCAAGCATGTAAGGGCTTGGAAACTTTTATTCCCCGGTTCTCTCTTCGAATATGTCGTTAATGCTTAGATTCCCCAACATTCCCATCAGGTCTTTGATCTCCTCAATTTATTATCCATCGAGCCTTGCACTAGGTCCCTGAGCTCGATGCATTCTTGGATCCCTTGCCCCTATCTATCGTGGAACTCACAATGTCTACCCCTTTAATAGAAAGGCTGGGTAACGAATTTTCTGTACCAGAGGGATCATAAAATTTTATGACACCCAATTTGATGAGTCTTTCAATTATCTTTTTAAAAGCGATGCAGTTCTCGATCGAATGCCCTGTGGTTCCTCCATGGTATTCACATTGGGCATTTACGTCGTACCATTTGGGGTATGGGGGCCATAATGGCTCTATATAAAAAAGGGATACAACATGTGCGTCAAACACAATCTGGTACAACTCCCTATAAGTGATTAGGATAGGTGAGAACTGGGGTTTTTCTGAGTTTGATCTTGGATTGGATTCTTGCCTTAGGGAGACTTGATGGCTGGTAGTTACCGTCCTTTGTTGACTTACTGTAATCAACTTCAAATGGCCTTTTTTATATCTAATCGTATTATTCGCTTCCTTTTTCTTCTTCTTCAGGGCCTTTAAAGGCCACTCTCCCATTTCCTTTGTTTCTGCCAGAACAACCGATTTGGCTCGATTATCCTCTGGGTTAAAACCTGAACTCATCGGGAAGTTCAACATGGCAGAGGTATCAGTCTAACATTGGGGTCCGATAATGACAGGTACCCTATGCGAATGCGTGTTTGGTTGGGTCGGGACACTTATTAGGGAAAAACCTGGGGAATAAATGATGTCTTCATCATCATCTCCACTGTTGACCACTGGGCCACTCCTTTTTTCAAGTCCTCCAGCTAGTAACTAAGTTAACTGGCCCATCATATTCCTTTGGAAATCTAGCATTTGTTCCCGCATTTCTTGTTGAATTTTGGTTGATTGCTCCTGCATCTATATTTGCATTTGCTCTATTCTTTCCAACCTTCGGTCCATGGCTTTTGTTCTTGCGTGAGTACTGTAACAATGTTCAGCTTAGTAGAATTTTGTCAATTCCCAAGTTAGCTAAAATAATTTTACCTAATTAGGGTCCTTCCATGGATTTTAATGCATATGATGCGATGTAATGCAAATGCATGAAATGAATGCAAAAAGAAAAAGAGGCATTGGTTCTGAATTCAGTTACATTAGAACAACTTTTCTAGAAAATAAATTCCTTTACATAAAACAGATATTTATACGGCCTTTCCCTCATATTCCAAGCGAAGATATTGATTCCTTTCTTCTTATTTAGATATTAAGGTCCAATCTCGCGAAGTCTCTATTAGCTCTTTTTACTTGATCTGGGTCGCGACTCACTGCTCACTTATTTCCATAATGCTTGTTAGCCTCTTCAAGAAAGCTAAGACGTGGTGATTCTCGAATAGTCTTTGTCAGCTTGAATTCTTGGGCAATAAAGTCTTGTATTCCTTCACAAACTATCAGTCTTCTCTCGTTATGTTTACTTGGACCATATTCGGACGACAGTATTATAATCCACTTTATCAAGAAATCCATTTCTCATGACAAACTCTTCTATTTAGCAATCGAATTTGAATCAACACCTCTTTTCTATGATGTGAATGCAATGCAATCAAAACAAAAGAGAACACGTTAGCATGAAAGAAATAAATAACAGAATAGGGCACCTATCTGAGTGACCACTAGGGTTTGACATAGTTCTACCTAGGGTAAGCCCTTAGGTTTTCTACATTTGGTTTAACTCTAAAGCTGAGGTACTCGAACAAGCAGATTCCTCGATCCTTACCCATTATAGGCTCAAATGGATCGAGTTTAGTTCAGGGGAATACATTTCCCTATGGCTATGCGGAGGTGAAAACCTCACAAAGACATAGGTACGGATGTATCCTGGAAGCAGCCTATGCAGAGATGAAAACCTCACGAAGGCATAGTTTCTCACTACCACTTAAAAGGTATGAACACAACGGTCATGCAATGCAATGTAGAGATATTTTATAAAATAGAACCACATGCGATAAAAGGATTATGGTTTTTCAAATCAGATTTTTTAAATTTAAACAAAAGGACAAGAAATAATAAATTTTTTGGCTGGACTCTCTTATTATGTCCCCAACGGAGTTGCCAAGCTGTCGAAACCATTTTTAAAGTAGGTTAAAAATGGGGGTCGACTTTAAAAAAGGAAAATGGGAGTCGCCACCAATCCCTTTTTACTTAGGTGTGATTGGATCACCTTATAAAATATTTTATTTCAAAATATTGATTTTTGGTCCACGAAATATAAGAAAACGGGTTCGGGAGTCGGTTACGTACGAGGAAGGGTCAGCACCCTCGTAACGCCCAAAATTTGGTACCTAATTGATAATTTCATGTCCTAATGTCGAAATTTTAAAATATGATCCTTTTATTTGAAAGAAAGCTAAGATGTACCTATCTCAAAGAAATAAAATGCTATACCCAATAAGTTAGATATAACATCTTATGACTTCGAAACCAGACTCGCCTTTATTTGTAGAAAATTCTTACTTCAAGACACAAAACATCATATCCAATAAGTTAGGATACAACGTTTTGGATTCTCGAAAATAAGTTTTGATTTGAAGTTTATAATTTTCTATTTCGAAAGAAAAGGGGTACTTAATATTTTAAGTTCAACGAGAAAAATCGAAACCCAGTGAGTTAGGGTACAATTTTCCTCGAAGCCTCCAAATATTACGTATCGCCGTATTTTTTAAACAACTTTGAATAAAAATGCGGTAATTTAGTAAAATATATTTTTTTGTAAAAAAATGATTTGAATAAAATATTGTATTAATGCATTACAAAACATAAATTCCATGTAGTAATTTACTATGATTACAAGTCATATTAACAAATAATATAGGCAATTAACAAAAGAAATAATGTGACATAGCAAATGATACACATAATAAAATGATCATGCTAAAACAATATTAAGCAAATAAAGAACACAAATAAATAAATACAAGTTATAAAATATGCAATAACAATTTAAAATCTACATGAAGCATAAAAATTCGAGAAATGAATATTAAATCCTACAAACAAGATCAAATATGAAAAGTAAATAAATTAATAATATATTTAAATACTAAATAAATATCATAACAAAACAAAATAAAAAATAAAAAATATGATAATTTTAAAAACAATTAATATATAAATGATATATTTTAAATGGATAATAAAAACTTAAAGTGTATAAAAATATAAGAATATTTATAATTTAATAATTTAATACATAAAAATATAAATAATATATGATAAAAACGATTATAAGTAAATATTATATAAAAATTTAAAATAGAAATATATATAATACAATAAAAATTAAATATATATAATTATAAACAATATAAATAATATATGTTATATAATATATAGAAATTTTATAGAATATTAATAACAAAACAATTTAAATGCTATATAAAATATAATATATAATATACAAAAATAAAATGTGTAATATAATAACTAATGTGTGAGTTTTGTTTTTTTAAATAATATACAATATATGAATAAATAACATACTATAAATAATAATAATAATTTAATATATATATATATGTAAATAATATGTATATAAAATAAACAATCTATAAAAGACTTTATTATTAATAAATTAATATACATTACATTATACAAATATTAAAAAAATAATAATACAGAAAATTTTTATAAAATGAAGTAATTTAATATAATGTTAAAATAATTTAAAAAAGAAATAAAAAATAAAAATAAAAAGAGTAAAAAATAATGAACAAAGAAATAGGGATTAAATAAATAAATAAATAAATAATGTAAAAGGACCAAATCAACATGCGCATTAAACCATAGGGACTTATTGGGCAATTATGCCTTCTTTCCAAAATGACATCGTTCTGATTTTGGCCTTCTAGTGGCCCGAGGGCTCAATTGAAACAAAATATAAATTTAGGGATAATTTAATAAAAAATTTAAAATTGGGTCGAATTAAAAATATTAAAATAGCAGAAGGACCAAAAAGGAAATTAGACCTTTTAACAAAAACGCGCGGATCCTCTTCGGGTTTTCGGGTCAACACGCCTCCCTTAAAACGACGTCGTTTTGGCCTTTAAAGGGAACCCCCCAAAACGACGCCGTTCTAGTAGCCTATATAAGTCAATTTTTAATAAAAAAAATCATTCTAATCTGTTTTTAAAAAAAAAAACTTCAAAAAATTTCTCTGAACCCTCCTCTCCTCTGTCCGGAGTTCGATTGTCGGACTCGCCGACCACTGGCCAGACAAATGCACACACGCACCACCGTAGACGGTGGGTTGGAGGCTAAAACCTCGCCAAATACCATCAAGGGGTAAATTCGTACCTTTTTTATTTTAGTATTATTTTGTAAAAAAAATGCTTGAATCGAAGAGAAAAATAAAAAAATAACACGAATAAAAAAAATCAGAAATCACCTCTGTTTGTTGGGTTTTTTTCTCTATTTATTTCAGTGTATTTTTTCTGCGTATATTTTCTGTATATTAGTCTGTCCGTGTTACAGATTATTTGGGGTTTTATAGACATGAAAATAATGAAAAAAAAAAGGAAATACAACGATTATGTCTCTTTTGCCATTTTGTGCTGCTCTTTCTTTCCTTTTTGCAGGTGAGAGGCGGAGATCTCGGCGTCGGAGCGCGACTCGCGCGTTGATGGTGGCGTGACCGAGGGGCTGGTGTTTGAGGCTTGGGGCGCCTAAAGAAACCCTAGGGTTTGGGGTTTCTAGTTTCTGGAAACGAGTTTGGGCCATTGGGCCGCGTAGGTTTGGGTTGTAAAGGGGGTAATGTTTTGGGTCATCTGTCTGGGGCATAAGTGGGCCATGGGTAATGGGTTAGTATTTGTATTTTAGTGTTTTGGGTCTTGGTGTTGGGCTAATTGTAATTCGGGCCTGTAAATGGACTGTTTATTTTATTTTTGTTTTTATTATTTTTTATTTTTTGGTTTGTTTTATTTTACACGGGCCCGGGCAAAATGGGCTTATTACAATGATAATGGATTAGTTAGCTAAACTACATCACAGTTGATCTAATTATGGTTTTTCTTAATCACTCAATTATCATTATTTTTAGTCACCCAATTAATTAAAATTATTTTTATTTTTGTCCATTTCCGTTAAATCTCTAATAGGTAGGTGACGTGATAGTTAAAAAAATCTGTATAATAATAAATTTACCCTTCAACTTTTATATATTATATTAGTTTAGTTATAATTTAAAAATTAATCCTCAAAATTTATAAATAAATAATCTCAATTTCATCCTTTAAATTTACCTTCTTTCTCTCACTTTCTCTACCGCCACTCCACTTTTCTAAAAAAAAAAAGCTTTCTTTTTTCTTTCTATTTGAACCTAATTTATCGTTAAATAATCATCCATCATTGCATCCTTACCAAAATCATCAGCGCCTAGTTTCAACATTGATTCCAGTCCCTTTACAGTCTCTTTGGTTTGTTATCTGAGTTTATCAAGAGCCTCAATGAAATGGGAAAACTTTAAAAACTTTTGTTTTCCCTTTTTGTTTAAAACAAAGAAGGTAGATGAACGATTGCTAGGCACTCGTTGACAACCCGTTTTAACCAAGAAATAATCTTCTCCTTTCCTAGATTGAGCAGCATGCTCGTATCTCACGCTTGGCTTATTCATCTCTCTGCTTATAAATGCTACCAGAGGCATCAACTCATGACCATTACTCCTACCTCTTCCAGATGCCATATTCTGCCACCCCCAAGGTTAATGAATTGCCCCAAACTCAACAACCCATTGTCGCCTTCTCAATCACAATCTCAAAACTACAAGCATCTTCTTCCAATTCACTTAATTACTAAATATGAAATTCACTCCCTTTAATATGCACCTGCAGTGAAAACTCAAATTGTCAATGTTAGAAACAAAGACACTTAATTTTCCAAATACAAAATTAAGTTTATGATAACATGTTAATTTGTATAGTTCCTTGTGTCTAATTTGGTTTAATTCTGAATCAATCCCCGCTAAATTAGTATTTTTATGATTTAAATCTTGTCAGGGATGCAATTGATCAAAAGCAAGCTGAAAAGGGCCAAATTGAAAGAAAATCATGGAAATGGGGCCAAATCAAAAAGATGGAGGAAGCCAAGGACACATCAAATAATTTGACTTTGTAAAAAGCCAAAAATAGAAAATACTATTTTAGTTTATTTTATTTTTATTTTTAATTATTTTAGATTTTATATTAAATTAATTTAGGCTATTTTTAGTAAACCCCATGTATATAAATAAGGGCTCTTTGTTCTTAGGAAATCATCAATCAATTAATTCTTCTCCTACTACAATTTGGAGTTTTATTATCTTCTTTGCCTTTTTCCTAGTCCAATTTAGAATTGAATTCCTTTTTCTCCTTGGAATTGGCGTGAAGCATCCTGCCGATTTCAATTGCAATTGCTTTCTTTTCTTAAATTGGTTCAATTGCCTTTGCCTTTCAAGCCCCTTTTCCTTTCCAAATTCCATCATCCTTTACACAAAACCAAATCACATTCCACAAACCTTCAAGCGTGATAAAATACATGCCACACTAAACCCCTTTCAACTTTAAGTCGGTGTTAACCCCGTCAAAAACCCGTGAGTTACGAACCCGAGCTATTTAACCCTTATTTTTCAATATTTATTATTTCTTCGGATTAAGAGTATGACTTCGTCAACTCACAAAGTCGAATCAACACTAAGTCAAAAAGGACGTCGTTTGAGTCAGTGTGGTTAGACGTACAATTGGGAATCCGAAAGGATCGATTGTCTAATCAGTTTTTCGTGAACACATTGGCGTGCCAAGTGGGGATTGTTGTTTGGTTCCATCAAGGGAAGTAATAACCGGATTTAAATGTCTCACGCGCTTGAGGGCACTGCTTCGAGCTAGGCTCTTCTAGAACACAATGCTGCCGGAGTTCTAAATCACGAATGTTTCATAGGTTGTTCGATCGGTAAGGGTTAGTTATAGGACGTTCCATAACTAATTTACACAAGGAAGAGTTGGTGTCCGAGGCGTCCTTGGTATCTATAACTAGCTTATTGGAAAAGAGGAGTTCATCTAATTTCGAGGATTGGTTCAAAGACGGAAAAAACCCGTGCTTAAAGCTGAGCTAAATTTAATTGATTTTCCGAATTTAATTTTCAATTTGATTTCCAATTTATTTAATTATCTATTTATGTTGTTTCAATTATTTAGTTTCTAAGTATTTTTATACCCCCCTGATTTATTTTTCAGCAAGTTCGATAGGAGTCGTGGGCACGACTTTTGCCACGACCCTTTGACGCGACATTCTGTTCACAAGATAAACGCAGAAATAGATAATAAACATCTGATCCATGCGGAATCGACCCTACTACCACTCTACTACTATTTAGAGTTATTTGTAGGAATTACTTTTATTGGTTTCGACGCCCATCAGTTTAGAAAGATGACAACAAACAAGTGAAGGAAGGTAAAGTTGCTAGCAAACAATGTTTGGTTTAACGTTTCGTGCAAGTTGAGTTTGTTTTTTTTTTTTTTAAAAAAAAAAAGATGGAGGAGGTGAAGTTAGAAGTGGTTGTAGTGGTGGAGGTAACGATGATAGTGGCAGTGGGGAAGAAGTGGAGGTAAATTTTGAGAATTAATTTTTTAAAATTATAATTAAATCGATATAATATTGTAAAAGTTAATGACTAAATTCGTTATTATATTAATTTTTTAACTGCCACGTCATTCTCCATTAGAGATTTAATGATATTTAATAGAAATAGACACAAAATAATAATCTTAATTAGTTGGGTGAACAAATTAAAAAAATTAATAGTTAAGTGATAAAAAAAGACAATAATAAAGTAACCAAAAAATAAAAAAATTATAATTGAGTGAAAAAAAAAAAACAATAATTGGGTGGTTTGCATTGTAGTTTACTCTATATATAACATTGTTATTGTTAGAACATAATAATTTCTTTTCTATGAAAAATGATAAAGCAACAGTAGGAGAAGTCAAATCATATGATTGTGCGTGTTAATGTATTATTTTAAAAGCTATTTTTTTAGTAGAATAAAAATAATAAAAAATAGTACAGGATTAGACCTGTTCATAAGATGAGCTATCGAACTCAAAGGATTCTCCGGAATCAACTTTTTTTTATATTTTACGAGTCAGCCTTTAGCTAAAATAAAATGTGATTTCAATTTTTTTTTAAATTTATTCGAAAACAAGTTTATATATACTTAATTTTATATATGCATTATTATATTTAGAAATATATATGCAAGACAAATATGAAATAATTTTGCTTTCAATTAAAATTATAAATTAAAAAAGTTAAAATTAACAATTAATATTTATTATTAAATATTTAATCCAAATATTTGTTAATAATAAAGTTTATTATGAAAATTAAATACATGAATATTATTTTTATTTAATAAGGGCAAATTCATAAATTATCGTTACATTCCTAAGAAAGTGTTTAATGAACCAAAGGTGATGATGCAACTTTCATGAGATTTTAATCAATACCTTCCAATGTATATCAAATGTTGTAAAGTCACATTCCTAGTAATCGCATTCCCGGCAATCACATTTCAAGAAATCACGTTCCATTATAATCATAATATGGGAAAACACCAAACGCTACTTAAGATGAACCATCCAATATAAAATTAACATTTGTACATTTTTTAAAAAATTGTAAGTTAGGGTATGCAATAGAAACAAGTAAGTAATTTCAACTTGGATAATAATAGTAAGAAATGGGTAAATTACCGGGTAATGATATTGTTTTTTTTTGTAATTATTAATTATTTATTATGCAATACATGCCTATTACTTTTTTTGTTTGTTTGCAGAGAAGTTGAATGTGAATCTTCAAAAAAGAAATATATGTAATCTACTTTGATTCAGGATCAGAAGATTATTACATCTCAAATTTGTTTAATAATGTTAAGAAAAAAAAATCTTCCATATCCAAATAAAACATCCGTAAAACTTAAGTTTATAGCAGTTTGTCCATAAATGCCGCAAATTTCTACCACCATATATCTTTTTTAATAATAAATATACTATTTAATTTTATACATTTACCAATTAAATATAATATCAAAGAATATAAAATTTTAACTGTATAAGATATGGCAAGATCAATTTTCTTTAAAAAAAAAAAAAACAGCCTAATTGTTACAACATCAAGATGTCTTTACAAACATCATTTGATTATGTTGATACCAATATTGTTGATTATAAAAACCAATTTGAAATTAACTAATGACAAATATTTAACAGTAGTAATTATAATTAAATTGTTTTTAATTTGAACATACGTTGATTTGAACTCGTGTCAAATATATATCCAATAAAAATTTTAATTACCTCTCCATATAAATCATGATAATATTATTTTTTTTATTTTTTATTTTACCATTTCCAACCAGTTCATATAATTTCAATTACATCACTAATTAAGTAACACATTTTTTTAATTTCATTACCCTCCATCATATTAATTTCAAATTTCAAGAATATTAATTGTGAATTTCTACAATTACCGCGCATAAAATGTTTAATTAAAATCACTAAAACAAATTAACATTTATATTAATATCATATTTGAACTATCTTAGGGTTCTAGGGGGACATGGGTTGTATGGACCACACGTGTGGCAGGCCGTGTGGCCCTATCCTAGGAACGATTTTACCTCGATTCACTTGTAAAAGAACACACACCTAACACCGGGATCTCGATTGACATTTCTCGCGCTCAAATCTAGGTTGATGCACCTAAAATGGGTCCTTCAAACGACATTTACTCAAGAATTAATAACAAATTTAAAGATTCGTCAAGTGTTAATTATGACTCCTATTTTAGTTAAATTCAAGAAGTAATCTCCTAATCAAACTCTGTTTATTTGTTTCAATCAAACACTGATTAGTTTAGATTATTTTATTATTATTTGACCTATGGATTTAGCCTATAAATAGGCTCTTTTACAACCTTAGAAAAAACACCCATTAGATATTAGAACTCATAACACATTTAGAGAATTTTGTGTTTACGTTTTGAGGGTTCTTTATTTTCGGGTTTTCTGGAGTTTAGTTTTTATCTCCATCTTTTGTACTCTTCATTCTGTTGTCATTATAGTAAAATTATCTTTGCCCGTGGTTTTTTATCCTCTTTGGAGGAGTTTTTCCACGTTAAATTTGTGTGTTCAATTTCTCAATTTCTTCTACTATTTTTACTTGTTCGTTGCTTAATCGGGACGATCCTAACATCAAGATTATCAAAAGTTTCGATAAAAAATCAAGAAAGATCATTTAATCGATTCCAAGATTATTGTTAGATAAAAATTTTATAGAGATCCAAGATCAAACTTTAGGATTTAATTGGGGGTTTCTAACGATGAGTACAATTCCAGTAGGAAAACTATTTAACGAAGATTGGCTTTGAATCACAATAAGCAATAACAATTCACAGTAATAAAGAAAAAATATTTGCAAAGAAGATGGACAAGAAAAGGTAGAAGAAGTAGGGAGGTGAAAACAAAAATTTAGTTTGATTTGGAAAAGAAAGCAATAAGTCAATTGTAATTAGGAAAAAGGACCATATACCTCTAAGGTTTTCAAACTTGAAGGGATTGGATGACAATTAACCCCTACTGCCGAAAAATAAAAAGGAGAAAAGGGTACTTAGGGGGAGTTGGACATGTCTAACCATTGGGCTACTGCAAGTGTGAATAGAACCTAAAGCCCCTGTAGGAAGTGCATTAGTTACTTAAACATTTAAATCTAGCTCATTTCTGAATTAATTATTTCAATTAACCTCTTATATTTTGGGTTCTTAATAGATTAAGATATGTATTTTGAAATGGAAACATTATTAATCAATTAATTCAACCTGAATACAATAATTGAGGGTACTAATTAATTACTTCACTTTTTTCCTCTTTTAATCATGTAAATCTCCTTTTTCATTTTCTGCATAAATTCTTTAAATATTAATAGTTCCACAATAATTAAAATATATTAAATTATTACTTGTATATTAATTAAAATATATTATAATATTTAAACTGATTTCAATAATTAAAATGTTGTAAATGCCCATTTTCGCCCGGGCTGAAATAAACCAAAATAAAATAAAAAAAAATAAAGTCCAAATCCATTAAACAGTCCCTTTACAACCTTAAAACCCAGACTAAAATAATACCCGAAACTCACTTAAGCCGAAACTGATACCCAACAACCTAATCTAAATCCAATTGGCCCACTTACACCCTTGGCCCAAATGTTAAGCAGAAACAGAAATCTAGGGTTTCTAAGAAACCCTTGCGCCGCAGCCTCGCATCCAGGTCAACTGACACGCCGCAACTCCGCACCACGACCGGCGCCCAAATCGCACCATCATTGCCCGAGATTTCCTTGCCTGACCTGCAAAAGAAAGAAAACCAAACGCAGCAAACATGGCAACAGTTTATTACCTTTTTATTTTTTTATTTTTGAAGGCTATAAAAGCCTTACAAAAGCCTATAAATCGGGGACACATATAGAGGTGTACATGGGCTGGGCGGCCCGGCCCGAAGGCCTGCCCGAAATGTGGGATGGTTTGGAAAAAAATATAGGCCCAAAAAATAGGCTTGGACAAAAAAATAAGGCCCGTTTAAAAATGGGCCAGGCTCGGTAAGGCATTTTTGGCCCAAGCCCAGCCCGGCCCGGCCCGAATTCATTAAAGGAAAAAAACTGTATTGTTTTCTTATTGTTTTTCTCCTTATTTTGCTACCATTTTACTATTATGTTTCTATTATTTTGTTTTTGTTGTTTAGATATTATATAAAACTTATTTTTTTTGTTAATTTTGTTATTATTTTAAAGACATTTGTTAATTTTGTTATTATTTTAGAGGCATTTGATTGTTAAGTTGCATCTATTTTAGTGTTATTTAAATCTACATATTTTTTAAAATTTATTTTCAATTTGTTGAAAAATATTTATTTTGATTTTTTTAGTATTTTTGATGTATTATATATATTTAAAAATTATGTAAAATAATATAAAAATTAATACAGCCGGGCCTGGGTTTTAGCATTTTTACATGGGCCGGGCTTGGGCAAAATTTTAGGCCCATTTTTAGGCCCACCAGTCTACCCGAGCCCAATGAATGGCATAACTACTGCCGCCTCAACTGGCTGCCCCTACTGATGTACACCTCTAGACACATATACACGATTCACAGAGAGATACAAAAACATACAAAGAATCAATATGCCGATATATATTAGTGAATACAAAAACAGTCAATTTTTTTAAGGTGATTTCGTTTATTATTATTTTCATTTTTTTTATTTTTTTACATACATTTTATTACACACAAAAACAAAAAAGAAACAAAGGAGAAAGGAAAAGAAAATACCTGAGTAACCAACGTCGTCGGAGATGGTCGCAGACGTCGGAATCAGACTAGGAGGAGTTTCGATGAAATCAGCGCCAGCCGTATGAATGGAGAGGGTTGAAGGAAAAGAAAGCTTTCCCTTAAGTTTTTTGGAGATCTGAAAAAATGGATTTTAAGAGAAAAATAGGGTTAAAAGGGAAATATGAAAACGGCGTCGTTTAAATGAATAAAGACCCGCGCATGACCCGACCCATCAATAAGGGTCCGCGCATTTTTGCCTATGGGTAAAATTTCGCGATAGGTCCTTCCACATTTTCAATGTTTTTAACTCAATTTTTTATTATTTTCTTATTTATGCCTCAGATCTTAATTTAATTTCAATTTGGTCTTATTAGAACGCCGCGTTTTGGAATGCTGGAAATATTTCCCTTTTGGTCCTCCTTTTTTTTGCGTTCATTACTAAGTGGTCCAGATTCACTTTTTTTCTTTTAAAATTCACCCTAAAGTATTATTTTAAGTTTAATGTTGTCCCTATTTTATTTACTTTTATAATTTTTGTTGTTTTACCATGGTTTTATCACTTTTATCATTATTTATTATATTTATTATTATTATATTTATTATTATATTTATTATTATATATTATTTTACTTGGTTCAATAATTTATATATTACTCTATAATTTATGTATTATTTACTATACTATATTTTTTTAATTTGTATATTATATAGTATTATTTTATATCATATTTTTATTCTCATAAAATATATTTATATTGAAAAACATGGTTCATTTATATTATTATATTTTATTTATTTAAAATCATTATATACTATTCTTATATGTTGCTTGCATTGTTTATATCATATGAATGTAATATTTTTTTTATTTATTAATTTTGCATAAAAAAATTCATATTTATTTAATAATTTTCTTTTTACTTTGATATTTATTATTTTATGTATATATTTTATTTGCCCATATTCTTTCAATTATTTTATTTATGATTGCCATTGTGTAATTATTTATTAATTGTTTTATGAATACATTTTTTTTTTTGCAAAATTACCATATTTTATTTAAAAGTTTTTAAAATAAGGCAATGTTTTGTATTTAGAGATTCGGGAAATAGTGCCCAATCGTGCTGGGTTGCGATTTTTCGTTTGGCTAAATAACTAAATACCCTTTTAACAAGTTTTATAAATCATGAGGTGACTTTAATTACGAGGGTATAAAAAATGTCGTGTCCTAACGTGCTGGATGTGATGTTTATATTTATTCGGAATAAAGAAATCTCAAGGTTTAAATAAAAAACCTATTCCTGAGAATTTAAAACATTATTTCCTAACTTACTGGATATGATATTTTGTGTCTCGATATAGGAATTTTCCAAATTAAAAACGAGTCGAGTTTCGAAGTCGTGAGGTGTTATTTCCTAACTTACTGGATATAACATTTTATTTCTTTGAAACTAGGTAAGTCTTGGTTTTCTAATAAAAGGATCATATTTTAATTTTTTTTTTTAAACATTCGGACATGATTTTATCGATTAGGTACCAAATTTTGGGTGTTACGAGGGTGCTAACCCTTCCTCGTATGTAACCGACTTTCGAACCCGTTTTCTAATATTTCGTAGACCAAAACCTATGTTTTGAAATATAACGTTTTATAAAGTGATCCAATCACACCTAAGTAAAAAGGGATTGGTGGCGACTCCATTTTTGTTTTTCAAAGTCGATCCCTATTTTTCAAAGCCGATTTTAAAAATGGTTTCGACAAATGTCAAATAAATTTTTTGCATTGGTTGATTGTATGCGTAATAATAAAGATATATTATAATTATTTACTAAAAAATTAGTACAAAATTTATGCTATATTAATTAAAATATTTTAAATTATTACTTAAAATATTTTAAAATTCTAAATGTTTAACAAATAATATGATTAGATTTGTATATATTTAATCATTATAGGGTTTAGATAAAATAAAATAAAAAAGGAAGAGAATTTTATTCCTATAATAACTGTGATTAATTAATATATCATAAATTTTAAAATTTATTAAATAAATTGATTTCAATAAATTTAAAAGAGAAATTAAATTTTGGAAGTATTAATATTTAAAGAATTTATGAAGCAAATAAATTATGGATTTGAATATTTAAATATTAATTCAGAAATTATTAATATACAATCAACTCAATGCAATGGATTTGAATATTTAAATATTATTTGCATCATAAATTTTTTAAATATTAATAGTTCCACAATTTAATTCTCTTTTAAATTTATTGAAATCAATTTATTTAATAACTTTTAAAATTTATGATATGAGTCCCTATTAACTTTTAATTGTTACATTTAGTTCCAAAACAACCTCTTATTAGTAATTATGGATTTGAATAAATTTTTTTAAATATTTATTAAATTCAATATGGCACAAATATTTATTTTTAATCATTTAATTTGACAAACATAACGAATTTTAAATTTAATAAAATTTAATATATATATATATATATAAAATAAATACGTACCTCTCACAGGATAAGAAACTAGTTATCTGCTATTTTAATTCATTTCCAACTTGTTCTGAAAAATAAAGCTTTTCCTCTATTTTTATTTGTGATCCCTCTACTTTCTTCGTTGCTTTAACAGCTTACTCACCGGCGCCGGGAAACTCAAAGTTTTCAATTTCCGGCACCGAGAACTTCATATGTTGCCAATATATATATATATATATTTAAAGATGATACATTTCTTTTTTATTTCTTTAAAAAAGGGTTTCATAAAATAGAGGACATGCAAGCAAAAGAAAAGAAGAATTTTTTTTCTAAAATATACCTTAAAAAGAAGGTTTCTGACTTGGAGAAGTTCTGCAATCCTCTGCTCCTTTATTTTATTTTTTTCCTTCTTGTTTCTGAGTATTTTTCTTTTATGTGTCTTTTTTCTGTTGTTGTTATGCTAGTTTCCTTCCTTTTCGCATGAATCACAGATTTTTCGGGAATGATTTTTGGAGGTAAAAAGAAATGTGTATGTATCAAGGAATAATGAAAGATTTTTCTAAAATCACTCCAAAATTTTCTCTTAAACGCCTCATATTATTTTTTTACAGATTTTCGAAATAAAAGTTTTTTATTGATTTTTTTGAAAAATGTTTTTTCTTTTTCTTTGATTCTTGAACCGTTTCCAGAATTTTTTTAATTTTTTATCTGAAATTCGAAAAATGAAATATATATATATATATACATATATATTATATATACGTATCTTAAAATGAAAAAAAAAATTTATTTACGTCCTTTAAAATTTTTAAAATTTTAAATTAGTAAAAAGTAAAATTACACTTTAATCCCTAAAAATAATAAAATTTTGATTTAATCCTTTAAAATTATAAAAATAAAAGCTACTCATATGTTGAAATTATATTTTTACTATCGTAAAATTTACAATTTAATTTCGGCCTCCTCTAACAAAGTTTTCTGACTTCGTCCATGATATACTAAATACATATAATATAAAATGTAGTACAAATATTTGATATGTAATATATTAATAGGTAATAGAAATAATAATAAACGAAAATATTGAATATAAATATAACATAATAAAATGATTCCAGAAAATCAAAAGAAAATATGAACTATTTTGGGGTCATACTTGGACCATTGAAAATCGTATTTTGGACATTAGAATTGAGGTATGAAAAAAAGGGGTTTTAATCTCAGTAATTAATTCTAATTTTATTCAAAAATCAATTATTGTTGTTCATGAATTAAATCGAAATGGAATAAGACGTGTTTAAAGTTTTTTAGGAGATTCGATTCCTTTAGTCCAAAATTGAAACCCAAGGTGAGAATCTGGGATTGAGCAGCAAATGGAGGGGAAAATTAGCCAAGCCTCAATTTTGAACTGTTAAAACCCAATCTTCTTTTGAGGTCACAATTCTATCCAACCCCATCTTAATATGCCTATTAGGGTTGAAATCCTAACAGTTTCTCTGTCAGCATGATAGGAAAAGCAAATTTCTTTCCAAGTCATCAAAAACTTTTAATTAATTACAAAAATGACTCAACTTAAAAATCATGTATGTAAATAATCTGATTTCTATAGTGCTTGCCAGTGTCGCTAGACACATTGACGGCACTAGCCCCCATCATCGGCCAATAATTGCATTTCAAAAAAAATATAACTTTTAGTGATGACACCAGATTAAAATGTGATTATATAAAATGTTCAGAAACATTATGAAGTAATCACGCTTTAGATTGGTTGAAAAAAAGGTGCCATTGATCGTGCTTTCCAACTTTTAGTCTATTTGCATGTTAGGTTAATAATTGGCCACACCCCTTTTTCAGCCAATCTAAAAAGGATTAATTGCTTCATTAGGTCCCTGAAAAAAATGAGATTGTGGTTGATTTATTGTTGGTAGATTTGTTCCTGGATTTCGGGTATTCTATTTTAGATATTTTATTTAAGATTGTAGATGTTTTAGATTCAATTCAAGCTTTGGTAAATTTTTAAGTACACCTTACATTCATTGGATAATAAGTTTTAAATTTTATGTTTAAATTAGATATTTAGAACTTTTAGATGAATTAGGTTTTTAGTTTTATGTTTGAAATTGAAAGGTTTTATTAGTTCAATCAGACTTTAAGCAAGTTTCAAATCTAGATTAGATTTTAGATTTATTTAGCATTTTAGGTCTTAAATTTTAGTTCTAGAATTACAAAAATTTAGGATTAGACAAGTTTAATTTGATTTCAACTTAAGATACATTCTTTAGAATTTCTAATTAGGTTAAATTAGACATTAGTTCTAATTTAGAATTTAGATTTCAATACTACTTTTGGTTTTATAGTTTAATTATGAAATTCTTAGATTTTTAAATTTTATTAATTAAATTCTTGGTACTCGTGAATATATAAAATCTATTTTTTTAATAACTAATTTAATAAATAGAAATAATTTTTATAGTTTTTACTTCTAAATATAAAAATGAATAAATATTTTTTATCGCATTTTAAAGTTTTAAAAATAAAATATCTTTCATTTTCAACAATGGAAAATCTCATGCATTGAAGTGCAATGAAGACGGCACCCTTAATGGATGTTAAACAACGGTCATGGAAACTTCAGTATGTTGGCATTAAAGCGTTGCCAATTTTGGTGTGGAAACACTAATTGAATACATACTTAATGTAACATTCATGGTGAGTCAAAATTAACACATGGTACTATGAAATTTGAAGCCATTTCTACAAATGCTTCTATCAAAACTGAGCCGAGCACAGAGCAGCAGCAATATATACACATATTCAATGATTGAAACACGCCCAAACGAATTTAATCTTATATATTTTCCTTTCAGCTTCCCTTTCAATCATTCTTTTTAAATCATGGTATTCTTGTCGGTTGCATCAGTCTCGAGGCATATCCATGTCTGCAACTCCAGCATCACTTCGTGCTTAGCGTAATGGATCTCTGAGCGACTGACTTGAAACTCGTGTTTCCTTTTCCAGTCACTTCGATGACAATTTTGCTTAGAGTTGTCGGCTGTGGCAAACCGGAAAGTCTCGAACGTTCATATCCATCTTATCGAAGGTGAGGTTCGCGATAGTTCGATCGATGGTGTTGGTCTCTGATTCAGTTGTTTCCTTTTTCCCAGACCTGAAAAAATATATCAAAATTATATCTTCCGACCAAGAACATGCTTAAAATGTCTAAACAAGCACATAGCAGGTTGGAAAAAGAGAGAAAAAAAAAAAAAAAAAAGGGCTAAGTTCATGCAACTCGGGACCGGAAGAAGGAAGTTTAACATGAGAAAAAAACATAAAATTACTCCAAATCGTAGTAAAAGTTTACCTTATTTTCTCCTCTGAGATTGTCCACTTCGGAGAATGAGTTCGAACATGGAGGTTTCCTTGTTGGTTTAATGCTACAGGATTCTGTTTCGAGTTCTTGGCAAGACGGTAAAATGCATCTCGGAAGCATATTCGAGTCTTATCAGACAGCTGAACAAATCAAAATACGGAAATTTTTATAAGCAGTTGTTTTTATAAAAATCGTTGATGAGTAGATGTATGCATTTGTTTAGTCTTTTACCTGAGCCGTCACCGTTTCAAGCTCCTTCAAAACCGATTCTTCAAGTGACATTCCATTTGAGACAAGTCCGTTTGCAGTTATCTGTTCAGGAGGAACCAAGATTTCGGCAAAAGATGCCTTGTACAGAAGTTACATTGATTAGTTAATCTCATAAACTCCAAAACTACATTAAATTTCATAATATAAGCATAGGATGATACAATGTATGTATGGCAGATTGCCCTGGATATTTCTAACGGTTCTTCGAAGCTGCATCGGATTCACCAAGGGAGTTTATTTTGTCAAAAGTAATTTCAAGAATATGGAATCCATTTTTCAACTGAACTAAAAACATATAGCCATAAAAGCCTGCAACATATCTTTTGCGGCCTAGGCTAGTTTAGAGAAAAAAAAAAAAAAAAACTTATGTAACAAATAAAAGGCTCGGACTACTCCTCTATTACTAAGGGTTGATGCTCTTTCTCTTATGCAAGACCGGAGTAGATGCAGGGCATTTAGGTTATATATACAATAAACATCTGCAACATACATGTATTAATAACATACAGAAGGCTAGCCTAGTATTCAATATATATTTGGTTCATTGGTGAAAAGATGGACGGAAAAATCTCAGCTTTACCATCAGCCAATTCAAGCTCAGAACTTGAAAATCCAAACTTACATCTTCCAGAAGATGATCAGTTGCCATCATCTCGCACTCGTACTCAGGAGAAAAGCAAAACGATTTTTGAAGATCTTCACTCCAAGTAGGATCTTCCAATAAGGAACCCCTGCAATATGGAGAAACCCAAAGAGAGTGATGATTTGAAAAGACAAGAACCATATGATCTCAAAAGTAAAACATCGAAACCGAAAGTAAATCCGAACATCCCATGGAATATTGAATGGCTAACCTATGTTATAAAACACTTCTAATCATAGCATAAAAGAGAACATATTAAGAAGAACAGCCAACTTCTAACCAGTTGCAATGGTGGCTACTTATTTCAATGAAGAACAAATAGTTTTTAACAGAATTATATAGACCGGACCTTCCAAACCCTTCAATTATCATGGGATGTCCGAGCATGCTGTTATTCATAACTATATGATTTTCCCACAGGCAAGAAAGGTAATTCCAGGAGTTAAGCTTAGTACAAGAATATGTCATCGAGCTGCTCGAATCTGCCGAAATCGTGGAGCTGGTAATCCGTCTGCTGTTGAGAAATGTGACCCTGATTCAAGAAACCTCCATATACACTCGAACATGTCGATGGATCCTTAACATCAGCTACATCATGGCATAATTTGCCGCTAAACTTGGGTTTATCACCACTTAAATTCGTATCCACGCCAAAGCATTCATAGTTAAAATTTGCAGGAGGGCTGAATTCCCATTTTGACCAACTTTCTGGGGAAGGGATATTATCTTCTAATTCTTGATTTCTGGGGACAACAAGATCCTCCATACCATTACAGAGATACCAATCCATGTGATTTTACTGAAAAAAACAAAAATAACAACATATTACAAAAGAAAATCATAGAAACCTCTCACAAATTAAAAGAAACTCTCTAAACCCCCATCAAGCTTTTATACTTTCCAAGACCAAATAATTCATGGGCAAATATAAAGAATAAAAATTGATGATGTAATCATACTTCCCTTACTTTTTTTAATCACTAAACAAGCAATATCATGAATCAAAATAAACTTTCAGTCCATACTGATATGAAGAATCAAGATGAATTCAAGTTCTTATTTTGTAATATATTCTAAAAATTTTCAAAATTTTACAGAAAAAAAATGAACTAAACCCCTTATTTTCTATACATACAAACGAACCCAAGTTCATACCTTTTTTAAAAAAAAATAAATAAATAAACTTACCAAGTTCAAAAGTTTTGAATTAGGATTAACTGAAGTTCTTACGCAAATTACATGAACTATAAAAAAAATTCAGATATTTTCCAACAAACATACATAAAGAAAGCTAAAAAAACAGACCAACCAACCAAACAGAAGAAGAGGAAGAATCAAACCTTGTAGTGAATTAGCTGAGGAAATGAAGACAACCTAGTTCTCTAGTTGGATTTAGAAGCTATAAACCAAAGGCGGCTGTGGTATTTGCAGGCTGTTTTTTTTTTTTTTTTTGGCCCCCTTAGTAAACAAACAAGTTGCAAATGAAAGAGAAACGTCGATTCATAGGAAGCAATGAAAAGATTTTGAGTGTGGTGTACACTTCTGCTTTTAAAAAACAGGGAGGGGCAAGAGGAAAAGAATTTGTGGCTGAGAAATAATATGGAATTCATTAGTGGTTGAGAATCCTCCATCAAAAACTGCATTCTCATTGCTCCACTTGTAACCATTTTATTCCACCTCTTAATCTTCCAACCATTACTTTGAGATTTTGGTAACCCATGTTGTTGACACGTGGCCGTTGTGGTCCTTTTGCTGCATTCCACGTTGTTAGCTAAAAATAGCTTCACTTATCGGTGAGTTGCACAGATTCTGATAGTCCTAGGTACTAGGTAACTATACGTATATCACCGCGACTAAAAAGAATACATTATCCACCTTCTTTTTATATTAAAATATAATTCTTTAATAAGATAACAAATTAATCATCAGCTCACTCTGTAGAGTGCTAAAAAATAAAAGGTAAATTATATCAACAGTAACTTAACTTTAAGGGAGTTAATAAAATAATCACTTAGGTTTCAATTTAGTCGTTCAACTTTCGAAAAATAATAAAACAGTCACCACTAACTATTTTCCGTTATAGTTCCGTTAGAAACTTAACCACACTACCATTTTTCATCCCCCTCCCATCCCCCTCTCTCTTCCCCACCATCCCTACCTCTACTTTGATTTTCACTCCCTCTCCCCCTCTTCCCCACCATCCCTTCTCCTACTCTGATTCTTTCCCTCTCCCCCGCCGTCCCTTTGCTAACCCTCTCCCTCCATCCCTTTGCCTCTCCACAAAGAAAAACGAAGCTACACCTAAACCAGTTGTTGCAGCCATTGCTAACGTAAAAAGCATGATTGTGGACTCAGTAACTTTGCTACAACTACCCTTCCAATCATTCATTGCGTTGTCATTATCCTTTAAAGTTATGACTTTTTCTCTGTACTAATGTCATCTATAACTGTATCCCCAGCATTTTTATGGAGAGCTCTAATCCTTTGTGAAATTACATTTTGACCATCTATTGTAATGCATTCAAGGAAAGAAATGGCGACCAATAAACATAAAAGCAAATGCTTGATTCTGAATCGTACTGCTTTTTATTATGACCACAAATCTATCACAAATAATGAAGGTTATTGATCAAATAGAATTCATGTAGGTGGGGATCAAGAAAAGTTTGAAAACAAAATCAGTCTAACATGTTTGGAAACGCATCTGAGCAATATAGTTGTAATTAAAAAACACAATTTTCGTGAAAACGAAGCTTTTGTCAACCAAATGACTAAAACATATTAAGCATTCAACAATGACAATGATCAAAATAAAAGGCCAAAATCAATTGAAACAACCCCCCAGAGTGCTATAATCCAATAAATTTGAGATAATCATAAAGAAACAGCAAATACAACCAAAAGGATAATCATTTCAAACAAACCAAAAATAAAGTCCAAAACCCTAATCGATAATATAAACAATTACTCTAGGCATTGGCCTCATTTGCACAAAAAATAACCAACCTTAAGCAAGAAGCTTAAGAATCCACAGTCCCCGAATGGCAAGAAAAAAAAGAAGGAAAATATTGGTTTTATTCAAATTAAAAGCTATGTAAACTCTAAAACAGGATATGAAAGAGAGTGAAACAAATTCAATTGTAGAAAAGGGGAAGGAAAGCCCTAAATTTTGAAGTAAAAGAAAACAAAAAGTTAATAAATTTGATTAAATTGAAAATAAATTAGAATAACAAATAAAATTGATGGAGAATCGAAGTAATATAAAAACACATCAAAAGCGAAACTTGAATTGACCTGCAGGTGCAGGGTTCCAAACAAAAACGATGGTGAAGAAATTGTTGTTAGATTAGTTTAAATTTGGTAACAATAGGCAGAAAGATAGAAAGTGGAGAGGGAAAGGGACGGTGAGGGAGAGTGAGAGGGTTAGCGAAAGGATGGTGGGGGAAAGGGAAAGAATCAGAGTAGGAGGAGGGATGGTGAGGAAGATGCGGAGAGGGAGAAAGAATCAAAGTAGGAGGATGGTGGGGAAGAGGGAGAGGGATGGGAGGGGGATGGAAAATGGTAGTTTGGTTAAGTCTGTAGTGGAACTGTAACGGAAAATGGTAGCTCCGTTACGTTTGTTTGTAATGAAAAATGGTTAGTGGTGACTGTTTTGTTATTTTTCGAAATTTGAGTGATTAAATTGAAACCTGAGTGACTGTTTTGTCAGTTACCCCAAAGTTGAGTGATTGTTGGTGTAATTTACCCAAAAATTCTTAACACTATTAAATTTATTTTGTTATATTCAAATTCATTATAAAGCCATTTCTTTTAATTATACAGTCAAGTGAGTGTTTTTTTTTTTTTAATTTCAAAATGTTACACTAATAAATTTAACAAAAAAAGATTAACAATGGTAACAATTGAATCTAAACTTTGAAATTTGAAAAGTAGAGGAACTAAATTCCTAAAAATAAAAGTATATGGAATAAATTCCATTTTTATGAAAAGTATAAGAACCTATTACATATATTAACCAAAATTTAATAAATGATAAATGATGTAAACGAAAAGTAGTTAATATCAATAATGAAACATGAATACTTTTCATTCAAACACACTTTTTTATTACATGACATATATATATATATATTTAAAATTTTTAGTAAATATTAGTTTGTTATCTCCCATTCATTTTCGATACATATACAACCACCTATACCAAATAAATTAAATAAAAAACAATTTTTTATAAAATTATCGACAAGACATGTGGTAAAATCTCAATCCCCTTGTAGACAAGGGCGAAGTCAGAACAAATTTTTAGGGGGTGAAATGAAATTTTAATTTTTTATAGTCTATACATTTGTAATTTTTAAAGGATTAAATAGGATTTTTATAATTTTAGGGGGGTCAAAGTATAATTTTACCTTTACTAATTTAAAATTTAAAAAAATTAATAAAAATTTTACATTTTAGAGGGGGCGGGCCTGCTAGCCCTCCTAATTTGCCTATGCTTGTAGAGTTAAAATTTTCCACCACCCATGTACCAAATAATTACCATTTTATTAAATAAACAAAATCAATAATTATGTTAAACATAGATTGTTTTAGATCAAAATATAGTAATCGTCTCTATATTATGTTTAAATTTAGAATGTAGTATCTATTTATAATTTTTATATAATTTGGCTTCTCTATACAATATGATTAATTAGTTGAAATAGTAGATACCCTTAATTATTTAGGTTAGAATGTTGAGGTCAATTTTTTTCTTAAAAATACTCTTTCTCATTTCATGTAGAAATTTATAAATATAGTGTTAGAAAGGTGTTTTAAAGAAAAATTCACTAATTGATATAGTTAAGTATGTTAATTATTTGGGTTAAATAATGTTATTATAGAAGTAGAAGATAAAATTATGTTAAATTAAAATATAAATAATACATCTCAAATGTGAGCATAATAGCGAGATCAAAATTACAAATTTATCATTATCTTATAATGACTAAAAACTACAAAAAAAAAAAAAAAGACTTGTATCATTAATTAGTCCAAATAATTAACACTCTTGATATTTTTTAGTAGCTGATGTGAAGTTTTTTCATAACAGTTGTTTCAATCCATTATGCCAAGTTATTATTGAATAGTATTTTCTTTTAAAAAATAGACTAAAAAATTTAATTAGAATAGCTTGAAATTTTAATTATTTGGACTACCTAATATTATTGTAAAAGTAGATAATTAAATTATATCGAATAAAAATATAAAGATTAAATATTAAATTTGAGTATAACAAAGGGACCAAAACTGATATTTGACCATTATAATTGAAATGGAAAAAATAAGTGGGCGAGTGTTGGAGCCTTCCTTTTATATAGAGTTATAATTTGAGTTATAATATTTATAAGCGTTAAAAATACAAATTATAAAAGAATTAATACTTATAAAAAGAACTCAAAACTTTTTTTTAAGTATTTTAATTAATTTATAAGTTTATTTTTACTAACGTATTTTATCTTTTTTGTTTACTTAATAAATAGTAAAAAAAAACCCAATATTTTCAATTAAAATTTTATTAAATAAATTTTAATTATAAATCAATTGAATATAAAATTTGTAAATTTTATAAAAATATTTATACACGCGAAAAAATATAATTTTAATTATTTAACTAATTTATAAAAAAAATTTATATTTCATATTTCAATTTAAAATAATATAATAATTAATTATTTTATGAAAAAAATTAGTATTGAACTATTTAAATAGGTTTTCCTAAAGTTTGAAGTTATTATTATTATTATTATTTTAAGGAAGGTGGATGGTAGTTGGTAAGGTATAGGGAATTGATTTTTATAAATAATTGTTGAGCACAATAATAATAAGATATGTAGGAGAAAATCCATACATTATTTGGAGTGGTAATTTTAAATGTCGAAAGAATTAATCTTTACGAACCGTAATATGAATATAAATGATTCATTGATAGTAAATAAATAATTATTTTTTAAAATTATGTAAAATTTGGAAAATACTTTTTATTATATTAATATTTAGGGTATAGTTTAATGAATATTATATTTTTTTCTCATTTTATAAAAATTAATCATATTTTAAAATATTTTTATATGAATTTAATTATAAAATATTTTAAAACTGATGTATAAATAAATTTATATAGGTTTAAAAAAGAAGCGAACATGTGAGGAAGTGAGCACATGAAGTTGCATGGCGCAAAAAAGGAGCGAAAGGACAAATGATCCTTGTTAAAGGCGAGAACGGAAATGTGCATCCAAAAATGAATTTTGATCTTTTCCAGCTCAATTTCTTCTTCTTAAGGCATCAATTAAATTAACTTTTGTGCCTATTGATAGTAAAGGATAAGTTTGCTTGGTTCTAGTTCTACACCTCCACTACATGTCCATGACATGAGAGCCACGTGATTCTTGCACGTGGGTGCCTGAATTTATTGTTAAAAAACAATTTAATTAATATTTATATTTTTTATAATTCAATTTAAATAAAAATTATTTAAGTTTAACAACAAATTCTTTTGTGAATAAAGGTGTTCATGGTCCGGATCGGATTGAGGCTGGATTCCAAAATAATTTTCAAGTCCAGATTTATTTTTAGATCGATTTCGCTTGCCCTTAAATTATGTTTTACTATTAAAAACATAAAATATTATTTAAATTAAATTTGGGCCGAATCGAGCTAGCCCGAATTGAAAAAATTATTGTCCAAACCCGACCCGACGGGTGGGCTACCCAGCCTTCAGACAAGTCTACTTGTGAACATGTTCGTTTAATGTCTATGAACAAATTCATTAAATATTCACGAAGAAAAAATTATCTATAGTATAGTATTCACCCTTTCAATTCGATTATGAAATTACATAAATAACTATGATTTTAAATTATAATTAATATTATTATAATGAAATTTTTGTTTTTCATACTTTTTTTTATTATCCTTAAATAAAAGAATTAAAAATTATAAATCTAATGATAGTATACATGTTCAATAGTAATAAAATACGAATTTATTAGTACTCCACCTATATTTATTAGTGAATAATTTTTTAAAAAAATATTTTTAATTTATTTGAGTCATCATAAAATCTAGTTTAATTTAAGCGAATAAAAAATAAAAATATAAAATTCAGATATAAAACACACAAAAAAGTTATAAACAAAAGAATATTCAACAAAAATATTTGGCTTAACGATAAATTTGGCCACTAATGTTTGTATGTTTTGTCAAAATAATCCTAATTGTATTTTTGAGCTTTTTTTTTTTATCATTAACCTTTGTTATTTTTCCCAATATACTTTTTCTAATAGATTTAATTAATAATTCAAGGTTTCAAATTTTCTTTTCTTTCCAAAGATTTCAATTTTTCATATGTTTGTTTACTGAGAAGTTTTTCACAGAGTTAATTTGTTTTAGATAATTATGTTTATTTTCTTTAAATTAGGTGTTGTTTTTTAATTTAATGTATTATATATTTATTTTATTATTTTCCACATGTAATTATCTTATTGGGATATCTAAGTAATAAATTACATCTCATTAAAAAAATTCAACATCATACCCGCTAACTTTCATTAAATTTGTTAGAAAAAGTAAACTGAGAAAAAGAATAAAGGTTGATGGCCAAAAAAAGCTCAAAAACACAATTAAAGTCATTTTAACAAAATATACAAATTTTAGTGGCCAAATTTGTCATTAAGCCAAAATATTTTCGTTCAAAGTAATGTCATAAATCAATGAGCCCAATTGGCAAGACCGACGAACGGCTGAGCCGAACCCAAACCCAAAAACTATTCCATTAAACATCATCGTAACGGAGACCGCTTCCTTAACTTCGCAAAGCGGAAACCTCGTCACAGCGTGGCGTTGAACAATTTTGGCGCCAAGAGGCCAATCCTACATCATGAGGTGTCAAAATATAACTGGATAGTCACGCATGTCATGTGCTGTGAATGTTATCGTGATGTTATGTTGGTTAATTTTCCCGCGCTAAAGAGAAAAAGATCCTTCCTTGATTAGGATTTCCACAAAAAGAGGCCCAAAATCAGAGAGATAAAATTACATATAAGAAAGAAAGAGGGAAGATTTTTGGGTTCTTTGACTTGTTCTTAACGAGAATATAAAAAAAAAATAAAAATTAAAGAAGGAATTTTTTTCTGTTGCTCTCTTACTGTTTTTTTTTTCTTGTTCTCGATCCGTTAAAAGGTTTTTCTTCTTCACTGGATCTGTAGATACGATCCTAACCGTATTTCAATCCCTGAATTTGTAAGCTTCCTTGCATTCTTGAATGATAAGTCTCCATTTTCAGAAGCACAAAACAAATTTGCTTTTTTTTTTTTTTTTTGGTTCTGAATTTTACTTTTCTTTTTGTAATAATAGCCTTTTTTTCCCAATTCTTTTGCGGTTTTTTTTTTGGGCTTAGCAACTCTAGCGGCTAGCGTAATCTTTAATATACTGGTTATGAGTTTATTGATAAAACATTTCGAGGAATCATAATTTTTAATTTTCGAAATTTGTGAAATTTGAAATGAGCTGCTAGGATTATTTCAAAGAGATGGGAGACGTTAAGCCTCTATTTTCAACTTCCAACAGCATGGATGGCGATGCTTTTGAAGCTAGATTCACTGATTTGTGCAAGGTAGTAATATGTTCTTTTTAGTAATATTATTTCAGATATGCTCCCTTTTTTTTTGCTAATGATTTTTTTTCATGATTTGCAGAAAGGGTTATCTTTGGATGAGAAAACTTGCTCAGGAGCTATGAAGCTATTCAAAGAAACCAAACATCTTGTTTCATCTAATGTTTCATCAGCTGAGAGGACGGTAGTTATTTTTGAACTTTTTTTTACAATGAAATTATTAATGGTAATTGCGTTCTGGTTAACTAAACTCAGTTGCGTTTATTCTGGATTTAGGTTGAAGAGGCAGAGCGGTTTTGGTTTTCATTTGTCTTGTATTCGCTGAACCGCCTAAGTGAAAAAGATGGAGACAGTGCACAACAAAAATCTGATGAAAATAGGTTTACATTATGCCAGATATTGAGAGCTACAAAGCTAAAGTATGACGCTATTAATTTTGTATACATATGGGTGTTCTTTTTTATCTACACCTGTTTTAACGACACCAAGCTTCCTTTTCCTTTTCCTGTCTTGCAGTATTGTGTATTTCTTTGAAGAGTTGCCTCAATTTGTAGTAAAAGCTGGTCTTGTATTGACTAACATGTATGGTGAAGATTGGGAGAGTAGACTTGAGGTGGTGAAAGAATATAGATTTATGGTTTAATTTGTTCTTCTTCTTTTTTTTGTTGCTAAAAACGACTTTTTTATGGTGCGACATATTCTATTATTGATTTATGACACTTTAATCAATTAGGCAAAGGAGATGCAGGCCAATTTTGAGTACTTGACCCTTATAAGCAAGTAGGTGCCCTTTTGATATATATTCTATTCAGATTAGAATATGCTATGTGCGTATAACTTTGTAATGGCCCTAGTATTTCTCTCTTTTCCTCAATATAACTATGATTTACTAAAGTTGATGAGTTACTTTTAAATGCATGGTGAAAAGATATATTGCCTCAGTCATCAATTTATGTTCTATAGTTGCGTAGATTCTGCCGTGTGCTTCCTTATATTGCTTTGAACCTTTGAAATTGACAAGAATAGGTGTATATGTTGGTGTTTTCGTTAAGTGTTTATTACCCACACAGTGGGAGGTGGTGCAGTGTACAAGATGGGCATATCAAAGATGTTTGCAAATTAAAATTCATTCAACACATACATGCATACATGCAGGCACCATACTCACACCACAGACACATCCTATTTAAGCCAACTGCTGGTCATGCAGCGTGTTTATGGCCCGGTTTGATTGCAATCTTGTCAGATAGATAACAGGGTCAAATTTATGATCCTGATATGCATATGGCATTCTCATTTAGACAGATTGCTGTTTTATATTTCAATCATATATTACATGGAATTTGTACAGTGTATGATGTTATTTTTCTCTGAGCAACCATATCTTAAAAACCTGATTTTCTGGGTACTTTGTATAGCTTTCCATTTTGTAAAGTAAATAATATGTGCATCTTTCTATTTAATGGTACAAAAGGTCATACAAGCGTGCATTTTGGGAACTCTTCTTGTCAAGTGATGCAAATATTGGAAAACAGGAAAGTGCTACTGGTGCTCCTGATTATTTGTCGAAGTACCATCGTTTTGGATGGTTACTGTTTTTGGCACTCCGTGTACATGCATTCAGCCGTTTTGCAGACCTAGTGACTTGCACAAATGGTTTTGTTTCTGTACTGGTCAGTTACACTTTTCTGTGGCTTTTTGTTTTTTTTCCCCAACTTCTGCGTCTTTCTTAATAGTTGATTATAGGAAGGCAGAACTGGTTTTCCTAAGTAATAACATGCCATCCTTTTCTTCTAAAGGAACGTGTTGTTCTTATTATAATATTACAAATCTGTGTAGCACGGACACTTCTGTTAGTGGAATGCCTAAGTGCTGGACACATTCTATTGTATGTTATTGTGTAAAAATGTTTTTATTGCCCTATAATATCGTGTCCTAAAAATTCACGTGTCACTGCTTTCATATCATGTTGCACTGTGTATTGCATGTCTGTTTTCATCCCAATCTAACTAGTAGCTACATTTAAGTGTGCTTCAAAAGATTCAACTCTATTATGCTGTTAGACATTTACTATAGCATGTAGCAATTATGGAGATTAATTGTTTCTTTTTACTTCTTTTTTTTTTTTTTTTGGTGATTTCTTGCAGGCTATTCTGATTTTACATGTTCCTATTTGCTACAGAAACTTCAAGATCAATGATTCTCCACGCTTTGGTAATTATCCGCTCTTTTGTGGCAGTCAAAAGTTTAGATCTATCCTTCTTATTGATGAAGGCGGCATTTTTTATTCTTCACTGGTGTTCCTTTTGGCCAGTATTCTACACTGGTGTTTGGTCCTTATCCTTTTACATATTTCTATTTTCTTTTCCTGGTGGAGATAAATTTGTCATTCCTATTGTGATTTCTTTGTTGTTTGATCTTTTAGTTAAGAAAGGTGAAAAAGGTGTCGACTTGCTTGCATCACTTTGCAACATGTATGATGCTTCAGAAGCTGATTTGAGGAGAACACTGAAGATGACCAATAAGTTAATGGAAGATATGTTGAAAAATAAGCCATGTCCAGCATCCGAATGCAAAACTGAAACACTGGAACATATTGATACAGGTTTGTTACAAAAGTCATGGATGTATTTTGGACAGCATGCTTTCATTTGCTTATGCTTCTAATATCTGATCTTCTTTGATGCCAGATGGCTTGGTCTATTTTGAAGGTTTACTGGAGGAGCAATCTTTTTTATCCAATTTGAGTATTTTAGAAAATGATTACGATGATGCAACTCGTAATATAGGTGATCTGGACGAGAGGCTGTTCATAAACGAAGAAGATAGTTTACTTGGTTTTGGGAGCTTGTCTGGAGAGGATGTGAATATTTCTGGCATTAAGGTGCGTTTCATATTTGTGAAAGCTTGTTATCCCTTGTTCGGTTTATATGCTTTATGGAGCAGTCATTTTATCTAAGATTTTTATTTTTTGGGTAGAGGAAGTTTGATTCAATAGCTTCACCATCAAAGACAATTTCAAGCCCGCTGTCTCCTCATTGTCATCGTGCATCTCATGTAAATGGTGTCCTTGGGCCACTTAACGGAAAGGTAGCCTCTACACCTGTCAGCACTGCAATGACAACTGCAAAGTGGCTTCGTACTTTTATTTGTCCGCTTCCTTCAAGACCTTCAGCAGAGTTACAGCATTTTTTATCATCCTGTGATAAAGATGTTACCAATGATGTGATACGTAGGGCTCATATAATATTGGAGGCCATATTTCCCTGTAGTCATGATTGTAGTCTAACTGGAAGCCTTCGAAGTGCAAACCTAATGGATAATACATGGATGGAACAACGAAGACTGGAAGCACTTAAGTTATACTATAGGGTTCTGGAAGCTGTGTGTACAGCAGAGGCTCAAATATTACGTGCACCTAACTTGACCTCTTTGTTAACTAATGAGAGATTTCACAGATGTATGCTTGCTTGTTCTGCTGAACTAGTGCGAGCAACACATATGACTGCTACAATGCTGTTTCCTACAGTTCTAGGCAGAACTGGTAATACGGCCTTTGATCTAAGCAAGGTGATAGAAAGTTTCATTAGACATGAAAAGTCTTTACCAAGAGAACTGAAGCGGCATTTAAACTCTCTGGAGGAGAGGCTTTTGGAAAGCATGGTGTGGGATAAAGGCTCCTCATTGTACAATACCTTGATAGTTGCAAGGCCTGCACTCTCTTCTGAAATAAATCGTCTTGGCTTATTGGCAGAACCAATGCCATCTTTGGATGCAATTGCAATGCATATAAACTTTTCCGGAGGTATTCCAACAGTGCCTTCTTTGCAGAAGCATGAAACATCACCAAGTAATTTTGGTAGCTTGATCTTAGGTATGAATCATTAGTAGCTTAGCATTAGCCCTTGTTATATTCAGATATTGAATACTTTGTAACTGGTGCCCATTTGCTTGCCTACTGTAGTAGCTTGTGTTATAGGATTGAATTACAGTTATTCCCACTTGAAAGTGTTAAACTTAACGCTATCCTGAACTTAATTTACATGGTCATGTTCCTTTTTCAGGTCAAAATGGGGATGTCAGGTCTCCAAAGAGACTATGCACTGACTACAGGAGTGTATTGGTTGAACGGAATTCTTTTACATCACCAGTGAAGGACCGTCTATTAGCTTTCAGCAACCTTCGGAAGGCTTCTTTGCAATCTGTGTTTGCCAGGTATCTTGTATGGTGCAAGTTCAAAGGGAAGTAGAAAACCTACACTATTAGCACTTGCTTATGGATTTTATTTTCGGGTACTTGTTTTGCAGTCCAACACGTCCTAACCCTGTTGGTGGAGGAGAAACATGTGCCGAAACAGGAATTAATATATTCTTTAGTAAGGTATCAAAATATAGATGAATTAGGCTTTCAAGTTTCATCTATTTGTTTAAATCCTGCATCACTATGGTGTGCCTTATGGTTACGTGTATAGTCACAAAAAGTTGGCCTATTAGCACCCATTGCAAATGTAAATATCCCTTGATATATTTTGGTGCCAGATTGCCAATGTGCACGAACTTTTGCTATTGATTTAGATTCAGTTATCACTCTGCTCCGTCACTAACATGTCAGTTGCTTTTGCACTGCCTAGATTAATAAATTGGCTGCTGTCAGGATTAATGGTATGGTTGAGAGGCTACAACTGTCTCAAGAGATTAGGGAGAGTGTATATTTTCTTTTTCAACAAATACTTAACCAGCGGACTTCTCTGTTTTTTAACCGTCATATTGACCAGATCATCCTTTGTTGTCTCTATGTAGTTGCAAAGGTCAGTTCTTATGATATCTTTTAGATGCTGGCGTTGTTAAATTTGTTTGCACTGTTTACCCTTACTTTCTGAATGAATGGCCTGCAGCTTTCTCAGTTGGAACTACCTTTTAAAGAAATTACTAGCAACTATAGGAACCAACCGCAAGGTAGACCTGAAGTTTACTGCAGTGTATTTGTTGACAGATCATCAACACAACAGAACGGGGTATAATATCTCATCTCTATTTTCTATGGTGCTTGCTTTCTAGTGAGTTTTTAACCATTTTAATGATCTGAAAACAGAGAACCAGGCAGGATCATGTTGGTATTGTCGCATTTTACAATACAAAATTCATTCCTGCCATAAAACATTTGCTTGAAGAACTTGATCTTTCCAGAACGACTACAAGAACAACCCAGGTTCCTGAATCCAGCAATAGTAATGATGGTAAACCTTTCAATTTTTCCCATTATTTGGGGTGGGGGTGTTAATGTAATATTCTGTCCTTGCTGCTTATGCAAACCATTCTAATTTGCTTCTCTCGTCATTGACTAGTTAGGTCCATGCCCTGGATCACCTAAAGTTGCCTCTTTTCCGAGTCTCCCTGATATGTCCCCAATGAAAGTATCTGCAAAGCTCAATGTATACGTGTCCCCATTGCGAGCATCCAAGGTTGTATATATAATTTTTGGTTCTTCATAGAGTGATCAAATTTCGATTTACTAGAAAACCAGAAACAAAATGGAAAGAATGTATTAGATAACTACTGCAACTCAACTGTTTGTTTAAAAATGCAAGCACTCTTAAAAGGGCCGATACAGAAAAAAGGAAATTAAAAAAAAAGATCTTTTAATTTGCAAATATTTAAGTTTTTATGAATCTTGTAAAAAGAAAGTCGATCCTGTTTCTTAAATTTGTTTTCATCTACAGATGGATGCTATAATCTCGCATAGCTCGAGAAGCTACTATGCTTGTGTCGGAGAGAGTACCCGTGCCTTTCAGAGTCCTTCGAAAGACCTAACTGCCATCAACAATCAGTTGAAAAGGTATTTTTCTTTTTTTAATTTTCAAGTATGGAAATTCTTGCCGTGTACTACGTTAATGGTGCTGCCATTTGCTTTGCTGTTTCTAGTACTCGGAATATCAGAATTAAACTCAAGTTCGATGATCTTGAGGGTGGCTTGGTTAGTGATTCCATGGTTGCAAATAGCCTTTACCTTCAGAGCGGGAGCCACACATTGGCATCCTCACCAGGTGCAGCTTTAAAATCTGAGCAACCGGAATCTTAGTGCAGCATAGGACATGCATTCCTTGTAAATTCTGCCTTTATTTCCCTATTCTTGTTATACACTGCAGCAGGTTTAAATTTATAAGAAGGGGTATTGTAGAATAGCCGCCACCGCCCCTACGAGCTTAAGGATGTAAGATTCAGTACTTGGAAGTTTGGGCTAACAAATTGGTATAAAATGTGCCTCTTTTGATTGTAGCAAATAGTAGCAATGTTGGTTCCAGTCCACTTTTAAGGTGTCATGGAATGATGACGCGTGGGATCATGTTTTGTATTTTAATCATTTTTATATATATTTGGAAGGCGATCATATCTGAAAAACAAATCATATAGTATTGATTTCATTTTTAAGCTCGGGAAGGCCTTCAATGGTGTCATTTTAAAGCTGCTTCGCAGTTCGGAATAAGCCAAAACATTGATGATTGCTATGCATCACCAATTTATGTTCTCTAATGCCTATGTTTTTTTGTTTTCCGGGTGTTCTTTGTGGGCTCCTTGGCACAATTTTTATTAATAAAACAATTTCATAATTGTGAAAGAAATATCCATATTACATTCTCTCGTATCTTGAAAAAATTGGATAAATTTCTCTATTGATTACTTAATTTCAATTGAAAAATTACAATTTGATCACCTAACTATTTGAGATTGTGTGCTTTAATTATCTAACCATTAAATGACAAACGAAAGGATGGTGTTCGTATAATGATAAATTTAGTGTTTAGAGTTTGCATGCTATGTTAATTTGGTCTTAATTTTAAACAAATTAGTCCTGTTGTGTCAATTTGATCTCAATAATAAAAAAATAAAAAAAATTATAAATTTAAAAAAGTACATATATCATATATATATATATATGAAATTGAAATGAAATTGAAAAATATACTTAAAAATTTATGTCACTATGTGAAATTAACTTTGTATTGCTTCTTTTCAATTGCAAATGTTGTCTAATGGCAAGCACAACTTTCAGATCATCTCTCCAAGAAAAAAAAAATATAATATCTATCCTAATTCTTAAGGAATATATATTTTATTTTACTTATACGTATAAATTACCCAAAATGATAGTTGTAATTGGCTTATACATAGTTGCACAAGACAACTGATTTCTTGTAATAAAATAAAACAGAAATCCACCTAACAACATTTTAAAAATATAACACATAATATCTAAATACCTTTAGATAAACACAAATTGAAATATGGCATAATGTAAGACATACAATACAATCTCAAAACATAACACATAACACTATACGTTATGCTCATTATTTAGCCATATTTATAATTATACATATATTACTATACATATAATCTTGAAATAATAATACACTAACATATGTGTATATATATAATAATAATAATAATAAGAGAGAGCATGAAACAGATTTAATTAAATCAAGATTAAAATCCAAAATGAAGTAGCAAAGAATCCGAACAAATTTCCAGAATTGGATTATAAAACTGGTTTCAAAAGGAGACTATCTATATCAATTTGGACCAGTCTACTCCGGATAAAAAATGGTTATTAAAATTTTAAAACAAAAATTCTTGAAAATAAAATTTGAAACTTTAAATATAATAAATTTAATATAAAAACAAACAAAAATAATTAAAAAGTTCTAAAAAAAAAACTCTCAATTAGGCATTTAAAATGCCTACATATGATCTCATATACAATTTTCCCCATATTCTTCATCTTCACAGATCGAGTTGAAGGTAAGTACATCTTTTTCATCCAAAATTTTTAAAATCTTAACTCCTTTATTAAACTTCATTTCGATTGGATTCGGAGCACCGGTTTCAATTATTCCCAATCTTCCGTTGTTTAAGGCTACCCAAAATTCACCATTTTATTCCTCTTTATATATTTGGAACCCTAGGCAATTCAACAAATACTTTGAGAACTACTTTATAGTGCATGCTAAACTTTAAAATTCATTTTTTTTATTGATCCCCTTATTAGAATAAACAAATTGTTTGTATTCAAAGCAACTCCAATATTGATCTTCTTCTTAAATGTGGATTATATTTCAACAGCTGACTAGTTCTATCACTGGAACTTACAAGAAAATCAACATCCCTATGTAATTAAAAAATAAGTAATTCTTTTGATATAAAAAATCTCTCTATATAAGTATGAATATATATTCTCTCTATATAAATATAAATATATAAATTCACCTAAATAGAAGAAATTAGTAAGGAAAAAAAAAAAAAAACCTTCTTTGGAAAACAATAATGCTACTATCAGTGAAATAAACCATTTCAATGATTGTATCAATATCTAAGCCACTCGTAGATTGGAATGGCACTCCTTTGATTGAAAAAACTAGTCGTATAGTTATACCACCATTTGGTTCAACCATTAAAAGGCTAAAATAGGCATATGCGATATATAGATGGCATGTTTGAGTATTGAACTTCAAACCCAATGGTCTTCCGCATATCAGTCCTGTCACATCCCAAAAACCGGGCTAGTAGAATCGAGATAGTAAATCGGGGGCTAGTGAATCGAAAGTAGTAATTGGGTTAGATAATTAGGAATTAATTAAATAAAATATTAAAATAAATAGAATTAATAATTTTAGGTTAGAAATTAAAATTAAGTGTTCGGAATTTAATTTGGTTAAAACGGATTTTTAAAACGAGATTAAATTTGAAAATAATTTTGAAATTGACTTTAATTGAAAAGTAAGGACCAATTTGGAAAGGGAGAAAACTGGAGGTAGTTAAATGGGAAATGACCCAACTTTTTAAAATAAGGGTTGCCTATTTAACATCCCCACGTCTCCTTCCCTCTCATTCTTCATCTTCTTCCAAAATTTGTCAAACACCAAATCAAAGTTTTTTCTTTCGAAATTAGTTCATCCTCTTTGTTTTTTCAAGCTCTCCAAACACAAAATATCTCTTTGATTTTGAAGAATACTCGTGTTTTCAATCTCAATTTCTCTAAAGTTGTTTACAGGTTCAAAACTCGAATTAGCTTTATAGCTCGTCAATTTTGCAAAATTGAGGTGAGATTCTTATTTTTTATGATTAAACTAAGTGAGTTGTTATTTTAATTTGAGAATGGTAGATCTCGTATTTCTTGGCTAAGCTTTGGTTTTAAAGTGATTTTTAACTCATTTTTATCTAATTAAAAGCTATTTGATCTTAATTTAACAAATCTTTAATGAATTTAAGCTAATTGAATGTTTTCCCCTTTTAAAAGATCACATAAATTTGATTTTTCTGGAAAAATTAGATTGGTGTAATTGGGTAAAATTGATGGTTTAGATATATAATTAGATGATATTTAGGATGTTTGGAAACGAAATTAAGATTTAGAAACTAGATTTGAGTGGTGAAATCGCATTTTCGGCAAAACTAACTAGTTTCGATAAGTATGATAGATGAGTTGTGGTTTGCAATTTTTTATATTATTTAAATGTGTTTGAAGCTATTTATAATGTGTTTGTAATGTATTTATTGTGAATGCAAAGTGCTAGACTCATTGGGAGGTTCTACAAGCAAGGACAAAGGCAAACAAAGGCTTATTTGAATTTTTGCCATTAAAGTCAAGGTTGCAAGGTGAGTGCCTTGGTGTGCTATAATTATGCACAAATCAAAGTGTTAAAGGGGAGCTTAGGTGACCTAATCACCTATACTAAGTTCCACGAGTAAGTGTTTCTACTTAAACTAACGATGATTTGCAAGTGATGCTTAAATGTGATATGTTATGTGATGTATATTGAGATGACAATGAAAATGTTTTGTGTTTATGACTGAATATGATATAAGTCTTGTTGGTTTTATGTACACTATTTGAGATCTATATGTTGTGGTTATTTGAGCATAATGTGAGTACCTGTAAGTGCATGATATGGGACTAGAATATGTGATATGAACATAAGTTGTGTGACATTGGAAAGTGTGTATAAAGCAGTAAGTATACATGATTAAGTAGATGCATTTGGGGGGTAAATTTGGTTGTGCTTGGAGGGTATGTTTAGTTGTGTTTGGAGGGTAAATTGGTTGTGTTTGGTAGGTGATAGCTTTATGCTACACATTATATTGGTCGTATTTGGAAATCTGATTATCCAATGTAATATTTTGTAAATATGCTTCATGATCACATTGTGCCAACATATCAATGAGAACGCTATGAGTTGTGCTTGATTGCTTACCATGATTAATTGTGATGGTATGCTTTCTTTTAACTTTGGATATTTTGGCTACTTGTGTCAATCTTTGAGCACTCACTGAGCTTGAAAAAGCTCACACTTTCTTATGTTTAACAATGCAAGGATATAGCTAAAACGAGGAGGAAAAGTGAGTTACCAAGTGATCCAAAGCAAGGCAATTTACCTTGAGTATGTTTGATGTGTTTCCAACTTAATGGGGGACTAATCTAGAGGGTTTTAGGCTTTGAACTGTTAATGGTTTGTAATTTGACATTGTGGACTCTTTAGGTTTGATATGGAGCTTTTATTTTTGCTTCAGATAGATGATTGAATGGTAGATTATGAATGCTTGATGAACAATATAACTAATTATTCGACTAACTTGTAAGTGCAGGTTGAAAAGTCGTTGATTATTAAGGTAAGTCTTATATGTTTTATGTATGATTTGGAAATTAATTATGAGTCTAGTATGCATGAAATATAAAATTGGACAAATTACGTAAATAGTAGGTGACCTATTAACTAATTAAATGATGATGATTTTATGAAGAAATGCATGATGTTTTAATGGATCTTCCTAAACAAGATTTATACGTATCACTCTGCTATATTGTTTTCAACTTTATGAAATGATGTTTTTCAACATTTTACTACATTACAATTTAAATCTAATCATTTTTTTTAAATAAAACGGTTTCTAAAATCCTTTCAAATATAACATTTTAAATACTCTATCACCTACATGAATATTCAATTGAAGCTTTTAAAATATTTGCTTGTTAAAAATTTAATTTACGAATTATGCTGATGACTTGACGATCAGAATAGCACAACGGAAGCATGACTTTAGGTTATCAAATATTCCATGAATAATTGTATAAGGTGTGTTTGATTATTGGTGTGATTTGGGGGGTTTAATGGAGAGTCTCTTCAGTGGCTAATGTGATGTTCGGAATTCGAGTCGGGCCGTCTCGACTGGGTTTGGGGCACCACAGGTTCAAGGTTTGAATCTCTTATGTCATCACACAATTTCCTTTCTCTCGTCCAATAAAGAAATCAAAAATTAAAAATATTTTGATGAAAAATAGATAAAAACGAATAATGTGTGAATATACGTAAATGGTAAAGGAATAACAAATCCTGGCCAACCAAATTTCGGCCCATTCCATTTTAATATTCTTCCTTCAAATATACTGACATATGAACCTTCACCTTTGCAATCAAAGACAATATTTTCTAGTCCAATAACATGATTAAGATTGATTTGAGTATAATTTTAAAACACTAAATCACTATCACCATTAGATGATGAGATGAAAACAAAGAAAAATAAAAGAAATACTATAAAGAAAACAAATTTGTTCATGGCTGGTTGAAGAAAATAATGGTTGCAAATTATAACCAAAATTTGTGATACTGACAGTGGAATTGTGTGTGTATATGTTGAAGTTAATAAATGATAAGTTAGAAAGTTAGTTATAGTTATGTTAGCTTTAATTTTCAATTGTTTTGATATAACAAACTTAATTATAAAATTCCTTAATCAAATTTGGATAAATTATTTCAATCTTAGCCAAATATATTTTCAAGTATTACAAACTCAAAAATAAAGTTTCTAAATGACTTAAATTTTTTACAAGAGTTTTTGAGAAAACGCAAGTCCTTTAAAATGTTTTTAAGCCACATTCTTTAAGGTTCACGGTCTTGTCTTGAGACACAAGCATGTATGTCTCGAGACAAACCAACATCGAAGCTAAAAATGCTTCAAAGGAACCTTGCCTTGAGACAAAAGGCATATTGTCTTGAGACCAGCCAACATCGAAGCTAAGGTATGCTTTAGGGGAGCCTTGTCTCGATTGATTGTGTCGAGACAAGCCTATTGTGTCTCAAGACCTCAAGCTCCAACGATCATATTTGTTCTTCCTGTCTCAAGACAAGGGTTATATGTCTCGAGACATACTACTATAGGCTACGTTAAATGCATGAAATAAATGCTCCCAATAGCTAGAAACTCCCTCCAACAGCTCCAAATGCCCAAAAATCAATTAGAGGGTATATATTCAAGTCAAGAACACTTGAAAACACAAAAGATGAACATCCAAGCATAAAAATCAAGAGAAAAGCATCAAATTATTTATTCTTTCATTTTCTCTTGTACATATTTCTTAGGCATTTATTGTTAGATCTTTTTATCACTCTCATTTCAACTCCTGGGGAGAGCTAAACGCTTGTAAACACACACCTTTGAAAGGCTTTTATTGTTTACATATTTTCTTGTACCTACAGAAGGCTGTTTAAGGTTATTGAGGTATAAAACCTAAAGTTATTTGTAAAGGATTTTAGTTGAGCTACAAAACTAGAAAGGGTTCTAATTAGGCCATAAAAACTAGGGGGAATGTTTTATCTTAGCCTTGTGAAAAAGATAGGGATTGTAAAGGTTATATATTTTCCTTGAAAGCTAATAATTTAAGTATAATGAAATGAGAAATCCTTGGTTGAGGTATATCAAGGTAGTAGAGGTAGGCAATTGGGGCTGAACCACTATGAATCGAAGTGTTCAAAATTTTCTTCCATTTCCTTATCATTTAGAAAAGTTTGCAAATAATTTTAAAATACTTATTCACCCCCTATTGGTATTTTCAGGCCTAACAAGTTAGTTGAGTAGTTAAGTTAGTTATAGTTAGTAGATTATAAATACACAATATGTACATATTAAAACTTACTTTTTCCTCTAAATAAAATGTAACACCCCAGGTCTAGTGGGTCTAAAGTTTTGGCGTACAGTAGTAAATGGTTTGTCTAGCGAAGTGTTATCCGTCCAAGTGAGTATTTTGGCGTACTCGTGTGGGCGTTCAATATCTGCTACATAGGAAAATAAGGATTTGATTTCATGACATTCTGTTATATTAAGGAAAAGTTCGTGTTAAGTGATAAAGGGTAAGTATGGAATAAGTATTTGCTAAAGGTATAGTATGCCTGGTTTGCCTGGAATACTATGTTGATTAGATTATAAGTAATCTAGTTAGACATCAACTAAATAGTCTAACTTGATAACTGTGAATATAAGGAACATAGTTATGTTTCCCTCGGAACTGTAGATCATTAAGAAGACAAATTCTGAAACGTGTAACACTTGTTAAGCTCCACTAAGTTAGTTGGGTTATATATATGTGTGTGAAATGGGTTCTGAAAGAGGTTCTTCTTTTTCTTCTTCCAAAAATACTATTTTCTGATTCTTTTTTATCTCTTCCTCGCTAAACTAGAAGCTATGATTCTGGGTTTAATCAGTGGTTATTCCATCTCAGGGTAAGTATTTCAACTCTGCATGCTAAGTTCAGAAAGAATAAGTTTGAATAGGGTATGTGAACAGTAAGACTGTAATGATAAGGTTTTCCGTGGGGGTTATCAGTGATTAAGATGATAACAAATCGTTGTAATTGAGTTATAATAGTGATCTTCTGTTCTGTAAGCAATGGTTGCTGCTAGTTCGAGAGAGGTATCTGGTTTTGGAGTTTAGAACTACAGTAGGTGAGAATCAAGTGAGTCTTTATCCTAACTCTCTTGTATAAATTCTTCAAGTAGAACTATTTATATATAAAGGGTAATGAAATCTATAGTGATCAGTAAATGTATGATAATGGTAATGATGAAGTAGGTGTTATGATTATCTATGTATGATTCTGTTGAGAAGAATATTGATTGGTAAGAATGCATGTATAGTTGTGGTATGAAAAGAATGTCAATTAGGAATATAATCACATATGGGTAAGTAAGTAATAAGAGTTGTACCGTTGTGAAGCCTCTAGTAGGACAATTATAATGTAAACCAGACTGACACATCATTGATTGGAAATGAGTATAAGATAATGAGGTAGAGACCCATGACAACTTGGTATGATTTGGAACCATTCATGGTGTAGCTTCCAGTAAAATAAGATTGGAAAGGCAGAACACGATACATGAATATAATTGTTTCGAATCAAAGTTCATACATCAAATTACACAATCTATCAAGTTTAATGTATAGTTTTGAGTTTTATCTCTTTCATAATCTTATGAAATTCATATGTTTCTTTTAAATAAATAATTGTTATCTTTGAATTAATTTTTTGTGGACAAAAATTATCTTTGAATTATATTTTGAACAGGTAAGCAATTAGATAATGTTAATTTAGTCAATGTCGGGATCGGTAGTGTGCCTACCAAACCTCTGATTCGAGGGTGGGCTGATCTTGAAGCTGCCCTTTGTATTTGTAATGGGATAAGAGGTAATATGTTGGGGATCATCGATATCAACCTTCCAATTTCGCTCACCATCTTACTTAATAATTGTGGAAGGGAGCCATCTGTTGATTACCAATACATCCCCAATTAAATGTCTTTGTATTGCTGTTGCTTAGGTTCCTCAAGGAAGGCTCTTCAACCTTCCCTTCAATCACTAATAATCTTTATGTAATAAAAAACTTGATTATCGAACTTTGGAGAATTTGGAATTTGTAAACTAAAATGTGTCGATTTGTGTATTTTCGTATTTAAATGTTTCTATAAATTATAATTGTATTTGATATATTATGTATTTATATAAATTTTAATACATTAATAATTCATATTATATTAATTTTCACGTATTCTAATATTTCTGTTTTTCACATTGTTATAATTGTATTATTTTTGTGATATAATTTTTAATATTAATTAATGAAATAAGTAGTGTTAAAATATTTATTTGTTTTATTTATTATTTGACTAATATTTTATTTTTAGAGTAGTAAATGAATATTTTGCCTTTTAGTATATTTTTAAAGGATAATTAGCAATTCTCTAATCATGTTGATATATTCACGATATATTAGATAATGTTGCTTAAATATTAAATGCCTTTCTTTTTTCTTTTCTGTTCCTTTAAACTTTGCATTAATATTTTGACTACTCAGGAAGAAACTTATTCTTTTAGCAAGAATTAATGTTTCATGTAGTCTCCCCATTTAGAATGCAATTTGATTTTTTATCCAAGTAAAACCAAAATTAATTTTCTTTAAAATTTTCTAATTGCATTGATTTTATATTTCTTTTCATTTTTTTTTTAAGTAGAAAAGCTTTAGTACAACATTTGTTATTCCAATTTGATTTTTTTTCTTGGTATTTAAGTTTTTTTTTTAATCTGGTCATTATGATTTTTTTATTTAATTTAGCACTGAATTTGACACTTTTTTCTAATTTGGTACCTAAGATTTTTTTGCCCAATTTGGTGCTTAAACTTATCAAATGTTATACAAATTACTCCATAACACTATGTGGAATGGTTAATTTTTTATGAGAGGACATAAATAGTTAATGTATGACCAACATGTGACACATAACGTTGAATTTAATTGTAAGAATGGTTACATTTATTTGAGGTTTCCTATGCTTTGCTAAACAATATGCTCAAATTTTACTTTTACCTTGACTGTTAGTGGTGGGAATGATTCAAAAGGGACCACATGCTTAAAACATGTCTGGTCTTCACAACTCTCTCAATTTCGCAAAATTTCCATTAGTATCATAGGAAATCCATGTTCAAGAATTGTGCTTTGAGATATGCTTAAGGAATATATATTGAAGAAAAAGATAATAGTCTTAAAAATTCAAAATAAAAAAATTTCATTATATTAAATTAAAAATTAATTTAAATTAAAAGGAATTGAACATTTAAATTACATAAAATTTCATATTGTCTACTACATGTCGGTCATATATTGATTTTTTTTACCACCTCGTAAAAAAATCACTAGTAGTATATTGGAGTAATTTGTATAACAATTTACAAATTTAGGCGTCAAATTTGATAAAAAAATTTATGTACCAAATTAGGCAAAAAAGTGTCAAGATCAGGTACCAAATTGAAAAAAAAGTTTGTTTCTAAATTAGAAAAAAGTGTCAAGTCCAGGTACTAAAACGGATAAGAAAAGCTTAGGTGGAAAATTTAAAAAAAAGTGTAAAATTTTAAATATTCAAAAAATGTTAATAATATGTTGGAATAAAAAAATTTAAAAACTTAATATTGAATATAACTTAGTATAATTTAATATAAAGTTTCCATTAATTTACTACATCAGTTCCAGTTTTGCAATGGATAATTCAATTACTAAATTATATTGAACATTATTTTATATTTTTAGTATAGTATTATCTATTAATAAAAAATGTAATTAACGTAAATTTTTATGGATGAGACATTATACTAAATTAATGGATGAAAACTATAGAAGGTGTTTTTTTTAAAAAAAATTATATTTAACAAAAATAAATAATATAATAATTAATAAAAAGCAAATTTATTTTTAAAAAAATTCATTTTATAGATAAACCTTAGCGAATTAGTAGATTTTCAGCAAACCTTAAAGGTAAGTGAGTATTTTAAATAGTTTTTTTTTTTTTTTTTTTTTTTTTAACCCGGGAGATTTCAATAGTTTTCCATTATAAATATATATTTTTTATTAAGATCATTTGCTTCATGAAAACTGTGGCTTCTATATTATTATAAATAATATGATTATTTATTTAAAAACCCCTTAAACTATAATGACCTATTTAAATAAGCCCTAATAATGTTTTTATACCTAAATAAGCCTCTTTTCTTTAATTTATATTCATGAAAGCCCTTATCTTTAATTACTTGGCATTTTTTGATGAAATGGAATTCAAATTAATAAATTACATGAAAATTCATTGTTGATTTGATAGACACATAAGTAAAAAAATAAATTTTTTTTTATTTCATCACAAATCTAATGGTGGTAAAAAAAATTATTTCGATTTTATCAAAAATAGAAACATAGGAAAAAATTATTTCACAATCAAGCAAACATAAGTCATTGATTTAGAATGTATTAGATAAATTGAAAAATTAACTGCTGAAAGTACTAAATTTCATAAACACTAAATTTATGTTATAAAATTATTTGATATATTTGTAAAATTATGCAATGAATATAATTATTTTGTTTGATTCTTGAAAATTCATTATTTCATAATTTTAATATTATTAATATGATATTACTTATTTTATTTTGAATAGTTTTGTATAAAAGTAATTAAAGATAAATTTTGAATAGTTTAATTTTTAATAAAATGAGAAAACCATTTATTTTAAAAATAAGATTTTAAAAAATAAAATCAACTTAATATTTTTCATATTAAATGATAATCAGTTATCTATTTATCAAATTCAACACTTTTTTGTTAAAATTTTTATATTAAGTAAAAGTTAATATGAATATGGCTAGGTTATCTTAAATAGTTTGTGATTTTTTTATTTTTATTTTTGAATAAGTACCTCATTATAGGTTCTGATCATATTTGCTTTTTTGACACAATGCTTAGAATTACTCATAACCCTCCCCAACCCATAAATAAGAAGCGCACTCGAACCTACGTCCTCCTACATTAACAATTGAACTAAGACTCAATCGACTATGATTTGTTTATTTTTTTGTTTTGATCAATATGAAATTGGAAAAATAGGAAAACACATTTTTTTCCATAAATATCTTACATAATATTTTAGATGATGTTTGAGTTTTTATTATCTAAAACATTATAATTTATATTATAATTCTTTATCTATTAATATAATTCTTAAATATAGGAGATTATAAATTTATATAAATGTTTATATATTATTTTTTGTAAATTTTGGCACCTTCGTGCATGTGCGTAATAGTTTTGTTACTTTTTCTGTGTTATATCTTAGTTTATTATTGTGTTTTTAATTTTGATAATATTTGATTTGTTTTTGTCATGTTTTAATTCATAACATAATTTTGCATGATTCAATATGATAATTCAATTTTAAAAAAATAAGTGTTCATATCATGTTCTCATTATATTTTCGTATTATAGATTTACATAATTATTTACAAAAACATTTAGTATATTATTAGTAAAGTTTTAGACTCGACAAATAGAGTCACGAAGTTAACAAATGCCTTATAAGAATATAATAACATATTAAAAGAATATATATTTTAAAAATAAGAGATATATGGTAATTTTTTAAGACTTCCAGTGGAATAAAAAAAAGTATGCCCTAAGTATACAAAATATTAACCCAATTGTTTATAAGTTAATAATTCATTTTAAATATATTTTATATGTTTATATTTATTTTTTTTATTTTTTTGTGACATGATAATTTTTTAATTATTTGACTTTTTCTATAATATTTCAATTTTCATGTTTGCATACTTTTTTCAAATAATTCAAAATTTTAAATTTAAATTTATTTATTTAAGAATTAAATAATTAAATATATATCATATATAATATTTAAAAATTGAATATGATTTTCTATGAAGTGTAAAGAGTAAGCATACTTTAGTAATATATACATATATATATACACACACTTTTTGAAAATAAGTAATATATACTATATTATGGCGTGTTTATTATATTTATGAAAAAATTATGTAATAAATTAGTTAAAAATCAATTATAATTTTATTTGAGAAATTCAAATTTAATTAAGTGTATTTTTCTAAATTTTATATAATTTAAAATGATAAAAATACTTTCTTATTATTTTATTAAAAAATTCCGGCAATTGTTTAACGGATAAATCAAATATTTGTGATAGTAAATTTTTTTTTTTCTGTTTTTGAAAATCAGTAATATATATAAATAATAATAATCCTACTATGATCAGTAATATATATAAATAATAATAATCCTACTATGTTTTTTTAATGGAATTCATAATTAACAGACCGCATGCAGTGGCTTATACGTTAACTGTTTGGAATTGCAGCTATCTTCCAAAGGATCAACATGGGATGAAATTGATTTCGGGGTCCTGGGACATCTAAGTGATGACCATTACATTCTTCACACAAATGTGTTCAGTCAAGGCAAGGGTAACAGAGAACAACAATTCCATCTCTGGTTTGACCCAACTGCAGATTTCTATACTTAATTCCATCCTCTGGAATCCCCAACGTATCATGTAAGTGTCTTCATACAGCAAACCCCCCACTAGATTTCTGTTTTCAAGTTGATTGATTGATTGGTTGACCAAGTGTTTTCTATTGGTATGTTCCAGCTTCCTGTTAGAGAGTTCAAAAACACGGTGTCCCATTTCCTAAGAACCAACCCATGAGAATATTTTACTCTAGCTTGTGGAATGCTGACCACCGGGCCACAAGGGGTTTGGATGGTTCAATAAACAATGCATGGTTCTCTCAAGAGATGGATTCAGCAAAGGTTGCATGGCTGTAGAAAAACTACATGATCTACAACTACTGCAATGACATTAAAAGATTTCCTCAAGGTCTACCTTACGAGTGCAATATGTCTTAAACAACCTATTACACAATTATTTTAGACATTGATATTCAATATTCTTTCATTCCTTTTTCTTTATTTAGACCCCGTCGCCATTCTTTTCATCTTTTCAAAATTCTCATTACTTAGTATTATGAAATAGATATATACTTTATAAAAAAAAAAAATAGTGTTGCATGGCCTCTTTCGTTCCTAGCTCATGGACTGAGCTATCTAACCAGGCTCGAAGGTCTACCTGAAAAATAGAAAGATTTGGATAAAATACGAGGCACAAAAAATAAACTTGAGTAAAGCTTAAGGCCCATTTCTATATGAATCGGGCACTGGTCAAGATTTTTTGGTTCGAGTCCGACCCAACTCGACTCGAATATTATGTTATAAGACAATATTATATTAATTATATATGTTAAATAATAATCATATATATTTATATTAAATCACTAACCCAATAACAATTAAATTCATTACCCAAAACTTAAAAAAAATAAAAAAATTTACCCAACTAAATAACCTAACCCAAAATATAAAATTTTAAAAATTATATTTAATACAATAAATATTTATTATATTTTTTTGTGTTTTTAATATAATAAAATATTTATGGTAATGTTTTTTAATATAAATAATTTTTAAAGTGTTAAAAAAACTTTTATTTTAGTATTTTTAGTACAGTTTATTTATTATATTTAAAAAAATAAATAAAAATTAATCTAAAAGATCAAATATAGGTGGGCCAAGTCGAGTCCGAATTTACTTTTTTTAAATTGAGTCAAATTTGAATAAAAAGATAAGCTAATTTTTCGAATCAAATCTAAACTTGAAAAATTAATCTAAATGCATGGAATCAACCTATGAGCACCTGTGAGGCTAAAAATTCTTGAAAGATGACCATTAAATTTCCAACATATTTGGTCAAACAATGCCAATCTAATAAGTGAAGTTATATTCTGACAATTTTTCCTTAAACTGCAACTGATATTATAGTTGTGAATTGTAATTGGCACTAATAATCTTAAATATTTTTCAACAAAAACTTAGCAACGTATCACTTCAACTATGAATTTAACCATAAAATGAATTATTAATGCAAAGTAACAAAAACATTAACAATTAAAATATATTGATATTGATATTACAGTTTTTTTGAATCAAATAAAACTAGAACTTATTGTGCTATGTCAAAAGGTAAACCATTAAAACAATCCATTTAAGAAAAACTTGAAAATGCGTACTTAAAATAAAATTAAATAGGATAGTTTTTTTTTACAAAGAAAAATTGTAATAGGCTCATTTTGCCCGGCTTGTTAGAAACTCATCAGAATACAAAAAAAAAAAAAAAAATCAAAATAATAAAACAAAGTCCAAGTTTAGTCTAAAATATCATTTGGCCCAATAGGAATGACCCATTACTTGAAAAGATTAAAGGTCTATCTACAAGCTTAACGTATATGGAAATACAATCTTCAAGGATATGCAATCTTAGATATGATATCCGAATCTTAGATATACTATGCAATCCTAGAAAATATGGTACGCAATCTTAGATATATATGCAAATCTAGAAAATATGGTATGCAATCTTAGATATGATATGCAATCCTAGAATATATGGTATGCAATCTTAGAAGATATGATTTTGTAATCTTAAAGATTTAATTTGTAGATACTTTTTAATCTTAGCCGTTGATGTAATTGATCTGTACCGTTAGATTTGGGGATGCTCAACTATAAATAGAGGCATCTCCCTTCATTGTAAAACAAACTTGAGTTTGGAAGCAATAAGAATTCTTGAGAGCATTCACTCAAATTTCTCTCCCTCTTGCGTTCTTATTTTCTGTGGTTTGTTCTTATTTTGTTCTTCACTCATCTTCGTTTCGTTTTGAGTTGCTTCCGTTCGAGTTAGATTTTGGTGGAGGAATTTCGTTGAATCCTCATATTGAGGGAGTCAGGTTGACTTATGCGTTTTTTTAACTTTTTTATTTATCCATATTATTTTTATACTTTTTTTTATTTTTTTAAAAATTGTTATAATATTCATTAATTGTTTTGAGTATATTATTTACCTTATTATTCATTAATTGTTTAATTACTACATTTTATCCAAAAGTTTTTCTTAAATAAGGCAATATTTTGTGTTTAAAAATTCGGGAAATAGTGCCCTAACGTGATGGGTTGCGATTTTCTGTTTGACTAAATAACTAAATATCCTTTTAACGAATTTTGTAAATCATGAGATGATGTTGGCTACGAGAGTTTAAAACATCATGTCCTAACGTGCTGGATGTGATGTTTGTATTCTTTTGGAACAAAGGAATCTCAAGTTCCAACTCAAATTGTTCAAGTTTTTAAAGAAATCATGTTCTCAAATCTTTTCGAATTTTTGACATTAGGACAATAACTAATTAATCCGGTACCAATTTTGGGCGTTATGAGGGTGCTAATCCTTCCTCGTACGTAACCGACTCCCGAACCCGTTTTCTTGAATTTCGTAGACCAAAATCATTGTTTTAATAAATCAAAAAAAATTATTAAAATGATCAATTTCAAGGTGACCCGATCACACCTTGAAAAAAGATTGGTGGCGACTCCATTTTCGTTTTTAAAGTCGATCCCCATTTTTAATTAGCTTTAAAAAATGGTCTCGACAAAAATATTTAACAATTACATTCTTTTCTAATTAAAGTATAATTACAAATATAAAAATATTTTTAATATTTTAATCTCTTTTAATATAACTTAGGTAGTTAGAGAATCATGTATCATACTTAAGTTTGAATTTTTATTGAGAGGAGATCAACTCTGTTGGAAAAATTTGCCAGGGATTCGTATTACACATGGTTAGACTTGAATCCTTGCCTTAAAGCTTATAGGGCATTATAAGTTGTCTGTTGAATCCACATTTACCGGCTAACTCTTGATGAGATGGAATGAAGAAGGTTCGATGGATCAAGTCATAGGATGGGTTAAATATGGAGAAGGAAAAAGAGTGTTCGAATAGTCGAACAAGTTAGAAAGATTATTAGTGTTGATATCTCTCGTCAAAAAGTATTTAAGAGAGACATGGGTAAGCCAAGCATCCTTCCTTAATTGCCGGGCTATTATTCAATTATAGGCATCTTGTTAAGTTAATTATATGACTTGATATGGTGAAGTTGCAAGATATATTAATGATAAATGATAACGCTTGAGCTTGGCATAATCGTGGTCTTAGGCAGAGCTTTGGTATGGTCTGGTGAAATATCCGATGAGATGTTTAACAGTCTTTTTCTGTCCGTGGACGAATCTGCTACATAGTTAGACATTGGTTATTGTAATAGGCCCAATTTGCACGGGCCCAAAACCAAAATAAAAATAATAATAAATAATAGTAGTTTAAGTCCATTTACAAAATATCAGACCCAAATATAGCCCAAAATTACAAGGCCTAACAGGCCCAACATCTTTAAAAATTTTCAGAAAGCCAGAAACCCGGTTTTTGGTGCCGTTTCTCCTCGGCCGCATCGCCCACGCCCCGTCCCGAGGCCTCTCGTCCCGAGGTCTATCTGCAACCTTGCACCGAAATGGAAAAATTTCTTCTTCGCCTCTGTCAACACCTGCAAATAAGCAAAAACAACGACAATAGAAACGAAAGCGAAAACAGAGACTACGCAAGCAACAGTGGCTAAACAAACAAAAGCAAAAAGTAAAATATTGTCTCTTCGGCTATAAAAGCCACAAAATCATCGATGTATTTTTTTACACAGAAAATATATTAATCAAAAAAGAATTCAAAGTTGAAAAAAGGTGATTTATTTTCTGTTACGTATTTTATTTTTTATTTTAAGTATAGCATAAACAAAAAAAGAAACATACCACTCTCGTCGGCCGTCGCCATGAGTGAACTGGTTTGTCGCCATTGAGGAGAAGCGACCTATCTCCGTCGAAGGAGAGGGCATGAGAGGGATACCCCAAGCCGAAACCCTTTTCTTTCTTTTTATTTTTAAAAAATATATATATAGAGAAAGGGAACCACCCTCTAATCTGTGCCCCTTCTTTTTAAAAAAATAAAAAATAAAAAAGTAATTTTTTACTCCGACCACGGCAGAGCCATGACCATGGCAAGATACTGGGCTATGCCCAGAGAGAGAGAAAACAAAAAAAAGGGAGATTTCTTTGTAATGACCCAATTTTACCCTGGCCTAATTAAAAGACCCAATTACAATAAAACCCAAACAACAAGCCTACAACAATAGGCCCAAATTATAAAAAAAATTTCAGAAAGCTAGGGTTTTTGAAAACCCTAGCACCACAACCTAGCCATTGCCATCTCTACCACATGACCTGCAAACAGAGAAAAAGAAGCAAACAGCAGAAACAAAAAGCAATATAGTATCTTTCTTTTTCTTTTCATTCAGCTATAAGAACCAAAAACACAATCAATGTAATGGAGGGTGAAATTTTAATAAAAAAAGCAAAGAAAAAATGAAAAAGAAACAGATCTGAGGTTAGAGAAGTTCTGTTTTATTTCGTTTTCTTTTTTCGTTCATCTCCATTCTCTGTAAATCTATTTTAATACAAAACAAAACCCAAAGATCAAGTCAATAACGCAAGAAGAGATCTTTTGTTTTTATTCATTTATTTTTATTTTTTCGCATACATATATATATAAATAAGGGAGAAAAAAGAAACTTACCCCTTAAATTGGCCGAAAAAGGAGTTTTTTTAGTTCCGGCCACCGCGTACGGAGGTCGCCGGCGGTGGTCCGGCGTCGGAATATTGGCCGGACGTGGGAAGGCTTGGGAGAATTTTGAAGAGGTTTTTAGTTTTTTTTTTTTTTAATAGCAATGGATAAAATGAATTTTTTGGTAAAAATTTGGTTTAAATAACCTATCAAAATGGCGTCGTTTTGATTTAATGGCCTCAGATGCAAAACGGCGTCGTTTTGATGCGAAATGGGTTGACCCGACCCACTCCAGGTTAAAGATCCACGTGTTTTTTAAGCGAAAGGGATATTTACTTGTTCAGTCCTTTCGCTTCTTCGGCCCACTTCAATTAGATCCTTTTTTGCTCCTTTTTTTTCTTTTGATTTTGCCCTAGAATTTTCTTTATTTGCATTTTAGCCCCGTGTAAAGAGCTATGTTTTGGAGGGCGGGAATATTTTCCTTTTGGTCCCTCTATGTTATTCTCGCCTTTTAATGTGGTCCTTTATTTCATTTTTTACTCCGATTTATGCCCCATGAATTCCATTCGATTTTCAATCGAGTCCTTTATATTTTAACCTTTTTATTTATTCGTTTATTTACTTAATTGTTTAATTATTTATTATTTCTTTATTTTATTCATTTATTTATTTAATTGTTTAGTTGTTTATTATTGCTTTATTTTATTTGTTTGTTTACTCACTACTTATGTTATTTAGATATTGTTGATTCCTTTATTTATTTATTTTATTTTCTTATTTTCATAAATTGTTGTTATCCTGTCGTCTTTTATTTTCATTTTCTATATTTATTTTAATTGCGCCTTTATTATTTTTATCACCTTATCTTTTCATTATTGTTTTATTATTATATATCCATTTATTTACTTATTACCCCTTTTTATACTTAACAGATTTTAAATGATATATATACATATATTTTATATACTTATTGTTCTTGTTGTTATTATTATTACCTCATTTTTATTATTACTATTATTATTATATTATTATATCATTAATTTTTATATTATCATTACTATTACTATTATGTCTCTATTTCTATTTATTTACCTAAATTTTTAAGTATATTTTGTTTTGCTATATATTATTATTGTTTATTTACTCATTCCCTAATTTCTAATATTAGATTATTTGTCATTTTGTTATTAATATTGGTATTATTTTATTCACTTACTTTTACCCTTTTCATAATTTTAAACTTTATTATTTTGTTGTTATTATTATTACTATTATTATTCATTATTCATTTAGTTTTTACTAGTATAATTCGTTTATTATTATTATTATTTTTAATCATTGTACCTAATATTTATTCATTTATTTATTTGTTCATTATCGGATTTTTAATTAATTTTTATTTTATTCTATTTTTGTATATTAGTTTGTTTACTATTTATTTATTGGTTATTTCATTTATTTACTATTTATTTATTTATTGCTCCTTATTTTTTAGTTCTTTAAAGCAATTCATTTCTCTTATCGTATTCTTTACTTTATTTTATCATCGAATTTTCATTTTAAAACAAGCGAATACTCTGCGTTCTAAGGTTCGAAGAAATCGTACCCTAACTTACTAGGTTTCGATTTTTCTTATCAAATCTAAAGAATCTATTATTTTCTTTTTAAGATCAAAGCATATGAGTTAAATAAAAAACTTATTCTCGAGAATTCAAAATTGTCGTGTCCTAACTCACTGGATGTGACGTTTTGTTATCCCGGGATAAGGATTTAAATTAAAAACAAGGCAATATTTCATGATCAGAAATCCAAGAAATTGTGTCCTAACGTGCTGGGTTTCGGTTTTTCGTTTGGCCAAATCATCAAATATTCTTTTGATATTTTTAATGCATGAGTCTCAGGAATCATAAGATGATCTTGGATTCGAGGATTTAAATTGTCGTGTCCTAACGTGCTATATGTGATATTTTATTCCTTCGGAGCGAGAGAATCTTAATATCTAATTCGAGTAAATTCAAATATTTTTAAGAGAAATCGTATTTTTAAAATCTTTTTCAAATTTTCAACTTTCGACATTGAGACACTAATTAATAAATTTGGTACCAATTTTGGGCGTGACGAGGGTGCTAATCCTTCCTCGCACGTAACCGACTCCCGAATCCATTTTTTAAATTTCATAAACCAAAACTCTTGTTTTAATAAATCAAATTTATTATTAAAATGACCGAATTACGAGGTGACCCGATCACACCTCATCAAAAAATATTGGTGGCGACTCCAGTTTTATTTTCGTTTTCAAAACCCTAGTCGATTCCCCTTTTTTTCAAAAAAATAGTTTTGACATTCTTTGTATTTTTTTTAAAAAAAACAATGGTTGAAATGAAGCCTTTCAGTTTTTTTTTTTTTGTATTTATACGGCCTCTATACAACGTCTTTTAGGGCAGGCTTCTGAAGCCCTAAAACGACGTCGTTTCCCTACCTTCGACCCGCGCTTTGACCCAACCCGACCTGGGATCTGCGCGTTGTTTTGGCCGATGGTCTATTTGTGCGATGGGCCCGCTTTTGAAGCTTAATTCAATTGGGTCCTATCCTCTTTTTATTGTTTTTTAAGTTTGCCATTCATTTTTATGTTTGATTCAATTTGGTCCTCAAGCCATTTGGGAAGGCGGACACCTGAAACGGTGTCGTTTCATGCCAACCCGACCCGCTTGGGAGGGATTTGCGTGTTTTGATTTAGAAGGGTACTTGTGCAGTTAACCCCTCCTTCTTTTATTTAGTTTTTAATATAGTCCTATTTTCATTTTTTACTTTTTTAAAATTTGTCCGCATAATTTTTTTTACGTTCCATTTAGGTCCTTAGTGAAACAGCAAACTTTGGGGACTTGGAATAATTTCCCATTTAGTCCTCGTTCTTTTACGCGAGTTTTGTTTAGGCCTTATTTTCTTGTTTTCTTTTTAGATTCGGCCTCAGTTTTATTTTTTATTTATTTTGATCCTTATTTATCTAATCATTTACTATAATTTAGGCTCTTAATTTTGTTTCATTTCCAACTAAATCATGTGTTTATTTAATATCAGTTTTTTATAGATTTTATATGTATTATTTTATCTATTTATTTATTTATTCACATATATATATTCTTTATATTTTTCTATTTTTACTTCTTTTGTTTTTTTTAAATTCATATTATTCTTGATTTCTTTTTTTGCACATTTTACTACTATTATTATTACTACTTATGTTAATATTATGATAGTTATTAATATAATTATTGTTAATATTATTATTATATTGTTATATCTTATTTATTTATTCCATCATTATTATAGTTCATTATCACCATTTACTAGCACAATATTTTCATTTTATTGTTTTATTCACTTGTTATGTCATTTTTCTTATACGTTATTTTATATTGTGCTAATACTTGTGCCAGGTGTTACATCCAAACACAATTTTTCCGTTTTTTACATCATACCCGAATAAACTAAAATACTAATTTAAGTGTTATGTAACTTTTCCACGACGCATAAAAGAAAATTTTAAAATTAAGGCAATATTTTGTATTTGGGGATTTGAGAAGTCATACCCTAACTTACGGGGTTTCGATTTTCTAGTTGAACTTAAATAACCGAATATCCTTTCAAAATTAAAATATATAAGATTTCGAATAAAAAAAGATTATTCTCAAATGTTCAAGGTGTCGTGTCTTAACTTACGGGATGTGACATTTAGTAATCTCGAGACAAGAGGGTCTTTAATGTTTGTTTCGATTTATTTGAGCAATTTTTAAGTAAAAATAACATAATACAAAGAGGGATCGTATTTTAAATTTTTTTCGAGTTCTCAACTTTCGACACTAAGACATTAATTAATCAATTAGGTACCAATTTTGGGCGTTTACATAACAGACTCCCGAACCCATTTTACTAAATTTTGTAGACCAAAAATTATTGTTTTAGTAAATCAAACCCTTTATTAAAACAAGTAAATTACGAGGTAACCCGATCACACCTCACAAAAAATGATTGGTGGCGACTCCCATTTTTTCATTTTTTTAAAATAAAAAGTTGATTTTCAAAAAAGGTTTCAACAGCTTGGCGACTCCGCTGGGGACAAAATAAGAGAATCAAGCCACGATTTGATTATTTCTTATATTTTTGGCAAAATTTGATAATTTGATTTAAATTTACGATCCATTCGTTGCATTTCATTTTTGTGGTCTGCATCATTTTGACATGGTTGCTTTATTGGTTTGAGTCTTGTAATAAATCTCCGTATATTGCATCGCATAATCAATCGATTTTACCCTTTTAAGTGGGAGTGAGAAACTATTCATTCGTGAGGTCTTCATCTCCGTATAGGATAGCAGATCACTTTTGGGATACATTCGTACCTATGTCTTCGTGAGATTTTCATCTTCGTATAGCCATAGGGAAATGTATTCCTCTGAACTGAACTGGGTCCGAATGAGCCTATAATGGGTGAGGATCTAGAAATATGTAGGTTCAGGTACCCTTACTTTAGAACCGAACCGCATATAATGAGCCCTAAGAGCTTACCCTAGGTAGAACCACACCAAACCCTAGTGGTTACCCGAATAGGCATTTTATTTATTATTTCTTGCTTATTTTGAATTCTAGCTTTGTATAGTGACTTGTTTTGTTTTGATTTGGCTGTGATTGCATGGCATTTTCATCATAAAAAAGATGTTGATTCACATTCAGTTACTAAATAGAGAGCTTGCCATAGAGAATGAATTTCTTGATAAAGTGGAAGATAATGCGGCCATCCGAATATGGTCCGAGAAAACGCAACTAGAGAAAGGTGATAGTTTGACGGAGTGGTACATACTAGAATTGTGGAACTTCACTAATATCAGCGTGACCCAGAACTATCTTCAAGAATTGAAAGAGATATGGGTCTAATGGGATGATAAAATCAAGCAGCTATTTTACAGTAATTATGGTGATTTACCCTATCTACTCGATATCAGAGTGGACAAGCATTTATTTCGAGCTTTGGCTCAATTTGGAATCCCGCCTACAGTTGATTTACTTTTGGAGAAGTGGATTTAGTACCTACTGTGGAAGAATATACAACCTTACTTCGTTCCCCGAAAATTTGACCTGATAAGGTTTATTCCAGAGCCACCAATGTCCCGACTTTCCTAAAGAAACGAATGAACATCACGAGGATAAATGAGCAATGGGTCGTGGCCTGGATCAAACAAAAAGGAGAAAACAAATGTGTCCCTTGGAAAAGTTTGTAAGATTTAATCTTAGCACACCCAGATATGAAGAAAAGGGTCGATGTCTTTACTTTGAGCATTTACGGGCTGGTTGTCTTCTCTAAAGCACGTAGATGAGGCAATCTTAGATTTGTTTGACCGACTTGATAAGAGGGTCAGGCCCGTCCCTGTAATTTTAGATGAAACATTCAGATCTTTGAATGCATGCTAAAGAGCAGGAGAATAAAGATTCATTAGATGTGCGCAACTCTTGTTGGCATGGTTTTATAGCCACTTTTGAAGGGTAGAAAAAGTTTCTTATCGAGTATTCTCCGAGAACTACTCTCTATTAAAAGAGTTAGTGGCTACACCAAGGCGGGATGACATTTTGAAAGAAAAATGAATGACGATACTCTAGAATCTCCAAGATAAGGACGTCGAATGGAGAGCTCATTGGATGATCCCCGATGAGATTTTGTACCAATGTGGAGATTTTGACTGAGTTTCTCTACTTCGGATTCGGAGAGCTGTTGGATATGCTCCTATACTCGTATTGAGGCAGTATAGATCAGGGCGGTTCATACCAGCAACGCAAGGGCTGGCCCAGTGTGAGTTTTCGTATAAGGGTGATAACTACAAGAAAAAAGTTCGAGAAATGTCTAACGCTTGGAATCAAACCTGCTGAATGAAAAGATTGGCTGCAGGTCCGATGACGACCCCCAAATATAGTTGATGGTGGGGTTAAAGAGTTAATGACAACATCTCTGTGCCAAATCAAGAAACCATTAGACCATTGGAAGAACACCTGCAAGTGATTCCATTTGAGCGAGAGATCATTAAGCAAGATTTTGACAAGAGAAATTTGGAGCTAGGAAAGAAGATAGAATAATTGGAGGAGGAAAAGATGCAATTAGGACTAGATGTTGACGTCCACAAGCTAGAGGTCGATAAACTGAGAAAAAGAAAGAATAAGGCCGAAGAAGATCTGGACAGTTTAAAAATGGATTACAAGAAGTTGCGTTTATCAATGAGGACTGCCGGGATGGGAAAGACATCAGAACAATGGCGGAAAGAGATCAAAAAAGAAAAGAAAAGAGCCAATCAATGGGAAAAGAAATGCCAAGATGCCCAAGTTCAAGAAAATGCTCTAGAAAGAGACCTATTGAAATGCCAAAATGAAAAGGTCAGATTAAAAACCAGGTAGCAGAACTAGAAAAGTCACTTCATCAGTATTGTAATCGCAACTCTACAGTTTAGCTGAAAGCGAGCTTAAACAAGATTGAAGAGCTGAAAAGGAAAATTAAAAAGCTCGAGATCGTATTACAAAATTATGAACTCTGAGTTGAACTCCTTAAAGTAAACAATGAGCAGTGTAAAGGGCAACTTCACCATTCTCAAAGTCAGGTCAGGGATAAAGACCATATCATGGGTGAAGTTGTAGCTCAAATATGAGAGGTGGCCGATCATTTGCAAACCTTAATAGTTCAGGATGATGTGCTAAGCTTGAAGTATGAATCAGAATTGGATCGGGGTCAAGAGTTAGCTTGGTTTCTTAGGAAAGTTAAGGCTTTAAGCATTAGGGTAAAGCCATATATGTAATCCGTTTTATGTAAAGAAATTTGTTTTCTAGAAAAGTTGTTCTAACAGAATTAAATCATAGTCAATGCCTCTTTTTGCATTCATTTCATGCATTTGCATTACATTGCATCATATGCATTCAATTTCACAAAATGACCCTAATTAAATAAAACTATTTCAATTAATCTGGAAACCAACAAGAGTCAACCAACCTAACATCATGACAGTACTCGAGCCAAAACTAAAGTAATAGACCAAAGATTGGAAAGGCTAGAGCATATATAAAAAGATATGCAATACCAGACCTGCAAGAATAGTTAGCGAAAGTACAACAGGAGATGAGGGATCAGATACTGGAATCCCAAAGAAGTATGATAAACCAATTGGCGCAGTTACTGGCTGGAGAACGTGAAAAAAAGAAGAGCACTATGGTCAACTCAGGGGATGATAATGAGGCTCTTATTTACCCCCGAGTTTTACCCTGATAAACGTCCATGCACGACTAGAGGCGTACCCACGAAAGGTACCCGTTACAATCATACCCCAACAGTATCAAACTGGTACCTCGGTACCGATGAACTACCAAACAGCCTCAGGTTCCATTCTAGGGGATAGCCCAACCAATCCCGTTGTTCCTGATCTAGATGATATGGTAGAAATTTAGAAAAGCAACTTGAGGATCGATGCAGAAAGGTAAAAGAAAAATTCAGATCAATAGAAAATACTGATTATCATTGCAAAATTGATGCTAAGGACCTGAGTTTGGCCCTAGATTTAGTGCTCCCTCCAAAGTTCAAAACTCCAGAGTTTGAAAGTATAATGGGACTAGTTTTCCAGAAGCTCACATCACTATGTTTCGTCGAAAGATGAGAGGATACATCAATTATGATCAATTGTTAATCCACTACTTTCAGGACAGTCTGATCAAGTCACCAGCTAAATGGTACGATCAACTGAGTCATGCCAAAATTAATTCATGGAAAGACCTGGCACAAGCTTTTATAAAGCAATATAGTTATGTGACAGACATGAAACCCGATAGAATCACGCTACAGAACATGGAGAAGAAGCAAAATAAGAGCTTCAGGCAATATGCCCAAAGATGAAGAGAGGTGGCAACACAAGTTTAGCCACCTCTTGTGGAGAAAGAAACCACAGTGCTTTTCATCAACACTTTAAAAGCCTCGTTCATCAACCATATATTGGGAAGTGCCAGTAAGAGTTTCTCGGATATAGTGAAATGATTGAAAATTTAGTGAGAAGTAGTAAGATAGATACGAGGGAAAACTCTAAAAGATTGGCCTCGAGGAAGAAGGAAAATAAGGTGAATAATACAAGCATGTATAATAAGGGTTATTTGAAACCAATCACTGTAGGCCCGTCGAGAACAGTAACCGATAGCCATTAGGGCTCTCAAGGCAAGAACCTAGCCCGAGGCTAAATACAGAAAGGCTCTAGTTTACACCCATCCCGATAACATATAGGGAGATGTATCAGAGTCTATTTGATGTACATGTGGTATCCCCTTTCTACCTGAAACCTATGCAACCTTTATTCCCTAAATGGTACGTTACAAATGCTTAATGTGAGTATCATGCGAGAATTACGGGACACTCAATCAAGAACTGTACCGCTTTTAAAAAGTTAATTAAGATGGGAATTGTAAAATTTGACGACCCATCAGGACCTAATGTGGTAAAAAATCCATTACCCAGTTATTCTGATAAAGGGGTAAATGTGATAATCGAAAGTAGAGGTAAAGGAACCAAAATTGATGTGGCAGACGTAAAAACTTCACTGAGATGAGTTTGGAAAAATTTGATAGAAGGAGGATTAATCAAACAAGATTCAGAGAAGAGACTCGAAAGAATGAGGAACTACTGTGAGTTCCATGCTAAGCAGGGTCATGAGATCCAAGAGTGCCTTGAGTTCAGGACCCCAGTATAAAATCTGATAGATAATAAGGAGCTAGAATTCTATGAATATGCCAAGGGCTCAGAAGAAATAAATATATGAGTATCAAAAGATGGGTCAACAGAGAAGGTTTATAAAGTCAACCACCTAGTGGTTATCATTTCAATACCAAGAAGTAATGAAACCGGAGTACAAATTGCACCAAGGGTCATAGTCCAGAAACCTATAGCCTTTCCCTACAAGGACAGTAAGAGGGTTCCCTGGAATTACGACTGCAACGTGACAATCCCGGGAGAAAAAATCCCGCTAGCACTTCAAAGGAGGGCCAAGATGTAGGTTTCTATACACGCAGTGGGAGGCATTATGACCTTTCAAGTACAAGAACCGAAACCATTAAGGGAAAGATACCAATAGTCGAGTATAATAAGGAAAAGACAGTCAGGCTCGAATCACCAATTAATGAGCCAGTAACTGAGAACGAGGCTAGGAAATTCCTGAAATTCTTAAAGCATAGCATGTACAACGTTGTAGAACAGCTACACAAACAACCAGCTCCCATATTAGTACTAGCCTTGCTCTTAAGTTCAGATACACATCGTAGCGTGTTGATGAAAGTGCTAAATGAAACTTATGTCGCTAACGATATCTCTATAAACAAGTTGGACCGTCTAGTCAATAATATAAGTACTGACAACTTCCTCTTCAATGATAATGAGATACCTCCGGGGCGCATGGGATCTATAAAGGCTCTTTACATCACCAATCGCTACAAAGGATATACATTGCCAGGGGTGTTAATTGATAATGGATCTACACTAAATGTCTTGCCCCTATCCACGCTGAATAGATTGCCTGTGGATAGCTCTTATATGAAGACATGTCAAAACATAGTGAGAGCATTCGATAGAACTGAAAGGAGGGTGATGGGAAGGATTGAGATACCCCTCTTGATTGGTCCACACACGTATGAGGTTGATTTCTTAGTGATGGACATTAAGTCTACTTATAATTGTTTGTTGGGAAGACCTTGGATTCACTCAGCTGGGGCAGTACCGTCATCACTGCACCAAAAGCTAAAGTTGGTAATTGAGGGTCGACTAGTAATGATAAACGCGAAAGAAGACATTATTGCATCCGTAACCAGTAACACAACATACGTAGAGATAGACGATAAAGTGATGGAATGTTCCTTTCGATCGTTGGAATTTGTGAATGCAACTTTCATTGTCGAAGGGAACAAGATCTCGATGCCCAAAATCTCCAAAACTACAAAGATGGTCCTGTAACTGACGGTCGGGAAATGAGCCTTACCTGGAAGAAGACTTGGAAAATACCTACAAGGAATGGTCGAGACACCTATGCCCATGGATAAACGAAATTGCTTTGGCTTAGAATACAAGCCAGATGCGAGGCAAAATGAGAGAGAGCTAGAGAAAAAGCAAGAAAAGAGAAGAGCGCGACTGATCGGGGTAGAGGTTAAGTGAGAACCGATGACCTTTCCCCATATATCTAAGATTTTCGTTTGAATGGAAGACGTCAAGAAAAGATACTGCTAAAGAAATGTTGGGAAATCTGAACATTAACGCCATATCTGAAGAAGAAATTTGGGGAGAAAATTTATCAAACATCTGCCCTTATGTACCTGGAAATATTCTGAAAACTAGACTGCGTAAGAGATTCCTATAGTTTTTAGAGCTAATTCAGAGTAATGTTCAAAACACTCTTATTGCTCTAAGCCTAGGAGCAATAAGAATTCTTTTGTGAAATAAGCTTATGTCCAATATCTTTATTTCAATAAAATGCATATTTGCGTATCATCTTGAGCAAATATTCTGTTATTCTTTTCATTTCATTCATAATCATACCATACAGATAATTATTCTTAGATTCTTTTGTTCTTTGGATTTTTCTTTATCCCTATAACAGGTCTCCAGATATCGATAATATGAGTAATGCTAATACTGACTCAAAGTCCCCTTTTGAGTAAGAAATGTGTATGGAGGATTCTCAGGATTTTACAGATGATCGGGACTGTAATCTATCTCCTAATTTGTTAAGGATGGTAGAATAAGATGAGAAACAAATCCCATCTTACAAAGAGTCAGTTAAAAGCTTAGGAGAGGAAAAAGAGGTGAAGATCAAAGCTTGCATTACCGCAGAGACAAAGTGAGACCTCATTGAGTTACTTTAAGAATTCAATGATCTCTTCGAATGGTCATATCTAGATATGCCTAGGTTAAGTACTAAATATTACGGTACACTGACTCCCCATAAAGGAAGAGTGCAAGCTAGTTCAACAGAAGCTCTGAAGGATGAGGCCCAATGTTTTACTGAATATAAAAGAGGAAGTCAAAAAGTAATTCGATGCTGGTTTCTTACAAGTGGTTAAATACTCAGAATGAGTAGCCAGTATCGTCCCCATCCCTAAAAAAGATGGGAAAGTAACAATGTGCATAGACTACAGGGACTTAAACAAAGCCAGGCCGAAAGATAATTTCCTATTGCCGCATATCGACACTTTAGTGGACAACATGGCAGGTTACTCACTGTTCTCCTTCATGGATGGTTTCTCGGAATACAACCAAATAAAAATGCATCTTGAAGACATGGAGAAGACCACATTCGTAACCATGTGGAGAACATTTAGCTATAAGGTGATGCCATTTGGACTAAAAAATGAGAGAGCAACATATCAAAGAGCCATGGTAACTTTGTCTTAAGATATGATACACAAATAAATCGAGGTTTATGTCGATGATATGATCTCAAAGTCTCGAACAGAAAAGGGGCATGTACAAGTTTTGAGGAAATTATTCTTGAGATTGAGAAAATTCTAGCTGAAGCTCAATCCAGTAAAATGTATTTTCGGGGCTAAGTCAGGAAAATTGCTAGGATTTCTAGTCAATGAAAAGGGGATCGAGATTGATCTAGATAAAGTAAAGGCTATACAGGAGTTGCCTCTGCCACGCAAAGAAGTTTGAGGTTTTCTAGGAAGACTAAATTACATTGCCGAGTTCATTTCACAACTGACTGAGAAATGCGACCCTATGTTTTGTCTCCTTAAGAAACACAATCCAGGCGTTTGGGATGAGGAGTGCTAGAAGACTTTTGACAAGGTTAAACACTACCTGTCCAATACCCCAGTATTGATGCCTCCCAGCCCAGATAGGCCGCTGATACTATACTTAGTAGTATTCAAGAATTCCATGGGATGCGTGCTTGACCAACATGATGAATTAGGGAGAAAAGAAAGAGTGATATACTATCTTAGTAAGAAATTCATTAAATGTGAAACAAGATATTCGCCAATCGAGAAGCTGTGTTACGCCTTGATCTAGACAACCCTAAGGTTGAGACAATATATGTACCACACAACTTGGCTCATCTCAAAACTCAATCCTCTAAAGTATATGATGGAGTCAACTACTTTGAATGGAAGAATGGCCCGGTGGCAAATTCTGCTTTTTGAATTTGATATAGTCTATGTGAATCAAAAGGCTATAAAAGGGAGCGCAATAGCAGATTTTCTAACCAGTAGAGCTCTAGAAGATTACGAGCCTTTGAACTTTGATTTTCTAAATGAAGATCTAATATCTGTTGCAACTCCTGAAGAAGACCCTCAAGAAGGTCATCCTTGGAAACTAAACTTCGATGGAGCCTCAAACACTGCGGGTAACGAAAGTGGGGCAGCCCTGGTATCCCTAAAGGAGATCATTATCCATTCACTAGTAAATTGGATTTTGACTGCACGAATAATATGGTAGAATACGAAGCATGCATCATGGGCATTCGTGTAGCCACAGAACATAAGATCAAAGTGCTAGAGGTATATAGAGATTCTGCACTAGTAACTCAAAGGTGAATGGGAGACGAGAGACCCCAAGTTGATCAATTATCGAAGGTTGGTTCTAGAGTTAATTGAAGAGTTTGATGACATTACTTTCTTCTATCTTCCACAAGATGAAAATCATATGGCTGATGCCTTGGCTACTTTGGATTCCATGATCAAAGTGAATAAATAAGAGGATGTAAAACCTATCCAGATAAGTATTTATGTGGTTCCGACTCATTGTTACAACATCGAAGAGGAAGAAGAAAAGGATGATCACCTTTGGTACCAATATATACTGCGATACGTAAAGAATCATAAATACCCTAACCAAGCAACTGAGAATAACAAAAGGACGCTAAGAAGACTGGCTAGTGACTATGTCTTAAATGGGGAGAACCTATATAAAAGGAGAAAGGATCAGGTGCTACTAAAATGTGTAGACGTTGTCGAGGCTAAGAAAATTTTGGAAGAAGTCCATGAGGGTGTCTGTGGAACACATGCCAATTGTTTTACAATGGCCAGGAAAATCATGAGATTCTAGTATTATTAGTCCACCATAGAAGGAGATTGCATCAGTTATGCTAAAAAATGCCATAAGTGCCAAATTTATAGAGATAAAATTCATGTACCTCCCTCACTTTTTCATGCTATGACTTCTCTGTAGCCTTTTTCTATGTGAGGCATGGATGTCATCGGGCTAATCTCACCCAAATCTTTTAACGGGTATCGATTCATCTTCGTGGTCATCGATTACTTTACAAAGTAGGTAGAAGTCGCTTCATATGCCAATGTCACGAAGTCAGCAGTCAACAAATTCTTAAAGAAAGAGATAATATGTCGATATGGAATGCCAGAAAGGATCATATCGGCAATTTACTAAATTTAAACAACAGCACGATATCAGAAGTCTGCAGTTAGTTCAAGATCAAACACCACAACTCATCACCATATCGCCCAAAAATGAATTGTGTAGTGGAGGCAGCCAATAAGAACATTAAGAAGATCGTAAAGAAAATGACTGAGACTTATAAAGATTGGCATGAGAAGTTACCATTTGCCCTCTATGCTTATCGAACATCTGTCAGGATCTCAACAGTGTAACGCCTTTCTTTCTAGTTTATGGAATAGAGGTGGTTTTACCCATTGAAGTCGAGATTCCTTCTCTCTGAGTCTTGGCAGAATTGAAATTGGATAAAGCAGAATGGATCCAATCCTGATATGATCAGCTAAACTTGATTGAAGAAAAAATGTTGAAAGCCATTTGTCACAGTCAGATGTACCAAAAGCGAGTGATGCGAGCTTACAACAAAAAGGTTTATCCCAGAGAATTCCATGAAGAGGACCTACTATTGAAAAAGATCTTGCATATACAAAAGGATTTCAGAGGGAAATTTATGCCAAATTGGGAAGGACCTTATGTGGTAAAGAATGCCTTTTTTATAGGAGCGTTGATTTTGACTGAGATGGATGGTAAAAACTTACCCAATATTGTGAATTTAGATTCAATCAAGAAGTACTTCACCTTAAAAAAAGAAAAGAAAGACGAGAGGCTAAGGTGAAAACCCGCAAAGGGCACCTTGGGACAAAAGGGGATTTGAGTTTGAAACCCGAAAAAGGGCAACTTAAATTTAGATTGAAGATTGAACATGTGATGGTCAAGTCTTCACTGAAGAAAGAGCGTTACATCTTGGGGCATCAACAAAGTCTTTTGGATCTCCAAAACGCATATCAAGTTCTAAAGGGCCCTCGAGAAGTTAGTGCGAAGAAGCTCATGCTATGATATCTGGGGCACATATTTTCATCTTATTCGCTTTGTATTTGAGGAATGTTTGCTATATTTGATTAATTTATCCATTTCAAGATTTGTTCTCAATAAAATTCCTTTTGTTTATTGCTATAATCTTTTTCAAGCATTTTTCATTGAAATAATGATTAATGGACTAATGACATTCAAAGAAAAAAGAGTTCTGCATATTGCTCTGAAAGGTTTTCTAAATAGTACGAAAATCTAAAAACAGGACCACTATTCAGAACTAACCAAACTTAAGGGTTGGAAACATTTGAGAAAGAATAGTCTAAATTGTGACTATTTCTTCAGATTTTCCGTTAAATATACCAGTCGAACAAGAAGACAGGGTAACATATCAGTGATAAAAACTTGATAAACAGCGAGTAATGACAATCTAAGCATTAAAAATGGATCATTCTCGAAAAATGACATTCTGCATTCATCATTCGTACACATCTAGGATCATTTGATTTATCCTGATCATGACATCCTAATCACTAGGCATAAATAGGCCCATGAAATGAATTCTACAGGTTATGTTCCCCAGAGAACGGTAACAAATCAGTGAAACCACAAATCTATACCCCTGAAGTTGTAGTGGGATGGATTATGGTCATCGTGGTGAATCTTATCTCCCTGAAATTATAGTAGAGCAGATTAAAGTTACAAATCTTATCTCCCTAAAGTTGCACTGGAGTAGACTAAAAATAGCAAATCCTATCTCTCTAAAGTCGCAGTAGAGCAGATTAAAGCTATAAATCCTATACCCTGAAGTTAAAGTGGGACGGATTATGGTCATCGTGGCGAATCTTATCTCCCTGAAATTGCAGTAGAGCAAATTAAAGCCACAAACCTTATCTCCCTGAAGTTGCAGTGGAGTAGACTGAAGATAGCAAATCTTATCTCTCTGAAGTTGCAGTGGAGCAGACTGAAGATAGTGAATCTTATTTCTCTAATAGCAGTGAAACAGATTAAAGTTACAAATTACAAATCTTATCTCCCTAAAGTTGCAGTGGAGTAGATTGAAGTTACAGATCTTACCTCCCTAAAACTGCAGTGGAGTAGATCGAAGATAGCAAATCTTATCTCCCTAAAGTTGCAGTTGAGCATATTGAAGCTACAAGTCTAATCTCCCTGAAGTTGCAGTGGAGCAGATTGAAGATAGTGAACCTTATCTCCCTGAAGTTGTAGTAGGGTAGATTGAAGCTACTAATCTTATCTCCATGAAGTTGCAATGGAGTATATTGAAGCGACAAATTCCATACCTCTTAAGTTGCAATGAGTTAGAAAAAGGCTACTTGAAGAAAAGTCGGCGAGGCCAGGCAAAGTTGGTCCTTCTTAAAGTTTTTGTTCTATTCCCGTTACATGATAACAAGCAAAGAGGGGCAGCTGTAATAGGCCCAATTTGCCCGGGCCCAAAACCAAATAAAAAAATAAAATAAAATAATAATAAATAATAATAGTTTAAGTCCATTTACAAAATATCAAACCCAAGTATAGCCCAAAATTAGAAGGCCCGATAGGGCCAACAACTTTAAAAATTTTCAGAAAGCCAAAACCATGTCACCCACGCTCCGTCCCGAGGCCCCTCATCCAGAGGTCTGCCTGCAACTTTACATCAAAATGGAAAAATTTTCTTCTTCGCCTCTGTCAACGCCTGCAAACAAGCAAAAAAAAAGGACAACAAAAATGGAAGCAAAAACAGAGACTACACAAGCAACAATGGCTAAACAAACAAAAGCAAAAGGCAAAATATTGTCTCTTCGGCTATAAAAGCCACAAAATCATCGATGTATTTTTTTACACAGACAATATATTAATCGAAAAAGAATTCAAAGTAGAAAAAAAGGTGATTTATTTTCTGTTATATATTCTATGTTTTATTTTAAGTATAGCATAAAACAAAAAAAAAAACTTACCACTCTCGTCGCGCCATCGCTATGAGTGAACTGGTTTGTCACTCTCGAGAAGAAGCGACCCATCTCCATTGAAGGAGAGGGCGTGAGAGGGATACCTTAGGCCGAAACCCTTTTCTTTCTTTTTATTTTTTTTAAATATATAGAAAGGGAACCACCATAGACCCTTCTTTTTAAAAAAATAATAAAAATGTAATTTTTTACTTCGACCACGGCGGAGCCACGGCCATGGCCGGATACAAGGCTATGCCCGGAGAGAGAGAAAACAAAAAAGAGAGATTTCTTTGTATTTTTTAAAAAAAATAGTGGCTGAAATGAAGCCTTTCAATTTTTATTTTTTTTTGTATTTATATGGCCTCTATACGACGTCGTTTAGGGCAGGCTTCTGATGCCCTAAAATGACGTCATTTCCCTGCCTTCGACCAGCGCTTTGACCCGACCCGACCTGACCTAAGATTCGCGAGTTTTTTTGGCCGATGGTCTATTTGCGCGATGGGCCCTTCCGCTTTTGAAGCTTAATTCAATTGGGTCATATCCTCTTTTATTATTTTTTTAATTTTGCCATTCATTTTTATGTTTGATTCAATTTGGTCCTTAGACCACTTGGGAAGGAGAACACCTGAAACGGTGTTGTTTCGGGCCAACCCGACCCTCTTGGGAGGGATCCGCGTGTTTTGATTTCGAAGGGGTATTTGTGCAATTAACCCCTCCTTCTTTTATTTAGTTTTTAATATAGTCTTATTTTTATTTTTTACTTTTTAAAATTTGTCCGCATAATTTTGTTTTCGTTCCATTTAGGTCCTTAGTGAAACGGCACACTTTGGGGACTTAGAATAATTTCCCATTTAGTCCTCGTTCTTTTACGCACGTTTTATTTAGGCAGTATTCTCTTTTTTTTTCTTTTTAGATTCGGCTTCAATTTATTTATTTATTTATTTTGATCCTTATTTATCTAATCATTTACTATAATTTAGGCTCTTAATTTTGTTTCATTTCCGATTAAATCCTGTGTTTATTTAATATCAATTTTTTATAGATTTTATATGTATTATTTTTATCTATTTATTTATTTGTTCACATATATATATTCTTTATATTTTTTTTATTTTTACTTCTTTTGTTTTTTTTTAAATTCATATTATTCTTTACTTCTTTATTTGCACATTTCGCAATTATTGTTATTGTTGTTGTTACTATTATTATTAATTATGTTAATATTATGATAGTTATTAATATAATTATTGTTAATATTATTATATTGTTATTTCTTATTTATTTATTCCATCATCATTATAGTTCATTATCACCATTTACTAGCATAATATTTTCGTTTTATTGATTTATTCACTTGTTATGTCATCTTTCTTATATGTTATTTTATATTGTGCTAATACTTGTGCCAGGTGTTACATTCAAACACATTTATCCGTTTTTTACATCATACCCGAATAAGTTAAAATACTAATTTAAGTGTTAACAACTTTTGCACGACGCATAAAAGAAAATTTTAAAATTAAGACAATATTCCGTATTTGGGGATTTGAGAAGTTGTATCCTAACTTATGGGGTTTCGATTTTCCCTTTGAACTTAAATAACCGAATATCCTTTCAAAATTAAAATATATAAGATTTCGAATAAAAAAAGCTTATTCTCAAAGGTTCAAGGTGTCGTGTCCTAACTTACGGGATGTGACATTTTGTTATCTCGAGATAAGAGGGTCTTCAACGTTTGTTTAGATTTATTCAAGCAATTTTCAAGTAAAAATAACATAATACAAAGAGGGATCGTATTTTAAATTCTCTTCGAGTTCTCAACTTTCGACACTAAGACATTAATTAATCGATTAGGTACCAATTTTGAGCGTTACGAGGGTGCTAATCTTTCCTCGTACATAACCAACTTCCGAACCCATTTTTTCAAATTTCGTAGACTAAAAATTATTGTTTTAGTAAATCAATCCTTCATTAAAACAAACAAGTTACGAAATGAGCCGATCACACTTCATAAAAAGTAATTGGTGACAACTCCTTTAAAATGATTTTCAAAAAGGGTTTCGACAGTTATTGCTTATAGTTTATTTACATCATGAGAAATAAGTGAATTTGAGGAGGAAAAAAAAACCAAAGCGACTCAAGGAGCCCATTTTCACTATTACAAAATAATAAATTATTAAAATTGTTAAAATAATAATTCGGGTCAACCCTAGTTGAAAACAATCTTAGTACAAGAGTTAGCTCAAACAAGTCGGGCCTAAGTGAGTAGCCCGTTCATTAGACAACAGATAGGTGAAATGACTAATAATTGAATGCAAAGCACGAATTTAGAAGAGCTTGGTATCGTATGCTTAAGATACTGAACTTTCAAACTTTCACCATAAAATGGATAAAAAAGATTTTCAGGAAATAAATGAAGCAATATTACTAGCATTAGCCTGAATTCTTAGCTAACTTATCCTTCCACCCAAAATAAACGTAGCAAAATACGCTTTCTATGATGAGAACTTGTTATGTTAAATTAAACAATTGCACTGGCCAACTGCGTTTCCGACCATTGGAGCCAACTCCAGCAGTTTCGAGGGATATGTCAATGCACCGATGCTGTGTTGCACGAGCAATGCTGATTCGCAAAAGAATTTTTGAAGCCGGACAAGCATCTGTTCCAACAGCTGCAGATCCTTCTGCAGTGAACTTGCTTGATGCCACTGAAATTGGTTCTCGAAAAGTGAGGATCGTCTGTGACCAGTGGGTTTTAGGAGTATATGGCGATGTAGATAGAACAGTTGGCATTTCTTTGCAGAACCGGCTGGTGAATCCTGTCTCGAACCACAAAACAACCCCATAACATGGGGTTGCCTTATGATCCAAAGTATCATTCTTTGCTTCCAACTCAGCAGTCGCAGTGAAATCTACTTCATCAGGCTTCATGGTTGCAAGGTCAAAGCTCTGAAGTACACAGTCAGTCACAACCCAAAAATATTATACTCAATGAAATCTAGGATAATATCAAAACGGATACAGAGTGGACATGAGCTAAGGCTGCTTGGTTTTTATAGTCAGTATCAATATCTTATCCAAATCTTATATCAGTAAGTCGCAAAATATTAGCTGACAGCATTTATGGTTAGCCATCATAAGGTACATGTAATGAAACTCTCGGCTCAATGCCAAAGCACATCCAGTCAAGCCCCTAAAAAACTTAAAAAGAAAAGGGGTAAAAATGAAAACCAGAACTTCTTAAACCGAATTGATTAATATGGGGATCAGGAAAAGAATGAAAAAGAAAATGGTGGGAAAGGTAAGACAGATTTTATAAAAAGTTGTCGTTAATACAGGTTGGGCACAGCATTAACACACTTATGCATGCATAAAACATTTCACAGGAAAACTTGGAAAATCTTGGATTAATCAACTGAATTAGCATTCCTTCTGAATTAATTAATATGCTTCTACCCCGGCCTATCCAAGTAAAAGACAGACAAATTTTCAGTAAAGGTGGATTGGATAACTCTATAGAAGCTTGGACACATGCTCCTACCACGGATCATTAGCAAAAGTCAAGCCGCTTAAATTGTCAAAATATTGAAGGAAAACAAATTATAGCTGAAACTTCAGGAATCCTTTTATATGTTGACCCTAACACAAGATAGATGCAGAACTTGTCAATAACGAATTCCAAGTCGATTCAAGACTAGGAATTAGTCAAACCACTTCAAAGATATAAAAACCAGATATGAAACTGTCCAGCTATTTGTCAAGACAGAAGCAATATATAAGCAACTTTATTATTTTTCCTTTTAGCTAGGAACTACTCCACAGCAGACTAGTCTACTAAAACTTCTTGCTAAAGAACCAAAAGAAGACTTGCCTTGTACAGGTACAACCTACTAAGACCTGCTTATTTTTATTTATTTATTTATTTTTCAAAAGAATTGTAAAGGCACAAACATAAGACTATAGAAGTCACTAACCTGAAGCACAGCAGCATTGGTTACTATATCATGATGATTAATAATGTCAACAATTGGAAATTTAGCGGAGTCTTCAACAACTTCCTTTCCAATATAAGACATATTGAAGCCATAAACATTTTCCCAGAACGGAAGACTAGTACCACCCTTTCCAAATCCAGCAACAAACTAAAATGGAAATAAAAGAGGAAAAAATGTAAACAAAGTCAGTCTATGTTACTCCAACTATTCAATTTTCATTAAGTACCCATGTCCGATGCATATCTGAACAAAGGTGAAGGGATATAACCTTCCAAAGATCCTCCACATACATGTAAAAACACAGAAAAATGAAAATTCCCATGTCAAACACATGACTGTACCCGGTATTCACACCCAAGCTAACTAACAAAGAAGTTATAATCTATACGGACAAGTGAAATATTGCAAACGACTCACAATAGTTGCTGTATCAGGAAGTATTGCCCCTCCAGGCTTCAACCATTGGTCTCTTGCAAAGAGCACTGAACTGAGCATGGACTCATATAAGAGGCAGTATCCCATCCATTCACTTACTAATATGTCAACACTATGAGGTTGAATTTGTATGGATTTATCAAGATCCTCAACCATACGATTAACCACTTCAATTACACCGGTACAACTTTTATTACCTTCACTGTCAGTTTTACTCCGCCAAAGGCCATTGTCCTTTGCAATCTGCAATTATCAAAATAAAAAATTAAAAGAAGCTAATCACACAGCCTTTTCAACACTACCAGCCTAAATAAATTCACCTGAGTTGCCACTGTAGCCATCTTCTCGCTAGCTTCGATGGAAATTACCCTTGATGCTCCTGCTTGTGCTGCAAAGAGACTGATAAAAGAGAGAAGAACTTGAAAATCAGAAACCTGGCAACATTGGTATGTTTACTATTTCTAAAGAAGAGTCTATCTTTGAAGGCATATATAGTATGAACCACAACCATCAAAGCAGAAACAATAAATTTTCATGACACTGATCCATGGATACTCATATAATAGGAAAATGGACAACTTTTCTAAAATAAAATGGAAGCTATAAGCATAAGGCATGCTAGAGGATTCAATGGTATAGACAAATATCAAATGCTACAGTGGAGTGGTCCATGACTGCACAAGATATAGTTTAAACATTTGATTTGAACAAATAAAATAAACATTTATGGTTAAATGAAACTTAAAAGGAAACTGAATGGAACATGTTACCTTAGTATGCCAGTACCACAGCCTACATCCATAACAACTGCACCATTCAGGAGAGAAGGATTCTTCAATAAAGCTTGCCTATAAGCATCTGTTCTTATCTGTAGCACCAAAAGATATGCGCATCAAATTGCTAGTCAAACCTTCCAAAGCTTCAATTGAAGTAAAAGAACTAATCTTTATACCTTGTCACTTATCATATCTCTATGGATTCCAAATGAACTGTATGACCCAAAATAACTATCGTTGACATTTTTAATATCCTTTTCAACAATATCTGCAATATAAACTCTAGATTGCTTATCCTTCAGATCACTTTCTACTGACCTAGCACTATCTCCGTAATCCATTCCATTTTCTGTGATTCTCTTAGAAGAACTTGCCAAGCTCATATGACCATTGGGACATGCCATAACAGTTTTTTTATCTTTGTTATAGGTCTCGGCATTTAACTCAGTCTCTTCTGCAGTATCGTCGTCATCAATGCAGACACTACCAAAATCCTTAACAATCTCCTCTTTTTCAAATGATGTGTTACATTCATCTTCATCTTCTTCACCTCCGTCAAAACTGTAAAGCAGTGCATCTTCTTGCATGAAAGGATTGAGATACTTATTGTCATCTGAAAGAAGCTTAACATCTTTTGTATTGACAAATGGATGTAAATGACTTTGTAGATCTTGCTTAGACTGGCAGCGGACTCCGCAACTCCAACATCTATTATCTGCTACCTGGTAAGTCAGTCAAAAGAAATGTAAAACGATATATAATATATATATACACGATCCGCTAAATATTAGCATGCTGAAACAGCTTTACTTCATATCACCCCCATCTGAACTCTTAAAAAATTATGAGAGGGATCCTTTGATGATAGAAAAAGTAGTCCGGCGCCCAATCTGAATAAAACATAACTGGGTTCCCACAAACTTGTTTTTTACGATAAAAACAATACCACAGCGTAACGTTTTTGCTCAGCCTAACATCCTATAAACTGGAGTACTGGATGTCTCCTTAAATTATAATTGAAAAGGCAATTATTTTCTTTTTACAAAAGAAATTGAGTATATATGTACTATCTATCAAATAATAACCAAATCAGTTTACTTCCGTTTTCTCTATATTCTTTGTGTTTCCAACAAATTTCGCTGCCAAACAGAATCTCGAACTAAGGCAAAAAATCATGCAGTTCTTTCTTTTTCTATTTCTAACAATGGCTAATTTCCTATAATAAACGAAATCTGCAGAAAGCAAAAAATATAGTTGATTAAACTAAAACATAAAACCAATTCTAACCTAATTATTATTCTATATAGAATCAAATGTATCGTTTTTTATCCTCTAAAAATATTTAAATATCCATTTCCTAATTTTTCCCTATAAAAGAAAGTAAATAATAAAAATAACAATTATTCAAAAAATCATACATGGAGAAAAAAGAAAGAAAAAGTAACCGAGATTAGGATTTGACCTGAGAACGAACATAATTGATTAGCTTGAATGAACCATAAAAATCCAATCCCAAATCTTTTCTGATTCCATTGAAGTCGAAGAAATGAGTTAAACGACAATGGTCGAACAGGGCATCGCAAGAACTGTACTTGAAATCACAGAACAAACAGAGGAACTCTAAATCTTCGTCATTTTCATCACCATCTTCTTCATTTTCTTCTTCAGTCCAAGCTTCCCTGCTGTCTTCATCATCATCATCCTCTTCTTCTCGAGTTAATCGATTGGTTTCTTCGGTTTCCATCAGGTTCTTCGACATTAGTTTCTTCAATTACTGAAAGTAGAAAGACAGAGAAAGCGAGGAACCTTAAACCCTGTGCTGGAAAAACAGAAACCCTAACAAAACCTGTCTGCTTTTAGATACGATAGGGGCCTCTTTTCTTGAGACATACGGCCCAAGCCCTACCTTGATTGTGAGGTAAATTGTAGAGATGTCCGTTGGAGGCCCGGCCCGATTTGGGCTGGTCTTAGACAATGATACTAAACTAATTTAATTAATAGAAAATATTTTTAGATTCAAATTTAATTACAAAAATATTAATAAAAAGTTTTGAGATTTTATTTAATTTTTTCAACAATGAAAAGAGCTTATGAGTCAGTGAGAAAACAAGATTGTGCTTAAAAAGTTTTTTGGTATGGAGTGGATCTGGTCCTGTTCAACAAGTTCTAATTGATATTAAAAAATAAAAATTATTCAAACATTAGTATGTGCTCTATTTTAAGTTTGTTGATATTTTTAAATTTTTATATATTTATAAATAAAATTTTAGTTTTTAATGAAATATATTATATATGTAACTAGTATATGTAAATATATCATAAATGCATTTGTATAAATATGTTTATATTTAAAAATTATTAATTCAATTCAATAATATGATACAATAATAATATTTATTTGAGATAATGACATAGATATCCTTGTACTTTTGCAAATGTTCTTCTGTCTATACATGTACTTTTAAAATCTTGATTTTAGCATTTGGAGATTATATTTATTAATGCGGTATTTGAACCTAACAATGTTAAAGGTGTGACAACAGTTAAATCATAATATGGCATGTAACAATTTTGCAATGGCTTACCAATAAACACTTATGTCACGTATGAGGATTAAAAGTTATTTTGTCTAATTTCTTAAACCAAAATCGAATAAGTACACATCAAATAACTTTGAATCTCCCTCTCAAATTTTATCCTTTTTTTTTTCTATTTAACTATTTGTTTTCCAACTAGGCTTTGGCTTTTTTGTTAAGTAAAAAGTCTTGGTCCTTAAGCATTTAGGTTTAAGTCACATCATTCACAATAATAATACTTAGATTTGCAATCCTATCGTGTATAAATGCAATATATGAATTTTGTTTGACTATTCATTTGACTTACTCTACGTTATAATTGACCAAACATATATTTGTAATTAACAATAAAACTTTCAAAAACATATTTATTTTTTCTTCATTCTTTCATCTTATTTGTTTACAAAGTAGAAAAATGCAAATAAACTTCAACAAACTGTACATTTTTCATTATTCCAGACTCGAGGGTTCCATTATCATTAGTAACTAACTTAAACAGAAACTCTTTTCAAAACTTCATCAATAAAGAAGCCAATTTTTCTTCTTCGTCCTCTACAACTTACAAGTACTCCAAACAAGAAAGGAACCCAGTAGCGAAGCGGATTGTCTCTGGGTCCATTCATAAAAGTTTTTAGATTCTTTTATAGATTACGAGCAGAAAATTCTTTTTGATTTCCCATAATTTTACAACATTTTTAAGAAACATTTTTAAGAACCAATTTTACTGTTTCTAGTTTTTTTTTTTTTTTTTTTTTTTTGCGTTCTTCATCTGTTCGATATAAAATCATTAATTTTCTTATTTATTTTCTCCTTAGTTAAATGTACCAGAAAAGCTCTCTATATATACAACCATGAAAGAACAAAGTAAATTCTAAAAAGAATAATAATAATAATAATAATAATAACAACAGAGAGAAAATTGTAGAATATGAAATTGTTAATCTTTCGTTGATACAAATAATGTACACTAGCTTACAATATCAAATAAACTTGTTAGTAGCTGGCTGAAACCAATTTTTTAAGAATTGAATCGATGGTATGATTAAAATTCTACTATTAATTTTGTATTATATATAAAATATTTTTGTTCACTACTATTAAACTCTAACTTTTTTAATCCGACTTCAATTGAAACTAATTTAATCTTATCTCGTGAGAATTAGAGAAAATATAAATCCTAATATTCAATCTTAGTCTTTAGCAAAATATTTAAGCGTGAAAAAATTGCTTTTAGACTAATTTAATTAAAAGTCAAACGTACCAAATTACTTTCTCTACCATAGTGAAGCTTTAATTCATTGTCGATAAAAAATTTCAACCATTTTAATTAAACTTTAACTGCAGTTGATCCAATTATGTTCTATAGGCTTTATAGAAGGAATAAATCATAGATGATTTGGTTAATGTTCAAGCATGATATTCCATAAGTGTTTATAGAGTATGCTTAAACTCTCACGAAAGTTTATGCTTAAACACGAAGCTAATCATTTACTATTTCTACTTTCTCTAATTAAGGTTACTTTAGAATATTTTTACTTATAAACATTTGTGGAATGCCATCTTTAACATGAATATAATCTTTTACTATTTGTAATTTCTTTAATTCACATAAGATTGTGTTGGGTTGGCTTTTGTTAAAGTTTAACTGAAAAAGGTGTAAGGTTAATTGAAATATTTGAGATTTTGGGTACAATTTCATGTTAAGAAAAGTGTGTAAAATTAGAACTTCCAACTTAATTTTAATATTTATATATATCGTGTGTTGGGCCTAAATTATGCCCTGGACCCAATACCAGTACCATACCCAAATAAACAAAAAATAAAGTCTAGCAGAGCCCATTCACAAGGGCCCAACCAAATTAAAGCCCAAAAAGCCTAAAAAAAAAAAAAAAGCAAAGCAAAGAAACCCTAGCAATAACACTGCCGCCGCAACCCACGCCTCAGCCACGTCACCTCCGTGCCCGCAATTTCCACCGTCACGGCACCACGTCAGAAACGTGCTTAATCACGTACCTATGAAATAGAATAGAGTAGTTGTAATAGAATAGAGTAGTTGTAAAATAGAAGGCTATAAAAGCCGAAATAGGGATCTGTAAAAAGGATCTTTTTTTTTTTCAACGATTGAGGTATAGAAAACAGAGGCAATACATTATCCTTTTTTTCAACTACAAAATCAAAAACCCGAAAAAGGTTTCTTTTTTTTCTCTTTTTATTTTCGAATCTGTTGGTTTTTCTTTATTTGCTTATCGTATTTTCGTATTTTTTTTATATACAAAGGTTTAAATATTAAAAAACAGGGAGAAAAGACTCACTTTTTATAAATTCCGGCCACCGGGGCCAAACCGATGGGACTGAGAGAGAGCTTCTGTTTTTTTTCCTTTTGTGTTTAAGACAAATGAAGAGAAGTGTGGTTTTTTAAAAAAAAATTCAGCTCTTATACTATAGCAATGCGGCGCCGTTTTGGCATTAGGGTCAGAGGCCAAAACGACGTCGTTTTGGGCCTCTGACCCCTGACCCGACCCGATGGGCTAAGAGGGTCCGCGCGTTTTGTGCATAAAAGGGTTACTTCCGCGTCAGGCCCTTCCGCGTTTTAGTCTTTTTCAAATCAGTTTCCTTTTATTTTAAATTGGCCCCAAAGATTCCGTTTCAACCCAATTCAGTCATTTTCGCTTATTTTGCTATTTTACCATTAAATTAATTATTTTTAAATATTTTTTTACCTTTTTATGTATTCTATTATTATACTCATATTATTTCTGCTATTATTATTATTAAACCTAATATTATTATTATTATTTCATTTTTTCCCCCTTACTATTATTTTACATATATATTTTTTTATTACCCCTATTTTATATATTATTATCTATAATTATATTTATTATTATTCTTACTATACTGTACTTAATATTATATTTATTGTTATACTATTTTATTACTAATTTTTTTATTTATGACTTTTATTACTTTTATGTTTAATTACATACCATTATTATTTTAATTATTAATATTTTTTTAAAACCTATTATTATTATTCTTTTTATTATTTGTTTATTAGTATATTTCATTTAGTTTGTTTATTTTACTTTTTTATCGTATTTTATTTCTACCTTTATTATTGTTATTCATGTTCGATCACCGTAATGTTGTTATATAAACTAGCATAGCAACTCGTTTTACATTTTATTTTAAATTATATTATATTTTATTCGATACATTATACTTTTCGTTTCAAAATAAGCAAACTCTCCGTGTTCTAAGGTTCGAAATGAGTTGTACCCTAACTTACTGGGTTTCGATTTCTGTTTTCGAGTCTAAATAACCTATTACTTTCTTTTTAAAAGTTGAATAAAAACTTATTCTCGAGAATTCAAAATCGTTGTGTCCTAACTCACTGGATGGGACGTTTTGTTATCTCGAGATAAGGATTTCAAAAAATAAAGGCAATATTCCGTGTTTGGCATTTTGGAAATCGAGTCCTAAGTTACCGGGTTTTGATTTTTTATTAGACCCCAAATAACCGAGTATCCTTCTTAGATTTAAACACATTAATTTTGAAAGTCAAAGGACAAGCTCAATTTCGGGGATTTGAAATGTCGTACCCTAACTCATTGGGCGTGACATTTTACTTCCTCGAGATAAGAGGGTTTGATTGCTCATATTTTATTCAAGTTTTTTCCTTTAAAATAAAAAGAATCTTATTTTAAAATCTTTCAAATTTTCGATATTAGGATATTATCAATTAGGTACCAATTCTGGGCCTCACGAGGGTGCTAATCCTTCCTCGTGCGTAACCGACTCCTAAACCTGTTTTCTTAAAATTCGTAGACCAAAATGTTTTATAAGGTGGCCCAATCACACTTCAAAAAAAGATTGATGGCGACTCCATTTTCATATTTTAAAATCGGCCCGTTTTCAAACAAAAAAGGTTTTCGATAGCTTGGCGACTCCGCTGGGGACCAATAAGAGAGTCAAGCCGTTAGAATTGATTAATTAATATCCTTTTATCGAAAACTAAAATTTAATTTTTGATTCCTTCATTGCATGAGTTTGGGTCGTGTCTTATGTGTCTAGGGTACTCTTGCATCATATTGTATGACCGTTTTGGTCACTCATTTTAAGTGAGAGTGAGAAGTTACTCCTTCGTGAGGTTTTCACCTCCATGCAGGATAGTGAATCGCTTTCGGGATACATCCGTACCTATGTCTTCGTGAGGTTTTCACCTCCGTGCAGCCATAGGGAAATGTATTCCCCTAAATTGAACTCGGTCTGTATGAACCTATAATGGGTGAAGATCGAGGAATCTGCTGGTTCAGGTATCCTTGCTTTAGAGCCAAACCACATATAGAGAGCCTTAGGAACTTACCCTAGGAAGAGCTATGCCAAACCCTAGCAATCACCCAGATAGGTATTGTATTATTTTTCGCATGCCTTATTTTTGCTACATGATACTGACTTGTCGCGTTTTTTTATTGCATGTCATTTCATTTTAAAGAGGTTTCGATTCACGTTCGGTTACTATATTAGAAGGCTTATTATAGAGAACGGATTCCTTGATAAAGTAGAGGATAATGCGGTCGTCCGAATATGGTCAGAGCAAACGCAACTTGAGAAAGGGGACAGTATAGTCGAGGGATATACATCAGAGTCATGTAACTACACCCGCATTAGTGTGACGCAAAATGACCTTCGGGAATTAAAAGAGATATGGGACCAGTGGGATGAAGAGGCTAAGTAGTTGTTCTATGGTAATTACGGGGATTTGCCTTACTTACTTGACATCAAGGTGGACGAGCATTTATTTCGGGCCCTCACTCAGTATTGAAATCTTGTCTATAGTTGTTTTACCTTTGGAGGGTAGATTTAGTACCTACCGTCGAAGAATATACAGCTTTACTTCATTGCCCGATGGTCCAAGTTGACAAGGCCTATTCAAGAGCGGCTTGTGTCTCAGCCTTTTTGAAAAGGTTGATGAATATTACAGGGATGAGTAAACAGTGGATTACAGCGAGGGTCAAGCAGAAGGGTGAGTATAAATGCATCTCATGGAGGATTTTAAAAGATTTGATTCTAGTGCATCCTGATATGAAGAAGAGAGTTGACGTTTTTGCTTTAAGCATCTACGGTTTGATGGTTTTCCCTAGGGCATTAGGGTATGTAGATGAGGTGGTCTCGGATCTCTTTGACCGACTTGACAATGAGATCACACCCGTTCCTGCAATCCTTACCGAAACATTCAGATCTTTGAGCGCTTGTCGGAGGGCAGGTGAGGGCAAATTTATAGGATGTGTGCAGTTATTATTAGTTTGGTTCCATAGCCATTTCTGGAAGGTGGATAAAGTTTCTTATCGGGTTTTTTTCCAAGAATTACTCTCCGTTAAAGGAATTAGCAGTCACGCCCAGAAGAGATGACATATAAGAAGAAAACTGGATCGTGCTTCTTCAGAATCTACAAGAGGAGGACATTGAGTGGAGAGCTCCTTGGTTGGTTCCCGACGAAATTCTTTACCGATGTGGGAGTTTTGATTGGGTCCCTCTGTTGGGAATCTGGGGAGCCGTTGGGTATGCTCATTTGCTTGTGATGAGGCAATATAGATCAAAGCAATTTATACCGGCGACGCATGGGCTAGCTCATTGTGAATTTACATATGGAGGAGATATGTATAAGAAAAAGGTTAAAGAGATTTCTAATGCTTGGAATCAGACTTGCCGGATGAAAAGAGTTGCTGTAGGTCGCATGACGACCCTCGAATATAATGATTGGTGGAGTAGGAGAATCAATGATAATGTCCCCAGACTGACACAAGATGTTGCTGGACCGATAAAGGAATACCTGCAAGTAATCCCTTCCGAGTTAGAAATCTTGAAACAAGATTTCAAAAGTGAAACTTCAGAGTTAGGGAAAAGATAGAGCAATTGGAAGAAGAAAAAATGCACTTAAGGTTAGATATTGATCTCCAAAAATCAGAGGCTAAGAAACTGAGAAAAGGGAAAAGGAAGGCCGAAGAAGATTTAGACAGTTTGAAGACTGACTACAAGAAATTTCATTCATCGATAAGGACTGCTGGGTTCGGTAAAACCTCAGAACAATGGCATCAAGAAATTCAAGAAGAGAAGGCCAAGGTCGATCAGTGGAAGAAGAGGTTCCATGAGACTCAAGCATAAAAGGATACTCTGAGAAAGACTGTGGATGAGAGCCAAAGCGAAAATGAGATGTTAAGAGCTCGAATAACAAAACTAGAGAGGGCATTGTGTCGAAGTCGCAACTCTACAGTGAAGCTAGAATCAAGCCTAAACCAGATTGAAGAGTTGAAAGGAAATGTGGTAGAGCTCGAAACAGCTCTGTAAAACAGTAAGCTCCGGATCCAACTATTAGAGGCAGATAACCAGCGATGGAAAGAACAGCTTCAAAGATCTCAGAACCAGATCAGAGAAAGAGATTACCTCATGGCCGAAGTTGGTACTCAGATATGAGAAGTGGCCGATCATCTACAAACCTTAGTGATTCAGGCTGATGTGTTAAGTGTAGTATATGAGCTAGAGTCAGACTGTGATCGAGAGTTAGCTTCGCTTCTTAAAAAAGTTAAAGCTTTAGGCATACGGGCTAGGTCGTATATGTGACTCTATTTTATGTAAAGGATTTTTTTTTTAAATAAGTATTCTAAAAGAAATTGAACCAGAATCGGCTCTTCTTATTTTTGCATTCATTCCATGCATTTGCGTTGCATTTCATGCATTTGCATTGCATCACATCATTTGCATTAAATATCATAAATGAACACTATTGGTCGTAACCATTTTTTTTGAAAAAACGAAAATTGACATGTTTTTGAAAATAAAATGGGAGTCGCCACCGATCTTTTATTAGGTGTGATCGGATCACCTTTGTTTTGATAAAACATTTTGATTTACTAAAACAATGTTTCTGGTCTACGAAAATTTGAGAAAATAGGTTCGGGAATCGGTTACGTGCAAGGAAGGGTTAGCACCCTTGTCACGCCCAAAATTGGTACCAAATGGATTATTTAATGTCTCAATGTCGAAAGTTGAAAATTTAAAAATGAAAAGAAAATCAATCTTTTTTTTGGGAGTATTTTAGTTTTCTCGAATTGAATATCAAGATTTTCTTGTTCCGAATGAACAAAATATCACATCCAGTACGTAGGACACGATGATTTTAATCCTCGAATCCAAGATTATCTCTTAATTCCCGAGACTTATGCATTAAAATATCAAAAGAATATTCGTTTGTTTGGCCAAGCGAGAGAACAGAAACCCAACACATAGGGCACGATCTCTCGAATTTCCAAACATAGAACGTTGCCTTATTTGGAAACTTTTAATTTTGGATGAAATTTATAAAAGATTTTAGGTTAGGTTTTAAAAAAACATGATTCAAAACGCGAACGGGATTGTGCAACAAGGAGAATGATAATGTAACACGAATTTGGCGTCACACATGTAACACATAACATTGGAATCTTTAACCTAAAATATTAACATGCACGAATAACAATAACAATAGTAGAACGATAATACGTGAGCACAAAATTACATATAATGAACTATAATAAGAAGACAATACAAATAAATGAGTTATGGCACATGCAAAAGCAATAATTAAATAATATACATCATCTAAGAAATAACATTAATAAACCAAGACCAACGAATTAAAACAATTTAAAGAAGTAACACATAAAACAATTTAAAAATAATTAACAAAACAATTTTAAGTCGAGATCACATAATAAAAAGTAATATATGAAATAGTTTTAAAACAGTGTCAGAAAAATAAAAAATAAGACAAACAAATATAACAATACATAGTTTAATAAAGATAATATACAAAAACTCAAAACAAATAATAATGATGATGATAATAATAATAATAATAATAATAATAATAATAATAATAATAATAATAATAATAATAAAGATAAATATTTAAACCCTTTAAACAGGTTGGAAACTAAATTGAAACCAAAATAAAACAATGAGGACCAAAGTTGAAATAAAATAGAAGGTGAACAAGGGCCACAGTGCCATGCGTGCAAATTTGTGGGGATCGAATGGGTAAATAAACTACCACGATGCGCAGCATTTGGCGCGAGGCTAAATCATGAAGCGCGCAGTGTTTAGGGGGCAAATTTGAAAGAAACGCAAAGATTATTCTGCACCAAATAAGAAAGCAGGGGGATTTAGGGCATAAATAACCCTTTTTTTAAAGCAAATGCGCGGATCCGGGTCACCAAGCGGGTCAACGCGCAGATCCCACCCCCTGAAACGGTGTCGTTTTGTTGGGGCTATTTAAGCCCAAAATTTCGGAAAAAAATTCATTTGTTTCCTTCCTTTAAAAAAAAAAATCAGATTTTTGCTTTCTATTTTTCTCTCCAGACCAAACCCTAGCCCTCCCTTTTTTATGGTTCTCCACCGCAAACAAAGAAAACCCCTTCATTAAAAATCGCCACTGTAAATTGACGAGAAATGACTCACGACGGTCTGATTCTACTGACCGACTCCTCATCCGGCTCCGATTGCGACGGAGGGAACGAGCAGAATCTTTCGAAGGTGAAACTCTTCGTGTTACTCCTCTTTTCTTTCCTTTTTTTTTTTGATTTTTTGTTTATGAAAGATTCAATATAAGTAAAATAAAGAATAAAAAAAGAAGTGGAAACCAGTAGAGATAAATAAATTGGATCAATCTTTTGCTTCTTATTTTCGCTTTCGATTTCCAGTGTCCCTAAAAGACCGAAGGTACAAGATTTGTTTCGGTTTTTGTTATAACTGATTTTACAAAGATCTTATCTATTTTCTTCTATTTTTGTTTTTTCTTGTATTTTGATAATGCGTAAGAGTGAAGAGCGATCGGAAAATAAATGTGAAATCCACCTCTTAACTTGCTTTTCGAGTCCTGAATGCCTGAAAAAAAAAGTCCCCCTCCGTTACAATGGTTCCAGTTTTTATAACCGATTTACAAAAGCATTTTGTTGTTTTCTATTATTCTTTACTTCGTTTTCTGTTGTTTGGTTTTGTTCTTCTTTGCAGGGTATGGGCAAAGGCATGCTTAGGTTGTTGGTCGGTGTGCATAGTGGCGCTGGGGCAGCAACGATAAGCGTTCGACTGAGGCATGGGGAAGGACACTGTTGGGGCGAGTTTGAGAAACGCGCGGGGCATACGCGAGGATCTGAAAAGGCACGCGTGGGAGTGGCCATTGGAAGGTCATCCGAAGGGGCACGTGGAGTGCTGCGGCGGCTAGGGGTGATGACACCCTAGGGTTTTCTGATTTTTCTTAGTCCTTGGGCCGTATTGGGCTTTTTTGTAAATGGACATTATTGGACTGTTAAAGTTTATTTGTTTTGGTTTTGTGTATTGGTCTTTTAGTCTGTATTGGGCTATATATTCGTATTAAATCATTGGGTTTGTATTTGGACCTTGCTGTAAATAAGGACTCTGGATTTTGTATTTTTATTTGGTCTTGTTTTTAGCTTGGTATTAGGTTTTAATGGGCCGGGCAAATTTGGTTATTACACTATTAACTAGATGTCATATTATAGTTATCCGAGAACATCGCTACTACACTCGAAGGAAAACGAAAGCAATGGATCAAAGGATGGAAAAGTTAGAACAGATACAGAAGGAAATGCAAGACCAACTGCAGGAACAATTGACTAAGATCCAACAGGACATGAGGGATCAAATGCTAGAGTCTCAGAGGAGCATTATGAGCCAGTTGACACGTTTGCTAACTGGAGGGCATAATAAAGAGAAGGGCCCTATGGTTGATACAGGAGATGACAATGAAGATTCAACTTATCCTCCAAGCTTGGCCCCGGTAAATTCCCAGATTCAACCACCAAAAGTGTCAGTCAACATCAAACCCCAATACCAATCACATCAAACCCCAATACCAATCTGGTACCCCAGCACCGGTAAACTTCTCGGTAGGCTCGAGCTTTAACCCAGAAATCAATTTAGCAAAACTAATGGTCCCTGACTTCGATGATGTAGCAGAAGGGGAAAAGGCAAAAGTAGAACTCCCAAAGGAGTTCGAGGATCGGTGCAAATGGCTGGAAGAGAAGTTTCGAGCATTGGAAAGTGTTGATTACCAATGCGAGGTAGATGCTAAGAAGTTGAGTCTGGTCCCTAATCTGGTACTCCCACCAAAGTTCAAGATGCCAAAATTCGAAAGGTACAATGGGACCAGCTGTCCTGAGGCCCATATTACAATGTTCTGCCGGAGAATGATAGGGCATGTCAGCAATGACCAGTTGTTGATTCACTGTTTCCAGGATAGTCTGACTGGAGCTGCGGTTAAATGGTGCAACCAGTTGAGTCGTACTCAAGTCAAATCATAGAAAAATTTGGCACAGGCCTTCATAAAGCATTATGGCCATGTAACTGATATAGTGCCTGACAGGATCACGTTGCAAAACATAGAGAAAAAGTCAGGTGAAAGTTTCAGGAAGTATGCCCAGAGGTGGAGGGAAGTCGCTACACAAATCCAGCCACCGCTACTAGAAAAAGAAATGACCATGCTCTTCATTAATACCTTGAAAGCACCTTTCATCAATCATATGTTGGGGAGCGCAACCAAAAGTTTCGTAGACATGGTGTGGAAAAATAGAAGCTGGAGAGAGCATGAGAAGACCGGCTTCAAAGAAAAGGGAGAATGAAGTAGGTAATGTAAGCTCGGGTTATCCCAAACCCATTACTGTTAGTCAACCGAGAGCGGTAGTTGAAGCTGTATCCCCTTTCTAGTTGAAGCTGTTGCAACCCCATATCCTAAATGGTATGACACAATCGCTCAGTGTGAATACCATGCGGATGTAGTAGGTCACTCGATAGAAAATTGTACTTCATTCAAAAAGGTAGTTGAGAGGCTTATCAAAGCGGGGGTGGTAAAGTTCAACGACGCACCTGGTGGAGGAAATCTGTTACCCAGTCATATGGATAATGGGGTAAACGCGATAGTCGAGTGCATGGGGAGGAAAATCAAGCAGACGGTTGCTAAAGTAGGAACCCCATTGAGGGAGGTTTGAAAAGAGATGCGGGAAAGAGGGCTAGTTTCGCGGGAATTAGAAGGTAAATCCCGAGATGCAAGGAACTACTACGAGTTCCATAACAAGGAAGGCCATGAGATCCAGCAGTGCAACGAATTCAAAGCCCTAGTACAAGGGTTAATGGATAATAAAGAGCTAGAGTTCTTCGACTCTTTAGAAGGGGAGGATGTATGCGCTATAGAAGGAGGGTTTGCAGAGAGGGTCCCTAGGGTCAATCACCCAGTAGTGATTATCACATGACCAAGGGTCGACGAAGCAGGAATGGAAATAGCACTGAGGGTTGTAATTCAGAAACTGTGACTTTTCCTTATAGGGATAACAAGAGCGTACATTGGGATTACAATTGCACTGTGACGGTTTCCAGGAAGGAGAGTTCGGCCAGCACGCCCAACCTGGAAGCCGAACGCATTGAAAAAAAATCCTCTGTGATCAGAGGGGAAGAAGAGAAAACAAGGTCACTGGTTAATGAACCAGTAACAGAGAATGAGGCTAGAGAGTTTTTGAAGTTCCTAAAGCATAGTGAGTATAGTGTGGTAGAACAGTTACACAAGCAGCCGACACGCACATCAGTACTGGCTTTACTTTTAAACTCAGAGGTATATCGCAGCGCGCTAATGAAGGCGCTGAACGAAATTTATGTCGCTGAAGACATTTTGGCATGTTACTAACAAGGAATTGTCTGCGCTTATGTTACTAACAATGCAGGGCTGTACAAGAATTACCTCCGCCGTACACTCAAAAAGAAGTCTGAGGTTTTCTAGGATGACTAAACTATATTGCTCGGTTTATTTCACAATTGACTGAGAATGTGACCCCATATGCCGTCTTCTTAAGAAGCATAACCCGAGCATTTAGGACGAAGAATGCCAGAAGGCTTTTGACAAGATTAAACAATACTTGTCCAATACACCAGTGTTAATACCACCTAGTCTTGATAGACCATTGATTTTGTATTTAACAGTATTCGATAATTCAATGGATGTGTGCTCGACCAACACGATAAGACAGGGAAGAAGGAAAAGGCGATATACTATCTCAGCAAGAAATTTACTGAGTATGGAATGAGATACTCGCTGATTGAAAAGTTATGCTGCGCATTGGTCTGGACAACTCGGAGGTTGAGGCAGTACATGTTATACCACACGACTTGGTTAATCTCGAAACTAGACCCTCTTAAGTACATGATGGAGTCAACCACCTTGAATGGAAGAATGGGCCGATGGTAAATTTTGCTCTCTGAGTTTGACATAGTCTATGTGAACCAGAAGGCGGTGAAGGAGAGTGCAATAGCAGATTTTCTAGCCAACAGGGCGCTAGATGATCATAAGCATCTTAATTTTGATTTTCCCAATGAGTATCTGATGTTTGTAGCAAAAACTGAAGAAGATACCCTATAAGATCATTCTTGGAAGTTGAACTTCGACGGAGCATCAAATACCATTGGTAATGGAGTTGCGGCAGTCCTGATATCCCCGAACGGAGGCCATTATCCATTCACTTGTAAGTTGAATTTTGACTGCACGAACAATATGGCAGAATACGAAGCATGTATCATGGGAATCCGAGCTGCCATAGACCACAAAGTCAAGTTGCTAGAGGTATATAGAGACTTCGCGTTGGTAATATATCAGCTCAGAGGAGAATGGAAACAAGAGATCCCAAGCTGATCAGTTATCGAAAGTTAGTTTTGGAGCTAATGAGGAGTTTGATGATATCATATTCTTTTACCTCCCGCGTGATGAAAATCAGATGGCTGACGCCTTGGCCATATTAGCTTCTATGATCAAAGTGAATGATCAGGAGGGTATGAAGTCCATTAAAATGAGCATCTGCGAGACTCCGGCTCACTACTGCAATATTAACAAAGAGGAGGAGAGAGGTGGTCATCCTTGGTATCATGATACTCTGCGATATGTGAAGAGCCATGAATATCCCGATCAAGCGACTGAAAATGATAAGAGAATATTGAGAAGACTTGCCAGTGACTATGTCTTAGATAAAGAGATCCTATATAAAAAGAGGAGGGATCAAGTGTTGCTAAGATGCGTTGATGCTGTGGAGGCTAAGAAAATTCTGGAAGAAGTCCATGAAGGGGTTTGTGAAACGCATGCCAATGGATTTACAATGGCCAGGCAGATAATGAGATTCGGGTATTACTGGTCCACAATGGAAGGAGATTACATCCGTTACACCAAGAAGTGCCATAAGTGTCAAATTTATGGAGACAAGATCCATGTGCCTCCTTCACCTCTTCATGTTATGACTTCTCTTTGGCTTTTCTCAATGTGGGGCATGAACGTCATTGGGCCAATCTCACCGAAGGCTTCTAATGGACATCATTTCATCTTTTTGGTCATTGATTACTTCACTAAATGGGTAGAGACAGCTTCATATGCTAATGTCACGAAGATGGCGGTCAGCAAGTTTTTGAAGAAAGAGATCATATGTCACTATGGTATGCCGGAAAGGATCGTATCTGACAAAGCTTTGAACTTAAACAACAGCGCGATAGCGAAAGTCTGTAGCCAGTTCAACATTAAGCATCATAACTCGTCGCCATATCGCCCGAAAATGAATGGCGCCATTGAGGCAGCTAATAAAGATATCAAGAAAATTATGGGGAAAATGACTAAGACCTACAAGGATTGGCATAAAATGTTACCGCTTGCCCTCTGTGCTTATCGAACATCTGTTAGAACTTTCACCGGAGTAACTCTTTTCTCATTGGTTTATGGGATGGAGGCAGTCTTGCCTATTTAAGTTGAAATTCCTTCTCTCTGGGTTTTGTCAGAACTGAAGTTAGACGAAGCAGAATGGGTTCAATATCGGTATGATCAATTGAATTTGATCGAGAAAAAAAGGTTAAGAGCCATCCGTCATGGTCAGATGTACCAGAAGCGGATGATGTAGGCTTACAATAAGAAAGTTCGCCCCAGAGTATTCCATGAGGGAGACTTGGTATTGAAATAGTTCCTCCATATGCAAAAATACTTCAGAGGAAAGTGGATACCTAATTGGGAGGGACGTTATGTTGTAAAGAAGGCCTTTTCTGGATGAGTGTTGATATTAGCCGAGATGGACGGTAAAAGTCTACCAAATCCAGTTAACGCGGATTTCGTCAAGAAGTACTTCGCTTGAGAAAGAAAATGGGCCAAGGCAAAAGCCCGCAAAGGGCGTCTTGAGTTCAAAAAAAAACCGGAGAGGCCAAGGTGAAAACCTGCAAAGGGTACTTTGAGACCAATGGAGAGTTGAATTAAAAACCCGTAAAGCGTGATTCAAATGGGGCATGCGCTAGCCATCCTGTACCTGAGTTAACAATGAAGAGATATGCTACATCTTTGGAGCATTGGCAAAGTGATGCAGGTCTCCTAGATATATGTTGAGCTCAGAGTGGTCTTCAAGAAGTTTGTACAGAAAAGCTCAAGCTGTGATATCGGAGGCACCAATTCCACCCTTACTTGTTTTTATACCTTAGTAAAATTTGCTACCTTTGTTTAATTCATTATTTACGGGTTTTGTCTCGAATAAATTTCAGTTTCATTCATCTTTATAATCTTCTTTCAAGCATTCTATATTGAAATAATGATTAATGAACTAATAACACTTTCGCAAGAAAAGTTTTGCTTATTACTCTGAAAGTCTCTAAATAATACAAGAATCTGAAACAGGACAATTATTTAGAACTCGCCAGGCTTAAAGGGCTCGAAACACTTGAAATAGGGGTCTAAGCAGTGACGACATCTTCAGATTCTCTGTTAGAAGTATCAGCTGAACAAAGAAGACATACGCTAGGGATCACCTTAATAAACAGCAAGCAATGATAGCCCAAATGTTAAAAATGGATCATTCTCATGACATTTTGCATCCATTCATAACATTCATAATACACATGGTTAGGAGCATTTTTCATGACATCCTAATCATTTGGCATAAGCATAGACTCCATGAAATCAATTCTATAGGTAGGTTCCCGAGAAGATAATGTAGCAAATTGATGAGAGTTACAGAAAATAACAGATCTTATCTTCACTCAGTAGGAGTGGAGCTGATCAAAAACAACAAGTCTTATCTCCATGTATCGGCAATGGAGTAGACTGAAGAATGCAGATCTTATCTCTACTGAGCAGAAGTAGAGCAGATAAAAGATAGTAAGCCTTAATCCCCTAAGTAGTAGGGTAACAGGCTAAAGATACAGATCTTATCTCCACTGAGCAGGAGTGGAGCAGATCAGAAATTACAAGTCTTATCTCCATGTATTGGCAATGGAGTAGACTGAAGAATACAGATCTTATCTCCACTGAGCAGGAGTGGAACAGATCGAAGATAGCAGATCCTATATCCACTGAGCAGGAGTGGAGTGAATCGAAGATGACGAGTCTTATCTCCATGTATCGGTAATGGAGCAGACTGAAGTTTATAGCTTTATCTCCACCGAGTAGGAGCGGAGCAGGCTAAAGATACAGATATTATCTCCACTGAGCAGGAGTGGAGCAGATCGAAGATAGTAAGTCTTATCTCCATGTATCGGCAATGGAACAGACTGAAGAGTGCAGATCTTATCCCCATTGAACAGGAGTGGGGAAGATCAAAAATAGGTGAATCTTATCTCTACTGAGTAGGAGTGGAGCAGGCTAAATAGAGCATATCTTATCTCCACTAAGCAGGAGTGGAGCAGATCGGAGACAGTAAGTCTTATCTCCATGTATCGGCAATGGAGCAGACTGAAGAGTATAGATCTTATCCCCACTAAGCAGGAGTGGGGAAGATCAAAAATGGTGAATTTTATCTCCATGTATCGGTGATGGAGCAGATTTAAGCAAGCCTTATCTCTACTGAGCAGGAGTGGAGCAGGCTAAAGAGAGCAGATCTTATCTCCACTGAGTAGGAATGGAGCAGATCGAAGACAGTTAGTCCTATCTCTATGTATCGGCAATGGAGCAGACTGAAGAGTGCAGATCTTATCCCCACTGAGCAAGAGCGGGACAGATAAAAAATGGTGAATCTTATTTCCATGTATCGACAATGGAGCAGATTTAAGCCATTAGCATTATCTTAACTGAGCAGGAGTAGAGCAGGTAGAGATAGCAGATCTTATCTCCACTGAACGGGAGTAGAACAGATCGAAGACGATGAGCCTTAATTCCCTAAGCAGTAGGCTGAAGATTACAGATCATGTCTCCCTAAGCATTAGTGGAGCATATTGAAATGAAATTCCTATATTCCCGAAGATGCAGTGGGTCGAAGCAAGGCTACCTGAAGAAAGGAAACATCAAGTCAAGACTCAGTAGGACCGGACAAAATTGGCCCTTTTAAAGTCTTTGCTCTATTCTCGTTACATGACAACGAGCAAAGAGGGGCAGCTGTTGGGCCTAAATTATGCCCGGGACCTAATACCAATACCATACCCAAATAAACAAAAAATAAAGTCCAGCAGAGTTCATTCACAAGGGCCCAACCAAATTAAAGCCCCAAAAGCCCAAAAATAAAAAAAAAGTAAAGCAAAGAAACCCTAGCAATAACCACTGCCGCCGCAACCCACGCCTCAGCCACGTCACCTCCGTGCCCGCAATTTCGGTCGTCACGGTACCATGTTAGAAACGTGCTTGATCACGTACCTACGAAATAGAATAGAGTAGTTGTAAAATAGAAGGCTATAAAAGCCGAAATAGGGATATGTAAAAAGGATTTTTTTTTAACAACGATTGAGATATAGAGAATAGAGGCAATACATTATCCTTTTTTTCAACTACAGAATAAAAAAACCCGAAAAAAAGGTTTCTTTTTTTTTCTCTTTTTATTTCCGAATCTGTTGGTTTTTCTTTATTTGCTTATTGTATTTTTGTATTTTTTATATACAAAGGTTTAAATATTAAAAAAGGGGGAGAAAAGACTCACTTTTTATCTGGGGCCGGACCGATAGGACTGAGAGAGAGCTTCTATTTTTTTCCTTTTGTGTTTAAGACAAATGAAGAGAAGTGTGGTTTTTAAAAAAAAATTCAGCTCTTATACTATAGCAATGCGGCGCCGTTTTGGCATTAGGGGTTAGAGGCCAAAACGACGTCGTTTTAGGCATCTGACCCGTGACCCGACCCGATGGGCTAAGAGGATCTGCACGTTTTGTGCATAAAAGGGTTATTTGAGCGTCAGGCCCTTCCGCGTTTTAGTCTTTTTCAAATCGGTTTCCTTTTATTTTAAATTGGCCCCAAAGATTCCGTTTTCAACCCAATTCAGTCCTTTTCGCTTATTTTGCTATTTTACCATTAAATTAATTATTTTTAAATATTTTATTACCTTTTTATGTATTTTATTATTATTATAGTTATATTCTTTCTGCTATTATTATTATTATTAAACCTATTATTATTATTATTATTATTATTATTAATATTTCATTTTTTTCCCTTACTATTATTTTACATATATATATTTTTTTATTACCCCTATTTTATATATTATTAACTATAATTATATTTATTATTATTCTTACTATACTATACTTATTATTATATTTATTGTTATACTATTTTATTACTAATTTTTATTTATGACTTTTATGACTTTTATGTTTAATTACATACCATTATTATTATTTTAATTATTAATATTTTTTTAAACCTATTATTATTATTATTCTTTTTATTATTTGTTTATTAGTATATTTCATTTTATTTGTTTATTTTACCTTTTTATCGTATTTTATTTCTACCTTTATTATTGTTATTCATGTTCGATCACCGTAATGTTATTATATAAACTAGCATAGCAACTCGTTTTACATTTTATTTTAAATCATATCATATTTTATTTGATACATTATAGTTTTCGTTTCAAAATAAGCAAACTCTCCGTGTTCTAATGTTCGAAAGGAGTCGTACCCTAACTTACTGGGTTTCGATTTCTCTTTTCGAGTCTAAAGAACCTATTACTTTCTTTTTAAAAGTTGAATAAAAACTTATTCTCGAGAATTCAAAATCGTTGTGTCCTAACTCACTGGATGGGACGTTTTGTTATCTCGAGATAAGGATTTCAAAAAACAAAGGCAATATTCCGTGTTTGGCATTTTGAAAATCGAGCCTTAACTTACTGGGTTTCGATTTTTCATTAGACCCCAAATAACCGAGTATCCTTCTTAGATTTAAACACATTAATTTTGAAAGTCAAAGGACAAGCTCAATTTCGGGGATTTGAAATGTCGTACCCTAACTCATTGGGCGTGACATTTTACTTCCTCAAGATAAGAGGGTCTGATTACTCATATTTTATTCAAGTTTTTTTCCTTTAAAATAAAAAGAATCGTATTTTAAAATCTTTCAAATTTTCGATATTTGGATATTAATTAATCAATTAGGTACCAATTCTGGGCGTCACGAGGGTGCTAATCCTTCCTTGTGCGTAACCGACTCCTGAACCTATTTTCTTAAAATTCGTAGAACAAAATGTTTTATAAGGTGGCCTAATCACACTTCAAAAAAAAGATTGGTGGCGACTCCATTTTCATATTTTAAAATCGACCCGTTTTCAAACAAAAAAGGGTTTCGACATCGTGGTTAAGATAATGTCATATCATGATGGGAAATTAAATTTTGTGATAAATCTTTAAAATGGAATTTCATCTTTTAATAGTTTATATTTTATAATTTTGAGAGGATTAAATCAAAATTTTATTAATTTTAAGGAGATGAGGTGTGACTAACTTTTCTAACATTATTGATTCCCATATTTAAACCTATTTTTCCTTTAAGAATACAATAAATCATAATTTATACATTCACTTTCTACTTAATTAAAAAACATTTTACATATAAATACAAGTGAGAAATAAATACAAATCAAAGTTCTTGCACGACAGACAGGGGCGAAGCCAGAAGAAATTTTTAGGAGGGGCCGAATAAAATTTTAATTTTTTATAGTTTATATCTTTATAATTTGTAAAGGATTAAATTAAATTTTTATAATTTTAGGAAGGCCAAAGTACAATTTTATCTTTATTATTTTAAAAATTTTAAAAATTTTTAAGAATCAAAATGGTAATTTTACATTTTAGGGGGCTGAAGCTGCCCCCTGACGACAGACTATCAATGTCATAATTATCTTAAAAAATAATAAAAATAATAATTAAAAGTCGAAGTGTTTATTAGTTAAGATAAAATCATAAGGTCATTTTCGACCTTTCATCTCGCCAACCACGAAGAGAAAGAAAATGGCTAAACTTCAGATTTACTTCGCCCACCATTCGCTCTTCGCTTCGCTCCTTTAAGGAATCAACATTCGCCCTATATACTGACCATTTCAAATTCAATTCATTTCCTCATTTTTTACTTCTCTTTAATACCCCTTCTCTTTGACTCTTCCAGATCTCTTCAACTTTCATTCTCGAAGTAACACAAATTTTCTTCGATTTACTCTTACTTTTCCTACATTTTTCTTTTTCGATTTGGTTCAGTTTAATCTTCTTTTTATTAAACATAAGCTGATTTACCAGGATCTTATGCCTGGTAATCATTTTTATTTGGATTGCTCTAAATTGGAATTACATTGATATTAGATTCTGCAGAGATTGTTAGTTCCTGAACCATGGAAGAGTAAGTTTCTTTTCTTCTAGTTCATTCCCTAATTTTAGTCTAAAAAATATCAACCTTTCTTTCTTTTTCTTAATGGAAGTTGAAATTTATTTGAATATTTAAGAGTCATGATTTTGATTCTTTACGTAATGCAATCTTGTTAGAACTAGTGTTGTTTTCCGGATTTGCTTTCACGTTGTACCACATTTTATAGGAAAAATAGTTAATATGCAGCTTGTTTACTGAAATTTGTGTTTTTGTTGGAAATAGGGAAAGTGCTGTGGAGCTTCTACAGCGTTACAGGCGTGACAGGCGAATACTGTTAGATTTTATACTTTCCGGTAGCTTAATTAAGAAAGTGGTAATGCCTCCCGGTGCTGTTACGCTCGATGATGTAGATTTGGATCAAGTTAGTATTGATTACGTGCTAAGTTGCATTAAAAAAGGTTTGTTTGGAGCAAAAATTTCTTTCTGTATCTGTAGGATTCTTGTAATGCAATATGAGATTAGTTTATTTATTTATTTATTTATAAATTTGATGATAACTATTTTGTTAAGTTTAGGTGGAATGTTGGAGCTCTCTGAAGCTATTAGAGATTACCATGATCATACGGGGTTACCCCAAATGGTAATAATTTACTTCTGTTGCATCATATATTTTGCACTATTTTTGGTGTTGTTTTGTTATTGATTTCGTTACTTGTCTTTTGCTGAGCAAAGCAGAAAGCAAATAGAGGTACATAATAGTTGGAAGAGTTATAAATGTTAAGGACGTGGTTGAGATTGATGTTGTATTTTAGTTAATTATTTATTTCATCATTTTTTGTTAATCTATACTAACAAGTTTTAGGGAGCAGAACGCAAATAGGAAATTAGTAAGTAGCAACAAGATGAGCCTTGGCTTGGAGTTTGGTCTAGGGTATCCAAGTTTAAGATTGAGGCAAACATGGTATTCGTAATCTAAAATAATGGCTAGTGTTTTGTTGAAACAAGTGTGGAAAGACACAAGGGCATGCGTTGATTTTGCTACTAGTTTCTTCATTTGTTGGTTTACTCCATTTGTCAATATTTTGATTAAAAATGGGACCATATTCATTTGCTATTTGGAGTGACCCATTTTTGGAAAATAAAGATGTTTGATATGAATAAAATATAATAATATAATCTATACTGACAAGTTTTAGGGAGCAGAATGCGAATAGGAAATTAGTAAGTAGCAACAAGGTGAGCCTTGGCTTGGAGTTTGATCTAGGGTATTCAAGTTTAAGATCGAGGCAAACATGGTATTCGTGATCTAAAATAATGGCTACAGTTTTGTTGAAACAAGTGTGGACAGACACAAGGGCATGCATTGATTTTGCTACTAGTTTCTTCATTTGTTGGTTTACTTCATTTGTGAATATTTTGATTAAAAATGGGACCATATTCATTTGCTATTTGGAGTGACCCATTTTTGGAAAATAAAGATGTTTGATATGAATAAAATGTAATAATATAATCTATCTTACTTCTTACTTGAACTTGAGGAGGAGTGTTGGATATGGGTTTGGCATGAGTATGTTTAGGTTTATTTTTATTTTTAAAGTTTTTCCATGTATTCGGAGGGTCTTGGAGGCATATGCTAACACCCATGTCCAAATATGCATCAGACATGAGTGTGGGGCACAAGGACTTAAAGAAAAATGAAGAGTCAGAGCAACACAAGTCTAACTATAAATTGTCTGCTAGATATTGTTGGATGGTTTTAAAGCGCATTTATACATTTTCTTTTGGTTGCTTATCTTTTACATCTCAATCTCTTTTTTTCTTTCAGAATAGTGGTGATTCTGCTGGTGAATTCTTTTTGGTTACAAATCCTGAATTCTCAGGTTCACCTCCAAGAAGGGCACCACCACCTATCCCTGATTCAATATCAATGCCAACACCATCAGCACCTGTTTTTGCTCCATCGCCTGTTGTTTCAACTGTATCAAGATCAGATTCTTTTGATTCCACACAAGTTCAAGAGTTAACTGTGGATGACATTGAAGATTTTGAGGATGATGCTGATCTTGAGGAAGTTAATAGTCTCAAAATTTCAAGGCGGAATCCAAATGATGTTGGAGATCTTATGCTGAAGCTGCCTTCTTTTGCTACAGGTAATGATGGTTCTGAAAACATGCATGGCCCAGCCAATAGCTGGAGCATGCATTTGGATGTCACTTCCTTAGGTCTGCATCTCCTTGTAAATAAAAATGTTCTTATGCTGCTATACGATGATGACTATTGTTGGGGGTTCCATGTCAAATGAGAAGTATTTTTGAGTTTTTAATATTATGATCAATATGGGTATTCTTATCTAGTTGCAATTCTTGTGTTATTTTATCAATTAGTATGCAATTAATTTGGAGGACTTTGTTGTTTCAGGTATAACGGATGATGATCTCCGTGAAACGGCATATGAAATTCTTTTAGCTTGTGCTGGTGCTTCTGGGTAGGTTTCCCTTTTTTGACTTGTTGATGTTCTTTTATACGAAGTTCCTTTATATTTTTTACCTTATTTTAATTTCTTTTTTCTTGGTGTTCACTTTCTTCAAAATTCACCTATCAATCAGGGGTCTCATTGTACCATCAAAAGAGAAGAAGAAAGATAAGCGGTCCAAGTTGAGGAAGAAGCTTGGGCGGAGTAAAAATGAGAATATTGTGGCGCAGTCTCAAAAGGAATCTGGACTGGTTGGTTTATTGGAAACGATGCGTGTCCAGATGGAGGTATTTAAAACTTAATTCAATCATATTGTTGCATTTATCAATATCTCTTCTACATTGGGATATCCTATGAAGAATTTTTTAGCTGTCATTTGGAGATGCATGAATAAGGTTCTATGATTCAAACACATTTGTTGTGTAAAACAATTTGAAAGTAGAAATTAGTGACAACATAACTTTATTCACCCAAAGGTGCAATTGCAGAAGTCATAACCTTGTTATTCTTCCTTTAAAGATAATCCATTCCTTTTGTTTGCTGGCATAAGGTATATGTGGCCATAAGTGATTCTGGAAAGTATTAACTTGCTTTTCCATATACTTAAACCACAATGACTTTGATTTGGTCCAACCTGTACAGTTATTTCTAAAAGTTTTCTCGCCTTCACCTTAATATCTCCTCTCCTTCCTGGAGTAGTAAATTGTGAGGATGTACTGTACATCTTCAGGGGCTTTCAAACATATGAACGATTGTAGAGGTGGTGGATGTTGTGTATTAGTATTGACCTTGGGAGCAGTATTAACGGTGTACACCGGTGAGAAAATCCATCTGGCATTCAAAAACAGTATCCCCCCAAAAAAAAAAAAAAAAAAAAATACTCCCATGAGTTTAAGGAAGAGGAAGGTTTTTTGTCGAAGCATTAGATGTTATTAGAACTTTATATGTGGAGGCAGGTCACCTTTATTTTGCATTGAATATTTTCCTGAAGTCTTTGTTTACACCTTTTCATCTTTTGACATTTAATGGAATTTTTTTTTTTTTTTTTTTGGGGTCTATTTAATCTTTCAAAGTAAAACACTAGAATCACGATTGGCGTCTTTACCATTAGATTGGGATCAAAGGCTTTGATTTGGAAATTCTGTAATCTGTACATACGCATAACAATATCTTTGTGAGTACACATTTTCTTAGCAGCATAAGATTTCTATAATAATCTTCTCAGCATAGTTTTTGAGTAGATGATTTATTATGATACATTTGTCAGTAGCCTTGTTTGACCCCCTTTGTAATGCATTCTCTCTTTTCTGCCCAAATATGCTAATTCTGATTTGTAAGATGCAAACTGTTTTCTAGATATCTTTCAATGGATTAAATAAAATGCTTCTACAGTTACTTTTTCTTATGCTAACTTCTATGTAACATTAAGTTGCACTATTTTTATATTATAATTCTTTGATTCTTTTTGGGATCCCTGAGATTACCAGGGTTTGATCCTTGGTCATTGGACTAAAAGTCCAACACTTTACCAACTGATTATGTGCCTAATAGTTATTCCATTTCAATATTGATTTATACAGATTTCTGAGGCAATGGACATTAGAACAAGACAAGGATTGCTTAATGCTCTTTCTGGGAAAGTTGGAAAAAGGATGGACACACTACTGATTCCCCTGGATTTATTGTGTTGTATTTCACGAACAGAATTTTCTGACAAGAAAGCATATATAAGGTGGCAAAAAAGGCAGGTAAATATTTTCCCTTTTTGTGTCCTTTTCTTTTTCCTTCTTGGCCTTTCAAGCTTTCTTTTACATCAAAATGAAATGTTCATGATATGAGTCTATATTTGGCAAATAATGTTTTGAGCGATTGGCATTGTAGTTGAACATGTTGGCAGAGGGTCTTGTTAATCACCCTACTGTTGGATTTGGGGAATCTAGGTGCAAGACCAGTGAGTTTAGGATTCTTTTGGCAAAGATTGAGGAATCTGAGGTAATTTTTATTGTCTCAGCATTGAGATGGTTTATTATGCTGTATATTGTGATATCATGTGGCATTATAATGTGGTTGACTTATTTAACCTGTTAGCATTGGTTTCTCTAATGATTTGACTGTACTTTTCCTTTCCCTGGCATTATTCTTAAAAAAACTACTTGTGTATAATAGCTCTACTTAGCTTCGGTGGTTAACCATATTTCAGTTTATGTTATTTTGAGCTAGCTCACTTGGTTTGGTATTCCTATTACTTATGTTCATTATCATCTTGGTTTGAATTTTTCCTTCCCTTGTTAGGCTTTTCCACCTTCTGCTGGTGAAGTCCAAAGGACAGAAAGTTTGAAATCTCTAAGAGATATTGCCATTCCTCTTACTGAGAGGCCAGCCCGAGGTGACTTAACCGGAGAAGTATGCCACTGGGCAGATGGTTATCATCTGAATGTCAGACTTTATGAGAAATTGCTTGTCAGCGTGTTTGATGTTTTAGATGAGGGAAAGCTGACTGAGGTTGGTACTTTATTGGTTACCAATTTTGACGATATACCACAAAAGCTGTTGTCTGAAGTTTCCAACTTGTTTGTCTTGTTTCTTTCATTCAATTTAAAATTTACTGATTGATAAGTTTGATGCGTTGTCCTGCCTCCCTTTCCCTTTTATCTTTGGCTAATTTTTATAAAGTACCTATCCGGACAAAGGTGTCTGTTTGACTGGAATCTTGTAATCTGTAGGATTTGTATATATACTATAAAGATATTAATAAAATAATTATCATGATTCTAAAAGTTTTCTTTGAAAAGGATAACATCATTTGTTGTAGCTAAAATATGTTTGTTGGAATTCCTAGAATTAAGGATAAATTACTAAGGAAATCTTCTGTAAATAGAAACTAATCATAGTTACTGATTCTTAGGATAATTACAGTTTTTTAGGGATTGTTTCCTTCCTTAGGATAGTTTATCTCTTTTTATACTTGTAAGCTAATTAGCAGAAGTAAGAATCTGATTTCTAAAGTTTCTACATGGTATCGGAGCACTAGGAATTTTACGATCCTCTCGTTCATCTTCCTAAAAATCCTTCCGATTTCTCATCTATCTTCCTAAGACCCTATTTTTTTTTCCTCCCATGGGTGACCTTAATGAAGCCTTGCCCGAAACTGAGATTTCACAAATATCTCAGAATGGTAACCAGGGAATCAATCAAAGTGATCTTAATTCATCACTTATGATCACTAGTCATCGACCAAATGGGAAGAATTATCTACAATGGTCTCAATCTGTTCTTATGGTGATCCGTGGTCGAGGCAAGATAGGGTACATCAATGGAGAACTTCCACGACTAAACGTAGCAGACCCTACTTATGCTACTTGGGAACTCAATAACTCCATTGTTATGGCATGGCTGATTAATTCTATGGAAGGCCATATAAGCCGAACCTACCTTCTCTTCAAGACTGCAAAAGATATGTGGGATGCAGTTAAAGAGAACTACTTTGATCTTGGAAACGCTTCTCAAGTTTTTGAGATCAAACTCAAGTTGAAAGACATTCGACAAGGGACACTTGAGGTAACTCACTACTACAACAATCTGAAAATCTTGTGGCAGGAGTTAGATATGTACTATGAGGTTGATTGGGGGGAAGGCCTAGAACACTAGGTTTATGACTCACCTCAACAATGAACGTCTCTATGAGTTTCTAGCTGGACTGAGGCATGAGTTAGACGAGGTCCGGGGCAGAATTTTGGGCAGATCACCTCTCCCAACCATTGGTGAAGCTTTTGCAGAAGTGAGAAGAGAAGAGAAATGTCGTCTTGCCATGATGGGGGAACCCAAACCGATAATCTCTTCTGAACAGCCTACTGAATCTGCTGCTCTTGTGTCAAAAGGTCCTCAAACACAAAAACCTCGTGCTGGAAATGAGTCCGGATTGAACAGACCATGCTGTAGCCACTGCAATCGTGTTGGTCACACAAAGGAAAAATGTTTTAAACTCCATGGTTATCCTGATAAGAAACAGAAAGCTCCAATACTGCAGATGAGGTGCTGAATGTGCGCCTAACCAAGACTCAACTCGAAAATCTCCATAAAATTCTTAGTACCTCTACTGGTCATGGGAATCTAGCCACTCAAGGTACTGCTCTCAATATTGCTCTTGAATCTAATAACCAATCTTCTTGGATACTAGATTCTGGTGCTTCGAACCACATGACAGGTAACCCCATTCTATTCCAAACTTACACCACCTGTCATAACAAGTCTCGAATCAGGATTGCTGATGGTTCATACTCACCTGTGGCTGGAGTAGGGAAAGTAAAAGTATCAGAGAATTTTTCCCTTGATAATGTTCTACATGTTCCCAACTTATCCTATAATTTACTTTCAATAAGTAAACTTACTAAAGATGGGAAAATGCTTGCTGAATTTTCTGCAATTGGTTGTATAATACAGGAATAGAAATCAGGGAGGATGATTGGCACTGCTAAGGTTGATGATGGACTGTATGTGTGGAATAAAGACACACAAGGGGAATTAGCTCTATCTACTGCAAAAGAGGATACTATTATGCTATGGCACCGTAGGTTAGGACATCCAAATCTTTTGTACTTAAAAAAACATCTTCCGCTGTTATTTCGAAATAAAAAAATAAATTCCTTGAAGTGTGATATTTGTGAATTGTCCAAACATACCCATGTTCCATACCCTTTAAAACCATATACCCAGTCCAAACCTTTTTCATTAATACACAGTGACTTATGGGGAGCTAGCCGAGTGAAAAACATTACTGGTGCTAAGTGGTTTATTACATTTATTGATGATCACACTAGGGTATGTTGGGTCTCCCTTTTAAAAGAAAAATCTGAAACACCCAAAGTCTTTCAAAAATTTCACTCAATGGTTCGAACCCAATTCAACTCTACCATCCAAACTCTCCACGCGGACAACGGGAGAGAATACTTTAATTCTGTCCTCAGTTCATACCTTTCAGACCAAGGAATCATACACCAGAGTTCGTGTCCAAACACTCCTCAACAGAATGGGATCTCCGAGAGGAAAAATCAACATCTCCTTGCTCTTGCTCGGGCCTTAATGTTCACCATGAATGTCCCAAAATATTTATGGGGTGAAGCTGTTCTTATTGCCTGCTACCTAAAAAATCGGATGCCATTAAAAGTCCTAAACTTCCAAACACCTCTAAACACTCTTCATAAATCATTTCCTCTATTTCATGTTCCTAATCTTCCAACAAAAATATTCGGTTGCAAAGCCTTTGTCCATAATCATCAACCCAATCAATCCAAGCTTGATCCTCGAGCCCACCCCTGTATATTTGTTGGGTATTCCCCCACTCAAAAAGGCTATAAATGTTACTCACCAACCTTGCACCGGCTATTTGTCTCTTGGGATGTCACCTTCTTTGAAACCGAACCTTTCTTTAGAGCTTCTCATCTTCAGGGGGAGACTTTTAATGAAGATGAGACCCTTAATACTCTCCTCATCATACCTCCCGACCCTACCACCACTATTACTAAACCTAAACCCAACCTAGACATTGTTATTGTTCCTCCTATGCCGCAAGAAACTAGCACTATACTTCCCGATAACAACACCATCACCGACGCAGTCCACGATCATGGAAAACAAAGAACAACAGTGTGCGAATCGCAGTTTATTCCGCATTTAAATCGACGTCCCTAAAACTCGATATGAAGCGCTGCCACTCGCATCTTCAACCGAGGATTGTTCTGAAAATGAAGTCTCACCTCCATCACCATCCATCTATCTTCCAATTGCAATGAGAAAGGGCACAAGGAGCTGCACTCAACACCCTATTTCTCGGTTTGTATCCTACGGAAACTTATCTAAGTCTTATAAAACTTTTGTGACTAATGTTGATTCTACAAAAACTCCAAAAACTATAGAAGAAGCATTTGAGTCAGCTGAATGGAGACAAGCCGTGATGGAAGAAATGGAGGCCCTCAAAAATAATGGAACGTGGGAAGTTTCTGATCTCACTAAGGAAAGAAAACAGAGGAGGTCAAAATGGATTTTTACTACTAAAGTCAAACCTGATGGCCAGATTGACCGATACAAGGCTCGTCTTGTGGCTAAGGGCTTCACTCAAACTTATGGGCTGGATTATGAAGAGACATTTGCACCGGTTGCCAAACTAAACACAATTAGAGTCCTTTTGTCCATTGTTGTCAATCTTAATTGGCAATTGACCCAATTGGATGTTAAAAATGCTTTTCTCAATTGGGAGTTAAATGAAGAAGTTTACATGGACTTTCCACCTGGATTTGAAGAAAGAAAGGGCCAAGTGTGTAAGTTGAAAAAGTCTTTGTACAGGCTGAAACAATCTCCAAGGGCGTGGTTTAGTCGATTTGCAAAAGCCATGATGAGCAAGGAGTACACTCAAGGACAGGCAGACCACACCATGTTCTACAAGCATTCGGAACAAGGAAAATGTTGCATCCTAATTGTCTATGTGGACGATATAATAGTGACAGGAGATGATACAAGTGAAATTGGGAGGTTGAAAGAATTTCTTGGAACAGAATTTGAACTTAAAGATTTGGGAAATCTTAAATATTTTCTTGGCATGGAGATAGCAAGGTCTCAAAAAGGTATTTCTATCTCCCAAAGGAAATATGTCCTCGATTTGCTATCAGAAGTTGGGTTGATGGGTTGTAAACCAGCTGAAACTCCTATGGAGTTTAATCTCAAGTTGGGTACTAATGAGGATGGAGAAGAAGTCGACAGGGGGAGATATCAACGCCTAGTAGGGAGACTTATCTACTTAGCTCACACTCGTCCTGACATTGCTTTTAGTGTCAGCGTCATAAGTCAATATATGCATTCCCCAAGGGAGAGACACCTAGAAGCTGCATATCAGATACTAAGGTACCTAAAGGGAACTCCTGGCAAGGGCCTATACTTCAAGAAAAATGACAGCACAAATGTGGAAGTGTATACTGATGTTGATTGGGCAGGTTCTATTAATGACAGACGATCAACCAGTGGTTATTGCAGCTATGTTTGGGGTAATTTAGTGACATGGAGGAGTAAAAAACAGTCTGTGGTAGCACGCAATAGTGCTGAAGCTGAGTATCGAGCATTAGCGCATGGTATTTGCGAAGGAATTTGGATACAAAGGCTGATGAGAGAACTAAAGGTTCCTTAAAATAGACCTATGCCGTTGCATTGTGACAACCAAGCTGCTGTCAGTATAGCTCACAATCCTGTGCATCATGATCGTACCAAACATGTTGAGATAGACTGACACTTCATAAAAGAGAAAATACACTCAGGTGAAGTGAGTGTTACCTATCTACCTACCAGACAACAGGTTGCAGATATGTTGACAAAAAGCCTAAAAAAAACATGTTTGAAGAACATGTTGGCAAGCTGGGTTTGATAAACATCTACACACCAGCTTGAGGGGGAGTGTTGGAATTCCTAGAATTAAGGATAGATTATTAAGGAAATCTTCTGTAAATAGAAACTAATCATACTTACTGATTCTTAGGATAATTACAGTTTTTTAGGGATTGTTTCCTTCCTTAGGATAGTTTATCTCTTTTTATACTTGTAAGCTAATTAGCAGAAGTAAGAATTTGATTTCTAAAGTTTCTACAATGTTCACAGTGGAACTAACTTTCGCCTCTTGTGCTGTAGGAAGTGGAAGAAATTCTTGAGCTATTAAAGTCAACCTGGCGTGTTTTGGGAATAACAGAGACCATCCACTACACTTGCTATGCATGGATTTTATTTCGTCAGGTATCACTGATTGACTTACTTCATCCCATGTTTTAGAATTTCTATTGATATTGTGTTAGATATTGATTTTGTGATCACAGTATGTTATAACGAGTGAGCAAGGGATTTTGCGACATGCCATTGACCAGTTGAAGAAAATACCGTTGAAAGAACAACGAGGCCCACAGGAGAGGTTACACTTAAAAAGCTTGCATGTCAGAGTTGATGGCGAAGAGGGCTCTCGCGATGTTTCTTTCTTACAATCCTTTTTATCTCCCATCCAGAAATGGGCTGATAAGCAACTAGGAGACTACCACTTGAACTTTGCTGAGGTTTGGTTATTTCTTCATGGAGATACACCTAGATAACAATGCGATTTATATTAGTTGTTCTTCATAAGAAAATTTCTTTTTAATGCTTGTTTTGTGTATATGTTATTTGTTCTATGATGCAATTTTATACATTAAAACTTTTGTACATGCCTCGTCATAACTTTTGTTTCCTTTTGATTCTCTTATTTGCAGCATTTCTTCATGTTGCATTCACAATTTCTTTCTGATTTTCTTGTATTTTGGGCATATTGTGAATTTTACATTGGATCCAAAATTTTTACAGCATATTACAAAAATATATGCTAATTGATTGATTGTAATGGACACTATACTTGGAGATAATGTTTATTAACTTACTGAATTCTTTAACTGAAATTTCTTTGCTTCTAATAATGAATCATGTTATAAATTGTCTACTCTGGTGTAACTACCATATTAACTTGTCTAGAATCATCTTTTGCTATTTAAGTGTTTAGCATGCTTTAAATAGGGTCAACAAGGAGCTTTGTGTGGATATCATATAACTTATTTCCCATATGACTTTGGCTTCTAGCTTTTGATATTAGGCTTAATGCTAAGTATGGATGGACAAACATTTGACAGTTTTCATTTTGCTCAACAGCCATTGGTGTGTTTATGCGGCCCTGCTTATATCTTTTAGGGAAATAATAATGTATTTGTTTAAAAATTAGACAAGATATGAGAAGCGCTCAAAGTCTATATTTCTTTTTTTAAAATGCTTTAAGACCTTGTGCCGATAATGTCGACAATATCTGTATGCGTGCACACGTGCAAACTTGGGTACATATATACATGCAACTTGACATTTGTTTTCTTAGTTATTCTGAATTTGGGTCTGTTTGTTGCTTCACGATGTATCTTTATAATGATCTTTTATTATCCTTATGTCTTAGAGAACTTTTTGGATATGTCGATATAGTAATACTTAACATTTGATTTGTAGGGATCAATGGTAATGGAGGATATAGTAACAGTTGCAATGATTGTTAGAAGACTTCTTTTGGAAGAATCTGATATTGTATGTTGTACACCTACTCTTTAATTTGCATTTTACTTCATATGAGCAAGTCCAAGATACCCTGTGTTTTGTATCTAGTTCTTTTATGTTGTTGTTTCCTTTTCTCTGTTAGAGTATTGAGAATTACCTTTCAATATTTTCTGCAGCCTGTGCAATCTTCCACTGTCTCAGATAGAGATCAGATAGAATTATATATATCTTCTTCAGTTAAGAATTCATTTGCTAGGGTAAGTGTTCTAGCCCAATGTTTATATTTTTCTAAACTCATATATTTAACTGCAAAGGCTCAGAATATTTTAAATAACAGAATAAATATGGTAGTGCACCTAAAACATGAAATCCGTTATGGTTCACAAGAGTTTTCCTTTTTGTCTGCATCTGATTTCCTCCTACCATAGGAATCATATGTTAACCTTGATAAATTTTATGTCTACTATAGGTGCATGGCTTGAATAACCCATGTAGTAAACGGATTTACTACTGTGCATATTTGTTTATTGCCCAAACTAGGATTCTGGCCTCGAAGACAGCGTGAGCATGTTCAAATGCATCTTAGTTTTATAATTTTGTAGGATGAAACTCAAATACCTGTTCTTTTCAAGGTGACCATAAGTATAAACTGCTGTAACATAGCACGTAAGTGAAACAACCAGAATAATGGAATATATATGACTTAAAATCAAGACAAGTGCGTGATAAACATTAAAGACTGACCAAAATAAATTATGTTTCATTGATAAATCATGCTGAAATTTTGCACTGTAGCAAACTAGTTTATATAATTTATTTCTCTTGATGCAAGCATTAACATCTAAGCACGTGAAAATCTGACTCCATAATAGCTTACTTGATTAACCTATGCAAATAATTTGAGCATATCATATTCGAACAAAACTAATCATCCCTCCTGTGCACATAATCCAACTTAATTCATAAATCATTTATCCATGTGCATTTCCTATTTTGAGAGTCAAAATTAAGTTAGGGTATGTTCGATAAACCAATGAAAATTTTGAACATTCAATATTTCAAATCTGTTTGATAATCATTTTAATTTTTTACTTAATATAAAAATTTCAACAAAAAGTGCTGAATAAGATAAAGTATGTAATAGCTACTTATCACTTAATGTTGAAAATGTCTAGTCGATTTTATTATCTTTAAAAAAATATATTCCAAAAAAACTCTCTCTTTTTTTTAAATGACATTCAAATTACCATATTTAACTTTTATCCAAAAGTATCCAAAATAATATAAAATATTATATTAATAAGATTAAAATTAAGAAATAAATAATTTTCAAAAATCAAGATTTACTTTTATCAAACAACATAATCATGTTTAGTAGTTAGCTTTTAATAATTTACCAAACTTTTTTCTAATATAAATTCTGTACTCGTAAATTTCAGCACTAAAGATTCAGTTCTTAATTTTTCAGTTTATCAAACCATACCTTAGTCAGAAAACCAACCCTAAGATATTTTTCCAAAACTTCAAGTCCATGCTCAAGAAGTTAAAGTTTTAATGACAATGTTTCAACTTTAACTTCACGAGCAACTGCCATGTTTGCTTTTGTATTTCCTGAAGCCTTTTCTTACAAGTAAATTAAACCCACAAGTTTTCAAAATTTCATGCTATCTTTGTTTCCATCCCATGAAGGCATGACAAGTTTGAGCATTTTTGTTTGCTTTGGACAGATATTGCAAGCTGTTGATAAATCAGACACAATGGGAGAACATCCTTTGGCATTGCTTGCAGAGGAGGTCAAGAAACTTCTGAAAAAAGATTCAACGATGTTTATGCCAATATTATGTCGGAGGCATCCACATGCAACTATTGTTTCAGCTTCACTTCTACACAAGTTTTATGGGAACAAGTTGGTAAGCTGATACATACCAACTCTATATATGTTTTAGTTTATCTAGCTCAATTGTAGTACTTCATAAGCTTGATTATTTGTTACTGACAGAATAGAATTTTCTATCTATTGATTTTACAAGAGATTACACTAAATATTTATATACAAGAGATCCTAACTTAGAAGACTCTGCACTAGCAAAGACTACTGGTTTTAGGGGTGCAAAGGCCTTAAAATCACCTTAAAGTTAGGGATAACAATAAATAAAATATTCATAGGATAATATTTAATATACTGAATATCCCTTATTGGACAACTGTAATCTGACACTCCCCCTCAAGCTGGGAAGTGGATATCATCCATTCTCAGCTTGCTTACTAGTCTCTGAAAGGTCTTCCCGAGATAGTCCTTTGGTTAGGATATCTGCGCATTGACCATCGGTGGGCACATATGGAGTGCAAATTAGGCCACCACAAGTTTCTCCTTGATGAAATGTCCACAACCTCAATGTGCTTCAGACGATCATGTTGTAATCGGATTATGTGCAATGTTGATAGCGGACTTTATTATCACAATACGCTTTCATTGGTCCTTCCCACTTGATCTTCAAATCCTCCAAAATAATTTTTAGCCATAATAATTCACAAATTCCAAGAGCCATCGCTCTAAATTCTCGTTACGCACTAGATCTAGCCACAACATTCTGCTTTTTACTTCTCCAAGTTACAAGGTTGCCTCTCGTAAATGTACAATAGCCCGAGGTTAATCTTCTATCCACCATAGATCCCGCATAATCCGCATCGATATAGGCTTCAAGGGTTAAATTCCCCTTTCTTAAATAGGATTCCTTTGCACGAGTCCCTTTTAAAATCTTGTAGAATCGGTATATAGCTCGAAGATGTCTCTCTTTAGGATTGTGCATGAACTGACTTACAACACCAACTGCATAGGCAATATCCGGTCTAGTATGTGACAAGTAAATGAGCTTCCTACGAGTCTTTGATATGAACCCTTATCAACTACTTCCTCTTCTAGTGCATCTCCAAGTTTGTGGTTCACTTCTATGGGTGTCTCTCACGGTTTACATCCCAACTTTCCGCTTACACAACAAATCAATTATGTATTTTTGCTGAGATATGAAGATCCCTTCCCGAGAGTGTGCTACTTCAATACCAAGGAAATATTTTAACTTACCAAGCTCTTTGACCTCAAACTCTTTTACTAGACATTTCTTCAAATTTTCCGTTCCTTCCAAGTCATCACCTGTCACTATAATGTCATATACATAGACTAATAAAGCAGTCATTCCTCCTGAAGATAAATGCTTTACAAACAGAGTGTGATCTCCTTGACTCTGTTTATATCCCAATTTGAGCATTACTTTGGTAAATCTGCCAAACCAAGCTCTCGGGTACTTTTTTAGTCCATATAGAGCCTTTTTTAGTTTGCAAACTACCTGTCCTGTATCAGAACCGAACCCCGGTGGAACATCCATATAGACTTCCTCCTCAAGATCACCATGTAAGAAAGCATTCTTGATGTCGAACTGCTGTAGTTTCCAACCTCTGTTGGCAGCAAGTGACAACAATACTCTCACAGTGTTCATCTTTGCAACCAGGGCAAATGTCTCAAGGTAGTCTATTCCATACTTTTGTGTGTACCCTTTAGCAACTAATCTTGCTTTGTACCTCTCCAAAGAGCCATCCTCAATTGTATTTTTTTGTATACACCCAAATGACATCCAACTGCTTTCTTTCCTTTCTGTAAATTTTACCAAATCCCATGTCTTATTTTTCTCAAGTGCTTCCATTTCAACTTTCATGGCATTTTTCCAATTCTCATTATTTAATGCCTCGGATTCAATTTTGGGAATGGAGATCGAATTTAGGCTAGTAAGAAAGGTTTTGTGGTTATGGGACAAATTTTTGTAGGACATGAATGAGTACAAGGGATGTTTCAGATGTGCCCTAGTTCCTTTTCTAATAGCAATAGGAAAATCATACTCTCTCTCGATCCGAATTCTCACTAGTATTCAAAGTAGGTTCGATGGTTACCTCGGGTTGTAGAGGCGAGGGGTGTTTATCCAAGAAGATGATTGAACTTGCACCGGTGCCTTCTTCCTTGAGTAAACTAGTAAAGGGCGAGTAGTGTCCTGAATTCCTTTTGGTGACTTAGGTGTAGTAGGCTCTATTTCAGGTTGCATAGGGTCAAGGTGGGCAAGCAAGTTGGTAGGTAAGTGTGAGTGTTTGGAGCTGGAAAATTAAGTTGAGCGAGTTGAATGTGGTCGGAAAATCAAGAAGAAAAAACTCTCTACCCTTATCTTCTTTAAATAAGTTCTCCCCCTAAAGATAAGGACAAGTAAAAAATTTTTCTTCTTCTGCAAAAGTGACATCAGCTAAAACAAAAAATTTTTTGGTGGCTGGATTGTAGCATTTGTACCCTTTTTGTGTAGAGGAATAACCTAGAAAAACACATTTGACAGCTCGTGGATCGAGTTTTCCCCTATTTTGAGAATGGACATGGACAAAGGCAACACATCCAAATATTTTCGGAGGAAGATTGGAGGTATTAAAATCAGGAAAAAATTTTGATAGAGCTTGTATAGGACTTTGAGAGTCAAGGACCTTTGTAGGCAACCTATTTATCAGGTGAGTGGCGATTAAAGCAAATTTCCCCAATATTGTTTAGGGACATTGCTTTGAAACAATAGAGCTCTAGTAATAGCTAAAATATGACCATTCTTTCTTTCGGCAACACCATTTTGTTGGGGTATGTTAACACAAGAGGACTCATGGAGAATGCCTTTTTCTTGAAAAAAGGAGGAGAGAAGCTGATTGAAGTAATCTTTAGCATTGTCTGTCCTAAACCGTTTTATTGCAGTCCCAAATTGTGTTTTGAGTAGGTTGTAGAAAATTTTAAAAACAGACCCTACATCAGATTTTTGTTTTAAAAGAAATATCCAAGACACACGGGTACTATCATCAATAAAGGAAACAAACCACCGAGCCCCAGAGACGTTTGAAATGTTTGATGGTTCCCAAATATCACTATGAATAAGAGTAAAAGGAGTAGATGTTCTTTTATTGCTTACGGGAAAGGAGGTACGTTTGTGTTTGGCAAGTTCGCAAACATCACAACGGAAATTTTTAACATTTATTCCTTTGAACAAGGAAGGAAACAGAAATTGAAGGGTCAAAAGAAGGGTGACCAAGGCGGAGGTGATGGAGCCAAATTTGGTCTTTGTGAGCTTGAAAGGACTTGGATAGGAAAGATAACGGTGAGGAATTCAGAGCACTAATTTCTCCACTAGACTCTTCAAGGTAATATAGGCCATTTGCTTCCTTAGCATGTCCAATCATCCTCTTCGTGTTCTGTTCCTGAAAAAAACATTTATTGGGATAAAAACCACACCGCAATTAGAGTCCCCGTAAGTTTTTGGATGGAGAGAAGATTGGGAAATAGTTTAGGAACATGAAGGACATTTTTAAGAGTAAGGGTCTCATTTATAACAATATCACCTTGACCACGACCATCATTATCATAGAACCATCAACTCTGTCAGAATTTTTCTATTACTAGGACAAGGTGTATATGAAACAAATTTGTGTAAGAGTGGGTCATATGGTCGTGAGCTCCCGAGTCAATGACCCAAGACTCATTGTTGTTGATCATGTCCAAGACATTAGAATTTTGAGAAGAGGAAATACCTGAAAGTGCCAAGTGCAAGTACTGTGGAAAAAGTTTTTTCCAATGAGCCCAAAGAACGTCTTTAACTTTGCAATGTCTTCTTTATTAAAATATACCGAATCGTTTCTTTCTTCATCCATTTGTCGTGCTATATTTGCATGCCCTTATTCCTTTAGTTGTCCACGGTTGCGTGAAAAATTCCTTTTATTCTACTGTGGCTTCCCATGGAGTTTCAGCGGTGTTCTTTTGTGTGACGAGATTTTTACAATATGTGCACCATACAAAATCCCTCTTAATAGGCCTTGTAGAATCTGGTTGCTTCATATCGGTTGGTCGTTCCTTGGCAATTTTCCTCTCACCGACGACCTTTGTAACTAAAGCGCACTCCATCTACGCGATTATCGTCAAGCATAACTCCTCTTCTTCCTTGTTCAAAGACGAACTATCGCGAATGTCTCATTTAGTGAGGGTAGCTCTTCCTTACCAAGAATTTGGACTCTTCTTTGCATCAAATTCAACATTTAGCCCACAAAGGAAATCATAAATTCTGTCTTTTCAACGAACCTTTTCAAGAGTGTCAGATTCATCATCGCATCCGCATTTTAATGCACTGGTAATGATCCATCTCCTGCCATAAGCTTTGCAATAGATTAGAATATTCCGTGATGGAACGATTTCCTTGCTTAGTGGATGAAATCTTAGTCTTGATTTCGTAGATTTGAGCAGCATCTCGAACTTTAGAATAAGTCTGCTTCACAGCCTCCCATATTTCTTTGGATGAGTTAAGAAATAGGCATGTGTCACTGATTTCGGGCACCATAGAATTCCATAACCAAGACATGACCATAGAGTCTTGTTCATCCCAAGCAGCAAACTGAGGATCTCCTTCTGGAGGTCCTGTGCCGAGTAAGTGATTCAGCTTGCCTCTGCCCTTCAAGAACGTGCGAACCAGCTGAGACCACTTCAGGTAATTCTTCCCATTTAACCTGTAGGCCACTTGAATATTCTGCAACTCACTTGTTTGGTTGGAGTTTTTCATAGAGATTTCTGAACTGTCCCCATTGGTATTGGTGTGGACAAATTCAGACATATCTCTTTTGAACACAGAAGTAGGCTTGAGGATTTTGTGGGAGTAAAAGATTACCAGAAAAAATTCCCAGAAATAGTCTAATCTGATACCATGACAGAATAGATTTTTCTATCTATTGATTTTACAAGAGATTACACTAAATATTTATATACAAGAGATCCTAACTTAGAAGACTCTAGACTAGCAGCACAACTGGTTTTAGGGGTGCAGTGCCTTAAAACCAGCCTTAAAGTTAGGGATAACAATAAATAAAATATTCATAGGATAATATTTAATATACTGAATATCCCTTATTGGACAACTGTAATCTGACAGTTACTTTTAACTTAGAGTTCTTAATGAGACTTATTTTGTCCAGAAACCTTTTGTTGATAGTGCTGAACATTTGACTGAGGATGTTGTATCTGTATTTCCCGCTGCTGATAACCTTGAGCAGTATATACTGGACCTCATAAAGTCTGCTTGTGAAGGTGAAAATGTGGAGATCCATTTCAGGAAGCTAAACCCATACCAGGTGAGATAGCTGGATTTTATTGCCCGAATTTTTTATTCTAATAATAACAAGCTGAATAGCTTTCTATAGCTAGGAGAGACTTTGAGTCTTTAGAATTAAAACTGATAAAAGAAATACCTTTCACATGGTGAAATTCCTATTCTTAGTTGTTCCGGTGATGTCATTCAGATTTCGTTTGGTTGCTGCTTTTTGCTCGCAAAATTTTTAAGAAAAGAATATGTAGTTTATTAATTAAAGCACAAAATCATATGATTTCAACATGACATTTTTTTATTAAAAATTGGCTAAAAGTAATTGCAGTTAACTGTTCGGTATTAAAGGAAAGAAAGTTATTCCTTTTATCATATTTTAAAGAATTCTTTTAATTATTTAAAAACTTGTTTGCTTTTGTATCACCCTTTTTTTCTTCTCATAAAGAAAAATAACAGAAGAAGCAATTAATTAGAGTCTGATATGTATTTTTTGATTGATTGACTGAAATATTCCTAACATAATAAAGACTTATTATGGTAGTGACTGCTGTTTTGGTCCTTGGAGATGAGTTTTGTTGAACTTGAAAGTGTTTCATTCATGTCTCTTCAGGTATTTATAAAAGCTGCAATTGATTCTTATTCTTTAATGTGGTTGAATAACTAATTAGTTAGAAATTATGGAAAGAATAGTTTCAACTTTGTTTATAGGTTTTCATTTGGCTACTTCAAGGCTAAATATAGGTGTTTGTTCATGCTTGGGCAGCCATCATTGTTGCTGTTTTGAGTACATAATGATGTTGCTTCTCCGTTGGGACTATATGATTGAAGTAGTTTTTTCTTTCATTACCACCAGATCATCTTGAAAGAATTGTCTGTTAATATTGATAGGAAAAAGATTCTGGTCAGAATAGTGCGTACATATTTATTTTATCTTCCTTTCCCCCCCTAAGATCCATATTTTTTTCCTTTTTCAGATTGAATCTGTTTCTGGAACAGTGGTGATGCGATGGATTAATTCACAGTTAGGACGAATTGTAGGTTGGGTGGAGCGAACCCTTCAACAAGAGGTAAACAAAATTTTCTTTATTCTCTTCAAAAGCCATGTCTTTCCCTTTCTTTTGTTGTTTTGCCACCTGTCTCTCTCTCACCTCTTTGATTTAGTAATGAATATTCTTCTTTGTTGTCCTTCTTGCTTCTGTTGTTGCAAAATATATATATTTAACAGCTTTTTCTATTTACTGTTCTAATGGTGGGATGGGGTTAACAATTGATTGAGGTAAAAGCGTAAAGCTAGTGTATTCAGGCATGGTATGTTGTTAATGAACATGGACCCTTGTGGTACATAATGTTTCATGAACCCAATCCAGTGTAGATCTAATAAAGTTGAAAAAGTATTTAAGAATTGACGAAATATGTGAGTGTGGTAACAAACTGAAATGGTTGCAATGTAGATTTAGTTGTGATGTTTTGCAGAATGGTGGTTGTCCTCAAGTTGAGTTGCTTTGACCTGATTTTGTCAGAAGATTATTGTTTCCATAATTCATAGGAAGTTTTTGTTATAATTAGCTAAATGTATATTCTCCAGATTTTTTTGTATCTTGGTTGATTCTTTCAGTGTTGATAAAGCTTATTTTCTCTTTTCAGCGATGGGACCCCATATCACCTCAACAGCGGCATGGGGCTTCGATTGTGGAAGTTTATAGGATCGTTGAGGAGGTATGAACATTCAAGTGTCTTTTTCAATAGATTCCCAATCTGTTTAAATGAAGCAGTTGATTATTTGATGAATGATATTTATTAGGATTCCTCCTCTAGTTTGCTATTTTTCAGTTCTCTGAACATTGTGTGGTTCACTATTTGTTAAAATAATCTCAAGGAAACTATTCTCCATAACCCTTTTGCTTCTGAGAAGTAAGAACAGCTTTTGTTGTTCATATTCCATTATTTTCCCTCTCTTTAACATGTTTTCAGTTTTAATCATTCAAAACCTATTTTTCTGTTAGAAAACAATGGAAAACCTTTTTACTCTGTCTAGAAAAAAGTTATCAGAACTAATAACTTGGAACAAGTCTACACATGTCCCAAACTTTTACACTTGCAATCATCCTTTAGTTTGTTTGTAAATCTACATTTTAATCACCAGATTCTGGATAGTTCTTGTGTATCCTCCTTATATTGTCTGTCTACTTGCAGTCATTCATCCCTTATGCATTTGCTTCTTCTACTATTTGCTAATTAGAGAAAGAAAAAGAATCTATGAATAAAATTCTGAAACTTATAGACATTTGCTATAGGTGGTTTTATTATGTGGTATCAAATTTGGAATTCATTATCCATTTAGAGTCTGTATCACAGTCCTCGGACAACAGGTGTTGCTGTTATGATTTTGCCTTATAAGATGGCTTGTAATCCTCTTGGAATCTATAAGGTTTGCTTAGTACCAGCCTACTTGGACCGTCTCAAGATATAATAGATTTGAATAATTTGATTATATGCTCTCAGCGAGCTCTGTCTGTTACTTAGGAACTACAATGGTAGTAAGCAAAAGGAAATTGGAAAATTATCTAAATTTATTGTGATTTACACTGACATGTTTGCTTTTATCTCCCCAAAGTATTAGCTCCAGCTATGATCTCTGCTTTATCTGTTTCAACTAATTGATCCATTGAATATTTTACTACCAAAGATGAGTGGTTTTGTTCCAGACTTGAATCAATGTGTTGTTTGTGTTCAGTCTTAGCTCATAACTGGTTGTTAATATGGTAAATGGTAATAGTATGGATTTTGATGATTCACTAGTTTTATTTATTTGGAGTTTGATATTATTGAAATGGGAGACATTGGTTAATATCTCTAACAAATATTTGACTGCTATCAGTTAGGGAACATTTTTCACAGGCTCTTGGAATCTGGAAACTCATAATTTTGAAAAAGGATTTGTATCTTTTATATCCTTTTTCATTTCATTCTGGAGATATTAATAGTATATTCTACTTTCTTTCTGTTTTTGGATGCAGACAGTGGATCAGTTTTTTGGCATTAAAGTTCCAATGAGGCTTACAGAACTGAATGCTTTATTTCGTGGCATTGATAATGCATTTCAAGTATATGCAAATCATATTGTGGATAATTTAGGTCAGTATTCTTTATGATAATATTCTAAGTTGATGGACTTCATTGTCATTAATATGAAAGAAACTATTGCATTGGTGGTAGTCAATATAATTTTCCCTCTACTTTGTGGTAAAATAGAACTGAAAAAATAACCACTGGAGTTACATCAGCGACCTTGAACGTTTCCTTGGATCTGTTAGCCTTATTAGACTGGTTAAAAACATGGAACAATTTAGGACCAACCTCTAATGTTCCCTTGAAAGGGGCTTGAATGACATGATATACTATGTAAGTTTCAGCAGCTAGATGATTATGACCTGAAGCTAAAAATTGGACTCTAGATATCATGCTTCAATTTGACAACTGTTGCATAAAACTTGTGAATAAGCATTATATCTCAGTTTGAGTGAAAGTTGGACCTAAAGAGGTTGATGGAAGATTTATGATATATTCACTGCTGATAATATATTTGGCCATCTGGATTCTGCGAGTTTATTATGGAATGAGCATTGTCAGTACTTTTTAGTGCTTTTGGACCATCCCTTCTTAACATGGATGGTAGTCTTGGATAAATCCAGAAATTATTATCAAACGAAATACTCTTAAATCAGTTAATCCTTGTATCTTGGCAACATTATATGTTGTTGGTTGACTATCTGACTACATTTCGGTGCTGTAATCTTCAACTTGATTGATTTCAGTGGACATCCTCAGATTCCTACATTGTAGTGCTGTGTCCTTTATTTTTCCTTCCTGATGAAGTACAAGCTTTCTTTGGATATTGGTCTGATACTGTCAAAGAAAGAAAACTACATTCCCTAGATTCTGTTCTATCTATTTTCTGTCCCTTCTATTTAAGAAAGCAATAAAACATAAAAAAGGGTAGGCTAGAAAGCTATATTCCTCTCTTTTCTTTTTCTTTCATTCTCCACTCTGGGAAAATTGCTTAATCTAAAATCTCTGATTTATTTGTGCTCGTTTCTCTGTTTATTTCTAGGTTATTAATTGCTTGATTATATTAATTACATCATGGCGGCTCATATTTTCTATAAGGTGAAAGGCATAAAAAAAAATATTGGCTAACAATTTTTTTTTTATGTTTTGTAGATAAATTAGACCACTCCTTGGATTTTATTATCATCATTATATATCCTAAGCTTATTATATATGTGTGCGCACACACAAACAGACATCCATAAACACAAAATAGAAATACATTTTGCACCTTGCTTCATTTTGGCGAGCTCTTTCTTTCACCTTGTGTCCTCAACGACAATGAAATCTGTATGGCATTTTTCTTTTGCATCTCTTTTGCTGCTGTTGATACTTGAGTTCTTTTTGAGGTTTCAATCTGTTTCTATCCTTTTTTCTGCTGTTTTTTCTTTGCATTCCCTCCAATGCAGACCTTGACGTGTCAGTTTCACAAATGCAGCTAGCAAAGATGATCTAATTCCACCTTTACCTGTTCTCACCCGATATAGAAGAGAAGCTGGAATAAAGGCTTTTGTGAAGAAGGAGCTATTCGACTCTCGGCTGCCAGATCAGAGAAGGTCCATCAATATTAATGTCCTGACAACGCCAACCCTATGTGTTCAGTTAAACACTTTATATGTGAGTTCAAGCTTCATTTTGTGCTTAACATGTGTGTGGATGATTTTATTTATTTCTCCTACTTTTTCTATTTTGGGGGGGTAGGGGAGGGAGGGAGGGGCGTGCATAGGATTTGTTGAAGTGGTTTTTTTATTTTTATCAATATTGATTAATTAATATTTCTGTTTCAGTAGTTGCTACTGCTTGTTCTTCTTATGATTCATTATAACTGGTGGAAGAATCATTTAAATTTTCCTCATGTTTGTAAGGCCTACTTTATGTACTCTGCCAATTTAATTTTTTATCAAACCAGAAAAGCTAAGTTGTGGTATATTGATAAGTAATAATCTTATAATATCTCCAACAAGTCTTAAGCAACGCATTAATCTGTTGATTTGCAGTCACCCTTCCTAGCCTTCTATAGAAAAGCAGTTGAACTAGATACCCATAAGTGGGAAACATATGAACTAGTTTGAGTAGAAATTTAAGTGATATTAACAGCGTAGCTACAATCTGTTGAGTGGGGTCAACTCTATTTTATATATAGATGTTAGGGAAGAGTTTTTATTATTTTCCCATATCATACTCGTTAAACTTAAGAAAAAGCTAAAAAAAGGGGTAAAATAAGTATATTTTTCACCTTCCTATTGATATTATAACAATGAGTAAACATGTAGTTTTCAAGAAAACCTTCAAAGGTCTTTGTTCTTCGTATTGTGAATATGGTCGTACTTTGTCTGAAGGGAAACAAAAAGAAAGAAAGGAAAATGCATGTGACTTTGATTAAAATGTCAATTGCAGCAATAAAGAAAATCAGGCGAAAGAAAGGAAAATGCATGTGACTTTGATTAAAATGTGAATTGCAGCAATAAAGAAAATCAGGCATTCTATTATGTATGTTATTATTTGTTATTTCTAACTTATAAAAAATATTTGCCTATTATGTTCAAAATCCATATACATCTTATGCTTTCTGCTTTTTGTTTTCGGAAGTGATTCGTAAATAGAAAAAGTAGCTTTCAGATGATACAGAATTAACTTGAAAATTTCATGGATGATTTTTTAGGCATGATTACAGGAAATACTATCTTATAGCCAGAGTCTCCCTTTTTTTTTTCTTTCTTTATTTGAAGTCTTGAAATAATATACTCGATTTTTGAATATTTAAAACATTTGGAGCTTCTTTAATAATACAATGTATAAAAATGATAATGAGGATTGATATATGTCTATATATGCCACTGATTTTAAATTTTAATTTTTTTTCCTGCTATGTCACTGTATGTACATTATAGTGTTATAATATTATTACAAAATTCTGTACAGCAAAAAAACAAGAGTATGGATAACATGACAGAAAAAAGAGAATAAGGAGAGCTTAAAACACAATCTTTCAAGTCTTGCTTTAGAAAGATGCTTTTCTCCAACAAAATCAGATGTTCTTTCTGACCAATAATCATGTCCTTCCAAGTCATCCCTTAAGTTGTGCTAAAATCATAATCTGGTGGTCCCTCTGTTTCCCTTCATGTACTGTCTCATTTTGGGACTTATTTGCTGGTGGTGTTATCAGAATATATTCTGACTTGAATTTTTGCTATTGGCAGTATGCTATTAATCAACTGAACAAGTTAGAAGATAGCATCTGGGAACACTGGACAAGGAAAATGCCCATTGAAAAAATCTATATCAGTATGTATCTGAAGTCCATACTGACATGATCTATTTTCATCCATTTCAGTAATAAGACTATGCATGTTGTTCTTGCATCTTTACCTTGTGTGACTAATATATTTTGTTGAAATGGTTAGCCTGCTTGACTTTCAAAGCTAATGGAAATAGAAAAGAAAAATAGTTGGCTAAACTTGGTCTGGAGAAGTGATTGCTTCCCCAAATAGTTGACAAGCATTTTCTTACTGCCTAAATTGGAATGTTTTTCAAATGGTTGAAATTCTTGATTTTGGCTATTGTTTGGGGATAGACCAGCGTCCATATCTCACATGGTGGAGTTTTTCCACTGTAATTCTCACAGATCTGCATGCTATATATAAATTTGCCATCTGTACATGTTCAGTTGGTCTAACTATTCAGTAATGAAGCAGTTTGACCTTTTGCTTGTCAGACTGAAATTACCCACTTTTTGTGTAGGGAAATCCATGGATGATAAATCTAAAAGTTCAACCCAGAAAGGCACCTTTGATGGAAGCAGGAAAGATATAAATGCTGCTATTGACCGCATTCGGGAGTTTACTGGTAATACCTATTTTATTTTTTTAAGGCACAGAATTGATCACTGAATAAGTGCTTTCTGCCTGTTGCAGGAACTAAAATTATTTTCTGGGATCTAAGGGAGCCATTTATTGAGAACTTGTATAAACCTAGTGTTTCTCAGTCTAGGTTGGAAGCAGTTATTGAACCACTTGATGTGGTAAGTCGTTTTTCACCTCAAAATAAAAAAATTTGCTTGAGTGAGTGAAACAACTTGTTTTGCTCTTTATGAAATTGTTATATAGATTTATTGATTTGATAATATAGGTCTTTTAAATATGTATGATAATTGATGCTGAAATGTCGCTGAAACTTCTGTAGGAACTAAATCAACTATGTGATATTATTGTGGAGCCACTTAGGGATCGGGTAGTGACAAGTCTTCTTCAGGCATCACTGGTCTTACCCGAAACCTGCTTCTTCCCAAAAAACTAAACTGCTCCTTGAATTTCTATTTATCGAAATGGTTTCTTTTTTAGGAAGGCTTACTCAGGGTTTTGTTAGACGGAGGCCCATCACGAGTTTTCTACCCAACTGATGCGAAGCTATTGGAAGAGGATCTGGAGATCTTAAAGGTGATCATCAGACTGGCTGCTTAAATCAAATTAACAATGTTATGGTGATGTGATTTTAATGATATTGAACATAGATTTTGCAGTATTAGAAGTCTGTATATTTTTCTCCCCTGGTTTGAGTGCCTTTTTTAGTTTAGAAAAACTTAGACCTCTACATGAACCATTTTTATGTTGGCAATAAAATCATTCCATCACAATAATTTTGGCGAAAGGTGCTATAAACTGATTGGACTTACTGCTTCAATTTCATTTTCTATTGTGTGCAATTTGACACAATTTGACACTGATCTATTCACATTAATGTTGGTTTACTTAGGAATTCTTTATTTCTGGAGGTGACGGACTTCCTCGAGGAGTCGTTGAAAATCAAGTTGCTCGTGTTCGGCTTGTTGTCAAGTTGCACGGATTGGAGGTAAGAGATGCTGCCTTTGACTATTAGTGTCTCAAATCTCCCTTTTCAAAATGGTGGGAGGTACATTTGCTACTAGCTATCTTAATATCGGGTGAGTGCCTGATACGAGCAAGTATCCCATATGAGTATGTTTTACTTTTTTGAAGTCATTCCATGTGTTTGGATGGTCTTTGGAGGGTTATATTTCCCATATTCATGTCCAATATCCGTTGAGCACAGATGTCGGACAAGGATCTTTAAAGAAAAATGAAAAAAGTTAGAAACATAGGCTACCAGTGCTATGGTGAAAGACTAAGAAAATGAGAAACTCTTACCTGGTAGTTTAATAACAAATAAAAATATTCTGACCATAGTGACTACATTTATCTTCCGTTTCAGTGTTTATTTATTTTTAATCCATTTCTTTTTCCCGCAAAGGACTATCTTTTAGATTTTCTGCAAATGAGTATTTTTCAAATTTATCGGAGATATGATGTTAATTTTTTTGGACTTAATCATTTGCAGACTAGAGAATTGGTCGAGGACTTGAGATCTTCAAGTGGCAAACTAGGTGCTGATAACCAGACCCTACTGAGAATATTATGCCACAGGGCTGATTCAGAGGCATCCCAGTTTGTCAAGAAGCAGTATAAGATACCCAAGTCTCCTGCATAGGCTGTAGTTTGACTCAGAATCGGCTTGAAGTAGGAGAAAGCGTTGACTTGAAATCCGGCTTGACTTTGGAGAAAATGGCAAATATGCATCAGCCGGTTTGTGTGAATATATGTTCATCACTCCCTTGTAAGAGAAAACAACTGGATTTTCTTTCATCCTTCTTTATGGCATCTTTAAATCACTCTGTTCTCTTTGTATGTTTACATAATCACATTTGAGTTGTGTATATGAGATGGAAACCATACCATGGCCAACTACAGCTGTTTTGAGCCTTTGGAGCTAAGTTACCTGGCTTTCATTTTTCCTAAGATACTCGCCATACGTTCAAACTTGAGTTTGAGATTTTAAGCTTTCAAATATATAGATTTTTTTTAAAAGGTAAAAGAGCTCTGCTAAGTAGAATTTGATATTTACTTCTTTTTTTTGATACTTTGGTATTTAGATCTATTTTGATTACTAAATTTGAAAGAGTGTAAAAGTTTGATAACGTGGCGCTTTGAAATTGTATTATGTCATTAGATTCAATTTTTTTGGGTAATGGTGTGGCATAATTTTAAAGTGTCACATTATTGAATTTATATATATATATATATATATATTAGGGATTAAGTAAACGTAATTGTCAAGTTTAAGTACTAAAGTCAATATATATATATATACTAAAATGGAACTAGTTATTAAATTTAGGGATCAAAATTATATTAACCTTTATGTTGAGCTTGCGAATAAAGTAGAATGCTAATAAATGATTTAGATTGTGATTACAAATGTAATCTTTTATGTAAGGTATATAATGATTACTATTTTGATAGTTATGATGTTTATCAGAATTTTTTATTTGATTAGAAGTTGATAAATGTAATAACTAAAAAAATTTAAGCAAAACTTGAATTTATATTTAAATTCAAGTTTTGTTTCTAGAGCTTAAACTCTACTTCAGAAAAAAAATTCAACTTGGGCCTTACTTTTTAGCTAATAAAAATTAACTTAATTTTCAGATTTAAACTATTTATATTTAAAGTTGAGGTGTAATTGAGAATTTTTAATACTAATTAAAAATAAAAACATATCATAACTAAAAAAATTTTAGTAGGCTTGTACATTATTTGAATAGCGTAGTAAGCTTTAGTAGACTTTGCACAAATCTCTTGATTATACTTTTTTAGATACGATAGGCATGATGAAAAAGACAACTATAAATTATTCACAGTATTTTATTTGTTATGTACGTCAAATCCTTTAAAATATTATCAAATTCATGTTTACAACCAAAGTGATGCTTTATATAATGCATGTGACACTTCCCATCGTTTCTATAAATAAATTCACTATTGTAATTTAGACTTACCCTTCTTTCTATCTAATAGCTTTTAACTTAAAAATATTAGCTCCACGTTAAAAATGAGAATTAAGAAATAATCATCTCATTACTTTTATTGGAAATTGATTTTTATTATTTAAATCACTGCTTGGGAATATAGAAAAAACATTATAGACAATTTCTTTTCGTCAAATAATAGATGGATTTGTTGAGGAATCGAGTTGTCGGCTAAAATGATATCATATACCCTAACAAGGATTCAAATCCCATATACCTGTAGCATTACAAATCTTATTCGCAACTGTTTTGTCCCTGTAACATCCTAGATTAGGGGTTATGCGTTTGTGCATAATTCATGAGTTAGTAGGTTTTGGCAGTGTTGGAAGTGTATTAAGGGTTTTTAGAATTTTAGGATGGAAAAAGAAAGCTTTGGAAAATTATTGGTTTTTAAGTAAAAAGGGGAGCTAGGTAAATGAGGCTTTAAAAGAAACTCCGTGTGAAGCATGACACAAGGAACCATGTGGTAAAATGGCATGTTTTATGAATTATGAAGGTGTTATGTGAATTCTAGAAATAACGAAATGTATGGAAATATATGGAAATGTATGGAAGTGTATGGAAATGTGTGGAAATGTATGGAAATGAAAGGCAATGTAGGGAAATGTAAGAAAATGTAAGGAAATGAAAGGAAATGTATGGAAATGTATGGAAATGTAAGGAAATAAGGAAATGTGAGGAAATGTATGGAAATGGAAGGAAATGCAAGGAAATGTAAGGAAATGTCTTGTCTTGGAAATGTAGGGAAATGTCCTGAAAATGTAAAGGAATAAAAGAGGAAAGTAAACATTTATGGAAACTAGGAAATGTAAGGAAATGATTCAAAAATGGAAAGTGAACATTTCTGGAAACTTGGAAATGTAAGAAAATGGCAAGTAAACAAAGCCGATCGAAAATTTTAGGAAACTTAGAAATGATGCAGAAATGTCAAATTTTAAGGTTTAAAATAGGAAATAAAGGCAAGAGAGCCTTAAAAGAAAAAGTTGGAGAAATTTGGCATACAAACGGGCTAGGAAAAGTGGCCTGAAGATGGCACTTAGGGCCTATGGAAATGGCGCCATGTGCAAGAGGCATGGGCCTGGGTTCGAGTCACAAGGGAAGCAAATAAATGAAGTTTTAATTTTGCTCCCCAGGCTATGAGGTGGACGGCACATGAGTTGGAAAAAGGGGGTGTTTAATTCCATAAATACATGATTAAAAAGTGATAAATAAGGGATTTTTAATTTGGATTATTTGGAAGAGATAATAAGGATTTTTCTCTAGTTTATTTTAAATAAAATAGATGATGAAAGAGGAGTGGTGGCCAAGTAAGGGACTCTCCTAGGTGATATTTTCTGGCTATAAAAGGAGGAGACAGGAGGGCTACTAATCAATTTTTGCTTCCTCCTCATCTCTCACTAAAATTTTAGGGCTCTTTTCTCTTTTTTTTGTCTAGCCGAATTCTCTAGCCTCATCTTTCTTTTTCTTTTCTTCTTCTTCTTCTTTTTCAAAACCAAATCCAACCTAGCTGAAATTATGCCAAAGCCGAATCTCTGAAGTGGTGTCAGGATAGATCTGTCGAATTCAACACTTAAGGTAAGAATCTTGTGGTTATTGATTTATTCTCTTCTTTAAGCCGAAAAAATAGGGATTAATGTTATTATTATTGTGACCGAAACTATAAGGAGTATTTCGGGATTTCTAGTGCTGTCGACTACAAGGAAGGAGAAGTTCTTTTCCCGAAGGTACACCATAGGCCGCGTGTTCCCTAGTTATTCGGTGAATTTCGGGATTTAAGAATCTAAGGTAAGTGATATTTAACATTCGGCTAAGGGTTATTTGTTGTGAATAAATGTTAGAAATTGATCTAACATGTAGTTATAGGGATTTCGATAGAGGGATACAAGGATTTCGGGATTTGAGAGTTTCAAGGTAAGTTTTAAGTATACTAATCCTACTAGGATTTGGATTTATAGTCGAATGGCTCTTTACTAAGTATTAAATGATTGAATGTAGAGAATTAAGATCTAAGGCATTCGATCAAGCTTTTCGGGATTTGGATTGGAAACCTTAAGCGAATCAGGTGTGTACTCACACTAACTTTCAATATATATATTATGGCAATAACTGTTTTAATATATGAATGTGTATAAGAATGAGAATGTGGCTAAGTACCACAAATGTGGCAAAAAGTACCCAGGTATGTATTCCTACTTTTGATAGGATTATGAATGTGTTATAATCTGAAAAGTGACATGAATGTGAATTTAAGTATGATATGAATGATATGTAATAATTGGGGCATTTGGGATATATGTGAAGGGAGAAAGTGAAGGTGATGACTACGGTCTCACCAACGAAGGTGCTGACTTCGGTCTCACCAACGAAATATGGTGGCTACAGTCCCATTAATTGAATATGGTAACTTCGGTTACATTATCTGAATATAGTGTCTAAAGACACAACGTAAGTGGGCGATGAGCACGTCGACTGTAGCGACTGCCTTCGATGGTGTGTAGCGGATGTAGGGTCGACTTAGTAGTCCCCACGGTGTACAGGTTGGTACGGGTGGTGTGTAGCGGATGGACAAATAGGCTTGGGTTTGGGTTGCATCATCCTTTATTTTGTATGAACATGAAATTGATATGACTTGTATGCTCGATTTGTTGAAAATTAGTATCATGTACACATTGAGTCTGTGGACTCACCCGTTGGGGAATTATTTTTCAGTGATGAGCGAAAATGGACCAGTCGGCGGGAGCTAAAGGTGGCCATGCAACACTTGAAGAATTTATTAGAATTTGGACTCTATTTAAATTTAGTACTTTAAATTTTATTTTGGGTTTGAATGATGTAATAAGGCCATAAGGCCCAGTTGGATTTTCTTTACTTCTGCTTATTTTTATTTGATGATGATACAACATATTTTTGATTAAAGTTAAGTAAATTTATTTCTTTTAAAATAATAAACCCTAAAATTATTTTGTCACCTTATTTAAGTTGGATTTTCAAAATTTATTAAATGGGTTCCAATTTAAGCCCAACCCAAAACAATGTTTTCTAAAATTTACAATTTTTCTCTAAGTAACCAAGAATTTGAAAACCGGTTTATTTAAGGAACATACCAGATCCAGTTCAGGCTCGTGGGCCGGGTGTGGGGTGTTTCAGTCCCATTCTCTTAGGTGCCCATCTGACATCATAACTGCCAATTGGCGCCATATCCACACAAGTCCCTTCCACATAGTATACTCCTTCGAACTTAAGAGGCTTGACTTTTTGGATTCAACCCTATCAAAACTATATTTGTTGTACCATAGTGTTTTGAACAATTTAACTTGTTCCATTAAAATACGTCAGGCCTGACTCATAAGCCTGGTTTTCCTAAGGCTCCCTTTGGGTTACATAACCAGTCCCTCCTTTTAGCATTTCCACCATTCCAATGAAAGTTACATACAGTAGTAGCAGGTTCTTTGAAGCAGGACATATGATAAACATACTTGCTCAGCTGTATGTCACACACGGCCGTGTGGATAAGCCCATGCCATGTGCATATTAAAAAGCTTAAAACATAAGGTATGCTTTCATCCAAAATTTAGTACGAAGCCAAATCAAGACAAACCATTTCCATACTTTAAAAACACATTTAAACAAGCCTAAAACATGCCAAAACAATCAACTTAAGTGCCTAATCAATGTGTTCTTATTGACATCACAATTCAATTATCAGCCTCAATTCGCATGACACATAAACTATTTGCATTCAAGTTTATAAGTTCATATATAAAATTCACACCAAACTTTATAATTTCTTCTTTAAATAAGGTTTATATCAAAAGACCAAAACAACTTTATATAAACATATATATTCACACCAAGATTAAAGGCACATACATAAGTAAGCTTATACCAAGCTTAATACATAACATTTGTAACAAGTATCCAAGCATATACAAATACACCTATTACATATGAGCCTTATACATGCCATTTATAACCGTAGCCAAAACGTTAAAAAACTACCAAAATGATGGGCGGATAGTGGGATAGGCTCCGACAAGATTCTAACCGATTAAGCTTTCCGATGGTCTATAAAATAGAGGAAAACAACTACGTAAGAATTTAATGCTTGGTAAGCTCGTATAAGAGAAACTTAAACTTGTCATTCCTTGATATTTAATCATTCAATCATGCTCATTAAATCATATAGTACTTGACTTTCCTAAACACCACAGTTCACATCATTAGTAAATAACTTAACAATTCATCATCTATGAAACATAGGATGCAACATGAAACGAGTTACATTTACTCACATTACATCACATATGTGATTAATGCCCTTACTCATTCGTTTTCATAGCTCATTTTACCATTCCATAAAATCATCGATATCCGTAATTTCATATCAAACCTTTCCATTATTTTACTTACCCATTGAACCGTATAGAATAACAACTCGGGAATACCTTTTCATATAACCATAACCTTTTCAATGATGCTCACACGAGCTGTGAGATGAGCCAACTACACGAGCTGAGGGTCGGGATGTTAGCTACACGATGTTGCTCAAATGAGCTGTGGAGAATCCGCAACAAATGCGGGACCTCGGTCATCGGTAGGACATCCAGGACCAATACCCGAACATATAATCCCTAATGACATGTCATTTGTATCCTAAGTATTCTCTAGGTTGAAACTAGACTTTTGTCGTCAAGTATTCAATTATCGAATTATTACCGAATCAATTGTAAATAATATAATATTAACAAATAATCAACAAAAATAAGCGTTTACTAAATATAAAATTCAGTAATAAGCAACGCCATTGGGCTTTAGCGTCGAATGGTGTCCGTAAATCGCTTCTACGAGTCGATTATGTAAGATACAAAGCTAAGTTGAAAAGTCATTTGGAAAAAGGTACGCGATAGAAGGTGAGAGAACAGAAATGCCTAATAAAATCAACGAGAAGAGTTGAAAATTGGAGAATGGGAGAGAATAGACTGAATTTGTCAGATGAAAGACTCTTGAAGAAATTGCAGGGATGGGTAGTTCCACAAAGAATAAGAAAGAAAACGAAGTTGTGATAGCTAGAATGGGCGACAAGACACTAAATGAATCTGCTAATCAAAAGTAGGCTGATCAACAGTTGCAGGAAGTGGATGGGCTGAATTAGAATGGTGGTGTTATGGAAAATACTATTGGCAGCAACTATCTTTGAAAAGTCAAAGATAGTGGCTGTAGTTGGCATCAAAGATAGTGGTGTAGTTGGTAATAGGCACCGAAAATTAATGGATGACAATTGGCATGGGGTAATTGCAATTTTGGTCCCTATTTGTATAGGTACCTTGCAACTTGATCCCTGAACCTCAACTATAAATAGGCCTAACAATCTCTCATTTTCGTCATCCCAACATTTGCCATTCTCTACTTAAGGCATTGTTCTCTCTCCCTATTTGTAAATTTTCATTTGTACTTTTGGAGTGAAATATATTTGGTAGTACCCGAGGACGTAGGCAAAATTTGCCGAACCTAGTTAAAATTCTGGTGTTCATTATTATTTATTTTTCATATCTTGTGAGTGTGATTGTAGTTTTTTATTGTGCTATTAAATTACGATAGAGGGATATTCTGGCTAGGAAAGATCTGGTACTTAAGTGATCCTCGTGATCCACCTCTCTTTCCTGGGAATTGAACTCAGTGTGATTTTTCAGTACAATAATTTTACTCTTTTACACGTTTCCGCACAATAATTGGTACCAGAGCTAGATTCGTACTTGGGGAGTACGATCGTTTGTGGCACTATTCACGTATACGATACTGTTCACGTATACAGTAGTTGAGATTGAGGAGAAAAATGGCACAGGCATCGTCATCAGCAAGGACTACGGTGACCAATGCAAAATTTGAAGTAGAGAAATTTGATGGTACCAATAATTTTGGTATGTGGCAATGTGAGATCCTGGATATCTTATGTCAGCAAGAGCTGGATATAGCCCTTGATGTAAAACTTGACAATATGGATGACAAGGAGTGGGCCAAGATTAATAGACAAGCGTGTGGTACAATCCGTCTATGTTTGGCCAAAGAGCAGAAGTACTCTGTCATGAGGGAGACATCAGCGAGGAAATTGTGGGATACATTGGAAGAAAAGTTTCTAACGAAAAGCCTTAAAAATAGGCTTTATATGAAAAAGAAACTTTTTTGATTCACATATACACCCGGTATGTTGATGAATGACCATGTGAACTCATTCAATAAAATTTTAGCAGACTTGCTAAATTTGGATGAGAAATTTAGAGACGAAGACAGGGCATTATTGTTGTTGAATTCCCTTCCTGATGAATATGATCATCTTACCACTAGATTGCTTCATGGGAAGGATACAATCACATTTGATGCAGTCTGCAGTGCGTTGTATAGATCTGAGACTCAAAAGAAAGATAAAAGAGATCATAGAGATACAACTGCAGAAGTCTTAACAGTGAGAGGTCGTTCAAGCAGCAGCAAAACTGGTAGAAGGGGAAAGTCCAAAGGGAGACCCGCCAAAGATGAGCGTGCCTTTTGTCGTGAGAAAGGGCATTGGAAAAAGAATTGTCCTAAGTTACAAAAAGGCAAGGCTATTTCTAATGCATGTGTAGCAGAACATGATGAGGAGTCAGACTTTAGCTTGGTTGGCATGGCAATGGTATGTCATACTTGATGAGTGGATTTTGGATTCGGGATGTACTTACCATATGTGTCCTAATAAGGATCGTTTTTCTAGTCTTACGTAACTAGAAGGTGGAGTTGTTCTTATGGGCAATGACAAAGCTTGTAAGACAATGGGAGTAGGTACAATCCAATTGAAGAATCACGACGGCTCAATCCAAGTCTTGACCGATGTTAAGCTACGTACCCAACTTGAAGAAAAATCTCATCTCATTAGGGGCCTTAGAATCTAAAGGGCTCAAAATCACTTTGAGAGATGGATTACTAAAGGTAGTAGCTGGGAATTTGACGGTGATGAAAGGCACAAGAAGAAATAACTTGTACTTTTTAAATGGAAGTACATTTATTGGATCAACATCAACAGTTTCTGCGAAAGATGTAGATTCAGAGGCTACCAGGCTATGGCATATGCGATTGGGACATGCTGGTGAAAAAGCTTTGTAGACTTTGACGAAGCAAGGCTTGTTGAAAGGTGCAAATTCTTGCAAATTGGAATTCTGTGAACATTGTGTTCTGGGCAAGCAGACGAGGGTAAAGTTTGGTTCAGCAATTCACAATACGGAAGGAATTCTGGACTACGTTCACAGTGATGTGTGGGGACCTACCAAAGTGGCTTCTTTGGGAGGTACGCACTATTTTGTTACTTTTGTTGATGATTATTCAAGAAAAGTATGGGTGTATCTAATGAAAAGAAAAGTGAAGTATTGGGTGCATTTCTGAAATGGAAGAAGATGGTGGAAACTCAGACTGGTTGAAAGGTCAAACTACTTCGATCAGATAATGGTACTGAGTACAAAAACGATCCATTTCTTCAAGTATGTCAAGATGAGGGCATCGTGCGACACTTTACTGTTCGGGATACACCACAGCAGAATAGGGTGGCAGAACACATGAATCGAACTATACTGGAGAAAGTTCGATGTTTGTTGTCCAATGCTGGATTGGGCAAGGAATTTTGGGCTGAGGCTGTTACATATGCGTGCCATCTAATTAACCATTTGCCATCAGCTGCAATAAATGGCAAAACTCCTATGGAGATGTGGACTGGTAAATCTGCTACTGACTATGATTCTTTACATGTTTTTGGTTCCACTGCATATTATCATGTAAAATAATTGAAGTTAGACCCAAGAGCAAAGAAAGCATTATTCTTGGGTATAACTAGTGGAGTAAAAGGATACCGTCTCTGGTGTCCTGATACAAGGAAGATTGTCTTTAGCAGAGATGTGACTTTTGATGAATCAACCATGTTAAAGGATTCACAAAAGGATGACAAAACCAAATAGTACTTTGCAAAGAGTGGAGCTTGAAAAGGTTAATAATGATCCAGCTGATATTGGAACAACAAATGATGAAGAAGTTCCGACCCAAGAACTTTTACAGCAACAAGATTCAATTGCATACAGGAGGCCAAAAAGAGAGATTCGTAAGCCTGCTCGCTTTGATGATATAGTGGCCTATGCACTTCCAATTGCAGATGATGATGCTCCTTCTACTTACACAGAAGCAATAAGTAACCCTGATGGTGTAAAGTGGAAGCAAGCCATGAATGAAGAAATGCAGTCTCTTCATCAAAATAGGACTTGGGAGTTGATGACACTTCCCAAGGGAAAGAAGGCAATTGGATGCAAATGGGTATATGCAAAGAAGGAAGGATTTCCTGGTAAAAATGAAATTCGGTACAAGGCTAGATTGGTAGCAAAGGGTTATGCTCAGAAAGAAGGAATAGACTACAATGAAGTGTTTTCTCCAGTTGTGAAGCATTCGTCTATTCGGATTTTGCTAGCCTTGGTTGCGCAATATGATCTTGAACTGTTCAAACTTGATGTGAAGACCGCATTTTTACACGGTGATTTGGAAGAGGAAATCTATATGACTCAAACGGATGGATTCAAGGTTGCTTTGTAAAGAAAATCGGGTTTGCAAAAGCCGACAAAGTCGCTTTATAGATTGAAGCAATCCCCGAGGCGATGGTACAAGCGATTTGATCAGTTCATGAAAGGGCAAAGGTACACAAGAAGTAAATTTGACCATTGCGTGTATTTCCAGAAGCTACAAGAAGGAACTTTCATATACTTGCTCTTATATGTTGATGATATGCTAATAGCATCTAAGAGCAAAGTTGAGATTGAGAGATTGAAGACTCAACTCAATCTTGAGTTTAAGATGAAAGATCTTGGTGAAGCTAAGAAGATTCTTGGCATGGAAATATGTAGAGATAGAGCCCATGGCAGAGTTAGCTTGTCTCAGAAGTAGTATTTGAAGAAGGTACTACAGCAGTTTGGCATGAACGAGCAGACAAAACCTGTAAGTACCCCGTTGGCTTCTCATTTCAAGCTTTCTGCACAACTATCTCCTTCGACGAATACGGAATGAGAATACATGTTGCAAGATCCGTACTCCAATGCAGTGGGTAGCTAGATGTATGCAATGGTGTGTACAAGACCCGACATTTCACAGGCAGTTAGTATAGTGAGCAAGTATATGCATAATCCTGGAAAAGGACATTGGCAAGCTGTGAAATAGATTCTACGGTATATTCAAAAGACCGTAGATTTTGGATTACTGTTCGAGCAGGATAATACACTTGGTGAAGGTGTTATTGGGTACGTTGATTCTGACTATGCCGGTGATTTGGACAAACGAAGATCGACCACTGGTTACATGTTTACACTTGCTAGAGGACCAATCAGTTAGAAGTCTACTCTACGATCTACACGATTGCGTTGTCAACCACGTGGCCGAAATACATGGTGTAATGCAGGGTCAAAGGAAGCTATTTGGTTACAAGTATGGTTAAAACCTTGAGATTGGTTCAGGAGTATGTTAACGTGTATTGTGATAGTCAAAGTGCTATCCATTTAGCAAAGAATCAAGTCTATCATGCACGTACAAAGCATATCGACGCATTTATTCCATTTTGTGCGGAAATTATTGATGAGGGAAAATTCGTCTTGAAAGATCAAGACTGCAGATAATCCCGCAGATATGATGACCAAGGTAGTAACAACAACCAAGTTCGAACATTGTTTGAACTTGATTAATATCCTGCAAGTTTAAAAGTTGAAGAAGGCACTATCAAATATTGTTGGCAAGGGCAGAAAGAATTGTGTGAAGATAAGATTATCCTAATCAAATCTTCAAGGTGGAGATTATTGGCAGCAACTATCTTTGAAAAGTCAAAGATAGTGGCTGTAGTTGGCATCAAAGATAGTGGTGTAGTTGGTAATAGGCACCGAAAATTAATGGGTGACAATTGGCATGGGGTAATTGCAATTTTGGTCCCTATTTGTATAGGTACCTTGCAACTTGATCCCTGAACCTCAACTATAAATAGGCCTAACCATCTCTCATTTTCTTCATCCCAACATTTGCCATTCTCTACTTAAGGCATTGTTCTCTCTCCCTATTTGTAAATTTTCATTTGTATTTTTGGACTGAAATATATTTGGTAATGCCCGAGGACGTAGGCAAAATTTGCCGAACCTCGTTAAAATTCTGGTGTTCATTATTATTTATTTTTCATATCTTGTGAGTGTGATTGTAGTTATTTATTGTGCTATTAAATTACGATAGAGGGATATTCTGGCTAGGAAACATCTAGTACTTAAGTGATCCTCGTGATCCACCTCTCTTTCCTGGGAATTGAACTCAGTGTGATTTTTCAGTACAATAATTTTACTCTTTTACACGCTTCCGCACAACAAAAACTCCAAATGTAGAGCCGAAAATAATAGCATGCATAATAATGACCGTGTAAGAGATCAGACAAGAGGAAACTGTGACATGGGAGATGGTTTATTGCATGATGGGAATGCTCATGAGAATAGGTATGAAAAGTGGTTGGTGTCCCAAATGGGACGAGTGAGGCTAACAGTGGTGTACAGCTTGGAGATACTTCTGGAGATACTTTAAAATGTTCTTATTGACATCACAATTCAATTATCAACCTCAATTCGCATGACACATAAACTATTTGCATTCAAATTTATAAGTTCATATATAAAATTCACACCAAACTTTATAATTTCTTCTTTAAATAAGGTTTATATCAAAAGACCAAAACAACTTTATATAAACATATATATTCGCACCAAGATTAAACACCTTTTCAATGATGCTCACACGAGCTGTGAGATGAGCCAACTACACGAGCTGAGGGTCGGGATGTTAGCTACACGATGTTGCTCAAATGAGTCATGGAGAATCCGCAACAAATGCGGGACCTCGGTCATCGGTAGGACATCCAGGGACCAATACCCGAACATATAATCCCTAATGACATGTCATTTGTATCCTAAGTATTCTCTAGGTTGAAACTAGACTTTTGTCGTCAAGTATTCAATTATCGAATTATTACCGAATCAATTGTAAATAATATAATATTAACAAATAATCAACAAAAATAAGCGTTTACTAAATATAAAATTCAGTAATAAGCAACGCCATTGGGCTTTAGCGTCGAATGGTGTCCAGAAATCGCTGCTTCTGAGTCGATTATGCAAGATACAGGCTAAGTTGAAAAGTCGCTGGAAAAAGGTACAGCGATAGAAGGTGAGAGAACAGAAATGCCTAAAATAAAATCAACGAGAAGAGTTGAAAATTGGAGAATGGGAGAGAATAGACTGAATTTGTCAGATGAAAGACTTTTGAAGAAATTGCAGGGATGGGTAGTTCCACAAAGAATAAGAAAGAAAACGAAGTTGTGATAGCTAGAATGGGCGACAAGACACTAAATGAATCTGCTAATCAAAAGTAGGCTGATCAACAGTTGCAGGAAGTGGATGGGCTGAATTAGAATGGTGGCGTTATGGAAAAAACTTATATCGGCTCCAAATGTAGAGCCGAAAACAGTAGCATGCATAATAATGACCGTGTAAGAGATCAGACAAGAGGAAACTGTGACATGGGAGATGGTTTATTGCATGATGGGAATGCTCATGAGAATAGGTATGAAAAGTGGTTGGTGTCCCAAATGGGACGGGTGGGGCTAACAGTGGTGTACAGCTTGGAGATACTTCTGGAGATTTGATGAATGACGCTCTGTCAATGGTTAAATCCAAGAAATTTAAATTAATAGAAGAATTTGTTATGGTGAATAACTCCATGAAAGTTCAATTGAGTTAGGGAAGGATAACTCTGAACAGAAGGAGAATGCACGCATGGAATCAAAAAGAAAAGAAAGAGAATAATCACCTTAAATGGAAGTTCTACGGTGAGGCGGATGAATAGGTGCGTCGAAAAGAAAGTAAGAAACAAGCCAAAAATAACCGGGAGTAGATAAAAAAAAAAAAGAAAAACACTCCGGTGCAAGTATTGTGATGTAAAAGATTGGTATATAATTATCATTGAAGGCCTTGGAGTTAATCCATGACGAGTGGGCTTGTGAAAGAGCCTTGGTGGAAGGTTCAATTTGAACGTGTGGTGCCATTTTCTGTTATCGAATTTGTTTCATTTTAAATGCCTATGTTGGGGTGATTTTAAGAGAGCTGTCTGTTTGGGAGAGTTCATTTTGGTGCTTAGACGTGGATTGTGTTGGCTGATGTTGCCTCTACACTGTGTTGGCTGGTGTTTTATGTCGACAGTCGACAGTTTCGGTGTTTTGGTTCTGTCCTTGATGTGTTTTTATTCTAATTGTAGGCGCTTTCTTCTTAGGGGTGTAAACGAACTATTTCTGGAAGATTTGTGCCTTCTATTTTCTAATAAAATATAATTTATTGCTGAGAAAAAAGAATTAATGTGTAACTACTCTTGTAGTTAATCTGTTTCCTTTGTTTCAAATTACAATGTAAAGTCACTCTGTGTTGCTGGTGGTGTTATTATTATTTAGTTTAATTAGATTAGTATTTTCATTAAAGTTGTATTAGGGATATGTTATATGAATAATTAGAGTTTATTTTTATTATTGAAGTTAATTTGATTTTATCGATAATTAGAAGTGGAAATTACATCAAACTAGTCTTCTTCGTTCTCGAGACTTCAATTAGAAGTACTTGAAGCCTAGTTATTATTTCTTCGGCTGACCATTCCAATTGTTACAAGCTTACAAATCATTACAGTCCATAGCCGCCGCAACCAAATTGGCCTTGGATTCAATTACGAAATTAGCCACCACGATTCCCTCAACTTGCTACTGCCAGATTCGATTTGCCATGTTGTCCAAGGGGCACCGATTTGCTTCTCCAATCGTTGAACCAACTCGCCTTGCACCGATTGCCTTGACTGCCAAAGCATTGCCGCTACCATATGTTCTTCGTAGAAGCTTTGTTGCTTCGATTAGTTGCTATTGCAAATTGTTGTAATCTCCTTGTGGCAACCAAATTGGATAATTTTTCATTGCCAATCTGTCGCACCGATAGTCTCAAGTACTAGCAACCAAAATTCTTCAAATCTTTGGCATCTATTTGCTACTGCCGCTGTGCTCGATTTAGCTGCTGCCTGCTTTGCTCCAAGTAATTGTTGCCGCAAGTTTGTTCAAAGTATCCCCATCCCCTTCAAGATCTGTTGCCGTTTTCTCGTTCTATTCTACCGTCAAATTGCTGCCTGTTACTTTGCTCCTCTCCGTCAACCAGCTTGCTGCCGTTTTACTCCTCTAATTCAGATGGCGTTCGTTCGCCTTTATGTTGCTGCTGCGGTTTGGCCTTCAATTGGCCGTCAATCAGCCAACAAAATTGTTGGAGTTATCGATCAAAAATTGGTTGCTCATTGTTTGTCTTAGGACGTGCCTTACTCCTTTTAGTTTTCACTAGCAAGATTAATTTATTAGTTGATGCATTGTTTGAGTAAAATTGAAATTACTCGTGGTTAGGATTAATTAGTTAGAGTAAGTACTAAACGGAAGTGACTTGATTTAGATTTAGATTGTTTAATTTAGGATTAATTTAATTTGAATTCATGCATGATTAACTTGTTAGTTTTGATTTAGAGATGAGTTGTTAGGTTGACGATTATTTGTAGCATATGGTTATTAATTAGATAAATTCGGATTAAGGATAGAAATGTTACATTAAAATTTTTTTAAGATTACAACTAGACTAATGGCCATGCAAATGATAACTTAGAATTATTTTTAATGAAATCGTATAATTTTCTCTTGAAGCGAAAGAGCTGAGCGAATTGTGGAAAGCGAAAATCGTCGAGGAGTCCTTGCTTCTAAGTATCGAATGCTTAGATATTTCCATTTGCAATCACTAAATTTTTATTGCCCGGTTAATTTAAATGCATGCCTTCATAATATCTATTCATGAAATTGATTTAAGTTGGTTTTGATTATGCCTATAAATTGTTTTTATCATTATAAATTGTTTTTTTTTCTCCCCCCTCTAACAGCGGAATAGGTTTGACTTCTAGACTCAGTTGTCCGCAAAACTTTCAAATTAATGGACTCCATTGGCACTGGCCGGTCAAACTCTTTAATTATTAGTGGCTTGATCAGAACAAATTAGATTAGATTAAATTAAATAGAATGAAGAATTGTGTATAATTTGAGAGGAGATTGGGCGAAGAATCCATTTCTTGCCATGATGTTTGGAGAGGTAAACTCTTTTTATTTTTAAATTTGGCTTATCAAAATTGTTCTGTTTTAGATTGACATATATAAAATAAATTAAGAGAAGATGCATATATTTTTTAATATACTCTTTCTTTTATCAATCATAGAAATAATGATTTTATAACCAACGGAAAAGGAAACAAACTAAGCGCACATGGCAATCTTTTATTGCTGGCTGTCAAATTTATTTAAATATAGTATTACATAACATAAAAGAAAATAGTAGTAGTGCAGACTATTTTATTTTGTTTCGACAGCCTCACCACCACACATAGATTGCCTAGATACGATAGATAGCAATTAAACTGCATGGATTTTGGCGGTTAATACTTGACCGGTAGCATCTGGTTCAATACTTGCCGTTGCGATTAATCCAAAACCGTTATCTTCGCTGGAGTTGGGGTGAAGATTGTTTGCAACTTGTGGCCACGGAATGGCGTCACCTTTGAACAGCTTAGTAGAGACCTACAATTGATAAATGAATGGATTATTATATATGCTATAATATTTTTATTTTTAAAAGAAATAGTTAAGCTTTAATATAATTTCCATATGAAAAAAGTGAGGTCAGTCTGATGCTATACCATGGGAAATAATTAATTAGAAATTGAGATTAATATTTACCTTATTATCAAGGGTCCAAAAAACGATCCAATTAGAACCATCACTGACTTTATACACAAAAGCTCCGTTCACATAGTTGACTGGCAGAATCTGCGAAAAGTTCTTTTTCTGCATTCCTGATCAGGTCCGGAAGAATCCCGTAGTTCGACCAACGCAAGTTTAAATTCTGGCCAGCATCATTTGCGATAGTAGTGGTAACATTAACAGCCATATGTAGTTGGTTTATACAAATTTCAGCTATATACTGAATCTGATTTTTGATTTGCTTGTGTTGTGCTTCATGCAGGGTTCCATACACACATATTTATACACAGGTTTATAGCATAAAATAATCAAGTCAAGTCAAGGAGCTTATAATTATTTAGCTTGAGCCAAGTCAATAAGATTTTATTAATTAACCAAGGTTGTGACTTCATCGAAAGTTCTAACTATATTTATATCCTTATAACTATAAAACTTTTGTCCTTACTTTTCCTTTTCTTTCAATTCATTGTCCTGAAAACAAATAATATACTTTTTCTATAACATAAATCTATTCATATAATTAAGCTGCCCTCCTATCTATAGAAAAAGAAAAGGGTAAAATGGCATTCACATCCTTATAACCATCAAACTTTTGTCTTTTTCTTTTTCAAGTTCATTGCATCGAAATGATCAACTCATTAAGGTGGATCTCCTCTACCCACCCTAGTTTATACAATCAATGTCATTTTTAAATATCGTGACTAAAATTTCAATATATAATATGGTTAGCAGCATTCTTAATTTATTAAATCTGTTTTTTTTCTCAATAATGATATTACAAAATCGCATATGCAATAAAAACTGACAAATGCCCAGTATCCCTTTAACAAACAAATCATACTAAAAAACAAACGCACACACCTACAAAAGCCACACAAAACTCCACAAACCCAGAAAAACCCCTTCAACAAAAGTCATTCACAGTCAAAAGAACAAACACCATCATCTAATCCACTTAATACACCAATAACAACAAACCACACACTTAAATTATCGCCGACCATACTCACCACCAAGCTTGAGTTTGAGATTTTAAGCTTTCAAGTATATAGATTTTTTTTTAAAAGGAAAAAAATTGCATACCCGTACCGACTCATTTGTATTCGACATCTATGGATTTGGAACAAGGTAAAAGAGCTCTCCTAAGTAGAATTTGATATTTACTTTTTTTTTTTGATACTTTGGTATTTAGATCTATTTTGATTACTAAATTTGAAAGAGTGTAAAAGTTTGATAACGTGGCGCTTTGAAATTGTATTATGTCATTAGATTCAATTTTTTTGGGTAATGATGTGGCATAATTTTAAAGTGTTACATTATTGAATTTATATATATATATATATATATATATATTAGGGATTAAGTAAACATAACTGTCAAGTTTAAGTACTAAAGTCAATATATATATATATATATACTAAAACGGAACTAGTTATTAAATTTAGGGATCAAAATTATATTAACCTTTATGTTGAGCTTGCGAATAAAGTAGAATGCTAATAAATGATTTAGATTGTGATTACAAATGTAATCTTTTATGTAAGGTATATAATGATTACTATTTTGATAGTTATGATGTTTATCAGAATTTTTTATTTGATTAGAAGTTGATAAATGTAATAACTAAAAAAATTTAAGCAAAACTTGAATCTATATTTAAATTCAAGTTTTGTTTCTAGAGCTTAAACTCTATTTCAGAAAAAAATTCAACTTGGGCCTTACTTTTTAGCTAATAAAAATTAACTTAATTTTCAGATTTAAACTATTTATATTTAAAGTTGAGGTGTAATTGAGAATTTTTAATACTAATTAAAAATAAAAATATATTATAACTAAAAAAATTTTAGTTGGCTTGTACATTATTTGAATAGCGTAGTAAGCTTTAGTAGACTTTGCACAAATCTCTTGATTATACTCTTTTAGATACGATAGGCATGATGAAAAAGACAACTATAAATTATTCACAGTATTTTATTTGTTATGTACGTCAAATCCTTTAAAATTTATCAAATTCATGTTTACAACCAAAGTGATGCTTTATATAATGCATGTGACACTTCCCATCGTTTCTGTAAATAAATTCGCTATTGTAATTTAGACTTACCCTTCTTTCTATCTAATAGCTTTTAACTTAAAAATATTAGCTTCACGTTAAAAAGGAGAATTAAGAAATAATTGTATGCACTAAAATTTGCACGGCTCAACTGTGTGTTTAATTTTCAAAATTTAAAAAATTCAAAAAAATACAAAAATAAAAATTGAATTTTGACCCCTTAAACTTTTCTTAAATTGCATTTTAGCCTCTTAACTTTCCAAAATTATATTTTTACCCTCATGTTTCTTAAAATTACACTTTGACCCCAATACTTTTTCAATATTATGATTCAACCCAAAAGTTTAGCTACGATTGAAATCTGGTCCTTCTAGCAGATTACATGATTTGGGGCACCCACTCCTCGGATTTTTCGGCCACCAAAGATAGGTGGCCACTCCTCTCTCAATCACTACTGCAAAAACAACAATAAACGCGGTCACACTTACCCAAAAACTCGGAGGAGAAGGAAACCAAAAAAATTCAAGCAAAGAGAACCCAAAAAAAAAGAAAAGAAAAGAAGAGAAAAGAAATAGAAGAGAAGAGAGAAGAAGAAGAAGAGGAGAAGAAGAGGGGCGTCGCACCATCAAGTGAGGAGACAGCGACCACAACGCATGCATGCTAGGAGAAGAATGAAGAAGAAGAAAGAAGAAGAAAAAGAAAGAAAAAGAAAATAAAAAAAGAAAGAAAAAGAAAAATTAAAAAAATAAAAAACAGTCGGGTTGACCCTATATGATCGGTCCGGCCCGACCCAACCCGCGCGACCCTCCCTCAAGACTAACAAATGCCCAAAGACATAGCAGCCACAACAAAAAAAAAAAAAAAGAAAAAGAAAGGGCACAACACAAGAGAGCCCAATCAAAAAAAAAAAAGAGAGCAGCCCAACTCTTCAAGCCCCCCCCCCCCAAAAAGAAAAAAGGAGCAGCCCATTCTTTAAGCCCAATTTTTTGGTAACCTTTTAACACATTTTAAATTTATACATATGTATTTCGATGACATCTCGTGTTTAATCTTATTGGTATTTTTAAATATTTTTCTTTCTTAATTTTTAGAAAAATTATTATATTCATTCTAGCTACAATTTTAATAATTTTAATAAATAAGGCAACAAATCGGTTTGACACTAAGTCGTTGATTTCATCGTTATGTTGGGTGAATATCATCGGTTCGTGTTAAATAAGATACCCCTTTTAAAAATCGAAAAAATTATTTTTTTAAATAAAATTTTAATTTTTTTGGTTATTTTTAAATTATCAAGATTTCATTTTTAAAATGTATATAATACGATAATATATAATTTATCAAAATTTTCGGGTTTCAAAAACTTTTGTTTTTTTCAAATATTTTCATGTTTTAAAAATTTTCGTGTTTTCAAAAATTCTTATGTTTCAAAATTTTCGTGTTTTCAAAAATTCTCAAGTGTCAAAAAATTCTAGTGTTTTCAAAATTTTCGTGTTTTCAAAAATTTCTCGGGTTTCAAAAAATTCTCGAGTTTCAAAAATTTTCGTGTTTTCAAAAATTCTCATGTTTCAAAATTTTTGTGTTTTCAAAATTCTCCTGTTTTCAAAATTTTCGTGTTTTCAAAAATTCTCTGGTCTAAAAAATTTTCATGTTTTCAAAAATTCTCGTATTTCAAAATTTTCGTGATTTAAAAAATTTTCGTGTTTCAAAAATTTTCGTGTTTTCAAAATTTCTCTAGTTTCAAAAATTTTCGTGTTTTCAAAAATTCTCGTGTTTCAAATGGATCACGATTAAATATTAAATTGATCTCGTATTTTTGAAAAATAAGATAACACATGTTTAACGAGATACCAATTTTGGGCATCGCGAGGGTGCTAATACTTTCCTCGCACGTAATCGACTCTCGAACCTTATTTTTCTCTGGAATTTTGACGTAGACCTAAACTCGGCCCTTTTTTTAAGAAAATTCAAAAAATGATTTTTCTTTTAAAAAGAGGATTTATTAGGTGCCCGATCACACCTAGGAAAAAGGATCGATGGCGACTCTCTTTTTTTAAATAAAATTGAAACTTTGCTTTTAATAATTTCCTCAATTAGCGCCTCAGTAAAATTTTTAGTCGCTATAGTGAGTGACTCCACTCGGGATTTTTTTTGAGAGTCGAGTCTGGGATTAAACGAGTGTTGTCAAAATTTTCGAAACTCCTTGTTTAAATTAACATTTAGTCGCGATCCTTAAATTTTTTTTTTTTGAAAAGTCATGCTTTTGCATCATGTTATAAATATTTTTCTAACTTGTTTTATCTTTTTGTTTTTCAGCTCTAAGTTTTTACGGTTTTAGTTTTTTTTTTAGTTTTAAAATAAAAACGAAAAGGTTTGTGAGTTTCTCCCCACACACCGTGCACTTGCATTCTTGCATAACATGAGCTCTCTACCCAGGCTCCGTCCGCTTAAGTGGAAGTAAACGCTATGCCTTCATGAGTTAACTCGTCCCTCCGCACAAGCTAGTGAATACTTTCGTGTTACATATGACTTATGCTTTCGTGAGTTAACTTGTCCCTCCGCATAGGCATAAGTAAATGTAATCCCTCGAGTTGAGCTCGCGAGCCTATGATGGGCGATAATCGAGGCTCCGAACTAGCCTTAGTAGGCGACAGTACGGGCAATTCGAGTACCTTTTTAGAACCGAAACCAAATATAGTGAACCATATGAGCCACCCGATTAGAGCCATGCCGAAACTTCGTCCATCGAATATTCACCAAAATAAGTACATGGGAGAAACGCTTCTTACTTTTTATTTCTTTTACATTTATATTTGTTTTTGCAAGAGAATTAGGTCTGTTTAATAAAATTGGGTCGGGTAGATTATCTGATGAGCATGTGGGGTAAGTTTATTTTGTAAAGTACGATGGGGTCAAAAGAAGAAAAAAAAACAAAAAACATAGGTCGGTTTCACCAAAATGCACAATTAAATAGCTTAATTTGTTAGATTTTCCATAGTTTTTCTCTGTTTATATTTGTTGTGATTACTAACCAAGGTATTTGTATTCATTTTTATTTTTCATCATGCATCATAGGCATCTTTTTAGGTATGTGTTGTTTAGAGATTGGTTGCCAAAAACGGGTTTCTGATGGAGGAGTCAATTACACAAGTAACCGAGAAAAATGTCGTGGTTCGAGACTGGTCTTTGAAAACCCAGAAAGCAAAAGGGGACAGTTTAAAGGAAGGATGTATCTCCAAAATTCCCGAGTATGTAACTTCGAATGCTCGTCAAAATAACCTCAAAGACTTGACTTGGATCTGGAAACAGTGGGACTCAGACACTAGGGGCATCTTCACTGAAAAGTACGGGGATATAGCTCACTCGATCGCTGTCAACGTAGACGAACAGTTGATTCAAGCCATGGTTCGATTCTGGGACCCAGCTTACCAATGTTCTACTTTCAATCAGGAAGATATGACTCCGACCATAGAAGAGTATGCCGCATTGCTTCGCGTTAACAATGTAAAATTCAACAAGATATATGGGAAAAAGCCCAAACCAATGACATTCAAGAAAAAAAGCTAATGAAGTTGACGGGAATGACTGATACATGAACTGAAAAACAGATAAAGAAAAAGAACGAAGTCAGTTGTGTTCCGTGGTTTTCTCTGCGAGACTTAGTTCAAAACCATCCAGATATTATGAAGAGAGTGGATCTGTTTGCTTTGGTCATTTACGAATTAATCATCTTTCCAAAGGTTCTTGGGCATATAGAAGTTGTGGTAGTGGATTTCTTCGAAAAGTTGATGTAAGGAATCAACCCCGTCCCAACTATCTTGGCCGAGACTTTTAGATCTCTAAGTAGCTATAGGAGGAAAGGGGAAGGACATTTTATCGGATGTGCATAGTTACTTAATGTTTGGATTCTGAGACACTTCTGGAAAGTGGAGCGCACATATTTCCACATGTTTTCGAAAACATTCGCTCCATTGGAAGCTTACCTTGGGAAAGATTGGCTGAAGGATATCACCAACAAAGACTGGTTTCATTTTTAGAATCTCGCGCTAAAGGCATAACTTGGAGAGCCCCATAGATCCGTCCTTCGATTCTCATTATACAAATGTAGAAGCCAAGATTGGGTGGCGGTTTGCTTCACAACAGTCCATACCAATTCTGGGGATTGGCACACTTAAGTTTGCATTTATAGGTGAAGGTTACATGAAAAAAGTCCGAGATACAAAAAAGTCTTAGAAGGAAATTTACCTAATGGAGTTAGCTCTTTATGCTGATACTATCACTTAAGATTATGACATATGGAGACAATGACGAGTGAATAGTCAACAAATCTCACCGATGAATTACACTTTCCAAAATCCTTTCTCAAAAGAAATGCCGTCCGAGCTGGAAACGGCAAGACATGAATTTGAACGTGAAAAGGCCAAGTTGTTACGGGATATTAGTTCTCTTCAAGAGGAAAACTACCAAATGAAGATCGATGTTCAAATTAAAAATCCAGAGCTGAGAAAGTCCAGAAAGAAGCTGAGATCATGAGAAATGACTTAAAGGATCTTTATTTGGAAAATAAGAGATCATGAGAAAGAAGTTGAAAATCAAGTTGCTCGTGTTCGGCTTGTTGTAAAGTTGCACGGATTGGAGGTAAGAGATGCTGCCTTTGACTATTAGTGTCTCAAATCTCCCTTTTCAAAATGGTGGGAGGTACATTTGCTACTAGCTATCTTAATATCGGGTGAGTGCCTGATACGAGCATGTATCCCATATGAGTATGTTTTACTTTTTGAAGTCATTCCATGTGTTTGGATGGTCTTTGGAGGTTATATTTCCCATATTCATGTCCAATATCCGTTAAGCATGTATGTCGGACAAGGATCTTTAAAGAAAAATGAAAAAGTTAGAAACATAGGCTACCAAGTATATGGTGAAAGACTAAGAAAATGAGAAACTCTTATCTGTAGTTTAATAACAAATAAAAATATTCTCACCATAGTGACTACATTTATCTTCCGTTTCAGTGTTTATTTATTTTTAATCCATTTCTTTTTCCCGCAAAGGACTATCTTTTAGATTTTCTCGCAAATGAGTATTTTTCAAATTTATCGGAGATATGATGTTAATTTTTTTGGACTTAATCATTTGCGCACTAGAGAATTGGTCGAGGACTTGAGATCTTCAAGTGGCAAACTAGGTGCCGATAACTGCAGACCCTACCGAGAATATTATGCCACGTGGCTGATTCAGAGGCATCCCATTTGTCAAGAAGCGATATAAGATACCCAAGTCTTCTCATAGGTAGGCAGTAGTTCGACTCGAGAATCGGCTTGAAGTAGGAGAAAGCGTTGACTTGAAATCGCTTGACTTTGGAGAAAATGGCAAATATGCATCAGCCGGTTTGTGTGAATATATGTTCATCACTCCCTTGTAAGAGAAAACAACTGGATTTTCTTTCATCCTTCTTTATGGCATCTTTAAATCACTCTGTTCTCTTTGTATGTTTACATAATCACATTTGAGTTGTGTATATGAGATGGAAACCATACCATGGCCACTTACAAATGTTTTGAGCCTTTGGAGCTAAGTTACACAGCTTTCATTTTTCCTAAGATACTGCCATACGTTCAAACTTGAGTTTGAGATTTTAAGCTTTCAAATATATAGATTTTTTTAAAAGGTAAAAGAGCTCTGCTAAGTAGTAAATTTGATATTTACTTCTTTTTTTTTTTTGATATTTTGGTATTTAGATCTATTTTTATTACTAAATTTGAAAGAGTGTAAAAGTTTGATAACGTGGCGCTTTGAAATTGTATTATGTCATTAGATTCAATTTTTTTGGGTAATGATGTGGCATAATTTTAAAGTGTCACATTATTGAATTTATATATATATATATTAGGGATTAAGTAAACGTAATTATCAAGTTTAAGTACTAAAGTCAATATATATATATATATATATACTAAAACGGAACTAGTTATTAAATTTAGGGATCAAAATTATATTAACCTTTATGTTGAGTTTGCGAATAAATTAGAATGCTAATAAATGATTTAGATTGTGATTACAAATGTAATCTTTTATGTAAGGTATATAATGATTACTATTTTGATAGTTATGATGTTTATCAGAATTTTTTATTTGATTAGAAGTTGATAAATGTAATAACTAAAAAAATTTAAGCAAAACTTGAATTTATATTTAAATTCAAGTTTTGTTTCTAGAGCTTAAACTCTACTTCAGAAAAAAATTCAACTTGGGCCTTACTTTTTAGTTAATAAAAATTAACTTAATTTTCAGATTTAAACTATTTATATTTAAAGTTGAGGTGTAATTGAGAATTTTTAATACTAATTAAAAATAAAAATATATTATAACTAAAAAAATTTTAGTAGGCTTGTACATTATTTGAATAGCGTAGTAAGCTTTAGTAGACTTTGCACAAATCTCTTGATTATACTCTTTTAGATACGATAGGCATGATGGAAAAGACAACTATAAATTATTCACAGTATTTTATTTGTTATGTACGTCAAATCCTTTAAAATATTATCAAATTCATGTTTACAACCAAAGTGATGTATAATGCATGTGACACTTCCCATCGTTTCTATAAATAAAATCGCTATTGTAATTTAGACTTACCCTTCTTTCTATCTAATAGCTTTTAACTTAAAAATATTAGCTCCACGTTAAAAATGAGAATTAAGAAATAATCATCTCATTATTTTTATTGAAAATTGATTTTTATTATTTAAATCACTCGCTTGGGAGTATAGAAAAATATTATAGACAATTTCTTTTCACAAATAATAGATGGATTTGTTGAGGAATCGAGTTGTCGGCTAAAATGATATCATATACCCTAACAAGGATTCAAATCCCATATACCTGTAGCATTACAAATCTTATTCATAACTGTCTTGTCCCATTCTCTTAGGTGCCCATTTGACATCATAATCGCCAATTGGCGCCATATCCACACAAGTCCCTTCCACATAGTATACTCCTTCGAACTTAAGAGGCTTGACTTTTTGGATTCAACCCTATCAAAACTATATTTGTTGTACCATAGTGTTTTGAACAATTTAACTTGTTCCATTAAAATACGTCAGGGCTGATTCATAAGCCTAGTTTTCCTAAGGCTCCCTTTGGGCTACATAACCAGTCCCTCCTTTCAACATTTCCACCATTCCAATGAAAGTTACATACAAGAGTAGCGAGTTCTTTGAAGCAGGACATATGATAAACATACTTGCTCAGCTGTATGTCACACACGGTCGTGTGGATAAGCCCATGCCATGTGCATATTAAAAAGCTTAAAAGATAAGGTATGCTTTCATCCAAAATTTAGTACAAAGCCAAATCAAAACAAACCATTTCCATACTTTAAAAACACATTTAAACAAGCCTAAAACATGCCAAAACAATCAACTTAAGTGCCTAATCAATGTGTTCTTATTGACATCACAATTCAATTATCAACCTCAATTCGCATGACACATAAACTATTTGCATTCAAATTTATAAGTTCATATATAAAATTCACACCAAACTTTATAATTTCTTCTTTAAATAAGGTTTATATCAAAAGACCAAAACAACTTTATATAAACATATATATTCGCACCAAGATTAAACACCTTTTCAATGATGCTCACACGAGCTGTGAGATGAGCCAACTACACGAGCTGAGGGTCGGGATGTTAGCTACACGATGTTGCTCAAATGAGCTGTGGAGAATCCGCAACAAATGCAGGACCTCAGTCATCGGTAGGACATCCAGGACCAATACCCGAACATATAATCCCTAATGACATGTCATTTGTATCCTAAGTATTCTCTAGGCTGAAACTAGACTTTTGTCGTCAAGTATTCAATTATCGAATTATTACCGAATCAATTGTAAATAATATAATATTAACAAATAATCAACAAAAATAAGCGTTTACTAAATATAAAATTCAGTAATAAGCAACGCCATTGGGCTTTAGCGTCAGAATGGTGTCCAGAAATCGCTGCTTCTGAGTCGATTATGCAAGATACAGGCTAAGTTGAAAAGTCGCTGGAAAAAGGTACGGCGATAGAAGGTGAGAGAACAGAAATGCCTAATAAAATCAACGAGAAGAGTTGAAAATTGGAGAATGGGAGAGAATAGACTGAATTTGTCAGATGAAAGACTTTTGAAGAAATTGCAGGGATGGGTAGTTCCACAAAGAATAAGAAAGAAAACGAAGTTGTGATAGCTAGAATGGGCGACAAGACACTAAATGAATCTGCTAATCAAAAGTAGGCTGATCAACAGTTGCAGGAAGTGGATGGGCTGAATTAGAATGGTGGCGTTATGGAAAAAACTTATATCGGCTCCAAATGTAGAGCCGAAAACAGTAGCATGCATAATAATGACCGTGTAAGAGATCAGACAAGAGGAAACTGTGACATGGGAGATGGTTTATTGCATGATGGGAATGCTCATGAGAATAGGTATGAAAAGTGGTTGGTGTCCCAAATGGGACGGGTGGGGCTAACAGTGGTGTACAGCTTGGAGATACTTCTGGAGATTTGATGAATGACGCTCTGTCAATGGTTAAATCCAAGAAATTTAAATTAATAGAAGAATTTGTTATGGTGAATAACTCCATGAAAGTTCAATTGAGTTAGGGAAGGATAACTCTGAACAGAAGGAGAATGCACGCATGGAATCAAAAAGAAAAGAAAGAGAATAATCACCTTAAATGGAAGTTCTACGGTGAGGCGGATGAATAGGTGCGTCGAAAAGAAAGTAAGAAACAAGCCAAAAATAACCGGGAGTAGATAAAAAAAAAAAAGAAAAACACTCCGGTGCAAGTATTGTGATGTAAAAGATTGGTATATAATTATCATTGAAGGCCTTGGAGTTAATCCATGACGAGTGGGCTTGTGAAAGAGCCTTGGTGGAAGGTTCAATTTGAACGTGTGGTGCCATTTTCTGTTATCGAATTTGTTTCATTTTAAATGCCTATGTTGGGGTGATTTTAAGAGAGCTGTCTGTTTGGGAGAGTTCATTTTGGTGCTTAGACGTGGATTGTGTTGGCTGATGTTGCCTCTACACTGTGTTGGCTGGTGTTTTATGTCGACAGTCGACAGTTTCGGTGTTTTGGTTCTGTCCTTGATGTGTTTTTATTCTAATTGTAGGCGCTTTCTTCTTAGGGGTGTAAACGAACTATTTCTGGAAGATTTGTGCCTTCTATTTTCTAATAAAATATAATTTATTGCTGAGAAAAAAGAATTAATGTGTAACTACTCTTGTAGTTAATCTGTTTCCTTTGTTTCAAATTACAATGTAAAGTCACTCTGTGTTGCTGGTGGTGTTATTATTATTTAGTTTAATTAGATTAGTATTTTCATTAAAGTTGTATTAGGGATATGTTATATGAATAATTAGAGTTTATTTTTATTATTGAAGTTAATTTGATTTTATCGATAATTAGAAGTGGAAATTACATCAAACTAGTCTTCTTCGTTCTCGAGACTTCAATTAGAAGTACTTGAAGCCTAGTTATTATTTCTTCGGCTGACCATTCCAATTGTTACAAGCTTACAAATCATTACAGTCCATAGCCGCCGCAACCAAATTGGCCTTGGATTCAATTACGAAATTAGCCACCACGATTCCCTCAACTTGCTACTGCCAGATTCGATTTGCCATGTTGTCCAAGGGGCACCGATTTGCTTCTCCAATCGTTGAACCAACTCGCCTTGCACCGATTGCCTTGACTGCCAAAGCATTGCCGCTACCATATGTTCTTCGTAGAAGCTTTGTTGCTTCGATTAGTTGCTATTGCAAATTGTTGTAATCTCCTTGTGGCAACCAAATTGGATAATTTTTCATTGCCAATCTGTCGCACCGATAGTCTCAAGTACTAGCAACCAAAATTCTTCAAATCTTTGGCATCTATTTGCTACTGCCGCTGTGCTCGATTTAGCTGCTGCCTGCTTTGCTCCAAGTAATTGTTGCCGCAAGTTTGTTCAAAGTATCCCCATCCCCTTCAAGATCTGTTGCCGTTTTCTCGTTCTATTCTACCGTCAAATTGCTGCCTGTTACTTTGCTCCTCTCCGTCAACCAGCTTGCTGCCGTTTTACTCCTCTAATTCAGATGGCGTTCGTTCGCCTTTATGTTGCTGCTGCGGTTTGGCCTTCAATTGGCCGTCAATCAGCCAACAAAATTGTTGGAGTTATCGATCAAAAATTGGTTGCTCATTGTTTGTCTTAGGACGTGCCTTACTCCTTTTAGTTTTCACTAGCAAGATTAATTTATTAGTTGATGCATTGTTTGAGTAAAATTGAAATTACTCGTGGTTAGGATTAATTAGTTAGAGTAAGTACTAAACGGAAGTGACTTGATTTAGATTTAGATTGTTTAATTTAGGATTAATTTAATTTGAATTCATGCATGATTAACTTGTTAGTTTTGATTTAGAGATGAGTTGTTAGGTTGACGATTATTTGTAGCATATGGTTATTAATTAGATAAATTCGGATTAAGGATAGAAATGTTACATTAAAATTTTTTTAAGATTACAACTAGACTAATGGCCATGCAAATGATAACTTAGAATTATTTTTAATGAAATCGTATAATTTTCTCTTGAAGCGAAAGAGCTGAGCGAATTGTGGAAAGCGAAAATCGTCGAGGAGTCCTTGCTTCTAAGTATCGAATGCTTAGATATTTCCATTTGCAATCACTAAATTTTTATTGCCCGGTTAATTTAAATGCATGCCTTCATAATATCTATTCATGAAATTGATTTAAGTTGGTTTTGATTATGCCTATAAATTGTTTTTATCATTATAAATTGTTTTTTTCTCCCCCCTCTAACAGCGGAATAGGTTTGACTTCTAGACTCAGTTGTCCGCAAAACTTTCAAATTAATGGACTCCATTGGCACTGGCCGGTCAAACTCTTTAATTATTAGTGGCTTGATCAGAACAAATTAGATTAGATTAAATTAAATAGAATGAAGAATTGTGTATAATTTGAGAGGAGATTGGGCGAAGAATCCATTTCTTGCCATGATGTTTGGAGAGGTAAACTCTTTTTATTTTTAAATTTGGCTTATCAAAATTGTTCTGTTTTAGATTGACATATATAAAATAAATTAAGAGAAGATGCATATATTTTTTAATATACTCTTTCTTTTATCAATCATAGAAATAATGATTTTATAACCAACGGAAAAGGAAACAAACTAAGCGCACATGGCAATCTTTTATTGCTGGCTGTCAAATTTATTTAAATATAGTATTACATAACATAAAAGAAAATAGTAGTAGTGCAGACTATTTTATTTTGTTTCGACAGCCTCACCACCACACATAGATTGCCTAGATACGATAGATAGCAATTAAACTGCATGGATTTTGGCGGTTAATACTTGACCGGTAGCATCTGGTTCAATACTTGCCGTTGCGATTAATCCAAAACCGTTATCTTCGCTGGAGTTGGGGTGAAGATTGTTTGCAACTTGTGGCCACGGAATGGCGTCACCTTTGAACAGCTTAGTAGAGACCTACAATTGATAAATGAATGGATTATTATATATGCTATAATATTTTTTATTTTTTAAAAGAAATAGTTAAGCTTTAATATAATTTCCATATGAAAAAAGTGAGGTCAGTCTGATGCTATACCATGGGAAATAATTAATTAGAAATTGAGATTAATATTTACCTTATTATCAAGGGTCCAAAAAACGATCCAATTAGAACCATCACTGACTTTATACACAAAAGCTCCGTTCACATAGTTGACTGGCAGAATCTGCGAAAAAGTTCTTTTTTCTGCATTCCTGATCAGGTCCGGAAGAATCCCGTAGTTCGACCAACGCAAGTTTAAATTCTGGCCAGCATCATTTGCGATAGTAGTGGTAACATTAACAGCCATATGTAGTTGGTTTATACAAATTTCAGCTATATACTGAATCTGATTTTTGATTTGCTTGTGTTGTGCTTCATGCAGGGTTCCATACACACATATTTATACACAGGTTTATAGCATAAAATAATCAAGTCAAGTCAAGGAGCTTATAATTATTTAGCTTGAGCCAAGTCAATAAGATTTTATTAATTAACCAAGGTTGTGACTTCATCGAAAGTTCTAACTATATTTATATCCTTATAACTATAAAACTTTTGTCCTTACTTTTCCTTTTCTTTCAATTCATTGTCCCGAAAACAAATAATATACTTTTTCTATAACATAAATCTATTCATATAATTAAGCTGCCCTCCTATCTATAGAAAAAGAAAAGGGTAAAATGGCATTCACATCCTTATAACCATCAAACTTTTGTCTTTTTCTTTTTCAAGTTCATTGCATCGAAATGATCAACTCATTAAGGTGGATCTCCTCTACCCACCCTAGTTTATACAATCAATGTCATTTTTAAATATCGTGACTAAAATTTCAATATATAATATGGTTAGCAGCATTCTTAATTTATTAAATCTGTTTTTTTTCTCAGTAATGATATTACAAAATCGCATATGCAATAAAAACTGACAAATGCCCAGTATCCCTTTAACAAACAAATCATACTAAAAAACAAACGCACACACCTACAAAAGCCACACAAAACTCCACAAACCCAGAAAACCCCTTCAACAAAAGCTGTTCACAGGTCAAAAGAACAAACACCATCATCTAATCCACTTAATACACCAATAACAACAAACCACACACTTAAATTATCGCCGACCATACTCACCACCAAGCTTGAGTTTGAGATTTTAAGCTTTCAAGTATATAGATTTTTTTTTAAAAGGAAAAAAATTGCATACCCGTACCGACTCATTTGTATTCGACATCTATGGATTTGGAACAAGGTAAAAGAGCTCTCCTAAGTAGAATTTGATATTTACTTTTTTTTTTTGATACTTTGGTATTTAGATCTATTTTGATTACTAAATTTGAAAGAGTGTAAAAGTTTGATAACGTGGCGCTTTGAAATTGTATTATGTCATTAGATTCAATTTTTTTGGGTAATGATGTGGCATAATTTTAAAGTGTTACATTATTGAATTTATATATATATATATATATATTAGGGATTAAGTAAACATAACTGTCAAGTTTAAGTACTAAAGTCAATATATATATATATATATACTAAAACGGAACTAGTTATTAAATTTAGGGATCAAAATTATATTAACCTTTATGTTGAGCTTATGAATAAAGTAGAATGCTAATAAATGATTTAGATTGTGATTACAAATGTAATCTTTTATGTAAGGTATATAATGATTACTATTTTGATAGTTATGATGTTTATCGAAATTTTTATTTGATTAGAAGTTGATAAATGTAATAACTAAAAAAATTTAAGCAAAACTTGAATCTATATTTAAATTCAAGTTTTGTTTCTAGAGCTTAAACTCTATTTCAGAAAAAAATTCAACTTGGGCCTTACTTTTTAGCTAATAAAAATTAACTTAATTTTCAGATTTAAACTATTTATATTTAAAGTTGAGGTGTAATTGAATTTTTAATACTAATTAAAAATAAAAATATATTATAACTAAAAAAATTTTAGTTGGCTTGTACATTATTTGAATAGCGTAGTAAGCTTTAGTAGACTTTGCACAAATCTCTTGATTATACTCTTTTAGATACGATAGGCATGATGAAAAAGACAACTATAAATTATTCACAGTATTTTATTTGTTATGTACGTCAAATCCTTTAAAATTTATCAAATTCATGTTTACAACCAAAGTGATGCTTTATATAATGCATGTGACACTTCCCATCGTTTCTGTAAATAAATTCGCTATTGTAATTTAGACTTACCCTTCTTTCTATCTAATAGCTTTTAACTTAAAAATATTAGCTTCACGTTAAAAAGGAGAATTAAGAAATAATTGTATGCACTAAAATTTGCACGGCTCAACTGTGTGTTTAATTTTCAAAATTTAAAAAAAATTCAAAAAAAATACAAAAAATAAAAATTGAATTTTGACCCCTTAAACTTTTCTTAAATTGCATTTTAGCCTCTTAACTTTCCAAAATTATATTTTTACCCCTCATGTTTCTTAAAATTACACTTTGACCCCAATACTTTTTCAATATTATGATTCAACCCCAAAAGTTTAGCTACGATTGAAATCTGGTCCTTCTAGCAGATTACATGATTTGGGGCACCCACTCCTCGGATTTTTCGGCCACCAGCATAGGTGGCCACTCCCTCCTCAACTGCTACCTGCAAAAAACAACAATAAAACGGGCTGTTACCCCAAAAAACTCGGAGGAGAAGGAAACCGAAAAAAATTCAAGCAAAGAGAACCCGAAAAAAAAAGAGAAAAGAAAAGAAGAGAAAAAGAAATAGAAAGAAGAAGAGAGAAGAAAGAAGAAGAGAGAAAGAAGAGGCGTCGCACCACCAAGTGAGGAGAGAGGCACGACCACAGCGGCGGGCTAGGAGAAGAATGAAGAAGAAAGAAAGAAGAAGAAAAAGAAAGAAAAGAAAATAAAAAAGAAAGAAAAGAAAAATAAAAAAAAAAAACAGTCGGGTTGACCTATATGATCGGTCCGGCCCGACCCAACCCAAGGCGACCCTCCCTCCAGACCAACAAACCGGCCCGGCACATAGCGACCACAACAAAAAAAAAAAAAAAGAAAGGGCACAACACAAAAGAGCCCAATCAAAAAAAAAAAAAAAAGAGAGCAGCCCAACTCTTCAAGCCCCAAAAAGAAAAAGGAGCAGCCCATTCTTTAAGCCCAATTTTTTGGTAACCTTTTAACACATTTTAAATTTATACATATGTATTTCGATGACATCTCGTGTTTAATCTTATTGGTATTTTTAAATATTTTTCTTTCTTAATTTTTAGAAAAATTATTATATTCATTCTAGCTACAATTTTAATAATTTTAATAAATAAGGCAACAAATCAGTTTGACACTAAGTCGTTGATTTCATCGTTATGTTGGGTGAATATCATCGGTTAAGTGTTAAATAAGATACCCCCTTTTAAAAATCGAAAAAAATTATTTTTAAATAAAATTTTAATTTTTTTGGTTATTTTTAAATTATCAAGATTTCATTTTTAAAATGTATATAATACGATAATATATAATTTATCAAAATTTTCGGGTTTCAAAAACTTTTGTTTTTTTCAAATATTTTCATGTTTTAAAAATTTTCGTGTTTTCAAAAATTCTTATGTTTCAAAATTTTCGTGTTTTCAAAAATTCTCAAGTGTCAAAAAATTCTAGTGTTTTCAAAATTTTCGTGTTTTCAAAAAATTCTCGGGTTTCAAAAAATTCTCGAGTTTCAAAAATTTTCGTGTTTTCAAAAATTCTCATGTTTCAAAATTTTTGTGTTTTCAAAATTCTCCTGTTTTCAAAATTTTCGTGTTTTCAAAAATTCTGCAGTCTAAAAATTTTCATGTTTTCAAAAATTCGTATTTCAAAATTTTCGTGATTTAAAAAATTTTCGTGTTTCAAAAATTTTCGTGTTTTCAAAATTTCTCTAGTTTCAAAAATTTTCGTGTTTTCAAAAATTCTCGTGTTTCAAATGGATCACGATTAAATATTAAATTGATCTCGTATTTTTGAAAAATAAGATAACACATGTTTAACGAGATACCAATTTTGGGCATCGCGAGGGTGCTAATACTTTCCTCGCACGTAATCGACTCTCGAACCTTATTTTTCTCTGGAATTTTGACGTAGACCTAAACTCGGCCCTTTTTTTAAGAAAATTCAAAAAATGATTTTTCTTTTAAAAAGAGGATTTATTAGGTGCCCGATCACACCTAGGAAAAAGGATCGATGGCGACTCTCTTTTTTTAAATAAAATTGAAACTTTGCTTTTAATAATTTCCTCAATTAGCGCCCGTACAAAATTTTAGGTCGCTATAGCTGGTGACTCCACTGGGGATTTTTTTTTGAGAGTCGAGTCTGGGATTAAACGAGTGTTGTCAAAATTTTCGAAACTCCTTGTTTAAATTAACATTTAGTCGCGATCCTTAAATTTTTTTTTTTTGAAAAGTCATGCTTTTGCATCATGTTATAAATATTTTTCTAACTTGTTTTATCTTTTTGTTTTTCAGCTCTAAGTTTTTACGGTTTTAGTTTTTTTTTTAGTTTTAAAATAAAAACGAAAAGGTTTGTGAGTTTCTCCCCACACACCGTGCACTTGCATTCTTGCATAACATGAGCTCTCTACCCGGGCTCAGTCCGCTTAAGTGGAAGTAAACGCTATGCCTTTCATGAGTTAACTCGTCCCTCCGCACAAGCTAGTGAATACTTTACGTGTTACATATGACTTATGCTTTAGTGAGTTAACTTGTCCCTCCGCATAGGCATAAGTAAATGTAATCCTCGAGTTGAGCTCGCGAGCCTATGATGGGCGATAATCGAGGCTCGAACTAGCCTTAGTAGGCGGCGATGCGACGGCATTCGAGTACCTTTTAGAACCAAAACCAAATATAGTGAACCATATGAGCCACCCGATTAGAGCCATGCGAAACTTCGTCCATCGAATATTCACCAAAATAAGTACATGGGAGAAACGCTTCTTACTTTTTATTTCTTTTACATTTATATTTGTTTTTGCAAGAGAATTAGGTCTGTTTAATAAAATTGGGTCGGGTAGATTATCGATGAGCATGTGGGGTAAGTTTATTTTGTAAAAATCGATGGGGTCAAAAGAAGAAAAAAACAAAAAACATAGGTCGGTTTCACCAAAATGCACAATTAAATAGCTTAATTTGTTAGATTTTCCATAGTTTTTCTCTCTGTTATATTTGTTGTGATTACTAACCAAGGTATTTGTATTCATTTTTATTTTTCATCATGCATCATAGGCATCTTTTTAGGTATGTGTTGTTTAGAGATTGGTTGCCAAAAACGGGTTTCGATGGAGGAGTCAATTACACAAGTAACCGAGAAAATGTCGTGGTTCGAGGCCCGGTCTTTGAAAACCCGAAAAGCAAAGGGACAGTTTAAAGGAAGGATGTATCTCCAAAATTCCCGAGTATGTAACTTCAATGCTCGTCAAAATAACCTCAAAGACTTGACTTGGATCTGAAACAGTGGGACTCGGACACTAGGGGCATCTTCACTTTGAAAATGCGGGGATATAGCTCACTCGATCGCATTGTCAACGTGAGGCGAGCAGTTGATTCAAGCCATGGTTCGATTACGGGACCCGACTTACCAATGTTCTACTTTCAATCGGAAGATATGACTCCGACCATAGAAGAGTATGCCGCATTGCTTCGCGTTAACAATGTAAAATTCAACAAGATATATGGGAAAAAGCCCAAACCAATGACATTCAAGAAAAAAGCTAATGAAGTTGACGGGAATGACTGATACATGAACTGAAAAACAGATAAAGAAAAAGAACGAAGTCAGTTGTGTTCCGTGGTTTTCTCTGCGAGACTTAGTTCAAAACCATCCAGATATTATGAAGAGAGTGGATCTGTTTGCTTTGGTCATTTACGAATTAATCATCTTTCCAAAGGTTCTTGGGCATATAGAAGTTGTGGTAGTGGATTTCTTCGAAAAGTTGATGTAAGGAATCAACCCCGTCCCAACTATCTTGGCCGAGACTTTTAGATCTCTAAGTAGCTATAGGAGGAAAGGGGAAGGACATTTTATCGGATGTGCATAGTTACTTAATGTTTGGATTCTGAGACACTTCTGGAAAGTGGAGCGCACATATTTCCACATGTTTTCGAAAACATTCGCTCCATTGGAAGCTTACCTTGGGAAAGATTGGCTGAAGGATATCACCGAACAGCACTGGGTTTCATTTTTTAGAATCTCCGCGCCGAAGGCATAACTTGGAGAGCCCCATAGATCCGTCCTTCGATTCTGTTATACAAATGTAGAAGCCAAGATTGGGTGGCAGTTTGCTTCACAACAGTTCCATACCAGCTACCGGGGGATTGGCACAGTCTAAGTTTGCATTTATAGGTGAAGGTTACATGAAAAAAGTCCGAGATACAAAAAAGTCTTAGAAGGAAATTTACCTAATGGAGTTAGCTCTTTATGCTGATACTATCACTTAAGATTATGACATATGGAGACAATGACGAGTGAATAGTCAACAAATCTCACCGATGAATTACACTTTCCAAAATCCTTTCTCAAAAGAAATGCCGTCCGAGCTGGAAACGGCAAGACATGAATTTGAACGTGAAAAGGCCAAGTTGTTACGGGATATTAGTTCTCTTCAAGAGGAAAACTACCAAATGAAGATCGATGTTCAAATTAAAAAATCCAGAGCTGAGAAAGTCCAGAAAGAAGCTGAGATCATGAGAAATGACTTAAAGGATCTTTATTTGGAAAATAAGAGATCATGAGAAAGAAGTTGAAAATCAAGTTGCTCGTGTTCGGCTTGTTGTAAAGTTGCACGGATTGGAGGTAAGAGATCTTGCCTTTGACTATTAGTGTCTCAAATCTCCCTTTTCAAAATGGTGGGAGGTACATTTGCTACTAGCTATCTTAATATCGGGTGAGTGCCTGATACGAGCATGTATCCCATATGAGTATGTTTTACTTTTTTGAAGTCATTCCATGTGTTTGGATGGTCTTTGGAGGGTTATATTTCCCATATTCATGTCCAATATCCGTTAAGCACAGATGTCGGACAAGGATCTTTAAAGAAAAATGAAAAAGTTAGAAACATAGGCTACCAAAGTGCTATGGTGAAAGACTAAGAAAATGAGAAACTCTTATCCGGTAGTTTAATAACAAATAAAAATATTACGACCATAGTGACTACATTTATCTTCCGTTTGTGTTTATTTATTTTTAATCCATTTCTTTTTCCCATGAAAGGACTATCTTTTAGATTTTCTGCAAATGAGTATTTTTCAAATTTATCGGAGATATGATGTTAATTTTTTGGACTTAATCATTTGCGACTAGAGAATTGGTCGAGGACTTGAGATCTTCAAGTGGCAAACTAGGTGCGATAACTGAGACCCTACGAGAATATTATGCCACGAGGTGATTGAGGCATCCCGGTTTGTCAAGAAGCGATATAAGATACCCAAGTCTTACGCATAGGTGTAGTTCGACTCGAAATCGGCTTGAAGTAGGAGAAAGCGTTGACTTGAAATCGGCTTGACTTTGGAGAAAATGGCAAATATGCATCAGTAGGTTTGTGTGAATATATGTTCATCACTCCCTTGTAAGAAAAACAACTGGATTTTCTTTCATCCTTCTTTATGGCATCTTTAAATCACTCTGTTCTCTTTGTATGTTTACATAATCACATTTGAGTTGTGTATATGAGATGGAAACCATACCATGGCCATTCTACATTTGTTTTGAGCCTTTGGAGCTAAGTTACACAGCTTTCATTTTTCCTAAGATACTCGCCATACGTTCAAACTTGAGTTTGAGATTTTAAGCTTTCAAATATATAGATTTTTTTTAAAAGGTAAAAGAGCTCTGCTAAGTAGAATTTGATATTTACTTCTTTTTTTTTTTTGATATTTTGGTATTTAGATCTATTTTTATTACTAAATTTGAAAGAGTGTAAAAGTTTGATAACGTGGCGCTTTGAAATTGTATTATGTCATTAGATTCAATTTTTTTGGGTAATGATGTGGCATAATTTTAAAGTGTCACATTATTGAATTTATATATATATATATTAGGGATTAAGTAAACGTAATTGTCAAGTTTAAGTACTAAAGTCAATATATATATATATATATACTAAAACGGAACTAGTTATTAAATTTAGGGATCAAAATTATATTAACCTTTATGTTGAGTTTGCGAATAAATTAGAATGCTAATAAATGATTTAGATTGTGATTACAAATGTAATCTTTTATGTAAGGTATATAATGATTACTATTTTGATAGTTATGATGTTTATCAGAATTTTTTATTTGATTAGAAGTTGATAAATGTAATAACTAAAAAAATTTAAGCAAAACTTGAATTTATATTTAAATTCAAGTTTTGTTTCTAAACTTAAACTCTACTTGAGAAAAAATTCAACTTGGGCCTTACTTTTTAGTTAATAAAAATTAACTTAATTTTCAGATTTAAACTATTTATATTTAAAGTTGAGGTGTAATTGAGAATTTTAATACTAATTAAAAATAAAAATATATTATAACTAAAAAATTTTAGTAGGCTTGTACATTATTTGAATAGCGTAGTAAGCTTTAGTAGACTTTGCACAAATCTCTTGATTATACTCTTTTAGATACGATAGGCATGATGGAAAAGACAACTATAAATTATTCACAGTATTTTATTTGTTATGTACGTCAAATCCTTTAAAATATTATCAAATTCATGTTTACAACCAAAGTGATGTATAATGCATGTGACACTTCCCATCGTTTCTATAAATAAAATCGCTATTGTAATTTAGACTTACCCTTCTTTCTATCTAATAGCTTTTAACTTAAAAATATTAGCTCCACGTTAAAAATGAGAATTAAGAAATAATCATCTCATTATTTTTATTGAAAATTGATTTTTATTATTTAAATCACTGCTTGGGAGTATAGAAAAAATATTATAGACAATTTCTTTTCGTCAAATAATAGATGGATTTGTTGAGGAATCGAGTTGTCGGCTAAAATGATATCATATACCCTAACAAGGATTCAAATCCCATATACCTGTAGCATTACAAATCTTATTCGCAACTGTCTTGTCCCATTCTCTTAGGTGCCCATTTGACATCATAACTGCCAATTGGCGCCATATCCACACAAGTCCCTTCCACATAGTATACTCCTTCGAACTTAAGAGGCTTGACTTTTTGGATTCAACCCTATCAAAACTATATTTGTTGTACCATAGTGTTTTGAACAATTTAACTTGTTCCATTAAAATACGTCAGGCCTGATTCATAAGCCTAGTTTTCCTAAGGCTCCCTTTGGGCTACATAACCAGTCCCTCCTTTCAGCATTTCCACCATTCCAATGAAAGTTACATACAGTAGTAGCAGGTTCTTTGAAGCAGGACATATGATAAACATACTTGCTCAGCTGTATGTCACACACGGTCGTGTGGATAAGCCCATGCCATGTGCATATTAAAAAGCTTAAAAGATAAGGTATGCTTTCATCCAAAATTTAGTACAAAGCCAAATCAAAACAAACCATTTCCATACTTTAAAAACACATTTAAACAAGCCTAAAACATGCCAAAACAATCAACTTAAGTGCCTAATCAATGTGTTCTTATTGACATCACAATTCAATTATCAACCTCAATTCGCATGACACATAAACTATTTGCATTCAAATTTATAAGTTCATATATAAAATTCACACCAAACTTTATAATTTCTTCTTTAAATAAGGTTTATATCAAAAGACCAAAACAACTTTATATAAACATATATATTCGCACCAAGATTAAACACCTTTTCAATGATGCTCACACGAGCTGTGAGATGAGCCAACTACACGAGCTGAGGGTCGGGATGTTAGCTACACGATGTTGCTCAAATGAGCTGTGGAGAATCCGCAACAAATGCAGGACCTCAGTCATCGGTAGGACATCCAGGACCAATACCCGAACATATAATCCCTAATGACATGTCATTTGTATCCTAAGTATTCTCTAGGTTGAAACTAGACTTTTGTCGTCAAGTATTCAATTATCGAATTATTACCGAATCAATTGTAAATAATATAATATTAACAAATAATCAACAAAAATAAGCATTTACTAAATATAAAATTCAGTAATAAGCAACGCCATTGGGCTTTAGCGTCAGAATGGTGTCCAGAAATCGCTGCTTCTGAGTCGATTATGCAAGATACAGGCTAAGTTGAAAAGTCGCTGGAAAAAGGTACGGCGATAGAAGGTGAGAGAACAGAAATGCCTAATAAAATCAACGAGAAGAGTTGAAAATTGGAGAATGGGAGAGAATAGACTGAATTTGTCAGATGAAAGACTTTTGAAGAAATTGCAGGGATGGGTAGTTCCACAAAGAATAAGAAAGAAAACGAAGTTGTGATAGCTAGAATGGGCGACAAGACACTAAATGAATCTGCTAATCAAAAGTAGGCTGATCAACAGTTGCAGGAAGTGGATGGGCTGAATTAGAATGGTGGCGTTATGGAAAAAACTTATATCGGCTCCAAATGTAGAGCCGAAAACAGTAGCATGCATAATAATGACCGTGTAAGAGATCAGACAAGAGGAAACTGTGACATGGGAGATGGTTTATTGCATGATGGGAATGCTCATGAGAATAGGTATGAAAAGTGGTTGGTGTCCCAAATGGGACGGGTGGGGCTAACAGTGGTGTACAGCTTGGAGATACTTCTGGAGATTTGATGAATGACGCTCTGTCAATGGTTAAATCCAAGAAATTTAAATTAATAGAAGAATTTGTTATGGTGAATAACTCCATGAAAGTTCAATTGAGTTAGGGAAGGATAACTCTGAACAGAAGGAGAATGCACGCATGGAATCAAAAAGAAAAGAAAGAGAATAATCACCTTAAATGGAAGTTCTACGGTGAGGCGGATGAATAGGTGCGTCGAAAAGAAAGTAAGAAACAAGCCAAAAATAACCGGGAGTAGATAAAAAAAAAAGAAAAACACTCCGGTGCAAGTATTGTGATGTAAAAGATTGGTATATAATTATCATTGAAGGCCTTGGAGTTAATCCATGACGAGTGGGCTTGTGAAAGAGCCTTGGTGGAAGGTTCAATTTGAACGTGTGGTGCCATTTTCTGTTATCGAATTTGTTTCATTTTAAATGCCTATGTTGGGGTGATTTTAAGAGAGCTGTCTGTTTGGGAGAGTTCATTTTGGTGCTTAGACGTGGATTGTGTTGGCTGATGTTGCCTCTACACTGTGTTGGCTGGTGTTTTATGTCGACAGTCGACAGTTTCGGTGTTTTGGTTCTGTCCTTGATGTGTTTTTATTCTAATTGTAGGCGCTTTCTTCTTAGGGGTGTAAACGAACTATTTCTGGAAGATTTGTGCCTTCTATTTTCTAATAAAATATAATTTATTGCTGAGAAAAAAGAATTAATGTGTAACTACTCTTGTAGTTAATCTGTTTCCTTTGTTTCAAATTACAATGTAAAGTCACTCTGTGTTGCTGGTGGTGTTATTATTATTTAGTTTAATTAGATTAGTATTTTCATTAAAGTTGTATTAGGGATATGTTATATGAATAATTAGAGTTTATTTTTATTATTGAAGTTAATTTGATTTTATCGATAATTAGAAGTGGAAATTACATCAAACTAGTCTTCTTCGTTCTCGAGACTTCAATTAGAAGTACTTGAAGCCTAGTTATTATTTCTTCGGCTGACCATTCCAATTGTTACAAGCTTACAAATCATTACAGTCCATAGCCGCCGCAACCAAATTGGCCTTGGATTCAATTACGAAATTAGCCACCACGATTCCCTCAACTTGCTACTGCCAGATTCGATTTGCCATGTTGTCCAAGGGGCACCGATTTGCTTCTCCAATCGTTGAACCAACTCGCCTTGCACCGATTGCCTTGACTGCCAAAGCATTGCCGCTACCATATGTTCTTCGTAGAAGCTTTGTTGCTTCGATTAGTTGCTATTGCAAATTGTTGTAATCTCCTTGTGGCAACCAAATTGGATAATTTTTCATTGCCAATCTGTCGCACCGATAGTCTCAAGTACTAGCAACCAAAATTCTTCAAATCTTTGGCATCTATTTGCTACTGCCGCTGTGCTCGATTTAGCTGCTGCCTGCTTTGCTCCAAGTAATTGTTGCCGCAAGTTTGTTCAAAGTATCCCCATCCCCTTCAAGATCTGTTGCCGTTTTCTCGTTCTATTCTACCGTCAAATTGCTGCCTGTTACTTTGCTCCTCTCCGTCAACCAGCTTGCTGCCGTTTTACTCCTCTAATTCAGATGGCGTTCGTTCGCCTTTATGTTGCTGCTGCGGTTTGGCCTTCAATTGGCCGTCAATCAGCCAACAAAATTGTTGGAGTTATCGATCAAAAATTGGTTGCTCATTGTTTGTCTTAGGACGTGCCTTACTCCTTTTAGTTTTCACTAGCAAGATTAATTTATTAGTTGATGCATTGTTTGAGTAAAATTGAAATTACTCGTGGTTAGGATTAATTAGTTAGAGTAAGTACTAAACGGAAGTGACTTGATTTAGATTTAGATTGTTTAATTTAGGATTAATTTAATTTGAATTCATGCATGATTAACTTGTTAGTTTTGATTTAGAGATGAGTTGTTAGGTTGACGATTATTTGTAGCATATGGTTATTAATTAGATAAATTCGGATTAAGGATAGAAATGTTACATTAAAATTTTTTTAAGATTACAACTAGACTAATGGCCATGCAAATGATAACTTAGAATTATTTTTAATGAAATCGTATAATTTTCTCTTGAAGCGAAAGAGCTGAGCGAATTGTGGAAAGCGAAAATCGTCGAGAGTCCTTGCTTCTAAGTATCGAATGCTTAGATATTTCCATTTGCAATCACTAAATTTTTATTGCCCGGTTAATTTAAATGCATGCCTTCATAATATCTATTCATGAAATTGATTTAAGTTGGTTTTGATTATGCCTATAAATTGTTTTTATCATTATAAATTGTTTTTTTCTCCCCCTCTAACAGCGGAATAGGTTTGACTTCTAGACTCAGTTGTCCGCAAAACTTTCAAATTAATGGACTCCATTGGCACTGGCGGTCAAACTCTTTAATTATTAGTGGCTTGATCAGAACAAATTAGATTAGATTAAATTAAATAGAATGAAGAATTGTGTATAATTTGAGAGGAGATTGGGCGAAGAATCCATTTCTTGCCATGATGTTTGGAGAGGTAAACTCTTTTTATTTTTAAATTTGGCTTATCAAAATTGTTCTGTTTTAGATTGACATATATAAAATAAATTAAGAGAAGATGCATATATTTTTTAATATACTCTTTCTTTTATCAATCATAGAAATAATGATTTTATAACCAACGGAAAAGGAAACAAACTAAGCGCACATGGCAATCTTTTATTGCTGGCTGTCAAATTTATTTAAATATAGTATTACATAACATAAAAGAAAATAGTAGTAGTGCAGACTATTTTATTTTGTTTCGACAACCTCACCACCACACATAGATTGCCTAGATACGATAGATAGCAATTAAACTGCATGGATTTTGGCGGTTAATACTTGACCGGTAGCATCTGGTTCAATACTTGCCGTTGCGATTAATCCAAAACCGTTATCTTCGCTGGAGTTGGGGTGAAGATTGTTTGCAACTTGTGGCCACGGAATGGCGTCACCTTTGAACAGCTTAGTAGAGACCTACAATTGATAAATGAATGGATTATTATATATGCTATAATATTTTTATTTTTAAAAGAAATAGTTAAGCTTTAATATAATTTCCATATGAAAAAGTGAGGTCAGTCTGATGCTATACCATGGGAAATAATTAATTAGAAATTGAGATTAATATTTACCTTATTATCAAGGGTCCAAAAAACGATCCAATTAGAACCATCACTGACTTTATACACAAAAGCTCCGTTCACATAGTTGACTGGCAGAATCTGCGAAAAAGTTCTTTTTTCTGCATTCCTGATCAGGTCCGGAAGAATCCCGTAGTTCGACCAACGCAAGTTTAAATTCTGGCCAGCATCATTTGCGATAGTAGTGGTAACATTAACAGCCATATGTAGTTGGTTTATACAAATTTCAGCTATATACTGAATCTGATTTTTGATTTGCTTGTGTTGTGCTTCATGCAGGGTTCCATACACACATATTTATACACAGGTTTATAGCATAAAATAATCAAGTCAAGTCAAGGAGCTTATAATTATTTAGCTTGAGCCAAGTCAATAAGATTTTATTAATTAACCAAGGTTGTGACTTCATCGAAAGTTCTAACTATATTTATATCCTTATAACTATAAAACTTTTGTCCTTACTTTTCCTTTTCTTTCAATTCATTGTCCCGAAAACAAATAATATACTTTTTCTATAACATAAATCTATTCATATAATTAAGCTGCCCTCCTATCTATAGAAAAAGAAAAGGGTAAAATGGCATTCACATCCTTATAACCATCAAACTTTTGTCTTTTTCTTTTTCAAGTTCATTGCATCGAAATGATCAACTCATTAAGGTGGATCTCCTCTACCCACCCTAGTTTATACAATCAATGTCATTTTTAAATATCGTGACTAAAATTTCAATATATAATATGGTTAGCAGCATTCTTAATTTATTAAATCTGTTTTTTTTCTCAGTAATGATATTACAAAATCGCATATGCAATAAAAACTGACAAATGCCCAGTATCCCTTTAACAAACAAATCATACTAAAAACAAACGCACACACCTACAAAAGCCACACAAAACTCCACAAACCAGAAAAACCCCTTCAACAAAAGCTGTTCACAGTCAAAAGAACAAACACCATCATCTAATCCACTTAATACACCAATAACAACAAACCACACACTTAAATTATTATCGACCACCATACTCACCACCAAGCTTGAGTTTGAGATTTTAAGCTTTCAAGTATATAGATTTTTTTAAAAGGAAAAAATTGCATACCCGTACCGACTCATTTGTATTCGTCATCTATGGATTTGGAACAAGGTAAAAGAGCTCTCCTAAGTAGAATTTGATATTTACTTTTTTTTTTGATACTTTGGTATTTAGATCTATTTTGATTACTAAATTTGAAAGAGTGTAAAAGTTTGATAACGTGGCGCTTTGAAATTGTATTATGTCATTAGATTCAATTTTTTTGGGTAATGATGTGGCATAATTTTAAAGTGTTACATTATTGAATTTATATATATATATATATATATTAGGGATTAAGTAAACATAATTGTCAAGTTTAAGTACTAAAGTCAATATATATATATATACTAAAACGGAACTAGTTATTAAATTTAGGGATCAAAATTATATTAACCTTTATGTTGAGCTTGCGAATAAAGTAGAATGCTAATAAATGATTTAGATTGTGATTACAAATGTAATCTTTTATGTAAGGTATATAATGATTACTATTTTGATAGTTATGATGTTTATCAGAATTTTTTATTTGATTAGAAGTTGATAAATGTAATAACTAAAAAAATTTAAGCAAAACTTGAATCTATATTTAAATTCAAGTTTTGTTTCTAGAGCTTAAACTCTATTTCAGAAAAAAATTCAACTTGGGCCTTACTTTTTAGCTAATAAAAATTAACTTAATTTTCAGATTTAAACTATTTATATTTAAAGTTGAGGTGTAATTGAGAATTTTTAATACTAATTAAAAATAAAAATATATTATAACTAAAAAAATTTTAGTTGGTTTGTACATTATTTGAATAGCGTAGTAAGCTTTAGTAGACTTTGCACAAATCTCTTGATTATACTCTTTTAGATACGATAGGCATGATGAAAAAGACAACTATAAATTATTCACAGTATTTTATTTGTTATGTACGTCAAATCCTTTAAAATTTATCAAATTCATGTTTACAACCAAAGTGTTGCTTTATATAATGCATGTGACACTTCCCATCGTTTCTGTAAATAAATTCGCTATTGTAATTTAGACTTACCCTTCTTTCTATCTAATAGCTTTTAACTTAAAAATATTAGCTTCACGTTAAAAAGGAGAATTAAGAAATAATTGTATGCACTAAAATTTGCACTACTCAACTGTGTTTAATTTTCAAAATTTAAAAAAATTCAAAAAAATACAAAAATAAAAATTGAATTTTGACCCCTTAAACTTTTCTTAAATTGCATTTTAGCCTCTTAACTTTCCAAAATTATATTTTTACCCCTCATGTTTCTTAAAATTACACTTTGACCCTAATACTTTTTCAATATTATGATTCAACCCCAAAAGTTTTGCTACGATTGAAATCTGGTCCTTCTAGCAGATTACATGATTTGGGGCACCCACTCCTCGGATTTTTCGGCCACCAGCGATAGGTGGCCACTCCTCCTCAACTCACTACTGCAAAAACAACAATAAAACGGGCTGTTACCCCAAAAAACTCGGAGGAGAAGGAAACCGAAAAAAATTCAAGCAAAGAGAACCCGAAAAAAAAAGAGAAAAGAAAAGAAGAGAAAAAGAAATAGAAGAGAAGAGAGAAGAAGAAGAAGAGGAGAAGAAGAGGGGCGTCGCACCACTGGCGGAGGAGACGGCGACCACAACGGCGGCGGGCTAGGAGAAGAATGAAGAAGAAGAAAGAAGAAGAAAAAGAAAGAAAAAGAAAATAAAAAAAGAAAGAAAAAGAAAAAATAAAAAAATAAAAAACAGTCGGGTTGACCCTATATGATCGGTCCGGCCCGACCCAACCCGCGCGACCCTCCCCGCACCAACAGCTGGCCCAGCACATAGCAGCCCACAACAAAAAAAAAAAAAAAAAAAAGAAAGGGCACAACACAAAGCAGCCCAATCAAAAAAGAAAAAAAAAGAGAGCAGCCCAACTCTTCAAGCCCCCCCCCCCCCAAAAAGAAAAAGGAGCAGCCCATTCTTTAAGCCCAATTTTTTTGGTAACCTTTTAACACATTTTAAATTTATACATATGTATTTCGATGACATCTCGTGTTTAATCTTATTGGTATTTTTAAATATTTTTCTTTCTTAATTTTTAGAAAAATTATTATATTCATTCTAGCTACAATTTTAATAATTTTAATAAATAAGGCAACAAATCAGTTTGACACTAAGTCGTTGATTTCATCGTTATGTTGGGTGAATATCATCGGTTCGTGTTAAATAAGATACCCCCTTTTAAAAATCGAAAAAAATTATTTTTTTAAATAAAATTTTAATTTTTTTGGTTATTTTTAAATTATCAAGATTTCATTTTTAAAATGTATATAATACGATAATATATAATTTATCAAAATTTTCGGGTTTCAAAAACTTTTGTTTTTTTCAAATATTTTCATGTTTTAAAAATTTTTGTGTTTTCAAAAATTCTTATGTTTCAAAATTTTCGTGTTTTCAAAAATTCTCAAGTGTCAAAAAATTCTAGTTTTTTCAAAATTTTCGTGTTTTCAAAAAATTCTCGGGTTTCAAAAAATTCTCGAGTTTCAAAAATTTTCGTGTTTTCAAAAATTCTCATGTTTCAAAATTTTTGTGTTTTCAAAATTCTCCTGTTTTCAAAATTTTCGTGTTTTCAAAAATTCTCTGGTCTAAAAAATTTTCATGTTTTCAAAAATTCTCGTATTTCAAAATTTTCGTGATTTAAAAAATTTTCGTGTTTCAAAAATTTTCGTGTTTTCAAAATTTCTCTAGTTTCAAAAATTTTCGTGTTTTCAAAAATTCTCGTGTTTCAAATGGATCACGATTAAATATTAAATTGATCTCGTATTTTTGAAAAATAAGATAACACATGTTTAACGAGATACCAATTTTGGGCATCGCGAGGGTGCTAATACTTTCTCATGCACGTGTAATCGACTCTCGAACCTTATTTTTCTCTGGAATTTTGACGTAGACCTAAACTCGGCCCTTTTTTTAAGAAAATTCAAAAAATGATTTTTCTTTTAAAAAGAGGATTTATTAGGTGCCCGATCACACCTAGGAAAAAGGATCGATGGCGACTCTCTTTTTTTAAATAAAATTGAAACTTTGCTTTTAATAATTTCCTCAATTAGCGCCCGTACAAAATTTTAGGTCGCTATAGCTGGTGACTCCACTGGGGATTTTTTTTTGAGAGTCGAGTCTGGGATTAAACGAGTGTTGTCAAAATTTTCGAAACTCCTTGTTTAAATTAACATTTAGTCGCGATCCTTAAATTTTTTTTTTTTGAAAAGTCATGCTTTTGCATCATGTTATAAATATTTTTCTAACTTGTTTTATCTTTTTGTTTTTCAAATTTCTAAGTTTTTACTTATTTTAGTTTTTTTAGTTTTAAAATAAAAACGAAAAGGTTTGTGAGTTTCTCCCCACACACCGTGCACTTGCATTCTTGCATAACATGAGCTCTCTACCCAGGCTCCGTCCGCTTAAGTGGAAGTAAACGCTATGCCTTCATGAGTTAACTCGTCCCTCCGCACAAGCTAGTGAATACTTTCGTGTTACATATGACTTATGCTTTCGTGAGTTAACTTGTCCCTCCGCATAGGCATAAGTAAATGTAATCCCTCGAGTTGAGCTCGCGAGCCTATGATGGGCGATAATCGAGGCTCCGAACTAGCCTTAGTAGGCGACAGTACGGGCAATTCGAGTACCTTTTTAGAACCGAAACCAAATATAGTGAACCATATGAGCCACCCGATTAGAGCCATGCCGAAACTTCGTCCATCGAATATTCACCAAAATAAGTACATGGGAGAAACGCTTCTTACTTTTTATTTCTTTTACATTTATATTTGTTTTTGCAAGAGAATTAGGTCTGTTTAATAAAATTGGGTCGGGTAGATTATCTGATGAGCATGTGGGGTAAGTTTATTTTGTAAAGTACGATGGGGTCAAAAGAAGAAAAAAAAACAAAAAACATAGGTCGGTTTCACCAAAATGCACAATTAAATAGCTTAATTTGTTAGATTTTCCATAGTTTTTCTCTGTTTATATTTGTTGTGATTACTAACCAAGGTATTTGTATTCATTTTTATTTTTCATCATGCATCATAGGCATCTTTTTAGGTATGTGTTGTTTAGAGATTGGTTGCCAAAAACGGGTTTCTGATGGAGGAGTCAATTACACAAGTAACCGAGAAAAATGTCGTGGTTCGAGACTGGTCTTTGAAAACCCAGAAAGCAAAAGGGGACAGGTTAAAAGAAGGATGTATCTCCAAAATTCCCGAGTATGTAACTTCAAATGCTCGTCAAAATAACCTCAAAGACTTGACTTGGATCTGGAAACAGTGGGACTCAGACACTAGGGGCATCTTCACTGAAAAGTACGGGGATATAGCTCACTCGATCGTTGTCAACGTAGACGAACAGTTGATTCAAGCCATGGTTCGATTCTGGGACCCAGCTTACCAATGTTCTACTTTCAATCAGGAAGATATGACTCCGACCATAGAAGAGTATGCCGCATTGCTTCGCGTTAACAATGTAAAATTCAACAAGATATATGGGAAAAAGCCCAAACCAATGACATTCAAGAAAAAAAGCTAATGAAGTTGACGGGAATGACTGATACATGAACTGAAAAACAGATAAAGAAAAAGAATGAAGTCAGTTGTGTTCCGTGGTTTTCTCTGCGAGACTTAGTTCAAAACCATCTAGATATTATGAAGAGAGTGGATCTGTTTGCTTTGGTCATTTACGAATTAATCATCTTTCCAAAGGTTCTTGGGCATATAGAAGTTGTGGTAGTGGATTTCTTGAAAAGTTGATGTAAGAATCAACCCCGTCCCAACTATCTTGGCGAGACTTTTAGATCTCTAAGTAGCTATAGGAGGAAAGGGGAAGGACATTTTATCGGATGTGCATAGTTACTTAATGTTTGGATTCTGAGACACTTCTGGAAAGTGGAGCGCACATATTTCCACATGTTTTCGAAAACATTCGCTCCATTGGAAGCTTACCTTGGGAAAGATTGGCTGAAGGATATCACCGAACAGCACTGGGTTTCATTTTTTAGAATCTCCGCGCCGAAGGCATAACTTGGAGAGCCCCATAGATCCGTCCTTCGATTCTGTTATACAAATGTAGAAGCCAAGATTGGGTGGCAGTTTGCTTCACAACAGTTCCATACCAGCTACCGGGGGATTGGCACAGTCTGAGTTTGCATTTATAGGTGAAGGTTACATGAAAAAAGTCCGAGATACAAAAAGTCTTAGAAGGAAATTTACCTAATGGAGTTAGCTCTTTATGCTTTGATACTATCACTTAAGATTATGACATATGGAGACAATGACGAGTGAATAGTCAACAAATCTCACCGATGAATTACACTTTCCAAAATCCTTTCTCAAAAGAAATGCCGTCCGAGCTGGAAACGGCAAGACATGAATTTGAACGTGAAAAGGCCAAGTTGTTACGGGATATTAGTTCTCTTCAAGAGGAAAACTACCAAATGAAGATCGATGTTCAAATTAAAAAATCCAGAGCTGAGAAAGTCCAGAAAGAAGCTGAGATCATGAGAAATGACTTAAAGGATCTTTATTTGGAAAATAAGAGATCATGAGAAAGAAGTTGAAAATCAAGTTGCTCGTGTTCGGCTTGTTGTAAAGTTGCACGGATTGGAGGTAAGAGATGCTGCCTTTGACTATTAGTGTCTCAAATCTCCCTTTTCAAAATGGTGGGAGGTACATTTGCTACTAGCTATCTTAATATCGGGTGAGTGCCTGATACGAGCATATATCCCATATGAGTATGTTTTACTTTTTTGAAGTCATTCCATGTGTTTGGATGGTCTTTGGAGGGTTATATTTCCCATATTCATGTCCAATATCCGTTAAGCACAGATGTCGGACAAGGATCTTTAAAGAAAAATGAAAAAAGTTAGAAACATAGGCTACCAGTGCTATGGTGAAAGACTAAGAAAATGAGAAACTCTTACTGTAGTTTAATAACAAATAAAAATATTCGACCATAGTGACTACATTTATCTTCCGTTTCGAGTGTTTATTTATTTTTAATCCATTTCTTTTTCCCATGCAAAGGACTATCTTTTAGATTTTCTCATAAATGAGTATTTTTCAAATTTATCGGAGATATGATGTTAATTTTTTGGACTTAATCATTTGCGCACTAGAGAATTGGTCGAGGACTTGAGATCTTCAAGTGGCAAACTAGGTGCTTGATAACTGCACCCTACCGAGAATATTATGCCACGGGGGCTGATTCAGAGGCATCCCAGTTTGTCAAGAAGCGATATAAGATACCCAAGTCTTCTGCATAGGTGTAGTTCGACTCGAGAATCGGCTTGAAGTAGGAGAAAGCGTTGACTTGAAATCTGGCTTGACTTTGGAGAAAATGGCAAATATGCATCAGCCGGTTTGTGTGAATATATGTTCATCACTCCCTTGTAAGAGAAAACAACTGGATTTTCTTTCATCCTTCTTTATGGCATCTTTAAATCACTCTGTTCTCTTTGTATGTTTACATAATCACATTTGAGTTGTGTATATGAGATGGAAACCATACCATGGCCACTACACATACTGTTTTGAGCCTTTGGAGCTAAGTTACCTGGCTTTCATTTTTCCTAAGATACTCGCCATACGTTCAAACTTGAGTTTGAGATTTTAAGCTTTCAAATATATAGATTTTTTTTAAAAGGTAAAAGAGCTCTGCTAAGTAGAATTTGATATTTACTTCTTTTTTTCTTTTTTGATACTTTGGTATTTAGATCTATTTTGATTACTAAATTTGAAAGAGTGTAAAAGTTTGATAACGTGGCGCTTTGAAATTGTATTATGTCATTAGATTCAATTTTTTTGGGTAATGATGTGGCATAATTTTAAAGTGTCACATTATTGAATTTATATATATATATATATTGGGGATTAAGTAAACGTAATTGTCAAGTTTAAGTACTAAAGTCAATATATATATATACTAAAACGGAACTAGTTATTAAATTTAGGGATCAAAATTATATTAACCTTTATGTTGAGTTTGCGAATAAATTAGAATGCTAATAAATGATTTAGATTGTGATTACAAATGTAATCTTTTATGTATGGTATATAATGATTACTATTTTGATAGTTATGATGTTTATCAGAATTTTTTATTTGATTAGAAGTTGATAAATGTAATAACTAAAAAAATTTAAGCAAAACTTGAATTTATATTTAAATTCAAGTTTTGTTTCTAAACTTAAACTCTACTTCAGAAAAAAATTCAACTTGGGCCTTACTTTTTAGTTAATAAAAATTAACTTAATTTTCAGATTTAAACTATTTATATTTAAAGTTGAGGTGTAATTGAGAATTTTTAATACTAATTAAAAATAAAAATATATTATAACTAAAAAAATTTTAGTAGGCTTGTACATTATTTGAATAGCGTAGTAAGCTTTAGTAGACTTTGCACAAATCTCTTGATTATACTCTTTTAGATACGATAGGCATGATGGAAAAGACAACTATAAATTATTCACAGTATTTTATTTGTTATGTACGTCAAATCCTTTAAAATATTATCAAATTCATGTTTACAACCAAAGTGATGTATAATGCATGTGACACTTCCCATCGTTTCTATAAATAAAATCGCTATTGTAATTTAGACTTACCCTTCTTTCTATCTAATAGCTTTTAACTTAAAAATATTAGCTCCACTTAAAAATGAGAATTAAGAAATAATCATCTCATTATTTTTATTGAAAATTGATTTTTATTATTTAAATCATCGCTTGGGAGTATAGAAAAATATTATAGACAATTTCTTTTCACAAATAATAGATGGATTTGTTGAGGAATCGAGTTGTCGGCTAAAATGATATCATATACCCTAACAAGGATTCAAATCCCATATACCGTAGCATTACAAATCTTATTCGCAATCTGTCTTGTCCCATTCTCTTAGGTGCCCATTTGACATCATAACTGCGCCAATTGGCGCCATATCCACACAAGTCCCTTCCACATAGTATACTCCTTCGAACTTAAGAGGCTTGACTTTTTGGATTCAACCCTATCAAAACTATATTTGTTGTACCATAGTGTTTTGAACAATTTAACTTGTTCCATTAAAATACGTCAGCCCCGATTCATAAGCCTAGTTTTCCTAAGGCTCCTTTGGGCTACATAACCACCCTCCCTTCTTTGGATTTCCACCATTCCAATGAAAGTTACATACAGAGTAGCGTGTTCTTTGAAGCGGGACATATGATAAACATACTTGCTCAGCTGTATGTCACACACGGTCGTGTGGATAAGCCCATGCCATGTGCATATTAAAAAGCTTAAAAGATAAGGTATGCTTTCATCCAAAATTTAGTACAAAGCCAAATCAAAACAAACCATTTCCATACTTTAAAAACACATTTAAACAAGCCTAAAACATGCCAAAACAATCAACTTAAGTGCCTAATCAATGTGTTCTTATTGACATTACAATTCAATTATCAACCTCAATTCGCATGACACATAAACTATTTGCATTCAAATTTATAAGTTCATATATAAAATTCACACCAAACTTTATAATTTCTTCTTTAAATAAGGTTTATATCAAAAGACCAAAACAACTTTATATAAACATATATATTCGCACCAAGATTAAACACCTTTTCAATGATGCTCACACGAGTGTGAGATGAGCCAACTACACGAGCCGAGGGTCGGGATGTTAGCTACACGATGTTGCTCAAATGAGCTATGGAGAATCCGCAACAAATGCAGGACCTCGGTCATCGGTAGGACATCCAGGGACCAATACCCTAACATATAATCCCTAATGACATGTCATTTGTATCCTAAGTATTCTCTAGGTTGAAACTAGACTTTTGTCGTCGTATTCAATTATCGAATTATTACCGAATCAATTGTAAATAATATAATATTAACAAATAATCAACAAAAATAAGCGTTTACTAAATATAAAATTCGTAATAAGCAACGCCATTGGGCTTTAGCGTCGAGAATGGTGTCCGTAAATCGCAGATTCGAGTCGATTATGCAAGATACAAAGCTAAGTTGAAAAGTCATTTGGAAAAGGTACGCGATAGAAGGTGAGAGAACAGAAATGCCGAATAAAATCAACGAGAAGAGTTGAAAATTGGAGAATGGGAGAGAATAGACTGAATTTGTCAGATGAAAGACTCTTGAAGAAATTGCAGGGATGGGTAGTTCCACAAAGAATAAGAAAGAAAACGAAGTTGTGATAGCTAGAATGGGCGAAACAGTGGGACTCAGGCACTAGGGGCATCTTCACTGAAAAGTATGGGGATATAGCTCACTCGATCGCTGTCAACGTAGACGAACAGTTGATTCAGGCCATGGTTCAATTCTGGGACCCAGCTTACCAATGTTCTACTTTCAATCTGGAAGATATGACTCCGACCATAGAAGAGTATGCCGCATTGCTTCGCGTTAACAATGTAAAATTCAACAAGATATATGGGAAAGAGCCCAAACCAATGACATTCAAGAAAAAAAGCTAATGAAGTTGACAGGAATGACTGATACATGAACTGAAAAACAGATAAAGAAAAAAAACAAAGTCAGTTGTGCTCCGTGGTTTTCTCTACGAGACTTAGTTCAAAACCATCCAGATATTGTGAAGAGGGTAGATCTGTTTGCTTTGGTCATTTACGGATTAATCATCTTTCCAAAGGTTCTTGGGCATATAGAAGTTGTGGTAGTGGATTTCTTCGAAAAGTTGATGTAAGGAATGAACCCCGTCCCAACTATCTTGGCCGAGACTTTTAGATCTCTAAGTAGCTATAGAAGGAAAGGGGAAGGACGTTTTATCGGATGTGCATAGTTACTTAATGTTTGGATTCTGAGACACTTCTGGAAAGTGGAGCGCACATATTTCCACATGTTTTCGAAAACATTCGATCCATTGGAAGCTTACCTTGGGAAAGATTGGCTGAAGGATATCACTGAACAGCACTGGGTTTCATTTTTTTCGAATCTCCGCGCCGAAGACATAACTTGGAGAGCACCATAGATCCGTCCTTCGATTCTGTTATACAAATGTGGAAGCCAAGATTGGGTGCCTTTACTCGAATTATGGGGAGGAGTTGGATATGCACCATTAATGGTTCAAAGGCAGTTTGCTTCACAACAGTTCCATACCAGCTACCGGGGGATTGGCACAGTCCGAGTTTGCATTTACAGGTGAAGGTTACATGAAAAAAGTTCGAGATACAAAAAAGTCTTGGAAGGAAATTTACCTAATGGAGTTAGCTCTTTATGCTGATACTATCACTTAAGATTATGACATATGAAGACAACGACGAGTGAATAGTCAGCAAATCTCACCGATGAATTACACTTTCCAAAATCCTTTCTCAAAAGAAATGTCGACCGAGCTGGAAATGGCAAGACATGAATTTGAATGTGAAAAGGCCAAGTTGTTACGGGATATTAGTTCTCTTCAAGAGGAAAACTACCAAATGAAGATCGATGTTCAAATTAAAAAATCCAGAACTGAGAAAGTCCAGAAAGAAGCTGAGATCATGAGAAATGACTTAAAGGATCTTCATTTGGAAAATAAGAAATTAAGAGGCATTATAAGGAATAGTGGGCTGGGCAAATCATCGGCAGAATGGAAGGAAGAACTAAGCAACATCAAAGGTGAGATGGAATTCTAGAGAGGGAAAGTGAAGAAGGAAGAGAAAAAAATAGCGCATACTATAATAGAGTTAAGGAAGAAGAATGTTGAATACAAAATCGTGTTTGTAGAACTAATGACTAGTCAGTCTGAACGTCAAGAGCTAAGAGGGAAAATACGAGATTTAGAAAATACGCTATAAGCTTATCAACAACATTTGGATACCCTCCTAAAAGCCCTAGAAGAAAAGAATGGCTAGCATGACAGAGACATTCGTACCTACAAAAGAGCTCTCCAAGAAAAAGATATGCATCTTAGTGGTTTGATCAATGAAATTCGCAAAGCGACTGTGCAAATTGTACAATTATCAGATGAAGCCGAAGCTCTCAGTTGCCAATTCCCTCCGAGCCAAAGATCAAGCATGTCGGAGTTCCTAGAATGAGTGAAGAAACAAGGCGATGTGGCTAGGAAATTTGTGTAATTGTTAAATCAGAGATGGAAAAAAAGTTTTGTAATGGACTCTTTTGACTAATGAAATGCCTAAGTATGTGGCTGTCTTAAAATCAACAACAAATTCTTGCATATCTGTTCATGACTAATCACTGAAATCAAAGCTTTAAAATTTATAAAGAATATGATCGAACCTGGAAACCAACTCTGATAACGATTAAAGGCAACTGTACCTATCGAACAGTAGTATAGCTTAGGCAAGACCGGATCATCGAACCCACAGGAACTAAAAGTACTAATACTAACTTTCTTTTTATTATTTAGCCTAAGATTAAAGTAAAGTTACTTTTAAACTAAATTGACGACTACTAAGCTAAAGACTCAAAGACAAAAAGAACGAATCAGAAAATAACTTGAAGAAAAACTCAATTGATTACAACGATACCCTCGGGAAGAATCCACCTAGACTTCACTTGTTATTAACTCTAAACCATATGATTTATTTACTTAGCTTGATCCGTGAGACTCCCTAACGTATATTAAACCCTCTCTCGAGGCGAATAACGTCTAACCCTAGGTTAATTAGTGGAACTCACGTTCTTTTATAATAACCCCCTAGAATAGCAGTAAATCGATCTATGGACTCCCATATTAGGTTTCACCCTAATCTGACAAAATCTCGTAACCCTATCTCTAGGCATTCGATCAACTCTGCTTAATTATGCTAGATCTACTCTCAGGCAGGGTCTACTCCTCCTCCACCTAAGCACATCAGATTTGGATTAAGCTTGCATAATTAAGAACAAACTAAGTATTTATCATATAATTTAGAAAATAATAACAAGGTTCATCTAGGTTTCATCCCCTTCAGTATCTAAAGGGTTTAGTTCATAACTAAATAAGAAAACATCTCAAGAGAAAAGATAAAACAAAGCATAAGAAATCGCTAAAACTCCCTAAAGGAATTGAAGGAGAGATCCCCCGTCTTGAGTATAATTCCGGCTTCTTGGGATGGATGAACTGGCTATCTTCGAGCGATTCCCACAACTCTGAGCTTTCTGGCTTGACTTCTTAGCCTAGCTCGATGCCCCCTTTTCAGCTGGTACTTAGGGGGTTTATCTAGGCTTTTGAAATAGGTTTCTTTGCCTTAAAGTATCCAAATCCGAATGAAATTGCTCTTTGCCACGACAGGGACATGACCATGTCACACGCCCGTGTGGATCAACTTCAGACCGTGTTCGAATTTCTTAGTGAGGCACGGCCGTGTGAATCGAGGGAGGGGCCGTGTTCTAGATGATCAACAAGGCACGGCCGTGTGGTCTTTGGGCCAGGTCGTGTCAATTTCGTGATATGGCCCATTTACTCTGTTTTGGGTCCGTTTTGTGTTCTTTTCATCCTCGGGTGCTTTCCTGGGTATAAGACATGAAAAGAAAGGATTAAGAGCACCTTTTTACATAAATTGAGGCTTAAATCATCCAAAGGCATACTAAATGTGGGATTAATATATGTTGTAATTACAGTTTATCAAATACCCCCACACTTAAGCTTTTGCTTGTCCTCAAGCAAAATTCTCAACTTACAATTAAAACGAATTTTCCATAATTTACAATTCCTCTCAATAATGCCTCATCATAATTCATAAATAATTTATACATGGATAATTCAACTCAAAGAGTCCTAAAGATTCAAACAAGATAAGTCATGAAGTGTTGTCTTAAAAATATGGGTGTCTCCCCTTCATCTAAATAATTACCTTTGGTTCAAAACTGACAAGGATTGATATCCTCACAAAAGATTCACTCAAATCACTCATAAGTGTTTAAGGTTCAGGAAAAAGCGCTCATAAGTCAAACCTGAAAAGTTAATCCCATAGGCTTGCCTGAAAATCAAATCTCCACCACTGTAAAATGAGATGATAGACAGATCAAAAGGTCTTTGTCAGGGTTGTAACGGGGCTAGGGTTAAAGGTGTGGATAAAGGCTTAATTAGAAGGTTAGTATCGAGACTGAATTGATAAGTACCTACCTAAGAATTACCGAAATAATAATTACATTAACTGAAAAGTAATAAACCAACTAATATGAGCTTTTCTTTTGATTATTTGACTTTAACTGTATAAGCTCTTTACTAATACTGAATATGCTTCGATTTTTTTTAATTAAGTAATAAATGATCAATTGAATTACTAAAATAATAATATTGGGTAACTAATCAAATCAAATCTCGATATAAGGGTAGTCAAAAGGAATGGTGATAACAAATACAAAGGGGTTTTGGGTTAATATTAGCGGGTGAGTCAATAAAAAGGGTTGTTAGGATCAACGGGGTTCACTAGGGGTTAATTGTGGAGGTAGGCTTTTTAGTGGAGTAAGTGGGTTAAAACATAAGTGCCTTCATCATCTCAGTATATCAAATCATAAATGTGGTTTCAGCATGTATAAACGAGGCAAGTTCTAGAATAACAGTTCATAGTTGACACACTCATAATCAAGAGGTGAGCACGAAAAAAAATATATGCTCTATAAGGCTCAAAATCTCACAAAAATTATGGGTGTTTTTGATATCATCCTCATCAATTTCAAATTTCAAGGTAATAATCAGGTTAACACCCTAAAAATTTTAAGTTTTGAAAAATAGACTTTATCATGCTGGATTCTCTAGTTATTCTTTAAATTTAATCATCAATGCACAATTATCAATGACTTACTCAAAAACATGTCAATAAAAATTATAAATCATCAAAAATTTCATCCTAATTAGTAATATGAGAACTTTTCTTCAAAACAAGACTAAATTCAGGGATTTGAGAATAATGCAGAAAGTTAGGTACTGTTATTTCAGGGATTTGAGAATAATACAGAAAGTTAGGCATTTTCTCGAAATACTATTCACCCCCCCAGACTTAAGATGTACATTGTCCTCAATGTACAAAGATAGATGATGACAATTAAGTGATAAATCAAAAGAGAAGGGGGGAAAATACTCCCTGAGTTTTGGATGATTTCCTGGAGGGGTTGTCTCTGGTGATGGTGATGGTCGGTCTGGATGACGGCCCTGCGCTAGATGAAGAAATTAGGTAGCGCGCTGAGAAGTAGCCAGGAATGATTGAGACCTAAGTAAACTAAACTAAATATATAATTAAAATTAAGAAAGATAAAGAGAGAGGAAACAAAAATGTAAATGAAATGAAAATTAAAGATAAATGGACCGACGGGTCCTTATTGTTGGATGGTTTACGAGGTGGGTGTGACCTCTAAGGCTGGGGAGGTGCTGACGGTGGCGGAAGTGGCGTGATTCCCAAGCAGCCTTTAGAACATAAAACTAAGAAACTAAAACAAAGTAAGCTAAATTAAACATAAGATAATTAAAAGAAAGGAAATTGAAGCAAAAGAGAAAAGAAAAATAGAAACTAAATGGTCTCGAAGACCCTTGGCTTGTTATTTAGATGAAGCTACCGGAATGAACTCCTGTCGATCGTTCTCCTTTGAGGAGTTTGGCCTTTTGCGCTTCTTCGGCATGGTTTAAGTGTAGCTCAAGAGTCTGGATACTGTTTCTAAGGAAAAGGGAGAAGTTTTGAAAGGAAAAAGAAGATGGAAGAGGTTGGGGTGAAGGGAGAAGGGTCGTGGGGTTTAAATAGGATTTCAAGTCTGGCACATTTCCACGCCCGTGGACCGAAGGCGTGTCGATTCACACGGTCGCTTCGCACGGCCGTGTGCCTAGGCGTGTTGGCTCTCTATGCCCATTTTTCCGCAAACCACGCCCGTGGGGCATAAGTTAGTACGTTGACACGGTTTCAAGACACGGGCGTGTTCTGCCCGTGGGTTGCAAGTCAGTAGCTTCACATGGTCGTGGGGCACGACCGTGCTATTTTGTCAGTACCCGTGTTGAAGTAGTTAGGTCCGTGATCTTCAGAAATTAGGTGAATCTGACTTGTACCATCCTGCCATATTAGTATCGAGATTCTGGTACTTCACACGGTCACGGACACGGCCGTGTGTAAGACCGTGTGGTCTGGAATTCTGCACTTTTGGTTAGTTTAAAAGAAAAGAAATAAGGAAAGGAAAGAAACTAAAAATAAATTTAAAGGTAAATAGTGTTAGTGCTCGGGTTGCCTCCCGAGAAGCGCTCGTTTATAGTCTTAAGCTAGACTTTCTTTAAAATTAAAAGAAATCAGGGAGGTTTAAAGCTTTGAATATCTTCCCTCATGTTTACAGAACTATTTTCTTGATAAAGTTTAAGTCGAGAAGCGTTTACCTTAAAATTGTCGAATGTTGGACTGCTTACTTCGACTATTTCGTGGGGGTAGATATCGTGTTCCTTCAGAGGAATTTCCTCGCCTATGTTCAGGAATGATGTGATGATGCAAGGATCGGCTTTATCTAATAGCACCTGGTCTTCTATTTTGAAGTGATTTGATGTGCCTATGAGCTTTTTTGGGGGCTCCTTTGGTTTTACTTCGCGTGGTTCTGGTTCTTCCTCGTGTATCCCTAATTTCTCCTTGAAGTGCGTTTTCCACTCATGTAGTTCTTTAGTCTGAATCCCTTGTTTCTCAAGAGTTGTTTTGTTGTTGGTACATGGTATGGGATTGGGATCAGGTTGTGGTGTTTCTTGAAAAGAAGGTGTAGTTGAATGGTTATCAAAAGAATTTTCTTTCTCACCTTGGTCTTTTGATGTCCTGAATGAGTCGAGAGCTTGAAGACTGATTGACTCGTTACCTACACAAAGTATTAGTTCGCCTGTGGCAACATCAATTTTAGTTTTGGCAGTTGCTAAAAAGGGTCTTCCTAAAATTAAGGGAACTGAACTATCCTCATCCATGTCTAAGACAACAAAATCTACTGGGAAAACAAATTTATCAATTTTGACAAGAACATCTTCGATAATGCCCCTAGGAATTCTAACAGTTTTATCAGCTAACTGGATACTCATCCTAGTTTGTTTGAGCTTCCCTAGACCTAGTCGTTTAAACAATGTATAAGGCATGACATTTATGCTTGCCCCTAAATCAGCTAACGTATTATCAATAGTTAAACTACCAATTAAACATGGAATTGTAAAACTCCCTGGATCTTTTTACTTTTACGGTAGTCTAATTTGCCTTTGTTTGTCAAGAGCTGTCTTAAAAATTTCCTCGAGTCTGGCATCTGAAAAAGATCTTCAAGAAGAGGTAAGTTAATATGTAATTTCTTTAGAAGTTTGAGAAACTTACTGAACTGTTCTTCTGTATCGTCTCTTTTCATGGCTTCGGGATAAGGTATACGAGGTTGGTACTCCTTGATTACTGGTTTTGCTTTTCTTGTGTTACCTCTACTTTACCTTCATCTACCTTATTTTCTTGTATTGGATTGGGTTCGTCTAACTCTACTTTTTCTTGAGCTATTATAGTTTGGATTTGCTCCTTTGGATTAATCTTAATGTTGCTTGGTAGACTTCTTTGCGGTCATTCTAACATTAGCTTTGCGAGTCATTCGACTGCATTGGTGATTTCTTTGACTTACTGAGTAACTTTTTTTTTTTGGTCAGTACTGAGTAACTTTTTCAACCGACGCTTGTTGTTCTTTACGTATTTTCTCATTTTCTTGGAAGCAGTTTTCTGTGTCTGCCATGAATTTTGTCAGCATCTCTTTGAGGTTTGATCTCTTCCCTTGTGGATAAGGCTGATTTTGGAAATTTGGAGGAGGTTGTTGTCTTTGATTTCCTTGGCCTCCCCATGAAAAATTTGGGTGGTTCCTCCAACCTGAATTGTAAGTATTACTATAAGGATTATTATTGGATCTGAAATTGTTACCTATATAGTTCATCTGTTCGCTTTCTGCTTCCGGTTGGTAGGATGGGTACTCAGGATTCGCCACGATTCCACTTGCATCGCACTGCATGACTGGGTGTACCTGCGAAGAACACAAACTATCAAGCTTTTTATTCACCAATTCTATCTGATTTGATAGCATGGTTACTGCATCGAGGTTGTAAACTCCAGTTGTTTTTGTTGGCCTTGTTCTATTAACTTGCCACTGATAGTTATTCAGTGACATCTCTTCAATGAACTCATAGGCTGCTTCAGGAGTTTTGTTGTTCAAGGTTCCACCGGCGGGTGAATCGATTAGTTGTCTCGTTGATGGATTCACACCGTTGTAAAAGGTTTGGACTTGGAGCCACAAAGGTAAGCCATGGTGTGGACACCTTTTTAAGAGATCCTTGTATCTCTCCCATGCCTCGTATAATGTCTCTAGATCATCTGCATAAAAGAAGAGATATCATTCTGTAATTTGGCTGTTTTGACCGGTGGGAAATATTTTAATAAAACCTTTTCTGTCATTTGTTCCCATGTGGTGATTGACCCTCGTGGTAACGAGTTCAACCATTGTTTGGCTTTATTCCTTAATGAAAAAGGGAATAACCGAAGACGTATGGCATCATAAGAAATGCCATTTATTTTGAAGGTATCACAGGACTCTAAAAAGTTAGCTATTGGATCTTCGTCCTGCAAACCATCAAATTGAACAAATTGTTGAATCATTTGTATAGTGTTAGGTTTTAATTCAAAATTATTAGCAGCTATAGCAGGCCTAACAATACTCGATTCTGCTCCTGTTAAATGCGGTTTAGCATAATCAAACATTGTACGTGGAACATTGCGTTCCCCCACATCATGGGGTTGTGGAATATTTTCGTCCATCCCTTCAGTAGGATTGGATCTGCCTTCTTGATTTTCCTCAGTGTAATTTAGGGCTCGCCTGATTTCTTGGCGATTCCTACGAGCGGTCGCTTCAATATCACTGTCGTATACTAAAGGTCCTCTCGGGTTCCTCCTAGTCATAAACTAGAGGTACCTGTTAGGAAAAGAAAGAAGGAAAGAAAATTTAGCAAAATTAAAATTTAACCTAAAAGCAAAAATAAAAGTAAATTGTGAAAAATAAAAAAATAATGGCTAAAGTAATAAAATTAGACCTTTCTTAATATTTTAGTTCCCCGACAACGGCGCCAAAAACTTGATCACTGAAATCAGAGCTTTAAAATTTATAAAGAATGTGATCGAACCTGGAAACTAACTCTGACAACGATTAAAGGCAAGTGTACCTATCGAGCAGTAGTATAGCTTAGGCAAGACCGGATTGTCGATCCCACAAGAACTAAAAGTACTAATACTAACTTTCGTTTTATTATTTAGCCTAAGATTAAAGTAAAGTTACTTTTAAACTAAATTGACGACTACTAAGCTAAAGACTCAAAGACAAAAAGAACGAATCGAAAAATAACTTGAAGAAAAACTCAATTGATCACGACGATACCCTCGGGAAGAATCCACCTAGACTTCACTTGTTATTAACCCTAAACCATATGATTTACTTACTTAGCTTGATTCGTGAGACTCCCTAACATATATTAAACCCTCTCTCAAGGTGAATAATGTCTAACCCTAGGTTAATTAGTGGAACTCTCGTTCTCTTATAATAACCCCTAGAATAGCAGTAAATCGATCTATGGACTCCCATATTAGGTTTCACCCTAATCCGACAAAATCTCGTAACCCTATCTCTAGGCGTTCGATCAACTCCGCTTAATTATGCTAGATCTACTCTCAGGCAGGGTCTATTCTTCCTCCACCTAAGCACATCAGATTTGGATTAAACTTGCATAATTAAGAACAAACTAAGTATTTATCATATAATTTAGAAAATAATAACAAGGTTCATCTAGGTTTCGTCCCCTTCAGGTATCTGAAGGGTTTAGTTCATAACTAAATAAGAAAACATCTCAAGAGAAAAGATAAAACAGAACATAAGAAATCCCTAAAACTCCCTGAAGGAATTGAAGGAGAGATCCACCGTCTTGAGTATAATTCCGACTTCTTGGGATGGATGAACTGGCTATCTTCGAGCAATTCCCACAACTCTGACCTTTTTGGCTTGGCTTCTTAGCCTAGCTCGACGCCCCCTTTTCAGCTGGTACTTAAGGGGTTTATATAGGCTTTTGAAATAGGTTTCTTTACCCCAAAGTATCCAAATCCGAATGAAATTGCTCTTTGCCAAGACAGGGACACGGCCATGTCACCCGCACGTGTGGATCGACTTTAGGCCGTGTTTGAATTTCTTAATGAGGCACAGCCGTGTGAATCTGGAGAGATGCTATGTTCTAGATGATCAACAAGGCACGACCGTGTGGTCTTTGGGCCAGGCCGTGTCAATTTCGTGATATGGCCCATTTACTCCGTTTTGGGCCCATTTTGTGTTTTTTTCATCCTTGGGTGCTTTCCTGGGTATAAGACATGAAAAGAAAGGATTAAGAGCACCTTTTACATAAATCAATTCTTAAATCATCCAAAAGCATACTAAATGTGGGATTAAAATATGTTGTAATTATGGTTTATCAATGACTAACATTCATTTGTCATTTATTCATTCATCCATTCATTGTATGTGCATATCACCCTAATCATTCACTGAGGCTAAAACCATATAATCCATAGTTGTAGAAAGATCAAGAAAGGAGGATTGGAAGAGCCTCAGGTCAGGAACTGGAATAGGAGGCTATAGCGTATCCTCCTTTGTTAAAGACATTTACATCTACAGGAATAATGTACCTAGGCCGAGATAATTCACAAAGCACGTTGTTATTGATTGAAAGGGGTTTTCAGAAAGTCAGTATAAATGTTATTGACAAAGGGGATGATGCAATTAAAGATGTTTCAATGATACACCCTTGTCCTCCTGGATTCGTTTGAACAATTGAACTACTGTGGATCTTCTTATAGTTTCTAAGTCCTCTCTAGAGTAATGCTCAATGTTAACTCTTTTTTGTATACCCCTAAGTAATAGTGGGATTCTTTTGTAAGAGCTTATGTTTGCTATTTATCGTTTAAATGAACATTAATAGGGATGCATTGTTTCATGGTTTTTTTCATTCTCATTAACTTCATAATTATTTCCCCTTCTCATAGCATGTCTTTACATATATCTCATTTCATGCCATAACATTATGTTTGTTGGTTTTAATACATCGATGTTTCTCTATAGTTTTCTTTTCCATTCACCTTTCAAGTGCTCAGATATCAACGACATGAGTAATCCCGTTACAAGTCCTGAAATCGATTTTGAGAAAGCTATTTGTTTAGGAGAATTCAAAGATGAGGAAATTGCTGAAGATTTGTCTCGTCTCCTGACTTATTAAGAATGGTAGAACAAGAAGATAAGCAGATTCTACCCCATCAAGACTCTATTGAGACAGTAAACTTGGGAAATGAAGAAAAGATGCAAGAAATGAAGATTGGGACCTCTATTTCAGAGAATACCAAACATGATTTGATCGCCCTGCTTCGTGAGTACAAAGATGTATTTGCATGGTCATATCAGGACATGCCAGGGTTGAGCAAGGATGTAGTGGTCTATAGACTCCCATTGAAACCAGAATGCAAACCCATTCAACAGAAGCTAAGACGAATGAGACCTGAAATGCTGTTAAAGATAAAAGAAGAAATCAAGAAACAATTTGATGCTAGCTTCTTACAAGTCTCTAAATATCAAGAATGGGTAGCTAATATAGTCCCGGTACTGAAGAAAGATGGCAAGGTGCGAATGTGCATAAATTATCGTGATCTGAATCGAGCAAGCCCTAAGGATAATTTCCTTTACCACACATTGATACGTTGGTGGATAATACAGCAAAACATTCTTTATTTTCTTTCATGGATGGTTTTTCGGGTTATAATCAGATAAAGATGGCTCTTGAAGATATGGAGAAAATTACTTTCGTAACGATGTGGGGGACATTCTGCTATAAGGTAATACAGTTCGAATTAAAGAATGCTAGGGCAACATATCAAAGAGCCATGGTGATGTTGTTCCATGACAAGATGCACAAAGAAATAGAAGTCTATGTCGATGACATGATTGCCAAATCTCAAGAGGAAAGACAGCATGTTGAGAACCTCAGAAAGTTGTTCGAAAGACTAAAAAAGTTCCAGCTGAAGCTTAATCCAGCTAAGTGTACGTTTGGGGCTACCTCGTGAAAATTACTAGGCTTCATTGTCAGCGAGAGAGGTATTGAGGTTAATCCAGATAAGATAAAAACCATACAAGAACTGCCACCTCTGCGCACATAAAAAGAAGTCAAAGGACTTTTAAGGAGGTTGAACTACATTGCTCGATTCATTGCTCAACTTACTAACTAGTGTGACCCAATTTTTCGACTCCTTCGAATACATAATCCTGGAGAATAGAACGAGGAGTGCCAAGTGGCTTTTGACAAGATAAAACAATATTTGTCTAACCCTCCGGTGCTAGTACCGCCAACTCTCAGAAGACCGTTAATATTGTATCAGAATATGTTCGAAAACTCAATGGGTTGCGTAGTTGGGCAACATGATAAGTCGAGGAAAAGAGAAAGGGCGATTTACTACCTCAGCAGGAAGTTCACAGAGTATGAAGCAAAGTACTCGTCAATTGAAAAATTCTGTTGTGCTTTGGTCTGGGTAGTTCGAAGGCTCAGACAATATATGTTGTATCATATGACATGGTTAATTTTAAAGCTGGACCCAATAAAGTATATGATGGAATCACCTGCATTCTCAGGAAGAATGGCACGATAGTAGATCCCACTATCGGAGTACGACATTGTATATATGAGTTAAAAGTCGATAAAGGGGGGCGCGATAGCTGACTTCTTAGCAAATCGAACAACAGAGGAATACAAGCCATTGAGATTTGATTTCCCAGATGAAGATTTGATGTGCATTACAGAGAAAGAGTGTGAGTCGTCAAAAGAGAAATCATGGAAGATGAGCTTCGATGTTGCATCGAATGCATTGGGGCATGGGATTGGAGCAGTCTTAGTGTCACCAGAAGGGAACCATTATCCACTCACTGCCAGATTAAATTTCTTCTGTACCAATAACGTAGTAGAATATGAGGCTTGCATCATGGGACTTCTTGTAGCTATTGAACAAAACATCGAAATCTTAGAGGTGTACGGGGTCTCAGCATTGGTGATTTACCAAATCCGTGGAGATTGGAAAGTGAGAGATTCGAAGTTAGTTAAATATCGCGATCTCGTTGCAAAACTGATTAAAGAATTCAAAGAAGTGACTTTTAATTACTTCTCACTAGAAGAAAACCGATTGGCTGATACCCTGGCCACTTTGGCTTCAATGTTCAAAGCAAACAGGGAAATTGAAATAATGCCTCTCCAAATGAGCATATATGAGGTCCCAGCATATTGTTTTAGCATTGAAAAAGAGACAGATGGACGGCCGTAGTTCCATGATATCTTAGAATATGTCAAGAATCAAAGGTATCTCGAGCAAACAAATGAGAACGACAAAAGAACAATCAGAAGAATGGTGGTGGGATTTGTTCTTGATGGGGACATCCTGTACAAAAGAGGGAAAGATCAAGTGCTCTTGAGATGTGTGGATGCTGTTGAAGCCAGGAAAATACTTGAAGATATCCATGAAGGAATTTGTGGGACGCATACCAATGGTTTCACTATGGCTAGGCAGATTATAGGACTCGATTATTACTGGCTGATGATGGAAAATGACCGCATTAGTTGCGCACGAAAGTGCCACAAATGTCAAATTTACGGCGATAAAATTCACGCAGCCCCTTCTCCCCTTCATGTTATGGCTTCTCCGTGGCCTTTTTCTATGTGGGCATAGATGTTCTAGGTCTAATTTCCCCAAAAGCTTCTAATGGACACCGATTCATTTTTATGGTTATAGATTACTTTACAAAATGGATAGAAGCCGCTTCGTTTGCTAATGTGACAAAGACTGCAGTTTGCCAGTTCTTAAAAAAAGAGATCATATGTCGATATGGTTTGCCTGAGAGAATCATTTCGGATAATGCTTTGAATCTGAACAACAAGATGATGAAGGAAGTGTGTAAATAATTTCAAATAAAACATCATAAAACATCATAACTCCTCACCCTATCACCCGAGAATGAACGGAGCTGTAGAAGCGGCCAACAAAAATATTAAGAGGATTATTGGGAAAATGACCGAGACATATAAAGACTGGCACGAGAAGCTACCATTCGCCTTGTATGCATATCGCAAATCTATGCGGACATCTACGGGAGCAACTCATTTCTCTCTGGTCTATGGAATGGAAGCTGTGCTGCCCATCGAAGTTGAGATCCCCTCTCTATGAGTCTTAATGGAGTCAAAACTAGAGGAATCAGAATGGGTTCGAGCTCGATATGACCAGCTAAATCTTATCGAAGAAAAACACTTAAAGGCAATCTGTCATGGACAGATGTACTAGAAGAGAATGATTACAGCCCATGACAAGAAGGTGCGGCCAAAAGAATTTCGCGAGGGAGAACTCGTACTAAGAAAGATTCTTCCAATACAAAAAGACTTTAGAGGAAAATGGGTACCAAATTGGGAAGGGTCATACGTTGTAAAGAAGGCCTTCTTGGGTGGGGCTCTGATTCTCACTTTGAGGGATGGGAGGGAGTTACCTAATCCAGTGAACTCAGATGCTGTGAAGAAATATTATGCCTGATATAAAAAAAAAGAGATCAAGATGAAAACCCGAAAAAGGGCGTCTTGATAAAAAAAAGAAAAAAATGATGATCAAGATGAAAACCCGAAAAGGCCGTCTTGATAAACAAAAAGATTAGGATGAAAACCTGAAAGGACGTCCTAATGAACGGGGTTCAGGCATAAAAAGCAAGGCGATTTGAACAGGGAGTCAAATGGCGAGATTATAATATTTGAAGCATTCTCGAAAGCTCGAAATCTTCTACACAAAAAGCCACGCTCGAAAAGATCCTTGTCTAAGAAACGTGGAGAAGTTAATGCGTTGGATATCTAGAGCATTTGTGACAATTGAATCTGCTTTCCTTTCTTCATAATGTTTTCTTTATTGAATTATTCTTTGTCTTGCTTTTGAAATAAATATGAACGTGAGATATCCCTTTCATACCTACTTTTCCATTTTCATGCATCTCATTTATGGTTTATTTAAATAATAAATAGTGAAATGACATACTCTAAACAAAAGGAATGTTGAACATTACCCGGATGAGAATTTGATAAGTACAAGAGCCTCAAAGCAAGGACAAAGTTCAACAAGGGGCAAAAGGGTGATATACAAGAAACGCATATTACTCGTAAAGCTTGAGGACGGGTACAAAACCTGAAAGGAAAGTCGAGAATTGAAACAATGAATGCAGATCATCACGAAAATCGTAACGAAAAAGGGATATATGACAAATATGCCCAAGGCGCATGGCATAATCATGTAGGCATAAAAGCATTTAAGACAAACATGTGCATATCATGATGACATCATGCATGACATATACAGGTACTCCAGTAGAGCAGGAGGTTTTGATGATAGCTGTACTGAATCAAGGAAAAAAAAAGACATTCGAGTTCCACCAGATGATATGTTTTGAAATTTTGATATATTTTAAAATTATTTCATTACTCATAATTCGAGAGGTGAGTTGAGCATCGGGTCACACGCTGAGGTATTTTTTCAATTTTTGTTTTTCAAAAAAAAATCAACTCATATTGGGAGAGGTGAGTTGAGCCTCGGGTCATACGCTGAGGTATTTTCAATTTCTGTTTTTTTTAAATCAACTCATATTGCGAGAAGTGAGTTGAGCCTCAGGTCGCACGCTGTGGTATTTTTCAATTTCTGTTTTTCAAAAAAATCAACTCATAATTCGAGAAGTGAGTTGAGCCTCAGGTTACACACTGAGGTATTTTCAATTTCTATTTTTTTTAAATAAAAATCAACTTATATTGCGAGAAATGAGTTGAGCCTCAGGTCACACGCTGAGGTATTTTTAATTTCTATTTTTTTAAAATCAACTCATATTGCGAGAAGTGAGTTGAGCCTCAAGTCGCACGCTGAAGTATTTTTCAATTTCTATTTTTCAAAAAAATCAACTCATAATCCGAGAAGTGAGTTGAGCCTCAGGTCACACATTGAGGTATTTTCAATTTCTGTTTTTTAAAAAAATCAACTCATATTGCGAGAAGTGAGTTGAGCCACAGGTTGCACGTTGAGGTATTTTTCAATTTCTATTTTTCAAAAAATCAACTCATATTGTGGGAGGTGAGTTGAGCCTCAGGCATGCTGAGGTATTTTCGATTTTTGTTTTTCAAAAATCAACTCATAATTCGAGAAGTGAGTTGAGCTTCATGTCGCATGACGAGCTATTTTCGATTTCTGTTTTTCAATAAAAATAAAGAATAAGAATTGGACAGTCGAACAAAATTTAGTCCTTTTAAGTCTTTACTCTATCCCTGTCTCACAGCGATGAGCAAAGAGGGGCAGCTATAAGCACTAAATTTTGCCCGGCTCAACTATGTGTTTAATTTTCAAAATTTTAAAAAAAATTTGAAAAAAATATAAAAAATAAAAATTGCATTTTGACCCCTAAACTTTCCTTAAATTATATTTTGGCACCTAAACTTTCCAAAATTATATTTTGACCACTTACTTTCTTAAAATTACACTTTAACCTTTATACTTTCTCAAAATTATGTTTTGACCCCACAAATTTTGCTGCGATTGCAATCTGGTCCTTCTGGCAGATTACATAATTTGGGGCACCCACTCCCGGGATTTTCCGGCCACCAGCATGGGTGGTCACTCCCTCCTCAATTGCTACCTGCAAAAAACAACAATAAAAAGGGATCTTACCCCCCAAAAATTGGAGGAGAAAGAAACCCCCAAAAAAATTTCAAGCAAAAAGAACCTGAAAAAAAAAAGAGAAAGGAAAAGAAGAGAAAAAGAAAAAGAAGAGAAGAGAGAAGAAGAAGAAGAAGAAGAGTGGAAGAGGGGGCGTCGCACCACCGGCAGAGGAGACGGTGACCATGGCGGTGGCGGGCTAGGAAAAGAAGGAAGAAGAAAAAGAAAGAAGAAGAAGAAGAAAAAGAACGAAAAAAAGAAAAAAAAAGAAAAAAGAAAAAAAGAAAGAAAAATAAAAAATAATAAACAGTCGGGTCGACCCGACCCGTCCGGCCCAACCCAACCCGCGGCGACCCGACCCACACCAACAGCTAGCCCAGCACATAGCAGCCCACAAAAAAAGAAAAAAAAAAGAAAGGGACCAACACAGCAGCCCAATCAAAAAAGAAAAAAAAGGGAGCAGCCCAACTCTTCAAGTCCAATTTTTTGGTAACCTTTTAACCCATTTTAAATTTATACATATGTATTTCGATGACATCTCGTGTTTAATTTTATTGGTATTTTTAAATACCCCAAAAAAAAAAGAAAGAAAAAGGTGCATCCCATTCTTCAAGTCCAATTTTTTGGTAACCTTTTAACCCATTTTAAATTTATACATATGTATTTCGATGACATCTCGTGTTTAATGTTATTGGTATTTTTAAATATTTTTCTTTCTTAATTTTTAGAAAAATTATTATATTCATTCTAGTTACAATTTTAATAATTTTAATAAATAAGGCAACGAATTGGTTAGACACTAAGTCGTTGATTTCATCGCTATGTTGGGTGAATATCATCGGTTCGTGTTAAATACGATACGCCCTTTTAAAAATCAAAAAAAATTATTTTTTAAAAATAAAATGTTTAATTTTTGTGGTTATTTTTAAATTATCAAGATTTCATTTTTAAAATGTATATAATACGATAATATGTAATTTATCAAAATTTTCGTGTTTCAAAACTTTTTGTGTTTCAAAATTTTCATGTTTTCAAAAAAATTTCGTGTTTTCAAAATTCTTCATGTTTCAAAATTTTTCGTGTTTTCAAAAATTCTTGTGTTTTTAAAATTTTCGTGTTTTCAAAAAATTCTCGGGTTTCAAAAAATAATCGAGTTTCAAAAATATTTTTGTTTTCAAAAATTTTCGTGTTTCAAAAATTTTCGTGTTTTAAAAAATTCTCGTGTTTCAAAATTTTCATGTTTTTAAAAAAATTTCGTGTTTCAAAAATTTTCGTGTTTTCAAAATTTCTCGAGTCTCAAAAATTTTCGTGTTTTCAAAAATTCTCGTGTTTCAAATGGATCACGATTAAATATTAAATTGACCTCGTATTTTTGAAAATTAAGGCAACACGCGTTTAACAAGATACCAATTTTGGGCTTCGCGAGGGTGCTAATATCTTCCTCGCGCGTAATGAAACACCCCAAACCCGGCCCACGAGCTTTGACCAGATTTGGTATGTTCCTCAAGTAAACTGGTTTCAAATACTTTTGTTACTTAGAGAAAAACTTGTGCAATTTTAGAAAAAATATATCGATTTGGGTTGGGCTTAGATCGAAACCCACTTATTTACTTAGAAATCATTTAATTACGATGACAAAACAATTTAGGGTTTATTTTTCAATAAATAATTCTTAAGTTGAACTTTAATCAAAAATAGTTCGTAACATAGAAAATTAAAAGTTTAAACAGAGATAAAGAAATCCTACTTGGGCCTCATGGCCTTATTACATCAATCAAAACCCAAAATAAAATTTAAGTACTGAGCAAAATAAAAGCCCAAGTCTTTAAATTTCTCCTTGCGATGCATGGCCACCTTTAGCTCATGCCGACCCGGTCCATTACTGCTCATTACCTGAAAAAAAATGTTTCCCCAACGGGGTGAGTCAACCAGATTCAATGTGTACATGGCACTAAATCGTAATAGAATCAGGCATACAGTAATTTATGATGCATTCCCAAACCCAAACCTAATTGTCCATCCGCTACACACCTCCATACCTGCCAAACATACCGTGGGGACTACTAAGTCAACCCTCCTTCCGCTACACACCAATTTGCGGGCTTAAGGCTCCGCATCTGTGGTCTTAGAAAACCACTTTTCAGATTACTGTGGTCTTAGATCACCACTTTTCAGATTACTGTGGTCGTAAGTCACCACTTTTCAGATTACTGTAGTCTTAAATCACCACTTTTCACTTCCCCTTTCAATATACAACCAAATGCCCCATAAACATGCATAATATACCATAGTTCAAATTCTTATCATATTCTCATGTTACGAATAACATTTTTCATATTCCTAGTAGAAGTAGGAAACGTACCTGAGTACTTAGTACCATATCATGGTACTTTAGCCATGCTCATATTTCTATTAACATATATTTTATTATATGCAACCAAAATTCATATTACAAAAATAGTGTGGAGTACACACTTGATTCGCTTAATGAAGTCCTCGAAAATCCCGAAGAGAATCGATCACAGATTTAGATCTCAAATCCTACATAAGTTAATCACTTACTATTTAAAAGACCATTCGGCCATTTTTCCAAATACAACTAGGATTTGTATTACTTACCTTGTAACTGAATTGATTTTAAGAATCAAGTGCCGGATCTTTGTATTCCTCCCTTGTGAATTCGGCTAAACACTATATTACTCCATAGGTTAGTTTTCGGCTTCTGATAATAAATCTAAATATTTAAAATAGCCTTGGCCGAATATCCTAAACACATACCTTGTGATTTCAAATCCCGAAAAGTAACCCTTGGCTATGGAGATGTTGAAATCCCTACACACATATGTTAGATCTGATTTCCATATCACTTAATAATCTTAAATCAATTGGCCTTTGGCCTAAACCATGCTTTTCTTACCTTAAATCCTTAGATCTGAAATCCCGGAATTCCTCCTTTATTATTCGGCCAAAAGATAACCAAAAGAATCAGTTCCCAAATCTTGGTTGAAAGAGAATAAACAACAAGAATCCATTATTCTTACCTTATCACCACAGTCGACGGCACCCTTGATTGAAGCCACAGAGATTCGGCTATGGAGACTTAAACAGGAATCAAAGTGGTTTCGACTTGACAGTAGAAGAGAAAAGAAGAATAAAAGAGGAGAAGAAAATTCGGTAGAGAGAGTTTGCCAGGAAATTTTTGGCAGGGCAGAGAAAGAAACAAACTGATGAGTAGCCCTCCTTCCTTCCTTTTATAGGCAAAATTATCAGTTAAGGAGTCCCTTACTTGGCCACCACTCCTCTATCTGATAACTTTATCTTTTTAATATGATAAATAAAAGGATTTAATCCAGTATTTATCTCTTCTAAATAATCCAATTTAAAAATCTAAAAAAAATCCCTTATTTATCACTTAATAGCCGAATTTTAAAGAGGATAAACCTCTCTTTTCTAGATGCCTTGCCGTCCACTCCTTGTGCTTCTGAAACAAAAAATAAAACTTTCTTTATTTGCTTCCCAAGTGACTCGAACTCAGGCCCATTCCTCTTGTACATGGCGCCATTTCCATAGGCCCTAAGTGGCATCTTCAGGCCACTTTTCCAAGCCTGTTTGTGTGTCAAATTTCACCAACTTTTTCTTTTAAGGCCACCTTGCCTTAATTTCCTATTTTAAACTTTAAAATTTGACATTTCTAAGTCATTTCTAAGTTTCCTAAGATTTTCGATCGGCTCTGTAAACTTGCCATTTTCTTACATTTCCAAGTTTCCAGAAATGTGTACTTTCCATTTTTGTATCATTTCCTTACATTTCCTAGTTTCCAAAAATGTTCATGTCTATGCATTTCTAGGTTTCCAAAAATGTTCATGTCCATGCATTTCCAGGTTTCCAAAAATGTTCATTTCCAATTCATTTCCATACATTTCTGAGTTTCCAAAAATATCAAAAATTTATTCATAGTGCTTAAGACAGGTTATTTCGTACACTTAAACTGAAAATGCATAGGCCCTTTCCAGGATGTTACAGTTCTACCCCCCTTAAAAAAATTTCATCCTCGAAATTACTTACTAACGAATAATCGTACGATCTAACTCACCCTACTACGCTATTGCTGCGCACTTTGATCTTAAAGAACTATCATACTTTCTAGGCACATTCTCTAAGTTCACATCCAAGGTTTCAGTCACTTCACTAGCAATACAAGAATAAGCTAACCCTATAACAAGCAAAGCAATTAAGGGTATTCCAGAAATAAGGAATGTACCCGTTATCACATCTGGCACATCTTCCGCCTCGCGACGGCCAACTGCATAAACCAACCTTGGTTGCCTCGCGTCTGTACCTTCAGCACCTATTCTTGGTGCTTCACGTCCACGGCCCAAACCATTTCCTCCATGGTTCGGTCCACGACCTTGCTGAGGCTGCTGTTCACCTCTACCAACCTAACTAACATTCTGAGTTGCCGGTTGGCTTTCATCTAAGTTCTTAGGACATTCCTTGACCACATGATCCTTGGACCCACACCTAAAACATCCTCCTGTTTTCCTCCAACACTCTTCCAAATGCTTCTTTCCACACACATCACAAGGTCGATACCGCCTTCTTCCGATCCAAACTCGGCGACCTCGCGCCCATCAACTCTAGGCCTCTTATTCCCAGATGATCCAGACGATCCAAAACCTCTTTCTGGCCTATTCCGATCAGTGTTCTGCCTTGCAGAATCCTTAATTCCTTCAGCCACTTTAGCCTTTTCTACTAACGCAGAAAATTCCCGCTCCTGATGTGGTGCTATCAACAATCTTAGATCATCCTCAGCCCGCCCCTCAAACGGACACGGCGCTCATGCTCGGTTGCCACGACACCTCGAGCATACCAGCTCAACCTCAGGAATTCAGCCTCATATTCTGCAACCGTCTTGTTTCCTTGGACCAGCCCCAGAAAAGCTTTCATTTGCTCATCAGTGTACCTGATTCCCACATACTTCTTTTGGTACGCTTTCTTAACGTATTCCCATGTCAGATCCTCAGCCGTGGCACCATCCCGCACAGTTAACCACCATTGATACGCTTCATCGCGTAACAGTGCCACCATTCCCTTTAACTTTTCCTCAGGGGTCAGATCAAGCTCATCCATGATGCGCTCCGTTGCTTCCAACCAGTACTCAGCTGTACTGGGTGCCACACCAGATACTCCACGAAACATTTCGGCTCCATTTGCTCGTAGCCGTTCAGGCACAGACTTTCGATTTCCCGAATTTCCTCTTGCACCAGCCACCAATTCCAAAACTCGCGAAGACACGACTGCGACACAAAGATCTTCCCCGTCGAGCTTGTTGCTCAACACCAACAGCTGGGGGGGTGGTGGCGGTGGTACTTGATTATCTAATCCTTGACCCGATCTAACGAGTTCCGACCTAGTCATTCTTCCTCTACCTCGTCCACGACATCCACGTCCTCTAGAGCTCATTTTCTAACGTCGAGATCTGATTAAAAAGTTTTATGAATTAGTCATTGTTCCACTTATTTACTCGCGAAGAAATTTTATGACAAGAGTTTTAGGAGTGGTTCTTTCGTATTCACACAAGCATACAGTCTTTCCATTCATTCATTCACCCATCAAACAAGTATGAACTTTCGTTCATTCAAAGAAACGTTGTAATTTTCATCGTTGTTGTTTTTCCACTACCTAGGGGTATTTTTGTAATTTTATCCTACAGGGGCATTTTCGTAATTTTTTTCAAAGAAAAAGCTCCTTGGTGATTTCGTCAAAAAGTATTTTGGTAATTTCAAAGTCCCGGAGTAATTTGGAAAAATTTTGAAATCTGAGGGTATTTCAGTAATTTTTGACCTCAGGGGTATTTTGGTAATTTTTCACAAATCAGGGTAAATTTGTAAAATTTAATAAATCAGGGATATTTCAAAAGTTGCAAAACTTTGAGGGTTCTTTTCGAGAATTGTACCTTTCAAAATGGTGATGTTTGCAAAGATTTGAAAATCAAGGTCATTTTGGTAATTTTCGCAAATTAAGGGCAATTTTGTAATTTTCAAAATTAAGGTATTTTTGATAGTTTGCAAATTAGGGTTTGTCAACATTTATAAAATAATGAAGTTTTAGCAAAACCGTTGAAAAGTTTGACATTTTGTGAATTAAGGGTATTTTGGTAATTTTACCACTAAGGGCATTTTTGTAATTTTCACAAATCAGAAATTTTTTGGGAAATTTTGTAAAGGTAGTTTTTACAAATTTAAAAGAAAGTTTTAAGAATTTTAAAACTAGGGTTTGTTGTTTTGTTCTCCTTTTTTTTTAAAAAAAAAAAACATGGCTAGTTCCCTTTCGGGTTTTAGTCATTATGTTTAGCCTATGACCGAGCCCTCTTTGGTTAGGGTGAACCAAAGCTACGCACCAGGCAGGATTCGAGTGGAGAGGAGGTGAGTCACGTGGACTGCTTAAATACCAAGCTCCCACCGAAACCATTCCTAGACATGCGCACAAAGGTTGCCACACCTACTGAGCCCTCTGAGTTAGGGTGAACAGAAGCTACGCACTAGGTAGGATTCCTGCGAAGAGGAGGTGAGTCACTAGGATCGCTTAAATACTGTGCTCTTCCAGATCCAATCCTAGACATGCGTACAGGAGTTACCACACCCTAGCTCAGTGACTTAGCCATAGGTTTGTTTAGTGCATTAAGTCTGATGTGTCTTGTGTTTGAGTAGTCTAATCCTAGGGTTCAAGTTCCTATCATACTATTCTACGTTCCATGCCTTTTCTACCCTTCTAATATTCACAACATAATTCACATAATCACCCAAATAGTTAGGGGTACTTACCTAGTGGACTGCGGGTCGGAGACTTAGGTGCCATGCCAGAAAACCTGCTTAATTTCAACGAAAATCATTTGGCTCGCTTTGAAAACGTTTTGGGCCTTAGCCCACAGGCCGAGAGTTTAAAACTAGGCTCTGATACCAACCTAAAACACCCCAAACCCGGCCCACAAGCTTTGACCAGATTTGGTATGTTCCTCAAGTAAACTGGTTTCAAATACTTTGTTACTTAGAGAAAAACTTGTGCAATTTTAGAAAAAATATATCGATTTGGGTTGGGCTTAGATCGAAACCCACTTATTTACTTAGAAATCATTTAATTACGATGACAAAACAATTTAGGGTTTATTTTTAAATAAATAATTCTTAAGTTGAACTTTAATCAAAAATAGTTCGTAACATAGAAAATTAAAAGTTTAAACAGAGATAAAGAAATCCTACTTGGGCCTCATGGCCTTATTACATCAATCAAAACCCAAAATAAAATTTAAGTACTGAGTAAAATAAAAGCCCAAGTCTTTAAATTTTTCCTTACGATGCATGGCCACCTTTAGCTCCTGCCGACCCAGTCCATTATTGCTCATTACCTAAAAAAAATGTTTCCCCAACGGGGTGAGTCAACCAGACTCAATGTGTACATGGCACTAAATCGCAATAGAATCAGGCATACAGTAATTATACATTCAATCATAAAATACAAGTTATGATGCATTCCCAAACCCAAACCTAATTGTCCATCCGCTACACACCCCCGTACTTGCCAAACACACCATGGGGACTACTAAGTCGACCCTCCTTCCGCTACACACCAATTTGCGGGCTTAAGGCTCCGCATCTGTGGTCTTAGAAAACTACTTTTCAGATTACTGTGGTCTTAGATCACCACTTTTCGACATCGTGGTCGTAAGTCACCACTTTTCGATTCATCGTGGTCTTAAATCACCACTTTTCACTTCCCTTTCAATATACAACCAAATGCCCCATAAGCATGCATAATATACCATAGTTCAAATTCTTATCATATTCTCATGTTATGAATAACATTTTTTATATTCCTAGTAGAAGTAGGAAACGTACCTGAGTACTTAGTACCATATCATGGTACTTTAGCCATGCTCATATTTCTATTAACATATATTTTATTATATGCAACCATAATTCATATTACAAAAATAGTGTGGAGTACACACCTGATTCGCTTAATGAAGTCCTCGAAAATCCCGAAGAGAGTCGATCACAGATTTAGATCTCAAATCCTACATAAGTTAATCACTTACTATTTAAAAGACCATTCGGCCATTTTTCCAAATACAACTAGGATTTGTATTACTTACCTTGTAACTGAATTGATTTTAAGAATCAAGTGCCGGATCTTTGTATTCCTCCCTTGTGAATTCGGCTAAACACTATATTACTCCATAGGTTAGTTTTCGGCTTCTGATAATAAATCTAAATATTTAAAATAGCCTTGGCCGAATATCCTAAACACATACCTTGTGATTTCAAATCCCGAAAAGTAACCCTTGGCTATGGAGATGTTGAAATCCCTACACACATATGTTAGATCTAATTTCCATATCACTTAATAATCTTAAATCAATTGGCCTTTGGCCTAAACCATGCTTTTCTTACCTTAAATCCTTCGATCTGAAATCCCGGAGTTCCTCCTTTATTATTTGGCCAAAAGACAACCAAAAGAATCAGTTCCCAAATCTTGGTTGAAAGAGAATAAACAACAAGAATCCATTATTCTTACCTTATCACCATAGTCGATGGCACCCTTGATTGAAGCCACAGAGATTCGGCTATAGAGACTTAAATAGGAATCAAAGAGGTTTCGGCTTGACAGTAGAAGAGAAAAGAAGAAGAAAAGAGGAGAAGAAAATTCGGCAGAGAGAGTTTGCCAGGAAATTTTCGGCAGGGCAGAGAAAGAAACAAACTGATGAGTAGCCCTCCTTCCTTCCTTTTATAGGCAAAATTATCAGCTAAAGAGTCTCTTTCTTGGCCACCACTCCTCTATCTGATAACTTTATCTTTTTAATATGATAAATAAAAGGATTTAATCCAGTATTTATCTCTTCTAAATAATCCAATTTAAAAATCTAAAAAAAATCCCTTATTTATCACTTAATAGCCGAATTTTAAAGAGGATAAACCTCTCTTTTTCTAGATGCCTTGCCGTCCACTCCTTGTGCTTCTGGAAACAAAAATAAAACTTTCTTTATTTGCTTCCCAAGTGGCTCGAACTCAGGCCCATTCCTCTTGTACATGGCGCCATTTCCATAGGCCCTAAGTGGCATCTTCAGGCCACTTTTCCAAGCCTGTTTGTGTGTCAAATTTCACCAACTTTTTCTTTTAAGGCCACCTTGCCTTAATTTCCTATTTTAAACTTTAAAACTTGACATTTCTAAGTCATTTCTAAGTTTCCTAAAATTTTTGATCGGCTCTGTAAACTTGCCATTTTCTTACATTTCCAAGTTTCCAGAAATGTGTATTTTCCATTTTTGTATCATTTCCTTACATTTCCTAGTTTCCAAAAATGTTCATGTCTATGCATTTCTAAGTTTCCAAAAATGTTCATGTCCATGCATTTCCAGGTTTCCAAAAATGTTCATTTCCAATTCATTTCCATACATTTCTGAGTTTCCAAAAATATCAAAAATTTATTCATAGTGCTTAAGACAGGTTATTTCGTACACTTATACTGAAAATGCATAGGCCCTTTCCAGGATGTTACACGTAACCGACTCCCGAACCCTATTTTTCTCTGAAATTTTGACGTAGACCTAAACTTGGCCCCTTTTTTAAGAAAATTCGAAAAAAATGATTTTTCTTTTAAAAGGAGGATTTATTAGGTTTCCGATCACACCTAGGAAAAAGGATCGGTGGTGACTCCCTTTTTTTAAATAAAATTGAAACTTTGCTTTCAATAATTTCCTCAATTAGCACTCGTACAAAATATTAGGTCGCTACAATAATCATTTGATTATTTTTATTGAAATTTGATTTTTATTGTTTAAATCACTGCTTGGAAATATAGAAAAAAATTATAGACAATTTCTTTTCGCTAAATAATAGATAGATTTGTTGAGGAATCGAATTGGCAGCTAAAATGATACTATATACCCTAACAAGATTCAAATCCCATATACCTGTAGCATTACTAATCTTATTCGCAACTGTCTTGTCCCATTCTCTTACGTGCCCATCTGACATCATAACTGCCAATTAGTGCCATATCTACACAAGTCCCTTCCACGTAGTATACTCCTCCAAACTTAAGAGGCTTGACTTTTTGGATTCAACCCTATCAAAACTATATTTGCTGTACCATAGTGTTTTGAGCAATTTAACTTGTTCCATTAAAAAACGTCAGGCTTGATTCATAAGCCTGGTTTTCCTAAGGCCCCCTTTGGGCTACATAACCAGTCCCTCCTTTTAGCTTTCTACCATTCCAATAAATGTTACATATAGTAGCAGGTTCTTTGAAGCAGAACATATGATAAACATACATATTGCTCAGCTGTATGTCACACACGGCCGTGTGGATAAGCCCATGCCATGTGCATATTAAAAAGCCTAAAAAATAAGGCATGCTTTCATCCAAAACTTAGTACGAAGCCAAATCAAAATAAACCATTTCCATACTTTAAAAACACATTTAAACAAGCCTAAATGTAACACCCTTTACCCGTATCCAATGCCGAAACAAGGTACGAGGCGTTACCGACTTAAGATTCTTGAACATGTAAAATCACATCATAGGCGTATAACAACCATCAATATTGGCCATCTCCAAATAGCCTCAATCAAAATGAACACTTATTAAATAAGGGCCAACATTTTAGGCCACCAGAAATATGACATATATGACAAAATGAACAAGCCTACGATACATGCCATAACCCAAAAATTAATGTATCTAGATATACCAAGTGTTCCAATTAATAGTGTGATCGAGTCTCCGACGTCTACTGATCTCTGAGCTAACTTGGCGATACTACAAGGCAAGGGAAAAGAGAAGGGAAGTAAGCATAAATGCTTAGTAAGTTCATATGCAGATAATGAGAAATTAATAAACTTGTATGGATGAATCCTCACAATAATTTCTTAAGATGATATAGTCATTATATCACATGCTTACACCTTATTACTCATGTTCACATTAATCTGTCTACTTGAGTCACTGTCACTAAATTATTTATTTCTCAAGATACAGAGCTCCAAATGAAGAACCGTTAATTTTTCCTGAAACTAGACTCATTTATCTTCTTACCTTAAAATTTCCAGAATTTTTGGCTTATCCAATTAGTACAGTTTATTCATTAAAGTCTTCCCATGTTTCACTCTTTGACAGTTCTACCCTATCTTCACAAAATTTAAGATATCTCATTGTACAGAATTCAAATAATGTTTTCACTTATTCCATAAAAAAATAGACTCACTAAGGATTCTAATAATATAAACCATGCCCCATAACTATTTTTGTACAATTTATAATGATTTTTCAAAGTCAAAACAGGGGATCACGTAATCATTCTAAACCAGTTTCACAAGAATTTAAATATCACATAATATGAAATTATTTTGTTTACACTGTTTCTTTTATGTGAAAATAGACTCATTCAGATTTAATTTCATATCTTACACAGCCTTTAATTCAATTTCCACCATTTTTGGTGATTTTTCAAAGTTATACTAATGCTGCTACCCACAACTGTTTTAATGTCAATTTCACTCATTCATTAATTCTTTTAATTCTTTGTGTTCACTTTCATTTATACGCACTGACACCAAAGCATATTATAACTTGGCTCTTAACAACCAAGTGATCATAGACACATCTTACTCATTTGATAAAACAATGCAATTAAACACATATAGTAAGCTATCATAGCTTAGTAAGTTATAAGCAATTTCATGATAACAATGCATTAAATCACTATATCATGACTTTACTAAAAATTTAATAGACAAAAATCCATCATCTATTCATTTACTTGTGCAACCACAAAACATTTCTTATCTTTCAAATTAAAGCCGAACCTAATGTGAATATCTGGTTCCCATACATTATCGATATTTTCAAGTTCCAAACTATTTAAACATATACCATATACCAATTTCCACATATCCGAATCATATTTTGTAATTCATATAACAATCATTATGATTTGTAAACTTTTTCACATATCAATTTATATCATCCAAACTATACATTTAAAAGAAGCATTCCATCCAATCCACAAATAATCACTTTCTCTTGATTTCTGACAACAACATCTCATAGTATCAAAACTCACCGATTTCGATCTTTGAATTGAAAATTTACTTGCACACTTAGTACTTATTAACCGATTTCGCACACTTAGTGCTCGGTAATTAAATTCTCACATTTAGTGCTCACTGACTGATTTCGCACACTTAGTGCTCGGTAATTCAATTCGCACAATTAGTGCATTTCTCAATCTTATTAGACATTTATATATATATACACACACATAAGAATTAAACCTCCACTACAAATCTACGAAGTAGCTTATTTCAATCTCCATAATCACATCCTATTCGAGTGTACCAATGACACATATACATACCTCACATTCGGCTATATCATTAATCTATATACATACTTCCATTAAATTCATGTACACCACTATAAATAAATTCAATTCAGCTCAATTGCTTATGAACTTACCTCAACGCGAATCGATCATTGTGATTGACATTTCCCCGTACTTGGTCCAAATCTCAATTTCTTTGATCTAAAATGTCACATTTCACTTAATTATCACTCACATTATTCATTTTAATGCAAAAATCATACTACGACAAATTTACAATATTGCCCCTAAACTTTTACATATTTACACTTTTACTCCAATACTCGAAAATTAAACTTCAGCTCTTATTCATATGTTTTGTAACATGCTGATCATTTTTCCCCTCTATGGCAACATCAAATTCTTACTCTAACATACACTTATGAACAATAACAACTTTTACCAATTAGCTTGTTTTACTCGTTCTCACCGAAAATCACTTAGTAAAAATCATCCCTCTACTCATAAACATGCATAATCTACCATCAAATATCAAAATACACAAGCTTTCAACAATGGCATAATTCAAAATATCCACCAAAATAAAAAATTCAAGCATGAGTTTTGTAGATAACTTACCGACGATCTCAAAAACGTAAAAATTATTAAAAACGGGCTTATCAATAAGCTAGGAAGCTTGGCCGAATGCTTGAAGCTTCAATGGCTGTTCATCTTTCTCATTTTCGGCGGAAGATAATGAATAGAAAGATGAAATTTGGCTTTATTATATTTTATTACCATTATTTACCTTTTTACTAAATTAACCTTTAAAAATAATCAAATTTACACAAATGCCAAACCAAATATGATCCATTAACTCACAATTGGATTAATTATCACATAAGGACCTTTCCTGTATTGTTCTATAGCTATTTGACACTTTTAACTTATAGAACCCAACTTTTACGCTTTACGCAATTTAATCCTTTTTACCGAATTAACCACTTAAACAATAAAATTTTTTTTACGAAAATTTCACACAACTCTAATATCGTGCTTTAAATATTAAAATAATAATAAAATAAAATTTTCAATCTCGAATTGTAGTCCCGAAATCACTGTTCCGACTAAGCCCAAAATCGGGCTGTTACACTAAAACATGCCAAAACAATCAATTAAGTGCCTAATCAATGTGTTCTTATTGACACTACAATTCAATTATCAACCTCAATTCACATGACACATAAACTATTTGCATTCAAATTTATAAGTTCATATATAAAATTCACACCAAACTTATAATTTCTTCATTAAATAAGGTTTATATCAAAAGACCAAAACAACTTTATATAAACATATTCACACCAAGATTAAAGGCACATACATAAGTAAGCTTATACCAAGCTTAATACATAACATTTGTAATAAGTATCCAAGCATATACAAAAACACCTATTACATATGAGCCTTATACATGCCATTTATAACCGTAACCAAAACATTAAAAATCAACCAAAATGATCGGCGGATAATGGGATAGGCTCCGACAAGATTCTAACCGATTAAGCTTTCCGATGGTCTATAAAATATAGGAAAACAACTATGTAAGAATTTAATGTTTAGTAAGCTCGTATAAGAGAAACTTAAACTTGTCATTCCTTAATATTTAATCATTCAGTCATGCTCATTAAATCATATAGTACTTGACTTTCCTAAACACCACAATTCACATCATTAGTAAATAACTTAACAATTCATCATCTATGAAACATAGGATGCAACATGAAACGAGTTACATTTACTCACATTACTTCACATATGGGATTAATGCCCTTATTCATTCGTTTTCATAGCTCATTTTACCTTTTCATAAAATCATCGATATCTGTAATTTCATATCTAAACCTTTCCATTATTTTACTTACCCATTGAACCGTATAGAATAACATCAGATACTCGAGAACACCTTTTCATATAACCATAACCTTTTCAATGATGCTCACATGAGCTGTGAAATGAGCCAGCTACACGAGCTGCGGGTTGGGATGTTAGCTACACGATGTTGCTCAAATAAGCTGTGGAGAATCCACAACAAATGCAAGACTTCAGTCATCGGTAGGACATCCAGGACCAATACCCGAACATATAATCCCTAATGACATGTCATTTGTATCCTAAGTATTCTCTAGTTGTCGTCAAGTATTCAATTATCGAATTATTACCGAATCAATTGTAAATAATATAATATTAACAAATAATCAACCAAAATAACATTTACTAAATATAAAATTCATGAGAACTTACTTTGACCAGAAATAAGCAACGCCATTGGGCTTTAGCGTCAGAATAGTGTCCAGAAATCGCTGCTTCTGAGTCGAATATGCAAGATACAGGCTAAGTTGAAAAGTCGCTAGAAAAAGGTACGGCGATAGAAGGTGAGAGAACAGAAATGCCTAATAAAATCAACGAGAAGAGTTGAAATTGGAGAATGGGAGAGAATAGACTGAATTTGTCAGATGAAAGACTCTTGAAGAAATTGCAGGGATGGGTAGTTCCACAAAGAACAAGAAAGAAAACGAAGTTGTGATAGCTAGAATGGGCAAACAGACACTAAATGAATCTGCTAATCAAAAGTCGGCTGATCAACAGTTGCAGGAAGTGGATGGGCTGACTTAGAATGGTGGCTTTATGGAAAAAACTTATATCGACTCCAAATGTAGAGCCGAAAACAGTAGCATGCATAATAATGACCAACTATGTAAGAGATCAGAAAAGAGGAAAATGTGACATGGGAGATGGTTTATTGCATGATGAGAATGCTCATGAGAATAGGTATAAAAAGTGGTTGGTGTCCCAAATGGGACGAGTGGGGCTAACAGTGGTGTACAGCTTGGAGATAATTTTGGAGATTTGATGAATGACGCTCTGTCAATGGTTAAATCCAAGAAATTTAAATTAATAGAAGAATTTGTTATGGTGAATAACTCCATGAAAGTTTAGTTGAGTTAGGGAAGGATAACTCTGAACAGAAGGAGAATGCAAGCATGGAATCAAAAAGAAAAAAAAGAGAATAATCACCTTAAATGGAAGTTCTACGGTGAGGCGGATGAATTGGTGCGTCGAAAAGAAAGTAAGAAATAAGCCAAAATAACCGGGAGTAGATAAAAAAAAGAACAAGAAAAAAGAAAAACATTTCGGTGCAAGTATTGTGATGTAAAAGATTGTATATAATTATCATAAGATTGACTATTTGTTACTTTTAACTTAGAGTTCTTAATGAGACTTATTTTTTCCAGAAACCTTTTGTTGATAGTGCTGAACATTTGACTGAGGATGTTGTATCTATATTTCCATTCATTGATAACCTTGAGCAGCGGATATACGGGACCTCATAAAGTCTGCTTGTGAAGGTGAGAATGTGGAGATCCATTTCAGGAAGCTAAACCCATACCAGGTGAGATAGCTGGATTTTATTGCCCGAATTTTTTATTTTAATAATAACAAGCTGAATAGCTTTTTATAGCTAGGAGAGACTTTGAGTCTTTAGAATTAAAATTGATAAAAGAAATACCTTTCACATGGTGAAATTCCTATACTTAGTTATTCCAGTGATGTCATTCAGATTTCGTTTGGTTGCTGTTTTTTGCGCGCAAAATTTTTAAGAAAAGAATATGTAGTTTATTAATTAAAGCACAAAATCATATGATTTCAACATGACATTTTTATTAAAAATTGGCTTAAAGTAATTGCAGTTAACTGTTTGGTATTAAAGGAAAGAAAGTTATTCCTTTTATCATATTTTAAAGAATTCTTTCAATTATTTAAAAACTTGTTTGCTTTTGTATCACCCTTTTTTCTTCTCATAAAGAAAAATAACAGAAGAAACAATTAATTAGAGTCCGATATGTATTTTTGATTGATTGATGAAATATTCCTAACATAATAAAGACTTATTATGGTAGTGATCATTGCTTTTGGTCCTTGGAGATGAGTTTTGTTGAACTTGAAAGTGTTTCATTCATGTCTCTTCAGGTATTTATAAAAGCTGCAATTGATTCTTATTCTTTAATGTGTTTGAATAACTAATTAGTTAGAAATTATGGAAAGAATAGTTTCAACTTTGTTTGTAGGTGTTAAGCCACATGTTTAAGCTGCTGCCACTCATCTGATTTTTCTGTTTTGTTTGAATAATTCTCCTTGATTTTAGGAGATAGTTACCAGATTTCTTTGCTTATTTTTTTTCTCTATTTTGAATTACGGATACTAGTATATAAGTGTTGGAGTATTCAATAATAATAATTTGCATTCAAGTCTTCAAGTTTCATTCTAATCTAGAGCTTTCTTCTCCTCTCTTTTTTAGAAAATTACCAGCACATTTAGTGTGTAAACACCAACAAATTGGTATCAGAGCTTCTTTCTTCAGGGATCTGTGAGGTTATTAAAACGCAGAAGGAAAAGAAGACGAGGAAGTCAAAAGCAAAAGCTTGCCTGTTTGCAGTCGCGTCTCATATGATATTTACACGGATAATGTCCCTGAAGTCAGCAAAAGCAATCTAGGATTACCTCAAGGCAGAGTATACAGGAGATGAGAGGATTCGTGGAATGCAAGTGTTGAATCTAATCAGGGACTTCGAATTGCAGAAAATGAAGGAGTCAGAATCAGTAAAAGAGTACTCTGATAGACTTCTTAGTATTGCCAACAAGGTGAGGTTGCTTGGATCCGAGTTAAGTGACTCAAGAATAGTGGAAAAGCTGCTTGTAACTATTCCAGAGACGTTTGAAGCCACTATAGCCACTCTGGAAAACACAAAGGACCTATCGAAGATCTCTCTTGCAGAGCTCTTAAATGCTTTGCAAGCACAAGAGCAAAGAAGGGCCATGAGACAAGAGGGAGTGGTAGAAGGTGCCTTACCTGCCAAGCATCAAGATAACAGCAGGTATAAAAAGAAGAAGAACTTGAAGAACCAGCCAGCAAGTGGAGAGAATTCATTCAGCAATTACCAAAAGGGCAAAGGAAGAGACTCAAAGAAAACTTATCCACCCTGCCAACACTGTGGAAAGAAAGGCCATTCACCATTCAAATGTTAGAGAAGACCTGACGTCAAATGTTCCCAATGCTACCAACTTGGACATGAAGCAGTGATATGCAAAAACAAAAATTAGGTGCAAGAGGCAGATGCTCAAGTTGCTGACCAAGAAGAGGAAGATCGATTGTTCATGGTCACTTGTTTCTCAAGTAGGGAATCAAGTGAGAGTTGGTTGATTGACAGTGGTTGCACTAAGCACATGACATATGACAAGGAACTCTTCGAGGAATTGAGAACTACCGAGATTAAAAGGGTGAGGTTTGGCAATGGTGAACACTTGGCAGTGAAAGGAAAAGGCACTGTAGCTATCACAAGCTATGAAGGTACAAAAACCATTACAGATGTTCTTTTTGTGCCAGAGATTGATCAAAATCTTTTGAGTGTTGGTCAACTGTTGGAAAAAGGCTATAAAGTCTTTGTTTAAAAATAAACTGTGCTTAATCGTGGATGCCGATGGCAGAGATTTGTTCAAAGTCGAAATGAAGGCAAAAAGTTTTGCTCTCAATCCAATAGAGGAGGAGCAAATGGCCTTTAAATCAAAAGTAAGTGTCATTGAAATTTGGCACAAAAGACTCGGGCATTTTCATCATCGAGGGCTACTTCAAATGCAGTTAAAGAAGCTGGTGGAAGGGCTTACTGATCTTGAAGGTGATCTGTCCTACTGTCAAGCATGCAAATTTGGAAAACAGCATAGGTAAACACTTCCCAAGCAAGCCTGGAGAGCTTCGAAGAAGTTGCAGCTTGTTCATACTGATCTTTGCGGGCCTCAAAGAACACCATCATTAAATGGTAACCTCTATTATATGGCCTTTATTGATGATCTAACAAGAACGTGTTGGATTTTCTTTTTGAATAAAAAATTAGAAGTTGCTGGTGTATTTTGGAAATTTAAGGCCAGGGTAAAAAATGAAAGTGGTTGCATAATTCAGATTTTAAGATCTGATAATGGCAAGGAGTATACTTCAGAAACTTTCAATCGATTTTGCGAAGAGGCTGGAATCGAACATCAATTAAAGGCACCGTACACTCCACAAAAAAATGGAGCCAGTGGGAGGAGAAATAGATTCATAATGGAGATGACTCGTTGCATGCTTCACTAGAAGAATCTTCCAAAGAGTTTTTGGGCAGAAGCAGCAAACACTGCTTTATTTTTGCAAAATCAGATTCCCACAAAGATTGTAAAAGATCAGATGCCATTTGAAGCTTGGTATGGATATAAACCATCTCTAAAATTTCTTAAGTGTTCGACTGCCTATGTTTCACTTACATTCCACAGATCAAGCGTGACAAGCTTGACAAGAAGGCAGCAGCTGGCATTTTTATTGGCTATAGTACTGTCTCTAAGGCTTATAGAGTGTTTCAACCACAAACTGGACGTATTATTGTGAGCAGAGATGTTCACTTTGTGGAAGATGAGTAGGGGAGTTGGGAAGAGTCAAAAAAGGCAAATCAGACTTCAAGTGTGCCAAAACACTTGACCACTGTCAGCATGCTAGAGGAACTTGAAGATGAGGAGTGGCAGGATACGCTAACAGATGATACACCTGTTAGAGGTACAAGGCTACTCTCTGATATATATCAGAGATGTAATGTGGCTATTTGTGAGCCTACAGGGTACCATGATGGAAAAAATAGTCGACATTGGATGGCTGCAATGAAGGAGGAGCTCTCAATGATTGAGAAAAATAGAACTTGGGAGCTGGTTGATAGACCTCTTGACAGAAAAATAATTGGAGTGAGATGGGTGTTTAGGACTAAGCTAAATCCTGATGGCTCAGTCAACAAGTTCAAAGTAAGGCCAGTAGTCAAGGGATATGCTCAAGTGTTTGGAGTTGATTATTTAGACACGTTTGCACCGGTTGCTAGGCTTGACACAATCAGATTCCTTCTCGCTCTTGCTACTAAAAAAAACTGGAAAGTGTTTCAGTTGGACGTCAAGTTAGCATTCCTCAATGGTATTTTACAAGAAGAAATTTTTGTTGAACAACCTGAAGGCTTTGTAGACAAAGGAAATGAAGACAAAGTGTACTTGCTGAAGAAGGCATTGTATGGCCTAAAACAAGCTCCACGAGCCTGGTATAGTAGAATTGATGATCATTTGGTTGGTCTTGGATTTAAAAAAAAGTCAGTCTGAGCTCACTCTACATGTCAAACATGAAGGTACAAACATTTTAGTCATCTCTCTTTATGTAGATGATTTGTTAGTTACTGGGAGTAATCTTGATCAGATTGATCAGTTCAAGTTGGAGATGAAGAAGGTCTTTGAGATGACAGACCTTGGCTTAATGACTTACTTTCTTGGAATGCAAATTAAGCAGAGTTAAGATGAAATGTTCATTTGTCAAAAGAAGTATGCAAAAGAAATACTTATGAAGTTTCAGATGGAAGATTGCAAGGCAATGAGTACTCCTATGAATCAAAAGGAGAAGCTGGTCAAAGACGATGGAGCTGCCAAAGTGGATGAAGCTGAATTTAGAAGCTTGATAGGATGTCTAATGTATTTGACAGCTATCAGACCTGGCATTCTAAATGCAATAAGCATTTTATCTAGATTCATGCATTGTCCGAATGAGACTCACATGAGGGTTGCAAAGAGAGTCATCAGATACATCAAGGGAACTTAGAACTATGGAGTTAAGTTCTTGAAGCATGGAGAGTTTAAGCTAATTGGATTCTCTGACAGTGATTGGGGTGGTTCAAGTGATGACATGAAGAGTACTTCTGGTTATTGTTTTTGTCTTGGATTAGGGATGTTTTCTTGGAGCTCGAAGAAACAAGAAATTGTAGCTCAATCCACTGCTGAAGCAGAATTTGTTACTGCGACAGCCACCGTAAATCAAGCTATCTGGTTAAGAAAGATCCTAACTAATTTGAATCTAAAGCAGAAGCAAAGTACAGAGATCTTTGTTGATAACCAAGCTGCTATTACAATCTCTGACAATCCAGTGTTTCATGGCAAGACTAAGCACTTTAACATCAAACTGTTCTTTGTACGAGAAGTGTAGAAAAGTGGTGATGTATCTCTTTGTTACTATGAATTTGAAAATCAAGTTGCAGATATCCTCACCAAACCATTGCCACTTAGCAAGTTTGAAAGCTTCAGGAAGAAACTTGGAGTTTGCAGCATCTAAAAATGGAGGAGTGCTAAGCCACATGTTTAAGCTGCTGCTACTCATCTGATTTTTCTATTTTGTTTGAATAATTCTCCTTGATTTTAGGAGATAATTACCAGATTTCTTTGCTTATTTTTTTCTCGATTTTTAGGTATGGATACTAGTATATAAGTGTTGGAGTATTCATTCTAATCTAGAGCTTTCTTCTCCTCTCTTCATGATGTTGCTTCTCCATTGGGACTATATGATTGAAGTAGTTTTTTCTTTCATTACCACCAGATCATCTTGAAAGAATTGTCTGTTAATATTGATAGGAAAAAGATTCTGGTCAGAATAGTGCGTACATATTTATTTTCTCTTCCTTTCCACCCCTAAGATCCATATTTTTTTTCATTTTTTAGATTGAATCTATTTCTGGAATAGTGGTGATGCGATGGATTAATTCATAGTTAGGAGAATTGTAGGTTGGGTGGATCGAACCCTTCAACAAGAGGTAAATAAAGTTTTCTTTATTCTCTTCAAAAGCCATGTCTTTCCCTTTCTTTTGTTGTTTTGCCACCTGTCTCTCTCTCACCTTTTTGATTTAGAAATGAATATTCTTCTTTATTGTCCTTCTTGCTTCTGTTGTTGCAACATATATATATTTAATAGCTTTTTCTATTTACTGTTCTAATGGTGGGATGGGGTTAACAATTGATTGAGGTAAAAGTGTAAAGCTAGTGTATTCAGGTATGGTATGTTGTTAATGAACATGGATTCTTGTGGTACATAATGTTTCATGAACCCAATCCAGTGTAGACCTAATAAAGTTGAAAAAGTATTTAAGAATTGACGAAATATGTGAGTGTGGTAACAAAATGAAATGGATGCAATGTAGATTTAGTTGTGATGTTTTGCAGAGTGGTAGTTGTCATCAAGTTGAGTTGCTTTGACCTGATTTTGTCAGAAGTTTATTTTTTCCATAATTCATAGGAAGTTTTTGTTATAATTAGCTAAATGTATATTCTCCAGATTTTTTTGTATCTTGGTTGATTCTTTCAAGTTGATAAAGCTTATTTTCTCTTTTCAATGATGGGACCCCATATCACCTCAACAGCGGCATGGGAGTTCGATTGTTGAAGTTTATATGATCGTTGAGGAGGTATGAACATTCAACTGTCTATTTATTCCCAATCTGTTTAAATGAAGCAGTTGATTATTTGATGAATGATATTTATCAGGATTCCTCCTCTAGTTTGCTATTTTTCAAAGGTTCAACATTGTGTGGTTCACTATTTGTTAAAATAATCTCAAGGAAACTATTCTCTATAACCCTTTTGCTTCGAGAAGTGAGAACGACTTTTGTTGTTCATATTCCATTATTTTCCTCTCTTTAACATGTTTTCAGTTTTAATCATTCAAAACCTATTTTCCTGTTAGAAAACAATGGAAAACCTTTTCACTCTGTCTAGAAAAAAGTTATCAGAACTGATAACTAGGAACAAGTTTACACATGTCCCAAACTTTTACACTTGCAATCATCCTTTAGTTTGTTTGTAAATATACATTTTAATCACCAGATTTTGGATAGTTCTTGTGTATCCTCCTTATATTGTCTGTCTATTTGCAGTCATTCATCCCTTATGCATTTTCTTCTTCTACTATTTGCTAATTAGAGAAAGAAAAAAGAATCTATGAATAAAATTCTGAAACTTATAGACATTTTCTATAGGTGGTTTTATTATGTGGCGTCAAATTTGGAATTCATTATGCATTTAGAGTCTGTATCACAGTCCTCGGACAACAGATGTAGCTATTATGATTTTGCCTTATAAGATGGCTTTTAATCCTCTTGGAATCTATAAGGTTTGCTTAGTACCAGCCTACTTGGACCGTCTCAAGATATAATAGATTTGAATAATTTGATTATATGCTCTCAATGAACTCTGTCATACTTAGGAACTACAATGGTAGTAAGCAAAAGGAAATTGGAAAATTATCTAAATTTATTGTGATTTACACTCGACATGTTTGCTTTTATCTCCCCAAAGTATTAGCTCCAGCTATGATCTCTGCTTTATCTGTTTCAACTAATTGATCCATTGAATATTTTACTACCAAAGATGAGTGGTTTTGTTCCAGACTTGAATCAATGTGTGTTTGTGTTCAATCTTAGCTCATAACTGATTGTTAATATGGTAAATGGTAATAGAATGGATTTTGATGATTCACTAGTTTTATTTATTTGGAGTTTGATATTATTGAAATGGGAGACATTGGTTAATATCTCTAACAAATATTTGACTGCTACCAGTTGGGGAACATTTTTCACAGGCTCTTGGAATCTGGAAACTCATAATTTTGAAAAAAAATTTGTATCTTTTTATATCTTTTTTCATTTCATTCTGGAGATATTAATAGTATATTCTACTTTCTTTCTGTTTTTGGGTGCAGATGAGTAGATCGCTTTTTGGCATTAAAGTTCCAATGAGGCTTACAGAACTCAATGCTTTTTTCGTGGCATTGATAATGCATTTCAAGTATATGCAAATCATATTGTGGATAATTTCGGTCAGTATCCTTTATGATAATATTCTAATTAAGTTGATGGACTTCATTGTCATTAATATGAAAGAAACTATTGCATTGGTGGTAGTCAGTATAATTTTCCCTCTATTTTGTGATAAAATAGAACTGAAAAAATAACCACTGGAGTTACATCAGTGACCTTGAACATTTCCTTGGATCTGTTCCTTATTAGACTGGTTAAAAACATGGAACAATTTAGGACCAACCTCTAATGTTCCTGTCGTGCGGAAACGTGTAAAAGAGTATAATTATTGTATTGAAAAATCACACTAAGTTCAATTCCCAGGAAAGAGAGGTGGATTACGAGGATCACTTAAGTACCAGATCTTTCCTAGCCAGAATATCCCTCTATCGTAAGTTAATAGCACAATAAATAACTACAATCACACTCACAAGATATGAAAAATAAATAATAATTAACACCAAAATTTTAACGAGGTTCGGCAAGTTTTGCCTACGTCCTCGAGCACTATCAAATATATTTCACTCCAAAAATACAAGTGAAAATATACAAATAGGGAGAGAGAATAATGCCTTAAGTAGAGAATGGCAAATGTTGGGATGAAGAAAATGAGAGATGGTTAGGCCTATTTATAGTTGAGGTTCAGGGATCAACTTGCAAAGTACCTATACAAATAGGGACCAAAATAGCAATTATCCCATGCCAATTGTCACCCATTAACTTTCAGTGCTTATTTCCAACTATTTCCAACTTTGCTTACAGCCAACTATCTTTGACTTTTCAAAGATAGTGGCTGCCAATAATCTCCACCTTGAAGATTTGATTAGGATAATCTTATCTTCACACAATTCTTTCTGCCCTTGCCAACAATATTTGATAGTGCCTTCTTCAACTGTTAAACTTGCAGGATATTGATCAAGTTCAAACAATGTTCAAACTTGGTTGCTGTTACCACCATGGTCATCATATCTGAGGGATTATCTGTAGTCTTGATCTTCTGAAGACAAATTTTCCCCTCATCAATAATTTCCAGCACAAAATAGAATCGTACGTCAATATGCTTTGTACGTGCATGATAGACTTGATTCTTTGCTAAATCAATAGCACTTTGACTATTACAATACACATTAACATGCTCCTGAACCAATCCCAAGGTTTTAATCATACCTTGTAACCAAATAGCTTCCTTTACAAAATTTTGTTCTGACCATGTATTCGCTTCGTGGTTGACAACGCAATCAGAGACTGTGAGAGTAAACTTCCAACTGATTGGTCCTCCAGCAAGTGTAAACACATAACCGGTGGTTGATCTTCGTTTATCCAAATCACCGGCATAGTCAGAATTAACGTACCTAATAACACCTTCACCAAGTGTATTATCCTGCTCGAACAATAATCCAAAATCCACAGTTTTTTGAATATACTGTAAAATCCATTTCACAGCTTGCCAATGTCCTTTTCCAGGATTATGCATATACCTGTTCACTATACTAACTGCCTGTGAAATGTCGGGTCTTGTACACACTATTGCATACATCAAGCTACCCACTGCATTAGAATACAGAACTTGCAACATGTATTCTCGTTCTGTATTCGTCGAAGGAGATAATTGTGCAGAAAGCTTGAAATGAGAAGCCAATGGGGTACTTACAGGTTTTGTCTGCTCGTTCATGCCAAACTGCTGTAGTACCTTCTTCAAATACTGCTTCAGGGACAAGCTAACTCTGCCATGGGCTCTATCTCTACATATTTCCATGCCAAGAATCTTCTTAGCTTCACCAAGATCTTTCATCTCAAACTCGAGATTGAGTTGAGCCTTCAATCTCTCAATCTCCGCTTTGCTCTTAGATGCTATTAGCATATCATCAACATATAAGAGCAAGTATATGAAAGTTCCTTCTTGTAGCTTCTGGAAATACACGCAATGGTCAAATTTACTTCTTGTGTACCTTTGCCCTTTTATGAATCGATCAAATCGCTTGTACCATCGCCTCTTCTGAGATTGCTTCAATCCATAAAGTGACTTTGTCAGTTTGCACACCCAGTTTTCTTTACCAGCAACCTTGAATCCATCTGGCTGAGTCATATAGGTTTCCTCTTCCAAATCACCGTGTAAAAACGCGGTCTTCACATCAAGCTGAACTAGTTCAAGATCATATTGTGCAACCAAGGCTAGCAAAATCCGAATAGACGAATGCTTCACAACTGGAGAAAACACTTCATTGTAGTCTATTCCTTCTTTCTGAGTGTAACCCTTTGCTACCAATCTAGCCTTGTACCGAATTTTATTTTTACTAGGAAATCCTTCCTTCTTTGCATATATCCATTTGCATCCAATTGCCTTCTTTCCCTTGGGCAATGTCATTAACTCCCAAGTCTTATTTTGATGAAGAGACTGCATTTCTTCATTCATTGCTTGCTTCCACTTTACACCATCAGGGTTACTTATTGCTTCTGTGTAAGTAGAAGGAGCATCATCATCTGCAATTGGAAGTGCATAGGCCACTATATCATCAAAGCGAGCAGGCTTTCGAATCTCTCTTCTTGGCCTCCTATATGCAATTGAATCTTGTTGCTGTAGAAGTTCTTGGGTCGGAACCTCTTCATCAACTGTTTTTTCAATATTAGCTCGATCATTATTAACCTTTTCAAGCTCCACCTGCTGCAAAGTACTACTGGTTTTGTCATCCTTTTGTGAATCCTTTAACATGGTTGATTCATCAAAAGTCACATCTCTGCTAAAGACAATCTTCCTTGTATCAGGACACCAGAGACGGTATCCTTTTACTCCACTAGTTTACCCAAGAATAATGCTTTCTTTGCTCTTGGGTCTAACTTTGATTCTTTTACATGATAATATGCAGTGGAACCAAAAACATGTAAAGAATCATAATCAGTAATAGATTTACCAGTCCACTCCATAGGAGTTTTTCCATTTAGTGCAGCTGATAGCAAATGGTTAATTAGGTGGCACGCATATGTAACTGCCTCAGACCAAAATTCTTTGCCCAATCCAGCATTGGACAACATACATCGAACTTTCTCCAGTGTAGTTTGATTCATGCGTTCTGCCACCCAATTCTGCTATGGTGTATCTCGAACAGTGAAGTGACGCACGATGCCCTCATCTTGACATACTTGTAGAAATGGATCATTTTTGTACTCAGTACCATTATCTGATCGAAGTCGTTTGACCTTTCGACCAGTATGAGTTTCCTCCATCTTCTTCCATTTCAGAAATGCATCCAATACTTCACTTTTTCTTTTCATTAGATACACCCATACTTTTCTTGAATAATCATCAACAAAAGTAACAAAATAGTGCATACCTCCCAAAGAAGCCACTTTGGTAGGTCCCCACACATCACTATGAACGTAGTCCAGAATTCCTTTCGTATTGTGAATTGTTGAACCAAACTTTACCCTCGTCTGCTTGCCCAGAACACAATGTTCACAGAATTCCAATTTTCAAGAATTTGCACCTTTCAACAAGCCTTGCTTCGCCAAAGTCTGCAAAGCTTTTTCACCAGCATGTCCCAATCGCACATGCCATAACACAGTAGCCTCTGACCGTGCATCTTTGCGTAAATGTTGATGTTGATCCAATAAGCTGTACTTCCATTTAAAAGTACAAGTTATTTCTCCTTGTGCCTTTCATCACCGTCAAATTCCCAGCTGCTACCTTTAGTAATCCATCTCTCAAAGTGATTATGAGCCCTTTAGATTCTAATGCCCCTAATGAGATGAGATTTTTCTTCAAGCTGGGTACATAACGAACATCAGTCAATACTTGGATTAAGCCGTCGTGATTCTTCAATTGGATTGTACCTACCGTCGTGATTCTTCAATTGGATTGTACCTACTCCCATTGTCTTACAAGCACTATCATTGCCCATAAGAACAACTCCACCTTCTAGTTCTTTAAGACTAGAAAACCAGTCCTTATTAGGACACATATGGTAAGTACATCCTGAATCCAAAATCCATTCATCCGTATGACATGCCATTGCCATGCCAACCAAGCTAAAGTCTGACTCCTCATCATGCTCCGCTACACATGCATTAGAAATAGCCTTGCCCTTTTGTAACTTAGGACAATTCTTTTTCCAATGCCCTTTCTCACGACAAAAGGCACACTCATCTTTCGCGGGTCTCCCTTTGGACTTTCCCCTTCTACGAGGTTTGCTGCTGCTTGAACGACCTCTTGCTGTTAAGACTTCTACAGTTGTATCTCTGTGATCTCTTTTATCTTTCTTTCGAGTCTCAGATCTATACAATGCACTACAGACTGCATCAAATGTGATTGTATCCTTCCGACATGAAGCAATGTGGTGGTAAGATGATCATATTCATCAGGAAGGGAATTCAACAACAATAATGCCTTGTCTTCGTCTCCAAATTTCTCATCCAAATTTAGCAAGTCTGCTAAAATTTTATTGAATGAGTTCACATGGTCATTCATCGACATACCGGGTGCATACCTGAATCGAAAAAGTTTCTTTTTCATATAAAGCCTATTTTCAAGGCTTTTCGTTAGAAACTTTTCTTCCAATGTGTCCCACAATTTCCTCGCTGATGTCTCTTTCATGACAGAGTACTTCTGCTCTTTGGCCAAACATAGACGGATTGCACCATAAGCTTGTCTATTAATCTTGGCCCACTCCTTGTCATCCATATTGTCAGGTTTTACTTCAAGGGCTATATCTAGCTCTTGCTAACATAAGACATCCAGGATCTCACATTGCCACATACCAAAATTATTGGTACCATCAAATTTCTCTACTTCAAATTTTGCATTGGTCACCGTAGTCCTTGCTGATGGCGATGCCTGTGCCATTTTTCTCCTCAATCCCAACTACTGTATACGTGAACAGTACCGTATATGTGAATAGTGCCATAAACGATCGTACTCCCCAAGTACAAATCTAGCTCTGATACCAATTATTGTGCGGAAGCGTGTAAAAGAGTATAATTATTGTACTGAAAAATCACACTAAGTTCAATTCCCAATAAAGAGAGGTGGATCACGAGGATCACTTAAGTACCAGATCTTTCCTAGCCAGAATATCTCTCTATCGTAATTTAATAGCACAATAAATAACTACAATCACACTCACAAGATATGAAAAATAAATAATAATGAACACCAGAGTTTTAACGAGGTTCGGCAAATTTTGCCTACATCCTCGGGCACTATCAAATATATTTCACTCCAAAAATACAAGTGAAAATATACAAATAGGGAGAGAGAACAATGCCTTAAGTAGAGAATGGAAAATGTTGGGATGAAGAAAATGAGAGATGGTTAGGCCTATTTATAGTTGAGGTTCAGGGATCAACTTGCAAAGTACCTATACAAATAGGGACCAAAATAGAAATTATCCAATGCCAATTGTCACCCATTAACTTTCAGTGCTTATTTCCAACTATTTCCAACTTTGCTTACAGCCAACTATCTTTGACTTTTCAAAGATAGTGGCTGCCAATAGTTCCCTTGAATGGGGCTTGAATGACATGATATACTAGGTAAGTTTTAGCAGCTAGATGATTATGACAAGTTAAAAATTGGACTCTAGATATCATGCATCAATTTGACAACAGTTGCATAAAACTTGTGAATAAGCATTGTATCTCAATTTGCATGAAAAGTTGGACCTAAAGAGGTTGATGGAAGATTTATGATATATTCATTGCTGATAATATCTTCGGCCATCTGGATTCTGCGAGGTTATTATGGAATGAGCATTGTCAGTACTTTTTAATACTTTTGGACCATCCCTTCTTAACATGGATGGTAGTCTTGGATAAATCTAGAAATTATTATCAAACGAAATACTCTTAAAATCAGTTAATCCTTGTATCTTGGCAAACATTATATGTTGTTGGTTGACTATCTGTCTACATTTTGGTGCTTTAATCTTCAACTTGATTGATTTCAGTGGACATTCTCAGATTTCTACATTATAGTGCTGTGTCCTTTATTTTTCCTCCCTGATGAAGTACAAGCTCTCTTTGGATATTGGTCGGATACTGTCAAAGAAAGAAAACTACATTCCCTAGATTCGGTTCTATCGATTTTCTGTCCCTTCTATTTAAGAAAGCAATAAAACATAAAAAAGGGTAGGCTAGAAAGCTATATTCCTCTCTTTTCTTTTTCTTCCATTCTCCCCTCTGGGAAAATTGCTTAATCTAAAATCTCTGATCTATGTGTGCTTGTTTTTCCATTTATTTCTAGGTTATTAATTGCTTGATTATACTAATTACATCATGGCAGCTCATATTTTCTATAAGGTGAAAGGCATAAAAAAAGAATATTGGCTAACAATTCTTTTTCATGTTTTGTAGATAAATTAGACCACTCCTTAGATTTTATTATCATCATTATATATCCTAAGCTTATTATATATGTGTGCACACACACAAACAGACATCCATAAACACAGAATAGAAATAAATTTTGCACCTTGCTTCATTTTGGCGAGCTCTTTCTTTCACCTTGTGCCCTCAACAACAATGAAATCTTTATGGCATTGTTCTTTTGCATCTCTTTTGTTGTTGTTGATATTTGAGTTCTTTTTGAGGTTTCAATCTGTTTCAATCCTTTTTTTCTACTGTTTTTTCTTTGCATTCCCTCCAATACAGACCTTGATGTGTCAGTTTCACAAATGCAGCTAGCAAAGATGATCTAATTCCACCTTTACCTGTTCTCACCCGATATAGAAGAAAAGCTGGAATAAAGGCTTTTGTGAAGAAGGAGCTATTCGACTCTCGGCTACCAGATCAGAGAAGGTCCATCAATATTAATGTCCTAACAACGCCAACCCTATGTGTTCAGTTAAACACTTTATATGTGAGTTCAAGCTTCATTTTGTGCTTAACATGTGTGTGGATGATTTTATTTATTTCTCCTACTTTTTCTATTTTGGGGGGTAGGGGAGGGAAGGAGGGGCGTGCATAGGATTGGTTGAAGTGGTTTTTTTATTTTTATCAATATTGAATAATTAATATTTCTGTTTCAGTAGTTGCTACTGCTTGTTCCATGGTCGAAATAATCTTCCTATCGTTCATTATAACTGGTGGAACAATCATTTAAATTTTCCTTATGTTTGTAAGGCCTACTTTATGTACTCTGCCAATTTAATTTTTTATCAAACCAGAAAAGCTAAGTTGTGGTATATTGATAAGTAATAATCTTATAATATCTCCAACAAGTCTTAAGCAAGGCATTAATCTGTTGATTTGCAGTCACCCTTCCTAGCCTTCTATAGAAAAGCAGTTGAACTAGATACCCATAAGTGGGAAACATATGAACTAGTTTGAGTAGAAATTTAAGTGATATTAATAGCGTAGCTACAATGTGTTAAGTGGGGTCAACTCTAGAAAAGTTAATTTTATATATAGATGTTAGGGAAGAGTTTTTATTATTTTCCCATATCATCCTCATTAGACTTAAGAAAAAGCTAAAAGAATGGGGTAAAATAAGTATATTTTTCACCTTCCAATTGATATTATAACAATGGGTAAATATGTAGTTTTCAAGAAAACCTTCAAAGGTGTTAGAACTTGAACAACAAACAGCAAGTAGGAAGTAGAAGCTTGAGCAACAAGGCTCGATGCTTGCAATAAAAGAAAGAAGAAAATAAACAGAAACTTGCTAAGAACCGAGAGTGGCAAGAAAGAGAGCTTAAACTTGAATGAAATCAAATGATTTTCATTACATTTTTCATTTGCAATGAGCCATTACATATACTAGAAAAAGTCAAACACAAATCACATCTAATTTTTACCTAATGCTTACCTAATGCCACTAATTACATTGAAGTAAGCAAAGCTTAACTTGTAACCTTCATCAAAGCTGATATGTCAGCTCAAATTTCACCTAATTACATCACATAAAGGCCTAACATAGTTCCAAATGAACTAAGTTACATTACATCAACTAGTGTTTACAAAATGAGCATAAAATAATAAGAACCTGTCATGCAATATTGACTTCTACATAGCACGTGTGCATGGCCACCTTTGCTGTTCAATTTTCTGCTTCATAAGGTTGCATGGGCTGCATGGGAGGCTATATTCAAACACTCCTCCTTGGACTTTATGCTGCAAACTCTCAATAGATCTCTCAATTTGCAAAACCTTGACTTGTTGAGAGCTTTGGTTAAGATGTCAGCAGCTTGGTCTTCAGAATTACAATGAACTAATTCAACTTCCTTAACTTGCTCCATTTTCTCGAACAACATGAAGTTTTATGCTGAAGTGTTTGGTTCTCCCATGGAAAACAAGATTTTTTTGCTATTGCAACAGCTGATTTGTTGTCACAGTAGATTCTTGTTGCACTATTTAGATCAAGCTTTAAATTAGCCATGATTTTTCTAAGCCATATGGCTTGGTTAACTGCAGCAGTAGCAGCAACATATTCAGCTTCAGCTGTTGATTGCGCCACGAGACTTTGCTTCCTCGAGCTCCAACAAAACATAGCTGACCCAAGACTGAAAACATAGCCTGATGTAATCTTCATATCATCCATTGAGCCAGCCCAATCACTATCAGTATAGCCAACCAATTGCAACTCTTTTGCCTTGGTAAACATCATGGCATAGCCCAAGGTGCCTTTGATGTATCTGAGGACTCTCTTGGCAGCTTTGAAGTGACTTTCATTGCAACAATGCATGAATCTTGAGAGTAAACTTACAGGATACATTATATCAGGTCTAGTAGCTATCAAGTATAGCAAACAGCCTACTAAACTTCTATAGGTTGTTTCACATACCTTTTCAAAGGTGCCTAGGCTCGATAGCTTTTCTCCAACAGCAACTAGAGTGCTGGTTGCTTTACAATTCTCCACTGAGAATTTGTTTAGGATCTTTGTAGCAAAGGTCTTCTAGCTTAAATGGATTCCCTTCTCACTTTGTATCACTTTGTATGACCTCCATGCCTAGAAAGTATGTCATCAATCCCAGGTCTGACATCTCAAACATTTTCTCCATCTTGACTTTGAAATCGATCAGCACTGTTTGATCTCCTCCTGTCACCAATAGGTCATCGATATATAAGAAGACTATGAGTATTGTTTGAAGTCCTTTTCTATTAACATACAGTGTAGGTTCATTGATGCTTTTCTCAAATCCCAAGCCACCAAGTAGCCATCAATTCTGCTATACCAAGCTCTAGGTGCTTGTTTTAGGCCATACAAGGCTTTGTTTAGCTTATACACCATTTCTTCCTTGCCTGCTACTTTGAAGCCTTGAGGTTGCTCAACATAAATCTTTTCTTCAAGAAAACCATTTAGAAAAGCTGACTTTACATCAAGTTGATGGATTTTCCACTGCATTTGAGCTACTAAGGCAACCAGCAGCCTGATGGTGTCAAGTCTGGCCACAGGTGCAAATGTTTCAAGATAATCCACACCATGCTTCTGACTGAATCCTTTTACAACAAGCCTAGCCTTCAATTTTTTTAGACTTCCATCAGCATTTTGCTTGGCTCTATAGACCCATTTGACCCCTATGATCTTTCTGTTAGGAGGCCTTTGAACTAGCTCCCATGTTTCATTCTTTTCAATCATTCTGATTTCTTCAGTCATAGCAGCCTTCCAGCCTTGGTCTGCTTCAGCCTCTTCAAAGCAACTTGGCTCCACGATGGCCACTTGTGCTCTTTCATAGATTTCTGCCAAGGGCCTTATACCCCTGACTGGAACATTATCAAAGTCCATTTCAGGACCAACTTGATCAGGTTCTACTTGATCAACTGTTTTCTCTTGAGAAGTTGCCTTAGGTTCATTTTTCTTCCAGTCCCAGCTTGCGTTTTCATTGAACACCATATCTCTACTGACCAAAACTTTATTTGTCAAGGGAATCAGGATTCTATAGCCCTTTTTGTTTAGGCTATAGCCTACAAGTATGCCTATTTGAGTTCTTTCATCAAGCCTACTTCTTTTAACAGGTGGTACCTGTGCATAACATAAGCAACCAAAGGTTCTGAGGGGAGCTAATGATGGCTTGAACCCGAACCAGGCTTCAAATGGTGTTTTGTGAGCCAGGGCCTTAGAGGGAAGTCTATTTTGTAAACAAACAGCAATGTTCACTACTTCAGCCCACATGTTTTTAGGGACATTCTTCTCAAACAACAGGCACCTGGCCATATTCATCAAGGTTCTATTCTTCCTCTCACTAACTTCATTCTGTTGAGGAGTATAAACATTTGTGAGTTGATATAGATATTTGTAAGTTGATGTTTGATGCTAGCTTCAATGCAGCTAGCTTGGAACTGAGCTGAAGTATACTCAGCTCCATTATCTGACCTTATGGTCTTCATTTTGCAACCTGTTTCTGTCTCAGCTTTAGCCTTGAATTTCAAGAACACTTGAGCTACCTCAAATTTGTGCTTCAAAAAATAAATCCAACAATATCTTGTAAAGTCATCAATGAACAAGATAGAGTACATGTTACTACTGAGTGATTCAGTCTTCATAGGACAACACACATTAGTATGCATAATTTGGAGCATGTCGGATGCTCTCCAGGCCTGATTCAAAGGAAATGGATGCCTGGCTTGTTTTCCTAGCTGGCATACTTCAAAAACACCTTCATTGATCACTAAGTTGGTGAAGTTCTCAACTAGTCTTTCACTGATCATTTTGGACATCGACTTGAAATTGGCATGCCCAAGTCTTAGATGCCACAGTTTGACTCATCAATCGAGGCTGTATAGGCTGAGCTTGGGGCACATGACCAGTTTACTACAAAACACTTGTCAGTCATAGTAACTGCCATGATCTTTGACCCACTTGGATCAACAATTTGACATTTCTTTCCTTTAAACACTACTGAAAAGCCCTTATCCAGTAGTTATGCTATGCTAAGCAAGTTCCTGTCAATCTCAGGTACAAGGAGCACGTTGGAAATGAGCTTGTTACCTGTTGGAGTGGATATCAAGACATCCCCTTTGCCTTGAGTCTTGATGAATTAACCATTTCCAACCTTAACCTTGGTTTGAAAGCTTGTGTCCAAGGTCTTGAAGATGGTTGCATCTGGTGACATGTGGTTGGTGCAGCCACTGTCAATAAGCCAGCCTTCTAAGCCTTTCTTCTGTTCATCTGAGCATGTCATAGCAAGGCCTTCTTCATGATCACTGCCTTCTTCAGCTACTCGAGCCTCAGCCTTTGGCAGTTGTTGTTGTTAAACCTGTCTTAGTCTGCCTTTATTCTTGCAAACCTTTTCAACATGGCCTTTCTTTTTACAGTGCTAACATATTGCATCTGGCCTAAACCAGCATTTGTCCTCAAGATGACCTGGACTTTTGCAAAACTTGTAAAGTTGTTCACCACCCCTTGCAACATCAGGCTTTGGCCTGTTCTTCCAGATCTTTTTGCCTTTGCAGGCAGTATTGCTCGAGGATGGCTTTGTCTTAGCTTGGAAAGCACATTCTTGGTGTTCCTCTTGTCTACTGGCTCTCCTTTATTCCTGAGCATACAAGGCATTGATAAGCTCAGTCAAAGAAATGGTAGCCAGGTCTCTCGAATCCTCAAGGGATGAGATTTTTGCTTCATATCTCTCATGTAGTGTTGAGAGCATCTTTTCCACAATTCTTTCCTCGATAAACTCTTTTCCTAGCAACCTTATGCTGTTGACTACAGCCATAATCCTATCTGAGTACTACTTCACTGTCTCCTCTTCCTTCATTTTCAAATTTTCAAAGTCCCTTCTCAAGTTTAAGAGCTGATGCTTCTTGGTTCTTTCAGTGCCTTGGAACTCCTCCTTGAGCTTGTCCCAGGCCTGGTTTGGTGTCTCACAAGCCATGATTCTTGTGAAGATCACATCAGACACACAGTTTTGTATGCATGACATAGCCTTGTGCCTCTTGGTCCTCTCTTCAGTATGCTGCCTCATCTGAGCTACTGTAGGATTGGCTCGAAGAGGAGCTGGCTCAGCATCGGTGTTGATCACCTTCCATAGATCAAAGGCCTGCAGATAAGTTCTCATCTTGACCTGCCAAATGTGAAAGCCTTCACCATTGAAGACTGGTGGTGCGGCTGGTGAAAAATTGGTAGCCATTTGTTTTCAAGGTTGAAATATAACAGGTCCACTAAGAATATAGCTCTAGATACCAATTGTTAGAACTTGAACAACAAACAACAAACAACAAGCAGGAAGTAGAAGCCTGAGCAACAAGGCTCGATGCTTGCAACAGAAGAAAGAAAGAAAATGAACAGAAATTTGCTAAGAACCGAGAGTGGCAAGAAAGAGAGCTTAAACTTGAATGAAATCAAATGATTTTCATTACATTTTTCATTTGCAATGAGTCATTACATAGACTAGCAAAAGTCAAACAGAAATCACATCTAACTTTTACCTAATGCTTACCTAATGCCACTAATTACATTGAAGTAAGCAAAGCTTAACTTGTAACCTTCATCAAAGCTAATAAGTCAGCTCAAATTTCACCTAATTACATTACATAAAGGCCTAACATAGTTCCAAATGAACTAAGTTACATTATATCAACTAGTGTTTACAAAATGAGCATAAAATAATAAGAAACTGTCATGCAATATTGACTTCTACACAGCACTTTTTGTTTCCCTCCATACCATAATTTCTTTTTGTTTCTTTCTTTCCACTTTCCCATATTTCCCTTCATACCATAATTTCTTTTTGTTTCTTTCTTTTCAAAATTAAAAAGCCTCCCCTACCATAAATACAACCATGACCGACACTTAGGAAGGAAGTACAAAAATTTAATCAACAATTTTGCACTTCGTGGGATTCGAACTCCTCTCCTCAAAGTCCATCATGTGGCACCATATCCTTTTTACTAATTGCTCATTTATGCTAGCAATTTGCACACTTATTTCCTTAAGCCTTGATGCCCCTTACCTTCTCTTCTTAAAGTGCTAAAATACCAAATTTTTACCAAGGCCCAATTAAACCCCGAACTTCCTAGAAACCTCGTACCCTTCCAAATTCACTTAACTAATAAGTCCAATTTGCAATAACACCATTCTCATATTCTCGAAAATTTTAAACACTCCTAAGCCCAAGGCCCAATTTCGGGATGTTACATGAGGCTTTGGCAAATCATCTTCGTATTGAAGAAGGATATCGAAAGCAAGATCAGAATCTAAGTTCTAAAAATGCCAAAGTGCATGTTACGGAAGAAGTACAGACTGCTAAACCATTCAAGAGAAAGTTCAAACAGACTGATAGAGCACCTAAGTTTAAAAAGAAACAAAAGGGCCCATGCTATCATTGTGGTAAGCTGGGACATTTCAAGAATGAATGTCAGTTTTTAAAGAAGAAATCATCTTATAAGGATGATAATAACGAAAAGTTTGTTGCAATGATATCTGGAATTAATATGGCACAAGATGATAATACATGGTGGATTGATACCGGAGCAACCAAACACGTGTGCAAAGACAAAAGCATGTTCACAAAATTCACACAATGTGAAAATGATAATGTCTTGTACATGAGAAATTCTTCCACCGCAACAATCAAAGAAAAAGTTCTGTTGAACTGCAATTCACTTCTAGAAAGGTTTTAACCTTAAATGATGTATATTATGTACCAAAAGTTAGAAAGAATTTAGTGTCTGGAAGTTTGTTAAATAAGTTTGGTTTCAAACTTGTTTTTGACGCAGATAAGTTTATTTTGTCTAAGAGAGGAATTTTTATAGGGAAAAAGTATATGTATGAGAGTATGTTCAAACTGAATATTATTAATAAGAATAAAAATACTATTTCTGCTTAAATGGTTGAATCTTTTTGTTTATGGTATTATAGATTATGTCATTTGAATTATAGAAAATTGAATGACATGTATAAGTTAGATTTAATTCCTGTTTTTAATAATAATATTGAAAAAAATGCAATACGTGTATGACTAAAATTACAAGAAATCCTTTCCCTAAGGTTAAAAGAAAAACAAAATTGCTTGATTTGATACATAGTGATTTATGTGACATGCATAATACTCCTACATTAGGTGGAAAGAAATATTTTGTTACTTTTATTGATGATTGTTCTAGATATTGTTATGTATATTTATTGCATTTAAAAGATGAAGCGCTTGATAAATTTAAAGTTTATAAATCTGAAATTGAACTTCAGTGTGAATGTAACATCCTAGATTAGGGGTTATGCGTTCGTGCCTAATTCATGAGTTAGTAGGTTTTGGCAGTGTTGGAAGTGTATTAAGGGTTTTTAGAATTTTAGGATGGAAGAAGAAAGCTTTGGAAAATTATTGGTTTTTAAGTAAAAAGGGGAGCTAGGTAAATGAGGCTTGAAAAGAAACTCCGTGTGAAGCATGACACAAGAAACCATGTGGTAAAATGGCATGTTTTATGAATTATGAATGTGTTATGTGAATTCTAGAAATAAGGAAATATGGAAATGTAAGGAAATGTAAGGAAACGTATGGAAATGTAAGGAAATGTATGGAAATGTAAGGAAATGTAAGGAAATGTATGGAAATGTAAGGAAATATATGGAAATGTATGGAAGTGTATGGAAATGTGTGGAAATGTGTGGAAATGTATGGAAATGTAAGGCAATGTAGGGAAATGTAAGAAAATGTAAGGAAATGTATGGAAATGTATGGAAATGTATGGAAATGTAAGGAAATGTAAGGAAATGTGAGGAAATGTATGGAAATGTAAGGAAATGCAAGGAAATGTAAGGAAATGTCTTGTCTTGGAAATGTAGGGAAATGTCCTGAAAATGTAAAGGAATAAAGAGGAAAGTGAACATTTATAGAAACTAGGAAATGTAAGGAAATGTTTCAAAAATGGAAAGTGAACATTTCTGGAAACTTGGAAATGTAAGAAAATGGCAAGTTTACAGAGCCGATCGAAAATTTTAGGAAATTTAGAAATGACTTAGAAATGTCAAGTTTTAAAGTTTAAAATAGGAAATTAAGGCAAGGTGGCCTTAAAAGAAAAAGTTGGTGAAATTTGACACACAAATAGGCTTGGAAAAGTGGCTTGAAGATGTCACTTAGGGCCTATGGAAATGGCACCATGTGCAAGAGGAATGGGCCTGAGTTCGAGTCACTTGGGAAGCAAATAAAGGAGGTTTTATTTTTGCTTCCAGAAGACCGAGGTGGACGGCACATGCTTCTAGAAAGGAGGTGTTTTATTTTCATAAATATTCGATTAAAAAGGTGATAAATAAAGGATTTTTAAATTGGATTATTTAGAAGAGATAAATATTGGATTAAACTCTTTTATTTATGATAATTAAAGGATAAAGTTATCAAAATAGAAGAGTGGTGGCCAAGTAAAGGACTCTAGCTAGTAATTTTGGCTATAAAAGGAAAGAGTAAGGCTATTCTTCATTCATTCTTTTCTCTTCAAGAAAACCTCTGCAAAATTCTCTAAAATTTCTCCTATTCTCTCTCTACGAATTTTCTCTACCATTATTCTCTTTTTCTCTTTTCTTTTCTTCTTCATTCTTCTCCTCTCAATATTCCAAAAGCCGAAAGCTTGCTAAGATCAAGGCCATAGCCGAATCTCTGAAGGTTGAAGTGAAGATGCAATCGATTTCTTCAAGTAAGGGTAAGATTAGGTTAGATTCTCATTCTATTTCTTTTAAGGTCATTTGAAATTAAGATTCTAATACCCTTAATATCTCATTGCCAAGAGATCTTCCGGATTTACTAAGTGTTGACTACAAGGAAGGCGAAGTTCTTTTCCGAAGGTACACCATAGGCAGCGTGTTCCTAGTTATTCGGTGAATTTCTGGGTTTAAGAATCTAAGGTAAGTCATATTTAACATTCGGCTAAGGGTTAATTGTTGTGAATAAATGTTAGAAATTGATCTAACATGTAGTTATAGGGATTTCAATGAGGGATACAAGGATTTGGATTTGAGAATTTCAAGGTAAGTTTTAAGTATACTAATCCTACTAGGATTTGGATTTATGGTAGAATGGTTTTTATTAAAATAGTAAGTGATTAATCAAATGTAGGAACTTGAGATCTAAATCAGAGATCATTCTTCTGATTTCAAGGAATCATTAAGCAAATCGTATATGTACCCTTACTAACCTTCAATAAATTACGTGGTAATTATTAAATATATGAATATGTATCAGTATGTGAATGTGGTTAAGTACCACAAATGTGGTAAGGAGTACCCAGGTATGTTTCCTACTTTTGATAGGATTATGAATGTGTTATATTCTGAAAAGTGACATAATGTGAATTTAAGTATGATATGAATGATATGTAATAATTGGGGCATTTGGGATATATGTGAAGGAAGAAAGTGAAGGTGTTGACTTCGGTCTCACCAACGAAGGTGTTGACTTCGGTCTCACCAACGAAGGTGTTGGTTTCGGCCTCACCAACGAAATATGGTGGCTACGGCCCCATTGCGTGAATATGGTAACTTCGGTTACATTATTTGAATATAGTGTCTAATGACACAACGTAAGTGGGCGATGAGCACGTCGACTGCAGCGACTGCCTTCGATGGTGTGTAGCGGATGGAGGGTTGACTTAGTAGTCCCCACGGTGTACAGGTTGGTACGGGTGGTGTGTAGCGGATGGACAAATAGGCTTGGGTTTGGGTTGCATCATCCTTTATTTTGTATGAACATGAAATTGATATGACTTGTATGCCTGATTTGTTGAAAATTAGTATTGTGTACACATTGAGTCTGTGGACTCACCCCGTTGGGGAATTATTTTTCATGTGATGAGCAGTAATGGACCGGGTCGATGGGAGCTAAAGGTGGCCATGCATCACATGAAGGATTTAATTAGAAAGTGGACTTTATTAAATTTTAGTACTTTAGATTTTATTTTGGGTTTGAATGATGTAATAAGGCCATAAGGCCCAGTGGATTTTCTTTATTTCTCATTTATTTTTATTTGATTATGATACAATTTATTTTTGATTAAAGTTAAGTAAAATTATTTCTTTTAGAATAATAAAACCTAAAATTATTTTGTCACCTTATTTAAGTTGGATTTTCAAAATTTATTAAATGGGTTCCAATTTAAGCCCAACCCAAAACGCAATTTTTCTTAATTACACAAATTTTCTCTAAGTTAATCGGACATTTGAAAACCTTTACTTAAGGAACATACCGATCCGGTTCGTGCTCGTGGGGCGGTGTGTGGGAGTGTTTGATTTGGTATCGAGCCTAGTTTTAAACTCTCGGCTTTGTGGGCTAAGGCCCAAAACGTTTTCAAAGCGAGCCAAAATGATTTTCCTTGAAAATTAAGCGGGTTTATGGCATGGCACCTAAGTCTCCGACCATGATCCACCACTGTAAGTACCCCTAACTCTATGTGTAATTATGTGAAAGGAATGGAACGTAGAATAGAATGATAGGAACTTGAACCCTAGGACTAGTCTACTCAAACACAAATACATAAGACTTAATACTTACTCAAACAAACCTATGACTAAGTCACCGAAGTTTAGGGTGTGGCAACCTCTCAGACGCATGTCTAGGAATGGTTTCGGTGGGAGCTTGGTATTTAAGCAATCCGCGTGACTCACCTCCTCTCCACTCGAATCCTACCAGGCGTAGCTTTGGTTCACCCCGACCAAAGAGGGCTCGGTCATAGGCCAAACATAATGACTAAAACCCAAAGGAACTAGCCATGTTTTAAAAAAAAAAAAAAAAAAAGAGAGAGAACAAAACAACAAACCCTAGTTTTAAAATTCTTAAAACTTTCTTTTAAATTTGTAAAACTATCTTTACAAAATTTCCTAAAAATTTCTCGATTTGTGAAAATTACAAAAATGCCCTTAGTGGTAAAATTACCAAAATGCCCTTGATTTACAAAATGTCAAACTTTTCAACGGTCTTGCTAAAACTTCATTATTTTATAAATGTTCAAATTGCAAAGTATCAAAAATATCTTGATTTTGGAAAATTACAAAATTGCCCCTAACTTACAAAATTACCAAAATGACCTGTTTTCCAAAATTTTTGCAACATCACCGCTTTGGAAAATAAAAGTCTCAAAAAGAACCCTCAAAATTTTACAACTTCTAAAATATCCCTGATTTGTTAACTTTACAAATTTACCCTTGATTTCATAAAAATTACCGAAATACCCACGAGGCCAAAATTTCCAAAATACCCCTGATTTCAAAATTTTTCAAATTACTCCGGGACTTTGAAATTACCAAAATACTTTTTGACAAAATCACCAAGGAACTTTTTCTTTTGAAAAATTACAAAAATGCCTCAGAGGACAAAATTACGAAAATACCCTCGGTAGTGGAAAAACAACAACAATGAAAACTACAACATTTCTCCAATGAACGAAAGTTCATAATTGATTGTTAGATGTATGAATGAATGAAAAGACTGAGTGCATGTATGAATACGAAAAGAACCACTCTTAAATACTTTTTCATAAATCGTTTCATGGTTAATCGCTGAAACAAAAGTTTTGATGCATAAAACTCGTTAACTGATTAAATCGCGACGTTAGAAATAAGTTCTAGGGGACGTGAACTTAGAGATTGTGCCTAGAAAGTATGATGGTTCTATTAAGATCGAGTGCGCGCAGCGTAAGCCTAGTGCGGTGAGAAGGATGGTACGATCATTTGTTAGTAAGTAATTTCGAGGACGAAATTATTTTTAAGGAGGGTAGAACCGTAACATCCTAGATTAGGGGTTATGCGTTCGTGCCTAATTCATGAGTTAGTAGGTTTTGGCAGTGTTGGAAGTGTATTAAGGGTTTTAGAATTTTAGGATGGAAGAAGAAAGCTTTGGAAAATTATTGGTTTTAAGTAAAAAGGAGCTAGGTAAATGAGGCTTGAAAAGAAACTCCGTGTGTGAAGCATGACACAAGAAACCATGTGGTAAAATGGCATGTTTTATGAATTATGAATGTGTTATGTGAATTCTAGAAATAAGGAAATATGGAAATGTAAGGAAATGTAAGGAAACGTATGGAAATGTAAGGAAATGTATGGAAATGTAAGGAAATGTAAGGAAATGTATGGAAATGTAAGGAAATATATGGAAATGTATGGAAGTGTATGGAAATGTGTGGAAATGTGTGGAAATGTATGGAAATGTAAGGCAATGTAGGGAAATGTAAGAAAATGTAAGGAAATGTATGGAAATGTATGGAAATGTATGGAAATGTAAGGAAATGTAAGGAAATGTGAGGAAATGTATGGAAATGTAAGGAAATGCAAGGAAATGTAAGAAATGTCTTGTCTTGAAATGTAGGAAATGTCCTGAAAATGTAAAGGAATAAAGAGGAAAGTGAACATTTATAGAAACTAGGAAATGTAAGGAAATGATTCAAAAATGGAAAGTGAACATTTCTGGAAACTTGGAAATGTAAGAAAATGGCAAGTTTACAGAGCCGATCGAAAATTTTAGGAAACTTAGAAATGACTTAGAAATGTCAAGTTTTAAAGTTTAAAATAGGAAATTAAGGCAAGGTGGCCTTAAAAGAAAAAGTTGGTGAAATTTGACACACAAACAGGCTTGGAAAAGTGGCTCTCAGATGTCACTTAGGGCCTATGGAAATGGCACCATGTGCAAGAGGAATGGGCTCGAGTTCGAGTCACTTGGGAAGCAAATAAAGGAGGTTTTATTTTTGCTTCCGAAGACCGAGGTGGACGGCACATGCTTCTAGAAAGGAGGTGTTTTATTTTCATAAATATTCGATTAAAAGGTGATAAATAAAGGATTTTTAAATTGGATTATTTAGAAGAGATAAATATTGGATTAAACTCTTTTATTTATGATAATTAAAGGATAAAGTTATCAAAATAGAAGAGTGGTGGCCAAGTAAAGGACTCTAGCTAGTAATTTTGGCTATAAAAGGAAGAGTAAGGCTATTCTTCATTCATTCTTTTCTCTTCAAGAAAACCTCTGCCGAAATTCTCTAAAATTTCTCCTATTCTCTCTGCCGAATTTTCTCTACCATTATTCAAACAAACCTATGACTAAGTCACTGAGTTAGGGTGTGGCAACCTCTGTACGCATGTCTAGGAATGGTTTCGGTGGGAGCTTGGTATTTAAGCAGTCCGCGTGACTCACCTCCTCTCCACTCGAATCCTACCTGGTGCATAGCTTTCGTTCACCCTGACCAAAGAGGGCTCGGTCATAGGCCAAACATAATGACTAAAACCCGAAAGGGAACTAGCCATGTTTTAAAAAAAAAAAAAAAAGAGGAGAACAAAACAACAAACCCTAGTTTTAAAATTCTTAAAACTTTCTTTTAAATTTGTAAAACTATCTTTACAAAATTTCCCGAAAAATTTCTTGATTTGTGAAAATTACAAAAATGCCCTTAGTGGTAAAATTACCAAAATGCCCTTGATTTACAAAATGTCAAACTTTTCAACGGTCTTGCTAAAACTTCATTATTTTATAAATTTTCAAATTGCAAAGTATCAAAAATATCTTGATTTTGGAAAATTACAAAATTGCCCCAACTTACAAAATTACCAAAATGACCTGCTTTTCCAAAATTTTTGCAACATCACCGCTTTGGAAAATAAAAGTCTCAAAAAGAACCCTCAAAATTTTACAACTTCTAAAATATCCCTGATTTGTTAACTTTTACAAATTTACCCTCATTTGCGAAAAATTACCGAAATACCCTCGAGGCCAAAATTTCCAAATACCCCCGGATTTCAAAATTTTTCCAAATTACTCCGGGACTTTGAAATTACCAAAATACTTTTTGACAAAATCACCAAGGAACTTTTTCTTTTGAAAAATTACAAAAATGCCCCTGTAGGACAAAATTACGAAAATACCCCTGGTAGTGGAAAAACAACAACAATGAAAACTACAACATTTCTCTGAATGAACGAAAGTTCATAATTGATTGTTAGATGTATGAATGAATGAAAAGACTGAGTGCATGTATGAATACGAAAGAACCACTCTTAAATACTTTTTCATAAAACTGTTCGCGGTTAATCAGTGAAACAAAAGTTTTGATGCATAAAACTCGTTAACTGATTAAATCGCGACGTTAGAAATAAGTTCTAGGGGACGTGAACTTAGAGATTGTGCCTAGAAAGTATGATGGTTCTATTAAGATCGAGTGCGCAGCCGTAAGCCTAGTGCGGTGAGAAGGATGGTACGATCAGCAGTAAGTAATTTCGAGGACGAAATTATTTTTAAGGAGGGTAGAACCAGTAACATCCTAGATTAGGGGTTATGCGTTAGTGCCTAATTCATGAGTTAGTAGGTTTTGGCAGTGTTGGAAGTGTATTAAGGGTTTTTAGAATTTTAGGATGGAAGAAGAAAGCTTTGGAAAATTATTGGTTTTTAAGTAAAAAGGGGAGCTAGGTAAATGAGGCTTGAAAAGAAACTCCGTGTGAAGCATGACACAAGAAACCATGTGGTAAAATGGCATGTTTTATGAATTATGAATGTGTTATGTGAATTCTAGAAATAAGGAAATATGGAAATGTAAGAAATGTAAGGAAACGTATGGAAATGTAAGGAAATGTATGGAAATGTAAGAAATGTAAGAAATGTATGGAAATGTAAGGAAATATATGGAAATGTATGGAAGTGTATGGAAATGTGTGAAATGTGTGAAATGTATGGAAATGTAAGGCAATGTAGGAAATGTAAGAAAATGTAAGGAAATGTATGGAAATGTATGGAAATGTATGGAAATGTAAGGAAATGTAAGAAATGTGAGGAAATGTATGGAAATGTAAGGAAATGCAAGGAAATGTAAGGAAATGTCTTGTCTTGGAAATGTAGGGAAATGTCCTGAAAATGTAAAGGAATAAAGAGGAAAGTGAACATTTATAGAAACTAGGAAATGTAAGGAAATGATTCAAAATGGAAAGTGAACATTTACTGAAACTTGGAAATGTAAGAAAATGGCAAGTTTACAGAGAGCCGATCGAAAATTTTAGGAAACTTAGAAATGACTTAGAAATGTCAAGTTTTAAAGTTTAAAATAGGAAATTAAGGCAAGGTGGCCTTAAAAGAAAAAGTTGGTGAAATTTGACACACAAACAGGCTTGGAAAAGTGGCTGAAAGATGTCACTTAGGGCTATGGAAATGGCACCATGTGCAAGAGGAATGGGCCTGAGTTCGAGTCACTTGGGAAGCAAATAAAGGAGGTTTTATTTTTGCTTCCAGGAAGACTGAGGTGGACGGCACATGCTTCTAGAAAGGAGGTGTTTTATTTTCATAAATATTCGATTAAAAAGGTGATAAATAAAGGATTTTTAAATTGGATTATTTAGAAGAGATAAATATTGGATTAAACTCTTTTATTTATGATAATTAAAGGATAAAGTTATCAAAATAGAAGAGTGGTGGCCAAGTAAAGGACTCTAGCTAGTAATTTTGGCTATAAAAGGAAGAGTAAGGCTATTCTTCATTCATTCTTTTCTCTTCAAGAAAACCTCTGCAAAATTCTCTAAAATTTCTCCTATTCTCTCTCTAGAAATTTTCTCTACCATTATTCTCTTTTTCTCTTTTCTTTTCTTCTTCATTCTTCTCCTCTCAATATTCCAAAGCCCAAAAGCTTGCTAAGATCAAGGCCATAGCCGAATCTCTCAAGGTTGAAGTGAAGATGCAATCGATTTCTTCAAGTAAGGGTAAGATTAGGTTAGATTCTCATTCTATTTCTTTTAAGGTCATCAAAATTAAGATTCTAATACCCTTAATATCTATTGTCAAGAGATCTTCCGAGATTTACTAAGTGTTGACTACAAGGAAGGAGAAGTTCTTTTCCGAAGGTACACCATAGGCGCGTGTTCCCTAGTTATTCGGTGAATTTCTGGATTTAAGAATCTAAGGTAAGTCATATTTAACATTCGGCTAAGGGTTAATTGTTGTGAATAAATGTTAGAAATTGATCTAACATGTAGTTATAGGGATTTCGGCAGAGGATACAAGGATTTGGGATTTGAGAATTTCAAGGTAAGTTTTAAGTATACTAATCCTACTAGGATTTGGATTTATGGCCGAATGGTTTTTATTAAAATAGTAAGTGATTAATCAAATGTAGGAACTTGAGATCTAAATCTGTAGATCATTCTTCGGGATTTCAAGGAATCATGTTAAGCAAATCAGTGTGTACCCTTACTAACCTTCAATAAATTACGTGGTAATTATTAAATATATGAATATGTATCGATGATGTGAATGTGGTTAAGTACCACAAATGTGGTAAGGAGTACCTGTGTATGTTTCCTACTTTTGATAGGATTATGAATGTGTTATATTCGAAAAGTGACATAATGTGAATTTAAGTATGATATGAATGATATGTAATAATTGGGGCATTTGGGATATATGTGAAGGAAGAAAGTGAAGGTGTTGACTTGGTCTCACCAACGAAGGTGTTGACTTCGGTCTCACCAACGAAGGTGTTGGTTTCGGCCTCACCAACAAAATATGGTGGCTACGGCCCCATTGCGTGAATATGGTAACCGGTTACATTATTTGAATATAGTGTCTAATGACACAACATAAGTGGGCGATGAGCACACGTCGATCAGCAATGACCGCTTCGATGGTGTGTAGCGGATAGAGGTTGACTTAGTAGTCCCCACTGCACAAAAAGTTGGTACGGGTGGTGTGTAGCGGATGGACAAATAGGCTTGGGTTTGGGTTGCATCATCCTTTATTTTGTATGAACATGAAATTGATATGACTTGTATGCCCGATTTGTTGAAAATTAGTATCAGTACACACATTGAGTCTCAGGACTCACCCGTTGGGGAATTATTTTCAGTGATGAGCGAAATGGACCGGGTCGGCAGGAGCTAAAGGTGGCCATGCATCACATGAAGGATTTAATTAGAAAGTGGACTTTATTAAATTTTAGTACTTTAGATTTTATTTTGGGTTTGAATGATGTAATAAGGCCATAAGGCCCACTTGGATTTTCTTTATTTCTGTTTATTTTTATTTGATTATGATACAATTTATTTTTGATTAAAGTTAAGTAAAATTATTTCTTTTAGAATAATAAACCCTAAAATTATTTTGTCACCTTATTTAAGTTGGATTTTCAAAATTTATTAAATGGGTTCCAATTTAAGCCCAACCCAAAACGAATTTTTCTTAATTACACAAATTTTCTCTAAGTTAATCAGGACATTGAAAACCGGTTTACTTAAGGAACATACCAGATCCGGTTCAGGCTCGTGGGCCGGGTGTGGGGTGTTTCAGTGAATCATTTTTCAAGTGCTTAAGATCAGATAGAGGTGGAGAATACTGTAATCCAAGTTATTTTGAATCCACTGGGATTGTCCGTCAAGTTTTAGCCCCTTACACACCACAACAAAATGGTGTAGCTGAAAGGAAAAATAGATTATTGACTGAAATGGTAAATTCAATGTTATAATATTCAGGTCTTGGACAAGGTTTTTCGGGAGAAGCTGTTCTAATAGCTTGTCATATATTGAATAGAGTTCCTAATAAGGAAACTAAAATAACCCCTTATGAACAATGGAAGAAAAGGAAATCAAACCTTAATCATTTGAAGGTTTAGGGTTGTAGAGCTATTGTCAAAGTTCCAACACCTAAACGTAAAAAGTTAGGTGAAAGAGGAATTGAATGCATATTTATAGGATATGCACATAATAATAAGGCATATAGGTTCGTGGTTATTGAACCAAATGATTCAATTTCAATTAATACTATTATTGAATCAAGATATGCTATTTTTGATGAAAATATATTTAATTCTATATCAAGACAATTATAGCCACAACAATTGATTCATTCTTCAAATGAGAATGAGATTCCGTTGGAATAAATTGATAATAATGATGAATCTTGTCAAGAATTAAGAAGAAGTAAGAGGATTAAAAAGGTCAAAGATTTTGGACCAGATTTCATAATGTTTCTTGTGGAAAGAAAATGTGAAAGTATATGCAATAAGATACCTTATTGTTATAATACAGAATCTGATCCTATTACATTTGAAGAGGCAATAAAATCTCAAGATTCTGCTTTTTGGAAAGAAACAATAAATGATGAGATGGATTCAATAATGGGAAATCAAACTTGGATCTTAGTTGATCTTCCACCGAGTTCCAAACCAATAGGGTGTAAATGGATCTTCAAAAAGAAAATGAAGGTCGATAGAACCATTGATAAGTTTAAAGCAAGGTTAGTAGCCAAAGGTTTTACACAAAAACAAGGTATTTATTACTTTGATACCTATGCTCCACTAGCAAGAATTGCTACAATTAGACTCTTAATATCACTTACCTCTATATATAATTTGGTTGTTCACCAAATGGATGTTAAAACTGCATTTTTAAATGGTGAATTGGAAGAGGAAGTGTACATGGAACAACCGTAAGGATTTGTTGTTCCAGACAAGAGATATAAGGTATGTAAGCTTGTTAAATCTTTATATGGACTTAAACAAGCACCAAAACAATGGCACCAAAAGTTTGACAATGTTGTTTTAGCTAATGGCTACAAAATAAATGAAACCGTTAAGTGCATATATAGCAAATTTGAAAATGGAAAAGGGGTCATAATTTGCTTATATGTAGATGACATGCTCATTTTTGGCACGGATTTGAAACAAATAGAAAACGCAAAGAAATTCTTGTCAAACAAACTCTGCTATGAAGGATATGGGTATAGCAAATATTATTCTTAGGATTAAAATAACCCGAGATGAAAGCACTATAGCTTTATCACAATCACATTATATTGAAAATATGCTTAAAAAGTTTGATCTTTTCAACTGTATACCAACATCTACACCTATGGATTCTAAAATAAAATTAGTATCTAATGCTGGTAGGAAAATTGATCAATTGAAATATGCAAGTCTAATTGGTTGTCTTATGTACATAATGACTTGTACAAGACCAGATGTTGCATATGCTACTGGAAAATTAAGTAGGTACACAAGTAATCTAAGTAGTTTGCATTAGCAAGCATTGAATAGAGTACTTAGGTACTTAAAGAAAACTATTAACTATGGATTGTGTTATAATGGATATCCTCCAGTTTTAGAAGGGTATTCGGATGCTAGTTGGATTACAAGTTTGGAAGATCATGCATCTACTAGTGGATGGATCTTCATTCTTGGTGGAGGAGCCATTTCTTGGGGTTCCAAGAAACAAACATGTATCACTGATTCCACCATGGCAGCAGAATTTATTGCATTAGCCGCTACATCTAAAGAAGCAGAATGGTTAAGAAATTTGCTTTATGATGTACCTTTATGGCATAAGCCAATTTCACCTATTTCTATCCGTTATGATAATGCGGCTACTCTAGCAAAGGCATATAGCCAAGTATATAATGGAAAGTCTAGACACATTGGATTAAGACATAGTTATGTCCAACAATTAATCTCTGATTGAGTGATCACTATTAATTATGTGAGGTCAAGTGAAAATTTGGTGGATCCTTTGACAAAAAGTCTTGCTAGAGATGCAGTAAAAAGGACCTCAAAAGGGATGGGACTCAAGCCCATTAATTAGAGTCATCCATGATGGAAACTCGACTCAATGCTTGGTATAACGTCAAGTCTTGAGTTCAATGATACAAAGTACATCATTAGTATGTGACTGTTAGCACTATAAATAAGGGAAGGATAAGTAATGTACTCTTAATGGACCCATAACATAAATATGTTAGAGTGTTATAATTACAGGAACAGTCTTGATGGGATCTACCTATGTGAGTGGAAGTGTGGCCGCTTTTAGGAGCTCAAGGGCTTGGCTCTGACAGCACTCATGAAAAGAGGACATAGACACATGGCCATAATAGTGTCCCTAGATACTATGCATTGACCGATGTTGAAATCATTGTGTGAGATGTGTTCGGTTAATCAAATGAAATAGTTGGTTCAAAGCTTAGTCTACCATGCAATTTCGATTAACTTTAACATGTTTTCACTAAGTGAAGGTTCAATCGTAGGATACCTTCGTTTATACAAATTGATTTCCAAGAATATCAAAATCTAAAATATTTTGAAAATGGGGGGAGATTGCTGGAACATTTTTAAATATTTATAGTGTTTCAATAACTATAAATGAATGGGTGTAATTAATCAAAAGATTATATTTTTTGATTTTTTGAAAAAGAATTATAACTATTTAAATAATATTATTTGAATAGTTATAATTAAATGAATAATTATGTTTTTATTTTAAAAACATTATTATTCACAAAGACACCTATTGATGAAAGATGTCTCTATGAAGAGATATGAAAATTTCTATAAATAGGAATCAGATTTCATTTGAAGATATACCAACAAATTCTAATATTATTTCTTTCTTCCTTCATTTTCTAATATTATTAGATTATTCTATAAAATATTACTACAGAAATCCTTTATAGAAATTGGTTTTCTTGTCATACATTGCTCAGTGTGTAGTGCGCTATTCTCGTCAGTGCAAAACGCAAATAACCATTGGCTTCATTGTATCCTCGAGGTTAATTTGCTTGGAACTCTTTTGCACACCGAAGATAGGTGGGGGCGAATATAACCTTAAAGAAAGTGGTTTGATACACGCCTTGGAGTCTTGTCCTATTTCTTCTTCTGTTCAAGTTTCGTTCGTGTGTTTGAGATTTCCCTCACCGGAGATTTGTACTAACACTTTCTGCCTGTTGCAGGAACTAAAATTATTTTCTGGGATCTAAGGGAGCCATTTATTGAGAACTTGTATAAACCTAGTGTTTCTCAGTCTAGATTGGAAGCAGTTATTGAACCACTTGATGTGGTAAGTCCTTTTTTCCCTCAAAATAAAAAAATTTGCTTGAGTGAGTGAAACAATTTGTTTTGCTCTTTATGAAATTGTTATATAGTTTTATTGATGTGATAATATAGGTTTATTAAATATGTATGATAATTGATGCTGAAATGTCGCTGAAACTTCTGCAGGAACTAAACCAACTATGTGATATTATTGTGGAGCCACTTAGGGATCGGATAGTGATAAGTCTTCTTCAAGCATCACTGGTCTTTCCCGAACCTGCTTCTTCCCAAAAAACTTAACTGCCCCTTGAATTTCTATTTATCAAAATGGTTTCTTTTTTAGGAAGGCTTACTCAGGGTTTTGTTAGACGGATGCCCATCACGAGTTTTCTACCCAACTGATGCGAAGCTATTAGAAGAGGATCTGGAGATCTTAAAGGTGATCATCAGACTGGCTGCTTAAATCAAATTAACAATGTGATTTTAATGATATTGAACATAGATTTTGCAGTATTAGAAGTTTGTATATTTTTCTCCCCTGATTTGAGACTTTGAGTGCCTTTTTCTGTTTAGAAAAACTTAGACCTTTAGATGAACCATTTTTATGTTGGCAATAAAATCATTCCATCACAATAATTTTGGCGAAAGGTGCTATAAACTGATTGGACTTACTGCTTCAATTTCATTTTCTATTGTGTGCAATATGACACAATTTGACACTGATCTATTCACATTAATGTTGGTTTACTTAGGAATTCTTTATTTCTGGAGGTGACGGACTTCCTCGAGGAGTCGTTGAAAATCATGTTGCTCGTGTTCGGCTTGTTGTAAAGTTGCATGGATTGGAGGTAAGAGATGTTGCATTTGACTATTATTGTCTCAAATCTCCCTTTTCAAAATGGTGGGAGGTACATTTGCTACTAGCTATCTTAATATCGGGTGAGTGCCTGATACGAGCAAGTATCCCATATGAGTATGTTTTACTTTTTTGAAGTCATTCCATGTGTTTGGATGGTCTTTGGAGGGTTGTATTTCCCATATTCATGTCCAATATCCGTTGAGCACAGATGTCGGACAAGGATCTTTAAAGAAAAATGAAAAAAGTTAGAAACATAGGCTACCAGTGCTATGGTGAAAGACTAAGAAAATGAGAAATTCTTACCTGGTAGTTTAATAACAAATAAAAATATTCTGACCATAGTGACTACATTTATCCTCCGTTTCAGTGTTTATTTATTTTTAATCCATTTCTTTTTCCCGCAAAGGACTATCTTTTAGATTTTCTGCAAATGAGTATTTTTCAAATTTATCGGAGATATGATGTTAATTTTTTTGGACTTAATCATTTGCAGACTAGAGAATTGGTCGAGGACTTGAGATCTTCAAGTGGCAAACTAGGTGCTGATCGATAACCAGACCCTACTGAGAATATTATGGCACAGGGCTGATTCAGAGGCATCCCAGTTTGTCAAGAAGCAGTATAAGATACCCAGGTCTTCTGCATAGGCTGTAGTTCGACTCAGAATCGGCTTGAAGTAGGGGAAAGCGTTGACTTGAAATCCGGCTTGACTTTGGAGAAAATGGCAAATATTCATCAGCCGGTTTGTGTGAATATAAGTTCATCACTCCCTTGTAAGAGAGAACAACTGTATTTTCTTTCATCCTTCTTTATGGCATCTTTAAATCACACTGTTCTCTTTGTATTTTACATAATCACATTTGAGTTGTGTATAAATGGAAACCATACCATGGCCAAGTACAGCTGTTTTGAGCCTTTGGAGCTATGTTACCTGGCTTTCATTTTTCTTCGAACTTGAGTTTGAGATTTAAGCTTTCAAATATATAGATTTTTTTTTAAAGGAAAAAAATTGCATTCCCGTACCAACTCTTTTCTACTCGACATTTATGGATTTGGAACGAGGTAAAAGAGCTCTGGTAATTAGCATGTGGCTTCCTAGTAGAATTTTGGCCCACTTTGATATTTATTATTTTTTAGTTTATTTTGATACTTCGGTATTTAGATCTATTTTGATTACTAAATTTGAAAGAGTGTAAAAGTTTGATAACGTGGCACTTTGAAATTGTATTATGTCATTAGATTCAATTTTTTAAGTAATGATGTGGCATAATTTTAAAGTGTCACATTATTGAATTTATATATATATATATATTAGGGATTAAGTAAACGTAATTGTCAAGTTTAAGTACTAAAGTCAATATATATATATACTAAAATGGAACTAGTTATTAATTTTAGGGATCAAAATTATATTAACCTTTATGTTGAGCTTGAGAATAAAGTAGAATGCTAATAAATGATTTAGATTGTGATGTTTTTATATGGTTAGAAGTTGATAAATATAATCACTAAAAAAACTTAAGCAAAACTTGAATTTAAATTTAAATTCAAGTTTTGTTTCTAGAACTTAAACTCTATTTCAGTAAAAAATTCAACTTGGGTCTTACTTTTTACCTAATAAAAATTAACTTAATTTTCAGATTTAAACTATTTATATTTAAAGTTGAGGTGTAATTGAGAATTTCTAATACTAATTAGAAATAAAAATATATTATAATTAAAAAATTTTAGTAGGCTTGTACATTATTTGAAGAATGTAGTAAGTTTTAGTAGACTTTGCACAAATCTCTTGATTATACACTTTTAAATACGACAGGCATGATGAAAAAGATAACTATAAATTATTCACAGTATTTTATTTGTTATGTACGTCAAATTCTTTAAAATATTATCAAATTCATGTTTACAACCAAAGTGATGCTTTATATAATGTATGTGACACTTCCCATCGTTTCTATAAATAAATTCGCTATTGTAATTTAGACTTACCTTTCTTTCTATCTAATACCTTTCTTCAAATCTTTGCCATCTATTTGCTACTGCCGCTGTGCTCCATTTAGCTGCTGCCTGCTTTGCTCCAAGTAATTGTTGCCGCAAGTTTGTTCAAAGTATCCCTATCCCCTTCAAGATCTGTTGCCGTTTCCTCGTTCTATTCTACCGTCAAATTGCTGCCTGTTACTTTGCTCCTCTTCGTCAACCAGCTTGCTGCCGTTTTACTCCTCTAATTCAGATGGCGTTCGTTCGCCTTTATGTTGCTGCTGGGGTTTGGCCTTTAATCGGCTGTCAATCAGCCAACAAAATTGTTGGAGTTATCGATCAAAAATTGATTGCTCATTGTTTGTCTTAGGACGTGCCTTACTCCTTTTAATTTTCACTAGCAAGATTAATTTATTAGTTGATGCATTGTTTGAGTAAAATTGAAATTACTCGTGGTTAGGCTTAAATAGTTAGAGTAAGTACTAAACGGAAGTGACTTGATTTAGATTTAGATTGTTTAAGTTAGGATTAATTTAATTTGAATTTGGCGATTATTTGTAGCATATGGTTATTAATTAGATAAATTCGGATTAAGGATAGAAATTGGTTATTGTTAATTAGGTTACATTAAAATTTTTTTAAGATTAAAACTAGGCTGATGGCCATGCAAATGATAACTTAGAATTATTTTTAATGAAATCGTATAATTTTCTCTTGAAGCGAAAGAGTTGAGCAAATTGTAGAAAGTAAAAACCGTCGAGGAGTCATTGCTTCTAAGTATTGAATGATTAGATATTTCCGTTTGCAATCACTAAATTTTTATTGCCCGGTTAATTTAAATGCATGCCTTCATAATATTTATTCATGAAATTGATTTAAGTTGGTTTTGATTGTGCCTATAAATTATTTTTATCATTATAAAATTAATGTGTTCGAACTAGATTGCCTCTTTATTTATTTTTATTTTTATTTTTTTTCCTGTAACAAGGGAATATGTTTGACTTTTAGACTCAGTTGTGTGCAAAATTTTAAATTGTTGGACTCCATTGCCATTGGCCCGTCAAACTCTTTAATTATTAATGGCTTGATCAGAACAAATTAAATTAGGTTAAATTAAAGAGAATGATGAGTTGTGTATAATTTGAGAGGAGATTGGGCGAATAATCCATTTCTTATCATGATGTTTGGAGAGGTAAACTCATTTTATTTTTAAATTTAGCTTATCAAAGTTGTTTTATTTTAGAGTTATGATGTATATAAAATAAATTAAGAGAAGATGCATATATTTTTTAATATATTTTTTCTTTTATCAATCATAGAAATAATGATTTTATCACCAACGGAAAAGGAAACAAGCTAAGCACACATGGCAATCTTTTATTGCTGGCTGTCAAATTTATTTAAATATAGTATTACATAATATAAAAGAAAATAGTAGTAGTGCAAACTATTTTCTTTTGTTTCGACAGCCTCACCACCACACATAGATTGCCTAGATACGATAGATAGCAATTAAATCGTGCGGATTCTGGCGGTTATTACTCGATGGTCGTGATGGTTACCATCTTGTCCAATAGTTACCTTTACGTTGAATCCAAAAGCGTTAACATCTGTTACGCCGGCGGGAAGATCTGTTGCAGCTTGTGCCCAGTCAAACTGAGGAACTGGATCAGGAATTCGGACTAGGCCAGTAGTGAGCTACAATTGATAAATGAATGGATTATCATATATGTTATAATATATTTTATTTTTTAAAAGAAATAGTTAAGCTTCAATATAATTATCACATGAAAAAAGTGAGGTCAGTCTGATGCTATACCATGGGAAATAATTAATTAGAAACTGAGAGATTAATATTTACCGCTCCCGGTTTCCAACGAATGATCCACGCAATTTTACCGACTTTATACCCAAAACCTTGGGTCCCATCGGTTTGTGGAACATCCAGCGGAAAGTTTCTTCCTTCTCCATGTTTGATATCCGGAACTATTCCTTGAGGAATATTGGCAGCCACTATCTTTAAAAGTTAAAGATAGTTGGCTGTAAGTGGGAAGCAAATGGCCTTGGTTGGTTCGGCACCCAAAGTTTTTTTTTTTTTTTTGGAATGGGAAAATTGCAATTTTGGTCCCTATTTGAATAGGTACTTTGCAAGATTGATCCCTGAACCTCAACTATAAATAGGCCTAACCATTTCTCATTTTCTTCATCCCAACATTTGCCATTCTCTACTTAAGGCATTGTTCTCTCTCCTATTTGTAAATTTTCACTTGTATTTTTGGAGTGAAATATATTTGGTAGTGTCCGAGGACGTAGGCGAAATTTGCCGAACCTCGTTAAAATTCTGGTGTTCATTATTATTTATTTTTCATATCTTGTGAGTGTGATCGTAGTTATTTATTGTGCTATTAAATTACGATTGAGGATATTCGCTAGGAAAGATCTGGTACTTAAGTGATCCTTGTGATCCACCTCTCTTTCCGGGAATTGAACTTAGTGTGATTTTTCAAAGACAATAATTATACTCTTTACACGCTTCCGCACAACAATTGGTATCGAGTTAGATTCGTACTTGAGGAGTACGATCGTTTATGCACTATTCACATATACTGTCTCGTTTACGTATACGATGAGTTTGGATTGAAAAAATGGCACAGCATCGCATCGCTAGCGGACTACGGTGACCAATGCAAAATTTGAAGTAGAGAAATTTGATGGTACCAATAATTTTGCTATGTGGCAATGTGAGATCTGGATGTCTTATGTCGCAAAGAGCTAGATATAGCCCTTGAAGTAAAACTCCGACAATATGGATGACAAGGAGTGGGCCAAGATTAATAGACAAGCTTGTGGTACAATCTGCTCTATGTTTGGCCAAAGAGCGTATACTACTCACATGAGGAGACATCAGCGAGGAAATTGTGGGATACATTGGAAGAAAAGTGTCTTACAAAAAGCCTTGAAAATAGGCTTTATATGAAAAAAAAACTTTATCGATTCACGTATGCACTCGGTATGTCGATGAATGACCATGTGAACTCATTCAATAAAATTTTAGCAGACTTGCTAAATTTGGATGAGAAATTTGAAGACGAAGACAAGGCATTATTATTGTTGAATTCCCTTCCTGATGAATATGATCATCTTACCACCACATTGCTTCATGGGAAGGATACAATCACATTTGATGCAGTCTGCAGTGCGTTGTATAGATCTGAGACTCGAAAGAAAGATAAAAGAGATCACAGAGATACAACTGCAGAAGTCTTAACAGCAAGAGGTCGTTCAAGCAGCAGCAAGCTTGGTAGAAGGGGAAAGTCCAAAGGGAGACCCGCCAAAGATGAGTGTGCCTTTTGTCGTGAGAAAGAGCATTGGAAAAAGAATTGTCCTAAGTTACAAAAGGGCAAGGCTATTTCTAATGCATGTGTAGCGTAACATGATGATGAGGAGTCGACTTTAGCTTGGTTGGCATGGCAATGGCATGTCATACTCGATGAGTGGATTTTGGATTCGAATGTACTTACCATATGTGTCCTAATAAGGATCGGTTTTCTAGTCTTACGTAACTAGAAGGTGGAGTTGTTCTTATGGGCAATGACAAAGCTTGTAAGACAATGGGAGTAGGTACAATCCAATTGAAGAATCACGACGGCTCAATCCAAGTCTTGACTGATGTTCGCTACGTGCACTCGGCTGAAGAAAATCTCATCTCATTAGGGGCCTTAGAATCTAAAGGGCTCAAAAGCACTTTGAGAGATGGATTATCAAGGTAGCAACTAGGAATTTGACGGTGATGAAAGGCACAAGAAGAAATAACTTGTACTTTTTAAATGGAAGTACAGCTTATTGGATCAACATCAACGAGCTTCGTGAAAGATGTAGATTCGTGAGGCTACCGTGTTATGGCATATGCGATTGGGACATGTTGGTGAAAAAGCTTTGCAGACTTTGGCGAAGCAAGGCTTGTTGAAAGGTACAAATTCTTGCAAATTGGAATTACATGAACATTGTGTTCTCGGGCAAGCGCACAAGGGTAAAGTTTGGTTCAAAGAATTCACAATACGAAAAGAAATTACGACTACATTCACGGTGATGTGTGGGGACCTACCAAAGTGGCTTCTTTGGGAGGTATGCACTATTTTGTTACTTTTGTTGATGATTATTCAAGAAAAGTATGGGTGTATCTAATGAAAAGAAAAAGTGAAGTATTGGATGCATTTAAAAATGGAAGAAGATGGTGGAAACTCAGACTAGTCGAAAGGTCAAACGACTTCGATCAGACAATGGTACTGAGTACAAAAATGATCCATTTCTACAAGTATGTCAAGATGAGGGCATTGTGCGTCACTTCACTGTTCGGGATACACCACGCCAGTAATGGGGTGGCAGAGCGCATGAATCGAACTATACCGGGAGAAAGTTCGATGTATGTTGTCCAATCTTTGGATTGGGCAAAGAATTTTGGGTGAGGTCGTTACATATGCGTGCCATCTAATTAACCGCTTGCCATCACCGCAATAAATGGCAAAACTCCTATGGAGATGTGGACTGTAAATCACTCATCGACTATGACTCTTTACATGTTTTTGGTTCCACTGCATATTATCATGTAAAGAATCGAAGTTAGACCCAAGAGCAAAGAAAGCACTATTCTTGGGTATAACTAGTGGAGTAAAAGGATATCGCCTCTCTGTGTCCTGATATAAGGAAGATTATCTTTAGCAGAGATGTGACTTTTGATGAATCAACCATGTTAAAGGATTCACAAAAGGATGACAAAACCAGAGTACTTTGCAAAGTGGAGCTTGAAAAGGTTAATAATGATCCAAATTGATATTGGAACAACAAATGATGAAGAAGTTCCAACCCAAGAACTTCTACAAAGAACAAGATTCAATTGCATATAGGAGGCCAAGAAGAGAAATTCGTAAGCTCGCTCGCTTTGATGATATAGTGGCCTATGCACTTCCAATTGCAGATGATGATGCTCCTTCTACTTACACGTATAATAAGTAACCCCGATGGTGTAAAGTGGAAGCAAGCCATGAATGAAGAAATGCGATCTCTTCATCAAAATAAGACTTGGGAGTTGATGACACTACCCAAGGAAAGAAGGCAATTGGATGCAAATGGGTATATGCAAAGAAGGAAGGATTTCTGGTAAAAATGAAATTCGTACAAGGCTAGATTGGTAGCAAAGGGTTATGCTCGAGAAAGAAGGAATAGACTACAATGAAGTGTTTTCTCCAATTGTGAAGCATTCGTCTATTCGGATTTTGCTAGCCTTGGTTGCGCAATATGATCTTGAACTAGTTCACTTGATGTGAAGACCGCATTTTTACACTGAAGAGTGGAAGAGGAAATCTATATGACTCAAACGATGGATTCAAGGTTGCTGGTAAAGAGAATTGGGTTTGGAAACTGACAAAGTCGCTTTATGGATTGAAACAATCCCCGAGGCAGTGGTACAAGCGATTTGATCAGTTCATGAAAGGGCAAAGGTACACAAGAAGTAAATTTGACAATTGCGTGTATTTCCAGAAGCTACAAGAAGGAACTTTCATATACTTGCTCTTATATGTTGATGATATGCTAATAGCATCTAAGAGAAAAGTTGAGATTGAGAGATTGAAGACTCAACTCAATCTCGAGTTTGAAATGAAAGATCTTGGTGAAGCTAAGAAGATTCTTGGCATGGAAATATGTAGAGATAGAGCCCATGGCAGAGTTAGCTTGTCTCAAAAGCAAGATTTGAAGAAGGTACTACAGCAGTTTGGCATGAACGAGCAGACAAAACCTGTAAGTACCCCGTTGGCTTCTCATTTCAAGCTTTCGCACAACTATCTCCTTCGATGAATACCGAACGAGAATACATGTTGCAAGTTCCGTACTCCCAATGCAGTGGGTAGCTTGATGTATGCAATGGTGTGTACAAGACCCGACATTTCACAGGCAGTTAGTATAGTGAGCGTGTATATGCATAATCCGAAAAGGACATTGGCAAGTCAGTGAAATGGATTCTACGGTATATTCAAAAGACCGTGGATGTTGGATTACTGTTTGAGCAGGATAATACACTTGGTGAAGGTGTTATTAGGTACGTTGATTCTGATTATGCCGGTGATTTGGATAAACGAAGATCAACCACCGGTTACGTGTTTACACTTGTTGGAGGACCAATTAGTTGGAAGTCTACTTTACGATCTCATACGGCTTGCGTTGTCAACCACGAAGTTTCGAATACATGGTCGTAAATGAGAGGTCAGTAAAGGAAGCTATTTGGTTACAAGGCACGGTTAAAACCTTGGGATTGGTTCAGAAGCATATTAACGTGTTGGGATTGGTTCAGAAGCATATTAACGTGTATTGTGACAGTCAAAGTGCTATTCATTTAGCAAAGAATCAAGTCTATCATGCACGCATTATAAAGCATATCGACGCATTTATTCCATTTTGTGCGGGAAATTATTGATGAAGGAAAATTCGTCTTCAAAAGATTAAGACCGCAGATAATCCCGCAGATATGATGACCAAGGTGGTAACAAGAACCAAGTTCGAACATTGTTTGAACTTGATCAATATCCTCGCGAGTTTAACAGTTGAAGAAGGCACTATCAAGTATTGTTGGCAAAGGTAGAAAGAATTGTGTGAAGATAAGATTATCCTAATCAAATCTTCAAGGTGGAGATTATTATGCGTACCACTATCTTTGAAAAGTCAAAGATAGTTGGTCGTAAGTGGGAAGCAAATGGCCTTGGTTGGTTAGGCACCCAAAGTTTTTTTTTTTTTTTTTTAGAATGGGATAATTGCAATTTTGGTCCCTATTTGAATAGGTACTTTGCAAGATTGATCCCTGAACCTCAACTATAAATAGGCCTAACCATTTCTCATTTTCTTCATCCCAACATTTGCCATTCTCTACTTAAGGCATTGTTCTCTCTCCCTATTTGTAAATTTTCACTTGTATTTTTGGAGTGAAATATATTTGGTAGTGTCCGAGGACGTAGGCGAAATTTGCCGAACCTCGTTAAAATTCTGGTGTTCATTATTATTTATTTTTTCATATCTTGTGAGTGTGATCGTAGTTATTTATTGTGCTATTAAATTACGATTGAGGGATATTCTGGCTAGGAAAGATCTGGTACTTAAGTGATCCTTGTGATCCACCTCTCTTTCCTGGGAATTGAACTTAGTGTGATTTTTCAGTACAATAATTATACTCTTTTACACGCTTCCGCACAACAAGGAATTTCTGGGCTCAACCAACCGAATTGTAGATCGAAGCCAGAATTATCTGTGATAAAAACAGTAACATTAGCAGCAGCCATTTGTAGTTATTGGTTTATACAAATTTCAGCTATATACTGAGTCTGATTTTTTATTTGCTTGTGTTGTGCTTCATGCAGGGTTCCATACACATATTTATACACAGGTTTATTACTTAACCAAGGTTATGACTTCATCAAAAGTTCTAACTATATTTATAGCGTTGTAACTATAAAACTTTTGTCCTTTTTCAATTCATTGTCCCGAAAACATAACTACATTTATAGCGTTGTAACTATAGAACTTTTGTCCTTTTCCCTTTCTTTCAATTCATTGTCCCGAAAATAAATAATATACTTTTTCTATAACATAAATCTATTCTTATAATTAAGCTGCCCTCCTATCTATAGAGGAAGAAAAGGGTAAAATGGCATTCACATCCCTATAACCATCAAACCTTTGTCTTTTTCTTTTTCAAGTTCATTGCATCGAAATGATCAACTCATTAAGGTAGATACACCCAAGTTTATACAATTAATGTCATTTTTAAATATCGTGACTAAAATTTCAGTATATAACATGATTAGCAGCATTCTTAATTTATTAAATCTTTTTTTCTCAGTAATGATATTATAAAATCGCATATATAATAAAAACTGACAAATACCCAATATCCCTTTAACAAACAAATCATACCCAAAAACAAATACAAACACCTACAAAAACCACAAAAAATAAATTCTATAAAACTCAGAAAACCCCTTCGACAAAAGCTGCTCACAGGTCAAAAAAATAAACACCATCATCTAGTCCACTTAATATACCGGTAACAGCAAACCACACACTTGAAACTATCATAATTATAGCAGACCGTATTCACTACCAAGCTTGAGTTTGAGATTTTTAAGCTTTCAAATATATAGATTTTTTTTAAAGGAAAAAAATTGCATACCCGTAACCACTCATTTGTATTCGACATTTATAGATTTGGAACTAGGTAAAAGAGCTCTGGTAAGTTGCATGTGGCTTCGTCAGTAGAATTTTGGCCCACTTTGATATTTACTTTTTTTTTTTAGTTTATTTTGATACTTTGGTATTTAGATCTATTTTGATTACTAAATTTGAATGAGTGTAAAAGTTTGATAACGTGGTACTTTAAAATTGTATTATGTCATTAGATTCAATTTTTTTAGGTAATGATGTGGCATAATTTTAAAGTGTTACATTATTAAATTTTTACATATATATTTTTTAGGGATTAGGTGAATGTAATTGTCAAGTTTAAGTATTAAAGTCAATATATATATATACCAAAATGGAACTAGTTATTAAATTTAGGGATCAAAATTATATTAACATTTATGTTGAGTGTCGAAACCATTTTTTTGTGAAAACGGGGTCGACTTTAAAAATAAAAATGGAGTCGCCACCAATCCTTTTTTGCGGTGTGATTGGATCACCTTAAGATAAATCATTAAAACATTTTGATTTTTTTTTTAAAAACAATACTTTTGGCCTACGAAATTTGAGAAAATGGTTTCGAGAGTCGGTTACGTACGAGGAAGGATTAGCACCCTCGTAACACCCAAAATTGGTACCGAATCGATTTATTAATGTCTTAATATCGAAAAATTTGAGAATGATTTTAAAATACGATCCTTTTTGTTAAAAAGCTTGAATAAATTAAATTGTGTGCTGAGACCTGCTTATTTCAAAGAAGTAAAACATCGTGCCCAGTGAGTTAGGGTGCGACATTTTGAATTCTCGAAACTAAGCTTGTCTTTTGACTTTTGAAACTCGTGCATTTAAACTTAAGAAGGATATTCGGTTATTTGGGTCAAATGAAAAACCAGAACCCAATAAGTTAGGGCACAATTTCTCAGAATTCCAAATACGGATTATTGCCTTTATTTTTTTTTTAGAAATCCTTACCTTGAGATAACAAAATGTCACATCCAGTGAGTTAGGACACAACATTTTCTAATCCCCGAGAATAAGTTTTTTTATTAAACTTATGCTTTGATTTAAAAAAAAATAGTTCTTTGGACTCGGTGAGAAAAATCAAAACCCAGTAAGTTAGGGTACGATTTCTTCCAAATCTTAGAACGCGGAGTATTATCTTATTATGAAACAAAGATTAATGTATCGGGTAAAATGTAACATGATTTTGTTGTAATATGTAAAATAAGTTACGGTGCTTATGCACATACGGAATAATAAATATGTCAGTGCATAACAATATAAAAGACGAAAGTAAAATGAACGAGCTCTAAATAGATGAAAATAATAATAAAGAAAAAGCTAAAAATTTAGAACCAAAGAATTAACACTAAACAAATAAATAAACGAGCAACGTATCACAAATTATAGAAAATCATAATGTTAATAATAATAATGGTGATAAAAATAAAAGTTTGAAGCATCAAAACTATATAGAAAGATATAAATAAGTGAATAACAAAATGGTAAAATAAATAAATGTATTTAAAAAATTGAGCAGATAAATATTAAGGAAATAATGGTAATAATAACAAAGTTAATTAATAATATATTAGTAATAATATGTTAATAATAAAATTAATAATAATAGTAATAATAATATTTAAAACAATAGTAATGATGATGATGATGATGATGATGATGATGATGATGAAAGCAGGAAAAAAGCAAATTACAAAAAATGAATAATAAAAAAATATACATAATAATGATGATAAAAAAATATACGTGTATGCAAACAATTACATAAATAGATGAAAATGATATACATGAATATATAAATAAATTGATAAAAAGTGAATACTGTATTAAATTGAAATTAAAAATAAAATTGAGAGTCCAAAAGATAAATAAAACATTAAAGGGACAAAATTAAGAGAGAAATAAAATTGAAGTCCAAATTTAAAAGAAATAAACGAATTAGGGCCCTAATGCAATGCACGGAAAAAAAGGAGGGACTAAATGAGAAAATATTCCCGTTCACCAAAATGCCGCGTTTTAATGGGACCAATATGAAACAGATGCAAAACAGTCGGGAAAAATTAAAAAAATAAAAAGGATTTAATTAAAAAGGATGGAAAAAGCGGAAGGGCCTATTGAATAAATAACCCAGAGGCTATAAAACACGCGGGTCGGGTAATCGGGTCATTGCCTTTAAACGGCGCCGTTTTAGCATTGAAAGCACCACAGTGAAACGGCGTCGTTTCGCACCTCTATGTAAACCAAAAAAAAAAAAACTTTAAAACTCATTTTAACTCTTTCGTTAAAAAAAACAAAAAGTAAAAAACCTCTCAACCCCTTAGCCGCTTCCCCTACCCGGCCCTAGGGCTCCGTCGCTTGACCGCTGTACCACCACCGTGGCTGGTGGCCTGTATTGCGCAAAAAGGTTTTTTTTCAGCCTCATTTTAAGGCATATCTGAAGGCCAAGTCCTCCTAACCCAGAAAGTTGAAAGAAAAGGGCTTTTCGACCCCCATTTTGGTCCGATCTCGCCTGGAGAAGGGCACTCTGACGACACGACTACGGGGTGCTTTGGTAAGCCTTTGCTTTCTTTCTTTCTTTCTTTTATTTATAGTCGAGAAAAAAAAGAAACTAGAAAGTGTAATAAAAAAAATGAGAATACGAGAGAATAAAAAGGTAAATCACCTTTGATTTTCTTTTTCTTTTTGTATATTTCTGTCTCTGTTCGTAAAAAAAAAAATACATTGTTCTTTTCTGGGCTTATATAGCCGAATAATAATGGGTTATAATCTTATTTTTGCTACTGTTTTTATCTTCTGCTGTTTGTTGGCTTTTTTGGCCTCCATTTCTTGTTTGTTTGCTGGTCATTTGGAGAGTCAACGAAGGCCTGTGTGTCTATTTTGGTGCAAGGCGCAGGCAGAGTCGAGGGTGGTCAGGCCTCGGGCGCTGAACACGCTGGCAAAGCACGTTGGGGGGCAGCGGTACTAGGAAGTTCAAGAACCCTAGGGTTCCCGAATTGGTTTATTTTTTGGGCCTATTGGGCCAGTGTACAATGGACTGTTTAATTGGACTTTGTTTTGTTTTTTTCTGTTTCTTTTTGGTCTCTGATTCGGGCCTGGGTGAATTGGGCCTTTTACAGCTGCCCCTCTTTGCTCATTGTCGTGTAACAAAAATGGAACAACGATTTTTAAGGAAGACCAATTTTCCCCAGTCTTGCCAAGTCTTGACTTCTTTTTTCTTCTTCAAGTAGCCTCATTCCATCTGACTGCATCTTCAGGGGCATAGGAATTAGTGCTTCGATCTACTTAAGGGAAATTAGATGTGTATTTTCAGTCCGCTCCACTGCAACTTGAGGGAGATAATATTTGCTATCTTCAATCTGCTCCACTGCAACTTCAGGGAGATAAAATTTGTAGCCTTAATCTGCTCCACTGCAAACTTCAAGGAGATAATATTTGTGGCTTTAATCTGCTCCACTACAACTTTAGAGAGATAAGATTTGCCATGATAACTTTGATCCGACCTACTGCAACTTCAGAGGTATAGGACTTGTAATCCGTAGCTTAAATCTGTTCTGCTGCAACTTCAGGGAAATAAGATTTGCTATCTATAGTCTACTCCACTGCAACTTTAGAGAGATAAGACTTGTGATTTCAACCTGCTCCATTGCATCTTCAGGGAGATAAGGTTTGCTATATTCAGTCTGCTCCACTGCAACTTCAAGGAGATAAGACTTGCAACTTCAACCTGCTTCACTGCATATTCAATGAGATAAAGTTTGCCATGATCTGCTCTACTACAACTTCAGATAGATAAGATCTGTGATTTATAGCTTCAATCTGTTCCACTGCAACTTCAGGGAAATAAGATTCACTATCTTCAGTCTGCTCCACTGCAACTTTAGGGAGATAAGACTTGTAATTTCAACCTGCTCCACTGTATCTTCAGAGAGATAAGGTTTGCCATGATCTGCTCTACTGCAACTTTAGAGAGATAAGATCTGTGAATTCACCGATCTTGCTAACTATCCTCTGGGGGATATGACGTGTAGAATCTATTTCATGTGCTTATGCTTATGCCAATTGATTAGGATGTTACGATTAGAATGAATCAAATGCTCCTAACTAAATGTGTATGAATGATATTTTCATGAATGCATGAGAATGATCCCTTTTTAATGTTTGGGTTGTCATTGCTCATTGTTCATCAAGGTTATATCACTGAGGTGTTATCATGCCCTCTTTGCTTAGCTGGTATCTTTAACAGAAAATCCAAAGAAATAGTCGTCATTCAGAATATTTGTTCTCAAATGTTTCCAAATCCTGAGTTTGGTTAGTTCTTGAATAGTGGTCCTGTTTTCAGATCCTTGTACTATTTTAGAAAACCTTTCAAAGTAATATTCAGAACTTCCCTTACTTGAATATTATTAGTCCATTAATCATTATTTCAATGTAAAAATGCTTAAAAGATTGCAATAATAGACAAGGTCAAAGTTTTTTAGGAGCAAGGCTCGAAATGAATATATTTATCAACATAGCAATTTTGCTTAAATACAAAGTGAATAAAACAAAAATAGGTGCCCCAGATATCATAGCATGAGTTTCTTTGCACTGACTTCCTAAGAATCCTTTCGAACTTGATATGTGTTTCGGAGATCTAAAATATTTTGTTGATACCCCAAGTCGTAGCATCTCTCCTCCTTGTTCATTCAGGGATAACCAGAATACCACGTGCCCATCATTGATTAAGAATTGAATCACTCTTTTCGTGGGTTTTCAATTTAAAACCCCTTTGGTCTCAAGGTGCTCTTTACGAGTTTTCACCTTGGTCTCTTTTTTTTTTAAGTGAAATACTTCTTAACTGAGTCTGAATTCACAGGATTGGGTAAGCTTTTGCCATCCATCTCAGTCAGAATCAGTGCTCCTCTAGAAAAGGCCTTCTTTACCACGTAAGGTCCTTCCCAATTTGGCATCCATTTCCCTCTGAAATCCTTCTGTATGGACAAGATCTTTTTCAACACTAGGTCTCCCTCATGGAATTCACTAGGACGGACCTTTTTGTTGTAAGCTTGCATCATTCGCTTTTGGTACATCTGACCATGACGGATAGCTTTCAACCTTTTCTCTTCGATCAAATTTAGCTGATTATATCGGGATTGGATCAATTCTTTTTCATCCAACTTTACTTTTGCCAAAACTCGAAGAGAAGAAATCTCCACTTCAATGGGTAAAACCACCTCCATTCCATAAACCAAATAAAAAGGCGTTGCCCCGGTTGAAGTCCTGATGGGTGTTCGATAGGCATAGAGGGCGAATGGTAGCTTCTCATACCAATATTTATAAGTCTCAGTCATTTTCCCTAAGATCTTCTTGATATTTTTAGTAGTCGCCTCCCCTGCACCATTCATTTTTGGGCGATATGGTAATGAATTATGGTGTTTGATCTTAAACTGACTGCAGACGTCTGATATCGTGCTGTTGTTCAGATTTAGTGCGTTGTCAGATATGATCCTTTCTAGCATTTCATACCGATATATGATCTCTTTTTTTAAGAATTTATTGACTGCCAATTTAGTGACATTGGCATATGAAGCAGCTTCTACCCACTTTGTAAAGTAATCGATGACCACGAAGATAAAACGATGCCCATTAGAGGCCTTAAGTGAAATTGGCCCAATGACGTCCATGCCTCACATGGAGAAAGGCCAAGGAGAAGTCATAACGTGAAGAGGTGAAGAAGGTATATGGATCTTATCTCCGTAAATTTGACACTTGTGTCATTTCTTGGCGTAATTGATGCAATCTCCTTCCATGGTGGACCAATAATACCCAAATCTCATGATCTACCTGGCCATTGAAAAACCATTGGCATGTGTTCTGTAGACACCCTCATGGACCTCATCCAAAATTTGCTTAGCCTCAATAGCATCTACATACCTTAGTAGTGCCTGATCCTTTCTTCTTTTATATATGATCTCCCTATCTAAGACATAGTCATTAGCCAACCTTCTCAACATCCTTTTATCATTCTCAGTTACTTGGTCAGGGTATTCATGATTTTTTACATATCGCAATATATCGTTGTGCCAATGGTAATCATCCTTTTCTTTTTCTTCTTCTTTGATGTTGTAACAATGGGTCGAAGTTTCATAAATACTCATCTGGATAGGTTGTACACCCTCTTGTTTGTTCATTCTAACCATCGAAGCCAAAGTAGCTAAGGCATCAGCCATCTGATTTTCATATCGTGGGAGGTAATAGAAAGTGATATCGTCGAAATCCTCGATTAACTCAAGAACCAAATTTTGATTCTTGATTAACTTGGGATCTCTTATCTTCTATTCTCCTTTGAGTTGATAAATCACCAATGTAGAATCTCCATAAACCTCTAGCACTTTGATCTCACGTTCTATATCTGCACGGATACCCATGATGCATGCTTCGTATTCTACCATGTTGTTTGTGTAATCAAAATCCAATTTACTAGTAAATGGATAATGATCTCCATCTGGGGATACCAGGACTGCCCCAATTCCATTACCTACAGCTTGGCATCGTCGAAGTTTAGCTTCCAAGAATGACTTTCGTGCGGATCTTCTTTAGTGGTTGCAACATACATCAGATCTTCATTTGAGAAATCAAAATTCGAAGGCTCGTAATCCTCTAGAGCTCTACTGGCTAGGAAATTGACTATTGCACTTCCTTTAATTGCCTTCTGGTTCACATAAACTATTTGGAAAGCAGAATTTGCCATCGTGCCATCCTTCCATTTAGATCAGTCGACTCTATCATGTATTTCAGAGGGTCCAGCTTTGAGATGAGCCAAGTCGTGTGGTACAACATGTACTGCCTCAATCTTCGGGTTGTCCAAATCAGGGCTCAACATAACTTCTCGATTTACGAGTATATTATCTCACATTCAGTGAAATTCTTACTGAGATAGTATATTGCTTTTTGTTTTTTTCCTGATTCATCATGTTGACCAAGCACGCATCCCATGAAATTCTCGAATACTGCCAAGTATAGTATCAGTGGCCTATCCGGGTTAGGTGGCGTCAGTATTGGGGCATTGGACATGTAATGTTTGACCTTATCGAAAGTCTTCTAGCACTTCTCATCCCAAACGCCTGGGTTGTGTTTCTTATGGAGCCAGAATATGGGATCACACTTCTCAGTTAATTGTGAAATAAAACGGGCGATGTAATTTAGTCTTTCTAGAAAACCTCGAACTTTCTTTTGAGTGCGCGCTGGAAGCAATTCTTGTATAGCCTTGACTGTTTGGGTCTATCTCAATTCCCTTTTTACTGACTACAAAACCTAGCAGTTTTCTTAATCTAGCCCCAAAAGTACATTTTGTTGGATTGAGCTTTAGCTAAAATTTTCTCAACCTCAAGAACAATTTCCTTAAAACTTGTATATGTTCTTTTTCTATTTGAGGTTTTGCAATTATATCGTCTACGTAAACCTCGATTTCCTTGTGCATCATGTCATGAAAAAAAGGTTACCATAACTCTTTGGTATGTTACTCCCGCGTTTTTTAATCCAAATGGCATCACTTTATAGCAAAAAGTTCCCCACAAGGTCACGAATGTGGTCTTTTCCATGTTTTCAAGATGTATTTTTATCTGATTGTATCTAGAGAAGCAATCCATGAATGAGAACAGTGAGTAGCCTGCCGTGTTATCCACTAAGGTGTCAATGTGAGGCAATGGGAAGTTGTCTTTTGGGCTGGCCTTGTTTAAGTCTCTGTAATCCACACACATTCATACATTTCTATCTTTCTTAGGGACGGAGACAATATTGGCTACCTATTTGAGTATTTAACCACTTGTAAGAAACCAGCATCGAATTGCTTCTTAACCTCTTCTTTTATTTTTAACAAAATGTTGGGCCTCATCCTTCGGAGCTTCTGTTGAATCGACTTGCATTCTTCCTTTATAGGGAGTCGGTGTACCACGATATCAGTACTCAACCCAAGCATGTCTTGATATAACCAAGCGAAGATATCCTTAAATTCTTAGAGTAATTCAATTAGGTCTTTCTTCGTCTCTATGGTCTCTTAGGCTCACAATTTCCACTGACTCTTTATGAGGCAAGATTTTCTTCTTATCTTGTTCTACCAACCTCAATAAATTAGGTGATAAATTACAGTCTCGATCATCTTCAAGATCTTGGGACTCTTTTATGCACAAATCTTGTTCAAAAGAAGGTTCTGTGTTAGTAGTAATGTCGCTCATATCATTGATATCTGGAGACTTGTTATAGGGATGAAGAAAAGAATCCACAGAATAAAAGAATCTAAGAATAATTATTTGTATGGTATGATTATGAATGAAAAGAATAAAAGAATATTTGCTCAAAATGATATGCAAAAATGCATTTTTATTGAAGTAAAGATTTAGGACATAAGCCTATTTCACAAAGGACTCTTATTGCTCCTAGGCTTAGAGCAATAAGCGCGTTTTGAACATTACTCTATATTGGCTTTAAAAACTACAGGAATCTCTTTCGCAGCCTAGTTGTTCAAAATACTTCTAGGTACATACGGGCAGATGTTTGATAGATTCTCTCCCCCGATTCTTTCTTCGGATATGGCGTTGATGTTTAGGTTTCCTAACATTTCTTCCGCAGTCTCTTTTCTTTGCGCTTTTCTTTCGGGGTGAATGGTCTTTCTGATACGAAAGTCCTAGATATGTGAGGAAAGTCATCGGTTCCCACTTGACCTCTTCTCCACTCAGTTTCACCCTTCTCTTTTCTTGTTTCTTCTCTATCTTCTTCTTCCTTTGCCTGGTGTCTGGCTTAAACCCTAAACCATAGCGGTCTCATTTGTCTTTCAGCATAGGTGCCTCGGCTTTTCCTTGTAAGCATTTTCCCAGTCCTCTTCCAGGTAAGGCTCCTTTACCCACTGTGAGTTGTAAGCCCATTTTTATAGTTTTGGATATTTTGGGCATCGGGATCTTGTTCCCTTCGACGACGAAGGTTACAGTCATAAATTCTAATGATTGGAATGAGCATTCTAATGCTTCATTGTCCGTCCCTAAATATGGTGCATTGCTGGTTACAGATATAATAATATCCTCCTCTGCATTTATCTTTACTAGTCGACCCTCAGATACCAACTTTAGCTTCTGGTGTAGCGATGACAGCACTGCCTCAGCTGTATGAATCTAGGGCCTTCCCAACAAACAATATTAGGAGGGCTTAATGTACATCACCAGAAAGTCCACTTCGTATGTACTTGGGCCGATCAAGAGGGGGATCTCAATCCTTCCCATCACCCTTCTTTTAATTCCATCGAATGCTCTCACTATGTTTTGATAGGTTTTCATGTAAAAGCTATCTATATGTAACCTATTTAGTGCGGATAGAGGCAAGACATTTAATGCAGATCCGTTATCAATCAACAACCCTAGCAGCGTATACTCTTTGTAGTGGGTAGTGATATGTAAGGCCTTTGTAGATCCCATGGCCCCTTGCGGTATCTCATCATCAATAAAGAATATGAAGTTGTTAGTGCTTATATTGTTGACCAAACAGTCTAGCTTGTTCACGGAGATATCGTCAGTGACATAGGTTTCATTTAGCACTTTCATTAGTGCCTCACGATGTGTCTCCGGACTTAAAAGTAAAGCTAGCACTGAGATGCGAGCTGGTTGCTTATGTAACTATTCTACAACACTGTACTCACTGTGCTTTAAGAATTTTAGGAATTCTTTAGCCTCATTCTTGGTTATTGGCTCGTTAACTAGTAATTTGAACCTGACCTTCTTTTCCCTTTTTTGTTTAGCCATTGGGGTCTTCCCTTTAACAAGCTCAGCTCTTGTATTTGATGGGTCATAACGTTTCCCACTGTGGGTATAGAAACCAACCTCTTGACCTTCTTTCAAAGCACCAATCAGGCTCTCTTTTCCTGGAATTGTCACGTTGCAGTCATAATTCCAGGGAACCTTCTTGCTATCTTTGTAAGGAAAAGCCACAGGTTTCTGAATTATGACCATTTGTGCTATTTGCATTCCAGCTTCATTGCTTCTTGGTCGTGAGATGATTACCACAGGATGATTAGCCTCACAGACCCTCTTTGTCGATCCTCCTTCAGAGGCGCACACATCAGCTCCTTCAGTGTACTCAAATAATTCAAGCTCTTTATTGTCTATTAGACCCTGTACTAAAGCCCCGAATTCATTACATTGCTGAATATCATGATCTTCATCATCATAGAACTCACAATAATTTTTTGTTTCTCGGGACCTGTTCCTCGAGTCTTTTATGATTAATCCCCTTTCTACCATTTTTTTTCTAGATTTCTCTCAACAGGGTTTTTACTTCTATAAAATTCATCTTAATTTTCCTCCCTGCATTCTGGACTATCGCATTTACCCCCTTATCAGCATGGTTGGGTAATGAGTTTTTTGCACTCGATAGATTATCAAATTTTACGATGCCCATTTTGATGAACCTTTCGACTAATTTTTTGAAAGCGGTGCAGTTTTCTATCGAGTGCCCCGTAATTATTTCATGGTATTCTCATTGGGCATTTGTGTCGTACCATTTAGGATATGGGGGTTGCATTGGATTTAAGTAGAAAGGGGACACAACATGTGCGTCAAATAAACTTTGGTACAACTCCCTATACGTCATTGGGATAGATGTAAATTGGAGTTTCTCTGTATTCAGCCTTTGATTAGAATCCTACCTTGGAGGGGCCTGAAAACTAGTGGTTGTTGTCTTTGGTGGGCCAATAGTAATTGGCTTTGAATAGCCCTTGTTGTATGCGCCTACATTGTTTATTTTATTTTTCTTTTTTCTTGGGGTTGATCTTTTGGAGCTTTCCATCGCATATATTTTATCGCTTTTCACCTCATTTTCGATCATTTCACCAAACTATAGTATGTCTGAAAAGCTCTTCATGGTGCTCTCCAACATGTGGTTGATAAATGGGGCTTTCAAGGTGTTAATGAAAAGCATCGTGGTTTCTTTCTCTAGAAGAGGTGGCTGGACTTGTGTTGCCACCTCTCTCCATCTTTGGGCATATTGCATAAAGCTTTCATTCTGCTTTTTCTCCATATTTTGCAGTGTAATCCTATAGGGTGTCATGTCTGTCACATGACTATCCTGCTGCATAAAAGCTTGTGCTAAGTCTTTCAATAAATTGACTTGGGTACGACTCAGCTGATTGTACCATTTGGCTGTTGACTCGATTAGACTATCGTAAAAGCAGTGGATCAATAGTTGATCATTATTAACGTATCCTATCATCCTTCGATAGAACATGGTAATGTGAGCTTCAGGGCAAATCGTCCCATTATATTTTTCGAACTTTGGAATTTTAAACTTCGGCGGGAGCACTAGGTCCAAACTCAAATTCTTAGCATCAATTCTCTAGTGGTAGTCAGCATTTTCCATTGCTCTGAATTTTTCTTTTAACCACCTGCACCTGTCCTCAAGTTGTTTCGGTAGTTCCGCTTTTTCCTTTTCCATTTCTGTCACATCATCTAGGTTGCGGACCACGAAATTGGTTGGGTTATTCCCAGGTTAGAGTCTGAGCCTGTTTGTTTATTCATGGGTGTCGAGGTACTGACTTGATAGTGTTGGGGTCTGATTGTCACCGGTTCCCTTTGCGGGTACACATCCGGTTGTACCTGAATTTTCATCGGGGTAAAACCTGGGAGACAAGTGGGATACTCATTATCATCTCCTGAGTTAGTCTTAGTGCCTTTCCCTTTCTTTCATTCTCCGGCTAGCAACTATGCCAATTGATTCACCATGCTTCTTTGGTATTCCAAGATTTGGTCCCTCATCTCCTGTTGCACCTTCTCTAACTGCTCTTATCTTACAACTGGTCTTGCATTTCTTTTTGTATTTGCTCTAATCTTTCTAATCTTTGATCCATTACTCTAGATTTGGCGCGAGCGCTGTAACAATGCTCGGTTGGTTAGTTCTTGTTTGTTTCCAGGTTAACTGAAATAATTTCGTTTAATTAGGATCTTTTTCGTGAAATTTAATGTGTATAATGCAATGTGATGCAAATGCATGAATACAAAAGGAGGCATTGACTCTGATTCAATTCTATTAGAACAACTTTACTAGAAAACAAATTTCTTTACATAAAATAGATTACATATACGGCTTTTCCTTAATGCTCAAAGCCTTAGCTTTCCTAAGAAGCCAAGCTAACTCTTGACCCCGATCTGATTCTGATTCATACTTCAAGCTTAGTACATCAGCCAAAACTGCTAAGGTTTGCAAACAATCGGCCACTTCTCGTATTTGAGCCACAGTTTCACCCATGATATAGTCTCTCTCCCGGACCTGATTTTGAGAACGGCGGAGTTGCTCTTTCCACTGCTCGTTACTTGCTTCAAGGAGTTCAACTTAGAGCTCAAATTCTATAACGTGATCTCGAGCTCTTCTATTTTTCCTTTCAGCTCTTCGATCTTGTTTAAGCTTGCTTTCAGCTCAATTGTAGAATTGCGATTACGACACTGATGAAGTGTCTTTTCCAATTCTGCAACCCTAGCTTTTAATATGACCTTTTCATTTTGGCATTCTAACAGGTCTTTTTCTAAGGTATTTCCTCGAACCTGAACGTCTTGGTATTTCTTTTCCCATTGCTCGGCTCCATTATTTTCTTCGTTGGCTATTACCGCCATTGTTCTGATGTCTTTCCCAATCTAGCAGTCCTTATTGATAGCGCAGCTTCTTGTAATTCTTTTTCAGACAATCCAGATCTTCTTCAGCCTCATTTTTTTCCTTTTCTTAATTTAGCAGACTCTAGCTTTTATACATCAACATCTAGTCCTAATTGCATCTTTTCTTCTTCTAATTGCTCTATCTTCTTTCTAGCTCCGAATTCTTTATTTCAATATCCTACTTTATGATATCTAACTCAGATAGGACTACTTGCAGATACTCCTCCATTGGTCGAATGCCTTCTTAACTTGGCCTAGGGACGTTATCATTGACTCTTTTACCCAACCATCCCTTATATTCGGGAGTAGTCATAGGACATGTGGCAAATCTCCTCATTTGGCGGGTTTGCTTCCAAGTGTTGGACATTTCTCGGACCTTTTTTTTTGTAGTTGTCCTCTTTATATGAAAACTCGCATTTAGCCAGCCCCTGAGTTGTCGGTATGAATTATCTCGATCTATACTGCCTTAACACAAGTAGAGGAGCATATCTAATAGCTCCCTATATCCTAAGCAGAGGGACCCAATCGAACTCCCACATTGGTATAGAATCTCATCAGGCACTATCCAAGTGGCTCTCCATTCGACCTCTTTGTCATGCAGGTTTTGGAGAATCATCATCCATTTCACCTCTGTGATATCATCTCGTCTCAGAACAGCCACTAACTCTTTTAGCGGAGAATAAGTTTTGGAGAAGATTTGGTATGACACTTTTTCTACTTTCCAAAAATGGCTGTGAAACCATTCTAGTAAAAGTCGTGCGCACCCGATGAATTTCCCTTCACCTGCTATTCGGTATGCACTCAGAGACTTGAAGGTTTCAGCCAGAATTGTAGGAATGGGTGTAACTCTTTTATCGAGTCGGTCAAATAAATCCGAGATAGCCTCATCTATATGCCCCAAAATCTTTGGGATGATTACCAATCCAAAAATGCTTAATGTGAAGATATTGACCCTTTTCTTCACGTTAGGATGTGCTAGGATCAAATCTCGCAAATTTCCCCAAGGGATGCACTTACTGTCACCTTTCTGTTTGATTCAGGCGTTAACCCACTGTTTGCTCATCCCCGTGACATTCATTATTCTCTTTAAGAATGTCTGGATTTTGACAGCTCTAGAGTAGACCCTGTCAGTTTGAGTATTCGGGCAACAGAGCAAGGTTGTGTACTCTTCCAAAGTAGGTACCAAATCCACATTTCCAAAAGTAAAACAACTATAGGCAAGGTTCAAAAATTAAGCCAGAGCCTGAAACAAATGCTTGCCTACTTTTACATCTAGTAGGTAGGGTAAGTCACCATAACTACTGTAAAATTACTGCTTGACTTCCTCATCCCACTGGACCCATATTTCTTTTTGTTCCTGAAGATTGTTTTGGGTCACGCTGATACAAGTGAAATCCCATAATTCTAATACGTACCCTTCTATCAGGCTATCACCTTTCTCTAGTTGAGTTCCCTCAAACCATATTCGGACAACTGCATTATCTTCTACTTTATCAAGAAACCTGCAACACCCCTTACCTGTGTCCGAAGCCGGGACCGGGTTTGAGGCATTACCTAACTTATGTCACTTAACATCTCAAAACGGGCCATAAAATTTCATTTAAGCCTGTCACTTACTCAACCTCAGTCTACGAGGCCTTAAACATACCTCCGAGAGGTTTGGGAACTAATCTCGAAACTTTTACGCTCGAGAAACTTTTCGACAAAATTGGGGCCACACGCCCATGTTAAACTAGGGACACACCCGTGTACCCTTAAGGCATGCCTGTGTCTTCCACCTGTGGTCGACACTGACTAAATACACACGGCCTTGACATGCCCGTGGCCCTGGCCCGTATGCCAAACCTTGACATTCCAACTTATCCACACGGTCTATACACACGCTAGTGTACTTCAGTCGGTTGGTGATTAGCAGACTATCTACCAAGCCCTTTTCCATTCTCACTTGCATACATTCAAACACCATCACATAACATCAATATAACTCTTGAATTAAAGACATTTAATTCATACAATGAAATCTTCATCCCAAACACAAGGGAGAACTATTTCTACTATGGTTACAATTGAATTAAGCCATCATCTATGGCTATTCACAACCAAATTATAACTCACTTAGGCCAACACATTTGGCTATATCAACTATGACTTAGTCAACTTTAAAAGAGGACCCTATACATGCCATGACTCATAAGAACTTGAAACATCATGCCAAGCGTCAACTCGATAGTGTCAAAACATCTCCAGAGGACTCCAACCCGAGCTAGTTAAATTAACCTATAAGAGATTGAAAAAGGAAAGGAGTAATCAATAATGCTTAGTAAGTTCATCTGCATATAACTGACAAATACTGATATTCATTGAATATACACAACCATAACGTATTATAATGAGTTTTACTCTTAAACTCATGGTTACTTATTCAACCATTCTTGAAACTTACTCATTCTATCTTTTACCACATTCTAGCTATGCCACAAGCCAATTGCTCGTGTTAATTAGCATACATTCCTGCACTGGTCACCACATGATCATATACAAAAACACATCAAGCATTTTCAATAAGCCACTTATACTACTAATCTCTAGGTGGTTTCGCACTTAGCCCACCATCAATCTCTAATAGGGTGGTATTGTATATAACCCACCAATTATTTATACTTATGGTGGTTTCGTACTCAGCCCACCAATTTATTTTTATGAGCGACGGTATCGTACACAGCCTATCGATTAACAATTAATCAGGTGGTAACGCACACAGCCCACCGTTAATAATATAGTTGAAGGTATCGCACACAGTCCATCACTAACCATCAATAAGGTGATATCTCACATAGCTCACCGTTATTATACATTCATGGATAGTTATCCACATGTATTTCTCTATTTCAAATGTTTATTTGGAAACATCCTCAAACACTACTATTCTTACTTAACTTACTACAATACTCGTTCGCATTCACACAATACATTTATAAATATAACTGATGCAACTGAGGTGCATTGATTACACATAACCCACCAGGGGTTCATCATATACCGAATTTACCTCAATTCAATTCAAACACATACTTGTGCTTTTCATTGCACAACCACATACTTTCTCCCTTTCAACATACCCGTTGAATCACTCAAATTGTTAAATAATACTCTTGAGTCTCATACACATAATGTCTTATTGACATTTTACCCCGATAGGGTCTTATATGCATTAACATTTCGATGCCATGTCCCTGACATGGTCTTATACGCATTCTTACACCGAGGCCATATTCTAATATGGTCTTACACGGGACCTTACTTATCATCATATCATGCTAATTTCTTTTTTTCACTAGTCTTAAATTAAGAATAAAACTCTCATTTCTCGACATTCCGTCAAAACATACTTAATGTATACATAGAGGCAATTAAACAATCCATACAGCATCGAAATGTTAAGTACTTCACTTAGAATTTCATAATTTAGCATATGAACTTACCTCGATGTCGAAAGGGTCGAGAGGGACATTTTGCACACATTTCTCTTTTCACCCGTTCTAGGTCCGAATATAGTTTTCTTTGATCTAGAATAATGGAATTTAATCATTTAATCACTTATAAATCATAATACACCGTAATCTACACTTAGGCAAAAATGACTAATTTGCCCTTATACTTTGGCAGAATTACGATTTTGCCCCTAGGCTCGTAAATAAATTTTCATCACAATTTCTTATTAAACAAGCCTAGCTGAACATTAATCCTCTTACAACTATCCACAATTCCAACTATTTCAGACCTTAATAAACAAATTACAACTTTTGCATTTTAGTCCCAATTAGGTGTTTTCATAACAACACCTTTCACAAAAGTTGTTTATCATCATCTTATCATTCATTTTCTTCCATAAAAACTCATCAAACAACATAAAATCTATCGTGGTAAGCCCCTAGACTTTCAGCCATATTGCAAACTAGTCATCTCCTTAGCTAGCTTAAGCTTTGAGGACACCAAAAATACAAAAATCATCAAAAATAACCATCAAATAGACTTACTTGTAGAGAAAATGATCTGCTGAAATTTTCAAGCTTTCAAAGCCCTCCCATGGTTGATATTTTTGGTTGGAGAAGAAGACGAAATAAAAAGGTGACAACTTTTTCTTATATCATCTTATTTTATTCATCTCTCCAACTAATATCACCAACTTTTAATCACAATAAATGCATTTGTCCCCTATGCACTCTATGGCCGGCCAACTCACTTAACAAGTACAAATTGCACATTTGGGACCTCTAATTTATAATCCATAGCTATTTGTCACCTCTAGCAAATAAAATAGAACTTTCGCACTTTATGTCATTTAGTCCTTTTTCGCGATTAAGCAAGAAATCGCTAAAATTAAAGCTCCAAAATTTTCATGCATCTTTATAAACATGTTATAACCCATAAAATAATATGAAATAGTTTTTCTAACCTCAAATTTGTGATTCTGAGTCACTATTTCGACTAGCCCCTAAATTGGGCTGTTACAATTCTCCGCCCTTAGGGATTTTCGTCCCCGAAAATCTTATCAGGAGGAGTTGCTACCAACATTCTTAAAATGTTTCCATCAACTCTTCAAAATTACAAATCAACTTATCCTCAAGTTTCTCTCGCCAACAACCTTTAAATTATAATACACAAGGTCGAAGCGCAATTTGAGGCATGGATTACTCTTCCTCCTGGGCATATACTCAGAAATCTACCAATTGCCAACTCTGTACATGTCCAAATGATCATTCAGATCTTTACCGGTTGATTTACTATAATTCGAATGACATCTCCTTCCTTGGGAATTAAGTCAAACCAAATTTGAAATCAATAGGGTTTTATCTCACTTTCTCATTAAAGCATTCACCGACTGTAATAGTCCAGACTTGTACGCTCTAAAAACTCAACTTTTAATGGTCATCTACTTCTGACCATAAACTCAATCATATCATGAAATGTACTCTATTATCAAAACATTTATGCATATGACTGCACTTTCTTATTCTTGCATTAGTAGATATGCTACTACTAAATTTCCTACTAAACTTTTTGTATAAGTTTTGAATTCACCAACATACAACTTTTATCCGACCTGAATTTCTAACACCTTAAACAAACTCGTTCACATCTTATTTATTAATGCCTTTCACTATCTTCTTTCTGAATTCCTTTGTTTCGAGAGGACAACTCGCTCTATTCATTAACCTCACTGGAACTAGAATATTACTTAATAAGGTCAATCGATTGACTATCCCGACATATGCACTATGTCCACTATCAGAGAAGTATTATAATAACTATACACACTATTGTAATAGTTTAAACCGTTTTCACTATTTCACTTTCAAAATCTTCTGCAGCATAAGATACTCTAACTCATCAGAATTCAGAAAGCACATATCAGTTTTTTTTGGGATCATTTCGTAACATCTAACTCACAACACAGATACAAAAGTGGTCGTCTCAGGATCACCAATCTAGCAACTCTTTTTTTTCTCGATCCTGACTGAGCTCAGTACTAGAACTCCCAATTAATAGTTCCTTCAATAGCCTCCAACTCAACCATTACGGTTTGAATATTTCAATGAGCATACCTTTGTATTATGCTCCCTACTCTTGTACACACAGAATTTTGTTCTCCTTATTGGTTCATGCGTGAATATACACAAAACTTGAATCATATTTCAATACATTAATATACTCTTTTCTCTACACTGAGAACATATTTCAAGCACACTTTCATCTGAGTTTTTCTTGCTATGCTAATATAAAACCTTTACTATCATCATATCTCACGATAGCAGGGACATCTCGATCAAATTCGTTAACTCTATTCGGCTTACTCGAAAACCCATCACACAACGTGAAACTTGTGATTTCACTTCTTATACTAGAATCATCTCCAACTTCCCCCTCAAAGTACCCAAATGGGGTTAGAGGAGATAAAGGAATGTCGATTTCAATTAACTAAATCGACAACCGTTTAGTCTGATTTTTCAGTTAGCTAACATTCTCACACAATCACAATTTCATGAAAAGAACGACAACATCACCTCAGAAGGGAAACAAATATTTATACATAATACCTAAGGAGATCATTATAACACATCCATGGCATTAACTAACCATGCACAACCACAGGCTTCGAGCCAACATACTCATACTTGCCCTTATATAACATGTTCCGTGGCATATATCATAATCGTCTCTTCATGATTCATTCACGAGTACCTGTATTCACTCATTCACATGACTATAGTACTAATTTCATTTCTACTTCTAACTCATCTACTTATTCTATTGATCACTAGGGATACTCAAAGACGCATAATATCGTCATTAATACAAATACAAAGCCAATGCCACATCCTAAAGGTGGTCTTATACGGAGTCACCTCTAAATGCCAATGCCATATCCCGAATAAGGTCTTATATGGACTTTCACATCAAGTATAGATGCCATATTCTAAATATGGTCTTATACGAATCTCATATTCATTACTGAAACCATATCCTGGATATGGTCTTATACAGAATCATAACTTGGTGCCGAGGCCATGTCTCGGACATGGTCTTATATGGGACCTTATCTATTTCATATCACAATGATAGCCTTTATATTATAGTCCCCTAGGACTTTAACCTCATTCAACATTAACTACTCAACTTAGTAGAGCATCATGTATCAATGTGATACAAAGCATTCTCAATTATGCTAACATAATTATTGCATTAATCACATACAAACTTATTCAACTTGACTCTCATGACTTTATACGTATGATTAAACATTCATTATTAATGAAATATCATCGTAGTCACACAACTTGCTCCAAGCGAGCTTTCATGCTTACTCATGCTACAATTGTTTTTATCATTTATAACCTCGAACAGCGACTTTACTTACTCAAGTTCTACATTAATATCTACTCGAGTACTCAACACTTAACTCTAATTTCTCTGACCATTGCTTATCAATTTAGAGAATATCTTACGGGTTTTTGAGTATGTCATTTACTTGATTGCCATAGTCCAACTATGGTCTTATTCGTATCACACATTATATCCTAGCTATTTCCTTACATGCCATCACGATGCCATAGTCTCTCTATGGACTTACAGAAAATCTCATATCAATATCAATGCCATATCTCGGATAAGGTCTTATATGGAACTCATGTCGATGCCGATGCCATATTGTAGATATGGTCTTATACGGGATCTTGTAACTCAATGTCGATGCCATATCCAGATATGGTCTTATACAAGATCGTTCTTAGATGACGATGCCATGTCCCGGACATGGTCTTATACGAGATCTTTCTTTGGTGCCGAAGCCATGTCCCGGACATGGTCTTACATGGAATCACTATTCGATGCCGATGCCATATCCCAGATATGGTCTTACAGGGGATCGTGTATCGTTACCAATTCCATGTTCCAGACATGGTATTATATGGAATCACATGTATTACCATGGTCCTACCATGTTCTTATTCATCAATTTATTATTGGACGACCGTACTCATCTCCTGCATTCTGCTAAACCAAACTCCCCAGTTTAACTTCCACACTATAATACATGTGGCTTCATAACAGAGTCACGAAATAAAACATTATACATTTTCTACTTTAACAATCACAAATGAGATTTAACCATGTGGACATATTTATCCGACATTATTCTAACAATTGTACATAAACACATATCCCGTTCTCTGGGCAATTTTACTCACTATATGCACTTAACCCAATAAGTTAAATATATAACACCATACGCATGTCAAATCAATATAAGTAAGCTCATCACTTCATAACTCTCATTTCATTCCTAAACTCATACACATGTCATAAACTTCTATTCATACTACTCTAAATTTTAACAATACATAAGCATAATTCAATTACCTCATTGCCACTTACAACCTTATTGAAATTAGATCGGTTGGAAACCATCTCTGTCTTAACAAAACAATTTCATTAGAGCCGGAAGATATCACACTATCACGGTCCACATATGGCATGTATAGCTAGACTCTTACTCACACTAGGTTAGTCTGAGAACCGACTAAACCATAGCTCTGATGCCAGTAAATGTAACACTCCTTACCCATGTCCAAAGTCGGGACCGGGTTTGAGGCATTACCTAACTTATCTCACTTAACATCTCAAAACAGGCTATAAAATTTCATTTAAGCCTATCACTTACTCAATCTCGGTCTACGAGGCCTTAAACATACCTCCGAGAGGTTTTGGAACTAATGTCGAAACTTTTACGAACTTGAGAAACTTCTCAACAAAACAAGGGCCACACGCCCGTGTTGAACTAGGGACACACCCGTGTACCCCTAAGGCATGCCCTTGTCTTCTATCCGTAGTCAATACTAACTAAATACACACAGCCTTGACACACCTGTGGCCTTGGCCCGTGTGCCAAACCTCGACATTCTGACTTATCCATATGGTCTATACACACGCCCGTGTGCTTTAGCCATGTGGTGATTAGCAGGCTATCTACCAAGCCCTTTACCATTCTCACTTGCATATATTTAAAGACCATCACATAACATCAATATAACTCTTGAATTAAAGAAATTTAATTCATACAATAAAATCTTCATCCCAAACATAAGGGAGAACTATTTCTACTATGGTTACAATCGAATTAAGCCATCATCTATGGCTATTCACAACCAAATTATAACTCACTTAGGCCAACACATTTAACTATATCAACTATAACTTAGTCAAGTTTAAAAGAGGTCCCTATACATGCCATAACTCATAAGAACTTGAAACATCATACCAAGCGTCAACTTGATAGTGTGAAAACATCTCTGGCGGCCTCCAACCCGAGCTAGTTAAATTAACCTATAAGAGATGGAAAGAGGAAAGGGGTAAGCAATAATGCTTAGTAAGTTCATCTGCATATAACTGACAAATACTGATATTCATTGAATATACACAACCATAAGGTATTATAACGAGTTTTACTCCTAAACTCATGGTTACTTACTCAACCATTCTTGAAACTTACTCATTCTATCTCTTACCACATTCAAACCATACTACAAGCCAATTGCTAGTGTTAGTTAGCATACATTCCTGCACTGGTCACCACATGATCAAATACAACAACACATCAAGCATTTTTAATAAGCCACTTATACTACTAATCTCTAGGTGGTTTCGCACTTACCCCACCATCGATCTCTAATAGGATAGTATCCACATAACTCACCAATTATTTATACTTATGGTGGTTTCGCACTTAGCCCACCAATTGATTTTTATATGCGATGGTATCGCACACATCCTGTTGATTAACAATTAATCAGACGGTAACGCACACAGCCCGCCGTTAATAATATAGTTGATGGTATCGCACATAGCCCATCATTAACCATCAATAAGGTGATATCGCACATAGCTCACCGTTATTATACATTCATGGATAGTTATCCACATGTATTTTTCTATTTCAAATGTTCATCCGGAACATCCTCACACACTACTATTCTTACTTAACTTTCTACGATACTCGTTCGCATTCACACAATACATTTATAAATATAACTGATGCAACTGATGTGCATTGATTATACATAACCTACCAGTGGTTCATCATATACCGAATTTACCTCAATTCAGTTCAAACACATACTTGTGCTTCTCATGGCACAACCATATACTTTCTCTCTTTCAACATACCTGTTGAATCACTCAAATTGTTAAATAACACTCTTGAGTCTCATATATAATGTCTTATTGACATTTTACCCCGCTAGGGTCTTACATGCATTAACATTTCGATGCCATGTCCCTGACATGGTCTTATACGCATTCTTACACCGAGGCCATATTCTAATACGGCCTTACGCGGGACCTTAATTATCATCATATCATGTTAATTTCTTTTCCCACTAGTCTTAAATTAAGAATAAGACTCTCATTTCTCGATATTCTGTCAAAACGTACTTAAAGTATACATAGAGGCAATTAAACAATCCATACAACATCGAAATGTTATGTACTTCACTTAGAATTTCATAATTTAGCATATGAACTTACCTCGATGTCGAAAGGGTCGAGAGGGACTTTTTGCACACATTTCTCTTTTCACCCGTTCTAGGTCTGAATATAGTTTTCTTTGATCTAGAATAATGAAATTTACTCATTTAATGACTTATAGATCATAATACACCATAATCTACACTTAGGCAAAAATGACTAATTTGCCCTTCTACTTTGGCAGAATTATGATTTTGCCCCTAAGCTCATAAATAAAATTTCATCACAATTTCTTATTAAACACGCCTAGCTGAACATTTAATCCTCTTACAACTATCCACAATTCCAACTATTTCATGCCTTAATGGACAAATTACAACTTTTGCATTTTAGTCCCAATTAGGTGTTTTCATAACAACACTTTTCACAAAAGTTGTTTATCATCATCCTATCATTCATTTTATTCCATAAAAACTCATCAAACAACATAAACTCTATCGTGGTAAGTCCCTATACTTTCAACCATATTGCAAACTAGTCCTCTCCTTAGCTAGCTTAAGCTTTGAGGACTCTAAAAATACAAAAATCCTCAAAAATAACCATCAAATTGACTTACTTGTAGAGAAAATGAGCTGCTGAAATTTTCAAGCTTTCAAAGCCCTCCTAGGGTTGATATTTTTGGTTGGAGAGGAAGACTAAATAAAAATATGATAAATTTTGCTTATATCATCTTATTTTATTCATCTTTCCAACTAATATCACCAACTTTTAATCATAATAAATGCACTTGTCCCCTATGCACTTTATGGCCGACCAACTCACTTAACAAGGCCAAATTGCACATTTGGGACCTCCATTTTATAATCTATAGATATTTGGATCCTCTAGCAAATAAAATAGAATTTTCACACTTTATGCGATTTAGTCCTTTTTCGTGATTAAGCAAGAAATCGCTAAAATTAAAGCACCAAAGTTTTCTTGTATCTTTATAAACATGTTATAACACGTGAAATAACATGAAATAATTTTTCTAACCCCGTATTTGCAATTCTGAGATCATTTTGGAAAACGAGTATCAGGTTTAAACATTTTAACCGGAAGACTTAGTAATTTAATATTCTGTATAAAATATAAATTTAAATGATACCTTGGTGAATTAGAAAAAAAACTAAGTTGTTACATGTCTTAGCTTAAGTTTAGCATGAAATCTAAATGTCTAGTAATAAAACCCAACATAAAACCCAAAATAAAAATAAGTCTAGTGGTCCATGGCCTTATTACATTGAAGCTTAAATCCACTAATAAAAAATATTAAAATAACTGAATAATGAAAAGTCCTTTGCTGAATCCAAATACTCTCTCGCATGGCCATCTTGCGCTCCTCTCCAGCCCGGTCCGATGCACTAGGTGCTACCTGAAAATGTTAAATAATAGGTTGAGTCGCGAGACTCAATGTGCAACCCTCATGCACCATTAGATTTGGGCCTTAACCCCACAGAACAGAATAACAGATTTATATATAACAAAAATTATGCAAGCCCAACCAAAATCCTAGGTTTCCATCTGCTACACACCACCCTTACCTGCCAGTCACACCATTGGGGATTTCTACAATCAACCCACACCACTGCACACCATCGATGGCAGTCATGCTGCTCATCGTCAGATCATGGCCGTAGCCACTAGAACAGGTCATGGCAAAAGCCACTACAACAGGTCACGGCAAAAGCCACTACAACAGGTCACGACAAAAAGCCGCTACAATAGAACACTTCCCCTTTCATCAAACCCAACCCCATGCAATCATAGAAATCAGTAGACTTAACATATATGTCATCTTAACAGGAACATTCACTTAGGAATGACAGAGATCACTAACCTGGTGATTCGCTTTTACCCTTCTTGGGTTTCATCCGTTATGCCGGGATTTCGACATTTTATAGAATATTCCAGATTAATAAACATATTTTTAACAGGCAATCTAAATGGTGTGGAAGTGTTACACACCTGATATCGCGTAGTTTTACACCCTTAGTCAATATCCGTACTATCTGGATCTACAACCCTTAGTCTAAAGCCTTGCTCAAAAACTGGAAGAACACGAAGATTTGGGCTCCCCTACATTCGGCCAAGGGTTAATAAATACCCGAATTTACACGTTTAAAATTATTAGATCTCCTTACCTTGAAATCCCAAAAGTGATACGATCCAAGGGCTACTGAACTCTGGCTTAGAAATTTAAGCAATTGAATCCCCTTCAAATCCCGAAATGCCGCAAACGATAGAAAACACCCGATTAGTTAACCATATAGCCATTCGGCTAAGATCTCTAAAAGCTGGAAAAGAATACACAAATCAACATTTACCTCTACAGATGATTTCGACTACCCCCTTGCAGAAAGATTCGGCAATCCCAGAAAAAGATCGAAACGTAGAAGAGTATAGATCTAGGAATTTCAGCTTTTAAGAAAATCCTGAAAAGATGAACTAGATGTGTTTTTCGATTTTTAGAAGAATTGAATGAGGAGTTTCGGCTTTTAGTGAATGGGAGAAGAATAACAATGGGGATCAGAAGATTCGGCTAAAAGGAAGTTTCAAAGAAAAAGAAAGAAAAGGTGAGGGAGGTGGTGATTTTCGACTTTTGGAAGAGAAAAGATGAGAAAAGAAAACAAGTAAGATGGCCTTCAAATTTTTGGCACAGGAAGAGAAGAAAGAGTAGGGTTCTAATGCCAGAATTGATTTGCTATCCCCCCTATTTATAGAAATTTCGACACTTACCTAACCTTGCAGATAAATCCTATCTTTTCTCCTTTATCTTAAGCTACTAGCTCATCTAAAAGAGACTTAATTAGCTCTAACTCCTCCCTCCTTTATCAGCATAATATCCATATAATTTAAAGCATAAAATCCCCTATTTTGTAACCATATTACTGCCCACTCCACCTAACACTAATGCTTAAAATTAGCTAGCTTAAATTAAAAGAATTGGGCTCCATGAAACTTAAATTTGGGCTCCTTAGTCCCTTGTGTGGCGTCACCTCCTTGCTCCCTAAGTGGCGCCACTGACCACTGGGCCACAAGCCCATTTGTGTTTTAAAACACAGCTAATATCTGTTATGCCCTAACTTAACAAGCTTTCCACTAAAGTGTTCAAACAGGAATTTTAACTACAGTTTTGGCCCAAACCTGACCCAACTTGGACCCCTAACACTTAAATTAACACATTGAACATATCCACGCATAGGCCCAAAAATTCAGGATGTCACACATTATTTCGACTAGCCCCTAAATCGGGCTGTTACAAAACTCGTTGTCCATGGCAAGCTCTCTATTTAGCAATCGAATGTGAATCAACACCCTCTTTTTTTTATGATGAAAATGTCATGCAATCAAAGCAAAATAAATAAGTCAGTATACGAAGCAAGAATTTAAAGCAAGCAAGAAATAATAAAGCGCCTATTTGGGTAACCACTAGGATTTGGTGAGGATCTAACTAGGTTAAGTTCTTAGGGCTAATTATATGTGGTTCTGTTTTAAAGTACGGGTACCTGAACTAGCAGATTCCTCGATCCTCACCCATTATAGGCTCATACGGACCGAGTTCAGTTCATGGGAATACATTTCCCTATGGCTATACGAAGATGAAAATCTTACGAAAACATAGGTACGAATGTATCTCAAAAGAGATCCACTATCCTATACAGAGGTGAATACCTCACGAAGGAATAGTTTCTCACTCCCACTTAAAAAGGTAAATTAACAGCCCAATTTTGACCCTAATCGGAATAGTGGTTTCAAGACCACAAATCCGAGTCAGTGAAATATTCTGATATTATTTTCCATAACCATGATGTGTGATTAAGCATGTGTGAAATTTCTGTGAATTAATTTGTCTGTTAGTATGCTTAATTTGAGCAAAGGACTAAATCGCGTAAATCTTAAAAGTGGCTTTCTATTTTATCAATGGCTAAATTGAGATATCTTCTTATTGGGAAGACCTTATCTGGCAATTTAGCCACTATTTTAGATAGTGGATGAAAATAAGTAATGGACATGTATGTGTATGCTTTATATATATATATATATATTATAAGTTAAAAGTTTATATATTATATCATTTCAATAGTTTAATAAAACAAAGCCACATTAGTGTTCATCATTTTTTTATTCTCTTCAACCGATAATAAGTAAGAAAAGAAAAGACTTAAAATTTTTATTTGGTCTATATTGCTTCCTTGTCTTTTTCGAATGAAGCTAGAGAGGAGAGGCCAACTACATTTAGTGAAAAACCATGAAATTTGTTTGCTTAGAAGTTAAAATTTTCAAGTAAAAGGGTAACTCTTCTAAGCTCTCCCTTGTCCATAACTTTTCGTTGACAAATTGTAGTTGCATTGTTGATTTGAGCTTAACCGAATGTGTGGGAGAAGAGAAGAGTTTCTTTTCTAGTTGTAAATGTTGCATGTCTAGTAGACGAAGAGCTTCTCACTCGTGTTAAAAAAATTTAGTGAATGCTTGTGTTGTTATACTCTATTTCTGTAACTCTGGGGTTGATTAGCAGAAAAGGGAAGGAACAAATTGAATAGGTAGAATCGGTGTTGGGAACCTTAGTGAGTTTTTCTTGAACTTTTACTCTTTTATGTTTGATAATTGCTGAAACGGTTAAATTGCTGTCCCGATTTTACCTTGGTGGTATTGTTAATTGCTGCTCTGTTTATGTTGTTCGATTGTGGTGTTGATGCTGTTTGAATATTACGTTAATAATGATGTTTACTTAGTTGCAGTTTATGGTGTCTAAACCTGATTTTTAAAAGGGGTTAATGCAACTATTTATGAAGTTATTGAATGAAAAATTAAAAGCAAAGTAAATGCTGTAGAATTTATGTCTAAGTGTTAGTTAATGTGCTGCATTAATAAGTTAATTGTTAATTATTATTTAAGTGATTTGGTGGGTCATTGGGCTGCTAAAATGTAGAATTTGAATGCTATCTGAATTGATATTAAGTACCCAGTTATACTGCCATAAATTGTGCATTAAAGTTGTTTATTTTAGAAGTATCCAAATACCATATGAATTGGTGTTATTTCCCATTTATACTGTAATATTTTGTATATTAATGTTGTTTATTTTAGAGCATCTTAATGCTATCCAGATACGTAAGACTTTGAGACCTTCTTTTAGGTTTCATGAACCAAAATAAATTCCTACTATATTCATGTTGTCCAAATTGGAATGAATTGGATAATGGTCTTGTTTGTGTTGACCATTTGTGAAGAATAAAAATGTTTTTACTGATTGTAATTAAATGATAGGGCGGTTTGAGTTTGAACTTGATTTGATATTTGAGTTAGTTAAAATATTAATTTATTATTATGTTTTGATCATGAAACAAATAGATCGATTATAAATCGGGGAAAAGAGAAGGTCGTGGAATAATCATCGATGACTTGAGGTAAGTTTATAAGCAATTTGATTAAGGCTCTGTTTGGTAGCTTGTAAAAGCTTTTTCGTAAAAGCTTTTCAAGCTTTTCTGGTGTTTGGTAGGCTGTAAATGATTTTACATGGGAAAATATTTTACAAAACACGGGAAAATGAGAGTTTTTTTTAGGAAAATGTCTTACCGCTTTTGAATTGGTAAGAGACATTTTCCGAAAATGTCGCTTCTTCTCTCCTTCCCTTTCCCCTTCCCTTCCCCATTAATTCCCGATTCTCCAAACCCAAGTGACGGTGCTTAGAATGATGATGTCGATGTCAATTAATTCTCAGTAACTTGCGTCTTCGCTTAAAGTCGCCGCTTATCTTCTCCGTTGGTATGATCAATAGAAGATGATGATAACTATTGATGTTGTTGAATCTATTTACTTTCTCTCATCCATACAAAGTTCGATTTTATTTTTCTTAAAAACCGAGAAAATCGTAGTCCGTTCTTGCAGTCGAACTCTTTTCTATTATTTTTTTGGGTGTTCTAATATTGAATTTTTCATACGAACACGATGATGGGATTTGAATCTTATGGTGGGAGCACTTATGGAGGAGGATCTTCAAATTTATCGCCTTTAGCTCCACCTTTCACCGCCGATCGATCCATCCCAAAACCTTTTCAGCTACCCCACTTGTTGATTTGGGTGAACCCTTGAATTGGCTTGATACTAACCCTTATAATTTTAATTTACCCCAACTCGCTCAACAGTTGGACCCAGTTCCCACTTCTTCCTTCGACTGTAAATCGGATCTTTTGAACCCAAGACTTATTTCCCTTCCTATGTCTCACCTCCCTTTCATGTTCCTACTTTCGATGAGCAGAGCTTGCTCTGCCCTGGACCATACAAACTCAATGGGGTGTTGGCTCGTGGGGTTGGGAGAAAGGGAACCCGTCTCACTTCGATGGGAGTTTTTATTCAAAGGAGTCGAATGGATCTCCTTCCTCCATTTTCAAGGATCATATCAACCTTGGTAAGTTTTCCTTTTATTTCGATCATCTATAATGTTCGTGTTGTTTTTTGATAAAAAAACATGTTCCCTGAAATTGTATCTTTTATTGCTTTCTTTTGATTTACTTTTGTTCCTAGTGTTTTTGTCTATAGTCTTTTGTACTATGTCCGAATCATGAATCAGAAATTTGGATTTGAATTTCATTTCTATATAAATTATGAGAATCAAACTCATGTACTGTGTATACATTAGTTAAATTTAACTTGATTACATATTTGAAAGGTATAAAAACATGAATTTCAAATTCAAGATAGTATCTATACTTCTATTGGTATTTTTGAAATTCCATTGTCAACCATATAGGTTTATCTTTCTTGCATTTTCATTATTCTCCTTTTTGCTTTGGTTATCCCATATGCGAAGTTCAAGATTCAAAGGCATTTTTGTGTACATGATAAAATATTTTAATTCAGGTATTCCTTTAGGCTCTTGATGACTGATGTAACATCCTAAATTAGGGGTTGTTTGTAATTTAAATATTTTCCCATGTGTGTGCTTGAAGAATTAAATTCTATGATTATTTGACATGTTTTAGGGTCTAGAAATAACCCCGAGCTAGGCCTGACTTAGATCTAAAAAATTCCTTTTTAAGTATCTAAAAGAAAGGAGCTAGGAGATAGGGGTTAAGTAAAATTTAGGGAGAAGTATGACACAAAGAATTAATTGGGTAAGTGGCTTCCATGCGCCACTTAGGAATTGGAGGTGAGGATGGGCGTAGGTTCGAATGGATGGGGGAGCTTTTCGCGTTTTATTTTTTTTAGCATATTCGGTGATGGGCTTTGGTAGGAAGGCTTTAAAATTTAATGGTCGGGTTTTATGACAAGAAAGACGGGCTGGTGGAGTGGCTTGGGGCGCCACTTGAGGGTCTTGGCAAAGGGACTCAAGTTCGAGCCATGAGGGAAGCGCTTGGTGTGTTTTATTTTTGTTTTGGGCGAGCTAAGGAATGAGGCTTTAAAAGAATATGGTGGGAGTCCATGACACAAAGAGAACAGCAGCAGAGTGGCGTGGGGGGCCCATCTTGCAGCAAGGGACCTAGTTGGTCCTAGGTTCGAGTAGCTGGAGCGGAGTTTTATGTTTTAATTTTTACATGCGATGCTGGGCTTAAGTTGGAAGGCCTTAAAGATTAAATATTGTGGTTATTTGACATGAAAGTCAATTTGGAAAAGTGGCCTGGATGTTAGAAGAGAGGGGCTGCGGCATGAGGTTCCAGGTTCGAACCTTAGAAGCTGCAGTTTGGGGTTTATTTTTTTATCTTTGGCGTGAAAATGGAGTTGGCCTCGCATATGGGTTCTTTTTATCTACCTGGTTGATGAGCACATGGCTTCTTTGTTTTTTTTAATTATTTATTTGATGAGATAATAAGGGATAATGAGGATAATATTAGCTTTTTAATTGGATTTTACTTGATTAATTCCAAGGAGAAAATATAGGCATTTGGAGAATTCAAATTATTTTGAATATTGTTTAAACAATTGGTCAAGAGCAATTCAAGGAATTGATTGAATTTTAAACTCCTTGGAGAGGAGTGGACGGCAAGCTTGGGGGGGGGAGGCCAAATTTTCCTAGTGTATTTTCTTTATAATTTCGGCCAAACCTCCATCTTTTGATTTTTCTTTTTCATTCTCTCTCAAATCGAAACACTATTGGAATCTATCTTTTCTTTTCTTTTAGACTTTGGCCGAATCCTATACACCTCACCTTCAATTTATTTTCTTTTCTTTCCCCTATCTCTCCTTTTCTCACTATTTTCTTTCCATTCAAGCCGAATCTCCCTGCTATTTCTTTAGTAGCCTTGGCCGAATATTAAGTGGGATAGATCTCTTCAGATTTTCATTGACAATCGTTTTGGCAAAGGGTCTCCGGGACTTGGAAGCAATCAAGCGTAGCCTTCTTTCTCTGTGGACCGGTTGGTAAGTGGTGGTAAGAGTTTATTTTAAATAGACTATATTCTAGTGAGTTATTTAATTGGTGTTCAAAGCCGAAGGCTACTAATTTTGGATAAGTGCCGATTGTAGGGAAGTGAAGCCGATTCACACTTGGAGTGTGTTGGCTAGTGTTCAAAGGCAATTGGGTAAGGTTTCAGATTCAAGCAGTAACCTTCTAGATTTATTTGGTTTGGCCGAATAGGCCATGTCACTAATCTTGTTTTGGCCGGATATAGGGTCAACACCTAACACTAAAGATTGGAAACTTCGGGATCTAGGAATTTCGATAGAAGCAGGTGTGTAAGATCTCTCCACACACTTTATTAATTTACATGACGTTATTGTTTGCCTTAAATCTTTTGGTTGTGATTAGCTTGTGGCATAATCATGGATTTCGGGTAAGTCCCCTAACTTGTAATTTTTAATATATGTTTGCATGCCATCACATGATGTTTAATACTATGACATGATATATGAAATTTGATGTATAAGCATGTGATGGTGGGATTGATGAGAGGAGGGGGATGAATTATGGACTGTCGTCAGTGGTTTTGACCACAAGATGGGTTGGCCCCATCAGACTATTCGTGACCTATGGTCATCAGTGGTTTTGACCACAACGAGTGATTATTTGCGACTAAGTCCCAGTGGTTTGGTACCACCAGTGGTTTTGACCACATTTGATATATTGTGACCTATGGTCATCAGTGGTTTTGACCACACGATGGGTTGGCCCCATCATTTAAATTGTGACTTTAAGTCATCAGTGGTTTTGACCACACGGGGTAGAAAAGGAGTACGGATGGCTAGTTGGGTTGCATGAGCATGTTTATTAATGAATTGTGTATGAGATGTATTTTTTTTCCGGGTGGGGGATTTAGACACTGAGTCTTGGTGACTCACCCCTTCCCCTTAACATTTTGCAGATGAGTAGATCGCGGAGGTGGAGCCGGATGAACTCGAGGAGGCCATGCAGTGGAAATTTTAATAGATGAACTTGGATTTTGTTTTATCTTATTTTAATGTTGGTTTTATTTTAATTAAGTTGTAATAAGGCCTCCTAGATATATTTTTACTATTCTATGGTTTGGATTAATTTGTTTAAACTATTTCTTAACATTATATTAAGTATACATGTTTTCTAAAATTAAATCGCAAAATGTTTTATCGTGCCATCGGGCACACCTGAATCGGTAACAAATCTGACTTAATGAATATTTATAGAATAAACCTAAGTATGGTTTTTAACAAGAGACTTGAAAACACAAGGTTTTCGACAAAACTTAAAACGGTTTTGAAAAGATTTCAAAATGTTTTCTTGGTAGCAACCCAAATTCGGTCGTAGTGTTTGGGTCGGGTTTGGGGTGTTACAACTGATCATATCTTGTCTGCTGCAAATTTTCTGAGTCAAGTCTTACCTACACATTTAATAAGCTTGCCGAGACTATTGTCTAAGATAGGTGCTGGAGCTTTGCCTTCATATTGTTAAAACTCGAATATATAATCTGCTTGATTTAGGGTTCTTTCGGTTGGCATGATTGGTAAATTTTCTTTATTCATATGTAGTCCACCATATTATCTTCCCTTTCCCTCTCCTGCTTGTTTACTTTATTGACTAATAGCCTCTACATAAACATGAAAGCAGGATGGCTGACTCATGCATTTTTTTCCCTAGAACCTCTGGATTCATACATATTAAAGTTTGTCCCATCTTTATTCTCTTACCCTACAGTATTTTGACAAAAATGAAAAAAAAAAGAGTACTCACCCCTTTGCTGGTCGCCAATTTTATTTCAGTTATCAATTTGCCATAATCACAATGATTTGTATGAAATGCATCTTCACTCTTTATTTATTGTGCATATTATTGGATTGTCAATTTCAATTTTAAGAAGAGGTGCATGTGGGAAGGAGGGAACTAGAGGATGATTATATCAAAAGATGAGTTGTAATGATACATAACCCATTTTCCCTTTCTTTTGGTCTCTCATGCAGGAGTCATAAGGTAGTCATAAGGTCTTTTAACTTATATTTCATATATAAACACTTGGATTTTCATTTTTTATACCTTTTCATCAATTCATTTGAATCATCCATGGTTGTTTAGGTGTAAGCATTGGAAATGATGAGATTGTATCGAGTTGACCCCAAAGAAGGCTTCATTTGTAATGGTTTTGAAGGAATACCAAGTACTCTCTCGTAAGAACAACCACTTAATTTTAATTCTCAATTCAATGATGTTTTCTTTTCAACTTCATTATATATGTTCTCTTAAATTTCAGGTTGTTCCAACTAGTTTTGCCAAAGAAATGGGCTTGGCAGAGAAACCGAGCACCATGATAAAGAACTCGAGAGGTAGGAAGTGGTCATTAAACACCATAGTGAATGCAAAATCACAAGTTCGTCTAGGTGTAGGATGGTCACGATTTGTGCAAGAAAACAAGCTAGAACTTGGAGATACTCTCTTGTTTCAAAGACATTCCCAATCTGGTAATGTCACAAATAATAGGAAAGAAACAAGTGAGCAAATGTAGGTTAAAAAGTAGTAGCATACCATCATTTGTAATTTCTCTACAACTCTTTTGCATCAAATTGTTGAAATGGCAACCATGGGTTGTATGTATGATCATGTTTTTACCAGTCTCTCTTTTGCTTGGATGGTAAGAAAAAAATAGTTTGATCATGGAAGTGCAGGAACTCCTTTTTTGTAAATGATCTAATCTTTCTGTTGAAATTGGAAACGATTTAAGAAAGCTTCATCATTATGTTTTTGTCTACACTTCACTTCCTGCTTTAGACTAAAGATTTCCTTCTGGTTAGCTTAATAATTGAGTATATAAGTATAAGGCTGTTGAGTTTCTTACATATAATATATATAATATAGCCGACATTCCAAGAAATTTGGACAATGTGACAATGTTATTATTATGTGGTGTACTACTAATTATGCGTTTGGATAATATTATTTAATTTCTAGTATTAATTGTGGTTTGGAAACTAATTTATAATTATTCAATCCTTTTTTTATTTTTTTAACACAATTACAAATAATTTATTTGACTTTGGTTGTTTTCAATATGACGGTTAATAATGTAACTTAATAATTCAGTATTATTATATATTTAATCTAATTTATTTATAATAAATAAATCATTGCAATATATGTAAAAATAATTTAAAATATAAAAAATTATTAATATGTAAATAAATTTATTAATATATATGTAAAATCAACTTTTCCTAAAAACATTTTCAGAAATCACCAAACAACAAAAATATTTTACACAGATTCATCCAAACACCAGAAAATATTTTCTGGTAAATCATTTTCCAGAAAAGTAAATCATTTTCCAGAAATCATTTTTCGGAAAACATTTTATTGCCAAACAAACAGACCCTAAATTGAATTCTTATTTTAAGTAACATTAATGTGTATATGTTGAATAGAATGAAGCTTATTAAATTATGTAAGGCCGAATGTGATATTTGGGCAAGATATATGTGGCCGAATGTGTGGTTGATTTATGTATGAAATTTTATATATTTGAATTGGATGTATACTTATGGACTAAGTAGTAGATAAATGTGGACCTTGAATAGGTGGTGCTTATAATTGAATAAGCAACTATGTGTATGTATATGTGTGGCTGAATTAATGGTAAGTCATAGAAAGAATTATTTGGCTTGAATATGTGTATATATGTATGCTCTTATGTACAAAATGTGATCACCTAGGTTTATATGGAAAAAGAGGAGATGAGTTAATGGTACTATGTGTGCGAATTTTATATACCGAGCACTGTGTGTGCGAAATCAGTATAATGGCACTATGTGTACGAATTTTATATACCGAGCACTGTGTATGCGAAATCGGTATAATGGCACTATGTGTGCGTGTACGAATTTTATATACCGAGCACTGTGTGTGCAAAATCGGTATAATGGCACTATGTGTGCGAATTTTATACACTGAGCACTGTGTGTGCGAAATCGGTATAATGGCACTAAGTGTGTGAATTTTATATACTGAGCACTGTGTGTGCGAAATCGGTATAATGGCACTGTGTGCGTGGAAAAAAAAATAAGTAATGGCACTAAGTGTGCGATACGTTACATGAGTTGCACTGTGTGTGCGGATTATCAGATTTTCTCAAGGATAAGAAACATTGAATGGAGGTAATCGAAAGCGACATGTAGGTAAATAATGCATGATAGTTGAGTAATTTGGTGCAAATCAGGTAATTTGTTTCGGTATATTAAAGTTTGAAATGTGATGTATTTGTTACTATTTGAGTTATTTCGAAATGGATATAGAGCATGTGAACATTCAATTTTGGAGATCTAATGATTATGATATTGTTGAATGGTAACATGTTATATGTATTGTTGTTACAACCTTATCAATGATTAAGTTGAATTAAACAAAAATCCATATAATGCTTGGTTGTACATATTACTTTTTGCTTATAACTTACTAAGCTATGTTAACTTACAATGTGTGTTTATTTGATTATTTTGTAGATTTGGAAGTCTAACTTCGAGCTCGGGGATCATCGTCATAGCCTATCACACTATTGACTCATTTTGGTATTTTATAAACCGAGTTGTTGAAACTATGGCATGTATAGGCTATCTTGTGTTTTGGGTTCGTTTTGAAGTTGTAATTATTAAGCCACGCGAAAATGGCCTAACTTCAATGCTTTACTACGGTTTTGTTGATTACGGCTTACGTTCATTTGGTTATTATGCTATATGTTTTGATTGAAGGGTATTTATGATATCTATAGTGTGCATTTGGTTGATTCGGTTGTGACATATGGATAGATTAGAGTATGAGTGAATTTGTTTGTTAATTTGGTAAAGATGTTATAAACTAGTTAACCATATTTTGCAATGAAATAGTTTTTAGTTTGCAGCAGTGATGTGAATTTGAAAAATTACCAAAAATAGGAGAAATGATATTAGAAAGGGAATACGATATAGTATTAAATCCTATTGTGTCTATTTTTATATGAAAGGAACAGAGTAGGCAAAGGAATTTTATATTTTGTGATATTTGAATTTTGGTGAGATAGAGTCAGAATGATTTCAAAATCCCCTGTTCTGAATTTGGAAATTCATTAAAAATTGTAAAAAATGAATTATGAGTTATAATTTATATGTCTAGATTCCTTAGTGAGTCTATTTTCAATAGAAACAAGTGGGAACAATATATGAAAACTGTACAATGAGATATTTGAATTTAGGTTAAGAGAGGTCAGAACCGTTGGTCAGTGAAATAGGGGAAACTTTAATGAATAAACTGTACTAATTGGCCACATGAAAAATTCTGGAAATATTATAGTAAGAATATATATGAGTCTAGTTTCAAGGAAAATTTACGGATTTAAATTGAGTTTCGTAACCAGAGTTATGGTCAATTTAGTCAACATGACGCAGATGAACAGTTTCAATCTTTATGCCCTGAATTAGTTGTTAAGTCTAGTAATGCCTCATGCTCGACTTCGGCAACAGTCTCGGGTAAGGGGGTGTTACAGTAAGACCAAATAGTCTTTATGTAATATGATGCGAAAATGTCCTACGAGGCTCAAACCATAGCGATAAAACAACACAAACAAACACAATAAAAGGATCGTAGTTTTTCAAATCATATTTCAATTTTCAACAAGAAGACAGAAAATAATCAATTTTATGGCTGGACTCTCTAATCTCCCTAGTGGAGCCTCCACCAATCCTTTTTTGCGGTGTGATTGGATCACCTTAAGATAGATCATTAAAACATTTTAATTTTTTTTAAAACAATGCTTTTGGTCTACGAAATTCAAGAAAATGGGCTCGGGAGTCGGATACGCACGAGGAAGGATTAGCACCCTCGTAACACCTAAAATTGGTACCGAATCGATTTATTAATGTCTTAATGTCGAAAAATTTGAAAATGATTTTAAAATACAATCCTTTTTGTTAAAAAGCTTGAATAAATTAAATTGGGTGCTGAGACCTGCTTATTTCAAAGAAGTAAAACGTCGTGCCCAGTGAGTTAGGATGCGACATTTTGAATTCTCGAAACTAAAATTGTCTTTTGACTTTTGAAACTCGTGCATTTAAACTTAAGAAGGATATTCGGTTATTTGGGTCAAATGAAAAATTGAAACTTGGTAAGTTAGGGCACAATTTCTCAGAATTCAAAATACAGAATGTAACGACGCAAAATCCGTGGCCACTGGAAAAGTGTGTTATCGGGCCTCCGTCTTAGTAAACCGAGTTAGTAAATAATTATTAGGAGTTTATGAGTCTAATAGTGTGTTTAATTAGATTTTTATTTAGTGAATTTAGCTTAATTTAAAGTAATTAGGAAAAAGGATCAAATTGAATAAAGATTGAAGTCTAGTTATAGATTAAAAGAAAATAAAAAGGGGCTAAAATGAAAATTAAGCCATTCAGCATAGTTGAGGCGGCATAAAGGAATAAACTCTAAGATTTTATTTGTTTTAATTATATAATTAATGATATTTTAATATAATTTATATTATATGTATTTATGATAATTAAATTATAATGATATAATATTATTAAATAAATCAAAATATGTCAATTGTATGGATATGATAAAATACATGTGTAATATATGTATTTGTACATTTGTAATATAATTGTATATTTTCTTAAATTTTAAGTAAAAGATATTTATTAATTAAATTATTGTATTAAAAGACTTTTATATTTGATAAATTAGTTAGATTAAGACAAATGTAAGGTTATGACATGGTACAAATGTATTAATTATATTTGTTATTAAAATAGATATTCTATAATTATTAATTAACTTAAATATAAAATAAAGTAAATGAAATAATAAAAGAAACAAAAGAACAACAGAAAAGAACAGAGAAGTTTTCGAAATAGGGGAAAGGAAAGAAAGAAAGAAAAAGAAAAGGAAAAATTAAGGTTTTAAAGCTTGGAGTTTAATTAGGTAAGTCAATCAAGTCCTATTCTCTTAGTTTTGATGTTTTAGAAGCTTTAAAGCAAGATTTTGATGAAACTAAGTTGATATTTTGAGAGTTTATAGGTTTTCAAGTGTAACATCCCCAAACCCGGCCCATTCACTACGAATCAAATGCGGTTATGTTATTGCGAAAGACGGTTGAAAAACCTCGTTAACTTAGCATAAAGCATGAAAGAATTCAATTTTGAAAACTATATCAGATATGTGAGTAAAACGAATTCCTCTTACTTAAAACTCATGTAATTTCTTTTGTTGTGTGAAAACATTTTTGAGTTAATAAGAATTTAAAATAACAAAACCATAATCAAGTAATACCAAATAATAAAATGGCCTTATTACAACCCAATAATTCAAATAAAGTACTTATATCAAAACCAAACATAAAATATTAAATCATCATCTTGGCATAGGCCACCTTGTCCTCTCCGATCCCTAGGTCCACCTTTTATGCAATACACTGAAAATGGTTAAAGGAAAAAGGTGAGTCACCAAGACTCAAGTGTGCCACCCTTTTCCCAGTTAGCAAAATATCATATGCAACATAAACATAACCATCATGCATCCAATCAATATGCACCCAATCCTAACCATCCATACACCTTTTCTACCCCATGTGGTACCAAACCACCGGTGGTGCCAAACCACCGTGACATATAGTCACAATGTGTTACCAAAACACCTGGTGTCCCAAAGACACGATATCCGTCAATGTGGTGCCAAACCACTTTGGTGTCCCAAAGACACGCTTGTGATACCAAATCACCGGTGACCAAGTCACAAATCCGATGATGGGGCCAACCCATCGTGTGATACCAAATCACTAGCGACAATCCCGTATCTCTCAAGTGGGGCCAACCCACGGTGGTGTCCAACCACAGGGACGAGTCGCAATGAGGTGCCAAACCTCTGGTGTCCCAAAGACACAAATGTGGTACCAAACCACTGGTGACCAAAGTCACAATAATCGGGTGATGGGGCCAACCCATCGTGTGATACCAAATCACCGGCGTCAATCCTCAATACCGCCTTGTGGGGCCAACCCACGTGGTGCGAAACCACGGGGGGGCGACGCCGAGGTGCCAAACCTCTGAGGTGCCAAACCTCTGGTGACCCAAAGTCACAAAGTTGTGTTACCAAAACACTGGTGCTCGTCAGCACAAAATATCACTGCCCCCTCCTCTCATATCACCCATCATTATACCAACTCATGTATAGTATTCAAATCATGCAAACATGTTTAACGTTGCATCTCATAGCACATACATCATAAATCATGACATCATGTATCAATAACGAGACTCATAATGAAACGGACTTACCAATCAGTGCACCTACCCCATAGGGTATCATATCACTCAACCATACTGCTTTGATTTTACCAATCAATCGGTTTATCAAACATATACAAAGCAAGAAGTGTGTTAGTTTACACACCGTTTACTAATACGACTATCAAATCCCGGAGATCAAGATCTAACGCACTAGATCCCCCTTCCTTAACACTTTTTGAGCACTAGCCACAACTCGAGATATGCGAGATCAAGCCTTCCCCTACAATCGGCCAAAACTAAACAACATAATCATGCTAATCAACCTCTAAGGGTATAATCGTAATTTTACCTACTAAGGGTATTTTCAGTAAATTCACAACCGAAATGGCCTTTCCGAAGGCCTAATGTCACCACTAGCGACTCATTACCATTTCCATCATCTGGGACGATTGGGCCTAAAACCCGATTTCGGCCCATCCAGCCCACATGCTCGTGTGGCCCACCTAGTACAAATCTAGCCACGTATATAACTTCCACCTAGTCTAGTTCAACATATACTAACCAATCATGCAATTTACTCATATAGGCCCACGGGCCCATTGGGCCCACTTCGCCCATCGAGGCCCAAGCAAATTTCCAACCCCACGAGAATACTCACGATGGCCTCAACTATCGCGTCGAAGCCCACATATGTGCTCGCACGCTCGTGTGGCTACTAATGCCGTGTAACCGGCATTTCGGCATTTTGCCGCTCTACAACTAGAGTAGAGAGAGTTACACACCCGATAGGACTGCAGGGCTAATCCGCGCTCAGACCACTCTTGTGCCCAAACGCCTCCAAGATGTGTTTACTCTCCTCCTAGGATGCTCCTTATATAGCTAGCTCTTCACCTTCATTCTTTGTGTCTTTCCGATGTGGGATCCTTCGTCAAGTGAGTTTAAATTCAATCAAACTCTTGCCAGTCCAATCCATAAAATAAATACTCCTTGCTTCTCATGAGATTCGAACCTGTGCTCCCTTGTAACATAATCCACGCTGCTAACCACTTGGCCACAAGCTCCTCTTGTGTCTTAAACCATGCGCAACTAAATATAAACTATGGGCCAAATTCTAAGGTCCAAGCAAAAAGAAACCAAAATGCAAAAGCCAAGACTTGAACCTTGGACCTCCTTCCTTCCTTGTGGCGTCACTCCCTTGTCTCTTATGTGGCGTCACTTTGCCACTACACCACACACTCCACTTGTGTCATTTTCCTCCATATTTTATTCTTAAGGCCTATCTGGCCAACTTCTAGGTTTTTTTCACCTAAAACCAAAATTTCCCCAAAGCCAATATTTGATCCCGGACTTCATGAAGCCCTCTAATCTTCCAAAATCACTTATCTAATAAGTCTAACTTGCATTTAAGCCGATCTCTTATTCTCTGAAAATTTAAACGCTACTACGCCTAAGGCCCATTGGGCTCAATTCTCCTAGGCCCAATTTTAGGATGTTACAAATCTACCCTCCTTAAAGAAATTTCGTCCTCGAAATTTCCAACTAACTAACAGTCGCACATCCTAACCTACCACACTACGCTCTTCAAGCGCACTCTGATCTTAATAAAGTCGTCATTCCACCTTGACCACGTCCGCGACAACCACGTCCCCTAGAACTCATATCTAGTGTCGCGATTTAATCTGATTAAAACTTTTATGCATTAGAAATTTTGTTCCACTGTTTTATCCACGAGCAAATTTTATAAACAGAAGTTTCTGGAAGTCGTTCTTTCGAGCAATCAAAGTTTCATCTCAAGTTCTCTGTTCTAATTCAAACATTCACATACTGCACTAAAGACACATTCATTCATCCATGTCACTTTCTTGAGCATTCCCAACCCGGGGGTAATTTACATTTTCCTATAAGGGTATTTCTTGTAATAACTCAGGTCAATTTGAAAATAGTTTTCAAATTAAAGATATTTCAAAGTTTACAAAATCTCGTGGTCATCTTGAAAAATTTGTTTTTCAAACCAGATGTGTTGCAAAAATTTCTGAAATCGGGGTTATTTCAAGTAATTTTGGAAGTTAAAGGTATTTTAAGTAAGTTTCCCAAATCAGGATATCTTGATATTTGTAAAATGTAAGTTTTCAGATTTTTGTAAAGTAGAAACATTTTAGTAAAAGTCGAGGGAAATATGAAAATTTAGAATCCAAGGGTATGTTGGTAATTTTATCAATCAGGGGTAATTTTGTAAATTTCCAAAGTCAGGGTATTATTTTGAAATGCAAGATTTTTGGGTACCTTTGCAAGGTAAGGAAATTTTATTAAAATTGGGGTTAAACCGAAAATCTTGAAAGTCAGGGGCATTTTAGTAATTTTCAACACAGGGGTATTTTTTGTAAATTTTCCCAAATCAGAGTACCTTGAGATTTCGGTATTTTGCAAAGAAAATTATTTTAACAAAAGTTGAGGGTAGTACGGTAATTTTTTTCAATACAGGGGCATTTTTGTAATTTTGCAAGTAGGGGTATTTTTGTAATTTTGTAAACCGAGAAAATGTCTCTCAAAATCAGATTTAGGGTTTACAAACCAAAGGGGTAAATTTTGGAAATTTTAAAACTAAGGGTTTTAAAACAGTAAGGCTAATCACTTTCGGGTTTTAATAATCGGTTTAGCCTATGAACAAGTCCTCTTGGTTAAGGTGAACCGTAGCTACGCACCAGGTAGGATTCGCGTAAAGAGGAGGTGAGTCGCTAGGGGCCGCTTAAATACCAAGCTCTTCTCGAATACCAATCCTCGACGTGCGTCATGGTGGTTACCACACCTTAACTCGGTGACTTACTTCACAGTGTCCTGCTTTAGTAGCCTTAAGTCTTATGCATGTGTTTAAGTAGACTAGTCCTGTGGTTCAACAGATCCTAGTTCACTAATCTACGTTCCCATAAAAGCCCATAATATTCACATATAAATCAATTCATACAAACAAATCACTTCAAGAAAGTCCGAAGTACTTACCTGGTGGACTTCGGGTCGGAGGTACAGGTGCCATGCCAGAATAACCTGAAAAGTTTCTTAAAAGCCCATATTTTGAAAAGCCCTTTTTTTTTTAAAAAAAAAGTGTTTTTGGGCCCAAAACCCTCAAAGCCGAGTTTTGAACCTGGCTCTGATACCAAACTGTAACTCGAACTCAGGCCCAATACCCTTGTATGTGGTGCCATTTCCAGAGGCCCTAAGTGGCATCTCTAGGCCACTTTTCCAAGCTTGTTTGAACACAACTTTGTGACTTTGGGTCACCAGAGGTTTGGCACCTCCAGAGGTTTGGCACCTCAGCGTCTCTCGTCCCGTGGTTTCGCACCACGACGGGTTGGCCCCACAAGGCGGTATTGAGGATTGACGCGGATGATTTGGTATCACACGATGGGTTGGCCCCATCACCCGATTATTGTGACTTCGGTCACCAGTGGTTTGGTACCACATTTGTGTCTTTGGGACACCAGATGTTTGGCACCTCATTGCGACTCGTCCCTGTGGTTGGACACCACCGTGGGTTGGCCCCACTTAAGAGATACGGGATTGTCGCTAGTGATTTGGTATCACACGATGGGTTGGCCCCATCATCGGATTTGTGACCTCGGTCACGGTGATTTGGTATCACAAACGTGTCTTTGGGACACCAGGTGGTTTGGCACCACATTGACGGATATCGTGTCTTTGGGACACCAAAGTGTTTTGGTAACACATTGTGACTATATGTCACCAAGGTGGTTTGGCACCACCAAAGTGGTTTGGTACCACACGGGTAGAAAAGGTGTATGGATGGTTAGGATTGGGTGCATATTGATTGGATGCATGATGGTTATGTTTATGTTGCATATGATATTTTGCTAATTTGGGAAAAGGGTGGCACACTGAGTCTTGGTGACTCACCTTTTCCTTTAACCATTTTCGTGTATTGCATAAGGTGGACCGGGATCGGAGAGGACAAGGTGGCCTATGCCAAGATGATGATTTAATATTTTATGTTTGGTTTTGATATAAGTACTTTATTTGAATTATTGGGTTGTAATAAAGGCCATTTTATTATTTGGTATTACTTGATTATGGTTTTGTTATTTTAAATTCTTATTAACTCAAAAATGTTTTCACACAACAAAAGAAATTACATGAGTTTTAAGTAAGAGGAATTCGTTTTACTCACATATCTGATATAGTTTTCAAAATTGAATTCTTTCATGCTTTATGCTAAGTTAACGAGGTTTTTCAACCGTCTTTCCGCAATAACATAACCAGATTCGGTCGTAGTGAATGGGCCGGGTTTGGGGATGTTACAGTTTGGTATCAGAGCCCGATTCAAAACTCAGCTTTGAGGGTTTTGGGCCCAAAAACACTTTTTAAAAAAAAAAAAGGGGCTTTTCAAAATATGGGCTTTTAAGAAACTTTTCAGGTTATTCTAGCATGGCACCTGTACCTCCGACCCGAAGTCCACCAGGTAAGTACTTCGGACTTTCTTGAAGTGATTTGTTTGTATGAATTGATTTATATGTGAATATTATGGGCTTTTATGGGAACGTAGATTAGTGAACTAGGATCTGTTGAACCCTAGGACTAGTCTACTTAAACACATGCATAAGACTTAAGGCTACTAAACAGACCTGTGAAGTAAGTCACCGAGTTAAGGTGTGGTAACCACTGTACGCACGTCGAGGATTGGTATTCAGTAAGAGCTTGGTATTTAAGCAGTCCTAGCGACTCACCTCCTCTTTACGCGAATCCTACCTGGTGCGTAGCTACGGTTCACCTTAACCAAGAGGACTTGTTCATAGGCTAAACCGATTATTAAAACCCGAAAGTGATTAGCCTTACTGTTTTAAAACCCTTAGTTTTAAAATTTCCAAAATTTACCCCTTTGGTTTGTAAACCCTAAATCTGATTTTGAGAGACATTTTCTCGGTTTACAAAATTACAAAAATACCCTACTTGCAAAATTACAAAAATGCCCTCAGATTGAAAAAATTACCATTACTACCCTCAACTTTTGTTAAAATAATTTTCTTTGCAAAATACCGAAATCTCAAGGTACTCTGATTTGGGAAAATTTACAAAAATACCCCTGTGTTAAAAATTACTAAAATGCCCCTGACTTTCAAGATTTTCGGTTTGACTCCAATTTTAATAAAATTTCCTACTTTGCAAAAGTATACAAAAATGCTATTTTCAAGATACCCTGATTTGAAAATTTACAAAATTACCCCGATGAACAAAATTACCGAAATGCCCTTGGTTTCTAAATTTTCATAATTCCTCGATTTTTACTAAAATGTTCTTAGATTATGAAAATATCAAAACTTTTGTTTTACAAATATCGAGATATCCCGATTTGGGAAACTTACTAAAATACCTTTAACTTCCAAAATTACTGAAATAACCCCGATTTCTGAAATTTTTGCAACACATCCGGTTTGAAAAATAAATTTTTCAAGATGACCCCGAGATTTTGTAAACTTTGAAATATCTTTAATTTGAAAACTATTTTCAAATTGACCCCGAAAGTTATTACCAAAATACCCTTATAGGAAAATGTCGAAATTACCCTCAGGTTGGGAATGCTCAAGAAAGTGACATGGATGAATGAATGTGTCTTTAGTGAAGTATGTGAATGTTTGAATTAGAACAGAGAACTTGAGATGAAACTTTGATTGCTCGAAAGAACGACTTCCGAAACTTCTGCTTATAAAATTTGCTCGTGGATAAAACAAAGGAACAAAATTTCTAATGCATAAAACTTTTAATCGATTAAATCGCGACGCTAGATATGAGTTCTAGGGGACGTGGTTGTCGCGACGCGTGGTCAAGGTGGAATGACAACTTTATTAAGATCGAGTGCGCAGCAGAAGAGCGTAGTGTGGTAGGTTAGGATGTGCGATCATTAGTTAGTTGGAAATTTCGAGGACGAAATTTCTTTAAGGAGGGTAGATTTGTAACATCCCAAAATTGGGCCTAGGAGAATTGAGCCCAATGGGCCTTAGGCGTAGTAGCGCTTAAATTTTTCGAGAATAAGAGATCGGCTTAAATGCAAGTTAGACTTATTAGATAAGTGATTTTGGAAGATTGTAGGGCTTCTATGAAGTCCCGGATCAAATATTGGCTTTGGGGAAATTTTGGTTTTAGGTGAAAAAACCACAGAAGTTGGCGAGATAGGCCTTAAGAATAAAATATGGAGGAAAATGACACAAGTGGAGTGTGTGGTGTAGTGGCAAAGTGACGCCACATAAGAGACAAGGGAGTGACGCCACAAGGAAGGAAGGAGGTCCAAGGTTCAAGTCTTGGCTTTTGCATTTTGGTTTCTTTTTGCTTGGACCTTAGAATTTGGACCATAGTTTATATTTAGTTGCGCATGGTTTAAGACACAAGAGGAGCTTGTGGCCAAGTGGCTAATGGCGTGGATTATGTTGCAAGGAGCCTCGTGTGTTCGAATCTCATGAGAAGCAAGGGAGTATTTATTTTGCGATTGGACTGCAAGAGTTTCATTGAATTTAAACTCTCACTGACGAAGGGATCCCACATCGGAAAGACACAAAGAATGAAGGTGAAGAGCTAGCTATATAAGGAGCATCCTAGGAGGAGAGTAAACACATCTTGGAGGCGTTTGGGCACAAGAGTGGTCGGAGCGCTGATTAGCCCCAGTCCTATCGTGTGTGTAACTCTCTCTACTCTAGTTGTAGAGCGGCAAAATGCCGAAATGCCTGGTTACGGCATTAGTAGCCACACGAGCGTGCGGCGCATGTGTGGGGGCTTCGACGCGATAGTTGAGGCCATCGTGAGTATTCTCGTGGGTTGGGGCTACTTGGGCCTCGATGGGCCGAAGTGGGCCCAATGGGCCCGTGGGCCTATATGAGTAAATTGCATGATTGGTTAGTATATGTTGAACTAGACTAGGTGGAAGTTATATACGTGGCTAGATTTGTGCTAGGTGGGCCACACGAGCATGTGGGCTCTGATGGGCCGAAATCGGGTTTTAGGCCCAATCGTCCCAGATGACCTAAATGGTAGCCGAGTCGCTAAGGTGACATTAGGCCTTTGGAAAGGCCATTTCAGTTGTGAATTTACGAAAATACCCTTAGTAGGTAAAATTACGATTATACCCTTAGAGGTTGATTAGCATGATTATGTTGTTTAGTTTTGGCCGATTGTAGGGAAGGCTTGATCTCGCATATCTCGAGTTGTGGCTAGTGCTCGAAAAGTGTTAAGGAAGGGGATCTAGTGCGTTAGATCTTGATCTCCGGGATTTGATAGTCGTATTAGTAACCGGTGTGTAAACTAACACACTTCTTGCTTTGTATATGTTTGATAAACCGATTGATTGGTAAAATCGAAACAAAGATGGTTGAGTGATATGATACCCTATGGGGTATGTGCACAGATTCGTAAGTCCGTTTCATTATGAGTACTGTTATTGATACATGATGTCATGATTTATGATGTATGTGTTATGAGATGCAACGTTAAACATGTTTGCATGATTTGAATACTATACATGAGTTGGTATAATGATGGGTGATATGAGAGGAGGGGGCAGTGATATTTTGTGCTGATGAGCACCAGTGTTTTGGTAACACAACTTTGTGACATAATCGGCCCTTAGCCAAACTATAACCAATAAAGAACAAAAGAGGGAGATATGGCCATTCGGCCTTGCACTTACCAACACCTAATATTCGGCCAAACTAGGACTTCTAGGAGGGAACCACAAGAGATTCGGCCAAGGCTTGCAAAGAAAGAAAAAAGGAATCGGTTTTAAGTGTTTAACACCTCTAATGTTCGGCTTGAGTGGAAGAGAAAGAAAAGAAGTGTGAGAAGAATGTAGTTTCGGCAATGGCAATTGAGAAAAAGAGAGAAGTGGATGAAATGAAAGTAGTTTCGGTTTGCTTAAAGGAAGAAATGAAGAGAGAGTTTTGAAGGATGGGTTTCGGCTAACTATGACAAGAAAAGAAAAATGAGAGAACTTTCTTTTGAAATTCGGCTTAGGCTATTGACACAAAAAGAATTTTAGCTATCAACTTTTGACCGAACCCTCAACATGCCAAAAGAATTTCGGCATAGCCTTCTCATTGACTTACCAAACCGACCACCCTCCAACAAGCTTCCCAAGGTACGCCAACACCTCCAAACACCCCAAAAATTCGCCACAATCCCTAAAAACACTCCCTACCACACTTTCAAACACTTTGAACAAGTCTCCTTCCTAAATTCACTCTCCACCCATCTTTTAAAACATTTGACTTAGTCCAAAGTGGAATTTGAACTACATCCAACTCTCCCCTATGCCGTCCAAAAATGAAGCCAAAAGGGCCACTTTGCAGCTTGAACACGGACCTCCTCCTTACAAATGACGCCAACTCCAAGCCTCCAAGTGACGCATGCTTTGCCACTCCACCAGCTCCTCTTTTGTGCTCAAAAACGCCAAGTAAACTACATATGACCCTGCTACATCAGCTCCTCTCACATAAAGCTTAAAAACTAAAATTTTCCTACCTACTCAGGCTTACTCCTAGCCTATAATTAAGCCCCGAAACTACACAAACAGCAACATAGCACACCAACAACATGCAGAACATGCCATGACAAAAATAGCCCCTAACCCGGGATATTACAGTTCTACCCCCCTTAAAATAATTTCGACCTCGAAATTACCTGGTTAAAAGAGTTGCAGGTATTGCTGTCTCATCGCATCCTCGGGTTCCCACGTAGCTTCTTCTACGCCATGATTCCGCCAAAGTACCTTAACCAGAGGCACAGACTTTCTGCGCAGAACCTTCACATCCTGATCTAGAATCTGCACAGGTTCCTCTTCCATAGTCAAATCTGGGTGTACCTCGATTTCTTCCACTGCTACTACATGCGACGGATCTGAACGATAACGCCGAAGCATCGACACGTGAAAGACGTCATGAATCTGACTCAACTCTGCTGGCAACTCAAGCTGATACGCTACTGGTCCTACTCGCCTCAGGACCTTATACGGCCCAATGAACCTCGGACTTAACTTGCCTTTTCTGCCGAACCTCAGCACCTTCTTCCATGGCGAGACCTTCAAGAATACCTGATCACCCAAAGCGAACTCTATATCTCTCCTCTTAAGGTCGGCATATGACTTCTGCCGGTCTGAAGCTTCCTTTAATCGAGCTCAAATCAACCTAACCTTGTCCTCGGTCTCAAAGAACCAACTCGGGTCCCAACAACCGACGCTCACCTAACTCGTCCAACACGTAGGTGAGCGACACTTCCGCCGTCACAACGCCTCGTATGGAGCCATCTTAATGCTTGCTTGATAACTATTGTTATAGGCAAACTCACCAATGGCGTAAACTCCTCCCAACTACCCCGAAGTCCGAACACAACCCCTCAAAGATATCCTCTAAGATCCGAATAACTCTCTCTCGATTGCCCGTCGATCGCGGGTGAAAAGTCATCTTTGAAATCCAAACGAGTCCCCGTGAGCTCGATGCAATGCTCTCCAAAACCTCGACGTAAATCTGGGATCCCGATCCGAGATAATCGAATCGTACACCGCGCACCTCACTATCTCGACACATAAAGCTTTGCCACCTCGAGTGTGAATAGTCCACCCTCACCGGAATGAAATGAGCTGACTTAGTCAGACGGTCCACAATAACCCAAACTGAATCTTTCTTGCTTGGCGTGAGCGGTAATCCACTGACGAAATCCATGGTTATCCTTTCCCATTTCCACTGAGGAATCTTCACCGGCTGAAGCAACCCTGACGGCAACTGATGTTCAGCCTTGACCTGTTGGCAAGTCAGACACTTACCAACAAATTCGATCACCTCTTTCTTCAAGCCAGGCCACCAAAACTGCTCTCTAAGATCCCTATACATCTTGCTTCCTCCAGGATGCATAGCATAAGGACTGCTGTGTGCATCCTGAAGAATCTTCTGTCTCAGCTCCACATCCTTAGGCATACAAGCCTTACCTTGGAAACACAGAACCTCATCACTAGACAAGCTGTAACCCTCCAAACCACCAGCCTGCACTTGCAACCTTCGTGCACTCAGAACCTCATCCTCTAACTGTTTCCCTCTGATCTGCTCAACCTAAGTAGGCTTAACTTGCAGCTCTGCCAGAATACTCCCGTCGTCATACAGACTCAAATGGGCAAACATCGCTCTTAAATCCGAAACAACCTTACGGCTCAACGCGTCTGCCACCACGTTAGCCTTGCCCGGATGATATTCAATCGAACAGTCGTAATCCTTGAGCAACTCAACCCATCTACGCTGCCTCAAATTCAGATCCTTCTGAGTCAATAGGTACTTCAGACTCTTATGATCTGTGTAGACTATTGACCTCTCACCGTACAAGTAGTGCCTCCAGATTTTTAGAGCGAAGACTACACCGCTAGCTCCAAGTCGTAAGGCGTGGATAGTTGACCTCATGTGGCCTCACCGCCGAGAAGCGCGTAAGCCACCACCTTACCCTCCCCGCATCGCAAGACACAACCCAATCCTCAGTATGTGATGCGTCGCGCACTACACTGAATTCCTTACCACCTCGAGTTGAATTAAAACAGAGCTTCACCAAGATCTTCTTTAACTTATCAAAGCTCTCATTGTTTCTCACCCAAACGAACGGAACTCCTTTCCTTAACAGCTTAGTCATCGGTGCTGCGATCAACGAGAAACCCTCTACGAACCTTCGGTAGTATCCTGCCAAACCCAGGAAACTCCGAATCTCAAAGAATGAACTTAGGAGGCTTCCATCCGTAATCGCCTCAACCTTTCGAGGATCTACTCTAATCCCCTCAGCTGATACTACATGTCCCAAAAATGTCACTTCCCTAAGCCAGAACTCGCACTTTCTGAACTTAGCATAAAGCTGTTTTTCCCTCAGAATCTGCAGCACCACCCTCAAGTGCGCATCATGCTCTTCCTCTGTCTTTGAGTATACTAAGATGTCGTCTATGAAAACCACGACGAACTGATCCAGGTACTGCTAAAACACCCTATTCATCATATCCATAAAAGTCACGAGCGTTAGTCACCCGAACGGCATTACCGAGAATTCGTAGTGCCCGCATCGAGTCCAAACGCCGCCTTTATGGATATCCGCTTCCTAACCTTCAACCGATGATACCTGACCTCAAATCGATCTTTGAAAATACAGACGCACCCTTCAGCTGATCAAACAAGTCATCTATCCGTGGTAACGGATACTTGTGGTATTTGAATTATTGGGTTGTAATAAAGGCCATTTTATTATTTGGTATTACTTGATTATGGTTTTGTTATTTTAAATTCTTATTAACTCAAAAATGTTTTCACACAACAAAAGAAATTACATGAGTTTTAAGTAAGAGGAATTCGTTTTACTCACATATCTGATATAGTTTTCAAAATTGAATTCTTTCATGCTTTATGCTAAGTTAACGAGGTTTTTCAACCGTCTTTCCGCAATAACATAACCAGATTCGGTCGTAGTGAATGGGCCGGGTTTGGGGATGTTACATCAAGTATAGTTGATGTTGAAGAAAAAGATGAATTAGAGATTAAATTGAATGAAATTTAAGTTAGAATTAGTAAAAGGATTAAATTGTAAAGTAAGCTATAAGTTTTGTATTATAGGGATTAATTTGGAAGAAATTATAAATTAGGGTTTTATTAAGAACATTAGATAGTCAAGTTGAATATAGAAGGAATTTAAGTAGAAACAAAGCATGAATTAAGTTAAGAAAATAAGTAACCTTAATTAGGATTTAATTGCAAAATAAGTTATAAGAAAATAGTTTTGGGACAGCAGCAGAAGAGTAAGTTTGAAAAATCACCAAAAATGGTGGAAATGGAAGTAAAAGTTGAGTGAGATATGAAATTAAATCTTATTGAGTCTATTTTCATATGAATGAAACGTAGAAAGCAAAGAAATTCTGTATTTTGAGATATTTAGATTTTTGTGAGACTGGTTCAGAGTTATTTCGAGATCCCCTATTCTGACCTGGAAAAATCTTTTAAAATTGTAAAAGAATAATTTGGCAACATAATTTATATGGTTAGATTACTTAATGAGTCTATTTGTAGAAAAAATAAACTATAACATCATTTGAATTTTGTACAAAAACATAATTAAATTTTAGCAAAGAGTGGTCGGAACTCTCAGACAATAGAACAGGGGTGATATTAAAGAATAAACTGTACTTATTGTCTAAATCAAAAAAATTCTAAAAATTTTATGGCAAGAAGATATGTGAGTCTAGTTTCATAGAAAATTTCGGATCTTAATTTGGAATTCTGTAATTCAAGATATAGATAATTTAGTGACAATGACTCAGGTAGATAGCCTTGAAAGAACTTATAAGTAAATAATAGAATTGTGTACAAAGAATGTGGAATGAAGAGCAAGGGTAGGAATTGAATAAAATTCAATTGTTTGTTTTTAATTTAATGCTGTAATTAATAATGTAAATTGTTATTATTATTTTCGTAGCTAACAAGGAAAACGAGGCATCGGCATCCAAGGGAAAAGAAAAGATCGCTGAGGAGTAAACGTGTATTTTGGGTTTGTATTACTATAACTCAAACTATTTATTAAATGTATATTGAATTTATAGTATATGTTATGGAGTAATTTAGATAAGGTAAGTGTTATATTTGAAATTAAATATGAGTATGTGTAAAAAAATTAATTAATTTGTATATGAATTAAAATAATAGATGTTTGAATCGATTGAGTATTGAAAATTTTTGTGGAAATGAAATTTAAATTGGAAGAGTAAAATAATACCCTATTAACTTGTCGGACTAGATTTGATACAAATGGCATGCCATGGATTTTGTGATGTGATGAGGAGATTTGTAGCTCGGTCGAGAAGATGATTCTGTTATATATGCTTCGGTTTATCCGAAGAGGCATTTAATGCCTTACTGGTGTGTTTGGGAGGTTATATTATACTGGTGTGTTTGGGAGGTTATATTATACTGGTGTGTTATGGAGGATTTATATTATTCTGGATGTGATTGGGTTGGATATTCTGGTGTGTTTGGGTGGAATCCGCGTATCTGTCAGAGTCCAGGCATTGTTAATAAGGTAAATAATTGAAATGGAACTTTGAAAATGAGATTGATTGATTTGGCTCTATTGAAAGATATGTGAAAGAATGTATGAGTTAAATTATGAATTGAATTAGTATATGATAAATGAAATGTGAATTTAAGATTTATGAAGGGATATATAATTATGTGTAATTAGTTTAAATGATTTATAAAGTTTATGGTGGATGTTTGTAATTTATTAATGTTAAATAGTTTTGATTTATAGTAATACCACTGAGTATGAAATACTCAACATAAGGTTGTTTTCGTGCGCAGGTCAATAGAGTTTTTGATCCGGTCCAGCATCCAAAACAAACCCGACTACAGCAAGAAGATTTTGGTGATGAATTTCTTCCTTTTGTTAAGTGGCATGTACTAGATAGTTATATGAATTATAAATATATATATATACTTAAGTTAAATGATTTTGGTTGTATATAAATGATTATAATGTTTTGGATGAGGAAAATGATATAAAGATATAAAATGATAAATTTGGTATTGATTGTTTTGGTTTGAATTTGCAGGGGGATTTAGGTAAAAACAAGCAGAAATGCTGCCGAAATTTTTATAGAAAATAATAATAAAAATAAAAATTTACGAATTTTTTTTAAAAATGTTTGAACAAGTTCCATTCTACTTTTAATATATGCTTTGGGCTTTGAGAGTCCAATATAGGGATCTAATTATTAAATTATACTATGAATGTTATTTTATTTATGAGTAATTAGTAAATTGTCTGATATGTCCGGTAATGCCTTGTAACCCAATTTCGGCGACAGTTTAGGGTTGGAGGTGTTACATTTGTTGGTATCAAAGCTTATCAGGTTTAGCCGATTCTCAGGCAAAATCGAGCTTGGAAGTGAGTTTAGCAGTACATGCCACTTTTGAGTTGAAAATTGAGTCGGGAATTTTGGATGCTGACCTATTTATTTGTTTTTGTTTTATAGATTAGAGATGTCTGATGAACACATTGATGACATAAATGAACAAATGTTCACTGGAGATGAAGAATCATATGATTTAGATGAAATCGATTTAGCTACACCCAGTGTAAATCCGATCAGAAATCAGCCTTCCAATGTAGAAAGAGAGAACATTAGGGAGAGAAATGAAAAAGGTAGAAATGATTATGATATAGTAAGGGTTTTAACTGATGCTTTTCAGCAAATAGCGGAGTCTATACCTACTACCACATCTGTACCTGTTCCTAGACGGGCCCCTATTAAGGAATTTAGAAAATACGATGCTACGAAATTTTCGGGTCTGAAAGGAGTTGATCCGTCTGTAGCTGAAAACTGGATAGACACAACAAAAAGAATTTTACAACAGTTAGAATGTACGCCACGAGAAAGCCTGTTATGTGTTGTATCTTTATTATAGGGTGAGGCATATTTATGGTGGGAATCCGTGATCCGACATTTACCGACTAATCAGGTAACATTGGACTTATTCCAAAAAGAATATCAAAAGAAGTATATTGGGGATATGTATATAGAAGACAAGAAACAAGAATTTTTGACGCTAAAACAAGGTGAAATGACAGTAGTGGACTATGAACGGGAGTTCTTAAGACTTGGTAGATATGCATCAGAGTTTGTACCAACTGAAGCTGATAGCCCTAAAAGATTTTTACGGGGATTAAGAGATGAAATAAAACTACAATTAGTGTCTCAGCAAATCACTGAATTTGTTGATTTGATCGAGCGAGCAAAAATGGTAGAACAAGTTTTGGGATTAGATAAAAAGCCTGAAATGACTAAATTGTCTGGGAAACAAGTTGGAACTGCTAGTTCTAATCCTTTACCAAATAGATCCAGAGAGTTCAGAAGTGGTTGGAGGCCAAGTTTTAGATCTGATCGAGGTGACAAAAGTTAGAGTAAACAGGCTACTATTTCTATTGGCAGTGTAAAAGGGCCTTCACGGAACATTGAGGTTCCAGACTGTGAATACTATGGAAAGAAACACTTAGGCGAATATTGGAGGATAACTCGATGATGTTTTCATTGCGGGTCTATAGGTCATTTCATTCAAGACTGTTTAAAAAGTGAAAATGTCACACCTGCAGCATTTCAGAGATCGATATCGACTGCCAGAGGTAGAGGAATGTCCAAAGGGGGTTTTGTTTCAAAGAGAGGAGGAGCTAATAGAGGCAGTGATATAGCTACACAATAGTTAGAGGCTAGAGCACCAGCAGAGTGTACGTAGTTAGGACTCGTGAAGAAGGCACTGCTCACGATGTGGTGATAGGTATATTTTTATTGTATTCTGAACTGATCTAGGTCCGTCACATTCATATATTAATTCAAAATTAGTTGAGTCAGAGAAGTTAGAATCTGAAATGTCTAGAGTTTTCATAGAGGTGTCTAGCCCTTTGGGACAAACAGTGTTAGTAGATAGAGTATGCCAGAGGTGTCCGTTAATAATACATGATAAAATGTTTCTTGTGGATTTATTGATCATGCCTTTTGGCAATTTCGATATCATTCTGGGTATGGATTGGTTATATGAACATGGGGCAGTTTTGGATTGCTATAAAAAGAGGTTTAGTATTCAGACAGAAAACGGGGACAGAATTGAAGTGAGTGGCATCCGTACCAGTGGTTCGACACGTATCATTTTGACGATGAAGGCTAATAAATTATTACAGTAGGGTTGTTCAGCGTATTTGGCATATGTTATTAATTTTGATTCATCGAGTCGGTCGATCGATTAGGATCAGTATGTGAGTTTCGGATGTATTTCCAAAGGAACTACCGCTTACCACCGATAGAGAGGTTGAATTTGCTATTGAGGTGTATCCAGTACAAACACCAATTTCTATACCTCCGTACCAAATGTCGCCTACTGAACTGAAAGATTTGAAAGTGCAGTTAAAAGATTTATTAGATCGAGGCTTTATCCGACCAAGTATTTCACCTTGGGGAGCTCCAGTATTGTTTGCTAAAAAGAAAGATGGTTTTATGAAGTTATGCATTGATTATCGACAATTGAACAAAGTGACGATCAAGAACCGGTATCCTTTGCCTCGTATAGACGACTTGTTTGATCAGATTAAGGGAGCTTCAGTATTTTCTAAAATTGATTTGAGATCCGGGTATTATCAGCTGAAGGTAAAGGAAAGTGATGTGCCTAAGACTGCCTTCCGTACTTGTTATGGCCATTATGAATTTTTGGTGATGCCGTTTGGATTAACCAACACCCCAATTACTTTCATGAATCTGATGAATAGCATTTTCCAGTCATACCTAGATTAGTTTGTGGTGCTCTTTATTGATGATATAGTGGTATATTCGAAGACAGAGGCAGAACATGATCAGCATCTTCGAAAAGTTTTATAGATTCTATGGGAAAAATAGTTGTATGGAAAATTAAGTAAATGTGAATTCTGGTTGTCTGAGGTGGTATTTTTAGGACATGTAGTATTTGCCGACGAGATTAGAGTTGACCCGAAGAAAATTAAAGTAATTGTTCAGTGGAAAGCGCCAAAGAATGTGTCTGAGGTACGCAGTTTTCTCGGTTTGGCTGGATATTATCGAAGATTTGTAAATGGATTCTCGAAGATAGCACTACCAATGACTAAACTACTGTAGAAGAATATTCCTTTTATCTGAGATGATCAGTGCTAGAAGAGTTTTGAGACTTTGAAGCAAATGTTGGCAGAGGCACCGGTATTAACATTACCAAAGTCGGGGAAAGATTTTGTTGTGTATAGTGATGCTTCTTTGAGTGGTTTGGGTCGTGTATTGATGTAAGATGGGAAGGTCATTGCATATGCATCTAGACAGTTGAAGCCACATAAACGTAATTACCTGACGCACGACTTGGTGCTAGCTGTAGTAATTTTTGCTCTAAAGATCTGGAGACATTACTTATATGGTGAAAAATGTTATATTTACACATATAATAAAAGTCTTAAATATCTTCTATCACAGAAGGAATTGAATTTAAGGCAAAGACGGTGGATCGAGTTTCTAAAAGATTATGATTGTGTTATAGACTATCATCTAGGAAAAACAAATGTGGTAGCTGATGCATTGAGCAGGAAAGCTGCGATTGAATTACGAGAAATGTTTGCTCGACTCAATGTTAATGATGATGGAAGCTTATTAGCTGAGTTAAGGGTTAAGCCAATGATGTTAGATCAGATTAGAGCAGCTCAGATGGAAGATGACAAATTATTAAAGAAAAGAGAAATGTTCAGAATGGTACAGTCGAGAGTTTTAGAATTGATGAACATGATTTTTTGAGGTTTCAAAACCGGATTTGTGTTCCAACTACTTATGAATTAAAGAAGATAATTCTTCAAGAAGCACACGATGGCACATTTGCATTGTATCCTGGTGGAACAAAAATGTATCGTAATTTACAGAAGCTTTATTAGTGGCCAGGGATGAAAAAAGATATAGTTGAATATATCAGTAAATGTTTGACTTGTCAACGGGTAAAGGCAAAACATCAGGTACCGACAGGGTTACTCCAGCCTATTAGTATTCTGAATGGAAATGAGATAGTATTACTATGAATTTTGTTACAGGATTGCTACCGTCGGCGAGCAAAAAGAATGCCATTTGGGTGATAGTTGATCGACTTACTAAGTCTGCTCATTTCATAGCAGTCAGGACTGATTGGTCTCTACATAAGCTTGCTGAAGTTTATATCCGATAAATTGTGAGACTGCATGGTATTCCAGTATATTCGACCGGGATCCACGATTTACATCGAGATTTTGGAGGCAATTACATGATTCTTTGGGTACTCGGCTTAATTTTAGTACTGCATTTCATCCACAAACCGACGAACAATCAGAACAGGTAATTCAGATTTTAGAAGACATGCTTTGGGCTTGCATTATTGACTTTGAATCAGGTTAGGAACGATACTTGCCATTAGCTAAATTTGTTTATAATAATAGTTTCCAATCCAGTATTCAGATGGCTCCATATGAAGCATTATATGGTCGAAGATGTAGATCACCGGTATGTTGGACAGAGTTGAATCAGAAAAAGATAGTTGGACCGAAATTAAATCAGGAGACAGAAGAAATAGTTAAAAAGATAAGAGACAGGTTGAAAGTAGCTTTTGACAAACAAAAGTCTGATGCAGATCTAAAGTGACGGGATATAGAGTATTCTGTGGGTGATAAAGTGTTTTTAAAAGTATCACCTTGGAAGAAATTTTTGAGATTTGGTCGCAAAGGAACATTAAGTCCTCGTTACATTGGGCCGTATGAAGTAGTTGAAAGAATCGGACCGGTTGCCTATCGACTAGCTTTACCTCCGAAATTACAAAAAATTCATGATGTTTTTCATGTTTCCATGTTACGAAGGTATCAATCGGATCCATATCATATTATTTATACTGAAGACATTGAGATTAGATCGGATTTGTCATATGAAGAAGAACCAGTTCAAATACTAGCTTAAGAAGTGAAAGAATTAAGAAACAAACGGGTCCCTTTGGTAAAAGTACTGTGGAGAAGCCATAGTGTGGAAGAAGCAACTTGGGAACCTGAAGAAACTATGAGAGCACAGTATCCTTACGTATTCTTAGGTAAATTTCGAGGACGAAATTTATTAAGGGGGGAGAAATGTAACGACCCAAAATCTGTGGGCACCAAAAAAAGTGTGTTATCGAGCCTCTATGCAATACCCCTTAACCCTAAACTGTCGCCGGAATAGGATTACGAGGTATTACCGGAGTTAAACATAAATAAACGAGTAAATTGGGACATAATCCTGAGGCAAAATTTAAAATTTTTCAAATTTCATCTTTACGACCCTAATATGGCCCTACTGTAACAGCCCGATTTTGGCCCTAATTGGAACGGTGGTTTTGGGACCACGAATCTGAGTTAGAAAAATATTTTTTAATATTATTTTTCGTGTTAATTATATATGTTTGAGCATGTGTTAAAATTTCATAGGCAAACTTGTTCGTTTGTGTGTTTGATTTATGAAAAAGGACTAAATTGCACATGTGGTAAAAGTAACCTTTTATTTAATTGAGTGGTTTAATTGATTTGCCTTCTTTTGCATGTGGCCTTATGATGCAAATTAACCATTTGGAGCCTTAGTGAACGGCATTATGCTTTTATAATGCATTTTTTTTATATTTGTTTTTATAAGTTAAGTTTATTGATATATGTATTATATATCATAAGCTAATTATAATAAAGAAAACATAAAAGAACAAGCTGCTTGCTCATCTTTAGTTTCTTTATTCATTATGTTGTAAATTATTCATTGCTATGAAATAGTGGACGGCAACATGTGGTGTTAGCATGCTTTTATAAGTTACTTTACATGTTAGTGATAATATATTTATATATTAAGTATTATAATATAAACTTATAATTAAATAAAAGCATAAAATGAAAGGAAGACATGCATGTTCATCTTTCATTCTCCTTCAGTACCGAAACTTAAAGGAAGAAGAAGGAAATTTAAGCTCTCACCATTCGGCTTCTTGCATGCTTGATTAGGTAAGCATTTAGCTTGATTTTTTTATAATTCTTACATTTTTGAGATAGTTGTTTTGAGTTTTAAGTAATCCATGTTCAAATTTGTGATTTGGTTGAGATTTTTGTGAAATGCCATTGAAGAAAATTTGATGTTCATGTTGTTTAATGATAGGAAATGATACTTGTATGTTAGATTAACAAGTTTATCTTTAGAACTATTGATGAAATTGAGTATTATGGATTAAATAAAAATAAATAAATTCTTGAAGGACTAAAATGTGAAAGAAATGAAATGCATGGACTTGTATGAAGCCTAGGAACATTCTGCCCTTAAGGTATTTATTCAAATTGTGTGTATTTTGTGTTTTATGCAAATAGGACTAAATTGTAAAAAGTTGTAAATATTAGGGGCAAAATGGTAATTTTCCCATTTATGTGTTTTTGGGCTAAATTGAATAAAAATACATTTGAATGAGTTTAATTTGAACATATTTAGATCAAGAGCCAAAGAAAACGGATTTGAATCGGGGAAAAACGAAAATAGTTGAATAGTCGGTTTCCGTCGTCCGTCGATATCAGAGGTAAGTCTCTAAGCAAATAATCATCGTAAATTATTTTCGTAAATTAGCATATGTTGAAATTTGGAATTATTGTAACTATATGTGAATTAGCCAAATTTAGCTAAGTATAAAATTGATTCGGTTAAGTTATTTGTGTGATATGTGCTATTGAATGTTTGTATAATGAGTTCGAAATGCATAAAAGATTCGATATATGAAATGATTCAGGTGAGAAAATTTAAAGTATTACTACTCAGGCTATGAGACTAGCAAGCCTTGGGCTGGTGAACTTATCGGGCTTTATGCCTAGCAGGCTTATTGCCGGTGAATGATTATCGCACCCGGGTCTAGCGAGCTTAGTGCTTGGTGTGTGATTCGTGCTCATGCCTAGCGGGTTTTATACCTGTGACTTATAATACGAGCTTATGCTTACGAAATGATTGAATTATGGTGGCAAATGAACAAGGTAAAGCTTATTCAAGTGAATTAGATTATTTGGCCATAAGGTATGTATTGACTTAAGTACAAGTTATATGTGATGTTTATTGATTAAGTAAGTTGATAGATAATGTGTTTGTGTATTCGACATTTTTGGATATGTGGATAATATGATATTGATTTGATGTTGCTTACTTGCAACATTAGAGTATTCAATGGATGTATGAGTATTTATACATAAATAAGTTCGGCTATACGGAGATTTTATGGATATACATTCAAACATGTGGAATTACTTATATAAATATATGTAGTTTCGATTGTATGGAGTTGAGTTCTATATGGTATTTATTAAATTGGTGGTATTCGGCTAAGATGATCAAATTGTACTATGTGATTTTATTAAGGTTATAAAATGATTTGGTGTATAATAATGAATGTTTGATCATGTGGTTATAATTGCTTAAGACTTACTAAGCTAAGTTAGCTTACTCTGTGTATTTGTCATTCTGTTTTATAGATATAGATCAAGCTACGAGCTCAGGGGATTGTCAACGAAGTCATCCACACTATCGACTTGCTTTGGTATATTTAAAATTTTGATTTTTGAAATTAAGGCCTGTATAGGCTAGCTTAATATTTGGATGATATTTTGTAATATATACAAGCCATGCGAAAATGGCTATACTTTTGTGTATAATTATGATTAATGTTTGGAGTTTAAATGAAACTGTTTTTGGTTAACAGCAGTAACGTGTTTTTGAAAAATCAGCAAAAATAGGAGAAATGGAATTAGAGAGTGAATAAGATATAGAATTAAATTTTATTATGTCTATTTTTATATGAAAGAAACAAAGTAGGCAAAAGGATTTTATATTATGAGATATTTAAATTTTAGTGAGACTGGTTCTGAATGACTTCGTGATTCCCTGTTCTGTCTTGGAAAAATTGTTAAAACTTGTACAAAAATAATCATGGAGCATATTTTATATGGTTAGAAACCTTAATGAGTCTATTTTTGATTAGAATAAACAAGAACATTATTGAAATTCTGTACAATGAGATAACTGAGTTTTTGTAAAGATAGGTCAGAACCATCAAACAGTGAAATAGGGGAAACTTTGATGAATAAACTGTACTAATTAGCCATGTGAAAAATTCTGGAAAAGTTTTGGTAAGAATATATATGAGTCTAGTTTCAAGAAAAATTTACGGATCCAAATTTCGAGTTTCGTAACTCGAGTTATGGTCAATTTAGTTAGCATTATGCAGTTGGACAGTTTTAAGTTTTATGCCCTGAATTAGTAGTCAAGTCTAGTAATGCCTTACGCTCAACTCCTGTAACGGTATCAGGTAAGGGGTGTTACATTTTATTGGTATCAGAGCTTACGATTTAGTCGATTCTAGGACTACCGTAGCTCGTGTGAGTCTGGCTATACATGCCTTAAATTATAATGTGATAGTGTGATGACTTTTGACATCTGAATTGTGTTTTTATATAGTAAATGGATCCTGATAAAGTCGTAACAGATGATGTCGAGAGCGTAGTGCCTAATCCCACGCATGAGACAGCGCCAGTATAATGTCGACCTATCTCGAGTAGCCATGAGGGGGAGGCTAAGCAAGCCTTCTATCAGATGATGAACAAATGGTTTACTCAATATATCCGGACTAATCCGGTTGTGCAACAACCTCCACCCCCGAATAATCCACCTCCGATACCCATGGTACCTCCGATGATAGATCCGATGAGATTTAGTAGACCTCCTGTAGATAAAATCAGGAAACATGGGGCCGAAGAGTTTAAAACTAATGATGATGATGATGTGAAACGAGCTGAGTTGTGGCTTGATAATACTATTCGTGTGTTTGATGCGTTATCATGTACTCCAGATGAATGCTTAAAATGTGCTATATCATTGTTACGGGACACCGCATATCACTGGTGGAATACACTAGTATTGGTGGTTCCGAAAGAGAAAGTGACCTGGGAATTCTTCCAGACTGAGTTCCGTAAGAAATATATCAGCCAAAGATTCATCGATCAAGAACGTAAAGAATTTTTAGAATTGAAACAGGGTCGTATGACCGTGACTGAGTATGAATGGAAATTTGTAAGATTGAGCCGATATGCTCATGAATGTGTTTCAACCGAGGCTATTATGTGTAAAAGATTCGAAGACGGTTTGAATGAAGACATTAAGTTGCTGGTCGGCATACTTGAGATTAAAGAGTTCGTAGTACTTGTTGAACGAGCCTGTAAGGCTGAAGAGTTTGGAAAAGAGAAAAGAAAAGCTGAATTTGAAGCTAGAGACATCCGTAAAAGATCATCGAGTAAGACTTTTCATTCAGTATCAAAGAAGTTTAAAGATGAACTCAGTCGACATAAAGCTACTTCAGACTTTTCTAGATGAGACCGAGATCGACCTCCTGCGGGTTCCCGAGCTACTTCAATGGCTAGTGTTGGTAATGTTTAGCAGAACCGGGTTGAGTGCAGGCATTGTGGGAAATGGCATTCTGGGAGTTGTAGATTACATGATCGGTCCTGTTTTAAATGCGGATCGATGGATCATTTTATTCAGGAGTGCCCGATGTTAGCAGAGCAAAACACTGATACGAATGCAAGACCGAGCAATGTATTAGCACGAGGCAGACCACCCAGACACTCAGGAAATGTAGGTGGCAGTCAGAGAGGGACAAAGAATACTGTGGTTCGATCAGAGGCTCGCGCACCTATTAGAGTATATGCTATACGCACTCGGGAGGATACTTCTTCTCCAGATGTTATTACCGGTACTTTTACTCTTTATAACACTTGTTGTTGCATTGATTGATCCTGGTTCAACTCATTCTTATTTATGTGCAACGTTAGTATCCAGTAAGACTCTACCTATTGAGTCTACTGAGCTTGTGATTCGAGTATCAAACCCCTTAGGTCGGTGCGTTCTAGTTGACAAAGTGTGTAAAAGTTGCCCGTTGATGATTCGGGATTCATGTTCCCAGCCGATTTGATGTTGTTGCCTTTCGATGAATTCGATATAATTCTAGGAATGGATTGGTTGACTTTGCACGATGCTTTTATTAATTGCAAAAGAAAGACTTTGGATTTGAGATGTCAGAACGGTGAAATTATTCGGATTGAATCTAATGATCTGAATGGATTACCAACAGTAATATCTTCGATGTTAGCTCGAAAATATATGAGAAAAGGGTATGAAGCTTACTTTGCTTATGTGCTTGATAGTAAAGTGACGGAAAAGAAGATTGAATCTGTTCCAGTTGTGTGCGAGTATCCAGATGTGTTTCCTGAGGAATTACCGGGTTTGCCACCTGTACAAGAGGTAGAGTTTGGTATTGAATTAGTACCGGGGACGACTCTGATTTTGATAGCTTCGTATCGGATGGCATCTACAGAATTAAAAGAGTTGAAAGCAAAGTTGCAAGAATTAACAGATAGGGGTTTTGCACGACCAATTTTCTCTCCCTAGGGTGCATCAGTTTTATTTGTGAAAAAGAAAGAAGGAACTATGCGAATGTGCATTGATTACTGACAGTTGAATAAGGTGGCTATAAAGAATAAATATCCGTTACCATAGATTGATGACTTGTTTGATCAGTTGAAAGGGGATTCAGTGTTTTCAAAGATAGATTTGAGGTCGAGTTATTATCAGTTGCGAGTTAGAGATTCTGTTGTGCCAAAGACTACTTTTCGAACGAGGTACGGACACTATGATTTTTTGGTTATGCCTTTTGGACTCACTAATGCACCTGCTGTTTTATGGATCTGATGAATCGGATTTTTAGTCAGTATTTGGATCAGTTTGTGATAGTGTTTATAGATGATATTCTGATCTACTCCAGAGATGAAACCGAGCATCCTGAGCACTTGAGACTTGTGCTACAAACTTTGCGAGATAAACAGTTGTAGGCAAAGTTTAGTAAATGTGAATTATGGTTGAGTGAAGTCAGTTTTCTGGGCCACGTTGTTTCAGCAATAGGTATTCAGGTTGATCCGAATAAAATATCGACTATACTCGATTGGAAACCACCGAAAAATGTTTCTGAAATTCAAAGCTTTCTAGGACTTGCTGGTTATTATAGACGATTTGTGAAAGGTTTTTCTATGATAGCTACCCCGTTGATAAAGCTGTTACAGAAAGATGTTAAGTTCGAATGGCCGAAAAAGTGTCAGAAAAGTTTCGATCAGTTGAAAGCTCTTTTGATTGAAGCTCCAGTGTTAGCCCAGCCTGAATCGGGTAAAGAATTTGTTGTTTACAGTGATGCATCTTTGAATGGTTTGGGTTGCGTTTTGATGCAGGAAGGCAAAGTCATAGCTTATGCTTCGAGACAATTGAAGCCACACGAAAGAAATTACCCGACACATGATTTAGAGCTGGCAGCCATTGTGTTCGCGTTAAAGATTTGGCGTCATTATCTGTTTGGTGAGAAATGTCATGTTTATTCATATCACAAGAGTTTGAAGTATTTGATGACTTAGAGGGATTTGAACCTGAGACAACGTAGATGGTTAGAGCTGTTGAAAGATTACGAATTAGTGATTGACTATCATCTGGGAGAAGCTAATGTTGTTGTGGATGCTTTAAGTCGAAAATCATTATTTGCTCTTAGTGCATTGAAATCGCGTATGGGTATGTCTGATGATGGTTTGATAGTAGCCGAATTAAAAGCAAGGTTGTTGTTTATTCAACAAATTAGTGATGCACAGAAAGTTGACCAAGAATTGTTGGTAAGACGAGCTCAGTGTGAAAGCGATGTTGAGTCAGAGTTTCGAATTGATGAGAATGACTGCTTAAGGTTCAAAGACCGAATATGTGTTCCGAGGAATTCGAATTTGATTCAGATGATATTGAATGAAGCTCATAGTAGCCGATTATCTATTCATCCGGGTAGCACGAAAATGTATAACGATTTGAAACAGTTTTATTGGTGGCATGGTATGAAACGGGACATATCTGAATTTGTCTCGAAATGCTTAGTTTGTCAACAAGTAAAGGCCGAACATCAGGTGCCTTCTAGGTTACTTCAACCGATCATGATGCCTGAATGCAAATGGGACAAAATTACTATGGATTTTGTATCCGGCTTGCCTATAACCCCGAGCAAGAAAGACACAATTTGGGTTATAGTGGATAGGCTAACCAAATCAACTCACTTTGTTCCAGTTCGTATGGACTATTTACTCAATAGGCTTACTGAGTTGTACGTATCTCAAATTGTGAGATTACATGGAATGCCTATTTCTATTGTTTCAGACAGAGACCCGAGATTCACGTCATGGTTTTGGAAGAAATTGCAAGATGCTTTAGGTACTAAACTACACTTTAGAACAGCTTTTCATCCGCAGACAGATGGTCAGTCCGAACGAACCATTCAGATACTTGAGGATATGTTGAGATGTTGAGTCCTCGAGTTTGAAGGTACTTGGGAAACTGAGAATACAATGAAAGAACGTTATCCGAACCTATTTACTGGTAAGATTTTCGGGGACGAAAATCCCTAAGGGGGGAGAGTTGTAACAGCCCGATTTTGGCCCTAATTGGAACGGTGGTTTTGGGACCACGAATCTGAGTTAGAAAAATATTTTTTAATATTATTTTTCGTGTTAATTATATATGTTTGAGCATGTGTTAAAATTTCATAGGCAAACTTGTCCGTTTGTGTGTTTGATTTATGAAAAAGGACTAAATTGCACATGTGGTAAAAGTAACCTTTTATTTAATTGAGTGGTTTAATTGATTTGCCTTCTTTTGCATGTGGCCTTATGATGCAAATTAACCATTTGGAGCCTTAGTGAATGGCATTATGCTTTTATAATGCATTTTTTTTATATTTGTTTTTATAAGTTAAGTTTATTGATATATGTATTATATATCATAAGCTAATTATAATAAAGAAAACATAAAAGAACAAGCTGCTTGCTCATCTTTAGTTTCTTTATTCATTATGTTGTAAATTATTCATTGCTATGAAATAGTGGACGGCAACATGTGGTGTTAGCATGCTTTTATAAGTTACTTTACATGTTAGTGATAATATATTTATATATTAAGTATTATAATATAAACTTATAATTAAATAAAAGCATAAAATGAAAGGAAGACATGCATGTTCATCTTTCATTCTCCTTCATTACCGAAACTTAAAGGAAGAAGAAGGAAATTTGAGCTCTCACCATTCAGCTTCTTGCATGCTTGATTAGGTAAGCATTTAGCTTGATTTTTTTATAATTCTTACATTTTTGAGATAGTTGTTTTGAGTTTTAAGTAATCCATGTTCAAATTTGTGATTTGGTTGAGATTTTTGTGAAATGCCATTGAAGAAAATTTGATGTTCATGTTGTTTAATGATAGGAAATGATACTTGTATGTTAGATTAACAAGTTTATCTTTAGAACTATTGATGAAATTGAGTATTATGGATTAAATAAAAATAAATAAATTCTTGAAGGACTAAAATGTGAAAGAAATGAAATGCATGGACTTGTATGAAGCCTAGGAACATTCTGCCCTTAAGGTATTTATTCAAATTGTGTGTATTTTGTGTTTTATGCAAATAGGACTAAATTGTAAAAAGTTGTAAATATTAGGGGCAAAATGGTAATTTTCCCATTTATGTGTTTTTGGGCTAAATTGAATAAAAATATATTTGAATGAGTTTAATTTGAACATATTTAGATCACGAGCCAAAGAAAACGGATTTGAATCGGGGAAAAACGAAAATAGTTGAATAGTCGGTTTCCGTCGTCCGTCGATATCAGAGGTAAGTCTCTAAGCAAATAATCATCGTAAATTATTTTCGTAAATTAGCATATGTTGAAGTTTGGAATTATTGTAACTATATGTGAATTAGCCAAATTTAGCTAAGTATAAAATTGATTCGGTTAAGTTATTTGTGTGATATGTGTTATTGAATGTTCGTATAATGAGTTCGAAATGCGTAAAAGATTCGATATATGAAATGATTCAGGTGAGAAAATTTAAAGTATTACTACTCAGGCTATGAGACTAGCAAGCCTTGGGCTGGTGTACTTATCGGGCTTTATGCCTAGCAGGCTTATTGCCGGTGAATGATTATCAGACCCCGGGTCTAGCAGGCTTAGTGCTTGCAGGTGTGATTCGAGCTCATGCCTAGCAGGTTTTATACTGGTGACTTATAATACGAGCTTATGCTTACGAAATGATTGAATTATGGTGGCAAATGAACAAGCTAAAGCTTATTCAAGTGAATTAGATTATTTGGCCATAAGGTATGTATTGACTTAAGTACAAGTTATATGTGATGTTTATTGATTAAGTAAGTTGATAGATAATGTGTTTGTGTATTCGACATTTTTGGATATGTGGATAATATGATATTGATTTGATGTTGCTTACTTGCAACATTAGAGTATTCAATGGATGTATGAGTATTTATACATAAATAAGTTCGGCTATACGGAAATTTTATGGATATACATTCAGACATGTGGAATTACTTATATAAATATATGTACTTTCGATTGTATGGAGTTGAGTTCTATATGGTATTTATTAAATTGGTGGTATTTGGCTAAGATGATCAAATTGTACCATGTGATTTTATTAAGGTTATAAAATGATTTAGTGTATAATAATGAATGTTTGATCATGTGGTTATAATTGCTTAAGACTTACTAAGCTAAGTTAGCTTACTCTGTGTATTTGTCATTCTGTTTTATAGATATAGATCAAGCTACGAGCTCAGGGGATTGTCAACGAAGTCATCCACACTATCGACTTGCTTTGGTATATTTAAAATTTGGATTTTTGAAATTAAGGCTTGTATAGGCTAGCTTAATATTTGGATGATATTTTGTAATATATATAAGCCATGCGAAAATGGCTATACTTTTGTGTATAAGTATGATTAATGTTTGGAGTTTAAATGAAACCGTTTTTGGTTAACAGCAGTAATGTGTTTTTGAAAAATCAGCAAAAATAGAAGAAATGGAATTAGAGAGTGAATAAGATATAGAATTAAATTTTATTATATCTATTTTTATATGAAAGAAACAAAGTAGGCAAAAGGATTTTATATTATGAGATATTTAAATTTTAGTGAGACTGGTTCTGAATGACTTCGTGATTCCCTGTTCTGTCTTGGAAAATTTGTTAAAAATTGTAAAAAAATAATCATGGAGCGTAGTTTATATGGTTAGAAACCTTAATGAGTCTATTTTTTATTAGAATAAACAAGAACATTATTTAAATTCTGTACAATGAGATAACTGAGTTTTTGTAAAGATAGGTCAGAACCATCAAACAGTGAAATAGGGGAAATTTTGATGAATAAACTGTACTAATTGGCCATGTGAAAAATTCTGAAAAAATTTTGGTAAGAATATATATGAGTCTAGTTTCAAGAAAAATTTACGGATCCAAATTTTGAGTTTTGTAACTCGAGTTATGGTCAATTTAGTCAGAATTATGCAGTTGGACAGTTTTAATTTTTATGCCCTGAATTAGTAGTCAAGTCTAGTAATGCCTTACGCTCGACTCCTGTAACAGTATCAGGTAAGGGGTGTTACACCTACAAGACCCAAAATATAGTTAGGAAATGGTTTGGGACTAAAATAGAAACTTTATAAACTTTTTCTTGAAAATAGGTGCACATGCCCGTGTGGTTTGGGACATGCCCGTGTGGCCTGCCCGTGGGGAAATCACATGGCTGTGGGTAGCCTGTGGGCAGATTCTGATTTGCTACACATGGTTGTGGGACTAGCCCCTGGGCAATTCCTTTTGATTCTGACTTTGCCACACGGCCTGGGCACACTCCCATGTGTCTAGGCCGTGTAAAAAATACAATTTTCACCATTTTCAGGTTATTAAAACCCACAAAATACACCTAATTCATGCACAATCATAATCATCCATTGTTTAAACAAAACTTAATCATTTCGTATGCATCAATTCATATCAAAATTTTGCATCATGTAACTCATTCATTCAAGCATATTACCAACTCAAAACTTGCCAAAACACATGGCTAAGTTCACTTCATAAACATATTCACATATCTAGCCTATACATGCCATATTTAGCTATATACACTTTCAAAAAGGTACCAAAACGAGTTTAGAAGTGTGATGGTGATCCTTGACGGTCCCGAGCCAATAGTAGCTATGATGACTGTAACACCCCAAACCCGCCCCAAACACCACGACCGGATCTGGCATGTCACTAAGAATATTAGTAAAACATGTCGCATTTTTGGAAAATATTTTTCTTGATTTTAACATTTTATTCGGGAAAATAAATCGTTGAATACTTTGTAAAAGATATGAATTTTCATTTAAATGCCTTTATGAATTTGTAACCAAAATTTAATACATGTTTTAACTTAATTAAAACGAAAAAAAAATGTAAATGTCTAGTAATAATAAAAGCCCAAAACAAACGAACATATAAAGCTAGTGGCCCATGGCCTTATTACAATGAAATTTAAAACCCACTAACTGAAAATATTAAAGATTAATAAACTGGTAAAGTCTTTTGCTGAATCAAAATAATCTCTCGCATGACCACCTTGCGCTCCTATCCAGCCCGGTCTGATGCACTAGGTGTTACCTGAATGATGTTAAATAATGGGGTGAGTCACGAGACTCAGTGTGCAACCCTCGTGCACCATCAGATTGGGCCTTAGCCCTACAGAACAAATAACAGAGTATAATATATCAGAAAATATGCAAAGCCCAACCCAATCCTAGGTTTTCATCCGCTACACACCACCCTTACTTGCCAATCACACCACTGGGGATTTCTACAACCAACCCACACCGCTACACACCATCGATGGCAGTCATGCTGCAGATAGCTGCTAATCGTCAGATCATGGCAATAGCCACAACAATAGATCATGGCATTAGCCACTACAACAGATCATGGCATCAGCCACTACAATAGAACACTTCCTCTTTCATCAATCACCCAACCCCATGCATACATAGAAATTGGCATACATATAAAACATATCATCTCAACAGAAACACTCACTTTAGAATGAAAGAGATCACTAACCTGGTGATTCACCTTTACCCTTCTCGAGTTTTCAACAGCCATGCCGGTATTTCGACACTTAACGGAATATAACAGATTTATAAGCGTATACTAACAGACAATCTAAATGGTGTGAGAAGTTACACACTTGATAACACGTAGTACTGCTCTCTATGTCGATACCCTTACTAATCAGATCTACTGTCCTTTGTCTACAACTTTGCTCAAAAGCCGGAAGAACGCGAAGATAAGGCCTCTCCTGTATTCGGCCAAGGGTTAGTGTTTTACCTGATTTATATGCTTAAATTAACAGATCTCCTTACCTTGAAATCCCGAAAGTGATACGATCCAAGGGCTACTGAACTCTGGCTTAGAAATCTAAGCGATTGAATCCCCTTCAAATCCCGGAATACCGCAAACGATAGAAAACACCCGATTAGTTAACCATATGGCCATTCGGCTAAGATCTCTAAAAGCCGGAAAAGAATACACAAATCGACATTTACCTCTACAGATGATTTCGGCTACCCCTTTACAGAAAGATTGGGCAATCCCAGAAGAAGATTGAAGCGTAGAAGAGTATAGATCTAGGAATTTTGGCTTTTAAGAAAATCCCGAAAAGATGAACTAGATGTGTTTTTTCGGGTTTTAGAAGAAAAGATGTTGAGAAGATTGGGAGGTTTCGGCTTTTGAAGAAATCAAAAGAAAAGAACTTGTAGAGGAAGACTGATAATTTTGGCACAGGAAAGAAGAAAAGAATAGGGTTCCAAATGCCAGAATTGAAGAGATCTCACCCTATTTATATAGAATTTTGGCACTTACTTAAAAACCCGAAAGTACCCTTCCTAATAACTAACAGTTAACCAAATGGTAGGGGAAATTTCGGCACCCCTTTGCCATATCAGAAACCGATTTCTCCTCCTCTTTAGAGTCAAAATTTCGGCCACCACCTAGCCTTACAGATAAATCCTATCTTTTCTCCTTTATCTTATTCTATCCACATCTCCAGAAGAAGCCTAGATAGCACCACCTCTTCCTTCTTTTATCAGCACATTATCCATCTTATTATCTCATTAAATAACTTCTATTTTTAAGCCCTATTGCCGTCTAACCTACTCCTCCTTTAAGTGCCAAAAATGGCCCAATTACATGGGCTCCATGCGGCCAACACTTAAGCCTCTTTAATTGTAAATGGCGCCATCTTGTGACTCCTTTGCAGCGCCACTTGCCACTGGGCCACAAGCCCACTTTGTAATTTAAACACAGATACTACCTGTTAAATCCTATAGTGTCCAAACTGATATTTTAACTAAGGCCTCTGCCTAAGCCTAAGCCCAATTTGGACCCCTAACACTTAAATTAACACATTAAACATATCTCCACACTAAACGCATAGGCCCAAAAATCCAGGATGTTATGGTTCTACCCCCTTAAAGAAATTTCGTCCTCGAAATTTCCAACTAACTATTAATCATACTACCCAAGTCTCACCACTACGCTTTCGCTGCGAACTCTAATTTTAAAGCCAAAAGAAACACTTAGTATACTATGATAGAATACGCACCGGTATTCGCATCTAGAGCGTCCTCGTCCCCTTGGCGACGTGCTGCATAGACTAAAGCTAGCTGCCTCACCTTAGCATAACCTGGACCTCCACCTGGTGCTCCATGACCATGTCCTGTGCCGTTACCACCATTGACTTGACCACGGCCCCTCAGTGATGGTCGCCCACCCTCCTAACTCCGATCGTAACCTCGTTCACCGGGTCGCATGCTGATTCACCTGTGGACAGACCTTAATCATATGCTCCGTGGACCCACACCTAAAGCATCCACCAGTTCTCCTTCTACACTCCCCATAATGCACCTTCCCACACAAAGGACATGATCGATTCTGACCCGTCGGAGCACGAGCTGGCCCATCAGACCTGGGTCTTTTCTGATTACGCCCGTTTGTCCCTGATAATTCAAAATTTCTCTTACTTCCACCCCTATCTCTATCCCAATTCAGTCTCTCTGTCCGCTTCACCTCCTCAGCTATCTTAGCTTTCTCAACAAAAAATTGCAAAGTCCCTCTCCCGCTGCGATGCTACTAATACCCTTAGCTCATCCCTTAGTCCATCCTCGAACCATACGCAACGCTCATAGTCAGTCGCCACAATCCCTCGAGTGTAACGGCTCAACCGCAGAAATTTTGCCTCATATTCAAACACAGTTTTGCTTCCTTGCACCAAATTCAGGAATGCCTTCCACAGCGCATCCACATAGCTGGCCCCAACGTACTTTCCCTGAAATGACTCCTTAAAGAAATCCCAGTCGATCCGGTCCGCGACAGTACCCTCTTTTACCGTGAGCTACCACTGGTAAGCCTCGTCTCGAAGAAGAGACAGACCCCGTTCAACTTCTCCTCTGCTGTGAAGTCTAAGTCATCCGTTATGCGCTCACTCGCTTCTAACCAGTACTCAGCGGTGTTAGGGGCTACGCCAGAAACACCCCTAAACATCTCCGCTCCATTGGCTCGAAGTCGTTCTGACACAGATTTTCGAGCTCCTGAACCCATGCCTGCCCCAGTAACTCTTTTGAGGACCCGCAACATCACCTGAGATACCGCATCATCTCCGGGCGCCTGGTCCCGAAATTCTCCCTCCACAGCTGGTGGATCCGGCATCTCATTTCCTGACCCGTGGCCAGACCCTGCTGGCTCTGACACGGCCATCCTACCCCTACCACGACATCGCAGTAGACGTCCACGGCCCCTTGTACTCATTCTACCGATTCGCGTTTATCTGATTAGGAATTTTATGAATCATTAGTTTTCTTCCACTAATTATCCACAACAGTCTTATGAGTAGTAGTTTTAAGAGTAGTTCTTTCGAATTCGCAATTGTATCTACCATTCAGTCTCAAGTTCACATCTCCTAGTTCTAGAGAGCACATACATTCAGTCATCAAGTATTAACATACAAGCAGCATCCACGAACTTACATTCAGCTTGTAAGGGTATCTTTGTCATTTCACTACCAAGGGGTATTTTTGTAATTTATCCTACGGGGGTATTTTCATAATTTCCCAAAATAGGGTTCCCTGGGTGATTTTGTGAAATAAGGGTATTTTGGTAATTTTGAAATTCGGGGCATTTCGATAATTTTTAAATATCAGGGGTACTTTGGTCATTTTACAAATCAGGGGTATTTTGGTCATTTTATAAATCAGGGGGTAATTTGGGAATTTTACAAATTAGGGATATTTTCGTCATTATAAATCAAGGGTAATTTAGTAATTTTACAAAATAGGATGGTTGGTCCTTTTTGGGTTTTAATTATAGATTTTAGCCCGTCAACAAATCCTCGTGGCTAAGGTGAACAGTCACTACGCACCAGGTAGGATTCCAGCGAAGAGGAGGTGAGTCACTAGGACTGCTTAAGTACCAGGCTCATCCGGATCCAATCCTAAACATGCGCATGCCTGTTGCCACACCCTAACCCAGCGATTTGTTCACGAGTTTGTTTAGTTGACTTAAGTCTTATGAGGTTTAAGGAGTTGTTCAAGCTAAGTCTAGAGTCCATCAAGTTCTAATTTAAGTAGTCTATGTCCCATAAAGCCCACATACTTATATAACACACAGTGAGTTCGGAATACTTACCTGGCGGACCTGGGCCGGAGACGCAGGTGCCATGCCGAGAAAACCCTCCTGTGTTATTTATAACCATGCATGTTTCCAAAACCCATATTTAGAAAATGTTTTGAGCCCCAACCCCCAAAGTCGAGTTTTGAACCGAGCTCTGATACCAATTTGTAACACCCTAAACCCGACCCAAACACCACGACTGAATCTGGCATGTCACTAAGAAGATTTAGTAAAACATGTCGCATTTTTGGAAAATATTTTTCTTGATTTTAACATTTTATTCGGGAAAATAAATGGTTGAATACTTTGTAAAAGATATGAATTTTCATTTAAATGCCTTTATGAATTAGTAACCAAAATTAAATACATGCTTTAACTTAATTAAAACGAAAAAAATGTAAATGTCTAGTAATAATAAAAGCCCAAAACAAATGAACATATAAAGCTAGTGGCCCATGGCCTTATTACAATGAAATTTAAAACCCACTAACTGAAAATATTAAAAATTAATAAACTGGTAAAGTCTTTTGCTAAATCAAAATAATCTCTCGCATGGCCACCTTGCGCTCCTCTCCAGCCCAGTCCGATGCAACCCTCGTGCATCATCAGATTGGGCTTAGCCCCACAGAATAAATAACAGAGTATAATATATCAGAAAATATGCAAAGCCCAACCCAATCCTAGGTTTCCATCCGCTACACACCACCTTTACCTGCCAATCACACCATTGGGGATTTCTACAATCAACCCACACCGCTACACACCATCGATGGCAGTCATGCTGCAGATAGCTGCTCATCGTCAGATCATGGAAATAGCCACTACAACAGATCATGACATCAGCCACTACAACAGAACACTTCCCCTTTCATCAATCACCCAACCCCGTGCATACATAGAAATTGGCATACATATAAAACATATCATCTCAACAAAAACATTCACTTTAGAATGACAGAGATCACCAACCTAGTGATTCGCCGTTACCCTTCTCGGGTTTTCAACAACCATGCCGGTATTTCAGCATTTAACGGAATATAACAGATTTATAAGCGTATACTAACAGACAATCTAAATGGTGTGAGAAGTTGCACACCTGATAACACGTAGTACTGCTCTCTATGTCGATACCCCCACTAATCAGATCTACTATCCTTTGTCTACAACTTTGCTCAAAAGTCGGAAGAACGCGAAGATAAGGCCTCTTCTATATTCGGCCAAGGGTTAGTGTTTTACCCGAATTATATGCTTAAATTAATAGATCTCCTTACCTTGAAATCCCAAAAGTGATATGATCCAAGGGCTACTGAACTCTGGCTTAGAAATCTAAGAGATTGAATCCCCTTCAAATCCCGGAATGCCGCAAACGATAGAAAACACCCGATTAGTTAACCATATAGCCATTCGGCTAAGATCTCTAAAAGCCAGAAAAGAATACACAAATTGACATTTACCTCTACAGTTGATTTCGGCTACCCCCTTGCAGAAAGATTGGGCAATCCCAGAAGAAGATTGAAGCGTAGAAGAGTATAGATCTAGGAATTTCAGCTTTTAAGAAAATCCCGAAAAGATGAACTAGATGTGTTTTTTCGACTTTTAGAAGAAAAGATGTAGAGAAGATTGGGAGGTTTCGGCTTTTGAAGAAATCAAAAGAAAAGAACTTGCAGAGGAAGACTTAGAATTTCGGCACAGGAAAGAGGAAAAGAATAGGGTTCCAAATGCTAGAATTGAAGAGATCTCACCCCTATTTATAGAGAATTTCGGCACTTACTTAAAAACCCAAAAGTACCCTTCCTAATAACTAACAGTTAACCAAATGGTGGGGGAAATTTCGGCACCGCTTTGCCATATCAGAAACTGATTTCTCCTCCCCTTCAGAGTCAAAATTTCAGCCACCACCTAGCCTTGCAGATAAATCCTATCTTTTCTCCTTTATCTTAATCTATCCACATCTCCAGAAGAAGCCTAGATAGCATCACCTCTTCCTTCTTTTATCAGCACATTATCCACCTTATTATCTCATTAAATAATTCCTATTTTTAAGCCCTATTACCGTTCAACCTACTCCTCCTTTAAGTGCCAAAAATGGCCCAATTACATGGGCTCCATGTGGCCAACACTTGAGCCTCTTTAATTGTAAATGACGCCATCTTGTGACTCCTTTGTAGCGCCACTTGCCACTGGGCCACAAGCCCACTTTGTAATTTAAACACAGATACTACCTGTTAAATCTTATAGTGTCCAAACAGATATTTTAACCAAGGCCTCTGCCTAAGCCTAAGCCCAATTTGGACCCCTAACACTTAAATTAACACATTAAACATATCCCCACACTAAACGCATAGGCCCAAAAATTCAGGATGTTACAACGACCTATAAAACAGAGAAAACACACACACAAAGTAAGCTTTCCAATAGTTTAGTAAGTCTAATACCAATAAACTTAGCATATAAACACTCAAAACATAAAATCAATCTAAATTCACTAATGGCTCAATTTCACCATCATAATTCTTCTTAGTACATTCACTTAGGTCTTTCATTCTTCAAAATTGCATATTATTACACACTTTATTAGTTCATAGCTTTTCTATACATATAACATACTTACAATCCCATATTCAAATACATAATTCATCTAGGCAAGTTTAAGGAATTACTTACCTTCGTATACACACAAGGTGTAATTATCAAATTTACCTGAAACAAATATATAATTTACATATTCCTTGTTTCTCGAACTTGACAATTGAACCGTTTGTAATCTAATAGAATAGGTAGAGTGCTCGGAATAGTTATACAATGCCAACGTCTCGGACGTGGTCTTAATTATAATCAAATATCGATGCCACTGTCTTAGACAGGATCTTATACGAATAAATACGATGCAGATATCCCAGACAAGGTCTTACTCATAATCAGATATCAATGCCACTGTCCCTAACAAAGTCTTACTCGTATTCAGATATCAATGCCACTGTCTCCGATAGGGTCTTACTCGTATTCAGATATCAATGCCACTGTCCCCGACAGGGTCTTATTCATATTCAGATATCGATGCCACTGTCTCCGACATGGTCTTACACGAAAAGCTCATATCGTTACCAATGTCCCAAACGTGGTCTCACATATAACCAGATAACAATGCCTACGTCCCAGACGAGGTCTTACATATAATCAGATAACGATGCCTACGTCCTAGACGAGGTCTTACATATAATCAGATAACGATGCCTACGTTCCTGCATTTGCGTCTTACATATAATCGAATAACGATGCCTACGTTCCGGCGAGGTCTTACATATAATCGAATAACGATGCCTACGTTCGGATGAGGTCTTACATATAATCGATAACGATGCCTACGTCCCTGCATTTGAGTCTTACATATAATCGATAACGATGCCTACGCCCCGCATTTGTGTCTTACATATAATCAGATAATTATGCCTATGTCCCAGACGAGGTCTTACATATAATCAGATAACGATGCCTACGTCCCAGACGAGGTCTTACATATAATTAGATAACGAGGCCTACGTCCCAGATGAGGTCTTATGCGAAATTTCAAATCAACGCCAACGTCCCAGACGTGGTCTTACATGGTAAAACAGAACAGATACCTTTGTATTCCTAAGTTCATACAAAACTTCTCCGACTTATCACTATGTCAACCTTATCCCAGAGTTCATATACATAGCATCTCATATGCAGTCATTATCATTGATAGTCATGTAAATAAACTCAATTCAATACAATTACAGTTATTAGCAGTATGACTTACCTCGGATTCGGTATATCAAAATGAAAACGGCTACTCGATTACTTTCGCTTTCCCGCGATCTAAGTCTGTTTTCCTTAGTTCTTGATCTAAACATATTCAGAATCAATCTTTTTATTCTCTAATTCATTCAATTCAATCCAAAGACACACATTTAGGCTATTTGCAATTTAGCCCACCCATTTACACATTTAAACAATTTAATCCAATTTTCTCAAAACATCAAATATACACGATTTGTTCATACATATGCTTAGCCGAACCTCCCTAAGGACTATATAAGTCCAAATATTTCATCAAATTCACACATTAACCCTCCAAAATAATATTTTAACAATTTAGCCCTATTTATCTAAATTTATCAAAACTTCAAGAACAAAGTATGTTCATCTAACTCATATCTTTTATTTAACACCAATAATCATCAAAAAGCTTGACATATCATCAATGGCATCTCTCACAAACATCATCAATAATCAAAATTAATACATGGGTTTTGTAGCCCTCAAAGCAACGATTACAAAAACGTAAAAATTATCGAAAATTGATAAAAAAAACTAACCTTGAATTAAAGCCTGTAAGTGCCAAAAATTCAAAGCTTCAAAACTTTCCTTTTTCTTTGTGTTTTTCGGTGGAAAAATGGATGAACAAAAATCCATTTTCATGCTTTATTCATATAATAATCATTAATAAACAATTTCCTATTTTAGCCTTATTAAACAAAATTTTTATAGCATATAATACAAGGTCATTTTTTACCATATCCACCCACTAACTAAATAGTGGTTCAATTGCCATTTAAGGCCACAACTTTTAAAAGCCACAACACATAGATACTTTAACAAATAGCAAGCAACTTTCACATTCAATGCAATTTCATCCTTTTATTAAATTAAACACACAGACATATAAATTAGCTCACGAAAATATACCACATGCTTAGTCACATAATAATGGCACAGAAAATAATATTAAAATATAATTCAGACTCGAATTCGTGGTCCCGAAACCACTGTTCCGACCAGGGTACAAACCGGACCGTTACACTCCGTCTTAGTAAACTGAGTTAGTAAATAATTATTAGGAGTTTATGAGTCTAATAGTGTGTTTAATTAGATTTTTATTTAGTGAATTTAGCTTAATTTAAAGTAATTAGGAAAAAGGATCAAATTGAATAAAGAGTGAAAGTATAATTATAGATTAAAAGAAAGTAAAAAGGGGCTAAAATGGCAATTAAGCCATTTAGCATAGTTGAGGCGGCATAAAGGAAGAAAATCTAAGATTTTATTTGTTTTAATTATATAATTAATGATATTTTAATATAATCTATATTATATGAATTTGTGATAATTAAATTATAATGATATAATATTATTAAATAAATCAAAATATGCCAATTGTATGGATATGATAAAATACATGTGTAATATATGTATTTATACATTTGTAATATAATTGTATATTTTCTTAAATTTTAAGTAAAAGAAATTTATTAATTAAATTATTGTATTAAAAGATTTTTATATTTGATAAATTAGTTAGATTAAGACAAATGTAAGGTTATGGTATGGTACAAATGTATAAATTATATTTGTTATTAAAACAGATATTCTATAATTATTAATTAACTTAAATATAAAATAATGTAAATGAAATAATAAAAGAAACAAAAGAAGAACTCTAACATCCTAAATCGGGGGCTTTGCATTTTATGTGATTGCATGTAGATAGTATGTTTGTCATGCTAGTTTAGGGTACTTTAGGGTCCAGGAATGAGTTAGGGGTAGGGCGGAGCCATAATGAAAATTTGCTTTTTCTAGCACTTTTAAGGGAAGCTAGCTGAATTGGGCCTTAAGGGATTTGGTCTGTGCTGGATGACACAAGAAGTGCCTTGGTAAAGTGGCAAGGAGGCGCCACTTAAGACACAAGGAAGTGACGCCTCAGGAAAGCTAGTAGAGACCTGGTTCGAGCTACGAGAACTCCCTTTTGTGTATTTCTTTTTAACGCCAAGACAAGGGAGAGTTGCACTCAGCTTGGACTCTGGTGGATGAGTGTTGAAGGGGTCAACATCTTTGAATAAGTGGGGGAGAGCAATTCAAGGAGTTTGAAGCATTCAAACAAGTTTGAATGTGTGATCAGGAGAAAAATAAGGAGGAAAAGAAGGGATTGAAGAGGGGTAAGTGTTAGTCGAATTTGAAAAGGAGTTAGAAGGGGTTGGGCATTCAGTTTTTGCGTGTAGCTTGGGGGGGTGGCCGATTGTTGGTGTTAGTCTTTGGGGGTGTTGAATATTCGGCTAGTTAGGGAGCACCTAGGGTCTTTCTTTCTCTCATTTCTTCTGTGCCAAAACTGAATCACTCACACACTCTTGGCTTGCATTGTTTCTTTTCTCTCAAATACCAAAACCGAATTGTCTCATAAGCCTCTTCTTCTTTTCTATTTTTTGGTGTTTGGCCGAAACCTACATTGCTCTTTACTCATCATCTTCGTTTATTTCCTTTGCCAATAACATCAAAGCCGAACCCTCCTTTCTTGATCGGTTTTTCTCTTTTCTCTCAATTTCTTCTTGGGGCCGAAACTCTTTGACTCTATTCTCATCTCCAATTTCTTGCAAAAGCTGAACACCCCTTGCCCATACTTTCTTCCTCCATAGTCGAATCTCCTAGCCATTAATCTCCTTAAGAGCTGAAACTTGTTTCTTATTTTTCTTATTCTCTATTTGTGCACTCTCAAAACCGAAACCTCAAACTCTCATTCCCTATTTCATTTTTCCCTAGGAACCAAAACCCCTAAGCCTCCATTTGAAGATCTTTATTCCTATTTTCAGCTTTTCTATCGAATTCTCTTTTATCTTAGCCTTTTCTGAATCTTTTCTAGGGTGGTGTGGTGCCGATTCTTGCTAGGTGTTGATCGAATCTGTTGAGTTAAGGTAAGTGTAACACCCCTTACCCGTATTCAACGACGGAATAGGGTACGATGCATTACCGAAATTACAAATTTATTTATCAGACATTTTATTTCATCTAGCATTTATATTTGAAATCAATCAAAATCAAACATATTGTCCCTTAAATATATTTATTTTTATCGACATGTCTTACTTGAATTTATTACTCGTTTCATCATACTTAATTACCTTGTATTAACATATTAAAGATAACCACATATTTACATGTCATGTTAAATATCATTCACTTACCGTTTCTTCATAAACATAAAACAGTTAATTCATCATATCAATATTTTATGTACCATCAACTTATATTTCCTTATATCACATAATTAAGTTACACGAACTTACCTAGTTAAATTTGCAGAAATATCAAGATTCAGGGGCACTTTGGAAATTTTCTATTTTCATTGATTTTTCAATCGATCTTAATCTAAATTAATAATTTCATTTAATTTCGATATTCTAAATAATAAAATAATCCATTTCATGCAAATTGGTCATTTCCACATTTTTACAAAATTAATCATAAAGTTTACTTTTATTCAATTTAGTCCCTGAGCTTAAAACATTTCAAATTAGCCATACTACCTAAATATTCATACATATTTTCCTCCTCCTCCTCTCCATTCCACATCCTTAATGTATATAACATGCTATAAGTAACATTATCAATAATTTCATTAATTACTCATAAGTATATTCAAAACTGTCTATTTGAGTTATAATCACTAAATTATTTATTTCCAGAGATACAGAACTCCAAATGAAGAACCGTTAATTTTTCCTGAAACTAGACTCACATATCTTCTTGCCATAAAATTTTCAGAATTTTTAATTTATCCAATTAGTACAGTTTATTCTTTAAAATTCACCCCTGTTCTGCTGTCTGACAGTTCCGACCCTTCTTCACTAAAAATTAATTATATTTTTATATAGAATTCATATGATGTTATAGTTTATTTCTTATAAAGTTAGACTCATTAGGTAATCTAACCATATAAATTATGTTCCCAAATTATTTTTATACAATTTTTGATGATTTTTCCAAGTCAGAACAGGGGATCTCGAAATCACTCTGAACCAGTCTTACCAAAATCTAAATATCTCAAAATACAGGATTTCTTTTCTTTCTCTGTTTCTTTCATATGAAAATAGACTCAATACGCTTTAATTTAATATCTCTCTCAACTTATAATTCCATTTCTACCATTTTTGGTGATTTTTCAAATTTACCTTACTGCTGCTGTCCCAAAACTGTTTTCTTATAACTCATTTTACAATTTAATCCTAATTAAGTTTACTTATTTTCTTAACTTAATTCATACTTTGTTTCTTCTTAAATTCCTTCCATATTCAACTTGACTATCTAGTATTCATATTAAAACTTTAATTTCTAATTTCTTCCAAATTAATCCCTCTAACACAGCTTATAGCATACTTTACAATTTAATCCTCTTATTAATTCTAACTAAATTTCATTCAATTTAATCCCTCTTCAACATCAACTACACTTGAAAACTTAAAAACTCTCAAAATATCAACTTAGTTTCATCAAAATCTTGCTTTAAAGCTTCTAAAACATCAAAATTAAGTAAAAAGGGCTAAATTGACTTACCTATCAACTTCCAAGCTTCAAACTTTCTATTTTTCCTTTTTCTTTCTTTCTCCCCTATTTCTTCTCTGTTTCGTCTTACTCTCTGTTTCTTTTCTGTTTCAATTCTCTCCCCCCATTTCTTTTTGTTTTTGTTTGTATATATATAATAATATAATAATATAATAATATAATAATATAATAATATACTTTAAAAAATCTCAGATTTTCATACTTAAACCGCCTCAACTTTACAAAATAGTATAATTGTCATTTTGGTCCTTCATAATTTCTTTTAATCTATAATTCAACTTTTACACCTTTTTCAATTTAGTCCTTTTCATTTAATTACATATCCAAACGTTAAAATTTCTCAACTAAACTTTAATAATAACTTAATGACACTCCATAAATATTTTTAGAAATATTTATGGCTCACTTTATGAATTCGAGGTCTCGATACTTCGTGTTTTGCCCAATTTTTCTAATTAATTCTTTTAGTTCACAAAATTCACTAATTTTAAAATATTTCTAAAATCACACTTAACTTATAATTATTGATTAATTAAGTTTTCTAACTTTTTCGTCAGATTTAGTGATCTCGAATCACTGTTCCGACACTACTAAAATTGGGCTGTTACAGTAAGGGGGCAATTTCTCTTATTTCGTAATCTCTCTTTCGGGTTTTCATGCCAAAGCCGAATGGCTACTTGGCCTAATGGTTGGATGCTTGGTCGAATATAGGTGGAAGTGGTGTCGCATTCTTTTGGAGATCTCTGGGATTCGTTTGGTCTGTGAATCAAGCCTAAAGCTTTGGGATTTGTCGATCTAGGTAAGGGCCTTAGTCTTAAGTGTTAATCTCTTTTGATTCGATTTCACTGCTTTAATCCGGTCTAATGACCAAGGTTTGTTCATGGACTCAAATGTCAGCCATGTGATAGGAGGGGTTGGATCTGTAAACCCAGCCCCTAAGTTTAATAAGCGGGCAGTGTCAGCAGTTCGGGATTGGCCACCGGGTTGTAGGCCGGCTTCTGAGCAGAGTAGTAGGCAGATAGTGGTAGTGCCTGTCAACGAGAGTGTCGACGTAAAAAGTATTGTGTTACGCATTATCAGGTGTGTAACTCTCACACACTTTATATGTTAAGTATGTTATTATCTGTGTATGGCCAAAAGCCGAAGTGACGGTAGTAATCACTAAAATATCCTTGTGGGTAAAAGCGAGGATTCCGGGTAAGTCTATTATGGTTGCTAACGTTAATTGCATATATTGAAACCTGAATGTGCCATGTTATTTAAATCGTTAAGTATGATCATGCCATATTGTAAAGCATGTACATGAAATTGGGGTATGGTTAGAAGAGGGAGAAAATATGATTTTTCAGACTGTCACCAGTGGTTAGGTACCACAAGTGGGTTGGCCCCACATATCATTATTTTGTGACTTTTGTCACCAGCGGTTTGTAACCACCAGTGGTTAGGTACCACCAGTGGCTAGGTGCCACACATGTTGGGTAGACAGGAGATACGGATGGATATCTAGGTTGGATGGGTTGCATGACATACATATTTCGCATATGAATTTGTGTGAGAGTGTAAAATCCATAGGAGGGGGATTTACACACTGAGTCTCGGTGACTCACCCCTTCCGTTAATTTTTGTAGGTAATCCTTAGATCGCGGATAGGGAGCCGAAATGGACTCGAGGTGGCCATGCACGATATTTCGGTTTTTATTTTAAATAGTTATTTCGGGTTTATTTTATTTTAAATTAGATTTTGGTAATGTAATAAGGCCATCTAAATTTTAGCTTGGATTTATTTATTTTGTTAATTTTCTTTAATTTTCTTTGATCGTTAAGGCATGCCTAATAAATTATGAAATGGGTGTTTTTCAAACTTAAACAAATTTCGGAATTTTCAAGATGTTACAACCGGGTAATTAACAATCGAGTATTAACAACAAAGCAACTCAACTTTTCAAACTAAGTCATAAAATGGTTTTCAACTGATCACTCAATACCAACTCTATTTTTATAAATTCAAAGGTTTTCTTTTCAACTCAAGACGATAACTCGGTTTTTAAAAATGTTTTATTTCTTGTGACATACCAGATTCGGTCGTAGCATTTTGACCGGGTTTGGGGTGTTACAATTGTGGTATCAGAGCCTGGTTCAAAAGCTCGGTTGTGTGTATAAGGCACAAATTATTTTTCAATAGAGGGTTTGCAAAATGGTTTTGATGAAATACATGTTTCGGGAAGCATGGCACCTGAGTCTTCGGCACCGATCCGCGACGGTAAGTCTTCTAATTGTTGTTTGTATGATTCAAATGTTTGTGATATGAATACTAGTACTAGGAAATTTACCTTAGAGACCGAAGCCTGTAGGACTGTGTGCATTTGTGAGAACTACTCTGATAATATACTTATAAGACTGTGCCGTAATAAATAGTGGAAGAAAGCTAACTCATAAAATTCTTAAAATCAGATTAAATCGTGAAGGTTAGTCATGAGCACTCGAGGACGTAGGCGTAATGTGCGTGGTCGTGGTAGGGGTAGGATTACTGTATCGGAACCAGTAGGGTCTGGTCATGGGTCAGAGAATGAGGTGCCGCCACCGCCAGCTGTGGGCGCGGAATTTCAGGATCAAACGGGTGGTGATGACGCGATGTCTCAAGTGATGCTACGGGTCCTGGAGAGAGTTTTGGAGCAGGCGTGGGTACGGGGGCTTGGAAATCTGTGTCTGAATGACTCCGAGCTAATAGAACGGAGGTATTTAGAGGCATTTCTGGTGTAGCTCCCAACGCAGCTGAATACTGGTTAGAAGCGACTGTGCGCATAATGGATGATTTGGACTTCAAGACTGAGGAGAAGTTGAAAGGGATCGTGTCTCTTCTACGGGATGAGTCCTATCAGTGGTGGCTTACAGTCAGGGATGGTGCGATGGCTGAGGATATCACCTGGGATTTCTTCAAAGCGGCATATCAGAGGAAGTACGTTGGGTCTAGTTATGTGGATGCGCAGCGTAGGGCGTTTTTGAATTTGGTTAAGGGGAGAAGTCGATGTCCGAATATGAGGCGGAATTCTTACGGTTAAGCCATTATACTCGGGATGTTGTGGCTACAGACCATGAGCGCTGTGTTAGGTTTGAGGATGGGCTAAGAGATGAGCTGCGGGTGTTGATTGCTCCACGGCGAGAAAGAGAATTTGCTGTCCTTGTGGAAAAGGCCAAGATAGCTTAGGAGGTGAAGCAGTTCGAGAAACAGAATCAGGACAAAAGTAGGAATAAAAGGAGTTTTGGGCCATCAGGGACTGCTGGGGGTTTTCAGAAAAGGGCTAGATTTGGCGGGCCGAGTCAAGCTGCGAAGCCTGCTGTTGCTTAGTGGCCACCGCAGTGTGCTCGATGCGGAAAGTATCATTCGGGAGAGTGTTGGACCGATAACAGAGGATGCTTTGAGTGTGGGTCGACGGATCACTGGATAAGGGATTGTCTGCGGAGGCCCATTAGGACACAGTCTGAGGGTCAAAGACGAGCACAACTCAGAAGAGATGGTTAGCAATCGCAGAGGGGTCGTGGTCCAGCCAGAGGAGGTAATGGTAACAGACAGGGCCATGGAGCACCAGGCAGAGGTGCTGGAAATATAGATGCAAGACAACTTGGGTTGGTCTATGCGACTAGGCGTCGAGAGGAGGGCAACGCATCGGACGTTATAACTGATACGTCTTGATTGATATTGGCTCGACGCACTCTTATGTTGCTAGTACTATAGCGGGAACTCTGAACTTAGACTATGAGACTTCTTCTAGGGAGATGACTGTAATTAGCCCTCTAGGACACTCTGTAGTAGTGAATAAACTGTATAAGGATGCACCCCTAGAACTACAAGGGGTAGTGTTTCTGGCTGATCTGATGGAACTGCCATTTGGGGAGTTTGATTTGATCTTAGGGATGGATTGGTTAGTAAAATATCAAGCAAGTTTGGACTGTGCAGCCAAGCGCATGGTGTTGAGAACTACCAAGGGTGAAGAAGTAGTGGTGATAGGTGAGAGAAGGAACTACTTATCTAATGTGGTATCCGCTTTGAAGGCCGAGAAAATGGTGAGGAAAGGATGTAAGACATTTGTGGTGTATGTTTGTACTTTGGAGGTTAAGGAATCAACTGTGGGGGATGTCCGAACGGTAAAGGAATTTTCTGATGTTTTCCCCGAAGAGCTGCCGGGATTGCCTCCAGATCGCGAGGTTGAGTTTGGTATTGACCTTCTACCTAGAACAGTGCCAGTGTCTATTGCCCCATATAGAATGGTGCCAAAGGAGTTAGTAGAGTTGAAAGCGCAGATTTAGGAGTTGTTAGACCGGGGATTCATCCGGCCGAGTGTGTCGCCTTGGGGAACACCCGTGCTTTTTGTTAAGAAAAAGGACGGATCGATGCGAATGTGTATAGATTACCGTCAGCTGAATAAGTTAACGATTAAGATAAGTATCCATTGCCAAGGATAGACGACCTATTCGACCAACTTAAGGGAGCATCAGTTTTCTCCAAGATAGATTTGAGGCTGGGGTATCACCAGCTTAAGGTCAAGGAGGCGGATATTCATAAGACGGCATTTCATACTCGTTATGGCCACTACGAATTCTTGGTGATGCCGTGTGGATTGACTAACACACCAGTAGTATTTATGGATATGATGAATCGGGTTTTTCAACTGTACTTGGATCGGTTCGTCGTAGTGTTTATAGATGATATTTTGATGTACTCGAAATCCTAGAAGGAGCATGATGCACATCTTCGTGTGGTTTTGCAAATTCTGAGGGAGAAGCAGTTATTCACAAAGTTTAGTAAGTTCGAGTTTTGGCTAAGGGAAGTTACCTTTTTAGGTCATGTGGTGTCAGCTGAGGGGATTAGAGTGGACCCTCGAAAGATTGAAGCTGTGTTAGACTGGAAACCACCTAAGTCTGTGGCAGAGATTCAGAGCTTTCTAGGTTTAGCAGGGTATTACAGAAGGTTTGTTTAAGGGTTTTCTTTGATTGCAGCACCATTAACCAAGTTGCTAAGGAAAAGGGTTTCATTTGTGTGGTCAGACAAATAACAAGAAAGTTTTGAGAAGTTAAAGAGGATTTTGACGGAAGCTCCGGTATTGCTTCAGCCTGAAGCAGGGAAAGAGTTTACGGTTTATTGTGATGCGTCACATACAGGGTTAGGATGTGTGCTGATGCAAAAGGGGAAAGTAGTAGCGTATACTTCTCGATAGTTGAGGCCTCACGAAGTGAATTATCTAACGCATGACCTGGAGTTGGCTGCAGTGGTTTTTGCCCTGAAAATTTGGAGACACTACTTATATGGGGAGAAGTCTATTGTTTACACGGATCATAAGAGTTTGAAATACGTCCTTACTCAAAAGGAGTTGAATTTAAGGCAGCAGAGGTGGATCGAGTTGTTGAAGGATTATGACTGCTCGATTGAGTACCATCCGGGTAAGGCTAACATGGTGGCAGACGCGTTGAGCCGTAAGGTAGTATTAGACTTAAGAGCAATGTTTGCCTACCTTAGTCTGTATGATGACGGAAGTTTGATAGTGGAACTGCAAGTGAAGCTGACATAGGTAAACCAGGTTAAGGAGAAACAACTAGTAGATGAAGTCTTAAGCGCTCGATGTTTGCAAGTGCAGAATGATGGGTTAGAGGGGTATAGCTTGAACATCGATGGAGTGTTATGTTTCTAGTGGAAGGCTTGCATGCCAAAAGATGTTGAGTAAAGGCAGAAGATTCTCCAGGAAGCACATAGCAGTCCATACGCTATGCATCCTGGAGGTAGTAAGATGTACCAGGATTTGCGGGAGCAGTTTTGGTGGCCGGGTCTAAAGTGAGAGGTAACTGAATTTGTGGGTAAGTGTTTGACGTGTCAGCAGGTAAAGGCAGAACATCAGTTACCTTTGGGATTGTTGCAACCGGTGAAGATTTCGCAGTGAAAATGGGAAAAGATTACGATGGATTTTGTCAGTGGGCTACCCCTAACGCCTACTAAGAAGGATTCGGTTTGGGTGATTGTTGACCGTTTGACAAAGTCTGCTCATTTCATACCTGTGCGTGTGGATTACTCTCTTCAGAAGTTGGCTAGATTATATACAGCGGAGATTGTAAGGTTGCATGGGGTGCTAGTGTCGATCATTTCGAACAGAGACCCTAGATTTACGTCAAGATTTTGGAAGGCATTGCATCAGGCTTTGGGTACAAAGTTGGATTTCAGTACAGCGTTTCATGCATAGTCAGATGGGCAGTCGGAGAGGGTAATTCAGAATTTGGAGGATATGTTGAGGGGCTGTGTCTTGGACTTTAGAGGTTGCTGGGAAGAATTCCTACCGTTGCCAAAATTCACGTATAACAATAGCTACCAGTCGAGTATTTAGATGGCACAGTATAAAGCGTTATATGGGCGGAAGTGTCGTACCCCTACGTGTTGGACAGAGCTGGGTGAGCGTCAATTGTTGGGTCCAGAGTTGGTTGCTGAAACGGAGGATAAGGTTAAGCTGATTCGAACTCGTTTGAAGGAAGCTTCAAACAGGCAGAAGTCCTATGCTGATCTCAAGCAGAAAGATATAGAATTTGCAGTGGGTGATAAGGTTTTCTTAAAGGTGTCACCGTGGAAGAAAGTGCTGAGATTTGGTCAGAAGGGCAAGTTGAGCCCTAGGTTTATCGAGCCTTATCGGGTGTTGAAGCGTGTGGGACCAGTATCTTATCAGCTCGAGTTACCTTCAGAGTTGAGTCAGATCCATGACGTATTTCATGTTTCAATGATTAGACGTTATCGTTCGAATCTGTCTCATGTTGTGCCAGTAGAAGAAATTGAAGTAAGCCTAAACTTATCTTTTGAGGAGGAACCAGTGCAGATCTTGGACTGGGATGTCAAAGTATTGCATAGAAAGTTAGTTTCTTTAGTGAAGGTTTTGTGGCGGAACCATGGATCAGAAGAAGCGACGTGGGGGCCAGAGGATGTGATGCGACAGCAATACCCTCAACTCTTTTGACCAGGTAATTTCGAGGTCGAAATTATTTTTAAGGGGGGTAGAACTGTAACATCCTAAGTCGGGGCCTTTGCATTTTATGTGATTGCATATAGGTAGTATGTTAGTCATGCTAGTTTAGGGTACTTTAGGGTCCAGGAATGAGTTAGGGGTGGGCCGGAGCCTTAATGAAAATTTGCTTTTTGAGCACTTTGAAGGGAAGCTAGCTGAATTGGGCTTTAAAGGATTTGGTCTATGCTGGATGACACAAGAAGTGCCTTGGTAAAGTGGCAAGGAGGTGCCACTTAAGACACAAGGAAGTGACACCTCAGGGAAGCTGGTAGGGACTTGGTTCGAGCTACGAGAAATCTCTTTTGTGTATTTCTTTTTGACGCCAAGACAAGGGAGAGTTGCACTCAGCTTGGACTCTGGTGGATGAGTATTGAAGGGGTCAACATCTTTGAATAAGTCGAGGAAAGCAATTCAAGGAGTTTGAAGCATTCAAACAAGTTTGAATGTGTGATCAGGAGAAAAACAAGGAGGAAAAAAAGGGACTGAAGAGGGGTGAGTGTTAACCGAATTTGAAAAGGAGTTAGAAGGGGTTGGGCATTCGGTTTTTGGGTGTAGCTTAGGGGGGTGGCCGTCTGTTGGTGTTAGCCTTTGGGGGTGTTGAATATTCGGCTAGTTAGGGAGCACCTAGGGTCTTTCTTTCTCTCATTTCTTCTATGCTGAAACTAAGTCACTCACACACTCTTAGCTTGCATTCTTTCTTTTCTCTCAAATACCAAAACCGAATTGTCTCCTAAGCCTCTTCTTCTTTTCTACTTTTTGGTGTTTGGCCGAAACCTACATTGCTCTTTACTTATCATCTTCATTTATTTCCTCTGCCAATAACATCAAAGCCGAACCCTCCTTTCTTGATTGGTTTTTCTCTTTTCTCTCAATTTCTTCTTGGGGCCGAAACTCTTTGACTCTATTCTCATCTCCAATTTCTTGCAAAAGCCGAACACCCCTTGCCCATACTTTCTTCCTCCATAGTCGAATCTTCTAGCCATTCTCTATTGCATTTTCTCTTAATCTCCTTAAGAGCTGAAACTTGTTTCTTATTTTTCTCCTTCTCTATTTGTGCACTCTCAAAACTGAAACCTCAAACTCCCATTCCCTATTTCATTTTTCCCTAGGAGCTGAAACCCCTAAGCCTCCATTTGAAGATCTTTATTCCTATTTTCGGCTTTTCTACCGGATTCTCTTTTATCTTAGCCTTTGCCAAATCTTTTTTAGGGTGGTGTGGTGCCGATTCTGGCTAGGGGGCGATTTCTCTTATTTCATAATCTCTCTTTCGAGTTTTCATGTCAAAGTCGAATGGCTACTTGGCCTAATGGTTGGATGCTTGGTCGGATATAGGTGGAAGTGGTGTCGTATTCTTTTGGAGATCTCGTTTGGTCTGTGAATCAAGCCTAAAGCTTCGAGATTTGTCAATCTAGGTAAGGCCTTAGTCTTAAGTGTTAATCTCTTTTGATTCGATTTCACTACTTTAATCTGGTCTAGTGACCAAGGTTTGTTCATGGACTCAAATGTCAGCCAAGCGATAGGAGGGGTTGGATTTGTAAACCCAGCCCCTAAGTTTAAGAAGTGGGCAGTGTCAGCAGTTCGGGATTGGCCACCGGGTTGTGGGCCGGCTTCTGAGCAGAGTAGTAGGCAAATAGTGGTAGTGCCTGTCAACGAGAGTGTCGACGTAGAAAGTATTGTGTTACGCGTTATCAGGTGTGTAACTCTCACACACTTTATATGTTAAGTATGTTATTATCTGTGTATGGCCAAAAGCTGAAGTTACGGTAGTAATCACTAAAAAACCCTTGTGAGTAAAAGCGAGGACTCCAAGTAAGTCTATTATGGTTGCTAACGTTAATTGTATATATTGAAACCTGAATGTGCCATGTCATTTAAATCGTTAAGTATGACCATACCATATTGTAAAGCATGCACATGAAATTGGCGTATGATGAGAAGAGGGAGAAAATATGATTTTTCAGACTGTCACCAGTGGTTAGGTACCACAAGTGGGTTGGCCCCACATATCATCATTTTGTGACTTTTGTCACCAGTGGTTTGGAACCACCAGTGGTTAGGTACCACCAGTGGCTAGGTGCCACACATGTTGGGTAGACAGGAGATACGGATGGATATCTAGGCTGGATGGGTTGCATGACATACATATTTCGCATATGAATTTGTGTGAGAGCCTAAAATCCATAGGACGGGGATTTACACACTGAGTCTCGGTGACTCACCCCTTCCGTTAATTTTTGTAGGTAATCCTTAGATCGCGGATAGGGAGCCGAGATAGACTCGAGGTGTGTAACGACCGAATCCAGCATGTCACAGGGTAAAATATTTTGAAGAATCAAGTTGTAAGTTTAGTTTTGAAAGAAACGTTGTTAAAAACATTTTGTGTTGTTTGAAGTTTGGGCAAAAGAAGTACTCTTTGGAGAAAACCATTTTGCCGTCTCTAATTTTAGAAAACCGTTTGATTTTAAGAAAACCTGACTTCGTTTAAGTGTAAGTTACACATTTCGACTTAAAGTAAAATTGAGTTTTGGAAGAAATTGAGTTAGCCCGTTATCTCCACTTGTCTGTTATTACCCGATGGAAAAGTTTTTAGAAAACCCGATAAGGCGTGTAAAATTTAGAAAACATTGATTTTACAGGTTATTTAGGCATGCCATGTTGTTTAACTTAAGCAAAATATAATAAAACATAAAGCAGCTAGATAAACCCCAAAAATAAAAGTTAGTGGCCTTATTACAAACCCCAAAAAACAAATTTAAAGAGAGTATAAACCAAAATAGCAATTTAAAACAAAACTCGAAAATAATGCGCATGGCAACCTCGAGTTCGCCCCGGCTTCGTATCCGCGATCTACGAATCATCTGCAAAATGCAAGGGAAGGGGTGAGTCACCGAGACTCAGTGTATAAATCCCCATCCCGATAATATCAAAGCACTTACACAATTTCATAAGCCAATATGCAAGTCATGCAACCCAAACCTAACCATCCGAACTCCTGTATCTACCCCGTCTGCACAAAACCACTGGTGGTCAAAACCACTGGTGACCGTAGTCACAAATAATATATATGTGGTCAAAACCACTGGTGACGTAGTCACAAATAATATGGGTGGGCCAACCCACCTTGTGGTCAAAACCACTGATGACAATCCCGTAAATCAACATGTGGGGCCAACCCACTGTGGTACCAAACCACTGGGACGAGTCACATATAATCCATGTGTGGTCAAAACCACTGGTGGTCAAAACCACTGAGACTTACTCATAAATAATATGGAAAGCGGGGCCAACCCACTGTGTGGTCGAAACCACTGATGACAGTCTAGAATCATGCCTCCCCCTCCTCTTATCATACCCAACATTATGAACATACTTTCCATGGCATATTATCATGTTTAACATACAAATATCACATGGCATGACATAATCAAATGATATAACAACATTTATCGATAACCAATCATTAGTGGACTTACCCGGAGTCCTCGCTCTTACCCACAAGGGTAACATACCGATTTCAATAGTTATTCTGGCTTTTAACAACATACATAATAAGCATATTAACTAATAAAGTGTGTAAGAGTTACACACCAGATTACCCGCAAGACTACGCTTTCTACGTCGGTACTATCGTTAATCAACACTATCGCTATCTGCCTACTGTTTTGCTCAGATGCTAGCCCACACCCCTGTGGCCAATCAGGAATAGCCGACACAGCCCTCTTCTTGAACTTAGGGGCTGGGGTTTCAGATCCAACCTGTCCTACTGCTTGGTTAGCCTTCGAATCCATAATACACCTTATCACTAAATCAGGTTAAAGCAGTGAAACAAACCATAAGGAACTAAAACCCAGAGTTACCCCCTTACCTAAATCGACAGAACCCAAAGTTGGTCCACGAAGTAAAGAAAAAGAGGAAAAGAGAAATATCTCCAATAGTTGATATTCGACCAAGATGTTGGGACAAGAAAAGAAAAGAGTAGCAGAGGTTTCGGCAAAGGATGAGGCTTCCAAAGAGTTCAGCTAACAACAAATAAAAGTAAAAAAACAAAGAGGAGAAATGATATATGAGGTTTTCGGTTCTTATGGTTTCAGCAAGTGAATAAATCACAAGTGTTGTGTGGTGAGCAAGGTGGATTTGGCTTAGCACTAAAGAAGTAAAAAGAAAAAGAAACTAAGAGAAGTCTATAAGAGCATTCGGCTAAGGATATCTTGAGAGAGAAGGAAAAGAAATAAAATGCAAGAGAAGAAAATGCCCAAGTGCTTACGGCAATAGAGAGAATGAGAGGAACTAACCTGAAAAACCACTTACTCACACTTTCATCCCCAATTTCGGCGCCTCAACCAAAAGCCAAAACTGAAAAAAATTTGCAAAGACCCCTCACTCAAATTTTGGCACACCTCTCACATACAAAAACCGAATGCTCTAAGCTCTCATAGCCATTACAAAATTCGGCTAAGCCACCTCCCACTTCAATCCCCCTTTTCTCTCCTTGTTTCTCTCCTGGCCAACCATTCAAACAAGTTTGAATAGTTCAAACTCCACAAATTTCTCTCCTCCATCTATTCGAATTTGTTGACCTCTTCCATCCTCATCCATCAGAGTCCCTCCTGGGCACACCTCCTCCCTTGTCCAGGCGTCAAAAAGAAATGCAAAAAGTGAGATTCCTGCAGCTCAAACCAAGGCCCTCCTAGCTCCCTGTGGCGTCACTTCTCCAAGCCTTAAGTAGCGCCTCCCTTACCACTTTTCCACTAGCACTCTTGTGTCAAAACCCTCCAGTAATTTCTCTTATCACCTAACCCACTTAGCTCTCCCTTCCAAGCACCCCAAAACAGAAAATTTTTTGCTATGGCTCAGGCCTACCCCAAGCTCATGCCTGGACTCCAAAACACCCTAAACTAGTACAACAATCATACTATCACATGCAACACACAAAAATGCAGAGACCCCGATTTAAAGATGTTACAGTTCTACCCCCCTTAATAATAATTTCGGTCTCGAAATTACCTGATCAAAAGAGTTAAGGGCACTGCTGCCACATCATATCCTCTGGTTCCCACGTGGCCTCCTCCGTACCATGGTTCTGCCATAATACCTTCACCAAAGGGACTGACTTCCTACGCAAAATTTTGACATCCCGATTCAAAATCTGCACTGGTTCTTCCTCAAAAAACAGGTCTGGGCTCACTTCTATTTCCTCTACTGGCACAATATGCAACGGATATGAACGATAACGCCTAAGCATGGAGACATGAAACACATCGTGAATCTGACTCAATTCTGATGGCAGTTCGAGCTGGTAAGCTACCGGTCCTACCCGCTTCAACACCTTGTAAGGCCCGATAAACCTAGGGCTCAGATTGCCCTTCCAATCGAACCTCAGCACCTTCTTCCATGGCGACACTTTTAGAAAGACCTTGTCACCCACTGCAAACTCTATATCCCTACGCTTAAGATCAACATAAGACTTCTGCCAGTCCGAAGCTTCTTTCAGACGAGCTCGAATCACCCTAACTTTATCCTCTGTCTCAACAACCAACTCTGGACCCAATATCTGATGTTCGCTTAACTCTGTCCAACATGTAGGGGTACGACACCTACGTCCGTATAATGCTTCATATGGTGCCATCTGGATGCTTGCCTGATAACTGTTGTTGTACACGAACTCCGCCAATGGTAGATATTCCTCCCAACTACTGCTAAAATCCAGAACACAACCCCTTAACATATCTTCCAAGATCTGGATCACCCTCTCTGATTACCCATCTGTCTGCGGATGAAAAGCCATGCTAAAATCCAACCTTCTACCCAATGCCTGATGCAATGCTTTCTAAAATCTTGACGTGAATCTGGGATCCCTATCTAAAATAATTAACCCTGGCACTCCATGTAACCGTACTACTTCCGTTACATACAACTTAGCCAACCTTTGGAGTGAATAATCAACCTAAACTGGTATAAAATGATCTGATTTTGTTAAATGATCAACAATTACCCAGACTGAATCCTTCTTGCTAGGCGTAAGGGGTAGCCCACTGACTAAATCCATCGTAATCCTCTCCCACTTCCATTGCAGAATCTTTACCGGCTGCAACAAATCTGATGGTAACTGATGTTCAGCTTTGACTTGCTGACACGTCAAGCACTTACTCATGAATTCGGTTACTTCCTACTTCAGTCCCGGCCACCAGAACTGTTCCCGCAAATCTCGGTACATCTTGCTACTCCATGATGCATAGCGTATGGGCTGCTATGAGCTTCCTGAAGAATCCTCTATCTTAACTCAACGTCCTTCGGCATACACACTTTCCCTTGAAAACTCAATACTCTATCGCTGCTTAAGCTGTAACCTTCCAATTCACCATTCTGCACTTGTAACCTCCAAGCACTCAGAAACTCATCCACTAGTTGCTTCTCCTTAACCTGATTTACCGAAGTCGGATTTACCTGTAACTCCACTAACAAGCTCTCGTCATCATACAAACTAAGGTGAGCAAACATTGCTCTTAGGTCCGCTACCACTTTACGGCTCAATGCGTCAGCCACTACGTTAGCCTTGCCCGGATGGTATTCAATCAAGCAATCGTAGTCCTTTAACAACTCGATCCACCTCCGTTGCCTCAAATTCAACTCCTTCTGAGTCAAGAGATACTTCAGACTCTTGTGATCCGTGTAGACTATAGATTTCTTTCCATACAAGTAATGCCTCCAAATTTTTAGGGCAAAAACCACCGCAGCCAACTCCAGATCATGTGTCGGGTAGTTAACTTCGTGAGGTTTCAACTGCCGAGACGCATACGCCACTACTTTCCCCTATTGCATCAGCACACAACCCAAACCAGTATGTGACGCATCACAATAAACCGTAAACTCTTTCCCTACTTCAGGCTAAATCAAGACTGGAGCTTCTATCAAAATCCTCTTTAGCTTGTCGAAACTTTCCTGTTGCTTATCTGACCACACAAATGGAACCCCTTTTCTCAGCAACTTGGTTAACGTCGCTGTAATCAAAGAAAACCCCTCCACAAAGCTTCTGTAATATCCTGCCAAACCCAGAAAAATCTGAATCTCTGCTACCAACTTAGGTGGTTTCCAATCCAACACTGCCTCAATCTTCCGAGGGTCCACTCTAATCCCTTCAGCTGACACCACATGACCCAAGAAGGTTACTTCCCTAAGCCAGAACTCGCACTTACTAAAATTTGCGAAAAGTTGCTTCTCATTCAGGATCTGCAAAACCACCCGTAGATGTGCATCATGCTCCTCCTCAGATCTCGAGTACACCAATATGTCGTCTATAAACACCACGACGAATCGGTCCAAGTACGGCTGAAACACCCAATTCATCATGTCCATGAACGCTTCCGGTGCATTGGTCAACCCAAACGGCATTACCAAAAACTCATAGTGCCCATAACAAGTGCGGAACATCGTCTTATGGATATCGACCTACTTTACCTTAAGCTGATGATACATCGACCTTAAATCAATCTTAGAGAAGATTGATGCACCCTTAAGTTGATCGAACAGATCATCTATCCTTGGCAACGAATACTTGTTCTTGATCGTCAACTTATTCAGCTGACGGTAGTCTATACATATCCGTATTGTACCGTCTTTCTTCTTAACAAAAAAGCACAGGCGCTCCCCAGGGTGATACACTCGGTCGGATAAAACCCCGGTCCAGCAATTCTTTAATCTGTGCTTTTAGTTCCACCAACTCTTTCGACGCCATCCTATATGGGGCAATAGACATTGGCGCGGTTCCGGGTAACAGATCTATGCCAAACTCCACTTCACGGTCTGGAGGCAGACCCAGTAGTTCTTCTAGGAATACATAGGTAAATTTCTTCACTGTGCAGACATTCCCCACAGTTGATTCCTTGGCCTCCAAAGCACAAACATGAACCATGAATGCCTCACAACCCTTCCTCACCATTTTCTCGGACTTCAGAGCAGATACAATATTGGATAGATAATCTCTTCTATTACCTACCATCCCCACCTCTTCACCCTTAACTGTTCTCAATACCATGCGCTTAACTGCGCAGTCCAAACTTGCCTGGTACTTCACTAGCCAGTCCATCCCAAGGATTAAATCGAACTCCCCGAATGGCAGTTCTATCAGATCGGCCAAGAACACTACCCCTTGAAGTTCTAGGGGTACATCCCTATATAGTTTGTTTACTTCTACCAAGTGACCTAGAGGGCTTATTACTGTCATCTCCTTAGAAGTAATCTCAAAGGCTAAGTTCATAGTTCCCACTATACTACTGGCAACATACGAGTGCATCGAACCCACATCTATCAAAGTAGTATAAGGCAGTCCAAAATTAAGAACGTACCGGTTATGACGTCCGGTGCGTTGCCCTCCTCTCGACGCCTCGCTGCATAGGCCAACCCAGGCTGTCTCGCCTCTGCATTCCCAGCACCTCTGCCCGGTGCTCCGCGGCCTCGTCCAGAACCATTACCTCCTCTGGCCGAACCGCGGCCTCTCTGTGGTTGCTGACCATCCCTCCTGAAAAGTGTACAGCCCTATCCCTCAGACTGGATCTACCTCTGCGGACAATCCCTCACTCGGTGCCCTATTGACCCACACTCGAAGAACCCTCTGTTTTCAGTCCAACATTCTCCCGTATGAGACTTCCCACACCGAGCACACCGTGGCGGCCACTGAGTAGTAGCAGCAGGCTTCGCAGCTTGATTCGGCCCACCATATCTAGCCCTTTTCTGCTGATTCCTGGTAGACCCTGATGACCCAGCACTCCTCTTAGTCCAATCCTTATCTTGGTTTCATCGCAATGACTGTTTCACCTCCTCCGCAACCTTGGCCTTCTCTACCAAGACCGCAAATTCCCTCTCTTACTGTAGAGCAATCAACATTCGCAGCTCATCTCTCAACCTGTCCTCAAATCTGACACAACACTCGTGTTCCGTAGCCACAATACCCCTAGCATAGCAACTTAACCGGAGAAACTCTGCCTCATACTCCGACACTGACTTACTCCCCTGGACCAAATTCAAAAATGCCTTACGCTATGCATCAAAGTAACTAGCCCTGACGTACTTCCTCTGATAAGCTGCCTTAAAGAAATCCCAAGTGATGTCGTCGGCCATTGCTCCATCCCTGACCGTGAGCCACCACTGATTAGACTCGTCTCGGAGAAGAGACACTATTCCCTTCAGCTTCTCCTCAACTGTAAAATCCAAGTCGTCCATAATACATTCCGTCGCCTCCAGCCAATACTCAGTCGTATTGGGAGCCACACCCGATACACCTCTGAATACCTCTGCGCCATTAGCCCGGAGTCGTTCGTACATAGATTTCCGAGCGCCTATTCCAATGCCTGCACCTGCGACTCTCTCCAGAACCCGCAGCATCGCCTGTGACACTGCGTCATCACCACCCGTCTGATCCTGAAACTCTGCGCCCACAGCTGGCGGCGGCGGTACCTCATTCTCCGACCCATGACAAGACCCTACCGGTTTTGACACAGTCATCCTACCTTTACCACGTTCACGTATATTACGCCCACATCCTCGTGCACTCATGACTACTGTTCACGATTAGATCGGAGTTAAGAGTTTTATGTGTTAGACTTATTCCACTGTTATTACAGCACAGTTTTATGAACAGCTTATTACGGGAATTATTTTTGTAAGTTCACATGATCCTATGAGTTTCAGTCTCTAGAGTAATCTACTAGTGCTATCAGTCATATCACCATCATTACAATCATATAAACAACAGTTAGGGGTATCTACCTGGGCGGATCGGTGCCGAAAACTCGGTGCCATGCTTTCCAAACCACTCATTTTCCATCAAGACCTTTTCCATAACCCATTTTAAAATATTTTGGGCCTCGAGCCCACAGCCGAGCTTTTGAACCTGGCTCTGATACCAAAATTGTAACACTCCAAACCCGGTCAATACGCTACGATCGAATCCAGCGTGTCACAGGGTAAAATATTTTGAAGAAACAAGTTGTAGGTCTAGTTTTGAAAAGAAACATTGTTGAAAACATTTTGTGTTGTTTGAAGTTTGGGCAAAAGAAGTACTCCTTGGAGAAAATCGTTTTGCTGTCTTTCATTTTAGAAAACCGTTTGATTTTAAAAAAACCCGACTTCGTTTAAGTGTAAGTTAAAAGCCGTTTCGCATTTCGACTTAAAGTAAAATCGAGTTTTAGAAGAAATTGAGTTTGCCCGTTATCTCCACTTGTCTGTTATTACCCGATGGCAGAGTTTTTAGAAAACCCGATAAGGAGTGTAAAATTTAGAAAACATTGATTTTACAGGTTATTTAGGCATGCCATGTTGTTTAACTTAAGCAAAATATAAAAACTTAAAGCAGCTAGATAAACCCCAAAAATAAAAGTTAGTGGCCTTATTACAAACCCCACAAAACAAATTTAAAGAAAGTATAAACCGAAATAGCAATTTAAAACAAAACCCGAAAACAATGCGCATGGCCACCTCGAGTCCACCCCGGCTCCGTATCCGCGATCTACGAATCATCTGCAAAATGCAAGGGAAGGGGTGAGTCACCGAGACTCAGTGTATAAATCCCCATCCTGATAATATCAAAGCACTTACATAATTTCATAAGCCAATATGCAAGTCATGCAACCCAAACCTAACCATCCGAACTCCTGTATCTACCCCGTGTGGTCAAAACCACTGGTGGTCAAAACCACTGGTGACCGTAGTCACAAATAATATATATGTGGTCAAAACCATTGGTGATCGTAGTCACAAATAATATGGGTGGGGCCAACCCACATTGTGGTCAAAACCACAAATGACAATCCCGTAAATCAACATGTGGGGCCAACCCACTGTGATACCAAACCACTGGGACGAGTCACAAATAATCCATGTGTGGTCAAAACCACTGGTGGTCAAAACCACTGAGACTTAGTCACAAATAATATGGAAAGCGGGGCCAACCCACTGTGTGGTCAAAACCACTGGTGACAGTCTAGAATCATGCCTCCCCCTCCTCTCATCATACCCAACATTATGAACATACTTTCCATGGCATATTATCATGTTTAACATACAAATATCACATGGCATGACATAATCAAATGATATAACAGCATTTATCGATAACCAATCATTAGTGGACTTACCCGGAGTCCTCGCTCTTACCCACAAGGGTAACATACCGATTTTAACAGTTATTCCGGCTTTTAACAACATACATAATAAGCATATTAACTAATGAAGTATGTAAGAGTTACACACCTGATTACCCGCAAGACTACGCTTTCTATGTCGGTACTGTCGTTAATCGACACTACCACTATCCGCCTACTATTTTGCTCAGATGCCGGCCCACACCCCGGTGGCCAATCACGAACAGCCAACACAGCCTTCTTCTTGAACTTAGGGGTTGGGGTCTCAGATCCAACCCGTCCTATTGCTTGGTTAGCCTTCGAATCCATAATACACCTTATCACTAAATCAGGTTAAAGCAGTGAAACAAACCATAAGGAACTAAAACCCAAAGTTACCCCCTTACCTAAATCGACAGAACCTAAAGTTCCAGGCTTGACTCACGACCAACGAATCCCGAAAATCTCCACACAAGATGGCGTCAACACCCCCTCCTGTATTCGACCAAGCATCAAATAACATAGGGTATCTGCCTTCGGCATTAACATAATAAGAATTGATTGATGATAGGAACACTTACCACACTACTAACAAAACTGATTAGGACTGAGGCAAAATAACCAACGATGATCTGCCGCCACAAAACCCAAAAGAACCTCTATGAGTGCCCAAGAAATTCGGCTTATGAATGAATGAGAAGCATACAAATCAGATGCCAAAATTTGGCTTTTCTTTTTATAGAAAATGATAGAGAAAAGGAAGAAGAGATAAGAGAGATTCGGCCAAATGCCAAGACTTACCCCCAAATACCAAAGTTGCTCCATAAAGCAAAGAAAAAGAGGAAAAGAGAAAGATCTCCAATAGTTGATATTCGACCAAGGTGTTGGGACAAGAAAAGAGAAGAGTAGCAAGGTTTCGGCAAAGGATGAGGCTTCCAAAGAGTTCGGCTAACAACAAAATAAAAGTAGAAAACAAAGAGGAGAAATGATATATGAGGTTTTCGGTTCTTATGGTTTCGGCAAGAGAATAAATCACAAGTGTTGTGTGGTGAGCAAGGTGGATTCGGCTAAGCACTAAAGAAGTAAAAAGAAAAAGAAATTAAGAGAAGTCTAGGAGAGCATTCGGCTAAGGATATCTTGAGAGAGAAGGAAAAGAAATAAAATGCAAGAGAAGAAAATGCCCAAGTGTTTACTGCAATAGAGAGAATGAGAGGAACTAACCCAAAAAACCACTCACTCACACTCTCATCCCCAATTTCGGCACCTCAACCAAAAGCCAAAACCGAAAAAAAATTGCAAAGACCCCTCACTCAAATTTCGGCACACCACTCACACACAAAAATCGAATGCTCCAAGCTCTCATAGCCACTACAAAATTCGGCTAAGCCACCTCGCACTTCAATCCCCCTTTTCTCTCCTTGTTTCTCTCTTGGCCAACCATTCAAACAAGTTTGAATAGTTCAAACTCCACAAATTTCTCTCCTCCATCTATTCGAATCTGTTGACCTCTTCCATCCTCATCCATTAGAGCCCTTCCTGAGCATACCTCCTCCCTTCTCCAGGCGTCAAAAAGAAATGCACAAAGTGAGATTCCTACAGCTCGAACCAAGGCCCGCTTAGCTCCCTGTGGCGTCACTTCTCCAAGCCTTAAGTAGCGCCTCCCTTGCCACTTTTCCACTAGTACTCTTGTGTCAAAATCCTCCAGTAATTTCTCTTATCACCTAACCCACTCAGCTCTCCCTTCCAACTACCCCAAAACAGAAATTTTTTGCTATGGCTCAGGCCTACCCCAAGCTCATGCCTGGACTCCAAAACACCCTAAACTAGCACAACAATCATACTATCACATGCAACACACAAAAATACAAAGACCCCGATTTAAGGATGTTACAAGGTGGCCATGCACGATATTTCGATTTTTATTTTAAATAGTTATTTCGGGTTTATTTTACTTTAAGTTAGATTTTGATAATGTAATAAGGCCATCTAAACTTTAGCTTAGATTTATTTATTTTGTTAATTTTCTTTAATTTTGTTTGATCGTTAAGGCATGCCTAATAAATTATGAAATGGGTGTTTCTCAAACGTAAACAAATTTTGGAATTTTCAAGATGTTACAACCGGGTAATTAACAATCGAGTATTAGCAACAAAACAACTCAACTTTACAAACTAAGTCACAAAATGGTTTTCAACTGATCACTCAATACCAACTCTGTTTTTATAAATTCAAAGGTTTTCTTTCCAACTCAAGACGATAACTTGGTTTTCAAAAATGTTTTCTTCCCTATGACATACCAGATTCGGTCGTAGCGTTTTGACCGGGTTTGGGGTGTTACAAGAACAGAAAAGAACAGAGAAGTTTTTGAAACAGGGGAAAGGAAAGAAAGAAAGAAAAAGAAAAGGAAAAATTAAGGTTTTAAAGCTTGGAGTTTAATTAGGTAAGTCAATCAAGTCCTATTCTCTTAATTTTGATGTTTTAGAAGCTTTAAAGCAAGATTTTGATGAAACTAAGTTGATATTTTGAGAGTTTATAGGTTTTAAAGTATAGTTTATGTTGAAGAAAAAGATGAATTAGAGATTAAATTGAATGAAATTTAAGTTAGAATTAGTAAAAGGATTAAATTGTAAAGTAAGCTATAAGTTTTGTATTATAGGGAATTATTTGGAAAAAATTACAAATTAGGGTTCTATTATGAACATTAGATATTCAAGTTGAATATAGAAGGAATTTAAGTAGAAACAAAGCATGAATTAAGTTAAGAAAATAAGTAAACTTAATTAGGATTTAATTGCAAAATAAGTTATAAGAAAATAGTTTTGGGATAGCAGCAGATGAGTAAATTTGAAAAATCACCAAAAATGGTAGAAATAGAAGTAGAAGTTGAGTGAGATATGAAATTAAATCTTATTGAGTCTATTTTCATATGAAAGAAACATAGAAAGCAAAGAAATTTTGTATTTTGAGATATTTAAATTTTTGTGAGACTGGTTCAAAGTGATTTCGAGATCCCCTATTCTGATTTGGAAAAATCATTAAAAATTGTAAAAGAATAATTTGGCAACATAATTTATATTGTTATATTCCTTAATCAGTCTATTTTTAGAAGAAACAAACTATAGCATCATGTGAATTTTGTACAAAAAGATAATTAAATTCTAGCAAAGAGTGGTTAGAACTGTCAGACAATAGAATAGGGGTGATTTTAAAGAATAAACTGTACTTATCGGCTAAATCAAAAAAAATTCTAAAAATTTTTTGGCAAGAAGATATGTGAGTCTAGTTTCATAGAAAATTTACGGATCTTAATTTGGAATCCTGTAACTCAAGATATAGATAATTTAGTGACAATGACTCAGGTAGACAGCCTTGAAAGAACTTATAAGTAAATAATAGAATTGTGTACAAAGAATGTGGAATGAAGAGCAAGGGTAGGAATTGAATAAAATTCAATTATTTGTTGTAATTTAATTCTGTAATTAATAATGTAAATTGTTATTATTATTTTCGTAGCTAACAAGGAAAACGAGGCATCGGCATCCAGGGGAAAAGAAAAGATCGCTGAGGAGTAAACGTGTATTTCGGGTTTGTATTTGTAACATCCCTAACCTGTATCCGTCGCCGAATTGGGGTCACAAGGTGTTACTTAATAAAATTTCTTTCCAAACACATATACAACCCTAATATCATTACCCTATGGCCGAACATAACATTATTACGACATATTTAATACGCGTATTAGACTATCATTAAGAACCCTTATAAGAGCACAAAATACAAACCATAATGTACCCTATTCGCAATTATCATGCATAAATCACACTTACATAACCATTTCCCTTTTCACTCATTCAGCTATTCAAAAATTAGGGTCAAAGGTGGCACATAAAGCTTTACCGTTTAATATTAAGCTAACTTGCCATTACCCATCATGATCATCATTACTAGTCATCACAAACCGAACCTAAATATCCAACTACCTATGGTTATCACAATGGCATATACACTTATTTTACTTATAACATTAACTTAACATCTTTAGTCATCCAAATAAACTAAATTAAGCCACAACCAAAATGTACATCTTTCAACCATATCTACTTCATTTGAACCAAATCAAAAATGCAAAACATATCAATATGTCAAGCTTGTACCAGATACAACACATATATATGACAGGCATATTACTTAGCTAAGATATTATATACTATGACTCATCGAACACCCATCATTTTCCTCATTTCCAAAACACATGACTAGACACTTAACATAGATATCATATTACTACTTTCCATACATGATTAAACCATGACCAAATTTATACAACGAATAGCATTATAAACAAGCCTTTAAAACAAAAGTATGGAAATTAAACTTAACCAAAAGAGATAGCCATTTTCGCATGGCTATAAACATTAACAAGTATCATTCAAAATGTCAAGCTAGCCTATACATGCTTTATGCTTAAAATTCAACTTCTAAGAGTATCAAAATAAGTCGATACTGTGGGTGACTTCAACGATGATTTCCCGAGCCCGTAGCTTGATCAAAATCTATAAAATAGAACAATAAACACACATAGAGTAAGCTTACTAGCTTAGTAAGTCTTAAGCAATTACAATACAGTAATTAAACATTCAAATATTATATATAAATATATCAATGTGTCTATGACATTGAATACAAATAATTTAACCTATTAGTTCCATTATGGTCGAATGCCATTACTTTAACTTACATCTGTCATTTTCTTATCATAGGCATACAAACTCTCCAAAGCGCTTAATTACCTTAGATATTCGCATTTTTCCATATCTAATAAGTATAACATACATCTTAATCACATGTAATTAATCATGCACATATGTAAGCATCTCCAATAGTTCTCACCTTCAACATTTATACATATGACCGAATCTCAAAGATATTACCAAGCTTATATTTCAATATCATATCATACTCATTAATGAATAGATCAAATGCACATATAAACACTTCACTGAAAACCTTGACTACTTCACAACTTACTTAATTCGAAAAGAAAGATAATAACTTACCTTATTTCTTATATCTATGAAAAGCTTATACTTACCCGAGCATTTAGCTTATTGTAGTAATTACATTCCACCTTGCAAATGATTTATGAATCCTCTATACATCACTGGCATTAAGCCTGCTAGACATCAAGCCTGAAATACACACCGGCACTAAGCCTGCTAGACCCGAGGTCTGATATTGATCACCGGTATTTAGCCTGCTAGGCTCGAAGCCCGATACCATTCATCGGCACAAGGCCTGCTAGGCTCGAAGCCCGAAATACGATATTATTCCATCTCATTCACATTATAGCTGACAAGAATTATATAAACCATACTTAATTCATGTCACATAAACTTATCAATTCAGTTAAAAATTTAACAACACTTCATGACAAAATATCTATCCACATTCGGCTTTCACCAATTTCATAGCCATTATTCCATAATTCAACATGTATTCAAGGTTATAAATGACATTAACGGTATTAAATTGCTTATAGACTTACCTCGGATATCGTCGGACGTCGAGAACAGGCTATTCGTTAAATTTCGCCTTTCCCCGATCCAAGTCTGTTTTTCTTTGTTCTCGCTCTTAATTTTAGCTTGCAAGTGCCGAATGCCTAACTAATTTTTTTCTTTCTTTTTCTTTTATGGTTTCGGCAAGAGGATGATAAGATAAAGCCACTAACCATTTTCTTTTATTATAAACTAATAGATTATAAAATACATATAATATAAAAGATAATATACATTATTATAACAAAATAATAAACATTATTATAACATATAAAACTCATTCCATTTATTAGCTTGCTGTCCACTAACATAATAATGGCTTAATTGCCATGCAAGGCCAAAATTTTTAAAAGCCACAACACTTTGATACCTCAATAAATAGCATGCAACTTTCACATTCCATGCAATTTCATCCTTTTATCAAATTAACACACAGACAAACAAATTAACTTACGAGAATTTACCACACGCTTAATCACATATTTACGGCACAGAAAATAATATTAAAATATTATTCAGACTCGGATTCATGGTCCCGAAACCACCGTTCTGATTGGGGTCAAATTTGGTTTGTTACAGTATTACTATAACTCAAACTATTTATTAAATGTATATTGAATTTATAGTATATGTTATGGAGTAATTTAGATATGGTAAGTATTATATTTGAAATTAAATATGAGTATGTGTAAAAAAATTAATTAAGTTTTATATGAATTAAAATAATAGATGTTTGAATCGATTGAGTATTGAAAATTTTTGTGGAAATGAAATTTAAATTGGAAAAGTAAAATAATACCCTATTAATTTGTCGGACTAGATTTGATACAAATGGCATGCCATTGAATTTGTGATGTGATGAGGAGATTTGTAGCTCGTAGAGAAGATGATTCATTATATGCTTCGGTTTATCCGAAGAGGCATTTAATGCCTTACTGGTGTGTTTGGGAGGTTATATTATACTGGTGTGTTATGGAGGATTTATATTATTCTGGGTGTGATTGGATTGGATATTCTGGTGTGTTTGGGTGGAATCCGCGTATCTGTCAGAGTCCGAGCATTGTTAATAGGGTAAATAATTGAAATGGAACTTTGAAAATGAGATTGATTGATTTGGCTTTATTGAAAGATATGTGAAAGAATGTATGAGTTAAATTATGAATTGAATTAGTATATGATAAATGAAATGTGAATTTAAGATTTATGAAGTGATATATAATTATGTGTAAATAGTTTAAATGATTTATAAAGTTTTTGGTGGATGTTTGTAATTTATTAATGTTAAATAGTTTTGATTTATAGTAATACCACTGAGTATGAAATATTCAGCGTACGGTTGTTTCCGTGTGCAGGTCAATAGAGTTTTTGATCCGGTCCAGCATCCAAAACAAACCCGACTCCAACAAGAAGATTTTGGTGATGAATTTCTTCCTTTTGTTAAGTGGCATGTACTAGATAGTTATATGAATTATAAATATATATACTTAAGTTAAATGATTTTGGTTGTATATAAATGATTATAATGTTTTGGATGAGGAAAATGATATAAAGATATAAAATGATAAATTTGGTATTGGTTGTTTTGGTTTGAATTTGCAGGGGGATTTAGGTAAAAATAAGCAGAAATGCTGTTGAAATTTTTATAGAAAAAAATAATAATAAAAATTTATGAAAAAATTTCTAGAATGTTTGAACAAGTTCCATTCTACTTTTAATATATGCTTTGGGTTTCGAGAGTGCAATATAGGGATTTAATTATTAAATTATATTATGAATGTTATTTTATTTATGAGTAATTAATAAATTGTCTGATATGTTCGGTAATGCCTTGTAACCCAGTTCCGGTGACAGTTTAGGGTTAGGGGGTGTTACACAGAATATTGCCTTTATTTTTTTTAGAAATCCTTACCTTGAGATAAAAAAATGTCACATCCAGTGAGTTAGGACACAACATTTTTGAATCCCCAAGAATAAGTTTTTTATTAAACTTATTCTTTGATTTTTAAAAAAATTAGTTCTTTAGACTCGGTGAGAAAAATCGAAAACCAGTAAGTTAGAGCACGATTTCTTCCGAATCTTAGAATGCGAAGTATTCTCTTATTATGAAACAAAGATTAATGTATCGGGTAAAATGTAACATGATTTTGTTGTAATATGTAAAATAAGTTACGGTGCTTATGCGCATACGGAATAATAAATATATCAGTGCATGACAATATAAAAGACGAAAGTAAAATGAACGAGCTCTAAATAGATGAAAATAATAATAAAGAAAAAGCTAAAAATTTAGAACCAAAGAATTAACACTAAAAAATAAATAAACGAGCAACGTATCACAAATTATAGAAAATCATAATGTTAATAATAATGGTGATAAAAATAAAAATTTGAAGCATCAAAACTATATAGAAAGATATAAATAAGTGAATAACAAAATGGTAAAATAAACAAATGTATTTAAAAAATTGAGCAGATAAATATTAAGGAAATAATAGTAATAATAATAAAGTTAATTAATAATATATTAGTAATAATATGTTAATAATAAAATTAATAATAATAGTAATAATAATATTAAAAACAATAGTAGTAATAATAATAATAATAATAATAATAATAATAATAATAATAATAATACTAATGAAAGCAGGAATAAAGCAAATTACAAAAAATGAATAATAAAAAAATATACATAATAATGATAAAAAATATACGTGTATGCAAACAATTACATAAATAGATGAAAATGATATACATGAATATATAAATAAATTGATAAAAAGTGAATACTGTATTAAATTGAAATTAAAAATAAAATTGAGAATCCAAAAGATAAATAAAACATTAAAGGGACTAAATTAAGAGAGAAATAAAATTAAAGATCCAAATTTAAAAGAAATAAACGAATTAGGACCCTAATGCAATGCGCGGAAAAAAAGAGGGACTAAATGGGGAAATATTCCGTTCACTAAAACGCCCCGTTTTAATGGGGACCAAAATGAAACAGATGCGAAAATGTCGGGACAAATTAAAAAAATAAAAAGGATTTAATTAAAAAGGATGGAAAATTCAAAAGGGCCTGTTGAATAAATAACCCAGAGGCTATAAGACACGCGGGTCTCCCTCCACGCGGGTCGGGTAATCGGGTCATTGCCTTTAAACGGCGCCATTTTAGCATTGAAAGCACCACAGCGAAACGACGTCGTTTCGCACCTCTATATAAACCCCCCCCAAAAAAAAAACCTTTAAAACTCATTTTAACTCTTTCGTTAAAAAAAATGAAAAACCTCTCAAACCCTTAGCCGCTTCCCTACCCTACTTAGGGCTCAAATCCGCTGACCGCCAGACCACCACCGTGTGGCGGTGGCGGCGTTGCAAAAAAGGTTTTTTTTTAGCCCCGTTTTAAGGCATATCCGAAGGCCAAGCCCTCTTAACCCAGAAATCTGAAAGAAAAGGGCTTTTCGACCCCTTTTCAGGTTCGATCTCGCAACGGAGAAGGGCACTCTGACGACACGACCACGGGGTGCTTCGGTAAGCCTTTTCTTTCTTTCTTTCTTTCTTTTATTTTTAGTCAAGAATAAAAAAAGAAACCAGAAAGTGTAATAAAAGAAACGAGAATACGAGAGAATAAAAAGGTAAATCACCTTTGATTTTCTTTTTCTTTTTGTATATCTCTGTCTCTGTTTTTTAAAAAAATACATTGTTCTTTACTGGGCTTATATAGCCAAATAATAATGTGTTATAATCTTATTTTTGCTACTATTTTTATCTTCTGCTGTTTGTTGGCTTTTTTGGCCTCCATTTCTTGTTTGTTTGCAGGTCATTTGGAGAGTCAACGAAGGCCTGTGTGTCCATTTTGGTGCAAGGCGCAGGCAGAGCCGAGGGTGGTCAGGCCTCGAGCGCTGAACACGCTGGCAAAGCACATTGGGGGGCAACGGCGTTAGGAAGTTCAGGAACCCTAGGGTTTCTGAGTTGGTTTATTTTTTAGGCCTTTTGGTCCAGTGTAAAATGGACTGTTTAATTGGACTTTGTTTTCTTTTTTTCTGTTTCTTTTTGGTTTCTGATTTGGGCCCGGGCTAATTGGGCCTTTTACATTGAGCTTGCAAATAAAGTAGAATGCTAATAAATGATTTAGATTGTGGTTACAAATGTAATCTTTTATGTAAGGTATATAATTATTACTATTATGATAGTTATGATGTTTATCATAATTTTTTTATTTGATTAGAAGTTGATAAATGTAATCACTAAAAAAACTTAAGCAAAACTTGAATTTAAATGTAAATTCAAGTTTTGTTTCTAGAGCTTAAACTTTATTTCAGTAAAAAATTCAACTTGGGTCTTACTTTTTGCCGAATAAAAAATTACTTAATTTTCAGATTTAAACTATTTATATTTAAAGTTGAGGTGTAAATGAGAATTTTTAATACTAATTAAAAATAAAAATATATTATAATTAAAAGTTTTAGTAGGCTTGGCTTGTACATTATTTGAATAACGTAGTAAGCTTTAGTAGACTTTGCACAAATCTCTTGATTATACTCTTTTAAATACGACAGGCATGATGAAAAAGACAACTATAAATTATTTACAGTATTTTATTTGTTATGTACGTCAAATTCTTTAAAATATTATCAAATTCATGTTTACAACCAAAGTGATGCTTTATGTAATGCATGTGACACTTCCTATCGTTTCTATAAATAAATTCGCTATTATAATTTAGACTTACCCTTCTTTCTATTTAATAGCTTTTAACTTAAAAATATTAACTCCACGTTAAAAAGGAGAATTAAGAAATAATCATCTCATTAATTTTATTGAAATTTAATTTTTATTATTTAAATTACTGCTTAGAAATATAAAAAAAATACAGACAATTTCTTTTCGTCAAATAATAGATGGATTTGTTGAGGAATCGAATTAGTGCTCAAATGATATCATATAAACTAACAAAGATTCAAATCCCATAAAAAAATAAAACGTTTACGTCACCTCTTGAGTACACCCTCATTACATTTTGACGGGTAACTATACGTCTACGTATAGTAGGGTTGAATAAAAAATAAACTGATTAAATTATAATTCAACTTGAATTTTCAAAGGAAAAAAGCAAAAAGCTTTAAATCGATATAAAGCAAAAAATTAGGGACTAAAAAGAAAAAAAGAGAGAAATACAGTAGACCGGAATTTGTGACATTCTTTTAAGAAAAGGCCCATGTCCAAGGTCCATTATCGTTTTTACAAATTAAACCCAATTTTAGGCGAACAATTTAGAGTGTTTAGGGCAGAGAAGGTCATTGTTTCTTTTCTTTCTGCTCTTAACTCCACAGCAGCCTGACAGGTCATTTCCAGTTTCACTCTTTAGCTGCTCACACTCTTTCCTTGTTTATTTTACAGGTTAATTTTGCTTCACCTCTAATCTGCAATATTTGTTCTATTATTCACCCAAATAAGCCTCATCCACTTACCTTGTCTTGATCTGAATCTTTTGTTCTCCTCATTTTTAGTCTTTTTAAAGTATTTCATTTTTAGTTCAAAATATATGATTTCCATTGGGCTTTTCTTTGACTGGTTCTATTGAATGTTCGATTGAGCAGATGAAATTTTTTTTCAAGGTGGTTCTCTTCTTGTTCTTTGATTGTTTTCCGAATGGCTTGTGATTTCGACTAGTTGACTTCTCTTTATTTGCATTTCTTGAATTTTTTTAATGATAAACTTGTGGGTTTAATATTAAGAGGATGTTAACATGGAGTTTATGTTTTGGTTTCTGTATTGAATTAAGTTGATGTTTTTCTTTATTGAAGATTGATTAGTTGGGTGAGAGTCTATATTCTGGATGTAATCACGAATTCTGCCTGGTAATATGTGTGGATGCGGATCTGAGAATTGCCTTCGTTTGTGTTTATGGATTATCACTATTGTTGTTGATTTATCGGGCATGTAATGTAATGATGATAGTTTAGATCAATGTTTCTTGGACTCGAGTGTGATAGCCGGATATGGTACGTGTCCAACACAGTATGTTCAAATATTTCATGCATTTGGAGGACCATTGGAGGTTCAGAACCCCACACCCATAAATGCATGATATATTCACTTTTTTTTTCCTTACTTTTTCCCTTGCATTTGGAGGATCATTGGAGGTTATGATCCCATACCCTTGTTCGGATGTATGGCAAACATGGATAATTCACACACACAAAAAAAGAGATGAGTCAGAGCAACATAGGTATAACACCTCTGGGAGTTTGTTAATCATACACATTCGTTTGGAACTACTTTGCTTTTAAAAGGCTTTCCCTTGCTTGTGAAGAAATTCAATGGTAATGTTTCGATTTGTCAATGACTATGAAAATTTAGTTATGAGTTGTGGTTCATTGAGCCTACTGAATCTGCTCACCTTGTTTTGTTTAGAAGATTTCAATTTCTTGTGAAGGAAATGACATGGTTTTCCATTAATACTATCTGTTTTCTGTTGCTTCATGTTTGATTATTGGTTTGGTGTTATCAGTATTTATGGAATTGAGAATTAGTGATCATGTGAAACGGGCAGTTTTGGGTTTATTTTACAATTGGGTAACGTTTTAAGTGGTTGAAAACTAAGTTGTGGGCGGTTCTTTCTTGGTTTTTGAATTCTTCTAGATTGGTATACCATTTTTGGCTCTTAAGGACATTAATTTCATTGTGAGTTTCATTTTTTTTTTTTTTTTTTTTTTTTTTTTTTTTTTTTTTGTTTTTAATGTTGTTTTCTGCAGAATGTTTCTCAAGGTGCAGATGCCATGGAATGTCATAATTCCTGCTGACAGCTTGGATGCCAAAGGCTTGATGCTCAAAAAGGCAATAGTGATCCGCCTTATGGATGAATTTGCTTGCAAGAAGGCCTCCAAGGATCTCGGATATTTCATGGCTGTAACAACCCTAGAGAGCATTGGCGAGGGCAGAGTTAGAACACAGGGGATGTGCTTTTCCCTGTTGTCTTCAGCGGAATTACATTCAAGATGTACAGAGGAGAGATTCTGCAAGGGGTTGTACATAAGATACTAAAACATGGAGTGTTTTTGAGGTGTGGACCAGTCCAAAACATATATTTGTCTCACATAAAAATGCCCGACTACCACTATGTGCCCGGGGAGAATGGTATATTCATGAACGACAAACACTCAAAGATTGATAAAGATGTGATCGTTAGATTTATCGTGATTGGGACCAAATGGATGGAGGCCGAGAGGGAATTTCAGGCGTTGGTGAGTTTGGAAGGTGACTACTTAGGACCAGTTTCCTGAATATATAACTTTGGTCAACCTATGTACGTATTAGGAACATGTAGTTTTTGCGACTCTAGGGCTAACTTATAATGTTAACTTGGTTTTATAGCTTTTGTAAAACTCCTCGCGGTATATTTGCAATATTCATAAATTTAGTGTTGCATTGTTCAGCCTTCTTCCTAATACCTTGGATCAATGGTTGAAGGACTGTGTCTGTGTCAAAACTTTTCTTCACTAGCTTCGCATATAAGAGGAGCTCTGTAATTGTGAAGTGTGTTGCAACGTATTGCAATTGTGCAGTTAGTATCCTGTTGAATTATACCATGTTATGCCGCCGCATATAACCTGTTTCCCTAGATTAGAAATGAAAGCAACACAATTATGGTATGCTGGTTCAAAACACATTCTGCTCCGGCTGTTTGTCCAAGTTGATTTGCCTAAAATCTCCTTCCCACACTAGCCCACCTAAGCAGCCTTATACATCACATGGATCTATCTCAGGCCCTTGTGCCATAATTGGGTTTATAGCTCATCTAACAATCATTCAAAGAATGAAGTTTCCAATGTCGTAGCGGTTGACGAGTAATAAAAAAGATGATAAAGTGTTTCTTCCTGGTTTTCCTGGAAATATCAACTCCATTCATACCCAAAGCTATTTCTGAATGTTCACAATGTTTGACAGCCTACTTATATTCCACCTTTTATTATTACACTCAAACCTGTAGCATTACTAATCTTATTCGCAACTGTCTTGTCCCATTCTCTTAGGTGCCCATCTGACATCATAACTGCCAATTGGTGCCATATCTACACGTCCCTTCCATGTAGTATACTCCTCCAAACTTAAGAGGCTTGACTTTTTGGATTCAAACCTATCAAAACTATATTTGCTGTACCATAGTGTTTTGAAAAATTTAACTTGTTCCATTAAAATACGTCAGGCTTGATTCATATGCCTGGTTTTCCTAAAGCCCCCTTTGGGCTACATAACCAGTCCCTCCTTTCAGCATTTCCACCATTCCAATAAAAGTTACATACAGTAGGAGGTTCTTTGAAGCAGGACATATGATAAACATACATATTGCTCAGCTGTATGTCACACACGGCCGTGTGGATAAGCCCATGCCATGCGCATATTAAAAAGCTTCAAAAATAAGGCATACTTTCATCCAAAGCTTAGTATCAAGCCAAATCAAAATAAACCATTTCCATACTTTAAAAACACATTTAAACAAGCCTAAAACATGCCAAAACAATTAATTTAAGTGCCTAATCAATGTGTTCTCATTACCACCACAATTTAATTATCAACCTTAATTCACATGACACATAAACTATTTGCATTCAAATTTATAAGTTCATACATAAAATTCACACCAAACTTATAATTTCTTCTTTAAATAAGGTTTATATCAAAAGACCAAAACAACTTTATATAAACATATTCACACCAAGATTAAAGGCACATACACAAGTAAGCTTATACCAAGCTTCATACATAACATTTGTAATAAGTATCCAAGCATATACAAATACACCTATTACATATGAGCCTTATACATGCCATTTATAACCATAACCAATACGTTAAAAAACTACCAAAATGATCGGTAGATAGTGTGATAGGCTCCGACAAGATTCTAACCTATTAAGCTTTTCGATGGTCTATAAAACAGAAGAAAACAACTACATAAGCATTTAATGCTTAGTAAGCTTGTATAAGAGAAACTTAAACTTGTCGTTCCTTAATATTTAATCATTCAATCATGCTCATTAAATCATATAGTACTTGACTTTCCTAAACACCACAATTCACATCATTAGTAAATAACTTAACAATTCATCATCTATGAAACATAGGATGCAACATGAAACGAGTTACATTTACTCACATTACTTCACATATGTGATTAATGCCCTTATTCATTCGTTTTCATAGCTCATTTTACCATTTCATAAAATCATTGATATCCGTAATTTCATATCTAAATCTTTCCATTATTTTACTTACCCATTGAACCATAGAGAATAATATCGAATACTCGGGAACACCTTTTCATATAACCATAACCTTTTCAATAATTCTTGTAATAACCCATTTGTGCCCAGGCTCATACAAAAAAAAATAATAAACCAGATAAAATGTCCCTTTACAGTCCAGATTTTAAAAATGAGGCCCAAAGTCTTTTACAAAGCCCAAAATCGAAATTAACCCAATCCTAACCCCATTACACCCAAACCCAATAAGACCCAAACCTACGGGGCCCAAAAGGCCCAATACCCAACTAGAATCAAAAGCCTAGGGCTTCTGAAACCCTAAGCGCCGCAGCTCCCAACATAGGCCTTTGGTCACACCGCAATCAGCGCGCGGATAGCGCTTCGCACCGCCCCATCTTCGCGGTTCACCTGCAAAAGAAAGAAAAACGGCAGAAAACAGCAAGACAGTATCTTTTGTATTTATTTTGCGATTTATTTTCGGGGCTATAAAAAGCCCTAATAAAATCTGTAAAAATGGACGCAATATACAAAAAAAAGACAGAAATAAGGATACAGAATCTTCAAAAGCCAGAGGTGATTTTCGACAGTTTTATTTCGTTTAGTTTTTTTATTTTATTTTCGATATATACGAAGACATACAAATCATTTTTTTCCTTCTAACACTACTAGAAATAAGCGAAAAGAATTTACCTTTCGATTTGTGTTGGAAAATGGAAGTTTCTGACCTCCGGCCTCCGTATGGCGGCGTTTACGGTGGCGCATGTGGCACGTGTGGCGGTGGTCCGTAGGTCTGATGGCTGGAATCCAAACGGAGGAAGGGAGGATTTGAGAGGATTTTTGAAGATTTTTTTTTTAAAAACAGATTCAAATGATTATTTTTTTTTTATAAAAGTGGCTTATATAACAATATAGAAACGACGTCGTTTTTGCTTAAGTCAATGAGCACTAGAACGACGTCGTTTAAAGGCTAAGATCCGCATGTTGACCCGATACTTGGGGAGGATTCGCTCGTTTTTGTTAAAAGGTCTAATTGCTTTATGGGCCCTTCCGCATTATTGCAATTTTATAATTATGCCCAATTTGCATTTTTCTTTATTTTCAATTTGGCCCAAAATTATGGCCTTTGTTTTAATTTGGTCCTTAGGGCCATTTTAAGGTAGGAGATGGAACCGCGTTGTTTAGGAGATAAGGCATAATTGCCTAATAGGTCCCTACAGTGTGACGCGCGTTCTAATCTGGTACTTTTACATTTTTACTCTGGATTTTATTTTTATTTAATCCCTGTTTCCTTAATTTTTTTTTATCCTCTTTTATTTTTTTAATCTTTTTATTTTTAATTACTTTAGCATTATATCAAATTATTTCATTTTTTTATATAGGTTATTCTATTAAATTCTATATTATTTTTTTATTTTTGTATATTGTATATTATTTGAATTGATTTATTATTATTATAAAGTTTTCTATGTATTGTTTATTTTAAATATATTATTTTTTTTATATACATTAAGTTGTTATATTATATATTTATTATAAGTTATCCCTTATACATTTTTTTTATATATCCAAAGTTTTATATATTATTTTAAACATATATTTATTATATTATATTTATTTATTTATTTTAGCTTTTGCCATATCATTTTTTAAACATATATGTTTTTTAAAAAAGAAAAGAAAATTTTGTTGTAGTATCTGTTTATTATTTAGTATATGCCATTTATCTTATATTGTTATTTTCTTTTTATACTTGATCTTGTATGTAAAATTTCATATTTATTTCGTAGTTCTTATCTTTTGCATATTTTTTTTGTTATTAACTATTTTTTATTTTTTATTTGTTTATCCATGATCTTTTATCTGCTTATTATTTTTATGTTTGCTTTAGTATAATCATTTTATTTCCTATATCATTCGTTATTTTACTTTATTCTTCCTCTTAATTATCTATGTTAGTATTAAATGTTAGTATATTATGTAAATTTCGTAAATTGTTTTTGGTATTTATGTTTTGTAATGTATTAATGCAATATTTTACTTGAATCATTTTTAATAAAAAATACATTTTGCTAAATTGAAAGTTTTTTCTTTTAAAAAAAATACAGCGATACATAATATTTGGGGGCTTCGAAAAAATTGTACCCTAACTCATTGAGTTTCGATTTTTCTCGTTGAACTTAAGATATGAAGTATCCCTTTTTGAAATCGAAACCCATAAGTTTCAAATCAAAACTTATTCTCGGGAATTCGAGATGTTATGTCCTAACTTATTGGATATGATGTTTTGTGTCTCGAGGTAAGGATTTTCTACAAATAAAGACAAGCTTAGTTTGGAAGTCTTGAAATGATGCATCCTAACTCATTGGGTGTGATATTTTATTTCTTTGAGACAAGTGAGTCTTGGCTTTCTTACAAATAAAAGGATCGTATTTTAAAATTTTCAAATTTTCGACATTAGGACGTTAGTTTATCAATTAGGTACCAATTTTTGGGTGTTACAAGGGTGCTAACCCTTCCTCGTACGTAACCGACTCTCGAACCCATTTTCTTGAATTTCGTAGGCCAAAATCAATATTTTAAATAAAAAAATATTTTATAAGGTGATCTGATCACACTTAAAAAAGATCGGTGGCGACTCCCGTTTTCGTTTTTTAAAGTCGATCCCTATTTTTTTCAAAATAAAAAAATGGTTTTGACAGCTTGGCGACTCCGCTGGGGACCTAATAAGAGAGTCAAGCTGTAAAATTGATTATTTCCTGTCCTTTTGTCTAAATTTGAAAATCTGATTTGAAAAATTATGATCCTTTTTATTGCGTGTTGTTCTAATCTTGTAAAGTATTTCTACATTGCATTGCATGACCGTTGTGGTCACACCCTTTTAAGTGGGAGTGAGAAACTATGCCTTCGTGAGGTTTTCACCGTCGCATGCGCTAGTGGATCACTTTTGGGATACATCTATACCTATGTCTTCGTGAGGTTTTCACTTCTGCATGGCAATAGGGAAATATATTCCCCTGAACTGAACTCGGTCCGTATGAGCCTATAATGGGTGAGGATCGAGGAATCTGCTGGTTTAGATACCTCAACCTTAGAGCTAAATCCCATGTAGAAAACGTAAGGACTCACCCTAAGTAGAACTATGCCAAACCTTAGTGGTCACCCAGATAGGTGTTTGTTTATTTTATTTGCTGTATGCTTTATTTCATGGTACTAAAGTGTTGTGCTTTATTTTGGTGCATGTCATTTCATATTTTAAGAGGTATCGATTCACGGTCAGTTTCTAAGTTAGAAAGCTGATTATGGAGAACGAATTTCTTGATAAAGTAGAAGACAATGTAGCCGTTCGCATGTGGTTAGAGCAAACGCAATTAGAGAAAGAGAATAGCTTAACTAAGGGGTATGTGTCGAAACTATGGGATTTCACTCGTATTAGTATCATGCAAAATGAGTTCCAAGAGTTGAAAGAAATATGGACCCAATGGAATGATGAGGCTAAGTAGCTGTTCTATCGTAATTATGGCAATCTACCCAACTTGCTCGACATCAAGGTAGACAAGCATCTGTTTTGGGTTATGACTCAGTTTTGGAACCCTGCCTATAGTTGTTTCACTTTTGGGAAAGTAGATTTAATGCCCACGGTGGAGGAATATACAACCTTGCTTCGCTATCCAAGGATCCAAGTCGACAAAGCTTATTCTAGGGCTGCTAATACCCCAACTTTTGTGAAGAAGTTAATAAATATAATGGGGATAAGTGAACAGTAGGTTGCAGCTAGAATTAAGAAGAAAGGTGAGGGTAAATGCATTCCTTGGGTGAGTTTGAGGGACCTGATCTTAGCACATCCACATGTAAAGAAGAAGATTGGCGTCTTTACCTTGTGTATTTATGGTTTGGTAATTTTCCCTAAAGCTCTAAGACATGTAGATGAAGCAGTCACTAATTTATTTGATCGACTTGATAAAAGGGTCACGCCTGTACCTACGATCTTAGCTGAGACGTTCAGATCTTTGAACGCATATCGGAGAGCAGGCGAGGGTAGGTTCATTGGATGCGTGCAGTTGTTATTAGCTTGGTTTCACAGTCATTTCTAGAAGGTGGAGAAAGTTTCTTATCAGGTTTTCTCTGAGAATTATTCTCCATTAAAAGATATAGTGGCTACACCAAGGAGAGAGGACGTGTCTGAGGAAAACTGAATGGCGCTCCTTCAAAATCCTCAAGAGGAAGACATCGAGTGGAGGGCTCCTTGGATGATTCCCGACGAAATTCTTTATCGGTGTGGGAGTTTTGACTGGGTTCCTTTACTTGAAATTTGGAGAGCCATTGGGTATACTCCTTTGCCCGTACTAGGGCAATATAGATTAAGACAGTTTGTACCAGTAACATATGGGCTAGCTCAATGTGAGTTCTCATATAGAGGGGATAGCTATAAGAATAGGGTTAAGGAGATTTCTAGTATTTAGAATCAGACTCGTAGGATAAAGAGATTATCCGCAGGCCCAATGACGACCCCAGAATACAGCGGATGGAGGATTAGAAGGATTAATGATAACATCCCTGAGCTGAATCTGGAAGGAGCCCGATCAAGAGAGGAATACTTGCAAGTGGTTCCATCAGAATTAGAGATTATAAAACAAGATTTCGAAAGGAGGAATTCGGAGCTCAGAAAGAGGATAGAGAAGTTGGAAGAAGAAAAAATGTACCTGAGATTAGATGTGGATGTTCAGAAATTAGAGGCTGAAAAATTAAGAAAAGAGAAGAAAAGGGTCGAGGAAGATCTGGATAGTCTAAAGACAGAATATAAGAAACTATGTCTATCAATGAAAAATGTCAGATTGGGGAAGACTTCGAAACAGTGGCAACAGGAGATTCAAGAGGAAAAGGCCAAAGCTAACTATTGGGAGAGAAAGTTCCAAGAAATGCAGGCGCGAAACGAGGCCCTAGAAAGGAGTTTGGCAGAAAGCCAAAAGGAGAAATGTGGATTAAAAGCTAGAGTGGCTGAACTGGGACTATCTCTTCATCACCATCGAAGCCGTAATTCTGCAATCGAGCTAAAGTCAACTCTGAACAAGATTGAGGAAATGAAGGGCAATATCGAAAAATTAGAATCAGCATTGCAAAATTGTGAACTCTGGATCGAGCTTCTTAAAGCAAGAGAAGGGCATTGGAAGCAATAGCTCCACCATTCCTATGATCAAGTTAGAAATAGGGATTATCTCATGGGTGAAGCCATAGTTCAGATTCGAGAGGTAGCTGATCATTTACAGACTTTGGCAGTACAGGCTAATACATTGAGTATGAAATATGAGCTACAGTCAGATCATGGTCAAGAGCTAGCCTTATTGTTTAGGAAAGTTAAGACTTTGGGCATTAGGGCGAAAGCATATTTGTAGTCCATTTTATGTAAAGGATTTTATTTTCTAATAAAGTTTTCTAAATGAAATTGAATCTGAATCGATGCCTTTTTTTGCATTCATGCATTTGTATTACATCGCATCATATACATTTAAATCTTTAGAAAGATCTAATTAGTTGAAATTATTACAGAAAGAGAGAGAGAGAGAGAGAGAGAGAGAGAGAGAGAGAGAGAGAGAGAGAGAGAGAGAGAGAGAAAAGTGCGAAAGAATTAATCTGGAAATTAGGCATCAATACGATATTCAAGCTAAGAAAAGAGATATGGATCAAAGGTTAGAAAGACTCGAACGACTATAAAGAGAAATGCATAATCAGATGCAAGAGCAACTGGCCAAGATCCAGCAACATGAGGGATCAAATGATAGAGTCCCAAAGAAACATGATGACTGAAATGGCTCAACTACTGACTGGGGTGACGGAAAAAGGAAAAGGTCCTATGGCTAATGCTGGGGAAGACAGTAAGGACTATCCTCTGGGTTTTACTCCCATCCGTGCACAAACACAATCGGAGGTATACCCGCAAAGGCCATCTATCATGATTAGGCCTCAGCAGGTTCAGGTTGGTGCTTCAAATCCAATGAACTTCCACGTTGGCTCAGGCTCTAACCCAGGAGATAATCTAACCAATCCCGTTAATCCTGATTTGGATGTGGCAAAATAGAACTCCCAAAGTAGTTTGAAGACCGATGTAGGTGGTTGGAAGAAAAATTCAAGGCGATGGAAAATATTGATAAACATGGTGGAATTGATGCTAAGGATTTGAGTTTGGTCCCAGACTTGATACTTCCCCATAAGTTCAAAATGCCAAAATTTGAGAAGTATAACGGGACTAGTTGTCCCAAGGATCACATCACCATGTTCTGCAGACAAATGACTAGGTATGTTGACAACGACCAACTGCTGATTCACTGTTTCCAAGACAGTTTGGTAGGGCAACATCCAAATGGTATAATCAACTAAGCCGTACCAAGATTAGTTTGTGGAAGGACCTAGCGCAAGCATTTATGAGGCAGTATAGCCACGTAACAGACATGACTCCTGATAGAATTACCTTGCAGAATATGAAGAAGAAGCCAAATGAAAGCTTCAGGTAGTACGCGCAAAGATGGAGGGAAGTTGCTATGCAAGTTCAGCCACCGCTCCTAGAAAAGGAAACTACAATACTTTTTATCAATACTTTAAAAGCCCCATTCATTACTCACATGATAGGAAGTACCACAAAGAGCTTTGCGGATATAGTAATGGCGGGAGAAATGATTGAAAATGCCATAAGGAGTGGCAGGATAGAAGCAGGGGAGAACACCAAAAAGGTCAACTCTAAGGAAAAAGGAGAATGAGGTGAATAATATGAACGCATATAACAAAGGGTACTCGAGGACAATCACTGTTAGCCAACCAAAAGTAATCACCACTAGGCAACAAGGTTCGGTAAGGCAGGGATCAGGTACAAAGTAAAACTCTGAAAAGCTTCAACTTATGCCAATCCCAATGACGTATAGGGAGTTGTATCAAAGTTTGTTTGACGCACACATGGTGTCTCCATTTTATCTAAAATCATTACAACCCCCATATCCCAAACGGTATGATTCAAACGCTCAATGTGACTATCATGTAAGAATTCTGGGGCATTCAATAAAAAATTGCACTGCTTTTAAAAAGGTAGTCGAAAGACTTATTAAGATGGGGATCGTAAAATTTGATGATACACCAAGTGAAGAAAATCCGTTACTTAACCATGGAGATAAGTGAGTAAATGCGATTGAAAAAGATATTGTGAGAAGGATCAATGAGGATATTGTGGAGGTAAAAACCCCATTGAGAATTTTCTAGAGAGAAGTGGTAGGAAGAGGATTGATAGAATCAGATTCTGTGGAAGAATGTGAAGGAGTAAGGGACTATTGTGAGTTCCACAAAGAGAAGGGCACGGAATCCAGGACTGTGTTGAGTTCAGGATCCTAGTACAAAGTCTTATGGACAATAAGGAATTAGAATTTTATGAAGAAGACTCAGGGGGAGGAAGTATATGCGTGACAGAAGGAGAATTGGCAAACCAAAAGGTCAATTATCCGATTATCATCATCACCCGACCAAGAAACACGGAAGGAGGAACACAAATGGCGCCAAAGGTTGTAATCTAGAATTCCTGTTTCCTTTCCTTATAAGGATAACAAAATGTTACCTGGGAATTACGATTATAATGTGACAATACCAAGAGGGGAGATCCTAGCTAGCGATTCCAAGGAGGACCAAAATGAAGGATATTACATACGTAGTGAAAGGCGTTACGACTCGGTAAACGTCAGAACAGAACCAGTGAAATCAAAGACCTTGGCAGTTGAACGAGAGAAAGGACCTGAGACACTTATCAATGAACCGGTAAAAGAGGAATAAGCTAAAGAATTTTTGAAATTCTTAAAGCATAGTAAATACAGTGTGATAGAGCAACTGCGCAAACAACTGGCTCGCATATCAGTGATAGCATTACTTTTAAGCGCAGAAGTACATCGCGAGGCATTGATGAAAGTGTTGAATGAGACCTATATTACTAAAGATATATCTGTCAACAAACTTGACCATCTGGTTAGTAATATAAGTGCCGACAACTTTATTTATTTCAGTGATGATGAAATTCCACATGGGGGCATGGGATCGACTAAGGCTCTGCATGTCACTACTCGTTGCAAGGGATATACTCTGCCAAGTGTGTTAATCGATAATGGATTGGCTTTGAATGTCTTACCATTATCTATACTGAATAGATTGCCTATAGACAATTCTCACATGAAGACATGCTAGAACATAGTGAGAGCATTTGACGGCATTGAGAGAAGAGTAATGAGAAGAATCAACATACCTTTGTTGATTGGACCAAACATATATGAAGTAGATTTTCTGGTAATGGACATCAAGCCCTCCTACAATTGCTTGTTAGGAAGGCCCTGGATACATTCGGCAGGAGCAGTGCCTTCATCATTACATCAAAAATTGAAACTAGTGATGGAAGGTCGACTAGTTACTATAAATGTTAAAGAGGACATCATAGCAACAGTTACCAACGACGCGCCATATTTAGAGACAAATGAGGAGGCCATTGAGTGTTTCTTTTGATCTTTAGAGTTTGTGAACGCAACATTCATTTTAGAAGGGAATGAGGTTCCGATGCCTAGGATATCCAGGACCACGAGAATGGGCTTGCAAATGATGGTGGGGAAATGAGCCTTACCAAAAAAAGGACTGGGTAGACATCTCCAATGAGGGATTCAGGTTCCGATGCTAAAAGAGAAAAAAGATCGTTTTGACTTAGGTTTTAAGCCATATGCTAGACAAAGGAAGAAAAAGATGGAAAAGAAGCAGGAGAGAAGGAGAGCACGATTGAGTGGAGAAGAAGTCAAGTGGGAATTAATGGTATTCCCTCACATATCCTAGACTTTTGTATCAGGAGGGATAATTCACTCCGAGGCAGAATTGTTGAAAAATGAAGACCTCCATATCAATACCATACACGAGGAAGAAACTGAACGAAGAAACTTGTTGGGCATTCATCCTTATGAACCTAGAAGTGTTTTGAACAACTGGACTGCAGAGGAACTTCCTGTAGTGTTTAGAGATTACAAAAAGTAATGTTCAGAACACACTTGTTGCTTTAAAGCCTAGAAGCAATAAGATTTCATTTGTGAAATAGGCTCATGTTCAGACATATTTTGTTTCAATAAAATACATATTTGATGATCAATTCGAGCAAATATTCTTTCATTTTTATATTCTTTTTGATCTTCTAATTTCATTCCAAGATTTTTGTTATTCTCATTCATATCATGTGAATAGTTGTTCTTGAATTCATTTGTTCTTTTTACATTCTTTTGTGCCTACCACAGGTCCCTAGATATCAAAGACGTCTTTGCATGGTCATACCAAGATATGCCTCGGCTAAGTACTGTTATTGTAGTACATCGCCTTCCCATAAGGAAATAATGCAAGTCACTTCAGCAAAAGCTACGAAGGATGAGGCTTGATATGGTATTAAAAATAAAAGAGGAAGTCGAGAAATAGTTTGATGCTGGTTTTCTACAAGTGGTCAAATACTCAGAGTGGGTTGCCAATATTGTGCTTGTCCCTAAGAAGGATGGAAAGGTTCGGATGTGTATAGATTACAGGGACTTAAATAAAGCCATCCCAAAAGATAATTTCCCTTTGCCTCATATTGACACTTAGTGGATAATACGACAGGATACTCACTGTTTTCTTTCATGGATGGTTTTTCGGGATACAATCAGATCAAGATACACTCTGAGGATATGGAGAAAACTACTTTCATAACATTGTGGGGTACCTTTTGTTATAAGGTGAAGCCATTCGGGCTAAAGAATGCAGGAGCAACATATCAAAGGGCCATGGTAACTTTATTCCATGACATGATGCACAAAGAGATTGAAGTATATGTTGATGACATGATCGCAAAATCTCGAACAAAAAAGGAACACATTGAATTTTTGAAAAAGTTGTTTTTGAGATTGAGAAAATTTCAATTAAAGCTCAACCTGGCAAAGTGTACGTTTTGAGCTCGATCAGGAAAATTACTGGGCTTCGTAGTCAGTGAGAGAGGAATTGAGGTTGACTCAGATAAGATTAAAGTTATACAAGAATTGCCTCCACCACGTACTCAAAAAGAATTTCGAGGTTTTCTTGGAAGGTTAAATTACATTGCTAGGTTTATTTCACAATTAACTGAGAAATGTGATCCCATATTTCATGTTCTTAAGAAACACAACCAAGGCGCATGGGACGATGAGTGCTAGAAAGCCTTTGACAAAGTCAAACAATATCTATCAAATGCCCCAGTACTATCTGTCGTAACCATTTTTTGAAAACGGGAATCGACTTTAAAATAGGGAGTCGCCACCGACCCTTTTGTTCGAGATGTGATCGGATCACCTTGAGATGGATCATTTTAATAAAACATTTTGATTTATTAAAATAATAATTTTGGTCTACGAAATTCGAGAAAACCAGTTCGGGAGTCGGTTACGTGCAAGGAAGGATTAGCACCCTTGTCACGCCCAAAATCGGTACCAAATTGATTGATGTTGTCCTAATGTTGAAAACTTGAAAATACTTAAGGCAGAAAAACAAATTATTAAATCTAAATTGAATCTCTAGATAAACTCGTTTCGAAGGGATAAAAATATCATACCCAGCACGTTAGGATATAATACATTTATACTCCGACATCGAGATCATATTTGATTTTCAAAGCATGTAAAAAAAGGGTACTTAAGTATTTAGTCGAACCGGAAATCAACACCCAGCACGTTAGGATGTAATTCTTCATACTTCTAAACATACAAATATTGCCTCGTTTTTTTTAAGTATGCATTCTTAAAATTGGCTCAACGTTTATTTTTTAATATAATGAAATATTTAGAAAAGGTTTGAATATGTTGGAATTTGAAATAAGACATAAGAATAATATGCGTAGCAAAAATGGAAATAAATACATTTAGTATGAATGATAATATAAAGAACGAAAATGAAAATAAAATAAGGTAAACGAGTCAAAAAATAAAGAAAAAAAATAAAGCAAGAAAATAATAATAAAAATGTAACATAATGATGATAAAAGGTAAGTAGATAATAGTGGCTGTAGTGATGGCACTAATAATAGTGGTAGTGGTAAAGAAATAAAATAATGATAATAGCACTAATACAATTACTAACATTAAAGTGATGATCAAAATAATAATATTAATTTTAACGATAATGCTAATAACAACAGCAGTGGAATAAAGTAATAGTAATACATATAATAGTAACAAATATAATAAATAATAACAAGATGGGGAAATAAAGATAATAATAGTAATGATTATACAAGAAAAATGTAATCATAAAAATAGTGACGATAATAGTAATAACGATAGAGGGGAATACTATAAAAATAAACTAAAATAACAATGATACAAATAATAATAATATAATGGCATTAAATTAATTTTGATAATAAAATAATAAAAAACCAACTAACAAGACTGAATTAAAAAACAAGGCAAAATTTTGGGGTGCCACTCGGGAACGAAAATTAAGGCAAAGGATCAATTTGAAAACAAAACAAAATTTATGAGCCAAGTTTAAAAGGACAAAGAGAACAGAGAATGTGGACCAAATCAAGCGGAGTCAGTAAAGAGGACCATTAGCGCAAATTTCCCTTGGAAGGGATATGCACACTGAAACCCAAAAGGCGCCATTGCTCAACTTGTTACTGACCTTTCCTTCCTTTCTTTTCATTTAATATTTTAAAACCCCTTTTTATTACTATTCATTTCAATCTCTGTTCTAAAAAACTAAAGCTTTAAAAATTCTCCCTTCCCTCTTTTGCACCAGACGATCGGACTTCCTCTTTCCGTTGCACCACCGCGCCACCACCGTCTCGGTGGTCGACGATACTCGAGGTCAGACTGTTAGCTCCTTTCGATAGTATTCAGGTTAGTTCTTTCCCCCTTTTGCCCTTTTTTTTGTTAATAAAAGATTTAAAGTAAAATAACTAAAAAAATGATAAAGAAGTGAATGATAATAATAAAAATCTGAATCAACCTTCAAAGTTCTTTTGCTTTTGATTTCTGATTTTCCTAAAATCAGTGAAATTACCAAAATTCCTTTGGGTTTTTTGATAATGTCCAAAAAAAAGAAAAATAAAAATCCGTATTAATCGCTTTTTCGAATGGCTTTATAAATAAAAAGATACAACACTTTTTATTAATCTATTATTTTGTTCCATACTTCTACGCTTCGTTGTCTCTATTTCTCTGCTTGTCAGTCTTTTTTGCAGTGTATGGACGAGGCGTGCGGGTGTTGACCGAGGCACGAGAATGGCACTGGTGGTAGCCGACAGTGGTGGGCGTAGTGCGCTCGTGGGGGCTGTGAACCGAGGGAGCGACGCCTAAGGAGCAGCTATGGCTTCTTGTTTACCGACTTACCTTTTGGGTTTTGGGCTTATTGGGCTAGGTTTAGTCATTGGGTTTAGGGTTATTATTGGGCTGAATTATTTTCGGCTGATTTTAATTTTGGGTTTGGTTTTGGAATTGGGTTGTAATAGACCTTTTTGGGTTTTTTTTAGTAATTTTGTAAAAGGACATTATGGACCATTCTTATTATTGGACTTTTTATTTTTTTTTGGTTTTTTTAATGTTTATTGATTGGGCCTTTAGTCCGTATTGGGCCCGGGCCAAAATTGGTTATTACACTATCTCCGCCTAATCCAGATAGGCCATTAATACTGTATTTGATAGTGTTCAATAACTCCATGAGATGGGTGCTGGCTCAGCATGATGAGTCAAGAAGAAGAGAAAAGGCGATATATTATCTTAGTAAAAAATTCACTGAGTGTGAAATGAGATATTCGTCAATTGAGAAATTATATTGTGCCTTGATTTGGACAACTCAGAGATTGAGGTAATATATGCTATATCATACAACCTGGTTAATTTCGAAACTTTAACCCATTAAAGTATATGATGGAGTCTATGTGAACCAAAACTGCTCTGAATGGAAGAATGGCAAGGTGGCAGATTTTGCTTTCTGAATTTGATATAGTCTATGTGAACCAAAAAACTATAAAAGGGAGCGTAATAGCAGAATTTTTGGCTAGCAGGGCTTTAGAAGATAATGAACCTTTGAGCTTTGATTTCCCCAATGAAGAGCTAATGTATGTGGCAACTAATGAAGAGTATCCGTGGAAACTAAACTTTGATGGAGCATCAAACACTGTAGGAAATGGAATTGGGGTGGTCTTGGTATCCCCAAGTGGAGATAATTATCCATTCACATGCAAATTGGATTTTGATTGCACAAATAATATGGTAGAGTATGAAGCATGCATCATGGGAATTCGAGCAATTGTAGAGCGTAAAATCAGAGTGCTAGAAGTATATAGAGATTCTGTATTAGTGATTTACCAGTTTAAAGGTGAATGGGAGACGAGAGACCCTAAACTGATCAATTACTGAAAAATAGTTTTGGGATTGATTGAGGAGTTTGATGACATCACTTCTAATTATCTCCCACGTGATGGAAACCAGATGGCAGATGCTTGGCAACTCTAGCTTCTATGATTAAAGTAAACAAACCAGAGGATATGAGACCTATTCAGATGAGTATTTTTAAAGTTACAGCTCGTTTTATAACATGGAAGAGAAGGAAAAAGATGACCACCCTTGGTATCATAATGTATTGCGATACATAAGAAATCGTGAGTACCTGGAGCATGCAACTGAGAATGACAAAAGGATGTTAAGAAGATTAGCCTTTGATTATGTTTTAGATGGGGATATCTTGTACAAAAGAAGGAAAAATTAAGTACTATTGAGATGTGTTGACGCTGTTGAAGCTAGGAAAATTTTGGAAGAAGTTCATGAGAGCATTTGTGGAACACATGCTAATGGATTCACAATAGTTAGACAAATAATAAGATTCAGATACTATTAGTCCACCATGGAAGGAAATTGTATCAACTATGCTAAAAGATGTCATAAATGCCAGATTTACGGAGACAAAATTCACATACCACCTTCACCTTTGCATTTTATGACTTTTTCATAACCTTTTTCCATGTGGGGCATGGATGTCATTAGGCCGATCTCACCAAAAGCTTCAAATGGGAATCGATTCATTTTTGTGGTTATTGACTACTTCACGAAATGGGTGGAGACTGCTTCATATGATAGCGTTACTAAGTCAGCAGTTAGCCAATTTTTGAAGAAGGAAATCATATGTCGATATGAGATGCCCGAGAGGATCATATTAGAAAATGCACTGATAGCAAAAGTCTGTAATCAATTCAAGATCAAACACCACAACTCATCTTCGTATAGCCCAAAAATAAATGGGGCAGTGGAAGCGGCCAATAAAAACATCAAGAAGATAATAGGGAAAATGACTGAGACTTATAAGGATTGGCATGAGAAATTACCAATTGCACTTTATGCTTATCGAACGTCCGTTAGAACTTTTACTGGGGCAACTCCTTTCTTATTGGTTTATAGGATGGAGGCAGTCCTACCTATTGAAGTAGAGATACATTCTCTTCGAGTTTTGTCAGAGATAAAGCTGGATGAAGCGGAATGGATCCAGTCTCGATATGATCAGTTGAACTTGATTGAGGAAAAGAGGCTAAGAGTTATTCGTCACGTTCAGATGTACCAAAAACGAATGATGCGAGCCTATGATAAAAAAGTCCGCCCAAGAGAATTTCACGAAGGGGACCTTGTACTAAAAAAGATCCTTCCCATACAAAGGGATTTCAAAGGAAAAAGGATGTCGAATTGGGAAGGACCATATGTGGTGAAAAAGGCTTTCTCTGGAGGTGCACTGATTTTGACCGAAATGGATGAGAAAAGCTTACCCAATCCTGTGAACTCAGATTCAGTCAAAAAAATATTTTGCTTAAAAAGGAGAAGAGGCCAAGGTGAAAACCCACAAAGGGCGCTTTGAGACTTCAAAAAAAAAAAGAAAATGAAAAAAGAAAAAAGAGGAGTGGCCTAGGCAAAAACCCGTAAAGGGCGCCTTGAGGCCAAATGGGTTTTGAGTTGAAAACCTAAAAAGGGCGGCTCAAATTTTGAATGGGCATGCTGTGATCTTGCTATACCTGAATCAACAAGAAATGAAGTATGTTACATATCGGGGCATCAATAAAGTACTTTGGATCCTCTAAACACATATTAAGCTCAAAGCAGTCTTCATGGAGTTTGTATATAAAAGCCCAATCTACGATATCTAGGGCACCTGGTCTTTGTTCTACGCATATCAATTTACTATCTTTGGATTCTTTTTCTTTTCAAAGATGTTTTCCTTGTTAATTTCCTTTTTATTGATAATTTATTCAAACTATCCTCAAAATTAATTTATTTGTTGTCCATTATTACTATTCACAAGCATGTTGCATTGAAATAATGATTGATGAACTAATAATTTCACACAAGAAGTTCTACATATTACTTTGGAAATTTCTAAATAATACGAGAAACTGAAACAAGACAATTGTTTAGAATTTCCATATACATGGATTGGAAATATTTGAAAAAGAAGAGTCTAGATAGAGACTATTTCTCTGAATTCTCTATCCAAATGGTAATTGGACAAAATAACGAGTTTATGTGACGAAAGTAAGCGATGTCATAAGGTCATAACATTCGGGGAATGGTTTGGTAAACCAAATTGATGGGGAAAATTCAAAACCCCTGAATTCTGATGGAATGAATTGGAGTTGAAACAAATCGTGTATCCTTAAATTGCAGTAGGAACATACTAAAAAAGTTTCGATTCCTATAAATTGCGGTGAGATGGTTTGAAGGCAGTACAAGTCTTGTGTCCCCAAGGATCAAATGGAGCGGACTCTGAAATTACCATGAGGCAAATTATTTGAGCAGAATATGATTGATATTTCGAGAGGAACGAGGATGAAGAACAAATGAGTGATGACACCTTGAGTAGGAATCATACTCATAACATTTTTGCATATCATAACACTTCTAATTAGGAGCATTTGACTAATTTCGATTAGGGCATCCTAATAATTCGACATAAGCATATACCCATTCTACAGGTCATGTCCTATATAGGACAATGTAGTAGGGTAGATTGACACTTTCAGCCTTGCCTACCTGAAGTTACAGCGGAGCAGACTGAAGACACCAGTCTTGTCTCCCTGAGTTTGTAGTGGAGCAGACTGAAGATGGCAGGTCTTGTCTTCCTAAGTTTGCAGTGAAGCGGGCCAAAGATACTAGTCTGGCATCCTTGAGTTTGCAGTGGAGCAGACTGAAGATAGCAGATCTTGTCTTTCTGAGTTTGCAGCGAAGCGGACGAAGATACTAGTCTGGCATCCCTAAGTTTACAGTGGAGCAGACTGAAGATAGCAGATCTTATCTTCCTGAGATTGCAGTGAATCGGATCAAAGATACTATTCTAGCATCCCTGAGTTTACAATGGAGCAGACTGAAGATAGCAGATCTTGTCTTCCTGAGATTGCAGTGAAGTGGATCGAAGATACTAGTCTGGCATCCCTGAGTTTGCAGTGGAGCAGACCGAAGATAGTAGATCTTGTCTTCCTGAGTTTACAGCGAAGTAGATCAAAGATACCAGTCTGGCACCCTTGAGTTTGCAGTGGAGCAAACTGAAGATAGCAGATCTTGTCTTCCTGAGCATTGCAATGAAGTAAGATCAAATATACTAGTATCACTTTTCTGAAGTTACAGTAGGATGGATTAAATCTACAAGAGCAGGTCTTATCTCCCTGAAGTTGCAGTAGAATAAGATTAAAGCTACAGAAGTTGCATTTGGGTTAGAGACTACTTGAAGAAGTTGAGGATCAAGAAGTTATGACTCGGCAAGACCGGACAAAATTGATCCTTTTATAGTATCTGCTCTATTTTCGTTACACGACAATGAGCAAAGAAGGGCAGCTGTAATAACCCATTTGTGCCCGGGCCCATACAAAAACAAAAAATAATAAACCAGATAAAATGTCCCTTTACAGTCTAGATTTTAAAAATGAGGCCCAAAGTGTTTTACAAAGCCCAAACCAAAATTAACCCAATCCTAACCCCATTACACTCAAACCCAATAAGATCCAAACCTACGGGGCCCAAAAGGCCCAATACCCAACTAAAATCAGAAGCCTAGGGTTTCTAAAACCCTAGGCACTGCAGCTCCCAACACAGGCCTTTGGTCAAGCCGCAATTAACGCGCGGATAGCGCTCCCCACCGCCCCATCTTCGCCGTTCACCTGCAAAAGGAAAGAAAAACGACAAAAAACAGCAAGACAGTATCTTTTGTATTTATTTTACGATTTATTTTCGGGGCTATAAAAAGCCTTAATGAAATCTGTAAAAATGGACGCAATACACAAAAAAAGACAGAAATAAGGATACATAATCTTCAAAAGCCAGAGATGATTTTCGACAGTTTTATTTCGTTTAGTTTTTTTATTTTATTTTCGGTATATACGAAGACATGCAAATCATTTTTTTCCTTCTAACACTACTAGAAATAAGTGAAAAGAATTTACCTTTCAATTTGTGTTGGAAAACAGAAGTTTCTGACCTCCGGCCGTCGTATATGGTGGCGTTTACGGTGGCACATGTGACGCGTGTGGCGGTGGTCCGTAGGTTCTATGACCGTAATCCAAACGAAGGAAGGGAGGATTTGAGAGGATTTTTGAAGATTTTTTTTTTTAAAAACAGATTCAAATGATTTTTTTTAATAAAAGTGGCTTATATAGTAATATAGAAACGACGCCGTTTTTGCTTAAGTCAATAAGCACTAAAACGACGTCGTTTAAAGGCTAAGATCCGCATGTTGACCCGATACCCGGGGAGGATCTGCGCGTTTTTGTTAAAAGGTCTAATTGCTCTATGGGCCCTTCCGCATTATTGCAATTTTATAATTATGTCCATTTTGCATTTTTCTTTATTTTCTATTTGGCCTAGAATTATGGCATTTGTTTCATTTTGGTCATTAGGGCCATTTTAAGGCAGGAGATGGAACGACGTCGTTTAGGAGATAAGGCATAATTGCCTAATAGGTCCCTACAGTGTAACGCGCGTTCTAATATGGTCCTTTTACATTTTTACTCTGGATTTTATTTTTATTTAATCCTTGTTTCCTTAATTTTTTTTATCCTCTTTTATTTTTTTAATCTTCTTATTTTTAATTACTTTAGCATTATATCAAATTATTTCATTTTTTTATATAGGTTATTCTATTAAATTCTATATTATTTTTTATATTTGTATATTGTATATTATTTAAATTGATTTATTATTATTATAAAATTTTCTATGTATTGTTTATTTTAAATATAGATATTTTTTATATACATTAAGTTGTTATATTATATATTTATTATAAGTTATCCTTTATACATATTTTTTTATATATTCAAAGTTTTATATATTATTTTAAACATATATTTATTTTATTATATATGTATATTTATTTATTTTAGCTTTTGCCATATCATTTTTTACATATATGTTTTTTAAAAAAGAAAAGAAAATTTTGTTGTAGTATCTATTTATTATTTAGTATATGTCATTTATCTTATATTGTTATTTTCTTTTTATACTTGATCTTGTATGCAAAGTTTCATATTTATTTCATAGTTCTTATCTTTTGCATATTTTTTGTTATTAACTATTTTTTATTTTTTATTTGTTTATCCATGATCTTTTATCTGGTTATTACTTTTATGTTTGCTTTAGTATAATCATTTTATTTCCTGTATCATTCGCTATTTTACTTTATTCTTCCTCTTAATTATCTATGTTAGTATTAAATGTTAGTATATTATGTAATTTTCGTAAATTATTTTTGGTATTTATGTTTTGTAATGCATTAATGCAACATTTTACTCGAATCATTTTTAATAAAAAATACATTTTGCTAAATTGAAAGTTTTTTTCTTTTAAAAAAAATACGGCGATACATAATATTTAGAGGCTTCGAAAAAATTGTACCCTAACTCATTGGGTTTTGATTTTTCTCGTTGAACTTAAGATATCAAGTATCTCTTTTTGAAATCGAAACCCATAAGTTTCAAATCAAAACTTATTCTCGGGAATTCGAGATGTTATGTCCTAACTTATTGGATATGATGTTTTGTGTCTCGAGGTAAGGATTTTCTACAAATAAAGACAAACTTAGTTTCGAAGTCTTGAAATGATGCATCTAACTCATTAGGTGTGACATTTTATTTCTTTGAGAGAAGTGAGTCTTGACTTTCTTACAAATAAAAGGATTGTATTTTAAATTTTTCAAATTTTCGACATTAGGACGTTAGTTTATCAATTAGGTACCAATTTTTGGGCGTTACGGGGGTGCTAACCCTTCCTCGTACGAACCGACTCCCAAACCTGTTTTCTTGAATTTCGTAGGCCAAAATCAATATTTTAAATAAAAAAATGTTTTATAAGGTGATCTGATCACACCTAAAAAAGATCGGTGGCGACTCTCGTTTTCATTTTTTAAAGTCGAATCCTATTTTTTTTAAATAAAAAAATGGTTTCGACTAGTGATTTAAATTGCGGTCGCGGCCATGTTTTCGGTCGCGTTGCGTTTATCGCGGTTGCGGATATAACGGATGCTATTGTGGTCACTGCAGGTATCGCGGTCGTAAATTTTTTTAAAATTCGCACAACTTATTGTAAAACATAATAATTATAATTATAATTATAAAAAAATCACTTTTAATGATTTTTAGAGTGTTTTCTAACACTTATAAACTTTTATTAATATGATATAAGAACACAATTTTTATAATCATTAATTATTCTTACATTGATTTACGAATTTATTTTTAGACCTTTCATAATACAATATTTATAGTGAAAATACTCTTTCATATAAAATTATTTTTTTTGGTATATAATATTTAAATATTTTAACTCTCTTGCTTAAGTTGATCCATTAAATTACTTATTTTACTATTAAAAAATATTTACCTATTAATACATTTTAATTTATTAATTAAATTAAAATATGAATGGTCCAATTTAAAATAATTTGTCTATGCCCAAAAGTTCAACCTTAGTTAAAATCCAAATCCTATAGCCCAAAATTCTAATTATTATTATTATTTTTCATTTTTTTAAATCAAATACTGGAATTCATTATTCATTAATAGAGGTTTAGTGGCTCAAGAAAGGAACTGACGAAACAAGAAGCGACAACAACAATTAAACCACACATTGGAAAAACAAAACCAAAAGAAAAGAAAAATAAAAAAAAAGGGTACATAGAGAAACCAAAAGCCATGAAAACAACAGCCACAAAACCAGATCAAAGCAGCAAAGCAAACCGCACAAAATACCAGCAAAGACTTTCCAAATCCTCAACAAGACTCGAAGAAGCGGGAGGCCACACCTGAAAAAACCAACAAAGGAGATTCTACGAACCTACAACTCAGAAGGAACGCCTCTGTGTTCTTCACTTCTTTCTTATTTCTTAAAACTGAAGAGTTTTAGAAGAAAACCAGCAAAGGAGATTCATCTGCCGCTGTATTCGTGTTGTTTTATTGTGTTTGTGTTGAATGTTGATAGATGATTTTTTTCATTTACTGTAACGGAGAATAACGGGAATAGCGACCCGTTATTGCCGCAATCGGCCGTTATCCTTTAAATTGCAGCCGCGATCTGCAGTTATCGGTGTGACTCCGCTTCACACCGCTATTTTCAGGCTAAGTTCTTTCTATTTTTTTATTTTTTTATTTGTGGCTAAAGATTAACCTGAGAATAACCGCTATTTTTCACACCGCTTCACACCGTTAACGGAGAATAACCCCTTCACGCCTTTATCGGTTTAACCTGAGAAATCGCTGCTTCTGAGTCGAATATGCAAGATACAGGCTAAGTTGAAAAGTCGCTGGAAAAACGTACGGTGATAGAAGGTGAGAGAACAGAAATGCCTAATAAAATCAACGAGAAGAGTTGAAAATTGGAGAATGGGAGAGAATAGACTGAATTTGTCAGATGAAAGACTCTTGAAGAAATTGCAGGGATGGGTAGTTCCACAAAGAACAAGAAAGAAAACGAAGTTGTGATAGCTAGAATGGGCGACAAGACACTAAATGAATCTGCTAATCAAAAGTCGGCTGATCAACGGTTGCACGAAGTGGATGGGCTGAATTAGAATGGTGGCGTTATGGAAAAACTTGATAAATGTAGAGCCGAAAACAGTAGCATGCATAATAATGACCAACTGTGTAAGAGATCAGAAAAGAGGAAACTGTGACATGGGAGATGGTTTATTGCATGATGGGAATGCTCATGAGAATAGGTATGAAAAGTGGTTGGTGTCCCAAATGGGACGAGTGGCGCTAACAGTGCTGTACAGCTTGGAGATACTTTTGGAGATTTGATGAATGACGCTCTGTCAATGGTTAAATCCAAGAATTTTAATTAATAGAAGAATTTGTTATGGTGAATAACTCCATGGAAGTTCAATTGAGTTAGGGAAGGATAACTCTGAACGGAAGGAGAATGCAAGCATGGAATCAAAAAGAAAAGAAAGAGAATAATCACGTTAAATGGAAGTTCTACGGTGTGCGTCCAAAAGAAAGTAAACAAGCCAAAATAACCTAGACTAGATAAAAAAGAAAAAAGAAAAAGATTCCGGTGTAAGTATTGTGATGTAAAAGATCGGTTTATAATTATCACTGAAGGCCTTGGAGTTAATCCATGAAGAGTGGGCTTGTGAAAGAGCCTTGGTGGAAGGTTCAATTTTGAACATGTGGTGCCATTTTCTGTTATCGAATTTGTTTCATTTTAAATGTCTATGTTGGGGTGATTTTAAGAGAGCTGTCTGTTTGGGAGAGTTCATTTTGGTGAGAAGATGTGGATTGTGTTGGCTGATGCTGCCTCTACACTGCGTTGGCTGGTGTTTTATGTCGACAGTTACGGTGTTTTGGTTCTGTCCTTGATGTGTTTTTATTCTAATTGTGGGCGCTTTCTTCTTAGGGGTGTAAACGAACTATTTCTGAAAGATTTGTGCCTTATATTTCTAATAATATATTTTATTGCTGAGAAAAAGAATTAATGTGTAACTACTCTTGTAGTTAATCTGTTTCCTTTGTTTCAAATTAAAATGTAAAGTCACTCTGTGTTGCTGGTGGTGTTATTATTATTTAGTTTAATTAGATTAGTATTTTTTTTAAAGTTGTATTAGGGATATGTTATAAGAATAATTAGAGTTTATTTTTATTATTGAAGTTAAGTTGATTTTATTGATAATTAGAAGTGGAAATTAAGTCAAACTAGTCTTCTTCGTTCTCGAGACTTCAATTAGAAGTACTTGAAGCCTAGTTATTCTTTCTTCGGCTTACCATTCCAATTGTTACAAGCTTACAAATCATTACCGTCCATAGCTGCCGCAACCAAATTGGCCTTGGATTCAATTACGAAATTAGCCACCACGATTCCCTCAACTTGCTACTGCCAGATTCGATTTGCCATGTTGTCCAAGGGGCACCGATTTGCTTCTCCAATCGTTGAACCAACTCGCCTTGCACCGATTGCTTTGACTGCCAAAGCATTGCCGCTACCATATGTTCTTCATAGAAGCTTTGTTGCTTCGATTAGTTTCTATTGCAAATTGTTGTAATCTCCTTGTGGCAACCAAATTGGATAATTTTTCATTGCCAATATGTCGCACCGATAGTCTCAAGTACTAGCAACCAAAATTCTTCAAATCTTTGCCATCTATTTGCTACTACCGCTGTGCTCCATTTAGCTGCTGCCTGCTTCTCTCCAAGTAATTGTTGCCGCAAGTTTATTCAAAGTATCCCCATCCCCTTCAAGATCTGTTGCCGTTTTCTCGTTCTATTCTACCGTCAAATTGCTGCCTGTTACTTTGCTCCTCTTCGTCAACCAGCTTGCTGCCGTTTTACTCCTCTAATTCAGATGGCGTTTGTTCGCCTTTATGTTGCTCTGGGCTGTCAATCAGCCAACAAAATTGTTGGAGTTATCGATCAAAAATTGGTTGCTCATTGTTTGTCTTAGGACGTGCCTTACTTCGTTTAATTTTCACTAGCAAGATTAATTTATTAGTTGATGCATTGTTTGAGTAAAATTGAAATTACTCGTGGTTAGGCTTAATTAGTTAGAGTAAGTACTAAACGGAAGTGACTTGATTTAGATTTATATTGTTTAATTTAGGATTAATTTAATTTGAATTAATTCGTGCATGATTAACTTGTTAGTTTTGTTTTAGAGATGAGTTGTTAGGTTGACGATTATTTGTAGCATATGGTTATTAATTAGATAAATTCAGATTAAGGATAGAAATTGGTTATTGTTAATTAGGTTACATTAAATTTTTTTTTAAGATTAAAATTAGACTAATGGCCATGCAAATGATAACTTAGAATTATTTTTAATGAAATCGTATAATTTCTCTTGAAGAGAAAGAGTTGAGCGAATTGTGAAAAGCGAAAATCATCGAGTTGTCCTTGCTTCTAAGTATCGAATGCTTAGATATTCCCGTTTGCAATCACTAAATTTTTATTGCCCGGTTAATTTAAATGCATGCCTTCATAATATTTATTCATGAAATTGATTTAAGTTGGTTTTGATTGTGCCTATAAATTGTTTTTATCATTATAAAATTAATGTGTTAGAATCTTTTGAACATAGTCGGCATGCCCCGTGGAGTATAAGCAACTATGTATGTGAAACTAGTTTGGCACTAGAGGTGGCGTGTACACAATTCGTAAGTCTCTTAATAGCTATAGGAATAGATTCCACAAGTAATTTATATCCCGAAGATCTAAGCACCTATGGGGGTCAAGCTAGAGGCAATATCGTATGTGGACTTTGTGAGCATGAGATCCCGTTACAAGGTATTTCTAGATTGCATTTTTTTTTCTTTTTCCTCTAACAAAGGAATAGGTTTGACTTCTAGACTCAATTGTCCGCAAAACTTTCAAATTGATGGACTCCATTGCCATTAGCCGGTCAAACTCTTTAATTATTAATGGCTTGATCAGAACAAATTAGATTAGATTAAATTAAATAGAATGAAGAGTTGTGTATAATTTGAGAGGAGATTGGGCCAACAATCCATTTCTTGTCATGATGTTTGTAGAGGTAAACTCTTTTTATTTTTAAATTTGGCTTATCAAATTATTCTGCTTTAGAACTATGACATATATAAAATAAATTATGAGAAGATGCATATATTTTTTAATATACTTTTTTCTTTTATCAATCATAGAAATAATGATTTTATCACCAACGGAAAAGGAAACAAACTAAGCACACATGGCAATCTTTTATTGCTGGCTGTCAAATTTATTTAAATATAGTATTACATAATATAAAAGAAAATAGTAGTAGTGCAGAGTATTTTATTTTGTTTCTACAGCCTCACCACCACACATAGATTGCCTAGATACGATAGATAGCAATAAACCCACGCGGATTCTGGCATTTATTACTTGATCGTTATCACCTCGTACAATAGTTGCCGTTGCGATTAAATCCAAAACCCCTATCTTCGCTGTTGGCGTTGGGAAGATTGTTTGCATCTTGTGGCCACGGAATGGGGTTATTAATATTGAACAGCTTAGTATAGACCTACAATTGATAAATGAATGGATTATCATATATGCTATAATATATTTTATTTTTTAAAAGAAATAGTTAAGCTTTAATATAATTGTAAAAAAAAAAAAAAAAAAAAGAACACACACAGATTTTACGTGGAAACCCTTTCGGGAAAAAACCACGGGCAGAGGAGAAGAAAATTCACTATGTCGAATTCGAATCAATTACAAGAGGAATAGACCATGTCTATTTATAGGCTTATAAAGCCATATTCTAATAGGAGTAGTAAAATTGAAACTCCTTATTCTAATCAATATCAAATAGATGGAGTTTAATAAGGTTTAAAAAACCTTATTTAAAATAAAATAAAAGAAGTGTAATTCTATAGGGATTCTTCTTTTATTTTATTTAAATAAGAATTTGGGTCACTTAATTCTAACAATCTCCACCTTGACACGAATTCTCAATAAACAAGTTCTTCATCGCGAACTTTCAACGAACAAGTTCTCCACCTCTTCCATAAAACCCTTAAGGATTTAACTTCAACAATGAACACCAACCAAGTCTAAGCAATGCTTAAACTTAGTTATAGGAAGTGACTTAGTCATCATGTCTGCAGGATTTTCATGAGTACTAATTTTGCTCACAACAATATCACCACGAGCAATAATATCACGAACAAAATGATACCGAACATCAATGTGTTTTGTTCTCTCATGAAACATTTGATCTTTTGTAAGGAAGATGGCACTGATCATCACAAAATATCATCTTGATTTGAAGGTCTTCATTGAGCTCACTAAAGAGTCCTTTCAACCAAATAGCTTCTTTACAAGCCTCGATGAATCGCCATGTATTCAAACGATTGGTAGACAAAGCGATCGTAGTTTGCAAAGTAGCTTTCCAACCGATTGCACATCCTCCGATTGTAAAGACATAACCAAAGTGAGAGATCTTCTTCTATCAAGGTCTCCAAAGAAAATCAGCATCAACATACCCAATGACTCCATCTCTAGTTCTTCCAAATCGTAAGCAAACATCAGTAGTACCTCGTAAGTATCTTAAAATCCACTTAACTGCTTTCCAATGTTCTTTACCGGGATTCGCCATGTATCTCGCTAATTGCACTAATCGCATATGATAAATCTGACGTGAACAAACCATAGCATACATGAGAGATCCCACCGCACTAGAGTATGGAACATGTGACATATACTCAATCTCATCATCCGATTGTGGAGACAAAGCCGATGAAAGTCCAAATGGGTCAAGCTAAAGGAGTATTAATGAGCTTAGCACTCTGCATATTGAACTCGCAAAGAACTTTCTCAATGTACCCTTCTAACTTAGGTACAATTTACTTGCTTTTCTATCTCTCGAGAATCTCCATACCAAGTATCTTCTTTGTTGGTCCTAAATCTTTCATCTCAAATTCTTTACTTAGTTGGGCTTTGACCTTTTTATCTCTTCTTTTTATCTTTTCTTTGCTATCAACATGTCATCAACATAAAGAAGTAGATACACAAAAGAACCACCACTGCTTTTTCTTAAAGTAAACACACAATTGCCAAAACTACTTCTTTTAAAATCATGAGAAGTCATAAAGGAATCAAACCTCTTGTACCATCGTCTCGGTGGATTGTTTCAAACCGTAAAGAGACTTTTTCAAATAAGCAAACATAGTCCTCTTTTTTCTCGAGATCAGTAAAACCCTCTGGTTGTTGCATGTAAATATCTTCCTCAAGCTCTCCATGCAAAAATGCGCTTTTACATCTAATCGCTCAAGCTCCAAATCTTGCATGGCCACAATACCAAGCAAAGCTCGAATCGAACTATGCTTCACAACCGGGAGAACACATCTCAGTAAAGTCCTCTCTCGAATTTGATCAGTAACCCTTTGCAACAAGCCTTGCTTTATATCCGGGTTCTTCAACTCCCGAGTCCCTTCTTCTTTTTAAATACCCATTTACAAATGAACAACCTTTTTACCTTTAGGAAGTTTCACAAGATCCCATGTTTTATTTTTGTGGAGTGATTCTATTTCCTCTTGCATAGCAACCATCCACTTTTCTCGAGTCTTTACAGATTAACCACCTCGTAATAATTTGACGACTCTTGGCTTGCATCTATATCTTCACCACATTTAAAGCATAAGCAACTAGGTCACCTCGAAAGATACTTCTTTAGAGGTTTAATTTCTCTTCTAGTTCTGTTTTTGGCGATAGAGTATTGTGGTGAAGAAGCAACTCTATTCTAAATTTTTGTAATTGACTTGAGGAGTTGTCTCTGTATTAATCTGATGCTCCACCGCTTTTGATTTTCTTTATTGGAAGAGTCTTTAAGAGATAAGTTAGGTAGCATAGCGGTTTCATCAAAAACAACATCTCTGCTAATCACAACTTTTCTATTTTCGTGACACCATAACTTATACCCTTTTACACCAAACTTATAACCAAGAAAAACACATTTAATGGATCTTGGTTCCAATTTTCCATTATTAGCATGAGCATACGCGGAGACACCCAAAAATCTTTAAATCGAATAATTAGCGGGATTACCATACCATACCTCTTGTGGAGTCTTTTTCTCAATGGCAATGGATGGAGATCGGTTGATCAAAAACATGCGATGAGAGGTCGCTCGCCCAAAAAACGACTTTGGTAAGTTGGCATTTGACAACATACATCGAACCTTCTCCATGATCGCTCTGTTCATTCGCTCGCAACACCGCTTTGTTGTGGAGTATGACGAATCGTCAAGTGTCTCACGATCCCTTCCGACTTGCACAGGCTTTATTAAACTCATCGAACAAAACTCTAAGCCATTGTCTGCATGCGGAGGTATTTTATTTGTTTTCTGTTTGTTTTTCAATCATAGCTTTCCAAGACTTAAATGCGAAAACACATCGCTTTTACTTCAAGAAGAATGCCCAAACTTTTCTAGAAAAATCATCAATAAAAGTTAGCATATAATTGGCTCCACCTCTCGAAGGCACTCTTGATGGCCCCACGCATCGTAATGAATATACTCCAATGTTCCTTCGTGTTATGGATTCCTCTAGTGAATCGAACTCTCTTTTGCTTCCCAAAAACGCAGCGCTCACGAACTTCGTTTGCAAATTCCTTGCCCATCAAGAAGTCCTCTTTGCTCAATTCGCCATGCCATTCTCACTCATATGCCCTAGGCGCATATGCCAAAGTTTAGTAATATCATCATCCGATAAAGAAGAGGAAGCGACAATTGCATCACCAATAACAAAGAGAACCCCCGCAAAACATATAACTTGGTAGCCTTTCTCGCGCCTTTTCATCACAATGAGGAACCTTTGGAAATCTTCAAAATCCCACTTTCACTACGTATTTGTACCCTTTTGAATCAAGAGTACTCAACGAAATTAAATTTCTCTTCAATTACGGAACATGCCGTGCGTCACTAAGTGTTCGACAACTCCATCAAACATCTTAACTTTAATTGTTCCAACACCGCAATTTTACACGAAGCATTATTTCCCATCAAAACAACACCTTCGAATACTGTTTCATAATTTGTAAACCAATCCACTCTCGCTTCTCTTTTGAATTATTGACAGAGGCAACTAGAAGTTCACCATCACCGTAGTCTTCTACAATATCGCCTTCACCGTAATTTTTCTCGTTGTTTTTTCCTTTGATTTGCAAATTCCTTTTAATTTTGTTCTCAGAGCTTGTAGCACTCGGATTTAATGTGCCCTTTCTTCTTGCGAAGTTACAAGTTTTACCTCTGTTTGAAGACTTTGATCTACCCTTAGATTTATCATGAGGATTTCGCTCTCGTGTCCTTCCACGATCATCATCATCATTCGATCTTGTCTCCCACGAACGATGAGACCCTCTCCTTGAGAGTCGGTTTTAACCACAAGATGCTTCATCTTATCATACAAGGTCAAAGAATCATAAACCTCATCAACTGTGAGAGACTCGCGGCTATATAAAATCGTGTCTCTAAAGGTTGAATAAGACGGGGCAACGAACAAAGCGTAATCAACCCTAGATCTTCCTTATCATCTTTGAACCTCCATGGCCTCTAAGTTTGAGAGAATTTCTTTAAACATCATTAAGTGTTCGTGTACGACGCACCTTCCTCCAAACGATGAGCATAAAGACGTTGCTTCATATGCAACTTGCTAGTTAAAGTTTTTTCGACATACATATTTGTTCTAGCCTCTTCCATAATGTCATGCGGCGATCTTCTCCTTCATCACATCCTCGCAAAATTTCATTAGACAAATGCGGATGTAATCGTGTTAGTGCCTTTCGATCCTTGCGCTTATTATCCGCCTCCGTCAATGTCGAAGGCATCTTATCTACCACTAGCGGGGCTTCCTCTAAATCCATCTGTGCAAGAATCGCCGCATCTTTATCTCGCCACAACGCGAATCGGTGTTGCGATCCAACAATGAAATTTCATACTTCAATGACGCCATTATCGTGATCGAGATGAAAACCCTGAAGCTCTTGATACCAATTTGTAAAAATTAAAAAAAAAAAAAAGGAAGAACACACACAGATTTTACGTGGAAACCCTTTCGGGAAAAAACCACGGGCAGAGGAGAAGAAAATTCACTATGTCGAATTCGAATCAATTACAAGAGGAATAGACCATGTCTATTTGTAGGCTTATAAAGCCATATTCTAATAGGAGTAGTAAAATTGAAACTCCTTATTCTAATCAATATCAAATAGATGGAGTTTAATAAGGTTTAAAAAACCTTATTTAAAATAAAATAAAAGAAGTGTAATTCTATAGGGATTCTTCTTTTATTTTATTTAAATAAGAATTTGGGTCACTTAATTCTAACAATAATTACCATATGAAAAAAGTGAGGTCAGTCTGATGCTATACCATGGGAAATAATTACTTAGAAACTGAGATTAATATTTACCTCATTATTACGGGTCCAAAAAACGATCCACTTGCAGGTATCATCGACTTCATACACAAAAGCTCCGATCACATAGTTGGCTGGCAGAATATGCGGAAAAGTTATTGCTGCATTCCTGTTCAGGTCCGGGAGAGGTACGTAGTTCGACGAACGCAATATTAGATCCTGGCCAGCATGATTTGTGTAGTAGTGGTAACAATAGTAGCCATTTGTAGTTGGTTGATACAAATTTAAGCTATATACTGAGTCTGATTTTTGATTTGCTTGTGTTGTGCTTTATGCAGGGTTCCATACACACATATTTATACACAGGTTTATTAATTAACCAAGGTTATGACTTCATCAAAAGTTCTAACTATATTTATAGCGTTGTAACTATAAAACTTTTGTCCTTTTTCTTTCAATTCATTGTCCCGAAAACATAACTATATTTATAACGTTGTAACTATAAAACTTTTGTCCTTTTCCTTTTCCTTCATTTCATTGTCCCGAAAATTAACATAAATCTATTCATATAATTAAGCTGCCCTCCTATCTATAGAAAAAGAAAAGGGTAAAATGGCATTCACATCCCTATAACCATCAAACTTTTGTCTCTTTCTTTTTCAAGTTCATTGCATCGAAATGATCAACTCATTAAGGTGGATCTCCTCCCCCCCCCAACCCTCCCACCCACCCAAGTTTATACAATCAATGTCATTTTTAAATATCGTGACTAAAATTTCAATATATAATATGGTTAGTAGCATTCTTAATTTATTAAATATTTTTTTTTCTCAGTAATGATATTAGAAAATCACGTATGCAGTAAAGACTGACAAATGCCTAATATCCCTTTAATAAACAAACCATACCCAAAAACAGACGCACACACCTACAAAATGTTGGGAAGAAACCGAACAACCGAACGGAAGCGAAGCACAACCGGTGTTCTTTCTCTCCCTATAACTCTTGTCAAATATTATGGCAAGCACAATAGCACAAAAATATGTTCTCTAGCAACCTATCAACCACAAATCAACCAATGCAACCACAACAAAAATGATAAATAGAGACACCGATATTTTTACGTGGAAAACCCCTCTAAATCAAGGGTAAAAACCACGGGACTTTAGAGTCCGATCAAAAGCTCCACTATAATCAAATGTTCAGCTACAAGATTACAATATCAAGCCTCACTACACCAAAACAGACTTTTAGCGGCGTTTTTTTGGGCTTTTAGCGGCGTTTTTAAGCGCCACTAATAGTACTTCATACTTTTAAAACGCCGCAAAAACGCCGCTACTGAAAACCGCCAGAAATTAGTGGCGTTTTTGAAAAACGCCGCTATTGTATGGGCTTTTTCGCGCGCTTTTAAAAAAACGCCGCATTCTGTGTATGGGCTTTTAGCGCGCGCTTTTAAAAAAACGCCGCTACTGGTAGGGGCTTTTAGTGGCGCTTTTAAAAAAACGCCGCTACTGGTGGGAGCTTTTAGCGCGCTTTTTAAAAATCGCGCGCTAAAGGTAGGGACTTTTAGCGCGCTTTTTAAAAAAACGCTATTCTGTAGGGAGCTTTTAGCGGCGCTTTTAAAAAACGCCACTAATTTGCACAGATCTCTGTGCAGCACTTTTTCCCAATATCCTACCCTCCTGCAGTAAAAACCACCAAAAACAAAGAACAATTGCATATAATTCCAACCCAATGCAGCAAATAAAACATTTAAATCTCAGTAAAAGCATTAAATCTAAACAAATACTTCAAATTTAATAAAAGATGATATTTATTAAAAAATGAATCATAATTCAAACAATTCTTAGAATAATGTTTAACTTTAATATTATTATTATTACTTTAATTATTATTACTTTAATCATTATTATTATTATTATTACTTTAATCATAATAATAATTATTATTATTATTACTTTAATCATTATTATTATTATTATTATTATAATAAGCAGTGGTAGTAGGTAGATGTTTAGCTGAAATTTGTTTGTTTTTTATCACCCTATTATATGTCATGGCATTATGCCTCAAATTGAAGTTAATGAACATACACATTTTCTTCTTCATTTTTTTTTTGGCTTTCACTCAAGCAAATAGCTTAAGCTTCATATCTGATTTCTTTTCTTTGCTTAACAAGCATCTAGGATCGCAACATTCTTAGCAAATACCAAAATGTTGATTCTGTCTTTTATAGCAATGTTGATTCTTTTCCCTTTGTATCAAAATGTTTGACATTTAATTAAAATCCTTCAACATTAAATGGAATATTTCAGATCTAATCACTTTGTAAGTTGAAATATCTATCATCTTCAACTTTTATTGATAAGAAATGCTTTTATTTTATTTTTAAAATTATTAGTAGAATTACAATTACAATAAAACATATATGAACCAGTTATAGTCGAAATCAAAAACATAGTTTTAAAACATATTAATAATTAAAACATGTCAAAAATTAAATTAAAATAGTTTTAGAGATAACTCATATTTAGTGTAATTTAAGCTACAATAAATTTAGAAAGAGCTAATAAAAAATTGGTTTTTAAGGAAATTTTACAAGTATGTGTATAATCACAAATAACTACAACTAGACAAATCAACACAAAGTACACTTGAACTGAAATCTTCCATATATCTAAACAAATATCACATATGATGGACTTAAATCCAAAGTAAATGGGGGAGAATTTGCACGTGATAATTATGCATAGTGGGATTTAAATACTAAAATATGTCGTTTTTGTTATGAATATTTTAGCATTGAGTAGATGTTCATCAAACCAAGATAAGTTTAATATACAGTAAGACTTTAATATTTATTAGTAGTAGAGTTTTATGTCACGTATACTTCTTATATTTATAAATATTGACTTTGGAAAAGCATTGTAAATATGTTATGAAATAGCATAAACATACCTCTAATAAATGTTTAGAGAACACAAAATGCCAAATCAACACGTAAATGGTGCTTTGCCAACTTCTTCGATCAAATACCAAAATCAAATAAATTTCAAATATCTTCTTATCTAGAAACATCATTTTATAACACAATAATGGTTAGATTCTTGTCATTAAGAAACATTAATCAAGTTCATTTCCTTTACGAATGCAAAATGTGCTTCAATCTTATTCAATTGATTTTTACTACAATTATTAAAAACCATGCAAACATGTTTTTGCTTGCATAAACAGAACTGGATTTTCCTTTAATTTTTTTGGCGCTTTCAAATCAAACCTAGCTCCAAATGCCATTATCTCTTACATTCATCCATTTACCTTTAATTGTTTCACCCAAACTAAATGTCCATCATAATAAAAGAGCAATAAACAAAGTATTATTTCAAATGCAAAGGAAAGTAATAACCAAAAGCAAAATTAAACCATCCTCAACTTCATTTCCTTTCGAATGCAATGTGCTTCAATCTTATTCAATTGATTTTTACTACAATTATTAAAAACCATGCAAACATGTTTTTGCTGTACAAACAGAAACTGGATTTTCCCTTAATTTTTTTGGGCGTTTCTGAAATCAAACCTAGCTCCAAATGCCATTATCTTCTTACATTACCCATTTACCTTTAATTGTTTCACCCAAACTAAATGTCCATCATAATAAAAGAGCAATAAACAAAGTATTATTTCAAATGCAAAGGAAAGTAATAACCAAAAGCAAAATTAAACCATCATCAACTTCATTTCCTTTACGAATGTAAATGTGCTTCAATCTTATTCAATTGATTTTTACTACAATTATTAAAAACCATGCAAACATGTTTTTGCTTGCATAAACAGTAAACTGGATTTTCCTTTAATTTTTTGGGCGTTTAAAATCAAACCTAGCTCCAAATGCCATTATCTCTTACATTACTGTCCATTTACCTTTAATTGTTTCACCCAAACTAAATGTCCATCATAATAAAAGAGCAATAAACAAAGTATTATTTCAAATGCAAAGGAAAGTAATAACCAAAAGCAAAATTAAACCATCCTCAACTTCATTTCCTTTACGAATGTAAATGTGCTTCAATCTTATTCAATTGATTTTTACTACAATTATTAAAAACCATGCAAACATGTTTTTTTGCACAAAACAGAACTGGATTTTCCTTAATTTTTTTGGGCGTTTAAAAATCAAACCTAGCTCCAAATGCCATTATCTCTTACATTACTGTCCCATTTACCTTTAATTGTTTCACCCAAACTAAATGTCCATCATAATAAAAGAGCAATAAACAAAGTATTATTTCAAATGCAAAGGAAAGTAATAACCAAAAAGCAAAATTAAACCATCATCAACTTCATTTCCTTTACGAATGTAAATGTGCTTCAATCTTATTCAATTGATTTTTACTACAATTATTAAAAACCATGCAAACATGTTTTTGCTGTACAAACAGAAACTGGATTTTCCCTTAATTTTTTTGGGCGTTTCTGAAATCAAACCTAGCTTCAAATGCCAATCGTGGAATACTTATAAATTACAGGAAAAAATTCAATAGAAAGTCAGGATAATCAAAAACCAGATAATCGAAAACCCCACACAAAAACTAAACAAATCAAACAATACCTAAACACATACAAACCAAAATCGAAACAACAAATAAATAAAGAAATTGAATTATATATTAAGATTACCTTTGAATTGGTAAAGGCTTGGATTTCGGACAACGTTTAATCTCGCGTCCGATGCAAAATCTAGATGGAAATCGCATGACGGTGAGGACTAAAAAGCCCGAGCACAGAAACAATCAATCAAGACAATGAAAGCAGAAGAGATGAGAGAAACTAGCGAAAAACAAAAGTAAAATGAAAGCGTAGGTTTTGAATCGAAAACAATTTACTTCATATTTTTTGAATCGAAAACAAATCTACAAATTACGAAATGCGAGAAAAACAAAAATCAATGAATGAATAGTAAATAACACGGAGGAAACAAAGGATCGTCATGCATTACCTTTGACTGAGGAAAACAAAGTGAATGAAGAGGGAGGTGGGAGGTTCTCGAGATTTCCAATGAGAGCGGTAGGGGATTTGGGGAGAAATTAGGGATTAGGTGTGTTCGTCTGTTTGGGGGGCAGAGGGGGAAGACTCGGGGTAAAGACTAAGGAAAATGGTGACGTTTTGTCAAATGCAAAATACGTTTTGCGGCGTTTTTGTACAAGCGCCACTAATGCCTAAATTTAGCGGCGTTTATCGTATAAATACCACTAAAGCTGTTGATTTTTAAAAAAACGGCGTCGTTTAAACAGTAAACTCTGCGGCGCTAATTCATGAAACGACACCATTTTCTCTAAGTTTTGCGGCGTTTTTGGTAAAAAACGCCGCTAATCTCTTTCATTAACACTTTTGTTTTTTATTAAATTCCTTTTAAAACTAATTTTGCTTTGTTTGGAACAATATACCTTATTTGTAAAAAAACATAGTAATTTACAATGAAATTATTTTTAAAATTAATTTTTTTTAAATTCAGTTTTAAGCAATCTAGTTTAATTAATATATGATTTCTCTTTTACGTTTAAATAATTAAAACTATAATGAGAATTTAATATACTAATACTAATATTATCTTTTTTGCATTAATATAAGAAATTATTTAATATATAAACTTAAAATAAATCAGTCATATATATACCCATATATCTTTATTATTTTAAATAATTGTATTTTCATTTTTTTCATTTTTAACATATATTATTTCAATTTTTTTCTATGTGTTATTAATTTTTTGTAAAGATTTTAAATATTAAATTAAAAATATAACGTTTTAATTAATATAATTAAACTAGTTAAATACTAAATGTAACGTTTTTTAAATTGAGTGCTTGACTTTTTTTTGCAATTTTGGCTCTCATTTAGTCAAAACCCTAAATCTTAGACTACTCCGGCTAAACCCCCTAAACATTCAACCATAAGCCCTAAACTATAACCCCTAACACATAAACCCTTAACACTTAACACTTAACACTTAAACCCATAAACCCTTAATCTTAACCCCTAACCACTACCAGTACTTAAACCTTAATATCGTTAAACACTAATTAAGATTTTAAACCCTCAAGATTAATCCCTAAACCCTAAATTTAAAACCCTAAATATTATACCCTAAACCAAAAACACCAAAACACAAACCTCAAACGAAAAACCGAAAACCATAAATCTTAGACCATTAAACTCGAACTTTAAACTCTAAACTGCAAACGTTAAACCATAATTCGAGACCAATTTTTTGGGATTTCAGTTTCGGGATTTTGGGTCATATAGCTAACAGTCAAACCCTAAACCTAAACCATAAACCCTAAATCTTAAACCCTAAACCCTAAACTCAAAAATTAACCTAACATATTAACCATTTCACCCCAAACCCAAATTAACCCAAAACCCTAACCAATTAACCATTTTCCCTTAAACCCCGGCCCCTAACACTACAGTAAAACAGACTTTTAGCGGCGTTTTTTTTGGCCTTTAGCGGCGTTTATAAGCGCCACTAAAAGTGTTTGCGCGCTTTTGGAAGCGCATAAAAACGCCAGATTAAACCGCCGCAAAATTTTGCGGCGTTTATGTTGAAAAAACGCCGCTAAAGATCATGACTTTTAGCGGCGTTTGTGTTAAAAACGCCGCTAAAAGTCATGGTCTTTAACGGCGCTTCTCCCACAAACGCCGCTAAAGGTCGGACTTTTAGCGCGCTTCTCCACAAACGCCGCTAAAGGTCAAGACTTTTAACCCGGCGCTTTCTCCCACAAACGCCGCTAAAGGTCGTGACTTTTAGCGCGCTTCTCCCACAAACGCCGCTAAAGGTCAAGACTTTTAACGGCGTTTCTCCCACAAACGCCGCTAAAGGTCGGACTTTTAGCGCGCTTCTCCCACAAACGCCGCTAAAGGTCAGACTTTTAGCGCGCTTTTTCCACAACGCCGCTAAAAGTCACGAAAAATAAAAAAATAAAATATTATCAAAAGAATAAAATTAAAATATTATAAAAATATTTAAGGAAAAATAGTAAAATTAAACATTTTTCAGCCCATAACATTTAAACCAAAAAAATTCAAGCTCCTTGAGGCTTGCTGCAGCCTCTTCTCCGATCCTAGCCAACATTCGATCTGTTCTCTCTCCTTGTTGGTTAAACTCGGTAGTTCTTTGCTCGACATGATCATTAAGTGACGCAAATCCTGAAAAGATTGTCGTCTGCTTCAACTCAGACACTAACTTAAGCAAAGAATCAGCTGCCTGGACCTACAGTCAGTATATTGGTAATGTAAGAACGGTGACAATGAAAAAAGATGATAATGAATATTCTTTAATCCGAGCTGTGGACTTTGTGAAAATGGTTGTACCGTGGATTTATATCATCTATCATGTCAGATATTGGAACTCAAAATGTATCATTGTCTATGTACATTTAACAAATGTTGGTAAACAAAAAAGGGTTACTCACCATTCTGGCTGCCCGCATCTCCATCATGAAAGATTGTGAATTTCGAACCGGTGGATCATTTACCTACAATGAGGTGCAGCCATGTGAATATTACATTAAAGATAAATCTATCACCAATGAAATGACTCAAACAATTCCATAAGGTTCCAAATCTATAGAAGAACTCCTCATGGAAGCCTATTTCTGTCTCTAAAATTTCTTCCTTGATGCACCCCATTGATATAAATTAAGTTTATCCAATATACTTAAATCAGTTTAATATGCAGTTAGAGCTAAAAGAAAATAACATTTTAAGTTTTTATTGCAACAGAACATCAAGGGGAGGACATATGTCCAAAATATAGAACCAGAAAATTACATCCGAACAGAAAATGAGAAATTAAGATAAGAATCATTCGTAACCTTATAATTTGAAAGCCACTTTAAAAACATAAATTACCAAAATATCAACTCTAATACAGACTACAAAGAGTTGTATAAAAGACATACACGGAAGCTCAAAAGAATTATAAGCATCTAGGCGCAGTGCCCCTTAAATGTTGTTTAAAAATGAAAAGGAAAGGAACACATCAGTTCACCATAGTAGACAGAATCTGTATAGATTTGACATCAAAATAAACGACAGCTTCCACAAATGATTAATCAAGATCTTAATGCATCAAACAAAATGATGTGCTTTTAAATGATCAACACTAGTGTTTCCCTCCTTAACCCTCACTCTCCATGACCACATTCATTGCATTAGTAGTTGAAATTGTTACCACCTACTTTTAAAAGAAAAGGAAGATGGAGCAGCCAGCAAATTATATTCCCATTAAATGATGACCAATTTAATACCATAGAAAATAATAATAATAGGATTATAAAAAACCTTAACACTCAGTAGAACATGCACAAGAAACAACCTCATTCCAAGGAAAAAAGATATTATAAAACCATATCTAATGACAAAATCATTTATCCAACAGATGTCCTATAAGTGATACTTTCACCAAATTCAGGTTCAATACCCAAGGTAACCTATTTTACACTAGCTCCCCCCAATTCCACACAAAATTGAAGGCTATTAAAATATTACAAAAACTGAAAAAAAGAAGGCATGATAACTGAAAGACAATGCATATCTCTATATTCCCATGTAAAGAGGTAATGACCTGAAAATTTGCCATAAATTAGCACCAAGATCAGTATCAGTTAAAAGTAGTCCTTAAAAGCTCTACGCCCAAAATCAACAGAAAGCTAAGCCCATATAATACTGAAACACAAAAGGGTAGACCTGAATAAAAAGTATATATCACAGCAGACAAATCCCAGATTCAAAATGCCTGCAGTAAGTGAAAGACATAACTTAAAAACCAAATATATATTTCAATCACTATAAAATCATTCAATCAATAGGAGTCAGAATTCTCACTTCCAGCCCCAAAGTTGTTGTTTTTTTAAAATTCATAATTACCAGCAGTATATAATTACTTTTTGATTTAGTAATATAGTCTGACTATAGAATACATATAAAATTTTGTATGCATGTATCATAAATGTTTTAAGTTTTTATTTGATTATAAATATCATTTGCTAAAAAGGAGCAATAAAATGTTTCCATACGCGATTCATTAATTAATATTCTTTTATGATTATGCTGCTTAATTAAAAAGATATTTATTTTAAACAAAATTCTCAAAATCACAATCACATTTAATATACCCTATAATTATTATTAAAATGGATAAATAAATTAATAAACAATTAAAAACAAATCCCAACCCGAAATAGAAAAAAATCACAATTGGGGTCACCTGTCATTCTCTCTATTTGGTTAAGTAATATGTTATGTTAAATTATATTTCAAGTTTCCAACTATAAATTACTTTATTGATTTCTTTTATAAGAAAAAGAAACCATTGATCAGCATGTACCCATAATTTCATGCATCTAGTAGTGGAATTCACTCTTTTCTTTTACCTTTTGGAAAAAAGAAATCTCTTTTCTCAGATTTATTATAATCTTACAAAAGAAAACAAAGAAAAGTTAAATTCTAGATTTTCAAACCCCAAGTCAGAAAGTTTAAGCTTTTTATCATATCTAATTGTACCTTGTTTGTAAAAAAGGTGAGATTCACATAATACCAGCTTCAAGGTAATAATAAAGTCCTTACCAACTAGTATTAAGCTGGTCATAAAAATACAGCAAAATCATTTCTACAACAATAATCTATTATTGTTTATATTATACTCTTTACAGGTAGGAACTAGCACCTTTAGGGGGCAAAAAGAATTTATAAATGAATACCTTTATGAGAAGACTCTTCCAAATAAAATCCCACTGAAAATAAGCGCACCAAACCAATTGTTGGACAAAACCTTACAAGAGAAAAAGGAAATGTGAGCTGAGTACAAATAAAAACAAACATTTAGGCAAAAGCAAATATCCAGTAAACAAAAACCTATATACAATTCTTTTTTCGTCTTACATGTGTGAATACAATAAAAAATAAGGGATTTTGTAGACTGAGTTTTCAAAGTTTTATCCTATTTAAAACAATACAAGCCAAGTACTAGAGTCAATAATATAATTTTCAAAAGAAAAGGTTTGACTTTTCAAGTCTATATAACAGTGCTTATAATTAAATAATTAATATAATATAAATAAAAAAATAGCGAAAAATAAAAGAACAAGCCTGCTTGCCATTTAAATAATTCATGTTATATGCAGCCAGCTTCTTTCAAAAGAAAAATTTGTACTTAATGAGTAGATTATATGACATATCCAGCTGTAACCTTTTATCTTTTATGATTCTTAGAGGATACCAATCAATCATGACCCACTTTAAAAATTTTATCTACACATAGAGACAGCAATGAAAATCTTGTATAAATATATATATATATATATATATATATTAATGGAAAATGACAATAGGTGACAGAAAAGTGAGAAATGATTTTATCCACCTTCACATGTATGTTGAAAAGAAAAGATGCTTACATTAATAATGTCGCTTCATCTACCTTTTTTCTTTTCCTTCCATTTTAATATTACGAAAGGAAGAAGAGAGAAACAAGATTTACCTTGTAGTCATTGACAGAATCATATCCCAGAACAATATCACCCATTTTACCTGAAAATTATGAGGGAAAGTTTGAAATAAGTGAAGAACAAAAAGCTGAAACTTAAAGAAGACACATGAAGAAACAATCCAAAGGTTTTCAAGTTTGGGAGTGTTTTGGAGAGAAAAATAAAATCGAAGGGGTAAAGTTGAAGAGAAAGAAACAGACCATTCAGGAGGAAGACTGAAACAATAGTTGCACCCCAGTTGGTGAATTTAACACTCAGATCACCTTTCTTCAGCTCATATATCCCAACCTTCTCCACTGCTGCTGACCCATTGATAATTGCAGAAGCAACTATAATGAACAAGGAAAACAACAACAAATATAATCTTACCTTTTGATCAAATCCAGCTACCTCCGTTAGAGCTCCTCGACTCCTCTTCCACGAACACCTTAAGTTCATCAACAGGCCACTCAAATCCCTTAAATTTCGTCTCCAATTTTTCCTTCTTTGAACCGCTTATCTTGGACGATATCGCTGCTAGAATGACCGGATCTAAATAAACAATTAACAGTAAACTATTAGAGCCCCAAATTAGAAATCAAGCTTTTTAGGGATACCCATTTCATTTCTCACCATCTAAGAATCAACATGAGAAAGGGAAAAATAATAAAGATAAATATAAAGAAAAGGAAAAGAAAAACCAAAAGGATTTAGAAATGGATGGAAACCGTGTCAAGTGGGGAATTCAATATACACATGTGAAACAAGGAAACAAATCACAAATCATACCCCAAACTGTTCAAGGCAACTGCCATGGGGAATTTCTCCGAACGAAATAGCAAATAAACAAAGGCATCTTTCTAAATTTGCAGGAGAACCCATCAATAACAAACAAATGCCAAAATAGATACCATGAACATAATATTCTTTTCTGGTCTCGCAATTTGAAAGGAGGGAAGAAAGAAAGGGGAGATTACCAGTTGGGAAAGGGGATGAAAACCTAGGCAGAAGGAGATATCTGCTGGGAAGAAGAAAAGAAGACTTAGCCGAAATTTGAGAAAATTGAGAAAATAAAAACCGCGCCGTTTCAATTCAGTTTTATTTCTTTTTGCGGCGTTTTGAAAAACAAACGCCACTATTAATCCTATTTTGTGGCGTTTTGAAACACAAACGCCACTATTAATCCTATTTTGCGGCGTTTTTATTTCTAGCGCCGCTAATACAAAAGTAAACGGCGCCGTTTTTAGTTAGCTTTTTGCGGCGTTTTTGCTCAAAAACGCCGCTAAATACCTTGAATATTAAAATAATATTGTTTAGTAATTTTTAAATTGAATTGGTATTAAAATAATATTAAATCTTTTCAATAATTTTGAAAAAAGAATATATATTTTAAATTTTTTTGAATAAAATAACTTTTAAATTATTACAATTATAAGGACTTTTTTTTAAAATTAATCTTATTGTTATTATTTTCATAATAAAATTCTTTCTGTTACAGTTAATTATAATTAATTTACATACATTAATTATAATTAATTTACATACTTTTGACATCTCTATTTATTATAATCATTTTAATTTACTATTTCAAAGAATAAAATATTTTTTTATACTACTAATATGTATTATTGATTTTTTTATACTACGTACTAATATATTTTACAATTATGTAAGAAATTATTTAATATATAAATTAAAAGAGATTAATTACTCTAAACCCTAAACCCCTATCCTATATCTCATAATCCCTAAATCATACAACATAAACCCCTAACCCCCTAACTATTAACCCTTAAACTCATGAAACCCTAAACTTTAACCCACAAACTATACAACATAATCCCTAAACATTTAAAATAGAAACTCCTAAACCTTACACCCTAAATTATATATGCTAAACCATAAACCCTAAACTATAATGATAATTAATTTAATATATTAAAATTAATATATCTATTTTACAATTATGTAATAAATTATTTAATATATAAATTAAAAGAGACTAATTACTCTAAACCTTAAACCTCTATCTTATATCTCATAAACCCTAAATCATACAACATAAACCCCTAACCCCTAATCCCTAACCATTAACCCCAACCCATAACCCTTAACCATTAACCCTTAAACCCATAAAACCCTAAACTTTAAACCATAAACTATACACCATAATCCCTAAACATTTAATATAGTAACTCCTAAACCTTACACCCTAAATTTTATATGCTAAATCATAAACCCTAAACTATAATGATAATTAATTTAATATATTAAAATTAATATATGTATTTTACAATTATGTAAGAACCCCTAACCCTTAACCCATGAAACCCTTAATAATCAATCATATATACCCAAAAAAACTTTCAAATCATTTATGGCGTTTTCCCAAAAGCGCGCTAAAGATCGACTTTTAGCGGCGTTTTTCTGAAGCGCGCTACACAAAGATCGACTTTTAGCGGCGTTTTCCCGAAGCGCTAAAGATCGAGACTTTAGCGGCGTTTTTACAAAAGCGCCGCTAAAGATCAGACTTTTAGCGGCGTTTTTGAAGCGCCGCTAAAGATCGACTTTTAGCGGCGTTTTCCCGTAAGCGCTGCTAAAGATCGACTTTTAGCGGCGTTTTTACAAAAGCGCCGCTAAAGATCGAACTTTTAGCGCGCTTTACTAAAAACGCCGCTATTTATCCTTTTAGCGGCGTTTTTAAAGTAAACGCCGCTATTGCTCAGTTTTTTGCGGCGTTTTCCTTCAAACGCCGCTAATGTGTAATTTTAGCGGCGTTTTCCTTTAAAACGCCACTAAAAACGCCGCTAAAAGTCTGTTTTGGTGTAGTAACCATTAATTAACACTTAAACATTAATACCACTAAACACTAAGATATTAATCACCAAAATAACAAACCCTAAACCATGAAATTAACATACTAAACATTAAACCCTAAACCATGAAATTAACATACTAAACATTAAACCCTAAATCAATTTTAATAGCTTAATTTGTAACTTAAATGAAAACTTCTAAATTATTTACTTAGCAATTTGTAATTTTTCATAATTAAGTAACTAAAATGGAACTTTATCATTGCTTATAAGTGAATTAATTAAGATAAAATATAATTCAAAGCAAGAATAAGGAAAAAATGCGAAAAAAATTTTAATGGCGTTTGTAGAAAAGCGCCACGCTAAAAAAGTGAAAGCGATTCGGCGTTTGTAGAAAAGCGCCGCTACAAGTCGAAGCGATTCATGGCGTTTGTAGAGAGAAGCGCCGCTAAAAGTCGAAGCGATTCATGGCGTTTTAGAGAAGCGCCGCTAAAAGTCGGGCAGCGATTCGCGGCGTTTTTAGAGAAGCGCTAAAAAGCTCGAAGCGATTCTGCGGTGTTTGTAGGGAAGCGCCGCTAAAAGTCGGTGCAGTTGCGGCGTTTGTAAAGAAGCGCTGCTAAAAGTCGGTGCAGTTGCGGCGTTTGTAAAGAAGCGCCGCTAAAAGTCGGGGCGGTTGCGGCGTTTGTAGAAAAACGCCGCTATATACCATTTTTAGCGGCGTTTTTGGAGTAAGCGCCGCTACTGTTCATTTTTTTTGCGGCGTTTTCCCTCAAACGCCACAATTGTACAATATGGGCGGCGTTTTTCATCCAAACGCCACTAAAAACGCCGCTAAAAGTCTTATTTGGTGTAGTGCCTACAATAAGCATTCAACTCCAACAAGGCTAACAATATGTAATCTTTAGCAAAAGAGAGAAAAATTGGAGAACATCACCAAAAAACGTAGCTGCTGTAAAACGGGTATTTCTGACGCTACAGGACTCGGATGAAAAATCTGACCGTACAAAGTCAAGAACACCTTGTCATCTAGCTGCTGTCCAAAAATCAGCTCAATCGAACCACGGATGGACCTCCGATTGAAGAGTTGATCACAGCTGCTCCAAATTTGAAAAATTAATTTTTCAGCTTCAAAGCTCTCTGTTTCTCACGTTTTTCTCTCTAAACTCTGATTTTGATTTTGCTCTCTGACTATATTAATATGCCACACACACACACCTCCATAAAAGACAAAAGAAAATGATGAAAAAGTCAAAGAAAAAACAAATAAACTTGCCATAAAACATGGCATGTTTTAAGGGTCTCCCACATAGTGGGACCCTTACCCAACACAAAAGCCACAAAAAAAACTTCACAAAATACAGAAAAGCCCTTCAACAAAAGCTGCTTATAGGTCAAAAGAACAAACACCATCATCTAATCCACTTAATACACCAGTAACAGCAAACTGCATACCTGAAACTATCATAATTATCACAGACCATATTCACCACCAAGCCTTTAATATCCTAGGTCTACTCATTCCAGCAGATGCTAATGCATCTGCCATTTCATTTCCATACACCTCAGCTATTGAAAATGATAACTTTCCAACGCAAATACTCCTCCTTTCAAAATATGCAAATGTAGCTTGTTGGGACCAAGGTATCCTTGATTTACCTAAAATTCAATTATAGACCACCCTCGAACCCATTTCAATAATTAATGAACCTGAACCCTTCCACCCCATGTCAATAAAAACATCCAGTGCTGTGATAATTGCTCCCAATTCAGTTGACTCAGCATCACAGGCATCACTCGGTCCCGAGAATAAAGCTCTAATAATACTTTCCTCATCTCTCAACACTCCTCCACCGTTAAAAGCACCCATAGAAGCAACTCCACTAACATTAAATTTCAGCCATCCATGTGGAGGAAAACACTAACCTATTGAAGCCGATTTAGAAAAACTGCACTTATACGGACAAAACCACCATAATCTCTCTTGAATCCGACACTCTCCGACAGTAGCCCTACCCATAATAATTCCCTCATCTTGGAGTGGAAGATCAAAGTATCCATTGACAACACTTTATTATCAAACACCATCTCATTCCTTGCAAGCCAAATAGACCAACAAGAAGCCGCAATTGCAATCAACCATATCTAGGTGAGTTATATTATTAAGGTCATGAAATTTATCATCTTTGTAGGCATGGTCAGTTTTAGTATCATAGTGAATATTTTCATCTTTTGCTTCCATTTCATCATTTTGAGATATAAAATTTGTTTCCATATTCTTTCCCTTCTTTTTAGTGGATACTTGATAAAATTTCACCAAATTCTCAGATGTACGACAGGTACGTGACCAATGCCCATTCATACCACATCGATGGCATAAATTCTCAACAATCTTTGAAGAACTATTTTGACCACATCTTTCTTGTCCTTCATTGTTGTTCTTTTTCTGGTGGTTAAAGGTATCATACGTATTAATAAAATTAAAAAAGTGGGTTTCAGATGTAGCATGCGCCGAATTTTGAAAAAAAAAATAATTTCGTTTTGTTTGCTGCTTTTTTTATTTAAAAAAAAGGTTATTGTTCAGGTTTTAATTGTTTTAGGCTTGATCCTCTTAAGGTTTTAATTGTTTTCAGCTTGACCATGGAAACAACATTAATTCATTGATATTTATATTAGAGTTTACATGCTTAAGAAAAAATGGGTTTTTAAGCTAATCAATTTAATCATCAATCAATAAGATATTTTTTATAATTTAGTAGGTGAAATTAAGTTTTGATGGATATTGGTTAAAATTGTTAATTTTTTTTATAGTTATATATTCAATTTTATGGATACTTTGGTGACCTCATGTCAACATAATACATGTTTAATTTTTTATTTTTTTTAAAATTTGGTTCTATAATATTTGGTTTTGACATTTTATGATTCTAAATATTTGGTCAAATTATGATATGGTTTACAGAATAAATTATGGGATATGCTAACTATTATGATTTTGATTTTAAGATGTTTAATTTGATGAGTTTAAACTTTGATGCATAGGTTTTTATTTTTATTAAGGATTAATCAATAAAATATTAAAGTTTTCGGTTTTTTATTGCGCTATTTAGATAGCCGTATTTTGAGAACTACAATTGATGACGTCACGAACTAACTAAAATACGAAAAAGGCAAGTGCACCTATCGAACAATAGTATAGCTATGGTGAGTCCGAAATATCGTATCCACGAGGACTAAAAGTACTAGTAATTACTATCTTTTTATTATTTAGCGTAATAATTAAATGAGTGTTCTAATCTAAAATTGAACTAACTAATTAATTATGAATGCCGCAGATATAAAATTGGGAAAATATTGAAGACAAATCAATAAGAGAGACAATACCCAGGAAAGAATCCACCTAGATTTCACTTATTATTCTGATTCTAAATCAAACAATTTATTCACTTGTCTTGATCCGTAGAAATCCCTAAATTATGTTAATATCTCTTTCGAGACTAAGAACATCTGACTCTAGGTTGATTAATTGAAATCTCTTTCTAATTTAAACCCTATTGTCGCATTAACTCGATCTACAGATTCCCTTATTAGATTTGACTCTAATCCGATGGATTTATGTCGTCTTATTTCTAGGATTGCAATCAACTCTGCTTAATAATGTTAGATCTACTCTTAAACAGGGACTTTTGCTTCACTGAATAAGTACATCAAACTTGAATTAATATCCTGAAAATATTAAAGCAAGAATTAAGAACACATAATTAAGAACAAGAACAAGTATTTATCATGTAATTTAGACAATTAAATAATGAGATCTATTGTAGGTTTCATCCTCCCTAGGTATTTAGGGAGTTTAGTTCATATTCATAGAGGAAAACCCAATAAAACTTCGAAGGAAATTTGACTGGAGATCTTCAATCTTGAATAAGATCCCGCTTCTGAATTGATTCCTACGGCTTCCTTCGAGTAATTTCTTCATTCTACTCTGCGTCCCCCATTAGGTTCTCTTCTAGTGTGTATTTATAAACTTTAGAATGCTCAGAAACCCTAAAAATTGGGTTTTTCTGTGTAACAGGGAAGCAGGGTGCGAAATCGACATGGGCTGGCACATGGGCGTGTGGCCAGCCCGTGTGGGTCCTGAAAACTCCGATTTTGGCCCCCTTTTTCACTCATTTTTTCCCAAATGCTCTCCTAGGTATAGAAACATGAATTTAAGGGATTGGGAGCATCAAATTCACTAATTCTCATCATAAATCATCCAAAAATATGCCAAGCATGGAATTAAAATATGTTACATTTATGATTTATCAAATATCCCCACACTTAAGCATTTGCTTGTCCTCAAGCAAAATCCTCAACTCAAAATTAAGCTTTCTCAATTCATAATTCTCATCAATAATGTTTTATCATAATTCAAAAATAATCACATATTGATAGTTTAACTAAAATAGTACTCAAGATTCAAACAATCTAAGTCACACATTTTTAAAACATGAAAACATACGTATTTCCCCTTATCTAAGTAATTACCTTTAATTCAAAACCGACAAGATTTGACATCCTCACTAAGATTCACTTAAATCACTCAAGGTGTTTATGGTTAAAAAATAAGCACTCAAAAGTCAAACATGGAAAGTCATTACCATAGGCTTGCATGAAAATCAAATCTCCACCACTATAAAATGAGATGATACACAAATCAAAAGGTATTTAAAGGGTTGTAATGGGGTTTGGGTTAAAGGTGTGGATAAAGGCTGAAATAGAGGGTTAGAATCGAGATCGAATTGACAATTTACCTAACTAGAAAAATAAACTAATACTGAATAATTACATCAATTGAAAACTTATCAATAATAACACGAGCTTCTTCTCAAAATGTGAAATTAACCGTTTAAGCTCAAATAACATAGAACTAGTAATAATTAAAATAAATGTACATTTTTTTCACTTTTTTTTGAGTTAAGGATAAAAGAGATAATTTAACAACTGGAACAAAAGAACATAGTTAGGCAACTGATCAAATCAAATCTCGACAAAAAGGGGGTCAATATAATAGGAAAAATTATCAATGAATCAAAAAGAATGAGTTATGGGTTAATATTAAGTGTAGATTAAGAAACGGTTTATTAGGCTTAAAGGGGTTCACTAAGGATTAATTATGAAGGTAGGCTTTTTGGGATAAGTGGGTTAAAACCTAGGTGCCTTTATCATCTTAGTATATCAAATCAAAGGTGTGGTCTCAATATGTATAATCGAAGCAAGTTCTAGAATAACAAATCAATATTGACACACTCATAACCAATAATAAAGTGAGCAAGAAAAGTGTATGCTTTAAAGGCTCAAAATCTCACAAAAATTACAATTTTTGATGTCAATCTCGTAAATCTCAAACTTTAAGGTAATATTTAAATTTAGGGAAACAACCTAGCAATTTTTTTATTATGAAAATAGACTTATCATGCTTGATTCTCTAATGTCTTAAAGTTTAAACAATCAATGCACAATTACCTATGAATTTAATCTAAAACATATCAATAAAAATAATGGTGGTTTGAAAGCTTTAATATTTATATAATGAATGATCGAGCCTAGAAACTAACTATTACCACGATTAAGGCAAGCGCACCTATCGAACAGTAGTATAGCTTGGTGGCAAGACCAGAATGTCGAACTCAAAGGAACCAAAAGTACTAGTACTAACTTTCTTTTTATTATCTAGCCTAAAAAATAAAGGGGATTGATGTTTATCTAACTAATTACTAAGCTAAGGATGCTAAGACACAGAGAATGAATTGGGAAAATACTTTTGGGAAAATCAATTGATTAAGACAATAGCCGAGGAAAATTCCACCTAGACTTCACTTGTTATTTAACTCTGAACCAGACAATTTATTCACTTGGCTTGATCCGTAGGATTCCCTAATTTATATCATTATCTTTCTCGAGACTAATAACGTCTAACCCTAGGTTGATTAATTGAAATCTCTTTCTAATTAAAACCCCTAGTGTTGCATTAACTCGATCTATGGACTCCCATATTAGGTTTGACCCTAATCCGGCAGATTTTCATCGTCCTATCTCTAGGAGTACGATCAACTCCACTTAACTATGCTAGATCTACTCTTAAACAGGGACTTTTTCTCTTCTGAATAAGCACATCAATACTTGAATCAATATCCTGGAATATTAAAACAAGAATTAAGAATACATAATTAAGAACAAATCAAATATTTATCATACAGTTCAGAAAACAATAACAAGCTCTGTCTTAGGTTTCATCCCCCTCAGGTATTTGAGGGGTTTAGTTTATAATTATAAAAGAATACATCTCAGAAGAGATTAAATAACAAAACATAAAGAAAAACCCTAAAACCCCTGAAGGAAATTGAAGGGAAAATCCTCAGTCTTGAGTGTGATTTCGGCTTCTGAGATGGATCAACTGGCTTTCTTTGAGTAATTCCCTATATTCAGCCCTCTCTGGCTTCGCTCCCCTCTTTAGGTCATACTTAGGGTATTTAAATAGACTTCAGAATGTATTTCTTAGCCTCTAAGTACCCTTTTCCGAATGGAATTAAAATAGGTCACGGTAGGGACACGCCCATGCGCACGTCCGTGTGAATCGAGTCTAGGGCCGTGTTCAAGTCTGCTAAAGTGGCACGGTCGCGTGGAACGCCCATGTGGCGAACTCTAGGCTGTGTTGATTTCTTACTTTGGCCCATTTTCTTTGTTTTCGGCCTGTTTCTCATTCTTTTCATCCTCCTATGCCCTCCTAAGTATAAAACATGAAATTAAAGGATTAAGAGCATCAAATTCCACAATTCAAGGGATAAATCATCCAAAAGTATGCCAAATGTGGGATTAATTTATCAAATACCCCCCATACTTAAGCATTTGCTTGTCCTCAAGCAAAATTCTCAATTAACATTCATTCTTCTCAACTTATAACTCCTATCAATAATGTTTCGAAATAATCCATAAGTAATCATACATTGAAAATTCAACTAAAAGAACATCAAAGTTTCAAACAATCCAAGTTGAGCATTTTAGTCATGAAAAAATAGGTATCCCCCTTATCTAAGTAATCACCTTTGATTCAAAATATCACAGGGTTAACATCTTCACTAAGGATTAGCTCAAATCGCTCGAAGTGTTTAAGGGACAATAAAATAAACACTCAATAGTCAACATGAAAAGTTATTACCATAGGCTTGCATGAAAATCAAATCTCCACCACTAAAAATTGAGATGATACATCGATCAAAAGGTCTTTAAAACGGGTTGTAACGTGGCTTGGTTAAGGGGTGTGGTCACAGGCTGAAAGAGTTAGAATCGAAAGATTACTTAACCAAAAAAATACTGATACTGGGGAACATATTCCTAAATGATTCGTAAAACTGAACTTTCTTCTCAGAAAATGGAATAAACCATTAAGCTTAAATAACATAGAACTAATGAAAATACTTCGATTTTTTTATTTTTTATTTCTTAAAGATCGAATCAAATCTTAATAATAGACTTTACAAGAAAAAAGGGAAAACATAGCTAAGTAATCTGTTCAAATCAAATCTCGACAAAAAGGGTTAATTCAATAGGGAGAATTCTTAATGAATCAAAAAGAGTGAGTTTTTAGGTTAATATTAAGGGTATGTCAATGAATGGTTTATTAAGATCAAAGGGGTTCACTAGGGGTTAATTACGAAGGTAGGCCTTTTGGAAAGTAAGTGGGTTAAATCCTAGGTGTCGTTATCATCTCAGCATATCAAATCAAAAGTGTGGTCTCGACATACATAACCGAAGCAAGTTCTAGAATAACAGATCAATATTGACTCACTCAAAGCAACAATAAAAGTGAACACGAAAGGATGTATGCTCTAAAGGCTCAAAATCTTACAAAAATTATTGGCTTTTGATGTCAACCCTGTGAACTTCAAACTTTAAGATAATTGATTGCTGTAAAATCAGAGTGTTAAATATTTATAAAAGAATGAACAAAACTGGAGACTAACTCTGACAATGATATTAAGGCAAGTGTACCTATCGCACAGTAGTATAGCTTAGGCAAGACCGAATGTCGAACCCAAAGGAACTAAAAGTACTAATACTTACTTTCTTTTTATTATTTAACCTAAATAGGATAAAGGTTGCTTTTAAACTAAATTGACAACAACTAAACTAAGGAAACAAAGACAAAAAGACGACTTTGGAGATAACTTGAAAAAGACTCAGTTGATTTTGATGATACCTTCGGGAAGAATCCACCTAGACTTTGCTTATTATCTAACCCTAAATTATATGATTTCTTTACTTAGCTTGATCCCTGAGACTCCCTAACCTATGTTAAACCCTCTCTTGAGGCAAATAAGGTCTAATATAATAACCCCATAGGAAAGCAGTAAATCGATCAATGGATTCCCATATTAGGTTTCACCCTAATCCAGTAAAATCTCGTAACCCTATCTCTAGGCACCGGATCAACTCCGCTTAATTATGTTACATCTTCTCTTAGGCATAGTCTATTCCTCCTCCACCTAAGCACATTAGATTTAAACTAAGCAACATAATTAAGAGCAAACTAAGTAATTTATCATATAACTTAAAAATCAAATAATAAAATCTGTCTAGGTTTCATCCCCCTTCAGGTATCTGAAGGGTTTAGTTCATAATGTAAAAAGAAAACATCACAATAGAAAAGATAAAACAAAACATAAGAAAAATCCTAAAACCCTCTGAAGGAATTGAAGGAGAATTCCTCCATCTTGAGTATAACTCCGGCTTCTTGGGATGAATCAACTGGCTATCCTCGCGTTATTCCCTAACTCTGACCTTCTCGGCTTGGCTCCTTGGCCCAGCTTTCGCTCCCCCTTCAAGGTGGTACTTGGGGGATATTTATAGGCTCTTGGAATGCGATTCTTTCTCTCTAAGTATCCTTTTTCGACTGAAATTGCTCTTTCCAGCGACAGAGGCACAGCCATGTCACACGCCCGTGCAAATCGAGACCTGACCGTGTTCAGATTTCTACTTATGACACGACCGTGTGCGGTGGTGATGAGGCCGTGCTCCAGTGTTCATCGAGACACGGTCGTGTGGTTCTTGGCCCAAGCCGTGTCAATTTCGTGGAAAGGCCCATTTGCTTCGTTTTAGGCCCGTTTTGTGTTCTTTTCATCCTCGGGTGCTTTCCTGGGTATAAGACATGAAAAGAAAGGATTACAAGCACCTTTTTATATAAAACAAAGCTTAAATCTTCAAAAAGCATAATAAATGTGGGATTAAAATATGTTACTTTTACAGTTTATCAAATACCCCCACACTTAAGCTTTTGCTTGTCCTCAAGCAAAATTCTCAATTTACAATTAAAACGAAGTTTCCACAATTTATAATCTTTATCGACAGTGTCTTATCCTAATTCACAGATAATTCATACATGGATAATTTAATTCAAAGTGTCCTAAAGATTCAAACGAGATAAGTCGTAAGTTGTACCTTGAAAAAATAGATGTTTTCCTTCTTTTAAATAACTACCTTTTCAATTCAAAATCGACGAGGATTGATATCCTCACTTAGGATTCACTTAAATCACTCGAAAGTGTTTAAGGTTCAGAAAAAGATCGCTCAGAAGTCGAACCTGAAAAGTTAATCCCATAGGCTTGCTTGAAAATCAAATCTCCACCACTGTAATATGAGATGACAAGTAGATTAAAAGGTCTTTGTTCGGGTTGTAACGGGGCTAGGGTGAAAGGTATGGTTACAGGCTGAAATTAGAGGGTTAGAATCGAGATTGACTTGACAAGTACCTATCCTAAAATCTTCTGAAATTTCATCAATTGAAAAAGTAATAAACTTACTAATACGAGCTTTTCTTCTTGGAAATAGACTTTGATTGCGTAAGCTCACTTTTCATACTACTAATATTGAAAACTTGATTTTTTTTTAAAAAAATAAACTAAATCAAGAATAATAAACTTCGGTAACTGATTAAATCAAAACTCAATTAAGGGGTAGTCAAAAGAAAGAGTAATAACAAATACAAGGCTGTAGGTTAATATTAGTGGGTGAGTCAATAAAAAGGGTTTGTTAGGATCAAAGGGGTCCACTAGGGGTTAATTGTAAGGGTAGGCTATTTAATGGAATTAGTGGGTTAAGACCTAGGTGCCTTTATCATCTCTATATATCAAATCATAACTGTGGTCTCGACATGTATAAACTAGGCAAGTTCTAGAATAACAGTTCATAGTTGACACACTCATAATCAAAGACTGAGCACGAAAAGAATATATGCTCTATAAGGTTCAAATACTCACAAAAATTATGGGGGTTTTGACATCATCCTTATGAATTTCAAATTTCAAGGTAGAATTTTATTTTAGGTCAACAACCTAGCAACAATTTTAATGCCTGAAAAACAGACTTATCATGCTTGATTCTCTAGTATTCCTTAAATTAAACATCAATGTACAATTAACTATGACTTATTCAAAAACATGTCAATAAAAATCATAAATCTTTAGAAATTTCATCCTAATTAGTAATATGACAACTTTGCTTTTAGAACAAGACTAAATCAGGGATTTGAGAATAATAAAGAAAGTTAGGCACTTATATTCCGTTTTTACCCTCAGGGATTTAAGAATAATGAAAAAAATTGGGTATAACTATTTACCCCCCTCACTTAAGATGTACATTGCCCTTAATGTACAAAGATAGATAACGACCTTTACGGGATAAATCAAAAGAGAAGGGTAAAAATTACTCCCTGAGGAATGGAAGTTGCTCGCGGAGGATGGTAGCTAATGCGGCAAAGGCGTCGGTATGGTGGTGGGTTGAGGAGTAGCCAGGATTTATTAAGACTTATTGAGGGATGGTTCGCAAGGTAGGAATCAACGCTAAGGTTGGGGATGTGACGGCGGTGGCGGAAGTGGCGTGATTCCCTAGTAGCCTTTCGAACCTGATACTAAGAAACTAAAATAAAATTAAAAAAAATAGCAGTAATGAAGTTTAGAAAAGGAAAATAAAGGAGAAGAGCAGGAAATTGAAGTAAAAGAGAAAGAAAACATAAAAACTAATTGGTCTCAAAGACCCTTGGCTTAGTGTTGAAACAAAGCTGCCGGCATGAACTCATATTGATCGTTCTCCTTTGCAAAATGTGGCCTTTTACGCTTTTTGGCATGGTGTTGGCTTGCTCAAGGATCTAGAGTCTTAGTAAGTGGAGAATCTGAGATGGAGGAGAGTGAAAAACAAAGAAAATAGGGATGAAATCAGATGGGGGAAAGGGGAAGAGGTGAGGGGTTTAAATAGATGTTCAAATTTTCTGCTCTCCAACGGCCTTGGTCCCAGGGTGTGTCGACTTACACGGCCTGCTCACACGGTCGTGTTATAGAGGGTTTTGTCACCTTATACCCGTGCTTGATCCTTCTATGCCCATGCTCGTGATGTTTTTCTATTGGCACGGTCGACTGACACGGGCGTGTCTTACCCGTGCTCGATAAGTCAGTAACCTCAGTAATTTCACACGGTTATGTGGCATGGGTGTGTTCCGTCTGTGGTGTGGAAGTCTGTAGCCTCACATGGTTGGTGCCACGGCCGTGTCTCACCCATGCTCAACAAGTCAGTAACCTCGCACGGGTAGTCGGCACGGGCGTGGTCTTTTATCACAGGCCGTGTTGGGAAAACAAATTCTTCTCTGTCGTGCACGACTATTGGCCCACCTGTGGTTTGTCTCCTAGCTTTCACACACGGCCACGGACACACCCGTGTGTAAGGCCGTGTTGGTCTAAAACCTGCTCTCTTGGTTAGTTTATGGTTAGGTGTTAAAAGGAAAAATAAAAGAAAAGGTAAAAAAATAAAATAAAAAATGTAAAAATGGGGTTAGTGCTCAGGTTGCCTCCCGAAAAGCGCTCGTTTATAGTCTTAAGCTAGACTTTACCTCTCATTCATATGGTCATGGTGGTTTAAGGAGGTGAAAATCCTTTCTCATGCGATCAATTCGGTTATGGCCATGTAGTTTAAGTCGAGTAATGTTTACCTCGAAAGTGTCAAATTTAGGATTGTTTACCTCGATTGTGCCGTATAGGAAGACATTAGTACCTCAAAAGTGATTTCTTCATTTGTCTTGAGGTCTGAATTGGTGATTCGAGGGTCTTCCTTATTCAACAATACCTTATCCCCTAATTTGAAGTGATTCGTTGTTTCTATCAGCTTGTTTGGGGGCTCTTTCGGTTTCACTTCGTGTGGTTCCTGTTCCTCTTTGATTTGTGTTTCTTGCTCTTTTAGTTTGTCAACCCTAAGGCTTTGTTCCTTATGTATTTCTTCTTTTTTGGCATGAGGTTGAAGATCTAGCTCAGCTAAGTGATTTCGTGACGCTTCCTATAAAGAAGGCTGAGCCAAATGATTATCAATAGAATTAATGTTCGTACCTTTATTGCTCGATGTCCTAGCTGAGTCAAGAGCTTGAAGAGTGATTGTTTTATTGTCTACACGAAGTGTGAGTTCACTGAATTCTTCCTCTATGTGGTCTTTCTTTATTACATTGGGATATGGCACACGAGGTTGGTACTCTGTAATCACCGCTTTTGGTAAATCATGGCACACTTCAACTTTATGTTCACTTACCACAGGTTCTTCCCTTGGGTTTGGTTCGTCTAACCCTTCACTGTTATGAGTTTGTACGGCTTGGGACCCATGATTTGGCTCAGGTTTGTAGCCTTGTGGTGTTTTCTATGGTGAAAGTTGAACAATTTGATTATCAATTGAATTTGCTTTCTCACCTTCATCACTTGATGTCCTGGCCGAGTCCAGAGCTTGTAAACTGATTGATTCGTCACCTACACGAATAATGAGTTCTCCTGTACCAACATCAATTTTAGTCCTGGCAATTGCTAGAAAGGGTCTTCCTAAAATTAAAGGAATCGAATTGTCCTCATTCATGTCTAAGACAACAAAATCTACTAGGAATATAAATTTATCAACTTTGATTAGAACATTTTCTATTATACCCCTAGGAATTCTGATAGTTTTATCAGCTAACTGAATGCTCATCCTAGTTTGTCTGGTCTTCCCAAGACCTAGTCGTTTAAACAATGTATAAGACATGACATTTATGCTTGCCCCTAAATCAGCTAACGCATTATCAATAGTTAAACTACCAATTAAACATGGAATTGTAAACTCCCTGGATCTTTTAGCTTTCGTGGTAGTTTATTCTGTAACATTGTCAAGCATGTTGCGTTTAGTTCCACGTGGTGCTCTTCATCTATTTTGCGTTTGTTGGTCAAGAGTTGTTTTAAAAATTTCCTCGAGTCTGGCATCTGAAAAAGAGCTTCAAGAAGAGGTAAGTTAATATGTAATTTTTTTAGAAGTTTAAGAAGCTTACCGAACTATTCCTCCGAATCGTCTCTTTTTATTGCTTTGGGATAAGGTATTCGAGGTTGGTACTCTTTAATTACCGGTTTTGGCTTTTCCTGTGTTACCTCTACTTTACCTTCGTCTACCTTATTTTTTGGAATTGGATTGGGTTCATCTATCCCCTTACTGTCCTGAGCTGTGATGGCTTGAATTTGCTCATTGGGGTTAATCTCGGTATTACTTGGTAAACATCCTTGCGGTCGTTCTGACATCAGCTTTGCGAGCTACTCTACTGCGTTAGTCACTTCCCTGACCGACTTAGCAATTTCATCGATTCGGCTCTCGTTGCTTTTGATTTCTCTATCAGTTTCTTGGATATGTTTCTCTGTGCCTGTCGAGAATTTTGCCAGCATCTCCTCGAGATTTGACTCATCTTCTTGTTGGTGAGGTGGTTGTTGAAAATCTGGAGGAAGTTTCGGTCTTTGTCTACTTTGATCATCCCACGAGAAATTGGGATGGTACCTCCAACCTGTATTATAAGTGTCACTATAAAAATTATTTTAAGGTCTAGAATAGTTACTCGTATAGTGAGCTTGCTCATTTTCCATGCCATATCGGTAGGGTGGGTACTCAGGATTCGCCACACCTCCTAGATTCGAATCATATTGCATTACTGGGTGTACCTGCGGTAGACTATGTAGATAATCAACCTTTTTATTCATCATCTCTAGCTGGTTAGATAACCTAGTGACCACGTCGAGGTTGAAAACACTGGCGGCTTGTCCTCATAACTTGCCACTAATAGTTATTTAGCGCCATCTCCTATATAGATTATAATTATCTGCCAAAAATAAAAGAAAAATTAGCAAAGTAAAAAAAAAATTAAAACTAAAAAAAATTGCAATAAAAAAAATTGGCTAAAGTAATAAAATTTAAGCTTTCTTAATATTTTAGTTCCCCAGCAACGGCGCCAAAAACTTGATCGCTGTAAAATTAGAGTTTTAAATATTTATAAAAGAATGATCAAACCTGGAAACTAACTCTGACAATGATATTAAGGCAAGTGTACCTATCGCACAGTAGTATAGCTTAGGCAAGACCGGATGTCGAACCCAAAGGAACTAAAAGTACTAATACTTACTTTCTTTTTATTATTTAACCTAAATAGGATGAAGGTTGCTTTTAACCTAAATTGACGACAACTAAACTAAGGAAACAAAGACAAAAAGACGGCTTTGGAGATAACTTGAAAAAGACTCAGTTGATTTTGATGATACCTTCGGGAATAATCCACCTAGACTTCGCTTATTATCTAACCCTAAATTATATTATTTCTTTACTTAGCTTGATCCGTAAGAGACTCCCTAACCTATGTTAAACCCTCTCTCGAGGCGAATAACGTCTAATCCTAGGTTAATTAGTGGAACTCTCGTTCGCTTATAATAACCCCCTAGGAAAGCAGTAAATCGATCAATGGATTCCCATATTAGGTTTCACCCTAATCCGGTAAAATCTCGTAACCCTATCTCTAGCCGCCCGATCAACTCCGCTTAATTATGTTAGATCTTCTCTTAGGCAGAGTCTATTCCTCCTCCACCTAAGCACATTAGATTTAAATTAAGCAACATAATTAAGAACAAACTAAGTAATTTATTATATAACTTAAAAATCAAATAATAAAATCTGTCTAGGTTTCATCCCCCTTCAAGTATCTAAAGGGTTTAGTTCATAATGTAAAAAGAAAACATCACAAGAGAAAAGATAAAACAAAACATAAGAAAAATCCTAAAACCCACTGAAGGAATTGAAGGAGAATTCCACCGTCTTGAGTATAACTCCGCCTTCTTGGGATGAATCAACTGGCTATCCTCATGTTATTCCCTAACTCTGACCTTCTCGGCTTGGCTCCTTGGCCCAGCTTTTGCTTCCCCTTCAAGGTGGTACTTGGGGGATATTTATAGGCTCTTGAAATGCGATTCTTTCTCCCTAAGTATTCTTTTTCGACTGAAATTGCTCTTTCCAGCGACAGAGGCATGACTAAGTCACACGCCCGTGCAAATTGAGACCTGACCGTGTTCGGATTTCTGCTTATGGCACGGCTGCGTGTGTAGGGGTGAGCATTCGATCGAATCGAATCGAATCGAATCGAAAAATTTCGAGTTAATCGAGTTTTCGAATCGTATTTTATCATCCTAACTTAATTTGAAATTTTTTCGAATCGAGTCGAGTGAGACGAAATTCGAATCGAATCGAATCGAATATATTTGTTCGAGTTAAATTTTAAAAAAATGACTTTAGTGTTGTTTATTTTTATGTAATTTTTTAAAAAATAATTTTCTTTAAATTTTTAAAACATGATCATACAATAAAAATTGAGGTAAATAAGTGAATAAATAAAATCCTAAAATTTAAAAAAAATTAAAAAATTAATTTGGGGGTTTAATTTGGGGGAGAAAGAGGAATTGGGTTGGGAACTTAGGAGTTAGGAAAAAATTTTGGGAGTCTTTGATGGGCTTAGGGAGAAATGGGTAAAAGCCTAAAATTTAAAAAAAATAAAAAAATATAGTTTATATTCGGTTTATTCGAATTATTCGAATTTGAAAATTCAACTCGATTCAAACTCGAAATTTGAAACTCAAATTTCGAGTTGATTCGATTAACTCGATTAACTCGATTCGAATAATTCGAAATTCGAATTCTTTTTCGTATTTTTCGAATCGAATCGAGTTTTGCTCACCCCTACGCGTGTGGAGGTGATGAAGCCGTGCTCCAGGTGTTCGTCGAGACATGGCCGTGTGGTCCTTGGCCCAGGCCGTGTCGATTTCGTGGAAAGGCCCATTTGCTTCGTTTTAGGCCCGTTTTGTGTTCTTTTCATCTTCAGGTGCTTTCCTGGGTATAAGACATGAAAAGAAAGGATTACAAGCACCTTTTTATATAAAACAAAGCTTAAATCCTCAAAAAGCATAATAAATGTGGGATTAAAATATGTTACTTTTACGGTTTATCAATAATACCTAAACTTGGGGAAACAACCTAGAAAATTTTTAATTTTCAAAAAATCAACTTATCATGCTTGATTCTATAAAGTCTTAAAGTTTAAACAATTAATGCACAACTACCTATGTTTTAATTCAAGACATATTAATAAAAATCATAAATCAATTATAATTTGTTCTAATAGTGATATGAGGAAGTGACTTGAGAGAAAAAAAACAAAATTCAGTGATTTGAGAATAATGCAAAAAGTTAGGACTTTTCTGAATAAAATTCGCCCCCCACACTTAAGATGTACATTGCCCTCAATGTACAAAGATGGATATTCTAGAGATTAGTAGCATGATATTATAAGAGAAAGGGAGAAGTGAAACTTCCTGAATTTTGGATGGATTCCTTAAGTTGGAAGTGTGGAAACTTGATTCGGAGGTGTAAGATAAGCTGGAGGATGGTTCTGGTGGTGTAGTCGATCCTTAACAGTGCCATGAACCCTTCAGAACTGCAGGATCAAAGAAAAAAAACGGTAGATAGGCATAGATGGACGCAAGGGCGAATACTAGGGTCGTGGTGTGGTGATTCCTAACAGCCGTTTGAACCTAAATTAAAAAAATTAACATAGAATAATAAAAATTAAGCACAAGAGAGATACAGAGAAGGAAAATAAAGGAGAAGATAAAAGAAAAAGAAAAGCTAAATGGACTTTAAGGTCCTTGTCCTGTCGAACTAATGAAGTGACTGTCATGAACTTATGTAGATCGGTCTCGCATGGGGAGAGTTTGCTAGGGTCCTTTCGCTTCTTTGACATGGTGATGGTGGTGTAGAGAAAGAGTGAGGGACAGGGAAAGAGGGATGAAGGGCGGCGACTGGTGTGAATGGTGGTGGAAGGGGGGCTAGGGTTTGAGTGCAGAGAATGATGAATAGTGAAGGGTTTATATAGAAATAAGGGCACACGGCCGTGTAACACGCCCATGTGACTTGTTTTTTAGCCGTGTGTTTCAAAAATTAGGGTTTTGGCATGCGTAATTTACGGCCCACGCTCGTGTGCTGTGGGCGTTTTGTCCCACGCGGCCATATCGCACGGCCGTGCCGAGCTTCATTCCCTTCTCCTATGCTCGTGTTATGGATCCCATGCCCGTGTTAATTTAACAGATTCGGCCACGGTTTCAAGGCACGGGCGTGTTGCACCCCCGTGTTGTTTACTCAGTATCCACCACGGCTATATTGCACGGCCGTGGCAATTTGTCGTACTCTGTGTTCAGGGAAATTTTTGTCCTTGGCCCGTACGGTCGCCGCCACGCCGATGTGCCTCCTCGTGGCATCCACATGGCCACCAAATGTGAACATTCTGCAATAAGTAGACATCACGGTGTAAACGGCTAGAATTGGCCGGACATTTAATGTGAAACAAATTTACCCAGCTGCTGAATTTAATTGAACACTCTTGGCCATTTATGTCCACGAAGAACTGCTTGGAAAAGAGTAAACAGCAGCTGCAAGTGCATGTACATCCAGATACATGCAGCTCTTTAATGCCGTCCATGCATGTGTTGATGAGCAGCCCATTCAACCAACCTACAAGACATCATTTAAAACAACATTAAAACTGAATATAAAACACATTTAATTTGTCTAGATGGTAGAAACAATTAAAGTGTCTAAATGACCAGTTCAATTTGTCCAAACTAAGACTGATTAAATCACATATTAAAACTGTGTGAAATTGGACAGATTTAATGGTCTTAAAACATATTTAATTTGTCCAGATTTTTGACACAGTAAAACTCAAACTATTTATGTATAAATCATAACATATTTAGGAAACTAATTTAATTACCTAAAAATAATTTAACTAACTAGTCCGAATTAATGTTTTTATTCTAGCAAGTAAAATCAAAGCTACAGTAAACTAAATGAAACTAAAATTGAGCTTGAAGAAGATTGCACGGAATGCTTGAATTATAGTTCCAGGACTGATTGAAGAGTCCAGCAATGGTTTCTCCCCAAACTCGATCTATAAGAGCCGTAACTCCATCCTTGAACCTCTTGGCAAGGGCACGAGTGACCAGGCCTGTTAGAAGCTCCAAAGGTTCTTTGACAGCCTTGGTTAGATCTCGAGCCATGATCGTATCATCCTCTCCCTTTTCGAAACTAGAACTTATGTTATACTCACTTGGAAAGTCAAGTTTATATGAATTATCGTTGATCCTTTCCAAAACTTGAAAAGGACCATCACCCCTTGGAAGCAGTTTAGACCTTCGTTGGGTTGGAAATCTTTCTTTCCTCATATGTACCCATACCCAATCTCCAGGCTCAAAGATGACTCGTTTTTTACCTTTATTTGCTCTTTGTGCTTATTACTTAGTCCTTTCCTTGATATTTTTCCTCAATTTTTGGTGTAAATGCTTTACGTACTTAGCCTTCCGTTTAGCATCTGCATTCACAAGTTGTTCGGTAGGCAAAGGAATTAAATCTAGAGGTGTCAAAGGGTTAAAGCCGTAAACAATTTCAAAATGCGAATGTTGAGTTACCGAATGAATAGATTGGTTGTAAGAAAACTCTATGTGCAGCAAGCATTCCTCCCATGACTCAAGGTTCTTCCGGATAACTTCTCGTAATAAAGTCAACAAAACTTGATTCACCACTTCCGTTTTTCCGTCCATTTGTGGATGGTAAGTGGTCGAAAATAAGAGCTTTGTGCCAAGCTTTCCCCATAGTGTCCTCTAAAAATGGCTTAAGAACTTTGCATCGTGATCAGAGACGATGGTCCTTGGAACTCTATGCAAACACACAACTTCCCTAAAAAAATAGATTAGCAACATGTAAAGCATCATCAATTTTGTTACAGGCAATAAAGTGTGCCATTTTAGAAAACCAGTCTACTATAACAAATATAGAGTCTTTGCCATTTTTAGTTCTAGGAAGGCCTAGAACAAAATCCATAAAAATATCGATCCAAGACCTTTTAGGAATAAGCAACGGTGTGTACAAACTATGAGGTTTGATTTTCAACTTGGCCTTCTTGCAAGTGATGCAACGATCACAGACTCGCTCCACGTCTCTTCTCATTTTTGACCAATGGAAATGTTCATGCAATGTAGCTAGCATCTTTGTAACTCTGAAATGGCCCATGAGACCTCCACTATGTGCCTCCCTTACTGATAAACCGTAAAAGTAACATATTTTAATCCCACATTTATTATGCTTTTTGAATATTTAAGCCTTGTTTTATATAAAAAGGTGCTTGTAATCCTTTCTTTTCATGTCTTATACCGAGGAAAGCACTCGAGGATGAAAAGAATACAAAACGGGCCCAAAACAAAGCAAATAAGCCTTTCCACGAAATCGACATGGCCTGGGCCAAGGTCCACACGACCGTGTCTCGACGAACACCTGGAGCACGGCCTCATCACCACTACAAACGGTCATGCCAAAGCAGAAATCTGAACACGGTCAGGTCTCGATTTGCACGGGCGTGTGACATGGCCGTGCCTCTGTCGTTGGAAAGAGCAATTTCAGTCGGAAAAGGATACTTGGGGAGAAAGAATTGCATTCCAAAAGCCTATAAATATCCCCCAAGTACCACCTTGAAGGGGGAGCGAAAGCTAGGCCAAGGAGCCAAGTCGAGAAGGCCAGAGTTAGAGAATAACGCGAATATAGCCAGTTGATTCATCTCAAGAAGCCAGAGTTATACTCAAGACGGCGAAATTCTCCTTCAATCCCTTCAGTTTTAGGATTTTTCTTATGTTTTGTCTTATCTTTTCAGTTGTGATGTTTTCTTTTTACATTATGAACTAAACCCTCCAGATACCTGAAGGGGGATGAAACCTAGACAGATTTTATTATTTGATTTTTAAGTTATGTGATAAATTACTTAGTTTGTTCTTAATTATGTTGCTTAATCCAAATCTAATGTGCTTAGGTAGAGGAGGAATAAACCCTGCCTAAAAGAAGATCTAACATAATTAAGCGGAGTTGATCGGGCGCCTAGAGATAGGGTTACGAGATTTTGCCGGATTAGGGTGAAACCTAATATGGGAATCTATTGATCGATTTACTGCTTTCCTAGGGGTTTATTATAAGCGAACGAGAGTTCCACTAGTTAACCTAGGATTAGACGTTATTCGCTTCGAGAGAGGGTTTAACATAGGTTAGGGAGTCTCACGGATCAAGCTAAGTAAAGAAATCATATAATTTAGGGTCAGATAATAAAGTGAAGTCTAGGTGGATTCTTCCCGAGGGTATCATCGAAATCAACTGAGTCTTTTCCAAGTTATCCCCAAATTCATCTTTTTGTCTTCGTTTCTTTAGTTTAGTTCCTGACAATTTAGTCTAAAAGCAATCTTCATCTTATTTAGATTAAATAATAAAAAGAAAGTAAGTATTAATACTTTTAGTTCCTTTGGGTTCGACATCCGGTCTTGCCTAAGCTATACTACTATTCGATAGGTACACTTGCCTTAATATCGTTGTCAGAGTTAGTCTTCAGGTTTGATCATTCCTTTATAAATAGTTAAAACTCTAATTTTACAGCGATCACTTACCAATACATTTCTTATAGAGCCTTAAGGGACACAGAGTTTACCTTCTTCGAAAAGATAGCCATATTGTTGATAAAATTTCTCATAAGTTCCAAGTTCACAAGCTGTATATTGTCGTAACCATTTTTTGATAAAACGGGAATTGACTTGAAATTAGGGAGTCGCCACCGATCTTTGTTAAGGTGTGATCGGATCACCTTGTTTTAATAAAACATTTTGATTTACTAAAACAACGTTATTTGGTCTACGAAAATTTGAGAAAACGAGTTTGGGAGTCGGTTACGTGCGAGGAAGGATCAGCACCCTCGCAACGCCCAAAATTGGTACCAAATTGATTAATTAATGTCCCAATGTCGAAACTTTGAAAATCTCAAAATAATCGATTGTTTTGGAAATATTTTAGCTTTCTCGAATTGAATATCAAGATTTTCTTGCTCCGAAGGAAGAAAAGATCACATCCAGTACATAGGACATGATGTTTTTTTAATCCTTGAACTCAGGATCATCTCTTAATTCCCGAGACTCATGTATTAAATAAAAGGTTATTCGATTGTATGGCCAAGCAAGAGAACCGAAGCCCAACACATAGGGCACGACCTCTCGAGTCTCCAAACGAAGAATATCGCCTTATTTTTTAAAAAAAACTTTTAAATAAGGGATCTTAAAATCGGCTAAAAATGCATTCGTTTGGTTTATTTGGATGAAAGATGAACAATTGTCATAAAATGGAAATCTTAATCACAATAAAGTATAATTTGCAAACACGAAATAATAATAATAGATGGCAGTAGCGAAAACTCGAAAGGGCAAGTTAGGGGTCATACAATGGTAACATGCTATATCGATATTAACATTCAAGACTAAAAGACAATTTATGAAGAGATATTAGGCAATTTAACATAAATAAAATGCATCGAATTCTAATCATAAGGACGATGATCAATCCACGAGAAAAAACATCACCATGCAAGCTGTAAATACTTTATACAGAAACTTCTAATCAAGTAATGTACACAGAAGCCTAAAAAGGACAAGCATAAATGTACCACGTAGTGTCATGATCTAAATATAATTAAGCATAATATATGTGAAAATATGTAAGTGTTTAAAATGAACAAAAATAAAAGATTTTTGTAAGAAATAAACTCTACATATAGATAGATTTAAAAGATGCGTCTTCGTAAATAGATTTGAAAGAAAATATATCTACATAAAATAAATTTTCTAAAATCTTCATTATTTATATATATAATAACATATAACTATGTTTAAATTAAATATCATGTGAATCGTTTAAAAGCTGCACCCAACATATGCTTTTTGTTAAAAAATAAATATTTGTATAATACTAATCCATCACACACACGTGTATATATATGTATGTAAACGAAATAAATTAAAACATTATATGATCAGTTTTCAAAATAATTTTAAAAAACTTGAACAATAGAACAAATTTAAGGCTAAAAATGCATCATAGGTAAATTGATAACTAATCGAAATAAAGAGCAGAAAACAAGATTAAGGGGGCTATCATGCAAATGAACCTAATTCTCTAAATGAAATCATGGATTATATTGCATTTTTACGTAAACAACGAAGGATCAATGTGGTAAATATTCTAATATCTAAGGTACGGCGCATGCACAGGACTGGATTAAAGAAACGCGCGGATTTCAAGGATTAATTGTGAAATAATGAAAACGGATTAGAGGCTTCATCAAAAACGACGTGATAATTGGGGACTTAATGCGCGAATATTCCCATTTGGTGAAGGGAAGCGCGGACTCGGGTTGCCCAGCGGGTCAACACTCGGGTCTACGCCCTCTAAAATGACACCGTTTCTGTGTTGACTGTTAATCTCCCCCAAACAGAACTAAGACTTTCCAGTTCCCCATTCGAACGAAACCCTAACCCCCCTTAATCTCTTCCCTCAGCCGCAGTCTAACCTCCTTTCCCTAGCCACGGAATCGTCACTTGGTCAGGCGAGAAACACTGTACAAGACCTGACTCGATTCATCACCGTCTGGCCCCTATTGCGACGGAAAGAACAAGAGTAAAGTCTGAACCATGACTCTCTTCTGAACTCCGATCGTGATGGAGAAGACTAAGATCGACGGCCTTAACTCCGATCGTAAGTTCCTTATCCCCCTTTTATTGTTGCTGGTAAAAACTTGAAATAACAAAAATAAAGAACTAAAAATAAATGGAAATAGTGATAAAAACCAGCGCGAAAATGGACTCAACCTTCGTATTCTCTTTTGCTTTTTTTTTTTTAAATCCTGATCTGTATTTGATTTCTTTTCATTCTCAACGTTTCCTTAAAGACTGAAGGTACACGGTTCACTTTGATTTTGTTTTCTTTTCTTTCTGATTTCTGAAATGTTTGTTTTTTTTTTTAAAAAAAATCGTAAAAAGAAAGGACCCCCACCTTTGTTTACAACGGTTTCAGTTTTATAACCGATCTTACAAAGATTTCATTTCTATTTTCCTTTTTTTTTCGTTTCTCTGCTGTTCTTTGTTTTCTACTCCTTTTGCAGGGCATGGGCTAAGCATGCAGACGGGCACGAGCATTTGATTGAGGTGTCTGGGCACGTTGGGAAGCTCCAAAAATCGGAAGGCGTGGGGAGCTGACCCGATGCGAGTGCTGGTGGGAGTCGGAGGCGTGCAACAGGGAACGGAACGCGTGGGAAATTGAAGTGACACGTGGCGTATGGTGGCAGACGAGGGACCGTGAGAGGCGCGTGTGGCAAACGCGCGTGGGGTTAGGAAGGTCAGGAGGCGCGGCGCGAAAGGCAGAAACCTTAGGGTTCCAAAAAAAATTTTGATTTTGGGCCGTTGGGCCTTGGGTTTTGGGTTGGTTCTATTTGGGCTAGTTGGGCTAATTTTAAATGGGTCATTCGGGTCTGTAAATTTGGGCTGATATGTGAGGTTAAGTTTGGGGTTTGTAAATGGACATTGGACATTTAAAATTTATTTGTTTTGGTTTTGTGTATTGGGCTCTTAATGGGCTTGCGAAATTTGGATGTTTTATGGACTGATTTATTGGGTTTATTTGGTTTTGTTTTTGGCTCGGGTTCGATTTTTAATTGAGGATTCGGGCAAAATTTGGTTATTACAGCTGCCCCTCTCTGCTCATTGTCGTAAAACGAGAATAGAACAAAGATAAAAGAAGAACCAATTTTGCCCGGTCTTGGTCAAGCCTCGACTTATTGGTCCTCGTCCTCCTCAAACATCCTCAAACTCCCCTGTAACTTTGATTCATTCTGCCAGTGCTTCCTTGAGCCATGACCCGTGGCTTCAATTTGCTTTTCTCCAATCTTGCTTATTTTTCGACTTGTTCCACTATGACTTCATGACACAAAGAGATTTGTAGCTTCAATCTACCAAATGCTCCATTGGGACTTTGATGAAAATTGAACTTTTACCTTTCTTCTTTTCTTTTTTTCTTTTCTCTTTTTTTTTAAGACATAAATTGAAAAACAGGAATTGAAAATACCTCAGCGTGCGACCCGAGGAGTTGCAAATGGAAATTAAAAGGCAGAGATTAAAATACATTAGCGTGCGACCTGAGGAGTTACAAACAGAAATTAAAAGTACCTCGGCGTGCGACCCGAGGAGTTGCAGACGGAAATTAAAAAGTAGAAATTAAAAATACCTCAGTGTGCGACCTGAGGAATTGCGAACAGAAATTAAAAGTACCTCGGTGTGCGACCCGAGGCTCAACTCACCTCTCATATTATGAGTTGATTTTTGAACAGGAATTTAAAGACAGAAATTAAATACCTCGGTGTGTCCCGGGGCTCAACTCACCTCTCGTATTATGAGTCGATTTTTGAACAGAAATTGAAAGACAGAAATTAAATACCTCGGCGTGCCCCGGGGCTCAACTCACCTCTCGTATTATGAGTCGATTTTTGAATAGAAATTGAAAGACAAAAATTAAATACCTCGGCGTGTCACGAGGCTCAACTCACCTCTCGTATTATGAGTCGATTTTTGAACAGAAATTGAAAGACAGAAATTAAATACCTCGACGTGTCTCGAGGATCAACTCACCTCTTGTATTATGAGTCAATTTTTGGACAGAAATTTAAAGACAGAAATTAAATACCTCGGCGTGTCCCGAGGCTCAACTCACCTCTCGTATTATGAGTCAATTTTTGAACAGAAATTGAAAGACAGAAATTAAATACCTCAGCGTGTCCCGAGGCTCAACTCACCTCTCGTATTATGAGTCAATTTTTGGACAGAAATTTAAAGACAGAAATTAAATACCTCGGCGTGTCCCAAGGCTCAACTCACCTCTCGTATTATGAGTCGAGAAACCTATCATCTGGTGGAACTCGAATGTCTTCTTTTTCCTCGATCAGACTTTCTTGCTTTATTGGTGTGCTTGTATGTGTCATGCGTGATGTTATCATGATATGCACATGTTTGTCTTAAATGCTTTTATGCCTACATGATTATGCCATGCGCCCTGGGTTTGTTTGTCGTGTGTCTCTTCTTGTTACGACTCTCATAATGACCTGTATTCGTTGCTTCGACTCTTGACTTTCCTTTCGGGCTTTGTACCCGTCCTCAAACTTCAGGAGTAATCTGCGTTTCTCGTGTATCACCCTTTTGCCCTACTGTAACTTCAGGGCTCGTCTCATTGTGACCTGGGGGTATAGGATTTGGATATCCTCCATTCAACCCACTGCGACTCTAAAACAAAAGATTTGTCTCTTCTTCAACCCACGCTCTTGTTATTCAAAGGTACAGGATCTGTATCAGTTTCCTTCTAACGATCACTCTTTAGGTGACCCAACCAGATGTATATGCGTGATGCTTGCATAAATGCAGAGTGTCATTTCCTTTCGAGAATGATTCTGGGTTTAGCACTTGGGTTGACAATGCCCATTTTCTGTCAGGATTGTGTCACTGCCGCGGTACCTTATCATTTTGTCCAACCACCTTAATTTGGACTCAGATATTTCCAACTCTTAAGCTCAGTGAATCTTAAACAATGATCCTGTTTCAGACTCCTGTATTGTTCAGAGGTTTCCAGAGTAATATGCGAAACTCCTTTCTTGAAAGTATTGTTAGTCCAATAATCGTTATTTTAATGAAAAATGCTTAAAAAGGACCATAATGATGGACAGAATGGGAATTTATTGGGAGTATAGCTCGAATCAAACAAGTTAATCAAAGCTAGCATATGCAATGAAGAAGCAAATTTATTTAGAGTTTATTTTGAAAAGACCAAGATAGCAGACTCAAAATGGATAAAATGGAAACTAGGTGCCCTAGATATCGCAACTTGAGCTTCTCTGTTCAAACTTCTTGAGGACCATTTTAAACTCAATATATGTTTAGGGGATCTGAAGTACTTTGTCGATGCCCCAATGCGCAACATTCTTCCTCATTGTTACTTCGATCGTAGCAAGACTATTGTATGCCCCATTTTTATTTGAGCCGTCCTTTTCGGGTTTTCAACTCAAACCCACCTCTTGTCTCAAAGCGCCCTTTGCGGGTTTTCACTTTGGTCTCTCCTTTTTCTTCTTTTTTCTTTCTTCTCATTTGTTTTTTGTTTTTTTGTTGTTGTTGTTTTTTTTTTTTGAATTTTTTTAAATTTTTGCATTTTTGAATTCACCGGATTGGGCAGGTCCTTGTTATCTATCTCAGACAATATCCTTGTTTCTCTAGAACGGGCCTTCTTTACTACCTAAGGTCCTTCCTGGCTTGGCATCTTCTTTCTTCTGAAGTCCTTGTTGCATGGGAAAGATTCTTCGTTAAAGCCCTATCATGAAATTTTCTAAGGCAATCCTTTTTGCTATACTTGCATCATTCGATCGTGATAGATAACTCTTAATATTTTCATTTCAAATTCACTTGATCACATCAGGATTGGATCCATTTCGCCTCATCCAATTTTGGCTTGGCTTGTGCCCCGGCCAAGAGGATCTTGGCTTCACTAGGCGAAACCTAATGAGGAAGGCATTGCCCCAGCAGAGGTCCTGGCCTACGTTTAACGATCATAAAAGGGTAAACGTAACTTCTATATGCCAACTTTCACAAGTTTAGGTCATCTTCCTGACAATCTTTGTTCTGCTGCCCCTTTTTTTTATGACATGGCACTTGATCCTTGAAATGACCGCAAACTTTTGACATCGTGCGGTTAAATATGACTTTTTTTTGCCTTTTTGTTAATTTTTTTTGGCCTAATGACTATCGACTTTGTAATATTGGCATATGAAGCGACCCTCACCCTCTTAGTGAAGAGATCGCCATCCCAAAAAACGAATCGATGTTGACTAGAAACTTTTGAGGAGATTGGCTTGACAACGTCCCTGCCCCACGTGTAGAAAAAATGGAGGAGACACGTAAGTCTTATCTTCCTCAATTCGGGCATTCGATGCAATTTTCCTTTCTGGGTAGACTTGTTGATACGAGCTCACCTATAAAGCCTGTGACGGACGTCAACAATGACCCGATGAGGCTACCTAATGGACCAATTACACGTTCCCGAACCAAACAATTCAAAGATGCTGCAATGGTGTTGGTGGCACAAATTTGGAATGACGATAGAAAAGAGTCCAAAAACATGCTGAGCTATTACAATTTCTATAGAGTTGAATATACTAGCTAGTCCGACCGCTAGAATATTTAACACTATAAAATACGCATGTTTGATTAATTTTCAGAAGTTGTTACATTTTCTTAAATTCTCATTATTTTGTTTAAATAGCACGAGTTTTTAATAAATCCTTTGTCATAGTGAATAATAGTGTGTTTTATCTAGTATTTAAATAAATTGATTAAAATGTGTGTTAATTTATGTTCAACCGAAATTTTACTAATGTTTGGTTTATATTTTATAGGTGATTCACGTTATTTTGATGACAACAATTGAAGCACAAAGGATGATGATGGAACAAGTGGCGTGGGATATAATGGGAGAATCTTGGCTTGAATAAAATAAATGAAGAATTTTTAAAGATTGTGGAAGCATTGGACGGCTTAGAGTGGGAATTAATTAAGCATGTGCTAATGGATTAATAAAGAAATAGAACATGTGTGGCTAGTGATTGTTAGACGGCAATGAATAAATAAAAATTGGAGTGCAAAAACCATCATGGATAAACAATTGATGCTAGTGGACAGCAAAGTCAAATGAGAATTAAAAGTTTGATGCATGGACTATCTAGGTGGACGGCAAACATGAAGCACATGGAGAAATTAAAGAATTAAACAATTGGAAATTCAACAACATGGAGACGGCACAAAGGGAATTTGGTGGAAATAAAAAAGTAACTTTGTCTTGTTAGGGACAATATGGACAGCAACAAGCTTTGGAGGAATTTAATTTGAAAATTATGGAAGGCTATAGTTGGTTGATTAAACAAAGGAGAAAAAAATTGAATGTGCTGCATAAAATAGTGGACTACATGGAGAAATGGAATTTGAAATTAACATTTGAATGCCTTAGGAAGCCAACTAATGGGACGGCTCAAGCACTTTAAATTAGGATAATTTAAGTGGCCATCCATTCTCTTGGCCGATTGTTACCCTCAAATTAATTCTTCCCTATTCGGCTATCCTTAACAAAGTCCTATAAATATTGCACATTTACATTCTTGTAAAACACAACTTGAATTTGAATGAAAGAAAATTTTCTTTTGGTGAGTATTCACTCTCCTGATTCTCAAGGTTGAATTGACTTATCTAGTTTTCTAGTGGCGTCGTTCTTTCCCTGTTTTGAACTTATCATCCTCACGGGTGTGGCGTTCATCTACCTATACCGTTGGTTCCTATCTTGCTAGATAGTGGGTCTTGGTTTTATTTCGAAATACCATACCGTTGGTTCCTATCTCGCTAGATAGTGGGTCTCGGTTTTATTTCGAAACTCATTCCATCAATTTAAAACTTATAAGATTCGGGTCTTTAATTTTTATTAAAGGTTCTTTCTTGTTTCAAATACATATCCATTTCAATCCATCACCTATCTTTTCATTTCAAAGATATCATTTCCAATAAAATTATTCCTTTTGTTAGTTGAACGAGAAACTGTCTAATTTACGATCGGGCAACTTTAACGATTCGCCTCCTAACCCGAGACGGTAGTTATCATCCGTATCGAGCTAATTAAATTATGCACGTTTTTGATCGTTTTGAGTTTTTCCGAGTAAGTTAAAAAAAAAAAGAACCCTCTTCCTACCGTAGCCTGTTTAGATTTATATTCCCAGTGTTTTACAAAGTATATTAACTGAGACGAGTCCTTGTCTGTATAATTAGTTAGCTCTATAAGATGTTGGAAATCAACTATAGTTGACTTCCCGCAATTGTTACCTCCTCTAACATATCTTGGTCATCTCTTGGCTTTTCTACATTAAACTGCTTTCCAGCTTCAAGCTCAATTAGCTTAACACGACCTACGAGTTGCTAGTAAGTCAAAGACAACCTTCTAGAATCTAGAAGAGTGAATTTGAGCGGTAAAAGGCAAGAGTGCATACATCAAGAAAAAAGCCAGAATTGAGTAAAAACACGAGTGTGAGTGTTGATAATTTTTTTTTGTGAGTGAACAAGTGAGTATTGTAGTGAGGATTCATTAATTTTGTTTCAAAACATGTCTAAGAACCCCAAACATCGAACAATAAGTGACGAAGCATCTGACGCTGCCGGAGGTGGAGGAGTATTACCACCCCGAAGGAATGATCCCGAAGGGAGAAATCAGGATGTGCAAACAGTATTGCAAGAAATCACACGTATGTTCAGATCAATCACTGAACGATTAGATCGAAGAGAAGAACGAAGACCTCGAGCAAACACCCTTCCAATTCCAAGAAGGGGTCGAGAACAACCTTGGTTACGTGACAACGACGTCTACGAACCAAGTGAAGCCGACAGCAACTCGGCTTTTGAACATGATGAACGAAGAAGAGGTCCACGAGTGCGTGAGCGAAAGGATCGAGATTTGACCGATGACGACTTAAAGAACATTAAAATGGCAATTCCTGCTTTCCAAGGACAGTCCGATCCGGAAGCCTACCTTGAGTGGGAAAAAAAGGTGGAATTAATTTTCGACTGTCACAATTATACAGAAAATAAGAAGGTAAAACTTACTGCCATCGAATTTTCTGATTACGCCCTTATTTGGTGGGATCAACTAACGACGAGTCGAAGGCGGGATGGTGAACGCCCAATATCCACATGGGCGGAAATGAAGGCACTAATGCGGAAAAGGTTCATCCCAACCTACTATCACCGCGAGTTGCATCAAAAATTGCAAAGCCTAACCCAGGGTCACCGAAGCGTAGAAGATTACTACAAGGAGATGGAAGTGGCCATGATCCGAGCCAATGTGGAAGAAGAACGAGAAGCCACCATGGCACGTTTTAGCGCTGGCCTCAATCGAGATATCGCAAATATTGTAGAATTACATCATTACATCGATATCATCGAAATGGTTCATATGGCTATAAAGGTAGAAAAACAGCTGAAACGAAAAGCTACGCCTAGAGCAAACCCCAATCAAGCCTCAACATCGAAGTGGGGGCAAGTGACCAACAAAAGGGACATGTCGAGCCGAGCTAAAGAAATCAGTGGCGTACCCAAGTCTAACAAGCCTATCGGTGAAACAAGCAAAGGCAAAATGGAAGCTCTTCCGAATCGATCCCGAGACATTAAGTGTTTCAAATGTTTGGGACGAGGACATATTACAAGTCAATGTCCAAATCGAAGCACTATGTTTGTCCGAGATTATGGTGAGATCGAATCCGAAAGTGAAGAGGAAGACGATGCCAATGAGACATCCCAAGATGAGGAAGAAATAGAACAAGCCGAAAGTGGAGAGATCTTGGTGGTAAAAAGGAGCCTTAGTTTACAAGGTGTCGAAAATGAGCAACAACGCGAAAACATCTTCCATACGCGTTGTCAAATACAAGGGAAGATTTGTTGCGTCATTATAGACGGAGGAAGTTGTACTAATGTGGCTAGCACCATATTGGTTGAGAAACTTGGATTGACTACCACCAAACATCCCCATCCATATAAGCTACAATGGCTTAATGATGCGGGAGAACTTAAGGTCACAAAACAAGTTTTGGTTTCCTTTTCAATAGGAAAGTATCAAGATGAGGTTTTGTGTGATGTGGTTCCGATGCTAGCGGGACATCTACTGCTTGGACGACCTTGGCAATTTGACAAGCGAGCAATTCATGACGGCTACACTAATCGGTACACTTTTAAGTACTTGGGCCGAAACGTGACACTAGCTCCGTTAACACCCAAGCAAGTTTATGAGGATCAGTTAAAAATGAAGACATCAATGGAAAAATCAAAAGAAAATGAGCGGAAAAAAGAAAGAAAAAGAAAAGAATTTTAAAAAAAAAGAGGGACAAGAAAATAAATGATAAAACGAGAGTGTGTGAACAAAAAGAAGAAGAAATGAAGGAAGAAAAAGAAAATAGAAAAATGAGTGTTTTTGCAAAAGCAAGAGATATTCGAAAAGCTTTGTATGTGAGACAACCTATGTATGTCTTACTATACAAAGAATCGTTTTTAAACACTGACGACTTACCCAACGTGGAAATGGGCCAAGCCCAGTGATCAGTGGACTGATGAGAAAAGGGCCTAGCCCAGTATTTGTTATAATTTGATTGTGGGCCAAGCCCAGATCGTGGTAATGTCTATATGATTATGTTTACATGTTGCATTTGATAATTGGGTTGATTTGTGGCTAACATGTGGGTGGATATCAGTGGTTTAATTACACACTGAGTCCGTGTGACTCACCCAATTATTTATCCAACAAATACAGTGACTTGTTGATCGGACCGGTCGGAGAGGATGCAAGGTGGCCCATGCAGAAGAGATTGATTTAATTATTTTTAAGAAATTTTTAATACTAAGTGTTTTGTTTAATATTGGTTGTAATAAGGGCCACCTTTTATTTAAAGTATTCTATTTACGATTATTGAAGTTTATATTATACTTAGATATATTTTCTTCAAATGGTTTATAATATAATAAAGTTTTAATTCACATATTTATATCGAGCTTGTATTATTAAATAATTTTTAATGGACACACTTTCCAAAAGAAAACAAAATTTTTCAAGTATCATTCTAAAGTCAAAGATTTTTCAACCGTTTTTCCGCAGTGACATACCAGATCCGGTCAGGGCTTGTGGGCCGGGTTTGGGGTGTTACAATGAACCAAAGCTACGCACCAGGTAGGATTCCTGCGAAGAGGAGGTGAGTCACGAGGGCTGCTTAAATACCAAGCTCTTCTGGATCCAATACTAGACATGCGCACCAAGGTTACCACACCCTAACTCGGCGACTTGGTCGTAGGTTTGTTTAATTAGGCTTTTAAAGTCTTATGTATTTTGTTGGGGTAAACTAGTCCTAAAGTTTAAAGCACCTATCATACTATCTACGTTCCATACCTACCCTTTTACAATTAATAATTCACAAAGAAGTCAGAAGTACTTACCTGGGCGGATTGGTGCCGGAGACTCAGTGCCATGCTGTTCAAAATCAAAAATATTTCACAAAGGCCTACCAAAACATTTTTGGGCCTTGGGCCCACACAGCCGAGCTTTGAACTGGGCTTTGATACCAATTTTGTAACACCCCGAACCCGGCCCAACACTACGACTGAATTCGGTATGTCACAGAGAAAACATTTTTGAAAATCCCTTTAAGCCGATTTAAGTTTTGGTGAAAACATTGTTTTGTTAAAAGCCACTGAGGTACATGAAGAAAACAATACTTGACTTAGTGGTTAAAAATTTATTTAAGTCAGGTTGTTACCAATATCAAGTGTACCCGATGGCACATAAAAACATTTCGCGTTTTGAATTTAAGAAAGCATGTGTACCCATTTTAAAATCATTAAGTAACTTAAACAAATCATCCAAAATATGTATAGTAATCAAAATAAAATCCTAGGAGGCCTTATTACAACTTGAACAAATAAAACCGAAGGTAAAATAGAAATAATTCAAAGTCTATTTAAATCACATTTCCACTGCATGGCCACCTCGAGTCCATCCGGCTCCTCATCCGCGATCTACGAATCCCCTGAAAAATATTAAAGGAGAAGGCGAGTCACCAAGACTCAATGTGTAACCCTTCCCCCGATTTAGTGCAACATTATACACAAGTCATAATTAAATTTAACATGCATTCAGTTTAATTTCCACCCAACCTAGCCATCCAAACACCTTTCTCTACCCCGTGTGGTACCAAACCACTGGTGGTGCCAAACCACTGGTGACTTAAAGTCACGATATCCATCAATACTGTGGTACCAAACCACTGGTGGGGCCAACCCACGTGTGGTACCAAATCACTAGCGTCAATCCCATAATATAAACCGTGGGGCCAACCCACTGTGGTGCTAAGCCACTGGGACGAGACGCTATGAGGTGCCAAACCTCTGGAGGTGCCAAACCTCTGCTGACCAAAGTCACGAAATGTGGTACCAAACCACTGGTGTCTGTCGACACGAATATCACTTCCCCCTCCTCTCATCAACCCACATCAATCAATGATATGCATATACAGAAATCATGCTTATCAGCCACATATTATATGCCACATATACAAAATATGTCATGCTTCCCAAAAGCATCATAACAACAAGGACTTACCTAAATCCTTGCTTATACCTTTCACGGTATTAAATCCCAAATCTACACAAGTCAGATTTAGCATACACAAAATACTTAGCACATTAATTAGTTATAAAGTGTGTATGTACACACCTGTTTCTAACGATAGCTCTAAATCCCGAAGAAACCAATCGGCCACACAAGATTCCCTTGCCCTATATTCGGCCAAGCATAAGGTTAGTGATATGGGCTATTCGGCCAAACCTAATAAATCTATAGGGTTATCACATGAACCCGAAACCTCACCTAATCGCCTTTGAGTACTAACTAAGCACACGGTACGCGAATCTGCTTCACTTCCCTACAATCGACAATCATCAATATTCATAACAATAGCCTTCGGCTTTCGAATACCAAATAAATAACTCACTTAATTTCTTACCACCACTTACCAAGATCGCTTGTCTAATGGAAAGAGGCTTGGATTGATTACTTCAAAAATCCCGGAGTACCTAGATAAAAATCAGCTTCAACACTAATTAGCCAACCATCAGTATATTTCGGCTTTTCCATACATCCAAGTTGACAGAACACAAGAGAGGAGAAAAATAAGCACACTTACCTTCACAATCGATTGGACAAAGAAATCCCGAAAGCACCTTATGCCTTTCTAATATTCGGCCTAATGGATCTAATAGGAGAAAGGAAATTTTGGCACACCCAAGGAGTATATTCGGCTAGAGAGGAAGAAAGAAATAATGGAAAAGGGAAATAGGGGTTTCGGTTTTGAGAAGAGAAAAAAAAAGAAATAAATGGAAGATGAGAGTGTAGGGACATTCGGCTATTGCAAAGGGAAAAAGAAAAATAAAAGATGACTAGGTGCCTTAAGAAAATTCGGCTCAATGAAAACAATTAAAAAGAAAAAGAACTAACAAAAGATGGCCAATATACTGCACTATTCGGCACTTATCCTCCCCACATGGCCGAATTTCAACTCCCAAAGACATCCAAAATGATCTCCTAATTTACCTCTTCAACATCCATCCAAAAAATTTAAAATAAATAATCCTTATCCCTGCATCACCTCTTCAAATAAATAAAATAAATAAAATAATAATATCAACTCTTCTAGCTGAATTTAAAAACAAACATCAAGCTTATCCTTATCCCCCCTTGAGAGTCCATGTGCAGACCACCAGCTCTCTCTCCCTTCACGCCAGCATGCCAAAAAAAATAAATCTCCCATATGCTGCCCACGTTACTCGAACATGGGATCTGCTGGAACCAGTGTGCAGGTAATGCCCCAGGCCACTCGGCCAAAGCGTTTTTTTGTGATATAAACTCCCTACAATCCCTTTTAAAGGCTCCTTCCGTGGCTCCCCCTTGCCTTGACGCCAGAAACAAAAATAAAACATACCTTGTGCTTCCATCCTGACTCAAACTTGAGTCCATTCGCCAAGACCCTTAAGTGGCGCCCCAAGCCACTCTACCAAGCTGACTTTCTTGTCCGAAACCCTCACCAATTATTTTTAAAGGCTTCCTAAGCCGACTCCCCCCACATAACGCAAAAAAATAAATTCCCAAGCGCCACTCCAGCAGCTCGAACCCTCCTGCTCAAGGCGCCATTTGCCCAAGCCTTAAGTGGCGTCATTAAGCCACTTTACCAATTAATGTCTTATGTCACAAATCCCCAACAACTTCTCTTAAAACCTCCTTAGCCTAGCTCCCCCCTAATTAACACTTAAAAACAAAATTTCCCTTATAGCTTGGGCCTTCCCTTAGCTTATAACTAGCACCTAAAATACCTCAATCAACACCGTAATGACTACACTTATGCAAAATAATTTAATAAAAAAAAATTTACCCCTATTTTAGGATGTTACAAGCATATTATCCATATATTTTAATCATTAAAATCCCTAAATTTTAGCCTTTATCTGCTTATTATCCACATAAAATAAATTCCTAAATAGTAGCCTTTATCTGCTTATTATCCACATATTTTAAACATTAAAACCCCTAAATTTTAGCCTTGTTGCCATCCACCCCACCTAATCCTAATGCCCAAAATTAGCTTACTTAAATTAAAAGAATTGGGGTCCATGAAACTTAAATTTGGGCCCTTTACTCCCTTGTGTGGCGTCACCTCCTAAGATTGGGCCACAAGCCCACTTTGGTATTTTAAACATAGATACTACCTTTTAAACCCTATAATGCCCAAACAGATAATTTTAATTAAAGCCTCTACCTAAGCCTGAGCCCAATTTGGACCCCTAACACTTAAATTAACACATTAAACATATCCACCCATTAAACGCATAGGCCCAAAAATTCAGGATGTTACAGTTCTACCTCCCTTAAAGAAATTTTTTCCTCAAAATTTCCAACTAACTATTAATCGTACTACCTAAGTCTCACTACCATGCTTTCGCTGCGCACTCCAATTCTAAACCCAAATTAAACACTTAGTACACTATGGTAGAGTACGCACCGGTATTCACATCTAGATCATCCTCGTCCCCTTATACTCATGCTATCGGTTCTCGTTTATCTGATTAAAATTTTTTTTATGAATTATTGGTTTTCTTCCACTGATTATCCACGAACAGTCTTATAATTAGTAGTTTTAAGAGTAGTTCTTTCGAATTCGAACCTATCTACAGTTTCAGTCTCAAGTTTACCTTCTAATTCCAGGAAGCACACACAATCAGTCATCAGACATTAGCATACAAGTACATCCACAAACCTACATTCATCATGGAGGGGTATTTTTGTCATTTCACTACCCAGGGGTATTTCCGCAATTTATCCTACAGGGGTATTTTCGTAATTTTCAAAATAGAGTTCCTTGTTGATTTCATGAAATAAGGGTATTTTGGTAATTTTTGCAATCCAGGGGTATTTTGGTAATTTTGTAATTCAGGGGTATTTTGGTAATTTTGTAATTCGGGGGTATTTGGTAATTTTACAAATTAAGGGTATTTTTGTCATTTCACAAATTAAGGGTAATTTGGTAATTTTACAAATCAAAGATAATTTGGTCATTTTGCAAATCAAGGGTAGTTTGGTAATTTTACAAATCAGGGGTATTTTGGTCATTTTACAAAAACATTTTACAAAACTAAGGGGGTATATATATATATTTTAAAACAAGGGTATCTTGGAGAATTTGATTTCAAAAGAATAATAGTAGTGTTCAGGTGTTTGTGGGTTTTTGGTTGTTGTCGTGTGTTGTATGTGTTTTTTTTAAGGAAAAATTTTGTTGACTTTGTAAATCGGGGTATATTTTCAAATAATGGTATCTTGGTACTTTTTTTTTCAAAATAAGGGTATTTTAGTAATTTTGTAAAAATAATGTGGCTGGTCCCTTTCGGGTTTTAATTATAGATTTTGGCCCGTCAACAAATCCTCGTGGCTAGGGTGAACAAATACTACGCACTGTAGGATTCTAGCGAAGAGGAGGTGAGTCACTAGGATCGCTTAAGTACCGTGCTCTTCCCGGATCCAATCCTAGACATGCGTATGCCTGTTGCCACACCCTAGTCTTGCGACTCGTTCACGGGTTTGTTTAGTGAATTTAAGTCTTTTGAGATTTAAGGAGTTGTTTCAGCTAAGCCTAGAGTCCATCAAGTTCTAATCTAGATAGTCTACGTCCCACAAAGCCCATCAAGCCCACATACATATATAACACACAAGGAGTTAAGAATACTTACCTGGCAGACTTGGGCCGGAGACGCAGGTGCCATGCCAAGCTAACAGACCTGTTTATCATTTAAAAACATCCATGTTTCAAAAACCCATCTTTAGAAAGAGTTTTGAGCCCAAAAACCCCCAAAGTCGAGTTTTGAACCGGGCTCTGATACCAATTTGTAACACCCTAAACCCGGCCCAAACTTGAAATACAAAAACATGAATAAAATGATGATAAACTGTAACAAAAAAAAAGGATGAAATGCAATGAAATGACCGTATATTAATGTAACACCCCAAACCCGGCCCAGACACTACGACCGAATTTGGAGTGCTACAGAGAAAATGCTTTGTAAAATCCTTTTAAGTCGAATTATCTTTTTGGTAAAAGATAGTTATTTTGTTCAAAACACTTGAGGTGTATAAAATCCACACTTAGGTTTATTTTAAAAATAATCATTAAGTCAAATTGTTACAGGTTCAGGTGTGCCCGATGGCACAATAAAACATTTGGCGATTTAACTTTTGTGGAAACATGTGCATTTAATTTAATATTAATAAAATAGTTTTAAACCAATCCATCCAAACATAAACATAATAAAAATATATCTAGGAGGCCTTATTACAACTTAATTAAAATAAACCAACATTTTAAATAAACAAAATAAAATCCAAGTTCATCTATTAAAATTCCACAAAGATGGCCACCTCGAGTCCCTCCTGGCCTTCTTCTCCGATCTACTCATCTCAAAAATGTTAAGGGAAGGGGTGAGTCACCAAGACTCAGTGTATAAATCCCCTACCCGGAAAAAATATATCTCACACACAATTTATTAATAACATGCTCATGCAACCCAACTAGCCATCCATACACCTTTTCTACCCCGTGTGGTCAAAACCACTGATGACTTAAAGTCACAATTTAAATGATGGGGCCAACCCCTCGTGTGGTCAAAACCACTGATGACCATAGGTCACAATATATCAAATGTGGTCAAAACCACTGGTGGTACCAAACCACTGGGACTTAGTCGCAAATAATTAATCGTTGTGGTCAAAACCACTGATGACCATAGGTCACAAATAGTCCGATGGGGCCAACCCATCTTGTGGTCAAAACCACCGACGACGACCCATAATTCATCCCCTCCTCTCAATCAATCCCACCATCACATGCTTACATATCAATATCACATATCATGCATTTTAAATCATCATGTGATGGCATGCAAACATATATCAATAGATCACGTGTGGGACTTACACGAATCCATGTTTAAGCCCACAAGCATATCATAGACCACTACCAAAATTTATACACAAGGCAATAATATAGCAAATTTATTAATAAAGTGTGTACAGAGTTTACACACCTTTGCTATCGTAATTCCTAGATCCCAAATCCGATTTACGTCGCTAGATCCCGATCCTACATTCGCCAAATGTCGGTGTTAATACCAAAGGCCTATTAGGCCAAACCAATTATTTAAAAGGGTTCTCATTTTTGAACTCAATCCTTACCTACTCGCTTTTGAGTACTAGCCTTTTGTTTGCACTCCTATAATCGGCAACCATTAGTAGCCCCTAATAGCCTTCTCTGGCTTAAATAAATACCATATAATTACTAGAGTAGCTCTTATCATTACTTACCAAAACCGAACACTAGGGATTAGAGGCTTGGGTCGATCGCTTAAAATTCTGAGTACCTTTCCCAAGTCGATTGACCACCAAAAATCAAGAAGAGATTTATCCACTTAATATTCGGCCAATACCATAACATAGAGGAGGGAATTTCGCAACCAAAGGTGTGGTTTTGGCTATTGGAAAAGAAGAATAAAATAAAATAAAATAAAAAAAAAAAAGTGGGAGAAGATGCTAAAATTTTATTAATAACAATGCAGAGAAATTCATCAAAAAGTGGTGAATTATTCGGCCAATGGTGGAAGAAAGAAAAAGGAGAATTAGTAGGAGAATTCAAAGGTTATTTTTGGCCAAATAGAATAGAAAAAAAACTGGAAAATTTGAACAATTCCTAGGGGATTTCAATGAGAGCAGGGAAAAGAAAAAAAAAATAATAGTTGTTTGGAAATTTTGCTCTATTTGTGTGTGACAAAACAAAATTTCAAAGAGTCCTAATGTTGCCTAATACTTTTCTTCTCTTTGCTGATAATTAAACTATTAATTATCACCTAAGATAATAGCACTTATCTTCTATCCTATCTTAAACAATTTAAACAAAATTAAACCACTAATACAATCCCCTTCCAAATTAATATATGAGCCAAAATAATAAAAAAATACCCTTAATCTTATCACTTGAATACTCAAAATAATAATCAAATAATAATCCCATTTAATCCTATTTGTTTATCACCTCTTCAAGAATAAAATAAACTAATGTTTATCCCCACTCCAAAAATAGAGTATAGACAAAATAATAAGCTTAATTTTATCACTTGAAGAGTCCAAATAGCACCAACCCCCTCCCACTCACGCCAAAGACAAACTAAAACAAAATAAAAACCCATTTGCAAACACTGGGTTCAAACCAAGACCCCACTGCAGCCTCCCACTTAAGCGCCTGACCAACTCTCCCAATTTGACTTTCATGTCAAATAACCACCACATTAACTTTTAAAGCCTTCTTACCAAAGCCCAAAGATCGCATAAAAATAAATCCCCAAGCGCTCTGCTGCACTGAACCCTCATGCTCAAGGCGCCATTTGCCCAAGCCTTAAGTGGCGTCATTAAGCCACCCTACCAATGCCAACCCTTGTGTCCAAACATGCCAAAAATTATTCTTAAGGCCTCTTTGGCCCACTCCCCCCCTTTTAGACACTTAAAGAAAAAAATTTTAATACTATGTCAAGCCTAGCTCTAAGGTTATTTTTAGACCCTTAAACATGTCAAATAAAATTATAAATTTTATTTCTTGAAGCCCCATTGGAATTTATTTAAATTACAAATAACCCCTAATTCGAGGGGTGTTACAATTCTACCCCTTAAAATAATTTCGTCCTCGAAATTACTTACTAACGAATAGTCGTACATCTTAACTCACCGTATACGCTTTATGTCACGTGCTCTGATCTTAATAGAACTATCCTACTTCCTAGGCACAATCTCTAAGTTCACAACCAAGGTTTCTGCACTTCCCTAGTAAAACAAGAAAACTCTACAACAATCAAAGTAATTAAGGGTATTCGTAGTAAAGGAACATACCCGTTGTTGCATCTGGTACATCCTCCTCCTCGCGACGGCCAATCTGCATAAACCAACCTTGGTTGCCTCGCCTCTGCACCTTCAAAGACACCTCGGTTATGCTCATTACCATTTCCATTACCTCTAGCCGCACTCTCGACCCTCCGTGGTGGTCTTTCATTTCTAACCCGAGCACGGTTCTCGTCCCTCTCGGTTGATTCTTAGCTAACTTCCGAGGACAATCCCTTACGGTGATCGAATGATCCACACTCAAAGCATCCACGATTACCATTCCAACACTCCCCTTGTGAAACTTGCCACACTTGTCACACCGTGGCGCCATTAGGTATTAGCACCAACAAAGAGGCCTAGCGACTTGATCCGACCCATCAAACCTCGTCCTCTTCTGCTTCATTACCCGAGAACCTTGAAGGTTCCGAGCTCCTCTTATTCCAATTCCGTTCTTGGTTCCGTTTAACGGATCGTCTTACTCCTCACCACTTTAGACTTCTCCACAAGGACAAAGAAACTCTGCTCTCTGTTGTGGAGCTATCATCATTCTTAGCTCATCCCTAAGCCCATCTTCAAACCTGACACAGCGCTCATGCTCGGTACCCACAATACCACGAGCATACCTACTCAACCGGAGGAACTCGGCCTCATATTCCGCTTACATCGACTTATTTCCACGAACCAGTTCAAGAAAGCCTTCCGTTGTGCATCTACGTAGCTAGTTCCGATATACTTCTTTTGATAGGCATCCTTGAAAAATTCCCGGTGAGATTTTCTCGCCACGCCCATCCCTTACGGTGAGCCACCACCGATATGACTCATCCCGAAGTAAAGAAATTATACCCTTTAATTTCTCCTCAGCAGTAAAATATATGTCATCCATGATTCTTTCAGTTGCTTCCAACCAAGATTCTCAGCATCTTGGGTGCCACTCCGAAACTCCCTAAATACTTCTACTCCGTTAGCCCGGAGTCGTTCCACCACAGATTTACGGGCTCCGCACCCCCCGCGCCAGCCTCAACAACTCGTTCCAATACCCGTAATACAGCTTGAGATACGACATCATTTCCACTCGTCTGATCTTGAAATTCAGTTTCCGCTTCCGGCAGATCCGGCATCTCATTTCCAGACCCGTGACCAGACCTTGCTGGCTCCGACAAGGTCATCCTACCCCTACCACGGCCACGCGGCGGACGTCCACGACCTCTAAAACTCATCTTAACTACCGTGCTTTAATCTGATTAAGAAAATTTTTATGCGTTAGCATTTGTTCCACTTTCTTATTCGCGAAGAAATTTTATGGATAGAGTTTTAATCGTAGAGATTCTTTCGAGCAAACAAGGTTTCAGCTCTCTATCCTAGTTCACACAAAGGAGTTCATGCATCCATTCCTTAATACTTTCCATACCTATTCGCTCTTGGACATTTACGCCGCATTTCTAACCCGGGGTATTTTCGTCATTTTTCCTACTGAGGGTATTTTCGTAATAAAAGAAGTTTTAAAACTTTAGTAAAGTAGGTCGTTTTGTAATTCCCAAACCGGAGGTTTTTCTGGAAAAATTTGTAAAATTTAGAGATATAGCATCGTTTTGAAACCATGGGTATTTTGGTAATTTTGTCATTCAGGGGCAATTTCGTAGTTTAACAAGTCAGGGATATTTTTAACAGTTGCAAAACTTCGAGGGTTCCTTTTTGAAAATGTTCCTTTTCAAATAGTAATGTTTGTAAAAATTTCTAAAACCAGGGTCATTTCGGTAATTTTGCAACTTGAGGCGCGTTTAGTAATTTTCCAAAACCAAAATATTTTGTTGATGATTTTCAAAGCTAAGTTGTTGAATATTTGTAAAATAGTTGAAATTTTTGAGCAAAACCATTGAACTAATATTTTATGAACCGAGGGCATTTTAGTAATTTTACCCCTAAGGGCATTTTTGTAATTTTTCACAAATCAAGTTTTTCGAGGAAAACGTTGTAAAAATGACGTTCTCAGGTTTGAAAGAGTTATTGCAAAAGTTTTGAAAACATTAGGGTTGTTGTTGTTTCATTCTTTTTCGAAAACATGGCTAATTCCCTTTTCGGGTTTTAATCATTATGTTTAGCCTATGACCGAGCCATCTTGATCAGGGTGAACCAAGGCTACGCACCAGGCAGGATTCGAGTGAAGAGGAGGTGGGTCACGCGGACCGCTTAAATACCAAGCTCTCACCAACCTTTCTAGACATGCGCACGCAGGTTGCCACACCACCGAGCCCTCTCGAGTTAGGGTGAACCGGCTACGCACTGGGTAGGATACTGCGAAGAGGAGGTGAGTCACACGGATCGCTTAAATACCGTGCTCTTCCCGATCCAATCCTCGACATGCGTGTGGGTTACCACACCCCAGCTCACCGGCTAAGTCATAGATTGGTTTAGTTTTTAATGTCTTATGTTTGGTTCATGTGTTTGAGTAATCTAATCCTGTGGGTTCAAGTCCTATAAGTCTATCTACGTTCCATACTTCCTACCCTTCTACGAATATAATTCACCAAGAGGTTCGTAAGTACTTACCGGCGGATCGGTGTGGAGACTCGGGCCATGCTGTTCAAAATCCAAAAATTATTTCATAAGGCCTTTTAAAACATTTTTGGGCCTTGGGCCCCACAGTCGAGCTTTGAACTGGGCTCTGATACCAATTTGTAACACCCCAAACCCGGCCCAGACACTACGACCGAATTTGGAGTGCTACAGAGAAAATGCTTTGTAAAATCCTTTTAAGTCGAATTATCTTTTTGGTAAAAGATAGTTATTTTGTTCAAAACACTTGAGGTGTATAAAATCCACACTTAGGTTTATTTTAAAAATAATCATTAAGTCAAATTGTTACAGAGTTCAAAAACCCGATGGCACAATAAAACATTTGGCGATTTAACTTTTGTGGAAACATGTGCATTTAATTTAATATTAATAAAATAGTTTTAAACCAATCCATCCAAACATAAACATAATAAAAATATATCTAGGAGGCCTTATTACAACTTAATTAAAATAAACCAACATTTTAAATAAACAAAATAAAATCCAAGTTCATCTATTAAAATTCCACAAAGATGGCCACCTCGAGTCCCTCCTAGGCTCCTTCTCCGCGATCTACTCATCTCAAAAATGTTAAGGGAAGGGGTGAGTCACCAAGACTCAGTGTATAAATCCCTTACCGGAAAAAATATATCTCATACACAATTTATTAATAACATGCTCATGCAACCCAACTAGCCATCCATACACCTTTTCTACCCCGTGTGGTCAAAACCACCGATGACTTAAAGTCACAATTTAAATGATGGGGCCAACCCTCGTGTGGTCAAAACCACCGATGACCATAGGTCACAATATATCAAATGTGGTCAAAACCATTGGTGGTACCAAACCACCGGGACTTAGTCGCAAATAATTAATCGTTGTGGTCAAAACCACCGATGACCACCATAGGTCACAAATAGTCGATGGGGCCAACCCATCTTGTGGTCAAACCACCACGACGACAGTCCATAATTCATCCCCTCCTCTCAATCAATCCCACCATCACATGCTTACATATCAATATCACATATCATGCATTTTAAATCATCATGTGATGGCATGCAAACATATATCAATAGATCACGTCTGAGGACTTACCGGAATCCATGTTTAAGCCCACAAGCATATCATAGACCACTACCAAAATTTATACACAAGGCAATAATATAGCAAATTTATTAATAAAGTGTGTAAAGAGTTTACACACATTTTGCTATCGTAATTCCTAGATCCCAAGATCCGATTTATGTCGCTAGATCCTGATCCTACATTCGCCAAATGTCAAGAGCAATACCAAAGGCCTATTAGGCCAAACCAATTATTTAAAAGGGTTCTCCTTTTTGAACCCGAATCCTTACCTACTCGCTTTTGAGTACTAGCCTTCTGTTTGCACCCTATAATCGGCAACCATTAGTAGCCCCTTAATAGCCTTCGGCTTAAATAAATACCATATAATTACTAGAGTAGCTCTTATCATTACTTACCAAAACCGAACACTAGGGATTAGAGGCTTGGGTCGACTGCTTAAAATTCTGGAGTACCTTTCCCAAGTCGATTGACCACCAAAAATCTGAAGAGATTTATCCACTTAATATTCGGCCAATACCATAACATAGAGGAGGGAATTTCGGCAACCAAAGGTGTGGTTTTGGCTATTGGAAAAAGAAGAATAAAATAAAATAAAATAAAAAAAACAGTGGGAGAAGATGCTGAAATTTTATTAATAACAGCAGAGGAAATTCGGCAGCAAAGTGGTGAATTATTCGGCCAATGGTGGAAGAAAGAAAAAGGAGAATTAGTAGGAGAATTCAAAGGTGATTTTTGGCCAAATAGAATAGAAAAAAAAACTGGAAAATTTGAACAATTCCCCTAGGGGATTTCGGCAGTAGCAGAGTGCAGAGGAAAAGAAAAAATAATAGTTGCTGGAAATTTTGCTCTATTTGTCTGTACAAAAACAATTTCCCCAAAGAGTCCTAATGTCGCCTAATACTCTTCTCTTTGCTGATAATTAAACTATTAATTATCACCTAAGATAATAGCACTTATCTTCTATCCTATCTTAAACAATTTAAACAAAATTAAACCACTAATACAATCCCCCTTCTAGCCGAATATATGAGCCAAAATAATAAAAAAAAATACCCTTAATCTTATCACTTGAATACTCAAAATAATAATCAAATAATAATCCCATTTAATCCTATTTGTTTATCACCTCTTCAAGAATAAAATAAACTAATGTTTATCCCCCCACTCCAAATAGAGTATAGACAAAATAATAAGCTTAATTTTATCACTTGAAGAGTCCAAATAGCAGCCAACCCCCTCCCACTCACGCCAGCAGCAAACTAAAACAAAATAAAAACCCATTTGCAGCTGCTGGGGTTCGAAACCAAGACCCCACTGCAGCCTCCCACTTAAGCGCCCAGACCAACTCTCCCAATTTGACTTTCATGTCAAATAACCACCACATTAACTTTTAAAGCCTTCTTACCAAAGCCCAAAGATCGCATAAAAAATAAATCCCCCAAGCGCCTCTGCTGCAGCTCGAGCCCTCATGCTCAAGGCGCCATTTGCCCAAGCCTTAAGTGGCGTCATTAAGCCACCCTACCAATGCCAACCCTTGTGTCCAAACATGCCAAAAATTATTCTTAAGGCCTCTTTGGCCCACTCCCCCCTTTTTAGACACTTAAAGAAAAAAAATTTTAATACTGTGTCAAGCCTAGCTCGGGTTATTTTTAGACCCTTAAACATGTCAAATAAAATTATAAATTTTATTTCTTGAAGCCCCATTGGAATTTATTTAAATTACAAATAACCCCTAATTCAGGGTGTTACAATTAAAAACCAAATTTTCAATTTTTGACAAAAAGACAAAAGTTAATCAATTCACGGCTTGACTCTCTTATCTCCCCAGTAGAGTCGCCAAGCTGTCGAAACCATTTTTTGATAAACGGGGTCGACTTTGGTTTTAAAAATAAAAACAAAAAATGAGAGTCACCACCAATCTTTTTGATGAGGTGTGATCGGGTCATCTCGTTATTCAGTCATTTTAACAATAGATTTGATTTGTTAAAACAACAGTTTTGGTTCGGGAGTCGGTTACATACGAGGAAAGATTAGCACCCTCGTAACTCCCAAAATTGGTACCGAATTGATTGATAAACGTCTTAATGTCAAAAATTTTGAAAAATTTAAAAATACGATCCTCTTTATTTAAAAGAAAACTTGAATAAATTAAAATGAATGCTAAGACCTTCTTATTTCGAAGAAGTAAAATGTCACGCCCACTAAGTTAAGGTACGACATTTCGAGTTCCCAAAACCGAGCTTGTCTTTCGACAAACTCGTATTTAAGCTTAAAGAGGATATTCGGTTATTTGGGTGAAATGAAAAATTGGAACCTAGTAAGTTAGGGTACGATTTTCTCGAAATTCCAAATACAGAATATTGCCTTTGTATTTTTTTAGAAATCCTTATCCCGAGATAACAAAACGTCACTCTAGTGAGTTAGGACACGACAATTTTGAATTCTTGAGAATAAGTTTTTATTTAACTTTTATGCTTTGATTTTAAAAAGAAAATAATAGGTTCTTTAGACTAGGTGAGAAAAATCGAAACCCGGTAAGTTAGGGTACGATTTCTTCCGAATCTTAGAACGCGGAGTATTCTCTTATTTTGAAACAAAGATTAATGGATCTCATAAAATGGAATGATCTTGTTGTAATATGTAAAATAAATTTCAGTGCAAATAGACGTAACAAAATAATGATAATGACAGTAATGAATATAAATATCGATAATAGACAGTCGAAATTTGAAAGTATGTGCAACAAAATATAAATACATAAATAAATAAATAATGAAATAGCAATGATAAGTGTAAAACTTTAAAATAAAGCAAATCGAAATAAAAAAATAATAAGGGTAAAAATAAAAAGAAAATAGAAATAAAAACGAATAAAGAGCAAATTAATTATAAAATAAATGTTTCAAAATAATAATAATAATGATAATGGTAATAAAAATAAAATATGGTAAAGAGAATAATAATAATAATAATAATAATAATAATAATAATAATAATAATAATAATAATAATAATAATAAACAGTAATAAAAATAAGAATAGAAATATTAAATAATAATATTAATAATAGTATTAATAGTAATAATAATAATAAAAATAATAATAGTGATAGTGAAAATAGTAATAAAAAGAATAAAATAAAAATAGTAACTGCAAACATTAAAGAAGAAAATGAATAAATAAATAGGTAAAACAAACAAATAACTTATGTTTTTTAAATAATAATAGATAAGTAACATAAATATGTGTAATATTAAATTTAAATAATTAAAGGTAAATGAATCAATAAACAAATAAACATAATAGATGTAAATAATAGATAAATAAAACATTAGGTGAAAATAAATATAACAAAAAGATAAATGAATAATAAAACAAATAGATAAATGAAAAATAAATGAAAATATAAACACATTATATAAAAGGATTGAAATTAACTAAGTGAAGGATGAAATCAAAATTAAAATAAAATCAAAGGAACAAATTATAAATAAATAAAAGAAAAGGGCTGAAAGGAGGGCCAGAAGGAAACGTGCGTGAAACCACGAGGGCTGAATGGAAATTATCCCCAAACCATATGCGTAGCATTTCAATATGGGCCAAATTGAAATAATGCAAAATTATATAGCAAGATTTTAAAAACAAAAAAAAATAAAATTAAAAACCAAATAAGGGTGAAATTGCAACGCGCCGCAAAAGCGGAGGACCGCGCGCGTAAATATCCTCTTTTTCGAAGAAACACACGGATCCTTGTGGTTCGGGTCGGGTCCACTTGATCCAACTCAGAACGGCGCCGTTTTGAGGCTAAATTGCCCAAAGTGAAACGACACCATTTCACACACTCTATAAAATTCAATTTTTTTTTAAATTTTATTTCCTTCCTTTGTTTAAAAAAAATGCAAGATTTCTCTCTCTCTCTCTCCTCTCTCTTTCAGGCCCAAACTCTGGCTGGACACCGGCCTATAGGCTACCGCGTCGGCCACCGGCGACGTCGCGCTATGCACGGTGGCCGAAAATTTCCCCCCAAAATTTTTTTCTTTTTTCGTATAAAATCGATTTTAAAGCCCAAAAACTTCAAAAAGAGAAAAAAATAAAATAAAATAAAAGAAGCAGAGGGAGAAGACTTTTCGTCTTTCCACCGTTCGCCGTCACAGCCTTTGGCCAAACCCCGAAGGATCTGGCGGCCTTGTGAACTCCCTGACGGAACGATAGGTAAGGAGAACTACTATTTTTTTTTGTATTTTTTACTCATACGAGAATAAAATAAAAGGATGAACCACCTTGTTCTTTTTGTTTTAATATCTCTATTTGTATTCAATAATCTCCCTGTTCGGTTACATTGATTTCCACAGCTTTATAGCTGAAAAAAAAAAAGCAAAAGAAAAATTTAAACATCATATTTTTGTTATTGTCATTTGCTACTGTTGTTACGTTTGCTTGCTGCTTCTTTTGTTTGGTTTTGCAGGTTCTGAAGGTGTCAACGAAGGCATGTCTTGCCATATTGGTGCAAGATCTGCGGAGGAGAGCACCTCGGGTGTTGTGCATGCTGAGGTCGTCATATGGGAGGCTGCGGCACTAAAAGAAACCTTAGGGTTTCAATTTCCTGACTTTAGTTTATGTTTTGGGCTATTTTTTTGGGCTAGGGTTATTCAATTTGGGCATGGGGTCTGTAAAGTGATTGGACTCAATTTTATTATTTGGCTTTCTCTTTTCTATTTCTGATTAGTAGTGGGCTCAGGCTAAATTGGGCTTGTACAGTACCATTTTACCTAAGCCCACTAGAAAATGTCTCTATTATTCGTAAAATAATAAAACGATAAGAAGTTAATTTATGGAACTCTGCTTCTTTTACATCTTCGAGTCAGTGGTTTGGAAATTTTAAAATAAAACAATTAGTTAAAGAGATACATATCTGAAAGTTGTGGTTATTGTCCTCACTTGGAATGTTCACAGAAGCCTGCAAAAATGGTTGAGTTTCCGATGACACTAGTGGTTAAGACTGTAACATCCTAGATTAGGGGTTATGCGTTTGTGCATAATTCATGAGTTAGTAGGTTTTGGCAGTGTTGGAAGTGTATTAAGGGTTTTTAGAATTTTAGGATGGAAGAAGAAAGCTTTGGAAAATTATTGGTTTTTAAGTAAAAAGGGGAGCTAGGTAAATGAGGCTTTAGAAGAAACTCCGTGTGAAGCATGACACAGGGAACCATGTGGTAAAATGGCATGTTTTATGAATTATGAATGTGTTATGTTAATTCTAGAAATAAGGAAATGTATGGAAATATATGGAAATGTATGGAAGTGTATGGAAATGTGTGGAAATGTGTGAAATGTGTGGAAATGTAAGGCAATGTAGGAAATGTAAGAAAATGTAAGAAATGTAACGAAATGTAAGGAAATGTATGGAAATGTATGGAAATGTAAGAAAATGTAAGGAAATGTAAGGAAATGTATGGAAATGTATGGAAATGTAAGGAAATGTAAGGAAATGTGAGGAAATGTATGGAAATGTAAGGAAATGCAAGGAAATGTAAGGAAATGTCTTGTCTTGGAAATGTAGGAAATGTCCTGAAAATGTAAAGGAATAAAGAGGAAAGTGAACATTTATGGAAACTAGGAAATGTAAGGAAATGATTCAAAATGGAAAGTGAACATTTACTGAAACTTGGAAATGTAAGAAAATGGCAAGTTTACTGAGCCGATCGAAAATTTTAGGAAACTTAGAAATGACTTAGAAATGTCAAGTTTTAAAGTTTAAAATAGGAAATTAAGGCAAGGTGGCCTTAGAAGAAAAAGTTGGTGAAATTTGACACACAAACGGGCTAGGAAAAGTGGCCTGAAGATGGCACTTAGGGCCTATGGAAATGGCGCCATGTGCAAGAGGCATGGGCCTGGGTTCGAGTCACTTGGGAAGTAAATAAGGGAGGTTTTATTTTTGCTTCCAGAAGACCGAGGTGGACGACACATGCTTCTAGAAAGGAGGTGTTTTATTTTCATAAATATTCGATTAAAAAGGTGATAAATAAAGGATTTTTAAATTGGATTATTTTGAAGAGATAAATGTTGGATTAAACTCTTTTATTTATGATAATTAAAGGATAAAGTTATCAAAATAGAAGGGTGGTGGCCAAGTAAGGGACTCTAGCACTGTAAAATTTGGCTATAAAAGGAAAAGAGAGGCCATTCAAAGATTATTTACTCTTCCTTGATAACCTCTGCGAATTTTCTCTCTCGCAACCCCTATTCTTTTCTTCTTCATTCTTCTCCTCTCAATATTCCAAAAGCCAAAAAGCTTGCTAAGATCAAGGCCATAGCCAAAGGTTGAAGTGAAGGTGCAATCGATTTCTTCAAATAAGGGTAAGATCCAAGTTTGGTTTCCATTCTTTTATACTTTAGACTTATCGAAATCTGGGCTAAATTCCATTAATGTTCATGGTTGCCAAACCTTGAAGAGATCTTTCGGGATTTACTAAATGTCGACTACAAGGAAGGAGAAGTTCTTTTCCGAAGGTACACCATAGGCCGCGTGTTCCCTAGTTATTCGGTGAATTTTGGGATTTAAGAATCTAAGGTAAGTCATATTTAACATTCGGCTAAGGGTTATTTGTTGTGAATAAATGTTAGAAATTGATCTAACATGTAGTTATAGGGATTTCGACAGAGGGATACAAGGATTTTGGGATTTGAGAGTTTCAAGGTAAGTTTTAAGTATACTAATCCTACTAGGATTTGGATTTATAGCCGAATGGCTCTTTACTAAGTATTAAATGATTGAATGTAGAGAATTAAGATCTAAGGCATTAGGTCAAGCTTTTCGGGATTTGGATTGGAAACCTTAAGCGAATCAGGTGTGTACCCACACTAACTCTCAATATATTACGGCAATTATTTATATATATATAAATGTGCATGCGAATAAGAATGTGGCTAAGTGCCACAAATGTGGTAAAAGTACCCAGGTACGTTTCCTACTTCCAATAGGATTACGAATATGTTATATATATTTTTTGAATATGTAATATGAATGAGAAATAAGATATGTATAAATATTTGGGGCATATGGGATATTTGTGAAAGGGGAAGAGTAGGTGTTGACTTCGGTCTCACCAAAGAAGGTGTTGACTTCGGTCTCACCAACGAAATATGGTGACTACGGTCACATTATTTGAATATGGTAACTTCGATTACATTATCTGAAATTGGTAACTTCGGTTACATTATTTGAATATAGTGTCTAATGACACAACGTATATGGCGATGAGCACGTCCGATCGCAATGATCGCCTCCGATGGTGTATAGCGGATGGAGGGTTGACTTAGTAGTCCCCACGGTGTGACTGGCAGGTACGGGTGGTGTGTAGCGGATGGACCATTAGGATTGGGTTTAGGGTGCATCATCATGTATTGCATATGAATATGAATTGATTTGAACTTGTATGCCTGAAATATTGTTTGTTAGTTGGTGTACACATTGAGTCTGTTGACTCACCCTTTGAGGACTATTTTTCAGTGATGAGCGATAATGGACCGGCCTACGCGGAGCTAAAGGTGGCCATGCATCACTTGAAGAATTTATTTAGAATTTGGACTTCACATTTTCTAAGTACTTTTAATTTTATTTTTGGGTTATTTGATGTAATAAGGCCCTAAGGCCCAAGAGGATTTCTGTACTTTTACTTTACGTTTAATTATTATGTTACGAACTATGTTGTTTTAAAGTTAAGCAAAAATTTATTTCCTTAAAAAATAAACCCTAAAATTATTTTGTCACCCTAGTTAAATTGGATTTTAAAAAAATTGATTAAATGGGTTTCCAACCTAAGCCCAACCCAAACAAATAATTTTTTCTAAATTTTACAAATTTTTCTCTAAGTAACAAAGAATTTGAAAACCGGTTTACTCAAGGAACATACCAAATCCGGTTCAGGCTCGTGGGCCAGGTGTGGGGTGTTTCAAAGACTATGGATAAAAAGAAACATTGACATTGTTGGCAAAGTTGAGACATTGAATTATTGAGGATCGTTTAAGTCTTACTATCTACAATTATGATATATGTATTTTTAAGTTTAGCTGATTAGAATCTAAATTTTCATATTTTTATGCTTTGTATTGATATAATTATATTTTATAATTAATCTAATATATATAAAAAGATTGAGGTTAATAAGAAAGCAAGGAGATGATGACCTACTTTGCAATAAACCAATAATTTGACATGTCATCTATTTGATTTTAAAAATACAACTACTGCATTATTATGCAATTTGATTCCCCTATTATGGTTCAAATTAATTATGAAAAATAAGAATGAATTAGGGTTAGAAATATATGTTATTTTAATACTAATATGTAGTAGAAAAATATAAAATTGGTTTTACCATAAGTTATTTTTTAAAAGACTATTTATTCACATTTACGTGTTTTTAAATTAAGTAATGATTTTAATGTAAGTTGATGAGTGGTGGTAAAGCATGATTGAAATAATCTAATTATTAAACATGTTTAAGAACAAATGGTATCATATTTTAATTATTTCTGATTGGTCTACCTGGCATGGATTAGGAATGTTGTTTCTGTATGTATATGATATACTTATTCTTTTAATAAGATTTTGCCATCTTCGGCCTACCTTTCATAAGATTCAGTGATCTGGGATTTTGGATGTGGAAGTATTTCAAGATTAGATGTTCATTATTAATTTTTCTTTTAATGTTCAAGACATTATTATTTGCTAAGCTAAGATCCGATTTTGTTGAATGAAATTTGATAAATATGTATTGTTCATTTTTCATTAACAGTGTGTTGTTGCTTCCTCTTCTTCTTTGGTTTGTTTGATTGCTTCTTCCACCCACAGTTGAGCTTCTCGTATTCACTAAACCACTGTAAGTTATTTACAAATTAAATTCTTTGATTTTTTTTACTATTATTGAAATTAGTATTGAAGAAATGTGACCCTTTTACTATGATTTGAAGATATGTGACACTTTTAATATGTTGGAGTAATGGCTCGTCTGCCTTTAATTGTACAAAATTGGTATTGCTATTACAATATGGTTGCAAATGTGTACAGTTGCGAGTTGGTTCTTAGTTGCATTGGGTGCCATTCATAGCCTACATACTTATAGACCAAGGATTAGATCCTATACTTTTGATTTTTATGTAAAACGAGATTATGTGAAAAGACTTGTATATGCTAGTGACGAGACATGTATTGAATAATTTAGGATGAATAGAATTACCTTTTTTAAATTATGTGAGATGCTACAAACTTTAGAGTAATTGAAGTCGTCAGGGAACATGCTTGTTGATGAAAAAATGGCAATGTTTTTATATGTAACATCCTTAAATAGGGGCTCTTGCGTTTGAATTAATTGCATGTGAATGGCTTGATTGTGATGTTAATTAAGGTGTCTTAGGGTCTGGGTATGAGCCAAGGGTAGGCCCGAACTATAGGAAAATTTTTATTTTTGAGCACTGGATAAGGGTGCTGTAGGAGTTAAGTGTTAAGAGTATTGTGTGGCAAGTTTCAGCACAAGAAATGCCTTGGTAAAGTGGCAAGAAGGCGCCACTTAGAGCCTTGAGGAGTGACGCCACAAGCAGGGGAATGGAGCTGATGTTCGAGCTGCAAAAATCTCTCTTTGGGAATTTCTTTTTGACGCCAGAGAGGTAGGGAGTTGTGCTCAGTTATAACTCTAGTGGATAACTGTTGATCAAGTCAACAAATTCAAAATGGGTGGAAGAGAGAAAATTGTGGAGTTTGACTCATTCAAACTGATTTGAATGAGTGGTCAGGAGGGACTTGAGGTGTTGGCCGAAACTTGATCTGTTGAAGAGGAGGAGTAATCGGTTGGAAAGCTTAGTAGGTGTGCCGGTTCTCCATAGACAACCTAGGTGAGCATTTTCAGCTAGGCCTCTCTTAATGCATTTTGTTTTGAAGCAAAAGCCGAAACCTCTTAAGCACTTGTCGATTTTCCTCTAAAGCAACAAGCCGAATTGCCATTGAACCATTTGAGCTTCTCTTCTTCCCTTTGAAACCGAAACCCTTTTCCCTCTAAATCCTATTTCATCTTTTGGTTCTCTACTCCTATTTGGGTTGGCCGAATCTCCTTGGATCTTCCTTCTCAAGCCATAGCCGAATTCATCTTGATCATTCCACCACCATTGCCGAAACCTTAAGAACCGAAAACCTCATCCATCATTCATCTCTTTACTTTCTACTTTCATTTTGGTTGATTAGCCGAACCCCCTTAGTAGTTTATTCTCTTGCTGAAACCTCTCTACTTTTCTCTTCTTGTTTTAACCCTTTGGCCGAATATTAGCCAGTGTAGATCTCTCTCTTTTCTTCTTCTCCCATTGGTTGGTGGATCGACTTTGATTTTTGGAGGGGGTAAGTTTGTTATGGCTGAATCTCTCCTATCTTCTCTTTTCTTTCTCTATCGACTCATATGGAACAAAAGCCGAATTTCGGCATTTGTGGTCATGATTCCTATTCATCTATGAAATCAAATTCTCTTGGCATCCATGAATGTTCTTTCGGGTTTTGTAGCAGTGGATCGAGGTCATCATTCCTTTTCCAATCGGTTGCGTTAAGAGCTGTGGTAAGGGTATTTGCCGATTCAACCCTTTTATTATTTATTTGAAAAGCCGAAGGCTACTCGTTTATGATGTCTAGTGTTTAGCCGATTGTAGAGGGAGATTGTCGTCGCGTTGCTTCGGGATTTACTTAAAAATCGAAAGGTGTTAAGGTAAGATTGGTTGTCTTGTGCGTTAACTCTTCGGGATTTCTTGGTTAAGCCGAATGGCTCTGTGCTAATGATGTTGTGGTGACCGAATATAGGAAGGGGGAGATCAAACGTTTGGGTTCTCGGGTTTCACTCGATTCGTGAGTAGATCTTGTTTATTGGGATCTGTTAGTCTCGTTAGTAAACAGGTGTGTATCTCTTACACACTTCATAATTGATGTATAATATGTTAATAACTTAAACAATGTTAAAAGCCGGAAACTGTGTGGATTTCGATATGATACCCTTATGGGTATGAGCAGGGACTCCGGGAAGTCTGTTCTGATGAGATACTGATACTTGGTCTGATGAAATTTTATAGGTTATGTTTTGATATGTGTTAAATGATTAAGCATGTTGATATGATATGTATATGCATGTGCATTATTCTAGGTGCTATGAGAGAAGGGGGAAGATATGATATCTGTGACTTTGGGTCACCAGTGGTTTGGCACCACATTGGATTTAGCGACTTGTCCCAGTGGCTTAGCACCACAGTGGGTTGGCCCCACATTTAATAAAAAGGGATTGTCGCCAGTGATTTGGGATCACAAAGTGGGTTGGCCCCACATATGGATTATTCGTGACTTTGGGTCACTAGTGGTTTGGCACCACCAGTGGTTTGGTACCACATTTATACTATGATATCAGTGACTTTGGGTCACCAGTGGTTTGGCACCACCAGTGGTTTGGTACCACACGGAGTAGAAAAAGGAGTTGTGGATGGCTAGGTTTGGGTTGCATGATATATTTGCTTGATTATGAACTGTGTGAGTGTGTTGCTACAATCGGGAGGGGGATTATGCACTGAGTCTTGGTGACTCACCTCTTCCCTTATCTTTTTCAGGTGACTCGTAGATCGCGGATGAGGAGCCGAGCGGATTCAAGGTGGCCATGCGAAATTGCTTTTGGTTTTACATTGACTTACCGTTTTGGGTACTTTGTTTAATTTGGTTTATTTGGGGTTTGTAATAAGGCAATTTATTTTATAATTTTGGGATTATTTTATCTGCTTAAAGTTTTACCAAATATTGCTTAAGTAAAGTACTTGACCTATTTTAATAACCTAATAACCAATGTTTTCTAAATTGTACAACTCAATGAGTTTTCTAAACTTTACCATCGGGTAAGAATAAGTAAAGTAATAATGCTATTTGGGTTAAACTACTTTCAAACTAAGTTTACGTAGAGTCAAGAGTTTAGAAATGGTTTTCAATTTATATCTAAAACAATGTTTTTGCAAAGAGTTCCTTTCTTCAAAAATTTTCAAGTATCCAATCTCGTTTCAAGGTGCATTTTCGAATTCACAACTTGTTTTGTCTAAAGAGTTTTTCCCTGTGATATGCCGGATTCGGTCATAGTGTTTTGACTGGGTTGGGGTGTTACATTACATATCACTTCTCATCACCTTAAAGATAGAGTTATCAAGACTCACTTTAATAGGTCCAGGGAAACAGTTAGCAGATCATTTCACAATGTTTTAAATGATGTCATGCACTTACAAGATGTGTTATTTAAAAGGCAGAGCCAATTACAACTAATTCTACTGCACTCCAAGGTGGAAATGGTTCAAGATATTGGAGTGAATAATATATATAGCTCGTACATAATTTAGTCTATTTAGATTTAACTATAGTATCCTAACTCGAGGTTTTATACATGTGATGTAGAATTGCTTAGGTGCTTTAGATGGAACCTACATCAAGATTAGGGTTCCAATAGTTGATAAATCTAGAAATCGAACACGAAAAGGTGACATAGCAACAAATATGTTAGGTGTTTGTACACCTGATATTCATTTTGTTTATGTTCTTCCTGGTTGGGAGGGTTCTACTGCTGATGGATGAGTTCTTCGATATGCCATTAGTAGGAGACATGGACTAAAAGTTCCTCATGGTAAAGTGCAAAATTATAGGAATTTGAGTTAGTTTTTAAGAACATACTTTTTTGGGAAATTAACCATGACAAATAGTTTCTTTTTATAGGTTGTTATTATCTAGTTGATGCTAGATACACAAATTGTGAGGGATTTCTTGGGCCTTCTACAGGACAAAGATATCATTTAAATGAGTGGCGTCAGGGTTACCAGCCAAGTACTCCGGAATAATTTTTCAATATGAAACATGTAACATCCCAAAATTGGGCCTAGTAGGATTGGGCCGATTGGGCTTTGGGCTTTAGGAAAAAAAAAATAGAGTATCATTTTGTTACTTGTGTTAGCTCGGATAGGATGTTTATTGTGTGCTTAGTATATTTTTGTGAAGGCTTGGAATTATTAGCTAAGCTAGAATAATTTTTAGTATTGAAAATTTAGTGAAGTGGATTAAGTGAACTTGACACTTAAGTTAATTTAAGTGTTAAATTCTAGCACAAGAGGAGTTAGTAGCATAGTGGATAAGGCGCATGGAAGGTTGCTTGAGGGAAGTGGTTCGAGTAGCATGGAATGCATTTTGAGGACTTTATTTTTATTCATCCTTATATTAAGTGTTGGTCAAGTTTTAATTATGGTAAGGATGGACTTTGTTATTTTTGGATGGTAGACTAAAGGAAAAAGGCAAGTACTTATTTATGGTAGGATAAGGGGACATAAGGCTTGAAGTATGGGGTAATGTTTTGGAAACTCTTCTATGGCCATTAGTCCATGTATGTGGATAGTATTTTGGTCTAGGGGGAGGGTTGACCGATTTTGTTGGAGGCTTTGGTAAGTTAAATGATAGTTTAGGTAAGCTTGATGTTTGGGAAAGAAATCATTTGATTAAAGGTTGATGTGAGAACATAAGGCATGTTGTAAGGTGTTATGCTATGGAAAATTTTGTGTAGAAAGTTAGACCCATGTATGTGGACGGCATGGGTGGCTAGAGGGGTTGGCCGAATGTTGATAGGAATTTGGGAGGATTTTAGTGGTCAATTCTTGCATTTTGTGCATCTTTAGCATTTTTCTTTTCCTCTCCAAAATCTTCCTCCCAATAGCCGAATGTGTCTTGGACATAAGGTGAGTTTTTGGTGTTAGTTTTGTCCTTCAATATTTGTTTTGGTGTCATAACCTAAAATCCTTTTTAGTTTTTGCAAGTTTCTCCCTAGTGCATCAAAGTGAATCAAAAACCGAAATCATCATAGTGCTTGGCCGAATCTCTTTTGTTCACAACTTCTTTTCCATTCTTTTCATACTTGTTCAAAATTCACATTTCTTTTATTTTCTCTTGGCCGAAACTTCCTTCTCCCTATTTCTCTTTTTTCTTTCTTCCACTTTTGCTCAAAACCGAAAACATCCCTCTTCTATTGCAATTTCTTTCTTTCTCTTCCTTTTTCCTTTCTCTTTCTCCACTCTAGCCGAATCCTTTTTGTTGTTACAAATCAACCATATTGCCGAAACTTCCCATACTCTTTTTGTGTTGTCTTGGCTGAATATCAATAAGGGTAGGTCTTCATTTGGTTTTCTCCAATCGGTTTTGGAAGATAGGTAAGTGTTCATGGCCGTATTTCCTTTCTCTTTTCTATGTTGTTTTCTTGAGGGCAAAGGCCACTTTCTAATGCTTTTTGGTATAGAGGCCGAAACTAATATGGTTCCATTTAGGGAGTTCGGCAGACTTTTAGGTGCAAACGTGTGATCTCGGGATTTAGCCGACTGTGCCAAAAAGGTGCGTAGTTATCGCACTATTCTTTTGTTGTGTGTATGTGTTATATATATATATGTATATGATGTGCATGGTAGCTAAATTAATGGCTAAAAAGGTGGATGCCCATGTTGGGTAATCAATTGACAAGGTCAGTATTTTACGATGTTAATTTACATATGATATATGTATGAAAATGTGATGGCATGTGATATATGCTTATTTATATGATATTGTGGCATGATACATGGGACTTGGGATGTGACTATCGAAGGAAAAGGAGTACTTTATGTACATGGTCTGATGTTAGCCTTGTGCTACATTAGCGCTTGATGTTAGCTATGTGCTTCATCAAGGGAGGTGTTGGCTATGTGCCACATCTCGGCGGATGATAGCTGTGTGCTTCACCGTAGATTGAGGATGACCTCGAGTCACCTCGTGGATATTGACATAAGGGATCACTTAGGTGATCGGTGGCTTAGCCACAGCCTTGGGCAACAAGTCTGCTAAGGTAAGATGTGTGGGATCACTCTGTGATCGGTGGATTAGCCACGGCCTTGGGCAGGGAGTCTGCTAAGGTAGGAGTAACGGATGGACTCTAGGTTGGGTTGGGCTTCATGTTGCATATTTATGCATTTTGCATGACTAATTATGTGGATCAATGTGGATATGGGCCAAGCCCAACATGTGAAATTATGTGGATATATTGCCTTATCATCTGATATGTGATTGATGTGTGGATATGGGCCAAGCCCATATGTGGGGACATGTGAAATAACTATGCACTGAGTCTATGTGATTCACCCAATTTTTCTCAAACCTTACAGGTGATGCATAAAGCTTGGACCGGGTTGGAGTGGATACGAGGTGGCCCATGCAGAAGATAAATTTATTTGTTTTACACATTTTTCTTATGAAAGGTTATTTATTGTAATAAGGGCCATTTAAAGTATTTATGGATTATTATTATGTTTTAAGTTGGTTTGTTGATTATATTGTTATATGGAATTGTTTATTTTTAGCAACTTACTTTTTAAAATATACATACTAAAGTTTTTAATCCGGGAATTTACTACAACTTAACATTACTTAGAATTTTTAAACATACAATATTTTACAAATGACTACAAATTTTAATGTTTTATCTTAAGTCAAAAATCTTTTCCATGATTTTCCGCAGTGACATACCAGATCCGGTCAAGGCTCATGGGCCGGGTTTGGGGTGTTACAGTTTGGTATTAGAGCCCGGTTCAAAACTTGACTTTGAGGGTTTTGGGCCCAAAAACATTTTTTTAAGATGGGCTTTTCAAAGATTTGGGCTTTCATAAATTTTTCAGGTTATTCTGGCATGGCACCTGTATCTCCGACCCGAAGTCCACCAGGTAAGTACCTCTAATTGTTGAAGTGATTTGTTTATGTGAATGTTATGGGAATAATTGGGCTCGTAGATTAGAAGATTAGGGCTATTAAACCCTAGGGCTAGTGCACTCAAACACATGCATAAGACTTAAGAACAACCGAACAAACCTGTGAAGTAAGTCGCCGAGTTAAGGTGTGGCAACCATTGTGCGCATGTCTAGGAGTGGATTCGGTAAGAGCTTGGTATTTAAGCAGTCCTAGTGACTCACCTCCTCTCCACTCGAATCCTACCTGGTGCGTAGTAACGGTTCACCCTAACCAAGAGGACTTATTCACGGGCTAAACTCGATAATTAAAACCCGAAAGGGACTAGCCACGCTGTTTTATAAAAACCTTAAGTTTTCAAAATTACTCCTTTGATTTGTAAAACCATTTTATACTTGGAAAATTTTTTCAAAATATTTCCGATTTACAAAAATTACCTGTAACATCCTGCATTAGGGGTCATTTGCCATACGAGTATTTATCGTGGGTTTTCCTGATTTAAATGCATATATCATGGTTTAGCCAAAATCCCGAGTTAGCCGGGTATAGGGTTAAGAAGGTTCTTTAAGTGCTTGGGATGGAAAGGGCTAAGTGTACAAGCCTTATCATTAAATTAGGGCGAGTTTTGACACAAGAGCATGGCTGAAAGAGTGGTAAGGGAGCCGCAAAGAAGGCTAGAAGGCGCGACTAGGCGAGGGTTCGAGTCGCGTGGAGGAAGTTTTATTTTTGGCGCTGAAGGAATGTTAGGCGAAGGAGGGTTTAAATAATAATTGTAGCAGGCTTGTGGCATATTGAATGCCCTGGCCGAGTGGCGGGGGGGCGTGATGCCCAATTGCTGCCTCAAGGACTCGTGTTCGAGTCCTGACGAAAGCGCAAGGCAAGTTTAATTTTGGTTTTGGCGTCAACGCGAAGGAAGGCTCAAAAGGAATTTGAGATGGGTTCATGTCACAATTGATGCCTTGGCATAGTGGCCAGTGGCGTAATGGTTCATTTCAACTCGGGGTCGCACGTTCGAGCACCCTTGGGGGCGCGCGAGCATTTTTTTATTTCTGCCTAGCATTTAAGCATTAGGGATCAATGAAGCATAGGTTTAAAAGAAGGTTTTGCCGAATCATGTCATGAAATGCCAGTAGTCGAGTGGTTGAAGCGTGGGGATTACGCCTCGCCAGTCTCGCGTTCGAGACCGAAGGTGGCGCATGAACGTGCTTTTTGTCCTTTTTGTCTCTGGCATTTATGTGTGCAGGAGCCAGGGACCGAGTGTTTAAGAGGAATTTCCGACGCATTATGTCATGAAAGACAAGCTGGCCGAGTGGCTAAAGCTTGGAGAGGACTGCTTCGGGTCCGGGGTTCGAAACCCATGCGCAGCACCTGGAAGCATTCCTTTTTGGTTTGACCGGCGTGTTTGGGGTATTGGCATGCACATGCACGCGTGGGAAACAAGACTTGTTGGCTGCATGTTTCTTTTATTCTTTTTGTATTGTATCTTATTTTTTTTGAAGCATGGGTTAATTTGTTTTCCTCTTAATTTATTTGTTGAATATGGAGAGAATATTGTGGGAACATTAAACAGTAATAAGGGTGCACTCTTTTTTCGATAGAGATGGGAGAATGTTTTAACAAGTAAGGTTTTATTATTTTCTTTGGTGTTGGGCAAGTAAAACAAGGAGGAAGCATGGCTCACCATATAGGTTTGGCAAAAGTTGAGCATGGCCGAAACTTTTGGTGCTTCTTACTTCATTTTTGTGCTAGCCGAATAAGGGAAATAGGAGAGGCTTGACACTCTCGGTTTGAAGGTGTTTTAGACAAGAAGGAAGCTAGGCCAAATTTCTTCAAGCATAGCTATGTTTCTTCCCTTTGTGCATGGCCGAGTGAAGGGGGGTTGAAAGGCTTGGATAATCGGTTTCTTTTGACAAAGAGGTGCCTAGGCTTTGAGTTATCTTCTTCCTTTCCAAATTATTCATGGCCAAATTAAGGACATCGCTAGGAGCATTTACTTTCGGCTTTGAGTAGAGTAAGAGGGTGCCGAAATTTCCTTGGCCTTGTTCTCCTTCCTTTCAACTTGTTCTTGGCCAAAAACTCATGACATCGTTCTGTTTTCTCTACTTTGTGAAGTAGAATATTTTGCCGACACCAAGGAGCACTTTGGATTTTGATTCTTCTGAGAATCTCAACAAGTCAAACAATAACTTGGGATTTCGGTAAGCTTAGAAGTAGTTAAGAATTTCGGCCAAAGGCCATTCTTGGTATTCTTGAGTAACTGATTTATGCACTATGTTTTTAGGAGGGGACTTTTCGGCTAGGAATCTGAAGTTCCGGGTCTTCAAATCACGTTGGTTAGTGCTAATCAAGGAACGTTACGAGGACTAATTCGGGACTTCTATAATATCGCATAGGCACGGGATTGCTAGTTAAATCTTTGATTAAATAGGTGTGTAAGCTCTTACACACTTTATTAGTGTAAACTGTTATTTGATGATATTATAACCTCTCATGTGGTAACTTTGCCTGGTGGGCATAAGCTTGGTTTTCGGGTAAGTCCCCTGTTACTCGATTTACGATATATGTTGTATATGCCATCATATGCTGTGAAATGCTATGCTATATACGATTGCATGATATATGGGATCATGATACTTGTGATGTGAGCATGATGATGGTGGGATTGATGAGAGGGAGTAATAATCGTGTCGACGGACACCAGTGTTTTGGTAACACATTGTGACTACAAATCACCGAGAGGTTTGGTACCTCTGAGGTTTGGCACCTCATAAGCGTCTGCGTCCCTATGGCTTAGTACCACCGTGGGTTGGCCCCACATTTGAGATACGGGATCGACGCCAGTGATTTGGTATCACACGATGGGTTGGCCCCATCATTTGATTGTGACTTCGGGTCACCAGTGGTTTGGCACCACCAGTGGTTTGGCACCACACGTATTGACGGATATCGTGACTATAAGTCACCAGTGGTTTGGCACCACCAGTGGTTTGGTACCACACGGGGTAGAAAAAGGAGCATGGATGGCTAGGTTGGGTTGCATAATTGCATGTCATGCTAATATCTTGTGTATGAGTGTTATTTCCGGGTTGGGGATTTATACACTGAGTCTTGGTGACTCACCCCCTTCCCATATCATCTTGCAGGTGAGTAGAGCGCGGATGCGGAGCCGAGGAGAGCTCGAGGCGGCCATGTTGGTTTTGTGGACTTGAAATTTTATTTCGCCTCGTTTTAAGTTTACTATTCACTAAAATTCGATTGGGTTGTAATATGGCCGCTTATTATTATTTTGGACGTTTAAGTAGTTGCTTTACTTTATTACATAACTGATGAACTTATGAACTGTCAAGCAAATCGGTTAAAGATAACGTTTTCAAAATAAGTACTCGTAGGCGTTTTCAAAAATGTTATTATCGGGTAACAAAATTTCCTAAGTTATTGATGACTCTAATGCTTTAAAACCTAAGTGATTAAATGGTTTCAAAGGAAAAAGGAAAAGTTTTCAACTCTATCGTATTTATCAAGCCAACCCATCTAAGTTTTAGCAAACACCATTTTATTACTCCCATAATCTGAAAATTTCCATTGAACTTTTCAAAACGTTTTTACTCTGTGACATACCAGATCCGGTCAAGGCTTGTGGGCCGGGTTTGGGGTGTTACATTGTGGTATCAGAGCCAGGTTCAAAACTCGGCTGTGAGGGCCTAAAGCCTAAAAATGTTTTTCTAGATAGACTTTTGAAAACCTCTAGGAAAATGGTTTTGGTTGAACAACATGGCGTCGAGTCTCCGGCCCGATCCGCTCTCGTAAGTATCTCTAATTTATGTATGATTATCTGTAAAGGGGTAGAAATGGGACGTAGATAGTATAAAAAGGTACGTGAACTTTAGGACTAGTTTACCCCAACAATCACATAAGATTTATAATTGCCTAATTAAACAAACCCATGACTAAGTCACCGAGTTAGGGTGTGGTAACCCTTGTACGCATGTCTAGGATTGGATCCGGAAGAGCTTGGTATTTAAGCGGTCCTAGTGACTCACCTCCTCTTCGCAGGAATCCTACCTGGTGCGTAGCTTCGGTTCGCCCTAACCGTGAGAACTTGTTCGTGGGCTAAACCCTATTATTAAAACCCGAAAGGGAATTAGCCGCGTTTTGATAAAAACTTTAGTTTTAAAGACTTCCCTCAAACTTGTGAGATTTATATTACAAAATTCTCTTGATATAGGGACATTTTAAAATACCCTTAGTGGTAAATTACAAAAATACCCCTAGTTTTAAAATCTACTAAGCTACCCCAAAATTTTAACAAAATTTTCTTATTTTACCATACCCAAAATCCCTAATTTGCAAAATATCAAAAATGTCTGATTTTGAAAAATTACGAAATTACCCCTAATCTGTAAATTACCAAAATAACCCTGATTTTTAAAGTTTTTGAAACACTACTAATTTGGGAAGACAATTTCTCAAAAAGAACCCCAAGTTTTGCAAATTTTTAAGTTTCCCTTGATTTATCCAGATTTACAAACTTACTTTGTTTTATTACCAAAATACCTCTGTAGGGTAAATGACGAAAATACCCCCGGGTTAGGAATTGGACAAAGAGGGTGATGGAATAAGTGGAAGTGTATCTTCGAATTACAATGAAGACTTGAAACTTGTTTGATCGAAAGAACAACTTCTTAACTTCGTCCATAAAATTCTTTGCTAATAATCGATGGAATATTGGCTAATTCATAAAACTTTTAAAATAGATTGCGCTTATAAGAAATGAGCTCTAGAGGTCGCGTACCGTCGGGGACGCCAGAGAGGACGGATGGCCATGACAGAACCGCAGTTAGGTCGGGCCAAGGATCGGATAATGAGATACCACTTCTCCACCACCACCCCCAACTTTTGGTGATGGACATCGAGGATCGACGGGGTGAGTCGGTATCGCAGCTATCTTTGCGTGTTTTAGAAATGATGGTTTGAGACCGGAGAGAGGTACGGAGCTCGGAAGTCTCAGATCCGAGCGCCCGATCCAACAGAGTCAAAGTATTTCGGGGTGTGTCGTGTCGCACCCGATCATGACGTCGAATATTAGTTAGAATCAACCGAGAGGATCATGGGACGATCTCGACTTAACAAATGAGGAGAAGCTGAAAGGAGCGGTGTCGCTTTTAAAAGACGAGTCATACCGGTGGTGGCTCACGGTTCGAGACGGCGCATACGTGACGACCTTACTTGGGAATACTTCAAAGCTACTTATCGGAAGAAGTATGTGGGCACCAGCTACACTGATACTCAGAGGAAAACCTTTCTGGGACTGGTGCAAGGAAACAAGTCGGTATCTGAGTATGAGGCAGAATTTCTGAGGCTGAGCCGCTATGCTCGGGGAGTTGTGTCAACTGAGCATGATCGTTGCGTCCGTTTTGAAGACGGACTTAGGGATGACTTAAAGCTGTTGATTGCTCCACAACAGGTACGGGAGTTTGCTGTTTTGGTAGAAAAGGCTAAAGTGGCCGAAAGAGTCCGGGAGTCTGTGAGGCAGAGCTATGATAGGAACAAGCAGAAAAGAGGTGTCGGGTCATCTGGATCGGGAAATAGTGCACAAAAGAGGGCCAGGCAGAGTGGGCCGAATCAAGTTGGGAGGCCCATGGCGACTAATCAGAGATCGGCTGAGTGTAATCGTTGTGGGAAGTCACACTGGGGAGGTTGTTGGACGGGTGAGAGAGGTTGCTTTGAATGTGGATCATTGGATCATCGTGTAAGGGATTGTCCTCGGAAGATGGCAAGGAATCAGCCAGAGGGTCAGAACCGTACTCCAGCAAGGAATGTGGGACCACCGCAGAGGGGCCGTGGTAATGGTAGAGGAGGCAATGGTCCTACTCGAGGTCGCGGAATTCAGGCCAGAGGTGCAGGCAACACAGAAGCTAGGCAGCCTGGCTTAGTCTACGCAGCGAGACATCGCGAGGAGGGTGACGCACCAGATGTCATCATCGGTACGTTCCTAATTTTTGGTCTTCCATATGTTGCTTTAATCGATGTGGGTTCGACGCATTCATACGTGGCTAGTAGTGTGGTAGAAACTATGAACTTGGGTTCTGAGACTGCTTCTAGGGAGATGACTGTAATTAGCCCTCTAGGACACTATGTGGTAGTAAACAAGCTATATAGAGATATACCCCTAGAACTCCAAGGGGTAGTGTTTGTGGCTGATCTGATGGAACTGCCGTTTGGGGAGTTTGACCTAATTCTTGGAATGGACTGGCTGGTTAAGTATCAGGCAAGGTTGGATTGCGCTGCTAAGCACATGATTCTAAAGACGGCTGAGGGTGATGAAGTGGTCATGATAGGTAACAGAAGAGACTATCTATCCAATGTAGTGTCTGCCTTGAAGGCCGAGAAAATGATCAGAAAAGGGTATAAGGTCTTGTTGGTTCGAATTTATGCCTTGGAGGCTAAGGAGTCAGCAGTTGAGAAGGTCCGAACTGTAAGGGAATTCACGATGTGTTTCGGAAGAACTCCTGGTCCGCCTCCAGATCGGGAAGTTGAGTTTGGTATAGACTTGTTGCCCGGAACGGCGCCTGTGTCTATAGCACCCTACCGAATTGCACCAAAGGAGTTGGTGGAGCTGAAGGCTCAAATTCAAGAACTCTTGGATAGAGGGTTCATTCGACCTAGTATATCTCCGTGGGGAGCACTGTGCTATTTGTCAAGAAGAAAGACGGGTCAATGCGAATGTGTATCGACTACCGTCAACTTAACAAGTTAACGATCAAAAAAAAATATCCGTTACCTCGGATTGATGACCTGTTTGATCACCTGAAGGGTGCATCGGTGTTCTCAAAGATAGATCTTAGGTCGGGCTATCATCAACTTAAGGTGAAGGAGGTGATGTGCACAAAAACATTTAGTACCCTGTATGGGCATTACGAGTTCTTAGTGATGCCGTTTGGGTTGACCAACGCGCCAAAGTGCTGTTCATGGACTTGATGAATAGGGTGTTTCAAAGAATACTTAGATCAATTTGTCGTGGTGTTTATAGACGACATATTGGTTTACTCAAAGACGGAGGAGGAGCATGATAGGCATTTGCGCATAGTTCTACAAGTATTGAGGAGGAGCGCTTTGTATGCCAAATTCGATAAGTGCGAATTTTGGCTTAGGAAGTGACTTTCTTGGGTCACGTGGTGTCACCGAAGGGATTAGAGTGGACCCTCGCAAGGTTGAAGCGGTGTTGGATTGGAAACCACCTAGGTCGCGCGTAAATTCGAGTTTTCTGGTCCGCCGGGTACTATCGAAGATTCGTGGAAGGATTCTCTTTAATTGCAAAGCACCGTTGACTAAGCTATTAAGAAAAGGAGTCCCATTTGTCCGGTCGAGAAACAAAGAAGAAAGTTTTGATAAGCTAAGAAAGATTCTGACGGAAGCTCCAGTGTTGGTACAGCCTGAGGCGGGGAAATTGTTCACAGTTTATTGTGATGCGTCCCATAATGGTTTGGGATGTGTGTTGATGCAGGAAGGGAAGGTAGTGGCCTATGCATCCCGTCACTAAGACCGCATGAGGTTAACTATCCGACTCATGACTTAGAGTTAGCGGCGAGAGTCTTTGCTTTGAAAATATGGAGGCACTACTTGTGCGGGAGAAATCGATAGTCTACACGGATCACAAAAGTTTGAGGTATCTCTTGACTCAGAAGGACTTAAATTTGAGACAGCGCCAATGGATTGAACTGTTGAAGGATTACGACTGTTCAATTGAGTATCATCCAGGCAAGGCTAACGTGGTGGCAGATGCGTTGAGCCGAAAGGTCGTGATGACTTAAGGCGATGTTTGCTCGTCTCGATCTATACGACGATGGAAGTCTTTTAGCGTAATTGCAAGTTAAGCCAACTGGATCGAGGAGATTAAGGAAAAGCAATTAGGGGATGACAGTTTAAATGCACGGAGGTTGCAAGTTCAAAGTGGTGGTTTGGAAGGGTATAGCTTGACTGGTGATGGTGTGTTGTGTTTTCAAGGGCGGCCTTGTATGCCGAATGATGTGGAATTGAGGCAAAGAATTCTTCAGGATGCACATAGCAGCCCATACGCTATGCATCCCGGAGGTAGCAAGATGTATGGAGATTTACTAAGCGCTTCGTGGCGGGGTTGAAGCGTGAGGTAATGGCGAATTCGTGGGAAGGTGTCTCACGTGTCAGCGAGTAAAGGCTGAACATCAGTTGCCATCAGGGTTACTTCAACCAGTGAAGATTCCTCAGTGGAAATGGGAGAGGATCACTATGGACTTCGTTAATGGGCTACCCCTCACGCCCAGCAAGAAAGACGCAGTTTGGGTGATTGTGGACCGTCTGACTAAGTCAGCTCATTTCATTCTAGTAAAAGTGGATTACTCGCTCCAGAAGTTAGCTAAGTTGTATGTGGCAGAGATAGTGAGGTTGCATAGTGTGCCAGTGTCGATCATCTCAGACAGAGACCCCAGATTTACGTCGAGGTTTTAGAGAGCACTACATCAGGCTTTGGGTATACGATTGGATTTGATCAAACATTCCATCCACACCGATCGGCGGGCGATCGGAGAGGTTATCCAGATTTTAGAGGACATGTTAAGAGGCTGCGTTTTGGACTTTAAAGGTAGTTGGGAGGAATTTTTGCCATTAGCTGAGTTCGCATACAACAATAGTTATCAGGCGAGCATTAAGATGGCACCATATGAAGCGTTATATGGTAGGAGGTGTCGCACACCTACTTGTTGGACGGAGTTGGGTGAGCGACGGATGTTAGGACCTAATTGGTTGCAGAAACTGAGGATAAAGTGAAGAAGATCCAAGCTCGGTTGAAAGAAGCCTCGGATAGGCAAAAGTCTTATGCTGATCTCAAGCGGAGGGACATAGAATTTGCCGTAGGAGACGAAGTTTTTCTGAAGGTCTCACCATGGAAGAAAGTGTTAAGATTTGGGAAGAAGGGCAAATTAAGCCCAAGGTTCATTGGACCATTTAAGGTGTTGAGACGAGTGGGACCAGTGGCTTATCAGCTCGAGTTACCTGCAGAACTGAGTCAGATTCATGATGTGTTCCATGTCTCCATGCTTAGACGCTATCGTTCTGATCCATCCTACGTCTTGGCAGTTGAAGAAGTTGAGGTGAGTCCAGATTTGACGATGGAAGAGGAACCCGTGCAGATCCTAGAGCGGGATGTGAAAGTTTTGCGTAGAAAGTCAGTTCCTTTAGTGAAGGTCCTGTGGCAGAATCATGCCGTGGAGGAAGCTACGTGGGAGTCCGAGGACGCGACGCGGCAGCAATACCCCCAACTCTTCTGACCCAGGTAATTTCGGGGACGAAATTATTTTTTTTAAGGGGGGTAGAACTGTAACATCCTGCATTAGGGGTCATTTGCCATACGAGTATTTATCGTGGGTTTTCCTGATTTAAATGCATATATCATGGTTTAGCCAAAATCCCGAGTTAGCCGGGTATAGGGTTAAGAAGGTTCTTTAAGTGCTTGGGATGGAAAGGGCTAAGTGTACAAGCCTTATCATTAAATTAGGGCGAGTTTTGACACAAGAGCATGGTGAAAGAGTGGTAAGGAGCCGCAAAGAGAGGGCTAGAAGAAGCGCGACTAGGCGAGGGTTCGAGTCGCGTGGAGGAAGTTTTATTTTTGGCGCTGAAAGAATGTTAGGCGAAGGAGGGTTTAAATAATAATTGTAGCAGGCTTGTGGCATATTGAAAGCCCGGCGAGAGGGCGGGGCGTGATGCCCAATTGCTGCCTCAAGGACTCGTGTTCGAGTCCTGACGAAAGCGCAAGGAAAGTTTAATTTTGGTTTTGGCGTCAACGCTAAGGAAGGCTCAAAAGGAATTTGAGATGGGTTCATGTCACAATTGATGCCTTGGCATAGTGGCCAGGGGCGTAATGGTTCATTTCAGCTCGGTCGCGACGCTCGAGCACCCTTGGGGCGCGCGCGAGCATTTTTTTATTTCTGCCTAGCATTTAAGCATTAGGGATCAATGAAGCATAGGTTTAAAAGAAGGTTTTGTCGAATCATGTCATGAAATGCCAGTAGTCGAGTGGTTGAAGCGTGGGGGATTCTGCCTCAGGTCTCGCGTTCGAGACCCGAAGGTGGCGCATGAACGTGCTTTTTGTCCTTTTTGTCTCTGGCATTTATGTGTGCAGGAGCCAGGGACCGAGTGTTTAAGAGGAATTTCCGACGCATTATGTCATGAAAGACAAGCCGGCCGAGTGGCTAAAGCTTGGAGAGGATCGCCGGTCCGGGGTTCAAACCCATGCGCAGCGCTGGAAGCATTCCTTTTTGCTTTGACCGGCGTGTTTGGGGTATTGGCATGCACATGCACGCGTGGGAAACAAGACTTGTTGGCTGCATGTTTCTTTTATTCTTTTAGTATTGTATCTTATTTTTTTTGAAGCATGGGTTAATTTGTTTTCCTCTTAATTTATTTGTTGAATATGGAGAGAATATTGTGGGAACATTAAACAATAATAAGGGTGCACTCTTTTTCCCAGAGATGGGAGAATGTTTTAACAAGTAAGGTTTTATTATTTTCTTTGGTGTTGGGCAAGTAAAACAAACAAGAGGAAGCATGGTCGGCCATAAGGTTTGGCAAAAGTTGAGCATGGCCGAAAACTTTTGGTGCTTCTTACTTCATTTTTTTGTGCTAGCCAAATAAGGGAAATAGAGAGGCTTGACACTCTCTGGTTTGAAGGTGTTTTAGACAAGAAGGAAGCTAGGCCAAATTTCTTCAAGCATAGCTATGTTTCTTCCCTTTGTGCATGGCCGAGTGAAGGAGGGTTGAAAGGCTTGGATAATCGGTTTCTTTTGACAAAGAGGTGCCTAGGCTTTGAGTTATCTTCTTCCTTTCCAAATTATTCATGGCCAAATTAAGGACATCGCTAGGAGCATTTACTTTTGGCTTTGAGTAGAGTAAGAGGGTGCCGAAATTTCCTTGGCCTTGTTCTCCTTCCTTTCAACTTGTTCTTGGCCAAAAACTCATGACATCATTCTGTTTTCTCTACTTTGTGAAGGCCGAATATTTTGCCGACACCAAGGAGCACTTTGGATTTTGATTCTTCTGAGAATCTCAACAAGTCAAACAATAACTTGGGATTTCGGTAAGCTTAGAAGTAGTTAAGAATTTCGGCCAAAGGCCATTCTTAGTATTCTTGAGTAACTGATTTATGCACTATGTTTTTAGGAGGACTTTTCTGCTAGGAATCAAGTTCCGGTCTTCAAATCACGTTGGTTAGTGCTAATCAAGGAACGTTACGAGGACTAATTCGGGACTTCTATAATATCACATAGGCACGGGATTGCTAGTTAAATCTTCGATTAAATAGGTGTGTAAGCTCTTACACACTTTATTAGTGTAAACTGTTATTTGATGGTATTATAACCTCTCATGTGGTAACTTTGCCTGGTGGGCATAAGCTTGGTTTTCGGGTAAGTCCCCTATTACTCGATTTACGATATATGTTGTATATGCCATCATATCTTTGTGAAATGCTATGCTATATACGATTGCATGATATATGGGATCATGATACTTGTGATGTGAGCATGATGATGGTGGGATTGATGAGAGGAGTAATAATCGTGTCGACGCGGACACCGTGTTTTGGTAACACATTGTGACTACGGTCACCGAGAGGTTTGGTACCTCTGAGGTTTGGCACCTCATAGCGTCTCGTCCCCGTGGCTTAGTACCACCGTGGGTTGGCCCCACATTTGAGATACTGGGATCGACGCCGGTGATTTGGTATCACACGATGGGTTGGCCCCATCATTTGATTGTGACTTCGGTCACCAAAGTGGTTTGGCACCACCGGTGGTTTTGGCACCACACGTATTGACGGATATCGTGACTATAAGTCACCGGTGGTTTGGCACCACCAGGTGGTTTGGTACCACACGGGTAGAAAAAGGAGCATGGATGGCTAGGTTGGGTTGCATAATTGCATGTCATGCTAATATCTTGTGTATGAGTGTTATTTCCGGTTGGGGATTTATACACTGAGTCTTGGTGACTCACCCCCTTCCCATATCATCTTGCAGTGAGTAGAGCGGATGCGAGCCGGTAGGAGAGCTCGAGGCGGCCATGTTGGTTTTGTGGACTTGAAATTTTATTTTGCCCCGCTTTAAGTTTACTATTCACTAAAATTCGATTGGGTTGTAATATGGCCGCTTATTATTATTTTGGACGTTTAAGTAGTTGCTTTACTTTATTACATAACTGATGAACTTATGAACTGTCAAGCAAATCGGTTAAAGATAACGTTTTCAAAATAAGTACTCGTAGGCATTTTCAAAAATGTTATTATCGGGTAACAAAATTTCCTAAGTTATTGATGACTCTAATGCTTTAAAACCTAAGTGATTAAATGGTTTCAAAGGAAAAAGGAAAAGTTTTCAACTCTATCGTATTTATCAAGCCAACCCATCTAAGTTTTAGCAAACACCATTTTATTACTCCCATAATCTGAAAATTTCCATTGAACTTTTCAAAATGTTTTTACTCCGTGACATACCAGATCCGGTCAAGGCTTGTGGGCCGGGTTTGGGGTGTTACATTACCCAAATACCCCTGGGTGTAAAATTACCAAAATGCTCTTGGTTTATAAAATTACCATACTACCCTCGATTTTTACTACGTTTTCTTACATTATAAAATACCAAAATTCCTATATTTGCAAAATATCAAGATACCCTGTTTTGGGAAATTTACTAAAATGCCCCTGACTTCTAAAATTACCAAAATAACCCCGATTTTTGAAATTTCTGCAATACCCTTGATTTGGAAAAAGCTTTTAAAATACCCTCGAGTTTTGAAAATTCTAGAATTCCTTTGATTTGTCAATATTATTTTTAAGTTGACCCCGATTTATTACCAAAATACCCCTGTAAGAGAAATGACGAAATTACCCTTGGGTTGGGAATGGACAAAGATGCCTATAATAGTGTGTTGAACGTTGTGAATGGATGTGATTCTCTGAATTAGAATAGTGAACTTGAGATGAAAACTTTGATTGATCGAAAGAACCACTATTAAACTTCTTTTCATAAAATTGTTCGCGGATAAACAGTGGAACCAAAGGTACTAATGCATAAAACTTTCTAATCAGATTAAAGCGCGATCGTAGACATGAGTTCTAGGGGATGTGGTCGTAATGTGGGAGGACATGGTAGAGGCAGAATGGCTGTTACGGAACCAGTTGTGTCTGTTCAGGGATTCCAAGATTTAGTAGAAAGTATGTTAGTTTTATTAAGATCAGAGTGTGCAGCAGTAGCGTAGTGTGGTGAGTTAGGATGTACGACTATTAGTTAGTTGGAAATTTTGAGGACGAAATTTCTTTAAGGAGGGTAGAACTGTAACATCCTGAAATTGGGCCTAGTAGGATTGGGCCGATTGGGCTTTGGGCTTTAGGAAAAAAAAATAGAGTATCATTTTGTTACTTGTGTTAGCTCGGATAGGATGTTTATTGTGTGCTTAGTATATTTGTGTGAAGGCTTGGAATTATTAGCTAAGCTAGAATAATTTTTAGTATTGAAAATTTAGTGAAGTGGATTAAGTGAACTTGACACTTAAGTTAATTTAAGTGTTAAATTCTAGCACAAGAGGAGTTAGTAGCATAGTGGATAAGGCGCATGGAAGGTTGCTTGAGGGAAGTGGTTCGAGTAGCATGGAATGCATTTTGGGGACTTTATTTTTATTCATCCTTACATTAAGTGTTGGTCAAGTTTTAATTATGGTAAGGATGGACTTTGTTAGTTTTGGATGGTAGACTAAAGGAAAAAGGCAAGTACTTATTTATGGTAGGATAAGGGGACATAAGGCTTGAAGTATGGGGTAATGTTTTGGAAACTCTTCTATGGCCATTAGTCCATGTATGTGGACGGCATTTTGGTCTAGAGGGAGGGTTGACCGATTTTGTTGGAGGCTTTGGTAAGTTGAATGATAGTTTAGGTAAGCTTGATGTTTGGGAAAGAAATCGTTTGATTAAAGGTTGATGTGAGAACATAAGGCATGTTGTAAGGTGTTATGCTATGGAAAGTTTTGTGTAGAAAGTTAGACCATGTATGTGGACGGCATGGGTGGCTAGAGGGGTTGGCCGAATGTTGATAGGAATTTGGGGGGTTTTAGTTGGTCAATTCTTGCATTTTGTGCATCTTTAGCATTTTTCTTTTCCTCTCCAAAATATTCCTCCCTATAGCCGAATGTGTCTTGGACATAAGGTGAGTTTTTGGTGTTAGTTTTGTCCTTCAATATTTGTTTTGGTGTCATAACCGAAAATTCTTTTTAGTTTTTGCAAGTTTCTCCCGAGTGCATCAAAGTGAATCAAAAATCGAAATCATCATAGTGCTTGGCCGAATCTCTTTTGTTCACAACTTCTTTTCCATTCTTTTCATACTTGTTCAAAATTCACATTTCTTTTGTTTTCTCTTGGCTGAAACTTCCTTCTCCCTATTTATCTTTTTTCTTTCTTCCACTTTTGCTCAAAACCGAAAACATCCCTCTCCCATTGCAATTTCTTTCTTTCTCTTCCTTTTTCCTTTCTCTTTCTCCACTCTAGCCGAATCCTTTTTGTTGTTACAAATCAACCATATTGCCGAAACTTCCCATACTCTTTTTGTGTTGTCTTGGCCGAATATCAATAAGGGTAGGTCTTCATTTGGTTTTCTCCAATCGGTTTTAGAAGATAGGTAAGTGTTCATGGCCGTATTTCCTTTCTCTTTTCTATGTTGTTTTCTTGAGGGCAAAGGCCACTTTCTAATGCTTTTTGGTATAGAAGCCGAAATTAATATGGTTCCATTTAGGGATTTCGGCATACTTTTAGGTGCAAACGTGTGATCTCGGGATTTAGTATTTCGTGCAAAAAGGTGCGTAGTTATCGTCTTCGTTTCTTTTGTTGTGTGTATGTGTTTTATATATATATATATATATATATATATATATATATATATATATATATATGTATATGATGTGCATGGTAGCTGAATTAATAGCTAAAAAGGTGGATGCCCATGTTGGGTAATCGATTGACAAGGTCGAGATTTTACTTACGATTAATTTACATATGATATATGTATGAAAATGTGATGGCATGTGATATATGCTTATTTATATGATATTGTGGCATGATGCATGGGACTTGGGATGTGACTATCGAAGGAAAGGGTGTATTTTATGTACGTGGTCTGATGTTAGCCTTGTGCTACATTGGCGCTTGATGTTAGCTATGTGCTTCATCAAGGGAGGTGTTGGCTATGTGCCACATCTCGGCGGATGATAGCTGTGTGCTTCACCGTAGATTGAGGATGACCTCGAGTCACCTCGTGGATATTGACATAAGGGATCACTTAGGTGATCGGTGGCTTAGCCACGGCCTTGGGCAGCAAGTCTGCTAAGGTAAGATATGTGGGATCACTATGTGATCGGTGGCTTAGCCACGGCCTTGGGCAGCAAGTCTGCTAAGGTAAGATATGTGGGATCACTATGTGATCGGTGGATTAGCCACGGCCTTGGGCAGGGAGTCTGCTAAGGTAGGAGTAACGGATGGACTCTAGGTTGGGTTGGGCTTCATGTTGCATATTTATGCATTTTGCATTACTAATTATGTGGATCAATGTGGATATGGGCCAAGCCCAACATGTGAAATTATGTGGATATATTGCCTTATCATCTGATATGTGATTGATGTATGGATATGGGCCAAGCCCATATGTGGGGACATGTGAAATAACTATGCACTGAGTCTGTGTGACTCACCCAATTTTTCTCAAACCTTACAGGTGATGCATAAAGCTTGGACCGGGTTGGAGTGGATACGAGGTGGCCCATGCAGAAGATAAATTTATTTGTTTTACACATTTTTCCTATGAAAGGTTATTTATTGTAATAAGGGCCATTTAAAGTATTTATGGATTATTATTATGTTTTAAGTTGGTTTGTTGATTATATTGTTATCTGAAAATGTTTATTTTTAGCGACTTACTTTTTAAAATATACATACTAAAGTTTTTAATCCGGGAATTTACTACAACTTAACATTACTTAGAATTTTTAAACATACAATATTTTACAAATGACTACAAATTTTAATGTTTTATCTTAAGTCAAAAATCTTTTCCATGATTTTCCGCAGTGACATACCAGATCCGGTCAAGGCTCGTGGGCTGGGTTTGGGGTGTTACAAAACATGTTTTGTGTTATTAAAACTTAGATGGGGAATACTTAGGAGTCCATTATTCTATCCTGTGAGGGTGCACAATAGAATTATTATTGCATGTTGCTTGCTCCATAATTTTATTCGAACCTATATGAGTCTTGATCCTATTGAAGCAGAGTTGGAAGAAGGATTACCTTGTAATGCCCCAAAAGTTAGGGGTTATAATTTTTGCTTAATTTCACGTTTTGCTTGCTCAGCTAGTTATTTGGGGGTATTTGAGGGTTCTAGGGACGCCTGGGTTCGAGTCTGAGCCTTGAAAAAATTTTAGTTTTTGGCCCCTTTAGTGGAGAAGGCTGTTGGCAGTAGGGATTAAGTAAATTTGTGTGTGTTTTAGAAATACAAGTTGAGCTTGTAGCTCAGTGGCAGTGGCGTCATTGGGAAGGCATGGAGAGTGGGGTTCGAATCTTACAAGGTGCAAATGGAGCCTTTTTATTTTGTGACTTGAGAGTGGAGGATGCAGAGTTCGGATCAAACTCTTCAAGGGGAGTTGGAGACTTGGTCAAAAGGTTTGAATGGGAGGCTAGGAGTGATTCAAGGAGAGGATAGTGGAGAAAATCAAGGGATGGATAAGAGTGGGGGAGTTGGCCAAATGTGGGAGTGTGGCTAAGGGGGATATTTCGCTAGGGGGTGGCATTTGGAAGCAAATTCGGAGCTTTGAATTTGTGTAGAAACTAAAAATTTCTCTGTGCTACTACCTCTTTTGTTCTTTTCGAGTTTGTTTCAATTAGACATTTCGGCTGAGAGTTCTTTTGGAAGCATTTTGAGATTTCTCCATGGTAGCATTTCGTGCACTTTCTCATTCCCTTCTTCATATATTTCGTGTTTTTTTTTATTCTTCTTTCTTTTGCTAATAGCCTAAACATTGGGTTGGCCGAATCACTACCCTTCTTCCTATTTCTCTTCACACCTCGTTCGTCTCTTGTCTTTTTCTCTAAGCTGTATACTTGCACTTCTTCCTCTCTCGTTTCTCTGATAGTCAATCGCAAACTTTCTGAAAACCTTGTTCCTTCTTAGGTAAACCGAACCTACTTACTTTTTTCCATCTTGAATCCCTTTTGTTCTCTGTTGTGAGGGCCGAAACCTCTTGTTGGACAACTGCCGAATTTTTGTGGTGCTTTGATAAGGGGGAGTAATGCTAGTAATTCTTGTAATTCGGTTATAGTTAGATCGATTGTGATTATTTGAGCAAACTTTGGTTTCTCCTTTTACCCTGTGGGGACTGAATGTTGGATGATTGCTAACACTCTTTTGTTCATCCAATATTTCTAGGGACCCATTTACATTAGCCAAGGAGCAAGGCCAATTACTGTTACTCTGTGGGGGATTGCGTCTTGTGGTAAGTGATGTTGGATTAGGGTACTTCAACGTTATGAATCTGGGCGTTGAGACTAACTAATGATCTTTGTAATCATAGGTACCTTAGGGAGTACTCTCAAACAGTAATCCATAACATGTGTGTAATCTGACCCCTCTGCTTATTCTATAAATGCTTTGATCTATGAACTGGCTAAAAGCCAAAATATCGAAAAGCCAAATTATCGGGCATTGTTAGGTTTATTCATTACAATTGGATAATGTTTTAAGTGGTTGAAAACTAAGTTACGGGTGAACCTTTCTTGATTTTTGAATTCTTCAAGATTGGTATGCCATTTTTTGGCTCTTAAGGACATTAATTTCATTGTGAGTTTCATTTTTTTAATGTTGTTTTCTGCAGAATGTTTCTTAAGGTGCAGATGCCATGGAATGTCATAATTCCTGCTGACAACTTGGATGCCAAAAGCTTGATGCTCAAAAAGGCAATAGTGATCCGCCTTATGGATGAATTTGCTTGCCGAAAGGCCTCCAAGGATCTCGGATATTTTATGGTCAGAATAACCCTAGAGAGCATTGGCAAGGGCGAGTTAGACGAGAACACACGTGGATGTGCTTTTCCCTGTTGTCTTCAATGAATTACATTCAAGATGTACAGATGAGAGATTCTGCAAGGGGCTGTACATAAGATACTAAAACATGGAGTGTTTTTGAGGTGTGGACCAGTCCAAAACATATATTTGTCTCACATAAAAATGCCCGACTACTACTATGTGCCCGGGAAGAATGGTATATTCATGAACGACAAACACTCAAAGATTGATAAAGATGTAATTATTAGATTTATCGTGATTGGGACCAAATGGATGGAGGCTGAGAGGGAATTTCAGGCGTTGGTGAGTTTGGAAGGTGACTACTTAGGACCAGTTTTCTAAATATATAACTCTGGTCAACATATGTATGTATTAGGAACATGTAGTTTTTGTGACTCTAGGGCTAACTTACGATGTTAACTTGGTTTTATAGCTTTTGTAAAACTCCTCGCTTATAGGTGATGGAAGTGATGGTATATTTGCAAATTTCATAAATTTAGTGTTGCATTGTTCAGCCTCCTTCCTAATACCTTGGATCAATGGTTGAAGGATTGTGTCTGTTTAAAAACTTTTCTTCACTAGCTTCGCATATAAGAGGAGCTCTGTAATTGTAAAGTGTGTTGCAAGGTATTGCATTTGTGCAGTTAGCATCCTGTTGAATTATACCATGTTATGCCGTCGCATATTACCTGTTTCCCTAGATATGATACGAAAGCAACACGATTATGGTATGCTAGTTCAAAAACACATTCTGCTCCGGCTGTTTGTCCAAGTTGATTTGCCTAAAATCTCCTTCCCACACTAGGCCACCAAAGCAGCCTTATACATCACATGCATCTATCTCAGGCTCTTGTGCCATATGTCGTAGCGGTTGACAAGTAATAAAAAAGATGATAAAGTGTTTCTTCCTAGTTTTCTTGGGAAGAATCAACTCCATTCATACCCAAAGCTATTTCTGAATGTTCACAATGTTTGACAGCCTACTTATATTCCACCTTTTATTATTTCACTCAAACATGTAGCATTACTAATCTTATTCGCAGCTGTCTTGTCCCATTCTCTTAGGTGCTCATCTGACATCATATTTGCCAATTGATGCCATATCTACACAAGTCCCTTCCATGTAGTATACTCCTCCAAATTTAAGAGGCTTGACTTTTTGGATTCAACCCTACGAAAACTATATTTGCTGTACCATAGTGTTTTGAACAATTTAACTTGTTCCAGTAAAATACGTCAGGCTTGATTCATAAGCCTGGTTTTCCTAAGCCCACCTTTGTAACATCCCGGTCTAGGGGTTATGCATTTAGTGCATAACTCAGGGGATGGAAGGCTTAGGGTGAAGTGGGATAAATTTTTAAGGGGTTTGGAGAACCCTAGATGGTAAGGGATGACTTAGGAAATTTTTGAATTTTAGTGTTAAGAAGGGGAGCTGGGCTTTAGAGGTCTTAAGAGAATTATTTGGAAGGTTAAGACACAAGAATGTCTGTGGTGGAGTGGCATGGAGGCGCTACTTGGGGCTTTGGGAAGGGGACGCCTCATGGTGCTTGGGGGTCTCATGTTCGAGCTGCAAAGGCAGCATTTTGGTTTTATTTTGCGTCAATTAGGGGAACTGGGCTAGGGATGCCTTAAAAACAAATGGCAGGGTTAATGGTCACGAAAGTCTAGTTGGCAAAGTGGCTCCATGCGCTGCTTAAAGGCTTGGTGGTGACGCTAATGAGGGCCTGGGTTCGAATCCAGGCGGCAGCAAGGGTATTTTATTTTTTTGGGTTTGGCGTTGAGACAAGGGAGCTAGGGAGTGAGGTGTTAAAAGAAGTTTTGGGGGGATTATATCACAAATAGCGCATTGGCAAATTAGCTGGGGCGCTAGCTGAAGTTCTTGGCTCCTGGAGGTCGCTGGTTCGAGGCTCAAAGGTAGCATAAGGGGTGTTTTATTTTTATTTTTATTTTGGCAGCAGATTGGAAAGATGTTGGACGGCACATGGAGTCTTAATTGGATGAGGATAAAGCTTTGATTTATTTCTTTTATATTCGGCTGGAAGAGTTAGATATACATATGGTTTTGTTTTATTTTTTTTTATTTAATTCAAATAGGTAGATAGAAGATAAATCGTTGCTTATTTTATTTTGAGAGATAAAGTTTAGGCTAGCTTTTGCTTTTAAATTCGGCTGGATGAGGGAATAATTATTAGTGTATCTTTTATTTTATTTATTTATTTATTTATCTACTTAGTTATTTTAAGTATAGGATTATTATTATTATTTGGATTAAGTGAAGATAATTGTTGAAACCATTCAAACTATTTTGAATGGATTGAGAGGAGTAAGTTAGGGAATTGGACTAATTCAAATTAGTTTGAATTAGTAGGTGGTGGCCGAATTTTGGAGTCTTTAAGGGGAGGGAGTGCCGAATTCTATAAATAGGGGGATGCTCACCTTTGGCCACCCTTTTTACCATTTGTTCTCCAAGCACCTTCTCTTCCTTTTTGCTCTCAAATTTGCTAGGTGGCCGAATCTTCTACTCTCCCTTCTCTCTTTCTTTTTCTTTCAAAACCGAAGGTGGGCATAGCCTTTTGTGTATTTATTTTCCCTCCCTTCCTTCACACTTTGCTTGCCATTGCCAAATATTCCAACCCCATCTGGGAGTCAGTGCCGAATCACTCAGTCTCTCATTCTCTCTACTTTGTTTGCAAGTCCCGGAAGCGAAACCTTAATTCTTATGGTGGCCGATTCTTTGTTAGGACAAGAGGGAGTAGTTATCAAAGGTAAGGATTCAAGCATTAACCCTTTGGTTTGTTTATTTAGTCGAATGGCCTTGGTGCTAATCTCTTTGGTTGGCCGAATATACTTAGGGCCTTGACCTTATTGTTCTTTCATGTGTAGCCAGAGGAAAGAAGTGTTAGGGATCTTTTAAGTTTCAGTTGCTTAAGGTAAGGGTAGTATTCGGCTAAAGGCACTTTCTAATACTTATTGGTACAAGGGCCGAAATTAATGAGGTATTTTTCTAGGATTTTGACAGGTGGTAGGAGCAACCGGGATTCAAGTTTGTTTCGGTAAGCAAGTTAGTTGGTAAAGATTAAATACTTGGATTTATGATTTGGAGGTTTAACCAGTTTATCTGATTAAGCGTTTTGATGGAGGCAAATACCAGTCAAGGAGGACAAGGGAAAGTCCCTATCCCAAGTTTAAGAAAAGAGTCGCCTCGGGCAATGGTTTGGGATTGGCCACCGGGGTGTGGGCCAGCAGCGGGGGAAAATTATAGGCAGATAGCCGTAGTCTCGCTTAGCGATAGCGTCGGGATCGAGGGTCTAGAGCTTCAGGTTATAAGGTGTGTAGCTAGCCTACAGTTTCTGGGTTTTATGCGATATTTGCATGTGTAATGTGTTTACTAACAAGTGCAGTAATAAGTGTGATATTGATACCCTTCAAGGGTATGACGATGATCAGGTTAGTATCAAAGCTGTTGAAATATGATCATTGATGCGTATATGTGAGTATGCCTATGATTATGAATAACATGTGCATGCATTATCATGGTTTTATTGAATGTTACATGTGCATGGGTGGGCTATGAAAGAAGGTACGGGTGTACTCCGAGTACGTGGTTGATGAGTAGCTGTGTGCCTCATCGTGATTGATATCGGCTATGTGCCATATCGTGGATTGATGAGTGACTTTGTGTCCCATCGTGGTTTTGGTGTTAGCTATGGCTACAACGTGGATTGGCGCTGACTGAGGTCGCGTTGTGGATTTTGTGCTTAATTGCTCGTGGATGGCATTGAATGCCTTTGTGGAGTTAAAAGGAGATGGCAATTTAATAATCCCCTGGTGTGTGGTAGGTTGGATAAGGGGGTGAGTAGAGGATGGACCTTAGGCTTGGGTCGGGATTCATTATTGCATAAATTATGGTATGTGAATATATGTGTGATTGTGGGCCTGAATAAATGGGCTATGCCCAGTGTGTGGAGGGTATGTGGATAATTACCCATCTATCTGATAAGTGTTATGAGTTTGGGCCAAGCCCAGAATGTGATATGATCTGAACATCATATATTATATCTGATGCACGGGTTATTATGTGGTTAGCATGTGGGTGGAATTCGGTTTAATTACACACTCGAGTCGCAGTGACTCACCCAACTTTTTAAACATCGCAGGTGATTCGTGATTAATGGATCGGGTTGGAGTGGATACAAAGGTGGCCATGCAGAAGCAGAATTTCATGCAGAAGTTGTTATCCTATTTAATAGAATTTATCATTTACAGTATGTTTAAGTATTTGAATAAGTTTTTATTGTAATAAGGCCCAATTAAATTATTTGAGTATTTTATATTGTGATACAAACAAAATGACGATTAAATTATTATTTTGGAAATCGGTTATTTTCTAAAAAACTATATCTTAAAACATATAACAAAGTTTTAATTCGGATATTTTATATCAGGCTTAAATTATTTAATAGATTTTAATTGGACATGGTTTCCAAAAGATCACAGATTTTAAAGTTTCATTTTAAGTCAAAACAAATTTTCAACTGTTTTTTCGTGGTGACATACCGGATCCGGTCAGGGCTTGTGGGCCGGGTTTAGGGTGTTACAGTTTAGTATCAGAGCCCGGTTCAAAACTCAGCTTTGAGGTTTTGGGCCAGAAAACGGTTTTCAAAAATGGGCTTTTCAAAATATGGGCTTTTATTTCAGGTTATTCTGGCATGGCACCTGTACCTCCGACCCAAAGTCCACCACGTAAGTAGTTCTAACTACTGAAGTGAATTGTGAATGTGAATTCTATAAGTATGAAGGGAACGTAGATTAGTGAACTAGGATCTGTTGAACCCTAGGACTAGTCTACTCAAACATACACATAAGACTTAAGGACTCTTAAATAAAACCTGTGAAGTAAGTCGCCGAGTTAAGGTGTGGCAACCATCAGACGTGATGTCGAGGATTGGTATTCGATGAAGAGCTTCAGACTTAAGCAAATCCCAAATGACTCACCTCCTCTTTACTCGAATCCTACCTGGTGCGTAGCTACGGTTCACCTTAACCAAGAGGACTTGTTCATAGGCTAAACCAATTATTAAAACCCGAAAGGGACTAGTTTTACTGTTTTAAAAACCCTTAGTTTTAAAATTTTCAAATTTACCCCTTCAGTTTGTAAACCCTAAATTTGATTTTGAAAGACATTTTCTCGATTTACAAAATTACTGAAATACCCCTACTTGCAAAATTACAAAAATGCCCCTGTGTTGTAAAATTACCGTATTACCCTCAACTTTTGTTAAAATGATTTTATTTTGCAAAAAAAACCAAAATCCTGAGTTTTACATATTAAGATACTCTGGTTTGGGGAAATTTACAAAAATACCCCTGTGTTGAAAATTACTAAAATGCCCCTGACTTTCAAAATTTCCGGTTTAACCCTAATTTTAATAAAGTTTCCCTACTTTGCAAAAGTATTCAAAAATTCTATTTTGCGAAAATCCAAGATACCCTGATTTGAAAAAAAATTTATTTACAAAATTACCCCTGATCGACAAAATTACCAAAATACCCCTGGTTTCCAAAATTCTACCGTGCCTTAAATTTAGCAAATTTTCAGAAATACCCTCCAGCTTTGGGAATTTTAAAAAAAATGTCTTGATTTATTTAAAGCTCTCAAAATTTCTTTTATTACCAAAAATACCCCTGGGGTAGAAACGGGCAGGAATGTCTGGATAGTGAATGTGGGTGGTAGATACCACCGAATGTGCCTCTACTGAGGAAGGAATGTGGCTTCATTGAAAAATGAAGGTGTCTCTAGTGATGAATGTGTTCTTGTTGATGAATGGATGTGTCCTTATGGATGAATGTGATCTTCTGAAATAAAATAGAGAGCTTGAACTGAAACTTTGTGTGATCGAAAGAACTACCTCTAGAAATTCTTTTCATAAAATTGTTCGCGGTTAACTAGTGGAACAAATACTAATGCATAAAACTCCTTAATCAGATTAAATCGCGACGATAGAGATGAGTTCTAGGGGACGCGGTAGAGGTAGAATGGTAGCATCGGAATCGGTAGGGTCTGGCCATGGGTCGGAAAGTGAAGTGCCGCCACCAGCAGTGGGCGCGGAGGAGCAAGATCAGATATGTGAAGATGACGCAGTATCGCGGGCCATGTTACGAGTGCTAGAACGAGTAGCAGGAGTTAGTAGGGGAAATGGAACTCGGAAGTCAGTATCGGAAAGGCTTAGATCGAACGGAGCCGAGATCTTTAGAGGAGTGTCAGGAGTAGCTCCGAACATAGCGGAGTATTGGCTAGAAGCAGTCAAAAGAATCGATTTAGACTGCACCAATGAAGAAAAGCTGAAGGGTGCTGTTTCGTTGCTTCGTGACGAAGCTTATCGTTGGTGGCTCACTGTCAAACAAGGTGTACCGGCAGATCAACTGGATTGGGATTACTTTAAGGCCAAGTTTGAAGGGAAGTACGTAGGAGCCAGTTATTTGGACTCGCAAAGGAAAGCGTTTCTAAATCTAGTACAAGGGAATAAGTCGGTAGCGGAGTATGAAGCTGAATTTGTGCGACTAAGTCAGTACGCCAAAAGAATCGTGGCTACTGATTATGAAAGGTGTGTTCGATTTGAAGATGGGCTACGAGATGAGTTGCGGGAGTTGATCGCTCTGCAGAGGGAAAGAGACTTCGCCATTCTGGTGGAGAAAGCTCGGATCGCTGAAGAGGTTAAGAAGACTATAAGAGAAAACCGAGAGAAGAATAGGAACGAGAATAAGAGAAGTTTTGGACCGTCAGCATCTTTTGGTAATGTCTAGAAAAGACCAAGGATCGAGAATCCTGTGCGCGCACTTGTACCAGTGGATCAGAACCATTCATGTGTTAAGTGTGGGAGAGCTCATTTAGGAGAATGTTGGGGAAATAGTAAGAAGTGTTTCCGGTGTGGGTCGAAGGCCCATTTGGAGAAGAACTATCCTCAGGCAACGAGAGACCGAGGTTCGAGCCATGGAGGAAATGGTACCGGTAGAGGTGCTACAGGATCGGATACAAGTCAGCCAAGGACTTGATATCAGGTACATTCTTTATTTTGAGAAACCATTTATTGTCTTGTTGATGTGAAGTTAGCTCATGCTTGTGTGGCTAGTGAAGTGTAGGAACTTTGGATGTGAACCTTAAGACTGTGTCTAGAAGGCAGGATAGATTTACTAAGATCAGAGTGCTCAGCTGAGGCGTGGAGTAGCGAGTTAGAATTATTTGGTAGTAAGTAATTTCGAGGACAAAAATTTTTTTTATGAGGGTAGAATTGTAACATCCCGGTCTAGGGTTATGCATTTAGTACATAACTCAGGGTGTGGAAGGCTTAGGGTGAAGTGGGATGAATTTTTAAGGGGTTTGGAGAACCCTAGAAGATAAGGGATGACTTAAGAAATTTTTGAATTTTAGTGTTAAGAAGGGGAGCTGGGCTTTAGAGGTCTTAAGAGAATTATTTGGAAGGTTAAGACACAAGAATGTCTGTGGTGGAGTGGCATGGAGGCGCTACTTGGGGCTTTGGGAAGGGGACGCCTCATGGTGCTTGGGGGTCTCATGTTCGAGCTGCAAAGGCAGTATTTTGGTTTTATTTTGCGTCAATTAGGGGAACTGGGCTAGGGATGCCTTAAAAACAAATGGCAGGGTTAATGGACAAGAAAGTCCAGTTGGCAAAGTGGCTCCATGCGCTGCTTAAAGGCTTGGTGGTGACGCTAATGAGGGCCTGGGTTCAAATCCAGGCGGCAGCAAGGGTATTTTATTTTTTTGGGTTTGGCGTTGAGACAAGGGAGCTAGGGAGTGAGGTGTTAAAAGAGGTTTTGGGGGGATTATATCACAAATAGCACATTGGCAAATTGGCTGGGGCGCTAGCTGAAGTTCTTAGCTCCTGGAAGTCGCTGGTTCGAGGCTCAAAGGCAGCATAAGGGGTGTTTTATTTTTATTTTTATTTTGGCAGCAGATTGGAAAGATGTTGGACGGCACATGGAGTCTTAATTGGATGAGGATAAAGCTTTGATTTATTTCTTTCATATTCGGCTGGAAGAGTTAGATATACATATGGTTTTGTTTTATTTTTGTTTTATTTAATTCAAATAGGTAGATAGAAGATAAATCGTTGCTTATTTTATTTTGAGAGATAAAGTTTAGGTAGCTTTTGCTTTTAAATTCGGCTGGATGAGGGAATAATTATTAGTTTATCTTTTATTTTTTTAATTTATTTATTTATCTACTTAGTTATTTTAAGTATAGGATTATTATTATTTGGATTAAGTGAAGATAATTGTTGAAACCATTCAAACTATTTTGAATGGATTGAGAGGAGTAAGTTAGGGAATTGGACTAATTCAAATTAGTTTGAATTAGTAGGTGGTGGCCGAATTTTGGAGTCTTCAAGGGGAGGGAGTGCCGAATTCTATAAATAGGGGGATGCTCACCTTTGGCCACCCTTTTTACCATTTGTTCTCCAAGCACCTTCTCTTCCTTTTTGCTCTCAAATTTGCTAGGTGGCTGAATCTTCTACTCTCCCTTCTCTCTTTCTTTTTCTTTCAAAACCGAAGGTGTGCATAGCCTTTTGTGTATTCATTTTCCCTCCCTTCCTTCACACTTTGCTTGCCATTGCCGAATATTCCAACCCCATCTAGGAGTCAGTGCCGAATCACTCAGTCTCTTATTCTCTCTACTTTGTTTGCAAGTCCCAGAAGCCAAACCTTAATTCTTGTGGTGGCTGATTCTTTGTTAGGACAAGAGGTAGTAGTTATCAAAGATAAGGATTCAAGCATTAACCCTTTGGTTTGTTTATTTAGTCGAATGGCCTTGGTGCTAATCTCTTTGGTTGGCCGAATATACTTAGGGCCTTGACCTTATTGTTCTTTCATGTGTAGCCAGAGGAAAGAAGTGTTAAGGATCTTTTAAGTTTCGGTTGCTTAAGGTAAGGGTAGTATTCGGCTAAAGGCACTTTCTAATACTTATTGGTACAAGGGCCGAAATTAATGAGGTATTTTTCCAGGATTTTGACAGGTGGTAGGAGCAACCGGGATTCAAGTTTGTTTCGGTAAGTAAGTTAGTTGGTAAAGATTAAATACTTGGATTTATGATTTGGAGGTTTAACCAGTTTCTCTGATTAAGCATTTTGATGGAGGCCAATACCAGTCGAGGAGGACAAGGGAAAGTCCCTATCCCAAAGTTTAAGAAAAGAGCTGTCTCAGCGGTTCGGGATTGGCCACCGGGGTGTGAGCCAGCAGTGGGGGAAAACTATAGGCAGATAGCCGTAGTCTCGCTTAGCGATAGCGTCGGGATCGAGGGTCTAGAGCTTCAGGTTATAAGTTGTGTAGCTAGCCTACTGTTTCTGGGTTTTATGCGATATTTGCATGTGTAATGTGTTTACTAACAAGTGCAGTAATAAGTGTGATATTGATACCCTTCAAGGGTATGACGATGATCAGGTTAGTATCAAAGCTGTTGAAATATGATCATTGATGCGTATATGTGAGTATGCCTATGATTATGAATAACATGTGCATGCATTATCATGGTTTTATTGTATGTTGCATGTGCATGGGTGGGCTATGAAAGAAGGTACGGGTGTACTTCAAGTACGTGGTTGTAAGTAGCTGCGTGCCTCATCGTGATTGATATCGGCTATGTGCCATATCGTGGATTGATAAGTGACTATGTGTCCCATCGTGGTTTTGGTGTTAGCTATGGCTACATCGTGGATTGGCGCTGACTGAGGTCGCGTTGTGGATTTTGTGCTTAATTGCACGTGGATGGCATTGAATGCCTTTGTGGAGTTAAAAGGAGAGGGCGATTTAATAATCCCCTGGTGTGTGGTAGGCTGGATAAGGGGGTGAGTAGAGGATGGACCTTAGGCTTGGGTCGGGATTCATTACTGCATAAATTATGGTATGTGAATATATGTGTGATTGTGGGCCTGAATAAATGGGCTAAGCCCAGTGTGTGGAGGATATGTGGATAATTACCCATCTATCTGATAAGTGTTATGAGTTTGGGCCAAGCCTAGAATGTGATATGATCTGAACATCATATATTATATCTGATGCACGGGTTATTATGTGGTTAGCATGTGGGTGGAATTCAGTGGTTAATTACACACTGAGTCTGTGTGACTCACCCAACTTTTAAACATCGCAGGTGATTCGTGATTAATGGACCGGGTTGGAGTGGATACAAAGGTGGCCATGCAGAAGCCGAATTTCATGCAGAAGTTGTTTTCCTATTTAATAGAATTTATCATTTTCAGTATGTTTAAGTATTTGAATAAGTTTTTATTGTAATAAGGCCCAATTAAATTATTTGAGTATTTTATATTGTGTTACAGCAAAATGACGATTAAATTATTATTTTGGAAATCGCTTTATTTTCTAAAACTATATCTTAAAACATATAACAAAGTTTTAATTCGGATATTTTATATCAGGCTTAAATTATTTAATAGATTTTAATTGGACATGGTTTCCAAAAGATCACAGATTTTAAAGTTTCATTTTAAGTCAAAACAAATTTTCAACCGTTTTTCCGTAGTGACATACCGGATCCGGTCAGGGCTTGTGGGCCGGGTTTGGGGTGTTACACCCTTTGGGCTACATAACCAGTCTCTCATTACAGCATTTCCACCGTTCCAATAAAAGTTACATACAGTAGCAGGTTCTTTGAAGCAGGACATATGATAAACATACATATTGCTCAACAGTATGTCACACACTGGCCACAATGTGGATAAGCCCATGCCATGTGCATATTAAAAGCTTAAAAAAAAAGGCATACTTTCATTCAAAACTTAGTACCAAGCCAAATCCAAATAAACCATTTCCATACTTTAAAAACACATTTAAACAAGCCTAAAGCATGCCAAAACAATCAACTTAAGTGCCTAATCAATGTGTTCTCATTGACACCACAACTCAATTATCAACCTAAATTCACATGACACGTAAACTATTTGCATTCAAATTTATGAGTTTATACATAAAATTCACACCAAACGTATAATTTCTTCTTTAAATTAGGTTTATATCAAAAGACTAAAACAACTTTATATAAACATATTCACACCAAGATTAAAGGCACATAGACAAGTAAGCTTATACCAAGCTTAATACATAACATTTGTAATAAGTATCCAAGCATATACAAATAGACCTATTACATATGAGCCTTATACATGCCATTTATAACCATAACCAAAACGTTAAAAAACTACCAAAATGATCGGCGGATAGTGTGATAGGCTCCGACAAGATTCTAACCGATTAAGCTTTGTGATGATATATAAAACAGAGGAAAACAACTACGTAAGCATTTAATTCTTAGTAAGCTCGTATAAGATAAACTTAAACTTATCGTTCCTTAATATTTAATCATCCAATAATGCTCATTAAATCATAGAGTACTTGACTTTCCTAAACACTACAATTCACATCATTAGTAAATAACTTAACAGTTCATCATCTATGAAACATAGGATGCAACATGAAACGGGTTACATTTACTCACATTACTTCACATATGTGATTAATTCCCTTATTTATTCATTTCCATAGCTCATTTCATGATTTCATAAAATCATCGATATTCGTAACCATTGAATCGTATAGAATAACATCGAATATTCGGGAACACCTTTTCATATAACCATAAACTTTTCAATAATGCTCACATGAGCTGTGAAATGAGCCAGCTACATGAGCTGTGGGTCGGGATGTTAGCTACACAATGTTGCTAAAATGAGCTGTGAAGAATCCGCAACAAATGCAGGACCTCAGCCATCGGTAGGACATCGAGGACCAATACCTAGAACAAGAAAGAAAACAAAGCTGTGATTGCTAGAATGGGCGACAAGACACTAAATGAATCTGCTAATCAAAAGTCGATCGATCAACGATTCATGAGAAATGGATGGGTGAATTAAAATGATGGCGTTATGGAAAAAACTTATATCGACTCCAAATGTTGAGCCGAACACGATAGCATGCATAATAATGACCAAACGTAAGAGATCGAAAAGAGAAAAATCGTGACATGGGAGATGGTTTATTGCATAATGGGAATGCTCATGGGAATAGGAATGAAAAGTGGTTGGTGTCCCAAATGGGACGAGTGGGGCTAACAGATGGTGTACTGACTTGGAGATACTTTTGGAGATTTGATAAATGACACTCACAATGGTTAAATCCAAGAAATTTAAATTAATAGAAGAATTTGTTATGGTGAATAACTCCATGGAAGTTCAATTGAGTTAGGGAAGGATAACTCTGAATGCAATGTAATGCACGCATAGAATCAAAAAGAAAAGAAAGAGAATAATCACCTTAGATGGAAGTTCACTGCGGTGAGACAGATGAATTGGTGGGTCGAAAAGAAAGTAGGAAACAAGCCAAAATAACCGGGAGTAGATAAAAACGAAAAAGAAAAAGATTCTGTGCTAGTATTGTGATGTAAAAGATTGTGAAAGAGCCTTGGTGGAAGGTTCAATTTGAACATGTGGTGCCATTTTCTCATTATCGAATTTATTTCATTTTAAATGCCTATGTTGGGGTGATTTTAATAGAGTTTGTCGGTTTGGGAGAGTTCATTTTGGTGAGAAGATGTGGATTGTGTTGGTGATGTTACCTCTACAATCGTGTTGGCGGGTGTTTTATGTCGACGATCGGCGACTTTGGTGTTTTAGTTCTATCCTTGATGTGTTTTTATTCTAATCGTAGGCGCTTTCTTCTTAGGGGTGTAAACGAATTATTTCGAAAGATTTGTGCCTTCTATTTTCTAATAAAATATATTTTATTCTTGAGAAAAAGAATTAATGTGTAACTACTCTAAGTAGTTAATCTGCTTTCCTTTGTTTCAATTACAATGTAAAGTCACTCTGTGTTCTTTGGTGGTGTTATTATTATTTAGTTAATTAGATTAGAATTTTCATTAAAGTTGTACATATGTTAAGAATAATTAGAGTTTATTCTTATTATTGAAGTTAATTTGATTTTATTGATAATTAGAAGTGGAAATTACATCAAACTAGACTTCTTCGTTCTCGAGACTTCAATTAGAAGTACTTGAAGACTAGTTATTCTTTCTTCGGCTGACCATTCCAATTGTTACAAGCTTACAAATCATTACCGTCCATAGCTTCCGCAACCCAATTGGCCTTGGATTCAATTACGAAATTAGCCACCACGATTCCCTTAACTTGCTACTGCCAGATTCGATTTGCCATGTTGTCCAAGGGGCACCGATTTGCTTCTTTAATCATTGAACCAACTTGCCTTGCACCGATTGCCTTGACTGCCAAAGCATTGCCGCTACCAAATGTTCTTCATAGAAGCATTGTTGCTTCAATTAGTTGCTATTGCAAATTGTTGTAATCTCCTTGTGGCAACCAAATTGGATAATTTTTCATTCCCAGTCTGTCACACCGATAGTCTCAAGTACTAGCAACCAAAATTCTTCAAATCTTTGCTATCTATTTGCTACTGCCGCTGTGCTCGATTTAGCTGCTGCCTGCTTTGCTCCAAGTAATTGTTGCCACAAGTTCGTTCAAAGTATCCTCATCCCCTTCAAAAGATGATAAAGTGTTTCTTTCTGGTTTTCCTGGAAGTATCAACTCCATTCATACCCAGAGCTATTTCTGAATGTTCACAATGTTTGACAGCCTATTTATATTCCACCTTTTATTGTTACACTCAAGCCTGTAGCATTACTAATCTTAGTCGCAACTGTCTTGTCCCATTCTCTTAAGTGCCTATCTGACATCATAACTGCCAATTGGTGCCATATCTATACAAGTCCCTTTACACTCCAAACTTAAGAGGCTTGACTTTTTGGATTCAACCCTACCAAAACTATTTTTGCTGGTGTTTTGAACAATTTAACTTGTTCCATTAAAATACGTCAGGCTTGATTTATAAGCCTGGTTTTCCTAAAGCCCCCTTTGGGCTACATAACCAGTCCCTCCTTTCAGCATTTCCACCATTCCAATAAAAGTTACGTAGAGTTGTAGGTTCTTTGAAGCAGAACATATGATAAACATACATATTGCTCAACAGTATGTCACACACAATGTGTGGATAAGCCCATGCCATGTGCATATTAAAAAGCTTCAAAAATAAGGCATACTTTCATCCAAAACTTAGTACCAAGCCAAATCAAAATAAACCATTTTCATACTTTAAAAACACATTTAAACAAGCCTAAAACATGCCAAAACAATCAGCTTAAGTGCCTGATCAATGTGTTCTCATTGACACCACAATTCAATTATCAACCTCAATTCACATGACACATAAACTATTTGCATTCAAATTTATAAGTGCATACATAAAATTCACACGAAACTTATAATTTCTTCTTTAGATAAGTTTTATATCAAAAGACCAAAACAAACATATTCATACCAAGATTAAAGGCACATACACAAGTAAGCTTATACCAAGCTTAATACATAACATTTGTAATAAGTATTCGAGCATATACAAATACACCTATTACATATGAGCCGTATACATGTCATTTATAACCGTAACCAAAACGTTAAAAAACTATCAAAATGATCAGCGGATAGTGTGATAGGCTCCGACAAGATTTAACCGATTAAGCTTTCCGATGGTCTATAAAACATAGGAAAACAACTACGTAAGCATTTAATGCTTAGTAAACTCGTCTAAGATAAACTTGTCGTTCCTTAATATTTAATCATTCAATCATGCTCATTAAATCATATAGTACTTGACTTGCCTAAACCCCACAATTCACATCATTAGTAAATAACTTAACAAATCATCATATATGAAACATAGGATGCAACATGAAACGAGTTACATTTACTCGCATTACTTCACATATGTGATTAATGCCCTTATTCTTTTGTTTTCATAGCTCATTTTACCATTTCATAAAATCATCGATATTCGTAATTTTATATCTAAACCTTTTCATTATTTTACTTACCTATTGAATCGTATAGAATAACATCGGATACTCGGGAACACCTTTTCATGTAACCATAACCTTTTCAATAATGCTCACATGAGTCGAGAAATTAGCCAGCTACACGAGCTGTGGGTCAGGATGTTAGCTACACGATGTTGCTCAAATGAGCTGTGGAGAATCCGCAACAAATGCAGGACCTCAGCCATTGGTAGGACATTTAGGACCAATACCCGAACATATAATACCTAATGACATGTCATTTGTATCCTAAGTATTCTCTAGGTTCAAACGAGATTTTGTCGTCAAGTATTGAATTATAGAATTATTACCGAATCAATTGTAAATAATTTAATATTAACAAATAATCAACTAAAATAACATTTACGAAATATAACAGCATGTTTGGTTTGATGGAATTGCTATTCCAATCCTGCCCTATTCCGTGCACTACAGTGATTCAAAAGTTTGGTTCACCGTTTGGGTGAATCCACAGCTTTGCTATTACACCCATATTCCCTCCGTTGTTGTAATAGGTATTCAAGGGTGGGGGCTCTGAATTGCTATTCAACACCACCCGAATACATTTTCACATTTTGGGACCAAAATAGCCTGCTTTTTTCTCCTAAAAATTCTACTCCAGATTTCTTCCAACATTTATCCCCAAATCAAGCATCCATTCGCCCTTTATCTTTATCTCCTCTGTCATAACCATTTTTTTGATAAAACAGTAAACGATGTGGTTGACTCGAGGTTTGAAAATGAAAAGGAAGGGAGTCACCACCGATCTTTATTTGGGTGTGACCGGATCACCTTTGTTTTAATCAAACGTCTCGGTTTATTAAAACGATGCTTTTGTCTACGAAAATTTGAGAAAAATGGGTTCTGAAGTCAATTACATGCGAGGAAGGATTAGCACCCTCGACACGCCTGAAATCGGTACCAAACTGATTGATCCATGTCCTAATGTTGAAAACTTTGAAATGATTTGAAAATAGATACTTTTTATTTCTAAAACTTGAAGGAATTGGAAGGGACATTAAGGCTCTCTTATTTTCGAAGAGATAAAGCATCATGTCCAGTAAGTTAGGGTGCAATACTTTAGACTCTCGAAACTAAGCTTGCCTTTTTAAAACTTAGTTTTACATTTGAAGAGGATCTTCCGTCATCTGTCAAACGAGGAATCAGGACCCAGTAAGTTAGGGCTCGTTTTCTCGAAGGCCCAAATTAGGGATATTACCCCTATTTTGATAGAAAAAGAAACTTATTCGAAGTATCTAGATGTCGAGTCCAGTAAGTTAGGGCGCGACATTTCGAATTTCTGAGATTAAGTGTTTTGTTTAAAATTTGAATTGCGATTTTTTAAAAGGGATATTCCGTTGTTTAACTTAAACGAAAAACAAAACCAATGAAGTTAGGGCTCGATTCTCCCGAATTGCTAATACGAAATGTCGATTTAAAACTTGAATTTGCGATTTTTGAAAGGGATATTCCTTTATTTAACTTAAACGAGAAAAATTGGAACCCAGTAAGTTAGGGTTCAATTCTCCCGAATTGCTAATATGGAATATCGATTGTTATAAAAATTGAGATGTCGGGAAAATCAAGGAGACGAACGATGAGAATATAAGTAGTGGGGAAAGAAAAGTATTGTGACGATGGTGGTAATATATATAAAATAGGTAAAGTATATGCATATTGAGGAATAATAATGATAGCAGTAATTATAAGTTGTAACACCCCAAACCAGGTCTATGCGTTTAGACGAGATTTGGTTTGTCACAACAATCGAACATTAGTAAAACATTACTACAAAACCTTTTGGAAATAGAGTTTAATAAAAATTTAGTACGATGATTCGAAATTGATGATTTAAGAAATTACTTGTTTGAAAATCTTATTATTTAAAATATATTTGTGAAAACCTTAAAGTAATTTTAAAAGAAATTGAAAGAATTTAAAAGAGTAGTTTAGGTGTCCAAAATGTTGTAAAACACAATATTTTAAGAAAACTTTAAAAATTTAACATAAGTCCATTTTGAGAGTCTTAAACAAAATTAAACCCATCCACACATAGAAATCCATAAAAACATAAATAGAGGCCTTATTACATCAAACCCAAAATAGTAATTAAAATAAGTAACTCAAATAAAGTTCATAGTTTATAAAACCCATGCTCGTAGTATGGCCTCCACCAAGTCATCCCTCGGCCCAAGTCCACATCAATTTCCATTACCTGAAATGGATAATAAAACGGGGTGAGTTACAAAGAACTCAATGTGTAACTCACTTACCACCATTGTTGGGCCAGACCATCAACGCATTAATTTGGGCTTGAGCCTAATTACAAATTTCAACGATATAAAATAAATAAATATATAAAATGCATGTAAAATGAATTTCCCAAACCAAGCCTAATTTTCCATCCGCTACACACCCCCGTACCAACCAGCACACCTGTGGGGATCAAGTCAACCCACCCCGCCAAACACACCAATCGTAGGCATTAAGCCTTTTTAATAATATTGTAGTGCACTACCGAACTAGATTGTGACATAGTCACCGAACTAGAGGCATTAAGCCAAAATTTGTGGCAGAGCCACCGAACTAGATACGTGGCCACAGGCCTTTCTTCTCTTCATCAAATCCCATCCCATGCAATTATGTATGAATAACAAACTTTAATCATAAAAATTTTATCAAGTAACCCATAATACAAATGAGTCTTTAATTAAACCTTTCATTTGGGCCTATTAACAATATAGTATTAAACTTTGGCCCATATCTCGAACTAGAGGGTTTTTGGCCCATTAGCGATCTAGCAAACTTTGGCCCATATTTATCGATCTAGCAGTTTACAGCCCAATTTATCAATCTAGCAGTTTATGGCCCAATTTATCGATCTAGCAGTTTACAGCCCAATTTATCGATCTAGTAGTTTTATGGCCCAATTTATCGATCTAGCAATTTTTCGTAAATTTCTCGGTTTTAACCGTTTTCATGCATTTACACAAAAGTACTGATTACTACAAAATTTCCGATTTGGCCATTTCTACGATTTATCAAATTACTTACGGTTTAGTATCTAACCCAAAAGACAAGTGTGAAGTTACACACCTAGTTATAGTGAGGACTAGACTTTCCCGCTCGTCAACACCTATACGTATCACGGTAATTTAGAACACTATAATTTATTAATAAAACCGGTCTAAAAATAACGATCTAAAATTTTACCCTCGGATTTTCGAACTACTTCTACTTGCGATTTCTCCCCGATTGATGGTGTAACATCCCCAAACCCGGCACATTCGTTACGATCGAATTTGGAATGTCACTGCAGAAAGACGGTTGAAATACTTTTTGACTTTAAAATAACTTATGAAAATTTGTTTACTTTTGAAAAACCATGTCCATTTAAAAATAATATGAAAAACCTTAATGTTATAAAATGTCTGAATTAAAACTTTATTATGCATATATATACAATTTGAATAAATTGGTTGCTGAGAATAAAATCATTTTAATAAAGTAATTTAGGTTAATCAAGCCATAATTAAAATAATACCGAAATAATAGTAAGGCCCTTATTACAATCCAATATTTAAACAAAATACTTAATATCAAAAGTGCATAAAATAATAACAATATCTTCTTACATGGGCCACCTTGTGTGTCCCTCTCCAACCCGGGTCAACTTTACACTATACTGAAAATGTTAAAGGAAAAAGGTGAGTCACCAAGACTCAGTGTGTACCCCTTTTTCCCGGTTTAGCAAAACATCATACACAAACCATAATCAAGTTTAACATGCACAAGTTCAATATGCACCCAACCTAGCCATCCAAACTCCTTTTCTACCCCGTGTGGTACCAAACCATTGGTGGTGCCAAACCACTGGTGACTTAAAGTCACAATATCCGTCAATAATTATGGTGCCAAACCACTGGTGTCCCAAAGACACAAATGTGATACCAAATCACTGGTGACCGAAGTCACTAATCAAATGATGGGGCCAACCCATCGTGTGATACCAAATCACTGGCGACGATCCCGTATCTCAAAAGTGGGGCCAACCCACGGTGGTGTTAAACCACAGGGACAAGACGCTATGAGGTGCCAAACCTCTGGAGGTACCAAACCTCTGGTGACCGTAGCCACAATGTGATACCAAATCACTGGTGTCCGTCGACACGAATATCACTTCCTTATCTCATATCACCCATTATCATACCAACTCATGTAAAGTATGCAAATCATGCCAATCATGCAAATCATGCTAACATGTTTAGTGTAGCATCTCATAGCACATACTTCATAAATCATGACATCATGCATCAACAACAGAACTCATAATAAAACGAACTTACCAGAATCCGTGCACATACCCCGTAGGTATCATATCAATCACCCATACTCGCTTTGGTTTATTAATCAATCAGTTATTATTAAGCATATTACAAAGTAAAGAGTGTGTTAGTTTACACACCTATTAAAACGCAAGCCTTAATCCCCAAAGAACCGAGCTAAGACACTCGATTACCTTGCTCCTTACCAATGATTTGGTTTCCTACCAAATCCCGAACCAATGATGGTTCCTCCGACAATCGGCCACACCCCTAAAACGCAAAGCGCTTAGCTTCACAAGCATTCGACTTAAAGAATACTAAAAGAATAGCCCAAAGAACAACTTCTTACCACCACTTACCAACCGATTACCAAAGATGGAGGCTTCACTTGGTTGATTCCAAAATCCCGAAGACCCTATAACCATTCGATTACCACAAGAGATTAACATACTTCCAAATAAATCCAAAATCGTCTCTTACCTTTGTAAAAGTCGACACAAATGTGAGAGGATGTAACATAAGACATTCGGCCTTGCCTACTTACCTTCTCCAATGATTTGAAATAGACAACCCAAGGAGATCAACACTACTCTAAAGTTCGGCCAAAGTGACACTAATAGGAGAAAGTGGATTTCGACAACAAGGTTTTGAGAAAAGAGAGGAAATAAAAGATGAATGAGGTTCACAAATGAAGATTCGGCCAATAAGTCCAAGGGAGAAATCGGCAAGGTCTATGATGTTAATGGCTTTTGATTTCAAAGAAGGAAAAGAGGTAAGCTTTACTTGAAGGTTCGGCCAAATGACAAAAGGGAAAAGAAGAAAGCAAAAAGGAGTAAGGCTTTTGAAGAATTAAAATTCGGCAAAGGGAACCTCACCACCCTTTAAATAGCATTCGGCCACTCTCCCCCCCTTGAAGACTCCAACATTCGGCCATTTCCTAGAATCTCTCCTAGTCACTAATTCAAACACATTTGAATTAATCAAATCCTTTAATTTCCTCCCAGCCAACCATTTAAAACCAATTCAAATTAAACTAAAATAAAACCCACCTTTATCCTTTATCACCTCTTCAATTTAAAATACAAAAAAAAAAAACTATTATTAAACCATTATCCCACCGAATTCAAAAAAATAAATACTAAGCTCATCCTTATCTTCCAAATGCCCATGTGCCGTCCACTGCCTTCCAATTTGCTGCAAAATCAAATTAAAAGTAAAACACCCAAATCTACTTTGCTATAGGTCTCGAACATGGGACTGCGCCGAACCCATGCCGCAGTGGTAGCGCCAGAGCCATTCGGCCAAAGCGCTTTTTTGTGATATAAACGCGCCATCTTTTCTTTTAAGCCCTCCTTCCTTAGTTCCTTCTCTTTAATGCCAAAACAAAAATAAAATCCCCATTTGTCGCTCACGCCACTCGAACCTAGGACCACTGGAATCATCACACGCCGCCACCGCTTTTTGCAAGGCACCGCTTTGTGTCATAGACTCGCCCCACTTCTTTTAAGGCCTCCTTCGATAGCTCCCTTGCCTTAAAAATAAAAATAAAAAATACCACTTGTCACTGCCGTGCCTGCCTTGAACCCAAGCCCTTGCTGGAGTTACTTCCAGCCCTTAAGTGGCGCATGGGAGCCACTTTACCAAGGCGCTCTTTTGTGTCCAAACATGCCAAAAATTATTCTTAAGGCCTCCTTAGCCCAATTTCCCCTTTTAACCCAAAAATTTCAAAAATTTCCAATGCACTCCCTTTTAATCCTAGAGTTTTAAAAACCCTTAAAACATCACCAACCACACTTAAAGCCTACCAACACTTGAGTTATGCTCCAAACGCATAACCTCTAATTTAGGATGTTACAGATGGTTCGTTAACCGAATCAAATCCACGAACAAATAATGGTTCGGGAGTACGAACGACTTCGAACAATTGATTCTCCTCGGATGAACGTCTGCAACCCGGTAGAAAATCTTGGATTCCCGAAATAGCCCTTTGTTTATACTTAGGGGGATTAACGGAACCTCCCTTCTTCCAAACACTATACACCGCCCTTTTCTTCCCTATTTTGATTGTCTTCAAAGACAAAAGATCGTTAATCCAATCTAATATTACATCGAAATATGACTAAGGGTTTAAGGGTGAAATTTGCTTACCACAAAGATCCTTGTTCCAAAATATGAGAATCAATCAAAACGTTCCTTTATCACCTTAAATCGATTCCAACGTTCTAAGATACCCACGAACACTTGATTTCTGATCTTCCGTTATCGCACTAAAGTATAACAAATAAAAGCGTTAATAGAATGACCGTTTATTTCGATCTAAGAAATCCTTCTTACCACCATCAAGATTCGGCCAAAATACTATTAACTAAACGTAAACTAGAAAAAAAAATCCTTACCTATTGTCCACAGTTGAAAAGAGACGATTGAGAAAGATGTTTATGAATAATGGAGGATTCGGCTATGTATGATCAAAGAAAAGAGAGGAAGATTCGGCTATGGCACACTAACATTCGGCCATGAGAGAAACAATGGAGAAAGTATGAGTGAAAAGAAATAAAAACAAGAGAGAAGAAATGATGATAATGTTGTTTCGATTTTCAAAGAGAAGAAAAGAGAAAGAAAAGAGATGGGTTTAGTAGCATTGTGTATTCGGCAATGGGGAAGAGAAAAGAAAAAGAATGACTTTTGGTATAGGTGATTTCGGCACTAAAAGAAAAGGCACACAAAAAAAATGCTAAAGTAATGAGCAAAAATGACCAAATGGTCAAAAGATTTAGGCTTACCAATTGATCAAATTCGGCTAAAGGAGAAGGGTTGAGAAAGAATTGCAAAACTTGCACAAAAACTTAGAATGACCAAAAACAACTCCTAAACCTTACCAAGTTACAAGCATATTCGGCCAACCCCCCTAGCCATATTGCCGTCCAAATTCATGGTCAAATGGCCATGAATTTGTTTCCAAAACATTTTCCTTGATACTTGCCCTATGTCCCCATATCTTTCCAAATTTTCTTGATTCCATACCATAAGTTAGAAATTTCCTTATTCCTTTAATCTACTAACCAAAAATAACAAGGTCAACACTTACCATATTTATGCTTGGCCGACACTTACCATAGTAGAGCAAAAATAAAAGTTGTCTAAATGCTATTTAAGGGATTCGAACCTCTCCCCTCATGCTAATACCCATGCGCCATTACCACCTTGCCCTTTACTCATCTTATGTCACTTATTAACACTTAAATTAACTTAAGTATTAATGACACTTGATCCACTTCAATAAATTCTCCAACAAAAATTATTCCTTACCCGAATAATTCTATACTCTTCTTCAGGACTATAATAAGCACGAAAAGTAATAAGAAAATTTTCCTTAATAGACTAATCACCAAAGCATACAATAAATCGATACTCGAATTTTCAGGGTGTTACATAAGTAGTTAATACATATTTAATAAAAACAATATAATACATATAAACATAATGTAGTAACAGCAATAATAGAAAATAAATAAAATAATGATGGAAAATAATAATAAAAATAATAATAGTAAGAATAATACTAGTAAAAATAAAATAAAATGAGGATGATAATAAAACTAACATTTAGAATATATAATACATGAATAGTAATGAAAATGAGAAATAATAAAAACCATTGAAAAGAAAGAATAAGATGATAGTAACATTAATTACGAAATAAATAATAAAATATATAAAAGACCAAACAAAGCAAAGAAATATATATATGTATATATATATAAATTAAGATATAATAATAGTAATGATAATGGTGTTAAATAATAATAATAAGGTAGTAATATATTAGCAGTAATAATGTAAATATAATATAGTAATAATAATATATATGTATGGAAATAATAGTAATAGTAATAACATAATAATAATAGTAATATCATAATAATAATATAGCGATGATAATAATATGGAAATAATAATGATAATAACATAGTAATAATGGTAATATAATAAGGATAACAGTATAGTAATAACAATAATAATATATGTATATAAAAAATATAGTAAAAACACAAATAAAGGACTAAACTAAATAAGCAATAAAATTTTCGAGACGAATTTAAAATAAGAGTAAGATTCGGGGACTTATTCGCGCGCGCAAACAGACTGGAGGGACTAGAGGGGCAATCTTCCCCAATAAGTTAAACGCAGCGCTTTAGGGGAGGACCGAATTGCAAACCCCGCGAAGTTACAGGGCCCATATTGCAATAATTGAAAATTTGATTTTAAAAACTAAAAATGCGAAAGGACCAATCGTGCAATTTCCCTTTGGCTTAAAAACACGTGGATCCTCTTAGGGTACGAGTCGGATCAGGGCCGGGTAAGGTGAAACGACGTCGTTTTGGGGCTAAAGGCCAGCCCCAAAATGACATTGTTATGAGAGGCTATAAAAGGTCCAAAATCCAGAAAAAAATCATTTGAGCAGGGTGCTTAAGAAAAAAAGCTTCATTCTCTCTCGTTTCTCTCTGCGAGTCGGAGAGAAGGGGGCCACCAGGGAGCTCCGGTCCAAGATTCTGGCGACGCGCCGCCGCGGGCTCCGCCACCGGCACCGCCGGGCACAGAAGTCGGAGCCCGAAAAGGTGAGATTCTTTTTACCCTTTTTTTTTATAAATTTTAGTGTAATAAATGTGCTAAAATGGAAGAGAGACAAGTTTTAAAAAATAAAAAAAATCACCTTCTCCTTTCTTTGTTTTCGCTTTTTATGTTCTTCGTTTATCACTATTATTGCGTTTTGGGACATTTCGTTTCTTTATTTGTTGCTGCTATTGTTGATCGAAAAGAGACAACAGGATTTTTAGAGTCCTGGGACCTTCGAAAGTTTTTGTTTTTTTTGTTGATTAAAGGGGAGAAAAAAAGGTCCCTGTACACGGAATACAACTTGGCTTTTATAGCCATCCTTTTCTACTTTCTGTCTATTCGTTTTTATGGCCTGCAGGTACTGGGACGGTGAAGATACAGTGGACAAGACGGTGGCAGGTAGAGCGGTGCTCAGAGGTCAGAGCATGTGGGTGTCAGGGGGTTCGGTCAAAAGCAGAAGATGAATGGTCACAGGCCATTTAATGCTGCAGCGCAGGACTCCTTAGGGTTCCATGAACCCTAAATTCAAACCTTTGGGCCATCGGGCCATCGGGTGTAATGGGTCAAGGGCTTTGGGCTGGGTAGGTTTCTATTGGGCTTGGTATTTGGTTTGTAAAATAGGTTTTAATGCTTTGGGGAGTGTAGTTTCTTTTGCAATTGGGTTTCGGGTTTTCAATTGGGCTAAGTGGGATTATGTACCCCGGGTAAAATTGGGCTACAACAGCTGCCCCTCTTTGCTCATTATCGTGTAAAGGGAATGGAGTAAAGACTTTAAAAGGACCAATTTTGCCCGTTTTTTCGAGTCTTGACTTCTTGGGTGCTCTTCCACATGTAGCTTTATTCCTGTCCACCGCATCTTGTCGCTTTAGTCCATTCTATTGCTACAACTTCAGAGGCATAGGATTCTTCATTTTTAATCCGCTCCCTTCGATTTGCTCCTGCAACATCAGGAATCGCCAAGTCTGCTATCCTCAATCTGATCCCTACAAATTCAGGGATCACCAGGCTGATGTCTTCGATCTACTTCCTGCAACTTCAGGAATGTCAAATCTGCTATCTTCAATTTGATCCCTGCAAACTCAGGGACCACTAGACTGATGTCTTCGATCTGCTTCCTGCAACTTCAGGAATGTCAAATCGCTATCTTCAATCGATCCTCAGAACTCGGGGACCACGGATCGATGTCTTCGATCGCTTCTCGCAACTTCGGAACGCCAAATCGCTATCTTCAACTGATCCTCGCAAACTCGGGGACCACGGATCGATGTCTTCGATCCGCTTCACCAGAAACCGGGGAACGCCAAATCTGCTATCTTCAATCTGATCCCTGCAAACTCAGGGACCACCAGACTGATGTCTTCGATCTGCTTCCTGCAACTTCAGGAATGTCCAATCTGCTATCTTCAATCTGATCCCTGCAAACTTGGGGACCACCAGACTGATGTCTTCGATCAGCTTCCTGCAACTTCAGGAACACCAAATTTGCTATCTTTGATCTGCTCCACTGTAAACTCAGAGACGCTAGATCTGCTATCTTTGATTTGCTTCCTGCAATACCAGGAACGCCAGGCTTGCTATCTTCAATCCGCTCCACTGCATCCCCAGGGAGACAAGATCTGCTATTCTTTAATATGTTCTACCATAGTGTCCTTTTGAAGACATAACCTGTAGAATGAGTACATGCTTATGCGTAATGATTAGGATGCCATGAGTATGACGAGTCAGAATGTTATTAGTGCGATTTCCCATTTGAGGTGTTATTATCTATTTATTCGTCAAGGTCTCATCTCCGTTTTCCTTGCAGTAACATTTTTCGCTCGAATATCTTGCCCCTATGGAAATTTCAAGGCTCATTTCGTCTAGACCTCAGGACACAGGCACAAATTGACTTCCAACCGTCCCCCCAGGGATCACAACTCCTACTCGAAGAATAACCGACTTGTTTCATTTTGGATTCGTTCCACAGCGATTTAGGGTTTTTGAATCTTTCCTTGTTGAAAATTGGCCTGTCATACCTTTTCTGGATGGCTAGGTAACATTGTTTATCCTGCCACCATTACTGAATCAGACGAGGAATTTTGAAGAAATGGTGTCCATTAAGACCCCTCTTTCTTTAATCTGTGTATGTGGAAATTCTAAACAATTGTCCTGTTTCTTGTCTTATCTAGAGATTTCCAAAGTAATACATAGAACTTTCTTTTGTGAAATTATTAGTTCATCAATTATTATTTCAATGAAACATGTTTATGAATGATGGGTAACAATAAATTGATTTCAAGGATAGTTAAAATGAATTATCTATGAAGCGAAGAAAATGGCTGGGAACATATCCTTCCTTGCGGACAAAAGAATCCAACAATAGTACAATGAGCAAGACACCAATCGGATACTCTAGACATCGCCGATTGGACTTCTATACAAGTTTTATGAAGACTGCTTTGAGCTTTAGCATGCGTTTAGAAGACTCAAAGTACTTTGTTGATGCCCCAATATGCAACGTGCTTCCGCTTCTATTGATTCTAGCGCTGCAAGATTGCCACGTGTCCATTCAAAACTCGAGTTGCCCTTTTCGGGCTTTCAAATCAAAAGCCCTTTGGTATCAAGGCGCCTTCTGAGGGTTTTCACCTTGGCCTCTCCGTTTTTTTTTTGAAGTCTCAAAGTGCCTTTTGCGGGTTTTCACCTTGGCCTCTTCCATTTCAAGCAAAGTACTTTTTAACCGAATCCGAGTTCATGGTATTGGGCAAGCTTTTTCCATCCATTTCAGTCAGAATCAGTGCACCTCCAGAGAAAGCTTTCCTCACCACATATGGTCCTTCCCAATTCGGCATCCATTTTCCCCTATAATCTTTTTGTATGGGAAGGATCTTTTTCAGCACAAGGTCCCCCTCATGGAATTCTCTTGGGCGAACTTTTTTATCGTAAGCTTGTATCATTCATTTTTGGTACATCTAACCATGATGAATAGCCCTCAATCTCTTTTTTTCTATTAAGATCAACTGATCATATCGAGCCTGGATCCATTCAGCTTCATCCAGCTTCATTTCTGACAAAACTCGAAGAGAAGGTTTTTCTACTTCAATAGGAATGACTGCTTCTATCCCATAGACCAACGAAAAAGGTGTTGCCCCGGTAGAGGTTCTGACTGATGCCCGATAAGCATAGAGTACAAATGGTAACTTCTCATGCCAATCTCTATAGGTCTCAGTCATCTTCCCCACTATCCTCTTGATGTTTTTGTTGGTTGCTTCCACCACCCCATTCATCTTTGGACGATACGGTGACGAATTTTGGTGTTTGATGTTGAATTGGCTGCAAACCCCTACTATCGTGATGTTGTTTAGGTTCAGTGCATTGTCTAATATGATCTTCTCAGGCATTCCGTATCGACAAATGATCTCTTTCTTCAAAAATTGACTAACCGCTGATTTAGTGACGTTAGCATACGAAGCAGCCTCTACCCATTTTGTAAAGTAGTCAATGACAACAAAGATGAACCGATGCCCATTCGAAGCTTTCGGAGAGATTGACCCAATGACATCCATGCCCCACATGGAAAATGGCCATGGAGAAGTCATAACATGTAAAGGTGACGGAGGCACGTGAATCTTGTCTCCATAAATCTGGCATTTATGGAATTTCTTGGCATAGTTGATACAATCTCTTTCCATGGTGGACCAATAATATCCAAACCTCATTATTTGTCTGGCCATCGTGAAACCATTGGTGTGAGTTCCATAGACGCCTTCATGGACTTCTTCCAAGATTAACTTAGCTTCGGTGGCATCTACACATCTTAGCAACACTTGATCTTTCCTTTTCTTGTATAGGACCTCTCCATCCAGGACCTCTCCATCTACACATCTTAGCATCTACACATTTGTATGGGCTTCATATCCTCATTTTCGTTTATTCAGACCATGGAGGCTAAGGTGGCCAGAGCATCAGTCATCTGGTTTTCGTCTCTAGGTAAATAACGGAAAGTGACGTCGTCGAACTCTCTGATCAAATCTTGGGCCAGTCTTTTGTAGATGACCAGCTTTGGATCCCTGGTTTCCTATTCCCCTTTTAGTTGATAGATTACCAGGGCAGAATCTCCATATACTTCTAATACTCTAATTTTGCGTTCGATAGCGTCGCGAAGACCCATAATGCAAGCTTCATATTTAGCCATATTATTAGTGCAATCGAAATCCAATTTGCAAGTAGATGAATAATGGTCTCCTTTTGGGGATATTAGAACTGCCCCAATTCTATTGCCCACGGTGTTTGATGCCCCATCAAAATTTAGTTTCCAGGGATGGTTTTCGATGGCACCTTCTCCAGCGTCTGCCACGTACATCAAATCTTCGTTAGAGAAATCAAAGTCCAAAGGCTCATAGTCCTCAAAGGCTTTGCTGGCCAGAAAGTCTGCTATCGCACTCCCTTTTACCGCCTTCTGGTTTACATAAACAATGTCAAATTCAGACAGTAGGATCTGCCATCTGGCCATTCTTCCATTCAAGGCGGTAGACTCCATCATATATTTAAGAGGATCTAGCCTCTAGATGAGCCATGCCGTGTGATACAGCATATACTGCCTCAATCTCCGAGTTGTCCAAATCAAGGCACAGCACAATTTCTCGATTGGCGAGTACCTCGTTTCACATTCGATGAATTTTTTACTAAGGTAGTATATTACCTTTTCTTTCTTCCCTGACTCATCGTGCTGACCCAGCATACATCCCATCGAATTATCAAGCATCGTCAAGTAAAGAATTAATGGCTGGTCCGATTGAGGTGGCATTAGTACCCGGGCATGGGACAGGTATTGCTTTACTTTTTTGAAGGTTTTCTAGCATTCTTCATCCCACATGCCTGGATTGTGTTTCTTGAGGAGACGAAATATAGGGTCACATCTCTCGGTCAGTTGTGAAATGAACCGAGCGATGTAATTTAGTCTTCCTAAGAAACCTCTGGTGGAGGCAATTCTTGTATAGCTTTGACTTTATCCGGGTCAACCTCAATCCCTTTTTCGCTAACTATGAACCCGAGCAACTTCTCAGACCAAGCTTCGAAGGTACACTTTGACGGGTTAAGCTTCAACTGGAATTTTCTCAACCTTAAGAATAATTTCCTCAAGACCTGCACATGTTCTTTTTCAATTCGGGATTTGGCGATCATATCATCTACGTAAACCTCAATTTCTCTGTGCATCATGTCATGGAATAAGGTTACCATGGCTCTTTGATACATTGCTCCCGCGTTTTTTAGCCCAAATGGCATTACCTTGTAGCAAAATGTTCCCTACATGGTTACAAACATTGTCTTATCTATGTCCTCAGGATGCATCTTTATTTGGTTATATCTCGAGAAACCATCCATGAAGGAGAAAAACGAAAAGCCTGTTGTATTGTCTACCAAGGTGTCAATGTGAGGCAATGGGAAATTGTCCTTCGGGTTGGCCTTGTTTAGATCCCTGTAATCCACGCACATCCGTACTTTCCCGTCTTTCTTGGGGACAGGGACAATATTAGCCACCCAATCCAAGTACTTGACCACTTACAAGAACTCGGCGTTAAATTGTTTCTCAACTTCTTCTTTTATTTTTAATAAGACATCCGGTCTCATTCTTCAGAGCTTCTGTTAGACGGGCTTGCATTCTTCTCTTATGGGCAATCGGTGTACTGCGATATCAGTGCTTAGTCCGGGCATATCTTGGTATGACCACGCGAACACATCCTTGAATTCATGGAGTAACTCGATGAGGTTCCACTTGGTTTCTGCCGTAACTCAGGCTCCAATCTTCACTTCTTGCCCCTCTCCTAGGTTCACCATCTCTACCGACTCTTTATGGGGTAGGATCTGTTTTTCTTCTTGCTCTAGCATTCTCAACAAATCTGGAGGCAAGTCGCATTCTGTGTCATTTTCAAAATCCCGAGATTCCTCTGAACACATGACTTGCTCAAATCAGACTTCTGAATCTGTAGTATCGTCGCTCATATCATTGATGTCTAGAGACCTGTGGTGGGTAGCAAAAGATGTATAAAGAATAAACGAATTTGTGGATGACTATTCACATTACATGAATGAAAAAGAGAAAAATAAGAGAATGCTTGATAGAAATTAAAGATGTATTTCATTAAAACAAAATATCTGAACATGAGCCTATTTCACAAAAGAGATCTCATTGTTTCAGGCTTGAAAACAACGAGTGCGTTCTAAATATTACTTTGTGTAATCTCTAAAAACTACAGGGAATTCCTCTGTAGTCCAATTGTCCAAGGTGCTTCTAGGTTCACAGGGACGAATACTCGACAAGTTTCCTTGAACAGTTTCCTCGTCATGTATAGCATTGATGAAGATGCTCCTTTTTAGGAGGTTCTTTCTTCGGGTAAATTACTCCTCCTGACACAAAAGTATGAGATATGTGGGGGAATGTCATCGGTTCTCAATTAACATTCTCTCTGTTCAGCCGGGCCCTTCTATTTTCTTGCTTCTTTTCCATTTCTTTCTTTATTTGTTTGGCATCTGGTTTAAAACCCAAACCAAAACAGTCTCTCTTCTCATTCAGCATTGGGGTCTGAACTTCTCCTTGGAGATATTTGCCCAATCCTCTTCCGGGTAGGGATCCTTTCCCCATCATCTTTTGTAATCTCATCCTGGTGGTCTTGGATAGTTTGGGCACCGGGACTTCACTTCCTTCTGAGATGAACGTCGCGTTTACGAACTCCAAGGATCAAAAGAAACATTTGATGGCTTATTCATTCGTTTCTAGATATGGCACTTCGTTGGTAAGGGTCGCTATGGTGTCTTTTTCAGCATTTATAGTTACCAGCCGATTTTCTGTCACCAGTTTTAGTTTCTAGTGCAGCAATGAGGGTACGGCTCCCACTGAGTGAATCCATGGCCTCCCCAATAAGCAGTTATAAGAGGGCTTGATATCCATGACTAGAAAGTCCACTTTGTATGTGTTGGTCTCGATCAATAACGGTACATCCATTCTTCTCATTACTCTTCTTTCGGTGCCGTCAAATGCTCTCACTATGTTCTGGCATGCTTTCATGTGAGAACTGTCTATCGGCAACCTCTTGAGTGTAGCCAGTGGTAGGACATTTAACGCTGACCCATTATCTATTAGCACACTTGGCAGAGTGTATCCCTTGCAACGGGTAGTTATGTGCAAGGCCTTCGTTGATCCCATGCCTCCGGGTGGGATTTCGTCATCGCTAAAGTAGATGAAATTGTCTACGCTTATGTTACTAACCAGACGGTCCAACTTGTTGACAGATATATCCTTAGCAACATATGTCTCATTTAGTACTTTCACCAGTGCTTCGTGGTGCACCTCCGAGCTTAGAAGTAGGGCTAGCAGGGAGATACGGGCTGGTTGTCTGTGCAGCTGTTCTACCACGCTATATTCACTATGTTTCAAGAATTTCAAGAATTATTTGGCCTCTTCCTCTTTTACGGGTTCATTGATAGGGGCTTCGGGTTCCTTTTTTCGCTCAATCAACCACATCTTGATTTCGCCACCGTTCTCGCTCTTCTGCTTCCGTGATCGTGCGCTTCCACTTCACGCGCGTGTAGAACCCTTCATCCTTGACCTCCTCGAAAATGCTAGTGGAGCTTTCCGCCCCTGGTATCGTCACATTGCAGTTGTAGTTCCAAGGTACCTTTTTGCAGTCTTGGTAGGGAAAAGAAGCAGGTTTCTAAATTATAATCTTCAGCCTTCCCTGTACCCTGCCTTCCGTGTTTCACTAGATGATAATTATCGGGTAATTGACTCCAGGCTTCTTCAATTCTTCCTCGGTCGCACATACGTTCTCTTCCTCTACTCTTTCTTCATAAAACTCCAGTTCTTTGTTGTCCATAAGGCCTTGCACGTGCCCTTTTGCCTTATGGAGTTCGCAGTAGTTCTTTATATGCCTCATGTTCCCTGCAGGATCTGAATCCATCAATCCTCTTTTCGCCATCTCCTTCCAGACTATTCGTAATGGGGTTTTCACTTCCATGACATCCTTCTTGATTCTCCTCACCACTGCCTCACCAATCGCGTTTACCTCTCTATCTTCGCGATTGGGTAGTGGGTTCCCCTTTTTTACCATATCATCGACTGTTATAACCTCCATCTTTATTAGCCTCTCGACTACCTTTTTAAAGGCGAGGCAATTCTCTATCGAATGCCCCTCTATCCCTGCATGGTAATCGCAGTGAGCGTTAGAGTCGTACCACTTAGGGTATGGGGATTGCAATGGTTGCAAATAGAACGGGTCACGATGTGCTCGTTGAACAAAATCTGGTATAGCTCCTTGTACGTTATTGGGATTGGCGTGAATTGAATATTTTCAGTATTCGGTCTGGTTTTCGATTCCTGTCTTGTCGGTCCTTGTTGTCCAACAGTAACCGCCTTTGGCTGATTAACCATGATCGCCTTTGAGTACCCTTTATTATATGTACTCACGTTATTTACTTCACAGTCTTTCTTTTTAGGAGCGGCCCTCCTAGTGCTTTCTCCTACCTCGATCTTACCACCCCTTATGGCATGTTTGATCATCTCTCCTGCCATTACTATGTCAGTAAAGCTCTTAGTTGTACTTCCTATCATATGAGTTATGAAAGGGGCCTTCAGGGTGTTAATGAAGAGCATGGTAGTCTCTTTTTCTAAGAGAGGTGGTTGGACCTGCATGGCGACCTCCCTCCACCTCTGCACGTACTGTCTGAAACCTTCATTTTGTCTTTTTTCCATGCTTTGCAAAGTAATTCTATCCGGTGCCATGTCTGTGACGTGGCTATAATGCTTCAGAAATGCTTGAGCCAAATCTCTCTAGGAACTAATATTGGCACGACTAAGCTGGTTATACTATCTCACCAAACTTTCCTGGAAACAGTGGATTAAGAGTTGATCATTGCTCACGTAGCCAGCCATTCGCCTGTGGAACATGGTGATGTGGGCCTCCGGGCAGCTAGTCCCACTATATTTTTCAAATTCAGGCATTTTAAACTTATGAGGCAATACCAAATCGGGAACTAGACTTAAATCTTTTGCATCGATCCCATGATGATAATCGATACTTTTCAGCGCTTTGAATTTTTCCTCCAGCCATTTGTAACGATCCTCTAGTTGCCTTGAGGATTCTATTCTCGACCCTATTTTCTCTATTGCATCTAAACCGGGCATAATAGGGTCAGCCGGGCTATCTCCTGGTCGGGATCCAGAGCCTACGTGATAGCTCATGGAAGGTCTAGTGTCATCCTACCCTTGTTGGGGCCTGATTGTAACTGGTGGCCTTTGGAGATATTCCTTAGGCGGTGCTCTTGCGTGTGGCGGGGTATAACCTGGGGGAACGCCTTCGCTACCCTCGTCAACTGGTGGCATGGGACCCTTCCCCTTCCCCTTATCCGTTGCTCCATTCATCATTTGGGCCATTTGGGCTATCATGTTTCTTTGGGCCTCCAACATTTGGTCCCTCATTTCCTGCTGGAGTTTTAACATTTTCTCTTGCATTTGTTCCTGCATTTCTTTCTGGAATTGTTTGAACCTTTGATCCATTTTCCTGGTTTTAGCGCGTGTTCCGTAGTGATGTTCCGCTTCCAGATTTTCTCTTTTCACTTTCTTTTTTCTCTCTGATAATTTTAGCTAATTAGGCCCATTTTTATAAACTTAAATGCATGTAATGTGATGCAATACAAATGCATGAATGCAAGAAGAAGACATCGATTCTGATCAACTTCTTTTTAGAAAACTTTATTAGAAGGCAAAGACCTTTACATAAAACAAATTACAAATATGCTTTCTCCTTCAAGCCCAGAGTTTTGATCTTCCTAAGTAAAGAGGTCAGCTCTTGACTACGATCTGCCTGTAGCTCGTATTTCATGCTTAGGATCTTAGTTTGTGCCGCCACGGTCTGCAGGTGATCAGCCACTTCTCGAATCTGAACTATCACTTCACCCATGAGGTAGTCTTGATCTCTAACTTGATTACAGGAATGGTGAAGCTCCTCCTCCCAATGCTCTTCTCTTGCTTCCAAAAGCTCAATTCGGAGCTCGCAACCGTGTAATGCTGACTCTAACTCTTTAATCTTGTCTTTCATTTCCTCGATTTTGTTTAGACTTAATTTTAGTTTGCTTTCTGAGTTACAACTTCGGTAGTGATGCATGGACCGTCCAAGCTCAACCACCCTAGCTTTTAGTCCTTTCTTTTCTTTTTGGCTTTCTGTCATGTCTTTTCTCAGAACCTCGTTTTGTGTTTGCATTTCCTGGAACTTTTTCTCCCAACTGCTAGTTTTGGTTCTTTCCTCTCAGATCTCGCGTCGCCATTGCTCCGGGGTTTTTCCTAATCTGGCGTTTTTCATTGTCAAATGTATCTTCTTATATTCCGTCTTCAGATCATCTCGGTCTTCCTCTATTTTCCTTTTCTCCTTTCTTAGTTTTTCAGCTTCTGACTTTTGTCCATCTACGTCTAACTTGAGGAGCATCTTCTCTTCTTCCAGTCTCTCTATCTTCCTTTCGAGTTCCGAACTCATCCTTTCAAAATCTCATTTCACGATTTTTAGTTCTGATGGGACTACTCGCAAATATTCCTCTCTTAACCGGGCGTCTTTTGGATTTGGCTCAGAGATGTTATCATTGATCCTCCTAGTCCTCCATTCACTGTACTTTGGGGTCGTCATCGGGCCTGCAGATAATCTTTTCATTCTATGAATCTGATTCTAGGCATTAGAGATCTCCTTAACCTTTTTCTTATAGCTTCTCCCTTGGTATGAGAACTCACATTGAGCCAGCCCGTATGTCGTTGGTATGAACTGTATTGAACTATACTGCCTCAGGACCAGCAAATAGGCATATGCAGTGGTGCCCCAAATTCCCAGTAGAGGAACCCAGTCGAAGCTTCCACAACGATAAAGGATTTTATCGAGAATCATCCAAGGAGCTTTCCACTTGATGTCATCTTCTTGAAGGTTTTGAAGGAGCGCTATCCAGTTTTCTTCGGACACATCTTCTCCCCTAGGCGTAGCTACTATCTCTTCCAACGGAGAGTAATTTTCCGACAAAAACTGATAAGACACTTTCTCTACTTTCCAGAGGTGACTGTAGAACTAGGCCAATAACAACTGCGTGCACCCAATAAACCGGCCTTCACCCATTCTCCGACATGCATTCAAGAATCTGAACGTTTCTGCTAAGATGGCAGGAACAGGCATGACCCCTTTGTCTAACCAACTGAATAGATCAATAACTGCTTCGTCTATGTGTCTTAGAGCTTTTGGGAAAATTATCAAACCGTAAATACACAAGGCCAAGATGTCAATCTTTTTCTTTGCATCGGGATGCGTTAGGATCAGGTCCCTCAAACATATCCAAGGTACGCATTTGCCTTCGCCTTTCTTCTGTATTCTAGCTGAAACCCATTGTTCGCTCATTCCCGTGATATTCATCAATTTCTTCGCAAAAGTCAGGCCATTAATTGCTTTGGAATAAGCTTTATCAACTTGAATTCTAGGACAGCATAGCAAGGTTGTATACTCCTCTATCGTGGGAACCAAATCCACTTTCCCGAAAGAGAAACAGCTATAAGCAGCATTCCAGAACTGAGTCATTGCTCGGAATAGGTGCTTATCTATTTTGACATCAAGTAGGTAAGGTAGGTCGCCGTAAGTATTATAGAACAACTGCTTTGCCTCATCATCCCATTGGGTCCATATTTCTTTCAACTCCTGGAGTTCGTTCTGCGTGACACTGATATTGGTGAAATTTCGTAGTTCTGACACATACCCCTCAGCTAAGCTATCCTCTTTTTCTAATTGGCATTGCTCTGACCATATGCGGGTGGCTACATTGTCTTCCACATTATCAAGGAATTCGCTTTCCATAACCAGCTCTCTAACTCAGAAACTGGCCGCGAATCGATGCCTCTTAAAAAATGGAAATGACATGCAGAGGAAATAAAACATCACCAGTTAGTACCACAGAATGAGATATAAAGCATGTAAAATACATAAGCGCCTATCTGGGTAACTACTAAGGTTTGGCATAGTTCAGCTCGAGGTGGATTCCTAGGCTCTTTACATGTGGTTGAGTTCTAAAGATCGAGGTACCCGAACCAGCAGATTCTTCGATCCTCCCCCACTATAGGCTCATACGGACCGAGTTCGGCTCAGGGGAATACATTTCCCTATGGCCATGCGGAAGTGAAAACTTCACGAAGACATAGGTACGGATGTATCCCGAAAGCAGTTAACTAGCCCATACGGAGGTGAAAACCTCACGAAGGCATAGCTTCTCGCTCTCACTTAAAGGTGTGACCACAACGGTCATGCAATGCAATGCCAAAGTATTCAAGAGATCCAATATAACATTGAAAGTGCATTTAAAGAAACATGAATTCTGAAACCATTTTCTAGTTTTATTCAAAAGGATAAGGATCAATCAATCTATGGCCTGACTCTCAACGAACATATCCCCAGTGGAGTTGCCAAGCTATCGTAACCATTTTTTTGATAAAACAGTAAACGACGCGGTCGACTCGAGGTTTGACAATGAAAAGGAAGGGAGTCGCAACCGATCTTTATTTGGGTGTGATCGGATCACCTTTGTTTTAGTAAAACGTATCGGTTTATTAAAGCGATGTTTTTGGTCTACGAAAATTTGAGAAAAATGGGTTCGGAAGTCAATTACATGCGAGGAAGGATTAGCACCCTCGACACGCCCGAAATCGGTACCAAACTGATTGATCCATGTCCTAATGTTGAAAACTTTGAAATGATTTGAAAATAGATACTTTTTATTTCTAAAACTTGAAGGAATTGGAAGGGACGTTAAGGCTCTCTTATTTTCGAAGAGATAAAGCATCATGTCCAGTAAGTTAAGGCGCAATACTTTAGACTCCCGAAACTAAGCTTGCCTTTTTAAAACTTAGTTTTATATTTGAAGAGGATCTTTCGTCATCTGTCAAACGAGGAATCAGGACCCAGTAAGTTAGGGCTCGTTTTCTCGAAGGTCCAAATTAGGAATATTGCCCCTATTTTGATAGAAAAAGAAACTTATTCGAAGTATCTAGATGTCGAGTCCAGTAAGTTAGGGCGCGACATTTCGAATTTCTGAGATTAAGTGTTTTGTTTAAAATTTGAATTGCGATTTTTCTTTAAAATGGATATTCCATTGTTTAATTTAAACGAGAAAAATCGGAACCCAGTAAGTTAGGGCTCGATTCTCCCGAATTGCTAATACGAATTGTCGATTTAAAACTTGAATTTGCGATTTTTGAAAGGGATATTCCGTTGTTTAACTTAAACGAGAAAAATCAGAACCCAGTAAGTTAGGGTTCGATTCTCCCGAATTGCTAATACGGAATATCGATTGTTATGAAAACTGAGATGTCGGGAAAATCAAGGAGATGAACGATGAGAATATAAGTAGTGGGAAAGAAAAGTATTGTGATGATGGTGGTAATATATATATATATATAATAGCTTAAATATATGCATATTGAGGAATAATAATGATAGCAGTAATTATAAGTAGTTAATACATATTTAATAAAAACAATATAATACATATAACATAATGTAGTAACAGCAATAATAGAAAATAAATAAAGTAATGATGGAAAATAATAATAATAATAATAATAATAATAATAATAATAATAGTAGTAGTAAAAATAAAATAAAATGAGGATGATAATAAAACTAACATTTAGAATATATAATACATGAATAGTAATGAAAATGAGAAATAATAAAAACCATTGAAAAGAAAGAATAAGATGATAGTAACATTAATTACGAAATAAATAATAAAATATATAAAAGACCAAACAAAGAAAAGAAATATATATATGTATATATATATAACAAAAAATTATGATATAATAATAGTAATGATAATGGTGTTAAATAATAATAATAAGGTAGTAATATATTAGTAGTAATAATGTAAATACAATATAGTAATAATAATATATATATGTATGGAAATAATAGTAATAATAATAATAATATAATAATAGTAATATCATAATAATAATATAGTGATGATAATAATATGTATGTGCATGGAAATAATAATGATAGTAACATAGTAATAATGGTAATATAATAAGGATAACAATATAGTAATAATAATATATATGTATATAAAAAATAAAGTAAAAATACAAATAAAGGACTAAACTAAATAAGCACTAAAATTTTCGGGACGAATTTAAAATAAGAGTAAAATTCGGGGACTTATTCGCGCGTGCAAACAGACTGGAGGGACCAGAGGGGCAATCTTCCCCAATAAGTTAAACGCAGCGCTTTAGGGGAGGACCGAATCGCAAACCCCGCGAACGCTTTAGGGGAGGATCGAATCGCAAACCCCGCGAAGTTACAGGGCCAATATTACAATAATTGAAAATTTAATTTTCAAAACTAAAAATACGGAAGGACCAATGCGCAATTTCCCCTTTGGCTTAAAAACACGCGGATCCTCTTAGTGTACGGGTCGGATCCGGGCCGGGTAAGGTGAAACGACGTCGTTTTGGGGCTAAAGGCCAGCCCCAAAACGACATCGTTTTGAGAGGCTATAAAAGGTCCAAAATCTAGAAAAAAATCATTTGAGCAGGGTGCTTAAGAAAAAAAGCTTCGTTCTCTCTCGTTTCTCTCTACGAGTCGGAGAAAAGGGGGCCACCGGGAGCTCGGTCAGATTCCGCGACAGCACGCGCGCTGCTCTGTCACGCGTATTGCTACGCCACACTGGGTCGGATCCCGAAAAGGTGAGATTCTTTTTACTCTCTTTTTTTTTTATAAATTTTAGTGTAATAAATGTGCTAAAATGGAAGAGAGACAAGTTTTAGAAAATAAAAAAATCACCTTCCCTTTCTTTGTTTTCGCTTTTTTTGTTCTCTGTTTTATCACTATTATTGCGCTTTGGGACGTTTGTTTTCTTTATTTATTGCCGCTATTATTGATCGAAAAGAGACAACAGGATTTTTAGAGTCCTGGGACCTTCGAAAGTTTCTGTTTTTTTGTTGATTAAAGGGGAGAAAAAAAAGGTCCCTGTACAAGAAATACAACTTGGCTTTTGTAGCCATCCTTTTCTACTTTCTGTCTATTCGTTTTTATGGCCTGCAGGTACTGGGACGGTGAAGATACGGTGGACAAGACGGTGGCAAGTGGAGCAGTACTCAGAGGTCAGAGCATGTGGGTGTCAGGGGGTTCGGTCAGACGCAGGAGACGAATGGTCCCAAGCCATTTAATGCTGCGGCGCAGGACTCCTTAGGGTTCCAGGAACCATAGGTTGAAACCTTTGGGCCATCGGGTGTAATGGGTCAAGGGCTTTGGGCTGGGTAGGTTTCTATGGGGCTTGGCATTTGGTTTGTAAAATGGGTTTTAATGCTTTGGGGAGTGTAGTTTCTTTTGCAATTGTGTTTCGAGTTTTCAATTGGGCTAAGTGGGATTATGTACCCCCGATAAAATTGGGCTACAACATCCTCAAAGGGTAGTTTTTTTTTTTTATATGATAAGCTCCTAAAATAGGATTCTATTTCTCCTTCCTCATAACTTCATAACTCTTCCTGTGTTTTTTGCATTTCAAAGTTGAGACCTTTGTTTAGCCTTCTTTTGTTTAGTCTTCTTTGTTTAGTTTTTTTTTTTTTTTTTGGCCGGGCGGTCACTGGCGATCTAGAGGGTGGTTGAGGATGATGCTAATGACACAGTGAGTGAGTTTTCACTGTTTACTAGTGCACGAGGTGAAACGTTAGGACCCCAGTTTCCGTCATAGTCAGGTCAGTTTTTGACTAACTATTCTCTTTCTTTTTGAAAAGTTGTACTAATTTATATGTTAATTATGACGAGTAACACTATTGGGTCACTTTTCTTTAAGCCGAAGCTAATGATTTATTTTCTCTATTTAATTCGTTTACTTAGAAAATAGCTCTGGAAGCGGGGTTTTTGAGTTTGAGAACATTTATTTGTTTTGTCTTTTCCAGAGTTTAAATGAGATATAATTTTACTTTGAAATTTAGTTCAGAGTGATGGGATTTAATTATTCTGAGATTCGAGAGAATAACAGTCAAAGACATGTCTATGTTGTTCTGGCTAGTAGTTGTGTTATACATAATCAGATAAACAAACACAATTACAACATGGTTTGAGATTCACGAGGAGTTGTATTCTGTGCTTAAATTCTTCTTTCTTTTAGTAATGTGATAAAGATGTGGAAATTATTCTTCTTCTTAATTGAAATTGTGGTCCAGAATCTACTTATGGCTTTATTATGCTATATAAACTGTCCCACGAATGTTAACATTGGATCTGCAAATTAGCCGTAGCATACTTTCATGCTTGACATACTACAAATGCTTTTGTGAATTAAAATGGGATAACCAATAAGTTCCTTCTTCGATGATCATGGTTATATTGAATAAAAAACTGTCTTTTTTGTTAGATAATGGAATGCTAAACGCCTTGATGTTTGATTTACATTCAATATCAGGTACCCTATTTTTGATGTTATTCTCCGTGTACTTGAAGCCCTCTGTGTTTTAGATGTATGTTCTCAGGAAGTCTACTCAAATAAAGAAATTTTTCAACTAGTCTGTTACTTGATCAAATTTTCTCGATAAAGTTGAGGTAATTTGCGCTTTCTTTCATTCTTGTAAAAAGCGATATATATGTTATAGACTCTGAGTTTGTCAATTATTGGTTGTCTTGTTCATTCCCTATTTCTGAGTGCTTGGAGATTCCTTTACTTGAATTGCATCTTGAAATTAGAATCTATATTCCTTTCGTGTTCATTTCCACTAAATGCAATAAAGGCTACTTTGCTTTAGCATCATGAAATAAATTGTGATAGAAAGCTTGCATTAGGTGAATTCTTCCTATTATTGACTTTGACATTCTTACCTTTTCCATGCTTAAGGAATATTTGTCTTTCTTCCCGGTAAAAGATTGTGGATCATGTAATAAACATCATTTGTTGGCTGGAGTTCTACACATTAAACAGTCTTGGATGATAATGCTCGCTCTTAATGTTTAATTTTTAGGTCTCTACCTCCTATGTGTGACTGCTGACTTTTAATTGCAAATAGTCTTTCTAATGTTCCTGATCTAGCTTCAAGCATATCACAAGGTATTTATATTTTCTATCCATACAAGCTTCTCTTTGCATTATGAGTTTTTGCATAAATGCAGTCATTTATCAAATTTGTAATGCAGTATTGACACTTGAGGCTCCCAGATTTGCCTTTCTTGCAGGGACTGTTTGATGTTCTGTATAGATAAAATTTCTGCTTTGAAATAGAGTTCAGAGTGATGGGATTTAATTATTTTGAGATTTGAGAGAATAAGAACATTGCTTTTTTATGGAATCATCACTATGTTTGTTCAGCTCCCTTAGACAAAATTTTAGCTTTTGGGAGTGACACTTTTGGATTATTGTACCTGTCGAAACAATTTTTTTGAAAAACGAGGTCGAGTTTGGTTCTAAAAATAAAAACCAAAAATGGGAGTCGTCACCAATCTTTTTGATGAGGTCTGATCGGGTCACCTCTTTATTCAGTCATTTTAATAATAGATTTGATTTATTAAAACAACAATTTTGGTCTACGAAATTTTGAAAAATAGGTTCGGGAGTCGTTACGTACGAGGAAGGATTAGCACCCTCATAATGCCCAAAATTGGTACCGAATTGATTGATAAACATCTTAATATCGAAAAATTAAAAAGATTTAAAAATACGATCCGCTTTATTTAAAAGAAAACTTGAATAAATTAAAATGGATGCTAAGACCCTCTTATTTCGAAGAAGTAAAATGTCACGCCTATTAAGTTAGGCTACGACATTTCGAGTTCTTGAAACTGAGCTTGTCTTTCGAATTTTAAAACTCGTATTTAAGCTTGAAGAGGATATTCGGTTATTTGGGTCAAATAAAAAACCGAAATCCAGTAAGTTAGGGCACGATTTTCTCAAAATTCCAAATACAGAATATTGCCTTTGTATGTTTTTAGAAATCCTTATCCCGAGATAACAAAACGTCACATCTAGTGAGTTAGGACACGACAATTTTGAATTCTTGAGAATAAGTTTTTATTTAACTTTTACGCTTTGATTTTAAAAAGAAAATAATAGATTATTTAGACTCGGTGAGAAAAATCGAAACCCAATAAGTTAGGGTACGATTTCTTCCGAATCTTAGGACGCGGAGTATTCTCTTATTTAATATGTAAAATAAATTTCAATGCTAATAGATGTAGCAAAATAATGATAATGACAATAATGAGTATAAATATCGATAATGGACAGTCAAAATTTGAAAGTATGTGCAACAAATATAAATAAATAAATAAATAATGAAATGGCAATGATAAGTGTAAAACTTTAAAATAAATCAAATCGAAATAAAAAAATAATAAGGGTAAAAATAAAAATTAGATAGAAATAAAAACGAATAAAGAGCAAATTAATTATTAAAAAAATGAGTAAGTAAATGTTTCAAAATAATAATAATGATAATGGTAAAAAAAAATATGGTAAAGAGAATAATAATAGTAACAATAATAATAATAATAATAATAATAATAATAATAATAATAATAATAAACAGTAACAAAAATAAGAATAGAAATATTAAATAATAATAATAATAATAATAATAATAGTGATAGTGAAAATAGTACTAAAAAGAATAAAATAAAAATAGTAACTGCAAACATTAAAGAATAAAATGAAAAATAAATGAAAATATAAACACATTATATAAAAGGATTGAAATTAACTAAATGAAGGATGAAACCAAATTAAAATAAAATTAAAGGAACAAATTATAAATAAATAAAAGAAAAGGGCTGAAAGGAGGTGTAACATCCTGAAAAGGGCCTATGCATTTTCGGTTTAATTGTACGAAATGACATGTCTTATATGTTATGAATGTATTATGACCATTTTTGGAAACTTGGAAATGTAAGGAAATGATTTAGAAATGTTAAGTTTCAAAAGAGGAAAGTGAACATTTTGGAAACTTGGAAATGTAAGGAAATGTTAAGTTTAAAAGAGGAAAGTGAACATTTCTGGAAACTTGGAAATGTAAGGAAATGTCAAGTTTAAAGAGGCAAACGAAAATTTTTGGAAACTTAGAAATGACTTAGAAATGTCGAGTTCTAAAGTTTAAAAGATGAAATTAAGGCAAGATGGCCTTAAGAGAAAAAGTATGTGAAATTTGACACACAAACAGGCTTGGAAAAGTGGCCTGAAGATGCCACTTAGGGCCTCTGGAAATGGCGCCACATGCAAGGGGATTGGGCCTGAGTTCGAGTCACAGGGAAAGCAAAATAAAATTTCATGGAAAGCACAAGGCTATAATTTAGGAGCTTTTATTCTTTTATTTTTAAGAGATAAATAGCAGATAAATAAGGGATAAATAATGGATTTATTTTAGAATATTTTCAAGAGATAAATGATGAATTATTATTTAATTAGGAAAATAAGGGAGAAGTGATGGCCAAGTAAGGGACTTTGAGTTTAATAATTTATTTAAAGTAAGGATAGTTGCTGAATTATCTTTTATTTTAGGAGATAATTAAAGAGATAAAGTTATCAAAATAGAAGAGTGATGGCCAAGTAAGGGATTCTAAGTTAGTAAATTCGGCTATATAAGGAAAAGAGGGCCATTCATCATTCTTTCTCTCAACCCTTCTCTCTGCCGAATTTCCTAGAGCATTTGTTCTTCTTCTTTTTGTTAGCCAAAGCCGAAGATTCAAGATATCACCATTAGCCAATTTCTTTTCTTTCCAATCTATCAAAAGCCGAATCTTTGAGAGGCTTCAAGCATAGGTGCTGTCGATTTCTTCAAGAAAGGGTAAGAACAAGTTTTGATTTCTGTTCTTTTCTTTTAGATTTGTCGAAATCTAGGACTAATCTCATCAATATTCTTAATTGCCGAAATTTGGAAGGATTCTTTTGGGATTTTTGCCATAGTCGACTATAAAGGAAAAGATTTTCGGGATTTGACCATCAAGGTAAGTCATATCTGACATTCGGCCAAGGGCCATTGATTGTGATTAAAGGTTAGAAGTTGGTCTAACATGTGGTTTTAGGGATTTTGACAGAAGCTATAACCAAGGGATAATTTCGGGATTTAAGATCCTTAAGGTAAGTGACTATGAATATTCGGCCAAGGCCTATTTTAGTAGTTAGATCTATTTTTATGTGTTTTTTAGCCTAAAACTAACCGATTCAAGGGATCTAGTGATTAGCCGATTTCAAAGGGGAAGAATACAAGTTTTCGGATTTGATTAATTATCAAATCGGCAGCAAGGTAAGAAAGTGGATACGATAATCCTTCGGGATTTGATTAAATTAGCCGAATAGGCTTTTTCCTAAAATACTAAATGTGGCCAAATGTAGGGATTTAGGATCCAAAGCGATAGATCAGTTTTTCGGGATTTCAAGGAATTCGTTAAGCTAATCAGGTGTGTACCCCACACTAATTCTTAATATGTCTTATGGCTATGTTTAATTAAAATATGAGATATTAAGAATATGAAAGCGGCTAAGGTACCATGTTATGGTACTAAGTACTCAGGTACGTTCCTACTCCTACTAGGAATATGAAATATGTTATTTGTAACATGAGAATAAGAATGTGAACTTTGGCATATTAATGCATATTATAAAATAGGGCATATGGGTTATTGAAAGGGGAATCTGAATGCGGTGACCTAAGACCACGAAATCTGAATGTGGTGACCTAAGACCACGAACACGGTGACCTAAGACCGTAGTATCTGAATGTGGTGACCTAAGACCACGAATGCGGTGACCTAAGACCGCGATATGGAGTGTAGCGGAAGGAGGGTCGACTTAGTAGTCCCCACGGTGTACAGGTTGGTACGGGGGAGTGTAGCGGCTGGCTTATTAGGTTTGGGTTTGGGAATGCATCACAAATTGTATGCTACGATATGAATGTGTAATATTTGTTATGCCTGATTCTATTATAATTTAGTGTTGTGTACACATTGAGTCTGTTGACTCACCCCGTTGTGGGAACATTTTTTAGGTGATGATCAGTAATGGACCGGGTCGGTAGGAGCTTAAAGGTGGCCATGCTCAGCAAGGAATTTTATTTGGACATTTTATTTTTATTTAAGTACTTTAAATTATTTAGGTTTATTTGATGTAATAAGGCCATAGTTGAACTAATTTACGTTTATTTTATTTATTATGTTTACAAATTTTTATCAATTAAAGTTTAAGTAAATTTCTTTTAAACTAAACCCTAAATGTTTTGACACCTAAGATAAAGGGATTTCAATATAAGATAACCCTATTTTCAACTCGAGCCCAACCCCATTTGAACTTTCTCCCAAAATCACTTAAAGTTTTTCAAAGTGCAAAAGAATTTGAACCGGTTTTCTTGAGGAACATACCAAATCTGGCCAAGGCTAGTGGGCCGGGTTTGGGGTGTTTCAGTTTGGTATCAGAGCCCGTTACAAACTCTCGGCCTGAGGTTTTAAGGCCCAAAGAGGTTTTCAAAGTGAGCCCAAATAAGTTTTATAAAAATATTTTATGAAATCAGCAGGTTTTTCTGGCATGGCACCTAAGTCTCCGACCCGAAGTCCACCAGGTAAGTACTTCGATCTCTTGTGTGATTTATATTATGATTTGTAGAAGGGTAGAAATGGGATGGAACATAGATTAGTGAACTAGAATCTATTGAATCGTAGGACTAGTCTACCCAAACACAAGTGCATAAGACTTAAGGACCATTAAACAAACCTATGACTAAGTCACCGAGTTAGGGTGTGGTAACCATTGTGCGCATGTCTAGGATTGGATCCTAAGAGCACAGTACTTAAGCGATCCCTAGTGACTCACCTCCTCTTCGCTGGAATCCTACCTGGTGCGTAGCTTCGGTTCACCCGGACCAAGAGGACTCTGTCATAGGCTAAACCTAATCACTAAAACCCGAAAGGGACTAGCCCTGTTTTATGAAAACTTTAGTTTTTAAAATCACTAAACTGCTCTGTTAAATGGTAGCAAAATTTATTTTGAAAATTCTCAAAATATTTCTGATATGCAAAATTACTAAAATACCCCTAGTGGTAAAATTACAAAAATGCCCTTGGTTTATGAGATTTCCAAAATACCCACAGTACTTATCCAAAATTTCATTACTTTAGAAAATGTTCAAAAACCCTAATTTGCAAAATATCAAAATACCTTGATTTGGAGAAAAATTACAAATTGCCCTTAACTCACAAAATTACCAAAATGACCCTGATTTTTAAAATTTTTGCGACATCACCGACTTGAAAAACAAATGCTCAAAAAAGAACCTTCAAAGTTTTGCAAATTTTGAAATACCCCTGATTTATTAAACTTTACAAATTTACCCTGGTTTATAAAAAAATTACCGAAATACCCCTGGAATTTCAAAATTACCGAAAGGCCCCGGGATTTCAAAATTACCAAAATACCCTTATTGACAAAATCACCAAGGAACCTTATTTTGACAAATTACGAAAATACCCCTGTAGGACAAATTACAAAAATACCCCTGGGTGGTGGAAAAACAACAACAATGAAAACTACAACATTTCTCTGAATGAACGAAAGTTCATAATTGGTTGATGAATGTGAACGTGACTTTCTGAATAGTGAACTTGAGCTGAGAACTTTGTTTGATCGAAAGAACCACTTTTAAACATCTCTTTTCATAAAAAACCGTTCATGATTAATCGGTGAAACAAAAGTACTAATGTATAAAACTCTTAAATCGAGTTAAATCGCGACGTTAGAAAATGAGTTCTAAGGGATGTGAACTTAGAGATTGTGCCTAGAAAGTATGATGGTTCTATTAAGATCAGAGTGCGCAGCATAAGCGTAGTGCGGTAAGTTAGGATGTACAATTATTCGTTAGTAAGTAATTTCGAGGATGAAATTATTTTTAAGGAGGGTAGAACTGTAACATCCTGAGAAGGGCCTATGCATTTTCGGTTTAATTGTACGAAATGACATGTCTTACGTGTTATGAATGTATTATGAACATTTTTGAAAACTTGGAAATGTAAGGAAATGATTTAGAAATGTTAAGTTTCAAAAGAGGAAAGTGAACATTTTGGAAACTTGGAAATGTAAGGAAATGTTAAGTTTAAAAGAGGAAAGTGAACATTTCTGGAAACTTGGAAATGTAAGGAAATGTCAAGTTTAAAGAGGCAAACGAAAATTTTTGGAAACTTAGAAATGACTTAGAAATGTCGAGTTTTAAAGTTTAAAAGAGGAAACTAAGGCAAGGTGGCCTTAAGAGAAAAAGTATGTGAAATTTAACACACAAACAGGCTTGGAAAAGTGGCCTGAAGATGCCACTTAGGGCCTCTGGAAATGGCGCCACATGCAAGGGGATTGGGCCTGAGTTCGAGTCACAGGGAAAGCAAATAAAAGAAATTTTATTTTGCTTCCAGAAGAAGTGAGGTGGACGGCACAAGGCTATAATTTAGGAGCTTTTATTCTTTTATTTTTAAGAGATAAATAGTGGATAAATAAGGGATAAATAATGGATTTATTTTAGAATATTTTCAAGAGATAAATGAGGAATTATTTTTTAATTAGGAAAATAAGGGAGAAGTGATGGCCAAGTAAGGGACTTTGATTTTAATAATTTCGACTAAGTAAGGATAGTTGCTGAATTATCTTTTATTTTAGGAGATAATTAAAGAGATAAAGCTATCAAAATAGAAGAGTGATGGCCAAATAAGGGATTCTAAGTTAGTAAATTCGGCTATATAAGGAAAAGAGGGCCATTCATCATTCTTTCTCTCAACCCTTCTCTCTGCCAAATTTTCTAGAGCATTTGTTCTTCTTCTTTTTGTTAGCCAAAGCCGAAAATTCAAGATATCACCATTAGCCAATTTCTTTTCTTTCCACCCATCAAAAGTCAATCTTTGAGGGCTTCAAGCATAGGTGTTTGTCGATTTCTTCAAGAAAGGGTAAGAACAAGTTTTGATTTCTATTCTTTTCTTTTAGATTTGTCGAAATCTAGGACTAATCCCATCAATATTCTTAATTGCCGAAATTTGGAAGGATTCTTTTGGGATTTTTTCCATAGTCGACTATAAAGGAAAAGATCTTCGGGATTTAACCATCAAGGTAAGTCATATTCGACATTCGCCAAGGGCCATTGATTGTGATTAAAGGTTAGAAGTTCATCTAACATGTGGTTTTAGGGATTTCGACGTGAAGCTATAACCAAGGGATAATTTCGGATTTAAGATCCTTAAGGTAAGTGACTATGAATATTCTGCCAAGGCCTATTTTAGTAGTTAGATCTATTTTTATGTGTTTTAAGCCGAAAACTAACCGATTCAAGGGATCTAGTGATTAGCCGATTTCAAAGGGAAGAATACAAGTTTTCGGATTTGATTAATTATCAAATCAAGAGCAAGGTAAGAAAGTGGATACGATAATCCTTCGGGATTTGATTAAATTAGCTGAATAGGCTTTTTCCTAAAATACTAAATGTGGCCAAATGTAGGGATTTAGGATCTAAAGCGATAGATCAGTTTTTCAGGATTTCAAGGAATTCATTAAGCTAATCAGGTGTGTACCCCACACTAATTCTTAATATGTCTTATGGCTATGTTTAATTAAAATATGAGATATTAAGAATATGAAAGCGGCTAAGGTACCATGTTATGGTACTAAGTACTCAGGTACGTTCCTACTCCTACTAGGAATATGAAATATGTTATTTGTAATATGAGAATAAGAATGTGAACTTTGGCATATTAATGCATATTATAAAATGGGGCATATGGGTTATTGAAAGGGGAAGTGAATGTGGTAACCTAAGACCACGAACACGGTGACCTAAGACCGTGGTATCTGAATGTGGTGACCTAAGACCACAGTAATCTAAATGCGGTGATCTAAGACCGCAAATCTGAATGTGGTGACCTAAGACCACGAACACGGTGACCTAAGACCGTGGTATCTGAATGTGGTGACCTAAGACCACGAATGCGATGACCTAAGACTGCGATATGGAGTGTAGCGGAAGGAGGGTCGACTTAGTAGTCCCCACGGTGTACAGGTTGGTACGGGAGAGTGTAGCGGATGGCTTATTAGGTTTGGGTTTGGGAATGCATCATAAATTGTATGCTACGATGTGAATGTGTAATATTTGTTATGCCTGATTCTATTATGATTTACTGTTGTGTACACATTGAGTCTGTTAACTCACCCCGTTGTGGGAACATTTTTTAGGTGATGATCAGTAATGGACCGGGTCGGTAGGAGCTTAAAGGTGGCCATGCTCAGCAAGGAATTTTATTTGGACATTTTATTTTTATTTAAGTACTTTAAATTATTTAGGTTTATTTGATGTAATAAGGCCATAGTTGAACTATTTTACGTTTATTTTACTTATTATGTTTACAAATTTTTATCAATTAAAGTTTAAGTAAATTTCTTTTAAACTAAACCCTAAATGTTTTGACACCTAAGATAATGGGATTTCAATATAAGATAACCCTGTTTTCAACTCAAGCCCAACCCCATTTGAACTTTCTCCTAAAATCACTTAAAGTTTTTCAAAGTGCAAAAGAATTTGAACCGGTTTTCTTGAGGAACATACCAAATCTGGCCAAGGCTCGTGGGCCAGGTTTGGGGTGTTTCAAGAGGGCCACAAGGAAACGTGCGTGAAACCACAAGGGCTGAATGTTGAATTAACCCCAAACCCTATGCGCAGCATTTCAATATGGGCCAAATTGAAATAATGCAAAATTATGTAGCAAGATTTTAAAAAAATAAAATAAAATTAAAAACCAAATAAGGGTGAAATTGCAACGCGCCGCAAAAGCAGAGGGACCGCGCGCGCAAATATCCCCTTTTTTTTAAAAACAAGCGGATCCTTGTGGTTCAGGTCGGGTCCAACCCAAAACAGCGCCGTTTTGAGGCTAAATTGCCCAAAGTGAAACGACGCCGTTTTAGAGACTCTATATAATTCAATTTTTTTTAAATTTCATTTACTTCCTTTGTTTAAAAAAATGCAGGATTTCTCTCTCTCCTCCCTCTTTCAGGCTCGAACTCCGGCTGGACACCGGCCTATAGGCTATCGTGCTGGCCATCGGCGACGCATCATCACAGTGCACCTGCAGTGGTGAAAATCACCCCAAAATTCCTTTTTTTCTTTTTCGTATAAAATTGATTTTAAAGCCCAAAAACTTTAAAAAGAGAAAAAAATAAAATAAAATAAAAGAAGCCGAGGGAGAAAACTTTTCATCTTTCCACCGTTCACCGTTGCAGCCTTTGGCCAAACCCCGGAGGATCTGCGGCCTTACGAACTCCCCGATGGAATGATAGGTAAGGAGAACTATTCTATTTTTTTTTGTATTTTTTACTCATACGAGAATAAAATAAAAGGATGAAGTACCTTGTTCTTTTTGTTTTAATATCTCTATTTGTATTCAATAATCTCCGTGTTCGGTTACATTGATTTCCACAATTTTATAGCCGAAAAAAGAAGAAAAAGAAAATTTTAAACATCATCCTTTGTTACTGTCATTTGCTACTGTTGTTGCGTTTTCTTGTTGCTTCTTTTGTTTGGTTTTACAGGTTCTGAAGGTGTCAACGAAGGCACGTCTTGCCATATTGGTGCAAGATCCGTGGAGGGGACCACCTCGGACGTTGTGCACGCTGAGGCCGTCACATGGGAGGCTACGGCACTAAAAGAAACCCTAGGGTTTCTGTTTCTTGACTTTAGTTTAGGTTTTGGGCTATTTTTTTTTGGGCTAGGGTTACTCAATTTGGGCCTGGGGTCTGTAAAGTAATTGGACTCAATTTTATTATTTGGCTTTCTCTTTCCTGTTTTTGATTGTAGTGGGCCCAGGCTAAATTGGGCCTGTATAGCTGCCCCTCTTTGCTCATTGTAGTGTAACGAGAATGGAGCAAAGACTTTAAAAGAACCAATTTTGCCCGGTCTTGCTGAGTCTCTGTGCTTCTTTTTTTCTTCTTCAAGTAACCTCAATTTGACCCATTACAACTTCAAAAGTATAGGAATTGGTGCTTCAATTAGCTCGAACATAATTTCAGGAGGAAGAGATTTGTAGCTTTGATCTACTCCACTGGAACTTCGAGGAAATAAGAATTGGATATTACAACCTGCTTCTTTGCAACTTCAGGAAGATAAGGCTGGGGCTTCAATCTGCTTCACTACAACTTCAGGAAGATAAGGTCCACCGTAATTTGTAGTTTTAATCTGTTCCACTGGAACTTCAGGGAAATAAGATTTGATGTCTTTAGTCTGCTCCGCTGAAACTTCAAGGAGATAAGGCTGATGACTTTATTCACTCCAATGTAATTTTAGGGAGAAGAGATTTGTAGCTTCGATCTACTCCGCTGGAACTTCAAAGAAGTAAGAATTGTGGCTCCAGTGTAATCTCAGGGGGAATGCATTTGTAGCTTTGACCTACTCTGCTGGAACTTCAAGGAGATGAGGATTGATCCTCAATGTAATTTCAGGGAGAGGGGATTTAAAGCTTTAACCTTCTCCACTGAAATTTCAACAAGAATTCAAGGAGAAGAGATTTGTAGCTTCGATCTTCTCTATTGGAACTTCAAGGATATAAGAATTCAAAAAAAAAAGAGATTTGTAGCTTAGATCTTCTCTACTGAAACCTCAAAGGGATAAGAATTCAGGGAGAAGAGATTTGTAGCTTCGATATTCTCTACTGAAACTTTCAAGGATATAAGAATTCAAAGAGAAGAGATTTGTAGTTTTGATCTTCTCTACTAAAACTTCAAGGAAATTGGGATTTTAGGGAGAAGGGATTTGTAGCTTCTACCTACTCCGTTGGAACCTCAAAGGGATAAGCATTCAGGGAGACGATATTTGTAGCTTCGATCTTCTCTACTAAAACTTCAAGGAAATGAAAACTGGTAATTTCAACCTGCTCTGCTGTATCTTCAAGGAGACGAGGTTGGTGGCTTAAATCTACTCCGCTGCTTCGTGGAGATAAGATTCGTCGTTTTCAATCTACTCCACTACTGCTTAGGAGACAAGATCTGTAATCTTCAGTCTACTGGGAGATAGGGCTGATGGCTTAAATCTACTCTGCTGCTTCATGGAGATAAGATTCACTGTCTTCGATCTGCTCCACTACTGTTTAAGGAGACAAGATCTGTAATCTTCAGTCTACTTTACTGCCGCTTCAGAGAGATAAGACTGATGGCTTAAATATGTTCCACTACTGCTTAGAGAGACAAGATTTGCCGTTCGATCTTGTTCCACTACTGCTTAGGGTGACAAGATCTACAATCTTCAACCTATACCACTGCTGGTCAGGGGGATAGGAGTGGTGGCTTAAATCTGTTCCCCTACTGCATATGGAGACAAGATTTGCCATTCGATCTTGGTCCACTACTGCTTAAGGTGACAAGATGTACAATCTTTGACCTATTCCACTGCTGGTCAGTGAGATAGGACTAGTGAATTCCCTGATGTTGCTACATCGTCCTCTAGGGGACATATCCTGTAGACTCAGTTTTATATGCCTATATTTATGCCGAATGATTAGGATGTTACGATCGGAATGAATCTAATGCTCCTAACTAAATGTATTATGGATGACATTTGCATGAATGTAGAATGTCATGAGAATGATCCCTTTTTTAAATGCTTAGGGTTGTCACTGCTCGTCGTCCATTAGAGTTTTACTGCTAACGTATTACGCTGCTATCTCGCTCGGCTGGTACTTTGCCAAAAACCTCAAAGAAACAATCATATTTTGCTCAAATGACTTGCCCCAGTGTAATTTCAAGGTCCATTCTATGGTACCTACGAGACTTTAAGGCTTATACCAGCTTCAGACCCTCTCATTGCAATTTAGGGGTACAGGATCTGAATCCTTTCCCATCAATTTGGTTTGTTATAGTTCCTCGGATGCCATAGCAAGATATATATATATATATTTGCAGAATATCATTTTTCCACTTGAAAATGATCCTTTCTTCGATTGGGTTGGCATTGCTAGTTTCTCGTTAGGATTCTAACATCAACGCAATATCTCACTTTTTGTGTTACATCATTTGTTTTGACAGAAACTCCAAGGAGATAGTCTCAATTTAGACTCTTTTTTCTCAAATATCTTCACCCCTAAGCTTAGTGAGCTCTAAACAATAGACCTGTGCCAGGTTCTCGTATCATTTAGAAACTTTCAAAGTAATATGCGAAACTCCTTTTATGAATGTGTTATTAGTTCACTAATCGTTATTTCAATGCAAAATGCTTGAAAAAGATCATAATGATGGATGAAACAGAAATTCATTGAGAGATAAGCTCGAAATGAATAGATTAATCAAGATATCAAATTTTGAAAAAGGACAAAATGAGGATGAATTATTCAAGATAACAAATGAAATTTATTGGGAGCGTATCTTGAAAAGAATAAAGTAATCAAACATAGTAAATTCAATCTGGGTAAGATGAAAACTAGGTGCCATAGATATCACAGCATGAGCTTCTCTGTTCAAACTTCTTGAGGACCATTTTAAACTCAATATGTGTTTAGGGGATCTAGAGTACTCTGTTGATGCCCAAAGACGTAACATCTCTCCTTCTTGTTAATTCGGAGAAAGCGAGGCTATCGCATGCCCCATTTTTATTAAAATTTGAATTGCTCTTTTTGGGTTTTCAACTCAAATCCCTCTTTGGTCTCAAAACGCCCTTTGCGGGTTTTCGCCTTGGCCTCTCCTTTTTCCTTTTCGTTTTTTCTTTTCTTTTCTTTTTTTTTTATCTTTTCCCTTTTTTTATTTACTAGAATATTTCCTGACTTGAACTTAGAGGGTTAGGCAAGTTCTTGTTATCCCTTTTCGTCAAAATCAACGCTTTTCCAAAGAAGGTCATCTTTATCACATAAGGACATTCTTAGTTTGGCATCCACTTTTCTCAAAAGTTCTTCTGTATGGGAAAGATCCTTTTTAAAACTAGGTCTCTTTCATGGAATTCTTCATGGCAAACTTTCTTGTTATAGGCCTGCATCATTCGCTTTCGGTACAATTGACCATGAGAATAGCCCTTAGGCCCTCTTCTTCGATCAAGTTCAGCTAATCATATTGGGATTGGATCCATTCTACTTCATCGGATTTCAACTTTGATAAAACTCAGAGAGAATGAATATTGACTTCAGTGGGCAGAACAGTCTCTATTCCATAAATCAATGAGAAAAATGTTAGCTCGGTGGGGATCCTTACAGGCGTTCGACAAGCACAAATGTCAATCTTCATGAGTCTCAATCATTTTCCTCATGATCCTTTTCTTTACTGTTCGTTTTGGGGCGATACGGTGTTTAATCTTAAACAGACTGTAAACTTTTGGTGTCACACTGTTGTTCAAATTTAATGCATCGTTAGATATGATCTCTTTTGGGATTCTATACCGACATAGAATTTGTTGTCTGTCGACTTTGTGACATCAGCATACGAAGCAGCTTCTGCTCGCTTGGTGAAGTAATCGACGACCATAAAGATGAATCAATACTCGTAGAAACTTTCAGCATGATTGGCCCACTGACATCCATGCCCCACATAAAGAAAGTCCATGGAGATGTCATACATCAATAGATGAAGGAGGTACAGGAATCTTGTCTCCATAAATTTGGCACTTATGGCATTTCTTGGTATGACTGATGCAATCCGCTTTCATGGGGGACCAGCAGTACCGAACCTCATGATTTGCTTGGCCATGGTAAATGTGTTCCTCTTCTAAGATTTCCTTAGCCTTAACATCATCTACACGTCTTAGTAGCCCAGGCATATCTTGATACGATTGTGCGAAAACATCTTTGAATTCTTGGAATAACTCAATCACATCTCGCTTTGTCTTTGTAGTGATACAGGCTCCGATCTTCACCTCTTTCTCTTCTTATATGCTCAAAATTTCCACTGATTATTTGTAATGTAGGATCTGTTTCATCTTATTCTACCATCCTTAACAAATCAAGAGATAAGTTATCGTCTCTGTCGTCTTTAAAGTCCTAAGCTCCCTCTAGGCACATATCTTACTCAAAATTAGATTCTAAGTCACTAGCAACGTCGCTCATGTCGTTGATATCTAGGGACCTGTTGCTCAAAGTGAGACACAAAAATGCATTTTCATTGAAAATATAGATTTTGAACATAAGCCTATTTCACAAAAAGATTCTTATTGCTCCTAGGCTTAGAGCAATAAGCGTGTTTTGGACATTACTCTGAATTAGCTCTAAAAATACAAGGATCTCTTCCACAGTCCCATTGTTCAAAACACTCCCAAGTATGTAAGGGTAGACGTTTGGAAAATTCTATTCCCCAGTTCCCTATTAATGTTTAGATTCCCTAACATTCCCACCGAGTCTTTGATCTCTTCAATTTATTATCCATCAGGCCTTGCACTAGGGCCCTGAGCTAGATGCATTCTTGGGTCTCATGCCCCTATCTATCCTGGAATTCACAATGTTTGCCCCTTTAACAGAAAGGTTGGGTAACGGACTTTCTATACCGGAAGGATCATCGAATTTTACGATACCCAACCTGACGAGTTTTTCGATCATCTTTTTAAAAGCGACGCAGTTTTCAATTGAATGCCCTGTGATTCCAGCATGGTATTCGCATTGGGCGTTTTCATCGTACCATTTAGGGTATAGAGGCTGATTGGTTCCATGTAAAAAGGGGATACAACATTCGCTTCAAAAAAAATTTGGTACAACTCTCTATACGTGATTGGGATGGGTGCGAAGGGGGGTTTTTCTAAATTCAATTTTGGATCGGGTTCTTATCTTGGGGAGACTTGACGGCTGGAAGTTACAGTCCTTGGCTGGCTTACTGTAATCCGCTCTGAATAGCCCTTGTTATACATTCTTATACTATTTGCTTTATTTTCATTTTTCTTCGGGCCTTTAAAAGTCCATTCTCCTTTTTCTTTTATTTCTGTCAGTACAATTGGTTTGGCTCGATCATCCTCCGGGTTAAAACCTGAGCTCATTGGGAAGTTCAACAGTGCCGATGTATTAATCTGACATTGGGGTTTGATAATGACAAGTGCCCCTTTCGGAGGCACGTCTGTTTGGGCTCGAGACACTTATTGGAGAATAAACAATGTCTTTATCATCATCCACACTATCGACCACTGGGTCACCCTCTTTTTTAAGCCTTCCAGCTAGTAACTGGGTTAATTGGCTCAACACATTCATTTGATCTAGCATATCCTGTTGGATTTGCTCCTGCATCTGTATTTGCCTTTGCTCTAATTTCCCCAACCTTTGTTCCATGTCTTCTAGGTTAACTGAAATAATTTCATCTAATTAGGGTCTTTCTACAAATTTTAATGCATGTGATATGATGTAATGCAAATGCATGCAATGAATGAAAAACAAAAGAGAGGCGTTGATTATGAATTCAATTCCATTAGAAGAACTTTTCTAGAAAATAAATTTCTTTACATAAAACGGATTGCATATGCGGCTTTGTCCTCATAGTCCAGATGAAAACACCAATCCTTTTCTTCGTATCTGGATGTTATGGATGTGTCTAGTGAACTTTCTCAATAGATGCCTCTTCTAGCTCCTTGCTGCTTGGTCCAGGCTGTACCTCTTCACTCACTTATCCTCCACGATGTTCATTGAGACATGATGACTCTCGAATAATCCTTGTCGACTTGAATCTTCGGGCAAAGTCTTGTATTCTTCTGCGGACTATTAGCCTTCTCTCGTTGTTTACTTGGACTATGTTCGAAGGACCGTATTATAATCTACTTTATCAAGTAACCCATTTCATTATGACAAACTCTTTTATTTAGCAATCAAATATGAATCAACACCTCTTTTCTAAGATGATGCGATGCAATGCAATGAAAACAAAAGAAGCACGTTAGCACAAGAGAAATAAACAACAGAATGATGTACCTAATTGTGTGACCGCTAGGGTTTGGTGTGGCTTTACCTAGGGTCAGCTTTTAGGGTTCACTATATGTGGTTTGGTTCTAACGAGAGCGTACCTAAACCAGCAGATTCCTCGATCCTCACCCATTATAGGCTCATACAGATCGAGTTCAGTTCAGGGGAATACATTTCCCTATGCCTGCACGGGCATGAAAATCTCATGAAGACATAGGTACGGATGTATCCCGAAAGCGATTCACTATCCTGCACAGAAGTGAAAACCTCACGAAGGAGTAGCTTCTCACTCCCACTTAAAAGGGTGTGACCCGGCAGTCATGCAATGCAATGTGTAGAGATATACAAAAACATGAATAAAATGATGATAAACCGTAACAAAAAAAAACGGATGAAATGCAATGAAATGACCGTATATTAAAACCAAATTTTCAATTTCTGACAAAAAGACAAAAGTTAATCAATTCATGGCTTGACTCTCTTATCTCCCCAGTGGAGTTGCCAAGCTGTCGAAACCATTTTTTGATAAACGGGGTCGTTTTGGTTTTAAAAATAAAAACAAAAAATGGGAGTTGCCACCAATCTTTTTGATGAGGTGTGGTTGGGTCACCTCGTTATTGAGTCATTTTAACAATTGATTTGATTTATTAAAGCAACAGTTTTGGTCTACGAAATTTAGAAAAACAGGTTCGGGAGTCGGTTACGTACGAGGAAGGATTAGCACCCTCGTAACTCCCAAAATTGGTACCGAATTGATTGATAAACGTCTTAATGTCGAAAATTTGAAAAAAAATTAAAAATATGATCCTCTTTATTTAAAAGAAAACTTGAATAAATTAAAATGAATGCTAAGACCTTCTTATTTCGAAGAAGTAAAATGTCACGCCCAGTAAGTTGGGGTACGACATTTCAAGTTCCCAAAATCGAGTTTGTCTTTCGACTTTTAAAACTAGTATTTAAGCTTGAAGAGGATATTCGATTATTTGGGTCAAATGAAAAACTGGAACCCAGTAAGTTAGGGCACGATTTTCTCGAAATTCCAAATACAGAATATTGCCTTTGTATTTTTTTACAAATCTTTATCCTGAGATAACAAAACGTCACATCTAGTGAGTTAGGACACGACAATTTTGAATTCTTGAGAATACGTTTTTATTTAACTTTTATGCTTTGATTTTAAAAGAAAATAATAGGTTCTTTAGACTCGGTGAGAAAAATTGAAACCCAAAGTAGTTAGGTACGATTTCTTCCGAATCTTAGAACGCGGAGTATTCTCTTATTTTGAATCAAAGATTAATGGATCTAATAAAATGGAATGATCTTGTTGTAATATGTAAAATAAATTTCAGTGCAAATAGATGTAACAAAATAATGATAATGACAATAATGAATATAAGTATTGATAATGGACAGTCGAAATTTGAAAGTATGTGCAACAAAATATAAATACATAAATAAATAAATAATGAAATGGCAATGATAAGTGTAAAACTTTAAAATAAAGCAAATTGAAATAAAAAATAATAATAAGGGTAAAAATAAAAATAAAGATAGAAATAAAAACGAATAAAGAGCAAATTAATTATAAAAAATGAGTAAGTAAATGTTTCAAAATAATAATAATAATGATAATGGTAATAAAAATAAAATATGGTAAAGAGAATAATAATAGAAATAATAATAATAATAATAATAATAATAATAATAATAATAATAATAATAATAATAATAAACAGTAACAAAAATAAGAATAGAAATATTAAATAATAATAATAATAATAATAATAATAATAATAATAGTATTAATAGTAATAATAATAAAAATAATAATAGTGATAGTGAAAATAGTAATAAAAAGAATAAAATAAAAATAGTAACTGCAAACATTAAAGAATAAAATGAATAAATAAATAGGTAAAACAAATAAATAACTTATGTTTTTTAAATAATAATAGATAAGTAACATAAATATGTGTAATATTAAATTTAAATAATTAAAGGTAAATGAATCAATAAACAAATAAACATAATAAATGTAAATAATAGATAAATAAAACATTAGGTGAAAATAAATATAAAAAAAAAGATAAATGAATAATAAAACAAATAGATAAATGAAAAATAAATGAAAATATAAAAACATTATATAAAAGGATTGAAATTAACTAAATGAAGGATGAAATCAAAATTAAAATAAAATGAAAGGAACAAATTATAAATAAATAAAAGAAAAGGGCTGAAAAGAGGGCCAGAAGGAAACGTGCGTGAAACCACAAGGGCTGAATGGGAATTATCCCCAAACCCTATACGTAGCATTTCAATATGGGCCAAATTGAAATAATGCAAAATTATGTAGCAAGATTTTAAAAATAAAAAAATTAAAATTAAAAACCAAATAAGGGTGAAATTGCAAAGTGCCGCAAAAGCGGAGCACCGCGTGCGTAAATATTACCTTTTTCAAAGAAACACGCGGATCCTTGTGGTTCAGGTTGGGCCCGTCCGATCCAACTCAGAACGGCGCCGTTTTGAGGCTAAATTGCCCAAAGTGAAACGACGCGTTTCACACACTCTATATAATTCAAAATTTTTTAAAAATTTTCATTTCCTTCATTTGTTTCAGCAAAAAAAAACGCAGGATTTCTCTCTCTCTCTCCTCTCTCTTTCAGGCCCGAACTCTAGCTGGACACCGACCTATAGGCAGCCGCGTCGGCCACCGGCGACGTCGCGCTATGCACGGTGGCTGAAAATTTCCCCAAAATTCTTTTTTTTTCTTGTTTCGTATAAAATAGATTTTAAAGCCCAAAAACTACAAAAAGAGAAAAAAAATAATATAAAATAAAAGAAATAGAGGGAGAAGACTTTTCGCCTTTCCACCGTTCACCGTCACAGCCTTTGGCCAAACCCCGGAGGATCTGGTGGCCTTACGAACTCCCCGAAGGAATGATAGGTAAGGAGAACTACTCTTTTTTTTTTTGTATTTTTTACTCATACGAGAATAAAATAAAATGATGAACCACCTTGTTCTTTTTGTTTTAATATCTCTATTTGTATTCAATAATCTCCGTGTTCGGTTACATTGATTTCCACGGCTTTATAGCCGAAAAAAAAAGAAAAAGAAAAATTTAAACATCATATTTTTGTTACTTTCATTTGCTATCGTTGTTGCGCTTTGCTTGTCGCTTCTTTTGTTTGGTTTTGCAGTTTACAAGGTGTCAAGTGAAGGCATGTCTTGCCATATTGGTGCAAGATCCGCGGAGAGACCACCTCGGCGCAGTGCACGCCGAGGTCACACATGGGAGGTCATTGCACTAAAAGAAACCTTAGGGTTTCAGCTTCCGACTTTAGTTTAGGTTTTAGGCTATTTTTTTGGGCTAGGGTTACTCAATTTGGGCATAGGGTCTGTAAAGTAATTGGACTCAATTTTGTTATTTGGATTTCCCTTTTTTGTTTATGACTAGTAGTGGACTCGAGCTAAATTGGGCCTGTATAGTACCATTTTACCTAAGCCCACTAGAAAATGTCTCTATTATTCGTAAAATAATAAAACGGTAAGAAGTTAATTTATGGAACTCTGCCTCTTCTGCATCTTCGAGTCAATGGTTTGGAAATTTTAAAATACAACAATTAGTTAAAGAGATACATGTCTAAAAGCTGTGGTTATTGTCCTCACTTGTAATGTTCACAGAAGCCTGCAAAAATGGTTGAGTTTCCGATGACACTACTGGTTAAGATTATGGATAAAAAGAAACATTGACATTGTTGGCAAAGTTGAGACATTGAATTATTGAGGATCGTTTAAGTCTTACTATCTATGATTACGATATATGTATTTTTAAGTTTATCTGATTAGAATCTAAATTTTCATATTTTTATGCTTTGTATTGATATAATTATATTTTATAATTATCTAATATATATAAAAAGATTGAGGATAATAAGAAAGCAAGGAGATGATGACCTACTTTGCAATAAACCAATAATTTGACATGTCATCTATTTGATTTTAAAAATACAACTACTGCATTATTATGCAATTTGATTCCCCTATTATGGTTCAAATTAATTATGAAAAATAAGAACGAATTAGGGTTAGAAATATATGTTATTTTAATACTAATATGTAGTAGAAAAATATAAAATTGGTTTTACCATAAGTTATTTTTTAAAAGACTATTTATTCACATTTACGTGTTTTTAAATTAAGTAATGATTTTAATGTAAGTTGATGAGTGGTGGTAAATCATGATTGAAAGAATCTAATTATTAAACATGTTTAAGAACAAATGGTATCATATTTTAATTATTTCATTTGGTCTACCCGCATGGATTAGGAATGTTGTTTCTGTATGTATATGATATACTTGTTCTTTTAATGAGATTTTGCCATCTTTGGACTACCTTTCATAAGATTCAGTGATCTGGGATTTTGGATGTGGAAGTATTTCAAGATTAGATGTTCATTATTAATTTTTCTTTTAATGTTCAAGACATTATTATTTGCTAAGCCAAGATCCGATTTTGTTGAATGAAATTTGATAAATATGTATTGTTCATTTTTCATTGACAGTGTGTTGTTGCTTCCTCTTCTTCTTTGGTTTGTTTGATTGCTTCCTCCACCCACAGTTGAGCTTCTCGTATTCACTAAACCACTGTAAGTTATTTACAAATTAAATTCTTTGATTTTTTTTACTGTTATTGAAATTAGTATTGAAGAAATGTGACCCTTTTACTATGATTTGAAGATACGTAACACTTTTAGTATGTTGCAGTAATGGCTCGTCTACCTTTAATTGTACAAAGTGAGAGGCGTAAAAGAATTGGTATTGCTATTACAATATGGTTGCAAATGTGTACAGTTGCGAGTTGGTTCTTAGCTGCATTGGGTGCCATTCATAGCATACATACTTATAGACCAATGATTAGATCCTATATTTTAGATTTTTATGTAAAACGAGATTATGTGAAAAAACTTGTATATGCTAGTGACGAGACATGTATTGAACAAGTTAGGATGAATAGAATTACCTTTTTTGAATTATGTGAGATGCTACCAACTTTAGAGGAATTGAAGTCGTCAGGGAACATTCTTGTTGATGAACAAATGGAAATGTTTTTACATATCTATAACACCCCAAACCCAGCCCATACGCCACGACCGAATCTGGTATGTCACTGAGGAAAACTTTTTGAAAAGAATCAAATTTAACAGATAAATTTTTATGAGAAACTCTTTGAAATTCTATATTTGTAGAAATCAGATGTTTAATAAGTTAAAACTGAAAAATTTACTTTGAAATTTCATAAATAAAACTTTTAGACTAAGTGGATAAATCATAGGTTAGAAAACATTTGTTTCATTTTAAGAAAACTCGAATTAATACTTTGAAAACCGTTTGCAATTGAATGTAGAAATTTAACATTTTGAAATCATTTAAATTGTAGAAAACACTTAATTTATATTTTACTATCAAACGATTTATATTACCCGATGGTAAGATTTTAAAACCTTTGCGTTTTAAAATAATTTAGAAAACTTTGGGCCTAATTATTAAATAACCAAGTAATTTATAAGCCATATTTAAAACAAGTCCAAAACATATAAATAATCCAAGAACACAACTTAAATGGCCTTATTACAAACCCAAAATAAATATGAAACCAAATTTAAATAAAGTAAAGTGCCCAAAACAAAGTTCATGTAGAACCGAAATTTATTTAATGCATGGCCACCTCGAGTCCTTCCTACCCTCATCCGCTATCTATGTATCACCTGAAAAGATATCCCACAAGGGTGAGTCAACAGACTCAATGTGTAACGATACACCAAAAGTCCAATCGATCATAGCAATAAAGCCCATAATATAGCAAATCAATAATAAATGATTAAATCACATGTACATATAATGAAATGCAATCCCAACCCAACTTAGATATCCATCCGCTACACACCACCCGTGCCTACCAATCACACCGTGGGATTACTAAATTGACCTCTCCATCCGCTACACACCATCGGCGCGCTTGCTGCAGCAACATGCACATCGCCCTTATAATCGTGGCATAGCCACTCGATAATGTGACAGTCACCGGATTCATAATATCGTGACCAAGTCATCGATTCATAATATCGTGACCAAAGTCACCGGATTCATAATATCGTGACCAAAGTCACCGGATAATATGGTAAAACCACCGGAACACTTCCCCTTTCAATAATACCCATATGCCCATGCAATAACATAATATTTAAATATTATACCATAAACATATTATTTCAATATCATACCATATACCTCCAAAAATCATATCGAAATCATACATATTTCATATTTATGCATATAGCACTATTAATGATGCAAATATCATGCCTTGTACATTATATCAAAACCATAATCAAATATCGAATATGTTTCATATTAGAATCATACATAGTACGAAGGAATAACATACCTCAATTCACCGTACCATTGAATGGTACCCGAAGCCTTAATCATTTATATTTCTTTATAAACACATTTTTATCAATAAAGCTATTGATCTATTAGAAGTTTAGCATAAGTTACACACCTGATAATAGTGATAACTATACTTTCCCGCTCATCGATACTCTCGGAATCTCGAACAACATCTATACGTGATTTCTCTCTGATTGATGGTTCATAACCCGATGAAGAACCACGAACGAACAATGGCTCGGGGGTACGACCGACTTCAAATAAATGATTATCGCCGGCAGAGGGTCCACATCCCGGTGGAAAGTCTCGGACTCCCGACACAGCCCTTCGCTTGAAATTTGAGGGTATAGCAGAACCACCCCTCTTCCAAACACTACAAACTGCTCTTTTCGAACCCATTCTTGATTGCTCCAAAATCTAACGTTCATGGAAAGAAGATAATAAATGGACGATGGAGTCCCCTAAAACTTAATCGATTAGAAGACCATCTAAAACGATATAACAAGCATAAAGATCCTTACTAAAACACCCCACACCCGGCCCACGAGCCTGAACCGGATCTGGTATGTTCCTTCAGAAAAATCAGTTTTCGTAGTCCTTTATTACTTAGAGAATATTGGTGTATTTTTAGAAAACTGTTCACTTTGGACTGGGCTTAGGTTAAAAACCCGTTTATTTAATTTAGAAATCATTTAATTAGGGTGACAAAATAATTTAGGGTTTAAATGTAAAGACCAAAAATTTTAATATCATAAAGGTAAAGTATTTTAAAGCATAATAATTGCAAGTAAATAATGGTAACAAAAATAAAACTATGGCTTTTTAGGCCTTATTACATCAATAATTCCCAAACTTAAAATTTAAAGAACTTTATAAAAATGATGGTCCAATTCATAAATATTTTCTTTGCTACGCATGGCCACCTTTAGCTCCTGCCGACCCGGTCCATTACTGCTCATCACCTGAAAAATAGTCCCTCAAAGGGGTGAGTCAACAGACTCAATGTGTACACCAACTAACAAACAATATTTCAGGCATACATATTCATATCAGAACATATACATATCAAAATGATGCAACCCAAACCCAAGCCTAATTATCCATCCGCTACACACCACCCGTACCTGCCAATCACACCGTGGGGACTACTAAGTCAACCCTCCTTCCGCTACACACCATCGAAGGCAGTCGCTGCAGTCGACGTGCTCATCGCCCATATACGTTGTGTCATTAGACACTATGTTCAGATAATGTAACCGGAGTTACCATGTTCACTTAATGGGACCGTAGCCACCATATTTCGTTGGTGAGACCGTAGTCAACACCTATTCTTCCCCTTTCACATATATCCCATATGCCCCAAATATTTATATCATGCATATCTTATTTCTCATTCATATTACATATTCAAAAATATATATATCATATTTGTAATCCTATCGGAAGTAGGAAACGTACCTGGGTACTTTTACCTCATTTGTGACACTTAGCCACATTCTTATTCGCATGCACATTCATATATATATATATAAAATAATTGCCGTAATATATTGGGAGTTAGTGTGGGTACACACCTTATTCGCTTAATGGATTCCTTGAATTCCCGAAGTGAATCGATCACAGATTCAGACTTTAGATCTGTTAACTCCTATATTTGGCCCATCATATATAAACATATTAATACCCTTTTGATTTTAAAACCAAATCCTACTAGGAATAGAATTACTAACACTTACTTTTTTTGCCAAATCAAATCCCAAAGTTGTGGTATTCCTCCCTGAATTTCGGCTACCCACTAGATTCACTGATTTGATAAATCTTTGATTAAAACGAATAGATCTAATTATTAAAGAGATAACCTAGGCCGAATATAACTTCTTACCTTGAATCCACGAGTTCCTAAAAATATTCCTTTTCTTGTATGTCCATTTAAATCTGATAAACCCCTTGTATATTCGGCCATTCACAACAATAAGATTAGTACCACGATTTTGGTAAAAGAAAAAGGAATAGAAATTGATTGACCACAGATCTTACCCTTTTGATGTTGTAGTTGATTGCTCCTTTACTTAGAATCGATAAAGATTCGGCTTTGATAGTAAAACAGAGAAGAAAAAATAGAAGAAGAGAAGATGGATTTTACTTAAGGAAAAATTCGACAGAGAGGGGAGAGAGCTAGGGAATTTCTACAGAGCGTAAAAGAAGCAAACCGAGGAGTAGCCCTCCTTCCTTCCTTTTATAGACAAAGTTATCAGCCAAGGAGTCCCTTACTTGGCCACCACTCCACATATGTGATAATATTATTCAAATAAAAATATTTAATCCATCATTTATCTCCTCAAATAATCCAAATTTAAAAAAAAATCTAAAAAGAAATCTCTTATTTATCACTTAATAGCCGAATTTTAAAGAGAATAAACCTCTTTTTTTCAAGATGCTTGCCGTCCACTCCTTGTGCTTCGGAAACAAAATTAAAACCTTCATTTAAATGCTTCCTCAGTGACTCAAACCTGTGCCCATGCCTCTTGCACATGGCGCCATTTCCATAGGCCCTAAGTGACATCTTCAGCCACTTTTCCAAGCCTATTTGTGTGTCAAAACTTACTAACTTTTTCTTTTAAGGCCCTCTTGCCTTGATTTCCTATTTTAAACTTTAAAACTCATCATTTTAGGTCATTTCCAAGTTTCCTAAAATTTTCGATCGGCTCACATTTTGCCATTTTCTTACATTTCCAAGTTTCCTAAATGTGTATACTTTCCATTTTTGGATCATTTCCATTTTCATTTCTTAGTTTCCAAAAATGTGTACTTTCCATTTTTGAACCATTTCCTTACGTTTCGGTTTCCTAAAATGTTCATGTCCTAATGCATTTCCGTGTTTCCAAAATGTTCTGTGTTTCCAAAAATGTTTATTTTCATTTCCATGCATTTTCATACATTTCGAGTTTCCAAAAATATCAAAAATTTATTCATAATGCTTAAGACTTGTCATTTCATACAATTAAACCGAAAATGCATAGGCCCTTTCCAGATGTTACGCTTCTACCCTCTTAAACAAAATTTCGTCCTCGAAATTTCCTAACTAAACAACCGAGGGTATTGCTTTGTCGCATTGTCTCTTCCGACTCTACGAAGCTTTCTTCGCATCCATGGTTGCGCCATAACACCTTGACTAGAGGTACCGACTTCCTCCGTAGTACTTTCACATCACGCCCCAAGATTCGAATCGGCTCTTCCTCGTAGGATAGATCCGGCCTTAGCTCCACTTCTTCAACAGATACCACATGAGACGGATCCGATCGATAGCGACGTAGCATGGATACATGGAATACGTCGTGCATTTGCTACAATTCGTGGCAACTCCACTTGGTATGCCACCGTCCAACTCATTTGTAGTACTCGATAGGGCCCTATAAACCTTGGGCTTAACTTCCTTTGCGACCAAACCTCATAACCTTCTTCCAAGGTGAGACTTTTAGAAAAACTTGGTCTCCCACTTCAAACTCAATTTCCTTCCTCTTAAGGTCGGCGTACGACTTTTGCCTATCAGAGGCTTCCGTCAAACTTGCCCGAATTATTTCAACCTTCTCTTCAGTTTCTGCCACTAACTCCGGGCCCAAAACGCTACGTTCTCCTAACTCAGTCCAACAAGTAGGAGTTCTACATTTCTGACCATACAATGCTTCGTATGGTGCCATCCGAATGCTTGCTCGATAGTCGTTGTTGTAGGCGAACTCACCTAAAGGCGTATAATCTTCCCAACTTCCTCGGAAATCCTCACACAACCTCTCAAGGATATCCTCCAACACTTGTATAACTCGTTCAGACTACCCGTCTGATTGTGGATGAAAAGCCGTAGTGAAGTCCAACTTAGTGCCTAAAGCTTGATGAAGTGCCTTCCAAAATCGAGACGTAAACCTTGGGTCTCTGTCGGAGATGATCGACATCGGTACTCCGTGTAGCCTTACAATTTCCGCCATATATAACTTGGCTAACTTTTGAAGGGAATAGTCAATTCTCACCTGAATAAAATGTACGGACTTGGTCAAACGGTCCACTATCACCCATACCGAGTCTTTCTTAGTAGGCGTAAGGGGAAGCCCACTAACGAAGTCCATGGTAATTCTTTCCCACTTCTATTGGGGAATCTCAATTGGTTGAAGCAATCCCGATGGGACTTGGTGTTCACCTTAACTTGGCGACACGCCGACACTTCCCTACGATTCTGGTCACTTCCCGCTTAAGATCGGACCACCAAAATTGTTCCCTTAGGTCCCTATACACTTTAGTTAGTGCCTCGGGATGCATAGCATAAGGGCTACCATGCGCCTCCCGAAGAATCCTTTGTCTTAACTCCTTGTCCTTCTAAGATACGCACCTTTCCTTTATAGCACAACACTCCATCATCATTAACGCCATAGTCATTCAATTCTCCACTGACTTGTCAGAATCTTAGCACTTAGACCCTTATCGACCAACTGTCCTCCTTCACCTCCTTCACCACGTGGGCTTGACTTGCAACTCGCCAACAAAGCCCCATCATCATACGACTTAGGTGAGCGAACAAAGCCCTTAAATCCGACACAACAACCTTCCTACATAGGGCATCACCTACCACATTCGCCTTGCCCGGGTGATACTCTATCGAACAATCATAATCTTTCAACAACTCCACCCACCTTCGTTGCCTCAAGTTCAACTCCTTCTGAGTCAACAAGTACTTAAGGCTCTTGTGGTCCGTGTAAATTACTGACCTTTCTCCATAAAGGTAGTGCCCCCAAACCTTGAGGGTGAAAACCACTGCTGCTAGTTCCAAGTCATGGGTTGGATAGTTAACCTCATGAGGCCTCAGTTGCCTAGACGCATAGGCGACCACTTTTCCTTCTTGCATTAGCACACAGCCTAACCCCGTATGTGAAGCATCACAGTACACCACAAAATCCTTGCTTGCCTTCGGCTGAATTAACACCGGAGCTTCTGTCAGCACCTTCTTAAGTCTTTCAAAGCTCTCCTGTTGCTTATTCGTCCACACAAAGGGTACTTTATTCCTTAGTAACTTTGTTAAAGGCGCGGCTATTGACGAGAATCCTTCCACGAACCTTCTGTAATAGCCTGCCAATCCTAAGAAACTTCGGATTTCAGCCACAGACCTAGGTGGCTTCCAATCCAACATCGCTTCGATCTTTCTAGGATCCACTCTTATTCCTTCATGCGGATACCACATGTCCTAAGAATGCCACTTCCTTAAGCCAAAATTCGCACTTGCTGAATTTGGCATGAGCTTCTTCTCCTTAACACTTCCAACACAACTCTGAGAGATGCTCATCACGCCCTCTTCCGTCTTAGAATACACCAAAATATCGCCGATGAACACCACGACGAACCTATCCAAATAGGGTTGGAAAACCCGATTCATCATGTCCATGAACGCGGTACCGAGCGTTAAATCCATCAAAACAGCATCACCACAAATTCAAAATGACCGTATCTTGTCCTAAAAGCGGTCTTATGAATGTCGCCTCCTTAAGTCGATCTTCGAGAACACAGCTGCCTCTTTCAGCTGGTCGAACAAGTCGTCTATCCTTGGCAAAGGATACTTGTTCTTGATGGTCAGTTTGTTCAACTGACGATAATCTATGCACATACGCATAGTTCCATCCTTCTTCTTCACAAATAGGACCGGTGCTCCCCATGGAGACACACTGGGTCGGATGAACCCACGATCCAACAATTCTTGGATTTGAGCCTTGAGCTCCACTAACTCCTTCTGCGCCATTCTGTATGGAGCGATTGACACAGAGTCGCTCCCAGAACAAATCTATTCCAAATTCCACCTCCCTATCTGGGGTATTCCTGCTAATTCATCAGGGAACACATCTACAAAGTCCCTCACCGTCCTAACTCCATTGACACCTTCATCTTTTCCTCCCAACGCACTTACGAAGGCCAAGAACGCCTCGCACCCCTTCCTAACCATCTTTTCAGCCTTTAGCGCCGAAACCACATTAGACAAGTAGTTCCTCCTTTCTCCGATCATCACTACTACCTCATCCTCGGAGGTTCTTAGTTCCATACGTTTAGCCGTACAATCCAACACAGCTCGATGCTCTACTAGCCAATCCATTCCAAGTATAAGCTCAAACTCTCCGAAGGGTAACTCCATTAAGTCCGCCAGAAAGTTCACTCCCTGAATCTCTAGGGGTACATTCCGAAAGATCTTGTCTACCACTACGGTTTGGCCTAATGGGCTTACTACAGCCATCTGTCTATTAGAGAATTCTGAGTCTAGGCCTAGTGTTTCCACTACACTACATGCAACATAGGAATGGGTCGAGCCCACATCAATCAGAGCAAAATAGGGCTGCTCGAAAATAAAGAACGTCTGGTTATAACATTCGGCGCGTCTCCTTCTTCCTCTCCGGCCAACCGCATAAACCAACCCCGTTGCCTTGCCTCAAAGATTAGCAGCACCTCGACCACGTGCTCCACGGCCTCTGCCAAATTTCCATTACCTCTGTTGCGTAACCACGACCCGCTGAGGCTGCATGCGCTCTACCACTGACTAGCATTCGGGCGGCCGGTCGCCCTCATCTACTCGCTTGGGACAATCCTTAAGCATATAGTCCTGGAGCCACACTTGAGACATCGACCCGCCTTCCTCCAACACTCTCCTAAGTGCCTCTTTCCACAAAGGCTCACAAGGGCGATATCGCCACCGCACTCAAATTGTTGATTCTGTGGGCCACAACTCTAGGCCTCTTATAACCCTTTTTCGGATGGCCCAAAACCTCTTTTGGGCTTATTCCTATCCACACTGCTTGGTAGCATCCTTGATTCCTCACCCACCTTGGCCTTTTCCACCAAAGTAGAGAATTCCCGCCTCGATGCGATGCGGTGCTTATCAACATCTCGGATCGTCCTCACCCGTCCTCAAAACGGACACAACGCTCATGCTCGGGCCACCACTACTCCTCGGGCATAGCGGCTCAACCTCGTAAATTCTATCTCATATTCTCATGATGATTTACTTCATTGCACCAACCCCAAAAAGCCTTCCTTTGTTCGCCTATATACCGGTTCCCACATACTTTTTCCAAATGCTTCTCTTAGCATATTCCTGTGTCAAATCCTCCGCCGTGGCACCGCTCAAGCACAGATTAACCACCATTGATACGCTTTATCGCATAACAATGCCACCATTCCTTTCAACTTTTCCTCGAGAGGTCAAGTCGAGTTCATCCATAATGCGTTGATTGCTTCCAACCAAGATCTTCGGTATCTTGGGGTGCCACTCCGATACTCCACGAAACATCTCACTTTCATTAGCTCCTGAGTCGTTCCAGCACAGATTCCGGTTCCCGAATTTCCACCCGCACTCAGCCACCAATTCCAAAACTCAGAGCACACCTGCGACACAACATCTTCCCCCGTCTGAGCTTGCTGCGCCAAAGACCCACAAATGGGAGTGGTGGCGGTGGTATTTCATTGTCAGAACCCTGACCCGATCTAACGGGTTCTGACACAGTCATTCTTCCTCTACCTCTTCCACGACGACCATGTCCTCTAGAGCTCATTTTCTATCGTCGAGATCCGATTAAGAAGTTTTATGAATTAGTATTCTTGTTTCACTTATTACCCGCAAGATGTTTTATGAAGAAGAATTTAAGATGTGGTTCTTTCAGTATTCATACAAACATACAAATCTTTCCATTCATTCATTCATCCATCAAACAAATATGAACTTTCGCTCATCCAGAGAAACGTTGAAATTTTCATTGTTGTTGTTTTTCTACTACCTGTGGGTATTTTCGTAATTTTGTCCTACAAGGGCATTTTTCAGAATTTTTCAAAATGAAAAATTCCTTGATGATTTTGACGGAAGTATTTTGGTACTTTTAAGGTTCCGGGAAAGTTTTAGAAGAGTTTTGAAATCCAGGGGTATTTCGGTAATTTTTTTGACCTCAGGGGTATTTTGGTAAATTTTCACAAATCAGGGTAAATTTGTAAAATTTAGTAAATCAGGGATATTTCAAAAGTTGTAAAACTTTGTGGATTATTTTTGAGAATTGTACTTTTCAAGACAATGATGTTGCAAAAATTTTGGAAATCAGGGTCATTTTGGTAATTTTGCAAGTTAAGGGCAATTTCGTAATTTTTCTCCAAATCAAGATATTTTTGATAATTTGAAAATTAGGGTTTTTTGAACATTTTATAAAGAAATGAAATTTTGGATAAATACTGTGGGTATTTTGGAAATCTCATAAACTAAGGGCATTTTGGTAATTTTACCACTAGGGGTATTTTTTTGTATTTTTTTTGAAAATCGGGAATTTTTCGGAAAACTTTGTAAAGATGGTTTTCACAAATTGAAAGAGTGATTTTGAAAGTTTTAAAACTAGGGTTTGTTGTTCTTCATAAAAACTACTAAGTCCCTTTCGGGTTTTAGTCTTTGTGTTTAAATTTATGACCGAGTCCTCTTGGTCGTGGTGAACGAAAAGCTACGCACTGTGCAGGATTCGAGTGGAGAGGAGGTGAGTCACGTGGATCGCTTAAATACCAAGCTCCCATCGAAACCATTCCTGACATGCGCACGAGGGTTGCCACACCACCGAGCCCTCCGAGTTAAGGTGAACCGGTTACGCGCACTGTAGGATACTGCGAAGAGGAGGTGAGTCACTAGGATCGCTTAAATACTGTGCTCTTTCTGATCCAATCCTAGACATGCGTGCATGGGGTTACCACACCCTATCTCAATGACTTAGCCATAGGTTTGTTAAGTTCATTAAGTCTTATGAGTTTCATGTGTTTGAGTAGTCTAATCCTAGGGTTCAAATTCCTATCATGCTATTCTACGTGCCATGCCTTTTCTACCCTTCTAAAGTTCATAATATAATTCACATAATCACCCAAATAGTTAGGGGTACTTACCTGGTGGACTGCGGGTCGGAGACTTAGGTGCCATGCCAAAACACCTGCTTTATTTCAAGGAAAATCATTTGGGCTCGAATTAAAAACGTTTTGGGCCTTAGCCCACAGGCCGAGAGTTTAAGACTGGGCTCTGATACCAAACTGAAACACCCCACACCTGGCCCACGAGCCTGAACCGGATCTGGTATGTTCCTTAAGAAAAATCGGTTTTCGTAGTCATTTATTACTTAGAGAATATTGGTGTATTTTTAGAAAACTGTTCATTTTGGACTGGGCTTAGGTTAAAAACCCGTTTATTTAATTTAGAAATCATTTAATTAGGGTGACAAAATAATTTAAGGTTTAAATGTAAAGACCTAAAATTTTAATATCATAAATGTAAAGTATTTCGAAGCATAATAATTGCAAGTAAATAATGGTAACAAAAATAAAACTATGGCTTTTTAGGCCTTATTACATCAATAATTCCCAAACTTAAAATTTAAAGAACTTTATAAAAATGATGGTCCAATTCATAAATATTTTCTTTGCTACGCATGGCCACCTTTAGCTCCCGCCACCCGGTCCATTACTTGCCATCACCAAAAAATAGTCCTCAAAGGGTGAGTCAGTCAATGCACTCAATGTGTACACCAACTAACAAACAATATTTCGTGCATACATATTCATATCGTAACATATACATATCAAAATGATGCAACCCAAACCCAAGCCTAATTATCCATCTGCTACACACCACCCGTACCTGCCAATCACACCGTGGGGACTACTAAGTCAACCCTCCTTCCGCTACACACTATCGGCGCGCCGCCGCCGCGATCGACGTGTTCATCGCCCATATACGTTGTGTCATTAGACACTATGTTCGGATAATGTAACCGGTTACCATGTTCACTTAATGGGACCGTAGCCACCATATTTCGTTGGTGAGACCGTAGTCAACACCTATTCTTCCCTTTCACATATATCCCATATGCCCCAAATATTTATATCATGCATATCTTATTTCTTATTCATATTACATATTCAAAAATATATATATCGTATTTGTAATCCTATCGGAAGTAGGAAACGTACCTGGGTACTTTTACCTCATTTGTGACACTTAGTCACATTCTTATTCGCATGCACATTCATATATATACATATAAAATAATTGCCGTAATATATTGGGAGTTAGTGTGGGTACGCAACTTATTCGCTTAATGGATTCCTTGAATTCCTGAAGTGAATCGATCACAGATTCAGACTTTAGATCTGTTAACTCCTATATTTGGCCCATCATATATAAACATATTAATACCCTTTTGATTTTAAAACCAAATCCTACTAGGAATAGAATTACTAACACTTACCTTGTTTGCCAAATCAAATCCCAAAGTTGTGGTATTCCTCCCCAATTTCTGCTACCCACTAGATTCATCGATTTGATAAATCTTTGATTAAAACGAATAGATCTAATTATTAAAGAGATAACCTAGGCCGAATATAACTTCTTACCTTGAATCCCTGAGTTCCCGAAAATATTCCTTTTCTTGTATGTCTATCAAAATCTGATAAACCCCTTGTATATTCGGCCATTCACAACAATAAGATTAGTACCCTGATTTTGGTAAAAAGAAAAAGGAATAGAAATTGATTGACCACAGATCTTACCCTTTTGATGTTGTAGTTGATTGCTCCTTTACTTAGAATCGACAAAGATTCGGCTTTGATAGTAGAAACAGAGAAGAAAATAGAAGAAGAGAAGATGGATTTTACTTAAGGAAAAATTCGACAGAGAGGGGGAGAGCTAGGGAATTTCGACAGAGCAGAAAAAGAAGCAAACTGAGGAGTAGCCCTCCTTCCTTCCCTTTATAGACAAAGTTATCAGCCAAGGAGTCCCTTACTTGGCCACCACTCCACATATGTGATAATATTATTCAAATAAAAAATATTTAATTCATCATTTATCTCCTCAAATAATCCAAATTTAAAAAAATCTAAAAAGAAATCTCTTATTTATCACTTAATAGCCGAATTTTAAAGAAAATAAACCTCTTTTTTTCAAGATGCTTGCCATCCACTCCTTGTGCTTCTGGAAACAAAATTAAAACCTTCATTTAATTGCTTCCTTTGTGACTCAAACCCAGGCCCATGCCTCTTGCACATGGCGCCATTTCCATAGGCCCTAAGTGACATCTTCAGGCCACTTTTCCAAGCCTGTTTGTGTGTCAAAACTTACCAACTTTTTCTTTTAAGGCCTTCTTGCCTTGATTTCCTATTTTAAACTTTAAAACTCATCATTTTAGGGTCATTTCCAAGTTTCCTAAAATTTTCGATCGGCTCTGTTTACTTGCCATTTTCTTACATTTCCAAGTTTCCTAAAATGTATACTTTCCATTTTTGGATCATTTCCATTTTCATTTCTTAGTTTCCAAAAATGTGTACTTTCCATTTTTGAACCATTTCCTTACATTTCTGGGTTTCCTAAAATGTTCATGTCCTAATGCATTTCCAGGTTTCCAAAAATGTTCAGGTTTCCAAAAATGTTTATTTTCATTTCCATGCATTTTCATACATTTCTGAGTTTCCAAAAATATCAAAAATTTATTCATAATGCTTAAGACTTGTCATTTCATACAATTAAACCGAAAATGCATAGGCCCTTTCCAGGATGTTACACTTACCACTTGACTTACCAACTTCGATTGCTAATGGAATGGCTTAAACCGATTGCTTCCGAAATCCCAATGATCCTAAATGAATAATCGAATCCCCTTTTTGTCCAAAATCGATAGAAGAAAACCAAGGAGAGTCTACCCTTGAATATTCGGCCAAAACAAAGACTAAAAAGAGAGTGGAAAGTTTTCGGCAATAAGGTTATGAAAGAAGAAAGATATGCGTATAAAAGTGAGAAAGTATGTGAGTAGAAAAGAGAATGAAAAAGAGAGAGATGAGGTTCGGCCAAACATTATTTGCCAAAGAAGAAAAGTGCACAAAAATGCACAAAGTGAAGTTTTGGTTTCAAAAGCAAAGATGAAAGAAAGGAAATAGCATTTTTGGTTCAACAAAATAAGAGCTAAAACAAAAGCAAAATTTGCACAAAATGCACAATAACATTCGCCAAAGAAAAGGTTTTGGAGAGGGGGAAACAAAAATGCAAAAAGATGTTCAAAAGGAAAATTGGCCAACTATTCCCCCAAGCTACCTAACAAAATTCGCCCCCTGCACACCCATGCCGTCCACACATACATGCACTAAAGTCCTAGGATTACTTTCCAAAACATCCTCCATATTCCATGCCTTTGTCCCCTCTTCATACCATAACCTTAAGATTCCTATCCCCAATTCAAGCTTTCCTTAAACATAAATTCAACTTACCAAAAGAAATAGTCCAACCTATCATGAATAAGGTTGACCTTCTATAAATGCTATGATAAAAATAATGTCTCCAAAATGTTAATCATGCTACTCGAACCTCTATCCTCAAACTATCCTTCAAGCTCCTTATCCACTATGCCACTAATTCCTCATGTGCTTGAAACTACACTTAAATTAACTTAAGTGTCAAGCTCACCTAATCCACTTCATTAAATAAACCAAAATAAAAATTATTCTATCTTCCTAAATAAAATCAAGCCTTCACAAGACTATGCTAACACACAAAAATTCCTACCCGAGCCAACACAAAATAAAATAATACTCTAATTTCCTAAAGCTCAAGGCCCAATCCTACTAGGCCCAAATTCGGGATGTTACAGATCTACCCTCCTTAAAGAAATTTCGACCTCGAAATTTCCAACTAACTAACAGTCGTACATCCAATCTCGCCACACTATGCTCTTGCTGCGCACTCTGATCTTAAATAAAACCATAATGTACTTTTTAACATAAATCTTGAATCCTTTTTCACATAACCAACATCTAATCCACCATAGCAAACCATTATCTAACACTTACACTTATACTAAAAAAATTTTCCTACATTCAACCATCACTTCCAACCAAAACATACCTGACTTGAGAGTGAGAAAACAAACCCGAGCCTTAATCTCCTTAGACCTACTTCTCAAGCATACTCCTAACTTCCTCTAACATTCTCCCAGATGACACCTTCCACAATAATCGCAAGCCAAAAAGTTTGATCATGCCTTGACATGTTTTACAGAACAAGATTGTGACCCTAGAGAACTGTGATCTCTATTCTTCTTACAGTCCACAGACCCAACTCAAAGTGCTTCACCGATTCCTTTAACTGTCTGAGTCAGCTCAACAATCCGAACTCGATCATGATACTCCGATGCTAACGCCTCCTTTTCGGAAATATGCCTCGGTGCCAAAGATCTAGCCCTAGCACATCGGCCTATACCACGTCCATGACGACCACGATCTCGAGTGCTTATGTCTAACGTCTCGACTTATCAATTAAAAATTTTATGCATTAATCATTATTCCACCTTCTTTAAAACACAATTTTATGAAAAGAGTTTAATAGAGATTCTTTCGAGCAATCAAGTTTTAAGTCCTCTATCCTAGTTCACACAGAGAAGCACATCTATTCCCTAATACCTTTCATACTTATTCACTCTTCGGGCATTTCTGTCCATTTCTATCCCAGGGGTATTTTCGTCATTTTCCTATAAGGGTATTTTCGTAATAAACCGAAGAAATTTTAAAACTTTAATAAATCAAGATATTTTGAAATTTCAAAACTGGAGGCTATTTCAAAAAATTTGTCAAATTAAAGGTACAGTAGAATTCTGAAAACCAGGGGTATTTTGGTAATTTTGCTAATCCGGGGTAATTTTGTAAATTTCAAAAGTCAAGGTATTATTTTGAAATACAGAAATTTGGATACTTTTGCAAAATAAGAGAATTTTGTTGAAATCGGGGTAATACGGTAATTTTAGAAACCAAGGGCATTTTCGTAATTTTGCCACTAGGGGCATTTTAGTAATTTTGAAAATATTTTGAAAATATTTCAAAAAAATAAATTTTGCTACTATATAAAGGAGTATCGTAATGATTTAAAACTTAGAGCTTTCATAAAACAGGGTTAATCCCTTTTGGGTTTTATTTAGCGTGTTTAGCCAATGACCGAGTCCTCTTGGTTAGGGTGAACCGAAGCTACGCACCATGTAGGAATCCCGCGAAGAGGAGGTGAGTCACGAGGACTGCTTAAGTACCAAGCTCTTCCGGATCCAATCCTAGACATGCGCACCATGGTTACCACACCCTAACTCGGCGACTTGGTCGTAGGTTTGTTTAATTAGGCTTTTAAAGTCTTATGTCCTTTGTTGGGGTATACTAGTCCTAAAGTTCAAAGCACCTATCATACTATCTACGTTCCATACCTACCCTCTCTACAGATACTAATTCACAAAAGAAGTCGAAGTACTTACAGGCGGATTGGTGCCTGAGACTCGGTGCCATGTCGTTGTTCAAAACCCAAAAATATTTCAAAAGGCCTACTAAAACATTTTGGGCCTTGGGCCCCCACAGCCGAGCTTTGAACTTGGCTCTGATACCAATTTGTAACACCCCAAACCCGGCCCATACGCCACGACCGAATCTGGCATGTCACTGAGGAAAACTTTTTGAAAAGAATCAAATTTAATAGATAAATTTTTATGAGAAACTCTTTGAAATTCTATATTTGTAGAAATCAGATGTTTAATAAGTTAAAACTGAAAAATTTACTTTGAAATTTCATAAATAAAACTTTTAGACTAAGTGGATAAATCATAGGTTAGAAAACATTTGTTTCATTTTAAGAAAACTCGAATTAATACTTTGAAAACCGTTTGCAATTGAATGTAGAAATTTAACATTTTGAAATCATTTAAATTGTAGAAAACACTTAATTTATATTTTACTATCAAACGATTTATATTACCCGATGGTAAGATTTTAAAACAATTGCATTTTAAAATAATTTAGAAAACTTTGGGCTTAATTATTAAATAATCAAGTAATTTATAAGCCATATTTAAAACAAGTCCAAAACATATAAATAATCCAAGAACACAACTTAAATGGCCTTATTACAAACCCAAAATAAATATGAAACCAAATTTAAATAAAGTAAAGTGCCCAAACCAAAGTTCATGTAGAACCAAAATTTATTTAATGCATGGCCACCTCGAGTCCTTCCGGCTCCTCATTCGCTATCTATGTATCACCTGAAAAAGATATCCCACGAGGGGTGAGTCAACAGACTCAATGTGTAACGATACACCAAAAGTCCAATCGATCATAGCAATAAAGCCCATAATATAGCAAATCAATAATAAATGATTAAATCACATGTACATATAATGAAATGCAATCCCGAACCCAACTTAGATATCCATTCGCTACACACCACCCGTACCTACCAATCACACCGTGGGGATTACTAAATCGACCCTCCATCCGCTACACACCATCGAAGGCAGTTGTTGCAGTCAACATGCACATCACCCTTATAATCGTGGCATAGCCACCAGATAATGTGACAGAGTCACCGGATTCATAATATCGTGACCGAAGTCACCGGATTCATAATATCGTGACCCAAGTCACTGGATTCATAATATCGTGACCAAAGTCACCGGATAATGTGGTAAAACCACCAGAACACTTCCCCTTTCAATAATACCCATATGCCCATGCAATAACATATTATTTCAATATTATACCATAAACATATTATTTCAATATCATACCATATTCCTCCAAAAATCATATCGAAATCATACATATTTCATATTTATGCATATAGCATTATTAACGATGCAAATATCATGCCTTGTACATTATATCAAAACCATAATCAAATATCGAATATGTTTCATATTAGAATCATACATAGTACGAAGGAATAACATACCTCAATTCACCGTACCATTGAATGGTACCCGAAGCCATAATCATTTATATTTCTTTATAAACACATTTTTATCAATAAAGCTATTGATCTATTAGAAGTTTAGCATAAGTTACACACCTGATAATAGTGATAACTATACTTTCCCGCTCATCGATACTCCCGGAATCTCGAACAACATCTATACGTGATTTCTCTCTGATTGATGGTTCATAACCCAATGAAGAACCACGAACGAACAATGGCTCGGGGGTACGAACGACTTCAAATAAACGATTATCACCGACAGAGGGTCCACATCCCGGTGGAAAGTCTCGGACTCCCGACACAGCCCTTCGCTTGAAATTTGAGGGTATAGCAGAACCACCCCTCTTCCAAACACTACGAACTGCTCTTTTCGAACCCATTCTTGATTGCTCCAAAATCTAACGTTCATGGAAAGAAGATAATAAACGGACAATGGAGTCCCCTAAAACTTAATCGTTTAGAAGACCATCTAAAACGATATAACAAGCATAAAGATCCTTACCACTTGACTTACCAACTTCGATTGCTAATGGAATGGCTTAAACCGATTGCTTCTGAAATCCCAATGAACCTAAATGAATAATCGAATCCCCTTTTTGTCCAAAATCGATAGAAGAAAACCAAGGAGAGTCTACCCTTGAATATTCGGCCAAAACAAAGACTAAAAAGAGAGTGGAAAGTTTTCGACAATAAGGTTATGAAAGAAGAAAGATATGCGTATAAAAGTGAGAAAGTATGTGAGTAGAAAAGAGAATGAAAAGGAGAGAGATGAGGTTCGGCCAAACACTATTTGCCAAAAAAGAAAAGTGCACAAAAATGCACAAAATGAAGTTTTGGTTTCAAAAGCAAAGATGAAAGAAAGGAAATAGCATTTTTGGTTCAACAAAATAAGAGCTAAAACAAAAGCAAAATTTGCACAAAATGCACAATAACATTCGGCCAAAGAAAAGGTTTTTGGAGAGGGAAAACAAAAATGCAAAAAGATGTTCAAAAGGAAAATTGGCCAACTATTCCCCCCCAAGCTACCTAACAAAATTCGTCCACCCCCCTAGACACCCATGCCGTCCACATACATGCACTAAAGTCCTAGGATTCCTATCCCCAATTCAAGCTTTCCTTAAACATAAATTCAACTTACCAAAAGAAATAGTCCAACCTATCATGAATAAGGTTGACCTTCCATAAATGCTATAAAAAAAATAATGTCTCCAAAATGTTAATCATGCTACTCGAACCTCTATCCTCAAACTACCCTTCAAGCTCCTTATCCACTATGCCACTAATTCCTCATGTGCTTGAAGCTACACTTAAATTAACTTAAGTGTCGAGCTCACTGAATCCACTTCATTAAATAAACCAAAATAAAAATTATTCTATCTTCCTAAATAAAATCAAGCCTTCACAAGACTATGCTAACACACAAAAATTCCTACCCGAGCCAACACAAAATAAAATAATACTCTAATTTCCTAAAGCTCAAGGCCCAATCCTACTAGGCCCAAATTCGGGATGTTACAATATCACTTCTCATCACCTTAAAAATAGAGTTATCAAGCCTCACTTTAATAGGTCCAGGGAAGCAGTTAGCAGATCATTTCACAATGTTTTAAATGATGTCTTGTGCTTACAAGATGCGTTATTTAAAAAGGCAGAGCCAATTACAACTAATTCTACAGACCCAAGGTGGAAATAGTTCAAGGTATTGGAGTGAATAATATATATAGTGTTAGAATTAAGTGACCCAAATTCTTATTTAAATAAAATACAATGGTAAAATAAAATAAAAGAAGAATCCCTATAGAATTACACTTCTTTTATTTTATTTTGAATAAGGTTTTTAAACCTTATTAAACTCCATCTATTTGATATTGATTAGAATAAGGAGTTTCAATCTTAGTACTCCTATTAGAATATGGCTTTATAAGCCTATAAAATAGACATGATCTATTCCTCTTGTAATTAATTTGAATTCGACATAGTGAATTTTCTTCTCCTCTGCCCGTGGTTTTTTTCCTGAAAGGGTTTCCACGTAAAATCTGTGTGTGTTCTTTATTTTTATTTCTATTTTTTTCTTTACGATATATTGTCATTACCGACGTTATATTTTCTCAAATTGGTATCAAAGCTTCCGGATTTTTCATCTTGATCACGATAATGGCGTCTTTAAAGTATGAAATTCCGCTGTTGGATCGCAACACCAGATTTGCGTTGTGGCAGATAAAGATGCAGGCAGTTCTTGCACAGATGGATTTAGAGGAAGCCCTGCTAGGGGTAGATAAGATGCCTTCGACATTGACGGAGGAAGATAAGAAGCGCAAGGATAGAAAGGCATTAACACAGTTACATCTGCATTTATCTAACGAAATTTTGCAGGATGTGATGAAGGAGAAGACTGCCGCAGCATTATGGAAGAGGCTAGAAAATATGTATGTCGAAAACTCTAACCAGCAAGTTGCATATAAAGCAACGACTTTATGCTCATCGTTTGGAGGAAGGTGCGTCTGTGCACGAACACTGAAACACCCCAAACCCGGCCCACGAGCTTTGACCAAATTTGGTATGTTCCTTAAGTAAACCAGTTTCGAATTCTTTTGTTACTTTGGGAAAATAGTGTGCGATTTTAAAAAAAAAATATTGTTTTGGGTTGGGCTTGTGTTGAAAACCAATTCATCTTATATTGAAATCCATTAAATAAGGTGACAAAACAATTTAGGGTTTATTTTAAAGGAAATAAATTTTAAACTTAACTTTAATTGAAAATAATTCGTAACATAGTAATTAAAAATAAAAGTAAAGAAATGTAACTTATGGCCTTATTACATCGAGTAAAAACCCAAAATAAAATTCCAAAATACTTAAATAAAATTAAATATCCATATTGAATAAAACTTCAAGCTGAGCATGGCTATCCCTAAGCTTCTGCCGAACCCGGTCCATTATTGATCGTCACCTGAAAAATAGTCCCACAATGGGGTGAGTCAAACAGACTCAATGTGTATACGACACTAAATCAAAATAGAATTAGGCATACAAGAGTTACACATTCAGAACAATGAATACAAGTTATGATGCATTCCCAAACCCAAACCTAATTGTCCATCCGCTACACACCCCCGTACCTGCCAGTCACACCGTGGGGACTACTAAGTCAACCCTCCTTCCGCTACACACCAATTTGCGGGCTTAAGGCTCCGCATCTATGGTTTTAGGAAACCACTTTTCAGATTACTGTGGTCTTAGGTCACCACTTTCAGATTACTGTGGTCTTAGGTCACCACTTTTCACTTCCCCTTTCAAAATAAAACCCATATGCCCCATATAATAATAATATGCATAAATATGCCAGAGTTCACATTCTTATTCTTATTCTCATGTTATAACTAACATATTTCATATTCCTAGTAGGAGTAGGAAACGTACCTGCATACTTAGTACCATAACATGATAACTTAGCCACTTTCATATTCTTAATGTCACATATTTTAATTAAACATGCCATAAAACGTATTATGAAGTAGTGTGGGGTACACACCTAATTCGCTTAATGAAGTCCTTGAAATCCTGAAGAACTGATCTACTGATTTAGATCTTAATCCCTATATTCGGCCAATCATTCAAACACATTAATAAACCTTTTTGGTCTTAAAACCAAATCCTAGTAGGATTTATACACTTACCTTGGTGTCGATTTCCTTTTTGGTTCAAATCCCGAAAACCTTGCCTTATAAGTCTTGAGTCTTAGAAATCCCAAAACTTCGTTGTACTTCTCCTTGTAGTCGACAACTACTAGATCTCGAAGAAAACCTTCCAAATTTTGGCCATGGAATTCTAAAGGAGTTAGATTCCTATATTTCGGCTAAAGAGAGATTGAAAATCAAATAATAGCTGATCTTACCTTTTTAAATGAAATCAGCAACACCCTTTTGTCACAACAAAGATTCAACTTTGGCAGAATTTCGGCTTGGTTGGATTGTGATTTTGGTTTTGAATAAAAGAGAGGGGAGGCTAGGGAATTTGGCTAGAAAAGAAAAGAGAAGAGGAGAGAACCATAAGAATTTCGGCAGAGCAGAGAAAAAAAGAAAACTGATGAGTATCCCTCCTTCCTTCCTTTTATAGACGAAATTATCAGCTAAGGAGTCCCTTACTTGGCCACCATTCCTCAATTTGATAGCTTTATCCTTTAATTATCATAAATAAAAGAGTTTAATCCAACATTTATCTCTTCAAAATAATCCAATTTAAAAATCCTTTATTTATCACCTTTTTAATCGAATATTTATGAAAAATAAAACACCTCCTTTCTAGAAGCATGTGCCGTCCACCTCAGTCTTCTGGAAGCAAAAATAAAACTTCTTTTATTTGCTTCCCATGTGACTTGAACTCAGGCCCACTTGCCTAGCTTGTGGCGTCACCTACCACTGGGCCTTAAGTGATATCTTCAGCCACTTTACTGCCCTATTTGTGTGTCAAATTTCACCAACTTTTTCTTTTAAGGCCACCTTGCCTTAATTTCCTCTTTTAAACTTTAAAACTCGACATTTCTAAGTCATTTCTAAGTTTCCAAAAATTTTCGTTCGACTCTGTAAACTTGACATTTCCTTACATTTCCAAGTTTCCAGAAATGTTCAATTTTCTCTTTATTCCTTTACATTTTTAGGACATTTCCCTACATTTCCAAGACAAGACATTTCCTTACATTTCCTTGCATTTCCTTACATTTCCATACATTTCCTCACATTTCCTTACATTTCCTTACATTTCCATACATTTCCATACATTTCCTTACATTTCCTTACATTTCCATACATTTCCATACATTTCCTTACATTTCCTTATTTCTAGAATTCACATAACACATTCATAATTCATAAAACATGCCATTTTACCACATGATTCCTTGTGTCATGCTTCACACGGAGTTTCTTTTAAAGCCTCATTTACCTAGCTTCCCTTTTTACTTAAAAACCAATAATTTTCCAAAGCTTTCTTCTTCCATCCTAGAATTCTAAAAACCCTTAATACACTTCCAACACTGCCAAAACCTACTAACTCATGAATTAGGCACGAACGCATAACCCCTAATCTAGGATGTTACAAACACTTAACAGCGTTTAAAGAAATTCTCTCAAACTTGGAGGCCATGGAGGTTCAGTATGATAAGGAAGATTTAGGGTTGATTCTACTTTGTTCGTTGTCCCCGTCTTATTCAACCTTTAGAGACACGATTTTATATAGCCGCGAGTCTCTCACAGTTGATGAGGTTTATGATTCTTTGACCTCGTATGATAAGATGAAGCATCTTATGGTTAAACCTGACTCCCAGGGAGAGGGTCTTATTGTTCGTGGAAGACAAGATCGGAATACTGATGATGATCGTGGAAGGACACTGTAACACCCTGAATTAGGGGTTATTTGTAATTTAAATAAATTCCAATGGGGCTTCAAGAAATAAAATTTATAATTTTATTTGACATGTTTAAGGGTCCAAAATAAACCCGAGCTAGGCTCGACCAAAGATTATTAAAAAAAAAAAATTTTTAAGTGAGTACAAGGAAGGAGCTAGGTGAAGATAGGGCTTAAATAAAATTCAGGAGAAACTTGACACAAGATTGTTATTGGCGTGTTGGCTTGGTGAATTAAGGGGCTTGCAAGGAGGTCTTGGGTTCGAATCTTGGAAAGGGGAGAAATCATTTTGTTTTATTTTGGGCGTTAAAGAAAAGGGGGCCAGGAAGGAAGGTCTTAAGATTAAATAATGGGGTTGTATGGCATGAAAGTCGGGTAGTAGTAGGAGTGGCTTGGGGCGCCACTTGAGAGGGAGAGGTTTCTGGTTCAAACGCAAGGGAAGCCAGAAGAATTTTGTTTTTGGGCCTTTTTGCGCCATAAGGAAAGGGCCAAGATGAAGGTTTTATAAATAAATAAAAAGGGTATTTGACATGAAAGTCGACTAGAGAATTGGTCCGGGCGCTTTAAGGGTGTCTTTATTCTTTCTGCTTCTTTGCTTGGGGTCACTGGTTCGAACCCAAGGAGCAGCACTTTGATTTAATTTTTTTTCCTTCTCTCTTTTTGCTGCTGCTGGCGTGAAGAATGGGTGAATTGGCTGCACATGGTTCCTTAATTAGCATTCGGCTGGAGGAGTTTGAGATGCACATGGGTTCTTTTATTTTTTTTAAATTGAAGAGGTGGATAGGAGATAAACATTAGTTTATTGATGTTTTGAAGAGGTGTTAAGATTAAGCTTGTTCTTTTTATGATTTTCTACTGAAAATGGGGAATATTAGTGGTTTATTTGCTTTTAAATTCTTGGGGAGATAAACTATGCATTATCTTTGATAATTAAAAGTTGAAATTATCACAAAATGAGGATGAAAGTTGGCCAATGAAGGATTCATTAAGGCCATTCACATTCGGTTTTCTCTCCTAGATTGAGGGGCCAAATTTTTGTTTTAAAATTCTTTTCTTTGCTCCAAAAATTTGTCACTAAACCCTTGTTACATTGCCTAAATTATTAGAAAATTCCAGCATCTCTTTTGTTTTCTCTTAGCCGAATACACCCCTTTCTCTTCTCAAAAATTTCCAGCATCTTTTTCTTCTATTTTGCTGCCAAATTTCTCCTTGTTCTTAAGCCAAAACTGCTCAAAATTTCCAAAGATCTCTTTCTCAAAATTTCAGCCCTTCCATTAGTGTTGGCTCAACCTTTCTTTTTCCCTTAACTAAGTGTCGCCAATTTCATAGTGTGGTAAGGGATCACTCTAAGCTTAATCTTTGTTCTTGTTATGGCTAGCCTTGTTAAGAGTTTGGCTAATCTCTCGTTGAATCGATATCATCTAGGAACTACGGGATTTTCAAGCAATAGATTTGACTCTCCATTCCCTATCAATCGATTTTGGGTGCAAACAGAAGGCTAGTACTCAAAAGCGAGTAGGTAAGGATTCGGGTTCAAAAAGGAGAACCCTTTTAAATAATTGGTTTGGCCTAATAGGCCTTTGGTATTAACACTGACATTTGGCGAATGTAGGATCAAGATCTAGCGACGTAAATTGGATCTTCGGGATCTAGAAATTACGATAGTAAAAGGTGTGTAAACTCTTTACACACTTTATTAATAAATTTGCTATATTATTGCCTTGTGTATAAATTTTGGTAGTGGTCTATGATATGCTTGTGGGCTTAAACATGGATTCCAGGTAAGTCCCCTGTACGTGATCTATTGATATATGTTTGCATGCCATCACATGATGATTTAAAATGCATGATATGTGATATTGATATGTAAGCATGTGATGGTGGGATTGATTGAGAGGAGGGGATGAATTATGGACTCGTCGCCGCTGGTTTTGACCACAAGATGGGTTGGCCCCATCGCACTATTTGTGACCTATGGTCATCGCGGTGGTTTGACCACAACGATTAATTATTTGCGACTAAGTCCCGGTGGTTTGGTACCACCAATGGTTTTGACCACATTTGATATATTGTGACCTATGGTCATCAAGTGGTTTTGACCACACGAGGGTTGGCCCCATCATTTAAATTGTGACTTTAAGTCATCAAGTGGTTTTGACCACACGGGGTAGAAAAGGTGTATGGATGGCTAGTTGGGTTGCATGAGCATGTTATTAATAAATTGTGTATGAGATATATTTTTTCCTGGGTAGGGGATTTATACACTCGAGTCTTGGTGACTCACCCTTCCCTTAACATTTTGCAGATGAGTAGATCGCGAGAAGGAGCCGAGGGACTCGAGGTGGCCATGTTTGTGGAATTTTAATAGATGAACTTGGATTTTATTTTGTTTATTTAAAATGTTGGTTTATTTTAATTAAGTTGTAATAAGGCCTCCTAGATATATTTTTATTATGTTTATGTTTGGATGGATTGGTTTAAAACTATTTTAAATTAATATTAAATTAAATGCACATGTTTCCACAAAAGTTAAATCGCCAAATGTTTTATTGTGCCATCGGGCACACCTGAACCTGTAACAATTTGACTTAATGATTATTTTTAAAATAAACCTAAGTGTGTATTTTATACACCTCAAGTGTTTTGAACAAAATAACTATCTTTTACCAAAAAGATAATTCGACTTAAAAGGATTTTACAAAGCATTTTCTCTGTAGCACTCCAAATTCGGTCGTAGTGTCTGGGCCGGGTTTGGGGTGTTACAAATTGGTATCAGAGCCCAGTTCAAAGCTCGGCTGTGGGGGCCCAAGGCCCAAAAATGTTTTGGTAGGCCTTATGATTTTTGATTTTTTTGAACAGCATGGCCCGAGTCTCCGGCACCGATCCGCCCAGGTAAGTACATCGAACCTCTTGGTGAATTATTTCTTCTGTAGAAGGGTAGGAAGCATGGAACGTAGAATAGACTTATAGGAATATTGAACCCTAGGATTAGACTACTCAAACACACAAACAGTAACATAAGACTTAAAGAATTAAACCCACTTATGACTTAGTCATCGAGCTAGGGGTGTGGTAACCCCAGACGCATGTCTAGGAGTGGATCCTAAGAGCCTCGGTATTTAAGCAAATCCGTGTGACTCACCTCCTCTTCGCAGAATCCTACCGTGCGTAGCCGTTTCTGTTCACCCTAACCAAGAGGGCTCTTGGCCATAGGCTAAACATAATGATTAAAACCCAAAAGGGAATTAGCCATGTTTTCAAAAAGAATGAAACAACAACAACCCTAATGTTTTCAAAACTTTTGCAATAACTCTTTCAAATCTGAGAACGCCATTTTTACAATGTTTTCTCGAAAAACTTGATTTGTGAAAAATTACAAAAATGCCCTTGGGTAAAATTACTAAAAGGCCCTCTGCTTCATAAAATATTAGTTCAATGGTTTTGCTCAAAAATTTCAACTATTTTACAAATATTCAACAACTTAGCTTTGAAAATCATCAACAAAATATTTTGGTTTTGGAAAATTACGAAAACGCCTCTCAAGTTGCAAAATTACCGAAATGACCACGGTTTTAGAAATTTTTACAAACATTACTATTTGAAAAGGAACATTTTCAAAAAGGAACCCTCGAAGTTTTGCAAATCTGTTAAAAATATCCTCGACTTGTTAAACTACGAAATTGCCCTCGAATGACAAAATTACCAAAATACCCCGGTTTCAAAACGATGCTATATCTCTAAATTTTACAAATCTTTCCAAAAAAACCCTCCAGCTTTGGGAATTACAAAACGACCTACTTTACTAAAGTTTTAAAACTTCTTTTATTACAAAAATAACCTCAGAGGAAAATGACGAAAATACCCCCGGGTTAGAAATGGGCGAAATGTCCAAGAGCGAAATAGGTATGGAAAGTATTAAGGAATGGATGCATGAACTCCTTTGTGTGAACTAGGATAGAGAATCAAACCTTGTTTGCTCGAAAGAATCTCTCCGATTAAAACTCTATCCATAAAATTTCTTCGCGAATAAGAAAAAGTGGAACAAATGCTAACGCATAAAAATTTTCTTAATCGATTAAAGCACGGTAGTTAAGATGAGTTCTAGAGGTCGTGGACGCCCGCCGCGTGGCCGTGGTAGGGGTAGGATGACCTTGTCTGAGCCAGCAAGGTCCAGTCACGGTCCGAAATGAGATGCCGATCTGCGGGAAGCGAAAACCGAATTTCAAGATCGACGGGTGGAAATGATGTCGATCTCAAGTCAGACACGGGTATTGGAACGAGTTGTTGAGGTCGGCGCGGTCAGCGTGGAGCCCGTAAATCAGTGGTGGAACGACTCAGAGCTAACGGAGCGTAAGTATTTAGGGAGTTTCCGAGTGGCACCCAATCGGCGAGTCCTCGGTTGGAAGCAATCAAAGGATCATGGATGACATAGATTTTACAAACCGAGGAGAAATTAAAGGGTATAATTTCTTTGCTTCGGGATGAGTCATATCAGTGGTGGCTCACTGTAAGGGATGGAACTGTGGCAGAAAATCTCACCTCGGAATTTTTCAAGGATGCCTATCAAAAGAAGTATATCGGAACTAGCTACGTAGATGCACAACTAAGGCTTTCTTGAACTCGGTTCGGGAAATAAGTCGATGGCGGAATATGAGGCCGAGTTCCTCCGGTTGAGTAGGTATGCTCGTGGTATTGTGGGTACCGAGCATGAGCACTGCATGTCGTTTTGAAGATGGGCTTAGGGATGAGCTGAGAATGATGATAGCTCCACAACAGGAACGAGAGTTTGCTGTCCTTGTGGAGAAGTCTAAAGTGGCTGAGGGAGTAAGACAGTCCGTTAAGCGGAACCAAGAACGGAATTGGAATAAGAGGAGCTCTAACCTTCAAGGTTCTCGTGTAATGAAACAAGAGGGACGAGGTTTGATGGGTCTGATCAAGTCGCTAGGCTCGCTGTTGTCGCTAATACCCAATGGCCACACGGTGTGACAAGTGTGGCAAGTTTCACAAGGGGAGTGTTGGAATGGTAATCGTGGATGCTTTGAGTGTGGATCATTCGATCACCGTGTAAGGGATTGTCCTCGGTTAGCTAAGAATCAACCAGGAGGGACAGAACCGTGCTCGTGTTAGAAATGAAAGACCACCACGGAGGGTCGAGGTGCGCTAGAGGTAATGGAAATGGTAATGAGCATAGCCGAGGTGCTGAAGGTGCAGAGGCGAGGCAACCAAGGTTGGTTTATGCGCTGGCCAGTCGCGAGGAGGAGGATGTACCAGATGCAACAACGGGTATGTTCCTTACTTCCGAATACCCTTAATTACTTTGATTGTTGTAGAGTTTTCTTGTTTTACTAGGGAAGTGCACTCAAACCTTGGTTGTGAACTTAGAGATTGTGCCTAGGAAGTAGGATAGTTCTATTAAGATCAGAGTACGCAGCATAAGCGTAGCACGGTGAGTTAAGATGTACGACTATTCGTTAGTAAGTAATTTCGAGGACGAAATTATTTTAAAGGGGGTAGAATTGTAACACCCTGAATTAGGGGTTATTTGTAATTTAAATAAATTCCAATGGGGCTTCAAGAAATAAAATTTATAATTTTATTAGACATGTTTAAGGGTCCAAAAATAAACCCGAGCTAGGCCTAACCCAAAGATTAAAAAAAATTTTTTTTTAAGTGAGTACAAGGAAGGAGCTAGGTGAAGATAGGGCTTAAATAAAATTCAGGAGAAACTTGACACAAGATTGTTATTGGCGTGTTGGCTTGGTGAATTAAGGGCTTGCAAGGGAGGTCTTGGGTTCGAATCTTGGAAAGGGGAGAAATCATTTTGTTTTATTTTGGGGCGTTAAAGAAAAGGGGGCCAGGAAGGAAGGTCTTAAGATTAAATAATGGGGGTTGTATGGCATGAAAGTCGTAGTAGTAGGGTGGCTTGGGGCGCCACTTGAGAGGGAGAGGTTTCGGTTCAAACGCAAGGGAAGCCAGGGAAGAATTTTGTTTTTGGGCCTTTTGCGTCATAAGGAAAGGGCCAAGATGAAGGTTTTATAAATAAATAAAAAGGGTATTTGACATGAAAGTCGACTAGGAGAATTGGTCTGGGCGCTTTAAGGGGTGCTGTTGCTGCTGCTGCTTGGGGTCGCTGGTTCGAACCCAAGGAGCAGCACTTTGATTTAATTTTTTTTCCTTCTCTCTTTTTTTCTTCTTTGGCGTGAAGAATGGGTGAATTGGTCGCACATGGTTCCTTAATTAGCATTCATTTGGCCGAGGAGTTTGAGATGCACATCGGTTCTTTTATTTTTTTTTAAATTGAAGAGGTGGATAGGAGATAAACATTAGTTTATTGATATTTTGAAGAGGTGTTAAGATTAAGCTTGTTCTTTTTATGATTTTCGGCTGGAAGTGGGGGGAATATTAGTGGTTTATTTGCTTTTAAATTCTTGGGGAGATAACTATGCATTATCTTTGATAATTAAAAAGTTGAAATTATCACAAAATGAGGATGAAAGTTGGCCGAATGAAGGATTCATTAAGGCCATTCACATTCGGTTTTATCTCCTAGATTGAGGGGCCAAATTTTTGTTTTAAAATTCTTGTCTTTGCTCCAAAAATTTGCTGCTGCCGAAACCCCTTGTTACATTGCCTAAATTATTAGAAAATTCGAGCATCTCTTTTGTTTTCTCTTAGCCGAATACACCCCTTTCTCTTCTCAAAAATTTCCAAAGATCTTTTTCTTCTATTTTGCTGCCAAATTTCTCCTTGTTCTTAAGCCAAAACTGCTCAAAATTTCCAAAGATCTCTTTCTCAAAATTTCAGCCCTTCCATTAGTGTTGGCCGAACCTTCTTTTTCCCCTAACTAAGTGTTTGCAATTCCATAGTGTGGTAAGGGATCACTCTAAGCTTAATCTTTGTTCTTGTTATGGCTAGCCTTGTTAAGAGTTTGGCTAATCTCTCGTTGAATCGATATCATCTAGGAACTACGGGATTTTCAAGCAATAGATTTGACTCTCCATTCCCTATCAATCGATTTTGGGTGCAAATGCAAGGCTAGTACTCAAAAGCGAGTAGGTAAGATTCGGGTTCAAAAAGGAGAACCCTTTTAAATAATTGGTTTGGCCTAATAGGCCTTTGGTATTAACACCTTGACATTTGGCGAATGTAGGATCGTGGATCTAGCGACGTAAATTGGATCTTCTGGATCTAGAAATTACGATAGTAAAAGGTGTGTAAACTCTTTACACACTTTATTAATAAATTTGCTATATTATTGCCTTGTGTATAAATTTTGGTAGTGGTCTATGATATGCTTGTGGGCTTAAACATGGATTCCGTAAGTCCTCAGACGTGATCTATTGATATATGTTTGCATGCCATCACATGATGATTTAAAATGCATGATATGTGATATTGATATGTAAGCATGTGATGGTGGGATTGATTGAGAGGAGGGGATGAATTATGGATCTATCGCCGCTGGTTTTGACCACAAGATGGGTTGGCCCCATCGACTATTTTGTGACCTATGGTCATCGCTGGTTTTGACCACAACGATTAATTATTTGCGACTAAGTCCCGGTGGTTTGGTACCACCAAAGTGGTTTTGACCACATTTGATATATTGTGACCTATGGTCATCGCGTGTTTTGACCACACGAGGGGTTGGCCCCATCATTTAAATTGTGACTTTAAGTCATCAAGTGGTTTTGACCACACGGGGTAGAAAAGGTGTATGGATGGCTAGTTGGGTTGCATGAGCATGTTATTAATAAATTGTGTATGAGATATATTTTTTCCGGGTAGGGGATTTATACACCGAGTCTTGGTGACTCACCCTTCCCTTAACATTTTGCGTATGAGTAGATCGCGAGAAGGAGCCTGAGGGACTCGAGGTGGCCATGTTTGTGGAATTTTAATAGATGAACTTGGATTTTATTTTGTTTATTTAAAATGTTGGTTTATTTTAATTAAGTTGTAATAAGGCCTCCTAGATATATTTTTATTATGTTTATGTTTGGATGGATTGGTTTAAAACTATTTTAAATTAATATTAAATTAAATGCACATGTTTCCACAAAAGTTAAATCGCCAAATGTTTTATTGTGCCATCGGGCACACTGAACTCAGAATAATTTGACTTAATGATTATTTTTAAAATAAACCTAAGTGTGGATTTTATACACCTCAAGTGTTTTGAACAAAATAACTATCTTTTACCAAAAGATAATTCGACTTAAAAGGATTTTACAAAGCATTTTCTCTCGTAGCACTCCAAATTCTGGCCGTAGTGTCCGGGCCGGGTTTGGAGTGTTACAGCATACAGAAAGGAATCTCGCGTAAATCTAAGGGTAGATCAAAGTCTTCAAACAGAGGTAAAACTTGTAACTTCTGCAAGAAGAAAGGGCACATTAAATCTAAGTGCTATAAGCTACAGAGCAAGATTAAAAGGGAGGTTGTGAATCAAAAGGGAAAACAACCAAAAAATTCTGGTGAAGCTGATATTGTAGAAGACTACAGTGATGGTGAACTTTTAGTCGCTTCTGTCAACAATTCTAAAGAGAGCGAGGAGTGGATACTTGACTCAGGCTACACCTTCCACATGAGTCCCAATCGGGATTGGTTTACAAATTACGAAACGATTATCCGAAGGTGTTGTTTTGATGGGAAATAATGCTTCGTGTAAAATCGCAGGTGTTGGAACAATTAAAGTTAAGATGTTTGATGGAGTTGTCAGAACACTTAGTGACATATGGCATGCTCCAGAATTGAAGAGAAATTTAATTTCGTTGAGTACTCTTGATTCAAAAGGGTACTAATACACAGCTGAAAGTGGGATGTTGAAGATTTCCAAATGTTCCCTCATTGTGATGAAAGGGTAGAGAAAGACTGCCAAGTTATATGTTTTGCAGGCTTCTACTGTTATTGGTGATGCAGCTGTTGCTTCATCTTCTTTGTCAGATGATGATATTACTAAACTTTGGCATATGCGCCTAGGGCATATGAGTGAGAATAGCATGGCAGAATTGAGCAAAAGAGGACTTCTTGGTGGGCAAGGAACTTGCAAACTGAAGTTCTGTGAGCACTGTGTTTTTTGGGAAACAAAAGAGAGTTCGATTCAACAGAGGAATCCATAACACGAAGGGAACATTAGAGTATATTCATTCTAATCTGTGGGGGCCATCCAGAGTGCCTTCGAGAGGTGGAGCTAATTATATGCTAACTTTTATTGATGATTTTTCCAGAAAAGTTTGGGCATTCTTCCTGAAGCAGAAAAGTGATGTGTTTTCCGCATTTAAGTCTTGGAAAACTATGATTGAAAAACATACGAGAAAATAAATAAAATACCTCCGCACAGACAATGGCTTAGAGTTTGTTCTGATGAGTTTAATAAATTGTGTAAGTCAGAAGGGATCGTGAGACACTTGACAGTTCGTCAGACTCCACAACAAAACGGCGTTGCAGAATGAATGAACAGAACGATTATGGAGAAGGTTCGATGCATGTTGTCAAATGCCAACTTACCAAAGTCGTTTTGGGCGAAGACCTCATCGCATTTTTTTGATCAACCGATCTCCATCCGCTGCCATTGAGAAAAAGACTCCACAAGAGGTATGGTCCGTAATCCCGCTAATTATTCGATTTAAAGATCTTTGGGTGTCCGCGTATGCTCATGTTAATAATGGAAAATTGGAACCAAGATCCATTAAATGTGTTTTTCTTGGTTATAAAGCTGGTGTAAAAGGGTATAAGTTATGGTGTCCTGAAAATAGAAAAGTTATGATTAGCAGAGATGTTGTTTTTGATGAAACTGCTATGCTACCTAACTTATCTCTTAAAGACTCTTCCAATAAAGAAAATCAAAAGCAGGTGGAGCATCAGATTAATACAGAGTCAACTCCTCAAGCCAGTACAAAATTTGAGAATAGAGTTGCTTCTTCACCACAATACTCTATCGCTAAAAACAGAACTAGAAGAGAAATTAACCCTCCAAAGAAGTATGCTGAGGTTGACCTAGTTGCTTATGCTTTAAATGTGGCTGAAGATATAGATGCAAACCAAGAGCCGTCAAATTATTCTGAGGCGGTTAGCTGTGAAGACTCAGAAAAGTGGATGTTTGCTATGCAAGAGGAAATAGAATCACTCCACAACAACAAAAGATGGGATCTTGTGAAACTTCCTAAAGGTAAAAAGGTTGTTCGCTGTAAATGGGTGTTTAAAAAGAAAGAAGGGTCTCCAGGAGTTGAAGAACCCAGATATAAAGCAAGGCTTGTTGCAAAGGGTTACAGTCAAATTCCAGGAGTGGACTTTACAGATGTGTTCTCCCCAGTTGTGAAGCATAGTTCGATTCTAGCTTTGCTTGGTATTGTGTGTAACATCCTAGATTAGGGGTTATGCGTTTGTGCATAATTCATGAGTGAGTAGGTTTTGGCAGTGTTGGAAGTGTATTAAGGGTTTTTAGAATTTTAGGATGGAAGAAGAAAGCTTTGGAAAATTATTGGTTTTTAAGTAAAAAGGGGAGCTAGGTAAATGAGGCTTTAAAAGAAACTCCGTGTGAAGCATGACACAAGGAACCATGTGGTAAAATGGCATGTTTTATGAATTATGAATGTGTTATGTGAATTCTAGAAATAAGGAAATGTATGGAAATATATGGAAATGTATGGAAGTGTATGGAAATGTGTGGAAATGTGTGGAAATGTATGGAAATGTAAGGCAATGTAGGGAAATGTAAGAAAATGTAAGGAAATGTATGGAAATGCATGGAAATGTAAGGAAATGTAAGGAAATGTGAGGAAATGTATGGAAATGTAAGGAAATGCAAGGAAATGTAAGGAAATGTCTTCTCTTGGAAATGTAGGGAAATGTCCTGGAAATGTAAAGGAATAAAGAGGAAAGTGAACATTTATGGAAACTAGGAAATGTAAGGAAATGATTCAAAAATGGAAAGTGAACATTTCTGGAAACTTGGAAATGTAAGAAAATGGCAAGTTTACAGAGCCGATCGAAAATTTTAGGAAACTTAGAAATGACTTAGAAATGTCAAGTTTTAAAGTTTAAAATAGGAAATTAAGGCAAGGTGGCCTTAAAAGAAAAAGTTGGTGAAATTTGACACACAAACAGGCTTGGAAAAGTGGCCTGAAGATGCCACTTAGGGCCTATGAAAATGGCGCCATGTGCAAGAGGAATGGGCCTGAGTTCGAGTCACTTGGGAAGCAAATAAGGGAGGTTTTATTTTTGCTTCCAGAAGACTGAGGTGGACGGCACATGCTTCTAGAAAGGAGGTGTTTTATTTTCATAAATATTCGATTAAAAGGTGATAAATAAAGGATTTTTAAATTGGATTATTTTGAAGAGATAAATGTTGGATTAAACTCTTTTATTTATGATAATTAAAGGATAAAGTTATCAAAATAGAAGAGTGGTGGCCAAGTAAGGGACTCTAGCCTAGTAAATTTGGCTATAAAAGGAAAAGAGAGGCCATTCAGCATTATTTACTCTTCCTTGATAACCTCTGTCGAATTTTCTCTGCAACCCCTATTCTTTTCTTCTTCATTCTTCTCCTCTCAATATTCCAAAAGCCGAAAGCTTTCTAAGATCAAGGCCATAGCCGAAGGTTGAAGTGAAGGTGCAATCGATTTCTTCAAATAAGGGTAAGATCCAAGTTTGGTTTCCATTCTTTTATACTTTAGACTTATCGTAATCTAGGGCTAATTCCATTAATGTTCATGGTTGCCGAAACCTTGAAGAGATCTTTCGGGATTTACTAAGTGTCGACCACAAGGAAGGAGAAGTTCTTTTCCCGAAGGTACACCATAGGCCGCATGTTCCCTAGTTATTCGGTGAATTTCCGGATTTAAGAATCTAAAGTAAGTCATATTTAACATTCGGCTAAGGGTTATTTGTTGTGAATAAATGTTAGAAATTGATCTAACATGTAGTTATAGGGATTTCAACGAGAGGATACAAGGATTTGGATTTGAGAGTTTCAAGGTAAGTTTTAAGTATACTAATCCTACTAGGATTTGGATTTATAAATTCGAATGGCTCTTTACTAAGTATTAAATGATTGAATGTAGAGAATTAAGATCTAAGGCATTAGATCAAGCTTTTCTGGATTTGGAAACCTTAAGCGAATCAGGTGTGTACCCACACTAACTCCCAATATATTACGGCAATTATTTTATATGTATATATATGAATGTGCATGCGAATAAGAATGTGGCTAAGTGCCACAAATGAGGTAAAAGTACCCAGGTACGTTTCCTACTTCCAATAGGATTACAAATACGATATATATATATATTTTTGAATATGTAATATGAATGAGAAATAAGATATGCATGATATAAATATTTGGGGCATATGGGATATATGTGAAAGGGGAAGAATAGGTGTTGACTTCGGTCTCACCAACGAAATATGGTGGCTACAGTCCCATTAAGTGAACACGGTAACTTCGATTACATTATCTCGAACATAGTGTCTAATGACACAACGTATATGGGCGATGAGCACGTCGATCGCAATGATCGCTTCGATGGTGTGTAGCGGATGGAGGTTGACTTAGTAGTCCCCTGGTGTGATTGGCGTGCACGGGTGGTGTGTAGCGGATGGACAAATAGGCTTGGGTTTGGGTTGCATCATTTTTATATGAATATGTCTTTGATATGAACATGTATGCCTCGAATTGTTGATTGTTAGTTTGTGTACACATTGAGTCTCATTGACTCACCCCTTGGTGGGACTATTTTTCAGGTAATGAGCAATAATGGACCGGGTCGGCGAGAGCTAAAGGTGGCCATGCACAAAGAAGAAAGGATTTTTAATATTTGGGACTTTATTTCTATTAAGTATTTTAAGTTTTTAAGTTTGGGAATTATTGATGTAATAAGGCCGAAAAGGCCATAGTTTTATTTCGTTATTTTTATTTTCTTTAACTACTATGTTATGAAATATTTTATAATTTAAGTTTAAGCAAGAATTATTTCTTTAAAAGAAAACCCTAAATCGTTTTGTCACCTTAAACTAAATGGATTTAAAAATAAAGTTAATGGGTTTCCAACCTAAGCCCAACCCAAACAATATTTTTTTTTTAAAATCACAAGTTTTTCGCTAAGTAACAAAGAATTTTGAAACCGATTTTCTTAAGGAACATACCAGATCTGGTTCAGGCTCGTGGGCCGGGTGTGGGGTGTTTCAGCTTGGTATCAGAGCCCAGTTTTAAACTCTCGGCCTGTGGGCTAAGGCCCAAAAGTTTTCAAAGCGAGCCAAAATGATTTTCTTGAAAAATTAAGCAGGTTTTCTGGCATGGCACCTCAGTCTCCGACCCGCAGTCCACCAGGTAAGTACCCCTAACCATTTGGGTGATTATGTGATTTATATTATGTTATGGAAGGGTAGAAAAAGGAATGGAACGTAGAATAGCATGATAGGAACTTGAACCCTAGGACTAGTCTACTCAAACACAAATACATAAGACTTAATACTTACTCAAACAAACCCATGACTAAGTCACTAAGTTAGGGTGCACGGTAACCCCCAATGCGCATGTCTAGGATTGGATCCTAAGAGCACGATATTTAAGCAAATCCTAGTGACTCACCTCCTCTTCGCAGGAATCCTGCCTGGTGCGTAGCTTTGGTTCACCCTAACCGAAGAGGGCTCGGACATAGGCTAAACACAATAACTAAAACCCGAAAGGGAACTAGCTGTGTTTTTATAAAAACCCTAGTTTTAAAACTCTTAAAATTACCTTTTCAATTTGTGAGAACTATTTTTACAAAATTTTTTGAAAAATTTTTGATTTATGAAATTACAAAAATACCCCTAGTGGTAAATTACAAAAATACCCTTGGTTTATGAAATTCCCAAAATACCCACAGTTCTTATCAAGATTTCATTACTTTATAAAATGTTCAAAAACTCTAATTTGCAAAATATCAAAAATACCTTGATTTTGGAAAATTACAAAATTGCCCCTAACTTACAAAATTACCAAAATGACCCTGATTTTTTTAATTTTTTTTTGCGACATCACCGACTTGAAAAACAAATGCTCAAAAAAGAACCCTTAAAGTTTTGCAAATTTTGAAATACCCCTGAATTATTAAACTTTACAAATTTACCCTAGTTTGTAAAAAAATTACCGAAATACCCCTAGAATTTCAAAATTACCGAAAGGCACTGGGATTTCAAAATTACCAAAATACCCTTATTGACAAAATCACCAAGGAACCTTATTTTGACAAATTACGAAAATACCCCTGTAGGACAAAATTACGAAAATACCCCTGGGTAGTGGAAAAACAACAACAATGAAAACTACAACATTTCTCTGAATGAACGAAAGTTCATAATTGATTGATGGATGTATGAATGTAAAGACTGTGTGTGCATGTATGAATACTGAAAGAACCACTCCTAAAATTCTTTCCATAAAACTTCTTCATGGTAATCAAGTGGAATAAAGACTAATTCATAAAATTCTCTTAAATCGATTAAATCGCGACGTTAGAAATAAGTTCTAGGGGCGTGAACTTAGAGATTGTGCCTAGAAAGTATGATGGTTCTATTAAGATCGGAGTGCGCAGCGTAAGCATAGTGCGGTGAGAAAGGATAGTACGATCATTAGTAAGTAATTTCGAGGACGAAATTATTTTTAAGGAGGGTAGAACTCGTAACATCCTAGATTAGGGGTTATGCGTTTGTGCATAATTCATGAGTGAGTAGGTTTTGGCAGTGTTGGAAGTGTATTAAGGGTTTTAGAATTTTAGGATGGAAGAAGAAAGCTTTGGAAAATTATTGGTTTTAAGTAAAAGGGAGCTAGGTAAATGAGGCTTTAAAAGAAACTCAGTGTGAAGCATGACACAAGGAACCATGTGGTAAAATGGCATGTTTTATGAATTATGAATGTGTTATGTGAATTCTAGAAATAAGGAAATGTATGGAAATATATGGAAATGTATGGAAGTGTATGGAAATGTGTGAAATGTGTGAAATGTATGAAAATGTAAGGCAATGTAGGAAATGTAAGAAAATGTAAGAAATGTATGGAAATGCATGGAAATGTAAGGAAATGTAAGGAAATGTGAGGAAATGTATGGAAATGTAAGGAAATGCAAGGAAATGTAAGGAAATGTCTTGTCTTGGAAATGTAGGGAAATGTCACGAAAATATAAAGGAATAAAGAGGAAAATGAACATTTATGGAAACTAGGAAATGTAAGGAAATGATTCAAAAATGGAAAGTGAACATTTACGAAACTTGGAAATGTAAGAAAATGGCAAGTTTACAGAGCCGATCGAAAATTTTAGGAAACTTAGAAATGACTTAGAAATGTCAAGTTTTAAAGTTTAAAATAGGAAATTAAGGCAAGGTGGCCTTAAAAGAAAAAGTTGGTGAAATTTGACACACAAACAGGCTTGGAAAAGTGGCTGAAGATGCCACTTAGGGCCTATGAAAATGGCGCCATGTGCAAGAGGAATGGGCCTGAGTTCGAGTCACTTGGGAAGCAAATAAGGGAGGTTTTATTTTTGCTTCCAGAAGACTGAGGTGGACGGCACATGCTTCTAGAAAGGAGGTGTTTTATTTTCATAAATATTCGATTAAAAAGGTGATAAATAAAGGATTTTTAAATTGGATTATTTTGAAGAGATAAATGTTGGATTAAACTCTTTTATTTATGATAATTAAAGGATAAAGTTATCAAAATAGAAGAGTGGTGGCCAAGTAAGGGACTTTAGCCTAGTAAATTTGGCTATAAAAGGAAAAGAGAGGTCATTCAAAGATTATTTACTCTTCCTTGATAACCTCTCATTTAATTTTCTCTGCAACCCCTATTCTTTTCTTCTTCATTCTTCTCCTCTCAGTATTCCAAAAGCCGAAAGCTTGCTAAGATCAAGGCCATAGCCGAAGGTTGAAGTGAAGGTGCAATCGATTTCTTCAAATAAGGGTAAGATCCAAGTTTGGTTTCCATTCTTTTATACTTTAGACTTATCGTAATCTAGGGCTAATTCCATTAATGTTCATGGTTGCCGAAACCTTGAAGAGATCTTTCGGGATTTACTAAGTGTCGACCACAAGGAAGGAGAAGTTCTTTTCCCGAAGGTACACCATAGGCCGCGTGTTCCCTAGTTATTCGGTGAATTTCCGGATTTAAGAATCTAAGGTAAGTCATATTTAACATTCGGCTAAGGGTTATTTGTTGTGAATAAATGTTAGAAATTGATCTAACATGTAGTTATAGGGATTTCAACAGAGGGATACAAGGATTTCGGGATTTGAGAGTTTCAAGGTAAGTTTTAAGTATACTAATCCTACTAGGATTTGGATTTATAGCCGAATGGCTCTTTACTAAGTATTAAATGATTGAATGTAGAGAATTAAGATCTAAGGCATTAGATCAAGCTTTTCTGGATTTGGAAACCTTAAGCGAATCAGGTGTGTACCCACACTAACTCCCAATATATTACGGCAATTATTTTATATGTATATATATGAATGTGCATGCGAATAAGAATGTGGCTAAGTGCCACAAATGAGGTAAAAAAGTACCTGTGCACGTTTCCTACTTCCGATAGGATTACAAATACGATATATATATATTTTTGAATATGTAATATGAATGAGAAATAAGATATGCATGATATAAATATTTGGGGCATATGGGATATATGTGAAAGGGGAAGAATAGGTGTTGACTTCGGTCTCACCAACGAAATATGGTGGCTACGGTCCCATTAAGTGAACACTCAGTAACCGGTTACATTATCCGAACATAGTGTCTAATGACACAACGTATATGGGCGATGAGCACGTCGACTGCAGCGACTACCTTCGATGGTGTGTAGCGGATGGAGGGTTGACTTAGTAGTCCCCACGGTGTGATTGGCAGGTACGGGTGGTGTGTAGCGGATGGACAAATAGGCTTGGGTTTGGGTTGCATCATTTTTATATGAATATGTCTTTGATATGAACATGTATGCCTGAATTGTTGATTGTTAGTTTGTGTACACATTGAGTCTGTTGACTCACCCCTTGGTGGGACTATTTTTCAGGTAATGAGCAATAATGGACCGGGTCAGCAGGAGCTAAAGATGTCCATGCATAGCAAGAAAGGATTTTTAATATTTGGGACTTTATTTCTATTAAGTATTTTAAGTTTTTAAGTTTGGGAATTATTGATGTAATAAGGCCGAAAAGTCCATAGTTTTATTTCGTTATTTTTATTTTCTTTAACTACTATGTTATGAAATATTTTATAATTTAAGTTTAAGCAAGAATTAGTTCTTTAAAAGAAAACCCTAAATCGTTTTGTCACCTTAAACTAAATGGATTTAAAAATAAAGTTAATGGGTTTCCAACCTAAGCCCAACCCAAACAATATTTTTTTTAAAATCACAAGTTTTTCGCTAAGTAACAAAGAATTTTGAAACCGATTTTCTTAAGGAACATACCAGATCCGGTTCAGGCTTGTGGGCCGGGTGTGGGGTGTTTCATTGTGGCCATACAAGATTTGGAGCTTGAGCAGTTAGATGTAAAAACTGCATTTTTGCATGGAGAGCTTGAGGAAGATATTTACATGCAACAACCAGAGGGTTTTACAGTCTCAGAAAAAGAGGACTATGTTTGCTTGTTGAAAAAGTCTCTTTACGGTTTGAAACAGTCACCAAGACAGTGGTACAAGAGGTTTGATTCCTTTATGACTTCTCATGATTTTAAAAGAAGTAGTTTTGACAAATTGTGTTTACTTTAAGAAAAAGCAGTGATGGTTCTTTTTGTGTATCTACTTCTTTATGTTGATGACATGTTGATAGCAAAAAAAAGATAAAGGAGAGATAAGAAAGGTCAAAGCCCAACTAAGTGAAGAATTTGAGATGAAAGATTTAGGACCAAAGAAAGAAGATACTTGGTATGGAGATTCTCGAGAGATAGAAAAGCAAGTAAATTGTACCTAAGTCGGAAGGGTACATTGAGAAAGTTCTTTGCGTTTCAATATGCAGAGTGCTAAACTCAAGTTAGTACTCATTTAGCAACCATTTCGGACTTTCATCGGCTTTGTCTCCACAATCGATGATGAGATTGAGTACATGTCACATGTTCCATACCCTAGTGCAATGGGATCTCATGTATGTATGCTATGGTCCGTTAACTTCCGCATTTATCATATGCGAACAAGTCAGCTTAGCGTATACATGGCGAATCTCGGTAAAGAACATGGAAAGCGATTCGATGGATTTTAAGATACTTACGAGGTACTACTGATGTTTGCTTACAGTTTGGAAGAACTAGAGATAGAGTCATTGGGTATGTTGATGCTGATTTTGCTGGAGACCTTGATAGAAGAAGATCTCTCACTGGTTATGTCTTTACAATTGGAGGTTGTGCAATCAATTGGAAAGCTACTTTGCAAACTACAGTCACTTTGTCTACCACTGAAGCTGAGTACATGGCGATTACTGAGGCTTGTAAAGAAGCTATTTGGTTGAAGGAGTAAAATAATAAGTGGAATATTAGCAATGACAAAATGTTAAACATAAAATATTGATTAGCAATAATAATCATTTAACAAAAACATCAACATTTAAAAAATACAAAATGAACTAAAGTGAAATGATCAAGTAACTTAAGGATAAAAATGCAAGTTACGCAAATTAAAGGGTAAAAATATAAATAAGGAAATTAAAAATGTTGGAAATTAAATAACAAAAAGTAAAAGGGTGGGATTAAATAAACAGGGGATTAAATTAAAATTTAAACAAAATTTAAAGCATGAATTGCAAAGGAAAATAAAGAAAAGGGGAATAAAAGGCTAAATTAAAAATATAACAAAATTAAAAGCCTAAATTATAAAGAAATAGAACATAGAGAATTAAATTAAAATGGGATAAAATGTACAAGGACTCAGAGGGCAATTATCCCACCCATATTTACACATGTCATTCTCTCAATGGGTCCTCAGTGGGTTAAAGGACTAAGTTGCTCAAGAACAAAATAAAAGGGGTAAAAATAAAAAGATGCAGGATGAAATTAAAAACATGCAAAAAAAAATAGATGGGCCAAAATAGAAAATATTCCTTCCCTTAAAAAAACACGCGGATCTTGAAGGAATTTGGGTCGGGCATTCAGGTCTAGCTTAAAACAACACCGTTTTGGGCGTCTAAAGCCAAGCCCAAAACGAAATTGTTTCAAAGGGCTATATAAACTAGAAAAAAACTATAATAAAAAAAATTTGTGACCAGTTTTAAAATAAAAATTCCTCTCACCCATTTTTTTCTCTCAACTCTCCCCCTTATCAGACCATGGGACGATAGGACTCCGTCGTGGCCACCGATCATCAGAGATGAGGACCACCGCCTCCGGTGGCCAGAGTTTCCCAAAATAGGCCATTTTGACCCCTTTTTTGAATACAATACAGATCTGGGGTTTAAATCCCTGGAAATTTAGTTGATGTTCGACTGAAGGAAAAGAAACCTTTTGATTTCCACCTTTTCCAACGAGGCCCTTGATGAAACCCTAAGGGTACTAAGGCTTCTCAAATCGGAAAAAGGGGCTCTACGACGGTGCTATAACAGGTAAAAAAAAATTGAATCTGTGTTTTTTATATATATTTGCTTCGAAATTAAAAAAATAAAAAGAGCTACCTTTTTAGAACTCTGTTCTTTTTTTTTTGTATTATATTGATAATCTCTTCTTTTTCTGCGTTACATGGTGGCTTCGGCTGTAACACCTCTAACCCGTAACCATCGCCGGTCTAGAGTTAAGAGGTATTACCGGACAATTCGAAGCTTTTACGAACATTTCACATCATAACTTAACAATTCATAGTCAAAGAGTCCATTAAATAGGTCCATGAGACCTTAAAATGCCTTAAAAAGGAGTCGGGATTAAACTAAACACATACGAAATTTTCTGAAATTCAAACATTTTTCAAAGCTACAGATGTCACATGCCCGTGTGGGCAGGCCGTGTGCCTCACACGGCCTTAGACAAGCCCGTGTGTCTAAGCCATAGCAAAATAGGGCATACTTACTGATAACGGCCCGTCCCGGGTTAGGAGACGAATCGTTAATGTTGCCCGATCATAAATTAGACAGTTTCTCGTTCAACTAACAAAGGGATAATTTTGTTAAAAAAATAATATCTTCAAAAATAAATAAGGATAGGTGATAGGTTGAATGGATACGTATTTGAAACAAGAAAGAACCTTTAATAAAAACTAAAGACCCGAATCTTATAAGTTTCAAATTGATGGAAGGAGTTTCGAAATAAAACCGAGACCCACTATCTAGCGAGATAGGAACTGACGGTATGATATTTCGAAATAAAACCGAGACCCACTACCTAGCGAGATAGGAACCAACGGTATAGGTAGATGAACGCCACACCCGTGAGGATGATAAGTTCAAAACAAGGAAAGAACGACGCCACTAGAAAACTAGATAAGTCAATTCAAACCTCGAGAATAAGGAGAGTGAAAACTCACCAAAAGAAATTCTTCTTTTCATTCAAATTCAAGTTGTCTTACAAAGGAAAATAAACGTCCTATTTATAGATACTAGCTGAATGGCCAAAATACCAAGCTCCAAGCTTAAGGCCGTCCATCTCATGTTTGTTTATCTTTCCACCAAATTCCCCTTGCATTATTTAATTCTTTCATGCTTTCTCTTTTACTCCAAGTGTGCTGCACCCAAAAAAAATTCATTCAATAATATTCCTCAATTGCTCCTTTAATTATTCCCACTTCAAAATGGTATATGCTTTTGCCGTCCAACAATCTTTAGAATAATTGAATTTTAGTTCTTCATTGTGCCGCCCCATGGTTCCATCTCCAACATTTCAAAATAATGCTCCATTATCCATTTACTCCAGACTTGTATTTCCATCTTCATTCCTAATGGCCCATGCAAAAATTCAAATGCCATTGATTAAAAAAATATATCCATGCCGTCCATTATTTCATGCATTCCATTTGGCTTTATTAAAATAATATAGCCATTATCCTTCCATTTTAATTCCTTTTATGCTCCCACCATGCCGTATTTGCTTATCATGCTTCTTTGTTCCTTTTATTTATTTATTTATTTATTTATTTATTATTCACACCTAGCCACCATTTGACTGTCCAAGGCAAATGCCCATTACTTTGTATTTGAAATTTCAAAGGCCTTTGATAATCCTTTATGGCTTCCATTGTTGTCTCCCAAAATAACGTGAATCACCTATAAAATATAAACCAACATTAGTAATATTTCGGTTGAACACGAATTAACACACATTTTAATTACTTTATTTAAATATTAGATAAAACACACTATTATTTACTATGACAAAGGATTTATTAAAAAATAACGTGAATCACCTATAAAATATAAACCAACATTAGTAATATTTCGGTTGAACACAAATTAACACACATTTTAATTACTTTATTTAAATATTAGATAAAACACACTATTATTTACTATGACAAAGGATTTATTAAAAACTCGTGCTGATTAAACAAAAATAATGTGAATTAAGAAAATGTAACAACTTCTGAAAATTTAATCAAACATGCGTATTTTATAGTGTTAAATATTCTAGCAGTCGGACTAGCTAGTATATTCAACTCTAAAGAAATTGTAATAGCTCAGCATGTTTTTGGAATCTTTTCTATCGTCATTCCAAATTTGTGCCACCAACACCATTGCGGCATCTTTGAATTGTTTGGTTCGGGAACGTGTAATTGGTCCATTAGGTAGTCTCATCGGGTCATGGTTGACGTCTGTCACAGGCTTCATAGGTGAGCTCGTATCATCCCCTCCCTCTTTAAGTTGATTCGTCCTCGAATCATCACCTATATCGAAACGAGAAAGATCAGAAACATTAAAACTCGCGCTCACATTATAGTCACCTGGCAAGTCCAACTTGTACGAGTTGTCATTTATCGCGCTCAACGACTTGAAATGGACCGTCTCCCCGTGGGAGAAGTTTAGATCGCCTTTGCTTGGGAAACCTTTCTTTTCGCATATGAACCCAAACCCAGTCCCCTGGTTCAAAGAGAATGCATCTACGACCTTTGTTAGCTCGTTGGGCGTGTTGCTTAGTTTTTGCCTCAATATTCTCGCGCACCTTTCGATGCAGTTCCTTTATGTAGTCTGCCTTTTTCTTAGCATCAGAATGGATAAATTTATCTGAAGGTAGTGGCAATAAATCAAGAGGAGTGAGAGGATTAAACCCTTAAACAATCTCGAAAGGCGAGAATTTAGTTGCAGAATGAACAGTTCGGTTGTAAGCAAATTCGATGTGGGGCAGACAGTCTTCCCATGTTTTGAGATTTTTTTGCACCAATGCTCGCAACAAAGTTGTTAGGACTCGGTTCACTACTTTGGTTTGTCCATCCGTTTGAGGATGACACGTGGTCGAGAATAGTAGTTTTGTCCCTAACTTTCCCACGAGTTCGCCAAAAGTGACTTAAAAATTTTACGTCCCGATCGAGATCGATCGTCTTCTAACTCCATGCAATCGTATTATTTCCTAAAAACAAGTTTGCAATATGCACGGCATCGTCGGTCTTAGAACAAGGGATAAAATGGGTCATTTTAGAAAAACGATCAACTACAACAAAAATCGAGTCCTTCCCGCTTTTTGATCTTGGTAAGCCAAGGATGAAATCCATGGAAATGTCGACCACCTGAGTGTCCGGAATTGGAAGGGCGTATATAAACCGTGAGGTCGGACCCGTGATTTGGCTTGTTTGCGTGCAATGCAACGCTCACAAATCCGCTTCAACATCCTTGCTCATTCCTGGCCAAAAAAAATGTTCTTGAAGAGTGGACAATGTTTTGTCTCGTCCAAAGTGACCCATAAGGCCACCACTATGTGCCTCTATTACAAGCATGTCTCGCATAAACCCTTGCGGTATACAAATCTTGTTTTCCTTGAAAAGGAATCCTTCATGCCTGTAAAACTTATCAAAAGCACCACTCTCACAAGCATTATAGACATTGCCAAAATCAGCATCGTTAGCATACAAATCCTTAATATGATGGAAACCAAGTACTTTAGAGTCAAGAGAGGTTAATAAATTGTACCTTCGTGATAACGCATCTGCTACAACATTTTCCTTACCTTTCTTGTACTTAATTACGTACGGAAATGATTCTAAATACTCGATCCATTTTGCATGTCGTTTGTTGAGCTTGTGCTGACCTTTAATATACTTGAGTGCTTCATGATCTGAATGAATAACAAATTCTTTCGGCCTCAAGTAATGTTGCCACGTTTCAAGTGATCTTATTAGAGCGTACATCTCTTTGTCATACACGGGGTAATTGAGTGTAGCTCCGTTCAATTTCTCGCTGAAATACGCCACCGGTCTTCCATTCTGAGTTAGAACGGCTCCGATCCCTACACCTGATGCATCACACTCAATTTCAAAAGTTTTATTAAAGTCAGGAAGGGATAACAATGGAGCTTTAACAAGAAATTCTTTAATGGCATTAAAAGACCGTTCTTGCTCGTCGGACCAATGAAAAGCCGAATTCTTCTTGATCACGCTTGTTAAAGGAGCGGCTATCGTGCTGAAATTGGGTACGAATCGACGGTAAAAACTAGCCAACCCATGGAAACTTCGTACTTGGCTAACCGTTGTGGGACGGGGCCATTCTTGGATGGCTCTAACCTTCTCTTGGTCCACTTCTAATCCATTTGCACTCACGACGTATCCTAAGAAAATAACCTTGTCAGTACAAAAAGAATATTTCTCGAGATTGGCATACAATACCTCTTTTCGCAGTGTTTCTAAGATCGCACGTAGATGTTGGAGGTGATCCTCCAAAGATTTGCTGTACACTAATATGTCATCAAAATAAACAACACATGATTTGCCAATAAAAGCTCGTAAGACATGATTCATAAGTCTCATAAAAGTACTCGGAGCGTTTGTAAGTCCGAATGGCATTACCAACCATTCATACAAACCTAACTTTGTTTTGAAAGCCGTTTTCCACTCATCACCTTCTCGCATCCTAATTTGGTGATAACCACTTTTGAGATCAATCTTTGTGAAGATTCGAGTTCCGCTCAACTCGTCTAGCATATCATCAAGTCGGGTATCGGTGTCGGTATTTGACGGTGATTTTGTTGATGGCGCGACGATCGGCACACATTCGCCACGAACCATCTTTCTTTGGCACTAATAACACCGACACAGCGCGCGGGCTAAGGCTTTCTCGGATATATCCCTTTTCTAGCAATTCAGTGATTTGCTTTTGGAGCTCTTTTGTTTCTTCGGGATTGCTTCGGTACGCAGGTCGATTGGGCAGAGAAGCTCCCGGCACCAAGTCAATTTGGTGTTCTATACCTCTTATGGGCGGTAAACCACTTGGTAACTCCTCCGAAATATGTCCTTGAATTCTGAATCGAGACAACACGTAAGAAGCAAGATTCTTGGGTAAGTCGTTAGTGTTCAAAAACGATTCTTTGTATAGTAAGACATACATCGGTTGTCTCACACACAAAGCTTTTCGAATATCTCTTGCTTTTGCAAAAACACTCATTTTTTTATTTTCTTCCTTCGTTTCTTCTTCTTTTTGTTCACACTCTCTCGTTTTATCACTTATTTTCTTGTCCCTCTTTTTTTTTAAAATTTTTTTCTTTTTCTTTCTCATTTTTCCGCTCATTTTCTTTTGATTTTTCCATTGATGTCTTCATTTTCAACTGATCCTCATAAACTTGCTTGGGTGTTAACGGAGCTAGTGTTACGTTCGCCCAAGTACTTAAAAGTGTACCGATTAGTGTAGCCGTCATGAATTGCTCGCTTGTCAAATTGCCAAGGTCGTCCAAGCAGTAGATGTCCCGCTAGCATCGGAACCACATCACACAAAACCTCATCTTGATACTTCCCTATTGAAAAGGAAACCAAAACTTGTTTTGTGACCTTAAGTTCTCCCGCGTCGTTAAGCCATTGTAGCTTATACGGATGGGGATGTTTTGTGGTAGTCAATCCAAGTTTCTCCACCAATATGGTGCTAGCCACATTAGTACAACTTCCTCCGTCAATAATGACGCAACAAATCTTTCCTTGTATTTGGCAACGCGTATGGAAGATGTTTTCGCGTTGTTGTTCATTTTCGACACCTTGTAAGCTAAGGCTCCTTTTACCACCAAGATCTCTCCACTTTCGGCTTGTTCTATTTCTTCCTCATCTTGGGATGTCTCACCGGCATCGTCTTCTTCTCTTCACTTTCTGGATTCGATCTCACCATTATCTCGAACAAACATAGTGTTTCGATTTGGACATTGACTTGCAATATGTCCTCGTCCCAAACATTTGAAACACCTAATGTCTCGGGATCGATTCGAAAGAGTTTCCATTTTGCCTTTGCTTGTTTCACCGATAGGCTTGTTAAACTTAGATACGCCATCGATTTCTTTGGCTCGGCTCGGCATGTCCCTTTTGTTGGTCACTTGCCCCCATTTCGATGTTGAGGCTTGATTGGGGTTTGCTCTAGGCGTAGCTTTTCGTTTCAAATTGTTTTTCTACTTTTATAGCCATATGAACCATTTCGATAATATCGATGTAATGATGTAATTCTACAATATTTGCGATATCTCGATTGAGGCCATATTAAAACGTGCCATGGTGGCTTCTCGTTCTTCTTCCACATTGGCTCGGATCATGGCTACTTCCATCTCCTTGTAGTAATCTTCTACGCCTGGTGACCTCAGGTTAGGCTTTGCAATTTTGATGCAACTCGCGGTGATAATAGGTTGGAATGAACCTTTTCCGCATTAGTGCTTTCATTTCGCCTGGTGGATATTGGGCGTTCACCATCCCGTCTTCGACTTGTCGTTAGTTGATCCCACCAAATAAGGGCGTAATCAGAAAATTCGATGGCAGCAAGTTTTACCTTCTTATTTTCTGAATAATTGTGACAGTCGAAAATTAATTCCACCTTCTTTTCCCACTCAAGATAGGCTTCCGGATCGGACCGCCCTTGAAAAGCAGGAATCGTCATTTTAATGTTCTTTAAATCGTCATCGGCCCATTCTCGATCTCTTCGCTCACGGGCTCGTGGATTTCTTCGCCGTTCATCGTGTTCAAAAACCGGGTTGCTATCGGCTTCACTTGGTTCGTAGACTTCGTTGTCACGTAACCAAGGCTGTTCTCGTCCCCTTCTCGGAATTGGAGGGGTGTTTGCTCGAGGTCTTCGTTCCTCTCTTCGATCTAATTGTTTAGTGATTGTTCTGAACATACGTGTGATTTCTTGCAATACTGTTTGCACATCTTGATTTCTCCCTTCGGGATCATTTCTTCGGGGTTGTAATCCTTCCTCACCTCCGTGTCATTCGATGCTTCGTCACTTATTACTCGATGTTCGGGGTTCCTAGACATGTTTTTAAACAAAATTAATGGATTCCTCACTACAATCCTCACTTGTTCTCTCACAAAGGAAAATTATCAACACTCACACTCGTGTTTTTACTTAATTCTGGCTTTTTCCTTAATGTGTTCACTATTGCCTTTTACCGCTCGATTTCACTCTTCTAGATTCTAGAAGGTTGTCTTTGACTTACTAGCAATCGTAGGTCGTGTTAAGCTAATTGAGCTTGAAGCTAGAAAGCAGTTTAATGTAGAAAAGCCAAGAGATGACCAAGATATGTTAGAGGAGGTAACAATTGTGGGAAAGTCAACTATAGTTGATTTCTAACATCTTATAGAGCTAACTAATTATACAGACAAGGGTTCGTCTCAGTATACTTTGTAAAACACTGGGAATATAAGCAAACAAATGTCGTTCGTCTTCTTAGAGAAGAACTTGACAATCTAAGCAGACAAAGGTAGGAAGAAGTTTTTTTTTTTTAACTCGATTTTTTTTTTAAACTTACTCGGAAAAACTCAAGACGATTAAAACGTGCCTAATTTAATTGGCTCTGATACCAGATGATAACGGCCCGTCCCGGGTTAGGAGACGAATCGTTAATGTTGCCCGATCGTAAATTAGACAGTTTCTCGTTCAACTAACAAAGGGATAATTTTGTTAAAAAAATAATATCTTCAAAAATAAATAAGGATAGGTGATAGGTTGAATGGATACGTATTTGAAACAAGAAAGAACCTTTAATAAAAATTAAAGACCCGAATCTTATAAGTTTCAAATTGATGGAAGGAGTTTCGAAATAAAACCGAGACCCACTATCTAGCGAGATAGGAACCGACGGTATGATATTTCGAAATAAAACCGAGACCCACTACCTAGCGAGATAGGAACCAACGGTATAGTAGATGAACGCCACACCCGTGAGGATGAAAAGTTCAAAACAAGGAAAGAACGACGCCACTAGAAAACTAGATAAGTCAATTCAAACCTCGAGAATAAGGAGAGTGAAAACTCACCAAAAGAAATTCTTCTTTTCATTCAAATTCAAGTTGTCTTACAAAGGAAAATAAACGTCCTATTTATAGATACTAGCTGAATGGCCAAAATACCAAGCTCCAAGCTTAAGGCCGTCCATCTCATGTTTGTTTATCTTTCCACCAAATTCCCCTTGCATTATTTAATTCTTTCATGCTTTCTCTTTTACTCCAAGTGTGCCGTGCACCCAAAAAAATTCATTCAATAATATTCCCTCAATTGCTCCTTTGATTATTCCCACTTCGAAAATGGTATATGCTTTTGCCGTCCAACAATCTTTAGAATAATTGAATTTTAGTTCTTCATTGTGCCGCCCCATGGTTCCATCTCCAACATTTCAAAATAATGCTCCATTATCCATTTACTCCAGACTTGTATTTCCATCTTCATTCCTAATGGCCCATGCAAAAATTCAAATGCCATTGATTAAAAAAATATATCCATGCCGTCCATTATTTCATGCATTCCATTTGGCTTTATTAAAATAATATAGCCATTATCCTTCCATTTTAATTCCTTTTATGCTCCCACCATGCCGTATTTGCTTATCATGCTTCTTTGTTCCTTTTATTTATTTATTTATTTATTTATTTATTTATTATTCACACCTAGCCACCATTTGACCGTCCAAGGCAAATGCCCATTACTTTGTATTTGAAATTTCAAAGGCCTTTGATAATCCTTTATGGCTTCCATTGTTGTCTCCCAAAATAACGTGAATCACCTATAAAATATAAACCAACATTAGTAATATTTCGGTTGAACACGAATTAACACACATTTTAATTACTTTATTTAAATATTAGATAAAACACACTATTATTTACTATGACAAAGGATTTATTAAAAAATAACGTGAATCACCTATAAAATATAAACCAACATTAGTAATATTTCGGTTGAACACAAATTAACACACAATTTAATTACTTTATTTAAATATTAGATAAAACACACTATTATTTACTATGACAAAGGATTTATTAAAAACTCGTGCTGATTAAACAAAAATAATGTAAATTAAGAAAATGTAACAACTTCTGAAAATTTAATCAAACATGCGTATTTTATAGTGTTAAATATTCTAGCAGTCGGACTAGCTAGTATATTCAACTCTAAAGAAATTGTAATAGCTCAAAGATGTTTTTGAATCTTTTCTATCGTCATTCCAAATTTGTGCCACCAACACCATTGCGGCATCTTTGAATTGTTTGGTTCGGGAACGTGTAATTGGTCCATTAGGTAGTCTCATCGGGTCATGGTTGACGTCCGTCACAGGCTTCATAGGTGAGCTCGTATCACTTACTGACTTGTCCACACAGCCGAGGACACACCAGCGTGCCTCACCCGTAGTCGACACGACTTGTTTTGAATTACAAACTCGAATGACACGGTCGAGCCACACGCCCGTGTGCTCAACACTGTGGGCAATTATAGGCCATTTATAAGGCCAATTTGCCACCCACTTTAAGGTCAAACCTACATGCATAACCAAGCATTATTTCAAGTACCAAAAGCAACCAAAACATACCAAATTAACCATCATTTCTAACTATTCAAGGGCATATCAATCATACCAACTTATATACCATTTATCACATTATCATCATAAGCATTTCTAAGTATAAATCTCCAAAAACTAAACATAAATTTGACCTTCTCATTAGTCCAACCATTAGTTATCAAGCCATACCCAACAATGCATCATATAGCATGAACTACTCATTCACATCATATTCATTATCTAGCCATATCACATAGCTATTTTTGTACATCTTTCAAAACATAATCAAAACTTACTAGACTATACATGTCATACTTCAATATATACACTTTCAAAAGGTACCAAAATAGAGTTTGATAGTGTGGTGATGATCCTGGACGATCCCCGAGCCTTCCGTAGCTTTAACGATCTATGAAATAATGCGAACACACACAAAGTAAGCTTTCAAAAACTTAGTAAGCCATATACAGATAAGCTTATCATATAATAATTCATAATTATATCAAATACAAGATCATTAGTAAATCTCAATTGCAAATTCATATTCCTTCTTTGGCTCAATTGTTTAACCATAGCTTACCAATAAATCATATCTCCAAGTATCTCTTTTGTTCATAGCACATTCATACATATATCACATTTTGTCTTATTAAGTCTATGCACACAAATCACTTTTGCAAATTCACATTTACTTACCTTTCATGCTCAAACATAGTATACACTTCAAACGTACCTGAAACGGTTACACATTTCCCATAATCTTTCATTTTTTGGAATTGCCTGTTGAACCATTCGAAAATAAATAAGATCCTCGGATAACTCAGAATACTCGTACAATACCAACGTCCCAAACGTGGTCTTACATGTAATCAAATATCGATGCCACTATCCCAGACAGGATTTTATACAAATCAAATACAATGTCAATGTCTCTGACATGGTCTTACGAGTAAATCTTAAATCGATGCCAACGTCCCAAACGTGGTCTTACACGATATCACATATCGAAACCCTATGTCATGACATATGAATCCTATTTATTTCTAAGATTCGTACGAGACTTTTTGGACCTTGACACATTGTCGATACTTTCTCAAATTTCACATACATATCTTCAAAAGTCATTCATCACAATTCAATATTAAATGAACATGAATAAATTATCTTAAATACATTTATTTGTATATAGACTTACCTCGTATTCGGAATAAACGAACTGATTCAACTATTCGATTACTTTCGACTTTCCTCGGTCTAAATCCGTTTTCTTTGGTTCTTGATCTCAATCAAGATGAACAAGGGCCGAATATCACAAAGCTATAAACCCTTCTTTTTTCTTTCAATATTCGATCGTGGATGAACAAAGATGATGAAAGAAATGTTTTATTTTATATTTTAATTAACTTATCATCACATTTACTAATTTACCCTTTATGAACTAATTATAAAACCATATAATAATAGCCCTTAACCGTCCATCCCTTAATAAAATGGCCTAATTCCATTTTAAGGCCTTCATATTAAAAGAACATAGCATTAAAGCACTTTAACAATTATCAATGCACTTTTGTATTTTACGCGATTTAGTCTTTTTTTCAAATTAATCACACAAACCACAAAATTAATTTACGAAACTTTCACATATGCTTAATCTCATATTGCAAGAACAGAAAATAATATTAAAATATTTTTCTGACTCGAATTTGTGGTCCCAAAACTACTATTCTGACTAAAGTCTAAACCGGACTGTTACATCGGCTTTATAGTTGAATATTACAACATATATTTTTTTGTTTTTTGTTTGATTTTGTACTTTGTTTCTATCATTCTCTTGTGTCTCTATTCTTTGTCCTTTGTCTTCTTTCTCTTTTTGTAGGTGGTGGTGGAAAGAAGGGGTGCGGGTAACAGCTAGAGACGTGTCTGTCGACATTACAGAGGTAGCGGCGCTGGTGGCTAGGGTTTTCAAAAACTTTTAGGTTTTGTGCTATTGGGTTATTGAATTTAGCAAGTTTGGGTTAAGGTGATTTAGGTTTTGTAACATCCCGAAATAGGGCCTAAACGTAATAGTGGTTTCGAAACCATAAATCCGAGTCAGTAAAATATTTTAATATTATTTTCTGTGCCGTTGATATGTGATTAAGCATGTGGCAAATTTTCGTAAGCTAATTTATCTGTCTGTGTGTTTAATTTGATAAAAGGATTGAATTGCATCAAATGCAAAATTAGTGTAACACCCCCAAACCCGGCCCACGAGTCTAGACCGGATCCGGTTCTGTCACTGCGGAGAGGCGGTGGAAAATCTTTGACTTTAGTTTAAAACGTGAAAATTTGTTAACTCTGAAAATCATGTCCTTTTAAAAATTAATAAATAATATAAACTTGATATAAAATATCCGAATTAAAACTTTATTATATGATTTAAGATATAGTTGCCGAAAATAAACTGATTTCAAAACAATAATTTAATCGTCATTTTGATTTAACATAATATAAATACTCAAATAATTAATTGGGCCTTATTACAATAAAACTTATTCAAATACTTAAAGTACTGAAAGCGATAAATTCTATTAAATAAGGAAACAATTTCGCATGCACGAAAATCATCTCGCATGGCCACCTTTGTATCCACTCCAACCCGATCCGATCATCATGTCACCTGCGATGTTTTAAAAAGTTGGGTGAGTCATACAGACTCAGTGTGTAATTTAGCCACTGATATCCACCCACATATTAGCCACAATCAACCCAATTATTAAAGGCAACAAGTAATATATATTCATCTTAACAATTACCACAATGGGCTTGGCCCACATTCAATTCACATTCAAATACGGGGCTAGGCCCATTTCCACGTATGTTCCCAAAACATACCTATCCACATGTCATATTGGGCTTGGCCCATTTCCATATTATTACAAAAATAATGCAACATGATACCCAACCCAAACCTAGGGTCCATCCGCTACACACCCCGATCCAAATTTACTACACACACCGGACTATTGAGTCACCCTCTCTTTTCCCTCCAAAAAAAGGCAACCAATGCCATCCACGATGGAGCACATAGCAATCCATCAAGCCACGATATGGCATCAAGCCGATATCAATCAAGGTAACCACGCCGAACTAAATCGCAAAGATCCACAACGCGACCTCGATCCAAGACCAATCCACGATGTAGCACAAAGTCGACATCAACCACGCACTCAAGTACACCCGCATTCTTTTTCATAACCCACCCATGCACATGCCACATAAAATATAATCATGATAATGCATGCACATGCTTATTAATATTCATAAACATACTCATATACAAACAAATAATCACATTGCAACAGGTCCGATACTAACCCGATCATCGCTATACCTTTTAGGATATACATGGCACACTTATTACTCGCACTTGTTAGTAAAACATATAACACATAAAACCCGGAAACAAAGGGTTAGTTAGTTACACCTTATAACTGAAGTTCTAAACCCTCGATTTCGATGCTATCGCTTAGCGAGACTACAACTATCTGCCTATCATTTTCTGCTGCACGTCCACACCCCGGTGGCTAATCCCGAACTGCCGAGACGGCTCTTTTCTTAAACTTCGGAATAGGGACCTTCCCTTTCCCCTCTTGACTGGTATTGGCCGAAATAATCCGAGATCCCGAAGGCCTTCCTTTGCTTCGCTGATTTGCCCTTGATGAGTAACCGAATTCAAACAGTTCTAAGTGCTCCTCGCTAGCCTTAAAACTAAATGGAGATGAACCGAGAGATCACCCTTGCGATATTCGGCCAACCACACTAGGATGCCAACGATTTCGACAATGGTGCTCAATAATAAAGGAGTTTCGGCCTAGTCTAAAGGTTAAAGAACCGAAGTTGAAGGAAATAAAAAGGTATAGAAAGGAAGAGAGTGAAAGGAATTCGGCAATGAATTGGTTGACTACAACTTTCTAAAAACTAAAAGAAATAAAATAAAAGAATAGGGAGAGGAGTAGAAGAAAAATTTGGCACAAGCAATTAAAATGAGAGACTAAAAAATATGCAAAAGGGTGTTTCCCTATTTATAAAATTCGGCCACTAACCGAATGAAGAACCCAAGATTCGCCATCCTCCTACTAATTCAAATTGAATTGGTCCAATTCAAAAACAATTTGAATTGCTCCACCATTATCCCACTTATTAGATAAAATAATAATAATCCTATATTTAATATAACTAAGTAGATAAAATAGCAACTTTATCCAATATCACCACTTAAATCAAAGTAAAAGACCACCCTTGGCCACCACCACTTTTTTTTTTTTAATTCTAAACCAATTTCCTTTCCTATCTTAAACTCTTATTTTATCACCTCATAAAAAAAAACAATCTAATAATAATTATCCTACAATTATCCTACCACTAAAATAAAAAAACAAAAGAATAAACTCATAATTATCTCCTCACCAATTTAAAACAAAATTAATCCTAATCTTATCCTATTTGAAGCCCCCATGTGCCGTCCAATACCCCAATCGGCAAAGAAAAATAAAAACCAACCCACCTACAAATTTCCCTGTTCGAACACGGGACACAGGGAACCTCTGTGCCAAGTAGCGCCCGTGCCACTGGGCCACCTTGATTTTTATGCTAAAACCCCAAAGAATTATTCTTAACACCTACCCTCTTCAAATTTCATCACCCAAAAAGCAAAATAAAAACGCCCAAATGCACTCTCCACCCCTCGAACCCGTGCTCCTTCTCCTCCAACGCCTAAGTAGCGCTAGGAGCCACTCCGCCACTGGACTTTCATGTCCATCAAACCTGCCCTTTTATTTATAAGACCTACTTAGCCCAGTCCCTTGACGCAAAAAAATAAATCAAGAAATTGCTGCCGCTTGGACTCGAACCCAAGCCCCTTAGGCGCCACCTTCCAAAGCCCCCAAGCAACGCATAACCACTTTGCCAATGCCTTTTATGTGCCTAAAACGCCCAATTAATTCTTTTAAAGCCTCTAAAGCCCAGCTCCATTCCTAACCCCAAAAATTAAAAATTTTCCTAAGCCATCCCTTGCCTTCTAGGGTTCTCCAAAACCCCCAAAATTCCTCCAACAGGACCTTAAGCCTACTAAATGCTCGGGTCATGCTCCAAACACATAACCCCTAAACCAGGGTGTTACAATTCTACCCTCCTTAAAATAATTTCGTCCCCGAAATTACTTACTACCATGCAATCCTAACTCTCTACTCTACGCCTCCGCTACGCACTCTGCTTTCAATCTATTATACTTCCCGACTCACTCCCTAAGTTCTCACTCAAGATCCAAATCACACAAGAAAGAGCTAACTTACAAACAAGGAAAACAATTAAAGGATATTCCAAAACAAAGGAGCTTACCCGATATCACATCCTTGGTTGACTTTGACTAGAACCACGACCCTTCGTTGCTCGAGGACAATTCTTAACTAAATGTGCCTTAGATCCGCACCAAAGCATTCTTTATTTATTCCCCCAGCACTCTCCTGAATGAGTTCTTCCACATCGAACACAAGAACGATTCCGATCTACTGGTACAAGTGCACGCACGTGATTCTCGATTTTTGGTCTTTTCTGGACATTACCAAACGATGCTGACGGTCCAACATTTCTCTTATTCTTGTTCCTATTCTTCTCTCGGTTTTCTCTTATAGTCTTTTTAACCTCTTCGGCAATCCGAGCTTTCTCTACCAAAATGGCGAAATCCTTTCTCTTTGTGGAGCGATCAACTCCATAACTCATCTCGCAGCCCATCTTCGAATCGAACACTCCTTTCATAATCAGTAGCCACGATTCCTTTGGCGTACTGACTTAGTCGCACAAATTCCGCTTCATACTCCGCTACCGATTTATTCCCTTGTACTAGATTTAGAAACGCCTTCCTTTGCGCGTCTAAGTAACTGGCTCCTACATACTTTCCTTCAAACTTAACCTTAAAATAATCCCAATCCACTCGCTCTGTTTGGTACACTTTGTTTGACAAAGTGAGCCACCAACGATAAGCTTCACACGAGTAACTAAACAAAGACCTTTAGCTTTTCCTCTGGGGGTGCAATCCAAGTCGTCCATAATTCTTTCGACTCCTTCTAGCCAATACTCCGCTACATTCGAGCCACTCCCGACACTCCTCTAAAGATCTCGGCTCCGCTTTGACTGAGTCTCTGGACACCGACTTCCGAGTTCCATTTCCCTACTAGCTCCTCGCTGCACGTTCTAGAATTCGTAACATGGCCCGCGATCTTTGCGTCATCTTCTCCTATCCGATCTTGCTCCTCTACGTCCCACTATTGGCGCACTTCACTTTCTCGACCCATGGCGGACCTCTACCTGGTTCGGGCCGCTCATTCTACCTCTACCGCGTCCCCTAGAACTCATCTCTATCGTCGCGATTTTATCCGATTTAAGAAATTTTATGTATTAGTAATTTTGTTCCACTTGTTTAACCACGAGCAAATTTTATGAAAGAAGGGTATTTATAAGTAGTTCTTTCGATCACCCAAAGGTTCAGTTCGAGTTTACTACTCTAGTTCAAGGATCACATTCGCATGACACACAAACATTTATCAACAAGAGCACATTCATCACTAGAGACACCTTCATTTCTCAATGAAGCCACATTCATTCCTCCGTAGAGGCACATTCGGTGGTATCTACCACCCACATTCACTTATTCAGACATTTCTGCCCGTTTCTACCCCAGGGGTATTTTCGTCATTTTTCTATCGGGTATTTTCGTAAATTATCAAAAAAATTTTGAAAACCTTGATAAGTCAAGATATTTTGATATTCCAAAACTTTAGGGGTGTTTTCAAAAAATTCTCAAATTAAAGGTATGACAAGATTTTGGAAACCAGGGGTATTTTGGTAATTTGTCAGTCAAGGATAATTTTGAAAATTTCCAAATTCAGGGTATTATTTTGAAATACTGAAAATTGGATACTTTTGCAACGTAAGGAAATTTTATTAAACTGAGGTTAAACCGGAAATTTTAAAAGTCAGGGGCATTTTAGTAATTTTTAACACAGGGGTTTTTTTTTCGTAAATTTCCTCAAATCAGGGTATCTTGATATTTTGAAAACTAAAGATTTTAATATTCTGCAAAGTAAAGTCATTTTAACAAAAGTTAAGGATAGTGCGTTAATTTTATAATACAGGGGCATTTTTGTAATTTTGCCACTAGGGGCATTTTGGTAATTTTGGTAAATTGAGAAATCCCTTTTTTTTTTTTCGAAATCAGATTTATGGTTTTACAAACCAAGGGGTAAATTGAAAATTTTAAAATCAAGAATTCTAAAACAAAGAAGGCTAATCCCTTTCGGGTTTTATTTATTGTTTAGCTTTATGACCGAGTCCTCTTGGTTAGGGTGAACCGGCTACGCACTGCAGTAGGAATCCCGCGAAGAGGAGGTGAGTCACAAGGATCGCTTAAATACCAAGCTCTTCCTGATCCAATCCTTGACATGCGCATGTGGGTTACCACACCCTAACACTACGACTTAGTCATAGGTTTGTTTTAGTAACCTTAAGTTTTATGCAAATGTTTGAGTAGACTAATCCTAAGGTCCAATAGCCCTAAAACTAATCTACGAGCCCAAATAAACCCATAATAATACACATAAACAAAGCACTTCAAAAGTTCAAGTACTTACTCGCGGACTCGGGCCGAGAATGCAGTGCCATGCGAGAATACTGAAAAATTTCTTAAAAGCCCATGTTTTTGAAAAGCCCATTTTGAAAACGTTTTTGGGTCCAAAACCCTCAAAGCCGAGTTTTGAACCGGGCTCGATACCAATCAGTAACACCCCAAACCCGCCCACGAGTCTAGACCGGATCCGGTTCACATCACTTCAGAGGCGGTGGAAAATCTTTGACTTTAGTTTAAAACGTGAAAATTTGTTAACTCAAAAATCATGTCCTTTTAAAAATTAATAAATAATATAAACTTGATATAAAATATCCGAATTAAAACTTTATTATATGATTTAAGATATAGTTGCTTAAAAATAAACCGATTTCAAAACAATAATTTAATCGTCATTTTGATTTAACATAATATAAATACTCAAATAATTAATTGGGCCTTATTACAATAAAACTTATTCAAATACTTAAAGTAATCGAAAGCGATAAATTCTATTAAATAAGGAAACAATTTCGATGCAAAATCATCTGCATGGCCACCTTTGTATCCACTCCAACCCGATCCGATCATCATGTCACCTGCGATGTTTTAAAAGTTGGGTGAGTCATACAGACTCGATGTGTAATTTAGCCACCGATATCCACCCACATATTAGCCACAATCAACCCAATTATTAAAGGCAACAAGTAATATATATTCATCTTAACAATTACTACAACTGGGCTTGGCCCACATTCAATTCACATTCAAATACGGGGCTAGGCCCATTTCCACGTATGTTCCCAAAACATACCTATCCACATGTCATATTGGGCTTGGCCCATTTCCATATTATTACAAAAATAATGCAACATGATACCCAACCCAAACCTAGGGTCCATCCGCTACACACCCCGATCCAAATTACCACACACCGGGGGGACTATTGAGTCACCCTCTCCTTTTCCCTCCAAAAAGGCAACCAATGCCATCCACGATGGAGCACATAGCAATCCATCAAGCCACGATATGGCATCAAGCCGATATCAATCAAGGTAACCACGCGAACTAAATCGCAAAGATCCACAACGCGACCTCAGTCAGCGCCAATCCACGATGTAGCACAAAGCTGACATCAACCACGTACTCAAGTACACCCGCACTTTCTTTTCATAACCCACCCATGCACATGCCACATAAAATATAATCATGATAATGCATGCACATGCTTATTAATATTCATAAACATACTCATATACAAACAAATAATCACATTGCAACAGGTCCGATACTAACGTGATCATCGCTATACCTTTTAGGATATACATGGCACACTTATTACTGCACTTGTTAGTAAAACATATAACACATAAAACCCGGAAACAGTGGGTTAGTTACACACCTTATAACCTGAAGTTCTAAACCCTCGATTTCGATGCTATCGCTTAGCGAGACTACAACTATCTGCCTATCGTTTTCTGCTGCACGTCCACACCCCGGTGGCCAATCCCGAACTGCCGAGACGGCTCTTTTCTTAAACTTCGGAATAGGGACCTTCCCTTTCCCCTCTTGACTGGTATTGGCCGAAATAATCCGAGATCCCGAAGGCCTTCCTTTGCTTCTGTCGATTTGCCCTTGATGAGTAACCGAATTCAAACAGTTCCTAAGTGCTCCCTCGCGCTAGCCTTAAAACTAAATGGAGATGAACCGAGGAGATCACCCTTGCTGATATTCGGCCAACCACACTAGGATGCCAACGATTTCGACAATGGTGCTCAATAATAAAGGAGTTTCGGCCTAGTCTAAAGGTTAAAGAACCGAAGTTGAAGGAAATAAAAGGTATAGAAAGGAAGAGAGTGAAAGGAATTCGGCAATGAATTGGTTGACTACAACTTTCTAAGCAAAACTAAAAGAAATAAAATAAAAGAATAGGAGAGGGAGTAGAAGAAAAATTTGGCACAAGCAATTAAAATGAGAGACTAAAAAAATATGCAAAAGGGTGTTTCCCTATTTATAAAATTCGCCACTAACCGAATGAAGAACCCAAGATTCGGCCATCCTCCTACTAATTCAAATTGAATTGGTCCAATTCAAAAACAATTTGAATTGCTCCACCATTATCCCACTTATTAGATAAAATAATAATAATCCTATATTTAATATAACTAAGTAGATAAAATAGCAACTTTATCCAATATCACCACTTAAATCAAAGTAAAAGACCACCCCTTGGCACTACTACTTTTTTTTTTTTTTTTTTTAATTCTAAACCAATTTCCTTTCCTATCTTAAACTCTTATTTTATCACCTCATAAAAAAACAATCTAATAATAATTATCCTACAATTATCCTACCACTAAAATAAAAAAAAAAAATGAATAAACTCATAATTATCTCCTCAAATTAATTTAAAACAAAATTAATCCTAATCTTATCCTATTTGAAGCCCCATGTGTGCCGTCCAATACCCCAATCGGCAAAAAAAATAAAAACCAACCCACCTACAAATTTTCCCGAGATTCGAACACAGGACACAGGGAACCTCTGCTGCCAAGTAGCGCCCAGTGCCACTGGGCCACCTTGATTTTTATGCTAAAACCCCAAAGAATTATTCTTAACACCTACCCTCTTCACCCATCACCCAAAAAGCAAAATAAAAACGCCCAAATGCAGCTTCAAATCTCCTCCCGTGCTCCTTTCTCCTCCAGCGCTAAAGTAGCGCCTAGGAGCCACTCATGCCATGGACTTTCATGTCCATCAAACCTGCCCTTTTATTTATAAGACCTACTTAGCCCTGTCCCTTAACGCAAAAAAATAAATCAAGAAATTGCTGCCGCTTGGACTCGAACCCAAGCCCCTTAGGCGCCACCTTCCAAAGCCCCCAAGCAGCGCATAACCACTTTGCCAATGCCTTTTATGTGCCTAAAACGCCCAATTAATTCTTTTAAAGCCTCTAAAGCCCAGCTCCATTCCTAACCCCAAAAATTAAAATTTTTCCTAAGCCATCCCTTGCCTTCTAGGGTTCTCCAAAACCCCCAAAATTCCTCCAACAGGACCTTAAGCCTACTAAATGCTCGGGTCATGCTCCAAACACATAACCCCTAAAGCAGGGTGTTACAATTAGTGTGATTTATGAAAAGATGTCTATTTATTATGTCTTCTTAAGTGTGAAGACTTATGTGGCAATTAAGCCAATTATATGGCTAGTGGACGGCATTGAATGATGAAATGCATTTATATGTTTTTTTTATATTAAAAATATTAGTTGAAATTTTATATTATATGCATTTTATAATCTATTAGTTTATAATAATAGAAACATGAGAAAATGGCTTTATTTTCATCACTTTATTCACGAAACAAACAGACAGAAGAAGAAACTTAGCTTCAAACCATTCGGCCATTGCATGCTATATTAAGGTTAGTAATTGAGTTCGGTTTTTGATAAATTTTACGTTTTTGAGATCGTTGTTTCGAGTGCTACAATACCCATATTTGAATTTTGAATTTTGATGAATATTTTGAGTTATGCCATTGATGAAAGCTTGTGTATTTTGATGATTGATGGTAGATTATTCATGTTTATGAGTAGAGGAACAATTTTTACTAAGTGATTTTCGGTGAAAACGAGTAAAACGAGCTAATTAGTAAAAATTGTTATTGTTCATAAGTATGTGTTATAGTAAGAATTTGAAGTTGCTATAGAAGGGAAAAATGTTCAGCATGTTAGAAAACATAAGAATAAGGGTTGAAGTTTAATTTTCGAGCCTAGGGGCAAAATCGTAATTATGTAAAAGTTTAGGGGCAAAATTGTGATTTTGCCAAAGTTAGAGTTAAGGACTGTTTTAGTAAATGTGAGTATTAAATAAGCTAAATTTGCTATTATAGATCAAGAATTAGTGAGCTCAATAAAGACCTTCAAATCAGCACAGTATTTTGTGACAGTCAGAGTGCCATCTTCCTTATAAAAGATCAAATGTTTCATGAGAGAACAAAACACATTTTGTTCGTGATATTATTGCTCGTGGTGATATTGTTGTGAGCAAAATTAGTACTCATGAAAATCCTGCAGATATGATGACTAAGTCACTTCCTATAACCAAGTTTGAGCATTGCTTAGACTTGGTTGGTGTTTATTGTTGAAGTTAAACCCTTAAGGGGTTTTATGGAAGAGGTGGAGAACTTGTTCGTTGCGAGTTCGTGATGAAGAACTTGTTTATTGAGAATTCGTGTCAAGGTGGAGATTGTTAGAATTAAGTGACCCAAATTCTTATTTAAATAAAATACAATGGTAAAATAAAATAAAAGAAGAATCCCTATAGAATTACACTTCTTTTATTTTATTTTGAATAAGGTTTTTAAACCTTATTAAACTCCATCTATTTGATATTGATTAGAATAAGGAGTTTCAATCTTACTACTCCTATTAGAATATGGCTTTATAAGCCTATAAATAGACATGGTCTATTCCTCTTGTAATTAATTTGAATTCGACATAGTGAATTTTCTTCTCCTCTGCCCGTGGTTTTTTCCCGAAAGGGTTTCCACGTAAAATCTGTGTGTGTTCTTTATTTTTATTTCTATTTTTTTCTTTGCGATATATTGTCATTACCGACGTTATATTTTTCTCATATAGCTCGTACATAATTTAGTCTATTTAGATTTAAATATAGTATCCTAACTCGAGGTTTTATACATGTGATATAGAATTGCTTAGGTGCTTTAGATGGAACCCACATCAAGATTAGGGTTCCAATAGTTGATAAATCTAGATATCGAACGCAAAAAGGTGACATAGCAACAAATATGTTAGGTGTTTGTACACCTGATATTCATTTTGTTTATGTTCTTCCTGGTTGGGAAGGTTCTACTGCTGATGGATGAGTTCTTCGATATGCCATTAGTAGGAGACATGGACTAAAAGTTCCTCATGGTAAAGTGCAAAATTATAGGAATTTGAATTAGTTTTTAAGATCATACTTTTTTGGGAAATTAACCATGACAAATAGCTTCTTCTTATAGGTTGTTATTATCTAGTTGATGCTGGATACACAAATTGTGAGGGATTTCTTGGGCCTTTTAGAGGACAAAGATATCATTTGAATGAGTGGCGTCAGGGTTACCAGCGAAGTACTCCGAATAATTTTTCAATATGAAACATATTTTGTGTTATTAAAACTTAGATGGGGAATACTTAGGAGTCCATTATTCTATCCTGTGAGGGTGCACAATAGAATCATTATTGCATGTTGCTTGCTCCATAATTTTATTCGAACCTATATGAGTCTTGATCCTATTGAAGCGGAGTTGGAAGAAGGATTACCTTGTAATGCCCCAAAAGTTAGGGGTTATAATTTTTTTCTTAATTTCACGTTTTGCTTGCTCAGCTGGTTATTTGAGGGTATTTGAGGGTTCTAGGGAGACATGGGTTCGAGTCTGACCCTTGAAAAAATTTTAGTTTTTGGCCCCTTTAGTGGAGAAGGCTATTGGCAGTAGGGATTAAGTAAATTTGTGTGTGTTTTAGAAACACAAGCTGAGCTTGTAGCTCAGTGGCAGTGGCGTCATTGGGAAGGCATGGAGAGTGGGGTTCGAATCTTGCAAGGTGCAAATAGAGCCTTTTTATTTTGTACTTGAGAGTGGAGGAAGCAGAGTTCGGATCAAACTTTTCAAGGGGAGTTGGAGACTTGGTCAACAGGTTTGAATGGGATGCTAGGAGTGATTCAAGGAGAGGATAGTGAAGAAAATCAAGGGATGGAGGAGAGTGGGGGAGTTGGTCGAATGTGGAAGTGTGGCTAAGGGGGATATTTCGGCTAGGGAGTGGAATTTGGAAGCAAATTCGGCAGCTTTGAATTTGTGTAGAAACTGAAAATTTCTCTGTGCACTACCTCTTTTGTTCTTTTCGAGTTTGTTTCAATTAGACATTTCGGCTAAGAGTTCTTTTCGAAGCATTTCGAGATTTCTCCTTGGTAGCATTTCATGTACTTTCTCATTCCCTTCTTCATATATTTCGTGTTTTTTTTATTCTTCTTTCTTTTGCTAATAGCCTAAACATTGGGTTGGCCGAATCACTACCCTTCTTCCTATTTCTCTTCACACCTCGTTTGTCTCTTGTCTTTTTTTCTAAGCTGTATACTTGCACTTCTTCCTCTCTCGTTTCTCTGATTGTCAATCGCAAACTTTCTGAAAACCTTGTTCCTTCTTTGGTAAACCAAACCTACTTACTTTTTTCTGTCTCAAATCCCTTTTGTTCTCTGTTGTGAGGGCCGAAACCTCTTGTTGGACAACTGCCGAATTTTTGTGGTGCTTTGGTAAGGGGGAGTAATGCTAGTAATTCTCGTAATTCAGTTATAGTTAGATCAATTGTGATTATTCGAGCAAACTTCGGTTTCCCCTTTTTCCCTGTGGGGGGCTGAATGTTGGATGATTGCTAACACTCTTTTGTTCATCCAATATTTCTAGGGGCCCGTTTACATTAGCCAAGGAGCAAGGCCACCATCACTCTACTGGGGGATTGCGTCTCGTGGTAAGTGATGTTGGATTAGGGTACTTCAAGGTTATGAATCTGGGCGTTGAGACTAACTAATGATCTTTGTAATCATAGGTACCTTAGGGAGTAGTCTCAAACAACAATCCATAACAGGTGTGTAATCTCACACCTCTGCTTATTCTGTGAATGCTTTGTTCTGTGAACTGGCTAAAAGCCAAAATATCGAAAAGCTGGATTATCGGCATCTGAGATCACTCGAGTGTGCGAGCGCTCGTAATGATAAACCGAATTTGTTATGGTGAATAACTTCATGAAAGTTCAATTGAGTTGGGGAAGGATAACTCTGAACAGAAGGAGAATGCACGCATGGAATCAAAAAGAAAAGAAAGAGAATAATCACCTTAAATGGAAGTTCTACGGTGAGGCGGATGAATTGGTGCATCGAAAAGAAAGTAAGAAACAAGGCAAAATAATCGGGAGTAGATAAAAAAGAAAAAAGAAAAAGATTTCGATGCAAGTATTGTGATGTAAAAGATTGGTATATAATTATCATTGAAGGCCTTGGAGTTAATCCATGAAGAGTGGGCATGTGAAAGAGCCTTGGTGGAAGGTTCAATTTGAACGCGTGTGGTGCCATTTTCTCATTATCGAATTTGTTTCATTTTAAATGCCTATGTTGGGGTGATTTTAAGAGAGTCATCTGCTTGGGAGAGTTCATTTTGGTGAGAAGATGTGGATTGTGTCGGCTAATCGCTGCCTCTACACCGTGTTGGTGGTGTTTTATGTCGACAATCGATGTATCAGATGTTTTTGATTCATCTTTGATGAGTTTTTATTCTAATTGTAGGCGCTTTCTTCTTAAAGGTGTAAACGAACTATTTCTGAAAGATTTGTGCCTTATATTTCTAATAAATTATATTTTATTGCTGAGAAAAAGAATTAATGTGTAACTACTCTTGTAGTTAATCTATTTCCTTTGCTTCAAGTTACAATGTAAAGTCACTCTGTGTTGCTGGTGGTGTTATTATTATTTAGTTTAATTAGATTATTATTTTCATAAAAGTTGTATTAGGGATATGTTATAAGAATAATTAGAGTTTATTTTTATTATTGAAGTTAATTTTATTTTATTGATAATTAGAAGTGGAAATTACGTCAAACTAGTCTTCTTCGTTCTCGAGACTTCAATTAGAAGTACTTGAAGCCTAGTTATTCTTTCTTCGGCTGACCATTCCAATTATTACAAGCTTACAAATTATTACCATCCATAGCTGCCGCAATCAAATTAGCCTTGGATTCAATTATGAAATTAGCCATTCCGATTCCCTCATCTTGCTACTGCCAGATTCAATTTGTCATGTTGTCCAAAGGGCACCGATTTGCTTCTCCAATCGTTGAACCAACTCGCCTTGCACCGATTGCCTTGACTGCGAAAGCATTGCCGCTATCGTATGTTCTTCATAGAAGCTTTGTTGCTTCGATTAGTTGCTATTGCAAATTGTTGTAATCTCCTTGTGGCAGCCAAATTGGATAATTTTTCATTGCCAATTTCATTGCCAATCTGTCGCACCGATAGTCACAAGTACTAGCAACCAAAATTCTTCAAATCTTTGCCATCTATTTGCTATCGCCATTGTGCTCCATTTAGTCACACTGCTTTTGCTCTAAGTAATTGTTGCCGTAAGTTTGTTCAAAGTATCTCCATCCCCTTCAAGATCTGTTACCGCTTTTCTCGTTCTATTCTACCTTCAAATTGCTGCTCACTACTTTGCTCTTCTTCGTCAACCAGACTTGTCGCCGTTTTCTCCTCTAATTCGGATGGCATTCATCGCGTTTATGTTGTTTGCTAGGGTTTGGCCTTTAATTGGTCATCAATCACCAAAAATATTGTTGGAGTTATTGATCAAAAATTGGTTGCTCATTGTTTGTCTTAGATAGGACTTGCCTTACTCCTTTTAATTTTCACTAGCAAGATTAATTTATTAGATGATGCATTGTTTGAGTAAAATTGAAATTACTAGTGGTTAGGCTTAATTAGTTAGAGTAAGTACTAAACGGAAGTGACTTGATTTAGATTTATATTGTTTAATTTTGGATTAATTTAATTTGAATTCATGCATGATTAACTTGTTAGTTTTGATTTAGAGATGAGTTGTTAGGTTAACGATTATTTGTAGCGTATGGTTATTAATTAGATAAATTCGGATTAAAGATAGAAATTGGTTATTGTTAATTAGGTTACATTAAAAATTTTTTAAGATTAAAACTAGACTAATGGCCATGCAAATGATAACTTAGAATGAATTTTAATGAAATCATATAATTTTCTCTTGAAGCGAAAGAGTTGATCGAATTGTGGAAAGCGAAAATCGTCAAGGAGTCATTGCTTCTAAGTATGGAATGCTTAGATATTTCCGTTTGCAATCACTAAATTTTTATTGCTCGGATAATTTAAATGCATGCCTTCATAATATTTATTCATGAAATTGATTTAAGTTGGTTTTGATTGTGCCTAAAAATTGTTTTTATCATTATAAAATTAATGTGTTGGAATCTTTTGAACATAGTCGGCATGCCCTGTGGAGTATAAGCAACTATGTGTGTGAAACTAGTTTGGCACCTAGAGGTGGCGTGTACTCAATTGGTAGATTCCACAAGTAATTTATATCGCAAAGATCTTAGCACCTATGGGTGTCAAGCTAGAGGCAATATCGGATGTGGACTTTGTGAGCGTGAGATCTCATTACAAAGTACTTTTAGATTGCCTCTTCTTTTTATTTTTTTTCACTCTAACAAGGGAATATGTTTGACTTCTAGACTCAATTGTCCGCAAAACTTTCAAATTGATAGACTCCATTGCCACTGGTCGGTCAAACTCTTTAAGTATTCATGACTTGATCAGAACAAATTAGATTAGATTAAATTAAATAGAATGTACAGTTGTGTATAATTTGAGAGGAGATTGGGCGAAGAATCCATTTCTTGTCATGATGTTTGGAGAGGTAAAATCTTTCTATTTTTAAATTTAGCTCATCGAAGTTGTTCTGCTTTAGAGCTATGACATATATAAAATAAATTAAGAGAAGATTCATATATTTTTTAATATATTTTCTTTTATCAATCATAGAAATAATAATTTTATCACCAACGGAAAAGGAAACAAACTAAGCACACATATCTTTTATTGCTGGTCACAAATTTATTTAAATATAGTATTACATAATATAAAAGAAAATAGTAGCGATGCAAACTATTTTATTTTGATTCGACAACCTCACCACCACACATAGATTGCCTAGATACCATAGATAGCAATTAATCCGCGTGTGGATTCTCGCGGTTAATACTTGATGGTCATCATCCGGTCCAATAGTTACCCTTACGGTAAATCCATAATTGGTATCTTTTGCGTACTGCGGAAGATCATTTATAATATTTTTCCACTCAATGGAGTCATCGATTTTTTTATTTTTGACGATAATTGGATCATTAATATTGAACGACTTTAGTACGGACACTGCAATTGATAAATGAATGGATTATCATATATGCTATAATATATTTTATTTTTTAAAAGAAATAGTTAAGCTTTAATATAATTACCATATGAAAAAAGTGAGGTCGATCGATACTATACCATGGGAAATAATTAATCGAAGTTGAGAGATTAATATTTACCTTATTACGGGTCCAATAAATGAACCACCGGATATCACCGACTTTATACACAATAATTCCGAACTTATAGTTGTCTCGGAACATCCAAATGGAAAGCTTCTTCCTTCTCCATTGTTGATATTCGAGGAGCTCCATAGTACGACCATTCCAATTGTAGATCATAGCGAGAATAATCATGTGATAAAAACAGTAACATTAGCGACCATTTGTAGTTGGTTTATACAAATTTCAGCTATATCTACGAGTCTGATTTTTATTTGCCCGTGTTGTGCTTCATGCAGGTTCCATACACACATATTTATACACAGGTTTATTACTTAACCAAGGTTATGACCTCATCAAAAGTTCTAACTATATTTATAGCGTTGTAACTATAAAACTTTCAATTCATTGTCCCGAAAACGTGACTATATCTATAGCGTTGTAAACTATAAAACTTGTCCTTTTCCTTTTCTTTCAATTCGTTGTCCCAAGAATAGATAATATACTTTTTCTATAACATAAATCTATAACCACCAAATCTATAACCAGCATTCTTAATTTATTAAGTTTTTTCACTAATGATATTACAAAATCGCATATGCAAGATAAAAAGCCGACAAATGCCCTATATCACTTTAACAAACAAATCATATCCAAAAGCAAACGCACACACCTACAAAATTACAAAAAACTTCACAAAATTCAGAAAATCCCTTCAACAAAAGTCGCTCATAGGTCAAAAGAACAAACACCATCATCTAATCCACTTAATACACCAGTAACAGCAACCTACGCACTTGAACCTATCATAATTATCGCAGACCATACTCACCATCAAGCTTGAGTTTGAGATATTAAGCTTTCAAATATATAGATTTTTTTTAAAGGAAAAAAATTGCATACCCGTACCGACTCATTTGTATTCGACATTTATGGATTTGGAACGAGGTAAAAGAGCTCTGCTAAGTAGAGTTTTGGCGCCCACTTTGATAGTTACTTTTTTTTTTTTGTTTTGTTTTTTTTGATACTTTGGTATTTAGATCTATTTTGGTTGCTAAATTTGAAAGAGTGTAAAAGTTTAATAACGTGGCACTTTGAAATTGTATTATCTCATTAGGTTTAGTTTTTTTAACGTGTTAGGGCAGGGAAGATCGTTTTTTCTTTTCTTTCTACTCTAAACTCCACAAAGACTGACAGGTCATTTCCGCCACTCTTTAGCAGCTCACATCTTTCCTTGTTTATTTTACAGGTTAGTTTTGCTTCACCACTAATCTGCAATATTTGTTCTAATCTGCAATATTTTACAGGTTCTTTGAAGCAAGACATATGATAAACATACATATTGCTCAGCTGTATGTCACACACAGCCGTGTGGATAAGCCCATGCCATGTGCATATTAAAAAGCTTTAAAAAAAAAAGGCATACTTTCATCCAAAACTTAGTACCAAGCCAAATCAAAATAAACCATTTCCATACTTTAAAAACACATTTAAACAAGCCTAAAACATGCCAAAACAATCAGCTTAAGTGCCTAATCAATGTATTCTCATTGACACCACAATTCAATTATCAACCTCAATTCACATGACACATAAACTATTTGCATTCAAATTTATAAGTGCATACATAAAATTCACACCAAACTTATAATTTCTTCTTTAGATAAGGTTTATATCAAAAGACCAAAACAAACATATTCACACCAAGATTAAAGGCACATACACAAGTAAGCTTATACCAAGCTTAATACATAACATTTGTAATAAGTATCCGAGCATATAGAAATACACCTATTACATATGAGCCTTATACATGTCATTTATAACCGTCAAAACGTTAAAAAACTACCAAAATGATCAGCGGATAGTGTGATAGGCTCCGATAAGATTTAACCGATTAAGCTTTCCGATGGTCTATAAAACATAGGAAAACAACTACGTAAGCATTTAATGCTTAGTAAACTCGTATAAGACAAACTTGTCGTTCCTTAATATTTAATCATTCAATCATGCTTATTAAATCATATAGTACTTGACTTGCCTAAACCCCACAATTCACATCATTAGTAAATAACTTAACAATTCATCATCTATGAAACATAGGATGCAACATGAAACGAGTTACATTTACTCGTATTACTTCACATACGTGATTAATGCCCTTATTCTTTCGTTTTCATAGCTCATTTTACCATTTCATAAAATCATCAATATCCGTAATTTTATATCTAAACCTTTTCATTATTTTACTTACCCATTGAACAGTATAGAATAACATCGGATACTCGGGAACACCTTTTCATATAACCATAACCTTTTCAATAATGCTCACACGAGCTGTGAAATGAGCTAGCTACACGAGCTGTGGGTCAGGATGTTAGCTACACAATGTTGCTCAAATGAGCTGTGGAGAATCCGCAACAAATGCAGGACCTCAGCCATTGGTAAGACATTTAGGACCAATACCCGAACATATAATCCCTAATGACATGTCATTTGTATCCTAAGTATTCTCTAGGTTCAAACGAGATTTTGTCGTCAAGTATTCAATTATAGAATTATTACCGGATCAATTGTAAATAATTTAATATTAACAAATAATCAACTAAAATAACATTTATGAAATATAACAGCATGTTTGGTTTGATGGAATTGCTATTCCAATCCTGCCCTATTCTGTGCACTACAGTGATTCAAAAGTTTGGTTCACCGTTTAGGTGATTCCACAGCTTTGCTATTACACCCATATTCCCTCAGCTGTTGTAATAGGTATTCAAGGGTGGGGGCTCTAAATTGCTATTCAACACCACCCGAATACATTTTCACATTTTGGGACCAAAATAGCCTGCTTTTTTCTCTTAAAAATTCTGCTCCAGAATTCTTCCAACATTTATCCCCAAATCAAGCATACATTCGCCCTTCATCTTTATCTCTTCAAAGGGTAGTTTTTTTTTTTTATTATATATGATAAGCTCCTAAAATAGGATTCTATTTCTCCTTCCTCATAACTTCATAACTCTTCCTATGTTTTTTGCATTTCAAAGTTGAGACCTTTGTTTAGCCTTCTTTTGTTTAGTCTTCTTTGTTTAGCTTTCTTTTGGCCAGGCGGTAACTGGTGATCCAGAGGGTGGTTGAGAACGATGATAACAACACATTGAGGGAGTTTTTACTATTTACTAGTGCACGAGGTGAAACGTTAGGACTCCAGTTTCCGTCGTAGTCAGGTCAGTTTTTGACTAACTATTCCCTTTCTTTTTGAGAAGTTGTACTAATTTTATGTTAATTATGAAGAGTAACACTATTGGGTCACTTTTTTTTAAGCTGACGCCAATGATTTATTTTCTCTATTTAATTCATTTACTTAGAAAATAGCTCTGGAAGCGGGGTTTTTGAGTTTGAGAATATTTATTTGTTTTGTCTTTTCCAGAGTTTAAATGAGATATATATTTGCTTTGAAATTTAGTTCAGAGTGATGGGATTTAATTATTCTGATATTCGAGAGAATAACAGTCAAAGACATGTCTATGTCAAGTTTCAAGCTAGTAGTTGTGTTATACACAATCAGAGTATAAACAAACACAAGCTTACAACATGGTTTGATTCGCAGGAGTTGTATTCGTGCTTGGATTCTTCTTTCTTTTAGTAATGTGATAAAGATGTGGAAATTATTCTTCTTCTTGATTGAAATTGTGGTCTGTAATCTACTCATGGCTTTATTATGCTATATAAACTGTCCATGAATGTTAACATTGGATCTGGAATTAGCTGGTAGCATACTTTCATACTTGACAGCTACAAATGCTTTTGTGAATTAAAATGGGATAACCAATAAGTTCCTTCTTCTGATGATCATGGTTATATTGAATAAAAAACTGTCTTTTTTTTGTTAGATAATGGAATGCTAAATGCCTTGATGTTTGATTTACATTCAATATCAGGTACCCTATTCTTGATGTTATTCTCCGTGCACTTGAAGCCCTCTGTGTTTTAGATGTATGTTCTCAGGAAGTCTGCTCAAATAAAGAAATTTTTCAACTAGTCTGTGACTTGATCAAATTTTCTGATAAAGTTGAGGTAATTTGCGCTTCTTTCATCAGAAAAACTGATATATGTTATAGACTCTGAGTTTGTCAATTATTGGTTGTCTTGTTCATTCCCTATTTCTGAGTGCTTGGAGATTCCTTTACTTGAATTGCATCTTGAAATTAGAATCTATATTCCTTTCATGTTCATTTCCACTAAATACAATAAAGGCTACTTTGCTTTAGCATAATAAAATAAATTGTGATAGAAAGCCTGCATTAGGTGAATTCTTCCTATTATTGACTTTGACATTCTTACCTTTTCCATGTTTAAGGAATATTTGTCTTTCTTCCCGGTAAAAGATTGTGGATCATGTAATAAACATCATTTGTTGGCCGGAGTTCTACACATTAAACAGTCTTGGATGATAATGCTCGCTCTTAATGTTTAATTTTTAGGTCTCTACCTCCTGTGTGTGACTTCTGACTTTTAATTACAAATAGTCTGTCTAATGTTCCTGATCTAGCTTCAAGCATATCACAAGGTATATTGTTTATATTTTCTATCCATACAAGCTTCTCTTTGCATTATGAGTTTTTGTATAAATCTGGTCTGTTATCAAATTTGTACGAGTATTGACACTTCAGGGCTCCCCAGATTTGCCTTTCTTGCAGGGACTATTTGATGTTCTGTATAGACAAAATTTCTTCTTTGAAATATAGTTCAGAGTGATGGGATTTAATTATTTTGAGATTCGAGAGAATAAGAACATTGCTTTTTTATGGAATCATCACTATGTTTGTTTAGCTCACATAGACAAAGTTTCAACTTTTGGGAGTGACACTTTTGGATTATTGTACTTGTCGAAACCATTTTTTTGATAAACGGGGTCGACTTTGGTTTTAAAAATAAAAACAAAAAATGGGAGTCGTCACCAATCTTTTTGATGAGGTGTGATCGGGTCACCTCTTTATTCAGTCATTTTAATAATAGATTTGATTTATTAAAACAACAATTTTGGTCTACGAAATTTAGAAAAATAGGTTCGGGAGTCGGTTACGTACGAGAAAGGATTAGCACCCTCGTAACGCCCAAAATTGGTACCAAATTGATTGATAAACATCTTAATATCGAAAATTTGAAAAGATTTAAAAATACGATCCTTTTTATTTAAAAGAAAACTTGAATAAATTAAAATGGATGCTAAGACCCTCTTATTTCAAAGAAGTAAAATGTCACGCCTATTAAGTTAGGGTACGACATTTCGAGTTCTTGAAACTGAACTTGTCTTTCGAATTTTAAAACTCGTATTTAAGCTTGAAGAGGATATTTGGTTATTTGGGTCAAATGAAAAATCGGAACCCAGTAAGTTAGGGCACGATTTTCTCGAAATTCCAAATACAAAATATTGCCTTTGTATTTTTTTAGAAATCCTTATCCCGAGATAATAAAACGTCACATCTAGTGAGTTAGGACACGATAATTTTGAGTTCTCGAGAATAAGTTTTTATTTAACTTTTATGCTTTGATTTTAAAAAGAAAATAATAGGTTATTTAGACTCGGTGAGAAAAATTAAAACCCAATAAGTTAGGGTACGATTTCTTCAGAATCTTAGAACGCGAAGTATTCTCTTATTTAATATGTAAAATAAATTTCAGTGCTAATAGATGTAACAAAATAATGATAATGACAATAATGACTATAAATATCGATACTGGACAGTCAAAATTTGTAAGTATGTGCAACAAAATATAAATAAATAAATAAATAAATAAATAATGAAATGGCAATGATAATTGTAAAACTTTAAAATAAAGCAATTCGAAATAAAAAAATAATAAGGGTAAAAATAAAAATAAGATAGAAATAAAAACGAATAAAGAGCAAATTAATTATAAAAAAATAAGTAAGTAAATGTTTCAAAATAATAATAATGATAATGGTAATAAAAATAAAATATGGTAAAGAGAATAATAATAGTAACAACAACAACAACAACAACAACAACAACAACAATAATAATAATAATAATAAACAGTAACAAAAATAAGAATAGAAATATTAAATAATAGTAATAATAATAATAATAATAATAATAATAATAATAATAATAATAATAATAATAGTGATAGTGAAAATAGTAATAAAAAGAATAAAATAAAAATAGTAACTACAAACATTAAAGAATAAAATGAATAAATAAATAGGTAAAACAAATAAATAACTTATGTTTTTTAAATAATAATAGATAAGTAACATAAATATGTGTAATATTAAATTTAAATAAATAAAGGTAAATGAATCAATAAAAAAATAAACATAATAGATGTAAATAATAGATAAATAAAATATTAGGTGAAAATAAATATAACAAAAAGATAAATGAAAAATAAATGAAACTATAAACACATTATATAAAAGGATTGAAATTAACTAAATGAAGGACGAAATCAAAATTAAAATAAAATCAAAGGAACAAATTATAAATAAATAAAAGAAAAGGGCTGAAAGGAGGGCCAGAAGGAAACGTGCGTGAAACCACAAGGGCTGAATGAGGAATTATCCCCAAACCCTATGCGCAGCATTTCAATATGGGCCAAATTGAAATAATGCAAAATTATGTAGCAAGATTTTAAAAACAAAAAAAATTAAATTAAAAACCAAATAAGGGTGAAATTGCAACGCGCCGCAAAAGCGGAGGGACCGCACACGCAAATATCCCACGCGGATCCTTGTGGTTCGGGTTGGGTCCGCCCGATCCAACTCAAAACGGTGCCATTTTGAGGCTAAATTGCCCAAAGTGAAACGACGCCGTTTCACAGACTCTATATAATTCAATTTTTTTAAAATTTCATTTCCTTCCTTTGTTTAAAAAAAATGCAGGATTTCTCTCTCTCCTCCCTCTTTCAAGCCTGATCTCCGGCTAGACACCGGCCTATAGGCCACCGCGCTGGCCACCGGCAACGGCGTCACCGTGCACGGTGGCCAAAAATCACCCCAAAATTCCTTCTTTTTCTTTTTCGTATAAAATTGATTTTAAAGCCCAAAAACTTCAAAAAGAGAAAGAAAAAATAAAATAAAATAAAATAAAATAAGCCAAGGGAGAAGACTTTTCGTCTTTCCACCGTTCGCCGTTGCAGCCTTTGGCCAAACCCTGGAGGATCTGGCGGCCTTGCGAACTCCCCGACGGAACGGTAGGTAAGGAGAACTATTCTATTTTTTTTTTTGTATTTTGTACTCATACGAGAATAAAATAAAAGGATGAACTACCTTGTTCTTTTTTGTTTTAATATCTCTATTTGTATTTAATAATCTCCGTGTTCGGTTGCATTGATTTCCACGGCTTTATAGCCGAAAAAAGAAGAAAAAGAAAATTTTAAACATCATCTTTTTGTTACTGTCATTTGCTGTTGTTGTTGCATTTGCTTGTTGCTTCTTTTGTTTGGTTTTGCAGGTTCTGAAGGTGTCAACGAAGGCACGTCTTGCCATATTGGTGCAAGATTCGCGGAGGGGACCACCTCAGGCATTGTGCATGCTGAGGCCGTCACATGGGAGGCTGCGGCACTAAAAGAAACCCTAGGGTTTTGGGCTATTTTTTTTGGACTAGGGTTACTCGATTTGGCCTTGGGGTCTGTAAAGTAATTGGACTCAATTTTATTATTTGGCTTTCTCTTTTCTGTTTCTGATTGTAGTGGGCCCGAGCTAAATTGGGCCTGTATAGCTGCCCCTCTTTGCTCATTGTAGTGTAACAAGAATGGAGCAAAGACTTTAAAAGAACCAATTTTGCCCGGTCTTGCTGAATCTCGGTGCTTCTTTTTTTCTTCTTCAAGTAACCTCACTTTGACCCACTACAACTTCAAAAGTATAGGAATTGGTGTTTCAATTAGCTCCAACATAATTTCAAGGGGAAGAGATTTGTAGCTTCGATCTATTTCGCTGGAACTTCGAGGAAATAAGAATTGGATATTTCAACCTGCTTCTTTGCAACTTTAGGAAGATAAGACTGGGGCTTCAGTCTGCTTCACTGCAACTTCAAGAAGATAAGGTCCGCCCTAATTTGTGGTTTTAATCTGTTCCACTGGAACCTCAGGGACATAAGATTTGATGTCTTTATTCTGCTCTGCTGAAACTTCAAGGAGATAAGGCTGATGGCTTTATTCGCTCCAATGTAATTTCAGGGAGAAGAGGTTTGTAGCTTGGATCTACTCCATTGGAACTTCAATGAAGTAAGAATTGTGGCTCCAATGTAATCTCAGGGGGAATGGATTTGTAGCTTTGATCTACTCTGTTGGAACTTCAAGGAGATGAGAATTGATCCTCAATGTAATTTCAGGGAGAAGTGATTTATAGCTTCAACATTCTCCACTGAAGTTTCAACAAGAATTCAAGGAGAAGAGATTTGTAGCTTCGATCTTCTGTATTGGAACTTCAAGGATATAAGAATTCAAAGAAAAGAGATATGTAGCTTCGATCTTCTCTACTGAAACCTCAAAGGGATAAGAATTCAGGGAGAAGAGATTTGTAGCTTCAATATTCTCTACTGAAACTTTCAAGGATATAAGAATTCAGAGAGAAGAGATTTGTAGATTTGATCTTCTCTACTGAAACTTCAAGGAAATGGGGATTTTAGGGAGAAGGGATTTGTAGCTTCGACCTACTCCGTTGGAACCTGAAAGGGATAAGCATTTAGGGAGAAGAGATTTGTAGCTTCGATCTTCTCTACTAAAACTTCAAGCAAACGAAAACTGGTAATTTCAACCTGCTCCGCTGTACCTTCAAGGAGACGAGGTTGGTGGCTTAAGTCTACTCCGCTGCTTCGTAGAGATAAGATTCTTCGTTTTCAGTCTACTCCACTACTGCTTAGGAGACAATATCTGTAATCTTCAGTCTACTCCACTGCCGCTTCAGGGAGATAGGGCTGATGGCTTAAAACTATTCCGCTGCTTCATGGAGATAAGATTCATTGTCTTCGATCTGCTCCACTACTGTTTAAGGAGACAAGATCTGTAATCTTCAGTCTACTTTACTGCTGCTTCAGGGAGATAAGACTGATGGCTTAAATTTGTTCCACTACTGCTTAGGGAGACAAGATTTACCGTTCGATCTTGTTCCACTATTGCTTAGGGTGACAAGATCTACAATCTTTGATCTATTCCACTGCTGGTCAGGGGGATAGGAGTGCTGGCTTAAATCTGTTCCACTACTACTTATGAAGACAAGATTTGCCATTCGATGTTGGTCCACTACTGCTTAGAGTGACAAGATGTACAATCTTCGATCTATTCCACTGCTGGTCAGTGAGATAGGACTAGTGAATTCATCGATGTTGCTACATCATCTTCTGGGGGACATATGCTGTAGACTCGGTTTTATATGCCTATATTTATGCCGAATGATTAGGATGTTATGATCAGAATGAATCTAGTGCTCCTAACTAAATGTATTATGGACGATATTTGCATGAATACAGAATGTCATGAGAATGATCCCTTTTTTAAATGCTTAGGGTTGTCATTACTCGTCGTCCATTAGAGTTTTACTACTAACGTATTACGCTGCTATCTCACTCGGCTGGAATCTTTGCTAAAAAAATCAAAGAAACAATCATATTTTGCTCAAATGACTTGCCCCAATATAACTTCAAGGTCCATTCTATGGTACCTACGAGACTTTAAGGCTTATACCATCTTCAGACCCTCTCACTGTAATTCAGGGGTATAGGATCTGAATCCTTTCCCATCAATTTGGTCTATTACATTTCCCCAGATGGCATAGCAAGATATATATATGTTTGCAGAATATCATTTTCCTCTTGAAAATGATCCTTTCTTCGATTGGGTTGGCATTGCTAGTTTCCCGTTAGGATTCTATCATCGACATAATATCTCACTTTTTGTGTTCCATCATTAGTTTTGACAGAAACTCCAAGGAGATAGTCTCAATTTGGACTCTTTCTTCTCAAATATCGTCACCCCTAAGCTCAGTGAGCTCTAAACAATAGACCTGTGTCAGGTTCTTGTATCATTTAGAAACTTTCAAAGTAATATGCGAAACTCCTTTTATGAATGTGTTTTTAGTCCACTAATCATTATTTCAATGCAAAATGCTTGAAAAAATCATAATGATGGATGAAACAGAAATTTATTGAGAGCTAAGCTATAAATGAATAGATTAATCAAGATATCAAATTTTGAAAAAGCACAAAATGAGAATGAATTATTCAAGATAACAAATGAAATTTATTGGGAGCGTATCTTGAAAAGAATAAAGTAATCAAAGATAGTAAATTCAATCTGGGTAAGATGAAAACTATGTGCCCCAGATATCACAGCATGAGCTTCTCTGTTCAAACTTTTTGAGGACCATTTTAAGCTTAATATGCGTTTAGGGGATCTAGAGTACTCTGTTGATGCCCCAAGACGTAACATATCTCCTTCTTGTTAATTTGGAGAAAGCGACGCTACCGCATGCCCCATTTTTATTAAAATTTGGATTGCCCTTTTCGGTTTTTCAACTCAAATCCCTCTTTAGTCTCAAAGCGCCCTTTGCGGGTTTTCGCCTTGGCCTCTCATTTTTCCTTTTCTTTTTTTTTTCTTTTCTTTTCTTTTCTTTTTATCTTTTTCCCTTTTTTTATTTACTGAACTATTTCCTGACTTGAACTCAGAGGGTTAGGCAAGTACTTGTTATCCCCTTTGGTCAAAATCAACGCTTTTTCAAAGAAAGTCATCCTTATCAAATAAGGTCCTTTCCAGTTTGGTATCCACTTTTCTCAAAAGTTCTTCTGTATGGAAAGATCCTATTCAAAACTAGGTCTCTTTCATGGAATTCTTCATGGCAGACTTTCTTGTTATAGGCCTGTATCATTTTCTTTCGGTACAATTGACCATGAGGATAGCCCTTAGGCCCTCTTCTTCGATCAAGTTCAGCTAATCATATTGGGATTGGATCCATTCTACTTCATCCGATTTCAACTCTGATAAAACTCAGAGAGAATGAATCTTGACTTCAGTGGGCAGAACCGTCTCTATTCCATAAATCAATGAGAAAAGCATTAGCTCAGCGAGGATCCTTACAGACGTTCGAGAAGCACAAATGTCAATCTTCATGAGTCTCAATCATTTTCCTCATGATCCTTTTTTTTACTATTCGTTTTGGGCGATACGGTGTATAATCTTGAACAGACTGTAAACTTTTGATGTCACACTGTTGTTCAAATTTAATGCATTGTCAGACATGATCTCTTTTGGGATTTCATACCGACATAGAATTTGCTGTCTGTCGACTTTGTGACATCAGCATACGAAGCAGCTTCTACCCACTGACATCCATGCCCCACATAAAGAAAGTCTATGGAGATGTCATACATGAAGAGATGAAGGAGGCACAGGAATCTTGTCTCCATAAATTTGGCACTTATGGCATTTCTAGGTATGACTGATGCAATCCCCTTTCATAGTGGACCAGCAGTACCGAACCTCATGATTTGCTTGGCCATGGTAAATGTGTTCCTCTTCTAAGATCTCCTTAGCCTTAACATCATCTACACATCTTAGTATCCCAGGCATATCTTGATATGATTATGCGAATACATCTTTGAATTCTTGGAATAACTTAATCACATCTCGCTTTATTTTTGTAGTGATACAGGCTCTAATCATCACTTCTTTCTCTTCTCCTATGCTCAAAATTTCCACTGATTATTTGTAAGGTAGGATTTGTTTCATCTTATTCTACCATCCTTAACAAATCAGGAGATAAGTTACCGTCTCTATCGTCTTTAAAGTCCTAAGATCCCTTTAGACACATATTTTGCTTAAAATTAGATTCTACGTCAGTAGCAACATCACTCATGTCGTTGATATCTAGGGACCTGTTGTAGGTACGAAGGAATATTCAAATGAATCTAAGAATAATTATTTATGTAGTATGAACATGAATGAAATAAAGGAATAAATGAATATTTGCTCAAAGTGAGACACAAAAATGCATTTTCAATGAAAATATATATTTTGAACATAAGCCTATTTCACAAAAATATTCTTATTGCTCCTAGGCTTAGAGCAATAAGCGTGTTTTGGACATTACTCTGAATTAGCTCTAAAAATACAGGGATCTCTTCCACAGTATGTAAGGGTAGACGCTTGGAAAATTCTATTCTCCGGTTCCCTATTAATGTTTAGATTCCCTAACATTCCCACCGAGTCTTTGATCTCTTCAATTTATTATCCATTAGGCCTTGCACTAGGGCCCTGAGCTAGATGCATTCTTGGGTCTCATGCCCCTATCTATCCTGGAATTCACAATGTTTGCCCCTTTAACAGAAAGGTTGGGTAACGGACTTTCTGTACCGGAAGGATCATCGAATTTTACGATACCCAACCTGACAAGTTTTTCGATCATCTTTTTAAAATCGACACAGTTCTTAACTGAATGCCCTGTGATTCCATCATGGTATTCGCATAGGGCATTTCCATCGTACCATTTAGGGTATAGAGGCTGATTGGTTCCATGTAAAAAGGGGATACAATATGCGCTTCAAACAAAATTTGGTACAACTCCTTATACGTGATTGGGATGGGTGCGAAGGGGGTTTTTCTAAATTAAATTTTGGATTGAGTTATTGTAACATCCCCAAACCCGGCCCATTCACTACGACCGAATCTGGTTATGTTATTGCGGAAAGACGGTTGAAAAACCTCGTTAACTTAGCATAAAGCATGAAAGAATTCAATTTTGAAAACTATATCAGATATGTGAGTAAAACGAATTCCTCTTACTTAAAACTCATGTAATTTCTTTTGTTGTGTGAAAACATTTTTGAGTTAATAAGAATTTAAAATAACAAAACCATAATCAAGTAATACCAAATAATAAAATGGCCTTTATTACAACCCAATAATTCAAATAAAGTACTTATATCAAAACCAAACATAAAATATTAAATCATCATCTTCGGCATAGGCCACCTTGTCCTCTCCGATCCCGATCCAGCCTTATGCAATACCTGAAAATGGCTTGAAGAAAGAGGTGACAGAGTTTGTTGGGAAGTGTCTGACTTGTCAGCAGGTCAAGGCTGAACATCAGTTACCGTCAGGGTTGCTTCAGCCTGTGAAAATCCCTCAGTGGAAATGGGAAAGGATAACTATGGATTTCGTCAGTGGTTTACCGCTTACGCCAAGCAAGAAAGATTCAGTTTGGGTTATTGTGGACCGTCTGACTAAGTCGGCCCATTTCATTCCGGTGAGAGTGGACTATTCACTTCAGAGGTTGGCGAAGCTTTATGTGTCAGAGATAGTAAGGCTACACGGTGTACCAGTTTCGATAATCTCGGATAGGGATCCCAGGTTTACGTCGAGGTTCCGAGAGCGCTTGCATCGGGCCTGCGGAGTACGCGCTTGATTTCAAAGACTTTTCACCCGCAATCGACGGCAATGTAAAGGGTTATTCGATCTTGGAAGACATGTTGAGAGGTTGTGTTCGGACTTGTAGGCGCTTGGGAAGAGTTTCGCCGTTAGCCGAGTTCGCCTATAACAACAAACTACCAAGCAAGCATCAAAATGGCACCATATGAGGCGCCAGATGGTAGGAAGTGTCGCTCACCTACTTGTTGGACAGAGTTAGGTGAACGCCAATTGTTGGGACCCGAGTTGGTTGGTTGAGAGACCGAGGACAAGGTTAGGTTGATCCAGCTCGTTTGAAGGAAGCTTCGATCGGCAAAAGTCTTATGCCGATCTTAAGCGAAGAGATATAGAGTTCGCTGTGGGAGATCGGGTCTTCTTAAAGGTCTCGCCTTGGAAGAAGGTGATGAGGTTTGGCGAGAAAAGGCAAGCTAAGTCCGAGGTTTATTGGGCCAGATAAGGTATTGAGACGAGTTGGACCGATGGCGTGATCGGCTTGAATTGCCAGGTGAGCTTAGCCGATTCACGATGTTTTTCACGTGTCGATGCTTCGACTTGACTGCTCGAGATCCATCACATGTAGTAGCGGTGGAGGAGATCGAGGTAAATCCAGATTTGACTATGGAAGAGGAACCTGTGCAGATTCTTGATTGGGATGTGAAGGTCCTGCGTAGGAAGTCTGTGCCTCTCTGTTAAGGTACTTTGGCGGAACCATGGCGTGGAAGAAGCTACGTGGGAACCCGAGGATGTGATGAGACAAAGAATACCCGCAACTCTTTTGACTGTGTAATTTCTGGGGCGAAATTATCTTTAAGGGGGTAGAACCGTAATATCCCGGTTAGGGGCTATTTTTGTTATGGCATGTTTTGCATATGTTGGTGTGCTATGTTGCTATTTTTATGTTTTAAGGGCTTAATTGTAGGCTAGGTGTATGCCCGAGTGTATGGGAAAATTTTGGTTTTGGGTGTTAAGTCGGGAGCCGATGGAGTGAGGATGTGTATTTTATTTGGTATTTTGTTTCACAAAAATAAGGCTAGCAAAGTGGCAAAGCATGTGCCACTTGGAGCCGAGTGTGGCGTCATCTACAAGGGAAGGTGGCCTTGTGTTCGAGTGCCATGAGTGGCCACTTTTGGCACTCATTTTGACGGCATGAAGGGAGGAGTTTGTGGCAGTTCAAACTCTGCCTAAGACTTGGTCAAATGAGGGATTGGTAGGTGGAGAGTGAAAGTAGGAGTTTGACTTGTTCAAACTATTTTGAACTAGTGGCTTGGAGTGAGTGGGGGGATATGGCCGAATTTTGGGGGGAGTTTGGGGGAGTGGCCGGTTGGTAGGTGTTGGAGTAGGGGACGGCTTGGTATGGGGAGTGGGTAGCCAAATTCATTTTGGCATTTTGGCATTAATTCGGTCACTTTTGGTTTCAAACCTTTTTCCTCTTTTGTTGTCAATAGTAGCCGAATTTCTCCAAGTAAGTTCTCATTTTCTTCCTTTTCAAAACCGAAAGCTTAAGCAATTTCACCTTTCCAAAATTGCTTTGTTTCCCCTTGACTTTTATTGGTAGCAAAACCCATCCTCCAAAGCTCTCTCTCCATTTCTTCTTTCTTTCAAAATCGTAAGTACTCTCCCTTTACCCATTTCTGCTTTTCCTTCTATCTTAACACTTTTGAGCCGAATCTTCCTTCCATTGTTGGCCGAATATCAACCCCTTCTCATACACCTTTCTCTTGTGTTTCTTCTTTGGGATAAGCCAAATTCTTTCTTCATCTTGTTCTAAAAGTTGGCCAACCTCTCCTCTCCTAGAAGGCCTAGTTTGGTCGAATGTTGGGTGTTGGTAAGTGCAAGGCCAATGGCCATATCTCCCTCTTTTGGTTCTTTATTGGTTGTGTTTTGGTTAAGGGCCGATTATGGTTATGTTGGAAGGGTTCTAATCTCTTTGTTTTAGGGTCTTTGGGAGTGTGAAGCAAACAAGGGAATCGCTATTCTTTTGTGATCGATTGGTAAGTAGGGGTGAATATATGGTATTGTTATTATTTCAATCTTTTAGGATCGATTAAGGCAAAGGTAACAAAAGATTAATAGCTCTCTTTTGAAGGTAGCCGATTGTTGGAAGGAAAGCCTTTGTGGTTCGGGTTTGATAAAGAATCAAACCAATAGCAGCAGTATGATGATTCGACAAACCCCTTTGGTTAATGGTTGTTGGCCGAATGTAGTGATGCCTAACCCCTATGTTGGACCGATTGTAGGAGCTAGTCATCAAGGGGCCTTAGATTTTTTCGTTGGGATTCTAGACTCGTAGTTATCAGGTGTGTAAACTAACACACTTCCGTTTAGTAATATGATTGTTAACCTGTGTGATGATTAAAGAAACAGTGATGTTTGATATGATACCCTAATGGGTATGATACTGGACTCGGGTAAGTCAGTATTATTATTATAAGTTTAATGATGATCTATATGTTACTATGGATCGTGGATATATGTGACACGGGATATGAGATTAGACATAATAGCATGAGATGCATGATTGTATGATATGCATGATTACATGAGTATGGTATGTTGATGGGTGATACGAGTGGAGGGAGCAGTGGTATTTTGTGCTGACGAGCACCAGTGTTTTGGTAACACAACTTTGTGACTTTGGGTCACCAGAGGTTTGGCACCTCCAGAGGTTTGGTACCTCAGCGTCTCGTCCCTGTGGTTAACACCACCGTGGGTTAGCCCCACTTGTGAGATACGGGATTGACGCCAGTGATTTGGTATCACACGATGGGTTGGCCCCATCACCAGATTTGTGACTACGGTCACGAGTGCTTTGGTAGCACATTGTGTCTTTAGGACACCGAGGTTTGGCACCTCATTGCGACTTGTCCCTGTGGTTTGACCACCGTGGGTTGGCCCCACTTGAGATATGGGATCGTCTGGCAAGTGATTTGGTATCACATGATGGGTTGGCCCCATCATCATTGGATTTGTGACTTCGGTCACCGTGCTTTGGTAGCACAATTGTGTCTTTGGGACACCAAAGGGTTTGGTACCACATTGACGGATATTGTGTCTTTGGGACACTAGTGTTTTGGTAACACATTGTGACTATATGTCACCAAGTGGTTTGGCACCACCAAAGGTTTTTGGTACCACACGGGGTAGAAAAGGCGATATGGATGGTTAGGATCGGGTTGCATTAATTATGTTGCTATGTATGATGTGTGTTAGCATGTTGTTTCTTCTGAGCGGGATTTACACATCGAGTCACTCGACTCACCCTCTCCTTTAACATTTCGTAAGTCGTAGACGCGACTTGGAGCCGGATGGACTCGGGTGCACATGCCATGCTTTAAAAAAAAATTTGCTGCATCATTGCATTTGGGTACTTTAGCTTATTTACTTTTATTTGGGTTTTATCTTGGATTTGTAAAAGGCCTTCTAAGATGTGCTTTATGATATTTATGCTTTACGTTAGATTTTGATATGCTGTAACAAAATAACTTGGTACGAATTTTTATTAAAATTTGGAGAGGCCACGTTTTCAAACCAACAAAGCGATATGTTTTTGACTATATCATCGGGTATCACACCGATTTTATAATTGAATGAAACTCAATTGGATCCAAACTGGAAACCAAAATTTTTACTAAGACTGAATGTTCTAGTAACGATATTAAACAACTTGTTTTCTAAAAGGAACAAAGTTTTATCAAATCTATCTAGTGCAACCTCGAAATTTTCAAACACGTTTTCCCCGTAACATACCAGATTCGGCCGTGGTGTTTGGACCGGGTCTGGGGTGTTACAATTGTGGTATGTAACATCCCCAAACCCGACCCATTCACTACGACCGAATCTGGTTATGTTAGTGAAAATATTTTTCTTTACTTAGAATTTAAAACACGAAAAATTTACTATCTTTCTGGCAAAACCCGTGTACTTTTAAAACTATACTTTTGGACCTTGAAATTAAATAAAAGTGTCCATTTTAAAGCACTTTATTAACCCATGAATACTTTGAATAAAAAATCATTTCCCCAAGCTTATAATTAAATTTTTACCAAGTCATAATCAAATTAAAATAAAATAGTAAAAATAATAATTAAGTAATTTCCAAAGTAAATAAATAAAAGGCCCTTATTACACAATTTTTGAAAGATCAAATACTTAATAAAAACAGCTTAAAATATTTAAACTTCTCTTCCTGCATGGGCCACCATGTGTCTTCTCCGATCCCGGTCCAACTATGCGTCACCTGAAATGGTTAATGAAAGAGTGAGTCCACTGACTCAGTGCATAATCAAAACACAGATTCCCACACGTATGGGCTTGGCCCAATACCATACCATTCTCGTAACAAGTCATGCAAATATGCATCTCAGCCCAACCCATTGTCCAACCGTAACACCAACCTTAGCAGACTCCCTGCCCAAGGCCGTGGATAAACCACCACTGATCACATCGTGATCCAAAACCTTACCTTGGCTACTCACTGCACAAGGCCGTGGCTGAGCCACCGATCAACCCAAGTGATCCAATATCGTAAACCGTCTACGGTGATGCACATAGCCATCAACCGCCAAGATGGGCACCTAGCCAACATCTCCCTTGAGGTAGCACCTAGCTAACCCTCAAGCGCTAATGTAGCCGAGGCTAACATTAGACCACGTACATCATATGTACCTTCTTCTTTCATCGACCCCATCCACCTCCCATGTATGTAAATGCAACATGTCGATCATATCATAACATAAGAGTGGACATCACATTTTAATTATCATAACATATTTATATATACATCACAATACATAAATTTCACAAAATACTCACCACAAGGTCCAATTACCCAAACCGTGGTATTTACCACTTAGCCATTAAGATTGGCTACCACCCATCATGCATACATAAACACATTAGTAAACAAAGAACTCGAGAATTAGTGCGTTGATTACGCACCTTATTACTAGCACAATTGATCAAATCCACGAGAACGTTACTTGATTGAGAACCTTGTCGAAATTCCTAAACAATCCACGAAAGAATCGGTCATCACTTAAAACATACCACTTTGTGGCCCTTGGCCGAATTCTCACTACACCCTTACCTTGATGAATCGAACCTTAAAAGATCCTTAGTGCTCCTTTCTATGGCTACACAAGAAAGAAACAATATCAAGGCCCTAACAATAACATTCGGCCATCACCATAATACCAAAACCATCTTTTGGTTTGGCACCTCACAAGAGAAAGAAGCAAAATCGATTACTAGGAAGAGCTTACTTACTACCACGCTTGCAGAGACGAGAGAGAATACTTAACGGCCTTAAGAATCGGCTTAGCAAGATAACAAGAGGAAAATCAAAGTTTCGGCTAAGTTAACCTTCTGGCTTTGGTGAAAATAAGAAAGTAACGAAATGTTGATGGCTTAAAGAGGTTCGTCTATTGATAGTTAAAGAAGAGAAAAGCAAGAGATATTCAAAGGAGAAATGGTTTCAAATGGACAAGTAGAGGTATGTTACGTTTTGGTGTAGGTAGTGTTTGAGAAGAACAAAAGTGAAGGCTTGGGAGTAAGGCTAAAATTCGGCAACAAGGAGGCTCACACCCTTTAAATAGAGTTTGGCTACTCCCCAACCTTCAAGGATGAAAATGTCAACACAAGAACCCCCTAGCCGTCCCAACACCTTTGTCTCTCTCCCAATCCCTTGATTTCCTCCTAAAAACACTCTACACCACCCTTTCAAACAATTTCAAACTTAAGCCAACTCATCCTTCCTCCTAGCCACCCATTTAAAATAATTTGAACAAGTCAAATCCTACTTTTAAGGTGCCAAAACCGAATCCAACACTTCCCCCTTGCTCATGACGCAAAAAGAAAAGAAAATGCTGCCTCTGCAGCTCGATCCTGAGACCCCAAAGCCCCCTTGAGGCGTCACTTCTCCATGCTCTTAGTGGCATCTCCCTTGCCACTTTGCCAAGCCATTTCTTGTGTCTAATTCTCCCAAATAAATTTCTTAAGGCCTCCTCCATCCAAGCTCCCTTTTTAACCCTTAAAACTAAAAATTTTCCAGGGCATTCCACTACACTTTAGGGTTCTCAAGACCCCTAAAACTAACCCAACCACACATTGAAGTGTGCCAACCTCTGAGCTATGCACCAAACGCATAACCCCTAGAACCAGGGTGTTACAGTTATTGTCTTGGGGAGACTTGACGGCTAGTAGTTACAGTCCTTGGCTGGCTTACTGTAATCGGCTCTAAATAGCCCTTGTTATACATCCTCATACTATTCACTTTATTTTCCTTTTTCATCAGGGCTTTAAAAGTCCATTCTCCTTTTTCTTTTATTTCTGTCAGTACAACCGGTTTGGCTCGATCATCCTCCGGGTTAAAACCTGAGCTCATAGGGAAGTTCAACAATGACGATGTATTAATCTGACATTGGGGTTTGATAATGACAAGTGCCCCTTGCGGAGGCACGTCTGGTTGGACCGAGACACTTATTGGAGAATAAACGATGTCTTTATCATCATCCACACTGTCGACCACTGGGTCACCCTCTTTTTTAAGCCTTCCAGCTAGTACCTGGGTTAATTGGCTCATCACATTCATTTGATCTCGCATATCCTGTTGGATTTCAGTCAATTGCTCCTGCATCTGTATTTGCCTTTGCTCTAATTTCCCCAACCTTTGTTCCATGTCTTCTAGGTTTGTAACACCCCAAACCCGGCCCAAACATTACGACCGAATTTGGTATGTTACAGAGGAAAACATTTGGAACCCCTTTTTGTCGATTCAATCTCTGGTAAAAACATTTCATTTTTAATAGGATATTGTCATGTTTAAAACCATTGAGGTGTATGAAAAAAAAACAACACTTAGCTTTGTTGTTAAAAATCTATTAAGTCATGTTGTTACCAAATTCTGTCAATGTACCCGATGGCACAAAAATAAAACATTTGCGTTTAAATTTAAGAAAACTTGCTTAACCATATTAAAGTCATTAAGTAATTTAAAATTTCATCTAAAACATGTAAAATAATCAAAACGAACTTTTAGGAGGCCTTATTACAACTTGAATAAATAAAACCAAAAATAAAATTAAAATAACTCAAAGTTCATTTAAACCACATTTCCACTGCATGGCCACCTCGAGTCCATCCGGCTCCTCATCCGCGATCTACGAGTCACCTGAAAAAGTTAAAGGAGAAGGTGAGTCACCAAGACTCAATGTGTAACCCTTCCCTCGGTTTAATGTAACATCATACACAAGTCATAACTAAGTTTAACATGCACCCAACCTAGCCATCCAAAACACCTTTCTACCCCCGTGTACCAAACCACTGGTGGTGCCAAACAACTGGTGACCCAAAGTCACGATATCCATCAATATTGTGGTGCCAAACCACTGGTGGTGCCAAACCACTGGTGACCCGAAGTCACAAATAATAAGTTGTGGGGCCAACCCACATGTGATACCAAATCACTGGCGACGATCCCATAATATCAACCGTGGGGCCAACCCACTGTGGTGCTAAGCCACTGGGACAAGTCACTATGAGGTGCCAAACCTCTGGTGACCCAAAGTCACGAAATGTGGTACCAAACCACTGGTGTCCAAAGACACGGATATCACTTCCCCCTACACTCAAATCACCCACCATAGCATAATATGCATATATAAAATAATCATGCCAGTTATGCTTAAAAATAATAACATACACTGAACTGGTCATAAACCACATTTTTACGTATCACATATACCAAATATGTTATGCATCCATATGCATTATATCGTAAGCTCATATCGACAAGGACTTACCTGAATCATTGCTCATATCTTTACGGTATTAAATCCAAATCTACATAAATCTGGTTTAACATACACAATATATTAGCACTTTTATTAGTTATGAAGTGTGTATGTACACACCTGTTACTAACGACAGCCCTAAATCCCGAAGAGTCGATCTTGCCACACTAGATTTCCTTGCTCCTATATTCGGCCAAACATAAAGATTAGTACCAAGGCCATTTGGCGAACCCAAATAAACCCAAAGGGTTAACGCTTGAGACCCGAGACCTTACCAAAACGCCCCTTGAACATTAGCCACCACACGCTATGTGATTCCGCTTCACTTCCCTACATTCGGCAATCATACATCCATATTATTAGCCTTCGGCTTTTGAATACTAAAAGAATAGTTTACCAATATAGATCCTTACCACCACTTACCAACCGATTAATCAAGGATGAAGGCTTTGCTTGATTATTTCCAAAATCCCGGAGGCCCTACAATAAATCGGTGCCAACAAGGATAATTAACACCTTTGCTATCAAATACCGAAATCGGCTCTTACCCCTTATAAAGGTCGACAGAGAAAAAGAGAGAAGAAGAAATAGGCATTCGGCCTTAAGCCCTTACCTTCTCAAATCAATTGAAAAAGAATTCCCGAGGAGATTTATGCCTCTCTTAATATTCGGCCAAAGTGAATCTAATAGGAGAGAAGAGATTTCGGCAGCAAGAGTTGAGGATATTCGGCTAATAGAGAAAGAAAAAGAAATAGTGGAAAAGGGAGATAGGGGTTTCGGCAAAGAAGAGAGTAGAGGGGATTTCAATTTTAATCAAAAAGAAGAAAAGAAGTAGAGGATTAATAGTGGTTTCAGTTTTGAGAAAAGATGAAAAAGAAGGAAAAAGAGGTGGAATGTGGGTAAATGCTAGCCGAAAATGTCATGTAAATGCCTAAGATAATTTGGCCTCCCTCCTCTACATAGTTCCCTTGCCGAATACTCCTCTCCAACAAAGAGTCTTAGATTCAGCCAACACCTTGAATCACTGTTGGCCAACCATTTAAAATTTTCAAATAAAAAAAAATCCTTATTATCTTGAAGAGTTTGAATTGAGCACTACTCCCTCCTCTCTTGCCGTCAAAATAAAGAGCAGAAAAAGAGAATTCTGCTACTCAAACCTAGGCTCCCTTGCTCCCCTTGGTGGCGTCAATACCAATACTTAAGTGGCATCCCTTGCCGTTTTTCCAAGGCCTTATTAGTGTCAAATATTCCCTTTTTAAAACTTGTAACCCCCTATTTACTATGGCTCCTTGTCTTTTTAAAGCTTACAAATGAAATTTCCTACTATTCGAGCCTACTCAAGGTCCATAACTAAGTCTTATTACACCATAAATAGTATTACAGCAATCCAAACATATGCACAACAATACAATCACAAATAACCCCCAATTTAGGATGTTACAGTTCTACCCCCTTAAAAATAATTTAGACCTCGAAATTACCTGATCAGAAGAGTTGGGGGTATTGCTGCCGCATCACATCCTCGGGTTCCCACGTAGCCTCCTCCACACCATGGTTTTCCCATAGCACTTTCACCAAAGGTACTGACTTCCTACGTAGAACTTTGACATCTCGATCTAAGATCTGGACTAGTTCCTCTTCGAAAGATAAGTCCGAGTTTACCTCGATCTTTGCCACTGGCACAACATGTGATGGATCTGACCAATATCGTCTAAGCATTGACACATGGAAGACGTCATGAATCTATCTTAACTCTACTGGCAGCTCGAGCTGATAAGCTACCGATCTCACTCACTTCAACACTGTATATGGCTAGATGAACCTAGGGCTTAGCTTCCCTTTTCGCCCAAATCTCAATACCTTCTTCCAAGGCGACACCTTCAGAAAAACTTTATCTCCTACTGTATATTCCATTTCCTTGCGCTTAAGATCAGCATAAGACTTCTGCCTATCTGATGCTTCCTTGAGACGGGACCAAATCACCTTAACTTTATCTTCAGTTTCTGCCACCAACTCTGGACCCAAAACTTGTCGTTCACCCAACTCCGTCCAACACGTAAGAGTACGGCATTTTCATCCATACAGTGCTTCATATGGTGCCATCTGGTACTCGCTTGATAACTATTGTTATAAGTGAATTCCGTCAACGGTAGATACTCCTCCCAACTACCACTGAAATCCAAAATACAGCCCCTTAGCATATCTTCCAAGATCTGAATCACCCTTTCCGATTGCCCGTCAGTTTGTGGCTGAAAAGCTGTACTGAAATCCAACCTCGTTCCCAAAGCCTGATGCAAAGCTCTCCAGAACCTTGACGTGAACCTCGGATCCCTATCCGAGATAATCGATACTAGCACACCATGCAATCTTACTATCTCGGCTAATATAACTTCGCTAGCTTTTGAAGCGAATAATCCACTCTCACCGGTATGAAATGAGCTGACTTGGTTAGTCGATCCACAATTACCCAGACCGAGTCTTTCTTACTAGACGTGAGGAGTAGCCCGCTGACAAAGTCCATAGTGATCCTTTCCCATTTCCACTGGGGATCTTTACTGGTTGAAGTAAACCTGATGGCAACTGATGTTCAGCCTTAACCTGCTGACACGTCAGACACCTTCTCACAAATTCAGTTACTTTGCTCTTCAGCCCTGGCCACCAGAACTGTTTCCGCAAATCTCTATACATCTTGCTACATCCCAGATGCATCGCGTATGGGCTGCTATGTGCATCTTGAAGAATTCTTTGCCTCAATTCCACATCCTTCGGCATACAAGCTCGCCCTTGAAAGTATAGTACTCCATCACCAGACAAACTATACCCTTCTAAACCACTATCTTGAACTTGCAATCTCCGTGCATTTAAACTTTCATCTACTAACTATTTTTCCTTAATCTCTTTGATCCAAGTCAGCTAAACTTGTAGTTCTGCCAAAAGACTTCCATTGTCATACAAACTGAGGTGAGCAAACATTGCCCTTAAGTCCGTCACGACCTTCTGGCTCAACGCGTTAGCACCACGTTAGCCTTGCCCGGATGGTACTCAATTGAATAGTGTAGTCCTTCAACAGCTCAATCCATCGACGCTGCCTCAAGTTCAAATCCTTCTGAGTCAAAAGATACCTCAAACTTTTGTGATCCGTGTAGACTATCGACTTTTCAGTATACAAGTAATGCCTCTATATTTTCAAAGCGAAGACTACTGCCGCTAATTACAAGTCGTGAGTCGGATAGTTAACTTCATTCGGTCTTAGCTGACGGGATGCATAAGCCACTACTTTCCCTTCTTGCATCAACACACATCCCAAACCAGTATAGGAAGCATCACAGTAAACCGTGAACAACTTTCATGCCTCAGGCTGTACCAGAATCGGAGCTTCTATCAGAATCTTCCTTAGCTTGTCGAAAATTTCCTGTTGTTTCTCCGACGATACAAATGGAACTCCTTTCCTTAGTAACTTAGTCAGCGGTGCCGCGATCAAAGAGAATCCTTCCACAAATCTTCGATAGTACCCTGCCAGACCCAGAAAACTCCGAATTTCTGCCACCGACATAGGCGGTTTCCAATCCAACACCGCTTCGACCTTGCGAGGGTCCACTCTAATCCCTTCAGCTGACACTACGTGACCTAAGAAAGCCACCTCCCTAAGCCAAAATTCACACTTACTGAATTTGGCAAATAACTGCTTCTCCCTCAGTACTTGTAGAACTATTTGCAAGTGCATGTCATGTTCTTCCTCCGTCTTTGAGTAAACCAATATGTCATCTATAAACACCACGACAAACTGATCCAAATACTGCTGAAACACCCTATTCATTAAGTCCATGAATGCTGCTGGTGCGTTGGTCAACCCATCACCAAAAACTCGTAATGCCCATACCGAGTACGGAATGCCGTCTTATGAACATCAACCTCCTTTACTTTAAGTTGATGATACCCCGACCTAAGATCTATCTTCGAGAAAACCGATGCACCCTTTAGCTGGTCAAACAAGTCATCAATCCGGGGCAACGGATACTTGTTTTTGATCGTTAACTTGTTTAGTTGGCAGTAGTCGATACACATTCGCATTGAACCATCCTTTTTCTTGACAAATAGAATAGGTGCTTCCCACGGAGATATACTTGGTCGAATAAACCCTCGGTCCAACAACTCCTGAATTTGAGCCTTCAGCTCCACCAATTCCTTTGGCGCCATTCAGTATGGTTCTATAGACACAGGCGTCGTTCCGGGCAACAAGTCTATACCGAATTCGACTTCTCGATCCGGAGGCAGACCCGGAAGTTCTTCTGGAAACACACCAGCGAATTCCCTTACTATTCAGACATTCTCCACTGCCGACTCCTTAGCCTCCAAGGCACATATTCGAACCAAAAACGCTTCACAACCTTTCCTGACCATTTTCTCCGCCTTCAGTACAGAGACCACATTTGATAAGTATTCCCTTCTGATACCTATCATTACCACCTCCTTGCCTTCCATTGTTCTCAACACCATGCGCTTTAGTCACAAGAATCCAAATCGGCTTGGTACCTTACCAGCCAATCCATTCCGAGAATCAGATCGAATTCTTGAAATGGCAGCTCCATCAAATCCGCTAAGAACACTACCCCTTGGAGTTCTAGGGGTACATCCCTATATAACTTGTTTACTTCTACAGAGTGACCTAAAGGGCTAACTACTGTCATCTCCCTAGAAATAGTTTCAAAGTCTAGGTTCATAGTCTCTACTATGCTACTAGCAACGTATGAATGCGTCGAACCCACATCAATCAATGCAACATATGGAAGACCAAAAATTAGGAACGTACCGGTTATGACGTCCGATGCGTCACCCTCCTCTCGACGCCTCGCTGCGTAGACTAAACCAGGCTGCCTTACTTCTGTGTTGCCTACACCTCTGCCCGGTATTCCGCGACCTCGACTAGAACCATTGCCTCCTCTACCATTGCCCCGACCCCTCTGTGGTGGTCCGTCATTTCTAACCTGAGCACAGTTCTAACCCTCTGGCTGATTTTTAGCTATCTTTCGAGGGCAATCCCTCACACGGTGGTCCAACGATCCACATTCAAAGCATCTTCTTTCACCGGTCCAACATCCTCCCCAATGTGATTAGCAGCCATGGGCCTTCCTACCTAATTCGGCCCACTCTGCCTAGCCCTTTTCTGTGCATTACTACCTGATCCAGACGACCCAAAGCCTCTTTTTTGCTTGTTCCTTTCGTAGTTCTGTCTCACGGACTCCTTGATCCCTTCGACTACCTTAGCCTTTTCCACTAGGAAAGAAAACTCACGCTCCTACTGTGGAGCAATCAGCAACCTTAGCTCATCCCTGAGTCCGTCTTCAAAGCGGACACAACGTTCATGCTCCGTTGACACAATTCCCTGAGCATAGCAGCTCAACCTCAAGAATTCGGCTTCATACTCAGACACAGACTTATTCCCTTGCACCAACCTCAGAAAAGCTTTCCTCTGAGCATCAATGTAACTGGTGCCCACATACTTCTTCTAATAAGCTGTTTTGAAATACTCCCAAGTAAGATCATCTGCCGTGGCACCATCCCGAATCGTGAGCCACCACTGATATGACTCATCCTTTAGAAGCGATACCGCTCCTTTCAGCTTCTCCTCATTCGTCAGATCGAGATCATTTATGATCCTCTCAGTTGATTCTAGCCAATACTCTGCCGTACTGGGTGCCACTCTCGATACACCCTGGAATACCTCAGCTCCGTTGGCTCGGAGTCGCTCGGGTATAGATTTTTGAGCTCCTGTACCTCCACTTGCCCCAGCCACCATCTCAAGGACTCGCAACATAGCCTGCGATACTGCCTCCCCTCTCTTCTGATCCTGCTCCTCAGCTCCAAAAGTTGGGGGGTGGTAGTGGCGGTGGTACCTCATTCTCAGACCCCGACCCGACCTAACGGGTTCTGACACGGTTATCCTGCCCCTACCGCGTCCACGACGGCCACGTCCTCCAGAGCTCATTTCTAACTATTGTGCTTTAATCTGATTAAGAAATTTTATGGATTAGTACTTGTTTCATTGATTATCCGCGAAAGAATCTTATGGAAGAGTTTAGAAGTTGTTCTTTCGATCAATCAAAGTTTCAAGTCCTCTATCCTAGTTCACAGAAAAGCACATCCATTCCCTAATATCTTTCATACACATTCACTCTTCGGACATTTCTGTCCATTCCTATCCCAGGGGTATTTTCGTCATTTTTCTACAGGGGTATTTTCGTAATAAATCAGGGAAATTTTGAAAACTTTAATAAATCAGGACATTTTGAAATTTCCAAAACTGAAGGGTATTTTCAAAAATTTCACAAATTGAAGGTATGGCAGAATTTTAAAATCTAGGGGTATTTCAGTAATTTTGTCAATCAGGGTAATTTTGTAAATTTCCAAAGTCAGGGTATTATTTTGAAATACAGGGTTTTTTGATACTTTTGCAAAGTAAGAAAATTTTATTGAAATCGGGGTAATATGGTAATTTTAGAAACCAATGGCATTTTCGTAATTTTGCCACTAGGGGCATTTTGGTAATTTGGTAAGTCGAACATATTTTGAAAATTTCCCAAAAATAAATTTCTTGCTACTATTTAAAAAGGGTACTTTAATGATTTTAAAACTAGAGTTTTCATAAAAACATGGCTAATCCCTTTCGGGTTTTATTTATTGTGTTTAGCCTATGACCGAGTCCTCTTGGTTAGGGTGAACCGAAGCTACGCACCAGGTAGGATTCCTGCGAAGAGGAGGTGAGTCACTAGGACTGCTTAAGTACCAGGCTCTTCTGGATCCAATCCTAGACATGCGCACAGGGGTTACCACACCCTAACTCGGCGACTTGGTCATAGGTTTGTTTAATTAGGCATTTAAAGTCTTATGTACTTTGTTGGGGTAAACTAGTCCTAGGGTTCAAACACTTATCATACTATCTACGTTCCACAGCTACTCTTCTACAGATAATAATCCACACAGCATTTAGAAGTACTTACCTGGGTGGATTGGTGCCGGAGACTCGATGCCATGCTGTTTAAAAAACCATTTTCATAATATTTCACAAAGGCCTGCCAAACCATTTTGGGCCTTGGGCCCCCACAGTCGAGTTTTGAACTGGGCTCTGATACCAATTTTGTAACACCCCAAACCCTGTCCAAACATTACGACCGAATTTGGTATGTTACAGAGGAAAACATTTTGGAACCCCTTTTTGTCGATTCAATCTTTGGTAAAAACATTTCATTTTTAATAGGATATTGTCGTGTTTAAAACCATTGAGGTGTATGAAAAAAAAAACAACACTTAGATTTGTTGTTAAAAATCTATTAAGTCATGTTGTTACCAAATTCTGTCAATGTACCCGATGGCACAAAAATAAAACATTTGCGTTTGAATTTAAGAAAACTTCCTTAACCATATTAAAGTCATTAAGCAAATTTAAAATTTCATCCAAAACATGTAAAATAATCAAAACGAACTTTTAGGAGGCCTTATTACAACTTGAATAAATAAAACCAAAAATAAAATTAAAATAACTCAAAGTTCATTTAAACCACATTTCCACTGCATGGCCACCTCGAGTCCATCCGGCTCCTCATCCGCGATCTAAGAGTCACCTGAAAAAGTTAAAGGAGAAGGTGAGTCACCAAGACTCAATGTGTAACCCTTCCCTCGGTTTAATGTAACATCATACACAAGTCATAACTAAGTTTAACATGCACCCAACCTAGCCATCCAAAACACCTTTCTCTACCCCGTGTGGTACCAAACCACTGGTGGTGCCAAACAACTGGTGACCCAAAGTCACGATATCCATCAATATTGTGGTGCCAAACCACTAGTGGTGCCAAACCACTGGTGACCCGAAGTCACAAATAATAAGTTGTGGGGCCAACCCACGTGTGATACCAAATCACTGGCGACGATCCCATAATATCAACCGTGGGGCCAACCCACTATGGTGCTAAGCCACTGGGATAAGTCGCTATGAGGTGCCAAACCTCTGGTGACCCAAAGTCACGAAATGTGGTACCAAACCACTGGTGTCCAAATACACGGATATCACTTCCCCCTCCACTCAGATCACCTACCATAGCATAATATGCATATATAAAAGAATCATGCCAGTTATGCTTAAAAATAATAACATACACTGAACTGGTCATAAATCACATTTTTACGTATCACACATACCAAATATGTTATGCATCCATATGCATTATATCGTAAGCTTATATCGATAATGACTTACCTGAATCCTTGCTCATACCTTTACGGTATTAAATCCAAATCTACATAAATCTGGTTTAGCATACACAATATATTAGCACTTTTATTAGTTATGAAGTGTGCATGTACACACATGTTACTAACGACAGCCCTCAATCCCGAAGAGTCGATCTTGCCGCACTAGATTTCCTTGCTCCTATATTCGGCCAAACATAAAGATTAGTACCAAGGCCATTTGGCGAACCCAAATAAACCCAAAGGGTTAACGCTTGAGACCCGAGACCTTACCTAAACGCCCCTTGAACACTAGCCACCACACGCTATGTGATTCCGCTTCACTTCCCTACATTCGGCAATCATACATCCATATTATTAGCCTTCGGCTTTTGAATACTAAAAGAATAGTTTACCAATATAGATCCTTACCACCACTTACCAACCGATTAATCAAGGATGAAGGCTTTGCTTGATTATTTCCAAAATCCCGGAGGCCCTACAATAAATCGGTGCCAACAAGGATAATTAACACCTTTACTATCAAATACCGAAATCGGCTCTTACCCCTTATAAAGGTCGACAGAGAAAAAGAGAGAAGAAGAAATAGGCATTCGGCCTTAAGCCCTTACCTTCTCAAATCGATTGAAAAAGAATTCCCGGGGAGATTTATGCCACTCTTAATATTCGGCCAAAGTGAATCTAATAGGAGAGAAGAGATTTCGGCAGCAAGAGTGGAGGATATTCGGCTAATAGAGAAAGAAAAAGAAATAGTGGAAAAGGGAGATAGAGGTTTCGGCAAAGAAGAGAGTAGAGGGGATTTCGATTTTAATCAAAAAGAAGAAAAGAAGTAGAGGATTAATAGTGGTTTCGGTTTTAAAAAAAGATGAAAAAGAAGGAAAAAGAGGTGGAAGGTGGGTAAATGCTAGCTGAAAATGTCATGTAAATGCCTAAGAAAATTCGACCTCCCTCCTCTACATAGTTCCCTTGCCGAATACTCCTCTCCAACAAAGAGTCTTAGATTCGGCCAACACCTTGAATCACTCTTGGCCAACCATTTAAAATTTTCAAATAAAAAAAATCCTTATTATCTTGAAGAGTTTGAATTGAGCACTACTCCCTCTTCTCTTGCCATCAAAATAAAGAGCAGAAAAAGAGAATCCTGCTACTTGAACCTAGGCTCCCTTGCTCCCCTTGGTGGCGTCAATGCCAACACTTAAGTGGCATCCCTTGCCGTTTTTCCAAGGCCTTATTAGTGTCAAATATTCCCTTTTTAAACTTGTAACCCCCTATTTACTATGGCTCCTTGTCTTTTTAAAGCTTACAAATGAAATTTCCTACCTCTCGAGCCTACTCAAGCTCCATAACTAAGTCTTATTACACCATAAATAGTATTACAGCAATCCAAACATGTGCACAACAATACAATCACAAATAACCCCCAATTTAGGATGTTACAAGGTTAACTGAAATAATTTCATCTAATTATGGTCTTTCTACAAATTTTAATACATGTGATATGATGTAATGTAAATGCATGGAATGAATGGAAAAAGAAAGAGAGGCGTTGATTATGAATTCAATTCCATTAGAAGAACTTTTCTAGAAAATAAATTTCTTTACATAAAATGGATTGCATATGCGGCTTTGTCCTCATAGTCCAGGTGAAAACACCAATCTTTTTCTTCGTATCTGAATGTTATGGACGTGTCCAGTGAACTTTCTCAATAGATGCCTCTTCTAGCTTCTTGCTGTTTGGTCCAGGCCGTACCTCTTCACTAACTTATCCTCCACGATGTTCATTGAGACATGATGACTCTCGAATAATCCTTGTCGGCTTGAATCTTCGGGCAAAGTCTTGTATTCTTCTGCGGACTATCAGCCTTCTCTCGTTGTTTACTTAGGCTATGTTCGAACGACCGTATTATAATATACTTTATCAATTAACCCATTTCCTTATGACAAACTCTTCTATTTAGCAATCGAATATGAATCAACACCTCTTTTCTAAGATGATGTGATGCAATGCAATGAAAACAAAAGAAGCACATTAGCACAACAGAAATAAACAACTGAATGATGTACCTAATTGTGTGACCTATAACACCCCAAACCTGGCCCAAACGCTACGGCCGGATCTGGTATGTCACTTAAGGGATTTTACAAAACATGTCGCATTTTGGAAAACAATTATTAGGTTTAAACCTTTATTCCGAAAGCTAGAGGATTCATTAAAGTATAAAATATTATGTTACCAATTATTTTGATGGATTTTTTAAATAAAAACTGAAATTTCATACATGTCTTAACTTAATTGAAAACATAAAACTTAAGACCCAGTAATAAAAGCCCAACATAAAACCAAAGCATAATTAATAGTCTAATGGCCCATGGCCTTATTACAAGGGGATTTAAAACCCATTAAATCAATGTTATAAAAATAATAAACTGAAAGCCTTTTTGCTGAATCCAAATATTCTTTTGCATTGCCACCTCGCGTTCCTCTCCAGCCAGGTCCGATGCACTAGGTGTCACCAGAAATTGTTGAATTAAAAGGGTGAGTCGCGAGACTCAGTGTGCAACATTCATGCACCATTAGATTTGGGCTTTAGCCCCATAAAATAGAATAATTAACATACATAGCACAAAAATAATATGCAAAGCCCAACCAAAATGCTAGGTTTCCATTCGCTACACGCCCCCGTACCAGCCATTCACACCATTGGGGATTTCTACAATCAACCCACACCGTTACACGCCTTGATGGTAGTCGTGCTGCTCATCATCAGATCATGGTCGTAGCCATTACAACAGATCACGGAAGAAGTCGCTACAACAAATCACGGTAAGGAACCGCTACAACAGATCACGGTAAAAACCGCTACAACATATAACTTCCTCCTTTCATCAAACCCAACCCATGCAATCACATAAAATTATTATTCTTATATCATTTACTCACAACATTCACTAACCTGGTGATTTGCTTTTACCCTCTTTGGGTTTCCGTCATTATGCCGGGATTTTGGCATTTATCAAAACATATAAGACTTATAATCATATATTAATCAAACAGATCTAAATAGTGTGGAGAGTTACACACCTGATATCGCGAAATCCAATATTCTTGGTCGATGTCTTTGCTATCCGGATCTATTATCCTAAATGTAAAGCCTTGCTCAAAAGCCGAAAAAACACACAAAGATTTAGCCCCTTCAACAATCGGCCAACGTTAATAAATCCCAAATTACACGTTAAAACTAATAGATCCCTTACCTTGAAATCTCGAAAGTAACACGATTCAAATGTTACTGATCCTTGACTTAGAGATCTAGGCGATTGACTCTACTAAAGTTCCCTTCAGATTTCGGCACAAGTAGGCACCACAGAAGCAATTCGGCAATCACAGGAGATGAGATCTAGGGATTTCGGCTTTTAGGAAAATCTCGAAAAAAGTATGAACAAGAGAAGGCTGATGTGTTTTTGGCTTTTAAAATACTTGAGTGAAGAGTTTCAGTTTCTGACAGGAAAAGAGAAGAAGAAAAGAAAACAAGGAAGGGACTTGAAGATTTCGGCTAGGAAGAAAAAGAATGGAAAGAGTTTCGACTTTTGAATCAAGGTAAAGATGATGGATTAGGCTTAGAGATTTCAGCTTTTGTAGAGAATGAAGAAGAAGATGGAACTTTAGGAGTTTTCGGCTTTTACTCAGAGAAGAAGAGAAAAGAATAAGAGAAAAACCCAAATGCCGAAATTGAAGAGATATTCCCCTTATTTATAGAAATTTCGGCACTTACCTAACCTTGCAGATAAATCCTATCTTTTCTCTTTTATCTTAATCTACTAGCTCATCTAAAAGAGACTTAATTATCTCTAACTCTTCCCCCCTTTATCAGCATATTATCCATATATTTTAATCATTAAAATCCTTAAATTTTAGCCTTTATCTGCTTATTATCCACATAAAATAAATTCCTAAATAGTAGCCTTTATCTGCTTATTATCCACATATTTTAAACATTAAAACCCCTAAATTTTAGCCTTGTTGCCATCCACCCCACCTAATCCTAATGCCCCAAATTAGCTTACTTAAATTAAAAGAATTGGGCTCCATGAAACTTAAATTTGGGCCCCTTACTCCCTTGTGTGGCGTCACCTCCTAAGATTGGGCCACAAGCCCACTTTGGTATTTTAAACATATATACTACCTTTTAAACCCTATAATGCCCAAACAGATAATTTTAATCAAGGCCTCTACCTAAGCCTGAGCCCAATTTTATATGCCTATATTTATGCCGAATGATTAGGATGTTATGATCGGAATGAATCTAATGCTCCTAACTAAATGTATTATGGACGACATTTGCATGAATGCAGAATGTCATGAGAATGATCCTTTTTTTAAATGCTTAGGGTTGTCACTGCTCATCGTCCATTAGAGTTTTACTACTAACGTATTACGCAGCTACCTCGCTCGGCTGGTACTTTGCCAAAAAAACCCAAAGAAACAATCATATTTTGCTCAAATGACTTGCCCCAATGTAATTTCAAGGTCCATTCTATGGTACCTACGAGACTTTAAGGCTTATACCAGCTTCAGACCCTCTCACTGCAATTCAGGGGTACAGGATCTGAATCCTTTCCCATCAATTTGGTCTGTTACAGTTCCTCGAATGCCATAGCAAGATATATATGTTTGCAGAATATCATTTTTCCTCTTGAAAAAGATCCTTTCTTCGATTGGGTTGGCATTGCTAGTTTTAGGATTCTAACATCAACACAATATCTCACTTTTTGTGTTCCATCGTTAGTTTTGACAGAAACTCCAAGGAGATAGTCTTAATTTAGACTCTTTCTTCTCAAATATCTTCACCCCTAAGCTTAGTGAGCTCTAAACAATAGACCTGTGTCAGGTTCTCGTATCATTTAGAAACTTTCAAAGTAATATGCGAAACTCCTTTTATGAATGTGTTATTAGTCCACTAATCGTTATTTCAATGCAAAATGCTTGAAAAAGATCATAATGATGGATGAAATAGAAATTCATTGAGAGCTAAGCTCGAAATGAATAGATTAATCAAGATATCAAATTTTGAAAAAGGACAAAATGAGGATGAATTATTCAAGATAACAAATGAAATTTATTGGAAGCATATCTTGAAAAGAATAAAGTAATCAAAGATAGTAAATTCAATCTGGGTAAGATGAAAACTAGGTGCCATAGATATCACAGCATGAGCATCTCTGTTCAAACTTCTTGAGGACCATTTTAAACTCAATATGTGTTTAGGGGATCTTGAGTACTCTGTTGATGCCCAAAGACGTAACATCTCTCCTTCTTGTTAATTCGGAGAAAGCGAGGCTACCGCAGGCCCCATTTTTATTAAAATTTGAATTGCTCTTTTTGGGTTTTCAACTTGAAACACCCCGCACCCGGCCCACGAGCCTGAACCGGATCTGGTATGTTCCTTAAGAAAATCGATTTCAAAATTCTTGGTTACTTAGAGAAAGTTTGTGTAATTTTGAGAAAAATATTGGTTTGGGTTGGCTTAAGTTGGAAACCTATAAATTTTATTTGGAAATACATTTAGTTAAAGGTGACAAAATAATTTGGGGTTTACTTAAAGAAATAATTTTACTTAAAGGTGACAAAATAAGCCAAGAGTCCTTGCCTTGGCCACCACTCTTCCTTATGATAATATTATCTCCTTTATTTAAAATAAAATATCCTCAAATAATCCAATTAAAAAAAAATCCTTTATTTATCACTTATTATTCACATATTTATGAAAATAAAACACCTCTCTTTTTAAACACATGTGCCGCCCACCTCGTACCTTCTCCTGGAAGTAAAATTAAAACCCCTTTTTATTTGCTTCTCAAATGACTCGAACTCAGGCCCATTCCTCCTGCATATGGCGCCATTTCCATAGGCCCTAAGTGGCATCTTCAGGCCACTTTTCCAAGCCTGTTTGTGTATCAAATTTTACCAACTTTTTCTTTTAAGGCCATCTTGCCCTTATTTCCTATTTTAAACTTTAAAATTTGACATTTCTGCATCATTTCTAAGTTTCCTAAAATTTTCGATCGGCTCTGTAACTTGCCATTTTTCTTACATTTCCAGGTTTCCCGAAATGTTCAGGTTTCCAAAAATGTTCATTTCCATTTCTGAACCATTTCCTTACATTTCTAGGTTTCCAAAAATATCAAAAATTTATTCATAATGCTTAAGATTTGTCATTTCATACAATTAAACCAAAAATGCATAGGCCCTTTCCAGGATGTTACAGTTCTACCCCCCTTAAACAAAATTTCGTCCTCGAAATTTCCTAACTAAACAACTGAGGGTATTGCTGTCGCATTGTCTCTTCTGACTCCCATGAAGCTTCTTCCGATCCATGGTTGCGCCATAACACCTTGACTAGAGGTACTGACTTTCTCCGTAGTACTTTCACATCACGTTCCAGGATTCGAATCGGCTCTTCCTCGTAGGATAAGTCCGGCCTTAGCTCCACTTCTTCAACAGGTACCACATGAGATGGATCCGATCGATAGCGACGTAGCATGGATACATGGAATACGTCGTGCATTAGCTGCAACTCTGGTGGCAACTCCACTTGGTATGCCACTGGTCCAACTCGCTTTAGTACTCGATAGGGCCCTATAAACCTTGGGCTTAACCTCCCTTTGCGACCGAACCTCATTACCTTCTTCCAAGGTGAGACTTTCAGAAACACTTGGTCTCCCACTTCAAACTTAATTTCCTTTCGCTTAAGGTCTGCATACGACTTCTGCCTATCAGAGGCTTCCTTCAACCTTGCCCGGATTATCTCAACCTTCTCCTCAGTTTCTGCCACTAACTCCGGACCCAAAACACGATGTTCTCCTAACTCAGTCCAACAAGTAGGAGTTCTACACTTTCGACCATACAATGCTTCATATGGTGCCATCCGAATGCTTGCCTGATAGCTATTATTGTAGGCGAACTCAGCTAGAGGCAAGTAATCTTCCCAACTTCCCCGGGAATCCATCACACAGCCTCTTAGCATATCCTCTAACACTTGTATAACTCGTTCAGACTGCCCGTCTGATTGTGGATGAAACGCCGTAGTGAAATCCAACTTAGTGCCTAACGCTTGATGAAGTGCCTTCCAAAATCGAGACGTAAACCTTGGGTCTCTGTCGGAGATGATCGATGTTGGTACTCCGTGTAACCTCACAACCTTCGCCACATATAACTTAGCCAACTTCTGAAGAGAATAATCCATTCTTACTGGGATAAAGTGCGCGGACTTGGTCAAATGGTCCACTATCACCCATACCGAGTCCTTCTTAGTAGGCGTAAGGGGAAGCCCACTAACGAAGTCCATGGTAATTCTCTCCCACTTCCATTGGGGAACTTCGATTGGTTGAAGCAATCTGATGGGACTTGGTGTTCACCTTTTTAACTTGGCGACACGTCAAACATTTCCCCACAAATTCGGTCACCTCTCGTTTGGATCGGACCACCAAAATTGTTCCCTTAGATCTCTATACAACTTGATGCCTCCAGATGCATAGCATAAGGGCTACCATGCGCTTCCCGAAGAATCCTTTGTCTCAACTCCTTATCCTTCGGCATAAAGACCTTTCCCTTGTAGCACAATACTTCTTCATCTTTGACGCCATAGTCCTTTAATCCTCCTTGCTGTATTTGCTGTAACTTAGTATTTAAGTTCTTATCAGCCAACTGTCCCTCTTTTACCTCCTTTAGCCATGTGGGCTTGACTTGTAACTCTGCCAACAGGCTTCCATCATCATACAGACTTAAATGAGCGAACAAAGCCCTTAAATCTGACACAACCTTCCTACTCAGGGCATCGGCTACCACATTCGCCTTGCCCGGATGATATTCTATCGAACAATCATAGTCTTTCAGTAATTCCACCCACCTTCGTTGCCTCAAGTTCAACTCCTTCTGAGTCACCAAGTACTTAAGGCTCTTGTGGTCCGTGTAGATCACTGACCTTTCTCCATAAAGGTAGTGTCTCCAAACCTTGAGGGCGAAAACCACTGCTGCTAGTTCCAAGTCATGGGTTGGATAATTAACCTCATGAGGCCTTAATTGCCGAGACGCATACGCGACCACTTTACCATCTTGCATTAGCACACAGCCTAACCTCGTGTGCAAAGCGTCACAGTATACTATGAAATCCTTGCCTGCCTCTGGCTGAATTAACACTGGAGCTTCCGTTAACACCCTCTTAAGCTTTTCAAAGCTCTCCTGCTGCTTATTAGTCCATTCAAAGGGTACTTCCTTTCTTAGCAACTTTGTCAAAGGCGCGGCTATTGACGAGAACCCTTCCACGAACCTTCTGTAATAGCCTGCCAAGCCTAAGAAACTTCGAATTTCAGCCACGGACCTAGGTGGTTTCCAATCCAACACTGCTTCAATCTTCCTAGGATCCACTCTTATTCCTTCTGCGGATACCACATGTCCTAGGAATGCCACCTCCTTAAGCCAAAATGCACACTTGCTGAACTTGGCATAGAGCTTCTTCTCCCTTAACACTTCCAACACATCTCGGAGATGCTCATCATGCTCCTCCTCCGACTTCGAGTACACCAAAATATTGTCAATGAACACAACGACGAACCTATCCAGGTAGGGTTGGAAAACCCGATTCATCATGTCCATGAACGCGGCTGGAGTGTTCGTCAACCCAAATGGCATCACTACAAACTCAAAGTGGCCATATCTTGTCCTAAAAGTGGTCTTATGGATATCAGCCTCCTCCACCTTCAACTGATGATATCCCGACCTTAAGTCGATCTTTGAAAATACTGCGGCCCCCTTCAGCTGATCGAACAAGTCATCGATCCTTGGCAAAGGATACTTATTCTTAATGGTCAGCTTATTCAACTGACGGTAGTCTATGCACATACGCATAGTTCCATCCTTCTTCCTCACAAATAGGACCGGTGCTCCCCACGGAGACATACTGGGTCGGATGAACCCACGATCCAACAGTTCTTGGATTTGAGCCTTGAGCTCCACTAACTCCTTCGGCGCCATTCGGTATGGTGCGATTGACACAGGAGCTGTTCCCGGTAGCAAATCTATTCCAAACTCCACCTCTCTATCTGGGGGTATTCCTGGTAATTCATCTGGGAACACATCTACGAAGTCCCTTATCGTCGTAACTCCATGAACACCTTTACCTTTTCCTCCCAACGCACTTACGAAGGCTAAGAACGCCTCGCACCCCTTCCTAACCATCTTCTCAGCCTTCAGCGCCGAAACTACGTTGGACAAGTAGTTCCTCCTTTCTCCGATCATCACTACTACCTCATCCTCGAGGGTTCTAAGTTCCATACGTTTAGCCGCACAATCCAACACGGCTCGATGCTCTACTAGCCAATCCATTCCAAGTATAAGCTCAAACTCTCCGAAGGGTAACTCCATTAAGTCAGCTCGAAAGTTCACTCCCTGAATCTCTAGGGGTACATTCCGAAAAATCTTATCTATTACTACAGTTTGGCCTAATGGGCTTACTACAGTCATATGCTTATCAGAGAGTTTAGAGTCTAGGCCTAGTGTTTCCACTACACTACATGCAACATATGAATGGGTCGAGCCCACATCAATAAGAGCAAAATAGGGCTTGTTATAAACAAAGAACGTACCGATTATAACATCCGGTGCGTCTCCATCTTCCCTCCGGCGAACCACATAAACCAAACCCGGTTGCCTTGCTTCTACATTAGCAGCCCCTCGACCCTGTGTTCCACGGCCTCTGCCAGCACTATTACCCCTGTTGGCCGAACCACGACCCCGTTGAGGCTGCTGTCCGTCTCTACCAGCCTGACTAGCATTCTGAGCTGCTGGTCGGCTCTCATCTGGTTGCTTGGGACAATTCTTAAGCATATGGTCCTTGGACCCACACTTGAAGCATCCTCCCGTCTTTCTCCAACATTCTCCCAAGTGCCTCTTTCCACAATGCTCACAAGGGCGAGCATCGCCACTTCGTACCGGAATTTGTTGATTCTGTGGGTCGTCAACTCTAGGCCTCTTATGACCCTTTCCAGATGGCCCAAAACCTCTTTTGGGCTTATTCCTATCCACAGCCTGCTTGGTAGCATCCTTGATTCCCTCGGTCACCTTGGCCTTTTCCACCAAAGAAGAGAACTCCTGCTCCTGATGCGGTGCTATCAGCGATCTCAGTCGTCTCTCGGTCGTCCTCAAAATGACACGCTGTTCATGTTCGATCGCCACTACACCTCGAGCATAACGGCTCAACCTCAGGAATTCCGCTTCATATTCCGCGACAGACTTACTCCCTTGCACCAACCCTAGAAAAGCCTTTCTTTGCTCATCTATATACCTGGTTCCCACATATTTCTTTTGGTACGCTTCCTTAACGTACTCCCAGGTCAGATCCTCAGCCGTGGCACCATCTCGCACAATTAACCACCATTGATACGCTTCATCGCGTAACAGTGCCACCATCCCCTTTAACTTCTCCTCAGGGGTCAAGTCGAGCTCATCCATGATGCGTTACGGCGCTTCCAACCAAGATCTCACCAGTATCTTTGGTGCCACTCCCGTCATTCCACGAAACATCTCGGCTCCATTAGCTCGGAGCCGTTCAGGCACAGATTTCTGGGTTCCCAAATTTCCACCCACACCAGCCACCAATTCCAAAACTCGCAGTATAGCTCGCGACACGAAGATCTTCCCCGCGCTGAGCTTGCCGCCAAAGCCCCACACCGTGGGTGGTGGTGGTGGTGGTATCTCATTGTCAGAACCCTGACCCGATCTAACGGGTTCTGACATAGTCATCCTTTCTCTACCTCGTCCACGACGACCACGTCCTCTGGAGCTCATTTCTAGCATCGAGATCTGATTAAAAAGTTTTATGAATTAGTCTTTGTTCCACTTATTTACCCGCGAAGGAGTCTTATGAAAAGAGTTTTAGGAGTGGTTCTTTCGTATTCACACAAGCACACAGTCTTTTATTCATTCATCCATCCATCAAACAATTATGAACTTTCGTTCATTCAGAGAAACGTTGTAATTTTCATCGTTGTTATTTTTCCATTACCCAGGGGTATTTTCGTAATTTTGTCCTACATGGGCATTTTCGTAATTTTGCAAAACAAAAACTTCCTCGGTGATTTTGTCAAAAGTATTTTGGTAATTTTAAAGTCCCGGTGTAAATTTGGAAAATTTTTGAAATCCAGGGGTTTTTCGGTAATTTTGACCTCGGGGGTATTTTGGTAATTTTCCAAAAGCCAGGGTAAATTGGTAAAATTTAGTAAGTTAGGGATATTTCAAAAGTTGTAAAACTTTATGGGTTCTTTTTGAGAGTTTTGTTTTCCAAAACGGTGATGTTGCAAAAATTTTCGAAAACCAGGGTCATTTTGGTCATTTTGTAAGTTAGGGGCAATTTTGTAATTTTTTTCAAAATCAAGGTATTTTTTGATAGTTTGCAATTTAAGGTTTTTGAACATTTATAAAATAATGAAGTTTTGGCAAAATCGTTGAGAAGTTTGACATTTTGGGAATCAAGGGCATTTTGGTAATTTTACCACTAAGGGTATTTTTGTAATTTTCACCAATCGAAATTTTTTTGGAAAATTTTGTAAAGATAGTTTCCTCAAATCAAAAGAGTGATTTTAAAGGTTTTAAAACTAGGGTTTTGTTGTTTTTTTTCTTTTAAAAAAACATGGCTAGTTCCTTTTCGGGTTTTAGTCATTATGTTTAGCTTTATGACCGAGCCCTCTTTTTGTCGTGGTGAACCAAAGCTACGCACTGAGCGGGATTCGAATGGAGAGGAGGTGAGTCACGCGGATCGCTTAAATACCAAGCTCCCATCGAAACCATTCCTAGACATGCGCACGTGAGGTTGCCACACCACCGAGCCTGCGAGTTAGGGTGAACCGGCTACGCACTGTGGATTCTGCGAAGAGGAGGTGAGTCACTAGGATCGCTTAAATACTGTGCTCTTCCTGATCCAATCCTAGACATGCATACGGGGTTACCACACCCCTATCTCAGTGACTTAGCATAGGTTTGTTAAGTTCATTAAGTCTTATGGGTTTCTGTGTGTTTGAGTAGTCTAGTCCTAGGGTTCAAATTCCTATCATACTATTCTACATTCCATGCCTTTTCTACCCTTCTAAAGTTCATAATATAATTCATATAATCACCCAAATAGTTAGGGGTACTTACCTGGTGGACTGCGGGTCAGAGACTTAGGTGCCATGCCAAAACACCTGCTTTATTTCAAAGAAATCATTTGGGCTCGAATTAAAAACGTTTTGGGCCTTAGCCCACAGGCTGAGAGTTGAAAACTGGGCTCTGATACCAAACTGAAACACCCCACACCCGGCCCACGAGCCTGAACCGGATCTGGTATGTTTCTTAAGAAAATCGGTTTCAAAATTCTTGGTTACTTAGAGAAAGTTTGTGTAATTTTGAGAAAAATATTGGTTTGGGTTGGCTTAAGTTGGAAACCCATAAATTTTATTTGGAAATCCATTTAGTTAAAGGTGACAAAATAATTTGGGGTTTACTTAAAGAAATAATTTTATTTAAACTTAAAATATAAAATAGTTCATAGCATAGTAGTTAAAGAAAATAAAAGTAACTAAATAAAACTATGGCCATTTCGGCCTTATTACATCAATAATTCCCAAACTTAAAAACTTAAAATACTTAATAGAAATAAAGTCCCAAATAATAAAAATCCTTGCTTGCTGTGCATGGCCACCTTTAGCTCCTGCCGACCGGTCCATTATTGCTCATTACTCAAAAATAGTCCCACAAAGGGTGAGTCAACAGACTCAATGTGTACACAAACTAACAATCAACAATTCGAGCATACATGTTCATATCAAAGACATATTCATATAAAAATGATGCAACTCCAACCCAAGCCTAGTTATCCATCCGCTACACACCACCCGCACGCCAATCACACCGTGGGACTACTAAATCAACCTCCATCCGCTACACACCATCGAAGGCGATCATTTGCGATCGACGTGCTCATCGCCCATATAATTTGTGTCATTAGACACCATATTCAGATAATGTAATCGAAGTTATCAAATTCAGATAATGTAACCGAAGTTACCATATTCAAATTATGTGACCGTAGTCACCATATTCCGTTGGTGAGACCGAAGTCAACACCTTCTTCCCCTTTCACATATAGCCCGAAATGCCCCAAATATTATTATACCATGCATAACATACTTATTTCTTCTTCATGTTACTATTAACATGTTCAAAATATATCATATTCGTAATCCTATCAGAAGTAGGAAACGTACCTGGGTACTTTTTACCACATTTGTGGTACTTAGCCACATTCACATTCTTATACATATTCATATATTAAAATAATTGCCATATGATATATCGAAAGTTAGTGTGAGTACACACCTGATTCGCTTAATAGGTTCCTTGAAATCCCGAAAATCCCGATCTAACTTTAGATCTGTTAATTCCTATATTCGGCCCATCATACAAAAACACATTAATAACCTTTTCGATTTTAAAACCAAGTCCTAATAGGAATGGTATTACTAATACTTACCTTGTTTGCTGATTTGATTGATAATCAAATCCCAAAGATTTGTGTTCCTCTTACTTGAAATCGGCTAACCACCAAACCAGGTAATTTATGTCAGTTTCTAACTTTTGAGTAAATGGAAAATAATACCAAAATAATCCTAGGCCGATTGGATCTATGCACTTACCTTACAATTTCCAAATCCCAAAAGTTTCCCTTGCCTTGAATATCTGTCGAAATCCCTATAACTTCATGTTAGATTTAATCTAATATTGAGACATAATCATAACCTTGACCGATTATCTATATTTCTTACCTTAGATCCTTGATCCTTCTATTCGATAATGGTAGAAACCTAAGAGACCCCTTGCAGATTCGGCCAAAATTGCTAATAGGATTAGTACCCTGATTTTGGTAAAAAGAAAAGGAATAGAAATTAATTGACCACAGATCTTACCCTTTGGATGTTGTAGTTGATTGCTCCTTTACTTAGAATCAACAAAGATTCGGCTTTGACAGTAGAAACAGAGAAGAAAATAGAAGAAGAGAAGATGGATTTTGCTGAAAGAAAAAATTCGGCAGCGAGGGGGAGAGGGCTAGGAAAATTTTGGCACACTTAGGAAAAGATGAGAGAATAGCCTTAATTCTCCTCCTTTAGCCGAAATTACTAGGCCAAGAGTCCTTGCCTTGGCCACCACTCTTCCTTATGATAATATTATCTCCTTTATTTAAAATAAAATATCCTCAAATAATCCAATTAAAAAAAATCCTTTATTTATCACTTATTATTCACATATTTATGAAAATAAAACACCTCTCTTTTTAAACACATGTGCCGTCCACCTCAGCCTTCTGGAAGTAAAATTAAAACCCCTTTTTATTTGCTTCTCAAATGACTCGAACTCAGGCCCATTCCTCCTGCATATGGCGCCATTTCCATAGGCCCTAAGTGGCATCTTCAGGCCACTTTTCCAAGCCTGTTTGTGTATCAAATTTTACCAACTTTTTCTTTTAAGGCCATCTTGCCCTTATTTCCTATTTTAAACTTTAAAATTTGACATTTCTGCATCATTTCTAAGTTTCCTAAAATTTTCGATCGGCTCTGTAACTTGCCATTTTTCTTACATTTCCAGGTTTCCCGAAATGTTCAGGTTTCCAAAATGTTCAGGTTTCCAAAATGTTCAGGTTTCCAAAAATGTTCATTTCCATTTCTGAACCATTTCCTTACATTTCTAGGTTTCCAAAAATATCAAAAATTTATTCATAATGCTTAAGACTTGTCATTTCATACAATTAAACCGAAAATGCATAGGCCCTTTCCAGGATGTTACACAACTCAAATCCCTCTTTGGTCTCAAAGCGCCCTTTGCGGGTTTTCGCCTTGGCCTCTCCTTTTTCCTTTTCATTTTTTCTTTTCTTTTCTTTTCTTTTTATCTTTTCCCTTTTTTTTATTTACTGGAATATTTCCTGACTTAAACTTAGAGGGTTCGGCAAGTTCTTGTTATCCCTTTTGGTCAAAATCAACGCTTTTCCAGAGAAGGTCATCTTAATCGCATAAGGACCTTCCTAGTTTGGCATCCACTTTTCTCAAAAGTTCTTCTTTATGGGAAAGATCCTTTTCAAAACTAGGTCTCTTTCATGGAATTCTTCATGGCAAACTTTCTTATTATAGGCCTGCATTATTCACTTTCGGTACAATTGACCATGAGGATAGCCCTTAGGCCCTCTTCTTCGATCAAGTTTAGCTAATCATATTGGGATTGGATCCATTCTACTTCATCGGATTTCAACTCTGATAAAACTCAGAGAGAATGAATATTGACTTCAGTGGGTAGAACCGTCTCTATTCCATAAATCAATGTGAAAAATGTTAGCTCGGTGAGGATCTTTACAGGCGTTCGACAAGCACAAATGTCAATCTTCATGAGTCTCAATCATTTTCCTCATGATCCTTTTCTTTACTGTTCATTTTGGGGCGATACAGTGTTTAATCTTGAACAGACTGTAAACTTTTGATGTCACACTGTTGTTCAAATTTAATGCATCGTCAGATATAATCTCTTTTGGGATTCCATACCGACGTAGAATTTGTTGTCTGTCGACTTTTTGACATTAGCATACGAAGCAGCTTCTGCTCGCTTGGTGAAGTAATTGATGACCATAAAGATGAATCAATACTCGTAGAAACTTTCGGCAGGATTGGCCCACTGACATCCAAGCCCCACATAAAGAAAGTCCATGGAGATGTCATACATCAATAGATGAAGGAGGCACAGTAATCTTGTCTCCATAAATTTGGCACTTATGGCATTTCTTGGTATGACTAATGCAATCCCCTTTCATGGGGGACCAGCAGTACCGAACCTCATGATTTGCTTGGCCATGGTAAATGTGTTCCTCTTCTAAGATTTCCTTAGCCTTAACATCATCTACACTCTTAGTAGCCTAAGCATATCTTGATACGATTGTGCAAAAACATCTTTGAATTCTTGGAATAACTCAATCACATCTCGCTTTGTCTTTGTAGTGATACAGGCTCCGATCTTCACCTCTTTCTCTTCTTCTATGCTCAGAATTTCCATTGATTATTTGTAATGTAGGATCTGTTTCATCTTATTATACCATCCTTAACAAATCAAGAGATAAGTTACCGTCTCTGTCGTCTTTAAAGTCCTAAGCTCCCTCTAGGCACATATCTTGCTCAAAATTAGATTCTAAGTCAGTAGCAACGTCGCTTATGTCGTTGATATCTAGGGACCTGTTGATCAAGGTGAGACACAAAAATGCATTTTCATTGAAAATATAGATTTTGAACATAAGCCTATTTCACAAAAAAGATTCTTATTGCTCCTAAGCTTAGAGCAATAAGCGTGTTTTGGACATTACTCTGAATTAGCTCTAAAAATACAAGGATCTCTTCCACAGTCCCATTGTTCAAAACACTCCCAAGTATGTAAGGGTAGACGTTTGGAAAATTCTATTCCCCGGTTCCTTATTAATGTTTTGTAACACCCCAAACCCAGCCCATGAGCCTTGATCGGATCTGTATGTCACGGAGTAGAAACCTTTTGAAAGATTTTGATTAAGAGTTGGAAATCTGAAAAATATTGAGGTTATAAAAACGGTGTCTATTAAAGACTTAGATGGGTTGATTTTATAAACATGGTTGAGTTGAAACCCTTTTCCTTTGGAAACATTTGATCATTTAAATTTTTTTTTAGAAACATCGGAGTTATAGTTAACTTGGTAATTTTGCTACCCGATGGTAACATCTTTGAAAATTCGTAAATGTACTTATTTTGAAAAATCACTTTTAACCGATTCATTTAACAATTTATAAAATCATTAGTAATATAGTAGAAGTAAAGTAAAAACAACTACTTGAACATCCAAAATAATAACTAGCGGCCTTATTAAAACCCAAACCCAAAATTAAGTAGACAATAAACTTTAATTGTGCTAAATAAAATTTCAAATCCAAGGAACAAGCATGGCCGCCTCGAGTCCTCTCCGGCTCCATCTCCGCGATCTACTCATCTGCAAAATAATATGGGTAGGGGTGAGTCACCAAGACTCAGTGTATAAATCCCCAACCCAGAAGTGCAAACTCATACACAAAATATTAGTAAGACATGCAAAACATGCAACCCAAAACTAGCCATCCATACTCCTTTAACTACCCCGTGTGGTCAAAACCACTGGTGGTCAAAACCATTGGTGACCGGAGTCACAAATCAAGTGATGGGGCCAACCCATCGTGTGGTCAAAACCACTGATGACCATAGGTCACAATTATCAATATGTGGTCAAAACAACTGGTGGTACCAAACCACTGGGACTTAGTCATGATTTATATCAACGGTATGGTCAAAACCACTGGTGACCGAAGTCACAATTAAACTGATGGGGCCAACCCATCTTGTGGTCAAAACCACTGGTTACAGTCCATAGAGAATGTTCCCCCTCCTCTCTTCAATCCCATTACCAATCATGCTCATAACCTGCTTAACATATCATCATAAATCATGCATATAAGTCATGGCATAGCATATTGCCCATTATGTCATTCTTAATACATATTTAAAGTCACAAGAGACTTACCCGGAATCCATGCTCATGCCCACGGGGCAAATCACTATCACAAAAGTTATTTGTAACATAATAAGCAATGCCAACTAATAAAGTGTGTAAAAGTTTTACACACCTATTTATTCGTGAGACTAGCAAATCCCGAACTATACTAGCAAAATCCCGTGAAGTTGTTTCCCCCTACAATCGGCCAATATCCATACTTTTAGATCTAATAGCCATTCGGCTATACTAATAATCCCTAAGGATTAATCGCACCTGAAATATAGCCTTGGTTGAAACTGCATGTCACCTTACCTTGAAGAATCGAAACCCGAGAGACCTTCACAGCACCTTAGCGTCGGCTACACACAAGAGGTACAATATTAAGACCCTATACATATTCGGCCAACCTTACCAATGCCTATTCTCAAGCTTTCGGCACATTAAAAAGGAAGAGAAGAGAACTCGATTTTAAAAAGAACACTTACCTCTATTGTTTCCTTGAGAGACTAAAAGTGAAGAGATTCTGGCTATGGCTCCCAAGTGTTGATGAAGATATTCGGCTAACACCAAGTGGAAGATGAAGTTTTGAGTAGAAAGGATATTCGGCCAAGAAACAAATTGGGAAAAAAAGAAGAACAAATTAGATGAATTTTGGCACCTCCTTACTGTACTCAAAACCAGTTATGAAAGTCCCTAAGGAATCTTACATTCGGCCATCTCCCCCTTTTGTGATAATTCTTTATCTTTTAATTATCACCCATTTAAAATAAGAGAAAAACAACTATTTATCTTTTACCTATCTCTTAGCCACCTCTTCAAATAAATAAATAAATAAATAAAATAATAATAATCCCAATCTTCCAGCCGAATTCAAAAACAAAACCTCAAACTTATCCTCATCCATTTGAGAGCCCATGTGCAGACCACTAGCTCTCTCCCTTTACGCTAGCATGCAAAAATAAACCCCCCATTTGCTGCCCACGCTACTCGAACATGGGACCTGCTGGAACAAGCTCATAGGTAACGCCCCAGGCCACTTTGCCAAGGCGACTTTCATGTCCGAAATCCTCACCATTTATTTTTAAGGCCTTCCTAGCCCAACTCCCCTTACATAACGCAAAAATAAAACTCCAAAGTGCAGATTTGGCGGCTCGAACCTCCTCCCCTTGGCACTCCATGCGACGCACCCTTCTATGCCCTCTAGAGTAGCGTCCCAAGCCACCTTATCCCATTCTTCCTTGTGTCATGCTTCGCCCTAAATAATTTTTAAAGCCTCATCACCTAGCCTTTTCCTTCTCAAGTACTAAAAAAATCCTTTGGCCCTAAGTCAGACCTAGCCCGGGGTTATGACTAGACTCTAGAACATGTCAAACCATCATGGCATACATTTTTTCCAAGCAAGCACATGAATAATAATTAAATTGCAAACAACCCCTAATTTAGGATGTTACAGTTCTACCCCCCTTAAAAATAATTTCGGCCTCGAAATTACCTGGATCAGAAGAGTTGGGGTATTGCTGTCGCATCACATCCTCGGGTTCCCACGTGGCCTCTTCCGTACCATGATTTCGCCATAGCACTTTGACCAACGGTACCGACTTCCTCCTCAGAACCTTGACATCTCGATCCAAAATCTGTACCGGCTCCTCCTCGAAAGACAAGTCTGCGTTCACTTCAATCTCCGTAATCGGCACAACGTGTGATGGATCTGACCGATAGCGCCTAAGCATCGACACGTGGAGGACGTCATGAATCTAACTTAATTCTACCGGTAACTTGAGCTGGTAAGCTACCGGTCCCACACGTTTCAACACTGTGTACGGCCCGATAAACCTAGGGCTTAGCTTGCCCTTTCGGCCAAACCTCAGCACCTTCTTCCAAGATGATACCTTCAGGAAGACCTTATCACCCACTGCATACTCCACATCCCTGCGCTTAAGATCAGCGTTGGATTTCTGCCTGTCCGACGCCTCCTTCACCTTATCTTCTGTTTTTGCCACTAACTCTGGCCCTAACATCTGACGTTCACCCAGTTCTGTCCAACATGTAGGAGTACGGCATTTTCGACCATACAGCGCCTCATACGGTGCCATCTGAATACTCGCTTGATAACTGTTGTTATAAGCGAATTCTGCCAAAGGTAGGTACTCCTCCCAACTACCACGGAAATCCAAAACATAGCCCCTCAACATATCTTCCAACACTTGGATTACCCTCTCAGATTGTCCATCAGAGTGCGGATGAAAAGCCGTGCTGAAATTCAACTTCGTACCCAACGCCTGATGTAAGGCCTTCTAGAATCTCGACATGAACCGGGGATCTCTATCTGAGATAATGGACACGGGTACTCCATGCAACCGCACTATCTCTGCTATATACAGCTTGGCTAACCTTTGAAGCGAGTAGTCAACCCTTACCGGTATGAAATGAGCCGACTTAGTTATCCGGTCTACTATCACCCATATCGAGTCTTTCTTCTTTGGGCGTGAGGGAAGCCCACTTACGAAATCCATCGTAATCCTCCCACTTCCACTTCCATCTGTGGAACTTTACTGGTATATGTTGACCACGATGGCAATTGATGCTCGACCTTAACTTGCTGGCATGTTAGACACTTGCCCACTAACTCGGTTACTTCCTGCTTAAGACCTGGCCACCAAAACTGCTCCCTTAAATCCCGATACATCTTGCTGCCTCTAGAATGCATAGCGTACGGGCTGCTATGAGCTTCTTGAAGGATCCGCTGCCTCAAAACATCATCCTTAGGCATGCATACTCTCCCCTGAAAATACAACGCTCCATCACTACCCAAGCTGAACCCTTCGGCCTCACCACTCTGTACTTGCAACCTACGAGTACTCAAAACTTCGTCGGTCAACTGCCTCTCTTTAACCTCATCGATCCAAGACGGTTTTACCTGTAATTCTGCCAGAAGACTCCCATCCTCATAGAGACTTAGGTGAGCAAACATTGCTCGCAAATCTGCTACCATCTTACGGCTCAATGCATCAGCTACTACATTAGCCTTACCCGGATGGTATTCAATTGAGCAGTCGTAGTCCTTCAGCAACTCAATCCACCTCCGCTGCCTCAGATTTAAATCTTTTTGAGTCAAGAGGTACTTCAGGCTCTTGTGATCCGTGTACACCACTGACTTCTCCCCGTACAGATAATCCCTCCAAATCTTCAAGGTAAAAACCCCAGCAGGCAATTCTAAATCATGTGTCAGATAGTTACCTTCGTGGGGTCTCAACTGCCGTGACGCATAAGCGACCACCCTCCCTTCTTGCATCAACACACACCCTAAACTAGTATGTGATGCATCACAATATATAGTGAATTCCTTTCCTGCCTCAAGTTGAATCAAGACTGGTGCTTCTGTCAAAATCTTCTTCATCTTGTCGAAACTCTCTTGCTGCTTCTCAGACCACACAAACGGAACTCCTTTTCTCAGCAACTTAGTCAACGGAGCTGCAATTAAGGAGAAATTTTCCACGAATCTCCTGTAATATCCTGCCAACCCCAGAAAACTCTGAATTTGCGTAACCGACTTTGGTGGTTTCCACTCCAATACTGCCTCAATCTTACTGGGATCCAACCTGAATTCCTTCAGCTGAAACAACATGCCCTAGGAAAGTTACCTCCTTAAGCTAGAACTCACACTTGCTGAATTTGGCGTACAACTGCTTCTCCCTTAGAACTTGCAAAACCACATGAAGATGTGCGTCATGTTCCTCTTCCGACTTCGAGTACACCAAAATGTCGTCTATAAACACTACGATGAACCGATCTAGATAGGGTTGGAAAACCCTGTTCATCATGTCCATAAATGCGGCTGGTGCATTCGTCAAACCAAAAGGCATTACCAAAAACTCGTAGTGCCCATACCAAGTACAGAATGCCGTCTTATGGATATCAGCCTCCTTCACTTTAAGCTAATGATACCCTGACCTAAGGTCGATCTTAGAGAAAACCGATCCACCCTTGAGTTGATCGAAAAAGTCATCAATCCTGGGCAAAGGATACCTGTTCTTTATTGTCAGCTTGTTCAGCTGTTGATAGTCTATGCACATCCTCATTGTTCCATCCTTCTTTTTGACAAAAAGCACTAGAGCTCCCCAAGGTGATACACTCGGTCGGATGAACCCTCTATCCAACAACTCCTGGATCTGAGCCTTCAACTCCACTAATTCTTTCGGCGCCATCTAATATGGAGCTATAGATACTGGCGCGGTTCCGGGTAACAAATCTATTCCAAACTCAACCTCACGATCCGGAGGTAGACCTGGGAGTTCCTCTGGAAACACATCAACATATTCCCTTACAGTCCGGACATCCCTCACAGCTGCACCTTTAGCTTCCAAAGCACAAACATGCACTACACATGCTTCACAACCCTTCCTAACCATCTTTTCCGCCTTCAACGCAGAAACCAAATTAGATAGGTAATCTCTCCTTTTACCTATCATCACCACATCATCTCCTTTCATGGTCTTTAACACCATGCGCTTAGCTGCACAATCTAGGCTAGCCCGATACTTTACTAGCCAATCCATTCTGAGGATCAGATCGAACTCCCTAAACGGTAGTTCCATCAAGTCAGCCAAAAACACGACCCCTTGGAGTTCTAGGGGTACATTCCTATAGAGTTTATTTACTTCTACAGAGTGACCTAGAGGGCTTAATACAGTCATCTTCCTAAAAGTAAGCTCAAAATCTAAGTTCAGATTTTTCACTACGCTACTAGCAACATATGAGTGAGTTGAGCCAATATCAATTAAGGTGCTATAGGGTACTCCAAAGATCAAAAACATACTGGTTATGACGTCCGATGCGTCGCCCTCCTCTTGACGCCTTACAACATAGACCAAACCAGGTTGCCTAGCCTCAGTACCACTAGTACCTCCACTTGGTGCCCCACGACCTCTGCCAGCACCATTACCTCCTCTTCCTGCACCACGACCTCTCGGTGGCTGTTGGTTATCCCTCCTATTCAGTGGACGCTCCTGACCCCCAGACCTTAGCCTAGCTACTTTTTTCAGACAGTCCCTAACTCGATGTTCCATGGATCCACATTCGAAGCATCCCCAATTACCATTCCAACACTCCCCCGTGTGAGACTTCCCACACCGAGCACATCGTGGCGGCCATTGAGGATTAGCAGCAGTAGCAGGCCTAACAGCTTGATCTGTCCCACCATACCTCATCCTCTTCTGCTGATTACCAGAAAACCTCGAAGATCTGGAGCTCCTCTTATTCCAACTCCTATCCTGATTCCGCCTAACAGACTGTCTTACCCCTTCAGCAACCTTAGCCTTCTCCACTAGGACAGCGAACTCCCATTCCTGTTGTGGAGCTATCATCATCCTCATCTCATCCCTCAGCCCATCCTCGAATCTAACACAGCGTTCATGCTCAGTACCCACAATACCACGAGCATACCTACTCAACCGGAGAAATTCGGCCTCATACTCCGCCACCGTCTTATTACCCTGAACCAGGTTCAAGAAAGCCTTCCGCTGCGCGTCCACGTAGCTAGCTCCTATGTATTTCTTTTGGTAGACTGCCCTAAAGAATTCCCATGTAAGGCCCTCCGCCATCGCTCCATCTCTTACTGTGAGCCACCACTGATATGACTCATCCCGTAGTAGAGAGATTATACCCTTCAGCTTTTCCTCAGTTGAAAAATCCAGGTCATCCATGATCCTCTCAGTTGATTCCAACCAATACTCCGCCGTACTGGGTGCCACACCTGATACACCCCGGAACACCTCAGCTCTATTGGCTCGGAGTCACTCGGGTACCGATCTTCAAGCTCACATACCTCCACCTATTCCAGCCACCATCTCTAGAACTCGCAGCACAGCCTGCGATACTACCTCACCCCCCGTCTGATCCTGCTACTCAACACCAAACGTTGGGGTAGTGGTGGCGGTGGTATCTCATTATCAGACCCTTGACCCGACCTAACGGGTTCTGACACGGTCATTCTTCCTCTACCGCGTCCACGATAGCCATGTCCTCTAGAACTCATTTCTAACGGTTGCGCTTTAATCTGATTAAGAAATTCTATGGATTAGTACTTGTTTCACTGATTATCCGTGAAGAAATTTTATGAAGAGAGCTTAATAGGGATTCTTTCGATCATTCAAAGTTTCAAGTTTTCTATCCTAATTCACAGAAAAGCGCATCCATTCCATAGTATCTCCCATACACATTCACTCTTCAGACATTTCTGTCCGTTCCTATCCCAGGGGTATTTTTGTCATTTGTCCTACAGGGGTATTTTCGTAATTTTTCAAAATAAGGTTCCTCGATGATTTTATCAATAAGGGTATTTTGGTAATTTTTGAAATTCTGGGGGTATTTTGGTAATTTTACCAGGGTAAATTTATAAATCCTAATAAATCCAGGGTATTTTAAAATTTGTAAACCTGGGGGTTCTATTTTGAGAAATTGTTTTCCAAATTGGTAGTGTTGCAAAAATTTTGAACATCAGGGTCATTTTGGTAATTTTGTAAGTTAGGGGCAATTTCGTAATTTTCCAAAATCATGGCATTTTTTATATTTTGCAAATTAGGGTTTTTGGACCTTTATAAAGTAATGAAAACTTTGATTAGAACTGTAGGTATTTTAGGAATTTCATAAACCAAGGGCGTTTTTTGTAATTTTACCACTAGGGGTATTTTTATAATTTTCATAAATCGAACATTTTTTGGTAAATTTTGTAAAATAGTTCTCACAAGTTAAAAGGGTAATTTTAAGAGTTTTAAACATTAGAATTTTTTATGAAAACATGGCTAGTTCCCTTTCGGGTTTTAGTTATTGTGTTTAGCCTATGACCGAGTCCTCTTGGTTAGGGTGAACCGAAGCTACGCACCAGGTAGGATTCCAGCGAAGAGGAGGTGAGTCACTAGGACTGCTTAAGTACCAGGCTCTTCCGGATCCAATCCTAGACATGCGCACCATGGTTGCCACACCCTAACTCAGCGACTTAGTCGTAGGTTTGTTTAATTAGGCGTTTAAAGTCTTATGTGATTGTTAGGGTAAGCTAGTCCTAGGGTTCAAATACTTATCATACTATCTACATCCCATTTCTACCCCTCTATAGATAATAATTCACACAGTAGTTAGAAGTACTTACCTGGGCGGATTGGTGCCGGAGACTCGATGCCATGTTGTTCAAAACAAAACCATTTTCATAATACTCTACAGAGGCCTACCAAAAACATTTTGGCCCCTGGGCCCTACAGCCAAGTTTTGAACTAGCTCTGATACCAAAATGTAACACCCCAAACCCGACCCATGAGCCTTGACCGGATCTGGTATGTCACGGAGTAAAAACGTTTTGAAAGATTTTGATTAAGAGTTGGAAATCTGAAAAATTATTGAGGTTATAAAAATGGTGTCTATTAAAGACTTAGATGGGTTGATTTTATAAACATGGTCGAGTTGAAACCCTTTTCCTTTGGAAACATTTGATCATTTAAATTTTTTTAGAAACATCGGAGTTATACTTGGTAATTTTGCTACCCGATGGTAACATCTTTTAAAATTCGTAAATGTACTTATTTTGAAAACATCACTTTTAACCGATTCATTTAACAATTTATAAAATCATTAGCAATATAGTAGAAGTAAAGTAAAAACAACTGCTTGAACATCCAAAAAAATAACTAGCGGCCTTATTACAACCCAAACCCAAAATTAAGTAGACAATAAACTTTAACTGTGCTAAATAAAATTTCAAATCCAAGGAACAAGCATGGCCGCCTCGAGTCCTCTCCGGCTCCATCTCTGCGATCTACTCATCTGCAAAATGATATGGGGAGGGGTGAGTCACGAAGACTCAGTGTATAAATCCCCAACCCGGAAGTGTAAACTCATACACAAAATATTAGTAAGACATGCAAAACATGCAACCCAAAACTAGCCATCCATACTCCTTTAACTACCCCGTGTGGTCAAAACCACTAGTGACCGGAGTCACAAATCAAGTGATGGGGCCAACCCATCGTGTGGTCAAAACCACTGATGACCATAGGTCACAATTATCAATATGTGGTCAAAACCACTGGTGGTACCAAACCACTGGGACTTAGTCACGATTTATATCAACGGTGTGGTCAAAACCACTGGTGACTGAAGTCACAATTAAACTGATGGGGCCAACCCATCTTGTGGTCAAAACCACTGGTGACAGTCCATAGAGAATATCCCCCCTCATCTCTTTAATCCCATTACCAATCATGCTCATAACCTGCTTAACATATCATCATAAATCATGCATATAAGTCATGGCATAGCATATTACCCATTATGTCATTCTTAATACATATTTAAAGTCACAAGAGACTTACCCAGAATCCATGCTCATGCCCACGGGGCAAATCACTATCACAAAAGTTATTTGTAACATAATAAGCAATGCCAACTAATAAAGTGTGTAAAATTTTTACACACCTGTTTATTCGTGAGACTAGCAAATCCCGAACTATACTAGCGAAATCCCGTGAAGTTGTTTCCCTCTACAATCGGCCAACATCCATACTTTTAGATCTAATAGCCATTCAGCTATACTACTAATCCCGAAGGATTAATCGCACCTGAAATATGGCCTTGGCCGAAACTACATGTCACCTTACCTTGAAGAATCGAAACCCGAGAGACTTCTTCACAGCACCTTAGCGTCGGCTACACATAAGAGGTACAATATTAAGACCCTATACATATTCGGCCAACCTTACCAATGCCTATTCTCAAGCTTTCGGCACATTAAAAAGGAAGAGAAGAGAACCCAATTTTAAAAAGAACACTTACCTCTATTGTTTCCTTGAGAGACTAAAAGTGAAGAGATTCCGGCTATGGCTCCCAAGTGTTGATGAAGATATTCGGCTAACACCAAGTGGAAGATGAAGTTTTGAGTAGAAAGGATATTCGGCCAAGAAACAAATTGGGAAAAAAAGAAGAACAAATTAGATGAATTTTGGCACCTCCTTGCTGTACTCAAAACCGATTATGAAAGTCCCTAAGGAATCCTACATTCGGCTATCTCCCCCTTTTTTGATAATTCTTTATCTTTTAATTATCACCCATTTAAAATAAGAGAAAACAACTATTTATCTTTTATCCTATCTCTTAGCCACCTCTTCAAATAAATAAATAAAAAATAAAATAATAATAATCCCAATCTTCCAGCCGAATTCAAAAACAAAACCTCAAACTTATCCTCATCCATTTGAGAGCCCATGTGTAGACCACTAGCTCTCTCCCTTTACGCCAGCATGCAAAAATAAACCCCCTATTTGCTACCCATGCTACTCGAACATGGAACCTGCTGGAACAAGCTCATAGGTAACGCCCCAGGCCACTTTGCCAAGGCGACTTTCATGTCTGAAATCCTCACCATTTATTTTTAAGGCCTTCCTAGCCCAACTCCCCCTACATAACGCAAAAATAAAACTCCAAAGTGCAGATTCGGCGGCTCGAACCTCCTCCCCTTGGCATTCCATGCGACGCACCCTTCCACGCCCCCTACAGTAGCATCCCAAGCCACCTTATCCCATGCTTCCTTGTGTCATGCTTTTCCCCAAATAATTTTTAAATCCTCATCACTTAGCCTTTTCATTCTCAAATGCTAAAAAAAAACCTTTGGCCCTAAGTCAGACCTAGCCCGGGGTTATGACTAGACCCTAGAACATGTCAAACCATCATGTCATACATTTTTTCCAAGCAAGCACATGAAAAATAATTAAATTGCAAACAACCCCTAATTCAGGATGTTACATGTTTAGATTCCCTAACATTCCCACCGAGTCTTTGATCTCTTCAATTTATTATCCATCAGGCCTTGCACTAGGGCCCTGAGCTAGATGCACTCTTGGGTCTCATGCCCCTATCTATCCTGGAATTCACAATGTTTGCCCCTTTAACAGAAAGATTGAGTAACGGACTTTCTGTACTGGAAGGATCGTCGAATTTTACGATACCCAACCTGACGAGTTTTTCGATCATCTTTTTAAAAGCGACACAGTTTTCAATCGAATGCCCTGTGATTCCAGCATGGTATTCGCATCGGGCGTTTTCATCGTACCATTTAGGGTATAGAGGATGATTGGTTCCATGTAAAAAGGGGATACAACATTCGCTTCAAAAACAATTTGGTACAATTCTCTATATGTGATTGGGATGGGTGCGAAGGGGGTTTTTCTAAATTCAACTTTGGATCGGGTTCTTATCTTGGGGAGACTTGGCTACCGTAGTTCTGATCCTTGGTGAAGCTTCTTTATGTCGGCTCTGAATAGCCCTTGTTATACATTCTCATACTATTTGCTTTATTTTCCTTTTTCTTCGGGGCTTTAAAAGTTCATTCTCCTTTTTCTTTTATTTCTGTCAGTACAATTGGTTTGGCTCGATCATCCTCCGGGTTAAAACCTGAGCTCATCGGGAAGTTCAACAGTGCCGATGTATTAATCTGACATTGGGGTTTGATAATGACAAGTGCCCCTTTCAGATGCACGTCTAGTTGGGCCGAGACACTTATTGGAGAATAAACAATGTCTTTATCATCATCCACACTGTCGACCACTGGTCACCCTCTTTTTTAAGCCTCCCAGCTAGTAACTGGGTTAATTGGCTCATCACATTCATTTGATCTCGCATATCCGGTTGGATTTCGACCAATTGCTCCTGCATCTGTATTTGCCTTTGCTCTAATTTCCCCAACCTTTGTTCCATGTCTTCTAGGTTAACGGAAATAATTTCATCTAATTAGGGTCTTTCTACAAATTTTAATGCATGTGATATGATGTAATGCAAATGCATGGAATGAATGAAAAACAAAAGAGAGGCGTTGATTATGAATTCAATTCAATTAGAAGAACTTTTCTAGAAAATAAATTTCTTTACATAAAACGGATTGCATATGCGGCTTTGTCCTCATAGTCCAGATGAAAATACCAATCCTTTTCTTCGTATCCGGATGTTATGGATGTGTCCAGTGAACTTTCTCAATAGATGCCTCTTCTAGCTCCTTGCTGCTTGGTCCAGGCTGTACCTCTTCACTCACTTATCCTCTACGATGTTCATTGAGACATGATGACTCTTGAATAATCCTTGTCGACTTGAATCTTCGGGCAAAGTGTTGTATTCTTCTGCCGACTATTAGCCTTCTATCGTTGTTTACTTGGACTATGTTCGAACGACCGTATTATAATCTACTTTATCAAGTAACCCATTTCATTATGACAAACTCTTTTATTTAGCAATCAAATATGAATCAACACATCTTTTCTAAGATGATGCGATGTAATGCAATGAAAACAAAAGAAGCACGTTAGCACAAGAGAAGTAAACAACAGAACGATGTACCTAATTGTGTGACCACTAGGGTTTGGTGTGGCTTTACCTAGGGTTAGCTCTTAGGGTTCACTATGAAACACCCTACACCCGGCCCATGAGCCTGGACCGGATCTGGTATGTCCCTCAAGTAAACCAGTTTCAAATTCTTTTGTTACTTAGAGAAAAATTGTGCGTTTTTTGAAAATATTGTTTGGGTTGGGCTTTTACTGGAAACCAATTTATCTTACATTGAAATCCATTTATTTAAGGTGACAACATTTAGGGTTTATTTCAAAATAAATTTACTTGAATCCATAAATAATAATTTCTAAACATAATAAATAAAAGTAAAAAGAATTAAAGAAAACCAACTATGGCCTTATGGCCTTATTACATCAAATAATTTCCAAATAATTCAAGTACTTAAAAAAAATTAATAGTCCATAAAAATTAAAACTTCATGTTGAGCATGGCCACCACAAGTTCTGCCGTCCCGGTCCATCACTTTATTCATCACACAAAACATAGTCCCACAACAGGTGAGTCAAAGCAGGACTCAATGTGTACCACGACACTAAATCATAATAGAATCAGGCATACAGGAGTTACACATTCAAAGCATAGTATACAAGTTATGATGCATTCCCAAACCCAAACCTAATTGTCCATCCGCTACACACCCCCGTACCAACCATGCACACCGTGGGGACTACTAAGTCGACCCTCCTTCCGCTACACACCAAATTGCAGTCTTAGGTCACTGCGTTCGTGGTCTTAGGTCACCACGTTCAGATTATTGTGGTCTTAGGTCACCACTTTCAGATTACTGTGGTCTTAGGTCACCACTTTTTGATATCACGGTCTTAGGTCACCGTGTTCGTGGTCTTAGGTCACCACATTCACTTCCCCTTTAATATAAAACCCATATGCCCCATATAATAATAATATGCATCAATATGCTAGAGTTCACATTCTTATACTTATTCTCATGTTATAATTAACATATTTCATAATCCTAGTAGGAGTAGGAAACGTACCTGAGTACTTAGTACCATAACATGATACCTTAGCCACTTTCATATTCTTAATGTCACAGATTTTAATTAAACAAGCCATAAAACGTATTATGAAGTAGTGTAAATTACACACTTTGATTAAACTTAGAAATTCCTTGAGATCCCAAAAGCTTGATCTAATGCTTAGATCCTTAATCCCTACATTTGATTTATCACTTATTACCTTAGTAAAAAAAACCATTCGGCCAAAATTCCAAATCCTAGTAGGATTAGTATTCTTACCTTGTTTGCCGATTTGATTTATCAAATCTCAAAATCTATAGTATTCCTTCCTTAAAATCGGCTAGCCACCAAATCATTTAACTATGTCAGTTTCTGGCTTTTGAATAAATAGGAAATAGTGCTAAATACCAAAAATATAAGCCTTGGCCGAATACTTACCTTGTGGATTATAAAATCCAGAATTGGATCCTTGCTTCCTTAATGCTGTCGAAATATCTATACACATATGTTAGATTTTAGTCTAACTTGAAATCATACTTATGGCCTATGGCCGAATATCACTTTATTGTCTTACCTTGATGCCTTAAATCCCGAAAAATCCTTCTTACAGTCGACTTGAGATAGATCCCGAAAGAGTTCTTCATATTTCGACCAAAATACAATATGAGAGATTAGTCTCCAAATTTCGACAGGCTTAAAAAGAAAAGAATGGAAACCGAGTCTAGATCTTACCCTTATTGGAGAAATCGGCAACACCTATGTTTGAAGCCCCTCCAAAATTCGGCTTTTGAATGGATTGGAAGGAAAAAAATAGGAAGAAAACAAAGATGAAGAGAGTGGCTTGCTTTACTAGATTTTTTGGTCTTAGCAAAATAGCAGAGAAAAGAGAGAATTTGCTAGGGAAAAATTTCGGCAGAGAGAGGAGAATGGCTTAGTGAATTTCGGCAAAGGAGAGAATGAATGAAAATTAGCCTTATTTTCCTCCCTTAGCCGAATTTACTAGGCTAGAGTCCCCTACTTGGCCACCACTCTTCTTTATTTGATAGCTTTATCTCTTTAATTTAAAATAATAAGAGAATAATCCTTTTATTATCCCTTGAAAATAATCCAATTAAAAATCCTTTATTTATCACCTTATTAATCGAATATTAAAGAGAATAAAACTCCTCCTTTCTAGAAGGCTTGTGCCGTCCACCTCAGAGCTTCTGGAAGCAAAATAAAACTTCTTTTATTTGCTTCCCAAGTGACTCGAACTTAGGCCCAACAACTTGCATGTGGCGCCATTTCCAGAGGCCCTAGGTGGCATCTTCAGGCCACTTTTCCAAGCTTGTTTGTGTGTCAAATTTCACAAACTTTTTCTTTTAAGGCCACCTTGCCTTAATTTCCTCTTTTAAACCTTAAAACTCGACATTTCTAAGTCATTTCTAAGTTTCCAAAAATTTTCGTTCGGCTCTGTAAACTTGACATTTTCTTACATTTCCAAGTTTCCAGAAATGTTTACTTTCCATTTTTGAATGATTTCCAAATCATTTCCTTACATTTCCTAGTTTCTAAAAATGTTCACTTTCCATTTTTAAACTTAACATTTCCATGCATTTTCAGGTTTCCAAAAATGTTTAAAATTTATTCATAACACATAAAACATGTCACTTCGTACAATTAAACCGAAAATGCATAGGCCCTTTTAAGGATGTTACACAGTATATGTGGTTTGGTTCTAACGAGAGCGTACCTGAACCAACAGATTTCTCGATCCTCACCCATTATAGGCTCATACAGATCGAGTTCAGTTCAGAGGAATACATTTCCCTATGGCTGCACGGACATGAAAATCTCATGAAGACATAGGTACAGATGTATCCCGAAAGCGATTCACTATCCTACACGGAAGTGAAAACCTCACGAAGGAGTAGCTTCTCACTCCCACTTAAAAGGGTGTGGCCCGACAGTCATGCAATGCAATGTGTGGAGATATACAAAAACATGAATAAAATGATGATAAATCGTAACAAAAAAAAAAAAAGATGAAATGCAATGAAATGACAGTATATTAAAACCAAATTTTCAATTTCTGACAAAAAGAAAAAAATTAATCAATTCACGGCTTGACTCTCTTATCTCCCCAGTGGAGTTGTCAAGCTGTCGAAACCATTTTTTGATAAACGAGGTCGACTTTGGTTTTAAAAAATAAAAACAAAAAATAGGAGTCGCCACCAATCTTTTTGATGAGGTGTGATTGGGTCACCTCGTTATTGAGTCATTTTAATAATTGAATTGATTTATTAAAACAACAGTTTTGGTCTACGAAATTTAGAAAAATAGGTTCGGGAGTCGGTTACGTTCGAGGAAGGATTAGCACCCTCGTAACTCCAAAAATTGGTACTGAATTGATTGATAAACGTCTTAATGTCGAAAATTTGAAAAAAAATTAAAAATACGATCCTCTTTATTTAAAAGAAAACTTGAATAAATTAAAATGAATGATAAGACCTTCTTATTTCGAAGAAGTAAAATGTCACGCCCAGTAAGTTAGGGTACGACATTTCAAGTTCCCAAAATTGAGTTTGTCTTTCGACTTTTAAAACTAGTATTTAAGCTTGAAAAGGATATTCGGTTATTTGGGTCAAATGAAAAACTGGAACCCAGTAAGTTAGGGCACGATTTTCTCGAAATTCCAAATACAGAATATTGCCTTTGTATTTTATTAGAAATCCTTATCCCGAGATAACAAAACGTCACATCTAGTGAGTTAGGACACGACAATTTTGAATTCTTGAGAATACGTTTTTATTTAACTTTTATGCTTTGATTTTAAAAAGAAAATAATAGGTTCTTTAGACTCGGTGAGAAAAATCGAAACCCAGTAAGTTAGAGTGCGATTTCTTAGAATCTTAGAACGCGAGTATTCTTTTATTTTGAATCAAAGATTAATGGATCTAATAAAATGGAATGATCTTGTTGTAATATGTAAAATAAATTTCAGTGCAAATAGATGTAACAAAATAATGATAATGACAATAATGAATATAAGTATTGATAATGGACAGTCGAAATTTGAAAGTATGTGCAACAAAATATAAATACATAAATAAATAAATAATGAAATGGCAATGATAAGTGTAAAACTTTAAAATAAAGCAAATCGAAATAAAAAATAATAATAAGGGTAAAAATAAAAATAAAGATAGAAATAAAAACGAATAAAAAGCAATTTAATTATAAAAAAATGAGTAAGTAAATGTTTCAAAATAATAATAATAATAATAATGATAATGGTAATAAAAATAAAATATGGTAAAGAGAATAATAATAATAATAATAATAATAATAATAATAATAAACAGTAACAAAAATAAGAATATAAATATTAAATAATAATAATAGTATTAATAGTAATAATAATAAAAATAATAATAGTGATAGTGAAAATAGTAATAAAAAGAATAAAATAAAAATAGTAACTGCAAACATTAAAAAAATAAAATGAATAAATAAATAGGTAAAACAAATAAATAACTTATGTTTTTTAAATAATAATAGATAAGTAACATAAATATGTGTAATATTAAATTTAAATAATTAAAGGTAAATGAATCAATAAACAAATAAACATAATAGATGTAAATAATAGATAAATAAAACATTAGGTGAAAACAAATATAACAAAAAGATAAATGAATAATAAAACAAATAGATAAATGAAAAATAAATGAAAATATAAACACATTATATAAAAGGATTAAATTAACTAAATGAAGGATGAAATCAAAATTAAAATAAAATGAAAGGAACAAATTATAAATAAATAAAAGAAAAGGGTGAAAAAGAGGCCGAGAAGAAACGTCATTGAAACCACAAGGGCTGAATGGGAATTATCCCCAAACCTATCTACGACATTTCAATATGGGCCAAATTGAAATAATGCAAAATTATGTAGCAAGATTTTAAAAACCAAAAAAAAATAAAATTAAAAACCAAATAAGGGTGAAATTGCAACGCGCCGCAAAAGCGAAGGACCGCGTGCGTAAATATCCCCTTTTTCAAAGAAACACACGGATCCTTGTGGTTCGGGTTGGGTCCGTCCGATCCAACTAAGAACGGCGCCGTTTTGAGGCTAAATTGCCCAAAGTGAAACGACGCGTTTCACACACTCTATATAATTCAAAATTTTTTAAAAATTTTCATTTCCTTCCTTTGTTTAAAAAAAAACGCAGAATTTCTCTCTCTCTCTCCTCTCTCTTTCAGGCTCGAACTCTAGCTGGACACCGACCTATAGGCAGCCGCGTCGGCCACCGGCGACGTCGCGCCATGCACGGTGGCTGAAAATTTCCCCAAAATTCTTTTTTTTTTCTTTTTCGTATAAAATCGATTTTAAAGCCTAAAAACTACAAAAAGAGAAAAAAATAAAATAAAATAAAATAAATAGAGGGAGAAGACTTTTCGTCTTTCCACCGTTCACCGTTACAGCCTTTGGCTAAACCCCGGAGGATCTGGTGGCCTTACGAACTCCGTGACGGAATGATAGGTAAGGAGAACTACTCTTTTTTTTTTGTATTTTTTACTCATACGAGAATAAAATAAATGGATGAACCACCTTGTTCTTTTTGTTTTAATATCTCTATTTGTATTCAATAATCTCCGTGTTCGGTTACATTGATTTCCACGGCTTTATAGCCGAAAAAAAAAAGAAAAAGAAAAATTTAAACATCATATTTTTGTTACTTTCATTTGCTACTGTTGTTGCGTTTGCTTGCTGCTTCTTTTGTTTGGTTTTGCAGGTTCTGAAGGTGTCAACGAAGGCATGTCTTGCCATATTGGTGCAAGATCCGCGGAGGAGACCACCTCGGGCGTCACATGGGAGGCTGCTGCACTAAAACCTTAGGGTTTCAGTTTTCTGACTTTAGTTTAGGTTTTAGGCTATTTTTTTGGGCTAGGGTTACTCAATTTGGGCATGGGGTCTGTAAAGTAATTGGACTCAATTTTGTTATTTGGCTTTCCCTTTTTTGTCTATGATTAGTAGTGGGCTCGGGCTAAATTGGGCCTGTATAGTACCATTTTACCTAAGCCCACTAGAAAATGTCTCTATTATTAAATAAAATAATAAAGCGGTAAGAAGTTAATTTATGGAACTCGCTTCTTCTCGCATCTTGAGTCAATGGTTTGGAAATTTTAAAATACAACAATTAGTTAAAGAGATACATGTCTAAAAGTTGTGGTTATTGTCCTCACTTGGAATGTTCACAGAAGCCTGCAAAAATGGTTGAGTTTCTGATGACACTATTGGTTAAGATTATGGATAAAAAGAAACATTGACATTGTTGGCAAAGTTGAGACATTGAATTATTGAGGATCGTTTAAGTCTTACTATCTATAATTACGATATATGTATTTTTAAGTTTATCTGATTAGAATCTAAAATTTCATATTTTTATTCTTTGTATTGATATAATTATATTTTATAATTAATCTAATATATATAAAAAGATTGAGGATAATAAGAAAGAAAGGAGATGATGACCTACTTTGCAATAAACCAATAATTTGACATGTCATCTATTTGATTTTAAAAATACAACTACTGCATTATTATGCAATTTGATTCCCCTATTATGGTTCAAATTAATTATGAAAAATAAGAACGAATTAGGGTTAGAAATATATGTTATTTTAATACTAATATGTAGTAGAAAAATATAAAATTGGTTTTACCATAAGTTATTTTTTAAAAGACTATTTATTCACATTTACGTGTTTTTAAATTAAGTAATGATTTTAATGTAAGTTGATGAGTGGTGGTAAATCATGATTGAAAGAATCTAATTATTAAACATGTTTAAGAACATGTTTAAACATTTACGTGTCATCTATCTGATTGGTCTACCTGGCATGGATTAGGAATGTTGTTTATGTATGTATATGATATACTTGTTCTTTTAATGAGATTTTGCCATCTTTGGCCTACCTTTCATAAGATTCAGTGATCTGGGATTTTGGATGTGGAAGTATTTCAAGATTAGATGTTCATTATTAATTTTTCTTTTAATGTTCAAGACATTATTATTTGCTAAGCCAAGATCCGATTTTGTTGAATGAAATTTGATAAATATGTATTGTTCATTTTCATTGTGATGTGTGTTATTGCTTCCTCTTCTTCTTTGGTTTGTTTGTTTGCTTCTTCCACCCACAGTTGAGCTTCTCGTATTCACTAAACCACTGTAAGTTATTTACAAATTAAATTCTTTGATTTTTTTTACTGTTATTGAAATTAGTATTGAAGAAATGTGACCCTTTTACTATGATTTGAAGATACGTAATACTTTTAATATGTTGCAGTAATGGCTCATCTGCCTTTAATTGTACAAAGTGAGAGGCGTAAAAGAATTGGTATTGCTATTACAATATGGTTGCAAATGTGTACAGTTGCGAGTTAGTTCTTAGCTGCATTGGGTGCCATTCATATCCTACATACTTATAGACCAAGGATTAGATCCTATATTTTAGATTTTTATGTAAAACGAGATTATGTGAAAAAACTTGTATATGCTAGTGACGAGACATGTATTGAATAAGTTAGGATGAATAGAATTACCTTTTTTAAATTATGTGAGATGCTACCAACTTTAGAGGAATTGAAGTCGTCAGGGAACATTCTTGTTGATGAACAAATGGAAATGTTTTTACATATCACTTCTCATCACCTTAAAAATAGAGTTATCAAGCCTCACTTTAATAGGTCTAGGGAAGCAGTTAGCAGATCATTTCACAATGTTTTAAATGATGTCTTGTGCTTACAAGATGTGTTATTTAAAAAGGCAGAGCCAATTACAACTAATTCTACAGACCCAAGGTGGAAATGGTTCAAGGTATTGGAGTGAATAATTTATATAGTGTTAGAATTAAGTGACCCAAATTCTTATTTAAATAAAATACAATGGTAAAGTAAAATAAAAGAAGAATCCTTATAGAATTACACTTCTTTTATTTTATTTTGAATAAGGTTTTTAAACCTTATTAAACTCCATCTATTTGATATTGATTAGAATAAGGAGTTTCAATCTTACTACTCCTATTAGAATATGGCTTTATAAGCCTATAAATAGACATGGTCTATTCCTCTTGTAATTAATTTGAATTTGACATAGTGAATTTTCTTCTCCTCTACCCGTGGTTTTTTCCCGAAAGGGTTTCCATGTAAAATCTGTGTGTGTTCTTTATTTTTATTTCTATTTTTTTCTTTACGATATATTGTCATTCACAAGCGTTATATTTTCTCGAATTGGTATCGAGCTTAGGGTTTTCATCTTGATCACGGTAATGGCATCTTTAAAGTATGAAATTCTGCTGTTGGATCGCAACACCCAGATTTGCGTTATGGCAGATAAAGATGCAGGCAATTCTTGCACAGATGGATTAAGAGGAAGCCCTGCTAGGGGTAGATAAGATGCCTTCGACATTGTGAAGGAAGATAAGAAGCGCAAGGATTGAAAGGCATTAACACAGTTACATCTGTATTTATCTAACGAAATTTTGCGAGGATGTGATGAAGGAAAGATGCAGCGACGGCATTATGGAAGAGGCTAGAACAAATATGTATGTCGAAAACTCTAACCAGACAAGTTGCATATGAAACAGCGACTTTATGCTCATCGTTTGGAGGAAGGTGCGTGCGTACACGAACACTTATGATGTTTAAAGAAATTCTCTCAAACTTGGAGGCCATGGAGGTTCGATGATGATAGGGAAGATCTAGGGTTGATTCTACTTTGTTCGCTACTCCGTCTTATTCAACCTTTAGAGACACGATTTTATATAGCGCGAGTCTCTCACGGTTGATGAGGTTTATGATTCTTTAACCTCGTATGATAAGATGAAGCATCTTGTGGTTAAACCCGACTCTCGGGGAGAGGGTCTTATTGTTCGTGGGAGACAAGATCGGAATCTTTGATGATGATTGTGGAAGGACACAGAAAGGAATCCTCGCGGTAAATCTAAGGGTAGATCAAAGTCTTCAAATAGAGGTAAAACTTGTAACCACGCAAGAAGAAAGGGCACATTAAATCGAGTGCTATAAGCTACGAACAAGATTAAAAGGAAGGGCTGCGAATCAAAAGGAAAAACAACCGAGAAAATTTAGTGAAGGCGATATTGTAGAAGACTACGGTGATGGTGAACTTCTAGTCGTAAACCGCCAACAATTCTAAAGAGAGCGGGAGTGGATACTTGACTCGAACTACACCTTCCACATGAGTCCCAATCGGGATTGGTTTACAAATTACGAAACGATTATGCGAAGGTGTTGTTTTGATGGGAAATAATGCTTAGTGTAAAATCATAGGTGTTGGAACAATTAAAGTTAAGATGTTTGATGGAGTTGTCGAACACTTAGTGACGTATGGCATGTTCGAAATTGAAGAGAAATTTAATTTCGTTGAGTACTCTTGATTCAAAAGGGTACAAATACACAAATTGAAAGTGGGATGTTGAAGATTTCCAAAGGTTTCCTCATTGTGATGAAAGGGCAGAGAAAGACTGCCAAGTTATATATTTTGCAGGGTTCTACTGTTATTGGTGATGCAGTTGTCGCTTCCTCTTCTTTGTCAGATGATGATATTACTAAACTTTGGCATATGCGCCTAGGGCATATGAGTGAGAATGGCATGGCAGAATTGAGCAAAAGAGGACTTCTTGATGGGTAAGGAATTTGCAAACTGAAGTTCGGTGAGCACTGTGTTTTTTGGGAAACAAAAGAAAGTTCGATTCAACAGAGGAATCCATAACACGAAGGGAACATTAGAGTATATTCATTCTAATCTGTGGGGGCCATCAAGAGTGCCTTCGAGAGGCGGAGCTAATTATATGCTAACTTTTATTGATGATTTTTCCAGAAAAGTTTGGGCATTCTTCCTGAAGCAGAAATGCGATGTGTTTTCCGCATTTAAGTCTTGGAAAACTATGATTGAAAAACATACGGGAAAACAAATAAAATACCTCCGCACAGACAATGGCTTAGAGTTTTGTTCTGATGAGTTTAATAAACTGTGTAAGTTAGAAGGGATATTGAGACACTTGACAGTTCGTCATACTCCACAACAAAACGGCATTGCAGAACGAATGAACAGAACGATTATGGAGAAGGTTCAATGCATGTTGTCAAATGCTAACTTACCAAAGTCGTTTTGGGCTGAAGTAGCCTCTACTGCATGTTTCTTGATCAACTGATCTCCATCCGTTGCCATTGAGAAAAAGACTCCACAGGAGGTATGGTCTGGTAATCCTGCTAATTATTCTGATTTAAAAATCTTTGGGTGTCCTGCGTATGCTCATGTTAATAATGGAAAATTGGAACCAAGATCCATTAAATGTGTTTTTCTTGGTTATAAAGCTGGTGTAAAAGGATATAAGTTATGGTGTCCTGAAAATAGAAAAGTTGTGATTAGCAGAGATGTTGTTTTTGATGAAACTACTATGCTACCTAACTTATCTCTTAAAGACTCTTCCAACAAAGAAAATAAAAAAGCGGATGGAGCATCAGTTAATCAGAGTCAACTCCTCAAGCCGATTACAAAAATTGAGAATAGAGTTGTTTCTTCACCCACAATACTCTATCGCCAAAACATAACTAGAAGAGAAATTAAACCCCCAAAGAAGTATCTTTGAAATTGACCTAGTTGCTTATGCTTTAAATGTGGTGAAGATACTGAGATGCAAACCAAGAGCCAGTCAAATTATTCGAGCGGTTAGGCTGTGAAGACTTCGAGAAAAGTGGATGTTTGCTATGCAAGAGGAAATAGAATCATTCCACAAAAACAAAACATGGGATCTTGTGAAACTTCCTAAAGGTAAAAAGGTTGTTCACTTTGTAAATGGGTGTTTAAAAAGAAAGAAGGGACTCAGAGTTGAAGAACCCATATATAAAGCAAGGCTTGTTGCAAAGGGTTCTGATCAAATTCCGAGAGTGGACTTTACAGATGTGTTCTCCCCAGTTGTGAAGCATAGTTCGATTCGAGCTTTGCTTGGTATTGTGGCCATGCAAGATTTGGAGCTTGAGCCATTAGATGTAAAAACTGCATTTTTGCATGGAGAGCTTGAGGAAGATATTTACATGCAACAACTAGAGGGTTTTACTGTCTCAGAAAAAGAGGACTATGTTTGCTTGCTGAAAAAGTCTCTTTACGGTTTGAAACTTGATCACCAAGACAGATGGTACAAGAGGTTTGATTCCTTTATGACTTCTCATGATTTTAAAAGTAGTTTTTGACAATTGTGTTTACTTTAAGAAAAATAGTGATGGTTCTTTTTTGTGTATCTACTTCTTTATGTTGATGACATGTTGATAGCAGCAAAAGATAAAGGAGAGATAAGAAAGGTCAAAGCCCAACTAAGTGAAGAATTTGAGATGAAAGATTTAGGACCAGCAAAGAAGATACTTGGTATGGAGATTCTCGGAGATAGAAAAGCAAGTAAATTGTACCTAATTCGGAAGGGTACATTGAGAAAGTTCTTTGCGGAGTTCAATATGCAGAGTGCTAAACACATTAGTACTCCTTGAAAGACCATTCGGACTTTCATCGGCTTTGTCTCCACAATCGGATGATGAGATTGAGTACATGTCACATGTTCCATACTCTAGTGCGATGGGATCTCTCATGTATGCTATGGTGCATTCCACGTCCAGTTTATCATATCACGATCGGTGCGATTAGTAGATACATGGCGAATCTCGGTAAAGAACATTGGAAAGCGATTCGGTGGATTTTAAGATACTTACGAGGTACTCTTGATGTTTGCTTACGATTTGGAAGAACTAGAGATGGAGTCATTGGGTATGTTGATCTTGATTTTCTTTGGAGACCTTGATAGAAGAAGATCTCTCACTGGTTATGTCTTTACAATTGGAGGTTGTGCAATCGATTGGAAACTACTTTGCAAACTACGATCGCTTTGTCTACCATTGAAGGCGAGTACATGGCGATTCACGAGGCTTGTAAAGAAGCTATTTGGTTGAAGGGACTCTTTAGTGAGCTCAATGAAGACCTTGGATCAGCCACGACATTTTGTAATGATCAGTGCCATCTTCCTTACAAAAGATCAAATGTTTCATGAAAGAACAAAACACATTGATGTTCGGTATCATTTTGTTCGTGATATTATTGCTCGTGGTGATATTGTTGTGAGCAAAATTAGTACTCATGAAAATCCTGCAGATATGATGACTAAGTCACTTCCTATAACCAAGTTTGAGCATTGCTTAGACTTGGTTGGTGTTTGTTGTTGAAGTTAAACCCTTAAGGGGTTTTATGGAAGAGGTGGAGAACTTGTTCGTTGAGAGTTCGCGATGAAGAACTTGTTTATTGAGAATTCGTGTCAAGGTGGAGATTGTTAGAATTAAGTGACCCAAATTCTTATTTAAATAAAATACAATGGTAAAATAAAGTAAAAGAAGAATCCCTATAGAATTACACTTCTTTTATTTTATTTTGAATAAGGTTTTTAAACCTTATTAAACTCCATCTATTTGATATTGATTAGAATAAGGAGTTTCAATCTTACTACTCCTACTAGAATATGGCTTTATAAGCCTATAAATAGACATGGTCTATTCCTCTTGTAATTAATTTGAATTCGACATAGTGAATTTTCTTCTCCTCTGCCCGTGGTTTTTTCCCGAATGGGTTTCCACGTAAAATCTGTGTGTGTTCTTTATTTTTATTTCTATTTTTTTCTTTGCGATATGTTGTCATTACCGATGTTATCTTTTTCTCATATAGCTCGTACATAATTTAGTCTATTTAGATTTAAATATAGTATCCTAACTCGAGGTTTTATACATGTGATATAGAATTGCTTAGGTCCTTTAGATGGAACCCACATCAAGATTCGGGTTCCAATAGTTGATAAATCTAGATATCGAACGCGAAAAGGTGACATAGCAACAAATATGTTAGGTGTTTGTACACACGATATTCATTTTGTTTATGTTCTTCTGGTTGGGAAGGTTCTCTCTGGCGATGGATGAGTTCTTCGATATGCCATTAGTAGGAGACATGGACTAAAAGTTCCTCATGGTAAAGTGCAAAATTATAGGAATTTGAATTAGTTTTTAAGATCATACTTTTTTGGGAAATTAACCATGACAAATAGCTTCTTCTTATAGGTTGTTATTATCTAGTTGATCTTTGGATACACAAATTGTGAGGATTTCTTGGGCCTTTTAGAGGACAAAGATATCATTTGAATGAGTGGCGTCAGGGTTACCAGCGAAGTACTCCGAATAATTTTTCAATATGAAACATATTTTGTGTTATTAAAACTTAGATGGGGAATACTTAGGAGTCCATTATTCTATCCTGTGAGGGTGCACAATAGAATCATTATTGCATGTTGCTTGCTCCATAATTTTATTCGAACCTATATGAGTCTTGATCCTATTGAAGCGGAGTTGGAAGAAGGATTACCTTGTAATGCCCCAAAAGTTGGGGGTTATATTTTTTTCTTAATTTCACGTTTTGCTTGCTCAGCTGGTTATTTGAAGGTATTTGAGGGTTCTAGGGAGACATGGGTTCGAGTCTGACCCTTGAAAAAATTTTAGTTTTTGGCCCCTTTAGTGGAGAAGGCTGTTGGTAGTAGGATTAAGTAAATTTGTGTGTTTTAGAAACACAAGCTGAGCTTGTAGCTCAGTGGCAGTGGCGTCATTGGGAAGGCATAGAGAGTGGGGTTCGAATCTTGCAAGGTGCAAATAGAGCCTTTTTATTTTGTACTTGAGAGTGGAGGAAGCAGAGTTCGGATCAAACTTTTCAAGGGGAGTTGGAGACTTGGTCAACAGGTTTGAATGGGATGCTAGGAGTGATTCAAGGAGAGGATAGTGAAGAAAATCAAGGGATGGAGGAGAGTGGGGGAGTTGGTCGAATGTGGAAGTGTGGCTAAGGGGGATATTTTAGCTAGGGGGTGGAATTTGGAAGCAAATTCGGCAGCGTTGAATTTGTGTAGAAACTGAAAATTTCTCTGTGCTACTACCTCTTTTGTTCTTTTCGAGTTTGTTTCAACTAGACATTTCGGCTAAGAGTTCTTTTGGAAGCATTTCGGGATTTCTCCTTGGTAGCATTTCGTGCACTTTCTCATTCCCTTCTTCATATCTTTCTGTTTTTTTTATTCTTCTTTCTTTTGCTAATAGCCTAAACATTAGGTTGGCCGAATTACCACCCTTCTTCCCATTTCTCTTCACACCTCATTTGTCTCTTGTCTTTTTCTCTAAGCTGTATACTTGCACTTCTTCCTCTCTCGTTTCTCTGATAGTCAATCGTAAACTTTCTGAAAACCTTGTTCCTTCTTCGGTAAACCGAACCTACTTGCTTTTTTCCGTCTCAAATCCCTTTTATTCTCTGTTATGAGGGCCGTAACCTCTTGTTGGACAATTGCCGAATTTTTGTGGTGCTTTGGTAAGGGGGAGTAATGCTAGTAATTCTCGTAATTCGGTTATAGTTAGATCGATTTTGATTATTCGAGCAAACTTTGGTTTCCCCTTTTTCCCTATGGGGGGCTGAATGTTGGATGATTGCTAACACTCTTTTGTTCATCCAATATTTCTAGGGACCCGTTTACATTAGCCAAGGAGCAAGGCCGATTACTGTTACTCTGTAGGGGATTGCGTCTCGTGGTAAGTGATGTTGGATTAGGGTACTTCAACGTTATGAATCTGGGCGTTGAGACTAACTAATGATCTTTGTAATCATAGGTACCTTAGGGAGTAGTCTCAAACAACAATCCATAACAGGTGTGTAATCTCACACCTCTGCTTATTCTGTGAATGCTTTGTTCTGTGAATTGGCTAAAAGCCAAAATATCGAAAAGCCAGATTATCGGCATTTGAGATCATTTGAGTGTGCGAGCGCTCGTAATGATAAACCGAATTTGTTATGGTGAATAACTCCATGAAAGTTCAATTGAGTTGGGGAAGGATAACTCTGAACAGAAGGAGAATGCACGCATGGAATCAAAAAGAAAAGAAAGAGAATAATCACCTTAAATGGAAGTTCTACGGTGAGGCGAATGAATTGGTGCATCGAAAAGAAAGTAAGAAACAAGGCAAAATAATCGGGAGTAGATAAAAAAGAAAAAAGAAAAAGATTTTGGTGCAAGTATTGTGATGTAAAAGATTGGTATATAATTATCATTAAAGGCCTTGGAGTTAATCCATGAAGAGTGGGCATGTGAAAGAGCCTTGGTGGAAGGTTCAATTTGAACGTGTGGTGCCATTTTCTGTTATCTAATTTGTTTCATTTTAAATGCCTATGTTGGGGTGATTTTAAGAGAGGCATATCTGTTTGGGAGAGTTCATTTTGGTGAGAAGATGTGGATTGTGTTGGTGATCTTTGCCTCTACACTTGTGTTCACTTTGGTGTTTTATGTCGACGATCAGCCAGTTCGGTGTTTTGGTTACATCCTTGATGAGTTTTTATTCTAATTGTAGTAGCTTTCTTCTTAGAGGTGTAAGCGAACTATTTACGAAAGATTTGTGCCTTATATTTCTAATAAAATATATTTTATTCTTGAGAAAAAGAATTAATGTGTAACTACTCTTGTAGTTAATCTATTTCCTTTGCTTCAAATTACAATGTAAAGTCACTCTGTGTTCTTTGGTGGTGTTATTATTATTTAGTTTAATTAGATTAGTATTTTTATAAAAGTTGTATTAGGGATATGTTATAAGAATAATTAGAGTTTATTTTTATTATTGAAGTTAATTTTATTTTATTGATAATTAGAAGTGGAAATTACGTCAAACTAGTCTTCTTCGTTCTCGAGACTTCAATTAGAAGTACTTGAAGCCTAGTTATTCTTTCTTGGTGACCATTCCAATTATTACAAGCTTACAAATCATTACCATCCATAGCTGCCGCAATCAAATTAGCCTTGGATTCAATTACGAAATTAGCCATTTCGATTCCCTCATCTTGCTCTTGCCCGATTCAATTTGTCATGTTGTCTAAGGGCACACGATTTGCTTCTCAATCGTTGAACCAACTCGCTTACACACGATTGCCTTGATCTGCGAAAGCATTGCCGCTTACCATATGTTCTTCATAGAAGCTTTGTTGCTTCGATTAGTTGCTATTGCAAATTGTTGTAATCTCCTTGTGGCAACCAAATTGGGTAATTTTTCATTGCCAATTTCATTTCCAATCTGTCATGACCGATAGTCACAAGTACTAGCAACCAAAATTCTTCAAATCTTTGCCATTTATTTGCTACTACCACATGTGCTCCATTTAATTTGCTACTGTTTTGCTCTAAGTAATTGTTGCCGTAAGTTTGTTCAAAGTATCTCCATCCCCTTCAAGATCTGTTACCGTTTTCTCGTTCTATTCTACCTTCAAATTGCTTTGTACATTACTTTGCTCTTCTTCCAACAACCACTTCTTGCCGTTTTCTCCTCTAATTCGGATGGCATTCGATCGCGCGTTTATGTTCTTCTTTGGGGTTTGGCCTTTAATTGGTGTCAATCAGCCAACAAAATTGTTGGAGTTATTGATCAAAAATTGGTTGCTCATTGTTTGTCTTAGATAGGACTTGCCTTACTCCTTTTAATTTTCACTAGCAAGATTAATTTATTAGATGATGCATTGTTTGAGTAAAATTGAAATTACTAGTGGTTAGGCTTAATTAGTTAGAGTAAGTACTAAACGGAAGTGACTTGATTTAGATTTATATTGTTTAATTTAGGATTAATTTAATTTGAATTCATGCATGATTAACTTGTTAGTTTTGATTTAGAGATGAGTTGTTAGGTTGACGATTATTTGTAGCGTATGGTTATTAATTAGATAAATTCGGATTAAAGATAGAAATTGGTTATTGTTAATTAGGTTACATTAAAAATTTTTTAAGATTAAAACTAGACTAATAGCCATGCAAATGATAACTTAGAATGAATTTTAATGAAATCATATAATTTTCTCTTGAAGCGAAAGAGTTGAGCGAATTGTGGAAAGCGAAAATCGTCAAAGAGTCATTGCTTCTAAGTATGGAATGCTTAGATATTTCCGTTTGCAATCACTAAATTTTTATTGCTCGGATAATTTAAATGCATGCCTTCATAATATTTATTCATGAAATTAATTTAAGTTGGTTTTGATTGTGCCTAAAAATTGTTTTTATCATTATAAAATTAATGTGTTGGAATCTTTTGAACATAGTCGGCATGCCCTGTAGAGTATAAGCAACTATGTGTGTGAAACTAGTTTGGCACCTAGAGGTGGCGTGTACTCAATTGGTAAGTCACCTAATAGCTAGAGGAATAGATTCCACAAGTAATTTATATCGCAAAGATCTTAGCACCTATGGGTGTCAAGCTAGAGGCAATATCGGATGTGGACTTTGTGAGCGTGAGATCTCATTACAAAGTACTTTTAGATTGCCTCTTCTTCTTATTTTTTTTTTTCACTCTAACAAGGGAATATGTTTGACTTCTAGACTCAGTTGTCCGCAAAACTTTCAAATTGATGGACTCCATTGCCACTAATCGGTCAAACTCTTTAAGTATTCATGACTTGATCAGAACAAACTAGATTAGATTAAATTAAATAGAATGTACAGTTGTGTATAATTTGAGAGGAGATTGGGCGAAGAATCCATTTCTTGTCATGATGTTTGGAGAGGTAAAATCCTTCTATTCTTAAATTTAGCTCATCAAAGTTGTTCTGCTTTAGAGCTATGACATATATAAAATAAATTAAGAGAAGATTCATATATTTTTAATATACTTTCTTTTATCAATCATAGAAATAATAATTTTATCACCAACGGAAAAAAACAAACTAAGCACACATATCTTTTATTGCTTTGTTGTCAAATTTATTTAAATATAGTATTACATAATATAAAAGAAAATAGTAGCGATTGCAAACTATTTTATTTTGATTCGACAACCTCACCACCACACATAGATTGCCTAGATACCATAGATAGCAATTAATCCGCGCGTGGATTACGGCGGTTAATACTTGATGGTCATCATACGGTCCAATAGTTACCCTTACGGTAAATCCATAATTGGTATCTTTTGCGTACGAGAAGGGAAGATCATTTATAATATTTTTCCACTCAATGGAGTCATCAGATTTTTATTTTTGACGATAATGGGATCATTAATATTGAAACGACTTAGTATAGACTGCAATTGATAAATGAATGGATTATCATATATGCTATAATATATTTTATTTTTTAAAAGAAATAGTTAAGCTTTAATATAATTACCATATGAAAAAGTGAGGTCGATGCGATACTATACCATGGGAAATAATTAATCAAAAGTTGAGAGATTAATATTTACCTTATTACGGGTCCAATAAATGAACCACGGATATCACCGACTTTATACACAATAATTCCGAACTTATAGTTATGCGGAACATCCAGTGGAAAGCTTCTTCCTTCTCCATTGTTGATATTCGGAGGAGCTCCGTAGTACGACCATTCCAATTGTAGATCATAGCGAGAATAATGCATGATAAAAAGCGATAACATTAGCGACCATTTGTAGTTGGTTTATACAAATTTCAGCTATATCTGAGTCTGATTTTTATTTGCCCGTGTTGTGCTTCATGCGGGGGTTCCATACACACATATTTATACACAGTTTATTATTTAACCAAGGTTATGACCTCATCAAAAGTTCTAACTATATTTATAGCGTTGTAACTATAAAACTTTCAATTCATTGTCCCGAAAAACGTGACTATATCTATAGCGTTGTAACTATAAAACTTGTCCTTTTCCTTTTCTTTCAATTCGTTGTCCCAAGAATAGATAATATACTTTTTCTATAACATAAATCTATAACCACCAAATCTATAACCAGCATTCTTAATTTATTAATTTTTTCACTAATGATATTACAAAATCGCATATGCGATAAAAAGCCCGACAAATGCCCTATATCCCTTTAACAAACAAATCATATCCAAAAGCAAACGCACACACCTACAAAATTACAAAAAACTTCACAAAATTTAGAAAACCCCTTCAACAAAAGCCGCTCATAGGTCAAAAGAACAAACACCATCATCTAATCCACTTAATACACGATGCTTGACAACTTACGCACTTGAACCTATCATAATTATCGAGACCATACTCACCACCAAGCTTGAGTTTGAGATACTAAGCTTTCAAATATATAGATTTTTTTTAAAGGAAAAAAATTGCATACCCGTACCGACTCATTTGTATTCAACATTTATAGATTTGGAATGAGGTAAAAGAGCTCTGGTAAATAGAGTTTTGGCCCATTTTGATAGTTACTTTTTTTTTGTTTTGTTTTTTTTTTTGATACTTTGGTATTTAGATCTATTTTGGTTGCTAAATTTGAAAGAGTGTAAAAGTTTAATAACGTGGCACTTTGAAATTGTATTATGTCATTAGGTTCAATTTTTTTAGCGTGTTAGAGGCGGGGAAGATCGTTTTTCTTTTCTTTCTACTCTTAACTCTACGTGACTGACTGTGAGGTCATTTCTAGTTTCACTCTTTAGCAACTCACATCTTTCCTTTGTTTATTTTACTGAGTTAGTTTTGCTTCACCTCTAATCTGCAATATTTGTTCTAATCTGCAATATTTCTGAGTTCTTTGAAGCGGGACATATGATAAACATACATATTGCTCAATTGTATGTCACACACTGCATAGTGTGGATAAGCCCATGCCATGTGCATATTAAAAAGCTTAAAAAAGGCATACTTTCATCCAAAACTTAGTACCAAGCCAAATCAAAATAAACCATTTCCATACTTTAAAAACACATTTAAACAAGCCTAAAACATGCCAAAACAATCAGCTTAAGTGCCTAATCAATGTGTTCTCATTGACATCACAATTCAATTATCAACCTCAATTCACATGACACAAACTATTTGCATTCAAATTTATAAGTGCATACATAAAATTCACACCAAACTTATAATTTCTTCTTTAGATAAGGTTTATATTAAAAGACCAAAACAAACATATTCACACCAAGATTAATGGCACATACACAAGTAAGCTTATACCAAGCTTAATACATAACATTTGTAATAAGTATCCGAGCATATACAAATACACCTATTACATATGAGCCTTATACATGTCATTTATAACCTTCAAAACGTTAAAAAACTACCAAAATGATCAGCGGATAGTGTGATAGGCTCTGATAAGATTTAACCGATTAAGCTTTCCGATGGTCTATAAAACATAGGAAAACAACTACGTAAGCATTTAATGCTTAGTAAACTCGTATAAGATAAACTTGTCATTCCTTAATATTTAATCATTCAATCATGGTACTTGACTTGCCTAAACCCCACAATTCACATCATTAGTAAATAACTTAATAATTCATCATCTATGAAACATAGGATGCAACATGAAACGAGTTACATTTACTCACATTACTTCACATACGTGATTAATGCCCTTATTCTTTCATTTTCATAGCTCATTTTACCATTTCATAAAATCATCGATATCCGTAATTTTATATCTAAACCTTTTCATTATTTTACTTACCCATTGAACAGTATAGAATAACATCGGATACTCGGGAACACCTTTTCATATAACCATAACCTTTTCAATAATGCTCACACGAGCTGTGAAATGAGCCAGCTACACGAGTTGTGGGTTAGGATGTTAGCTACACGATGTTGCTCAAATGAGCTGTGGAGAATCCGCAACAAATGTAGGACCTCAGCCATTGGTAAGACATTTAGGACCAATACCCGAACATATAATCCCTAATGACATGTCATTTGTATCCTAAGTATTCTCTAGGTTCAAACGAGATTTTGTCGTCAAGTATTCAATTATAGAATTATTACCGAATCAATTGTAAATAATTTAATATTAATAAATAATCAACTAAAATAACATTTACGAAATATAACAGCATGTTTGGTTTGATGGAATTGCTATTCCAATCCTGCCCTATTCTGTGCACTACAGTGATTCAAAAGTTTGGTTCACCGTTTAGGTGATTCCACAGCTTTGCTATTACACCCATATTCCCTCAGCTGTTGCAATAGGTATTCAAGGGTGGGGGCTCTGAATTGCTATTCAACACCACCCGAATACATTTTCACATTTTGGGACCAAAAAAGCTCCTGGATTTGAGCCTTAAGCTCCACCAATTCCTTTGGCGCCATCCTATACGGAGCAATAGACACCTTTGCGTGATCCGGGTATGAGATCTATCCCGAACTCTACCTCGCGATCCAGCGGCAACCACAGAAGCTCCTCGAAACACATCAAGAAATTCCTTAACTGCATGCGAACCTTCTCTACCGCAGACTCTTTAGCCTCCAAAGCATACACATGAACTACATACGCTTCACAGCCCTTCCTGACCATCTTCTCCGCTTTCAGAGCAGATACCACATTAGATAAGTAATCTCTCCTATTACCTATCATAGCCACTTCATCACCCTCAACCATCTTAAGAACCATGCGCTTAGCGCGCAATCCAACCTCGCTTTGGTACTTGACCAACCAATCCATCCCAAGAATCGGATCGAACTCCCCAAACGGCGGTTCCATCGGATCGGCGAAAAAACACTACCCCTTGGAGTTCTAGGGGTACATCTCTAAACAGTTTATCTACTACTACAGAGTGACCTAAAGGGCTAATCACAGTCATCTGCCTAGAAGATATCTCAGAGTCTAAATCCATGGTCTCTACTATACTACTGGCAACATAAGAGTGCGTTGAACCCACATCAATCAAAGCGATAAATGGAGAACCAAAGATCAAAAGCGTCTCGGGTTATGGCGTGCAGTGCGTCGCCCTCCTCTCGGCGCCTCGCAGCATACACTAATCCAGGCTGTCTGGCCTCCGAACTACCCGCACCTCTGCCCGGTGCTCCACGGCCCCGACCAGAACCATTACCACCTCTGCCATTACCACGGCCCCTCTGTGGTGGCGGTCCACTACCCCTGAACTGATTACGGCCCTGACTCTCGGGCCAATCACGGCCAACTTACGCGGACAGTCCCTCACGCGATGCTCCGAGAACCACACTCAAAGCAACCTTTTCCTCGGTCCGGCAACCACCCCAATGAGATTTCCCATCGATTGCCGCTGCGGCGGTCCCTACCTAGCGACAACAAACCTAGCGAGTTGATTCGCCCACTCGGTCTAGCCCTTTTACGGGATTACCCGGCGATCCGAAAGACCCAAAGCTCCTCTTATGCCTATTTCGCCCATACCACCTCCTCGCGACTCGACTTAACACCTCGGCTACCTTAGCCTTCTCAACTAAGACAACAAACTCGCGCTCCTGCTGTGGAGCAATCAGCAGTCTCAACTCGTCTCGCACACCATCCTCGAAACGAACACACCTCTCATGTTCAGTGGCCACAATGCCTCTGGCATACCTATTCAGCTTCAAGAACTCAGCCTCGTACTCAGAAACAGACTTACTCCCCTGAATAAGCCTCGAAATGCCTTTATTGAGAGTCAATATAACTAGCTCCAATGTACTTTTTTTGATATGCAGCCCTGAAATAATCCCATGTCAGATCCTCTGCTGCCACACTGTCCCGAACCGTGAGCCACCACTGATATGACTCATCCCGGAGAAGCGATACTATGCCCTTCAGCTTCTCTTCGGCAGTCAAGTCCAGATCGTCCATGATCCGCTCAGTTGCCTCCAGCCAATACTCAGCAGTACTGGGAGCAACACCAGATACCCCTCGAAAGAATTCGGCTCCGTTTGCCCGGAGTCGCTCAGGCACAGATTTCCTAACTCCTGCGCCACCACCTACACCGGCTACCCTTTCCAACACTCGCAGCATCGCCTGCGACACTGCGTCATCCCCGGTCTGATCTTGGAACTCACCACCTCCAGCTGGTGGCGTAACCGGTATCTCATTTTCTGACCCCTGACCAGATCATACGGGCTCAGAAATTGTCATCCTACCCCTACCTCTACCACGAGTATTACGACCACGTCCGCCTCGAGTGCTCATGTCTAATATCTCTACGTATCTGATTTAAGAGTTTTATGCATCAGTATTTATTCCACTGTTTTAAGGCAAGTCTTATGAATATTCAAGGAGATTTGTTCTCGCGAGTTCACAGAATCCTATCAGTTTCAATTTCTAAAGTAATCCTACTATTGCTAATCATACAACCATAGTATATCCAACAAATCACAAGCAATAGTAAGGGGTACTTACCTGGGCAAACTGGTGCCGGAGACTCGGTGCCATGCCTTTCAAACCATATATTTAAACCCAAAACACTTAAGACAACTTTTGAAAACATTTTGGGCCTCAGGCCCACAGCCGAGCCTTTGAACTTGGCTCTGATACCACAATTGTAACACCCCAAACCCGGACAAGACACCACGTCCGAATCTGGTGTGTTACAGGGAAAAAAGTTTTTGAGAGGTTAGATTTTTCATTTAAAAGTTGGGTGCAAACATAGTGTATTTGAAGAAAATTTGAGTAGACTTGTTTGAAATCGGATGGTGTAATTGAAACCCAGAAATTTTGAAAACTTAACCAATATGTGTAGTTAAAAACGAGTTGATTTTATTTAATGATTCAAGCAGTTCCTTAATGTTACTTAAAACATTTTTTGACTTAGTAGAAAATCGGGTTTTATTTGAAAATCATTTGAGTTTACTTAATATCAAAACATTGTGTGATACCCGATGGTACAGTTGAAAACATATTGCGTTGTAGTTTTGAAATTATTGTCTTTCCAAATTTTAGTAAAACTCATACCAAATTATTTTGTTAAAGCATATTAAAAATCTTCTTTAAAGCATAAACATCATAAAACATAATTTAAAGGCCTTTTACAATCCAAAATAAAACCCAAATAAAAGTAATTAAACTAAAGTACCCAAATGATAGAGTCCGAGTAAAACTTTATTAAGTATGGCATGAGCACCCCGAGTCCATCCTACTCCATGTCCGTCTCACGAGTCACTGAAATGTCAAAGGAGAGGGTGAGTCGAATGACTCAAATGCATAAATCCTGCTCCCGATAATACAACATGCTAACACACATCATACATAGCAACATAATTAATGCAACCCGATCCTAACCATCCGTATCTCCTTTTCTACCCGTGTGGTACCAAACCACTTTGGTGGTGCCAAACCACCGTGACCCAAAGTCACGATATCCATAAGTGTGGTGCCAAACCACTGGTGACCCAAAGTCACGAATAATCCAATGATGGGGCCAACCCATCGCGTGATACCAAATCACTAGCGACAATCTCGTATCTCTCAATAATGAGGCCAACCCACGGTGGTGTCAAACCACAGGGATGAGTCGCAATGAGGTGCCAAACCTCTGGTGTCCCAAAGACACAATGTGGTACCAAACCACTGGTGACCGCAGTCACAAATCCGATGATGGGGCCAACCCATCGTGTGATACCAAATCACTGGCGTCAATCCCGTATAATCAACTGTGGGGCCAACCCACCGTGGTGCTAAGCCACTGGGACGAGACGCTGAGGTGCCAAACCTCTGGTGACCCAAAGTCACAATATATCACTTGTGGTACCAAACCACTTTGGAGGTGCCAAACCTCACGTGTCCCAAAGACACGAGTGTCCCAAAGACACGGATATCATCATCCTCCCTCCTCTCATATCACCCATCATCATACCATATTCATGTGATCATGCATATCATACAAGTCATGCATATCATGCCAACATGTCTAGCATTACATCTCATAGCATACATAACATAGATCATAATGTTGAGCATATCATCAATAGAACTCGTAATGCTACAGACTTACCCGGATCCGTACATATACCCCACTTGGGTATCCAATAATCCATCATACTGTCATGATTTTGATAGGCAAACAGGTTTAATAACAATATTACTAAGTATCACTGTGTTAGTTTACACACCTGATAATACGAGTCTAGAGATCCTAACGAAATGATCTAAGGCTCCTTGATTACTGGCTCCTACAATCGGCCAAATAGGAGTTAGGCACTAAGACCATTCGGCCAAAGACTAAATAACCAAAGGGTTAATGTTGATCCTTCACCTTGCTATTGGTTTGATTTCTTATCAAACCCGAACCACGATGGTTCTCCTTCCAACAATCGGCTACACCTTCAAAAGAGAGCAATTAAACCTTTGCCACTCCTGACTTAATCGAACCCACAGATTGAACTAACAACACTAATACCAATCACTTACCCCTTACTTACCAATCGGTTAATAGAGTAGAAAAACTCTTCTTGATTACTTCCAATATCCAAGGACCCTATAAGAGATGATTAACAAAAGGTTAACACCCTTCCATAACCCAAAATTAACACAACACTTGAGAGATAAGGGGAATGGCCATTCGGCCAAGAGCTTACCAACACCCAAAATTTGGCCAAATAATAGGACTTCTAGGAGAGAAGAGATTCGGCTAAGATGCAAACCAAGAATAAAAGAAGATTTGGCCTAAGTGTTTAACACACCCCTATATTCAGTTTTAAATGGAAAAACAAGGAAAAGAAAATAGAAGATGAGAATGAAGTTTCGGCAACACTGAATGAGAAAAGAAAGTAAAGGTTTGAGATGCAAGTGTTTGTGATTTTGGCACAAAGAAATGGGAAGATGAATGGAGAAAATAATGGAAGGGTTCGGTTTGAAACAGGTGAGAGTTTCGGCATAAAAAGAAAGGAGAAGGGAAATGGAGAATTCGGCTTCACAATGAACAAAAGAAAAGGAGATGAAGAGGAGAATATTCGGCTAACCAATGCTTGAATATTCGGTTCCAAAAGAAAGAAAATGAGCAAAAAGCACCCTTGAGAATTCGGCTACTATTGTCAACAAGAGAGAAAAAAGAAAGAAAAACAACAATAGCTTCAACCAAAAAGAATGACCAAAAATCCAAAAAAAATGCCAAAAATGAATTCGGCATACCCACACCCTCACTAACCAAGCCGTCACTCCCCCATGAAGCATCCAAGTTTCGGCCAACACCTCAACCACTCCTCAATATTCGGCCACATCCCCCCATACACTCACCACCACTCATTTCAAATGAGTTTACCAAGTCTCACTCCTACAATCACTCTCCACCCACCAAGCCACCATTTGACCAAGTCCAAGGAGGAATTTAAACTTCATCCAACTCTTCCCTCCTATGCCGTCCAAAATGAACCAAAATGTGAGGTCCTTGCGGCTTGAACACAAGACCTCCACCTCATGCAATTGACGCCACACCTAGCTCCCAAGTAGCGCATGCCTTGCCACCTTGCCAGCTCCTCTTTTGTGCAACAAAACAACAAATAAAATACATATCCCTCAACTCCATCAGCTCCCCTCCTATAAAGCCTAAAAACTAAAATTTTCCTACCTACTCAGGCACACTCCTAGCCTACAATTAAGCCCCGACACTACACAAACAGTAACACAGCACACCAACACATGCAATATCATGCAACAACAAAATAGCCCCTAACCCGGGATATTACAGTTCTACCCCCTTAAAAATAATTTCGACCTCGAAATTACCTGATCAGAAGAGTTGTGGGTATTGCTGTCTCATCATATCCTCGGGTTCCCACGTAGCTTCTTCTACGCCATGATTCCGCCAAAGTACCTTAACCAAAGGCACAGACTTCCTACGCAGAACCTTCACATCTCAATCTAGAATCTGCACAGGTTCTTCTTCCATAGTCAAATCTGGACTCACCTCGATCTCTTCCACTGCTACCACATGTGACGGGTCTGAACGATAACGCCGAAGCATCGAAACATGAAAAACATCGTGAATCTGACTTAGCTCTGCTGGCAACTCAAGCTGATACGCTACTGGTCCCACTCGTCTCAGAACCTTGTACGGCCCAATAAACCTCGGACTTAGCTTGCCTTTTCTCCCGAACCTCAGCACCTTCTTCCACGGCGAGACCTTCAGAAAAACTTGATCCCCACAAAGAAACTCTCTATGTCTCTTCGCTTAAGATCGGCGCCAAGACTTCTCGCGGTCCAAGCTTCCTTCAATCGAGCTGAATCAACTTAACCATGTCTTACTGTCTCGACAGAACCAACTCGGGTCCCAACAACCGAAGCGTTCACCCAACTCCGTCCAACACGTAGGTGAGCGACACTTCCTACCATACAATGCCTCGTATGGTGCCATCTTGATGCTTGCTTGTAGTAATCATGTTATAGCGGCGAACTCAACTAACGGCGAAACTTCTCCTAACTACCTCAAAATCCAGGACACAACCTCTCAGCATATCCTCTAAGATCTGAATAACCCTTTCTGATTGACCGTCAGACTGTGGGTGAAAAGCCGTGCAGAAATCCAAGCGAGTACCAGAGCACGATGCAACGCTCTCGAGAACCTCGGCGTAAACTCGGGATCCCGATCCGAGATGATCGGCAGCGCACACCGTGCAACCTCACAATCTCGGACACATACGACTTTGCCAACCTCACGAAGTGAATAATTCACTCTCCGGAATGAAATGGTGACTTAGTCGAGACGATCCACAATAACCCAAACCGAATCTTTCTTGCTTGGCGTAAGCGATAAACCACCGACGAAATCCATGGTTATCCTTTCCCACTTCCATCGAGAATCTTCACTGGTGAAGCAACTTTGCGGCAGCGATGTTCACCTTGACTGTGACATGTCAAACACCTTCCTACAAACTCACTCACCTCTTTCTTCAAACCAGGCCACCAAAACTGCTCTCTAAGATCCTTATACATCTTGCTACCTCAGGATGCATAGCATAAGGGCTGCTATGTGCGTCCTGGAGAATCTTCTGCCTCAGCTCAACATCTTTAGGCATACAAGCCTTACCTTGGAAACACAGAACCTCATCACTAGACAAGCTGTAACCCTCCAAACCACCATCCTGCACTTGCAACCTTCGCGCAGTCAGAACCTCATCCTCTAACTGTTTCTCTCTGATCTGCTCAACCCAAGTAGGCTTAACTTGCAGCTCTGCCAGAATACTCCTGTCGTCATACAAACTCAAGTGGGCAAACAAAGCTCTTAAGTCCGAAACAACCTTACGGCTCAACGCGTCTGCCACCACGTTAGCCTTGCCCGGATGGTACTCGATTGAACAGTCGTAATCTTTCAGCAACTCAACCCACCTACGCTGCCTCAAATTCAAATCTTTACGAGTCGGAGATACTTGGACTCTTATGATGCGTAGTAGACTATTGATCTCTCTCCGTACAAGTAGTGCCTCCAAATCTTTAAGGCGAAGACTACAGCCGCTAGCTCCAAATCGTGCATCGAATAGTTGACCTCATGTGGCCTCAGCTGTCGAAAAGCGTAAGCCACAACTTTACCTTCCTGCATCAGCACACAACCCAGGCCCGTATGTGATGCATCGCAATATACTGTGAATTCCTTACCAGCCTCAGGTTGAATCAAAACCGGAGCCTCAGTCAAAATCTTCTTTAACTTATCGAAGCTTTTCTGCTGTTTCTCAGTCCAAACAAACGGAACTTCTTTTCTCAGCAACTTGGTCATCGGCGCCGCTATCAACGAGAAATCCTCAACAAACCTTCGGTAGTATCCGGCCAAACCCAGAAAACTCCGAATCTCGACCCACCGACCTAGGCGGCTTCCAATCCAAAAGCGCCTCAATCTTACGAGGATCTACCTAATCCCTCACCACACTACATGGCCCAAGAAAGTCACTTCTCTAAGCCAAAACTCGCACTTACTGAACTTAGCATAGAGCTGCTTTTCCCTCAAAATCTGCAGTACCACTCGCAAATGCGCATCATGCTCTTCCTCTGTCCTAGAGTACACTAAGATGTCGTCTATGAAAACCACAACGAATGATCCGGATCTTCTTTGAAACACCTATTCATCATATCCATAAACGCTGCGGTCGTTAGTCAACCCGAACGGCATTACGGTTCGTAGTGCCCATACCGAGTCCAAAGCGGCGTCTTTATGGATATCAGCCTCCTTAACCTCCAACTGGTGATACCCAGACCTCAAGTCGATCTTTGAAAATACCGCAGCACCCTTCAGCTGATCAAACAAATCATCTATCCGTGGCAACGGATACTTGTTTTTAATCGTCAGCTTATTCAACTGGCGGTAGTCTATGCACATCCGCATTGTACCATCTTTCTTCTTGACAAAGAGTACTGGCGCACCCCACGGTGAAACACATGGCCTAATAAAACCTCGATCCAATAACTCCTGGATTTGAGCCTTAAGCTCCACCAATTCCTTTGGCGCCATCCTATACGGAGCAATAGACACTGGCGCAGTCCCGGGTAACAGATCTATCCCGAACTCTACCTCGCGATCCAGCGGCAACCCTGGAAGCTCCTCAAGAAACACATCAGTAAATTCCTTAACTGTACGAACCTTCTCTACCGCAGACTCTTTAGCCTCCAAAGCATACACATGAACTACATACGCTTCACAGCCCTTTCTGACCATCTTCTCCACTTTCAGAGCAGATACCACATTAGATAAGTAATCTCTCCTATTACCTATCATAGCCACTTCATCACCCTCAACCGTCTTAAGAACCATGCGCTTAGCCGCGCAATCCAACCTCGCCTGGTACTTGACCAACCAATCCATCCCAAGAATCAGATCGAACTCCCCAAACGGCAGTTCCATCAGATCAGCAGCAAACACTACCCCCTGGAGTTCTAGGGGTACATCTCTAAATGCAGGTTTTATCTACTACTACGAGTGACCTAAAGGGCTAATCACGGTCATCTGCCTAGAAGATATCTCGAGTCTAAATCCATGGTCTCTACTATACTCACGGCAACATAAGAGTCGTTGAACCCACATCAATCAAAGCGATAAATGGAGAACCAAAGATCAAAAACGTCTCGGTTATGGCGTGCAGTGCGTCGCCGCCTCTCGGTGCCTCGCGGCGATACACTAATCCAGCCGCCTCTCCGACTACCGCACCTCTGCCCGGTGCTCCACGGCCCCGACCAGAACCATTACCACCTCTGCCATTACCACGGCCCCTCTGTGGTGGCGGTCCATTACCCCTGGCCGATTACGGCCGACTCTCGGGCCCGAATCTCGGCCAACTTACGCGGACAGTCCCTCACGCGATGCTCCAGAGAACCACACTCAAAGCAACCTTTTCCTCCAGTCCAGCAACCACCCCAATGAGATTTCCCACACTGATTGCACTGCAGCGGTCCCTACCTAGCAGCAACAAACCTAGCAGGTTGATTCGGCCCACTCGGTCTAGCCCTTTTCTGCGGATTACCCGACGATCCAGAAGACCCAAAGCTCCTCTTATGCCTATTTCTCGCCCATACCTCCTCGACTCGACTTAACACCCTCGGCTACCTTAGCCTTCTCAACTAAGACAGCAAACTCACGCTCCTGCTGTGGAGCAATCAGCAGTCTCAACTCGTCTCGCACACCATCCTCGAAACGAACACACCTCTCATGTTCAGTGGCCACAATGCCTCTGGCATACCTACTCAGCTTCAAGAACTCAGCCTCGTACTCAGAAACAGACTTACTCCCCTGAATAAGCCTCAGAAATGCCTTTCGCTGGGAGTCAATATAACTAGCTCCAATGTACTTTTTTTGATATGCAGCCCTGAAATAATCCCATGTCAGATCCTCTGCTGCCACACTGTCCCGAACCGTGAGCCACCACTGATATGACTCATCCCGGAGAAGCGATACTATGCCCTTCAGCTTCTCTTCGGCAGTCAAGTCCAGATCGTCCATGATCCGCTCAGTTGCCTCCAGCCAATACTCGTGCGATCTTCGGGAGCAACACGGATACCCTCGAAAAAATTCGGCTCCGTTTGCGGGTCGCTCGAGCACTGATTTCTAACTCCTGCGCCACCACCTACACCGCTACCCTTTCCAACACTCGCGGCGCCGCTGCGACAACTGCGTCATCCCCCGGTCGATCTTGGAACTCACCACCTTCACCGGTGGCGTAACCCGATATCTCATTTTCTGACCCCTGACCAGATCATACGGGCTCAGAAACTGTCATCCTACCCCTACCTCTACCACGAGTATTACGACCACGTCCGCCTCGAGTGCTCATGTCTAATATCTCTACGTGCTCGATTTAAGAGTTTTATGCATCGATATTTATTCCACTGCTTTTAAGGCAAGTCTTATGAATATTCAAGGAGATTTGTTCTCGCGAGTTCACGAAATCCTATCAGTTTCAATTTCTAAAGTAATCCTACTATTGCTAATCATACAACCATAGTATATCCAACAAATCACAAGCAATAGTAAGGGGTACTTACCTGGGCAAACTGGTGCCGGAGACTCGGTGCCATGCCTTTCAAACCATATATTTAAACCCAAAACACTTAAGACAACTTTTGAAAACATTTTGGGCCTCAGGCCCACAGCCGAGCCTTTGAACTTGGCTCTGATACCACAATTGTAACACCCCAAACCCGGACAAGACACCACGTCCGAATCTGGTGTGTTCTGAGGAAAACGTTTTGAGAGGTTAGATTTTTCATTTAAAAGTTGGGTGCAAACATAGTGTATTTGAAGAAAATTTGAGTAGACTTGTTTGAAATCGGATGGTGTAATTGAAACCCAGAAATTTTGAAAACTTAACCAATATGTGTAGTTAAAAGCGAGTTGATTTCATTTAATGATTCAAGCAGTTCCTTAATGTTACTTAAAACATTTTTTGACTTAGTAGAAAATCGGGTTTTATTTGAAAATCATTTGAGTTTACTTAATATCAAAATATTGTGTGATACCCGATGGTACAGTTGAAAACACATTGCGTTGTAGTTTTGAAATCATTGTCTTTCCAAATTTTAGTAAAACTCATACCAAATTATTTTGTTAAAGCATATTAAAAATCTTCTTTAAAGCATAAACATCATAAAACATAATTTAAAGGCCTTTTACAATCCAAAATAAAACCCAAATAAAAGTAATTAAACTAAAGTACCCAAATGATAGAGTCTGAGTAAAACTTTATTAAGTATGGCATGAGCACCCCGAGTCCATCCCGGCTCCATGTCCGCGTCTACGAGTCACCTGAAATGTCAAAGGAGAGGGTGAGTCGAATGACTCAGTGCATAAATCCCGCTCCCGATAATACAACATGCTAACACACATCATACATAGCAACATAATTAATGCAACCCGATCCTAACCATCCGTATCTCCTTTTCTACCCAGTGGTACCAAACCACCGGTGGTGCCAAACCACCGGTGACCCAAAGTCACGATATCCATAAGTGTGGTGCCAAACCACCAGTGACCCAAAGTCACGAATAATCCAATGATGGGGCCAACCCATCGCGTGATACCAAATCACTAGCGATAATCCCGTATCTCTCAATAATGAGGCCAACCCACGGTGGTGTCAAACCACAGGGACGAGTCGCAATGAGGTGCCAAACCTCTGGTGTCCCAAAGACACAATGTGGTACCAAACCACTGGTGACCGCAGTCACAAATCCGATGATGGGGCCAACCCATCGTGTGATACCAAATCACTGGCGTCAATCCCGTATAATCAACTGTGGGGCCAACCCACCGTGGTGCTAAGCCACTGGGACGAGACGCTGAGGTGGCAAACCTCTGGTGACCCAAAGTCACAATATATCTCTGTGGTACCAAACCACTGGAGGTGCCAAACCTCTGGTGTCCCAAAGACACGGATATCATCATCCTCCCTCCTCTCATATCACCCATCATCATACCATATTCATGTGATCATGCATATCATACAAGTCATGCATATCATGCCAACATGTCTAGCATTACATCTCATAGCATACATAACATAGATCATAATGTTGAGCATATCATCAATAGAACTCGTAATGCTACAGACTTACCCGGATCCGTACATATACCCCACTTGGGTATCCAATAATCCATCATACTGTCATGATTTTGATAGGCAAACAGGTTTAATAACAATATTACTAAGTATCACTGTGTTAGTTTACACACCTGATAAATACGAGTCTAAAGATCCCAACGAAATGATCTAAGGCTCCTTGATTACTGGCTCCTACAATCGGCCAAATAGGAGTTAGGCACTAAGACCATTCGGCCAAAGACTAAATAACCAAAGGGTTAATGTTGATCCCTCACCTTGCTATTGGTTTGATTTCTTATCAAACCCGAACCACGATGGTTCTCCTTCCAACAATCGGCTACACCTTCAAAAGAGAGCAATTAAACCTTTGCCACTCCTGACTTAATCGAACCCACAGATTGAACTAACAACACTAATACCAATCACTTACCCCTTACTTACCAATCAGTTAATAGAGTAGAAAAACTCTTCTTGATTACTTCCAATATCCAAGGACCCTATAAGAGATGATTAACAAAAGGTTAACACCCTTCCATAACCCAAAATTAACACAACACTTGAGAGATAAGGGGAATGGCCATTCGGCCAAGAGCTTACCAACACCCAAAATTCGGCCAAATAATAGGACTTCTAGGAGAGAAGAGATTCGGCTAAGATGCAAACCAAGAATAAAAGAAGATTCGGCCTAAGTGTTTAACACACCCCTATATTCAGTTTTAAATGGAAAAACAAGGAAAAGAAAATAGAAGATGAGAATGAAGTTTCGGCAACACTGAATGAGAAAAGAAAGTAAAGGTTTGAGATGCAAGTGTTTGTGATTTCGGCACAAAGAAATGGGAAGATGAATGGAGAAAATAATGGAAGGGTTCGGTTTGAAACAGGTGAGAGTTCCGGCACAAAAAGAAAGGAGAAGGGAAATGGAGAATTCGGCTTCACAATGAACAAAAGCAAAGGAGATGAAGAGGAGAATATTCAGCTAACCAATGCTTGAATATTCGGTTCCAAAAGAAAGAAAATGAGCAAAAAGCACCCTTGAGAATTCGGCTACTATTGTCAACAAGAGAGAAAAAAGAAAGAAAAACAACAATAGCTTCAACCAAAAAGAATGACTGAAAATCCAAAAAAAATGCCAAAAATGAATTCGGCATACCCACACCCTCACTAACCAAGCCGTCACTCCCCCATGAAGCATCCAAGTTTCGGCCAACACCTCAACCACTCCTCAATATTCGGCCACATCCCCCCATACACTCACCACCACTCATTTCAAATGAGTTTACCAAGTCTCACTCCTACAATCACTCTCCACCCACCAAGCCACCATTTGACCAAGTCCAAGGAGGAATTTAAACTTCATCCAACTCTTCCCTCCTATGCCGTCCAAAATGAACCAAAATGTGAGGTCTTTGCAGCTTGAACACAAGACCTCCACCTCATGCAATTGACGCCACACCTAGCTCCCAAGTAGCGCATTCCTTGCCACCTTGCCAGCTCCTCTTTTGTGCATAAAACAACAAATAAAATACATATCCCTCAGCTCCATCAGCTCCCCTCCTATAAAGCCTAAAAACTAAAATTTTTCTACCTACTCAGGCACACTCCTAGCCTACAATTAAGCCCCGACACTACACAAACAGCAACACAGCACACCAACACATGCAATATCATGCAACAACAAAATAGCCCCTAACCCGGGATATTACACTTTCATACTTGACAGCTACAAATGCTTTTGTGAATTAAAATGGGATAACCAATAAGTTCCTTCTTCTGATGATCATGGTTATATTGAATAAAAAACTGCCTTTTTTTGTTAGATAATGGAATGCTAAACGCCTTGATGTTTGATTTACATTCAATATCAGGTACCCTGTTCTTGATGTTATTCTCCGTGCACTTGAAGCCCTCTGTGTTTTAGATGTATGTTCTCAGGAAGTCTGCTCAAATAAAGAAATTTTTCAACTAGTCTGTGACTTGATCAAATTTTCTAATAAAGTTGAGGTAATTTGCAGTTCTTTCATTACTGTAAAAACTTATATATGTTATAGACTCTGAGTTTGTCAATTATTGGTTGTCTTGTTCATTCCCTATTTCTGAGTGCTTGGAGATTCCTTTACTTGAATTGCATCTTGAAATTAGAATCTATATTCCTTTCGTGTTCATTTCCACTAAATACAATAAAGGCTACTTTGCTTTAGCATAATAAAATAAATTGTGATAGAAAGCCTGCATTAGGTGAATTCTTCCTATTATTGACTTTGACATTCTTACCTTTTCCATGTTTAAGGAATATTTGTCTTTCTTCCCGGTAAAATATTGTGGATCATGTAATAAACATCATTTGTTGGCTGGAGTTCTACACATTAAACAGTCTTGGATGATAATGCTCACTCTTAATGTTTAATTTTTAGGTCTCTACCTCCTGTGTGTGACTGCTGACTTTTAATTAAAAATAGTCTGTCTAATGTTCCTGATCTAGCTTCAAGCATATCACAAGGTATATTGTTTATATTTTCTATCCATACAAGCTTCTCTTTGCATTATGAGTTTTTGCATATATCTGGTCTGTTATCAAATTTGTACGAGTATTGACACTTCAGGGCTCCCCAGATTTGCCTTTCTTGCAGGGACTATTTGATGTTCTGTATAGACAAAATTTCTGCTTTGAAATATAGTTCAGAGTGATGGGATTTAATTATTTTGAGATTCGAGAGAATAAGAACATTGCTTTTTTATGGAATCATCACTATGTTTGTTTAGCTCCCATAGACAAAATTTCAGCTTTTGGGAGTGACACTTTTGGATTATTGTACTTGTCGAAACCATTTTTTTGATAAACGGGGTCGACTTTGGTTTTAAAAATAAAAACAAAAAATGGGAGTCGTCACCAATCTTTTTGATGAGGTGTGATCGGGTCACCTCTTTATTCAGTCATTTTAATAATAGATTTGATTTATTAAAACAACAATTTTGGTCTACGAAATTTAGAAAAATAGGTTCGGGAGTCGGTTACGTACGAGGAAGCATTAGCACCCTCGTAACACCCAAAATTGGTAACGAATTGATTGATAAACATCTTAATATCGAAAATTTGAAAAGATTTAAAAATACGATCCTCTTTATTTAAAAGAAAACTTGAATAAATTAAAATGGATGCTAAGACCCTCTTATTTCGAAGAAGTAAAATGTCACGCCTATTAAGTTAGGGTACGACATTTCGAGTTCTTGAAACTGAGCTTGTCTTTCGAATTTTAAAACTCGTATTTAAGCTTGAAGAGGATATTCGGTTATTTGGGTCAAATGAAAAACCGGAACCCAGTAAGTTAGGGTACGATTTTCTCGAAATTCCAAATACAGAATATTGCCTTTGTATTTTTTTAGAAATCCTTATCCCGAGATAACAAAATGTCACATCTAGTGAGTTAGGACACGACAATTTTGAATTCTCGAGAATAAGTTTTTATTTAACTTTTATGCTTTGATTTTAAAAAGAAAATAATAGGTTATTTAGACTCGGTAAGAAAAATCGAAACCCAATAAGTTAGGGTACGATTTCTTCGGAATCTTAGAATGCGGAGTATTCTCTTATTTAATATGTAAAATAAATTTCAGTGCTAATAGTTGTAACAAAATAATGATAATGACAATAATGACTATAAATATCGATAATGGACAGCCAAAATTTGAAAGTATGTGCAACAAAATATTAATAAATAAATAAATAAATAATGAAATGGCAATGATAATTGCAAAACTATAAAATAAAGCAAATCGAAATAAAAAAATAATAAGGGTAAAAATAAAAATAAGATAGAAATAAAAACGAATAAAGAGCAAATTAATTATAAAAAAATGAGTAAGTAAATGTTTCAAAATAATAATAATGATAATGGTAATAAAAATAAAATATGGTAAAGAGAATAATAATAGTAACAACAACAACAACAACAACAATAATAATAATAATAATAATAATAATAATAATAATAAACAGTAACAAAAATAAGAATAGAAATATTAAATAATAATAATAATAATAATAATAGTGATAGTGAAAATAGTAATAAAAAGAATAAAATAAAAATAGTAACTGCAAACATTAATGAATAAAATGAATAAATAAATAGGTAAAACAAATAAATAACTTATGTTTTTTAAATAATAATAGATAAGTAACATAAATATGTGTAATATTAAATTTAAATAAATAAAGGTAAATGAATCAATAAAAAAATAAACATAATAGATGTAAATAATAGATAAATAAAATATTAGGTGAAAATAAATATAACAAAAAGATAAATGAATAATAAAACAAATAGATAAATGAAAAATAAATGAAACTATAAACACATTATATAAAAGGATTGAAATTAACTAAATGAAGGATGAAATCAAAATTAAAATTATAAATAAATAAAAGAAAAGGGCTGAAAGGAGGGCCAGAAGGAAACGTGCGTGAAACCACAAGGGCTGAATGAGGAATTATCCCCAAACCCTATGCGCAGCATTTCAATATTGGCCAAATTGAAATAATGTAAAATTATGTAGCAAGATTAAAAAAAAAATTAAATACCAAAAAAGGGTGAAATTGCAACGCGCCGCAAAAGCGGAGGGACCGCGCACACAAATATCCCCTTTTTTAAAGAAACACGCGGATCCTTGTGGTTCGGGTCGGGTCCGCCCGATCCAACTCAAAACGGTGCCATTTTGAGGCTAAATTGCCCAAAGTGAAACGACGCTGTTTCACAGACTCTATATAATTCAATTTTTTTTAAAATTTCATTTCCTTCCTTTGTTTAAAAAAAAATGCAGGATTTCTCTCTCTCCTCCCTCTTTCAAGCCTGAACTCCGGCTAGACACCGGCCTATAGGCATGCATTGCAAGCTACCACCATGGCGGCGTCACAGTGTGCACTGATGGCGAAAATCACCCCAAAATTCCTTCTTTTTCTTTTTCGTATAAAATCGATTTTAAAGCCCAAAAACTTCAAAAAGAGAAAGAAAAAATAAAATAAAATAAGTCGAGGGAGAAGACTTTTCGTCTTTCCACCGTTCGCCGTTGCAGCCTTTGGCCAAACCCCTGAGGATCTGGCGGCCTTGCGAACTCCCCGACGGAACGATAGGTAAGGAGAACTATTCTATTTTTTTTTGTATTTTGTACTCATACGAGAATAAAATAAAAGGATGAACTACCTTGTTCTTTTCATTTTAATATCTCTATTTGTATTTAATAATCTCCGTGTTCGGTTGCATTGATTTCCACGACTTTATAGCCGAAAAAAGAAGAAAAAGAAAATTTTAAACATCATGTTTTTGTTACTGTTATTTGTTGTTGTTGTTGCGTTTGCTTGTTGCTTCTTTTGTTTGGTTTTGCAGGTTCTGAAGGTGTCAACGAAGGCACGTCTTGCCATATTGGTGCAAGATTCACGGAGGGGACCACCTCAGGCATTGTGCATGCTGAGGCCGTCACATGGGAGGCTGCGGCACTAAAAGAAACCCTAGGGTTTCTGTTTCTTGACTTTAGTTTAGGTTTTGGGCTATTTTTTTTAGACTAGGGTTACTCGATTTGGCTTTGGGGTATGTAAAGTAATTGGACTCAATTTTATTATTTGGCTTTCTCTTTTCTGTTTCTGATTGTAGTGGGCGCGAGCGAAATTGGGCCTGTATAGCTTCCCTTCTTTGCTCATTGTAGTGTAACAAGAATGGAGCAAAGACTTTAAAAGATCCAATTTTGCCCGGTCTTGCTGAATCTCGGTGCTTCTTTTTTTCTTCTTTAAGTAACCTCACTTTGACCCACTACAACTTCAAAAGTATAGGAATTGGTGCTTCAATTAGCTCCAACATAATTTCAAGGGGAAGAGATTTGTAGTTTCGATCTACTCCGCTGGAACTTCGAGGAAATAAGAATTGGATATTTCAACCTGCTTCTTTGCAACTTTAGGAAGATAAGGCTGGGGCTTCAATCTGCTTCACTGCAACTTCAGGAAGATAGGGTCCGCCCTAATTTGTGGTTTTAATCTATTCCACTGGAACTTCAGGGACATAAGATTTGATGTCTTTAGTCTGCTCCGCTGAAACTTCAAGGAGATAAGGCTGATGGCTTTATTCGCTCCAATGTAATTTCAGGGAGAAGAGGTTTGTAGCTTCGATCTACTCCGTTGGAACTTCAATGAAGTAAGAATTGTGGCTCCAATGTAATCTCAGGGGGAATGGATTTGTAGCTTTGACCTACTCCGATGGAACTTCAAGGAGATGAGAATTGATCCTCAATGTAATTTCAGGGAGAAGGGATTTATAGCTTCAACATTCTCCACTAAAGCTTCAACAAGAATTCAAGAAGAAGAGATTTGTAGCTTCAATCTTCTGTATTGGAACTTCAAGGATATAATAATTCAAAGAAAAGAGATATGTAGCTTCGATCTTCTCTACTGAAACCTCAATGGGATAAGAATTCAGGGAGAAGAGATTTGTAGCTTCGATATTCTCTACTGAAACTTTCAAGGATATAAGAATTCAGAGAGAAGAGATTTGTAGATTTGATCTTCTCTCTTTGAAACTTCAAGAAATGGGGATTTTAGGGAGAAGGGATTTGTAGCTTCGACCTACTCCGTTGGAACCTGAAAGGGATAAGCATTTAGGGAGAAGAGATTTGTAGCTTCGATCTTCTCTACTAAAACTTCAAGGAAACGAAAACTGGTAATTTCAACCTGCTCCGCTGTATCTTCAAGGAGACGAGGTTGGTGGCTTAAATCTACTCCGCTGCTTCGTGGAGATAAGATTATTCATTTTCAATCTACTCCACTACTACTTAGGAGACAAGATCTGTAATCTTCAGTCTACTCCACTGCCGCTTCAGGGAGATAGGGCTGATGGCTTAAAACTACTCCATTCTTCATGGAGATAAGATTCACTGTCTTGATCTGCTCCCTCTCATTTAAGGAGACAAGATCTGTAATCTTCAGTCTAATTTACTGCCGCTTCAGGGAGATAAGACTGATGGCTTAAATCTGTTGCACTACTGCTTAGGGAGACAAGATTTACCGTTCGATCTTGTTCCACTATTGCTTAGGGTGACAAGATCTACAATCTTCGACCTATTCCACTACTGGTCAGGGGGATAGGAGTGGTAGCTTAAATCTGTTCCACTACTACTTATGGAGACAAGATTTGCCATTCGATCTTGGTCCACTACTGCTTAGAGTGACAAGATGTACAATCTTCGATCTATTCCACTGCTGGTCAGTGAGATAGGACTAGTGAATTCATCGATGTTGCTACATCATCCTCTGAGGGACATATCCTGTAGACTCGATTTTATATGCCTATATTTATGCCGAATGATTAGGATGTTATGATCGGAATGAATCTAATGCTCCTAACTAAATGTATTATGGACGATATTTGCATGAATACAGAATGTCATGAGAATGATCCCTTTTTTAAATGCTTAGCGTTGTCACTACTCGTCGTCCATTAGAGTTTTACTACTAACGTATTACGCTGCTATCTCACTCAGCTGGAATCTTTGCAAAAAAAATCAAAGAAACAATCATATTTTGCTCAAATGACTTGCCCCAATGTAACTTCAAGGTCCATTCTATGGTACCTATGAGACTTTAAGGCTTATACCATCTTCAGACCCTCTCACTGCAATTCAGGGGTATAGGATCTGAATCCTTTCCCATCAATTTGGTCTGTTACATTTCCCCAGATGCAATAGCAAGATATATATGTTTGCAGAATATCATTTTCCTCTTGAAAATGATCCTTTCTTCGATTGGGTTGGCATTGCTAGTTTCCCGTTAGGATTCTATCATCGACGCAATATCTCACTTTTTGTATTCCATCGTTAGTTTTGACAGAAACTCCAAGGAGATAGTCTCAATTTAGACTCTTTCTTCTCAAATATCGTCACCCTTAAGCTCAGTGAGCTCTAAACAATAGACCTGTGTCAGGTTCTCGTATCATTTAGAAACTTCCAAAGTAATATGCGAAACTCCTTTTATGAATGTGTTTTCAGTCCACTAATCATTATTTCAATGCAAAATGCTTGAAAAAGATCATAATGATGGATGAAACAGAAATTTATTGAGAGCTAAGCTCGAAATGAATAGATTAATCAAGATATTAAATTTTGAAAAAGCACAAAATAATGATGAATTATTCAAGATAACAAATGAAATTTATTGGGAGCGTATCTTGAAAAGAATAAAGTAATCAAAGATAGTAAATTCAATCTGGGTAAGATGAAAACTAAGTGCCCCAGATATCATAGCATAAGCTTCTCTGTTCAAACTTCTTGAGGACCAATTTAAGCTCAATATGCGTTTAGGGGATCTAGAGTACTCTGTTGATGCCCCAAGACGTAACATCTCTCCTTCTTGTTAATTCGGAGAAAGCGGCGCTACCGCATGCCCCATTTTTATTAAAATTTGAATTGCCCTTTTCGGTTTTTCAACTCAAATCCCTCTTTAGTCTCAAAGCGCCCTTTGCGAGTTTTCGCCTTGGCCTCTCCTTTTTCCTTTTCTTTTTTCTTTTCTTTTCTTTTCTTTTCTTTTTATCTTTTTCCCTTTTTTTTATTTACTGAAATATTTCCTGACTTGAATTCAGAGGGTTAGGCAAGTCCTTGTTATCCCCTTTGGTCAAAATCAACGCTTTTTCAAAGAAGGTCATATTTATCACATAAGGTCCTTTCCAGTTTGGCATCCACTTTTCTCAAACGTTCTTCTGTATGGGAAAGATCCTATTCAAAACTAAGTCTCTTTCATGGAATTCTTCATGGCAGACTTTCTTGTTATAGGTCTGCATCATTCGCTTTCTGTACAATTGACCATGAGGATAGCCCTTAGGCCCTCTTCTTCGATCAAGTTCAGCTAATCATATTGGGATTGGATCCATTCTACTTCATCCGATTTCAACTCCGATAAAACTCAAAGAGAATGAATCTTGACTTCAGTGGGCAGAACCGTCTCTATTCATAAATCAATGAGAAAAGCGTTTGCTTAGCGGGGATCCTTACAGATGTTCGACAAGCACAAATGTCAATCTTCATGAGTCTCAATCATTTTCCTCATGATCCTTTTTTTTACTGTTCATTTTGGGCGATACGGTGTATAATCTTGAACAGACTGTAAACTTTTGATGTCACACTATTGTTCAAATTTAATGCATCGCCAGACATGATCTCTTTTGGGATTTCATACCGACATAGAATTTACTGCCTGTCGACTTTGTGACATCAGCATACGAAGCAGCTTCTACCCACTGACATCCATGCCCCACATAAAGAAAGTCCATGGAGATGTCATACATGAAGAGATGAAGGAGGCACAGGAATCTTGTCTCCATAAATTTGGCACTTATGGCATTTCTAGGTATGACTAATGCAATCCCCTTTCATGGTGGACTAGCAGTACCGAACCTCATGATTTGCTTGGCTATGGTAAATGTGTTCCTCTTCTAAGATCTCCTTAGCCTTAACCTCATCTACACGTCTTAGTAGCCCAAGCATATCTTGATACGATTATGCGAATACATCTTTGAATTCTTGGAATAACTTAATCACATCTCGCTTTGTTTTTGTAGTGATACAGGCTCCAATCTTCACTTCTTTCTCTTCTCCTATGCTCAAAATTTCCACTGATTATTTGTAAGGTAGGATTTGTTTCATCTTATTCTACCATCCTTAACAAATCAGGAGATAAGTTACCGTCTCTATCGTCTTTAAAGTCCTAAGATCCCTTTAGACACATATTTTGCTCAAAATTGGATTCTAAGTCAGTAGCAACATCACTCATGTCGTTGATATCTAGGGACTTGTTGTAGGTACGAAGGAATATTCAAATGAATCTAAGAATAATTATTTATGTAGTATGAACATGAATGAAATAAAGGAATAAACGAATATTAGCTCAAAGCAAGACACAAAAATGCATTTTCAATGAAAATATATATTTTGAACATAAGCCTATTTCACAAAAATATTCTTATTGCTCCTAGGCTTAGAGCAATAAGCGTGTTTTGGACATTACTCTGAATTAGCTCTAAAAATACAGGGATCTCTTCCACAGTATGTAAGGGTAGACACTTGGAAAATTCTAATCCCCGGTTCCCTATTAATGTTTAGATTCCCTAACATTCCCACGAAGTCTTTGATCTCTTCAATTTATTATCCATTAGGCCTTGCACTAGGGCCCTGAGCTAGATGCATTCTTGGGTTTCATGCCCCTATCTATCCTGGAATTCACAATGTTTGCCCCTTTAACAGAAAGGGTGGGTAACGGACGTTCTGTACCGGAAGGATCATCGAATTTTACGATACCCAACCTGACGAGTTTTTTGATCATCTTTTTAAAACCGACGCAGTTCTTGACCGAATGCCCTGTGATTCCATCATGGTATTCGCATAGGGCGTTTCCATCGTACCATTTAGGGTATAGAGGCTAATTGGTTCCACGTAAAAAGAGGATACAATATGCGCTTCAAACAAAATTTGGTACAACCCCCTATACGTGATTGGGATGGGTGCGAAGGGGGGTTTTTCTAAATTAAATTTTGGATCGAGTTCTTGTCTTGGGGAGACTTGACGGCTGGTAGTTACAGTCCTTGGCTGGCTTACTGTAATCGACTCTGAATAGCCCTTGTTATACATTCTCATACTATTCACTTTATTTTCCTTTTTCTTCAGGGCTTTAAAAGTCCATTCTCCTTTTTCTTTTATTTCTGTCAGTACAACCGGTTTGGCTCGATCATCCTCTGGGTTAAAACCTGACCTCATAGGGAAGTTCAACAATGCCAATATATTAATCTGACATTGGGGTTTGATAATGACAAGTGCCCATTTCGGAGGCACGTCTGGTTGGGCCGAGACACTTATTGGAGAATAAACGATGTTTTTATCATCATCCACACTGTCGACCATTGGGTCACCCACTTTTTTAAGCCTTCCAGGTAGTACCTGGGTTAATTGGTTCATCACATTCAGTTGATCTCGCATATCCTGTTGGATTTCAGTCAATTACTCCTGCATCTGTATTTGCCTTTGCTCTAATTTCCCCAACCTTTGTTCCATGTCTTCTAGGTTAACTGAAATAATTTCATCTAATTAGGGTCTTTCTACAAATTTTAATGCATGTGATATGATGTAATGCAAATGCATGGAATGAATGAAAAAAGAAAGAGAGGCATTGATTATGAATTCAATTCTATTAGAAGAACTTTTCTAGAAAATAAATTTCTTTACATAAAACGGATTGCACATGCGGCTTTGTCCTCATAGTCCAGGTGAAAACACCAATCCTTTTCTTCGTATCTGAATGTTATGGACGTGTCCAGTGAACTTTCTCAATAGATGCCTCTTCTAGCTCCTTGCTGTTTGGTCCAGGCCGTACCCCTTCACTAACTTATCCTCCACGATGTTCATTGAGACATGATGACTCTCGAATAATCTTTGTCGGCTTGAATCTTCGGGCAAAGTCTTGTATTCTTCTGCGAACTATCAGCCTTCTCTCGTTGTTTACTTAGGCTATGTTTGAACGACCGTATTATAATATACTTTATCAATTAACCCATTTCCTTATGACAAACTCTTCTATTTAGCAATCGAATATGAATCAACACCTCTTTTCTAAGATAATGTGATGCAATGCAATGAAAACAAAAGAAGCACGTTAGCACAACAGAATGATATACCTAATTGTGTGACCTGTAACACCCCAAACCCGACCCAAACGCTACGACCGGATCTGGTATGTCACTTAAGGGATTTTACAAAACATGTTGCATTTTGGAAAATAATTACTAGGTTTAAACCTTTATTCCGAAAGCTTGAGGATTCATTAAATTATAAAATATTATGTTACCAATTATTTTGATGGATTTTTTAAATAAAAACTGAAATTTCATACATGTCTTAACTTAATTGAAAATATAAAACTTAAGACCCAGTAATAAAAGCCCAACGTAAAACCAAAGCATAATTAATAGTCTAATGGCCCATGGCCTTATTACAAGGGGATTTAAAACCCATTAAATCAAAGTTATAAAAATAATAAACTGAAAGCCTTTTTGCTGAATCCAAATATTCTTTTGCATGGCCACCTCGCGTTCCTCTCCAGCCCGGTCCGATGCACTAGGTGTCACCAGAAATTGTTGAATTAAAAGGATGAGTCGCGAGACTCAGTGTACAACATTCATGCACCATTAGATTTGGGCTTTAGCCCCATAAAACAGAATAATTAACATACATAGCACAAAAATAATATGCAAAGCCCAACCAAAATGCTAGGTTTCCATCCGCTACACGCCCCCGTACCAGCCATTCACACCATTGGAGATTTCTACAATCAACCCACACCGTTACATGCCTTGATGGCAGTCGTGCTGCTCATCATCAGATCACGGCCGTAGCCACTACAACAGATCACGGCAAAAGCCACTACACCAGATCACGGTAAGGAACCGCTACAATAGATCACGGTAAAAATCGCTACAACATATAACTTCCTCCTTTCATCAAACCCAACCCATGCAATCACATAAAATCATTATTCTTATATCATTTAATCACAACATTCACTAACCTGGTGATTTGCTTTTACCCTCTTTGGGTTTCCGTCATTATGCCGGGATTTTGGCATTTATCAAAACATATAAGACTTATAATCATATATTAATCAAACAGATCTAAATAGTGTGGAGAGTTACACACCTGATATCGCGAAATCCAATATTCTTGGTCGATGTCTTTGCTATCCGGATCTATTATCCTAAATGTAAAGCCTTGCTCAAAAGCTGAAAAAACACACAAAGATTTAGCCCCTTCAACAATCGGCCAAGGTTAATAAATCCCAAATTACACGTTAAAACTAATAGATCCCTTACCTTAAATCTAAAGTAAACACGATTCAAATGTTCACGATCCTTGACTTAGAGATCTAGGCGATTGACTCTACTAAAGTTCCCTTGATTTCGGCACAAGTAGGCACCACGAAGCAATTCGGCAATCACGGGAGATGAGATCTAGGGATTTCGCTTTTAGGAAAATCTGAAAAAGTATGAACAAGAGAAGGCTGATGTGTCTTTGGCTTTTAAAATACTTGAGTGAAGAGTTTGATTTACGACAGAAAAGAGAAGAAGAAAAGAAAACAAGGAAGGGACTTGAAGATTTCGGCTAGGAAGAAAAGGAATGGAAAGAGTTTCGACTATTGAATCAAGGTGAAGATGAGGGATTAGGCTTAGAGATTTCGGCTTTTCTAGGGAATGAAGAAGAGGATGAAACTTTAGGAGTTTTCAGCTTTTACTCGGAGAAGAAGAGAAAAGAATAAGAGAAAAACCCAAATGCCGAAATTGAAGAGATATTCCCTTTATTTATAGAAATTTCGGCACTTACCTAACCTTGCAGATAAATCCTATCTTTTCTCTTTTATCTTAATCTACTAGCTCATCTAAAAGAGACTTAATTATCGTTAACTCTTCCCTCCTTTATCAGCATATTATCCATATATTTTAATCATTAAAATCCCTAAATTTTAGCCTTTATCTGCTTATTATCCACATAAAATAAATTCCTAAATAGTAGCCTTTATCTGCTTATTATCCACATATTTTAAACATTAAAACCCCTAAATTTTAGCCTTGTTTTCATCCACCCCACCTAATCCTAATGCCCAAAATTAGCTTACTTAAATTAAAAGAATTGGGCTCCATGAAACTTAAATTTGGGCCCCTTACTCCCTTGTGTGGCGTTACCTCCTTAGATTGGGCCACAAGCCCACTTTGGTATTTTAAACATAGATACTACCTTTTAAACCCTATAATGCCCAAACAGATAATTTTAATCAAGGCCTCTACCTAAGCCTGAGCCCAATTTGGACCCCTAACACTTAAATTAACACATTAAACATATCCACCCATTAAACGCATAGGCCCAAAAATTCAGGATGTTACAGTTCTACCCCCTTAAAGAAATTTCGTCCTCAAAATTTCTAACTAACTATTAATCGTACTACCTAAGTCTCACTACCATGCTTTCGCTGCGCACTCCAATTCTAAACCCAAATTAAACACTTAGTACACTATGGTAGAGTACGCACCGATATTCACATCTAGATCGTCCTCGTCCCCTTGTACTCATGCTATCGGTTCTCGTTTATCTGATTAAATTTTTTTATGAATTATTGGTTTTCTTCCACTAATTATCCACGAACAGTCTTATGATTAGTAGTTTTAAGAGTAGTTCTTTCGAATTCGAACCTATCTACAGTTTCAGTCTCAAGTTTACCTTCTAATTCCAGGAAGCACACACAATCAGTCATCAGACATTAGCATACAAGTACATCCACAAACCTACATTCATCATAGAGGGCTATTTTTGTCATTTCACTACCTAGGGGTATTTCCGTAATTTATCCTACAGGGGTATTTTCGTAATTTTCAAAATAGAGTTCCTTGTTGATTTCATGAAATAACGGTATTTTGGTAATTTTTGCAATCGAAGGGTATTTTGGTAATTCTGTAATTCGGGGGTATTTTGGTAATTTTGTAATCCGTGGGTATTTCGATAATTTTACAAATTAAGGGTATTTTGGTCATTTCACAAATTAGGGGTAATTTGGTAATTTTACAAATCAGGGATAATTTGGTCATTTTGCAAATCAAGGGTAATTTGGTAATTTTACAAATCAAGGGTATTTTGGTCATTTTATAAAAAAATTTTACAAAACTAAGGGGGTATATATATATTTAAAACAATGGTATCTTGGAGAATTTGATTTCAAAAGAATAATAGTAGTGTTCAGGTGTTTGTTGGTTTTTGGTTGTTGTCGTGTGTTGTATGTGTTTTTTTTTTTAAGGAAAAATTTTGTTGACTTTCTAAATCGGGGTATATTTTCAAATCATGGTATCTTGGTACTTTTTTTTCAAAATAAGGGTATTTTAGTAATTTTGTAAAAATAATGTGGCTGGTCCCTTTCGGGTTTTAATTATAGATTTTGGCCCGTCAACAAATCCTCGTGGCTAGGGTGAGCAGTCACTCGCGCACTGTAGGTATTTCAGCGAAGAGGAGAGGTGAGTCACTAGGACTTTGCAAGTACCGAGCTCTTCCTGGATCCAATCCTGAGACATGCATATGCTGTTGCCACACCCTAGTCTTGCGACTTCGTTCACGGGTTTGTTTAGTGAATTTAAGTCTTTTGAGATTTAAGGAGTTGTTTCAAATAAGCCTAGAGTCCATCAAGTTCTAATCTAGATAGTCTACGTCCACAAAGCCCATCAAGCCCACATACATATATAACACACAAGGAGTTCAGAATACTTACCTGGCGGACTTGGGCCAGAGACGCAGGTGCCATGCCGAGCTAACAGACCTTTTTATCATTTAAAAACATCCATGTTTCAAAAACCCATCTTTAGAAAGCGTTTTGAGCCCAAAAACCCCCAAAGCCGAGTTTTGAACCGGGCTCTGATACCAATTTGTAACACCCTAAACCTGGCCCAAACACTACAACCGGATCTGGTATGTCACTTGAGTGATTTTACTAAATATGTAGCATTTTGGAAAAACAATTATCAGGTTTAAATACTAATATCGATAGCGTACTAATTCATTAAAATATAAAATATAAAGTGATAGAATGCATTGGTGAATTTTCAAACAAAAGCCCAATATTTATCCATGACTTAACGTAATTTAAACATAAAAACTTAAAAGCCCAGAAATAAAAGCCCAACGTAAAACCAAAGCATAATTAATAGACTAATGGCCCATGGCCTTATTACAAGGGGATTTAAAACCCATTAAATCAAAGTTATAAAAATAATAAACTGAAAGCCTTTTTGCTGAATCCAAATATTTTTTTGCATGGCCACCTCGCGTTCCTCTCCAGCCCGGTTCGATGCACTAGGTGTCACTTGAAATTGTTGAATTAAAAGGGTGAGTAGCGAGACTCAGTGTGCAACACTCATGCACCATTAGATTTGGGCTTTAGCCCCATAAAACAGAATAATTAACATACATAGCACAAAAATAATATGCAAAGCCCAACCCAAATCCTAGGTTTCCATCCGCTACACGCCCCCGTACCAGCCATTCACACCATTGGGGATTTCTACAATCAACCTACACCGCTACACGCCTTGATGGTAGTCGTGCTGCTCATCATCAGATCATGGCCGTAGCCACTACAACAGATCACGGTACATGCCGCTACAACAGATCACGGTAAGGAACAGCTACAACATATCACGGTAAAAACCGCTACAACATATAACTTCCTCCTTTCATTAAACCCAACCCATGCAATCACATAAAATCATTATTCTTATATCATTTAATCAGAACATTCACTAACCTGGTGATTTGCTTTTACCCTCTTTGGGTTTCCGTCATTATCTTGGGGATTTGGCATTTATCAAAACATATAAGACTTATAATCATATATTAATCAAACAGATCTAAATAGTGTGGAGAGTTACACACCTGATATCGTGAAATCCAATATTCTTAGTCGATGTCCTTGCTATCCGGATCTATTATCCTAAATGTAAAGCCTTGCTCAAAAGCCGAAAAAACAAACAAAGATTTAGCCCCTTCAACAATCAGCCAAGGTTAATAAATCCCAAATTACACGTTAAAACTAATAAATCCCTTACTTTGAAATCCCGAAAGTAACACGATTCAAATATTACTGATCCTTGACTTAGATATCTAGGCGATTGACTCTACTAAAGTTCCCTTCAGATTTTGGCACAAGTAGGCACCACAGCAGCAATTCAGCAATCACAGGAGATGAGATCTAGGGATTTCGGCTTTTAGGAAAATCCCGGAAAAAGTATGAACAAGAGAAGGCTGATGTGTCTTTGGCTTTTAAAATACTTGAGTGAAGAGTTTCAGTTTCTGACAGGAAAAGAGAAGAAGAAAAGAAAACAAGGAAGAGACTTGAAGATTTCGGGTAGGAAGAAAAAGAGTGGAAAGAGTTTCGGCTTTTGAATCAAGGTGAAGATGAGGGATTAAGCTTAGAGATTTCGGCTTTTGCAGATAATGAAGAAGAAGATGGAACTTTAGGAGTTTTCGGCTTTTACTCAGAGAAGAAGAGAAAAGAATGAGAGAAAAACCCAAATGCCGAAATTGAAGAGATATTCCCCCTATTTATAGAAATTTTGGCACTTACCTAACCTTGCAGATAAATCCTATCTTTTCTCCCTTATCTTAATCTACTAGCTCATCTAAAAGAGACTTAATTATCTCTAACTCCTCCCTCCTTTATCAGCATATTATCCACATATTTTAATTATTAAAATCCCTAAATTTTAGCCTTTATCTGCTTATTATCCACATAAAATAAATTCCTAAATAATAGTCTTTGTCTGCTTATTATCCATATATTTTAAACATTAAAACCCCTAAATTTTAGCCTTGTTGCCATCCACCCCACCTAATCCTAATGCCCAAAATTAGCTAACTTAAATTAAAAGAATTGGGCTCAATGAAACTTAAATTTGGGCCCCTTACACCTTGTGTGGCGTCACCTCCTAAGATTGGGCCACAAGCCCACTTTAGTATTTTAAGCATAGATACTACCTTTTAAACCCTATAATGCCCAAACAGATAATTTTAATCAAGGCCTCTACCTAAGCCTGAGCCCAATTTGGACCCCTAACACTTAAATTAACACATTAAACATATCCACCCATCAAACGCATAGGCCCAAAAATTTAGGATGTTACATGACCACTAGGGTTTGGTGTGGCTTTACCTATGGTTAGCTCTTAGGGTTCACTATATGTGGTTTGGTTCTAACGAGAGGGTACCTGAACCAGCAGATTCCTCGATCCTCACCCATTATAGGCTCATATAGATTGAGTTCAATTCAGGGGAATACATTTCCCTATGGCTGCACAGAGATGAAAATCTCATGAAGACATAGGTACGGATGTATCCCAAAAGCGATTCACTATCCTGCACGGAGGTGAAAACCTCACGAAGGAGTAGCTTCTCACTCCCACTTAAAAGGGTGTGACCAGACAGTCATGCAATGCAATGTGTGGAGATATACAAAAACTTGAAATACAAAAACATGAATAAAATGATGATAAACCGTAACAAAAAAAAATGGATGAAATGCAATGAAATGACCGTATATTAAAACCAAATTTTCAATTTTTGACAAAAAGACAAAAGTTAATCAATTCACAGCTTGACTCTCTTATCAACCCAGTAGAGTCGCCAAGCTGTCGAAACCATTTTTTGATAAACGGGGTCGACTTTGGTTTTAAAAATAAAAACAAAAAATGGGAGTCGCCGGGTCACCTCGTTATTCAGTCATTTTAATAATAGATTTGATTTGTTAAAACAACAATTTTGGTTCGGGAGTCGGTTACATACGAGGAAGGATTAGCACCCTCGTAACTCCCAAAATTGGTACCGAATTGATTGATAAACGTCTTAATGTCAAAAATTTGGAAAAATTTAAAAATACGATCCTCTTTATTTAAAAGAAAACTTGAATAAATTAAAATGAATGCTAAGACTTTCTTATTTCGAAGAAGTAAAATGTCACGCCCACTAAGTTAGGGTACGACATTTCAAGTTCCCAAAACCGAGCTTGTCTTTCGACAAACTCGTATTTAAGCTTGAAGAGGATATTCGATTATTTGGGTCAAATGAAAAATCGGAACCCAGTAAGTTAGGGTACGATTTTCTCGAAATTCCAAATACAGAATATTGCTTTGTATTTTTTTAGAAATCCTTATCTCGAGATAACAAAATGTCACTCTAGTGAGTTAGGACACGACAATTTTGAATTCTTGAGAATAAGTTTTTATTTAACTTTTATACTTTGATTTTAAAAAGAAAATAATAGGTTCTTTAGACTAGGTGGGAAAAATCGAAACCCGGTAAGTTAGGGTACGATTTCTTCCGAATCTTAGAACGCAGAGTATTCTCTTATTTTGAAACAAAGATTAATGGATCTCATAAAATGGAATGATCTTGTTGTAATATGTAAAATAAATTTCAGTGCAAATAGATGTAACAAAATAATGATAATGACAATAATGAATATAAATATCGATAATGGGCAGTCGAAATTTGAAAGTATGTGCAACAAAATATAAATACATAAATAAATAAACAATGAAATAGCAATGATAAGTGTAAAACTTTAAAATAAAGCAAATCGAAATAAAAAAATAATAAGGGTAAAAATAAAAATAAAATAGAAATAAAAACGAATAAAGAGCAAATTAATTATAAAAGAGTAAATAAATGTTTCAAAATAATAATAATAATGATAATGGTAATAAAAATAAAATATGGTAAAGAGAATAATAATAATAATAATAATAATAATAATAATAGAAATATTAAATAATAATATTAATAATAGTATTAATAGTAATAATAATAATAATAATAGTCACAGTGAAAATAGTAATAAAAAGAATAAAATAAAAATAGTAACTGCAAACATTAAAAAATAAAATGAATAAATAAATAGGTAAAACAAACAAATAACTTATGTTTTTTAAATAATAATAGATAAGTAACATAAATATGTGTAATATTAAATTTAAATAATTAAAGGTAAATGAATCAATAAACAAATAAACATAATAGATGTAAATAATAGATAAATAAAACATTAGGTGAAAATAAATATAACAAAAAGATAAATGAATAATAAAACAAATAGATAAATGAAAAATAAATGAAAATATAAACACATTATATAAAAGGATTGAAATTAACTAAGTGAAGGATGAAATCAAAATTAAAATAAAATCAAAGGAACAAATTATAAATAAATAAAAGAAAAGGGCTGAAAGGAGGGCCAGAAGAAAACGTGCGTGAAACCAAAAGGGCTGAATGGAAATTATCCCCAAACCCTATGCGCAGCATTTCAATATGGGCCAAATTGAAATAATGCAAAGTTATGTAGCAAGATTTTAAAAACAAAAAATTAAAATTAAAAACCAAATAAGGGTGAAATTGCAACGCGCCGCAAAAGCGGAGGACCGCGCGCGTAAATATCCCATTTTTCAAAGAAACACGCTGATCCTTGTGGTTTGGGTCGGGTCCGCCTGATCCAACTCAAAACGGCGTCGTTTTGAGGCTAAATTGCCCAAAGTGAAACGACACCATTTCACACACTCTATATAATTCAAATTTTTTTTTTAAATTTCATTTCCTTCCTTTGTTTAAAAAAAACGCAAGATTTCTCTCTCTCTCTCTCTCTCCTCTCTCTCTCAGGCCCAAACTCTGGCTGGACACCGGCCTATAGGCTGCGGCGTCGGCCACCGGCGACGTCGCGCCATGCACGGTGGCCGAAAATTTCCCCCAAATTTTTTTTCTTTTTTTCGTATAAAATTGATTTTAAAGCCCAAAAACTTCAAAAAGAGAAAAAAATAAAATAAAATAAAAGAAGCGGGGGGAGAAGACTTTCGTCTTTCCACCGTTCGCTGTCACAGCCTTTGGCCAAACCCCGGAGGATCCGGCGGCCTTGCGAACTCCCTGACGGAACGATAGGTAAGGAGAACTACTATTTTTTTTTTGTATTTTTTACTCATACGAGAATAAAATAAAAGGATGAACCACCTTGTTCTTTTTGTTTTAATATCTCTATTTGTATTCAATAATCTCCCTGTTCGGTTACTTTGATTTCCACAGCTTTATAGCCGAAAAAAAAGAAAAAGAAAAATTTAAACATCATATTTTGTTACTGTCATTTGCTACTATTGTTGCGTTTGCTTGCTGCTTCTTTTGTTTGGTTTTGCAGGTTCTGAAGGTGTCAACGAAGGCATGTCTTGCCATATTGGTGCAAGATCCGTGGAGGAGACCACCTCGGGCGTTGTGCATGCTGAGGTCGTCATATGGGAGGCTGCGGCACTAAAAGAAACCCTAGGGTTTCAGTTTCCTGACTTTAGTTTAGGTTTTGGGCTATTTTTTTGGGCTAGGGTTACTCAATTTGGGCATGGGGTCTGTAAAGTAATTGGACTCAATTTTATTATTTGGCTTTCTCTTTTCTATTTCTGATTAGTAGTGGGCCTGAGCTAAATTGGGCTTGTACAGTACACTAAGCCCACTAGAAAATATCTCTATTATTCGTAAAATAATAAAATGATAAGAAGTTAATTTATGGAACTCTACTTCTTCTACATCTTCGAGTCAGTGGTTTGGAAATTTTAAAATAAAACAATTAGTTAAAGAGATACATGTCCAAAAAGTTACGTTTATTGTCCTCACTTGGAATGTTCACGAAGCTCTGCAAAAATGGTTGAGTTTCCGATGACACTAGTGGTTAAGACTATGGATAAAAAGAAACATTGACATTGCTGGCAAAGTTGAGACATTGAATTATTGAGGATCGTTTAAGTCTTACTATCTACAATAACGATATATGTATTTTAAAGTTTAGCTGATTAGAATCTAAATTTTCATATTTTTATGCTTTGTATTGATATAATTATATTTTATAATTAATCTAATATATATAAAAAGATTGAGGATAATAAGAAAGCAAGGAGATGATGACCTACTTTGCAATAAACCAATAATTTGACATGTCATCTATTTGATTTTAAAAATACAACTACTGCATTATTATGCAATTTGATTCCCCTATTATGGTTCAAATTAATTATGAAAAATAAGAACGAATTAGGGTTAGAAATATATGTTATTTTAATACTAATATGTAGTAGAAAAATATAAAATTGGTTTTACCATAAGTTATTTTTTAAAAGACTATTTATTTGCATTTACGTGTTTTTAAATTAAGTAATGATTTTAATGTAAGTTGATGAGTGGTAGTAAAGCATGATTGAAAGAATCTAATTATTAAACATGTTTAAGAACAAATGGTATCATATTTTAATTATTTCTGATTAGTCTACCTGGCATGGATTAGGAATGTTGTTTCTGTATGTATATGATATACTTATTCTTTTAATGAGATTTTGCCATCTTGACCTACCTTTCATAAGATTCATGATCTCAGGATTTTGGATGTGGAAGTATTTCAAGATTAGATGTTCATTATTAATTTTTCTTTTAATGTTCAAGACATTATTATTTGCTAAGCTAAGATCCGATTTTGTTGAATGAAATTTGATAAATATGTATTGTTCATTTTTCATTAACAGTGTGTTGTTGCTTCCTCTTCTTCTTTGGTTTGTTTGATTGCTTCTTCCACCCACAGTTGAGCTTCTCGTATTCACTAAACCACTGTAAGTTATTTACAAATTAAATTCTTTGATTCTTTTTACTATTATTGAAATTAGTATTGAAGAAATGTGACCCTTTTACTATGATTTGAAGATATGTGACACTTTTAATATGTTGGAGTAATGGCTCAAATCATTTTTAATTGTACAAAATTGGTATTGCTATTACAATATGGTTGCAAATGTGTACAGTTGCGAGTTGGTTCTTAGTTGCATTGGGTGCCATTCATAGCCTACATACTTATAGACCAAGGATTAGATCCTATACTTTAGATTTTTATGTAAAACGAGATTATGTGAAAAGACTTGTATATGCTAGTGACAAGACATGTATTGAACAATTTAGGATGAATAGAATTACTTTTTTAAATTATGAGAGATGCTACAAACTTTAGAGTAATTGAAGTCGTCAGGGAACATGCTTGTTGATGAACAAATGGCAATGTTTTTAGATGTAACATCCTTAAATAGGGGCTCTTGCGTTTGAATTAATTGTATGTGAATGGCTTGATTGTGATGTTAATTAAGGTGTCTTAAGGTCTGGGTATGAGCCAAGGGTAGGCCCGAACTATAGGAAAATTTTTATTTTTGAGCACTGGATAAGGGTGCTGTAAGAGTTAGGAGTTAAGAGTATTGTGTGGCAAGTTTCAGCACAAGAAATGCCTTGGTAAAGTGGCAAGAAGGCGCCACTTAGAGCCTTGAGGAGTGACGCCACAAGCAGGGGAAGGGAGCTAAGGTTCGAGCTGCAGAAATCCCTCTTTGGGAATTTCTTTTTGACGCCAGAGAGGTAAGGAGTTGTGCTCAGTTATAACTCTGGTGGATAACTGTTGATCAAGTCAACAAATTCAAAATGGGTGGAAGAGAGAAAATTGTGGAGTTTGACTCATTCAAACTAATTTGAATGAGTGGTCAGGAGGGACTTGAGGTGTTGGCCGAAACTTGAACTGTTGAAGAGGAGGAGTAATCGGTTGGAAAGCTTAGTAGGTGTGCCGGTTCTCCATAGACAACCTAGGTGAGCATTTTCGGCTAGGCCTCCCTTAATGCATTTTGTTTTGAAGCAAAAGCCAAAACCTCTTAAGCACTTGTCGATTTTCCTCTAAAGCAACAAGCCGAATTGCCATTGAACCATTTGAGCTTCTCTTCTTCCCTTTGAAACCGAAACCCTTTTCCCTCTAAATCCTATTTCATCTTTTGGTTCTCTACTCCTATTTGGGTTGGCCGAATCTCCTTTGATCTTCCTTCTCAAGCCATAGCCGAATTCATCTTGATCATTCCACCACCATTGTTGAAACCTTAAGAACCGAAAACCTCATCCATCATTCATCTCTTTACTTTCTACTTTCATTTTGGTTGATTAGCCGAACCCCCTTAGTAGTTTATTCTCTTGCTGAAACCTCTCTACTTTTCTCTTCTTGTTCTAACCCTTTGGCCGAATATTAGCCAGTGTAGATCTCTCTTTTCTTCTTCTCTCATTGGTTGGTGGATCGACTTCGGTTTTTGGAGGGGGTAAGTTTGTTATGGCTGAATCTCTCCTATCTTCTCTTTTCTTTCTCTATCGACTCATATGGAACAAAAGCCAAATTTCGGCATTTGTGGACATAATTCTTATTCATCTATGAAATCGAATTCTCTTAGCACCTATGAATGTTCTTTCGGGTTTTGTAGCAGGGGATCGAGGTCATCATTCCTTTTCCAATCGGTTGCGTTAAGAGTTATGGTAAGGGTATTTGCCGATTCAACCCTTCTATTATTTATTTGAAAAGTCGAAGGCTACTCGTTTATGATGTCTAGTGTTTAGCCTATTGTAGGGGGAGATTGTCGTCGCGTTGCTTCGGGATTTACTTAAAGATCAAAAGGTGTTAAGGTAAGATTGGTTGTCTTGTGCGTTAACTCTTCGGGATTTCTTGGTTAAGCTGAATGGCTCTGTGCTAATGATGTTGTGGTGACCGAATATAGGAAAGGGGAGATCAAACATTTGGGTTCCCGGGTTTCACTCGATTCGTGAGTAGATCTTGTTTATCGGGATTCGTTAGTCTTGTTAGTAAACAGGTGTGTATCTCTTACACACTTCATAATTGATGTATAATATGTTAAACAATGTTAAAAGCTGGAAACTGTGTGGATTTCGATATGATACCTTATGGGTATGAGCAGGGACTCCGGGTAAGTCCGTTCTGATGAGATACTGATACTTGGTCTGATGAAATTTTATAGGTTATGTTTTGATATGTGTTAAATGATTAAGCATGTTGATATGGTATGTATATGCATGTGCATTATTATGGGTGCTATGAGAGAAGGGGGAAGATATGATATATGTGACTTTGGGTCACCAGTGGTTTGGCACCACCAGTGGTTTGGTACCACATTTAATATTCGTGACTTTGGGTCACCAGTGGTTTGACACTACATTGGATTTAGCGACTTGTCCCAGTGTCTTAGCACCACAGTGGGTTGGCCCCATATTTTATAAAAAGGGATTGTCGCCAGTGATTTGGAATCACAAAGTGGGTTGGCCCCACATATGGATTATTCGTGACTTTGGGTCACTAGTGGTTTGGCACCACCAGTGGTTTGGTACCACACGGAGTAGAAAAAGGAGTTGTGGATGGCTAGGTTTGGGTTGCATGATATATTTGCTTGATTATGAACTGTGTGAGTGTGTGCTACAATCGGGAGGGGGATTATGCACTGAGTCTTGGTGACTCACCTCTTCCCTTATCTTTTTCAGGTGACTCGTAGATCGCGGATGAGGAGCCGAGCGGACTCGAGGTGGCCATGCGAAATTGCTTTTGGTTTTACATTGACTTACCGTTTTGGGTACTTTGTTTAATTTGGTTTATTTGGGGTTTGTAATAAGGCCATTTATTTTATAATTTTGGGATTATTTTATCTACTTAAAGTTTTATCAAATATTGCTTAAGTAAATGACTTGACCTATTTAATAACCTGATAACCAATGTTTTCTAAATTGTACAACTCGACGAGTTTTCTAAACTTTACCATTGGGTAAGAACAAGTAAAGTAATAATGCTATTTGGGTTAAACTACTTTCAAACTAAGTTTACGTAGAGTCAAGAGTTTAGAAATGGTTTTCAATTTATATCTAAAACAATATTTTTGTAAAGAGTTCCTTTCTTCAAAAATTTTCAAGTATCCAATCTCGTTTCAAGGTGCATTTTCGAATTCACAGCTTGTTTTGTCTAAAGAGTTTTTCCCTGTAACATGCCGGATCCGGTCGTAGTGTTTTGACAGGGTTGGGGTGTTACATTACATATCACTTCTCATCACCTTAAAGATAGTGTTATCAAGACTCACTTTAATAGGTCCAGGGAAACAGTAAGCAGATCATTTCACAATGTTTTAAATGATGTCATGCACTTACAAGATGTGTTATTTAAAAAGGCAGAGCCAATTACAACTAATTCTACAGACCCAAGGTGGAAATGGTTCAAGATATTGGACTGAATAATATATATAGCTCGTACATAATTTAGTCTATTTAGATTTAACTATAGTATCCTAACTCGAGGTTTTATACATGTGATGTAGAATTGCTTAGGTGCTTTAGATGGAACCCACATCAAGATTAGGGTTCCAATAGTTGATAAATCTAGATATCGAACTCGAAAAGGTGACATAGCAACAAATATGTTAGGTGTTTATACACATGATATTCATTTTGTTTATGTTCTTCCTGGTTGGGAAGGTTCTACTGCTGATGGACGAGTTCTTCGATATGCCATTAGTAGGAGACATGGACTAAAAGTTCCTCATGGTAAAGTGCAAAATTATAGGAATTTGAATTAGTTTTTAAGATCATACTTTTTTGGGAAATTAACCATGAAAAATAGTTTCTTTTTATAGGTTGTTATTATCTAGTTGATGCTGGATATACAAATTGTGAGAGATTTCTTGGGCCTTTTAGAGGACAAAGATATCATTTGAATGAGTGGCGTCAGGGTTACCAGCCAAGTACTCCGGAATAATATTTCAATATTTGTAACAACCCAAACCCGGCCCAAACACTATGGCCGAATCTAGTTTGTTACAGGGAAAAACCTTTTTTTTTTTTTTGAGAAACACTTTTTAAATCACCTTAAGTTGTCAAAAACCTTTTATTTTAGTGACCTTGCTAAAACCATACTTAGATTTAATTTGGAAATTTATTTAAGTCAAGTTACTATACAAATTCCAAATGTGCCCGATGGCACGATAAAACATTTTTCGGTTTAATTTAAGGAAACTTGTGTATTCAATTCAATATCAGTGAAATAGTTTAAAATAAAGTATTCAACATATGAAGAATAACAGAATAACACATCAGGAGGCCTTATTACATCCGAAATAGAATTTACCCAACAGTAAAAATAAAATAACTAAGTTTAAAGTTCATTTAATTCAAATCCACTGCATGGCCACCTCGAGTCCACCCGGCTCCACATCCGCGACCTATGTGTCACCTGAAAAAGTAAAGGAGAAGGTGAGTCACCAAGACTCAGTATGTAACCCTTCCCCCGATTTAAGCAATTTCATACACAACATATAATTAACCATTATGTACCAAGTCATGCACCCGACCTAGCCAACCGAACGCCTTTGTCTACCCCGTGTGGTATCAAACCACTGGTGTTGCCAAACCACTGGTGACATATAGTCACAATGTGATGCCAAATCACTGGAGGTGCCAAACCTCTGGTGTCCGTGGACACAATCGATTGATGGGGCCAACCCATCGTGTGATGCCAAATCATTGGCGTCAATCCCTTATTATAATATGTGGGGCCAACCCACTGTGGTGCTAAGCCACTGGGACGAGACGCGATGAGGTACCAAACCTCTAGAGGTACCAAACCTCTGGTGACCGTAGTCACTATTGTGTTACCAAAACGCTGGTGTCCGTCGACACGATATCACTGCCCCCTCCTCTCATCAACCCATACCCAACAATCACAATATTCATACCATCATATGTCCAATCACGTATAACAAATTTATCATTAATCGTAAACCACACATCGTGCTTCCCAAAAGCATCATCAAATCACATAGTCAATCAGGGACTTACCCGGATCCTTGCTTATACCATTCATGGTATTAAATCCAAATCTACATAGATCAGGTTAGCACACACAACAGTTGAGTACATTTAGATAATTATAAGTGTGTATGTACACACCTGTCACCAACGAGAAGTCTAAATCCCGAAAAGAGAAGTCGACCTCCCTAGATCTACTTGTCCCTATATTCGGCCAACACTTGGGTTAGTATTATGGCCTATTCGGCCAAATCAAATTATTAGAGAGGGGTTCTTTGTGAACCCGAAACCTTACCTTTACCCTTTCGGCTACCAACCACAGTACTCAATTCCCGAATCTGCTTTGTCAACTACCATCGGTTAGTAAAGAAACTAATAGCCTTCGGCTTTGAATACTAAAATAAACCTTACCCTTACTTACCGAATTCGATTGACAGGGACGATGAACCTACTTACTCGCTTCCAACTTTCGAAGGCCTATAACAAATCGGTTTCAAAAGATTATTATTATCCTTGCCATCAAATGCCCGAAATTGGCTCTTTCTTTCCTAGATGTCGACAGAAAAGAAGGAAAAGAAGAGATAGACATTCGGCCATTACTTACCTTATCAACCGAAAAAGGATCTAAAGAGATCTATGCTACCTCCAATATTCGGCCAAAGTACTATTTGAATAGAGAAAGGAAATTTTCGGCAAACCAAGGGAGTGAATTCAGCTATTGGGGAAAGAAAACAATGGGAGAAGGAGATGGAGTTTCGGCAAGAGAGAGTGTAGGGGAGATTTTGATGTTTCGATAGAGCAAAAAGGAGAGGAAGGTGTTAGTGGAGGGTTTCGGTTTTGGAAAGAACAAAAAGGGGAAAAAGAAAAGACTAAAAGATGAGAGAGTTTTGAGTGTAGAGAAGGAAGAGAGGAAGAAAACTAAAAGATGAATAGGCTAAGTAATTTTCGGCACTCCCTCCCCTATTACTTGCCGTCCACCCCTCTCATGAGGAGTTCAAATTCGGCAAACTCCTTGATTTGCTCCTGACTAATTATTTGAATTAATTCAAATTACTTTGAATTAAAAACAAGGCTATTTTTCCTCTGCCAACTCTTAAAGATTAATCTACTAATTAATCTAGTTAAAATCTAATTTAATCCTATTATTATCCCCATTATTAAAAAGAATTTAAACTGAGAAGGACTCTCCCCCTTGTTGCCGTCCAACATATAGTGCAAAAAGAGAGAATTTTGTGACTCGAACCAAGGCTCTCCCTTGTTTCTTGATGGCGTCACATGTAACCCCTAAGTGGCCCTCCTTTTGCCACTTAACCCAGCTGATTTTTATGTCAGAAATCCTTCATTTATTCTTATAACCCCCTCTTGCTAAGGCTCCCTGCCTTTAAAGTTTAAGAAAAGAAATTTTCTACTAAACCGAGCATACTCAAGACCCTTAATTAACCTTTATTATTCCATAAATAATATCACCGTAGTTCAAACATAGGGAAAATAATTTAATTCCAATTAGCCCCATTTTTAGGATGTTACAATATTAAACATGTTTTGTGTTATTAAAACTTAGATGGGGAATACTTAGGAGTCCATTATTCTATCCTATGAGGGTGCACAATAGAATTATTATTGCATGTTGCTTGCTCCATAATTTTATTCGAACCTATATGAGTCTTGATCCTATTAAAGCAGAGTTGGAAGAAGGATTACCTTGTAATGCCCCAAAAGTTAGGGGTTATAATTTTTTCTTAATTTCACGTTTTGCTTGCTCAGCTAGTTATTTGAGGATATTTGAGGGTTCTAGGGACGCCTGGGTTCGAGTCTGAGCCTTGAAAAAATTTTAGTTTTTGGCCCCTTTAGTGGAGAAGGCTGTTGGCAATAGGGATTAAGTAAATTTGTGTGTGTTTTAGAAACACAAGTTGAGCTTGTAGCTCAGTGGCAGTGGCGTCATTGGGAAGGCATGGAGAGTGGGGTTCGAATCTTACAAGGTGCAAATGGAGCCTTTTTATTTTGTAACTTGAGAGTAGAGGATGCAGAGTTTGGATCAAACTCTTCAAGGGGAGTTGGAGATTTGGTCAAAAGGTTTGAATGGGAGGCTAGAAGTGATTCTAGGAGAGGATAGTGGAGAAAATCAAGGGATGGATAAGAGTGGGGGAGTTGTCCAAATGTGGGAGTGTGGCTAAGGGGGATATTTCGCTAGGGGGTGGCATTTGGAAGCAAATTTGGAGCTTTGAATTTGTGTAGAAATTGAAAATTTCTCTGTGCTACTACCTCTTTTGTTCTTTTCGAGTTTGTTTCAATTAGACATTTCGGCTAAGAGTTCTTTTGGAAGCATTTCAAGATTTCTCCTTGGTAGCATTTCGTGCACTTTCTCATTCCCTTCTTCATATCTTTCATGTTTTTTTTTTCTTCTTCTTTTGCAAATAGCCTAAACATTGGGTTGGCCGAATCACTACCCTTCTTCCCATTTCTCTTCACACCTCGTTCGTCTCTTGTCTTTTTCTCTAAGCTGTATACTTGCACTTCTTCCTCTCTCGTTTCTCTGATAGTCAATCGCAAACTTTCTGAAAACCTTGTTCCTTCTTAGGTAAACTGAACCTGCTTACTTTTTCTGTCTTGAATCCCTTTTGTTCTCTGTTGTGAGGGCCGAAACCTCTTGTTGGGCAACTGGCAAATTTTTGTGGTGCTTTGATAAGGGGGAGTAATGCTAGTAATTCTTGTAATTCGGTTATAGTTAGATCGATTGTGATTATTCGAGCAAACTTCGGTTTCTCCTTTTACCCTGTGGGGGCTGAATGTTGGTTGATTGCTAACACTCTTTTGTTCATCCAATATTTTTAGGGACCCGTTTACATTAGCCAAAGAGCAAGGCCAATTACTATTACTCTGTGGGGGATTGCGTCTCGTGGTAAGTGATGTTGGATTAGGGTACTTCAACGTTATGAATCTGGGCGTTGAAACTAACTAATGATCTTTATAATCATAGGTACCTTAGGGAGTAGTCTCAAACAGCAATCCATAACAGGTGTGTAATCTGACCCCTCTGCTTATTCTGTGAATGCTTTGATCTGTGAACTGGCTAAAAGCCAAAATATCAAAAGCCAGATTATCGGGCATTGTTGGGTTTATTCATTACAATTGGGTAATGTTTTAAGTGGTTGAAAACTAAGTTGCGGGTGAACCTTTCTCGATTTTTGAATTCTTCAAGATTGGTATACCATTTTTTGGCTCTTAAGGACATTAATTTCATTGTGAGTTTCATTATTTTTTAATGTTGTTTTCTGCAGAATGTTTCTCAAGGTGCAGATGCCATGGAATGTCATAATTCCTACTGACAGCTTGGATGCCAAAGGCTTGATGCTCAAAAAGGCAATAGTGATCCGTCTTATGGATGAATTTGCTTGCAAGAAGGCCTCCAAGGATCTCGGATATTTCATGGTCAGAACAACCCTAGAGAGCATTGGCGAGGGCGAGTTAGACAGAACACGTGGGATGTGCTTTTCCTGTTGTCTTCAATGGAATTACATTCAAGATGTACAGAGGAGAGATTCTGCAAGGGGCTGTACATAAGATACTAAAACAGGGAGTGTTTTTTATGTGTGGACCAGTCCAAAACATATATTTGTCTCACATAAAAATGCCCGACTATCATTATGTGCCCGGGGAGAATGGTATATTCACGAACGACAAACACTCAAAGATTGATAAAGATGTAATCGTTAGATTTATCGTGATTGGGACCAAATAGATGGAGGCTGAGAGGGAATTTCAGGCGTTGGTGAGTTTGGAACATGACTACTTAGGACCAATTTTCTGAATATATAACTCTGGTCAACCTATGTACGTATTAGGAACATGTAGTTTTTGTGACTCTAGGGCTAACTTGCGATGTTAACTTGGTTTTATAGCTTTTGTAAAACTCCTCGCTTATAGGTGATGGAAGTGATGGTATATTTGCAAATTTCATAAATTTAGTGTTGCATTGTTCAAACCTCCTTCCTAATACCTTGGATCAATGGTTGAAGGATTGTGTCTCGTGTCAAAACTTTTCTTCACTAGCTTCGCATATAAGAGAGAGCTCTCAGAATTGTGAAGTGTGTTGCAAGGTATTGCAATTGTGCAGCTTAGCATCCTGTTGAATTATACCATGTTATGCCGCCACATATTACCTGCTTTCCTAGATATGAAATGAAAGCAACACGATTATGGTATGCTAGTTCAAAACACATTCTCGCTCCTCATTTGTTTGTCCAAGTTGATTTGCCTAAAATCTCCTTCCCCACTCTAGGCCACCTAAGCGACCTTATACATCACATGCATCTATCTCAGGCCCTTGTGCCATAATTGGGTTTATAGCTCATCTAACAATCATTCAAAGAATGAAGTTTCCAATGTCGTAGCGGTTGACAAGTAATAAAAAGATGATAAAGTGTTTCTTCCCGGTTTTCTGGGAAGAATCAACTCCATTCATACCCAAAGCTATTTCTCGAATGTTCACAATGTTTGACAACCTACTTATATTCCACCTTTTATTATTACACTCAAACATGTAGCATTACTAATCTTATTCGCAATGCCTTGTCCCATTCTCTTAGGTGCTCATCGACATCATATCTCGCCAATTGATGCCATATCTACACAAGTCCCTTCCATGTAGTATACTCCTCCAAACTTAAGAGGCTTGACTTTTTGGATTCAACCCTACCAAAACTATACTTGCTTTGTACCATAGTGTTTTGAACAATTTAACTTGTTCCAAAGAAAATACGTCAAAGCTTGATTCATAAGCCCGGTTTTCCTAAGGCCCCCTTTGGGCTACATAACCAGCTCTCCTTTCAAATTTCCACCATTCCAATAAAAGTTACATACAAGATGTGTGGTTCTTTGAAGCGGGACATATGATAAACATACATATTTGCTCAACAGTGTATGTCACACACGGCCATGTGGATAAGCCCATGCCATGTGCATATTAAAAAGCTTAAAAAAAAAGGCACACTTTCATCCAAAACTTAGTACCAAGCCAAATACAAATAAACCATTTCCATACTTTAAAAACACATTTAAACAAGCCTAAAGCATGCCAAAACAATCAACTTAAGTGCCTAATCAATGTGTTCTCATTGACACCACAATTCAATTATCAACCTAAATTCACATGACACGTAAACTATTTGCATTCAAATTTATAAGTTTATACATAAAATTCACAACAAACGTATAATTTCTTCTTTAAATTAGGTTTATATCAAAAGACTAAAACAACTTTATATAAACATATTCACACCAAGATTAAAGGCACATAGACAAGTAAGCTTATACCAAGCTTAATACATAACATTTGTAATAAGTATCCAAGCATATACAAATAGACCTATTGCATATGAGCCTTATACATGCCATTTATAACCATAACCAAAACATTAAAAAACTACCAAAATGATCGGCGGATAGTGTGATAGGCTCCGACAAGATTCTAACCGATTAAGCTTTGTGATGATCTATAAAACAGAGGAAAACAACTACGTAAGCATTTAATTCATAGTAAGTTCGTATAAGATAAACTTAAACTTATCGTTCCTTAATATTTAATCATTCAGTAATGCTCATTAAATCATATATGAAACACCCCAAACCCAGCCCACGAGCCTGAACCGGATCTGGTATGTTCCTTAAGTAAACAGGTTTCAAAGTTCTTTTGTACTTTGGGAAAAATAGTGTGTTTTGAAAGAAATATTGTTTGGGTTGGGCTTGTGTTGAAAACCAATTTGATTTTTATATTAGAAACCCTTTTTTTTAAGTTTAAGTGACAAAATATTTAGGGTTTAGTTTAAAAGAAATTTTACTTAAACTTTAATAAATAAAACCTATAAACATAATAAATAAAAATAAATGTAAAACAATTCAACTATGGCCTTATGGCCTTATTACATCAATCAAACCCAAAATAAAATCAAAGTACTGAGTAAAATAAATGTCCAAATCTTTAAATTTCTCCTTGCGATGCATGGCCACCTTTAGCTCCCGCCGACCCGGTCCATTATTGCTCATCACCAAACATGGTCCCACAACGGGGTGAGTCAAATGCAGACTCAATGTGTACACGACACTAAATCATAATAGAATTAGGCATACAAGAGTTACACATTGAACAACAATGAATACAAGTTATGATACATTCCCAAACCCAAACCTAATTGTCCATCCGCTACACACCCCCGTACCCGCCAAACACACCGTGGGGACTACTAAGTCGACCCTCCTTCCGCTACACACCAATTTGCGGGCTTAAGGCTCCGCATCTGTGGTCTTAGGAAACCACTTTTCGACATCGTGGTCTTAGGTCACCACTTTTCGACATCGTGGTCGTAAGTCACCACTTTTCGATTCATCGTGGTCTTAAGTCACCACTTTTCACTTCCCTTTCAATATACAACCATATGCCCCATATATATTAATATGCATAATATACTAGAGTTCACATTCTTATCATATTCTCATGTTACGAATAACATATTTCATATTCCTAGTAGAAGTAGGAAACGTACCTGAGTACTTAGTACCTTAACATGGTACCTTAGCCACTTTCATATTCTTATTAACACATATTTTAATAAACATAGCCATAATACATATTATAAAGTAGTGTGGGGTACACACCTGATTCGCTTAACGAATTCCTTGAAATCCCGAAAAAAATCGATCTATTGCTTTAGATCTCAATTCCTACATTTGGTAACCTTAATATGTTAGCATAAAGCCTATAAAACCAAATCATAGTAGGATTTGTATTCTTAAAACCTACCTTGTTGTCGAATTGACTATAGTCAAATCCCGAAAACTTGTATTCTTCTCCTTTGAAATCGGCTACTCACTATGTCCTTTGAATCTGTTAGTTTTCAGCTTAAAACACATAATAATAGATCTAACTACTAAAATAGGCCTAGGCCGAATGATATAGACACTTACCTTGTGGATTTTAAATCCCGAAACTCACCGAATAACTAGGGAACACGCGGCTTATGGTGTACCTTCGGGAAAAGAACTTCTCCTTCCTTGTAGTCGACACTTAGTAAATCCCGAAAGATCTTTTCGGCAACAGATATTAATGGGGTTAGTCCTAGATTTTGGCAAATCTTAAAAGAAAAAGGATGAAACCGAATGAGACCTTACCCTTACTTGAAGAAATTGATTGCACCTTCACTTCAATTTTCAGAGATTCGGCTATGGCTAGATGATGATCTCACAACTTTCGGCTTTTGGAGGGATTAGAGAAGGAAGAATAAAGATGGAGGATTCGGCTAGAACATAAGGTATTTCGGCTTGGCAAAAATAAAAGAAGAAGAAGATTTGGTGAAGAGAATTCGGCAAAGGCTTTCAAAGAACAGAAAATAATACAGAATGGCCTCTCTTTTCCTTTTATAGCCGAAATTACTAACTTAGAATCCCTTACTTGGCCATCACTCTTCTATTTTAATAGCTTTATCTCTTTAATTATCACTAAATAAAAGAGTTTAATCCAACATTTATCTCTTCAAAATAATCCAATTTAAAAATCCTTTATTTATAACCTTTTTAATCGAATATTTATGAAAATAAAACACCTCCTTTCTAGAAGCATGTGCCGTCCACCTCGGTCTTGTGAAGCAAAAATAAAACCTCCTTTATTTGCTTCCCAAGTGACTCGAACTCAGCCCATTCCTCTTGCATATGGCGCCATTTCCATAGGCCCTAAGTGACATCTTGAGCCACTTTTCCAAGCTGTTTGTGTGTCAAATTTCACAAACTTTTTCTTTTAAGGCCACATTGCCTTAATTTCCCCTTTTAAACCTTAAAACTCGTCATTTCTAGGTCATTTCTAAGTTTCCAAAAATTTTCGTTCGGCTCTTTAAACTTGACATTTCCTTACATTTCCAAGTTTCCAGAAATGTTCACTTTCCTTTTTTGAATCATTTCTAAATCATTTTCCTAGTTTCCATAAATGTTCACTTTCCTCTTTATTCCTTTACATTTTCAGGACATTTCCCTACATTTCCAAGACAAGACATTTCCTTACATTTCCTTGCATTTCCTTACATTTCCATACATTTCCTCACATTTCCTTACATTTCCTTACATTTCCATACATTTCCTTACATTTCCTTACATTTCCTTACATTTCCATACATTTCCTTACATTTCCTTACATTTCCTTACATTTCCATACATTTCCATACATTTCCTTACATTTCCTTACATTTCCATACATTTCCTTATTTCTAGAATTCACATAACACATTCATAATTCATAAAACATGCCATTTTACCACATGGTTCCTTGTGTCATGCTTCACACGGAGTTTCTTTTAAAGCCTCATTTACCTAGCTCCCCTTTTTACTTAAAAATCAATAATTTTCCAAAGCTTTCTTCTTCCATCCTAGAATTCTAAAAACCCTTAATACACTTCCAACACTGCCAAAACCTACTAACTCATGAATTAGGCATGAACGCATAACCCCTAATCTAGGATGTTACAATATAGTACTTGACTTTCCTAAACACCACAATTCACATCATTAGTAAATAACTTAACAGTTCATCATTTATGAAACATAGGATGCAACATGAAACGGGTTACATTTACTCACATTACTTCACATATGTGATTAATGCCCTTATTTATTCGTTTCCATAGCTCATTTTATCATTTCATAAAATCATCGATATTCGTAACCATTGAACCGTATAGAATAACATCAAATATTCGGGAACACCTTTTCATATAACCATAACCTTTTCAATAATGCTCACACGAGCTGTGAAATGAGCCAGCTACATGAGCTGTGGGTCGAGATGTTAGCTACACAATGCTGCTAAAACGAGCTGTGAAGAATCCACAACAAATGTAGGACCTCAGCCATCAGTAGGACATCGAGGACCAATACCTAGAACAAGAAAGAAAACGAAGTTGTGATTGATAGAATGGGCGACAAGACACTAAATGAATCTGCTAATCAAAAGTAAGCTGATCAGCAGTTGCAAAAAGTGGATGGGCTGAATTAGAATGGTGGCGTTATGGAAAAAACTTATATCGACTCCAAATGTAGAGCCGAAAACAGTAGAATGCATAATAATGACCAATTGTGTAAGAGATTAGAAAAGAGGAAACTGTGACATGGGAGATGGTTTATTGCATGATGGGAATGCTCATGGGAATAGGTATGAAAAGTGGTTGGTGTCCCAAATGGGACGAGTGGGGCTAACAGTGGTGTACAGCTTGGAGATACTTTTGGAGATTTGATGAATGACGCTCTGTCAATGGTTAAAACCAAGAAATTTAAATTAATAGAAGAATTTGTTATGGTGAATAACTCCATGGAAGTTCAATTGAGTTAGGGAAGGATAACTCTGAACAGAAGAGAATGCACGCATGGAATCAAAAAGAAAAGAAAGAGAATAATCACCTTAGATGGAAGTTCTACGGTGAGGCGGATGAATTGGTGGGTCGAAAAGAAAGTAGGAAACAAGCCAAAATAATCGGGAGTAGATAAAAAGAAAAAGAAAAAGATTAGGTGCTAGTATTGTGATGGAAAAGATTGTGAAAGAGCCTTGGTGGAAGGTTCAATTTGAACATGTGGTGCCATTTTCTGTTATCGAATTTATTTCATTTTAAATGCCTATGTTGGGTGATTTTAAGAGAGTCATCGGTTTGGGAGAGTTCATTTTGGTGAGAAGATGTGGATTGTGTTGGCTGATGTTGCCTCAACACTGTGTTGGCCGTGTGTTTTATGTTGACAATCGATGACTTGGTGTTTTAGTACTATCCTTGATGTGTTTTTATTCTAATTGTAGGCGCTTTCTTCTTAGGGGTGTAAACAAATTATTTCTGAAAGATTTATGCCTTCTATTTTCTAATAAAATATATTTTATTGCTTTGAGAAAAGAATTAATGTGTAAGTACTCTTGTAGTTAATCTGTTTCCTTTGTTTGAATTACAATGTAAAGTCACTCTGTGTTCTTTGGTGGTGTTATTATTATTTAGTTTAATTAGATTAGTATTTTCATTAAAGTTGTACATATGTTAAGAATAATTAGAGTTTATTCTTATTATTGAAGTTAATTTGATTTTATTGATAATTAGAAGTGGAAATTACATCAAACTAGACTTCTTCGTTCTCGAGACTTTAATTAGAAGTACTTAAAGCCTAGTTATTCTTTCTTGGTGACCATTCCAATTGTTACAAGCTTACAAATCATTACCAGTCCATAGTCGCCGCAACCAAATTGGCCTTGGATTCAATTACGAAATCAGCCACCACGATTCCTCAACTTGCTACTGCCAGATTCGACTTGCCATGTTGTCCAAGGCACCGATTTGCTTCTCCAATCGTTGAACCAACTCTCCTTGCACCGATTGCCTTGACTGCCAAAGCATTGCCGCTACCAAATATTCTTCATAAAAGCATTGTTGCTTCAATTAGTTGCTATTGCAAATTGTTGTAATCTCCTTCTGGCAACCAAATTAGATAAATTTTCATTGCCAGTCTGTCGCACCGATAGTCTCAAGTACTAGCAACCAAAATTCTTCAAATATTTGCCACTATTTGCTACTGCTGCTGTGCTCGATTTAGCTGCTACCTGCTTTGCTCCAAGTAATTGTTGCCACAAGTTTGTTCAAAGTATCCCCATCCCGTTCAAAAGATGATAAAGTGTTTCTTCCTGGTTTTCCTAGAAGTATCAACTCCATTCATACCCAGAGCTATTTCTGAATGTTCACAATGTTTGACAGCCTACTTATATTCCACCTTTTATTGTTACACTCAAGCCTGTAGCATTACTAATCTTAGTCGCAACTGTCTTGTCCCATTCTCTTAAGTGCCCATCTGACATCATAACTGCCAATTGGTGCCATATCTATACAAGTCCCTTTACACCCCAAACTTAAGAGGCTTGACTTTTTAGATTCAACCCTAACAAAACTATTTTTGCTGGTGTTTTGAACAATTTAACTTGTTCCATTAAAATACGTCAGGCTTGATTTATAAGCCTGGTTTCCCTAAAGCCCCCTTTGGGCTACATAACCAGATCCTTCTTTCAAAGATTTCCACCATTCCAATAAAAGTTACGTAGATTTGCGTGTTCTTTGAAGCGGACATATGATAAACATACATATTGCTCACCAGATGTCACACACGGCCCAGTGTGGATAAGCCCATGCCATGTGCATATTAAAAGCTTCAAAAATAAGGCATACTTTCATCCAAAACTTAGTACCAAGCCAAATCAAAATAAACCATTTCCATACTTTAAAAACACATTTAAACAAGCCTAAAACATGCCAAAACAATCAGCTTAAGTGCCTGATCAATGTGTTCTCATTGACACCACAATTCAATTATCAACCTCAATTCACATGACACATAAACTATTTGCATTCAAATTTATAAGTGCATACATAAAATTTACACCAAACTTATAATTTCTTCTTTAGATAAGTTTTATATCAAAAGACCAAAGCAAACATATTCACACCAAGATTAAAGGCACATACACAAGTAAGCTTATACCAAGCTTAATACATAACATTTGTAATAAGTATCCAAGCATATACAAATACACCTATTACATATGAGCCTTATACATGTCATTTATAACCATAACCAAAACGTTAAAAAACTACCAAAATGATCAGCGGATAGTGTGATAGGCTCCGACAAGATTTAACCGATTAAGCTTTTCGATGGTCTATAAAACATAGGAAAACAACTACGTAAGCATTTAATGCTTAGTAAACTTGTATAAGATAAACTTGTCGTTCTTTAATATTTAATCATTCAGTCATGCTCATTAAATCATATAGTACTTGACTTGCCTAAACCCCAATTCACATCATTAGTAAATAACTTAACAATTCATCATATATGAAACATAGGATGCAACATGAAACGAGTTACATTTACTCGTATTACTTCACATATGTGATTAATGCCCTTATTCTTTTGTTTTCATAGGTTATTTTACCATTTCATAAAATCATCGATATCCGTAATTTTATATCTAAACCTTTTCATTATTTTACTTACCCATTGAACCGTATAGAATAACATCGGATACTCGAGAACACCTTTTCATATAACCATAACCTTTTCAATAATGCTCACATGAGTTAAGAAATTAGCCAGCTACACGAGCTGTGGGTCATGATGTTAGCTACACGATGTTGCTCAAATGAGCTATGGAGAATCCGCAACAAATGCAGGACCTCAGCCATTGGTAGGTCATTTAGGACCAATACCCGAACATATAATCCCTAATGACATGTCATTTGTATCCTAAGTATTCTCTAGGTTCATACGAGATTTTGTCGTCAAGTATTGAATTATAGAATTATTACCGAATCAATTGTAAATAATTTAATATTAACAAATAATCAACTAAAATAACATTTACGAAATATAACAGCATGTTTGGTTTGATGGAATTGCTATTCCAATCCTGCCCTATTCCATGCACTACAGTGATTTAAAAGTTTGGTTCACCGTTTAGGTGAATCCACAGCTTTGCTATTACACCCATATTCCCTCAGTTGTTGTAATAGGTATTCAAGGGTGGGGGCTCTGAATTGCTATTCAACACCACCCGAATACATTTTCACATTTTGGGACCAAAATAGCTTGCCTTTTTCTCCTAAAAATTCTGCTCCAGATTTCTTCCAACATTTATCCCCAAATCAAGCATCCATTCGCCCTTCATCTTTATCTCCTCTGTCGTAACCATTTTTTTGATAAAATAGTAAACGATGTGGTCGACTCGAGGTTTGAAAACGAAAAGGAAGGGAGTCACTACTGATCTTTATTTGGGTGTGACCGGATCACCTTTGTTTTAATAAAACGTCTCGATTTATTAAAACGATGCTTTTGGTCTACGAAAATTTGAGAAAAATGGGTTCGGAAGTCAATTACATGCGAGCAAGGATTAGCACCCTCGACACGCCCGAAATTGGTACCAAACTGATTGATCCATGTCCTAATGTTGAAAACTTTGAAATGATTTGAAAATAGATACTTTTTATTTCTAAAACTTGAAGGAATTGGAAGGGACATTAAGGCTCTCTTATTTTCGAAGAGATAAAGCATCATGTCCAGTAAGTTAGGGTGCAATACTTTAGACTCCCGAAACTAAGCTCGCCTTTTTGAAACTTAGTTTTATATTTGAAGAGGATCTTCCGTCATCTGTCAAATGAGGAATCAGGACCCAGTAAGTTAGGGCTCGTTTTCTCGAAGGCCCAAATTAGGAATATTGCCCCTATTTTGATAGAAAAAGAAACTTATTCGAAGTATCTAGATGTCGAGTCCAGTAAGTTAGGGCGCGACATTTCGAATTTTTGAGATTAAATGTTTTGTTTAAAATTTGAATTGCGATTTTTTTTAAAAGGGATATTCCGTTGTTTAACTTAAAAGAGAAAAATCGAAACCCAGTAAGTTAGGGCTCGATTCTCCCGAATTGCTAATACGGAATGTCGATTTAAAACTTGAATCTGCGATTTTTGAAAGGGATATTTCTTTATTCAACTTAAACGAGAAAAACCAGAACCCAGTAAGTTAGGGTTCGATTCTCCCGAATTGCTAATATGGAATATCGATTGTTATAAAAATTGAGATGTCGGGAAAATCAAGGAGACGAACGATGAGACTATAAGTAGTGGGGAAAGAAAAGTATTGTGACGATGGTGGTAATATATATAAAATAGGTAAAATATATGCATATTGAGGAATAATAATGATAGCAGTAATTATAAGTAGTTAATACATATTTAATAAAAACAATATAATACATATAAACATAATGTAGTAACATCAATAATAGAAAATAAATAAAATAATGATGGAAAATAATAATAATAATAGTAAGAATAATACTAGTAAAAATAAAATAAAATGAGGATGATAATAAAACTAACATTTAGAATATATATAATACATGAATAGTAATGAAAATGAGAAATAATAAAAACCATTGAAAAGAAAGAATAAGATGATAGTAACATTAATTACGAAATAAATAATAAAATATATAAAAGACCAAACAAAGCAAAGAAATATATATATGTATATATATATAACAAAAAATTATGATATAATAATAGTAATGATAATGGTGTTAAATAATAATAATAAGGTAGTAATATATTAGTAGTAATAATGTAAATATAATATAGTAATAATCATATATATATGTATGGAAATAATAGTAATAGTAATAACATAATAATAATAGTAATATCATAATAATAATATAGTGATGATAATAATATGGAAATAATAATGATAATAACATAGTAATAATGGTAATATAATAAGGATAACAATTTAGTAATAATAATAATAATAATAATAATAATAATAATATATGTATATAAAAAATATAGTAAAAACACAAATAAAGGACTAAACTAAATAAGCAATAAAATTTTTGAGACGAATTTCAAATAAGAGTAAGATTCGGGGACTTATTCGCGTGCGCAAACAGACTGGAGGGACTAGAGGGGCAATCTTCCTTAATAAGTTAAACGCAGCGCTTTAGGGGAGGACCGAATCGCAAACCCCGCGAAGTTACAGGGCCAATATTGCAATAATTGAAAATTTGATTTTAAAAACTAAAAATGCGGAAGGACCAATTGCGCAATTTCCCTTTGGCTTAATAACACGTGGATCTTCTTAGGGTACGGGTCGGATCCAGGCCGGGTAAGGTGAAACGATGTCGTTTTGGGGCTAAAGGCCAGCCCCAAAACGACGTCGTTATGAGAGGCTATAAAAAGTCCAAAATCCAGAAAAAAATCATTTGAGCAGGGTGCTTAAGAAAAAAAGCTTCATTCTCTCTCGTTTCTCTCTGCGAGTCGGAGAGAAGAGGGCCACCAGGGAGCTCCGGTCCAAGATTCCGGCGACACACGCCATGTGCGCCAAATCACACGTGCTGCCGGAGCTCTGAGTCGGAGCCCAAAAAGGTGAGATTCTTTTTACCCCCTTTTTTTTATAAATTTTAGTGTAATAAATGTGCTAAAATGGAAAAGAGACAAGTTTTAAAAAATAAAAAAATCACCTTCTCCTTTCTTTGTTTTCGCTTTTTGTGTTCTCCGTTTATCACTGTTATTGCATTTTGGGACATTTTGTTTCTTTATTTGTTACTGCTATTGTTGATCAAAAAGAGACAATAGGATTTTTAGAGTCCTGGGACCTTTGAAAGTTTTTGTTTTTTTTTGTTGATTAAAGGGGAGAAAAAAAGGTCCCTATACACGAAATACAACTTGGCTTTTATAGACATCATTTTCTACTTTCTGTCTATTCGTTTTTATGGCCTGCAGGTACTGGGACGGTGAAGATACAGTGGACAAGAGGGTTGCAGGTAGAGCGATGCTCAGAAGTCAGAGCATGTGGGTGTCAGGGGGTTCGGTCAGAAGCAGAAGACGAATGGTCCCAGGCCATTTAATGCTGCAGCGCAGGACTCCTTAGGGTTCCAGGAACCCTAAGTTCAAACCTTTGGGCCATCGGGCCATCGGGTGTAATGGGTCAAGGGCTTTGGGCTGGGTAGGTTTCTATTGGGCTTGGTATTTGGTTTGTAAAATGGGTTTTAATGCTTTGGGGAGTGTAGTTTCTTTTGCAATTAGGTTTCGGGTTTTCAATTGGGTTAAGTGGGATTATGTACCCCGGGTAAAATTAGGCTACAACAGCTGCCCCTCTTTGCTCATTATCATGTAATGGGAATGGAGCAAAGACTTTAAAAGGACCAATTTTGCCTGGTTTTGTCGAGTCTTGACTTCTTAGGTGCTCTTCCACAGGTAGCTTCATTCCTGTCCACCGCATCTTGTCGCTTTGGTCCATTCTATTGCTACAACTTTAGAGGCATAGGATTCTTCATTTTTAATCCGCTCCCTTCGATTTGCTCCTGCAACATCAGGAATCGCCAAGTCTGCTAGCCTCAATCTGATCCCTGCAAACTCAGGGACCACCAGACTGATGTCTTCGATCTTTTTCCTGCAACTTCAGGAATGTCAAATCTGTTATCTTCAATCTGATCCCTGCAAACTCAGGGACCACCAAACTGATGTCTTCGATCTACTTCCTGCAACTTCAGGAACGTCAAATCTGCTATCTTCAATCCGATCCCTGCAAACCCAGGGACCACCAGACTGATGTCTTCGATCTGCTTCCTGCAACTTCAGGAACATCAAATCTGCTATCTTCAATCTGATCCCTGCAAACTCAGGGACCACTAGACTGATGTCTTCGATCTGCTTCCTGCAACTTCAGGAATGTCAAATCTGCTATCTTCAATCTGATCCCTGCAAACTCAGGGACCACCAGACTGATGTCTTCGATCTGCTTCCTGCAACTTCAGGAACACCAAATTTGCTATCTTTGATCTGCTCCACTGCAAACTCGGGGACGCCAGATCTGCTATCTTTGATCTGCTTCCTACAATACCAGGAACGCCAGGCTTACTATCTTTAATCGGCTCCACTGCATCCCTAGGGAGACAAGATCTGCTATTCTTTAATCTGTTCTACCATAGTGTCCTTTTGAGGATATAACCTGTAGAATGAGTACATGCTTATGCATAATGATTAGGATGCCATGACGAGTTAGAATGTTATTAGTGCGATTTCCCATTTGAGGTGTTATTATCTATTTATTCGTCAAGGTCTCATCTCCGTTTTCCTTGCAGTAACATTTTTCGCTCGAATATCTTGCCCCTATGGAAATTTCAAGGCTCATTTCGTCTAGACCTCGGGACACAAGCACACATTGACTTCCAATCATCCCCCCAGGGATCACAACTCCTACTCGAAGAATAACCGACTTGTTTCGTTTTGGATTCGTTCCACAGTGATTTGGGGTTTTTGAATCTTTCCTTGTCAAAAATTGGCCTGTCATACCTTTTCTGGATGACTAGGTAACATTGTTTATCCTGCCACCATTACTGAATCGGACGAGGAATTTTGAAGAAATGGTCTCCATTAAGACCACTCTTTCTTTAATCTGTGTACGTGGAAATTCTAAGCAATTGTCCTGTTTCTTGTCTTATCTAGATATTTCCAAAGTAATACATAGAACTTTCTTTTGTGAAATTATTAGTTCATCAATTATTATTTCAATGAAACATGTTTATGAATAATGGGTAACAATAAATTGATTTCAAGGATAGTTAAAATGAATTATTTATGAAGCGAAGAAAATGGTTGAGAACATATCCTTCTTTGCGGACAAAAGAATCCAACAATAGTACAATGAGCAGGACACCAATCGGATACTCTAGACATCGCCGATTGGACTTCTATACAAGTTTCATGAAGACTACTTTGAGCTTTAGCATGCGTTTAGAAGACTCAAAGTACTTTGTTGATGCCCCAATATGCAACGTACTTCCTCTTCTGTTGATTCTAGCGCTGCAACATTGCCACGTGTCCATTCAAAACTCGAGTCGCCCTTTTCGGGTTTTTAACTCAAAAGCCCTTTGGTCTCAAGATGCCCTCTGAGGGTTTTCACCTTGGCCTCTCCATTTTTTTTTGAAGTCTCAAAGTGCCTTTTGCGGGTTTTCACCTTGGTCTCTTCCATTTCAAGCAAAGTACTTTTTAAATGAATCTGAGTTCACGGGATTGGGCAAGCTTTTTCCGTCCATTTCAGTCAGAATCAATGCGCCTCCAGAGAAAGCTTTCCTCACCACATATGGTCCTTCCCAATTCGGCATCCATTTTCCCCTGTAATCATTTTGTATGGGAAGGATCTTTTTCAGCACAAGGTCCCCCTCATGGAATTCTCTTGGGCGAACTTTTTTGTCATAAGCTTGTATCATTCGTTTTTGGTACATCTGACCATGACGAATAGCCCTCAATCTCTTTTTTTCTATTAAGATCAACTGATCATATCGAGCCTGGATCCATTCAGCTTTATCTAGCTTCATTTCTGACAAAACTCGAAGAGAAGGTATTTCTACTTCAATAGGAATGACTGCTTGCATCCCATAGACCAACGAAAAAGGTGTTGCCCCGGTAGAGGTTCTGACTGATGCCCGATAAGCATAGAGTGCAAATGGTAACTTCTCATGCCAATCTCTATAGGTCTCAGTCATCTTCCCCACTATCCTCTTGATATTTTTGTTGGCTGCTTCCACCGCCCCATTCATCTTTGGACTATACGGCGACGAATTTTGGTGTTTGATATTGAATTGGCTGCAAACCCCTACTATCGTGATGTTGTTTAGGTTCAGTGCATTGTCTAATATGATCTTCTCGGGCATTCCGTATCGATAAATGATCTCTTTTTTTAAAAACTGACTAACCGCTGATTTATGACGTTAGCATACGAAGCAGCCTCTACCCATTTTGTGAAGTAGTCAATGACAACAAAGATGAACCGATGCCTATTCGAAGCTTTCAGAGAGATTGACCCAATGACATCCATGCCCCACATGGAAAATGGCCATGGAGAAGTCATAACATGTAAAGGTGACGGGCCACGTGAATCTTCTCTCCATAAATCTGGCATTTATGGCATTTCTTGGCATAGTTGATACAATCTCTTTCCATGGTGGACCAATAATATCCAAACCTCATTATTTGTCTGGCCATCGTGAAACCATTGGTGTGAGTTCCACAGACGCCTTCATAGACTTCTTCCAGGATTAACTTAGCTTCGGTGGCATCTACACATCTCAGCAACACTTGATCTTTCCTTTTCTTGTATAGGACCTCTCCATCCAGGACGTAGTCATAGGCTAGTCTTTTCAATGCCTTTTTATCGTTCTCTGTCACTTGGTCCGGGTACTCGCGATTCTTCACGTACCGCAGTATATTGTGGTACCATGGTGGGCCAGTTTTCTCTTCCTCCTCGACATCGTAGCAGTGGGCTGGGTCCTGATGAATGCTCATTTATATGGGCTTCATATCCTCATTTTCGTTTATTCGGACCATGGAGGCTAAAGTGGCCAGAACATCAGTCATCTGGTTTTCGTCTTTAGGTAAATAACGGAAAGTGACGTCGTCGAACTCTCTGATCAAATCTTGGGCTAGTCTTTTGTAGATGACCAGCTTTGGATCCCTGGTTTCCCATTCCCCTTTAGTTGATAGATTACCAGGGCAGAATCTCCATATACTTCTAATACTCTAATTTTGCGTTCGATAGCGTCACGAAGACCCATGATGCAAGCATCATATTTAGCCATATTATTAGTGCAATCGAAATCCAATTTGCAAGTAAATGAATAATGGTATCCTTTTGGGGATATTAGAACTGCCCCAATTCAATTACCCATGGTGTTTGATGCCCCATCAAAATTTAGTTTCCAAGGATGGTTTTCGATGGCACCTTCTCCAGCGTCTGCCACGTACATCAAATATTCGTTAGGGAAATCAAAGTCCAAAGGCTCATAGTCCTCAAGGGCTCTGCTGGCCAGAAAGTCTGCTATCGCACTCCCTTTTACCGCCTTCTGGTTTACATAAACAATGTCGAATTCAGACAGTAGGATCTGCCATCTGGCCATTCTTCCATTCAAGGTGGTAGACTCCATCATATATTTAAGAGGATCTAGCCTCGAGATGGGCCATGCCGTGTGATACAGCATATACTGCCTCAATGTCCGAGTTGTCCAAATAAAGGCACAGTACAATTTCTCGATTAGCGAGTACCTCGTTTCACATTCGGTGAATTTTTTACTAAGGTAGTATATTGCCTTTTCTTTCTTCCCTGACTCATCGTGCTGACCCAGCACACATCCCATCGAATTATCAAGCATCGTCAAGTAAAGGATTAATGGCTTATCCAGTTGAGGTGGCATTAGTACCGGGGCATGGGACAGGTATTGCTTTACTTTTTCGAAGGTTTTTTGGCATTCTTCATCCCACATGCCTGGATTGTGTTTCTTGAGGAGACGAAATATAGGGTCACATCTCTCGGTCAGTTGTGAAATGAACCGAGCGATATAATTTAGCCTTCCTAAGAAACCTCTAACTTCTTTTTGGGTACATGGTGGAGGCAATTCTTGTATAGCTTTGACTTTATCCGGGTCAACCTCAATCCCTTTTTCGCTGACTATGAACCCGAGCAACTTCCCGGACCAAGCTCCGAAGGTACACTTTGATGGGTTAAGCTTCAATTGGAATTTTCTCAACCTTAAGAATAATTTCCTCAAGACCTGCACATGTTCTTTTTCAATTCGGGATTTGGCGATCATATCATCTACGTAAACCTCAATTTCTCTGTGCATCATGTCATGGAATAAGGTTACCATGGCTTTTTGATATGTCGCTCCCGCGTTTTTTAGCCCAAACGGCATTACCTTGTAGCAAAATGTTCCCCACATGGTTACGAACATTGTCTTATCCATGTCCTCAGGATGCATCTTTATTTGGTTATATCCCGAGAAACCATCCATGAAGGAGAAAAACGAAAAGCCTGTTGTATTGTCTACCAAGGTGTCGATGTGAGGCAATGGGAAATTGTCCTTCGGGCTGGCCTTGTTTAGATCCCTGTAATCCATGCACATCCGTACTTTCCCATCTTTCTTGGGGATAGGGACAATATTAGCCACCCAATCCGAGTACTTGACCACTTGCAAGAACCAGGCGTTAAATTGTTTCTCGACTTCTTCTTTTATTTTTAATAAGACATCCGGTCTCATTCTTCAGAGCTTCTGTTGGACGGGCTTGCATTCTTCTCTTACGGGCAATCGGTGTACTGCGATATCAGTGCTTAGTCTGGGCATATCTTGGTATGACCACGCGAACACATCCTTGAATTCATGGAGTAACTCGATGAGGTTTCGCTTGGTTTCTACCGTAATTCAGGCTCCAATCTTCACTTCTTGCCCCTCTTCTAGGTTCACCATCTCTACCGACTCTTTATGGGGTAGGATCTGTTTTTCTTCTTACTCTACCATTCTCAACAAATCTGGAGGCAAGTCGCATTATATGTCATTTTCAAAATCCCAAGATTCCTCTAAACACATGACTTGCTCAAAGCAGACTTCTGAATCTGTAGTATCGCCGCTCATATAATTGATGTCTAGAGACCTGTGGTGGGTAGCAAAGGATGTATAAAGAATAAACGAATTTGTGGATGACTATTCACATTACATGAATGAAAAAGAGAAAAATAAGAGAATGCTTGATAGAAATTGAAGATGTATTTCATTAAAACAAAATATCCGAACATGAGCCTATTTCACAAAAGAGATCTCATTGTTTCAGGCTTGAAAATAATGAGTGCGTTCTAAATATTACTTTGTGTAATCTCTAAAAACTACATGGAACTCCTCTGTAGTCCAATTATCCAAGGTGCTTCTAGGTTCACACGGACGAATACTCGACAAGTTTCCTTGATTAGTTTCCTCGTCATGTATGGCATTGATGTGAAGATGCTCCTTTCTAGGAGGTTCTTTCTCCGGGTAAATTACTCCTCCTGACACAAAAGTATGAGATATGTGGGGGAATGTCATCGGTTCCCAATTAACGTTCTCTCCGTTCAGCCGGGCCCTTCTATTTTCTTGCTTCTTTTCCATTTCTTTTTTTATTTGTTTGGCATTTGGTTTGAAACCCAAACCAAAGCGGTCTCTCTTCTCTTTCAGCATTGGGGTCTGAACTTCCCCTTGGAGATATTTGCCCAATCCTCTTCCGGGTAGGGCTCCTTTCCCCATCATCATTTGTAATCTCATCCTGGTGGTCTTAGATAGTTTGGGTACCGGGACTTCACTTCCATCCGAGATGAACGTCGCGTTTACGAGCTCCAAGGATCGAAAGAAACATTTGATGGCTTATTCATTCGTTTCTAGATATGGCACTTCGTTGGTGAGGGTCGCTATGATGTCTTTTTTCAAATTTATAGTTACCACCGATTTTTACGTCACCGCTTTTAGTTTCTAGTGCAAATGATGAAGTGCGGCTCCCGCCGAGTGAATCCATGGCCTCCCCAATAAGCAGTTATAAGAGGGCTTGATATCCATGACTAGAAAGTCCACTTCGTATGTGTTGGGCTCGATCAATAACGGTACATCCATTCTTCTCATTACTCTTCTTTCTGTACCGTCGAACGCTCTCACTATGTTCTGGCATGCTTTCATGTGAGAACTGTCTATCGGCAACCTCTTGAGTGTAGCCAGTGGTAGGACATTTAACGCTGACCCATTATCTATTAGCACACTTGGTAGAGTGTATCCCTTGCAACGGGTAGTTATGTATAAGGCCTTCGTTGATCCCATGTCTCCAGGTGGGATTTCGTCATCGCTAAAGTAGATGAAATTGTCAGCACTTATGTTACTAACTAGACGGTCCAACTTGTTGACAGATATATCCTTAGCAACATATGTCTCATTTAGTACTTTCATCAGTGCTTCGTGGTGCACTTCCGAGCTTAGAAGTAGGGCTACCAGGGAGATACGGGCTGGTTTTCTGTGCAGCTGTTCCACCACGCTATATTCACTATGTTTCAAGAATTTCAAGAATTCTTTGGCCTCTTCCTCTTTTACGGGTTCATTGATAGGGGCTTCAGGTTCCTTTTTTCGCTCAATCAGCATAGTCTTCGGTTTCACTGGTTCTGCTCTTCTGTTTCCAGGATCGTAACGCTTCCCACTACACGTGTAGAACCCTTCATCCTTGACCTCCTCGGAAATGCTAGTGGAGCTTTCCACCCCTGGTATCGTCAGATTGCAGTTGTAGTTCCAAGGTACCTTTTTGCTGTCTTGGTAGGGAAAAAAAGCAGGTGTCTGAATTATAATCTTCAGCTTTCCCTGTACCCCGCCTTCCGTGTTTCACGAGATGATGATTCTCGGGTAATTGACTCCAGGCTTCCTCAATTCTTCCTCGGTCGCACATACGTTCTCTTCCTCTACTCTTTCTTCATAAAACTCCAGTTCTTTGTTGTCCATAAGGCCTTGCACCAAAATTCTAAACTTGGCACATTCTTGAATCTCGTGCCCTTTTACCTTATGGAGTTCGCAGTAGTTCTTTATATGCCTCATGTTCCCTGCAGGATCTGAATCCATCAATCCTCTTTTCGCCATCTTCTTCCAAACTATTCATAATGGGGTTTTCACTTCCATGACATCCTTCTTGATTCTCCTCACCACTACCTCACCAATCGCGTTTACCCCTCTATCTTCGTGACTGGGTAGTGGGTTCCCTTTTTTTACCATATCATCGACTGTTATAACCTCCATCTTTATTAGCCTCTCGACTACCTTTTTCAAGGTGAGGTAATTCTCTATCGAATGCCCCTCTATCCCTGCATGGTAATCGTAATGAGCGTTAGAGTCGTACCACTTAGGGTATGGGGTTGCAATGGTTGTAAATAGAACGGGACACGATGTGCTCGTTGAACAAAATCTGGTATAGCTCCTTGTATGTTATTGGGATTGGCATGAATTGAATCTTTTTGGTATTCGGTCTGGTTTCCGATTCCTGTCTTGCCGGTCCTTGTTGTCCAACGGTAACTACCTTTGGCTGATTAACTGTGATCGCCTTTGAGTACCCTTTATTATATGTACTCATGTTATTTACTTCACCGTCTTTCTTTTTAGGAGCGGCCCTCCTAGTGCTTTCTCCTACCTCAATCTTACAACCCCTTATGGCATGTTCGATCATCTCTCCTGCCATTACTATGTCGGTAAAGCTCTTAGTTGTACTCCCTATCATATGAGTTATGAAAGGGGCCTTCAGGGTGTTAATGAAGAGCATGGTAGTCTCTTTTTCTAAGAGAAGTAGTTGGACCTGCATGGCGACCTCCCTCCACCTCTGCACGTACTGTCTAAAACCTTCATTTTGTCTTTTTTCCATGCTTTGCAAAGTAATTCTATCCAGTGCCATGTCTGTGACGTGGCTGTAATGCTTCAGAAATGCTTGAGCCAAATCTCTCCAGGAACTAATGTTGGCCCGACTAAGCTGGTTATACCATCTAGCAATTGTGCCCACCAAACTTTCCTAGAAACAGTGGATTAAGAGTTGATCATTGCTCACATAGCCAGCCATTCGCCTGTAGAACATGGTGATGTGGGCCTCCGGGCAGCTAGTCCCACTATATTTTTCAAATTTAGGCATTTTAAACTTATGAGGCAGTACCAAATCGGGAACTAGACTTAAATCTTTTGCGTCGATCCCATGATGATAATCGACACTTTCCAGTGCTTTGAATTTTTCCTCCAACCATTTGCAATGATCCTCTAGTTGCCTTGAGGATTATATTCTCGACTCCATTTTCTCTATTGCATCTAAACCGGGCACAATAGGGTCGGCCGGGCTATCTCCTGGTTGGGATCCAGAGCCTACGTGATAGCTCATGGGAGGTCTAGTGTCATCCTACCCTTGCTGGAGCCTGATTGTAACTGGTGGCCTTTGGAGATATTCCTCAGGCGGTGCTATTGCGTGTGGCGGGGTATAACCCGGGGGAACGCTTTCGCTACCCTCGTCAACTGGAGGCATAGGACCCTTCCCCTTCCCCTTATCCGTTGCTTCGTTCATCATTTGGGCCATTTGGGCTATCATGTTTCTTTGGGCCTCTAACATTTGGTCCCTCATTTCCTGCTAGAGTTTTAACATTTGCTCTTGCATTTGTTCCTGCATTTCTTTTTGGAATTGTTTGAACCTTTGATCCATTTTTCTGGTTTTAGCACGTGTTCCGTCGTTTCCAGATTTTCTCTTTTTCACTTTCTTTTTTTCTCTCTGATAATTTTAGCTAATGAGGCCAATTTTTTATAAACTTAAATGCATGTAATGTGATGCAATACAAATGCATGAATGCAAGAAGAAGACATCGATTCTGATCAACTTCTTTTTAGAAAACTTTATTAAAAGGCAAAGCCCTTTACATAAAACAAATTACAAATATGCTTTCGCCTTCAAGCCCAGAGTTTTGATCTTCCTAATCTCTTGACTATGATCTGCCTGTAGCTCGTATTTCATGCTTAGGATCTCAGCCTGTGCCGCCACGGTCTGCAGGTGATCAGCCACTTCTCGAATCTGAACTATCGCTTCACCCATGAGGTAGTCTCGATCTCTAACTTGATTACAGGAATGGTGAAGCTCCTCCTCCCAATGCCCTTCTCTTGCTTTCAAAAGCTCAATTCAGAGCTCGCAACCGTGTAATGCTGACTCTAACTCTTCAATCTTGCCTTTCATTTCCTCGATTTTGTTTAGACTTAATATTAGTTCACTTTCTGAGTTGCGACTTCGGTAGTGATACAGGGACCGTCCAAGCTCAACCACCCTAGCTTTTAGTCCTTTCTTTTCTTTTTGGCTTTCTGTCATGTCTTTTCTCAGAACCTCATTTTGTGTTTGTATTTCCTGGAACTTTTTCTCCCAACTGCTAGTTTTGGCTCTTTCCTCTCGGATCTCGCGTCGCCATTGCTCCGGGGTTTTTCCTAATCTGGCATTTTTCATTGTCAAATGCATCTTCTTATATTCCGTCTTCAGATCATCTCGGTCTTCCTCTATTTTCCTTTTCTCCTTTCTTAGTTTTTCAACTTCCGACTTTTGTCCATCTACGTCTAACTTGAGGAGCATCTTCTCTTCTTCCAGTCTCTCTATCTTCCTTTCGAGTTCCGAACTCATCCTTTCAAAATCTCGTTTCACGATTTTCAGTTCTGATAGGACTACTCGCAAATATTCCTCTCTTGACCGTGCACCTTCTGGATTTGGCTCAGGGATGTTATCATTGATCCTCCTAGTCCTCCTTTCACTGTACGCTGGGGTCGTTATCGGGCCTGGGGATAATCTTTTCATTCTATGAATCTGATTCCAGGCACTAGAGATCTCCTTAACCTTTTTCTTATAGCTCCCCCCTTGGTATGAGAACTCGCATTGAGCCAGCCTGTATGTCGTTGGTACGAACTGTCTTGAACTATACTGCCTCAGGACCAGCAAATAAGCATATACAGTGGTGCCCCAAATTCCCAGTAGAGGAACCCAGTCGAAGCTTCCACAACGATAAAGGATTTTATCGAGAATCATCCAAGGAGCTTTCCACTCGATGCCATCTTCTTGAAGGTTTTGAAGGAGCGCTATCCAGTTTTCTTCGGACGCATCTTCTCCCCTAAGCATAGCTACTATCTCTTCCAACGGAGAGTAATTTTCTGATAAAAACCGATAAGACACTTTCTCTACTTTCCAGAGGTGACTGTAGAACTAGGCCAATAACAACTGCGCGCACCCAATAAACCTGCCTTCACCCATTCTCCGACATGCATTCAAGAATCTGAACGTTTCTGCTAAGATAGCAGGAACAGGTGTGACCCCATTGTCTAACCGGCTGAATAGATCAATAACTGCTTCGTCTATGTGTCTTAGAGCTTTTGGGAAAATTATCAAACCGTAAATACACAAGGCCAAGACGTCAATCTTTTTCTTTGCATTGGGATGCGTTAGGATCAAGTCCCTCAAACATATCCAAGGTACGCATTTGCCCTCGCCTTTCTTCTGCATTCTAGCTGAAACCCATTGTTCGCTCATTCCCGTGATATTCATCAATTTCTTTGCAAAAGTCGGGCCATTAATTGCTTTGGAATAAGCTTTATCAACTTGAATTCTAGGACAGCATAGCAAGGTTGTATACTCCTCTATCGTGGGAACCAAATCCACTTTCCCAAAAGAGAAACAACTATAAGCAGCATTCCAGAACTGAGTCATTGCTCAGAATAGGTGCTTATCTATATTGACATCAAGTAGGTAAGGTAGGTCACTGTAAGTATTATAGAACAACTGCTTTGCCTCATCATCCCATTGGGTCCATATTTCTTTCAACTCCTGGAGTTCATTCTGCGTGACACTGATATTGGTAAAATTCTGTAGTTCTGACACATACCCCTCAGCTAAGCTATCCCCTTTTTCTAATTGGCATTGCTCTGACCATATGCGGGCAGCCACATTGTCTTCTACATTATCAAGGAATTCGCTTTCCATAACCAGCTCTCTAACTCAGAAACTGGCCGTGAATCGATGCCTCTTAAAAAATGGAAATGACATGCAGAGGAAATAAAACATCACCAGTTAGTACCACAGAATGAGATATAAAGCATGTAAAATACACAAACGCCTATCTGGGTAACTACTAAGGTTTGGCATAGTTCAGCTCGGGGTGGATTCCTAGGCTCTTTACATGTGGTTGAGTTCTAAAGTTTGAGGTACCCGAACCAGCAGATTCTTCGATCCTCACCCACTATAGGCTCATACGGACCGAGTTCGGTTCAGGGGAATACATTTCCCTATGGCCAGGCGGAAGTGAAAACTTCACGAAGACATAGGTATGAATGTATCCCGAAAGCAGTTAACTAGCCCATGCGGAAGTGAAAACCTCACGAAGGCATAGCTTCTCACTCCCACTTAAAGGTGTGACCACAACGGTCATGCAATGCAATGCCAAAGTATTCAAGAGATCCAATATAACATTGAAAGTGCATTTAAAGAAACATGAATTCCGAAACCATTTTCTAATTTTATTCAAAAGGACAAGGATCAATCAATCCTGACTCTCAGCGAACATATCCCCAGTGGAGTTACCAAGCTGCCGTAACCATTTTTTTGATAAAACAGTAAACGACGCGGTCGACTCGAGGTTTGAAAATGAAAAGGAAGGGAGTCACCACCGATCTTTATTTGGGTGTGATCGGATCACCTTTGTTTTAATAAAACGTATCGGTTTATTAAAACGATACTTTTGGTCTACGAAAATTTGAGAAAAATGGGTTCAGAAGTCAATTACGTGCGAGGAAGGATTAGCACCCTCGACACGCCCGAAATCAATACCAAACCAATTGATCCATGTCCTAATGTTGAAAACTTTGAAATGATTTGAAAATAGATACTTTTTGTTTCTAAAACTTGAAGGAATTGGAAGGGACGTTAAGGCTCTCTTATTTTCGAAGAGATAAAGCATCATGTCCAGTAAGTTAGGGCGCAATACTTTAGACTCCCGAAACTAAGCTCGCCTTTTTAAAACTTAGTTTTATATTTGAAGAGGATCTTTCGTCATCTGTCAAACGAGGAATCAGGACCAGTAAGTTAGGGCTCGTTTTCTCGAAGGTCCAAATTAGGAATATTGCCCCTATTTTGATAGAAAAAGAAACTTATTCGAAGTATCTAGATGTCGAGTCCGGTAAGTTAGGGCGCGACATTTCGAATTTCCGAGATTAAGTGTTTTGTTTAAAATTTGAATTGCGATTTTTTTTAAAATGGATATTCCATTGTTTAATTTAAACGAGAAAAATCAGAACCCAGTAAGTTAGGGCTCGATTCTCCCGAATTGCCAATACGGAATGTCGATTTAAAACTTGAATTTGCGATTTTTGAAAGGGATATTCCGTTGTTTAACTTAAACGATAAAAATCAGAACCCAGTAAGTTAGGGTTCGATTCTCCCGAATTGCTAATACAGAATATCGATTGTTATGAAAATTGAGATGTCGGGAAAATCAAGGAGACGAACGATGAGAATATAAGTAGTGGGGAAAGAAAAGTATTGTGATGATGGTGGTAATATATATATAATAGCTTAAATATATGCATATTGAGGAATAGTAATGATAGCAGTAATTATAAGTAGTTAATACATATTTAATAAAAACAATATAATACATATAACATAATGTAGTAACAGCAATAATAGAAAATAAGTAAAATAATGATGGAAAATAATAATAATAATAATAATAATAATAATAATAATAATAATAAAATGAGGATGATAATAAAACTAACATTTAGAATATATAATACATGAATAGTAATGAAAATGAGAAATAATAAAAACCATTGAAAAGAAAGAATAAGATGATAGTAACATTAATTACGAAATAAATAATAAAATATATAAAAGACCAAACAAAGCAAAGAAATATATATATGTATATATATATAACAAAAAATTATGATATAATAATAGTAATGATAATGGTGTTAAATAATAATAATAAGGTAGTAATATATTAGTAGTAATAATGTAAATATAATATAGTAATAATAATATATATATGTATGGAAATAATAGTAATAATAATAATATAATAATAGTAATATCATAATAATAATATAGTGATGATAATAATATGTATGGGCATGGAAATAATAATGATAGTAACATAGTAATAATGGTAATATAATAAGGATAACAATATAGTAATAATAATAATAATATATATGTATATAAAAAATATAGTAAAAATACAAATAAAGGACTAAACTAAATAAGCAATAAAATTTTCGGGACGAATTTAAAATAAGAGTAAGATTCGGGGACTTATTCGCGCGCGCAAACAGACTGGAGGGACCAGAGGGGCAATCTTCCCCAATAAGTTAAACGCAACGCTTTAGGGGAGGACCGAAACGCAAACCCCGCGAAGTTACAGGGCCAATATTGCAATAATTAAAAATTTGATTTTCAAAACTAAAAATACGGAAGGACCAATCGCGCAATTTCCCTTTGGCTTAAAAACACGCGGATCCTCTTAGGGTACGGGTTGGATCCGGGCCGGGTAAGGTGAAATGACGTCGTTTTGGGGCTAAAGGCCAGTCCCAAAACGACGTCGTTTTGAGAGGCTATAAAAGGTCCAAAATCCATAAAAAAATCATTTGAGCAGGGTGCTTAAGAAAAAAAGCTTCGTTCTCTCTCGTTTCTCTCTGCGAGTCAGAGAAAAGTGGGCCACCGGGGAGCTCCGGTCCAGGATTCCGCGACGCATCATGGCTCACACACCAAGACTGTCGGCACGCACGGCGCCGGAGTCGAAAAGGTGAGATTCTTTTTATCCTCTTTTTTTTTATAAATTTTAGTGTAATAAATGTGCTAAAATGGAAGAGAGACAAGTTTTAGAAAATAAAAAAATCACCTTCCCCTTTCTTTGTTTTCGCTTTTTTTGTTCTCCGTTTTATCACTATTATTGCGCATTGGGACGTTTCGTTTCTTTATTTATTGCTGCTATTGTTGATCAAAAAGAGACAACAGGATTTTTAGAGTCCTGGGACCTTCGAAAAATTTCTGTTTTTTTGTTGATTAAAGGGGAGAAAGAAAAGGTCCCTGTACAAGAAATACAACTTGGCTTTTGTAGACATCCTTTTCTACTTTCTGTCTATTCGTTTTTATGGCCTGCAGGTACTGGGACGGTGAAGATACGGTGGACAAGACGGTGGCAAGTGGAGCAGTGCTCAGAGGTTAGAGCATGTGGGTGTCAGGGGGTTCGGTCAGAAGCAGAAGACAAATGGTCCCAGGCCATTTAATGCTACGGCGCAGGACTCCTTAGGGTTCCAGGAACCATAGGTTCAAACCTTTGGGCCATCGGGCCATCGGGTGTAATGGGTCAAGGGCTTTGGGCTGGGTAGGTTTCTATGGGGCTTGGTATTTGGTTTGTAAAATTGGTTATAATGCTTTGGGGAGTGTAGTTTCTTTTGCAATTGTGTTTCGGGTTTTCAATCGGGCTCAGTGGGATTATGTACCCCGGGTAAAATTGGGCTACAACATCCTCAAAGGGTAGTTTTATATATATATATATATGATAAGCTCCTAAAACAGGATTCTATTTCTCCTTCCTCATAACTTCATAACTCTTCCTGTGTTTTCTGCATTTCAAAGTTGAGACCTTTGTTTAGCCTTCTTTTGTTTAGTCTTCTTTGGTTAGTTTTTTTTTTTTTGGCCAGGCGGTCACTGGCGATCCAGAGGGTGGTTGAGGACGATGATAACGACACAGTGAGGGAGTTTTCACTGTTTACTAGTGCACGAGGTGAAACGTTAGGACCCTCAGATTTACATCATAGTCAGTCGATTTTGACTAACTATTCCCTTTCTTTTTGAAAAGTTGTACTAATTTTTATGTTAATTATGACGAGTAACACTATTGGGTCACTTTTCTTTAAGCCGAAGCTAATGATTTATTTTCTCTATTTAATTCATTTACTTAGAAAATAGCTCTGGAAGCGGGGCTTTTGAGTTTGAGAATATTTATTTGTTTTGTCTTTTCCAGAGTTTAAATGAGATATATTTTTACTTTGAAATTTAGTTCAGACTGATGGGATTTAATTATTCTGAGATTCGAGAGAATAACAGTCAAAGACATGTCTATGTTGTTCTGGCTAGTAGTTGTGTTATACACAACTGTATAAACAAACATAGTTACAACATGGCTGAGATTCACAGGAGTTGTATTATGTGCTTAGATTCTTCTTTCTTTTAGTAATGTGATAAAGATGTGGAAATTATTCTTCTTCTTGATTGAAATTGTGGTCTGTAATCTACTTATGGCTTTATTATGCTATATAAACTGTCCATGAATGTTAACATTGGATCTGGAATTAGCTGGTAGCATACTTTCATGCTTGACAGCTACAAATGCTTTTGTGAATTAAAATGGGATAACCAATAAGTTCCTTCTTCTGATGATCATGGTTATATTGAATAAAAAACTGTCTTTTTTTGTTAGATAATGGAATGCTAAACGCCTTGATGTTTGATTTACATTCAATATCAGGTACCCTATTCTTGATGTTATTCCTCGTGCACTTGAAGCCCTCTGTGTTTTAGATGTATATTCTCAGGAAGTCTGCTCAAATAAAGAAATTTTTCAACTAGTCTGTGACTTGATTAAATTTTCTGATAAAGTTGAGGTAATTTGCAGTTCTTTCGTTACTGTAAAAACTGATATATGTTATAGACTCTGAGTTTGTCAATTATTGGTTGTCTTGTTCATTCCCTATTTCTGAGTGCTTGGAGATTCCTTTACTTGAATTGCATCTTAAAATTAGAATCTATATTCCTTTCGTGTTCATTTCCACTAAATACAATAAAGGCTACTTTGCTTTAGCATCATGAAATAAATTGTGATAGAAAGCCTGCATTAGGTGAATTCTTCCTATTATTGACTTTGACATTCTTACCTTTTCCATGCTTAAGGAATATTTGTCTTTCTTCCCGGTAAAAGATTGTGGATCATGTAATAAACATCATTTGTTGGCTGGAGTTCTACACATATAAACAGTCTTGGATGATAATGCTTGCTCTTAATGTTTAATTTTTAGGTCTCTACCTCCTGTGTGTGACTGCTGACTTTTAATTACAAATAGTCTGTCTAATGTTCCTAATCTAGCTTCAAGCATATCACAAGGTATATTGTTTATATTTTCTATCCATACAAGCTTCTCTTTGCATTATGAGTTTTTGCATAAATCTGGTCTGTTATCAAATTTGTACGAGTATTGACACTTCAGGGCTCCCCAGATTTGCCTTTCTTGCAGGGACTGCTTGATGTTCTGTATAGACAAAATTTCTGCTTTGAAATATAGTTCAGAGTGATGGGATTTAATTATTTTGAGATACGAGAGAATAAGAACATTTCTTTTTTATGGAATCATCACTATGTTTGTTCAGCTCCCATAGACAAAATTTTAGCTTTTGGGAGTGACACTTTTGGATTATTGTACTTGTCGAAACCATTTTTTTGATAAACGGGGTCGACTTTGGTTTTAAAAATAAAAACAAAAAATGGGAGTCATCACCAATCTTTTTGATGAGGTGTGATCGGGTCACCTCTTTATTCAGTCATTTTAATAATAGATTTGATTTATTAAAACAACAATTTTGGTCTACGAAATTTAGAAAAACAGGTTCGGGGGTCGGTTACGTACGAGGAAGGATTAGCACCCTCGTAACGCCCAAAATTGGTACCGAATTGATTGATAAACATCTTAATATCGAAAATTTGAAAAGATTTAAAAATACGATCCTCTTTATTTAAAAGAAAACTTGAATAAATTAAAATGGATGCTAAGACCCTCTTATTTCGAAGAAGTAAAATGTCACGCCTATTAAGTTAGGGTACGACATTTCGAGTTCTTGAAACTGAGCTTGTCTTTAGAATTTTAAAACTCGTATTTAAGCTTGAAGAGGATATTCGGTTATTTGGGTCAAATGAAAAACCGGAACCCAGTAAGTTAGGGTATGATTGTCTCAAAATTCCAAATACAGAATATTGCCTTTGTATGTTTTTAGAAATCCTTATCCCGAGATAACAAAACGTCACATCTAGTGAGTTAGGACAAGATAATTTTGAATTCTCGAGAATAAGTTTTTATTTAACCTTTATGCTTTGATTTTAAAAAGAAAATAATAGATTATTTAGACTCGATGAGAAAAATCGAAACCCAATAAGTTAGGGTACGATTTCTTCCGAATCTTAGAACGCGGAGTATTCTCTTATTTAATATGTAGAATAAATTTCAGTGCTAATAGATGTAGCAAAATAATGATAATGACAATAATGACTATAAATATCGATAATGGACAGTCAAAATTTGAAAGTATGTGCAACAAATATAAATAAATAAATAAATAATGAAATGGCAATGATAAGTGTAAAACTTTAAAATAAATCAAATCGAAATAAAAAAATAATAAGGGTAAAAATAAAAATTAGATAGAAATAAAAACGAATAAAGAGCAAATTAATTATTAAAAAAATGAGTAAGTAAATGTTTCAAAATAATAATAATGATAATGGTAATAAAAATAAAATATGGTAAAGAGAATAATAATAGTAACAATAATAATAATAATAAACAGTAACAAAAATAAGAATAGAAATATTAAATAATAATAATAATAATAATAATAATAGTAATAATAGTGATAGTGATAGTGAAAATAGTAATCAAAAGAATAAAATAAAAATAGTAACTGCAAACATTAAAGAATAAAATGAATAAATAAATAGGTAAAACAAATAAATAACTTATGTTTTTTAAATAATAATAGATAAGTAACATAAATATATGTAATATTAAATTTAAATAATTAAAGGTAAATGAATCAATAAAAAAATAAACATAATAGATGAAAATAATAGATAAATAAAATATTAGGTGAAAATAAATATAACAAAAAGATAAATGAATAATAAAAAAAATAGATAAATGAAAAATAAATGAAAATATAAACACATTATATAAAAGGACTGAAATTAACTAAATGAAGGATGAAACCAAATTAAAATAAAATTAAAGGAACAAATTATAAATAAATAAAAGAAAAGGGCTGAAAGGAGGGCCACGAGGAAACGTGCGTGAAACCACAAGGGCTGAATGGGGAATTATCCCCAAACCCTATGCGCAGCATTTCAATATGGGCCAAAATGAAATAATGCAAAATTATGTAGCAAGATTTTAAAAAAATAAAATAAAATTAAAAACCAAATAAGGGTGAAGTTGCAACGCGCTGCAAAAGCAGACGGACCGCGCGCGCAAATATCCCCTTTTTTATAAAAAACATGCAGATCCTTGTGGTTCGAGTCGGGTCCGCCCGATCCAACTCAAAACAGCGCCGTTTTGAGGCTAAATTGCCCAAAGTGAAACGACGCCGTTTCACAGACTCTATATAATTCAATTTTTTTTTTTAAATTTCATTTACTTCCATTGTTTAAAAAAAATGCAGAATTTCTCTCTCTCCTCCCTCTTTCAGGCTTGAACTCCGGCTGGACACCGGCCTATAGGCTATCGTGCTGGCCACCGGCGACGGCATCACCGTGCACGGTGGCTGAAAATCACCCTAAAATTCCTTTTTTTTTCTTTTTCGTATAAAATTGATTTTAAAGCCCAAAAACTTCAAAAAGAGAAAAAAATAAAATAAAATAAAAGAAGCCGAGGGAGAAAACTTTTTAGTCTTTCCACTGTTAGCCGCTGCGACCTTTGGCCAAACCAGTAGGATCTCAAGCGGCCTTGCGAACTCCCCGACGGAATGATAGGTAAGGAGAACTATTCTATTTTTTTTTTTGTATTTTTTACTCATACGAGAATAAAATAAAAGGATAAAGTACCTTGTTCTTTTTCTTTTAATATCTCTATTTGTATTCAATAATCTCCGTGTTCGGTTACATTGATTTCCACGGTTTTATAGCCGAAAAAGAAGAAAAAGAAAATTTTAAACATCATCCTTTGTTACTGTCATTTGCTACTGTTGTTGCGTTTGCTTGTTGCTTCTTTTGTTTGGTTTTACAGGTTCTGAAGGTGCCAACGAAGGCACGTCTTGCCATATTGGTGCAAGATCTGCGGAGGGGACCACCTCGGGCGTTGTGCACGCTGAGGTTGTCACATGGGAGGCTGCGGCACTAAAAGAAACCCTAGGGTTTCTGTTTCTTGACTTTAGTTTAGGTTTTGGGCTATTTTTTTGGGCTAGGGTTACTCGATTTGGGCCTGAGGTCTGTAAAGTAATTGGACTCAATTTTATTATTTGGCTTTCTCTTTTCTGTTTTTGATTGTAGTGTAACGAGAATGGAGCAAAGACTTTAAAAGAACCAATTTTGCCCGGTCTTGCTGAGTCTCGGTGCTTCTTTTTTTCTTCTTCAAGTAACCTCACTTTGACCCACTACAACTTCAAAAGTATAGGAATTGGTGCTTCAATTAGCTCGAACATAATTTCAGGAGGAAGAGATTTGTAGCTTTGATCTACTCCGCTGGAACTTCGAGGAAATAAGAATTAGATATTTCAACCTGCTTCTTTGCAACTTCAGGAAGATAAGGCTGGGGCTTCAATCTGCTTCACTGCAACTTCAGGAAGATAAGGTCCACCGTAATTTGTAGTTTTAATCTGTTCCATTGAAACTTCAGGGAAATAAGATTTGATGTCTTTAGTCTGCTCTGCTGAAACTTCAAGGAGATAAGGCTGATGACTTTATTCGCTCCAATGTAATTTCAGGGAGAAGAGATTTGTAGCTTCGATCTACTCCGCTGGAACTTCAAAGAAGTAAGAATTGTGGCTCCAGTGCAATCTCAGGGGGAATGCATTTGTAGCTTTGACCTACTCTGCTGGACCTTCAAGGAGATGAGAATTGATCCTCAATGTAATTTCAGGGAGAAGGGATTTATAGCTTTAACCTTCTCCACTGAAGTTTCAACAAGAATTCAAGGAGAAGAGATTTGTAGTTCGATCTTCTCTATTGGAACTTCAAGGATATAAGAATTCAAAGAAAAGAGATTTATAGCTTCGATCTTCTCTACTGAAACCTCAAAGGGATAAGAATTTAGGGAGAAGAGATTTGTCGCTTCGATATTCTCTACTAAAACTTTCAAGGATATAAGAATTCAAAGAGAAGAGATTTGTAGTTTTGATCTTCTCTATTGAAACTTCAAGGAAATTGGGATTTTAGGGAGAAGGGATTTGTAGCTTCGACCTACTCCGTTGGAACCTCAAAGGGATAAGCATTTAGGGAGACGAGATTTGCAGCTTCGATCTTCTCTACTAAAACTTCAAGGAAATGAAAACTAGTAATTTCAACCTGCTCCGTTGTATCTTCAAAGAGACGAGGTTGGTGGCTTAAATCTACTCCGCTGCTTCGTAGAGATAAGATTCGTCGTTTTCAATCTACTCCACTACTGCTTAGGAGACAAGATCTGTAATCTTCAGTCTACTGGGAGATAGGGCTGATGGCTTAAATCTACTCCGCTGCTTTATGGAGATAAGATTCACTGTCTTCGATCTGCTCCACTACTGCTTAAGGAGACAAGATCTGTAATCTTTAGTCTACTTTACTGCCGCTTCAGAGAGATAAGACTGATGGCATAAATATGTTCCACTACTGCTTAGGGAGACAAGATTTGCCGTTCGATCTTGTTCCACTACTGCTTAGGGTGACAAGATCTACAATCTTCGACCTATTCCACTGCTGGTCAGGGGTGAAACACCCCAAACCCAGCCCACGAGCCTTGGCCAGATCTGGTATGTTCCTCAAGTAAACCGGTTAAAAATTCTTTTATTACTTTGGAAAAATTTTGTGTGTTTTGAAAGAAAATTAGTTTTTAGGGTTGGGCTTGGGTTGAAAATGAGTTAATCTTATATTAAAAATTCCTTTTTAATTAAGGTGACGAAACACTTGGAGTTTATTTTAAAAATAAATTTACTTGATCCCTAAATAATAATTTGTAAACAAAATAAATAAAAGTAAAAAGAAATAAAGAAATTCAATCATGGCCTTATGGCCTTATTACATCAAATAATTCCCAAAATAAAAGTTCTAAAGTACTTAAATAAAATAAAATGTCCATATTGAGTAAAACTTCAGGCTGAGCATGGGCACCTTTAGCTCCTGCCGACCCGGTCCATTACTGCTCATCACCTGAAAAATATTCCCCAACGGGGTGAGTCAAACAGACTCAATGTGTACACGACACTAAATCATAATAGAATCAGGCATACAATAATTACACATTCAAAACATAAAATACAAGTTATGATGCATTCCAAAACCCAAACCTAATTGTCCATCCGCTACACACCCCCGTACCTGCCAAACACACCGTGGGGACTACTAAGTCGACCCTCTTTCCGCTACACACCAATTTGCGGGCTTAAGGCTCCACATCTGTGGTCTTAGGAAACCACTTTTCAGATTACTGTGGTCTTAGGTCACCACTTTTCGATTCTTTATCGTGGTCGTAAGTCACCACTTTTCGACATCGTGGTCTTAAGTCACCACTTTTACTTCCCCTTTCAATATACAACCATATGCCCCATATAATAATAATATGCATAAATATGCCAGAGTTCACATTCTTATCATATTCTCATGTTACTAATAACATTTTCATATTCCTAGTAGAAGTAGGAAACGTACCTGAGTACTTAGTACCATCACATGGTACCTTAGCCACTTTCATATTCTTAATGTCACATATTTTAATTAAACATGCCATAAAACGTATTATGAAGTAGTGTAGGGTACACACCTGATTCACTTAGCAAATTCTTTGAGATCTCGAAATCTGATCTACCGCTTAGATCCTTAATCCCTACATTTGATTATTCACTTACTATTTTAATAAAAAGCCATTCGGCCATAAATCCAAATCCTAGTAGGATTAGTATTCTTAAACTTACCTTGAAATTCTCAAATCCAAAATCTTTGTATCCTCTCATTTAAATCCCTATAACTACATGTTAGATCAATTTCTAACATTTATTCACAACAAATAACCCTTAGCTGAATGTTAAATATGACTTACCTTAGATTCTTAAATCCCGAAATTCACCGAATAACTAGGGAACACGCGGCCAATGGTGTACCTTCGGGATAAGAACTTCTCCTTCCTTGTAGTCGACACTTAATAAATCCTGAAACTTTCCTTCCATGATTCGACCAAGATCAATAATAGGAATTAGTCTCTAAATTTCGATAAGTCTAAAATATAAAAGAATGGAAACCAAACTTGGATCTTACCCTTATTTGAAGAAATCGATTGTACCTTCACTTCAAGTTTCAGAGATTCGGCTATGGCTAAATGATGCTCTCATAACTTTCAGCTTTTGGAGGGATTAGAAAGAAAAGAAAAGGAAGAATAAAGATGGAGGATTCGGCTAGATCACAAGGTATTTTGGTTTGGCAAAACAGAGAAGAGAGAATTTTGCTAGAGAATTTCGGCATATGAACAAAAGAGAAAAGGAAGAATGAAGGTTGGCCTCTCTTTTCCTTTTATAGCCGAAATTACTAGGCTAGAGTCCCTTACTTGGCCACCACTCTTCCTTATTTTCCTCCTTATCTCCTTATTTAAAAATTAAAGAATAATCCCTTATTTATCTTTTTAATTATCACCTAAAATAAAAGATAAATCAAAGTCCCTTACTTGGCCACCACTCCTCTATCTGATAACTTTATCCTTTAATTATCATAAATAAAAGAGTTTAATCCAACATTTATCTCTTCAAAATAATCCAATTTAAAAATCCTTTATTTATCACCTTTTTAATCGAATGTTTATGAAAAGATAACACCTCCTTTTTAGAAGCATGTGCCGTCCACTCAGATCTTACTCCGAAGCAAAAATAAAATTTCTTTTATTTGCTTCCCATGTGACTCGAACTCAGGCCCACTTGCTCATGTAGGTGGCGTCACTTACACGGGCCTTAAGTGGCATTTCCGTGCCACTTTTCCAAGCCTGTTTGTGTGCCAAATTCTTCCTACTAATTTTCTTAAGGCCACCTTGCCTTAATTTCCTCTTTTTTAAGCTTTAAAACTTGACATTTGCTTTCATTTCCAAGTTTCCAGAAATGTTTACTTTCCTCTTTTAAATCATTTCCACATCATTTCCTTACATTTCCAGGACATTTCCTCACATTTCCAAGACAAGACATTTCCTTACATTTCCAACACATTTCCCTACATTTCCAAGACAAGACATTTTCTTACATTTCTTTACATTTCCAAGACAAGACATTTCCTTACATTTCCATACATTTCCTTATTTCTAGAATTCACATAACACATTCATAATTCATAAAACATGCCATTTTACGACATGGTTCCTTGTGTCATGCTTCACACGGAGTTTCTTTTAAAGCCTCATTTACCTAGCTCCCTTTTTACTTAAAACCAATAATTTTCCAAAGCTTTCTTCTTCCATCCTAGAATTCTAAAAACCCTTAATACACTTCCAACACTGCCAAAACCTACTAACTCATGAATTAGGCACGAACGCATAACCCCTAATCTAGGATGTTACAGTTTTACCCTCCTTAAAAATAATTTCGTCCTCGAAATTACTTACTAACAGTCGTACAATCCTTCTCACGGCACTATGCTTACGCTGCGCACTCTGATCTTAATAGAGCCATCATACCTTCTAGGCACAATCTCTTATTTCACGTCCCCTAGAACTTAGTCGCGATTTAATCTGGTTAACGAGTTTTATGCATCAAAACTTTTGTTTCACTGATTAACCGCGAACAGTTTCATGAAAAGAGATGTTTAAAAGTGGTTCTTTCGATCAAACAAAGTTCTCGCCAAGTTCACTATTCGAGAAAGTCACGTTCACATTCATCAACCAATTATGAACTTTCGTTCATTCAGAGAAATGTTGTAGTTTTCATTGTTGTTGTTTTTCCAATTACCCGGGGTTATGTTCGTATTTTTGTCCTACAGGGTATTTTCGTAATTTTTCAAAAGAAAAAGTTCCTTGGTGATTTTGTCACAAAGTATTTTGGTATTTTTAAATTCCCGGGGTATTTTGGAAAAATTTTAAAATCCAGGGGTATTTTGGTAATTTTTCACAAATCGGGGTAAATTTGTAAAATCTAGTAAATCAGGGATATTTCAAAAGTTGCAAAACTTTGAGGGTTTTTTTTGAGAATTGTACTTTCCAAAACAGTGATGTTGCAAAAATTTTGGAAATCAGGGTTATTTTTGGTAATTTTGTACGTCAGGGGCAATTTCAAAATTTTCCAAAATCAAAATATTTTGATAATTTGCAAATTAGGGTTTTTGAACATTTATAAAGTAATGAAATCTTGATAAGAATTGTGGGTATTTTTGGAATTTCATAAACCAAGGGTATTTTTGTAATTTCACAACCGGGGGTATTTAAGTAATTTTTATAAATCGAAAATTTTTCGAAAATTTTTTTGTAAAAATAGTTCTCACTAATTAAAAGGGTAATTTTAAGAGTTTTAAAACTAGGGTTTTTATAAAAATACGGCTAGTTCCCTTTCGGGTTTTAGTTATTGCGTTTAGCCTGTGACTGAGTCCTCTTGGTTAGGGTGAACCGAAGCTACGCACCAGGTAGGATTCCAGCGAAGAGGAGGTGAGTCACTAGGACTGCTTAAGTACCAGGCTCTTCCGGATCCAATCCTAGACATGCGCACAGGGGTTACCACACCCTAACTCGGCGACTTAGCCATAGGGTTGTTCAGTTAGTCAATTAAGTCTTATGTGTTTGTGTTTGAGTAAAGTAGTCCTAGGGTTCAAGTACCTATCATGCTATTCTACGTTCCATGCCTTTTCTACCCTTCCATAATTCATAGTATAATTTACACAATAGATAGGGGTACTTACCTGGTGGACTGCGGGTCGGAGACTAGGGTGCCATGCCAGAAAACCTGCTCATCTTCAAAAATACTTTCATAAAACTCATTTGGGCTCGATTTGAAAACGTTTTGGGCCTTAAACCCCTAGGCCGATGGTTTGAAACTAGGCTCTGATACCAAACTGAAACACCCCAAACCCGACCCACGAGTCTTGGCCAGATCTGGTATGGTCCTCAAGTAAACCGGTTAAAAATTCTTTTATTACTTTGGAAAAATTTTGTGTGTTTTGAAAGAAAATTAGTTTTTTGGGTTGGGCTTGGATTGAAAATGAGTTAATCTTATATTAAAAATTCCTTTTTAATTAAGGTGACAAAACACTTGGGGTTTATTTTAAAAATAAATTTACTTGATCCCTAAATAATAATTTGTAAACAAAATAAATAAAAGTAAAAAGAAATAAAGAAATTCAATCATGGCCTTATGGCCTTATTACATCAAATAATTCCCAAAATAAAAGTTCTAAAGTACTTAAATAAAATAAAATGTCCATATTGAGTAAAACTTCAGGCTGAGCATGGGCACCTTTAGCTCCTGCCGACCCGGTCCATTATTGCTCATCACTGAAAAATATTCCCAACGGGTGAGTCAAATGACTCAATGTGTACACGACACTAAATCATAATAGAATCAGGCATACAATAGTTACACATTCAAAACATAAAATACAAGTTATGATGCATTCCCAAACCCAAACCTAATTGTCCATCCGCTACACACCCCGTGCACACCAAACACACCGTGGGGACTACTAAGTCGACCCTCCTTCCGCTACACACCAATTTACGAGCTTAAGGCTCCGCATCTGTGGTCTTAGGAAACCACTTTTCGATTCGTGGTCTTAGGTCACCACTTTTCGACATCTGCGATCGTAAGTCACCACTTTTCGATTCATCGTGGTCTTAAGTCACCACTTTTCACTTCCCTTTCAATATACAACCATATGCCCCATATAATAATAATATGCATAAATATGCCGAGTTCACATTCTTATCATATTCTCAAAGTTACTAATAACATTTTCATACTCCTAGTAGAAGTAGGAAACGTGCACTGAGTACTTAGTACCATCACATGGTACCTTAGCCACTTTCATATTCTTAATGTCACATATTTTAATTAAACATGCCATAAAACGTATTATGAAGTAGTGTGGGGTACACACACGATTCACTTAGCAAATTCCTTGAGATCTCAAATCTGATCTACCGCTTAGATCCTTAATCCCTACATTTGATTATTCACTTACTATTTTAATAAAAAGCCATTCGGCCATAAATCCAAATCCTAGTAGGATTAGTATTCTTAAACTTACCTTGAAATTCTCAAATCCCGAAATCTTTGTATCCTTCTGTCGAAATCCCTATAACTACATGTTAGATCAATTTCTAACATTTATTCGCAACAAATAACCCTTAGCCGAATGTTAAATATGACTTACCTTAGATTCTTAAATCCCAAAATTCACCGAATAACTAGGGAACACGCGGCCTATGATGTACCTTCGGGAAAAGAACTTCTCCTTCCTTGTAGTCGACACTTAATAAATCCCGAAACTTTCCTTCCATGATTCGGCCAAGATCAATAATAGGAATTAGTCTCTAAATTTCGATAAGTCTAAAATATAAAAGAATGGAAACCAAACTTGGATCTTACCTGAAACACCCCACACCCGGCCCACGAGCTTGAACCAGATCTGGTATGTTCCTTAAGAAAATCGGTTTTCGAAGTCCTTTATTACTTAGAGAATATTGGTGTAATTTTAGAAAACTGTTCATTTTGGATTGGGCTTAGGTTAAAAACCCGTTTATTTAATTTTAGAAATCATTTAATTAGGGTGACAAAATATTTTAGGGTTTAAATGTAAAGACATAAAAATTTAATATCATAAATGTAAAGTATTTCGAAGCATAATAATTGTAAGTAAATAATAGTAACGAAAATAAAACTATGGCTTTTTAGGCCTTATTACATCAATAATTTCCAAACTTAAAATTTAAAGAACTTTATAAAAATAAAGGTCCAATTCATAAATATTTTCTTTGCTACGCATGGCCACCTTTAGCTCCTGCCGACCCGGTCCATTACTGCTCATCACCTGAAAAGTAGTCCCTCAAATGGGTGAGTCAACGGACTCAATGTGTACACAAACTAACAAACAATATTTCAGGCATACATATTCATATCAGAACATATACATATCAAAATGATGCAACCCAAACCCAAGCCTAATTATCCATCCGCTACACACCATCCGTACTGCCGCCACACACCGTGGGGACTACTAAGTCAACCCCTCCTTCCGCTACACACCATCGAGCGCGATCATTTGCGATGACGTGCTCATCGCCCATATACGTTGTGTCATTAGACACTATGTTCAGATAATGTAACCGAAGTTACCATGTTCACTTAATGGGACCGTAGTCACCATATTTCGTTGATGAGACTGAAGTCAACACCTATTCTTCCCCTTTCACATATATCCCATATGCCCCAAATATTTATATCATGCATATCTTATTTCTCATTCACATTACATATTCAAAAATATATATATAGTATTTGTAATCCTATCGGAAGTAGGAAACGTACCTGGGTACTTTTATCTCATTTGTGACACTTAGCCACATTCTTATTCGCATGCACATTCATATATATATACATATAAAATAATTGCCGTAATATATTGGGAGCTAGTGTGGGTACACACCTTATTCGTTAATAGATTCCTTGAATTCCCAAAGTGAATCGATCACAGATTCAGACTTTAGATCTGTTAACTCCTATATTCGGCCCATCATATATAAACATATTAATACCTTTTTGATTTGAACCAAATCCTACTAGAAATAGAATTACTAACACTTACCTTGTTTGCCGAATTGATTGTAAGAATCAAATGCCGGATCTTCGTATTCCTTCCTTGTGAATTCGGCTAAAACACTTTTAAATCTTAAATCCCGAAAGTATTCCTTTGTTTATTTGTCGAAATCCCTATAATTTCATGTCAGATTTTAATTCTAACATGGAGACATAAAAATATAACTCTTGACCAAATATTCATATCTCTTACCTTAGATCCGTAGAAATCCCGAAACTTTGTTGAACTTCTTCTTGTAATCGACAACCACTAGATCCTTACCTTATGAATCCGACAGATCTTTCTTGACACTGCTTTAGAGATTCAGCTTATGGAGATTTAACAGGATCAAAGAGTGTCTTGGCTTGATAATAGTAAAGGAGAGGAGAAGAAAATAGAAGAAGAGAAGATGGATTTTGCTTAAGAAGAAATTCGCAGAGAGGGAAGAGTTAGGGAATTTCGGCAGAGCAGAAAAATAAGCAAACCGATGAGTAGCCCTCCTTCCTTCCTTTTATAGACAAAGTTATCAGCCAAGGAGTCCCTTACTTGGCCACCACTCCACATATGTGATAACATTAATAAAAAATATTTAATCCATCATTTATCTCCTCAAATAATCCAAATTTAAAAATCTAAAAAATCTCTTATTTATCACTTAATAGCCGAATTTTAAAGAGAATAAACCTCTTTTTCAAGATGCTTGCCGTCCACTCCTTGTGCTTCCGGAAACAAAATTAAAACCTTCATTTAATTGCTTCCCTTGTGACTCGAAACCTGTGCCCATGCCTCTTGCACATGGCGCCATTTCCATAGGCCCTAAGTGCCATCTTCGAGCCACTTTTCCTAGCCTGCTTATGTCAAATTTTACCAACTTTTTTCTTTTAAGGCCATCTTGCCTTGATTTCCTATGTTAAACTTTAAAACTCATCATTTTAGGGTCATTTCCAAGTTTCCTAAAATTTTCGATCGGCTCTGTTTACTTGCCATTTTCTTACATTTCCAAGTTTCCTAAAATGTATACTTTCCATTTTTGGATCATTTCCATTTTCATTTCTTAGTTTCCAAAAATGTGTACTTTCCATTTTTGAACCATTTCCTTACATTTCTGGGTTTCCTAAAATGTTCATGTCCTAATGCATTTCCAGGTTTCCAAAAATGTTCATTTTCATTTCCATGCATTTTCATACATTTTTGAGTTTCCAAAAATATCAAAAATTTATTCATAATGCTTAAGACTTGTCATTTCATACAATTAAACCGAAAATGCATAGGCCCTTTCCAGATGTTACGCTTCTACCCCTTAAACAAAATTTCGTCCTCGAAATTTACTTACTAACGAATAATCGTACGGTCTAACTCACCCCACTACGCTATTGCTGCGCACTCTGATCTTAAAGAACTATCATACCTTCTAGGCACATTCTCTAAGTTCACATCCAAGGTTTCAGTCACTTCACTAGCAATGCAAGCATAAGCTAATTCTATAACAAGTAACGCAATTGAGGGTATTCCAGAAATAAGGGACGTACCCGTTGTCACATATGGCACATCTTCCTCCTCGCGACGGCCAACTGCATAAACCAACCTTGGTTGCCTCGCGTCTGTACCTTCAGCACCTCTTCTTGGTGCTTCACGTCCACGGCCCGAATTATTTCCTCCATGGTTCGGTTCACGACCTTGCTGAGGCTGTTGTCCACCTCTACCAGCCTGGCTAGCATTCTGAGCTGCCGGTCGGCTCTCATTTGGTTGCTTGGGACAACCCTTAAACATATGGTCCTTGGACCCACACTTGAGACATCCACCCGTCTTCCTCCAACACTCTGCTAAGTGCCTCTTTCCGCAGTACTCACAAGGGCGATACTGCCAGCCCGTACCAGCTTGTTGATTTCGTGGCCCGTCAACTCTAGGCCTCTTATTCCCAAATGATCCAGACGATCCAAAACCTCTTTCTGGCTTACTCCTATCGAAAGCCTGCTTGGTAGAAACTTTGATCCCTTCGGCCACCTTGACCTTTTCTACCAAAGTAGAGAATTCCCGCTCCTGATGCGGTGCTATCAACAGTCTCAAATCGTCCCTCAGTCCGTCCTCAAAACGGACACAGTGCTCATGCTCAGTTGCCACTACTCCTCGGGCATAGCGGCTCAACCTCAGAAATTCTGCCTCATATTCTGCGACAGATTTACTTCCTTGCACCAACCCCAGAAAAGCCTTCCTTTGTTCGTCTATATACCTGGTTCCTGGTTCCTACATACTTCTTCTGAAATGCCTCTTTCGCATACTCCCAGGTCAGATCCTCAGCCGTGGCACCATCTCGAATAGTTAACCACCATTCGTACGCTTCATCGCGTAACAGTGCCACCATCCCTTTCAACTTCTCCTCAGGGGTCAAGTCGAGCTCATCCATGATGCGCTCAGTCGCTTCCAACCAGTACTCAGCTGTACTAGGTGCCACTCCCGATACTCCTCTAAACATTTCCGCTCCGTTAGCACGGAGCCGCTCAGGCACAGACTTACGATTTCCTAAATTGTTTCCTACACCATCCACCAATTCCAAAACTCGCAGCACAGCCTGTGATACAGCATCTTCTCCTGTTTGAGCTTGTTGCTCAACACCCACAGCTGGGGATGGCGGTGGCGGTGGTATCTCGTTGTCAGAACCTTGACCCGACCTAACGGGTTCTGACACAGTCATTCTTCCTCTACCTCTTCCACGACGACCACGTCCTCTAGAGCTTATTTTCTATCGTCGAGATCTGATTAAGAAGTTTTATGAATTAGTATTCTTATTTCACTTATTACCCGCGAAGATGTTTTATGAAGAAGGATTTAAGAGTGGTTCTTTCGTATTCATACAAACATATAGTCTTTCCATTCATTCATTCATCCATCAAACAAATATGAACTTTCGTTCATCCAGAGAAACATTGAAATTTTCATTGTTGTTGTTTTTCCGCTACCCAGGGGTATTTTCGTAATTTTGTCCTATAGGGGCATTTTCGTAATTCTTCAAAAGGAAAACGTTCCTTGGTGTTTTTGTTGAAAAGTATTTTGAGAATTCAAAGTCTCGGGGTAATTTGGAGAAATTTCAAAATCCAGGGGTATATCGGTAATTTTCGACCTCGTGGTATTTTTTTGGTAAATTTTCACAAATCAGGTAAACTTGTAAAATTTAATAAATCAGGGATATTTCAAAAGTTGTAAAACTTTGTGGGTTCTTTTTGAGAATTGTTCCTTCCAAAATGGAGATGTTGCAAAAATTTTGGGAATCAGGGTCATTTTGGTAGTTTTGTAAGTTAGGTGCAATTTTGTAATTTTTCAAAATCAAGGTATTTTTGATATTTTACAAATTAGGGTTTTTGAATGTTTATAAAATAATGAAGTTTCGGCAAAATCGTTGAGAAATTTGACAATTTGTGAATCAAGGGCATTTTGGTAATTTTACCACTAGGGGTATTTTTGTAATTTTCACAAATCAGAAATTTTTTGGGAAATTTTGTAAAAATAGTTTTTACAAATTTAAAAGAAAGTTTTAAGAATTTTAAAACTAGGGTTTGTTGTTTGTTCTTTTTTTTTTTTTAACATGGCTAGTTCCCTTTCGGGTTTTAGTCATTATCTTTAGCCTATGACCGAGTCCCCTTGGTCAGGGTGAACCAAAGCTACGCACCAGGCAGGATTCGAGTGGAGAGGAGGTGAGTCACGCGGACTGCTTAAATACCAAGCTCTCACCGAAACCATTCCTAGACATGCGCACAGAGGTTGCCACACCACTGAGCCCTCTGAGTTAGGGTGAACCGAAGCTACGCACCAGGTAGGATACCTGCGAAGAGGAGGTGAGTCACTAGGACTGCTTAAATACCAGGCTCTTCCGGATCCAATCCTAGACATGCGTACAGGGGTTACCACATCCTAGCTCAGTGACTTAGCCATAGGTTGGTTAAGTTCATTAAGTCTTATGGGTTCTGTGTGTTTGAGTAGTCTAGTCCTAGGGTTCAAATTCCTATCATACTATTCTACGTTCCATGCCTTTTCTACCCTTCTAAAGTTCATAATATAGTTCACATAATCACCCAAAAGAGTTAGGGGTACTTACCTGGTGGACTGCGGGTCGGAGACTTAGGTGCCATGCCAAAACACCTGCTTTATTTCAAAGAAAATTATTTGGACTCGAATTAAAAACGCTTTGGGCCTTAGCCCACAGGTCGAGAGTTGAAAACCTGGCTCTGATACCAAGCTGAAACACCCCACACCCGGCCCACGAGCCTGAACCGGATCTGGTATGTTCCTTAAGAAAATCGGTTTTCGAAGTCCTTTATTACTTAGAGAATATTGGTGTAATTTTAGAAAACTGTTCATTTTGGATTGGGCTTAGATTAAAAACCCGTTTATTTAATTTTAGAAATCATTTAATTAGGGTGACAAAATATTTTAGGGTTTAAATGTAAAGACATAAAATTTTAATATCATAAATGTAAAGTATTTTGAAGCATAATAATTGTAAGTAAATAATAGTAACGAAAATAAAACTATGGCTTTTTAGGCCTTATTACATCAATAATTTCCAAACTTAAAATTTAAACAACTTTATAAAAATAAAGGTCCAATTCGTAAATATTTTCTTTGCTACGCATGGCCACCTTTAGCTCCTCACCGACCCTGGTCCATTACCGCTCATCACCAAAAAATAGTCCTCAAATGGGTGAGTCAACGGACTCAATGTGTACACAAACTAACGAACAATATTTCAGGCATACATATTCATATCAGAACATATACATATCAAAATGATGCAACCCAAACCCAAGCCTAATTATCCATCCGCTACACACCACCCGTACTGCCAAATCCACACCGTGGGACTACTAAGTCAACCCTCCTTCCGCTACACACCATCGAAGGCGATCATTGCGATGACGCGCTCATCGCCCATATACGTTGTGTCATTAGACACTATGTTCGAATAATGTAACCGGTTACCATGTTCACTTAATGAGACCGTAGTCACCATATTTCGTTGGTGAGACCGAAGTCAACACCTATTCTTCCCCTTTCACATATATCCCATATGCCCCAAATATTTATATCATGCATATCTTATTTCTCATTCACATTACATATTCAAAAATATATATATCGATTTGTAATCCTATCGAAGTAGGAAACGTGCACTGGTACTTTTATCTCATTTGTGACACTTAGCCACATTCTTATTCGCATGCACATTCATATATATATACATATAAAATAATTGCCGTAATATATTGGGAGCTAGTGTGGGTACACACCTTATTCGCTTAATAGATTCCTTGAATTCCCGAAGTGAATCGATCACAGATTCAGACTTTAGATCTGTTAACTCCTATATTCGGCCCATCATATATAAACATATTAATACCCTTTTGATTTTAACCAAATCCTACTAGAAATAGAATTACTAACACTTACCTTGTTTGCCGAATTGATTGTAAGAATCAAATGCCGGATTCTTCGTATTCCTTCCTTTTGAATTCGGCTAAAATACTTTAAATCTTGAATCCCGAAAGTATTCCTTTGTTTGTTTGTCGAAATCCCTATAATTTCATGTCAGATTTTAATTCTAACATGGAGACATAAAAATATAACTCTTGACCGAATATTCATATCTCTTACCTTAGATCCGTAGAAATCCCGAAACTTTGTTGAACTTCTTCTTGTAATCGACAACCACTAGATCCTTACCTTATGAATCCGACAGATCTTTCTTGACACTGCTTTAGAGATTCGGCTATGGAGATTTAACAGGGATCAAAGAGTGTCTTGGCTTGATAATAGTAAAGGAGAGGAGAAGAAAATAGAAGAAGAGAAGATGGATTTTGCTTAAGAAGAAATTCGGCAGAGAGGGGAAGAGTTAGGGACTTTCGACAGAGCAGAAAAATAAGCAAACTGATGAGTAGCCCTCCTTCCTTCCTTTTATAGACAAAGTTATCAGCCAAGGAGTCCCTTACTTGGCCACCACTCCACATATGTGATAACATTAATAAAAAAATATTTAATCCATCATTTATCTCCTCAAATAATCCAAATTTAAAAATCTAAAAAAATCTCTTATTTATCACTTAATAGCCGAATTTTAAAGAGAATAAACCTCTTTTTTTCAAGATGCTTGCCGTCCACTCCTTGTGCTTCTGGAAACAAAATTAAAACCTTCATTTAATTGCTTCCCTTGTGACTCGAACCCAGGCCCATGCCTCTTGCACATGGCGCCATTTCCATAGGCCCTAAGTGCCATCTTCAGGCCACTTTTCCTAGCCCGTTTGTGTCAAATTTTACCAACTTTTTCTTTTAAGGCCATCTTGCCTTGATTTCCTATTTTAAACTTTAAAACTCATCATTTTAGGGTCATTTCCAAGTTTCCTAAAATTTTCGATCGGCTCTGTTTACTTGCCATTTTCTTACATTTCCAAGTTTCCTAAAATGTATACTTTCCATTTTTGGATCATTTCCATTTTCATTTATTAGTTTCCAAAAATGTGTACTTTCCATTTTTGAACCATTTCCTTACATTTCTAGGTTTCCTAAAATGTTCATGTCCTAATGCATTTCCAGGTTTCCAAAAATGTTCAGGTTTCCAAAAATGTTCATTTTCATTTCCATGCATTTTCATACATTTCTGAGTTTCCAAAAATATCAAAAATTTATTCATAATGCTTAAGACTTGTCATTTCATACAATTAAACCGAAAATGCATAGGCCCTTTCCAGGATGTTACATTACCCTTATTTGAAGAAATCGATTGCACCTTCACTTCAACTTTCAGAGATTCGGCTATGGCTAAATGATGCTCTCACAACTTTTGGCTTTTGGAGGGATTAGAAAGAAAAGAAAAGGAAGAATAAAGATGGAGGATTAGGCTAGAACACAAGGTATTTTGGTTTGGCAAAACAGAGAAGAGAGAATTTTGCTAGAGAATTTCGGCAGATGAACAAAAGAGAAAAGGAAGAATGAAGGTTGGCCTCTCTTTTCCTTTTATAGCCGAAATTACTAGGCTAGAGTCCCTTACTTGGCCACCACTCTTCCTTATTTTCCTCCTTATCTCCTTATTTAAAAATTAAAGAATAATCCCTTATTTATCTTTTTAATTATCACCTAAAATAAAAGATAATTCAAAGTCCCTTACTTGGCCACCACTCCTCTATCTGATAACTTTATCCTTTAATTATCATAAATAAAAGAGTTTAATCCAACATTTATCTCTTCACAATAATCCAATTTAAAAATCCTTTATTTATCACCTTTTTAATCGAATATTTATGAAAAGATAACACCTCCTTTCTAGAAGCATGTGCCGTCCCACTCAGGTCTTACTGGAAGCAAAAATAAAATTTCTTTTATTTGCTTCCCATGTGACTCGAACTCAGGCCCACTTGCTCATGTAGGTGGCGTCACTTACCTGGGCCTTAAGTGGCATTTCCAGGCCACTTTTCCAAGCCTGTTTGTGTGCCAAATTCTTCCTACTAATTTTCTTAAGGCCACCTTGCCTTAATTTCCTCTTTTTAAGCTTTAAAACTTGACATTTCCTTTCATTTCCAAGTTTCCAAAAATTTTCGGTTTGCCTCTTTAAACTTGACATTTCCTTACATTTCCAAGTTTCCAGAAATGTTTACTTTCCTCTTTTGAATCATTTCCACATCATTTCCTTACATTTCCAGGACATTTCCTCACATTTCCAAGACAAGACATTTCCTTACATTTCCAACACATTTCCCTACATTTCCAAGACAAGACATTTTCTTACATTTCTTTACATTTCCAAGACAATGCATTTCCTTACATTTCCTTACATTTCCATACATTTCCTTATTTCTAGAATTCACATAACACATTCATAATTCATAAAACATGCCATTTTACCACATGGTTCCTTGTGTCATGCTTCACACGGAGTTTCTTTTAAAGCCTCATTTACCTAGCTCCCCTTTTTACTTAAAGACCAATAATTTTCCAAAGCTTTCTTCTTCCATCCTAGAATTCTAAAAACCCTTAATGCACTTCCAACACTGCCAAAACCTACTAACTCATGAATTAGGCACGAACGCATAACCCCTAATCTAGGATGTTACAAGGGGGATAGGACTGGTGGCTTAAATCTGTTCCACTACTGCTGTAACATCTTAGATTAGGTGTTATGCGTTTGGAGCATAACTCAAGTATTAGTAGGCTTTAAGTGTGTTTGGTGATGTTTTAGGAGTTTTTAGAACCCAAAGATGAAGGGGAAAACTTTGGGAAAATGTTGGATTTTAAGTATAAAAAGGAGAGCTGGGTGAAGGAGGCCTTAAGGAAAAATATGGGAGTTTTTGGACATGAAAAGGGGCTTGGTAAAGTGGCTTAAGGATGCCACTTAAGGCTTGGGCAAATGACACCTTGAGCAGGGAGGTTCGAGTCTGGGTGATGGCATGGGAGTATTTTAGTTTTGCTTTTTACGTCAACAAGTGAAATTGGGCTAGAAAGGCCTTAAAAATAAATGGCAAGGTTTATGGACATGAAAGTCGGAGTGGTAAAGTGGCTTGGGGCCGCCACTTGAGGTGTTATATGCGGCTTACGACAACAAGGGCCTTGGTTCGAATCCCGTTGGCAGCATGGGGGTGTTTTTATTTTTGCTTTGGCGTTAGGACAAAGGGGAGCTTGGGAAAGAGGTGTTAAAAGAAGTTTAGGGTGAATTATATGACAAAGAGGCGTCTTGACAGAGTGACTGGGGCGTTATATGCAGTGAAGCTCCAGCAGGTCTTGAGTTCGAGGAGTGGGAGTAGCAGTTGGGTGTTTTAATTTTGGTTTTTGGCGCCAGGGAAGAAGGAAGCAATAGACAGCAATTGGACTTGTAATTGAAAGAGGATTAAGTTTTTTTTTATCCTTTTAAAATTTGGCTGGAGTAAGGATAATTGTTGGAATTATTTTTGTTATTTGTTTATTTTGAATAGGTAGAGATAATGGTAGTATTATTTATTCTAGATAATAGAGGTGTTATTTTATTCAAATATGGAGATAAGAGATAAAGAGGAGATAGAATATTTATTTTATTTGAATAGGTGATTAAGGGATAAAGATTGGCTTAATTCAATTATTTTTTTTTTTGAATGAGTTTGGGAGAGGAAAATAGGTGCCGAAATTCCTTTTTAATTTAGCATTCATCTTTTTCTCCCTTTTAGTTGCTCTGCCAAATTTCTTCCCACTTTCTTCTCTTCTCCTTTATTTTCTTTCAATCTCAATTCCTTGCTACTTCTTTGAAAGCCGAATGCCCTTGGCATTGAAAGTTATAGCTGAAACTTTGCTACCATTGTTCTCTATCTTTTTGTTAGAACCTCAAAGGTTAGTCTTTCTTCTTATTCATTGAAGCCGAACACCCTATATTGGTAGCCATAGCCGAATCTCTTTGGGGCTGTCGACTTTTCTCTTGTAGTTTCTCCAAGCGGCATAGTGGTAAGTATTTCTTCTTTAAAACAATTAGTTTGTTTCTTCTCTTTTGGGATGGCCGAATGTTCATAGGATCACAAGATGGTATTTCTTTGTTGTAGCTAACGTCAAGGTGCATTGAGGGAGCCTTTCGTGGTTTCAATTTTGCAAGGTAAGCCTATATGGTATTCTGTCATAGGCCACTTTCCATAGATTTGCTGATAGCCGATTTTAACAAGTGACATATAGGGATTTCGACAGTTTCAAAGGATAGGAGTGGCTTTACGGGATTTCAATTTGCTTTGGTAAGTGATAATAAAGATTCGACCTAGGGCCATATTTTGGTTATGGGTACGATTAGTCCTTTGGGATTATTAGTTTAGCCAAATAAGGCTTTTTGATACTAACCTAGAGTGGACAAATGTAGGAGTAGTACGGGAATACGTTTTGGGATTTTGTGATATCGCATAGATTCAGGATTTCTCCTCAGATCTTCGGTTAAGCAGGTGTGTAAAACTCTTACACACTTTATTAGTTGGCATTACTTATTACGTTACCATTAATTATTGTGATAGTGATTTGCCTCGTGGCTATGAGCATAGATTCCAGGTGAGTTGCTTATGACTTTAAATATGTTATATGAATGACATGATGGGTAATATGCTATGCCATGACTTATATGCATGATTTATGATAATATGTTACGCATGATGTGAGCATGTTGGTAATGGGATTGAAGAGAGGAGGGGGAATATTCTCTATGGACTGTCACCAGTGGTTTTGACCACAAGATGGGTTGGCTCCATCAGTTTAATTGTGACTTCAGTCACCAGTGGTTTTGACCACAACGTTGATAGAAATTGTGACTAAGTCCCAGTGGTTTGGTACCACCAGTGGTTTTGACCACATATTGATACTTGTGACCTATGGTCATCAGTGGTTTTGACCACACGATGGGTTGGCCCCATCACTTGAGTTGTGACTCCTGTCACCAGTGGTTTTGACCACCAGTGGTTTTGACCACACGGGGTAGTTAAAGGAGTATGGATGGCTAGTTTTGGGTTGCATGTTTTGCATGTCATATTAATATCTTGTGTATGAGTTTGCACTTTTGGGTTGGGGATTTATACACTGAGTCGTGGTGACTCACGCCTTCCCATATCATTTTGCAGATGAGTAGATCGCGAAGATGGAGCCGGAGAGGACTCAAGGCGGCCATGCTTGTTCCTTGGATTTAAAATTTTATTTAGCACAGATAAAGTTTATTATTTACTAAATTTTGGTTTGGGTTGTAATAAGGCCGCTAGTTATTATTTTGGATGTTCAAGTAGTTGTTTTTACTTTACTTCTATTATACAACAAATAATTTTTATGAATTGTTAAATAAATCGGTTAAAAGTAACATTTCCCAAAATAGGTAACTTTTACGAGTTTTCAAAGATGTTACCATCGGGTAGCAAAATTCACCAAATTAACTATAACTCCGATGTTTCTAAAAGTGGTCAAATGTTTTCAAAGGAATAAGGGTTTTCAACTCAACCATGTTTATAAAATCAATCCCATCTGAGTTTTAATAGACACAGTTTTATAACCTCAACAAATTTTCAGATTTTCACCGATTAATCAAACTGTTTTTACTTTGTGACATACCAGATCCGGTCAGGGCTTATGGGCTGGGTTTGGGGTGTTACAAAATTGGTATCAGAGCCCAGTTCAAAACTCGGCTGTGGGGCCCAGCGCCCAAAATGTTTTTGGTAGGCCTCTATGAAATATTATGAAAATGGTTTTTGTTTTGAACGGCATGGCATCGAGTCTCCGGCACCAATCCGCCCAGGTAAGTATCTCTGACTGTTCTGTGAATACTTAATAAGGGTAAATAGGTAACTTGGGAACGTAGACTAAAGAAGTAGGAACTATTGAACCCTAGGAATAGTATACCCCAATATGAGAATTACATAAGACTTAATGCCTAATTAAACAAACCTGTGGCTCAGTCGCCGAGTTAGGGTGTGGCAACCATGGTGCGCATGTCTAGGATTGGATCCGGAAGAGCCTAGTACTTAAGCAGTCCTAGTGACTCACCTCCTCTTCGCAGGAATCCTACCTGGTGCGTAGCTACGGTTCACCCTAACCAAGAGGACTCGATCGCAGGCTAAACTCAATAAATAAAACCCGAAAGGGATTAGCCATGTTTTTATGAAAATCCTAGTTTTAAAATCACCAAAGTACCCCTTTAAATAGTAGCAAAAATTTAATTTTTTTTTTGAAAATTTCCAAAATATTTTCGACATACAAAATTACCAAAATGCCCTAGTGGCAAAATTACGAAAATGCCCTTGGTTTCTAAAATGATCGTACTACCTCGATTTCAATAAAAGTTTTCTTACTTTACAAAAGTATCCAAAAATCCTATTTTACAAAATAATACCCTGACTTAGAAAATTTACAAAATTACCCCTGATTGACAAAATTGCCAAAGTAATCCTGGTTTCCAAAATTCCTACCATACCTCTAATTTGAGAATATTTTTGAAAATACCCTCAAGTTTTGGAAATTTCAAAATGTCCTAATTTATTAAAGTTTTCAAAATTTTCCCCGAATTATTGCAAAAATACCCTTGTAGGTTAAAATTACGAAAATACCCCCGGGTAGTGAAATGACGAAAATGCCCCTACACGTTAGATATGGTCTGTGAACGTTGTTTGATGGATGTACTTAGAACTAGGAGATAAGCCTGAAACTGGAACTATAGGTAGATTTGACTTCGAAAGAATCGCTTCAAAAAACTATTTCTCATAAAATTGCTCGTGGGTAAACAGTGAACAGTATTAATAATGCATACAATTCTTAATCAGTTAAACGCGAACGAGAAGAATGGGTACAAGAGGTCGTGGATGTCCGTCGCGTGGCCGTGGTAGGGGTAGGATGACCTTGTCAGAGCCAGCAAGGTCTGGTCATGGGTCCGAAATGTGATCTCGGATCTGCCGCGCACGAAACCGAGTTTCGAGACCGGGCCGGTGGTAACGATGTAGTATCCCAAGCTGTACTACGAGTGTTGGAACAAGTTGCCGAGGCAGGCGCAGGTGCAGGAGCCCAAAAATTCGTGGTTGAACGACTCCGGGCTAATGGAGCAGAAGTGTTTAGAGGAGTTTCTGAAGTGGCTCCCAACACAGCTGAGTATTGGTTGGAGGCAACTGAACGAATAATGGATGACTTGGATTTCTCGGCTGAGGAGAAGTTAAAGGGGATAGTGTCTCTCCTCCGGGATGAGTCGTACCAATTGTGGCTCACGGTCCGAGAGGGTGCAGCGATCGGTGATATCACCTGGGATTATATTAAGGCAGCATATCAAAGGAAGTATGTGGGTGCTGGTTATATTGATGAGCAGCGTAGGGCATTCTTAAATTTGGTGCAATGGAATAAGTCGGTACCCGAGTATGAGGCTGAATTCTTGAGGTTAAGTAGGTATGCTTGGGGAATAGTGGCCACAGAACATGAGCGCTGCGTTAGGTTCAAGGACGGGTTGAAAGATGAGCTACGGGTGTTAATCGCACCTCAGTGTGAAAGGGAATTTGCCGTTCTCGTGGAAAAGGCTAAGGTAGCTGAAGCAGTGAAGCGAATTAAGAGGCGGAATCAGGACAGAAGTAAAGATAAAAGGAATTTTGGGCCTTCAGGGTCTGCTGGAGGTTCACAGAAGAGGGTTAGATTTGGGGAATCAGAAAGAGCTGCAAAGCCTACTCAGTGGCCACCTCAGTGTGGTAGATGCGGGAAATCCCACTCGGGGGAGTGCTGGAATGGTAATCGAAGGTGCTTTGAGTGTGGATCGATGGAGCACCGGGTAAGGGATTGTCCGAGGAAGTTGGCTAGGACTCAAGTTGAAGGTTAAGGACATGGTCAATTCAGGAGGGATGGCCAGCAACCTCAGAGGGGATGAGGTGCAGCTAGGGGTAATGGTAATGGTAACGGGCGTGGCCGAGGTGCTGAAGGTGCAGAGGCGAGGCAACCAAGGTTGGTTTATGCAGTTGGCCATCGTGAGGAGGAAGATGCGCCAGATGTGACAACGGGTACGTTCCTTATTTCTGGAATACCCTTAATTGCTTTGATTATTGTAGAGTTTTCTTGTATTGCTAGTGAAGTGCCTGAAACCCTGGATGTGAACTTAGAGATTGTGCCTAGGAAGTATGATGGTTTTATTAAGATTAGAGTGCGCAACATAAGCGTAGTGTGGTGAGTAGGAGTGCATTTAGCCAAGCAATTTCGAGGGCGAAATTATTTTTAAGGAGGGTAGAACTATAACATCCTAGATTAGGGGTTATGCGTTTGGAGCATAACTCAAGTATTAGTAGGCTTTAAGTGTGTTTGCTGATGTTTTAGGAGTTTTTAGAACCCAAGGATGAAGGGGAAAACTTTGGGAAAATGTTGGATTTTAAGTATAAAAGCGGGAGCTGGGTGAAGGAGGCCTTAAGGAAAAATGTGGGAGTTTTTGGACATGAAAAGGGGCTTGGTAAAGTGGCTTAAGGATGCCACTTAAGGCTTGGGCAAATGACGCCTTGAGCAGGGAGGTTCGAGTCTGGGTGATGGCATGAGAGTGTTTTATTTTTGCTTTTTGCGTCAACAAGTGACATTGGGCTAGGAAGGCCTTAAAAATAAATGGCAAGGTTTACGGACATGAAAGTCGGAGTGGTAAAGTGGCTTGGGGCCGCCACTTAAGGCGCTATATGCGGCTTGCGACAACAAGGGCCTTGGTTTGAATCCCGTTGGCGGCATGGGCGTGTTTTTATTTTTGCTTTGGCGTTAGGACAAGGGGGAGCTTGGGAAAGAGGTGTTAAAAGAAGTTCAGGGTGAATTATATCACAAAGAGGCATCTTGGCGAGTGGTCACAAGAGCGTTATATGCAGTGAAGCTCCAGCAGGTCTTGAGTTCAAGGAGTGGGAGCAGCAGTTGGGTGTTTTAATTTTGGTTTTTGGCGCCAGCGAAGAAGGAAGCAATAGACAACAATTGGACTTGTAATTGAAAGAGGACTAAGTTTTTTTTTATCCTTTTAAAATTCGGCTGGAGTAAGGATAATTGTTGGATTTATTTTTGTTATTTGTTTATTTTGAATAGGTAGAGATAATGGTGGTATTATTTATTCTAGATAATAGAGGTGTTATTTTATTCAAATGTGGAGATAAGAGATAAAGAGGAGATAGAATTTTTATTTTATTTGAATAGGTGATTAAGGGATAAAGATTGGCTTAATTCAATTATTATTTTTTTTTGAATGAGTTTGGGGGAGGAAAATAGGTGCCAAAATTCCTTTTTAATTTAGCATTCATCTTTTTCTCCCTTTTAGTTGCTCTGCCGAATTTCTTCCCACTTTCTTCTCTTCTCTTTTATTTTCTTTCAACCTCAATTCCTTGCTACTTCTTTGAAAGCCGAATGCCCTTGGCATTGAAAGTTATAGCTGAAACTTTGCTACCATTGTTCTCCATCTTTTTGTTAGAACCTCAAAGGTTGGTCTTTCTTCTTATTCATTGAAGCCGAACCCCCTATATTGGTAGCCATAGCCGAATCTCTTTGGGGCTGTCGACTTTTCTCTTGTAGTTTCTCCAAGCGGCATAGTGGTAAGTATTTCTTCTTTAAAGCAATTGGTTTGTTTCTTCTCTTTTGGAATGGCCGAATGTTCATAGGATCACAAGATGGTATTTCTTTGTTGTAGCTAACGTCAAGGTACATTGAAGGAGCCCTTCGTGGTTTCAATTCTGCAAGGTAAGCCTATATGGTATTCGGCCATAGGCCACTTTCCATAAATTTGCTGATAGCCGATTTTAACAAGTGACATATAGGGATTTTGACAGTTTCAAAGGATAATGGTGGCTTTACGGGATTTAAATTTGCTTTGGTAATTGATAATAAAGATTCGGCCTAGGGCCATATTTTGGTTATGGGTGCGATTAGTCCTTTGGGATTATTAGTTTAGCCGAATAAGGCTTTTTGGTACTAACCTAGAGTGGACAAATGTAGGAGCAGTACGGGAATACATTTCGAGATTTTGTGATATCGCATAGATTTGGGATTTCTCCTTAGATCTTCGGTTAAGCAGGTGTGTAAAACTCTTACACACTTTATTAGTTGGCATTACTTATTACGTTACCATTAATTATTGTGATAGTGATTTGCCTCGTGGGTATGAGCATGGATTCTGGGTGAGTTGCTTATGACTTTAAATATGTTATATGAATGACATGATGGGTAATATGCTATGCCATGACTTATATGCATGATTTATGATAATATGTTATGCATGATGTGAGCATGTTGGTAATGGGATTGAAGAGAGGAGGGGGAATATTCTCTATGGACTGTCATCAGTGGTTTTGACCACAAGATGGGTTGGCCCCATCAGTTTAGTTGTGACTTCGGTCACCAGTGGTTTTAACCACACCGTTGATATAAATTGTGACTGAGTCCCAGTGGTTTGGTACCACCAGTGGTTTTGACCACATATTGATACTTGTGACCTATGGTCATCAGTGGTTTTGACCACACGATGGGTTGGCCCCATCACTTGATTTATGACTCTGGTCACCAGTGGTTTTGACCACACGGGGTAGTTAAAGGAGTATGGATGGCTAGTTTTGGGTTGCATGTTTTGCATGTCATATTAATATCTTGTGTATGAGTTTGCACTTTCGGGTTGGGGATTTATACACTGAGTCATGGTGACTCACCCCTTCCCATATCATTTTGCAGATGAGTAGATAGCGGAGATGGAGCAGGAGAGGACTCAAGGCGGCCATGCTTGTTCCTTGGATTTAAAATTTTATTTAGCACAGATAAAGTTTATTATTTACTAAATTTTGATTTGGGTTGTAATAAGGCTGCTAGTTATTATTTTGATGTTCAAGTAGTTGTTTTTACTTTACTTCTACTATACAACAAATAATTTTTATGAATTATTAAATAAATCGGTGAAAAGTAACGTTTCCCAAAATAGGTAACTTTTACGAGTTTTCAAAGATGTTACCATCGGGTAGCAAAATTCACCAAATTAACTATAACTCCTATGTTTCTAAAAATGGTCAAACGTTTTCAAAGGAAAAAGGGTTTTCAACTTAACCATGTTTATAAAATCAATCCCATCTGAGTTTTAATAGACACCGTTTTATAACCTCAACAAATTTTCAGATTTTCACCGATTAATCAAACTGTTTTTACTCTGTGACATACCAGATCCGGTCAGGGCTCATGGGCTGGGTTTGGGGTGTTACAACTGCTTATGGAGACAAGATTTGCCATTCGATCTTGGTCCACTACTGCTTAAGGTGACAAGATGTACAATCTTTGACCTATTCCAGTGCTGGTCAGTGAGATAGGACTAGTGAATGGACTAGTGAATTCACTGATGTTGCTACATCGTCCTCTTGGGGACATATCCTGTAGACTCAGTTTTATATGCCTATATTTATGCCGAATGATTAGGATGTTATGATCGGAATAAATCTAATGCTCCTAACTAAATGTATTGTGGATGACATTTGCATGAATGCAGAATGTCATGAGAATGATCCCTTTTTTAAATGCTTAGGGTTGTCACTGCTCGTCGTCCATTAGAGTTTTACTGCTAACGTATTACACTGCTATCTCGATCGGCTGGTACTTTGCCAAAAAACTCAAAGAAACAATCATATTTTGCTCAAATGACTTGCCCCAATGTAATTTCAAGGTCCATTCTATGGTACCTACGAGACTTGAAGGCTTATACCAGCTTCAGACCCTCTCACTGCAATTCAGGGGTACAGGATCTGAATCCTTTCCCATCAATTTGGTCTGTTACAGTTCCTCGGATGCTATAGCAAGATATATATGTTTGCAGAATATCATTTTTCCTCTTGAAAATGATCCTTTCTTCGATTGGGTTGGCATTGCTAGTTTCCCGTTAGGATTCTAACATCAACGCAATATCTAACTTTTTGTGTTCCATCGTTAGTTTTGACAGAAACTCCAAGGAGATAGTCTCAGTTTAGACTCTTTCTTCTCAAAATATCTTCACCCCTAAGCTTAGTGAGCTCTAAACAATAGACCTGTGTCAGGTTCTCGTATCATTTAGAAACTTTCAAAGTAATATGCGAAACTCCTTTTATGAATGTGTTATTAGTCCACTAATCGTTATTTCAATGCAAAATGCTTGAAAAAGATCATAATGATGGATGAAACTAAAATTCATTGAGAGCTAAGCTCGAAATGAAGAGATTAATCAAGATATCAAATTTTGAAAAAGGACAAAATGAGGATGAATTATTCAAGGTAACAAATGAAATTTATTGGGAGCGTATCTTGAAAAGAATAAAGTAATCAAAGATAGTAAATTCAATCTGGGTAAGATGAAAACTAGGTGCCATAGATATCACAGCATGAGCTTCTCTGTTCAAACTTCTTGAGGACCATTTTAAACTTAATATGTGTTTAGGGGATCTAGAGTACTCTGTTGATGCCTAAAGACGTAACATCTCTCCTTCTTATTAATTCGGAGAAAGCGAGGCTACCGCATGCCCCATTTTTATTAAAATTTGAATTGTTCTTTTTGGGTTTTCAACTCAAATCCCTCTTTGGTCTCAAAGCGCCCTTTGCGGGTTTTCACCTTGGCCTCTCCTTTTTCCTTTTCGTTTTTTCTTTTCTTTTCTTTTCTTTTTATCTTTTCCCTTTTTTTTATTTACTGGAATATTTCCTGACTTTAATGTAGAGGGTTAGGCAAGTTCTTGTTATCCTTTTTGGCCAAAATCAACGCTTTTCCAAAGAAGGTCATCTTTATCACATAAGGACCTTCCTAGTTTGGCATCCACTTTTCTCAAAAGTTCTTCTGTATGGGAAAGATCCTTTTCAAAACTAGGTCTCTTTCATGGAATTCTTCATGGCAAACTTTCTTGTTATAGGCCTGCATCATTCGCTTTCTGTACAATTGACCATGAGGATAGCCCTTAGGCCCTCTTCTTTGATCAAGTTCAGCTAATCATATTGGGATTGGATCCATTCTACTTCATCGGATTTCAACTCTGATAAAACTCAGAGAGAATGAATATTGACTTCAGTGGGCAGAACCGTCTCTATTCCATAAATCAATGAGAAAAATGTTAGCTCGGTGGGGATCCTTACAGGCGTTCGACAAGCACAAATGTCAATCTTCATGAGTCTCAATCATCTTCCACATGATCCTTTTCTTTACTGTTCATTTTGGGCGATACGGTGTTTAATCTTGAATAGACTGTAAACTTTTGATGTCACACTATTGTTCAAATTTAATGCATCGTCAGATATGATCTCTTTTGGGATTCCATACTGACGTAGAATTTGTTGTCTGTCGACTTTGTGACATCAGCATCCGAAGCAGCTTCTGCTCGCTTGGTGAAGTAATCGACGACCATAAAGATGAATCAATACTCATAGAAACTTTCGGCAAGATTGGCCCACTGACATCCATGCCCCACATAAAGAAAGTCTATGGAGATGTCATACATCAATAGATGAAGGAGGCACAGGAATCTTGTCTCCATAAATTTGGCACTTATGGCATTTCTTGGTATGACTGATGCAATCTCCTTTCATGGGGGACCAGCAGTATCGAACCTCGTGATTTGCTTGGCCGGTAAATGTGTTCCTCTTCTAAGATTTCCTTAGCCTTAACATCATCTACACGTCTTAGTAGCCCAGGCATATCTTGATACGATTGTGCGAAAACATCTTTGAATTCTTGGAATAACTCAATCACATCTCGCTTTGTCTTTGTAGTGATACAGGCTCCGATCTTCACCTCTTTCTCTTCTTCTATGCTTAAAATTTCCACTAATTATTTGTAAGGTAGGATCTATTTCATCTTATTCTACCATCCTTAACAAATCAAGAGATAAGTTACTGTCTCTGTCGTCTTTAAAGTCCTAAGCTCCCTCTAGGCACATATCTTGCTCAAAATTAGATTCTAAGTCAGTAGCAACGTCGCTCATGTCGTTGATATCTAGGGACCTGTTGTAGATATGAAGGAATATTCAAATGAATCTAAGAATAATTATTTATGTGGTATGAACATGAATGAAATAAAGGAATAAGCGAATATTTGCTCAAAGTGAGACACAAAAATGCATTTTCATTGAAAATATAGATTTTGAACATAAGCCTATTTCACAAAAAGATTCTTATTGCTCCTAGGCTTAGAGCAATAAGCGTGTTTTGGACATTACTCTGAATTAGCTCTAAAAATGCAAGGATCTCTTCCACAGTCCCATTGTTCAAAACACTCCCAAGTATGTAAGGGTAAACGTTTGGAAAATTCTATTCCCCGGTTCCCTATTAATGTTTAGATTCCCTAACATTCGCACCAAGTCTTTGATCTCTTCATTTTATTATCCATCAGGCCTTGCACTAGGGCCCTGAGCTAGATGCATTCTTGGGTCTCATGCCCCTATCTATCCTGGAATTCACAATATTTGCCCCTTTAACAGAAAGGTTGGGTAACGGACTTTCTGTATCGGAAGGATCATCGAATTGTATGATACCCAACCTGACGAGTTTTTTGATCATCTTTTTAAAAGTGATGCAGTTTTCAATCGAATGCCCTGTGATTCCAGCATGGTATTTGCATTGGGCGTTTTCATCATACCATTTAGGGTATAGAGGCTGATTGGTTCCATGTAAAAAGGGGATACAACATTCACTTCAAAAAAAATTTGGTACAACTCCCTATACGTGATTGGGATGGGTGCGAAGGGGGGTTTTTCTAAATTCAATTTTGGATCGGGTTCTTATCTTAGGGAGACTTGACGGCTGGTAGTTACAGTCCTTAGCTGGCTTACTGTAATCGGCTCTAAATAGCCCTTGTTATACATTCTCATACTATTTGCTTTATTTTTCTTTTTCTTCGGGGCTTTAAAAGTCCATTCTCCTTTTTCTTTTATTTCTGTCAGTACAATTGGTTTGGCTCGATCATCCTCCAGGTTAAAACCTGAGCTCATCGGGAAGTTCAACAGTGCCGATGTATTAATCTGACATTGGGGTTTGATAATGACAAGTGCCCCTTTCGGAGGCACGTCTGGTTGGGACGAGACACTTATTGGAGAATAAACAATGTCTTTATCATCATCCACACTGTCGACCACTGGGTCACCCTCTTTTTTAATCCTTCCAGCTAGTAACTGGGTTAATTGGCTCATCACATTCATTTGATCTCGCATATCCTATTGGATTTCGGCCAATTGCTCCTGCATATGTATTTGCCTTTGCTCTAATTTCCCCAACCTTTGTTCCATGTCTTCTAGGTTAACTGAAATAATTTCATCTAATTAAGGTCTTTCTACAAATTTTAATGCATGTGATATGATGTAATGCAAATGCATGGAATGAATGAAAAACAAAACAGAGGCGTTGATTATGAATTCAATTCCATTAGAAGAACCTTTCTAGAAAATAAATTTCTTTACATAAAATGGATTGTATAAGTAACATCCTGACAAGGGCCTATGCATTTTCGATTTAAATGTACGAAGTGATATGTTTTATGTACTGGAATAAATTTCGAACATCTTTGGAAACCTAGAAATGCATGGAAATGGAAATGAACATTTTGGAAACTCAACATTTTTGAAACTGAACATTTTTGGAAATGATTCAAAAATGGAAAGTGAACATTTCTGGAAACTTGGAAATGTAAGAAAAATGGCAAGTTACAGAGCCGATCGAAAATTTTAAGAAACTTAGAAATGACCGAGAAATGTCAAGTTTTAAAGTTTAAAATAGGAAATTAAGGCAATGGGGCCTTAAAAGTAAAAGTTGGTAAAATTTGACACACAAACAGGCTTGGAAAAGTGGCCTGAAGATGTCACTTAGGGCCTAGAGAAATGGCGCCACATGCAAGGTGTTGGGCCTGAGTTCGAGTCACTTGGGAAGCAAATAAATAAGGTTTTATTTTTGCTTCCAAGGCTAAGGGGTGGACGGCACCTGTTTCTAGAAAAGGGAGGAGTTTTATTTCCATAAATATTGATTAATAAGGTGATAAATAAAAAAAAAAACTTTTTAATTTGGATTATTTAGAAGAGATAATAAGGATTTTCCTTTATTTATTTTTAAATAAAGAGATGATATTATCACAAGGAAGAGTGGTGGCCAAGTCAAGGACTCTTGGCCTAGTAGTTTCTGCTAAAGAAGGAGAGTTAAAGGATTTTCTCTCATCTTTTCTTAGTATTGCCGAAATTTCCCTGACAAACTCTCTCTCTGCCGAATTTTTCTTCTCCTCTTCTCTTCTTCTCTTTTCTTCATCTGTCAAGCCAAAACCTTTTCTTTTGATCCTGATTAAAACTCCATAGCCGAATCTCTGTGACTCTAGGCAAGGAAGCAATCGATTAAAGGCATTAAAGGTAAGGTTAAGCTATTCAAATTCTTTTCTTTTCTAGTTGCCGAAAGAGAAGGGTCTAATCCCTATTCTTGTTTTTTTGGCCGAATCTGCAAGGGGTCTCTCAGGTTTCTACAATTGTTGAAAACAAGGATCAAGGATCTAAGGTAAGATAAATATATATTTGGTCGAAGATTATGTTTTATATGTTAGATCTAACATATGAATTATAGGAATTTCAATATCACTAAAGGGAGCAAGGAACCGATTTTTGAGATCTCATCATAAGGTAAGTGGTTATAATCGGCCAAGGTTCTCTCTTAAATGTCTAGATCTATTTGTTTTAACCAGAGACTAACCAAATCAATGGATTTAATGGTTAGCCGATTTCAAGGGAAGAACACAAATCTTCGGGATTTGATTATCAATCAAATCGGAAAACAAGGTAAGTGTTAGTAATACCATTTCTATTAGGATTTGGTTTTAAAATCGAAAAGGTTATTAATATGTTATTATATGATGGGCCGAATATAGGAATTAATAGATCTAAAGCCAAGATCGGGATTTTCGGGATCTCAAGAAATCTATTAAGCAAATCAGGTGTGTACTCACACTAACTTTCGATATAGCATATGGCAATTATTTTTAATATATGAATATGCATAAGAATGAGAATGTGGCTAAGTACCACAAATGTGGTAAAAAGTACCCAGGTACGTTTCCTACTTCTGGTAGGATTATGAATATGATATATTTTGAACATGTGAATAATAACATGCATGAGAAATAAGTATGTTATGCATGATATAAAAATATTTGGGGCATTCGGGATATTTGTGGAAGGGGAAGTGAAGGTGATGACTTCGGTCTCACTATCTGAATATGGTGACTACTGTCACATTATCTGAATTTGGTAACTTCGGTTACACTACCTGAATTTGGTAACTTCGGTTACATTATCTGAATATGGTAACTTCGGTTACATTATCTGAACATGGTGTCTAATGACACAAATTATATGGGCGATGAGCACGTCGATCGCAAATGATCGCCGATGGTGTGTAGCGGATGGAGGTTAACTTAGTAGTCCCCACGGTGTGATTGGCAGGTACGGGTGGTGTGTAGCGGATGGAGAAATAGGCTTGGGTTTGGGTTGCATCATCATTTATTTGTATATGGATATGAACTTGATATGAACATGTATGCCTGATATGTTGAATGTTAGTATTGTGTGCACATTGAGTTTGTTGACTCACCCCCTTTGTGGGACAATTTTTCAGGTAATGAGCAATAATGGACCGGGTCGGCAGGAGCTAAAGGTGGCCATGCACAGCAAGAAAGGACTTTTATTATTGGAACTTTTATTTTTATTAAGTATTTCAAGTCTCTAAGTTTGGGAATTTATTTGATGTAATAAGGCCGAAAAGGCCATAGTTTTTATTTCGTTACTTTTATTTTCTTTTAACTACTATGTTATGAATTATTTTATATTTTAAGTTTAAATAAAAATTATTTTTTTTAAAGTAAACCCTAAATTATTTTGTCACTTTAAACTAATGGGTTTCCAACCTAAGCCCAACCCAAATCGATATTCTTTTTTAAAAATTACACAAACTTTCTTTAAGTAACAAAGAATTTTGAAACCGATTCTCTTAAGGAACATACCAGATTCGGTTCAGGCTCGTGGGCCGGGTGTGGGGTGTTTCAGATGGTATCAGAGCCCAATTTTTAAACTCTCGGCCTGTGGGCTAAGGCCCAAAACATTTTCAAAGCGAGCCAAATGATTTTCTTTGAAACGAAGCAGGTTTTCTGGCATGGCACCTAAGTCTCCGACCCGCAGTCCACCAGGTAAATACCTCTAACCCTATGTGTGATTATGTGATTTATGAATTGAATAAGGGTAGAAAAGGCATGGAACGTAGAACAGTATGATAGGAATATGGAACCCTAGGACTAGGTTACTCAAACACCAAACGCATAAGACTTAATGCACTAAACAAACCTATGGCTAAGTCACTGAGCTAGGGTGTGGTAACCCCTGTACGCATGTCTAGGATTGGATCCGGGAGAGCCTGGTATTTAAGCAGTCCTAATGACTCACCTCCTCTTCGCAGGTATCCTACCTGGTGCGTAGCTTCGGTTCACCCTAACTCAGAGGGCTCAGTGGTGTGGCAACCTCTGTGCGCATGTCTAGGAATGGTTTCGGTGAGAGCTTGGTATTTAAGCAGTCCGCGTGACTCACCTCTTCTTCACTCGAATCCTGCCTGGTGCGTAGCTTTGGTTCACCATGACCAAGAGGGCTCGGTCATAGGCTAAATATAATGACTAAAACCCGAAAGGGAACTAGCCATGTTTAAAAAAAAAAAAGAGAGAACAAACAACAAACCCTAGTTTTAAAACTCTTAAAACTTTCTTTTAAATTTGTAAAAACTATCTTTACAAAATTTCCCGAAAAATTTTAATTGGTGAAATTACAAAAATACCCCTAATGGTAAAATTACCAAAATGCCCTTGATTTACAAAATGTCAAACTTTCCAACAGTTTTGCTAAAAACTTCATTATTTTATAAATGTTCAAAAACCCTAATTTGCGAATCATAAAAAATACCTTGATCTTGGAAAATTTTACAAAATTGCCCCTAACTTACAAAATGACCAAAATGACCCCGGTTTCCGAAATCTTTGTAAACATCACCATTTGAAAAGAGGATGATACGGGCACGCCCGGGGCACCCACCGAATTTTCAAGTCGACGAAGCTCGACTCCGAATTTTTAAATTTTATTGCTTTAAATAAATCGAGTCCTCAAATTAATTATTTCTTACCCAAATTAATGCGGCCTAATAATTTAAATTGGTGTCTAAATTAATTTGTCCAAGCTTTAATTAATTTGTTTGCATGTTTTTAATTAAATTTTAAGTTGATCTAGTTTTAAAATTTTAATGTGTTTGTGTTAGTCATAGCCGAATTTAATATGTCTTGTTTAAGACTTTAATAAAATTGTTTAGTTTAGTTTATGTATGTATTAATGTGTATTAATTTACGTTCAACCGATATTTTACTAATGGTGGTTTGTATCTTGTAGTGTGATCCACATTATTTAAAGAAGACGGGCCGTTATCATCTGGTATAATGATATGAACGCAACTATGACAGAACTCAATCGAGACACCCTTGAACTGCCCAATGGACCAATTACGCGTAGCCGTGCTAAACAATTTAAAAACGCCATTTCAACTTTAGTGGCACAAATTTGGAACGACAAAAGAAAAGACTCAAAAACACACCGAACATTTACAATTTATTTGAAGTCAAATATACTAGCTAGTGTCAAATGGGAGCATTTTAAAAAAAGGGGTTGATACAAGCACATGTGAAATAAAATCAAGTATTTGGTGAGTAGTGCATCAATGGTACAAGCACTTGATGATGGAGATTAGGTAAATGCCTTATTTTAATTTCAAGATTATGGATAAAGGCATATGGTGGGAAATAAAATCAAGTATTTGGTGAGTAGTGCATAAATGGTACAAGCACTTGATGATGGAGATTAGGTAAATGCCTTATTTTAATTTCAAGATTATGAATAAAGGCCTATGGTGGAAGACAAGATCAATTGGATTGAAGAAATTAATGTGCCATATTGGAATTAAATATTTATGTTTATTTTTATTTTTATTTTTATTTTTATTTATAGCCACTACAAGCTACCTATAAATAGCTTGTCAAACTTCAATTGTATAAACAACTTGAATTTTAATGAAAGAAGCATTTCTTTTGGTGAGTATTCACTCTCCTAATTCTCGAGGTTTGAATTGACTTATCTAGTTTTCTAGTGGCGTCGTTCTTTCCTTGTTTTGAACTTATCATCCTCACTGGTGTGGCGTTCATCTACCTATACCGTTGGTTCCTATCTCGCTAGATAGTAGGTCTCGGTTTTATTTGAAATATCATACCGGTTCCTCCTATCTCGCTAGATAGTGGGTCTCGGTTTTATTTCAAACTCCTTCTATCAATTTGAAACCTATAAGATTCGGGTCTTTAATTTTTATTAAAGGTTCTTTCTTGTTTCAAATTTCGAAACTCCTTCCATCAATTTGAAACTTATAAGATTCGGATCTTTAATTTTTATTAAAGGTTCTTTCTTGTTTCAAATACGTATCCATTTCAATCCATCACCTATCTTTACATTTCACAGATAACATTTCCAATAAAATTATCCCTTTTGTTAGTTGAACGAGAAACTGTCTAATTTACGATCGGGCAACATTAACGATTCGCCTCCTAACCCGGGACGTTCCGTTATCAGAGGAACTTTCAAAAAGAACCCATGAAGTTTTACAACTTTTGAAATATCCCTAACTTATTAAATTTTACAAATTTACCCTGGTTTTTGGAAAATTACCAAAATACCCTCGAGGTCAAAAAATTACTGAAATACCCCTGAATTTAAAAATTTTTCCAAAATTACCCCGAGACTTTAAAATTTCCAAAATACTTTCGACAAAATCACCGAGGAACTTTTTGTTTTGAAAAAAATTACGAAAATGCCCCTGTAGGACGAAATTACGAAAATACCCCTGGGTAGTGGAAAAACAACAACGAGGAAAATTACAACGTTTCTCTGAATGAACGAAAGTTCATAATTGTTTGATGGATGGATGAATGAATGAAAGACTGTGTGCTTGTGTGAATACGAAAGAACCACTCCTAAAACTCGTCACATAAAACTCCTTCGCGGGTAAATAAGTGGAACAATGACTAATTCATAAAACTTCTTAATCAGATCTCGACGCTAGAAATGAGCTCCAGAGGACGTGGTCGTCGTGGACGAGGTAGAGGAAAGATGACCGTGTCGGAACCCGTTAGATCGGGTCAGGGTTCTGATAATGAGATACCACCGCCACCACCACCCCACACAGTTGGTCTTTGGCGGCAAAGCTCGACGGGGAAGATCTTTGTGTCATTGGTCGTACTCACAATTTTAGAATTGGTGGCTGGTGCGGGTGGAAATTCAGGAACCCGAAAATCTGTGCCTAAACGGCTCCGAGCTAATGGAGCCGAGATGTTTCGTGGAGTGTCTGGAGTGGCACCCAGTACAGCTGAATACTGGTTGGAAGCAACGAAGCGCATCATGGATGAGCTTGATCTGACCCCTGAGGAAAAGTTGAAGGGGATGGTGGCACTGTTACGCGATGAGGCGTATCAATGGTGGTTAACTGTACGGGATGGTGCCACGGGTGAGGATCTGACCTGGGAGTATGTTAAGGAAGCATACCAGAAAAAGTACGTGGGAACCAGGTACATTGATGAGCAAAGGAAAGCTTTTCTAGGGCTGGTCCAAGGAAACAGTCGATTCTGCGAATATGAGGTGAATTCTCGAGGTTGAGCCAGATGCGCTCGAGAGTGTTGTGGCGACCGAGCATGAGTCTTGTGTCCGTTTTAAGGGACGGGCTGAGGATGATCTGAGGCCATTAATAGCACCGCATCAGGAGCGGGAATTCTCTGCTTTGGTAGAAAAGGCCAAGGTGGCCGAGGGAATCAAGGACTCTACAAAGCGGGGTACGGATAGAAGTAGGCCCAAGAGAAGTTTTGGGTCATCCGGAAAAGTTCATAAGTGGCCTAGAGTTGATGGGCGCGGGGTCGCAAATTTGGATTCGAAGAGGCGGTATCGTCCTTGTGAGCATTGTGGAAAGAAGCACTTGGGAGAGTGCTGGAGAAAGACGGGAGGATGTTTCAAGTATGGGTCCAAGGACCATATGCTTAAGGATTGTCCCAAGCAACCAGATGAGAGCCGATCGGTGCTTTCGTAATGCTAGCCAGCGGTAGGTAGAGCGCACCAATCACCTCAGCGGGTCGTGGTTCGGCCAACCGAGGTAATGGTACTGGCAGAGGCCGTGGAGCACAGGGCCGAGGTGCTACTAATACTAAAGTAACGCAATCGGGTTTGGTTTATACGGTTCGCCAGATGGAGGATAGAGACGCGCTGGATATTATAACCGGTACGTTCTTCATATTTGACAAGCCCTATTTTGCTTTAATTGATGTGGGCTCGACCCAATCATATGTTGCATGTAGCGTAGTGGAAACAATAGGCCTAGACTCTGAACTTTCGGGTAGGCAGATGACTGTAGTAAGCCCATTAGGCCAAACTGTAATGGTAGATAAGATCTTTCGAAATGTACCCCTAGAGATTCAGGGAGTGAATTTTCGGGCTGACTTAATGGAATTACCTTTTGGAGAGTTTAAACTTATACTCGGAATGGATTGGCTAGTAGAGCACCGAGCTGTGTTGGATTGTGCGGCTAAACGTATGGAACTAAGAACCCCGGAGGATGAGGTAGTAGTGATGATCGGAGAAAGGAGGAACTACGTGTCTAATGTAGTTTCGGCACTGAAGGCTGAGAAGATGGTTAGGATAGGATGCAAGGCGTTCTTAGCCTTCGTAAGTGCGTTAGGTGGGAAGGAAGAAGGTGTTCAGGGAGTTAGAACCGTAAGGAATTTTAAGGAATCCGGAGGAATTACCAGGAATACCCCCAGATAGAGAGGTGGAGTTTGGAATAGATTTGCTACCGGGAACAGCTCCTGTGTCAATCGCTCCTTACCGGATGGCGCCGAAGGAGTTGGTGGAGCTCAAGGCTCAAATTCAAGAGTTGTTGGATCGTGGGTTCATCCGACCCAGTGTGTCTCTGTGGGGGGCACCGGTCCTGTTTGTGAAGAAGAAGGATGGAACTATGCGAATGTGCATAGACTATCGTCAGTTGAATAACTGACCATCAAGAACAAGTATCCTTTGCCAAGGATAGACGACTTGTTCGTTCGATCACCAAAAAGGCAACGTGTATTCTCGAAGATAGACTTAAGGTCGGGATATCATCAGTTAAAGGTGAAGGAGGCAGATATCCACAAGACGGCCTTTAGGACAAGATACGACCATTTTGAGTTTGTGGTGATGCCGTTTGGATTGACGAATGCTCCAGCCGCGTTCATGGATATGATGAATCGGGTTTTCCAACCATATTTGGATAGGTTCGTCGTTGTGTTCATCAACGATATTCTGGTGTATTCTAAGTCAAAAGAGGAGCATGATGAGCATCTCCGAGTGGTGTTGGAAGTGTTAAGGGAAAAGAAGCTTTATGCCAAATTCAGCAAGTGTGAATTTTGGCTTAAGGAGGTGGCATTCCTAGGATATGTGGTATCCGCCGAAGGAATAAGAGTGGACCCTAGGAAGATTGAAGCAGTGTTGGATTGGAAACCACCTAGGTCCGTGGCTGAAATCCGAAGTTTCTTGGGTTTGGCAGGCTATTACAAAAGGTTTGTGGAAGGGTTCTCGTCTATAGCCGCGCCTTTAACAAAGTTACTAAAGAAGGAAGTACCCTTTGTATGGACGGATAAGCAACAGGAGAGCTTTGAAAAGCTTAAGAAAGTGCTAACGGAAGCTCCAGTGTTAATTCAGCCGGAGGCAGGCAACGATTTCGTGGTGTATTGTGACGCTTCGTATACGGGATTAGGATGCATGCTAATGCAAGATGGTAAAGTGGTCGCGTATGCGTCTCGGCAACTAAGACCTCATGAGGTTAATTATCCAACCCATGACTTGGAACTAGCAGCAGTGGTTTTCGCCCTTAAGGTTTGGAGGCACTACCTTTATGGAGAAAGGTCAATTATCTACACTGACCACAAGAGCCTTAAGTACTTGTTGACTCAGAAGGAGTTGAACTTAAGGCAACGAAGGTGGGTGGAGTTGTTGAAGGACTACGACTGTTCGATAGAATATCATCCGAGCAAGGCGAATGTAGTGGCTGACGCCCTAAGTAGGAAGGTGGTGTCGGATCTAAGGGCCATGTTCGCCCACTTAAGTCTGTATGATGATGGAAGCCTGTTGGCAGAGTTGGAAGTCAAACCCACATGGCTGAAGGAAGTGAAAGAGGGACAGTTGGTGGATAAGGATCTAAGTGCTAAGTTCCAGCAAGTACAGAACGGAGAATTAAAGGACTATGGCATTAGTGATGAAGGAGTATTGTGCTATAAAGGAAAAGTCTATATGCCGAAGGACGCGGAGTTAAGACAAAAGATTCTTCGGGAGGCGCATGGTAGCCCTTCTGCCATGCATCCCGGAGGCACTAAGCTGTATAGGGATTTAAAGGAACAATTTTGGTGGTCTGATCTTAAACGGGAAGTTACGAAATTCGTGGGAAAATGTCTGACGTGTCAGCAAGTTAAGGCTGAACACCATGTCCCATCGGGATTGCTTCAACCAATCGAGATTCCCCAATGGAAGTGGGAGAGAATTACCATGGACTTCATTAGTGGGCTTCCCCTTACGCCTACTAAGAAGGACTCGGTATGGGTGATAGTAGACCGTTTGACCAAGATCGCACACTTTATCCCAGTGAGAGGGGACTATTCTCTTCAGAAGCTAGCCAAGTTATACGTGGCAGAGATTGTAAGGTTGCACGGAGTACCGGTATCGATCATCTCCGACAGAGATCCAAGGTTTACATCTCGGTTTTGGAGGGCACTTCACCAAGCTTTAGGCACCAAGTTGGACTTCACTACAGCTTTTCATCCACAATCCGACGGGCAGTCTGAACGGGTTATACAAGTGTTGGAGGATATGTTAAGGGGTTGTGTTATGGATTTTCGAGGAAGTTGGGAGGATTATTTGTCTTTAGCTAAGTTCGCCTACAACAACAGCTATCAGGCTAGCATTCGGATGGCACCATATGAAGCATTGTATGGTCGGAAGTGTAGAACTCCTACTTGTTGGACCGAGTTAGGAGAACATCGAGTTTTGGGCACCGGTTAGTGGCGTAAATCAAGAGAAAGTTGAGTTAATTTGGGCACTACCGAAAGAAGCATCCGATAGGCGTAAGTCGCACGCAGACCTTAAGCGCGCAGAAATAGAGTTTGAAGTGGGAGATCAAGTATTTCAAGGTCTCACCGTGGAAGAAGGTAATGAGGTTCGATCGCAAAGGAAGCTAAGCCCAAGGTTTATAGGGCCCTATAGAGTTACGAGCGAAGTTGGGCGATGGCATACCAGATTGGAGTTGCCGCCAGAGCTGCGCAGCAGATGCATGATGTATTCCATGTGTCTATGCTACGTCGTTACCGATCAGATCCGTCCCATGTGGTACCAATCGAAGAAGTGGAGCTAAGGCCAGACTTATCCTATGAGGAAGAGCCGATTCGAATCTTGGAACATGATGTGAAAGTACTACGAAGGAAGTCAGTGCCTCTAGTCAAAGTGTTATGGCGCAATCATGGATCGGAAGAAGCTTAGTAGAGTGAGTCTCAAGAGACAATGCGACTAAGCAATACCCTCAACTATTTTAGTTAGGAAATTTTGGGGACGAAATTTTGTTTAAGGGGAGTAGAACTGTAACATCCTGACAAGGGCCTATGCATTTTCGGTTTAAATGTACGAAGCGATATGTTTTATGTACTGGGAATAAATTTTGAACATCTTTGGAAACCTAGAAATGCATGGAAATGGAAATGAACATTTTGGAAACTCGAACATTTTGGAAACTCTAACATTTTTAGAAATGATTCAAAAATGGAAAGTGAACATTTCTGAAACTTGGAAATGTAAGAAAAATGGCAAGTTCTGAGAGCCGATCGAAAATTTTAGGAAACTTAGAAATGACCGAGAAATGTCAATTTTTAAAGTTTAAAATAGGAAATTAAGGCAAGGGGCCTTAAAAGTAAAAGTTGGTAAAATTTGACACACAAACAGGCTTGGAAAAGTGGCTCAAGATGTCACTTAGGGCCTAGAGAAATGGCGCCACATGCAAGGTGTTGGGCTGAGTTCGAAGTCACTTGGGAAGCAAATAAATAAGGTTTTATTTTTGCTTCCAAGGCTAAGGGTGGACGGCACTGCTTTCTAGAAAAGGGAGGAGTTTTATTTCCATAAATATTGATTAATAAGGTGATAAATAAAAAAACTTTTTAATTTGGATTATTTAGAAGAGATAATAAGGATTTTCCTTTATTTATTTTTAAATAAAGAGATGATATTATCACAAGGAAGAGTGGTGGCCAAGTCAAGGACTCTTGGCCTAGTAATTTCAGCTAAAGAAGGAGAATTAAAGGATTTTCTCTCATCTTTTCTTAGTATTGCCGAAATTTCCCGACAAACTCTCTCTCTGCGCGAATTTTTCTTCTCCTCTTCTCTTTCTTCTCTTTTCTTCATCCATCAAGCCAAAACCTTTTCTTTTGATCCCTGATTAAAACTCCATAGCTGAATCTCTGTGACTCTAGGCAAGGAAGCAATCGATTAAAAGCATTAAAGGTAAGGTTAAGCTATTCAAATTCTTTTCTTTTCTAGTTGCCGAAAGAGAAGGGTCTAATCCCTATTCTTGTTTTTTTGGCCGAATCTGCAAGGGGTCTCTCAGGTTTCTACAATTGTTGAAAACAAGGATCAAGGATCTAAGGTAAGATAAATATATATTTGGTCGAAGGTTATGTTTTATATGTTTGATCTAACATATGAATTATAGGAATTTCAATATCACTAAAGGGAGCAAGGAACCGATTTTTGAGATCTCATCATAAGGTAAGTGGTTATAATCGGCCAAGGTTCTCTCTTAAATGTCTAGATCTATTTGTTTTAACTGAGACTAACCAAATCAATGGATTTAATGGTTAGCCGATTTCAAGGGAAGAACACAAATCTTGGATTTGATTATCAATCAAATCGGCAAACAAGGTAAGTGTTAGTAATACCATTTCTATTAGGATTTGGTTTTAAAATCGAAAAGGTTATTAATATGTTATTATATGATGGGCGAATATAGGAATTAATGGATCTAAAGCTTAGATCGGGATTTTCGGATCTCAAGGAATCTATTAAGCAAATCGTGTGTGTACTCACACTAACTTTCGATATATCATATGGCAATTATTTTTAATATATGAATATGCATAAGAATGAGAATGTGGCTAAGTACCACAAATGTGGTAAAAAGTACCCAGGTACGTTTCCTACTTCTGATAGGATTACGAATATGATATATTTTGAACATGTGAATAGTAACATGCATGAGAAATAAGTATGTTATGCATGATATAAAAATATTTGGGGCATTCGGGATATTTGTGAAAGGGGAAGTGAAGGTGATGACTTCGGTCTCACTATCTGAATATGGTGACTACAGTCACATTATCTGAATTTGGTAACTTCGGTTACACTATCTGAATTTGGTAACTTCGGTTACATTATCTGAACATGGTGTCTAATGACACAAATTATATGGGCGATGAGCACGTCGACTGCAGCGACTGCCTTCGATGGTGTGTAGCGGATGGAGGGTTGACTTAGTAGTCCCCATGGTGTGATTTGCAGGTACGGATGGTGTGTAGCGGATGGACAAATAGGCTTGGGTTTGGGTTGCATCATCATTTATTTGTATATGGATATGAACTTGATATGAACATGTATGCCTGATATGTTGAATGTTAGTATTGTGTGCACATTGAGTCTGTTGACTCACCCCCTTTGTGGGACTATTTTTCAGGTAATGAGCAATAATGGACCAGGTCGGCAGGAGCTAAAGGTGGCCATGCACAGCAAGAAAGGACTTTTATTATTGGAACTTTTATTTTTATTAAGTATTTCAAGTCTCTAAGTTTGGGAATTTACTTGATGTAATAAGGCCGAAAAGGCCATAGTTTTTATTTCGTTACTTTTATTTTCTTTTAACTACTATGTTATGAATTATTTTATATTTTAAGTTTAAATAAAAATTATTTTTTTTTAAAGTAAACCCTAAATTATTTTGTCACTTTAAACTAATGGGTTTCCAACCTAAGCCCAACCCAAATCGATATTCTTTTCTAAAAATTACACAAACTTTCTTTAAGTAACAAAGAATTTTGAAACCGATTCTCTTAAGGAACATACCAGATCCGGTTCAGGCTCGTGGGCCGGGTGTGGGGTGTTTCAGTATATGCGGCTTTGTCCTCATAGTCCAGATGAAAACACCAATCCTTTTCTTCGTATCTGGATGTTATGGATGTGTCCAGTGAACTTTCTCAATAGATGCCTCTTCTAGCTCCTTGCTGCTTGGTCCAGGCTGTACCTCTTCACTCACTTATCCTCCACGATGTTCATTGAGACATGATGACTCTCGAATAATTCTTATCGACTTGAATCTTCGGGCAAAGTCTTGTATTCTTCTGCGGACTATTAGCCTTCTCTCGTTGTTTACTTGGACTATGTTCGAACGACCGTATAATAATCTACTTTATCAAGTAACCCATTTCATTATGACAAACTCTTTTATTTAGCAATCAAATATGAATTAACACCTCTTTTCTAAGATGATACGATGCAATGCAATGAAAACAAAAGAAGCTGTTAGCACAAGAGAAATAAACAACAGAATGATGTACCTAATTGTGTGACCACTAGGGTTTGGTGTGGCTTTACCTAGGGTTAGCTCTTAGGGTTCACTATATGTGGTTTGGTTCTAACGAGAGTGTACCTGAACCAACAGATTCCTCGATCCTCACCCATTATAGGCTCATACAGATCAAGTTCAATTCAGGGGAATACATTTCCCTATGGCTGCACGGACATGAAAATCTCACGAAGACATAGGTACGGATGTATCCCAAAAGCGATTCACTATCCTGCACGGAAGTGAAAACCTCACGAAGGAGTAGCTTCTCACTCCCACTTAAAAAGGTGTGACCCGACAGTCATGCAATGCAATGTGTGGAGATATACAAAAACATGAATAAAATGATGATAAACCGTAACAAAAAAAAAAAACAGATGAAATGCAATGAAATGACAGTATATTAAAACCAAATTTTCAATTTCTAACAAAAAGACAAAAGTTAATCAATTCACGGCTTGACTCTCTTATCTCCCTAGTGGAGTTGCCAAGCTGTCGAAACCATTTTTTGATAAACAGGGTCGACTTTGGTTTTAAAAATAAAAACAAAAAATTGGAGTCGCCACCAATCTTTTTGATGAGGTGTGATTGGGTCACCTCGTTATTGAGTCATTTTAATAATTGATTTGATTTATTAAAACAACAGTTTTGGTCTACGAAATTTAGAAAAACAGGTTCGGGAGTCGGTTACATACGAGGAAGGATTAGCACCCTCGTAACTCCCAAAATTGGTACCAAATTGATTGATAAACGTCCTAATGTCGAAAATTTGAAAAAAATTAAAAATACGATCCTCTTTATTTAAAAGAAAACTTGAATAAATTAAAATGAATGCTAAGACCTTCTTATTTCGAAGAAGTAAAATGTCACGCCCAGTAAGTTAGGGTACGACATTTCAAGTTCCCAAAACCGAGTTTGTCTTTCGACTTTTAAAACTCGTATTTAAGCTTGAAGAGGATATTCGGTTATTTGGGTCAAATGAAAAACTGGAACCCAGTAAGTTAGGGCACGATTTTCTCGAAATTCCAAATACAGAATATTGCCTTTGTATTTTTTTAGAAATCCTTATCCCGAGATAACAAAACGTCACATCTAGTGAGTTAGGACACGACAATTTTGAATTCTTGAGAATACGTTTTTATTTAACTTTTATGCTTTGATTTTAAAAAGAAAATAATAGGTTCTTTAGACTCGGTGAGAAAAATCGAAACCCAGTAAGTTAGGGTACGATTTCTTCCGAATCTTAGAACGCGGAGTATTCTCTTATTTTGAATCAAAGATTAATGGATCTAATAAAATGGAATGATCTTGTTGTAATATGTAAAATAAATTTCAGTGCAAATAGATGTAACAAAATAATGATAATGACAATAATGAATATAAATATTGATAATGGACAGTCGAAATTTGAAAGTATGTGCAACAAAATATAAATACATAAATAAATAAAAAATGAAATGGCAATGATAAGTGTAAAACTTTAAAATAAAGCAAATCGAAACAAAAAATAATAATAAGGGTAAAAATAAAAATAAAGATAGAAATAAAAACGAATAAAGAGCAAATTAATTATAAAAAAATGAGTAAGAAAATGTTTCAAAATAATAATAATAATGATAATGGTAATAAAAATAAAATATGGTAAAGAGAATAATAATAGTAATAATAATAATAATAATAATAATAATAAACAGTAACAAAAATAAGAATAGAAATATTAAATGATAATAATAATAATAATAATAGTATTAATAGTAATAATAATAAAAATAATAATAGTGATAGTGAAAATAGTAATAAAAAGAATAAAATAAAAATAGTAACTGCAAACATTAAAGAATAAAATGAATAAATAAATAGGTAAAACAAATAAATAACTTATGTTTTTTAAATAATAATAGATAAGTAACATAAATATGTGTAATATTAAATTTAAATAATTAAAGGTAAATGAATCAATAAACAAATAAACATAATAGATGTAAATAATAGATAAATAAAACATTAGGTGAAAATAAATATAACAAAAGGATAAATGAATAATAAAACAAATAGATAAATGAAAATATAAACACATTATATAAAAGGATTGAAATTAACTAAATGAAGGATGAAATCAAAATTAAAAATAAAATGAAAGGAACAAATTATAAATAAATAAAAGAAAAGGGCTGAAAAGAGGGCCAGAAGGAAACGTGCGTGAAACCACAAGGGCTGAATGGGAATTATCCCCAAACCCTATACGCAGCATTTCAATATGGGCCAAATTGAAATAATGCAAAATTATGTAGCAAGATTTTAAAAACAAAAAAAAAAATTAAAATTAAAAACCAAATAAGGGTGAAATTGCAACGCGCCGCAAAAGCGGAGGACCGCGCGCGTAAATATCCCCTTTTTTCAAAGAAACACGCGGATCCTTGTGGTTCGGGTTGGGTCCATCCGATCCAACTCAGAACGGCGCCGTTTTGAGGTTTAATTGCCCAAAGTGAAACGACGCGTTTCACACACTCTATATAATTCAAATTTTTTTTAAAATTTTCATTTCCTTCCTTTGTTTTAAAAAAAAAAACGCAGGATTTCTCTCTCTCTCCTCTCTCTTTCAGGCCCGAACTCTAGCTGGACACCGACCTATAGGCAGCCGCGTTGGCCACCGGCGACGTCGCGCCATGCACGGTGTAACACCCCTTACCCGAGACCTTTGCCGGAGTCGAGTATGTGGCATTACTAGACTTGACTACTAATTTGGGCATAAAAATTTAAAACTGTCCAACTGCGTCATGCTGACTAAATTGACCATAACTCGATTTACAAAACTCAAAATTTAGATCCGTAAATTTTCCTTGAAACTAGACTCATATAAATTTTTACCATAATTTTTCCAGAATTTTTCATGTGGCCAATTAGTACAGTTTACTCCTCAAAGTTTCCCCTATTTCACTGTTTGATTATTCTGACCTATCTTTACAAAAACTCAGTTATCTCATTGCACAAAATTTCAATAATGTTCTTGTTTATTCCAATCAAAAATAGACTCGTTAAGGATTCTAAGCATATAAACTATGCTCCATGATTATTTTTGTACAATTTTTAACAATTTTTCAAAGACAGAACAGGAAGTCACGAATTCATTCAGAACAAGTCTCACTAAAATTTAAATATATCATAATATAAAATTCCTTTGCCTACTCTGTTTCTTTCATATCAAAATAGACACAATAAGCTTTAATTCTATATCTTATTCACTTTCTAATTCAATATATCCTATTTTTGGTGATTTTTCAAAATCACATCACTGCTGCTAACTAAAAACTATTTCATTGCAAAATATGATTAACTAGTTTATAACCGAATATACCCACATACAACTCATACTGTCCATGCATTTTAATCACTTATGCAAATTAACTTATACCTAAAACATTCACGTAATATCATAACATCATCGATTTATTAACAAAACACAACTATGGTTCCATATAATTGAGTGTACCATTGGTTACTAACCACAATACCTAATTCAAAGGTTCATTTCATAAACATACATTTCCTTATCAAATATAAATAAACTTCGATTAAAAATGCACAAACATTACCAACATAAACCGACATTTGTATCAAAAGCACAAAAAGCATACTTAACAAAAAATTTAGCCATATTCGCATGGCTATTATATACATGAACCAAAAGTTTTCATCAAAACAAAGACAAAGTCTTTCCTATACATGCCTTCATTCGGAAACCAAAATGAAAGAGTACCAAGTTAGTTTGATAGTGTGGACGACTTTCTAAACGATCCCGACGAGCTTGTAGCTTTCACCTAATCTATAAAATAGAGGAAACATTTCACACAAATAAGCTTACTAGCTTAGTAAATCCTAAGCTCCTAATAATATAACATTCAAACATTAAACATTTAAATTATAATACTTGTTCACATCAACCTTAACATTCAATGTACTTAACATTGTTCTTATAGTATTTACTTGACTCAAGTAAAATTTAACATAACGTACCTTACATGCTTACCTGAGCCATTAACTCGAAAAATTAGCTATAATTTGCCTTGAACAAAAATTCGGTTTCTCTTTTGTAAAACACATCACCGGCATCAAGCCTGCTAGGCATAAAAGCCCGATAAGTAACACCGGCACAAGGCCTGCTAGGCGTAAAAGCCCGAAACATATCAATGTAGTTAAACATTCTCGACACACTTCATAACTATTTTATATATATGTATATATCCAATTCCATTGAGCTCACTCACATTAAACCAATATAATCATTAAATCATTATACAATCCAACAATTCACATTCGAAACATTTATTCACATCACATAACCAACTTTAATCATCAACCTAGTATACCTATATACATTCGGCCATGACATAAACAAGTACTAAAATTTATCCATTCCTACTATTTAATATATTCATAATTAGTTCCTTGATATATTTTGGCTAAAGGACTTACCTCGGTTGTCGATAGACCGTGTAAATCGGCTATTCGAGAACCTTTGTCTTTCCCCGGTCCAATTCCGTTTTTCTTTGTTCTTGATCCCAAATTAAGCTCCAAGTTGCCGAAATTTAAGCTTCAACAATGGAGTTTTCTTCCTCCTACATTCGGCCAAGAAGAAGAACAAGGTATGTTCTCTTTCTTTCCACTTTGTTTTTATTATTTTATGTAGTATTTAACATTATTTATAAATATACTAATATAACTTTATAATAAAATTAAACTAACATATATTTTGTAGTTGGAGTGGCCCATTTGTAACACCCTGGTTTAGGGGTTATGCGTTTGGAGCATAACCCGAGCATTTAGCAGGCTTATGGTCATGTTGGAGGAATTTTTAGGGGTTTGGAGAACCCTAGAAGGCAAGGGATGCCTTAGAAAATTTTTAGATTTTAGGGTAAAAAGAGGAAATAGGGCAGGAAGGCCTTAAAATAAATTGGGGGAGTTTAGGACGCAAGAAAGGATCTGGCAAAGTGGCGTGGAGGCGCTGCTTGGGGGCTTTGGAAGGTGACGCCTAAGGGAGCAAGGGTTCGAGCTGCTGGGGCAGCAATTTTGTTTTATTTTATTTTTATTTTTTTTGCGTCAAGGGACTGGGCTAAGTAGGCCTTAAAAATTAATGGCCAGGTTGGTGGACATGTAAGTCTAGTTGGCAAAGTGGCACTCATGCGCCACTTAGGCGCTGGAGGGGAGAGAGGGCGCGGTTTCGAGGGCCTGTAGCGGCATTTTGGAGTTTTATTTTTTTGTTGTTTGGTGATGGGCTGAAGTAGGAAGGGGTTAAAAATAAATGTGGGGGCTTTATGGCATGAAAGTCATTGAGGCCGAGTGGCCTGGGGCGTTGGGGGAAAGGTGGGCAGCAGATTGGTCCCAGGTTCGAACCAAGAGAGTTGCGTTTTGGAGTTAAAATTTTTATTCCTTTTTGGCAGCAATTTTGAAGGTGTTGGACGGCACATGCAAGCCTCATTAGATAAGGATTAGATTAATGTAGTTTAATCATTTTTTTAATTCGGTTGATAGGTAGGTGATAGCTTTTGTTAGTTTATTATTTTAGATAAATATAGGATAATTGTAGGAGTATTTTATTTAGTTTAAAATTTGTAATTGAGATAATGGCTGCTGGTGGTTTTAAGTATTTTAATAGGATTAGGTGATAGAATATGAGGAAAAATAGGAGTAAAGTAGGGAATTGGACTAATTCAAATTAGTTTGAATTAGTATGAGATGGCCGAATCTTGGGTTCTTCATTCGGGTTAGTGGCCGAATTTTATAAATAGGGGGAGCACCCTTTTTCATACTTTTTCTCCTTTTAATTGCTTGCGCTGAAAATTCTAGTCAAGCAATTTAGTTATTTTTTCCCTTTTTCCTTGAAACCGAAACTTCTCCACCATTACCGAAATTCTTCTAAACTTCTTCTACATTTTATTTCTTTTCCTCTCAACCTCGGTTTGTACCTATTTTGTTAGCCAAATGGTTGATCTTCCTTGGTGACCATAGCCGAATATCTAAGGTGCTTTATTCTCCTTTTTATATTGCAAGTTCAAAAGCCAAAGTATTCTTGGGGATTAGCGAAAAAGGGCTTTAGGGTGCGTTAAAGGAGGTCATTTGGGGTTCCAACTCAGCAAGGTAAGAGACTTGTAATATTCGGCCTTAGGCCATAGTATGAGCACTTTAGTGTTAACCTGTATTGACTATGGTGTATAGGGCAAATCGACAGAAGCAAAGGAAGGCCTTCGGGATCTCAGATTATTTCGGTAAGGATATTAGTAAGTGACTTAGACTCGTTAATAAGTAGATTATGACTTGTTGATTAATGGTGTGATTCTGATTAAGTATCGTCGATGGATGCAAGTGCCAGTCAAGAGGGGAAAGGGAAGGTCCCTGTCCCAAAGTTTAAGAAAAGAGCCGTCTCGGCAGTTCGGGATTGGCCACCGGGGTGTGGACGTGCAGCAGAAAACGTAGGCAGATAGCTGTAGTCTCGCTAAGCGATAACGTCGAAATCGAGGGTTTAGAACTTTAGGTTATAAGGTATGTAACTAACCTACTGTTTCCGGGTTTTATGTGTTATATGTTTACTAACAAGTGCAGTAATAAGTGTGCCATATATATATCCTTAAAGGGTATAGCGATGATCAGGTTAGTATCGAACCTGTTGCAATGTGATTACTTGCTTGTATATGAGTATGTTTATGGATATTAATAAGCATGTGCATGCATTATCACGATTATATTTTATGTGGCATGTGCATGGGTGGGTTATGAAAAGAAGGTACGGGTGTACTTCGAGTACGTGGTTGATGTCAGCTTTGTGCTACATCATGGATTGGCGCTGACTGAGGTCGCGTTGTGGATCTTTGTGATTTAGTTCGCGTGGTTACCTTGATTGATATCGGCTTTATGCCATATCGTGGCTTGATGGGTTGCTATGTGCCCCATCGTGGATTGATGTTAGCTACGTGCTACATCGTGGATGGCATTGGTTGCCTTTTTTGGAGGGAAAAGGAGAGGGTGACTCGATAGTCCCCTGGTGTGTGGTAGGCTGGATAAGGGGGTGTGTAGCGGATGGACCCTAGGTTTGGGTTGGGTATCATGGTTGCATTATTTTGTTTATAAAATGATATGGAAATGGGCCAAGCCCAATATGACTTGTGGATAGGTATGTTTTGGGAACAATCGTGGAAATGGGCTAAGCCCAGTTGATGTGTGGATTAATGAGATAAGGGCCTAGCCCAGTATTTGGATATGATTTGATTGTGGGCCAAGCCCAAACCGTGGTAATGTCTGAGTAATTATATTTACATGTTGCATTTGGTAATTGGGTTGATTTGTGGCTAACATGTGGGTGGATATCAGTGGTTTAATTACACACTGAGTCTGTATGACTCACCCAATTATTTATCCAACATCGCAGGTGACAGGATGATCGGACCGGGTTGGAGTGGATACAAGGTGGCCCATGCAGAGGACGTTTTAATCTTTTCTTTATGCATTTTATTATCGAGTACTTGGATTAATTATTTTTGTAATAAGGGCCTTATTATTATTTTTGTTATCAATATTTTTGATATTACTTGATATTATGGTTTACTTAAAAGAAATTATTATGTGAAGATGATTTTAATTTTTGCAACCTATTCAACCAAAGTATTTATATATTTTTATACTAAGGTTTTAATATGGATTATTTTTAATAACAAAGCTTTATTTATAATTTTAAAAAGAACAGACATGGTTTCCAAAAGTTAATAAAATTTTCAAGTTTTATTCTAAAGTCAAAGATTTTGCAAACGGTTTCCGCAGTGACATAACCAGATCTGGTCAGGACTTGTGGGCCGGGTTTGGGGGTGTTACACTATTGCCGTTCCTTATTATTGATTTTGGGCTAATTGCCCTTTTAAGACATCCACTTAAAAAGCCACAAGCAAATTAGTACCTTTCACTTTAGCATGCAACTTTTACGCTTTTCTCGATTAAATCCTTTTTATCAAATTAAGCAATTAAACGATAATATTTTTCTATGATATTTTCACACACATTAGTCCACATATAATAAACATAGAATATAATATCTAAATATTTCTCGGGCTCGGATTCGTGGTCCCGAAACCACCGTTCCGATTAGGGTCAATATTGGTCTGTTACAACTCTCCCCCCTTAAGAATTTTCGTCCTCGGAAATTTACCGTTAAAAAATTTCGGGTATTGCTGCCTCATTGAATCTTCAGGCTCCCACGTAGCCTCTTCAGCCCCGTGTCTATTCCATAATACTTTTACTAGTGGAATCTTCTTATTTCTCAACTCTTTCAATTCCCGAGCTAAGATACGGACTGGTTCTTCATCATATGTTAAATCGGATCGGATTTCAATCCCTGACGGTGTGATCACATGAGACGGATCTGATCTGTACTTGCGAAGCATCGAAACGTGAAATACATTGTGTATCTTTTCTAACTCAGAGGGCAATTTCAATCTATAAGCCACGGGCCTAATACGTTCAATGATTTCCTACGGTCCGATAAATCTCGGATTCAACTTGCCTTTCCGACCAAATCGGAGTACTTTCTTCCACGGAGAAACTTTTAAGAATACACGATCTCCGACCTGAAATTTAATGTCCTTATGTTTCAAATCGGCATAGGTCTTTTAACGATCCGAAGCAGCTTTCAAATTACCTTTAATAATAGCTACCTTCCGTTCTGTTTCTTTAATCAAATCAACACCGTGTATCTTATTCTCACTGAGCTCAGTCCAATATAACGGTGTGCGGCATTTTCGCCCTTATAAGGCTTCATAAGGCGCCATTTTTATACTAGATTGGAAGCTATTATTGTAAGCAAATTCAATCAAAGGTAGATATCGTTCCCACGTACCTTCAAACTCGAGAACGCAACACCTCAACATGTCCTCAAGTATCATAATAGTTCGCTCAGATTGACCGTCCGTCTGTGGATGAAAGGCTGTACTAAAATGAAGTTTAGTACCTAAAGCATCTTGCAATTTCTTCTAAAATCACGATGTGAATCTCGGGTCTCTGTCTGAAATAATAGAACTCGGCACACCATGCAACCTCACAATTTGCGACACATACAATTCAGCAAGTTTATCAAGTGAATAGTCCGCGTGCGTCTTCAGGTACAAAATGAGCCGATTTAGTCAAGAAATCAACGATAACCCACACGCACACCTTTCTTACTCGGTGTCATAGGAAGACCGGATACAAAGTCCATTGTAATTCTATCCCATTTCCATTCGGTATCATGATCGGTGAAGTGGTCCTAAGGTACCGATGCTCACTTTTCACTTGTTGATGATTAAACACTTGGAAACAAATTCAGATATATCCCGTTTCATGCCAGGCCACCAATAAAACTGTTTCAAATCGTTATACATTTTCGTGCTACCCAGGTGTATCGATAGTCGATCGCTATGTGCCTCACTCATAATCATCTGTATCAAACCTAAGTTCCTCGAAACACACATTCGGCTTTTATAATTCAAACAATCATTTGCATCAATCTGAAAATCTGATTCTACACCCTTTTCACACTAAATTCGACTAGCAATCAAATCTTTGTCAACTTTCTGTGCATCACAAATTTGTTGAATAAACATCGGTCTTGCTTGTAACTCGGCTATAATCGAACCATCACCAGACATAGTTATCTGTGCGTTCATTACACGAAGAGCAAACAATAATTTTCGACTTAACGCATCTGCAACAACGTTAGCCTTTCCCGGATGGTAGTCAATCACTAATTCATAGTCTTTCAGCAATTCTAACCATCTGCGTTGTCTCAAATTTAGATCTTTCTGAGTCATCAAATATTTTAGACTTTTATGATCCAAATAAATGTGACATTTCTCGCCAAATAAATAGTGACGCCAAATTTTCAATGCGAAAACAATGGCTGCTAGTTCCAGATCGTGAGTCGGATAATATTTCTCATGCGGCTTCAATTGTCTCGAAGCGTAGGCTATAACCTTGCCGTTCTGCATTAAAACGCAACCCAACCCATTCAAGGAAGCATCGCTAAAAACAACAAATTCTTTACCCGATTCAGGGTGAGCTAACACTGGAGCTTCGGTCAAAAGGGCTTTCAACTGCTCAAAACTTTTTTCGTCAAAGGTGTAGCTATTACAGAAAAACCTTTTACAAATCGTCTGTAATATCCCGCAAGGCCTAGGAAACTTCAGATCTCGAAAACATTCTTTGGTGATTTCCAATCGAGTATAGCTGCTATTTTGTTTGGATCCACCCGAATACCTGATGCTGAAACAACGTGACCCAAGAAACTGACCTCATTCATCCAGAACTCGCACTTACTAAACTTTGCATACAGTTGTTGATCTCTAAAAGTTTGTAGTACTAATCTCAAATGTTCAGCATGTTCGGTTTCATTTTTGGAGTAGAACAATATATCGTCAATAAACACTACTACAAACCGATCCAAAAACTGTCAGAAGACTCGATTCATTAGGTCCATAAAAACAGTAGGTGCATTAGTGAGTCCAAAATGCATAACCAGAAACTCAAAATGTTCGTACCTCGTCCCGAACGCAGTCTTTGGCACATCTGTATCTCTGACTCACAACTGATAGTAGCCCGATCTCAAATCTATCTTCGAAAATACTGAAGCCCCCTTTAACTGATCAAACAAATCATCAATCCGCGGTAACGGGTATTTATTCTTTATAGTTACCTTATTTAGTTACCGATAATCGATACACATTCGCATAGTCCCATCTTTCTTTTTCACAAATAAAACCGGTGCACCCCAAGGAGAGAAGCTCGGTCGTGCAAAGCCCCTATCTATCAACTCTTGCAACTGTGCTTTCAACTCTTTTAACTCAGTAAGTGCCATCCGATACGGAGCTATCGAAATCAGAGTCGTTCCTGGTATCAATTCAATGCCGAACTCAATTTCTCGTACTGGTGGTAAACCCGGTAGTTCTTCAGGAAACACATCTGGGTATTCGCATACAACCGATACAGATTCAATTTGTTTCTCAGATAATTTATTATCCAGTACATAAGCCAAATAAGCTTCACACCCTTTTCTCACATACTTCCGGGCTAACATCGAAGATATTACTGTAGGCAACCCATTTACATCACCGGATTTAATTCTGATGGTCTCACCATTTTGACATCTCAAATCAATAAGTTTTCCTTTACAATCCACTACTGCCTCATGCGAAGTTAACCAGTCCATACCCAAGATTATATCAAATTCATCAAAGGGCAACAACATTAAATCAGCTGGGAAGCAATAATCCCGAATCATCAACGGGCAACTCCTACACATTTTATTAACAAGCACAGATCTACCCAAAGGGTTGGACACACGAATCACAAACTTGGTAGACTCAACTAACAGAGTCTTACCGAATACTAAGGTTTTACACACATATGAATGCGTCGAACCAGGATCAATTAAAGCAATCACAGTAGTATCATAAAGGGTGAAAGTACCAGTAATAACATCGGGGGAGGAAGCATCCTCTCTGGCTCGTGCAGCATAAGCTCTAGCTGGAGCTCTAGCCTCCGATCGAACTGTAGTGTTCTTCGTTCCTTTCTGACTACCACCTACATTGCCTGAATGTCTGGGTGGTCTACCTCGCACTGACGTGTTGCTCGGCTTAATGTTCTGAACTGTATTTTGCTCAGCTAACATCGGGCATTCTCTAATAAAATGATCTGACGATCCACATTTAAAGCAAGACTGATCATGAAATCTACAACTCCCAGAATGCCATTTCCCACGGTGCTTGCATTCAACTCGATTCTGTGGAACGTTGCCAACACTGGCCATTGAGGTAGCTCGGGAGCCCACAGGAGGTCGATCCCGTCTAGGTAGATCTGTAGTAGCTTTATGTCGGCTGTAGTCATCTCTGAACTTCTTGGATGTGGGATGGAAGACCCGAAGATCTTTTATGAAAGTCTCTAGCTTCTGTCTCAGCCTTTCTTTTCTCTTTCCCGAGCTCTTCAGCTTTGCAAGCTCGCTCAACTAGAATCACAAACTCTTGAATTTCAAAAATGCCAACAAACATCTTTATATCTTCATTCAGGCCATCTTCAAATCTTTTGCACATAATAGCTTCAGTAGAAACACACTCTCTAGCATATCTACTGAGCCTGACAAACTTTCGTTCATATTCCGTCACGGTCATTCGCCCCTGTTTCAGCTCAAGGAACTCCTTTCGTTTTTGATCAACGAATCTTTGACTGATATACTTCTTGCGGAATTCATTCTTGAAGAAATCCCATGTCACTTTTTCTTTCGGAACTACTGATACTAATGTATTCCACCAGTGATATGCAGTGTCCCGCAGTAAAGATATAGCACACTTCAGGCATTCATCTGGAGTACAAGATAGTTCATCAAATACCCGAATAGTGTTATCAAGCCACATTTCAGCTCGTTCTGCGTCATCATCATCATTGGCTTTAAATTTTTCGGCCCCAAATTTTTGGATTTTGTCAACTGGAGGCCTACTAGATCTCATCGGATCTATCATCGGGGGTGCTGAAGGGATCGGAGTTGGATTATTCGGGGGTGGAGGTTGGTGTACAGCCGGGTTAGTCTGAATAAATTGGGTAAACCACTCGTTCATCATCTGATAGAAGGCTTGTTTAGTCTCTCCCTCATGACTACCTGAAACAGGTCGAGAGTCTACCGGCACTGATCCGTGTGCACGGTCAGGTGCTACACTCTCTACATCATCTGCTACGGCTCTTTCAGGATCAGTGTCCATTTACTATATAAAACAAAGTTCAGGCTGTCAGAAGTCACCACACTATCAATATATGATAAAGGCATGTATAGCTAGACTCACACGCGCTACGGTAGTCCTAGAATCGAATAAACCGTAGCTCTGATACCAATAAAATGTAACACCCCTTACCCGAGACCTTTGCCGGAGTCGAGTATGTGGCATTACTAGACTTGACTACTAATTCGGGCATAAAAATTTAAAACTGTCCAACTGCGTCATGCTGACTAAATTGACCATAACTCGAGTTACAAAACTCAAAATTTAGATCTGTAAATTTTCCTTGAAACTAGACTCATATAAATTTTTACCCTAATTTTTCCAGAATTTTTCATGTGGTAAATTAGTATATTTTATTCCTCAAAGTTTCCCCTATTTCACTATTTGATGATTCTGACCTATCTTTACAAAAACTCAGTTATCTCATTGTACAAAATTTCAATAATGTTCTTGTTTATTCCAATCAAAAATAGACTCGTTAAGGATTCTAAGCATATAAACTATGCTCCATGATTTATTTTGTACAATTTTTAATAATTTTTCCAAGACAAAACAGGAAGTCACGAATTCATTCAGAACAAGTCTCACTAAAATTTAAATATATCATAATATAAAATTCCTTTGCCTACCCTGTTTCTTTCATATCAAAATAGACACAATAAGATTTAATTCTATATCTTATTCACTTTGTATATCAATATATCCTATTTTTGGTGATTTTTCAAAATCACATCACTGCTGCTAACTAAAAACTATTTCATTGCAAAATATGATTAACTAGTTTATAACCGAATATACCCACATACAACTCATACTGTCCATGCATTTTAATCACTTATGCAAATTAACTTATACCTAAAACATTCGCGAAATATCATAACATCATCGATTTATTCACAAAACACAACTATGGTTCCATATAATCGAGTGTACCATTGGTTACTAACCACAATACCTAATTCAAAGGTTCATTTCATAAACATACATTTCCTTATCAAATATAAATAAACTTCGATTAAAAATGCACAAACATTACCAACATAAACCGACATCTGTATCAAAAGCACAAAAAGCATACTTAACAAAAAATTTAGCCATATTCGCATGGCTATTATATACATGAACCAAAAGTTTTCATCAAAACAAAGACAAAGTCTTTCCTATACATGCCTTCATTCGGAAACCAAAATGAAAGAGTACCAAGTTAGTTTGATAGTGGGGACGACTTTCTAAACGATCCCGATGAGCTTGTAGCTTTCACCTAATCTATAAAACAGAGGAAACATTTCACACAAATAAGCTTACTAGCTTAGTAAGTCCTAAGCTCCTAATAATATAACATTCAAACATTAAACATTTAAATTATAATATTTGTTCACATCAACCTTAACATTCAATGTACTTAACATTGTTCTCATAGTATTTACTTGACTCAAGTAAAATTTAACATAACGTACCTTACATGCTTACCTGAGCCATTAACTCGAAAAATTAGCTATAATTTGCCTTGAACAAAAATTCGGTTTCTCTTTTGTAAAACACATCACCGGCATCAAGCCCTTGCGCTAGGCGTAAAAGCCCGATAAGTAACACCTGCACAGCACAAGGCACACTAGGCGTAAAGCCCAAACATATCAATGTAGTTAAACATTCTCGACACACTTCATAACTATTTTATATATATGTATATATCCAATTCCATTGAGCTCACTCACATTAAACCAATATAATCATTAAATCATTATACAATCCAACAATTCACATTCGAAACATTTATTCACATCACATAACCAACTTTAATCATCAACCTAGTATACCTATATACATTCGGCCATGACATAAACAAGTACTAAAATTTATCCATTCCTACTATTTAATATATTCATAATTAGTTCCTTGATATATTTTGGCTAAAGGACTTACCTCGGTTGTTGATAGACCGTGTAAATCGGCTATTCGAGAACCCTTGTCTTTCCCCGGTCCAATTCCGTTTTTCTTTGTTCTTGATCCCAAATTAAGCTCCAAGTTGCCGAAATTTAAGCTTCAACAATGGAGTTTTCTTCCTCCTACATTCGGCCAAGAAGAAGAACAAGGTATGTTCTCTTTCTTTCCACTTTGTTTTTATTATTTTATGTAGTATTTAACATTATTTATAAATATACTAATATAACTTTATAATAAAATTAAACTAACATATATTTTGTAGTTGGAGTGGCCCATTGCCGTTCCTTATTATTGATTTTGGGCTAATTGCCCTTTTAAGACATCCACTTAAAAAGCCACAAGCAAATTAGTACCTTTCACTTTAGCATGCAACTTTTACGCTTTTCTCGATTAAATCCTTTTTATCAAATTAAGCAATTAAACGATAATATTTTTCTACGATATTTTCACACACATTAGTCCACATATAATAAACATAGAATACAATATCTAAATATTTCTCGAGCTCGGATTCGTGGTCCCGAAACCACCGTTCCGATTAGGGTCAATATTGGTCTGTTACACACGGTGGCTGAAAATTTCCCCAAAATTCTTTTTTTTCTTTTTTCGTATAAAATCGATTTTGAAGCCCAAAAACTACAAAAAGAGAAAAAATAAAATAAAATAAAAGAAACAGGGGGAGAAGACTTTTCGTCTTTCCACCTTTCACCGTCACAGCCTTTGGCCAAACCCCGGAGGATCTGGTGGCCTTACGAACTCCCTGACGGAATGATAGGTAAGGAGAACTACTCTTTTTTTTCGTATTTTTTACTCATACGAGAATAAAATAAAAGGATGAACCACCTTGTTCTTTTTGTTTTAATATCTCTATTTGTATTCAATAATCTCCGTGTTCGGTTACATTGATTTCCACGGTTTTATAGCCGAAAAAAAGAAAAAGAAAAATTTAAACATCATATTTTTGTTACTTTCATTTGCTACTATTGTTGCGTTTGCTTGCTGCTTCTTTTGTTTGGTTTTGCAGGTTCTGAAGGTGTCAACGAAGGCATGTCTTGCCATATTGGTGCAAGATCCGCGGAGGAGACCACCTCGGGCGTTAGTACGCCGAGGTGCCACACATGGGAGGCTGCTGCACTAAAAGAAACCTTAGGGTTTCAGTTTCCTGACTTTAGTTTAGGTTTTAGGCTATTTTTTGGGGCTAGGGTTACTCAATTTGGGCATGGGGTCTGTAAAGTAATTGGACTTAATTTTGTTATTTGGCTTTCCCTTTTTTGTTTATGATTAGTAGTGGGCTCGGGCTAAATTGGGCCTGTATAGTACCATTTTACCTAAGCCCACTAGAAAATGTCTCTATTATTCGTAAAATAATAAAACGGTAAGAAGTTAATTTATGGAACTCTACTTCTTCTGCATCTTCGAGTCAATGGTTTGGAAATTTTAAAATACAACAATTAGTTAAAGAGATACATGTCTAAAAGCTGTGGTTATTGTCCTCACTTAGAATGTTCACAGAAGCCTGCAAAAATGGTTGAGTTTCCGATGACACTAGTGGTTAAGATTATGGATAAAAAGAAACATTGACATTGTTGGCAAAGTTGAGACATTGAATTATTGAGGATCGTTTAAGTCTTACTATCTATAATTACGATATATGTATTTTTAAGTTTATCTGATTAGAATCTAAATTTTCATATTTTTATGCTTTGTATTGATATAATTATATTTTATAATTAATCTAATATATATAAAAAGATTGAGGATAATAAGAAAGCAAGGGGATGATGACCAACTTTGCAAGAAACCAATAATTTGACATGTCATTTATTTGATTTTAAAAATACAACTACCTCATTATTATGCAATTTGATTCCCCTATTATGGTTCAAATTAATTATGAAAAATAAGAACGAATTAGGGTTAGAAATATATGTTATTTTAATACTAATATGTAGTAGAAAAATATAAAATTGGTTTTACCATAAGTTATTTTTTAAAAGACTATTTATTCACATTTACGTGTTTTTAAATTAAGTAATGATTTTAATGTAAGTTGATGAGTGGTGGTAAATCATGATTGAAAGAATCTAATTATTAAACATGTTTAAGAACAAATGGTATCATATTTTAATTATTTCTGATTGGTCTACCTGGCATGGATTAGGAATGTTGTTTCTGTATGTATATGATATACTTGTTCTTTTAATGAGATTTTGCCATCTTTGGCCTACCTTTCATAAGATTCAGTGATCTGGGATTTTGGATGTGGAAGTATTTCAAGATTAGATGTTCATTATTAACTTTTTTTTAATGTTCAAGACATTATTATTTGCTAAGCCAAGATCCGGTTTTGTTGAATGAAATTTGATAAATATGTATTGTTCATTTTTCATTGACAGTGTGTTGTTGCTTCCTCTTCTTCTTTGGTTTGTTTGATTGCTTCTTCCACCCATAGTTGAGCTTCTTGTATTCACTAAACCACTGTAAGTTATTTACAAATTAAATTCTTTGATTTTTTTTACTGTTATTGAAATTAGTATTGAAGAAATGTGACCCTTTTACTATGATTTGAAGATACGTAACACTTTTAATATGTTGCAGTAATGGCTCGTCTGCCTTTAATTGTACAAAGTGAGAGGCGTAAAAGAATTGGTATTGCTATTACAATATGGTTGCAAATGTGTACAGTTGTGAGTTGGTTCTTAGCTGAATTGGGTGCCATTCATAGCCTACATACTTATAGACCGAGGATTAGATCGTATATTTTAGATTTTTATGTAAAACAAGATTATGTGAAAAAACTTGTATATGCTAGTGACGAGACATGTATTGAACAAGTTAGGATGAATAGAATTACCTTTTTTAAATTATGTGAGATGCTACCAACTTTACAGGAATTGAAGTCGTCAGAGAACATTCTTGTTGATGAACAAATGGAAATGTTTTTACATATCACTTCTCATCACCTTAAAAATAGAGTTATCAAGCCTCACTTTAATAGGTCCAAGGAAGCAGTTAGCAGATCATTTCACAATGTTTTAAATGATGCCTTGCGCTTACAAGATGTGTTATTTAAAAAGGCAGAGCCAATTACAACTAATTCTACAGACCCAAAGTGGAAATGGTTCAAGGTATTAGAGTAAATAATATATATAGTGTTAGAATTAAGTGACCCAAATTCTTATTTAAATAAAATACAATGGTAAAATAAAACAAAAGAAGAATCCTTATAGAATTACACTTCTTTTATTTTATTTCGAATAAGGTTTTTAAACCTTATTAAACTCCATCTATTTGATATTGATTAGAATAAGGAGTTTCAATCTTACTACTCCTATTAGAATATGGCTTTATAAGCCTATAAATAGACATGGTCTATTCCTCTTGTAATTAATTTGAATTCGACATAGTGAATTTTCTTCTCCTCTGCTCGTGGTTTTTTCCCGAAAGGGTTTCCACGTAAAATCTGTGTGTGTTCTTTATTTTTATTTCTATTTTTTTCTTTACGATATATTGTCATTACCGACGTTATATTTTTCTGAAATTGGTATCAGAGCTTCCGGGTTTTTCATCTTGATCACGGTAATGACGTCTTTAAAGTATGAAATTCCGCTGTTGGATTGCAACACTAGATTTGCGTTGTAGCAGATAAAGATGCAGGCAGTTCTTGCACAGATGGATTTAGAGGAAGCCCTGCTAAGGGTAGATAAGATGCCTTCGACATTGACGGAGAAAGATAAGAAGTGCAAGGATCGAAAGGCGTTAACACAGTTACATCTGCATTTATCTAACGAAATTTTGCAGGATGTGATGAAGGAGAAGTGTAACATCCTAGATTAGGGGTTATGCGTTTGTGCATAATTCATGAGTTAGTAGGTTTTGGCAGTGTTTGGAAGTGTATTAAGGGTTTTTAGACTTCTAGGATTGAAGAAGAAAGCTTTGGAAAATTATTGGTTTTTTAGTAAAAAGGGGAGCTAGGTAAATGAGGCTTTAAAAGAAACTCCGTGTGAAGCATGACACAAGGAACCATGTGGTAAAATGGCATGTTTTATGAATTATGAATGTGTTATGTGAATTCTAGAAATAATGAAATGTATGGAAATGTAAGGAAATGTCAGGAAACGTATGGAAATGTGAGGAAATGTAAGGAAATGTATGGAAATGTAAGGAAATGTAAGGAAATGTATGGAAATGTATGGAAATGTAAGGAAATGTAAGGAAATGTGAGGAAATGTATGAAAATGTAAGGAAATGCAAGGAAATGTAAGGAAATGTCTTGTCTTGGAAATGTAGGGAAATGTCCTGAAAATGTAAAGGAATAAAGAGGAAAGTGAACATTTATGGAAACTAGGAAATGTAAGGAAATGATTCAAAAATGGAAAGTGAACATTTCTGGAAACTTGGAAATGTAAGAAAATGGCAAGTTTACAGAGCCGATCGAAAATTTTAGGAAACTTAGAAATGACTTAGAAATGTCAAGTTTTAAAGTTTTAAATAGGAGATTAAGGCTAAGGGGCCTTAAAAGAAAATGATGGTAAAATTTGACTCACAAACAGGCTTGGAAAAGTGGCCTGAAGATGTCACTTAGGGCCTATGGAAATGGCACCATGTGCAAGAGGAATGGGCCTGAGTTCGAGTCACTTGGGAAGCAAATAAAGGAGGTTTTATTTTTGCTTCCAGAAGACTGAGGTGGACGGCACATGCTTCTAGAAAGGAGGTGTTTTATTTTCATAAATATTCGATTAAAAAGGTGATAAATAAAGGATTTTTAAATTGGATTATTTAGAAGAGATAAATATTGGATTAAACTCTTTTATTTATGATAATTAAAGGATAAAGTTATCAAAATAGAAGAGTGGTGGCCAAGTAAAGGACTCTAGCTAGTAATTTTGGCTATAAAAGGAAGAGTAAGGCTATTCTTCATTCATTCTTTTCTCTTCAAGAAAACCTCTCACAAATTCTCTAAAATTTCTCCTATTCTCTCTCACGAATTTTCTCTACCATTATTCTCTTTTTCTCTTTTCTTTTCTTCTTCATTCTTCTCCTCTCAATATTCCAAAAGCCGAAAGCTTGTTAAGATCAAGGCCATAGCTGAATCTCTGAAGGTTGAAGTGAAGATGCAATCGATTTCTTCAAGTAAGGGTAAGATTAGGTTAGATTCTCATTCTATTTCTTTTAAGGCTGTCGAAATTAAGATTCTAATACCCTTAATATCTCATGTCAAGAGATCTTCCGGGAATTACTAAGTGTTGACTACAAGGAAGGAGAAGTTCTTTTCCCGAAGGTACACCATAGGCCGCGTGTTTCCTAGTTATTCGGTGAATTTTGGGATTTAAGAATCTAAGGTAAGTCATATTTAACATTCGGCTAAGGGTTAATTGTTGTGAATAAATGTTAGAAATTGATCTAACATGTAGTTATAGGGATTTCGACAGAGGGATACAAGGATATCGGGACTTGAGAATTTCAAGGTAAGTTTTAAGTATACTAATCCTACTAGGATTTGGATTTATGGCCGAATGGTTTTTATTAAAATAGTAAGTGATTAATCAAATGTAGGAACTTGAGATCTAAATCAGAGATCATTCTTCGGGATTTTAAGGAATCATATAAGCAAATCAGTGTGTGTACCCTTACTAACCTTCAATAAATTACGTGGTAATTATTAAATATATGAATATGTATCGGTATGTGAATGTGGTTAAGTACCACAAATGTGGTAAGGAGTACCTGTGTATGTTTCCTACTTTTGATAGGATTATGAATGTGTTATATTCTCAAAAAGTGACATGAATGTGAATTTAAGTATGATATGAATGATATGTAATAATTGGGGCATTTGGGATATATGTGAAGGAAGAAAGTGAAGGTGTTGACTTCGTCTCACCAACGAAGGTGTTGACTTCGGTCTCACCAACGAAGGTGTTGGTTTCGGCCTCACCAACGAAATATGGTGGCTACGGCCCCATTGCGTGAATATGGTAACCGGTTACATTATTTGAATATAGTGTCTAATGACACAACGTAAGTGGGCGATGAGCACGCCGATCGCAATGATCGCAGCCGATGGTGTGTAGCGGATGGAGGGTTGACTTAGTAGTCCCCACGGTGTAATTGGCAGGTACGGGTGGTGTGTAGCGGATGGACAAATAGGCTTGGGTTGGGTTGCATCATTATTTGATTTGAATATGCTTTGATATGAATATGTATGCCTGGAATGTTGATTGTTAGTTTGTGTACACATTGAGTCTCATTGACTCACCCTTTGTGGGACTATTTTTCGTGAAATGAGCAAGAATGGACCGGCCTACAGGAGCTAAAGGTGGCCATGCATCACTTGAAGAATTTATTAGAATTTGGACTTTACTCAATTTTAGTATTTTCAATTTTATCTTTGGGTTTGAATGATGTAATAAGGCCATAAGGCCCAAGTTGGATGGTTTTATTTCCCTGCTTTTATTTTCAGCTTGTTATGTTATGAATTATTTTTGACTAAGTTTAATTAAATTTATTTTAAAAATAAACCCTAAATTGTTTTGTCACCAAAATTAAATGTTTTCTAAATTAAATAAATGGGTTTCCAACCTAAGCCCAACTCAAAACCAATATCTTTCTAAAAATTCACAAAAATTTTCTAAGTAACAAAAAAGAATTTGAAGCCGATTTTCTTAAGGAACATACCAGATCCTGGTTCAGCTCGTGGGCCGGTGTGGGGTGTTTCAATTTGGTATCAGAGCCCAGTTTTAAACTCTCGGCCTGTGGGCTAAGGCCCAAAACATTTTCAAAGCGAGCTAAAATGATTTTCCTTGAAAATTAAGCGAGTTTATGGCATGGCACCTAAGTCTCCGACCATGATCCACCGTGTAAGTACCCTAACTCTATGTGTAATTATGTGAATTATATTATGAACTTTAGAAGGGTAGGAAAGGAATGGAACGTAGAATAGAATGATAGGAACTTGAACCCTAGGACTAGTCTACTCAAACACAAATACATAAGACTTAATACTTACTCAAACAAACCTATGACTAAGTCACCGAAGTTAGGGTGTGGCAACCTCTCATGCGCATGTCTAGGAATGGTTTCGTGGGGGAGCTTGGTATTTAAGCAATCCGCGTGACTCACCTCCTCTCCACTCGAATCCTCGCCTCGTGCGTAGCTTTAGTTCACCCCGACCAAGAGGACTCGGTCATAAAGCAAACACAATAACTAAAACCCGAAAGGGAACTAGCATGTTTTTATAAAAATAACGAAACCCTAGTTTTAAAACTCTTAAAATTACCTTTTCAATTTGTGAGAACCATTTTTACAAAATTTTTCAAAAATTTTTTGATTTATGAAATTACAAAAATACCCAGTGGTAAATTACAAAAATACCCTTGGTTTATGAAATTCCCAAAATACCCACAGCTTCTTATCAAGATTTCATTACTTTATAAAATGTTCAAAACCCAAATTTGCAAATTATCAAAAATACCTTGATTTTGGAAAATTACGAAATTGCTCCTAACTTACAAAAATTACCAAAATGACCTCGATTTCCAAAATTTTTGCAACATCACCGCTTTGGAAAAATGAATTCTCAACGATAACCATCAAGTTTTGTAAATTTTGAACTACCCCGATTTATTAATCTTTACAAAGTTACCCTGGTTTGTGAAAAATTACCAAAATACCCCCGAGGTCTAAAATTACCAAAATCTCCGAATTTTAAAAATTTTCCAAAATACCCGGAAATTTAAAATCACCAAAATACTTTCTCGACAAAATCACCAAGGAACTTTTTCTTTTGAAAATTACGAAAATGCCCTCAGAGGAAAAATTACGAAAATGCCCTCGGGTAGTGGAAAAACAACAACAATGAAAACTACAACATTTCTCCGATCGAACGAAAGTTCATAATTGATTGTTAGATGTATGAATGAATGAAAAGATCAGTGTGCATGTATGAATACGAAAGAACCACTCTTAAATACTTTTTCATAAATCGTTTCGCGGTTAATCGAAGGAAACAAAAGTTTTGATGCATAAAACTCGTTAACTGATTAAATCGCGACGTTAGAAATAAGTTCTAGGGGACGTGAACTTAGAGATTGTGCCTAGAAAGTATGATGGTTCTATTAAGATCAGAGTGCGCAGCGTAAAGCATAGTGCGGTAAAGAAGGATGGTACGATCATTAGTAAGTAATTTCGAGGACGAAATTATTTTTAAGGAGGGTAGAAGTGTAACATCCTAGATTAGGGGTTATGCGTTTGTGCATAATTCATGAGTTAGTAGGTTTTGGCAGTGTTTGGAAGTGTATTAAGGGTTTTTAGACTTCTAGGATTGAAGAAGAAAGCTTTGGAAAATTATTGGTTTTAAGTAAAAAGGGAGCTAGGTAAATGAGGCTTTAAAAGAAACTCCGTGTGAAGCATGACACAAGGAACCATGTGGTAAAATGGCATGTTTTATGAATTATGAATGTGTTATGTGAATTCTAGAAATAATGAAATGTATGGAAATGTAAGGAAATGTCAGGAAACGTATGGAAATGTGAGGAAATGTAAGGAAATGTATGGAAATGTAAGGAAATGTAAGGAAATGTATGGAAATGTATGGAAATGTATGGAAATGTAAGGAAATGTGAGGAAATGTATGAAAATGTAAGGAAATGCAAGGAAATGTAAGGAAATGTCTTGTCTTGGAAATGTAGGAAATGTCCTGAAAATGTAAAGGAATAAAGAGGAAAGTGAACATTTATGGAAACTAGGAAATGTAAGGAAATGATTCAAAATGGAAAGTGAACATTTCGAAACTTGAAAATGTAAGAAAATGGCAAGTTTACTGAGCCGATCGAAAATTTTAGAAAACTTAGAAATGACTTTGAAATGTCAAGTTTTAAAGTTTTAAATAGGAGATTAAGGCTAAGGGGCCTTAAAAGAAAATGATGGTAAAATTTGACTCACAAACAAAGCTTGGAAAAGTGGCTCAAGATGTCACTTAGGGCCTATGGAAATGGCACCATGTGCAAGAGGAATGGGCTGAGTTCGAGTCACTTGGGAAGCAAATAAAGGAGGTTTTATTTTTGCTTCCGTAAGACCGAGGTGGACGGCACATGCTTCTAGAAAGGAGGTGTTTTATTTTCATAAATATTCGATTAAAAGGTGATAAATAAAGGATTTTTAAATTGGATTATTTAGAAGAGATAAATATTGGATTAAACTCTTTTATTTATGATAATTAAAGGATAAAGTTATCAAAATAGAAGAGTGGTGGCCAAGTAAAGGACTCTAGCTAGTAATTTTGGCTATAAAAGGAAGAGTAAGGCTATTCTTCATTCATTCTTTTCTCTTCAAGAAAACCTCTCACAAATTCTCTAAAATTTCTCCTATTCTCTCTCACTAATTTTCTACTATTATTCTCTTTTTCTTTTTTCTTTTCTTCTTCATTCTTCTCCTCTCAATATTCCAAAAGCCGAAAGCTTGTTAAGATCAAGGCCATAGCCGAATCTCTGAAGGTTGAAGTGAAGATGCAATCGATTTCTTCAAGTAAGGGTAAGATTAGGTTAGATTCTCATTCTATTTCTTTTAAGGTCATTTGTCGAAATTAAGATTCTAATACCCTTAATATCTGCTGCCAAGAGATCTTCCTGGATTTACTAAGTGTTGACTACAAGGAAGGAGAAGTTCTTTTCCCTGAAGGTACACCATAGGCACGTGTTTCCTAGTTATTCGGTGAATTTGAGATTTAAGAATCTAAGGTAAGTCATATTTAACATTCGGCTAAGGGTTAATTGTTGTGAATAAATATTAGAAATTGATCTAACATGTAGTTATAGGGATTTCGACAGAGGATACAAGGATATCGGGATTTGAGAATTTCAAGGTAAGTTTTAAGTATACTAATCCTACTAGGATTTGGATTTATGGTCGAATGGTTTTTATTAAAATAGTAAGTGATTAATCAAATGTAGGAACTTGAGATCTAAATCAGTAGATCATTCTTCTGGATTTTAAGGAATCATAAGCAAATCAGTGTGTACCCTTACTAACCTTCAATAAATTACGTGGTAATTATTAAATATATGAATATGTATCAAGCATGTGAATGTGGTTAAGTACCACAAATGTGGTAAGGAGTACCCGTGTATGTTTCCTACTTTTGATAGGATTATGAATGTGTTATATTCTGAAAAGTGACATGAATGTGAATTTAAGTATGATATGAATGATATGTAATAATTGGGGCATTTGGGATATATGTGAAGGAAGAAAGTGAAGGTGTTGACTTCGGTCTCACCAACGAAGGTGTTGACTTCGGTCTCACCAACGAAGGTGTTGGTTTCGCCTCCACCAACGAAATATGGTGGCTACGGCCCCATTGCGTGAATATGGTAACTTCGGTTACATTATTTGAATATAGTGTCTAATGACACAACGTAAGTGGGCGATGAGCACGTTGACTGCAGCGACTGCCTTCGATGGTGTGTAGCGGATGGAGGGTTGACTTAGTAGTCCCCACGGTGTAATTGTCGTGCACGGGTGGTGTGTAGCGGATGGACAAATAGGCTTGGGTTGGGTTGCATCATTATTTGATTTGAATATGCTTTGATATGAATATGTATGCCGGAGTGTTGATTGTTAGTTTGTGTACACATTGAGTCTCATTGACTCACCCTTTGTGGGACTATTTTTCAGAAATGAGCAAAGAATGGACCGGCCTGGCAGGAGCTAAAGGTGGCCATGCATCACTTGAAGAATTTATTAGAATTTGGACTTTACTCAATTTTAGTATTTTCAATTTTATCTTTGGGTTTGAATGATGTAATAAGGCCATAAGGCCCAAGTTGGATGGTTTTATTTCCCTGCTTTTATTTTCAGTTGTTATGTTATGAATTATTTTTGACTAAGTTTAATTAAATTTATTTTAAAAATAAACCCTAAATTGTTTTGTCACCAAAATTAAATGTTTTCTAAATTAAATAAATGGGTTTCCAACCTAAGCCCAACTCAAAACCAATATCTTTCTAAAAATTCACAAAAATTTTCTAAGTAACAAAAGAATTTGAAGCCGATTTTCTTAAGGAACATACCAGATCCGGTTCAGGCTCGTGGGCCGGGTGTGGGGTGTTTCAAGAAGACTGCCGCAGCATTATGGAAGAGGCTAGAACAAATATGTATGTTGAAAACTCTAACCAGCAAGTTGCATATGAAGCAACGACTTTATGCTCATCGTTTGGAGGAAGGTGCGTCTGTGCACGAACACTTAACAGTGTTTAAAGAAATTCTCTCAAACTTGGAGGCCATGGAGGTTCAGTATGATAAGGAAGATCTAGGGTTGATTCTACTTTGTTCGTTGCCCCCGTCTTATTCAACCTTTAGAGACACAATTTTATATAGCCGCGAGTCTCTCACAATTGATGAGGTTTATGATTCTTTGACTCGTGTATGATAAGATGAAGCATCTTATGGTTAAACCCGACTCCCAAGGAGAGGGTCTTATTGTTCGTAGGAGACAAGATAGGAATGCTGATGATGATCGTAGAAGGACACAGGAAAAGAATCCTCGCGGTAAATTTAAGGGTAGATCAAAGTCTTCAAACAGAGGTAAAACTTGTAACTTCTGCAAGAAGAAAGGGTACATTAAATCTGAGTGCTATAAGCTACAGAACAAGATTAAAAGGGAGGCTGCGAATCAAAGGGAAAACAACCGTAAAAATTCTCGTGAAGGCGATATTGTAGAAGACTACGGTGATGGTGAACTTCTAGTCGCTCACAACAATTTTAAAGAGAGCGAGGAGTGGATACTTGACTCAGGCTGCACCTTCCACATGAGTCCCAATCGGGATTGGTTTACAAATTACGAAACGGTGTCTGAAGGTGTTGTTTTGATGGGAAATAATGCTTCGTGTAAAATCGCAGGTGTTGGAACAATTAAAGTTAAGATGTTTGTTGGAGTTGTCAGAACACTTAGTGACGCATTTACATGTTCCAGAATTGAAGAGAAATTTAATTTCGTTGAGTACTCTTGATTCAAAAGGGTGCAAATACACAGCTGAAAGTGGGATGTTGAAGATTTCCAAAGGTTCCCTCATTGTGATGAAAGGGCAGAGAAAGACTGCCAAGTTATATGTTTTATAGGGTTCTATCATTATTGGTGATGCAAATTGCCGCTTCTCTTTCTTTGTCGATGATGATATTACTAAACTTTGGCATATGCGCCTAGGGCATATGAGTGAGAATGGCATGGCAGAATTGAGCAAAAGAGGACTTCTTGATGGGCAAGGAATTTGCAAACTAAAGTTCTGTGAGCACTGTGTTTTTTGGGAAACAAAAGAGAGTTCGATTCAACAGAGGAATCCATAACACGAAGGGAACATTAGAGTATATTCATCTGATCTGTGGGGGGCATCAAGAGTGCCTTCAAGAGGTGGAGCTAATTATATGCTAACTTTTATTGATGATTTTTCCAGAAAAGTTTTGGCATTCTTCCTGAAGCAGAAAAGCAATGTGTTTTCCGCATTTAAGTCTTGGAAAACTATGATTGAAAAACATACGGGAAAACAAATAAAATACCTCCGCACAGATAATGGCTTAGAGTTTTGTTCTGATGAGTTTAATAAACTGTGTAAGTCAGAAGGGATCGTGAGACACTTGACAATTCGTCATACTCCACAACAAAACAGCGTTGCAGAACGAATGAACAGAACGATTGTGGAGAAGGTTCGATGCATGTTGTCAAATACCAACTTACCAAAGTCATTTTGGGCCAGCGACCTTCATCGCATGTTTTTGATCAACCGATCTCCATCCGCTGCCATTGAGAAAAAGACTCCACAAGAGGTATGGTCCGTAATCCCGCTAATTATTCCGATTTAAAGATCTTTGGGTGTCTCCGCGTATGCTCATGTTAATAATGGAAAATTGGAACCAAGATCCATTAAATGTGCTTTTCTTGGTTATAAAGTGGTGTAAAAGGGTATAAGTTATGGTGTCCTCAAAATAGAAAAGTTGTGATTAGCGTAAATGTTGTTTTTGATGAAACCGCTATGCTACCTAACTTATCTCTTAAAGACTCTTCCAATAAAGAAAATCAAAAGCGGTGGAGAATCAGACAATACAGAGTCAACTCCTCAAGCCAAGATTTAAAATTGAGAATAGAGTTGCTTCTTCACCACAATACTCTATCGCCAAAAATAGAACTAGAAGAGAAATTAAACCTCCAAAGAAGTATGCTGAGGCTGACCTAGTTACTTATGCTTTAAATGTGGCTGAAGATATAGATGCAAACCAAGAGCCGTCAAATTATTTTGAGGTGGGTAGCTGTGAAGACTCAGAAAAGTGGATGTTTGCTATGCAAGAGGAAATAGAATCACTCCACAAAAAAAAACATGGGATCTTGTGAAACTTCCTAAAGGTAAAAAGGTCGTTCGCTGTAAATGGGTGTTTAAAAAGAAAGAAGGAACTCCAGGAGTTGAAGAACCCAGATATAAAGCAAGGCTTGTTGCAATGGGTTACAGTCAAATTTCAGGAGTGGACTTTACAGATGTGTTCTCCCCAGTTGTGAAGCATAGTTCGATTCGAGCTTTGCTTGGTATTGTGGCCATGCAAGATTTGGAGCTTGAGCAGTTAGATGTAAAAACTGCATTTTTGCATGGAGAGCTTGAGGAAGATATTTACATGCAACAACCAGAGGTTTTACAGTCTCAGAAAAAGAGGACTATGTTTGCTTGTTGAAAAAGTCTCTTTACAGTTTGAAACAGTCACCAAGATAGTGGTACAAGAGGTTTGATTCCTTTATGACTTCTCATGATTTTAAAAGAAGTAGTTTTGATAGCTGTGTTTACTTTAAGAAAAACAGTGATGGTTCTTTTTTTGTATCTACTTTTTATGTTGATGACATGTTGATAGCAAAGAAAAGATAAAGGAGAGATAAGAAAGGTCAAAGCCCAACTAAGTGAAGAATTTGAGATGAAAGATTTAGGACCAAAGAAAGAAGATACTTGGTATGGAGATTCTCGAGAGATAGAAAAGCAAGTAAATTGTACCTAAGTCAGAAGGGGTACATTGAGAAAGTTCTTTGCAGGTTCAATATGTAGAGTGCTAAACATGTTAGTACTCCTTTAGCAGCCCATTTTCAGACTTTCATCGGCTTTGTCTCCACAATCGATGATGAGATTGAGTACATGTCACATGTTCCATACTCTAGTGCAAAGGGGATCTCTCATGTATGCCGTGGTCCTGCTCACGTCCGCATTTATCATATGCATTCAATGCGATTAGCGAGATACATGGGGAATCCCAGAAAGAACATTGGAAAGCGATTCAGTGGATTTTAAGATACTTACGAGGTACTACTGATGTTTGCTTACGCTTTGGAAGAACTAGAGATGGAGTCATTGGGTATGTTGATGCTTTGATTTTGGCTTTGAGACCTTGATATAAGAAGATCTCTCACTTTGGTTATGTCTTTACAATCGGAGGTTGTGCAATCAGTTGGAAAGCTACTTTGCAAACTACAAATCACTTTGTCTACCACCAAGCCGAGTACATGGCGATTAATCGGCTTGTAAAGAAGCTATTTGGTTGAAGGGACTCTTTAGTGAGCTCAATGAAGACCTTCAAATCAAAGACAAAGATTTTGTGATCAGAGTGCCATCTTCCTTACAAAAGATCAAATGTTTCATGAGAGAACAAAACACATTGATGTTCGGTATCATTTTGTTCGTGATATTATTGCTCGTGGTGATATTCTTGTGAGCAAAATTAGTACTCATGAAAATCCTGCAGATATGATAACTAAGCCACTTCCTATAACCAAGTTTGAGCATTGCTTAGACTTGGCTGGTGTTTATTGTTGAAGTTAAACCCTTAAGGGGTTTTATGGAAGAGGTGGAGAACTTGTTCGTTGAGAGTTCGCGATGAAGAACTTGTTTATTGAGAATTCGTGCCAAGGTGGAGATTGTTAGAATTAAGTGACCCAAATTCTTATTTAAATAAAATACAATGGTAAAATAAAATAAAAGAAGAATCCCTATAGAATTACACTTCTTTTATTTTATTTTGAATAAGTTTTTAAACCTTATTAAACTCCATCTATTTGATATTGATTAGAATAAGGAGTTTCAATCTTACTACTCCTATTAGAATATGGCTTTATAAGCCTATAAATAGACATGGTCTATTCCTCTTGTAATTAATTTGAATTCGACATAGTGAATTTTCTTCTCCTCTGCCGTGGTTTTTTCCCGAAAGGGTTTCCACGTAAAATCTGTGTGTGTTCTTTATTTTTATTTCTATTTTTTTCTTTGCGATATATTGTCATTACCGACGTTATATTTTTCTCATATAGCTCGTACATAATTTAGTCTATTTAGATTTAAATATAGTATCCTAACTCGAGGTTTTATACATGTGATATAGAATTGCTTAGGTGCTTTAGATGGAACCCACATCAAGATTAGGGTTCCAATAGTTGATAAATCTAGATATCGAACGCAAAAAGGTGACATAGCAACAAATATGTTAGGTGTTTGTACACCTGATATTCATTTTATTTATGTTCTTCCTGGTTGGGAAGGTTCTACTGCTGATGGACGAGTTCTTCGATATGCCATTAGTAGGAGACATGGACTAAAAGTTTCTCATGGTAAAGTGCAAAATTATAGGAATTTGAATTAGTTTTTAAGATCATACTTTTTTGGGAAATTAACCATGACAAATAGTTTCTTCTTATAAGTTGTTATTATCTAGTTGATGCTGGATACACAAATTGTTGGGCCTTTTAGAGGACAAAGATATCATTTGAATGAGTGGCGTCAGGGTTACCAGCTAAGTACTCCGAATAATTTTTCAATATGAAACATATTTTGTGTTATTAAAACTTAGACGGGGAATACTTAGGAGTCCATTATTCTATCCTGTGAGGGTGCACAATAGAATCATTATTGCATGTTTCTTGCTCCATAATTTTATTCGAACCTATATGAGTCTTGATCCTATTGAAGCGGAGTTGGAAGAAGGATTACCTTGTAATGCCCCAAAAGTTAGGGGTTATAATTTTTTCTTAATTTCACGTTTTGCTTGCTCAGCTGGTTATTTGAGGGTATTTGAGGGTTCTAGGGAGATATGGGTTCGAGTTTGAGCCTTGAAAATATTTTAGTTTCTGGCCCCTTTAGTGGAGAAGGCTGTTGGCAGTAGGGATTAAGTAAATTTGTGTGTGTTTTAGAAACACAAGCTGAGCTTGTAGCTCAGCAAGATGGTGCGTCATTGGGAAGGCATGGAGAGTGGGGTTCGAATCTTGCAAGGTGCAAATAGAGCCTTTTTATTTTGTACTTGAGAGTGGAGGAAGTAGAGTTTGGATCAAACTTTTCAAGGGGAGTTGGAGACTTGGTCAACAGGTTTGAATGGGATGCTAAGAGTGATTCAAGGAGAGGATAGTGAAGAAAATCAAGGGACGGAGGAGAGTAGGGGAGTTGGTCGAATGTGGGAGTGTGGCTAAGGGGGATATTTTGGCCAGGGGGTGGAATTTGGAAGCAAATTCGGCAGCTTTGAATTTGTGTAGAAACTGAAAATTTCTCTATGCTACTACCTCTTTTGTTCTTTTCGAGTTTGTTTCAATTAGACATTTCGGCTAAGAGTTCTTTTGGAAGCATTTCGAGATTTCTCCTTGGTAGCATTTCGTGCACTTTCTCATTCCCTTCTTCATATCTTTCGTGTTTTTTTTATTCTTCTTTCTTTTGCTAATAGCCTAAACATTGGGTTGGCCGAATCACTACCCTTCTTCCCATTTCTCTTCACACCTCGTTTGTCTCTTGTCTTTTTCTCTAAGCTGTATACTTGCACTTCTTCCTCTCTTGTTTCTCTGATAGTCCATCGCAAACTTTCTGAAAACCTTGTTCCTTCTTCGGTAAACCGAACCTACTTACTTTTTTCTGTCTCTAATCCCTTTTGTTCTCTGTTGTGAGGGCCGAAACCTCTTGTTGGACAACTGCCGAATTTTTGTGATGCTTTGGTAACTGGGAGTAATGCTAGTAATTCTCGTAATTCGGTTATAGTTAGATCGATTGTGATTATTCGAGCAAACTTCGATTTCCCCTTTTTCCCTGTGGGGGGCTGAATGTTGGATGATTGCTAACACTCTTTTGTTCATCCAATATTTCTAGGGACCCGTTTACATTAGCCAAGGAGCAAGGCCGATTCATCATTACTCTGTGGGGATTGCGTCTCGTGGTAAGTGATGTTGGATTAGGGTACTTCAACGTTATGAATCTGGGCGTTGAGACTAACTAATGATCTTTGTAATCATAGGTACCTTAGGGAGTAGTCTCAAACAGCAATCCATAACAGGTGTGTAATCTCACACCTCTGCTTATTCTGTGAATGCTTTGATCTGTGAACTGGCTAAAAGCCAAAATATCGAAAAGCCAGATTATCGGCATCTGAGATCACTCGAGTGTGCGAGCTCGTAATGATAAACCGAATTTGTTATGGTGAATAACTCCATGAAAGTTCAATTGAGTTGGGGAAGGATAACTCAATGTAAGGAGAATGCACGCATGGAATCAAAAAGAAAAGAAAGAGAATAATCACCTTAAATGGAAGTTCTACGGGTGAGGCGGATGAATTGGTGCGTCGAAAAAAAAGTAAGAAACAAGGCAAAATAACCAGAGTAGATAAAAAGAAAAAAAGAAAAGATTTCGTGCAAGTATTGTGATGTAAAAGATTGTTATATAATTATCATTGAAGGCCTTGGAGTTAATCCATGAAGAGTGGGCATGTGAAAGAGCCTTGGTGGAAGGTTCAATTTGAACTTGTGGTGCCATTTTCTCATTATCGAATTTGTTTCATTTTAAATGCCTATGTTGGGGTGATTTTAAGAGAGTCATGTCTGCTTGGGAGAGTTCATTTTGGTGAGAAGATGTGGATTGTGTTGGCTGATGATCTTTGCCTCTACACCGTGTTGGCTGGTGTTTTATGTCGACAATGATCGATGATTCGGTGTTTTGGTTCTCATCCTTGAAGAGTTTTTATTCTAATTGTAGGCGCTTTCTTCTTAGAGGTGTAAACGAAGTATTTCTGAAAGATTTGTGCCATATATTTCTAATAAAATATATTTTATTGCTGAGAAAAAGAATTAATGTGTAACTACTCTTGTAGTTAATCTATTTCCTTTGCCAAATTACAATGTAAAGTCACTCTGTGTTGCTGATGGTGCTATTATTATTTAGTTTAGTTAGATTAGTATTTTCATAAAAGTTGTATTAGGGATATGTTATAAGAATAATTAGAGTTTATTTTTATTATTGAAGTTAATTTTATTTTACTGATAATTAGAAGTGGAAATTACGTCAAACTAGTCTTCTTCGTTCTCGAGACTTCAATTAGAAGTACTTGAAGCGTAGTTATTCTTTCTTCGGCTGACCATTCCAATTATTACAAGCTTACAAATCATTACCATCCATAGCTGCCGCAATCAAATTAGCCTTGGATTCAATTACGAAATTAGCCACTCCGATTCCCTCATCTTGCTACTGCTAGATTCAATTTGTCATGTTGTCCAAGGGGCACCAATTTGCTTCTCCAATCGTTGAACCAACTCGCCTTGCACCCATTGCCTTGACTGCGAAAGCATTGCCGCTACCATATGTTCTTCATAGAAGCTTTGTTGCTTCGATTAGTTGCTATTGCAAATTGTTGTAATCTCCTTGTGGCAACCAAATTGGGTAATTTTTCATTGCCAATTTCATTGCCAATCTGTCGCACCGATAGTCACAAGTACTAGCAGCCAAAATTCTTCAAATCTTTGCCATCTATTTGCTACTGCCGCTGTGCTCCATTTAGCTGCTGCCTATTTTGCTCTAAGTAATTGTTGCCGCAAGTTTGTTCAAAGTATCTCCATCGCCTTCAAGATCTGTTAGACTTAATTAGTTAGAGTAAGTACTAAACGGAAGTGACTTGATTTAGATTTATATTGTTTAATTTAGGATTAATTTAATTTGAATTCATGCATGATTAACTTGTTAGTTTTGATTTAGAGATGAGTTGTTAGGTTGACGATTATTTGTAGCGTATGGTTATTAATTAGATAAATTCGGATTAAAGATAGAAATTGGTTATTGTTAATTAGGTTACATTAAAAATTTTTTAAGATTAAAACTAGACTAATGGCCTTGCAAATGATAACTTAGAATGAATTTTAATGAAATCGTATAATTTTCTCTTGAAGCGAAAGAGTTGAGCGAATTGTTGAAAGCGAAAATCGTCAAGGAGTCATTGCTTCTAAGTATGGAATGCTTAGATATTTCCGTTTGCAATCACTAAATTTTTATTGCTCGGATAATTTAAATGCATGCCTTCATAATATTTATTCATGAAATTGATTTAAGTTGGTTTTGATTGTGCCTAAAAATTGTTTTTATCATTATAAAATTAATGTGTTGGAATCTTTTGAACATAGACGGCATGCCCTGTGGAGTATAAGCAACTATGTGTGTGAAACTAGTTTGGCACCTAGAGGTGGCGTGTACTCAATTGGTAAGTCACCTAATAGCTAGAGGAATAGATTCCACAAGTAATTTATATCGCAAAGATCTTAGCACATATGGGTGTCAAGCTAGAGGCAATATCGGATGTGGACTTTGTGAGCGTGAGATCTCATTACAAAGTACTTTTAGATTGCCTCTTCTTCTTATTTTTTTTTCACTCTAACAAGGGAATATGTTTGACTTCTAGACTCAGTTGTCCGCAAAACTTTCAAATTGATAGACTCCATTGCCACTGGTCGGTCAAACTCTTTAATTATTCATGACTTGATCAGAACAAATTAGATTAGATTAAATTAAATAGAATGTACAGTTGTGTATAATTTGAGAGGAGATTGGGCGAAGAATCCATTTCTTGTCATGATGTTTGGAGAGGTAAAATCTTTCTATTTTTAAATTTAGATCATCAAAGTTGTTCTGCTTTAGAGCTATGACATATATAAAATAAATTAAGAGAAGATTCATATATTTTTTAATATACTTTCTTTTATCGATCATAGAAATAATAATTTTATCACCAACGGAAAAGGAAACAAACTAAGCACACATATCTTTTATTGCTGGCTGTCAAATTTATTTAAATATAGTATTACATAATATAAAAGAAAATAGTAGCAGTGCAAACTATTTTATTTTGATTCGATAGCCTTACCACCACACATAGATTGCCTAGATACCATAGATAGCAATTAATCCGCCGCGTGGATTCTGGCGGTTAATACTTGATGGTCATCATCTGGTCCAATAGTTACCCTTACGGTAAATCCATAATTGGTATCTTTTGCGTGCCAGAAGGGAAGATCATTTATAATATTTTTCCACTCAATGGAGTCATCAGATTTTTTATTTTTGACGATAATGGGATCATTAATATTGAACAGCTTAGTACAGACCTGCAATTGATAAATGAATGGATTATCATATATGCTATAATATATTTTATTTTTTAAAAGAAATAGTTAAGCTTTAATATAATTACCATATGAAAAAAGTGAGGTCAGTCTGATACTATACCATGGGAAATAATTAATCAGAAGTTGAGAGATTAATATTTACCTTATTACGGGTCCAATAAATGAACCACCAGATATCACCGACTTTATACACAATAATTCCGAACTTATAGTTGTCTGGAACATCCAGCGGAAAGCTTCTTCCTTCTCCATTGTTGATATTCGGAGGAGCTCCGTAGTACGACCATTCCAATTGTAGATCATAGCCAGAATAATCTGTGATAAAAATAGTAACATTAGCAGCCATTTGTAGTTGGTTTATACAAATTTCAGCTATATACTGAGTCTGATTTTTTATTTGCCCGTGTTGTGCTTCATGCAGGGTTCCATACACACATATTTATACACAGGTTTATTACTTAACCAAGGTTATGACCTCATCAAAAGTTCTAACTATATTTATAGCGTTGTAACTATAAAACTTTCAATTCATTGTCCCGAAAATGTGACTATATCTATAGCGTTGTAACTATAAAACTTGTCCTTTTCCTTTTCTTTCAATTCGTTGTCCCAAGAATAGATAATATACTTTTTCTATAACATAAATCTATAACCACCAAATCTATAACTAGCATTCTTAATTTATTAATTTTTTTCACTAATGATATTACAAAATCGCATATGCAGTAAAAACTGACAAATGCCCTATATCCCTTTAACAAACAAATCATATCCAAAAGCAAACGCACACACCTACAAAATTACAAAAAACTTCACAAAATTTAGAAAACCCCTTCAACAAAAGCCGCTCATAGGTCAAAAGAACAAACACCATCATCTAATCCACTTAATACACCAGTAACAGCAAACTACGCACTTGAACCTATCATAATTATCGCAGACCATACTCACCACCAAGCTTGAGTTTGAGATATTAAGCTTTCAAATATATAGATTTTTTTTAAAGGAAAAAAATTGCATATCCGTACCGACTCATTTGTATTCGACATTTATGGATTTGGAACGAGGTAAAAGAGCTCTGGTAAGTAGAGTTTTGGCCACTTTGATAGTTACTTTTTTTTTGTTTTGTTTTTTTTTTTTGATACTTTGGTATTTAGATCTATTTTGGTTGCTAAATTTGAAAGAGTGTAAAAGTTTAATAACGTGGCACTTTGAAATTGTATTATGTCATTAGGTTCAATTTTTTTAGCGTGTTAGGGCAGGGAAGATCGTTTTTTCTTTTCTTTCTACTCTTAACTCCACAGCAGCCTGACAGGGTCATTTCCAGTTTCACTCTTTAGCAGCTCACATCTTTCCTTGTTTATTTTACAGGTTAGTTTTGCTTCACCTCTAATCTGCAATATTTGTTCTAATCTGCAATATTTTACAGGTTCTTTGAAGCAGGACATATGATAAACATACATATTGCTCAGTTGTATGTCACACACGGCCGTGTGGATAAGCCCATGCCATGTGCATATTAAAAAAGCTTTAAAAAAAAGGCATACTTTCATCTAAAACTTAGTACCAAGCCAAATCAAAATAAACCATTTCCATACTTTAAAAACACATTTAAACAAGCCTAAAACATGCCAGAACAATCAGCTTAAGTGCCTAATCAATGTGTTCTCATTGACACCACAATTCAATTATCAACCTCAATTCACATGACACATAAACTATTTGCATTCAAATTTATAAGTGCATACATAAAATTCACACCAAACTTATATTTTCTTCTTTAGATAAGGTTTATATCAAAAGACCAAAACAAACATATTCACACCAAGATTAAAGGCACATACACAAGTAAGCTTATACCAAGCTTAATACATAACATTTGTAATAAGTATCCGAGCATATACAAATACACCTATTACATATGAGCCTTATACATGTCATTTATAACCGTCAAAACGTTAAAAAACTACCAAAATGATCAGCGGATAGTGTGATAGGCTCCGATAAGATTTAACTGATTAAGCTTTCCGATGGTCTATAAAACATAGGAAAACAACTACGTAAGCATTTAATGCTTAGTAAACTCGTATAAGATAAACTTGTCGTTCCTTAATATTTAATCATTCAATCATGCTTATTAAATCATATAGTACTTGACTTGCCTAAACCGCACAATTCACATCATTAGTTAAATAACTTAACAATTCATCATCTATGAAACATAGGATACAACATGAAAAGAGTTAGATTTACTCGCATTACTTCACATATGTAACATCCTAAAAATGGGGCTAATTGGAATTAAATTATTTTCCCTATGTTTGAACTGCGGTGATATTATTTATGGAATAATAAAGGTTAATTAAGGGTCTTGAGTAGGCTCGGTTTAGTAGAAAATTTCTTTTCTTAAACTTTAAAGGCAGGGAGCCTTAGCAAGAGGGGGTTATAAGAATAAATGACGGATTTCTGACATAAAAATCAGCTGGGTTAAGTGGCAAAAGGAGGGCCACTTAGGGGTTACATGTGACGCCATCAAGAAACAAGGGAGAGCCTTGGTTCGAGTCACAAAATTCTCTCTTTTTGCACTATATGTTGGACGGCAACAAGGGGGAGAGTCCTTCTCAGTTTAAATTCTTTTTAATAATGGGGATAATAATAGGATTAAATTAGATTTTAACTAGATTAATTAGTAGATTAATCTTTAAGAGTTGGCAGAGGAAAAATAGCCTTGTTTTTAATTCAAAGTAATTTGAATTAATTCAAATAATTAGTCAGCAGCAAATCAAGGAGTTTGCCGAATTTGAACTCCTCATGAGAGGGGTGGACGGCAAGTAATAGGGGAGGGAGTGCCGAAAATTACTTAGGCTATTCATCTTTTAGTTTTCTTCCTCTCTTCCTTCTCTACTCTCAAAACTCTCTCATCTTTTAGTCTTTTCTTTTTCCCCTTTTTGTTCTTTCCAAAACCGAAACCTTCCACTAACACCTTCCTCTCCTTTTTGCTCTATCGAAACATCAAAATCTCCCCTACACTCTCTCTTGCCGAAACTCCATCTCCTTCTCCCATTGTTTTCTTTCCCCAATAGCCGAATTCACTCCCTTGGTTTGCCGAAAATTTCCTTTCTCTATTTAAATAATACTTTGGCTGAATATTGGAGGTAGCATAGATCTCTTCAGATCCTTTTTCGGTTGATAAGGTAAGTAATGGCCGAATGTCTATCTCTTCTTTTCCTTCTTTTCTGTCGACATCTAGGAAAGAAAGAGCCAATTTTGGGCATTTGATGGCAAGGATAATAATAATCTTTTGAAACCGATTTGTTATAGGCCTTCAAAAGTTGGAAGCGAGCAAGTAGGTTCATCGTCCCCTGTCAATCGAATTCGGTAAGTAAGGGTAAGGTTTATTTTAGTATTCAAAGCCGAAGGCTATTAGTTTCTTTACTAACCGATGGTAGTTGACAAAGCAGATTCGGGAATTGAGTACTGTGGTTGGTAGCCGAAAGGGTAAAGGTAAGGTTTCGGGTTCGCAAGGAACCCTTCTCTAATAATTTGATTTGGCCGAGTAGGCCATAATACTAACCCAAGTGTTGGCCGAATATAGGGACAAGTAGATCTAGGGAGGCCGACTTCTCTTTTCGGGATTTAGACTTCTAGTTGGTGACAGGTGTGTACATACACACTTATAATTATCTAAATGTACTCAACTGTTGTGTGTGCTAACCTGATCTATGTAGATTTGGATTTAATACCATGAATGGTATAAGCAAGGATCCGGGTAAGTCCCTGATTGACTATGTGATTTGATGATGCTTTTGGGAAGCACGATGTGTGGTTTACGATTAATGATAAATTTCTTATACGTGATTGGACATATGATGGTATGAATATTGTGATTGTTGGGTATGGGTTGATGAGAGGAGGTGTAACATCCCAAAATTGGGCCTAGGAGAATTGAGCCCAATGGGCCTTAGGCGTAGTAGCGTTTGAATTTTTAGAGAATAAGAGATCGGCTTAAATGTAAGTTAGACCTATTGGATAAGTGATTTTAGAAGGTTAGAGGGGTTCTATGAAGTCCCGGGATCAAATATTGGCTTTGGGGAAATTTTGGTTTTAGGTGAAAAAAACCCTAGAAGTTGGCAGATAGGCCTTAAGAATAAAATATGGAGGAAAATGACACAAGTGGAGTGTGTGGTGTAGTGGCAAAGTGACGCCACATAAGAGACAAGGGAGTGACGCCACAAGGAAGGAAGGAGGTCCAAGGTTCAAGTCTTGGCTTTTGCATTTTGGTTTCTTTTTGCTTGGACCTTAGAATTTGGCCCATAGTTTATATTTAGTTGCGCATGGTCTAAGACACAAGTGGAGCTTGTGGTAAAGTGGCTAGCAGCGTGGATTATGTTGCAAGGGAGCCTGGGTTTGAATCTCATGAAAAGCAAGGGAGTATTTATTTTATGATTGGACTGGCAAGAGTTTTAGTTGAATTTAAACTCTACGAGGAAGGGATCCCACATCGGAAAGACACAAAGAATGAAGGTGAAGAGCTAGCTATATAAGGAGCATCCTAGAAGGAGAGTAAACACATCTTGGAGGCGTTTGGGCACAAGAGTGGTCGGAGCGCTGATTAGCCCTGTGGTCCTATCGGTGTGTAACTCTCTCTACTAGTTGTAGAGCGGAAAATGCCGAAATGCCGCTTACATGGCATTAGTAGCCACACGAGCGCAAGCAAGCGCACGTGTGGGGCTTCGACGCGATAGTTGAGGCCATCGGTAGTATTCTTGTGGGTTGGGCTGCTTGGGCCTCGATGGGTCGAAGTGGGCCCAATGGGCCCGTGGGCCCATATAAGTAAATTGCATGATTGGTTAGTATATGTTGAACTAGACTAGGTGGAACTTATATACGTGGCTAGATTTGTGCTAGGTGGGCCACACGAGCATGTGGGCTCGGATGGGCCGAAATCGAGTTTTAGGCCCAATCGTCCAGTACGACCAGAAATGGTAGCTGAGTCGCTAGTGGCGACATTAGGCCTTCTCAGTAAGGCCATTGCAAGTGTAAATTTACGAAAATACCCTTGGTGGGTAAATTACGAAAATACCCTTAGTAGGTAAAATTACTGTTATACCCTTGAGGTTGATTAGCATGATTATGTTGTTTAGTTCGCCGATTGTAGGGGAAGGCTTGATCTCGCATATCTCGGGTTGTGGCTAGTGCTCGAAAAGTGCTAAGGAAGGGGGATCTAGTGCGTTAGATCTTGATCTACGGGATTTGATAGTCGCATTAGGAATCAGGTGTGTAAACTAACACGCTTCTCGCTTTGTATATGTTTGATAAACCGATTGATTGGTAAAATCGAAACAAAGATGGTTGAGTGATATGATACCCTATGGGGTATGTGCACGATTCAAGTAAGTCTGTTTCATTATGAGTAATCGTTTATTGATACATGATGTCATGATTTATGATGTATGTGCTATGAGATGCAACGTTAAACATGTTTGCATGATTTGAATACTATACATGAGTTGGTATGATGATGGGTGATATGAAAGGAGGGGGAAGTGATATTCGTGTCGACGGACACCGTGGTTTTGGTACCACATTGTGACTACGGTCACCGTGAGGTTTGGCACCTCCGAGGGTTTGGCACCTCATAGCGTCTCGTCCCCAGTGGCTTAGCGGCCACGATGGGTTGGCCCCACGCTTTACATTATGGGATTGACGCCATGATTTGGTATCACACGATGGGTTGGCCCCATCACTTGATTCGTGACTTCATCACCAAATGATTTGGTATCATATTTGTGTCTTTGGGACACCAAAGTGGTTTGGCACCACAAGTATTGACGGATATTGTGACTTTAAGTCACCGGTGGTTTGGCACCACCAGTGGTTTTGGTACCACACGGGGTAGAAAAGGTGTTTGGAAGGCTAGGCTGGGTGCATATCGTAACTTGTGCATGTTAAACCTGTTTATGATTGGTGTATGATTTTTAACTAAATCGGGGAAAAGGGCTACACACTGAGTCTTGGTGACTCACATTTTTCCTTTAACATTTTCAGGTGATGCGTAAAGATGGACCGGGTTCGGAGAGGACACAAGGTGGCTCATACAGAAGAAGATATTTGGATTATTTTAACCATTTTTAATATTGAGTATTTTGTTTTAAGTATGGGTTGTAATAAGGGCCTTACTATTATTTTGGTATTATTTTAATTATGGCTTGATTAAACTGAACCACTATGTGAAGAGGATTTTATCTTAGCAACCTGCTTATTCAAAATAGTATTTAATAAAGTTTAAATTCAGACAATTTTATAACACTAAGGTTTTTCATATTACTTTAAATGGACATGGTTTTCAAAAGTTAACAAACTTTCATGATTATTCCAAGTCAAAAAGATTTTCAACCGTCTTTCTGCAGTGAATAACCTGATCCGGTCAAGGCTCGTGGGCCGGGTTTGGGGGTGTTACAGGAGGGGGCAGTGATATCGTGTCGACGGACACCAGTGTTTTGGTAACACAATAGTGACTACGGTCACCAGAGGTTTGGTACCTCCAGAGGTTTGGTACCTCGTCGCGTCTCGTCCCAGTGGCTTAGCACCACAGTGGGTTGGCCCCACATATTATAATAAGGGATTGACGCCAGTGATTTGGCATCACACGATGGGTTGGCCCCATCAATCAATTGTGTCCACTTTGACACCGGAGGTTTGGCACCTCCAAAGTGATTTGGCATCACATTGTGACTATATGTCACCAAAGTGTTTGGCACCACCACCGGTGGTTTGATACCGCATGTGGTAGACAAAGGCGTTCGGTTGGCTAGGTCGGTGCATGACTTGGTACATAATGGTTAATTATATGTTGTGTATGAAATTGCTTAAATCGGGGGAAGGGTTACATACTGAGTCTTGGTGACTCACCTTCTCCTTTACTTTTTCAGGTGACACATAGGTCGCGGATGTAGAGCCGGGTGGACTCGAGGTGGCCATGCAGTGGATTTGAATTAAATGAACTTTAAACTTAGTTATTTTATTTTTACTGTTGGGTAAATTCTATTTCGGATGTAATAAGGCCTCCTGATGTGTTATTCTGTTATTCTTCATATGTTGAATACTCTATTTTAAACTATTTCACTGATATTGAATTGAATACACAAGTTTCCTCAAATTAAACCGAAAATGTTTTATCGTGCCATCGGGCACATTTGGAATTTGTATAATAACTTGACTTAAATAAATTTCCAAATTAAATTAAGTATGGTTTTAGCAAGGTCACTAAAATAAAAGGTTTTTGACAACTTAAGGTGATTTAAAAAGTGTTTCTCAAAAAAAAAAAAGGTTTTTCCCTGTAACAAACTAGATTCGGCCATAGTGTTTGGGCCGGGTTTGGGTTGTTACAACATACCTGATGAATGCCCTTATTCTTTCGTTTTCATAGCTCATTTTACCATTTCATAAAATCATCGATATCTGTAATTTTATATCTAAACCTTTTCATTATTTTACTTACCCATTGAACCGTATAGAATAACATCGGATACTCGGGAACACCTTTTCATATAATCATAACCTTTTCAATAATGCTCACACGAGCTGTGAAATGAGCCAGCTACAAGAGCTGTGGGTTAGGATGTTAGCTACACGATGTTGCTCAAATGAGCTGTGGAGAATCCGCAACAAATGCAGGACCTCAGCCATTGGTAAGACATTTAGGACCAATACCCGAACATATAATCCCTAATGACATGTCATTTGTATCCTAAGTATTCTCTAGGTTCAAACGAGATTTTGTCGTCAAGTATTCAATTATAGAATTATTACCGAATCAATTGTAAATAATTTAATATTAACAAATAATCAACTAAAATAACATTTACAAAATATAACAGCATGTTTGGTATGATAGAATTGCTATTCCAATCCTGCCCTATTCTGTGCACTACAGTGATTCAAAAGTTTGGTTCACCGTTTAGGTGATTCCACAGCTTTGCCATTACACCCATATTCCCTCAGCTGTTGTAATAGGTATTCAAGGGTGGGGGCTCTGAATTGCTATTCAACACCACCCGAATACAATTTCACATTTTGGGACCAAAATAGCCTGCTTTTTTCTCTTAAAAATTCTGCTCCAGATTTCTTCCAACATTTATCCCCAAATTAAGCATCCATTCGCCCTTCATCTTTATCTCCTCAAAGGGTAGTTTTTTTTTATATGATAAGCTCCTAAAACAGGATTCTATTTCTCCTTCCTCATAACTTCATAACTCTTCCTATGTTTTTTGCATTTCAAAGTTGAGACCTTTGTTTAGCCTTCTTTTGTTTAGTCTTCTTTGTTTAGCTTTCTTTTGGCCAGGCGGTAACTGGTGATCCAGAGAGTGGTTGAGAACGATGATAACGACACAGTGAGGGAGTTTTCACTGTTTACTAGTGCACGAGGTGAAACGTTAGGACCCCAGTTTTCGTCGTAGTCAGGTCAGTTTTTGACTAACTATTCCCTTTCTTTCGGAAAAGTTGTACTAATTTTATGTTAATTATGAATAGTAACACTATTGGGCACTTTTCTTTAAGCCGATGCCAATGATTTATTTTCTCTATTTAATTCATTTACTTAGAAAATAGCTCTGGAAGCGGGGTTTTTGAGTTTGAGAATATTTATTTGTTTTGTCTTTTCCAGAGTTTAAATGAGATATATATTTGCTTTGAAATTTAGTTCAGAGTGATGGGATTTAATTATTATGATATTCGAGAGAATAACAGTCAAAGACATGTCTATGCTGTTCTGGCTAGTAGTTGTGTTATACACAACTGTATAAACAAACACAGTTACAACATGGCTGAGATTCAGAGGAGTTGTATTCTGTGCTTGGATTCTTCTTTCTTTTAGTAATGTGATAAAGATGTGGAAATTATTCTTCTTCTTGATTAAAATTGTGGTCTGTAATCTACTTATGGCTTTATTATGCTATATAAACTGTCCATGAATGTTAACATTGGATCTGGAATTAGCTGGTAGCATACTTTCATGCTTGACAGCTACAAATGCTTTTGTGAATTAAAATGGGATAACCAATAAGTTCCTTCTTCTGATGATCATGGTTATATTGAATAAAAAACTGTCTTTTTTTGTTAGATAATGTGTAACGTCCCAAAAATGGGGCTATTTGGAATCGAATTATTATTCTTATGTAAGAACTGCTATGATATTATTTATGAAATAAATAAGCTTAATTTAAGGCTTTGAGTGTGCTCGATTTGATGGAAAAATTCAGTTTTTAACTTAAAAGGTAGGGAGCCTTAGCAGAAGGGTGTTAAAAGAATAAGTGGGGATAATTTGACACTAAATAGGCCTTGGAAAAGTGGCAAAAGGAAGGCCACTTAAGTGCTTGGAGTTGACGCCACAATGCACAAGGGAGAGCTTGTGTTCGAGTCGCGAAGTTTCTCTTTTTGCTTATTAATGGGACGGCACAAGGAGGGAGTTGTTCCTCAATTTAAACTCTTTTTAATTATGAGGATATTGTTAAGATTTAAATAGATTATTAAATAGATATTATGAGATTTTTAATTATAGTGATAATAAGGGATATTATTAATTGGATTATTAAGGGATTATTGATTTATTATTTAGGATTAATTCAAATTATTTGAATTAATTAAACAAGTGGCCAAGAATAATTTAAGGAGATTAAATGGATTTTGAACTCCTTGGTTAATAGGAGTGGACGGCAAGTCAAGGGGGGGTGCCGAATGCTTATAAATACCCCAACCCACCACCTTGTTGTTCTTTTCCATCTTTGCTTAGCCGAAAAACCTAACCCTATTTCCTCCTAATTTTTCTCTTCTCAAAACCCTTAGCCGAAATTCTTGTCATCTCTTCCAACATTTTTCTCTCTTCAGCCGAATCATCTATTCCCTTTTACCTCTCTTTCTCTTCTTTTCACTAAAAATCCAAATTGTTTGATAATAAAATCAACCATAGCCGAATCCCATCCTCGCTTTTTAGCCAAAACTCTATATCCTCTTGATGATTTCCTCTTTGGCCGAATATTGAACAAGAAAAGGGAGGCGTTCTTTAGTCAATTTTGGAGGGTAAGTATGTTAAGCCGAATGATTATGATCTCCTCTCTTGTCGACTTAGATACTGTTTCGGCAATGATACTAATCCCATGAATAAATCAAACTGGCATAGGGCTTTTGGAATAGGAAGTAAGCAGACAAGCCATCAACGTGAAGCAATCGGTTTTGGGGTAAGGTGGTAAGGATCTACCTTTTATTCATATTCGATTAAAAGCCAAAGGCTATTAACTGTAGTGACTAACCAACTATGTGGTAAAGCAGATCTGTGTACTAGTGCCGTGGTTAATAGCAGAAGTAAGGGTAAGATCTCCGGTTCACAAGGAACCCCTCTCTAATAAGTTAATTAGGCCGAATAGGCCATAAGACTAATCCTTGGATTTGGCCGAATATAGGACAAGTGGATCTGTGGTGACCAACGCTTTCTTTCGGGATTTAGGGCTATCATCGATAACAGGTGTGTACATACACACTGTAACTTATTAACTGTGCTGAGTATTGTAAATGCTTACTTGATTTATGTAGCATTGGAAGATATACCATATCGGTATAGATGGCAATTCAGGTAAGTACCTGTTAATGTGAATTATTATTATTGCTTTTGGGAAGCATGATGTACTGATTTATACATATGATGGCATGTGACATATATTTATGTGACTGATGTGGGATTGACTGAGTGGAGGGGGCAGTGTATTCGTGCCGACGGGCACCAGTGTTTTGGTAACACACTGTGACTACGGTCACCAGAGGTTTGGTACCTCCAGAGGTTTGGTACCTCATAGCGACTTGTCCCTGTGGTTAATACCACCGTGGGTTGGCCCCACTTGAGATATGGGATCGTCTGCCAGTGATTTGGTATCACACGATGGGTTGGCCCCATCACCCGATTTGTGTCTACGGACACCAGTGCTTTGGTAGCACATCGTGACTATATGTCACCAGTGGTTTGGCACCACCAGTGGTTTGGTACCACAACGGGGTAGACAGTGGCGTATGGCTGGCTAGGTTGGGACACATGATGACTTGCATAATTAATTTGTTATATGTTGTGTATGAACATGTTTAAACCGGGGGAAGGGTTACATACTGAGTCTTGGTGACTCACCTTCTCCTTACATTTTTCAGGTAACGAGTAGATAGCGGATGTGGAGCCGGGTTGACTCGAGGTGGCCATGCAGTGGATTTAAATTTTAATGGACTTTGAAATTCAATTCATTTATTATTGGATTGTGGATTTTAATTTTATTTCGGATGTAATAAGGCCTCCTAGTATTTTTTTTTCTTTATGCTTGAATAATTGCTTCAACTATCTCTTTATGAAATGAGTTATAAAGGTTTTCTAAGCTAAATTTGTGAATGTTTTTATCAAGCCATCGGGCACACTTATAATTTTATATTTACTTGACTTAACCAAATTTTCAAGTTAAAAATCTAAGTACGGTTTGGCAAGCCCACTAAAATGAAGAATTTTTAAAACTTAAGTTGGTTTTGAAAAAGGCTTTTCCAGAATATTTTTCCTGTAACGAACCAGATTCGGCCATAATGTTTGGGCCGGGTTTGGGTTGTTACATAATGGAATGCTAAATGCCTTGATGTTTGATTTACATTCAATATCAGGTACCCTGTTCTTGATGTTATTCTCCGTGCACTTGAAGCCCTCTGTGTTTTAGATGTATGTTCTCAGGAAGTCTGCTCAAATAAAGAAAATTTTCAACTAGTCTGTGACTTGATCAAATTTTCTGATAAAGTTGAGGTAATTTGCAGTTCTTTCATTACTGTAAAAACTGATATATGTTATAGACTCTGAGTTTGTCAATTATTGGTTGTCTTATTCATTCCCTATTTCTGAGTGCTTGGAGATTCCTTTACTTGAATTGCATCTTGAAATTAGAATATATATTCCTTTCGTGTTCATTTTCACGAAATACAATAAAGGCTACTTTGATTTAGCATAATAAAATAAATTGTGATAGAAAGCCTGCATTAGGTGAATTCTTCCTATTATTGACTTTGACATTCTTACCTTTTCCATGTTTAAGGAATATTTGTCTTTCTTCCCGGAAAAAGATTGTGGATCATGTAATAAACATCATTTGTTGGCTGGAGTTCTACACATTAAATGATCTTGGATGATAATGCTCGCTTCTTAATGTTTAATTTTTAGGTCTCTACCTCCCATGTGTGTTCACGACTTTTAATTACAAATAGTCTGTCTAATGTTCCCGATCTAGCTTCAAGCATATCACAAGGTATATTGTTTATATTTTCTATCCATACAAGCTTCTCTTTGCATTATGAGTTTTTGCATAAATCTGGTCTGTTATCAAATTTGTACGAGTATTGACACTTCAGGGCTCCCCAGATTTGCCTTTCTTGCAGGGACTATTTGATGTTCTGTATAGACAAAATTTCTGCTTTGAAATATAGTTCAGAGTGATGGGATTTAATTATTTTGAGATTCGAGAGAATAAGAACATTGCTTTTTTATGGAATCATCACTATGTTTGTTCAGCTCCCATAGACAAAATTTCAGCTTTTGGGAGTGACACTTTAGGATTATTGTACTTGTCGAAACCACTTTTTTGATAAACGGGGTCGACTTTGGTTTTAAAAATAAAAACAAAAAATGGGAGTCGTCACCAATCTTTTTGATGAGGTGTGATCGGGTCACCTCTTTATTCAGTCATTTTAATAATAGATTTGATTTATTAAAACAACAATTTTGGTCTACGAAATTTAGAAAAACAGGTTCGGGAGTTGGTTACGTACGAGGAAGGATTAGCACCCTCGTAACGCCCAAAATTGGTACTGAATTGATTGATAAACATCTTAATATCGAAAATTTGAAAAGATTTAAAAATACGATCCTCTTTCTTTAAAAGAAAACTTGAATAAATTAAAATGGATGCTAAGACCCTCTTATTTCGAAGAAGTAAAATGTCACGCCTATTAAGTTAGGGTACGCCATTTCGAGTTCTTGAAACTGAGCTTGTCTTTCGAATTTTAAAACTCGTATTTAAGCTTGAAGAGGATATTCGGTTATTTGGGTCAAATGAAAAACCGGAACCCAGTAAGTTAGGGCACTATTTTCACGAAATTCCAAATACAGAATATTGCCTTTGTATTTTTTTAGAAATCCTTATCCCGAGATAACAAAACGTCACATCGAGTGAGTTAGGACACGATAATTTTGAATTCTCGAGAATAAGTTTTTATTTAAATTTTATGCTTTGATTTTAAAAAGAAAATAATAGGTTATTTAGACTCGGTGAGAAAAATCGAAACCCAATAAGTTAGGGTACGATTTCTTCGGAATCTTAGAACGCGGAGTATTCTCTTATTTAATATGTAAAATAAATTTCAGTGCTAATAGATGTAACAAAATAATGATAATGACAATAATGACTATAAATATCGATAATGGACAGTCAAAATTTGAAAGTATGTGCAACAAAATATAAACAAATAAATAAATAAATAATGAAATGGCAATGATAATTGTAAAACTTTAAAATAAAGCAAATCGAAATAAAAAAATAATAAGGGTAAAAATAAAAATAAGATAGAAATAAAAACGAATAAAGAGCAAATTAATTATAAAAAAATGAGTAAGTAAATGTTTCAAAATAATAATAATAATGATATTGGTAATAAAAATAAAATATGGTAAAGAGAATAATAATAGTAACAACAACAACAACAACAACAACAACAACAACAATAATAAAAATAATAATAATAATAATAATAATAATAATAAGTAACAAAATAGGAATAGAAATATTAAATAATAATAATAATAATAATAATAATAATAATAATAGTGATACAGGCTCCAATCTTCACTTCTTTCTTTTCTCCTATGCTCAAAATTTCCACTGATTATTTGTAAGGTAGGATTTGTTTCATCTTATTCTACCATCCTTAACAAATCAGGAGATAAGTTACCGTCTCTATCATCTTTAAAGTCCTAAGATCCTTTTAGACACATATTTTGCTCAAAATTAGATTCTAAGTCAGTAGCAACATCACTCATGTCGTTGATATCTAGGGACCTGTTGTAGGTACGAAGGAATATTCAAATGAATCTAAGAATAATTATTTATGTAGTATGAACATGAATGAAATAAAGGAATAAACGAATATTTGCTCAAAGTGAGACACAAAAATGCATTTTCAATGAAAATATATATTTTAAACATAAGCCTATTTCACAAAAATATTCTTATTGCTCCTAGGCTTAGAGAAATAAGCGTGTTTTGGACATTATTCTGAATTAGCTCTAAAAATACAGGGATCTCTTCCACAGTATGTAAGGGTAGACGCTTGGAAAATTCTATTCCCCGGTTCCCTATTAATGTTTAGATTCCCTAACATTCCCACCGAGTCTTTGATCTCTTCAATTTATTATCCATTAGGCCTTGCACTAGGGCCCTGAGCTAGATGCATTCTTGGGTCTCATGCCCCTATCTATCCTGGAATTCACAATGTTTTCCCCTTTAACAGAAAGGTTGGGAAACAGACTTTCTGTACCGGAAGGATCATCAAATTTTATGATACCCAACCTGACGAGTTTTTCGATCTTCTTTTTAAAATTGACGCAGTTCTCGACCGAATGCCCTGTGATTCCATCATGGTATTCGCATAGGGCGTTTCCATCGTACCATTTAGGGTATAGAGGCTGATTGGTTCCATGTAAAAAGGGGATACAATATGCGCCTCAAACAAAATTTGGTACAACTCCCTATACGTGATTGGGATGGGTCCGAAGGGGGGTTTTTCTAAATTCAATTTTGGATCGAGTTCTTGTCTTAGGGAGACTTGATGGCTGGTAGTTACAGTCCTTGGCTGGCTTACTATAATCGGCTCTGAATAGCCCTTGTTATACATTCTCATACTATTCGCTTTATTTTCCTTTTTCTTTAGGGCTTTAAAAGTCTATTCTCCTTTTTCTTTTATTTCTGTCAGTACAACCGGTTTGGTTCGATCATCCTCCGGGTTAAAACCTGAACTCATAGGGAAGTTCAACAATGCCTATGTATTAATATGACATTGGGGTTTGATAATGACAAGTGCCCCTTGCGGAGGCATGTCTGGTTGGGCTGAGACACTTATTGGAGAATAAACGATGTCTTTATCATCATCCACACTGTCGACCACTGGGTCACCCTCTTTTTTAAGCCTTCCAGCTAGTACCTGGGTTAATTGGCTCATCACATTCATTTGATCTCGCATATCCTGTGGGATTTCAGTCAATTGCTCCTGCATCTGTATTTGCCTTTGCTCTAATTTCCCCAACCTTTGTTCCATGTCTTCTAGGTTAACTGAAATAATTTCATCTAATTAGGGTCTTTCTACAAATTGTAATGCATGTGATATGATGTAATGCAAATGTATGGAATGAATGAAAAAAGAAAGAGAGGCGTTGATCATGAATTCAATTCCATTAGAAGAACTTTTCTAGAAAATAAATTTCTTTACATAAAACGGATTGCATATGCGGCTTTGTCTTCATAGTCTAGGTGAAAACACCAATCCTTTTCTTCGTATCCGAATGTTATGGACGTGTCCAGTGAACTTTCTCAATAGATGCCTCTTCTAGCTCCTTGCTGTTTGGTCCAGGCCATACCTCTTCACTAACTCATCCTCCATGATGTTCATTGAGACATGATGACTCTCGAATAATCCTTGTCGGCTTGAATCTACGGGCAAAGTCTTGTATTGTTCTGCGGACTATCAGCCTTCTCTCGTTGTTTACTTAGGCTATGTTCGAATGACCGTATTATAATATACTTTATCAATTAACCCATTTCCTTATGACAAACTCTTCTATTTAGCAATCGAATATGAATCAACACCTCTTTTCTAAGATGATGTGATGCAATGTAATGAAAACAAAAGAAGTACGTGAGCAAAACAGAAATAAACAACAGAATGATGTACCTAATTGTGTGACCTGTAACACCCCAAACCCGGCCCAAACGCTACGATCGGATCTGGTATGTCACTTAAGGGATTTTACAAAACATGTCGCATTTTGGAAAACAATTACTAGGTTTAAACCTTTATTCCGAAAGCTTGAGGATTCATTAAAGTATAAAATATTATGTTACCAATTATTTTGATGGATTTTTTAAATAAAAACTGAAATTTCATACCTGTCTTAACTAAATTGAAAACATAAAACTTAAGACCCAGTAAAAAAAGCCCAACGTAAAACCAAAGCATAATTAATAGTCTAATGGCCCATGGCCTTATTACAAGGGGATTTAAAACCCATTAAATCAAAGTTATAAAAATAATAAACTGAAAGCCTTTTTCCTGAATCCAAATATTCTTTTGTATGGCCACCTCGCGTTCCTCTCCAGCCCGGTCCGATGCACTAGGTGTCACCAGAAATTGTTGAATTAAAAGGGTGAGTCGCGAGACTCGGTGTGCAACACTCATGCACCATTAGATTTGGGCTTTAGCCCCATAAAACAGAATAATTAACATACATAGCACAAAAATAATATGCAAAGCCCAACCAAGATGCTAGGTTTCTATCCGCTACACGCCCCCGCACCAGCCATTCACACCATTGGGGATTTCTACAATCAACCCACACCGTTACACACCTTGATGGCAGTCATGCTGCTCATCATAAGATCATGGCCGTAGCCACTACAACAGATCACGGCAAAAGCCTCTACAACAGATCACGGTAAGGAAACGCTACAACAGATCACGGTAAAAATCGCTACAACATATAACTTCCTCCTTTCATCAAACCCAACCCATGCAATCACATAAAATCATTATTCTTATATCATTTAATCACAACATTCACTAACCTGGTGATGTGCTTTTACCCTCTTTGGGTTTCTGTCATTATGCCGGGATTTTGGCATTTATCAAAACATATAAGACTTATAATCATATATTAATCAAACAGATCTAAATAGTGTGGAGATTTACACACCTGATATCTCGAAATCCAATATTCTTGGTCGATGTCTTTGCTATCCGGATCTATTATCCTAAATGTAAAGCCTTGCTCAAAAGTCGAAAAAACACACAAAGATTTAGCCCCTTCAACAATCGGCCAAGGTTAATAAATCCCAAATTACACGTTAAAACTAATAGATCCCTTACCTTGAAATCTCGAAAGTAACACGATTCAAATGTTACTGATCCTTGACTTAGAGATCTAGGCGATTGACTCTACTAAAGTTCCCTTCAGATTTCGGCACAAGTAGGCACCACAGAAGCAATTCGGCAATCACAGGAGATGAGATCTAAGGATTTCGACTTTTAGGAAAATCCCAAAAAAAGTATGAACAAGAGAAGGCTGATGTGTCTTTGGCTTTTAAAATACTTGAGTGAAGAGTTTTAGTTTCTGACAAAAAAAGAGAAGAAGAAAAGAAAACAAGGAAGAGACTTGAAGATTTCGACTAGGAAGAAAAAGAATGGAAAGAGTTTCGACTTTTGAATCAAGGTAAAGATGAGGGATTAGGCTTAGAGATTTCGACTTTTACAGAGAATGAAGAAGAAGATGGAACTTTAGGAGTTTTCGGCTTTTACTCAGAGAAGAAGAGAAAAGAATAAGAGAAAAACCCAAATGCTGAAATTGAAGAGATATTCCCTTTATTTATAGAAATTTCGGCACTTACCTAACCTTGCAGGTAAATCCTATCTTTTCTCTTTTATCTTAATCTACTAGCTCATCTAAAAGAGACTTAATTATCTCTAACTCTTCCCTCCTTTATCAGCATATTATCCATATATTTTAATCATTAAAATCCCTAAATTTTAGCCTTTATCTGCTTATTATCCACATAAAATAAATTCCTAAATAGTAGCCTTTATCTGCTTATTATCCACATATTTTAAATATTAAAACCCCTAAATTTTAGCCTTGTTGCCATCCACCCCACCTAATCCTAATGCCCAAAATTAGCTTACTTAAATTAAAAGAATTGGGTTCCATGAAACTTAAATTTGGGCCCCTTACTCCCTTATATGGCGTCACCTCCTAAGATTGGGCCACAAGCCCACTTTGGTATTTTAAACATAGATACTACCTTTTAAACCCTATAATGCCCAAACAGATAATTTTAATCAAGGCCTCTACCTAAGCCTGAGCCCAATTTGGACCCCCAACACTTAAATTAACACATTAAACATATCCACCCATTAAACGCATAGGCCCAAAAATTCAGGATGTTACAGTTCTACCCCCCTTAAAGAAATTTCATCCTCAAAATTTCCAACTAACTATTAATCGTACTACCTAAGTCTCACTACCATGCTTTCACTACGCACTCCAATTCTAAACCCAAATTAAACACTTAGTACACTATGGTAGAGTACGCACCGGTATTCACATCTAGATCGTCCTCGTCCCTTTGTACTCATGTTATCGGTTCTCGTTTATCTGATTAAAATTTTTTTATGAATTATTGGTTTTCTTCCACTGATTATCCACGAACAGTCTTATGATTAGTAGTTTTAAGAGTAGTTCTTTCGAATTCGAACCTATCTACGGTTTCAGTCTCAAGTTTACCTTCTAATTCCAGGAAGCACACACAATCAGTCATCAGACATTGGCATACAAGTACATCCACAAACCTACATTCATCATGGAGGGGTATTCTTGTCATTTCACTACCTAGGGGTATTTTCGTAATTTATCCTATAGGGGTATTTTTGTAATTTTCAAAATAGAGTTCCTTGTTGATTTCATGAAATAAGGGTATTTTGGTAATTTTTGCAATCTAGGGGTATTTTGGTAATTCTGTAATTCGGGGGTATTTTGGTAATTTTGTAATCTAGGGGTATTTCAGTAATTTCACAAATTAAAGGTATTTTGGTCATTTCACAAATTAGGGGTAATTTGGTAATTTTACAAATCATGGATAATTTGGTCATTTTGCAAATCAAAGGTAATTTGGTAATTTTACAAATCAGGGGTATTTTGGTCATTTTATAAAAAAATTTACAAAACTAAGGGGGTATATATATATTTTTAAAACAAGGGTATCTTGGAGAATTTGATTTCAAAAGAATAATAGTAGTGTTCAGTGTTTGTGGGTTTTTGGTTGTTGTCGTGTTTTGTATGTGTTTTTTTTTAAAGGAAAAATTTTGTTGACTTTGTAAATCGGGGTATATTTTCAAATCATGGCATCTTGGTACTTTTTTTTTCAAAATAAGGGTATTTTAGTAATTTTGTAAAAATAATGTGGCTGGTCCCTTTCGGGTTTTAATTATAGATTTTGGCCCACAACAAATCTTCGTGGCTAGGGTGAACAAATCACTATGCACCGGTGTAGGATTCCAAATGAAGAGGAGGTGAGTCACTAGGGGATCGCTAAGTACCGTGCTCTTCCGGGTCCAATCCTAGACATGCGTATGCCTGTTGCCACACCCTAGTCTTGCTACTCGTTCACGGGTTTGTTTAGTGAATTTAAGTCTTTTGAGATTTAAGGAGTTGTTTCAGCTAAGCCTAGAGTCCATCAAGTTCTAATCTAGATAGTCTACGTCCCACAAAGCCCATCAAGCCCACATACATATATAACACACAAGGAGTTCAGAATACTTACCTGGCGGACTTGGGCCGGAGACGCAGGTGCCATGCCGAGCTAACAGACTTGTTTATCATTTAAAAACATCCATGTTTCAAAAACCCATCTTTAGAAAGCGTTTTGAGCCCAAAAACCCCCAAAGTCGAGTTTTGAACCGGGCTCTGATACCAATTTGTAACACCCTAAACCCGGCCCAAACACTACAACCGGATCTGGTATGTCACTTGAGTGATTTTACTAAATATGTAGCATTTTGGAAAAACAATTATCAGGTTTAAATACTAATACCGATAGCTTACTAATTCATTAAAATATAAAATATAAAGTGATAGAATGCATTCGTGAACTTTAAAATAAAAGCCCAATATTTATCCATGACTTAACGTAATTTAAACATAAAAACTTAAAAGCCCAGAAATAAAAGCCCAACGTAAAACCAAAGCATAATTAATAGTCTAATGGCCCATGGCCTTATTACAAGGGGATTTAAAACCCATTAAATCAAAGTTATAAAAATAATAAACTGAAAGCCTTTTTCCTGAATCCAAATATTTTTTAGCATGGCCACCTCGTGTTCCTCTCCAGCCCGGTCCGATGCACTAGGTGTCACTTGAAATTGTTGAATTAAAAGGGTGAGTAGCGAGACTCAGTGTGCAACACTCATGCACCATTAGATTTGGGCTTTAGCCCCATAAAACAGAATAATTAACATACATAGCACAAAAATAATATGCAAAGCCAAACCCAAATCCTGGGTTTCCATCTGCTACACGCCCCGTACCAGCCATTCACACCATTAGGGATTTCTACAATCAACCCACACCGCTACATGCCTTGATGGCAATCATGTTGCTCATCATCAGATCATGGCCGTAGCCACTACAACAGATCACGGCAAATGCCGCTACAACAGATCACGGTAAGGAACCGCTACAACAGATCACGGTAAAAACCGCTACAACATACAACTTCCTCCTTTCATCAAACCCAACCCATGCAATCACATAAACTCATTATTCTTATATCATTTAATCAGAACGTTCACTAACCTGGTGATTTGCTTTTACCCTCTTTGGGTTTTCGTCATTATGCCAGGATTTCGGCATTTATCAAAACATATAAGACTTATAATCATATATTAATCAAACAGATCTAAATAGTGTGGAGAGTTACACACCTGATATCGTGAAATCCAATATTCTTAGTCGATGTCCTTGCTATCTGGATCTATTATCCTAAATGTAAAGCCTTGCTCAAAAGCCGAAAAAACACACAAAGATTTAGCCCCTTCAACAATCGGCCAAGGTTAATAAATCCAAAATTACACGTTAAAACTAATAGATCCCTTACCTTGAAATCTTGAAAGTAACATGATTCAAATGTTACTGATCCTTGACTTAGAGATCTAGGCGATTGACTCTACTAAAGTTCCCTTCAGATTTCGGCACAAGTAGGCACCACAGAAGCAATTCGGCAATCACAGGAGATGAGATCTAGGGATTTCGGCTTTTAGGAAAATCCTGGAAAAAGTATGAACAAGAGAAGGCTGATGTGTCTTTGGCTTTTAAAATACTTGAGTGAAGAGTTTCAGTTTCTGACAGGAAAAGAGAAGAAGAAAAGAAAACAAGGAAGAGACTTGAAGATTTCGGGTAGGAAGAAAAAGAGTGGAAAGAGTTTCGGCTTTTGAATCAAGGTGAAGGTGAGGGATTAAGCTTAGAGATTTCGGCTTTTGCAGAGAATGAAGAAGAAGATGGAACTTTAGGAGTTTTTGGCTTTTACTTGGAGAAGAAGAGAAAAGAATGAGAGACAAACCCAAATGCCGAAATTGAAGAGATATTCCCCTTATTTATAGAAATTTCGGCACTTACCTAACCTTGCAAATAAATCCTATCTTTTCTCCCTTATCTTAATCTACTAGCTCATCTAAAAGAGACTTAATTATCCCTAACTCCTCCCTCCTTTATCAGCATATTATTCACATATTTTAATCATTAAAATCCCTAAATTTTAGCCTTTATCTGCTTATTATCCACATAAAATAAATTCCTAAATAATTGCCTTTGTCTGCTTATTATCCATATATTTTAAACATTAAAACCCCTAAATTTTAGCCTTGTTGCCATCCACCCCACCTAATCCTAATGCCCAAAATTAGCTAACTTAAATTAAAGGAATTGGGCTCCATGAAACTTAAATTTGCACCCCTTACACCCTTGTGTGGCGTCACCTCCTAAGATTGGGCCACAAGCCCACTTTGGTATTTTAAACATAGATAATACCTTTTAAACCCTATAATGCCCAAACAGATAATTTTAATCAAGGCCTCTACCTAAGCCTGAGCCCAATTTGGACCCCTAACACTTAAATTAACACATTAAACATATCCACCCATCAAACGCATAGGCCCAAAAATTCAGGATGTTACATGACCACCAGGGTTTGGTGTGGCTTTACTAGGGTTAGCTCTTAGGTTTCACTATATGTGGTTTGGTTCTAACAAGAAGGTACCTGAACCAGCAGATTCCTCGATCCTCACCCATTATAGGCTCATATAGATTAAGTTCAATTCAGGGGAATACATTTCCCTATGGCTGCACGGAGATGAAAATCTCATGAAGACATAGGTACGGATGTATCCCAAAAGCGATTCACTATCCTGCACGGAGGTGAAAGCCTCACGAAGGAGTAGCTTCTCACTCCCACTTAAAAGGGTGTGACCGGACAGTCATGCAATGCAATGTGTGAAGATATACAAAAACTTGAAATACAAAAACATGAATAAAATGATGATAAACCGTAACAAAAAAATGGATGAAATGCAATGAAATGACCGTATATTGAAACCAAACTTTCAATTTTTGACAAAAAGACAAAAGTTAATCAATTCACGGCTTAACTCTCTTATCTCCCCAGTAGAGTCGCCAAGCTGTCGAAACCATTTTTTGATAAACGGGGTCGACTTTGGTTTTAAAAATAAAAACAAAAAATGGCAGTCGCCACCAATCTTTTTGATGAGGTGTGATCGGGTCACCTCGTTATTCAGTCATTTTAATAATAGATTTGATTTGTTAAAACAACAGTTTTGGTTCCGGAGTCGGTTACGTACGAGGAAGGATTAGCACCCTCGTAATTCCCAAAATTGGTACCGAATTGATTGATAAACGTCTTAATGTTAAAAATTTGGAAAATTTTAAAAATATGATCCTCTTTATTTAAAAGAAAACTTGAATAAATTAAAATGAATGCTAAGACCTTCTTATTTCGAAGAAGTAAAATGTCACGCCCACTAAGTTAGGGTACGACATTTCGAGTTCCCAAAACCGAGCTTGTCTTTCGACAAACTCGTATTTAAGCTTGAAGAGGATATTCGGTTATTTGGGTCAAATGAAAAATCGGAACCCAGTAAGTTAGGGTACGATTTTCTCGAAATTCCAAATACAGAATATTGCCTTTGTATTTTTTTAGAAATCCTTATCCCGAGATAACAAACGTCACATCTAGTGAGTTAGGACACGACAATTTTGAATTCTTGAGAATAAGTTTTTATTTAACTTTTATGCTTTGATTTTAAAAAGAAAATAATAGGTTCTTTAGACTAGGTGAGAAAAATCGAAACCCGGCAAGTTAGGGTACGATTTCTTCCGAATCTTAGAACGCGGAGTATTCTCTTATTTTGAAACAAAGATTAATGGATCTCATAAAATGGAATGATCTTGTTGTAATATGTAAAATAAATTTCAGTGCAAATAGATGTAACAAAATAATGATAATGACAATAATGAATATAAATATCGATAATGGACAGTCGAAATTTGAAAGTATGTGCAACAAAATATAAATACATAAATAAATAAATAATGAAATAGCAATGATAAGTGTAAAACTTTAAAATAAAGCAAATCAAAATCAAAAAAATAATAAGGGTAAAAATAAAAATAAAATAGAAATAAAAACGAATAAAGAGCAAATTAATTATAAAAAAATGAGTAAATAAATGTTTCAAAATAGTAATAATAATGATAATGGTAATAAAAATAAAATATGGTAAAGAGAATAATAATAGTAACAATAATAATAGTAACAACAACAACAACAACAACAACAACAACAACAACAACAACAACAACAACAACAACAATAATAATAATAATAATAATAATAAACAGTAATAAAAATAAGAATAGAAATATTAAATAATAATATTAATAATAGTATTAATAGTAATAATAATAATAAAAATAATAATAGTGATAGTGAAAATAGTAATAAAAAGAATAAAATAAAAATAGTAACTGCAAACATTAAAGAATAAAATGAATAAATAAATAGGTAAAACAAACAAATAACTTATGTTTTTTAAATAATAATAGATAAGTATCATAAATATGTGTAATATTAAATTTAAATAATTAAAGGTAAATGAATCAATAAACAAATAAACATAATAGATGTAAATAATAGATAAATAAAACATTAGGTGAAAATAAATATAACAAAAAGATAAATGAATAATAAAACAAATAGATAAATGAAAAATAAATGAAAATATAAACACATTATATAAAAGGATTGAAATTAACTAAGTGAAGGATGAAATCAAAATTAAAATAAAATCAAAGGAACAAATTATAAATAAATAAAAGAAAATGGCTGAAATGAGGGCCAGAAGGAAACGTGCGTGAAACCACAAGGGCTGAATGGAAATTATCCCCAAACCCTATGCGCAGCATTTCAATATGGGCCAAATTGAAATAATGCAAAATTATGTAGCAAGATTTTAAAAACAAAAATAAAATAAAATTAAAAACCAAATAAGGGTGAAATTGTAACGCGCCGCAAAAGTGGAGGATCGCGCGCGTAAATATCCCCTTTTTCAAAGAAACACGCGGATCCTTGTGGTTAGGGTTGGGTCCGCCTGATCCAACTCAGAACGGCGCCGTTTTGAGGCTAAATTGGCCAAAGTGAAACGACACCATTTCACACACTCTATATAATTCAATTTTTTTTTTAAATTTCATTTCCTTCCTTTGTTTAAAAAAAATGCAAGATTTCTCTCTCTCTCTCTCTCTCTCTCTCTCTCTTTTTCGTTCCCGAACTCAAGCTGACACCTACCTATATAGGTCGCCAGCGTCGCCACCGTGACGTCGCGCCATGCACAGTGGCCGAAAATTTCCCCCAAAATTTTTTTTCTTTTTTCGTATAAAATCGATTTTAAAGCCCAAAAACTTCAAAAAGAGAAAAAAATAAAATAAAATAAAAGAAGCAGAGGGAGAAGACTTTTCGTCTTTCCACCGTTCGCCGTCACAGCCTTTGGCCAAACCCCGGAGGATCTGGCGGCCTTGCGAACTCCCTGACGAAACGACAGGTAAGGAGAACTACTATTTTTTTTTTGAACGATAGGTAAGGAGAACTACTATTTTTTTTTTGTATTTTTTACTCATACGAGAATAAAATAAAAGGATGAACCACCTTGTTCTTTTTGTTTTAATATCTCTGTTTGTATTCAATAATCTCCATGTTCGGTTACATTGATTTCCACAGCTTTATAGCCGAAAAAAAAAGAAAAAGAAAAATTTAAACATCATATTTTTGTTACTGTCATTTGCTACTGTTGTTGCGTTTTCTTCCTGCTTCTTTTGTTTGGTTTTGCACGTTCTGAAGGTGTCAACGAAGGCATGTCTTGCCATATTGGTGCAAGATCCGTGGAGGAGACCACATCGGGCGTTGTGCATGCTGAGGTCGTCATATGGGAGGCTGCGGCACTAAAAGAAACCCTAGGGTTTCAGTTTCCTGACTTTAGTTTAGGTTTTGGGCTATTTTTTTGGGCTAGGGTTACTCAATTTGGGCATGGGGTCTGTAAAGTAATTGGACTCAATTTTATTATTTGGCTTTCTTTTTTCTATTTCTGATTAGTAGTGGGCCCGGGCTAAATTGGACTTGTAAAGTACCATTTTACCTAAGCCCACTAGAAAATGTCTCTATTATTCGTAAAATAATAAAACGATAAGAAGTTAATTTATGGAACTCTGCTTCTTCTACATCTTCGAGTCAGTGGTTTGGAAATTTTAAAATAAAACAATTAGTTAAAGAGATACATGTCTGAAAGTTGTGGTTATTGTCCTCACTTGGAATGTTCACAGAAGCCTGCAAAAATGGTTGAGTTTCCGATGACACTAGTGGTTAAGACTATGGATAAAAAGAAACATTGACATTGTTGGCAAAGTTGAGACATTGAATTATTGAGGATCGTTTAAGTCTTACTATCTACAATTACGATATATATATATATATTTTTAAGTTTAGCTGATTAGAATCTAAATTTTCATATTTTTATGCTTTGTATTGATATAATTATATTTTATAATTAATCTAATATATATAAAAAGATTGAGGATAATAAGAAAGCAAGGAGATGATGACCTACTTTGCAATAAACCAATAATTTTACATGTCATCTATTTGATTTTAAAAATACAACTACTGCATTATTATGCAATTTGATTCCCCTATTATGGTTCAAATTAATTATGAAAAATAAGAACGAATTAGGGTTAGAAATATATGTTATTTTAATACTAATATGTAGTAGAAAAATATAAAATTGGTTTTACCATAAGTTATTTTTTAAAAGACTATTTATTCGCATTTACGTGTTTTTAAATTAAGTAATGATTTTAATGTAAGTTGATGAGTGGTGGTAAAGCATGATGGAAAGAATCTAATTATTAAACATGTTTAAGAACAAATGGTATCATATTTTAATTATTTCTGATTGGTCTACCTGGCATGGATTAGGAATGTTGTTTCTGTATGTATATGATATACTTATTCTTTTAATGAGATTTTTCCATCTTCGGCCTACCTTTCATAAGATTCAGTGATCTGGGATTTTGGATGTGGAAGTATTTCAAGATTAGACATTATTATTTGCTAAGCTAAGATCCGATTTTGTTGAATGGAATTTGATAAATATGTATTGTTCATTTTTCATTAACAGTGTATTGTTGCTTCCTCTTCTTCTTTGGTTTGTTTGATTGCTTCTTCCACCCACAGTTGAGCTTCTCGTATTCACTAAACCACTGTAAGTTATTTACAAATTAAATTCTTTGATTTTTTTTACTATTATTGAAATTAGTATTGAAGAAATGTGACCCTTTTACTATGATTTGAAGATATGTGACACTTTTAATATGTTGGAGTAATGGCTCGTCTGCCTTTAATTGTACAAAATTGGTATTGCTATTACAATATGGTTGCAAATGTGTACAGTTGCGAGTTGGTTCTTAGTTGCATTGGGTGCCATTCATAGCCTACATACTTATAGACCAAGAATTAGATCCTATACTTTAGATTTTTATGTAAAACGAGATTATGTGAAAAGACTTGTATATGCTAGTGACGAAACATGTATTGAACAAGTTAGGATGAATAGAATTACCTTTTTTAAATTATGTGAGATGCTACAAACTTTAGAGTAATTGAAGTCGTCAGGGAACATGCTTGTTGATGAACAAATGGCAATGTTTTTAGATGTAACATATTTAAATAGGGGCCCTTGCGTTTGAATTAATTGCATGTGAATGGCTTGATTGTGATGTTAGTTAAGGTGTCTTAGGGTCTGGGTATGAGCCAAAGGTAGGCCCGAACTATAGGAAAATTTTTATTTTTGAGCACTGGATAAGGGTGCTGTAAGAGTTAGGTGTTAAGAGTATTGTGTGGCAAGTTTCAGCACAAGAAATGCCTTGGTAAAGTGGCAAGAAGGCTCCACTTAGAGCCTTGAGGAGTGACGCCACAAGCAGGGGAAGGGAGCTGAGGTTCGAGCTGCAGAAATCCCTTTTTAGGAATTTCATTTTGACGCCAGAGAGGTAGGGAGTTGTGCTCAGTTATAACTCTGGTGGATAACTGTTGATCAAGTCAACAAATTCAAAATGGGTGGAAGAGAGAAAATTGTGGAGTTTGACTCATTCAAACTGATTTGAATGAGTGGTCAGGAGGGACTTGAGGTGTTGGCCAAAACTTGAACTATTGAAGAGGAGGAGTAATCGGTTGGAAAGCTTAGTAGGTGTGCCGGTTCTCCATAGACAACCTAGGTGAGCATTTTCGGCTAGGCCTCCCTTAATGCATTTTGTTTTGAAGCAAAAGCCAAAACCTCTTAAGCACTTGTCGATTTTCCTCTAAAGCAACAAGCCGAATTGCCATTGAACCATTTGAGCTTCTCTTCTTCCCTTTGAAACCGAAACCCTTTTCCCTCTAAATCCTATTTCATCTTTTGGTTCTCTACTCCTATTTGGGTTGGCCGAATCTCCTTTGATCTTCCTTCTCAAGCCATAGCCGAATTCATCTTGATCATTCCACCACCATTGCTAAAACCTTAAGAACCGAAAACCTCATCCATCATTCATCTCTTTACTTTCTACTTTCATTTTGGTTGATTAGCCGAACCCCCTTAGTAGTTTATTCTCTTGCTAAAACCTCTTTACTTTTCTCTTCTTGTTCTAACCCTTTGGCCGAATATTAGCCAGTGTAGATCTCTCTCTTTTCTTCTTCTCTCATTGGTTGGTGGATCGACTTCGGTTTTTAGAGGGGGTAAGTTTGTTATGGCTGAATCTCTCCTATCTTCTTTTTTCTTTCTCTATCGACTCATATGGAACAAAAGCTGAATTTTGGCATTTGTGGTCATGATTCTTATTCATCTATGAAATCGAATTCTCTTGGCACCCAAGAATGTTCTTTCGGGTTTTGTAGCAGCGGATCGAGGTCATCATTCATTTTCCAATCGGTTGCGTTAAGAGCTGTGGTAAGGGTATTTGTCGATTCAACCCTTCTATTATTTATTTGAAAAGCTGAAGGCTGTCATTTATGATGTCTAGTGTTTAGCCGATTGTAGAGGGAGATTTTCGTCGCGTTGCTTTGGGATTTACTTAAAGATCGAAAGGTGTTAAGGTAAGATTGGTTGTCTTGTGCGTTAACTCTTCGGGATTTCTTGGTTAAGCTGAATGGCTCTGTGCTAATGATGTTGTAGTGACCGAATATAGGAAGGGGGAGATCAAACGTTTGGATTCCCGAGTTTCACTCGATTCTCGAGTAGATCTTGTTTATCGGGATCCGCTAGTCTCGTTAGTAAACAGGTGTGTATCTCTTACACACTTCATAATTGATGTATAATATGTTAATAACTTAAACAATGTTAAAAGCCAGAAACTGTGTGGATTTCGATATGATACCCTTATGGGTATGAGCAGGGACTCCGGGTAAGTCCGTTCTGATGAGATACTGATACTTGGTCTGATGAAATTTTATAGGTTATATTTTGATATGTGTTAAATGATTAAGCATGTTGATATGGTATGTATATGCATGTGCATTATTGTGGGTGCTATGAGAGAAGGGGGAAGATATGATATCTGTGACTTTGGGTCACCAGTGGTTTGGCACCACATTGGATTTAGCGACTTGTCCCAGTGGCTTAGCACCACAGTGGGTTGGCCCCACATTTTATAAAAAGGGATTGTCGCCAGTGATTTGGAATCACAAAGTGGGTTGGCCCCACATATGGATTATTCGTGACTTTGGGTCACTAGTGGTTTGGCACCGCCAGTGGTTTGGTACCACACGGAGTAGAAAAAGGAGTTGTGGATGGCTAGGTTTGGGTTGCATGATATATTTGCTTGATTATGAACTGTGTGAGTGTGTTGCTACAATCGGGAGGGGGATTATGCACTGAGTCTTGGTGACTCACCTCTTCCCTTATCTTTTTCAGGTGACTCATAGATCGCGGATGAGGAGCCGAGCGGACTTGAGGTGGCCATGCGAAATTGCTTTTGGTTTTACATTGACTTACCGTTTTGGGTACTTTGTTTAATTTGGTTTATATGGGGTTTGTAATAAGGCCATTTATTTTATAATTTTTGGATTATTTTATCTGCTTAAAGTTTTATCAAATATTGCTTAAGTAAACTACTTGACCTATTTTAATAACCTGATAACCAATGTTTTCTAAATTGTACAACTCGACGAGTTTTCTAAACTTTACCATCGGGTAAGAACAAGTAAAGTAATAATGCTATTTGGGTTAAACTACTTTCAAACTAAGTTTACGTAGAGTCAAGAGTTTAGAAATGGTTTTCAATTTATATCTAAAACAATGTTTTTGCAAAGAGTTCCTTTCTTCAAAAATTTTCAAGTATCCAATCTCGTTTCAAGGTGCATTTTCAAATTCACAACTTGTTTTGTCTAAAGAGTTTTTCCCTGTGACATGCCGGATTCGGTCGTAGTGTTTTGACCGGGTTGGGGTGTTACATTACATATCACTTCTCATCACCTTAAAGATAGAGTTATCAAGACTCACATTAATAGGTCCAGGGAAATAGTTAGCATATCATTTCACAATGTTTTAAATGATGTCATGCACTTACAAGATGTGTTATTTAAAAAGGCAGAGCCAATTACAACTAATTCTACAGATCCAAGGTGGAAATGGTTCAAGGTATTGGAGTGAATAATATATATAGCTCGTACATAATTTAGTCTATTTAGATTTAACTATAGTATCCTAACTCGAGGTTTTATACATGTGATGTAGAATTGCTTAGGTGCTTTAGATGGAACCCACATCAAGATTAGGGTTCCAATAGTTGATAAATCTAGATATCGAACGTGAAAATGTGACATAGTGTAACAACCCAAACCCGGCCCAAAAACTATGGCCGAATCTAGTTTGTTACAGTGGAAAATATTTTTGAAAAACCCTTTTTAAATCAATTTAAGTTGTCGAAAACCTTTCTTTTTAGTGATCTTGCTAAAACCATACTTAGATTTAATTTGGAAATTTATTTAAGTCAAGTTGTTATACAATTTCAAAAGTGCCCGATGGCTTGATAAAAACATTTTTGCGTTAATTTGAGAAAACATGTGACTTTAATTTTATAATGATAATCATAGTTTAAAACAAGTATTCAACATACGAAAAATAGCAAAACAAAATGTCAAGAGGCCTTATTACATCCAAAATAAAACATAACCAATAATGAAATAAAATAACTGAATTTAGAGTCCATTTAAAATCAAGTCCACTGCATGGCCACCTCGAGTCAACCCGGCTCCACATCCGCGATCTACGTTGTCACTGAAAAATGTAAAGGAGAAGGTGAGTCACCAAGACTCGATGATGTAACCCTTCCCCCGGTTTTAAACATTTTCATACACAACATATAACAAATAAACATGCATATTATCATGTGTCCCAACCTAGCCAGCCATACACCACTGTCTACCCCGCTGTGGTACCAAACCACTGGTGGTGCCAAACCACTGGTGACATTTAGTCACGATGTGCTACCAAAGCACTGGTGTCCGTAGACACAAATCGGGTGATGGGGCCAACCCATCGTGTGATACCAAATCACTGGCAGACGATCCCATATCTCAAGTGGGGCCAACCCACGGTGGTTTTAACCACAGGGACAAGTCGCTATGAGGTACCAAACCTCTGGAGGTACCAAACCTCTGGTGACCGTAGTCACAGTGTGTTACCAAAACACTGGTGCCCGTCGGCACGATCAATACTGCCCCCTCCACTCATCAACCCATATCAAATCATTGTATAACAGATCTCATGCCATCACATATTTAAGCAACATATATTAAACAATGTCATGCTTCCCAAAAGCATTATTATCAATCTCATACTGACAGAGACTTACCGGAATCCTCGCTTGTACCATTAAGGCACTAAATCCATATCTACATAAAGCAGATTTACACATAACAGGCATTTAATATGATATATTATTTATTACAAGTGTGTATGTACACACCTGTCACCAACAAGGAGTCTAAATCTCGAAAGGAGAGTCGGCCACCTTAGATCCACTAGTCCCTATATTCGGCCAAAAATCCGGGTTTAGTACTATGGCCTATTCGGCCATCCAAATAATTTGAGAGGGCTCCTTGTGAACCCGAATCTTACCTTTCTTGCCTTAAAGTATTTGCTTTGGCACACGTTTCACAAAACTGCTTCACTTCCTACAATCGACCATTAACATATTTAGTAGCTCTCGGGTTAATCAAATACTAAAAAGAATAGATCCTTACCCAAACCGATTTACAAAGAGAGATGATTCAGACCCACTGTTTTGAGATCCCGGAGTCTTTGGTGAAATCGGCTTCAAAAGAATGTTTAGCCAACCATTAGCATATGCCAAATTTTGGCTTTTCCTTAAACCCAAATAAGAGAAAAGAGAAGAATAGTGTTCGGCTATGGCTACTTACCTTTTCCAAATCAACTGTCGAGAATACCTTGATGGGATCTAACCACTTTGATATTCGGCCAAAGCTATTAAAGAAGTAATCAGGAGATCAGAGAAGAGGTTTCGGCACAAGGATATGAAGTGTAATCGGCTAGGGAGAGTTTAACAAGAAGAAAAGGGATTTCGGCAAAGGTTGAAGTATAGGTTCGGCTAGTGTGGAAGAAGAAGAAAAGATGGTGAAAGTGGAAGAGGGATTCGGCAAAGAAGAGAGTGGAGAAGAGTTGTGGTTCAAGGAAGAGAAGAAAATAGGTTGAAGGTGGTGTAGGAGATTCGGCCAAGACTGTGAAAGGAAGAGAATAAAGGGAGAAAAATAGGAATCAATGAGGCTAGCCAAAAATTAAGAGAAGAACTAAGGAGAATTCGGCACTAGACCCCCTTTTACTTGCCGTCCACTCTACCTGAGGAGTTCCAATTTCGGCAACCACCAAATTTTTCTCCTTGCCACTTGTTTAAAATTATTCAAATAATTTGAATAATAATCTCAAAATAATCTCAAATAATCCTGTTAATCAAATAATCTCCTTGATTATCTTGCATTATCTTATTATCTAATAATAATAATAATTAAAGAAAAGAGTTTAAGGAGAGAAAATCTCTCCCTTGTGCCGTCCAAACAATTAACAAAAAAAAAGGGGAATTGTGTGACTTGAACCAAGGTTCTCCCTATCCCCTTGTGGCGTCACACACAACACCTAAGTGGCCTCACTTTTGCCACTTTACCAAGCTGATATTGATGACAAATTATCCACATTTATTCTTATAATACACTCCTGCTAAGGCTCCCTGCCTTTAAAGTTAAAAACTAAAATTTTCTACCAAACCGAACCAACTCAAAGCCTTAATTTAAGCTTATCATTCCATAAATAATACCACAGTAGTTCATACATAAAGAAAACTAATCAAATTCCAAATAGCCCCGTTTTTGGGATGTTACACATAGCAACAAATATGTTAGGTGTTTGTACACCTGATATTCATTTTGTTTATGTTCTTCCTGGTTGGGAAGGTTCTACTGCTGATGGACGAGTTCTTCGATATGCCATTAGTAGGAGACATGGGCTAAAAGTTCCTCATGGTAAAGTGCAAAATTATAGGAATTTGAATTTGTTTTTAAGATCATACTTTTTTCGAAAATTAACCATGAGAAATAGTTTCTTTTTATAGGTTGTTATTATCTAGTTGATGCTGGATACACAAATTGTGATGGATTTCTTGGGCCTTTTAGAGGACAAAGATATCATTTGAATGAGTGGCGTCAGGGTTACCAGCCAAGTACTCTGGAATAATTTTTCAATATGAAACATGTTTTGTGTTATTAAAACTTAGATGGGGAATACTTAGGAGTCCATTATTCTATCCTGTGAGGGTGCACAATAGAATTATTATTGCATGTTGCTTGCTTCATAATTTTATTCGAACCTATATGAGTCTTGATCCTATTGAAGCAGAGTTGGAAGAAGGATTACCTTGTAATGCCCCAAAAGTTAGGGGTTATAATTTTTTCTTAATTTCACGTTTTGCTTGCTCAGCTAGTTATTTGAGGGTATTTGAGGGTTCTAGGGATGCCTGGGTTCGAGTCTGAGACTTGAAAAAGTTTTAGTTTTTGGCCCCTTTAGTGGAGAAGGCTGTTGGCAGTAGGGATTAAGTAAATTTGTGTATGTTTTAGAAACACAAGTTGAGCTTGTAGCTCAGTGGCAGTGGCGTCATTGGGAAGGCATGGAGAGTGGGGTTCGAATCTTACAAGGTGCAAATGGAGCCTTTTTATTTTGTGACTTGAGAGTAGAGGATGCAGAGTTCGGATCAAACTCTTCAAGGGGAGTTGGAGACTTGGTCAAAAGGTTTGAATGGGAGGCTAGGAGTGATTCAAGGAGAGGATAGTGGAGAAAATCAAGGGATGGATAAGAGTGGGGGAGTTGGCCAAATGTGGGAGTGTGGCTAAGGGGGATATTTCGCTAGGGGGTGGCATTTTGAAGCAAATTCGGAGCTTTGAATTTGTGTAGAAACTGAAAATTTCTCTGTGCTACTACCTCTTTTGTTCTTTTTGAGTTTGTTTCAATTAGACATTTCGACTGAGAGTTCTTTTGGAAGCATTTTGAGATTTCTCCTTGGTAGCATTTCGTGCACTTTCTCATTCCCTTCTTCATATCTTTCGTGTTTTTTTTATTCTTCTTTCTTTTGCTAATAGCCTAAACATTGGGTTGGCTGAATCACTACCCTTCTTCCCATTTCTCTTCACACCTCGTTCGTCTCTTGTCTTTTTCTCTAAGCTGTATACTTGCACTTCTTCCTCTCTCGTTTCTCTGATAGTCAATCGCAAACTTTCTGACAACCTTGTTCCTTCTTAGGTAAATCGAACCTACTTACTTTTTTCCGTTAAATCGAACCTACTTACTTTTTTCCTTCTCGAATCCCTTTTGTTCTCTGTTGTGAGGGCCGAAACCTCTTGTTGGACAACTGCCAAATTTTTGTGGTGCTTTGATAAGGGGGAGTAATGCTAGTAATTCTTGTAATTCGATTATAGTTAGATCGATTGTAATTATTCGAGCAAACTTCGGTTTCTCCTTTTACCCTGTGAGGGCTGAATGTTGGATGATTGCTAACACTCTTTTGTTCATCCAATATTTCTAGGGACCCGTTTACATTAGCCAAGGAGCAAGGCCAATTACTGTTACTTTGTGGGGGATTGCGTCTTGTGGTAAGTGATGTTGGATTAGGGTACTTCAACGTTATGAATCTGGGCGTTGAGACTAACTAATGATCTTTGTAATCATAGGTACCTTAGAGAGTAGTCTCAAACAACAATCCATAATAGGTGTGTAATCTGACCCCTCTGCTTATTCTGTGAATGTTTTGATCTGTGAACTGGCTAAAAGCCAAAATATCGAAAAGCCAGATTATCGGGGATTGTTGGGTTTATTCATTACAATTGGGTAGTGTTTTAAGTGGTTGAAAACTAAGTTGCGGGTGAACCTTTCTCTATTTTCGAATTCTTCAAGATTGGTATACCATTTTTTGGCTCTTAAAGACATTAATTTCATTGTGAGTTTCATTTTTTTTTTTAATGTTGTTTTCTGCAGAATGTTTCTCAAGGTTTGACAACCTACTTATATTCCACCTTTTATTATTACACTCAACATGTAGCATTACTAATCTTATTCGCAGTTGTCTTGTCCCATTCTCTTAGGTGCTCATCTGACATCATATCTACCAATTGATGCCATATCTACACAAGTCCCTTCCATGTAGTATACTCCTCTAAACTTAAGAGGCTTGACTTTTTGGATTCAACCCTACCAAAACTATATTTGCTGTACCACAGTGTTTTGAACAATTTAACTTGTTCCTGTAAAATACGTCAGGCTTGATTCATAAGCCTGGTTTTCCTCAGGCCCCCTTTGGGCTACATAACCAGTCTCTTCTTTCAGCATTTCCACCATTCCAATAAAAGTTACATACAAGATGCTTGAGTTCTTTGAAGCGGGACATATGATAAACATACATATTGCTCAGCTGTATGTCACACACGGCCGTGTGGATAAGCCCATGCCATGTGCATATTAAAAAGCTTTAAAAAAAAGGCATACTTTCATCCCAAACTTAGTACCAAGCCAAATCCAAATAAACCATTTCCATACTTTAAAAACACATTTAAACAAGCCTAAAGCATGCCAAAACAATCAACTTAAGTGCCTAATCAATGTGTTCTCATTGACACCACAATTCAATTATCAACCTTAATTCACATGACACGTAAACTATTTGCATTCAAATTTATAAGTTTATACATAAAATTCACAACAAACGTATAATTTCTTCTTTAAATTAGGTTTATATCAAAAGACTAAAACAACTTTATATAAACATATTCACACCAAGATTAAAGGCACATAGACAAGTAAGCTTATACCAAGCTTAATACATAACATTTGTAATAAGTATCCGAGCATATACAAATACACCTATTACATATGAGCCTTATACATGTCATTTATAACCGTCAAAACGTTAAAAAACTACCAAAATGATCAGCGGATTCTATCCGATTAAGCTTTGTGATGATCTATAAAATAGAGGAAAACAACTACGTAAGCATTTAATTCTTAGTAAGCTCGTATAAGATAAACTTAAACTTATCGTTCCTTAATATTTAATCATTCAATAATGCTCATTAAATCATATAGTAGTTGACTTTCCTAAACACCACAATTCACATCATTAGTAAATAACTTAACAGTTCATCATCTATGAAACATAGGATGCAACATGAAACGGGTTACATTTACTCACATTACTTCACATATGTGATTAATGCCCTTATTTATTCGTTTTCATAGATCATTTTATCATTTCATAAAATCTTCGATATTCGTAACCATTGAACCGTATAGAATAACATCGAATATTCGGGAACACCTTTTCATATAACCATAACCCGAGTTATGAAATGAGCCAGCTCCACGAGCTGTGGGTCGAGATGTTAGCTACACAATGTTGCTAAAATGAGCTGTGAAGAATCCGCAACAAATGCAGGACCTCAGCCATCGGTAGGTCATCGAGGACCAATACCTAGAACAAGAAAGAAAACGAAGTTGTGATTGCTAGAATGGGCGACAAGACACTAAATGAATCGCTAATCAAAAGTCACCGATCAACGATTCTGCGAGGAAGTGGATGGGCTGAATTAGAATGGTGGCGTTATGGAAAAAACTTATATCGACTCCAAATGTAGAGTCGAAAACATAGCATGCATAATAATGACCAAGCGTGTAAGATCGAGAAAAGAGAAAAAGCGTAACATGGGAGATGGTTTATTGCATGATGGGAATGCTCATGGGAATAGGTATGAAAAGTGGTTGGTGTCCCAAATGGGTCGAGTGGGGCTAACGGTGGTGTACAAATTTGGAGATACTTTTGGAGATTTGATGAATGACACTCACAATGGTTAAATCCAAGAAATTTAAATTAATAGAAGAATTTGTTATGGTGAATAACTCCATGGAAGTTCAATTGAGTTAGGGAAGGATAACTCTAAGCAGAAGAGAGAATGCACGTATGGAATCAAAAAGAAAAGAAAGAGAATAATCACCTTAGATGGAAGTTCTACGGTGAGGCGGATGAATTAGTGGGTCGAAAAGAAAGTAGGAAACAAGCCAAAATAACAGGGAGTAGATAAAAAGAAAAAGAAAAAGATTAGGTGCTAGTATTGTGATGTAAAAGATTGTGAAAGAGCCTTGGTGGAAGGTTCAATTTGAACATGTGGTGCCATTTTTACATTATCGAATTTAATTCATTTTAAATGTCTATGTTGGGGTGATTTTAAGGGAGCCGCTGTCGGTTTGGGAGAGTTCATTTTGGTGAGAAGATGTGGATTGTGTTGGCTGATGTTGCCTCTACCTTTGTGTTGGCCATTGTTTTTATGTCGACAGTCGATAGCTTCGGTGTTTTAGTTCTATCCTTGATGTGTTTTTATTCTAATTGTAGGCGCTTTCCTCTTAGGGGTGTAAACGAATTATTTCTGAAAGATTTGTGCCTTCTATTTTCTAATAAAATATATTTTATTGCTGAGAAAAAGAATTAATGTGTAACTACTCTTGTAGTTAATCTGTTTCCTTTGTTTCGAATTACAATGTAAAGTCACTCTGTGTTGCTGGTGGTGTTATTGTTATTTAGTTTAATTAGATTAGTATTTTCATTAAAGTTGTACATATGTTAAGAATAATTAGAGTTTATTCTTATTATTGAAGTTAATTTGATTTTTTTTGATAATTAGAAGTGGAAATTACATCAAACTAGACTTCTTCGTTCTCGAGACTTCAATTCGAAGTACTTGAAGCCTAGTTATTCTTTCTTCGGCTGACCATTCCAATTATTACAAGCATACAAATCATTACCGTCCATACCTGCCACAACCAAATTGGCCTTGGATTCAATTACGAAATCAGCCACCACGATTCCCTCAACTTGCTACTACCAGATTCGATTTGCCATGTTGTCCAATGGGCACCGATTTGCTTCTCCAATCGTTGAACCAACTCACCTTGCACCGATTGCCTTGACTGCCAAAGCATTGCCGCTACCAAATGTTCTTCATAGAAGTATTGTTGCTTCAATTAGTTGCTACTGCAAATTGTTGTAATCTCCTTCTGGCAACCAAATTGGATAATTTTTCATTGCCAGTCTGTCACACCGATAGTCTCAAGTACTAGCAACCAAAATTCTTCAAATCTTTGCCATCTATTTGCTCTCTTGCACATGTGCTCGATTTAGTTCTTTGCTGCTTTGCTCCAAGTAATTGTTGCCACAAGTTTGTTCAAAGTATCCCCATCCCCTTCAAAAGATGATAAAGTGTCTCTTCCTGGTTTTCCTGGAAGTATCAACTCCATTCATACCCAGATCTATTTCTGAATGTTCACAATGTTTGACAGCCTACTTATATTCCACCTTTTATTGTTACACTCAAGCCTGTAGCATTACTAATCTTATTCGCAACTGTCTTGTCCCATTCTCTTAAGTGCCCATCTGACATCATAACTGCCAATTGGTGCCATATCTATACAAGTCCCTTTACACTCCAAACTTAAGAGGCTTGACTTTTTGGATTCAACCCTACCAAAACTATTTTTGCTGGTGTTTTGAACAATTTAACTTGTTCCATTAAAATACGTCAGGCTTGATTTATAAGCCTGGTTTTCCTAAAGCCCCCTTTGGGCTACATAACCAGTCCCTCCTTTCAGCATTTCCACCATTCCAATAAAAGTTACGTAGAGTTGCAGGTTCTTTGAAGCAGGACATATGATAAACATACATATTGCTCAGCTGTATGTCACACACGGCCGTGTGGATAAGCCCATGCCATGTGCATATTAAAAAGCTTCAAAAATAAGGCATACTTTCATCCAAAACTTAGTACCAAGCCAAATCAAAATAAACCATTTCCATACTTTAAAAACACATTTAAACAAGCCTAAAACATGCCAAAACAATTAGCTTAAGTGCCTAATCAATGTGTTCTCATTGACACCACAATTCAATTATCAACCTCAATTCACATGACACATAAACTATTTGCATTCAAATTTATAAGTGCATACACAAAATTCACACGAAACTTATAATTTCTTCTTTAGATAAGTTTTATATCAAAAGACCAAAACAAACATATTCACACCAAGATTAAAGGCACATACACAAGTAAGCTTATACCAAGCTTAATACATAACATTTGTAATAAGTATCCGAGCATATACAAATACACCTATTACATATGAGCCTTATACATGTCATTTATAACCGTAACCAAAATGTTAAAAAACTACCAAAATGATCAGCGGATAGTGTGATAGGCTCCGACAAGATTTAACCGATTAAGCTTTCCGATGGTCTATAAAACATAGGAAAACAACTACGTAAGCATTTAATGCTTAGTAAACTCGTATAAGATAAACTTGTCGTTCCTTAATATTTAATCATTCAATCATGCTCATTAAATCATATAGTACTTGACTTGCCTAACCCCCACAATTCACATCATTAGTAAATAACTTAACAATTCATCATCTATGAAACATAGGATACAACATGAAACGAGTTACATTTACTCGCATTACTTCACATATGTGATTAATGCCCTTATTCTTTTGTTTTCATAGCTCATTTTACCATTTCATAAAATATCGATATCCGTAATTTTATATCTAAACCTTTTCATTATTTTACTTACCCATTGAACCGTATAGAATAACATCGGATACTCGGGAACACCTTTTCATTTAACCATAACCTTTTCAATAATGCTCACACGAGTTGAGAAATTAGCCAGCTACACGAGCTGTTGGTCAAGATGTTAGCTACACGATGTTGCTCAAATGAGCTGTGGAGAATCAGCAACAAATGCAGGACCTCAGCCATTGGTAGGACATTTAGGACCAATACCCGAACATATAATCCCTAATGACATGTCATTTGTATCCTAAGTATTCTCTAGGTTCAAACGAGATTTTGTCGTCAAGTATTGAATTATAGAATTATTACCGAATCAATTGTAAATAATTTAATATTAACAAATAATCAACTAAAATAACATTTACGAAATATAACAGCATGTTTGGTTTGATGGAATTGCTATTCCAATCCTGCCCTATTCCGTGCACTACAGTGATTCAAAAGTTTGGTTCACCATTTAGGTGAATCCACAGCTTTGCTATTACACCCATATTCCCTCAGTTGTTGTAATAGGTATTCAAGGGTGGGGGCTCTGAATTGCTATTCAACACCACCCGAATACGTTTTCACATTTTGGGACTAAAATAGCCTGCTTTTTTCACATAAAAATTCTGCTCCAGATTTCTTCCAACATTTATCCCCAAATCAAGCATCCATTCGCCCTTCATCTTTATCTCCTTTGTTGTAACCATTTTTTGATAAAACAGTAAACGATGTGGTCGACTCGAGGTTTAAAACGAAAAGGAAGTGAGTCACCACCGATCTTTATTTGGGTGTGATCAGATCACCTTTGTTTTAATAAAACGTCTCGGTTTATTAAAACGATGCTTTTGGTCTACGAAAATATGAGAAAAATGGGTTCGGAAGTCAATTACATGCGAGGAAAGATTAGCACCCTCGACACGCCCGAAATCGGTACCAAACTGATTGATCCATGTCCTAATGTTGAAAACTTTGAAATGATTTGAAAATAGATACTTTTTATTTCTAAAACTTGAAGGAATTGGAAGGGACGTTAAGGTAAAGCATCATGTCCAGTAAGTTAGGGCGCAATACTTTAGACTCTCGAAACTAAGCTCGCCTTTTTAAAACTTAGTTTTATATTTTAAGAGGATCTTCCGTCATCTGTCAAACGAGGAATCAGGACCCAGTAAGTTAGGGCTCGTTTTCTCGAAGGCCCAAATTAGGAATATTGCCCTTATTTTGATAGAAAAAGAAACTTATTCAAAGTATCTAGATGTCGAGTCCAGTAAGTTAGGGCGCGACATTTCGAATTTCTGAGATTAAGTGTTTTGTTTAAAATTTGAATTGCGATTTTTTTTAAAAGGGATATTCCGTTGTTTAACTTAAACGAGAAAAATCGAAACCCAGTAAGTTAGGGCTCGATTCTCCCGAATTGCTAATACGGAATGTCGATTTAAAACTTGAATTTGCGATTTTTGAAAGGGATATTCCTTTATTTAACTTAAACGAGAAAAACCAGAACCCAGTAAGTTAGGGTTCGATTCTCCCGAATTGCTAATATGGAATATCGATTGTTATAAAAATTTAGATGTCGGGAAAATCAAGGAGACGAACGATGAGAATATAAGTAGTGGGGAAAGAAAAGTATTGTGACGATGGTGGTAATATATATAAAATAGGTAAAATATATGCATATTGAGGAATAATAATGATAGCAGTAATTATAAGTAGTTAATACATATTTAATAAAAACAATATAATACATATAAACATAATGTAGTAACAGCAATAATAGAAAATAAATAAAATAATGATGGAAAATAATAATAATAATAATAATAATAATAGTAAGAATAGTACTAGTAAAAATAAAATAAAATGAGGATGATAATAAAACTAACATTTAGAATATATAATACATGAATAGTAATGAAAATGAGAAATAATAAAAACCATTGAAAAGAAAGAATAAGATGATAGTAACATTAATTACGAAATAAATAATAAAATATATAAAAGACCAAACAAAGCAAAGAAATATATATATGTGTGTGTATATATATATATAACAAAAAATTATGATATAATAATAGTAATGATAATGGTGTTAAATAATAATAATAATAAGGTAGTAATATATTAGCAGTAATAATGTAAATATAATATAGTAATAATAATATATATATGTATGGAAATAATAGTAATAGTAATAACATAATAATAATAGTAATATCATAATAATAATATAGTGATGATAATAATATGGAAATAATAATGATAATAACATAGTAATAATGGTAATATAATAAGGATAACAATATAGTAATAATAATAATAATAATATATGTATATAAAAAATATAGTAAAAACACAAATAAAGGACTAAACTAAATAAGCAATAAAATTTTCGATATGAATTTAAAATAAGAGTAAGATTCGGGGACTTATTCACGCGCGCAATCAGACTGGCGGGACTAGAGGGCTAATCTTCCCCAATAAGTTAAACGCAGCGCTTTAGGGGAGGACCGAATCGCAAACCCCTCGAAGTTACAGGGCCAATATTGCAATAATTGAATATTTGATTTTAAAATTAAAAATGCGGAAGGACCAATCGTGCAATTTCCCTTTGGCTTAAAAACACGTGGATCCTCTTAGGGTACGGGTCGGATCCGGGCCGGGTAAGGTGAAACGACGTCGTTTTGGGGCTAAAGGCCAGCCCCAAAACGACGTCGTTATGAGAGGCTGTAAAAGGTCCAAAATCCAGAAAAAAATCATTTGAGCAGGGTGCTTAAGAAAAAAAGCTTCGTTCTCTCTCGTTTCTCTCTGCGAGTCGGAGAGAAGGGGGCCACCAGGGAGCTCCGGTCCAAGATTCCGGTCACGCGCCGCCGCGGGCTCCGTCACCGGCGCTGCCGAGCACGGGAGTCGGAGGCCGAAAAGGTGAGATTCTTTTTACCCTTTTTTTTATAAATTTTAGTGTAATAAATGTGCTAAAATGGAAGAGAGACAAGTTTTAAAAAATAAAAAAATCACCTTCTCCTTTCTTTGTTTTCGCTTTTTGTGTTCTCCGTTTATCACTGTTATTGCGTTTTAGGACGTTTCATTTTTTTATTTGTTGCTGCTATTGTTGATCGAAAAGAGACAACAGGATTTTTAGAGTCCTGGGACCTTCGAAAGTTTTTGTTTTTTTGTTGATTAAAGGGGAGAAAAAAAGGTCCCTGTACACGAAATACAACTTGGCTTTTATGGCCATCCTTTTCTACTTTCTGTCTATTCGTTTTTATGGCCTGCAGGTACTGGGACGGTGAAGATACAGTGGATAAGACGGTGGCAGGGAGGTCAGAGCATGTGGGTGTCAGGGGGTTCGGTCAGAAGCAGAAGACGAATGGTCCCAGGCCATTTAATGCTGCAGCGCAGGACTCCTTAGGGTTCCAGGAACCCTAAGTTCAAACCTTTGGGCCATCGAGTGTAATGGGTCAAGGGCTTTGGGCTGGGTAGGTTTCTATTGGGCTTGGTATTTGGTTTGTAAAATGGGTTTTAATGCTTTGGGGAGTATAGTTTCTTTTGCAATTGGGTTTCGGGTTTTCAATTGGGCTAAGTGGGATTATGTACCCCGGGTAAAATTGGGCTACAACAGCTGCCCCTCTTTGCTCATTATCGTGTAACGGGAATGGAGTAAAGACTTTAAAAGGACCAATTTTGCCCGGTTTTGTCGAGTCTTGACTTCTTGGGAGCTCTTCCACAGGTAGCTCCATTCCTGTCCACCGCATCTTGTCGCTTTGGTCCATTCTATTGCTACAACTTCAGAGGCATAGGATTCTTCATTTTTAATCCGTCCCTTCGATTTGCTCCTGCAACATTAGGAATCGCCAAGTCTGCTATCCTCAATCTGATCCCTACAAATTCAGGGATCACCAGACTGATGTCTTCGATCTACTTCCTGCAACTTCAGGAATGTCAAATCTGCTATCTTCAATCTGATCCTTGCAAACTCAGGGACCACCAGACTGATGTCTTCGATCTGCTTCCTGCAACTTCAGGAACGTCAAATCTGCTATCTTCAATCTGATCCCTACAAACTCAGGGACCACCAGACTGATGTCTTCGATCTGCTTCCTGCAACTTCAGGAACGTCAAATCTGCTATCTTCAATCAGATCCCTGCAAACTCAGGGACCACCAGACTGATGTCTTCGATCTGCTTCCTGCAACTTCATGAATGTCAAATCTGCTATCTTCAATCTGATCCCTGCAAACTCAGGGACCACCAGACTGATGCCTTCGATCTGCTTCCTGCAACTTCAGGAACACCAAATTTGCTATCTTTGATCTGCTCCACTACAAACTCAGGGACGCCAGATCTACTATCTTTGATCTGCTTCCTGCAATACCAGGAACGCCAGGCTTGCTATCTTCAATCCACTCCACTGCATCCCCAGGGAGACAAGATCTGCTATTCTTTAATCTGTTCTACCATAGTGTCCTTTTGAGGACATAACCTGTAGAATGAGTACATGCTTATGCGTAATGATTAGGATGCCATGAATATGACGAGTCAGAATGTTATTAGTGCGATTTCCCATTTGAGGTGTTATTATCTATTTATTCGTCAAGGTCTCATCTCCGTTTTCCTTGCAGTAACATTTTTTGCTCGAATATCTTGCCCCTATGGAAATTTCAAGGCTCATTTCGTCTAGACCTCAGGACACGGGCACACATTGACTTCCAACTGTCCCTCCAGGGATCACAACTCCTACTCGAAGAATAACCGACTTGTTTCGTTTTGGATTCGTTCCATAGCGATTTAGGGTTTTTGAATCTTTCCTTGTCAAAAATTGGCCTGTCATACCTTTTCTAGATGACTAGGTAACATTATTTATCCTGCCACCATTACTGAATCGGACGAGGAATTTTGAACAAATGGTCTCCATTAAGACCCCTCTTTCTTTAACCTGTGTACATGGAAATTCTAAACAATTGTCCTGTTTCTTGTCTTATCTAGAGATTTCCAAAGTAATACATAGAACTTTCTTTTGTGAAATTATTAGTTCATCAATTATTATTTCAATGAAACATGTTTATGAATGATGGGTAACAATAAATTGATTTCAAGGATAGTTAAAATGAATTATCTATGAAGCGAAGAAAATGGTCGGGAACATATCCTTCCTTGTGGACAAAAGAATCCAACAATAGTACAATGAGCAGGACACCAATCGGATACTCTAGACATCACCGATTGGACTTCTATACAAGTTTCATGAAGACTACTTTGAGCTTTAGCATGCGTTTAGAAGACTCAAAGTACTTTGTTGATGCCCCAATATGCAACGTGCTTCCTCTTCTGTTGATTCTAGCGCTGCAAGATTGCCACGTGTCCATTCAAAACTCGAGTCGCCCTTTTTGGGTTTTCAACTCAAAAGCCCTTTGGTCTCAAGGCGCCCTCTGAGGGTTTTCACCTTGGCCTCTCCGTTTTTTTTTGAAGTCTCAAAGTGCCTTTTGCGGGTTTTCACCTTGGCCTCTTCTATTTCAAGCAAAGTACTTTTTAACCGAATTCGAGTTCACGGGATTGGGCAAGCTTTTTCCGTCCATTTCAGTCAGAATCAGTGTGCCTCTAGAGAAAGCTTTTCTCACCACATATGGTCCTTCCCAATTCAGCATCCATTTTCCCCTGTAATCTTTTTGTATGGGAAGGATCTTTTTCACCACAAGGTCCCCCTCATGGAATTCTCTTGGGCGAACTTTTTTGTCGTAAGCTTGTATCATTCGTTTTTGGTACATCTGACCATGACAAATAGCCCTCAATCTCTTTTTTTCTATTAAGATCAACTGATCATATCGAGCCTAGATCCATTCAGCTTCATCCAGCTTCATTTCTGACAAAACTCGAAGAGAAGGTATTTCTACTTCAATAGGAATGACTGCTTCCATCCCAAAGACCAACGAAAAAGGTGTTGCCCCGGTAGAGGTTCAGACTGATGCCCGATAAGAGTAGAGTGCAAATGGTAACTTCTCATGCCAATCTTTCTAGGTCTCAGTCATCTTCCCACTATCCTCTTGATGTTTTTGTTGGCTGCTTCCACCGCCCCATTCATCTTTGGACGATACGGCGACGAATTTTGGTGTTTGATGTTGAATTGACTACAAACCCCTACTATTATGATGTTGTTTAGGTTCAGTGCATTGTCTGATATGATCTTCTCGGGCATTCTGTATCGACAAATGATCTCTTTCTTCAAAAACTGACTAACTGCTGATTTAGTGACGTTAGCATACGAAGCAGCCTGTACCCATTTTGTGAAGTAGTCAATGACAACAAAGATGAACTGATGCCCATTCAAAGCATTCGGAGAGATCGACCTAATGACATCCATGCCCCACATGGAAAATGGCCATGGAGAAGTCATAACATGTAAAAGTGACGGGGGCACGTGAATCTTGTCTCCATAAATCTGGCATTTATGGCATTTCTTGGCATAGTTGATACAATCTCTTTCCATGGTGGACCAATAATATCCAAACCTCATTATTTGTCTGGCCATCGTGAAACCATTGGTGTGAGTTCCACAGACGCCTTCATGGACTTCTTCTAGGATTAACTTAGCTTCGGTGGCATCTACACATCTCAGCAACACTTGATCTTTCTTTTTCTTATATAGGACCTCTCCATCCAGGACGTAGCCACAGACTAGTCTTCTCAATGCCTTTTTATTGTTCTCTGTCACTTGGTCCGGGTTCTCGCGATTCTTCACGTACCGCAATATATCGTGGTACCATGGTGGGCCAGTTTTCTCTTTCTACTCGACATCGTAGCAGTGGGCTGGGTCCTGATGAATGCTCATTTGTATGGGCTTCATATCCTCATTTTCATTTAATGGAGGCTAAGGTGGCCAGAGCATCAGTCATCTGGTTTTCGTCTCTGGGTAAATAACGGAAAGTGACGTCGTCGAACTCTCTGATCAAATCTTGGGCCAGTCTTTTGTAGATGACCAGCTTTGGATCCCTGGTTTCCCATTCCCTTTTTAGTTGATAGATTACCAGGGCAAAATCTCCATATACTTCTAATACTCTAATTTTGCGTTCGATAGCGTCGCGAAGACCCATGATGCAACCTTCATATTTAGCCATATTATTAGTGCAATCGAAATCTAATTTGCAAGTAAATGAATAATGGTCTCCTTTTGGGGATATTAGAACTGCCCCAATTCTATTGCCCATGGTGTTTGATGCCCCATCAAAATTTAGTTTCCAGGGATGGTTTTTGATGGCACCTTCTTCAGCGTCTGCCACGTACATCAAATCTTCGTTAGGGAAATCAAAGTCCAAAGGCTCATAGTCCTCAAGGCTCTCTGGCGGCGAAAATTCTGTATCGCACTCCCCTTTTACCGCGCTTCGGTTTACATAAACAATGTCAAATTCGAGGATGAGGAGGATCGCCATCCGCCATTCTTCCATTCAAGGCGGTAGACTCTATCATATATTTAAGAGGATCTAGCCTCGAGATGAGCCATGCCGTGTGATACAGCATATACTGCCTCAATCTCCGAGTTGTCCAAATCAAAGCGCAGCACAATTTCTCGATTGGCGAGTACCTCGTTTCGCATTCGGTGAATTTTTTACTAAGGTAGTATATTGCCTTTTCTTTCTTCCCTGACTCATCGTGCTGACCCAGCACACATCCCATCGAATTATCAAGCATCGTCAAGTAAAGGATTAATGGCTTGTTCGGTTGAGGTGGCATTAGTACCGGGGCATGGGACAGGTATTGCTTTACTTTTTTGAAGGTTTTCTGGCATTCTTCATCCCACATGCCTGGATTGTGTTTCTTGAGGAGACGAAATATAGGGTCACATCTCTCGGTCAGTTGTGAAATGAATCGAGCGATGTAATTTAGCCTTCCTAAGAAACCTCTAACTTCTTTTTGGGTACATGGTGGAGGCAATTATTGTATAGCTTTGACTTTATCCGGGTCAACCTCAATCCCTTTTTTCCTGAATATGAACCCGAGCAACTTCTCGGACCAAGCTCCGAAGGTACACTTTGACGGGTTAAGCTTCAACTGGAATTTTCTCAACCTCAAGAATAATTTCCTCAAGACCTGCACATGTTCTTTTTCAATTCAGGATTTGGCGATCATATCATCTACGTAAACCTCAATTTCTCTGTGCATCATGTCATGGAATAAGGTTACCATGGCTCTTTGATACGTCGCTCCTGCCTTTTTTAGCCCAAACGGCATTACCTTGTAGCAAAATGTTCCCCACATGGTTACGAACATTGTCTTATCCATGTCCTCAGGATGCATCTTTATTTGGTTATATCCCGAGAAACCATCCATGAAGGAGAAAAACGAAAAGCCTGTTGTATTGTCTACCAAGGTGTCAATGTAAGGCAATGGGAAATTATCCTTCGGGCTGGCCTTGTTTAGATCCCTGTAATCTACGCACATCCGTACTTTCCCGTCTTTCTTGGGGACAGGAACAATATTAGCCACCCAATCCGAGTACTTGACCACTTACAAGAACTCGGCATTAAATTATTTCTCGACTTCTTCTTTTATTTTTAATAAGACATCCGATCTCATTCTTCAGAGCTTCTGTTGGATGGGCTTGCATTCTTCTCTTATGGGCAATCGGTGTACTGCGATATCAGTGCTTAGTCCGGGCATATCTTGGTATGACCACGCGAACACATCCTTGAATTCATGGAGTAACTCGATGAGGTTTCGCTTGGTTTCTGCTGTAATTCAGGCTCCAATCTTCACTTCTTGCCCCTCTCCTAGGTTCACCATCTCTACCGACTCTTTATGAGGTAGGATCTATTTTTCTTCTTGCTCTACCATTCTCAACAAATCTGGAGGCAAGTCGCATTCTGTGTCATTTTCAAAATCCCGAGATTCCTCTGGACACATGACTTGCTCAAAACAGACTTCTGAATCTGTAGTATCGTCGCTCATATCATTGATGTCTAGAGACCTGTGGTGGGTAGCAAAGGATGTATAAAGAATAAACGAATTTGTGGATGACTATTCACATTACATGAATGAAAAAGAGAAAAATAAGAGAATGCTTGATAGAAATTGAAGATGTATTTCATTAAAACAAAATATCCGAACATGAGCCTATTTCACAAAAGAGATCTCATTGTTTCAGGCTTGAAAACAATGAGTGCATTCTAAATATTACTTTGTGTAATCTCTAAAAACTACAGGGAATTCCTCTATAGTCCAATTGTCCAAGGTGCTTCCAGGTTCACACGGACGAATACTCGACAAGTTTCCTTGATCTGTTTCCTCGTCATGTATGGCATTGATGTGAAGATGCTCCTTTCTAGAAGGTTCTTTCTCCAGGTAAATTACTCCTCCTGACACAAAAGTATGAGATATGTGGGGAAATGTCATCGGTTCCCAATTAACGTCCTCTCCATTTAGCCGGGCCCTTCTATTTTCTTGCTTCTTTTCCATTTCTTTCTTTATTTGTTTGGCATCTGGTTTGAAACCCAAACCAAAGCAGTCTCTCTTCTTTTTCAGCATTGAGGAACTTCCCCTTGGAGATATTTGCCCAATCCTCTTCCGGGTAGGGCTCCTTTCCCCATCATCATTTGTAATCTCATCCTGGTGGTCTTGGATAGTTTGGGCACCGGGACTACACTTCCTTCCGAGATGAACATCGCGTTTACGAACTCCAAGGATCGAAAGGAACATTCGATGGCTTATTCATTCGTTTCTAGATATGGCACTTCGTTGGTAAGGGTCACTATGATGTCTTTTTCAGCGTTTATAGTTACCAGCCGATTTTCTGTCACCATTTTTAGTTTCTAGTGCAAGGATGAGGGTACGGCTCCCGCCGAGTGAATCCATGGCCTCCCCACTAAGCAGTTATAAGAGGGCTTGATATCCATGACTAGAAATTCCACTTCGTATGTGTTGGGCTCGATCAATAACGGTACATCCATTCTTCTCATTACTCTTCTTTCGGTGCCGTCGAATGCTCTCACTATGTTCTGGCATGCTTTCATGTGAGAACTGTCTATCGGCAACCTCTTGAGTGTAGCCAGTGGTAGGACATTTAACGCTGACCCATTATCTATTAGCACACTTGGCAGAGTGTATCCCTTGCAATGGGTAGTTATGTGCAAGGCCTTCGTTGATCCCATGCCTCCGGGTGGGATTTCGTCATCGCTAAAGTAGATGAAATTGTCAGCGCTTATGTTACTAACCAGACGGTCCAACTTGTTGTCGGATATATCCTTAGCAACATATGTCTCATTTAGTACTTTCATCAGTGGTTCGCGGTTCACCTCCGAGCTTAGAAGTAGGGCTAGCAGGGAGATACGGGCTGGTTGTCTGTGCAGCTGTTCCACCACGCTATATTCGCTATGTTTCAAGAATTTCAAGAATTCTTTGGCCTCTTCCTCTTTTACGGGTTCATTGATAGGGGCTTCGGGTTCCTTTTTCCACTCAATTAGCACAGTCTTCGATTTCACTGGTTCTGCTCTTCTGTTTCCAGGATCGTAACGCTTCCCGCTACGCGTGTAGAACCCTTCATCCTTGACCTCCTCAGAAATACTAGTGGAGCTTTCCGCCCTTGGTATCGTCACATTGCAGTTGTAGTTCCAAGGTACCTTTTTGCTATCATGGTAGGGAAAAGAAGCAGGTTTCTGAATTATAATCTTCAGCCTTCCCTGTACCCCGCCTTCCGTGTTTCATGAGATGATGATTCTCGGGTAATTAACTCCAGGCTTCCTCAATTCTTCCTCGGTCACACATACGTTCCCTTCCTCTACTCTTTCTTCATAAAACTCCAGTTCTTTGTTGTCCATAAGGCCTTGCACCAAAATTCTAAACTTGGCACATTCTTGAATCTTGTGCCCTTTTGCCTTATGGAGTTCGCAGTAGTTCTTTATATGCCTCATGTTCCCTACAGGATCTGAATCCATCAATCCTCTTTTCGCCACCTCCTTCCAGACTGTTCGTAATGGGGTTTTCACTTCCATGACATCCTTCTTGATTCTCCTCACCACTGCCTCACCAATCGCGTTTACCCCTCTATCTTCGTGATTGGGTAGTGGGCTCCCCTTTTTTACCATATCATCGACTGTTATAACCTCCATCTTTATTAGCCTCTCGACTACTTTTTTAAAGGTGAGGCAATTCTCTATCGAATGCCCCTCTATCCCTGCATGGTAATCGCAGTGAGCGTTAGAGTTGTACCACTTAGGGTATGGGGGTTACAATGGTTACAAATAGAACGGGACACGATGTGCTCGTTGAACAAAATCTGGTATAGCTCCTTGTACGTTATTGGGATTGGCGTGAATTGAATCTTTTCGGTATTCAGTTTAGCTTTTGATTCCTGTCTTGCCAGTCCTTGTTGTCCAACGGTAACTACCTTTGGCTGATTAACCGTGATCGCCTTTGAGTACCCTTTATTATATGTACTCGCGTTATTTACTTCACCGTCTTTCTTTTTAGGAGCGGCCCTCCTAGTGCTTTCTCCTACCTCGATCTTACCGCCCCTTATGGCATGTTCGATCATCTCTCCTGCCATTACTATGTCGGCAAAGCTCTTAGTTGTACTCCCTATCATATGAGTTATAAAAAGGGCCTTCAGGGTGTTAATGAAGAGCATGGTAGTCTCTTTTTCTAAGAGAGGTGGTTGGACCTGCATGGCGACCTCCCTCCACCTCTGCACGTACTGTCTGAAACCTTCATTTTGTCTTTTTTCCATGCTTTGCAAAGTAATTCTATCCGGTGCCATGTCTGTGACGTGGCTGTAATGCTTCAGAAATGCTTGAGCCAAATCTCTCCAGGAACTAATGTTGGCCCGACTAAGCTGGTTATACCATCTCACCAAACTTTCCTAGAAACAGTGGATTAAGAGTTGATCATTGCTCACGTAGCCAGCCATTCGCCTGTAGAACATGGTGATGTGGGCCTCCGGGCAGCTAGTCCCACTATATTTTTCAAATTCAGGCATTTTAAACTTATGAGGCAGTACCAAATCGGGAACTAGACTTAAATCTTTTGCGTCGATCCCATGATGATAATCAATACTTTCCAGCGCTTTAAATTTTTCCTCCAGCCATTTGCAACGATCCTCTAGTTGCCTTGAGGATTTTATTCTCGACCCTATTTTCTCTATTACATCTAAACCGGGCACAATAGGGTCGGCCGGGCTATCTCCTGGTTGGGATCCAGAGCCTACGTGATAGCTCATGGGAGGTCTAGTGTCATCCTACCCTTGCTGGGGCCTGATTGTAACTGGTGGCCTTTGGAGATATTCCTCAGGCGGTGCTCTTGCATGTGGCGGGGAATAACCCGGGGGAACGCCTTCGCTACCCTCATCTACTGGAGGCATGGGACCCTTCCCCTTCCCCTTATCCATTGCTTCGTTCATCATTTAGGCCATTTGGGCTATCATGTTTCTTTGGGCCTCCAACCTTTGGTCCCTCATTTCCTGCTAGAGTTTTAACATTTGCTCTTACATTTGTTCCTGCATTTCTTTCTGGAATTGTTTGAACCTTTGATCCATTTTCCTGGTTTTAGCGCGTGTTCCATAGTGATGTTTCGCTTCCATATTTTCTCTTTTCACTTTCTTTTTTTCTCTCTAATAATATTAGCTAATTAGGCCCATTTTTTTATAAACTTAAATGCATGTAATGTGATGCAATACAAATGCATGAATGCAAGAAGAAGACATCGATTCTGATCAACTTCTTTTTAGAAAACTTTATTAGAAGGCAAAGCCCTTTACATAAAACAAATTATAAATATGCTTTCGCCTTCAAGCCCAGAGTTTTGATCTTCCTAAGTAAAGAGGTCAGCTCTTGACTACGATCTGCCTGTAGCTCGTATTTCATGCTTAGGATCTCATCTTGTACCGCCACGGTCTGCAGGTGATCAGTCACTTCTCGAATCTGAACTATCGCTTCACCCATGAGGTAGTCTCGATCTCTAACTTGATTACAGGAATGGTTAAGCTCCTCCTCCCAATGCCCTTCTCTTGCTTCCAAAAGCTCAATTCAGAGCTCGCAACCGTGTAATGCTGACTCTAACTCTTCAATCTTACCTTTCATTTCCTCGATTTTGTTTAGACTTAATTTTAGTTCACTTTCTGAGTTGCGACTTCGATAGTGATGCAGGGACCGTCGAAACTCAACCACCCTAGCTTTTAGTCCTTTCTTTTCTTTTTGGCTTTCTGTCATGTCTTTTCTCAGAACCTCTTCCTGGAACTTTTTCTCCCACCTGCTAGTTTTGGCTCTTTCCTCTCAGATCTCGCGTCGCCATTGCTCCAGAATTTTTCCTAATCCGGCATTTTTCATTGTCAAATGCATCTTCTTATATTCCGTCTTCAGATCATCTCGGTCTTCCTCCATTTTCCTTTTCTCCTTTCTTAGTTTTTCAGCTTCCGACTTTTGTCCATCTACGTCTAACTTGAGGTGTAACATCTCGAAATTAGGCCTAGTAGGATTGGGCCCATTGGGCCTTGGGCATAGGAATGTTTAAAATTTTTGAAAACGGTATCTTTTCAAGTTGGATTTATTAAGAAGATGATTTTAGAAAGTTAGGGGTTCTATGAGGGCTCAGGGTTAAATGGGGCCCTAATAAAAATTTTGTGTTTAAGCCTATTAAGGAGAGAAGGTAGGTGGCATCAAGACTTAAGAATAAGTGGGTGCATTTAATAGACACAAGGGAGCTTGTGGCTTGGTGGCAAGTGGCGTGTTGAGCTATTGAAGGGAGCAAGGGTTCGAATCTCATGACAAGCAACAAGAGAGTTCTATTTTTGCTTAAAGAAGAGAAGGGGACAAATGGAGCAAAACATGGAGCAAAAAAGGGAGAGAATTATGGAAAGTGGGGTTGGTGGCACAAAAAGGGGAGAGTGTTATGGAAAGTCTAGTTGGCAAATTTTGGCTTTTAGGGGAAAGAATGTGGATGGTTTTGTGTGTAGGAGAGTTAGTTTTATTTTTCTTGGTCTTTTGGTAAAGCTTTAGTGCTTCTTTTGGTCAAAATTTCTATAGCATCAATTGTGTCATTTTCTCCAAATTGCTATTTTCTTTACCGAATCCTCCTAGCACATTTGTGCATTTTTCTTCTTTATTGTTTGGTCAAAACATTCATCTCTTGTTCATCTTCTTTCATAGCCGAAACTACCAAAACACTTTCCCCATCCATTCTCTTCTATTGACCATTTCATCAACCTTTTCTTCTTCTTTAATCAACATCACTTTGTAATCACATCTTTTTGTTCGATTTTCTCTATAGTCGAACCCATTATCATCCTATTTCTTCATCATTTCATTCTCTATCGTGTGGAGAAACCTCATCTTGATCGAATTGGTAAGTAGTAGTTCTCTCTTTGTCAATAACTTTGTTTCATTCGAGTTCTTCATTAATAATCATGTGTTTTTCTTCTCTCTCTCGATTGGGTCTAAGATACATACATTTCTATGGTATGGCCATCGTTGAGCTTAGGATTTTTAACAAGGTGAAGGAGCACAAGTGAATGGTATTAATCAATCGTTATCGTCGACTTGTCAAGTAAGTGGGGTAAGAGCGTTGTTATAAGATTTGTTTTGGCCAAAGGTGGGATAACTGCTAACAACTCTCTCGCTCACCAAATATTGTTAGGACGGGATTTCAGTAGCCAAAGGGTAGGATCGAGGGAGATCACATTCATGGTAAGTCGAGTTAGCCTAGTAAAGTGTTACGATTATCAAAGTAGAGACTAACTTTCTGTCAACTATCATTTTAGGTGTTGAAATCGGTGGAAAGCACAACCCGTTATTAAGGTGTGTAATCCCGTACCTTTCGTATACATGATTCAAATGGTGTGTAATATCACACTTCTCTGAAAGTTTGTATGAAATATGCTGTTAATCGGTGGAAATACCGAAGAAAACTAAAAACCGGCATCCGTAATCACTCGGGTGTGCGTATGATCGTAGTGGTAATAGTATTTCGTAATAAAATAGTTTCGGTTAGAAGCAGTGATGTGTTTTTGAAAAATCACTAAAAATAGTATAAAAGGAGTTAGAAAGTGAATAACATATCAAATTAAAGCTTACTGTGTCTATTTTAATATGGAAGAGACGGAGAAGAAAAAGGACTTTTATATTCTGAGATATCTTGATTTTAGTGAGACTGGTTCTGATTAACTTCGGGGTTCACTGATCTGTTTTGGAAAAATCTTATAAAATTGTAAAAAATGAATTATGGGTTATAATTTATATTATGGATTCCTTAGTGAGCCTATTTTCAAGAGAAACAAGTTGGAACAGTACATGGAAACCGTACAGTGAGATATTTGAAATTAAGTTAAGAGAGGTCAGAATCATTGGACAGTGAAACAAGGGAAACTTTATGGAATAAACTGTACTAAATGGCTGGGTCAAAAATTCTGAAAAACTTACAGTAAGAAGATACATGAGTCTAGTTTCAAGTAAATTTTATGGATCTAGATTCTGAGTTTTCTAACTCGAGTTATAGCCAATTTAGTCAGTATGACGCAAATGGACAGTTTAAATTTGTATGCCCCAAATTACTAGTTAAGTTTTAGTTGCGAAATTACCCCGTTTGGGCCTAAAATGAATTTTGACCCAATAGTTTCGTAGAGACCCAAATAGAGTTCTGTATCACTCGAAGCGATAGTGAATATTTGGAAACACCGTTAAATATGAAATTACCAAATTACCCTTAGAAGGTAAATTACCAAATTACCCTTGGTGGGTAAATCTACCGAATTACCCTTGTAGGGTAAATTACCAAAATGCCCTCAGAGGGTAAAATTACTGAATTACCCTTGGTGGGTAAAATTACTGAATTACCCTTGGTGGGTAAATTACCAAAATACCCTTGGAGGGTAAATTACTGAAATACCTTTGGGTTGCAAAATTATCGAGATACCCGTGGAGGGTAAATTACCGAAATACCCCTAGGTTGTGGAATTACCGAAATACCCTTAGAGGGCAAGTTATCGAAATTCCTTGGGTTGTGAAATTACCAAATTATCGAAATACCCTTAGAGGGTAAATTATCGAAATACCCTTGGAGGGTAAATTACCAAATTACCCTTAGAGGGTAAATTATCGAAATACCCTTGGGTTGTGAAATTACCAAAATGCCCTTGGAGGGTAAATTATCGAAATACCCTTGGGTTGTGAAATTACCAAAATACTCTTAGAGGGTAAATTATCGAAATACCATTGGGTTGTAAAAAATTACCAAAATGCCCTTGGAGGGTAAATTACCAAAATACCCCTGGGTTGCGAAAATTTTGAAATACCCTTGGAGGGTAAGTTACCGAAATACCTTTGGGTTTGAAATTATCGAAATACCCGTGGAGGTTAAATTATCAAAATACCCCTAAGTTGCGAAATTACCGAAATACCCTTGGAGGGTAAGTGACCGAAATACCTTTGGGTTTCAAAATTATCGAAATACCCGTAGAGGGTAAATTACCGAAATACCCATCGGTTGTAAATTTACCAAAATACCCTTAGAGGGTAAATTACTGAAATACCCTTGGGTGGCGAAAATTATCGAATTACCCTTGGTGGGTAAAATTTATGAAAATGCCCTTACGGGCCGAATTACGAAAATGCCCCTAATGGATCGAATTACGAAATGTCCCTATGGACCAAACTACGAAAATACCCTTTATGGGCCAAAATGTTATATTTGCTATATGGGCCAAATGTGATATTTGTTATACGGGCCAAATGTTATATTTGTTATAATGTGATATTTGTTATATGGGCCAAATGTGATATTTGCTATATGGGCCAAATGTTATATTTGATATATGGGCCAAATGTGATATTTGTTATATGGGCCAAATGTGAAATTTGCTAGGTCGATTAATGGGCCAAATTTTCTAGATTGTTTAATGGGCCAACTTGTGTTATGGGCCTTATGTTGAAATTATTCTATGAATATTGTTATGCTTTGTATATGCATACATGATTGCATGGGTTGGGATAATTGATGAAGAGAAGAAAGGCCTGTTGCCAAAATCTAGTTCGGTGGCTCTGCCACAATATGAAAGGCCTGTTGCCAAAATCTAGTTCAGTGGCTCTGCTACAATCATTTTTAAAAGGCTTTGTGCCATGTTATTAAAAGGCTTTGTGCCATGTTATAAAAAGGCTTTGTGCCATGTTATAAAAAGGCTTTGTGCCATGTTATAAAAAGTTGTAAAAAGGCTTTGTGCCATGTTATAAAAAGGCTTTGTGCCATGTTATAAAAAGGCTTCGTGCCATGTTATTAAAAGGCTTCGTGCCTACATTTTAAATGGCTTTATGCCCGATTGGTGTGTTAGGCGGGGTGGGTTGACTTGATCCCCACAGTGTCTTTGGTTGAGTACGGGTGGTGTGTAGCGGATGGAAATTAGGTTTGGTTTGGGATTTGCATATCACATGCATATTATATACATGTTATTATGTTATAATTGTAAATGGGCTTAGGCCCAAAATATTGCTATGTGTGTTCCACCAGGTGGATGATGGTAAGGGATTACATCTTGAAGTTCTTATAACTCACCCCCTTTCTCTTAACCTTTTCAGGTAATGCTCAGTGACGTGGACTTGGGCCATGGATGACTCGATGGATACCATACTTCAGAAATGGTTTATTTGGACTTCAAACTTCTTTCTTGTTTATTTTATTACTCTACTATTTTGGGTTAAATGTTGTAATAAGGCCTAAGATTTTCTTTCAAAATGCTTCTGCAACTCTATTCCCAAACATCCCATTTTCGTAAATTGTTCATTTCAAATATGTTTTCACAACAAAAAAAAGGTCTTTAAAGATAATTACGGTTTCAAGTAAATAGCAATTGCTTAAGTGTTTTGGGTTTTAACAAAGAGGCCGTAAATCTCGAACAAGTTTTTAACAATCTCAAAGATGGTTTTAAAAAAAAAACTTCCATGTGACACGCCAAATTCGGGCTTAACTTCTAGGTCGGGTTTGGGGTGTTACATTTAGTGGTATCAGAGCTCAGTTTGCAAAACTCGACTGTGGTTTGGGTTCAATAACATTTTCCAAAGCTGTTTAAAATTTTGATTTATAAATATATGCTCTAAAGGAAGTATGGTACCACGGGTATCCGACACCAAGTCAAGTAAGTATTTGTTTTCATTTTATGATTATTGTGTTATTACTGTGGTAAGAAAATTCCACAAGATAGAATACTCTAAAACTGTTAGTTTTAGAAGTTGAAACTATAGAGATTGAGACTCTAGGATGTGATTTGCGAAAACCACTTCTACTCTTCTATGCTATAAAACATTGCTTCATAAACACTGAAATAGTATACTGATTCATAAAACTCGTAATAAGATTAAATCGACATTAGTGAACATGAATGTTAAAAGATGTGGACACGATAGATGTGGACGTGGTAGAGGCCGAGGTACTAAGACTAGACCTTCAGCATCGGGGCATGTTTCTAAAAGGGAGGTGCTGGCGTCGCCAGTGGTTGAGACGGGATCTCATTATCGAACTAAGGTTGATGAGCTGATTCAAATAGTTAAGAAGGTATTTGAAGAGGTTAAAGGAATCAGTGAAGCACTTCGAGTTGGGTCTATGGACTGTAAGAAGAAAATAGATCGTGATTCTTTTGGGTCGCAATGTCGTTCCGTGAAGCGTGTTAAGGCACGTCCAAACTCTTCGGCTTGCGATTATTGTAGAAGGTGTCATCCGGGAGAATGCTGGAGGAGGTCAGGAGCATGTATGAGATGCGGGTCTAAGGAGCATAAGGCTCGGGATTGTTTCATCACCATCAAGTCATGTATGTTTGGTTGGATGTGATGATTGAGTGTAGAAAATTTTTAAGTATAAGTGGTTGATAACTGTTTGCTTCTGCGGTTAGACATTGGTTGTGTGAAAGAGGATTCAAGATTTTGTTAAAGGTACATTAGTGTTATTAAGATCAGAGTGCGCAGCAAAAGCATAGTGATGTGATTTGAGCGGTACATTTAGTAGTTGATTGGAAATTTCGAGGACGAAATTTTCTTTAAGGAGGGTAGAATTGTAACATCCCGAAATTAGGCCTAGTAGGATTGGGCCCATTGGGCCTTGGGCGTAGGAATGTTTAAAATTTTTGAGAACAGCATCTTTTCAAGTTGGATTTATTAAGAAGATAATTTTAGAAAGTTAGGGGTTCAATGAGGGCTCGGGGTTGAATTGGGCCCTAATAAAAATTTTGTGTTTAAGCCTATTAAGGAGAGAAGGTAGGTGGCATCAAGACTTAAGAATAAGTGGGTGCATTTAATAGACACAAGGGAGCTTGTGGCTTGGTGGCAAGTGGCGTGTTGAGCTATTGAAGGGAGCAAGGGTTCGAATCTCATGACAAGCAACAAGAGAGTTCTATTTTTGCTTAAAGAAGAGAAGGGGACAAATGGAGCAAAACATGGAGCAAAAAAGAGAGAGAATTATAGAAAGTGGGGTTGGTGGCACAAAAAGGGAGAGTGTTATGGAAAGTGTAGTTGGCAAATTTTGGCTTTTAGGGGAAAGAATGTGGACGGTTTTGTGTGTAGGAGAGGTAGCTTTATTTTTCTTGGTCTTTTGGTAAAGCTTTAGTGCTTGTTTTGGTCAAAATTTCTATAGCATCAATTATGTCATTTTCTCCAAATTGCTATTTTCTTTGCTGAATCCTCCTAGCACATTTGTGCATTTTTCTTCTCTATTGTTTGGTCAAAACATTCATCTCTTGTTCATCTTCTTTGATAGCCGAAACTACCAAAACACTTTCCCCATCCATTCTCTTCTATTGACCATTTCATCAACCTTTTCTTCTTCTTTAATCAACATCACTTTGTAATCACATCTTTTTGTTCAATTTTCTCTATAGTCGAACCCATTATCATCCTATTTCTTCATCATTTCATTCTCTATCGTGTGGGAAAACCTCATCTTGATCGAATCAGTAAGTAGTAGTTCTCTCTTTGTCAATAACTTTGTTTCATTCGAGTTCTTCATTAATAATCGTGTGTTTTTCTTTTCTCTCTCGATTGGGTCTAAGATACATACATTTCTGTGATATGGCCACCGTTGAGCTTAGGATTTTTAACAAGGTGAAGGATCACAAGTGAATGGTATTAATCAATCGTTATCGGCGACTCGTCAAGTAAGTGGGGTAAGAGCGTTGTTATAAGATTTGTTTTGGCCAAAGGTGGGATAACTGCTAACAACTCTCTCGCTCACCAAATATTGTTAGGACGGGATTTCAGTAGCCAAAGGGTAGGATCGAGGGAGATCACATTCGTGGTAAGTCGAGTTAGCCTAGTAAAGTGTTACGATTATCAAAGTAGAGACTAACTTTCTGTCAACTATCATTTTAGGTGTTGAAATCGGTGGAAAGCACAACCCGTTATTAAGGTGTGTAATCCCGTACCTTTCGTATACATGATTCAAATGGTGTGTAATATCACACTTCTCTAAAAGTTTGTATGAAATATGCTGTTAATCGGTGGAAATACCGAAGAAAACTAAAAACCGGCATCCGTAATCACTCGGGTGTGCGTATGATCGTAGTGGTAATCGTATTTCATAATAAAACAGTTTCGGTTAGAAGCAGTGACGTGTCTTTGAAAAATCACTAAAAATATAAGAAAAGGAATTAGAAGGTGAATAAGATATCAAATTAAAGATTCTGTGTCTATTTTAATATGGAAGAGACGGAGAAGAAAAAGGAATTTTATATTCTGAGATATCTTGATTTTAGTGAGACTGGTTCTGATTAATTTCGCGGTTCACTGATCTGTTTTGGAAAAATCTTATAAAATTGTAAAAAATGAATTATGGGTTATAATTTATATGTATGGATTCCTTAGTGAGCCTATTTTCAAGAGAAACAAGTTGGAACAGTATATGAAAACCGTACAATGAGATATTTGAAATTAAGTTAAGAGAGGTCAGAATCATTGGACAGTGAAACAATGGAAACTTTATGGAATAAACTGTACTAAATGTCTAGGACAAAAATTCTGGAAAACTTACAGTAAGATGATACATGAGTCTAGTTTCAAGAAAATTTTACGGATCTAGATTCTGAGTTTTCTAACTCGAGTTATAGCCAATTTAGTCAGTATGACGCAAATGGACAGTTTAAATTTGTATGCCCCAAATTACTAGTTAAGTTTTAGTTGCGAAATTACCCCGTTTGGGCCTAAAATGAATTTTGACCCAATAGTTTCGTAGAGACCCAAATAGAGTTCTGTATCACTCGAGGCGATAGTGAATATTCGGAAATACCGTTAAATATGAAATTACCAAATTACCCTTAGAAGGTATATTACCAAATTACCCTTGGTGGGTAAATCTACCGAATTACCCTTGCAGGGTAAATTACCAAAATGCCCTTACAGGGTAAAATTACTCAATTACCCTTGGTGGGTAAAGTTACCGAATTACCCTTGGTGGGTAAATTACCAAAATACCCTTGGAGGGTAAATTACTGAAATACCTTTAGGTTGCGAAATTATCGAGATACCCATGGAGGATAAATTACCGAAATACCCCTGGGTTATGGAATTACCGAAATACCCCTGGAGGGTAAGTTACCGAAATACCTTTGGGTTACGAAATTATCGAGATACCCGTGGAGGGTAAATTACCGAAATACCCCTGGGTTGTGAAATTACCGAAATACCCTTAGAGGGTAAATTATCGAAATTCCTTGGGTTGCGAAATTACTGAAATACCCTTGGAGGGTAAATTACCAAATTACCCTTAGAGGGTAAATTATCGAAATACCCTTGGGTTGTGAAATTACCAAAATGCCCTTGGAGGGTAAATTATCGAAATACCCTTAGGTTGTGAAATTACCAAAATACCCTTAGAGGGTAAATTATCGAAATACCCTTGGGTTGTAAAAAATTACCAAAATGCCCTTGGAGGGTAAATTACCAAAATACCCCATGGTTGCGAAATTTTTGAAATACCCTTGGAGGGTAAGTTACCGAAATACCTTTGGGTTTGAAATTATCAAAATACCCGTGGAGGTTAATTTATCGAAATACACTTGAGTTGCGAAATTACCGAAATACCCTTGGAGGGTAAGTTACCAAAATACCTTTGGGTTTCAAAATTATCGAAATACCCGTAGAGGGTAAATTACTGAAATACCCATCGGTTGCAAATTTACCGAAATACCCTTAGAGGGTAAATTACTGAAATACCCTTAGGTGGCGAAAATTATCGAATTACCCTTGGTGGGTAAAATTTATAAAAATGCCCTTACGGGCTGAGTTACGAAAATGCCCCTAATGGGTTGAATTACGAAATGTCCCTATGGACCAAACTACGAAAATACCCTTTATGGGCCAAAATGTTATATTTGCTATATGGGCCAAATGTGATATTTGTTATATGGGCCAAATGTTATATTTGTTATATGGGCCAAATGTGATATTTGTTATATGGGCCAAATGTGATATTTGCTATATGGGACAAATGTTATATTTGATATATGGGCCAAATGTGATATTTGTTATATGGGCCAAATGTAAAATTTGCTCTGTCGATTAATGGGCCAAATTTTCTAGATTGTTTAATGGGCCAACTTGTGTTATGGGCCTTATGTTGAAATTATTCTATGAATATTGTTATGCTTTGTATATGCATACATGATTGCATGGGTTGGGATAATTGATGAAGAGAAGAAAGGCCTGTTGCCAAAATCTAGTTCGGTGGCTCTGCCACAATATGAAAGGCCTGTTGCCAAAATCTAGTTCGATGGCTCTGCCATAATATGAAAGGCCTGTTGCCAAAATCTAGTTCGGTGGCTCTGCCACAATCATTTTTAAAAGGCTTTGTGCCATGTTATTAAAAGGCTTTGTGCCATGTTATAAAAAGGCTTTGTGCCATGTTATAAAAAGGCTTCGTGCCATGTTATTAAAAGGCTTCATGCCTACGTTTTAAATGGCTTTATGCCTACGATTGGTGTGTTGGCGGGGTGGGGTGTGCTGGTTGGTACGAGTGGTGTGTAGCGGATGGAATTTAGGTTTGGTTTGGGATTTGCATATCATATGCATATTATTTACATGTTATTATGTTATAATTGTAAATGGGCTTAGGCCCAAAATATTGCTATGTGTGTTCCGACCCAGTGGATGATGGTAAGGGGAATACACACTAAGTTCTCACCCCCTTTCTCTTAACCTTTTCAGGTAATGCCTAGTGATGTGGACTTGGGCCATGGATGACTCGATGGATACCATACTTCAGAAATGGTTTATTTGGACTTCAGACTTCTTTCTTGTTTATTTTATTACTCTACTATTTTGGGTTAAATATTGTAATAAGGCCTAAGATTTTCTTTCAAAATGCTTCTGCAACTCTATTCCCAAACATCCCATTTTCGTAAATTGTTCATTTCAAATATGTTTTCACAACAAAAAAGGTCTTTAAAGATAATTACGATTTCAAGTAGATAACAATTGCTTAAGTGTTTTGGGTTTTAACAAAGAGGCTGTAAATCTCGAACAAGTTTTTAACAATCTCAAAGATGGTTTTAAAAATAAAAAAAACTTCCATGTGACACGCCAAATTCGGGCTTAACTTCTAGGCCGGGTTTGGGGTGTTACATGAGGAGCATCTTCTCTTCTTCTAGTTTCTCTATCTTTCTTTCGAGTTCCGAACTCATCCTTTCAAAATCTCGTTTCACGATTTTTAGTTCTGATGGGACTACTCGCAAATATTCCTCTCTTGACCGGGCGCCTTCTGGATTTGGCTCAGGGATGTTATCATTGATCCTCCTAGTCCTCCATTCACTGTACTCTAGGGTCGTCATCGGGCCTGCGGATAATCTTTTCATTCTATGAATCTGATTCCAGGCACTAGAGATCTCCTTAACCTTTTTCTTATAGCTCCTACTTGGTATGAGAACTCGCATTGAGCCAGCCCGTATGTCGTTGGTACGAACTGTCTTGAATTATACTGCCTCAGGACCAGCAAATAGGCATATGCAGTGGTGCCCTAAATTCCCAGTAGAGGAACCCAGTCGAAGCTTCCACAACGATAAAGGATTTTATCGAGAATCATCCAAGGAGCTTTCCACTCGATGTCATCTTCTTGAAGGTTTTGAAGGACCACTATCCAGTTTTCTTCGGACACATCTTCTCCCCTAAGCGTAGCTACTATCTCTTCCAACGGAGAGTAATTTTTCGACAAAAACCGATAAGACACTTTCTCTACTTTCTAAAGGTGACTGTAGAACTAGGCCAATAACAATTGCGCGCACCCAATAAACCTGTCTTCACCCATTCTCCGACATGCATTCAAGAATCTGAACATTTCTACTAAGATGGCAGGAACAAGCGTAACCCCTTTGTCTAACCGGCTGAATAGATCAATAACTGCTTCGTCTATGTGTCTTAGAGCTTTTAAGAAAATTATCAAACCGTAAATACACAAGGCCAAGACGTCAATCTTTTTCTTTGCATCGGGATGCGTTAGGATCAGGTCTCTCAAACATATCTAAGGTACGCATTTGCCCTCGCCTTTCTTCTGCATTCTAGTTGAAACCCATTGTTCGCTTATTCCCGTGATATTCATCAATTTGTGCGCAAAAAGTCGGGCCATTAATTGCTTTGGAATAAGCTTTATCAACTTCAATTCTAGGACAGCGTAGCAAGGTTGTATACTCCTCTATCGTGGGAACCAAATCCACTTTTCCGAAAGAGAAACAGCTATAAGCAGTATTCCAGAACTGAGTCATTGCTCGGAATAGGTGCTTATCTATTTTGACATCAAGTAGGTAAGGTAGGTCGCCGTAAGTATTATAGAACAACTGCTTTGCCTCATCATCCCATTAGGTCCATATTTCTTTCCACTCCTGGAGTTCGTTCTGCGTGACACTGATATTGGTAAAATTCCGTAGTTTTGACACATACCCCTCAACTAAGCTATCCCCATTTTTCTAATTGGCATTGCTCTGACCATATACGGGCGGCCACATTGTCTTCCACATTATCAAGGAATTCGCTTTCCATAACCAGCTCTCTAACTCAGAAACTGGCCGTGAATCGATGCCTCTTAAAAAATGGAAATGACATGCAGAGGAAATAAAACATCACCAGTTAGTACCACGAATGAGATATAAAGCATGTAAAATACACAAACGCCTATCTGGGTAACTACTAAGGTTTGGCATAGTTCAGCTCGGGGTGGGTTCCTAGGCTCTTTACATGTGGTTGAGTTTTAAAGTTCGAGGTACCCGAACCAGCAGATTCTTCGATCCTCACCCACTATAGGCTCATATGGACTTAGTTCGGTTCAGGGGAATACATTTCCCTATGGCCATGCGGAAGTGAAAACTTCACGAAGACATAGGTACGGATGTATCCCGAAAGTAGCTAACTAGCCCATACGGAGGTGAAAACCACACGAAGGTATAGCTTCTCGCTCCCACTTAAAGGTGTGACCACAACGGTCATGCAATGCAATGCCAAAGTATTCAAGAGATCCAATATAACATTGAAAGTGCATTTAAAGAAACATGATTTCTGAAACCATTTTCTAATTTTATTCAAAAGGACAAGGATCAATCAATCTATGGCCTGACTCTCAACGAACATATCCCCAGTGGAGTTGCCAAGCTGTCGTAACCATTTTTTTGATAAAACAGTAAACGACGCGGTCGACTCAAGGTTTGAAAATGAAAAGGAAGGGAGTCGCCATCGATCTTTATTTGGGTGTGATCGGATCACCTTTGTTTTAATAAAACGTATCGGTTTATTAAAACGATGCTTTTGGTCTACGAAAATTTGAGAAAAATGGGTTCGGAAGTCAATTACGTGCGAGGAAGGATTAGCACCCACGACACGCCCGAAATCGATACCTAACTGATTGATCCATGTCCTAATGTTGAAAACTTTGAAATGATTTGAAAATATATACTTTTTATTTCTAAAACTTGAAGGAATTGGAAAGGACGTTAAGGCTCTCTTATTTTCGAAGAGATGAAGCATCATGTCCAGTAAGTTAGGGCGCAATACCTTAGACTCCCGAAACTAAGCTCGCCTTTTTAAAACTTAGTTTTATATTTGAAGAGGATCTTTCGTCATCCACAAACGAGGAATCGGGACCCAGAAGTTAGGGCTCGTTTTCTCGAAGGTCCAAATTAGGAATATTGCCCTATTTTGATAGAAAAAGAAACTTATTCGAAGTATCTAGATGTCGAGTCCGGTAAGTTAGGGCACGACATTTCGAATTTCTGAGATTAAGTGTTTTGTTTAAAATTTGAATTGCGATTTTTTAAAATGGATATTCCATTGTTTAATTTAAACGAGAAAAATCGGAACCCAGTAAGTTAGAGCTCGATTCTCCTGAATTGCTAATACGGAATGTTGATTTAAAACTTGAATTTGCGATTTTTGAAAGGGATATTCCGTTGTTTAACTTAAACGAGAAAAATCAGAACCCAGTAAGTTAGGGTTCGATTCTCCCGAATTGCTAATACAGAATATCGATTGTTATGAAAATTGAGATGTCGGGAAAATCAAGGAGACGAACGATGAGAATATAAGTAGTGGGGAAAGAAAAGTATTGTGATGATGGTGTATATATAATAGCTTAAATATAACAAAAAATTATGATATAATAATAGTAATGATAATGGTGGTAAATAATAATAATAAGGTAGTAATATATTAGTAGTAATAATGTAAATATAATATAGTAATAATAATATATATGTATGGAAATAATAGTAATAATAATAATATAATAATAATAGTAATATCATAATAATAATATAGTGATGATAATAATATGTATGTGCATGGAAATAATAATGATAGTAACATAGTAATAATGGTAATATAATAAGGATAACAATATAGTAATAATAATAATATATATGTATATAAAAAATACAGTAAAAATACAAATAAAGGACTAAACTAAATAAGCAATAAAATTTTCAGGACGAATTTAAAATAAGAGTAAGATTCGGGGACTTAGTCACGCGAGCAAACAGACTGGAGGGACCAGAGGGGCAATCTTCCCCAAAAAGTTAAACGCAGCGCTTTAGGGGAAGACCGAATCGCAAACCCCGCGAAGTTACAGGGCCAATATTGCAATAATTGAAAATTTGATTTTCAAAACTAAAAATACGGAAGGACCAATGTGCAATTTCCCCTTTGGCTTAAAAACACGCGGATCCTCTTAGGGTACGGGTCGGATCTGGGCCGGGTAAGGTGAAACGACGTCGTTTTGGGGCTAAAGGCAAGCCCCAAAACGACGTCGTTTTGAGAGGCTATAAAAGGTCCAAAATCCAGAAAAAAATCATTTGAGCAGGGTGCTTAAGAAAAAAAGCTTCATTCTCTCTCATTTCTCTCTGCGAGTTGGAAAAAAAGGGGCCACAAGGGAGCTCCTGGTCAGATTCCGGCGACGACGACAAAGCTCAAAGTTCAAATCAACGGCAGACTGTCGGACACACGACGGTCGGAGCCCGAAAAGGTGAGATTCTTTTTACCCTCTTTTTTTTTATAAATTTTAGTGTAATAAATGTGCTAAAATAGAAGAGAGACAAGTTTTAGAAAATAAAAAAATCACCTTCCCCTTTCTTTGTTTTTGCTTTTTTTGTTCTCCGTTTTATCACTATTATTGCGCTTTGGGACGTTTCGTTTCTTTATTTATTACTGCTATTGTTGATCGAAAAGAGACAACAGGATTTTTAGAGTCCTGGGACCTTCGAAAGTTTCTATTTTTTTGTTGATTAAAGGGGAGAAAAAAAGGTCCCTGTACAAGAAATACAACTTGGCTTTTGTAACCATCCTTTTCTACTTTCTGTCTATTCGTTTTTATGGCCTGCAGGTACTGGGACGGTGAAGATACGGTGGACAAGACGGTGGCAAGTGGAGCGGTGCTCAGAGGTCAGAGCATGTGGGTGTCAGGGGGTTCGATCAGAAGCAGAAGACGAATGGTCCCAGGCCATTTAATGCTGCGGCGCAGGACTCCTTAGGGTTCCAGGAACCATAAGTTCAAACCTTTGGGCCATCGGGCCATCGGGTGTAATGGGTCAAGGGCTTTGGGCTGGATAGGTTTCTATGGGGCTTGGTATTTGGTTTGTAAAATAGGTTTTAATCCTTTGGGGAGTGTAGTTTCTTTGCAACTGTGTTTCGGGTTTTCAATTGGGCTAAGTGGGATTATGTACCCCAGGTAAAATTGGGCTACAACATCCTCAAAGGGTAGTTTTTTTTTTTATATATGATAAGCTCCTAAAACAGGATTCTATTTCTCCTTCCTCATAACTTCATAACTCTTCCTGTGTTTTCTGCATTTCAACGTTGAGACCTTTGTTTAGCCTTCTTTTGTTTAGCCTTCTTTGTTTAGTTTTTTTTTTTTGGCCAGGCGGTCACTGGCGATCCAGAGGGTGGTTGAGGACGATGATAACGACACAATGAGGGAGTTTTCACTGTTTACTAGTGCACGAGGTGAAACGTTAGGACCCCAGTTTCCGTCGTAGTCAGGTCAGTTTTTGACTAACTATTCCCTTTCTTTTTGAAAAGTTGTACTAATTTATATGTTAATTATGACGCGTAACACTATTGGGTCACTTTTCATTAAGCCGAAGCTAATGATTTATTTTCTCTATTTAATTCATTTACTTAGAAAATAGCTTTGGAAGCGGGGTTTTTGAGTTTGAGAATATTTATTTGTTTTGTCTTATCCAGAGTTTAAATGAGATATATTTTTACTTTGAAATTTAGTTCAGAGTGATGGGATTTAATTATTCTGAGATTCGAGAGAATAACAGTCAAAGACATGTCTATGTTGTTACGCTAGTAGTTGTGTTATACACAATCAGACAAACAAACACAGTTACAACATGGCTGAGATTCACAGGAGTTGTATTCTGTGCTTAGATTCTTCTTTCTTTTAGTAATATGATAAAGATATGGAAATTATTCTTCTTCTTGATTGAAATTGTGGTCTGTAATCTACTTATGGCTTTATTATGCTATATAAACTGTCCATGAATGTTAACATTGGATCTGGAATTAGCTGGTAGCATACTTTCATGCTTGACAGCTACAAATGCTTTTGTGAATTAAAATGGGATAACCAATAAGTTCCTTCTTCTGATGATCATGGTTATATTGAATAAAAAACTGTCTTTTTTTGTTAGATAATGGAATGCTAAACGCCTTGATGTTTGATTTACATTCAATATCAGGTACCCTATTCTTGATGTTATTCTCCGTGCACTTGAAGCCCTCTGTGTTTTAGATGTATATTCTCAGGAAGTCTGCTCAAATAAAGAAATTTTTCAACTAGTCTGTGACTTGATCAAATTTTCTGATAAAGTTGAGGTAATTTGCGCTTCTTTCGTTCTTGTAAAACTGATATATGTTATAGACTCTGAGTTTGTCAATTATTGGTTGTCTTGTTCATTCCCTATTCCTGAGTGCTTGGAGATTCCTTTACTTGAATTGCATCTTGAAATTAGAATCTATATTCCTTTCGTGTTCATTTCCACTAAATACAATAAAGGCTACTTTGCTTTAGCATCATGAAATAAATTGTGATAGAAAGCCTGCATTAGGTGAATTCTTCCTATTATTGACTTTGACATTCTTACCTTTTCCATGCTTAAGGAATATTTGTCTTTCTTCCCGGTAAAAGATTGTGGATCATGTAATAAACATCATTTGTTGGCTGGAGTTCTACACATATAAACAGTCTTGGATGATAATGCTTGCTCTTAATGTTTAATTTTTAGGTCTCTACCTCCTGTGTGTGACTGCTGACTTTTAATTGCAAATAGTCTGTCTAATGTTCCTGATCTAGCTTCAAGCATATCACAAGGTATATTGTTTATATTTTCTATCCATACAAGCTTCTCTTTGCATTATGAGTTTTTGCATAAATCTGGTCTGTTATCAAATTTGTACGAGTATTGACACTTCAGGGCTCCCCAGATTTGCCTTTCTTGCAGGGACTGTTTGATGTTCTGTATAGACAAAATTTCTGCTTTGAAATATAGTTCAGAGTGATGGGATTTAATTATTTTGAGATTTGAGAGAATAAGAACATTACTTTTTTATGGAATCATCACTATGTTTGTTCAGCTCCCATAGACAAAATTTCAGCTTTTGGGAGTGACACTTTTGGATTATTGTACCTGTCGAAACCATTATTTTGAAAAACGGGGTCGAGTTTGATTCTAAAAATAAAAACAAAAAATGGGAGTCGTCACCAATCTTTTTGATGAGGTGTGATCGGGTCACCTCTTTATTTAGTCATTTTAATAATAGATTTGATTTATTAAAAAACAACAATTTTGGTCTACGAAATTTAGAAAACAGGTTCGGGAGTCGTTACGTACGAGGAAGGATTAGCACCCTCGTAACGCCCAAAATTGGTACCGAATTGATTGATAAACATCTTAATATCGAAAAATTAAAAAGATTTAAAAATACGATCCGCTTTATTTAAAAGAAATCTTGAATAAATAAAAATGGATGCTAAGACCCTCTTATTTCGAAGAAGCAAAATGTCACGCCTATTAAGTTAGGGTACGACATTTTGAGTTCTTGAAACTGAGCTTGTCTTTCGAATTTTAAAACTCGTATTTAAGCTTGAAGAGGATATTCGGTTATTTGGGTCAAATGAAAAACCGGAACCCAGTAAGTTAGGGCACGATTTTCTCAAAATTCCAAATACAGAATATTGCCTTTGTATGTTTTTAGAAATCCTTATCCCGAGATAACAAAACGTCACATCTAGTGAGTTAGGACACGACAATTTTGAATTCTCGAGAATAAGTTTTTATTTAACTTTTATGCTTTTATTTTAAAAAGAAAATAATAGATTATTTAGACTCAGTGAGAAAAATCGAAACCCAATAAGTTAGGGTACGATTTCTTCCGAATCTTAGAACGCGGAGTATTCTCTTATTTAATATGTAAAATAAATTTCAGTGCTAATAGATGTAGCAAAATAATGATAATGACAATAATGACTATAAATATCGATAATGGACAGTCAAAATTTGAAAGTATGTGCAACAAATATAAATAAATAAATAAATAAATAATGAAATGGCAATGCTAAGTGTAAAACTTTAAAATAAATCAAATCGAAATAAAAAAATAATAAGGGTAAAAATAAAAATTAGATAGAAATAAAAACGAATAAAGAGCAAATTAATTATTAAAAAAAGAGTAAGTAAATGTTTCAAAATAATAATAATGATAATGGTAATAAAAATAAAATATGGTAAAGAGAATAATAATAGTAACAATAATAATAATAATAATAAACAGTAACAAAAATAAGAATAGAAATATTAAATAATAATAATAATAATAATAATAATAATAGTGATAGTGAAAATAGTAATAAAAAGAATAAAATAAAAATAGTAACTGCAAACATTAAAGAATAAAATGAATAAATAAATAGGTAAAACAAATAAATAACTTATGTTTTTTAAATAATAATAATAGATAAGTAACATAAATATGTGTAATATTAAATTTAAATAATTAAAGGTAAATGAATCAATAAAAAAATAAACATAATAGATGTAAATAATAGATAAATAAAATATTAGGTGAAAATAAATATAACAAAAAGATAAATGAATAATAAAACAAATAGATAAATGAAAAATAAATGAAAATATAAACACATTATATAAAAGGATTGAAATTAACTAAATGAAGGATGAAACCAAATTAAAATAAAATTAAAGGAACAAATTATAAATAAATAAAAGAAAAGGGCTGAAAGGAGGGCCACAAGGAAACGTGCGTGAAACCACAAGGGCTGACTGGGGAATTATCCCCAAACCCTATGCGCAGCATTTCAATATGGGCCAAATTGAAATAATGCAAAATTATGTAGCAAGATTTTAAAAAAATAAAATAAAATTAAAAACCAAATAAGGGTGAAATTGCAATGCGCCGCAAAAGTAGAGGGACCGCGCGCGCAAATATCCCCTTTTTTTAAAAAAACATGCGGATCCTTGTGGTTTGGGTCGGGTCCACCCGATCCGACTCAAAAGAGCGCCGTTTTGAGGCTAAATTGCCCAAAGTGAAACGACGCCGTTTCACAGACTCTATATAATTCAATTTTTTTTTAAATTTCATTTATTTCCTTTGTTTAAAAAAATGCAGGATTTCTCTCTCTCCTCCCTCTTTTAGGCTCGAACTCCTGCTGGACACCGGCCTATAGGCTACCGTGCTGGCCACTGGCGACGGCATCACCGTGCACGGTGGTCGAAAATCACCCCAAAATTCCTTTTTTTCTTTTTCGTATAAAATTGATTTTAAAGCCCAAAAATTTCAAAAAGAGAAAAAAAATAAAATAAAATAAAAGAAGCCGAGCGAGAAAACTTTTCGTCTTTCCACCGTTCGCCGTTGCAGCCTTTGGCCAAACCCCGGAGGATTTGGCGGCCTTGTGAACTCCCCGACGGAATGATAGGTAAGGAGAACTATTCTATTTTTTTTTTTTGTATTTTTTACTCATACGAGAATAAAATAAAAGGATGAAGTACCTTGTTCTTTTTGTTTTAATATCTCTATTTGTATTCAATAATCTCCGTGTTCGGTTACATTGATTTCCACGATTTTATAGCCAAAAAAAGAAGAAAAAGAAAATTTTAAACATCATCCTTTGTTACTGTCATTTGCTACTGTTGTTGCGATTGCTTGTTGCTTCTTTTGTTTGGTTTTACAGGTTTTGAAGGTGTCAACGAAGGCACGTCTTGCCATATTGGTGCGAGATCCACGGAGGGGACCACCTCGAGCGTTGTGCACGCTGAAGCCGTCACATGAGAGGCTGCGGCACTAAAAGAAACCCTAGGGTTTCTGTTTCTTGACTTTAGTTTAGGTTTTGGGCTATTTTTTTAGGCAAGGGTTACTCGATTTGGGCCTGGGGTCTGTAAAGTAATTGGACTCAATTTTATTATTTGGCTTTCTCTTTTCCGTTTTTGATTGTAGTGGGCTCGGGCTAAATTGGGCCTGTATAGCTGCCCTTCTTTGCTCATTGTAGTGTAACGAGAATGGAGCAAAGACTTTAAAAAAACCAATTTTGCCCGGTCTTGCTAAGTCTCGGTGCTTCTTTTTTTTCTTCTTCAAGTAACCTCACTTTGACCCATTACAACTTCAAAAGTATAGGAATTGGTGCTTCAATTAGCTCGAACATAATTTCAGGAGGAAGAGATTTGTAGCTTTGATCTACTCCGTTGGAACTTCGAGGAAATAAGAATTGGATATTTTAACCTGCTTCTTTGCAACTTCAGGAAGATAAGGCTGGGGCTTCAATCTACTTCACTGCAACTTCAGGAAGATAATGTCCACCGTAAATTGTAGTTTTAATCTGTTCCACTGGAACTTCAGGGAAATAAGATTTGATGTCTTTAGTCTGCTCCGCTGAAACTTCAAGGAGATAAGGCTGATGACTTTATTCACTCCAATGTAATTTCAGGGAGAAGAGATTTGTAGCTTCGATCTACTCCGCTGGAACTTCAAAGAAGTAAGAATTGTGGCTCCAGTGTAATCTCAGGGGGAATGCATTTGTAGCTTTGACCTACTCTGCTGGAACTTCAAGGAGATGAGAATTGATCCTCAATGTAATTTCAGGGAAAAAGGATTTATAGCTTTAACCTTCTCCACTGAAGTTTCAACAAGAATTCAAGGAGAAGAGATTTGTAGCTTCGATCTTCTCTATTGGAACTTCAAGGATATAAGAATTCAAAGAAAAGAGATTTATAGCTTCGACCTTCTCTACTGAAACCTCAAAGGGATAAGAATTCAGGGAGAAGAGATTTGTAGCTTCGATATTCTCTACTGAAACTTTCAAGGATATAAGAATTCAAAGAGAAGAGATTTGTAGTTTTGATCTTCTCTACTGAAACTTCAAGGAAATTGGGATTTTAGGGAGAAGGGATTTGTAGCTTCGACCTACTCCGTTGGAACCTCAAAGGGATAAGCATTCAGGGAGACGAGATTTGTAGCTTCGATCTTCTCTACTAAAACTTCAAGGAAATGAAAACTAGTAATTTCAACCTGCTCCGTTGTATCTTCAAAGAGACGAGGTTGGTGGCTTAAATCTACTCCGCTGCTTCGTGGAGATAAGATTCGTCGTTTTCAATCTACTCCACTATTGCTTAGGAGACAAGATCTATAATCTTTAGTCTACTGGGAGATAAGGCTGATGGCTTAAATCTACTCCGCTGCTTCATGGAGATAAGATTCACTGTCTTCGATCTGCTCCACTACTGCTTAAAGAGACAAGATCTGTAATCTTCAGTCTACTTTACTGCCGCTTCAGAGAGATAAGACTGATGGCTTAAATATATTCCACTACTGCTTAGGGAGACAAGATTTGCCGTTCGATCTTGTTCCACTACTGCTTAGGGTGACAAGATCTACAATCTTCGACCTATTGCACTGCTGGTCAGGGGGATAGGACTGGTGGCTTAAATCTATTCCACTACTGCTTATGGAGACAAGATTTGCCATTCGATCTTGGTCCACTACTGCTTAAGGTGACAAGATGTACAATCTTTGACCTATTCCACTACTGGTCAGTGAGATAGGACTAGTGAATTCACTGATGTTGCTACATCGTCCTTTGGGGGACATATCCTGTAGACTCAGTTTTATATGCCTATATTTATGCTGAATGATTAGGATGTTATGATCGGAATGAATCTAATGCTCCTAACTAAATGTATTATGGACGACATTTGCATGAATGCAGAATGTCATGAGAATGATCCCTTTTTTAAATGCTTAGGGTTGTCACTGCTTGTCATCCATTAGAGTTACTACTAACGTATTACGCTGCTATCTCGCTCGGCTGGTACCTTTTCCAAAAAACTCAAAGAAACAATCATATTTTTCTCAAATGACTTGCCCCAATGTAATTTCAAGGTCCATTCTATGGTACCTACGAGACTTTAAGGCTTATACCAGCTTCAGACCCTCTCACTGCAATTCAGGGGTACAGGATCTGAATCCTTTCCCATCAATTTGGTCTGTTACAGTTCCTCGGATGCCATAGCAAGATATATATGTTTACAGAATATCATTTTTCCTCTTGAAAATGATCTTTTCTTCGATTGGGTTGGCATTGCTAGTTTCCCGTTAGGATTCTAACATCAACGCAATATCTCACTTTTTGTGTTCGATCGTTAGTTTTGACAGAAACTCCAAGGAGATAGTCTCAATTTAGACTCTTTCTTCTCAAATATCTTAACCCCTAAGCTTAGTGAGCTCTAAACAATAGACCTGTGTCAGGTTCTCGTATCATTTAGAAACTTTCAAAGTAATATGCGAAACTCCTTTTATGAATGTGTTATTAGTCCACTAATCGTTATTTCAATGCAAAATGCTTGAAAAAGATCATAATGATGGATGAAACAGAAATTCATTGAGAGCTAAGCTCGAAATGAATAGATTAATCAAGATATCAAATTTTGAAAAAGGACAAAATGAGGATGATTATTCAAGATAACAAATGAAATTTATTGGGAGCGTATCTTGAAAAGAATAAAGTAATCAAAGATAGTAAATGCAATCTGGGTAAGATGAAAACTAGGTGCCATAGATATCACAGCATGAGCTTCTCTGTTCAAACTTCTTGAGGACCATTTTAAACTCAATATGTGTTCAGGGGATCTAGAGTACTCTGTTGATGCCCAAAGACGTAACATCTCTCCTTCTTGTTAATTCGGAGAAAGCGAGGCTACCGCATGCCCCATTTTTATTAAAATTTGAATTGCTCTTTTTGGGTTTTCAACTCAAATCCCTCTTTGGTCTCAAAGCGCCCTTTGCGGGTTTTCGCCTTGGCCTCTTCTTTTTCCTTTTTGTTTTTTTCTTTTCTTTTCTTTTCTTTTTATCTTTTCCCTTTTTTTATTTACTGGAATATTTCCTGACTTGAACTTAGAGGGTTAGGCAAGTCCTTGTTATCCCTTTTGGTTAAAATCAACGCTTTTCCAAAGAAGGTCATCTTTATCACATAAGGACCTTCCTAGTTTGGCATCCACTTTTCTCAAAAGTTCTTCTGTATGGGAAAGATCCTTTTCAAAACTAGGTCTCTTTCATGGAATTCTTCATGGTAAACTTTCTTGTTATAGGCCTGCATCATTCGCTTTTGGTACAATTGACCATGAGGATAGCCCTTAGGCCCTCTTCTTCGATCAAGTTCAGCTAATCATATTGGGATTGGATCCATTCTACTTCATCAGATTTCAAATCTGATAAAACTCAGAGAGAATGAATATTGACTTCAGTAGGCAGAACCGTCTCTATTCCATAAATCAATGAGAAAAATGTTAGCTCGGTGGGGATCCTTACAGGTGTTCGACAAGTACAAATGTCAATCTTCATGAGAATCAATCATTTTCCTCATGATCCTTTTCTTTACTGTTCGTTTTGGGGTGATACGGTGTTTAATCTTGAACAGACTGTAAACTTTTGATGTCACACTGTTGTTCAAATTTAATGGATCGTCAGATATGATCTCTTTTGGGATTCCATACCGACGTAGAATTTGTTGTCTGTCGACTTTGTGACATCAGCAGACGAAGTAGCTTCTGCTCGCTTGGTGAAGTAATCGACGACCATAAAGATGAATCAATACTCGTAGAAACTTTCGGCATGATTGGCCCACTGACATCCATGCCCCACATAAAGAAAGCCCATAGAGATGTCATACATCAATAGATGAAGGAGGCACAGGAATCTTGTCTCCATAAATTTGGCACTTATGGCATTTCTTGGTATGACTGATGCAATCCCCTTTCTTGGGGAACCAGCAGTACCGAACCTCATGATTTGCTTGGCTATGGTAAATGTGTTCCTCTTCTAAGATTTCCTTAGCCTTAACATCATCTACACGTCTTAGTAGCCCAGGCATATCTTGATACGATTGTGCGAAAACATCTTTGAATTCTTGGAATAACTCAATCACATCTCGCTTTGTCTTTGTAGTGATACAGGCTCCGATCTTCACCTCTTTCTCTTCTTCTATGCTCAAAATTTCCACTGATTATTTGTAATGTAGGATCTGTTTCATCTTATTCTACCATCCTTAACAAATCAAGAGATAAGTTACCGTCTCTATCGTCTTTAAAGTCCTAAGCTCCTTCTAGGCACATATCTTGCTCAAAATTAGATTCTAAGTCAGTAGCAATGTCGCTCATGTCGTTGATATCTAGGGACCTGTTGTAGATACGAAGGAATATTCAAATGAATCTAAGAATAATTATTTATGTGGTATGAACATGAATGAAATAAAGGAATAAACGAATATTTGCTCAAACTGAGACACAAAAATGCATTTTCATTGAAAATATAGATTTTGAACATAAGCCTATTTCACAAAAAGATTCTTATTGCTCCTAGGCTTAGAGCAATAAGCGTGTTTTGGACATTACTCTGAATTAGCTCTAAAAATACAAGGATCTCTTCCACAGTCCCATTGTTCAAAACACTCCCAAGTATGTAAGGGTAGACGTTTGGAAAATTCTATTCCCCGATTCCCTATTAATGTTTAGATTCCCTAATATTCCCACCGAGTCTTTGATCTCTTCAATTTATTATCCATCAGGCCTTGCACTAGGGCCCTGAGCTAGATGCATTCTTGGGTCTCATGTCCCTATCTATCCTGGACTTCACAATGTTTGCCCCTTTAACAGAAAGGTTAGGTAACGGACTTTCTGTACCGGAACGATCATCGAATTTTACGATACCCAACCTGACGAGTTTTTCGATTATCTTTTTAAAAGCGACGCAGTTTTTAGTCGAATGCCCTGTGATTCCAGCATGGTATTCACATTGGGCATTTTCATCGTACCATTTAGGGTATAGAGGCTGATTGGTTCCATGTAAAAATGGGATACAACATTCGCTTCAAAAAAAATTTGGTACAACTCGCTATACGTGATTGGGATAGGTGCGAAGAGGGGTTTTTCTAAATTCAATTTTGGATTGGGTTCTTATCTTGGGGAGACTTGACGGCTGGTAGTTACAGTCCTTGGCTGGCTTACTGTAATCAGCTCTGAATAGCCCTTGTTATATATTCTCATACTATTTGCTTTATTTTTCCTTTTTCTTCGGGGCTTTAAAAGTCCATTCTCCTTTTTCTTTTATTTCTGTCAGTACAATTGGTTTGGCTTGATCATCCTCCGGGTTAAAACTTGAGCTCATCGGGAAGTTCAACAGTGTCGATGTATTAATCTGACATTGGGGTTTGATAATGACAAGTGCCCCTTTCGGAGGCACGTCTGGTTGGGCCGAGATACTTATTGGAGAATAAACAATGTCTTTATCATCATCCACACTGTCGACCACTGGGTCACCCTCTTTTTTAAGCCTTCCAGCTAGTAACTAGGTTAATTGGCTTATCATATTCATTTGATCTCGCATATCCTGTTGGATTTCGGCCAATTGCTCCTGCATCTGTATTTGCCTTTGCTCTAATTTCCCCAACCTTTGTTCCATGTCTTCTAGGTTAACTGAAATAATTTCATCTAATTAGGGTCTTTCTACAAATTTTAATGCATGTGATATGATGTAATGCAAATGCATGGAATGAATGAAAAACAAAAGAGAGGCGTTGATTATGAATTCAATTCCATTAGAGAACTTTTCTAGAAAATAAATTTCTTTACATAAAACAGATTGTAACATCCCAAAATTGGGCCTAGGAGAATTGAGCCCAATGGGCCTTAGGCGTAGTAGCGTTGAATTTTTTTAGAGAATAAGAAATCGGCTTAAATGCAAGTTAGACCTATTGGATAAGTGATTTTGGAAGGTTAGAGGGCTTCTATGAAGTCCCGGGATCAAATATTAGCTTTGGGGAAATTTTGGTTTTAGATGAAAAAAACCCCTGAAAGTTGGCAGATGGGCCTTAAGAATAAAATATGGAGGAAAATGACACAAGTGGAGTGTGTGGTGTAGTGGCAAAGTGACGCCACATAAGAGACAAGGGAGTGACGCCACAAGGAAGGAAGGAGGTCCAAGGTTCAAGTCTTGGCTTTTGCATTTTGGTTTCTTTTTGCTTGGACCTTAGAATTTGGCCTATAGTTTATATTTAGTTGCGCATGGTCTAAGACACAAGAGGAGCTTGTGGCCAAGTGGTTAGCGGCGTGGATTATGTTGCAAGGGAGCCTAGGTTCAAATCTCATGAGAAGCAAGGGAGTATTTATTTTGCGGATTGGACGGCAAGAGTTTCAGTTGAATTTAAACTCTACTGACGAAGGGATCCCACATCGGAAAGACACAAAGAATGAAGGTGAAGAGCTAGCTATATAAGGAGCATCCTAGAAGGAGAGTAAACACATCTTGGAGGGCGTTTGGGCACAAGAGTGGTCGGAGCGCGGATTAGCCCCAGAGTCCTATCAGGTGTGTAACTCTCTCTACTCTAGCTGTAGAGCGGCAAGTGCCAAAATGCTGGTCACCCGACAATAGTAGCCACACGAGCGTGCGAGCGCACGTGTGGGGCTTCGACGCGATAGTTGAGGCCATCAGTAGTATTCTTGTGGGTTGGGCTGCTTGGGCCTCGATGGTAGAAGTGGGCCCAATGGGCCCGTGGGCCCATATGAGTAAATTGCATGATTGGTTAGTATATGTTGAACTAGACTAGGTGGAACTTATATATGTGGCTAGATTTGTGCTAGGTGGGCCACACGAGCATGTGGGCCCGGATGGGCCGAAATCGAGTTTTAGGCCCAATCGTCCGGTACGACCGGAAAGGTAGCTGAGTCGCTAGTGGCGACATTAGGCCTTCGGTAAGGCCATTGCAAGTGTGAATTTACGAAAATACCCTTAGTAGGTAAAATTACGATTATACCCTTGAGGTTGATTAGCATGATTATGTTGTTTAGTTCGGCCGATTGTAGGGAAGGCTTGATCTCGCATATCTCGGGTTGTGGCTAGTGCTCGGAAATTGTTAAGGAAGGGGATCTAGTGCGTTAGATCTTGATCTACGGATTTGATAGTCGCATTAGTAACTGTGTGTGTAAACTAACACGCTTTCTTGCTTTGTATATGTTTGATAAACTGATTGATTGGTAAAACTCGAAATAGTATGGTTGAGTGATATGATACCCTATGGGGTATGTGCACGGATTCGTAAGTCCGTTTCATTATGAGTCTCGTTATTGATACATGATGTCATGATTTATGATGTATGTGCTATGAGATGCAACGTTAAACATGTTTGCATGATTTGAATACTATACATGAGTTGGTATGATGATGGGTGATATGAGAGGAGGGGGAAGTGATATTCGTGTCGACTTTGACACCGCTGGTTTGGTACCACATTGTGACTACGGTCACCGGAGGTTTGGCACCTCCAGAGGTTTGGCACCTCATAGCGTCTCGTCCCGCTGGCTTAGCACCACGAGCCGGGTTGGCCCCACGCTTTACATTATGGGATTGACGCCATGATTTGGTATCACACGACGATGGGTTGGCCCCATCACTTGATTCGTGACTTCGGTCACCGTGATTTGGTATCACATTTGTGTCTTTGGGACACCAAAGGGTTTGGCACCACAAGTATTGACGGATATTGTGACTTTAAGTCACCGGTGGTTTGGCACCACCAGTGGTTTGGTACCACACGGGTAGAGAAAGGTGTTTGGAAGGCTAGGTCAGGTGCATATCGTAGCTTGTGCATGTTAAACTCGCTTTATGATTGGTGTATGATGTTTTACTAAACCGGAAAAAGGGCTACACACTCGAGTCTTGGTGACTCACCTTTTTCCTTTAACATTTTCAGTGATGCATAAAGATGGACCAGTTCTGAGAGGACACAAGGTGGCCCATGCAGAAGAAGATATTTGGATTATTTTAAGCATTTTTAATATTGAGTATTTTGTTTTAAGTATGGGTTGTAATAAGGGCCTTACTATTATTTTGGTATTATTTTAATTATGGCTTGATTAAACTGAACCACTATGTGAAGAGGATTTTATTTTAGCAACCTGCTTATTCAAAATAGTATTTAATAAAGTTTAAAAATTCAGACAATTTTATAACACTAAGGTTTTTCATACTACTTTAAATGGACATGGTTTTCAAAAGTTAACAAACTTTCATGATTATTCCCAGTCAAAAAGATTTTCAACCGTCTTTCCGCAGTGACATAACCTGATCCGGTCAAGGCTCGTGGCCCGGGTTTGGGGGTGTTACAGTTTGGTATCAGAGCCCGGTTCAAAACTCGGCTTTGAGGGTTTTGGGTCCAAAAACATTTTTTATGGGCTTTTCAAAGATTTGGGCTTTCATAAAATTTTTTTCAGGTTATTCTAGCATGGCACCTGTATCTCCGACCCGCAGTCCACCAGGTAAGTAACTCTACTTGATGAATTGATTTATATGTGAATATTATGGGCTTTTATGGGAACGTAGATTAGTGAACTAGGATCTGTTGAACCCTAGGACTAGTCTACTCAAACACATGCATAAGACTTAAGGAACTAAACAAACCTGTGAAGTAAGTCACCGAGTTAAGGTGTGGCAACCACTGTACGCATGTCGAGGATTGGTATTCAGTGAGAGCTTGGTATTTAAGCAGTCCTAGCGACTCACCTCCTCTTTACTCGAATCCTACACAGTGCGTAGCTACGGTTCCCTTAACCAAGAAGACTTGTTCATAAAGCTAAACCAAGTATTAAAACCTAAAAGGATTAGCCTTACTGTTTTAAAACCCTTAGTTTTAAAATTTTCAAACTTACCCTTTGGTTTGTAAACCCTAAATCGATTTTGAAAGACGCGTTTTCTCGATTTACCAAAATTTCCAAAATGCCCCTAGTGGCAAAATTACAAAAATGCCCTTGTATTGTAAAATTACGGTACTACCCTCAACTTCATTAAAATGATTTACTTTGCAAAATTCCAAAATCTCGAAATTTCAAAATGTTAAGATACTGCGGTATGGGAAATTACAAAAATACCTGTGTTGAAAATTACTAAAATGCCCCGACTTTCAAGATTTCGATTTAACTCCAATTTTAATAAAATTTCCCTACTTTGCAAAAGTATACAAAAACGCTATTTTCAAGATACCCGATTTGAAAATTTACAAAATTACCCTCGATGAACAAAATTACCAAAATGCCCTTGGTTTCTCAATTTTCATAATTCCTCGATTTTTACTAAAATGTTCTTACATTATGAAAATATCAAAAACTCTGTTTTACAAATATCGAGATATCCTAATTTGAGAAATTTATGAAAATGCCCTTAACGTCCCCAATTCTTTGAAATAACCCCGATTTCAAATTTTTGCAACACATCCGGTTTGAAAAACAAATTTTTCAAGATGACCCCGAGATTTTGTAAACTTTGAAATATCTTTAATTTGAAAACTATTTTCAAATTGACCTCGAGTTATTACCAAAATACCCTATAGGAAAATGACTAATTACCCACAGGTTGGCAATGCTCAAGAAAGTGACATGGATGAATGAATGTGTCTTTAGTGAAGTATGTGAATGTTTGAATTAGAACAGAGAACTTGAGATGAAACTTTGATTGCTCGAAAGAACGACTTCCGAAACTTCTTCATAAAATTTGCTCGTGGATAAAACAGTGGAACCAAATTTCTAATGCATAAACTTTTAATCGTTAATTCGCGACGCTAGATATGAGTTCTAGGGGACGTGGTTGTCGCGACGTGGTCAAGGTGGAATCACGACTTTATTAAGATCGAGTGCGCAGAGGCGTAGTGTGGTAGGTTAGGATGTGCGATCATTGTTAGTTAGTTGGAAATTTCGAGGACGAAATTTCTTTAAGGAGGGTAGATTTGTAACATCCCAAAATTGGGCCTAGGAGAATTGAGCCCAATGGGCCTTAGGCGTAGTAGCGTTGAATTTTTTAGAGAATAAGAGATCGGCTTAAATGCAAGTTAGACCTATTGGATAAGTGATTTTGGAAGGTTAGAGGCTTCATGAAGTCCCGGATCAAATATTAGCTTTGGGGAAATTTTGGTTTTAGATGAAAAAAACCCCTGAAAGTTGGCAGATGGGCCTTAAGAATAAAATATGGAGGAAAATGACACAAGTGGAGTGTGTGGTGTAGTGGCAAAGTGACGCCACATAAGAGACAAGGGAGTGACGCCACAAGGAAGGAAGGAGGTCCAAGGTTCAAGTCTTGGCTTTTGCATTTTGGTTTCTTTTTGCTTGGACCTTAGAATTTGGCCTATAGTTTATATTTAGTTGCGCATGGTCTAAGACACAAGAGGAGCTTGTGGCCAAGTGGTTAGCGGCGTGGATTATGTTGCAAGGGAGCCTAGGTTCGAATCTCATGAGAAGCAAGGGAGTATTTATTTTGCGGATTGGACGGCAAGAGTTTCAGTTGAATTTAAACTCTACTGACGAAGGGATCCCACATCGGAAAGACACAAAGAATGAAGGTGAAGAGCTAGCTATATAAGGAGCATCCTAGAAGGAGAGTAAACACATCTTGGAGGGCGTTTGGGCACAAGAGTGGTCGGAGCGCGGATTAGCCCAGTCCTATCGGTGTGTAACTCTCTCTACTCTAGGCCAGTAGAAGCGGCAAGTGCCAAAATGCTGGTCACCCGACAATAGTAGCCACACGAGCGTGCGAGCGCACGTGTGGGGCTTCGACGCGATAGTTGAGGCCATCAGTAGTATTCTTGTGGGTTGGGCTGCTTGGGCCTCGATGGGCCGAAGTGGGCCCAATGGGCCCGTGGGCCCATATGAGTAAATTGCATGATTGGTTAGTATATGTTGAACTAGACTAGGTGGAACTTATATATGTGGCTAGATTTGTGCTAGGTGGGCCACACGAGCATGTGGGCCCGGATGGGCCGAAATCGAGTTTTAGGCCCAATCGTCCGGTACGACCGGAAAGGTAGCTGAGTCGCTAGTGGCGACATTAGGCCTTCGGTAAGGCCATTGCAAGTGTGAATTTACGAAAATACCCTTAGTAGGTAAAATTACGATTATACCCTTAGAGGTTGATTAGCATGATTATGTTGTTTAGTTCTGGCCGATTGTAGGGGAAGGCTTGATCTCGCATATCTCGGGTTGTGGCTAGTGCTCGGAAATTGTTAAGGAAGGGGGATCTAGTGCGTTAGATCTTGATCTACGGGATTTGATAGTCGCATTAGTAACCAGGTGTGTAAACTAACACGCTTCTTGCTTTGTATATGTTTGATAAACTGATTGATTGGTAAAACCGAAACAGTATGGTTGAGTGATATGATACCCTATGGGGTATGTGCACGGATTCAGGTAAGTCCGTTTCATTATGAGTACTGTTATTGATACATGATGTCATGATTTATGATGTATGTGCTATGAGATGCAACGTTAAACATGTTTGCATGATTTGAATACTATACATGAGTTGGTATGATGATGGGTGATATGAGAGGAGGGGGAAGTGATATTCGTGTCGACGGACACCAGTGGTTTGGTACCACATTGTGACTACGGTCACCAGAGGTTTGGCACTTCAGAGGTTTGGCACCTCATTGCGTCTCGTCCCCGTGGCTTAGCACCACAGGTGGGTTGGCCCCACAGTTTACATTATGGGATTGACGCCAGTGATTTGGTATCACACGATGGGTTGGCCCCATCACTTGATTCGTGACTTCGGTCACCAGTGATTTGGTATCACATTTGTGTCTTTGGGACACCGTGGTTTTAGCACCACAAGTATTGACGGATATTGTGACTTTAAGTCACCGGTGGTTTGGCACCACCAGTGGTTTGGTACCACACGGGGTAGAAAGGTGTTTGGAAGGCTAGGTGGGTGCATATCGTAGCTTGTGCATGTTAAACTTTGTTTATGATTGGTGTATGATGTTTTACTAAACCGGGAAAAAGGCTACACACTCGAGTCTTGGTGACTCACCTTTTCCTTTTTAACATTTTCAGTGATGCATAAAGATGGACCAGTTCGAGAGAGGACACAAGGTGGCCCATGCAGAAGATATTTGGATTATTTTAAGCATTTTTAATATTGAGTATTTTGTTTTAAGTATGGGTTGTAATAAGGGCCTTACTATTATTTTGGTATTATTTTAATTATGGCTTGATTAAACTGAACCACTATGTGAAGAGGATTTTATTTTAGCAACCTGCTTATTCAAAATAGTATTTAATAAAGTTTAAATTCAGACAATTTTATAACACTAAGGTTTTTCATACTACTTTAAATGGACATGGTTTTCAAAAGTTAACAAACTTTCATGATTATTCCCAGTCAAAAAGATTTTCAACCGTCTTTCCGCAGTGACATAACCTGATCCGGTCAAGGCTCGTGGCCCGGGTTTGGGGGTGTTACACAGATTGCATATGTGGCTTTGTCCTCATAGTCTAGGTGAAAACACCAATCCTTTTCTTCGTATCCGGATGTTATGGATGTGTCCAGTGAACTTTCTCAATAGATGCCTCTTCTAGCTCCTTGCTGCTTGGTCCAGGCTGTACCTCTTCACTCACTTATCCTTCACGATGTTCATTAAGACATGATGACTCTTGAATAATTCTTGTCGACTTGAATCTTCGGGCAAAGTCTTGTATTCTTCTACGGACTATTAGCCTTCTCTCGTTGTTTACTTGGACTATGTTCGAATGACCGTATTATAATCTACTTTATCAAGTAACCCATTTTATTATGACAAACTCTTTTATTTAGCAATCAAATATGAATCAACACCTCTTTTCTAATATGATGCGATGCAGTGCAATGAAAACAAAAGAAGCACGTTAACACAAGAGAAATAAACAACAAAATGATGTACCTAATTGTGTGACCACTAGGGTTTGGTGTGGCTTTACCTAGGGTTAGCTCTTAGGGTTCACTATATGTGGTTTGGTTCTAACGAGAGCGTACCTGAACCAGCAGATTCCTCGATCCTCACCCATTATAGGCTCATACAGATCGAGTTCAGTTTAGGGGAATACATTTCCCTATGGCTGCACGGACATGAAAATCTCACGAAGACATAGGTACGGATGTATCTCGAAAGCGATTCACTATCCTGCACGGAAGTGAAAACCTCACGAAGGAGTAGCTTCTCACTCCCACTTAAAAGGGTGTGACCCGATAGTCATGCAGTGCAATGTGTGGAGATATACAAAAACATGAATAAAATGATGATAAACCGTAACAAAAAAAAACGGATGAAATGCAATGAAATGACCGTATATTAAAACCAAATTTTCAATTTCTGACAAAAAGACAAAAGTTAATCAATTCACGGCTTGACTCTCTTATCTCCCCAGTGGAGTTGCCAAGCTGTCGAAACCATTTTTTGATAAACGGGGTCGACTTTGGTTTTAAAAATAAAAACAAAAAATGGGAGTCGCCACCAATCTTTTTGATAAGGTGTGATCGGGTCACCTCATTATTGTGTCATTTTAATAATTGATTTGATTTATTAAAACAACAGTTTTGGTCTACGAAATTTAGAAAAAGCAGTTCGAGAGTCGATTCACGTTTAGGAAGGATTAGCACCTCGTAACTCCCAAAATTGGTACCGAATTGATTGATAAACGTCTTAATGTCAAAAATTTGAAAAAAATTAAAAATACGATCCTCTTTATTTAAAAGAAAACTTGAATAAATTAAAATGAATGCTAAGACCTTCTTATTTCGAAGAAGTAAAATGTCACGCCCAGTAAGTTAGGGTACGACATTTCAAGTTCCCAAAACCGAGTTTGTCTTTCGACTTTTAAAACTCGTATTTAAGCTTGAAGAGGATATTCAATTATTTGGGTCAAATGAAAAAGGAACCCAGAGAAGTTAGAGACACGATTTTCTCAAAATTCCAAATACGAATAATATTGCCTTTGTATTTTTTTAGAAATCCTTATCCCGAGATAACAAAACGTCACATCTAGTGAGTTAGGACACGACAATTTTGAATTCTTGAGAATACGTTTTTATTTAACTTTTATGCTTTGATTTTAAAAAGAAAATAATAGGTTCTTTAGACTCGGTGAGAAAAATCGAAACCCAAGTAAGTTAGGGTACGATTTCTTCCGAATATTAGAACGCGGAGTATTCTCTTTTTTTGAATCAAAGATTAATGGATCTAATAAAATGGAATGATCTTGTTGTAATATGTAAAATAAATTTCAGTGCAAATAGATGTAACAAAATAATGATAATGACAATAATGAATATAAATATTGACAATGGACAGTCGAAATTTGAAAGTATGTGCAACAAAATATAAATACATAAATAAATAAATAATGAAATGGCAATGATAAGTGTAAAACTTTAAAATAAAGCAAATCGAAATAAAAAATAATAATAAGGGTAAAAATAAAAGAAAAGATAGAAATAAAAACGAATAAAGAGTAAATTAATTATAAAAAAATAAGTAAATGTTTCAAAATAATAATAATAATAATGATAATTGTAATAAAAATAAAATATGGTAAAGAGAATAATAATAATAATAATAATAATAATAAACAGTAACAAAAATAAGAATAGAAATATTAAATAATAATAATAATAATAATAGTATTAATAGTAAAAATAATAAAAATAATAATAGTGATAGTGAAAATAGTAATAAAAAGAATAAAATAAAAATAGTAACTGCAAACATTAAAGAATAAAATGAATAAATAAATAGGTAAAACAAATAAATAACTTATGTTTTTTAAATAATAATAGATAAGTAACATAAATATGTGTAATATTAAATTTAAATAATTAAAGGTAAATGAATCAATAAACAAATAAACATAATAGGTGTAAATAATAGATAAATAAAACATTAGGTGAAAATAAATATAACAAAAAGATAAATGAATAATAAAACAAATAGATAAATGAAAATATAAACACATTATATAAAAGGATTGAAATTAACTAAATGAAGGATGAAATCAAAATTAAAATAAAATGAAAGGAACAAATTATAAATAAATAAAAGAAAAGGGCTGAAAAGAGGGCCAGAAGGAAACGTGCGTGAAACCACGTGGGCTGAATAGGAATTATCCCCAAACCCTATACGCAGCATTTCAATATGGGCCAAATTGAAATAATGCAAAATTATGTAGCAAGATTTTAAAAACAAAAAAAAAATAAAATTAAAAACCAAATAAGGGTGAAATTGCAAAGCGCCGCAAAAGTAGAGGATCGCGCGCGTAAATATCCCCTTTTTCAAAGAAACACGCGGATCCTTGTGGTTCGGTTTGGGTCCGTCCGATTCAACTCAGAACGGCGCCGTTTTGAGGCTAAATTGCCCAAAGTGAAACGACGCGTTTCACACACTCTATATAATTCAAATTTTTTTAAAAATTTTCATTTCCTTCCTTTGTTTCAAAAAAAAAATGTAGGATTTCTCTCTCTCTTCTCTCTCTTTCAGGCCCGAACTCTAGCTGGACACCGACCTATAGGCGTAGCGTCGCCCATCGTGACGTCGCCCATGCACTGATGGTGAAAATTTCCCCAAAATTCTTTTTTTTTCTTTTTTCGTATAAAATCTATTTTAAAGCCAAAAAACTACAAAAAGAGAAAAAAATAAAATAAAATAAAAGAAATAGAGGGAGAAGACTTTTCGTCTTTCCATCGTTCACCGTCACAGCCTTTGGCCAAACCCCGGAGGATCTGGTGGCCTTACGAACTCCCTGACGGAATGATAGGTAAGGAGAACTACTCTTTTTTTTTTCTTATTTTTTACTCATACGAGAATAAAATAAAAGGATGAACCACCTTGTTCTTTTTGTTTTAATATCTCTATTTGTGTTCAATAATCTCCGTGTTTGGTTACATTGATTTCCACGGCTTTATAGCCGAAAAAAAAAAAGAAAAAGAAAAATTTAAACATCATATTTTTGTTACTTTCATTTGCTACTGTTGTTGCGTTTGCTTGCTGCTTCTTTTGTTTGGTTTTGCAGGTTCTAAAGGTGTCAACGAAGGCATGTCTTGCCATATTGGTGCAAGATCCGCGGAGGAGACCACCTCGGGCGTTGTGCACGCTGAGGCCGTCACATGGGAGGCTGCTGCACTAAAAGAAACCTTAGGGTTTCAGTTTCCTGACTTTAGTTTAGGTTTTAGGCTATTTTTTTGGGCTAGGGTTACTCAATTTGGGCATGGGGTCTGTAAAGTAATTGGACTCAATTTTGTTATTTGGCTTTAGTAATTGGACTCAATTTTGTTATTTGGCTTTCCCTTTTTTGTTTATGATTAGTAGTGGGCTCGGGCTAAATTGGGCCTGTATAGTACCATTTTACCTAAGCCCACTAGAAAATGTCTCTATTATTCGTAAAATAATAAAACGGTAAGAAGTTAATTTATGGAACTCTGCTTCTTCTGCATCTTCGAGTCAATGGTTTGGAAATTTTAAAATACAACAATTAGTTAAAGAGATACATGTCTAAAAGCTGTGGTTATTGTCCTCACTTGGAATGTTCACAGAAGCCTGCAAAAATGGTTGAGTTTCCGATGACACTAGTGGTTAAGATTATGGATAAAAAGAAACATTGACATTGTTGGCAAAGCTGAGACATTGAATTATTGAGGATCGTTTAAGTCTTACTATCTATAATTACGATATATGTATTTTTAAGTTTATCTGATTAGAATCTAAATTTTCATATTTTTATGCTTTGTATTGATATAATTATATTTTATAATTAATATAATATATATAAAAAGATTGAGGATAATAAGAAAGCAAGGAGATGATGACCTACTTTGCAATAAACCAATAATTTGACATGTCATCTATTTGATTTTAAAAATACAACTACTGCATTATTATGCAATTTGATTCCCCTATTATGGTTCAAATTAATTATGAAAAATAAGAACGAATTAGGGTTAGAAATATATGTTATTTTAAAACTAATATGTAGTAGAAAAATATAAAATTGGTTTTACCATAAGTTATTTTTTAAAAGACTATTTATTCACATTTACGTGTTTTTAAATTAAGTAATGATTTTAATGTAAGTTGATGAGTGGTGGTAAATCATGATTGAAAGAATCTAATTATTAAACATGTTTAAGAACAAATGGTATCATATTTTAATTATTTCTGATTGGTCTACCTGGCATGGATTAGGAATGTTGTTTCTGTATGTATATGATATACTTGTTCTTTTAATGAGATTTTGCCATCTTTGGCCTACCTTTCATAAGATTCAGTGATCTGGGATTTTGGATGTGGAAGTATTTCAAGATTAGATGTTCATTATTAATTTTTCTTTTAATGTTCAAGACATTATTATTTGCTAAGCCAAGATCCGATTTTGTTGAATGAAATTTGATAAATATGTATTATTCATTTTTCATTGATGATGTGTTGTTGCTTCCTCTTCTTCTTTGGTTTGTTTGATTGCTTCTTCCACCTGACAGTTGAGCTTCTCGTATTCACTAAACCACTTGTAAGTTATTTACAAATTAAATTCTTTGATTTTTTTTTTCTTACATTATTGAAATTAGTATTGAAGAAATGTGACCCTTTTACTATGATTTGAAGATACGTAACACTTTTAATATGTTGCAGTAATGGCTCGTCTGCCTTTAATTGTACAAAGTGAGAGGCGTAAAAGAATTGGTATTGCTATTACAATATGGTTGCAAATGTGTACAGTTGCGAGTTGGTTCTTAGCTGCATTGGGTGCCATTCATAGCCTATATACTTATAGACCAAGGATTAGATCCTATATTTTAGATTTTTATGTAAAACGAGATTATGTGAAAAAACTTGTATATGCTAGTGAAGAGACATGTATTGAACAAGTTAGGATGAATAGAATTACCTTTTTTAAATTATGTGAGATGCTACCAACTTTAGAGGAATTGAAGTCGTCAGGGAACATTCTTGTTGATGAACAAATGGAAATGTTTTTACATATCACTTCTCATCACCTTAAAAATAGAGTTATCAAGCCTCACTTTAATAGGTCCAGGGAAACAGTTAGCAGATCATTTCACAATGTTTTAAATGATGTCTTGCGCTTACAAGATGTGTTATTTAAAAAGGCAGAGCCAATTACAACTACTTCTACAGACCCAAGGTGGAAATGGTTCAAGGTATTGGAGTGAATAATATATATAGCTCGTACATAATTTAGTCTATTTAGATTTAAATATAGTATCCTAACTCGAGGTTTTATACATGTGATATAGAATTGCTTAGGTGCTTTAGATGGAACCCACATCAAGATTAGGGTTCCAATAGTTGATAAATCTAATATCGAATGCGAAAAGGTGACATAGCAACAAATATGTTAGGTGTTTGTACACCTGATATTCATTTTGTTTATGTTCTTCCTGGTTGAGAAGGTTCTACTGCTGATGGACGAGTTCTTCGATATGCCATTAGTAGGAGACATGGACTAAAAGTTCCTCATGCTAAAGTGCAAAATTATAGGAATTTGAATTAGTTTTTAAGATCATACTTTTTTGGGAAATTAACCATGACAAATAGTTTCTTCTTATAGGTTGTTATTATCTAGTTGATGCTGGATACACAAATTGTGAGGGATTTCTTGGGCGTTTTAGAGGACAAAGATATCATTTGAATGAGTGGCGTCAGGGTTACCAGCGAAGTACTCCGAATAATTTTTCAATATGAAACATATTTTGTGTTATGAAAACTTAGATGGAGAATACTTAGGAGTCCATTATTCTATCCTGGGAGGGTGCACAATAGAATCATTATTGCATGTTGCTTGCTCCATAATTTTATTCGAACCTATATGAGTCTTGATCCTATTGAAGCAGAGTTGGAAGAAGGATTACCTTGTAATGCCCCAAAAGTTAGGGGTTATAATTTTTTCTTAATTTCACGTTTTGCTTACTCAGCTGGTTATTTGAGGGTATTTGAGGGTTCTAGGGAGACATGGGTTCGAGTCTGACCCTTGAAAAAATTTTAGTTTTTGGCCCCTTTAGTGGAGAAGGCTGTTGGCAGTAGGGATTAAGTAAATTTGTGTGTGTTTTAGAAACACAAGCTGAGCTTGTAGCTTAGTGGCAGTGGCGTCATTGGGAAGGCATGGAGAGTGGGGTTCGAATCTTGCAAGGTGCAAATAGAGCCTTTTTATTTTGTACTTGAGAGTGGAGGAAGCAGAGTTCGGATCAAACTTTTCAAGGAGAGTTGGAGACTTGGTCAACAGGTTTGAATGGGATGCTAGGAGTGATTCAAGGAGAGGATAGTGAAGAAAATCAAGGGATGGAGGAGAGTGGGGGAGTTGGTCGAATGTGGGAGTGTGGCTAAGGGGGGGTATTTCGGCTAGGGGGTGGAATTTGGAAGCAAATTCGGCATCTTTAAATTTGTGTAGAAATTGAAATTTTCTCTGTGCTACTACCTCTTTTGTTCTTTTCGAGTTTGTTTCAATTAGACATTTCGGCTAAGAGTTATTTTGGAAGCATTTCGAGATTTCTCCTTGGTAGCATTTCGTGCACTTTCTCATTCCCTTCTTCATATCTTTCGTGTTTTTTTATTCTTCTTTCTTTTGCTAATAGCCTAAACATTGGGTTGGCCGAATCACTACCCTTCTTCCCATTTCTCTTCACACCTCGTTTGTCTCTTGTCTTTTTCTCTAAGCTGTATACTTGCACTTCTTCCTCTCTCGTTTCTCTGATAGTCAATCGCAAACTTTCTGAAAACCTTGTTCCTTCTTCGGTAAACAGAACCTACTTACTTTTTTCCATCTCAAATCCCTTTTGTTCTCTGTTGTGAGGGCCGAAACCTCTTGTTGGACAACTGCCGAATATTTGTGGTGCTTTGGTAAAGGGGAGTAATGCTAGTAATTCTTGTAATTCGGTTATAGTTAGATCGATTGTGATTATTCGAGCAAACTTCAGTTTCCCCTTTTTCCCTGTGGGGGGCTGAATGTTGGATGATTGCTAACACTCTTTTGTTCATCCAATATTTCTAGGGACCCGTTTACATTAGCCAAGGAGCAAGGCCGATTACTGTTACTCTGTGGGGGATTGCGTCTCGTGGTAAGTGATGTTGGATTAGGGTACTTCAACGTTATGAATCTGGGCGTTGAGACTAACTAATGATCTTTGTAATCATACGTACCTTAGGGAGTAGTCTCAACCAGCAATCCATAACAGGTGTGTAATCTCACACCTCTGCTTATTCTGTGAATGCTTTGATCTGTGAACTGGCTAAAAACCAAAATATCGAAAAGCCAGATTATCGGCATCTGAGATCACTCGAGTGTGCGAGCGCTCGTAATGATAAACCGAATTTGTTATGGTGAATAACTCCATGAAAGTTCAATTGAGTTGGGGAAGGATAACTCTGAACAGAAGGAGAATGCACGCATGGAATCAAAAAGAAAAGAAAGAGAATAATCACCTTAAATGGAAGTTCTACGGTGAGGCGGGTGAATTGGTGCGTCGAAAAGAAAGTAAGAAACAAGGCAAAATAACCAGGAGTAGATAAAAAAGAAAAAAGAAAAAGATTTTGGTGCAAGTATTGTGATGTAAAAGATTGGTATATAATTATCATTGAAGGCCTTGGAGTTAATCCATGAAGAGTGGGCATGTGAAAGAGCCTTGGTGGAAGGTTCAATTTGAACGTGTGGTGCCATTTTCTGTTATCGAATTTGTTTCATTTTAAATGCCTATGTTGGGGTGATTTTAATAGAGCTGTCTGTTTGGGAGAGTTCATTTTGGCGAGAAGATGTGGATTGTGTTGGCTGATGCTGCCTCTACACTGTGTTGGCTGGTGTTTTATGTCGACAGTCGACAAATTCAGTGTTTTGGTTCTGTCCTTGATGAGTTTTTATTCTAATTGTAGGCGCTTTCTTCTTAGAGGTGTAAACGAACTATTTCTGAAAGATTTGTGCCATATATTTCTAATAAAATATATTTTATTGCTGAGAAAAAGAATTAATGTGTAACTACTCTTGTAGTTAATCTATTTCCTTTGCTTCAAATTACAATGTAAAGTCACTCTGTGTTGCTGGTGGTGTTATTATTATTTAGTTTAATTAGATTAGTATATTCATAAAAGTTGTATTAGGGATATGTTATAAGAATAATTAGAGTTTATTTTTTTATTGAAGTTAATTTTATTTTATTGATAATTAGAAGTGGAAATTACGTCAAACTAGTCTTCTTCGTTCTCGAGACTTCAATTAGAAGTACTTGAAGCCTAGTTATTCTTTCTTCGGCTGACCATTCCAATTATTACAAGCTTACAAATCATTACCATTCATAGCTGCCGCAATCAAGTTAGCCTTGGATTCAATTACGAAATTAGCCACTCCGATTCCCTCATCTTGCTACTGCCAGATTCAATTTGTCATGTTGTCCAAGGGGCACCAATTTGCTTCTCCAATCGTTGAACCAACTCGCCTTGCACCCATTGCCTTGACGGCGAAAGCATTGCCGCTAACATATGTTCTTCATAGAAGCTTTGTTGCTTCGATTAGTTGCTATTGCAAATTGTTGTAATCTCCTTGTGGCAACCCAATTGGGTAATTTTTCATTGCCAGTTTCATTGCCAATCTGTCGCACCGATAGTCACAAGTACTAGCAACCAAAATTCTTCAAATCTTTGCCATCTATTTGCTACTGCCGCTGTGCTCCATTTAGCTGCTGCCTGTTTTGCTCTAAGTAATTGTTGCCGCAAGTTTGTTCAAAGTATCTCCATCCCCTTCAAGATCTGTTACCGCTTTCTCGTTCTATTCTACCTTCAAATTGCTGCCTGTTACTTTGCTCTTCTTCGTCAACCAGCTTGCTGCCGTTTTCTCCTCTAATTCAGATGGCATTCGGTCGCGTTTATGTTGCTGCTGGGGTTTGGCCTTTAATTGGCTGTCAATCAGCCAACAAAATTGTTGGAGTTATTGATCAAAAATTGGTTGCTCATTGTTTGTCTTAGATAGGACTTGCCTTACTCCTTTTTAATTTTCACTAGCAAGATTAATTTATTAGATGATGCATTGTTTGAGTAAAATTGAAATTACTAGTGGTTAGGCTTAATTAGTTAGAGTAAGTACTAAACGGAAGTGACTTGATTTAGATTTATATTGTTTAATTTAGGATTAATTTAATTTGAATTCATGCATGATTAACTTGTTAGTTTTGATTTAGAGATGAGTTGTTAGGTTGACGATTATTTGTAGCGTATGGTTATTAATTAGATAAATTCGGATTAAAGATAGAAATTGGTTATTGTTAATTAGGTTACATTAAAAATTTTTTAAGATTAAATCTAGACTAATGGCCATGCAAATGATAACTTAGAATGAATTTTAATGAAATCGTATAATTTTCTCTTGAAGCGAAAGAGTTGAGCGAATTGTGGAAAGCGAAAATCTTCAAAGAGTCATTGCTTCTAAGTATGGAATGCTTAGATATTTCCATTTGCAATCACTAAATTTTTATTGCTCGGATAATTTAAATGCATGCCTTCATAATATTTATTCAAGAAATTGATTTAACTTGGTTTATTGTGCCTAAAAATTGTTTTTATCATTATAAAATTAATGTGTTGGAATCTTTTGAACATAGTCGGCATGCCCTGTGGAGTATAAGCAACTATGTGTGTGAAACTAGTTTGGCACCTAGAGGTGGCGTGTACTCAATTGGTAAGTCCTAATAGCTAGAGGAATAGATTCCACAAGTAATTTATATCGCAAAGATCTTAGCACCTATGGTGTCAAGCTAGAGGCAATATCGGATGTGGACTTTGTGAGCGTGAGATCTTATTACAAAGTACTTTTAGATTGCCTCTTCTTCTTATTTTTTTTTTCACTCTAACAAGGGAATATGTTTGACTTCTAGACTCAGTTGTCCGCAAAACTTTCAAATTGATGGACTCCATTGCCACTGGTCGGTCAAACTCTTTAAGTATTCATGACTTGATCAGAACAAATTAGATTAGATTAAATTAAATAGAATGTACAGTTGTGTATAATTTGAGAGGAGATTGGGCGAAGAATCCATTTCTTGTCATGATGTTTGGAGAGGTAAAATCTTTCTATTTTTAAATTTAGCTCATCAAAGTTGTTCTGCTTTAGAGCTATGACATATATAAAATAAATTAAGAGAAGATTCATATATTTTTTAATATACTTTCTTTTATCAATCATAGAAATAATAATTTTATTACCAACGGAAAAAGAAACAAACTAAGCACACATATCTTTTATTGCTGGCTGTCAAATTTATTTAAATATAGTATTACATAATATAAAAGAAAATAGTAGCAGTGCAAACTATTTTATTTTGATTCGACAGCCTCACCACCACACATAGATTGCCTAGATACGATAGATAGCAATTAATACGCCGCGTGGATTCTGGCGGTTAATACTTGATGGTCATCATCTGGTCCAATAGTTACCCTTACGGTAAATCCATAATTGGTATCTTTTGCGTGCCAGAAGGGAAGATCATTTATAATATTTTTCCACTCAATGGAGTCATCAGATTTTTTATTTTTGACGATAATGGGATCATTAATATTGAACAGCTTAGTATAGACCTGCAATTGATAAATGAATGGATTATCATATATGCTATAATATATTTTATTTTTTAAAAGAAATAGTTAAGCTTTAATATAATTACCATATGAAAAAAGTGAGGTCAGTCTGATACTATACCATGGGAAATAATTAATCAGAAGTTGAGAGATTAATATTTACCTTATTACGGGTCCAATAAATGAACCACCAGATATCACCGACTTTATACACAATAATTCCGAACTTATAGTTGTCTGGAACATCCAGCGGAAAGCTTCTTCCTTCTCCATTGTTGATATTCGGAGGAGCTCCGTAGTACGACCATTCCAATTGTTGATCATAGCCAGAATAATCTGTGATAAAAACAGTAACATTAGCAGCCAATTTTAGTTGGTTTATACAAATTTCAGCTATATACTGAGTCTGATTTTTTATTTGCCCGTGTTGTGCTTCATGCAGGGTTCCATACACACATATTTATACACAGGTTTATTACTTAACCAAGGTTATGACCTCATCAAAAGTTCTAACTATATTTATAGCGTTGTAACTATAAAACTTTCAATTCATTGTCCCGAAAACGTGACTATATCTATAGCGTTGTAACTATAAAACTTGTCCTTTTCCTTTTCTTTCAATTCGTTGTCCCAAGAATAGATAATATACTTTTTCTATAACATAAATCTATAACCACCAAATCTATAACCAGCATTCTTAATTTATTAATTTTTTTTCACTAATGATATTACAAAATCGCATATGCAGTAAAAACTGACAAATGCCCTATATCCCTTTAACAAACAAATCATATCCAAAAGCAAACGCACACACCTACAAAATTACAAAAAACTTCACAAAATTCAGAAAACCCCTTCAACAAAAGCCGCTCATAGGTCAAAAGAACAAACACCATCATCTAATCCACTTAATACACCAGTAACAGCAACTTACGCACTTGAACCTATCATAATTATCGCAGACCATACTCACCACCAAGCTTGAGTTTGAGATATTAAGCTTTCAAATATATAGATTTTTTTTAAAGGAAAAAAAATTGCATACCCGTACCGACTCATTTGTATTCGACATTTATGGATTTGGAACGAGGTAAAAGAGATCTGGTAAGTAGCATGTGGCTTCCTCAGTAGAGTTTTGGCCCACTTTGATATTTACTTTTTTTTTGGTTTTGTTTATTTTGATACTTTGGTATTTAGATCTATTTTGGTTACTAAATTTGAAAGAGTGTAAAAGTTTAATAACGTGGCACTTTGAAATTGTATTATGTCATTAGGTTCAATTTTTTAAGGTAATGATGTGGCATAATTTTAAAGTGCCACATTATTGAATATATATATATATATTAGGGATTAAGTGAACATAATTGTCAAGTTTAAGTACTAAAGTCAATATATATATATACACTAAAATGGAACTAGTTATTAAATTTAGGGATCAAAATTATATTAACCTTTATGTTGAGCTTACGAATAAAGTAGAATGCTAATAAATGATTTAGATTGTGGTTACGAATGTAATATTTTATGTGCGGTATATAATGATTACTATTATGATAGTTATGATGTCTATCAGAATTTTTTATTTGATTAGAAGTTAATAAATGTAATCACTAAAAAAACTTAAGCAAAACTTGCATTTAAATTTAAATTCAAGTTTTGTTTCTAGAACTGAAACTCTATTTCGGTAAAAAATTCAACTTGGGTCTTACTTTTTACCTAATAAAAATAACTTAGTTTTCAGATTTAAACTATTTATATTTAAAGTTGAGGTGTAATTGAGAATTTTTAATACTAAATAAAAATAAAAATATATTATTATTAAAAAAATTTAGTAGGCTTGTACATTATTTGAATAACGTAGTAAGCTTTAGTTAGACTTTGCACAAATCTCTTGATTATACTCTTTTAAATACGATAGGCAAGATGAAAAGGACAACTATAAATTATTCACAATATTTTATTTGTTATGTACGTCAAATTCTATAAAATATTATCAAATTCATGTTTACAACCAAAGTGATGCTTTATGTAATGCATGTGACACTTCCAATCGTTTCTATAAATAAATTCGCTGTTGTAATTTAGGTTTACCCTTCTTTCTATCTAATAGCTTTTAACTTAAAAATATTAGCCATGTTAAAAAGGAGAATTGAGAAATAATCATCTCATTATTTTTATTGAAATTTGATTTTTATTATTTAAATCACTGCTTGGAAATATAAAAAAAAGATTATAGACAATTTCTTTTCTTCAAATAATAGATGTATTTGTTGAGGAATCGAGTTGGCAGCTCAAATGATACCATATACCCTAACAAGGATTCAAATCCCATAAAAAAATAAAACGTTTACATCACCTCTTGAGTACACCCTCATTACTTTTTGATGGGTAACTATACGTCTACGTATAGTAGGGTTGAATCAAGAATAAACTGATTGAATTATAATTCAACTTGAATTTTGAAAGGAAAAAGCAAAAAGCTTTAAATCGATATAAATAAAAAAATTACGGACTAAAACGAAAAAAAGAGAGAAATACAGTAGACCGGAATTTGTGACATTCTTTTAAGAAAAGGCCCATGTCCAAGGTCCATTATCGTTTTTACAAATTAAACCCAATTTTAGGCGAACAATTTAGCGTGTTAGGGCAGGGAGGATCGTTTTTTCTTTTCTTTCTACTCTTAACTCCACAGCAGCCTGACAGGGTCATTTCCAGTTCCACTCTTTAGCAGCTCACATCTTTCCTTGTTTATTTTACAGGTTAGTTTTGCTTCACCTCTAATCTGCAATATTTGTTCCATTATTCACTCAAATAAACCTCATCCACTTACCTTGTCTTGATCTGAATCTTTTGTTCTCCTAATTTTGAGTCTTTTTAAAGTATTTCATTTTTAGTTCAAAATATATGATTTCCATTGTGCATGTCTTTGACTGATTCTATTGCATGTTCGGTTGAACAGATGAAAAGTTTTTCAAGGTGGTTCTCTTCTTGTGATTTCGACTAGTTGAGTTCTCTTTATTTGCATTTCTTGAATTTTTTTAATGCTAAACTTGTGGGTTTTAATATTAAGAGGATGTTAACCTGGAGTTTATGTTTTGGTTTCTGTATTGAATTAAGTTGATGTTTTTCTTTAGTGAAGATTGATTAGTTGGGTGAGAGTCTATATTCAGGATATAATCACGAATTCTGCCTGGTAGCATGTGTGGATGCGGATCTGAGGATTGCCTTCGTTTGTGTTTATGGATTATCACTATTGTTGTTGTTTTATCGGGCATGTAATGTAATGTAATGTAATGATGATAGTTTAGATCAATGTTTCTTGGACTCGAGTGTGATAGCCGGATATGGTACGTGTCCAACACAGTATGTTCAAATATTTCATGAATTTGGAGGACCATTGGAGGTTCAGAACCCCACACCCATATATGCATGATATATTCACTTTTTTTTTTCTTTTTTTTTTCCCTTGCATTTGGAGGATCATTGGAGGTTATGATCCCATAACACTTGTTCTGATGTATGGCAAACATGGATAATTCACACACACAAAAAAAAAGAGATGAGTCAGAGCAACATAGGTATAACACCTCTGGGGGTTTGTTAATCATACACATTCGTTTGGAACTACTTTGCTTTTAAAAGGGTTTCCCTTGTTTGTGAAGAAATTCAATGTTAATGTTTCGATTTGTCAATGAGTATGAAAATTTAGTTATGAGTTGTGGTTCATTGAGCCTACTGAATCTGCTCACCTTGTTTTTGTTTAGAAAATTTCAATTTCTTGTGAAGGAAATGACATGGTTTTCCATTAATACTATCTGTTTTCTGTTGCTTCATGTTTGATTATTGGTTTGGTGTTATCAGCATTTATGGAATTGAGAATTAGTGATCATGTGAAACGGGCATTGTTGGGTTTATTCATTACAATTGGGTAATGTTTTAAGTGGTTGAAAACTAAGTTGCGGGTGAACCTTTCTCGGTTTTTAATGTTGTTTTCTGCAGAATGTTTCTCAAGGTGCAGATGCCCTGGAATGTCATAATTCCTGCTGACAGCTTGGATGCCAAAGGCTTGATGCTCAAAAAGGCAATAGTGATCCGCCTTATGGATGAATTTGCTTGCAAGAAGGCCTCCAAGGATCTCGGATATTTCATGGCTGTAACAACCCTAGAGAGCATTGGCGAGGGCAGAGTTAGACAGAACACAGGGGATGTGCTTTTCCCTGTTGTCTTCAGCGGAATTACATTCAAGATGTACAGAGGAGAGATTCTGCAAGGGGCTGTACATAAGATACTAAAACATGGAGTGTTTTTGAGGTGTGGACCAGTCCAAAACATATATTTGTCTCACATAAAAATGCCCGACTACCACTATGTGCCCGGGGAGAATGGTATATTCATGAACGACAAACACTCAAAGATTGATAAAGATGTGATCGTTAGATTTATCGTGATTGGGACCAAATGGATGGAGGCTGAGAGGGAATTTCAGGCGTTGGTGAGTTTGGAAGGTGACTACTTAGGACCAGTTTCCTGAATATATAACTCTGGTCAACCTATGTACGTATTAGGAACATGTAGTTTTTGCGACTCTAGGGCTAACTTACGATGTTAACTTGGTTTTATAGCTTTTGTAAAACTCCTCGCTTATAGGTGATGGAAGTGATGGTATATTTGCAAATTTCATAAATTTAGTGTTGCATTGTTCAGCCTCCTTCCTAATACCTTGGATCAATGGTTGAAGGATTGTGTCTGTGTCAAAACTTTTCTTCACTAGCTTCGCATATAAGAGGAGCTCTGTAATTGTGAAGTGTGTTGCAAGGTATTGCAATTGTGCAGTTAGCATCCTGTTGAATTATACCATGTTATGCCGCCGCATATTACCTGTTTCCCTAGATATGAAATGAAAGCAACACGATTATGGTATGCTGGTTCAAAACACATTCTGCTCCGGCTGTTCAAGTTGATTTGCCTAAAATCTCCTTCCCACACTAGGCCACCTAAGCAGCCTTATACATCACATGCATCTATCTCAGGCCCTTGTGCCATAATTGGGTTTATAGCTCATCTAACAATCATTCAAAGAATGAAGTTTCCAATATCGTAGCGGTTGACGAGTAATAAAAAAGATGATAAAGTGTTTCTTCCTGGTTTTCCTGGGAAGAGTCAACTCCATTCATACCCAAAGCTATTTCTGAATGTTCACAATGTTTGACAGCCTACTTATATTCCACCTTTTATTATTACACTCAAACATGTAGCATTACTAATCTTATTCGCAGCTGTCTTGTCCCATTCTCTTAGGTGCCCATCTGACATCATATCTGCCAATTGATGTCATATCTACACAAGTCCCTTCCATGTAGTATACTCCTCCAAACTTAAGAGGCTTGACTTTTTGGATTCAACACTATCAAAACTATATTTGCTGTACCATAGTGTTTTGAACAATTTAACTTGTTCCAGTAAAATACGTAGGCTTGATTCATAAGCCTGGTTTTCCTAAGGCCCTCTTTGGGCTACATAACCAGTCTCTCCTTTCAGCATTTCCACCATTCCAATAAAAGTTACATACAGTAGCAGGTTCTTTGAAGCAGGACATATGATAAACATACATATTGCTCAGCTGTATGTCACACACGGCCGTGTGGATAAGCCCATGCCATGTGCATATTAAAAAGCTTTAAAAAAAAGGCATACTTTCATCCAAAACTTAGTACTAAGCCAAATCCAAATAAACCATTTCCATACTTTAAAAACACATTTAAACAAGCCTAAAACATGTCAAAACAATCAACTTAAGTGCCTAATCAATGTGTTCTCATTGACACCACAATTCAATTATCAACCTAAATTCACATGACACGTAAACTATTTGCATTCAAATTTACAAGTTTATACATAAAAGTCACACCAAACTTATAATTTCTTCTTTAAATTAGGTTTATATCAAAAGACTAAAACAACTTTATATAAACATATTCACACCAAGATTAAAAGCACATAGACAAGTAAGCTTATACCAAGCTTAATACATAACATTTGTAATAAGTATCCAAGCATATACAAATAGACCTATTACATCTGAGCCTTATACATGCCATTTATAACCATAACCAAAACGTTAAAAAACTACCAAAATGATCGGCGGATAGTGTGATAGGCTCCGACAAGATTCTAACCGATTAAGCTTTGTGATGATCTATAAAACAAAGGAAAACAACTACGTAAGCATTTAATTCTTAGTAAGCTCGTATAAGATAAACTTAAACTTGTCTTTCCTTAATATTTAATCATTCAATAATGCTCATTAAATCATATAGTACTTGACTTTCCTAAACACCACAATTCACATCATTAGTAAATAACTTAACAGTTCATCATCTATGAAACATAGGATGCAACATGAAAAGGGTTACATTTACTCACATTACTTCACATATGTGATTAATGCCCTTATTTATTCGTTTTCATAGCTCATTTTATCATTTCATAAAATCATCGATATCCGTAATTTTATATCTAGACCTTTCCATTATTTTATTTACCCATTGAACCGTATAGAATAACATCGAATATTCGGGAACACCTTTTCATATAACCATAACCTTTTCAATAATGCTCACACGAGCTCTGAAATGAGCTAGCTACACGAGCTGTGAGTCGGGATGTTAGCTACACAATGTTGCTAAAATGAGCTGTGAAGAATCCGCAACAAATGCAGTACCTCAGCCATCGGTAGGACATCGAGGACCAATACCTAGAACAAGAAAGAAAACGAAGTTATGATTGCTAGAATGGGCGACAAGACACTAAATGAATCTGCTAATCAAAAGTCGGCTGATCAACAGTTGCAGGAAGTGGATGGGCTCAATTAGAATGATGGCGTTATGGAAAAAACTTATATCGACTCCAAATGTAGAGCCGAAAACAGTAGCATGCATAATAATGACCGTGTAAGAGATCAGAAAAGAGGAAACTGTGACATGGGAGATGGTTTATTGCATGATGGGAATGCTCATGAGAATAGGTATGAAAAGGGGTTGGTGTCCCAAATGGGACGAGTGGGGCTAACAGTGGTGTACAGCTTGGAGATACTTTTGGAGATTTGATGAATGACGCTCTGTCAATGGTTAAATCCAAGAAATTTAAATTAATAGAAGAATTTGTTATGGTGAATAACTCCATGGAAGTTCAATTGAGTTAGGGAAGGATAACTCTGAACAGAAGAGAATGCACGCATGGAATCAAAAAGAAAAGGAAGAGAATAATCACCTTAGATGGAAGTTCTACGGTGAGGCGGATGAATTGGTGGGTCGAAAAGAAAGTAAGAAACAAGCCAAAATAACCGGGAGTAGATAAAAAAGAAAAAAGAAAAAGATTCCGGTGCTAGTATTGTGATGTAAAAGATTGTGAAAGAGCCTTGGTGGAAGGTTCAATTTGAACATGTGGTGCCATTTTCTGTTATCGAATTTATTTCATTTTAAATGCCTATGTTGGGGTGATTTTAAGAGAGCTGTCGGTTTGGGAGAGTTCATTTTGGTGAGAAGATGTGGATTGTGTTGGCTGATGTTGCCTCTACACTGTGTTGGCCGGTGTTTTATGTCGACAGTCGACAGCTTCGGTGTTTTAGTTGTCCTTGATGTGTTTTTATTCTAATTGTAGGCGCTTTCTTCTTAGGGGTGTAAACGAATTATTTCTGAAAGATTTGTGCCTTCTATTTTCTAATAAAATATATTTTATTGCTGAGAAAAAGAATTAATGTGTAACTACTCTTGTAGTTAATCTGTTTCCTTTGTTTCGAATTACAATGTAAAGTCACCCTGTGTTGCTGGTGGTGTTATTATTATTTAGTTTAATTAGATTAGTATTTTCATTAAAGTTGTACATATGTTAAGAATAATTAGAGTTTATTCTTATTATTGAAGTTAATTTGATTTTATTGATAATTAGAAGTGGAAATTACATCAAACTAGACTTCTTCGTTCTCGAGACTTCAATTAGAAGTACTTGAAGCCTAGTTATTCTTTCTTCGGCTGACCATTCCAATTGTTACAAGCTTACAAATCATTACCGTCCATAGCTGCCGCAACCAAATTGGCCTTGGATACAATTACGAAATCAGCCACCACGATTCCCTCAACGTGCTACTGCCAGATTCGATTTGCCATGTTGTCCAAGGGGCACCGATTTGCTTCTCCAATCGTTGAACCAACTCGCCTTGCACCGATTGCCTTGACTGCCAAAGCATTGCCGCTACCAAATGTTCTTCATAGAAGCTTTGTTGCTTCGATTAGTTGCTATTGCAAATTGTTGTAATCTCCTTGTGGCAACCAAATTGGATAATTTTTCATTGCCAATCTGTCGCACTGATAGTCTCAAGTACTAGCAACCAAAATTCTTCAAATCTTTGCCATCTATTTGCTACTGCCACCGTGCTCCATTTAGCTGCTGCCCGCTTTGCTCCAAGTAATTGTTGCCGCAAGTTTGTTCAAAGTATCCCCATCCCCTTCAAGATCTGTTGCCGTTTTCTCGTTCTATTCTACCGTTAAATTGCTGCCTGTTACTTTGCTCCTCTTCGTCAACCAGCTTGCTGCTGTTTTACTCCTCTAATTCAGATGGCGTTCGTTCGCCTTTATGTTGCTGCTGTGGTTTGGCCTTTAATCGGCTGTCAATCAGCCAACAAAATTGTTGGAGTTATCGATCAAAAATTGGTTGCTCATTGTTTGTCTTAGGACGTGCCTTACTCCTTTTAATTTTCACTAGCAAGATTAATTTATTAGTTGATGCATTGTTTTGAGTAAAATTGAAATAATTACTCGTGGTTAGGCTTAATTAGTTAAAGTACTAAACGGAAGTGACTTGATTTAGATTTATATTGTTTAATTTAGGATTAATTTAATTTGAATTCATGCATGATTAACTTGTTAGTTTTGATTTAGAGATGAGTTGTTAGGTTGACGATTATTTGTAGCATATGGTTATTAATTAGATAAATTCGGATTAAGGATAGAAATTGGTTATTGTTAATTAGGTTACATTATAATTTTTTTAAGATTAAAACTAGACTAATGGCCATGCAAATGATAGCTTAGAACTATTTGTAATGAAATCGTATAATTTTCTCTTGAAGCGAAAGAGTTGAGCGAATTGTGGAAAGCGAACGAATTGTGGAAAGCGAAAATAGTCAAGGAGTCATTGCTTCTAAGTATCGAATGCTTAGATATATCCGTTTGCAATCACTAAATTTTTATTGCCCGGTTAATTTAAATGCATGCCTTCATAATATTTATTCATGAAATTGATTTAAGTTGGTTTTGATTGTGCCTATAAATTGTTTTTAACATTATAAAATTAATGTGTTGGAATCTTTTGAACATAGTCGGCATGCCCCGTGGAGTATAAGCAACTATGTGTGTGAAACTAGTTTGGCACCTAGAGGTGGCGTGTACTCAATTGGTAAGTCTCCTAACGGCTAGAGGAATAGATTCCACAAGTAATTTATATCGCAAAGATCTCAGCACCTATGGGTGTCAAGCTTGAAGCAATATCGGATGTGGACTTTGTGAGCATGAGATCTCATTACATGGTACTTCTAGATTGCCTCTTTTTTTTTCCCCCTATAACAAGGGAATAAGTTTGACTTTTAGACTCAGTTGTCCGCAAAACTTTCAAATTGATGGACTCTATTGCCATTGGCCGGTCAAACTCTTTAATTATTAATGGCTTGATCAAAACAAATTAGATTAGATGAAATTAAATAGAATGAAGAGTTGTGTATAATTTGAGAGGAGATTGGTGAAGAATCCATTTCTTGTCATGATGTTTGGAGAGGTAAACTCTTTTTATTTTTAAATTTGACTTATCAAAGTTGTTCTGTTTTAGAGCTACGACATATATAAAATAAATTAAGAGAAGATGCATATATTTTTTAATATACTTTTTCTTTTATCAATCATAGAAATAATGATTTTATCACCAACGGAAAAAGAAACAAACTAAGCACACATGGCAATCTTTTATTGCTGGCTGTCAAATTTATTTAAATATGGTATTTACATAATATAAAAGAAAATAGTAGTAGTGCAAACTATTTTATTTTGTTTCGACAGCCTCACCACCACACATAGATTGCCTAGATACGATAGATAGCAATTAATCAAAGCAAAGCTAGATTATTTAGCCATTTATTTTGGCGATACTGGCGGTTAATACTTGACCTGGAACAATATTTGCCGTTGCGGTGTATTTAGAACCGGCAAAAGTACCCTGATCAGTGCTCTGGCCGGGATGAAGATTCATTGCGACTTGTTCCCAGTTAATGGGGTCACCAATGTTGAACATCTTAGTAGAGACCTACAATTGATAAATGAATGGATTATCATATATATGATATAATATATTTTATTTTTAAAAAAAAATAGTTAAGTCTTAATATAATTACCATGTGAAAAAAGTGAGGTCAGTCTGATGCTATACCATGGGAAATAATTAATTAGAAACTGAGAGATTAATATTTACCTTATTATCAGTGGTCCAAAAAATGATCCAGATGAGGCTATCAGGGAGTTTATACGCAAGAGCTCCGTTCAGATACTTGGCTGGCATAGTCTGCGTAAAAATTGCTTGTTTGTCATCCTGGATCGTTGGCGTAGCAGGTTCGTAGTTCGAGAAAGCCAATACTAGATTCTGGCCAGCACTATTTGTGATAGTGCATTGAGTGGCATTAGGAAAAGCCATTTGTAGTTGGTTTATACAAATTTCAGCTATATACTGAGTCTGATTTTTGATTTGCTTGTGTTGTGCTTCATGCAGGGTTCCATACACACATATTTATACACAGGTTTATTAATTAACCAAGGTTATGACTTCATCAAAAGTTCTAACTATATTTATAGCGTTGTAACTAAAAAGTTTTGTTCTTTTTCTTTCAATTCATTGTCCCGAAAACGTGACTATATTTATAGCGTTGTAACTATAAAACTTCTGTGCTTTTCCTTTTCTTTCAATTCATTGTCCAGAAAGCAAATAATATACTTTTTCTATAACATAAATCCCTCCTATCTATAGAAAAAGAAAAGGGTAAAATGACATTCACATCCCTATAAGCACCAAACCTTTGTCGTTTTCTTTTTCAAGTGCATTGCATCGAAATGATCAACTCACTAAGGTGGATCTCCCCCAAACCCAAGTTTATACGATCAATTAATTTCGTTTCGTTTGCTTTTTTTTTTTATGATTCCAAATATTTATTTTTTAATATTTGATTCTATAATATTTGGTTTTGACATTTTATGATTCTAAATATTTGGTCAAATTATGATATGGTTTATAGAATAAATTGTGGGATATGTTAACTATTATGATTTTGTTTTTAAGTTATTTAATTTAATGGGTTTAAATTTTGATGCATAGGTTTTTATTTTTATTAAGGATTAATCAATAAAATATTAAAGTTTTCGCATTGATATTTTTAGCTTATACATGCCATTAACTCAAAATAGAACATCTTTATATTCCAAAATGTCACTACACCAAAACAGACTTTTAGCGGCGTTTTTAGTGTCGTTTTAAAGAAAAACGCCGCAAATATTATACATTAGCGGCGTTTGAAGGAAAACGACACAAAAAAAAGAGCAATAGCGGCGTTTATTAGCAAAACGCCGCTAAAAAGGACATATTGCGGCGTTTAGCGGCGCTTTTAGGAAAACGCCGCTAAAAGTCTGAGCTTTTAGCGGCGCTTTAGGGAAAACGCCGCTAAAAGTCTGAGCTTTAGCGGCGCTTTTTCACAGACGCCGCTAAAAGTTTTTCATATTTTTTCCTTCTTCTCGCTTTGAATTATATTTTATTTTGATACATTCACTTATAAGCTATGAGAAAGTTTCATTTTAGTTACTTAATTATGAAAAGCTAGAAATTGTTAACTAAACAATATAGAAGTTTTCATTTAAGTTATAAATTAATCTATTAAAATTGATTTAGGGTTTAATGTTTAGTATATTAATTTCATGGTTTAAGGTTTGTTATTTTGGTGTATGGGTTTAGTGTTTTAAAGTTTGTTGTTTGGGTTTATTGTATAGTGTTTAATATGTTAGTGTTTACTGGTATTAAGGTTTAAGTGTTAGTGGTTAAGGGTTAAGGTTTAGGGTTAGGGTTAGGGGTTTAGAATGAAATGGTTAATGGATTAGGGTTTTAGGTTTAGGGTTTATGGTTTATGGTTTATGGGTTTAGGGTTAGGGGTTTGAGGGGAAATGGTTAATGTGTTAGGTTTCTGAGTTAGGGTTTATGGTTTTAGTTTAATTAGGATTTTAGGGTTTAAGATTTTAAAGGTTTTTTTGATATATATAACTGATTGTTTTTAAATTTATATATTAAATAATTTCTTATATAATCGTAAAAGAGATATATTAATTTTAAAATATTAAATTAATTATCATTATAGTTTAGGGTTTATGGTTTAGCATATATAGTTTAGGGTGTAAAGTTTAGGAGTTACTATTTTAATGTTTAGGGATTATGGTTTATGATTTGCAGTTTAAGGTCTAAGGGGGATGTGTTAGGGTTTCATGGGTTAAAAGTTAGGATTAATGGGTTTAAGGGTAAAAGGTTAAGGGTTTGGGGTTAATACGTTAAGGGTTAAGAGTTAGGGGTTAGGGGTTAGGGTTTATAGGTTAGGTGTTATGGGTTTAAGGGTTAAGAAGATGGAAGTTAAGGTTGAGGGTTTTAAGGTTTATAATTCTAAGGTTGAGGGTTTTAATGTTTATGGTTTATGGTTTACAGCTTAGGATTTAGGGTTAGGAGTTTAGGGTTTTAAGGTTTAGAGTTTAGTGATTTAAGGTTGAGTGTCGAGTGTTTATGTTTTAAGGTTTATAGGTTTAAAATATTATGGGTTTAGGGTTTAAATTTTAAAATTTAAAGGTTTAGGGTTTATTGTTTGTGATTTAATGTTTAAGGGTTATATTGGTTAAGGATTAGGGATTAAATGATATAGGCTTATGGTTTCTGGGTTAGGTGTTAGATGTTAGGGGTTTAAGGGCTAAGAGGACAGAGGTTAGGGTTTAGGAGTTAATGGGATAAGGGTTTATTAGGGGTTTAGGGTAAAAAATATACATATGTTAACAATTTGAAATACTATTATTAAAATAAATTTAAAGTTTTTTGGGTATATGGCAGCTCTGTTTTTAATTTATATATTAGATAATTTCAAATTTTAAATAATTTTCAAGATTTCAAATTTGATTTAATTCTTTTAAATATTATAATAATTTTAAAAAGTTATTTATGTAAATGAAAAAATGAAAATACTATTATTAAATAATTTTATATTGTTTTTATTTTATATATTGTTTTAAATATTGTTTTTATTTGAATGAAAAAAGTTTATATTGGTTTTTTATTTTATGTATTAAATAATTTTAATTTTTAAAGGCATTAGCGGCATTTTTTTTTTTAAAAACGCCGCAAAAGATGTCTTTTAAACGGCGCAGTTTTATTAGATTTTTAGTGACATTTTGGAAAAACGCCGCAACAGGCCCCCTTTTAGCGGCGCTTTGATTAAAAACGCCGCAAATGTTAAATTTCTTTTGACAAAACTGTGTCGTTTTGCTCCCTTGTTTTTTACCCGCACGATAACACTTTCCCATTTCGTTCTGCAGGTTCATTTCCCCCCCTTTTCATTTCATTTCCTCTAACTAGAAGCAAAAGAGTAACCCTGTGCTGACGAATCCCTCTTACCAGACCAGTCACAATCTGAGCTGTCGCCCAACACCAAAAGATATTCAATCGCTGCTCCTAGAAACGGAAGTATTTTAACCCCTTTTTCCCCCATTGACATCCGTTTTGCTCTCTTGTTCACCCTTTTCCCCAATTTCAAATCCGTAAAGTTCACCCTTCATACCGGGCATTGATTTTCCATATAGAAAATCGAATTAACAAAGGCAAGGGTTATTGTTAATTAGGTTACATTATAATTTTTTTAAGATTAAAACTAGACTAATGACCATGCAAATGATAGCTTAGAACTATTTGTAATGAAATCGTATAATTTTCTCTTGAAGCGAAAGAGTTGAGCGAATTGTGGAAAGCGAAAATACTCAAGGAGTCATTGCTTCTAAGTATCGAATGCTTAGATATATCCGTTTGCAATCACTAAATTTTTATTGCCCGGTTAATTTAAATGCATGCCTTCATAATATTTATTCATGAAATTGATTTAAGTTGGTTTTGATTGTGCCTATAAATTGTTTTTAATATTATAAAATTAATGTGTTGGAATCTTTTGAACATAGTCGGCATGCCCCGTGGAGTATAAGCAACTATGTGTGTGAAACTAGTTTGGCACCTAGAGGTGGCGTGTACTCAATTGGTAAGTCTCCTAACGGCTAGAGGAATAGATTCCACAAGTAATTTATATCGCAAAGATCTCAGCACCTATGGGTGTCAAGCTAGAGGCGATATCGGATGTGGACTTTGTGAGCATGAGATCTCATTACATGGTACTTCTAGATTGCCTCTTTTTTTTTCCCCTCTAACAAGGGAATAAGTTTGACTTTTAGACTCAGTTGTCCGCAAAACTTTCAAATTGATGGACTCCATTGCCATTGGCCAGTCAAACTCTTTAATTATTAATGGCTTGATCAAAACAAATTAGATTAGATGAAATTAAATAGAATGAAGAGTTGTGTATAATTTGAGAGGAGATTGGTGAAGAATCCATTTCTTGTCATGATGTTTGGAGAGGTAAACTCTTTTTATTTTTAAATTTGACTTATCAAAGTTGTTCTGTTTTAGAGCTACAACATATATAAAATAAATTAAGAGAAGATGCATATATTTTTTAATATACTTTTTCTTTTATCAATCATAGAAATAATGATTTTATCACCAACGGAAAAAGAAACAAACTAAGCACACATGGCAATCTTTTATTGCTGGCTGTCAAATTTATTTAAATATAGTATTTACATAATATAAAAGAAAATAGTAGTAGTGCAAACTATTTTATTTTGTTTCGACAGCCTCACCACCACACATAGATTGCCTAGATACGATAGATAGCAATTAATCAAAGCAAAGCTAGATTATTTAGCCATTTATTTTGGCGATACTGGCGGTTAATACTTGACCTGGAACAATATTTGCCGCTGCGGTGTATTTAGAACCGGCAAAAGTAGCCTGATCAGTGCTCTGGCCGGGATGAAGATTCATTGCGACTTGTTCCCAGTTAATGGGGTCACCAATGTTGAACATCTTAGTAGAGACCTACAATTGATAAATGAATGGATTATCATATATATGATATAATATATTTTATTTTTAAAAAAAAATAGTTAAGTCTTAATATAATTACCATGTGAAAAAAGTGAGGTCAGTCTGATGCTATACCATGGGAAATAATTAATTAGAAACTGAGAGATTAATATTTACCTTATTATCAGTGGTCCAAAAAATGATCCAGATGAAGCTATCAGGGAGTTTATACGCAAGAGCTCCGTTCAGATACTTGGCTGGCATAGTCTGCGTAAAAATTGCTGGTTTGTCATTCTGGATCGTTGGCGTAGCAGGTTCGTAGTTCGAGAAAGCCAATACTAGATTCTGGCCAGCACTATTTGTAATAGTGCATTGAGTGGCATTAGGAAAAGCCATTTGTAGTTGGTTTATACAAATTTCAGCTTTATACTGAGTCTGATTTTTGATTTGCTTGTGTTGTGCTTCATGCAGGGTTCCATACACACATATTTATACACAGGTTTATTAATTAACCAAGGTTATGACTTCATCAAAAGTTCTAACTATATTTATAGCGTTGTAACTAAAAAGTTTTGTTCTTTTTCTTTCAATTCATTGTCCCGAAAACGTGACTATATTTATAGCGTTGTAACTATAAAACTTCTGTGCTTTTCCTTTTCTTTCAATTCATTGTCCAGAAAGCAAATAATATACTTTTTCTATAACATAAATCCCTCCTATCTATAGAAAAAGAAAAGGGTAAAATGACATTCACATCCCTATAAGCACCAAACCTTTGTCGTTTTCTTTTTCAAGTGCATTGCATCGAAATGATCAACTCACTAAGGTGGATCTCCCCCTCCCCCCCAACCCAAGTTTACACGATCAATTAATTTCGTTTCGTTTGCGCTTTTTTTTTTTATGATTCCAAATATTTATTTTTTAAAATTTGATTCTATAATATTTGGTTTTGACATTTTATGATTCCAAATATTTGGTCAAATTATGATATGGTTTATAGAATAAATTGTGGGATATGTTAACTATTATGATTTTGTTTTTAAGATATTTAATTTAATGGGTTTAAATTTTGATGCATAGATTTTTATTTTTATTAAGGATTAATCAATAAAATATTAAAGTTTTCGCATTGATATTTTTAGCTTATACATGCCATTAACTCAAAATAGAACATCTTTATATTCCAAAATGTGCGGGTTGATAGTGTGACAAGTCTCCAACCTATTCCCAACCCTCTGAGCTTCTGAGCACTATAAAACAGAGAAAATAAACTAAGTAAGCACTTATTGCTTAGTAAGCTCATGTAATAAAAATTAAACTTACCATACATATCCCCTAACTATAACAAATATACATGCATCCAAGTAAAGGAACATTGCCTATCATACAAACTCAACACTTGAGTTAGTTCAAGGATTTCTTATAATTTCAATATATAATAAATGATTGATGAGCTCACTAATTCCATGATTCTCATGTATTTGCCATTTTCATATTTATCCCTTTGAATTTTTCGAAATTTTGATGGATTTCTAGTAGTACACTTATAGTGTACAAATTCAATACTCGTCAATTCACATTTATCTTTATCAGAAAGCACACTCTCGAGCATCATTTCACACAGCGGAATTACCAGTTCAGGCTAAATCCTTTTTGTGACAAATATTATATATAGAGTTCAGTCTGAATTACCAGTCCAGGCTAAATCCAGAATTTTGGGCCCAATTTGGATTACCCATCTGAGCTAAATCCTTTCCGTATCATATGCATCGAGAGGGCTTATATTAGGATTACTCGCCCGGGCTAAATCCTTTTTGCAACACATGCAATAACTGCAACACATGCAATACTGTATCCCTTTTTTGTTGATCCACCGAATTCCTTTATTCAACCTGGATTTTTTTCCTTTTTATCTAGTATGTTCAATCGTTATACCATTTTCCATGGATTGAACATTTAATTCACATTCATGTCTTATGAGCATACAATTTTAAACATTAAAGAATTCAATATTCAATTCAAGTTACATGAACTTACCTTGATATTTGTTCGTGTTTGAAATCAACTATTCTAAGACTTTTCCCTTGCCTCATTCTAATCTCGTATTTGAGTAGTCCAGATCTATATAAATAAATTTAATCATCGATTTCATTCAATTCATATCCCATTTCATACAATTTACACTATAGAAAAAATTACTATTTTGCCCTTAAACTTTTCATTAATTCCAATTTCATCCCTAGGCTCGGAAAATGAAATTCATGCAATTTAATCCTCTATCCAAGCCTAGCCAAATTCTATATGTACCATTTACAGCACTTATTTTCCATAAAAATCAGAATTTTCCTTTGAAATTTCACAAGTTTACTATTTAGTCCTTTTTCAAAATTTCATCCAAAATCACTTTGTAAAAGTTGTTTATTTACTAACAACCTTTCATATTCTTCCATAAATTTTCAATTTCCAGAATAATCATCCATGGAAACATTTCTATACTTTAGTAACTTTTCAATTTAATCCCCAAAATAGAGAGAACAAGTTATATCGATCTCAAAAATATAAAAATTACTAAAAACGGGACATAGAAACTTACCCAATTAAGCTTGGTTAGTAACCTTTCTCTCTCCTACAGCTTCCATCAAATTTGGGGATGAAGAAGATGATAATAAAATATGTTAATTTCAATTACATCCTTATCATCTTTTAATTTTTCTTAATTCCAATTTAATCATAGCCCTTTTCTAATTTTTCCATGGATGATTCAACAAAGATATTTTCCCATCTCATAATTGATGGTCTAATTACCATATAAGGACATCTAATTTCAAATTTCACAACTATTTGATCCTTTTAGCTTCTAGCACACAACTTTCACATTTTATGCAATTTGATCTTTTTTCTAATTAACCACTAAATCGATAAAATTTTCTTATCAGTATTTTCATGCAACCTTCCTACCACAATATATATCATGTAATAATATTAAAATAATTTTTATTTTAGCTCGGATTTGTGGTTACGAAACCACTGTTCCGATATCACTAAAATTAGGCCGTTACAAAAATTCCACAAAACCAGTTACAGTGAAAACCAATTAAAACAACCTTTTTGCACGAAAAGAGGTACAATCCCAAAATTTACTATAGAGAAAAGATATGTCTGTTCTTGTACTTACCAAAAATCGAAACCACAACTCAACAATCCTACCAAACACAGCCAACACCAAAAATTGGAATGACCAAAAAGAACTCAACTTTGAAATTCCCACCACACCAACGCATGACTTGAAACAATAAAAGAAAGAACCATAAAAGTTGTGAATGAGAAAAGAATTTCGATAGAAGAGAAGCAAAAAGGACACAAATTGAAACAGGTGAAAGTGGAAGATTTGATGTCAAATTGAGAGAGTGGGGAGAGAGGGACGGTTGTGAGAGAGGAGTTTTAGGAGAAAATCCCTTACCACTAATTTTAAAACTACCCCACTAACTCTTATCCTTATCCACATCAGACTTTTTTCCAGAGTTTAAAACAAAATTAATTCCACTTTGCACACATGGGGACTCAAACACAAGACCAAAAAATACGCTAACACCTTACTATTGAACCAGCAAGCTCATTCTATCATTAATTAAGCAAAGCTAATATATAAATCAAATATTCAAAGGTAGGAGTTTAGGCAAAAATAGCAAAAATTTTAAATAAAATTCAAACCCAAAACCTCACACACACAAACACAACATATATCCACTAAATCAGATTAACACAATTAATATAATTTCACAATCCAATTCTCCTAACTCCATAATATATTTAGTTTAAGTGAATATTATTGAATATTTTTACCAAATTTTAGATATATGAACGGTTGTACCAAATTTCCACATGAGATGTTGCTATTTTTATTCCTTTGGTTATTTTTATTTCTCTCTATTCTAATATTGTATTGATAAAAAAGAAGAGAAAGAAAAAGGGATTAAGAGAAATATGGAGAAAGATAACAGAAACAATCTTATATATTATTAAGTATTTTATTTTATTTTAATAATGTATGAAATGAAAGGATTTAAACTTTAAAATTTCAGACACCTACCTTGCGATTATGCCACAGCTCCATCGATACAGTATTTATACATTTATTTATTTAATGGTACCGAAACAAACAAACAAAGCCTTCCTTAAATGACCAGTGTACTTAGGAACCTACGCAAATCATTACAAATCTTTGGACCACTGATAATCGGGTATGATTTGATACATTTTATTCTCTCACACTATATTGCAGTACTGTATAACTTATAATATTAAACGTTTGATTTAGGAGGAGTAGTAAGAAATATAATATTTTTTTATCCGATTAAAAGTCTGATCCTGTTTGACTCTATATTTAATCGAGATTGAATGAGGTTAGCTGACAAAACAAAAATAGTATAGCATATAATTGACTTGAGGTCCAATTCTTCCTTCGTAGTTTTGAAATTTGGTTATCTACTATTAATTCAAGAATTTACTCTATTTATTAAATTTAAAAGTTAAAAGTGTAGTTGTTAACATTGTTAATTGAATTATGTTATATTAGAATATTTGTTATCAATTATGCATTAATTTTTAAATAAGACTTTTAAATATTAAAATGCCACGTGTACAAATTCAAAGAAGATCGATTAACAAAATTATTAATTGGACTTTAATTTTTAAATAATACAAATAAAAAACTTTTAAGGTGATATTAATGTAATTTAAATCTATTTTTATCTATAAATTTAATTAAGGGTAAATTACACCAACAGTCACCCAACTTTAAGGTAGCTGACAAAACATCACTCAAGTTTCAATTCAATCACTCAACTTTCAAAAAATAATAAAACAGTCACTACTAACCACTTTTCGTTACAGACGTAACAGAGCTATCCTTTTTCGTTATTCACTTAACAGAAACGCCATTTTCCATCCCTCTCCCATCCCCATCCCTCTTCCCCACCATCCCTCCCCCTATCACAAGTACCTTTACTTTTTTGCAGACTTCCCCACCATTGCCTTCTCCTCCTCTTCTCTCTATTCCTTCTTCACCATCATTTCTCTAACCCTCAGCAAAACTGCCATGTCCAAAGGAATGAGCCACTTTGTCCTTGTCGTCTACTCAAATGCTCTAGCTTCTCTCATTCTTCTTCCAACAACTTTTTTCTTCACAAGGTTCTCATCTATCTATCAATTAAATTCATGGATGAGCAATTAATGGTATTTATTTCTGTTTTGGGACTTCTTTATATGCAAGAAAAAGCAGCCACCAATTACTTTATCCTTTTTGTGCAAAATTTTTTGCTTAAGCATTGCTGGGTATCAATAATTCCTTTATTGGTGAAAAAATTGGGTTATAAAACTGGGTTTTTTGCAGGATCACTTTGATGCAGAACTGTGTAATCATTGGTGTAAGATACAGCTTTCCAACCCTTTCTTCTGCTCTTGCCAACTTAATCCCAGCTTTCACTTTCTTGCTTGTTGTTATCTTCAGGTTCGTCTTTGCTGCTATGCCATTTGTTTTTGTAGTATAAGGCATAATTAGCTGTATTTGATCTTTGCTCCTATGCCAATACTTTCTCCATGAATTCAACCGCATTTACACCCATCTCCTTCTACCATGTTAACAACATCTAACAATTGGCTCACAGGTGGCCTCTTCATCGCTACTGGCTCTTTGCCACTTTCAGCAAAAATCATTGGTCAGGTTTTAATATGCTATTTCATAATCCACGATGCTTGGCTACTTCAAATTGATACTTTCCTACTAAATTTGAAGGTCATAGCTTCAAAGGGTATCTATTAGAGATAATGTTGGTTTCCTTCTATTGCCTCTTTGGGTCCATTCAATCTGCATTGGTTACTTTGATTTTGAAAGAGACCCAAACGCTTGGATGTTGAGTCTTGATATCGAGCTCATTTTTGTGGTCTACTCAGTAAGAAAACTTCAACTCCTTATGTTAGCTTTATCATTTTGGAAAATAGAAGCTTTGTAATTGAGACCAATTTCATTTCAGGCTTTATTTGGAAATGTTGTAACATTCAGCGTACAAGCATGGTGCATATGGCGTAAAGTTTCGGTCTTTGTGGCCACACTTTTGCCGCCTTCTTGGGGTTCATTTTCCTTGAGGATGATGGTGAAGAAGGAATAGGAGAAAGAGAGGGAGAGTGCAATGGTGGGGAGGTCTGCAAAAAAGTAAAAGGGTTTGTGATAGGGGATGGATGGTGGGGAAGAGAGAGGGGGATGGGAAAGGGATGGAAAATGGTATTTCTATTAAGTGAATAACGGAAAAGGATAGCTTCGTTACAGACGTAACGGAAAACGGTTAGTGGTGACTCTTTTGTTATTTTTTGAAAGTTGAGTGACTTAATTGAAACCTGAGTTTCTGTTTTGTCAGCTACCCAAAGTTGAGTGACTGTTGGTGTAATTTACCCTTTAATTGATTGTAGGTGTTTACTAAGCTCCTTAAATCCGGAGATCCTATTATTTGGAAAGACATCTTAGACAACCTTCAGCCCAACCAAAGCACCGACCAGCTCAACTTTGGCCATGGGGTATACTCATCACAGGCTGATATCAATCCAATTTCTAGTGGTTCGCAGATGTTTACTGCTATGATCTCGTTTCAGCAGAGTTAAGCTAGCTTGGCTTTGCTTGCTACATGCTTATCTATCGTATCTATGCAATCTATGATGTGGGGTGTGCGTGGCTGTCAAGCATTATATAAAATAGTAGTTGTTTACACTTTGCAGTTGCACTACTATTTTATTTTGTATTATATTTAAATAAATTTGACAGCGACTAATGAAGGATTGCCTTTCTACTAGCTTCAGCTAATGAATAATATGCTTAGGTTGTCTTTATTTTTATTTATGTTTATATGGTTACTTATGAAATAAATATTATAAAGTATGAGTGAATCTTTTAAATATTTTTGGTATTTTTTATTTCCTTTTACAGTTTATATTTTCTTTCAATAATATTGTATTTAAAGTTTAAATTTACATTCTATTTTTAATAGTATCATGTGTTTTTACTATTGTACCCAAATACTCATCAATAAATATTTATGTGTTTTAATTCTTCAGTTGAAACATATCTTCATTTAATGTCAATCTGACTAGGTTAAATTTATCAATCAGGTCTAACATTTTCCAAATGGAGAAATTGGATGGCTCAATCCAAATAGTGGATTCTACCTAAAAACACTCATGATTACAAGGAAAGAGTCGTTCGCTTGCACCTTGTTGAGTATATGGGAGCAAGGATACAACTGCATCCTTTAGAAAACAACACCAAATCCTAATGCAACTCTCTTTCATGTGAAATAACTATCTGTCAATATTTTCAATGCTTGTAATAAACCAAGAAAACCTCGTCCATGCTTGCATTCCCTCACTTAAACCATATACATAATACATCATCAATCCTTCATGGATTTCGAATGGCATCTACCTATGGGCTTTACTAACAACAATAACTCTTGGTTAGGAACGGTAATGCCAAATGACTCTCTTAACCTATATAAATTCTGCCAAGGAAGCTTGCCCCCACAAAGACAATTTCGTCTCAATCCTATTAGATGATTCAATGGGAAAGACCGACCCCTCATATAAGATCACCTTACTAGGGATAAGGAGGATCGCACCTACATAAAAGGTCTCTTAAACTAATGATCATTAAAATTGAACCCATCAATCAAGACTAAGCTCGATTATATCTAATCGTATTAACTTAAGCATTCAAACTTGGCCATTTGCCACTCTACCCCAAACTTATGCGATAGGGTACTCATTTTGTGGGGTCCATACTAGGTTCCGCATTATCTATATAAATCCCTTCTGATATGAGTTAGTGACGATCTAAGAATTCAACCATTGTCTTACCACCCAACCTGCTACCTCTTTACAACTTTCAACACATATATTGCATATGTTGGAGTATGTCCAAAGATCAACCAGATCAATCATGTGATGATTGCAATGCATATTATTTACCTTATTTTATTAATTACGTAGTTCCATTATTATGCTTAGTATTTTTTTATTAAAATCTAAAAAATAATTTCCTTAGAATAGTATGATTATGCTTGATTTGTCCCTAAACAAGTAATGTTGTTGTTACACCTCAGACCCGACCTAATTGTAGGGCTCAAGCTATAGGGTGTCACATTCATTGCCAGAGCAACTATGGCTAAGTCACATTCAATTTAGACCATTAAACATTTAAATATAAGTAAATCATATGTATTTATTTTCGGGTCTTACACCAGCTTACGAAAACTCTATTGCTAACCCAAGGTTGAATTAGGACTAAATTGTAATATTTTCAAAGTATGGAGTTGACATCTTTAGGGGTTCCTCGTCGCGACTCCATATACTGACTTGGCCTCATCGCAATGACCATTTTTCAACGTTGTGGCATGACATATGGACCTGAGCTCGTCACGACGACAAGCGTTCGACGTTGCGACATGACATACTGTTTCTAAATGTTCAAGTTTTGATACCTATTTGCAATCACCTAAAACATCTCAAATTCATTTGTAATTATAATTTCAATCAAATATACATACCCAATGAGTTTCATTATAGCTAAAGTACCACTTATAGCTATATATTTCAACAAATTCATTCAAGTACACAACTCATTTCATCATGTTCTTTATTGAACTAATTGGCATTTATATATGTATATAGATACATTACCATATAGACTTTTAGCATACCACGAGTTATGTCTAACCAAATGTTGCTTCATCCTCAAATTCATATATATAAACATATAACCAATTCAAAAGTACTAATTCTGACTCAAGCTAGGTACATACCATACTTGAACAAAACAGAAATTATATAAACTTTATTGAGTTGAGGATCGCTTCCTAAATGTTGGATTAACTGCCTGAGCTCTCGAGAATCTACTATACCTGCGCACGGAGAAATCAAACCGTACGTTGAGCAAAAATGCTCAGTGGTATTTCCATGATTCAAGTCAACATAAAACAAGTTAAACAAATGCATACATTCATTCCAAGTTCAATTCATAACCAAATATCATATAATTTCATGCCAAAACACTTTAATTTTTATATAAACATGTATAAGACCAAGCTTACCACCAATTCATATACATACTCATACCAAAACTTAAATTACTATTTAACTTGCACAAACCCATTATACATTTCCATTCATTACATAAGTACCTAACATACCTTCCATATTACTCAATCATTCAAGTAATCATTTATTTCTCTGATAACAAATCAATTAACAGAATAACCATAGTAATCAATTCATGCAATTAAATCGTGCCATATATGTGTATACTTGCCATATCATCTTTCATTCATTTCACATTACCATTTATAATCATATACAAACATCAAATTGTATACATGTACTTATACTCAATTTTAATCTTATCATTTCAATCATTTTCGAGCCTATTAGCTCATTTATATTCAATCGAACCTCAAGGCTCATTTTTAATTATTTTTTCACAGTTTTTTACATGCTGACGTATTTCACAATTCAATAACATTTCATTTCATACATTATTTAGCTAATTCGTGTGTTTATAACCCTATTAACCAGACATGGACTCAAAACAGATACATGGATCCATCAACCTTGGTTGCCCGACAACAATGACTCTAGATGTACAATCTACCACCCTGGGTTGCCCGACAATTATGGTTTTCAATCAATATCCTGACCCTATGGCATGCCAACTATATCCAACTCGGTCCGAACAACTAATAGGGTAACCAATTTTCGATTTCATTATATAGTTCAATTTATATTCCAATATTCTCAATTCATCAACATTTCAAAATTTCATAACATTTATAGCATGCTTCAACCCAATTTCATACCAATTATCACAAATCAAGTAAGCCATGCAACTTTCTATTTTATTCAATTTAGTCCATATCTCGAAATTCGATCTCAATCATAGTAATTCAATTCCAATAGCTATTTCCAGCTCACCTCTACTATATAATGCAAAATGTTATGAATACGTGATAAATAAATTGGTCCCGAATCATAGAAATATAAACTGAATTTTGAGTCGCTCATCGATAATTTTCGTTTTTCCTTTCCCTCTCGAAGATTCCGCATTGACATTAGCTAAATAAAAAACAACACCATCAATTTCCATTCAAATTACAATCAATTACAATATCAAGTATATTTTACAATTTATTCAATTTAGTCCCTAAATTCAGGACAAACATAACTTTCGATCTAGAACTTTGGATTAAAATTTGATTTCACATATATTCATTAGGGACCTCTTATTTTCTAGTCTTATCAAAATTTCATAATAGTTTTTTATTTATTCAATTTGGTCCCTAGTGTATAAAACTACCAATTAAGCTTTGCAATTTAGTTTTTTTTACAATCTAAGTTTAATTTCTATCAATTTCATACCAAATTCATCCATTTCTCAACAATGGCATCTTTCAAAAAACTTTAACAGTTTCACAAATTAGTATATGGGCTGACTAAATCAAGCTCTCATGATTCAATTTTCATAAAAATCAAAGAAAAATGGCTAGGGACTTACTTGAATTAGATGGTCGAATAGCTTAAACTCAAAAATGATGTCCTCCTTTCTTGTTTCTTTACTTTGGAGGGTTGGATAAGATGATATTTCATCTCTCCTTCCACTAATTCCATGTATATATATACCTAGATTAAGTTTTAATTAGTCTAATTAACTATGTTTTAATCTTAATTAACCTTAGTTTACTTAATTAATTAACAAGCATCATTACCATCCACTATCTCCTATTTATAAAGGGTTTAATTATCATTTTAGACCTTTGGCTAATTGCAAATTAAGTCCCCAAGTCATTTCCTAATTAAAAATCTATAGCAATTGAACTTTGACAAATTAGACCCCGAGCCTTGATTGACCATAATTTCAGCTAAATTACTAAACCGAATTTCAATGTATCTATACACACTCCGTAAATATTCCTATTTAATATTTACAGACTCAATTTACGGAAAAGGGGATCCAAAACTTTATTTTCTGACACTAATCAAAATCAAGTTGTTACAATTATGAGTTGGGACAACAATAGTACGTTGAAACTAATGTGCAAATGATTAATGACAATACGTTGTTATGGGTGTAAGACACTAAGTTAACGTGTAGGTACATGTTAGAGAATAATCTACTAGATTTATCTATCATGAAATTGCTCTATTCTGATAGCAGCAATAATAGTGATCCTTGAAGTTGAGGTCACTATGGTGTGTTCTGACACAGTTAAAGGTTTTTCATAACTATAAAGGTGGTTGTTGGCTATATCATAGATCATATTGTGGGATTTGTTAAGACTTTAGAAGGACACACTAATTAAAAATCCGAAGAAAAAAATGATATTGTAATTAAATGTATATTGGAGACATTATTTCATATATTAAATAAATTATACTGAAATGCTTATATAATTTATTTTAATATATATCAAACCGAATAATTTTTAATGATTTAGTGTGAATTAGGTTTCTCAAGTTCAATTATCTCTTTCCTTGCCAAAAAGTTGGGTTTGCGTAACTCTAAAATTCAAGTTTATATAAATATTAATTACATACAATATTAGTAAAAAGTATCCTTTCTTTAGCGAATTATATAAATACTGGAGAAGAAAAAATAATTAATAACACAAATTTAATATGATTTAGTTCCTTTGATCTATGTTCACGAACCAAAAATGGATTAAATAAATTTGCTTACACGGAACTCCCAAACACAAACCCATTGAATTAGCATTTTCTCTAAAAACTCTACCTCCCTTCAAATTTATCATTTTCCTATGAAAAATCTGCAATAAAAGCTTCCTCAAAAATTGGGAACAGATGAAAGGAATTAGACACTTAAATCCAAAAATCAAATTAATTGATCCAATCCACTAAATCAGAAATGTTTCACATGAGCCTATTGAATTGATAATAATAATATGGTAAAATACATGAATACAATTTTGACTACAAGCATTAGAAAGGTGTCTTCACTAGGAAATCATTAAAAAACTTGACTACAAGCATTAGAAAGGTGTTCTTCCAACTATTTATTGAGAGCACCAAAAGATGAAACCTTAAATGCCAACAAACAAGTAAAAAACGTAGTACAGCTTGATATTATGGACCAGGCTTTGGAGTTAAAAGCTGATCCCACCATGAAAATGGTACAAACACACCAAGGAGCCACCATTGTCATTAGTGCTTTGAAATCATCTAGGTAGACTATTTGAAGGGAAATTTCGCAATGGGTTCTCCCTAAGTAATTCAGTTTCCCTGCACAAAAGATTTTGAGATATCAGCTAACTTAGTGATCTTTGCCTTTAGACAATGATTAAAGACCAGTAATCTCGAAATGTGTTTTACTTTTTTATGTTTCTGCCGTCCAACTCTCTCAGTTGCAGACTTGAAGTTCTGTCCTTCTCATCATGCACTTTTGGCTTTCTGATAACAAAATTTTGATAAAATAAGCAATGCAAATACCATAGAACATATAACAAGCATTGATTACATACCAACGTTTTGAACTAATGATTCAGTTCAATATGTTTCTATTTTCATGTGGTAGAATTATATGTTGTATAGGGAAACTCAAGCAAAAATAAGGAGACGGAATAACATAGTTGTATACAAGCATGTCCAAAACTTATACAACTTTTAGAAATAACTAGTACTTACTCTTCGCATTCCTCATCAACAAAAACTTCAATTTGAGCACTTGCAACAGCCCCTACGATTCTAGGCACAGGTCTCTGCGGAATCTGAGAAGAATTTTATGAAGCTCAATGTCATTTTTAGAACAATCTGAACAATACATCACCCAGTAGCAAAAATATCATGTTTTGGGAGTTGAAGTAAACCTTGTGTGATGTCCACTTTGCAGGCATAGCATTATTTTCTTTGTTTCTCTCAGCTCTACCTCCAAGAGTGTGCCAAGAGTTTGAACCGGTATTTGGCTTAGAGTGATGACCCCTCATGACATCCATATTTGTATCATTGTAAATAGATAATGGAGTTCGATGCACCCTATGAATGAAAACCAATAGAAAAGCAAGTTCATAATGAAGTTCTTATGGCTATTAAAAATATTGCAGAACGGAAGATAATAGAGTGCCGTGATTAAAAAGAGAGCTCCATGGTTAGAATGAAGTAGAGGAAGATGAGAGCTACATTGCTTGGGCTTTTCATTTTTCTTGAAGTACACGTGTTTGACATTTGTGTCTGAAACATAGATACGGAGATACGAATTCCACGTATCCAAGTCCGAATAACACAAGATGAGAGCTCAAACTTAAGTATAGAAAGGTTCTTTTGCTTACTGATCTTGCTTCAACTTGTTTCTGCCAAGCTCAAAAGTTTTGATGGCCTGCCTTTCTGCAATCACATGAACTTACATATTATGCTGTGGAAAAAGCTTTTAGATGGTAAATTGAAATTGACAAAGAAGGGAAATAGAACTTACGACTCTCTCCCCTGGCCAAGACAGTTCCGAAACTTCGGACTGGTAAGTCATCTTCCTTCAACTCTTCCTGTAGTTTGGGAAAAGAATGAAAAACATAACCAAGAAAATCCTTATAGAAGCAATTCAAGTGTAGAGAAGACATTAAACATCAGTTTATAGTCTATACCTCAGTAGCATTAGGTCTTCTCATTGAGCGAGCAAGAAATTTCTTGTATGCATCCCTCAACTTCTCTATTGGTTGAGCATTACTACATTTGCAGGAAAGCTTAATTAGATCAACAAATGTACATAAACCAAGTAAGCCTTGAGAGAAAAAGCATGTTTTAACATAAAATGAAATGCACTTCAGTATCAGTTGAATCAAATCATATCTCTTCCATCAAAACTAAATATGGAAGACAGCTTTTACCTGGATATCCCAAGATTGAGTATATCATTTGCTGCTTTCATCTTAGACTTGGACTCCATGTGCAAAGCATATGCTAAATAGTAAGCTGAATGTGTCTTCCCAATATCATTGGCGTCAAGAAAACTATAAATGACCTCAGCATCACTACAATGCTCAGCCTGCAAACACCATTTCCGAAACACTTATTCAGCATTTTAAACTCAGAGAAAACACCATTGCCATTTCAATTGGTATGCTTTCGATGTGTTTATTTATAACATGTTAAGTAGCATATTTCTGATTAAATTGACATCTGAGCAAGCATAAACAACTTAAACAAACTATAAACATCACCATCTATGATTCTATATAAGATGATTAAAAAGAAGGAAGGTGAAAAGTACCCACATATTCCAACCAAACTTTGAGGTAGCGGAGATCATCTTTATAACGATCCGAATGCCAGAAAGCACGAACGCATTGCTCATAGATCAATACCAGTCCTGAGAAGTCTCCACCTGGTGGGAATGCCTCTTGAACCCATTTAATGCAACTTAACCCCAAAAAAGAAAACGTACAAAACAAACAATAAGCCATTGAAACAATTTAACCATATCTAATTTGGAACAAGGACACCCTAATAAAACAATTGAATCAACAGTCAACACTACCCGCTTTCCATTTTTACTCAATTTCGAATTTCAATCATTCAAAATGCAGAACCCAAATTCATTTCCAACCAATAGAACATTTCAAGATTCAAATAAAAGTTATGTAATGGGAAGAATAGTTACTCAAGCCAAGGCTGGAGAGGATCGTCTCCTTGGTACTCATCTATTGCCTCGATCAATCTCCTAAAGATTCAAAGTAAGAAAAAAGGAAGTACCCAGAAAGAAAATGGATCAAATATTAAAAATAAAGTTAAAAAGAACACAAAACAATCGTAGATAAGGATTTTGGAAGAGACCTTCGGTTTTCAAGGAGAGATTTCTTGAGTTGATCATTGGTGTGAGCTTTGAGAGCGTAGTTTAAGAGATCGACGTTTCGGCCTCTTTTCAAAGGTCTCACGTTTTCTTTGAAGAGTTCCCATTCGTTTCCCGTTTGTCGTTTCGATGAAAGGAACTCGGTCTCTGGATCCATCGCTTGGCTGCTCTTCTGCTCTCTTCTGCTGAGTTTGAGAAATGAAAAAAAAAAAAGAGAGAGAGAGAGAGAGAGAGATTTAGAAAAAGGAGATGAGATTTCAAATTTTGAAATGTAACAACGGCTCCTCGAAAAGTTGGCGTTATATGGAAATTAGATTTGGAATAAATTAACTTGACATATTGGGCTAGCCCGGGTCAATTCCCATCTTTCTTTTTAGGTTTAATGTATAGAAAGTCATCAATTATTATTATTATTTTTAAATCAGCTCCTCCTAACTTTTTACACTCAATTAGATTTGTTCAAGCGTTGGGTCTTTAAATTTGAGTTAAGCTTAAATACAATATTAACATATCTTATATTTATTTAAGTTTGGCCCGAACTAAAATATAAGCTTAAAAAGTATGCCCATATTTCTAAAAGATTAACTTAAATCAATTTTAAGCCTAATATTATTTTTTTAAATATTTATTTTATTTTAATAATTTATAATTTTATATTTATTAATTTATTAATTTTTTTATATATTCATCTTAGCATTTTTTTAATGTTTGAATTAAAGTAATATTATATATTTAGTATAGATTTATTTTTTATGTGTTGTAAATTACATCATACATAAAAATAATATAGTATAAAGTATTATAAACTTAAAAATAGGTCAGGTCATGCTCAAATTTAAATCTATTCAAGCTCAAGTCCGAGCCCGGCTCATATTTTAAATTGCCCTAAATTTTTTACTCAAGCTCAATTTTTGGACATAATATTTTTGTCCAAACATTTTTAAATTTCAAGTGGACCTTCGTTGGCTCATAAATAAGTCTACACCTAATTGAGCTCTTGAATAGACAATTTTAATTAGTGAAATTCTTGAACTAACGTTGGTTGTTGAAAACTAACTGACAAACATAATTATTAACAAACGTCAAAAATTAAAATTTTCAAAAAAATAAAAATAGAGAAAATTATTTTTAAAAATTAAATCTAAAACAAATAAATTCTGAATATAAAAAAAAAATTTTAAAATTATCTAAAATTATTTAAAAATCATAAATTGCACACTTTCATAGAAAATTGAAGAGTAATGAGTTAGTTAAAACTAAATAGTTATTATGCTCTGTGTATTCTATTGTTTATTTATTTCTTCTTTTAAAAACACAATTGCAAGAGGGATCATCTAACAAACATGTTCATTGATATTTCAAATCAATTAATTTTTTTATATAAATATTCAAAATATATCATTTTCAATTGAAATATAAAAATATGGAATGTAAGTATAAATTAATGGCATGTAAATGTACGTATCTATATAATAAGTTAAACCAAATTTAAAATATGGGGAAAGAATTAAGTGAAAATAGACTGCTTTTAAATTGAAATAAATGAAAAAAAAAACGAAAAAGATTATGGTTGGATTATAAATTTAATGGTTTTTTTTTTACAATTTTTTATATATTTTTTATACTTTTAAAATGAATCTGAATAAATGAGTTTCTAATACACATATTTTTCCATTCATTATAAGTTTATTTTTCAAAATAATTTTAAAAAATATTTTAAATCATTTTACTTTTTGTTGACATGGCATTATAACGCCAACATTTGTTGATTGACGTGGTGCCCTTTAACGATCATGTCAACATTGTCATTAGTTTCTAATGGTTAACATTGATAAAAAGATCTCACTAATCTATTTAGGAGTTTAATTCAATGCAAAAAAATTGAGAGGAACTTAATTGATTTTTTTTTTTCTTTGAAGATTTTTATCCATTAAGCCTTATGCATATATATATATATATATATTAAGAAGTTTTACAAAGTAACAATCATTATTTTGAGGATAATTATGCCTTTTTGTATTTTGGCAAATCTAATAATATATATACACATAATAAAAACTATGATATTTGAACACATGGCATCATACATTTCACTATTTTAACTTAGTCATTTTATCTAAAGTGTGAAAAAATTAAATACATTTTTTATTTTTTCAAAAACATTAAATTGACTTAAAAGTAAATCTATTTATATATTGAGTTATTCCTCTAAGGTCCATGCATGTGTACTAAATATTTAAGGCTTAAGTTTACTTCGGCTAAAATTGTTTTTTAATTACATAATATATATTATTTTTATATATATTATGTAACTTTTTTTAAATAACTTATAACATATAAAAACAGTTTTATATAATATATTTTAAATTACATATATTTTAAAACTTGTTTGGAATGTAGTACTTAGAGCTTTTGTTTAGCACTTAGATGCAAGGGTGAAGGGCGTAATCAAAGAGGGCAGGTACAATGGACCTAGACTATAACTTAGTAAACCATGCGATCTTAAGTAATGTATTTGTTTTAAATTTACTTAAATCAACCTAAATCATTGAAAATTGAGAATCTGAATGAAAAATTTCTAAGGCACTAATTTATATACACAAGCACAACAAAACTTTCAAATTACATGCTCTCTGAATTTGATTACATAAAACTGAATTATTACAAATGAGGCAGGAGAATAACTTTATTTATAGTTGAATTTCCCTACATTCAATGATACGGGTCAAATTACATCAACGGCTTAGATTCAAATATATCTACAAGATAAAGTACTAAGCTATTAGAGTGTTTACATTTTTACTAGACTTCAAGTAGATAAACCTTGAATCTTTCTAGTATTGGACCAGTCTTGGTAGCAAGAGACCCCAAATCATCCATAAGAGCAACTAAGGTTATTAGTGTGCGCCTTGGTCACGGGCTTTTGTATGCAGCCCATGTCAAAGGCACGAGTCCTAGCCCCCTTGGCTAAAAGGTATAATATCTTTTTCAGACCCTTTGAAATTTAATTAGTCAATATAATTCTTTTAGCTTTTTAATAATATGGAAAAATTATGTTTTTGGTCACTTTCAAATATTAATAATTTAATTTCAACCATTTTAACATAAATAATTTTGAATTTGACCCTTCAATTTTTTTAATTTCATTTTGACCCTTCCAATACAAAGTTCCTGGCTTCGCCTATAACCTAAATTTGAAGTACTCAAGCTTAAAACTTATCATATGCAATTATCATGTGTGCGTCTTTAGTCTCACTATAACCTAAATTTAAAAAGCTAATAATTGTATTTATAGATCACTCGCAAAATGAAATTAATTTGGTAAATCCTAAACTTTGATACTTACAAAATACTAATGAATAATTAACCAACTCAATCAATTCAAGTTAGTATAAAAGACCAAATGACCAGAAAATGCCCATTTCCAAAACAATTACAAAAGTGGGCCGTTTTTTCAAAAAAAAAAAGGAATGGTCCGTTTTTACAAAAACGTGTTGAGCTGGCATTGTTTTCAGGGGAAACAAAAAAAAGCGCATCTAGCTCAGCGCTTTTTTCCCTAATGTCAAGTAAAACACACTATGCAGAAACCCTTTTCAAAAAAGCATCCACGTGGGTGCGCTTTTGCCCGTGCTCCAACGGTCAACTCCAATGGTTATTTGAACTAGCCTTAGACCCCCAACAATCCAAAAAAAAAAAAGGATAAACCCCCATCACATTTTTCACACACAATTCTCACAAATTCTCTCCCAATTTCTCACAATTCTCAAAAGGGTCTCAAATTACAATCTTAAATTCTATTTTTATCTAAGTTAATATTTTTATTATTCTTTTATAAGTAATTCCAAGAAATAGTATTTTTTATTAAAAATTTGTCCGTATTCAATTTAGCAATGGCTAGGTTTCTAATCAATCTTGATTACAAGCGCATCTCCATCAATCAATTGCAAATGGTAAGAATAATTTTTAATAATTTTTAGATTTTTAAATTTTTTTATTTCATAGTTATAATTGAAATTAATATTTTTATAACTTTTTTATGTAAATAGGTGGAAGATCGAATTTTGCAATGCCATATTCGTAATCTATCCGGTCCTCCATCACTGTTGATCGAAACATACTTGAAGGAAGTTGGTTTTTTCAACGTGACCTACTTAGGCTGGGGGTGTAAGTTGGACCTGAAACTCCTAAGTGCGTTGGTGGAGAGGTGGACACCAGACACGCACATATTTCATCTTCCATGCAGAGAGTGTACTATCACTCTAGAGGACGTGTAGTTATAGTTAGGGTTACCCGTTGACAGATCAGTAATCACCGAGTCTATTCAGTCTGTTGATTGGGGGACCGTTTGTTAGGAACTTTTGGGTGTCGTACCAAAGATGATTACCGGAGGTCGGATCGAAATGGCCTGGTTACAAAATAATTTCGCAGAGCTAACGGAGGATTCTATTGAAGAGAGAAGACTACGATACGCTCGGGCATACATTCTTCAGATTATCGGGGGTATTCTGATGCCTGATAAGTCATGAAACTTTGTACATCTAAGGTGGCTGCTGAAACTCGTCAAGTTTAAACAGGTTGGCGAACTCAATTGGGGGTCCGCAGTGTTGGCGACATCATATTTGGAGATGTCGAACGACGAAACCAGGAAAAATCAAAATTGGTGGTTGTCTTTTACTACTACAATCATAGGCTCAGTATCGCCTTCCATTTTTACGTCCTAGAGTGGACTACCTGTATACATTTCCACTCGTAACAAGGTAAAATTCAGTATATATTACCATTATTAAATTGATTTAAAATAAAATTATTATGCTAATAAGTTATTTAATTAGGTGGAACCATGCCCCAAGTCACGTGGGATTACCTACCAAGTTTGAATATATATAACTTTTGTTGGACCAGCAATAGGAAGCGGATGTATGTATTTATTTATTTTTGAACTATATACAAAGAACGTAGCCGATTATGTATTTAGTATTTAGTATTTAGTAGTATATATATAACTAGTGTTTTTATAACATTCATATAGTTTGAATGGACAACATACAAGGGCCTGGCAATTCGGGCAGTAATTTTTGAGGAATTTTTTGTGAATCTCAATGCCTAGCACGTTAAGGCCTAATTGGTAGTATATGATACCGTCAAGATGCATGAGGCGAATAGAGTGTTGCAACAGTTCAGATTCCGACAATCGATTCCTGTGGCACCTCAGGAGCTTGATGATCTGCATCGCCGTGGGTGATGCAAACACCTCCAGTATTTTTGTTCTATCAAGGTGGGTTATCTTCCCAACCACCTAGGTATAGACTGGAGGTTGCACGAATACAAGGATCTACATCGACCAAAAGCAGACCCTAACAACCACAACCTCGGCCAAAAGCTAAACCTAGAAAGAATCCAGTTGTAACCGTCAACCATGTAACACCCCTTACCCGTATCCTATGCCGGGACCGAGTACGAGGCATTACCAGACTTAACAATAAATTTGGTCAAATTTCTTAACACATATACAAAATGACTTAGTCAAGTCCCTATACATGCCATAACTTAAATCATTTATAAATAAAGATACCCATAGATAACTTGATAGTGTGAAGCGATCTCCGACGACCTCCAACCCGAGCTTGTTTAATAGGATTCTGTAACATGGGAAAGAAAAGGGGGGTAAGCTTATAAAGCTTAGTAAGTTCACATGTAAAAATAATAAGCATTAGCAATGAATTTAGCTTACTACTAAGCCGTTATAACTTGCATAAATAATGCTAAGTTCTTACTTTCCCAACTTATTTGTAGCCTTATCAAGGCCTCAACATGACAAATCCTCACTACAAGTTCTCAAGATAATGCAATCATAATTACACATAGTTCCACCATTTTCTCATGTTCATCTTAAGCTGTCTACTTGAGTCATAGTCACTAAATTATTTATATCTCGAGCTACAAAACTCCAAATTAAGATCCGTTAATTTTATCCGAAATTATACTCACATATATTTTTACTATAATTTTTCCAGAATTTTTGGTATGGCCAATCAATACCAGATTATTCTTAAAGTTTCCCCTATTTTACTGTTTGACTGTTCTGACCTCTCTTCACAACAAATCAAATTACTCTTCGTACAGAATTCATATGACCTTTTTATTTATTTCATTTGAAAATAGACTCATTCAGGATTCTATTCATATAAACCATATCCCATAATTATTTTTGTACAATTTTTAATGATTTTTCCAAGTCAGAACAGGGGATCACGTACTCATTCTGAACCAATCTCACAAGAATTTAAATATCTTGAAATATAAAAATCCTTTGTTTCCTCTATTTCTTTTATATGAAAATAGACTCAATAATATTTAAATCAATATCTCATCCAACTTATAATTCAATTTCTACTATTTTTGGTGATTTTTCAAATTCACGTCGCTGCTGCCGTCCAAAGCAATTCTATTGTAAATTTTTGCTCTCTTTCATTTTAGTTGTGTTCATCACTTGCTTATACTAATCTTTCAAATTTTCCGATTACATATTGAACATATTGTTCATACATACATTTGCCACATTTCTCAATTGGTCACATTCATACTTGCACTTATTCATAACATGATCGTATTCAATTACACTTAGTCATCACACAATCACATGTATTTATTTTATTATTATTTTTTTTTTTAGTCAATTTCCCGTTGAACTCATCGTAATGATAACAGATAAACGGTGGCCTACACATGGTACCACCCTTGTAGCCGCTATCCGTAAACATAGTAGCCTGCACTTAGTACTATACATGTGACCAAAACCATTTCAGTAACTCTCTCTTGTACACATGGTTGAGCTCAACATTAACAATCATTCAATCTCTTTCATTTGATTCACCCTTTTGTATTACTTATTATCAAATTAGGCAACGTCTTACGAATTTGAGTACGCCGTTGCTCAATGCCACGCTTCACAACTCAAAGGTGTGGTTTCCTCATTGAAATACCATACCTACATTTCACCACTTGGTATGGAAACACCATACCTACATTTCTTAACTCGGTATGGTTAATACCATACCTACATTTCACAACTCAGTATGGTTAATACCATACCTACATTTCATAACTCAGTATGGATGATACCATACCTACATTTCATATCTCGGTATGGTTAATACCATACCTACATTTCACAACTTAGTATGGATGATACCATACCTACATTTCATATCTCAGTATGGATGATACCATACCTACATTTCAGAACTCAGTATGGATGATACCATACCTACATTTCACACTTTGCCATGGATTAACCATGGTCTTATCCATCAATTCATCACATGTCGAAATTCGATCATACTCCACCCTGCATTTCTCTTAATTTGATCTTTCCATACAATTTTGTAATTTTTTTTAATAAATTCATGATCCAATAATAACTTACAAAATAATACATGGTATCAGTTAAACATTTAAACATATTAAATTTAATGCTTATTAACATACGAACTTACCTCGAATGCCAAAACGACCATTTTACCAACTTTCTCGATTTTCGATTTTCCTCCAGTTCTACATCCAAATTCCATTTTTTCAGGATCTAAAACATCACATTTCACTTATTTAATTAATATACTACTCAAAACAGTCCCTAACTCAAACTTTGGAAAAATTACAATTTTGCCCCTAAACTTTTGCATAATTATGATTTTGCCCCTAAACTTTTGCATAATTATGATTTTGCCCCTAGGCTCGAAAATTAAACTTTATTCCTTTTTGTTATGTTTTATGACATGCTGAACATTTTTCCTTCTATTGCAACTTCAAATTCTTACTATAACACATACTTATGAACAATAACAACTTTTACCGATTAACTCGCTTTACTCAAGTTTCACCGAAAATCACTTAGTAGAAATCGTCCCTCTACTCATAAACATGCATAATCTACCATCAAACATCAAAATTCACAATTATTCAACATGGGTCAATTTTTAAAATTAAACTCTAGATCAAATTAATGGTAGAAATAGCTAGAGAGTAAGTTACCGAGATTTCAAAAATATGATGAACATTAAAAACGGGGCTCAAAAGCACTTACTATTGAGCTTTGAAAAAGCTTGAAACCCTATCCATGGCTTCTTGAGAAATTCGCAGAATGGAGAAGAGAATGAGCATATTTTTTTTTTTTTTGGGTTTCAATTTGTCTTTTATGCCTTAAAACACCCAAATGACAAAAATGCCCTTAAGGCTTTTCTTTCAATTTTGTCCAATTCATGCCGATATTTATCCATCAAGTTATTCAATGGTCTAATTACCTTTTAAGGGCCTCCAATTTAAAACTCATAGCAATATGACACCTCTAATATATAGAACTCAAGTTTTACACTTTTTACAATTTAGTCTTTTGACTAAATTGAGTGCCCAAACGTCGAAATTTTTGAACGAAATTTTTTTGAAAATCTTTCTCAGAAATTGTAGACCATAAAAATATAATAAAAATAGAATTTTACTCGTCGGATTTGTGGTCTCGAAACCACTGTTTCGACTAGACCCAAATTTAGGCTGTTACAAACCACTCCAATATGACACAGATTCCGACCGGTATATGCACCAATAAATTGTAAATTGTATCATTTAAATTAATATAAATTCTTTTGAATTTTTTTGTACACTATCTGATTTAGCTATCCATTAAGCCTTAATCAAAATTCGAATTTACCTTGAATATTTTCATATAGCATTGCAATAAGATTTGATGTGAATAGAAATATCAAATGTTTTTGTTGAAAATTCACATGAACAAATATTAAATTTATTTTGGATTAACAATGGCTAACAATTCCCATGAAGATATATTACAATGTTTAACTTTGATGTGGACAGGACGGTATTGTATGACCTGGGTTCCTACACCACCTGCATAACCTCTATTGGTTTGAAAGCTCACAAATATCCATGTTGTTGCGTATTCCTGTAACGGCCTAATTTTCAGTAGTGTCGAAAATGGTGATATGAGATCACTAAATCCGGCAAGTAAGATTAAATAAGATAGTAATTTAATATTTACGAGTCAAGTGAGAATTTAGAAGAATTTGTGGATTGGTGAATTTAGTGAATTAAAAGAATTTATTAGGTCAAATGGGTCAAAAACGAGGTATCGAGACCTTGAATTTGAAAATCAAGCCATAAATATTTTTAGAAATATTTATGGAGTGTTATTAAGTTAGTATTAAAATTTGGTTGAGAAATTTAAATGTTTGGGTAGCCAATTTAATAAAAAGGACTAAATTGTAACAAATGCAAAATTGCTAGAAGAATTAAATAGCTCAAGTGTTAAAAGAAAGAGGATTTATAGGGCAATTAACCCAAATGTGAAAAGGCTGGACGGCAAGTGGAAGAAAATCATCACAAAGATAAGGATAATAAGGGCAAAATTGGAATTTTGTAATTTTAATATGTTATTAAGATAAGATTGATAGTAATCTAGAGTAATCTTCACAATAATCTCAGCCAAAAACGTCAGAGGAGTTCTGGAGAAAGCTTGTTTTCATACTATTACATCCTGTGAGTTTGATTCATGCTTTTTCTTGATAATTTTTATGTTTTTATGACTTTTACAACTAGATCCACTTATAGAATTCATTAGTTTTTGATTTGGTGGGTAAAATTAAAAGTTACCCTTGCTGAGAAATGAAAGTTTATGATGAATTATTATGAAATTTAAATTCTAATTTCATATTAAGGTGGTTTTATTAAGTGATTGTGATAGGAAATGATATTTAGGACCTAATTGTGAAAAAGTTGTGAATTAGAGGTTGGTGTTGAAATTCAGAATATCAAAGGTTGTGAAATAGTTTGTAATGGTAGAATAAAGTGTTGATTGAGAAAAATTAGTTCAATTGATGGTGAATTGAGCAGGGACTAAATTGTAAAATCAGAAATTTTAGGGTAAAAGTGCAATTTTGAAATTTGAAGAGCATAATTCGTGAAGTGAAATAGAAATGAAATATATGCTAATGAGTGAAAATATTTTACATTATAGATCAAGAAACCAAAGAAGAAAGAGGAAAAGAAAAAGTTGCAGAGTAGTCCCTAAATTTCAAAATCTTCTACAAACCAAATGTAAGTTCATATGGTTGAATTTATATGTTTATTTGTGAATGATTGAATGATATAATGTGTTGTTAAATCTGAATTTGCTGTGGAATTATGAAAATTATGATAAAATGAAAGAATAAAGCGCGTAATTCAAATTAGGAAAACGCAGAATTGAGTACGTTAGTATCGTGACATGTGATGAATTGATTTGATAAGACCATGGTTAATCCATGGCAAAGTGTGAAATGTAGGTATGGTATCATCCATACTGAGTTATAAAATGTAGGTATGGTATCATCCATACTGAGATACGAAATGTAGGTATGGTATCATCCATACTGAGTTGTGAAATGTAGGTATGATATTAACCATACTGAGATATAAAATGTAGGTATGGTATCATCCATACTGAGTTATGAAAAGTAGGTATGGTATCGTCCATACTGAGTTGTGAAATGTAGGTATGGAATCATCCATACTGAGTTGTGAAACGTGGCACTGAGCAACGACGTACTCAAATTCGTAAGACGTTTCCTAATTTGATAAGAAGTAATATAAAATAAGTGAATCAAATGGAAGAGATTGAGTAGTTGTTAATGTTGAGCTCAACTATGTGAAGTATTTTAACGATAGTTGTGAATGGCAGGGAACTTTAGTAAATGTTTTGTTATTGTTTTGGAAATATTATGTGTGGTAAGCTACTTTTAAACCTATGAACTTACTAAGCTTCATTAAGCTTACTTGTGTGTGTTTGATATTTTTATGTAGATTGAATTAAAGAGAAGTGGAAGATCGGATCATCACAGCAAAGCTCACTATCCAGATCAATTCCGGTAGCTTTTGTTTTATGTTTAAAGATTTATATGGCATGTATAGAGTTTAAATGAGATGGAGTAAAGATGTTATAAACTAGTTATCAATATTGTGCAATGAAACAGTTTTTGAATTCCAGCAGTGTCGTGATTTTGAAAAATCACCAAAAATAGAAGAAATGGAATTAGAAAGTTAAGGAGATATGAATTGAAAGCTCTTTGAGTCTATTTTCATATGAAAGAAATAGATAAGCAAATGAAACGGAAATAATGAGATATTTAAATTTTAGTGAAACTAGTTTTGAATGAATTCGTGATCCCCTGTTCTGCATTTGAAAAATCATTAGAAATTGCACAAAAATAATTGTGAATTAAAATTTATATGTGTGAAATCCTGAATGAGTCTAGTTTCAAATGAGCTAAACAATAAGGCCATCCAAGTTCTCTACAAAGAGTAATTTGATTCATAGTGAAGAGAGGTCAGAGCAGTTGAACAGTAAAATAGGGGAAACTTCAATGAATAAACTGTACTAATTGGCCACATGAAAAATTCTGGAAAAATTATAGTAAAAATATATATGAGTCTAGTTTTAGGGAAAATTAACGGATCTTAATTTGGAGTTCCGTAGCTCCAGATATAAATATTTTAGTGACTATGATGCAGAGGGACAGTTTTGAATTTTATGCCGAATTAGTAGTTAAGTTTTGTAATGCCTCGTGTTCGACTCCGGTAACGGTCTCGGGTAAGGGGTGTTACATTTATTGGTATCAGAGCTTTTGTTTAGACGATTCTCGGAACGGATGTGATGTATAAAATGTTTAGAAATACATGCCATATAAATCTGTGATAGTGAGATGTGAATGATCCGATCTAACTATTAATTTTTGTTATAGATTGTAAAGATGTCCGATAGACCCGAGGGTGCTGATCATGAAGAGGAAGTTAATAGTAGAGTACAGACTTCTGAGCAGAGAACAAGTAATAATGTTCCAATTTCTTTGATGAGAGAGGAAGAACTTAAAAATTTGATTTACCGGGTAATGAATCAGTGGTTTAGTGAAACAATACAAGGAAGAAGTCAGCACAACAACCTCCTCCCTCCCCTATCACTCACCCACCATTCCATGCCCAGCTTGCTCCTCCTTTCAGTAGATGAATCTATCAAAAGAACACCGATTGAGAAACTCAGAAAGTTCGGAGCTGAAGAATTTCGGGGAAGATCCGATGATGATCCAGTTAAAGCAGAGTATTGGCTAAAGAGTTTAGAGAGAGTTTTCAAACAAATGATTTGTTCTCCTGAGGACTATCTCGAGGTGTGCGCTTTCATTATTGAAAGAAGAAGCATATAATTGGTGGGAAACCATTGAAGCAAAGTGGTACTGCAGATAAACTTACTCGGGAATTCTTCCAAAATGAGTTTAGAAAAAGTATGTGGGAAGGAGATATTTAGATAAAAAGAAAAGGGAATTCCTTGATCTTCGACAGGGAATAAAACAAATGGTGAATATGAGAGAGAATTTGTGTATCTCAAGAAGTATGCTCGGGATGTTGTAAATTTACAGAGGAAGAAATGTGCATTAGATTTGAAGAAGGGCTTAATGATGAAATCAAAATGATGATAGGAGGCACTGAGATTCGAGAATTTGTGGTTCTGTCTGATAGAGCTCAAAAGATGGAAGAAGTGTATAATAGAAAGATGCAAAGAGAAAGAAAAGGCAAAGAAGTATATAAAAGAAGTTTCTCTAGACCAACGACTTTTCCAGTTAAAAAGTTTAGAGATGATTTTAGTCGATCTGTTACAATTCCTGAACGATCGAATAAAAGTAAAACAACTCAAAGGGAGGTCGGAGTGACTAATAAACTAGCAGCTAGTACTGGTAGTGTGCAAAATTTTCCGAGACCTAGATGCAAAAATTGTGGTAGATTTCATATTGGTGAATGTTGGGGAAGAACCGAGCTCATTATAGATGTGGTGGAACCGATCATTTTATTCGGACTCCTCGCCATTAAAAGAAAATAAAGAACTAGGCGAGAAACAAACAAATACTCCACGTAAAAGTAGACGTTCGGGTCAAAGTAGTGTCACTTGAGATCGCTGCTCGTTCGGAATCGAGAGATCATCGTATCCGATCGTAAACAAGGGCACCTGCGCACGCATATATGCTTCTCGCAAGAGAGGAAGCTTCGCTCCCGGATGTGATAGCCGGTATTTTCCATCTTTTAATGATTCTGTATACTTTAATTGATCCTCGGATCTACGCATTCATATATTTGCAATCGCATTAGTGTCGAAAAGAAAATGATCGTTGAGTCCACCGACTTTGATATGCAAGTCACTAATCCGTTAGGGCAAAGTGTGTTAGTTAATTTAATATGTCGAAAGTGTCCACTGAAAATACAAGGTCGTGAATTCTCTCACGATTTAATGTTGTTACCTTTCCGAGAATTTGATGTTATTCTTGGCATGGATTGGTTGATTAAACACGATGCCATAGTGAATTGTAGAGAAAAACGGGTTGATTTAAAATGTCGATAGGGAAATAGTTTCAAATTTGAGTTTGGAGATAAAAAGAATGATGCCGTAATTATTTCAAATGCATTACAACCAAAAATTGATTCGGAAGGGTAATGAAGCATTTTTAGCTTATATTCTTGATACCCGGGGTTCTAAATTGAAGATGGAATAGTTGCCAGTTGTTAATGAGTTTACTGATGTGTTTCCTGAGGAATTACCTGGTTTACCCCCAGATCGTGAGGTTGAATTCGTAATTGATGTAATTCCGTGCAAACTCGATATCAATAGCTCCATATAGAATGACACCAGCTGAGTTAAAAGAGTTGAAGACGCAATTGCAAGAGTTATTGGATAAGGGGTTCATCAGACCGAGTACATCACCTTGGGGCACACCTGTTTTATTTGTGAAAAAGAAAGATGGCTCGTTGCGATTGTGTATTGATTACAGACAGCTGAACAAGGTAACAATTAAAAATAAATATCCATTACCTTGTATTGATGATTTATTTGATCAATTGAAAGGTGTGCAGTTGTTCTCAAAGATAGACATTAGATCTGGGTATTATCAACTGAAGGTTAAAGAGTGTGATGTGCCAAAGACTGCTTTTCGAACTCGGTATGGTCACTACGAATTTCTGTAATGCCTTTTGGTTTAACAAATGCCCTCACTGCATTTATGGATTTAATGAATCGGATTTTTCAGCCTTATTTGGATAGATTTGTGGTGGTATTTATTGATGACATATTGGTCTATTCAAAGACGTAATCCGAGCATGCACAACACTTGAGAATTGTATTACGCACTTTGAGAGAAAAGCGCTATATGCAAAATTTAGTAAATCACGCTTTTGGCTTCATGAAGTTGGATTTCGGTCACATTGTATCACCAAGGAATTCGTGTGGATCCAAGTAAAGTTTCAAAGAAGGTGAATTGGAAAACACCGAGGAATGTAACCAAGTCTGTAAGTTTTCTGGGACTAGCAGGTATTATCGCCGCTTTGTAAAGAATTTTTCCATGATTGCTTCACCAATGACTCGCTTGTTACAAAAGAATGTTGAGTTTGTATGGTCTCGATGAATGTCAACAGAGCTTTGACCAATTGAAGAAAATGTTAACGTAAGCTCTAGTTTTGACTCAACCGTAATCGTATACCATATATTGTGTACAATGATGCATCTTTAAATGGTTTGGGTTGTGTGTTAATGCAATCGGGAAAGGTAGTGGCTTATGCTTCACTAACAATTAAAACCACATGAAAAAATTACCCTACACACGATCTTGAATTAGTTTGCAATTGTTTTTGCTTTAAAAATTTGGAGACACTATTTATATGGTGAGAAGTGTTATATCTATACTGAATCACAAAAGTCCAAAATACTTAATGACTCGTAAGGAACTAAACTTAAGACAGAGACGGTGGTTAGAGTTCTTTGAAAGATTATGATTTGGTTATTGACTACCATCCAGAAAAGCTAATGTAGTTGCCGATGCACTTAGTCGAAAGTCATCTTTGTTTGCGCTTCAACAATGAATGCTCAATTGGCTCTTAATGAAGAAGGTGTCAGTATTAGTAGAATTGAAAGTGAAACCCATGTTTCTTCAACAAATTCGAAATCTATAAATGAAGACCCAAATTGGTATTTAAATGACAAATGGTTCGAGATAATTTAGATTGAGTTCAAAGATTGATGATGAAGGTATGTTATGCGTTATTATAACAGAATTTGTGTTCCAAATAATTCGATTTGAAGAATAATATTCTTTCTCAAGCACATAATAGTATGTATTCTATTCACCCGGCGATGATTTAAAATGTATGGTGATTTGAAAAAGATATATTGGTGGCTCGGTATGAAAAGAGAAATTTCGTAATTTGTTGCAAAATGTTTGATTTGTCGCAAGTTAAAGCGGAGCATCAAGTGCCAACGGGTTTACTACAACCCATTATGATTCCCGAATAGAAGTGGGAGCATGTTACAATGGATTTTGTGTCGATTGCCTATGACTCCAAGAAAGAAAGATTCGATATGGGTGATTGTTGATAGATTGACAAAGTCAAGACACTTTATTCCAAATGTAATGCATTTTTCACTTGAGAAGTTAGCGAGAATTGTATGTGTCGAGATTGTGAGACTACATGGAGTTCCAAAGATCTCATCATTTCAGATCGATCCGAGGTTTACTTCGAGATTTTGGAACAAACTCGCAAGAAGCTTTAGGTACCAGACAAATTTTAGTACAAACATTTCATCCTCAAACAGATGGACAATCGAAGCGAGAGTGATTCAAATTCTAGAAGATATGTTAAGATGTTGTATACTCGAGTTTGGTGACAGTTTGGGAAAGGTATTTACCTTTGGCTAAGTTTGCTTATAATAATAGCTATCGGTCTAGTATAAAAATGGCACCATTTGAAGCTCTTTATGGTAGGAAATGCAAGACTCCATTGTGTTGGTCTCAATTGAGTGAATCAAAAATAGTTGGGGTTGATTTGATTCGGGAAATCAAGAGAAAGTCCGATTATTCGAGATAGTCTAAAAGTCGCCTGCATCGTCGTAAGTCATATGCAGATTTGAAACGAAGAGACATAGAATATGCAAGTGGGTGATCGAGTATTTTTAAAAGTTTCACCATGGAAGAAGGTGTTACGGTTTTGGTAGAAAAGGAAAATTGAGTCCGAGATTTATAGTGGCCGTATGAAATTGTGGAAAGGGTTGGTCCTGTAGCTTATCTGGTTGGCTTTACCTCCGAACTTGAGAAGATCCACAATGTGTTTCATGTGTCTATGTTAAGGCGGTATAGGTCGATCCTTCACACGTAATTCCTCATACATGAAATTGAGCTTCAACCGATATGACTTATTCGTAAGAACCAATAAAGATTTTGGCTCGTGAAGTAAAAGAGTTGCGAAATAAGAAAATACCATTGGTCAAAGTATTATGGCATCGGCATGGTATGGAGGAGGCAACCTGGGAAACAGAGGAGTTAATAAGATCACAGTATCCAAATCTATTTTCAGGTAACAAATTTCGAGGACGAAATTTTAAAGGGGAGAGTTGTAACTACCTAATTTTCAGTGAGTGTCGGAAATGGTGATATGAGATCACTAAATCCGCAAGTAAGATTAAATAAGATAGTAATTTAATATTTATGAGTCAAGTGAGAATTTAGAAGAATTTGTGGATTGGTGAATTTAGTGAATTAAAAGAATTTATTAGGTCAAATGGGTCAAAAACGAGGTATCAAGACCTCGAATTTGAATATCGAGCCATAAATATTTTTAGAAATATTTATGGAGTGTTATTAAGTTAGTATTAAAATTTGGTTAAGAAATTTAAATGTTTGGGTAGCCAATTTAATAAAAAGGACTAAATTGTAACAAATGCAAAATTGCTAGAAGAATTAAATAGCTTAAGTGTTAAAAGAAAGAGGATTTATAGGGCAATTAACCCAAATGTGAAAAGGCTGGACGGCAAGTGGAAGAAAATCATCACAAAGATAAGGATAATAAGGGCAAAATTGGAATTTTGTAATTTTAATATGTTATTAAGATAAGATTGATAGTAATCTAGAGTAATTTTCACAATAATCTCAGCCAAAAACATCAGAGGAGTTCTGGAGAAAGCTTGTTTTCATACTATTACATCCTGTGAGTTTGATTCATGCTTTTTCTTGATAATTTTTATGTTTTTATGACTTTTACAACTAGATCCACTTGTAGAATTCATTAGTTTTTGATTTGGTGGGTAAAATTAAAAGTTACCCTTGCTGAGAAATGGAAGTTTATGATGAATTATTATGAAATTTAAATTCTAATTTCATATTAAGGTGGTTTTATTAAGTGATTGTGATAGGAAATGATATTTAGGACCTAATTGTGAAAAAGTTGTGAATTAGAGGTTGGTGTTGAAATTCAGAATATCAAAGGTTGTGAAATAGTTTGTAATGGTAGAATAAAGTGTTGATTGAGAAAAATTAGTTCAATTGATGGCTGAATTGAGCAGGACTAAATTGTAAAAAACTGTAAATTTTGGGGTAAAAGTGCAATTTCGAAATTTGAAGAGCATAATTTGTGAAGTGAAATAGAAATGAAATATATGCTAATGAGTGAAAATATTTTACATTATAGATTAAGAAACCAAAGAAGAAAGAGGAAAAGAAAAAGTTGCAGAGTAGTCCCTAAATTTCAAAATCTTCTACAAACCAAATAGGGTAAGTTCATATGGTTGAATTTATATGTTTATTTGTGAATGATTGAATGATATAATGTGTTGTTAAATCTGAATTTGCTGTGGAATTATGAAAATTATGATAAAATGAAAGAATAAAGCGCGTAATTCAAATTAGGAAAACGCAGAATTGAGTACGTTCGTATCGTGACATGTGATGAATTGACGGATAAGACCATGGTTAATCCATGGCAAAGTGTGAAATGTAGGTATGGTATCATCCATACTGAGATACGAAATGTAGGTATGGTATCATCCATACTGAGTTGTGAAATGTAGGTATGGTATTAACCATACTGAGATATAAAATGTAGGTATGGTATCATCCATACTGAGTTATGAAAAGTAGGTATGGTATCGTCCATACTGAGTTGTGAAATGTAGGTATGGAATCATCCATACTGAGTTATGAAAAGTAGGTATGGTATCGTCCATACTGAGTTGTGAAAAAGCGGCAATCGAGCAGCAAATCGACGTCACTCAAATTCGTAAGACGTTTCCTAATTTGATAAGAAGTAATATAAAATGAGTGAATCAAATGGAAGAGATTGAGTAGTTGTTAATGTTGAGCTCAACTATGTGAAGTATTTTAACGATGGTTGTGAATGGCAGGGAACTTTAGTAAATGTTTTGTTATTGTTTTGGAAATATTATGTGTGGTAAGCTACTTTTAAACCTATGAACTTACTAAGCTTCATTAAGCTTACTTGTGTGTGTTTGATATTTTTATGTAGATTGAATTAAAGAGAAGTGGAAGATCGGATCATCATAGCAAAGCTCACTATCCAGATCAATTCCGGTAGCTTTTGTTTTATGTTTAAAGATTTATATGGCATGTATAGAGTTTAAATGAGATGGAGTAAAGATGTTATAAACTAGTTATCAATATTGTGCAATGAAACAGTTTTTGAATTCCAGCAGTGACATGATTTTGAAAAATCACCAAAAATAGAAGAAATGGAATTAGAAAGTTAAGGAGATATTAATTGAAAGCTCTTTGAGTCTATTTTCATATGAAAGAAATAGAGTAAGCAAATGAAACGTAAATAATGAGATATTTAAATTTTAGTGAAACTGGTTCTGAATGAATTCGTGATCCCCTGTTCTGCCTTTGAAAAATCATTAGAAATTGCACAAAAATAATTGTGAATTAAAATTTATATGTATGAAATACTGAATGAGTCTAGTTTCAAATGAGCTAAACAATGAGGCCATCTAAGTTCTGTACAAAGAGTAATTTGATTCATAGTGAAGAGAGGTCAGAGCAGTTGAACAGTAAAACAGGGGAAACTTCAATGAATAAACTGTACTAATTGGCCACATGAAAAATTCTGGAAAAACTATAGTAAAAATATATATGAGTCTAGTTTCAGGGAAAATTAACGGATCTTAATTTGGAGTTCCGTAGCTCCAGATATAAATATTTTAGTGACTATGACGCAGAGGGACAGTTTTAAATTTTATGCCGAATTAGTAGTTAAGTTTTGTAATGCCTCGTGCTCGACTCCGGTAACGGTCTCGGGTAAGGGGTGTTACAATTCCAGTCGAGCACGATCAACCTTTTGGTTTGCGACAAAGATCTTTATCGAGTAACAACTTAAATGGAGCAAACAATATAGGTGGCCACTTACATTCACCTAGAACCGATGGGAATACGTGTCTCCACACGTTGTACGAGTTTTCTAGTTTGTACAATTCATCGACAAAGCCCATTGGATTCAAACGAAGATTCATACAACTTACAATTGCATGAGTATATGGATAACGAAGTACATCAAATATCTCACAATTGTAAGTCCTATTTCTCAAGTGTACTCGGTACACCCCCGACAAAACCTTGATCCGACTTGTTGTACTCCGTCACCCGAAACCATAGGTCATCGCACAAGTGAAAAACTTTGTGCATGCAGTTTGCTTATGCCTTACCTTTATTAATTTCTTCCACTACCGTCGGGCACTATACATAACCTCCCTGTAATTGCTCGACATAACTTTCAGCTTACTTTGGGAACAGTTCCGCCAGACAGAAGTATATCTCTTTCACAATTATGGTTATTGGCAAATGACGAGTTCCCTTTATAATGAAATTGATGCATTTCGCCAGGTTCAATGTCATGTGGCCATATCATAGCCCGACATCGTATGTTTGTGTCCGCTGTTAGAATGGTATGTTTACGAGATATGCTGCCCCTGCCGAGTTGGTTGACCGTAATATTGTCAACATTTCATGAAAATGGTCATTCATGATCTCGTACCCTGTCAATATAAGTGCATAGTAACGATTACACACCAAAAAATATAAAAATACAAACGAAACATTACAAACCAAATGATACTGGTGGCAATTAGATACCCATGTTCATCACTTGTCATAGCTCAATGATAGACTGATATTGCTGGTAATAGTTGGATGCAACGTGCCTTAGACAGTACCAATGGTGTGTACGATCCTAGATGTTTCCTTGTCATTCAATTGCGGACAGTATTCCAACTCCCTGATCCGAGATTATGCATATATCAGGTTGGGGTTAGACATGCCTCCTCAACCTAAACAAAAAGAAATCTCAGTCGTCTACTTTCTACCCCGGTGTTATCACAAACGTAATTGGAAGGATTCTCCAATTACCATTCTATGTCACAGCCAACAACAGCCGATGGGTATATCTTCCATACATGAAGGTACCGTCTATTTGTACCAAAGGCTTGCAGTGCTGGAATGCATCTTGGCATTGCTTGAAGGTCCAAAATAGACACTTGAACACTCAGCACCCACGGAGCAAGCGATTGTTGTAGTATGCGAAACCCGTTTCAAGATCTGTTATGCAACCAAGTACGTACCTCTCCAGCACTTGAAACCACTGTCATACCTCGTTATATGACGCGTCTCACCCACTGTGCATATTCTTTAAGGCCTTCTATTTAGCTATCCATGCCTTGCGGTACGAAGACGTCTAGTTGAATTGGCTGCGAATATTGGCAATTAAAACTGACACATTAGTCCTCAGATCCGCTTTCACATCGGTAGTATTAGGCCCACGATCATATCTGAATCCAGTTTCGGATGATCTCATGAAACACTTGCAACCCAACGAGTACGTCAAATAAAATTGGAAATAACCTTAAACCCTAAATAAAACTCTAATAACCTAGTGATAATGTACCCAAGGCAACAACCTTATCTTCTTCCTAACAGAAGTCATGATTTTCCATGAGCAGCTATCGTCTAAGACTACACACTTCCCCTCAAACTTCTCAAATTTGGATTCAACCATGTGGAAGTTAACCTAGTTCTGTCAACTCTATGTTCTGGTTAAAATTCAGTCGCGTTGTGTTCTCCAATAAAAAATTCACATCGTTCTCGGTGTCACAAGCTTCACTATCATAATAAATAATAGCATTAATTCGTCCACTCATTTTCAACCAATTTATCTGTCGAGAAAAAAATTAAAACACGAAAATCAACTTATACCTTCAACCCCAACTTCTATACTTCTAAATTTCTTCAATTTCTATTGCTCCAACTTATGCCATCAGAGGCTGAAATATGAGTCATTTATAGCCTAAGGGAATGCATCACACTCCTTTCTGTAAAATACCCCGGATAGTGGGGGTTGAAATTTGTAGAGGAAAAACACTTCAAATAAGACGCACTATCAGAAGCAATACTGAAAAAGACATCTAGCTGGAAGCGTTTTTAGTACTTTTGCTGATAGTGCATCCTGCTTGGACCATTTTTCCTCTAGAAACCTCAACCCCCACTATTCGGGGCATTTTTCACAAACCTCATCCCGAGAATCCCGAGATATTTTTTCAAAACTATCTCATCAAATTTATTTTCTCAGAAGCAGCAGTACTGAAAAGGGCATATAGTTGAAACGTTTTAGTACTTTTACTGACAGTGCATCCTGCTTGGAGCGTTTTTTCTCTACAAACCTCAACCCATCTCGTCAAAATTATTTCTTCAGAACTCATCCCTTTAAAACTAATTTTTCAAAATCCATCTTGTACAAATTATTTTTTAGACCCCCTAAACCATAAAAAATAAAAGAGATCCTAAACTTAAACACTTAAAAAATAAAAAACCTAAACCTTAATTTTATAAGTCTTAAACCTTAAAACTTAACTCTAAATAATTAAAATTTTAAATAAAACCATAACTGAAAAAACACGGGCAAAAGCACGCCCACGTGGACGCTTTTTTAAAAATTGCTTCCACGTCAGCGCGTTTTACCTGACATCAGGGGAAATAAGCGCTGAGCTGGACGCGCTTTTCTGCGTATCCCCTGAAAACGATGCTAGTTCAGCTCGTTTTTTTATAAAACCAGATCATTCCCGTCATTTTAAAAAAAAAATGATCTATTTCTATAATTTTTTTTTTGAAAAAAAAGGGACTTTTTTCGGTCAATTGATCAATATAAAAGTATTATTCAAATCCTACAAAACTACTAATCTCATTTAAAAAAGGGCAATACCTAAAATCTAACTCGTTTTTCAAAATGGGCTCAAAACATTATTTGCTCTGGTAAAAGTCAAATCATAACTTCTAAAACTTTTAATTATATTCTTATTTTATAAATTATTTTTAGATTTTTATAATTTTTATTTTTTTAGAATTTATAAATTTATTTTTATTTTTAATACATATAAATACCACCTGACACTTTATAATTGTATTGAAGTGCTATATGAAACATTCTAATTATTTCACATTTCAAATTTTTTTTAATCAAAATTGGACAGAAGTGAAAAAAAAATATTAAAATGAGAAAAATGATAGTTTAAACCTTTTAAATAAACCAAAATATTTTAAATTTAAGTAATCGTATTCAAATGCAAAAAGTGAAGACAAGAAGAGGAACTGGGGCATTGGCGTGGTCCTACTCACCATCACCATCTCCATCACCATCACCATCACCAAACAAGCATTCATTGTTCTCTTTGAAACGTGTTTGGACTTTGCGTGATATATGTGGAGGAGAATGCTACTCGATAAAACCAAACACAAACCACAAATACAATAATTTATTCCATTATTTTATTGTAAGTGTTACAAATATTTCTATTTATAAAAAAATAACAAAATAATCATTTTTGTAATAGCTAAACAATATCAATTTTATGAAATAGATTTAGTTAAATTACTAACATGGTCTAATAACACCGCTATGTGACTATTAATGAACAAGGTTGATTTTGTGCCACATTACCTCCGTGACATACACGACTTAGGCACACGGTTGTATGACTCTTATTTTGTATTTTGATCCATAAATTTTATAAATGTTACAATTTAATTTCTATTTGTTTTCGAGTCAATTTTAGAGTTTTCATAAGCTCAACTAAAACTCAGTTTTGCTTGTTATGCATGATATATGTATAATTGCATGTAATTTAATATTCTTGAATTTAATTTTTCACATAACTTTTTCATTAATTATTATAGCATCATATAGTTTGGATCCGACGACCAGATCGGGTGAGTTCAAATATTGCTTTTAATCATTAAATAAAGTATAAAATCAAGTCGGGATAAATGCATAATTTTTTATAGTACAATGAGCTAAACAAATATATCACGTTATTTAAAAATACCACATCGCCGATTGAGTCTTAGTTCAATTGGCATGGACATTGTTGCCAATGTAGGAAGATGTGAGTTCGCCTAGTTTTAAATACTATGTCAAGAAGATCAAATATGATAAGAACCTATAATGAAATTATTCAAAAAAAAATACCACATAAAGACTAAGAGTATGATTTTACCACATTATCAAGAAGAGCATATATGATTTGTGTTAAGATTGAAATTTCAAAATTAAAAAAGTATAAGGACTAAAATGAACTAAATTAAAATCTAAAAATTAAATTTACAATTTACACATGGTATAAGGACTATGAGTATGATTTTACCATCTTTTCCTCACCAGCCTTAATGCTGATCACAATTCATCCAAACTAGTTCGTTGTCGTTTCATAAACCCTCTTTTCCTTCTCTTTCATCTATCCTCCTCTTGAACATGACAAAGACCCCCTATTTCTTCATCAAACAACCCCCCACAAACTCCATTTAACCCCCAAAAAAAAAAAAAGGTTGTATACCAGACTTCAGGCATGGCAACTCTAAGGTTTAACTCACTGACAGGGACCCTAGAAAAGAACCCGACATCATCTTTTCCTTCAAATCCAAGGCTGTCTTGGGCTTACTTTCAATGTAATAACAAAGGTGAAAGAAGGGCATCGAGAATGACAGTCAAAGCAATGGGAGCAGCCAAATACAAAGGAACTCAAATGAGGGAAAAGAAGCTAACTGAGATGATTGAGAAAAAAGTTACAGAAGCTAAGCAAGTTTGTGAAGGAGATGAGACATCTGATGAGTGCAAAGTTGCTTGGGACGAGGTCGAAGAGGTAAGTCAAGCTAAGGCTGATCTTAGGCTTAGACTTGAAATAGAAAAGAAAGATCCTTTGGAGTCTTTTTGCCAGGAAAATCCTGAGACTGAAGAGTGTAAGATCTATGAAGATTGATGGGAAAAGGAATATCATTTTCTAGATCTGCCTATTGCAATTTAGTGGGAAAATAGTAAGGAATTAAGCACCTCTTTAGAACAATCAAATCAACTTTGTTGTTGGGGGATTGTAAATTTGTGGTTTTAGTTATTAATCTAAACTGTATGGTGTGAATCCTTTATTGCTTTGTTGTTTTCAATCAAGCCGAAACTTATGTTGTAAAAAAACTTTGTTGATTTTTTAATTTTAGATCATGTATTGGATGGATGCATGCTTGTTTATTTCCAGCAGTATAAGAATTTGAAGTTTAGGGTAGAGCCTGTCACAAACGACAATAAAGAAAAATTTGTGATGAAACCAGATAGAGTATCCATCAAAATCAGCTGAAATTTTGGACTTACCTCTGTTGGTTTGGTCCCCCCTGAATCTGAAGGAGCAGCAAATGGAGTTGGAAGATACAATTTAGTGAAAATTCCTTGCCAATCCCAGCATGAGGAATTGTTAAACCATGGTAAACTCTTAAGATCATTGCTTTGAAACATACCTGCGTGACTCTAAGAATCTCTCACTTCAGCGACTAGAGCTTTCAGAGGTACCATAAAGACAATCTTGTAGTTTTTGTGGCTAATTTAATTGAACCATCAGTATCCATATTCAAGTTGATAGCATAGCAACGCATTAGGATGTCATCACTGCTGAAAAATAACGCAGTTTCATACGCTAGTTCTGAACCACGGTCAAGTGTTGCATCCCTTTGAAAGCAGTAGTACCCTGAAACCCAAAAACCATATTAAGCGAATGATATAGAAACTTATGCACCTTAAACCAGTAACTCAAACCGTGAATATCTCAATGAACTTCCCCAACTGGCTTTGTGATTGTGGCACAACATAAGATACATACAGCATATAGTTGAATTACGTTTCATGCATGTCAGTCATTCTCCCAGGTCTTGAGCATGCCAAATACCTTCATGAGATACTATGCTGCCATGCATATTTGACTCCATTAATTCTCAAGCCTTTCCTTGAGTTAATGGTTTTTTCTCAAATGACGAAAAAGGAGAAACTAACTACAAAAGAAAGAATCAGTCAGCCTATTCTCACACTCTGTACTCCCAACCCATCTTGTTGAAGCCACTGTGAATGCATTCAAGTGGAACATATAATAATTAAATAATTTATTTAAATATTGGGTGCTGCTGTAAGATAAGTTCACTTTAAAGAAAAATAAATTCAAACATTAAATATAACATTGTTGGAATGTCAACTACAAGCCTAAAAAATTAAAAGGTAAAACATTTGTTTTAAGACTTATTTGGATGAGCAATGAGATCAACTATGATAAAATTAAAAAACACTAGATTAAAATGAGTATATAGATATAATAAAAATGAAAGATTATTAAAACCATATTTATATTAAATAATATACTATAATAAAATATAAAATGAAATAATAGTAAAGTTAAATAGTAGTTAAAACTATTAAAATTACAGATTAAAGTTATATATTTTTGTTCATATATATTATAGTTAGGGAGAATATTTGGCGCATTATCGGTGCATATGTACTGTGCATCATCGATGAATAATAACATGATATCTTATTATTAAATAAAACAAAAATAGTGGAGGACTTAAAAATAAATACTAATAAATTTATTTAAATATAATTAATTATAAACAAACTATAAAATTCTAAACCTGAAATCCTAAAGTTTAGACCATAGACCTTTAAACCTAAGATCCTAAATGTTATGATTAATGTTTAATTATTTTAAAATAAAATTATTAGTATTTATTTATAAGTTATCCATTTTTTTTGTTTAATTTATCATGTTATTATTCATTAATGGTATATTAAATATTATTTTTATAATTATATTAAAAAAACATTTGCTTTTTCTAAAACTAAGAATCAATAAAAAAAATTAAAATAAGGTTGGCAAAAAGAGTAACTGAGAAATAAAAAAATTTAAGTTGCAAGCAATCAAAAAAACTTGAGCATGTTTTGCTAATATCCTCATTGATGAGATTCAAACATTTGAAGCAATACTCCACCCATTCAATGGCTTTTCTCATTCAGTGTCAGACAAAACAAGTGAATTGGAGGAGTTGGGTAATGATTTTCAACCCATGACAGTTGATAGCTGTAGAACTAATAACAAAGTCTCTGTACTCCTAAAACCCTTGGAATAGCAACATTGAGATGTAGGAGAGATATCTCCCGTCGAAATTTAAAAAGTCACTTACTTGTTTATGAATCCGACTGGTCGGATGTTATAAATAAATAAATGAAATGTGTTTCATGCAATAGTAATTGTTTTAGATGAGATGCATGTTTATGTGGATGACAATGTCGCATGCTGACTCAGACACACGTCTAGCTGACAATACGCGTTTCTTAGGTCAATAATTTTTTATAAAAACCATCAGCCTCAGCCACTCGTTTCATTCCAGGAATGCTCCAACAACAGTCGATGTTACCTGAACACCAAAAAACCAAACATAGCCTGAGTTAAGAGCTAAGGAAGCTGACATCTCATGAAGGACCACGCATCGATTGAGGAAATTAAAAAGATTGTCTTTCATTTCTTTTTTATTCTTACAGCAATATCAAAATATTAAACTATCTGCTCCAGCTGAACCAAATTTGTTTATTGTACAAAATATTTCCAATTCGGATAGAATCCTTTATTCCTTGTCCATAATGTTCAGTCCACAGTTTTGAGCTCACCCCAACAAACATTTGGACCTTTACTAAGGTGTTTACCGCCCACATCAATGTCTTTTTCTCAGTAAACAAACAAAGAGACGGAAACAATCCCCTTGAAAACGAGTAGGCGTCTGAGTTTTAGAATACCGCCCCCACTTCCTTCCGCCACCTGTCAATATATTCTGCCTTACACAACTTCCTAACTTCTCTGTTCATTTTATTTCCTTGTTCTATTGATGGGTGCTAGTTTCTCTGCTTTGTTCATCGACCAAGATGGCGTATCATCATCTTCATCCTGTTTGGGAGACTTACCAGAGAGTTGTGTGGCATCAATTATTCAGCATTTGGATCCTCCGGAGATATGTAAACTTGCAAAGTTGAACCGAGCATTTAGTGCTGCTTCTTGGGCTGATTTTGTTTGGGAATCCAAATTGCCACCTAATTATCATATTCTTGTTCATAAAATTCTGGGTTTTGTGCCTCAAAACTTTGGTAAACGAGACATTTATACAATGCTATGTCGACCTAATACTTTTGATGGTGGCACCAAGGTACGGTTTTCTGGTCTGTTTTTTGTTTTTTTCCCCCTTGGGTGTATACCGAGAAAAAAAATTGGGTTTGGTTTCTTGGATTTCTTGTATTGGTTGGTGGATTCTAGCTCAACATTCATGACTAGAGAATTTGGTTGGTTTTGCAGAAAGTATGGCTGCATAAGAGCACAGGTGGTGTTTGTATGTCAATTTCTTCGAAGGGATTACAAATAACGGGGATTGATGATTGAAGAGGAATCATATTCCTACTAACGAATCCAGGTAATGATTTAATAACTTGTCACGACCACACTGTCCGACTCAGCCTGCAGGCATTGGCTGTTTGGCAGAGTGTTTCTGGAGGCTCATGAGGTACCTCTAGTGCTTAAGTAATGTATCATCATCATTGCTAGTCTGACTTTCATTTGAAATTCATCATTTTGTATAAATTTCTCTTCAAAGGGTAGATCCTTTAACTTAGTTGAATGCGTGAATGCTTGATGTAACCGGTGTTCTGAATGTTGTTTAGTTGAACAAATACATCTTCACGCCACATGTTCAAAATCAAACTCTACCCAAGTGATTTCAATATCAATTTCATTTGTGATTTTAGGTTCCACTCAATTGCGTATCTTCGGCAAATCTGGTGGTTCGAAGTCAACGGGGAGGTGGAATTCCCGTTTCCGGTGGGAACTTATAGTGTTTTCTTCCGACTACAGCTCGGCCGTGCATCTAGGGGTTTCGGTCGAGGAATTTGCGACCCCAAGCAGGTCCACGGTTGGGATATAGAACCCGTAAGGTTTCAGCTATGGACATTAGGTGATATCAATAGCACATGTGAGTGCAGTTTGAGTGAAGCAGGCAAATGGTTTCACTACCATGTGGGAGACTTCAACGTTGAGAACCCCAACTCATCAACAAAGATAAAGCTATCAATGACTCAAATCGATTGCAGACATACAAAAGGTAGTCTATGCTTAGACTCAGTTGTTATATATCCAAAGTGCATTTAGAGAAAGACTAAAACACAAAGGATTTCTAAAGTGCACCAAACCCTGTTGTCATATGTTCCACTCAATTTAAAGTGTGGTTAAAAAGCACAATTAGTTTCACTGTGCACCAACCCCTATAATTAAAAGTATGGCAGCGTGTACGGAATATTCACCTTCTGCTTTGTTTCACTAATTAATATTGGTTCAAGTTACTCTCATTTTTTTTCTGATTCTTTTTATCTACATCATAATTAATTTAAAATAAACCTACAATTAATGAATAAAAAATGAATTTACTTGGAGCAGTGATTAGATCTCTCGCCTTATGCTTAGATGACATTAGCTCGAATCTTGTCATTCTTCCCCCAAATTGTGATAATAAAAAAAATAAAAAATATTGTGTTATATTTACATACTAATTAAAACTAAAACTTAGCAGTTATTAGCACTTAGCACTATCAGAAGATGCATTAACAAGGCATTTTTGTTCAAGCAACATCTAAAACCTCAGTTTTTCATATTATTTAATATGTTTTGTTTCCATCATTAAAAAAATTTGTTTCATTAGTGGTGTATCAAGCCAAGTTGAACTCGAATAGTGGATTGGAATTTGTGGCTCATTACTTGGCTCGAGCTTGATTGAACATCAGTTTTTAAGCTCGAGTTCAGCTCAATACATAATTGAGAATTCTCGAATCAAGCTCAATTAAGTTCATTTAACAATTTTCATATTCGAGTTAATTCACGTTCAAGCTTTAACTCCTTTGTACTTAAGTTCTTACTATATAATAAAAGTAAAATATTAAAAAAATATATTAAAATGAAAAACCCGATTAGGCTAGTGAGCCATTCTAATTGAGTATTACAGTGCTCGAGTTCAACTCGGCACAATAATTATCCAATCGAATTCTAATTTTTCCGACTCAAACTCAAACAGCTTGCAAGCATTAATGTCTCATTTGCACCCTTAATTTTCATTATTATCTGCTATGTTTGATTTTTATTATTATTTGATGTTTGAAACTTTTATTTATTTGATTTTTAATAATATTATTATATCAATAGTATTTTTTTTTTCTTGTTAAGTTGGATAAACAAAAGAAAGTTAAAACAATTCGATAACCGAGAATCCATATTGATCGAATATGGTGAATAGGATGATAGTTAAAATAATAAATTTAAGTAAATTATTTAGTTGTTGATTTAATTTTTCAGCTATTTTTATTTTGATCATCTAAAATAAAATCTTTACAATTTGGTTATTCAATTTTTAGGCACTTCCATTTTAGTCACTCAAGTATTCAATCTCTCACTACAATTAATTTACACGTCACATCATGTTTGCACTTTTATTTTGGTCAGCCGATTTTTAGGTCGCTTTCATTTTGGTTACTAAAAAATATATATTTTTTAAGTATTGATTGGTGTAAAAATAATCAACGACTAAAGTGAAAAAATGGTAGAAATATACACAAAAATTGTCAAATTGTAATTGTTATGTCTAATTGCCTAAAATTCTAAATTAAGGTTTTAAATTATAAAATTTTAAATATTAAGATTCAAAATTATAGTAACAAATCGGTTGACATTATCAATGGAAAAAAATTTCAACAATTTATATTGTTTATTTTGATGTTTTGAAATTATTTTCAAAAATTATAAATAATAATTATTGTCTTTAATAGTTGTCTATGTAACCCAATTTTCTCTTGATTATATGATCTTGATTTTTTCATGCTAAGCTAAAAGTAAAAAAAAAAATCATTGCAATTAATTTAATTAATTAAATTTATCTTAAATTCCAAAGAAAACTCATAATTTTTTCATCACTTCTTTACCCAAGCGAAGAACAAGCAATGAATTGAATTAATTAATTGTGAATATATTTTTTCTTTACTTTTTAGCTTAGCATGAAAAATTCAAAATTATATAATCAAAAGATATTTAAGTTTCATAGAAGATTATTAAATATGAGTTTCATTAAAGATAATTTGGAAACATAAACTAAAATTTAAAATTTAAAACTTAAAAGGAGATTAAATTAATTAATTTTAATATTATAGTAACAACTCGGTCGATATTATTATCAATAAATAAAAAAATTCCAAAATTTTATTTTAGTGTTTTGAAATTTAAAATTTCAATATTAACAAAAAGGAACTTTGACAATTTTTGTGCATTATTTTAGCTTCTACCCTTTTTCACTTTAATTATTTTTTTACTTTTAAAAATATTTTTTGAGTGACTAAAATGAAAGCGATTTAAAAGTCGAGTGACTAAAATGAAAGTGTAAATATGATTTGGCGTGCACAGTTAACCGCTGTTAGAGATTTAATGCGCACCCCAAAAATTGGGTGACCAAATTACAAGGATTTTATTTTGAGTAGGGGTGAGCATTATTTCGGTTTAAACAAAGTAACCAGACCAAATTAATTGACTTTTTTAGTTTAATTAGTTTTTGGTTAATTTGATTACCTAAATCGGTTTAAATGGTTAATCCGGTTCAGTTTTGATTTTAAAAATCTAAATTGAGATAACTGAATAAATCAATTCGGTTTCAATTTCAATTTAAATAATAGTGATTCAAATGTATACTTGAAACTTTAATTTTGATTTAATCATACACATTTAAAAAAAATAAATACAATAATTTATTTTTATATTGGATAAGTATAATTATTTATGTATATAATATATAAACATAAAATGATGTTATATCAATAACTGTGTTAATAATTTATAAGAATTGAATCAAATCAAAATTTCATGTATAGAATTGCACAAAATTAAAGTTCATGTATACAATTATACATTAAACCATAGTCTATGTATAGTTTTAGGATTTATCCCTAAAATAAAGATGTGTTAGAAAAATGCCACCTCAATATTACCTAGTCATTATTAAGAGTTTAGGATCATTAGATTTAGAAAAAGGGTAAACTATACAAATAGTTATTCAATTATCAAAAATTTTTCTTTTAGGCACCCAAAATAAAAGCTTTGCAATTTAAGCATCCATATTATATGATTCAGTCATTTTTGTCACTCCCGTTAAAATCATAAAGGAAAAATTGACGTGAAAATTAAAAAAAGCGGTACAATAATAAATTTTTCCCTTAACTTTTACATATTATATCGATTTAGTCATAATTTTAAAAAATTAACCCTCAAAATTTACAAATAGTTTCAATTTGATCCTAATTCTAAAAAAATTCAAAGAAGTATAAAGATACATACATATTTTCAAAAATTATATAATAATAAATTAAAAATATATAAATAAAAATATTACATTAAAGTAAAAAATATATTAGTATTAAATAAAACAAAAAAAAAAAAAAGGCGCTCCCCGACCCCGTCCCTCTCCTCTGTTTAAACCATTTTTAGAAAAAAACCTTACTGCTTATCCTTATTTGTTGGCAATGTTATTCATGACTTAATCCACAAAACCAATATCCATATTTTCTATTTAGAATTTAGAATTTCTTCCATGGTTCAACCTAATTGGGAATTTCATTTCATTGCAGGACCCTACCGGATGAATGGTGTTGGTTTAGTGAGGGTGAATTAATCCTGTGTCATTGCAGCCAACATAATTTGTGAATAAAAAGATTTTAACTTTATTGGAACAAATCCAGTAGAACATAGCCCCTTAATCTAACTTTATTGGAAGGACAAAGAATGAAATCTGAAAGAGAGTAAAAAAAAAAAAAGGAAAGTATACTAGTAGCAATTTTTCAGAGCATGCTATCAGCTCGAGAGGGCAATCTCCGGAAGAAATTGATCCCCGACGGTGGTAGGGAGAGGGGCCGGGGGCAGGGAGGAGAGTATTTATATATATATATATATTTTTTCTTTTTGATATATTTTTTAAAATATTTATGTATTTTTTTATATTTCTTGAAATTTTTTTTAAAATTAAGATTAAATTGAGATAATTTATAATTTTTGAGAGTTAATTTTAAAGATTAAATTTTTATTATATAGATTCTTTTAACTACTGCTAAAATTACAAACTTATGCCTAAAATATAATTTTATTAATAATTGAATAATTATTTATTCCAATTCTATTCTATTAAAAACTTATTCTATTCTAATGAACCAAACATGGTGTTATTATTTTGCAACAAAGTTGATGTTATTATTTTAGGTGGTTAAAATATAAATTCTTTTAATAGTTAGAATAGGTATGGGGGTGTGAAAGTGAAGGCACCTCTCTTGACTATCCTGTTTCTAGTTTCTTGTTGACCAGAATTATTAAAAAAATTGAAGTTGAATATGATATACATATTAAACGTATAATGTTAATCATATCTAAAAAAATGGTATGGTATTTATTATAAAGTTGTATGTCCTGGTATTTGCCCACTATATTGGAAAATAACTCTCAAAACAATGTTGATTTAGCAAGCATGTATTGGATCTTAAGCAAACACCCAACTCCATCAGTTGACATTCACAGAGTTGATTATATAATTCCTCTTATTTGTTCTTTGACTGAGTCTATTAAAAGGACTGATCTTTCTTTTTCTCCTTTTTTTTTTTTTTTAATGAAAATTTCAAAATAGCATTATGTCAAAACCATTCCACCTACTAAAACATAGATATATCAGAAAATGCTACAAATTTCTTACCAAACATGAGCCAATGAAGCACATACCATGAATTGTTAGGAGCTCCTCAGACATGTCAATCAAGATGATTAAATAGTAATAAGTCCATAGGAATCTTAATATCTGGGTTTTATGATATTCATCATCCTTTTCATTAGGCCAGATTTCAAGAACAGAAGTCTGGGATTAGCTTGATGTACACCACAGACAATGCAGCTTTCCACCAATGCTCTTATCTGCTATATCTTACAGATTCCTTATCAACCAAATTCTTTGTTGGTTCATGATTTCGGTTTTCCCCTAATATGGGGTCAAAGCCTTCTATTCCATATAATATAATGGTATTCTGAGCATGAATAAAATTCTAGCTTCAAATCAACACTTCAATGGAGAGAATTTTAGGTAAATCAAAATTTGACACCGAGATTCCAGACTTTCTACAGATATTGAACCTTAATCATTCTTGACTGTCTAAAGCTGAAAACAATGTAAAAATAACCAAGTAGATCTAACCTACTAAACTCCAGCCAGATTAATAGTGAACATCCATGAGTTACTCCTAAGCTATAGAATGAGTCTGACATTAATACCGTACAAGTCACTACTGAGAAATCATGCAGCAAGGTCCATTAATTAGGAGCCTACCAAATTCCAGAGGAAAATTTTCACATGAAATGAAGGGTAGAATGCTTTTAAGTTATATCCGGAAGGTCTGATTTTGGTCCGGTGAGGTTTTTTACAAACATAAATGCATAAACAACCTGCACAACAATGGCCATTCACATAACATAATCTCGAACAAAGGTACAAAGAAAAATAGACCCAACATATCAATCATAAACTCATATTTCCCTTCTTCATTCTTTTTGCTAACAAATTTGCACCACAACTGATATTGTGCCGAATAACACCATATAACAAATAAAGTTTTAATCAACACAGTTGATGAACAAATCTATACACCACTAAACAACTGGTTATCCCATCAAAATCTCCTAAATTTCTTTAATATGACAACAGTATAATGTACTAATTCGAATATTGAATCATTCGTTATACATTATCAGACCATCAAATATATATATGTGCAACAAATATTCGCCTAAATCTACAACAAAAAAGATCAAAATGCAAAGGACTTCATATAGAATGATTCATGAAATCAGAGGAAGTATTGAACCTAAAATCCCTCACTTCACTTTGGTTCCCATATCCATCAACAACGATTTTCAGCAATTCGGCTGCCTTGGCCTTCCCTTTAGCACTTCCATTCTTCGTCAAGTCAGTAATTCCTTCGATCACTTTAGCCCCCATTTCTTTTACTTCTTTCCTCCCCTTCTCGCCGCCGCAGCGCGCCAAGTTCAACAGAGCCGCCACCGCGTTTTCCCTTATTCTTTCACTGGCTCCAGTCCCTTCATCCAACAAATCGCCCAACACCCTAACCCCACCCGCCTTCCTCATCGCTTCTTCACTCTCTTCGCAACCCGCAATCTGCGCCAGCACCGCCGTCGCATCCTCGACGATCCCCGTCCTCGCGTCTCTGACTATCAACGACACCAGAGCGGGAACCGCCCCGAGACCCACCAAACTGGCCCGGTTCAACGGGTAAAGCGCGACCCCAAACAACGCCTTCAACGCATCCTTAATCGACCGAGGCGGCGCGTTGTTATCAGTGATGATAGATAGCAGAGTGTAAAGAATGTCACGTTTGGATCCAATTATCGGACGGTAAGTGTCCTCGGCAATGAGAATGCTGTGAAGGGTGGCGGCGCAGGACTGGACCACAGTGGGAGAAGGGGAATTACTGAGAGCGTGCGATAACGCGTCGAGGAAGCCGCGAGTGGACATGAGAGGAGCACGGGAAGAAATGGAGATATTCAACAAAGTGGCGGCGGCGTTTTCTTGAATGGTGGGAGAAGAACCGTAAAGGGTTTCGGAAAGGTAAGGAACACCTCCGGCATCGGCAATCAAGGGTCGGCTATCGGGATCGTGTTTGGAAATTAGGCGTAGTTCGCACAAAGCATCAGTTCGGGTCTGTTCGGAAACTGAGCTTAGTTTGGATACGAGATTTCGAGCTGTTCGGCGTTTAACTTCCATTGTTTCGAGTTTCTGGTTTGGTGTTGGTGTAAGAAACGGTAAAATAAGAGAAAGTTTCAAAATCAAGAGGTGCTAACTGCGATTTGAGGAAACCAAAACAAACTTTTTGACTTTCTCTGCTTCCTACCATTTTCTCTTCTAAACTTGGTTTTCACCGCCATCGCTTTCTATACACCTCTACTTTAATAAAATTGTCAATATGGTATCTGTATTTTAAATTTGTTCATTTTGGTACTTGTACTTTTTCTATGAATAACCATGCCACTTGTCACTCATTCAAGGGGAAACATGTCAAATTTTGACACATTTCAACGCCGTCACCAAAATACCGTATGAAAAGAAAGTACAAGTACTAAAATGAACAAATTAAAAATATAAGTACCACATTGATAATCTCATTAAAGTACAAGGATAAAGCTTGTTATTATTCCTTTTAAATATTATAGATAGATTATACTCCCTTTCTCTAACAATTTTATTTGGACAAAATTTTAAATATTATAGATATAAGATTGTTATTTATTTATAACACAATTTTGATAGACTAATTTATTTAAAAAGGCTTATTTCCAAACATATTTATGGAAATGGACCGATTACATAATTATTTATCGGAAATGGTCGCTTTTTGCAAAACGTGCCTATGTGGCCGCAATTAAGGGAAAAATGCTAGCAAAAGGCGCCCTTAGGGGAGCATTTTTTGCCACGTCAGCAAAAAAAGTGCTTACGTGGAAGTGTTTTGCTGACGTGGCAAAAAGCGCTCCCTCAGGGGCCCGCTTTGCTCCGTGTTTTTATATGTTAAGGATATTTGCATATTTAGTCTCTAGAGTTTTTTAGGGTTAGGGTTTAACCAAAATAAGTTAGGGTTTAGTGTTTAAGTTTTTGTTAAAATAAGTTAGGGTTTAGAGTTTTAGTAGATTTTAAAAATAAATCAAGATTTAATGTTATTTTATAAAAATTATTTAAATTAGGGTTTATGGTTTTTAAATAAATTAAGTAAATTAGGGTTTTAAATAAATTAAGTCAGAGTTTTAAATAAATTAAGGTTTAGGGTTTATGGCTTTTAAATAAATTAAGTAAATTAGGTTTAGTGTTTTAAATAAATTAAAATAGGGTTTATAGTTTTAAAATAAACTAAGTAAATTAGGGTTCTAGAGTTTTAAATAAATTAAATTAGGATTTAAGGTTTAAGGTTAAATTTAATTAAATAAGGGTTTAGTTTTTTTAAAAATAACATTATGTTTATTTTTTTAACAAAATTGACTATTTTTACCCTGAAAAAATAATTTTGAGAAGACGTTTCTGAACAAATAGTGTCAGAAACGCTTCAAGCAAGATGCACTGTTAGCAAAAATACAAAAAAAAAAAACTCCCACATGGACGCTCTTTTTCTACAGTAGTTTCTGAAAAAATAATTTTGAGAAGACGTTTCTGAACAAATAGTGTCAAAAACGCTTCAAGCAGGATGCAATGTCAGCAAAATTACGGAAAAAAGCTACCACGTGGATGCTCTTTTTCTATAGCAATTCAGGAAAAAATAATTTTGAGAAGACGTTTCTAAACAAATAGTGTAAAAAACGCTTCAAATAGGATGCACTATCAACAAAATTACAGAAAAAAGCTTCCATGTGGATGCTCTCTTTCTACAGTTGTTCCTAAAAATATAATTTTAAGAAGATGTTTCTGAACAAAAAGTGTCAAAAACGGTTCAAGCAGGATGCAATGTCAGCAAAATTTCTGAAAAAAGCTCCTACGTGGACGTTCTTTTTCTACAGTAGTTCATGATTGTCCTTAGGCTATAAAGGAGGCAAATTTTATTCTCATGACGCATAAATTATAGCAAGAAAAATTAGAGAGGCTAAGCAGAATAGAAATTGGAGTTGAGTGAACGTATTAGTGCTGTTATTTACTATGGTGGTGAGGTTCGTGACACCTAGAATGGCGTTGTTTTTTTATCAGAGAACACAACGCGAATGGTTTTTAACCAGAGTATAGATTTTACAGAATTTCGTAAAAGAATTAGGCGTAAAATCTTCGAAACGACGCCAAGTAGGGTTTCTTCTATTAAGTATCAATTTTGTGCTTTAATTGATCCCGTGACATATAACTCATTTGATACCAAAGGTGTTCATAGTTTTGAGGCGATGGTGCAAACTCATATCGCTAGTGGATCAACTTATTTGAGTTATATGTTCAATTTTCATCACCAAATGAAACATTTGCGACTTCAACATCAACTGCTGTTCTAGCCGACACTTCGTTAGTGGAAGGCAGAACATGGAAGCGCCCGAGTTTGGTGGCAATATGGAAAACACAACTCTTGCATGACACTCTGTTAATGGATGAGACGTGCACATCGATGTGTCAATATTAGATGCTGGAAATACGTATTGGGGAATAACATCAACTTCTAGTGATTGGCAATCCACATCTGATTTGGGACGTTACGAAACGTCCATAAAAAAAGATGATGTAATCCCTACGACGTCCATTGGTGAGGGGACCTCGTACGTTGCATATGATGGTGGGTTGGATGATGAGTCCGACGTGGATCCACCTCGAGAGCTCGATCCTGATAGTGCAGAAGTTGCATTATTTTCTGAACCGGAGCCTGTTCCATCCGAACCAGAAGACGTTGAAGGGGTTTAGATAAAGAAGAAGCAGATCCGCAATTTAAGGCGTACTCGCCTCCAGCCCATATGCATAATATTGATATATAGGCAGATGATGTGTTGGAGTTTTCAAATCAACTACACAAAACGCATGATTGTACAGGTTCGACATTGGATTCGGGTGATTTAGAAGTTGGTAAGGAGTTTTCCAATAAGGATAGTTTTCTTGGTGTTTTGAAACAACATAGTATCAATCACGGGGTTAACTACAATGTGGTTAAATCTAAAATCCGAGAAGTTTGAGGCCAAATGTGCAGTGCAAGACGGTACATGTTCATGAAAAATCATGGCTTCTTTTAGGAAAAAGACAAGCTTGTTAAAGATAAAAAAGTACAAATGTACACATACATGTGTTGCCGGTACAATATCACTGGGTGTTTAGGGTTTTGAATAATAATATTATTGCTTAATATTACATTATTTAACATACTGCGTTGACAGTTGTTTCACAAGATCATCCCAAGATGGATTCAGGCATGATAGCTAGTTTAATACTACCGATGTTGAAGGCAGATCCCAGAATTTCTGTGTCATGCATAATTGCCAGTATTCGTAGCCAATTGAAGTACACGCCTTCTTACCGCAAGGCTTGGATAGCTAAGCAAAAGGCGTTGAAAAAGATGCATAGTGGGTAGAACGCTTCATATAACAAGGTTTGGAAGTGATGTCAGGTGCTAGAGAGGTACGTCTCAGGTTGCATAACAGACCTTGAAACGGTCCCTGCGTACTATAACAACCAATTGCTCCGTCGATGCCAAGTGTTCAAACATTTGTTCTGGAGCTTTAAGCAATATCGGGATGCATTTGTGTACTGCAAGCCATTGGTACAAATTGACGGTACCTTTATGTATGGTAGATATACCCATTGGCTATTGCTAGTTGTGGCACAGGATGACGGTAGGAGAATCCTTCCAATTGCGTTTGCAATAACACGGGGGGAGTCAGTTGATGATTGGGATTTCTTTTTTTTTTTAGTTTAAGGAGGTATGTATGTCCCCAACCTGATATCTGCATTGTATCAGATTGGGGCACTAGAATACTAGCCGCAATTGAGCGACATAGAAGCATATAGGATCACACACACCATTGGTATTGTCTAAGGCATATTACATCCAACACCTACGAGCAATATCAGTTTACGACTAAACGAAAACAAGTGACCAACATGGGTATTTAATCTTTATTAATATACTTTTGGTTGTAATATTCAGTTTATTTTGAATAGAATACTGGTATGTAATTTTCGCTATCAACTTATATTGGCAGGGTACGAGATAAATAAAGACTGTTTTCATAAAATGTTGGGGAATTTGCATTTAGTTTATGATCAAGGTGTAGACTACCTCTATAACATACCTTTCGAATAGTAGACGCAAGTATACGACGACAGCCTACGATATGGTCATATGACCACAAACCTGGTTGAATGCTTAAATTCTATTCTAAAAGGAACGCGTCATTTGTCGATAATCTCGGTTGTGCGAGAGACATATTTTCATTTGGCGGCACTATTTCCAAAGTGAGCAGTAAGTTATAAAGGCCAAATGCAGGGAAGACATGAATAGTTACGGAAGGTATTGCAAAAAATTAACAAGGCGAAGGCACGGGCCAACACGATGCACACTATGTGTCATGATCGCGACAACCTATGGTTTCGTGTGACGGAGTTTGACAGACCAAGGCAATGTATTATCGGCAGGCAATATCGTGTACACCTGATTAATAGGACTTGGGATTGTGTGACCTTTGACGCACTTCGTTATCCATGCGTTCATGCAATTGCAGCTTGTCAGAATCTCCATTTGGATCCCATGAGATATGTCGACGAAGTGTACAAAATAGAATACATGTACAATGTGTGGAGACACATATTCCTACCGGTCTCAGATAAACGTAAGTGGCCGTCTGTATTGTTTGCTCCGTTTGAGTTGTTACCAGAAGAAGAATTGTATCGCAAACCAAAAGGTCGACCTTGCTTGAATAGAATACGTAATAATATGGATATCTGAGAAAGAACGAACCAACAGAAGTTGTGTGGATGGTGTAGGAACCCAGGTCACACAATTCGATCATGTTCAAATCGAAATAGTTGATAATTGTTGTTATGAAAGGATGTTACATTATTTCTATTCTGCCTTATTCAAAAGAACTTATATTTTATTAAAAATATAAAATTAATTTACTATTAAAATATAAAAAACAACTTATTTTTTATTAAATGAAATAATATAAAAACAACTTCTACAAATATATTAAAAAATTAATGTATATGTCGGTCGAAATTAGTGCCACATGGGGGTGGACAACGATTACGCGCTGGATTCCTCATTGGTTGCTTTAACGGGGGTTGTGGTTGCTCCGGTTGTGGGTGTTGGGAGAATGACCCATCTTGGTAGAATAAAGAATGTTGAGGTGTTTGCATCACCCACGACAGAGGTGTTTTGAATCCTATAAGGCGATGAGGAATGGTAATGAGATGAGCTCGCCGATGGTGCCTCGTACGATCCCTGTGGTGACGATGGCCTATATATCATTGATTGAGTCGGAGTCATCAAGAAAGGAGATGCACAGGGCTATGCATTCCAACCTGGCATAGGACTGGGAAAAAGGAAACATATAAGGGTTAGGATAAATATAAGGGCTAGATATACACTTGGCATAATCTGAAGGGGCTGTGATATGGGTTTCGTCGGTTGAAGCATTAGGCTCGGTGATTGTGTGGGCGCTGTTGATGGGCTCGTTCCGTCATCCCTTATCCTTGGATTTAAATGGCCTCATCGTTCCCTTTCCACATGAATTTGCTGACGCCTCTGCTCTTCCAACAGCAAATATGGCTTGCCATGGATCCTAAACCATGACATGTAATCCGAGGTGCACGCAAACTCTAGGATGATGATCGGTTTGCGATTAAGTATATGATCATACCGGTTTTCCCAAATTTTGATATATTCTGACCAGAATACTGACAAATTTGTATTCATTTGTCGTAAGTCGATTCTGTGCTGGTCATCGAGCACATCAGGTTCCTCAGGGATCGATTGTCGAAATCCAAATTGTCGCAATACTCTATTCGTCTGGTGCATCTCGACAATAGCATAGTTGACCAATGGGACCTTAACATGCCAAATGTTTGGATTTTAAAAGAATTCTTCCAGAATTACAGCCCGTATTGCCGGATCCTTATGTGGTGTCCATTGAAACTATATGAACGGGAAAAAAAGTATTAATTATATACATAATATTAAATACTAAATATGAAACGACTATTTTATGCTTACTTGCGCTTCAGACCGTTGGTCTAATAAAAGCTGTATATCTTCAAGAGCGGTAGGTATTTAACATAACTAGCCGGATGGTTCCACCTAATTAAATAAATTTTCAGCATACAATTTTATTTTAAATCTATGGAATAATTGTAAAATCAAATAAAATTTTAACTCGCTATGAGTGAGAATGTATATAAATAGTTCACTCGAGGACGTAAAAAAGGAAAGCGAAACAGAGCACATGATTGTAGTAATGATAGGTAACCTTCAATTCTGGCTTTATTTGGTAGCGTTACCTCGCACATCTCTCGGTACAATGTTGCCAACACGGCAGACCCCCAACTAAGTTCGCCAACTGCTCTAAAATCAATGAGTTTTAGCAGCCACCTCAGATGTACTAGGTTTCGTGACAAGTTCGACATTAGATAACCTCTAATCATCTCAATGATGTATGCCCTAGCATATCGTATTCTTTCTACTTCAGTCGAATCATTCCCCGATACCGAGAATGTGTCTCGTAACCAGCCTATCTCGATTTAACCTCCGTAAATATTATCCAGAATCGCACCCAAAAGATCGTAGCATATGGCTCCCCAATCATCAGATTGAATGGACCCGGTGAGTGCAGCCCCATCCACCGGCAATCCTAATTGTAACTGGGTGTCCTCCAAAGTGATATTACACTCTCCGCATGGAAGATGGAATACGTGTGTCTCCGGTCTCCACCTCTCTATTAACGCGCTAATGAGTTTCGGGTCCAACTTGCACCCCCGGCCTATAGTGGCCGCGTGCCAAAAACCCATTCCCTCAAGTAATTTTCTATCAACGATGATGGCGGACAAGACATATTACGAATATAACATTGTAACACTCGATCTACAGACTGTTATAAAAAATTATAAAATACAAATTAATTAAAATTACATAAATGAAAAAAATAATATTTAAAAATTAAAATTACATAAATTAAAAAAATTAAATAATATTCAAATTTTAAAATAAATCGTTATTATTTTCATTTGTGTGACGGAGATATGTTTATGATTGAGACAAATTAATTAATCGACCATTCCTAACACAATCAAATATTTTTGAAATTATAAAAAAAATAATACTAATTTAAAAAAAATTAAAGTAAATAACTAACTATAAAGAGTTTTGAGAGATTTAATGAGAAATTTGAGAGCTTTAGGGAGAAATTGTAGAGATTTTTTGCTAAATTGTGAAGAAATTATGTGCGAATTAATAGAAGGGGGATTTTTATATTTTTTTTTACCGTTAGACCCCTCAACGGTTAAAAAATTAACCCTTGGGTTTGAAAAAAAGGCCAGCAAAGCACACCCCTAGGGAAAGGTTTTTTGCCCGTCAACAAAACGCGCTTACATGGAAACGTTTTGCTGACGTGGCAAAAAACGTTCCCCTAGGGGCGTGCTTTGTTGGCATTTTCCCCCTTAAACGTGGTCACGTAGGCGCGTTTTGCAAAAAGTGGCTCTTTTCCAGTAAATAATTGTGTAATCAGCCCATTTCCATAAATATGCTTGGAAATGGGCCTTTTTAGGTAAATTTGTCATTTAGATCATATTTAATTTTTCTAAACCTTCAAATTGAAATTTATATTAAATTAATAGTATTATTATTAAGAGAAATTTGTATAAATAATCACTTTAACTTTCATAAAATTTTATTTTAAGTATAATTCTTTTTTCATATTATACCCTGGTACGTAGATATGTTTTCATTTTAGTCCCTCTTCCAAATAAGAGCATACGAAAATTCAAGCTAGCATTCTAACTTATTTTTCAAATTTTCCATTTAGAATTTGAAGTAAAGGTCATTTTTAAAAAATGATTAGGAATTTAGATGGATTTTTTTATATTTAAAAAAATCAATTTTGAAAAAAAAAAACAAAAAAATTACTTAAATTTTTAAGTCAACAATAATTTTAAACTCAAATCACCATTGGATTGAAACAATCAGAAAAATCAATCTCCCAAACTTCAAACCATAGCTACTTATTCATCGCCACTGTCGGTCAAAAAACACCGATAAGACTATCCAATACCCCGAAGCCACAAGTTGTTCCTCTCCATTAAGTACCATCGTTTGCCAACTCCAGTGGCCTTCTACAATGCCAAAACGTAGACCCAAAACCACCAAGGGATCTCATTCTCTTCTGTTTTCCTTTTTTTTTTTTTTTCCAAATACTAATGGTTTTAACGCAATCTCAAATCCAAAAAAGAGAAATATTGAGAGAAGAAGAAGAAAAGAGAGAAGTGAAGAATTCTGATATTTCCTTTAGTATTTTCATAACCGTTTTTCCATACAACTCATGCTTAAAAGGGAAATATAACAAAAAAATAATGTGGCAATTTCTGTTATAACCAAACTCATAGTTTAACTAAAGTCCATATGCCCCATTTTGTTGAATTATTCCTAGTATTAAAATTCACCGTTTTACTAAAATGAAAATCAACATTTAGAACATACCCCTTTTTACTCTCCTATTTCTTACTTGGTTTTCTAGCCAGTAACAAGTACTTCCTCCTAAGGAAAGGATGCTTGTCCTCAAGGATGAAAGTGAGGAAATTTGGTTTGAATTAGGGGTAGAGATTCCCATGTTGCGTCTCTAGTAAACAAGCCGATCCATTCAACTAAAACTTCAGTAATAGCTTGGTTTCCTTTTTTAACTATCCTTCTGTCCACGATTCTGACTAGTTCTTTCTATAATGACCATGAGCATCAACCAAGGGTAAGTGAGCTTGAGTAGGAGTTAAGCCTATATGTTTCTTCAACTGAGAAATATGAAAGGTCGGATGAATACGAAACCCTAGCCGTAACTGTAAAGTATACACCACTTCCCCTACTTCCTTGATCACGAGAAAGGGTCCATAATATATTAAAGACCTTCCTAACTGTCTACTGTCTATAAGGTTGTAGTAGCAAGTATACTAAATCACCAACTTCGAAACTCCTCTCGGATCAATTTTTGTCAGAGAATTGCTTTATACGAGCCTGAGCCATTTTGAGATAGAATTACGATAGCTTCCTTGCAGCCTCCTTAGCTTTCAAACTTCTGTCAACCACTACTACTGAAGAAGCTCCTGCTAAGTAGGGCATGTGTGGAGGTGGAGACTGTCCATACAAAGCTTCATATGAGGTAAGTTGAATGGAGGAGTGGAAAGATGAATTATACCACTACTTTGCGAGGGGTAACCAATTGAACCAATTTGCAAGTGTTTCACGAGTCATGCATCTCAGATAGTTCTCAAGACATCGATTTAATACCTCCGTTTGACCATCCGTTTGAGGTTGGTAAGCTGTGGACAACAGAAGCCTGGTACCAACTCGTCGAAATAACTACTGCTAAAATCTACTAACAAAATTTCTATCTCTGTCTGATATAATTGAATCAGGCATGCCATGAAGCTCATAAACATGATTCAACTGCTCTTATGCCACACCTTTAGCTGTATGAGATAGGGCCAAAAAATGATGATATTTAGTCAAATGATCCACCACAACCATAATGGAATTTTTCTTGCTTGAATTCGATAATCCTTTAATAAAATCTAAGCTGATAATGGACCAGGCTTAATTAGGTACAGGTAACAGCTGAAGAAGTCCTAGAGATGTTACTGTCTGACTCTTGCATCTTTGACAGACCAAGCACTCTCGAATTCATCATTTAACATCAGTGGTTAGACCCTTCCAGTATAACAAACTAGCTAAATGATACCCGGTAACATGTACACCCGAGTGACCTCCAGCAAAAATGGCATGAAAATGGTGAAACAATTCCCATCGTAGCTGTAGATACTTTCCCACCATAATTTTCCCTTTCCTTCGCAAAAATTGGCCATCCCACGAGTACTTTTGGTCTTGAGATCTATGCTGCTGGATATCTTGTATGGTTCTTTTCAACTTATCATCTATTTTATATGGTTGCTTCACTTACTCTAAGAGTCGAGAAATGATAGAACTAGTTGATAATTGAAAGAATTGACCTTGCTCTAGCTGAGGCTATCGAGAGAGAGCACCAGCCACTTTGTTGTTGATCCCTTTTCTGTAAGAGACCTCAAAGTCATATCCTAACATTTTAGCTACCCAACGTTTCTGAAATAGAGTGATAACTACTTGATCAGACAAAAATCGCAAGCTTTTCATAGATTGAGTTTTGAAATGCATCCCCACAAGTAAGCATGCCACTTCCTAACAGCCAACAAAATTGCTAGCATTTCCTTTTCATAGATTGATAGAGCTTGATTTTGCACATATAAAGCCTTGCTAAAGAAAGCCACCGATCTCCCTTGCTGTTGCAACACTGTTCTAATTCAAAACCCACTCGCATTAGTATCCACTGTGAATTGAAGCTAAAAGTTTGGTAACACCAAGACAGGTACTGCACATAGGGCTTCTTTTAATGATTGGAAGGCCACAGTTGCTTGGTCAGACCAACTCCAACCATTCTTTTTAAACAAGTCTATAAGGGGCTTAGCTAACACTTCATAAAGTTTAATGAATCTCCTATAATAGCCAGAGAGTCCAAGAAAGCTTCTCAAATCTTTCACTAGTTGAGGAATGGGCAATGAAGAGATACATTCAATCTTAGATTTATCCATAAAGACTGTTCCCGCATGTAGCACATGTCCTAGATACTCAATTTGAGAAATGCCAAAACAACATTTATTCTTCTTAGCAAACAATTGTTACTCTCTTAATATGAGAAGAACTGTTCTCAAATGTTACAGATGTTCGGACCAAGACTTTGAATATACCAGTATGTCATCGAAGAATAGGAGCACAAACTTTCTCAACAATGGTTTGAATACGGAATTCATAAGAGCTTAAAAGCTAGATGGAGTATTAGTGAGGCCAAAAGGCATCAAGAGGAACTCATAATGCCCCTCATGTGTCCTGAATGCTATTTTATGTACATCGGGTTCCCACATTTGAATTTGATGATATCCGTACCTCAAGTCTAGTTTGGAAAACACCCGAACTTCCCCCAACTCGTCCAACAACTCCTCAATTATGGGAATGGTAAACTTATCCTTGATTGTATGTTGATTTAATCATCTGTAATCAACACACAACATCCAGCTTCCATCTTTCTTTTTGACCATCACTATAGAAGAAGCAAAAGAGCTATTGCCATATCTTTCAATTTTTCCATATCTCCTTTTTAAATGGCCAGATATCTGCAGGGTTGAATTTTAATCACAACTCCTTCATCTTTCAAGGGAATTCTATGATCTTGCAGTCGATGTGGTGATAACCCTTTTGGTACTTGAAAAACATCTACAAAATCTTCTAATAACCCTGAACCTGTTCTTCAGAATCATTAACTACCATAGCTGAAAGTGTCACTTGATTAGGTGAGTTCATTACCACTGTATAATGTCCCAAAACTTGCCCCCACAGCCACAAAACATCTTGAATTCGAACCACATTTTTCTGCTGCTAATGAACCAGGAACAATACCATGAAATATACATGGTTCACCCTTAACCATAAATTGTATGGTTAAGGAACTAAAGTTCCAAACAATATCTCCTAAATCTAGTAACCATTGGACCTTTGACACCATGTCACAACCCTTCAGAGGCAATACCATAAAATCTGTTTCAAACTAGTAGCTTTGAACTTCTTATTGAACTCCTTTGCACATCTCCCTGGTGAACAAACAACTTCCATTTGCTACAGAAACTTTCAACTCCTCTTGGTGCATTACTGGTAGCGATAACCTACTAACCATCCTCGCATCAATGAAATTATGTGTGCTGCCTGAGTCTACCAAAATTATAGCCCAACTGGATCCTACTCGAGCAACTACTCTCATAGTATTATAGCCTTGTAAACTAGTGAGGGCATGTATCGAAATCACAGGAGATCTAGATAGCTCCTCTTCAGGACTACCCTCCTCAAGTCGATCGGAACATTCTTGGAATTCCTCTGCTTCATTGTCAGAAAGAGGTTCCAACAAAAACTGATATAGTTGATATTTGACACACTTGTGTCCCACGTGATATTTGGCTCCACACCAAAAGTATAGGCCCTTCTATTTTTGTTCCGCCATTATTGCTGGTGAAATGGATCGAGAAGTTGATTTGCTAACTGGAGCACTACTCATAGATTGTGAAGCCTAAATAGCCCTTGTGGGAGCTGAAGAATAACCTGATATAACAGAGGGGTTAAGCAGTGACCTAGGTGAACTATTCAAGGGTGTTGAGGACTTCTTTGCCGAGTAAGATAAGGGTACCTCAATCTTCCTAGCTAGCTAAAAAGTCTCCATCAAAGTAGAAAGTTCGAACAGATCAAGATAATGACCAATTTCGGTCTTCAAATTACTAAGAAAAATGCTAAGGGCATATGGTTCAGGAAGGTGCAATTGATTTAATAGGCTAACAAACATATCTTGATACTATTCCATTACACCTTGTTGCTTTAGATTAACCAGCTCTTTCATAGGGTTCCCGAACTATCCAAATCCAAAACGATCTTGCAAACTCTTTATATAAGCTGACCAATATAACATCTAGAAGCCACTATTTCGTTGGGAGTAAAAATAGTGCCATTCCAAAGCTCGACCCTCCAAATTCAACATCACTATGCGGGCCTTGCTAGATTCTGGTGTTCCCTCATCCTCAAAATATTGTTCAAGCTTGGTCCACCATCCCCAAAAATCACTGCCATCAAACTTAGGACACTCAAGTTTACTTGGCTTCTTAGATGCTCCTACCACAGGTGACTGATTCCTAAGATGCACGCTACTCACATCAGCCACATTCAGTCCAACTAGGGTATTGAGTTCCCCCGTATCTTTTGGAGGAAAACCATGTGGTGTTCCTAAGACCCCATTCCTTTTTTCTATGGTCCAGTTCGCTTGCGGTCCATTTGTTGGAGGTCCAAAATACTACTCTAACAAAGCCTGTAAATTCCCACGAAACTTATCCTTAAACTCCTGAAAGCCTGTAAATTCCCACGAAACTTATCCTTAAACTCCTGAAACTTGGTCTCCATCTTGGCCTCTAAAGGAACTATCTCCTCTTGTATTTTGGAGATTTCATGCTACATACCGCCAACCTTCTTCTGCAATTGCGTCGAGACACCATTATCGGCCATTACAATGATCGTAAAAGCTATGACCTCTTTGATGCAATATCAAATCTAAAAAAGAGAAATATTGAGAGAAGAAGAAGAACAGATAGAAATGAAGAATTCTGATATTTCCTTCAGTATTCTCATAACCGTTTTTTTCCATACAACTCATGCTTAAAAGGGAAAAATAACAAAAGAATAACGTGGCAATTTATGTTATAACCAAACTCACGGTTTAACTAAAGTTCCTACGCCCTATTTTGCTGAATTATTCTTAGGATTAAGACTCACCGTTTTGCTAAAACGAAACTCACCGTTTAGAATAGACTCCTTTTTACTCTCCCATTTCTTAATTGGTTTTCTAGCCCGTAATAGGCTTTCTCTTTTTCTTTTTTTGGCAGATTACAGCTTTGGATTTCAAAATAGGAAATGCTTTTCTTCTTTCTTTTTCTTCTTTTGGTTATCGATTTTTGAATGTTGGCTATTGTGTATTTTTGGTTTTACGGTTGCTATTGTGTTGGATTTTACAGATGTAGGTAGATAGCGCTTTTGATGTTCATTAAGGGTGGAGGTAATTATGGGAGTGGTGGTCAAAGCAGGTTTTTTTTATATTTTAATTAATTACAAAAATATTTACTTTTTTATTATGTATGCAAATGACCTGAAATTAATAGTGAAAATTAATAGAGCCAAAGAGAATGGCATCACCTGTATCGACATTGATTGCAGACACGCAAGCCTGATTTCAATACAGAGTGTCGTACATGAAAGTATGGTGGGCGAAACAAATGGCCAAGGAACGGTTGTACGGTGACTGGAATGAGTAATACAATGAACTTTAAGAGTGGATTTCAACGATGGAGTACATGCCAGGAAATGTCATTGACTTGCAAATGTTGCCTTACAAAAGCTTGAATGGGGAATTTGAATCGGGGAGAAAAGTATTTCATTGATTGTTTTGGACGTTCGATCCATGTGTTAGTGTAACAGCCCGTTTTTAGTGAAATCAGAATAGTAGTTTCGGGACTACAAATCTGAGTCCGGAAGAAAAATTACTTTAATATTATTTCATGGTCTGCATTATGATAGAAATGTTGTATGAAAATTTCGTAAAGAAATTTTATCGGTTACATGTCTAATTTGATGTAAAGGATCAAATTGTATAAAGTGCAAAAGTTGAATTCTAGTAGCTAAAGGGATCAAATAGCTATGAAATTTAAAATTTGAGGTCCTTATATGGAAAATAGACTATTTAGTGGAGTTAGTAGATAAGGCTGATTATTCATCATTGGAAAATTTAATAAAGAAAAGGATTAAATTGGAAAGTTAACAAAATAAAGATGATAAATGAGTTAAATAATAAAATATCATCATTTTCATCATCTTTCCTAAATAAAAATGATGGAAACCCTATCCATGGAAACCTAAGTTCAAGCAAGCTTATTTGGCTTAATTAGGTATGTGTTCTTGTCTCGTTTTTAATAATTTTTTTATTTCTAATATCGTAATAACTTAATCTAGCTATCTCGATGATTTATTTGTAAAACTATCAAAGTATTAGGGTTTTTCCATAGATGAGTATATATGAATTTTGAAGTTTTATGGTAGAAAATGTAAGGTTGTTGATAGATAAACAGCTTTTGTAAAGTGAATTTTAATGAAATTATGATTTAAGGATTAAATTGAAAAGATGGAAAATTCATGGAAAAATTCTAAATTTTGTAAAATACATGGGCTGTTATTGTTACATGTGAAAATCGGCTAGGCTTGGAATAAGGATTAATTTCATGAATTTCATTTTCTTATCCTAGGGACAAAATTGTAATTAACTAAAAGTATAGGGGCAAAATAGTAATTTTTCCAAAGATATGTATTGGACTGAATTGAATATGAATTGTATTAAATTGAGTTGAATTCTTTCGTATAAATCCTTATAGACATAATATGGAGTTAGATCGTGGAAAATAGAAAGTATCGGATTCGTAGCATTTGTGTACACGAACACTTGTCGAAGTAAGTTTGTGTAACTAAACTGTATATTTAGATATTTTAAATTGAACATTGTTGTGTGTGAGATGTATAATTGCCATGTAAAAGGTATTAATCAAATATCTGGAAATATTTGACAAGTTACTAAGTCCTATTTGAACCTAAGAAATTCGATGGATACAAATGACATTGTCATTAAGGATTCCCGATTGGTTGAGGTCTTGCATATGTTTCAGACTCACCACGGCTCTTATGAGCATCCTGTTATATGGCTCTTTTGAGCTTCTCGTTTATAGCTCGAATGAGCTTCCCGATAATTGGCTCTCATGAGCTTCCCGATTAATGGCTCTCCAGAGCTTTCTGCTTATGGCTCAAAAAAGATTCCCGATTACATGCTCCGATGGGTATACCTGTATATGAATTAATGTTTTACATTTTTGTACACTTCGTGTGTACTACCTGTGTATCCAACAATATTTACATGGTTCAACGGGCAAAGTTCTGATATGAGATAATTTGAATCCGAGACGAATATTTACGGAAATATATTTGAAATACATGGATATGATTTGTACATGTTATATAGACACATAATGTGGAAATTTGATTACTGTTAAGCTCATACTTGTTTCTTGATATTCCTATGAAATATATGACCAACATTGTTGATGAGGATATGTGTTAGGGCTTTTGGCCAATTTGATTTGTAGATGTCTTGAATGTTTACTTTAATGTGAATAAATGGTAAGTTAAATTCCATGTTATACAAACTTACTTAGTATTAAATGTTTACTCTGTTTTATTTTCTCTGTTTTATAGTTAATTAGTTCGCTAAGGTAAGAAGCTGGTCGGAGACACATTACACTATCCATCGGCTTATTTCGGTACATATAGAAAACTAATTTTGTTTATAATGGCATGTATAGTAATTTGACTAATGTTGGCTTATAAGAATTTTTATAAGTAGCCATTGAAATGGCTTGAATGAGACATATTTTGATGTATATATATGTGTGGCATTATCATACTTGTTATGTGTTTGATATGGTTGAATAATGGTTAAATTATAGGTATGTTGATAATAAAGTTGAACTCGTATGTTTGGTATGAATAAGCATACATATGAATTTGATCAATTTGGTAAGTTGGATAATAAGATACAAGTAGAGATATGCTATAACTAATCTTGAATTTGGCTTGATTTGAGAGCTTTGTTATGGTATATTGGTGTCCAAAATTGTTTGATTAGTTAATGGCAAATGTGGGGTGAGAAAATATGGCTTGGAAAAGACTTATTTTTGTCCACACGGGCGTGTGTCTCAGCCATGTATGACACATGGCCAGGTAGCATGGCCCTGTGTCCCCTGTATTTTAAAATTTGCATAAGTAAGTATGCTAATAATTGTTCACACGGCCTAACACACAGGCGTGTGGTTTAGCAGTGTGTCCCATGCATCTTTAAAATTTCAAAACAGAATGCTCAAAATATTCACACGGCCTAGCACACAGGCGTGTGGCTTGGCCGTGTGACCCCTGCACTTATTTAATGCAAGTCAGTATGCTCACACGGCCTAGCACACGAGCGTGTAGGTTGGCTATGTGACCCAAGTCAGAGAGCTCCCTAGTTTGGACATGGACTGGGACACGGCCGGGTGTCCCTATTTCGAATGCCCACACGGCCTAAGACACGGGCGTGTCTCTTGACCGTGTGAGACACATGGCCTAGCCACACGGGCGTGTGACCCCTGCACCTTTGCAAAATTTTGATATTTCCTAAAAATTTTCTAAGTACCTAGTTTAGTCCCGAATTGTTTCTAATGTGTATTTTGGGACTCGACAGCTCTTATAAGGGACAATATGTTTGATTTTGGTTGGTTTCTAATATGAATGTTAAATAATATTAAATGTTTGTATTTGATCTGTAAATTTCGATAATGCTCCGTAACCCTGTTCCAGCGACGTAAATGGGTTAGGGGTGTTACAGTTAGGGCCTTCTCCCACTGCAAACCCTCATGCAGTTTGATGGAACATGACTTTATAGAAAATACACACATATACTACTAATTACGGTTGCAGAAGACGGTAACTGAAATATACTATCAATCACTTTAGCCGTTGTGAAGTTGGAGAATTTCGAGTTGTAAGAATTTTTCATTAGGAACTTGCGGAGGCATGTTGTCAAGCAAGACAACATTTGCATTGTCTCTGACAGATCCAATGGTCTTGTTGCTGCAACTCGGTAATCTGAGGTTCTGTGGAGATCCGTCTACTGCATTCGTCACACCACTGTCAACTTTCACAATAGTACAAGAACAAAAACTGGCACAAACTAATCGTGAACATGGGTACAAATATTGTAATTAAAACAGTATTTGTAAATATTTTGAGTCCATTTACTAAAAGGACTGTAACATATTTTATCAAAATACATACGCAGGGTATGAAATAGAACCGCATCGATTCAGGCATAAGCTGGCGAGGTCGGAGGTTAATATGGCAAGGTTCAATCTTTCTCTCAAACAATGATTGGGTAGCATAGAGTCGTGGTAATGGGATCAATGTTTTGATGATGGGTACCGATATGGTCATATGACGACAACCTCGTTGAGACCGTTAATTCTGTCTTGAGGTGTACGCGTTCTTAGCTACATTTTATAGGCTGACAAGCTTCATGCCAAAAATGGGGTTGGACACGTGCACGTCGGAGATGTCAGAAAAGTCATGCAAGACAACATTTGAAGGGCGAGGTCGATGAATGTAGGGTTATATTCTCGGAACTTAGAAATTTTCTGGATGACAAAGTGCATCAGCTGTCGCACAGGGATTTACGGACATAATAAAAAAAAGGGTCATGTTTGTATTTATTAAAAAATTTAGGGTTATTTTTATAAAAAAGCCCGGCCAACCTCAACAACAAGTAAGTTTTTTCTTTCTTTTTTTTTTTGTTAAAAAGAAGCAACAATATATATATATATTAAAAATCAACCCTTTCTCATTTTTTTTCCAGCCAACTCCCTCTCCCACTTTCTTTTTTTTCTTTCTCATTTTTTTCCCAAACTTTCTTTATTTTTATTTCACATTAAAGAAATAATTCAAATGAAAATTAGTTTACATTGCCAACATTTTAAATAACTATCAATTTACATAGTTCACAAATTGTATTTTACAAAATATAATTTTAAATTTGCAACATTCCAAAATAATTTCACTTAACTTACAATATATAATTTTACAATATATAATTTCAATACTAAAAAAAATTTAAACAATTTTGTTCAAGATCGACATCATTGTGTCTTTCAAGTTGAAAAATACAATATTTAACTACAACAAGAGCAAGTTGACTGAGCAAGTTTTTCGGTGCTATTATCTTGGATAAATATGCCAGAGCCCATGGCTTTGAATTTTTCTTTTTAAAAGCAAAAAATTGATTTACATTTATTTTATATGCATACGCGCCATCATCTGTTTTATTGTTTGAGTCTAATATTATTCAGGCTAGGAGTGGTATTTTGGTAAAGCCCTCCCTATAATGTCGATTTTAAGATTAAAACTTAATTTAAATATCTCAAGAAGAAATTCACTCATACTTTTTTCAACCACTTGTTGATAAAATAGACTTAGATTTTGATAATATATATGTTGTACAAAAATTCAACACAAATATACCAAATTTCAAAATTTAATGTTGCAAATTATTAATAAATTTAAGTTTACATAAATATTAAATACTTTAAATACGATGGTCACACAATAAAATACACGAACATAGGGATAAATAAATTAGGGAACAAAGCTGGAATTTAGGTGCAGAGCTCACGGGCAACGCCCAACCTCGAATTTGGCACATCGAAAAGGATCCTATGGTTCTATTGCTGCATATTGGCTATCACATTCAGCACAGAATTCACATTATCCGGTGCCGATGCCATCGCCAAACATGTGATGCTGCCTGCTGTGCTGTGGATTAACAGGTTGTCTTGTGACAGTGTCACGTTCATGCTGGCAAACATGAACGTTATCGTCGGAGCCACAATCGGGACTGTATAACATGTGTCGAAAACTCGTTTTAGAAACTCGTCTCGGACGGCTACATAGGCTGGTTCAATTAGCCGGGTGAAAACGGTACCTGAAATTTTAGGTGCCAAAATTTTGTGATATTTTAAATTAAGTTTTTTTAGTGAAATTTCATGAGGCATTTAATGAAAATATTTTTTTAAAAAATCAAAAGTAAGTACACTATATACAACAGTTGCAATTGGAATACAATAATGCATCATGTTGTCATTATTATGTTCCCAACTTTAGAGACAACTGATCAGATTGGAATTATGCCCAACACAAAAAATGAGCTTAAATGCAACATTTAAAATTTGAATTTAATTTGATAAACCTATATTTTAATTATATAATATATTATTCTATTTTATAATTTTTCATCACATAATAATTAAATAATTAAAAAAGAAAAAGAAAATATTTTGATAGAATAAAAGGCAAAAATTACCAGAATCAATAATGGTGACAGCACCGGTGGTAGGATTGAAAGCAACGGTAGATGGTGGGATATCAACAACTTTGTTTCCAACTCCAATTCCAATCAAATTCACAAAGTAAAGCGATGGTCTCCTCGGGTTCTTCAGTAATGGGGTGTATTTGATCCTCACTGACTGCCCAATTGGCCCAAGTCTCGATGACCCAGAAAAGTTGGCGGACCTAACATTAGGCAAACAGTATGAAAATGTGGATTGGTACAGGTCTTGGGTCTGAGACAGAAGGGACAATGGACCTCGGCCGAGCCCCAATAGACCTTGTGGTGGCACCGAGTTGCCGGTTGTCTTTTGCAGGCAACCGAAAGTGTAGCTCGAGACAGAGTCGTTGGCTAAGGTGAATGTTCCTGTGAGAGGTTTGCTGCAATGGTTGAACCCCTGTAGGTCATGTTGAATATGCAAGTGTTGCCACTGCCATCGCAGCTGGGATTTTGTACCTGAATCCATCACGTCATGCAAGTGCTTTTAAGATATCAGATTGATAAGGTACATGGGAAGTTATTAGATTGACCATGGATCAAAGTGGTGCATATGTTGGGATTGTCTTGTCCAAATTCTGTTTCATTCGTTCAGGTGGATGTAATAAGTGGAGCTAATGAAAAAAATCAGACTGGACCCGAAATCAGTGGTGAAATCATGTCCAATGGGTATAATAAGTCAAATAAACATTAAATTCAGTCAACAGCTAAAAATATTAAAAAAATCAATATTAAATATTTACATTTAATTTGTATTAAACTAATAAATTATTTCCGATTGAGAATTGAAAGTAATTTCATTAGTTACTTTTGTTTACTTTAGATTATATTTTAGCTACTTATGTTTGAAATGTTACGTTTTAGTCACCTACGTTATCATTTTATTACGAAGTGGTTACTAATCTACCATTAAACTCTGTTCCCTCCTTAACAACATTCTACATAACAATCCAAATATGTTTTAAATGCCAACTTGGATATTCAATGGGATGAAAATAGGTTTTTAATTAAATAAATTTAATTTGGACTGCCACGTAGGACATTCAAGTTGGCATTTTAAACTCATTTGGACCGCCACGTAGGACCATTGTTAGGAACGTAATGAAACTTAACGGCAGAGTGACCATTTCGTAACAAAACGATAACGTAAGTGACTAAAACGTAACATTTCAAATATAAATGACTAAAATGTAATCTAAGGCCAACAAAAGTGACTATTTTTGTACTTAACTTTTTAATTTTTATATTTTAATTTAATTAAATATAATTTATATATTTTTAAAAATTTAAAATTTTAATCTAGAATTAAATGGTACTAGTAAAATTTAATTGGTTAAATTCTAGATAATATGCATAAAGTTATAAATAATTTTTAATCTTTATATTTTTCAAATTTAAAATCTCAAACGGCAACAATTGAACGTACCTAAACTCTAAAACTACCTCACCCTTTTGGCTGCCGAAACTTTACAAAAATAACTTCGGAGCAAATCTGTGTAAAATCTTAAGATGGATAGGGTTTTGGCATTCATAGAAAGTTGTGGAGAAATGAAAGGTTGGGAGGTTACCTGCTTGCATTGAGGAGCTTGGCAGCCGAGGGACTGGAAAGTGGTGGATTTAGCATAGTCAAAGACAGTAGAAGAGAGCAGCCAAGGCAGCCAGTGCAAGGTATCCAAGCGGCATCACTGCTAGTATCCATGCCATAAGCAAGGTTTGAGGTGGGGTTCCAATGCTGGCCCTCACGATATAAGTGGGACTTTGCACAATCTGCCTGCCAGAAGCTATCGGAACCACAGGTTTCTTAAGCCACCAGGCTCGACAAATATTGGAGCCTGGCCAGGTCCTTGGCTTGTGTTTGGAGCACAACTTCTTCCCATGACAGTGGCTTTGAGGGCTTGAAGGGTGAGCAGGGACCGTAAATATGGAACACTTGGAGGTTTGAACCTTGGTCTTGGGTCTCACATTTGGGGTTCAATCCTTGGGCTACTGAAAACAAGAAGAAAACCAGAGAAAATATGTGGGTTTTCATAGTTTTATCGGAATGTTTAAATTTGTTTGATGGTTAGAATGATAGAATAGAAGTGGGAAGCTTGCCTTGCCTTTTAAGTGGATTAGAGTGTATGTATATACATTGTATATATGTATAATTATATAGAAGTGGGGAAACCTTTCAAGTGAAGTGGAGTGAGATATGTATAATTATATCTATTTGTATCATTTTCATGTATATTATTCGCCTTATATTTATATTAAATATTAAATTTTTTTTAAAGTATTATATATCTATACAACGTTTAATACTTTATTAATTTATGCTACATAAAATTTTGTAGTCTACAAGTAATATTTTGTCCACTTTCATCATATTTTCAACACAAGGGTCAAGCTTTATTTGAGAATCTATAGGAAAAAAATTTGGGTTTTTCATCTTTCCCTTGTGTGTGTGCGCTGATGAACTTCTTTGTCAATTTAATACAAAATTTAAGGGATTTTATTGCCACTTTACAAGCAGTAAAAAGTGGCTTTTGTCACATTAGGGACTTCTCCCACTGCAAACCCTTGTGCAGGTTAATAGAACTTGGTTTTATGAAAAATACACAGAGATATTACTAATTGTGGTTGCAAAAGATGGTAATCGAAATGTACTATCAATCACTTTCTGCATCGTGGAGTTAGACTTCGAATCGTAAGAATTTTTTATTAGGAACTTGCGGAGGCATGTTGTCAAGCAAGACAACATTTGCATTGTCTCTGACAAATTCAAGGGTCTTGTTGCTGCAATTCGGTGATCTAAGGTTCCGTGGATGTCTGTCTACTGCATTCGCCACATCGCTGTCAACTTCCACAATGGTACAAGAACAAAGACTAGCGCAAACAAATCGTGAACACGAGTACAAATATTGTAATTAAAATTGTATTTGTAAATATTTTGAGTCCATTTACTAAAAGAAACATAACGTGTTTTATCGAAATACATACGCAAGGTACGAACTGGAACCGCATCGATTCAGGCATAAGTTGGCGAGGTTGGAGATTGATATGGCAGGGTTCAATCTTCCTCTCAATCAATGATTGGGTAGCATGGAGTGGTGATAATGGACTCAATGTTTTAATGATGGGTATCGATATGGTCATATGACGACAACCTCATTGAGGTCGTTAATTCCATCTTGAGGCGTACGCATTCTTAGCTACATTTTATAGACTGACAACCTTGATGCCAAAAATGTGGTTGAGACAAGCAAAACAGATGGATGTTAGGCACGTGCACGTCGAAGATGTCAAGAATGTCATGGAAGACAACGCTTGGAGGGCGAGGTCGATGAATGTAGAACTATATTCTCGGAACTTGGAAACTTTTTGGATGACAAAGTGCATCAGCCGTCGTGCGGGGATTTACGTACATAATAATAATAATAATAAAGGGTCATGTTTGTATTTTTTCAAAATTTTAAAGTTATTTTTATAAAAAAGAGCCCAGCCGACCTCAAACGACAAGTAAATTTTTTTTTTCTTTTACGTTAAAAAGAAGCAACCACCCTCTCTCTTGACTAATCACATCGCTGGCGCTGCAAACGCGATATGACCAATCAATAAGCTTTTTTCATATTTATTTTTTGGTTTTTTTTAATTTCTTTTAGAAATGCCCTAGTATATATATATTTAAAATCAACCTTTTCTCATTCTTTTTTTTTCAGCCAACTCCCTCTCCCACTTTCTTTCTTTTTTTTTCTTTCTCAAATTTTCTCAAACTTTCTAAATTTTTTGGTCCTCTCTTTTTATATTTCTTTTAAAATGCCCATTATCAAACTATTAATTCACATTACAGAAATAATTTAAATGAAATTTAGTTTATATTATTGTCAACATTTTAAATAACTATCAATTTACATAATTCACAAATTATATTTTACAATATATAACTTTACATTTGCAACATTCCAAAATAATTTCACTTAACTTACAATAAATAATTTTACAACACGAGCAATTTTTCAATACTAAAAAAAAATTTTAAATGATTTTGTCTTACAAATAATACATAATTAAATGATTTTGTTCAAGACCAACAACATTGTGTCTTATAAATTGAAAAATACAATGTTTAACCGCAACACGAGCAAGTCGACTGAGCAAGTTTTTCAGTGCTATTATCTTGCAGCTCGAATGCTGCTGATATTGATGATCTCACTCGAGCGATTTGATTTGAGATTCCCTAAAACCTTTAAACATCCTGTTGACCTAGAGAATCCCAAATAATCAACCCGTTGGCTACATAACCAATTCGAAACCGTTATCATCCTACCACAGCCAACGGAAAGACTTACATAACCAATTTGAAGCCGTTACCAAATAAATAGCTAGCAACCGAGACTGTTAATTTTACTTGAAATTGTCGTCGAATATAATCATTAAATTTGCCGGTGTCAGAGCTCCACCAGATTATCATTAAACAAAACATGCCTTTAAATTATAAAATTTTCTAAATAAACAGAAACAATAAAACATAAAAAAACACTCATCATCTCTCTTTCAACTTAGAGTGAACTACCATTGATGTTAAATATAGCCGTTTGATTATGCCAAAGAGAATAACTCCACCAAATAAAATATAAATTTTAATTTTAAATTTAAAAAAAAAGCATATTTAAAAAAAATGACATAGAATATTGTTGGCGCCATTCTTTATGGCTCTACCAAATAAAATATCAATTTTATTTTTAAATAAAAAAACGCTTCTAAAAAAATTGACACATTAAAGTGGCAGTGCCATTCTCTATGGTTACGTTATTGAAAAATAACTGATATTTATACAGGTGGTGCCATTCTATATAGCTCCATTAAAAAAATTAATTTTTTTTAATTCGGCTGGTTGACATGACATGTTGGTGATGTCAATCACTTTGGTTTCACTAACTTTTACTATTCATTTCAAGTCATTTAAGTACATAATAAAAAAAGTGGATTGTTTTTGTAATTATTCAAAATTTTAGAATTGTTTTTATAAAAAAGCTTCAAAGCAGTGTTTGATGGTGGAGGTTTAATGAGTGTATCAATTTTGGGTAGAGGGGCAATAGTGGCTATGATGACTCAAGGAGAAAACAAGAGAAATAGCGAAGAAAAGAAGTAAAGACTTTGTCTTGTGTGGCTTTGGACAATGGGTTATCGTCGAAGCGTGGCCTGATGACGGTATTTCAAGACCGACGGCGACGGTGAATAGGTGACCAAGAGATTGATTTTTCTTTTTGCTCTTGAGGATGAAGAAAATAAGTGAAATAAAAAAAAGATTTTATTAAGTTTAGTATAAATTATAAAAATTATTTATTAATTATAAAATTTCCAAGTGAAAGAAAAATGAGTTGGAATTCCATGTGGGATTTCCATTAACTTTTATTGGGAAGGAGGATCAAAATGAAAAGAGATATAAACCGTACTTCCTAAAATGAAACATATGAAAATTAGGTGATTATCTGTGTAGTTTACCCTATTATTAATTAACGAGAGTTCGATAGTATATTTAATAAATTTGATAATTTTTTATAAATGTAATTCTAATTATTCAATTTTATTTTTATTTAATAAATATGATTAATATATTACTTTTGTTATCAGTTTAAGCCCTGTAGTTTAATTTTGTAATCTATGTTATATTGTTATCCCAACCCAAATTTTTATTAAAAAAATTAAACTAACCATTGACCACCGTGTAGAAGAAAAAGTGAAAATTTCACTTGAAATTTTTAAAAAATATAACAAAACTAAAAAAATCATTAGAAATCCAAAAAAAATCTAAATAAAAACCCAAAAACAAAATTATAAAAAAATAAACAAGTCATATAATATTTTTAAAAATTATAAAAAATTTAAAATTACAAGTATGTAAACCTTTTTAAAAAATTAAAAATTTCCATAAAGTTTAAACAAATGGTTTATTTGAAATTCTAAATTTTTCCAGAAAATTTTTAAGAATTTTATGTTATTTTTTACTAAAAAAAGTCGAAATTTCTTAAAAATATATAAAAGAAATTCTTAAAACTTTTAAAAGTTTTCATCAAATTCTAAAATTTTCTAAAATCCATAAATTCCAAACAAACAAAATTTTAAAATGTTATAAAATCTTTCTCTTCTTTTTTTTTTTTTTTTTTTTTTTTGCATACTTATAATTTTTATAATTTTCAAAAATAAATTATAGTTTTTTTTTTAAAACTCAACTTGGCTTTTATAAAAATTAACCAATTTCAACATTAAATGGGTTTTATAAAAGAAACAAAACAAAAACTAAAGCAGCAAAAAAGCAGGCCAAGCCCGAATAAACTTGACCCATAAAATTCAAAATTCAAAATAACTAAAAAAATAAATCTAATCCTAGTCCAGTCAATCATAACAGCTGGACATCACTAGACCTCGTCTTTTCATAACCGCCGCCCAGCTTTAATGATAGCATTTTCCAATGAAATCTTTAACAGGAGATCCTCCTGATTTGCTTCGGGTCTGGTTGTTTGCGATACGAGAGGAGAGATCGTGGCTTCTAAGTCAGTTATTCACTTCGACATACCGTCTCCGTTTGCGACAGAGGCACATGCAGAATTACAGGCGATTCAGTTAGGTATTACAATGGGTTTAAATATTCTAGGAATAGTAGGAGACTCAAGAACAGTGATAAAGAAATGTCTAACCACAAACCATGATAAATTGATTATAGGGACAATCATCAGAGACGTCCAGAGCAAAAAAGCCTTTTTTCAAGAAATTGAGTTTCATTTTATTCCTAAAGCAGAGAACGAGTATGCTCATTTTCTTGCTAAAGAAGCGCTAAGAAAAGGAGAGGAGCATTACCTATTAGGGACAAATCTAAACCATACACATCAGGAGAGGGAGCGACAGAGACCAAGACAACCAGACTAAGGAGATTCAAGAAGGTTTCAGAAAATATTGATAACAGTTAATAAATTATAGTTTTTTTTATTTTATAATTTTCTAAAAAAAAGTTTGGACTTTTATATTTTTTATTTTTAATAATTAAATTTTTTGTTTTTAATTTTTAAGTAATTTTTTTGACACATTATGGTTGGTTTAATTTTTGTAACGAAAAATCAAATTAGAGTAATGGAATATACAAAATAAAAACACATGAATCAAATTAATCAAAATTGACCAGTGCCAAAATGATAATTTAGTGCCAATAGAAGTATTAAGTGAAATAATATTTAACTAAAATTCATTATTTTCATTTTAGTTAAGAATATAATTAAATTTTATTAAAACTTGAGACATAAGACTTTTATATATAATTAATTTAGTACTTTATGAATATTATTGTTATAGATGAAAATGTGGTATAAAAGGTAACAATAAAACATAAAAATTAATTCTACAATAAATTTAGTTGTTATAGTAAAATGTTATAATATAGGGTTAGTTGTACATATTCACTTACTCTCTGAATAAAATCATGAGATTGTACTATTTATAATCGGTCAAATCACCAGTTTTTAGTTTAATCGTTTCGGTCAATTTAACTACTGATTTGTTTAGTCTAAATATTAAAATAAATAAAATTTTTTAAAATTTAAAAAATAAGTAATATATGGGAAAAAAATTAAAAAATATAGAAATAGGAAAAACCAATTGGAAACGAGTACAATAAATAGCTCTATCTCTCCCATAAAAAAAGACGCACATAAAGCCATAAAGGAGAAGTCAAAATACATTAATAAACAGCTTAACTTCGTTAACATTTTACAACGCAAACAAACAAACAAAAAGTTGGTTAAAAAAAACACGGCAGCAATGGCCTCACCTGAACTCGACGCCGAAAGTGGCAGTTGGAGACGATGGTGACGACTTCCGAGCTTCAAGGCAACAGATACAACAGCAGCTCTAAAGGGGCAACACCATAGCACAGCCCTTTATTTTATGCCTACAATATGACACTCTTATCACTAGGTTAAAAAGTAATTGACATTACAATACCCTTTTTTATTACATTATGATCAAGTGGGTAATTTTTTTATTTTAAAATGTTACATCAATAAAATTAATTAAAAAAAATTTAAAACGTTAATAATTAGACCTAATTTTAAAATTTAAAAAAAATTAAATTTTAAATTTGTTAAAAATAAAAAGATGGATAACACAATGTTTAAGCCTGGACCCCATCAAGTTGACTTGTGTATTGAGCGTAGGATACGACATTGGTGTCACCAGATAAAAATTGCTTAAAAGTAACAAAATGTCACTATCGAATTGGTTTGAAATTATTTGGTCATTCATTACTACACGAAACGATATTGAAGCATCCTCATCCCTGAAGTCAACACAAAGTTTTGATTCTTTGACAATTTTTAGCCTTGCTGTCAAACAGTTGGGGTCCATCCATCCATATTTGTATATATAGAAAACTCAAAAGAAAATGATAGCATTTCTGTCTGTCTTAAGTCCCTTCACACTTTTAATCCAACCCCTCATTGTTGAGCCATGTACTTCTCTGGAGAAATTGCCATATCCTCTTTCTTTGATGCTTTGTTTGCCAACTTAGCCTCTCCTGATACCCTCCACTTCGCCACTGAAAAACAGGTCCAAAAGGAACTTAACAAGCTGGAGACAGTACTGAGGACTGTCCATGCAGTGCTTGCTGATGTAGAGGAGAAGCAATTGAAGGACCAGCATGTGAAGATGTGGTTGTCCAAGCTCCGAGACTTGGCTTTCGAAGTTGATGACATCTTGGACGAGTTTGCTACCGAAGCTCTTCGTAACAAGTTAACGAAAGATCAACAAGCGCACCGAAGTAAGGTAAGGAAGATCATTCATAGCTTCACTGCAAGTTTTGGTCCGAATGCTTTCTTGTTTAGATATAAGATGATGAACAAGATTAAAGCCATTAGTTCTAGATAGGATGATTTGATCACTTGGAAAAATGTGTTGCAATTAAGAGAGTTTGATGTTGGTAGGCCTAAGAGAGTCATTGAAAGACCACCAACTAGTTCTTTGGTGAATGAAGCTGTTGTTTATGGTAAGAATATGATAAAAATGTAGTGATTGATTTGCTTTTAATGGATAGTGATACTGATATTCAAGTTTCTGTCGTCCCCATTGTTGGCATTGGAGGAATTGGTAAGACAACTCTTGCTCAACTGTTTACAATGATAATATGGTCCAAGATTTTTTTCGACTTCAAAGCATGGGTGTGTGTTTCTGAAGATTTCAATATCGTTACGATAACAAAATCGATTTTGCACTTGGTCACTTGTGATGCATCATGCAATGATGTAAATGATCTGAATTTGCTTCAAGTCAAATTGAAGGAGAAGCTGTCCAAAAAGAAATTTCTGCTTGTTTTGGATGATATCTGGAATATGAGTTACAATGATTAGACCATCCTTCGATCTCCTTTCGAAGTAGGGGATTTGAGAAGCAAGATTCTTGTGACAACGCGAAACCAGAACATCTCATCAGTTATGAAAACGGTTCCGGATTACTCATTGAAAGAACTGTCAAATGATGATTGTTTGTTCATTTTAGCTCAACATTCCATAGGAGCCAAAGATTTCAGTGGTCATTTGGACTTGAAAGAACTTGGAGAACAGATTGTGAAGAAGTGTAAAGGCTTGCCCTTAGCAGCTAAAACAATTGGAGGCCTGCTTCGAACTCGTGTTGATCCAGATGCATGGAAAGATGTATTGGAGAATGAGATATGGAATTCATCAGAAGAGCAAAGTGGCATAATTCCAGCTCTAAGGCTGAGCTGCTATCACCTTCCACAACATCTAAAACAATGTTTTTCGTATTGCTCAATTATCCCTAAAGACTATGAGTTCGGAGAGGAGGAAGTAGTGCTGTTATGGATGGCAGAAGGAATGTTGCAACAAGTAAACACTAAAAGGCTGCAAATCGAAAAATTAGGTAGCATGTACTTATCAAGATCTTGTGTCAAGGTCTTTCTTTCAAAGATCTAGCAGGAATAAATCTCAGTTCATGATGCATGACCTCATCAATGATCTAGCTCGATCAGTTGCAGGAGACATATGCTTTAGACTAGAGGGTGATGAGAAAATTTCGAGCTGTGCTCGATACTCATCCTTTCGTCGAAAGTAGGTATAATGGATTCAAAAGGTTCCATATATTCGGTGATGCAGATCATTTACGAACATTTATGTCATTTATGTTGCCAAATGATGGAGACTGCTACCTATCTAACAGTGTTCTTATTGATTTGTTACCGAGATTGAGACACTTAAGAGTGCTTTCTCTTGAAGGGTTCTACATTACCAAGCTACCAGATTCAGTTGGTGATCTGACACATATCCGCTACCTTAACTTCTCTTACACTAAAATCAAAAGCCTCTCTGAATCTATATGTACACTCCTCAACTTACAAACATTGTTGTTGAGAGGCTGCGATTGCCTTAAACACTTACCGTCTGATTTGAGACTTTTAGCCAATCTACAGTATCTTGATATTACTGATGCAAATTCAATTGAAGGGATGCCGTTTGGAATCGGTGAATTGATTGATCTCCAGTCAGTGTCCAACTTTGTTATAGGCCAAGGTGTTGGATATCAGATAAGAGAGCTGAAGAATTTATCTGATCTCAAAGGTCAACTTTCTATCTCAGGATTGGAACATCTTGTCAATGCTCAAAATGCAGCCGAGGCTATGTTGTTCAGTAAGTTCAGCCTTGATGAACTAGAATTGAAGTGGAGTGCGGACGTGAAAGGTGATTTACAAAACGCAGGAGTCGAAAAAGAAGTGCTGACCTTACTTCAACCGCATAAGAAACTTAAGAAACTCTCCATCAAGTGTTATGGTGGTCAGACATTCCCGACTTGGGTCGGAGATTGTTCATTAAAAAATTTAATGTTCTTAGAGTTTGAACATTGCCACAAGTGTACTTCATTACCAGCACTTGGACAACTGCCGTTTTTGAAGGCCCTTTATGTCAAAGGAATGGATTATGTCAATAAGATAGGTGTTGAGTTCTATGGAGAAAATTGCCCAAATGCATTTCCAGCATTAGAGATTCTTCGTTTCGAAGAAATGCCAGAGTTGAAGGAGTGGAATACATACCAAGCCGATGAAAAAACCGGAAACTTCAATTGCCTCCGTGTTCTCTCTGTCAAGAAATGCCCCAAACTGTTGGGAAGCTTACCAAGCTATCTTCCTTGCTTGGAAAAGCTTGTGATCCATGACTGACAACTATTGGAAGTTTCAGTTCCAAAGCATTCCAGGTTGTATGAAATAGAAATTGTTGGCTGCAAAAGAGTGAGACATGATGGCTCTCTTGACCTTTGCTCAATCAAGAAGGCCACTCTCTCAAATATCACATGGTTTTCTTGTTTAAAATGGTTGATGTTAGGCTTATCACAAACCGAGTTTCTTCGGGTTGGTGGTTGTAGAGAGCTGCCTTCCTTGTGCCACAATGGAGCAGGATGGTTAGCACGATCAAGTTTCCTCCGGAATTTGGAAATCTTGAACTGTTCTCAACTTGTTTCAATGGGGATATCCATAGGAGAGCAAAAAGAAGAGGTGCAACAAATGGAAACACTTTGCAGTCTTGAACATCTAAGAATCAAGCATTGTGAAAAATTAGAGAAGTTATCTGCAACTATGTATAATCTTACATCCCTTAGGGAGCTAGAGATCGTAAAATGCCCGAAACTGTTGTCGTTTTCACACGATAACTTGCCTCTTACGCTAAAAGGGTTGGTGGTAAAAAATTATGATAATTTGAAGTGTTTATTAGATGAAGATGGTATGAACATCAGCAGAAGATCTTTACTTAGCCGTCTGATAATTGAACGATGCCATTCTCTAGCATCTTTATCATCAACAGGTGATTTACCTGTTAAGCTTCAACATCTGAAGATATGGAGTTGTCCAAAATTGGCCTATTTATCATCAAGTGGCTACTTACCTGTGAGGCTTAAACACCTGCGGATAGACACTTGCCAAATGCTGGAATTGATTGCAGATTCAGTTCACAACAACACTTGCCTTGAGTCCATTTTTATTGCCAGGTGTGAAAAAATTCAGTATCTGCCAGATGGATTGGACAAGCTCAGCCATCTGCAGCAACTGCATATCGAATGCTTTCGGAATCTGGTTTTGGTTTCTAGGTTGCCCTCGACCGGCCTACGTGTGCTGCATCTAAGCTGGTGCCGTAAACTCCAAGCTCTACCAAATGGCTTGCATTGCGTTACATATCTTCAGGAACTGGAGATATCAAACTGTCCATGTTTATCAACCTTTCCTGAAGAAGGTTTCCCTACAAACTTTACTTCGCTTACAATCTCAAAACCTGAAATTTTTGAAGGACTGATCCATTGGGGATTCCATAAGCTCACTTCTCTTAAAAGACTTGCAATCTATGAAGGATATTCAGACGGTGTAATGTTTCCACATGAAGGGAAAGGCATGATGTTGTCTTGTTCTCTAAGCAAACTCGCCATCAGCGATTTCCCAAATGTCGAAACCCTGTCTTCCAAGGGCTTTGAAAACCTTCCCTTCCTTGAATGTTTGTCCATTGTTAAACTTCCAAAGCTGAAATGTTTGCCCGGGAGAGACATGCTTATGTCTTTGTTGGAATTATATATCCATGACTGTCCATTGTTAAAAGAAAGTTGCAGAAGGGATGAAGGGAAAGACTGGTCCAACATTGCTCGCATCCCTTTTGATCAGATTGATAATAGATTCATCTATGATTCAGAGGAAGAAGAAGAAAGTGATTCAGAGGAGTAAAAGTGATACAAGTCCAAGGTATATTAATATTACTCCAATTCTTCATTTTTCATAAATTCTTCAACACATTCGAAATATAGTTACGAAATATGAATTTTTAAATAAATTATAACCTTGTATATATTCATATATGATATTCATCCGAGTTTCATAGATTAGTGTAACTAATATCTGAAAAAAAATTATTTATTTTCACTTCCTCTTTTTCATGCAGTTTGGGATTTGGGAAATGTATGATCCTATAACACCCTTCAGCAGCAGCAACAATTCTAAACAGTGTCAGCAGCAGTGACACCCGTGATATCCCAATTTTTCTTTTCCTCTACATTATTTTATGTCCCATACATTTATGTTTAAATATTCAAGCTCAGTTAAAATCAAAAAAATAAACAATATAAAATACTTTAATATAAATATTAAAAATATATTAAATTAATATGCTATATTTAAAAAAATTATAAAAAGTGATACGAGCATATTTAAACCGGTTTGAATTAATTATTTATAAATATAGTTAGATTTAGAAAAATTCAAAATTATATTTTGAATAGAGTTAATTTATATTTAAACAACTATGTACAACATTGATAATATACATGAGTTAGAGCTAACCTATGGGCATTTTCAATCGAGCCAGCCCATAGCTCAATTTTTTAAAAATTTTACCTAAATCTATTCGAACCAGGCTTGAATCTGAAAATGTCCATTTCACTACTTTATAATAATAAAATATTGAAAGCATATTTATATATTTATACAATCAAATTCAAATAAAATTATTAATTTTAATATTAAAAATTTAATTCAAGTTGGTAGGGGTGAAATCAGAATTGTTAATAAGAGGGGCCGGGGTATTATTTTTATAAAATATACATGTTCAAAGTACAAGCCAAGCCTATTTTTAACAATGTATTTTTAAATTCGAGATAATTTTTATTATTAAAATTTAAAAATAAATTAAATGCTGAATTTGTATTAGATATTATAATTATTTAAATTTTTTTACTTAATTAATATTTAAATACATTTATACTTAGATATTGCAATTATTAAACTTTATTTTTATCAGATTAATATTTAGATACTAATTTGTATTCATTTTCTAAATTAAACTAAAAATGTTACTAACTTTATAATAAAAAAATTATAAATTTTATTAAGGGAATCAAATTAAAAAAAAAAAACTTTGGAGGACCAAACACAAAATTATCTTTTTAAAAAAAATTACTAATTATAATATCAAAATAAAAATTTTAAAACCTAAAAACTTAATAATTATTTTTAGAAATTTAGAAAAGTCGAGCCATGCTAGCCCACTTAAATTCACCTCTACAAGATGAGCTAAATAAACTTGAACTATGTAATTCAGCTCTTGGATAAATATGCCCGAGCCCATGGTTTTGAATTTTTCTTTTTAAAAGCAAAAAATTAATTTACATTTTTTTTATACGCACAATTGTCATCATTTGTTTTATTGTTTGAGTTTAATATTGTTCAGGTTGGGAGTGGTATTTTGATAAAGCCCTCCCTATAATGTCGATTTCAAAATTGAAATTTGATTTAAATATCTCAGGAAGAAGTTCACTCCCACTTCTTCTAACCACTTGTTGATAAAATAATTTAAATTTTAGTAATATATATGTTGTAGAAAAATTTAACACAATTATACCGAACATCAAAATTTAATGTTGCAAATTATTAATACTTTTAAGTTTACATAAATATTAAATACTTTAAATACGATGGTCACACAATAAAATACACGAACACAAGGATAAATAAATTAGGGAACAAAGCTAGAATTTAGGTGCAGAGCTCACGGGCAACGCCCAACCTGGAATTTGGCACATCGAAAAGGATCCTATGATTCTGTTGCTGCATATTGGCTATCACATTCAGCACAGAATTTACATTATCCGGTGCCGATGCCATCGCCAAACATGTGATGCTGCCTGCTGTGCTGTGGATTAACAGGTTGTCTTGTGGCAGTGTCACGTTCATGCTGGTGAACATAAACGTTATCGTCGGAGCCACAATCGGGACTGTGTAACATGTGTCGAAACCGCCAAGAGATGTTACGTTGGCCACCTTAACTCGTCTTCGAAACTCGTCTCGGACGGCTACATAGACTGGTTCAACTAGCCGAGTGAAAACGGTACCTGAAATTTTAGATGCCAAAATTATAGTGATATTTTAAATTACGCTTTTTTTAGTTAAATTTCATGAAACATTTAATGAAAATAATTTAAAAAAAAAAAATCAAAAGTAAGTACACTATATTCAACAGTTGCAATTGGAATACAATAATACATCATGTTGTCATTATTATGTTTTCAACTTTAGAGACAACTGATAAGATTGGAATTATGCCTAACATAAAAAAGAGCTTTAAAAATTTCAACATTTAAAGTTTGAATTTAATTTAATAAACATATATTTTAATTATATAATATATTATATTATTTTTTATAATTTTTCATCACATAAAAATTAAATAATTTAAAAAAAAAAGCAAATATTTTGATAGAATAAAAGGCAAAAATTACCAGAATCAATAATAGTGCCAGCACCGCTGGTAGGATTGAAAGCAATGGCAGATGGTGGGATATCAACAACTTTGTTTCCAACTCTAATTCCAATCAAATTCACAAAGTAAAGCGATGGTCTCCTCGGGTTCTTCAGTAATGGGGTGTATTTGATCCTCACTGGCTGCCCAACTGGCCCAAGTCTCAATGACCCAGAAAAGTTCGCGGACCTAAAATTAGGCAAACAGTATGAAAATGTGGATTGGTACAGGTCTTGGGTCTGAGATAGAAGGGACAATGGACCCCGGCCGAGCCCCAATAGACCTTGTGGTGGCACCGAGTTGCCGGTTGTCTTTTGCAGGCAACCGAAAGTGTAGCTAGAGACAGAGTCGTTGGCTAAGATGAATGTGTCCTGTAAGAGGTTTGCTGCAATGGTTGAACCCCCGTAGGTCATGTTGAATATGCAAGTGTTGCCACTGCCATCGCAGCTCGGATTTTGTACCTGACTCCATCACGTCATGCAAGTGCTTTTAAGATATTAGATTGACAAGGTACATGGAAAGTTGTTAGATTGGCAATGGATCAAAGTGGTGCAGATGTTGGGATTGTCTTGTCCAAATTCTGTTTCACTTTGGTACCATATTCGTGCAGGTGGATGTAATTAGAAAGTGAAAGTGGAGCAATCATTTATTAAAGTTAAGGATAAAAATCAGATTGGATCCTAAATCAGTGGTGAGTCCATGTTCGATGGGTATAATAAGTCAAATAAACATTAAATCAGTCAAAAGCTAATTCGACAGCTAAAACATATTTAAAAAATCAATATTGAATATTTACATTTAATAAGTATTAAACCAATAAATTATTTCCTATTGAGAATTGGAAGTAATTTAATTTTTATATTTTAATTTAATTCATATATTTTTTGAATTATTCAATTTTAATCTATTTATTTTTTTGAATTTTAAAATTTTAACCTACATCTAAAAGGTACTAGTAAAATTTGATTAGTTAAATTCTACATTTAATATGCTTGTAGTTATAAATTTAATCAATATTTCTAATTAAATCATTTTTAATCTTTATATTTTTCTAATTTAAATGTATTAATTAATTTTGGTGAGTAATATGAAAATAACAATCATGACATAGTATTTTAGCCCCATCAAATTTACAAAAATATCTTAAAAACTACTCCTGCACCCTTTGGCTGCCGAAGCTTTACAAAAATAACTTCCACATTTGGAGCAAATCTGTGTAAAATCTTAAGATGGATAGGGTTTTGGCATTCATAGGAAGTTGTGGAGAAATGAAAGGTTGGGAGGTTACCTGCTTGCATTGAGGAGCTTGGCAGCCGAGGGACTGGAAAGTGGTGGATTTAGCATAGTCAAAGACAGTAGAAGAGCAGCCAAGGCAGCCAGTGCAAGGTATCCAAGCGGCATCATTGCTAGTATCCATGGCCATAAGCAAGGTTTGAGGTGGGGTTCCAATGCTGGCCCTCACGATATAAGTGGGACTTTGCACAATCTGCCTGCCAGAAGCTATCGGCACCACAGATTTCTTAGCCACCAGGCTCGACAAAAATTGGAGCCTGGCCTGGTCCTTGCCTTGTGTTTGGAGCACATCTTCTTCCCATGACAGTGGCTTTGAGGGCTTGAAGGGTGAGCAGGGACTGTAGATATGGAACACTTGGAGGTTTGAACCTTGGTCTTGGGTCTCACATTTGGGGTTCAATCCTTGGGCTACTGAAAACAAGAAGAAAACCAGAGAAAATATGTGGGTTTTCATAGTTTTCTCGGAATGTGTAAATTTGTTTGATGGTTTAGAATGATAGAATAGAAGTGGGAAGCTTGCCTTCTAATTGGATTGGAGTGTATGTATATACGTTGTATGTATAATTATATAGAAGTGGGGAAACCTTCCAAGTGGAGTGGAGTGACATACATACTGACATATAGTTTAGTGGGTTGTTTTGCTTAACAGACTGTATTCCATTTGCTGTTTTTGGAGGCCCGGACCTCTCATCCTTGTCCAATTCTACCTAAAAATAATATCTATTTGAATCATTTCCATGTATATTATTCTCCTTATATTTATATTAATTTTTAATATTAAAATAATATTTTAAATATTATATATTTATACAAAGTTAAATACTTTATTAATTTATGTTACATAAAATTATGTGGTCTACAAGTAATATTTTGTCCACTTTCATCACATTTTCAACACATTATGTCACAATGAGAGAGAAAGAGGGGTTTTGAGCATGTTTTAGGGGTCAAGCTTTATTTGAAAATCTATAGGAAAAAAAAATTTGGGTTTTTCATTTTTCTCGTGTGTGCGTGTGCGCTCATGAACTTCTGCTTGCCAATTTAATAGAAAAACTAAAGGGATTTTATTGCCACTTTACAAGCAGCAAAAAGTGGCTTTTGTGATATGGTAACCCTTTTCTTTAATGTTTATAAATCAACATTTGGAGAATGATTTGGTAACATTTTTTTTCCCTTTAACTTAAATTTAATGATTTGGTTCTCCTGTAATATTATAATTTAAATCTTGGTCTTGTTAAATATTTCAACTATTTTATATGTACTATTATTGCTGTAATTAGTTACTAATATTTCAACTATTTTATGTGTATTGCAAATAAAATGCCTAGAAGAAGATTGCGAGATCTAAGTATTGTTCAAAATCTTCCAAATTCAGAAGAAACAAATAGTGAACACCAAACTGCTATTGGATCTTCGAGTGATAGTTCTGTTAATCTTGACGACATTGATAACCGAATTATTACTGAAGTTTTGGGTCCTGAAAGGTATGATCGAGTTCGATTTCAAGGATCTTTATTAACCCAACCCAATATTTTGGATCCAGCTCACAACAACACATGCCTTCGGGGAATCAGGCTCAAGCTGAAGTTCAGAGGTTAAGAGACCAGATGGCTCAGATGCAAGTGAGCATAGTTGAGCAAATTGCTCAAATTAAAGTGAAGGCAGCACCGAGAGAAGTAGAGGCTCAAAGAAAATATGAAGAACTCCAGCTACAACTTAAAGCAGAGGCACCAGCGAGGGAAGCAAAGGCAAGCAGAAAATATGACGAACTCCAGCTACAACTTCAGAATATGATGAAGTTGTTTCAGCAGTCGTAGAATCTGCCATCTTAGACGTTTGTTTTCTTATTGTAAGAATATTTTAACATTATAACTTTTGGATATAATACATTTTGTTATTTCATTTATTAATTTAGATCATATACATATTTCTTTCATTGGATTTGATGTATCATTTAGATTTACGATTTTTGGTTGGATTTGATGTTACAGGAAATTATGTTGACAATTCAGATTCTATATGAATGAAAATGGATTGCTAAAAATCTGCTAAAGTTAGTGGCATTTTTTCCACAAACACCACTAAAGAACATGAATTTTAGCCGCGGTTTTACCATAAACGCTGCCAAAGGTCGTGTTCTTTAGCAGCATTTGTGGTAAAAGCATCGCTAAAGGTCATGTTCTATAGTGGTGTTTTTCCACATAAACACCGCAAAATTTAGTGACGTTTTTTGCGGCGCTTATCAAAATGCCACAAATAGTTAGCGGTGCTTATAGGCCCAAAAAAAGGCCGCTAAAAACCTATTTTGCTGTAGTGAAATAAGAAATATACACTATTGTGAATATTTTCTAAGGTGTTTCAATAGTTGCAAATGAATAATAAAAAATTATGACACTTTGTTTTTAATTAAAAGTTGTCATTATTTATAGTGATGAGTTATGTCTCTTAAATTTAAAAATTATGTCACTTGATTATTAACAAATAGTCATAATTATTCAAGTAGATATCTATTGAATAATTATGTTTATTGCTAAAGATATGACTATCCATTTGGATAGTTATGTCCTTATTAAGAAACATGATACCTCTTATAAATAGGAGTAAAATTTCATTTGTATAACACACCCAAAAACGTAGAAACAAAGTTTCTTTTTATTCTCCCACCATATTTTATATTTATAGATTATTCTATATTTGTTATAGAAATTGCAATCCTTGCTATGCTCTGCTCAGTACTCAGTGGACTGTTTTTGTCAGTGCAAAATGTAGACAGTTATTGGGCTTCATTGTATCCTAGAGGTTCATTTGCCAATAACTATTTTGCACACCATAATATAGGTGGGAGCGAATGAAACCTTAAAGAAAGTGACATTAATACACACCTTAAAGTCTTTGTTAATTAATAATAAGTTTATTTTTATCCCCACGCACCAACATTGTGAAGGTAAACAATGTTGATGTTACTTGGTTACTTTCTACTATTTATGTCGGTCCTTATTTTTAGGAGCGCTTGCCCTTCTAAAAAAATCTTAATTCAATTCATGATGTTTATTATCTGTCTTGGTTATTGGTTACTTATTTTAATGATGTGCTTTGTTTCATTGATAAAAGAGGCAGGAAACCATTGAATAATGCTCGTTTAAATACTTTTTAGAATTGCTTGGATTCTTGTCTTTTATCTGATATTCCTTTTACTAGCCCTCATTTCACTTTGTCCAACTTACGGTCAGGTTCAACACTTATACAAAAATGATTTAATCTTGCCCTCACAAATTCATCTTGGCAAACGCTCTTCCTTGAGGCTTCGATTTCTTACCTCACCCATACCCACTCGAACTACTGCCTTGTGCTACTCTCTTTTAAAACTTATAGACATCGCTTTTTGGTCCCAAGCCCTTCCGTTTTGAAACAATAAGGTTTCATCATCAAGGTTTTTTCCCTCTCTTATCATCATCTTGGAGTGATGGTCATTTAACCTTTTTGCTTCTATTAGGAATACTCAGCTAGCTCTTTCTATCTGGGACAAAGATATTTTAGTAATATTCATGATAAAAAGAAAATACTTTTGACACGACTTGCGAGCTGTCAAAAAGCCCTATCTCATCACCCCTCAGATTTTCTTTCATCCCTTAAACAAAAAAACCTTTTGAACAATTATAACTCCATTCTGGATTTCAAACAAGATTTGTGGGCTTTTAAATCTCGTTCAAATTGGATTTTAAATGGTGAAAAAAAATATAATTTTTTTCATATTCCACCTTAAGGTAAAAGGAGAATTGATGCTCCTTTTTACGGTAGTTTTTACAGAAAACATTGCTAGAGCTAAACTTCTAAGGCAATGGTCTAGTAATAAGAGTAACGTCGGAGGAAGATGCTTGAACCAGCCTCAGATGAGTCTCCTCAAAAATAAGTTCTTTAAGAGCAATGTTTAAGGATGGAAGGGGACTCCAATATAGCAGAGAGGCTCGAACTGGCTCATACTCAGGGCAAAGTGCCATGAATACTTGAATAAGGCGAAGATGATCCTCATTGATTTTGGCTTGGGACAATTGAGTCTAGATCAGCTTCACTTTGGCTAAAAAGGCATTCAGAGATTGTCCGAGCTCTTGCTTGAGACTATGCAATGTACTATATAGTTAGAAATAGTAATGTAACATCCTAAATTTGGGCCTAGAATAAATGGGTTTCATGGGTTCAGAAAATGGATTTTTGTCGATCGAAAAAAAAATTATGATTTGCATGTTTAGTTTAATTTTTTGGTGATTTAGGAAGGGTTGGTAGTGTTGGAAAAGTCCTAGGCTCGATCAAGTGATTTAGCAAAAATTTTGTTTTACCCTTAAGAGTGGTTGGTGTTTTAGTTAGAAGGCTTTTAAAATATTTTTGGGTTGAAGATAACCTAATGAAGTAGGTGGTCTGGTGGCTTGGGGCGTTCTCAATAAGCTGGAGGTCAAAGGTTTAAGTCTTGGGTATGGCAAAAAAAAAAAAATTCGCATATGTTAGTATGAAGGCCGGAGTTTAGGCCTTATAATTAGTTGGGGCTGTTTCATGACACAAGGAAACGCCTGGCCCAATGGCAAAGGCGTTAGGAGCAGGAGGGGGAGCAACGTTCTAGTTGCGTTGTGCGCGAAATGTTGGGTTTTTTCTTTTTAAGTAAACCTGGAGCACGGAATGAAGGTTGATAATTAATTGGGAAGGAATTATGACTCAAATGAAACGGGCGGCGCAGTGGCAAAGGGAGTGTGTCATAATGAAGTGGTTAGAGGTTCGAAGTCGGGTGTTGGTCAATATTTTTAGATTTCTTTGGATGATTCGGTCGCTGGGAAAATAGGCTTTAAAAGAAGTTGACAACGGAATATATCACAAGAATGGTTGTGGTGTAGTGGCTGGTAGCGTGTGGTGGTTCCTGCAGGTCTCGGGTTCGAGTTGCCTTGTGCGCAATAACTTGAAATTTTGCTGCTGGCGTGGGAAGGTGTTTGAAGTGGACCAAAACACCAATTGATGGCTGTTGTTCGAGGGAAGCAATTTGAATGTTATTCAAATTGGATTTTTGGCTAGTAATGGAATTTTTGGATGAGGATTGAAGATAAAATTTAGTGATAATAAAGGAAATTAATTGGTGATAAGTTTGAGTCGATTAGGGAGTGTAGGTTTATTCTATTTATTTATTTATTTATCTATTTTAGTATATATGGGTACCGAATTTTCCCTTTTTATTTGTAGAATTTTTAGTTATTAGGAAGGGCACTTTCGATTTTTGATAGGTAAGTGCCGAAATTTCTATAAATAGGGGGGTTAGCTCATTAATTTCGGCATTTGAACCCTACTCTTTTCTTCTTTCTCTGTGCCGAAATTCTCAGTCTTCCTCTGCAATTTCTTTTCTTTTGATTTCTTCAAAAGCTAAAACCCTAAATTCTCTTCCCATCTCCATAGCCGAATCTTTTGATCTTTATTATTATTCACTAAAAGCCGAAACTCCCCATTGAATTCTTCTAAAAGCAGAAAAACACATCAGCCTTCTCTTGTTCATACTTTTTTGGGATTCCATAAAAGCCGAAATCCTTAGATCTCATCTCCTATGTCTACCAAATTTTCTCTGGGGTATCTACTTGTGCCGAATCTCGAAGGAAACTGAAGGTAAGTAGTGATTCTTAAGATTTTAATCTTTTCCGGCTTTTTAGAGACTCTAGCCGAATGGCTATAAGGAACTAATCTTAAGTTTTTCTTTTATTTGCGGCATTCCGGGATTTGAAGGGGGATTCATTTGCTTAGATCTCTAAGTCAGAGTTCAGTAACACTCGAATCGTGTTACTTTTGTGATTTCAAGGGGAGGCCTAATCTTCTTAATCTTCCGGCTTTTGAGCAAGGTTTTAGACTAAATGTTGTAGATCCAGATAGTAAATATTTAACTAAGGGAGTAAAACTACGCGATATCAGGTGTGTAACTTCTCACACAATTAGATTGAATGTTAATATATATAAGTAATAAGTCTGCTACACTCTGTTAAATGCCGAAATCCTGGCATAACGTTTGAAAACCCGAGAAGGGTAAAGGCTAAATATCAGGTTAGTGTTTTCTACCATTCCTCAGTGAATGTTTCTGTTAAAAATGATATGTTTTATACGTCAATTTTTATGTATACTTGGGGTTGGGTGATTGATGAAAAGGGGAAGTGATCTGTTCTGGTGGCTTATGCCATTTCAGCCTGGTGACTTTGTCACAACTCTGTTTCTGGTGGCTTTTGCCATTTCAGCCTGGTGACTCTGTCACAACTTGACGATGAGCAGCTAACTGCAGCATGACTGCCATCGATGGTGTGTAGCAGTGTGGGTTGATTGTAGAAATCCCCAATGGTGTGATTGGCAGGTAAGAGTGGTGTGTAGTGGATGGAAACCTAGGATTGGATGGGGTTTTATGTATGTTATCTACTATATTATGTTCTATATTCTGATCTGTGGGTTAAGGCCCAATCTGATGGTGCACGAGGGTTGCACACTGAGTCTCGCGACTCACCCTATTATTTTTAACAATTTCAGGTGGCACTTAGTGCACCAGACCGGGCTGGAGAGGAGAGCAAGGTGGCCATGCGACAGAGTACTGAGGATTTCGCAAAAAGACTTTATTTTATTTATTTTTAAAGAATATGTTTTAAGTGGGTTTTAAATACCGTTGTAATAAGGCCATGGGCCATTAACTTTATATTTTCAGTTTTTGGGCTTTTATCATTATTAGACACTTAACTTTAATTAAACTAAGGCATGTATTTAGATTTCGGGTTTTCAAGTCATAAAAGCAACTGATAAAATTTATATCTTATTTAAACTTACCAAGTTATTAAGTTTTCTCGAACAAAAGATTAAACACCTAAAAGGAATTATATATGTTTTTTCGGAAAAAGGCGATACGTTTTTATAAAATCTTCTTAGTGACATGCCAGATCCGGCTGTAGTGTTTGGGCCGGGTTTGGGGTGTTACAAGTAAGCAAGACCAGTGGTTCAATATCAAGTAGCAAGAAAATCCCAAATCTCTTTATTTTTTCAAACTCATCAAACTGCGCATAAATGTTAGGAACAGAAGTATTACAAAATCAAGTGATAATCTGATAATTCTTACTATCCCAATCCACTAAACGATCTTTGTACTTGGTAACAGTCTCATCCATCTTACAAACAAGTTGAATATCATATCCGGTAACAATGCACCACAATTTTCAACCAATAAGGAAGCTACGCATCTTGAAAGCCCAAAGGTTATAATTTGCTCTATCCAGAATAGCATAAATGGAAAGGGAAATCTCCATTTTCTCCATGATAGAGATAGATCAGATAGAAAGATAGTGAAGAAATAGGAGCTAAATAACAAAAAACGATGGAAGCAATTGGCCAATAGATAGAAAAGGAGAAAGAGTGATAATGTCTAAAATAGAACCAAAAGAGTAGCGGAAAAAAAAAAGGGGGAACCTGAGCTCTTGATACCATATTATGAAACTTAGGAAAAGAAAGATGAATGAATTTCTATGTATCTATTGTTGTACAAGTGCTAGGTATTTATATTAGTTCCTAGGAACTATACATGGAAACAAACTAGACAAAATCCTAATTTATATGCTAGAATCATGCTAGAATTAAATTACATGCTAGAATCATATTTACATTAATAATACAGATTTACATTAATAGAGGCTTATTCACCACCCGAGTTCCCATTGGGCCTTTATCTTCATTTGAAACATTTAAATTGTAGAAGCAATCACTCTCGTTCTTTGATTATTTGGAATACCTTAAAAAGTGTTCAACTTCTCCTTGAAATGGGCTTTAGCTAGTTTGTTTCTACTGGATCCTCAATGTCTTTCTGGTTTGATAATTAGATCGAACTTGGTCCCCTCAGAAACCAAATTACTCTACCCTTTTCAGATAATGGATTTGCTTTAATGGTGCAAGAGTTTTTCTCTAATATTTTACGTTGATATTTTGCTTACACAAGTAGCAGTGGCATCAACTTCAACAATAATAGATCTTTGGTTGTATATTGTAGGACTTTATTGGAGACCTTCTGATGTAGTCGTTTGCTTCATGTTTTACGGAAAGGAAACTTGTGTGGTGATTGTAGTAACCCATTTTGCCCGGAAATAGAAAATAAATAATAAAATAAAACCAATGTCCATTTATACAGTCCATTTCAACAAGCCCAAAACCCAAACAACCCAAAACAGATCCCTAAGCCTGTTACACAGAGCCTAAACTACCCATGGCCCAATAGTAGCGTCTAGCCCAGTGCCCAAAAATGCTTCAGCAATTGGAAACCCGAACCCTAGGGTTTCCCTTTCTCGCGCCGCAAGTACCAGCCTCGACACCAACCCTCGGTCACGCCGACATCGACGCCGGACTTCTCGCCATCACCTGCAAAAAGGAAAGAAAAGACAACAATAATGGCAGAAAACGAGTAGAATAGATTTTGTATTTATTTTTCTTCTATTTTCTTTGGGCTATAAATTTGTAAACAGAACACAAAAACGGGAACACGAAAAAATACAAAGAAACAGATATATACCTTGTCGAAACCATTTTTTTGTTGGAAAACGGGCCAACTTTAAAAAGAAAAATGGAGTCGCCACCAATCTTTTTTGAAGTGTGATTGGGCCACTTTAGAAAACATTTTGGTCTACAAATTTTAAGAAAACGGGATCGAGAGTCGGTTACGCACGAGGAAGGATTAGCACCCTCGCAACGCCCAAAATTGGTATCTTATTGATTGATTAATGTCCTTAATGTCGAAAATTAAAAAAGATTTTAAAATATGAATCTTTTTAAAAAAAATGTTTGGATAACTTGAATTGGATATCAAAACTCTCTTGTTCCGAAAAGATGAAATACCACATCCAGCACGATAGGAAATGATGTTTCAAACCCTCGATACTAAGATCATTTCATGATTTCCAAAACCCATGTATTGCGATCTGAAAAAGGGTATGTCACTATTTGGGTAAACTAAAAACCGAAACCCAGCACAATTGGGTACGATTCCTAGAATTTTCAATCATGAAATATTGCCTTTATTTCAGAAAACCCAGTCAAAATTTCTGAAGGATGTTTGGTCGTTTGGACGAATAGAAAACCGAAACCCAGCACGATTGGGCACGAATCTCTCGAACTTCCAAACACGAAACATTGCCTTATTTTCAAAGACATGATCAAAATCTTTAAAGGATCTTTAGTGATTTAGACGAACGAAAAATCGAAGCCCGGCACGATTGGGCAATATTTCCCGAACTCCCAAACACACAAAATTACCCTTGTGAAACCCTTTTTATGAATTTTTTTTTAAAAAAACAAGAAAAAATATTGAAATGTGAACACGGTAATAATAAGGGAGAACAATAATAATAATAATAATATATGTACATGTATAAATAATAACAAATAAAAAGATGATAATAATTCTAATGAATGTAACAAAAAAATATAGTAAAAACAAATAAATATGACACTACAATATAAATATGATAATGAGATAGTAACAACATTAAGCAACAAAACATACACCAAGAAGAAAATAATAATAAAATTAGAATAATAGTATTAAAAAAATAGTAGCAAAAAAAATATTAATAATAGAAATATAAATATAATAATATACAAAAAGAATATATAAAATTATAGTACGTATAATAGTAAGTATATAATTATAATAATAGTACTAGTAAAAAAAAACAACATTTATCAATAGAACAATAATAATACTTGAAAAACAGTAGTGAAAATAAAAGTGATATGAATAGTAACTATAATAATTATTAAAGTAATAGTAAAAAAATAATAGTATTAATTAAAAACATAGTTAAAAAAATTAATAATAATAAAAGTAATAAATATAATGATAATAGATAATAAAAATAATAATATATATAATAACAGTAGATATAATATAGAGAATACGACTATAATAATAATATACACATAAAAGTAATAAACAATATTAAAAATAAATAATTTAATGATAAAATAGCCAAAATAAACGAAAAATGATTAAATTGAATCAAAAATAGGAGTTTTGGGGCAAAATTGCGAAGCAAATAAAAGGAAAAGGACCAAATTTAATTGTGCGCACATTCTTAAAGGACTAGACACGAAATTATCCCAAGTTTCCAAACACTGCGCCTAACGCGGACCAAATCGAAACGGCGCATAAAACTCGGGGGCAAATTTAAAAGAAAAGAAGAAAGTTGAAGAGGGATGCAATCGAACAGGGGCACAACAGGAGGACTGAAGGCGCAATTTACCCAATAAGGGTGAAATTGCGCAAATCCACCTGCAAAAACAGGTGACCACGTGGGGCCTTCCACTCTTAAAAGGCACCATTCCCTTTTAATCTTTAAAACAAAACAAAAAAAAACAAACACACATTTTCCTTTATTTCGGCTCTCTGTTTCCAAAAACAAAAACCAAACATCCATTTTCTCATTTTTTTAGGGTTTGAGTTCCCCTTCGCCGCCGAATTGCCGCCGTATAGCCATCAGTCCGGCGACCAACAAGTATTTTATTCCTTATTTCCTTTCTTCTTTATAAAAAAACTTTATAATAACCTTAAAAAAAAGAAAATCCCCTAAATCCCCAGATACAACTTCGAAAAGAAAAAAGAAATAAATAAATGGAAAAACGAATCAACGTTTTTCTCTTTGATTCCTTGTATTACTCTCTGAAGAAGCGTGAATATTGTGTGTTTTATGTAAATCGTCTAAAAAAGGTCCTTTTTACAATCGTTTGTATCTCTTTTATATCCTAAAAAAAACCCTAAAAATAGAATAAAATCAAACTACAACCCCCTTTTTCGTGTTGTATTGCCTCCTGTTTTGTAGGTGCACCATCGGAGGTGTGAAGGTATTAGACTCGGGGACACGAGACGTGCAACTTTGGAATACTGCTGACGGCGCAAGGAGTAATTGCTAGGGTTCCTGCTTTCTATTTTTCAGGTTGTATTGGGCTGAAGTTGTAACTGAGACATTGTAAATGGACCAATTTAACAGACTTTTTTATTTTCTTGATCTTGGTTAATGGGTATTGGGCCCCGGGTTTTAAATTGGGCCTTACAGCTGCCCTTCTTTGCTCGTTGTCGTGTAAGAAGAATAGAGCAAAGACTTTAAAAGGATCAATTTTGCCCCACCTGGTTGAATCTTGACACGATATTTCCTTTCTTCAGGTAGCTTTATTCCATCCACTGCATCTTCAGAGGTATAGGAATTTTGTTTCGATCCACTCTACTCCTGCTCAGTGGAAATAGGATCTGCTATCTTCAATCTGCTCCACTCCTGCTTAGTGGAGATAAGATCTGTATCTTCAGCCTGCTCCACTCCTGCTCAGTGGAGATAAGGCTATAAACTTCAGTCTGCTCCATTGAGATAAGACTTGCTGCTTTCGATCTGCTCCACTCCTGCTCAGTGGAGATAAGATCTGTATTTTCAGCCTGCTCCACTCCTGCTCAATAGAGATAAGGCTATAAACTTCAGTCTTCTCCATTGTCGATACATGGAGATAAGACTTGCTGCTTTCGATCTGCTCTACTACTGCTCAGTAGAGATAAGATCTGTATCTTCAGCCTGCTCCACTCCTGCTCAGTGGAGATAATGCTATAAACTTCAGTCTGCTCCATTGTCGATACATGGAGATAAGACTTGCTGCTTTCGATCTGCTCCACTCCTGCTCAGTGAAGATAAGATCTGTCCTCTTCAGCCTATTACCCTACTGCTTAGGAAATTAAGGCTTATTGTCTTTGATCTGATCTACTCCTGCTCAGTAAAGATAAGATCTGCATTTTTTAACCTGCTCCACTCCTACTCAGTGGAGATAAGGCTAGTGGCTTAAATCTGCTCCATTGCCGATACATGAAGATAAGATTCACCATTTTCGATCTGCTCCACTCCTGCTCAGTGGAGATAAGATCTGCTATCTTCAATCTGCTCCACTCCTGCTCAGTGAAGACAAGATCTGCTATTCTTTTAGCCTGCTCCACTCCTGCTCAGTGGAGATAAGGCTATAATCTTCAGTCTGCTACATTGCCGATACATGGAGATAAGACTTGCAATTTTCTCCACTCCTGCTTAGTGAAGATAAGATCTGTAATTTTTAGCCTGCTCCACTCCTGCTCAGTGAAGATAAGGCTAGTGGCTTAAATTTGCTCCATTGCCGATACATGGAGATAAGATTCGCCATTTTTTTATTTACTCCACTTCTGCTCAGTGGAGATAAGATCTGCTATCTTTCAGCCTTCTCCACTCCTGCTCAATGGAGATAAGGCTATGATCTTCCGATCTGCTCTACTCCTGCTCAGTAGAGATAAGATCTGTAATTTCCTGTAACTCCCATCAATTTTGCTACATTTTCCTCTGGGGAACTTACCTGTAGAATTGGTTTCATGGAGTCTATAATTATGCCAAATGATTATGCATTATCAATATTATGAATGGATGCAAAATGTCATGAGAATGATCCATTTTTAACTCTTGGGCCATCATTACTTACTGTTTATTAAGGCGATATCCCCAAAGTATGCCTTCTTCTTCTGCTGATACTTCAAACAGAGAATCTGAAGATGTGTTTACTGTTTAGACCCTTAGTTCAAAGGTTCCCAACCCTTTAAGCCTGGTGAGTTCTAAATAATTGTCCTGTTTCGGATTCATATATTATTTAGAGACTTTCAGAGTAATAAGCAAAACTTCTCTTGCGAAAGTGTTATTAGTTCATTAATCATTATTTCAATATGGAATGCTTGAAAAAAGATTATAAAGATGAATGAAACTGGAATTTATTCGGGACAAAACCCGTGAAGAATGAATTGAACAAAGGTAGCAAATTTTGCTAAGGTACAAAGACGAGTAAGGGTGGAATTGGTGCCCCAGATATCACAGCCTAAGCTTTTCTGTATGAACTTCTTGAAGACCACTCTGAGCTCAACATATATCTAAGAGACCTGTAGCACTTTGCCAATGCTCCGAAGATGTAGCATATCTCTTCATTATTAACTCAAGTACAGGATGGCTAGCGCATACCCCATTTGAATCGCCCTTTACAGGTTTTCAATTCAACTCTCCTTTGGTCTCAAAGTGCCCTTTGAGGGTTTTTACCTTGGCCTCTCCATTTTTTTTTTTGTTGAACCCAAGACGCCCTTTGCGGGTTTTCGCCTTAGTTCATTTTCCTTAAGCGAAGTACTTCTTGACTGAGTCTGCATTAATCGAATTTGGCAGACTTTTGCCGTCCATCTCGGCAAGTATCAACGCTCCCCCTAGAGAAGGCCTTCTTTACAACATAAGGTCCTTCCCAATTAGGCATCCACTTTCCCTTGAAGTCTTTTTGTATAGGGAGGATCTGTTTTAATACCAAGTCTCCCTCATGAAATACTCCGGGGCGAACCTTATTGTTGTAAGCCCGCATCATCCACTTCTGGTACATTTAACCATAGCGAATGGCTCTTAGCCTCTTTTCCTCAATTAGATTCAGTTGATCATATCGGGATTAAACCCATTCTGCTTCGTCCAACTTCAGCTCTGATAAAACCCGGAGAGAAGAAATTTCAGCTTTAATAGGAAAGATTGCCTCCATCCCATAAACCAATGAGAAAGGAGTTGCCCCAGTAGATATTCTAATCGATGTTCGATAGGCGTAGAGGGCAAGCGGTAACTTTTCATGCCAATCCTTGTACGTCTCAGTCATTTTCCCTACAATTTTCTTGATATTTTTATTAGCTGCCTCAACTGCGCCATTCATTTTCGGGCGATATGGCGATGAGTTATGATGCTTAATGTTGAACTGCCTGCAGACTTCCACTATCATACTGTTGTTCAAGTTTAAAGCATTGTCAGATACGATCCTTCCTAGCATACCGTAGCGACAGATGATCTCTTTCTTCAAAAATTTACTAACTGTCGTCTTTGTGACATTGGCATATGAAGCTGCCTCTACCCATTTGGTGAAGTAATCAATGACCACGAAAATGAATCGATGTCCATTAGAAGCCTTCGATGAGATTGGCCTAATAACGTCCATACCCCACATTGAGAAAGGCCACGGAGAAGTCATAACATGAAGAGGTGAAGGAAGCACATGGATCTTGTCTCCATAAATTTGACACTTGTGGCATTTCTTGGCATAACGGATGCAGTCTCCTTCTATCGTGGACCAGTAATACCCGAATCTCATGATTTGCCTGGCCATTGTGAACCCATTGGCATGCATTCCACAGACACCCTCATGGACTTCTTCCAAGATTTTCCTAGCCTCAACAGCATCGACACATTTTAACAACACCTGATCTTTCCTCTTTTTGTACAGGACCTCTCTGTCTAAGACCTAGTCATTGGCCAGTCTTCTCAATGTTCCCATGTCATTTTCTATTGCTTGATCAGGATATTCACGGCTCTTCACATACTGCAGAATATCATGATACTAAGGATGACCACCTCTCTCCTCCTCTTCGTCAATATTGCAACAATGAGCCAGAGCCTCGCATATACTTATTTGGATAGCTTCATACCTTCTTGCTCATTCACTCTGATCATAGAAGCTAATACGGCCAAGCGTCAGCCATCTGGTTTTCATCGCGTGGGAGGTAAAAGAACGTGATATCATCAAACTCCTCCATTAGTTCCAAGACTAACTTTTGGTAACTGACCAATTTGGGATCTCTTGTTTCCCATTCCCCTTTTAGCTGATAGATCACTAACGTGGAATCTCTATATACTTCTAGCAACTTAACTTTGCGGTCTATGGCAGCTCAAATTCCCATAATACAGGCTTCGTATTTTGCCATGTTCTTTGTACAATCAAAATCTAACTTGTAAGTGAATAGATAATGATCTCCGTTTGGGACTATTAGGACTGCCCCAACTCGATTACCAATGGCATTTGATGCTCCATCGAAGTTCAACTTCCAAGGACGATCTTCTAAGGTATCTTCTTTAGTTGTTGCTACAAACATCAGATCTTCATTGGGAAAATCAAAATTCAAGGGTTCGTAATCATTTAGTGCTCTACTGGCTAGAAAAATCAGCTATTGCACTTCCCTTCACAACCTTTTGGTTCACATATACTATGTCAAATTTGGAGAGCAAAATTTGCTATCGGCCCATTCTTCCATTCAGAGCGGTCGACTCCATCATGTACTTGAGAGGGTTCAGTTTAGAGGTTAACCCAGTCGTATGGTACAACATGTACTGCCTCAACTTCCGAGTTGTCCATATCAAGGCACAACATAATTTCTCAATTGGCGAGTATCTCATTTCACAAGTGAATTTCTTACTGAGGTAATATATCGTCTTTTCTTTCTTCCCTGTTTCATCATGTTGGCCAAGCACACACTCCATTGAATTATCAATACCATCAAATACAATATCAATGGCCTATCAAAACTAGAGGGCATTAGCACTGGCGTATTAAACAAGTATTGTTTGATCTTGTCAAATTCCTTCTGGCATTCATCGTCCCAAATGCCTGGATTGTGTTTCTTAAGAAGACGAAATATGGGATCACACTTCTCAGTCAATTGCGAAATGAACCGAGCAATATAATTCAATCTTCCAAGAAAGCCTCAGACTTCCTTTTGAGTGCACGGTGGAGGCAATTCTTGTACGGCCTTGACTTTAACCAGGTCGACCTCGATTTCTTTTTCACTGACTATGAAACTGAGTAGTTCCCTTAATCTAACCCCTAAAGTACACTTGGCTGGATTGAGCTTCAGCTGAAATCTCCTCAACCTCAAGAATAGCTTCCTCAAAACCTGCACATACTCTTGTTCAGTTCGGGACTTTATGATCATGTCATCGATGTAGACCTCGATTTCCTTGTGCATCATGTCATGAAATAAGGTTACCATGGCCCTTTGGTATGTCGCTCCCGCATTTTTTAACTCAAATGACATCACTTGGTAACAAAAAGTCCCCCAAAAGGTTATGAATATGGTCTTTACCATCTCTTCAGGATGAATATTTATTTGATTGTATCCCGAGAAACCGTCCATGAAGGAGAAAAATAAATACCCCGCCGTGTTATCCACCAAGGTGTCTATGTGATGCAGTGGGAAGTTGTCCTTTGGGCTGGCCTTGTTTAAGTCACTGTAGTCGACGCACATTCATACTTTTCCATCCTTCTTAGGAACAGGGACAACGTTGGCTACGCATTCTGAGTAATTCACCACTTGTAAAAACCCAGCATTAAATTGCTTCTTGACTTCCTCCCTTATCTTTACGGAGACATTGGGTCTCATCCTTCGGAGCTTCTATTGAACCAACTTACATTGTCCTTTTATGGGGATACAGTGTACCGCAATGTCAGCACTCAACCTAGGCATGTCCTGATATGACTATGCGAAGACCTTTTTGAACTCTAGCAGAAGTCTAATGAGATCCTGCCTTGTTTTCTTGGTTATGCAGGTGCCGATTTTCACTTCTTTCCCAACTTCTAGAAGCACATTTTCAATTGTCTCTTTGTGAGGTAGAATTAGTTTCTCCTTCCGCTCTACCATCCTTAACAAATCCAGGGACAAACTATAATCTTCGTCATCTGCAAAATCCCGAGATCCCTCTAGGCACATGTCCCGCTCATAAGGGAATTCTGGGTCCATAGCAGTGTCGCTCATGAAGTCGATATCTAAGAACCTATGGTCAGTATGAAAGAGTACCCAATGAATTTGTGAATAACCTATTTATGTTATGATTATGAATGGAATAGAAAAGGAGTAAAAGAATGATTGCACGGTATGAATGGAAAAATATATTTTTATTGAAAATAACAATGGTTGAACATGAGCTTATTTTACAAAAGATCCTTATTGTTTCTAGGCTTGAAACAACAAGTGTATTTTGAACATTACTTTGTTTTAGTCCTAAAAACTACAGGAATTTATTTCGCAGTCCAGTTGTCCAGAACATTTTTAGGCTCGTAAGGGGAATACCCGCCAAGTTTTCTTCCTTCGCATCCTCTTCAAACACGGCGTTGATGTTCAAAGCTCTCATCATATCTTTAGCCGTTTCTTTATTCATATTCTTCAATCCTGAATAGATGATTCCTCCTGACACGAATGTATAAGATATATGGGGAAAAGTCATTGATCTCCATTTGACCTCAGCACCATTCGACCGTGCCCTCCGTCTCTCATATTTTCTTTCTAATTCCTCCTTTCTCTGCTGGGCATCTGGTCTATGCCCCAAACCAAAATGATCATGCTTGTCAACCAGTCCTAGCACTCTACCGGCCCTTGGAAATATTTTTCGAGTCCCCTCCCAAGCAATGCTCCTTTTCCTACTGTCAGCTGTAGGCCCATCCTTGTTGCTCTAGAGATTTTGGGCACCCGTATCTTGCTTCCTTCACTGATGAAAGTCTCATTTACAAACTCCAACGACCTGAATGAGCACTTTATAGCCTCCGTATCATTCTCTATGTATGGTGCATTACTAGTAACGGACGCGATGATATTCTCCTCTGCATTTATGGTTATCAACTAGCCCTCTGTCACCAACTTTAACTTTTGGTGTAATTATGATGGTACGACTCCCGCTGAGTGGATCCAATGCCTCCCTAATAAGCAATTATAAGAGGGCTTGATGTCCATCACGAGGAAATCTACTTCGTATGTATTTGGCCCGATTAGGAGGGGTATCTCAATTTTTCCCATTACTTTCCTTTCGGTGCCATCGAATGCTCTCAGTATATTTTGGCATGTTTTCATATGAGAGCTGTCTATGGGCAACCTGTTCAGTGTATATAGGGGCAAGACATTCAGCGCCGACCCGTTGTAAATTAATACCCCCAGTAATGTATACCTTTTGCATCGGGTAGTGATGTGTAAAGCCTTAGTGGATCCCATGCCCACTAGCGGAATTTCATCATCACTGAAAGAGATGAAATTGTCTGCGCTTATGTTACTAACGATGTGGTCTAGCTTATTTACCGAAATGTGTTCAGTGACATAAATTTCGTTCAACACCTTCATCAGTGCGCTCTCCATCGGTAGAGAATTTCGTCGGGAATAAACCAATGAGCTCTCCATTCAACGTTCTTTTCCTAGAGGTTCTGAAGAAACGCACTCTAGTTTTCTTTCGATATGTCGTCTCTTCTGGGCACTGCTGCCAACTCCTTTAATGGGGATAGTTCTAAGAAAAAACGTGATAAGAAACTCTACCTACCTTTCAGAAATGGCTATAGAACCAAACCAACAATAGCTGTGCGCATCCCATGAATCTACCTTCATCTACCTTTCGACATCGTTCAAATATCTAAACGTTTCGGCAAGAATCGCTGGTACTGGCGTAACCCTCTTATCAAGAAGATCGAATAAGTCAATAACTGCTTCATCTACATGTCTCAAATCCTTGGAGAAAATTACCAAGCTGTAGATAATGAAGGCAAAAATGTCAACTTTCCTCTTAATATCTGGATGTGCCACCATCAGGTCCCTCAAGCTCACCCAAGGAATGCATTTCCCTTCACCCTTTTACTGAATTCGTGACATGACCCATTGTTCGCTCATCCCAGTGATACTCATCAGCTTCTTTACAAAAGTCAGTGCATTAGCGGCCCTGAAGTAAACCTTGTTGACCCGAGCCCTCTGATTGTGAAGTAAAGCCGTATATTCTTCCACGATAGGCACCAAGTCCACTTCCCTAAACGTGAAACAGCTATAAGCAGGATTCTAATATTGAGTCATAGCCTGAAACAAGTGTTTGTCCACTCTGATGTCGAGTAAGTAGGGTAGATCACCATAATTAAGGTAGAAAAGCTGCTTGGTTGCTTCATCCCAACAGGCTCACATATCTCTTAATTCTTGGAGCTCATTCTATGTCACACTGATGCGAGTAAAGTCCCATAATTCTGATGTATACCCCTCGATTAAACTATCCCCCTTCTCAAGTTGTGTCTTCTCTGACCATATACGCACGATCGCATTATCTACTACTTTATCAAGGAATCCGTTCTCCATAACAAGCCTTCTAACTTAGTAATCAAAATAGGAATCGATGCCTTTTAAGTTTGAAATGACATGCAAACATGGCCAAAATAAAACAGGTTAGTATCGCATAATAGCAACCAAAGCAAGTAAAAAAAATGTCAAACCACTGTATGAGTAACCACTAAGGTTTAGCATGGCTCTACCTAGGGTAAGCTCTTATGGTTCACTATATGTGGTTTAGTTCTAAAGGAAGGGTACCTGAACCAGCAGATTCCTCAATCCTCACCCATTATAGGCTCATACAGATATAGTTCAGTTCAGGGGAATACATTTCCTGGTGGCCATGCGGAGGTGAAAACCTCACGGAACTATAGGTAAGGATGTATCTCGGAAGCAGTCCCCTAGCCCATACGGAGGTGAAAACCTCACGAAGGCATAGTTTCTCGTTCCCACTTAAAGGGTGTGACCACAACGGTCATGCAACATGAATGCAGAAATATCCTATAGGACTCAAACCACGACAAACATATGACGGGACACAAATTCATGCAATGAAAGAAACGAAATTAAAAATTTTATTTTCGATAAAAGGACATTGGCTTGACTCTCTTATAGTCCTCAGCGAAGTCACCAAGCTGTTGAAACCATTTTTTTGTTGGAAAACAGGCCGACTTTAAAAAGAAAAACGGAGTCGCCACCAATCCTTTTTGAAGTGTGATTGGGCCACTTTAGAAAACATTTTGGTCTAGGAATTTTATAAAAATGGTCTCGGGAGTCGGTTATGCACGAGGAAGGATTAGCACCCTCGCAACGCCCAAAATTGGTACATTATTGATTGATTAATGTCTTTAATGTTTTTTAAAAAAAAAATTTAAAATATGAATCTTTTTAAAAAAAAAATATTTGGATAACTCGAATTGGATATCAAAACTCTCTTGTTCCGAAAAGATGAAATACCACATCCAGCACGATACAAAATGATGTTTCAAACCCTCGATACCAAGATCATTTCATTATTTCCAAAACCCATGTATTGCGATTTGAAAAAGGGTATGTCCCTATTTGGGCAAACTACAAACCGAAACCCAGCACGATTGGGTACGATTCCTAAAATTTCCAATCATGAAATATTGCCTTTATTTCAGAAAACCCAGTCAAAATTTCTGAAGGATGTTTGGTCGTTTGGACGAATAGAAAATCGAAACCCAGCACAATTGGGCACGAATCTCTCGAACTTCCAAACACGAAACATTGCGTTATTTTCAAAAACATGATCAAAATCTTTAAAGGATCTTTAGTGATCTAGACGAACGAAAAATTGAAGCCCAGCACGATTAGGCACGATTTCCAGAACTCCCAAACACACAAAATTACCCTTGTGAAACCCTTTTTATGAATTTTTTTTTTAAAAAACAAGAAAAAACATTGAAATGTGAACACAGTAATAATAAGAGAGAACAATAATGGGAATAATAAACATAATAATAATAATAATAATAATATATGTACATGTATAAATAATGACAAATAAAAAGATGATAATAATTCTAATAAATGTAACAAAAAAATATAGTAAAAACAAATAAATATGACAATACAATATAAATATGATAATAAGATAGTAACAACAATAAGCAAAAAAAACATACACCAAGAAGAAAATAATAATAAAATTAGAAAAAATAGTAGCAAAAAAATATTAATAATAAAAATATAAATATAATAAGATACAAAAAGAAATAAGCAAAATAATATATAAAATCATAGTACGTATAATAGTAAGTATATAATTATAATAATAATAGTACTAGTAAAAAAACAACATTTTTCAATAGAACAATAATAATAATACTTGAAAAACAGTAGTGAAAATAAAAGTGATATGAATAGTAACTATAATAATTATTAAAGTAATAGTAAAAAAATAGTAGTATTAATAAAAACATAGTTAAAAAAATTAATAATAATAAATATAATAAATATAATGATAATAGATAATAAAAATAATAATATATATAATAACAGTAGATATAATATAGAATACGGCTATAATAATATACACATAAAAGTAATAAACAATATTAAAAATAATTAATTTAATGATAAAATAGCCCAAATAAACGAAAAGGGATTAAATCGAATCAAAAATAGGAGTTTTGGGGAAAAATCGCGAAGCAAATAAAAGGAAAAGGACCAAATTTAATTGCGCGCACAATCTTAAAGGACTAGACACGAAATTATCTCAAGTTTCGAAACACTGCGCCTGAACGCGGACCAAATCGAAATGGCGCATAAAACTCAGGGGCAAATTTAAAAGAAAAGAAGAAAGTTGAAGAGGGATGCAATCTAAACAGGGGCACAACAGGAGGACCGAAGGCGCAATTTACCCATTAAGGGTGAAATTGCGCAAATCCACCTGCAAAAGCAGGTGACCACGTGTGGCATTCCCCCCCTAAAAGGCACCATTCCCTTTTAATCTTTAAAACCAAAAAAAAAAAAAAAAAAAAAAAAAAACACACACATTTTCCTTCATTTCGCCTCTCTGTTTCCAAAAACAAAAAAGAAACATCCCCTTTTCTCATTTTATTACGGTTTGAGTTTCCTTTCGCCGCCCAATTGCCGCCGTGTAGCCATCAGTCCGGCGACCAACATGTATTTTATTCCTTATTTCCTTTCTTCTTATTTTTTAAAAAAAAATTATAATATCCTTAAAAAAAGAAAATCCCCTAAATCCCCAGATATAACTTCGAAAAGAAAAAAGAAATAAATAAATGGAAAAACGAATCAACCTTTTCTCTTTGATTCCTTGTATTACTCTCTGAAGAAGCGTGAATATTATGTGTTTTATGTAAATCGTCTAAAAAAAGGTCCCTTTTACAATCGTTTGTATCTCTTTTATATCCTAAAAAAAACCCCTAAAAATAGAATAAAATCAAACTACAATCCCCTTTTCCGTGTTGTATTGCCTCCTGTTTTGTAGGTGCACCACTGGAGGCGTGAAGGCATTGGACTCGGAGACACGAGACGTGCAACTTTGGAATACTGCTGACGGCGCAAGGAGCAATTGCTAGGGTTCCTGCTTTCTGTTTTTCAGGTTGTATTGGGCTGAAGTTGTAATTGGGCCATTGTAAATGGACCAATTTAACAGACTTTTATTTTCCTGATCTTGGTTAATGGGTATTGGGCCCCGGGTTTTAAATTGGGCCTTACATACCCAAATACACAGAGATTAAAAAATCAGCAAGGTTTTTTTTATTTTTCTTTTCATTTCCGAGTATTTTTATTTCTTATTTTGTTTTATTTTTTAAAAAATTACATATATAGTATATAATATACAGTGTAAAAAAAAGCGAAAAAACTAACCTTTTTGGAACTCCAGCCACCGCGCGCGGTGGCCGGTAACGATAGCAGACGGCGGTCGGAGTCCCCTGGAGCATTGCCGAAAATCGTCTGGCAGAGAAACTGAGAGCACTCTCAAAATTTTTTTTTTCTAACTTGGGCTATTTATATAGGATTTAAAACGACGCCGTTTTGGACTTAAGCTTCATTGCCAAAACGATGTCGTTTCTTTTAAAAACCCGAAAATCGACCCGACCCTTACTCTGGGATCTGCTTGTTTTCAAAAAATGGGAAAATTATTGTTTTAGTCTTCCCACATTTTTATATTTTTTAATTACGTTTAATTTTATTTTTTATTTTTATATTGGCCCTAAAGGTTTAGTCACTTTCTAATTTAATCCTTCGGGTTCTTTAAAAACTAAAATCAAAATGCCGTAGTTTTAAATTTTGGCATAATTACCATTTTAACCCTTGTGATTTAACGTGTGCTTTAATTTAGACCTTTTAATCTGTTTTAATTGTTATTTGACCCCTGTTTTCTTTGTTTTATTTTATTTTTATCCTTTTATTTTATTTTTATTATTATATAGTGTATTAAAATATTTTATTATATTATATATTCTATATTATTTTCCTATATTTATTTATTAATATTGTGAAATTCATATATATATTTTATATGTATTATTTTATTATATATATTTAATTATTACTATATATATTATTTTACTTGTTTAATAATTTACATTTTATTATATTTTATTATATTATATTTTGTATATTATATATTATTATGTTATATATTATTTCTAAAACTTTATTTTTTTATAAAATTTATTTATATTACCTAATCTATTTTATTTATATTGTTTATATTATGTATGTAAATTTATAATTAGTGTATTATATATATATTATTTATTATTTTATTTTGTTTAATATTATTTTAATTATATATTATTTTGATATATTAGTTATTATATTATATATTTTAAAATTTTTATACATTGTATAGTATTATATTATATCATATTTTTATTCTTATAAAATATATTTATATTGAAAAACATGTTTCATTTATATTGTTTATATTATATTTTATTTAAAATCATTATATACTATTCTTTTTATTTATGCATTATTTACATTGTTTATATCATATAAGTATGTAATTTTATTTATTTATTTATTATTAATCTTGCATGAAAATTTTCATATTTATTTAGTAATTTCTATTTTGATATTTATGATATTTATGTATATATTTTATTTGCCCATATTCTTTTATTAATTTATTTATTTATCTAAAGGTTTTTAAAATAAGGCAATGTTTTGGTATTTAGAAATTTGGAAAATAGTGCCCTAATGTGCTGGTTTGCGATTTTCCATTTGGCTAAATAACTAAATATCCTTTTAACAAGTTTTGTAAATCATGAGATGATTTTGATTACAAAGGTTTTAAAATATCGTGTCCTATCGTGCTGGATGTGATATTTATATTTCTTCGGAACAAAGAAATCTCAAGTTTTAAAATAAAAAAACCTATTATTGGGAATTCAAAATGTTGTTTCCTAACTTACTGGATATGATGTTTTGTGTCTCGAGATAGGGATTTTCTAAAATAAAGACGTGCCTAGTTTCGAAGTCATGAGATGCTATATCCTAACTTACTGTGTATGGTGTTTTATTTCTTTGAGATAGGTAAGTTTGGGTTTTTTCTTCAAATAAAAGGACCATTTTCTAAAAAATTTTCAAAATTTCAACATTAGGACATAATTTTATCGATTAGGTACCAATTTTTGGGCGTTATGAGGGTGCTAATCCTTCCTCATACGTAACCGACTCCTGAACCCATTTTTGTTTTTTTTTCATAGACCAAAATTAGTATTTTGAAATAAAATATTTTTTTAGGTGATCCAATCACACAAAAATAAAATGATTGGTGGCGACTCTCATTTTTATTTTTAAAAGTCGAGCCCATTTTTAAACCAAACCTTAAAAATGGTTTCGAGGAAAATGCAGCAGCATCTTCTCTTCACAAAGTTTCTCCTCCCGGAATGTTTCTCCTGTCTTTGTTGTTTATTATTATCCTCCTAGCTTAATTTTATTAATGTTGATAAGGCTGGACATTTTATGTATCGTACCTTTTATTAAGTTTTAATGAATGCTCCTTTATTCTACCAAAATAAAAATAAAAATAAAGATTGAAATGCATATGACATTTATGGATAGTGTATTTAAATATTTGTAGATTTATATATTGTTTCTTTACAACAATGATTTGAATTCAAGTTATTCTCGAAATAGATGAACACCTCACCAATAGACCATAACTTAGAATTCGTAAATTTATATATTATTGATCCCAATAATATTTATATTTAAATATTCTAATTATTATCTGAAATAAATTTAGAGTTAATACAAATATTAATAATTAAATATCAATTATCTAAATCACCTTTACTTTCAGGTAAATACACATTATTTGCATCAACTATAGTGGAGACCAGACCAATTCCAATGTGATTACATTAGAAATAAAATGTTCATAATTTCCACTAATTAAATTCAATTTAAAGTATTATTTAATTAATAAAAATCTTTTATAGTTGTCAAAGCTGTCTTGTTGCTAGGATTAATAAAGAAATAAATATTAAAATTATACATAAATTTTAATTTAATGTGTAATATTATATATGAATTTTGATTTTGTGCAATTAATTTATTATATAAAATTTTAATTTGATTCAATTTTCACAAATTATTGGCAAAATTATTAAATTAGCACCATTTTATTTGATATTTTGCACAAACAAACAATTATATTAATCTAATATGAAGAAAAAATATCTATTCATTTTTTAAAATATGGACAGTTGAATCAAAATTAAAACTTCATGTATAATGCAATTTAAGTTTATGTATATAATTACACCAAATCAAAGTTTATATATTAAATTGCACATTAAACTAAAATTCGTATATAAATTTAATATTTATCTCTTTAATTAATTAATTTATATTTTAAATGTTGACATCATGATGATGGAAGAGTGATTTTCATTACCCGAAGACTAAGAGGATTCTCACCTTTGGGACCAAACCCATTTCCATTGGGACCAAAGGGAATATACCTCTTAAATTAGTCTTATTTTGAGTCAGCCAAATATTAATTTAGTTATATTATTTAGGAGAAGAATATTGGTAATCTCAATTGTAAAAGGAAAAGTTGTAAGTTTTTTGGATCTAATTAAGTGTGCCTCACCCAGAAAATTACAGCATTAAAATTATATATTGAGCAGCCTTTGAATATTTATTGATTAAATCTGCAGTCAAGTCTGATGATGGACAAGGATTTACATCATTTGTGTTCCTTTCCTAAACTAGAATCCAAAGGAGGCACCTACCTTTCTCTATTTTATAATCTGTTCTGTATGAATGCTATAACCTTTTTTAAATTCCAAGCAAGATCTTAGATTAAAAAAAATACTAAACTATTTATTTTATTTTACTTTGGTTATTAATTTATTAATTTTTCGAGCCTAATTACTAAATTTCTCAAAATTAAACATTTTGATCACTCTTCCGCGTTAAATGATCAATGAAAAGTTGATGTGGGTTTTCTTTAATAGTATAATGATAAATTTAACCATATAATATTTACACATCCTATCATTTTAATCTTAAATATAAAATATTTAACCCTTAATATTTACAACACTTTTCATTTTAGTTTGAATTCTAAAAAAATTAATAAAGTTAACATTCAAAATTTACAAAATTTATTAATTTTGTTGTAATTCTAAAATTTTAAAAAAATATTAAGAAAAAGACATTTTTAACCCTTTAACTCATATTTTTTATCAGTTGTGAAGATAATAAAATTTTGGTGAATAGATTAAATTACATTAACAGTTAAAAAGGAAAAGATTGATTAATGCAGTTGGGTGTCATTAAGATTTGGTGTTGATGCTTTGGGGGATTCCATTTTCCAATACCAAACAAAAGTTTCCAGCATGGGACAACTACGATAAAAAAAAAAACCACAAAGGGATAGCTTTAGCCTACAGTAAGATATAAGAATCTGATTGAGATCTGTCAAGTGAACGCCATAAGCTGATTGAAGACTCTTCAGTTTAGTCATCTTCTCAAGTATTTCTTCGCTTTAAAGAATTATGTTTGTAATGGCCTAAATTCAAGGTTATCGGAACAATGGTTTCGTAACCATAAATCCGATTTAAAGAAAAATTTATTTTAATATTTTTGCATGAATATTTATATGATAGGAAATCGTATTAAAATATCGAAAGAAAAATTTTACCGATTTAGTGGTTAGTTAGAAAAAGGAATTATTGAAGGAATTGGGTAAAAACAAGGTATCGAGACCTTGATCTCATAAAATTGAGTAGGAAATATTTTTATAAATATTTATAAAATGTTAGTAATATAGTATTAAAATTTCGTTAGAAAATTTTAACGTTTGAGTATGTAATTAAATGAAAAGGACTAAATTGTAACAAATGTAAAGTTATGAGAAATGATTAAATAGCTTAAATGATAAAAGAAGGAGGTCTTAAAAGGCAAATAGACCTAAGGTCTATTTGGGCTGGACGGAAAGGGCATGAAATCAGAGAAAATAAGGAGAAATAAGGGTAAAATTGGAATATTGCAAAATTTACTTAATAAAGTTAGGACTAAAGTGGAATTATCTAGATTCCTCTTTATTTTTCTGCATTCTCATCAGCAAAACACCATAGAAGGGTTTTCCCTAAGCTGGTTTTTCATAATTCTACTGCAAGTAAGTTCAATTCTTGATTGTTTCTTGAAATTTATGTGTTTTTGTGACTTTTACAACTAGGTCCACTTGTTGAATTCATTAGTTTTAGATTTTATGAATAAAGTTGGAAGTTGCTATGAATATGTTCTGGAAGTATATGATGATTTAGCATGGAATTTTAACTTTAAATGGTTTATATGCTGATTTTATTGAAAGAATTGCATAGAAAGTGAATGTTTGGGACCTAATTTTAAAAGAATATGAAGTGAGGGTTTTTATGTGGAAATTCTGAATTCCAATAGGTTTGAAATAACTCATAATAATTAGGTAAAGTATTAATTTACAAAAATTATCTTAATTGAGGGGTAATTGATCAAGGACTGAATTGTATGAACTCTGAAATTTGGGGCAAAATGGAAATCAACACTTTGCACTAAAACAGTTTTTGACAGTAGCAGTAGTCTAACTTTGAAAAATCACCATAAATTGTACAAGTTGAATTAGAAGATGAACAAAATATGAAATTAAAGCTTATTGAGTCTAGTTTCATATAAAAGAAACAGGGAAAGCAAAGGAATTCTGTAATTTGAGATATTTATATTTTTGTAAGACTGGTTTAGAGGATTTCAGGGATCCCCTGTTCTGACTTTGAAAAATCATAACAAATTGTAGAAAAATAATTAGGGGCTTAACTTTATATGTTTAGAATCCTGAATGAGTATATTTTCAAATGAAATAAATAAGAAGGTCATATGAATTCTGTACAAAGAGTAATTTGATTCGTAGTGAAGAGAGGTCAGAACAGTCAGACAGTAAAACAGGGGAAACTTTAAGAATAATCTGGTATTGATTGGCCATACCAAAAATTCTGGAAAAATTATAGTAAAAAGATATATGAGTCTAGTTTTAAGGAAAATTAACGGTTCTTCATTTGGAGTTCTGTAGCTCGAGAAATAAATAATTTAGTGACTATGACACAAAAGGACAGCTTTGAATAAGTTTATGAGTAAATGATTAAATTGAAATGTGAGCAAAAGTAAGAAAGCATGAAATTATCATAAAATACATGTTTATTTTATTAAATATTACAGGAAATTATTTGATTATTTTTAACATATAAATGTTATATGTTTATATGAAATTAAAGAAAAAGAAAAGGAAGGAGAGGACCGAATCGAAGGAAAAGGAAAAGAGAAGGTTAAGGAGTGAAGGAAGAAGAATTCATATCACCTCAATCTTTTATTGTAAGTACTACAAGAATTTTAAATTATTGTTATTTATCCTTTTTGAAATATTTATGTGAATTATTTAAATACATGAGATTCAGCTTTAATGCCCAAGTAGACGAAATTAGAACTACTGGGATATTAGTGGCATGCCATTAAGGAACTTTAGCGCGCTCTCTGATATTAGCACGTTGGTGCTCTCTGATATTAGCACGTTGGTGCTCTCTGATATTAGCACGTTGGTGCTCTCTGAATATTAGCACGTCAGTGCTCTCTGATTATTAGCACATTGGTGCTCTCTGTTCACTTGTGCATCATAATGCACCTCTGTATATGTTCCGTATATCCGATGTGTTCTATAAAGTCTACTTTGGGCTAAGAATTGAAACGAGGACAAAGTGAATTACTGATGTGTTAAGGTAAGATTTATACCTTACAAAAGATAAGTTAAATTTTATTAAAGCAAGGCATACATGAAGAAACTTATATGTGAGAAAATATGCAATAATTGATTGAGTTAAAATATTCTGTTATGATTGTTTATTTAATTATTCTTGTGGTGCTTACTAAGCCTTCACCGGCTTAACGCGTTTATTTTAACGCGTAGGTACAATTAGACTAAGAGAAAAGTCCAACTAAAAGATCGCTCATCTCATCACATCCTCAAGGGCTTCAAAGGTAGTTACTATATTTTGTATTAAAATGGCATGTACATATGTAGTTCAAAGGTGTCCCCATGTGATAGGGACTAAAATGTAGATTCTTGAAATTTTATCTATTTTCAGTTATTTGAAGTATTTTAGTATATATGGAATGAATTAATAAACAATAAATTTGTTATCAAAAATGGTTGGAAAGTTAAAATATTATATTCAAATGTTTTAATTAGACAGTATCTGGCCATAATTGTTTTGGCACCAAATGTAATAGTCTTATACCGGGTTTGCATAATTGAACCGGGTTTAGGGTATTACATTTATTGGTATCGAGCCTAGGTTTTTCTGAATCTTGGGTCGAGTATGAGTCTATTTGTACATGCCATTTTAAAAATTGATGTGATGAGATGAGGTTTAGTTATTTAATTATGAAATTTATGAATATTGTAGAAACTTAAAGATGTCTTCTGAAAGAATAAAAGATACTGATTTTGTGATGTATACTAGAATTTATGGATTTAATAAAATAGAGTTGGTTGTCTCTTAGTATAGAAAGAGGAAATGTTAAAGAAAGAAATGTTTTCCAATCGAAGTAATTTGATAATTCAAGTGGTGTTCAAATAATTAAGTAAAATGTTACTTATGATGAAACAGAATTTGAAAAGATGTGGATAAATGTCTGATAGTAAGAAATGATAAATGTTGAGTATATACATGAAGCTAAATTATGAGGCCGTACGATCTCTACCCCTTATTAGTACAGTTATATTTATGGTGAAATTGATAGGAATTATAATGATTTAGTTCAAAAGTGTGGAACTAAAGAATTTAAAGAAAGAAAGATGATGACCAGTGAAATGAAAGAATGGTTAGAGAACAGTCAAAGAATATTTAAGGAATTGCAGTATACAAGAGATGAAAAGTTGAAATGTGCAGTATCTTTATTAAAGGGTGAGGCTTACCAATGGTGGAACACTGTCACGGATATCCATTCTGCAGAGAAAGTTAATTGGAATTCCTTTGTATCTGAATTTAAAAGAAATATGTGAGTCAACCTTATCTTGTGAAGAAGAAAAGAGAATTTACGGATTTGAAGCGAAACCACATGTCTATTGCTGAATATGAGCGTGAAGTTATCTCGATTTCTTTTACGAAAATTATATGGGGATACACGATTGCTACTATTAAAGAAATGAGTCATTTATCAAAAATGGATTTATTCGGATATGGTAACTACTGAGAATGGGTTAATCTGAAAATTTCTTTCGAATAAGCTTTGTGAGTGAAGTGAATGATATGGGATTTGTTAATAATTATATATGTTAACGGATTAGTAATGGAATTGCGAAATATTTGAATACAAACATGCTATAGTTGGGTATTCTACAATGATCTCTTACGGGTATTCTATATGGGTATTCTATATATTCTTTTATCTTCGAGGTATATGCAACTGTTCGGATGTGACTTTTATTGTGCGAGAAAGTTTGGAATCATAACGTTAAAATGGAAGTTCTGGTTGATTCCTGATCAGTACTGCTCTATTTTTCTTTGGATTTTCTAATTTGTTCTGTTAGCTAGAAGACTTAATAGTCAGATTCATATGAAGTTATTTTCTATTTCTACCGGTTGATATTACGCACGCGTATCGCAATTTGCATTATCTTTATCACAATCGTTTCTAGTGAGGATAAATGGTATTCTTCTTCTGGTTTTTCTTCGGAATATTATCGATTTCTTTATCATTGAATATGGTTTTTATTCTCGGAAATTCAATATAGCTTCACATCTGGGATTTCATTATGCCACATCTGGGATTTCATTATATTGGTTTTCTTATTATTTTATAGTCTGATCTTATTTATCAAATATGATTCATCTGTGAAGGGGTATTCAGTGATAGAAGGTAAATATATATATTACTGTTATAAATCTTGGTTTAGTTATGGGAGTTCGGTGATATGGATCTTAGATTATAGAAGTTGTATTATTATACTTTGGTTATTATTGGGACTACTCTGGATTTCTTCTTCTATTTTAAAGTACTATTGAAGTTGAAGTATTGATCCATTTATATTATTGAAATGTTTGATAGAGATCTACGATTTTTCGGTTCACTTTCTGATTTCGGGATAACTTATAAGAATGCTATATGAGTGATAGTTGATTAATTTATAAAGTCAGAACTGATTGATGGCTTCAGAAAGTTGCGGAGATGTACATTCCAGAAATTGTAAGATTTCATGGTATTACAGTATTGATAATTTACGATCAAGATTGCGAGTTCACCTTAAGGTTACGAAAACAATTACAGAAATTATTGTGTACTTAACTCGATTTCGAGATAGCATTTCATTCGCAAATTGATGGATAATTCGAGAGAGAGTTGGTTAGATTTAGAAAGAAGATGTACCGTGGTCGGTATGAAACGTGATATTTACGAGTTTGTATCCGGATGTCCGATATGTCAACGGTCAAAGCGAACATCAAGTACCTTCGGGATTACTCCGACCAATTACTATCTGGAATGGAAATGGGAAAGAATCACTATGGATTTTGTATCGGGGTTACCATTATCTCTGAGAAAAAAAAAAAGATGTTATTTGGGTGATTGTTGACCGATTGGTAAAATCAGCGCACTTTATTCCGGTACGTACGGATTATTCTTTAGATAAATCGTTAAATCAGTATATATCCGAGATTGTCGAGAATACACAGTGCTGTCTCCATTATATTGGATATCTCCAATTTACGTCTCGCTTCGGATAAATTACAAGAAGCTTTGGGTATTCATTTGTATTTGATCTTGCATTTCATCCTCGATTGGATGGCCAATCTGAGTTTGTAATTCAGGTATTGGAAGATATACTCGATGTTGTATACTAGAGTTCGAAGGTAATTGGGAGAGGTATCTACCTTTGATTGAATTTGCTTATAATAACAGTTATCAGTCCAGTATTAAAATGGCTCCGTATGAAGCTTTGTATGGTAGAAAGTGTAGAACACCATTATATTGGACAGAGCTCAGTGAAAAGAAGATACACGGGGTTGATTTGATTCAGGAAACAGAAGAAAAAGTAAAGGTTATTCGGGATAGTTTAAAAGCAGCTTCTGATCGCCAAAAATCATATGCCGATCTTAAACGAAAAGAGATTGAATTTCAGGTCGGTGACAAAGTATTTCTGAAAGTGTCTCCTTGGAAGAAAGTTCTCCGGTTCGGTCGAAAGGGTAAATTGAGTCCAAGATTTATCGGGCCATATGAGATCGCGAAAGAATTGGACCGGTAGCTTATCGGTTGGCATTACCACCGAACTTGATAGAATCCATAATGTTTTTCATGTGTCTATGCTACGACGATATCGGTCAGATCCTTCACATGTTATTTCTCCGATGAAGTGGAGATTCAAAGGATATGACTTACAATGAAGAACCGGTCAAAATATTGGCATGGGAAACAAAGGAGCTTAGAAATAAAAAAATAAATTTGGTGAAAGTATTGTGGCAAAAGCACGGGATTGAGGAAGCGACATGGGAACCGGAGGAGGCAATGAGGAAACAATATCCAAACCTCTTTCTTGGTAAGATTTTCGAGGACGAAAATCCTTAAAAGGGGAGAGTTGTAATGGCCTAAATTCAAGGTTATCGGAACAATGGTTTCGTAACCATAAATCCGATTAAAGAAAAATTTATTTTAATATTTTTGCATGAATATTTATATGATAGGAAATCGTATTAAAATATCGAAAGAAAAATTTTACCGATTTAGTGGTTAGTTAGAAAAAGGAATTATTGAAGGAATTGGGTAAAAACAAGGTATCGAGACCTTGATCTCATAAAATTGAGTAGGAAATATTTTTATAAATATTTATAAAATGTTAGTAATATAGTATTAAAATTTCGTTAGAAAATTTTAACGTTTGAGTATGTAATTAAATGAAAAGGACTAAATTGTAACAAATGTAAAGTTATGAGAAATGATTAAATAGCTTAAATGATAAAAGAAGGAGGTCTTAAAAGGCAAATAGACCTAAGGTCTATTTGGGCTGGACGGAAAGGGCATGAAATCAGAGAAAATAAGGAGAAATAAGGGTAAAATTGGAATATTGCAAAATTTACTTAATAAAGTTAGGACTAAAGTGGAATTATCTAGATTCCTCTTTATTTTTCTGCATTCTCATCAGCAAAACACCATAGAAGGGTTTTCCCTAAGCTGGTTTTTCATAATTCTACTGCAAGTAAGTTCAATTCTTGATTGTTTCTTGAAATTTATGTGTTTTTGTGACTTTTACAACTAGGTCCACTTGTTGAATTCATTAGTTTTAGATTTTATGAATAAAGTTGGAAGTTGCTATGAATATGTTCTGGAAGTATATGATGATTTAGCATGGAATTTTAACTTTAAATGGTTTATATGCTGATTTTATTGAAAGAATTGCATAGAAAGTGAATGTTTGGGACCTAATTTTAAAAGAATATGAAGTGAGGGTTTTTATGTGGAAATTCTGAATTCCAATAGGTTTGAAATAACTCATAATAATTAGGTAAAGTATTAATTTACAAAAATTATCTTAATTGAGGGTAATTGATCAAGGACTGAATTGTATGAACTCTGAAATTTGGGGCAAAATGGAAATCAACACTTTGCACTAAAACAGTTTTTGACAGTAGCAGTAGTCTAACTTTGAAAAATCACCATAAATTGTACAAGTTGAATTAGAAGATGAACAAAATATGAAATTAAAGCTTATTGAGTCTAGTTTCATATAAAAGAAACAGGGAAAGCAAAGGAATTCTGTAATTTGAGATATTTATATTTTTGTAAGACTGGTTTAGAGGGATTTCAGGATCCCCTGTTCTGACTTTGAAAAATCATAACAAATTGTAGAAAAATAATTAGGGGCTTAACTTTATATGTTTAGAATCCTGAATGAGTATATTTTCAAATGAAATAAATAAGAAGGTCATATGAATTCTGTACAAAGAGTAATTTGATTCGTAGTGAAGAGAGGTCAGAACAGTCAGACAGTAAAACAGGGGAAACTTTAAGAATAATCTGGTATTGATTGGCCATACCAAAAATTCTGGAAAAATTATAGTAAAAGATATATGAGTCTAGTTTTAAGGAAAATTAACGGTTCTTCATTTGGAGTTCTGTAGCTCGAGAAATAAATAATTTAGTGACTATGACACAAAAGGACAGCTTTGAATAAGTTTATGAGTAAATGATTAAATTGAAATGTGAGCAAAAGTAAGAAAGCATGAAATTATCATAAAATACATGTTTATTTTATTAAATATTACAGGAAATTATTTGATTATTTTTAACATATAAATGTTATATGTTTATATGAAATTAAAGAAAAGAAAAGGAAGGAGAGGACCGAATCGAAGGAAAAGGAAAAGAGAAGGTTAAGGAGTGAAGGAAGAAGAATTCATATCACCTCAATCTTTTATTGTAAGTACTACAAGAATTTTAAATTATTGTTATTTATCCTTTTGAAATATTTATGTGAATTATTTAAATACATGAGATTCAACTTTAATGCCCAAGTAGACGAAATTAGAACTCTTTGGGATATTAGTGGCATGCCATTAAGGAACTTTAGCGCTCTCGATATTAGCACGTTGGTGCTCTCGATATTAGCACGTTGGTGCTCTCGATATTAGCACGTTGGTGCTCTCTGAATATTAGCACGTCGGTGCTCTCGATTATTAGCACATTGGTGCTCTCTGCTCACTTGTGCATCATAATGCACCTCTGTATATGTTCCGTATATCCGATGTGTTCTATAAAGTCTACTTTGGGCTAAGAATTGAAACGAGGACAAAGTGAATTACTTGATGTGTTAAGGTAAGATTTATACCTTACAAAAGATAAGTTAAATTTTATTAAAGCAAGGCATACATGAAGAAACTTATATGTGAGAAAATATGCAATAATTGATTGAGTTAAAATATTCTGTTATGATTGTTTATTTAATTATTCTTGTGGTGCTTACTAAGCCTTCACGGCTTAACGCGCGTTTATTTTAACGCGTAGGTACAATTAGACTAAGAGAAAAGTCCAACTAAAAGATCGCTCATCTCATCACATCCTCAAGGGCTTCAAAGGTAGTTACTATATTTTGTATTAAAATGGCATGTACATATGTAGTTCAAAGGTGTCCCCATGTGATAGGGACTAAAATGTAGATTCTTGAAATTTTATCTATTTTCAGTTATTTGAAGTATTTTAGTATATATGGAATGAATTAATAAACAATAAATTTGTTATCAAAAATGGTTGGAAAGTTAAAATATTATATTCAAATGTTTTAATTAGACAGTATCTGGCCATAATTGTTTTGGCACCAAATGTAATAGTCTTATACCGGGTTTGCATAATTGAACCGGGTATAGGGGTATTACAATGTTAGCATGAAGTTGATGTACTCAGCCATATAAATTATCATATCAATATTGTTGAAATATTAATATGTTAATTAATATTTTTGTTGAAAAAAATAATTTGACTCTTTTTAAAGGTTAATGATTAATTTTATTTATAAAAAAATAAGAGTGAAATTAATAAAAAATAAAAACATTAATAGTTAAACTTTTCATTATATCTATTTAAATTTATTATATAACTTATATATATCAATTAAAAATCACTAAATTGAAATAGCACGTGAAACTACGAATGTGAATTTGTCATTTTGGAATCAAACAAACAAGAAGTTGGAAGATTATGATATATGAGGTTGTTTTCAATTTCATAATAAGCTCTCAATCTAATCTTACCTTATTTTCAAACTTATACACGGGGGGAAGAGAAGGGCAAAAATAGTTACTGACTCCACCCATTTTCTTTTATTTAAGATTTTGGTATTATTTTCTAATATTAATTTCATTATAATATCTCTTCTTTTTATATAAAACTTAAAACTACCAATAATACTCAATTCTTAAATAGAAAGATAATACGTTTTAATACATTCGAACTCACATATTCTTATACTGAAAACAATATTAATGTTAATCAAACTAAAACTCAATTGGCAATTTCACCGAGATCAAGTTTCAATTTTTTTTAAATGGTGTAATGTAAGTTTAAATTATTAATTAATAATACAAAAATATACAAAATATAATAATATGTTTAAAACTTATGCTCAAAAAGCCTTGCTACCATTCTTCGTTGGCAGTTGAGGAAGGCTCACAACTGGTTTGCCTTGTCTGACCCAATAGCAGGATAGCCGCTTTGCATTGAGAATAGTTCAATGTTCCATTCAGCGTCATCATGGCATGCTCCACTGGTTGATATTGTGCTAAATGCAATGGTGACGCCTCTTTTGACCATAACGCCGGCATGTTTGGTATCGACGATGAGGCTGTAGTGGATGGATGGTTGTTTGTTGAGGTCACACAACCCCTTACTATTAGTAAGCTACAAGTTTGTTTTGGATAGCAATCGAGCATTCAATTATCATAAATATTGGAAAAATATAGAAATTGAATGGATAACAGACAATGCTACAAAATTTCAACTTAAAAAATCTATAATGTTGCACTGTAACCACAAACAGGGGCGAAGCTGGGGGTGGCAGGGTGCCCGGCCCCCCAAAAAGGTAAAATTGCTATTGAGGCCTTTGAATTTTTTTTAAAATTTTAAATTAATAAAGATAAAATTGTATTTTGGCCCCCTAAAATTATAAAAATTCGATTTAATCATTTACAAATTAGAAAGATATAAACTATAAAAAATTTAAAATTTCATCCGGTCTCCCTAAAAAATTATCGTGACTTCGTCTCTGACCACAAACACTATCTTGCCGAACTTCTGTGTTTGGTTACACAACTCAGGGACACACCAAAATCGAATAATTTAAAAAAATTCAGAATTGGATAGGTCCAATCTCTTACTTTGAACCGATATTTTGATAAGTCCAAGTCTATTCTGATTCCAAAAACCATACAGTTGAACTTACTTCAAACACAAAAAAACAAAAAGTTGAACCATGTGTCGGAAAGGGTTCAAAGAGATATTTAATGGTTTTTGTGCTTAACTAGGCCCAGCCCACTTGAAATATATGCACTATTTTATGTTAATGCCCTAATAATAAACAGTGATAAAGCCCGATTCATTTAAAATGTGGGGTTTTGGACTTACGATGGATAAATATGTTCTGTCAGTTATGTCTGTATATGATAGTAAAAACGAATGAAACTTTTAAGTAGGGTTTATAAAGGTACTTAATAATTGAATTTAGGTGTAATTATTTATAATTATATAGGTAGACATATTTGGTTAACCATTAAAATTGGTGAGTTCTACTGAGATGGAGCACTTCAATTATACTTTCTAATTCTTAAGAGGACGGGGAGAATTGGAATAATTACACAGCTACTTACACCCAAATTCAATTTAAATTTTTTTATTTAAGTTTAAGTTATAAAATTTTATATTATATACGTAAAAATATACAAGTGTTTGGATGGTTATAGTCAATGATTTATTATATTATAAATCCTAAAAGATTATATTATAAAATAATGTATGTGCATTTTATAAAGTTATAAAAAAATTTATATTATTTAAATTTAATTTTTTTAAAGTTAAAATTCAAAAAATTTATTATAAAAAATGATTTACATGTTATAAAAGTATTATAAAATATTTAATTATAAAAAGTTATAATTGATAAATATGAACATAACTTATTTATGTGTACATGCTATATATTTTTTAAGTAATATGCTTATTTTACTTATTTGTAAAAAAAAATTTAAAGTTATGAGAAAAAAATTATTATTTATAAGAAGTGTTATATAAAAGTTGTAGGACACTTTATAAATTCTCTATATATTATAAATTTTCTATTATTTTTATTTAATTTACATATTATAAAAAATTTATAATCTTGTAAAATTCTTTCTTAAAATCAAGTTTATATAAGTTTTTATAATTAAAGCTACGGATTATTTGCACCATGAACCTAAATATTAAATGATAGATGTTAATTATGCAAATACAAATACAAATTATGCAAATACCAGACACGACTCACTGACTCTTTAATTTGAGACATTTAATGTTTCAACATATGATTAAGAGGATATTTGTTATTTTAAAAAAAAATATTTCTCATATTAACAACATATAGTTTGCTCTTTAATTCAACGTATATAGACTACTTTATTCATTTTTAGTAGAAAAAACAAAACATAATCCAATTTTTGATATAAGATACATCTTATATTTTAGAAGGGTTAGAAAAAATTATTAGGTTAGAAAATAACTTGGAGAAAATGTTTCAACATTCAAGATACAAACTTTGTCCTATTTTTCAATTATGTATTTTACTTTTTATGGATTGTTATTCGTGAGTATGGGTGTTTTTTCAACTCTATAATTAAGTTAAAAAATTGTTATGTGTTTTACACATTTGTTTTTTATTTAAGATTTATTGGTATAAAAAGTTGGCAAAATATTTTAAAAAATCAATTAAGTCATTTCAAATTTTTTACATCTAATTAAGTATTTTAATCGAAAAAATTGGTCAAATAAACCATTTGTTGATGTGATAGTTAATCGATAATGAGTCAACGGCCTTTGTAAATGTGGCAGTTCACATGGATGATTTTTTTGCACTTGAGTTCATTACGAATAATTTATAATATATATAGCTTAATTTAATTAATTATTTAGTAGATCAATTGAATGGTAAATTATTTATTGTTAATAAAATTTTTAGATTGTTTAATCGATAACAATAAAATAACATATAATTATAATTTAAAAATAAAATATATTCTAAAATAAAAAAATTTATTGTATAAAAATAATTTTTAAAACTTAAATCAAGTATGAGTATGTTCAGAAATTCATATGTTAATTGGTTTTTTATTTTATTTTAAAGATAACAGTTGGACTTTATTAAAATAAGGGTAAATTGCACCAACAGTCACTCAATTTTGGATAGCTGACAAATCAATTACCTTTGTTTCATTTTAGTCACTCAACTTTAGAAAAATAACAAAACAGTCCTTTTAATTGTTTTCCATTACAGACGTAATAGTAAAGTGACATGGCAGGTGATGGATTGCTCGGTGGCATTAACCGTCCAACTGCCTGGTTAGCACCAATTTTAACAGCCCTTTAGCACCAATTTAGGGTTTATGAAGAAGAAAAAGAAGAAGAGGAAAAGATGAAGAAGAAGAAAAATGGAAGTGCCGCCACTTTTCAAATCAATCCCATACTGCATCTCTACAAGTGAGTCTTCCAACTCTAAATGTAATGAATCGTCATCCTTATCCCCCCACGTTCTTCCTCTATTCTAAAATCAACATTCTTTCATCTAATTTTTGAAGCTTCAGTCTCTGGTCTATATTGATTCAACTCCGCTTCCCATTTGACTCCTCCTGAACTCAAATTTATTGTGTTGTATTATTATTATTTCTCCCTCAAACCTTTTCTCACTTTTTTATGTCAATTGTATTTTCAATTATTATCTATATCAATTAAAAAAAAAGTTCAACTTTTTGGGCTTTAAAGAACAGCGGTTCGGTACAGGTTAAGGTTAAGCCAACCACTGTTTCTCTTGGAGAAAAGGTTATAGATTCCTCGTTGTCAAGTAGCTTACCTGCTGTTGAAAAGGTTAGGTCCCTCAAACCTTCAATTCTAGCTAGTAAGATTAGCTTATCTCAGGCTCAAAAGGACTTGGATGCTTGTCAGGGGAGCACTGTACAACAGCTAAAACCTGGAATTGAGGCTCCGTTTGTTTGTCAGTAAAATGTTTTCCGGAAAATGGTTTCTAGAAAATGATTTATTTTTCTGGAAATGATTTACTTTTCTCGTGTTTGGATGAATCTGTGTAAAATATTTTCTGTTGTTTGACAGATTTCCTAAAAATATTTTCCGGAAAAGTTGTTTTTACATATATTAATAAATTTATATATATTAATAATTTTATATTTTAAATTATTTTTACATTTATTGTAATGATTTATTTATAAATAAATTACATATATAAATAAATAAATCGAATTACATATATAATAATACTATAAATAAATAAATCAAATTAAATAAATCAAATTAAATATATCAATCAAATGGTTTAATTGTTCAAGATTGGCAATCATCCTATAAGATTCATTCACATCACATGTAAATGGTAAAAACTAATCAACATATTTGTAGTTAAATAACCAAGTAGTAGCAGCTCGTCTAGTAACGTATTGAAGCCAAACAATATATAGATCATGCAGAAAAATATCTAATCTGAAATGAAAATGCACTTTCATCCACAAAAGTGGATCATATCTGATTGTATCTAATGAAAAATCCCAATACAAAATGAAAGATAAGGTTGGTGTTTGCAGTTTTAACCATATCCTCAGGCATTCCAGTGCCATTGTAGATCTAACAAATGCCAAAGGTGAAAAGTTTAGTATGAGTAGTTCCTTTCGGAACAAAGATTTAAGGATCAAGCAATACCTACTAAAGGAATCATACAAAGATGGCTCTACCCGCAAATTACTAACACTTATCTCTATCCTCATTGCTCATCAATTCACTTTCCCTTTTTCTTGCCCTTTTCAAATAACAAAATTGTTACTGTAACACCCCTCACCCGTATCCAACACTAGAATAGGGTTTGAGGCATTATCGAACTTAAAATTCACAATCATACAAAATCGGGTTACCAAATTTCGCCCAAATTTAAAATTTTTCAAATACATGCATTTGACATTGTCATCTATTTAATCACTTATACCACATAGCAAGACATTAACACATACTATGGACAAATAGGCTTACAAGCCAAAATCATTATAAGCCACATCTCATGGCTGTAATCAACAAATCAATATAAGCCAATACCTTTGGCTAATCATAACAACATCCATCACCGAAAAACTAAGTCCCTATACATGCCACTCACTTGAAAACATTTAACATACACATGCCAATACTCCTAGGATAATGGCTCGATAGTGTGATGCTGTCTCCGACGATCTCCAACCCTGAGCTGACCTAACAAAACTAAAAGAAATGGAAAGGAGGGAGTAAGCTTTACGCTTAGTAAGCTCGCATGAAAATAATAAGCAATACGATAACATGCTATTTTCATATTCTTTCTATTTATTCAAATTCCAGTTAAGCTATTTTCTTGAGTCATAGTCATTAAATGATTTATATCTGGAGCTACGGAACTCCAAATTAAGATCCGTTAATTTTTCCTAAAACTAAACTCATTTATCTTCTTACCATAAAATTTTCAGAATTTTTGGCTTAGCCAATTAGTATAGTTTATTCATTAAAGTTTCCCCTATTTCACTATTCAACTATTCTGACCTCTCTTCACTATAAATCAATTTTCCCTTTGTACAGAACTTATATGGCCTCCTTGTTTTGTTCATTTGAAACTAGACTCATTTAGGATTTCAGGCATATAAATTATATCTCATAATTATTTTTGTACAAATTTTAATGATTTTTCAAATGCAGAACAGGGGATCACGTAATCATTCTGAACCAGTCTTACAGAAATTCAAATATCTCAAAATATAGGAATCATGTGTTTTCTATATTTTTTTCATATGAAAATAGACTCAATAAGCTTTAAATAAATATCTCATACAACTTATAATTCAATTTTTATTATTTTTGGTGATTTTTCAAATTTACATCACTGTTACTGTCCAAAGCAGTTCTATTGTAAATTTTTGCTCTCTTTCACTTTAGTTGTGTTCATCACTTGCTTATACCAATCTTTCCAATTTCCGATTACATATTGAACATATTGTTCATATGTACATTTGCCACATTTCTCAATTGGTCACATTCACACTTGCACTTATTCATAACATGATCGTATTCAATTATACTTAGTCATCACACAATCACATGTATTTTCTCTTAGTCAATTTCCCGTTGAACTCATCGTAATGATAACAGATACACGGTGGCCTACACATGGTACCACCCTTGTAGCCAAAGCTATCTGGTACACATAGTAGCCTGTACTTAGTACTATACATATGATAAAACCATTTCGTAACTCTCTTGTACACATAATTGAGCTCAACATTAACAATCATTCAATCTCTTTCATTTGATTCACTCCTTTTGTATTACTTATTATCAAATTAGGAAACGTCTTATGAATTTGAGTACGTCATTGCTCAGTGCCACGTTTCACAACTCAGTATGATTTTTCTCATTGAAATACCATACCTACATTTCACAACTCAGTATGGAAATGCCATACCTACATTTCTTAACTCTGTATGGTTAATACCATACCTACATTTCATAACTCAGTATGGATGATACCATACCTACATTTCATATCTCGGTATGATTAATACCATACCTACATTTCACAACTTAGTATGGATGATACCATACCTATATTTCATATCTCAGTATGGATGATACCATACCTACATTTCATAACTCAGTACGGATGATACCATACCTACATTTCACACTTTGCCATGGATTAACCATGGTCTTATCCGTCAATTCATCACATGTCACGGTACGAACGTACTCAATTCTGCATTTTTCCTAATTTGAATTACCGCATTTATTCTTCTATTTTAACATAATTTTCACAATCCCACAGCAAATTCATATTTAACAACGCATTATATCATTCAATCATTCACCAATAAACATGTAAACTCAACCATAAGAACTTACTTGCCGAAATCTCGTTAGGTACAGCTGTGTTAGCAACTCATACAACCCATGTAATATTAATTTAACATTCAATTCATGTAATATTAGTTTTGCCATTCAATTTCACATAACACAACAAACATCACATTTTCCATATCATACATCAACTTCTCCTAAATATATTAAATCATACAATTTATGCCATATCAATAGAAAATTACAGTTCAAGCACGATGTTGCATTATTATTAACACACGAACTTACCTCGAATGCCAAAACGACCATTTTACCAACTTTCTCAATTTTTGATTTTCCTCTAGTTCTAGGTCCAAATCTCGTTTTTTTTTTCGGGATCTAAAACATCACATTTCACTTATTTAATTAATATACTACTCAAAACAGTCCCTAACTCAAACTTTGGCAAAATTACAATTTTGCCCCTAAACTTTTGCATAATTACGATTTTACCCCTAGGCTCGAAAATTAAACTTTATTCCTTTTTCTTATGTTTTATGACATGCTGAACATTTTTCCCTTCTATAGCAACTTCAAATTCTTACTATAACACATACTTATGAACAATAACAACTTTTATCGATTAACTCGTTTTACTCGTTTTCACCAAAAATCATTTAGCAAACATCGTTCTCCTAACCTCAAACATCCATATTCTACCATTAGATATCAAAATACATGCTTATCTAGCATGGGTATATTTTTTAAACTTTGATTACACTTCAAACTAATGGTAGAAATAGACAAATTAAGCTTTGAGGATCTCAAAGATATGAAAATCATTAAAAACGGGACAAAAACCGTACCTATATAAGCCATAGAAGCTTGGCTGAATGGAGCTCACCCATGGCTGCCATTTTTTCTTCTCACATTCGGCTGGAGAAGAAGAAAAGAATGGTGTTTTATTTTATTTTATTTTATTACTATTTTTGTCTTATTATACCATTTAACTTAACTTCCAAATTTGCCCTTTTTCTTATCAACTAACTTCAAAAATACCAAACAAATATCTTCATCAACTTATAAGTGGACTAATTTCTTCATAAGGAGCTTCACTTTAAAAACCCATCACAATTACACCCTTTATCATCTGGAACATACCTATAACAAATTAATCCTATTAACCAAATTAAACATTTTTTTCGATAAAATTTCTCGACGAAATTTCCACACAACAATTTAATCACATTATAGACCTCAAATTCATAATCCAAGCTATTTCATACTTAAAGCTTCTAGGACCTCATATTTTGCAACTTATTGCAATTTAATCCCAATAATAAAATTGGGCACTTTATCGATAAAAATTACTTAACAAAAATTTGCACACCATCACCCAACATATCATAGACTCTAAACCAATCATAATTTTTTTTTTTACTTCGAGTTTGTGGTCTTGAAACCACTATTTCGACTAGGCCCTATTTTGGGCTATTACAGTTACAATGGCAGAAATGAACTGGAGAAAAAAAATTCATGATGCAACGAGATCAGGTGTTTCAGCCTCAATTGATAACCAAGCATTATGTACTTTGCCTATCCAATTATCCAACCGGTCACGCAAGGATTTGATCTGTGGAATCCCCAAAACTCTTGGTTGCACCCAAGAGACATGAATTGTTCCCTCAACTTGATCAATTATGCCCTCAATTGAGACGAACCTGCAGTTATTATTCGCAAAAATGTTATACAAGTTATCTTTAGAATTTTGAACCCTCTGAAGTATAGCTAGTTGCTACATGCAGGCCTCGGCTCAAATGTATACAATGGTGCATTGTCCATATGAAAAATTGAGACTTGGACTTCCACAAATATTCACTATTCATAATTATTTGGATCTATAGGAACAGCCCTCAACTTTACAACCTCATAAAGCAACTTACGGGTGACAGTTTTTACAGACTTCTTTTTTAGAACAGATTCATTTACCATTGAACCATTCACGTAATCAAAACTATAGGCCAATAGGACACGCATAACATTAATAGTTCACGCCTCATCCTCTTTGTTCGTCAGAAGGTATCCTCTCTCGTAAGAATTCCTCAAACTGCAGGAACTACAAACCTGATTCATAAAACAAATTATCACTATCGGAAAACAGAAAGAAAGAATGGCAATCTTCTGCATAAAAAAGCTGCAAAATTGAAATATGAAGAACACCAAAAAGAAAGCAACATTATATATTAGTAAACAAAAAAGGAGTAAAAGAATCAGTACTTACATCTCATTCATCAAGGTAGACACGTTTCCTCAAGAGTTTTGCAGAGAAAACCACCTTCTTTTCGGTATTCGAGCATCCAAAACCAACCAAATTTTGAATATCCTGTCTCGACAATGACCTGAAATCAACTTTCTATTTCAGAGCCAAGCAATCTAACACTAATCAAAACAAGTGGTTCAAATAAGTCCTTCCATAAACAAATTTTTCATAAATTGAACATATTAATTCAGCCAAAGAAGCAGAAGACTACTAAAGAGGGACCAACATTAAATTGTAACAAGTATATATTTATGCCAACAATCTTCCAAACCAAACTCGAATTCAAGTAAACCCATCTCTATGCAACATAGCACTACAATAACTAAACATAATCATTTCATTATACATACAATGCCAATCATTATAAACCAAATAACATAGCTGACATACAAACCTCAATATATCAAATCAGTCCTTTCCAAAATTGATACAAGCAGTTTGCACAGTCTTGTAGTCCTTAAAATCAATTCCAGCATCATCCTTGACTTCCTCAACAACATTAGTCATATTAAATCCCAAGTCTTCCACTATCTTCTCATCATCTCTTCTTTTATGATCAAAGTGATTTTGCTGCAGTAACCTCCCCATCAATTCTATCCACTCAGGCCATGGGTGCACCACCTCAACCTCCACCTTCTGCCCATTCTTCTGCGTTTCTGACTCACCCAACTTAGTCACTGAATCATTACTCAAAACTCCAACTTTACCCTCACTTTTAGCATCCTCAGCACTTTCGTTATTCTCCTCATACTTAAATTCCCTCCAAGCATGAATCCTCTGGAAAGCACCTTCGTTGGGTAAGTCAGTTAACTCGGGTGAATCAGACAAAGCGACATCGTTTTTGGCACTACCAAAATCAGAATCTGTCGCCCGTAAGACTCTTTATCTATAAATGATGCCAACAGTCATCATCTCAAATATAACAAAATAAAAACATCAAAGCAAAGAAATTCAGAAGGGAAAAAAAAAAAAGAAAAAAAAACTACAACACACAAACTCCCTTTTAAATCAATCCAACACAATGAAAAATAAGAATGTATTCATGAGAAAGAGAGGAAACAAAACAGAATATGCTGAGAAGAGAAGATATGCGACAGACTTTTACCTGGAAGAAAAGATGAAGAACGGAAGAAGGAAAATGAATGAAGAACGGAAGAAGGAGAAGGAGCCTTACTTGGATGAAGAAGGAACCGAAAAAGGTCCTTGACAAACTATTATCAATGGCACTGATTTGCAACCCAAGGGGAAGGGCAGGGGAAAGGGAAAGGGGAGAAGAAGCGTCATTTTCCGGAAAATGTCTTACCGAAATCAAAAGGGTAAGACATTTTCCTAAAAAAAAAACACCTCATTTTCCCGTGTTTTGTAAAATATTTTACCATAGGAATTCATTTTCAGCCAACCAAACATCAGAAAAGTCTAAAAAGCTTTTACGGAAAAGCTTTTACAAGTTACCAAACGGGGCCTGAATCTTTAACATCCAAGTTGTTATCAGCTGCAGCTAAACATTCTGGGGTGGTTCCAGCAACTAACTTGGATGAAAGTCTGCTATCTAACTCTGTATCTTCTGCCTTAGCTGCCACATATGAGGAATCTATGCTAGTCATTGCCAGTAATGAAGGCAGGAAGGAAAGTTTGGTTAAGTCCATCTCCATAAAAGATCATCAGAAGAAAACAAGCAAGAAAGGACTTATTCATCCATCAAATCAAAGTCCATCTCCATAAAAGATCATAAGAAGAAAACAAGCAAAAAAGGACTTATTCAGCCATCAAATCAAGTTTTTTTTTTCTTGTTTTTCTTACACTTGTTTTTAACCACATGAATGTTTTGTTTGCATGTATTTATCTGCTCTTTCACTAATTGATGGAGATAAGCTCTAGGTTATTCAAATGACTTTCAAATGGAGTTGGATGCTTGTCCAATATGGCTTTCTCTTACAAAAACAGCTCAAGGTTCAATGATCTGTTTTTGCAATGGAGATAAGCTCTTTCTATTTTCCTTTCCTCTCCTATTCTTTTTCTTCTTCTTTTACATTTCTCTTGTTTTTCTTTTTACCCTTAACTAATCATATTCTTTTTTCTTTTTGACCATTTGACTACTTGTCCAACGTGATAAGTTAGCTGGCCATATCAACTAGTTAACTTGCCACATCAGAGGTCTCGTTAAGACAACAACGGAAAATGTTAATAAATGATTGATTTGTCACTTTTTGATAAAGTTAGTGACTATTTTGTTATTTTTTTTAAAATTAAGTGATTGAAATGAAACCAATGTGATTGATTAATTAATTACCCAAAATTAAGTGACTATATATCTCATAATAAATTTTAATTTTAATATAATATTTAATTCCTAAAAATACTAAAAATCTAAAAGAGAAGATGAAATCCAAAACGTCTATTTAAATTAAATAAAACTTAGATAATATAATATTTAAGTCTTAATAAAATAATTCCTAGAAAAAATATAAATAATCACAAAAAAATATCAATGATTCTTGAAAACAAAAGTAGTTAAAAAAAAAAAAAAGAGATTGTGAGGAGGATATTGAATGAGTGGTTAACATAATTATAATTATTTTTAAAAACACCTCATCATTCCTACTTTTGGAAAGCACAGATGACAAGATACATTTTTAGAAATTGTTTCAATCAGACGGTCGCAAATCTCTCTATCTACCTACCTCAAGTCACCAAATATTTGCGTCTGATCAGTCCCTTTCTCACCCTTCACTTCCTCTACATTCAAACAAGTCAACACTGTTGGTTCTTTAGAACCGGACGATTAAAGACCCATAGGAAGTGGGTAGGATACAGCTGTCTCATTAATAGATGTAGGAGAGCCGTACGGGTGGCACCCATGTAGAGATTGTCATTAATATTTTATCTTTAATGGCATCTATTTATTATTTTTCAAAAAAAAAAACAAAAAAAAAAAACAAGTCAATACTCAAGCAAGTAACTTACTCACTCAAGCAGAGGAGAAGCCTGGAGAGAGTTCTGAGAAATTACAGAGCAATGGAAGCCATGGCAGCAGCGAAACCAGTGATCAAAGTAGCTGCCCTTTGTGGTTCTTTAAGGGAAGGCTCTTACAATAGAGGCTTGCTTCGTTATGGTAAGGTTCTTTTGTAAATTGACGTCCAAAGGGATGTTCTTGTTTTGGTTTCTGGGGAAATACTCTTTTGGGTTTTTGTTTTTTCCCCCTTCAGCTATTGACGTCTAAAGGAATATTCTTGTTTTAGTTTCTGGGAAAAAATATTGATTTGGGTTTTGTGTTTTTTGTTTCAGCAATGGAGCTAACTAACGAAGAGATTGATGGGATTCAGATTGATTACATTGACATTTCGCCGCTTCCTATGCTCAACACTGACCTCGAGGTTGATGGAAAGTATCCGCCTGTTGTCGAGGCTTTCAGGCAGAGGATTTTGGTGGCTGATAGTATCCTATTTGCTTCCCCTGAGTACAACTACTCTGTTACTGGTAATAAGCATTCAAAAGTATTTCTTGGCTACTAAGGTATTTTGGGATTTCATTTCTTTAAATTTTCTATAATTTATGCTATGATATACACACAACTTCCTCCACAATGTTCAAAGTTGTCATCATGAATGTTAATTTTGGTGAGTTGGAAACACTTTTGACATTCCATCAAAAGTTCTAAAAAGAAAAGCTTAATTTTGACAATGTGGAGGAATTGTGAGTTAGTCTGGGTGTATTAAAGTGTAAAATAGAGAAATTTTTTGATCTGAAAATATGGTATATGTGAGGTTGGGGTGATTGTTCATTTAAGTTCATAGGTGGAAGAAGGCATAATTTTTATTTTATTTTATTTTATCAATACAAAGTTCAAAACTTTTTAGCTGAAGATGTAAAGAGTGAAATGTTTTAGTCTATCTTGATTTTAAAAGGATCTATTCATGTTTTTCACAGTAATCGGTTGGTTTGGAATATATTGAATTTTCTCTTATTTAACACAAGATAAGGTTTATTGGATTTTCTTTTCTGTTCAGAATAGGTGGGGTGTTAATATGATTCATCTTAAGAAGAGTGCCTCAAAGTATTTAATACTCAAACAGTAGAGTAGACACCCTAAATTTAATTTCATTTCCTTGGAATTCTTATGTGTGAAGAATTTTGATTAGATGTAAGCCTTTCGGGGTCCCGTAGTTTGAAACCACTCTACACTGCAAGCTGATAGAAGGCTGCTTGCCTTGCTTGGTTAGAAACTCCAAACAGTTGGGTACTTTTGTCATGTGTAAGGCAATGTAAATGTCAGGTTTTGAATACTGTAGATGGTTTAGTCTGTTCTCCCAATTTTGGATTTCATCCCATTAAATTGGTTACAAGCTTATTAACTGGTTTGACCTTTTTGTTTTTATGTGATATTTGTAAGTCAGCATTGAAGGTTTTACATAAACAATCTTGTTAAAACTATATTGTTATCTGTTTTATACTAGGACCCCTGAAGAATGCAATTGACTGGGCTTCTCGATCACCAAATGTTTTTGCCAATAAAGCTGCTGCCATCGTAAGTGTTGCAGGAAGTTTAGGTGGTGCGCGAGCACAATATCATTATCGCCAGATTGGGGTTTATCTTGATCTTCATTTTATAAACAAACCCGAGTTTTTCTTGAATGCATATGAGTCTCCAGCGAAGTTTGATAGTGATGGCAACCTTATTGATCCAGCATCTAAGAAGAGAATGAAAAAAGTTCTTCTTGCATTGCAAGCCTTTACTCTGCAACTCCGAGGTAAGTGCTGAGTAATTGAGTCACTTGGGCTTTTCTTGATTGTTTTACTGTTATTATGATGGATAAGAATTTGCTGTTCCAGTGACAGTAATAATATGCATTGGACCATTGTCACTATTCACTGCCTTTCAAACAGCTACTGATTTTATGAAGTCATACACTTTGCCAGTGTGATGTCGGTTATTTCTAAGCCTTTGTTAAAGTCATAAAATTCTCGGTTATAAAAGATGCTGACCTGTATTCTGCCACTATTTTCCTCGATCTATTTTCAAACTTTGGTTAAAACTTAAATCACTGAAAGCAATGGTTGGAAAGTAATGTGAATTAAACAAAAGCATCCAAGTGGTGAAGATTCTGTTTATGCATTTACTCTGTGATTTTTGGTTTCTAAGGGACATTTGTCAAGCCTTCTTTCACTCGCTAATTGACCTCTATTGATGCAGGATGCAATTTCAATCTCTCAACAACATCCGAGTTTCCAAGGCAGATTGGCAGATTATCCGAGGAAGGACATGTCTTAACACCATGCACCGAAGGAAGCCTTGCTCCACCATTCCCTGCTAGCACAAGATACAAGCTTGGAAGAACATCTGAAACATATGATTGGTATGATTTGGAGACCTGCAACAACGAAAGAAGTGTTCTTAGTCAGTTTCAAGACGAGCATTTCAGGCTCAAGTATAAAAGGTACACTCCTAATGTAAGGGAAAGGATGTATAAATTTGGATTTGTTGCATCTTGGGTGTTTTTCCTTATGGTAATCATGCTCAATTATCGGGTTAATAGCATCGAGGATGCTTGCTGCAAGAGGAATGTGTTTGGCAGGAGCCTTGATCTCTGGGTGGCCTATAGTTAAGAATGTTACGGACAGTCACCATTTTAGATTCTCGGGTTCATATGCAGTCGATTTCGAAATAAAAGCATATGCATGAAAGCATTGCTAGAATTAAGCCAATCTATGAAAATACTTGGTTTAATTTGAGATGCTGTTTGTAAGTAGAAGCATTGTTGCTGCTTTTGGTCTGTGCTTGAATGGAAGTCAACTTTTATAATTCCAAAAGTGGTAACTTTTCATGGTCAGCGCAATAAATACCTTCATTTTCATTTAATTTTTCTCTTTCTAGTGTAATTAAGATTTTTTTTCCCACAATGAAATCAACTCCTATTGTGACTGAAACTCGAGAATTAGGCTTAATTTGATTGACAAAGAGTTATGTAGTCAAGATATTAAAATGATTGAATATCATGTGCCAACTTGATGGTGTTCATTGTGGTTTGGGGTTCGGATTGCGTCCTATTGTCGATTTAATGAAAAAGTTTGAGTAAGCTTTTGCTGTTATATACGACATTGTAGCCATTGTTCCTCTTTTGCAATAAATTTGTTTTTACCCGAAATCATTGCAAAACAAACTCCTCTCTTTAACTAAATCCCCTGTATTTTTTTTATCTTAAATCATTCTCCTAATTTTTCTTTTATCCATATTTGATGAAGTTTTATAAAAATTAATTAATTTAAAATTTTATGATTTTGGTAACATGTTGAAGAAAATTTTAAACTGCTTTCTTATCCTTTTACAAATCTAGATTGAATTATAACGAGGGGTTATTGGCTTTAGCAAATTAAAATTGTGTTTAAAATTATGATCACTATTTTAATCGTAAAATGTAAAATATAAATATGAATACCAAGAATATTTACACAACTTGATTTCAGTCTACGGGGTGTTATTTAGAGTAATAATTCACTATCTTTTTCACAGTATAATTAATGATTTAAGTCATAATATTAGTCTAACATTCACCATTTTAGTGACCTCACTATTACATAAATATTAAATCACTCTCTCACTAAATTTCGCACTCAAAAGCTTAGTTTTGCAACTCGAGAGGCTCTCACGATTGCTTAAAAAGATAAAACATAAATATATATTCCTAACTTGCCCAAATTGTACTCTAACAAACTCTCAAAGTCTTGGGTTGCTCTCTTAATCTTTTTTTAACCCGTAGTTTATACAATACTTTAACTTTTGTTTATATAAGAGCTATAATCTAATCAATTTTCTATAAAATAAAGCTAAAAATCAACTTTTTAATTTTTTTTATAAAAATCTTGATGTAATTCAAAATCTTTAAGTATAGATAATAATTTTATTTGTTCCGCAAGAGACCAATATTGGTTTTTATATTTTGGGTTTTAACTCATCCAAATAGCAAATAGCCCAATACATTTTTTTTTTCTAAAGTTTACCAGCTCTTAAGTATGGTAATAAAACAATGTCTCTTATGTCCACTGTTTCAACTATAGAATCAACACAAAATTCACATTACCTGTCTAACATAGATATTTCATTTCAAAATTTTATTAATAATTAATGGAATTTAATATTTTAATCTCTTGATTTTATATTAACAACAAAAAAAATGTTAAGTCAAAACCTAAAATACATGTACTGACTTTTGTACTTTATGTTTTTAAGAAGATAAATGATTACAATTAATATACAATTTAGACAACCTAAGAGGAAAACACGATTAAGACATAAAGAACTAAAATTAGTCATAATTGGGAGGTTTTGAACAGTCTAAAAATGGCAATTGCATTCATCAGTTCACCTTATCACCATTATAATTTATAATCTCCCACCAATTGTTTGGTTTCCTAGACATTTTAGGAGCTAAATCCGGAAATCACACGAAAAATCTTTTGTTTGTTTTTTTGCTCTACCCCATCCAAACCAACCCAAAAAGAAAAAAAAAAAAAAGAAAAATTTCCCAGAAACAAAGAGAGAACAAGAAAAATGAATCCATTCCTCTCCAATCCAACAGCTCCCATTTCTTTGTAATTTTATTTTCATTATTTGAAAAATACCCATTTCTTAAAGCCAACTTGACAATCCAAGAAAAAAAAAAAAAAGATAGGATTTTTGCGTTGGGTTTTTTGTATTTCCCTCCATTTTCTCTCTTCGGGGGTCAATTTAGTGCTTTTCTATGTTTCTTAAAATTTTCAAGTTCCCACATTGATGCAATAGGAAGACAGAAGAACAGAGATAGTTATAAATTTTTGATCTTTGGGTTTATTAGTGGTTAAAGGATGGAAAATAGGAATTTGTAGTTTGAAAAAGGATAATAACCTTTTTATTTCTGTTATATATAGAATGAACAGATGAGCAAAAAACTTGGCTTTAGAAAGGCCTTGGAAACTAGACTAAAGAAATCACAAGTTGCTGCAAAGAAGAAAGCAATCAGCATATTTACAGCTATGTCTGTAGCTCATGTTGATGATGAAGAGTTAACCCCTGGTGAAGTTCGCAATATTGAAAAAGCCCTTCCAAGAGGTGATATTTATACAGGCCAATGGTGTGATAATTTGCCCCATGGTGATGGTAAGTTTTTATGGACGGATGGATGTATGTATGTGGGTGAATGGTATAAAGGAAAGATGACGGGGAAAGGCAAATTCTCTTGGCCTTCAGGTGCTACCTATGAAGGTGAATTCAAGAGTGGTTTCATGGATGGCAAAGGGACTTACACGGGTTGTTCAGGGGATACATACAAAGGGTCTTGGGTTATGAACTTCAAACAAGGAGAAGGGGCACATAGTTTTTCCAGTGGGGATCGCTATGAAGGCGAATGGCGCCGTGGGTTGCCAGATGGACAAGGGAGGTACCAATGGAAGAATGGGAACCATTACATGGGTCAATGGAGGAATGGATTGATGCATGGCAATGGAACCATGATTTGGAGCAATGGGAACAGATATGATGGTACCTGGGAAGATGGTTTTCCTAGAGGAAATGGTAATTTCAAATGGCCAGATGGGAGCCTTTATGTTGGTATTTGGACTAAAGATGGTAAGGATCAAAATGGAACCTATTATCCAGCTGGTTCTCCATCTCAGAATCTAGATTGGGATCCTCAGCAAGTGTTTTTAGAGGATTTGAAAGATGCTAAGATATGCACTGGTGAAAATGTGTCCATTTTGCCATCACAAAAGATGCCAAATTGGTCTGCCATGGCTAAGAGGAGTGAAGGGAGGCAAAGGAGAATGGTTGATAGGAAGTCCAAAAATCTTAGTTATGGTTCCGATATAACTGATGTTTCAACTGCAGGTGAAGGGGATTCAAAGGTTCAAGATGTAGTTGTAAGAAATCCTAACCCTGAAAATTCAGATATAAGACAGAGTAGGCCACAGTTTAAGAAGATAATGAAGAAGCAAGGCCAGACCATATCCAAAGGCCACAAGCATTATGATCTAATGCTCAATTTGCAACTAGGTATCAGGTACTAGTGGTTTCTTTTACCTCTAATGTTGCATTGTCTTATAGCTTATGCCGATGCTTGTATGGAGTTTATGTCCTAATTATGTTTTGTTTTCTCTGTTTACACTGTAGACACTCTGTTGGAAGGCCTGGTCCGGTTGTATCCCTTGATCTAAGGCCTTCGGCTTTTGATCCGAAAGAAAAAGTATGGACCAAATTTCCGCCCGAAGGATCCAAGCACACTCCACCACATCAATCTTGTGATTTCAGGTGGAAGGATTACTGTCCACTTGTGTTCAGGTTAGAAACATGACAATCTACCGTAGCTTAATTGTGAAATTAGTTGTAAGCAAATGTAAAAAAACCAAATTGTTAGATGATAGTAGTATTTCCTGACATCATATTGTTTTGTACATTTCCAGGACCCTTAGGAAATTGTTCAATGTGGATGCAGCTGATTACATGCTTTCGATATGTGGGAACGATGCCCTTCGGGAATTATCATCCCCCGGAAAAAGTGGAATGTTCTTTTACTTGACCAATGATGACAGATACATGATAAAGACAATGAAGAAGGCAGAAGTAAAAGTGTGTTGTACTTGTTTCTTTTGCATTTTTGTAGTTGAATTTTGAAACCATAAGCTAGCTTTGCAGTATGAACTATAAATTGACTAAATTTCCGTAGATGACAATAGTTGGTCCTCACCAATCAGATGTTCATGAATTTTCTGATTTCCGGGAACTGTTTGTATAAATTATAAACTGCACTAATTACTCTTAATGATTCATGTTGCAGGTTCTCATAAGGATGCTCCCAGCCTACTATAATCATGTTCGGTCGTTTCAGAACACTTTAGTCACCAAATTTTTTGGTCTTCACTGTGTGAAACTAACCGGGACATCCCAGAAGAAGGTAATCTCAATGTTACACAATTTTCAACATCAAACATAAAACATGCTTCAAAGTTGTAAGATTTTAGAAACCAATCTCATACTTTCTTCATTTGGGATCGATGAGTCAGGTGCGCTTTGTTATAATGGAGAATCTGTTCTGTACTCACTATGCCATTCATAGGCGCTTTGACTTGAAAGGTTCGTCACATGGTCGCACATCTTCTAAACCTGAATCAGAAGTTGATCCAACAACAACCCTCAAAGACCTTGATCTCAATTATATATTTCGATTGCAGAAACTATGGTTCCAAGAGTTTTGCAGGTGATTATCTTTTCTATTAACCTCTTTCTAGTACTATGTGAATATACCCCTCTTGTTCGGTACATAACATTTGTTTTGTAACATGCATCTGAATTGATACTCGGTTTAATTTTATCGAGAATCTCTAGAGGACGCAGTTAGCAAGGGCCAAACCATTGTTTGAATCAATTGTGCCTTCAAAGTTTGATTAGATTTCTTGAATGAAAATATAATCTTCTTTGTGGTTGTTTTGGGTGATTTTCATGCAGGCAAGTCGACCGAGATTGTGACTTTCTCGAACAGGAGAGAATTATGGACTATAGTCTGCTGATTGGTTTTCATTTTCGAGAAGTTTCCTCACCTTGTGGTTCTGACGTTCCCACGCCTACTGGTGATTTCTAGTGGTCTTTGGAACTTAAATTTTCCTTGACTATGTTATCAGGGATTTCTTATCTGATTAAGATATGTTTGGACTTAACTTGCAGGAAATCAAGATCCTCTAACCGAAGATGCTCCTCGGCTATCTCAAGCTAGAAAGGATCAGTTTCCTAGTGATCGGTAATATGAATATCTTCATGTTTTACCTGTGTTTGTTTGTGTTCTTCCTTTTTTTTGTTCAACAAAAAGAAAAAAAGAAAACAGAGAAAAGTCGAATTTGATGATCTTTCAATATGATTGCAGGTGGTCTTCCGTTAGGTTAGGTACTAACATGCCTGCTCGGGCCGAAAAGACGGTGAGAAAATCGGATTCTGATTCTCCTCAGCTAGTTGGAGAACCAACTGGTGTATTCTATGATGTAATCCTCTTCTTCGGTATAATCGACATTCTACAAGACTACGATATTACCAAGAAGCTCGAGCATGCATATAAATCGATGCAGTACGATCCGACATCGATTTCAGCTGTTGATCCTAAGCAATATTCAAAACGCTTTCGGGACTTTATTTTCAAAGTTTTTGTAGAGGACACTTGAGAAAAGAGTTATATTTCAACCAGATCTTCAACTTCGAAAAACGGTGTCCTTTCATGCACATTCAATGAGTTTTATGGAGGTTTGAGTGTTTAAATGAAGAAGATTAGCACCTCGGTCATTGACATGGCTATGGAGGACGATTCATGGCGGCACTGGACACAATTCAGGGTTAGTTTCTCACAACACTTTCTTCATCTCACTCACTTTACAGTTGAAGACATAGGTTATTGTCAAGTTCTATTTTACTCGAACTCTGACATGAGTGTCGGATACGGGTATGTTCAACTTTCCTAAGATTTTCTTTATGTATTAGAGGGTTTTTGGAGGGTGATATCCTCGTACCCATATCCAGATATGTGTTGGCTCGGATGTCCAACACCAGCACTTCAAGAAAAACAAAGAGTCGGGGCAACATAAATCAAATTGTATGTTTACCCTTGCAACAAGACTCACTAAAGAGTGCTTCCAATGTGTCAATGAATTGGCCAAAACTATGAATTTGATTCATTTTGCATCAAACATTTTTTTTTTTTCTTAGTAGGTGAGGATACCTTGAGTTCGGCTTGAGATAGTAATGTAGAGAAAGGGATTTGAAAGGGATCTAACATTTAGTTGCTTACTGAAGATGGAAAATTTTGGTTGCATCTTGTAGGGTGTAAACGAAATTCTTTATCAATTTATTCGATTTGGATTCGAGAAAATAAAAATTGAGCTTATGATGTTTGATTTGAGTGATTTGATTATGTTTTAGTAATTTAAAAATATATTTGAAGTTGAATGGAAATGATTGAGTTTAAAGTGAGGATGATAAATAAAAATATTTTTATTAAGTAGATGAATTTAATCTATGAATTTGAACAATTCTAGCTATGTTTGAATTTAAAACCGTGTCCTATAAAATAAACTTGAGTGGAATCCAAAAGTTTCAAATTATGGATCGTCCTAAATTTTGATCATATAAATTATTATTTTAAAAAAGAAGTTTACACCTAACTATAGATACAATCACAAGTAATACATGTTCGATCAATTAACACTAGAATAAATTCAATATAAAATACAATGAATTGAAATTTAGAATAAATCCAGACTTATGCTAGAATAAATATGCATTTACGTAGGATAGAAATCATGTTTAATCACTCAAAATTTTACGATTTACGAAAAGTAAAATTAAAGTAGATAAATTTCGAGTGAATGGATACTTAGAAATAAAATGAGAAAAATTGAATTTAATTAATTCAACTAACAAGATTTTGAAACAATTAAAAAATTTAAAAAATGAAGCCATTTATTATGAACAACAAAGAGTGATTAATCATGTCCAACAATGAATTTTTTTTTTTGATGACAAGAATATAATTAAAAAACTAGCTACAAGAACTTAAACCCTTCCCCCAAACGTGAGATCTTCAAACAGTTGCACCCCATGCCTTCTCTCATGGACCATCTTTACTACTTTATCCACATCTTGATTATCTTCTCTAGATATGTGTATATACTCCAACGACTAAATCGGGACAACATTTTCTAAATTCTCCTACTCAGAGCAGAACTGGAACCCTCCAAAGAACTATCCTATAAGTCCTTAACCGCCTCAAGACTATTAGACTGGATTAACACATTATCATAACCCCAATTGAGTAAAAGGGTCAACCCATACAAGATGACCCACAACTCTGCTTCAAAAACTAAACAACTCCACAAGTATTTGTTAAACCCAAATATCCACTCCCCATAACGATCCCACACAATTCCTCCTACTGCAGCAAAACTTGTGTTATGATTAACTGAACCATCAGTGTACAAACAAACCCAATTCTCGACAAAATTTTGGCAAAGTAACGCTCAGTTCAACTCAATCGCCATCTCTCTATCTATCGATATATACTGTTTAGCCCAACTATAGGAGGCCTTAATGATATAACTACCGCTCCCGGATGTGCCTTGAAAAATGAAGAGATTCCGATTCTTCCAGATAAGCCATGTTATAATCCCAAAAAGGCAATTCCAATCAACATCATCCAGTGAAAAACCATGACAATCCTGTAAATTGGCAGTAACTCATTCCTGCAAATTTCCATAATAAAACCGATCTTGCCTTACAGGAAATAACTGATTCCAAATATTTCGCGTGGCAGGACAATCTCTTATGACATGTAACACGCCCTCAAAACCATGCCAACAATGAACTTTCCAACAAGCATTACAAAAAGTTCTAGGAACTTTGAATAGTTCTTTAATAACAAGTTACGCTTACACTCCATTAATACTAATATTGGCTTTTTTAAGTGATGAGAGAAATAACTAATTAGAAATTTTTTTACCTTGTAAGCATTATTTTTTTCTTCCAAAAAATAATTAAAAAATGCTCATGGTTGAAAGTTAATTAATATTATCAATTCAAACATTAAATTTATTAATTTTATTGTCCATTATAAAATATTATATATATTAATATTTTATTTGAATGGTTGAAAATATTTTTATAAAAAAATTTAATTTATATCAAATTTTATATGCATTATTTATATAATTGGAATATAAAATATTATAAAAAACTATAATTTTATTTTTTTATTTTTTTATTTTTTTTGAAATAAACCTGGATTATTATTAACTTAGGCCCAACAAAGTCCAATGAATAACAAATGAAATTCCAACAAATCAATGCCTAAACGGATAAAGAAATGAGCAAAAAAACAACAAAATCGGCCCAAACATTAAAACCCAACAGTAGAAAACGACGGGGTGCTTTTAGGAATGCTTCCCAGCTGTTGGCCATTCAATACCACTGTCTTGAAAACTGCTTCATTGATGGGAATTTATCAGGTGACATTTATTACTGCCATCATTTCCAATCCAAACCAGCGTTCTCCCTACCATTTCCCCATGAGCAGTCCTAACTTGCAGATCAAAACTCCTCTCTCCCTTTATTCTCTTTGCTAGTGACATCGCGTGCTCTTCTCCTACACGTTTTCCGTCCCAGCACGATCTATCGCGACCGCATTCACAGCAATCGGAGGAACTCCCTGGAGCAGATAAGTATTCTCTCCCTTCTTAATGCCTTCAGTAGCAATTAAGTGTGCAACCATATTAGCCTCCCTTTTGATGAAGAGAAAATTATAAGATCGAAACAGTAAACCCCTCCGCTTAGCATCTTCAATGTACGCAAAAATTTCAGATCTGTCTTCTATCTTCTCTTGTATTTTTCGTATCACTGTTCTTGAATCACCTTCAATTTCAACTTCCCGCAGGCCAAGCTGGACCCCCAAATCGATTGCTTGGTATTAAAGTAATAAATTTTATCAAATTCATTTCAAAGGCTTTTTTTACCTAAATAATACAAAAAATGAAATTAATAACTGGCTTACCATAATCAGGGGCGAAGCCAGGGGAGCTGGCATGGGCCCCGCCCCCCTAAAATGTAAAATTATAATTTTGGCCCTTAAAAGTTTTTAAAAATTTTAAATTAGTAAAGGTAAAATTGCACTTTGGCCCCCCCTAAAATTAAAAAATTCGATTTAATCCTTTACAAATTATAAAGATATAAACTATAAAAAATTAAAATTTTATCCGCCCCCCTAAAAAATTCTTCTGGCTTCGCCCCTGACCATAATGGTATGGTTTTACTGGTGATGCCTGTCAAATTGGCGACACCGGATTGGTCAAATTGGCGGCACCAGACCGGTGCAACCTATTAAATTGGCGGCACCGGATTGAAATATAATGGTCTAAAGTATTTAGGAACTTGATATGGAATTTTTCCATTTTGAGTGGCTGCTAAAAAAAAAGTGACTGTCAGACCGCACCAAACATTAAATGTGGCTAATTGTCTTGTAAGCCATTCTTATTTATTATTTTATTTTATTCCCTTCAACTCACTACATTGTGTTTAAACAAGCCCTTAACTTATTTTTGTAGTTAAATAAGCCATTAACTTATGATTTTTACTCATAAAAGCCCTTTATTTTAATGTCAAAGTAAATATATTTTACCCAAAGTAAAGCTATTTAAAAAAATATAAACTAATTCGCATTTTATGTTAATGTGAATTTGATGATAGTAGTTTATTAAATAAAAAAATAAAATTTTAAAATTTATTGAGAGTGCTTATATACATGATATTCTTAATTACTCTTTCGAAATTTTTGATTACTTTTTTAGATTTTATGTTGATGTTAAAGTGTACATAATTTTTATTGCATCAACAAAAAATTAAGATAAGAGCTTTAAATTTAAAATATATTTACTTTAATATTAAAATAAAGGGCTTTTATGAGTAAAAATTATAAGTTAAGGGCTTATTTAACTACAAAAGTAGGTGGCTTGTTTAAATACAATATAGTGAGTTGGAAGGGAATAAAAATAAAATAATAAATAAGAAAGGCTTACAAGGCAATTAGTCACATTTAAGGTTTGGTGCCGCCACACTGTCACGCGGCACCCTTTCACTTTTTTTCAGCAGCCACTCAAAATGGAAAATTTGCAAATCAGCCATACCATTTTGATAAATAATTTAATGGGAATGCCATTTCAATTATTAATTTTATTTTTTGTACTATTTAAGTAAAAAAGCCTATTCAAAAATGTTGGCATTAAGGAATTTTAATTGGATGATAAATTTATGAAATAAATTAAATGAGAGATTTAATTTTGTTTAGTTAAATAAAATATAAACGAAATTTTGTCTGTTTAAGAAAACAGAATTAAAGAGTATTAATACTTAGGAAAGAAAAACTTATTATTCTTATTTATTTATTCATAAATAAGGTTGAGATATCGCAAGTCTCAACTCAACCAAGAAAAGGAACATTGGTTAAATTGCCATTATCGTCAACATAAAGAGCAACACGATTGCAGCAAAAATCATTAGGTTGCGGTCCTGGCGGAGAATTATGTTTATAAATCACAGCAGTTGCCTCTGGATTTTCCCTTTCGATTATTGCCTTAGCCGCTTCTCCATTCGTCCCCAACAGTTCAACCCAAAAAAACTTATTACGTTCTGCAACAATCAAACAATACAATTTAGATCGCACCTTAATAAGGATTAAAAGAGAGGATTGGATTTACCATGAGCGCAGCAAAGAATAGTTGAGCAATCTCTGGAAGCACAAGGTGGATAACGAGGCCAAGCAGACATGTTCTCCCCCTTTCTTACCTTTACACACCACGCCTTTCTCTCTTATTTATACAATTATTCCAACTTATTTATAAATTAAAGTTTGATTTATTTCCATAAATGGATTTAAATCTTTCCCAAATTTGTTATATAATAAATTTGAATTTGAATTGTATATTATCGGGAAAGAATCCTTGCCTTTCATTCCTAACTTATTTTCTGAGATGTAAGAATAGTGGGTTATTTATTACTGAGTTAACACTGGTCTTTAATATTTAGGGTAAATTATCAAAATAGTCTCCTTTGTTTGCCTCAAGATATATTTTAATCACTAAGCCGTTAATTACAGTTAATGGTATAACTTAAATAAACGTGACACGTTCAATCATCATTTGAAATGAAAATTTTAGGTTAAATTATATAATTGATCTCTATATTTTTTCGTTTTGATCTTTTTCGTTCGGTTTGAGATTCGAATTCGATAATAGTTCCAGTCCCATGAGCCTTGCAATTACGCTTGGTGACCGTCGTTGTTTACTGTTATCGGACTCGAATCCCAAACCAAATGAAAAAGCTCAAAAAAAAAAATATAAGGACCAATTGTATAATTTTACCTAAAATTTTTATTTGAAATGATGATTTAACGTGCCACCAGCTTTCCATTACACCGTTAATGGAAATTAACGGTTCAATAACTAAAATGTTACAATACGATAACGTAAGTGATTAAAACATAACATTTTAAATATAAGTAACTAAAATATAACCCGAAGCAAATAAAAATTACTATTTTAATAGTCTACCCTAATACTTAAAATGATGACTTATTTATTGCATACATCAACATCCTTGTGTCCGCCTTCTTCATCCCCCTACCGTTACTTTCATAGCAGCTTTCTCTCCCACAAATCCGCCAGCCATGATTCCATTTCTTTTTGTGTAAACGCATTTAGGTTATTCTAATCTACATTAACCTTACATTGATTTTTTATTGAATTATACTAATTTATGGAAAGAAATATATTTATTTCCTTTATAAACTGAACTTTGACGTATTTCAATCAAATGCTTGAAACCTTATACCCCATATTCCCGAAATTGTAATTACACCATCAACAAAATATTGGGTCAACTACCTATTTAGTCACCTGGGTTTTTCTGTGTTCCTATTTTAGCTATTCATTTAAAAAACTTGTTATTTTGGCTGTTTCTATTAGATAATTTGTCAATTTTAGTCACTCTATCATTAAAATGAGTTTGATCACCAGACGGAATGTTGACGTGGCCTAGTATAATAATAAAATTAGCCCTCAATGTTTATCCATTTTATTAATTTAATATTGATTTTTTAAAAAACAACAATTTGAACCATTAATATTTACACAGTATACCAATTTGGTCATGATTCTAAAATTAAGAAAATATTATTTAAATTAAATAAATTAAAATTTATAAAAATATATAAAATACTCAATAAATAATATATATTTTGAAATCGTTAAATTTTAGAGTTAAATATAAAATTGGTACTCAAACTTGTCCACTTCTCAGTTATTGGTACTTTTTTTTTTGTCTCAGATTGGTGCCTGAACTTTTGTTCCGTCCACTAGTTTGGTACCTTAGACTAATGGTGTTAATTTTTTGCTGATGTGGCAGCACTGACCACTCATGCACCGCCACATGGCATCCTCTTATTCCTCTTTTTTTTTGTTTTTATTTTCTTATTTAATTTTCCCTCCTCTCTCCTTTTTCTTTTTCTGTTTTTTGGGCCTGCTTATATCCCCTCACTTTCATCTTTCTCACCATCCAATCACCACAAGAATCCCCTTTTTTGCTATTGTATATCCCCTTATATATCTTTCTTTCGTTGTTATATTCACTCAAGTTTCAAATTTTTTCTCTATGTAATCCATGGAAGCCTATTTCTTCGATACTCTCAAGGCTCAACCTTTTTGAGTTATTTTCCGTTTCACTTTCGGTTTTTTTATCGCTCTTGAAGTTTTTACGTATCTAATCTAGAATGCAAGAATGAAAATTTTGATGTTTGATGAACATGTTTATGGAAAATATTGAACCCCAAGACAAAATCAAGGTTTAAAATAAAATTTTTGAAAAACTTTTTCGAACATTACAAAAACTTGCAAAGCAAGAGAAAAAATTATTGATCGAAAAATCGACAAAAAAATAGAAACTATTAGAATACCAATTGGCTACACAATCTCATAACAAAAAAATAGAAACTCAAAAAATCAACAAAAAATATAAACTATCATAATATTAATCGGCTACACAATCTCAGACCAAAAATAATAGAAACTTGCATGCATGTTAAGCTTTTAGGGTTTGAAAGGATTTTGGCCTCGATTTTTTAATGACAAAGGGAGGAGGCTCCAATGATAATGGCCTCACCTAGGTTTAACCCTTAAGCCATGAGATGGCCTCTGTCTCTGTAGATTTGGTGAGCCCTAAAAGAAGAGAAAATTTTGGCTATTTAGGTTTCAAAATTCTTCTTGAAAGAGAACTGTAGCGACGTAAAATTTGGTTGGGCGCTAATTGAGAAAATTATTAAACATTTGAAAACAGAGTTTCAATTTTATTTAATAAAAGGGAGTCGCCACTGATCTTTTTTCTAGGTGTGATCGGACACCTAATAAATCCTCTTTTTAAAAGATTTTTTTTGAATTTTCTTAAAAAAGGGCCAAATTTAGGTCTACGTCAAAATTCCAGAGAAAAATAGGGTTTGGGAGTCGGTTACGCGCAAGGAAGGTATTAGCACCCTCGCGACGCCCAAAATGGGTATCTCGTTAAATGCCTGTTGTATTAATTTTCAACAATACGAGTGCAATTTAATATTTAATCGTGATCCGTTTAAAACACGAGAATTTTTAAAAACACGAAAATTTTGAAATGCAAGAATTTTTGAAAAAACGAAAATTTTGAAACTCGAGAAATTTTTTTTAAACACGAGAATTTTTGAAAACACGAAAATTTTTGAAAAACACACAATTTTTGAAACTCAAGGATTTTTTGATACCCGAGAATTTTTGAAAACACGAAACTTTTGGAAAACACGAAAATTTTAAAAACACGAAAATCTTGAAATGCGAGAATTTTTGAAAACACTAAAATTTCTGAAAACACGAACATTTTGAAACTCGAGGAAAAATTTTTAAAACTTGAGAATTTTTTAAAACACAAAAATTTTGAAACTCGAGAATTTTTTTTTTTAAAACCCTAAAATTTTGATAACACGAAAATTTTTAAAAACGTGAAAATTTTGAAACTCAAGAATTTTTTTAAAACCCAAAAATTTTGATAAATTACATATTGACATAATATAATCTAAAAATGAAATTTTGATAATTTAAAAATAACTACAAAAATAATCATTTTATTTTAAAACTCGAGATTTTTTTTTTTGATTTTTTGATTTTTTAAAAGGGCGTATCATATTTAACAAGAACCGGTGATATTCACCCAACATAGCGATGAAATCAACGGCTTAATGTTTAACCGATTCGTTGCCTTATTTATTAAAATTATTAAAATTGTAACTAGAATGAATATAATAATTTTTCTAAAAATTAAGAAAGAAAAATACTTAAAAATACCAATAAAATTAAACACGAGATGTAATCGAAATACATGTACATAAATTTAAAATGGGTTAAAAAGTTACCAAAAATTTGGGCTTGAAGAATGGACTTTCTCCTTTTTCTTTCTTTCTTTTTTTTTTTTGAATTGAAGAATTGGGCCTACTCTTCCTTTTTTTTTTCTGATGGGCTTTTGAATTGGGCTCGGATTGGGCTTACTGCTGGAGCTGGGCTGCGCGGGTCGGTCGGGTTATGCGGGCCGGGTCGACCGTTATCTATTTTTTTTGTTTTTTTCTTTCTTCTTCTTCTTCCTTCTTCTTCTCCAACCGTCGCTGTCGACGCCCCCGTCTCCTCCGCCGGTGATGCGTCTTCTTTCTCCCTCTTCTCTTCTTCTTCTTCTTCCTTCTTCTTTCCTCTCTTTTTCTCTTCTTTTTCTTTCTTTTTTTTCTCTTTTTCGTGGGTGTTGTTTTTTGGATGTTGGGGCGGTTTGATTTTTGGTTGATTTCCCTCTTTTATAGTGTGTTTTTTGCACGTATTAGGTGGATAGAAGGAAGGAAGGCCATCCCTTAGGCCCGTGGCCGAAAAATCGGGGGGTGGGTGTCCGAAATCCGCCGGATTGTTGGGGATTTTATGAAAGAAGGACCAAAATGCAAATTTAGTAAAACTGATGGGGTCAAAGTGTAATTTTGAAAAAAATAAGGGGTCAAAATGTAATTTTAGAAAAGTTTAGGGGTCAAAATGTAATTTTGAAAATATTGATGGGTCAAAATGTTATTTTAATTTTTTGTATTTTTCAATTTTTGTTAATTTTTTTAATTAAACACAAAATCGAGTCGGATAAAATTTAGTGCTTACAAGAACAAAAGAAAGATTTTAAAAGAGAAAAAAATATTTTAAAAAGAGATTATTTTTGTTGGCCACCATGCACTGTCATTGGAAATCGGAGAATATTGGGTTCTCTAGTTGTAGAAGCGAGCCAAAAAAGAGAACAAAAAGCAGAAGATGGAGGAGAATAAAAAGAGGAGTAATAACTGGTGCTACTGCTGTTATCTTCATCGCTGAGTAGCACCAGCTGTTGAGCTATTGCTGCCATGTTTGAACATTGAGAAAATCTTGGGGTATTTTTGAGGAGGAAAGAAGAAAGAAAGAAGTGTAGAAGGCGTGCCTAGAAAAAAGAAAAAGAAAAATAAGAAAAAGAAAAGAAAAAGGGAAGAGGAGGGAAAATAAAATAAAAAGAAGGCCAAATAGGACGCCACGTGGCGATGCATGAGTGGTCAGCGTTGTTATGTCAGCCAAAATCTTAATGGTGTTAGTTTCAGGTATCAAATTAGTGGACGGAAAAAAAAAGTTTAAGTATCAATATGAGAGAATTGGACAAATTCAAATACTAATTTTATATTTAATCCTAAATTTTAATATATTTCCACACCTTCCTTCCCCCAAAGTCTGCACTTTTCCTTCTCATCTTTCTCAATCAATGCCCGTTTTTCTTCCTTGTTCTCTTGATCATTTTCATTGCTTATCATTTTTGAGCTTATATAAATTTGAATTTAATTTTTAATTGTAAAAATAGATTAAATTTTCACCTAAGTTTTCATTGACAATTTGAATTATTTACTCAAATCAAAATGATAACAAGGTGGATATTTGAATTTTTTCCAAATCTGTTATAAAAAAATGTAACTCAGTAACAACAGACAAATCAGTGCTAGGAGCGATTATCAGAGACATGCAGAGATTTAAACAGGAGTTCCAAGAAAGTCATTATCAGTTTGTAAGCAGACATGAAAATGAAGTTGCCCATCATCTTGCGGTGGAAGCCTTAAGATCGGGAGTAGAATCATACCTGGAAAGTGCAGCCTTCATTAGCCTTCAGTTGGAAATGGAGGGGAGTGGGCGACGAGAAAATCAGATGGGAAGGGAAGGGAATGATCATCGAGAACACCAGATGGGTAGGGAGGGGAATGGACGAAGGATGCATCAAATGGACAGGGAGGGGAATGGACGGAGAGAGAACCAGATGGAAAGGGAGGGGAATGGATGAATCTGAAGAATCAAGGATGGAAGAGATAGCAATGAATTGAATGCGTACTGAATAAGCTATCAACGAATAGCTGGTCTGGGGAAATGGAGAATCAGAAATTTAATGGTTGCCAGCCTTTCTGATGTCGATTGGATAGATCTGATAGGATTAGGTTTGATTTTTAAAATTTTAAGTTTCCTGTTTTCTTTTTGCTTTACAGTTTTTTAGGATCAGGCTAATTTACTGGACCGTTATTTTATTGTCTTTTCAGTATTGGGGTCCAATTGACCCAAACTTTGTTTGATTCATTTTCTTTTAATAATTATAAGTCCAATCGATTTTATTCAAAAAAATAAAATTTGAAAGGCAATTAATTAGATAATGCTACTAAATAAGAAATCAAATTCCATTGCAAATCACTTAAAACAAAAGCACACCAACTGTGTTTGTTAAAATGACAGACTGATTCAATTTTCTTGATCCAATTAATATAATAATAACACTATCTTCTTTACCTTGCAATCTAAAATCATCTCATCCCCACCATCTTTCCACTATTATTTATTGTTCTTATTTCCCATCTTTTCACCTTGATGGTTTCCTCCAACCATTGCCTGTGCCGCCTTTTTCGCCAACTTCTCTTATAATATCTTCACATCTCTGCTCATCGAACATAATTTGTAAAACCACAAGAAAGAAACGACGACAACAAATTCATACGATAAAAAAAATTTAAAAGGAAAAAGTAAAGAAAGAGGGAACCTGTCATGGCATTGCTCAAGGGTTGACACCTTTTTTTTATTATAAATTTTTGAGTTTTTTTTATATACTATTGGCTACAACCCATTCTTTGAAAAGTCAAAGATGGAGGGCTGTAGCACATTGGAAGCAAATGGCCTTGGTTGGCAATAGTTGGCGCACCAAAATTAATGGGTGACAATTGGCATGGGATAATTGCAATTTTGGTCCCTATTTTTATAGGTACTTTGCAAGTTGATCCCTGAACCTCAACTATAAATAGGCCTAACCATTGCTCATTTTCTTCATCCCACAATTTTCCATTCTCTACTTAAGGCATTGTTCTCTCTCCCTATTTGTATATTTTTCACTTGTAATTTTGGAGTGAAATATATTTGGTAGTGTCAGGGACGTAGGTGAAATTTGCGAACCTCGTTAAAATTCTCGGTGTTCTTTATTATTTATTTTTCATATCTTGTGAGTGTGATTGTAGTTATTTATTGTGCTATTAAATTACGATAGAGGATATTCGGCTAGGAAAGATCTGGTACTTAAGCGATCCTCGTGATCCACCTCTCTTTCACGGGAATTGAACTCGGTGTGATTTTTAGTACAATAATTATACTCTTTTACACGCTTCAGTACAACAATTGGTACGAGCTAGATTCGTACTTGGGAGAGTACGATCGTTTGCGCACTATTCACGATATCTGATGTTGGGATTGAGGAGAAAAATGGCACGAGCATCGCCATCGGCAAGGACTACGGTGACCAATGCAAAATTTGAAGTAGAGAAATTTGATGGTACCAATAATTTTGGTATGTGGCAATGTGAGATCTGGATGTCTTATGTCGCACAGAGTCTGGATATAGCCCTTGAAGTAAAACGACAATATGGATGACAAGGAGTGGGCCAAGATTAATAGACAAGCTTGTGGTACAATTAAATATGTTTGGCCAAAGCGTGAAGTACTCTGTCATGAGGAGACATCAATGAGAAATTGTGGAATACATTGGAAGAAAAGTTTCTAACGAAAAGCCTTGAAAATAGGCTTTATATGAAAAAGAAACTTTTTCGATTCACGTATGCACCCTGGTATGTCGATGAATGACCATGTGAACTCATTCAATAAAATTTTAGCAGACTTGCTAAATTTGGATGAGAAATTTGAAGACGAAGACAAGGCATTATTGTTGTTGAATTCCTTCCCCGATGAATATGATCATCTTACCACCACATTGCTTCATGGGAAGGATACAATCACATTTGATGCGATCTGCGGTCGTTGTATAGATCTCGAGACTCGAAAGAAAGATAAAAGAGATCACGAGAGATACAATCGTAGAAGTCTTAACAACAAGAGAGTCGTTCAAGCAAAGAAGCAAGCTCCGGTAGAAGGGGAAAGTCCAAAGGAGACCCGCCAAAGATGAGTGTGCCTTTTATCGTGAAAAAGGGCATTGGAAAAAGAATTGTCCTAAGTTACAAAAGGGCAAGGCTATTTCTAATGCATGTGTAGCGTAAACATGATGAGGAGTCGACTTTAGCTTGGTTGGCATGGCAATGGCATGTCATAATCGATGAGTGGATTTTGGATTCGGGATGTACTTACCATATGTGTCCTAATAAGGATTGGTTTTCTAGTCTTACGAACTAGAAGGTGGAGTTGTTCTTATGGGCAATGACAAAGTGCTTGTAAGACAATGGGAGTAGGTACAATCCAATTGAAGAATCACGAAGGCTCAATCCAAGTCTTGACTGATGTGCGCTTATCGTACCCAACTTGAAGAAAAATCTCATCTCATTAGGGGCCTTAGAATCTAAAGGGCTCAAAATCACTTTGAGAGATGGATTACTAAAGGTAGCAATTTGGGAATTTGACTGCGGTGATGAAAGGCACAAGAAGAAATAACTTGTACTTTTTAAATGGAAGTACGATTATTGGATCAACATCAATAGTTTCTGCGAAAGATGTAGATTCGAGAGGCTACCGTGTTATGGCATATGCGTTTGGGACATGCTGGTGAAAAAGCTTTGCGACTTTGGCGAAGCAAGGCTTGTTGAAAGGTGCAAATTCTTGCAAATTGGAATTCTGTGAACATTGTGTTCGGGCAAGCGAGCGAGGGTAAAGTTTGGTTCAAAGAATTAACAATACGAAAGGAATTACGGACTACGTTCACGATGATGTGTGGGGACCTACCAAAGTGGCTTCTTTGGGAGGTATGCACTATTTTGTTACTTTTGTTGATGATTATTCAAGAAAAGTATGGGTGTATCTAATGAAAAGAAAAAGTGAAGTATTGGATGCATTTAAAATGGAAGAAGATGGTGGAAACTCGGATCGGTCGAAAGGTCAAACGACTTCGATCGGATAATGGTACCGAGTACAAAAACGATCCATTTCTTCAAGTATGTCAAGATGAGGGCATCATGCGACACTTCATCGTTCGGGATACACCACAATGAGAATGGGGTGGCGAGCATGAATCGAACTATCTTGAGAAAGTTCGATGTATGTTGTCCAATCTTTGGATTGGGCAAGGAATTTTGGGTGAGGTCATTACATATGCGTGCCATCTAATTAACCGCTTTGCCATCACCGCAATAAATGGCAAAACTCCTATGAAGATGTGGACTGTAAATCACTCTATCGACTATGATTCTTTACATGTTTTTGGTTCCACTTGCATATTATCATGTAAAGAATCGAAGTTAGACCCAAGAGCAAAGAAAGCATTATTCTTGGGTATAACTAGTGGAGTAAAAGGATATCGTCTCTCGGTGTCTGATACAAGGAAGATTGTCTTTAGCGAGAGATGTGACTTTTGATGAATCAACCATGTTAAAGGATTCACAAAAGGATGACAAAACCAGTAGTACTTTGCAGGTGGAGCTTGAAAAGGTTAATAATGATCCAAATTGATATTGGAACAACAAATGATGAAGAAGTTTCAACCCAAGAACTTCTACAAAGAACAAGATTCAATTGCATATAGGAGGCCAAGAAGAGAGATTCGTAAGCCTGCTCGCTTTGATGATATAGTGGCCTATGCACTTCCAATTGCAGATGATGATGCTCCTTCTACTTACACAGAAGCAATAAATAACCCTGATGGTGTAAAGTGGAAGCAAGCCATGAATGAAGAAATGCGATCTCTTCATCAAAATAAGACTTGGGAGTTGATGACACTACCCAAGGGAAAGAAAGCAATTGGATGCAAATGGGTATATGCAAAGAAGGAAGGATTTCCTGGTAAAAATCAAAATTCGGTACAAGGCTAGATTGGTAGCAAAGGGTTATGCTCAGAAGGAAGGAATAGACTACAATGAAGTGTTTTCTCCAGTTGTAAAGCATTCGTCTATTCGGATTTTGCTAGCCTTGGTTGCGCAATATGATCTTGAACTAGTTCAGCTTGATGTGAAGACCGCATTTTTACACGTGATTTGGAAGAGGAAATCTATATGACTCAAACGGATGGATTCGAGGTTGCCGGGTAAAGAGAATTGGGTTTGCAAACTGACAAAGTCGCTTTATGGATTGAAACAATCCCCGAGGCAGTGGTACAAGCGATTTGATCAGTTCATGAAAGGGCAAAGGTACACAAGAAGTAAATTTGACCATTGCGTATATTTCCAGAAGCTACAAGAAGGAACTTTCATATACTTGCTCTTATATGTTGATGATATGCTAATAGCATCTAAGAGCAAAGTTGAGATTGAGAGATTGATGACTCAACTCAATCTCGAGTTTGAAATGAAAGATCTTGGTGAAGCTAAGAAGATTCTTGGCATGGAAATATGTAGAGATAGAGCCCATGGCGAGTTAGCTTGTCTCGAATAGCGATTTGAAGAAGGTACTACACAAATTTGGCATGAGCGAAGCGGACAAAACACCTCGTAAGTACCCGTTGGCTTCTCATTTCAAGCTTTCTGCACTGGCTATCTCCTTCGGCGAATCACGGAACGAGAATACATGTTGCAAGTTCCGTACTCCAATGCAATGGGTAGCTTGATGTATGCAATGGTGTGTACAAGACCCGACATTTCACGAGCGATTAGTATAGTGAGCAGGTATATGCATAATCCTGGAAAAGGACATTGGCAAGCTGTGAAATGGATTCTACGGTATATTCAAAAGACCGTGGATGTTGGATTACTGTTTGAGCAGGATAATACACTTGGTGAATGTGTTATTGGGTACGTTGATTCTGATTATGCTTTGGTGATTTGGATAAACGAAGATCAACCACCTGTTATGTGTTTACACTTGCCGAGGACCAATCGGTTGGAAGTCTACTCTACGATCTCTGATTGCGCTGTCAACCACGTAAGCCGAATACATAGCAGTATATGAGAGGCCGTAAAGGAAGCTATTTGGTTACAAGGTATGGTTAAAACCTTGGGATTGGCTCAGGAGCATATTAACGTGTATTGTGATAGTCAAAGTGCTATTCATTTAGCAAAGAATCAAGTCTATCATGCACGTACAAAACACATCGACGTACGATTCCATTTTGTGCGGGAAATTATTGATGAAGGGAGATTCGCCTTAAGATTATTAAGATCTGCAGATAATCCCGCAGATATGATGACCAAGGTGGTAATAAAGAACCAAGTTCGAACATTGTTTGAACTTGATCAATATCCTGCAAGTTTAACTTGATTGAAGAAGGCACTATCAAATATTGTTGGCAAAGGCGAAGAAAGAATTGTGTGAAGATAAGATTATCCTAATCAAATCTTCAAGGTGGAGATTATTGGCTACAACCCATTCTTTGAAAAGTCAAAGATGGAGGGTGTAGCACATTGAAAGCAAATGGCCTTGGTTGGCAATAGTTAGCGCACCAAAATTAATGGGTGACAATTGGCATGGGATAATTGCAATTTTGGTCCCTATTTTTATAGGTACTTTGCAAGTTGATCCACTGAACCTCAACTATAAATAGGCCTAACCATTGCTCATTTTCTTCATCCCACAATTTGCCATTCTCTACTTAAGGCATTGTTCTCTCTCCCTATTTGTATATTTTTCACTTGTAATTTTGGAGTGAAATATATTTGGTAGTGCCCGAGGACGTAGGTGAAATTTGCCGAACCTCGTTAAAATTCTGGTGTTCTTTATTATTTATTTTTCATATCTTGTGAGTGTGATTGTAGTTATTTATTGTGCTATTAAATTACGATAGAGGGATATTCTGGCTAGGAAAGATCTGGTACTTAAGCGATCCTCGTGATCCACCTCTCTTTCCTGGGAATTGAACTCAGTGTGATTTTTCAGTACAATAATTATACTCTTTTACACGCTTCCGCACAACATATACTTTTATAAATTTTAATAATTTTTGAATTTTAATGTATTTTTAAATTTCTAGAATCATGATTAAATTGGTATAATTAAGGGTTGAATTTGTTGTTTTTTTAAATCAGGATTAAATTAATAAAATAAGTAAATATTAAGAGCTAATTTTGTTATTATACCAAGTCACGTTAGCATTCCATTTGGTGATCAAATCCATTTTAACGGTAGAGTGATTAAAATTGATAATCTATTAACTGGAGTAACTAAAATTGACTACTTATTTAATAAGAGTAACTAAAATAATAATTTTTTTAAATTAAGTGACCAAAATAAGAGCGCCGATAAACTCAGTTGATTAAATAGATAATTTACCCTATTATGATTAAGGCAAATGATATAATCGTTTGCAATTAATAGATTATAGCTTTTTCGAAATAAGTAAAATTTTGGAGGACTTTAGTTTATAGAAACAAGACCAATTACAATCGTGACTTTAAATAGATTGTTAGAGTTGTGTGATTTGAATCCATCACTTGTTAAAGAAATAAAATACAGTGGCAAAACAAGGGGATCATATAGAACTACATTTATTCTATTTGACATTGATTAAAATAGGGTTTTTCAACCTTTAAATAGATGTAGTCAATTTCCTCTTATATTATTTGGTTTTCAATATTAGTGAATTTCTCCTCCTCTACCAATGATTTTTTCCCGAAAGGGTTTCCAAATAAAATCTATGTATTTTATTTTCCTTTTCTTATTGTTTTGCGATCGTTCTATTGCCATATCGACATTTATTATAACAATCGTAATATAGGATTTAATTATTACTATTTAGACTTATTATTGTAAAGAGATTTTCAATGGATTTAATTCATATTCCTTTGGGTACGATCTTTAGAATACTTCCTTGTATTCTGTTGTAACACAAATACTATATTACAATTTGACCCGTATACTTGTAGGCACTGCTACTTTAATTTTATATATTTTTAGTATAATATTTTTCAGTCAAACATTTACACATTTGACGATGATCATACATAAACTAGTTAAATCAAGCTCCCATGAGTATAAATCTATAAAAATTACATTAAATTAACTTAATTACCTTATAATTTGAATAGGCCAAATGTCTGAGAAGTTTGAAGTTTTTTCTTCTTTTCTTCTTAAGGAAGACGGTGGAACAAGAGAAGATCTTTTCATCTTTCATCCACTAAGGTAATATTTATATTTAATTTAATCTTTAATTAAACTAATTAATCTATTTTTATTCTTTAAAGATTATTATTAGAGGTAATGTAAGTATCATCAATTCCCACTAACATATGAAAAAAATGGTTAAATAACCATTTTGGACCTTTAGATGATTGTTATCTATGTCTCTAATCATTTTCTAAATTAAAATTCAATAGCTATTAGACTTTTACAATTTAATCTCTAAGCTTTAATTAATTATTTTTCGCCTAAATTACTTAACCGATATTTATTTTAATTTCATATCAACTCCATAAATATTCTTATTTTATATTTACAAACTCAATTTATAGAAATGAACAACAACACTAATAATTAAATCATTACAATTCTCACCCTTAAAAAAATTTCTTCCTCAAAATTTACATGGAATATGATGAGAATGATGCATGTACTGCTATATCAATTTCTCTTCTTTGACTATCCCTTGCAAATGAGCCACCACGGATAATTCCCTTACCTTTAACTACAGAAGTAGATCTCATAGCAGCAGAAACGTTGTTAATTATCTATTAGATTATTAGTAGAATGACAGTATGGTGTTCTTAGTATTATGTTGATAATATTAAATACATAAATATTACAATGCATGTGTTTATATTATTTATTAATTAATATGAGGTGACTGTTATTATATATATATTCTAATTTTCTGATATTCTAATCATTGTAAGATTGATGTGAGTGTATTTGGCTTGCTATTCGCTTCATATTATTATGTATGTACTTGGATGCTCGTTTTAATCAATTTTTAAAAAATAAGCTAACATTTTCTAAGTTAATGTAATTCATGATTCTTTCATTTTGTCAGGATTATAATTAAGAACCAAATATCCTTCACAAAATCAAATAAATATAAATAATTAAAATATAATTTTTTTTTAAATTTCCTCAATTTAATAGACATGAGAAAGTATTATTTATTTATTTATGCATATTTTAGAAAATCCAATTCACTAAAAAAACTTCCTAATTGTTCTTGAATTTTAAACTTCTATTTTTCAAGACTTGAGACAACAGGTAGTTGAAAGGTACAAATTTTAAGCTTATAGGGTGCTATAACTTTCCCCACGTCTAACTAACTTTCAAACTCAATTTTATTTTTCTCTGGTTTCCAAATGCATTAAAGATTAATGACCGCACTTATATTCTTACGTAAAAATTCAATGTTTTAAAAATTAAAATTATGCCTTCTTTTAAAATTATCCAACCTTGCTTCAAACTTGACTTGGGACAGGACGACCAAACAAAATTTGGTTATTACATTTTTTATTTTGTATAATTTAATAATTAAAATAGTAAAAATTAAAAAATCAATGACCAAAATAAAACACAAACATTACTTTAATGACTATTTATGTACTTTACCCTAAAAAAGTTATGCCTTTCTTAAAATTAATTTGACAAAGTGTTGGTTCGTGCAGACGGTGGCCATTAAGTTAATTATTTTGATTGGATATGTAAATTTGTGAATTGAAAAAAAAGGGATAATGTATTATTTCCAATTAACAAGAAAAAGGAAATTACAAGACGGAATTAAACACTGTTAATACTTGGAAAAAGAAAACCTTTATTATTGAAAAATTTCATTATTATAACGTATTCATAAATAAGGTTGAGATGATGAAATAATGGGATTGTATGAACTCAACCAATAGTAGGGATATTGGTTACATTGCCGTGCGTGTCGACAATTACAAAAACACGATTGCAGCAAAAATTAGGAGGACCAACTCTTCCTGGTGTCAGTATTTCAGCTGTTACTTCTGGATTTTCTTTTTCGATTGTTGCTTTAGCCGCTGCTCCATTTTTACCCAACAGTTCAGGCCACCTCAGTTTATATCCTGAAACATTCTAACAAATACATACATATATAATTGAGATTGCAACTTCAAAGAGGGAAAAAATGGAATTGAAAAGAGGGGATGGAATGTACCATGAGCGCAGCAAACAACATCAGTGCAAGTACCACTTGCACAGGGTGGGTAACGTGGCCAACCAGACATGTTTTCTCCTTTCTAGGTACCCTTTGTTATGTTTAGATTCAACAAGTTTCTCTCTTACTTATACTACAATGTTGTCTATACTTGCTTACGGAAAGAAATATATTTATTTTGAATTTGAGGAATAATTTCTGAATAATTTAATCCTCCGGTTTCATTCCTAAACTTTTTGTGTAAACCCATTTAGGTTACTCTAAACTACATTAAACTTGCATCGATTCTTATCAAACTGATAGCGTTGAAGTAAAATTTCTAGCTTATATGGAAAGCTTGATATCTCCACTTTAGAATGCCTTCGTTAGCAATAGACAGATCTATGATACTGTGATTGTAGGAGTCGAAATTTTGAACACAATTTGGAGGAAAAAAAGTTAAGAAACTTTTAAAATCAATTATGTAAATAACTAAATCATAAGAAAATTCGCGACACATGAAATGCACAATGAACTATAAGCACCCATCTCATGGTTGCAGATCCATTAACAAAACTATTTACACCTAAAATACACAATGAGCATGCATCAAATATGGTTCTAACTAATTGTTTTTAATTGGACTCATGAAAGCTTGTTCCTCTCTACTTGTGCAAATTGCCTTTGACTGGAATTCCATTAAAAAAAGTATTTGCACCTAAAATGCACAATGAGCATGCATCTAAAGGGAAAGGAATATCGGATAGAGAAGAGGTAGTAGTAAATGCATCACTTTCAGATTCTGACATCAGCAACAGAAAGAAGTTGATTCTCGGGGAAGCAAAGAAAGCTTGGGAAGTCGGAAAAAGGTTGGGATTTAGTGTTAGAGGGGATGATCGTGAAGTAGTAGATGAAATAATGAGGTTGGAGGGGCTGTAGAGTTGTGAAGCAGAGGCGGTTTGGGGGTTGGGCAGAACCAAAACAGTTAATATTGAGCATTTGATTATAGAGATTGGAGAAAGATAATTGAGAGTAGGGAAGTGGGTGAGACGGAAAGATCTTATGTGCAGATTAAGTGCGGTTGTCCAAGCTTATGCATCTATTATTCAATTGGTATGGTTTTCGGGTGGTGGCTCTTTGTTTCTAAGATGAAATTAAAATTTAGGATGTGATGTATATAATAATTAGGTCGGTATGTGATTTAATTGTGATTTTGTGTGGTTATGGTTATTGTGGAGTAGCTTTAATTTAGGATGATAGAAGGGGTTGTGGAGAGTTGAGTGATTGAAGGTTTTTGTGTCACTTTTCAATGATTAAAATGGTGATTTTGTTGCTTGGCTTTAGTTGAAGTGTGCTTGATGTGAAGTCAATTTTGAATTTGAGTTTATTGGTATAGTTGGAAATTAAAAGGATTGTGAGATCAATTTTTATTCAATTTGAACTGATTAGTTTTGGTAAAATGGGATTTTAATTTTTGAAAGTGTGCTACTTACTTTCTCTTCATATTGTGGTTCTCAAGTCTAAGTCTAGTGGTGTTTTTGATGGGTGAGCTATCAATATTGTAATTGCAATTGAGAGGCAATTGCCTTTAAATAATCATTTGCGATGGAGTAAATTGAATTGATATCAAGAGAGTGGTGGAAAGTCCAATTTGGTGTAGGATATCATTGACCTCTGTGGAAACATGCCTGGGGTGCTTAAGCTAATCGCTCATCCTGTCGAAAAGTGTAGTGTGGGTTGATATTAATTTCGGAGTCAAGTTGGAAAGTGTGGTTGGCACGTAATGATAAAGTGTTCGTCAGAACATCGACGGCTATTGATATATTGTTGTTTCATGATAAAATGAGATCTTTGATGTGGGAAAGGGTAGTTCATGAATGAGGACATTCATTTTATGGAGGGATCTTGTTGGTGTGGGCTTGCAAAATGTAGATATTTGAGAAGCATTGCCAGCAAGATTGTTTTTCATTAGGAACTTTCTCCCTCCGAGTGGATGAATTTCTACATGGTAGGTGTTGTAATGGAGGATGAAGCTGGTTGTGGTGGGGCTTTGAGTGATGAAATGTGTCTTGTTCTTCGGGATGATTGAGGGTATAGGTTAAGAATTGGCAAGGGTAATAGTCATTAAAATAGCATTGGGGTTGTTTATTGGTATGAGTAGGCATGTGAAAGTCCCGCTAGTTATTGAAAATCTTGTGCCTGTGTTATTCTCGAGTGATTGTTGGTAGGGAATTATTGATTGTGGACGTTGCAGAACCTATTCATTGGTATCGACTGTGATTTTAACCAGCTGTTTTGAGTTCAATTTACAATTATTGACCGACTAGGAATTGTATGGCTGATGATATGGTAAAAGCAAAAATAATGAGACCTTTGGTTTTTTTTTTTTTTTTTTTTTTAAAGCCTAATGGTGACTATTGTTTGCTGCCTATTGCTTTTATTTGGGTTGATGTTGATTGTCTCAAGTCAAGGATATTTCAGAATAAATGGTTACTCTAGGAGTTCCGTAATCTTTTGGTCTTTGAAAGAAGTTGGAAGGTATTTTGCATTTTTTTTTATATCGACTGTACAACAGAAAATTTTTGATAATGTGAAAGCATGTTAAAATTTTTGCAACACTTGTCATTACAAACTAAAGTAAGAAAACATGTCTTTTTATGTTAAAAAAGAAACATGTCACTTGCTATAATTTAATGTCATTGTTTTCCCCCTTTTTCATCTTTGTTTGGATTTTTCATCTAAACTCAATAAGTAAATAAATAGATATAGAAAAAGAAAGTGATCAGTTAAGCAAAAGTGGAATTGAATTAAATTAATTTTTTTAATCATTTTGGTTTAGTGTGATTAAAATTTTATTTTTTAGGCAAATTAAAAGAAATTGATTTATTTAGTTGTCTAATTTTAAAAAAAAATCATTTAGTTGTCTCAGTCCTTTGAATTTATATTATTCATCAAATCACCCCAAATTGGATGGAGAAGTTAATGTCTGTTACCTTTATTGATGTGCCATGCATGTGGCTATGTGTATGTCACGTTAGCAATTGGTTAATTTTTAAAATATTAAAAAAATATTTTTAACTTTTTAATAATTCTTAATTTTAAATTTTAAATAAATTTTTATAATTGTTTAAACGAGCTTTAAACGAACATAAATGAGCATGTTCATGAACATAAATGAACTAATTAAGCTTTGATCGTGTTTAATTCATTTAATAAGTAAGGCTTAAAATCTTGTTTATGCTCATTTATTTAGATTAATAAACGAATAGAAACCAAATGTTGACTTGCAACTTTAGTATAAAACATGAGAAACAAATGCAGTGGCATATTAATACTATGAACATGGTGGGGTTGAACAAATGCATTACAAAACCATATCTAGAGTACTTGTTGAAAGTTTAAAGTTAGTAGAAAGTGAATTGGTTTTAATCGTAATAATGCCTCAAAAATATTTGCTGATATTTGTTGTTGGAACATTTTCAAATATTTATAGTGTTCCAATAACTATAAATGAATGGGTGTAATTAATCAAAAGATTATATTATTTGATTTTTTGAAAAAGAATTATAATTATTTAAATAATATTATTTGAATAGTTATAATTAAATGAATAATTATGTGATTATTTTAAAGACATTATTATTCAGAAAGACACCTATTGATGAAAGATGTCTCTATGAAGAGACATGAAAATTCCTATAAATAGAAATGGGATTTCATTTGGAGTTTCTTTCCTTCCTTCATTTTCTAATATTATTAGATTATTCTATAACTGCAGAAATCCTTTGTAGAAATTGAGTTTCTTGTCATACATTGCTCAGTGTGTCGTGGGCTATTCTCGTCAGTGCAAAACGCAAATAGTCATTGGCTTCATTGTATCCTCGATGTTAATTTGCTTAAAACTCGTTTGCACACCAAAGATAGGTGGGGGCGAATATAACCTTAAAGATAGTGGTTTGATAATGTTCGAGATTTTCCTCACTGGAGATTTGTACTAACAATTTTAAGATTATATTTCATGATGACTACCACATCTCATGAAAGTGGAACACTAAGGGAGTTGGCTTCTAATTTTGTCAAACTTGATCAGTTTGATGGTGGCAATTTTCGACGATGGCAGAAAAAGATGCACTTCTTATTATCAACTTTGAAGATTGCTTATGTTTTGGATATTCCAAGACCTGACGAGACTGAAAACGAATCTGTTGCTTCAACCCGAGAAAGACAAAAATGGGACAATGCTAATTACATGTGCATGGGCCACATATTGAATGGTTTATTTGATGGTTTGTGCGACACCTACCAAAACGAGGTCACCGCTAAAAAATTATGGGACAAATTGGAGATAAGATACATGACCGAATATGTTACAAGTAAGAAATTTCTTGTCAGTCGTTTCAATAATTATCAAATGGTTGATGGTCATTCTGTTATGGAACAATTTCGTGATATTGAAAAGATGCTGAATCAATACAAGCAATATGATATGAAAATGGATGAAATGATTGTTGTATCCTCCACAATAGACAAACTTTCTCCATATTGGAAAGACTTTAAAAGAAGTCTAAAACATAAGAAAGAGGAAATATCTCTTGAGGCTTTGGCAAATCATCTTCATATTGAAGAAGAATATCGAAAGCAAGATCAGAATCTAAATTCTGAAAATGCCAAAGTGCATGTTACAGATGAAGTACAGACTACTAAACCATTTAAGAGAAAGTTCAAACAGACTGATAGAGCACCTAAGTTTAAAAAGAAACAAAAAGACTCATGCTATCATTGTGGTAAGCCAGGACATTTCAAGAATGAATGTCGATATTTAAAAAAGAAATCATCTTCTAAGGCTGATAATAACAAAAAGTTTGTTGCAATGATATCTGAAATTAATATGGCACAAGATGATAATACATGGTGGATTGATACCAGAGCAACCAAACATGTGTGCTAAGACAAAAGCATGTTCACAAAGTTCACACAATGTGAAAATGACAATGTCTTGTACATAGGAAATTCTTCCTCCGCAGCAATTAAAGGCAAATGGTCTGTTGAACTACAATTAACTTCTGGAAAGGTTTTAACCTTAAATGATGTATATTATGTACCAGAAGTTAGAAAGAATTTAATGTCTGGAAGTCTGTTAAATAAGTTTGGTTTCAAACTTGTTTTTGAGGCAGATAAGTTTATTTTGTCTAAGGGAGGAAGTTTTGTAGGGAAAGGGTATATGTATGAGAGTATGTTCAAACTAAATATTATTAATAAGAATAAAAATACAGTTTCTGCTTATATGGTTGAATCTTTTTGTTTATGGCATTATAGATTAGGTCATTTGAATTATAGAAAATTGAATGACATGTATAAATTATATTTAATTCCTATTTTTAATAATAATATTGAAAAATGCAATACATGTATGTTGACTAAAATTACAAGAAACCCTTTCCCTAAGGTTAAAAGAAAAACAAAATTGCTTGATTTGATACATGGTGATTTATGTGACATGCATAATACTCCTACATTATGTGGAAAGAAATATTTTGTTACTTTTATTGATGATTGTTCTAGATATTGTTATGTATATTTATTGCATTCAAAAGATGAAGCGCTTGATAAATTTAAAGTTTATAAATCTGAAGTTGAACTTCAGTGCGAATCATTTATCAAGTGCTTAAGATCGGATAGAGGTGGAGAATACTATAATCCAAGTTATTTTGAATCCACTGGGATTGTCCATCAAGTTTCAGCCCCTTACACACCACAACAAAATGGTGTAGCTGAAAGGAAAAATAGAGTATTGACTGAAATGGTAAATTCAATGTTATCATATTCAAGTCTTGGACAAGGTTTTTGGGGAGAAGCTGTTCTAACAGCTTGTCATATATTGAATAGAGTTCCTAATAAGGAAAATAAAATAACCCCTTATGAACAATGGAAGAAAAGGAAACCAAACCTTAATTATTTGAAGGTTTGGGGTTGTAGAACTATTGCCAAATTTCCAACACCTAAACGTAAAAAGTTAGATGAAAAAGGAACTGAATGCATATTTATAGGATATGTACATAATAGCAAGGCATATAGGTTCATGATAATTGAACAAAATGATTCAATTTCAATTAATACTGTTATTGAATCAAGAGATGCTATTTTTGATGAAAATAGATTTAATTCTATATTAAGAAAATTACAACCACAACAATTGATTCATTCTTCAAATAAGAATGAGATTCCATTAGAACAAATTGATAATAATGATGAATCTTGTCAAGAATTAAGAAGATTAAAAAGGTTAAAGATTTTGAACCAGATTTCATTATGTTTTTTGTAGAAGGAAAATGTGAAAGTATATGCAATAAGATACCTTATTGTTATAATACGGAATCTGATCCTATTACATTTGAAGAGGCAATGAAATCTCAAGACTCTGCTTTTTGGAAAGAAACAATAAATGATGAGATGGATTTAATAATGGGAAATCAAATTTGGATCTTAGTTGATCTTCCACCGGGTTCCAAACCAATAGGTTGTAAATGGATCTTCAAAAAGAAAATGAAGGTCGATGGAGCCATTGATAAGTTTAAAGCAAGGTTGGGAGCCAAAGGTTTTACATAAAAACAAAGCATTGATTACTTTGATACCAGCAAGAATTGTTACAATTAGACTCTTAATATCACTTACCTCTATATATAATTTGGTTGTTCATCAAATGGATGTTAAAACTGCATTGTTAAATGGTGAATTGGAAGAGGAAGTGTACATGGAACAACCGAAAGGATTTGTTGTTCCAGGACAAGAGCATAAGGTATGTAAGCTTGTTAAATCTTTATATGGACTTAACCAAGCACCAAAATAATGGCGCCATGTAACGCCCCTAACCCGTATCTGTCGTCGAATTTGGGTTAAAAGGCATCACTAAATTAACCCAACCCGAAAAGGGGCTCCAAATCACACCTATCGGTCTTTGTTTGATTATACCAAAAGTAATTTACCTATTTAACTAACTACACCGTTTGTAAACAGAATCAATTTATCAATGCATTCCAACTTACAACATTTGCATATATAGGTTTCACTTCCATTTACCAACTTTTCCTATTTACTTACAAGTGATATTTATAATCAAAACAATGAATTCATTTCAACATTACTCAAGCTAAAATCAGCATTATCACTTGTATATATGGCTATTCAAATTCATTTCGTTACAATGAATACTCCTTTAACAACCAAAACCGAACCTATAATGATATTAGCATGCAAGTATAAAATACTACCAATTTGTATCCAGTCAATTCGCTACTCTTATAACAGCATACCAAAATTTCTATTTCCATTCAAAATTCTATAGATACTTGTGTGATATCATAATACCAAGTGAAATTGCATACCATTCATCGAGTCATATAACTTATACTAAAATTCAACCATGACATAATTCATATGAGTTTCATAGGACCTAGTGTAGTCATCTTTACAAGATTTCTATATACATTACAACCCAAAAGAAAACTATAAAGTGTCTAAGCATATACATGCCATAATTTCAAAAGTTAAAAGCTAATAATATTAATACCAAAAGTAGGTGATAATGTGCTTGACTTCGACAAGGATCCCCGAGTGCGAGCTTGCTTCAAGAATCTATACTCAATCAACAAAATACAACGGTAAGCTATATAAAGCTTAGTAAATCCTAAACAAAATTTATAGCTACTGAATGATTTAACAACTATTTTTAATAGCCTTCCATATCAATAACATACATTCAGCCATCATTTACCATCTTAGTACTTACTTACCGATCAAAATAAAACAGAATATTTACATGCTACGCATTGGAACTCAAAATAACTTATCTAGTTCAAAGTATTCATACCTGTTATACCAATCCCGTAACGTATTGCTCACACAGAGCCGTTACTTACACTTTCGCACACATAGTGCCAACCTTTCGTAACGTATCGCTCACTTAGAGCCATTACTTATTCTTCGCACACACAGTGTTAACCTTTCGTAACGTATCGCTCACTTGGAGCCGTTAGTTATTCTTCGCACACACAGTGCTAACCTTTCGTAACGTATCACTCACTTAAATTCGTTACTTATTTTTCGCACACACAGTGCTAACCTTTCATAACGTATCGCTCACTTAGAGCCGTTACTTATTCTTCGCATACACAGTGCTAACCTTTCGTAACGTATCGCTCACTTAGAGCTGTTACTTATTTTTCGCACACACACGGTGCCAAATTAACAATCCCAATTAAACATAATATACAATTTCATATCTTATAACGATTAATATACATACTAATGCATATTCGATCACTAATTCTTCCTTTATATCCTATTTCTTTTAATCACCCACAAATCAACCCAAATATCTATTTAACCCGAATACCTGCACTTTCATACCTACGGCAACATGTCATTAAACCTATCTCAACCATCTAAACCATCCATATATATATACATTTATACATATATACACATCCACATGATATTATCACATTCGGCCATCACATATAATATCAACCTATCTCATTTGACTTTTTCAAGAATGTGCATATAGGCATAAATATATATATGTACGTGTATCATTATGATTCCATATTCGTAAGATTTTCATATATCCAAAATGTTGTGTATTCATCTTCCTGACACGATTGCATATAAGTATGAATTTGAAATTGCATAGTAATTTAACTACCGTGTAAAATACTTTATACCACATTCGGCCAAGATAAAAATGGAGGTATTTATATTACCAAAATATATATACATGTGCATAAAGAACTTTCGCATTAATTCGATTGCTTAGGGACTTACCTGAGATTCGATGAATTCAAATTTACCGACTATTCGTTCACTTTGGCTTTTCCCCGATCTAGCTCCTTTTCTTTTTGATCACGATCTAAGAACTGGCAAATAACATTGGTTCAGTTCATTTCCAATTAATTCAACTCAAATCAAATCAACTGCAAGATTATATAATCATTACGAATTTACCCCTATAATTTCACACCCTATTCAATTAAGTCTCAAACATACCATTCACAAACAATTATACTTGTTTATAATTCAAATTCCCCATGGCCGAATGCCCTTTACTACTAAAAGAATTCATACAATTCAATTTTTCATTACTACGTATAAGTCATTCCCATCCATATTTACAAAATTGTTTAATTGCAATTTACCCCTCTTTACTCTCGGTTTCCTTGCAATTTAGTCCCTAAACAAAATCACTAAATTTTCATGAAATTTAGACTAATCCCCTTAAGTGTCGAACCTTATTCCTTCCTTCTTAAGTTCATAAAACTATTCGTTCATACAATTTAGCTTCCAACCAATTGTTTCCAAAATTTTCAAACCATAACATATACCTATTTTCCCTATTTAACATGTTAATATACCAACCATAATCAATATTTCTTCATCTAACATGATAAATCCATAGTACTAGTTCATGGCCAAACCTAGAAGAAGCTTTAGACTCAAAATTTATACATGAAATTGATAGTGTTCAAGATTACCAACATAACCAAGCAAAAATTTATTAAAATGGAGCTTGATACCTCACCTTAGAAACACATGCAAGGTCCGGCCATGGAGGTTTTAATGGCTTCTTCTTCTTCTTCTTCTTTTTTTTTTTTGTTTCGTGAGAGTGGTGAGGAAGATGAGAGAAAAATAAAAATAAAAATAAGAAAAATGTATTTTCTTATTTTATTAAACCTTAATCATTTCATTACTTAATTTATTCATTTAAATTCTCACTAACATAATTTAATTATTTTATTCATATTTTTCCCATCATTGCCGTCCACTACCCAAACTTTTGGGTTATTTGACATGCAAATCCCTTTCTTTTCATAATACACTTAAATTAGCCCCTTTCAATTAGTTAATGCCACTTTTATACTTTATCGATTAGATCCTTTCTCTTAATTCAATCATATCAACAAACATATTCACACAATTCAACACACATAGCACATCAAATATATAATTATTAAGAGGTTTCTGACTCGGATTCGGGGTTCCGAAACCACCGTTCCGGTTAGGGTCGTATTTGGGCTGTTTGTAACACCCCAAACCCGGCCCACAAGCCCTGACCGGATCTGGTATGTCACTGCAGAAAAACGTTTGAAGACTGATTTCACTTTTGGGAAACACATTAAAAATTTTGTCTTTAATAAAACCTTGTGTGTTTAAAATTATAAGTAAAACTTCAATGTTACAAAATACCCGAATTAAAACTTTAATATATATATTTTGAATAAATAAGTTGCTAAAAATAAAATCATTTGCAAATAGTAATTTAATTTAATCAAGCCATAATAAAAATAATAACACATACTATAAGGCCCTTATTACAACCAATACTTAAACAAAGTACTTAATATTAAAATGCATAAAATAATTAAAACATATTCTTCTGCATGGGCCACCTTGTATCCACTCCAACCCGGTCCAAGCTTTAGGCATCACCTACGATGTTGATAAAAATTTGGGTGAGTCATACAGACTCAGTGTGTAATTAATCCACTGAATTCCACCCACATGTTAACCACATATTAACCCATATATCAGATAACAAATATCATATTCACATATTATCACATTCTGGGCTTGGCCCATATTCATATCACTTATCAGGTAACAGGGTAATTAACCGCATAATTTCCACATATCGGGCTTAGCCCATTTCCACACTGATCCACATTCATATACTGGGCTTGGCCCATTTCCACATTAATTCACGTATCAATTGAAATTATGCAAAGTGCACCCAACCCAACCTAGGGTCCATCCTCTACACACCCCCGTATCCAGCCACCACACACCAAGGGATTATCAAATCACCCTCTCATTTTCACTCCAAAAGGCAACCAATGCCGTCCACGTGCAATTAAGCACAATAATCCACAACGCGACCTCAGTCAGCGCCAATCCACGATGTAGCCGTAGCTAACACCAAAACCACGATGGGACACATAGTCACTCATCAACCACGATATGGCACTTAGCCGATATCAACCACGATGAGGCACATAGCCACTCATCAAGCCACGCGAACTAAATCGCAATTAATCCACAACGTGACCTCAGTCAACGTCAATCCACGATGTAGCTCAAGGCTAACATCAAACCACGTACTCGAAGTACACCCGTACCTTCTTTCATATCATATCCCAACCCATGCACATGCAACATTCCATAATAACATAATATAGTGATGCATGAGCATGTTCATCAAGCATAGTCATTACCGGATTATTGACATACCCCTTGAGGGTATCTATATCACAATTTCCACTGCACTAGTTAGCACATTCATAACACATACACATATCACATACATATCATATACTCGAAAAACGGTGGGTTAATCACACACCTGATCACTTGAAGTTCTAAACTCTCGATCCCGATGCTATCACTAAGAGACACTACGGCTATCTGCCTATAGCTTTCTCCAGCTGCTGGCCCACACCCTGGTGGCCAATCCCGAACTACCGAGACAGATCTCTTCTTAAACTTAGGAATAGGGACCTTCCCTTTCCCTTCTTGACTGGTATTCGCCTCCATTATAACACTTAATCATATCAAATAGTTAAACATCCATATTATAATCTAATAACTAAATCCAACTTGCAGAGTATTCTTACCAAGATGATCTTGAATCCCGAAGCTCTTCTTATTCCCGTCGATTTGCTCCTAAGAACCAAAGTCAGAAATTGATCATCACCTAAGCTCATAAAATGGCCTATGGTCGAATGTTACAAACCCACTTACCTATTCCTTCCAAATCCCGAAATCACATACTTACACCTTGAATAGTCGAAATCCCTACTAATCACTTGTTAGTATCGGTTTTAAGCATAAATCCATAATCATGGCCCTTGGTCGAATAGTCCTTAACACTTACCTTAGATAATTGAATCCAAGAGACTTCCTCAATGCTTCCTTCTTTCGGCTACACACACAAAAGAACATACTTAATGGCATTATGACATTCGGCCATGTTATAAAAACCAAGACCAAATACTTGGTTTCGACATGCCAATAAACAAACCCAAAGGCCGATTACTTAAAGTGAAGATTACTTACCACTACACTTGAGACGAAACTAAGAGCAAGAGATCGACACCACCACCCTAGGAGATGCGGCAATGGCTTCAAAGGTAATGAGATATTCGGCTCTTGAAAACAACAATGGTGTTTCGGCACTTTATGGTCTCAAGAAAGAAAAGATGCTTGATGAGGCTTACTTAGAGATTCGGCTAATGCTCTTAATGACAAGGGGTATTCGGCTAACACATAATAAGAGAAAAGGCTTAGAAAGGTAATGTAGGTTCGACCAAGAATCAAATGGAGGAGAAGAAGAAAGAACATAATGGCCCTGATGCACTTGAAGTTCGGTCAACACTAGAAGGGATAAGTAAGCCAAGACTAGGTGGCTTTTAGAGGATTCGGCTATACAAGAGAATAAGTAGAAAATAAGGTAATAAGAAAAAGAAAAAGAATAGGGAGAAAATGCAAACAGATTCGGCAAGGAGACTAAAAAAAAATCAAAAAGATGAACACACTCCTTAAGCAAAATTTGGCACTTATCCTTCCCACTTCCTTCTCCTATTTTCTCTTCTTATCACTCATTAAAATAATTCAGCATTTAACTTCTATCTTATCTCTTAATCACCTATTCAAATAAATAAATAAAATAAAACAATAATTATTCTTCTCTTCCAGCCGAATTTAAAAAGAAAACATCAAGCTTATCCTCATCCATTTGAGAGTCCATGTGCAGACTACTAGCTCTTCTCCTTGACGCAAAAATAAAAGTTCCCCCTGCTTCCCACGTTGCTCGAACCTCCCTGCTCAAGGCGTCATTTCCAGGGCCTTAAGTGGCGCCTTGCAGCCACTTTACCCAGCTCACTTTCATGTCCAAATTCCCTCACAAATTCCCTTAAAGCCTCCTTAGCCCAACTTTCCTTCTTGACGCAAAATACAAAAATATAAAACACTCCCATGCTGCCCTCACGACTCGACCCTCTTCCCTCCTGAAGCCCCCATTGACGCCAACTTCCCCCTTGCACTTTAGCGCCCCAAGCCACTTTGCCAATTGATTTCTTGTGTCCTAAACTCCACAAAATTTCTTTTAAGACCTCCTTGCCTAGTTTCCCCTTTTCACTTAAAATCCAATTATTTTCCAAAGCATTCTCTTTCATCCTAGAAATTTAGGAACCCCTACAAATACATCCCAGCATACACTAAAGCATGCTAACACTTGAATTATGTACTAAATGCATAACCCCTAATCTAGGATGTTACACTGTTACAACTCCCCCTCCTAAAAAGAAATTTTCGTCCCCGAAAATCTTACCGACGAATAAGTACGGATAGAGTTCTTTCATAGATTCTTCAGTCTCTCAGGGTGCTTCATCAACCCCGTGTTTAAGCCACAGCACTTTAACTAGCTTTATTTTCTTATTCCGCAACTCTTTCACTTCAGAGCTAATATGCGAATCGGTTCCTCTTCATAAGTCAAATCAGACTGAATCTCGATTTCTACTAGACTAATCACGTGAGAAAGGTCGGATCTGTATCGTCGAAGCATCGATACATGGAACACATCGTGGATCCTATTCAGCTCAGAGGGTAACTTCAATCTATATGCCATTGGCCCGATACGCTCAACAATTTCATACGGCCTAATAAATCTCGGACTCAATTTTCCTTTACGACTAAATCTAATTATCTTTTTCCATGGCGAAACTTTCAAAAACACCCTATCACTAATTTGAAACTCAATATCCTTACGTTTCAAATCAGCGTAAGATTTTTGGCGATCCGATGCTGCCTTCAAACTATCACAAATTATGACCACTTTCTGTTCAGCTTCCTTGACCAGATCAACTCCGTGTATCTTGTTTTCATCGAGCTCGGTCCAGAACAATGGTGTACGGCATTTACGACCGTACAAAGCTTCATAGGGAGCCATTTTGATACTAGATTGAAAGCTATTATTATAAGCGAATTCAATCAAAGACAGATATCGCTCCCACGTACCTCCGAACTCGAGAACGCAACATCTTAACATATCCTCGAGTATTTGGATAACACGCTCGGATTGACCATCTGATTGCGGATGAAAAGCCGTACTAAAATGTAGTTTAGTACCCAAGGCATCCTGTAATTTCCTCCAAAACCTCGATGTGAATCTCGGGTCTTTATCCGACACAATAGAAATAGGTACTCCGTGCAATCGTACGATCTGTGATATGTATAACTCTGCCAACTTATCAAGGGAAAAATCCGTATGTACCGGGATAAAATGGGCCGATTTCATTAATCTGTCGACTATTACCCAAATTGAATCCTTTTTACTTGATGTCAAGGGCAAACCCGATACAAAATCCATTGTAATTCGATCCCACTTCTATTCTGGTATCATGATCGGTTGAAGTAATCCTGATGGCACTTAATGTTCAGCTTTTACTTGCTGGCATATCAAGCAATTCGACACATAATTCGAAATGTCACGTTTCATCCTGTGCCACCAGTAGAATTGTTTTAGATCGTTATACATTTTTGTGTTACCCGGATGAATCGACAATCTACTGCTATGAGCTTTGTCACAAATCATTCGAATTAATTCAGGATTCTTCGGTACACAAATCTGGTTCTTGAACCGTAAACATCCTTCAATATCTACTTGAAAGTCCGAATCCTCACCTGAACCACATTGACTTTTCTTTGCTTTCAAAACATCATCAACGTCTTGAGCTTTTTGAATTTGCTGTTCAAGCAATGGCCTCACTTTCAACTCAGCATTGATCGTACCATCCTCGGTTATGTCTATCTCTGTATTCATAGCACGTAAAGCAAACAGCGACTTCCGGCTAAGTGCATCCACGACCACATTCGCCTTTCCTAGGTGATAATCAATCACGAGTTCATAGTCTTTCAACAATTCTAACCATCGTCGCTGCCTCAAATTCAAATCTCTTTGAGTCACTAAATACTTCAAACTTTTATGATCCGAGAAGATGTGGCATTTCTCAACGAATAAGTAGTGACGCTAGATCTTCAAAGTAAAGACTATAGCAGACAATTCAAGGTCGTGTGTTGGGTAATTCCTCTCGTGTGGCTTCAACTGTCTCGAAGCATAGGCTACAACTTTACCTTCCTGCATCAATACACAACCTAGCCCATTTAGAGATGCATCATTGAAAATAACGAACTCTTTACCCGATTCTGGCTGGACGAGCACAGGAGCTTCCGTTAACAGGATCTTCAGTTGATCAAAACTCTTTTGACACCTTTCTGACCACTCAAATTTCACATCCTTCTGAAGTAGCTTGGTCATCGGGGATGCTATCATAGAAAACCCTTTTACGAAGCATCTGTAATTCCCGGCAAGTCTGAGAAAACTACGAATCTCGGAAACATTCCGAGGGGGTTTCCAATCAAGTATGGCTGAAACTTTACTCGGATCAACCCGAATGCCTGCTGCTGAAATAACATGTCCTAGGAAATTAACTTCATTCAACCAAAACTAACATTTGCTGAATTTTGCGTATAATTGTTTTCCACGCAAAATTTGTAGTGCTAGCTTCAAATGCTCAGCATGCTCGGTTTCGTCACGTGAATAGATCAGTATATAATCAATAAATACCACAACAAACCGATCTAGATAGAGTTTGAATATTCTATTCATCAAATCCATAAAAACGGCAGGGGCGTTAGTGAGTCCAAAAGGCATCACTAAAAACTCATAGTGGCCGTACCTTGTCCGAAAGACAGTCTTTAGTATGTCTGATTCTCTAACTCGCAGCTGGTAGTATCCCGACCTCAGATCAATTTTTGAAAATACCAAGGCTCCCTTAAGCTGGTCGAATAAATCATCAATCCGTGGCAACGGATATTTGTTCTTCAGGGTTACTTTATTGAGCTACAGATAATCAATGCACATCCTCAAAGTTTCGTCCTTCTTTCTCACAAATAAAATGGGCGCACCCCAAGGAGAAAAACTCGGTCGGGCAAAACCTTTATCCGTCAACTCTTGCAGTTGAATCTTTAATTCTCTCAATTCAGTCGGTGCCATTCTATACGGAACTATCGAGATCGGTATAGTCCCTAGCGTTAGCTCAAGACTAAATTCCACTTCGCGTTCTGGTGGTAATCCCGACAATTCTTTCGGAAATACATCCGTATATTCACTAACCACTGGTACTAACTCAATCCTCTTTTCTGCTACTTTCGTGTCAACCACGTACGCAAGATAAGCTCCACAACCCTTTCTCAAAATCGTGGAGTTGACATTGAAGATATCACAGTAGGTAGTCTATTCAAGTCCGCAGATTCAATTCAGATCCTCTCATTATTCTGGCATCTCAAATCAATAGTCTTTCATCTACAATTTACTACCGCATCATGAACTGTTAATCAATCCATACCGAGAATGATGTCGAACTCATTAAAAGGTAATAGCATCAGATCAGCCGGAAAGCACATGTCTCGAATCTTCAATGGGCAGTTATTATACACTTTGTCAACTAATACCCACCGACCCAGAGGGTTTGAAACCCGAATTACAAACTCAATAGACTCAACAGGTAGAGTCTTACTGGATGCTAATGCTTCACACATATAAGAGTGAGTCGAGCCGGGATCAATCAAGGCAGTTACATTAGTATCAAAAAGAGTAAAAAATACTGGTAATGACATCGAGGGATGAAGCCTCCTCTCTAGCACGGATGGCGTAAGCTCTAGCTGGTACACGAGCATCTGATCGAACAAGCGTATCTGAAGCCCCCCTCTGTACACCACTCCTACCTCCCCCAAAACGAGATGATCTACCTCGAGCCGTAGCATCGCTCAGTCTCTGAATAGTACCTCTTCTAGTGGTCTCCGGGCAATCTCGAATGAAGTGATCCTGTGAGCCACACTTATAACACATGCGAGAAATAGATTTACTCCAACACTCTCCCTGATATCGTCTGCCACACTGCTGACACTCCGGTTTGCTCAATTTCTCATTATCCACACTTGCAACTGATGTAGCCTGAGAACTCACTGGCGGTCGTTCTCGTATAGAAATCCCGGTGTTAGGCTTGAATCGATCACGGTCATCTTAAACTTCTTCATAGACATCTATGAAAATTTGCTTGTGAACCTCTTCCGAGTGTCTTTAGATTCAAACTCGGCTTTTTGTTTTTCCTTTCCCAGTTCTTCAGCTTTACAAGCTTGTTCAACCAGCACAACGAACTCATTAATTCCCAGAATACCAACCAGAAGCTTTATATCCTCGTTTAAACCATCTTCAAATATCCGGCACATAGCAGCTTCTGACGAAACGCATCCGCGAGCATAGCGACTAAGTCGCACAAATTTGCGCTCATATTCGGATATAGTCATGCGACCCTGTTTGAGCTCGAGAAATTCTTTGCACTTAGAGTCAATAAAGCGCTGGCTTATATATTTCTTACAGAATTCTACTTGAAAGAAGTCCCAGGTAACCCTTTCTTTCGGGACAATCGATCGCAGCGTATTCCACCGATGAGTAGGCGAGATCCCGTAACAAGGATATAGCACACTTCAAACATTCATCGGGGGTGCAGGACAGTTCATCGAATACACAAATAGTGTTATCAAGCCAAAATTTGGCTCTTTCTGCATCGTCGTCATCCTCGGCTCTAAATTCCCGAGCTCCGTGTTTCTTAATACGGTCAATCGGAGGTTTAGTCACTCTGTCAAGATTAGCAACTGGAGGTACCACCGGTGTTACTGGGGGTACATTCGGATCTTGAGATGGTTGAACAGCCGCAATGGTTCGTAAGTAATGACTGAACCAATCGTTCATCATATTATGGAAGGCCTGCTTTACCCTCTCATCTGGGCCACTCGCAGCAGGTCGAGATTCTTCCGGAGCGGTTCCCTGCACAGGAACAAGTGCCACACTCTCGACATCATCAGCTAATGCTTGCTCAGAATCCGGATCCATTACTATATGGAAGAAACAAATACATATATCTGTCAGAAGTCATCACATTATCTTATCACAAAATATGGCATGTATAGCTAGACCTTTACGTGCTACATTAGTTCAAGAACCGACTAAATCGTAGCTCTGATACCAATCAAATGTAATGCCCCTAACCCGTATCCGTCGCTGAATTTGGGTTAAGAGGCATTACTAAATTAACCCAACCCGAAAAAGGGCTCCAAATCACACCTACCGGTCTTTGTTTGATTATACCAAAAGTAATTTACCTATTTAACTAACTACACCGTTTGTAAACAGAATCAATTTATCAATGCATTCCAACTTACAACATTTGCATTTATAGGTTTCACTATTACCAACTTTTCCTATTTACTTACAAGTGATATTTATAATCAAAACAATGAATTCATTTCAACATTACTCAAGCTAAAATCGGCATTATCACTTGTATATATAGCTATTCAAACTCATTTTGTTACAATGAATACTCCTTTAACAACCAAAATCGAACCTATAATGATATTAGCATGCAAGTATAAAATCCCACCAATTTGTATCCAGTCAATTCGCTACTCTTATAACAGCATACCAAAATTTCTATTTCCATTCAAAATTCTATAGATACTTGTGTCATATCATAATACCAAGTGAAATTGCATACCATTCATCGAGTCATATAACTTATTCTAAAATTCAACCATGACATAATTTATATGAGTTTCATAGGACCTAATGTAGTCATCTTTACAAGATTTCTATATACATTACAACACAAAAGAAAACTATAAAATGTCTAAGCATATACATGCCATAATTTCAAAAGTTAAAAGCTAATAATATTAATACCAAAAGTAGGTGATAATGTGCTTGACTTCGGCAAGGATCCCCGAGTACGAGCTTGCTTCAAGAATCTATACTCAATCAACAAAATACAGCGGTAAGCTGTATAAAGCTTAGTAAATCCTAAACAAAATTTATAGCAACTGAATGATTTAACAACTATTTTTAATAGCCTTCCATATCAATAACATACATTCAGCCATCATTTACCATCTTAGTACTTACTTACCGATCAAAATAAAACGGAATATTTACATACTACGCATTGGAACTCAAAATAACTTATCTAGTTCAAAGTGTTCATATCTATTATACCAATCCCGTAACGTATAGCTCGCACAGAGCCGTTACTTACACTTTCACACACATAGTGCCAACCTTTCGTAACGTATCGCTCACTTAGAGTCGTTACTTATTCTTCGCACACACAGTGTTAACCTTTCGGAACGTATCGCTCACTTAGAGCCGTTACTTATTCTTCGCACACACAGTGCTAACCTTTCGTAACGTATTGCTCACTTAGAGCCGTTACTTATTCTTCGCACACACAGTGCTAACCTTTCGTAACGTATCGCTCACTTAGAGCCGTTACTTATTCTTAGCACACACACAGTGCCAAATTAACAATCCCAATTAAACATAATATACAATTTCATATCTTATAACGATTAATATACATACTAATGCATATTCGATCACTAATTCTTCCTTTATATCCTATTTCTTTTAATCACTCACAAATCAACCCAAATATCTATTTAACCCGAATACCTACACTTTCATACCTACGGCAACATGTCATTAAACCTATCTCAATCATCTAAACCATCCATATATATATATACATTTATACATATATACACATCCATATGATATTATCACATTCAGCCATCACATATAATATCAACCTATCTCATTTGACTTTTTCAAGAATGTGCATATAGGCATAAATATATATATGTACGTGTATCATTATGATACCATATTCGTAAGATTTTCATATATCCAAAATGTTGTGTATTCATCTTCCTGACACGATTGCATATAAGTATGAATTTGAAATTGCATAGTAATTTAACTACTGTGTAAAATGCTTTATACCACATTCGGCCAAGATAAAAATGGAGGTATTTATATTACCAAAATATATATACATGTGCATAAAGAACTTTCGCATTAATTTGATTACTTAGGGACATACCTGAGATTCGATGAATTAGAATTTCCTGACTATTCGTTCACTTTGGCTTTTCTCCGATCTAGCTCCTTTTCTTTTTGATAACGATCTAAGAAATGTCAAATAACATTGGTTCAATTCATTTCCAATAAATTCAACTCAAATCAATTCAACTGCAAGATTATATAATCATTACGAATTTACCCCTATAATTTCACACCCTATTCAATTAAGTCTCAAACATACCATTCACAAACAATTATACTTGTTTATAATTCAAATTCCCCATGGCCGAATGCCCTTTACTACTAAAAGAATTCATACAATTCAATTTTTCATTACTACGTATAAGTCATTCCCATCCATATTTATAAAATTGTTTAATTGCAATTTACCCCTCTTTACTCTCGGTTTCCTTGCAATTTAGTCCCTAAACAAAATCACTAAATTTTCATGAAATTTAGACTAATCCCCTTAAGTGCCGAACCTTATTCCTTCCTTTTTAAGTTCATAAAACCATTCGTTCATACAATTTAGCTTCCAACCAATTGTTTCCAAAATTTTCAAACCATAACATATACCTATTTTCCCTATTTAACATGTTAATATACCAACCATAATCAATATTTCTTCATCTAACATGATAAAGCCATAGTACTAGTTCATGGTCGAACCTAGGAGAAGCTTTAGACTCAAAATTTATACATGAAATTGATAGTGTTTGTAACACCCCTTACCCACATCCTATGCCGGGACCGAGTACGAGGCATTACCAGACTTAACAATACATTTGGTCAAATTACTTAACACATTTACAAAATGACTTAGTTAAGTCCCTATACATGCCATAACTTAAATCATTTATAAATAAAGATACCCATAGATAACTTGATAGTGTGAAGCGATCTCCGACGACCTCCAACCCGAGCTTTTTTTTTAATAGGACTCTGTAACATGGGAAAGAAAAGGGGGTAAGCTTATAAAGCTTAGTAAGTTCACATGTAAAAATAATAAGCATTAGCAATGAATTTAGCTTACTACTAAGCCGTTATAACTTGCATAAATAATGCTAAGTTCTTACTTTCCCAACTTATTTGTAGCTTTATGAAGGCCTCAACATGACAAATCCTCACAACAAGTTCTCAAGATAATGCAATCATAATTACACATAGTTCCACCATTTTCTCATGTTTATCTTAAGCTGTCTACTTGAGTCATTGTCACTAAATCATTTATATCTGAAGCTACGGAACTCCAATTTAAGATCCGTTAATTTTCCTTGAAACTAGACTCATATATATTTGCACTATAATTTTTCCAGAATTTTTGGTATGGCCAATCAATACCAGATTATTCTTAAATTTTCCCCCATTTCGCTGTTTGACTGTTCTGACCTCTCTTCACTACGAATCAAATTACTCTTTGTAAAGAATTCATATGACCTTATTATTTATTTCATTTGAAAATAGACTCATTCAAGATTCCATTCATATAAACCATATCCCATAATTATTTTTATACAATTTTTAATAATTTTTCAAAGACAGAACAGGGGATCACGAATTCATTCAGAACCAGTTTCACTAAAATTTAAATATCTCATTAATTCCATTTCTTTTGCTTACTATATTTCTTTCATATGAAAATAGACTCAAAGAAATTTCAATTCATATCTCCTTCACTTTCTAATTCCATTTCTTCTATTTTTGGTGATTTTTCAAATTCACGTAGCTGTTGCTGTCCAAAGCAGCTCTATTGTAAACTTTTGCTCTCTTTTATTTTAGTTGTGTTCATCACGTGCTTATACAAATCTTTCAAATTTCCGATTACATATTGAACATATTGTTCATACGCATATTTGCAACATTTCTCAATTGGTCACATTCATACTTGCACTTATTCATAACATGATCGTTTTCAATTACACTTAGTCATCACACCATCACATGTAGTTTCTCTTCAACTATGCATTGCTTTAAATAAATTTAACTTATCTTTTATAAGGTATAAAACTTACCTTAACACATCGTTGATTCACTTTGTTCTTATTTCACATTCTTAGCCCAAAGTAGACTTTATAGAACATACCGGATATACGAACATGTAACAACTCATATTTCCTTATATCACATCATTCTATATAGTACTTACCAACTTCACAATTTAGTGAACGTCTTACGAAATTGTTCTCGCACCGTATGCCTTGAATGTCACCGATAATCCCTAATGCCATATCCCAGATATGGTTTTACTCGGAAATCACTTGTCACTTGTAGCCGAAGCTACCACTATTCATTGATCAGGTAGCCGAGGCTACCACTTTTCACTGATCAGGTAGCCAAAACTACCACTTTTCACTGATCAGGTAGCCGGAGCTACCACTTTTCACTGATCAGGTAGCCGAAACTACCACTTTTCACTGATCAGGTAGCTAGAGCTACCACTTTTCACTGATCAGGTAGCCGAGGCTACCACTTTTCACTGATCAGGTAGCCAAAACTACCATTTTTAGCTGATCAGGTAGCCGGAGCTACCACTTTTCACTTGATCAGGTAGCCGGAGCTACCACTTTTCTCTGATCAGGTAGCCGGAGCTACCACTTTTCACTTCCACTTGTCCTTGATCAGATAAGTGTAGCCGAAGCTATCATTTATCACTTGTTGCCATGGTTCAACCATTGTATTTTCCGTCAATTCATGTTGTCACTGAACTGAAATGCTCAATTTGATCATCAATAGATATGAAATAACACATAATAAAATTCATAAAATTAACAAATGATCACTAAAATTTAGCCATATAAGCTCACAACTTCAATTTTTGTATTATAACGATAATCATAATTTCATAATAAATATTCATGATCCAATAAATACATACAAAATAACACATGGTATCAATTAAACATTTAAACATATTAAATTTAATGCTTATTAACATACGAACTTACCTCGAATGCCAAAACGACCATTTTACCAACTTTCTCGATTTTCGATTTCCTCCAGTTCTATATCCAAATCTCATTTTTCGGGATCCATAAGCTAAGAAGCTTGGCCGAATGCTTGAAGCTTTCATGGCTGTTTATCTTTCTCATTTTCGGTGGAAGATGATGAATAGAAAGATAAAATTTGGTTTTATTATATTTTATTATCATTATTTGCCTTTTTACTAAATTAACCTTTAAAAATAATCAAATTTACACAAATGCCAAACCAAATATCAGCCACTAACTTACAATTGGATTAATTATCATATAAGGACCTTTCCTTTATCGTTCTATAGCTATTTGGCACTTTTCACTTATAGAACCCAACTTTTACGCTTTACGCAATTTAATCCTTTTTACCGAATTAACCACTTAAACGATAAAACTTCTTTACGAAAATTTCACACAACTCTAATATCGTGTTGTAAATATTAAAATAATAATAAAGTAAAATTTTCAATGTCGAATTGTGGTCCCGAAACCACTGTTCCGACTAAGCCCAAAATCGGGTTGTTACAACTCTCCCCCCCTTAGGGATTTTCGTCCTCGAAAATCTCACCAGTTAATGGATTTAGGTTTAATTTCACAAGTCACTTTCAGCTTCTCATATAGTCTCGGCATCTTCAACATCTTACTTCTTAAACTAAGATTCAGAACTATACTCTCTTATCATGAACATAAAAATCATATTATCGATCTTCTTAAATTCTGACTGAAAATCCCAATAATAAGCAATTGGCCTTATTCTATCAATAATCTCATACTCTTCGATGAACCACAACTCACCTATCTTTACTTATCCAGATGAAAATTCTTTGTTAATGAAATACTTTCAGAAGCACTTGACACTCATCTAAGTTCAATACTCTTACCTTTCGATTCTGTACGCAATTTTTGATAATTTATAATTGATTTCTTGGTACACAAACTCTGTCTCGAACAACAAATAAATAATGGAATAAGCATCATTATTTTTGAATAATAATCACTGTCTAATTCACATCATAAGATTCTTTTCATGCAGTATTAACTAAGTGCAAGCATAAGCTACCATTTTCACGTTCTTGTATCAAGATACACTTCAAACCATTAAACTATCCGACTAAATAATTGAATTAGTCTTGGTCGTTTCACGATACCATTCTAAAGGAACTATTTTCATCCGGTTGCCATGATAACTCAAGCATGTATCCTATTACAATTCTTTCCGGTTATGAATCAATGATCCTTAGATCAACTATACTGATTTCAATGATATATAACAATCTCGCTTTTAACTCATTGAGATATATAAAATTACTCGTAAATAACAATCATAGTGCGATTCCAACTTGATCCTTCATTGTTTACTCTTTTATCAATGCTGATTTCTTTTCCGAAATCTAAAGATAGATCACATCTAATAAAATTGATTTTACTGTTACCTCTCAAAATACTGAACCACATTGGAATTGCATCTCTCTGACAATTAAAATTGTAGTGCCATTTCAAGGCTAACTTCTCAGATCACTACATCGATAAACAATACTTTTAGTCTTTACACATCTAACAATAATAACATTGTATGTTCACTATCAAACTAGATTTCATACTCACATAAGTATGATTACTTCCAGTAAAGGAATATCTCTTGCACAGTTTCATAAAATAAAGTCAATAAGAAATCGAGATAAGGAGATCCAAGATTTGATACCGTATTAGAAGTCCGAGAATATAGCTCATAAGAGAAATAATACCGACTTCGACTAATTCTCAGAAAATTTCCAGAAGAAAAATAATACTTATAAGCACTGAATGATAACAGAAGCAACATAGTTTTCATATACACATTTCACAGAATAACAATCAGTGGAAACTGAATTTCAACATCATATGAATGTTACTGTTTCTTTTTTATCAATTCATTTTAATAGAATACCAGAAAAGATAGAGTAAACTGATCACGACCCAAACATATTAACACCGCTTTCATCTATCACTGAAATTAACTAGCATTCTCATATGATAAGAACCCCGAACGAGTCGATTAGTCAATATTAACTTTTTCCTTAACTATAACATTGCGAAACCCGGATGATTTTCATTTCGTCTCATATTTTCATATTTCAGAAGAATATTTTTTTTTTATCCACAATTTATTCATCATCACATAAACATCATAAACTATTACTCTTACTTTTTACGAGTCTCAACTCATCATAAACATATTGTTTGCACTATCAAATTTAGTTCGGTTGAAGTACGATCTGTCTAATAAAATAGTTTACATCGTGGTTGGAAGTCGCCACACTATCACGCAGTTCATTATGGCATGTATAGCTAGACTCTCGCACTCACTACGGTAGTCCGAGAATCGACTAAACCATAGCTCGATACCAATAAATGTAACACCCTTACCCACATCCTATGCCGACCGAGTACGAGGCATTACTGCACTTAACAATACATTTGGTCAAATTACTTAACACATTTACAAAATGACTTAGTTAAGTCCCTATACATGCCATAACTTAAATCATTTATAAATAAAGATACCCATAGATAACTTGATAGTGTGAAGCGATCTCCGACGACCTCCAACCCGAGCTTTTTTTAATAGGACTCAGTAACATGGGAAAGAAAAGGGGGTAAGCTTATAAAGCTTAGTAAGTTCACATGTAAAAATAATAAGCATTAGCAATGAATTTAGCTTACTACTAAGCCGTTATAACTTGCATAAATAATGCTAAGTTCTTACTTTCCCAACTTATTTGTAGCTTTATGAAGGCCTCAACATGACAAATCCTCACAACAAGTTCTCAAGATAATGCAATCATAATTACACATAGTTCCACCATTTTCTCATGTTTATCTTAAGCTGTCTACTTGAGTCATTGTCACTAAATCATTTATATCTGAAGCTACGGAACTCCAATTTAAGATCCGTTAATTTTCCTTGAAACTAGACTCATATATATTTGCACTATAATTTTTCCAGAATTTTTGGTATGGCCAATCAATACCAGATTATTCTTAAATTTTCCCCATTTCGCTGTTTGACTGTTCTGACCTCTCTTCACTACGAATCAAATTACTCTTTGTAAAGAATTCATATGACCTTATTATTTATTTCATTTGAAAATAGACTCATTCAAGATTCCATTCATATAAACCATATCCCATAATTATTTTTATACAATTTTTAATAATTTTTCAAAGACAGAACAGGGGATCACGAATTCATTCAGAACCAGTTTCACTAAAATTTAAATATCTCATTAATTCCATTTCTTTTGCTTACTATATTTCTTTCATATGAAAATAGACTCAAAGAAATTTCAATTCATATCTCCTTCACTTTCTAATTCCATTTCTTCTATTTTTGGTGATTTTTCAAATTCACGTAGCTGTTGCTGTCCAAAGCAGCTCTATTGTAAACTTTTGCTCTCTTTTATTTTAGTTGTGTTCATCACGTGCTTATACAAATCTTTCAAATTTCCGATTACATATTGAACATATTGTTCATACGTACATTTGCAACATTTCTCAATTGGTCACATTCATACTTGCACTTATTCATAACATGATCGTTTTCAATTACACTTAGTCATCACACCATCACATGTAGTTTCTCTTCAACTATGCATTGCTTTAAATAAATTTAACTTATCTTTTATAAGGTATAAAACTTACCTTAACACATCGATGATTCACTTTGTTCTTATTTCACATTCTTAGCCCAAAGTAGACTTTATAGAACATACCGGATATACAGAACATGTGTAACAACTCATATTTCCTTATATCACATCATTCTATATAGTACTTACCAACTTCAATTTAGTGAACGCCTTACGAAATTGTTCTCGCACCGGTATGCCTTGAATGTCACCGATAATCCCTAATGCCATATCCCGATATGGTTTTACTCGAAAATCACTTGTCACTTGTAGCCGGCTACCACTATTCATTGATCGTGCAGCCGAGGCTACCACTTTTCACCGATCGGTAGCCAAAACTACCACTTTTCATCGATCGTGGCCGAGCTACCACTTTTCACCGATCGTAGCCGAAACTACCACTTTTCATCGATCGTAGCTAGAGCTACCACTTTTCATCGATCGTAGCCGAGGCTACCACTTTTCACCGATCGGTAGCCAAAACTACCATTTTAGTCGATCGGTGGCCGAGAGCTACCACTTTTCACTTGATCGCAGCCGAGCTACCACTTTTCTCTCGATCGTGTAGCCGAGCTACCACTTTTCACTTCCACTTGTCCTTGATCGGATAAGTGTAGCCGGCTATCATTTATCACTTGTTGCCATGGTTCAACCATTGTATTTTCCGTCAATTCATGTTGTCAACGAATCAAATGCTCAATTTGATCATCAATAGATATGAAATAACACATAATAAAATTCATAAAATTAACAAATGATCACTAAAATTTAGCCATATAAGCTCACAACTTCAATTTTTGTATTATAACGATAATCATAATTTCATAATAAATATTCATGATCCAATAAATACATACAAAATAACACATGGTATCAATTAAACATTTAAACATATTAAATTTAATGCTTATTAACATACGAACTTACCTCGAATGCCAAAACGACCATTTTACCAACTTTCTCGATTTTCGATTTCCTCCAGTTCTATATCCAAATCTCATTTTTCGGGATCCATAAGCTAAGAAGCTTGGCCGAATGCTTGAAGCTTTCATGGCTGTTTATCTTTCTCATTTTCGGTGGAAGATGATGAATAGAAAGATAAAATTTGGTTTTATTATATTTTATTATCATTATTTGCCTTTTTACTAAATTAACCTTTAAAAATAATCAAATTTACACAAATGCCAAACCAAATATCAGCCACTAACTTACAATTGGATTAATTATCATATAAGGACCTTTCCTTTATCGTTCTATAGCTATTTGGCACTTTTCACTTATAGAACCCAACTTTTACGCTTTACGCAATTTAATCCTTTTTACCGAATTAACCACTTAAACGATAAAACTTCTTTACGAAAATTTCACACAACTCTAATATCGTGTTGTAAATATTAAAATAATAATAAAGTAAAATTTTCAATGTCGAATTGTGGTCCCGAAACCACTGTTCCGACTAAGCCCAAAATCGGGTTGTTACAGTGTTCAAGATTACCAACATAACCAAGCAAAAATTTATTAAAATGGAGCTTGATACCTCACCTTAGAAACACATGCAAGGTCCGGCCATGGAGGTTTTAATGGCTTCCTCTTCTTCTTCTTCTTCTTCTTTTTTTTTTTTGGTTTTGTGAGAGTGGTGAGGAAGATGAGAGAAAAATAAAAATAAAAATAAGAAAAATGTATTTTCTTATTTTATTAAACCTTAATCATTTTCATTACTTAATTTATTCATTTAAATTCCCACTAACATAATTTAATTATTTTATTCATATTTTTCCCATCATTGCCGTCCACTACCCAAACTTTTGGGTTATTTGACATGCAAATCCCTTTCTTTTCATAATACACTTAAATTAGCCCCTTTCAATTAGTTAATGCCACTTTTATACTTTATCGATTAGATCCTTTCTCTTAATTTAATCATATCAACAAACACATTCACACAATTCGGCACGCATAGCACATCAAATATATAATTATTAAGAGGTTTCTGACTTGGATTCAGGGTTCCGAAACCACCGTTCCGGTTAGGGTCGTATTTGGGCTGTTACACACCAAAAGTTTGACAATGTTGTTTTAGCTAATGGATATAAAATAAATGAATTCTATAAGTGCATATATAGCAAATTTGAAAGTAGAAAATGTGTTATAATTTGCTTATATGTAGATGACATGCTCATTTTTTACACGGATTTGGAACAAATAGAAAACACAAAGAAATTCTTGTCAAACAACTTTGCTATGAAAGATATGGGTGTAGCAGATATTATTCTTGGGATTAAAATAACCCGAGATGAAAGCACTATAGCTTTATCACAATCACATTACATTGAAAATGTGCTTAAAAAGTTTGATCTTTTCAACTGTATACCAGCATCTACACCCATGGATCCTCAAATAAAATTAATATCTAATGCTGGTAGGAAAATTGATCAATTGAAATATACAAGTCTAATTGGTTGTCTTATCTACATAATGACTTGTACAAGACCAGATATTGCATATGCTGTTGGGAGATTGAGTAGGTACATAAGTAATCCAAGTAGTTTGTATTGACAAGCTTTGAATAGAGTGCTTAGGTACTTAAAGAAAACTATTAACTATGGATTGTGTTATAATGGATATCCTCCAGTTTTAGAAGGATATTCGGATGCTAGTTGGATTACAAGTTTGGAGGATCATCCATCTACTAGTGGATGGATCTTCATTCTTGGTGGAAGAGCCATTTCTTGGGGTTCCAAGAAACAAACATGTATTACTGATTCCACCATGGCAACAGAATTTATTGCATTAGCCGCTGCATCTAAAGAAGCAGAATGATTAAGAAATTTGCTTTATGATGTACCTTTATGACATAAGCCAATTACACCTATTTCTATTCGCTGTGATAGAGAGGCTACTCTAGCAAAGACATATAGCCAAGTATATAATGGAAAGTCTAGACACATTGGATTAAGATATAGTTATGTCCGACAATTAATCTCTGATGGAGTGATCACTATTAATTATGTGAGGTCAAGTGAAAATTTGGCGGATCCTTTGACAAAAAGTCTTGCTAGAGATGCAATAAAAAGGACATCAAAAGGGATAGGACTCAAGCCCATTAATTAGAGTCATCCATGATGGAAACTCGACTCAACACTTGGTATAACGCCAAGTATTGAGTTCAGTGAGAAAAAGTACATCATTAGTATGTGACTGTTAGCACTATAAATAAATTCATTCTAAGATTAAAGTGTTAGATACCCGTAATAATAAGGGAAGGATGAGTAATGCACTCTTAATGGACCCATAACATAAATATGTTAGAATGTTATAATTACGGGAACACTCTTGATGGGATCTACCTATGTGAGTGGAAGTGTGGCCGCTTCCAAGAGCTCAAGGGCTTGGCTCTGACAGCACTCACGAAAAGAGGACACAGACACATGGCCATAACAGTGTCCCTAGATACTATGCATTGACCGATGTTGAAATCATTATGTGAGATGCATTCGGTTAATCAAATGAAATATTTGGTTCAAAGCTTAGTATACCATACAATTTCGATTAACTTTAACATGTTTTCACTAAGTGAAGGTTCAATCGTAAGATACCTTCATTTATGCAAATTGATTTCCAAGAATATCAAAATCTAAAATATTTTGAAAATGGGGGAGATTGTTGGAACATTTTCAAATATTTATAGTGTTCCAATAACTATAAATGAATGGGTGTAATTAATCAAAAGATTATATTATTTGATTTTTGAAAAAGAATTATAACTATTTAAATAATATTATTTGAATAGTTATAATTAAATGAATAATTATGTATTTATTTTAAAGACATTATTATTCAGAAAGACACCTATTGATGAAAGATGTCTATATGAAGAGACATGAAAATTCCTATAAATAGGAATGAGATTTCATTTGGAGATATACCAACAAATTCTAATATTCTTTCTTTCCTTCCTTCATTTTCTAATATTATTAGATTATTCTATAAAGTATTATTGTAGAAATCCTTGAGTTTCTTGTCATACATTGCTCAGTGTGTAGTGGGCTATTCTCGTCAGTGCAAAACGCAAATAATCATTGGCTTCATTGTATCCTCGAGGTTAATTTGCTTGGAACTCGTTTGCACACCAAAGATAGGTGGGGGCAAATATAACCTTAAAGATAGTGGTTTGATACACGCCTTGGAGCCTTATCCTATTTCTTCTTCTGTTCGAGTTTTGTTCGTGTGTTCGAGATTTTCCTCATCGGAGATTTGTATTAACACTTGTTGCAGTGATTGTTTCTAACTTGGATCAAATTTGCAGAATCGTAATGTATCAGTTATTATAAATTGTCGTTGTAGTGGCCAAAAAGCACCTGCATTCCTCGTTTTATGATTGGTGGGACCCCCATTCCCACTCGGCTTACCATCCACGGATTGTGGCCTCATAGTAGTCTTGGTTTACAATGTCCGGAAAACTCTACTAATGTCAATATCACTGTGAGGCTGCTCAATATCACCTGATCAAATGTTGACCTTTCGTTTATATGAAACTATTAATAATTTGTTTGTTTGTCAGCTAGCTAACAGAAATTTCTTCTTTTTCCTCTTTGTTTAAAAGCACGAAATGTGGACATATCAAACATACTCGCTAACAGATTTATGGCCAGACTTGAGGAGACCTTAGAGCCGGAGAGCAAGCTTGTTTTTTAAGCAACATGAATGGAATGTTCACGGTACCGGCTCTTACTTTAGTGCCGCACCTATTCTCCACTGTCCCTGTAATGCTCTAAAAATTTTAAGTTTTTTATTTATTAAATTTTTTATAAAAAAAATTGATTTGATTTAGTGGTAAGACTTCAACTTACTCGTTTAAGCCTTTATGTGTACAAGCAAATATTATTTTTGTTAATATTCCTAAGTGTCGCCTATCAAGTGGAATTTGAGTCAGATTATTTAAAAAAAAAAAAATCTCTTCGATGAGGATTAGGTTGTTGATGGAGTGGTTAGTTGTGATTTTGTTTGTATTGTTTTTATTTTTATTATTATTTTATCCTATTTTCTTTTCTTTTCCCAAAATTGCTCCTAATTCTTCTCTTACGTCTCTCACTCCCCCTTCTAGGTTCGTGTGCTTTTTCTTTTCTTTGTTTTTCAATTATTATTTTTTTGTTTTGCTTTGTTTGCTTCCTGTTAAACTTTCACATTTGTTGCTGTTCTTTCTTCGCCAATCTGTTTCCTGTTCGTAGCTTGTTTATTTTCTTCTTTTGTTGCTCAAACTTGGACGAGTGTGTGTTGTTAATCATTTACTTGAAACCCTGTTGGGTATTTCAATTTCGGTCGGGTAAGAGAATGATATTTCTATCATTGTTATGGCAATTTTGGTTGTTGGGTTATCATTTGAAAGAAGTGAATTTTCTATTAAGTTTTGATTTTAATTATATCGATGCACTTCTAGGAGAAGATTGAGGGGTGTTTGGTGATCCTCCAATGACTTAGGCGAGGTTAAGTTGCTGTTTCGTTTTAGAGTGTTCTCGTCGTTGTACTGGCTGTTCCGTTTCTGTAATTGGGTTTAATTGATGAAATTTGTATCAAATTACTCACTCTGAGTGTGGTAAAAATCATGTGTTTAATTTGTGAGAGTTGTGGTTTATAGGTTTTGATGTTTTTGTTCTTGAATCTACATAAAAAAGCAATTCAAAAGTGTGTGTTTCTAACTTGAAACCATCATAAAAGAATATGAAAAATCTGAAGAAAAAAAAAAAGCAAAGGAAAAACGTACGATACTGCTGTTCGTCACATACCATGTGGGCTGTGTGGGTATGCACAGGCGTGTGCGATTACATGGGCAGGACAAGTAGATCATGTGAGTCATACGGCGATGTGCCAAGTTGTGTGGACCACATCGTGTGAGTCATAAGCATGTGTAGACTGTGTGATAGGCCGTGTAGGCCACACGGGTTGGCTAATTTGGATCGTATGTGCCACACGGGCGTGTGGGCCCAATTTATAAAAATTTACCACTTAGGGTCGTATAAATCTCTAACCCGTAGTTAGACCCTCCGTTGGGTCCATATTGTTTAATTAAGACTCAAAATTTGGTTAATGCTATTATGTTCAAAATATGCATTACATATATATATATATATATATGATATCTGTCTGATAGTTTTGGAAGCATGACTATTTTGGGTATGTATAATTACATCCGTATTCTGTATATCTATTAATATGATTACATTCGTATTTTGTATATCTGCTAATATGATTGCATGCATTTGGGTTGGAATATGATATGTTGAAGGAAGTGTGGGCAGTTTAACTTAACTGCCTTGTCTAGTTGCTCAGCCACATACATTTGATTCTGGCGGTTTACTGCATTTTGTATTTGGCAACTTAATTGCTCTGATTCTGTATAGTGACATACGTTCACTTATTGGTGTGTGGAGATGGATAAGTATTTAATACTTTAACTGGTGTGTTTGGATGGACGAAGATGGTGTGTAATGGGTTAGGGTAGAACCTATATTTGCATCTATCTATGTATCTATTTCCGAAAATGATTATGCATTTGATTTGTAATTGAACAATGTCCGACATCTGTAATTGAGCATGATCTGATAAGTGTTCCTTGTAATATTTATGTATTTGATATATTGATGAAATGTTTTGCTCACGGCCTTGTAAGCTCACATTATTTTTTGTTTGTATTCTTTTAGGTAATCAGTAACTTTAGAGCGGGTCGACGTAGTGGAGGCTCAATTATTAGTTGCATTTTCTTTAATACTATTAAGTTATAATTTATTTTCTGGACTGTTTAATTTGGACTTTTCGGGACTATTTTGGTTTGGATTTATACTTTGCTTGCTATGATTTGGTTTTATTCTGAATGTCTTCATTTCAAACTAAAAAGAAGTTGGGTTTTCAAAATTAAAATATGGTTTTTAAAACAGCGCTAGTTTTAGAATTTCCACTGCAAGAAAATTAAGAATATGATTATGTGGTTCTCCAAAATATAGTGACAGTTTAAATGAGGAGTTTTCTTAAAGATTTTGAATAGGGATGGAAACGAGGTTTGACTCTGATACTGAGATCAAACTTTGGTTTTTTCTGTGGCCCCTAAGAATTCCGATCATAGCGTCTAAATCATGTATGAGGTGTTACAGTTGCTCTGCCTTGGAACTCTTGAATGGCTTAGCTGCTAGTAACTATGCTCGATTTATACTTGGTTGTTAACTCATACATATATACAATATTCCACTTCCTAAATAGTTCCTAATTTGCTTTACTTGTAGTTGGTCAAGCCAAATCTGGGACTCGGATACACAGGTGGATTAGCTCTTGCACGACGACAAATTGAAATAAAGCTTTTCAATAATATAGGGGTCAACCCTGAAATTCAATGCGACACAAAAAGAGCAATCGAAATATTGCAATTGTGGGAGGTTCGCATATGCTACTCTAGGCCAACTTCACAAATCGAACCCCTTAGCACAACCCTAATCCAAAACTGTCCACGAAGAAGATATCGACCCGGAAGCTGTGGATACGCGAATACTAATATATATATTCCCTAACTGCAGCTACTTATTTCTCTTCCTCTTCCCTAACCCATAATGTATTATCTATATACCTACGTACGGTACGGGTGTTTGTATTTTCATATTCTCACTATAATTAATAAAAAAATATAATTAAAAGTAGATAATGAAGCATGTGATAATGTATGGACTTCAATGAAATGATTTTTTCATTAATATCACCATATCCAAACACAATATCAAAACACTAAAATCAAATATACAAGACAAGCCCAAAATTGTAAATCACTTAATACATGAATACCTTGCATCACCAAATAGACACTTGACACCCGCTAAAACCAGATGTCAAAACACTTAACATATATAAATAAAACTCTTGCACAATAACTACTGTTGAGGTCACTATGTGAGTAATGACTCATAACCCAGCTTTGTAGGTCATGGCAAGGTAGTGTATATGGCATGTAGTTAGAGTTTAAGCCAGTTTTGTAAAGAAATGATTAGTATTTGGCATGTATCTAGGGTTTAAGCCAGTTTTGTGTCGTAAATGGTCAAATTTGGAATTTGGTTGTTTAATGTTATCTTGACTCCCAATGTCGTGACGAAGAACAATTAGGGAGTTACATCACAACAATGTATACTCAAGGCCATGACAAGCCTAGTCAATGAGTTGCATTGCGACGAGAAACTCCCGAAGTTGTGATTCAACCTGATACTTTAAAATCTTTACAGTTTAGTCATAATTCGACCTCGGGTAGCTCATATAAGATCCAGAACTGAATGTGTATTGCATCATGTGTTTTTAAAACTCGTAAATGAATGATTAGGTATAAATTGAATGTAATTAAACTGTAATTACTCTGGCAATAAATGTGACATCTTATAACTTAGACCTGTCGATCAGAGTGTTACATATCTGATTATAATTAAGAACGAAATGTCCTTCACAAAATCAAATGAATATAAATAATTGAAATATAAAACTTCTTATATTTGGTCAACTTGAGAGACATGGAAAAATATTATTTATTTACTTATGCATATTTTAGAAACCCAATTCACTAGTTTAAAAAAAAAAAACCTTTCCTAATTGTTTTAATTAGGGATTGTAATTAAATCTTGAATTTTGAACCACTATTGTTCAAGATTTGAGAACATGTAGCTAAAAGGTACTAATTTTAAGCATAATAGGGTGCTATAATCTTTCCCTCACATAATTGACTTTTGCACCCAATTTCATTTCAGTATGGTTTTCAAACGCAGACAAAAAAAATTAGCTTATTTTTAAAAAGATTTTAAAATTTCTTCTTAAAATGATAATTTCATAGGTGTCCGATCATACCTAACATAAAAGATTGATAGTGACTCCTATGTTCTTAATTAAATATCCAATGTTTTGAAATTAAAATTCATTCCAATAAAAAAATATCGTCAAGTTAACTCTCGATCGAAAAAATAGTTTTGATAGTCATGAAATTCAAACTCAATCCGGTCTTGGCTCAAACTTGACTTAGGACCGATCTGAACAAAATATGGTTATAACATTTTTTATTTTGTATAATTTAATAATCAAAAGAATAAAAATTAAAACTTTGGCGACCAAAATAGAACACGTACATCACTCTAAAAAATTATGTTTTTTAAAAATTAATTTGACAATAAGTGTTGGTTGTTAGAGATGGTGGCCACTAAGGTATTTTGATTGGATACGTAAATTTGTGAATTAAAAAAAAAAAGGATAACGTATTATTTCCATTTAACAAGAAAAAGGAAACAAGGCGGAATGAAACACTGTTAATACTTGGGAAAAAACCCTTTTATTATTGAAAAACTTCATTATTATAATGTATTCGTAAACAAGGTTGAGATGATAAAATAGTGGGATTGTGTAAACTCAACCGATAATAGGGATATTGGTTACATTACCGTGCGTGTCGACAATTACAAAAACACGATTGCAGCAAAAATTAGGAGGACCAACTCTTCCTGGTGTCAGTATTTCAGCTGTTACTTCTGGATTTTCTTTTTCGATTGTTGCTTTAGCCGCTGCTCCATTTTTACCCAACAGTTCAGGCCACCTCAGTTTATGTCCTGCAACATTCAAACAAATACATACATACATAATTGAGATTGCAACTTCAAAGAGGGAAAAAAGGGAATTGAAAAGAGGGGATGGAATGTACCATGAGCGCAACAAACAACATCAGTGCAAGTACCACTTGCACAGGGTGGGTAACGTGGCCAAGCAGACATGTTTTCTCCTTTCTAGGTACCCTTTGTTATGTTTAGATTCAACAGGTTTCTCTCTTCTTTATACTACAATGTTGTCTATACTTGCTTACGGAAAGAAATATATTTATTTTGAATTTGAGGAATAATTCTGAACAATTTAATCCTTCGGTTTCATTCCTAAAACTTTTTTGTGTAAACGCATTTAGGTTACTCTAAACTACATTAAACTTGCATTGATTCTTACCAAACAGATAGCGTTGAAGTAAAATTTTTTTTTAATAAATGCACTTTTTAAGATTCCAACTTATACGGAAAGCTTGATATCTCCGCTTCAGAATGCCTTTGTTAGCAATAAACAGATCTATGATAATGTGATTGTAAAAGTCGAGATTCTGAGAAAAAAAAAAAGTAAAGGTGGGATTTTTGGCTGATTGAAGTTGGACATAAACAAAGCCTATGACAGACTTGGTTGGAACTTTGTGGCGAATATGGGTTTAATTGAGAAATGGATTCATTTAATGATCACTTGTGTCTGCACTGTGAGCTATCAACTCTTGGTTAATGGTGACCAATTGCAACATTTTTTTTCCAGAAATGGGAGTGAGACAAGACAACCCATTATACCCCTATATCTTTATCTTATGCCACATTATTGAAAGCTGAAGAATCAAATTCCAAATTCATGGTATTTATTTTTGAGCATGACAGTAATAGTAGTGGCAAGAGAAAAATTCACATGATTTGAAAATCCAAATCATTGAATATTCAAGCACTTTTGGAAGACAAGCTTGGCCCTATTTATAGAGGTGCAAGCTGGGTGGTTCAAAATAGAATTGTGAAAAAATATTGCAGTAAAAAAGCATTGGTTGAGAAACTTCCAAGGCAAATGATTTGTGGATTTGGAATGTATTTTACATGGGAAAGAATCAAGTAAAAGAGGCCTGAACTCGAAGTGTGGAGTGGAAACCAAATAAACGGTAGTTAATGGCCAGATAAGGGAGAGGGACGAGATAGTGCAAGAGGCGAGATATTGTAACATTAGACTAAATGAATTGATTAACCATGCAGAAAGGTGTATTAATACAAAGCTCTTTCTCATTCTTTGAGGTAGAGTTATACTTACACGAATAGAGTGAAATTTATTTATTTAAATTCACTAATTTTTAAGTTTAGAAAATCAGTTGACTTGTGACGCACTTTGGGATAGGATTATGGTATTTTTAGGTCAGATGTCTTCTTGTCCATGAAAGAGCTATCTCTTAGCTTTAAATTTTGCTTAGAATCACCTTATTTCGAATTTAAAAGCTTAAGTTATAGCTGTTTTAGTGAAGACTCTAAAGCAGAAAGTTTTGATGAGATTATTATCGGAATTATAAGTTTCGGACTTTAGCATCTTTAAACAATATTGGGCCTACTTTGAATGTCTAATTTAGATTATATAGAAGCTCGATATTGTGTTTATTAAGTTCTATATTTTTTTATATTTATTTTGATCTTAAGATTTTATTTTTTTTAATTCTTGTAAATTGTTTGAAAGTTTTATGGTTTTTAGTTGACAAGAAAATTTATTTCAACTAGAATTATTTCTTATTTTTAGTTTAACCAAATTAGAAGTTTAATAAACTTAGAGGGTTGTTTTTCATTCAATTTGTAGCAGGCACTTTCATTATTCATATAGAATACGAACTTGATTATCGATTAGTAAAGTACTCTTTTGGAGTAATTTTCTTTGCAATATTCAATTCTTGTTAGTATCTAGAAATTCCTTTACTTATTTTGTTCTAAGAAATTTTAGGGGAAATCTTCACACTTCGGGTTGTCAAGAAATTTTTTGGAGAATCAGTTAGAGTCATTAATTAAATTTGTTGAAAATTTTTTCTCTAAAGATTTAATTGGACACTTATCATTATATTCCACAATCCATCGGTTTTGTCATTCCATCTTCCAGTTTATATTTTCAACTTATCAATAATCTTATTGTTGGTCCGATTTAGTCATATTGTTTGCTTTTTTTTTTCTTAGGTCTCAAGAAAGGCTTATTTAAGTCGAAATCATCATTCAAGGGGCTTCCAAACTTTTGATTATCTCATCCCTCTTAAATCAACTTGCTCTTGTCTTCTTCTTCAATTTTTCTTTGCCGATCTTTGCTATTTCTTTGCTTATTTATTTTATTTGTTTTCTAGCAGCCATTCAAACCTTAAAAGGGCTTAGTACCCTATCAAACTCTTTCTCCTACTTGAGAATCACATTTGGCAGCCTTGGGATCAATCTCCTACTCGGTTTAGGGGTCCTTCCTCAAAGCTGATTCTTCTGCTTCTCTCTTCTTCTCTTTTATTTGTTTTATTTCATTCAAATATCTAACTTTGGGGTTCTCATCTTCTTGCTGACTTGTTTAAAGTGCCATACCAAAAACTTACTGCCCAATCAATCTTGGAAAAATTGGTTTACAGAACGGTGAATGTTGTACATTGAAAGTTTAATTTTTTTTCTTAAAATCAAGTCTAATGATATTTATAGTAATAAACATTTAATTAAATTATTATTGGTTCTTTGAACGAGACGTCTAAGTTGTTTCCTGACTTTTTACGAAACAATTTTCTTTATTATCTTCAAACCCCAATTTGCTTTGACTGTAGAGTCAAACAACTTGAACCAAATGCACAGAATGAAAATTTTGATTAATTTTTAGTGGGAGAGTTAATTTCTCTATACGAGAACTAGAAACCTTTGAGCCTAGCATAAAGTAAAATTTATTCTATAAATAAATTGTCACTATTTTCTGACAGAGCAACAATGCTCAAATAATGTTTCTATTAGGTCATCCGATAGATCTTATTTATAAGAAAAAAGTACAAGAATTTTACTTGAACAATGGGTAATTAAATAATAATATTTTGTTAGAAAATACAATATTCCCTTATCTAGAATACAAGGGCAGCAACACACCTTATTGTGCACTAGGGATTGTCGCCCCTCTTATATGGGATGGGTTTGTTGGGCCTATCTTATTTATTGGGTACAATTATATGTGTTATATGAACTTTTAACCAACCCAATAACTATTTTTCTTATTTCTCAATATTAATTGATTAATTTAATTGTCCAATTAAACTATTTTCTCAATTCAATTCTAATGCGGTTAAAGTTATTTAATTCCATTAAAGTCATGGCAATTTTACCGTATTAGAATCTATGAGAAATTATATTTAATTATCTCATTTAATAAAATTATGACGACTAATGAATTTAATTATCACTTAGAACTGCAATTATTTAATTCCAATAAATTAAATTATCCAAAGAAATTAATTTAATTTCTAAGTCATCTTTTGTATTTAACGAGAAAGCGCATTCACTGTGGATAGAGATACATGCGCTTTTTTTTCTCTTAATCATCATTTTCATTCAATTCATACTATCAATTCTACATGCAATCTATTTTGGGTTATATCAAGCTAGTAGAGGGAACACTTGGACATATATAATTAGAGCTTAAATAATTTGTAATTTGTTAGAAAATATGGATATCACATTTATAATAAGAGCAACTATATGTTATTATTTACTATCATAAAAGGTTAATTCAAATTAAAAGTGATCTAATTTGGTTAAGGTTTATTATGCTTTAGTTATTACATAAATTATGAGTTAAATATGTGTAGATACTCTAGTAACTAATTTTTAATTGATGACGGGCTAATTAGAAATCAGGGCTAATATATAAAAGTTATATATTAGGGTTATGGTCCCCAAATTACACAGGTAACTTTTCTAATATTCCATCTTTAGAGAAGAGAGAATCACCTTCTCTAGGTTACTTGTGTGTTAATTTGGAAAATCAAAACCATAAAATTCGAGGATTTCAAGAAATCGATAAATTGAGATACGCTTCTGCATCTAGTTTTATTTTTAATTTATTCTTGATGATTTTACATGACAGACCCTGACTCATAAAGTTTTGTTTAAGAATTTTACGGTTCTAACATAATTTACATCTCTTCATCTATTAATTACAACATTATTTAATTGATATTGTGTTTAGTTGACACAATTTTGTTTTTCATTTTAATTATATTTTTCCATGAATTCTACCGATTTTGACACTTACTTGATAATTTCTATGTAGATACAATATTGTTTCGTGCATTGAAAAATAAGTCAAATTGTAGACTAAAATGAGATTTTGCATGAGGGTTGAAGTGTAGCACAGGATTCTCAGACATTAAGGTTATTTTAATAATTAATTTTATTAATTTTATTTATTTAATAGTTTAGTTAAGGATTAGATTTATCTTGAAGGATAAGGAATGATTATATATATTACAATTTTTACTATGCAAGAGAGGAGAAGTGGTTATCAGATTTCGGTGTTCATGTTCAACATTCCGGCGACTATGCATTGGAAGGGTTTATGGGCTTTATTTAGTTTTCACGGCAAGGTAGTGGGTGATTTCATCATGGAGAAAAAAATCAAAAGTGGCAAGAGATTTGGATTCGTGAGATTCACCAACTTCACGGATGCTCAAATGGCAATATCAAGACTTAATGGTTTTGTGATTCTTGGGAGTAAAATTTGGGTTAAGCTGGCTAGATTCAAAGAAAGGAGGCATATGTGGAGAAAGGTTTCCTCACATTGGAATACAATGGTTAGCAAAGAATTAAATAATGATGGGGTAGAAGGTGAGAATAAAAGGAAGAAATGTGACGAGGAGATGAATGTAACATGGGATAATATTACAAGAGATCAAAGAAAAGGTGATGAATCATGTTTAAGGAAGGTGAATCAATCAAAAGCAGTACAGGGTCACATTAAGGATGAACATTTGTGGAAGTTATAGAGATGTTTGGTGGGGGAAGTGGCTTCATTTTGCGAAACGAGGAATTTAGCGGATAGAGTTGCGAGGATGGGTTTAGGAGAAATCAGTGTGAAGAGAATTCAAGGAAACTATTTTCTTATTGAGATTCCAAACGATGAAGTACTAGGTATATTAAAATAGAGAGAATGGTCATACTTGAAGGAGTTTTTCATAAGCATTACACCTTGGTCTAAAAAGTTTGTGTTCTTAGAGAGGGTTACATGGATTAAAATATCAGAGGTACCTCTGCGTTGTTAGAATTATGAAATGTTCAAAAAGGTGGCTTGAATCTGGGGCAATGTGGTTTCGATGGGGGGAATTTCACAAAAACATCCAACTATGAGAAAATGGAAATGCTAGTTTCAATCTGTCAAGCGAGTAAGATCGAAAAAGTAATATTACTGAAGGTGGGAGATAGCAGTTATCTGATTAGTATTAGTGAAAAGGGTTGGTCAGAGGATCTTTAAAATAACTTATTGAATTGGGAGATTCCTCAAAAGGAGGTTGAAGAAAGTATGTCGGAATCGAGATCAGCGGTTGGATTAGAATCGAAAAAATTTTCGGAAGGCAACCGAATCGTCTTGGAGGAGGTCATTTTGGAAAATGGCATTAAAAAAGAGAGAACCAAAAAAGAAGGTCAGAAGATGTCGGGGGAATTAAATGAAGGAGAAAATGTTGCCGATTGTAATGATATTGTAGGTGGAGGTGAATCTGAAGTCAACAGTAATAATAAAAGTTTGGATCGGGCTAGAGAAGATCTAATTAATATGGGTCTGGCAATTGTTTTAGGCCCATGTGGGGGTTCAATTGGGCAGGGGAATTTTGAAGAGGGTGTGGGCTCATTTAGTAAAGAAGGGATGCATTTGTGTAAGAATTTTAACCCGACAGATGAACAGTTTTCATCAAATAAATCAGAAAAATAAGAATTTAGGGGTCGGGGTTTCTGCCAAGAAATAGAAGATGTCCTACTTAACACAATCCGAAGTAGAAGGAAGAAAAAACAGTTCAACAAAAAATTCAGCTCCATGCGGGAGATTCAAGATAAGGTGCTGACTTCCAAAGAAAAGCAAAAGAGGGATAGAATCAGGAGAAAGAAGAAGGACAGGGTAGTGTCCAGGTGTGAAGAGAAAATTGTGAATCTTTCGTTGTCAGATTCAGACATCAGTAATAAAAGAAAGGTAATACTCAGAGAAGCGAAGTAAACTTGGGAAGTAGGGAAGAAATTGGGGTTAAGAGTGTGGGGTGATGAAAGAGATGTTATAGAGGATATAATGAGTCTTGAAGAATAGAGGAAAAGGTAGTGAACAATTCAAAAGCCCTTTAGCTTCTGCAGGTGCATGTTTGATTTTTGTTGTTGTTGCGTTTTCTGGTGTTCTGTTTGGGTGAATATGAGAATAGTTTCCTAGAATATTAGGGGTTTGGGTACAGAGATCAAAGTTGCTATGGTGAGAAGGTTAGTAAGTACGCACAGGGTAAATGTGTGTTTTGTACAGGAGTCAAAACTAAAAGTAGTATATGGAAATTTAATTAAAAGAATTTTAGGAGATGACAATTTTGATTTTAGATATGCAGCTGCTTTAGGTCGGTCGGGGGGGTTAATTACTATTTGGGATAAATCGATTTTTTTGTTGAAAAAGGAATTTTGTGGTAATCGATTCATTATGTTAGAAGGGAACTGATTGTCTGAAGGGTGGGATGGTGTTTTAATTAATGTTTATGTGCCCAATTTGTTGTCTGAACAAATAATGTTTTGGGAGGAGATGTTGGAGTTTCAAAATTAGCTCACCAAGCATTGGATTATGGGGGTGATTTTATACGATTAGGAATAAGAATGAAATGAGCAATTGTGTAGGGCTATTAAAGGGTTCAAAGGATTTTGAGATTTTTATTGATAACTGCAAATTGATTGATTTACCTTTGTTGGGTAAAAAATTCACTTGGTATGGTCCGGGTAAGAAGAAAAGTAGGTTGGATAGATTTCTGGTAGAAGAAGAATGGTTGGAACATTTTGATGATATTCAACAGCAGGGGCTAAAAAGATCTATTTCAGATCATATTCTGAGCTTAATTAGAAAAGAATGGGTTGATATGGGTGGTATGAAGGGTATAATTTCGGGAAAATTGAGGAAATTAAAAGGTGCACTTAGGGAATAGAATGGGGAGAATAATAAAGCGTTGGAAAAAAGAATAAATGAGATTGAAGAGGGGATGAAGACTCTGGATACTGAAAGTGACAATCGGAAGCTAACATAATTGGAATTGGAGAAGTTGAAAAGATTGAAACTTGATCTTGGGGAAACAATGAAGTTTAAAGAATCGGTTTGGAGGCAGAAATCAAGAATGATTTGGCTAAAATATGGTGACTCTAATACGGCCTTTTTTCATAGGACGATGAAGTTAAAAGCGAAAAAGAAGATAGTGAATAGGATGAAAATTGGCAATTCTTGGTATAGTGATCCTTTGGTGTTGAAGGAGAATGTAACACCCGAAACCCGGCCTAGAAGTTTAGACCAAATCCCGGATGTTACATTGATCACCGAAGTGATCATAGGTAAATTTTTACAAAGCAAGTTATCACGTCAAATCGAAACACTTAACTATTTAAAATTCAGACAGTAAATTACAATTAGTTTAATAAATATTAAACTGAAATAAAATTGCATAAAACTTAAAATGAAATTTCACCACAATTTTTATAAAACCTTACATTTCAAATTTGATTAACAAAGTAGTAACCAAAAACTCAAACCGATAATTTATTTTCCACCAAGACTATCCGAGACCCTCGCATACTGAGTCCAGCATCAGAATTCAGAAAGTGTACCTGAAAAGAAACATTAAGAGGAGGTGAGATACTCGAGCTCAGTGTGAGTTCAAAACAAGTCTCAAACAGAGATACATAATTCAAAATAGTAGCACAATAGATTTTCAGTTACTCACGGAGTCAGAACACACACTTGGGACTAACGTCCCAACAGAACTTAACAACCAGAGCACATCAAATTCACTTGAATACTCAGCTCAAATGCTGATCAGACAAACAGATTACAGGCAACCAGTCTTGCAGTCAGAGTACACAGACAGATGCAGATGAAATGCAGTTAGATAAATATACCCACCCATCCAACCAACACACCTCTCATTCCCCCAATCACACCTCATAAGAGTTATTAAAGCTCATCCAACCAATCACACCAATTAGGACCTCAGAAGTCCCATCCAACCCTACACTCCACATACATGGGCTAAGCCACTCAGATACTATTACGCAGCAGGGCTAGCATATGTGTCAGATCTTGCAATGCGGTAAACCGCGCAGATGCAGCGCGATCGATAATGGTACGTAACAAAGTCGACGTGACGTGATGAAATGATAAAGGCAATGCAATAATCCATTTGATGATCATGTTGCGATTAAATTGCCAAATCGAGATAATAGTGCGTGAGCGGCGGCCGACGCGACGTGACGTCTGATCGATAAATCGTTGTACGTATAAGTTTTCAGTTCAACTGCAAGTTTAGTACATATACAGTTTTCCTTCTCTCCACAACCCAACCCAAAATATTTAATGCAAATGCATGAATGTATTCAAGCTAACAAAACAGAGACACATTAACAGACAGTCAATCAGAACAGTTACGTAGCACACTCCTCAGACCAAATTCAAAATCATACATCACACACAACCATCATAGATATTGAGTCTTGAACACCCTCAGTAAACTTAGCTAAGGGGCGGAACACACACACAAGCACATATTCAGATCAGAAATGCATACAACATCAATACAAGTGACTTAAGACCACACGCTCGTATGGTAATGCCTAGGCCGTGTGGGAGATCAAAAGCCCATATGAGGAGGGGTACACAGCCGTGTGAGAGAGGCACACGCCAATATGAAGAGAGGAATATGGCCGTGTGACCAAGGCACACGCTCGTGTGAAGAGAGGAATATGGCCGTGTGACCAAGGCACACGCCCGTGCGAAGAGAGGCAAACGGTCGTGTGACCAAGGCACACGTCCGTGTGGACCAGGGACATGGCCGTGAGGATAGGCCATGTAACTCTCTGTCCATTTGCACTAAATTTGAGTACAGGCTGATGCAACCGTGTGAAGGTCTCACACGCCAGTCCAATAGACACGGCCGTGTGTCCATAACACACACGCCCGTGTGGAATCCCTAATTCCCAAATTAGCCACACGGCCATATGGCTAGGCTGTGTGGCATTAAATCACTCAAACCCTAATTCTCAAAATCACACACCCGTGTGCCTGAGAGGCACGACCGTGTGAGAAACGGTAAAATCCCCAAATCAGTCACACGACCGTGTGGCACCAAAATTGGCCCGAAAACCTTAATTCCCAAAAGCACACGGCCGTGTGAACTAGCACACGCCTGTATGGAAACATCAGTGACCACGAAATCACCTCAGAACAAGCCAGAAAATGCTATCTCAGTCATCGCAACGGGCCTAACCTTCGTGATGTTAGAAGGGTATCGAGATATGTCATATTCCCAACCTTTTTTTAACTACTAACACCCCAAATCGACAGTTAAGAACACAAACGAGAATTTCTGAAACAATAATTCTCAATATTAAAGATAGACAAGGTTCAAATCCCACAAAGGTTTCATAATTGGAGACATTCAGACGCTAAATTGACGACAGGTGAGCGAAACTCTCCTCAGATCCACCGAAGAAAACCCGTTTTCCAAAGACGTAAAAGAAAAGAAGAAAAATAAAAACCAAAAGAGTGTCAAAAGAAAAAAGTCTAGAAAATAAACAAAAAATAATAATAATAATAAAATAAATAAAAGTAAAAATATAAATATAAATAACTATTTATAAATATTAACATAAACAAAACAAAATAAATCGTTCCTTCAGGCGCATAACAAGACTCGAACCCACAACCTTGAGGTTAGTAAACTAACACTCACTCAACCACCAGACCAGCAAGCCCATTTTATCACTTCGATGGGCCAATAAACTCTATAGCACCACCAACTCACTGACCCTAACCACAAAACTCAAAATTTCTTGCCCCAAAATTGAGGGCGTTATAGAGAAAATGGTTAATTATTTTAAAGATAATTTTAGTTGTCCTTTGAGGAAATGGAAAAATAGATTTGGTCTTGAATTTCAAGAGGCTGGATGAATCAATAGCTAGGAATCTTGAAGTGCTTTTTTCCATGGAGGAAATTAAGGAAGCTGTGTGGAGTTGTGACGAGAACAAAGCTCCAGGTCCGGATGGATTTAATATATGTTTTTTTAGAAAATGTTAGAGGGTCATACAAAATGATTTGTTTGATATGATGATGGAATTTTATAAATCCGGTAAGTTGGAGAGAAGCATTAATTCGTCTTTTATTGCACTTATACCCAAGAATGAAAATCCGATTGCTGAATTCAGACAAATCTGTTTGGTGAGTTAGTTGTATAAAATTGTTGCGAAGGTTTTATCGAGGAGATTACGTAATGTTATTGGGGGCGTGGTAAGTGATACATAATGTGCTTTTATCCGTGGAAGACAAATCTTCGATGGTATTTTAGTTGCTAATGAGGTTATTCATTCGATAAAGAAAAAGGTCTATAACTGTGTACGATGGATTTTTTGGAGTTGGTATTGTTAAAAATGGGATTTGGTGTGAGGTGGACTGGATGGATGCTAGAGCGTGTATCAACAACGAGAGCAGTAGTTTTAATAAATGGTGCAGTCACAAATGAATTCAGCTTTCTTAGAGGTCTTAGATAAGGAGACCCTTTTATCTCCTTTCTTATTTATTATAGTGACGGAAGTTTTGCACCTAATGTTGGTGGAGACGGAGGTGTTGGGGATCATCGAGGGGATCAAAGATGTTTTACTTGGTCTATCTATATCACATTTACAATTCGCAGACGAAACCATCTTATTTTTAAGGGTGAATGAGGATGTGATGGGGAATTTCAAGTACATTCTCTGTTGCTTTGAAATTTGTTCAAGTCTGAGTATTAATTTTAGTAAGTCATGCATTGTGGGGTTTGATATTGAAGAAGAGTTTTTATATAGAATGGCAGTTGTTTGCAAGTGTAAGATTGGGGAATTACAGTTCAATTATTTGGGAATTCCTCTTGGGGCTGATCCGAGGAAGATTTTTTCGTGGAATGGAATTATTGAAAGAGTGGAAAGGAAACTATCGGGCTGGAAGTGTCGCTCTCTTTCTCTGGTGGGTTGTATTGTGCTTATTAATGCAGTGCTATCATCGTTGCCCATCTATTTCATGTCCATATTTCAAGCACCTACTGTTGTGGTCAATAAAATTGATAAAATTAGAAGGAATTTTTTTATGAGGAAGCATTGGTGGCCGTAGAAAAATGGCGATGATAAAGTGAAAACAGATTTGTTTGCCAAAAAATTTAGGAGGAGCGGGGGTGGTCAATATTAGGATTAAAAACAAGTCTCTTTTGGCAAAATGGAGTTGGAGATCTGCGATGGAAAGAGATGCTTTGTGGAGAAAGTTTGTTGTCGCGAAGTACAGTTCTCCTACGCTTAATTGGCGATTTAGAACGAGCAACACAAGAGATATGTCGGTGGTTTGGAGGGGTATTGTAGAGAATACTAAAGACTCGTCAGTGGCTAAATGGATGAGGATGGATTTGTTTCGTTGGGTGGTTGAGAAAGAGAATAAGATTTTGTTCTAGGAGGACATTTGGTACGGTGTCCAGCCTCTAAGAGTGGATTTTCCAAGGCTTTTTCATTTAGCCATTAAAAAGAATGGATTGGTGAAAGACTATTTGTTCTCAAACGAGTTTAATGAGGTTAATTTGAGGGATTTCTTTATTCGACGGTTATTGGATAGGGAGCTAATTTTGCTCAATCGATTAAAGGAAATTGTTTGTAATAAGGTGTTGGTGCCAGATGTGGAGGATAGATTGGTATGGATTCATGATGATAAGGGGGAGTTCTCGATGAAAAAAAAAATATCTGAATTATTAATCAAAGAAGGAGTGGAAGAATTAAGTTTCGCTTTTGACAAGATTTGGAAGTTAAAAGTGCCCTCTAGAGTGAGAAGTTTTCTTTGGATGATCTCAATTGATAAACTTCCTACTAAGAATTTCCTGAGTAAAAGAGGTTTGCAATTTAGCAATTTGGAGAGCGGTTGGCCTTGGTGCAATAGAAAACCGAAGAAAGTGAAGCATCTGTTTTTCCGATGCAAATTCATTGAAGGGTTTTGGAGAAAATTTTTTGAATGGTGGGACACTAAGTGGTTTCCTGTAGAAAGGTTTTTTTATTTTTTTCTCTTTATGTAACAATGTTTCTTATACAGGAGTGGGCAAAAGTATGTGGTTGATTTCGGTGTCAGCAGAATGTTGGTCTATTTGGCTGGCTAGGAACGAGTTGGTGTTTGATAGGAAATGTCCTTCAATGAATAGTATGGTGTTTCAATCCAAGTTGCGACCATTGATATGGGTGAGGGCTGTCCAAGATGAACTAAGTGTGGAGGAGAGGTTATGGTGGATTTGTCCGATTAGAAGTTGGAGTGATGCTAAAAAAGCTGGATTAGGTGGCAGATTTTGGTGTCCTCCGATGAAGGGATGGGTTAAATTTAATTTAAGTGGGGTTGTGAATGAGGAAGTAGTTGGGTGTGGAGGGGTGTTAAGAGATTCGGATAGGGTAGCAAGGGCATTATTCTCGGGTCCAGTGGTTGTAAAATACTCCATTTCTGCTGAGATGTGAGCGATTATAATCGTATTGGATATGTTTTCAGCTATGGGGTGGAATGGTTAAAGCTCTTTAATCATTGATCTTGTATCTAATGAGGTATGTTGTTGGATTGAGAACAAAGGGTTGAGACCGTGGGTGTTGCTTCCTTTCTTCAAGGAAATCGATACCAGGTTGGCTAGAATAGGAAATGTCTTTTTTGCAATTGCTGAAAAGAATGGAAATGATTTGGAGTTTGCTCTAGTGGTTGTAGGAATTAGAAGGCTGGGTATGTACAAGGCTTGATGGTGAGTTTTTTATTTGTGTTATGTTGTTATTTTTTTCTCTGCAGTTTGATTTTGCTAGTTTCTGCCTTATGGTTTCTTGGTTAAGTGATGTTGGTGTTATCTGTTTTGTGCTTCTTGTCTTTTTGAGGGCAGAGTTCCTGTGGGGGTGCGTTGATCTTAATGGTTTTATAATTATGTTGTTTGTTTTGAGCTTTAGGTTATTCGAAATTGGGTGTAGATCTTTTGTGAGGGATGTTGCATCTTGTAGGTTGTAACATTCTTCGTTTTGGCTACTGTGTTATTATGTTTGATTGAGCCAAAAAAAAAAGATTATATATATATATTACATTTTAGTTATTATTATTATAGGCGTGAGAAAGAAGTCACGCACCAGGAGACAAAAACCATATCTTTGGTTTGAACTTGGGATTTTATGTTGTAACTACACAATATTTTGGATTTTTTAAGTTTTCTTGAGTTTTGAATTTTAATTTTGATAGGCAATTTTCTTTCAATTATTTTTTTTATTTGTTTTTCAAATTATAAGGAGCTAAATCCTATAGGACGATAATTAATTTGATGTTTGAACTATGAGTTAGAAATCGTATATACATTTTTCAATTCAATATTTGTTAATTTTTCAATTTAGGAGATAGGTTCAGTCATCTCACAATGTCGTTTTAGTATCTAAATCAAGTTAGGCCTCTTGATTCAGTGTTAAATGGCATACAGTTGGTGAACCAGTACAATCTATAATTGTCATGTTTGGTGCATTGAAAAACAAATTGACGTGACCAATTGAGTAAATGATTGGATCCATCAAGGGAGTTAATGATCAAGTTTAAACGACCTATGTAATTGAGGCTGTTTATTTGAGTCGCATCCTTCTAGTTCACAAAGCTGCTGAGAAATTAAATTGTAGAAACTGATTTCAAGGTTATTCACTTGGTAAGGGTTAGTTATCGAGCTATTCCTGCAATTAATTTATATACAGAAGGGTTGGTGATTTGAGGTTGTTCCTCAACCACTATAATCGACTTATCGGTTGGAGTTGAAAATCCATTGTCTAGGTTTTGTTCGAAGTCGGAGTCAGAATCATGCTTAAAACTAGAGCTTTCGTTATATCGGTTTACTCAATTTTAATTTTGTTTGTTTATTTTTATCGTGTTCAATTTATTTCTGGTATTTATTTTATTTGAATTTTAGTTATTTATTTTAGATTTAGATTTAATTCTCTCTTCTTTATTTTTCGCAGTTTCACATAATTTTTTTATGGATTCGACACCCATCATTAGTCATAGATTCATTCCACTGAAGTACCATGATTGAACTCTCCTTTATTATATAACATTGCGAAAGCAATTTAATAAATGTTTGTCCAATTACCTTGTTATAAGTGTGTTACCTTCATAAGGTATTCTTAATCTTTTTGGGTAAATTTTGTTTACCAAATATTACATCTTCTTTTATGAAAAAATCAATTACTATGAAATAGTAATGACTCATGGTCACGTTACTTTTTCATCTATCATATAATACTAATGAGAGGATATCATTTTTCCTTTATTGGACTATGAATTCCACTATTGCAAATAAAGTTATGTCATCTAAAAGTCATATACCCAACATATCAGCTTTCAGCTCTTTAGTTATTTGAACTCGGGATTTTAGTATATCAAAATATACGAGTCACGCACATATAGTCATCTACTTAGAATTGCAGTAGCCTATACTATGAACGTCACAAGTGAATTAATCCATAAATGGATCTAGGATTAATTCTACTTGAAATTTGTCTGATGTATTGTCAATACAGACAATCACATCTATGTCTCTATCTTCTGAGAATCATCCACTTCGATGCCCAAGATAAGATATCTTCCCATTTGGACTTAATAGACGGCATAATAATGTCTTAAGTGATTTGCTCAATTTTGATTCATCATACTATTGACCTTTTAAATTACCTATAATACAAGTTATCTTCTCATATTATGATCCATCCATGTAGTGCAAGTGTTGGTTAAAAATAATGCCAATGTAACTGACATGAGTTGGGATCAATGGCACAAGCATATAAGAGGTGTTAAAAGATGGACTTCTATCGCTTCAAATACGAGAACTAGGTGTCGCATCTAGTTTCAAGAAACAAGATCATTTTTGTTTTCATTTTCTAAGAAAATGAAACAGTAAGATAAATGTGTTTGGTTGAAAATTTTAAAATAATTTTTAAAAAATAAAAATGCGTGAAAATTAGAAAATAATAAAAATTGTTTTCATTATTTTTCTTTAAAATGTTTTGTACAATTGAAAAAGGTTAAAAAAACAATAATTTTAAATTTAATCAATAAATTGTCATGATTCAAACTGCTGTAAACTCAAAAATATTGTTTTTTTTAACAGTTTTTATATATTAAAATCTCTTACCTCGATTCCAATCCATATATATAGTAATTTTTTATATTTTATTCTCATATTTCTATTATAAGAAAATAGTGTATCAAACATGTTCTCAATTTTTCATTATCGATAATAAATTTTTATTTTTATTAACCAAATGTGCTTTTCAATTTCTAAAAATAGAAAATGGAAACTATTTTTAAAAAATAGAAAATAGAAAATAAAAACAAAATTTATTTTTAGAAAAAAACACAACCTTAGTTTTAGAAAATAAAAAAAAAAAGATACAGTCATTTAAGAACCTAATTTTGGAGTTGTTAACTTTTGAAAATGCTTTTATGAGGTATAGATTAAAATATATTAGAGAGGAATCTACTTATACCGGGATAAAATTATAGTAGTTTTATATTATTTTGTATATTTTTGTATGATTAGTATTTTAATAATTCAATCCCTGAATTTATCGATATTATTGTACTTTCTATGCATATAAATTTTTTAATCGATTTGATATATCTATCATGTTGACCTAAAAAAGTGTCTATATTAATACTTATTGAACGGTTCAAAGTTTTTTTTATATAAAATAAACAGTTTAATTTTTAAAATTTATGTCAAATTTGGCATGCATGATGTATAAAATGAAATATGAAATATAATGGTTGGATATTTAAAATATTAATCATACAAAAATATACAAAATAGTGTAAAACTAAATTAGTTTTACTCCCTCTCCAAATATATTTATTAAGTTGTTTATATTAAATTTTTTGATTTTTTTATAAAATTAAATATTAAATTAAAATATCATTAAATAATTTTTTAAAAAATATGTGTATCTAAAATGGTTTTAGATTAATCATTTACAAATATAAATAAACTTGAAGAAAATTTTAAACTCATGTAAAAGTTGAAGAAATATAAATTATGTTGGCCAAGAACACCTCATCAAAGGATTAAACTACTTGGAAATAATTTCTAAATTATTTATTTTCCACAAGAAATTTCTAAATTGTGAAGAATAATCCAAATCTATTTGATTTTATATACACATACTCACTCTTTCATTTGATTTTATATAAACTCTTTATTTGAGATATTAAAATATAAAAAATATTTTAATTTTTTTAAAAAAATTAGTTTATACAAAAAAAAAGATTTTTTTAGAGAAAAATTTATTTTATTATTAAACTTTAAGATAGTCGGTTTATATTTTGAGTCACAAGTCAACTAGTTTTTTCTGTACATAAGAAGGTGATATACAACTTAACTATTCCTTTGTGGCAAGGGAAGGAAAGTTGCAAGTGAATGGACGAGGAACATAAATCCCATCTCATACTTTGCAGAATATGTCTAATATCTTTTACGCATCCCTCAGCAATCTTGAATGAGTGTGCTAAGCAGATGAGATTCTTCACAAAGCTTAGTTAGGAAATGAAGGACCGTCAAAGCATCCAGTTCAACAGTTAAATCAAGCCTTCTCGAATATCTCACAATTCTACTTGCAAGCTATCTATATCGTGAAGCCCTTAACACCATCACCTCAGTCGATGTAACAGCCCAAAAACGACCCTAATCGGAAAGGTGGTTTCGGGACCACGAATCCGAGCCGAAAAATTTTATAATATTATTTATACTTTCGTGCGTAGTAATTCTGAATGAGCATGAGTCGAAATTTCGAGTTTTATTACTTTGTATGTCTAAATTAAAAAGGAAGGATAAAATGGTTAAGTAGTAAAAGTAGTACATATAAAATTTGAAGGGTAAATTGAATTGTTTTGCATGCATGGGAGGACTTGCATGTCAAATTGCCCACCTTTAATGTTAGTGGACGGCAATGATGATAGAGAAATAATTTTTAAATGCTTTATGATTTAATTATTACATTTTAAGTATGTTAAAATAGATATTAAATTGATAAAATAAGGGAAAATTTGTGTGAAATTCATTTTTCTCTCACTTTACTCATCTTCTCCACCGATTTTCTTTCAAAGAAAAGAAAGAAATTGAATCTCCATTGTTCGGCCTTTGCATGTAGTAACAAGGTAAGAGACTGAACTTTGTGTTAGCAAATACTTACATAATTGAGTGAGTTACCTTGAATACCATGAAAACCATGTTGAAATTTTGAGAGTTAAGCTTGTATAGTTTCGGCAATGGAGGAGTATCTCTTTTGGCTTGTGTGTTTGATGAATACAAGATTTATTTGAGAAAGAGAATTAGATGGAAAGGGTGAATAATGGTTTAAATTGTATGCAATGAAATGGAAATTAGTTTGAGTTGAGCATGGAGGTATCTTTATATTCGGCCAAAATCATTTCGAGTGAGTATATATATGGAATTACTAGTATTTGTTTGGTTATACATATATATCGAAATACATGTATGTATTGAAATAGTATATTCGGTTTTTAGAAGATAAATTGTATTAGAAATTATTTATAATAAAATTTCAAAAGGGTTGAAAAGCAAGTAAAAAAAAAAATGAAAAATGAATTGGTATAAGGGTTAGGGGTATACGGCCCTTAATAAGAATTAGTTAATTCTTGATGTTTGGAGTTTTAATGCTTTGAGGACTTAATTGAAAAAGGTGTGAATTTTAAGAGTAAGAAAGTAGAATTTATAAATGTTGTGGTTGGATTAAAATTTGGGACGTGTAGGGACTTTAATGAGCTTAAAGAGGATCGGCCTTAGCTCATTAAGGTATAAATGGACATGTTTTGAACAAGTAGCGATTTTGTATTAATTTGTTCATGTATTTAAATATCAAGGACAAATGGATAATTTGTCCTTTATTTTTGCGTATGACTAAAATGAAAGAATTTTATTAAATTGATAAGGATTTCGAAGCTAAGATTGACTAATTGAGAAAATAATACAATGATATGTTTCGAATTGGGATGAATGAAAATGATTTGAATAGGCTCTTTTCAAATTTTGTTTAGATCAAGGGAAGAAAGAGTTGGAAAAGGATCGGGGGAAAGCTAAATTTGACGAGTAGCCGGGACATCCTTACTTTTCAACTATCAAGGTAAGTTTTAAGCATTTGGTTGAATCAAAATTGAATCTATATTGTGCTACAATTGCTAAATAGACACAAATATGCTAAATTACTTATTGCCGAGTATGATATCGAATGATGTATGTGCTAGCTGAATACAGGAATTGTATTTATATGAGTTTTGAATTAATTGAGTTGAATGATTGGATATATTTTGAGGGAAAAAAAATTATATGTGAAGTTGAGATGAGAAATGGTTAAGTGTAATAAGCAATTATATATATTTATTTAATTTGGCCGAATGTAGTAGTGTAAAAGTTGGAGGAGATAGTTGGTTCGATTATGTACATTGTGGATATTACATGTTTGGAATGTGATATTATCTTTGCCTATGTGATCGAAGTGAAGATCGAATTAATGAGCACTGTGTGTGCGGAAATTGAATTACCGAGCACTGTGTGTGCGATATCGGTTGAAAGGCACTGTGTGTGCGGAAATATAATCACCGAGCACTATGTGTGCGATATCGGTTGAAAAGCACTGTGTGTGCGGAAAATTAATTACCGAGCACTGTGTGTGCGATATCGGTCGGGAGGCACTGTGTGTGTGAGATCGGAAAAAGGTAAGAATAGAGGCAATTATTAAAAGTAAATAAAGACGTCAGATATGTTTGGCGAATGGGTCATCATCTTACTGCGGATTTAAGTAAGCTAATTTAAATTGGCTATGAAATATGTGACTATATGGTTACTTGATTTTTGATTTGTGATTGAATGAATATGGGATTGATGAATGTTAGTTTTGGCTACATGTTGATAGATTGAATTATTCTATAGCTAGTTTGAAAACTAAAGCAATGATGAAATGCATATTTGTGTACTTTACCTTCTTGCTTAAACTTACTAAGCTATCTAAGCTTATTGGAGTGTTTATTTCTTGGTGTTTTAGATTTTAAGGTCGCACTTAAACTCGGGAATCCCACGTCGAAGTCAAGCACACTATCAAACTGTTTTGGTACTCTTTCATTTTGGTTTTCCAATGAAGGCATGTATAGGAAAGACTTTGTCCTTGTTTGATGAAAACTTTGGTTCATGTATATAATAGCCATGCGAATATGGCTAAATTTTTAGTCAAGAATGCTTTTTGGGGGTTTTTGTTATAAATGTCGGTTTATGTTGGTAATGTTGGTGTTTTTTTTTAAATCGATGATGTTATGATATTATGCGAATGTTTTAGGTACACGTTGAATTGCATAAATGATTAAAGTGCATGGATAGTATGAGTTATTTGTGGGTATGTTCAGTTGTAAGCTAGTTAATCCTATTTTGTAATGAAATAGTTTTTAGTTAACGGCAGTGATGCGACTTAGAAAAATCACCAAAAATAGGATAAATTGAATTAGGAAGTGAATAAGATATAGAATTAAAGCTTAGTGTGTCTATTTTGATATGAAAGAAACAGAGTAAGCAAATAAAGTTTATATTATGAGATATTTAAGTTTTAGTGAGACTTGTTCTGAACGAATTCGTGAGTCCATGTTCTGTCTTGGAAAAATTGTTAAAAATTGTACAAAAATAATTAGGGAACATAGTTTATATGCTTAAAATCCTTAATGAGTCTATTTTTGATTGGAATAAACAAGAACATTATTGAAAATTTGTGCAATGAGATAAATGAGTTTTTGTAATGACAGGTCAGAATCGTCAACAGTGAAATAGGGGAAACTTCGATGAATAAACTGTACTAATTGGCCACATGAAAAATTCTGGAAAAATTATGGTAAATACATATATGAGTCTAGTTTCAAGGAAAATTTACGGATCTGAATTTTGAGTTTTGTAGCTCGAGTTATGGTCAATTTAGTCAGCATGACGCAGTTTGGCAGCTTTAAATTTTTATGCCCCGAACTTGTAGTCAAGTCTAGTAATGCCACATACTCGACTCCGGCAAAGGTCTCGGGTAAGGGGTGTTACATTTGATTGGTATCAGAGCCAGGTTTAGTCGGTTCTCAGACTAACGTAGTGTGTGAGAGTCTAGCTATACATGCCATTAATTATAATGAGATAGTGTGATGACTTCTGACAGCGAAATGTATTTTGTTTCTTTTATATAGTAATGGACCCGGATCCCGAGCGAGCATTAGCTGACGATGTCGAGAGTGTGGCGCCTGCTCCCGCGCAAGGGACCGCGTCGGAAGAATCTCGACCTGCTGCGAGTGGCCCAGACGAGAGGGTAAAGCAGGCCTTCCATAATATGCTGAGCGATTGGTTCAGTCATTACTTACGAACCACTCCGGCTGTTCCACCACCCCTGAATCCGAATGTTCCACCTGTAACACGAGTGGTACCTCCGGTTGCCAATCATGAGCGAGCAACTAAACCACACATGATCGTATTCGAAAGCATGGAGCTCAAGAATTCGTGAGTGAAGATAATGATGATGCGAGCGAAATGAATTTTGGCTCGAAAATACTATCCGTGTTTTTGATGAGTTGTCTTGCACACCCGATGAGTGTTTAAAGTGTGCCATATCATTATTGCGGGATTCTGCCTACTACTGGTGGAATACTCTCGTGTCAGTTGTTCCAAAGGAGAGAGTAACACGGATTTCTTCCAGTTGAATTTAAGTAAAAGTACATAAGTCGTAACTTTATAGATTCCAAGCGTAAAGAATTTCTTGAGCTCAAGCGGGTCGTATGATGGTGTCCGAATACGAGCGTAAATTTGTGCGACTTAGTCGCTACGCTCCGCGAATGTGTATCCTCCGAGGTTTGTTTATGTGCGGAGATTTGAAGATGGTTTGAATGAAAATATTAAACTTTTGGTTGGCATTCTTGAGATTAACGAGTTTGTTGTGCTAGTTGAAAGAGCTTGTAAAGTCAAGAACTAGGGAAAGAAAAACAAAAGTCAAGTTGAATTTAAAGATTCCCGAAAGAGACCCGCGGGTAGATTTTCGCAGATGGCAACGAAGAAGTTCAAGAATGATGGTAGTCGATCCAAAACTAATACCGGGATTTCAATTCGAGAACGACCACCAGTGAGTTCGTGAATTACATCTGTGGCTAGTGTTGGCAGTGCTCGATCGAGCAAACCTGAGTGTCAGCAGTGCGGTCGACGACACTTCGGAGAGTGTTGGGGTAAATCTTTTAATAGCGCTTGTTATCAGTGCGGTTCACAAAATCATTTTGTACGGGATTGTCCAGAGACAGTTGAGAAGGGTATTACTCAGAGTGCGAGACCGAGTGATACTACAGCTAGAGGTAGACCAGCTCGTAGTGGGGGAGGTAGGAGCGGTGCTCAAAAGGGAGCTTCAGACGCAGTTATTCGAGCAGATACCCGTGTACCGACTCGAGCTTATGCTATTCGTACTAGAGAGGAGGCTTCATCTTTGGACGTTATTACTGTAATTTCACTCTCTTTGGTGTTATTGTAACTGCTTTGATTGATCCCGGTTCAACTCATTCGTATGTGAGTGAAACATTAGTATCCAGTAAGACTCTACCTGTTGAGTCTACTAAGTTTACGATCCGTGTGTCCAGTCCTTTGGGTCATTGTGTAACGGTTGATAAAGTATGTAAAGGTTGCCCGCTGATGATTCGGGATTCCTGTTTCCCAGCTGATTATGTTGTTACCTTTTGATGAGTTTGATATAATTCTGGGAATGGATTGGCTAACTTCGTATAATGCAGTAGTAAATTGTAAAAGAAAGATTATTGATTTGAGATGCCAAAACGGTGAGATCATCCGGGTTGAATCTAATGATTTGAGTGCGCTACCTACTGTAATATCCTCGATGTTAGCCCAGAAGTATGTGAAAAGAGGATGCGAAGCTTATTTGGCTTATGTGCTGGATAATAAAGTATCTGAAAAACAGATTGAATCAGTACCAGTTGTGTGTGAATACTCAGATGTGTTCCCTAAAGAATTACCGGGTCTACCACCAGTGCGAGAAATTGAGTTTGGCATTGAACTAGTTTCCGGGACAACTCCGATTTCGATAGCTCCGTATCGAATGGCACCAACTGAATTAAAAGAATTGAAAGCACAGTTGCAAGAGTTGACAGATAGGGGTTTTGCACGACCGAGTTTCTCACCATGGGGTGCACCAGTTCTGTTTGTGAAAAAGAAAGACGGGACAATGCGAATGTGTATTGATTATCGGCAGCTGAATAAAGTAACAATAAAGAATAAATACCCTTTACCCCGAATTGATGATTTGTTTGACCAGTTGAAAGGGGCTTCAGTATTTTTAAAGATAGATTTGAGATCGGGCTATTATCAGTTACGAGTCAGAGATACAGATGTGCCAAAGACTGCCTTCCGAACGAGGTACGGACACTTTGAATTTCTGGTTATGCCTTTTGGGCTTACTAATGCACCTGCTGTTTTTATGGATTTGATGAATCGAGTCTTCAGACAGTTTTTAGATCGGTTTGTAGTAGTGTTTATTGATGATATACTGGTCTACTCCAAGGATGAGGCTGAGCATGCCGAGCATTTGAGATTGGTGCTACAAACTTTACGAGATAAACAGTTGTATGCAAAGTTTAGTAAGTGTGAATTCTGGATGAAGGAAGTTAGTTTTTTGGGTCATGTCGTGTATCAAAGATCGGGTATTCGTGTTGACCGAGCAAAATATCGGCCATTATTGATTGGAAACCACCAAAGAATGTTTCGAGATCCGAAGCTTTCTGGGACTTGCAGGTTATTATCGACGATTTGTGAAAGGTTTTTCTATAATAGCTACCCCGTTGACCAAGCTATTGCAGAAAGATGTCAGATTCGAGTGGTCAGAAAAGTGTCAGAAAAACTTCAATCAGTTGAAAGCCCTTTTGACCGAAGCTCCAGTGTTAGTACAGCCTGAATCGGGTAAAGAATTTATTGTTTATTCTGATGCTTCTTTGAATGGTTCGGGTTGCGTTTTGATGCAGGAAGGCAAAGTCGTAGCCTATGCTTCGAGACAATTGAAGCCGCATGAAAGAAATTACCCGACACATGACTTAGAACTCGCAGCTATTATGTTCGCATTAAAAATTTGGCGTCATTATTTATATGGTGAGAAATGTCATATTTACTCGGATCACATGAGTCTGAAGTATTTGATGACTCAGAAAGATCTGAACTTGAGACAACGTAGATGGTTAGAACTGTTGAAGGACTATGAGTTGGTGATTGACTACTATCCGGGAAAGCTAACGTTGTCGCGGATGCATTAAGTCGAAATCATTGTTTGCTCTTCGTACATTGAACACACGCAATGTGTAGTTATGTCGGTGATAGTTCGATCATAGCCGAGTTAAAAGCAAGACCGATGTTTATTCAAAGAATTTGTGATGCATGATGGTGACAAAGATATGAATGTTAAACGAGTTCAGGGTGAAAGTAATGCAGAGTCAGAGTTTCAAGTCGATGAAAATGACTGTTTGAAGTACAAAGGCCGAATGTGTGTACCGAAGAACATGGACTTGATTCAGATGTTATTGAATGAGGCTCATAATAGTCAAATGGCGATACATCCGGGTAGCACGAAAATGTATATTGATTTGAAACAATTCTATTGGTGGCACGGTATGAAACAGGACATATCCGAATTTGTATCGAAATGCTTAGTTTGTCAACAAGTGAAAGCTGAGCATCAAGTTCCATCAGGACTTCTCCAACCAATTATGATACCTGAATGGAAGTGGGAACGAATCACTATGGACTTTGTGTCAGGATTGCCGTTGACGCCGGGTAAGAAAGATTCAATATGGGCTATTGTTGATAGGTTGACGAAATCAGCTCATTTTATTCCGGTACGTACGGACTTCTCACTTGATAGGTTGGCTGAATTGTACGTATCGCAAATTGTACGGTTACACGGGGTACCTATCTCCATTGTTTCGGATAGAGATCCGAGGTTCACATCGCGATTTTGGAAGAAACTGCAAGATGCTTTAGGTACCAAGTTACATTTTAGTACAGCTTTCCACCCTCAATCGGACGGTCAGTCTGAACGAGTTATCCAAGTACTTGAGGATATGTTGAGATGTTGCGTTCTTGAGTTTGAAGGTACGTGGGAACGATACTTGCCTTTGATTGAATTTGCGTATAATAATAGCTTTCAATCTAGTATCAAAATGGCACCCTACGAAGCGTTGTACGGTCGTAAATGCCGTACACCCTTGTACTGGACTGAACTCGGAGAAAACAAGATGCACGGGGTTGATTTGATTAAGGAAACCGAACAGAAAGTGGCAGTAATTCGTGATAGCTTGAAAGCGGCATCGGATCGTCAAAAAGTCTTACGCGATTTGAAGCGTAAAGACATTGAAGTTCGATTGAGATCGAGTATTCTTGAAAGTATCACCGTGGAAGAAGATACTCAGATTTGGTCGCAAGGGAAAACTGAGTCCGAGGTTTATTGGGCCCTATGAAGTTATTGAACGTATTGGGCCGGTTGCGTACAGATTGAGGTTACCGTCTGAGTTAGACAAGATTCATAATGTTTTCCATGTGTCGATGCTTCGACGCTATAGATCTGACCCTTCTCATGTAATTAGTCCAACCGAGATTGAAATTCAGCCTGATCTGACTTATGAGGAAGAACCGATTCGAATTTTAGATCGTGAAGTAAAAGAATTACGAAACAAGAAGATATCGTTGGTCAAAGTGATGTGGCATAAACATGGGATAGAGGAGGCAACTTGGGAAACCGAGAAATCAATGAAAGAACGTTATCCTCAAATATTTGCTTTGGTAATATTTTCGAGGACGAAAAATTCTTTTAGGGGAGAGAGTTCTAACGACCCAAAAACAACCCTAATCGGAAGGTGGTTTCGGGACCACGAATCCGAGCCAAAAAACTTTTATAATATTATTTATACTTTAAATGCGTAGTAATTCGAATGAGCATGAGTCGAAATTTCGAGTTTTATTACTTTGGTATGTCAAAATTAAAAGGAAGGATAAAATGGTTAAGTAGTAAAAGTAGTACATATAAAATTTGAAGGGTAAATTGAATTGTTTTGCATGCATGGGAGGACTTACATGTCAAATTGCCCACCTTTAATGTTAGTGGACGGCAATGATGATAGAGAAATAATTTTTAAATGCTTTATGATTTAATTATTACATTTTAAGTATGTTAAAATAGATATTAAATTGATAAAATAAGGGAAAATTTGTGTGAAATTCATTTTTCTCTCACTTTACTCATCTTCTCCACCGATTTTCTTTCAAAGAAAAGAAAGAAATTGAATCTCCATTGTTCAGCCTTTGCATGTAGTAACAAGGTAAGAGACTGAACTTTGTGTTAGCAAATACTTACATAATTGAGTGAGTTACCTTGAATACCATGAAAACCATGTTGAAATTTTGAGAGTTAAGCTTGTATAGTTTCGGCAATGGAGGAGTATCTCTTTTGGCTTGTGTGTTTGATGAATACAAGATTTCTTTGAGAAAGAGAATTAGATGGAAAGGGTGAATAATGGTTTAAATTGTATGGAATGAAATGGAAATTAGTTTGAGTTGAGCATGGAGGTATCTTTATATTCGGCCAAAATCATTTCGAGTGAGTATATATATGGAATTACTAGTATTTGTTTGGTTATACATATATATCGAAATACATGTATGTATTGAAATAGTATATTCGGTTTTTAGAAGATAAATTGTATTAGAAATTATTTATAATAAAATTTCAAAAGGGTTGAAAAGCAAGTAAAAAAAAAATGAAAAATGAATTGGTATAAGGGTTAGGGTATATCGGCCCTTAATAAGAATTAGTTAATTCTTGATGTTTGGAGTGTTAATGCTTTGAGGACTTAATTGAAAAAGGTGTGAATTTTAAGAGTAAGAAAGTAGAATTTATAAATGTTGTGGTTGGATTAAAATTTGGGATGTGTAGGGACTTTAATGAGCTTAAAGAGGATCGGCCTTAGCTCATTAAGGTATAAATGGACATGTTTTGAACAAGTAGCGATTTTGTATTAATTTGTTCATGTATTTAAATATCAAGGACAAATGGATAATTTGTCCTTTATTTTTGCGTATGACTAAAATGAAAGAATTTTATTAAATTGATAAGGATTTCGAAGCTAAGATTGACTAATTGAGAAAATAATACAATGATATGTTTCGAATTGGGATGAATGAAAATGATTTGAATAGGCTCTTTTCAGATTTTGTTTAGATCAAGGGAAGAAAGAGTTGGAAAAGGATCGGGGGAAAGCTAAATTTGACGAGTAGCCGGGACATCCTTACTTTTCAACTATCAAGGTAAGTTTTAAGCATTTGGTTGAATCAAAATTGAATCTATATTGTGCTACAATTGCTAAATAGACACAAATATGCTAAATTACTTATTGCCGAGTATGATATTGAATGATGTATGTGCTAGTTGAATACAGAATTGTATTTATATGAGTTTTGAATTAATTGAGTTGAATGATTGGATATATTTTGAGGAAAAAATTATATGTGAAGTTGAGATGAGAAATGGTTAAGTGTAATAAGCAATTATATATATTTATTTAATTTGGCCGAATGTAGTAGTGTAAAAGTTGGAGGAGATAGTTGGTTCGATTATGTACATTGTGGATATTACATGTTTGGAATGTGATATTATCTTTGCCTATGTGATCGAAGTGAAGATCGAATTAATGAGCACTTTGTGTGCGGAAATTGAATTACCGAGCAATCGTGTGTGCGCGATATCGGTTGAAAGGCACCGTGTGTGCGGAAATATAATCACCGAGCACTATGTGTGCGATATCGGTTGAAAAGCAATCGCGTGTGCGGAAAATTAATTACCGAAGCATTGTGTGTGCGCGATATCGGTCGAGGCACCGTGTGTGTGAGATCGGAAAAGGTAAGAATAGAGGCAATTATTAAAAGTAAATAAAGACGTCGGATATGTTTGGCGAATGGGTCATCATCTTCTTTGCGGATTTAAGTAAGCTAATTTAAATTGGCTATGAAATATGTGACTATATGGTTACTTGATTTTTGATTTGTGATTGAATGAATATGGGATTGATGAATGTTAGTTTTGGCTACATGTTGATAGATTGAATTATTCTATAGCTAGTTTGAAAACTAAAGCAATGATGAAATGCATATTTGTGTACTTTACCTTCTTGCTTAAACTTACTAAGCTATCTAAGCTTATTGGAGTGTTTATTTCTTGGTGTTTTAGATTTTAAGGTCGCAGCTTAAACTCGGGAATCCCGTCGAAGTCAAGCACACTATCAAACTGTTTTGGTACTCTTTCATTTTGGTTTTCCAATGAAGGCATGTATAGGAAAGACTTTGTCCTTGTTTGATGAAAACTTTGGTTCATGTATATAATAGCCATGCGAATATGGCTAAATTTTTAGTCAAGAATGCTTTTTGGGGGTTTTTGTTATAAATGTCGGTTTATGTTGGTAATGTTGGTGTTTTTTTTTAAATCGATGATGTTATGATATTATGCGAATGTTTTAGGTACACGTTGAATTGCATAAATGATTAAAGTGCATGGATAGTATGAGTTATTTGTGGGTATGTTCAGTTGTAAGCTAGTTAATCCTATTTTGTAATGAAACAGTTTTTAGTTAACGGCAGTGATGCGACTTAGAAAAATCACCAAAAATAGGATAAATTGAATTAGGAAGTGAATAAGATATAGAATTAAAGCTTAGTGTGTCTATTTTGATATGAAAGAAACAGAGTAAGCAAAGAAAGTTTATATTATGAGATATTTAAGTTTTAGTGAGACTTGTTCTGAACGAATTCGTGAGTCCATGTTCTGTCTTGGAAAAATTGTTAAAAATTGTACAAAAATAATTAGGGAACATAGTTTATATGCTTAAAATCCTTAATGAGTCTATTTTTGATTGGAATAAACAAGAACATTATTGAAAATTTGTGCAATGAGATAAATGAGTTTTTGTAATGACAGGTCAGAATCGTCAACAGTGAAATAGGGGAAACTTCGATGAATAAACTGTACTAATTGGCCACATGAAAAATTCTGGAAAAATTATGGTAAATACATATATGAGTCTAGTTTCAAGGAAAATTTACGGATCTGAATTTTGAGTTTTGTAGCTCGAGTTATGGTCAATTTAGTCAGCATGACGCAGTTTGGCAGCTTTAAATTTTATGCCCGAACTTGTAGTCAAGTCTAGTAATGCCACATACTCGACTCGGCAAAGGTCTCGGGTAAGGGTGTTACATTTGATTGGTATCAGAGCCAGGTTTAGTCGGTTCTCGGACTAACGTAGTGTGTGAGAGTCTAGCTATACATGCCATTAATTATAATGAGATAGTGTGATGACTTCGACGTGCGAAATGTATTTTGTTTCTTTTATATAGTAATGGACCGGATCCCGGCGAGCATTAGTAGACGATGTCGAGAGTGTGGCGCTGCTCCGCGCAAGGGACCGTCGGAAGAATCTCGACCTGCTGCGAGTGGCCCGACGAGAGGGTAAAGCGGGCCTTCCATAATATCTTTGGCGATTGGTTCATCATTACTTACGAACCACTCCATTGTTCCACCACCCCACGAATCCGAATGTTCCACCAGTAACACCGTGGTACCTCCGGTTGCCAATCATGAAGCGAGCAACTAAACCACACATTGATCGTATTCGAAAGCATGGAGCTCAAGAATTGAGAGCTGAAGATAATGATGATGCGGAGCGAGCTGAATTTTAGCTCGAAAATACTATCCGTGTTTTTGATGAGTTGTCTTGCACACCCGATGAGTGTTTAAAGTGTGCCATATCATTATTGCGGGATTACGCCTACTCACGGTGGAATACTCTCGTGTCGATTGTTCCAAAGGAGAGAGTAACACGGATTTCTTCCGCATTGAATTTAAATAAAAAGTACATAAGTCAGTAGCTTTATAGATTCCAAGCGTAAAGAATTTCTTGAGCTCAAGCGGTCGTATGGCGATGTGCGAATCTGAGCGTAAATTTGTGCGACTTTAGTCGCTACGCCGCGAATGTGTATCCTCTGAGGCTGTTATGTGCCGGAGATTTGAAGATGGTTTGAATGAAAATATTAAACTTTTGGTTGGCATTCTTGAGATTAACGAGTTTGTTGTGCTAGTTGAAAGAGCTTGTAAAGCTGAAGAACTAGGGAAAGAAAAACAGAAAGCTGAAGTTGAATTTAAAGATTCCCGAAAGAGACCCGCGGGTAGATTTTCGCAGATGGCAACGAAGAAGTTCAAGAATGATGGTAGTCGATCCAAAACTAATACCGGATTTCAATTCGAAACGACCACCAAAGTGAGTTCGTGAATTACATCTGTGGCTAGTGTTGGCAGTGCTCGATCGAGCAAACCTGAGTGTCAGCAGTGCGGTCGACGACACTTCGGAGAGTGTTGGGGTAAATCTTTTAATAGCGCTTGTTATCAGTGCGGTTCACAAAATCATTTTGTACGGGATTGTCCAGAGACAGTTGAGAAGGGTATTACTCAGAGAGTGCGAGATCGAGTGATACTACGGCTAGAGAGGTAGACCACTCGTAGTGGGGAGGTAGGAGCGGTGCTCAAAAGGAGCTTGAGACGCAGATTATTCGAAGCGAGATACCGTGTACCGACTCGAGCTTATGCTATTCGTACTAGAGAGGAGGCTTCATCTTTGGACGTTATTATCGGCAATTTCACTCTCTTTGGTGTTATTATAATCGCTTTGATTGATCCCGTTCAACTCATTCGTATGTGAGTGAAACATTAGTATCCAGTAAGACTCTACCTGTTGAGTCTACTAAGTTTACGATCCGTGTGTCCAGTCCTTTGGGTCATTGTGTAACGGTTGATAAAGTATGTAAAGGTTGCCCGCTGATGATTCGGGATTCCTGTTTCCCGGCTGATTTAATGTTGTTACCTTTTGATGAGTTTGATATAATTCTGGGAATGGATTGGCTAACCAGTATAATGCAATAGTAAATTGTAAAAGAAAGATTATTGATTTGAGATGCCAAAGCGGTGAGATCATCCGGGTTGAATCTAATGATTTGAGTCGCTACCCACTCGTAATATCCTCGATGTTAGCCCGTATATGTGAAAAGAGGATGCGAAGCTTATTTGGCTTATGTGCTGGATAATAAAGTATCCGAAAAACAGATTGAATCAGTACCAGTTGTGTGTGAATACTCAGATGTGTTCCCTGAAGAATTACCGGGTCTACCACCAATCACGAGAAATTGAGTTTGGCATTGAACTAGTTTCCGGACAACTCCGATTTCGATAGCTCAAATGTCGAATGGCACCAACCGAATTAAAAGAATTGAAAGCACGATTGCAAGAGTTGTGAGATAGGGGTTTTGCACGACCGAGTTTCTCACCATGGGGTGCACCGATTCTGTTTGTGAAAAGAAAGACGGGACAATGCGAATGTGTATTGATTATCGGCCAATTTGAATAAAGTAACAATAAAGAATAAATACCCTTTACCCCGAATTGATGATTTGTTTGACCAGTTGAAAGGGGGCTTGATATTTTTAAAGATAGATTTGAGATCGGGCTATTATCGATTCTGAGTCGAGAGATACGGATGTGCCAAAGATCGCTTTCCGAACGCAGGTACGGACACTTTGAATTTCTCGTTATGCCTTTTGGGCTTACTAATGCACTATTTTTTTATGGATTTGATGAATCGAGTCTTGAGCAGTTTTTTAGATCGGTTTGTAGTAGTGTTTATTGATGATATAATGGTCTACTCCAGGATGAGGCCGAGCAGCATGCCGAGCATTTGAGATTGGTGCTACAAACTTTACGAGATAAACAGTTGTATGCAAAGTTTAGTAAGTGTGAATTCTGGATGAAGGAAGTTAGTTTTTTGGGTCATGTCGTGTCAGCATCGGGTATTCGTGTTGACCCGAGCAAAATATCGGCCATTATTGATTGGAAACCACCAAAGAATGTTTCTGAGATCCGAAGCTTTCTGGGACTTGCAGGTTATTATCGACGATTTGTGAAAGGTTTTTCTATAATAGCTACCCCGTTGACCAAGCTATTGCAGAAAGATGTCGATTCGAGTGGTCGAAAAAAGTGTCAGAAAAACTTCAATCAGTTGAAAGCCCTTTTGACCAGAAGCTCAGGTGTTAGTGCAAATTAATCGGGTAAAGAATTTATTGTTTATTCTGATGCTTCTTTGAATGGTTCGGGTTGCGTTTTGATGAAGGAAGGCAAAGTCGTAGCCTATGCTTCGAGACAATTGAAGCCGCATGAAAGAAATTACCCGACACATGACTTAGAACTCGCAGCTATTATGTTCGCATTAAAAATTTGGCGTCATTATTTATATGGTGAGAAATGTCATATTTACTCGGATCACATGAGTCTGAAGTATTTGATGACTCAGAAAGATCTGAACTTGAGACAACGTAGATGGTTAGAACTGTTGAAGGACTATGAGTTGGTGATTGACTACTATCCGGGGAAAGCTAACGTTGTCGCGGATGCATTAAGTCGGAAATCATTGTTTGCTCTTCGTACATTGAACACACAGGTGGTTATGTCAGGTGATAGTTCGATCATAGCTGAGTTAAAAGCAAGACCGATGTTTATTCAGCAAATTTGTGATGCACAGTAAGCTGACAAAGATATGAATGTTAAACGAGTTCAGGGTGAAAGTAATGCAGAGTCAGAGTTTCAAGTCGATGAAAATGACTGTTTGAAGTACAAAGGCCGAATGTGTGTACCGAAGAACATGGACTTGATTCAGATGTTATTGAATGAGGCTCATAATAGTCAAATGGCGATACATCCGGGTAGCACGAAAATGTATATTGATTTGAAACAATTCTATTGGTGGCCTGGTATGAAACGGGACATATCTGAATTTGTATCGAAATGCTTAGTTTGTCAACAAGTGAAAGCTGAGCATCAAGTTCCATCGTGACTTCTCCAACCAATTATGATACCGAATGGAAGTGGGAGCGAATCACTATGGACTTTGTGTCGGGATTGCCGTTGACGCCGTAAGAAAGATTCAATATGGGCTATTGTTGATAGGTTGACGAAATCACTCATTTTATTCCGTGCGTCACGAACTTCTCACTTGATAGGTTGGCTGAATTATGCGTATCGCAAATTGTACTGATTACACGGGGTACCTATCTCCATTGTTTCGGATAGAGATCCGAGGTTTCACATCGCGATTTTGGAAGAAAGCGCAAGATGCTTTAGGTACCAAGTTACATTTTAGTACGACTTTCCACCTCAATCGGACGGTCGTCGATCGAACGAGTTATCCAAGTACTTGAGGATATGTTGAGATGTTGCGTTCTTGAGTTTGAAGGTACGTGGGAACGATACTTGCCTTTGATTGAATTTGCGTATAATAATAGCTTTCAATCTAGTATCAAAATGGCACCCTACGAGCGTTATGCGATGCGTAAATGCCGTACACCCTTATCTTGGACTGAACTCGGAGAAAACAAGATGCACGGGGTTGATTTGATTAAGAAACCGAACGAGAAAGTGGCGATGACTGTGATAGCTTGAAAGCGGCATCGGATCGTCAAAAGTCTTACGCGGATTTGAAGCGTAAAGACATTGAAGTTCAGATTGGAGATCGAGTATTCTTGAAAGTATCACCGTGGAAGAAGATACTTAGATTTGGTCGCAAGGGAAAACTGAGTCCGAGGTTTATTGGGCCCTATGAAGTTATTGAACGTATTGGGCCGGTTGCGTACAGATTGAGGTTACCGTCTGAGTTAGACAAGATTCATAATGTTTTCCATGTGTCGATGCTTCGACGCTATAGATCTGACCCTTCTCATGTAATTAGTCCAACCGAGATTGAAATTCAGCCTGATCTGACTTATGAGGAAGAACCGATTCGAATTTTAGATCGTGAAGTAAAAGAATTACGAAACAAGAAGATATCGTTGGTCAAAGTGATGTGGCATAAACATGGGATAGAGGAGGCAACTTGGGAAACCGAGAAATCAATGAAAGAACGTTATCCTCAAATATTTGCTGGTAATATTTTCGAGGACGAAAAATTCTTTTAGGGGGGGAGAGAGTTCTAACAGCCCAAAAACAACCCTAATCGGAAAGGTGGTTTCGGGACCACGAATCCGAGCCGAAAACTTTTATAATATTATTTATACTTTCGTGCGTAGTAATTCTGAATGAGCATGAGTCGAAATTTCGAGTTTTATTACTTTGGTATGTCAAAATTAAAAAGGAAGGATAAAATGGTTAAGTAGTAAAAGTAGTACATATAAAATTTGAAGGGTAAATTGAATTGTTTTGCATGCATGGGAGGACTTACATGTCAAATTGCCCACCTTTAATGTTAGTGGACGGCAATGATGATAGAGAAATAATTTTTAAATGCTTTATGATTTAATTATTACATTTTAAGTATGTTAAAATAGATATTAAATTGATAAAATAAGGGAAAATTTGTGTGAAATTCATTTTTCTCTCACTTTCCTCATCTTCTCCACCGATTTTCTTTCAAAGAAAAGAAAGAAATTGAATCTCCATTGTTCAGCCTTTGCATGTAGTAACAAGGTAAGAGACTGAACTTTGTGTTAGCAAATACTTACATAATTGAGTGAGTTACCTTGAATACCATGAAAACCATGTTGAAATTTTGAGAGTTAAGCTTGTATAGTTTCGGCAATGGAGGAGTATCTCTTTTGGCTTGTGTGTTTGATGAATACAAGATTTATTTGAGAAAGAGAATCAGATGGAAAGGGTGAATAATGGTTTAAATTGTATGGAATGAAATGGAAATTAGTTTGAGTTGAGCATGGAGGTATCTTTATATTCGGCCAAAATCATTTCGAGTGAGTATATATATGGAATTACTAGTATTTGTTTGGTTATACATATATATCGAAATACATGTATGTATTGAAATAGTATATTCGGTTTTTAGAAGATAAATTGTATTAGAAATTATTTATAATAAAATTTCAAAAGGGTTGAAAAGCAAGTAAAAAAAAATGAAAAATGAATTGGTATAAGGGTTAGGGGTATACGGCCCTTAATAAGAATTAGTTAATTCTTGATGTTTGGAGTGTTAATGCTTAGAGGACTTAATTGAAAAAGGTGTGAATTTTAAGAGTAAGAAAGTAGAATTTATAAATGTTGTGGTTGGATTAAAATTTGGGACGTGTAGGGACTTTAATGAGCTTAAAGAGGATCGGCCTTACTCATTAAGGTATAAATGGACATGTTTTGAACAAGTAGCGATTTTGTATTAATTTGTTCATGTACGAAATATCAAGGACAAATGGATAATTTGTCCTTTATTTTTGCGTATGACTAAAATGAAAGAATTTTATTAAATTGATAAGGATTTCGAAGCTAAGATTGACTAATTGAGAAAATAATACAATGATATGTTTCGAATTGGGATGAATGAAAATGATTTGAATAGGCTCTTTTCAGATTTTGTTTAGATCGAGGGAAGAAAGAGTTGGAAAAGGATCGGGGGAAAGCTAAATTTGACGAGTAGCCGGGACATCCTTACTTTTCAACTATCAAGGTAAGTTTTAAGCATTTGGTTGAATCAAAATTGAATCTATATTGTGCTACAATTGCTAAATAGACACAAATATGCTAAATTACTTATTGCCGAGTATGATATTGAATGATGTATGTGCTAGCTGAATACAGGAATTGTATTTATATGAGTTTTGAATTAATTGAGTTGAATGATTGGATATATTTTGAGGGAAAAAAAAATTATATGTGAAGTTGAGATGAGAAATGGTTAAGTGTAATAAGCAATTATATATATTTATTTAATTTGGCCGAATGTAGTAGTGTAAAAGTTGGAGGAGATAGTTGGTTCGATTATGTACATTGTGGATATTACATGTTTGGAATGTGATATTATCTTTGCCTATGTGATCGAAGTGAAGATCGAATTAATGAGCACTGTGTGTGCGGAAATTGAATTACCGAGCACTGTGTGTGCGATATCGGTTGAAAGGCACTGTGTGTGCGGAAATATAATCACCGAGCACTATGTGTGCGATATCGGTTGAAAAGCACTGTGTGTGCGGAAAATTAATTACCGAGCACTGTGTGTGCGATATCGGTCAGGAGGCACTGTGTGTGTGAGATCGGAAAAAGGTAAGAATAGAGGCAATTATTAAAAGTAAATAAAGACGTCAGATATGTTTGGCGAATGGGTCATCATCTTACTGCGGATTTAAGTAAGCTAATTTAAATTGGCTATGAAATATGTGACTATATGGTTACTTGATTTTTGATTTGTGATTGAATGAATATGGGATTGATGAATGTTAGTTTTGGCTACATGTTGATAGATTGAATTATTCTATAGCTAGTTTGAAAACTAAAGCAATGATGAAATGCATATTTGTGTACTTTACCTTCTTGCTTAAACTTACTAAGCTATCTAAGCTTATTGGAGTGTTTATTTCTTGGTGTTTTAGATTTTAAGGTCGCAGCTTAAACTCGGGAATCCCCGTCGAAGTCAAGCACACTATCAAACTGTTTTGGTACTCTTTCATTTTGGTTTTCCAATGAAGGCATGTATAGGAAAGACTTTGTCCTTGTTTGATGAAAACTTTGGTTCATGTATATAATAGCCATGCGAATATGGCTAAATTTTTAGTCAAGTATGCTTTTTGGGGGTTTTTGTTATAAATGTCGGTTTATGTTGGTAATGTTGGTGTTTTTTTTTAAATCGATGATGTTATGATATTATGCGAATGTTTTAGGTACACGTTGAATTGCATAAATGATTAAAGTGCATGGATAGTATGAGTTATTTGTGGGTATGTTCAGTTGTAAGCTAGTTAATCCTATTTTGTAATGAAACAGTTTTTAGTTAACGGCAGTGATGCGACTTAGAAAAATCACCAAAAATAGGATAAATTGAATTAGAAAGTGAATAAGATATAGAATTAAAGCTTAGTGTGTCTATTTTGATATGAAAGAAACAGAGTAAGCAAAGAAAGTTTATATTATGAGATATTTAAGTTTTAGTGAGACTTGTTCTGAACGAATTTGTGAGTCCATGTTCTGTCTTGGAAAAATTGTTAAAAATTGTACAAAAATAATTAGGGAACATAGTTTATATGCTTAAAATCCTTAATGAGTCTATTTTTGATTGGAATAAACAAGAACATTATTGAAAATTTGTGCAATGAGATAAATGAGTTTTTGTAATGACAGGTCAGAATCGTCAACAGTGAAATAGGGGAAACTTCGATGAATAAACTGTACTAATTGGCCACATGAAAAATTCTGAAAAAATTATGGTAAATACATATATGAGTCTAGTTTCAAGGAAAATTTACGGATCTGAATTTTGAGTTTTGTAGCTCGAGTTATGGTCAATTTAGTCAGCATGACGCAGTTTGGCAGCTTTAAATTTTTATGCCCCGAACTTGTAGTCAAATCTAGTAATGCCACATACTCGACTCCGGCAAAGGTCTCGGGTAAGGGGTGTTACAGTCGATGCTACATTGAGTTTCGAATGAATTGCCCCACCGGGGTTCAAAATGAAAGCACTAACACATAGATTTATGGGGAAATAAGAATCAATTTTTACAAGTGTGCTTATTTTTTTAATCTAGGTGTAAATAATTTAAATTAATTTATTTTTTTTAATTAATAAAAAACATAGATAACGAGGTTAGCAAAATGTAAAAACTGAACCAAAATTAAAATTTAATGTATAACATTGCAAATTTTATTAAAATTCATATATAATTTTGGTGTTTACCCCTTTATTTGCCAAATTCTCCTTTTCTACAAGTTAACAAACATTTAAAGGTTGACATTCAATTAGTTGATAATATTGGGATCAATTTTAAAATTATACATTAACTTTGATTCAATGTGCAATTTGATATATAAATTTTGATTTCATACATTTATACACTGATTGTGATTCAAATATATTCATGAATTTTAATTTTGATTCAATAATACAGATTTAAAGAAATAAATTCATCAATTTTTTTATTGAATAAATATAATCTATTTGTGTACTATTATATAAACATGAAATGAGTTATATCAATAATTGTGTTAATCATTTTAGAATCAGATAAAATCAAAAATTTATCTATAAAATTACACATTAAACATTAATATTGGACAAAGTAATATATATGTATATATATTATTATCTTTAAATAACAAAACCAAATTGAAATTAGGTGTTAAAACCTATTATAGAAAATTATTGGTTACATTGTTGAAACACAAATAATATAATTATTTTAGGTACCAAAAATTAATATAATTATTTTCACAAAATTATAATTTCAAAACTTAAAATATTTTAAAATAAAAACAAAATTATTATCATAAATTCAAATTTCAAAAATGAGATAAAATTTTGGGATTCATGGCCTATAAAATGAGATTTTTGATTAAAAAAAAAATAAGAAAGAAAAGTGAAGTGAGTTTTGGTATAGAAGAAAAAGAATGAGAGGAATTTCAGTTACACTGTTAGTATTGGTATTGTGGACATCATGTTTGAAGGCTGTGTTAGGTTGTGGTTGTAGTTGTCATTGTTCCATGTCCCAATCTTCTTCCTTCAATTCAGCTGCACAACAACAGGCTTATGTTATTTCACAAGAAGACAATTCTTGTACATGTTTGTGTTGTACGCCACCACCTGCCTCGGTTACACCCATTTCGCCACGACCACCATCACCGGTGACTAAACCAAATTCACCCTTTGAACCAAAACCGCAACTACCACCAGTGCCTAAACCTAATCCGCCCTCTGAACCAAAACCACAGCCACCACCAGTGCCTGAACCAAAACCGCAACCGCAACCACAACCTGTAGCTAAACCGGACCCGCCCTCTGAACCAAAACCACAACCACCACCAATTCCTAAACCAAATCCGCAGCCACAACCACCAACAGTGGCTAAACCTAACCCGCCCTCTGAACCAAAACCACAACCACCACCAGTGCCTAAACCTAACCCGCCTTCTGAACCAAAACCTCAACCAGCACCAGTGACTAAACCTAACCCGCCCTCTGAACTGAAACCACAACCACCACCAGTGCGGAAACATAACCCGCCCTCTGAACCAAAACCACAACCATCATCAGTGCCTAAACCTAACCCTCCTTCAGAACCAAAACCGCAACCACCATCTGAGGAGCCACAGACCCCGACTAAACCAAGTCCGTCATCTCCGAAACCACCGGAGAAGCAGCAACCCAATTGTCCGAATCCTTCAGATTATTGCCAAGTACCAGAATGGGCTCCGTATATTGTGAAATATCGTACACAGTGTTGGTGTGCATTGGAGAATTTCAGAGGTTGTTTCAGAGAGATTTGGGGAGCAGCATTTAATAATTATATGAACGTTTGTAAACAATGTTGTGAAGCCTTTGAGGAAATGGATGGAAATTGTCATCGTCTAATGTTCGGTCGGAATAGGTGGTTTGTTTATAAGCTCAGACAACATTGCTCCCAGTTTTATTAGATTGAAATGATTAGGGTTTTTAGATTTTTTAGGCAGCCAATTTTGTTTTTGTTTTGGTAGCTTTAATAAGGTTTTCTAGTTTTTTTTTAAAATTAAATAAATAAAATGAGAGTTTATTATTTTTAAAATTATTTCTAATGTCTAAATCAATAAAATTTATTTATTTTATATTAATTTTCAATTATTTAAAATAAATTTATGTTTTATAATATATAATAAATATTTAACCATATAAATCCAACTTAAAAACTCAAGGTTGGTTAATAAAAAAAACCGACAAAACAGACTAAATCAAATTTGGTTTGATTTGATTGATTTTCTCAACTAAAATCGATTGGGTCTATTAAATTGATTCAAAAAAAATTTATCGAACTTTTCCAATTAAACAGATTCTTCTCCCCAATAGTAATGAAATAGGGACGCCACGTCATCTGTATCCCTTTTCCAATAGTTTTATGCCACATCAGTATTTTTATCCTAAATTTTAACATAAACTATTAGAAAGAGATAATATCTCTATTTTATACAATCCTTTCTCCACCCTACAAAGGTATCAAGCCAAATTAAAATATTCCCTAGCTCTTGCCATTGGCTAGATGATCTGCAACCACGTTTATACATCTAGCAACATGAACAACAGACCATTCCTCAAACTTGAGACCAATAAATTTGACCTAGCTGACCACATTAGAGTTGTCGCATTAATCAACAATTAACTTGAATGGCCGGTTGCCTCCAATATTTCGGTCTGCAAAGAAAGTGTAGACTTGCGTCTCAACAAAATAGGCATCTACAATATTAATACATTTGGAGAACGTAAATAAAACAGACCCTTCATGATTTCGCAAATTTGCATCGATACCAACAGTCACTGGTTGGCCACAAACGCTAAAAGTCATGACTTTTAGCGGCGTTTGTGGGTAAAGTGCCGTTAAAGGTCATGACCTTTAGCGGCGTTTCTGAGAAAAGTACCGCTAAAAGTCATGACCTCGTTTATGAAAAAAGTTCCGCTAAGTCATTACCTTTAGCGGCGTTTTTTTCTCATAGACGTCGCAAATACTATTAGCGGCGCTTATAAACGAAGTTAAAAGCCAAAAAAAATGCCGCTAAAAATCTGTTTTTATTGTAGTAAAATTTCCATCAATACCAACAGTCACTGGTTGGCCACAAATGCTGAATTTAACACCGTAAACTGTAGAGACAACCGACGTCATCATGTATCAGTCTTTTTTTCTGCTTTTTGGAGGTTTAAAAGAAGCGAACGAGTTGCAAATCTCATCAGCGGAATAGCTTGTACTCTTCCATTTGTCATGTCACCACCAAGCTAGCCTTTGTCTACAATTTTCCACAAGTTGCATCCTGTCAAACAATTTATTACTAAACAGGATTTTGTTTCTGAAAAGCCATGAGGACCAAGTACTAGCATAAAAGACATCTTCCAGACTTCTTTTGCCTCCCCTTTAGGGAAAGTGGACCACAAGTTGCTTTTTTACCTCGTTTATCATTAAGTTGAAAAACACTTCTTAAACCCAAACTTTGATTTTAAACAAAAAAAAATAGTAATACATAAACCGCTTTTCAAATCAAACATTGATTTTAAATTAGAATTTTAATTCAAGCAACAACAAAAAACTCTAAATTTTAGTTTTTGAAAAAGTGTCTTTCGATGAAGTTATATTTTTATCCTCCATCAAACCTTTTTACTTTACAATATTATGTCTAAAATTGACATTATATTTTTTCAAAATCACTCTTTTAAAAATAATGGTAAGCACTATCAAATATTTCAAAAAGCCTATTGAGTATTAGCTCGGTTGGCATTAATATTGTTGCTAGTGCAGAAGTACATGGGTTTGAGCACGTTGAAGTGCCTTAACATTTGTGATTATTATATAAATAGATAGTCTAAGAGATTCCTTGGACAAAAACATAAAATTAGGTAAATCAAATATTGTAAGACGAGTATTTCTAATTAAATTGGACCAAAAGAAAAACATTTTGGTGAAGTTAAAGCAGTTTAGTCATTTATTAGCATCGACAAAAATTCAATTAATCTTTCTAATTAAGTGTCTCCTTAATAGTGTGTAGTTGTCTACCCCGCCGAATTAAAAAAAAAGATTGTGACATGCACAATTGCCTTTTTCTCAATCCAAATCATAAGCCTACAAATTATCTTCAATAGATTGTATAATATTTGCTAAGCTTCTTGGCAATGAGAGAGATCCAATTGCTATTACATGGTGGGTATAGAAATGCAAACACACATGGTAGATGAAATGTGCTCAAAACATTATCTGCTTTGACTGAAGATAGGTAGAGAAGAAATGATGGAACGAATGTAACAATTATTCAACAATTCATGGATATGCCTCACAATGTTGATATGGTAGTAAATAGACTTTTTCATGAGTTGTTTTATCTGTTCAGGTCCGAAGACTCGCTTGAAATTTGAAAAGATTTGAACAAAAATATTAGATCTGAAAAATGGGTTTGGCAAAAAAAGTAAGCCCGTTTAAAAAATGGGTCAAGCTTAAGTTTGAACATTCAAGGCCCAAGCCCGACCCCTACCCAGCCCAACTCATTTTATATTTTATTATTTTTATATATTATGTAATTTAGAACACATTAAAAAAATAAACTTATACTAAATATATAATACTACTCTAATGTAAACATTAAAATAATGTTAAGATAACTATATAAAAAATTTCAATAAGTAAAAAATGTATAAATTATCAAATATTAAAATAATATAATATAAATATTTTAAAAAAATTAAAAAAATAATATGGGCGGGCCTAAAATGGGCTTGAGTTAATTTTTTACAAATATGGACAAGTTTAAGTAAAATTTTAGACCTAAATTTTTGGTCGGGCTAAATTTAAATAAACATAAAGTATTTTAATATCATAGCTAGGCCGGGTCATCTATGATTCTCACATCAATGTTGATTTGTTGAATCGATCCGCTCAACTTGTTGTTTCAATTAAAATTGTTCTAGAGGAATTTTGGGTTGACACACAATTGGGCCAATTTTTTCTTAATTGGGCTTTTGATTTTAACTTCTAATTTTGTTCTTTGGAAAAGGCATTTTTTATGTTTCAACTTGATTTTGGGCTAATTAATTTTTAAACCCATTTTCACTTAAATTTTGAGTTTTAATTTGTAATTGTGCTTACCGACCTATTTTATCAATGAAACAAAATTGTAAGCCCAATTACAAGTTAAAACCCAAAGCCTAAGCCCATTATTCTATACTTGATTATGGTGAATTCTATACTTGATTCAGTTTTTATCACTTAACTTATTAATGAAACAAAATTCTAATGTTAAATTTCAGTTCTTTCTATTATCACTTATTTAAGCATTTTATGCATGGGATATGTTACTAATATACCTTGCCAACATTTCTATATGATACATACTATGATTTTAAACTATACTGTAAAATCTCATGTAATAGTTTGATGATCAAAGGTATTCACCGTCCCAGGTGAAAACTAGATTCAAATCACACTAGTTATGTTTGTTATTTAGACTTTACGTTATTATTATAATTCAAAAAAAAAAACTATACTCTAAAACACATTCCTCATATGTTATTATTTATTCATTATAAATTCTTTGATCTCTTACTTCTACTTTGGTCCTGTTACATTTGCAAATCTTTTTATTAAATCCACTTTTCTTTAAATATTAATGGTCAAATTATACTTCATGTCTTCAATTCCAATTTAGTCCTATTGTCATCTTTCACTATTAGTATTGTCGAAACCATTTTTAAAAGGCTTATAAAAACGGGGAATCGACTTTAAAAAAATGGAAATGGAGTCGCCACCAATCCTTTTTTTACTTAGGTATGATTGGATCACCTTTATAAAACGTTTTTATTTTAAAAAAACATTTGATTTTGTCTTATGAAAACAAGAAAACGGGTTCGGGAGTCGGTTATGTATGAGGAAGGGTTAGCACCCTCATAACGCCCAAAAAATTGGTACCTAATCGATAAAATCATGTCTGAATGTTGAAAATTTGAAAAATTACAAAATATAATCCTTTGATTAAAAAGAAAACTAAGACTTACCTATTTCAAAGAAATAAAACGTTATATTCAGTAAGTTAGGATATAACATCTCATGACTTCAAAGTTAGGCTCGCCTTTATTTGTAGAAAATTCTTATCTCGAAACACAAAACATCATATCCAGTAAGTTAGGATCCAACGTTTTGAATTTCCGAGAAAAAGTTTTGATTTCAAAATTTATGAATTTCAATTTTAAAAGAAAATGATACTTAATCTTTTAAGTTCATCGACAAAAATAGAAACCCAATGAGTTAGAGCACAATTTTTCTCGAAGTCCCCATATATTAGATATCACCGTATTTTAAAAAAAAAAACTATTTTGAATAAGATGCGTAAAAAAAGGTATTTTACAAAACAATAGTTTGAGTAAGATATTACAACATACATATTTACTAGTAATTCCATATAACTACAAATTATACTAACAATAAATAATAAAAGAATAATATAACATAAATAAAGAACTATATTAAACAATAATAAACAATCTAAAGAATATAAATAAATAAATAAATATGTAATATAAAATAAATAGCAATAATTGAAATTTTCATGAAATAGCAAAATCAAAATAAAAAAAGGAATAATATATTTAAACATTAAAAAGATAAAAAGAATATGAGAATTTTTAAAATGATTTAATATATATATAAACAAAAAAATTTAAAGTAATAAAAGAGTATTTATGATAAATAAATATAAGTTAATAATTTAATACATATATGAATGATTATATATAATAAAAATAATTAGTAAATAATATATAATATTTTTATATAAAAACATATATATAATATACTAATCATAAAATTACAAATGTAATAAATAATATAAATAAAATAAGTTATATAATATAAATAGATTTTATTCACAACAAAATTTAAAAATAATATATAATATAATATAATATAATACTATATAATATACAAATTAAAAAATATAATATAATATACAAATTATAAATTATATTAAACCAAGTAAATAATATATAATAATAATTAAATACATATACAGGGATAATACACATAAAATATATGTAAATTTATACTATCAAAAATTAATATATATATGTAATAATAATATAACATTTTAATATAAATAAAATTATTAAATATAGAATAATTTAAAAAATAAAATGAAAAGGTTTTTTTAAAAAATAAATAAGGATGAAATAAATGTAAATGGAGTAAATTAAAACGCGCGTCGCATTATAGGGTCTCATTAGGCAATTATGCCTTCTTCCCAAAACGACGTCATTCTGGTTTTTAGCCTTTAAGGCAGTCCAAGGACTAAATTGAAACAGAAAGGAAATTTCAGGGCTAAATTATCAGAAATAAAAAATTCAAATTGAACTTGATTTAAAAAAACTAAATAGCGAAAGGACCAAAATGGCAATTAGCCCTTTTAACAAAAACGCGCGGATCCTCCCCGGGTTTTCGAGTCAACGCGCGGATCCCCCAGCCCTGAACGTCGTCGTTTTGCGCTTATTAGATTAAGCGAAAACGGCGTCGTTTCCACATTGTTATATAAGAAAAAATTCGGCTTAAAATCCATTTCTAAAACTGTTTTAAAAAAAAAAACTTAAAAAACTCTCTGAAATCCTCCCTTCCAGTCTGGTCATTGGACTTCTGGGACCACCATCCCACACGCCGTCATCAACGGCAGCGCAAAGGTAAAAACCGCGGTGCGACTGAAGGCTGGCGTGGGCGCGAGGAGTTGATTGCGGCGCGAGGCTGGGGTGCTGCGGCGCCTAGGGTTTCCCAAAAACCCTAGGCCACTGAAACTTGTTTAGTCATTGGGCCATTTGGGCCACGAGTGTTTTGGGTCTAGGTAGTTCGGGTCAAGGTCTGTTTTTAGGGTATTGGGTCACGGGTTTAAAAGTTGGGCTCGGATGTAATGGGTAATGGGTAGCTGGTTTGTAATTGGGTTTTTGGGCCAAGGGTCTGGTCTGGTTTTGTAAAAATGGACTTTATTTATTATTATTTTGTTTTTGTTTTTCTGAATAAAATGGGCTCGGGCAAAATGGGCTAACTACAAGTATTATTATACATGTGACGATGTCGGAATTTTGACAACATTACATTTCAATGTGAGTTCAGAAAGCAACAGTGCCCGATTTGGTGGCCTTCTCAATCGGAGATGGCGACACTGATAATAGAGAATAACGGTGGCACAGACCACTTTAGGTTATTGTTTTGAGAAAGTTTTTTCCTTTTCCTTTAGTAGGTGAAAAGAAGGCTTTTTTATAAAATTAACCTAAAAAAATTAATTAATTACATAAATGATTTATTTTTTTGATTAAACACTTAAATGACTTAAAATCTAAAGTGAATGTTGGTGGAGCCAAAGAGTTTGGCGCCACCAACATGCCACATCAGCAACCGGGATAAAAAATTTAATTTTTTGGTGGAGCCATATAGAATGACGCCACCTGTATAAATATCAGGAAAATACTATAATTTCTAAAAAATGGGGGACTTTAATAAAAATTTTCTATTTTCTGGTGGAGCCAAATAAATTGGCGCAACCAGTTCCTAATGTGATTTTTCTTTTTATGTTTTCTAAAATTTTAAATATATTAAAAAATGTTAAGTATAATTAATTTTAGAATTTTAATATACTTAATATATATTTTAATTAGGTAAAGACAAAAAAAATTATTAATATATTTAAAATTTTAAATATATTAAAATTTTAAATATGTTAAAGAAAATGTTGAGTATAATCAATTTTAAATTTTTAATATACTTAATATATCAAAATATATTAAAATTTTGAAACACATTAAAAAAATTTAAGTATAAGCAAATATAAATTTTAAAATTTTTAATATATTTTTTAATAGGTAAAGACAAAAAAATGTTTTTTAATATATTTAAAATTTTAGAAAACTTAAAAAAAAAAAAAACTCATATTGGGAGCTGGTGGCGCCAATTTATTTGACTCCACCAAAAAATAAATTTTTTTTATTAAAGTCCCCCTATTTTTTAAAAATTATAGTATTTCACTGATATTTATACAGGTGGCGCCATTCTATATGGCTCCACCAAAAAATTGATTTTTTTTATTCCGATTGTTGACGTGGCATGTTGGTGGCTCCAAACTCTTTGGCTCCACCGATTTTCATTGTCGATTTTAAGTTATTTACGTGTTTAATCAAAAAAATGAGTCATTTATGTAATTAATTAATTTTTTGGGTTAATTTTATAAAAAAAATCCAAGGAATGAAGAGTTAGCAGAAAAATGGTTACTTCAATCTGTAATGCTTTGCTTTTTTCTTTAGCACATTTAATTCTTTGCTTAAAAAAGGTGGAAGTGGGCGGTTTTTTGCCAATAAAAAGAAATTACTAATTTCTTTGACGTAATTTGCTTTATTTTAATTATCTATCATTGAGATAATGAGATTTGGTTTAGGAAAACGTGAATGGGGGTAGGAGAATAAGCAATTAATGCACTAAGAAAAATCAAATTTAATAATTTCCTCAATTTAGTTTGCTTGCAAAACGGGAGGGGTAGGTGAGGTGTAAACTGATTTGCATGATGAATCTTCAATTTATTCACGACGTTTTGCATGATTATTTTTATTTGGATTTTTGGTTCATCCATCAACTTAGTATTAGTATTGATATTGTTGTTAAATGAGTAAAAGTAAGTGATAAAAAAAAAAAAGCGAAAGTGACATAAAATTAAAGATGGCTATAGAATTAACAAAAATTTCAAACACAATATTTTTAAAGGGAAAGAAATGTAACATCTCAAAAACATCTTAGTCGTAAACAATATGTAATAAATTCTTAATAAAATAAGGTATTAGTAAATGTCATGAGATACTCAAGAAATTTAAATCAAGAGGTATGACGTGACTTATTAATTTTAGATATGGACTAAAATCGTAAAAATATGAAAGTGTTGTGGTTTTAATGTAATATTCAAAATTTATGCGGTTAAAACAAATATGGAAAAATTGAATGACCAAAAGTGAAAATGCCCTAAAGAAGGAAAGGACTAAAGTGTAAAATAAATTAGTAAATGGGGACCAAATTGAAAAGGTGGAAAAATAAAAGGGACTAAATTAAAATTTTACCAAAAATGAGAAATGAATGTTGAGTGATTACAAGAAGGGCAAAATCATCATTTCTCAATCAATATAATTTTCATGAATTCTCATGATAATAATTGTTGAATTTAGGTATTGAAATATAATTGATGGAATATTTTATTATATGGAAATATGAAGAAATTCCTTCATACTCTCCATGCTCCAACGTCGCCAACACCATTATAAAAGGGGAGAAGTTCTCATTTTCTTTGAAAAATTCCGTAGGAAGCAAATCAGAAAGATGAAGTAGAGATCGTAGAGAGTATGTTCCAAAATTTATAAGCAAGAAATTATTATATGGAAGTTAAGAAAATTAATGAAAAAGAGAAGGATAGTGATGAAGTTGAGAAAGAAATGGAAGAGAAGCAAAAGAGAAAAAAAATATTGTCAAAAGAGGTCAGTTTTCATATTAACTTTTCTTGTATTTCTATGAGCTGAGTTAAATATATTATGAACAAAATGTATGATATGTGAATTTTAATTGAAATAGTAGAGATAGAAAGTATTTGATGAAATATGATATATAGAAACCCTAAGTTTTGAAGTGAAAGAGAAGAATATGATTTGTATTATGAGAAGTTTCAATGTAAATAAATGAATATGATATCAACATATAAATTTAAATGACTAAATTGAATAGTAATCAAAAGTATAATGATTATGTATGTTTAAATAAAAGTTTATACAAAAAACCACGGAAAAGTAAATATTATCACTAAAATAGTTTCTAGATAATAACAATAGCTTAACTTTAAAAATTCACCAAAAAAATGTAGAAGATGAGTTAAATGATGAATCTAGTTTTGTGTGAAAGAAACAATGTAAGCATTGAGATTGTATTGAATAAGATACATGCATTGTAATGAGACAAGGTCAAATGGATTTCAAGATCACCTGTTTTGACTTTGAAAAATCATTAAAACTTGTACAAAAATATTTAGGAGATGAACTTTATATGTCTAAAAATCTTGATGAGTCTAATTCAAGAGTAATGAACGGAAATGTTATACAAATTTTGTACAGAAAGATAAATAATATTTAGTAGAGAAGGATCAGAAATGCAAATAGCAGTAGAACATGGGAAGATTTGAAGAAAAATTGGTATTAATCTACTTTGAACTAAATTCTGAAATTTTGAGTTAGTTCCAAAAACAACCGGCTAATCTTAATTTTGATTTTTTTAGGTCAAGATAAAAATAATTTAGTGATTACTACTTAAGTAGACAACTTTGTTAAGAGTATAAGGTAATTAGTGAAAGAATAATTAATATTACATATAGGCTGCTATACTAAAAGCCAAAGATTCTTATATATACACATGTACATATAAGATGTGGAATGGAGAGGAGGAAGAGGAAAATAATAGAAGACTTGTAATGCTAAGACGATGTTACAAGTGATGAAATTGCTAATACATAAAAGAAGTTTAAATGAAATTGTTGGGACATTAAGTGATAATTGTTATACGATGAATTAATGAAGTTTTAGTTGATAAATTGAAGTATTATATAGATTTAAATTGATGATACACATGTGTGGGATTATGTGGTATTGATCTTAATACGAAAATGAAAAAGTTTTGACTTATTTAGTAAAAGAAAACTCAGGGTCACGACATTGGTCACAAAATATGGCAACATGAGTAATCAGAGAACCTAGCTAGCTTCGTAACAACTCATGATATCGCAACATAATGTATGTATATATATATAAAAGATAATAATGGAGAATCTTTTAAAAAACAATATTTATATAAATATAGAAAAGACGAAATTACAAATTTAGTTGAAATTGTTTTTTCTAAAAAAAAAAAAGATAAAAACAACATTATTATCTCAACTAATAATTTCAAATTTCAAAAACTAAATGATCAGATAATAAAAATAAAAATTTAAAAGAATTTTAAATTTCAAAAACCAAATAATAAAAATTGAAAGGAAGTAAAGAGCTTCCGTGGCCTATAAAATGGAGTTTTTGATGAAAAATAACAATCAAAAGTGGAGTGAGTTTTGGTAGAGAAGAAAACAAAGACAATGAGAAAAAGTTTAGTCATTACGTTGTTAGTTTTGGTGTTGTCGACATCATGTTTGAAGGCTAACGCGGAAGCAGATTGTGGTTGTCATTGTCATTGTTCCTCGTCACAACAAGAGGCCTATGTTTTACCACAAGAAGATAAATCTTGTGTATGTTTGTGCTGTACGCCACCACCAGCCTCGGCTAAACCAGTTTCGCCGCCTCAAAATAAGCCACAACCACCCCCATCAGTGGCTAAACCGAATCCTCCCTCTGAATCAAAACCACAACCCCCACCAGTGGCTAAACCAAACTCTCCATCTGAGGAGCCATCGACACCGGGTAAGCCAAGTCCGTTATCACCCAAATATCCGAATCCTTGGGATTTTTGCCACGTACCAAAGTGGGCTCCGTATCTTGTGAAATATCGTTCACAATGTTGGTGTTCATTGGAGAAATTCAGAGGTTGTTTCACCGAGATTTGGAGAGCAGCATTGAATGATTATATGAATGTGGGTAAACAATGTTGTGAAGCCTTTAAGGAGGTGGATGAAAATTGCCATCGTCTAATGTTCGGTCGGAATAGGTGGTTTGCTTATAAGCTCAGACAACACTGCTCTCAGTTTCAGTAGAGTTGAAATGATAGGGTTTTTAGATTATTTTAGGCATTCGGTGTAACTAGTTGTAATAAGGTTTCAAAGTTTTAAGTCATGGACGCATGCGGTTGTCGTGGACATGATATATTGGGTAGTGGTCGACGTAAAGAACTGTGTTTAAGCCATTTCAGTTAAATAAATAAAACGAGAAATTTATGTTCTGTAATTGGTTTTTATAACAGTAATTAATAGTTCAATTATTAAAATGTGACAATATATTAACGTAACTAATTAAAATATATTATACTTATTTATAATATAAGTAGAACATTAGTTTTTGTTTTTGTTTTTATGTTACTTTTTGTTATAATTGATGAGTTCAGGTAAGTGGTTTTTACGTTTTTCTTTCGGTGATACTTACTTGTATCATACATTGAATTTCATTTGTTAAATTAATTAATAATTTAACATTTAATAGTTACTTCATTTTATTAAATGCTATCTTAAATGTCTGGTAAATCTTTATCTCTAAATTAAACAATTCAATAATATTTATATGCATTTTAAAAATATTAATTATTATTATTCAATGTTAATAAATGAAAAGTAATACAATTATATTTTTAAATAATTTTTCTTGGGTGTATTTCCTATCGTAACTTTTTTTGCTTATAAATAAAAAACCCCTTAAAAATGTAAAAATAAATAAATTTAATTAGGCCTTTATTAAATTTGTATTCAGTTAAGTTGTTACTATTAACTAAAATAATAAATTAAGCCCTTTTGTTAACATAATACTTGGTTCAACTACAATTGATTTAATGACTTTTTCTGGATCGATACCCTTATTGATTTTTAGTATTTTTTTACAATTTTTTATTATTTTTAAGTTTTATATTATGTTTTTTATTTTAATTTTTTTAATTTCTTTAAAAAAATATTAGATTTTTATATAATTTTATAATTTTTTTATAATTTTAATAAATTTATATCAAGGTTTTTAGAACTAAATAGGTGATCAAACCGATCAGTCTATTAGTTTGCTAGTTCAACTAATTCATCCAATTCAATTAATTAAAACATTAAAAAAACCAGTTCAATCGACCGGTTCCTAGGCCAACCGGTCTAACACTTTCTCCGGACTGATTCCCTTGCTAAATTCATTCTAATTGGCCCAACCGGTTGATCTGGTCCAATTTAAATTTGTGATTTTTTTTTTATAATTTTATTAAGTTTATATCAATCGTATTACTTTTTATGATTTTTATAGAATTTTAATAATTTTTTATAAAATTTTAAATATATTTTATAAATTTTCATATTTTTAATATTTAATATTTTTTATATTTTTTGATAATTTTTTATGATTTTTAATTATTTTTATGAGAAAAAGATTAGATTAAACCAAAAGTTGACACATGTCACCATTTGATTGGCTTGTCAATTTATTTTAACGATCAACGTGTTTAATGACAAAAATTATTAATGGAAAATTTTAATTGATTATTTTAGTTAATGACCAAAACTCAATTAAGTATAATACAGAGACTTAATTGATTTTACACTTTTTTTAAAAAAAAATACATATAAACCTTTTTCCAAGGTATTTCGTATCATAACTTAGGATGAATTACTAGAAAAGGCTTATTTTTTCAAAATAATGGTAATAGGTCAACTTTTGTTAAATTTGATAGAAATGGGCCAATTTTACTAAAACGTGCCCAGCTGAAGCGCTTTTCCTCGCATTTTGCCACATCAAAATTAACAGTATTATTTTTTTTTGTGCCACCTATTAATGTTAAAATAAAACTTACAAACCAAGCCTTTATATAAACCTAAAATTTCATTATTTTCTTAACTAATGTGATATATGAAATTTGTGTATATATAGACTCATAAAAAAGTTTGCAGATTATTCCTAGACAATGTGGGATTACTTCCTTAAATTGTGATATATAGACAATGTGTATATAAAGACTCATGAATATATTTAATTATAAAAATTAAATTTAATATAATTATTCAATATAAATTGTGATTTTATTGCCCTGAAGACATATAGATTATGAAATTTAAGTTGTCAATATGTGAATTGATTTTTTTTAAAATATATTCTTTAAAAATTATAAAGTGATTGAATTTATATTATTAATAATAAACTCGATTTCTTTTTTTAATGTTTAACTATTACATTTAAAGTAATTGATTTATATGAAAGTGCGAACCTAAAGTCTACATCTAATTTAAAAAAGAAACAAAATTAAAAAATATATATTTTATTTTTAAAATGAGTATTTAAAATTATTATTTTCCACGTTGCATACTACTTAAAATCTATATTTGACATACTCAAAAATAATTTTAATTTTTTTCTAAATGTATATTTAAAATAGTTGGGCTGCACTTTAATTTGAATGTTTATAATTTGCTCTTAAAAGAGTTATGATTTAAGGATAATGTTCTTTTTTTTTTTTTTGCACAACTTTTAGTTTTGTCTTTTATCTGATATGGTTTAGAGTTGGAAATCGGAGTTCAACACTTGTCACAAAATTTAGAGCTGATTTAAATTTTTTATTTAAATTGTTGAACGATTAAATCGAACATCGATTGGTTGGTCAGTTTAACCATCAATCTAGATGTCACAATATTTGTGAATTTTTTTTCATTTAGTCACACCAATAAATTTAATAAAATGATTTTAACAATGTTAACAATTAGACTTGTATTTTTAAATTCAAAAAATAGAGAAACTAAATTATTTAAAATAAAAATAAAAGGCGTAAATTCTAAACTTATCAAGATTACAAGGACTTCAATTTATTTTAACAAATAATAATAATATGTATGGACGAAAACAAAAACCAAGATTTGTATGTGCACAACAATAGTAGGAGGGCTATACTCTTTCAAATTCTTTAAGATTTGGAACTGTGATACTCAAAAATTGGTGAAAAAAATATTTAAATTAAATAATTTAGGTTTTTATCTAAATAAAATAATCATTTAGGTATAGTGGTGGAAGACCCCTATTCATGAGTCTATCTATATATACACAATTTAAGTAAGTAATCTTATATTGTCTAAGAACAAGCACCATTCTTACTAATGATGTGGCAAAATGCAAGAAAAAACGCTTCCAATTGAATATATTTTTTTGAGTTTTCCCTTCAAAATGACACCAATTGAGTGCGTTTTAGTAAAATTGACCCATTTCTGTCAATTTTAACAAAAATGGTCTATTTCCGTTATTTTAAAAAAAATGAGCCCTTTTTGATAATTCAGTCCATAACTTACATGAAGAAAAACAATATAATTATTTTTAGTATCTATACTACTACGTATAAAAGGAAGGCGCTAAGCCTTCCACAATCGACACCAACAATGGACACTTGTCAACTTTTTTTGACACAAGTATAATGGGTAAATTTTAATTCTAAATCTTTTACTTTTCTAGATTATAAAAGTGGTTAAATTTCAATTTCATCCTTATATTTTGCTCAAATTAAAGATTTAATCTATATATTATAATTTTGACATAATTTGATACCTCAATTTTTATAATGTTATTAGTCTAAATAATTTATTCTAATTAAAATGATTATATGAATCTTTAAGAACTGTTAAAATATTTTATTAAATTTAGATATAATGTTATTTTTTGTTACATGAATGTCAAGTGAGGTTTTTTTTATTTTAAAATTCCGGACCAACAAATTTAATAAAAAATATCGACAATATTAATAGAAAAGTAGAGAAATTAAAACTTTATTTTATAGAAATTAAATTTTAAATATACAAAGAGTAAAAAAATTGAGTAAATTATAATATTTAAAACTTTACTCTATTATTTAATAAATAAATAAATAAATAATTATCTCAAAACGAAATGTGAGTGAAAATCTTATTAAGAAAAAAATAAAAAAGCTTAAAATGTTATTCGTATAAGATAATAAAATTGATTTTGTAAGATTGGAAATGTATTGTGCAAATTTAAATACGAAACTTGGTTGTATCCTCTGGTTAATGAATAGATTTTTTTATTAAAAAAATTAAAAAATTTTCAAAACGGTTGAGATGTATCCAAAAACTTATCTAATGGTGGCGATAGGCTTTTCTAGAAAATTCCCAAATGACAGACAACCAAAAACCGAGTCATTCAGAAAAGGCGGTGAGTCGGTGGCCGCTGCCTCTTTCTTCATTTTATTTTTAAACTAATTAATTTTAATTTAATAATAAAAAGTATGTTTTATTAATAATCCGACCTACAACTTATTTAATTAATATTTAAATAATAAATAGGAAATTAAGTTGAGATTTTATTTTAAAAATAGTATTGTCTTTTTAATAAGTTTGAAAATAAATATATTAAAATGTTTATAAAAAAACAAAAAGGAAACAAAAATGCTTGCTTTGATGTTACGTTCGCATAAAGCAAAAGCTCATTCCCACCATTTCCTTCTTTATCTAAAACAACAAAAAGAGAAAAACTGACAAAGAAAAAAAGAAAGCAGCCATTAATTTCCATCCATTCTATTCAAGAAACTGATTTTTCCTTTCACTCATTTCCCAAAAGCTTGAATTTTCCGATCTGGGTCGATGGCAGAATTGGACAATAGCAGCACCAGCTCATCATCGGGGTCGACGTTCTTCAATCGCTCCTTCACGATGCACGCAAATACAGCTGAGCCCGATGCCCCCAATGTTCATCTTCTTCTCAACAACCCATCGTCTCTTAATCGAGCAGCTTCCATTTCCAAAATTTACAATTCAATCGATTCAGTCAAAGGTAAAGTCAAAAAGCTTTGCAATTTATTCGAGTCCGCGAAATCTTTATCAACCAGTAAAGAAGTTTCACCTAAAGTTGTTTTAAGACCCGCGAAATCAATCGGGTATTCATCTTCGTTTTCTTCGAGTTTTAATAACCCATTGATAAGATTACCCGGAACTGAAGATCGGATCGTTGTTTATTTAACTAGTTTACGAGGGATTAGAAGGACTTACGAAGATTGTTATGCTGTTAGGATGATATTTAGAGGGTTTAGAGTTTGGGTTGATGAAAGGGATGTTTCCATGGATTCAGCTTATAAGAAAGAGTTACAAAGGGTTTTGAGAAAGAAGAACCCGAGTTTGCCTCAGGTTTTTATAAAGGGGAAGTATGTTGGTGGTGCTGATGTGATTAAAAGCATGTTTGAAGTTGGGGAATTGGCTAAGATTCTTGAGGATTTTCCAAGGATACAACAGCCTGGGCTTGTTTGTGATTGTTGTGGGGATGTCAGGTTTGTGCCTTGTGGGAATTGTAGTGGGAGTCGGAAAGTGTTCGACGAAGACGAAGGGTTGCTTAAGAGATGCTTGGAATGCAATGAAAACGGCTTGATCCGGTGTCCCAATTGCTGTTCTTAACACTTTGATTGCTGCTGCTTGTAGGACGTTAAGGTATATATACATAATGAGCTTGGTTTTTTTTTTTTTTTCGATTGTCGAGGTATATCAATGATGGTCTGATGTGTTTTGTATGAACCATTTCATTAGGATTTAGCTGATGATGGTTTGTTGAAGACGATATTAGTGTCATCATGTAATCGAAATGCCGTATTTGGTTTGGGCATTCGAATTGTGAAGGAGATCGTTTAGTTCTCCTATCCTATATGTTGCTGTAAATATTTATTTAGTGCTATCTTAATGTAATGCACTTGGGTGTGTTGCAAGTGACAGATTGTGAGAATAGACTAAAATTTATGCTTATAGAGTTATGATCCTGAATTCACTTTGTAATCGAAGAAACTTCAGTGCCAATATATAAAAATTCATTCCTTGGTACCCATTGTGGCAATGATTTCTGGTTTGTAGTCATCTTAATGGAAGTGTTGACAGTATGCAAAATTTGGTTTGAGTATTGAGTGCATATGTGGTCCCAATTTCTGCAAATGTCAACTATATACTTTAGAGAATGAAATGAACTGATATCTACTTTGTCCCAATTTCTATCAGGATTTAGAGAGATGTTTTAAATGATGGATTATTTTAGGTTGTGTTATTCGGATTCAGGTGTAAGTGTCTACTACGAATATGTCCATACCATGTTTAATTAATTATTACTTGAAAGAATAAGAGTGAGGTCAACATAAATGTTGGCAAATTACTAGTGGATGATGAAGAATGCTATCTCTGTTTTTTTTTTTTTTTTATTTGTTTAAGAGTCATGAGTTGCATGAGTAGTGCTATCTGGATTTCTGCTGGTCAATGATGTATTTTTCTTTAAATTTTAGCTTCACTTTGACTTTAAATTTTGCTGTAAGTCAATTCCAATTAGCTGTTCTAGTTTCCGGTTTTTGATTTTTTTTATTACTTTTGACTTTTCAATTCTTTGGAAATACTATCTTTTATAACTTCTTAAAAAATTAAAAAGGGTTAATCTACTACTTGCCTCCAAAATTGTATCTAATTATCACTTTGACACTTAAAAGAATTCTTTTATCAATTTGGTACTTGAAGTTCCAAATTGTGATATATGTTACATCCAGCCGTTAACGCATGATGAGGCATTCTCTTAGCGTGCCGCATGTTTTCTCTATAAATTGTCACCTTTTTTGTTTTTTTAGAAAAAAAAGAAAAGAAGGATATGACAATCAAAGGAGATTCAAGAATCTTGAAGAAACTTGACTAAAATTTGGAGGAATATTGGGTAGAGGGGAGGGAGATCGACGGTGGAGAGAAAAGGAGAAAAAAGTACATTACACAAGTCAATTTTATCCATACATCTTCTGAGTTTGTGTGCAATACTTCTAATAGCTAGAAATTATTCCGACATTTATAATAGTCACAATTTTTTCTCATGTTATATATACACATTAAGAACATTTCGAGACTTCAAGATACATGAGATGAATTTCTCTATTTTCTTTTGTACATAATCATTGGGAGTTTATTGTGATAAATTGTCTCTTTTAAATCTTTATATTTAGTGTAATACCCATAATTTGCCCGGGGCCCATTAAGACTAAAACCCAAACTCGGGGCCCGATAAGCCCAAAATAACAGCCCACAAGGCCCAATAAGCCCAAAACCAATTTATTCCAAAACCCAAACCCACAAGGTCCAATAACAAAAGGCCCAATAAGCCCAAAACTTTAAGTTTATCAGGAAACTTTTAGGGTTTTCTTTGAAACCCTAAAATGATGCGCCGCAAGCCCCCTGGTGTGCCGCTCCACTAGTCACGGTCGGCCACCAACGCCAACTCACGCACCACCATGGTCTTCCACTTCGCACGCCCATACCTGCAAAGAAAAGCACGCACCAACACAGCAGAACCAAGGAGAATACGACAAAAACAAAAAGAAAAAATAGATGAAAAACCTTTGTAAAATCGGTTATAAGAACCGAAACGAACTACTGTACTGGGGCTTCTTCGGTTTTTCGGAGATGAACATTAAGAAATCAAAAAGAAAAAAAACAGAAACTTCAAGGTTGTCTTCGTTTTTATTTTGTTTATTTTTTACTGATATCTACTATTATTTTATCCCTTTTTTGTGATTGTCGAAAACCATATAACGGAAAGGAAAAGGAGATTTTACCTGAACCCAGTAGATCCGTCGTCGGAAGGCCTTGTTGTGGCGGTTTTCGGTGTCGGAAAAGGGGGGCCTGGGTTCTCTCTTTCGTTAGCGACGGAGTATTGAAGGTTTGGCCTTCAGAAGGCTCGATTTCGAGCACCACCGACCACCGATACGGTGGTGGCACGGTGGTGCGATAGGGGGCCAAAAGAAGGCCGACCGTAGGGCTAAGGAAGATGAGAGGGCAGCCCCTTTCGTCTCTTAGAAAAGATTTTTTTGGGGGGGTTCTCTGCTTCTTTTTAAAAAAAAAAAAAAAAGAAAGAAAAATTAAAAAAATAAAAGGAGCCCTTTATAACAAAGGAAACAGCGCCGTTTGGGTATAGAGAGAAGCTGCATATCCCTTAAGAGGATATTTGCGCGATGAGATCCTTCTCCTTTGTAGAATGGGTCAATCACCTCATTGTGCCATTTTTTTCTCTTTACGATTTTTCCCTTTAATTTCTTTAGGTTTTCCATCGGTCCTAGACACATGAGACGCATAAGAGTGCTGGGAATATTTTCCCAATCAGTCCCTCTTGCTTTAAACGCATTCTATCTTGGTCCCCGTTTCCCTTTTCTTAATTTATTTCAATTTCAGCCCCCGCTTTTTATCTTGATTGCAATATAGCCTTAGACCGCTTTAATGGGTCTATTTATTTATTTTTCTTTAAAAACGGTACATTATTATTATTATTATTATTATTATTATTATTATTATTACTTATTATTATTATTATTACTAATCTATTATTTCATTGTTATACGATTATGTTATTATTCTTTCTATATTACTATTATTGTACTATTGCTTGTATATACATACTACTATTATTATATTTCTTATCACCATATTATTGTTATTACTATTGATATTATTGTTATTATTATTTTTTGTTACTTTTATTATATTATGTATACATGTATATATTATTATTTATTTAACTTTCATTCATATATTTGTACTTATATCTTTTCACATATACTCCTATTTTCATTCGTATCATCACACTTCATATATTCCTATTTAGATTTACATCTCAATATCATTTTTGTTATCACTATTATCATCATTATTATTGTTATTATTTTTATTTTCCTGTCTGCTTGTAAAGCTACCATATCGCTTATTATTCTTTCGTTATCTGTTTATTATCCCTTTTAGCATATCGGTTTTACTCATCGTATTTCTATTTTCGTCTTATTATTATCGTTGTACTTAACATATGTGTTCTCAGATGCTTGCTAGCATTGTACTTCATTTCCGCATTTTGTTACAAATTAGTGCTCCATTTTATCCAATACAAAATTGATTTCTTTCGTAAAGGCAATATTTCGTATTTAGAAATTCGGGAAAATCGTGCCTTAACTTACTAGGTTTCGATTTTTCTCGTTTAACCTAAATAGCGAAATATCTTTTAAAATAAAAAGTTTTGAATAAAAATATAAGCTTATTTTCGAGAATTCGATATGTTGTGTCCTAACTTACTGGATGTGGCATTCCGTTATTTCGAGATAAGATTTTCTAAACGAGGCAATATTCATCTTGGGTTCGAGGATTTGAATTATTGTGTCCTAAAGTATTGGATGTGATATTTTATTCCTTCGGAACGAGAAAAGCTTGATATTTAATTCGAGGAAATTCGAATATTTTTAAAGGGGATCATATTTTTAAAATCCATTTTCACAATTTTTAGCTTTCGACATAAGGACATTAATTGATCAATTTGGTACCAACTTTAGGCGTGACGAGGGTGCTAATCCTTCCTCGCACGTAACCGACTCCCGAGCCCACTTTCTCGAAACTCGTAGACCATAATATTTTATAGGTGGCCCGATCGCACCTAATAAGAGATCGGTGGCGATCCTGTTTTTATTCTCAAAACCCAAGTTCGATTCTCGCTTTTTTTAAAAAATGGTTTCGACAGCTTGGCGACTCCACTGGGGAACAATAAGAGAGTCAGGCCATAAAATTGATTACTTTTTGTCCTTTTGTCAAAATTTGGAAAATCGTTTTCAAAAATCATTTTGGATTTAAAACAAAAAGCTTATCCCCGAGAGTACAAAGTGTTGTGCCCTAACTTACTGGGTGTGACATCTTGTTACTTCGAGATAAGAATTTTCAAAATGACAATGATCCTAATTGTGTCCTACCTTACTCTCGAGAGTTCGGGGTGCTGTGTCCTAACTTACTGGATATGGCATTCCGACACTTCGAGATGAGATGGCCTTTGATGATTATCCCAATTCGTTCGAATGTTTCAAAATCAGTGTTAATAAAATGGTCGTATTTTTTAATTTGATCTCTGTTTTCAACGTTATGGGTGCTAGGGTTGTAATAAGGTCGAGTCCTGTAGGATATTTCTGCATTCATATTGCATGGCCATTGTGGTCGCACCCTTAAGTGGGAGTGAGAAACTACTCTTTCGTGAGGTTTTTACCTCCGTGCAAGATAGTGGATCGCTTTCGGGATACATCCGTACCTATGTCTTCGTGAGATTTTTATCCCCGTGCAGCCATAGGGAAATGTGTTCCCCTGAACCGAACTCGGTCCATATGAGCCTATAATGGGCGAGGATCGAGGAATCTGCTGGTTCGGGTACTTTTACTTTAGCACCGAACCACTTATAATGAACTTCAAGAACCAACCCTAGATAAAACCACGCCAAACCTTAGTGGTCACCCGAGTAGGGGTTTTATTTCTTGCTTGTGTGAAGTATTGACTTATTTTGTTGAATGGCTTTTTACCATGCTTAGTTCACTATTACGCATCATATTGCATGACCGTCGTGGTCACACCTTTAAGTGGGAGTGAGAAATTAAGCTTTCGTGAGGTTTTCACCTCCGCATGGGCTAGTGAACTGCTTCCGGGACACATCCGTACCTATGTCTTCGTGAGGTTTTCACCTCCGCATGGCCATAGGGAAACGTGTTCCCCTGAACTGAACTCGATTCATATGAGCCTATAATGGGTGAGGATTGAGGAATCTGCTGGTTCGGGTACCCTTCTTTAGAACCAACCACATGTAGAAAGACCTAAGAGCCCACCATAGGTAGAGCCACATCGAACCCTAGAGACCACTTGGATAAATGCTTTATTCCAATTATTACTCCTGCGCAAACGTGTTTCTCTCTGTCTTGATTGCATTGCATTACATCATTATAGAAAGAAGGTGCTGATTCATATTCGATTCCTAAATAGAGGAGTTTGTCATAAGGAAATGAATTTCTTGATAAAGTGGATTGTAATATGGTTGCTCAAATATAGTCCAAGTAAACAACGAGAGAAGGATGACAGTCCACAGAAGAATACAAGACTTCGCGCGATGATTCAAGCCAACGATGATTATTCAAGAGTCGTCAGATCTTGACTTTTTGGGATAAGAGGCTTATAAACGATCATAGAGGATGAACAAGTGAAGAGATACGGCCTGAACCGAGCCGTCGAGAGCCAGAAGATGCATCTACAAAGAAAGCGCACAAGATATGGCCATGATATTCGGTCACGAAGGAAGGGATTGGCGCTTTTCTTGGACTATGAAGACAAAACCGTATATGTAATCCGTTTTATGTAAAGAGCTTTATTTTCTAGAAAAGTTCTTCTAATGGAATTGAATTCATAATCAGCACCTCTCTTTCTTTTGCATTCATTCCATGCATTTGCATTCCATTGCATCATCTTAGAAAGGAGGTGTTGATTCGCATTTGATTGCTAAATAGAAGAATCTGTCATAAGAAAATGTGTTACTTGATAAAGTGGAACACGATACGGTCATCTGAACAGGGCTTAGGTAAGCAACGAGACAAGACATTGTATGAAGATTCAAGCTGACAAGGATTATTCGGGAGCCGTCCGAAGATTATGAGCACCACGGAGGACACGCGAGTGATGAGGTACGACCTAGATCAAGCATCTAAGAGTTAGAAGAGACATCTATTAAGGGAGCTCACGGGACATAATCATAACATCCGCTTACGAAGAAGAGGATTTGTCTGAAGATTCAAGCCGACAAGGATTGTTCTGGAGTCATCAGAAGATTATGAGCATCACAAAGGGTAAGTAAGTCAAGCAAACAAGGAGCTAGAAGAGGCGGACACGACCATAATATTCGGGCACGAAGAAGAGGATCAGTGTTTTCACTTAGACTATGAGAAAGAGGCCGTGTGCGGTTTACTTTGTTAAAGGAACGCATTTTCTAGAAAAATTCTTCTAATAGGAATTGAATTCATAATCAACGTCTTTCTTTCTTTTTGCATTGCATTTCATGCATTTGCATTGCATTGCATGCATTTGCATTACATCGTATCACATGCATTAAATTTGTAGAAAGACCCTAATTAAGTTAAGCTATTTCAGTTAGCTAGAAGACATGGAGCAAAGGTTGGAAAGAATTGAGAAAATGCAAATACGGATGCAAGAGCAATTGACCAAGATTCAACGAGAGATGTGGGAACAAATGCAAGAATTGCAAAGGAACATGATAGGCCAGCTAGCCCAGTTAATAGCTGGAGGATTTGAAAAAAGGAGTGGCCAAGGGGTCAATAGTGCGAATGATGACTGTAATCACCAATTTTGGCCCGGGTTCATTAACCCAGGGCCCAAATCAAATTAAGGCCCAATAAAAATAGTCCAATGTCCAATTATCAACAGTCCAGTTACAAAACCGAAAACCAAGCCCAGATCCCTTAACCAAAATTTGACCCAAACCCTGACCCAAAATACAAGTGGCACAATGAGCCCAAAAACATTAAAATTCTTCCAGAAAATTTAGGGTTTTGAAACCCTAAAATAACCCTTGCGCCGCTCGTCCACTACAACTGCCCCTCCACTAGGCGCCGCAACTCGCAGCATTCACGCGCACGATCGTCGCTCCATATCTCCCTGTTTTCGGCCACTATCGCACCTGCAAGAACAAGACAAGAATAACAGCGAACAAACCAAAAACAACGAATAAACTAGGGATTATTGTTTATTTTCCATTCGGCTATAAAGCCTTCAAAAAAGGAATGTATCAGGATCTTTTTTTTTTTTATTGGCAATCAATACAGAAAAGAAAAACAGTTTCAAAATATAGAGAGAATAGCAAGAGATCAAAACAAAAAAAACTTTCAATCAAAAATCGGAGGGGAGAACGCTAGATAGCAGTCTCAAAGCGGAGAGAATATAGCGGGTTTCAAATAAAATCGAAGAACACAAAATCGAATCAGCAATCAAAAAACGAAAAACAAAAAAACAAGGTTGAGATCTTTATTGTTCTACCATTATTTACCTTTTTTTACTTTTATTATTTCATCTTAGCCATTTCAAATCTTTACAAATAATAATAAAAAAGAGTAAAGAAGACTTTACCCGAAATCCCCTCGGCCACGGCGTCGGAGCCCTTCATCTCCGTCGACGAGATTTGGCCTAAGGGGAGATGTCGAAGGCCTTTTCCCTCTGTTTCGGGACACCGAGCCTCTGGCTTTCGGAAAGGGATCTTGAAATCGGGGCTAAAAGCCCATCTCCTCGCGTTGCCGGCTATCGAACGCCATGGTAGCGCTATAATCGACGGGGAATCTCACTCGCCGGAGAGAGGGAGAATGGATAGAGGGGAAGAAGATAGGTTTTAGGTGGCTGTTGAGTTGAAGAAATTTTAGGGTTAAATGACATCTGATTTTTTTTGGGAAATAAGAATGGTTTCATAATCATTACACCAAACGGCGCCGTTTAGCTTCAGGAGGCTGCGCAAATCCCTTAAAAGGGATATTTGCGCGATGGCCCCCTCCCCTTTTTTTGCGCGTTTAATTAGCTCCCTGGTAGCATCTTTTCCCTTTTTAGAACTTGGCCCTGTTATTCTATTTCTTTTCCGATTTGATCCGTGTCCATGTCATTTGAAACGCAGCGTACAAGGGCCGGGATTATTTCCCATATAGTCCCCCCTTATTTTTGCACGTCACAAAGAAACCCTAATTCACCCTTTTGTTTCTAAAGTTTACCCTTTAATTTTACTTTCCTCTCGATTTAATCCCTTTTAATATTCTTTTGCTAATTCTATCTCTTTTAATATTAATGTTGTTATTATTAATACTACCATCATTAATTCATTATTACTTACTTTTTTTCTTTTGTGTTATTATTCCTATTTTTATTATTGTATACACTAACTATATTATCGTTATTACCATATTTGTATTATTAAATTGTGTATATTATGTATTAATATTATTATTTTATTATTATTATTATTACTATTATTACATTATTATCATATTATTATCATGTTGTATATATTTTCTATTATTATTATTACTATTATCATTACTATATTTATATTATTATATTGAACATATAGCATATTAACTACTATCATCATTATACTTATATTATTATTTTGTATATATTTTGCATTATCATTATCATTATTATGTTTGCTTTATTACCATTATTGTTACTACTATTATTATCATATTATTATTGGTACATACTAACTTTATCACTGTTATTGTTACTAATTCCACCATTATTGACTTCAATGTCATATATTACGTGTATTATGTGGTCGTTATGCCAAATTCGTGTCACCTCATCATTATTCATCGCATGACCCTATTCACGTTTTGAATAACGTTTCTTTAAAACATAGTCTAGTGTTTCATCAATTTCATCCAAAAAACTAAAAATTTTTCAAAATAAGGCAATATTCCGTGTTTGGAAATTCGAGGGACCGTGCCCTATGTGTTGGGCTTCGGTTCTCTTGCTTGACCAAATAATCGAATAACCTTTTGTTATTTTAATAAATGAGTCTTAGGGATCAAGAGACGACCTTGGATTTGAGGATTGAAGTTATCGTGTCCTACGTATTGGATGTGATATTTGATCCCTTCGAAACAAGGAAATCTAAATATTCAATTTTAAGAAGACTCAAACGTTTCCAAAAAAGACCCAATTTCTAAATTCGTTTCTAATTTTTTTAAAACTTTTGACATTGGGACATCACTTAATCAATCCGGTACCAATTTTGGGCGTGACGAGGGTGCTAACCCTTCCTCGCATGTAACCGACTCCCGAACCCATTTTCTCGAATATTCGTAGACCAAAAAAACCCTGTTTTAGTAAATCAAAATGTTTTATTAAAACAAAGGTGATCCGATCACACCTAATAAAAGGTCGGTGGCGACTCCCGTTTTACTCATTTTCAAGGCCCAAGTTCGATTCCCGTTTTTGTCAAAAAAAATGGTTACGACAATGACGAAGAAATCGTTTATTCCCCAATGAATATCTCGATTCAACCAGATACACAGTCGCAAGGGGCACCCATCATTATCGGACACCAACTTCAGACCAATACCTCAACCCTATCAAACTTCCCAACGGGCTCATGTTTTAACCCTAAGGATGATCGAGTCAAATCGATTGTTTGGGCAAAGGCGAAAGAAAAGAGTGAGCGGACATTGAAGAAACTGAAAAAGAAGGAAAAGGAAGTGGGTAGTACGAGTAAGCACGACGAGAGCTATTCAAAGCTAATAAGACAACCAAGGACAATGGCTACCAGTCATCAAGGTCCCCTTGGACAAGATCCCAATCCAAAGCCTAACACGGAAAGGCTCCAGTTCACACCCATCCCGATGACATACAAGGAGCTCTATCAAATTTTATTTGATGCACATGTGGTGTCTCCTCATCATTTAAAACCGTTCCAACCCCCGTACCCCAAATGGTATGACCCGAACGCTCAATGCGACTACCATGCTGGAATAGTGGGTCACTGGATAGAAGACTGCAACACTTTCAAGAAACTAGTCGAAAGACTCATCAAAGTAGGAGTTATAAGATTTGATGACCCTTCTAGTGCAGAAAATTCATTGCTCAACCATGTTGTTAAAAGGATAACTATTGGGAGTACCATGATAAATGGGAGTATAAGATCAGGAGTACATCCAATTCAGGGCTCCAGTGCAAAACCTAATACTGAGGAATTGGAACGTGCATGACGTATTTGGAGAATGGACCGAAGAATCAAAGTTTCCAAGACTTTGCATGTTTGGGAGTGTTTTGAACAATGTGACTGTGGAAGGGATCCCTGTATTTTAGCTGATCTGGAGTCATATTCAAAACATGCTTGTTGCTTTAAGCCTAGAGGCAACAAGAGTCATTTTGTGAAATAGGCTTGTTTCCAGAATTGTTATTTCAATAAAATGCATCTTTATTTTCACTCTTCGCATCTCATATTCTATATCATTTCATTTTCATATCATACTTTTAATTTTCTACCTTCATACCCACAATGGGTCCCCCAGATATCAATGACATGAGCGACGCTGTTACTGACTCTCTTTTTAACGAGATAGTGTCTAAAGGGATTGGAGGACTGCGGAGATGGCAAAGGCCGCAACTTATTTCCTAAATTGTTAAGAATGGTAGATCCTATCCTACGAGTGTCGTCAAGAAACACTACGAGGAGATGAAAATAGAAGCTCACCGGCCGTAGGAACAAGGCAAGGAATCAGTGAGTTTAAAGGTATTTTCGTATGATCACGCCAGGACTACTGAGGCATGAGTACGCTGTCCAAGCTAAGGAAGTCACAGAAGAAGTCCACATGCTGATGATTCTACCCGGACTAAGCCAATCAAGAGGTTCGAACCACTGGTCTACCCAAAAAATTTTGCATCAAACGCCAAATCGAGGAGGACACAACTTATGTGCCTCTTCCATTCTTTCTACACATGGGGCATGAACGTTATTAAGCCAATCTCCTAGAAAGCTTCTGGTCCGCACCAATTCATCTTCGTGGATGTCGATCTCTTCACTAAGAGGGTGAGGGTCACTTCATATGCAATGTTACAAAGTTGATAGTCGTTAGACCCGAAAAAGAGAGAGAAAAGTGGCAGAAAGATCATATTTAACCGCACAATGTCAAAGTTTACGGTCTTTTCAAAGATCAAATGCCACGTCATAGTGAAAAAAAAAGAAAAAAAAGAAAAAGGGGGGTAACAAAATAAGGGTCGATGACCTAAACTTGTAAATATTGGCATATAGAAGTTACATTTACCCTTTATGCTCATCAAACATCGGCCAGGGTCTCTGCCGGGGGCATCCCCTTGCTCATTAAGATTCGCCAAAATTGGATAAGGCGGAATGGATCCAATTCCAATGTGATCAAGAGAATTTGAAAATGTTGAGAGCTATCTGTCACAGTCAGACGAGCTACCCTAGAAAATTTCATGATAGGACTTTGGGAAGGAAAATTCTCTCATGCAAAAGAGACTTCGGAAGAAAGCGAACGCCAAACTAGGAAGGACCTTATACGGTGAAGAAGGCCTGTGCTGGAAAAACATGAATATCGATCGAAATGGATTTGCCCAAAAAAAATTCAAAATAAAATAAAATAAAATAAAAATCAAAAATCAAAAGATCAAAATATCGAAGAAATCAAAAATAAAAAAACAAGCAAGAAGGAAACTTTCAGCAAAAGAAGAAAGAAAAAGGAGAGGCCAAAGGCGAAAACTCGCAATGGGCGCATTGGGACCACAGGTGGGTTTGAGTTGAAAAACCCAAAAAGGGCGGCTCAAACTTTTGATGAAAATGGAGCAAATAGTAGTTTCGCTATGCTTGAAGCAACAATGAAGAGGTATGTTACGTCTTGGGGCATCGACAAAGTACTCCAGATCCCCTAAACACATATTGAGTTTAAAATGATCCTCAAGAAGTTTGAACAGAGAAGCTCAGGCTACGATACCTGGGGCACCTAGCTTCTACTCTACCTATTTTGAGTTTGCTATCTTGGTCTTTCCAAAATACACTCTAAACAATTTCTATGCGTTTGCTAGCTTTGATCAACTTGTTTGTCGCGAGCTATGCCCCCGATAAATTTCTGTTTCGTCCACCATTATGATCATTTTCAAGCATTTTGCATTGAAATAACGATTATTGGACTAATAATACTTTCATGAAAGAAGTTTTGTATATTACTCTGGAGCCTCTAAACAATACAGGAGTCTGAAACAGGATTATTGTTTAGGATTCACCAAGCTTATGGGTTGGAATCACCATGAGTCCAAATTAAGTTTATCTCTTTAGATCTTTGCCAAAAACGACGATTGCACAAAATGACAAAGTATTGCGCTGATAATACAATCCGGAGGAAAATAGGAATTATGAACCCAAATATTGCCAAAGGAAAATGATATTCTGCATTTATGCGAGCATCATATATGTCTGGTTGGAACACTCGAAAGGTGACCAAAAGATGGAAGAATACAGATCTTGTACCCTCAAATAGCAATGAGATGGGTTGAAGAAGAAACAAATCCTACGGTTTGGAGTCGCGTTGGGGAGAATGAAAGGATTCATATCCTATACCCCGGGTCACAATGAGGTGAACCCTGAAGTTGCAGTGGGGCAAATTTGTTGAGCAAGATATTTGTTCCCCTGGATTTCTCGTCATGAATACCAGCCAAACGAAATCGTGGCATAAGACATTAGCGATGACCACCTTAAACCGTTAGAAGGGGATTATTCTCATGAAATTCTACATTCATTTAGGGGGCATTCGACTCATCCTAATCATTGCACCCTAATCGTGAAAAATCATTCTCATGACATTCTGCATTCATGTAAATGTCACCCATAGCACATGTAGTTAGGAGCATTTGAGTCATTCCGGTCATAGCACCCACATCATTCGCATAAGCATAAGCACATAAAACTGATTCTATAGGACAAGTTCCCCGAAGAACGGTGTAGCAAATCGAAAAGCTCAGATCTTGTTCCCTATAGATGTAGTGGAGCAGACTGAAGATTGAAGTCTTCCTGAGATAGTAAGGAAGCAAATTGGAAAGTTCTGAAGTCTTACTTCCTCAAAGTTCCAGTGGAGTAGGTTGAGATTACAAATCCCGTCTCCCTGAGTTAACAATGAGGATACTTCCTTATTTCTTTGAAGTTTCAGTAGAGAAGATTGAGACTACGAATCTCTTCTCCCTGATTTTTTGTGTTCCAGTGGAGTAGGTTGAGATTACAAATCCCGTCTCCCTGAGTTAACATTGAGGATAAATCCTTATTTAAAATTTCAGTAGAGGAGATTGAAACTACGATTCTCTTCTCTCTGAATTCTTATCCTGAGTTTGCAGTGGAGCAGACTGAAGATTGAAGTCCCCCTGAAGGAAGCAAATTGAAAAGTTCAGATAAAGATTATCCTGTTGCCACTAAATAGCGGTGGAACGGGTTGAAGATTATCCTATTGCCATTAAACAGCGGTGGAACGGGTTGAAGATGGTCCTGTTGCCACTAAACAACGGTGGAACGGGTTAAAGATTATCCTATTGCCATTGAATAGCAGTGGAATGGGTCGAAGATTGTCCTATTGCCACTAAACAGCGGTGGAACGGGTTGAAGATTATCCTATTGCCATTGAATAACAGTGGAATGGGTCGAAGATTGTCCTGTTGCCACTAAACAGCGGTGGAACGGGTTGAAGATTATCCTATTGCCATTGAATAGCAGTGGAATGGGTCGAAGATTGTCCTGTTGCCACTAAGCAGCGGTGGAACGGGTTGAAGATTATCCTATTGCCATTGAATAGCAGTGGAATGGGTTGAAGATTGTCCTATTGCCACTAAACAGCGGTGGAACGGGTTGAAGATTATCCTATCGAACAGCGGTAAAATGGGTTGAAGATTGTCCTGTTGCCACTAAACAGCGGTGGAACGGGTTGAAATTTATCCTATTACCATCGAACAGCGGCAGAATGGGTTGAAGATCGTTATATGGCCATTAACCAACGGTGGAAGAATTTGAAGATCGTCCTATTGCCACCGATCAACGGTGACAGAGGTTGAAGATTATAGATTTTGTCGCCATAAACAGTGGTGAGACGAGGTCAAAGGTGAACATTGCGTCTCTAAACAATAGTGGAATGTGACGTTGCCTTAACCAGCAGTGGAATAGGCCAAAGATCGCAAAAATGACGAAACAATAAAGCAGATTGAGGCTACAGGCCCTATCTCTTGGAAGTAGCAGTGAAGTAGAGCGAAGTAATGGAGCTTGAAGCTACCTGACAAAGAAGAATGCCCAAAGAAATCAAGGCTCGACAAGACCGGGCAAATTTGGGTCTTTTAAAGTCTTTGCTCTGTTCTCGTTGCATGATAACGAGCAAAGAGGGGCAGCTGTAATACCCATAATTTGCCCGGGGCCATTAAGACTAAAACCCAAACCCAGGGCCCGATAAGCCCAAAATAACAGTCCACAAGGCCCAATAAGCCCAAAACCAATTTATTCCAAAACCCAAACCCACAAGGCCCAATAACAAAAGGCCCAATAAGCCCAAAACTTTAAGTTTATCAGGAAAGTTTTAGGGTTTTCTTTGAAACCCTAAAATGATGCGCCGCAAGCCCCCTGGTGTGCCGCTCCACTAGCCACAGTCGGCCACCAACGCCAACTCACGCACCACCATGGTCTTCCACTTCGCACGCCCATACCTGCAAAGAAAAGCACGCACCAACACAGCAGAACCAAGGAGAATACGACAAAAACAAAAAGAAAAAATAGATGAAAAACCTTTGTAAAATCGGTTATAAGAACCGAAACGAACTACTGTACTGGGGCTTCTTCGGCTTTTCGGAGATGAACATTAAGAAATCAAAAAGAAAAAAAACAGAAACTTCAAGGTTGTCTTCGTTTTTATTTTGTTTATTTTTTACTGATATCTACTATTATTGTATCCCTTTTTTGTGATTGTCGAAAACCATATAACGGAAAGGAAAAGGAGATTTTACCTGAACCCAGTAGATCCGTCGTCGGAAGGCCTTGTTGTGGCGGTTTTCGGTGTCGGAAAAGGGGGGCCTGGGTTCTCTCTTTCGTTAGCGATTGAGTATTGAAGGTTTGGCCTTCAGAAGGCTCGATTTCGAGCACCACCGACCACCGATACGGTGGTGGCACGGTGGTGCGATAGGGGGCCAAAAGAAGGCCGACCGTCGGGCTAAGGAAGATGAGAGGGCAGCCCCTTTCGTCTCTTAGAAAAGATTTTTTTGGGGGGGTTCTCTGTTTCTTTTTTAAAAAAAAAAGGCTGAAAGGAAATAAAAAAAATAAAAAAGAGCCCTTTATAACAAAGGGAACGGCGCCGTTTGGGTATAGGAGAGCTGCGCATATCCCTTAAGAGGGATATTTGCGCAATAGATCCTTCTCCTTTGTAGAGCCGGTCAATCAGCCTCCTTTTGCCATTTTTTTCTCTTTACGGATTTTTCCCTTTAATTTCTTTAGGTTTTCCATCGGGTCCTAGACACATAGACGCGCATAAGGGCTGGGAATATTTTCCCAATCAGTCCCTCTTGCTTTAAACGCATTCTATCTTGGTCCCCGTTTCCCTTTTTTTAATTTATTTCAATTTCAGCCCCCGCTTTTTATCTTGATTGCAATATAGCCCTAGACCGCTTTAATGGGTCTATTTATTTTTTTTTCTTTAAAAACGGTACTTTATTATTATTATTATTATTAATATTATTATTATTACTTATTATTATTATTATTACTAATCTATTATTTCATTGTTATACTATTATGTTATTATTCTTTCTATATTACTATTATTGTACTATTGCTTGTATATACATACTACTATTATTATATTTATTATCACCATATTATTGTTATTACTATTGATATTATTGTTATTATTATTTTTTGTTACTTTTATTATATTATGTATACATGTATATATTATTATTTATTTAACTTTCATTCATATATTTGTACTTATATTTTCACATATACTCCTATTTTCATTCGTATCATCACATTTCATATATTCCTATTTAGATTTACATCTCAATATCATTTTTGTTATCACTATTATCATCATTATTATTGTTATTATTTTTATTTTCCTGTCTGCTTGTAAAGCTACCATATCGCTTATTATTCTTTCGTTATCTGTTTATTATCCCTTTTAGCATATCAGTTTTACTCATCGTATTTCTATTTTCGTCTTATTATTATCGTTGTACTTAACATATGTGTTCTGTATGCTTGCTAGCATTGTACTTCATTTCCTGCATTTTGTTACAAATTCGTGCTCCATTTTATCCAATACAAAATTGATTTCTTTCGTAAAGGCAATATTTCGTATTTAGAAATTCGAGAAAATCGTGCCTTAACTTACTAGGTTTCGATTTTTCTCGTTTAACCTAAATAGCGAAATATCTTTTAAAATAAAAATTTTTGAATAAAAATAAAAGCTTATTTTCGAGAATTCGATATGTTGTGTCCTAACTTACTGGATGTGGCATTCCGTTATTTCGAGATAAGATTTTCTAAACGAGGCAATATTCATCTTGGGTTCGAGGATTTGAATTGTTGTGTCCTAAAGTATTGGATGTGATATTTTATTCCTTCGGAACGAGAAAAGCTTGATATTTAATTCGAGGAAATTCGAATATTTTTAAAGGGGATCATATTTTTAAAATCCATTTTTACAATTTTTAGCTTTCGACATAAGGACATTAATTGATCAATTTGGTACCAACTCTGGGCGTGACGAGGGTGCTAATCCTTCCTCGCACGTAACCGACTCCCGAGCCCACTTTCTCGAAACTCGTAGACCATAATATTTTATAGGTGGCCCGATCGCACCTAATAAGAGATCGGTGGCGACTCCCGTTTTTATTCTCAAAACCCAAGTTCGATGCCCGCTTTTTCCAAAAAATGGTTTCGACATTTAGAGTTTTAAGTTGTAAACATACATTTACTAAGGGTTTATTGTTAATTTGCTCATCTTCGCTTTGTTGTAAAAAGCATACTTAAGGTTTTTGAGGTATAAAATCTTAAATAAATTGTAAAAAGTTTCCAGTTGAGCCATAAAAGTTAGAAATTTTTAGCTAAGCTATAAAACCTAAGGTAAATGTTCTATCTTACAAGAATTAATGACTATGAAAGTTATATATATTTTCTTTAAAAGGTAATAATTCAAGTATAGTGAATCATGGAGTTTCTAGTTGAGGTATACTAAGGTAATAGAGATAGGTGATTGGGATCGAGCAACTAAAATTCGAATTGTTAAAAGCTTTTATTCTCTTTCTTTACCATTTAGAAAAGTTTATAGAAAATTTTAAAATACCATTCACCTCCTCATGGTATTCTTAGGTCTAACAAAAATAAATGCAAAAAAATCTGAAACATTCAGAAAAATAAAAATAAAAAAAAGGTATGAAAATCTCAAAAATTTTAAAAATTAAGGAAAGTTATAGAAAAATTAGAATTAATAAAAACGAATTTTTACAAAAAAAAATCATATAGAAAATAACACAAAATAATATAGTACTTTATATTAACAGTGAAAATTTTATTTTTTTTCATGAAATTTTGCTTTTAATTTTTTTTAAAAAAAATCATGAAAAATTACTCAAAGCTTGTCACTTAAAACTTTAAAAAAGAATTATAATCTCAATTCTATAAAGTAAAAAATAATAAAAAACTATTCTTACTTAAAAATTTGTTCAAATCAATTCCGGATTTCCTTAATTTTATTTGAATCAATAAAAAAAGTTAAAATACTAAATAATTACCGACTAAATGTATTTCAAAATAAATATCATTCAAATGAAAAATAATCTCGACTTCGCATTTTAACTCTAAAAATTTGTACTCGTAACTAACTCATAATTCTTTAAATTTTAAATAAATCAAATAAAAAAAAAGTGAACGGCTTTTTATTAAATTTAATTCAACAAAGAATTTTAATTATTTGGTATTTATTATTATTCTTTTCAAAATTGAAACTATATCACTATAATTCAAGCTAACATTTTATCATTTTACTAAACTGACACTAACACATAATACTTTGGCTATTAAAAAAAATTTACAAGAAAGTTATTTTATTCCAAAACAAATACCTTATAGAAGAAAAAAATTATCATATAATTCTATATTTTTTTTAATTTTTTAAAACATTTTTTAGATTTTTCTGAATTTTTTTATATTTTTGTATTTTTAGAAAGGTTTTTTTCTAATTTCTGGACTTTTTTTATAAATTATCATATTACTTTTTCTGATTTGTTAAAAAGTTTTGATAACTTTTATGAATTTGTTTGACAATTTTTTGTATTTTTGCTTTTTCTTTGTATTTTATGTAATTTTTAAAAAAATAAAAATAAATATTTTTAAATTTCTGGAAATTTTATATATTTTTAAAAATAGAAATTTTTGTTAATTTTTCAATTTTTAATTTATTTCAAGAAAATAGCATTTAGGTGATGTGGCGTGTTCTCAGCTTACCACATCATCTTTTTTAACACAGTTAATGGGCGGAGTAAAGTGATAAAAAAAAAGTTGAAAACTTAATGTACCAAAATGATGATTGGGTACAACTTTGGAGGCAAATACTACATTAACCCAATAAAAAAAATAAAGATATATGTATTGGACAAATTGCACAGAAATCCAAGTAAATTAAAATTTTGAAATTACACCTAAAAATTGGATGCTTATCACCTAAATTCTTCCCAAATAACTTGGTTTAGATACGGATAACAAGTATCCAAAAGGTTAATATGCATATCTGTTGCATTCGAGTTTTTTTTAGGGCAAAACTTTATATGGAAAACAAGAAAATAAGAAGAAGATTATGAAGGAGATGACATTTTTTTTTTACATGAGAAATGTTATTTCGCAGATTAATATGGAAATATTGTTAAAGGGTTGAAAGCCAACTTTCTGGATCTGGTTTTTACATGAATCCCTCAATCAGATACCAAATCGTTCATGTACATCACTTCAAATTTTCAAAATGGGTTTTTTCCTAATTTAACATCTCAAAATATTTCCGACCGCTATTGAGTCAGCGGAACGCATTCGAGTTCAATCTCTAATGTCCCTCTCTCCACATTTTGTAGCCTAAATGAGATTTCCTGTTTAACTTTCCCATCTGCTAAGTTTATGATACCATCTTTTAGGAAGTTGTCCCTGTTCGCCACGCGTTTCCCCACCTGCATCGATTCTTGAATCTCCGACTTCTCGTAGGCTTTTGCCGCTGCGACGAGCGGTTGAATGTCGATCTCCGCATCCCCCATAAAGTCATCGGTCGTGAATGTATCTTTATCGTACACGATCTGCATACAAAACTCGGATATCGTTTTACGAAATCCCGGACAAATAAATTTCACATTTTCCTTTTCCTTTTTAAGAATCAAACTCACCACTCTCAAAGGAGGAATGTTTTCTGGAATCGACAACATTAAGCTTTCATTCCAGACTGGGTTTAGGTTGTTCTTTATGACGCGAGTCTTGACCGACTGCGAAATATGGAAATATAATGAACTCGGAATACTACCATGACATGCTGACGAGTGTTTGAAGATCATATCTCCATATTCATACCTCCAATAATATCAAAGTAAATTAAAATTATATAAGAATATTAGTGAGAAAAAGAGGCATACTTGATGACCCAAGGCAAGAATAACGTAGGGATCGCTAGAGAGCATATCCCGGACGGCTAGATTGGTGCCTTTCACCACATTCACTTTAATCAGCCCAACAAATTCAACCATACCTGCCTATAAACAGGACATTTATAGAAAAATAAAATAACATTCAGAAACACACTTCAATAATAAAAGTCACTTTGGAATTTTTATATGTCCTACATAAATACATTGAAAATTTTTCTTATTTATGATATGGATGTCAAAAATGGATATTACAAGCAAAATGAAAAAGTCAAAGCAATGTATACAGGGAATAAGCAACTGACGAAACCAAAAAAACAAAATAGTTACCAATGAGTTGCTCTTCTTCCTAATCTTCAGGTGATCACTATCTTTTCTTCCCCAGCTGTTTCTAAATCTGTGCCCGATTCGATGTCTGCTTTGTTTCTCACTGTGTTTTTTCTCATTAAGAAGTGGGTAGCCGGGAGGAAGTGGTAACGTAGACGATGGAGTTCGATGATGCGGCTGAAGGCGGCAGCTCGTCTGCTCGCCTTCCAAAAATTGCTGCATCTCATATTTTCTCCTGAGCATGCAAGAAATAGAATATTGAGAAAAAATAGGATTTGAAAAATTAAAAAATAAAATACCGAAATTTTAATTTGGCATTATTACTTAATGAAATCAGAGCGTTCTTCAATGGATGAATCTGGTCTGGGTTTTTTGAGGTTATTAGGAAGGAAAGCTTCATACTTATTGTTTACAACAATATTGCCTCCCAAATTTACTAGACCATCAACTTGGTCTTCCGTCCATTCATCTAGCTTCACTGATAAAACCTAGCACAATTGCTTATCAAATTAGACAATTAATGGATAAAATGGTATGGATATGATCCTATTAAAACGATATAAATGCATTGAAAGAACTTCTAAATTTTTTAATATATCCACGTCAAACATATATCCACATCAAACACTTGTCCAAGTAACACAGACTCAGCATGGGCGCTTCTGTTTGTGTTTGCATGTGTGCATGAGAAAATCAAAGAACTATAATCATAATACTATACCAAGTATTAGGGAAATCAATGATCAAGAAGTGATTGAATAGTATATTTGGCACTACGTTGCTTTGATTCATTTTTCCTAAGTGTTCGTGTAATCGATATTTTTAGATTATATAAATTCAAGGTATCTCGAAAAACGTTTATATTATTTGACATCAAGAATAAATAACAAATACAGTACCAGTTTAACACAAATATATTCAATTTTTTCATATATTCGAAGGATCATAACTTATATTTGAATATGTGTTAAATACAAATACTTAAAATAAAATAAAAAAGAAATGAGAAACATTGTAATAACATCAGTTACTTGAAAACTTCATTCAAGTGGAGTAAGAGAATCTTAGAACCATACCTTTGATATATGCGATCCAAGGCTTCTATGAACACCAGAGCATTTGATACAAATAAATACTCCAATACTTAAAGATCTGCTATGCAGAAAAGAAGAAAATAGTCAAAAACAAGGGCAATGCAAATTTGATATGCTAAATTTAAGCACCCAAAAAAAAAAAAGGAAAAACTGTGGAAAAGAGGGGAAAATTTATCAATGTATTAAACTATATATTCATTTTTTTCCCTTCACAAAAGAAGAAACAAGCAATATCTATGTTACTCGGATTCAGATATCAGTCACGGATATGGATATGTACATTTGGGGAAGCTTTTTGGACAATGATATCTTCATACACATATTGGGCATGAGCACAAAACATGAATGTTTCAAGAATGTGTGTACAAACTCACTCCTGAAGCTCAACAAAGAAATGGTTGTCTTTGCTTCGAGTAAATTGTTTATTTGGAAGAAAAAGGGACCATATGTTTTGAGGATTTTGACAACTTGCCTTAGAGGCATAGATTGAGGTATCCGACATCGATATGGAGATATGATCCTCAAAAGATTTTTCAAATATACAGGAAAACTTAAATTCTACTTTTTATGATGCTGATCCTTCAAGAACCCTCCAATATATGAAAACCTTATAAAAAGATTAAATATGCTCATATCGAATGCATACTCAAATCTGAAAAACATAACCTAGAAACGAACAAATTTAGAAAAGAAAACACTGTAATAAGCTGGAAACATGAGATACTTACACCCATTTAGGATCCGGGGATCCGCAATCTGCACAAACACGATTCCCAGTGTCTTCCAACATTCTCTCCAGCCTGGCTTGTGGACCTGTTCAATGAATAATACAAGTTAAAAATGAAGAAAACATTCTAATTAAGTCAAAAGCATCAATGTCATACGATATTCATATCCGATACTAGTACTCAAATCTATGTAATATAGTTGTAGCATGTTAGATGGATACGATACTTCAAATATAAAATATGAGTCAAAAGGGATGATACCAAAGGATCTCCATGTTTCTTTTCTGAGAAGCCAAGATGTAGTGTCTGCATCACTAGGTCGATCCCACCGTGGTGTGTCTGAACATAATAGATCGTACAAACAAGACCCTGATCCTACAAATCCAACATAATCAAATTAACCTAACATATTCTTACAAAAAATCAACTTTTGGAAAACATGTAACCTAACTGTAAATTAGTGGAAGCACTATCATGGTACAGGGATATCATCCTCTAAAAAAATCCTTCTAAATACATGGAAATCTCGAGAAAATTTGAACATACCTATATCGAACACATACCAATATCAAACACTATCAAAATTTTCTAGGTTTCTTTATGCATTTAGAGGATGATTGAAAGTTAAATTCTCATACACATATATCAGAAAACAAATATTAAAGACAGTTTTTTAAAAGAAATAGGTCATGACAAAATAACTTTCGGGATGACATAGGAAGTTGAATACAAGATGATAAACAAGCAATTAGTCACAAGCTAACAAGTTTGCAATACATAAAAATATATAAAAAGGAATCTTTGTTAGGTACAACTCGTCAAATAACCATCAATAGACCAAGGTGATTGATGATTATGTTATTATGGCTTTTTATTTTTTCGAATTATTTGTTTTATATTCATATGCACATGGGTATAATCCTCCTAACGAATTTCCAAATACATGAAAATTTATGTTACCGATACATTCATTGCTTTTACATTCTTCTCGTGTATGCCATAATCATTCATGGAAGAAAATATTTATATATAAAAAAACGACAGTCTTTTAGTCTGTAAATCGTTTGTATAAATGAAAAATTACCAGAAGGAGGCGTGGGATCCGATTTTTCGTACTGGGTAGACATCTCCAGCTTCCAAATTGAAGACCTAATCATTAATCATTAATCACTCTTCTTATTTGGATACGCCCAATTGTTAGCTCCTTAATCTGCATTTAAATTACAAAAAACATCCATTAAACAAATAAAACAAAAACCCAACAATTTGAATTCAAGAAACAACTCTTACATTCTAAACATTTTGGGTTTTTCATGCGAATGACGAACGAATCATTGACTGCATTGAAATTACATTAGCATTCATTAATCAATAATTAAACCCAATCATTTGAATTCAGAAAAACAACTCTTACTTTCTAAATATTTTGGGTTCTGAATTAAAAAAAATGAGATCATTTGAATGAAGAATGAAACCTTTGATCAAATTCTCCTCTGCATCAAAAATATTGTTGAACAGTAAAAGGAAAAATTCTAAAGGAAATCAAAATATTCATATTAAAATCAAGAAAAGAAAAAGAATATAAAACTAGAGCTAAAAACAAGAATTAAAAAGGTTGTTCTACATTGTTGGGAAAAAAACAAATGTCAAAGGAAGATTTGCAGTGGCAATCGAGAGGTTAAGCAACTGGAAAAATAAAACAATTTTTTCTAATTTGTCAGAAAAATTTGTCATAATTTGTTTAATTACTTTCTTTTTCAATATTTTTATTAAAAAAAATTAATAATAGAATGTGGAGAATAATAGCCTCCAACAATTCTGGGAGTTAATTCAAGCTCGTTGGTTTCTTACCAGACGCCACAAAGCAAGAGAACCTCATAGTTCGACGCGCGTATCTTGCACGTGATTGCACTCGCTCTTTTGTCTTTTCTATTTTTGTAAAAATTTATGGTACCTTAATTATATATTTTTACTTAATTACTTCAAATGAAACCTCCTTTACGGCTTTGAAATATGTTTTTTATTTTTGGGATAAGTCAACATTTAGGTATTAAATTAGATTTTTTTTTTCAATTTAATCTCTAAACTTTTTTTATCTGTCTTAATTTTTTAACTTAGTTCGTGTAATGATATAACACTTTAAAATTATGTCACATCATCACCTAAATTTTTATTAAAAAATTTTGTTTTTAAGTGATTGTGTAACATAATATTAAAGTGTTATGTCATCACATGAACTAAAATTAAAAAAAAATTAAATTTTAAGATTAATATAAACAAAAACAAGTTCAAAGATTAAATTAAAAAAAATAACAAATTCAAAGACTAATATTGCTTTATCCCTTTATTTTTAAAAATATTGATGATAAGGATTTGTTAAAACATTCAAGTTTTATATTTTTTTACAATTTAGTCCCTCAGTTAGAATATTTAATTTTCTTGCAAATTCTTCTTGTTATGTTTTGTTGTACTATAAGATCGTATTAGTAGCCGCTTAGACTCTATCGTGTATATTATCTATTGCTTAATTGCCATCTCCTTTGAGTTTAATCCTTGGAATACTCTGGTGTTCTATTATAAAACTACAAATATTACAACTAACTTGTATACTTGCAGTAAAGTCGTGCTTTAAAATTATTTTATAAAAATCGTTTGTTTTACGTGCATGTGCAAACGCAATCAGCAATACATGTATGTTGACTAAAATTACTTGAAACTATTTCCCTAAGGTTAAAAGGAAAACAAAAATGCTTGATTTGATATATAGTGATTAATGTGGTACACATAATACTCCTACATTAGGTGGAAAGAAATATTTTGTTACTTCTATTAATGATTGTTCTAGATATTGTCATGTATATTTATTGCATTCAAAAGATGAAGCGCTTGATAAATTTAAAGTTTATAAATCTAAAGTTGAATTCAGTGTGAATCGTTTATCAAGTGCTTAAAATTGAATAGAGGTAGAAAATATTATAATCCAAGTTATTTTGAAACATTGGGATTATCCATTAAGTTTCAGCCCTTATACACCACAATAAAATGGTGTAGTTGCAAGAAAATATAGTCTTAATTGAAATGGTAAATTAAATATTATCATATTCAAGTCTTGGATAAGGTTTTTAGAGAGAAGCTGTTCTAACAGCTTACCACCTATTGAATAGAGTTCTTAATGAGAAAACTAAAATAATCCCCTATGAACAATGGAAACCCAACCCTAATTATTTGAAGGTTTGGAGCTGTAGAGTTATTGTCAAAGTTCCAACACTTAAAGGTAAGTGAAAGAAGAATTAAATGCATATTTATAGGATATGCACATAATAGCAAGGCTCATAGGTTCATGGTAATTGAACCAAATAATTCAATTTCAATTAATATTGTTATTGAATCTAAGAGATGTTATTTTTTATGAAAATAGATTTAGTTTTATTTCAAGATAATTACAACAACAATATTTAATTCATCGTTCAAATGAGAACGAGATTCCATTGGAACAAGTTAATAATAATGATGAATCTTATTAAGAATTAATAAGAAGTAAAATGATTAAAATGACAAAAATTTTGGATCAAATTTTATTATGTTCCTTGTAGAAGGTAAAGGTAAAAGTAAAGGTAATAAGATACCTTATTGTTATAATATGGAAGTTGATCTTATTACATTTGAAGAGACAATGAAATCTCAAAACTCTGCTTTTTGGAAAAAAGCTATAAATGATGAGATGGATTTAATAATGGAAAATCAAACTTGGATCTTAATTGATCTTCCACCGAATTCCAAATCAATAGGTTGTAAATGGATCTTTAAAAACAAAATGAAGGTCAATGGAACCATTGATAAATTTAAAGCGATGTTGTAACATCCCGAAATAGGGCCTAAACAGAATAGTGGTTGCGAAACCACAAATTAGAAGTCAGAAAAATATTTAAATATTATTTTCCATGTTAATTATGTGTGAATTATTATGTGTGAAATTTTCGTGATTTAATTTTATTGTTTGGGTGTTGAATTATTAAAAAGGGCTTAATCGCGTGAATTGAAAATTTGATAGTTTAATGTGTAATGGCTAAATTGTTGATGTCTTTTTAAATAGAAGCATTAAAGTTGTAATTTGCCGAACTTTAACTATAGTGGACGGCATGATTATGCCTCAGTGACTATATTATATGAAATTATATATTATAAATGTTATTATTATTAATTATACATTATATTAAGCTTATAATAATAAGACATAATGGAAAGAAAGAGAATATGCAAAAGTTCATCTTCTTGGCCGAATGTGAGAACGAAAAAAAAACAGCATTTTTGAAGCTTTAAGTTTCGGCATCTAGGAGGCTTAATTCGGGTATGTCCTTTGTTCGGTTTTCGATAATTTTTACGTTTTTGAGATCGTTGCTTAGATTGCTACAAAACCCATGTTGAATTTTTGATTTTGGTGAATATTTTGAGTTATGCCATCGATGAGAACTTGTGATTTTTGATGATTGATGGTAGATTATGTATGTTTATGAGTAGAGGAATAATTTTTACTAAGTGATTTTCAGTGAAAACGAGTAAAACGAGCTAATTAGTCAAAGTTGTTATTGTTCATAAGTATGTGTTATAGTAAGAATTTAAAGTTGCTATAGAAGGGGAAAATGTTCAGCATGTTAGAAAACATAAGAATAAGGGCTAAAGTTTAATTTTCGAGCCTAGGGGCAAAATTGTGATTTTGTCAAAGTTAGAGTTAAGGACTGTTTTAGTAAATGTGAGTATTAAATAAGCTAAATTTGCTATTATAGATCAAGAAGAACGAAATCTAGAGTTAGATCGGGGAAAGAAAAAGATAGTGGACTAAATCGATATAGTTTATCGTATTTTGTTTCGAGGTAAGTTTGCGGTAAATAAATGCAATATTCTATTATTTTACATTTAATATTATTAAATTCCAGCATTTACATATTTATTCTGTAAATTTACTATTTAAAGACTTAAGTATGAATTGACGGAAAAGCCATCTCAGAAAGTTCCAGTTGAACCTTAGGAATGTGTAGGATACAAATTTCATGACATTAGGGTTTAAGGAAATCATGTAAGACCATGTCAAGACATGGCATTGATGTGTTACTATAAGGCAAAGGTCCCATGTAAGACCATGCCAAGGCATGGCATTGGTGAGTTCATAAGGCAAGGATACCACGTAAGACCATGTCAAGACATGGCAATGGTTAGGTTTCATAAGGAAAGGTACCCGCGTATCCTTAGTATTCCAAGTGGTTCAACGGGAAAATTCAAAGAGTATACCAAAGTAAAGGTAAGACAAGTTCAAGCTAAAAAGGTAAGGTAAGACAAATTCATGTTAAAAGGTACAGGTAAGAATACAAGTTTAAGTATATTGAGTTAAAAGCTTAAGTGATCTTGATAAGAAAAGAATAAGATAATTCATTAAGAATGTTGTTATCTATTTACATGTAAACTTACTAAGCTTTATGCTTACTTCCATTCTTTAATTTTTTTTTATAGTATTACAAGCCAATTCGGGGATCGCAAGGACGTCAGAGATCGTTACACATTATCAAAAGATTATATTGGTATTTTGTGACTCGAACGTTTTAAGTTATGGAATGTATAGGGACTTAGCCATTTTGTGTGTATGACCTTATGATATGGCTTAATATTGGCTTGTAAATGCTTGGTAATGATTAGCCATTAAAATGGTTAATTAAGAACATGATTTGGATGTTATGAAATGCCTAGTTGATAGTTATTTTAAAGAAATTATGTAATTATATGCGGGGAATAGTTGGACAAAGAGTTAGTGATTTGATTTTGAAAAATTACCAAAAATAGTAGAAATGGAATTAGGTTGTGCATGAGATATATAATTAAATCTTATTGAGTCTATTTTTATATAAAAATGGTGTAGGAAAAAGAGTTGTATATTATGAGATAATTGATTTTTAGTGAAGAGAGGTCGAATCATCAAAATCTGTAATAGAGGAGACTTTAACTAATAAACTGTACTAATTGGCCATACAAAAAATTATGGAAAAATTATAGTAAGAATATATATGAGTCTAGTTTCAAGAAAAATTTACGGATCTAGATTTCGAGTTTCGTAACTCAAGTTATAATTCATTTAGTGAACATAATGCAGATGGACAGTTTCAATTTTTATGCCCCGAACTAGTAAGTTAAGTCTAGTAATGCCTCGTGCTCGACTCCGGCAACTGTCTAGGGTAAGGGGTGTTACATTTATTGGTATCAGAGCAAGATTTTGGTTGATTCTCGAAATATTCAGTATGAGTAAGAGTCTAGCTATACATGTCATACTTATATTTTGATAGTGTGACGACTCTTGACAATTTTAAAAATGTTTTTCTTTTATAGTAATGGATCCCGAACGAGATGGTGCAGATGATGTAGAGAGTAATGCGCCCACCCCTACTGAAGGAACGGTGCCACCAGATAGTCATGAAAGGCCCGTTACAGTTAGTCAGGGAGGAGGGGCTCGAGAAGCCTTCTTCCAAGCTAGGAATGATTGGTTTGCTGAGTTCGTTCGTACGAACCCGGCTGTTAGACCTCCACCCCCTCATGATCCACAGACCACCCATGTAGCTCCCCCAGTTATAAATACAGTTAGAAGAGAGAAACCACTCGTTGACAAGATCAGAAAACAAAGGGCTGAAGAGTTTCGGGCTACCAAAGATGATGATGCAGAGAAAGCTGAATATTGGCTCGAGAACACTATCAGAGTCTTTGATGAGTTATCCTGCACACTGGAAGAATGTATTAAGTGTGTGGTGTCACTTCTTAAAGATTCGGCCTACCAGTGGTGGAAGACACTTGTGTCAGTAGTACCGAAAGAAAGAGTTACCTGGGATTTCTTTTAGGAGGAGTTCCGTAAGAAGTACATTGGTCAGAGGTTTATTGACCAGAAAAAAAAAGAGTTCCTTGAGTTAAAATAGGGTAAAATTAATGTGATCGACTATGAACGTGAATTTATCCAACTCAGCAATTATGCTTGAGAGTGTGTGTCTACAGAGGCTATCATGTGCAAAAGATTTGAGGATGGGCTCAATGATGATATCCGACTGTCAGTTGGTGTTTTAGAGATAAAAGAGTTTGTTGTTTTAGTTGAACGAGCCTGTAAGGCAGAAGAGTTATTAAAAAGAAAGGGTAAAGCTGAAATTGATATGCAAGACATGAAGAAAAGACAGATGAGCAAGTTATTTCAGTCTACATCCAAGAGGCTTAGAGAGTTTTCTACGAGATCTAATTTTTCAATCGTGTATTCTAGACGAAACAGAGGTGGAAGATTTATGGATTCAAAAGCTCAAACCACTTCGATTGCGAGTGTTGGTAGTATTCAGCTTGATAGACCCGAGTGTCCTCAATATGGTCGACATTATCTAGGTCAATGTTGAGCAACTGAGACTGGTTGTTTCTGATGTGGTGCACCGGATCATTTCATTCGGAAGTGTCCCGAAATGGTTAAAAAAAGAAGTAATACCAAGTGCAAGATCAGGTAATTGCCCCGTTAGAGGTAGATCTCAGAGAAATTCGGGAGTAAGGGTAGGTAAAGGTGCATTTAGAGATACAACAACAAGATCAGATGTTAGAGCACCCACAAGGACTTATGCTACCCGTGCTCGTGAAGAGGCATCTTCCCCCGACGTAATTACGGGTACATTTTCTCTTCATGATGTTAATGTTATTGCTTTGATTGATCCGGGTTCAACCCATTCCTATGTTTGCATGAAATTAATGCCTAGTATGAACATGTCCATAGAGTTTATGGAATTTGTGATTAAAGTATCGAACCCATTAGGTCAGCATGTGTTAGTAAACAAAGTATGTAAAAAATGCCCCTTGACGATTAGAGGTTACTGTTTTCCGGCTGATCTCATGCTATTGCCATTTGATGAGTTTGATGTGATTCTTGGTATAGATTGGTTAACTGCACATGATGTGATAGTGAATTGTAGAAAGAGATTCATTGAGTTAAAATGTGAAAATGGTGAGTTCCTTCGGGTTAATTCAGATGAGTCAGATAGTTCAATTTCCATGATTTCATATGTCCGCTTTCGAAATGTTTAAGGAAAGGATGTGAAGCTTATCTTACTTTTGTGTTGAATATTAAAGAGCCAGAGTTAAAAATTGAATCAATGCCAGTGGTAAATGAGTTTCCTGATGTGTTTCCGGAAGAACTACCAGGTTTGCCTCCTATCAGAGAAATTGAGTTTGGTATTGAATTGATTCCAGGTACCACACCTATTTCTATTGCTCCTTATAGAATGGCTTCAATAGAATTGAAAGAATTGAAAGCTCAGCTACAGGAATTAACTGATAAAGGCTTTGTAAGACCTAGTTATTCACCATGGGGCGCGCCAGTGTTATTTGTGAAAAAGAAGGATGATTCCATGAGATTGTGCATAGACTATCGGCAACTTAACAAGGTAACCATCAAGAAAAAATATCCATTACCTAGAATAGGTGATTTGTTTGATCAATTGAAGGGAGCCACTGTGTTCTCTAAGATAGATTTGAGATCTGGATACTATCAGTTGCGAGTTAAAGAGTCAGATGTTCCAAAGACTGCTTTCCGAACTAGGTATGGTCACTATGAGTTTCTTGTGATGCCATTTGGCTTAACTAATGCTCCCGCTATTTTCATGGATTAATGAACCTGATTTTTAGACCTTATTTGGACAAGTTTGTAGTCGTGTTCATTGATGACATCTTGATTTATTCTCATGATGAGACTGAGCATGCAGAGCATTTCAGAACAGTTTTACATATTTTGAGAGATAATCAGCTTTATGCCAAGTTTAGCAAAAGTGAGTTCTGGTTACGGGAAGTTTGTTTTCTTGGACATATTGTCTCAGGTGAAGGTATTAGAGTTGATCCGAGTAAGATTTCAGCAATTGTTGATTGGAAGCCTCCCAAAAATGTATCAGAGGTCAAAAGTTTTCTTGGCCTTGCCGGTTAATATAGACGATTTGTAGAGGGATTTTTCAAGACAGCTACTCCATTGACAAGATTGTTACAGAAAGCTGTCAAGTTTGAATGGACTGAGAAGTGTCAACAGAGTTTCGACAAGTTAAAGGTATTGTTGACTAAAGCTCATGTTTTAGTACAACCAGAACCAGGTAAAGAGTTTGTGATTTACAGTGATGCATCCTTGAATGGAATAGGCTGTGTACTTATGCAGGAAGGAAGGGTAATTGCTTATGCCTCTAGACAGTTAAAGCCACATAAGAAAAACTATCCGACACATGATTTAGAGCTAGCTGCTATTGTATTTGCATTGAAAATCTGGAGACATCACTTATATGGTGAGAAATACTGAATATTCACTGATCACAAAAGTTTGAAGTACTTGATGACTCAGAAAGATCTGAACTTGAGGCAAAGAAGATGGCTAGGGTTGATTAAAGATTATGAGCTAGTGATCGATTATCATCCGGGTAAGGCAAATGTTGTTGCTGATGCTTTGAGTAGAAAATCGTTATTTGCATTGAGAGCTTTGCACACTAGTTTGGCATTATCAGATGATGGTTCTATCTTAGCTGAGTTGAGAGCTAAATCGACGTTTCTTTGATTTACTAAAACAACGTTTTTGGTCTACGAAAATTTGAGAAAACGAGTTCGGGAGTCGGTTACGTGCGAGGAAGGATCAGCACCCTCGCAGCGCCCAAAATTGGTACCGAATTGATTGATGTTGTCCCAATGTTGAAAGTTTGAATATTTAAAACGAATTTAGAAATTTGATCTCTTTTGGAAACATTTGAATTTTCGCGAATTGAATATTAAGATTTTCTTGTTCTGAATGAATAAAACATCACATCCAGTACATAGGACACGATAATTTTAATCTTCGAATCCATGATCATCTCTTAGCTCACGAGACTCATGCATCAAAATAACAAAAGGTTATTCGATTGTTTAGGCCAAGCGAGAGAACCGAAACCCAACGCATAGGGCACGATCTCTCAAATTTCCAAACATAGAATATTGTCTCACTTTGGAAACTTTTAAGTAAAAAATGATTTCAAGATCCGAATAGTATTGAGGCATGATATTTTAAGTAAATGTAATGTGATGGCATAATAACATACAATATGGAGCGACTATTTACAAGTGAAAGGTAACGCTTTTGAATCTCAAGCAACAAATAAACATAAAACGAGAATTAAGACATACATATGGCGATAATTATCGATCATTAGATCAATGGTAAGCAAAAAGAGAGGAAAAAGATAAAAAGTAAAAATAAAAAATGGTGTATGAAAATATATGAATATGCATAAGTAACAATATATATAGAAATATCAGAGATAACCTAAAATATTCCATAAGATGCGATCCTTTAAAGTGATAAATCGCACATACTAAATTAAAAATAGAAAAATATATATACATTAGTAATCTTAAAAGAAACTAAATATACACATAAACAGATTCAACAGGGACATACATTTAAGACATTAATATGTATATATGAAATGAAATCATTTTGGTAAGTCTTTTATGCGAACATTTATATGTATAACATTGTAAAAATATTTATATAAGGAATAAAACACATTTAAAATAAAAATAAAATGAATTAAAACATTACGAAACTAATTTTCGAAACAAACCTTAAAACTTGGATAATAACTAAACTTAATATTACAGAAAATTACAAGAATTGCGTATGGAAATCAAAACTTAATCGAAGCAGAAATGTAATTAGAGGGCTGATTTATAAATAAATGGAATTATTAAACCAGAACCAAGGACCAAAAAAATAATACGCACGAACAAAGAAGGATTAAAAATGAAAATATCCCCACATTGCTTCAAAACCCGGAAACTGTTTATGGACCAAATTGCAACATGATTAAAAAATTTAGGCTAAAATCAAAAGAAAGTAAATAAACAACTGAGGGTCCGATTAGAACTAATGGAAAAGGGAATGGGTTGATTGCATAAATAGCCCAAAGACTATAAGAACAAGCGGATCCCTGCCTAAGGGTCGGGTCAAATTCGGGTTCTGCCTTTGCTAAACGGCGCTGTTTGGTTTGTCATTTAAGGAACCCTAAAATTGAACTTAAAACATTTTAACCCTTATTTCCCTTAAACCCAACAGCCGCAGCCTTCCCCCTTCATTCTTCCCCGACAGATTTCCAGCTTTCTTTTCTAAATCGTTTCAATTTCTCTATCTTCCCCATAGACCCGTCCTCATTCAACCACTAAAACACCATCGTCAATGGCGAGTAGGGGTGCGCGAAGGCCCTATTAAGGCGACCGACATCCTCGTCCATCCCCGATCACAACGGAGAAACCGAGGACTGGGCCGTTCGGCGGTCCGTTTTCGAAGGTAAGTTCTCACTTTTGGCTTTTATGTTATTATTATTGTTATGGGTAAAAGGATTTCAAAGAGAACAGTAAGTAAAAAATGAGAGAAATGTGAAACAATTTTAAACAGTAGAAACACAAAAAGAACAGATTAAAAAACACCTTTCTAAAATTTTTCTCTTATGATCTCTTGAATGCGCCTCCTTTCTTTGTGTTTGGGAAAGTTTGAAAATAAAAGATAAATAATTCACAGTAACAGTGGCTAGTAGTCGAAAGCAGAAATAAAAAACTGAGATTAACCTTACAAGCTTTTTTTTGATTTCTGATAGTTCGTGAAGCGTTCTTCCAACCCCCCCGAAATCCAAAGGATCTTAGTTCTTATAACCCCATTACAAAGGTATGGGTTTCTATTTTTTTATTCTTGCGTTATGCTCTGCTTTTCTTTTTTGTTCGTTGCAGGGTATGGGCGAGGGCCTGCAGAGCGTGCGGGTCGAGAATGGTGTCGGAGACGCGGGGCGTGGGGCACCTGAGGCGTGCGACGGGTTCAGTGCATGTGGTGGCCTCGAGACGACGTACGAGCGCGTGTAGCGGACGAACGGTCGCGGTGTGCTCATGGTGCTGCGGCGGTCAAAGAGTCGCGCGTGGGGGGCACGCGGTATCCCAAGGGTCACGCGTGGGGAGTGGCTGAGAAGGCTCCAGAAGTTCCTGTGGTTCCTAGGGTTTCTGTCCTGCTGAGATCATTTGGGCCATTCAGGCCGATTTCGGGATTGGGTCACAATTTGGGCTAGCTTATAAATGGGTTAGGGTTTAGTTTAATAATTGGGCTGGCTGGTGGGTAAATTGGGCTTGGGTCTTTTGTTGTAAATGGACATTGGACATTTTAATGGACTGTTGGATTTATTTGTCTTTTTTATTCTGTTTTTTGTTTTATTGTTTGATAGGCTTAGGTTTGGGTTTTGGTTAAAGGCCCGGGCAAAATATGGTTATTACAATGTGTTTCATGTGTCTATGCTACGTCGTTATTGTTCAGATCCATCGCATGTGATTTCGCAAACAGAGGTTGAGATTCAGCCAGATATGACTTACGGTGAGGAACCAATAAAAATTCTAGCTCGAGAGGTTAAGCAATTAAGGAATAAAAGTATTGCACTTGTGAAAGTATTATGGAATAGACATGGAATAGAAGAGGCTACATGGGAGCCCGAAGAGACTATGCGAAAACAGTACCCAAATCTCTTTACAGGTAAGATATTCGGGGACGAAAATCCCTAAAAGGGGGGAGAAATGTAACATCCCGAAATAGGGCCTAAATGGAATAGTAGTTGCGAAACCACAAATTAAAAGTCAGAAAAATATTTAAATATTATTTTCCATGTTAATTATGTGTGAATTATTATGTGTGAAATTTTCGTGATTTAATTTTATTGTTTGGGTGTTGAATTATTAAAAAGGGCTTAATCGCGTGAATTGAAAATTTGATAGTTTAATGTGTAATGGCTAAATTGTTGATGTCTTTTTAAATAGAAGCATTAAAGTTGTAATTTGCCCAACTTTAACTATAGTGGACGGCATGATTATGCTTGATGACTATATTATATGAAATTATATATTATAAATGTTATTATTATTAATTATACATTATATTAAGCTTATAATAATAAGACATAATGGAAAGAAAGAGAATATGCAAGAGTTCATCTTCTTGGCCGAATGTGAGAAAGAAAAAAAAAAGTATTTTTGAAGCTTTAAGTTTCGGCATCTAGGAGGCTTAATTCGGCTATGTCCTTTGTTCGGTTTTCGATAATTTTTACGTTTTTGAGATCGTTGCTTCGAGTGCTACAAAACCCATGTTGAATTTTTTATTTTGGTGAATATTTTGAGTTATGCCATCGATGAGAACTTGTGATTTTTGATGATTGATGGTAGATTATGTATGTTTATGAGTAGAGGAATAATTTTTACTAAGTGATTTTCGGTGAAAACGAGTAAAACGAGCTAATTAGTCAAAGTTGTTATTGTTCATAAGTATTTGTTATAGTAAGAATTTAAAGTTGCTATAGAAGGGGAAAATGTTCAGCATGTTAGAAAACATAAGAATAAGGACTGAAGTTTAATTTTCGAGCCTAGGGGCAAAATTGTAATTATGTAAAAGTTTAGGGGCAAAATTGTGATTTTGCCAAAGTTAGAGTTAAGGACAGTTTTAGTAAATGTGAGTATTAAATAAACTAAATTTGCTATTATAGATCAAGAAGAACGAAATCCAGAGTTAGATCGGGGAAAGAAAAAGATAGTGGACTAAATCGATATAGTTTATCGTATTTTGTTTCGAGGTAAGTTTGCGGTAAATAAATGCAATATTCTATTATTTTACATTTAATATTATTAAATTCCAGCATTTACATATTTATTTTGTAAATTTACTATTTAAAGACTCAAGTATGAATTGACGGAAAAGCTATCTCAGAAAGTTCCTGTTGAACCTTAGGAATGTGTAGGATACAAATGTTATGACATTAGGGTTTAAGGAAATCATGTAAGACCATGTCAAGACATGGCATTGATGTGTTACTATAAGGCAAAGGTCCCATGTAAGACCATGCCAAGGCATGGCATTGGTGAGTTCATAAGGCAAGGATACCACGTAAGACCATGTCAAGACATGGCAATGGTTAAGTTTCATAAGGAAAGGTACCCGCGTATCCTTAGTATTCCAAGTGGTTCAACAGGAAAATTCAAAGAGTATACCAAAGTAAAGGTAAGACAAGTTCAAGCTAAAAAGGCAAGGTAAGACAAATTCATCTTAAAAGGTACAGGTAAGAATACAAGTTTAATTATATTGAGTTAAAAGCTTAAGTGATCTTGATAAGAAAAGAATAAGATAATTCATTAAGAATGTTGTTATCTATTTACATGTAAACTTACTAAGCTTTATGCTTACTCCCATTCTTTAAATTTTTTTTTTATAGTATTACAAGCCAATTCGGGGATCGCAAGGACGTCGGAGATCGTTACACACTATCAAAAGATTATATTGGTATTTTGTGACTCGAACGTTTTAAGTTATGGCATGTATAGGGACTTAGCCATTTTGTGTGTATGACCTTATGATATGGCTTAATATTGGCTTGTAAATGCTTGGTAATGATTAGCCATTAAAATGGTTAATTAAGAACATGATTTGGATGTTATGAAATGCCTAGTTGATAGTTATTTTAAAGAAATTATGTAATTATATGCAGGGGAATAGTTGGACAGCAGCAGTGATGTAATTTTGAAAAATCACCAAAAATAGTATAAATGGAATTAGGTTGTGCATGAGATATATAATTAAATCTTATTGAGTCTATTTTTATATAAACAAAAACGGTGTAGGAAAAAGAGTTGTATATTATGAGATAATTGATTTTTACTGAAGAGAGGTCAGAACTGTCGAACTGTGTAATAGAGGAGACTTTAACTAATAAATTGTACTAATTGGCCATACCAAAAATTATGGAAAAATTATAGTAAGAAGATATATGAGTCTAGTTTCAACGAAAATTTAAGGATCTAGATTTCGAGTTTCGTAACTCAAGTTATAATTCATTTAGTGAACATGATGCAGATGGACAGTTTCAATTTTTATACCCCGAACTAGTAAGTTAAGTCTTGTAATGCCTCGTGCTCGACTCCGGCAACGGTCTCGGGTAAGGGGTGTTACTGATGTTGGTAGCCAAAAGTTTTACACAAAAACAAGGCATTCATTACTTTAATACCTATGCTCGTGACAAAACTCCCTCAAAAAAGTATGGACCTTTTTGTGGCTGCTTGTTTGGAATAAACTGTTGACAAATGAGGAGCGCACACGGAGATGTATGACTTATTTTCCCTTTTTGCGAACAATGTGGAAAGGCAATGGAATCAAAAATTCATACTGGGAGAGATTGTGATTTCGCCCAATCTGTGTGGAAGTCCTTAATACCTATGACCAGTTGGAATGTTTTCTTTAATTTACATGTTGGGTGTTGGGTACACTAGAATATCATGAATGAAGGGAATTTAAGCTTTGACAGGGGCGAATGGCCAACTTTTTTCTCAATTATGGCCTAATTTCTTTGGAAAAATTGTATCGAATTCATTTTTAATAATGCTAGTAGAAGTAGCCATGAACTCATTGCCTTGACTCTTGCTTGAGCAAAGTCTTTTAGTTTTAGTGATAATATGGAATAGTTGGCCTATTTTTCTGAAACGAAACAAGGGTGGTAGCGTCCTGATTTAGGCTGGATCAAAATTAATGTTGATGGATCAGTACCAATGAGCAATACCAAAGCAACAATAGCAGGAGCCATGAGAGATTCAAATGGGAATTGGTTAACGAGTTTTGCAATGATAATAAGGGTGTTCGATGTATTTCAGATTGAGGCACGAGCGGTTGTTGAAGGGTTGAAGTTGGCTTGGTCAAAGGGTTTCAGTCAGGTAAAGGTTAATTGTGATAATACAATGTTAATAGATACTATTCGAAATGGTTTCGCATCAATTAGTAACATTGCAAAAGTCTAATTAATACATGAATGGTGCACTAAGGACTAGAAAGTGAAGTTTAGATATGTTTTGGGAGACAGTAACAGGGTAGCTAATAGTTTGGCCAAGGCAGCAGTAGGAAAGTTAAATCAATTATCAATTAGTTCTTCTCACAGATCCACCACAGTATATTAAGAGATTGATGTTAATAATTCACTGCATGAGGAGGCCTCTATCCCCATACATTCCTAGTTTTTAGGCATGTATTTTCTATTTTCTATAAAAAAAATAATAATTCATATTATATAAATTCTAAAATATTTATTCGTTTATTTCTTTTATTATCATGTTATATTATTATTATATTATATCCAAATAACCAAGCAATAAAAATCCAAACAACATAAAAATGAAGAATAAAGAAATGAAAGTAAATAAATTTATATCTTACATTTAAATTGATTAAAGTAGTTGCAGTATCAACAACACTTAACTTCTCCACTAAGCACAAATGAGAAGAGAGCCTAAATTACAACAATAAATTTAAGCCACTGTTCCTTTTTATACATAAGAAATTACACTCCGCAGCCTAAAAAGAATTATAGAAATCGAAATTCAAACTCAACACCTATTAAATTCGGGTAGAAATTGCAGCCTGCAACTTCAAACTCTAGACCGGTTAAATGCCACCTTTTACGGTGGTGACATGAACCGACCGAGCTAGTTTATGCTATCACTAAGCCTAAAACAGGGCGGAAAATTCAAATCATCACTGCATTTTTATACAAAAGAAATCGCAGCCTGCAGTTCAAAAATAAAGAAAAGGATTGTCGACGTTGAAATTAGAACTCCAGACCTGCTAAAGGTTACCTTTCTAAAATGACTGCATCAACTAACTCGGCTAAATTTAAGCCACTGTTACTAAGTCTAAAATGGGTAGAAAATTCAAACCATCGCATAACTTAACCGGTTAACCTAAGACTAGTAATCTATCGTTACGAGAATAATATACTGCTTACAGTTACAAGTCTTCAATCTGCTCCAGGGAAGAGAAATGTGCATCAACTTTGTTAAGAGTTTCTTGATCAATTTCCATTGATGTGAACAATTTCGGCATTGGATAATTTGCTACTTTTCTGGGAGTTGTGTCAGTCTTTATGTCCTGCTCGTTCAACGTGTCAGGATCTTTAATTTCTGTTGGAGTGGACACTGTGCTTTGATTGTAAAGTTGTGCTTTCATCTCTAGACAAGATTTTATATCCTCTTCATTTCGAGCTTTGTTCAACTTGTCCATGATATCACTTAACATCAAAGATCTCTCGACCCACAAGGGTTTTGCCTTCTTCAACCTATTATCGAGCTTATTTTGATCATCTGGATCAGTAGCTCCATTGTTAGGTTCACTTTTCTGAAGCTTTTTTATTCCCTGATCAACAATTTGCAGTATCCTCTTTCTGGTGTTATCAGATCTCACAGGACTCGATCTTAGTGCCAACTTCAGACCTGAAGTCATTGCCAAGGTTTCGTCTTCCTGTGAAGTGGAGCTAGGCTTAGACTCTTCATCCTCATCGGACCCATCTTGCATAGGTTTTGTAGAAAAGACTTCCTCAAGTAAACTAATATTCTGCATGTACCGGTCAAAAGCATCGTTTTCAATTTCAATATTTCTGTCCTTGAATTCCTTCAACTTGGAAAACCTCCATTCATTTAAGGCAACAGCATCCTGAAATAGTGCACGGGTTAAGGCTTATAAAGTAATATATCAAGCCTGAACAAGAGTATCTGTTCACTGTAAACAGTACCATACCTTTCTTGTCAGGTGTTTCTTTGTGCGGACCTGCAGATTGTCAAACTGTGCAAAAGCATTGGAAAGTTGCCGAAACGAGGGAACCCTTAAGGGAGTCCTGAACAACATTCATCATGTGAGAAGTCAGCCACAAATCAAATGACAAACTCAAAAATCAATTTAAAGCTCAGAAAGATAGCGTTGAAAAACTCATGCAGACAATAATGAAGTCAGTAACTCAAAGAGTGAAAAACAGAACACTATGGGGGTCCTGAAGGCTTTACAAGAAACCAAAAACAAGTGAGAAACTACATGCATGCCTAACAAAGTTTGGCAACTATATTCTTCACAGTGGCTGTTTCACATAGAAAGTGACATTGCTTGTAGAGAAATATGCTTCTTCGATTTTGTCCCATTCTTTCAGTTTTGATTGCTAGATACAAGATAGACTTCTATGCCCAAATCAAATATGAAAACTACATGCATATTGTTAGTGGATTTTTGATACTTACGCTTGAGAAGAAGCCTGAGTTGACTTCTGGTCTGATGACGGAGTGCTTGAAGATGGTGTCTTCTCTGGAAAAGCTGAATTTGACTTTAAAACTGAAATTGCAATATAAATCAGCAAGTTAGTTACTTATGATGTTCATTGCTTCATTCCTTGACAATACATATATCCTCTCAACTATCCAGTCTTCAAAAATATTTGTAGCTTCATTTTGTAGACAACGACAACTAATAATGTTGTCAAAAATTTCCCCCTTGACATCAAGTAAAGGGGGAAACTATATGACCATGCTTTTAGAAATAAGTAGAAACCTAAGCTTATCATATTGCTAGCCTTGAATAGGAGATATGGCCATTCCAACAAAATTAAAACGTTTAATCTTGTGACTCAAGGTACATGACCTGACCTATGTTGCTCTGACTCTTTAATTTGCTAGAAGTACTCATATCCAACACTTACACCCAACACATTCTTGGACATAGGTATGCGGATATGACCCTTCAAAGACCCTCTAAATACTTAGAAAAACTTAATGAGCAGACCCGTATCCAACACTCACACTCAAATCCTATAACATAGCATATGACTACCAAGAAGAATCCTTGTGTCTTTATAATGTGTTCCAAGATAACATCCCTTCTAGCCATCTTCAACATGATTTGTACTTTATATCCACCACCCACAGGCCCTAAAATTCTGACTTCTTCTTGATAAGTAATCACAAAATCGGATATCATCCCATTATCAAAAACATCTGATTTGACAACAACAAAAAGGAACTAGTTTTTCAAGTTTCTTGATTGATAATATGTCCATACCATGAATATGGCATGGATTTTGTGCTTTCGAGCAACAACTCTTGCACGAGCGATACGGACACCTGCAGAAATAATTTGAGAAACAAGAGTGATTTGATGGGTAAATTTTAACAGTCATTGGATTGTTGTACACTCTTCCAAAATAAAATGATAATAATCAAACAGCTAATTCAAGTATTCCTGTCAACTTCATAAGTTAATTACATAATAATTCAGTAGACAGGTATCAACTATAAGTTATTTGTGGAGATTACATAGTTTATTACTTGCAACTTTTAACCAAACAAAGTCCAAATACCAAAATTGACAACCAACCTAAGTAACAAGCATCTAGCTTAGGGAGGTCAATACAGGTTTTAAATTAAAATACTTGGAAAATACCAATAAAGTAAGCCAAAACAAAAACAAAAACAAAAAACGGCACAAGACCAGTACAGTACTATCTATTTTGATCTTGCTGTTTCAATTGATAATATTTCCTAGAATCATTTGTTCTTTTGGGGGGAAATACTAAATTCCAAATTGAAATAAACCTAAATCCCAATTGCCACCAAAAAGAACTCCTAACTAAACATATTCTTCTTTTTAAAGCATTATATGAAGATAGAAAAAGAGAATTTGGATTACCTGGAGCGAGCAACATTGCCACACTGAATACATTTGGGTTTATTAAGCCCTCGCTGTGTCTTAGGCGGAGTATCCATACGCTGAAACGGTGGAGGAGGAAGAGGCGTCGCTGTTACCCCAGCAGCAGCAGCTGTAGCCGTCGTCGTTGTCGACTTGATAGCGGCGGTGGTTGTTTCGCTGATGCTTTTCGTCACAGCTGGCGAAGAGGCCGCCATTTTTAGGCACGTGACTTTCGTTCTTACTGTCTTTGATTCTTGTTTGATGAATCGGATGTTATAGCACGTGACCTCTCTGGAATTAAAATCTTCGGTGAGTTTGAGATTTGGGGAGGAAAATTTGATTTCACAAAATAAGAAAGGGAAATTAGGGATTTTTTAAAATTTCATAATATGGGGTGAGCCTCCACCCATTTTTCCTCATAAAAGAGACCCAAAACAAGCCCAAATTTTTTATTTCCTAAAACCCATTTTTTTATTAATATTTAGTTGATTATTTTTTGTGTTAAATTATAAAATAAAAATTTGAAAAATTAAAAATATGCTCTAAATTCTTATACACTTCATGTATTTGGAATTTAGTTCTCCTCCTTTTAGAATTTAAAAATTCAAGTCCAATTTTTACCATCATTAAATTTCTTTTATTAAATTCACGAGATATTTTGATATTAAAAAAATTTTCACTTGATTCACATGTAATAATAAAAATAAGTTTAAAAGATTCTGATCTAGATTTCTAAAAATACTCAACCGAACTTATCATGATAAAATCAATTTTTTTGTTGGAATAATCTTAAGAAAAATTGATGCCAGCATTAATATTAACTATTATAAAAATATATAGACTAAATTATGACAAAACTTATTATATATATAGATTAAATCTCAAGTTTCAATATAGTATTGGGTCAAAATTAAAATTTGACTATAGTCTTATAGTATAAAAAATGAGAAGCCATGTGTAATCCTCTAAAACTCTCATATTCAAATTACATATAATTAATAATATTTTAATTAAAAATTTATTAATGTTAATTATTTGAACTAATTAATAATATTAAAAAAATACAGAGAAAAAATTAGGTTAGAAATTAAATATAAAGATAAAGCTTAAATTTTGAGATAATAGAAATACCAAAGTGACATTTAACCATTTGTTTATAATGTTGAAAAATAAGCCCTATCCACGTGTCGATAAAAGGAAAGTCCATTAACAATTATATATATATATATATATATATAATGATAAAAGAAAAGAGATGTTTAACCTGGATGGAAAAAGCAGTGGTTTCTCCAGTGGCAGAGCCTCATTTAAAATGAGAAAATTATATTTTAGTCACCTTTTAAAAATTATAAAAATATAATATATTAGAATGGTGAAATTGCGGCTGTGCCACTCTACCTCTTAAACATGTTCTGCAATCTTGCCCAATAAGAAGGTGACGTAGAGTGAGTCCTTTAATTTGTCCAGGAACTGAAAATATGCACGTCTCCAAGAGCGCTTCAACAGTAGAGCAGTAAAAACTCCCCAGAACCCCATCCAGAATCCAACTCCCATTCCTGCATAAAACCATTTCCTGAATTCATCTCCATTTTCAAGCTTATTATGATCTGGTTTGTTCAGATTCGTATCATCTTCTGTGCATTGCACCGTAATTTGAGACCCGCAAACTGCCTGATTACCCACAAATGCTGAAGCATCAAAAGTCTGGAGTTGAGTGCTTGATGGGATTCTTCCTGACAAGTTATTATACGACAAGTCCAAGTAACTCAAGAAAGTTAGATCAGCCATGGTGACCGGGATTCTACCTGCCAAATGGTTTTCTGACAAATCAAGTGACTAATTGTTTCAACTGATTGATGTTGTGAGGGATCAAACCAGTCAAACCATTTCTAGACAAGTTGGGTGCAACCAGTTCAAACAGACTTGTTATCTCATTGGGAATCTCTCCAGTTAATTTGTTGCTTGAAAGATCAATGACAACAGTCCAAGATATCTTTCATATTCATACTCGTTTCCTTTCCATCTATGATCTAACCCTTGCCTTTTCAACATAGCTGTAGCCTGTACGCCTAAACAAGCCGACAACATACTCGAAAATCCGACCACCTCCTCCATGGACCTATAAACTCGTTTTTGAGCCATGGCGGTAAGATTGTTTAGGCACGATGGTATTGTTCCAGAGATATTGTTTTAAGATTGGTCCAAGATCTGCATATGTACCAGCCAGCAAAATTTGGCAGGTATCCTTCCATTGAATTCGTTAGCTTGTAGGCTAAGGAATACCAAAGATGGAAGGTTTTAACCTATCCAGGCTCGTATATTTCTAGACAATCTATTACTGCTTAGGTCCAAAAAGATTTAAGTTACTGCAATCCTTCAAAGATAGAGGAATCTCTCCAGAGAAACTGTTATTGTGTAAATTAAGAGCTTTAAGTGAAAACAGTGATCCCAAAGATGCCGGAATTTCCCCTGAGGAGTTGTTATTATCTAAATTCAGAACTAGAAGTTGAAACAAGCACTCAGAAAGCTATCCAAACAAAAGGTTACCAGAAAACTCAAGAAAAGTCAAATACTTACTCGTGATCTTACAAACAGGATCGAGCGATCCGGTGAACCTATTTTTGGCAAGATTCAACATATTAATATAAGGTAAGAGTGGCAACGGACCAGCAAACATGTTAGAACTCAAGTCCATTTCAGTGATGAGCAGAGTGTTGGGTGATAATAGGTCTGACAGAATGCCACTCATCTGGTTATTAGAAAGATTCAAGAAATACAAGTACGGAGATGTGTCCCATAACTAAGAAGGTATGGTGTCTGAAATTCCAGCACCAGAGATATCGAGATGCTGTAAATCAGTTTGAGCTTGAAGCCATTTTGGGAAGTATGGCCCCACTTTGCAAAACGATAGAGAAAGATGTCTCAACCGAAAGGGGGCAACCCGGTCACTTCCTAAATTCAGAGTTAAATGGTTCAAAGATAAGTCGAGTGACAGCAATTCGGTGAGATTTTCAAAAAGGGTTTTAGATATGATACCTTCCATGGAATTCCGAGAAGCAAGCAAATGCTTAAGCCTAGACAGGCACCCCAAACTTTCAGTCACTGTCCCGTTGAACCTGTTGTGACTGATATCCAACTCTTCCAAAGACATGAAAGCATTATTACAGAAATTAGGTAATGGACCAGTAGGTTGCCATCCAGGACCAAGACAAGAAGCTTGGAAGAAGCTAGACTAAAGCCTTCTGATAAAGAGCCATTCAATTGATTATGGGAGAGAGAGAGTGTGTGTTGTCAAGGAAGGAAAGCTTGTAAAATCAGGCAATGGACCATGAAGGCTGTTCCAATCCAAGTTGAAAATCTCCAATGAACTTTCTATGCACCGAGGCAACTGGGGAAACAAGCCAGTCAAGTTGTTACGGGAAAGGTCCAATGTTTTAAAAGTACATATGTTCCCAAGAAATCCTTGAATCCCATCTCCAAGTTGATTGTCCGTGAGATAAAGACGTTTAAGGGAAGCCATGTTCCTGAAAATCCCTGGAACTGAGGCTTGGATCAAGTTATCATATTCAAGGTTAAGTTCAGCAAGGTTGCTACTTATATTGGTCAACCATTGCAATGCAGAAGAAGTAAGCCTGTTTCTGGAGATATTAATCTCTAATAAGAGATGCAAAAGAACCACTTAAGAGGTTGGGACAATATTATACCATGAAGGCCACACGACCTCAACTGCAAATTCTCTAGATGAAGAGGGAGCTTATTCACTAATTTCAGCCAACTGTTTTCTGCAACATGGTTGGAACTAAGGTCAAGATATTTTAGAAAAGATAGATGGTAAAGCCAGTCAAAGCTTGTAACGCTATAATTATTGCCACTGAGATCAAGGACCTCCAATCTTGAAAGATTTCCCACCTGGTTAAGTATTCTCCGACTAAATCCAGCATTGGCAATGTTTAGGTACCTAATCTGCTCAAGGAACCATTGAAATCCGGAAGCTGACTGCCCCCAAAATCATTATCACTGAGATATAGAAAATTCAAATGCTGAAGTTGAAGCAGTGAAGGATTAATGGTACCTCTCAACGGTTCATCACTAAAGGAAGGACGTAGATCAAGCTTGGTTCGCTGGTTGCATCCGAACCTTTTCGCTGACAACAATCACGAATTCCCCAAGAAGAAAGTAGTCCATGATCACCGACCAGGCTTTGCTTCAACGCCAGTAGAGCTTGTCTCTCCTTGTCTTTGCATAGGATTCTATCTTCTCGTGCACTTAGGCCAAAGCCATTAGCAAATTTGGTGCGCAATTCATCAAATTGCTACACAAAACAAACATTATGACTCTTTGCTTAATTTTAAGACTTTCATACAAACCAAATCAATTGGGTATATCACCACTCATCAACCGATACTATATGAGTAGTGAAATTATAGAATCCCATTCCTTTTCACATAATAATAATAAATATTAATACTGTACATAAAATCTAATACATATAATAAAATTTGAATCTAAAACAACATAATTTTTAATCATTCAATATTTCCATTTCAATTAAAATCTCATTTCTTTTATTCAATATTTCCTAACAATATGCTTAAGTGTCACTTTCTACATATATATTGTTCGAAGTTCAACTCGGGTTACATGCTTTGTTGTTAAAAATGTTATTTATAAATATTATTTATAATTAAATTTAAATTATAATTTTTTTATTATATTATATTAAATTTTAATTTTAGTTCAAGATTCAAATTACCTATTTTATTATTTAAAAAATACTTTTATCTGAGCGTTTTTTTTTGTAAGATCCAATAATATTAACATAAGGAAATATAGGAAATGGATAAACTAATTGGCATAAAAATATAAAAGCTACATCTTCCAATTATATCTCATACATGCTGCATAAAGCAAAGAGAGCTTGCCTCCTACAAAACCCCAAACAAATTACATGACTACATGATACCCAAATCAAACATTCTACTTGCCATCACAACATGACAGATTCAATGGATACTACAGCCCCCATCACTGCTCTTTCCATATCCTTCCTGTCACTCTAAGCTTCAATTCTTTCCGGTCTCCCCCAGAGAAGAACAGAGCCATGTTGCGTTGTATTATGAGACCATCGAAACTGTCACGCACCTTTCTATGACTATCCCTTATGCTTCTTGGCACCCCTTGCCAAATCATCTTCCTCCCATTCCCACCCACCTCGAGGCTGTAGCTATAGTTCTTTGCCTCGTTATCATCACCCATAAACCGCAAGAATGCTATGTAGACGGGAGAGATTCCGAGCTGGAAGGCTTCGAAATGTAGGCAAAAGTACTGACCAAAGCAACTGAAAACCTAAAATTGTGCAAACAAATCCAACTATCAGTGACATACTTCCTCTCAAAATCTTTTAAATTAAAATCCAAAACAACAAAGTTAACTCTATTGAATAGCATTGACCAAAAGAAAGAATAATTTATTATTCAAGTAGAAATCAACCGAGTAAGACTCCAATTTTTTACAGGAAAGTTTTGTTACTTGAGAGTAGGATGCTAGTGTCTGACACGAATATAAATTTTTGCTAAGCTTTTTCCATGTACTTGGAGAGTCTTGAGGGTATGGGGACTCCAAGCAACATAGAAACAAAGCCACTTTAATAATTTCAGATCTCCACTGATAAGGTTGTTTTCAATGGTAGAATAATAGGGGAAACCATTGGTATATACTTTATATGATTCTCTAACCATTGTGAACCATATCTTTTATAAATTTCAGATCCCCACTATGATTGTTTTCAATGGTATGTACTTTATAAATTTCCAGTTCTTGAATTTGCATAAACGGTAGAATAATTCCTCTTCTAAAGGGTTAGAGAGAAACCAAAATGTGATGAGAAATGCTAAGCAAGGATAAAGCAATAATACCGTTAGCATCCATGTAGCATTCTCAACTTCATGCGGGTTTGATTTAACATAACGGTGATTGAAAGTGCTCCCATTGTGCATGTCAACTTTGTGATCATCTTTCAGATGGGCCACAAGATAAGGAATATCACCTATGACAGTGCATTCTGACCCAGCATAGGGGCAGCTATATGGTCTATAAGAACATTGGGACTCATGTTTTAGCTTACTGTAATACGGGTAGATGCCTATGCACCCAAAACTCTGGTATTTACAGGGAAGCTCAAGAGATGCAGCAACCTTCTCCAACGCAAGACACCTAATATTACCAAGTTCATGCCTGCATGTGGGGCAGCGGTTGTGCACCCTTGGCTTGCAACCAGAACACAATGTGTGTCCATTTGAACACTGCATTAAAAATAAAAAAATCAGCAGTTAGTCTACAATGTTCATGTTAATTTCACTATTAAGAGATGCAACAAAATACAATAATACATAATATATATTCACAAGCCAATAAAGAGCACAATGATAAAGGAATTTCATTCCATAGTGCTGCTAAGTATACATTACAGCCGGGATGGATGCTCTCATTATCAGAGTGGATTTGGCTCTTCTGACAGAAGAAGTTTCCATTTAGCAGTCCTTCAAAAGGAGCTATTTTATATATATATATAGAATAGGTTCTTGATTGAATCCATCCTAGCTATGGAATGCTAACATGTTTTGTCTTAGCTTCTTGGTTGAAACCATGAGGGCTAGGTAAGTAATGATCAGCAACTAGAAGTAAAACAAGAAGAAAAACGTCAAAAGAACTTCAAACGTAAAATATTGAACCTATGTGACCATATTAATGTGTGAGATTAAATCATACAGCCAAATGGCAAGTGTGTGCAGAATAGAGTCAACTAGTAAATAGACATTGTTTGCTAAGAAATCCTTAAGATGATTTGTACAAGTAATGTAATTTGAAACTGATATTATGGATAGAAGCCGATTCCACAAGACAAAATATAGAATGTGCAGGTAAACAACTTCATGGAAGCAATCACTGGTTATAAGGTTTCATATGATCAAACCTGATGAATTGGCGGGTACATTGCATTTAAGCAAACAGGGCACTCCAGTAGCTCACGAACACTGCTAGACACAGTCACATTAGGTTTAATAGCAGCTTGAGTTGGATCATTAACGGCTTCGCAATCCATAATGTCTTCATTTTGTGGAGGATCAATAACCTCAGGCTTACTTTGCAAGTCGTCAAAAAATGGATTCACAGATGCCATGATAGTAGCAAAGCACGTCTAAACTGAAAATACAAACAAAAATGCAAGAAATCAGTTAGCATTCTGCTTACTACAAAATGTTTTATACAAATCAAATTCAAAGATCAGTTCATTGTTCCACCCATCATCACTAACCTCATGAAACAATATCAAATACTTAACAAGTAATGGGTAAAAAGCATGTTCCTCGCATAAAAAGGATAATAATGTCACATTTAGATGAAACTAGTGTAGGATCATTCTTAATAACAGTTTAATACAATCCCTTCTACGAAACCAACGTTAGGACAACCGAACACAAAGGTCAATTTTGATATTCTTTTAGCAAGTCATTTAAGAATCAACAGCATGAATAAAATTAGTCAGTATATGATTACATGAATCAAACCAGCCCATATTTAATCATTCATAGTACTAACCAATTCATACAATCCTTTTTCTCCTAACCTGACAAGCAGGGTATCCAAACACAAAGATCAACTGATATTTACCTTTTTAACAAGTCATTAAAGAATCAACAACATGAATATAATTATAATCAGCATTTGACTATTTGAATCAAACCAAGCTATGTTTGATCTATCACATAGTAAACATTTCATATAGAGCTCAATAAAATAATTATTTGAATCAAACCTAAAGATCAACAATTACCAAGTCATTTATGAATCAACAACATGAATATAATTAATCAACATCTGATTATTTGAATCAAATCTACCTATTTATCATTCAATAATAATAACTAAGGTTCATCAATGCACATCATCAAAAATCAGTTTCCACTAACAAAAAAGCTGATAAAGAATTCAATCATTAAAACAAAATATTCTTACCACCCACTTTTTTAAACCCTCGATCCTTCCCTTTTTTTTTCTTTCTCTTAAATGTCACCAACCGCTCTGCATTCCACCTTAATTTACCACAAAAATAAACATTCATCAAAAAATCAGATTACAATTTTTTTTTCACAAAAAATACCTAACAAAAAATTCATAATTGTGAAGGTCACAAACAATGTAGCTGAAATAATCAACAATCTTCCAAAAAAATCATTACCAAAAACCCTAAAAGAATCAAACAGATCTACAATATTCCAAAAGAGGAAACTTTATAACCAATATACGAAAAATTAATCCAGATACCAAAACACACAAAAAACAAAATTGCACACCTTCAGCTCAAAATCGAAAACCCATTTGAATTAAAAGGAAAAAAAAAAACAACGTAAGAGGCCCAAGATGAAAACAAAGAAGAGAAGTAGTAGCAGTAGCAGTAGTTTTTGAAGGAAATGGGCGGAAAAAAAATATTTTTCCCCCTTAGGGGTGCGTTATGGTGTAATAAATAAGGACATAAATGGAGAATTTCAAATTAAAGAGAGAGGGGGAGCGTGGTGGGGATGCTTGGGAAATGGATTGGAGAGAGAAATTTCTCGAAAAATACAAAAAGAAAGAGAAAAAAGAAGTGTTTGAACTTGTCTGGCTTTTTGATTTCGATAACTTCTAAAGAAAAAAAAATTATTTTTCTCTTTGAATGAATACGGAGAAGGAGAATTTCTACGTGAGTTCCACGCACGCAAACGTGTGTGATTGGGATGAAGGATGTCACCCTTTAACGAATTGGGTATATTCAATTAGTCGTAAGTTTCCATCATTTTTCTCAAGTCTTAATTTGAACCTTTAAGAACATCTCGTCAACTTTCTACAATCAATTAGTCACTCATCTTTCTCTTAAGCAACAAACATCTCCTCCGAGCCTTAAAAGTAAAAAGAGATATATTCAATTAGTCATAACTTTGATGTTTCACTACGTTTTATATTGATTGTACTTTTTAAATTTCTATATGTTTTAATAAATTATATAATAAAATTAGTAAAATAAAAGAAAAATTAGATAATATAGGAGAAATAACGTATTTAGATTTGAACAACAAATCTAAAGAATTTTTATCAGAGGTTAATAATAAATTAGATCAAGTTATTACTAATAAAAATATAGAATCAAATATAGATTTAGGACCTTTATATTATGGTAATAGTAGTATAATATTAACTTTATCTGATGAAGATGAAGATTCTTCGGAAGAATCATCTTCTACTTATAATAAAAAAGAAAAACAAAAAAGAGAAAATTTAAAAAACCAAGAAAAATGTGACTTCCAATCCTATAAAACTCTTATAGAACGTTGGAAAGAAAAATTTTCTAAAACAGAAGATAAATATGAAAGAATGGAATATTTAAAATTAATAAAAGAACTTTATGAAAAACATAAAGATTTATTTACAAAATATAATTACCACTATATGTTAACTTATGATACTACAGAAAGTAGTAGTAGTTCTAATAATTCTAATGTAGATATTAATGTTACTAGTCATAATTCTGATGAAGAAAACACTTCAACAGAAGAGAATGAAAATATAGAAATTCCTGAACCCATGGATACTGAACAAACAGATCCATATGATTATGAAATACCAAAACCTAGGGAAATTGATAAACAAGATCCTTATGATAAAAGAAAGATAGATTCAGATCTTCAAAAAGATGATTATCTGAAGAAAGTTTTTAATAAACAAACTAAAAATATAGAATATTGGAAAAACCAGTATTTACCAATCGAATTAAAAATAGTTCATTTTCCTAATAAATTAAGTAAAATATCTAAAGATACAAAAATAAAAGAAAAACCAATAATTCAACAAATGAAACTTGGAAAAAAAGATATTATTACATTTTCACATTTCTAACCTAGGAAATATTATACTTATATTGAAATTATATTTCAATTTAGAGAATATAAATCATATTCCTTAAATGCTTTATTAGATACAGGAGCTACAACTAATAGCTGTAGAGAAAATGCTATTCCATCAGAAAAATGGGAACTTATGAGAAATCCAATAAGAGCTGTTGGATTAGATGGTAATGAAACTTTTAATTCTTTTTAAAGCAAAAAATATACCAATCTACATAAATAATGTAAGATTTGTGATACCTAAAATATTATGTTTTCATGAAATGCATGGAGATATATTATTAGGAAATAATTTTATATATCAACATTTACCATTTTCTATTGATAAAAATTTTGCTATATTAACGACTGAAAAAACTTCAGTAGAAATACCTTTAGTTGATAATCATAAATTTTTTTGTGATAAAGATTTTACACCATCTAGGAAAGAGCAAGTGAAACAACTTGAAACAAATCATTGGTTGTTTAAAATATTAGAAAATAATTTTAGTAAAGAACCATTAAAATTATGGAAAAATAGTCCTAGATATTGTACTATTAAATTAGAAAATCTGTAACACCCCCTACTCGTATCCATTGCTGGAATAAAGTATGAGGCATTACCGAGGAGTACGAAATACTTACAGACAATTTAAGCCATTTATCGCTCAAATACCGAAATTGACTATAAAAGTTTCTTTACACATATAGTGCACTTGAGGTGCACCATTCCATAATTATGAATGAACACATTTATCAAACATATGTCATATTTTTATATATATCATAGTCTCATATTTCCATGTATCAATTACCATCATTTCCTCGTATTCGACAAATACGTGTAACAATTCATAAACATGCAATTCACTAACCTTTCCTGCCAATCACAATTTAAATTGACAAATCACTTATTGAGCCCAATTTCAATGTTCACTACAATCTATCATATAAATTTGGATGCACGTATCCACCAATAAATTCCATGTACAGGTATCATCATCTCATATTTCCTCACACATTACTTTGCACATTATGAACTCAAATAATATATACAAGACATACCAATGTATTTCAAATACGTTTTCATAATATTTCATTTAGAATTAAGATTATTTCATATTAGAACTCTTCTCATTAACTCATTTGGAATACCAATTCATACAGATAATAGACTCAAGGATGTACAAGTATATAATCACAAATGAACTCATTCACAAACCAAGTTCTACGTTCATGTCTCATCAACTCGTATTTCCTTATATCACATAATATATATACCATGATTTCCATTCCTGGATATTTTTCCATATTTATCCCGTTGAATTTCTTGGAATTTTAGATGGATTTTCAGAGGTACACTTTAGTGTACAAATCCAAATCAATTCATGTTCATGTGCGCACATTTCCATTTCGTAGAGCACACTCATGAACCTCATCCTTACAGCGGGATTACCAATCCAGGCTAAATCCCCTGTAAGAGAGCACACTCCCGCGAACCTCATCCTTACAGCGGGATTACCAGTCCAGGCTAAATCCTCTATAATATAAACTAATAGAGTATTGTCGGGATTACCAGTCCAGGCTAAATCCCCTACAACGATAATTACTCTAATGAGCTTGGATCTGAATTACCAGTCCAGGCTAAATTCAGACCCTAATTCGGATTACCCGTCCGGGCTAAATCCATTTTCCCCATACTCTTTGGGAGGGCTATATCAGGATCACCCGTCCGAGCTAGATCCTTTTCACACATATTCTTCAGGAGGGCTATATCGGAATAGGATCACCCGTCCGGGCTAGATCCTTTTTACCGTCAATTCCTTTTCAGAGATCCATCAAATTTTCCTTTCACTCAACCGGGATTTCTTCCCCTTTTTATCAAATATATCAATGTTTCATCAACTTTCATACAATGAACATTCAAATTATATTCATATCAATAACATACATTTCAAGCATTTAAGAATATAATTCAAGTTACATGAACTTACAATTTGATTTTTATACTATAACGATAATCTTAGTTTCATAATAAATATTTGAAATAAAACATTATATCATTTCTACCTCAACGTTTATCAATTTATAATCGAGCATGTGATCAATTTATACACAAGTCATTCATTTATTATTTTTCTTCCTCCTCCTCTCCATCCACATCCTTAGTATAAACAACACACTTGTAAGTAATATTATCTATAATTTTCACTATTTACTTATGTGAATATTCAAGCTGTCCATCCGTGTTATAGTCACTAAATTATTTTTATCTTGAGCTAAAGAACTCCAAATTAAGATCCGTAAATTTTATTTGAAACTAGACTCATATATCTTCTTACTATAATTTTTCCAGAATTTTTGGTGTGGCCAATTAGTAAAGTTTATTAGTTAAGTTCTCCCCTGTTACACAGCCCTACTGCTCTGACCTCTATTCACTAAAAATCAACTATCTCATAGTACAATTTTCATATAGTGTTTCTGATTATTTCTAATGAAAATAGGCTCACTAAGGAATACAGACATATAAATTATAACTCATAATTCTTTTTGTACAATTTTTAGTGAATTTCTAAAGTAAGAACAGAGGATCACAAAGTTATTCTAAACCAGTCTTACCAAAATTTAAATATCTCAAAATTTAGACTTCCTTTGCTTGCTTTGTTTCTTTTATATGAAAATAGACTCAACAAGCTTTAATTCTATATCTCACTCAACTTCTAATTCAATTTATACCATTTTTGATGATTTTTCAAAGTTAGACAACTGCTGCTGTCCAAAACTGCTTTAGTATAACATGTTGATTTCTATTTTGTCTCAAATTCCACAATTCATACAATTCAATCCTTGCTCAATTAACCCCTCAATTGAGCTAATTTTCTCATTTAATACTTTTCTCTATCATTTTAAACTACTTCATAACCTTTGAAAATCAGAATTTTAATACTAGGCCTTAATTTCAACTCTTTCACAATTAGGTCCTAAAACTAATTTCCATCAATTTTACTTGATAAAATCATCATATAACAAAATTAAAGCTTCAATTCAATATTTATTCATCATATTCTTCCAGCACTAATCCACATCAACTTTAAAAATTAGCCATAGAATCAAAAACTAATGACATAGTAAGTTGGACCCAATTGTAAAAGTCTAAAAACATAGAAATTTCAAGGAGAAAGCAAGAATTAAACTTACATGAAGCTTGAGTATGAAAACCAGCTTGAAACTCTCTCCCATGGATGTTTTTCAGCTGAAGAAAATGAAGAGAAATGAAGAGAATTCTAGATATTCCAATTTGGTCCCATTTTTATTTAACTAATTTTGGCAATTTTCCAATTTTGCCCTTATTTCACCCATTTCCTGATTTTTCTCAGCTATTGCCGCCCAAAATATCTCCTTTGGCTTATTTTCACTTTAGGTCCTTCCTCATTTGACAATTAATCTATTTAATCATTCTAGCAACTTTTACACCTTTTTCAATTTAGTCCTTTTTATTTAATTAACCACCCAAACGTCAAAATTTTCTAACGAAATTTTAATACTAACTTATTGATATTCCGTAAATATTCATAAAAATACTTATGACTCGGTTTATAACACCGAGATCTCGATACCTCTTTTTCTCGATTTGTTGACCAAATAAATCTTTACAAAACATAATTTACTATTTTAAAAATATTTTAAAAGCTACATTTGACTTGTAAATATTAAATAATATGGTCTACGAGTTCATTTGTCAGATTTGGTGGTCTCGAATCACTATTTCTGACACCACTGAAATTTAGGTATTACAAAATCCTACTAAAATTATTAGGGTAAAACCTATGATATATACTAGAGGTGTTCATGGGCCGGGCCGGTCCCAAAAAAATGGGCCTAAAATTTTTCCCAAGCCCGGCCCATATAAAAATGCTAAAACCCGGGCTCGGCCCAGCCCGCCTGTATTAAAATTTTATATTATTTTATATAATTTTTTAATATATATAATACATTAAAAATACTAAAAAAATCAAAATAAATATTTCCCAACAGATTGAAAATAAATTTTAAAAAAATATGTAGACTTAAATAACACTAAGATAAATGTAACTTAACAAGCAAATACCTCTAATATAATAATAAAATTAATAAATGCCTTTAAAATAATAAAAAAATTAACAATAAAATAAGTTTTATACAATATTCAATCAATAATAATAAAATAGTAGCAACATAATAGTAATATGGTAGCAAAATAGGGAGAAAACAACAAGAAAATAACATTCAAAAATAATAAAAAAAATAGCAGATTTTTTTTGTCATTTAGTGAATCCGGGCCAAAAATACCTTACCCGAGGCCCGACCCATTTTTTAAACGGGCCTTATTTTTTGTCTAGGCCCATTTTTCGGGCTTATATTTTTGTCCAAACCCTCCCAAATTTTGGTCAGGCCTTCGGGCCGGGCCGTTCGGCCCATGAACACCTCTAATCTATACTAAACAAGATATAGATGAATTTGGTATACAAATAAAATAATTATTAGAAAAAGGATTAATAGAAGAAACTAATAGTCCACATTCTAGTCCTGCTTTTATGGTAATAAACCATGCTGAAATAAAAAGAGGAAAAGCTAGAATGGTAATTAATTGTAAAAGACTAAATCAAAATACTATTTTTTATGGTTATTTTATTCCAAGAAAGGAAGTCTTAATAAATCAACCTAAACAAGCAAAATATTTTAGTAAATTTGATTGTAAATCAGGATTCTGGCAAAGCATGCTAACAGAAGAATCTAAACCTTTAACAGCTTTTAGTGCACCCAATGGATATTATCAATGGAAAGTAATGCCATTTGGATTATGTAATGCACCACAAGTCTTCCAAAGATGGATGGACTCTATTTTTAAAAAATATAAAAAATTCTGTGTAGTGTATATAGATGATATTTTAATATTTTCAAATACATTAGAAAATCATAGAAAACATTTAAATATCATATCTAGAGAATTCATAAAACATGGAATCATATTAAGCCCTAAGAAAATCGAATTAGAAAAAACTAAAATAGAATTCTTAGGATTAATATTATCTGCTGTACACATAATATATTTTCACTAGATCACTTTATAGTCTGTCCCAAACCTGAAAGGGACAAGTGTTATATTGGAATACTAATTATACTAGTGTAACATAGCTTCATGAAGCTTTATGCATCCTCGAGTAACCTTTTGCACTTCTAATGGTTACATACCATATGCACCTCTAATGGTTGCACACCACGTAGCACTAGTTGCACCCAATTGCATCTTCCACGTTACTCAACTTGTGTAACTTGCACCCCACTAGAACATTTTTTATAAATAAAAATGTGTCCTTGTCATTGAAACACACTTTAGACACCATCATACACCTCAAAATACTCTTCTCTCATTCATTTCTCACACATTAGTCTAAAGAGGAGAAACTCTCTTTCTCGATATTCTTAAGTTTTCTTTATATTCTCTTTATATTTTTATTTAATCATTGACTTGACCATTGAAGTGTGCTCTAAAGGAAAACTTCCAGTACCCTCTAACTAAATATTAATCTTGTAGAACCATGGTAAGGGGAGTTGTTATGATCGATATTATAGTGATGACTCCACCACTCACTTTCCAATAAGATCTGTAACAGCTTGGTTTTAGCTAAATCGGAAAAGTAATTTCGGAACCACAAATCCAAGGTCAAAAAATTATTTTAATTTTATTTTATGTGTTTACAGCATGATAGCATGTATGTGTGAAAGTTTTGTGATTTAATTTTATCGATTGGATGTCTAATTTGATAAAATGACTTAATCGCTTAAAAGGCAAAACTAGCATTCTATATGTTAAATGTGTTTAATTGCTATGATTTATTAAATGAGAGGTCCTTATGATGATATTAGACCATTAATATATTTAGTGGACATACATGGACATCATCTTTGTATTTTCATGGTTTAATTTAAAGGTTAAATAAGTAAATAGATTATTAAATGATAATTTAATAAAACAAAACACCATTTATTCTATCATCTTCTTCCTAGTCGATTTTCAACAAAAGAAAGAACCATTTTAGGGTTTAAAATTCGGCAACTTCAATCTTGGCTATTAAGGTACGGTTTTAGCTTGATTTTTGATGATTTTTACATTTTTGAGATCGTTGTTTTGTATTCTAGCTAGACCATGCCTTAACTTTTGAAGTTTTTAATGATTTTGTGAAGTTCCATTGATAAATTCTTGAGCTTTTGAATGTTTTATGATGAAAAATGAATATTTGTTGATAGTTATACAAGTTTTGTTAAGTGATTTTGAGTAAAAATGCCTATTAGGGATTAAATTAAGAAAATGTAAAATGTAGTGGTTAAAAGTGTGAAATAATGAAAGATATGGGTTGCTAGGGATCTATATGAAATTCGGCTAGGCTTGGGTTTAATGAAATTTCATGAATTTTGTGTAATTGTGAAATAGGGACTAAATTGTAAAAATGTGGAACTTTAGGGGCTAAAGTGTAAAAATACCCAAATATGTGTTTGTGGACTGAATTGTATGATTTGATAAATAAATGAGTTAATTTTGAATGTATATAGATTAAGAACAAAAGAAATCGGATTTAGATCGGGGAAAATCAAAGGTTATCGAATAGTCAATCCAGTTCGTTTATCCCGAATACAAGGTAAGTTCGTATGCAAATAAATGTCTTTAAATTGAATTATATATGTTTAATTGTTATTGAACTGCTATGAATGTTGAATGATCAAATACAAGCAAGAATCGACAAGGTTACAATATCCGAAAGTCTCGTACGAACCTCGGGAATAGTATAGGATAAGAATGTCATGACATTAGGATTATCGAGATGTAATTATGTGTAAGACCATGTCTAGGACATTGGCATTGTTGTTTGATTTCGTATAAGACCTTGTCTGAGACAGTGGCATCGATATGTAATAACATGTAAGACCATATCCGGGATATGGCATTGTACGAGCTATATGTAATTTCCTAGTATCCTTAACGATTCCAAATGGTTCAACAGGCAAAGTCAAGTTAAGAAAGAATGTGTGGATGAGTTAAATGGCTCAGGTATGTACGAGATTTATATAAGTATTGAAAGGGAAGTGTTTGATGAATTCACTTGTGATATTGAATATGTTTACATTGGGAAAGGTTTGTGAGCTTATATGTGTTTTCTCATAGTTTACCTATTGATAGAAATAATGTTGATTCACGTGGTAATTTTATTTGTATATGGCTTACTAAGCTTTTAAAGCTTATTTTGTGTGTTCTTTCCTTTTTTTTAATTAATTAAAGCTAGCTCAGACTTGGGGATCATCAGGAACATCGTCACACTATCGATCAACTTGTTGGTACTTTTGAAGTTTTGTAAATATGATATAGATGTGTTTTGAGATATGATATTAGCCATGAGATTTGGCTCATGAATGATGTAAATGTTGATTTGTGTATGGCCATTTAAGTTGGCTTATATCATAAGTTTGATAAGTGATATATGATGTATATATTGCCTTGTGTTTTGGCATGTTTAGGATGGTTGTTGTGATGGTTATATGGTTGGTCAATTAGCTAGTTGTCAATTGGTGTATTATTGCTTGAAAAATGGCATGTTGTGGCTTGATTTTAAGATGATGATTTGGTATGTTTTATGGCATGAATTAGTTAATAAGATGATGAGAAAAATGCATAGGAAAGATAGGTGAAATTGTTGGTAATGGCATATTGTTTTAGTATGTTTTGGATTATGATTTGAGTAGTGAAATGGATGGAATTTTAAATGACATGATTTGTATATGAAATAGCATGTTTTGGTTGCCTATAAATGTGTTGAAATGGTATTATTTTGGTTGTTTAGGTGAGCATGAGAAAGGGTGGCAAATTGGTCTTGCAAATGGCCTATTCTTGTCCATACGAGCAAAGACACTGGCGTGTGTCTCAGCCTTGTGCGACACGCGGTCATGATACATGGCCGTGTGTCCCCTGGTGTTGAAATTGAATTGAAGTCAGTATGCTCCACACGGCTTCACACACGAGCGTGTGACCGGCCGTGTGGCACAAGTCAGTATACCCCCTAAATGGCACACGGTCTAGCACACGGGCGTGTGACTTGGCCGTGTTGCATAAGTCAGTATACCCTACAGGATTGGCACGACCTAGAACACGGCTTGGCACACGGGTTAGACACACAGGCGTGTGGTTAACTGTGTGACCCAAGTCAGTATGTATGCCCTGTTTTCACATGGCTTAGGACACGGGCGTGTCTGGAGCGGTGTGAGGCACACAGCCTGTTCACACAGGCGTGTGACCCTTATATGTTTGAAAAATTTCTAAGTTTTCAAGAATTTTCGTATGTTATCGGTTTAGTCCCGGACCATTTCTAAAGCATGTTTAAGGCCTCGTAGGCCCTTATAAGAGACAATGTGATTATGATTGAATGGTGTTTAAGAATGGATGCATAAATGTATGTTGTATGTTGTGATTTGATAGGTAATGCCTTGTAACTCTATTCCGGCAACGGATACGGGTTAGTGGTGTTACAAGATCCATTTGGTGAGCCCTATCACCGTCGTCACATTCATCACGAATGTCAAACATATTCACAACACTTATTGTTTAGTCGTACTCATTGTTGTAGGCTAAGAACTTTCTCACTCGCAACAATACTATAATGTGAATAAGGACAAATATGCTAGTTGTGAAGCACTACCAACTCAGTTTAGTACCATGTAAGACTCCTCCTTAGACCAACAACCAATAAGAAGCAAGTTTGGGGACCAAACATAAGGACATGGGGCATTATCCCCTATGAGAGATCATCTTTCTCTTATCATCATCATATATCACCGATATCTTCAACCTCATTATTGACTTGTCTTTATTACCACACTCTTTCACTAACTTAAGCATTAGAGAATGTCATTTTCCAAACTCGATCCATCTTAAAGTGAATAGAATTGATGTAACAAGTTTTTTTAAAAATTGGATTTAATTTAATTTTTAAATATTACAAGTACTATTATAGTTACCAACAATAAATATCTAAATCAACTATAATTAAAATCAAGCATTACAAAAGCATAATCGAACTAATAACCTTACTATATCTGGAGCTAAACTAGAATAGTTCTAGAGACAACCGACACATGTTTTAAGCAAAGTGGGAGTTGAACCCAAAATTTCAACATCCCAAAGCCTCAACATTTACCAACACAGCTAAGATCTCATTAGCTAATTTAATTTGATTATTGATAAGCTTATCAATTAAAGTTATGCAAATCAAACATCTTAATTCTTATTTTGAGTAAAAGCAAAATTAATTGAGTTTTAAAAAAAATATTATTGATTTGAATTTAACTCGGTCATTATTAATATAGTTGAGAAAATCGAAAATCAGTTCAAATAGTAGTGTTTAATTTGATTTTAGTTTGGTTTTATTAGATTCAATTCTATTTTAGTTTGATTATTCTTAAATATATTTGATTCGAATTAAAAAGAAGAAAAACCATTTGTTTTATTATTTGTTTATTTTTAACAAAAAATGGATTTTTCTTTCATTATGTTCTAGTTCATTTTTATCATTGGTTTTTTAAATATATATATTTTTAAAAATCTAAATATGTCTTTTGAATATTTATGAACTTATTTGTTTTAATAATTTTAATAATTTTCAAAAATCAAAATATTGAGAGGTAATTAATTTTTTCCCAAAACCAATCCAAATCGAATCTATGTCTACCCTAATTATTGAGCTCAAGTGCTAGAATTATCAATTGAACTAAATTCAGTTATTCTAATTTTGAGTTAAGATCTAACCTATTACTTTTTCATTCATCAATATCTAATACATTAATATTATCATGAAAATGCGTAAAACCCGTTTATTAATATGAAAATTAAATATATATTGAATAATAATCACAATGAAGTAATAGAGGGAAGACAAACCCTTAAATTGTTCTACTTAAAGTAGCTTGCAAAGCTAATCTAAAACCTTTTTAATATGAAAATTTTAAACTTGAGTTGAAGAATGAGAATAAGCTCATTTTTTATCCGGCTAATCAAGTGTAGAGAAAGAAAAGGAAAACCACCCGCCTACTAAGGATTGAGGGGGTTGGGCCTTGCTATGGATGACATTGCCGTCCAACGACGCCCCTCATTTTCCGTCTTTACTCCTTTTACCATATGCCTACATATGTCAACCTTGTGCAAAGTCAAAACTTATCAAAATCCTATTTCTTCAATGAATTTTAACTGAAATGACAAATGTTTTATGTATAAAATTTTAATAATATTGGGTTTGATTCTTAGATTGTTTTTAGTTATTTTATTATAATAATATTTTAATTTTGTTGATATATTGGATCAACGGACGTAGAGATTAAGGGGAGATAATTCTGGTCCAAAAGTAGACAAGAAAAACTTCCTCCTTAGGATGTCTGTCGCCCTTAATTTTATAGGGTCGGATCCCAGGTCGAATTATTTTTATTATAATTATATAACAAATCTCTTTTTCTAATTATTTTTATTTTCTAATTGAATTTGTGTTGAATTAATTCGTGTTGTGAATTTCATTAAAAGCATTATAATTGTAGATATTAATGTAATTGTACATATCAATTAAAGGAGCTCAATTACATTGTTAATTTAAAAAAAAAAAAAAGAAGAACAAAAGCAAAACAACATGCAACAATTATAATGTTAGTTCAAGATAAATATGAACGTTATTTAAAATAAATTAATAAATACATTTAATAATAGTGATTGTTTGCTTCATATGTTATAAATTTATAGAAATTTTAAAAAATATTATCATAGTGTTATATTACCTCATCGTTATTGAAAATATCATTTGATCACTCTTTGATGTCATTTTTGTTCGAATATAATTCAATTTTGTCTCTTTGAAGAACCATTGCTTTAATTCTCCATTTTTTATATGATTTTAACTTAATAATCCTAAAATTTTCCATTTTTTACTGGTAATTTTTCTTAGATGCTATTTGAATAAATATACCTAACTACAGAAGGTTATTTATAAAGTTAACTTAAAATTTAATTGGTATATAAATTTAATATTAATTAAGTGATAATTAAGATGTTTAGAATTCTATTAAAATAATTACTTTATTTTACATCAATAAAATTAACACACCTGTTTTAAGTGAAAATTTTTAAGTAATAATTTTAAATTAAATTATAATTATCATATTTTTATCTATATTTTATACTTAGAGTTCTATTTAAGTAATAACTTTATTTTTAAATTAGCAACTTTTTACACTAATAATTCTAAGTTAAAGTATAATTATTTTTAAAATTAATTTAGTAATATGATGGAAAATAAAAGGGCATTCTCATCAGTTCAAAAGTTTTTCTAAACTCGTGCTTTTATATATGTTATAGATTATTTTAAAATTTTTTTTACATATTTTTTCGATTTTTATGTATTTACTAACATGACAATTCCATTCAATTGATGATGTAACATGCACATCATAAAATGTTTCTAACAAAATTCACCCAAATGCTATCTGCCATCCAAAATTGGGGTAGATTTCATGATAAAATGCTACCAATGCTCTATATGGTTGCGTTGAGGGGCAAAAGAACAAAGAATCTCAAGACAAAATCAATGGACTTAAATGCAATAGGAAAAAAGGAAAGGTGAAGGGTCTAAATGCAGTAGAGAAAAAGAAAGGAATAAAAGCATAACAACCGAGGCCTTTGAAAAGAGAGAATAATTCCATCAAGACTACATATGAGAACAATAGTTAAGATTCTCTGTTGACATCCTGATAATCAGGATTCAATTTTTGTTCATCTAATTATTTCTCCATTAATCGATTTTATTTCAAAGAGAAGAATTCTTAATCGCTTTATTTTCTACTTTGAATATTAAAATACATGACTTTCATTAATATACTAACATAATCAATTATAATTTATCTATAAACTATATATAAAAAAGTCATTCATTAATTGAGTTTTAGTTTGATTGACATTGACATTATTGCCAGTGCAGGAGAATGTGAGTTCGAATGCACTAAAATGCATTATCCTCCTATTTAAGGGTTAAAGAGGAGCTATAAGTACTTCTAAGTATTGTATAAAAAAACAAACAAACCTTCCTTACGACAATTGTCCAAGACTCCGAGTGACGGTTTTTTTTTTACAATATAATATAACAGTTTAATTTCAACAATGATCTCTCTATCTATTTTTTTTTTGAGATATTTTAGTCTTGGTCCATATATTATACTCAAAATTTAATCTCTATTCTTTATTTTTGACATAATTTAGTACCTTAACTTTACAACGTCATTAGTTAGTATAAATATTTTATTCCAATTAAAATGCTGATGTGATTTTTAAGAATAGTTAAAATCGTTAAATTTTTTTGTTTAGTTATTTAGGTCAATTACAATGACTTTTTATTTTGTCACATGGCTACAAGTGAGTTTTTTTTTTTTTGCACAATGATTTATTTGACCCTCAAATTTTATAAAAAACTCATTTTAATCATTTATTTAATTTTTCATCCCTTTTAGCCTTTGAACTTGTGTTATTTGTCAAATTATCCTAAAATGGATGGAAAAGTTAATACATATTAATTTTTATGACGTGGCATCCATGTTTATGCCACATCAACAATTAATTAAATTTAAAAAAGTTCAAAAAATATAAAAATCTAAAAAAATAAAATTATTAAAAAAGCATAAAGATTATAAAGATTATAAAAATATTCTATAATATTTAGAATTTTTAAAACATTTTAATTATTTGCTGGCGTGGCATACACGTGTACGATCACGTCAACAAAGTTAACAAATGTTAACTTTTTCATCCATTTCGGGGTATTTTTGACAAAAAAAGCACTAATTTAAGAGATAAAATAGGCAAATAATTAAATTAAGGGCTAAAATGACTTTTTGTAAAGTTAGAAGGCTAAATAAGTTATTATGCTTTTCTTTTTTTTAATTTCAAGATGTCGTGTCAACAAATTTAATAAAAGAATTTTAATGATGTTAACAACTAAACTTATATTTTTAAATTCAAAAAATAAATAGACTAAATTCTTAAAGATAAAAGTATGGAAATTAAATTCCAAATGTATGGAAAATACAAAAACTTGAAGCGTATCATAATATTTTAATCTAAAAACTATACATTATAAAATAACAGTTAAATTTCAACTATGATTCCTCAACTTTTTCTTTTTCAGATTATATAACAATAGTCAAATTTAAGTTTTGGTTATTATATTACGTTCAAATTTAATCAATATACTTTAACTTTTTATATAATTTGGTACACTAGTTTTACAATGTCATTAATTAGTCTAAATACTTTATTCTAATTAAAATACTGATGTGAATTTTACGAATTGTTAAAATCATTAAATTTTTTGTTAAATTTAATTAATCAAGTCCATTACAATATAGTTTTTATATCAAATGATTATTAAGTGAATATATATTTTTTTAATTTCAAGACATCGCACCTATTAATTTAAGAAAAAAATATTAATGATGTTAGCCACTAGATTGAAACATTTAAATGTAAGAAATAAAGGAACTAAAATTTTAAAAATAAAAGTAATTAATTAAAAAAAAAGTGAATGGGAAGTAATATATGATTACAAGGATCATAAAGTCTAATTTTTTTATATACGTTAATTGAAAATGAAAATCGAATTTAAAAAAATAAAATAAAAATCGAAGCCCAATTCGTTTCATTATGTGGGAGCTGCCTACCAGACCCGTTAAAGACTGTGCTGCGTATCGGATGGCCAGGTCAACTTGGTAAACAAAAACCATTTACATGACCGGATTCGAGTATGGATTCTGGATTTCTGAAAAAGATCCGATAACCCATTGACCCGTTTTTATTTTCATTTATTTTTTTAAAGAAAAATAATAATAAAGTTCCCGAACCCAAGCAAAAATAGCTTTACACTAACAAGCTAAAAGAAACTCCCTCTCCCGCATAAACCCTAATTCTCCGTAAGTGATTAATCCAATCAGCTCTTTCTTATCATTTCTTTTAAAGTTTTACTTTTTCTAATTTATGAATTTTTTTTGGAATTTATTGTAGCATTTTGAAGAAGAGAATTTTGGCGATTAAAAAAAAATGCCAGACACGCAAGCTCTCGTCAATGATTTTCTTAACAAGCTTAAAAAACGGTGAAGTATTTCATTTGATTTTCATTTCATATGAATTTAAAAGAAAAGGTTAGATATGAACTCTTTGTTTGTTTGTTTGGGGTGGTTGGGCAGTAAGATTGAGGGTTCACAAGCAACAGCGAAGCAGACAGCGGAACTGCTTCGGTCAGTGATTTCTCAAACTCGAATGCCTTATACGAACCAGGCTGCTGCTTTGATTCATTCGGTTAAAGCTGTTGGAGAACGATTGATTGCTGCAAATCCTGTCGGTGTGTCTTTTTTTTTTTTTTTCATTTTGGGTTTAAATTGATTTTCTTATTTATGTTATGCCATTTTTTTTAATTATGAAATTGTTGGCTGACTTTGATTCAGAACATTGAAACATTAAATGGTTATTGGAGTATGCATAACAATCGCTGTGTATGTTTGAGGACTCTGTTGTTTCGTGCTTGATTCTGTCCGTCTTTTTAGCTATGGAATGATTATGGGACAGTGTTCTGTATATGCTTGAACTGGAACTTGAATGGAAAATTTTAACCCCCATAATATTTCCTTTGAGTTCTCTTGCATTCTGTTTGGTCGGACTAAAGAAAGCGCAATAAAAAAGTGATTTTAAAGTAGAGTTTTTTGGAAAAAGCATTGCCTCAAATTAAAACTATTTCTAATAGCTTAGAATACCTTTATGTTTGAAAATTCTATATAAAATTATCTACTTCTCATTTTTTCAGAATGTAGTTTAGTTTAGTTTTTGGGTTTTTTGGGTATATCTTTTTGTGTTTCTAGAGTGGAGAAGCTGCTTCAAATCTTGGTCAAACATACACTATAACTTTCTCCTAGGGATTGTTGATACTTGATACTTTTGCTCTGGCATTCTGCTTTAAATTATTAATAGTGCATGCATGTGATGGCAGAGCTTGCCGTGGGTAATGTTGTGAGGCGTGTTTTGCACATTATCAGAGAGGAGGATCTTTCTCTGACAACAGCTGCTATGGCTGGATTGAACTTATCTGCCGAAAGTGACGATGAAGATGACACTGATAGAGACAACCACCCAGCATTATCGGCTGCTGCCATTGCTGCTGCTTCTAGAAGCACTTTACGTCCACCTTCCTTGCAGACATTACTTGAGGATGTGCCCGACTCTGCAGCAGTTCCTCATACATCTTCTTCTGGCGGAGATTCTGAAGGAAAAAGCAAATGTAAACTCTTGCTCCAGACACTTGATATATCTGCATTCTGATTGATGAGACGAGATTTTAATTTTTCTGATATTTCCTGGGACTATTGTCTCTGGAAGTGGTTAAGTAGTGGTTTATGCAAAACTGGCTTCTTGTGGTGATAACTGATAATCATGTAATATTAGATCTTCTAGCTTTAAGTGTTATTTATGATTACTGATATTTAAGGGTACTAATTTCCTTTTAGCTGCTGACAAAAGTTCAAGAAGTCGGAAGCTGAAGCATGATGTCATTGAAGCAGTCAATGAGCTTATTCAAGACATTAGCACTTGCCACGAACTGATTGCTGAGCAAGCAGTAGAGCATATACATCAAAAGTATCTTTTCTGCCTTAAGCTTTTCAATTTTCTTTGGTTTTCCTCAATTTTAAAACACCGTTATTCATTCTTTGAGCAAACTACAATATTCATATTTGATAGTCTGAGGTGTTATTTGAATTTGCTTTCAGTAAGAGACTCTTGCTGTCTTATCCACCCCCCCCCCCAAAAAAAAAAAGAAAAAGGAAAAAAAACCCAACAGTCTATCACGTGCTGAACCATCCTTATCTATGCTAGTCGTTTCTAATCGTCTTTACTATTTAAGTTTTCATGACTTATTAAGGTTTGAAGTAATTTGGTCTGTGTTCTCACATTGTTTTCTACCTATGATCATTTCAAACGTCAGCTTACCCTTTTGCTGATTATATTTAAAACATATTGTCAGTGAGGTGATATTAACTTTAGGCAGTTCAAGAACTGTGTTGGAATTTCTTTGTGCTGCAAAAGAGAAGAAACGATCATTTCGGGTATTTGTTGCTGAAGGTGCTCCAAGGTTTGTACTAGTGGCTATTATATTTTGCAAGGCAAAGACATTTCCTTTAAGCTGCTATAATTTTTGATATCCTGCCTGTAACAGCTTAAGTTTTTGTTTGTTTGTTGTTTTAATTTTTTTTTTTTTTTATTATACTTGGTGTTAACTTAGGTATCAGGGGCATCTTCTTGCAAAAGAATTGGTTACGAGAGGTCTACAAACTACTCTGATTACTGACTCTGCAGTTTTCGCCATGATTTCCCGAGTAAACATGGTATATGGTGTTGAGTTCTTCCTAATTGTTGATGGTTTTCTTGTGCTGTTGGAGCTTGATATTCTGTAAACATGAAGGTTATTGTTGGAGCTCACGCGGTCATGGCTAATGGGGGGGTCATAGCACCAGTTGGGCTGAACATGGTTGCCCTTGCTGCTCAGAAGCATGCTGTCCCATTTGTTGTACTTGCCGGCAGTCACAAGGTACTTTGGCATAATAAATGCTTTACCACCAAACTTCTATACATTTTAGTGCAATAATAAGTAAGATCACTATTCTTGTTCACTTCAACTTAGATTAACATTTTGTGTCATTTGTCTCCATGGTGGTATGAATTTCTGATTTTATATGGTTCAACTTTTTTTCTTTAGATGTGATAGCTTGAGGTGTCCTGCATGTGAACAATAGGATAGAATTTGAGAGGGCTTTAGTACAAGATGGTACTCCATTAGATTTCAATTGATGTGGCAAGATAGGACATAGAATACATATGTACAAGCATGCTTAAGGGTGCAAAAGACAGGGTTGAGCGCACCAAGTGTGTGATGTAGCAGTATTATATACCTGGCAAAGTGAGGTAAAGAGGGAATAGCATATGTTGTTTAAAGTGAAAAGGAACATATCCTATATTGGACTCTGAAATTGATGTCTGAGCTACAGAACATTCTTATCAAAAATAGAGAAGGGAGAACATGGGTATGTGCAGCCTATGCTACTCAAACTCAGGTATGAGTATCAGATATGGGTATATCCCTCACGCAGGTATGTTCATTTCTTTTTCCCCAAGTTTTTCCATATATTTGGACAGTCCTTGGAGGGCCAGACCCCTATACCCATGTCCTTATATGCGTCTGACATGAGTGTTAGACACAGGTACTTCAAGAAAATCAAAAATCATTTTGATTTATATCTAGTGGGTCATACATATGGTCTGCTTATGATTTGTTTTAAGCATCTTAGAAAAATGAAAGAGTGGAGTAACATGGTAACAGTGTCCTATACTTGTTAGAAGAAAGCTTTCTTTTATTTTTCCAGTTATTGCTACCTCTTGTAAGCCACCCAGGTCTGATCATTTTGAGGTGGTGCTTTTTTTGTTGCATATTAACAATCCGATAAATGTATTTTCTGTGCTGCATCCGCCAGTCAATTCATTTGCAAGCCAGGATCTCGTGACATTTTGTCTGTCTGCAAGATTTTCATCAGATATTGTAATTTCCCTACTTCAAAACCAGACATAATTTGAGAGTAAACTTTTAATCTAAGTTTGAACGAAAATAATGGAGTGTAGTTGTTGAGGTCGAGCTTCATTCCAAAGAAATCAACAAAAACACCTACGTAAGACATGAGGTTGGTCAGAGAAATGGCCAAATAGTTCAAAGGCACACAGATGGTGTTAATGCTTGCTAATGCTGATATTATAACATGGTTTCTTTTGTCCCTGTATTCTTTAATTTTACATTAGCTCCTGATTGTCTATTTTTAATTCATTTGTGGTCTACTTGACAGTTATGCCCCTTGTATCCGCATCACCCTGAAGTGTTGCTGAATGAATTGCGGTCCCCATCTGAGTTGCTAGATTTTGGAGAATTCTCGGACTGCTTGGATTTTGGAAGTGGCATTGGTGCCCCTCTTCTTCATGTTGTCAATCCAACATTTGACTATGTGCCACCGAAGCTTGTTAGTCTCTTTATAACTGATACGTAAGATCACGGAGTTTGAAAGATTTAAACTTCTATCCTTTTCATTCATATTTGTTATTTGGTAACTGTTTGATGTTTACTTAATTTCATTTTAAGTTACCAAATCAATTACTTTTCTGCATTGTGGAGTACTATTGATCCGTTGATATGACATGGGGATGGACTGCAATGCATAGTCCTCTTTTCTGATTCACATTGATCTTAAGGAGAAAAAATATTGCTTTTAGTTGGCTCTTCTGTTTCAGCCATTTCTAGAAGTTTTGGTTTTCATGGTGCTCGATTTTTACCTTTCCCTGTTATCACTGATTGCTGTGTGTCTTTACAGCGGAGGGCATAATCCATCATACATGTACCGCCTGATTGCGGATTATTACTCTGCTGATGATCTTGTACTGGAACGAAGAACTACTTCAGGAAATTAAGTTTACAGTGCCAAGTTTTACCGGTAAGTACTTTTATCTGGTTGTTGTGAGCCAATTGCAGCTCAATTATTAGTTGTGTGCTAATATGCCCCATGCCTATATTTTAAACTGTAAAAACCAAAAACATATATTCGAGTAATTGAATATTCAGATATGTATTACTAGATTAATTCATAAAAACGACTTCTTAGCTTCAAACTTGATGAAATATTAATGCAGCTGTACTTCAGATTGTTTGTATGTGGAGAAGATATGAATTCAAGTCGGAGATTATGAAAACTAACTGCACGGAGCAATACTATTTCTGGAGGGAACTTCATTATATATCATCAATACAAGGAATTGACTTGGACAAACGCAACGATAGAAAAGTGGGTTTTTGTGATTGTGGAGAGAGATAGGAATAGGAAGTAGAAGAGAGAGAAATGAAGAGAAGGCAATATATCTTTAATCTTTGTATCGCCATGAAAATTCCTGAGCATTCAACTGTATGAAAACTTATGCATGGAACTACTGTTGTATTACTGTTGGCTTGAAACTTGATTGATGATGGTGGTACTGGAGATGCATCTCCCTTTTGCATTTTACCTACCAATTTTCATAAATTTCCGATAAATTTATATACAATAATGGAAGGTCTGCCCATATGGATTGAGCTTTGGAATGGGACTTTTGTGAATTCAATTTTCAAATAATAAAAGTATTATATATATTATTACGTGGACCAACGGTTCAAGCTTGATTATGATATAATTATCAAATGATTCAAGTTGTCACGTTGATTATATACAGTGGAAATGACTTCAATCTTACTTCGATTTCCATTTTTAATGAAGTTAGTACCTCAAGAAAAAAAAATCGGATTTTAGATAAATTGTTTAATTTCAATTTTTTTTAAAAAAAATCTGTTTAAAGTTTAAATAAAAACTATTAAGTATATAATTTAAAATGATATGGAAGGGTTGAGTAAGCCTAAATTATCCATTTAACTTTACAAAGACAAATTTTAATATTTAAATTACATCCAACTTTGTATTTTTGGGGCATTGTTGAGGGAAAGTCAATCTATAAAAGATTGTACTGTGGCGGGGTTTTGTTTTTCGTAGAGTTTCGGTTAGTGAAAATATAGCTTCTAAGTTCATGGGATCAATCTCTATAATGAATATTATGTATAATATTGATATTTCTCGTAAATTTAGTAAACCTAATGAGCTCTCAAAGTATGGCATATAAAACCTTTAATATTAGATATTATTTAAGCAAATATAATTTAATATTAAATAAATTCATTAGAATTCACACAAACCATATACATATTAAAATATTAATTTTGAATCTCCTTATTGTGTGTAGGTTTTCTATTGCAATATGAATATGTTACTTATTTCTTTTTAATCTTATAATTGCTCATTTATTTAGATTTATACTCAAATTATTATATTGGAACTCTCAAATAAAAATTTAGGTTAAATTTTGCTATTAGTTTCTACACTTTGTGAAAATTGTGGATTTAGTCATTGTATTTTAATTTAATCATTTTAGTCCTTGTATTTTTTAAATTAGTAAAACTTTTTCCTTTTAACTTTTTGAAATTTGAATTTTAGTCCTGACCTGAACAATTAAATTCGCTTGGTTAGATTCAATAACTAGTCATGTACTTTGTGCGCAATTGTAGATTTTTAAGTCACAATACTTTTTCGAATTTTGAAATTTCAATATTGATATAAATGAATCTAGTTAATCTAGTAATTAGATTTTTAGTGAGCAATATGTGGAATTAGCAAGTTTGCATGACATTACACATATGATAATATGTTTGGCTCATCAGGTTTTGGAAATATGGAACGTAACTAAATAAATTTAATAATTATCATTTGGTGAGGACGGAACTTTTAAATTTAAAAAAATATAAAAATTAAAAATGATCAAATTAAAGCAAAGAGATTAAATTCATAACTCTCACGATGCATAGGAATTAAAAGAAGAATTTAACCAAAAATTTATAAACAAGTAAAAGCTATAATATCTGGCATTTCCCCTACTATTTTACGAAACAAAATCACATATCACGCGCAAAACGCAAAAGCGGGACCGAAATCTTTCCTCCACTTTCAAAAGAGGGTGCTGAAACAAAACTAATTACATACAAGGTGAAATTCATAATCTTATCTCGTAAAGGGCATGAATTTAAAATTTTTATAACTGGTTATCCTGAAGAAAAAAGAAAGTTAAAAATCATTTGAAATTATTTTAAAGATTTTCTTTTTTGAAAATAGTTATGCTTAGTTTAAACATTGGAATTCTTTTTAATTAATGTCTGTATAATTCAATAAAATAAATATGTGACAATAAATAAATAAAAAAGTTAGAATTTAATATATCAAATAAGTGTTTAAACTTTGTTACTTTATTTAACTAAGCCTTTATACTTTTAGAACATTCAGATATGTCCTTAATTTTTACTTGTATCCAATTCAGCCATTGTTGTGCAAAAATATTCTATCATATTTTAAAAATATCATTTTGTATTTAAAATAAGTTATATTATTTAAAGATATTTTAATCTGCTTAATAAAAAAAATAAGAAATAAGAATATAATAAGTTTTAAACCCACACCAATTGTATTAGTAAAATCTTGAATTTACCACTCAATCAAAATTTTACTTTGATTTTTTTTTTTTACATTTTAATTTCATTATGCACACTTTATTTATTTTTTATTCTTTTTGAATAATCTCATTATAAGTGCTGATCATATCTGCTATTTTCTGACACAATGTCTAGAAGTACCCATAGCCCACCCCAACTTATAAATAGGAGGATACTGCGCTTATGCACACTTAAACCCATGTCCTCCTGCATTGGCAATAATACCCATGCCAATCGAGCTAAAACTTAATCGGTATTATGTATACTTTATTACCTCTATCATTTGTATATATCTATATTATTATTATTATTATTATTATTATTATTATTATTATTATTATTATTATTATTATTATTATTATTTAATTAAGTAATTGACTACGTTGGTGCCACGAGTCAATTAGTGGACACCAACTCAGTTAAAAAAATTACAAAAATTTCCTGTAATTAAAATAAGTTACACTATTCTTGGGTATTTTAATCTTTTTACTTTTAAAAAAAATCAATAACAAATTTGCATGTGGTTGGAGTTGATCTTATGCTATTAGGATCAATAAAATAATTTTAGTGCATTTAGTATTCTTAATTTGATGTATTTAAATTTTGTTTTAATCACAATTTAAATTATAAGAGGAAAGCAAAGCCCTAACAGCAAAGCAACTAGTGTGACTTGAATCCAGACGACACATGAGGCGGTGAACACCCTGACCGTCAAGCTAATAATTTTAAATACACTTTTATATTTTAAATACATAATTTCTACATGCACATACATGTAATAATGAGTTTGTGTGAATGCGTGTGAATGCATGTTTGGTAATGTAAATGCATATAATTATGAGTAGCTTCACTGTTATGCATGTATATATGGAGTTAAAAGTTAGGTGTTTCTTTTCTAATTTGTCTCATGGTGATATTATATGTGTTCATACATGTATTAAATTTTGTAGATAAATACCTTGAAATATATATGATGTTTATGTATAGAGGATTAGGTTCCGTGATGTTCTAGTATACGGTGTATGTGTTGGGATACATTAATATAGGTCCGCATGTGTAGAATTGTCCAAGGATCGAATAGTTCTATTGCTTTGAGTAGGATTAGGTTTGGACAAAGATTTTTTTTATATTAGAATCCACTCAATTCAAATTTAATTTAAATAATGAAAAATAATTTTAACATTTAAATTTAATTATAAAATATATAAAATAAAAAATAATTTTAATATTTTATTAATTTTTAAATAATAAAATGGACATTTTGGGTGGATTGAGTTAACCCAAAAATGAGCTTAGACTTTAAATAAAAGTTTGAAATCAGACTTCAGTTCAGTCTAACTTATGAACACCTCTAGATATACACCTCTAAATTCACATTCTTCATATTTCTTAAACATTTGTTTACTTGGTATTAAAATCGTTTTAAAGGCTTCTTTTTTTAAAATTATTAATATAAATTGTGAATTCATTGCCATGTTGAGTGAGATATGATTGGTTTTAATTAAAAATGGAATCAATTTTCTTATCTTTCAATACTTTTGCATTAAGCGAAGAATATTTGAAAATATTTTCATTTTAAATAAAAATGTGATTTACTCTAGAAAATATATAAATAAATGAATTTTTAGTTTATCCGGTCACAATTAAATATTGAATTCAACATAACTTTTTTTAAAAAAATTAAGACAACAGACGTTTAACAAGATACTAATTTTGGAGTTAAAACTTTGATGATGCAAAATTGACTCCCAAACCTAAATTTTGATTAGGATTTGAAGGTAATTCATTTTAAAAGATGATTTTGTAAGTGTGTGATGTATAATTACTTTAATTTATAAAAGAGAGTGTAAAAAAAAAGAAAAAAAGAACAGACACATTTGACTTAATTGCCTGATGTATAATTACTTTAATATTTTTGGATTATTTTCTAATTGTACCCTAAAAAATACACTAAACTACTATTGTCCTCCCAATAACCAAAAGCCAGTGTGGCTACATTTCAAAAGAAGATTTGTCATTCCCTCTGCTTGTTCATCTCCCAAATCACAACAATCCAAAATTATCTGAACAGAAAGTGTTGAAATACCAGAGATATCCATTTCAACTTTCTCAATCACAACCAAAAAAACCCCAAAATATTATCTCCCTCTAAAACATATACAAGATGAAATAAAAGAAATTAAGCTCCATTTTTGGGTATAATTCTACCCAAAAATAAAAAATAAAAAAAAATTCCAATTTCATTAACAAACTTAGAAGTTTCAAAACTTTCTTCATTAAGCCAACACAATAACCAAAACCCATTTCATCTTTGACTTCAAAGATTATTATTATTATTATTATTATTTGTTTCAGCTGGAATTTTGCAAAATTCAAGCCCTGGGTCATTTTGTTTTTATATCAGATCTGTTTATGTTGAAGCTTCAATCGGGTCATTAGTTTATTTTTATTGGATGGTAATGGATTTGGATGATTTCAGATCGGTTCTCGAAACAGCAGGTGTTGATGTGTGGACATTTATTGATACAGCAATCCTGGCGGCTTCTTTAGATTATGGTGAAGAGTTGAAGCAAAGGAGAGATGGGATTGTGGAGAGGCTTTATGCTACTTCCATGGTTAATGGATGTAAAACCTGTGATTTTGGTGAGAGATCAAATGGATATTCTGTTAATAAAGAAGGCAACCTCCATGAAAGTAAAGGTGGGGAAGGACGAAAAGGGTCACCTTTTAAACCTCAATCCGATAATGAAGATGATGATGTGGACCCTTGTGGAGGCGTGTTTGATGTTGAACAAAAAAGGGTCCTTGAAATTAAGGACCTTCTTGAAGTACCTGATCAGGTCTCTGAATCATTTTTTCTTTTTTTGCAATTGTATTGTCGGTTTAATATTTATGGATTTTGATTTGAATTATTACTTTTTATACAGTCTGAAGATTCTTTGGTCGATTTGCTTCAAAGCTTGGCGGATATGGATATAACATTTCAAGCTCTCAAGGTAATTATTAAGTGGAATGAATTTGTTTTCATTCATTTTTTTAGTTTCCTTTTTTAGTTTGATCCATCACCATCACCATTGCCATGTTTTGATTCTATCTTCAGGAAACTGATATTGGGAGACATGTGAACAAATTCAGAAAGCATTCATCAAATGATGTCAGGAGATTGGTGAAGCAACTTGTCAGGTTTTAAGCTTCAACTTTTTATTTTGCTAAGTATTTGTGTCCAACACTCCTGTTTGATACAAGGTGCGGAGATATTATCCTCCAAGGACGCTCTAAAACATGTAAAACTTTAAAAAAATTGTATATCTCGTACCCAACAATGACAGCCGAGTTCGAGTACCATAGCATAGCATATATGTATGAATGTTTTATTAAGTTTGTTCTAGTTTGAAAGACCAGTTCAAGGAAATTCGGTTATATGATTTGGTTCCTTGTTTTTTCAGGAAATGGAAAGATATTGTAGATAAATGGGTAATGGTGAATCAGCCAGGAGAACATGAATCTGCTGCACTTATGGGTAAAATTATATTATCTATACTGTAACATGAAGAACTGGCATCCATTTCAGACACATTTTTTCACATGGGTATGAAAATATGATTTTCTGAAGATGAACTTATTTATATTGAATACATACTCATATTCGACAGTCTCAAATTTAGAAAGCATGGATTTTTAGTTTTTGTGAGAATATTTCAAAGGTGAATGTGAATTGACATTTCATCAAGAGTTAAAAATGTGATATGAATATTGTATGAACAACAGATAGAGATTCACCACAGCAAAAGCTTCCTCAAAATGGTGGTCAACAGGTGAAAGGAATTATAATATACATAATATATATGTATATATTTCATGTGAAAGTTGTTTGAAAATTATGCTTTTGTCTTTCTAAGATTCTGCTTTGTTACAGGTTCCTGATGATGTCTACTCTCCAAACCCGCATAGTGAGTACAGAATTTGATTTGATATTTTCTTCGATTACTCATTTTTCTTGAAGTATTCGTGTTCGATGTCCAACGCATAGATACGAGAATTAATCTTTAAGAATCAACCAAATACATGAAAATGCTTGGAACAGCCTGATCATATTTGTGTTGGACATGTACTTATATATGGCACGAATATTTGATTCCGAATAACATTGTTTTGGTTAATCAGCCTTCTTTTTAATGCGATTTTGGATGACAATTGACAGATGGGAGTCTTGGTTTAAACAAGAATAATTCAGAACCTGAAAGGAAGTTAAAGTCAATCCCTCATCGAAAACATCCCCCAATTAGACATACTCACTCAACTCCTCCACAAAATGTGCAGGTATTAAATACATGCCAAATTAAAGCATGTAATTGCATTTACATGTCTTGACCATGCTTTGATTGTTTTTGACAAGTATTTTGCCAAATTGAACCGTTTCCACATTAGACACGATTTCGATACTTAGATACTTATTGATAGAAGTGTGCATGCTTCATAGAATTGCATCATTATGTTGTTGATAGACAGAGAGGTTTGATACCAAATTTATTAGAAGCAAAATACTTTCAAAAGGCACTTTGACATGTATGTTTGTCGAGTTGCCGTTCTGCTATTCTACTTGTCTTTTCCTTTTTTCTGAAGTTCTTGTATCCAATTCACTCGGAATGGAAATGGGGATTTGGTCCTCGAAGAACCCTACAAATATATGAAATGTTTAGGGAAAAATTGAATATACTCATGTTCGAAAGTTACATATGAATCCAAATAACATATTGTTTTGGAGGATTTTGTAGAGACAGAGAGAAGAAAAGGAAAGCAAATTTGACTCTGACAGGCTGGCTTCTGCAAGGAAAAGGCTTCAAGAAAGTTATAAAGAAGCTGAAAATGGTTTACTTTTCATCACTTGTTCCACAATTTCTTCAAATCTTTGAATCCCTCATCTGGGATTCATACTAAATGTGATTATGTTATTTTTGAAGCCAAAAGGCAAAGAACAGTACAAGTGATGGACATTAATGAGCTACCAAAACCCAAGAACGGTTTCTTTGCAAAAAACAAAGGAAGTGGCTCTCAAGGGAGGCACTGGTGATTTGGGTCATTGAATTTGGCTTTAAAGGCATCACATTTTTGTGTTTTTCTTTCTTCTTCTTCTTCATGTTTTTCGTTTTCTTTTTGATCATTGTATTAGAATAGGGGCCCCTCTTTATAACTATTATAGGTTACGTTTCTATGATAATGGTGATTGGGTGAATAATTTGGCTTAAAGGCATCCCATTTGTATGTTTTTGTTGTTTTTCCAGATCTTTTATAGGTCACCTTTCCATGTTCATGGATGTATGGTGAATTATCTATTGATCAGTTGAAATTCTTGAGGGCCACGGTCATCCATAGCCATTCAATTTGGGGATGTCATACTTTTTGTTTATATCCGGATTTTCTGTCTGGCCATGATCATCAGATACATACTAAATTCTTCAAATAAATAATTAAATTAAAAGTTACAAACGCATAACCTTAATTATTTAATCTTACTGAATTTTCACGTACACATACACATTTTATGGTATAGACTTAGATTTTGTAGATTGGATTCGAATGTGAGTATTTTTTTTTTTAAGGTGGCAACTAATAAAGATGGTAAAACTTTTAAAATGAGAATCAAGATGATCTTAATCATTAGATTAAAATAAATGGTTCTAAGTTTTAGATTTTGTATTTATTTTACATTATCAAAATAAAACCAATAACACCCAATCTTTTCTTCTTCTATTTTTCCTTCTTTTCGCCGTGTAATTAAAGTATTATGGTTTCAGATATATTTTTCTTTTTGGAGAAAAAAATGGATTGGGAAGCAATAAATTAGGTTATTAAGATTAATCAATTTGGTTATTAAGTGTATATTTTTCTTTGATTGAAAAAATTGATCGACCATTTCATTCTAAAAATTTAGGGATTGATTTCTCAGTTGATTTCAAGTAGGGTAAATTACACCACCAGTTATTCAACTTTGGGGTAGCTGACAAAACAATCACCTAAGTTTCATTTAGTCACTTAACTTTAGAAAAATAACAAAACAGTCGCTAACATTATCAAAAAGTGACATATTAGTCACTTATTAATATTTTTCGTCATTGTCTTAACGGGATCACTGATGTGGCAAGTTAATTAGTTGATGTGGCCAGTTAACTTGCCACCTTGGTGAAGCAATGGCAGGGTCAAGGTTTGACACAGGTTTAGGGAAAAAAATCTGAATAGTTGGGTTGGTTTAGGACAAAAAAATAGAAATTGATTGTGGTTAAGGGGAGGAGGAAAAGAAAATCGATTTGAGAAAAAATTAATAGGGATTTAGGTTAGAAATCGATTTGGGAATCGATTAACAAGGTTGGTTTAGGGTTAAAAAAATTGATTCAATAATTGATTAACATGGTCTAGGGTTAGAAATCAATTAATATTTTCTGTTTGGGGAGAAAAGAAGACAAAACGAGGAGCCTATCAGTGTTTTTGGTTCTCAACTACAATGGTCAATAGAAGAGAAGTTGCCAATGTTGTTACATCCATTGAAACGGGTAAATTTCTGTATTTAGTTTTTGAATTTTTGGATTTAGGGTTATTTTAATCTAGGGTTGTCTAGATTTAAAATTTGAAAAATGTTGCATCCACATAGGGTTATTTCAATTTAGTTTTTGATTTTTTGGATTTAAGGTTATTTCAGTTTTGGTTTCATTTTTTATTAACAAGCATCCAAAAAGGTTTTGATTTCATTTGTTATTAATATGGGTTTTAGGGTTTGCTTATTAAAGTGAATGGCAGATACTGTGTATGGTATGCCATGTGCATGATGCTGTGTATGTCATGTTTATTGTTTGTATCAAACAATATCAAGTTTGGTTACTAAGAGACAAATCTGTTCCTAGTTTCAAATATCAATTGGATTATATTTGTTCTTTAGATTCTATATTGTATTGGTTATTGTCTACCATTGCCTAGATTTAGGGTTAAAGTGTTTGGTAATTCTCTGCCATGTGCATGATAGAAATGACTGTGTTTGTATTAAATTATTTTTGTATTGATTATTGCCTGCCATGTTGTATTAAATTGTTTGGTCATTGCCTATGTTGCATTAAATTGTTTTGTTGTCGTCTGCCTTTATTGACTGTAAATTTGTTTAGCAAGTTTAATTGATGATAATTTTAATGAAGTGAAAAAGAAGTGTCTGATTTTGATATGTCTGATAGTGATGTGTCTGTTAATGATGTATTTGATAGTGATGTGTCTAATAGGATAAGGGTTAATCTAAATGGTTTAAACATGGATGATATAGAAGTAGGGGAACTATGTCATAGTGATGATTTTGGGAGGTTAGATATTGCACATGAATCTGACTTAAATGGCCAAAATTGGCCTGAGTCCAACCCAGACAATGACATGAGCAATCCTAAACTTCATGTTGAAATGTTATTTAAGTCCAAAGACAATCCAAAAGAAACTGCCAAGCAGTATGGTAGTTTGAATAGTTATTTTATTAATTTCCCAAAAAATGATCTAAAGAGGTTAAAGGTAGCCTATTGTGAAAAGCATTTTTGGTTCATATGGGCCTCTAGGCTGAACCTTGATGACCAGACTTGGAAAATTAGGAGTTCAAACCCTAACCATACTTGCTCTAAAGTATATAAAAATAAAAATGTAATCTCAGCTTGGATAGGTCAACATTATAAAGAAAAATTCATTGTTGATCTTGATTATTCTTTGACATCATTGCAACAAGATGTCAAAAGAGATTTCTTTTGCCTTGTCTCACTAACCAAATATAGGAGGGCTAAACTTAGAGCACTGGAATTAATTGAAGGAGCTCATAAGGCTTAATATGAGAAGATTTATGAATATTTGTTGGAGGTTAGGACCCAAAATGAGGGGACAACAACAATCTATTATCTGGATAACAGATTATTCCAAAGCATGTATGTTGTCTGCAAGCATGCAAAGATGGATATAGGGTTGGTTGTAGGAGGATAATAGGTTTAGATGGATATTTCTTGAAGGGCTACTTTGGTGGCTACCTATTGGCAGCTGTTGGGATAGATGCGAATAATGACATTTATTCTATTGCATATGCTACTGTTAAAAGTGAAAACCAAACATCATGGCTCTGATTTTTTGAGTTGCTCGCACTAGACTTGGAAATTGTGAGCTCATACCAGATATCTTTCATGTTTGACAAGAAAAAGGTAAAACTCCATTTGTCTACTTTGTTTTATATTGTTTCTGTTTAGGGTTTATGGTATGTCAAAGAATTAAACTGTATTTGTTCTATTTGCAGGGACTTTTAGAAGCAATATATATGTTGTTTCCTAATGTAGAAACAAGACATTGCGTTGGACAACTACATTAGAGGTGTGCATGGGCCGGGTTCGGGCCGGCCCAAAAAAATTTTTGGGCCCTTTTTTTAGGCCCGCGCCCAGCCCGACCCAAAATATGGGCCTGAAAAATTGTCCAAGCCCTGCCCGACGTAAAATTGGTAACCCGAGCCCGGCCCGGTGAATATTAATTTTTTAACTTATTTTATTAAAAAATAAAATATAATAAATTAAATACATTTAATAAAATAAAAACAAATATTAAAACAAGAAACAAATAAAAAGTGATAGTAAATCTATTATTATATATAATAGATTGCTTCCATGCCATTTTTACAGGTGCAGAAAAGTTAATTATTTCTTTAACCTTCATCAATATACTTTGAAATTGTGTTTGAAATTTAAACAAAAGGGAAATCGATCGGATTATTGTGGGAAAATACTCAGAAAGATGACACTTCTTTTAATAAAATTTTTAAAGTAACAGCTCTTATTAATTTGGAAATGCTTATACCATTTTCAAACTAACTGTAATAATTGAGTGAAAACAAATCACTCTTTAAATGCTTTTGAGAATAAACACTAACAAAAATCTAATCAGTTTCACCAATAATAGGGGTTGCAAAGTGCTAACGATAATCATTCAAAATACAATACGTAAAGCGCAAACGATGTGAAATGTAACATACACAATACATATGTCATAATTATGCAGTATTATTATCTATATCTTATGACATGTCATTTATACCTAACTAGTTTCACACTTGATTTACAATGGCTATTATTAATGTTCTTTATTTGTACAAAATTATAATCACATGATAAGCTATTAGCATCGCTAAAATGAAGTTAACCATACCTTTAACTTACCATTTAACATGTTCTTCAATCAAACAACAATAACACCATTATATAAATTCACTTTACATATATATAAATTCTATATTCAAGATAGTTCAGAAGGTTTTTAGTTCATCATTTAATAATTCTTTTCACATCCTTATATATAAAATGCCCCTACAGGAGGACTAAAAAGTTGACTATTATGTGCTCAACATTGACTAATCTCCATTCCTAGCAAATAAAATCATGTAGCAAACTATAGGATCTCAAAGATCATATCGGAATAATATTAAAAACGGCAACAAAACAATAAGAAGTAGTTATATTAAAATTGAAACAACTTGTTTGAACTAAAATAATAACCAAATTGATAATAAAACAAAAGTTCTACAATATCGAAATAATATTAAAAACGACAACGAAACAATAAAATACCATAAAAGAACAATAAAACAACACCAAAGTAGCACTAAACAAATCAAAAAAACAACAAAACGATTGCCAAATAGCATAAAAACAAAGACTAAGCAAAGAGAAAACCAACATCCCCAAAACAGTACCAAAAACCTGCAAAATATAATCAACCAACCAAAATATCTATACATTAACCAATTAACATATTTATTTTATAAGAAACTATAAATTGTAAGCTAAATTAAATTGTCAACAGTTAGAAAGGAAGGCAACCTAAAAAGCAACAGAAGAAACATCGTCCTCATCGTCATCGTCATTCTTGTCACTAATTTCTAACATGAAATAAGAATAAATAATTAGATTATCAAATTGATAAAAAATAATATAAAATTAACAATAAAACGAGAATAATAATTACCAGTTGAAAATCCCTTAGCTCGCATCCAATCATTAAGGCAAACAATGGCTTGAACCATTTTTGGCTTAAGTGAACTTCTCAAAGGTGTGATAACTTTCTTACCCATGCTAAAAGCGGACTCGGAAGCTACAGTCGATATTGGAATTGCCAAAAGATCACGAGCCAATAATGAAAGCTCATTATTTCGAACTGAACTTTTGCTCCAATAATCCAAAACATCTATTTGACTATTCAACTCAAGCTCCAGTTCTTCCAAATAAATGTCCAACTGTGACTTTTCACTCTTAGTGCTAGATTTATTTAAATACCGTTTATAATCATCACTCTCATCAAAATCTCCCCCAAAACCAACACTATTAACATTGTATTGCAAACTAGAATCAACAGGATCTTTATCTAAGCCATTAGAATTCTCGGCCAAAGAGGAAGACGTGGATTTGGATTTCTTAGCATACTCATCAAGCAAGAGTCTAAGATTGCTAAGAATGTTTTCAACAAAATCCGAAGCATGAATACCATAGATTGTAGTAAAGCAATACTGCACGTAATTCAACTTGTAACGATGATCTAAAATTGCAGCACACGACAATATCAACGAATACTCAGCCCAATATTTATCAAATTTCTCTTGCATTTGTTTAACCATTGGAGTTAAAAAAGAATAAGAACCTTTAACACTATCAAGCAAGACTTTGTGAACCTTCCAAACCCCTCTGAAATAAAGATTGGCCGTCAGATAATTAGAACCAGAAAAAATACAAGTCACATCATAAAAGACATTCAAAAATTTGCAAAGAACAGCAACATTTCTCTACTCCTTGTCAGAAAGTGCAAACATTTTATAGTCTTTGTCCCGTTGGCCCCAATAATCTAGCACATCTTTATAGTAGAGAGAAGATTCAAGCATCAAATAAGTAGAATTCCATCACACACACACACATCTTGACGCAACTTTTTGGTCACATTCAAATGAAAACATTTGTCGGCCACATCATAAAATCTTTTCCTACGAATTCCCGACTTTTTTATGTACTTAATTCCATTTTGAATCTTACCAACATCATCATCAGCAAGTTCCAAACCAGCTTTAACTATAAGATTTAAAATATGTGCACAACATCTAACTTGAAAAAAAGTACCATCACACAAAATAGCTTGGTTCGCACGAAAACGATTTTTAAGAGAAGAAACCAACACATCATTATAAGAAGCATTATCCAAAGTGATGCTAAAAAATTTCTTTTTTATACCCCATTGAGATAAACATAAAACAATTTCATCCGCTATGTTCAACCATCATAAGGAGGAAATAAAGCTCTAAACCTTATGATTCTCTTTTGTAGCTTCCAATCTTTATCAATCCAATGTGCAGTAATGCAAATATATTCATTATTAGTATGCTCTGAATTCTAATTATCAGAAGTTAGACAAATTAAACCGGGTGCTTTAGCTAACTCTTCTTTAACATGATTTCTCTCTTTTGCATAATACATTAGGACATCCCTAGCAGCTGTCCATCTACTTATATTCTTAAAATTAGGACAGCAATTCTCATCATGTATCTAAATCCCGGTTCTTCAACTGTCCTAAATGAATGCTTGCCACACACAAGAAAAGTAGAAACAGCTCAACGACACTCATCAGCATGAAACTTGTAGTTTTTTTATAGATGGATCACCTCCTAATGATGGTTGATTGACTATGGTGTATTGAGTGATGTCCTTATTAACTTTTTTCAAACATTGATTTAGATGACGTCTTAAATGAGAGGTTCCACTAGACGATTTAGCAGAAAAGATACTTTTACAGTGATTACATTATGCCTTCAATTCATTTTTGTCCTCGCATTCAAGCTTTGTCATTTCAGCCCACACCTTTGAAGTGGTAGACTTTTGACGTTTGGTAGCACTTTCATACTCATTAAACCCATCGTCCACATGTATAGGAGTGTTCAAACTAGCCATAGTCATAAAAACTCAAGTCCTGGAATCCAAATAAACCAAAAGTTAATATAATTGTTCAACAATTATATATAATATATAAATCATTTATAAATGATATGGATAAGACAAAATGTGGCATATGCTGCTAAACTAAAATGGGATATAGATTACATTTAAAATGTGCCATCAAAGGAGCAAAGCAGAATAAATAAAAAATTATTAGTTTGAGGTTTTAATATATATTTACACAATTATAGGATTTCAGTTCATATTATTTGGTGGAACTTAAACATGATTGTTCAAGGAATAAGAACATTCACCTAAATCAACAATGTCAAAGTTTCAGTGATTAATTAAAAATTATTTAGGGTACAACTACAATTTGTAATTACAATTATTATGTATAACTGATTATTAGACTCAATGCATAAAGGTAATTACAATTATAATCAACACATTTCATGTAAGTACAGTTAAAATTAAACAATTACAAGCACAATAGATAAAAATAATAATCTAAATAAGGCACAACACGAATGTAATGAAGTTTAAAATATGATAAAATTTGAATTGAAATCCTATAATTGTGTAAATATATATTAAAACCTCAAACTAATAATTTTTTATTTATTCTGCTGTGCTCCTTTGATGGCACATTTTAAATATAATTTATATCCCATTTTAATTTAGCAGCATATGGCACATTTTGTCTTATCCATATCATTTAATTAATCACTGAAACTTTGACATTGTTGATTTTGGTGAATGTTCTTATTCCTTGAACAATCATGTTTAAGTTCCACCAAATATTTCACTGACCATATGCTGCTAAACTAAAATGGGATATTAAAAAACTTAGAAAACTTATACCATAGACTAGGCTTAAATAAATAATATGAACGATTTATTTTGCTTGCTCTAATTTTTTGAACTGTCAAATCTTTCAAATTTCAAAGCAAGGGAAAACACAACCCAACAATTTTATCATCCTCCTTTTCTTTTTCCTCCATTTTTTAAAATAAAAAAATAAAAAAAGATGTATCTACCTTGTCACCGATAAACCCTAAAGGAAGAAGAATAATCGGAGTTAAAGGGAGAGTATACACAGAGGAAAGCTGCATACACTAAACACCATCGCTTTGGCCTAACGATAGATCCTTTGATCCATTCCCATTTACAAAGATCAAAGGATTGCAATTATTAGGCCTTCCATCAAAATCTATTCCAGAAATTTATTTTTTCTTTTTGTATAATTCTTGGGCTGAAATAAAGAAAAAAAAAAATAAAAATAAAGAGAGAAGTTGTTCAGGTCACTGAGCCCTCAAAGAATTGTTGAGGTATTAACACTAGACAAAGTCTAATTTCAAATTATGTTACTTCAAATTTTCATTTTTACATATTAGGATCCAACACTTGTACACTTTCAATCCGACACAATTGAAATGATAAAGTTAAAAAAGAAGAAAAAGAAGAAGAAAAGGCTTACAACTTACTGTGTTGTTGTGGCCGGGAGGTGGAGACTGCTGGATCGGAAGAGGTGGTGGCCAGTCATGAGTCGTGCGTGAGTTAGGGATTTTGGAAATAGGAAATGGGGAGGAAGAAAGGTAAAGTCAGCAAAATGAAAAACAAAAAAGAAAGGTAAAGAAAGACTAAAACGCGTAACTTAAAAATTAAAAAAATTATTTAATATATTTCGGGCCGGGTCGGGCCCGGGCCAAAAAACTCTTACCCGAGAACGGGCCTCATTTTCTATCCAAGCCCATTTTTTGGGCTTATATTTTTACCCGAACCCTCCTATTTTTCGGGCGGGCCTTCGGGCCGGGCTGGGTGGCCCAGCCCATGCTCAGCTCTAAACTACATGCTAATTTAAAGAAAGTTGATTTCCAAACAAAGGAATTGAAAGATTTACTTTGGAAACCTGCCATCGCAAGCACTCTAAGGGATTTTGAGGATGTCATGGCTGAATTGAAAAATACCAATCAACATGATTATGATTGATTGAAGGAAAAGAACCCTACTCACTGGTCAATGTCTCACTTCTCAATTGGTGAATAATCTTTCTGAATGCTTTGACAAGGTAAACCCCTATTTTTTTACGTTACTTTTAATCATTAAGGACATACAGTTCACTAATTCTTTATGTTGCTTACTGGTAGGTGATATTGGAAATTAGGATTAAGATTATGTTGCTGATTGTCAAGAAACAAAAAGAAGCTGATAAAATTAAAGGAATCTTGTGTCCAAGGATTAGGAAAAATTTGGATGTCAATATCAAAGATTCACTAAGGTAAATTTACCATTTTTAATATATTGATGCCTTTAATCTGCCTCGTGTATAATTGCTGATGGGGCTGATCAGATGTTGTTGGATCAATACATGTATGTCTTTATTCTGCAATTTTTTTAATATATTTATGCTTTGTGTATGATTGTTGGTGGGGCTTGTCGAAACCTTCCTGGATTGAAAAAGGGCGGGAATCGACATTGGGTTTTAAAAAAATGATAAAACGAGAGTCGCCACCGATTTTATTGGGTGTGATCGGATCACCATTGTTTTAATAAAACTTTTGATTTACTAAAACATTATTTTTGTCTACGAATTTTGAGAAAATGGATTCGAGAGTCGGTTACGTGCGAGGAAGGGTTAGCACCCTCGTCATGCCCAAAATTGGTACCGATTTGATCAATTAATGTTCTCATGTTGAAAGTTGAAAATTTTAAAACAATTTAAAAATTCGACCTCTTTTGGAAATATTTGCGTTTTCTTGAATTAAATCAAGATCTCCTCGTTTCGAAGGAATGAAATATCACATCCAATACTTTAGGACATGATAGTTTAAATCCTCGAGCCCAAGATCATCTCATAGCTCTCCCGAATTACAAATTGGGACTTTCTCGTTCCAAAGGGATTAAAATATCACATCCAATTCTTTAGGACATGATAATTTAAATCCTTGAATTCGAGATCATCCCATGGTTTTTCGAATTGAAAATCAAGATCTTCTTGTTCCAAAAGAATAAAATACCACATCCAATACTTTAAGACACGATATTTTAAATCTTCGAACCCAATCCCATAGTTTTCTCGAATTGAAAATCAAGACTTTCTCGTTCCAAAGGAATTAAAATATCATATCCAATACTTTAGGACACGATAATTTAAAACCTCGAATCCAAGATCGTCTCATGGTTTTCTCGAATTGAATATCAAGAATTTCTCGTTCCGAAGGAATGGAATATCACATCCAATACTTTAGGATACGATAATTCGAATCTTCGAATTCAAGATCATCTCATAATTCCTGAGTCTCATGCATTAAAAAATATCAAAAGGATATTCGAGTATTTGTCCAAACAAAAAAATGAAACCAGGCATGTTAGGACACGTTTTCTCGAATTTTCAAGCATCGAATATTGCCTTTATTTTAAGAAATTAATTTTATATTAGGTAAAAGTCAATAAGCACGAATTTGTGAAAATGAGAAAGACATGAATCGCAGTATTTACACGCACAACGGAATAATAATAATTACATAAACAAGCCAAAGATAAAAGAAATAATGAAAATAAAAGTGAAAATGGAAGTAAAATAGTAATAATAATAATAATAATAATGTAATAATAATGATAATAATAATGACATGAAATATGTACAATGGAAATATATAAATATAGTAATAATAGTAATAATGAAAATAGTAATAATAACAATCATAATAATAATAGTAAATATAATAACGATAACAATAATAATATATAATAATATAATATTACATTAATAAACGGATAATAATAAATAAATAAAAGTAAAAAAAATGACAATAATAATGATAATAATAATAAGAAGAAATTTTAGCTAAGTTAGAAACAGTAATTGTAATAAAAAGGGCCAAATTCAATAAAAAAATAAAATTTCGAGGCGAATTTAAAATAAAAGAAAGAGGAAAGGTCCATTTTGTGGTGCGATAAAAGGTGGGGGGACTAAAAGGAATAATAGCCCCTTTCTTTAGAACGCCCAGCATTGAAGTGGACCAAAATTAGAAGTTTAAAATTAACAAGGGTAGATAAAAAAAATAAATGGGAAGAAAATAGGACTATATTGAAATGCGGCGCAAAATAGGAAGGACCGTCCGCGTAATTAGCCCCTTTAAATGAAAAAAAGCGGATCTTCTCCTGGGACGGGTCGGATTCGTGTCGGCCCCCAAAACGATGCCGTTTTGGGCGTCTAGGGGACCCTAATGGAGCAATGTCGTGTCGTTGTTTTATAAAAGGCCCTAAAACTTTTTTTTTGTTTCATTTATCATACATCTCTAAAAAAAAATCAAAAAGGGTTTCTAAAATTCTCTGCATCCTCTGGGACGAACCCAAATTCTGGTGAAGGGGCCGCCGTGCGCTGCCGTATGCGGCGGTGGGGAGACCAAAAGTCTCATTTTTTCGGCAGATCTAAAAGGTACGTTCCTTCTTACTTTCCTTTTTTTAAAAAAAACTTGTTTTGATAGATAAAAGAGATAGACGAAGAGCAATATGTGTACGCGAACAGTTTCGAAAAGTCAAAGAGAAAGAAAATAAAAATAAAAGAAACCTACTGTTTCAAACGAAAACTCGTTTTTTTTGACTTGATATTTCTCTGGTTTGATCTTTTTTGTGCATTCTTCCTTTTTTATTGATCGAAAAAAAAAGTCCCGTACAATGAAATTGATTCGGCTTTTATAGCCGAAAAACCTAAAAATAATGTGTTCTTTGCTTCATTTTTTTTGCAAGCGCTAGTGGAGCAGTTGGAGGAGATGGTGGCCGACAGTGGTGCGCTCGTGGGTGCTGCGGCGCTGGTGGATGAGTGGAGGCCCTAGTGGGTTGCGGCGCTAGGGTTTTCAGAAACCCTAGCTTCTTCCAAAAATTTTTAGTTTTGGGGCCTATTGGGCTTGTTTGTTATTGGGTCAAAGGGTTGAGAAATGGGCTGTTTTATTTGTTTTATTGGCTTGGTATTGGTTTTGTAATTAGGCTCCAGATTTGTTTGGTAAATGGACTGTAATTTTGGACATTTCTTAATTTGGCTTATTTCTGGCTAAATTTTAAGTTGTAAATGGGCCCATGGGCAAAAATTGGTTACTACAACTGCCCCTCTTTGCTCATTGTCGTGAAATGAGAATAGAGCAAAGACAATAGAAGAACCAATTTTGCCCGGTCTTGGCCAGGCCTTGATTGTTCGGGTGCTTTTCTTTGCCAGGTAGCCTCAAAATCCACTGTAACTTGTTGCTTTGATTCACTCCAATGCTATTTCCGAGAGATATGACCTGTAGCTTCAATTTGCTCTTGCTCAATCTTCTTTGTCCACTGGAACTTCGAGGCAATGAATCTGAAATTTCCAATTTGCTCAAGACGACTTCAGTCTTTAGTTTGTAAGTGCCTCTCAGCGTGCAACCTCAGCGTGCAACCTGAAGCTCAACTCACCTCTCATAATATGAGTTGATTTTTGATAACTGAACTTGAAAAACAGAAATTAAAAAAATACCTCAGCGTGCGACCTGAGGAATTGATTTTTGCAAACAGAAATTGAAAAACAAAAATTGAAAATACCTCAGTGTGCGACCTGAGGAGTTGATTTTTGCAAACAGAAATTGAAAAATAGGAATTAAAAATACCTCAGCGTGCGACTTGAGGAGTTTATTTTTGCAAACAGAAATTGAAAGACAGGAATTGAAAATACCTCAGCGTGCGACCTGAGGAGTTGATTTTTGCAAACAGAAATTGAAAGACAGAAACTAAAAATACCTCAGCGTGCAACCTGAGGAGTTGATTTTTGCAAACAGAAATTGAAAAACAGAAATTGAAAATACCTCAGCGTGCGACCTGAGGAGTTGATTTTTTGCAAATAGAAATTGAAAGACAGAAATTAAAAACTCCTCAGCGTGTGGCCTGAGGAGTTGATTTCTGCAAATAGAAATTTGAAAAACAGAAATTAAAAATACTTTAGCGTGTGACCTGAGGAGTTGATTTTTGAAAACAGAAATTGAAAACGTATCATCTGGTGGAACTCGGATGCCTTCTTTCTCCTTGGTTCGGTACAATTATCGTCAAAACTTCTTGCTTTACTAGCGTAGCTGTATGTGTCATGCGTGATGTTATCATGATATGCACGTGCTGGTCTTAAATGCTCTTATGCCTACATGATTATGCCATGCGCCCTGGGCTTGTTTGTCATATCTCTTTTCGTTACGACTTTCATGATGACCTGCATTCATTGCTTCGATTCTCGACTTTCCTTTCAGGTTTTGTACTCGTCCTCAAGCTTTACGAGTAATCTATGTTTCCCGTATATTCCCCTTTTGCCCCCCGTTGAACTTTGTCCTTGCTTTGAGGCTCTTGTACTTACCAAATTCTCATCTAGGTAATGCTCAACATTTCTTTTGTTTAGAGTGTGTAATTTCATTATTCATCATTTAAATGAACCAAACATGAGATGCATGAAAATGACAAGTAGGTATGAAAGGGGTACCTCACACTTACCTATTTCAAAGGCAATGAGCAAAGAAAATTGACAAGGAATAGTTTAATAAAGAAAACATTATAAATACAGGAAAGCAGATTCAATTGTCACAAATGTTCTAGATATTCAACGCATGAACTTCTCCACGTCTCTTGATCCTAGATCCTTTCGAGCACAGCTTCTTGTGTAGAAGATTTTGAGCCTCCGAGTCTGCTTCAAATATTAATATCTCGCCATTTGGCTTCCTGTTCAAATTGCCCTTGCTCTTCGAGCCCAAATCTGCTTCCTTAGGAAGCTCCTTCGAGTTTAACCTCCAAAACCTTTTTGTTTATCAAGACGCCCTTTTCGGGTTTTTGTCTTGATCCTTTTTTTTAAGCATAGTACTTCTTGACGGCGTCTGAGTTCACTGGATTTGGTACCTCTTTCCCATCCATCTCAGTGAGAATCAACTTCTAGTTGGACTTCTCTTCTAGTCTAATTGTACCTACGCGTTAAAATAAATGTGTTAAGCCGGTGAAGGCTTAGTAAGCACTACAAGAATAATTAAATAAGCAATTATAACAGAATATTTTAACTCAATCAATTATTGCATATCTTCTCACATATAAGTCATGTCAACTATGCATTACTTTAAATAAATTTAACTTATCTTTTGTAAGGTATTAAACTTATCTTAACACCTCAGTGATTCACTTTTGTTCTCAGTTCACATTCTTAGCCCAAAGTAGACTTTATAGAACACACCGGATATACGGAACAAATACAGAGGTGCATTATGATGCACAAGTGAACAGAGAGCACTGACGTGCTAATAATCAGAGAGCACCAACGTGCTAATATCAGAGAGCACCAACGTGCTAATATCAGAGAGCGCGCTAAAGTTCCTTAATGGCATGCCACTAATATCCCAGTAGTTCTAAATTTCGTCTACTTGGGCATTAAAGCTGAATCTCATATATTTAAATAATTCACATAAATATTTCAAAAAGGATTGTAACACCCCCTACCCGTATCTGTTATTGGAATAGAGTAGGAGGTATTACGAGTTCTTCAACATTTTCGAATAATTCTCGAGTCATTTATTGTTCATATTCAAAATAATCATAACGTCCTCTATTGGGCCTCGAAGCCCAAAAACATACATTAGAGCCAACCGAATTAAATCGGGATCATAGGAATTTTTCGCAAAATCCTAAAACTTTCCTACATTGGTTAACGTGCTTTAATATTAACAAACTTATTTTCTCGACATGTCTCGCTTCAATTTATTACTTGTCCTAATACACATAATTTTCTGTATCAACGTATCAAAGATAGTATTATATTTACATGTCATGATACATATCATTCTCTTATTGTTTCTTCATAAATATAAATTGTTCAATTTATTATGACAATATTTCATGTACCATCATTTTCATGAGTTTAGTGTATATTTATTCCAAAGAGTGCTTCATAATCTTGAATATGCATAATTATCGAGCAAATTTCACATACATGTATTTTCCATGCCATATTTCAATGTATCAAATAATTATCATTTCTATGTCTTTCAAGTTTAATTTCATGATTTCAAGTACTTGTCATTTTCTATATTTATCCCGTTGAATTTCTCGAATTTGATGGATTTTCTAGTAGTACACTTATAGTGTACAAATCCAGTCCGTCAATTCATGTTCATGTGCGCACATTTCCATTTCCCGAGAGAGCACACTCATGAACCTCATCCTTACAATGGGATTACAGTCCCAGCTAAATCCTGTAAGAGAGCACACTCCCGCGAACCTCATCCTTACAAATGGATTACGACCCGAGCTAAATCTCAGTAATATAAACTCATAGAGTATTGTCGGGATTACCACCCAAAGCTAAATCCCACGCAACGACAATTACTCTAATGAGCTTGGATCTCAATTACACCCAGCTAAATTCGGACTCCCATTCGGATTACCCGTCCAAGCTAAATCCATTTTCCACATATTCTTCTGGGAGGGCTATATCGGGATCACCCGTCCGGGCTAGATCCTTTTCACACATATTCTTCTGGGAGGGCTATATCGGGATAGGATCACCCGTCCGGCCAGATCCTTTTTACCGTCAATTCCTTTTCAAATGATCCATCGAATTTTCCTTTCATTCAACCGGGATTTCTTCCCTTTTTATCAAATATATCAATGTTTCATCAATTTTCATACAATGAACGTTCAAATTATATTCACATCAATAACATACATTTCAAACATTTAAGAATATAATCCAAGTTACATGAACTTACTTCGTTGCTTGCCCATGTTTATAGTTTCACTAATTTGATGTCTTCTCTTTTCCATGTTCAAATCTCGTATTTGAGTTATCCGGATAAATTTGATCATCATTTTCATTCATTTCATATTCTAATACATTCAATTAATGCTCTAGGCAAAATTACCATTTTGCCCCTAAATTTTTAATTAATGATGATTTCATCCTTAGATTCGAAAAAATAAAATTCTTGTAATTTAATCCTTGTTCCAAGCCTAATTATTCTCATATATATCGACAACAACAGCCCATGAATTATATAAAGTATCGAATTTTCCATAATTTCAACACTTTTCAATTTAATCCCTAAAACATATTTTCACCCTATCTTGATCTAAATTAATAATTTCATTCAATTTTATAATTTAAATAATAAAATAATCCATTTCATGCAATTTGGTCATTTTGACATTTTTACAAAATTGCCCATAAAGTTTTACTTTTATTCAATTTAGTCCCTGAGCCTAGAATATGCTAGCTAAATACTCATATATATTTTCCTCCTCCTCCTCTCCATTCCACATCCTTAATGTATATAACATGCTATAAGTAACATTATCAATAATTTCATTAATTACTCATAAGTATATTCAAAACTGTCCATTTGAGTTATAGTCACTAAATTATTTATTTCCAGAGCTACAAAACTCCAAATGAAGAACCGTTAATTTTTCCTGAAACTAGACTCGCATATCTTCTTGCCATAAAATTTTCAGAATTTTTGATTTAGCCAATTAGTACAGTTTATTCTTTAAAGTCACCCCTGTTCTACTGTCTGGCAGTTCCGACCCTTCTTCACTAAAAATTAATTATCTTTTTATATAGAATTCATATGATGTTATAGTTTATTTCTTCTAAAACTAGACTCATTAAGGAATCTAACCATATAAATTATGTTCCCAAATTATTTTTGTACAATATTTGATGATTTTTCCAAGTCAGAACAGGGGATCTCAAAATCACTCTGAACCAGTCTTACCAAAATCTAAATATCTCAGAATACAGAATTCCTTTGCTTTCCATGTTTCTTTCATATGAAAATAGACTCAATAAGATTTAATTCTATATCTCACTCAACTTCTAATTCAATTTCTACAATTTTTTGTGATTTTTCAAAGTTAGACTACTGCTGCTGTCCAAAACTGTTTTAATGCAAAATGTTAATTATCAAGTTTGTAACACCTTTATTTCCTTCTCTACAACATTTCCCATTACTTTCTCTTATTTTCCTTCACTAACATATCAAGAACATAAAACTTTATATAAGAAAACTCTACATTAACATCATTTCCATGCTTTTTCCACAATATCAAACTTAAAAATATATTGAAAACATGATGTTCTTACCTTGTTTTATAGATTTCAATCTTTAACTTGATTTTCTCTCTCCTCCAGCTTCTATTTCTTGAATCAAACTTGATATTCTTGCTCCCTATAGTCTCCTTGTCATCTTTCTCTCTTGATGGCTATGGAAATTCTTTTGAATTCTAAGTGAAAATGATGGATTTTTGGTGAAAGGACTAATTTGTAAAGAAAGCAAAACTTTCTTTTCTTTCTCTTCTTCTCACGTTGGTTTGCATGGGAAAGAGATGATGATAATTCATCATCTTTCCTTCCTTATATACTACATAAATAATAATAAAATAATGATAAATAATAAAATATCTTATCAAAATAAAATAATATTTATCTAATTAAATAATTATAAAATATCATCACTATCATCATTACTTTCTAGATTTCTCTCTCTTCTAATTGACCATTTTGCCCTTTGTGATCTTTTAAAATTCCATCCTTGAATCATCACATAATTTGGTAAAATTATGATTTAGTCCTCATAATTCTTTACCTATTCAATTTGGTCCTAATTCATCCATTTCCTTTAGTTTCTAGATTATTCCACCCCTAAAATATTTGCACTATTGGTCCTTTAACTTTTTCATACTTACACTTTAACCCCTCAAATTTTGAGTATTTACACTTGGGCAACAATACTTTTCTCACTTTACAATTTAGTCCTTTCTTGAATTAATAATGTAATATATCATAATATACTTCCGAATATTGACATAATCTAAATTTTTCTTTTTTTTCGCTTTATTTCCTTATTATATCAAAGATAATATCTTACTGTAAATTTTTTTTTTTTTTTGGGGTATTACAAGGATAAATAACAATAATTTAAAATTCTTGTAGTACTTATAACAAAAAGGTTGAAATGATATATGTTATTCTTCCTTCACTCCTTAACCTTCTCTTTTCCTTTTTCTTCAATTCGGTCCTCTCCTTTCTTTTTCAATTAAACATCCAAGCTTTAAATCATCAATTTCTCCTTTTTCTTTCTTTCTCTTTTTCTTCCCCTGCTTTCGTCTTGTTCTCTGTTTCTTTTCTGTTCTTCTTTCTTTTACTTTCTCTTTTACTTTGTATGGTAGAAAATGTAGAACACCGTTATATTGGATAGAGCTCAGTGAAAAGAAGATACATGGGGTTGATTTGATCCGGGAAACAGAAGAAAAAGTAAAGGTGATTCGGGATAGTTTGAAAGCAGCATCTGATCGTCAAAAATCATATGCCGATCTTAAACGAAAAGAGATTGAATTTTAGGTAGGTGATAAGGTATTCCTAAAAGTATCTCCTTGGAAGAAAGTTCTCCGATTTGGGAAGAAAGGCAGCTCAGTCCAAGATTCATTGGGCCGTATGAGATCTTAGAACGGGTTGGTCCAGTTGCTTATCGGATAGCCTTACCACTGAAGTTGGATAGAATTCATAATGTTTTTCATGTCTCAATGCTACGAAGATACCTGTCTGATTCATCTCATGCGATTACTGCTGAAGTAATAGAAATCCAACCGGATTTAACTTATGAAGAGGAGCCAATTAAGATACTTGCTCGGGAAGTAAAGGAATTGAGAAACAAACGGATTCCGTTGTTAAAAGTCTTGTGCAAACATCATAATTCGAAAGAAGCAATATGGGAAAGAGAGGAAACAATGAAATATCAATATCCACAGTTATTTACGTTAAGTAAATTTCGAGGATGAAATTTATTAAGCAGGGGAGAGTTGTAATGGCCTAAATTCAAGGTTATCAGAACAATGGTTTCGCAACCATAAATCCGATTTAAAAAGAAATTTATTTCAATATATTTGTATGAATATTTTTTATAAATATTTATAAAATGTTAGTAATGTGGTATTAAAATTTCGTTAGAAAATTCTAACGACATATGGTCCTTCTTTACGACATATGGTCCTTCCCAATTCGGTGCCCATTTTCCTCGAAAGTCTTTTTGTATTGGGAGAATCTTTCTCAGCACGAGTTCTCCTTCGTGAAATTCTCTTGGTCGCACCTTCTTGTCATGAGCTGTGATCATTCTCTTCTGGTACATCTGTCCATGACAGATTGCTTTTAAGCGTTTTTCCTCGATCAGATTTAGTTGGTCATATCGAGCTTGAACCCTTTCTGATTCTTCTAATTTTGTCTCCGTTAAGACTCGTAAAGAGGGGATCTCAACTTCGATGGGCAGCACAGCTTCCATTCCATAGACCAGAGAGAAAGGAGAATCTAAGTTCGTCCCAGAGAATGCAGAGAATTTTAGAAACCCTTTTTGATTTTTTTTAGAGATGTATGATAAATGAAACAAAAAAAAAAAAGTTTTAGGGCCTTTTATAAAACAACGAAACGACGTTTCATTAGGGTCCCCCAGACGCCCAAAATAGCGTCGTTTTGGGGCCGACCCGAATCCGACCCGCCCCAGGAGAAGATCCGCGTGTTTTCGTTTAAAGGGGCTAATTACGCGGACGGTCCTTCCTATTTTGCGCCGCATTTCAATATAGTCCTATTTTCTTCCCATTTATTTTTTTATCTACCCTTGTTAATTTTAAACTTCTAATTTTGGTCCACTTCAATGTTGGCCGTTCTGAAGAAAGGGGCTATTATTCCTTTTAGTCCCCCCACCTTTTATCGCACCACAAAATGGACCTTTCCTCTTTCTTTTATTTTAAATTCGCCCTAAAATTTTGTTTTTTTTATTGAATTTGGCCCTTTTTATTACAATTACTGTTTCTAACTTAGCTAAAATTTCTTATTATTATTATCATTATTATTGTCATTTTTTTTACTTTTATTTATTTATTATTATTCGTTTATTAATGTAATATTATATTATTATATATTATTGTTATCATTATTATATTTACTATTATTATTATTATTATTATTATTATTATTATTATTATGATTGTTATTATTATTATTACTATTTTCATTATTACTATTATTACTATATTTATATATTTCCATTGTACATATTTCATGTCATTATTATTATCATTATTATTACATTATTATTATTATTATTACTATTTTACTTCCATTTTTACTTTTATTTTCATTATTTCTTTTATCTTTGGCTTGTTTATGTAATTATTATTATTCCGTTGTAAGTGTAAATACTACGATTCATGTCTTTCTCGTTTTCAAAAATTCATGCTTATTGACTTTTACCTAATGTAAAATTGATTTCTTAAAATAAAGGCAATATTTGGTGCTTGAAAATTCGAGAAAACGTGTCCTAACATGCCTGGTTTCAGTTTTTTTGTTTGGACAAATACTCGAATATCCTTTTGATATTTTTTAATGCATGAGTCTCAGGAATTATGAGATGATCTTGAATTCGAGGATTTGAATTATCGTATCCTAAAGTATTGGATGTGATATTCCATTCCTTCGGAACGAGAAATTCTTGATATTCAATTTGAGAAAACCATGGGACGATCTTGGATTCGAGGTTTTAAATTATTGTGTCCTAAAGTATTGGATGTGATATTTTAATTCCTTTGGAACGAGAAAGTCTTGATTTTCAATTCGAGAAAACTATGGGATAATCTTGGATTCGAAGATTTAAAATATTGTGTCTGAAAGTATTGGATGTGGTATTTTATTCTTTTGGAACAAGAAGATCTTGATTTTCAATTCGAAAAACCATGGGATGATCTCGAAAGCTGTCGAAACCACCCCCTTTTTGAAAAGGTGGGAATTGAACTTAAGTTTTTAAAAAATGATAAAACGGGAGTCACCACCGATCTTTATTTGGTGTGATCGGATCACTTTTGTTTTAATAAAACGTTTTGGTTTACTAAAACAATGTTTTTGGTCCGTGAAGTTTTGAGAAATCGAGTTCGGGAGTCGGTTACGTACGAGGAAGGGTTAGCACCCTTGCCACGCCCAAAATTGGTACCGATTCGATTAATTAATGTCCTCATGTCGAAAGTTGAAAATTTAAAAAGAATTTAAAAATTCGACCTCTTTTGGAAATATTCGCATTTTTCTTGAATTAAATCAAGATTTTCTCGTTTCGGAGGAATAAAATATCACATCCAATACTTTAGGACACGATAATTTAAATCCTCGAATCCAAGATCATCTCCTAGTTTTCTCTAATTGAAAATCAAGACTTCTCTCGTTCTAAAGGAATAAAATATCACATCCAATACTTTAGGACACGATAATTTAAATCCTCGAATCCGAGATCATCTCATAATTTTCTGAAATTGAATATCAAGACTTTCTTGTTCCAAAGGAATAAAATATCACATCCAATACTTTAGGACACGATAATTTAAATCATTGAATCCGAGATCATCTCATAGTTTTCTCAAATTGAAAATCAAGACTTCTCTCATTCCAAAGGAATAAAAGATCACATTCAATACTTTAGGACACGATAATTTAAATCCTCGAATCTGAGATCATCTCATAGTTTTCTCAAATTGAATACCCAGACTTTCTCGTTCCAAAGGAGTAAAATATCACATCCAATACTTTAGGACACGACATTTCGAATTCCCAAGAATAAGCTTTTTTGTTTTATAAAATGTATTTGTTTTAAAAGGGTATTTGGTTATTTAGATTAAACAAGAAGAATCGAAACCCAATACTCTAGAGTACGATCTCTTGAATTTCTAAACACGGAATATTGCCTTTGAGAATGAAAGCAATTTTGTATCGTGCAAAAATTAATGTAACACAAGTTTATAAAAGTGAAAAGAACCAAATCATGATATTAACAGGTATAATAATAAATGAATAGTATGAATAATAATAATAAGAATAATAGTAAGAGTAGTAAGTGTATATACAAGTAATAGTACAATAATAGCAATAATAGAAATAATAATAACATAATAATAATAGAAATAATAACAATAATAATAATAATAATAATAATAATAATAATAATAATAATGATATGAAACATGTACGATATAATAATATAAATATAGTAATAAATATATAAACAACAATAATAATAAAAATAATAATAAAAATAATAATAATAATAGTAGTGAAATTACAAAAATAATGAAAAACGGACTAAATTGAATATTAAAGAAAATAAAAGGGATAAATTATAAATGGTAAAATGATTAAACTGAAATGTGCGCAAGATGTAAAAGGACCAAGAATGAAATTTACTCGATTCGTTAAATGCAACATTCAAATAAGGACTAATTTTAAAACTGCGTAAAATTTTTTGGGCGCAATTAAAATAAAAAAATCTAATTTAAATACACCGAAAATGTGGAAGGACAAAAAGGGTAATTAACCCAATCAATAAAAAAAGCGCGGATCCTCTGGCCGGGTCGAGTCACGCGCGCGGGTGGGGGCCTAAACGGCGTCGTTTTGGCGCCTGGACTCCCAACCCCAAAACGGCGCCGTTTTGTTCTGCTATAAAAGGCCATTTCCCCCTTTTTTTTTTCATTTCTGCTGTGGGTTTTTTTAAAAAAAAAGGGGAACTCCCTTTTCTCTGCTAGGGTTTCATCCCTAGCCCGCACCGCCGCCAAAATGCCTCCGGCCACCGTCGCCAGCCACCGCGAAATTCGCAAAAAGGTAGGTTTTTTCCCTCTTTTTTTTATATTTTTTGATATATTATATGCATATACTGTTTTTAAAAAAAGAAAAATAAATAGAGTGGGTTTATGTATATGGTTTCGAAATAAAAGAAAAAAAATAGAAAATCCACCTTTGCTCTCTTCGATTCCTTGTTATATGCTTGTGTGACTCTCTGTTTTTTTTTTGTATTGATTCTAAAAAAAAAAATTAAGAAAGGTCCTTACAATGTTGTTTCTTTCGTCTTTTTATAACCGATATTGAAGAAGGGAAAATAAAATACAATAGATCTCCTTATTTTCTGCTATTGTTGTCCCTTTTGCGTGTTTTCAGGTAGTGGAGCAGTTGGAGGAGATGGTGGCCGACAGTGGTGCGCTCGTGGGTGTTGCGGTGCTGGTGGATGAGTGGAGGCCCTAGTGGGTTGCGGTGTTAAGTTATTTTAGGGTTTCAAAAACCCTAAATTTTTCTGAAAAAAAATCAAAGTTTTAGGGCCTATTGGGCTTTGCAAATTGGGCTATTTTATCTGTTTGGGCCCATTGTAATTGGACTACTATTTTATTTTTGGTTTGGTAATTAGGTTTGTTTGCCCGGACAAAGTTGGGCTATGACAGGGCTGAATAGCTTAATATTGTTTCAGGGACTGTTTTTTAGGTGTGTTCCATCACATGCTGGTGGGAACATGTATCAGGTTGAATGTGGTTTAGGCAGTTAGCATGTGGTGGACCTAGTTGAGAATTTCTGCTCGTGCAGGAATTGGGAGCTCATTGGCATCCTTGGCATGCATTCAGTGGTTGTCATTCATCTAAAAGATGAGTTCCCAGAAACATATGTACAAACCTGGTACACTAAGCAAACCCAGCTTGCCATTTACTCCAACTTCATAAGGCCAATAAAAGGGTCCTAAGCAATAGGCGTCTGTGCCAAACATGCTGCCAATATTGCCTCCCACACTAAGAAGGCAACCTGAAAGACCTACTAAGGTGAGAAGGAAAGAACTTGATGAACCACAAACAATAGAAAGGTTGAGCAAGAGAGGGGTTGAAATGAGGTGCAGTAAATACAGCAAAATAGGCCACAGTAAGAGGAGTTGCAAAGGGGAAGTTGGTAAAAACATTCTTATAAGTCATTTGCCTTTGCTTCGCTATATTACTTAAGTTATGAATTTTTTTGATGGATTTCACTTGTTCGTGTAGGTCAAAATATACAAAGTTGGTGTTCACAACCAAGTGGTTGCCTTAACTTAGCAACAGTCAACCCCAACTCAGCAGGAGGCCACCCCAACTCAGTTACAAACTGCCCCAACTCTTCACCAGTCTGCCCAACTTACTAAACTCACCAACAATATGCTGTCCCAAGAGGAAAGCTTCGATTCAAGAGGAAACTAACCACTGTTAGATGAATGTCTTCTACTCAAGAGTCATTTGTAACAGACCAATGATGACATTGTGAACAAGATTTTATTTTGTTAACCTTTTGAACTTGTGTAAATTTGCCTATACATGCTACTGATTTATTAACTTAGGCAATTTTTTTTTTTTGTAAATTTGCCTATGATTGTTACCGTTATCTAAACTTAGGCATATAGTCACTGAACTTTTTTGCAAATTTGTCTACAATTCAAATCTGTTCAATTGTATTAAATTATAGGCAAATTTGGCAATAGTTTGACATTTCTTTTGTAAACTGTTTTGCCTTAATATATGAGCATTGATCCATGTAATTTGGCAATATTTTGCCCTTCCAATATGTTTCTATTTTTGTTTTTCATTTGTTTTATCTCTTCTATCATATGAGCATTGGTCCATGCAATGTAAGAAAATAAAAAAAACAATAACCAAATCTTTTTCAAGTCTTAAAAGAAGATTAAACATTTAGAAATTCAAATGAAATGAAGTGTAAATGTGTGAAAATACTAGATCATTACAATAACCAAATATTCTCCCATTACAATTAGCAAAATTCTACCGTTTACAGGCCAATACATTTAGGACCCAACTGACCATGAATGAATAACAAAACAGTATACCAGTAGCCACATAAGCTGGTTTTCGGTGCTAACAACAACAACATAAGCTGGTCAAGGATTTAAAAAACAACAACAATATTATAAATACAAGCATCAAAACCCATGTTTCACTCTCTCTCCTCCTTGTATCCTCCAATGTCTTCAGTTTTTTCAAAAGACCCAACAACACAATTTGTGAATGAGATGTCAATGGTGGATCAAACTAGGTGAAAAAACGACATGGTTTTTGAAACCCGCTCCCAAACTTCGTACACCCAAAAAACCTCCTACCTGGGTTGTCATTGGAGCAAGACGTGTTTAATTTGGCTGAGTTTTCACAATAGCACACTGAAATCACGGTCGACATCTCTATTTTTTCTCTTCTCATTCTTCTTCTATTTCTCTTCTTCTACTGCCTAAACCTTAAATTGGTGCTAAAGGGATTGTTTAATTGGCACTAACTGGCTAAATGGATGGTTAATGACATCATGCAACCCGTCATTTTCCATGTCACTTTGCCGTTACGTTTGTAACGGAAAATGGTTAAAAGAATTGTTTTGTTATTTTTTTTAAAGTTGACTGATTGAAATGAAACCTAGGTGACTTTTGTAAGGCCCAATTTTAAATCCTGAAGCCCAATGGACAGTTCCAAAGCAATAACAGATTTAATTTTTAAAAGAAAAAACAAAACATGGCCCAATTAAGCTAGTAGCCCAAACGGTCCAACATTTTCAATGCCAGAAAACTCTAGTGCTGTTTGAGCCCCGTGCCGTACGTCGTATGTCCAGCAACTATCTCCACCGCGCACGTAGAGCCCTTTTCCGTCACGATGCTTGATCATGTACCTACACAATAGAAGAAATCAGTTGTAAAATAGAGGCTATAAAAAGCCAAATCAGATCTATAATCTGGACTTTGGTTTTTTCTTTTGGATATACACAATTTACACTAGAGAGATACAAAAGCAGTTTTTTCAAATCAATACAAAAGAATCAAGAGAAGAGACACAAAAGGAATACATAGATTTTTGCAAAATTCCAAAATCCAGATTCGTAAGACTTTGTTCTTTCATTATTTTACTTTGTTTCCTTCTTCAAATATATATTTATACCTCTCTATTTTCTATGATTTTTTTTTCCCTTTTCTTTCTTGAGATTTTCGTTTTAAAAAAGTGCATACACTTACCAAAATAATGAAAGAATAAAAATCTCATCGGGTTTCCCTCGTCCGCCGCCTTCGATGTGCGCATTGGGGGGGCTTGCTACGTTTGCTTCAAAAAAAGAAGAAAGGAACGCAAACCCTAAAATAAAGAAAGGGGTCCTGGGTTTGTTCCTTTTGAAACAGATTGTAAAGATGAAAGAAAATTATTTTTCTTGGGTTAAACATTAAAAAGGGGTGGGCCCTGCATAATTACTTGCTTCTGCAGGTGGATATGCGCAATTTCACCCTAAACGGGTAAATTGCGCGATTAGCCCTCCTTTTTAGGCTGTTGTTTCATTTGTGTCCCCTTCAGTTTTTCTATGTTTTTTTTAAATTTGCCCCTGAGTTTTGCGCGCCGCTTCGATTTAGTCCTGGGTCAGGTGCAAGTGTTTAGGAACTTGGAATAATTGTGTTTCCGGTCCCTCTAGTCGCGCGCGAATTGCAATTTGGCTTCTTTTTCCTTCTTTGTTTTAAATTCGGCCCCAAAAACCCTGTTTTGATACAATTTTATCCCTTTTCAATTATATTGCTATTTTGGCCATTAAATTAATTGTTTTAATTTTTTTTTACTTTTTTGTCATTATTAACATAATCATATTTTCTTTATAATTATATTATTATCATATATTATTTTTTATGTATATACTATTATTTTACTACTATTATTTTTTTATTATTACTAATCTTACTTTTATTTTACTGTTATTACTATCATTTTATTGTTATTATTATCCCTATTATTCTATGTATATCATTATTACTATATTGCGTTCATGATTGTTCCATTTACCATTATATTTTATTTTATTATTATTTTTATATTATTATCACCTATCATTATTATTGTTTGATTTTATTATGTTATTATTACATTATTTTATTACTGATGATTTACTATTACTCTTATTACCATTTTCATCTACTATTAATATTTTTAATTCCTCTTACCACTATTACTTATTTGTTACCACTATTTTTTTATATACATATTATTTTTTTAATTATATTTATATTCATATTTATTGTCCGCGTTGCAATTTATCCTCCAAATTTTTGATCCATAATTCTTTTCGAATAAAGGTATCTGGTGATTGGGAAACCCAAGGAATCATGCCTTAACCTGCTGGGTTTCGGTTTTCTGTTTGGCCTAACCATTAAAAAACCTCTAAGACCGGTTTTTGTGAAATGAAAAGCAATGCAATATTTTGTGCTTGGAGGTTTTGAGAAATCGTGCCCTAACATGCTGGGTTTCAAGTTTTCGCCCGTCCAAAGGACTAAATATCCTTTTAAAATTTTGATCGTGCTTTCTCAACTGTAAAAATAAGGCAATATTTCATGTTTGGAAATTCGAAGGATCGTGCCCTAACGTGCTGGGTTTCGGTTTGTTCGTTTGGCCAAACAATGAAATACCCTTTTTAAAATGACCATCATGAAATGATCTCGGTGTCAAAGGTTTGAAACATCGTATCCTAACGTGCTGGATGTGATGTTTCATCCTCTTGGAACAAGAGAATTTCGATATCCGATTCAAATTGCCTAACCATTTTCCAAAGGATTCGCGTTTTAAAATCTTCTTTGATTTTCGATATTAGGACATTAATCAATCAATATGATACCAATTGTGGGCGTTGCGAGGGTGCCAATCCTTCCTCGTGCATAACTGGCTCCCAAGCCCGGTTTCTTAAAACTCGTAGACCAAAACATTTTCAAAAGTAGCCCAATCACACTTCAAAAAAGATTGGTGGCGACTCCGTTTTTCTTTTAAAAGTCGGCCCATTTTTCCAAACGAAAAAATGGTTTCAACAGCTTGGTGACTCCACTAGGGAATTCTCAGAGTCAAGCCATGGAATTAATTGATTAATGTCCTTTTATCGCAATTTAAAATCTGATTTTAACTTTTTTTCCATTGCATATGTTTTTTTACATTTTAAATGTCTAGCATACATTTGCATCATATTACATGACCATAGTGGTCACACCTTTAAGTGAGAGTGAGAAGCTACTCCTTCGTGAGGTTTTCACCTCCGTGCAGGATAGTGGATCGCTTTTGGGATACATCCGTACCTATGTCTTTGTGAGGTTTTCACCTCCGTGCATCCATAGGGAAATGTATTCCCCTGAACTGAACTCGGTCTGTATGACCCTATAATGAGTGAGGATCGAGGAATCTGCTAGTTCAGGTACCCTTACTTTAGAGCCAAACTACATATAGAGAACCATAGGAACTTGCCCTAGGTAGAGCTATGCCAGACCCTAGCAATAACCCAGATAAGAACTATTTTTTTCTCGCATGCCTTATTTTTGTTGCATGATACTGGCTTGTTACATTTTATTGTAATTGCATGCCATTTCATTTTAAAGAGGTGTCAACTTACATTCGGTTTCTAATTTAGGAAGGCTTATTATGGAGAACAGATTCCTTAATAAAGTAGAGGATAATGCGGCCGTCCGAGTATGGTCAGAGCAAACTCAATTAGAAAAAGGGGACAGCCTAGTCGAGGGATATACATCTGAGTTACGTGATTACACCCACTTCAGTGTGACACCAAATGATCTGTGGGAGTTAAAAAAAATATAGGACCAGTGGGATGAAGAGACTAAGCGGCTGTTTTATGGGAATTACGGGGATTTGCCTCACTTACTTGACATCAAGATAGACGAGCATTTATTCGGGGCTCTCACTCAGTATTAGAATCCTGCCTACAGTTGTTTTGCCTTTGGGGAGGTAGATTTGGTACCCACTATAGAAGAATATACGGCTTTACTTCGTTGCCTGAAGATCCGAGTCGACAAAGTCTATATTAAAGTCGCTTGTGGCCCAACCTTTTTAAAGAGGGTGATGAAAATTACAGGGATGAGTGAACCATGAGTCGCAGCGAGGGTCAAGCAAAAGGGTGAGAGTAAATGCATCTCATCAAGGTTTCTGAAGGATTTGATTCTAGTACATCCTGATACGAAGAAGAAAGTTGACGTTTTCGCTTTGAGCATTTATGGTTTAATGGTTTTCCCTAGGGCCTTGGGATATGTAGACGAGTCAGTTTCGGATCTCTTCGACCGACTGGATAGAGGGGTTACACCTATTTCTGCAATCTTGGCTGAGACATTTAGATCCTTGAATGCATGCAGGAGAGCCGGTGAGGGTAGATTTATAGGGTGTGCCCAGTTATTGTTAGATTGGTTTCATATCCATTTCTGGAAGGTTGACAAAGTCTCTTATCGGGTTTTTTCCAAGAATTACTCACCGCTGAAGGAGTTAGCAGCCACGCCTAGAAGGGATGATGTATCAGAAGAAAATTGGGTCGCGCTTCTTTGGAATCTCAAGGAAGAGGATGTTGAGTGGAGAGCACCTTGGTTGGTCCCTAACGAAATTCTCTACCAGTGTGGGAGTTACGATTGGGTCCCTCTGCCGGGAATTTGGGGAGCCGTGGGGTATGCCCTTTTGCTTGTGCTGAGGCAGTACAGGTCAAGACAGTTTATTTCAGCAACATTTGGACTCGCTCAGTTTGAATTTTTGTATAGAGAGGATCACTATAAGAAGAAGGTTCGAGAGATTTCTGATGCTTGGAAACAGACTCACCGAATGAAGAGAGTTGCTGTAGGCCCGATGACAACCCTCGAGTATAATGCTTGGCAAAGTAGGAGAATCAACGATAATATCCCCAAATCAACACAAGATGGTGCTCGACTGATAGAGGAATACCTGCAAGTTGTCCCTTCCAAGTTGGAAATCATGAAACAGGACTTCGAGAGTAAACATTTAGAGTTAGAAAAAAAGATAGAGCAACTAGAAGAAGAAAAGGTGCACTTGAGGTTGGATATCGACATCCAAAAATCAGAGGCTGAGAAATTGAGGAAGGGGAAAAGGAAAGCCAAAGAAGATTTGGACAGTTTGAAGTCTGACTACAAGAAATTGCATACATCAATAGGGACTGCTGGGTTGGGCAAAACTCAGAACAATGGCGTCAAGAAATTCAAGAAGAGAAGGCTAAGGTCGATCAGTGGAAGAAGAGGTTCCATGAGGCTCAAGCACAAAAAGATACTTTGAGAAAGACTGTAGGGAAGAGCCAAAACGAAAATGAGATGTTAAGAGCTCGAGTAGCAGAACTGGAGAGGGTGTTGTGTCGAAGCCGCAACTCTACGGTAAAGTTGGAATCAAGTCTAAGTCAAATTGAAGAGCTGAAAGGGAAGGTGGTAGGGCTTGAAGCGGTGCTGCAAAACAGTGAGTTTTGGATCCAACTATTGGAGGCAGATAACCAGCGATGGAAAGAACGGCTTCAAAGATCTTAAAATCAGATCAGAGAAAGAGATTACCTCATGGGCGAAGCTGTGACTCAGATACGAGAAGTGGCCGATCATCTACGAACCTTAGCGATTCAGGGTGATATGTTAAGTGTAGTATATGAGCTAGAGTCAGATCGAGGTCGAGAGTTAGCCTCGCTTCTTAAGAAAGTTAGAGCTTTGGGTATAAGGTCTAGGTCGTATATGTGACTCTGTTTTATATAAAGGATTTTGTTTTTTAAATAGTATTCTAAAAGAAATTGAACTAGAATTGACTCCTCTTATTCTTGCATTCATTCCGTGCATTTACATTTCATATCACGCATTTGCATTACATCGCATCACATGCATAAAATATCATAAAAGAACCCTATTAACTAGAGATTATATTATAGTTACCCTGGAACATCACTATTACACACGAAGGAAAACGAAAGCAATGGATCAAAGGATGGAAAAGTTAGAGCAAATGTAGAAGGAAATATTGGACCAACTGCAGGAACATTTGGCTAAGATCCAACAGGATATGAGGGATCAAATGCTAGAATCCCAAAGAAGCATGATGAGCCAGTTGACACAGTTGTTGACTGGAGGCCCTGGAAAAGGAAAAAGTCCTATGGTTGATACTGGAGATGACAATGAAGATCCTACTTATCCTCCGGGCTTGGCCCCGGTAAATTCCCAGATTCAACCACCGAGAGTGTCAGTCAACATCAGACCTCAGTACTAATCTGATACCCCAAAGACCGTGAGAAACTTCCTGTGAGGCTCGAGCTCCAACCACGAGGCAACGACGACAAACCGATGGTCCCTAATTTTGATGACTTAACAGAGGAAGAAAAAGCAAGGGTGGAACTCCCAAAAGAGCTCGAGGATCGATGCAAATGGCTGGAAAAGAAGTTCAGAGCATTGGAAAGTGCTGATCACCAATGCGAGGTAGATGCCAAGAAGTTGAGTTTGGTTCCGGATCTAGTACTCCCGCCAAAGTTCAAGATGCCAGAATTCGAGAAATATAAAGGGACCAGTTGCCCTGAGGCCCACATTACAATGTTCTGTCGAAGAATAACGGGATATGTCAGCAAAGACCAGTTGTTAATTCACTGTTTCCAAGATAGTTTGACTGGAGTCGCAGCTAAGTGGTACAATCATCTGAGTCGCACCCAAATCCAATCATGGAAGGATTTAGCACAGACCTTCATGAAGCATTATGGCCATGTAGCTGATATAGCGCCTGATAGGATCACACTACAAAATATGGAGAAGAAGTCAGGCGAAAGTTTTAGAAAATATGCTCAGAGGTGGAGGGAAGTTGCTACACAAGTCCAACCACCGCTACTGGAAAAAGAAATGACTATGCTTTTCATTAATACCCTGAAAGTACCTTTCATCAATCACATGTTAGGAAGTACGACTAAAAGTTTCGCAGAGATGATGATGTCCGACAAGATGATAGAGAACGCGATCAGGTGTAGGAAAATAGAGGCAGGAGAGAGCACGAGAAGAGCTGCTCCAAAGAAAAGGGAAAGTAAAGTAGGTAATGTAAGCTCGGGTTTTCCCAAACCCATTGCTATCAGTCAACTGAGAGCGGTAGCTGTGGGCCAGCAGGCCTTGCCAAGACAAGAGCCCAACACGAGGCAAAATACAGAGAAATTCCAGTTTACTCCCATACCCGTGATGTATAGGGAGTTGTATAAAACTCTATTCGATGCACATATCATGGCCCCTTTCTAGTTGAAGCAGCTACAACCTCCACATAACAAGGAAGGCCATGAGATCCAGCAGTGCAACAAATTTAGAACCCTAGTACAAGGGTTAATGGATAATAAAGAGCTGGAGTTCTTTGACTTTTCCGAAGAAGAGGATGTCTGTGCCACAGAGGGTGGGTCTACACAGAGGATCCCTAAGGTCAATCACCCAGTAGTGATTATCACACGACCAGGGGTCGATGAAGTAAGAGTGAAAATGGAACTGAGGGTTGTAATTCAAAAACCTGTTACTGTTCCTTATAAGGATACACCGAGGTTGTAATTCAAAAACCCGTGACTCTTTCTTATAAGGATACACCGAGGGTTGTAATTCAAAAACCCGTAACTTTTCCTTATAAGGATAACAAGAGGGTGCCTTGGAATTACAATTGCACTGTGACAGTTTCCGGGAAGGAGAGTTCGGCCAGCACGCCCAACCCAAAAGCTGAATCCTCTATGATCAAAGGGGGAGAAGAGAAAATAGGGTCAATAGTTAATGAATCAGTAACAGAGAATGAGGCTAGAGAGTTTTTGAAGTTCCTGAAGCACAGTGAGTACAGTGTTGTGAAACAATTACACCAGTAGCTGGCACGCATATCAGTAATGGCCCTGCTCTTAAACTCAGATGTACACCGTAACGCGCTAATGAAGGTGTTGAACGAAACATATGTCGCTGAAGACATTTTAGTAAATAAGCTAGACCGCCTTATTAGTAACATAAGCGCAGACAATTTCATCTTTTTCAGTGACGATGAAATACCGTCAGGGGGCATGTGATCCACCAAGGCTTTGTACATCACTATCCGATGTAAAGGGTACACACTACTGGGGGTATTAATTGATAACGGATCGGTACTGAATGTCTTGCCCCTGTCTACGCTGAATAGGTTACCCGTAGACAGCTCTCATATGAAATCATGCCACAATATAGTGAGAGCATTCAACAGCACCGAGAGGAAAGTAATGGGAAGGATTGAGATACCTCTCCTTATCGGGCCAAATACGTATGAGGTAGACTTCCTCGTGATAGACATCAAGCCCTCTTACAATTGTTTTTTGGGAAGGCCCTGGATCCACTCAGCGGGAGCCGCACCATCATCACTGCACCAGAAGTTAAAGTTGGTGACAGAAGGCCGGTTGATAACCATAAATGCGGAGAAGGATATCATCGCGTCTATTATTAGTAATGCACCGTATATAGAGAATGATACGGAGGCCATAGAGTGCTCCTTCAGGTCGTTGGAGTTTATAAATGCGACTTTCATCAGTGAAGGAAGTAAGATCCTTGTGCCCAACATCTCTGAAGCAACAAGGGTGGGCCTCCAGTTAACGATAGAAAGAGGAGCATTGCTTGAGAAGGGATTTGGAAAATATCTCCAGGGGCTGGTCAGAGTGCTAGGACTTATTGACAAGCAGGATCGCTTTGGTTTGAGGCATAGACCAGATGCCAGACAGAGAAGGGAGGAGTTAGAGAGGAAACGTGAAAGACGAAGGGCACGATTGAATGGTGCTGAGATCGAGTGGGGTTCAATGAATTTTCCCCCTATATCTAACATATTTGTGTCGGGAGGAATTATTTATTCAGGACTGGTGAATATGAATAAAGAAACGGCTGAGTATATGATGAGAGCTCTGAGCATCAATGCAGTAATTGAAGAGAATCCAAAGAAAAGAAACTTGGAAGGCATTCGCCCCTACGAGCTTGGAAGTGTTCTGGACAACTGGACTGCGGAAGAAATTCCTGTAGTTTTTAGGACTAAAACAGAGTAATGTTCAAAACACACTTGTTGTTTCAAGCCTAGGGACAGCGAGAATCTTTTGTGAAATAGGCTCATATTCAAGCATCTTTACTCTCAATAAAAGTGCATTTTTCTTTCATACCGCGCAGTTATTCTTTTGTTTCTTTTCCATTCCATTCATATTCATAACGCATAAATAAGTCATTCTTAAATTCATTTTCATTGAATATTCTTTCATACCTACCATAGGTCCCTAGATATCGATGTCATGAACGACGCTATTACGGACCCAGAATTTCCTGATGAGTAAGACATGTGCCTAGAGGGACCTCAGGAATTTACAGATGACAGAGATTGTAGTGTATCCCCAGATTTATTAAGGATGGTAGAGCGGGAAGAGAAGCTGATTCTACCTCACGAAGAGACAATTGAGAATGTACTTCTGAAAGATGGGAAAGAGGTGAAAATTGGCACCTGCATAACCAAAGAAACAAGGCAAGACCTCATTAGTCTTCTGCTAGAGTTTAAAGATGTCTTCGAGTGGTCATATCAAGACATGCCAGGGTTGAGTGCTGACATTGTGGTACACCGTATCCCCATAAAAGGAGAATGTAAGCCAGTCCAATAGAAGCTTCGAAGAATAAGACCCGATGTCGCGGTAAAGATAAGGGAAGAAGTCAAGAAGTAATTTGATGCTGGGTTTTTACGAGTGGTGAATTACTCAGAATGGGTAGCCAACATTGTCCCTGTCCTTAAGAAGGATGGAAAAGTACGAATGTGCATCGATTACAGGGACTTAAACAAGGCCAGCTCGAAAAAAACTTCCTACTGTCTTACATCGACACCTTGGTGGATAACATGGTGGGGTTTTCATTTTTCTCCTTCATGGACGGTTTCTCGAGATACAATCAAATAAAGATGCATCCTGAAGACATGGTAAAGACCACCTTCATAACCTTATGGTGAACTTTTTGTTACCAAGTGATGCCATTTGGGTTAAAGAATCCGGGAGCAACATACCAAAGGGCTACGGTAACCTTGTTTCATGACATATGCACAAGGAGATTGAGGTCTATGTCGACGACATGATCATAAAGTCTCGAACGGAAGGGGAGCATGTGCAAGTTTTGAGGAAACTGTTCTTGAGCTGAAGCTCAATCTAGCCAAGTGTACTTTCGAGGCTCGATCAGGGAAGCTACTTGGTTTCGTGGTCAGTGAAAAAGGAATTGAGGTAGATCTGGGTAAAGTCAAGGCAGTATAAAAATTACCTCCACCGCCCACTTAGAAGGAAGTCTGAGGTTTTCTAGGAAGATTGAATTACATCACTCGGTTTATTTCACAATTGACTGAGAAGTGTGATCCAATATTCCGTCTTCTTAAGAAACACAATCCAGGCATTTGGGACGATGAATGCCAGAGGGCATTTGACAAGATTAAACAATATTTGTCCAATACCCCAGTGTTAATGCCTCCCAGTCCTGATAGACCATTGATTTTGTATTTAACGGTGTTCGATAATTCAATCGGATGTGTACTCGGTCAACACGATGAGAAGGAAAAGGCGATATATTACCTCAGCAAGAAATTTACTGAGTGTGAAATGAGATACTCACCAATTGAGAAATTATGTTGTGCTTTGGTCTGGACAACTCGGAGGTTGAGGCAGTACATGTTATACCATACGACTTGGTTAATCTCAAAACTAGACCCTCTTAAGTACATGATGGAGTCAACCGCCCTGAATCGAAGAATGACCCGATGGTAAATTTTGCTCTCGGAGTTTGACATAGTCTATGTAAACCAGAAGGCGGTGAAGGGGAGTGCAATAGCAGATTTTCTAGCCAGCAGGGCACTAGATGATTATGAGCCTCTTAATTTCGATTTTCCTAATGAATATCTGATGTTTGCAGCGGCGACTGAGGAAGATACCTTAAAAGATCATCCTTGGAAGGTAAACATTGATGGAGCGTCAAATACTATTGGTAATGGAGTTGGAGCAGTCCTGATATCCCCAAAGGGAGAGCATTATCCATTCACTTGCAAGTTGGACTTTGATTGCACAAACAATATGGCAGAATACGAAGCATGCATCATGGGAATCCGAGCTGCCATAGACCACAAAGTCAAGTGGCTAGAGGTATATAGAGACTTCGTATTGGTAATATATCAGCTCAGAGGAGAATGGGAAACAAGAGATCCCAAGTTGATCAGTTACCGAAAGTTAGTTCTGGAGCTAATCGAGGAGTTTGATGATATGACATCCTTTTACCTCCTGCGTGATGAAAATCAGATGGCTGACGCTTTGGCCACATTAGCCTCTATGATCAGATTAAATGATCAGGAGTGTATGAAGCCTATTCAAATGAGCATCTGCGAGACTCCAGCTCACTGCTGCAATATTGACGAAGAAGAGGAGAGAGATGATCATCCTTGGTATCATGATATTCTGCGGTATGTGAAGAGCCGTGAATATCCTGATCAAGCAACAGAAAATGATAGGAGAACATTGAGAAGATGGGCTAATGACTGTGTCTTAGACGGAGAGATCCTATACAAAAAGAGGAAAGATCAGGTGTTGTTAAGATGTGTCAATGCTGTTAAGGCTAAAAAAATCTTGGAAGAAGTCCATGAGGGTGTCTGCGAAACGCATGCCAATGGGTTCACAATGGCTAGGCAAATCATGAGATTCGGGTATTACTGGTCCACGATGGAAGGAGACTGCATCCGTTATGCCAAGAAGTGCCACAAGTGCCAGATTTATGGAGACAAGATCCATGTGCCTCATTCGCCTCTTCATGTAATGACTTCTCCGTGGCCTTTCTCAATGTGGGGCATGGACGTCATTGGGCCGATCTCACTGAAAGTTTCTAATGGACATCGATTCATTTTCATGGTTATTGACTACTTCACCAAATGGGTAAAGGCAGCTTCGTATGCCAACGTCACAAAGACGGCAGTTAGCAAGTTTTTGAAGAAAGAAATCATATGTCGCTACGGTATGCCGGAAAGGATCGTATCTGACAATGCTTTAAACTTGAACAATAGCGCGATAGCGAAAGTCTGCAGTCAGTTCAACATTAAGCACCATAACTCGTCGCCATATGGCCCGAAAATGAATGGAGCAGTTGAGGCAGCTAATAAAAATATCAGGAAAATTGTGGGGAAAATGGCTGAGACCTACAAGGATTGGCATGAAAAATTACTGCTTGCCCTCTACGCCTATCTAACATCTGTGAGAACATCTACCGGGGCAACACCTTTCTCACTGGTTTATGGGATGGAGGCAGTTTTGCCGATCGAAGTTGAAATTCCTTCTCTCCGGGTTTTGTCAAAGCTGAAGTTGGATGAAGCAGAATGGGTTCAATCGCGATATGATCAACTGAATCTAATTGAGAAAAAGAGTTAAGAACCATTCGCCATGGTCAAATGTACCAGAAGCGGATGATGCAGGCTTACAACAAGAAGTCCACCCCAGAGTATTCCATGAGGGAGACTTGGTGTTGAAACAGATCCTCCCTATGCAAAAAGACTTCAGGGGAAAGTGGATACCTAATTGGGAAGAACCTTATGTTGTAAAGAAGGCTTTCTCTGGGGGAGTGTTGATACTCGCTGAGATGGACGGTAAAAGTCTTCCAAATTCAATTAATGCAGACTTAGTCAAGAAGTACTTCGCTTGAAAATGGGCCAAGGCAAAAACCCGTAGAGGGTGTCTTGAGTTCAAAAAAAAAAATAGAGAAGCCAATGTGAAAACCCGCAAAGGGCACTTTGAGACCAAAGGAGCTTTGAATTGAAAACTCGTAAAGGGCGATTCAAATATGTGGGGCATGCGCTAGCCATCCTATACCTGAATTAGCATGAAGGAGATATGCTACATCTTCGGGGCATTGACAAAACACCACAGATCTCCTAGATACATGTGGAACTCGAAATGGTCTTCAAAAGTTCGTACAGAGAAGCTCAGGCTGTGATATCTAGGGCACCAATTCTATTTTCCTCTTTCATTTTTTGTACCTTAGCAAAATTTGTTTCCTTGGCTCAATCCATCCTTCACGGGTTTTGTCCCGAACAAATTTCAGTTTATTCATCTCTATGATCTTTTTCGAAGCATTTCATATTGAAATAATGATTACTAAACTAATAATACAAGAAGTTTTGTGTATTACTCTAAAAGTCTCTAAATAATACAAGAATCTGAAACAAGACTATTATTTAGAACTCACCAGGCATAAGGGGCTTGGAACCCCTAAAATAAGGGTTTAAGCAGTGACGACATCGTTAGATTCTCTGTTAGAAGTATCAGTTGAACAAAGAAGACATACGTCAGAGATACCGCCTTAATAAATAGCAAGCAACGACAACCCAAGTGTTAAAAATGGATCATTCTCATGACATTTTGCATTCATTCATAACATTCATAATACATATGGTTAGGAGCATTTTTCATGACATCCTAATCGTTTGGCAGAAGCATATACCCCATGAAATCAATTCTACTGGTAGGTTCCCTAGAGGACAATGTAGCAAAATTGATGGGAGTTACAGAAAATTACAGATCTTAATTCCCTAAGCAGTAGGGTGACAAATCAAAGACGATGAGCCTTAATTCCCTAAGTAGTAGGGTAGCAGGCCAAAAATTATAGATCTTATCCCACTGAGCAAGAGTGGAACAGATCGAAAATAATGAGCCTTAATTCCCTAAGCAGTAGGGTAACAGGTTGAAGAAGCAGATCTTATCTCTACTGAGCAAGAGTAGAGCAGATCGAAGACAGTAAGCCTTAATCCCCTAAGCAGTAGGGTAACAGGTTGAAAATAACAGAAGGAGTGGAGCAGATTAGAAATTACAAATCTTATCTCCATGTATCGACAATGGAGCAGACTGAAGATTATAGCCTTATCTCTACTGAGCAGGAGTGGAGCAGGCTAAAAAATACAGATCTTATCTCCACTGAGCAGGAGTGGAACGGATCGAAGATGATGAGTCTTATCTCCATGTATCGGCAATGGAGCAGATTTAAGCCACTAGTCTTATCTCAACTGAGCAGGAGTGGAGCAGGCTAAAGATACGGATCTTATCTCCACTAAGCAGGAGTGAAGCAGATCGAAGACAATAAGTCTTATCTCCATGTATCAGCAATGGAGCAGACTGAAGATAGCAGATCCTATTTCCACTGAGCAGGAGTGAAGCGGATAGAAGACGATGAATCTTATCTTTATGTATCGGCAATGGAGCAGATTCAAACCACCAGCCTAACCCCTTAAGCAGTAGGGTAACAGGCTGAAGATTACAGATCTTATCTCCACTGAGCAGGAGTGGAGCAGATCAAAGATAGTAGATCCTATATCCACTAAGTAGGAGTGGAGTGGATCGAAAATGACGAATTTTATCTCTATGTATCAGCAATGGAGCAGATTCAAGAAGATAAGCCTTAATCCCCTAAGCAGTAGGGTAACAGGCTGAAACAAAGTAGATTATCTCCCTACACAGTAGTGGAGTAGATCGAAGACGATGAGCCTTAATCTCCTAAGCAGTAGGGTAACAGGCTGAAGATTACAGATCTTATCCCACTGAGCGGAAGTGGAGCTGATCGAAGATAGTAGATCTTATCTCCACTGAGCAGTAGTGGACCAGACAAAATTCCTGTACTCCTGAAGATGCAGTGGATAGGATGAGGTTACAATAAGTCAAGATTCAACAAGATAAGGCAAAATTGGCCCTTCTAAAATCTTTGCTCTATTCTCGTTACACGACAATGAGCAAAGAGGGGTAGCTGTAAGGCCCAATTTTAAATCCCGAATCCCAATGGACAGTTCCAAAGCAATAACAGATTTAATTTTTAAAAGAAAAAACAAAACATGGCCCAATTAAGCTAGTAGCCCAAACGGCCCAACATTTTCAATGCCAAAAAACCCTAGTGCTGTTTGAGCCCCGCGCCGTACGCCGTATGTCCAGCAACTATCTCCACCGCGTACATAGAGCCCTTTTCCGTCACAATGCTTGATCATGTACCTACATAATAGAAGGAATCAGTTGTAAAATAGAGGCTATAAAAAGCCAAATCAGATCTGTAATCAGGACCTTGGTTTTTTATTTTGGATATACACAATTTACACCAGAGAGATACAAAAGCAGTTTTTTCGAATCAATACAAAAGAATCAAGAGAAGAGACACAAAAGGAATACATAGATTTTTGCAAAATTCCAAAATCCAGATTCGTAAGACTTTGTTCTTTCATTATTTTACTTTGTTTCCCTCTTCAAATATATATTTATAACTCTCTATTTTCTATGATTTTTTTTCCCTTTTCTTTCTTGAGATTTTCATTTTAAAAAAGTGCATACACTTACCAAAATAATGAAAGAATAAAAATCTCATCAGGTTTCCCTCGTCCGCCGCCTTCGACGCACGCATTGGGGGGGCTTGCTACGTTTGCTGCAAAAAAAGAAGAAAGGAATGCAAACCCAGAAATAAAGAAAGGGGTCTTGGGTTTGTTCCTTTTGAAACAGATTGTAAAGATGAAAGAAAATGATTTTTCTTGGGTTAAACATTAAAAAGGGGTAGGCCCCGCGCAATTACTTGCCTCTACAGGTGGATATGCGCAATTTCACCCTAAATGGGTAAATTGCGCGATTAGCTCTCCTTTTTAGGATGTTGTTTCAATTGCGTCCCCTTCAATTTTTCTATTTTTTTTAAATTTACCCCTGAGTTTTGCGCGCCGCTTTGATTTAGTCCTGGGTCAGGTGCAAGTGTTTAGGAACTTGGAATAATTACGTTTCTGGTCCCTCCAGTAGCGCGCGAATTGCAATTTGGCTTCTTTTTCCTTCTTTGTTTTAAATTTAGCCCCTAAAACCCTGTTTTGATACAATTTATCCCTTTTCAATTATATTGCTATTTTGGCCATTAAATTAGTTGTTTTAATTTTTTTTTTTACTTTTTTGTCATTATTGACATAATCTTATTTTCTATATAATTATATTATTATCATATATTATTTTTATGTATATCCTATTGTTTTACTACTATAATTTTATTATTATTACTAATATTACTTTTATTTTACTGTTATTACTATCATTTTATTGTTATTATTATCCCTATTATTCTATGTATATCATTATTACTATATTGCGATCATGATTGTTCCATTTACCATTATATTTTATTTTATTATTGTTTTTATATTATTATCACCTATCATTATTATTGTTTGATTTTATTATGTTATTATTACATTATTTTATTACTGATGATTTACTATTACTCCTATTACAATTTTCATCTACTATTAATATTTTTAATTCCTCTTACCACTATTACTTATTTGTTACCACTATTTTTTTTATATACATATTATTTTTTTAATTATATTTATATTCATATTTATTGTCTGCATTGCAATTTATCCTCCAAATTTTTGATCCATAATTCTTTTCGAATAAAGGTATTTGGTGATTGGGAAACTCAAGGAATCGTGCCCTAACGTGCTGGGTTTCGGTTTTCTGTTTGGCCTAACCATTAAAAAACCTCTAAGACCAGTTTTTGTGAAATGAAAAGCAAGACAATATTTTGTGCTTGGAGGTTTTGAGAAATCGTGCCCTAACATGCTGGGTTTCAATTTTTCGCCAGTCCAAAAGACTGAATATCCTTTTAATATTTTGATCGTGCTTTCTCAATTGTAAAAATAAGACAATATTTCATGTTTGGAAATTCGAAGGATCGTGCCCTAACGTGCTGGATTTCGGTTTGTTCGTTGGGCCAAACAATGAAATACCCTTTTTAAAATGACCATCATGAAATGATCTCGGTGTCAAAGGTTTGAAACATCGTATCCTAACGTGCTGGATGCGATGTTTCATCCTCTTGGAACAAGAGAATTTCGATATCCGATTCAAATTGCCTAACCATTTTCCAAAGGATTCACGTTTTAAAATCTTTTCTAATTTTCGATATTAGGACATTAATCAATCAATACGGTACCAATTGTGGACGTTACGAGGGTGCTAATCCTTCCTCGTGCGTAACTGGCTCCCGAGCCCATTTTCTTAAAACTCGTAGACCAAAACATTTTCAAAAGTAGCCCAATCACACTTCAAAAAAGATTAGTGGCGGCTCCGTTTTTTTAAAAGTCGGCCCATTTTTTCAAACGAAAAAATGGTTTCGACAACTATTTTGTCTACTACCCCAAAGTTGAGTAACTGTTGATGTATTTCACACTTTAAAGTACTTTAAGAATTTCAAGCATATCACAAGAAAAATAAGGTAAGTTTTAAATTTTTATGCTTGGAATTATTTGAGTACTTGAAATCAACAAAGAAAAAAATCCCAAAATTTTTAGAATAAAATGGTTGACTGATTTTTCAATCAAGAAAAACATGTAGTTGATACTCAAATTGACTAATTATTTAATAACCCTAATCTCTTACTTTTCATTTCAATTTCTTTCCTAAAAAAGAAATTAAATTTAAAAGTAAAATTTATCCAAATTTTCACTTTAAGACTTCAATTACCTGGTGAAAAAAAAATAGATTGAATGTTGATAATTTTGCTTTAATAGTAAAAATCATTTTGCTTCTCATTTTAAACTTCTCAATATAATTGTCACTTTTTATTATTATTATCTCAGTTTAGACCTCAACTTGATTTTTAGGCATTTTGGTTAGGAAGAAAGTAGATTGGGTGCAAAGTTTGAATCATGAATTAAATTTAACATTTAGTAAATGAACTGAATTAATAAATAAAGAATAAAATAAGAAAATAAATAAAAGATATTTAAAAAGAAACGATGAAAGAATTGCCCCAAGGAAAATTGGCCAAAGATATTTAAACATTGAATATCGTAGCGAAAAGATTGAATTTTATTTACTCCAAAACTCAATGCCAAAATGCAAAATCATAAAAATTGAGATATATTTTCTTTAAAATTGCTAAATATCATAAAATTATTAAAAAAAGAGAAAAATAATAATATATAGATATAAAGAAAATAAAATTACGAAAAATATAATATAAAAAATATCATAAAGTGTTAAAAATATATGAAAAAAAATTATAAAGGGCCGAGTTTTCCTATTACGGTTAACAAGTAACAACACAACACTAATTAAAACATAATAAAAACTTTATTTGATCCATCGAAGTGTTTGTTGTTTTGTTGATCCTTGGTTGTGCTTGTCCACTGTGGATATCCCCACAACTTTTACTCCATTCACTAATGTTCTCTCTTCTACTATCATCTCATACCCGTTAATCGTCGTAAATATCATTGATGATAGTGTTTTCATGAACAATGTCAATATTTTCAGTTCAATTATTATTATTATTATTATTATTTGTAATTTCTATTTATGTTTTGATTAATAATGATGATTATAAAGGGATTATAATATATATAAAGAAATTTTCTAAAAGAAGAATAATGAATAATGAAGAGAGGACGTTTTGAGATGCTAAATTAAATTAGTAAGACGGGTTGAGAAGATAAGTGATAATTAATACAATATATAAAATAAAATAATTTTACAACTTTTTTTAAAAAATTATAATAAAAAAAACATTATTTTCGATACAATTTTAATATGACATGTGATGTAAATACTGTAAAAGTTAAGGACTAAAAAGCTCACTTGAAGGGTGAAATTAATTAACTTTTCAGAAAAAGAATCCGAAAACTTTTTAAACTCAAGCTAAAAAAACCAGGATCCATATATAGTTTTAAAATTTAACCCGTAATGAGGTTTAAAATAATTGATATTTTTATAAATTTTGATGTACTAGTAACTTATAATTTTACCTATGTAATAATCGCAGTTCATATTTATATAAATATTGATACAGAACTTTGGTGGTAGTAATTAATTTGTGAAGATGGAGTACATTTTGATATCTTTTTCTCAAATTTAACCAAAAAAGGTCATCTTACCTGGTCCAAAGAAGAGGACTTCAGTACCTGATGGTTGGCCTTGCCATTGTAGCTGGTAACACATTTTGATATGGATACAAAGTATATGAAGAAAACGTCAAATTAAACATTTACGTATCATGCCAAGACTAGTCTGAATTGGAATCCCATGTAGCATAGGTAAACACGATACTATGTATGAAGCTTAAAATAGAAATGGCAAATATATGTATCCTCCAAAATTTATTAAATATGTGGTGGCCGAATAACATGGCAAGATAAATATAGCTTAAAACAGAATGTCTACGATGCATCTAATCTATAATGAGCTTCAGATCGTAGGAACTTCGAACTGGGAGTAAGGAAGAATAGATTTAACATGACACATATCCAAACATAAATATACGTATCTAGCAAGGTTTAAGATTAGATGATATGACACACATATTCAAGTTGTCTCCAGGGAGTATGTCAGATAAATAAAACCAAAATGGAATTCAAAACACAAGCACCTTAGCAGTTTTTGTGTACAGATGCTGATAAAAGATGTCCACAGATTCTTGAAATGATAGTGTTTTAAGGCTCCAGGTCATGTAACTAGGACACTGATGACTCTGCGATAAAGATTAAATGGATCAACTCAGCTGATAAGAAAAGAAATACCTCTCGAATTACCAGCAAATCCATATAACAGTTCCAGATTAAAGCATGAATTTTATACCCATAGAAATATTAAAGGGAGAAATTACCTTTATAAAACAATTCCAGATTTCATTGTGAGGCCTCTACCTCCTCAGGTGCACCATCTGCAGGCCCATAAGTCGATGCATTCTCGGAAGTATCTATGCAAGGGCTGTTCTTAAATTGCTCCACTGGTTGGGAATCCATCAATGGGGAAGGAACTTTTGATACCTGGTGCGAAAGGTTTTGTTTAACTTGCGATTTGTCTGATACGCAACCCATCGGCAAACTCATTAAACCAGCGGATTTGTGTTCAAATGGGAATTTTACAGAAGCAGGCGATTCAGGTGTCTCAGTATGCTTTCCAGACAACTCCAGAGGCCGATGGAAGAGTAAATGAGCAACAGCACGGTCAATTGGATTGGTCTCAGTTTCCGCCTCTGACATCCTGTACCATTATACATTCAAGGAAAACAAAATGAGACTTTGGCTTCCAATTCAATGAAACAAAGCATAAAATGCTGCATTAAGGGTTTAAAATGGGCCTTTTAAGTCAGAGAAGGCTGTTGGTCCAGGGAAAGAACCTCGAAAGTTCAGAAGAATGACTTTAAGATGATATAATACCAAATAATTAACACCAAATGAAACCGTATTAATACTTTTAAGTTTTGAGTTTATTTGAGGTGACCGGATCATGGAAACTTATGAAGTTTAAGAAGAGAAGCAGATAATCCATAAACACAATGGAGTAATCATGTACATCTTTAACTTACACAAAGAATATCACCCTGGCTGAAGATAACATGAAGTCATTTCCTATGTTGCTCCTACTCTTCATTTCCCTTGAAATTCTCGTGTCTGACGCATATTGGAACATGGGAATGGGGATATGATCCTCCAAGGACCCTCCAAATATCTTTAAAAAGTTTAAACATACCCATGCCCGACACTTGCACCCAAATCCAACTACATACATCTTAGCAGACACTAACTAGTAACAGGGAAAAAAGGTAATCGAATGTGGACAATAGTTCCCTCCCAAGATACTGTAATGAAATGGGACAGTGTAGACTGATCCTGCTAGACAGAGTTCCATTGCTGTGTTCGTTAGGACCTAGAATTCTGATTGTCAAATACTAAGAGTATATTCTTTGTTAACTGTCCGATACTGACATAAATATTGCGGATTTCAGTTTCAACTGGAAACACTCGAAGTTATACTCTGCATAGTTTCATTAATATCAATGGCCTTTTTAAATCCATTTTTTCATCATAGGAAAGTGAAGACAGACATATTGCTATGCCTGGCACCCATCTCCATGTCAAAGCATGACACCTTAAGTTATATGCTTCAAGCACAGGCCAAATTCAAAAGTTAACCAAAATTTGAGTTTCTTCCACAAAATAATGTAGCATAGAACATTCAGTATCCCCTGCAAACTCTTCTCATTTGCAAATGAATTTCCTATATTTACGGTCATAATTGAGTATTCTTTGACATTTTCATATAGGTATATTAAATCTTATTGGTTGTCGATATGAGCTAGAATGGATCTATTGGGCACTAAATTATATTGAATACCATGAGAACACATAAGCAGAACTCTTTGATCAGGTTATCTCATAAGGTGTAAATTATCTCAAACCTAAGCTATTAATCATGGCTATGGTCTTGAAGCAAACCCTCAAAAAGGAACTGATACAACTAAAGTCTGATTTAATCATAAGCTACTAACTATGGTTTGATCTTCAATCAAGTAAAAAGGGATAGAAAAGATAAAAAAAAATATTAAAATGCTCGACTAAAATTGCATGCATACAAAAGGAATCTACTGTTATCCTTCCATGGTTGAATCTCATTTAATGGAAAAAGTGGAACAGGAGTAATAATTTAAGTGACAAAATGGACATGAAAGAGGTGCCGAGCTCTTCAAAATTTTAGCTGTAAGAGAGATGTCTGAATTCATCCTTTTCGAGAAGACAGCATTCATTCTGATGATAGAAACTATGTTTATTTAAAATGTATGAATCAGAAAATTGTCATAAAGCAAGAGAAGAGCAAGATCCTCAATCCATCAACCTAGAGGAGAAAAAAAAGGGGGCCTTTTTATTTATAATTTTCATCTTTTCAGAAAGAATACATCCATCAATGGTGGAAACCTTAGTTAATCAAATGCTATTTAACTTTAGTAGAACCAGTGTAAATTCAAGACATAGAATAACCTTTCCAAGAACAACAAAATACGCGAAAATGGAAAACGAAAAGACACTAAAGAAATAGAGACCATTTTCGCTTTTGTTTTTTTGGAAAATGAAAAACACTATATAAAATTTTTGATTGAAAATTTTAAAAAACGAAAATATATGAAAATTAGAAAACAAATAAAAAGTTGTTTTCTTTGTTTTCACTAATAATCTTTATAAATCTGAAAAGGTTGAAAATAAGAGTCTTTTAACTTCAATTTTAATTAATGACTTGTCCCTGATTCAAACCCATATAAAGGCAAAATTTATTCTTTTTCAATAATTTTAAAATATCAAAACTCTTACCCTAGTTTAAATCAATATAAATGTATAAAGTATTTATTTTATTTTATTTCTCATGTTTCTTTTAGAACCAAGGTATCCTCCATGCTCGTTTTACAGTCCAGAGAGATTAATCATTTCAGATTTTATGACAGTCCCGCCCAACAATATCATCTCCACAATTCAAACTTGAATTCTCTCCCTTTACAATGTGCCTCATCACTACACAACACTTGTTGAAAAATGGGTTCCAAACATGTTCTCATATTTTATTTTGTTGAAAACATTTTAATTCTATTTGCTAAAAGTGTTTTTCAATTTTCAAAAAATACAAAATGAAAATTATTTTCTAAACCAAACAGAGCCTTAGTTTCACTTTAGAGTTAAATATAAATGCAATAGCAGAGAGTTTACTAACCTGTTATAATTCTTGTTTTCTTCTTTCGCAACTTTATTTTCATCCCTGCCCCTGTTGTTATTGCAGCTAGTGCCATTAGCATGATGTCTCTGCACCGCGTTTTGAGCCAACCGGTACAAGCTATCTCTTATGCAAAGTCTAATTCTCACATCTAACTGCAAAAGTTGATTTGTTGGTGTCAAATTCCCTATTAGTCAGCAAGGGGGAAAAAAACTTTACCAGTAACTTATGCATACCTTTGTGATTATATCTTGTAGCTGATAAAGTACTGTTTCCTCCAGTGAACAGTCATCAATTACAACAGAGACTGTGTTAGAATCATCTTGCTCTCGAGGTGAGGCTGGGTCAAAAGAGGCAGGAACACTATGATCTTCAATATCGGCTCCTCCAATGTGAGGAAATTGATTTTCTTGAGTAGATTTTTGAATGATAGAGTGATTGATACATGGAACTTGATTAGTAAACTGCTGCTGTTGTTTCTGAATGGCAAACAGTGCTTGCATTTGTTGACGACGCCTCAGCTTTTCTATTTTTTCCTGAGGTGTCATGCTCAAGGGTGTAGCAGCAGCCTTAACTGATCTTTTTACCTGATTCGCCTTACCAGGGGAAACATTATAACAAGAAAGTAAGGGTTGCTGATAAAATTCACCAGACTGGATGTTGGATAAAGCAGGTATTGCAGGACATTGGTTTAAAAGATTCCCATATGTGGAAGGGGCTACAAATGAATTGGAGATGTGTTGGTACTGCAGCGAGTCAGATTCTCGAAGCTGCTTCTGCTGATTTACAACTGAAGTTAGAGAAGATTTTACCACGGAGGTAGCCAACTTATTTTCGTATTCAGCCAATGGGTTTCCAGATGGAGTCCAGGTATCGTATAAGTCCTGTAGCAGTTTTGTCTCACCTATTTCTTCAGTTCGTTTTTGAAATTTCAATAGCTTATTCAACTTGCCTGCCTGCACAGAGAAGTATTAATCTACATTGGCATCTTGAAGACAACACCTAAATTTATGCTACTAAATTAATGCAATAAGGTATTGCCTATTCATAACATCCTCCCTAGAGGTGTGACCGAGCTGAGCCAAACTCAAGCAGTAAGAAATTTGAATTAAGTTATTCTAACCATCTATTAACTATTCTGAATTATATCGGCATCTACCAAAAGCTAGAATAAAAGACAAAAACATTGCCACAGGGGCTTGAAAGATATTTTTGTTCACTGGAAGGAACATAATCACAGTTACAATGTCAAAAGTTAAATATAACATCATAAATATACAAGAAGAGGCACTTCAGGTTCAGATGGTTTTCATTAGATAAAACTGTTACAGATCTTTCATGGACAAAAAATACCAAGCAAGACGCACTAATTTTCAGTCACCTGATGAATAACTTCGATCCATCTATCTTGTTTATAACTAACAAAACCATTTACTTAGTGTTCTGCGCAGAAATATGCTAGGCCCACTCTCCCCTCCCTATATATCGTACAAGAAAGGTTCAATAAGCTTACTCCTATAGTTCTGTAAATGCACAAGGAATGAGACATCATAAAACTGGCAATTCCAAAGACCATGGAAAGCAGTATTTTATCATAAACCTTGAAGAGAAATACCACAAACCAAAGATAATTTGAAAGATTAAGTATTAAGAGTATGATAGTAATACCTTTTTAGCCAATTCATCAAGGGTCACAACTTTTTCAGCATTGAGATGAGACTTTGATGCACTTCTTTTCCCTGCAGTTTCCACATTTATCTGTGAAAGTCGGAATGATACATTATTACTTCGGTTTGATTGGCAATGTTGAAAGCATAACAAAGAATTGATCATATGGCATGTTGATATTTCACACCTGCCCCTCAATTACGGATTTTCTTTTATCTCCAGGAAATTCTTCTTTGTGCAGACCATGAGATGTAGAACCACCTGGTTTCCCATAGCTAAGGGCAAATAAGTGGTTATCTTGTTCCTCATACTCACTTTTGATTTCCAAAGGCTCAGATGTGCTCTTTAATGCTCCAATCCCTACGCTAGGAGAGTCCAAGGTAGTAGGAAAGGATTTCCCTGGGCTGTCTGTTACCTCTTTAGATGAGGACCATAACTCATAAGCACTACCAAAACTTACATTGCCAAATATTGGGTCATCATTGCTGCAAAATCATCACTTGTGAGAATATTGAATCAGATAGATGTCATGATATATTACAAAAGGAGAAATAAGAAAAAGAACATTATGATTGGAGTTCTCTTTTTCCCCCCAGAAGGGGGGGAGTGCTGTAGAACTCCTCCCAGGTTTTGTTATACCAGTTCGGAGAATGCTAAAAAATCAAGGGGTACAGCTAAAAACAGTATACAAAATTGGACAACCTGAGTGATCAAACTAGTTCAGGAGTTTCAGGTTCTTTGGTCCCACATTTGAGGTATGAAGAATAACTATAACTTAGAGCACATGAAAGTAGAAATTTTTTAAAGGGAAATTCCATGAAAATAGACTTGCCTGACTGCAGAAATACCAATCTTCCAGACTAGATTGTCAAGACAATGCTTTCATAAGCAACAATTAAGGTATGAATTGTATTTACCTAAAAATTCGATCAAGATCATCAAAACTTCCAATGTTAGCCCAGCTGTAGTCAACTAAATCACCTTGTTCTTTACCTTCACTGGGATTTTGAAAATTTTCAGGATCTTTACCAAGTTCAGCTGTCTCTGCTGTTAAGAAAAGTGGATAATTAGGGTTATAAAGCAATAACAAAGAAATAAATGCCATTGTCTTTAGTCTGAATAATACTAATATTCTTACCATTTTCTGAACTGCATTTAGTTACTTCAACCAAACTATTAGATACTTCACTACCCATGGAATTCTGATCAGTTTTTGCTGCATTAGATAAAGATAACTCTGGCCACGAACCAATGCCAACTCCTGAGGTGTCAATCCCTCCCTTTGTATTGAAATTGGAACTTCCATCCAACTTTCTTTCACAAAGATCAACTTCATCTCCAGGTTTCTTTTGCTCATTAGGCTTTATGACTGCAGTTGCTTGACTCCATTCCTTCTTACTACAACAGTTTTCACTTCCCTCTTGGTAAGGTACTATAAGGCTGTCAGTCTCACCAGAATCATCCCATATTATATTCTTTAGCTGAAAATATATAACCACTCATATCACCATCAAATAAGGTATTATTATATATTTAAGCAGTCAAAATAATTGTATTGAAGGAAAAAGAAACTGAAAAGCTAGCACAAAGCTGAAGCTCCATAGGATTGCCTGGTTAAATCAATGCCTTTTTCATGCTATCTAACATCAATCAGAGACAACAACAATAAATTCCCACAGAAAAACACATAGAAATCATTTAGAACTCTTAAGATACCAGAAGGATACTTTACAAGTTCCTTGAACGAAAATTATGAACAATAATCTTCAAAGTCTCTCACCAACCAAGATAATTACTTTGTTAACTTTGCGAAGCCTCTTAATGCTCTCTCCCTTTTCTCAGATGTCTAGACTTCATTTAGAATCCACTAAGTCTTCCTTCAACATGATTTGGTTCCATTGGAATTTTATCCCTCTGGATTCACTCAAAATCCACTAATGCTTAAACATCTCTCTATTCTTGTTTGTAATAGGGTAGGATGTACTAAATAGATCACTCATTTTTCATTGGGATTTTATCCCTCTTGGTTTATTGTTCTGTGGTTGTATTCCTTTATGGTATGTTGCTCAGGTGTCATATTCTTATTATCTAATAATAGTTGCCTTTCAAAAAAAAAAAAAAAAAAAATGATTTGGCTCCAAAAATGAATTTAATCTCAAGAATTTTTGCTTTTCCCATGTTACCTAATAATATTTAATAATTACTTCAAATCAAATTTCAAAGCATCCTTCCCAAGAATTTAACCTTAGATAACACTAATTTCAAGAAGCATACAAAGTAAAAAGTTGCAAAAATAAAAATGAAGTACCCTACTTTTTGTCCCACTTGGATGTCAAGCTAATGCATTCAAATCATAAGTCAATTGCTTATTGATAGAGCAAACACAGGTCAGGTCATATGTTAACCAGCCATTGTTACCAAGCTTATAATGCTACTTCCCATGCACCTGCAGACAAGTTTTAGACAAGCCCCAGCTGCAAATGGTAAGGAAAGGAATATATTCAAGGATTTCTCTTTGAAAGTTACAATAATTAGCTCACTTACGTACGTACAAAGTTGTGACTCTCCCAAATGTAAGGCAAAAGAGGAGAAAAAGAAAAAGCAAAGTCTACCTTAGGCTGCAAAAACTAAGAACTAGCAAAGACAAGAAGCAGTCTTGTACAGAAGTCTTAACCATATGCTATAAAGAACCATGGATGTCTGCCAATCTAATATGTCAGTCCAATAAAAACCAAGGCAGTGTAATAGAAAGTTAATCTCCCCAGCAATTCATGATTAAGGTGAGATGAAATTTCAGTTAAGAATAAAAGGAATTCTCCATCATATACATACTATCACCCACTCATGATGGATAACAAGTTTCTCATCAAAACACTTGAGAATTAATATGTAATTTTTTAATGAATTTTCTAAAAATCTCGATACTCAATTCTCAGCATCAAAACTCTCCAAATCTATATACTCAATGCTAAACACCTACGTTACTTGAAACTACAATAATATGGGGTACTATAAAATCATTTTTTTTTCAAATAAAACCATAATTCTTCGAGTTTGGAAGACAAGTAAAATACTATTATCATTAAAAAAAACTTCAAAAATCATAAAATTATGTAAAAGAACACAATTAACATTTATAATATAACATAATAGCAATATGGATATTAAAATAATCCCCCAAATAGCTTCTACCCATCTTGGTTCAGTAGGGCCAACCATAAACATGTGTTCAACCACCCAAGAGGGTTTGGGCAGGCTCCCTCAGTACTTAGGAGCTGAGAACTCTACCTATTAAAGAAAACTTCTCCTATAAACCGTTACGTGGTGTTATCCAACATAGGTTAAATATTCGGTTTTCCTATTGTTTATATTAAAGTTGAGCCCCTCTACCTATTACCAATTGACTTTTAGGTTGGATGCTTTAACACAGTACTTGTTATGTTGTTGTAGCTGCCTAACCCATCTGAGGTTCCAGATCAGATTAGGTTCCACAAGAGAAGTGTTAAGCGGTGTTACCCACATCTGTTAAGTATATTATGTTTCCTGCGTGTCTTATATGAAAATTTAGGCCCTCCACTTATTGTAGTAGAACCAGTACTGATCAGAACGCATTTGATCACAGCATTCTTTTACTTCATCTAGATTGCAGCTTTTGAGATGCTACGGAAGATAGAATAAACTCTCCATAAACATACACTGTTTACGTAATAGCAAAATAGTTCATGTCCTATTGATCCGAACCCCAATAAACTCTTTATAATGAACTGATCTAACATATGATAAAGACCAAAGCCCCACGCTAAGTTAACCCCATAAAACATCCTTCAAAAGAATTTGAGACTAGAGTTATCCTTAGGGTTCTCCAACTCCAGTACATAATTACATTTACCTTGCTGTCCACATCTCTAACATCAATCTCATTCCCCTGTCAAACATAGAAAATTTTATATACCTAAGTCCCAGACTGCTACTTTTTGCTTTCAACTCAAGCAAGAAAAGAGACTGCCTTTTTAAGCAAAAAATTTCTAATATCCATAGTTTTTCATGACATTATTGCTAATATGAAAACAACAGGGTTTGAACCCTGATCTTTAGCCAACAAAGGCTTAACCACTAGGCCAAGAAAGTTTATATTGACTAAAATAAAAGAAAACTAAAGTTTATATTGACTAAAATAAAAGAAAACTAGTTAAATGCATGAGTTGATTATAGTTACTATAATTGATAATTCTGACACAATCTTAATAGAAAACATTTACTTAAATAGAAATACCCGGGAAAACCTAAACATAATCATTCAGTTATTGTAGTAAAAGTCAACCGGCAAAGCACTGGTTTACTTGGTTACATCTTTGAACACTCCTGCCCCTCCCCTTATTAAAAAAAATCCAGTTAATTTCCGAGTACAGTAAATTTAATAGAAAACATCCATGGCAGAGTACATACAGTAAATATAAACAAATATTTTCAATTAAATATATACGAAGTACAAAAAATATAATTAAAGAAGTGTAGTTTACTCTTAACAAAATTCCCAGAAATCTAAAGAAAAATAGAGAGCAACGAGAAAGAAACCTTATTTTAAAAAGAAAAATAAAAAAAAAAAAGTTAGATCTAATTACCTCTTCGTCGTTCCAATCAAACATCTCCAAAGAAGCCGCAGCTAATCACGAATCCAGTTCCGAATCCCAATTCAAATGCACGTGATGAAATTGCTCCACACATAGCCAATATCCACCAAAAAATATTTTTTTAAATACAAAACAAACTACAACGAGAATAAATAAAACATATCCAAACAAATAAAAACCGAAATTTTTTTTTTTTTTTAACTTTCAACAAAGATTAACTTTTTCTTTTATATTTTTCAAAAATCTATTATTCCGAGAGGGGAGATAAAGCAAATGGAAGAGTTTTAAGTATAAACATTAAAGAAACAGAGACAGAGAGAGAAACTGAAATTAGAAGTAAAAAAAAGAAAGAAGAATTTTGGGGGAGGATGGTGGGACCCAACTGACGTGACGTGGCATTATAGTGGCCGAGAAGACGAAACGTGTACAGTGGCGTATCTAAACTTGTGGTTAGGAAATAAGCCGATCTATTGCCAAGTCCTGATTGGGGCAGCCCTCTATTTTAGGGGTCAAATTGCATTTGCATCCTTTATACTCAACATTTTTGCATATACCACCCTATAATTTTCTTTAGTTTCTTAAATCGTTTTTGGTTTCAACTTCCAACTTATTTGACATCTATGCTATATTAAAATTCTTACATAAGTTTATCTCACAAGTTAGTTAAATATAAACGCAGAAAATATAAAATAAGCCAAATTATAAATTAAAAGTTATTAGTATAGTTATACAGATAATTTAATTTTTTTAAAATAAAATAAAAATCAGTCTCTTACTTTTATTCAAAACTAGTGTGAGAGTTGAATTGGGATATTCAAGATTCTAAAGTCTCACGCAACAATGGCTTCATTCTTAAAATTAGGAAAAACTACACTTAAGGTCATTAAATTATTAGTAAATTTACGTTTTGGTCACTTAATTTTAAAAATTTATAAAATGGTCACTGAATTATTCGAAAGTGTTTATTTAAGTCATTGAACTATTTGAAATTTTTTATTTAAGTCACTAGATTGTTAAGTTTTATATATATATATATATAACAATCCAACTAGTGAGCTCCAAATGATGATTTGATAATCGATATGGTGGATCAATATCAATTGACAAGTAGAAGAAAATACCTTAGATCCAAGTCGATCTGATGGTCAGTGTCGAATCTCGAAGAAGAAAGTTGTTTAAATTTTGATTCGCAAATTTAAAACGTTCAAAGTTGTTTCATGAAAAAAGTTGAATTGTAGAAAAAAAAAAGGGAAGAAAAGCTTTCAATTAGTGCAGACGATGTGAACCAAGAAGATCATAACAACCTAGTGACTTAAATGAAAATTTTTAAATATTTTAATGATCATTTTATTATTTTTAAAATGAAATGATCACAACATAAATTTATTAATAATTTAATAACAGTAAATATAATTTACCAATAAAATTATTTACTTTTATATTATTCTTCATCCATTTCACCCACTTGGTAGGTGTGCATTACAACCTTTCGTTGAATTCATAAATATATCTCTTGTACTAATTAATCAAACACTCATAAAATTTACAAATTTTAAAAAAAATATAAACAATTAAAACATTTATGTCTTTCAATAATTATATATTTAAATTAAATAGCTTAAACTATAAATTTAAGAAATCTATATTATTATACTTAAAACCCTTTATTTAGTTGGTTTCACGAGTCAATTGAACACCAACTCAGTTTAAAAATAACTAAAAAAAATCATTTTTTTGCATAATAAATTATATTATTACGAAAATATTTTTATCTTTTAAATTTTTATGTAAAATCAATAAAAACAATAAATTACTAGACTTGAACATAAAATATTCTAGTTTTTAAACCTTAATTTTACTATTTCTAGTGGCTAAATTGAAAGATTCTGTATCCTTTTAAGTCTAAATTCAAACCTTAGTGTTAATTATATATGTTATATAATTTTTTTCATTCACCTACGATATAGTCTAATAACCTTTTAAAGCTTTGTATTTGTTACATTGTACAAATTTATACATGAATAATAAATCACCACAATGACACATGTTAAAAAATCTTAAAAACAAATATTGACAATTATAAAATCTTTAGTACTTAATTAAACTTTTTTTGGTACAATAATGGAGGGAAACACCTTAAACAATTACTCAGGAATCATATCGGTGTAGGCGACACCCACAACATTAGTTAACATCGGGGAAATCTCGTGGCGGTTGATCAAATACACACAACTTTTCGATTCCAAGTAGCCCATTCTCTACTAACCAATCAGCCACAAAATTTCGTTCTCAAGGGGCATACTCCAACCCTTACAGCTATTCATTTCTTAACGATGCCTGAATGGATTCAACAAGCACAAAATAAGGGTGAAATGGCTCACCCTGTTACAAATCATATCCACTGACATAGTTGAATTCAACTAAAAAATGATTCTCTTAATACCTGCTGTCCAAGCAACCCAAATACCATGGTAAATACCCCGCAACTCAATAAGACTAATGCCACAATTCCCACATAAGGCTGAGAAACCTACCAACTAAGTGTCAGTAATGTCCCGAATCACACCTCTTGCCTCTGCTCTCTTACCCCTATCATCCCAACCGCTATCAACATTAAGTTTATACCAGCCAGTCGACGGCTTAACCCAACTTAAAAGAACAACATGCCTATTCCGCAATCACTGTTGACCCAAATTAGATTCGGCATATATCTCTGTCAAAAATTTGGTCACAGCCTAAGTTTTGAAATGCAAAGTCAGAGACGAACCCACAAACACATCTCCATTTCTCCACTTCCAAACATACCGATACATCGTTGAAAACACCAATAGCCAATACCAATCCCCAAGTCGTAAAGAACGACACTGATGCGAGTCTCAGGGCCCAATCTTAGGCCAATTGGTGTGATGAGCTTTCCTTAACGCAAGGTCCAATAACAAGGTTAAAAGAAAAACAGACTAAGGAAAGATGGAATGGACTATCTAAGACCTTGTTACAAAGGCCTTAGAAGCGCATATGAAGAGAAACAAAAAGCAAAATTCATTTTCTTTCTTCAAGAAAGTTAAGAAACCGAATCTTAGTCCAATTTTGCTATTTTGGGTGATTTCAAGAATCAAGACAATTAAGATTTCAAATATTGGAATTCGTGGTCCAAGAAACCAAATCTTGAAGCCAGTGCGTGATGGGTTACATGTACGCGCTTAAATGAGTCAATTTCTAGAGAAAACGAATCACAAGTCCAAGTTCTTGAAAATCGGTCCATTGGGATGTCCATAAGACCATCATGAAGTTTGAAGGACTTAATTGAAAATCAGGCCAAATTGCCTAACTGGCTCAATTTGTAAACCTTTTAATTTGTCTGTCCAAGGAGCCCAGTTAACCTATTGGTCGAATTTCCTTTCAAATTTCCACACTTAGACATTTTTTTATGTTAATTAGTTAGTTAGTTGATGAGTTGCCATGCTTAGTTAGAATACTTATCACATTCCTTAAATTTAGGAGATCAGTTAGGGTTTGGGAGGCTATAAATAGGTTGTTTCCCCCTTATTCGTTCATGCTTCACTTTTGAGTTAATAAAACTCTCTTTAAGTTTTTTTTTTAAAAATTTCTTTTAAGTTTTCTTTTAGAAAAGTTTTAACAATCTTTTTAGATTGTGGGAATCATTCTTGCCAAGGATTCTTTCTTGGAGAGAAAATTAGAGTCATTTGAAGAGGGTTGTGGATTCATCTTAACTCCAAGGCTCCTTAGGACTTCTACATGCCATCTCTATCTTTTTTTTATCTTTATTCGTTCTTTTCTTTATTTTTCTATTATGTTTTTTTTTAATCTAATCTTTATTTTATTAAATTCCAAGTCTGATTTCATTCAAGAAGGGTGTTCTCCTATCTTTTCTCATCAAAAAAATCCAAAATAGGAGTTTTTTCTTTCTTTCATTGTGCCGAATTCATATTGCACAAAACAATTTGCTTTTGGCTTAGTTAATCATTCTAACATTTTGTTTGGTGATTTTAATTTTAGCTTTGGTTGGGGCTTATCTTAAAGTTCAAGAACAGTTTCTTTTGACTCAAGAAACCCTAATTTCATCATTCTTGAACTCTCTTCCAGCCACCACTCTCTTCTTTTCAATTCTTTTTCATTCAATTTTAATCTATTACTAATTTGTTTTCTTTCTCTTGTTTAGATTTCAATTCAGTAGCTTTTCCTCTATTAAGAACATGCCAAAACATCATCAATTGATTTATTCTTCATTGTTCCTGGCTGGCCAAACTTGATTATTTTCTTTTCTCTTGTTTCTATTCGATTTTAGTACTTGATTTCTCAAATTTTTTTAACCGATTATATTTTCTTCGATTCAATTTCCTTGTTCTTGACATATCTATTATTTCATTTCATTTTTTTGTCTTTATTTTACTTAGATCTAGCTTGGTTAGTTTGCGTTTCAAGTTGTGACAAACTCCAACTTTCCTCATTCGCCTAAAGCCTTAAGTCAAATTCACGACTTGGACAAACTTGTGATCCTTTTCCATACACATCCCTATCAGACACTCAATCAAATTAAAAAACCACTATTCATCCACCGAAAATGAGAAGAATGTGACAACCATATTAGCTCTTAACAGCTTACTCCAAACCTTTATGACAAAAATACAAAAACGCAGGATGTGGTTGATGCTCTTCTAGGCATGACCGGAAAGTGGACAGCTCGCATTATTATTTAAGCACCTTATCTGTTGATTTACATTCGACAACAACCTATCTCTCAAAGCTAACCATAAAATCATCCTAATCCTTTACAACATTGGAAGCTTCCAAATTGCAGCGACTACCTGAGACATGTATACATTCACAGACATAGACAAAGCATAGGCCATTTTCGTAGAAACAACACATTGAGCAAACCCCTCTCATATAAGTCGATCATCAAAGGCTGAAGAAACTCTAGCTGGGCTATCTTTGATGATAACCACAACTTTCTCGAGAAGCGTCGACTAAAAACACTTGAGAACACCAATTAACATTATCAAAATACTCTCTAACAATCACTTGAGCTAAATTATCGGGGACACCCGTAATACAATGTTTAACTAAATGACTAGTTAGAGTCCATCTATCCCACCAAAATTGTGTTTGGCACCCATTATTGACTCTCTAAATTAGACCCTTGGACAATAACTCATGCCAAGCTAACAAGCTTTTCCACGTAAATGAGTAGTTACTTTACCTAGGTAATGCCATAAACTCAACTCTATTAATGTATTTTGAGCATAGGACCTGAACCCACAACTTATTCGTTTCATGTAAAAACCACCACCCTAACTTAGCAAGGAGAACCAAATTCCAATGGCACATAGATTTCATTCCCAAGCGACCCGTAAAGGGTCCCTCAATCTACAAGATACACATTCCACTCTCGTAAGGATCTCCTCAATATTTTCTCCAGCTAATCACACATACCAGTTGGTACCAAAAATGTTTGCATTGTGTAAGTAGGTAGGGTTGCAAGAAAAAATTTAATAAGCACCTCATTCCCAACTATTGATAATTGATTAACCTTCTAATTAGCAAGCTTAGCTTGCGTTTTCTCCACCAAATACCAATAGGACTTCTTCGTGACCCTACCATGAAGCAAAGGTACACCTAAGTATTTTACCAGATTACTAGTTAACCCAATCCTCGCCACACAACTTACCTTTCTTGCAGACTCCCGAGACAAGTTAGGGGGAACATACAACTTGGATTTAACAAGACTAATAGATCGACTAAACCATTCATTAAACTCCTTCAAGCATTCATGAATAACCTATATTTAATGGTCCTCACTTGAAGAAAACAATATCAAATCATCTGCAAAAAAGATATGTGAAATACATGGCTTTTCTCGAGTTGAACGAATTGGCTTCAAACGACCCTTACTCATATTATCCTGGAATATGTGAGAAAGACGCTTCATGCTTAGAACAAACAAATATGGAGAGAAGGGGTCCATTCATCGCAAACCCTTAGATGACCAAAAAGAATTAGTCACTTTCTTATTCCATAAAACGCAGAAATAACTGGAGGTAATACAACTCATGATCAATGAGATGAAGAACTTCCAAATCAAAATATATTGTATAAAATCCTAGTTCATCTTATCATACACTTTTTCCAAATCAATTTTCCATTTCATGACCCTTAACTTGCCCTTGTTTATTCGCATAAAGTGTTACATCTTTTGAACATCCACGATATTATCAGTAATCTGATGACATGAAACAAAGCTACTCTGGTTAGGAGAAACCAACTACAACAACACCAAATTTGGCCTACTAATAATAATATTATAAACAACTTTATACATCACATTGCATAGGCTAATAAGGCACAACTAACTAATACGTTCAGGGACTTTAACCTTTGGGATGAGCGAAATAACTGTGGAGTTAAAATCCTCCGGCACCACCCCAACCTGAAACGCCTCTTGCACCGTACTACAAACATCTCCCCAACAATATTTCAATTCCTCCAAAAAAAACACTTCTTGGAAACCATCCAGGCCCGACGCTTTAAAGACACTAATACTTTCCATAGCATCACAAATTTCACTATCAGAATTGTTCCTGTGCAACTCCTCCAAATCCGAGATTAGAATAACCGGGAAGCCCACCCCAATATATTTGACCTTTTAGACTCATTCAAGGATCTCATATACAAGTTTCGAAAACACTAACCACTAAAATTTTAAAATAACTTGATCAATAACCCAATTACCATCAACATCCACAAGTGCTCGAACTCTTCGACGAATCCTTTTAACCAGCACTAAATTTTAAGAATACGAGGTATTTCTATCATCGAAGTTCACCCAAAGAGTACGAGCTTTCTAAAACTATAACAATTTCTCTCATTTTTTAAAGTCCATATACTCATCTTGTAACTCTTTTTCAAGCTTTGCAAGGTGCGAATTATCAACAGCCACCCTCCTATCTTGCACCCTTTTATGCCTTATTAAGGAATGAAAACAAGTTGACTAAAGCAAGGGCTTGCACCTTCATACTTAGAAATTCTATTAGTTAGCTGTTTTGTTAGTTAACAGTTAAGGCAGTTAAGTGTGGTTGTAATCTATTAAGTTTCAGTTAGAGTATTAGTCAAGAATTTATTGAAATTTATTGTTAGCAAAAGTTCTTAATTGATTCATTCACTCTCCTCCTGTATATATTCATAAGTTTCATCCTATTAAGATCAAGTGAGCTCAAAATATAAAATAAGCAAATCTTTTCTTCTTTTGGTGTTCTTTGCATATCCAAACATGGTATCAAAGCCAATGTTTTTCTTGTCTACGTGAAGAGTGTTTCTGGTTTAAGAAAAGTTAATTTTTGTGTTTAAGTTTCATGGCGCTTGAAGTCATATTTGGAAATGGAGGAAGTTAACATCAATCTTCCTCAAATGTTCCAGAACCAATGGTTGTTGTATGTAGAAAGATACAATAGTTTCCAAAACATGAAACTGTTAAGCTAAATGAGAACAATTTTCTTCTGAAGCATCAAATCATGCTCATTATTGAAGGGTATGGTGTTCAAGATTATGTTTTAGGGACTATCAATGTTCTTCAATTTTTAGTAGATGATGATGACAAGTAGTGTAACACCCCTAACTCGTACTCGTCGCCGAAACAGGGTTTCGAAGCATTACTAGAACATTCAGAATATTTTTCTATTAAACTACGTAAATTTACTATTCATTTACCGAGATCATCCATAATGTCACTTGATTAGGCCCTCGAGGCCCAATACGAGCATTAGAATCGAATCGGGACTTAATCGAAACCCCTAAGATTTTTTCACAAAATTACAAAAAAAAATTAAAGTGCAGGACTCACATGTCTATGTGGTCCAAGGAACACGGCCGTGCTACAGGCCATGTTCGATTTAGGTTGCTCTCTGACTTGTGCCACACGGCCATGCCACACGCCCGTGTGCTAGGCCGTGTGCTTAATTAATTCAATTCAAATTAGGTGCAGGTTTCACATTACCAAAACACACGCCCGTGTTCAAGGCCGTGTCACCCACACGGCTGAGACGCACGCCCGTGTCTCTACCCGTGTGTTCAATCCTGAGCATTCTGGTTTCTCAAATTTAAGGTGCAAGGGACACATGGCCTGGCTACACGCCCATGGGGTAGGCCGTGTGTCATACAAGGTCTAGACACACACTCCTATGTTTGCCCGTGTAGACAAAATAAAGTCATTTCCTAGCCTCATTTGTCACCTAAATTTACCATTTTCCTGCACCAAAACACATAAATTACAATCTAACCATTCTAAGCATTCAAATAAGGAAATTTCATCTATTTAAGTAAATTTCCTAGCCTCATGTGTTTAAGGATTAAATTGAAAGAATATATGATTGAATAAGTCAATTTTTAATTCATATAGATCAAGAAAGAAAGAATTTGAATTTAGATCTGGGGAAAAGCAAAGTTAACGAGTAGTCGATCTGATCCGTCAATTTCAAATACGAGGTAAGTTCGTATAATTAAACTTCAATGTGTATCTATTTATTGAATGGATGAAATTGAGATAGTCTTTATTCTGTTGGATGAATGTTGAGATATTAAATGAAATGTACGAGTTGAGTATGGCAAGTTGCCGAATAAGACCATAGCTGGGCTATGGCAATCAATTAATAAGACCATAACTGGGTTATGGCATGTGAACGAAAGACCACGGCAGGGCCTTAGCAATGTACGTGTAAGACCATAGTTGGACTATGACATGGAAAAAATTGAATGAAATAGTATCGAAAGCATTTGTAAACCGTAGTGGTTTGATCAGAGTATTGATGAGAAATAGAAATGTATCGGTACAGATATGTACGGAAAACTATTCAAGTATTGAGATAGATGAAGATGCGAACTTATGAATGATGATATGGATAAATTTTATGATAGCTCATGAATTGATGCTTTAAATGTTTATGATATAATTCATTTTGAATTGCTAATGAATGTTGTAATTGTTTTATGTTCACATACAGACTTTCTAAGCTTATAACTTACTTTGTTTTAATTGTTTTATAGTTCTAAGAAGCTAGCTCGGTTCCGGGAATTGTCAGAGACTTCATCGCACTATCAATCATCTATTTTGGTACTTTTGAAGCTATGTATATATGGTATATGGCATGTATAGGCTTGAGTCATATTGGTATATTTAATAGGTGTGAATTTTGTCTATATGATTTGGCATAAGATAATGAACTTGATGATGCATATGAATGTGCAATTAGTTCTAATTTTATGTTGGTAATATACCTATAATGAATGAATGGGATTGAAGTGGTTATTTGTGTTTGGATTGGTTTTGCTAAATGATTTATACATGTGAATTATGCTTAGTAAAACAAGTTAAATTGCTTGGTATTTAGGTGAATGATATAAAATTAAGTATTGGAATGATTGAATTGGATTAGGTATATTTGTGTTTTGGTTGATGAATTTTAGCTGCATAATTGTGTCTTGAAATGGTGTCATTTGTGCTTGTGCAGATATGTAAGAAAAGGGTGGCAAATTAGCCTTGCAAATGGCCTATTTTTGTCCACACGGGCAGAGACACTAGCGTGTGTCTTAGCTGTGTGCGACACACGGTCATGCTACACGGTCATGTGTCCCCTAGTGTTGAAATTGAATTGAAGTCAGTATACTCTACACGGCCTCACACACAGGCGTGTGACTTGGCCGTTTTGCATAAGTCGGTATATTTTACAGGATTGGCAGGGCTTAGCACACGGCCTGGTACACGGGCGTGTGTGGCCATTTCGAAGAGTACACGGGCTAGACACACGGGCATGTGGTCAATCGTGTGACACAAATCAGTATGTATGCCCTGTTTTCACACGGCCTAGGACACGAGCGTGTCTGAAGTCGTGTGAGGCACATGGCCTGTTCACACGGGCATATGACCCTTGTATGTTTGAAAATTTTCTAAGTTTTTCTGAGAATTTTATATATTACCAGTTTAGTTCCGAATCACTTCCAACGCATGTTTAAGGCCTCGTAGGCCCTTATAAGGAACAATGTAGGTCAAAATTTTATTAAATGGTGTTTGAGAATGGATGCATAAATGTATGAGTTATATATGTTAAATGATGTGTATTGATCGATAATACCTCGTAACCCTATTCTGACCGTGAATACAGGTGAGGGGTGTTATATCGGTATTTTCTCTAACTATAACCATCTTAAAGTTTTCATCCTTAACTTACTGGTACATCCATCATTTAGGTACAATTTCAGAAATACCACATTTCATTTTCGAGCTACTAATACATCTTTTTTGAATCATTATGCATTTTATCATTCTCTTGATAAACATGCATAGCACCACTGTGATCATTCATCTAAAATTTCCTGTACAAACTCTAATTTCTTCAATCTACAAACTATGTCTCTGATTAACAGACATTTACTAAATATATTCTGTAATTCTGATTCAGAAATTATTTCACACTGTACTCATTTAACTCACAACTCATTATCACTTTTCTAAGTGTCACTGATTTGTTGTAGAGACACCGGTTTAGCTCTATACTCAACTAAAATTAAGTTATTGTCAGACAATCATATTCGATACCCATGGCTTACAAAATATACAGAGATTTTCTACTCGGAAAATCTGTAACCACTTTCATTCTTTCCAAGTGATATACAATTATCAAGTCATAATTTTTCAATATTTCAAACCATATATGCTATCTCGGATTCAAATCTGTTAGCAACATCAGATACTTCAAACTTTTATAATCGGTGAATATACAACATTTTTCACCAAACAAGTAATGTTATCAGATTTCAGTACAAATTCAATAGCTGTCAATTCTAGATCATATATTGGGTAGTTCTTTCCATGTGGTTTTTAACAATCTAAATATACAGGCTATTACTTTGTCTTACTACATCAAATTATAATTTAATTCCATTCAATGTTACATTACTGTAATAACAAGTTCCTTACCCAATTCAGGCTGAGTCAGAATCAATACTTTGATTAACAAAGCTTCCAACTGGTCGGAACTTTACTGATATTTATCTGTCCATTCAACTCTTACATCTTCTCTATAATATATATGTCATCAATGTAGCTACTTCAATTATTAACATCGGAGCTTTGAGTTTTTCCAAAGCCACAACCATCAGATAGATTCAAAACCATAATGTATTAATATGACCGACATTTCAACCGTACAGATAAAGCAACACTTTAATATCAATAGTGTACCTCAAATTATAAGAGGGAGAACCGAAAATGGCCCCAATAATAACCAATGCAATAATACAGTTTCTATAATCTGTATTCCATATTATCAAGTTCCCATGATCAAGTCAGAACTCATAACGGTAATAAGTATAATTACCACTGACCAATGAATATCTTTCACAAATAAACCATGCTTGAATAACAAAGAGATTGATGACATCTCAGAGAAAATTCAGAAGAGCAATATCATACATACTCAGTAGAAACAACTGTGATAAAGACAATATAATTTGCACATTCGTAAGTCAGGGCTTCAATCAGTAGAAGTAGAAAATAACATCACATGAGCCTTATCATTAAATCTTATATCCATCATGATGAATTAGAAACCCAAGTAAGATGGAGCGATACTGTTCATGAATCAACCAAACTTTGAATAGGATAAATATTGCATCTCAACACGCACAATTTCCCTCTGAGAATAATAGTATATATAGAATACCCATATAAAATACCCAGAAGGGATTGCTATAATATATACCCGATTATCACAACTGTATTCAATATTTTTGCAATTTCATCACTATTCTACTAACATATATAGTCATCAATAATCTTACATCATTCAATTCACTCACAAAGCTTATTCGGAAGAAATTTTCAGTTAGTCCATTCTGTAGATACCATATCTGAATCAATCAATTTCTCATAAATAACTTCTTTCTTTAATAGGCATTGTATATCCTATACAGTTTTTTGAAAAATCTGATATCTCTCTCCAGAACCCATCTTTATTTACTAACCTATTCTCGGTTCTAACTACATCATTAATCATTCAGCCTTTGAACTCTTTAATTTCACTTTCATAAGTTTAATCCATATAAATCTTGTGAATTTCATTGTATAACACTATACCGGTAACGGGGTAGATATTGTAAGCCTTAAAATTTTACTTTCATGTATATACTCATATAACATAACATTTATCATTCTCATGTGCTATAAAACATCTATCTATACCTTTTCGAATTTTATTTCATCATCAGTAGCATTTTACTCGAGTATCTCTTTCAAAGTCATCAGAATTAGCTCGATTGGAAAGCATTTCTATCTATTTGTAAAATAATTTTCATTAGAGTCGGGAGATATCATACTATCACATGTTATATAATGGCATGTATATCTAGACTCCACATATGCAATGTTTAGTCCGAGAACCGACTAACTGTGGTTCTGATACCACTAAATATAACACCCCTAACCTGTACCTGTCGCCGAAATAGGGTTTCAGAGCATTACCAAAACATTCAGAACATTTTTCTATTAAACTACGTAAATTTACTATTTATTTACCGAGATCATCCATAATGTTCATTGATCGAACCCTCGAGGCCCAATACGAGCATTAGAATCGAATCGGGACTTAATCGGAACCTCTAAGAATTTTTCGCAAAGTTACAAATTTTCCTAAGGTGTAGGACTCACACGCCTGTGTAGTCCAAGAGACACTCCCTTGTGACCCTGGAACATGCCTGTGCTACAGGTCGTGTTCGATTTAGGTTACATTCTAACTTGCGCCACACGGTCATGCCACACGCCCATGCCACACGCCCATGCTCTAGGCTATGTGGTTAATTAATTCAATTCGAATTAGGTGCAGGTTTCACACGGCCAAGACACATGCCCATGTTCAAGGCTGTGTCACCCACACGGCTGAGACACACGCACGTGTGCTCAATTTTGAGCATTCTGTTTTCTCAAATTTAAGGTGTAGGGGACACACAGCCTTGTTAGATGCCCATGAGGTAGGCCGTATGGACAAAATAAAACCATTTCTTAGCATCATTTGTCACCCAAATTTATCATTTTCCTGCACCAAAACATACCAAGTACAATCCAACCATTCCAAGCATTCAAAAAAGCAAATTTCATCATTCAACATGGCCTATCATTGCATGCATACATGTTCACTATCTTGCCTTAGTTCAATTAATGTGTTAAACATGATTTAATCAACTACTTAACATATACATATGGTTACCATAACATAACATTACAAGTATATCAAAACAACTATTACTAGCCATTCCAATGGCTAGATTACAAGCATCATTTACATTTACATGCCAATATGGCCAACATATCCTATACATGCCATTACAACCGTAATTGATTTACCATATTATACCAACATGGGCTGATGGATAGTGTGAGTGATCTCCGCCGAGCTTCTAATCCAATGAGCTTCGGTTTACTTTAAAACAATAAAAAATAAAACGGGGTAAGCATTTTATGCTTAGCAAGTTTGTATAACATGGTACTTAACTTACAATTCATTCTATTTTGAGGTAACTATGTAAGGCATATTCATTCAATTTGACCTCAAGCCCTACACATATCCTCATTGCCTTTGTTAGTTATATATTCCATAATAACATCAAAACATATATGGCTCAACAACAATCAAGTTTTTATGCACATATGCTTTCCACAACATGTATTCATTCAACATGCATAATTCATCTCATTATTACAAGTATAATTGTATAATAGCTCACTTCGAGTTCAGATCATTCCACATCAAAACTTTACTCATATTACTCAGAATATCAATGTCACAATTAGTACACTCAAGGTGTACAAGTCTATAATCAAGAATGCACATATATTCATCAAATAATGTCCATGTACAAATAACATCATCTCATGTTTTCATATATCATTTGTCATGTAACATCATTTTCTTGCATTTCAGACGAATACGTATAATAACTTATTTCTTATACATATTTTCTCATATCAAGATTTCTACCCGTTGAATTTATCTGAAATATTAATGGTTACTCAGGTTGTACACTCGAAGTGTACAGATCAGGATCCGTCAATTCATATTCAATGGTACCCATAAGGTACTATCTCATAGAGTACACTCTCAAGCCACACATGTATACAACAAGATTACCAGTCGAGGCTAAATCCTTTCTATGACTTACGCTCTAAGGAGCTTAATTTGGATTACCCGTCCGAGCTAAATCTAATTCACAATATATGTCCAAGAGGACTTACATCAGGATTACCCGTCAGAGCTAAATCCTTTCTGTAATAAAGTCATTAGGATTGCTCGTTCTAGCCTAATCCATTCTTCAACAAATGCAGGACCTCATTCATTTCGGCAATTACATTTATCTATCAATTTTCATTTATTCAAACGAGATTTAAACATTTTTCAAACCTTTTCGGGCATGTGATTATTTCAGACATCTATAATCATCGATATAATTCAAATTATCATATTTCACATTCATTCCAAACATAAAAGTAAAAGTTTCATCATTTGACCTTTATCATCTATCGGGCATTTTCATTTAAATTAGACATTTTTAATTATTGAGCTTGATCGGATATGTAATCATTTCACATATTTATGAAATTTATACAATTCACATAAACACAATCAATGCAAGCATGTAAGTAAACACAATTTAGTTACACGAACTTACCTCGACAATGTTCGTGTAAGTAAAATCTACTAATCCGATATTTTCCTCTTTTCTCGTCCTAGCTCTGAATTTGGTCTATTTGGATCTATACGAGTAAATTTAACATCAATTTATCATATTTCACATTCAAGTGGACTAAATTTTCATTCTAGAATAAATTACTATTTTGCCCCTAACTTTTCCATAAATTCCAATTTCGTCCCTAGGCTCGGAAAATGAAACTTGTGCAAATTACTCTCCATTCCAAGCCTAACCAAAGCCCCATTACAAAATTTACAGCACATGTATTCATAAAAGTTCATATTTTTTCATCAAATTCATAATTTTGCATTTTAGTCCCTAAATTATGGTTTTATCAAAAATCACTTTGTAAAAGTTATTTATCTATCAATAATCTTTCATTTCTACCATAAATTTCTAATTTCTAGCATATACATCCATAACCCATTTTTCATACCTTAATAACTTTTTAAATTAATCCCCCAAATAGAGAGATTAAGCTATCCCAATTCTAAAAATATCAAAATTACTAAAAACGGGACAAGAAAACTTACCCAATTTGGCCATGAAAGTTTTTTCTCTCTCTCCTAAGGTTTCCATGTGTTTTTAGGTTAAAGGTGACATAAAATAAGATGATATCTTTTATCATCTCTTTAATTAATTAAGTATTTTGTTATTCCAAATTTAATCCTTTCACTTTTTCTATATTTCCATGGATAAGTCACCAAGAAAAATCTACATACTTTTCTTAATGGTCTAATTACCACATAAGGACCTCAAGTTTTGAATTCCATAGCTATTTGATCCTATTAGCTACTAGAATCCAACTTTTGCATTTTATGCGATTTAGTCCTTCTCGTAATTAAGCACATAATCGGTACAATTTTCTTATCAAAATTCTCACATGACATTTCTATCATATTACGAACCATAAAATAAAATAAAAATAAATATTATTTTCGGCTCGGATTTGTGGTCCCGAAACCACTGTTCCGATTTTACCGAAAAATGGGTTGTTACAGGTAGTGGACAATCCTGAGTTTTTGTTGCATAAACAACAAGATAAACTATTAGCATTCTGGCTACTCTTCACTATTTTTTATGATATGTTAGTCTATCTAACGAGTGCTAGCACAAGTTTTGAGATATAATTTATTATTAAGAAAAGATTTGCCACTCGATCTAGTATAAGGATTTTGAGTTTTAGGCACATGTTGTATTATCATAAAACAGGGAAATTAACCATAAAAAAGTATATACTCAAGATAAAGAATATGTGTGATATTCTTTTTGTAGCAGTAAGTCTTGTATCTGATCAAGAACAAGAAAACATCATTCTTGCAAGTCTTCCCATAACATAAATCTATTACAGTAGTTGCCTCAGCCACCTCAATTCCTTTTGACCTTCTTACTGAAATGCTCACCAATTATGAATCGAGACAACTTGAATTTGTGGCCTCTATTCCTATGTAAGCAAACTTGGTTTAACAGAAAACTGGTCATGCATGATAAGTCAAGAATATAGATTCAGCCAGTGGTTCTAACAAGAGTTACAATCAAGGGTACAAAACTTAGTATTGAGGAGGCAGAAGCACCTATCGAAGCAGGAGTAAGGGGGTCATTTTTCACATAGTCGACCTCAATGTCAACTATGTGGCAGGATTGGCCATATAGTACAAAAAATTTACTATTGATTTGATGAAAATTTTACTAGGGTTTCTAATTTGGACCAAGATGGCCAGCTGCAAGTTAATTTCTATTACCTTGGTGGTCAAGGAAAAAGACACTGTTGTGCTAACAAAATGCAAAGAAATTTATCTTCTCCTTTGACTCAATCAAATACTTTTCATCACAATTGGTAGCATTATGGCAAGTCTTAGGCCAACAACTGATGGCATTAGTGGCCAAGTTTGGTATCCAGACTCAAGAGCAACTAATCATATGACTAATAACATTTCTACTCTTCATAAAGCCACTGAATATGCAAGTACAAGTTAGTCGGTTATGGGAAATGGTAGTTCTGTACCAGTTACACATGTAAGTCCTCACTGATTCTTTTTGGTAATATAATCTTGCATCTTACAAATGTTCTTCATGTTCCTCATGTTTGCAAGAATTTGTTGTCTGTTACACAGTTTGCCAAAGATAATCAAGTGTTTTTTAAGTTTCACCCCTTTCATTGTTTTGTGAAAGATTTACAAACAGAGAAAGTTTTGCTACTGGACTACATTCATAAATGTTTACACAGGTTCACTTCCTCATCTTAACAAGTGTTTGTTGCTACTTATTCTAACAAAGGTTTTAGGAGTAATAGTTGTTTTAATCATGCTCGTTTAGCATCCAAAATAGTTGTTAATTTGAGGCATTCATCTAATAAAGTTCTTCGTCAAGTTCTTTGTACTTGTAGCATTTTTATACCAACGTCTAAGTCTCATAATGTATGCTCTACTTATCAACTTGGAAAATGTCACAAGCTTCCTTTTTTGTCTCTGAAACTATGTAAAGACATTTCCTTTTAAGTTAATTGTATCAGATTTATAGAATCCAACTCATGTAAGTTCTGAAGGTTACTTGTATTACGTCTCATTTATTGATGCTTATAGTAGGTATACATGAATCTACTTACTAAGGAATAAAGCAGCCACACTTCAGAGCAAAATGGTATTGCCAAGAGAAAACATAGGTTTATTGTTAACACTGGTTTAACTTTACTTGCACAGGAATCTTTACTTATATACTTACGGGTACATGCTTTTTTAAGTGCAGTATATTTGATCAACAGCTTTCCCACATCAGTTTTGTAAGGAAGGTATCCTTATGAATTGCTTCATCAAGTCAAACCAACTTACTCACATCTTGAGTGTTGCTGCTATACTAATTTGAGGCCCTACAACACTCACAAAATTCAATTTTAATCTAAGGCTTGTACATTCCTTGGCTACAACAGTTATCATAAATGATATAAATGTCTTGATGAATCAGGTAAGATTTTTATCTTACGACACATTTTTTATGAGCATAAGTTTCCTTTTATCTCTAGACTACTCAATAGCTCTCAAGTTTCTCATTCACAGACATATCAGAAGTCTATTGTTCCTATTGTTTTCTCTCCAACTGTTTTTCCATCTATTTCATCTATGAATGGCAGTTCATCTAAAGTAATTTTTCCTGAATCTAGAGACAATATAATCTATCGAGAACGTATAAACAGTGGGGTCACTCCAAAACCTACAGATGTGATGGCCAATCCTGAACATGCAAATAATATAGTTACTTTAGAACCTATTTTGCCTTCATCTGGTTCTATCCAAACTAACTTTGCATCACCTGTCACCCTTGCTCCTCCTCCAATAGTTTGCAAGATTCATCCCATGCAAACTTGATTAAAGAATGGTATGTTCAAACTAAGAGCCTTCTCAGTTGACTTGTCTGCACATGAGCCCTTTACTATTGAAGATGCGTTCACTTGTCTTGAATAGACACATGCTTCTAAGCAAGAATATGATGCCTTGCTCAAAAATAATATATGAGAGCTAGTTCCTTTGCCTCTTAATAGAAAAACAGTTGGCTATAAGTTAGATTTTCAAACTCAAGAAGAATAATGGTGAAACCATAGCTAGATTCACGAAAAGTTGGTTGTGGAAGGCTATTTTCAAGAAACCAAGATTGATTTTTAGGAAACTTTCAACTCTATGGAGAAACCAACCACCATAAGGGTTATTCTCACTATAACAGTGACCTGTGGTTGGCAAAACAAGCAAGTTTATATCAATAATGCCTTTTTAAATAGTGACCTCTATGAAGAGATCTATATGAGTCAACTATCAGGTTTTAAGATACATATTGATGGTCAACCACTTGTTTGTAAGTTGAAAAAGGCCTTTTATGGCATGAAGCAGACACCTCGACTTGGTTTCACAAGCTCAGGTTGTACTTAATTGCTTCTAGTTTTACCTTATCCAAAACGGATGCCTCATTGTTCATTAGAACTTCTAACAACATGATTCTTTATGTTTTAGTATATGTTGATGACATCATTGTCACAAGAAACCAGTCCTCTTCTGTGGATGCTTTTGTCAAGATATTGGATTTACTATTTTCACACAAGGACTTGGGGCAGTTACATTTCTTCTTAGGCATTAAAGTCTCTTACAATTCAAATGGCTTGTTTTTTAGTCAAAAGAAATATGTTTTAGACTTGTTGAAAATGTGCAATATTGATTAATCGAAAACTTCCCCTACGCCCATGGTCACTTCCAGTAATTTGTCAGTTTATTGTGGCAGTCCAATTAAAAATGATTCAGGCTACAAAAGCATTATAGCTGTTCTACAATTTATTATTATTACATTTCAAGGCCGTTAAAAGAATCCTATGGTACCTACAAGGGACTCTTGATTATGGTATCATATTCAAAGCAGCCTCTCGTTTATATATAATAAGATATCCTGATGCAAATTGGGGAACAAATTTAGATGGTAGAAGGTCCACAACAGGGTTTTGTGTTTTTCTAAGAGACAATCCTATTTCATGGGGGTCAAGGAAGCAACAGGTTGTTTCTCGATCCACGACTGAAGCTAAGTATAGGGGCTTAGCTCATGCTATAGCTGAAATCATCTGGCTTGAGTCCTTGTTGGCTGAATTACTAGTTAGTGTTGATGGTTGAGCTACTATTTGGGGTGACAATTCAGGAGCAGTAGCAGTGTCAGCAAATCCTCTATTACACTCCAAGTTTAAACATGTTGAGATGGATCTGTTTTTTTGTTCGAGAGAAGGTTGTTGTAGGCAAATTGATGATTGGCCATGTGCTTGCATAATACCAGATTGTAATGGTTCTTACCAAGCCCCTTTTAGCTCCATTCTTCAGTAAGTTTAAATTTAGTCTTGGTGTTGTTAGTAAATATGAACAATGACAAACGCAAGTTCAACAAAGCAGACAATTGAAGCAAGGGCTTGCAGCTTCATACTTAGCAATTCTATTAGTTAGCAGATAAGGCAGTTAAGTTTGATTGTAATATGTTATGTTTCAATTAGAGTATTAGCCAAGAATTTGTTGAGATTTATTGTTAGCAGAAGTTCTTGACTGATTCATTTGCTCTCCTACTGTATATATTCATAAGCTTGATCCTATTAATATCAAGTGAGCTCAAAATATAAAATGAGCAGATCTTTTTATTCTTTTGGTGTTCTTTGCATATCCAAACAACTCTCGCAACAAGCATTCGTTGATGCTGAAAAATATTACCACACCGGAAGTGGTTACAGAGTTTTAAATCAGTATCCACTACTGCCAACTTCTCATTAATAGCCCCACCCGAATGACTCTAGCACGATCACAAAATCTCCTTAAACTTAGAATGCAAAAACCAAGCTTCCTTAAAACAAAAAGGAATCCTCGCTCTTGTCAGCCGAGTAAAACCCTTGAAGTCAAGTAGAATAGGACAATGATCAGATTTAACCCACAGTAAATGAAACACAACTACGTTCGAAAACGACGACTTCTACAACTCATTACAATAGACTTTACCAAGCCTCTCCTTCATCAAATTCCAACTGTTAGGCGACTGATATCAAGAAAAGTTTGGACCAATAAACCCCAAATCTAACAACTCACAATCCTGAAGTACCTTCTGGATACGTTGACACCGACCACAATCAGCCTGCCGAAAATTCAATTTTTCCAAAAATATAATTATACATAATCATTTTCATTAAAAAAAATCTAAACAATCTTTTATAACTTATTTTCTTCTCATAAATAGACCGATGACACGAAAAATCACATATTTAGTAAAATAGGTATATATAACATATACATAAATGGTATAATGTAAATCACATTCAAATATGATTAACATAATAAGCAAATTCAAATAAAATCACAATAAATGATAGTGTTATTTAGTTTTTTAATATAAAAAGTAAAAGTAAAGAGGGTATGAGTAAAGTTATTATTATTTTTCTTCTTTTTGCTACTCTTTTTCTTGCTTTAGGGTTTTGCTTGAATTAATTCTTTTTTTGGAAATTGAAATTATTACTTTGACTAGAAAGGTCTAGTGGGGCTTCTGTGGTTTTGGGTGATTTCAACGTTGCTTTCATGGTCCGTTGGAAATCTTTAATCTCAAGTCTTATGTGAAAAGACTTTTCAAGTTTATAACTACAATTGATTTTTTATATAGTTATGAGGTTCCAATTCATTTTAATTTTCTATTCTTTTTACTAAACTGGATTTTTTTATAAACGTAAATTTAAAAACTTAAATATTCCCATAATTAATTTAATTTTTTTACTTGAATTATAACTTTTTGCATTTAAATATAAAATTTATTATTCATAACAAATTAATATATTTCAGTCCCCTTAATTCAGAGAAGATAGTTGTCTGCCGTTACGATATTCTAGAAGATGTGACTTACATTCCTAAGAGGAAAAATATTATGAGGAATTTAAGAATTATATTGTTTATATAACTTCATATATTTATTACATGGATATTATCAAAGTAGTGTTGATATATATATATATATATAAAGAAGTTGAGCAGAAAGAATTAAAATTAAATTTGTTTAGTATTTATTTTGTAATATCGCATCATGTATCGTTGGAGGTAGTGGTGCAAATACAAACAACTTCATCTATTAATCTCTTTAACTATTTACTATTCTTGACACAAATGGAAACTTAACATACTAATCATTCATCATTCAATTACAAATCTCTAATCCCAACAAACAAAATTCCCCCCCCCCATTCCCTAATATTAAATCTACCGTCGTTTTACTATCTTTAACAACAATGCACATTATTTATGCAAATAACATCGAAATGTTTGAATTTCATATCAATTTATAGATATATATAATTATTATATTATGTTTAAATCAAACACAATTAGATTATATTCTGATAATAAGGACAAACTACATCATTCGTCTGTGAGTAAATTTTTATTTTAGTCATTTAATTAAAAAATTTATAATTTAACTATCACTAAATTACTAAATTATTAAAATCGATATTATATAACTTTTTTTTTATTTCTATTATCTGCACTAATTAAAAACAACGCCACAAATTTACGAATCAAATTTGAAATAATTTTTTTCTAATCGTTAGATCAACTTGAGTTTAAAATATGTATTTGTACTCGTCGATGAAAATTAATACCGATGCCTTGAAACTGACTGACAAAGTTTAAAGAAATAAACTTTAACGCCTCAATAACTTAAATAAAACTTTTAAATAGCTAAATAACTTAAATGAAAATTTAAACAAAAATTGAAGTTTTATACTAATGATAATAAGGTAATACGAGGATAGAACATAGGATAAATTAAATACATTTAAGACGTGAATATTCCAAAAATTAAGGTCTAATCATCCGATTAAGAACCATGAAGGCATGAACCTCCCTCAGATAATTTTATTCAATTTCCTTTTATTTAAAGCCACACTTGCCATCACTTATCAATACACAACATTCCAAGAAGGGTACCTAAAAAGGGCATGGATTCCCTTCATGGTAAGGTGGCATACCACCAAGAGTTCAACTACTAAAACATACCATTTTTCTTAAAAAACTAAGCACTAATGCATCGTTATAAACTACATAAACCTAATTATTTGTATGAGCATCATGGTTTATTCCTAACTAAAAGGAAAAACCGAAAACATTGACCATAATCGGTCAATCAAGGTATCCTACAGTGCAGATTGGAAAATCATTTCTGCAAGTTCCTGCATCAAGACAACCAAAATTTTCATTTTAGATTTGGTTCATACTGGCATTACATGCTATTTTCTGTTTATAGATTGTATACGGGACAGACACAGGACGGATCGCTCCGTAATGGAGTGTATATAAAAGGTAACACTGAATAAGTCGAAAAGGTTATATGAAAAGCAGCTTTCTGTCATGTTTTATAGTTAGAAATTATATTGTTCGTAACGTAACAAACAATCTAATATGAATAACTCGCTATTTGGTCGGTTATGGGCCATAGGTCATCACAGTATAGCATAAAGTTAAAAAACACTTGTAAACATCATTTTTTAAGTAAGATATCTAACTACCTGCTTGGCAGAAGCAACCTTGGGCTCTCCCCATTCCATGGCTTTCTTCTCAAGCATTTCAAAATCAGCTTTACCAGCCTGTTCGATGATGGATTACTTATATTAGCGATTCTTCCATGGGAAATGCCGACTTTAAGCCAAAGGAGAAGTTATCATTTAAAGAAAAAAGAAAAAAGCATCACCTCAATCTGGGCACCAAGTTCTGTGTCAAAGCTAGAATATCGTTTACTAACAAGCTCAGCCAAAGAACCATCCTATAATGAGGAAAATTATTGATTAATATATGAAAGAGGGGAGAAAAAGGCATTCGGTTAGAAAGCGGAGGGATAACTTTAATATTGTATTACCTCAATCAGTTTAGCAGCATTTCGGAGTCCACGAGCCAAGGTGTCCACTCCACTAATATGAGCAATGAACAAGTCCTCAACATCTGTACTCTCTCTCCGTCTACAAAACAATAAAAGGTAAAAAGATCATCACAAGTGGCTCAAGAAAACAAGAATCTAGGTAAACACAACACAATTGTAAGAAAATAACGAAGGAAATGTTTACACACAATTTTGCATCGAAGTTGAAGCCTCCTGGTGCTAATCCTCCCTGCCACACACAAATGTGAAGAGTGTAAAACAGTAGAAAGTCGAACACTCTTTTGAAGTTTGAACTATCAAAAGAAAATAAAATAAGAGTCCTCCGCATACATTTCTTATCACACTTAGCATAACCATGGTTGCCTCCCCAACATCAGTCAAGAACTGATCTGTGTCCCAACCTGTATCACAAAGAAATCCATATCTTCAATGCTAAGAAGATTGTAATCCCAAGCTCATAAACATGAAATAAGAATACTTTGTATACACTAGAAAGTTTTTAAGTTAATAATTGATCGTACCAACTTGAGGATCCCCAGTGTTTGCATCAATATTTCCTAACATTCCATTGATTCTTGCAGTCTCAAGATCATGATGGCAGCTGCAAATTACATAAGCACCATAGGTTGGCAGAGGAATTTAAATGCATGCAGTTGTGGGGAAATTTTACTTGGAAATGATATGCAAATATAATTCGAAGGCACAGAACACAACAAACCTGTGACCAGAGAGTGTGGCATGGTTACACTCAATGTTAAGTTTGAATTCCCCTGCAAAAGGAAATAGTGGACAGTACGTTAAATGTAACCGCCTACCAAAAGAGATAATACCCAGATAGATCATAGCTGGACGATGCCTTGTTTTCCTTCACAATGAAAATGGACCTGACCAACTAGAAATTCCAATGTTCTGGAAAGCAGCATGGTTTTGAAGCCAAATACTAAACAAAATTATCTAGTTACTTGGCTCAGGTTTAATTGCTGGATATAAATATGCGTTCAACATTAGATATGTTCAACTTTTTCGAAGTATGATCATGTATGAGAAGGAAGGTACTTGTAGGCACGAGTGTAGGATACAGGTTCTTCAAGCAAAGTAAAGAGTAAGCAAAATAGGGTTCTACATCACAAAGTATTATAAAGCCTAATAAATTCCAAATTAGTAACTCTCTGGACTGAGGACTACAATCTCTCATCATATAATTTTTTTCTCAGCCAGCTGATTTTACCCGGTAATCATCAGGTTCTTCAATTTTTCTGGTCCTGGCATAAACTAGACCTAAACACTTAAGGTATGCTTTTCAAACCGTGCATGCAGTCTTGTTCATGAAATCAGTTATTGTTTTACCAGGCAAGAGTTAACCATGAAACAAATCCCCTCAAATACACAAGTTTAGATAATACTTTATTTAGCTATGCAGCAGTTATCAAAAATCGTCTAGCTGGCAATGTTAGATGCCAGACAAGAATTCGTTAGAGCTCACCAAGCAGCCCATATTTACGCAAGAAGTTAAGTGTTGTTGCAGCATCCCAGTCATACCTGTAAATAAATCAAGCAATAATTCATATAAAGAACAGCGAACTTGACTGCTATTACTAATTGAGAAAGGAAGGGATTGACGAAACATACTGATGTTTGGTAGGTTCTTGAGGCTTAGGTTCAATCAGTAGAGTTCCTGAATCAAAGAATATTCCATCAGAATTCCACGAAAAAAAAAAAATAAATAACTACAGAAAGACAACCCTGTGGCCCAGAATAGCATAAATTTTTTTGTCTCCCTCCTCACCACCTACATTTGCTGGAAGGGGAGCTAGCATACAGTCTTAAGATTGTTATAATGGAAAATTACCATTAAATCCAATCTTCTTCTTGTGGGCAGCAGCAGCTTCAAGAAATTTTGCCTGTCAAATAAATAATTGAAGTTGCATAGTTAATAACTAAGACGCCACATTGGAAACTTGAAGAAGAACGTTTAATCAGGAAATGCATAAAATAGAGCAAACATTTTAAGTAACATGAAACTAACAGCTGACATTGAAAAACTTTATTTAGCAGATTTCCAAGTAAGAAATGACTAACAAATATACCATATGATCAAGCTCTCTTTCCATGTCTGTGTTCAAGAGTGTTTGGTATCCCTCACGACCACCCCAAAAGACATAATTTTCTCCCCCGAGATAATGTGTCACCTATAGGAACAGAAAGCAAAATATAAAGCAATTACCAGACATAAGACCAACATAACTGTAATCTAAACACAAAAATGCAATAAGTTTAATCTCAATGTTATATAGAAGTAAAAGCCCACCTCCATAGCTTTCTTAACTTGAGCAGCAGCATAGGCATAAACACCCAACTCAGAGCTGAAAAGCAAACACAGAAGTAAGAATTAAGTTCATCAAGGGATATATGCAAATCACTTAAGTAAGGATACCTTGTAGCAGCACCATGCATGTAACGAGGATGCATAAATAGTTGAGCAGTACCCCACAGTGGACGGATCTTGTCCCCCTGCATGGTCAAGTAACAAAGATATTCGGGAAACATATAACTTAGTCTTGTATCAAACAAGAGGGTTCAAAATTTTGAGAAAAGGGCAAAAAGAAAAAGAAAAAAGAGGAGGATAGGTCTCTACTTGAGACAAGCAATTTAAAACTTTTTGCAAATTCAGAAATTACCTGAAGTTCTTTAGCAAGTGCCACAACTTCATCCAAGTTTGAATTAGTTTCCTACAACGAAGACAATAGAAGAAATGACCGATAAACTATTGTCAAAAAACCAATAGGAGAGGATGGCTGTTAAGAGAGTTTAGTCAAAACCAGTTCATATTCAAGCATTTAGATATGAAAAGCAACTTGAAGAGTCAATAAGAAAAATATCCAACCTTTAGTGTTTTGCCATCAGGAGCAATGTCCCTGTCATGGAAACACCACCTATCAACTCCAAGCTTGTTTAGGAATTCGAAGTTGGCTCTCACTGCAATCGTTTCAAAGAGAAGCAAAGAATGTTACCATCCTGCAGACTAGTATTAATCAATAAGCACAGGTTGGGAGGAAATAACTATCAATCTTACTTCTTCTTTTGGCCATAGCAATGGAATTGGTACCATCTTCCCATGGCCAAGACTTTGTGGGTGCACCAAAAGGATCAGCACCTGTTCCACGAAATGTATGCCAAAATGCAACACTAAATCTCAACCAGTCCTAAACAATTGACAACTAGTCAGCAATCATCAACATCTTGATAAATCTTATACATGTTAATAAATGGGAAATTTGAAACTAACCTTCATTTTCTTCCCAAGAATCACTTCTTCTGCATTGTACCATTTGTATGAAAGTGGATTCTTGCTAGAAGGGCCCTGCAGTCAAAATTACTATTAAATAACAAGTATTCAAATAATTAATGCTATGGTAACCAAAAGTGCTTTGAACTAAGACTGTATTCCAAATCTCTAATAATATATCTCGAAAAGAGAAAGATGCAAGGTTTCAAAACACAGAATATATTCAACCCTTTAAATTATTCAAATTTTATTCAACCCTTTAAATCCTACAGGGGAAGTAACCCTTTTTCCTTTTGCTGTTTTAGGGTTCCGACTCTGGAGAGTCGATATTCACCGATATTGACTATGATAACATTCATTTCCTCTGCAACTACATCAAATAAGACCTACGTTAAATCCTGCAGGGGATGTAACTCTTTTACCTCATACTTAATTTTGGGAACTCCAGGGAAAAATTCCCCTTCCCATTCACCATCTTCACCACATTTTCCACCGAGATCAGCAGGGCATGTTTCTGGTACAGCATTCTACAGGCAAAAACAATTCCAATTCACAATAAATAAAAAATTGGAAGCAACAAATACATAAAGAATACATTTAAACATCACAAATTAAAGCTCTTTTACCACTATGAAAAAGACAGCATTCATAAAAAGAACTAGTAATAAAATCCTCCCAGCCATACTTTTATGCGTTACTATTATGCGAACTGAACCCTGCAAAAAATAACAAAATAATAACTATAAGTAATCCAATCAAAGAAAATATATTTAAGAATCACCACATATCAAGTTAGCATCAAAGGAAAAAAAATAATTTTAAACACCAGAAATAATCGTCGGAACAACCAATAGTGCTGCCAACAGTGACAAAAAAAAAATCACTTTGCATGCTAAAAAAAAGTCTCTTTCTTTTTCCTGATGAATACTCATCATCAGATACCACATAAAAACAACAAGTTTTTTTTAATGGCTAAACCCATAAAAATCATTGGTTAATAGCAAATAAAATAAAATAAAAAAGACCCTTTGAAAATCGAAAAAAAAAAAAACAACAACATAATCGAAAGAAATGATGGCAGAAAGTGTTAAACAAAGATAGAGGACATACAGATTTGATTAAGAAAAAAAAGGGTTTTGATAAGAAGAGCAGAAACAAGCAGTGAGGATGATGACTCTGTATTTATAGCTACATTGAATTCATAATTATATAAAAAATTTATTATATTTTTTTGGATAAAGATTACGTGTCTCACTGTCACCGTTTTCGGTTCTCTTTGTCTAAAAATCTTTTAGCTAATTTTTAGGAATTTACATGCTTTTCTTCTTGGTAATCGGATTCTACATGTTTTTACGTATAAGTTAGATGCTAAAACATGTTATTCTTTTTAAAATAATAATAATAAAACACTAAAAAATATATTTTTTGAAAAAGTTAAAATTTTTTAAAGAAAAAAAGTGTAGTTTTTTAATATCAAGTTGTTTGTTTTTATCATTTGATTTATTTTGTTATTATAATGATAATTTTGATTTATCTTATGATTTTTTGAATTAAATTAACGGATATTATCAACACGTAATGAATTCATTAAATTTATTTATTTTTAATAAGTAATTTATATTAAAATGTATTGATAATTTTGAGTAATTTTTTTGACAAAGAAGAAAATAAAAAGGTTAAATTAATCGCATAACTCATATCCCCAAATAGGGATATTTAGAAAACTAGTAACAATTGACTATTCAAATGAGTCAATTTGTCCAGTCTATCAACTTCTTGGTTCACTTCTATGGGGATATGACAGATGCTTCAATGTTGAAATCGAGGAACCCACTGAAAAAATTCTCTTAATCAAAGCAGAATTTGATCCTCTTGTGAGTTCCTCCTGTACGACAGTAGCCACCTCAAGATTATTCATCTGAACTAACACATTATCGTAGCCTCAATCAATCAAGATGACTAAGCCATCTAAGATGCCTTACAATTCAGCCTCGAATACGAAGCGACTCCCTAAAAATTTGTTAAAACTAAGGATTCAATTCTCAACTTCGTCTCGCACAATTCCTCTTGCTGAAGCAGAGTCATCCTCAGACCTTACGAAACCATCAATATTCAAGTAGACACAATTTCCATGTAGATTGGAACACGAAGTTGGAGCCTGAAGTGATATTGTTTGGCCCCTAGTTGCCATCATGAACTATTTGGCCTAGCTATAGGAGATCTTAATAGTGTCGATACTATTCCAAGACATCCCTTGAAAAATAAAGAGATTGCAATTTTTCCATATACGCCGTATTAGGATCTCAAAAAAGCATTTCCAATCAACTTCTCCAAATCTCAATTCATGTTTGTTCTGCAGGTTTGAGATGATCCATTCCTACAAATTACCTGTTTATATGACTTTTGGTTTATTCGTATAAACTTGTATTGTGTTTATATAATTTTTTTATATTGTATTGTATTTTATTATATTTTAAATATTATTTTAATTTGGTAAAATATATTATTTTAATATTATATCCGTGTTGTACCTAATTAGTATCATATAAAGGATTTTTTTTTAGCGTTTTTCTAACTTATAAATAAAGAAATTTTTTTAATTCACAGAAAGAGTCTTTATTAATTTTTATTCTTTAAAATTATAATATATCTAATATCTAATTTAATACGTATATCTAATATTTAATTTAGATAGAGATTCACTTATATAGGTGTAAAATTAACTTTTATATATTTTTTACATTTAATATTTTAAAGATCTAATCGTTGAATTTATTCATATAATTATACTTGTTATGAATGCAAATTCTCAAACCAATTTATCATATTGATCTGTATATATTAATATTTATTGAATGGTTGATTTTTTTTTGAATAAAACAAATAGTTAGCAATTTCTCATGTACGTCAAATTTGACATGCATAATATATATGAATGAAATATGAAATATGACAATTGGATCATTAAAATATTAATCATTCAAAAATATACAAAAGGGTATAAAACTAAAGTAGATTTACACCGTTATAAGTGGATATCTCCCCTTTAATCTAATCTAAGGTAACGTTTGGTATGGTGGAAAGTGATAACTTTTTTAAGAATTTAATCCGTTGGAAAGTGATTCTAACGTTTGGTATGTCAAAAAAAATTATTCACTTTAGAATCTAATTTTACCTTAAGAATTTCATTCCCATTAACATGGGAATGTGGTCCCATAATAAAATGTGGGAAAATTACTTTGTCGTGTAGGTTGAAAAGTTACTTAACATGACCAAAGAATGGTAATATCCATGCTTCCTCTCTCTTTACAATTTATGTTGCCTTATATGCTACAGCAACTTGGAACTGGCTTCCTAATAGCCAGTGTGATTCATTCAGTAAGCAGAAAGACTGCAATCCTTCTAAGAAAAGTTGTCGAGATGGTTGAATTTGATTTGGACCAAAAAATCTTTAAAGAGATAGTAAAGCACGCTGAAAAGGTACATTTCCTACCATTCCTATCCCTGATTTTTCAGATCTTGCACAAGCAAAACCCGCGAGTTGTCCGTGCCACTAAGCAATATGAAAAGCCTGTCCCAGAGCTCAAATTCTCCCATAAGTGCCTAGAAGGCAAGCACACAGCCAATGAACCAAAGGAGGAACCAGTTGGCATTGATGATTGACGCATTGCCAGACTTCGAGCTGAAGCCAAGATTGTAAAGAAGATCAAAGACAAGCAAAAGAACCTTCGTGCTGAACTTCACTCTCTTCCCGATGAAGATTAAGTTGGCAATCTTGTTGATAAAAAAGGGGATATGAAAGTCAACGGGATATGCAGGTGAAAGGGTTGATATCGTGCTACTATTTATGCAAATGTTGTTTTTAATTTAAAGAACTTTTATTTAATTTTGGGATTTTTTTAGGATTGTAATTTGAACTTAATGCTAGTGGTGGATGAATATTTTTGTTTACGTTTATAATTTCCTAATTCAATAGCTTATTGATTCCAATTTCAAACTAAGCATTGATGGTTAAATTATTTAAATTAATAAGTAGCCAGCTCTATATGAGCTAGTCATAGAGATTCAATTGACCTATAATTTATGCATTTATTAGCAATGTGAAATTACTAGACATTGCAATCTACCAATAGATAGTTTGTGGTTAGTGTGGCAATGATGAGGTTGGTCGTAGAGAGGAAAGATGGAGGTGATGAGAAGCGAATTAGTTGGTGAGGGAGCTATGGCGTGATTTAGTTGGTTGGTGTTAAATGGAGGCTTAGATTTATGGATCGTGAAGGTGAGTGGGATGGTTATAGATGCGAGATAAGTTGATATGTTAGTGATTATAAAATAATTCTTTTTAAAGAATTTAATGACCTAACCATAAAATTATGTAAATATAAGTAGCCAATTTTAGAATTTATCCTAGATTTTATATAATCAAATCATCTAAAAGCTTTTGTAAAATTCCAAGCTATCAAAAGCTAGAAACATGTAACATTGAAAAAAATACAAAAAAACGAGGACTTCATTGATCACTTTCCAAATATAGATGAAGATATATCAACGTACACGATTCTAAAAAAAAAAGTTGTACACGTAAGTTTCTCGTGATAGTTTTATTACAGAGCCAACTTTCCATTTATAATTTATTTTTATATTATAAAATTTATGTAAAAATTATATTTTTGAAAAGTTATTTATTAAATAAATAAATTTGAAGTGTTAACCACTAACGACTTGTGTATAATTTCTTTCTTTCTTTTTTTTTTTTTTATCAATTTTGGGTTTCATCTTTTAGTTTAGCGACAAAGCAAGGTAATTGTTTTAGGTAAGGTAAAAAAATGAATTATAAAATTTTGAAAGGATTAAAATAAAACTTTATTATTATATTAATTTTTAATTTTATAAAATTTAAAGGGTTTAATTGATAATTTTACCATATTAGGGATGGAAGGTCACTTCTCATCACTATCTACGCGGATGCTTTTTTTTTTTTTTTAAGATTTTATATAAAATTAAAAAATAAAATAATATTGGTTTGTTATGAAATAAAAGAATAGAAAAAGTAGAAAGTAAGACAAATAAGAGAGTAAAAGAGAACATATTTTTATTGATTAATGGAAATGATTTACAATATTTTTCTAAAGTCTATAATTATTGATATAAAAAAGTATACATGATATAAAATTTTACTTCTAATGACTATTAGAGCCCTAAAATTCATTAAACTTATCTTGATTTTGATGGATATCCACCTAATAATAAAATATTCATGGCGTTATTATTACTTTTTAAATAAATAAATTTTAAATCTTTTTATATTTGAGTTAGTACCAATTAACTCATGACAACAATCCAATCATGAGCATTATAATATTATAGATAAATATTACATAGTTTATAATGAAAAATTTAAATTTAAATTTAATTATCAAAATCCTTTCAAAAAAATAATTATCAAAATATAAAAATAATATAAAAGTATTTTTAATATTTTATTATTTTAAAATAGTATAATAGATTTTTCATGTTGGCCTTGGAAAAACAAATACTCGATTAATCCAAACTTATAACATATTTTTATAGAGGTATAAATATGTAATTTGATTTATTTTAATATATGGTTAATTATTGGTAAAAAGTTCTTTCTAGTCCCTCTTAATTTTGAAATTGAGTAAATTGGCTTCTCTCGGAAAAAATTAGAGCAATTTAATTCCAAACCATTTTAAACATGAGCAACTAAATACAATTAATCACGGTGTTAATATATTTTGTCAATTGTACATAATTTTGAATGATATAACAACAAATTTAGCCCTTAGTATTTACATATTTTGTCAATTTGGTCTTAATTCTAAAAAGTTCAACAAATTTAACATCAACATTCATACAAATGTTACAGGCTAAATTTGTTAAATTGGGACCACATCGACAGAATGTCTAAACTTTGAGAGTTAAATTTATTATCATACTAATAAAAATTATGTACAATTGACTTTCAAAATTAACATGGATTAAATTGGTTTTTTTTTAAGAGGGAAAAGGGCAAAAGGAATGAAAGATGATTTTATTAAGGAGAGATTAAAGCAACAGCAACAGAATAGCCTTATAAGGGCAAAGATGGGCTGAACGTTTGATGTGGGCAATGGAGAAACAACAACCATTTAAAAACACAACCGCCAAATTAAAATAGAAATTGAAGGCATTTAGTTGACCATTCATTTCCTATCTTCTGCTAACACACCAAGCAACACATCCTTATACGCTCCTTTAACTCTCTCTTTTATTTTGTCCTCAAACTTAGCAGCGATTCCCTTCAAATCTACGTCTTCTTGTGTTGCAACCAAGCGAGTCAGTGCTTTTTTTGCATCTTCCTTCGCATCCTCTCTTAAAGCTGTATCGAAAACCTAGAAATAAAGAGAATTCATCAAGATCAAATATGCTTATGAGTTAGATTAGATTTGTTCTTGCATCCAACTCGAAGTAAAACATATTAAAATGTAATTTGAGCCAACTTGAATCACTAAAAGAGCAAAAGACCCATAGCTTAAGGTTTAGATGTTAATTATGTTACCCTGGTGAAATATGTTTGAGGGGTGCACAGGCATTCCACTGTCTCTTTCAAGAGCAACTCAACTTCAAGGTCCTAAACCAAAAGCAATACAAATAGATAAGAAATTGAAAACTCCATTGATGGATGAATTATCTTGTATTTTTTGGTTTTGTTTTTGATTACCTCAGTGATGGTTTTGGCAGAAATTTTCTTGTATTGTTCATAGACTACTTTAAGATGAGGCTTACTCCTTGTAGTTAGAATCCAGATAACTTCATCCTCCTCCATAGCCTTCTTCTTATGATCACCACTATTATTCTTGATTGCATTTAAAAGTGCTTTGGCCTCCGATTTTGCAGCGTCTTCCTTCACCTTTGGTCCTTCATATCTGTAAGCACTCACCAGTGCCACCAACAACTGCTCAAAACAACACATAAATCTAATTATTCCGCAACAAAACAAGTTTAAAATATACAAATTATGTGTAAAAAATGATGGAAGGACCTTGCGCTCAGAGCCCTTAACGTGGGAAGCAAGATCTTCCTCGATGGAACGGTCGAAGAGGGAATGGTAGGCTTTTCGGGCACCCAAAAGCTGATCGGATGATCGGGTGCATGCTATTTCAACAATCACGTTATAGTGTGGAGGTCCCTTCTTCAACGCCTTTTTCAACAATCGAGCATCTCTCTCCCATGGATGCATCAGCGAAAGCACCACAACATCCTGATGTTTATATTCATAAATTACTACAAATTATTTTATTTAAGCTTTACGATCACAAAGTCAGAATATACAGCCAATGAGATAGATAAGAATATATACCTTAAATAGCTTGAATTCAGCTTTAAGACTCTTGATGGCACTGTTGTTCCATCGCTCAAATTGACGTTCATCCTCAAGGAAGAATTTGGAACATCCTTTCCTCATGGATTTCTTGTGCTCATTTTGTGATTTTGTCAGTATTGAAACTAGTGATTTTTCATCAACTCCAATCCCTAAATTAATTAAAAAAAAAAACAAAATTAACTAATCTATAACCTTCGATACTAAAGATTATTTAGCAATAAATTTTCACAAATGATGACATATAATTTTTGTAATGCCAAATTTAGTAGGCTTAACTTTTAAGGACTTGGCTATCCGTCTAATCCAGGGCCTTGCATGGGGTTGATATGAATTTGGGTCGTCTCATATCCTTACACTATATTTTGTTATTTTCTAATACTAGTATGAGTTCGATTCAAGCTATTCATTAGACTAAAACCTTGCTTTATTAGTTGAATTTATAATTAAATTCAAATAAAAAATTTTATTATTTAAATAGTAATTTGTTAAAAATCATGCTGTAAACAAGTTTAATTTGAATATGATGAACAGCCATTGTGGACTACAATGTTAAATACTAAAAAAATAAAAAAAAAATAGCTCAACAAATGTTTAGAAAAGAAAATGTTTCATTTCCCCCTCCCCTTCGGATCTCAATATTAGAACAATGTAAAAATTAATTTAAATCTAGCCAATTGAGTCTTAGCTCGATTAGTATTGATATTATTGTCAATGTAAGAGGGCGAGAGTTCAAGTGCACTAAAGCGCACTATCCTCCTATTTAAGAGTTAATAAGCGGTTATGAATAGTTCTAGGCATTGTATAAAAGAAATAGATATTATAAAAACTTATAATAATATTAATATTCAAAAAACTAATTAAACCCAAAGGAGATAATAAATGAATTTAAGTTGAAGCTTTGAATTTCACATGAAATCATTTGTAGTTATCATATATGCCACCTAAAAGGAATTGATGATATCAAAAAGGAAAACAAAACATTATAGTACTTAATAACCTATATATATAATTATACCCTTACAAGATTTCTAATCTAGTTAACTTATGAGTTAAGTAATACCAACTTAATTAGAGAAAAGGTAAAATAAAAATTAACAAATATAAAATTTTCTAACTTATATGGATCACTGGTTAAAATTTTTATCAAACATTCCTTTAACATGAATTCAATGTACGCCACCTATTTTTTATCTTTAATATTGTATAAAAAAACAAATATGAAATTAAAAATGTATTTTAAATTAGACAAAAAGTAATTATTCATTATAAAAAAAATTATTATCATATTTTATGGATATATATTTATAAAATGCAACTACTTAAAATATATATATTTGACCTGCATGTCAAATCATATATGCAATTCACACACTTACTATATTTATAATTATATATTCTTTATTTCATAATTTATAATTTCCTTTCTAATTTTGATATTGGATTAATTCAAAATATCTATAAAAAAAGGTTATAGGGAAAGAAGATATATGAAGAACCTGACAAGGCATTGTTGAGAACTTCCACTTCACAAGGATTAGCCATTTAATTTTCCTTAATCTAAAATAGAGTTTTGGAGTATGAAAGAGAAAGACTTAACACTCTAAGGCTCAAATGCCTTTCATTTATATCAACCTATGAGGTTATTTTTGTCAATAAATTCCCTCAAATTTAGGGTATTTTTGGAAGATTGCATATGAGAATTAAAGGAAAAAAGTAAAAGAATATATATATATATATATATATAAAAAAGAGAGAATAAAGAAGCAATAATAATAATAATAATAATAATAATAATAATAATAATGATGTTAGTAATAAAGTTATAATACATACATAAGCATGTAGTTTATTATGCAAATCTAAAATTCATGCATGTCATAATACCTTTAATACTCATAATAAATAGGTTTTGAAAAGCATGTATGTTGAATAATAAAAAGAAAAAGAAAAAGCAGTTGCATGTGCATCCCTTTACACTTCTTTTTATTATTAATTTAACAAATAGTTCCCTTTTTCTTTTTCATATTATACTAATAATTAGCATGCAAAATTATTTAACATTCTACTTACTTATGATTTATGTAAATGCGATGCCACATATATTATATATTATGCAAATGAGATGCCATTTTTTTAAAAATTTTATTATTAAGTTGTAGGTAATTTCTTGCATATGAAGACTCTTGTATTAAAAATTAAATTGTATTTTGTCTTTTCTATTCACAAAATGAGTAATTTAATTTCTATATATTAAATCAAAGAGTAAATTAGTTATTTCTGTTAAAAATTTTATCTATTTATACGGTTAAAAACTGAAATGACGATAGAACAATTAAAAAGTGATATTTTGATGTACAGAGATTAATTTTAACATCATAAATGTTAAACAAAAAGACTAATTTATTTTTTGATATAATATATAAAAGTTGATTGATTTATTAATAAAAAACAAAATATAATTGATAGATAAATTTACGTATGATGTATATAGGGACGTAGCGGTGAAGCAACATATAGAACAGCGACGTCAAATCATATATGGGGGCATTAATTTATTATCGTTTTACATAAAATTGAATTGGAGCACTATTTTTTATTACACTTGCATTTCAATCTTGGTTTTTGAGTGTCAAAACGAGGAGCTTTTAAGTCTTTAATTACTACGGCAAGGGTGTGTTGACTTATTAGGTACTTTTAACTATATATGGATTGTTATATTCTCTAATTAATGATGGATTTTGTGACTAAATTTTGGGGATTTAGTAATATTTATTTTAAAAAATTAAGAGTTTAATTAAAACTTTTAAAATTTTTGTGAGGTTAATGAGATTTTTTCAAAATTTTAAGAGAATTTAATTAAATTTTTTAAAAAAATTGAAAAAATTTGAGCAGACCTAATTAAAACGGTCTGCCTCTTTGTTTAAAATAGTGAAGTGAAAAACACTTCACAAAAAGTTTAACATAACTACATGGATACTGCACTGGGCAATTTTCTTTGATGAAAGAAAGTGTATGTTTTTTTTTTATTATATGTTTTTTAAAATTTAAGATTTTTTATTTTTATTGACACGTGGTAGCATGTTATTGATTAAATTATTTTTTTACACGGAAAGTATATAGATGAATAATAAGGTATATTGAATGAAAATACATAAGCCAAACTGATAATTAAAATAGAGTATATCGGCCAAATTGATAAAAAGAAAATTAGTATAGATATCAAAATGATAATTTAACTATAATACAGGAGCCAAAAAAGGTATTAAGCTTAATTTATTATATATTATTACATATGAATATGTATAATATTATTGAAATTAATATTTTAATACTTTTAAACTTTAAAAATGATTATTAATATAAACAATAATATAATTTTTAGCCTTTAAACTTACCATTCTGCCCAAGCTAAATTTTAACATCTTCAACAAATCATCCCTACAAGGGATTTTCTTCGGAATAGAGGTTTGACAATCTCTTACTCTTTGCTGAATTTGAATCCTTGATCCATTTACTTCGTGACTGTATTAATGTCGCTTCTATTTGGAATGGTTTTAACCGACCCCCTGAGGGCTTTTGTTCAACTTAAGTTCCAACGTTTTTTTTTTCTCAAATTTATATTTCTTGATTTTTGCATGTAAAATAAAATGAGAACAAATATTAACTCATTGATTATCTAATGTTTAATTAATATTAAGTTGCATTTGTAATCACCAATCTTGCCCGGGCCCGTTAGAATAAACAAGCCCCAAAACCCAAAATGATAAAACCAAAACTGGAATAAAACAAAAACCATTAAACAGTCCAAAAATAACAGTCCAATTACAAGCCCCAAAACCCAATGAACCCAAATACCAAACCCAAATTAAAGCCCAATCCCAAACAGCCCGTTAAGCATAAGAACCAGACAAACAAAACAGAAATCCAAAATAAACTTTTTAACAGTCCAAATGTCCATTTACAACAAAGGACCCAAGCCCAATTTACCAAACCTAAGCCTATCAAACCACTGTTAAACAAGCCCAAAATCAATCTAACCTATACAGACCCAGACAAAACAGAACTTAGCCCAAATTGTCTCTAACCCAATTTTACAGCGGCCCAATGGCCCAAAAGCATTAAAACTTTCTAGTCGAAAGAAACCCTAGGGTTTCAGAGGTAATTGCTGCGCCGCACGAGTGCCTCCACACGCCCATGCCCCGACCTTTCACCTGCTCCACGCGCACCCCTCGGGCTCCTCGCGCCACTCCAGATTCCCACGCACGCGTCCTCTCACCACGGCCGCCCGCATGCTCCACGACACCAACTCGCGCACCATCCGCCAACCACCATCCGCGCCTCGACCAGACGCTCGCGCACGCCCCAAGCATCGCCCATTCCCTGCAAGAGCAAAATAAGACAACAGAAACGAAGCCAAGAACAGGAGAAAACAAGAAAGCAAAACTAGAGATCGGATATAAAACGGAGACGATTGTAAACAAATGGGTTCCTTTTTTGAAAAAAAAAAAAGGGAAAAGAATATGTATTACCAAACCGAATATAGATCAAGAATCAAAACGCAAGCAAAGATTTCGAAGGTGGAGGGGATTTATCTTTTCTGTTTACCATTTTTTATTTCTATTTCCTATTTTTATTTTATTTATTTCGAATCTTTCAAAATCAAAAAATCAAAAAGAATAAAAAAAGGAAAAAGAACAAGGTACCCAAAGAACCTTGCGGACGTGTCTCCGGAGAGGGGGGTCTCCCCTTTCATGGGTCAGATCTGAAACAAGGACCAAAGCCCCTGTTCTTCCGACTTCCTGGATGATGATGGCGGAAGTTCGAGCGTCGGACAGAAAGGGGAGAGAAACAGAGGGAATGGATTGAAAAAAAAGGGAAGAAACTTTGTTTTTTTTTAGAAAATCGACTGCAGAAATGAAATTTTTTTTTTAGAAAAGCCCCTTTTGTAAACTAAGCAAAACGACGCCGTTTCATGCAAGGAGGAAACCCGCGTGTCGACCCGGATCCGCCCTTGGGTCCGTGCGTTTTTGCTCCTGCGGGAATTTTGCGCACCTGGTCCCTCCCTTCGATGTTGAGTCTTAATCGGGCCACCATTCGCATTTCTTTTTATTTTTAATCTTACCCAAATATTTACATGTTGTTTCAATCAAGCCCTCGCCCGTCTTCTTTTAATCATTTACAATTTTGGCCCCCACTGCTTTAATCAGATTTCAATTTAGCCTCCAACTAGTTAAAAAATTTTAGACCTATTTATTCTTAATTTTATTTATTTACATTATTATTATTTAGTCCAAATTTTTGCATATCACTCTTATTAAACTACGTACATATATATATTATACATTTTATTACCTTTTTAAAATTATTCCACATGTTTTCTATTATTTATTCTTTGCTTAAAGTCACTTTGTTCATCATTTTAAATCATTGCATGTGTTAGTTATTTACAAATTGTTTAATTCATTTTTTCTCCAACTATCAATATTAATGCATAAGTCGTATGAACTATGCGACTGTTATTCCGGCATGTTTTGATTTGTATATTCGTGTCTTCATATCTTTGACATCATCATCTTCGTTATTATTTATATCTTTGCTTTATTATCGTTATTATTTATGCATAGTAATATGTTAGATTAACGATTCCAATGCCATGTATTACATGTACCGTGTTGTCGTTGTGCTAAATTTGTGTTATATCATCACCATTTGTTGCATTCACGGCTTAAATAAAGTTTTACAAAATCCAAATTACCAAACACTACGATTTTTAAATACGTCTATCAATTTTACCCAAAAGAAAGTTTTTAAATGAGGTAATATTCTATTTTTGGTATTTCGAGAGACCGTGCCCTATGTGTTGGGTTTCGTTTCTTTCGCTTCGCCAAAGATCGAATATCCTTTTGGTAGTTTTTATGAACGAGTCTCGGGATTAAATGATGACCTCGGATTCGGAGATTAAAATCGTTGTGTCCTATGTGCTGGATGTGATATTTTATTCTCTCGGAACGAGGAAATCATAAAATTCAATTCGAGAAAATTCAAACGTTTCCAAAAGAGATCAAATTTTCAATTCTTTTTGAAATTTTCAAACTTTCGACATTAGGACATTAATTAATCAATTTGGTACCAATTTTGGGCGTGACGAGGGTGCTAACCTTCCTCACACGTAACCGACTCCCGAACCTATTTTCTCAAATTTTCGTAGACCAAAAATATTGTTTTAGTAAATCAAAATGTTTTATTAAAACAAAGGTGATCCGATCACACCTAATAAAAGATCGGTGGCGACTCCCGTTTCTTATTTTCAAAACCAAGTCGACTCCCATTTTGTCAAAAAATGGTTACGACAGCTTGGCGACTCCACTGGGGACGCTGAGAGTCAGGCCGTAAATTGATTGATTTTCGTCCCTTTGAGTGAAAAGTTTCGAAAAATCATTTTTCTCTTTGATGCATCTGTTTGTGCTATAGTGTCGAGTCTCGTGAAATATTTTGGCATTGCATTGCATGACCATTGCGGTCATACCCTTAAGTGGGAGTGAGAAGCTACTCTTTCGTGAGGTTTTTACCTCCGTGCAAGATAGTGGATCACTTTCGGGATACATCTGTACCTATGTCTTCGTGAGATTTTTATCTCCGTGCAGCCATAGGGAAATGTATTCCTCTGAACTGAACTCGGTCTATATGAGCCTATAATGGGTGAGGATCGAGGAATTTGCTGGTTCAGGTACCCTTGCTCTAGAACCGAACCACATATAGAGAGACCTAAGAGCCCGTTGTAGGTAGAGCCGTGTAAACCCTAGTTGCTACCTTAAATAGGAGTTTGGTTATTTCCTATTTATTTTAAGTTCTTCTTGTATCTGATACTAACCTGTTGTGTTTTGCTTTTATTGCATGGCATTTCATCATAAAAATGTGTTGATCCACATTCGGTTACTAGATAGAAAAGCTTAACATGAAAAAGGGGTTTCTCGATAGAGTGGAGGATAATGCGGCCGTTCAGGTGTGGTCCTAAAGAATACAGCAAGAAAAAGGAGATAGCCTGACAGTGGGGCATGAATCAGAGTTATGGGATTTTACCCGCATTAGTGTGGCTCAAAATGACTTGCGAGAATTGAAGGAAATATGGGACTCATGGGGAAATAAGAACAAACAACTGTTCTACCATAATTACGGTGATTTGCACTATCTACTGGATATCAAGGTAGACGAGTACCTACTTCGAGCTATTACCCAGTTTTGGAACCCCGCTTACAGTTGTTTTACTTTTGGAGAGGTGGATTTGGTGCCTACTATAGAGGAGTACACAGCTTTGTTTTGATGCTCGAGAATTCAAACCAGTAAGGCGTATTCAAGGTTTGCTAATGTCCCGGCGTTCTCAAGAAGGCTAATGAACATTACAGGGATGAGCGAGCAATGGATTCGGCCCGGATCAAGCAAAAGGGAGATTGTAAGTGCATTCCTTGGAAACATTTGAGGGACTTGATCTTGGCGCATCCTGATAAGAAAAAGAGGGTCGACGTTTTCGCTCTAAGCATCTACAGTTTGGTCATCTTTCCCAAGGCGTTAGGGCATATAGAGGATGCGGTTTCAGACCTATTTGATAAACTTGATAAGGGAGTTACACCTGTCCCCGCAATTTTAGCCGAAACCTTCAGATCACTGAACGCTTGCCGAAGAGCGGGCGAAGGGAGGTTCGTGGGATGTACACAGCTGTTGTTATCTTGGTTTCATTGCCATTTTTGGAAGAGAAAAAAGGTCTCATACAAAGTCTTTTTCGAGAACTACTCTCCTCTGGAGGAATTAGCGAGTGCACCAAGGCGGGACGATCTATCTGGAGAGAAATAGATGGCGATTCTTCAAAATCTGCAAGTCAAGGATGTAGAATGGAAGACTCCGTGGATGATCACTGACGAGATCTTGTACCGGTGTGGAAGGTTCGACTGGGTTCCTTTACTCGGAATATAGGGAGCTGTGGGATATGCCCCGTTACTAGTGATGAGGCAGTATCAGTCGAGGCATCATACCTGCGACACATGGATTAGCCCAATGTGAATTTTCATACAAGGATGGCAACTATAAGAAGAGAGTTCGCGAAATGTCAGATGCATGGGCCCAAACCGGGAAAATAAAGAGGCTTGCCATGGGGCCAATGGCGACCCCCGAGTACGATCGATGGTGGGCTAAAAGAATCAACGACAATGTCCCAAGGCCAATCCAAGGAAATGCTCGACCAATAGAAGAACAGCTATAAGTGATCCCGACCGAATTAGAGATTATCAAGCAAGATTTCGAGAGAAAGAGCCGGGAATTGGGTAAGAGAATAGAGCAGTTAGAAGAGGAAAAGATGCAGTTGGGGTTAGATGTTGACATCCACAAGTTCGAAGCCGAGAGTTTGAAAAAAGGGAAGAATAAGGCCGAGGAGGATTTGGATAGTTTAAAGACGGACTATAAGAAGCTATGCATGTCCATCAGAACTGCTGGTTTGGGCAAAACGTCAGAGCAATGGCGACAGGAAATTGAAGAAGAAAAGTCCAGAACCGATCAGTGGGAGAGGAAATTTCAAGATGCTCGAGTGCGAGAGACGCTTTGAAAAAGAACTCATTAAAAGCGAAAGCGAAAAGGAGAGAGAGGTTGCGCGCTGCCCAAGTATCGAATTAGAAAAATCAACTGCGTCGCACCGTAGTCGTAACTCGATGAGTCGAATTAAGAGCCAATCGAACAAGATCGAGGAGATGAGAGAAAAGATAGGGAGCTCGAGACTGCATTACAAGATAGTAAAAACCGAGTTGAGCTCCTTGAAGCGAACAATGAACATTGGAAGGAGCAGCTCCACTATTCCCAAGAACAGATCAGAAACAGAGACTATGTAATAGGCGAAGCTGTGGCTCAAATCCGAGAGGTGGCCGATCATTTGCAAGCCTTGGCGGTTCGGGCCGATGCGTTAAGTCTAATGTACGAGTCAAGATCGAAGCGAGGCCAAAGTCTAGCTTGGCTCCTTAGGAAAGTTAAGGATTTAGGCGTTAGAGCAAAGCCGTATATGTAATTGTCCGTTCTATGAAAGGAAATTCGTTTTCTAGTAAAGTTTATCTAATGGAATTGAATCAAATCAACACATTTTTGCATTCATACCATGCATTTGCATTACATCGCATACATTGAGTATCACATCACCTTAATTATTCACTAAGGTTAAAATCGTATAATCCGCAGCTACGACATTACGAATCTGGAATCACATCATCCCTATAGGATACGTCTAAGAACTAGAGCTATGGACGCCGAACTCAATGAGAGGATCGAAAGAATGGAAAGAATCCAGCAAGAGTCGCAAGAACGATTAGCCGTGTCGCGCGGAAGAAGCAAGGGACCTGATGATGAGATCCCGCGAGGAATCACTAGAGCATAAGGATCAAATGGCTAAAGTGATGGAGATGTTGATGGCTCTGGCCAAAGGAAAAGGACTCGCGCAGAGTCCTGATATTACAGAACCCCATCCGAGAGTTAATCAGGATCCGCTCTATCCCCCAGGGTTCACACCACCCCATGCTCATGCAACGCAAAGAGGATATCCTTAAGAGAACTCGGTAGGCCTAGAGCAACGACCCATACCACCAACTCATTTCGGGCAAGGTGTTTACGTATCAAATTTTGGAGATAATTCTGCTAACCCGATTGTTCCGAAATTGGATGATCCGATGGAAATAGCTAGGTTAAAGAGGGACGATCATGATGCTGAGGAAAAGTATAGGATCTTGGAAGAAAGACTCAAGGTGGTGGAAGGCACTGGAGTCTTCTCTGCACTAGGCGCCAAAGAGCTCAGTCTGGTGCCCGATCTGGTTCTGCCTCCAAAGTTTAAAACGCCAGATTTTGAAAAGTATGAGGGAACGAGATGTCCGATGGCACATCTTATCATGTTCTGTCGAAAAATGGTGGACACACGAATAAGGACAAGTCATTAATACACCGCTTCGGGAAAGCTTGATCGGATCGGCCCCTCCGGTGGTATGATCAACTTAGCACGAGAGAGAGATCCGGTCATGGAAGGACCTAGCAATCGCATTCTCGTGAACAATATAAGCATGTTTCGATGTAGCTCCGATCGGTGACACTACAAATGTTGGAAAAGAAGCCAACGGAGACCTTCGCATAATACGCCAGAGAGATGGAGGACCTCTCGGTCCCAAGTCGAGCCCCCACTAACTAAAAGTGAGGTAACGGTCCTCTTTATCAATACCTTGAAGGCGCCATTTTACGACAAACTGGTGGGAAATGCCACAAAAGACTTTGCCGACATCGTAATCTCTGGCGAACTCATCGAAAACGGCATCAAGAGTGGAAGGATGGAAGGTTCCGAGAGCTCGAAAAAGCCAGTGCAGTAAAAAAGAAAGAGCCCGAGGCCCATATGGTGGGGACCGGGAACCACTACGTTTCCAATTGTACCCAATCCAACCACGACCTCGATTCAGCCCACCTCCAAATTTCTATTTTCCTCCTCAAAACCTCTATTATCAAACACCCCCTCCTTGCCCCGTCTATGCCGCTGATAACCAAAGACCATTCACCATACCCCGCTAAATACTACGCCTGCTTCAAAGTCACCAAAAATTGAACAAAGACCGACAAGACCCAACCCCGAGAGACCCCAATTACTACCTATTCTCGTGTCATATGGAGAATCAGTGCCCAAATTATTGGAAAAATAATTAATCTCCCACATTACATGGCACCACCAAGCCCCCATTCCCAAAGTGGTACGATCCCAATGCTAATTGCATGTATCATGCTGGAAACCAGGGGCATTCTACAGACAACTGTATAGCCTTTAAGAGGAGAGTTCAAGGCCTTATCGACGCAGGGATTTTACGGTTTGATAGTACCGGTAATATGACTGGAAATCTGCTCCCTAACCATACCGTAGGGAACGTGAATATGGCGACACAGGAGGACAGGTGGCGAGCCAAGTCTTGTGTCTCCGAAATAAGGACGCCTTTGATGAAAGTCTGGGAAATGATGACTGAGAAGGGTATGCTCGACAAAAGTTTCAAGGAGGAAAGCATGAAGAGTCTGAGTTTTTGCGTCTTCCACGGCATAGAAGGACATCACATCCAATCTTGCGAGAAATTCAAAGAGCTACTTCAAGGTATGATAGACAATAGGGAGGTTGAGATCTGCAATAAGATGGGAGAGGCCGATGAGAAGGATGTATGCGCCTCTGAGGGCCAATCATCAGACCCCCCTTATAGTGCCGATCGACCTTTGGTGATCTACTACGAGGCAAAGAAGGAAGAGGTGAGACCAAAAATGATAATCTAAGTACCTTCTCTTTTCCCTTACAAGGATAGCAAGGCGGTGTCATGGAAATATGATGTTAACTTCACCATACCCGAAGCTACAACTGGAAACGTCAGCGAGGTGGGGCATTTTACCTGCAGTGGGAGGTGCTATTCCCCTGAGATGGTTGAGACAAAGAAGAAAGCCGTTGGCACGAGTCAGAAAGGGAAGGCACCAATACACAAGGCCGAGGGTGAGGTTGAAATACAATCTGAACAAGAAGCCAAGAGGCCCGTGAATGAGGATGAAGCGCAGGAATTCTTAAAGTTTATTAAGCACAGTGAATATAGCGTCGTAGAGCAACTGAACAAACAACCAGCAAGAATCTCAGTATTATCCCTGTTGTTGAACTCGGAGCCACATCGAAACGCTTTACTGAAAGTGTTAAACCAAGCGTATGTGCCGAGCAATGTACCCGTCGAAAAACTTGACAGATGGGTGAACAATTTAAATGCGGATAATTTCATCTCTTTCAGCAATGATGAAATACCACCAAACGGTAGAGGTTCTGTTAAAGCATTACACATCACAACCGGGTACAAAGGATATATAATACCGCATGTGCTTATTGACAACGGGTCTGCGCTCAATGTCATGCCGTTGGCTACACTGTCCAGGATACCCGTCGACATGTCTTATCTGAGGCCTTGTCATTCTGCAGTAAGGGCATTTGACGAAACACGGCGAGAGGTCATGGGAAAAATCGAGATTCCTCTGGAGGTGGGCCCGTGCACATATAATGTCGAGTTTCAGGTCATGGACATCGCACCTTCATATAATTGCCTTTTAGGAAGACCCTGGATCCATTTCGCTGGAGCAATCCCTTTCTCTCTTTATCAGAAAATAAAGTTTATTATGGATAACCGCTTGATCACGATCGCTGGTGAAGAAGACATCGTCACATCACTCTCTACCGACGCGCCCTACATCGAGGTAAACAAAGATGTGCCAGAATGCTTCTTCCGTTCCTTTGAATTTATCAACGCTACATATGTCGTCAAAGGAGACAGGGCTCCCACACCCAAACTGTCAAGAAACACCAAGATGGGAATAAAGTTGACTGTAGGAAAAGGCGCCCGGGCATGGAAAGGTTTAGGAAGACACCAACAAGGGATAGCTAGAGCGCTAAACCCGGTACACCAGAAGGCTCAATACGGCTTAGGGTTCAAACCTGATGGACGACAAAGAAGGAAACAGTTGCAGAAAGATCAGGGAAAGAGGATTGCAAGAGCCTCAGGTCGGGAAGTAAAATGGGAGCCCATGACGTACCCGCCCTTGTCGAAAACTTTTACGTCCGCAGGAATGGTGTACCCAGAGGGAAATGTTTCACGAAACATGCTGCTATTGGTTGAAAGGAATTTTCAGAACTTCAACATAAATGTCATTGACAAAGCGGATGATACGATGAAAGGCATTTCAAAGATACGCCCCGGTCCTCCTGGATTTGGGTTGAACAATTGGACCGCCGAGGATCTCCTTCTAGTTTCTAGGGCCTTTCCAGAGTAATCCTCAATGACAACTTTCTGTATACCCCTAAGTTGAAGGGGAATTTTGTTATAAGAGTTTGTGTCGGCTGTTTAGCTTTTAAATGAACAATCAATGAAGATGCATTTTGTCACTGTCTCTCATTCTCATTGGCCTCATATTTATTCCCTCTTCTCATAGCCTGTCTTCATAAATATTTTATGTCATGCCATAGAATCACATTTGTAGGTTCCAATACCTCGATGCTCCTCTATAGTTTCTCTTTCATTTACCTTTCAGGTGCTCAGATATCGACGACGTGAACAATCCCGTTACTAATCCTAGAATCGACTTTGAGCAAGCTGTTTGTTTAGGAGAATCCGAAGCTGACGAGAATGCTGAAGATTATGTCTCTACCCCTGACTTGCTAAGGATGATAGAACAGGAAGATAAATAAATACTCCTCCACCAAGAATCTGTTGAGACGGTGAACCTGGGAAACGAAGAAAAGATGCAAGAAGTGAAAATTGGGACCTCCATCTCAGAGCACACCAAACATGAATTGATCACCCTACTTCACGAATATAAAGATGTATTTGCATGGTCATATCAGGACATGCCAGGATTGAGCGAGGATATAGTGGTCCATAGGCTCCCACTGAAGCCAGAATGTAAGCCTATCCAGCAGAAGCTAAGACGAATAAGACTCGAAATGCTCTTAAAGATAAAAGAAGAGGTTAAAAAACAATTCGATGCCGGTTTCTTACAAGTCTCTAAATATCCGGAGTGGGTAGCCAATATAGTCCCAGTACCAAAGAAAGACGGTAAGGTGCGAATGTGTGTAGACTATCGCGATCTGAACCGAGCAAGCCCTAAGGATAATTTTCCCTTGTCGCACATCGACACATTAGTGGATAACACGGCGAAACATTCATTATTTTCTTTCATGGATGGATTTTCGGGTTATAACCAAATAAAGATGGCCCCTGAGGACATAGAAAAAACTACATTCGTGACGATGTGGGGAACCTTCTGCTACAAGGTAATACCGTTCGGATTAAAAAATGCTGGGGCAACATATTAGAGGGCAATGGTGATGTTGTTTCATGATATGATGCACAAAGAGATAGAAGTTTATGTCGACGATATGATTGCCAAATCCCGAGGGGAAAGAGAGCATGTGGGAAACCTCAGGAAATTATTTGAAAGACTGAGAAAATTCCAATTGAAGCTTAATCCAGCTAAGTGCACATTTGGAGTAACTTCGGGGAAATTACTGGGTTTCGTCGTCAGCGAGAGAGGTATTGAGGTTGATCCGGACAAAATAAAGGCCATACAAGAATTACCACCTCCGCGGACACAAAAGGAAGTCAGAGGGTTTCTAGGAAGGTTAAATTACATCGCTCAGTTTATTGCTCAGCTCACCAAGCAAGGCGACCCAATTTTTTGACTCCTGCGAAAACACAATCTTGGGGAATGGAACGAAGAATGCCAAGTTGCTTTCGACAAGATAAAATAATATCTGTCTAACCCTCCAGTGTTACTACCACCAACTCCCGGGAAACCGTTAATATTGTATCTGACGGTGTTCAAAAATTCAATGGGTTGTGTACTGGGGCAACATGATGAGTTAGGGAGAAGAGAAAAGGCGATCTACTACCTCAGCAAGAAGTTCACAGAGTATGAAGCAAAATATTCGCCAATTGAAAAATTCTGTTGTGCTCTAGTCTGGGCAGCTCGAAGGCTCAGACAATATATGTTGTATCATACGACGTGGTTGATCTCAAAGCTGGACCCAATAAAGTACATGATGGAAGCACCTGCACTCTCAGGAAGAATGGCACGATGGCAGATCCTATTATTGGAGTACGACATCATCTATGTGAGCCGAAAGTCGATAAAAGGGAGCGCAATAGCTGACTTTCTAGCAACTCGAACAAGAGAGGAATACGAGCCATTAAGATTCGATTTCCCAGATGAAGACTTGATGTGCATCACAGAAAAAGAATGCGAATCGTCAAAAGAGAAGTCATGGAAGATGAGTTTTGATGGCGCATCAAATGCATTGGGGTATGGGATTGGAGCAGTCTTAGTGTCACCAGAAGGAAATCATTATCCATTCACCGCCAGATTAAATTTCTTCTGTACCAATAACATAGCGAAATACGAGGCTTGCATCATGGGACTTCGCGCAGCTATTGAACGAGACATCAAAATCTTAAAGGTATCCGGGGATTCGGCATTAGTGATTTACAAATTCGTGGAGATTGGGAAGTGAAAGACTCAAAGTTGGTCAAATATCACGATCTTATTGTGGAATTGGTCAAAGAATTCGAGGAAGTGACTTTTAGTTACTTCCCACGAGAAGAAAACCAATTGGCTAATGCCCTGGCCACCTTGGCTTCAATGTTCAAAGCGAACCAAGAAACGAAGATAATGCCTCTCCAGATGAGCATATACGAAGCCCCGGTGCATTGTTTTAGCATCGAAAAAGAGACGGATGGACTACCATGGTTCCAGGATATCTTAGAATATGTCAAGAATCAAAGATATCCTGAGCACGCGAATGAGAACGACAAAAGAACAATCAGAAGAATGGTAGCGGGATTTGTTCTTGATGTGGACATCCTATACAAAAGAGGAAAAGATCAAGTGCTTCTGAGGTGCGTGGATGATATTAAAGCCAGAAAGATACTTGAAGAGGTCCATGAAGGAATTTGTAGAATGCTTGCCAATGGTTTCACTATGGCCAAGAAAATTATGAGACTCGGTTATTACTGGTTAACGATGGAAAGCGATTGCATCAATTATGCACGAAAGTGTCACAAATGTCAAATTTACGGCGATAAAATTCATGCAGCACCTTCGTCCCTTCATGTCATGACTTCTCCATGGCCTTTTTCTATGTGGGGCATGGATGTTATAGGACCAATCTCCCCAAAAGCTTCTAACGGACATCGATTCATTTTTGTGGTCATAGATTATTTCATGAAATGGGTGGAAGCCACCTCGTTTGCTAATGTGACAAGGACTGCAGTTTGCAAGTTCTTAAAAAAGGAGATCATATGTCGATACGGTTTGCCCGAGAAAATCATCTCAGATAATGCCTTGAATCTGAACAACAAGATGATGAAGGAAGTGTGCGAACAATTCCAAATAAAGCATCACAATTCCTCACCTTATCGCCCAAAGATGAATGGAGCAGTAGAAGCGGCTAACAAAAATATTAAGAGGATTATTAGAAAGATGACCGAGACATACAAAGACTGGCACGAAAAGCTACCATTTGCCCTATACGCATATCGCACATGTGTGCGGACCTCCACAGGGGCAAGCCCTTTTTCTCTGGTCTATAGAATGGAAGCCGTACTGCCCATCGAAGTTGAGATCCCCTCTTTACGAGTCTTGATCGAGTCAAAATTAGAAGAATCAAAATGGGTTCAAGCCCGATACGATCAATTGAATTTGATCGAAGAAAAACGCTTGAGAGCAATCTGTCACGGGTAGATGTACCAGAAGAGAATGATCACGACCCATGACAAGAAGGTACGGCCAAGGGAATTTCACGAAGGAGAGCTCGTGCTGAGAAAGATTCTCCTAATACAAAAAGACTTCCGAGGAAAATGGGCACCGAATTGGGAAGGACCATATGTCGTAAAGAAGGCCTTCTCGGGTGGAGCTTTGATTCTCACTGAGATGGATGGGAAAGAGGTACCGAATCCAATGAACTCAGATGCCGTGAAGAAGTACTACGCCTAAAAGAAAAAAAAAAGAGAGGAATGAGAAAAGAAAAAGGAAAAAGATCAAGATGAAAACCTGAAAGGGCGTCTTGATTCAAAAAATAATAATAATAAAAAATAAAAAAATCAGGATGAAAACCCGAAAAAGGCGTCTTGATAAACAAAATTGGGATGAAAACCTGAAAAGGCGTCCTAACGAAGGGGATTCGCACGTAAAGAGCAAGGGCGATTCAAACGGGGAGTCAATGGGCGAGATTATAATATTTGAAGCGGACTCAGAAGCTCAGAATCTTCTACGCAAGAAGCTTCACTCGAAGAGATTCGGGATGAAGGAACATGGAAAAGTTCATGCGTTGGATATCTAGAGCATTTGTGACAATTGAATCTACTTTCTTTTCATGTTTTCCTTATCGAATCATTCCTTGTCAATTTTCTTTGCTTGTTGCTTTGAAATAAATACGAACGTAAGGCATTTCCTTCATATCTACTTGGCCATTCTCATGCATCTCATGTTTGATTCATTTAAATGGTAAATAGTGAAATGACATGCTCTAAACAAAAGGAACGTTGAGCATTACCTGAATGAGAACCTGGTAAGTACAAGAGCCTCAAAGCAAGGACAAAAGTTCAACAAGGGGGCAAAATGAATGATTTATGAGAAGTACAGACTACTCGTAAAACTTGAGGACGAGAACAAAACCTGAAAGAAGAGCCAAGAATTGAAGCAATGAATACAAGTCATCATGAAAGTCATAACGAGGGATACATGACAAACAAGCCCAGAGCGCATGGCATAATCATGTAGGCATAAGAGCATTTAAGAAAAACATGTGCATATCATGACAACGTCACGCATAACACATACAGGTACACCAATAAAGCAAGAAATTCTGATGATAGTTGTACCAAATCGAGGAAAAGAAGACATCCGAGTCCCAGTAGATGATATGTTTTAAGATTCTGATTGCAAAAAAATCAACTCATAGTACGAGGGGTGAGTTGAGCCTCAGGTCACACCTTGAGGTGTTTTTCAATTTCTGTCCAAAGAATCAACTCGAAATACGAGAGGTGAGTTGAGCATCGGGTCGCGCGCCGAGTACTTTTAATTTCTGTTTGCAATTCCTCAGGTCGCACGCTGAGGTATTTTTAATTTCTGCTTTTTAATTTCCATTTGCAACTCTTCGGGTCGCACGCCGAGTACTTTTAATTTCTGTTTGTAATCCCTCGGGTCGCACGCTGAGGTATTTTTAATTTCTACCATTTACTTTCCGTTAGCAACTCCTCGGGGCGCACGCCGAGGTACTTTTAATTTCTGTTTGCAATTCCTCAGGTCGCACGCTGAGATATTTTTTTCTGCTTTTTAATTTCTGTTTGCAACTCCTCAGGGCACGCGCCGAGGTACTTTTAATTTCCGTTTGCAATTCCTCAGGTCGCACGCTGAGGTATTTTTAATTTCTGCTCCTTAATTTCTGTTTGCAACTCCTCGGGTCGCACGCCGAGGTACTTTTTCTATTCGTAACTCCTCGGGTCACACGCTGAGGCTTCATCGAAGACTCAGCGGGGCAGTTGGTAGATTGAAGCTACAATTCTCTGGTCAAAGCAAGTTCAAAAAAACAACAAGATTGAGCGAAAGCGAATCGGCACTACAGGACATATCTTGCGAAAGCAGTGGTAAAATGAATCAAAGCAACGAGGTTACAACAGAGATTGAAGATGTTTGAGGAAGACGAGGACCAGTAAATCCAAGCCCACCGAGACCGAGCAAAATTGGTTTTTCTTTTGTCTTTGCTCTATCCTCGTTTCACGACGATGAGCAAAGAGGGGCAGCTGTAATCACCAATCTTGCCCGGGCCCGTTAGAATAAACAAGCCCCAAAACCCAAAATGATAAAACCAAAACTGGAATAAAACAAAAACCATTAAACAGTCCAATTACAAGCCCCAAAACCCAATGAACCCAAATACCAAACCCAGATTAAAGCCCAATCCCAAACAGCCCGTTAAGCATAAGAACCAGACAAACAAAACAGAAATCCAAAATAAACTTTTTAACAGTCCAAATGTCCATTTACAACAAAGGACCCAAGCCCAATTTACCAAACTTAAGCCTATCAAACCACCGTTAAACAAGCCCAAAATCAATCTAACCTATACAGACCCAGACAAAACAGAACTTAACCCAAATTGTCTCTAACCCAATTTTACAGCGGCCCAATGGCCCAAAAGCATTAAAACTTTCTAGCCGAAAGAAACCCTAGGGTTTCAGAGGTAATTGCTGCGCTGTACGAGTGCCTCCACGCGCCCATGCCCCGACCTTTCACCTATTCCACGCGCGCCCCTCGGGCTCCTCGCGCCACTCCAGATTCCTACGCACGCGTCTCTCCACCAGCGCCTGCCCGCATGCTCCTAACACCAGCACTAGCACACTGTCGCCAACCACTATCGCGCCTCGACCAAACGCTCGCGCACGCCCCAAGCATCGCTCATACCCTGCAAGAGTAAAACAAGACAACAGAAACGAAGCCAAGAACAGGAGAAAACAAGAAAGCAAAACTAGAGATCGGATATAAAACAGAGACGATTGTAAACAAAGGGGGTTCCTTTTTCGAAAAAAAGAAAAGAATACGTATTACCAAACCGAATATAGATCAGGAATCAAAACGCAAGCAAAGATTTCGAAGGTGGAGGGGATTTATCTTTTCTGTTTACCATTTTTTATTTCTATTTCCTATTTTTATTTTATTTATTTCGAATCTTTCAAAATCAAAAAATCAAAAAGAATAAAAAAGGAAAAAGAACAAGGTACCGAAAGAACCTTGCGGACGTGTCTCCGGAGAGGGGGGTCTCCCCTTTCATAGGTCAGATCTGAAACAAGGACCAAAGCCCCTGTTCTTCCGGCTTCCTGGACGACGATGGCGGAAGTTCGAGCGTCGGACAGAAAGGGGAGAGAAACAGAGGGAATGGATTGAAAAAAAGGGGGGGAAGAAACTTTGTTTTTTTTAGAAAATCGACTGCAGAAATGAAATTTTTTTTAGAAAAGCCCTTTTTGTAAACTAAGCAAAATAACGCCATTTCATGCAATGAGGAAACCCGCGTGTCGACCCGGATCCGCCCTTGGGTCCGCGCGTTTTTGCTCCTGCGGGAATTTTGCGCACCTAGTCCCTCCCTTCGATGTTGAGTCTTAATCGGACCACCATTCGCATTTCTTTTTATTTTTAATCTTACCCAAATATTTACATGTTGTTTCAATCAAGCCCTCGCCCGTCTTCTTTTAATCATTTACAATTTTGGCCCCCACTGCTTTAATCAGATTTCAATTTAGCCTCCAACTAGTTAAAAAATTTTAGACCTATTTATTCTTAATTTTATTTGTTTACATTATTATTTAGTCCGAATTTTTGCATATCACTCTTATTAAACTACGTACATATATATATTATACATTTTCGACACCTTTTTTAAAATTATTCCACATGTTTTCTATTATTTATTCTTTGCTTAAAGTCACTTTGTTCATCATTTTAAATCATTGCATGTGTTAGTTATTTACAAATTGTTTAATTCATTTTTTCTCCAACTATCAATATTAATGCATAAGTCGAATGAACTATGCGACTGTTATTCCGGCATGTTTTGATTTGTATATTCGTGTCTTCATATCTTTGACATCATCATCTTCGTTATTATTTATATCTTTGCTTTATTATCGTTATTATTTATGCATAGTAATATGTTAGATTAACGATTCCAATGCAATGTATTACATGTACCGTGTTGTCGTTGTGCTAAATTTGTGTTATATCATCACCATTTGTTGCATTCACGGCTTAAATAAGGTTTTACAGAATCCAAATTACCAAACACTACGATTTTTAAATACGTCTATCAATTTTACCCAAAAGAAAGTTTTTAAAATGAGGTAATATTCTATTTTTGGTATTTTGAGAGACCGTGCCCTATGTGTTGGGCTTCGTTTCTTTCGCTTCGCCAAAGATCGAATATCCTTTTGGTAGTTTTTATGAACGAGTCTCGAGATTAAATGATGACCTCGGATTCAGAGATTAAAATCGTTGTGTCCTATGTGCTGGATGTGATATTTTATTCTCTCGGAACGAGGAAATCATAAAATTCAATTCGAGAAAATTCAAACGTTTCCAAAAGAGATCAAATTTTCAATTCTTTTTGAAATTTTCAAACTTTCGACATTAGGACATTAATTAATCAATTTGGTACCAATTTTGGGCGTGACGAGGGTGCTAACCCTTCCTCGCACGTAACCGACTCCCGAACCTATTTTGTCAAATTTTCGTAGACCAAAAACATTGTTTTAGTAAATCGAAGTGTTTTATTAAAACAAAGGTGATCCGATCACACCTAATAAAAGATCGGTGGCGACTCCCGTTTCTTATTTTCAAAACCAAGTCGACTCCCATTTTGTCAAAAAAATGGTTACGACAGCATTGTGTGGTTGAATCATAATGTGTGAAGACAACTTGTATTAGTAGATAATTTAAACAAGTCATTAGTTTAATTGAAATTGTACAAGTCGATTAAAAGACTAATATGTTGTATATCAAGTCTAATTAAGGAGATACCTTGTCTTGAGTATCGGAATGGATGACTTTCAGAAGATATAAACATAGATGTGGTTGTTTGGATTGACAATATATCAGAGATGACCCCAGCAGAATAAATCCTAGATTTATTTATGAATTTATTCACTAGTGACATTAATCGTAGTGTGCCTTACCTCAATTTTGAGTAAGTGATGGGCTATGTGCATATGATTCGTATACTTTGATATATTAATAGTCTAGATTCAATTGATAATAAAATTAAAAGTTAGTACATTGGATATACGAACTCAAAAGATAAGTTAATTACAAAAGATAAATCTCCAAAAATATTTCCGATTGAACAAGATAAAAATTCTCAATTTCCTATCACATAATGGTGAATTATACATGCACTTAATAATAGTTCCTAAGTGTGGGCTAAAAGTCCATTACAATTTCCAAAAAAATAAATCTTTATAGGCTTCAAAATCATCTTCCTTGTGTTTAAGATAATCTCAATGTAAAGCGAGATAACATGTTGTTATAGCTCTTCAAATAATCATTTACACCTTCCAAGAGTCATACTTCAAACTCTACAAAATTTGTTGCTATAGCTCAAATTGTAGTCAATAAAAAAAGAAGAAAGAGATTTATCACATCCAATCTAATCTAATTTAGCCTATTAACATTATCCACCTTTAACTTGATGTTTGATTCTTTCGAAACTTATGCAATCCCTCCTAGCTGATTTAGGACTTCCCCCAAACTTATGTGACAGCTGTGAAGGTAAAAATTGAATAATGTTATTTGTAGCATTTAAATTGGTCCAAGTCTTTATAAACTTCATGATATTAATTATAGATAATCTCTTTACTTATTTTTCATCGAAAATAAATTTTATTGATATGTAAATTATTACAATAAAAAAAAGGAGTCACAAGAATCTCGATGCGAGTCTGAAGGCTCAATTTTAGGCCCATGGATATGATAGGTTTACACTACCTTAAGGCCCAATAACAAGATCAAAGGTCAATGAAATCAAACCAAGATTCGATCAAAGGCAATATGTGAGGATAAATGTTTTTGAGGAAACGGAAAATGATACATGCACGAAATTGGTGAAATTTATTAAAGTTAATTCAACCAAAGTACCAATTTTCAAGCTAAAAAGATTAGTTAACTTGCAACAAATTTTTGGATGGGATCCAGACACTTATGGGATTAGATGTTTGAATAGCGGTTGAAGAGCTATCTCTTAGCTTCAGAACGCACTTTGAAACACCCGATTTTGAGTTTGGGAGCTCGAGTTATGGTCGTTTTAGTGAAGACTGCGTAAGTAGAATTTCTGGACGGGGATATTATAGAAATTATGAGCTTCAGGCTTTTTATACGAGTTTAAATCATATTGGGTTTGAGTTTCAGGCTTAATTTTTATTATATACGAGCTCAATATCAAATCCACGCCTTGGACAGACTTACAATCCTCTCCTGCTCTCGTCTGTATCATTTGGTATCAATTTCTTGGGAATTTTAGGTGTTCTTATAAATTGATTTCCACGCTTAATTAAAAGTTACGCCATATTAGTAAAACATCTGACCGTAAGAAATAAAGCCAATAAAAATGCAATTGCCTCGGATACAAAGCCACATTATAAGGCACTCAGCCACCAACACAGATCAAATGGCTAGGGTTTAGATGTTAACTAGAGAAAGGGGAAGGGAAGGAGAGCATGTGTTTTGCCTGAAGCTTTTTTAAAGGGATAATGTCACATTTGGTACTTTTATTTTTATAAAATGTCCAATATAGTATTTGTATTTTGAAAATATTTAATGTGGTATCTGAATTATTAATATGTGTTTTGTTATGGTACTGAGTGTTAACATTGTTAGTGACTTGCTAAACCTTTACATTTGGTATCTTTACCTTTGTTTGGATTTCTAGGTTTTTTAGAAAGTCTTGAAATTTTATGAAAGTTTTAAATAATTTTATGGTTTTTTAAAAGTTTTAGGTTTTTTTGCATTTTTAATGAAACTTTTTGATATTTTTAAGGATTTATGACTTTTTTTTAAGTAAAAAATACCATAAAGTTCATTAAGAAGGGATTAAACACCACTCCATAAAAGAATGCCTAAGGATTTTTATGAACATTTTGATTTTTGAGAATTATTTGACTTGAGTTATGAGAGTATATATGAATTTTTTTTCTTCTTATTTTTTGAAAAAAGACCGAGATCAAATGTCTAATTGATTTGTTGATTTATGAATTTTTTGACATTCTAATGTTATATATAGACATAACTTTTAATTAATCAATTTTTTTCTTGAGCCATATAAGGAGGAAACTTCTTATACATTGTTTCTCGGGGGTGCTATCTAACTACATGTCTCCCATTGAGCTAATTTTTAGAGAATTTTATGGGTATTTTTTACTAAAAAATTAAAATTCCTTAAAAATACAAAATAAAAATAATAAAGTTTTAAAAAATAATAAAATTATTTAAGATTTTTATAAAATTTTAATATTTTCTAAAAAAGCATAAAATTCCAAAAAAAACGATTTTTTAAAATTTTTTTTTTGAAAGTTTTTAAAATTTTGAAGTTTTACATACTTATAATTATAAAATTAATTTTTATAATTTTCAAAAAAATATATATTATGTTTTCTTCTAAATTTTAAATAACTTTCTAAGTTTTAAGATTTTGGGAGGGGGTTTTCAAGATTTTTAATTAATTTTTTGGATTCTTAATGAATTTTAAAAAAAAAAATTGATATTTTAAAATTTTTTACTTTAATTGGCACGTGGTAGCGTGTCATTGGTTGATTTAACTTCTTTTTCATGGAAAATATATATATGTGGGCAACGAGGTATATAGAATGAAAGTACATGGATCAAACTGATAAAAAAGTAGTATAGGTACCAAAATGATAATTTAGCTATAGTATAAGGGCAAAAAGATGTATTAAGCCTTTTTTATTATCCATGAAAATACATTACTTCTTTTTTTATTAACCATATGTTTAGTTATTTGTTTTTTTTTTTAATTTAATTTTCCACATAATGTCATATTATCCATGTGGTTTGACTGTTTGGAAAAGAAATTTACGTGTCAATTTTTGATTGGCTGATTTAGCAAGTTACAAACGGTGTTAACATTAGATACCACATTGGATATTTTCAAAGTACAAGTGCCGCATTAAACATTTTATGAAAGTACAAATACCATAATAAAACACATATCGATAGTTCAAGTCACATATTGGACATTTAAGAAAGTACAAGTACCATAATAAAACACATATTGGTAGTTCAAGTGCCACATTAAATATCTTATGAAAGTACAGGTGCCAAATGTGATATTATCTTTTTTTTAATTTAAAATAATCACTTTACTGATTTTATCTCAGTTTATGCATTAAAATTAAATATTTAATTAAATCCTAGACTGACTTAATATATTACTGGAATTTCAGAGGAATTGTGTTGGAAAACATAAATTATGATCTCTCCCGGACTGCTTACGTTTCTTGTGAAGGAAATGAGATAAACAATACTCGAAAATCCAGCCTTTATACAAGCACAAGGCACTTGTGTCGTAATCAACAACAACTACCGGACGATATCAATTCATAGGGGAATCCAAGGTAATTCATAATTTTATTGAATAATTTAAGAGTGCGGGTTCTTGTTTATTTGATATCTCCACTTGCAATGGAGGCAAGCATGAAATCCTTGTAAAGCCCTAAAAGAATGTCTTGAATTTTATTAGGAACAAAGCCTTCCTTCACCAGCTGCTCCTTTTGAGTAACAATCACTCGAGTCAGTGCTCTTTTTGATTTCTCATCTGCGTCCTCCTTCACAGCTGCTTCCAATACCTGAACAAAAAGTGAAGAGGTTAGCTAACTCATAACTCGTAACTCAGTTGCTTCATACGGTAATCTTTAGGAATCAGTAATTTTTCCCCTTGGATAACTTTATCTAGTAAACTTTTAATTTACATCTAAATACGCCTTTGGTTTAGACCTTACCCTGGTGAAATATGTTTGAGGGGTACATAGGCATTCTACGGTATCTTTTAAAATTCCCTCACCTTCGAGATCCTAAACAAACAAAAAAAAGTATGAGAGAGTCAAATAAATAAATATTATGTTTACTCAAATTTGGAAAATGTTACTACCTGGGGCTCTTGAATAGATCAAAGTTGTATACCTGAGCAAGGGTCTTGTCATAGCTTTGGTTGTAGTGTTGATACAGTGCTTGAAGATGTTGCTTGCTCCTGGTAGCCAGGATCATGATGGCATCGTCGTGGTCGAGAAGTTTGTTTTTATCGCCATTGTTGATTGCTTCGAAAAGGATTTGAGCTTCTGATTTTGCAACATCTTCATTTACACCTGGCCCTTCATATCTGTAAGCACTAACAAGTGCCACAAACAGCTGTTCCAAGCAGATTAAAAAAGTAAGAATGAGATTTTTCACTATTGATGGTCCAAAAGTATATTTTTATCATATTGGGTTGGTCGAGCAAGACCCAATTAGCAATCCTCAATTATGTGCTGAATGCCAATAGATTAAGGAAATTACCTTACGCTCACGACCTTTAATGTGGGTAACAAGATGTTCCTCAATGGAGTGATGAAAGAGGGAATGGTAAGCCTTCCTAGCACCCAATAATTGATCTGATGATCTTGTACATGCTATCTCCACTATCACATTATAGTGTTTTGGGCCCTTTCTTATTGCTTTTTCAATCAAACGAGCATCTCTTTCCCATGGGTGTAGGAGTGAAAGCACTACAGCATCCTAACAACCCCCCAACACAGAGTAAAACATAAACCACAAAAATCTTCTCAGTACATGGTTTTCAGCATTATAATTCTAGCTTTCCAAATATAAAACAACAGCTAGGAAAGAATTATATTATCTCAATTTTTTAAATGAGTCCTATGTAGACCTGAATTTTGATTAGAGGGCCAAATCATTAGATCATTGGTTTATTTTGATACAAAAGTTGTCTATGGATATGAATATTTATACCAATCCCAAGAATCTTTCCAATCCTATCAGTAGGTCATTCAAGTAGATTTTACAGTCTGAACATATATAATATTTTACAGTCTGAACATATATAATATTAATCTTTGAGTGGCGTGGATAATATATGTTTACAAAGTTATATATTTGCAGTTTCTCTTTCTTCTCTTTCGAAACTAAATATATTAAGGTAAATGTGAAACAAACCCTAAATCGCTTGAATTGGTGTTTGAGAATTTTAATGGAAGATTGGTCCCATCGTTCAAATCCATTTTCATCCTCAATGAACAACTTGGAACTTCCCTTCCTTAGGGATTTTTTGTGTTCCTCGTTTGAATTTGTCAGTATAGAGATTAGCGACTTATCATCCACTCCAATCCCTGAAAAAAAAATAAAGTTTATAAAAATAATAATATTTGACCATTTATATATCTATATCTTAAAAAAGAGAACTAATCAACTAAATAGCTAACTTAATAATCTAATTAACTATATATACAACAATATAAAAATAATTAACTATAAACACAACAATATATGAAAACAAGTATACAAATTTTACATTAGGAGATGGTTATAGATTTCACGGGAAAATTCAAGCTCTGAATAAAATGCCAATAAAATTGAAACCTTATGCAAGTCATTGTCTTAGCTTATATTGAAGTTAGATAAACTAAAGCAACTTAAGATACATATACATTGTATATGAATATTTGAAAAGAACTGAAATTGCATACAATGTTAGTCAATTTTCCTTCGGGCTGCTTTTTTGAATTTTTTTATCCAAATCTGATACATATTTAAATATAAAATAAGTATAATCATGTAAATATATTAATTTCTTTTTTAAATATTGAATATATCCATATCCATAACTATATTCCACAAGCACCAAGCTCTGATATATAAGATAGAAAGAAAACAGGATCAACAAATTGATAAAGAAATTATTATAAAAAAGAACTGATAAAGAAATACTTCTCCGGTAAGCTTTTTACTAACGAGAAACTTCATCGGGAAAAAAGATTCGAGTTTTCATCAGAAAAACCTATCGAAAATACTGAAATGGCTAACATTTTCCCGTGGCCAGAAATGGAAAACCACATGAAAATTCATACATTTTAAAAGGAAAATTTCACCAAATTCACAAATCACAATCTGAAAACAACACTAAGAATCAAAAGAGAAACATTTTAAGAACTTATTAAGTGAAAAGAAAAACAGATTAAAGAAGAATACTGACTTAGACGATGGAAATTAGAGCTGGAGAAAGAAAATAAAAGAACCTGAGAAGGCTTTATCAAGTGCTTCGATATCGACTGGAAGAGCCATTAATGGAGTTTCTTTTTGGCTGGAAATTTTGAATTTTATGATGACTAAGATTTCAAAAGAGGATAAATATATTTATAACAAATTGGAAGGTTATTTTTGTAATTCTGGTATATATTAATGTTATTTTAGAAAAGAAAAGGAAAAAACTGAAAATAAATAAAACAACAATAATAATGACCATAATTTAAGAAAAACAAAATAATGGTTTAGGTAACGCTTCAATTCTTAAAATTTGAAACCGTAAACAGTAAAGACCAATAATTAATAAATATGGACTGGAAGAGGAGTTTCTCTTTTTCAATATAGACCATAGATTTCCCACATATACTACTTTAACCCTTTTTTTTGTTTCGATTTTATTGTTTTAACCACTGATTTCCTGATTTTTAAATTTTTGCCCTCACACATTCATATGGGAAGGTTTGCATAAAAAATTAGATTTAAAAATGACATTTGATAAAAAAAAAATCTAAACCTATTTAAAATATAATTTATGCTCCAAAATTCAAAACTCGAGCCTAAATTAGTTTTTAAGTTATAATATATTTTCTCTTTTATTTAATGTATTATGTAATTTTTATCATACGAAAATTAGTATATTATAATGTGAATATTAAAAAGTATGTGAAGTTATAATGATAGTAAAAATGTATATATAGACATATAATTTATAATTATTACATAAAATAATATATTTTAAAAAAAGTTTTAAAAGGTTAGCGGACTTAATTAGGCTCGACTTAAATGGTTAGCAATTTAAAAATATGAGTGGACTTGTGTAAAATTTGAGACCTAGGTTTCAAAGCAACCCGACCTTCAACAGTTATAACTATATTACTTATAAAATCATTGATTGAGTTGGTGTCATGAGTTACGTTAACACCAACTCAATTAGAAAAAGACTAAAGGAAATACAACTTTTAAAAACAATAAATTTTATTATGATGATATTTATATCTTTCAATAATTTTATAATGTTTTTAAATTAAATAGTTTAAACTACAAGTTTGAAAGAATTCTAAAAGAAATGAGTAATTAAGTTGGGAGTTGTATTATTTTGTTATGGTTTTTATTTTGTTTATACAAATGTTTAAACGTGTTTCAGTACGATTAAATTCACATTCTTTTATATTAACAATAATATTAATATTAACCAAACTAAGACTCAATTGAAATGTCATATAATATCATAAATTATTAATAACTACAAAAATCCAATTCGTAATTGATTCAACTTAACTCATAAACCCATCTAATTAAAGTGTTATATATAGATAATTTTGAATTAGAAAAAAAAAACCATCAAACATTTAATAAATATGAACATATTGTAACAACCAGGGCTCATTTAATACATGTATTGTATTCCTTTTTATAATTTTGCCACATCTAACACTGTTTTGCCATATTTATGTAACCTGTAAAGGAATAACATAAAATACTATATAAATACATAAACTACAAGTTTGTAATGATCTTCATGTACATCACCCACAATATAATTTGTGATTTTTTAAAATAAAATCATGAGAGTTAAAATGATTTTAATTATTAGATTAAAATAAATGATTCTAAATTTTATATTTTGTACTTATCTCACTTTATTAAAATAAAATTAACAACATTCAATCTTTCCCTTCCTTCTTTTTCTTTTCACCATGTAATTGTTACTTTCAAATTTATTTCTTTTGAGAAAAAAAAATTGGGATGGAAAGCAAGCAATTAAGGTTATTATAAGATTAATCAATTTGAGTATTAGGTTTTTTTTTTTTTTTTTGAAAAAATTGGTCAATCATTTCATTAAAAATTTTAGGGATTTTTTCTTGGTTGATTTCAAGTTATTATATCCCCACCCACGACAAGACACATGGAAAACCTAGGAGGTGTTTGAATAGTAAACCTATCATTAGCAAGTTAAGAAGTCACTTGTGAACTCACCCTCCCAAAAGGACTATTTGGGCAATGAATGACCCAATCTTCATTGTGAACGTGGAATCATTTGGTCATCAAATATCATATGGGCTTAACTATTTTATCTCATTAAAGTCATGATGAAGGACAAGATTTGTCTTGCCACAGGCACCCCTGTCCCATCGAATACATCTTTCTCATGTGATCCTTAATGATGGCTAGATGACAAGTCCAACACGTTAACACTATATTACAGAGGACCCTGGCCTATAAATACTCTCAAGAACGATGAAGAGGGGATTGACTATTTAAAATGTTAAGCCCACATTCTGCCAATACTCTTTGAAGTTCTAAACTTCAACATACTCTTCACCCTTGTTCTCCTTAGCTTTCGACTCTCCACATCAGCTAGGTAAATTGGTTTCCATACCACTTTCTTCTCTATACTCCCTCCTTGTTGTATCGCTGTCAAAAAATTTCAAGCATAAAAATTTAAAACTTACCTCACTTTTCTTGTGATATGCCTTAAATTCTTTAAGTGCTTAAAATCAACCAAGAAAAAAAATCCCAAAATTTTTTAAATGAAATGGTCTAACCAATTTTTTCAATCAAGAAAAATAAATACCTAATACCCAAATTAATTAATCTTAATAACACCTAATCTCTTGCTGTCCATTCCAATTGTTTTTCTCAAAAAAAAAAAAGAAATTAAATTTGAAACCATATTACCTTAATTTTGATCTTCAGTTTGAACAAGAGAAATATCACATTTTAGGATTTTTTTTTTTTTTTTTTTTTTTTTTTTTACTTTTAAAAGCAAAATGTAGAACATCACGTGGTTGACTGTATATGATGATAATATATCCTATAAATTGAAAATGACATTTTATATAAAAGAAAAAGAAAAGATAATGGTATGATATAAGATTTTTCATCTATTAAGCAACATCTATTAAGTCAACTTTTTTATGTCCAACTTAATATGTTTGCTGGTGTCACCTTACGTTCTTTTTTCCACGAATAATAAATATAAATGTGTTTTTTTTTTTCTTTCAAAAGGATCAATAGAAAAACACTATCTATCTTGAAATTACTATTTAATAAAAAAATAAATTTTATTTAATTTACATATAAAAATTTATATAAACTTTTTAAGATTCTATTATTTTGCAAGAGCCATAAATATGAATAAAACTTAAGGACTTGAAAAAAAATAATAAAAATAAAGTAGCCGGACTTGACTCTTGAAAAATCTATTTACAATTTTTTTTAATTTGGGTTGAAAATCAATTTTAAAAGTTTGATTTTAAAATTATTTGTTTATAGTTTAATAAGTTGATTTGACTTAAAAACAAAGTCATCTTATTATTTAAAAGAAAAGTGGTTTTTCTAAAACTAGATTTGGACAGATGGAGAGATTACATCTGTAAAATTTAAAATAATGATGATAGTAAAATTAATACTATAGAATATATATTTAAATTCAAATGTGGTGTAATGATAAGGTGAGAATTGAAAATAATTATTAAGGTCAATGATATATAATAGAAGTTTTAAATTATTTTATTTTTATGAAATTATTAAAAATATGTAAGATTGTAATTTTGTAAATATTTTAATTATTTTTTATAATAATTTAAATTATTTATTATATGAAATGATAATTTTTTGTAATTAATTAAATTTTTATATCAATGCTAAGTATTATTTCAACAAATAAGATTATTATACTTGAATAAAATTTTAAAGGTAAGGATGCACTTACAGAGTGTAAAAACTAAAGTAGTTTTATGCATTTTTGTAACTATTTATATAATTAATATTTTAACGGCTCAACCGTTATTTTACAGTCTATTCATGTAGATCATGTATGCCCAATTTGATGTAAATTTAAAATTTATTACTATTTGCTTTATGTATAAAAAATTCAACCATTGAATATATATTAATATATATAGTAATTTAGGTTGAGATATCAGATCAGTTCAAAACTTTCAATGCATGCCTAGTACAATTGTATTGATAGATTCAATGGTTGAATTATTAAAATATTAATCATACAAATAATTACGGGAGCATGTAAAACTATAATTTGTACACTGTGCTAGTACATTCCTCCCCAAATTTAAAAGGATATTATCCTAGCTTTGAAGGATAAAAAAGAAATAACCTTATCCATTTTGCTACCAATCCACCCATTCCATCTGAAAATTTTAGGTTAAAGTTCATTACAAGTCCTTATATCATATTAAAAAGTACAGTTTAGTCTTTTTACTTTTAAAAGAAACATTTTAATCTCTGTACGTTTGAAAAGATACATTTTATTCCCTACACATAGATTTTATTGTTAATAAAATGACATGACTTAATAATGGTCGATGTGGACCAAACTATAAATAGTTTAAACACAACAATTATATAAAAATAAAAAATTAAAACAAATAAAATCAAAAATAATTTCTATAAATTATTTAACAAAATTTATAATAATAAAAAAATAGCTTGATAACTAAAATGGACTACCAAACACCTTATTGAGTAGTATTAAAGCTAGGGTCCCATGAAGGAGCAATGAAACATTGCCAGCTTAATTTTCACATCATGTCCTCCTCAAATTCAATTTTTTTAAATAATTTGTTTATTATATTTTTCATATTTATTTTACCGTTTATATTTAAAATTTATAAATAATTATTCTTAATATCAATTCTAAGATTCTAATTACATTTTCTTTTTAAAAATATAATATAATTTACTACTACACCAAATATTAATTCATTCATATTTAATATCCCCACCACCTTTGGATTGTATCACTTAATGTTAAACACATTCAGCTGTCTTTCATGTTTGGGAGGGAAAAGCAAGAGCATGTGATACTTGTGCATAATTTGCCCACCACACATCACAACCATCTTCCAATTATTATCCACCAATTCCCAACCATTTTCTTTTTATTTAGGAAATGCTAATTAGCTGCATTGATGAAAGTGATGTATAAAAATTAAAACAAAATGTTAAGTAATGGATTGTTTTTTATTTTTTAATTAAATAAAATAACATATTAAATATTAAATATAAGACTTTTCTTTAAAAAAAAAATCTTAAATTAATATACAGATACATATATATTAACCTATGCCTATTTTTTATGAATTTTTTTTGAAGGAATAGATATTTGTGTTAGCACGAATTTAGATATAAATATAATTACTTAAAAAATTTTAAAAGTAAATATAAAAACTATATTGCTTCCCTGGACTTGCATTTTGGAAGTAAAAAATTCTCAAAGCAAAATTCTCTATATAAAGGTGATACATTTCTCTAGTTTAATGAAAAAAAAAATTCAAGCATCTTTCTTTTTCTTTAATTTTTTTAATAAAAGAAATAAAATTGGAAAGAGATAAAGCTGTGCATTATTGTTCAGTTTGGTTTAAAAAAAGAAGCAGCAAAAGCTATTGTTAGATGATTATTATTATTAATAAAGATATTGTTAGATTTAAAAATTACATTTTAATTGACTGAAAAATAATTTTTTAACATGTTTAAGAACTAGTTTAATATTAAATAAAATAAAACATGTATATTTGGTTTAATTGAATGATGTTTCCAAATGGGAAAAATTCTCAAAAATGATCCGATAGTTTATAATTGAGTCCTCTTATGCAACCCACTGGTTTTAAAATGCACTTTTTTGTTTGATAGGTATTTAAAATCCTGTTTAGAAAGAAAGGGTGGATTCCTGTCACACAGGAGGATAATTTGGGTTTGTATGTACTCACTTAAAATCCTTTCTCCTCATTTTCATTTATGCTTTGGATCCTTCACCACTCTTCTCTTACATTACATGTCCAAATAATAATGTTGAAAATGAATACCCATAATTTTATATATGAATAATACGATACCAAAATAATATTTTTGTTTATTTTTTTTTAAAGGAAAGCTTATCCATTTGAATTCAACAATGGGAAGATCATGATGCAGTCCCTACCTACCAACAACACGAGAAACACATTTTGAGTAAATTATTATGGTTAGTAACATCACAAATCCAAAAATGGAAACGAATGCAACTCGAGTGAATTTTTTTTATTTCTCTTGATAACACCCATGATAATAAAAAATAAATTTTCTAAACTTGTTATCTTTCTCCTGTAAAAGTGGATGATTGACTCATCTGTTACTGAATTATTGCATTCAATGATAAGGAAAATTTCAAACTTCAATGGTACTACACATAAATTGCAAAACTTCATGTACGTTTCCACAAATATGTCAAAACCCGAGGGTCTTTTCATGAAGGTATTGTGATAAGTGATAACCAAATAAATTTTAATTTACAGCCAAAATTGTTATAATATTCCAAAAAAGGGTATCAAAGTATAAGAAATATAAAGATTACGAGTCCTGATATTCAGCTAACTATTAGGAGGGAAATACACAACCGAAACTGAAGTAACTGACTGAGTGAAGAACAATAATGAAGAGTTTTAAGAAACTTTTCACGAGTAAACCAAAACCACATATCCCTGAATCTAGTTTTAAGATTGGAGGAATGGGTTCACTTAAAGTACCTGATGTCATTCCTTCTCCTGAAGATGACTCTCACAAACTCAAGAAGGCTTTTCAAGGTTTTCCTTTTTTCCCTTTTGTTTCTTGAGAATCTGAAATCGTTGTTTTGATGATGTTGTTGTTGGGAAATTGTTTAGGGTTCGGAACAGATGAGGATGCGATAATTGAGATATTGGGACACAGGGATGCAAATCAAAGGAAGAAGATTCGAGAAACTTATCACCAGCTTTATAATGAAACTCTCATTGATGCTCTTAAGTCTGAACTTTCTGGTGATTTTGGAGTATGTTCTCTTCTGTTCTTTCTTCCCTTTTTTTAAAAAAAAAAATAATCTTGATCGATTCCTTATTCTGAATTACAACATAGTTGTTTAGTTGATTTAATTATGATCAATGTGAAATTCCTATCAAAGTTTCAATGATTGTTTGTTAAAATTTTTGTAGCAAAACCTTAAAATTCAGAAGCTTGTAATCATATGTTAATAGGAGATTCGGGTGTTAGTGCCAGATACGAATATGTACTCCCAATCTCATGGGTATTTGCTGAACTTTCATTTAAAACATCTTATTTGGGTGATTCATAAAAAAATACGATATGGGATAAGTCTTGCTTTTTAGTTCTGCAGTTAGTCTTAGAACTTGTTGAACTTTTCCCATGGTTTTAAGCTATGTTACTTGGATTTAGAAATGAGTGTCGGATATGGGGTGTGAAATTTTATGTGTTTAGAGTGTCCATGGAATGTTATAGCCTCATATCCATGATCAAATATGTGTGCGATACGGGGTCAGAGCACAATAGGTTTTAATGAAGCATTTCATTTATGAAAACTAATGTTGAATCCATGTGAATCCCTATGGTCCATACTTTGAAAAAAAAAAATTTGTGATGTTCAACAGAAAGCAGTCATTCTTTGGACATATGATCCATCTGAGAGAGATGCTAGACTGGCAAATGAAGCATTGAAGTCAAAGAAGAAGGGTATCAAGCATCTCGAGATCATTGTTGAGATGTCATGTGCTTCGTCTCCCCAGCATATTGTGGCAGTAAGGCAGGCTTATTGCACTCTGTTCGACCATTCAGTCGAAGAAGACATTGTAGCTTCAGTACCTCCGCCTCTCAGAAAGGTAAATCTGAACCAGTCCATATTTAACTGATCTCACCTTCATGTATATTAGGTTTTTGGAGTTTGCAATCTTCTGTTATCTAGACTCTGGTATCTGTGTCGGATCTGGAAGGTCATATCCTTGTCTGAATATGTGAATAATATAAGTGTTAGATACAGGTCCTTGTAGGAAAATGAAGAGTCGCAGCCTATGTTGTTCTGGCTCGTCAGTTTTAATTAAAATACTCGTGTTGGTATGGAGATATGACTCTCCAAAGCATTCCACATGCATGAGCACGATACTCACACTTGAGTCCCAAGTAACATAGGTCAGAACAAATTTGCAAAGCAACTAGTTGACATGTTAATTTTGGTGAAACAGATTTTGGTGGGCCTAGTGACATCCTACAGATATGACAAGGAAGTGGTGGACACTGATGTGGCAAATTTAGAGGCAGATAGGTTACATGAGGCTATCAAAACCAAGGATTTGGCCCATGATGATGTAATTTTTATACTTTCCACGAGAAACTTCTATCAACTCAGGACTACATTTGAATGCTACAAGAAAAAACATGGAAATCCTATTGATAAGGTACTGGTTTCATCTATTATAAACATTAAGGATTTAAATTGCGGTTGAGTATGCATTTAGAGTTAGGGTTTATCACAGTCTAGGATGTAATTCTTTGATTTTTTTTTTTTTCCCTTTCTTTTGCAGGACATCGAGAAATCTGGGAAGGGTGATTTGGAATCACTTTTGAGAATGGTTATGTTGTGCATTGATTCCCCAGAGAAGCACTTTGCAGAGGTCAGTATTTAGCTGTTTCTAACTAGATTTATGAATTACTAGAGTTGAGAGTATTGCAATATTTGAATTTGATTAGCTCAATAACTTCAGCTTCTCAAGTTTGACCTAGTTGGATTTGAGTTTATTGTTCAAGTCAGAACTCAAGTATAACTCGGGAGCACAGATGTCTCATTTACATCTTTATCAGAGAGTCATGTTTATATTCATGTTTAGAAATGAGTTAGACACGGATATGAAAAAAGATAAAGAATCGGAGTAACATACAATAAAACTGGAATTTATGTTGTGGTACTACTTTCAACCTCAAATGTGGGTGTATTTTTAAGTAACATACAATAAAACTGGAATTTATGTTGTAGTACTACTTTCAACCTCAAATGTGGGTGTATTTTTATGAGTTTTGTTTTCATTTATCCATTTGGATTGGCTTCAAATCTGTTCAAACTTCAACCCATCAACAGGTTGTAGGAACTTCAATCATTGGTCTGGGAACCGATGAAGATTCACTGACAAGAGCAATAATAAGCAGAGCAGAAATCGACATGTTGAAAGTAAAATCAGAATATTTGAACATTTATAAGTCCGGTCTCGATGATGCAGTTACCGGGGATACTTCTGGAGATTACAGGAAGTTCTTGGTCACCTTACTTGGTGGAAAAATCTGATTTATCAGATTCGTTCAGTCAGTCTGTCATATATATATATATATATATACTGTTTGAATTCGTGATCCATGGATTGTTTATATTGGTTTTTCAATGGATATTGTTTTCTTTTTCAGATATTGAATTTGAAAGCCTTCATTGTTTGGATGTTATTTGAATCTGATTGTACGTAGGTTTCTGTATTAGTTTCTGTTTTCATTCTGATATATGCAATTTTAGAAATATTTGTATCTAGATTTGTTGAAAATTGGAATATGTTTATTATTTGCATGTTAATCCATCCACATCTATGAAAAGATTTTAAATGAATCTGTATCAACAGATACTATATCCAACACCTCGAACATCGGAAAGAAAAGACCCCAACAGTGTTTAGACTATAACTACCATGAAGTAATCAAAGGCTGGTACAAGCTAGAGTCTGATTGTGTAAAACTCGCAGGAACCAAACATGGCTGGCGATATTCTTCAATTGCCTTGTCAAAGTTATGGTCCATCTCACCACTTTTCTCATCAAGTTCATCGTTTTCAGCTGTATTCTGTCCATGAAAAACAACCGCCAATTTGGTTAATTTCAGTGTTTGGTGATTGGGTGGGCATTAAGAATAATTTATAAAAATTGAACGTACCTGAATAGAGTGGCTTCGAAATGCAGGAAGAAAGCGAATCTTGCAGTACTCATTGAACATTATGGTGAGCAAAAGGAGGGGAATGGTGGATACGGAAGCTGCTGGTTTCGACTTCAATCCGAAGAGGCCAATCATTGTGATTTGCATCAGAATGATTGCTACAATTATGTAATGATGAATGAATGGCCAAAATGTACCACATGTGTCATAAACAGTTTCGTATACATCCTGAATCTGCAAAAATGTTGCCCCAAATTGTTCACCCAATTGCCACAACCACTAGGATTGGAGTACTAGTGTCAAGTTTTTATAAAATAAAGAACCGGAACATAGAAATTTGCCTGATTGATATAGACGGCGTAGCCGAGGAAGAAGTAGACAATAAGAAAAGGAAGCAACAATGGGGCAATGACTGCATACACTATGCCAATCAGTATTGAAAGGGAGACGATGGGGATGATCCGGAAATATTGCAGTGAATAAAGATAAAGATCTTTCTCTTTTCCTCGGCAGTAAGTCTGGGATTTTATAAAATCCCAGATTAGTAATCCTGGCTGAAGAACTTCCAAAGAAAACCCTGAGAGCCCCTCTGTGAGGATGTATGTCATGAAGAAATCTGCCTGGAACATGTGAATCCTTACTCAAATCAGAGCAGTACGAAGAATATGTGAATCATTTTGAATCCTTTCATCCTTACGATGCTAATCCTTTTAATGTGCACAAATCATACGTAATTTGTGAACAGAAAGAAAGTACCCTACTCAAACTTAGATGTGTGTCGGCTAGATTAGACATATCTTTGAGTTTTTGTAAGTTTTTTTATGTATTTGAAAGATCATATTCTTATATCCATGTATGAATATGCACTCAGAACAAATATATTCATACTCAAGAAAAATAGACTGGTAGAGCTACATATATGACTATAATACAGAAATATAAGAATATGAAGAAAGAGAGAACTTACCTGAGAAGAGACAAGAGCAGCAAGATGACTAGGCAAATTCTTAGGATGACTAACATATTCTCCAATCTCATCAAGTAAAGAGCCTGAAATCAAACTCAAAAAGAAAACATTCCCCAACAGAAAATAGAAAACCATGTTGCAAGCTTTGATCTCCTCTTTGCTTTTTGAGATGGACCCACCCAGTTTAGCCATCCCAAGCATTGCAAATGGAACAATGTATATGAACCCTTTAAGGACTGCACTTGGAAGGTACCCTGTCACCACTGAGGATAATCCTGGTCTATGGTTCAATAAAATATGTCAACTCAAAGAACCATAAAAAGAGTATACCCGTTCCAGATACATCTCCGTATCGGAGACTTAGAGTTGAGTCTAAGAGGTAATGGAAACTGAAGAAAAAGAGTTCTTACATGAATTCTATAGCCATTGCTGGGGGAAACCATTTCTTAAGTTTCTCAAACTTAGCAATCCCTTGAACAGCGGTGACGGGCACTGCAAAGAAAATTGTGAGAAGTGTTGCTGCAAGAATGACTCCTATTTTATAAACAGGCAAGATTTTGTATTGAATTGATAGATTCCTCCATGAGACATCACTCGGTTCAGGAGCCACTTCAGTGATCCATAGAAGTGGATTCGTGTGCTGCTGAGTTTGAGCCGCCATTGCTGCTCCCCACCGCGATTTGAATGTCACAAATGCCACAGGTAATTCCTTCAAAAAAAAAATGATGTAAATTGTCATCTACTGCGCATTATCCTTTTCATGTTTATCGTGGTTGTAAATAAAACAAATATATCAGTCAATTACGTAAATATCGATGAGTGCTGAGAGTTGAAACTGCCAATATATTCATTCTCATATGGAATCGAAGTAGCCATGTTACATGATGAAGCAACTATCTAACCAAACCTATGTTAGTTTGAGTCTTTTGAAGTACATATTCAGACAGTGGTGCAGGATATAACCCTCCAAGAATCCTCCAAATACATGGAAAGACTTGTAGATTTTGAATATATTCAAATCATACACATATTTGTATCCGGCACTCGCACCAGAGTACAAGTAACATAGCTTGAAACCAGTCTTTTGGCTAAGAACAGTAATAAAAGCACATAATCTACTCTTCCATGAATGCACCAAAAGACTAGGATTTAAATAGTATGAAAGGTTTTGTCTCTCTTTGCATCCAATATTCATTAACTATCTCCAATTAACAGTGATAAACGCGACTGGACCAAAAACAAATGCATGGCTCATGCACAGGTTAGTATTACCTTTCCTTTGAGCATATCTTCACTCTGTAATTGGCGAATCTTACGACAAAGTTCCTCAAGCTTTTCCTCAAGCCCTGTAATTTTCAATAAATCATCTCGACATTCATCCGATTCTTTACCATGTTTCTTGCCTTCACATTTCTTTCTTAACCCCTGAACCTTTTCATGCACATATCTCGCCTGCTTCTACACTCAAATCATTTGTAACATGGCAGTTAAAACGGCATCCAACATGTTTCCGAATTGTATCGAATTAGAGACCATCGAAAGCTTACCGACAGATCTTCAATGTCTTTCCCATCATATAACATTTTGTAAGAATGATAACTGTAAGGATGATGTTTAGAAAAGAAGTGATCAACACAACAGCCACGAGCCTTGTGTTCACCGCAGACCGGAATTTCTCGAACTAGAGTCGTAAACTGATCGGGACGATGCCTGAGGTTGCGAACTTGTTGAATCCTTTTAACCAAAATCTCAGAATATTCCTGGAGAGTAGGAATTCACCTGTTATATGTCAAACATTTCTGGAAGTTAACAAGTACAATATCAGGACTCAGAACACACACAAACATGAATTTGGAAATAATAGTCCACCATTTTATAATTGTAAAAGCTCACCCTATATAAAAGGTGTAATCCATAGAGAGATATAAACCACAAGCACATAAAATGCACCCAAAGCCTGTAAAACAAGGAGTCAAACTCTGTATTACAATGTTGTTGAGAAAACAGATTGAATCAAGACAATATATATATGTGATAGTCTTACATCTTACATGTTAGAACCTGTTCTGATGTTGGATATTGTGCAAGAATCCATGGAACGATAGCTATCAGAGGAAGCTGGCTGTCCGCTAAAATTAATTGGTAGGAGTATTAGCAATCCAACAGAAGAGCAAACAGTAAAGAAATTGATCCTGAAAAAAGAACAAAAAAGGGCCTTAACTCGTATATAATTGAAAACCAACAGGAAGAGAGATTATTATAAGAATAAACAGACCCGAACTTGAAGAGTCTTATAACAATGAGTGCATCAAGGCCATTGGTTTGGAGGATTTCATCTTCAGTGACGCGAAAGGCACGAGGGATCCACGAAAAGGAAGGAATGAAACGACGGAGAGAGAAAGGAGGGAAGGTGATGTGATGTCGTTTGGAAAGAGGACGAGGGTAATATATGGCAGCATTTGAAGGCTGTTTCTTCAAGATTGAGAAGAGAAATAGAATCACCATTGCCAGTCCTATGTTAATGCCGACCGAAGCCAATAAACTCTGTGAATTCATTTTTGATAGAAAATAACAAAAGATGATTCAAGATTTGAGTGAAGGATGCAATTAAGAAGAAGAGGAAAGGGGGTTGCTTTGTTAGCTTTGGTCTTGCAACGTGGCAGTGTTGCATGCCGAGGAGGACGTAGATTTTCTTGGAATTTTTTGCATGAAAAAGTGACACATGTTCGAGACACCTGTAATAGAAAAACTCCATTAAAAGAGCTGCTCCAATTGATGTTGAAAAGGACCATGGAGGACTTGAATTAGATATCGTTAAAAATTTATCTTTCTATATTGGCATGTGATACATTAATCACGTTTTGATTATTCTGCTAATTATGTTTAGTTTTAACCAATAAAAATGTATAATTTTTTAATAAAAAATTAATTTTTTTCTTCCCTTTAATATATTAATTTGTCTATTTTTAAATAGAAACGACAAAATATAATTTAACTCTTAATACAAAAACTTTCATGATACTTTCTACTCCATTTGATAAACATTGAAAATCATTGTAACTTTTTAAAATTTTGATCTATCTTAACAATTGTAATAAACCTTTTTAACTTGATTGACATCATTGTTGGATGCCAATGTGCTTAAATACATTGGTGTTGAGAAGAAAGCAAACAGGGTAGTTAGACTTAGTATGCATAAGATAGTCTATTAGTTAGTTAGCATATAATATATAAAAACTAATGAGTTTATGAGTAAAGATAGACTAATGGTTTTACTCACTGAATGTACTGTTAGTTTTCATTCGTTAATAAATTCTTAATCAGTTTTTCAACATGGTATCAGAGCCCCAATGATTGTTGTTTTTTCGATTGTTCATGATTGTCGTCTTTTCGGTCATTCATGGTTATTCGGTACTGTTTCTGGTCATTCCAGTTTACTCCATATTGCTAGTTGGTCTTGGTTTGTTTTGGGTTCTACAAGTTGATTGACAAAGCCCCTTTTTTGTTGGTTTCTACTAGCCCAAATATGGTTATTGGGCAAAGTCTGGTTGTTAATCTAGGGCACTCTTCGTCGGTGGTGTTTTTTTCCTGTTCTTGCTCATCGTTTTTTGTTTTCACCATTGGAGGTTTTGAATCATGGTGACTCCCTCTGAATCGATTATTGATTTTAATCATCCCCTTTACATGCATCCTTTCTGATACTCTAGGTATCCTGTTGGTGCCTCACCAGTTGTTTGGAGTTGAGAATTATAATATTTGGAGCCGGACCATGACAATCGTGTTGTTGGCCAAAAATAAATTGGGGTTTGTAGACGGTACTTGTTCTAAAGATTTGTTACCAGATGAGATGGACTATCAATGGGAGCGGTGTAATGCCATTGTCTTGTCTTGGATTTTAAATACAGTCAGCAGAGAGCTCTCGGCAGGGATCGTTTTTATGTCCAGCGCAGCAACGGTGTGGAACGATCATGGTGAACGGTTCCACAAAGTCGATGGTTCTAGAATCTATTTTTTGCATCATGAAATCACATCGCATAATAAAGGTACTATTTCCATATCTGTGTATTTTACTAAGTTGCGACTGTTCTGGGATGAATACGATGCTCTTGTGCCTTTTCCTTCATGTGGATGTGTTCAATCAAGACAGAATGTTGAGCATATTTTACAGCAGCGTCTATTCCAGTTTCTAATGGGATTGAATGAAACATATAATGCGGTGCATAGTCAAATCTTGTTAATGAACCCATTACCATTTGTCAACCACGCATACTCTATGCTTGTGCAAGAAGAGTCACATAGGCAACATAGCTTGTAACACCCCTAACCCCGAACCATCGCCGGAACAGGGTTACGAAGCATTACCGGACATATCAGACAATTTGCAAATATAAATTTTGTTTAATATAAATTTAAAACATTTACGCTTATTAATATATAAAACCCCCTGTAAAATAAATCGTATTCATTTCAATAAACAACCAATTTATTTGATAAATTCATTTTCTATTCTAAATACCTTCTAATCAAACTCAATCAATATAATATCAACTTAAATTTATCAAAATATTAGTTAGATTAAAATAAATATACTCCTTTCATTATAATTTTTTTAAACTTGTAATACTAACATTTTTAACCATTTACATTCAAAACATAATAACATTTAAACACAACCTACGTACATGCCACATTATAAAAAGGAAATATACATCACCAAAGGTTTGCTGAAGTCGGGTCTGGCTTCGGATGCTGGTTCAGTATTTGACTTCTACAACCTGCGCACGGAAGCAACCGTACGCTGAGTATACATATACTCAGTGGTATTACCATAATTCAAATTATAAACATAATAATCATATCATTAAATCATATAACTTTAATTTAACTAACCCAATTCAAACATAAGTTTATCATTCTCAATATATTCATACAATTCAAATTTAGCTATTTAACAATTGAAATAATACACAATCATGTTGAGCCATTATCCATTTCTTGAACCAATGGTTCATACTTTCTTTTCTCATGCTCATATTTCAATCACATTTTTCAGTTCATGTTCTATTTTCGCATTTCTTCCAATGGCTCAACCATTTCATTTTATTCAATTTAACCTTTTTTTATTTACCCCTATTAATGCACTCGGACCTTAACGGATACACGGATTCCAACCCAACACTCGAAAGACGGCACAATGTGCCTTAACGGTAACAATGATATCGACACACAAAGTGTCGAATCGATGCAAGAATAACAATATCGATATTCAACACACAAAGTCTTTGAACTCATGTATGATAATAAGATAACGATATCGACACACAAAGTGTCGAATCGATAACGATAATAATAACGATGAGTCGCACGTAAGTGCTGATCGATCGATGTAAGTTTCAAAAAAATCCCGTACTCTTCCATGTCCTATGGCATGCCAATTATATCCGACTCACCCGACTAGTTAATAGGGTATTTCAGCTTCTCAATTTCATTTTCATTTTCATAATAAATTCAATTTCAATATTAATTACACTTTTCCATATCAATCCGGATACAATTCAATTTCAATAAAAACACTTACCTTATAATTTACTTACCATATCCATAAATTAATCTAATATTTAATGAATAAATAAATAGCTTGAATTATAGTAATACAAACCCGAATTTGCTTGATTATTCCTCAGTAACCTTCTCCTTTCCTTTATGGGTTGATGCCTCGAGTTCCTTTTTAGCTACGAAAATAATAATTTACATTATTAATTACAACATTAAATTACAATAAATAATTGAATTTTATTCAATTTCTACTCTTCCTCTTCATTCCACATCTTTTATACACAATTCTATTATTTACTTATAAGTTCTTTCTAGGCTGTCTACCTGAGTCATTGTCACTAAATCATCTATATCTGGAGCTACGGAACTCCAAATTAAGATCCGTAAATTTTTCCCGAAACTAGACTCATATATATTTTTACTGTAAATTTTTCAGAATTTTTGGTATGGCCAATCAATATCAGATTATTCTTAAAGTTTCCCCTATTTCACTGTCCAACTGCTCTGACCTCTCTTCACTACGAATTAAATTACTCTTTGTACAGAATTTAGATGGCCTCCTTGTTTAGCTCATTTGAAACTAGACTCATTAAGGAATTTAACCATATAAATTATGTTCCAAAATCATTTTTATACAATTTTTAATTATTTTTACAAGTCAGAACAGGGGATCTCTAAATCACCCTGAACCAGTTTCACTAAAATTTAAATATCTCACAATACAGAACTTATTTGCTATCTCTGTTTCTTTCATATGAAAATAGACTCAATAAGCTTTAATTTCATATCTCACTCAACTTCTAATTCCATTTCTACGATTTTTGGTGAATTTTCAAATTTACTCTACTGCTGCTGTCTTAAATCTGTTTTCTTATGACTTATTTTGCAATTAAATCCTAGTTAAGTTTACTTATTTTCTTAACTTAATTCATGCTTGATTCTACTTAAATTCCTTCCATATTCAACTTGATTACAAAATTTTCAAAATAAACCCTAATTTATAATTTCTTCCAAATCAATCCCTATAATACAAAACTTATAGCTTACTTTACAATTTAATCCTTTTACTAACTCTAACTTAAATTTCATTCAATTTAACCCCTTGTTCATCTTTTTCTTTAACATAAACTATACTTAAAACCAATAAACTCTCAAAATATCAACTTAGTTTCATCAAAATCTTGCTTTAAAGCTTCTAAAACATCAAAATTAAAAGAATAGGACTTGATTGACTTACCTTTTAAAGTTTAAAACCTTGAATCTTTAGTTTTTCCTTTTCCTTCTTTTTCTTCTTTCTTTCCCCGCTTGTTTCAGTATGCTCTCTGTTCTTTTCTGTTCTTCTTTGTTTCTTTTTATTATTTCATTTACTATTTACTTTATTATATAATATAATATTATATTAATATAATTATTTAATAATATTAATAATATATTTTAACACATAAAATCTCAGATTTTTTTAAGCTTATGTCACCTCAACTTATGCTAAATGGCATAATTGCCATTTTGGTCCTTTTTATTTTCTTTTAATCTACAATTAGACTTTTACTCCTTATTCAATTTGATCCTTTTTCCTAATTACTCTCAATTAAGCTAAATTCACTAAATAAAAATCTAATTAAGCACACTACTAGACTCATAATTACTCCTAATGATTATTTACTAACTCGATTTACTAAGACGGAGGCCCGATAACACATTTTTTTTTTTTTTTTTTCTCGGTGCCCACGAATTTGGTCGTTACATTTCTCCCCTTAATAAATTTCGTCCTCGAAATTTACCTCGAGAATAGGTGAGGATATCAAGCTCTCATAGTTTCTTGAGTTCCCAAGTTGCTTCTTCTACATTATGGCTTCTCCACAATACTTTTACCAAAGGGACTCGTTTGTTTCTTAATTCTTTCACTTCTCGAGCTAGTATTTGAACCGGTTCTTCTTCATATGACAAATCCGGTCTAATCTCAATGTCTTGATGAGAAATAATATGAGATGGATCCGATCGATACCTTCGTAGCATGGAAACATGAAAAACATTATGAATTTTCTGTAGAATTCCGAGGTAAAGCTAATCGATAGGCAACCGGTCCGATTCTTTCAATTACTTCATATGGCCCAATGTAACGAGGACTTAATTTTCTCATGACCAAATCTCAAAATTTTCTTCCAAGGTGATACTTTTAAAAACACTTTATCACCCACGAATACTCTATATCTCGTCGCTTTAGATCTGCATAAGACTTTTGTCTCACAAAAGCTACTTTCAACTTTGTCTTTGATCTTTTTAACTACTTCTTCATCTCCCGAATTAATTCCGGTCCAACAATCTTTTTCTCATTCAACTCTGTCCAACATACCGGTGATCGACATCTTCGACCATATAATGCTTCATATGGAGCCATTTGAATACTAGATTGATAACTATTATTATAAACAAATTCAGCTAATGGCAAGTATCGTTCCCAACCCGATTCAAAGTCAATAATGCAAGCCCAAGCATGTCTTCTAAAATTTGAATTACCCGCTCGATTGTCCGTCGGTTTGTGGATGAAATGCAGTACTAAAATTAAGCCGAGTACCCAAAGAATCATGTAACTGCTTCCAAAATCTCGATGTAAATCGTGGATCTCGGTCGGAAATTATAGATGCTGGAATGCCATGCAGTCTCACAATTTCTGATATATACTTCAAAGCAAGCTTCAGAAAGACCAATCGATCCCGATCGCTATGAAATGAGCAGACTTAGTAAGTCGATCAACTATCACCCAAATGGCATTCTTTTTGCTCTCTGACAGTGGCAACCCCGTAACAAAATCTATAGTAATACTATCCCATTTCCATTCAGGAATACTAATAGACTGGAGTAACCCTTTTGATGTTCTGCCTTTACTCGTTGGCAAGTCAAACATTTACTGACATATTCAACTATATCTTTCTTCATTCCTGGCCACCAATAGTGCTCCTTAAAATTACGATACATTTTTGTTCCACCCGGATGCAACGCAAAAGTACCATCGTGTGCTTCTTGAAGAATCATCTTCTTTAATTCAGAAGTAGTTGGAACACAAATCCGATTTTGAAACCTCAAACAATTATGTTCATCAATACTAAAATTTTCGACTGTACCATTCTGAACCATTTCTCTTTTCTTTAATAATTTGACATCTTCCATCTGAGCCGCTTTAATCGCTCTAACATCATTGGCTTAACCTTTAACTCACTAACAAGCTTCCATCATCATTAACACTAAAGCCGAGCAAACATTGCTCGTAATTCAATCATGAGACTTTCCCGCTCAATGCATCACTACCACATTTGCTTTTCCCGATGATAATCTATAACACAATCATAATCTTTTAGAAGCTCGATCCACCGTCTTTGCCTTAAATTTAAATCTTTCTGTGATGTGAGATATTTGAGACTTTTATGATCTGTGTAAATGTAACATTTCTCGCCATAAAGATAATGTCTCCAAATCTTTAAAGCAAAAATTACTGCAGCTAGCTCCAAGTCATGTGTCGGGTAATTACGTTCATGCGGCTTCAATCGTCTAGATGCATATGCAATAACCTTTCCATTTTGCATCAATACACAACCCAAACCACTCAAAGAAGCATCATCAGACACAATAAAATCTTTTCCCGACTCTGGTAATGTTAATACCGTGTGCTCTCACAACATTTGCTTCAAAGTCTCAAAACTATTCTCGCACCGATCATCCCGGATAAAGGAACATTCTTCTCGTAGTAGTTTAGTCATCGGCATTGCTATTTTCGAGAATCCATTTACAAATCTTCGATAATATCCAAATAAGCGAAAAACTACGTGCCTCGGACACATTCTTTGGCGCTTTCCATCGGACAATTGCTTCGATCTTCTTCGGGTCAACTCTAATCCCATCAGCAGATACCACATGTCCTAAAAATACCACTTGATAAACGTAATTCACATTTACTTAATTTCCCATACAACCGCTTTTTCCCGAGAATCTGTAAAACCTTTCGAAGATGCTGATCATGTTCTGCCTCTGTTTTTGAATATACCAATATATCATCAATAAAAACCACCACAAACTGATCTAGATACGGCTGGAAAATGCGATTCATCAAATCCATAAAAGCAGCTGGAGCATTGGTCAATCCAAACGGCATCACCAAAAATTCATAATGGCCATAACGAGTACGGAAGGCAGTCTTAGGCACATCACTTTCCTTCACCTTCACCGATAATACCGGATCTCAAATCAATTTTAGAAAATATCAAGCTCCCTTGGTGATCAAACAAGTCGTCTATACGAGGCAAAGGATACCGGTTTTTGATCGTCACTTTGTTCAACTGTCGATAATCAATGCACAACCGCATAGAACCATCTTTCTTTTTAACAAACAATACTGGAGCTCCCCAAGGTGAAATACTCGGTCGGATAAATCCTCGATCTAATAAATCCTGTAACTGCACCTTCAACTCTTTCAATTCAGTAGGCGACATTCGGTACGGAGGTATAGAAATTGGTGCTGTACCTGGATACACCTCAATAGCAAATTCAACCTCTCTATCAGGTGGTAAACCCGGTAGTTCTTACGAAATACATCCGAAACTCGCGATACTGATCTAATCTGCCGCATTGGCTTCCCACCGAATCGAAATTAATAACATATGCCAAATACGCCAACAACCTGCTTGTAATAAACTTGTTAGCTTTTGTAGCTGAAATGATACGTGTCGAACCACCGTACGGATGCCATTCACTTCAATTCTGTCCCCATTTTCTGTCTGAATACTAAACCTCTTTTTATAGCAATCCAAAACTACCCCATGTTCAGATAACCAATCCATACCCAAAATGATATCGAAATCGCCAAAAGGCATGATCAAGAAATCCACGAGAAACATTTTATCATGTATTATTAACGGGCACCTCCCAAGCATACTCTGTCTACTAACACTGTTTGTCCCAAAGGGCTAGACACCTCTATGAAAACTCTAGACATTTCAGATTCTAACTTCCCCGATTCAACTAATTTTAAATTAATATATGAATGTGATGAACCCGGGTCAATTAAAGCATAAATAGGCTCAGAATACAATAAAAATATACCTGTCACCACATCGTGAGCATTGCCTTCTTCACGGGTCCGAACTACGTATGCTCTGGGCCGTGTGCTCTAGCCTCTGATCATGTGTGTAGCTATATCACTTTGCCTCTACTAGCTCCTCCTCTCCTCGAAACAAAACCTCCTCTAGACATTCCTCTACCTCTCGCGATCGATCATCGATCTCTCGAGATGTGGTAGGTGTACTACTCTCGAGTTTTCGAACAATCTTTAATAAAGTGTTCGATGAGAGCCACAACGAAAACATCCTCCAATTTTCTTCCAGATTCACCAAAATGTCTTTTTCCACAATAGTTACATTCCGGATATTCATTTTCCCGGGGTGGAGCTTTTACACTACCGGTGGAAATAGTAATCTGGTTTTCCTCTGTTTCCGTCACCTCTATCAGATCGAAAGCTTGATCTCCAACCACCTCTGAATTCTCTAGATCTTTTTGGTAGTGGATTTGAACTAGTTGCTCCTACTCGTTTCCTGGTCAATCCAACTGTTTCTGACTTTTTATCAAGTCCCAAGACTTGCTCTATCATTTTGGCCCGCTCGATCAAATCAACAAATTCGATGAATTACATTTGGGACACTAATTGTAGTTTTATTTCATCTCTTAATCCTCGTAAAACCGCTTTACAATCGCCTCTGTTGGAATATATTCTCAAGCATACCGCTCTCAATCTAGTAAACTCTCGATCATAATCCAATACTGACATATTACCCTGTTTCAACATTAAAAACTCTTGCTTTTTCTCTTCAATATACATTTCCCCAATATACTTCTTTTGAAATTCTTTTTGAAACAAATCCCGTGTTACCCGATCATCCAGGTAAATGTCTAACAACAGATTCCCACCGAGATATGCTTCCCTTGTAACAATGATACAACATACATATCAGATTCTCTCTGGGGTGCAATCTAATTGTTGCAAAACTCTTTTGTTGATTCTATCCAATTCTCAAAGCAATAGACGGATCAAGACCTCTTAGTCCCGAAAACTCCGTGGCACCATATTTTCTTAACTCTTTAATCGGGGCCCGTCTAACCGTAGGTACTTGATGTAATGCTAGATCTGATTCCACTACATGTTGCAATGCATCGGCTATAGCTCTTAACAGCTTGTGAGTTATCTCTTTCTCTTCTTACATTAGGAGGTTGGTTATTTAACGGATTTACGATGAGGTGTAATGATTCAGCTTTCTTCAATTTCTCGATTTCCATTATGCATTTCTGTTCAACATCATACATTCTTTCGTCTCGACATTTTATCTATAAAACAAAATCAAATAAATATATATGTCAAAGATCTAAAACCCGACTCGAACTTCTTCGACTCAATAGTGGCATGTACTTCTAGACTCACTTTCGAGCCCGATTTAGCCCGAGAATCGACTAAACTCGATAGCTCGATACCAATAAATGTAACACCCTAACCCCAACCATCGCGCGAACAGGTTTACGAAGCATTACCTGGGACATATCGGACAATTTGCAAATATAAATTTTGTTTAATATAAATTTCTACAACATTTACCGCTATTAATATATAAAACCCCCTCAGAAATAAATCGTATTCATTTCAATAAACAACCAATTTATTTGATAAATTCATTTTCTATTCTAAATACCTTCTAATCAAACTCAATCAATATAATATCAACTTAAATTTATCAAAATATTAGTTAGATTAAAATAAATATACTCCTTTCATTATAATTTTTTTAAACTTGTAATACTAACATTTTTAACCATTTACATTCAAAACATAATAACATTTAAACACAACCTACGTACATGCCACATTATAAAAGGAAATATACATCACCAAAGGTTTGCTGAAGTCGGTCCGCTTCGGATGTTTGGTTCGATGATTTGACTTCTACAACTCGCGCACGAAGCAACAAATGCACTGAGTATACATATACTCGATGGTATTACCATAATTCAAATTATAAACATAATAATCATATCATTAAATCATATAACTTTAATTTAACTAACCCAATTCAAACATAAGTTTATCATTCTCAATATATTCATACAATTCAAATTTAGCTATTTAACAATTGAAATAATACACAATCATGTTGAGCCATTATCCATTTCTTGAACCAATGGTTCATACTTTCTTTTCTCATGCTCATATTTCAATCACATTTTTCAGTTCATGTTCTATTTTCGCATTTCTTCCAATGGCTCAACCATTTCATTTTATTCAATTTAACCTTTTTTTTTTTATTTACCCCTATTAATGCACTCGGACCTTAACGGATACACGGATTCCAACCCAACACTCCAAGACGGCACAATGTGCCTTAACGGTAACAAAGATACGACACACAAAGTGTCGAATCGGTAATGATAACAATATCGATATTCATTCAACACACAAAGTGTCAACTCAGAACGGTAATAAGATATGATATCGACACACAAAAAGTGTCGAATCGATGCAATGATAATAATAATATGAGATGATCGCACGTAAGTGCTCGATCGATAAGCCGGCAAAATCCGTACTCTTCCATGTCCTATGGCATGCCAATTATATCCGACTCACCCGACTAGTTAATAGGGTATTTCAGGTTCTCAATTTCATTTTCATTTTCATAATAAATTCAATTTCAATATTAATTACACTTTTCCATATCAATCCGGATACAATTCAATTTCAATAAAAACACTTACCTTATAATTTACTTACCATATCCATAAATTAATCTAATATTTAATGAATAAATAAATAGCTTGAATTATAGTAATACAAACCCGAATTTGCTTGATTATTCCTCATTAACCTTCTCCTTTCCTTTATGGGTTGATGCCTCGAGTTCCTTTTTAGCTACTGAAAATAATAATTTACATTATTAATTACAACATTAAATTACAATAAATAATTGAATTTTATTCAATTTCTACTCTTCCTCTTCATTCCACATCTTTTATACACAATTCTATTATTTACTTATAAGTTCTTTCTAGGCTGTCTACCTGAGTCATTGTCACTAAATCATCTATATCTGGAGCTACGGAACTCCAAATTAAGATCCGTAAATTTTTCCCGAAACTAGACTCATATATATTTTTACTGTAAATTTTTCAGAATTTTTGGTATGGCCAATCAATATCAGATTATTCTTAAAGTTTCCCTATTTCACTGTCCAACTGCTCTGACCTCTCTTCACTACGAATTAAATTACTCTTTGTACAGAATTTAGATGGCCTCCTTGTTTAGCTCATTTGAAACTAGACTCATTAAGGAATTTAACCATATAAATTATGTTCCAAAATCATTTTTATACAATTTTTAATTATTTTTACAAGTCAGAACAGGGGATCTCTAAATCACCCTGAACCAGTTTCACTAAAATTTAAATATCTCACAATACAGAACTTATTTGCTATCTCTGTTTCTTTCATATGAAAATAGACTCAATAAGCTTTAATTTCATATCTCACTCAACTTCTAATTCCATTTCTACGATTTTTGGTGAATTTTCAAATTTACTCTACTGCTGCTGTCTTAAATCTGTTTTCTTATGACTTATTTTGCAATTAAATCCTAGTTAAGTTTACTTATTTTCTTAACTTAATTCATGCTTGATTCTACTTAAATTCCTTCCATATTCAACTTGATTACAAAATTTTCAAAATAAACCCTAATTTATAATTTCTTCCAAATCAATCCCTATAATACAAAACTTATAGCTTACTTTACAATTTAATCCTTTTACTAACTCTAACTTAAATTTCATTCAATTTAACCCCTTGTTCATCTTTTTCTTTAACATAAACTATACTTAAAAACCAATAAACTCTCAAAATATCAACTTAGTTTCATCAAAATCTTGCTTTAAAGCTTCTAAAACATCAAAATTAAAAGAATAGGACTTGATTGACTTACCTTTTAAAGTTTAAAACCTTGAATCTTTAGTTTTTCCTTTTTCCTTCTTTTTCTTCTTTCTTTCCTGCTTGTTTCGTATGCTCTCTGTTCTTTTCTGTTCTTCTTTGTTTCTTTTTTATTATTTCATTTACTATTTACTTTATTATATAATATAATATTATATTAATATAATTATTTAATAATATTAATAATATATTTTAACACATAAAATCTCAGATTTTTTTAAGCTTATGCCGCCTCAACTTATGCTAAATGGCATAATTGCCATTTTGGTCCTTTTTATTTTCTTTTAATCTACAATTAGACTTTTACTCCTTATTCAATTTGATCCTTTTTCCTAATTACTCTCAATTAAGCTAAATTCACTAAATAAAAATCTAATTAAGCACACTACTAGACTCATAATTACTCCTAATGATTATTTACTAACTCGATTTACTAAGACGGAGGCCCGATAACACATTTTTTTTTTTTTTTCTGGTGCCCACGAATTTCGGGTCGTTACATAGCTCCAGTGCTGTTGGGTCTGATCCAGTCTCTTTTCACTCAACACACATGGTACAAAAGAAATGTTTTACTAGAACCTACGATCATTGCAAGATTAAAGGGCATAAAAGGGAAAATTACTATAGGATAATTGGTTACCCTGCAGATTTTAAGTTCACTAAGAAGAAGGTAAACAATGTTTCTCGATCTGTAGTGAACAATGTTTCTATTAATGATCTTTCAAGTGGCAATGAAATGACTGGTGATGTTGGTATGTCTAGTCCACAAGCACTTGTGTTTACTCAGGCAAAGTATTAGCAAATCTTGAGTTTGTTGAACAAATAGCCTACAGTTGAAACTATTGCAAGCCTAGCAAGTATGGTTGGTGTTGGTCAAAATTGGATTATGGATACTGGAGCTACTGACCACATGCTTCTGATTTCCAATTCTTAGAATCTCCTATTGCATGTGCATCGCATTCATCCTGTGTTCGACTCCCAAATGGCTCTTCTGTTTCAATTACTCATGTTGGCACTTATATTGTTCAACCTGGTCTTCAGCTTACCAAAGTTCTCTATGTTCCAAATTTCCATTATAACCTTCTTTCTATTTCTAAACTTACTAATGATCTCAATTGTGTTGTTTCGTTTTACCCTCATTTTTGCCTTATGCAGGATCTCTCAAGTGGAAAGATGAGGGGGATTGGTAAGGAGCGAAGTGGTCTTTACATCCTGGAACCGTCTGGACTGACTAGCGTGGCTTTGACTCTATCCGTTGCATATTTTACATCCGTTGAACCATTATTTCTTTAGCACACTAGACTTGGCCATGCTTCTGTTTCAAGATTGAATAAGGTGTTTTATCTTTGCTGCACAGTTTCGAATAGTGATAGCATACAACAATGTCTTGTGTGTCCTTTTGCTAAACAAACTAGACTTCCATTTCCCATAAGTACGTCTCGTGTCGATACTTTCTTTTCCCTTATTCATATAGATTTGTGGGGAGCCCTATCGAGTTTCTACTCACAATGGCCATAGATATTTTTTAACTATTGTTGATGATTATTCTAGGATGACATGGGTGAATCTGTTACGATAGAAAAGTGATGCTCTTGTATATCTCAAACAATTTTTTGCCTTGGTTAAGAATCAATTTTCCACTAGTATCAAAGTTATTCGTAGTGATAATAGGTATGAATTTTTTAAAACTGAGTGCAATGAATTTTTTACTCTATTAGGCGTTGTACATTAAAGCTCATTTGTTCATACTCCTCAGCAAAATGGAGTTGCTGAGCGAAAAGATAGACATTTGCTTGACGTTGCTAGGTCGCTTAAATTTCAATCTCATAAGCCTAGTAAATTTTGGGGTGAGTGTGTGTTAACTGCATGTTTTTTGATAAATCGCCTACCTACTCCTCTTTTATATTAGAAGAGTCCTTTTGAACTTTTATATCGTAAACCTCCAGATCTTTCCCGTTTAAAAGTGTTTGGATGTCTTTGTTATGCTACCACACCCAATTATCATGATAAATTTTCTCCTAAGGATATTCCTTCTGTATTTATGGGATAATCTCCTGTTTAGAAAGGTTACTTGTTATTCGATCTTGAAACTAAAAAATTTATTTGTTAATCGCGATGTTGTATTTCATTAAACCGTGTTTCCTTTTGCCTTTCCTACAGAACATTTTTTGTTTTTCCCTACAGCGGATAGCTCTACTTTTCTTCATCTAGAGCCTTTGTCTTTCATTCCTATCCGTTCCCCATCACCTATTTTGCCAGCACCTTCTTCTTCCCAAACCTTACCGACTGCTACTAAACCAATTTCTTTTCCCCCCTTACGACACACAACACGGTCTGTCAAGCCACCTGCCTGGATGAGAGATTACGTCTGTTGCAACCAATCTTCCGCTTCCCTTGCTGAAGGTTCATATCCTATTTCTCATGTTTATTCCTCGTTGCATTTACCTATTCACACTCAGCTATTTGCAGCCACTATTTCTTCTCTGACTGAACCCCAAACATATGCTGAGGCCATCTCGGATCCAAGATGGGTCGATGCTATGCAACAAGAAATTCGGGCTTTAGAAGCCAATGGTACGTGGGAGGTTGTTTCTTTACCTGCTGGTGCGGTTCCTATTGGGTGCAAATCTATAAGATTAAGTATAACTCTGATGGCTTCATTGAACTGTTTAAAGCCTGAGTGGTAGGGAAAGGATACAATCAGTAGGTTGGTATTAATTTTCAGGAGACTTTTTCCCCTATGGTTAAGATCAGGATTGTTGTTAGTTTGGCTGCCATGCATGACTAGCTCGTTTTCCAAATGAATGTTTACAATGCCTTCTTGTAACGAGATTTGTGTGAAGAGGTTTATATGGACATTCCAAATGGTTTTCGCGTTCAAGGGGAGCACAAGATTATGAGATCAATTGTAATAAATCTTTATCTATCTTAACAATTGTAATAAATCTTTTAACCTTAATTAACATCATTGTTGGATACCAATGTGTACCGTTTTTTATAAAAATATGTTTTTGCTTCTATTTAAAAGTTTAAAAAGTTCATGTATTGCCTATAAACAATGATGCTTCTAAACTTACAATCTCTTTGTCGCAAACACTTGTTAGCATGTCAATTTTGGCATACCTAAAAATTTTTCATATAGCATTGTATTTGACACCAATATCCAACACATTCGGACATGAGAACGAAAATATGACCCTCTAAACAATCTCCAAATATATAAAAGAACTTTTAAAAAATTGAATATTCGACATTCATACTTGACAAACAAATTAAAACACTCATTTATTGAAATATGGTCGCAATTCCCTGTATTTCTTCTAGTCTCTTAAGACCTACAAACAACAAAAGTTAGATCATTCAAAACTTTAAAAAGGCAGACTACGGAGACAAATAACATAGTTATGGACTTCAATTATCTATCAGGTTCTGCTCTATCCTCGGATTATCAAAATCTTATACCGATCAGAGTTTTCCGCCATTGCCTGGGTTCTCATCGTATTCATCACCATCATCATCATCATCATCATCCTCCTCATCAATGTCCTCTTCATATATATTGCCTCGAGAGAGTTTGCTAAGCTCCAATTCCCCATCATCTTCATTAAGGAATTCCAGCCCATATTTCGTGTCACGATGCTTAACTAAAAGCCAACGCAACAGTCTGTCTTCCTTGTTCAAGTACTGCAGCTCCTTGTTGATATTGGGTGTGGCCATCATTGTCATCTGCATGAGTTGACCCTGTATAATACATGATATAAACAAATTGTTCAATCCATCATTACGTTAATAAATTTTTATGCCAAAAGGACCAAATTATGTACAAATTTCTTTGTTCTAAAGAAAGAAGGGACTGTAAATACCAAGATTCGAACTCAAGACCTAATAGTTGCCAACGGCTCATGCCTAACAGTTCTTCAGCTGAACCAGAAACTTGCTATAAAACAAGTTAGCAGAGAACTACGACAGACCTCAATACGACCAGCTTAAATATCTTAACTTGCAAAACAGAACAAAGCTCAATCTGTAACATGTTCGGATTTTCCATTTTACATAGCAACTCAATCTACAGTAGTTAGTTCACTTAATTCCTTTTTTCTGAACCGAGACAACATTCTAACATCAATCCACATAGTCTCATAAACTGGCCATTGACAACCAACATGTTATTTTAGATAAAGCAAAGCTTCCATTTCAAAGTTCAATAATAACAATAATGGAAGCAACTCCAAATCAAAGCAAGATAAACTTCAAAGGGGAAAAAAGGCAAAACCCAACAATAAAAACACAGTTTTAGCAAGATCAAACAATAAATATGAATAAAAAGTAAGATTTTTCTGACCTGGTAGTATCTTCCGGAGAGCTTCCTGATGCCATAACCTAATTGAACGGTGCCAAATGATTTGAGTTCAGTGAGAACCCCATTTCTGCTATAAACATGTCTACTTACACGTGCTACCAAGTCGATGAGCCCCTCCTTCTTCACATGGGGCTTCAATAAAAGCATACAATCATATAGAGGCATTTCTTTAACTCAGTACAAAACCCACCAACCCTTTAAAAAAACCAAAAAAAACAATCAAACTGATTTCCGACTGAGGTTGAATCGAATAATCAATACCATCAATAGAACAGAATCCCACCATAAATTTAATTGACAAAAATACCTGAAGCTGAAGGCTGAAGCAGTAAACCACTTGGAACAAAAGCCCTTACTCCGAGAAAGAGTATATAACTGAACTGATCCAACGGAAATCTACACTTTAGTCCATTGGTTTAGTAATTTAAATTATCTCTCTCTTTTTTTCTGTAGCATTTTGAAGTTCTTTTTCACCAATTTAGAAATAAAATACTTATTTTCCATATTGTAAACAATTAAATACTATGAAATATTTAAAAAATGTATAAAGTTCAGTTCGATTAGAATAATTGCGATTTTCCAGCTTATGAACCAAATAAATAACCAAAAACAGAAGCAATCACTAAGGCTCAAGTAAAATTTTTGAATTTTTCAGAACCAACCCCAAATCACCAAAACGGAAATGCAAATTCCCTAGAACAGCAATCTTCAAGATAAGGAAGCATCAAAGAAATAAAATCTAAAAGATACCCATTGAAGTAGAAGGTCATCAATCATTTTTTGAACAAGTTTAAAATCATGACCAACAGCCATAACCCCACATACTACCCTAATTTTTCACATACCATTCCTTCTTCTACAGTTTTCCCATCAACCAAACAGGTACTTGAAGACATTCTCACCCACAAATTCCACAGTTTCCTCACCAACCAAAACACCCAGAAGCATATGGGAAAAGAAATCATTGACCCACAAATCATCTAATCATATAAACTGGATCTTACGTACTACTTTACTGGAATAAACAAACGGCGGTCGCAAAAATGATTCACAAAGCTATCATTGTTTAGAAAGTTTAGAAAGGAATAAATGGAAACGAACAAATAATAACGTTTTGTAAATAAATAAAAAAAAGCTTAGAAAGGAAAACTAACCCCATTTTGGCTGGTGCAAAAAAAAGCTTTACTGAGACTGAAATCTGAAAGTAAGATTACGGAAAAGAGGAAGCGCCGGATAGTGTTGCAAATTGGAAACCCCAACCGCCCCCATTGATTTGCATTTATATAGATAAATTTTAGGGTTTTGGATGGTTTTTACGGATTTGTTAGATCAACGGTTGAGATTTGAAGTAGGCTTTGAGGAGGGCTTGTTGCTTACACGTGTCCGATATGGTGACTAGACTGTCCAATGTCGGGCTATCCCCAACCCGAGCTTTGATTTCTTTCTTTGGCTTAATTTTATAGTTGGCCCTCAAACTATGCCCTTAGTTTGAGTTAAGTACTTATTTTTTTCTTTTTAGTATCAAATGAAAAAAAAAATATTTAATTTTTTTATTCATGCATCTTTAGTTTCTAATATCGCATTTACTTTTCATTTTGATGCAAATTTTTTCTTTAAATTGGGAGTATATAAAAGAAATAAGTTAGATTTATAAAAAAAAGTATTCATTCAAAGGAGAGATAAATAATTTTTAAAAGAAATTAGGGAAAATTTGGTTAAGGTTTTTTTTTTTTTTTTTGTGACAAGTAAAATAAAAAACTAACTACATAGCTCTAAGACCTTCCCCAAAGGGGGAATCATCGAACATATGCTACTCGTAACTTCTTTTATATGCCATATTTATCGATCTATCAGTATTTTAATTGTCTTCTTTATTATGTGCCATCTTCTCTCTTGAATGTCCTTAACCGCCTCAAAAATATCATACTAAATAATGGAAATATATCAATAATATCAAAATTTGGTAATATAAGGAATAACATCAATACCATTTTTCTTGTCAAATTAGAAGTAAAGGATTCACTTCATAAAATAATAATAATAAAAAGCATACAATCATATGAAGGCATTTCTTTAACTTAGTACAAAACCCACCAACCCTTTAAAAAAAATCAAATTGATTTCAAACTAAGGTTGAATCGAATAATTAATACCATCAATAGAGCAAAATCCCACCATGAAATTAATTGAAAAAACACTTGAAGCTGAAGGCTGAAGTAGTAAACCACTTGAAATAAAAACCCTTATTCTGAGAAAGAGAACAGGGTCTACAAGGGAGGGAAAGTGTTATAACATGTTTTTCAGTGGTGTTGAAAACAGTAGTTTTGAGGCCATAAATTATATTAAATTTTAATTTGATAATTTTTGTTATTTGAATGAATAGTTAAGTTTAATTGGTCTGTCCTTGAAATTAAGTGGTTTTGGAAAACGAGGTATCGGGACCTCATTTCTATAAATCGAGCCTATAAATATTTAATAATGATAATATAGGTGTTTTTAAATTTGGTTCAAAAACTTTAATGTTTGAATAGTTAATTAAAGAAAAAGGACTAAATTGTAAAAATTGCAAAAGTTAATCACTATTAGTTTATATGTGTTAAATGATTGAAAAAAACATGAATTGAGGGTCTTAAAGAGTAATTAGACCATAGGTAAAGTAAGTGGACAGTCATGGCTTGTTAAAAAAGAAATTAATAAAAGCATAAATTAAAACAAAATCAAAGCCATCATCTCTTTCATTTGGATTTCTTCAACCGAAAACTTCATGGTTTCAAAGCTTGGAGAATTGGCCATGCTAATTTGAATGCATGTAAGTGAATTCCCTATCTGTTTTTTAATGATTTTTGTGCTTTTGAGATCGTTGTAGCTTAATCTAGCTAACCTAGGGACTAATTTGTAAAACTGTTAAATATTTTGATTTATGTTATTGATGAAATTAAGATGTTTATTATGGAAAATAATATATTTGGAAGTTAAGAAATGTTTATGAATTAGGGACTAAATTGTTAAAATAGTAAAATTGTATGTTAAATATGGGTTGTCAAGAGATTATAGGAAATTTGGCTAGTATGAATTGGGATAAAATATCGTTAATTTGAAGGTTTCAGGTTTAGGGACTAAATTGCATAAAAGGGTAAAATGTTGGAGTAATCTTGTAAATATATAATGAAATGGCTTATAAGCTTAAGTTTAATTATTTGAGCTATTTGAATTGATTAATTGAGTGAATATTATTATTTGGACCAAGAAACGACTCAATCGGACTCAAATCGTGGAAAAGCTAAGTTAACGGTTTAGTCGTTAGTGTTGTATTCGTAATCGTTTTTGTCTAGGTAAGTTCGTATATCGAATTAACTTATTAATTGCTGCTTTTAGAGGTATGTTAATTATTATTTATGTTAGGCATAGTTAAATTTGTTGATAAATGGCAATTGGTGACTTGAATTAAATTATGGAATTAGTTAAATTAATGAGTATGTTTGAAAAATGAGAAATACATGAATGTATGCTTGAAATGGTATAATGTAAATAAAGATATAAGATTTGAACATGATATGTGGCCCGTGTGAACCTCGTGAATGCTTAGGATACAAATGACATGTCATTAGGGTTATTACAATTTGGGTGTTAGTCTTTGATGTCCTACCAATGCCTAAGGTCCTACATTTATTGCGGATTCTCCCCGACTCGCATGAGCAACATCGTGTAGTTTAACATCTCGACCCATAGCTCATGTGAGCAGGCCCATTTCACAACTTGTGTGAGCAAATACAGTTACAGTTACAGGCACACTTTGTGTAAGCAGTATTCTCTCGTATCCGACATTATTTCAATTGGTTCATTAGGTGTTAAATCTTTACTATACTTTTATGATGGTTACTATACGACCATGCGTATACACCAAATGAGAAATTGGGCGGATTACACTTTGCCAGACATACTATTTAACTACTATACATCAAAACCTTAGACCCGCCAGCCCTGAGGTGTTACAGACTCAACTCGAGAAGAGATTTAGTTGGATCATTTGCCAGAAGTGCACCAACTCTTCGCTCCCCTGAGAAAGACTAGGCATCTGCTTTAAAAACATTTCTCAAATGTGAACACACCTTTAAGGTAATAAATGGTCCATTTGAGCATAATAACTTTGTATTGATCGAATGAATAATAGGATGAGGCCCATTGTGAATATCCTTTACGCGTTTGGCGAGATTGAGTGTTTATCTTGGCATGTCACACTAGTGGACAAGAGGATCTCTCTTATAAATATTCTTCCAGCAATGGAGAAGGGATCGATTTTCCAGCACTAAAGTTGTAACACCCTGAATTTGGGCCTAGAATAAGTGGGTCGAGAGAATGGATTTTGTCGTAAAAAAAATTAATATGTGGTTTATACTAAAATAAGATAATGGTCAATTTTTAATTGACCCCTAGATTATGCTAAAATTTGGGGATTTGATTTATATGCTTTATTTTTTTTACATAGTTGGTCCCTCTACTTTTATAATGTCACTAATACATTTAAATAATTAATTTTTCTTAAAAATATTATTCAAACAGAAATAAATTATTTTATCATGAAAATTTTGAATGGACATTTTCTTTTAAAAAAAAATTATTATTGCATGTTTAGTTTAATTTTTAGGAGGTTTATGAAGGGCTGGTAGTGTTGGAAAAAGTCCTAGGCTCGATCTAGGGCTTTAGTAAAAATGTTTTTTTTTTTAGGGAGGTTGGTGGTAGTCATAAGGCTTTTAAAATATTGTTGGGTTAAAAGATATCACAAAGAAGTAGGTGGTCTGGTTGCTTGGGGCGTTTGGAATAAGCTGGTGGTCAGAGGTTCAAGTCCTGGACTTGGCAAAAAATTTTATTGCGCATAAGTAGTATGAAGGCTAGAGTTTAGACCTTATAATTAGTTAGGGCTAATTTACAACACAAAGAAACGACTGGCCCAATGGCAAAGGCGTTAGGAGCAGGAAGGGGAGCAGGGTTCTAGTTGCGGCATGCGTTAAATGTGTTTTTTTTAAGTAAACCTGGAGTGTGCGACAGAAGGTTTATAATTAAGTAGGGAGGAAATGTGACTCAAATAAAATACGTGGCGCAGTGGCAAGGGGCGTGTACCATGGTGAAGATGTTGGAGGTTCGAAGCTTGGTGTTGTCGAATATTTTTTGGATTTCTTTGGATGATTTGGTCGTTGTGAAATAGGCCTTAAGAGAAGTTGAGAATGAAACATATCACAAGAAGAGTTTTAGTGCAGTGGTTGGTAGCGTGTGGTTGTGCTTGGAGGTCTCGGGTTTGAGTTGCCTTGTGCACAATAATTTTCTAGTTTGCTGCAGGCGTGGGGAAGGTGGTTGAAGTGGACCGAAACACCCAAAGAATGGCTGCCCTTCGGGGAAGGCAATTTGAATGTAATTCAAATTGGATTTTTGGATAAATAAAGGAATTTTTGGATGGGAATGAAGATACAATTTTGAGATAATAAAGGAATTTAATTGGTGATAAGTTTGAGTCGATTAGGGCGTGTAGATCTATTTATTTATTTTAGTATATATATGGGTGCCGAAATTCTCTTTAAATAGAGAGGATACCTCTTCAATTCCGGCATTTGAACCCCATTTTCTCAATCTTTTCTCTCATTCTTTTCTACAAGCTAAAACCCTAGTTGCTTTCTGCAATCTTTTCTTTTGAATTCTTCAGAAGCCGAAACCTTTTATTTCATTCTCTTCTTCATTTTTTTTCTCTTGCGCCGATTTCTCCATTAAACCGAAAACAAAGACCCCATTTGATTTCTTCATTAAAAGCCAAATCATCATAAGACTGCCGAAATCTCCCCAAGTGCTAGCAGAATTCCGGGATTTGAAGGAGACCTGATCGTCTAGATCTAAAAGCCAAAAATTGTTAGTCTTTAAGTATCATACCTCTTTTCAGGATTTTAAGGTAAGGTAGTTTTCTATAGATTTTCGTTACGTTAAATTATCGTATTCGTAATCTTAACCCTATGTTATGGATTAACAACCACATGTTACGATGGTAGCAACTGATAAGGTCCCTCGATGGAATCAAATATGAACCAGGCAAAGGAGGGGATTGGATCTGTAAAACCAATCCCTAAGTTTAAAAAGCGAGCGGTGTCAGCAGTTCGGGATTGGCCGGTAGGTTGTGGACCAGCATCCGAACAAAATCTTAGACAGATAGCAGTTTTAGCAGCTTCTGATAGTGTCGACATAGAGAGTGTCGTCCTAACGGTAACCAGGTGTGTAACGCTTTCACACCATTTAGATTGCCTGTTAAAATATGTTTATTAATCTGTTATATTCTGATAAATGCCGAAATCTCGGCATAATGATTGAAAACTAAGGAGGGTAAAAGCGAATCACCAGGTTAGTGATCTCTGTCATTCTTAAGTGAATGTTCCTGTTAATATGACATATGTGATAAGTATGTTGTTTTCTGATTGCATGGGGTTGGGTTTATTGAAAGGGAAAGTGTTCTGTTGTAGCGGCTTCTGCCGTGACCTGTTCTGGTGGCTAATGCCATTTCAGCCTGGTGACTCTGTCACAACTCGCTTTCACGGTGGCTTTTGCCATTTCACTGGGTGACTCTGTCACAACTCTGACGATGAGCAGCATGACTGCCATCAATGGTGTGTAGCGGCGTGGGTTGATTGTAGAAATCCCCAATGGTGTGACTGGCAGGTAAGGGTGGCGTGTAGCGGATGAAAACCTAGGACTTAGGTTGGGCTTTGCATAATTTCCGTTATATTATATTCTGTTATATATTCTGTGGGGCTAAGGCCCAAAATCTAATGATACACGAGGGTTGCACACTGAGTCTCGCGACTCACCCTATTATTTAACAATTTCAGGTAGCACTTAGTGCATCGGACCGGGCTAGAGAGGAGCGCGAGGTGGCCAAGCGAGAGAGTAATTAAATCCAGCAGAAGACTTTACTTAGAAGTTTTATTTTTAATATCTTTAATTAATGTGTTTTAAATTCCATTGTAATAAGGCCATGGGCCACTAGCTTTATTTTTATTCCGGATTTATTTTGTGCTTTTATTATTGTTAGACGTTTAAATTTTTCCTTTAATTAAGTTAAGGCAGGTAATAAATTCAGATTTTTTTAACTCACCAAGGCATTTTATGAAATTTACATCTTATATGAATTAATAAATAATTAAGTTTTTTCGGTATTAATATTCAAACCTGAAAAATATTTCCCGAAATTACGATATCTTTTATAAAACCTTTTTAGTGACATGCCAGATCCGACTGTAGTGTTTGGGCCGGGTTTGGGGTGTTACAAAAGTTACTTTGCCTAAATACTCTTTCTCCCAGCAATCAACCTGTCGTCTTATTCCTTCCAGCTTTTCGCCTCTTTAAGTAAACTAGCCTCCACAGAACCACCACTTACTCCACTCCTTTCCTCCTCTGTTGAGCCTCATATAAAAAATTGTTGTAGTTAGCATAGACCTTACGATGACTACTTCTTATAATGATGTTACTCTCAACCCTCAAAAGCCCGTCAACTTCACCAGCGCTGTCAATTCCTCAACTCCAGCGACCAGTAACAACCCCATCAATGCCAAGCTTCCCTCAAACCAAACTTTTTCCCCCACTTCCCAAACAACAATTCGCGCACTGTCCACTCCCTTGAAGCTCTCATTCAATTCAAGACCTCTCTTATTATGCCTCTGCCTACTCTTCAAGCCAACATCGCTACTAATCGCACACAACCTCCTTTTGAAACTCCTTTGTTAAGCCTTGTATCAACACATTTCAGAGGTTGGCTTTTTGGATTTGCATCTACAGCAGGTTTCCAATTTATGTTGAAGGTTGTGGCCTGGGCGAGTTTGGTTTTATGATTGAGGGAGCGATAGATTCACCGGATTGAATTTTCTTCTTGAAGGTGAGGATGAGACCATCTTATTGATGCTATGGTGGATTGGTTTTTTCATTTACTGCGGCCAACCCCTCTAAAATGAATTTTTTTTTATTTAGGCCTTATAGTCAGCCCATTTTTCCCGGCCCCATTTTATTCAGAAAAAAACAAAATAAAAAATAAATAAAAATAAAATGTCCATTTTTATAGTCTAGTACAAGACCCAATTAAACCCGATTGGCCCAGCTACACCCTAACCCACTATTCTACCCACTAACCCAACTGACTTATAGGGCCCAAAAGGCCCAAAACTTAATCAGAAACTAAGGGTTTCTGAAACCCTAAGCTACGCTCGCGCCGCAAGCCAGCATAGCCTCCTCTTCCCGCCGCAAGTGCCACAGCCACCAGCCTCTCTTCGCCCCGCAATCCGCTCCCAGTCACCGCCGAGATCTCTGCTCTTCACCTACAAAAAGGAAAGAAAAAGCAACAAATCGGACAAAATATGTATTTCCTTATTAATTTTTGGGTTATAAAAACCTCGAAACCATCTGTAACAAAAGGATACACAGAGAAATATATACAAGAATACAACACAAAAAAGAATCAAATCAGCCAAGGTTTTGCTTCGTTTTTATTTTTATTTTTTTCCGAATATTGTTATTGTTATTTTGTTTTATTTTTAAACAATATAATATATATAATACTAAAAAAAAGGGGGGAAAACTTACGTGTTTGGGATTCCGCCATCACACTGGTGGTCGGCGACGACAACACTAGCCAACAAATGCGGTCGCACGAGGGTTCGTCGAAAATCACCCTGGGGGAGAGCATTTGAAAGCTCTCAAAAAAAAAAATTTTCTGCTGGAGTAAGAAAATGAAATTTTTTTTAAAAATTTTATGCTTTTATACAGCTCCTAAACGGTGTCGTTTAGGGCTAAATTCAATTGCCCAAAAACGGCGCCGTTTCACCTATGGCCCGCCTATGTGACCCGACCTGCAAGGAGGATCCGCGTGTTTTTATAAAATGGGCTATTTTCGCTTTTAGCCCTTCCTCATTTTTTTTAAATTAAGTTTATTTTATTTTTTATTTTGCCCAATAATTTACAACACTTTTCAATTGGGTCTCTCTGCTGCTGTGTGTTTTGGAGGGAGTGAATATTTCCTCATTTGGTCCTCCCTTGTTGTGTGCGCGTTCAATAAGGCCCCTTTCCTTTTATTTTCTTCAAAATTCGCCCCCAAATTTACATTTCAAGTTCAATTTCATCCCCTTTTTATTTTCTTTTGTGATTTCTTTTTTTATTATTAACATCATTATTATTTGACTATTATAATTATTATTTTAATGTTATTATTATCATTTTATTTTTAACCTTACAATTATCACTACATTCACTTGTATTATTATTATTATATTTTTATTATGACCATTATTTTATATATATATTTACTATAGCTATATTTATTATTATTATTATTATTATTATTATTATTATTATTATTATTTTAGTATCACCATTATTATTACTATTTTCATTATCTCTATTGTTGTTTTTATTATTATTTGTATATTAACATATATTATTATTTATATTATTATTAATATATTTTTATTTTACTACTATTATTATTTTTATATTATTATTACTATTAATTTTAATATCCTTACATTATTATTATTAATACTATTTTTATTTGTGCTATTACTTTTATCATTATTTTCATTATTATTTTTATCTTATAATTGTTAATATTATTTATTTATTTAATTATATATATTTCCATTATAACTTTTTTATTATTATTACTATTATTATTATTTTATTATCCTTAAATTATTGTATATTTATTAATTTGCTATTAGCTTTATTTTTGTTATTATTTTCTTTTTTTAATTAATTAATTAATATTATTATTATTTTTACTTAATATTTTTTATTATTTTTGCCGCCATTATTATTATTCATATTATCACTCACACTTTTATTCCATTGAGCACATTGGCATTATGATTTATTTTTCATTTTATCACAATCATATTATATTTTCTTTGATGCATCAAAAATTTGGTTTTGAAATAAGCAAACACTCTGTGTTCTAAGGTTCGGAAGAAATCGTACCCTAACTTACTGAGTTTCGATTTTCCTCTTCGAGTCCAAAGAACCTATTACTTTCCTTTTAAAAGTTAAATAAAAACTTATTATCGAGAATTCAAATTTGTCGTGTCCTAACTCACTGGATATGACGTTATGGTATCTCGAGATAAGAATTTTAGAAAACAAGGCAATGTTTCGTGTTTGGAAGTTCAAGAAATTGTGTCCTAACGTGCTGAGTTTCGGTTTTTCGTACTCCAAATAATTAAATATCCTTTTAATTTCGTATTTTGGGACATTAAGGGACAATCTTAGTTTCGTGGTTTAAAATGTCGCACCCTAACGTACTGTACTAGATGTGATATTTTATCCTTTTGGAACAAAAGAGTCTTAATATTCCCGAAACAGGTTATATAAACATTCTTTAAAAGAAATTGGATTTTAAAATCTCTTCAAATTCTCGACATAAGGATATTAATTAATCAATTAAGTACCAATTTTTGGGCGTTACGAGGGTGCTAATCCTTCCTCATACGTAACCGATTCTCGAACCCATTTTCTTGTATTTCGTGGACCAAAATCAACATTTTGAAATAAAACGTTTTATAATATGGTCCAATCACACCTAAGTAAAAAGGGATTGGCGGCGACTCCATTTCCTTTTTTTTGGTCGATCCCCGTTTTCCAACTATAAAAATGGTTTCGACAAGCCTCGTTATAATTTATAAAATTTTAATTAGTAATGATAAAATTATACTTTGGCCTTCTAAAATTGATAAAAACTTGATTTAATCCTTTAAAAATTATGAAGATATAGACTATTAAAAATAAAAAAATTACATTTTTATTATTGCAAAAATATAAAATTTAATTTCGAATTCTTAACAATTTTTTTTAGATGCTTTGGCATCTGTTGATATTAGAAAACACTAACGACAAAAGATTCCCTGGCCTGTAATGGATGAACGGGATAGCAAAGATGCCAAAAAGCACTAACGCAAACACAAATAAAGATAAACATAAAAAAACTACATCAAATACTTTAAAATGGTTAAATATCCATATCTTATTATTTATATCCAAAAATTACATTTAAATACAAGTAATATAGGACTAAAACATAATTTTTAAAAGATAAGTGATAGAAATAGAAAACATCAAAAACTATGATGACTAGCAATTCTGCAAAATTTATAACGCCCAGGACCAAAAAAAATGATATTCTAATAGTTTGATGAACATTTACCCAATAAATATATCAAAGCCTTTTGGCGTTTACACTTCAACCCATAATAAAATTCCTTTGATCACAAGCGGACAAATTCGATAACTACAAGCAAAACATGGTATAATTTTACTGATAATCACTCAGATATATCGAAAGGATTAAAAAAAAAGTATATTACAAGACTAAGTACCTTATAACATGTGATTTAAAACTTAGGGAACTATAAATTAACGTACCATCTGTATGTATTGTTTAAATTACAAAATGATGAATCATATTAAAAAAAAAAAAAAAAAAAAAAAACAAAAGAGACATAAAAGGTTTCATATGTGATTTTCATAAGTAGGGTTTAAAGATTCTTTGTCATCATCATTGCCATCAGACTGCTCCATTATTTCTACAGGTCGCAGCATGCCTCCCATAACCAGCAGCAGCACAAAGCAAAGAGACTGCAAACAAAATCCAAAGCATAATATTATACTTTTTTAGGATAATTTTGAGGGACTACTACAAGTCCAATGATATTAACCATAATTTATAGAAGAGTACTTACCATCCTTCAAGGCAGCTTCTCTTCCTGCCTCCGCTCTTAGCTTTGGTCACCGGAGGACAACATGCTGGTAATTCATCTAAAGTATAGAAAAAAACGACAACAACAACAATTATAATCGACAACTGAGAAACAATAAAACGACAAGAAAATTGATGGATATGTGTGAGATTGAGAGGTTCACCTTTAGATTTGTCTTCGGTTGTTCGATCTGGGATTTTTTGTTTAGCCATGAGAGAAAGATAAAAGAAATCAAAGAAGGAAGTTGGAGGTAGATTTGAGTGTATTGATGATGGTTAATGTTGTGCAATCTGATGAAGTTCCTTTCGCTGGGTTTGGTTATTTAAAGCGTGTGTTTTTTCATTTTAAACGAAAGGGTAAAACCCTAGTTGGCGAATTCTTGACAAATCTACAACTTTACGTGTTGCTAAATTTTTGTCTTGGAATCTGATTCCAGATAAAACTTTCGGTAAAGCCACCATTGTTACTGTTTCCAGATTCCATTTACTCGTTTGATGTCCTCCAAAATCCTAATGGAGAGAATCAAATTCTTTTCTCTCTCTTTCCGTTATTGTAATTGATAATCTAGCTAGGATACTACCAACATATCACACAACAGTTGACAAATGAATAATCACTTTAAATAATGGCGTAGCTGGAAATTATGTCATACGAGTTTGGAATGATTTAAAAATTTTTGATAATTTTTGTGTGTGATTTTGATTAAATTATTAATATTTAAGAGAGTAAAGTTTAATAAAAGGAGCACGTTGCATGCTTGCCTTTAGTTACGTCTCATAATAAGCTGGTGGCAAAGGATCAACCCAGATATTTTTTTTTTTTGGAGGGCTGGAATTAATCGTATATTTTTACCATAATAAAAATATTTTTTTAATAGTTTATATCTTTATATTTTTTTTAGGATTAGTTTAGACTTTTATCATTTTGGGAGATCAAAATACAATTTTACCATTATTAATTTAAAATTTTATAAATTATAAAGGGAGCTAAATAGGAAATTTTTCATTTTAGGGGGCCAAAATTAAATTGTATACTTTTACGATAGTAAAAATACAATTTCATCATTTTAATAGCCTACATCTTAATAATTTTTAAAGAATTAAATCAATTTTTTATCATTTTGGGGGCAAAGTGCAATCTTACTATTACTAATTTAAAATTTTATAAATTATAAAGGAACCTAAATGGAAACTTTTTTATTTTAGGGGGTCAGATTCTGCCATCTCCTTGGCTTTGTCGCTGCATTCATAATTTATTTTCTTTAAGGGAAAAAAAGTTCAAGGTTGGATTTTGTGGTGAACCGTAAAATTAAAGTTTGAGAAGTTTAGTAAAATTTTTAAAAATTTTAGGGGTTTAATGAGAATCATTTAAAAAAATTGGAGTCTAATTAAAATATTTAAAAATTAAAATTTTTATGAAATTAATGAAAAGTTTTAAATATTTTAAATGAGTTTAATTAAATTTTTTTAAAAAAAATAAAAACGTATAATGAAAATTTTCAAAAGATTAAAAAAGTCAATTTATTTTTTTAAAACTTTAAAGGATAAAGTTTTCAACTTAAAATTTTGGGGGCTAAACGTCCACCTCTGCTTTAAATCCAAACATACGTAATTATAGTGAGTATTATGAAAAGTTAGGAATATAAAAGAATAAAGGGGTGCATGCATGCATGCATGATGCATCTTTTACCATGAATTAGAAAAGAAATAGTATATTTGATAAAAATAAATAAAAAAGGGATAGGTTTGGTAGCTAATCGGGAATATAAGGACTTTCAATTAATGCTTTCCCATTGCTTTCAACTAAAGCATTTCCCCAAATAAATAGGCTGCCCATGTGGGGGAAGCTAGGAATTCGATATTATAAGGAGTTAAAAGTAAAATATTACAAGTTTGGGGTGAAAGATAAAAAAATATTGAAAAAATAATTTAATTATATTTAATTTTTAATATATTCAGTGAGATTGATTAAACTTGAAACTTGTATTAATTGATTTATTACTTTATTTGTAATTTTAATATATAAAAGAATTAGGTATATTGTTAGCTTTAGTATATGATTTATATATATTAGCTGTATAGGCCATAGAGTGCACCTCTTTTCATTCAAAAAGAAAATGATAATCACAATCCTGACAATATTTCACCATCTTTCTTTACAGGTTAACACAAATTTTCGACAATTTAAGTGCAATTAAAAGTTCTGTGTTATTTGTTATGTGCTGTTAAATCTTTTTCGGATGAAATCTAAAGATGCTTTTTGTGGTTCACACCTAAAAATACAACAAACTGAAAGCAATTCAAAGGTGTTGGACAATGTTATGAACGGTTCGTATAACATTCATTTATATTCACTTATTAAGCTAAATAAATGAGTATGAATAAATTTTTTATGTTCGTTTAATAAATGAATGAACAAGAAGAGAGGTATGTTCAGTTCATTTATGTTCGCGAACTATTTATTAATGATATTTTCTTATAAAAATTCCATTAGTATATATTAATAAAATTATCTTGGTTTGTATTTTTTTCATTTATAATATAATTATTAATATTTATATTTGACTATTTTATTTCTAAACAATATATGTGTGTATGTATTTATTTATTAATTGTTTGTTTATTATTTATTAACATTGTTCGTGAACATGTTCAATTATATGTTCATGAACATATTCATTTAATGTTCGTGAATATGTTCGATTAAGTTAAATGAACATGTTCGTGAACATTAAACAAACGAACATGAATACACATAATCTTAAATAAATGAACATGAACAAAAATTTGAAATTCTTAACGAACACAAATTGAACACGAACAAGCTTAAAAACAAACAAACAAACATGAACAAAGATTTGTTTGTTCAAGTTCGGTTCATTTACAGCCTTAAATGTCAGATGTGTATGATATGAAAAATAATTAAAATAAGATAAAAAATGATATAATAAGAATTTTTTTTGGAAAGTTATAATAAGAAATATTAGCACAACATAATACAAATATAAATATATAGTTATTTATATTATGATTTATTAACGTATCGATTTTTTTAGAAAAATAAATTAAACAAATTATCACATATTACGAATATATGAATTTAAAAAAAAATATATGTAGAAATGTGTCCTTAAAAAGAAAAAGGACATTCCCCTACCAAGATGTTTAAAACCTCTTTTTGGATATCTATATGTACGAAAAAGAATAACAATTCTTATGGGTTGAGAAGATGTCAAAATATATACCTAAAAGGCTAATAAGTTAGCCATATGCATGGTTGGTCAAGGGTTAGAGCTAGAACTACTCATATCGACCCAAATTTAGGTAAAAAAACCGATGACTCCCGACTTAAGGTGGTTTTCTTTTGATAAGTTCGTGCATTTATTGTTGGTTTGATAGTTGGTCTTTAGATAAATTTAGTCTTTGGCGACTTTAGAAGACAAAGGATACACAAAATGTGCATGGTATGTTAGACATTTATGTAGTGGAATGGAAAATATTTAATTTTTTTGAACAATTTAATTTTTTTCGAGTGAGGTGAGCTTGTGGATTAATTTTAACAAATAGAAAACATAAAAAAATTACGTTAAAAGAGATGGAGAATAGAGGAAAACAAAGGGAGAAGTAGAAGATCTTCTACTAAGGTTGTATTAAACGGCTCTATCTCAACCTTTTTAAAGGTTGCCTTAGACAAGGTCTATCCCAACCTTTTAAGGGTTGCCTTAGACGAGGTCTATCACAACCTTTTTAAGGTTGCCATAGACGACCCTATCTCAACCTTTTTTAAAGGTTGCCTTAGATAAGGTCTATGCTGACCTTTTAAGGTTGTCTTAGACAGGTCTATTCTAACCTTTTTTTAAGGTTGTCTTAGACGGGCCTATCTTAACTTTTTTTAAAGGTCGGCCTTGACTAGGCTTTTACCAACCCTTCGATAAAGGGTGGCTTATGTTGACTTATGCCAATGCTTTTTCAAGAGTGTCGCAGAACCTATGCCAACTGTAGTAAAAGCAACCTTTTCAGAAGCGTCCTGACACCTAAGCCAACCTTTTTTGTGTCGCCTTAAGTAAAAAAAAGTGACGCGGTAGGCTCGTTTTGTTATAGTGAGAATGGAAAAAAAAATGAAAGTTAAAAGAACATAAAAGAAAAAATTAAATTGCTCAAAATGAAAAAATATAAGGACCAAAGGACCAATTGTAGAATTTAACCTAAAATTTTCATTTGAAATGATGATTTAACGTGCCACGTCAGCTTACCATTACACCGTTAACGTCAATAATTAGTTTTCTTGTATAAAAAAAATAGTAATTAGCTTCAAAAACAATAATAATTTGATAATTATTTAAATAATAATTTGATAAATGTAAATAAAACAATTAGTTGAATGATAAAAAAATTTCATTAATTTAAAATTTTAATTCACATAGCCAACATCTTTACTTGGTGTTAAGAGTAGTATTGGATTTTAAGGCATAAAATCTATCATATTTGGGGTTGGAATCTATATATTGGTATTAACATCATACCATCAAATATTTTTTGTTAATTTAATAAGTAAATTATATTTAACAATTTTTTCTTCATTCAAACTATTTACAATTGCCACAAAAGCTATTATAACATGAAAACTAGACATTCCAATCACCAATCTAACATTCACCACTACGCCTTGAACATAAACCTACAATTAATGCCTACTCTCATTAATGTATCTACCATTTCATTGCCATGCTGCTCTGCTTTTGAAAATGCTACCTCACCCACACAGGCTAGTCTCCTTTCCATATCTGTGAATGTATTTTGTTGTGACCAAGGTCTTCTATTGTTGTTCAATAACCAGTTATACGCCACCTGTGACACGATTTCAACAATAATCAAACCAGATCCCCTTCACCCTATCTCAATTATTACATCCAACGCTTTAATTATTGCTCCTAATTCAGTTGAATATGCATCAATGGCATCACATGGTCCTGAGAATAAAGCCCTTACAGTTCCTTCCTCGTCTCTAAGAACACCTCCACAGCCCGTAGCTTCCTCAGTTTTCATTCCACTTACGTTAAACTTCAGCCACCCATGAGGAGGATAACGCCAACTCAGTGTAACAAGTTTGGAATTGATTGAATGGAACCTGCACTTAGATGGACTTAACCACCATAATCTGTCTTGTACCATACACTCATCAAAAGCAGCTCTTACCCACAACAATGCTCTCATATTGGAATGAAATATCAGCGTATCCATAGACAACACCTTTCTTTCAAACACCATTTCGTTCCTTGCGAGCCAAATAGACCAACATGCTACCGCTATTGCTATCAACCAAAAACTTTTCCTAGTACCATGCAACATCACATTAAAACATAAAGAGTAAAATTCTTCAAAATTACCGCTCACCATTTTCCAACCAACTCCCCACAATTGAATATCATGCTCCAAAAACCCACAATAAAATTGCATTTAAAGAACAAATAGTATCCATCACCGGAATAAGGTACAAAGTATTACTGGAGTTTACAGACCAATTTTTTATTAAATCGAGTCAATTTACTATTCATATTCCAAACGTAATTATAATGTCCCTCTATTGGGCTCTTGAAGCCCAAAACATACATTAGAAACGATTCGGGACTAAATAGGGATCATAGGGAATTTTTCGCATAATCCCAAATTTTTTTCTCTATTACAGGCGTCACATGCCTATGTGCTATAGGGACACGCCCGCGTGGTTCAGGCCGTGTGACCAACATACCCATGTGACTTACCTCGCTCCAGGCCGTGTGGCTTCACACGCCCGTGTCCCTAGGCCTTGTAACTCTCTAACTTGCAACTCATGAACAAATTGATCTCACACAGCCAAGACACACGCCCGTGTTGCTAGACGGTGTGGTTAATTTTTATTTCCGAATTAGGTGCAGGATTCACACGGCCGTATCACATGCCCGTGTATCCAGGTCGTGTACCTCACACAGGCAAGGCACACGCCTGTGTGGGAGCCAGTGTGCTCGATCCTGGGCATTTTGTTTTGTAATTTCTGGATACAGGGGACACACGGCCTTTACACACGCCCATGTACTAGACTGTGTGTCATACACGGCCTAGACACACGCCCGTGTGTCTATCCGTGTGGACAAAAACAAGGCTATATCCAAGCCTCATTTCTTACCCAATTGGTCTTTTACTTACATCAACATTTAAATATGTTCAAGATTTATTATATGGTTAAATATCTAAATTTATATATATAGACATATTCATAAATTTTTATAGCATTCTTAACCATCATCTTCATCCCTATACTTATACCATCTCATTCTTTGTTCATTTTAAACTCATATCAAACATGATAAAATCATAATTATATGTAACTCAAAACTTACTAAATACAAGTCATACCAATGGCTAGTTACAGTTAGATCATTTATAACCCAACATTAACTAATTAACATATACATGCCATTATAACCATAATTCATTTACCATACATACCAAAATAGGTCGATGGATAGTATGAGTGATGTCCGTCGAGCTTCCTAACCAATGAGCTTCCGAAAACTCACTAGTTTAAATTTAATATAAACATACAAGGCATATTCAATCATCTTGATCATGAGCCCTAACACGTAACCTCATCACCCTTGTTAGTCGTACACTCCATATAAATACCAAGAAACATGTATGAGCCCAATTCTCATTAAATTTCTCATATATATATACAATTTCACACTATGTAATCATATCACATATATCAACCATATCTCTGTATTTTAAATACATTTTCATAACAACTTGTCTTGATTTCATACTATTTTATATTTGAGCTTTACTTATCAAAGTATTTGAAATATCATCTTTATGCAAATAGTACACATGAGGTACATAATTCCATAATTATGAATGTAACACCCCAAACCCGGCCCACGAGCCCCGACCGGATCTGGTATGTCACGGAGTAAAAATGTAATGGAAATTTTCAATTTATGGGGGTAATAAAATGGTGTTTGCTAAAACTTAGATGGGTTGGCTTGATAAATACGATAGAGTTAAAAACTTTTTCTTTTTCCTTTGAAACCATTTAATCACTTAGGTTTTAAAACATTAGAGTCATCGATAACTTAGGAAATTTTGTTACCCGATAATAACATTTTTTGAAAACGCCTACGAGTACTCGTTTTGAAAATGTTATCTTTAACCGATTTGCTTGACAGTTCATAAGTTCATCAGTTATGTAATAAAGTAAAGCAACTACTTAAACATCCAAAATAATAAGCGGCCATATTACAACCCAATCGAATTTTAGTGAATAGTAACTTAAAGCGGGGCAAAATAAAATTTGAAGTTCACAAAACAAACATGGCCGCCTCGAGCTCTCCCCGCCTCGCATCCGCGCTCTACTCACTCACCGAAGATGATATGGGAAGGGTGAGTCACCAAGACTCAGTGTATAAATCCCTAACCCGAAAACACTACTCATACACAAGATATTAGTATGACATGCAATTATGCAACCCAACCTAGCCATCCATGCTCCTTTTCTACCCCGTGTGGTACCAAACCACTGGTGGTGCCAAACCACTGGTGACCCGAAGTCACAATATCCGTCAATACGTGTGGTGCCAAACCACTGGTGGTGCCAAACCATCGGTGACCCGTCACAATCAAATGATGGGGCCAACCCATCGTGTGATACCAAATCACCGGGCGTCGATCCCGTATCTCAAATGTGGGGCCAACCCACGGTGGCACTAAGCCACGGGGGCGAGGCGCTGAGAGGTGCCAAACCTCTGAGGTACCAAACCTCTCGGTGACCGTAGTCACAATGTGTTACCAAAACACTGGTGTCCGTCGACACGAATATTACTCCTCTCATCAATCCCACCATCATCATGCTCATATCACAAGTATCATGATCCCACATATCATGCAATCGTATATAGCATAGCATTTCACAAAGATATGATGGCATATACAACATATATCGTAAATCGAGTAATAGGGGACTTACCCAATACCAAGCTTATGCCCACTAGGCAAAGTAACCACATGAGAGGTTATAATATTATCAAATAACGATTTATACTAATAAAGTGTGTAAGAGCTTACACACCTAATTAATCTGAGGTCTAAAAAGAAATCCCTGATCTACTTGATATTATAAAAGTCCCGAACTTGTCCTCGATAGCTCCTATATTCGCCATCATAGGTTAACATTTAGGGTCTTATTGATTAATCAACAACTCCAAAGGATCAGTCATATCATGACAAAATAGAGCCTTAGGTCGAACCTTTATTAGCACTAAACCCCGTGATTTGAAAACTCGAAACTTCCGATTTTCCTTCGGTCGATTTACTTCTATACACAAGGTGTACATTCGGTTACACTTAGGCACCCAAAGTGGCCTCTGGCCGAATAATATATATATATACATATACCTTTCCAAAACAAAACAAGTCTCGGGAAACCATTCCTTCAATGCTCCTTATGATTACTACGCACAAGGGAGCAAAACTCTTAGCGTCTTGAGAGCGTATTCGGCCCGCCCCCGAAGGATGTTTAAAGGTTTCGGCTCCCTTCAAAGAATAATAAAGTCTTTAATAATGGATTTTATCCCATCTAGGAAGGAAAAAGGAATGGAAATGAGCTTTGATCACTACACACATCCATCCAAGAAAAGAAGAGATAGCACTTACCAACAGATTTGGCCACCCTCCAAAAACACCCCTTTACTTCGATACTTACTAAGGTTTCAAGAAAACGCAAGGAAATGGCTAACAAGCAAAGTATTCGGCCAACATTTCGGTACCACCTTAGCTAGCTCCTCAACCGATTGTAGAGATCCTTAAAGTGAGCTTCATTTGGCCAAGAAAAATTTTAAAAAAAAGGAAGGCAAAACAGTTAGGAGAGATTAGGCCAACACCATGCAAGGAAGGAAAGCAAATTCCAAATTTTCTGACCCTATTTCATTCGGCCATGCTTGAGGTGGGGGGGAAAAATTAAACTTTGGCCATGCTTATGGCCGGCCATCTTTTCATGTTTTTGAGACAAATGCCCATCACCATTGGAACATGCAAATTCATTGTTTAATAGCCTCTCATGCTCCAATATTAATAAAATAAAAATTTAGCCCATCCATCCTATGTAAGGTAATAAATAAATAATAAATAATAAAAACAAGGAACAAGAAGAACAAGTAGCCCTCCAAATTTTTTCACGCGTGCATGCATGCATGCGGCACCCCACTCACGCCAAACAGAGCAAAAGAAATAATGCTCTTAGGTGTGGCTCACTGGTTTCGAACCCAGATACGAGAGGAAGAAACCCCGCACTCCTAGCCACTCGGCCAGCGCTCCTTTCATGACATAATTTGTCAAAACATTTTTTTTTAATCTATGCTTCGTTGGCCCCTTTTGTTTCAACATTAAAACAAAAGAAAAAAGGAAACACCTGCGCGACGAACAGGATTCGAACGTCCGACCTCTAGAGCTCCCTTAGCGCCCTAGCCACCTCTCCCACCGGACTTTCATGTCCAATCTTTCAAGTCACAAATCTTTTAAGCCTTCCTTCCTAAGTTCTCCTTATCCTAACGCCAAGCAAAAATAAAAGTGCTCACGCGTCCCCAACGGTACTCGAACATGCGACCGCGAGCTGCTACTTCCTGCTACGCCCCACGCCACTCAGCTAGTGCGTTGCTGTGTGACACAACTTGTCACCCATTTCTTTTGAGTATTCCTTCGTGTCAACGCTGCTAAAATTAAACTTACCTTGCGCTTTCGTCGGGACTCGAACACGAGTCCTTGAGGTAGCAATTGGGCATCACGCCCCACGCCACTTTGCTAACTCCGATTTCGTGACCACTAATGCCCAAAGTTTCTATTTAAGACCTCCTTGGCCCCTTCCTAGTGAGCACCTTAAAACCCAAAATAAACTACATCATGTGGCCACCAAGATTCGAACCCCGGACTTGCTGAAGACCTTCCTTGCACCTTAACGCCCCAAGCCACTTACCTACGGCCAGGGCGTTCATTGTGCCATAAACTTGCTGAATTTATTTTTAAACATTCTTCCACCTAGCTCTTTCCACCTAGGTACTAAAAAGGAATTTTAGCCTTAAGTCGGAAATAAATCTGGGTTTATGACTAGGCCCCGAAACGCATCAAACGAGTATTTAACAGGCAAACACGTGAAATTAGTAAAATTGCAAAAGACCCCTAATTCGGGATGTTACAGTTCTACCCCCCCTTAAAATAATTTCGTCCTCGAAATTACCTGGGTCAGAAGAGTTGGGGTATTATTCTGCCGCATCGCATCCTCGGGCTCCCACGTAGCTTCCTCCATGCCGTGATTCCGCCATAGGACCTTCACTAAGGGAACTGACTTCCTACGCAAAACTTTCACATCCCGATCTAGGATCTGCACAGGTTCCTCTTCCATCGTCAAATCTGGACTCACTTCAACTTCCTCAACTGCCAAGACGTGTGATGGATCAGAACGATAGCGTCTAAGCATGGAGACATGGAACACATCATGAATCTGACTCAGTTCTGCAGGTAACTCGAGCCGATAGGCCACTGGTCCCACTCGTCTCAACACCTTAAACGGTCCAATGAACCTTGGACTTAACTTGCCCTTTTTCCCAAATCTTAACACTTTCTTCCATGGCGAGACCTTTAGAAAAACTTCGTCTCCTACGGCAAACTCTATGTCCCTCCGCTTGAGATCAGCATAAGACTTTTGCCTATCCGAGGCTTCTTTCAACCGAGCTTGGATCTTCTTCACCTTATCCTCAGTTTCTGCAACCAATTTCGGTCCTAACATCCTTCGTTCACCCAATTCTGTCCAACAAGTGGGTGTGCGACACCTCCTACCATACAACGCCTCATATGGTGCCATCTTAATGCTTGCCTGATAACTGTTGTTGTATGCGAACTCAGCTAATGGCAAAAATTCTTCCCAACTACCTCTGAAGTCCAAAACGCAGCCTCTTAACATGTCCTCCAAAATCAAATAACTCTTTCCGATCGCCGCGCATCGTGGGATGGAATGTCAGATCGAAATCCAACCGTGTACCCAAAGCCTGATGTAGTGCTCTCCAAAACCTCGACGTGAATTTGGGGTCTCATGCGAGATGATCGACACTGGCACACCATGCAACCTCACTATCTCTGCCACATACAACTTAGCTAACTTCTGGAGCGAGTAATCTACTCTTCTTCGAATGATATGAGCTGACTTGGTCAGACGGTCCACAATCACCCAAACTGCGTCCTTCTTGCTGGGCGTGAGGGGTAGCCCACTGATGAAGTCCATAGTGATCCTCTCCCATTTCCACTGAGGAATCTTCACCGGTTGAAGTAACCTGGATGGCAACCGATGTTCACCTTTATCACGACACGTGAGACACCTTCTCACGAATTCATTACCTCACGCTTCATCCTCGCCACCGAATCAAGCTTTCAGTAAATCTCCATACATCTTGCTACCTCCAGGATGCATAGCGTATGGGCTGCTATGGGCATCCTGAAGAATTCTTTGCCTCAAGCCCACATCATTCGGCATACAAGGCCACCCTTGAAAGCACAACACACCATCACCAAATCAAACTATACCCTTCCAAACCGCCATCTTGAACTTGCAACCTTCGCAGCATTTAAACCGTCATCCCTAATTGCTTTTTCTTGATCGCCTCGATCCAAGTTGGCTTAACTTGCAGCTCGCTAAAAGACTTCCGTCGTCGTATAGACTAAGACGAGCAAACATCGCCTCTTAAGTCCGCTCGCGACCTTTCTCGCTCAACACATCACCCACCACGTTAGCCTTGCTCGGTGGTATTCAATTGAACGATCGTGAGTCCTTCAAGCAGCTCAATCCATCCAAGATCGCCTCGCCTTTCAAGTCCTTCTGAGTCAAGAGATACCTCAAACTTTTATGATCCGTGTAGACTATCGATTTCTCCCCATATAAGTAGTGCCTCCATATTTTCAAAGCAAAAACCACTGACGCTAACTCTAAGTCATGGGTAGGATAGTTAACCTCATGCGGCCTTAGCTGACGGGATGCATAGGCCACTACCTTCCCGTCCTGTATCAACACACATCCCAAACCATTATGGGATGCATCACAATAAACCGTGAACAATTTCCCCGCTTCAGGCTGAACCAAAACGGGAGCTTCCGTCAGAATCTTTCTTAGCTTATCAAAACTTTCTTGCTGTTTCTCTGACCAAACAAATGGGACTCCTTTCCTTAATAGCTTAGTCAACGGTGCTGCGATTAAGGAGAATCCTTCCACAAATCTTCGATAATACCCGGCCAGACCCAGAAAACTTCGAATTTCCGCCACTGACCGAGGTGGTTTCCAATCCAACACCGCTTCGACCTTGTGGGGGTCCACTCTAATACCTTCAGCTGACACCACGTGACCCAAGAAAGTCACCTCCCTAAGCCAAAATTCACACTTACTGAATTTGGCATACAACTGCTCCTCCCTCAGCACTTGTAGAACTATACGCAAATGCCTATCATGCTCCTCCTCCGTCTTCGAGTAAACCAATATGTCGTCTATAAACACCACGACAAATTGATTTAAGTATTGCTGAAACACCCTATTCATCAAGTCCATGAACGCCGCTGCGCGTTGGTCAACCCAAACGGCATCACTAAGAACTCGTAATGCCCATACCGGGTACGAAATGCCGTTTTGTGCACATCAGCCTCCTTCACCTTAAGTTGATGATAGCCCGACCTAAGATCTATCTTTGAGAACACCGATGCACCCTTTAGTTGATCAAACAGGTCATCAATCCGAGGTTACGGATGCCTGTTTTTGATCGTTAACTTGTTTAGCTGACGGTAGTCGATACACATCCGCATTGACCCGTCTTTCTTCTTGACAAACAACACAGTGCTCCTCACGGAGATATACTAGGTCGAATGAACCTCTATCCAAGAGTTCCCGAATTTGAGCCTTCGGGCCCACCAACTCCTTTGGCGCCATTCGATAGGGTGCTATAGACACACAGTGCGCCCCGGCAACAAGTCTATACCGAATTCCACTTCTCGATCCGAGGCGGACCTTAAGTTCTTCAGAAACACATCAAATGAATTCTCCTACAGTTCGGACCTTCTCAATTGCCGACTCCTTAGCCTCCAAGGCATAAATTTGAACCAACAATGCTTCACACCCTTTCTCGATCATTTTCTACCTTCAAGGCGGACACTATATTGGATAGATAGTCTCTTCATTACCTATCATGACCACTTCATCACCTCACTGTCTTTAGAATCATGCGCTTAGCAATAATAATCCAACCTTGCCTCGATACTTAACCACCGGTCCCATTCCAAGAATTAGGTCGAACTCCCCAAACGGCGGCTCCATCGATCGACCACAAACACTACCCTTGAGTTCTGGGGTATATCTCTATATAGCTTGTTCACCATCACAGAGTGTCCTGAGGGCTAATTACGCTCATCTCGCTAGAAGCGCCTCAAAATCCAAGTTCATAGTCTCTACTACACTATCGGCAATGTATGAATGCGTCGAACCCACATCTATTAATGCAACATAAGGGAGACCGAAAATTAGGAACGCATCAGGTGATGACGTCCGGACGTCACCCTCCTCGCGACGCCTCGCTTGCGTGACTAAGCCAGTGCCTAGCTTCGGTGTTGCTGCTCTCTCTCGCCTCGAATTCCGCGACCTCGATTAGGACCATTGTCTCTCTACCATTACCACGACCTCTCTGCGGTGGTCCCACATTCCTTGGCCGAGTACGGTTCGACCTCCGGTGATTCCTTGCCAACTTCCGAGGACAATCCTTACACGGTGATCCGAGATCCACATTCAAAGCAACCCCTCTCTCACCTGTAACAACCTCCCCAATGTGACTTCCCACGACATTACACTGAGCTTCTGGTCTCTAATTAGTAGCCATGGTCCTTCCACTGATTTGGCCCTCTGTCTCGCCCTTTTTGTGCATTATTTCCGATCCGGATGACCCAACACCTCTTTCTCGCTTGCTCCTATCATAGCTCGCCTCACCGACTCCGGACCCTTTCTGGCTACCTTAGCCTTTTCTACTGTAATAAAGAACTCACGTACTGTGCAGTGGAGCAATAAATGACCTTAAGTCATCCCTAAGTCCGTCTTCAAAACGGGGCGCAACGATCATGTTCGATTGACACAACCCCGAGCATAGCGGCTCGGGCCTCGAATTCTCGCCTCATACTCGAGATACCGACTTGTTTCCTTGCACCACCCCAGAAAGGTTTTCCTCTCGAGTATCGGTGTAGCCGGTGCCCACATACTTCTTCCGATAATTAGCTTTGAAGTATTCCCAAGTAAGGTCATCTCACATGTAGCGCTGCCTCGAACCGTGAGCCACCACTGGTATGACTTCGTCTTTTAGAAGCGATACCGCTCCTTTCGCCTTTCTCCTCATTTGTTAAATTGAGATCGCCCATGATCCTCTCTGGTCGATTCTAACCAATATTTGGTCAGATCTTGGGTGCGACACTGACACACCCCGAATACTTCAGCTCCGTTGGATCGAAGCCGCCCAGATACAGACTTTCGAGCTCCTGCACCTCTACTGGTCTCAGCCATCATTTCTAAAACACGCAGCATAGCCTGCGATACCGACTCACCTCCCGCCTCGATCCTCGATGCCCATCACCAAAAGTCGAAGGTGGTGGAGGTGGTATCTCATTATCCGATCCTTGGCCCGACCTAATCGGTTCTCATCCATGGCCATCCGGCCTCTGCTGCGTCTCCGATTTGGTCGCGACCTCTAAAACTCATTTCTTATGGCGCAATCTGTCTTAAAAAGTTTTATGAGTTAGTCAATGTTCCACTGATTATTAGCAAAGAATTTTATGGGCGAAATTAAGAAGTTGTTCTTTCGATCAAACAAGTTTCAAGTCTTCTATCGTAATTCGAAGATACACATTCACTTATTCCATCACTCTCTATGTCCAATTCTTAACCCGGTATATTTTAGTCCTTACCCTACACTACAGGTATTTTGGTAATAAAACAAAGTAAGTTTGACAAATCAAAGGAAATTTAAAAATTTGCAAAACTTGGGGGTTCCTTTTGAAAAATTGTCTTCCCAAATTGGTAGTGTTGCAAAAACTTTGAAAATCAAGGTCATTTTGGTAATTTGCAAATTAGGGGCAATTTCGTAATTTTCCAAAATCACGACATTTTTGACATTTTGCAAATTAGGGATTTTGGGTATGCTTGTAAAATAAGGAAAAATTTTGTTTAAGAATTTTGGGGTAGTTTAGTAGATTTTTAAAACTAGGGGCATTTTTGTAATTTACCACTAAGGGTATTTTAAAATGTCCATAAATCAAGAGAATTTTGTAATATAAATCTTACAAGTTTGAGGGAAGTCTTTAAAACTAGAGTTTTTATCAAAACGCGGCTAATTCCCTTTCGGGTTTTAATAATAGGGTTTAGCCCATGAACAAGTCCTCACGGTTTGGGTGAATCGAAGCTACGCACCAGGTAGGATTCCCGCGAAGAGGAGGTGAGTCGCTAAGACCACTTAAATACCAAGCTCTTCCGGATCCAATCCTAGACATGCGTACAAGGGTTACCACACCTTAACTCGGCGACTTAGTCATGGGTTTGTTTAATTAGGCAATTATAAATCTTATGTGATTGTTTGGGGTAAACTAGCCCTAGGGTTCATACACCTTTCATACTATCTACGTCCCATTTTCTACCCACTTACAAATAATCATTCATACATAGATTAAAGATACTTACAAGAGCGGATCGGTGCCCGAGACTCGACGCCATGTTGTTCAACCAAACTCATTTTCAACGGGGTTTTCAAAAGCCTATCTAGCAAAAACATTTTTAGGTCTTAGGCCCTCACAGTCGAGTTTTTGAACCGAGCTCTGATACCAAAATGTAACACCCCAAACCCGGCCCACGAGCCCCGACCGGATCTGGTATGTCACAGAGTAAAAATGTAATGGAAATTTTCAATTTATGGGGGTAATAAAATGGTGTTTGCTAAAACTTAGATGGGTTGGCTTGATAAATACGATAGAGTTAAAAACTTTTTCTTTTTCCTTTGAAACCATTTAATCACTTAGGTTTTAAAACATTAGAGTCATCGATAACTTAGGAAATTTTGTTACCCGATAATAACATTTTTTGAAAACGCCTACGAGTACTCGTTTTGAAAACGTTATCTTTAACCGATTTGCTTGACAGTTCATAAGTTCATCAGTTATGTAATAAAGTAAAGCAACTACTTAAACATCCAAAATAATAAGCGGCCATATTACAACCCAATCGAATTTTAGTGAATAGTAACTTAAAGCGGGGCAAAATAAAATTTGAAGTTCACAAAACAAACATGGCCGCCTCGAGCTCTCCCCATCTCCGCATCCGCGCTCTACTCACCTGCAAGATGATATGGGAAGGGGTGAGTCACTAAGACTCAGTGTATAAATCCCTAACCCGAAAACACTACTCATACACAAGATATTAGTATGACATGCAATTATGCAACCCAACCTAGCCATCCATGCTCCTTTTCTACCCCGTGTGGTACCAAACCACTGGTGGTGCCAAACCACTGGTGACCCGAAGTCACAATATCCGTCAATACGTGTGGTGCCAAACCACTGGTGGTGCCAAACCACTGGTGACCCGAAGTCACAATCAAATGATGGGGCCAACCCATCGTGTGATACCAAATCACTGGCGTCGATCCCGTATCTCAAATGTGGGGCCAACCCACGGTGGCACTAAGCCACGTGGACGACGCTATGATGAGGTGCCAAACCTCTGAGGTACCAAACCTCTGGTGACCGTAGTCACAATGTGTTACCAAAACACCGGTGTCCGCTCGACACGAATATTACTCCTCTCTCATCAATCCCACCATCATCATGCTCATATCACAAGTATCATGATCCCACATATCATGCAATCGTATATAGCATAGCATTTCACAAAGATATGATGGCATATACAACATATATCGTAAATCGAGTAATAGGGGACTTACCCGAATACCAAGCTTATGCCCACTAGGCAAAGTAACCACATGAGAGGTTATAATATTATCAAATAACAGTTTATATTAAATAAAGTGTGTAAGAGCTTACACACCTAATTAATCGGAGGTCTAAAAAGAAATCCTTGGATCTACTTGATATTATAAAAGTCCCGAACTTGTCCTCGTATAGCTCCTATATTCGGCCATCATAGGTTAACATTTAGGGTCTTATTGATTAATCAACAACTCCAAAGGATCACCATATCATGACAAAATAGAGCCTTAGGTCGAACCTTTATTAGCACTAAACCCCGTGATTTGAAAACTCGAAACTTCCGATTTTCCTTCGGTCGATTTACTTCTATACACAAGGTGTACATTCGGTTACACTTAGGCACCCAAAGTGGCCTCTGGCCGAATAATATATATATATACATATACCTTTCCAAAACAAAACAAGTCTCGAAACCATTCCTTCAATGCTCCTTATGATTACTACGCACAAGGAGCAAAACTCTTAAGCGTCTTGAGAGCGTATTCGGCCCGCCCCCAAGGATGTTTAAAGGTTTCGCTCCTTTCAAAGAATAATAAAGTCTTTAATAATGGATTTTATCCCATCTAGGAAGGAAAAAAAGAATGGAAATGAGCTTTGATCACTACACACATCCATCCAAGAAAAGAAGAGATAGCACTTACCAACAGATTTGGCCACCCTCCAAAAACACCCCTTTACTTCGATACTTACTAAGGTTTCAAGAAAACGCAAGGAAATGGCTAACAAGCAAAGTATTCGGCCAACATTTCGGTACCACCTTAGCTAGCTCCTCAACCGATTGTAGAGATCCTTAAAGTGAGCTTCATTTGGCCAAGAAAAATTTTAAAAAAAAGGAAGGCAAAACAGTTAGGAGAGATTAGGCCAACACCATGCAAGGAAGGAAAGCAAATTCCAAATTTTCTGACCCTATTTCATTCGGCCATGCTTGAGGTGGGGGGGAAAAATTAAACTTTGGCCATGCTTATGGCCGGCCATCTTTTCATGTTTTTGAGACAAATGCCCATCACCATTGGAACATGCAAATTCATTGTTTAATAGCCTCTCATGCTCCAATATTAATAAAATAAAAATTTAGCCCATCCATCCTATGTAAGGTAATAAATAAATAATAAATAATAAAAACAAGGAACAAGAAGAACAAGTAGCCCTCCAGCCTATTTTCACGCGTGCATGCATGCTGGCACCCCCACTACGCCAGCCAGAGCAAAAGAAATAATGCTCTTAGGTGTGGCTCACGGGTTTCGAACCCAGGACATGAGGAAGAAACCCCCGCACCCTAGCCACTCGGCCAGCGCTCCTTTCATGACATAATTTGTCAAAACATTTTTTTTTAATCTATGCTTCGTTGGCCCCTTTTGTTTCAACATTAAAACAAAAGAAAAAAGGAAACACCTGCGCGCCGAACAGGATTCGAACGTCCGACCTCTAGAGCTCCCTTAGCGCCCTAGCCACCTCTCCCACCTGGACTTTCATGTCCAATACTGCGTCACAAATCTTTTAAGCCTTCCTTCCTAAGTTCTCCTTATCCTAACGCCAAGCAAAAATAAAAGTGCTCACGCGTCCCCAACGGTACTCGAACATGCGACCGCGAGCTGCTACTTCCTGCTACGCCCCACGCCACTCGGCTAGTGCGTTGCTGTGTGACACAACTTGTCACCCATTTCTTTTGAGTATTCCTTCGTGTCAACGTCAAGCTAAAATTAAACTTACCTTGCGCTTTCGTCAGGACTCGAACACGAGTCCTTGAGGTAGCAATTGGGCATCACGCCCCCACGCCACTTTGCTAACCTGAATTTCGTGACCACTAATGCCCAAAGTTTCTATTTAAGACCTCCTTGGCCCCTTCCTAGTGAGCACCTTAAAACCCAAAATAAACTACATCATGTGGCCACCAAGATTCGAACCCCGGACTTGCTGAAGACCTTCCTTGCACCTTAACGCCCCAAGCCACTCGGCCAGGGCGTTCATTGTGCCATAAACTTGCTGAATTTATTTTTAAACATTCTTCCACCTAGCTCTTTCCACCTAGGTACTAAAAAGGAATTTTAGCCTTAAGTCGGAAATAAATCTGGGTTTATGACTAGGCCCCGAAACGCATCAAACGAGTATTTAACAGGCAAACACGTGAAATTAGTAAAATTGCAAAAGACCCCTAATTCGGGATGTTACAGTTCTACCCCCCCTTAAAATAATTTCGTCCTCGAAATTACCTGGGTCAGAAGAGTTGGGGGTATTGCTGCCGCATCGCATCCTCGGGCTCCCACGTAGCTTCCTCCATGCCGTGATTCCGCCATAGGACCTTCACTAAGGAACCGACTTCCTACGCAAAAACTTTCACATCCCGATCTAGGATCTCGCACGTGTTCCTCTTCCATCGCCAAATCTGACTCACTTCAACTTCTCAATCGCCAAGACGTGTGATGGATCGTAACGATAGCGTCTAAGCATGGAGACATGGAACACATCATGAATCGACTCGGCTTCTGCAGTAACTCTCGAGCCGATAGGCCACCGGTCCCACTCGCCTCAACACCTTAAACGGTCCAATGAACCTTGGACTTAACTTGCCCTTTTTCCCAAATCTTAACACTTTCTTCCATGGCGAGACCTTTAGAAAAACTTCGCCTCCTACGGCAAACTCTATGTCCCTCTCCGCTTGAGATCAAGATAAGACTTTTGCCTATCCGAGGCTTCTTTCAACCGAGCTTGGATCTTCTTCACCTTATCCTCGGTTTACGCAACCAATTTCGGTCCTAACATCCTTCGCTCACCCAATTCGCCCAACAAGTGGGTGTGCGACACCTCTCTACCATACAACGCCTCATATGGTGCCATCTTAATGCTTGCTCGATAATCGTTGTTGTATGCGAACTCACTAATGGCAAAAATTCTTCCCAACTACCTCTCAAGTCCAAAACGCAGCCTCTTAACATGTCCTCCAAAATCAAATAACTCTTTCCGATCGCCCGCCGATCGTGGATGGAATGTCAGATCAAATCCAACCGTACCCAAAGCTTTGATGTAGTGCTCTCCAAAACCTCGACGTGAATTTGGGGTCTCTCGTCTCGAGATGATCGACACTCGCACACCATGCAACCTCACTATCTCTCGCCACATACAACTTAGCTAACTTCGGAGCGAGTAATCTACTCTTCTTTGGAATGATATGAGTGACTTGGTCGACGGTCCACAATCACCCAAATCGTCCTTCTTCTTGGGCGTGAGGGTAGCCCATCGATGAAGTCCATAGTGATCCTCTCCCATTTCCACCGAGGAATCTTCACCGGTTGAAGTAACCTGATGATGGCAACCGATGTTCACCTTTACTCGACCGACACGTGAGACACCTTCTCACGAATTCTCATACCTCACGCTTCAATCCAGCCACCGAATCAAGCTCGTCGTAATCTCCATACATCTTGCTACCTCCAGGATGCATAGCGTATGGGCCGCTATGGGCATCTCAAGAATTCTTTGCCTCAAGCCCACATCATTCGGCATACAAGGCCACCCTTGAAAGCACAACACACCATCACCAACAAACTATACCCTTCCAAACCGCCATCTTGAACTTGCAACCTTCGCGCGTACTTAAACCGTCATCCCCTAATTGCTTTTTCTTGATCGCCTCGATCCAAGTTGGCTTAACTTGCAGCTACGCTAAAAAAGACTTCCGTCGTCGTATAGACTAAGACGAGCAAACATCGCCTCTTAAGTCTGTCACGCGACCTTTCTGCTCAACACATCACCCACCACGTTAGCCTTGCACGGTGGTATTCAATTGAACAGTCGTAGTCCTTCAAAGAGCTCAATCCATCGGCATCGCCTCGATTCAAGTCCTTCTGAGTCAAGAGATACCTCAAACTTTTATGATCCGTGTAGACTATCGATTTCTCCCCATATAAGTAGTGCCTCCATATTTTCAAAGCAAAAACCACTGACGCTAACTCTAAGTCATGGGTAGGATAGTTAACCTCATGCGGCCTTAGCTGACGGGATGCATAGGCCACTACCTTCCCGTCCTGTATCAACACACATCCCAAACCATTATGGGATGCATCACAATAAACCGTGAACAATTTCCCGCTTGCCGAACCAAAACGGAGCTTCCGCCGAATCTTTCTTAGCTTATCAAAACTTTCTTGCTTGTTTCTCGACCAAACAAATGGGACTCCTTTCCTTAATAGCTTAGTCAATCGGTGCTGCGATTAAGAGAATCCTTCCACAAATCTTCGATAATACCCGGCCAGACCCAGAAAACTTCGAATTTCCGCCACTGACCGAGGTGGTTTCCAATCCAACACCGCTTCGACCTTGTGGGGGTCCACTCTAATACCTTCAGCTGACACCACGTGACCCAAGAAAGTCACCTCCCTAAGCCAAAATTCACACTTACTGAATTTGGCATACAACTGCTCCTCCCTCAGCACTTGTAGAACTATACGCAAATGCCTATCATGCTCCTCCTCCGTCTTCGAGTAAACCAATATGTCGTCTATAAACACCACGACAAATTGATTTAAGTATTGCTGAAACACCCTATTCATCAAGTCCATGAACGCTGCCGGCGCGTTGGTCAACCCAAACGGCATCACTAAGAACTCGTAATGCCCATACCGGGTACGAAATGCCGTTTTGTGCACATCAGCCTCCTTCACCTTAAGTTGATGATAGCCCGACCTAAGATCTATCTTTGAGAACACCGATGCACCCTTTAGTTGATCAAACAGTCATCAATCCGAGGTTACTGATGCTGCTTTTTGATCGTTAACTTGTTTAGTCGACGGTAGTCGATACACATCCGCATTGACCCGCTCTTTCTTCTTGACAAACAACACAGTGTGCTCCCCACGAGATATACTAGGTCGAATGAACCTCTATCCAAGAGTTCCCGAATTTGAGCCTTCGCCCCACCAACTCCTTTGGCGCCATTCGATAGGGTGCTATAGACACAGTGTGCGCGATCCCGCAACAAGTCTATACCGACTCCACTTCTCGATCCGAGGCGGACCTGAAGTTCTTCAGAAACACATCGGCCAATTCTCCTACAGATTCGGACCTTCTCAATTGCCGACTCCTTAGCCTCCAAGGCATAAATTTGAACCAACAATGCTTCACACCCTTTTCTCGATCATTTTCTACTTTCAAGCGCGATACACTATATTGGATAGATAGTCTCTTCATTACCTATCATGACCACTTCATCACCTCACCGTCTTTAGAATCATGCGCTTAGCGGCGCAATCCAACCTTGCCTGATACTTAACCACCCATCCCATTCCAAGAATTAGGTCGAACTCCCCAAACGGCGGCTCCATCGGATCGACCACAAACACTACCCCCTTGGAGTTCTGGGGGTATATCTCTATATAGCTTGTTCACCATCACAGAGTGTCCTGAGGCTAATTACGGTCATCTCGCTAGAAGCGATCTCAAAATCCAAGTTCATAGTCTCTACTACACTCATCGGCAATGTATGAATGCGTCGAACCCACATCTATTAATGCAACATAAGGAGACCAAAATTAGAACGCATCGGTGATGACGTCCCGAGACGTCACCCTCCTCCTCGCGACGCCTCGCAAGTAGACTAAGCCGTGCCGCCTAGCTTCGTGTTGCTTGCGCTCCTCTCCTCGAATTCGCGACCTCGATTAGGACCATTGTCTCTCTACCATTACCACGACCCTCTCTGCGGTGGTCCCACATTCTTTGCCGAGTACGGTTCGACCTCTCGGCCGATTCCTTGCCAACTTCCGAGGACAATCCCTTACACGGTGATCCGGAGATCCACATTCAAAGCAACCCCTCTCACCGGTGTAACAACCTCCCCAATGTGACTTCCCACAGCGATTACACTGAGCCGGTCTCTAATTAGTAGCCATGGTCCTTCCAGCCTGATTTGGCCCACTCTGTCTGGCCCTTTTTTGTGCATTATTTCCCGATCCAGATGACCCAACACCTCTTTTCTGCTTGCTCCTATCATAGCTCTGCCTCACCGACTCCCGGACCCTTTCGGCTACCTTAGCCTTTTCTACCAGAACAGCAAACTCACGTACCTGTTGTGGAGCAATAAACAGCCTTAAGTCATCCCTAAGTCCGTCTTCAAAACGGACGCAACGATCATGTTCAGTTGACACAACCCCCCGAGCATAGCGGCTCAGTCTCAGGAATTCTGCCTCATACTCAGATACCGACTTGTTTCCTTGCACCAGTCCCAGAAAGGTTTTCCTCTGAGTATCAGTGTAGCTGGTGCCCACATACTTCTTCTGATAATTAGCTTTGAAGTATTCCCAAGTAAGGTCATCTGCTGTAGCGCCGTCTCGAACCGTGAGCCACCACTGGTATGACTCGTCTTTTAGAAGCGATACCGCTCCTTTCAGCTTCTCCTCATTTGTTAAATTGAGATCGTCCATGATCCTCTCGGTCGATTCTAACCAATATTTGGCTGTACTGGGTGCGACACCTGACACACCCCGAAATACTTCAGCTCCGTTGGATCGAAGCCGCTCAGATACAGACTTTCGAGCTCCTGCACCTCTACTGGTCTCAGCCATCATTTCTAAAACACGCAGCATAGCCTGCGATACCGACTCACCTCCCGTCTGATCCTGATGCCCATCACCAAAAGCTGGGGGTGGTGGTGGAGGTGGTATCTCATTATCCGATCCTTGGCCCGACCTAACTGGTTCTGTCATGGCCATCCGGCCTCTACCGCGTCTCCGACGGTCGCGACCTCTAAAACTCATTTCTTATGGCGCAATCTGTCTTAAAAAGTTTTATGAGTTAGTCAATGTTCCACTGATTATTAGCAAAGAATTTTATGGGCGAAATTAAGAAGTTGTTCTTTCGATCAAACAAGTTTCAAGTCTTCTATCGTAATTCGAAGATACACATTCACTTATTCCATCACTCTCTATTTCAGATAAATACTTGTAACTATACATAAGTATGCAATTCGCTATTTCTTCCTGTCAATCACAATTTTAAATGACAAATTCTTGTGAATACGCTCACCAATTTCATAATTTCATGTATTTACTGTTTTCCATATTTATCCCGTTGAATTCCTTGGAATTTCGATGGATTTCCTGTAGTACACTCATGGTGTACAATCTCATTAACTGTCAATTTGTACACATATATACATAAGTCCTTTTCGGAGAGCACACTCTCGCGAACTTCATTTCTTACAGCAGGATTACCAGTCCAAGCTAAATCCCCTGTAAGAGAGCACACTCCCGCGAACCTCATTTCTTATAGCGGGATTACAAGTCCAAGCTAAATCCCCTGTAACATATGCTCAAAGAGTATTGTTGGGATTACTAGTCCAGGCTAAATCCTCTGCAATGACAAATACTCTATAGAGCTTTGTCTGGATTACCAGTTCAGGCTAAATCCAGACTCACATTTACTTTGGATTACCCGTTCGGGCAAAATCCATTTCATACATATTCTTCGGGAGGGCTTATATCAGGATCACCCGTTCGAGCTAAATCCTTTTTACCATCAAATCCTTTTCAGTGATCCATCGAATTCCATTCCATTAAACCGGGATTTATTTCCCTTTTTATTAAATATTATCAATATTTCATCAATAATCATACATTGAGCATTCAAATCACAATTTCATCACATAAACATACATTTCAAACACTTAAGAATACAATTCAAGTTACAGAAACTTACAATTCGATTTTTATACCATAACGATAATCTTAATTTCATAATAAATATTTAAAATAAAACATTATATTGTTTCTAATTCAACGTTTATCGATTATAATCGGGCATGTGATCAATTTATACACAAGTCATTCATATATTTTCTTCCTCCTCCTCTCCATTCCACATCCTTAATGTTTATATCACGCTTATAAGTAACATTATCTATAATTTCACTATTTACTTATATGTATATTCAAAGCTATCCATCCATGTCATAATCACTAAATTATTTTTATCTTTAGCTACAGAATTCCAAATTAAGATCCGCTTGATGTTTTTGAAACTAGGTTCATATATCCTTCTATCATAAAAATTTCAAAATTTATAATTTATCCAATTAGTACAGTAAAATCTTTAAATTTATCCCTATTCAGCTATTTGATAGCTTTGACCTTTGCTTACTAAAAATTCATTATCTCTTAACACAGAATTTGGATGATATTCCCATTTGTTTCTTTTGAAAATAGAATCATTAAGAATTTAAACTTCTAAATTTAAGTCCCTAATTATTTTTCTCCAATTTTTTATGATTTTCCAAAGTCAGAACAGGGGAACCTGAAATCATTATGACCTTGTCTCACAAAATTTATTATATCTCATGATATACAATTCCATTGCTTACACCTTTTCTTCTATAAGAAACTAGACTCAATAAGCTTTAATTTCATATTTATTCATCCTCTAATTTGTTTCCCACAATTTTTGGTGATTTTTTAAATTTAGACTACTGCTACTGTCCAAAACTATTTTAGTGCAAATTGTTTATTACCATTTTTCCCCTAAACTTTTAATACATGACAATCTCGTCCCTAGGCTCAGAAAATGAAATTCTTGCAATTTAATCCTTATTCTAAGCCTAATTATTCTCATACATACCAATCACAGCCCATGAATTCCATGAAATTTCAGAATTTTCTATAAATTCAACAGTTTTCAATTTAACCCCTAAAATATGTTTTCATCCAAAATTCTTTAATAAAACACCTTTAAACATCCATTAACATCTCAATTTCATCATAAAATAACAAAAATCATATGAACTTATCAATGGTAACTTCCAAAATTTTCAACAAAATCAAAAACTAATAGAATACTAAGTTGGACCTAATTGTAAAAGTCCAAAAATATAAAAATTTCAAGAAAAAAGCAAGAATTGAATTGTAAAAGTCCAAAAATATAAAAATTTCAAGAAAAAAAGTAAGAATTGAACTTACTTGAAGCTAAAATATGAAAGCAAAATCCTCTTCATGGCTGTTTTTGACAGAAAAGTTGAAGAAGAAATGGCCTAGAAATCATTAAAATCAACTTTGGCCATGTAACTTTTGTTAAAATTTCAATTTTGTCCTTTTCAAATAAAACTTTTTGATTTTTTCAACGCTATGCCGCCTCAGCCATTTTAAAATGGTCCATTTGCCCTTTTAGTCTTTACTTATTTAATGGTTAAGCTATTTAATCACTTTGGCAAGTTTTTTACATTTTCAATTTAGTCCTTTTTATCTAATTGACTACCGAAACGTTAAAATTTTCTGACGAAATTTTAGTACTACCTTATTGACACTCCGTAAATGTTATGGCTCAGTTTATAACACCGAGATCTCAATACCTCTTTTTCTCAATTTCTTAACTAAATAAATCTTTATAAAACACAGTTTACTATTTCAAAAATATTTTAAAAGCTACATTTGGCTCGTAAATATTAAATAATATAATTTACGAGTTCATTTTCCGAATTTGGTGGTCTCGAACTACTATTACCTACATCGCTGAAATTTGGGCTATTACACTCTCTCGTGTTCACGTTCACACCATGGGCATACATTCATTATGTTTTGCCACACCATGGGCATACATTCATTATGTTTTGCAGACGCACCCTTCTCTTCACTAAGAAATCCTTAGTGGGAACTCGATCTGTTGATTGCTAACATCCTCAGGAAGTTTTGCACTCTAGGAAGGACTTTTAATTTCCAGATTTTATCAAAAACAAAATTGATTTCATCCCCTTCTCCTTCGATTAGCAAAATGTTAACTTATTCACCGAAAATTCTCCCTTATTATCGTGCACCTAGTTTAAACTATCCTCTAAATCTGGGACCAACACCACACTTTTCACCCTTTCAGTAAGTCTAATAAGAATCCCAATTCTCTATCCAACAATGGCCTTATAAATAGATCTTCCCATTTAACTTTACTAAAACCACTAGTGTTTGAATAATCAATTACCATCCCATTTTTGAGTTTTGCTAACCGAAATAGTCTAGGAAATTCCAATTTTAATGAACTATTTTCACACCATATATCCACCCAAAACATAGTCGACTTTCCATTCCCAATCTTCAATCTAAAATATTTATTCCCCACCCATTTAGCTATTCTAGCATCTATCGAGTTCTCCACAATCCCTCTCCAAACAGACGATATTTCTTTAATTTTATTCGCTCTAAATCGCTAATGTTTTCCACACTAGAGCCATATTTTGCTAATATAACTTTACGCCACAACGCCTCTTTTTCAACCCAACATTATTTAATTTCATTTTCTCTCATTTTTGGTTCATATAAAAATTATTTCAATAATTTAAATTTTCTCTTGGCATCCAATACAAAGAAAGGGGCCATGGAGGAGAATGAAAAGGATGCCACCATTTATGAAGGTAAACAAACTGGAAATGGCATTATTTTAGGATCAGTAACGAGAAAAGCACATATATCATTAAATATTCCAACATTTTTTTTTCGTCATCATCAAGATTTGCCATTGTTACATATGAAAACTATTTTAGCCATTGATGGTATTGTCCTGCTTGCTTCTGCCGCTATTCTTGTCGTAGTAATGGTAAGCTGCTGCACCAGACAGCACCGCCAGCGTCAAGGCTTGTGCGTGCATCCTATCATAACACTTCCCATCAGTATCGGACTGAGTTTTTCACACTCAAATTTGCTGATAAACATATTACTCGAATTCAAGTGTGAAGATCAAATACGAATATGTATTAAATGTATTTTCATATCCTCAATAAAAAGAGTTTGAACAACATAATGCGGTGATACCTTGCATGAATAAGCCTCAGACTTGGCTTAAGAGGAGTTTTTGCCCTGGTATAAGTATTATAAGCCAGTGATGCCCCGATTGTTGATGCCCAGATTGCTCCTACAACACCCAATATGGCATACCACATAATGAAAAAGCTAAACTAAACATAAAAACATGCAAAATAGTGGATGCATGTTAGACCCAAAAAAAGAAACATGCAAACGAATTTATTTGAACTGACCAATGGTGGTGAGCTTGTGATTTGAGACCCAGGTCTGAATGTCCTCCATCTTTGAGCCTTTTGTTTCTTGCTATATATGAAGCAATTAACTTATATATAGTTGGATAAAATGAGACTGCGAACGGGAGAATGAAGGGAGGGGTGAGGTTTATTTATAGATAAATGAAATGAAGTTGAAATATGTGGCCCCTGGATTTAGAGGTTTCACTTTTGTTGGAACATTGGATAAGGTTAAACAAGAGGCTTTCACTTGTCTGGTTTTATTGGTACCTGCTAGTGTTAGACACCCCAGCTCTTTTCGTTTCAACATTAGCTTGCTCACATAATACTGTGGGCCATTTTTGCATTATTTTTAACTTGAATACAAAATCTAGTTACAGATTTTTTGAGACCAGGTGGTATTTAAAGTGGGAATTTCATTTTGTAGTAAAAATATTGGTACCGCTTTATGAGGTAACTACTACCTCCATTGCTATATATACACAGTTGAGGATTAAAAGAAGGTATAATAATTTATTTAGCTCTTTAATTTTAAAAAAATTATCATTTTAATTATTTATTTTAATTATTTATTTTTTTAAACCTTTAAATTACCATATCACCAGTTAATGAATTTTTAAATTTGAGCTCATAGGTAGAAGCAATATTTGCAAAGCAACTAGTTGACATGTTAATTTTGGTGGGCCTAGTGACATCCTACGGATATGACAAGGAAATGGTGGACACTGAAGTGGCAAGCATAGAGGCAGATAGGTTACATGAGGCTATCAAAACCAAGGATTTGGCCCATGATGATGTAGTTTATATACTTTCCACAAGAAACTTCTGTCAACTCAGGATTACATTTGAATGCTACAAGAAAAAACATGGAAATCCTATTTTAGGGGAGTCGGGTCCATGCCACTTTCTTTGGTTTTCTCACTGCTTTGAATGATGGAATTGATTCATGTAATTTTTTTTAAGGAAAAAAATGTTCAATGTTGAGTTTTGTGGCGGATCCTAAAATTAAAATTTGAGAAGCTTAATAAAATTTTTAAAATTTTTAAGGGTTTAATAAGAATTATTTAAAAAAATTGATTTCTAGTTAAAAATTTTAATTTTTTGTTAGATTAATGAAAAGTTTTAATTATTTTAAGTGGGTTTAATTAAAATTTAAAGAAATAATGAAAATTTTCAAAAAATTAAGAAGGTTTAATTAAATTTTATTTTAAAACTTTAAAGGAGAAATTTTCCAACTTAAAAAATTTTGGGGGACAAACCTCTGCTTTTAATCCAAACATACGTAGTTATAATGAGGTAAGTATAGTCAATATTATCAAAAGTTAAGAAATATAAAAGAATAATGCATCTTTTACGATGAATAGAAAAGAATCAGTATATTTGATAAAATTAAATGAAAGGGATAATGAGCTTAATTAACTTGGAGAAGGATTGTATAAAACTGTAATTTCATGTTATCTTTATCTCTTTCTAATAAGAGAATAACACTTCAAATTTTTTCTTATGATATTCAACTTTTTCTACTGAAAAAATTCAAATCCAACTAAAACTGTTGAATATCTGGAGAAAAAATATAATTTATTATTCTTCCATTGGAAAGTGATAGAGGTGACGTGGAATTACAGTTTCATACAGTTCTTTCTTGTCAAAAAATATAATTCGTTATTTTTCTATTGAAAAGTGATAGAGTTAAAGTGAAATTACAGTTTCATATAATTATTTCTTGTCAAGTTGATAAGATTACTAGTTAATCGAGAATACAGGGACTTCTAATTAATGCTTTCCAAATTGCTTTCAACTAAAGCATTTCCCCAAATAAATTGGCTGCCCAATGTGGGAAGCTAGGAATTCGATATTAAAGAGATAAAAGTAAAATATTAGAAGTTGAAGGTGAAGACAACATCAAGCTAAAAGTTTAACGCCAAATAAATTAATATTTATTTTTGAGTAGAAAATTATTATGGGAATAACTTATGTTAGGATAATTCTAAAATCTAAGGTTTTTAGGTATCAATAAAATTTTGTCGCATCGTCAAATTTTAAATACACAAAATTATTATTATACACTTATTCTTAGAGAAATTATTTTATGGACCCTTCCCAACATATTATTCATGGTTCCTTTCTAATTATTTAATAATATTTCAACAATTTTTTCCATTCCATGGACACATAATTTTGACATTTTTTTTTACCTTGAATACTAAATCTAGAATTCAGAACCCTAAACTCAAAATTTAGAACCACAAACACTAAATTCGAACCCCAAACGCATAACCTCAAACCCTTGAACCTAAACCTTGAACTCTGAATCTAAAACCCAACTCCTAAACCTTTAGTCCCAAACCCAAACCTTGAACCTCAAGACTTGGGATTCAAAGTTTAAGGTTTAAAGTTCGAGTTCAAGGTTCGGGATTTTAAATTCAGGGTTTATGGTAAAATAATTACCAAAATTATGTGTCAATGACATGGGAAAAATTACACAAAAATTACTATTTTTTTTTGAAAAATTGGTTGCACGAAAATAAGAAATATTAATTTATGGAAAAAATAATTAAAATTTGTAAAAGAAGAAAATATATTTGTTTATAATTTAAAAAATTAATTATTTTAAATAATTTAATTAAAGTTAAATTAAGTTGGAGAAGTTATTAGATATAGATGAGTATATAATAAATATTTGTTATATTTAAAATTTAATGACTTGACACTATTATATTAGTGCCTAAAAACTATACTTTTTAGGATGATTCTAATACAATTTATTCCCAATTACTACTTATTAAGTTTAACACAAAAATGTTTAAAACCCTTTTTTTGGATATCTATATGTACGGAAAAAGAATATCAATTCTTAACCACGGTTGAAAAGATGTCAAAATATATACCTAAAAGGTTAATAAGTTAGCCATATGCATAGTTTGTCAAGTGTTAAAGCTATAACTACTCATATTGAGCCAAATTTAGGTAAAAAAAAAAAAGGACTTTAAGGTGGTTTTCTTTTGATAAGTTTATGCATTTATTATTGGTTTGATAATTGATCTTTGGATAAATTTTAGTCTTCGATGACTTTAGAAGTTAAAGAATATTCAAAATATGCATGGTATGTTAGACATTGTCGCAATGAAATAAGATTTCATTGTCACTTGTATGTAAATGTTAAGTAATACATATATGATGGAAGTGATCTTGATCTTTTGCTCTCTTCCCTTTTGGTGGTTACATTCATCAATAAAAAAAAGTGCATTCATTAAAAAAACATAAACAATAATCAAAGTTTACAAAAAATTCAACTAAAGAATCCAATACTTCAAATTTCCATGAAGAACGAGAGGGAAAACCTATCCAATACATGGTGAAGACAAGTAACACCAAGAAACAAAATAACCTTAATCTTTTGTTCTCAACAAGAAAAAGAATTGCATTCATTAAAAAGAATCTAAACAAAGTTTACCAAAACCCAATCAAAGAATCCATAACTATGATGTTTCAATTTTCCACAAAGAACAAAGAAAAACCCTATCCAATACATAGCCAAGACAAGTAACATTAACAAACAAAATAGCCTTGTTACTTTTGATAAGAAGGGCTCTCCACCCCACCACCTCCATCATTGCCTCCCCTTTTAGGGTGGTTTCCTGTATTTATTGCTTTTCCGTCTCTCTATTCTGCCAGAGTTTTCACATAATTTTTGTTATTGAGTTAATAAAGTATTTTTGTACTAAAAAAAAAGAGTTATAAAATGAAACTTGAAGTTTTATTATTTTGTTTTATTTTCTCCCTTGAAAATTAATAATCATTTAGATGGTTTTAGTGTGGTCAATAAATTCCGGTTGTTTGACAATTAACCAAGTTCTAAGTTTCATTCTTGTATGCACATATATTTGTTGTTGTTGAAATGACAATTAAAAAGAAAAAAAAAACAGACTAAACAAAATATTTTTAATAACACTTTTCTTCTCTTTAACTACCTCTCACACTCTCTTGCTTATGATTCTCTCTTACATCATATCAAGAATGAAAGCTCATACCCTTATTTATAGAGTTTACTAGCTGTTGGATTGTTGACACATGTGAATATTTTTGTCATTGATTTTACAAATATCTAATAGTTAGAATATTCATTATCTAGTATTCTAGATAATATCTTATTTCTTAATTTTATATTTTAAAATCTTCCTAAAAAATCTGTTAAAGAGATAAATAGAAATAAGTTTAGATTTTATCTAGAAATTACATTCGCTTTAAACACAAATAGTAAAACTTTCAGAAGAAAAGAAAACAATAGTCATCAGGTGAATTCAAAACTTAATCCAAATATATTTAAATTAATATTTCTCTTTCTCTTCCTCTTCTTCAAAAAAATTGTCTTCATGTTCTTTAACGATAGGAAAAGAACAACCCATTGGAAACAAAAATGCAGTGCCCAACGGCGTTGATTTAAGCACAGAGGAGTCCATCATTTCTTGGTCGGTAAGTGAGCGGAATATTTTATACAAATTAATTTATTTTTTTGTTCGTAATTTTATTTAGCTCATGAACAGATACGTTTAATAAATTATTTAGAATTCATTTATTATTTTATTTTTATAAAGGAATGATATTATTTTTGTTTGTATACTTATTTTTATTTATTTATAATATAATAATGCGTATTTGTATTTAATTATTTTATATATAAAAATAAGATAAATTGACTAAGTTTTAACTAGAGTGTATTGAAGTGCATTTATCTTTCTATTTAAGGGTTAAGGAGGAGTTATGGATAATTTTAAGAATTTGTATAATAAAAAAAGATAACATTTATTTATATATATATTTTATTTATTATTCACAAATATTATTTCTGAACATATTTAATAATATGTCTAAGAACATGTTTGTTAAGCATTCATAAACGTGTTCATTTAATGTTCATGTGAACATGTTCATTTAACTTAAATGAACGAACATAAACTTATATAATTTTAAATAAACAAACACAAACACAATTTTGAATTCTTAACGAAATGAGCTAAACATGAACAAGTTTTTAAAAATAAATAAACGAGTATAAACAAAAATCATTGACTATTTTAGTTCCATCCATTGACTGGTTCAACTAGATTCACTTCTCGAATTAATGGCAGTTGAGTAATTTGGGTTAGCATATAGAACATGAGATGTTAATGCTTGCACTTGTATTAAGGCATGTTTTGGTTATGTTTTGGGACCATATGCATAGTGATTGAATGACTCACTGAATGTGCAAATGGTGTGATTTGAACATACAAATGGTATGCAAATGTTGATTTTGAATGGTTTAAAAACATGAATGAATGTTGGTTCATTAACTTGAAAGTGTATAAGTTCATTTGGAGTGAATTGGTCCAAATGAGGCATGTTAGTTGAATTGATTTGGAATTGATTTAATGTAATATTTAGTAATGTTTGATATACGTTAAAGGAGATTTTTATGCAAGTTTCAAATGTGTCTTAAGGTGCTTTGAGAATGAAATTTTGGTAGATTTTGACATTTTGGTATTGAAGTATTGACACCTTGGCATAAGTATCGATACTTAGCTCCTTCAAACAAGTTTTCAAACTCCCAGAATGTCAATTTGGCATCGATACTTTGGTAAGGTACCAGTACCTATAAGGAAGTTTCGATACATTGATCCGAGTATCAATACTTTAGGATTTTAATTTGATTTTATGAAACATCAAAACTAAATTTGGTATTGGTACCTGCAAGTGGTATCGATACTAGTTGAGGAAATTTTGAGAACTTTGCAAATTGGTTCCTATCCATACTCGAGTTTATAAATGAGTTTCCGTAAGCTTGATTAAGTTTTGAAAAAGTGTAATTAGTGAAAAATAGTGGTATTTATGAGATGTCGATTGTTTAAATTGATTTATTTTTAGTAATTCTGATAGTAGTTATTTCAACAATTGTTGTGGCATCACATAGCTCGAACTTGACAATTGAATCGGGCAAAGGGTGTTACAGCTAAAAAAACTAAAATCTAAAAAAACCTAAACCAAAGAATCAAACTGATGAGTTACCAAAATCCATGACTATGACGAATTTTATTTCAATTCCCCATAAAAGAGAGAGCAAAAACCCAATCCAATAGATTATCAAGAGGAATAACATCAAGATACAAAATAATCTTATTACCTTGGAGATGGAGGGCTTTCCACCCCCTGTCATTGCCATTGCCTCTCCTGTTTGGCGGTGGTTTCTTATAATTTTCGGTTTCCTTCCTCTCTACTCCTCCTGAGTTGCCACGAAACTTAACTATGGTACGAGATATATAGTTGGAACAAAAGGGAGAAAGATGGTAGAGCATATACTTGCACAGCAGAAGATGGGGAAGTGAAACTTAAAAGCAATTTATATATATATACAGTTAAAAGTAGTTGCTTTTTTTGCATATTATTTGTCCTCCAACTTTTTCTGTTTGTTACAGGTGAAATTGTTCATTAGTTAGCAGCGAAATGGACTTTCAGCTCACTGGAGCCTTAATGAAATCTAAAGGTGTCCCTGCCTCCTTGCCCATCGTTTGATCGGCTTCGAAGTTTCTTTTTTAAAATCCAAGTTTGGATTGATCAATTTTTTATTCGGAAGATCGGGCTTGAATTGGTCCAAAATTATTTTATCTTAAATAAAATCACGGTTTATGTTAATAAATCAAGTGGAGTCATTTAATAAAACTCTCGATACTTCAATACCATGCTAGGTTATATTTTTGTGCCCGTATCTAGAAATATGTGAAATAAAGATGTCGGAAATTTGTACTTCAACCAAAAAAAAAAAAAAAAAAAAGTTGAAGTGAAACTTGTTCAATTTGATTTGTGGAGATAATTTTCCGTGCTTTTCTTGGATCTCTTGGCATTTTTTGTACATTCAACAATAACAGTTTCAAGAAAAAAAAAATTAATAGGTGTCATAAGTCTTATTCTTTTTAAAAATTAAGAATTTAATCATTCTACTTTTATTTTAAGGAATTTAATCTCTTTACTTTTCAGAATCGTTTAACTTTTTTTTATTTTTTATTTTGTTAAATTCAAGTTAGTTACAAACTCATTTTTTTAAATTACATGGCTAGCAAGTGAATTTTTTTATTTTATTTTAAAAGCAAATGTTAACATTTGGATCTAAATTTTAAAATTTAAAAAGTAGAGAAATTAAATTCCATGAAATATAAATACAGAGACTAAAAATTCTTAATTTTTGAAAAGTACATAAACTTGTGACACACTTTAACCTAATGATAATAATATTATTATTATTATTGTTATACATATCACCCAACTATTAAGTTGTTTGCATAAAATAAACGTAGCATAATTTGATTAAGATAGAAATGAAGTAAATGGCATCCTCTACAGAAATTGGGTTTTAAGCACATGTTTTTCCTGCATTAACTTATAAAATACCATCCCGGGGAGGATTTTGATGTATATTGGAACATCATATGCTTACACCAACCTATTGATTTTAAGATACAAATCAAGGATTTTCCTTGCTTTTCCTATTACACTTCCTTCACAAAACATATTCTGCACACTAACTAAACTCTTCAACCCTTTTGTTTATTACTATAATACTTACACTCTTTTAAATTCATTTACAAAACTCATAATTATTCTAGTTCTATCCGTCCACTGGTTCAACCAGATTCACTTCTCGATTTCGAAAAATTTACTTAAATCCAACTCGACAATTCTATTAGTTAATTTTCAGTTTAATCAATTGAATTGACTGATTTGATCGAGTTTAATCCGGCAAAAATATTTTCTTTTAAAAACAAAATCAAGTCAATTCAGAGTTTTGGAAAGGAAGTTAAACAAAATAAAAAATGAAAATTGGAGAGCACATATCATAGACCAAATCTGAATTAGGGGAATCCAAGTTTGGTAAAGGGCCCAATTTGCACAAAAAATGAAAACCCAAGGTTTGGTTGATGTTTCATGGCCCAACTAAAAAACAAAAAAACAGAATTTTCCCGCTAACCCCAAACGAGATTCATCACTCCATCCTTCTAGAGCTGAGAATTCTCTGCAAATCCCAGTAAATATGGAAGAAACAACAAAACCAAGAAGAAAAGCCAGCAACAGGAAACCCCTTACTGATCTCACCAATACAATCCCGTCCTCTCTTCCTTCTTCACAATCCTCCTCTGCTTCTATCAAAACCCAAATCAAATCCTCGCGCCCTTCGGATCTTAAATCCCTTCCTAGCAACCCCAATACCAGCCTTAAGCGCACCTCTAAGCTTACTCCCACTGACTCCACCAAAAATATAAATAATAATAACAATGACAAGAAGGAAAATGAAATTTGTCCGAGTGACAAGGCAAATCCGAGCTCCAAGCCGTCTCCGCCGTCAAAAACACCTTCCGTTTCGGGTAATTTTGATGGGTCTCGCTTATTTCTGGGTTTTGGTTAGATTTTTTAAAGTGGGATTTGATCTTTGGGTTATGGATTGTCTAGGGTTTTTACTTCTTGAATTTGGGTTTTCAGGTTCTGGAGAATGTTATTTTTTGTTTTAATGCTAATGAATTGATAACATTTTGCGACGATAGAACTTTGTTGGTTCAGTTTGAGCTATATAGATTTTCTTCTAAGATAACTCTATAGATATTTTAGTTACAATGCATTCCGTGCTGTGGAATTTTGTGAAGTTATCTAGACTCTAGACTGTAATTCTGTGAATTCGATTTATGTTACTGATCTATGGAAGCGCTTAATTTTAGAAATTATACGTGAAATGCATTCTATTCTGTACAACTGTCTTCTCAACCTCTTCTTTGTCCCTAGTTTTCTGGATTGTGCATTTATTTTGGGCCGAACAGATTGTACATTATAGCTTTGATCTTATGTATTTGTGATTGTGCAGATTTTGAGCCTTGTACAGTTTACAGGAGACGCACTGCTAAGAAAAAGAAGAGTCAAGGGAAGGAAGTTGCAGAGCCTTTGAGTAGCCTTTTTGAAACGAGGACTCCCAGCTTAAGGTGGTTTTCTTTTGATCAGTTTGTGCATTTAGTGATGGTCTTTGGATAGATTTTAGTCTTTCATGACTTTAGAAGGCAAAGGATACTCAAAATGTGCATGGTATGTTAGACATTGATGCAGTGAAATGGGATTTCACTGTTGTAATGTTGTCACTTTTATGTAATTGTAAAATATTAAATAGATGATGGAAGTGATCTTGATCTTTTGATCTCAACCCTTTTGGTGGTTACCTTTCAGGCAACGGCGATAAGATTATGACTCCAAAATTTTGATCAATAAAATGTGCCAAATAGTTGGACATTTGATACCTTGGTCATATATTCGAATAGTAGATAGTAGAAAGAAAAAAGCCTGAAGTAACTGTTAAATTGATTACAACGGTCTTTTTGTATTAATTTTCATTCATATATTCTCCACTTCTCTTTCGTAATTGAGTCTTGAAGGAGACAGAGTGTGATGAGACTGAAAGACTGTTGTTCCCTCATAAGAGTTTTGCTTTAAATGCCCGTGTTTTGTCATGTTTTTAAACATCCGTTTCCAATTAAGTCATGATACTTGCTGATCCAAGTTTCTTTCACAACTCAGAAAATGGCTTTTCACCACAAAGCCTGGGACATAAAAGTTTAAGATCCTTGAATTGTAGTATGTCATATTTTGGTATTGAAAATTTCGGTCTTGTATATTCAGATGTTTAGTCTTCTTTATGCTTTTTTTATTCTTACTCTTTGCCGTCATTATTAATCACTCTACTTGTTCCATGTTTCATTAATTTAGAAGATATCTTTTGTTTAATGTTTTCTCAGATTATGATGGGTCCTTCATTAACGCTGCTTCTCTTTATCTTTAATATAGGAAAAAGAAGGATGGAGATGGTGATATTGGTATCTCTAAATCATGCCCAATGCCATGTAAAAAGGTTCACTTAAAACTTCTCCTAATATTTTAATTTGATTTGTGTTGAATGGAAATCCTGCTACTGATCTTTGGTTTGGGATTATTTGGTCTTCATTAAGACAAATTTTAAATCCAGTAATCTGATCTTAATTATTGATCATCGATACATATCTGTACAGTGTTCTCCCTTGAACTTCTATTGCTGTTTACTCCAGCAGGCTGCAGCAATGGAGTATTCCCCATTTTACTTCATCAAATGAATTTCTCTCCAAATTTACTACATTTTTTGTTGTTGGAGCATTAAAATGTCAGGAATTTTTGTTAGTGTCTATGCCTTGTAAACTTTTCATTTATTTCTAGAAGATTTGAGGCAATACTTAAAGGCAAATAGACCAGTCTTGGTTTTCTCACAGAGCTATAGAGTGGAATTTAATCTAAATCTGGCTGAAGCATCTTTCAGGAAGCAAATCAGCCATATCCTGCAACTTTACTCTGCACAAATTACATTATATTATCAGTATTAGTTGTTATGTATTGATGTTTGCTTTTGCATTAACTCATATCACTTGCGTTTGTCCCTTATAAGCTTTTTTCTTTTCCTACTCAAGCATATGCATCCTTAAAAAGATAATGTGATTAATATGTATTGAACTGAGCTTATTGGATTGCAATGTCTCCACAGAAGCAATGCCGAGACAAGGCTGAGATAAATGCTTCTAAGCTTGACTTGCCTCAAGATTTCATCAACAAACAAAGAGCGTATTTTGCGGAGGTTGATGCATTTGAACTGGAAGAGGAGGTCGCATCAGGTAATGAGTCGAACTAGATGAAAAAAGGTATAGAACTGAATGAGTTAGGATAATGCAATTAAGATGACCTAACCCTGTAAAACTCTCTGTATATAGTTACCAAAATAACCATCTTACCTTAGCTATATCATCACCACGAGAGTCTTGTTTACAGTAGTTTTATATTGGATTTGGCATTCTAGTCTTGTTTACAGTAGTTTTATATTGGATTTGGCATTCTATTTTACTATGTTTAGCAAAAGGCTTTTTGATTCCTTTGCGATTTGTGAATTATTGATATCATGTTATTGAGGAACTGCTTGTCAAATATGTGTTGACCAAAATGATTTTGGTTTATAGGAGGGGGTGATTAGTTGACCTGTCGAAAGACCGGGTTAGGTTTCTGAATTACAAGATTTTAGCTATTTTGATTCGATCAATTTTTCAACATAAATAGCATCAGAAATAACCGGAAAAAAGGTGTGGTCAAGACTCAAGACCTAATAATGTGACAAGAAATGGGATAGTGGATACTCTAAATTTGCGTGTTGTGACATGGAAATGTAGCTGTTCCATTGCTTTAGTTTCTACCAATGAAGCAATTAGGGTGGGGTGTAGTTCAAATTATTATTGCTTTGGACTTTCAACTCAATGGAGCCTTAATGAAATCCAAAGGGCCCTGCCCCCTTGCCCATCGTTTGATCGGCTTCGAAGTTTCCTTTTAAAATCCAAGTCTGGATTGATCAACTTTTTTTATTCGGAAGATCGAGCTTGAATTGGTCCAAAAGTTTAAAACATTATTTTATATTAATATTTATATTTCATAATTAATTTTAAATAACTTTTTTTATTCTTTAACAGTAGGTTGGGTTGGGATGGTTCAGCTTGAATTTGGGTTGGGTTAGTTTTAATATTATATTGTCTATATATATAATTGTTCAATCTTGACTATGCTTAAAATAAGAGTTTAAAATTTTATGTAATAATATTCATATTTATAAATGCAATTGCATGAAATATTTTAAATTATGTTTTAAAATTTTAAACTATTTTAATTACATCGTCAAATTATTGATGTTGTATTAACATGTAAAATTTTATCTAGCATAATTTAAAATGAAATTTGTAAAGAAAATAAAAAAGTTAAATCACTATTTGAGGTTTAAACTAGGCAATTTTTTTTAATTTTTACCGTTTATAATAATAAATATTAAAAACTTTAACCACTAAAATTTAGCAACTTTGAAATTAAAAATTTTAAAAATAAAATAAAATAAAATACAAAATCTATATAAAAACAAACGAAATAAAAAAAAGGGTTAAATTCCTAAAATCATCTTGAATATATTTTTATGGATTTTTTTTTCGATGCAATATTAAGAGTAAAGAAAAAAGCTAACATAGTTCGAATCCATGTCAAACTAGCATCTGACAAAAGTTTTAACCATCACTCCATTTAATTTAAGATTATTTTTACAAAATTTGTATGTTATATGTTTAGTATGGGATAATCTTGTAGTTTAATATATGAGACGAATTTTCATAAATTTTTATTTATAAAATTTATTGATGAATATTTTATATAATTGGTAAATATTTTAATAAATTTTTTTTAATTTCATTTGTTGTATAATTTTATATGCATATATTAAATATTTTTAAAAATATTGATAAATTCGAAAAAGTAAACCAAATGGATCAATAATAATATATATTAATTTTATTAAAAAATATATGCTCTTCGATGGACTACCTTTGATCATATTCAACTTTTCTTTACATCGTGCCTAACATTGTACGACAACTCAAGCTTTTTCGCTTGATACGAAAATAATACATAATTTTCATTTATGAAATAAATGCAACTAAAATTGATTTATGAAATAAATGCAACTAAAGTTGATGCTCTTTATATTCCCACACATATAGATTATGGGGCATTTACAACATGGCATCAGGGCGAAGCCAGAACAAATTTTTAGGAGGTCGAATGAAATTTTAATTTTTTATAATCTATATTTTTATAATTTTTAAAAGATTAAATTGAATTTTTATAATTTTAAATGGGCAAAAGTATAATTTTACCAATTTAAAATTTTTAAAAAAATTTAAGGGCCTAAATAAAAATTTTATATTTTAGGGGGTCCTACCAGCCCCTAAATCCGCCCCTGCGTGGCATAACAATTTTATAATATAAATGTATAGGCAAAATATGATTTTGTTGAAAAATAAAATTGTGTTAAAAACAATTATAATGAATGGAGTTTAAATCTTATGATTTTTCTAGACTTATTAAAATGAAAAAAATATAAATATCCTTAAAATAAAATTTATTCATTTGTAAAAAAGTTGACTTTTGGTTATTTTTATTCCTTCGAAAACAATAATAAAATTGTTTTGATATTTTTATAGTTAAGTCGAGAGAGTAAGAATATTACCAACTCAGTAAAATATTTTATATGTGATGTAGATAAATAAAAAAATAAATTGAATAAGCAAACTAATTTCTAAAACATACAATATAAAATAAAATAAAATAAAATAAAAGAACAAAATACAGCTCGAATAAATGAAAATGTACAATAAAAATTGAAGTATAACCTGATAACTAAATTTGCGAGCATAAAGGATGTTGCTAAGAACAGACATCGTACAATCATACTGGTGTATGAGTAGGTGGACAATTCTCTAGGAATTAAATAATAAAATAGAACACAAGAAGATGATTACACAGTTTAGTTTTCTTACATCTGTGAAAGTTAGCTCAGTTAGAAATATTCTCTCTCTTCAATAATTATAAATTGAACCTACTCAATTACACACACCGTGATTGTTTCCCTCACCCTTATACTTTGAAGATACACTACTCTCATCACTATGAACACTTCTTGTGATCATAACAAGCAAAACTAGAATATTCTCTTACAAAAATAGCACTCTTACAAAAATATTCTCTTAAGACCAAAGTAATTGCCTAACTATTAGTACATTTTTCTAGGCAAGTTTATCAAATATATAGATGTCGATTTCGAGACTTGCTTACATAGAATATCTAATACAATCCCAATAAAACAGTAATATCATAAAAACAATACAATACAATGATAACATATGAGATAAATATGATTTTTTGGCAACTCAACATTAGAATCACGATCCAATCCAAATTCCATAATACAAAAGATTGCTTTAGAGAGTTTCAATCCATCAATTACCAATATTCATATTATCAATAGAAAGATCATCTATAATGGGCTAGATATTCATCATATAATCAGCATAACCTAAAAATAAGGTTCAATAAATTGTCAATACCTAAATATAAAAATTGTCTCTACACAGATTTGATGGATATAAGTGTACTCTCACTAATACTAAGTTGTCAATTTTAAATTTCTCAACAAAATTCTAGTGATGAGTTAAGTTTGTAATAATGGAGGTTTAAGTTAGAATTTAATTTGTTTGAGATATGTTTATTAATATATACATTGTCTAAATAGAAAACATTTTGTTATTTAATAAAAATTTGGATTAAACGAAGTCGGTCCAAGTCTTTTATTATTTAATTTAAATTTGAATTAAATCGAATTAGTTCAAGTTAAAAAATATATTGTCCTAGCCTGATTGAGATGAATTTAGTATATGGAGTGAGTTGTTTAATCCATAAACAAATTTAATCAATAAATAAATATTTATTTAAATTTAATTATAAAATAAAATTTTAATATTTCACCATGATTTAAATAGCAAAATGTGAGCTTTTAAGCCAAAGCGAGCTTCGACAAGAAATTGGATGTTATTGAGATTAGATGTGGGTGAAGGCATATAATTAACACTGAATTGTTTAGGTTGACTAGCTTATTCTAAATTACATTAATTAAGTAAATATAAGCAAGAAATGTCTTCATACGCATGGTGAAACAGTTGGATTTTAAAACCAAAAAGCATTGATTAAAAATTTAAAAAAAAAAAAAAAAGGTTCAAGTGATAAATTCAAACCAAAATCATTTGAAGATTTACTGAAGATGGTATGGATGGGTTTGGAACTTGGAGGCTAAGCAAAACATGCAAAAAGCTAGCAAAAGAAGCACTATATATATATATATATATATAACCCCCAAAAAGAATAAGATAATGCAAATGAGTTAATAGAGGTATACAAACTAACCTTTAAAGACAAGACATTGATTCCTTTTACATTGTTCCAATATGACTATATCACTTTATGCTATTTTGTTGTAGTCAAACAAAGTGGTTAACTTGTAGGAATCTCCGACAAGATGTCTTTCTAAGGACGACTAAAATGGATGGCATTGCCTCTCTTATTTTTCCTCCATCTCCACGTAGTAGGTTAACTTAATTAAAACTGTAATTTAATCTTCGTATCATAAAATTGAAAAAATAAAAAAAATAAAAACAATTTTTTATGTTTGATGTTGGTGTAAATATATAAATTTGATTGTGAAAAACATGATGATAGCTTATATGTTATGACCTGGTTTTCGGGTTGGTCTAACATTTTTCGAGATGAATCACTTTTGATTATGGTAATGGAGCAAAATGGAGGTGAATATTACTAAATTTATCATCGCTTCACAGTTGGCATGTTTTATTCTACCGCCTCTTGCTCCACTATATAGAGATGTTGGTTACATTCATTCTCATTCTATCCCGCTCCGCTTCAATTTAAATTTTATTATTTATCTTTAATATTTTCAATATTTTTAAAATCAAGTAAATATTTAAACATAATTCTTTTAAAAAATATACAAATATAAAATATATGAATTTTTTTCTATATTATGTTGTTACTTTTTAACCTTTTAATAGTTTATAAATAAAAAGATGAAATAATAATTTCATATAGTGGAGTAGGTCAGAGTGGGGCAAACAATTACTATAATTGCTCCATACCCATGATTCAAAAGAAAAAAAATCCACCCCACCCTGCCTCACATTCACTTTTCAAATGAAAAATTTGCTCTATTCAAAATAGATTAATTCAGAATTCATCTGATGGTTCGGATTTTTCTATCCCTAATCCGACCGCACATCAAGAGAAGTTTATCCGAACTATAAACCAACCTAATTCCATAGAATAATGAACCATATAAGCTCCTTCAATCAACCATATACTGGAACTCTGCCCATATCTCAACTTATCTCCTCCAAATTCTATAAACCCAATACGTAACTCTCAACATCCTTGTAATATAAACCACCCGCAACTTATCTTACATTAACAAAACAGGTTTCCACTAACATTGTAATTAACCTTACTTTTTTGCACAAATGTATAGCACATGAAATAAAACTGGAGTTCAGGTTATAGTATAGGTGTGATATTGGTTGGATTTGATTTTTTTTATTTAAAATTTTTAAATAATTTATCATAATTCAATTTGACTCGACTCGATTCTCAATTTTTTATAGTAATTTTTTATTTTGATTTTTTAGACTTATTTTAATAAAATGAACTTTTTTTATGGCTTTTTAATATTATTTGACGAAAATTCAATTTTTTTCATAAATATTTCTAAAAGATAATACTTTTTCAAGAACTTTTAAATTATTTTTATTATTTTAAAAATAAAATATTTATTTTTATATATTAAAAAATTAAAATTAATTATATATTAAATAAAAATAAAATTCATTTCATTTTTAAATAACTGCAATTTTTAAACTTACACTCTATAAATCATTCAAATACCATAGTCCTAACAGATATTCAATTTAATCCATTTTTCTCTCGGTCCTAGTAAAAACTGCCCGTTGGCATCAAGCCCCATGTAGTACTGTTGCTTCATCCATAACAGTACGAAGGAAAAAAAATAAAGAAAAAGAAAATCCAATTACTACATATATTTATTACACTTACAGTTAGAGGTGTCTGTGGGTTGGGTCACGTTCGGGTCAGATCCTATTAAAATTTTAAGCTCGTTTATTAGACTCGGCTTAAAAAATAGGTTTAAAATTTTACCCAAACTCGGTTCAGAAAATTGCTAAAACTCAAGCCCGGCTCGCCTGTATTATTTATATATATATATTAAAAAAATAATACATCAAAAATACTAAAACATTAAAATAAATATTTTCTAACAAATTGAAAATAAATTAAAATACAATATGTATACTTAAATAACACTGATATGGATGTAACTTAACAAGCAAATGCCTCTAAAATAGTAATAAAAATAATAATAAAATAAGAGTTACATAATATCCAAACAATAATAACAAAATAGTAACATCATAGTTGTGAAATAATAGTAAAATAGTGAAAAAAAATAAAAAAAATAGTAAAAACAGCAAGAAAACAGTGAAAAAAACAGTTTTTTTTTTTTTTGCATAATTAGGCCGGGCCGGGCTTAGGGCTAAAAAAAACCTTACTTGAGTACCAGTCCATTTTCTAAATAGACATTATTTTTCTCCCAAACTTATTTTTTAGACATATACTTTTACCCAAATCTTTTCACTTTTCGAAGGACCCGACTCGAACTATGGACAAGTCTACTTAAGTCATTCACTATTCACATTTCGTTATACCTAAATAATTAAAATTTTTTAAAAGGTAAATTAGTGATGTCACATAATTTACTATTGTGGCGTTAAATACAAATTTTATTTGTATTTATGATTTTCTTTTGTCACCATATTCATATGCTAATAACATGTATTGGGTAATTTTAATATATTTTTATATATCGTATTATTTCATATTGTTAATATCATATATTTATATAGTATGTCCAAAATTATTAGATCAGTATATCTCTTGACTTAGTTTAAGATGAGACTTCCAAGGGCTAAACTCATATTAAACTTGTTTAAATGTCAAATTATTTATCTAAACTTCAAAGTTTTATCAAAAATTAAGAGAGATTGAACAAAGTATTAAACCTAAAAATTAATATGTGCAAGAAAATTAAACCCATTTAAAATATAAACTGAGGTCAATTTCCAATATTCAAAATTTAACTTTATTCTAATCCAATCCCTTTTCAAATTTAATAAGATAAGTTTTCATTTATTTCATGATGTAATTTATTTTATATAAAAATTAAATATATTGTACTATAATATAAAAATATGTAAATTATTTAGGTTTAAAAATTTAATAAAAGAAAAAGAATATATAATGGTAGTAAAAAGTATATATAATTACTAAATATTAAATAAAAATAATTATATTTTTAAAAAATAAAAATAAGTTCAAAACCTAAACGGGTTTTGATTAACCATTTAGATTTAATTTCATCAAACATCCTTAAATTATAACTCTCATTCTAAATTAGGTCTCAAATTTTAAAACATTCTAATTATATCCTCAAAATATCAATGTTATAGGTCCTCTTATTACTAAAACCATTAATTTGACCATTAAATAAGATATAAATCTTTTATGATAAAATTTAAAATGAATATTGTAAAACCCTTGGTTTGAGGTTTTTAAAACTTTTATAGAAATTGTCGTTTACTTTCTCTTTTTCGGTTTTACTTTATGTTTAGTTTCTGATTTTAAAATAAATGCAGCCTAAAATTTACAACTTTTCCCATATTCAGGCCTGAATTTTTTATTGGTTCAAGTTAAGCCTTAAACTTGACAATTGTTTCCACATTGAGGTGTAAACTTTTTTTTTGTGTCCAAGTTAAGCCCTGGACTTGACAATTGTTCTTACACTGAGGCTTAAATTTTTTTTCCAAGTTATTCCTTGAAAACCTAAAATTTAGGCTTCAATGTGAAAACAATTGTCAAGTTCAAGAAGTAACCTGGACAAAACAAAGTTTCAAACCATAATGTGAGAACAATTACCTAATTTAGGCCTCAATTTGGGAACAATTGCCAAGTTCAAAACCTAACTTGGACAAAAAAAAAAAAAAAAAAAAAAAGCCCCAGTATTGAAAAGGCTTAATGACAAATTTGGCCACTATTGTTTACATGTTTTGTCAAAATAGCCCTAATTGTATTTTTGAACCATTTTTTACCATCAACCTTTGTTTTTTTTTTTTCAAATTGCTTTTTTTAACAGATTTGATGAAAGTATCATTAAAAAAGTTAACGGGATGAGTTGGAATTTTATAAGTGGAATATTTTTAATGAGATGTAATTTATTACTTAGATAACCTAATAAAATAATTACATGTGAAAATAATAAATTAATTAATTAAGTTAAAAATTAACTCTTAATTTAAAGAAAATAAACATAATTATCTAAAAAAAAGTTTCAAAATGAATGCACATATTCAATATTTTCGATTTGATTTAATAATTATCTTTTCGAATACTCTCAGTAAACAAACGTATACATTCTTTTTGAACCTTTTTTATTATATAATTACGTTTATTTTCTTCAATTAAGAGTTATCTTTTTAATTTCATATATTATTTATTTATTTATTTAATTATTTTTCACATGTAATTATCTCATTGGGTTACCTAAATAATAAATTACATCTCATTAAAAATATTTTACATCATCCATGATAATTTTTTTAACGGTACTTTCATCAAATCTATTAAAAATACAGTTAAAAGAAATAAAAATTGATGGCCAAAAAGGGCTCAAAAATACAATTATGACTATTTTGACAAAACATGTAAATGTTAGTATTTGTCATTAAACCTATTTTAAAAATTTTATTAAAATTATTCATGCACAAACTGATGCATAATATTTCAGTGGGTGCAATTAGAATTAGGTGAAATGAACTGGTGTAATAGATAGTATTAAAAATTTTATCGATACGAAATAGAGTTGATCGTTCCAGTTTTCTACTAGAATGATGCGCATTGACCAGTGTAACTGGAAACAATATGAAACTAACTACATTGAATAGAACACCTTCCAAAAAATACAAACATGTTAATATGAATTATTTATCTTAGATTAAACTTAATTTGTAGCGTTAGGTATTCGTTAAGCACATAAATACAAGGAATGTCAAAAATTATTAATCATATTTAATTTAGTAGAGAGATGGTAACATATATTTGCAACCGTGTGAGGAGTCATGCAAGATCGAAACGTGAAGTAGATTTTAGGTTTCAACCAATATTTGGGATATGTTTAGCTTTGGAAACTGAATTATGAGCCATCTTTAATGGCTTGACTCTAATCTTGGATCATGACAAAGTATTGATGAACATAGATAGTATGGAGACAGTTTGTGCTATTCAAGACACCTGTTATAAGGACTCAAATTCTATTTTGATCAAGCAAATTCAACAGTTATTAACAAATATAGATCAATGGCACATCCAACAAATTTCGAGATAAGATAAAAAAGTTGCAGACCGTCTAACAAATTTCGAGATAAGATAAAAAAACTATTGCCTTTTTCGTTTGTCATGCTGCTTAATTTTCTCCATTACATCAACGAATTCTTTGCAACAATCATATTTAACATGAAAAACTACAAGAAACATTAATTATCCCCTTTTATTACCTCCAGGTTTAGGTATTAGTAGGTACATAAATACACAAATTGTATGGAGTTAATTTAGCATTGATTGGATGAATCCCCTTTATTTAATCTCTAGCGTTAGGTTTTCATTAAGTATAATTACGAAACCCCTTCGCATGCAAATGTTGACTATCCATCAACAAAAACATTAAAGCAAACTATCTATTAAACAAATTAATAATAATAATAATAATAATAATAATAATAATAATAATAATAATAATAATAATAATAATAATATATCAAACCTCTTTGACGAAACCTCCAGGCTTTAACTTATCAAAGGCTTGCTCTTGTTTCTGTTAATTATACTACTCATAAAATAAAGGTTTAACCAATACCTTAATAAATTTTTTTAAAAAAAAAAGTCAAATTAGGCTTTAAAAAAAGTGTACTTATTGAATCTTTAATGAATAAAAAATAACTAATTACTTCATTTCATTAATTAATCTTTAATGTTGTAGATGTAGATGGCTACTAGCCACCAAAAAATACCACGTGGCATGCTACATGTGTAATAGCTTGATTTTTAGTGGTGTCAAAAACAGTAGTTCGAGGCCACCAAATCTAGCAAGTAAGCTCATAAATTTTATTATTTAATATTTACGATTCAAATATGGTTTTAAAAAGATTTTTGAATCGGTAATTTATGTTTTATAATAAATTTTTAGGTTCGAGTAGTAAAATCCTAGGTTAAGTGGTTTTACAAAGTGAGGTATCGGGACCTCGTTTCTATAAACCGAGCTGTAAATTTTTTATAAATATTTACGAAGTGAAATTAAGGTGGTATTAAAGTATTGTTGAAAAACTTTAACGTTTCGATAGTTAATTAATTAAAAAGGACTAAATTGTAAAATATGTAAAATTTAATCACTATTTGATTAAATGGGTAATTGATAAAGGAAAAGGGACTTAAATGGTAATTAAACCATGGTCAAAGTTTCGGTGGTGTTATGATTGATTCCACTAGCTTTTGGATTAATTGTTCTTTTAGTCCTAATAAGTTTGGGATTAAATTGTAAATAAGTTTATTTAGTTAGAATTTAATTAAATTGAAGGACCAATTGTGAAATTAAACCTTCCTTTGATGGTCATTGTGTCATATATTTATGTGATTTACAAATATGGGCATAGATTTGGTGTTTAAAATTAATTATTAATTAAGGGTAATATGGTAATTTGATAAATTAAATAAAATTAAAATAAAAACATAAGAAAAAAAGGTGTGGTTATCATCTTCTTTCCCAAATACAACCGAAAGCTTCCATGAAAATAGAGCTAAGGTTTGGCGAAGCTTTAAAATTCAACCGGTAAGTGATTTTCGTCATGTTTTTAATAAATTTTATGTTTTTAAGATCGTTGCAACTAGATCCAGTTAGCCTGTACCTTCGATTTTGAAACTGTTAAAGATTTTAAAAGTTTCCATTGATGAACTTTGTGATTTTTGATATTAAATGATGAATTTAAGATGTTAATTGTTATTTAAAAGTATTTTATTAAGTGATTTTTGATGAATTTTCTGGTTAGGGACTAAATTGTTGAAATAGTATAAATACAAGGGTTTGTTGTGAAATGATTACAAAAATGGGATGTATTGAATGCTATGAATATTCGGCTAGCTTGGATTTGTATTAAAAATGGTTAATTTGCATGTTTTGGGTTCAGGGACTAAATTGAATAAAAGTAAAACTTTAGAGGTAATTTTGTAAAAATGTCAAAAATACTAAATTACATGAAATGAATTGTTTTATTGTCTAAATTAATATATTGAATGAAATTATTAATTTAGATCAAGATCGGGTGAAAAATTGAGGAAAATAGAAATTACCAAAATGCCATTGAATCTTGGTATTTCTGCAATTTATTTGGGTAAGTTCGTATGATTAAAAATTAATATTTGTATTAATTTGATGACTGGCATTATGCAGTTATTTTATTGCTGAAAATGAATTATTGTTGGAATTATAATATTGAATTAAATATTCGGGTTGCATGGAACGCAAGATTTGAGTACATTCGTTATTTGGCGTATGACGCTATTGAAGGAAGATATTGGAAAATTACCCAAGTAAACTGGAGTTCAGCATTTGTTGTGAATTCTCGTGTTTTACTTTCTGTTTAGCTCTTACGAGCTTCTGTTCAACTCTTATGAGTTTCTGTTCAGCTCTTATGAGCTTTTGTTTAGCTTTCGAGCTTTTGTTGGCGTATCTGTAAGACCCAGATCTTATGAGCTTCTGCTAACGATGTACTCTTATCGTGTGTCTGGTAAGTGAGGGTAGTGAGTTTTTTTCGAATTAGGGGTAATTGTTTTAACTGTTCTATACCAATTCTGGTTCTTTAGGTAATGTGATTCTGGGTTGTTTGGCAGTGAATCGTGTGGAACAAATTTCTTCTCATGCAAATTCGTAGTCGGGTTTGTTCGTGAAGTTGGGTAAGTATCGAACGTTTGAATTTCATTGTTGAAGGTTTCGTTTGTTCGATTTAATTGTGGATTAAAACTGATTTTGGGAGAGCGTAATGTTGTTTGTAAGTTCTGGTGGACTTGAGATTGTTTACGCGTCAAAATCGAACCAGGTGTGTACCCCTAACACGAGAAAATAAGGTTAGACGAAAGCCAAAAATTAGGTTTGTCGATGCCACACGGGCGTATGGATGGTCATGTGGCTGGCCGTGTGCGAGACACAATCGTGTGATTGATGAATATGTGGCCATGCGCATGACATGACCGTGTGACGGTATGAGTCACGGCCATAAGGGCGAGGCCAGAATGGGCATGTGGGCCCACACGGGTGAGCCACACGGGTGTGTGGGTTTTGGACCAAGCCGTGTGGGCCACATGAGCAAGGCCAAGTTGTGCGTGTAGGCCACATGGACATGTGGGCCCACGCGGGCAAGCTACATAGGCATGTGAGCCCAAAATTCTAAAAATTTCCCTAAGGTCGCACGGGTCGTTCCGATCGATTGTGGGCTTACTGTATAATCGGTAAGGGCTAACCAAACCTTGTTTAATGTGATTTGATACTCTGATAGTCTGATTTGAGTAGGAAACTAATATATATGTCTGACTGTACTGTTAAGTAAGTATTTATCTGTATACGAGCATGTTAAACATGTTTATTTTGCTATTTTTGCATCTATATTCCGTATCTGTGTTTGGGGTGGTATTTGTATATATGGAGGAAGTGATCTGTACGGTGACCTTTCGTCTATATTCTGGCAGCTTGACTGCATATTATCTGTGATGTGTTGTATCGACATTATATGGTGTGTAGGGATAGGTGGGTGTTTTTAACCCCACATGGTGTGATGAGATGGACGGAGATGGTGTGTAGAGGATGGGGTAGGATTCTCATGACGTCCCGATCTGTTATCCATTATCCGATTCTCGATATCTGCTTCATTATGGACTTAGGTCCGAATCAGATCTCGATCAGATATGAAATTCTGTGCATGTTGCATGACTATCTCTGTTGGGTTACACACTATTTTGCAAAAATTCACATCTGTTTGTCGGTTTTGTTCAGGTAAACCACAGACATAGGCGGGTCGGTGTGACAGAGGCTCAGCGGTGACCACTTGATGGAAACTGTTTTCATTATTATTATTTAATGGTTTTACTGAAATTTCAAGTTTTCATGAAAGTTTTGTAATTTTTAGACTCTCCGGACTTTTTGGACTGTTTGGTTTGAATTTTTGAGTTTGATTGCGTTATGGTTTCTAAACTACGATGATTCGAAAAAATACGGGTTTTACGCGAACAAATTTTTTTTTTGAAACACAAGCGTGGTTTTGTTTTAAACGGTTTTCAAACTTTTACTGCGAAATAATTGGTTAAATTTAAAGAACAACATGTAACAGTTTCAGTAAACTTGGATGTTTTATCAAATAACTAAACATTGTTTTATCGAAGTATCATCGGTTTCAAAATCTTTTTTTGTAACAGTCTTGGATTCGGCTATAATGTCTAAGTTGGGTCTAGGGTGTTACATAAAAAAAATTGCATATTTTCTTAATTTAGCTATTAGGTTTTCATTAATAAAAAATAAGAGTCAATTGAGGCTTTAAAAAAGTGTAATTACTGAATCTTTAATGAATAATTATTAGTTCATTTCATTAAGAGAAACCATTAATTGATTAATTTAATCATTAACGACGTTGATGTAGTTGACAGTAACCAACATAAGATGCCACGTGGAAGGATATTGATGTGGTATGTTAGGTCAACAATTTTTTCTAAATAAATATATTTTCAAAAATTATAAATAATTAAAAAAATTAATAAAAATTACATCTTGAATGAACTTAGACATTGGTTGTCAAGGTTTATTTGATTCTGGACAATATTTTGTCCAGATTCATTCTAGATGAACTTAAAACTATTTATAAAAAAATATTAATAATTATTTAAAATTAAACAAATAAATTTTTTTATATATTTAATTTTTATTAATAATTTATATATATTTGAATTTAAAAAGTTCAAAGTAAAAATTGAAATAGTAATTTTTATATTCAACATTTGTATATGTAAATTATTATTAAAAATGATTGGAATTGTATATAAAAATTATTTTACAGTCTTTTTGCATTGTAATAATTTTGTAATTAATTATTAATAATCAACCTTGCAACAATATCATGCTTTCATTTTGCTAGGAGAAGTGGGTATAAATTATTAATAATTATATAAAACCTCAATTGTCATTTATCTTCTTAACCCGTTTTCTCACCTTACTTTGCCTTTCAAAACATTGTTGACAATGGATAAAAGGGGTGTAAGCTTTAGCGACATCTATGAACGAGTACAACAAATAATTTTAAGAAATATTTTATAATTTTTAATAGTTGTTGTAGTGCTAATGATATTTAGTGTGTAATTTTTTTAAATATTTTTAATATATTTTTTAATTTTTATGTTTCTTATAATATTTTTTAAATATTCCATTAATTTTTTAATATTTTTAATAATGTTATATATTTAAAAAGATTCATAATTTTTTTACAAATTTCATATTTTCATAACTTATTATTTTTAATAACCTTTTGCAATTTTAACTATTTTTATATATTATATATTTTTTGTAATTTCTAATAGTTTTTATATATTTTTATATTTTTGCACTTCAATATTTTATAATTTTTATGATTTTTTTTTAATTTTTTAAAGATTTTAAATATAAAATATCATTTTTCGTCACGTGGTATAATCTTAGCATGCCACATGGTGAAAACATTTAGAAAAAAATGATTGTTGTTACTTTGTAACGATTCACTGTTAAATTTAATGATAAAGAGTTTAATTAATTGTAATTTTAATGTTTAAGGGCTTGAAAAAAATATGAAATCTAATTAATTTTTGAAAAGTTGGGGGGCTTTTAAAACCTTTTAATCTTTTTTTGATAATTGGGAGAGAGGAATAAAGTTGCTTGGAATCAAACCCAAATTTCTATACTTGCATTAATATAGCTCTTGCCACCGTATCACGAGATTATTAGCCACTGTCTTTTCAACTTTTTAATTATATTTAAAAATAGATAACTCTAAATTCCTAATACTAAAATATAATTAAATCATCAAAATTCTGAGGATCATGTGTTATCTAGAACTAATGCTGGGTCCTCACAAATGAAGAGAGTTTGAAATCATCAAAGCGAATATGCTGAAGATCATGGTTTAGGTTAAAATCCTTGCGTATTTTCGTTATCGGAGATCTCAAGTCTTCACCAAACCATAATTAAATTAATTAATTAAGCTGTCTGAATGTGGGGTACAATGGCTTTGAAATTTTGATACCCATCAACACTGCCTTTCTTCACAATTTGAGGTCAAACATGTCACCAACTCGTTGAGAATAGATCTTTTCAAACTAAGTAAAAGACGTGTTTTAAAGTTTTAACCCTGCAAGATTTTGTGTCAAACTTTACTAAGTAATTGAGTAAATTAGTTAGATCAAAGAGTAAACCGGTTATTCTATTAAAAGTTTTTCTCATTTCTAATGTTTAAAACTAGTTCTTGTACGCTAGAACGATGTATACATGGCACACAATGTATAACAGCTTGATTTTTTTGTCAGCTATATTTGTTTTTAGCTATAGAATGGGATGAAATTTTTAATAGAAATGACTAATTCCCTTTTTAATTTAACATTTAGGGAATAATTTACTTATTTTTCTAATAAATGAGACAAAATACAATATGACTTATAATACAAAGACTTCCATAATACTTTCATCCGTTTTAACTAGTTATGTCTTCATCTACAAGTTTTTTCATCCGTAATTAAATCATTACTCAAAAATAAACTTGGAGTTTAATTAAGGCGATATGTGTAAGCATATTTTTTTAAAAATATATAAAATGAAAAATGTAAATGAGATATTTGTACTTATAAACCACTCAAATTTGACTCTAAAAGAACTAGAATTTAGGTTGATTATTGAAGAAGTCGAACTCGATTAGTTTGAGAATCTAGTCCGACTTATTTATTTATTTTGATAAAAGTCTGATTTATTATTATTTTAATTAGTATTGAAACTTATAATTCAAAATCGAGTTGGTGTTAGTTTTTTTTTTTTTTTTTTAGAAAAAGAAAAAGTAATGAAAATTTTAAATTGAAATCAAGGTGGAGTTATGAAGCAAGCCAATTTAAGAATGCTAATGCTTTGAGTAATTAATAAGGCTAATCAAACTTAAGTTGAAGCTGATGTAGAAATAATCTATATGAAGTCAAGCACCAAAGTTTAACTAGTTGTTGGTTAATCAAGCATTAGTAAATAAAAATTTACCTTGAACTAAGTTTGACTTAAGCTTCTTACTTGAGGTAAGCTTAGCTGGAATATATGTATGTAACAAATATAAGATTCAAATAAATTAGGAATAGTCAAAAAAGAGTTTCTTTTTAATAGTTTTAAATTATGTAAAGTTTTGTTTTTTGAGGACGTAAAATATGGCATGCACATTGTGAAGATCAGTATTTAATTAACCTTGAGAACATCTCTATATAAAGCGACGATTTGCAAACCTTAAACTCACATTTTTACTTGAAATTAGTCCTACATATGGCTTCTTCTTTTTCCAAGTTTTCCCAGACTTTGCTTCTCCTTGTGGTTTTCTGGGGAATCACCAGCAGCAGCAATGCTCAACTTTCAACCGATTATTACTCAAAATCATGTCCAAACTTGTTTTCAACTGTCAAATTCACTGTTCATTCTGCTATAATGAAAGAGGCCCGCATGGGTGCTTCACTGCTTCGACTCTTCTTCCATGACTGCTTTGTTAATGTAATTTCTTCTACACCCAAAATTCAAACTTTTTATCATACTTGGAGGGCATGTTCTTGCTTTAGTATCATTATTTGAAATATCATTCATCGTAAATGTTTAAAACATAAGACCTTTTCATTGAAAAGTAAGGATTTATAGGACACATTTTCTCACATCCCGATAATAAGGTATAATTGTGGGTGATAGGGATGTGATGGATCATTGCTACTGGACGATACGTCGTCGTTCACGGGAGAGAAAAATGCAGTCCCAAATCGAAACTCAGCTCGGGGATTCGATGTGATTGACGACATCAAGTCTGCAGTAGAGAATGTTTGTCCCGGTGTTGTTTCTTGTGCAGATATATTGGCCATTGCTGCTAGGGACTCCGTTAAAATTGTAAGCCCTCCTACTAAGTATATATAAAAGCGTAGTTGATAGAATTAATATTACTCATTTGGTACATATATGTATGTAGTTGGGAGGACCCCATTGGGACGTGAAGCTTGGAAGAAGAGATGCAAGGAGTGCAAGCCAGGCTGCTGCAAATAATGGCATTCCTGCGCCAACTTCCAACTTGAACCGACTCATTTCCAGGTTCAATGCTCTTGGTCTTTCCACCAGGGACTTGGTTGCTTTATCGGGTTCGTCCTCTCTCTAAATATAAATGTTTATATTCCGTATCTTGGATCAATATTTGTAGAATCATACTGTAAATTGTTCAGGAGCACACACAATTGGACAAGCAAGATGCACATCTTTCAGGGCTCACATATACAACGAGAGCAACATCGATCTTTCCTTTGCTAAAACCAAGCAAAGCAACTGCCCAAGATCGAGTGGGTCAGGGGACAACAATTTGGCCCCGCTTGACATCCAGACTCCAACATATTTTGACAACAAGTACTTCAACAACCTCATCGACAAGAGGGGGCTGCTCCACTCGGATCAAGAGCTGTTCAATGGGGGATCCACCGACTCCATTGTAAGGGCTTACAGTAAAAACCCGAGCTCCTTCAGCTCTGATTTTGTTACAGCCATGATTAAGATGGGAGACATTAGTCCACTCACTGGATCAAAGGGAGAGATCAGGAAGAACTGCAGAAGGGTTAATTAATTCATAGGTTATTATTATTAGAATAAAGGCATGGAAATTTCGATTCCTCAAGTCGATTTGTCGTGTTTAAGATTATTATGCTTTAGTGTTATGTGGGTTTTTTTTCTTTCTTTAATTTTATCTTTTTCGTATTTGTGCAATGGCTTAGGCGCAGTTTCTGAGAGACTTTTGTGATAATTAGCTTTGATCAGAATTATGATTATTTCAGCATTAACAATGTTTTATGTTCCCTTCTGTCTTAGGCCCTGCTTTTATTTTATGCTTTCAATATTTAAAATTAATCCATTACAACATATAATGTACAGATTGATAATTGGAATATATGAGATGACATCTTAATTTTTACCAATATTATTAATGTCAAGATAATAAAGATGATAAGACAATTTTAAAGTCGTTTAAATTCAACTTAAAATGACTTAAATTCAAAATGAATACAAATTATACAGTAATTTTCACTTAATACTAAAAATAAATATTTTTTATTATTAATCCTAGTACAATCAAAATTTATGCTGAATTTTTTTAAATATCAATATTTAATTGACATAAAGATCACATACCATCTATTTTCCTCCTAAAAGAAGAAATTTTAAAAATTATAAGATGCATCTGCAATACATATATGCAAGTTATAAACTATTGGAGAAGCTTTGTTATGTGCATAAAGATGATAAGCCCATTGGAGAAGCTTTGATGGAAAACTAGGTCTGAGGGCTTTGCACAGCCTCTTAGCCCATACCTATATGTTCATTTTTTTTCCTTTCCCTTTTAACTTGAAATAATCTTTTTTTTTTCGGGAAAGATATAAATTATATAAAATAAAAAATTAATGTTTTATTATTTGTAATAAATTATAATCATATTTGTTCTTTTTGACACAATGCCTAAAATTGTTCATAGTCCATTCTCAACTCATAAATAGAAGGAGAATACGTTTTAGTTAATGCACTCAAACTCATGTTCTCCTATATTGATAATAATATTTATATCAATCAAACTAAAATTCAATTGGCAAAATAATTTTGATAATTGATATATATATTTTATATTTAATCAATAAAGCCCAATAATAGAAACCCAAATTCCAAAAAAAATGAAATGGGTTTTATACCAATAACTCAAATAAATCTAACCCAATAAATTAGAAGTGCTGAATCCAACAAAATTAATCTAAATATTAAAATATCTTATAACATAGGCCAAATTATTTTTTTTTTTTAAATTGCAAAAAGAAAAACCCTAAAACTCCCCTAAAACCACCACGGTCAATAATACTTCGGAGTCTCTTTCTAGTTCGTTCTCACTGTAAAAGCAAGCGGTGGTACCGGCACCGGCGCCTCATTCACCTCAGTTCTCACCGCTCAGATTCCTTCTAGTCTCCCCGTTCATTCTCATTTCGGTCTCACCGTTCTGCCTTCCTCTTTCAGATTCACTAAGGTATTCTTTGATTTAGGCTTCAACGTCCTTGGATTTTTTGGGTTTAGGGTTAATTTTTGTGGGTATTGATTTTTATTTATTGTCTTTATAATTACTACTTAGTTTTTGTGTGTTTTTAAAAATATATATATATACTGATTGGAGACCACTTGTTTTACATTTGTTTCTCTTTACTGCATAATGCTTTAGTTTGCATGGTGCCTTCAGTTTTAGTGAATTTTAAAACGTTAAAGAAAGTCAACGGGGTAATTAACCAAAGCTTCGTTACATCTATGCTTGTTTAATTTCACTTTTATGAATGTTGGGACTGGAAAATTTTAGCATAGGGTAGGGTTTATGGATTTATGAACTTATTCTTTTAGGTACTGCACGTTCATTTTGATTGGATTGTTTGATTTTGAGGCAAATCAAAGAATTAAAAACTCCAATGAGATGAATGTTTAGATTTTTTTAAAAAAAAGTTATATTGTACAGGAAAAATAGGCATATGAAAGAAGAGTTGGTTTTACCGACGGAATTGACCAAAGTTAAGTCGGGTCGGTCATGGCAATTTGAGTCAGTCAATTTGGTTATTATAGATTAGTGTCTGTTAAATAAAAAAACAGACTGAATCAACCGAGAGAACCAAATGCTCATCCCTAGAATAGCAGGCTGTTATAGCCGCTATTGATGTGAAAATTTTTCACACATCTATTGAGTTCCTTACCGGTGGATGACAGTGCCACTACTGCAAAATAGTGGCTGCAACAGCACTGTGCCACCCCTATTTGGAACCCTCGTTCTGCTCCTACTGCTATAGTTGATTGAATTTATCAATTCCTTTTATATTTCTATCTAATGCTATGGTTTAATTTGTTTATAGGATTACTCAAAAATGTCTAGTAATGAAAATGTTATGATCATTGAGGACAAGAGTAAATGATATACTCGGTTAATGAATGCCTTGTAGACAAAGAGTTAAACTGTATTATTATAGAAGGTATACAATATAATTGGTATATTACATTTTAATTTGCTTTTTGAAAATTAAACTGTATTATTTCTCATCTACAAAGTTATATTATTATTTTTATTTGTTGTATCATGTCCAAATGAGGATTGTACTTGCATATTTGGGGGAGATCATGAATAAATTTTCATGAGTTGATATCAACTATGGCTATTTTAGTCTTCAAACAATGGATTCTTATTATTTTTCTATTGGTGCTAATGTGTTTTTATTATCTAAGTTGTTTGTTGCATTTTGAAAGTTACAAATTTGTATTTGTCTATTCTTACATATACAATTCAAGTTGTTTGTTGCAATAGTTATAAATGTGTTGTTTATTTAATTCAGTATAGTGTAAAAAACTAAATGGATTATGATACAGGTACCTAAATTAGCTTTTCTGCATGTTGCCATCCCTATTCTTCATGCCTCCTGAAACTGTTTCCCTGCACGTCCCTTTATCTTTTCTCTTCCATTTATCCTTGTCAAGTCTTGCTACCATCTTGATTATATCCTATGATCTTTCTTCCTCTGTTTCACGTCTTTTATATTTAAAATTTTTGATTTGGGAAGTGGACAGTTTTTGCAGATAGTGATTTTGACCTTTTATAAGCCAGTCAAAGTGAATACAGAAAAGAAACAAGATGAAATCGGTTGTGGGCATTGTTGTATCCAATAAGATGCAGAAATCAGTGGTAGTAGCGGTGGACAGGCTCTTCCACAACAAGATTTACAACCGCTATGTCAAGCGCACCTCCAAGTTCATGGCCCATGACGAAAAAGATGAATGCAACATCGGTGACAGGGTATGTCTTTCATTTTCTTTCCGTGTATGAGTATCTTGTACTTTAGTGTCATAGTAATATTAACAATACTTGGATATGTACTTTTCTTAGGTTAAATTAGATCCTTCTAGGCCGTTGAGCAAGCGTAAGCATTGGGTTGTTGCTGAAATTCTCAAGAAAGCTAGAATCTATACACCCCCATCTGTGAATACTGCTGCAAATGCAAGTACCAAGAATGAAGCACCACTTTCTTCAACCTCATAAGGCGTTGCACTTGGTTGTAAAAATCAAGTTTTTGATTTGCATCTAAAAAAACCCCCCATTACTGTCTTTGTCGTGCTTATGAGCAATAAAGCACTAATTCATTTATGGAGGTTGGTCTTTATGAAAACAAATTCTCTTTTTGATGTGTTGTGAGTGTCATTATAATTAATTTGACCAACATGAGAGCTGTTTGCAAATATAGTATTTCTATTGCTGAATTTGGTCGAATGCTTCTCATGCTTTGAATAGGTTTATGGACTACCATATGTGATAATCTAAGATCTAACTAACAATGTTCAAGATGGCATGCTTGTGCAGCTGATGTTTGTTGAAGGTGTGTTCTGCTTTGCATTGATATAGTCTGCCTACATTTACCGTGTTGTAGGAAAACTGATATGGAAGAAACTTCCTTGTAATTCGCTTCTTGCTGAATAGAATAGTATAGAAGTGGAACCGTGGGTTATTTTAGATGGGAAGTGAATGAGCTAGACATTAGTTAAAATATGAAGAAACAAAATAGGTGTGGTTTTATTTTATTAAATTATCCTTCTCTGATGAGAGAGGGAGACCTTATTTTTTCAGTTACCTTGTTCCAAAGAATTCTTATACTGAACCCTTTTTAGATGCTTACCTTCAACAATTGAAGTGATTTTATGATCCCTGTCACACTTCCATCGCCCCCCCCCTCCCCCCAAAAAAAAATTGCATTTAAAATATTATTTCATTTTAACTAATGGTAATCACTAAGAATTGTCTGTTCAGATATGATGAATGTTTGAACAATTAAAGAATGAAGGTCTAGAATTAGCTGGTTTTGATGGAAAAATTATTATGAACTCTTTCTACCCACCACATAGCCAACAAGACTTAACATTTTTTATATTCATGCCATTGTTACGTAAGGATTTTTTTCCATGTCAGTGAACTCCCACCACTTCTCTCTACAACTGAGACTTGCGAAGCTCTCAATAACTCTAATTTTGTAGCTTAAGTTGTTCAAACAGAAACTGATGTTTCGTCTAATTCATGTAAAAAACATGGTGTCATTCTAAGCTTGTTTCCACAACTGGAAACCATGTATTATAATTTCACCCGCGAAGCTTACGTGTAAAATAAAAGATTCATCGTCTGAATTGGCTCCATTGAATTCAACAAAACTATCAAACTTGTATATTGTTAGGGTTGCATTTTCTAAAAACCCGAAGAAATAGCAGGGTTTCAAATTTCATGAACAAAAACAATGGAATTTGTTGTTGACATGAATTCGGCAAAATTTCCAAAATTTAGGTGAAGAAGTTGGAATTGCAGAGATGTGAGTAGAATTGGAGAGATGACATGTATTAATTGGGTCCATTTCTGAGAAAGGTGTATATAATAGTTTCTTGGACATAATGTAGCATCAAGTGAACTACTCAGCTTTCATCTTGAATAAACAATTTTCATTCTATATTAAAATCAATTTCAAGAAGGGAGTTCAATTTTCATCTAAAAAAAAGACGTTGAAGAAACACCAATTAAGTAAAGTGGCTTTAATTAAACTGAATTTGTTAGCGAACAAAAGGAAGAAAATATTTATAAATAAGAAATGTGAAATAACTCAGAAGAAATGACATTAATTAAATTGGAAAAGAATGCATGGTCAAACTCTATTATTTTATAATGAAAGATGGAAAGAGAATCTTGGGGTCCATGTTGCTTTACGATTTTAATGTTTTATTTTGAGGGAACATCTAAAACATTTATGTGCTCATGCCCTCTTCTTTAAATTTTAAAAACAAACATATCTTCTTTTATATTAAATCAATGTTTTTAATCAAATTTATATTTATGTCATTGCTATTGTAATAATTAAGAGGAATATATTTTAATATACTTTCTTTTAATTTAAAAATCAACAAATTTATTTATATTTTATCTCATCAATTATAATCGATGTTTTTACATGAAATAGTAATATGTAAAATATTAGAGCATTAAGGAGTACAACAACTTAGAAGAACTCAACTCAAACCTAATTATAGGTAAATAAATGATTAAGAAAAGTAGAAAAAATCAAATCTATAAATATTTACGTGGAAAAATTCCTCTCCAATAAAAAATAAACAAAGCTCTCCGCTTAAATATAAAATTCCCTACAAAATTCTCTCAAAAACTTTTCTCTTAACTTTCTCTCTATTATTATGTTATGATCTTCTTTTCTAAAGTTACTAAATGCCCCTTTTATAGGTTAAAATTCGTGGGTTAATATGATTAAAATATTCCTAAAATAATTAGAGTTCAATTGAGAAAATATAATAGAGTTTAACTAAGAGAAAAAATCCGATTTTGTGAGGGAACATGTTGCATCGTTGTGATGTTGTTCGTCATATTGTTGGGACGTCATGATCTTCCTCATCGTGACGATAAACATGTTTTAACCCGAACACACTCCACATTGACAAGTATGAATAAAATAATACTTAATTTGAATATATTAATTATAACAAATAGGAAGTAAATATCAGTTTCAACTGTAATCACAATTATAAAGAAATTGTGCAAATGGTCAGTTTGTCACATATTAAATTGATGTCTAAATGTGTAATTGTGGAATCTTAGAAGGGATGTGTCTCCCTAATAATCACATGAACTTCACGTAATATATTACCTAAAACAGCATCTGACATTGTTGCAATTTTTATTTACCACCTGACACCTTAATTCGCCAAAAATTAATGTCATAAATATAGATATATATAAAATTTATAATTCTTTTTCTTTATTTCTGATCATAACTATAAATTTTCTTACATATTAATCTAAAAGTTAAAGAAAATCTTCAGACATCTTTCCCTAAGAGCATCTAATATGTAACAGCTGTGTCTGTTATAAGTTGCAAAGATTCCTCTTATCATCACCTTAATTACACCTACTGTTTTTTTTTTTTAATTCTAATTTAATTTTTTTAGTTTCAATACCAAAACCCCATGCAAAATCTCTACGCTGTTTTCTCTCTCTCTCTTTTACTTGTAGAAATTTGAAGGCAAACATACTTAAAGAAACATAGGTCAATTGGGTAAGAACCTAGGATGTTGTCTTTTACTTTTTTTTTTTTTTAATTTTTTCAGTTTTCACCATTATGTTCACCTTGGAGCTTTAATTAATAACTTAGCCTACAATTCTTGACCAAATTTCTCTCTATCATATCTATAATTAATTTATATTTCGTGTATATTAAATTTATAATATTTTTTATAACATTAAATTTTATTTAAAATTTTATAAATTTCTTTAAAAATCTTTAATAAATTGAAAAAGTAATATAATTATTTTTTAAAAATATTTAACTAATTTAGAATTAGATATAGTATTTTTATTTAATTTTTAAAAATATTTAATATTAAAATAATACAAAAAATCATGATGGTTTGAATATTAATATTAACATATTATCATTTATATAATATTATTAATAATTTCTTACAAGTTATTTATTTTGTATATATGGTTAAATTAATTTGTTTTAATGTCAATTTTCAATCAATTGATTTAATTAATTCTTATTATATTTGAAAACTATAAATTTAATTTGATAAATATTATTAATATATGTCCTTTTTAAAATAATATTTTTTTGACACAATGTCTAGAACTATTCATAATCCCTCCCCAATCCATAAATAGGATTATAATGCGCTTCAATGCATTCGAACCCACATCCTCTTATATTGACAACTATGCCCATGCCAATCGAGCTAAGAGTCAATCAGCTTTAAAATTATATTTTAAGCTTAACAAATTAATATTAATATGATAATATTAAAAGTTAATACAATTAAGTAAAATCTCAAAATAAAGATATACTTTATTTTAAATTAACTTTATATTTAAAATATACAAAATTATAAAGAAAGAATTTAAGCAAAAGGCAAGGGATGACTTAAAAAAAAAATTAAAGGCAACGAGTAAAAAAGTAATTTACCTAAATTGTAAATAAATGCTTCAAAAAAAGGTACCATGTATTAAAAAATTGTAATGTGAATATGACTATTTACTCCTTTTTTTTTAACCTCGTATTGCTAGAGTAATCAAGATAATTTTGAATCAGAGTCCTAGATTTTTGTTCATCCCTCGCTGAAATAATATCTCGGGATTTGCAGCGATAATTTAGTATATCTACTATACGCCCATTAACTAAAATATGTCTATGGTTAACTAATTGAAGGGCTTGAGGAATAGTCGAAGCCATACCCAATCGAAAAAGGATGTTATCCAACCGCATTTCAAGTAATTGTAGTAAAATCTGACCTGTTGACCCTTTGACTTTTTTGACAATACGAACGTATTTAATATATTAATAATAATAATATTATTATTATTTTTTAAATTTTTTCATCAAAAATAATTGTTTTTAATATTTATGAAAAAACCAACCACTTGAAGAATCGATCCCATTTAAGGTTTTTATTTTTTTTAGTTGAAGAAAATTCCTAACAAAAGTGAGAAAGAGGAAATATTGAATTGGTCGACTGGTTTTGGATTCAGTGAAATTGAGGAAAGAAAATATTTGTTCGGAAATCCCTAGATACCAACATTTACAAGCTTTTCACTGTATCCCGCATTTTACTCTACGATAAATGCTTTTACATATGCATAGATTCGAGCACTAACTTTTAACTCCACTAAATTTTAATTATAAAATATAATATTTTTTCTTTTTCTTCATTGAGGATTAATTTTAAAATAAATGAAATTTATTATTTTGGATTTTTAGGTGTTTTTTTTGTATTTTTCAATTAAATTTAACTCATAAATTTATTTATTTTTTAGCTTTTTAAGTGAAAATGTCACAAAGAAAAACAAAAATGCAAAAGGACCAAATTACACAATGTGTAAAGGTTAAGGATTAGATTTTTAAAATCAAGACTAAATTGACATAATGAATAAATGTTGTAGATTAAAGTTGCTATTATGCCAATTTTAAAAGTTGTTACTGTCACACCCCAAAATCGGTGAATCCGAAAAGATGAGTAAAAATATGTATGTAAATTGTTTGGCATGCTATGTAACATAATCTGCCACCCTGTTGGCTGGATGGCTTGTCAGAGTATTGGCGCATACTAGCTTTAAAGTATCTGCCCGTTGGCGGTATCTAAGGAATTAATTGCAAGATGTTTTCAAGTGAAGAAAAAATATCCTCAAGAAAGTGCACGCCTAAGAAGAATACACCCTAGAGTTTTGTTTAAGCACTAAGAGCATGTCAAGTGTATGAGAAAGTTGTAGGAGGCTTAATTGTCCTTAAGACCACACCAAACGTGAGTTATCGCTAAGACATAGGACGCCCAATTTGCATAAATACTGTTCAAGTGGGTTTTGTATCGGGTTTGGTTGGGAGTTGTTGAAATTCTGCAGCAATAGAAGTAGAGATCAAAGTAAAGAGCAGAGTAGCAAGATGTATGAAAGATTGCTGCACTAAACAAGTTAAATGAACACACCACCACAGCGGCATGGTTGGCCACTTCTCAACGAAAGTCAATTTGATTGATTTGACCCTTCCCATGACTAGTTAACAATAAGGTAAACCTTCGCCGGATTTTCTTATACCTACCCTGGATCTGGTAGGGAAATCAGGGGGATCGAGAGTATATTTATGGGACGGGGACATTTTAGATGGTTTTCTATCTACGTAATGTTCAGGTACTTCTATCTGACCTCAACATTCTCTTCTTCTTCTTCGTTAAAACCGAACTAAGATATCGTTTAATGAGTAGATGATTTAGCTTTATGGTAAGTCTTACAGCTTTGCACGTTACAATTATAAAAGGAAAGGGTGTTACAGAAAGGCCTTGCTTGAGGGTCTCATGTAGTTGAAACGTTAGTAAAATATCTATAATGGGGACTCTAATGGAAATCTTATGATCTTTTAAGCAGTTGCTATTGTTGGTTTGGGACGAACATTTGAAACGGAAGCTCCAGGCCGAGTTAAGGTAGGTTTTTAGTGAGTCTCTAAACCCAACTTCTACATATTATATTATAATGAATCCTTGTATGGTCGATGTGCATATCTTCTTGAGTATTTCCTATGTGTATGTATGGTTATATGTTCACTGTGAAGTATTCATATGTATGCTCTAAAGTGTATGATGCACTGTATGAATATGACAATGTGTGGTAAGCATGCATGAGAAGTTATATGTTAGGAAGTAAGACTCTGTTAAGATTATGAGCAAAATCTGTGTAGATGCGTCCATTATGTTAGTTGAGTGATGCATGATAATGTATGTTGACATTAAGGGGGTTCGGGCAGAGTGTCAGGAAAGTATGTGATACAATAACGGACCACATGGTGGTTTTTTGATGACGTCAATTGGGATAGTAAACATTATGGTAATTATGACGAGTATGTTGTCCGCCGGGACAGTAAAAACGAAGACCAGTGAGGCAACTATGTGGAAAGACCATGGCCATGACATATTCTGGAAATGACGGATGAGCTGCATTTGTCTACTAGAGTTTTTGCGTGTCTCGGGAGCGATGATGGACAAACCTCAGATTATGCTTAGTTTAGGAAATCCATATCATCAAACATGACAGTTGGTTTGGTGTCTTGATGGCAAACCAAACCAAGCTTTTATGGTGAATATTCTGTAAAGCCTTTGTGGGGAATTCTCTATAAAGCCTTTTTGGCGAATATTCTATAAAGCCTTTGTGGCGAGCTCTCTGTAAAACCTTTGTGACGAATATTTTGTAAAGCATTTGTGGTAGACTCTCTGTAAAGTCTTTGTGGCGAATATTCTGTAAAGTCTTTATGGCGAACTCTTTGTAAAGGATTTTTGGCAAGCTCTCTATAAAACCTTCTTAGTGTATTATTCAGAAAGACTCAGCGGCGAAGTAATCTGGGGAAGACTTGTGGCAAGTTTTCTGGAAGGTCTGTATTGTGATTCTGCAACGCCTAAACGACGAGTTGATATTCCACCTTTGTGGTAAAACCTGGGCATGTCTATGAGGTATTATCTGAAAGAGTTCTCAACAGTGTACCATTTAATAATTCTGCTATAGTGATCCTCTATGTCAGGGAACTTTGTGTATTTGGAATATTAGTGGTGCAAATGTCCGCCAAACTCGAAATTTCTTAAGTTTTGTATTAAAGTTAACCGAGATTCTATTATTTGAATTAAAACCTTATATTCATTTAAGCAAGTCTGGTTGTCTGGACTGATTTAGAAACATGATGTAACTGGTGTTCTGATAATCGTTAGATCCAATAAAAGAATTTGCCAAAAGTAGCATCCGTTGGGTATCATTCTGAGAAATGCATTCAACTACTATCTACAAAGAAATTGTGTAATGAGATTCAGAATATAGGGTGAAGTCTGTGATCCACCAATTGGATGAGAAGTGTAAATATAGTTAAGTGAAGAGATTGGCGTATGGTAATTCGCCAACTAGGAATCAGATAATTATCCGCCAAAGTCTGAAAGGAAATCCAAAACCTTTAAGTCGAGAAATTCTCCAACATAGCTTAAAGGTAATAATGAATGAGGCTTACTAAGTTCTTTTGAACTTACATGTGTCTTTTGGTATGTAGGTTCCGAGAACCGAACTAGTGCGCCGGGAGGGACCAAGCTAGGGATACGTGATCGTTGTTTTATGCGATGTCAAAGTCATAAAATTTATATAAAGAATAATCGAACCTGGAAACTAACTATGACAACGATTTGAGGCAAGAGCACCTATCGGACAGTAGTATAGTTAAGGCAAGACCGGATTGTCGAACCCAAAGGAACCAAAAGTACAAATACTAACTCTCTTTTTATTATTTAGCCTAAGAATTGAATAAATTTTTATCTGATCTAAAATTAACTAACAACTAAACTAAACTAAAGAATCTAAGACAAAGAAGAATGAAATTGAGAAAATAACTTTGAGGAAAAACCAATTGATTAAGACGATACCCAAGAAAGAATCCACCTAGACTTCACTTGTTATCTAACTCGAACTGCATTTATTTATTCATTTGACTTGATCCGTAAGATTCCCTATGTTATATTAATCCCTCTCTCGAGGCGACTAACGTCTAACCCTAGGTTGATTAATTGAAATCTCTTCCTAATTAAAACCCTTAGAATTGTATTAACTCGATCAATGGACTCCCATATTAGGTTTCACCCTAATCCGGCAAAATCTCGTCACCCTATCTCTAAGCGCGTGATCAATTCCGCTTAATTATGCTAGATCTACTCTTAAGAAGAGACTTTTGCTCCTCCACCTAAGCACATCATGCTTGAATTAATATCTCGAAAATATCAATACAAGAATTAAGAACACATAATTAAGAACAAGTAAAATATTTATCATATAGTTCAACAAACGATAACAAGATTCATCTTAGGTTTCATCCCCCTCAGGTATCTGAGGGTTTAGTTCATAATAATAATAGAAAACATCTCAAAAGAAAAGATAAAACAAAACATAAGAAATCCCTAAAACCCCCCTAAAGGAATTGAAAGAGAGATCTTCCGTCTTGAGTATGATTCTGGCTTCTTGAGATGAATCAACTGGCTATCGTTGAGTAAATCCCCACAAATCTGCCCTCTTTGGCCTAGCTGGATGCCCCCTGACTAAAGCCTTGGGTTCTCCCCAACAAAAGCCCTGGCAGAAGGTTTCTGCTGAACTCCTCGCTTAAGTTGCCCCATTGGGTGTTTATATAGGCTTTGAGATGCCTTACTTGGTCCCTAACTATCCTAATACAAGTGGAATTCCTACTAGGGTGTTTAAATAGGCTTTGGACCAAGTATCCTATTCTGAGTAAAACTCCTCTTGGCCGCGACAGGGACACGCCCATGGCACACGCCCATGAAAGTCGTGGCCAGGCCATGTTTGAGACTATTGAATGGGGCATGACCGTGTGGTCTTGGGCCCAGGCCGTGTAGATTTCGTGATATGGCTCATTTACTCTATTTTGGGCCCGTTTCTCGTTCTTTTCATCATCCGGTGCTCTTCTGAGTATAAAACATGAAAACAAAGGATTAAGAGCACCAAATTATATAATTCAAGGCTTAAATCATCCAAAAGCATGCTAAAAGTGGGCTTAAAATATGTTACTTTTATGGTTTATCAAATACCCCCACACTTAAACTTTTGCTTGTCCTCAAGTAAAATTCTCAACCCATAATTAAAACGAACTTCCTCGATTCATAATAGTCATCAATAGTGTTTCATCATAATTCAAAGATAATTTATACATGGATAATTCAACTCAAAGAGTCCTAAAGATTCAAACAGTCTAAGGCATACATTTGTAGCATAAAACATAGGTGTTTCCCCTTATCTAAATAATTACCTCTAATTCAAAATCGATAAGAATTGACATCCTCACTAAAGATTAACTCAAATCACTCGAAGTGTTTAAGGTTCAGAATTAAGCACTCAAAAGTCAAACATGAAGAGTTAATCCCATAGGCTTGCATAAAAATCAAATCTCTACCACTATAATATGAGATGATACACAAATCAAAAAGTCTTTAACAGGGTTGTAACGGGGCTTAGGTTAAAGGTGTGTATAAAGGCTGAATTAAAGGGTTAGAATCGAGATTGACTTGAAAAATTACCTAACTAGAGATATCGAACTGATAATAATTAAAAACTTGTATTACTAATAATAATATTTTGATATGAGCTTCTTCTTCAATAATTAGAATTTAACGTATAAGCTCACCTAATCACAAAACTAATAGTGAATATACTTCGATTCTTCGATTTTTTTAAGAACAAGTCAAATGCATAATAAAAGATAAATTCAACTAATAAAATAATTAGGCAACCAATCAAATTAGATTTCGTCAAAAAGGGTAGTAAATGAATGGTGATAATAAATACAAAGGGTTTTGGGTTAATATTAGTGGATGAGTTAATAAAAAGGGTTGTTAGGATTAAAAGGGTTCACCAGGGGTTAATTATGAAGGTAGGCTTTTAGTGGAGTGAGTGGGTTAAAACCTAGGTGCCTTTATCATCTCTGTATATCAAATCAATGGTATGGTCTCGACATGTATAAACGATACAAGTTCTAGAATAACAAATCAATGTTGACGCACTCATAATGAAAAGTGAGCACGAAAGAATGTATGCTCTTATAAGGCTCAAAATCTCACAAAAATTATGGGTGTTCAACATCGTAAATTTCAAACTTCAAGGTAACATTTAGATTCAGGTAGGCAACATAAACAAATTTTAATTCTGAAAAATAGGCTTATCATGCTTGATTCTTTAATATTTTTCAATTTTAATCATCAATGTACAATTATTAATGACTTAATCCAAAACATATCAATAAAAATCATAAATCAGTAAAATTTCATTCTAATTATAATATAAGAAACCTTACTTTAGAACAAGGCATATCATTCAGGGGTTTTCAAATAATACTATAGTTGACCCCCCACACTTAAGATGTACATTGCCCTCAATGTATAAAGATAGATAATAGCATATAGTAAGAAAATCAAAAGAGAGGGAGAGAAGTGAAACTTCCTGAATTTCGGCTGGATTCCTTGAGTTGGAGGTGTGGAAACTTGGTTTGGAGGTGAAAGATAAGTTGGAGGGGCCGCCTCGAATTCCTGCCCTAGATGAAGAAATTGGGGAGCTCGTGAAGAATTAGCCAGGAAATAATAATAATAATTCAAAGTATACTAGATATATATTTAAAAATAAGAAAGATAAAAAGAAATAGTGTAAAAATTGAAATAAAACTAAAAGAAAAGACGAATGGACTGAAAAGTCCTTGTTGGATGGTTCGCAAGGTGGGTGTCATTTCTAAGGCTGTCGTGGTGCTGGCGGTGGCTGAAGTGGCGTGATTCCCAAGCAGCCTGAAGAACCTGACACTAAGAAACTAAAATAAAATAAACTAAATTAAGTAGAAGAGAAGTAAAGATAAGGAAAATAAAGGAGAAGAGAAAAGTAAAACAAAAGCTAAATGGTCTCAAAGACCTTTGGCTTGTCGAGAGAATGAAGCGGCCGGCATGAACTTATCCTTCCACTTTTTCGACATGGCCATTGTGGAGATAAAGAGTTAGACGAATGATATGGGATGTTAAAGATCTGAAAAAGAAAATAAAATGATATGGAAGAAGGGAGATGGGGAGTAGGTTAGAAGAGGGGGTGGTTTAAATAGGCTATTGAGGTATGATATGTTCCACGCCCATGTACCCTGGGCGTGTCAATTCACACGGCCATGTCGCACGACCGTGTTGTGCTTTTTTCGTTTCTCCCACACCTATAGGTGGGGTGCCACGCCCATGTGTGATCTAACAGTGTCAGCTACGGCTGTATCGCACGACCGTGGCATGATGGTTGGAGTCCGTGACTCGAAGATATGATTCGTTCTCACTCGTACCATCTCTGCCATGTCAGTACGGAGATTCAGTGTACGGCCACGGCCACGGCCACGGCCACGGCCGTGTGGCTTGAAAATTTGCACTTTTGGTTAGTTTACAGTTAGGTGCTATAAGGAAAGAATAAAATAAATAAGATAAAAAATGTAGAAGTTAATGGGGTTAGTGTTCGGGTTACCTCCCGAGAAGCGCTCGTTTATAATCTTAAGCTAGACTTACCTCTCATTCGCATATTCATGATGGTTTGAGGAGTTGAAAGTCCTTCCTCATGCTAGTAGTTTCATTATCATGATAGAGTGTAAGATGATTAGCGTTTATTTTCAAAGTGCCAAAAATGGGGTTACTTACCTCGACCGTTCCGTATGGGAAAACACTGATTACCTTAAAAGAAATTTTTTTGTTTGTGTTAGGATCAATGGGAGGTATTCGTGGGTCTGCTTTATCTAACAATACCTGATCTCTGATTTCGAACGTGTCTGTCTCGTAGAGTGGCTTTGGTTCTGCTTCATGTATCCCTAGTTTTTCTTTGAGATGCGTCTTCCATTCTTCTAGTTCATCGATCTGAATCCCTTGTTCCTCATGAGTTGTTTCTTTATTGGCACGGGGTTTAGGTTCGGGTTTATGCTGTGGTGCTTCCTGAAAAGAAGGGTTAACCAAATGGTTATCAATAGAATTTACTTTCTCACATTGATTATTTGATGTCCTAGCTGAATCGAGAGCTTGAAGAGTGACCGTCTCGTCACCTACACAGAGTATGAGTTCGCCTACATCGACATCAATTTTAGTCTTGGCAGTTGCTAAGAATGGTCTTCCTAAAATTGGGGGGATCGTGTTGTCCTCATCCATGTCTAAAACGACAAAGTCTACTGGGAATACAAATTTATCAATTTTCACGAGTACATCTTCGATTATACCCCTAGGAATTCTAATAGTTTTATCACCTAATTGAATGCTCATCCTAGTTTGTTTGGGCTTCCCTAAACCTAATTGTTTAAACATTTTATAAGGTATGATGTTTATGCTTGCCCCTAAATCAGCTAACGCATTATCAATAGATAAACTACCAATTAAGCATGGAATTGTAAAACTCTCTGGATCTTTTAATTTTCGTGGTAGTTTATTTTGCAACATTGCTGAGCATACTGCGTTCAACTCCACATGCAATTCCTCGTTTATCTTCCGCTTATTTGTTAATAACTTCTTTAAAAATTTCCTAGAATCTGGCATCTGCGAAAGATCTTCAAGAAACGGTAAGTTAATATGTAATTTCTTTAAAAGTTTAAGAAACTTACCGAACTGTTCCTCTGTGTCATCTTTCGTTATCGCTTCGTGATATGGTATGCGAGGTTAGTACTCTTTGATTACCGGTTTTGGCTTATTTTTTTCCTCAACCTTACCTTCTTCTTCCATATTCTCTTGTCTTAAATTGGGCTCGTCTAACCCTTCACTATCATTAGCTGTTATGGCTTGAATTTGCTCATTTGGGTTAGTCTCGGTGTTGCTCGGTAGTCTTCCCTGTGGTTCCTCAGAGATCTGCTTAGCAAGTTGCCCGATTTGATCTTTGAGCTCCTGTGTCGATGTCTCAAGTTATTTTTAAGGGTTGTCTCAGTATTCTGAAAATGTGTTTCTGTGGCTGCTATGAATTTTGTCAGCATCTCCTCGAGGTTTGGCTTCTTTTCCTGTGGGTAGGGCTGGTGTTGGAAGTTTTGGGATGGTTGTTGTCTTTGATTTCCTTGGCCACCCCATGAGAAATTGGGGTGGTTCTTCCAACCTGGATTATAAGTATTACTATAAGGGTTATTGTTAGATCGGGAATTATTACCCATATAGTTCATTTGTTCGCTCTCCATGCCCTGTCCGTAGGGTGGGTACTCAGGATTCGCCATGCCTTTACTTGCGTCGCACTGCATAACTGGATGTGCCTGCGAAAAACCATATAAACCATCAAATTTTTTATGTAGCAACTCTACCTGATTTGATAGCGCGGTCACTACGTCGAGGTTGAAAACTCCGACTGCTTTGGCTGGCCTTGTCCTTGTAACTTGCCACTGATAGTTATTCAGTAACATCTCCTCTATAAACTCGTAGGCCGCTTCAGGAGTTTTGTTGTTCAGGGTTCCACCGGCGGCTGAATCGATTAGTTGCCTTGTTGAGGGGTTCACACCGTTGTAGAAAGTTTGGACCTGTAGCCACAATGGTAATCCATGGTGAGGGCACCTTCTCAACAAATCCTTGTATCTCTCCCATGCGTCATAAAGTGTCTCTAAATCCATCTGCACAAAAGAAGAGATATCATTCCTTAACTTGGCCATTTTGACCGGCGAAAAATATTTTAATAAAAATTTTTCGGTCATTTGGTCCCATGTAGTGATTGACCCTCGTGGAAGAGAATGTAACCACTGTTTGGCTTTATTTCTCAAAGAAAAGGGAAATAACCGAAGATGGATTGCATTATCAGAAACGCCATTTATTTTGAAGGTATCACAGAATTCTAGAAAATTTGCTAAATGTGTGTTAGGATCCTCATCCTGCAAACCATCAAACTGAACAAACTGTTGTATTATCTGTATAGTGTTAAGTTTCAGTTCAAAATTATTTGCAGCAATAGTAGGCTTAACAATACTTGACTCAGTTCCTGTTAAACTAGGTTTAGCATAGTCATACATAGTTCGAGGAGCATGATGTTCTGCCGCCTCTAGAGGTAGCGGATTATTCTCAGCCATCTCTTCGGTGGTATTAATTTCAGTTTCTTGCTCTTCTTCTATGTAGTCTAAGCTTCGCCTTATCTCTCTGCGATTTCTGCGAATGGTACCTTCAATATCACTATCGTAAAGTAGGGGTCCTGTCGGGTTCCTTCTAGTCATAAACTAGAGGTACCTGAAAGGAGTGAAAGAAGAAAATTTAGAAAAACAAAAATAAAATTTAATTGCAAAAATAAAATAAATATGGCTAAAGTAATAAAAATTAAGCGTTCTTAATATTTCAGTTCCCCGGCAACGACATCAAAAACTTGATCGGTGTTTTATGCGATGTCAAAGTCTTAAAATTCATATAAAGAATGGTCGAACCTGGAAACTAACTATGACAACAATTTGAGGCAAGCGCACCTATCGAATAGTAGTATAGTTAAGGCAAGACCGGATTGTCGAACCCAAAGGAACCAAAAGTACTAATACTAACTCTCTTTTTATTATTTAGCCTAAGAATTGAATGAATTTTTATCTAATCTAAAATTAACTAACAACTAAACTAAACTAAAGACTCTAAGACAAAGAAGAATGAAATTGGGAAAATAACTTTGAGGAAAAACCAATTGATTAAGACGATACCCAAGAAAGAATCCACCTAGACTTCACTTGTTATCTAACTCTGAACCAGACGATTTATTCATTTGACTTGATCCGTAAGATTCCCTAAGTTATATTGATCCCTCTCTCAAGGCGACTAACGTCTAACCCTAGGTTGATTAATTAAAATCTCTTTCTAATTAAAACCCCTAGAATTGCATTAACTCGATCAATGGACTCCCATATTAGGTTTCACCCTAATCTGGCAAAATCTCGTCACCCTATCTCTAAGCGCGCGATCAACTCCGCTTAATTATGCTAGATCTACTCTTAGGCAGGGACTTTTGCTCCCCCACCTAAGTACATCATACTTGAATTAATATCCCGAAAATATCAACACAAGAGTTAAGAACACATAATTAAGAATAAGTAAATATTTATCATATAGTTCAACAAACGATAACATCTTAGGTTTCATCCCCCTCAGGTATTTGAGGGTTTAGTTCATAATAATAATAGAAAACATCTCAAAAGAAAAGATAAAACAAAACATAAGAAATCCCTAAAACCCCCTGAAGGAATTGAAAGAGAGATCCTCCGTCTTGAGTATGATTCCGGCTTCTTGAGATGAATCAACTGGCTATCTTTGAGTAAATCCCCACAAATCTGCCCTCTTTGGCCTAGCTAGACGCCCCCTGACTAAAGCCTTGGGTTCCCCCCGACAAAAGCCCTGGCAGAAGGTTCCTGCCGAACTCCTCGCTTAAGTTGCCCCATTGGGTGTTTATATAGGCTTTGAGATGCCTTACTTGGTCCCTAAGTATCCTAATCCAAATGAAATTCCTACTAGGGTGTTTAAATAGGCTTTGGACCAGGTATCATATTCCGAGTAGAACTCCTCTTGGCCGCGGTAGGGACACGCCCATGGCACACGTCTGTGTAAGTCGTGGCCAGGCCGTGTTCGAGACTGTTGAATGGGGCATGACCGTGTGGTCTTGGGCCCAGGCCGTGTGGATTTCGTGATATGACTCATTTACTCCGTTTTGGGCCTGTTTCTCGTTCTTTTCATCATCCGGTGCTCTTCTAAGTATAAAACATGAAAACAAAGGATTAAGAGCACCAAATTACATAATTCAAGGCTTAAATCATCCAAAAGCATGCTAAATGTGAGCTTAAAATATGTTACTTTTACGGTTTATCAATACGTCATGGTGGCAGATTGAAGGCAATATTATGCATACAAAAGGACACTTTTAGAAACCTGTTTTCAAATGACAAATAGTAATACACACCACGAATATGTCTGTTTTGTCAAAGTTTATGGTGTGAGGCTTTATACTACCTTTGAGAGTCTATGACAAATGAGAAATGTTTCATTCAAACCTTTTGTCTTAGAAAGGATTTTAAATAAATAAGATATACATTCAATATGGTCTTTGAAGATTGTAAAATTTTGTTAAGTATGTAAGTATTGTGACATTTTATATTTGGGTTTGGTAAATTGGGTTGGGTATATGGTATTACAGCTACTGTTAGCTAGCTGGTGACTGAAAAAGACAAAATTAAATAGTTGGGTGTGACCATTTTGTAAGTTTTAATAGTTGAGTGACCAAAAAAGAATTTGGGTGACCACTAATGTAGTCTAAAATTTAACAATATTTTTTTCTTAAAAAAGTATAAAAAATCTTCTAATAGAATCAAAATAAAAAAAATTTAAAAGTTAATTTTTAGTAATATATAAAGAATCAGTGGAATAAAAAAACTCCACAAGCGGGTCTAAGATGATTTCAGGTGTCCTTTTAAATTATTTTATGGAATAATATTTGGTATATTGCTAATAGAGTTTTTAGACTCCACAAGCAGGGTCAAAAGATTAACAAGTGTCCTATAAGAGTATAGTAAAATATTTAAAAAATATATATATAACAAGTTTTCAAGGTTACTTGTGAAATTAAAAAAAATACACAGTCGGTTTTAAACCTATCCATGGGCTGGGCCATGATTGAGGGGAAACGTAAATGATGCTGCCGATTAATCAAGTGACATCGAGTGTCACTGTAAAAATCGAATAATTTTCTTAAATAATTTTTAGTTTAGGTCATTTTGTTAATTAATTATTATTTTTAGGTTATTTGTATAAAAAAGCCTCACAATAGTGATCATAAATAATAATATAGGTTACACGTGTTTGTTTTCTATAATAGGTGGCAATCATCCTTATGTTGAATAGAGACCATAAATTGTAAAATCTTAGGCAGATTGTGAAAGGAAGAGCGGAATATCCTTTTGGTTATTATTATTATTATTTTAATCAAAGTGGGAATTCTTTTTTATTTAAAAGAAAATGAAAGGATTGTATATAGAGACAAAGGTGAGATGCCACGATTTCAAGCAACCATGACGTGAGACCAAATTCCATCACATCTCTTACAATTCTAGAGACTCAACAACAGTAGATCATCTACATATGTAACACATATATATAAGTTTATAATTTATTACATTATTACATAACCATGAGGTAGTTAATGTAATAAATTTATAAATGAATTAATAAAAAAATAAATGTGATTTTGTTTGAAACAATAAAGCTGAGTTAATAAATATTACAATGTCTTTTATTATATGTATTATTTCTTTTAAATTATAAAGATAAAAGTATTTCTAAAATAATATTTGGTACTTTATAAAAATAATGAGTTTTTTTTTTATAATTTTACAAACTGAGTTGGAATTCGATTGATAGGTGAAATAATCTTAATCAAACACTAAAATATTAGTGTACATAACTAGTACTTGGTTTGAATTTTTTAAGTAGTTTACTAGTATAAATTACGAGTACAACCACAAATAATACATATTTGATTATCTAGAATTGAAATCAGCTTAACACAAAGCACAATAAATTAAAAATCAAAATATATTGAAATAAAATTCACACAGATTAAACCTAAAATAATCTAAAGGAGAATCCACATTTGACATTTACGTACTATGAAACTTGAACTTGAAAGGCGAAAATTTCATTCACAATACTTGGTTTAAATTAAATGATAATGATGGGATTAGGTTTTAAAACAATTGAGAGAGTATAAATGCTTCGCGTTTATATTATCTTGAAAATAATATTCCTAAAAAAAGATAATTATAAATATTTAATATAAACCGTAAAACCAACTTATCTAAGAAAAGGGGTGATGAATGAAATAAAAAGTTTGCCATTGCTTGCTTAAATGAGCAATACAAGTTCCAAAATGCCACTTAATTTCCCACACGCCAAGCAAACCCATGATTGAGCAAAATAATCTTAGCTAGCTGGCAAATGGCACTATCATTGACTAAATATCAATAAATTTTTTTATTATTTACATTTTCACTAAATACTAGCTTATTGACATGATTCAGTAGCTTTTATTAAAGTGTGCCCAATTAATACAACTTTGAGATGGGTCAACCCAATCAATAATTGAACCAAATTCATCAGCTGTGACTAATTAATGAGGGTTAGCATTGGCCTAGATTCTCACTTTTGCTAGCTAGGTCCTTTACTATATGGGGAGCTCGGAGAAATTCATATTTTAAAATTAATTTGCAATTTAAGCGCCCATAATAGTAATTAAATTCTAGTGTAGCTAAAAGAATTATTGGAATAAATTTTAAAATTTAAGGGGAATAGAAATAAAATAAAATCTAATAAATTTAAAAAAGATAATTTTTTTGGTTTTCTTTTAAGAAAAGTAAACATTTATGTCTAGCAATAGTAGCTCGATCGGTTTCTATAATAGCTAGACTTACCCCATTAATATTTAATATGGTAAATCATCTACCTTAAGATATTTATATATATTTTATCATTCTTATAGCATATACATTCTAAAAAAAAATACTTAAAATTATCAAACTCATGACTAACAAGAGAAAGGAGATGAAGATATAGGCATAAAAAATTATGGGTACATTAAAAAAAAAGTAATTATTTACAAATATAATTATGCAAAAAGGTTGATATGTTGAAGGCCTGAAAGATGAGCAAAAAGGGTTAAATATCTTTAACATGTAAAAATAGATTAACAAAAAATTATAATAAGAGTTATGTATGATAAAAGTATTTCATTTGTAGGCTTTAAACAATCCAAACACCCAAATAATAATAATAATAATAATAATAATAATAAAAGAAAAATTCTTTAGAAGTTTCTAACCCTACTTGGGGATGATCAAAACAATATATACCTTTTGTCTCCCCTTCCCAAATTCATGTCAATATTAGATCCTTCAATGGCACAGAATAGCATGTGCTAACAGCCTGTCTTTCACATGCAACGCATTCACCCTCCCACACACCCTAAATCGAAAAATTGGTGATAATGGGAGACTGAAATAAAATTATAAAATTTTGAAGTTCACCAAAATTGCTATTATTCAATCTACACCTCTGACTAGGATCTCCCAATTTTACACCCCGATAACAACTTCTCACTTGTGTTTGCCATTATCTAGGATATGCAAGTCACTCAATAGCTATGCAATATGAACTTCATTGGTAAAAGTAACATGAACGCCCTTATATAAGGAGTCAGATTGCATTTTATTCTCTTTGACAAAAAAATAAAAATAGGCAAATTAGTTCATATATGTTAGATCAAAGAGCAAACCATCCTTCTGTTAAAAATTCTATCCATTTCTACTTTTAAAAATTGGTCATTGTACGTCTGAGGTACACATGGCACACAACATACCACTATCTGGTTATTCCGTCAACCACGCTAATTTTTAACCGTACAAATGGATGAAATTTTTAACAAAAAGGACCAATTTGCGCTTTAAAATAATGTACAAAGACTAATTTGCTCATTTTTAAGTAGAGAGAGAAAAAAAACAATCTGACCCCTAGTACAGGACCTCTATAGTATTTTTAACAAACTTCTGTTTTATACTCAATAGTATCTACTTGACATGCATGTCACCAAGGAGGAAAGTTATTAATGTTGCGGGAATTAGAATATATATTGTCCATTCACCGTATGATAGTGGCCATATTATTGAATGAGGAAAATTTGAAAGAGAAGTGGAAATCAAGATAAGAAAACAAAATGTAGAAGAAAGAAACACATCAACCAACAAATTTATAGGTAAAAGGCATATATATGAAAGTTTATCAAGTGTTGAGCAAGCTAGACAGTAATGTTTTGAGTGAGTAAATAAAACAAAAAAAAAAAAGAAAGAAAAAAAGCAAGGAAACAAGAATACTCATTTCTTCCTCATATTTATTCCATGTTTGTTTTGCATCATATAGAGAAAAATAAATGGGGATTCTTTTGGTTGTCAGTCTAAGGTAATAAATATCCTTTTATCCAAAGTAGGAAACATTATCATTTGAAAGGGTGATATAGTCCGTAGAAGTGGTGGGTTGGGTGTATATGGAACAAGTTGTAACGGCGGTGGTAGTAGGAAGAGGAGGTGGTGGTGGTGGAGGTGGTGGTTGAGTGGTGGCTGGCGGTGGTGCAGCCACCGAAACAGCCCCAGATGAGAGCATGGCTACATGGGAAGAAGGTGGTACAAGGTTAGCTTCCCTACACTTGTATTTTATTATCTCAGCCCTTACTGCATTCAGTTCAGCTTGTAAAGATTGAACTTGCTGTTGTAAAGCTGAAATTGCACCCATGCACCCATAAACTGGATCTCTTAACCTCACATTCGCCTCATAAACAAGACTGTTGGCCGCGTCGGCTCGTTGGCTCTCCGGTACTTCCTGTATTAATACACCATGAAAGCCACCATTAGAGGAAAACAAAATCTAAAAGATAATAATTACTACGGGTTTAGGGTTTGAATTATGATCAATTCTTACCATTAGCATCTTTGAGACATTGCTAGCACCAAACACCTTGTGAACAGAAGCAAACTTCTGGGGTTCATGCGGGGAGAAATATGGAGAAAATGGGCATTCTTGAGCACACCTACGCCTCAAGAGTTTGCAGGCGGCGCATGGTGTAATCGTATTTAGGGTTCCAGGAGGACCCAACATATGCCTTCTTCCCATCTGATAATTGGCTGAAACATCTGCTTCTCTCTTGATCTTCTTGCCTATCTCATCAAATCTCTCCCTAAAACACCACGAACCCAAAAATAAAAAATAAAATCGAATTATTACTTTATATATCTATAAAAACCAACACATTAATTTGGTTGATATAAATGAATAATCTTCTTATAAGAGACAATTAAGCCTCAAAACCTCCTGAAATAGCCAGTCATCGTATGTATTAGGCTCCTACAAAGCCTAAAGATATCTATGATCACATTATCCGAAAATATTATGACAAAATATATCTCGATAAGTAAAGAAGGAACATGAAGACATCATATATATATATATATGTGTGTGTATGTATGTATTTATGTAGAGATAGAGAGAGGGAGAGAAGAGAGAGATAAAGATTTGTACTTCTTACCTTTCTCTGGACATTCAGGCATGCTCTCAAGTATGGAGAACAAATTTGTGAAGCTGATGAAATGAAGAAGAAAAAAAAGGGAAAATAAGAGAAAGGGTGGGAAAAGAGTGCTTAAAAGGCAAGATATACAGAGGGAAATGGTATGGTCCACTGTTTATATAAAATGGAATTATATAAATAAATAGACAAAAAGGGGATGCAATAATTATATTAAGTTGAGAATAGAAACAAAAGAAAGCTAAAAATAAAAATTTATGGGTAGTTGCTAAAGTTGATGTACGAGGGTTCCTGCGATTATTATTATTTGCTACTTTGAGAGCAAAAGCTTTACAGGAAGCTATAAGGGGAGAGGGGGATTGAGTTTGGTGAAATTTATGTTTTTATTTTTTTATTGGAAAAAAAATTAAATCTACTAAACGTGCCTGTATTCTTTTAAAATTTGACATTAAATTTTGGATTTTTTTATTTAAAATCTTAGTCTCTCCATTTAATTTTTCTGTTAAAGTTAACAATCTTACAAGTAAAATAAAATTTTATCCCTTTTTATCAAATTGGTCATTACCCTTTAAAAGTACATAAAATTTAAAAAAATTAAAATTTTCATATTTAAAAAAAACATAAAAAAATTATAATTTTTAAAAATTTAAAAACTTTAAGATTCAAAGAATAAAAATATAAACAAAAATTGTAAAATTCAATCTTATGACAAGTCAGACTCAAAACCAGTTGGAGTATCAATCCGGTGAAGGGTAAAAAATCAGTTGACCTGTGAATTGGTATGAACTGATTGAATCAAGCTAAAAAAATTAATTGAACTGACCATTGAATTGATTTCGAATTGGTTTGACCAATTGGTTCCCAAAACGATCAGTCCAGCCAGTTCAAAGCAAATAAATTATTAAAAAATCAAAATAAAAATATTAAAAAAAGTATAAATTGGTTCAATTGTTAGATCGATTGTCTTTTTAGCTTGGTTAAACCTATCCGTACCAGTTTGTGGATCTACCAAAATTTAAAATTTTTAAACTTTTTTAGCCTTCAACATTTACATTCTTTTGTCATTTTGGTCCATATCCTTTAAAAGTATCGTGTATTTTTAAAAAAATTAAAAATTATTTTTTCTTATTTAAAAACTAAAATTAAAAAAATAACTCTTTAAAATTCAAAAATAAAAAGATTTTTATGAAAATTTTTTTTAAAACATAAAAATTTCAAATTTCAATACTATCTAAACCGACCTGGCTTGATTGGATCAAAAAACAGTTGGGATATTAGTTCAATGAGAGGTAAAATTTTGGTTAACCCGTGAACTGGTACAAAATAATTGAACCGGGCTAAAAACCAGTTCAACTGGTAGTTGGACCGATTTTTATATTTTAATTTTATTTTTGAATAATTCATTTGCTTTGAACCGATCGTTCTGGGAACCAATTGGTCAGACTGGTTCAAAATCAGTTCAATTGGTTTTTAGCTTGATTCAACTAGTTTGTACTGGTTCATGATTCAACTAGTTTTTACCACTTGCTGGACTGATGCCTCAACTGCTTTTCGGTTCGACTGGCCAGTTTGGTTCGATTTAGATAATATTGAAATTTGAAATTTTTATACTTTTTAAAATCATTTTAAAATTTTACAGGTTTTTTAATTTTATTTCATTTTTAAATATATTTTTATTTAAAATATGAAAAAAATAATTTTAATTTTTTTTAATTTAAAGTACTTTTAAAGAGTAATGATAAAATTAACAAAAAAATGTAAATATTAAGGACTAAAAAGTTATTTACCGTTAACACAGTTAACTTTAACAATAAAATTAGAGAGAGAGGGACTAAAATTTTTAAATAAAAAAATAGAGAAATTTAATGTGTCTTATAAGAATTAAGTTTTAAATTAGAATAGTAGGAGGAGGTTTGATAAATTGAAAGAGAAAAAATGCCAGCTCTTTCACTGCTTGCTCACGTGCGACTCCTTAAATGTTTTGACTTTTGGAAATTATCGAACTATTCAATTTTTGGCTTTGCCCACATGTGGTCTTTGCTTCTTCCTTAGGAAAGACCCTAAACTACTCCCCTCTTTATATATATATATAAATTAAGTAATCAATTATGTAAATTATCATGTTTATGTTTCAATACTTTTCTTGACTTTTTTAAAGGAGAGAAAAGATTTCGAATGAAAAATGTGTTTTCATGTCAAAACCTTTCTAACCCTATTTAATAATATAATTATTTATTTGAGATTTGTAATTATCTCTCAATAGTGTTAATTTAATATTTGAATTTGCGTCTTTCTTTGAAAAGTAATATAGTCGCTAATGAATCTGAATCTATAGATAAAAGTAAGAAAAGGCTTTGGTCCTAAAGTATAATTTTAATCCCTCTTAAATAATTTAATTTAAGTGTTTTTGTCTTTTGAATAAAATAAAAAAAATGTAGTTTTTAGCTTTAAACTCTTGAAACTTTATAATTTAATCTCAATTTCATTGTACAAAGTTCTTGACTTCATCTTTGATATGAATGTCCGCATGCACAACTTTTTATTCAATTCTCGAAATATAACTTTCTTTTGACATTAAATACGTTTTGAAAAAGACATTTTGTATAAGTTGTTACAACTAATTGCAATTTATAGAAACAAGTTAAAATTAAAAAATAAAAATAAAGAATACAACTAATTAGTTACATGGTTCGGATCCAATCTTACATTACTAAGGTCTTGTTCGAAGAGTAATCTACTATAATTTTCAAAGTACAATAAATTATTTAGGCTTATCATCACTCACACTCATTATAAGTTTACTCCCATATAATTATAATGATTGAACTCTCTCGATAGCACTTTCTCGAATAAATACTTAGTTAAAATTAAAAACATAGTTTGAATACATAAAAAAACCAGTCACTGATGTTCCTCACAATGAACAGAGTAAATATGTCAGTTAATATTAGTCACTATAATTTTCATGAAGCAAGTTATTGTGATGAGAACAAAATTTACAAAATTTTAATCCATATCAACCATTGAAATCTTATTTACAATAAGTGAAATTTTTTTGATTCGCATGTCCATTAAACATTAAAAGATAATGGCACTAATTCCTTTTTCGAGTTTCTTTGCTCGATAAAAAATTCTAGCACAATATCTGCAACTGATTATTACCACAAGTTGGAAACACTTTTTTTTTTTTTTTGCATGTTTTTCTTTTTTGTTTAAAAATAAAACATAAAAATAAAAACAAAAATTTTTCAATTTTGTCTTGTCATGAAATTGAGAACTTCAGCCACTATAATATCATATGCAGTTTAGTAAGATTCGTCAAAAATTTATCATTCAACATTCATTCTCATGACAAGAACGATCATATTGTCCATTTTTTGTCTGTTTAGTTTCTAACAATATTAGAACTAACACAAGATATATATATATATATATATAAAAGAAAGGTTAGGTTATGATCGAAATACATGAATTGAAAAATGGGATGATCATAGAAATGAGGTTTAATTGTAAAGGCCAGCCGAGCATGTTAGTTTCTTGTCAAAATCAAGAAGCCATCTCCACTAAAAAGGACCAAATCTTGGGATCTTCTAGTTTCGAAAATGAAATTTAATTATTAATCAGAATTGCCGTGTACTACCCGCAATTTGTTGTTTCAAGATATGACCCAATACACCTCAAGTGTTGTAGCCTCTATTTCAAGATGTCAGCTAAAGCCTCATACATGCACACATCACATGAACTTCTTCTTCTTTTTTTTTTCATTCCCCTAAATAATTTAATCATCACAATTTCAATCCCATTTTTATTTTATTCCTTTTAACCAAACTCGGCCCTATTCATCCCAGTAGAGCTTGAAAGCCCATTTCATATATATTTTTTTAGAAATCAACGTATTAAAAATTATTTTCTATTAATAGTTATAATTGAATAAATATTTTTTATTGAAAAAATAGGAATTGGATTATCATATACCATATCTAGATTCAATTCAATTCAAATCTAAGGTATAATCGAACACTTCAAAATTCTATATTGATTAACTGAAACTTCTTTTTTTTTTTTTTTCATTTTACATGAGACTATCGTTAACTTATAGAAATGTCACTATCACTCAATTTTAAGCTGAGGCAAGGGAAGATTTATTGAAATTTTATCATGATGAGATGTTACAGTCTCCGATGGATTAATTTGTTAAAGAGAAAATGTCAAGGAGGAATATTCACCTGTGATGATGGCGGTTCACCTTGGATTGGAGCAGAGAGTTGCAGTTCTCAATGAAGAAAGAGAATTGGGAGGACAAAGCACAGTTGGTTGGAGAAGAAAGTTGTAAGTATCTTGGTGTGTGCTCTATCATCTCTCACGTGTTGTGATTAGGCTAATATATGGGAGATAAAAGAGGCCACGCGTCTTGAGCTTATTGGCGGCAGAGTCATATCTTGTCTCATTGAAGTGGTGGTTGTCGTAACCATTTTTTGAAAAAAATGGGTATCGACTTTCTTTAAAATAGGGAGTCGCCACCGATCTTTATTAGGTGTGATCGGGTCACCTATAAAAACATTTGAGTCTTCGAAATTCGAGAAAATGGGTTCGGGAGTCGGTTACGTGCAAGGAAGGGTTAGCACCCTTGCAGCGCCCAAATTTGGTACCAAATTTATTGATGTTGTCCCAATGTTGAAAGCTTGAAAATATTTGGGGTAAAAAGAACTAAAAAATGGGTTAATTAAATTGGGGTTGAATCTTAAGATTAACTCGTTTCAAAGGAATAAAAAGTACCATACCCAACATGTTAGGATATAACACATCTATACTCTGACATTGAGATCATCTTTGATCTTCAAAACGTATAAAAATGGTATTTGGTTATTTAGTCGAACAAAAAAAAAATCAACACCCAGCACGTTAGGATGTGATCTTTCGAACTTCTAAAGACACAAATATTGCCTCTTTTTTTAAAGAATGTTTAAAAGATATCGATTTTGCGGAAAGGTATTTTTGTTTTAAACAGCAATTATATGTTACTATTTGTATTTTATAAACTATTAAACAAAATTATTAAAAGCAATTATGACATATTAACATTTAAAAAGGCAATAAAACAATGATAACACAAAATGTGATAAATGATAGTTCCTACGCCTAAGTAATTGTAAATACACTATGAAGCATAAACAAATATAATAGGCAATAAACAAACATAAACCTATTTAACGCATGCCTAAATAATAGATAAAAAGACATATATATATATATATATGATAGAGCCAATATAGACATAATATATAGTGATTGTAAATAAATATATTAAATTACATAAAAAAATATATAAACAGAATATATTATATAACATAAATAAATTTTAGCTAAAAAATAATATACAATATAATATTATATAATATACAATTTAAAAACATATAACATATAAAAAGATATCTAATGAAAATAATTTTTAGCTAAGAGTAATAAATAATAATTATAAAAATACATATATATATAAATAATATAATAACAGTAACAATAATAACAAAATACTAATAATACTAATAATAATAATAATAATAATAATAATAATAATAATAGTAATGATAACAATAATAATGATAGTAGCTAATAATAATTATAGGAGGATTAAAATAACAATAAAACGGTGGGAATAACAAAAAAGACTAATCTGAATTAAAAACAAAATTTCAGGGCAAAATTACAAATTAAAAAAAAGGGTACAATTAGATGCAATTAAAGAGTGGCGCAAAAAGGGAGGGACTGGCCACGCAAATTTTCCATTCAAATTGAAAAGGCGCACGTCCAGCCTTTAAAGCGCATGCCTTCACTGCTTTTAATACACCACTTTAAAAATTTTTATTATACCCCCTTTTTTTGTAAAAAAAAACTCATAAATTTTATTTTTTTTAAACAAAAAATGTGAAGAGTCCCTCATCTTTTCTTTTCAAGAACCAAAAAAAAGGCCATTCTCTCTCTGCTTCTGTCCAACGGATGGACTTCTGCCACCGATCGTCGCATCGCCACCGCCTCCGGTAGCCACGACACGTGGGGACAGACTTTCAGCCCCGCCTGAGGACCTCGTTTCAGAGATCGCGCTTTAGTGCCCCGAAAGCAACAGGAGGGAGGGCCTTCGGCCAAGCTCTAAAGACGAGGAGGGAGCCCTCTGACGCCGCGGTTGTTAAGGTTTCGGCAAGCCCTTTTCCTTTTTTTTGATTTTTTTTGTTTATAAAAATTTGAAAAAAATATTTACAAATAAATAAAACGATAGTATATATCTGTGGAAAATAAAAGGAAATCAACCTTTAAAATCTTTATTTCTGATTGCTGATCGATTGTCAAAGTGTTCATCCAAAAACTAAAAAAAAGACCCTCCTTACAATGGTTTTACTTCGGTCTTTATAATTGATTTTTACCGATTCTTTTATGTTTGTTCTTGTTTCAATTTCTTGTCGTTTTTCGTTTTCTTCTTGTTTCCTGTGCTGCGCGTGTTTCTTATAGATGTCTGAGGAACGTGCGAACGTTGACCGAGGCGTGATGAGTGTTGGCAGATGGAGGAGGTGGTGGCCGACAGTGCGCGTGGGAAGGGTCGACGCCTGGGGCTGGTCAGATGCGTGAGGAGCGGCGGACGAGACACCTAGTGGCTGAAGTCCTTTCATTTTTTTTGAAAATGTTGTGGGCTTAGAGTTTTTTTGTTTAGTGGGCTGGGATTTGGGTTAGCTGATTGGGCTAGGATAAGTGGGTTTTAATGTTGGGTTGATTTTGTTTTTGTTTAGTTTTGTTTGGGCTTTGGTTGCTTCTGACGGGCCCGGGTTTATCTTGTAAATGGACTGTTATTTTTTTGGACTTCTTATTGGCTTATTATGGGTTTTATTATTGGGCTTATTTTTTGATGGGCCTCGGTTGTTGCTGACGGGCCTGGGCCAAAATTGGTTAGTACAGCTGCCCCTCTTTGCTCATTGTTGTGAAACGAGAATAGAGCAAAGAAAATAGAAGAACCAATTTTGCCCGGTCTTGGCCAAGCCTTGACTTATTGGTCCTCGTCTTCCTCAAATGTCTTCAACCCTGTTGTTTTGATCCACTCCACTGCTATTTCCGAGAGATATGACTTGTAGACTCCATTTGCTTTTCCTCAATCTTGTTTATGTTTAACTTGCTCCAACATGACTTCAGGACACGAAGAGATTTGTAGCGTCAATCTGCTAACTGCTCCATTGAGACTTCGATGAAATCTGAACTTTTCCAACTGTTTCCTTATTCTCGCAATATGAGTTGACCTTTTACCCTTTTCATCCCCTTTTTTTTGATAACAGACATTGAAAAATAGAAATTGAAAAACAGAAATTAAAAATACCTCAGCGTGCGTAACCCGAGGCCCAACTCACTTTCGTATTATGAGTCGATTTTAACAGAAATTGAAAAACAGAAATTGAAAATACATTAGCGTGCGTAACCTGAGGCCCAACTCACTTTCGTATTATGAGTCGATTTTAACAGAAATTGAAAAACAAAAATTGAATATACCCCAGCGTGCGTAACCCGAGGCCCAACTCACTTTTCGCATCATGAGTTGATTTTAACAGAAATTGAAAAACAGAAATTAAAAATACCCCAGCGTGCGTAACCCGAGGCCCAACTCACTTTTCGCATCATGAGTTGATTTTGACAGAAATTGAAAAACAGAAATTAAAAATACCTCAGCGTGCGTAACTCGAAGCCCAACTCACTTTTCACATCAGAAATTTTTGCTTAGGAAGGCAAGATTTGTTATGCTCGATCTGCTTCGCTTAGGAAGGCAAAATCTATTATGCTCTATCTGCTTCGCTTAGGAAGGCAAAATCTATTATGCTCGATCTGCTTCGCTTAGAAAGACAAGATCTGCTATCATCGATCTGCTTCGCTTAGGAAGGCAAAATCTATTATGCTCGATCTGTTTCGCTTAGGAAGGCAAGATCTGCTATCATCGATCTGCTTTGCTCAGGAAGGCAAAATCTGCTTTTCGATCTGCTTCGCTTAGGAAGGCAAAATCTGTTATGCTCGATCTACTTCGCTTAGGAAGGCAAAATCTGCTATACTCGATCTGCTTCGCTTAGGAAGGCAAAATCTGGTTTTCGATTTGCTTCACTTAGGAAGGCAAGATCTGTTATCATCGATCCGCTCCTCTCGTATTATGAGTTAATTTTTGATCAGAAATTGAAAAACACCTCAGGGTGTGTGACCTGAGGCTCAACTCACCTCTCGTATTATGAGTTGATATTTAAAAAATAAAAATTGAAAAACAGAAATTGAAAATACCTCAAACGACGACCGAGGAGTTGATTTTTTTGCAAACGAAATTAAAAATACCTCGTCATTTAATTCAAGAGTTGATTTTTGCAGACAAGAATTGAGAAACAAAAATTGAAAATACCTCGGCGTGCGACTCGAGGCTCAACCTACCTCTCGTTATATGAGTTGAGTTTGAATAACATATCATCTAGCGGAACTCGGATGTCTTCTTTTCCTTCGATTAAATATAGCTATCGTCAAAACTTCTTGCTTTAATGGCGTACCTATATGTGTCATGCGTGATGTTATCTTGATATGCACGTGTTTATCTTAAATACTTTTATGCCTACATGATTATGCCATGCGCCCTTGGTTTGTTTGCCATGTATCTCTTCTTCGTCACGACTTTCATGATGACCTGTATTCATTGTTTCGATTCTTGACTTTCCTTTCAGGTTTTGTACCCGTCCTCGAGCTTTACAAGTAATCTGCGTTTCTCGTATATCACCCTTTTGCCCCATGTTGAACTTTGTCCTTGCTTTGAGGCCTTTGTACTTACCAAATTCTCATCCAGGTAAGGCTCAACATTCCTTTTGTTTAGAGAATGTCGTTTCATTATTTATCATTGTCGTAACCATTTTTGAGAAAACGGGAATCGACTTGGTTTTGAAAATAAAAAAATAGGAGTCGCCACCGATCTTTTATTCGGTGTGATCGGATCCCCTTTGTTTTAATAAAACATTTTGATTTATTAAAACAATGTTTTTGGTCTACGAAAATTTGAGAAAATAGGTTCGGGAGTCGGTTACGTGCGAGGAAGGGTTAGCACCCTCGTCACGTCCAGAATTGGTACCAAATTGATTAATTAATGTCCTTATGTCAAAAGTTGAAAATAGAAAAAGGAAATTGATCTTTTTTGGTAATGTTTTAGTTTTCTCAAGTTGAATATCAAGATTTTCTTGTTCCTAAGGAACAAAATATCAGATCCAATACGTAAGACATGATGATTTTAATCCTCGAATCCAAGATCATCTCTTAATCCCCGAGACTCATGCATTAAAATGTCAAAAGGATATTCGATTGTTTGGCCAAGCGAGAGAACCGAAACCCAACACATAGGGCACTATCTCTCGAATTTCCAAACGCAGGATATTGCCTTATTTGGAAATTTTTAATTTTGGATGAGATTCATAAAAGATTTTTGGTTCGTTTTAAGAAGTATCATTTAAAGCGTGGACGGGGTTGTATTCGAATAACGATAATGTAACACGAACTTAGCGCAATGACCACATAATACACGTAATACAACATTAGTATCATTAATCTAAAATATTAATATACATGGATAATAATGATAATGAAACAATAATGTAAACAATAATAAGGATGGTGACAATATCAAAGATATGGAAGTACGCATAAACAAATCATAATACGTGCATGAAGATTGGTCCTATGGCTTAAGCATTAATAATACTGGTCAAAGGTCAATGAGTTAAACGATTTTAAAAGAGATGCTGCGTGTAACAATTTAAAACAATTAACAAAATGATTTTAAGTTAAGAATATGTAATAAAAAGTAAGTAATGTATATGAAATAATCTTAAAACGATGTGAAAGAATTATTATATTCAATATACTTAATAAGAATAATATATAGGAAATTGAAATAAATAATAATATAAGAAAATAACAAGGTAAAATAAAAAACAGGTGAATATATAAATATATAAACCTTTTAAACAAGTTGGCAACTAAATCGAAATCAGATTAAAATAAAATAGCGAGGATCAAAATTGTAATAAATCAGAAAAGGCGGGCAGGGACCAAATTAAAATGCGATTGAAATTATAGGGTGAGATTTTAAAAAAATAAAAAGGATGCGGACGGGACTCGATCGACAATAATCGAAGACAAAAGGGGGCCAATTGCGCAATTATCCCTTTTGGAGAATATGCGCGGGTCTCCCTTTTAATGAACGGCGCCGTTTCTTTCACCCTTAAAACACCCAATTTTTAACACCCTTTCAGCCCTAAGTTTTTCATTTTGCAGAACCCTTTTTCAAATATAAAAGAAACGGCAGCCATTTTGCCCTCTTTTCAATCGACGCTCGGTCTTCCTCTGGTACCCGTCACGTCACCACCACACGGTGGTCAACCAGTGCGCGAAGGAGGCGCTTAGCCTCGCTTTAGGTCAGATTGAAAGCCCAACCCTTTTGGCTAAAACCCGAAGAAAAAGATCCCCTTTCGCCTCCTCCTTCGTACCCGATCCCAATCGTGGAAAGAAACTTCCGTCGGTGGACCATAGGGCGGTGACACGGCTACGGGATAACTCCGGTAAGCCCCTTTCTCTTTTCCTTGTGTTATTAAAGATTTGATATACAAAAACAAACTGATAAAGAAAGTAAATAATCATCGGCGAATAGAAGGTAAAATCAACCTTTAAAGTCTCTGTTCTTCTCTTTGATTTCTAAATGTGTTTTTTCTTTTTATTCCCTTTTCTCTTTCGACGGTCCCTCAAAAAAATCTGTTTACTTCCATTTATATAACGGATTTGCATCTATTTTTTTCTATTATTCTTTGTCATTCTTGCTGTTTGTGCTTCTCTGTTCTTCTTGCAGGGCATGGGCCATGGCACGAACGACGGAGGCCGAGGCTCCTGGGAAAGCTTCGAGCGTCAGGGGCGTGGGCACGGGGAACGGCACCCGTGGGAAATCGAAACGCGTGGCGTGTGGTGGCAGACAAGGGGTTGGTGCGCACATGGGGGCTGCGGCGCTTGGAAAAGGGGACCTTAGGGTTTCCTGGCCATTTGGTTATCTGTTATGGGCTAGTGTAGGGGTTAGGGTGAGTGGGCTATTCGGGTTTTGTAATTGGGCTACATTGTTTGGGTTTGTTTAGTTATTTGGACTATAATTGGACTTTTAATGGCTTTTGTTTTATTTTTATTTTATTTTGTTTTGTTTTGGGGCTTTTTATAATTGGGCCTTAATCTGTAATGGACTATTTGGACACTTTAATAATATTTGGGTTTTTTAATTTGGTTTTATTTTAACTAAATGGGCCCGGGCAAAAAATTGGGTATTACAATCATTTAAAAAGAACCTTATCTGAGATGCATGAGAATGACGAAGTAGGTATGAAAGGGATACCTCACATTCATATTTATTTCAAAAGTGACAAGCAAAGAAAATTGACAAGGAACAATTCAATAAAGGAAATGTTATAAAAAGGAAAACAGGTTCAATTGTCGCCAATGCTCTAGATATCTAACGCATGAACTTTTCCACGTTTCTTCATCCTGGATCTTTTCGAGCAAAGCTTCTTGTGTAGAAGATTTTGAGCTTCCGAGTCTACTTCAAATATTATAATCTGGCCATTCGGCTCCCTGTTTAAATTGTCTCGCTCCTTATGTCCGAACCCTCTTTCATTAGGACGCCCTTTCAGGTTTTCATCCTAATATATTTTGTTTATCAAGACGCCCTTTTCGGGTTTTCATCTTGATCTCTTTTTTTTTTTAGATCATATTTCTTCGCAGCATCTGAGTTCACCGGGTTTAGTAACTCCTTCCCATCCATCTTAGTGAGAATCAAAGCTCCACCCGAGAAAGCCTTCTTTACAACATATGGTCCTTCCCAATTCGGTGCCCATTTTCCTCGAAAGTCCTTTTGTATTGGGAGAATCTTTCTCAACAAGAGTTCTCCTTCACGAAATTCCCTTGGTCGCACCTTCTTGTCATGGGCTGTGATCATTCTCTTCTGGTACATCTGTCCGTGACAGATTGCTTTCAAGCGTTTTTCTTCGATCAGATTTAGTTGGTCATATAGAGCTTGAACCTATTCTAATTCTTCTAGTTTTGTCTCCATTAAGACTCGTAAAGAGGGGATCTCCACTTCGATGGGCAGTACAGCTTCCATTCCATAGGCCAGAGAGAAAGGAGTTGCCCCCGTAGAGGTCCGCATACATGTGCGATATGCATACAAAGCCAATGGTAGCTTCTCGTGCCAGTCTCTGTATGTCTCGGTCATTTTCCCAATAATCCTTTTAATATTTTTATTAGCCGCTTCTACTACTCCGTTCATCTTCGGGCAATAAGGCGAGGAATTATGATGCTTTATTTGGAATTACTCGCACACTCCTTTCATCATCTTGTTGTTCAGATTCAAGGCATTATCCGAAATGATTTTCTCAGGCAAACCGTATCGACATATGATCTCCTTTTTTAAGAACCTACAAACTACGGTCTTTGTCACATTAGCAAATGAAGCAGCTTCTACCCATTTTGTAAAGTAGTCTATGACGATAAAAATGAATCGATGTCCATTAGAGGCTTTTAGGGAAATTGGCCCTATAACATCCATGCCCCACATAAAAAAAGGCCACGGAGAAGTCATGACATGAAGGGGCGAAGGTACTGCATGAATTTTATCGCCGTAAACTTGACATTTGTGGCACTTTCGTGCGTAACTAATGCAGTCGCTTTCCATCGTCAGCCAGTAATAACCGAGTCTCATAATTTGCCTAGCCATAGTGAAATCATTGGCATGCGTTCCATAAATTCCTTCATGGACCTCTTCAAGTATCTTTCTGGCTTCAACATCATCCACGCATCTCAAGAGCACTTGATCTTTTCCTCTTTTGTATAGGATATCCCCATCAAGGACAAATCCTACTGCCATTCTCCTGATTGTTCTTTTGTCGTTCTTGTTTGCTTGTTCAGGATACCTTTGATTCTTGACGTATTCTAGGATATCATGGAACCATGGCTGTTCATCTGCCTCTTTTTCAATGCTAAAACAATGCGCAAGGGCCTCATATATGCTTATCTGGAGAGGCATTATTTCTTTTTCTCGGTTTGCTTTGAACATTGAAGCCAAAGTGGCTAAGGCATCAGCCAATTGGTTTTCTTCTCGTGGGAAGTAATTAAAAGTTACTTCTTCGAATTCTTTGATTAGATCCGCCACGAGATCGTGATATTTGACTAACTTCGAATCTCTCACTTCTCAATCTCCACGGATTTGGTAAATCACCAGCGTTGAGTCTCCGTATACCTCTAAGATTTCAACGTCTCGTTCAATAGTTGCACGAAGTCCCATGATGCAAGCCTCATATTCCGCTATGTTATTGGTACAGAAGAAATTTAATCTGGCAGTGAATGGGTAATGATTCCCTTCTGGTGACACTAAGACTGCTCCAATCCCATGCCCCAATGCATTTGATGCATCATCAAAGCTCATCTTCCATGATTTCTCTTTTGACGACTCACATTCTTTTTCTGTAATGCACATCAAGTCTTCATCTGGGAAATCAAATCTCAATGGCTCATATTCCTCTGTCGTTCGAGTTGCTAAGAAGTCAGCTATTGCGCTTCCTTTTATCGACTTTTGACTCACATAGATGATGTCGTGCTCCGATAGTAGGATTTGCCATCGTGCCATTCTTCCTTAGAGTGTAGGTGATTCCATCATGTATTTTATTGGGTCCAGCTTTGAAATTAACCATGTCATATGATACAACATATATTGTCTGAGCCTTCGAGCTACCCAGACCAAAACACAACAGAAATTTTCAACTGACGGGTACTTTGCTTCATACTCTGTGAATTTCTTGCTGAGGTAGTAAATAGCCCTTTCTCTTTTCCCTGACTCATCATGTTTCCCTTGTACACAACCCAATGAGTTATCGAACATAGTCAGGTACAATATCAAGGGTCTCCTAGGAGTTGGCGGTACTAGCACTGGGGGGTTAGACAAATATTGTTTTATCTTGTCGAAAGCCATTTGACACTCCTCATTCCATTCTCCAAGATTGTGTTTTCGAAGGAGTCGAAAATTGGATCACATTGGTTGGTAAGTTGAGCAACGAATCGAGCAATGTAGTTCAACCTCCCTAAAAATCCTCTGACTTTGTGTGCGCGGAGGCGGTAGCTCTTGTATGGCTTTTACCTTATCTGAATCAAACTTAATACCTCTTTCACTGACGATGAAGCCTAGTAGTTTTCTCAAGGTAGCCCCAAACGTACACTTGGCTGGATTAAGCTTTAGCTGGAACTTTCTTAGTCTTTCAAACAATTTCCAGCTGTTCTCTTTCCCCCTGAGAATTGGCAAACATATCATCGACATAAACTTCCATCTCTTTGTGCATCATGTCATGGAATAACATCATCATAGCCCTCTGATAGGTTGCCCCGGTATTCTTTAATCCGAATGGCATTACCTTATAGCGGAACGTTCCCCATATTGTTATAAAAGTAGTATTCTCCATATCTTCGGAAGCCATCTTGCCGTCTTTCTTCAGTGCCGGGACTACGTTAGCGACCTATTCTGGGTACTTAGAGACTTATAGAAAGCCGGCATCAAATTGTTTCTTGACTTTCTCTTTTATCTTTAAAAGTATTTCAGGTTTTATTCGTCTTGACTTCTATTGAATAGGTTTGCATTCTGGTTTCAGCGGGAGTCTAAAGACCATTATATCCTCGTTCAAGCCTGGCATGTCCTGATACGACCGTGCAAATACATCTTTGTACTCATTAAGCAAGGCGATCAAATCATGTTTAGTGTTCTCTGAAATGGAGGTCCCAATCTTTACTTCTTGCCTCTTTTCTTTATTTCCCAAGTTCACTGTCTCAACAAATTCTTGATGGGGTAAAATTTGTTTATCTGATGTCTTTTATCATTCTTAATGGGTCAGGAGACAATACAACATTTTCTTCAGCTTCGCATTCTCCTAAACAAATAGCTTTCTGGAAATTGATTTCAGGACTTGTAACGGGATTGTTCATGCCGTTGATATATGAGCATCTGAAAGGTGAATGGGAAAGAAAACTATGGAGGAGCATCAAGGTATTGGAACCAAACAAACATAATGTTATGGCATGATATGAGGTGCATGTAAGGACAGGTCGTGAGAATAGGGGACAATTATGAAGTTAACGAGAATGAAAGGACTATGACAAAATGCATCTCCATTAATGTTCATTTAAATGATAAAGAGTAAACGTAAGCTCTTACAAAAGAGTCCCACCATTACTTAGGGGTGCACAAAAAGAGAGGGTTAACATTTAGCATTACTCTGGAGAGGACTTAGAAACTACAAGAAGATTCACAGCAGTCTAATTGTTCCAAATGAATCCAGGAGGACAAGGGCGTATCATTGAGACATCTTTAATTGCATCATCTCTTTTGTCACTGCGCTCACGTTCCCTTAAGTATGGTTAGGGAGCGGATTTCTAGCCACAATACCAGTACCATCAAATTGTAAAATCCCTGCATCAATAAGACCCTGAACCCTCCTTTTAAAGGCTAGACAATTTTTCATAGAATGCCCCTGGTTTCCAGCATGATACATGCAACTAGCATTAGGATCGTACCATTTTGGGTATGGAGGCTTCAATGGTGCCATATAATGTGGGGATATTAATTGTTTTTCTAATAATTTTGGGCACAGTTCTCCATACGACACAGGAATAGAGGTGAATTGAGGTTTTTTAGGATTGGGTTTTGTCAGTCTTTGTTCGTTTTTGGGCTGGCTTTGGGCAGGCATAGCACCTGGTGGAAGTATAGTGAACGGTCTTTAGTTATTTATGGCGTAGACGGGGTAAGGGAGAGATGCTTGATGATAAGGGCCTTGAGGGGAAAAATAGAAGTTTAGAGGCGGGCGATATTGAAGTCGTGATTGGGTTAGGTACGGATTAGAAGCGTAGTGGCTTTCAGTCCTCACCATATGGGTCTCTGCCTCTCTTTTCTTTATAGGTACTGCCCTTTTCGAACTCTCGGGGCCTTCCATCCTTCTGCTATTGATGGCATTTTTTATAAGTTCCCCAGACATTACGATGTCGGCAAAGTCTTTTGTGGCGTTTTCTACTAACTTATTATAAAACGGTGCTTCCAAAGTCTGCTCTCTCCTTTTTGCCTTCACTTGAACAATCGGTTTGGCCCGATCATCCTCAGGGTCACAACGTGAATTCATCGGGAAGTTCGGTAGCACCGATGTATTAGTCTGACATTGGGATCCGGTAATGACAGGTCTCGCGTGCGACTGCGTGTCTGGTTGAGTCGAGATATTCATCGGGAATAAACAATTTCTTCGTCATCGCCCACACTATCGTCCATTGGGCCACTTTTTTTTTCAAATCCTCCGGCTAGTAACTGGGTTAGCTGGCCTATCGTGTTCCTTTGGAATTGCGTTTGTTCATACATCTCTTGTTGAATTTTGGTCAATTGCTCTTGCATCTGTATTTGCATTTTCTCTATTCTTTCCAACCTTTGCTCTATGTTTTCTAGGTTAACTGAAATGACTTCACATAATTAGGGTCTTTCCACAAATTTTAATGCGTGTGATATGATGTAATGCAAATACATAAAACACAATGCGGGCGCATGGCATGAATGTAAAAGGAAGACAGGTGTTGATCATGAATTTGATTCCATTAGAAGAACTTTTCTAGGAGATACGTTTCTTTACATAAAACGGATCATATATACGACCATGTCTTTATGTTCGAACGACCGCATTACTATCCACTTTATCAAGTAACACATTTCCTTATGACAAACTCTTCCATTTAGCAACCGAATATGAATCAACACTTTTTTTCTTTCGATGTAATACAAATGCATAAAATGCAATGCAGTCAAGACAGAAGAAAACACGTTAGCATAGGAGAGATAAGCAATCACAAAAGAAAACAGGTTAGTGCAAGAGAAATAAACAAACACATAACACCTATCCAGGTGACCGCTAGAGTTTGGTACAATTCTACCTAGGGTAGGCTCCTAGGTCTCACAATATGAGGTTCGGTTCTAAAGAGGGGTACCTGAACCAACAGATTCCTCAATCCTCACCTATTATAGGCTCATATAGATCGAGTTCGATTCAGGGGGATACATTTCCCTATGGCCATGCGGAGGTGAAAACCTCACGAAGCACATAGGTACGGATGTATCCCAGAAGCAATCTACTAGCCCATGCGGAGGTGAAAACCTCAAGAAGGCTTAGTTTCTTACTCCACTTAAAGGTGTGACCACAACGGTCATGCAATGTAAATGCAAGTATTATGAGCCTCGACATTATTGCAGTTATGGCACAAATGGATGTATCAAAAGAAACATGATTTTTCAAAACGAATTTCCAAATTTTTAATCAAAAGGACAAAAATCAATCAATTTATGGCCTGACTCTCGAGTTTCCCAGCGGAGTCGCCAAGCTGTCGTAACCATTTTTTGAAAAAATGGGTATCGACTTTTTTTAAAATAGGGAGTTGCCACCGATCTTTATTAGGTGTGATCGGGTCACCTATAAAAACATTTTGGTCTTCGAAATTCGAGAAAATGAGTTCGGGAGTCGGTTACGTGCAAGGAAGGGTTAGCACCCATGCAGCGCCCAAATTTGGTACCAAATTGATTGATGTTGTTCCAATGTTGAAAGCTTGAAAATATTTGGGGTAAAAAGAACTAAAAAATGGGTTAATTAAATTGGGGTTGAATCTTAAGATTAACTCGTTTCAAAGGAATAAAAGTACCATACCCAACACGTTAGGATATAACACATCTATACTCTGACATTCAGATCATCTTTGATCTTAAAAACGTATAAAAAGGGTATTTGGTTATTTAGTCGAACAAAAAAAAATCAACACCCAGCACGTTAGGATGTGATCTTTCGAACTTCTAAACACACAAATATTGCCTCTTTTTTTAAAGAATGTTTAAAAGATATTGATTTTGCGGAAAGGTATTTTTGTTTTAAACAGCAATTATATGTTACTATTTGTATTTTATAAACTATTGGACAAAATTATTAAAAGCAATTATGACATATTAACATTTAAAAAGACAATAAAACAATGATAACACAAAATGTGATAAATGATAGTTCCTACGCCTAAGTAATTGTAAATACACGATGAAGCATAAACAAATATAATAGACAATAAACAAACATAAACCTATTTAACGCATGCCTAAATAATAGATAAAAAGACATATATATATGATAGAGCCAATATAGACATAATATATAGTGATTGTAAATAAATATATTAAATTACATAAAAAATATATAAATAGAATATATTATATAACATAAATAAATTTTAGCTAAAAAATAATATACGATATAATATTATATAATATACAATTTAAAAACATATAACATATAAAAAGATATCTAATGAAAATAATTTTTAGCTAAGAGTAATAAATAATAATTAGAAAAATACATATATATATAAATAATATAATAACAGTAACAATAATAATAATAATAATAATAATAATAATAATAATAATAATAATAATAATAATAATAATAATGATAGTAGCTAATAATAATTATAGGAGGATTAAAATAACAATAAAACAATTGGGAATAACAAAAAGACTAATCAAATTAAAAACAAAATTTGTGGCTAAATTACAAATTAAAAAAAAGGGTACAATTAGATGCGATTAAAGAGTGGCGCAAAAAGGGAGGGACTGGCCACGCAAATTTTCCATTCAAATTAAAAAGGCGCACGTCCAGCCTTTAAAGCGCATGCCTTCACTGCTTTTAATACAGCACTTTAAAAATTTTTATTATACCCCTTTTTTAAAAAAAAAACTCATAAATTTTATTTTTTTAAACAAAAAATGTGAAGAGTCCCTCATCTTTTCTTTTCAAGAACCAAAAAAAAGGCCTCTCTCTCTCTGCTTCTGTCCGACGGATGGACTTCTGCCACCGATCGTCGCATCGCCACCGTCTCCGGTAGCCACGACACGTGGGGACGGGCTTTCAGCCCCGCCCGAGGACCTCGTTTCAGAGATCGCACTTTAGTGCCCCGAAAGCGACAGGAGGGAGGGCCTTCGGCCAAACTCTAAAGACGAGGAGGGAGCCCTCCGACGCCGCGGTTGTTAAGGTTTCAGCAAGCCCTTTTCCTTTTTTTTTTTATTTTTTTGTTTATAAAAATTCGAAAAAAAATTACAAATAAATAAAACGATAGTATATATCAATGGAAAATAAAAGGAAATCAACCTTTAAAATCTTTATTTCTGATTGCTGATCGATTGTGAAAGTGTTCGTCCAAAAACTAAAAAAAAAGACCCCCTTACAATGGTTTTACTTCGGTCTTTATAACCGATTTTTACTGATTCTTTTATGTTTGCTCTTGTTTCAATTTCTTGTCGTTTTTCATTTTCTTCTTATTTCCTGTGCTGCGCGTGTTTCTTGCAGATGTCTGAGGAACGTGCGAACATTGACCGAGGCGTGATGAGTGTTGGCAGATGGAGGAGGTGGTGGCCGACAGTGCGCGTGGGAAGGGTCGACGCCTGGGGCTGGTCAGATGCGTGAGGAGCGGCGGAAGAGGCACCTAGTGGCTGAAGTCCTTTCATTTTTTTGAAAATGTTGTGGGCTTAGGGTTTTTTTTGTTTAGTGGGTTGGGATTTGGGTTAGCTGATTGGGCTAGGATAAGTGGGTTTTAATGTTGGGTTGATTTTGTTTTTGTTTAGTTTTGTTTGGGCTTTGGTTGCTTCTGACGGGCCCGGGTTTATCTTGTAAATGGACTGTTATTTTTTTGGACTTCTTATTGGCTTATTATTGGTTTTATTATTGGGCTTATTTTTTGATGGGCCTCGGTTGTTGCTGACGGGCCTGGGCCAAAATTGGTTATTACAGCGGTGATATGACATTCTAGGTTGACGATACATCTTAGGACAATTAGGTAATCAATAAGGCTCTATACGCATTTAACGGAGATGGCTTAGCGAAAGCTCATTATGGTGTTGCTTGATGCCTAAGGTTCATTTGATGTGAGGTTTGCCCTATAGGGACACATGTATGGCATATGGTTCGTTGATTGAGGACATGTAAGAGACTTGCGGAAGAGGTATAACAAGACTCAAATTCAAATTTCGGGAATTGAAGGGTAGTTATAAAAAATTTAGAGGTTTTTTTTTTTTAAATTGAAATGTTAAAATGATATTTTTTATAAAATTAAAGAGCCAAATAAGTCATTATACTTAAATATAAAGCAAGATAGTATTTCATATATTGATTCCATCTACCTTGATTAATTTTGTACCTTAAAATTCCTGGAATGATTTAGAATGACCTCTTTATACTGCAAGAGTGTAACGCATAAAGCAAGAGTGCGCTTGTTGATTATCCATTGAATATCAATATAGAGATTAGGCTTATCTGAGCAAGGAGATCGAATTTAAAATGAAGAGTTGTATTTGAAAATAACATACAATAAATACTGAAATTTATGATTTAAAATTAATTAATAATAACACTTGAAATATATACGATATTAAAATAGAAGAAATTAAATTAAATTGTGAGTAAAAAGAAATTTAAACACATAAATACATCATATTAATAACACTAATAAGTAAAATCAAGTTGTGGCCTATTTTTCAAGTGTTCATCTTTCCCGGGAATAGTGTGGACTCGAATCATCATTGTACCAAAACAAGAATACTAATGCATGCAATTGTTCATCATGGTGTTACCATCAACTTTGAGTTGGTGTTGAGTTAACTTTTGACACCAACTCAATCAACAACATTATTAATACTAGAAATTCTACCACACATGTATATTTGTGAAAATTACACACTTTGAACACAAAGGGTGTTTAAAAATAATATAAAATAAATAATAACACATGAAATATGTAAAATATTAAAATAAAAAAATAGATTAAATTGTGAGTAAATTAAATTTAAACATTTAAATACATCACTAAAAACTCTATCATACACGTATGTGTGTGGCAACCACTTATTTAGAATACGAATTTATGTTTAAAAATAACATACAGTGAATAATGAAATGATTAATATATACAATTGATGGAAGTAATAAAGTATATATAATATAATTAAAATAAAAATATTTTATTAAAATAAAGCTTTGGTTCAATAGTAAAGGTAATATTTCATTGATATAAATAATAGAGGTTCAAATTCAATCACGTGCAAAAATTTTATTGATTTTTTAAAAAGTAAATGACTAAAGTACTCTTGAATAATATGACTTATTTTATTACAAAAAGACATTTTTGTAATTTTCATAATCGAGTTGGTGTCAATATATATAAAGATTCTGACTGAGTTGGTGTCACTCATAATTGGGTCTCAATTCGGTTATTAAATTACTAAAAAAATTTTTATTTTAACAAAGCAAATAAGGGTACTTTTGTCTTTTTACATAGATGTAGAAGAATTCAAGTTTACAATGAGATTTGAACCCAAAACACCAAACATACACTCTCTCAACTTTGTCATTTTAACTAAAACAAGCTTTGGTTTATAAGTGAATTCTTAATAAATATATTGTATAATTATTTTCACTCATATTGTGGGTATGCCATAATTATTTTTCAATAAAAATACATACAAAATTATAAAAATATTTATTAATAAATGAATATCTATTTTTCTCATTTTCTAACATGATATTTATTAAAATAATAATTTTAGAAATAAAATAAATTATGGAAAAAAAAATATGAAAAATACTTAAGCAGATTCAACTTTTCTCATTTTTCTAACACTAATAACTACCATGTTCAGGTTGGTAAAAAACCTATATCCTGAGGCTAAAAAGGGCAACAACCGCCATGTTCAACTTTTCCCTTTTTTCCATCATTGACTAGAACGAGTTTGTTGCGTTTGAGGTTGTGCTTGAAGATGGGCATGATTGAGGGAATATATAAGTGAGGATGAGGTCTTAGAAACCTAGTAGATAGAAAGCCATGCCAGCAACTACACAACCGATTTCTAATTTGATGGCACAATGATGAAGGATGTGAAAATCGAGGAGTTTGAAGTAAAGGTTATTAGTGTTGATAGTTGTGCGCAATGGCGGTGCTCAATGCTCGAGAAATTCCACGAAAACTAAGGAATAGGGCTAGGCAGATAATAAATTATTATTTATAAATAAAAATTAAAAAAAGAGTAAATGTTGTTTGTGGCTTTTAAAAAACTATTTTACTTATAAATTATTATTTCAATAAATAAATTTTGAGAAAAAGATAAAAATAAGTATTTATTTATTTATTTATAGTTTTGTATGTATTTTTATTGAAAAATGAACCATTAATTTTTTTATTTTAAAATTTTTTAAAATTGTTATTTTTTAATTTTTAAGAATAAAAATTAAAATAACAAAATGTGTAAAGTTGAAAGTTAAATTTATTAAAAATTTTAGAATTAAGACTAAATTAATAAAAATATATCAAAATTAGAGGGCTACTTCTATTATTATGCCAATAAAATCACCGCAACAAAATTCAACAACAACAAAAACACCCTAATAATAGTTGAGTTACTATTTGCATAGTTTACCTTCTCACATCCCGAAAATCAAGTTAAAAAGAATTGGGTTAGTGAAACTTAAAAGAACCACGTATTAATTCTTGAGTTAAGATTTCAAAATTATGTAAAATAAATTGTTTTGGTTTAATGGTTAAGAAATTTGAGTTGTGTGTGTGAGGTTTTGGGTTTAAATCCTATCTCATGATTTTTGTTACTTTTATTTAAACCCTTATATTTGTGCACATAATTTATAAATTATATTCGTTCAATTAGTGATAATGATGACTTAATTAATGGTTCAGTGCTAATATTTTAGCTTATTTTTTTAATTATGTTTTCGAATCATTGTGTATACAGAGTAAAAAAATTTCTAATTAATTTTCCCCAAAATTCGCATGTTTCTCTCCCACTCTATTTCACGTTTCATTTCCCCATCTTTGCAGTTTCTTTCTTTCTTTATTTTTTGTTCTGCCGTTCTCTATCCTATTTCTTTTTCCCTTCTTTTTGGTTCATATTTTGACAAGAAAATATCTTTTACCCTTTATTTCTGCTAGTTTAATCTGTGCTGGACCTTTACTTCTGCAAGTTCAATCTGTGTTGGGGCGTGATCATAGTCTGCTTGTGTAAGCCACTTTTCCATTTGAATAAGCTCGTATATGTTTGTTGAGAGTTTGCCTTGAAAATAAGTTGATTTAATTTCTTGAACAATATTATAGCATCTGAGTTGCTTGGGTCAAAATTGGCTGGCTAAGTTTATCTCTTTAAGTCAGGTTTTAAAATGGTAGTCTTAATTACTGGTTAATATACACGTTATATGATGGAATCAATTGTCTTCACCGTTTATTAATAAAATCATTTACTTATAAGTTGTCCTTGTTGCAAGCTTTCCAGCATCTTGAATTGTGTACTGTTATTCTTTTTTATCTTTTTGGTCAAATGCTTCTTGGATATGCTTAGAAGCTGGTAATTGGATTGAAGTGGTTTTGCATTAAAACCCCTCGTATGCTTTGACATTGTTTTAATCCCTCCTACCATCGGTTCTAAGAGTCAAAGTCAACAAAATTGTTCATTGTTTTCTTTGTTAATGTTATGTACTTTAAAGCTTGCCACTCAATTGCGACCTATCACCACCAATTCTTTTTATCACTATCGTCCCATTATAGGTAAATAATGCTTGATTTAATTATCACTGTATTATTCTTTCGTCGTATTTTTAGAATCACCTTTGGTAATCTCCAAATATCATGTTTTGGCATGGAGATTAAGTTACCCCGCGATAGTTTATCTTTGCAATTTATCTTTAATATAAGTTTTTATGATTTTCTACTGCAAACCCTAGAAATGTGGCTGGTGTAAATTAAATGCTTCTAAGCTACGAAAATTTAGAAATTCGGTTTGTGATTCTTATATTTTAAAACATTTTACTCTTGTAGTTAGAATTATTATTAGTGACTATGATGTTATCACTCAGTGCATTTGAAATTTTACTTGTGTGTGATTTGTTAGATTGTTTTTAATGATGGCTACTTTGGTTAAATCGTGATTTTTTATATTTAATTGACTTTTTTAAAAAATCTTTTCTAAAATTACGACTTTAATAATTGATTAAATTCCCAATAAAATTAGTTGGAAATTCTTTGGATATAGTTGGCATACTGTAGAGTGTATGGTACTCCATTTCTTGGTGTTCATTGTGCGGACTGTTTCGAGCATCCGAGAGCATTGTTATAGTTGCGCTTTGTGCATTTGGTGCATTGGTTGGTCATTGACTAACTCACATTTATCGCACAACAAAGTATTGTCATTATTGGCGCTTGTGCCATTTTCATCAGTCGTTTAGTGTTCGGTTGGACATTCATGTGTCCGAATATCTTTCCTCCTATTACTTGGGCAAAAGGATTAAATGATTTTGAACATTTAATTGAAATGTTCTCGCTATTTTTTGAATGCATTGATAATTTTTCATTATTGTTTTAATTGTTATTTTCGTTAGTTCATGGGTTGTAGATGATCTGTAATGCGTTTAGTCGCCTTTAATGGTGTTGGGGTTTTCTAGGTGAAGTTTGTTAAACAACAATCACTCGGTGTTGTAATTGTGGTTTAGGACTACTATTGCGATGGTTTGGGGTACTGGTATTCTTTTGGTGGTTCTACATCAAAATTTAATCAGGTGTACATCAAAAACCCAATAAAAAAACAAACGGAGAGAGCCGAAAAAGGGGAATGTCGACACCACACGGCAGTGTGCCAGGTCGTATTGTAGGCAGTGTGTAGCACACAACTGTGTAGACCACACGGGCTAGGCTATTTGGGCCATGTGGGCCACACGAGCATGTGTAGGTTGTGTGTTAGGCCGAGTGGGCCACACGGGCATGTGTAGGTTGTGTGTTAGGCCAAGTGGACCACACGGGCATGTGTAGGTCGTGTGTTCGGCCATGTAGGCCACACAAGCTGGCCAGTTGGGTCATGTGGGCCACACAAGTGTGGGCCCATTTTTTGCAAAATTTCACCTAGGCCTGTTTGACTCGGAAATTCGTAATTAGACTTTTCGTTGGGGCCATACTGCTTAATTAAGGCTTTGAAACAAGGTATATGTTAATCTAATTCGGTGTATGATGTGTTTAAATATGTCAAATATATATTTGCATGATTTGATTAAGTTTTGATGAGTATGATATGTTATTCGTTAAGCATGATCTGTATCTGTTATAAAAGCATGTGTGACATGTACATTTCTAACATCTGTTAGTTCTGCATGTGCATTGGGATGAGATTTGTGTTTATGGAGGAAGTGTGGGCAGTTTAATTTATTTGGAATTTCTGGTGGCTCAGCCACATATATTATTTATACATGTACATATGTATTTGGTGATAAATCGCCTATTAATCCAAAATCTAAGTTGCATATATTACTAAAAGTGTCATATCGACACTAAGTGGTGTGTAGGGCTGTATGGATATTTAATACCCTATACGGTGTATAGGGATGGTTGAAGATGATGTGTAGTGGATAGGGTAGGATCTGCACATGCATCTGTATCTAAATATGAACATGCATATGTGTTTGGATCTGAATATGCAACCGTATTCGATTATGAAATTTATCTAATTCTGTATATGAGAGTATGTTTGATTCTGTATATGAAAACGTAACTATTTAGTTGTGCATATCTGATTTGCTGCTTGAGTTGCGTTTTACACATTGAGCTTTATAACTCACCCATTTGTTTTGTTTATGACTTTTCAGGTAAACTTTGAGCTTAGAATCGAATGGCGTGCAGGAGCTCAGATTGATTCTCTATTCATAAATTAAGATATAATTTATGTTTTTAATTATTTTGGACAGTAAATTTGTTTAGACTTTGTTTTGGTTTTTGGTTCAGTTTATTTGTTTTTTGTTAGTATTTTAACATGAAATTGCAAAACCCTGCTGATTAACAAACTAAAATTTGGTTTTCAAAATTATAGCATTGAAAAGTTATTTTGAGCAAAATTAAGTAACCCCTAAAGAGTTTTTTTTTTTTTTTTTTGTAAGTAAACAAATAGTTTTAGCAAGTGTTTGTCTCTAAGCTGGAAATGTTTTGCCAAAATTATTGCTTTCAAAACACGATTTTGAATTCAAATTCTGGGTTTGAGATAAGTGATTCTGAATTTAAGTTTTTCTAAACATCTGTGAAAGTGTGAAAGTTTTGCCGAATTTTCTGTTTTCAAAACGCATTCCAAATTTAATTAAAAAAAAGTTTTTAAACAAGCTGATCTAATTTCTCAAATATGATCATAATGTTCAGGCCGGGTTTTGGGGCGTTATATACATTTTTCTTTATTGCTTTTTTCTTTAACGTTTTTTTTTTTAATTTCCTTTCTTCTTTTCCCCATACCTTGAGCATCACCCAACTTCTTTTTCCATCGTAAGTGGTTTGCACCAACCAACTGTCACCACCACGGTCCTCCTCTCATTCCCCTCTTTGATTATTGGCTTGGATTGCCCGAGAAACGACTTGAAATCCTCGAAACCAAATCCATGTTCGAACTCTTCTTTGGCTGGACATCCACTGTGCGCCGTCTGATCACAGTGGAAATTCAATATCTCTCCCTCCTCGCCGTGAGCCACTTTTCCACCGTTGGGATTGTCCAAGAGACACCCCGAACCCCTTCAACTATGAAACGAGGAGTATTCTCCTTATTGTTATTGTTTTTCGAATCGAGTGATTAAATTTTGTGTTAATCGAGTTGACGAGTTCTATTTTATCATCCTAACTAGATTTGAATTTCTTTTTGAAATCAAGTCGAGTCGAATTGAGTGAAATTGTTTGAGTTAAATTAAAAATATTAAACATGTCAAATTAAAAACTTGTTAAAATATAACTAATTCCATGTTAGAGCACATAAATTTGAAACCATACATATTTGAAATTTTTTTCAAAACAAAACAATAAAAGAATAAGATATTTTATTATGATAAACTTGAATCATTAATTAACTTATTTAGGTCCCAAAATTATTATTTTAGAAAAATTTTAACTTTCTTTATATATTCTTTAGAATTTTTTTAAAAAAATATAAATTTTTAAAAAATATAAGATCTGGAATTTTTTATAAATATTTGGAATTTTAAAAATTACTTTGTATTTTTGAAAATTATTTGTAATTTTTGTTGAGAGAGAGACTAATTTGCTTATTTTCAAAATTGACAAGGACCAAAGAAATATTTATACTAATATATTATTTAAATTATTCGAGTTATAAAACTCAACTCTACTCGGACTCAAAATTAGAATTACTTATTCAAGTGGACTCAAATAACTCGAAATTTAAAAAATAATTAATTTTTTCATCGAATCGATTTTTGCTATTCTTAATTTTGAATGTATTGGTGGTGTATAGTGAGTGCGAGTAGGAGGGGGAGGCCAAAAGTGATGTTAGGGAGCCCAAAGTCAAGGGAAAAATAGGTGAAAAGAGTACCCTTTTTTTCTCATCTTTGTTGTTAAGTCAAGGGGGGCAGGGTGTTTTTAAGTCGAGGAGGCAGAGCTAGGATGATGGTTGATGGTGAATTGGTGATGGCGTGGGTGGCCAAGGCAGGGGTGTGGTGGCCGCAGAAGGCCGGCTCTGATATGAGTGGACAACTTGTCGGGGCCAAATTGCAATATTTTCATAGCTGGTGACTTTTCATAAATTTCCTTTACATAATTCACATATAATTTTATAATAATTTTTAGTTCCTCTGATAATATTTTATATTTTCAATTTTATATATTTTTATAATTTTTAAATATTTATAAAAAAAAAACTTAAATGTGACATGGCATACTCGTTGCAATGCCTTATTTTTTTTTTAAACTTTTTAAAACATAAATCTCTTTTAAAAAAAAAAATTTTAATTTTATAAGATAAGATTCATAGTTTTCAATACAATCTAAATATCATAAATCCATTAAAACAAAGTAAACTATATCAAATAAAAAATTGATTTTATCAATAGAAACCCAAAATTACAGCTTAGTCATAAGTAGTTCAGAACAAAGAAAGTCGTCATCTAATATATTATCTAACCTTTTAATACATATATGCAACCATCAAATATATAGAAGTATAACCAAACATTGATTCATATTTCTAACCTAAGACTCTAGATTTGATATTTGGTGAAAACCAATACATGTATAAACAATGATTTTGAGTCTTAATACTTGGGAGGGAACGTTGAATGCTTCCATCCTCAAGGTAGTAAACACCAGCTTCACGAGAAATTAATGGATAATCTTGTTTGTGAAGGCTATAATCCATGTCATGTAAGAAGTAAATACAATTCTTATCAAGTTTGTCACAATTTTTTACTGCTAAGCAATCTCCGGCTCCCACAAATAATGATTGGTTACCCACATCAGTTAATACTGCCGTATGCAATGTATCACCAATTGTCTGAATCTTCTTTACTTGGAACGTAGCTGCTTGAAAATACATGAATAGGCTTGTGCGATCACCGTCGTCATTGTCATTGTCGCTGTCGCTGTCACTGTCACTGTCACTGTCGTCCAAATCCATTATTCTGTCATATATTTGACTAACCACCAATAATTGACCATTTGATTCCACCAAATACGGCCACCGGAAGGAGTCCTTATAATACAAAATGCTCTCATCGGCATCTGCAGCAAAAATTAAATTAGTGGGTGGAGGTGTGGAGCTGATCAACTTCAGATTCACACGTTGACTTCCTAAAGTTATGGAATGAGTTTGAAAACAAGGATCTTGATTATTATTTTCCTCATCTGAACTCAAGATGCAGGCATATAATTCCCCATCAAAGAAGGAGAAATTCCCATAATAATATTCATCACCTAGTAGCCCTTCAACGATGGTCCACCTCTCATCCTGTGGTCTACAAAGTGCCAAAATTCTATTATTAATAGAAAATTTTACCACTACTATGCATTGTGATGCATCAGAGGAAGATATTTCAACTCCATTTATTATGCAAGCAGCAGGGTTCCATCCAGGGTGTCTAGCAGTGAAACTATCTTTAAAACTTGATATTGTCGACAATGATGGAAGTGGAATTTGAGACCTTGAGATGGGATCAAACAAAAATATTCGTAGATCATCAACATCCATGCCTGTGACGAGGAAAAGCCAACCTTTAGAACACCCAGAAAACCAACCTCCTTGGGCGGATCCAGGGAGATTAAACTTACGAATTTTGCCCTCACACATATCAAAGAAGCTCAAATATTGAGAATTTCGGTCGTAAGGGAGCATCAGCCATAGTAGCTGTGGCGTTCGCTTTATATTTGATCTCCATTGCTTGCAGACAAGGTCGAACCGGAGACGATCCTCTAAATCCAAACGCTCAAAGATTGAACTCCATATGTCATTGGGAAGTTGGTTCCAAGGTGCATGAACCGTCATCTTGCTTGTGGATGACTTCAACAATGGCCTGGTCTTGGAGAACGAACAGCAACCTCTCAATAGATTAAACGCCAAAGTTTTATAGGCAAGAAACATATATTTGATCATCCTCGTTGTGTTATACCAAAAAAAAAGAACAATTTGATGAACCAGAAGTGCTTCTAATAGCTATGATATAAATATACATAAATTGATTTAAGAGTTAAAGTATGATTAGGACTTTAATTCCTAATTTTAAGATGGAATAGTTCCAATGAACCACTAGAAAGAGCACAGTAAATTTTGGTGGTTCATTATTAGGATTGGTCATTAATATTTCCAGTTCTAATTTTTTCTTTTAAAGAATTCTATTTCACTCACAATAACTATTATCTATTTATATTATATATAATGTTTGATAAATTTACTAAAAGCTCTTTTATTTTACAAAGCAACAAATATTATTTTGAAGGTATTTATATGTTTTTACATTGTGATAAATCTAGAAAAAAAATATATGCATATGATATAGTTTGAACACAAAAGAGCTTAATACTTATCCTCTCAATTTTATCAATTTATCTAAAGTCACATTTGATTTTTACGTTAATTTTTAATAAATTTATTACATAATTATTTTTACTCATATAGGTGTGTCATAATCTAATATTGATAATGTTATTGATTGAATTACCGTCAAAATCAACCTAAAAATAATAATAACACCCGTATATTTTAAATATGTAATTTATACATGCATAGTAATTAATTTATACTTATACTTTGTATTAGAGATTAGATATTGGACGTTTTTTTGTTTTTGTAAAAGAATTGTCTTTTTTTTTTCTTGAAAGAATTATATTTCAATATTTTCTTTTGCTAAAAGAATTCGATTTCAATTGAAATCATTTAATCGCTTTATCGACATGTTACTTATAAATAGATCTGTTAATGGGTTTCGGATAAGATTTTTTTTTTTGTCCGGATCCAGCCCAAATATGTAAAAAAAAAATGCAGTTTTTTTATTGTTTTTACTTCTTCTTTTTGCTATTTTCTTGTTGTTGTTTTTTACTATTTTATTATCATTTCACTTATTTTATTGTTATTTAAATATACATATATTTTAAAATTTATTTTTAATTTGTTAGAAAATATTTATTTTAATGTTTTTAGTATTTTTTATATATTATATATTTTTTAAAAATTATATAAAAAATTAGTATTAAAAGAATTAATAGGGGTCGGGCCAAGTCGAGCTCGAATTTTAACATTTTTATCCAGTCTAAACTCGAGAAAAATTTGGAGCCCATTTTTTGGGCCGGGCCTAACAAATGAACTTAAAATTTTAATTAGACTCGACCCGACCTGACCAATGAGCACATCTACTTAAAAATCACACCTTAGATTCAAATAAATTCTAAATAACATTTATGTAACAATTTTAAAAAAGAATTGATAAAAAAAAATTAAATGTGCTTTTAGTGAGATGCTAAATACTGTCTTTAAGGTTTAAATTCAATCATTTATATATATGTTTAGATTTTATAGAAAAAAAAGTCAAAAACACTTTTAAAGCAATATTTATTATTTTGTAAAAATAACATTTCTTTCTTTTCTTTTCTTTTTCAATTTTATAATTAAGTTAGTATTCAATTGATGAGTGGTACAACTCAGTCAAACTATTAGGGTATATTTAATTCACATCATATAATATTACACCCCGTAATCTCACACTTCAAATTAAGATTACCTTGTCTGGATTCAAGCCATTCCCACCACCCATAACTTCACATTCTCAAATAGTATCAAGATGTTGGAATATAGGGTGTAATCTCAGTAACACTCATTCCTTAAGTTATCTTTGATTATAGGTAGAATTTGAAACTTTGGATCAATTTACCCTTTATTTTTTATTTTAATATGTTTCGTTCTATTTTCTTTAATAAATTTAAGACTAAATAAAATTATATCTTTCATACTTTAAATGTGTTTAGTTGGTCAAATCTTACATTATGGCTAATAATATTATATTCTCAACATTCCGACCGTAATCTTGTATTCTCAAATATTGTCAAGACACTGTAATATACTATATAATGTCATTAATGCCCATTACTTAGTTAATCTTAGACTATAGGCGTAATATTAAATTTTGAATCAATTTACCTTTTTTTTATTATTTTAAGTAATTTAATTTTTTTTCAAATAAAATTAAAGTCTAATTAAAACCAAAAAAATGTATTCTTATTATATTTACTCTAACATTTTATTTATTAGTATATTAATTAGGTTATAATTATAATGATGGTTGATGTTGCAATAACTTTTCATGAATTATTATAGTTATGATTTTATAAAAAAAAATTCTACATCATATATTTTAATTATTAATATATGAATTGTAATAAAAATGTAATATTATCATAATTTTATGAAAATTGAAACTAAAATTATTAAATGAACTAAACTTTTGAAAAAATTAAATTGTATAACAATGATAAAACAGTAAAATGTACTTCTAAGTAATCCTTCATTTCATCAATCAAGTATATAAATATTACATTTTGACCAAATGAATCAAACAAGGTAATGTAGCATACCGAAACATTCCACCTTGTAATCTTACATTCCCATAATCTTATTACAATATGTGATCTCACATTTTTTGAACCAAATCTTCTACAATTATAATTGTTATATTTATTCTAAAGACTTATTTATTAGTATATTTATTAAGATAATAATTAGAGCGAGATCCACTTACACCAGTGTAAAATAGTGTAAAACTAAATGTAATTTTTCACTTTTTTGTATATTTTTTTATGATTAATATTTAACGATCCAACTTTCATATTTCATATTTCATTCATGTAGATCATGTGCGAAAAATATAACGTCGGTAATTGACAAATATATCACAAAGAAAAGAAAAATAAAAAAAATAAAGAACACACAGATTTTACGTGGAAACCCTTTCGGGAAAAAAAACACGGGCCGAGGAGAAGAAAATTCACTATGTCGAATTCGAATCTATTACAAGAGGAATAGACCATGTCTATTTATAGGCTTGTAAAGCCATATTCTAATGGGAGTGTAGTAAGATTAAAAACTTCTTATTCTAATCAATATCAAATAGATGGGGTTTAATAAGGTTTAAAAACCTTATTTAAAATAAAATAAAAGAAGTGTAATTCTATAGGGATTCTTCTTTTATTTTATTTTACCATGTATTTTATTTAAATAAGGATTTGGGTTACTTAATTCTAACAACCTCCACCTTGACACTAATTCTCAATAAACAAGTTCTTTATCGCGAACTCTCAACGAACAAGTTCTCCACCTCTTCCATAAAACCCCTTAAGGGTTTAACTTCAACAATGAACACCAACCAAGTCTAAGCAATGCTCAAAATTGGTTATAGGAAGTGACTTAGTCATCATATCTGCGGGATTTTCATGATTACTAATTTTGCTCACAACTATATCACCACGAGCAATAATATCACGAACAAAATGATACCGAACATCAATGTGTTTTGTTCTCTCATGAAACATTTGATCTTTTGTAAGGAAGATGGCACTTTGACTGTCACAAAATATTGTGCTGATTTAAAGGTCTTCATTGAGCTCACTAAAGAGTCCCTTCAACCAAATAGCTTCTTTACAAGCCTCAGTAATCGCCATATACTCAAACGGTGGTAGACAAAGCGATCAGTAGTTTGCAAAGTAGCTTTCCAACTGATTGCACAACCTCCTATTGTAAAGACATAACCAGTGAGAGATCTTCTTTTATCAAGGTCTCCAGCAAAATCAGCATCAACATACCCAATGACTCCATCTCTAGTTCTTCCACTGAACTGCTTTCCAATGTTCTTTACCGGGATTCGTCATGTATCTGCTTGCTGCATTGACTGCATATGATAAATCTGGACGTGAACAAACCATAGCATACATGAGAGATCCCACTTCACTAGAGTATGGAACATGTGCCATGTACTCAATCTCATCATCTGATTGTGGAGACAAAGCCGATGAAAGTCTAAAATGGGCTGTTAAAGGAGTACTGACAGGCTTAGCACTCTACATATTGAACCTGCTTCTCAATGTACCCCTTCTGACTTAGGTACAATTTACTTGTTTTTCTATCTTTGAGAATCTCCATACCAAGTATCTTCTTTGCTGGTCCCAAATCTTTCATCTCAAATTCTTCACTTAGTTGAGCTTTGACCTTTCTTATCTCTGCTTTATCTTTTGCTGCTATCAACATGTCATCAACATAAAGAAGTAGATACACAAAATAACCATCACTGTTTTTCTTAAAGTAAACACAGCTGTCAAAACTATTTCCTTTAAAATCATGAGAAGTTATAAAGGAATCAAACCTCTTGTACCACTGTCTTGGTGACTGTTTCAAATCGTAAAGAGACTTTTTTAGCAAGCAAACATAGTCCTCTTTTCCTGAGACTGTAAAACCCTCTGGTTGTTGCATGTAAATATCCTTCTCAAGTTCTCCATGCAAAAATGCAGTTTTTACATATAACTGCTCAAGCTCCAAATCATGCATGGCCACAATACCAAGCAAAGCTCGAATCAAACTATGCTTCACAACTGGGGAGAACACATCTGTAAAGTCCACTCCTGGAATTTGACTATAACCCTTTGCAACAAGCCTTGCTTTATATATGGGTTCTTCAACTCCTGGAGTCCCTTCTTTCTTTTTAAACACCCATTTACAGCGAACAACCTTTTTACCTTTAGGAAGTTTCACAAGATCCCATGTTCTATTTTTGTGGAGTGATTCCATCTCCTCTTGCATAACAAACATCCACTTTTCTGAATCTTCACAGCTAACCGCCTCAGAATAATTAGACGGCTCTTGGTTTGCATCTATATCTTCAGCCACATTTAAAGCATAAGCAACTAGATAAGCCTCGGCATACTTCTTTGGAGGTTTAATTTCTCTTCTAGTTCTATTTTTGGTGATAGAGTATTGTGGTGAAGAAGCAACTCTATTCTCAATTTTTGTACTGGCTTGAGGAGTCGACTCTGTATTAATCTGATGCTCTACCTAGTTTTGATTTTCTTTATTGGAAGAGTCTTTAAGAGATAAGTTAGGTAGCATAACAGTTTCATCAAAAACAACATCTCTGCTAATCACAACTTTTCTATTTTCAGGACACCATAACTTATACCCTTTTACACTAGCTTTATAACCAAGAAAAACACATTTAATGGATCTCGGTTTCAATTTTCCATTATCAACATGAGCATACGTAGGACACCCAAAGATCTTTAAATCAGAATAATTAGCAGGATTACCTGACCATACCTCTTGTGGAGTTTTTTTCTCAATGGCAATGAATGGAGATCGGTTGATCAAAAAACATGCAGTAGAGGCTGCTTCGGCCCAAAACGACTTTCGTAAGTTGGCATTTGACAACATACATCGAACCTTCTCTATGATCGTTCTGTTCATTCGTTCTGCAACGCCGTTTTGCTGTGGAGTATGACGAACTATCAAGTGTCTCACGATCCTTTCTGACTTGCATAGTTTATTAAACTCATCAGAGCAAAACTCTAAGCCATTGTCTGTGCGGAGGTATTTTATTTGTTTTCCTGTATGTTTTTCAATCATAGTTTTCCAAGACTTAAATGCGGAAAACACATCGCTTTTCTGCTTTAGGAAGAATGCCCAAACTTTTCTGGAAAAATCATCTATAAAAGTTAGCATATAATTAGCTCCACCTCTCGAAGGCAATCTTGATGGCCCCCACAGATCAGAATGAATATACTCCAATGTTCCCTTCGTGTTATGGATTCCTCTAGTGAATCTAACTCTCTTTTTCTTCCCAAAAACGCAATGCTCACAGAACTTCACTTTGCAAATTCCTTGCCCATCAAGAAGTCCTCTTTTGCTCAATTCTGCCATGCCATTCTCACTCATATGCCCTAGGCGCATATGCCAAAGTTTAGTAATATCATCATCTGACAAGGAAGAGGAAGTGACAGCTGCATCGCCAATAACAGTAGAACCCTGCAAAACATATAACTTGGCAGTCTTTCTCTGCCCTTTCATCACAAAGAGGGAACCTTTGGAAATCTTCAAAATCCTACTTTCAGCTGTGTATTTTTACCCTTTTGAATCAAGAGTACTTAACAAAATTAAATTTCTCTTCAATTTTGGAACATGACGTACGTCACTAAGTGTTCTGACAACTCCATCAAACATCTTAACTTTAATTGTTCCAACACCTACAATTTTACATGCAGCATTATTTCCCATCAAAACAACACCTTCAGGCACTGTTTCGTAATTTGTAAACCAATCCCGATTGGGACACATGTGGAAGGTGCAACCCGAATTAAGTATCCACTCATCGCTCACTTTAGAATTGTTGACCGAAGCGACTGGAAGTTCACCATCGCTGTAGTCTTCTACAATATCAGCTTCACCAAAATTTTCTGGTTGCTTTCCCTTTTGATTCACAGCCTCCCTTTTAATCTTGTTCTGTAGCTTATAACACTCAGATTTAATGTGCCCTTTCTTCTGCGAAGTTACAAGTTTTACCTCTGTTTGAAGACTTGATCTACCCTTAGATTTATCATGCGAGGATTCTGCTCTGTGTCCTTCCACGATCATCATCAACATTTTCGATCTTGTCTTCCACGAACAATGAGGCCCTCTCCCTGAGAGTCAATTTTAACCACAAGATGTTTCATCTTATCATACGAGGTCAAAGAATCATAAACCTCACCAACTGTGAGAGACTAGCGGCTATATAAAATCGTGTCTCTAAAGGTTGAATAAGACGGGGGCAACAAACAAAGTAGAATCAACCCTAGATCTTCCTTATCATATCAACCTCCATGGCCTCCAAGTTTGAGAGAATTTCTTTAAACATCATTAAGTGTTCGTTCGCCACGTACACACCTTCCTCCAAACGATGAGCATAAAGACGTTGCTTCATATGCAACTTGCTAGTTAGAGTTTTTGACATACATATTTGTTCTAGCCTCTTCCATAATGTAGCGGCAGTCTTCTCCTTCATCACATCCTGCAAAATTTCGTTAGACAAATGCAGATGTAATTGTGTTAACGCCTTTCGACCCTTGGGCTTCTTCTCTTCCTCCGTCAATGTCGAAAGCATTTTATCTACCCCTAATAGGGCTTCCTCTAAATCCATCTGTGCAAGAACTGCCTGGATCTTTATTTGCGACAACGCGAATCTGGTGTTAGGATCCAACAGCGAAATTTCATACTTCAAAGACGCCATTACCGTGATCGAGATGAAAAACCCAGAAGCTCGGATACCAATTTGCAAAAAATATAACGTCGATAATGAACAAATATATCACAAAGAAAAGAAAAATAAAAAAATAAAGAACATACAGATTTTATGTGGAAACCCTTTCGGGAAAAAACCACGGGCAGAGGAGAAGAAAATTCACTATGTCGAATTCGAATCTATTACAAGAGGAATAGACCATGTCTATTTATAAGCTTGTAAAGCCATATTCTAATAGGAGTGTAGTAAGATTAAAAACTCCTTATTCTAATCAATATCAAATAGATGGAGTTTAATGAGGTTTAAAAACCTTATTTAAAATAAAATAAAAGAAGTGTAATTCTATAGGGATTCTTCTTTTATTTTATTTTACCATGTATTTTATTTAAATAAGGATTCGGGTTACTTAATTCTAACATCATGCATGCCAAATTTGAATAATATTAAAATTTTCTAACTATTTTTAATGTAAAAAAATTTCAACTGTTCAATAAATATTAATATATACAGTATTTTAGATCGGTATAATAGAGATATGGGATCAGTACAAAAATTTTCATGCATGACAAGTACAATTATATTGATAAATTCAATAGTTGGAATGTTAAAATAATATACGAAATTCCTCCCCTTATGATTATGATTTGTATATTTATTTCAACATCATATATTTACTTATTAATATATACATTGTAATAAAAATAAGAATTATCAAAATTTAGCATAGTTTTATAGTATTGAGACTAAAATGTAAGAGCCCGATTTTAAATGGTGTCGAAAAAGACGATTTCAAAACCCTATTTCCATAATTCAAGATCGTAAATATTAAATTAGAATATTTATGGAGTTAGTATAAATGAATATTAAAGTTAGTACTTCAATTTGTCTATTAATTGCTTAATTGGGGTATAAGGACTAAATTGTAAAAGTCTTATCACTATAGATTTTTAATTGGCCAAAGGTTCAAGGACTTAACTAGCAATTAATCAAAGGACTAAAGTGACTAATAAACCATTTTTAATTAGTGCATAGTGGATGATGATGTACATGTCATTATACTTAATTAATTTAAGTTTAAAGTATAATAAACTAATGTTTAATAAAGAAAAACTTGATTTATTAAATCTTAGTTATGTATATAAGTAAAGTGAGGGGGAAAAGATGAGGGTTATCATCTTTCCCACCGTCCATTGAGAAGAAAAACATAAAAACTCGATGGTTGAAGGCTTGAAGCATTCCACCACACATTAGGTAAAATTTTTAAATCCTCTTCTTATAGTTTTTATGTTTTTTAGGTCACGAGAGCTTGATTTAGTTAGTCCATGTACCACTTTGTAAAACTTTTAAAGTTTTTGAAAGTTTTCGTTGTTGATTTCTTGAAGAAATTGGTGTTAAATTGATAGATTTTAAGTTTAAATCTGAGAAAGGACTAGATTGTAATGTTTGATTGTTAGGTTTTCACAAAAGAAATAAAGTGAATAAAATGTAAACTTTATGTGAAATTTTAGTAATTCTACATAGTATGGGGTCCCTAAGGTATGTACTTGAAATCGGTTTTAAAATCGAAGCTCAAAATTGAAAGTTATGGCTATTTCAGTTTTAAGGACTAAATTGAATAAAATATAAAATTTAGGGGTATCAAAAACTAAAGTTTCATAGGTTCATTCATATCATATATAATGTATAATTTTTTTTTATATTTATGGATTGAATGAAATAATCGAATAGATCAAGAATTGGATCAAACAACAGATAATCGCGAAAAAGCTAAAATTGTCAATTAGTCCTTAGAGTTTCAACTTGTTTTCTGTTTTGGCCAAGTAAGTGCATATGATATACATATATTTAAGTTTTTATGTATTTTATTTGTGTATATATGTTTGATTGTGAATTGATTGGTTGGAATTGATTCAAAAGGCTAAATTTGGACTAAATTGTAACGAAATGATTATATGTGTAAAAGATGCTCGGGTGAACTTAGTAAACGTTAGGATACGATTGACATGTCAATCATATATTGCTGAGGTACTACATTTGTTATGGATACTTAAATACATGTGAGACAAGTTTAGCTCGGATGAGTAACCTGATATCGTTTTAAATGTTTAACCTGGACGGGTAACTTGATGTATACATACTTAGCTTGGACAAGCAATTGGAAGTGTCGTTATAAATGTTTAGCCCAGACGAGTAACTTGGCACGAATATATTCAGCTTGGATGAGCAACTGGTGTAGTATAGTACCTATGTATCTGAGCTTGTTTACTAGGGTTTATTGGGTGGAATAATTCATATGAAATTAGAAATTGAAATGAGGTATAATGATCTCGATGTTCACTTATGAAATGTTAAATTGAACTTGAACAATATAGGTATCATCCCATGATTGAATAAGTTTTGAGTTTTGTTAATCAAAATGACATGAATTGGAATGATAAGTGATTGAGATATTATATTTTACATGATGAAGCTCACCTTGTTATTGTTGTGAATTGTCATGTCTAGCCAATCTATGTCAAGCTAAGTAGCTTATTGTGCTTAATTGAAATACAATGTAAGTTGTGTTTAATGCCTATGAACTTATTAAGAATTTAATATGTTTGACCCGTTGTTTTCCCTTTTCCTTGTAGATCATCACCTTGCAAAACACGTTTAGCCAAGACCATCTCGAAGTTCACACTATCCTTATTTCGATAGCTAATTTGATTATCTTAAGTCAAGGAATTATGGCATGTATATAAGTGTTTTGGTATATACTTTGATATGTAAGATGTCTTGATTGTAACACCCCAAAGCCAGCCTAGACATTATGGCCGTATCTAGCAATGTCACGTGATAGTGTTTTTGAAACCTCGTTGTTACGATGGAAACATTCTATATTATTATCTTTAGTAAACCTTTGTTAGAACTCAGGAAGTCGTCTTTATTCATTTAAAACATTTATCTTGAAACATCCCTCGTTGCGGAAGCTTTAATAAAACAGTCTAAGTGATCATATGTTTAGAAATTACTTTAATTTTTTGAAAATCGAATTTCCTACGACCAGCGGATATAAATCCATAAAGTAAAATAAATAAATAAAAACCTAAATTTAAAACCAAAGTCCTAGAGGGTCCTTAAATTACAACCCAAATAATCAATAAAAATCAAATAATAAATCGTAAATTGAAAACCATGAAGTCCAAAAATTACTGTGGTCACCGCTGAGTCCTCCGTCGCACCGATCGGTCTAAGTCTAGGGATTACCTGTGCACATTAAACAAAAAGGGTGAGTTTACGTAAACTCAGTGTGTAATCTCGTAAAAACAAATAAACAATCAAGATTCACGATTGCACAATCGAACAAATTGGGCCTAAGCCCTTTTCAAGATGTCGATGACAGATTTGGGCCTTAGCCCATTTCAAGATGATGTCAAAAAAATGCAATAGGGCCTTAGCCCATTGATAAACCGTAAATATAACATTTTTTAATCCCATATTTATTATGCTTTTTAAAGATTTAAGCCTTGTTTTATATAAAAAGGTGCTCTTAATTCTTTCTTTTCATGTCTTACAACCAGGAAAGCACCCAAGGATGAAAAGAACACAAAACGGCCTAAAACGAAGTAAATGGGCCTTTCCACAAAATCGACACGGCCTGGGCCAAGGACCACACGGCCATGTCTCGATGAACACTTGGAGCACGGCCTCATCACCACCGCACACGGCCCTGCCAAAGCAGAAATCCGAACACGGTCAGGCCTCGATTTGCACGGGCTTGTGACATGGCCGTGCCTCTGCCGCTGGAAAGAGCAATTTCAGGCGAAAAAGGATACTTCGGGAGAAAGAATCGCATTCCAAGAGCCTATAAATACGCCCCAAGTACCACCTTTGAGGAGGATCAGAAGCGAGGCCAAGGAGCCAAGCCGAGAAGGTCAGAGTTAGGGAATAACGCGAGGATAGCCAGTTGATTTATCCCAAGAAGCCGGAATTATACTCAAGACGGTGGAATTCTCCTTCAATTCCTTCAGGGAGTTCTAGGATTTTCTTATGTTTTGTTTTATCTTTTCTCTTGAGATGTTTTCTTGTTTAGTTATGAACTAAACCCTTCAGATACCTGAAGGGGATGAAACCTAGATGGATCTTTTTATTTGATTTTTAAGTTATATGATAAATTACTTGGTTTGTTCTTAATTATGTTGTTTAATCCAAATCTAACGTGCTTAGGTGGAGGAGGAATAGACCCTGCCTAAGAGTAGATCTAACATAATTAAGCGGAGTTGATCGGGCGCCTAGAGATAGGGTTACGAGATTTTGCCAGATTAGGGTGAAACCTAATATAGGAGTCCATTGATCGATTTACTGCTTTCCTAGGGGGTTATTATAAGCGAACGAGTGTTCCACTAATTAACCTAGGATTAGACGTTATTCCCTTCGAGAGAGGGTTTAACATAGGTTAGGGAGTCTTACGGATCAAGGTAAGTAAAAAAAATCATATAATTTAAGGGTTAATTAATAAGTGAAGTCTAGGTGGATTCTTTCTGAGGGTATCGTCGTAATCAACTGAGTTTTCCTTCAACGTTATTTTGCTATTCGTCCTTTTTGTCTTTGTTTCCTTAGTTTAGTCTTCGCCAATATAGTTTACAGCAACTTCACTATATTTTTAAGGCTAAATAATAATAAAAAAGTTAGTATTGGTACTTTTAGTTCATTTGGGTTCGATATCCGGTCTTGCCTAAGCTATACTACTGTTCGATAGGTACACTTGCCTTTAATCGTTGCCAGAGTTAGTCTCCAGGTTTGATCATTCTTTTATAAATATTTAAAACTCTGATTTTACAGCGATCAAGTTTTTGGCGCCGTTATTGGGGAACTAAAATATTAAGAAAGCTCTATTTTTATTACTTTAGCCATTATTTTATTCGCAAGTTATTTCTTTTGTTTTCTTAGGTTAAATTTTAATTTTTCTAATTTTAATTTTTTTTTTCTTTCCTTTTTCTAGGTACCTCTAGTTTATGACTAGAAGGAATCCGAAATGACCTTTGGTATACGATAGTGATATCGAAGCAACCGCTCGAAGGAATCATCGAGAAACGGGGCGAGCCCTAGATTACATAGAAAGAGAGGAGGAAACAGATACAATCCTACTGAAGGGATGGGCGAAAACAACCCACCACTACGTGATATGAGGGATCACAATGCTCCACGTACAATGTTTGATTATGCGAAACCGCATTTAACAGGAGCAGAATCTAGTATTGTTAGGCCTACTATATCTGCAAACAATTTTGAATTAAAGCCTAACACAATACAAATGATTCAACAGTTTGTTCAATTTGATGGTTTGCAGGACGAAGACCCAAACATGCATATAGCTAACTTTTTAGAGTTCTGTGATACTTCAAAATAAATGGCATTTCTGATGATGTCATCCGTCTTCAGTTATTCCCTTTTTCATTAAGGAATAAAGCCAAACAGTGGTTAAACTCGTTACAGCGAGGGTCAATCACTACATAGGATAAAATGACCGAAAAGTTTTTGATGAAATATTTTCCACCTGCCAAAACGGCTAAACTACGTAATGACATCTCTTCCTTTGTGTAGATGGATTTAGAGACACTTTATGACCCATGGGAGAGGTTCAAAGATCTCTTGAGGAGGTGCCTACACCGTGGTTTACCCCGTCCAAACCTTCTACAACGGAGTGAACCTCTCAACAAGGCAACTGATAGATTCAGCTTCCGGTGGAACGCTGAACAACAAAACTCCTGAAGCAGCCTAAGAATTCATTGAGGAGATGTCTTTAAACAACTATCAATGGCAAGCTTCGAGGACCAAACCGAAAAAATCGGCAGGAGTTTTTAACGTCGACACCATGACCATGCTATCAACGCAACATGAGATGATGAATAAAAAGCTTGATAGTTTGTGTTCTTCACAGATACATCCAGTCATGCAGTGCGACACTAGTGGAACTGTGGCGAATCCTGAGTACCCACCCTACCAACCAGGAGCAGAAGATGAACAGATGAACTATATAGGTAATAATTTCCAATCTAATAATAATCCTTATAGTAACACTTACAATCCGGGTTGGAGGAATCACCCAAATATTTTGTGGGGAGGACAAGGCAATCAAGGAAATCAAAGGCAAAACTTCCGAAATCAGCCTTATCCACAGGACAAGAAGCTAACAATCGAGGAACGTATCCAAGAAGCTGACAGAACAATCAAAAGCAATGAAAACCGAATGGAAGAACTTGCTAAGTCAGTCAAGGAAGTAAGCAAAGCCGTTGAACAACTTGTAAAGTCAATGTCAGAACGACCGCAAGGACGCTTACCTAGTAACACCGAAATTAATCCTAAGGAGCAAATTCAAGCTATCACACTTCAGGATAGCAAGAAAATAGATACACCTAACCCAACTCTAGAAAGTAAGGTAGACGAAGAAACAACAGAGGTGGTACAAGAAAAGCCAAAACCGGTAGTCAAGGAGTACAAACCTCGCATACCTTATCCCGCAGCATTACAAAAAGACGATTCAGAGGAGCAGTTCGGTAAGTTTCTTAAACTTTTAAAGAAATTACATATTAACTTACCTCTTCTTGAAGCTCTTTTCCAGATGCCAGACGCCAGGAAATTTTTAAGACAGCTCTTGAGCAACAAACGCAAAATAGATGAAGAGCACCACGTGGAATTAAACGCAACATGCTCAGCAATGTTACAAAATAAACTACCATAAAAGCAAAAAGATCCAGGGAGTTTTACAATTCCATGTTTAATTGGTAGTTTAAATATTGATAATGCGTTAGCTGATTTAGGGGCAAGTATAAATGTTATGCCTTATACGTTGTTTAAATGACTAGGTCTAGGGAAACCAAAACAAACTAAGATGAGTACTCAATTAGCGGATAAAACTGTTAGAATTTCTAGGGGCATTATTGAAGATGTTCTCGTAAAAATCGATAAATTTGTTTACTAGTAGACTTCGTTGTTTTAGACATGGATGAGGATAATTCAATCCCCTTAATTTTAGGAAGACCTTTTCTAGAAACTGCCAAGACTAAAATTGACGTTGCCACAGGTGAGCTCATACTTTGTGTAGGTGATGGCTCAATAAGTCTTCAAGCCCTCGATTCAGCTAGGTCGTCAAGGAATCAAGGTAAGCAAGAAAATTATTTCGATAATCATTTAATTTCACCTTCTTTCCAGGAACCTCCAAAAAAGGAAACGATTGAACCAGATCCTCAGTTCAGTGCCGACAAAGAAACAACTCACGAAGAACAAAAGACCCAAACCGATGACCTAAATGAATGGAAAACACACTTCAAGGAAAAACTAGGGTTACACAAGGAAGAACAGGAAACACGGGTCAAAGAAGAGCCATATGCACACACTGTACAACCAGAGGAACCACCAGAAGAGCTTGTGGGAACATCAAATCACTATAAGATAGGAGATCAAGTTCTGTTAGATAAAACCGAGCCTCACATCACCACAACAAACCTGAAGGGAAAGGAAGAACTCCTTCTTTAGGTGCATGATATCTTCCCACAAGGAATAGTCAAGGTAAGTAATCCTACCTTTGACACTTTCAAGGTAAACATTTCTCGACCTCAATTTTGTCATAAAACTAAAACTGTAGACATGAGGGAAAATATTCAAACTTTTAAACCTCCCTAAAATTTTCAAACACGAGAAAAGTCTAGCTTAAGACTATAAACGAGCGCTTCTCAAGAGGCAACCCGAGTACTAACTCTATTTCTTTTTGCATTTTTACATTTTCTTTTCTCTTTTCTTTTCCTTTTTAACTAACCAAAAGTGCAGGATTACAGACCACACGGCCTTGCACACGGTCGTGTTCGTGGTCGTGTGGACCACCAAAACCACCACACTGACAGGACAGAGGCCGTGCAGTCAGCCCAACCACCACCCCAACGTCACGGATCCAACCACTCTTGACACGGGCACCGACAGACATGGCACACCCGTGGCACCAACCGTGTGAGGCTACTACTGAGGTTACTGACTTATCGAGCACTGGTAAGACACGCCCGTGTCATATGATCGTGCCAACAACGAAACATCACGAGCACGGGCGTAAAAGGATCAAGCACGGGCATAGGGTGACAACACCCTCTATAACACGACCGTGTGAGGAGGCCGTGTAATTCAACACACCCTGGGAACACGGCTGTGGGGGAGCAGAGCAAATGAACGTCTATTTAAATCTCTCCCCTCTTCTCCTTTTCCCCATCTGATTTCATCCTTATTTTCTTTGTTTCTACTCTCCTCCATCTCAAGAATTCTCCACTTACTACGGCTCTAGATCCTAGAGCAAGCCAACACCATGCCAAAGAAGTGTAAAAGTCCATATTCCACAAAGGAGAACGATCAACATGAGTTCATGCCGGCAGCTTCGTCTCAACATCAAGCCAAGGACCTATGAGACCATTTATTTTTTATTTCGCATTTATCTTTTCCTTTATTTTCCTTCTTTTTAACTATCTAATGCTTAATTTATTTTATTTCATTTTAGTTTCTTAGTGACAGGTTCTAAAGGCTGCTTGGGAATCACGCCACTTCCGCCACCGCTAGCACCTCCGTCACCTTAGAAGTCACACCTACCTCGCGAACCACCTACCAATAAGGATTCTCAAGCCCCTTTATTTCCTAGCCTTAGTCTATTTTCCTTCTTAGTCTCTTTCTCTTTATCTTTCTTGTCTTTATTTATATATTTAGTTTATTTTCATTAGGTCTTAATAAAGCCTGGCTATTTCTCAAAGCGCTACCTAATTTCTTCATCTAGCGCAGGAACGTTATCACGCCTGCTCATCACCGCCACCAAAGACACTCATTCAGGAAAACATCCACTAATTAGGGAGTAATTCTTTCCCCTTCTCTTTTGGTTTATCTTTAAAATGTCATTATCTATCTTTGTACATTGAGGGCAATGTACATCTTAAGTGTGGGGGGTGAATAGTTATTCTGAGAAAATGACTAATTTTTTCTCAAACACTGAGGATAAAAGTGTCTAAATTTTGCATGATTCTCAAATCCCTGATTTAATCTTGTTTTAAAGTAATTTTCTCATATTACTAATTAGGATGAAATTTTTACTGATTTATGATTTTCATTGATATGTTTTTGAATAAGTCATAGTTAATTGTACATTGATGTTTAATTTAAGGAATACTAGATAATCAAGCATGATAAGTCTATTTTTCAGACATTAAAATTTTTGCTAGGTTGTTGACCTGAAATTAAATTCTACCTTGAAATTTGAAATTTATAAGGATGATGTCAAAACACCCATAATTTTTGTGAGTATTTGAACCTTATAGAGCATATATTCTTTTTCATGCTCAATTTTTGATTATGAGTGTGTCAACCATGAACTGTTATTCTAGAACTTGCCTCAATTATACATGTCAAGACCACAGTTATGATTTGATATACCGAAATGATAAAGGCACTTAGTTTTAACCCACTTACTCCATTAAATAGCCTACCCCTATAATTAACCCTTAGTGAACCCCGTTGAGCCTAACAACCTTTTTTTATTGACTTACCCGCTAATTTTAACCCAAAACCCTTTGTATTTGTTATCACCCTTTATTTTGACTACCCCTTAATCGAGATTTGATTTGAGCAAGTTATCTGAGTTTATTATTCTGATAGTTAAATTTATCTTGTATTCAGTTTGTTCTTAAAAAAAAAATTCAAAGTTTTCAATATTAGTAATATGGAAAGTGAGCTTACACAATCAAAGACTATTTCCCGAAAGGAAAAGCTCGTATTAGTAGGATTTTTTGTTTTCAGTTGATGTAATTATTATCTTAGAAATTTTTAGGTAGGTAACTTATCAATTCAATCTCGATTCTAACCTTCTAATTACAGCCTTTATCCACACCTTTAACCCTAGCCCCGTTACAACCCTAACAAAGACCTTTTGATCTGTTGATCATATCATTTTACAGTGGTGGAGATTTGATTTTTAGGCAAGCCTATGGGATTAACTTCTCATGTTCGACTTATGAATTCTTAATTTTGATCCTTAAAACACTTTTTGAGTGATTTGAGTGAATATTTTGTGAGGATATCAATCCTTGTCAATTTTGAATTAAAGATAATTATTTAGATGAAGGGAAACACCTATGTTTTTCGCGCTACAAATTCATGACTTATCTTGTTTCAATTTTTAGGAATCTTTGAGTTGAATTATACATGTATAAATTATTTATGAATTAGGATAAGGCATTGTTGATAGGAATTATGAATCATGGAAAGTTCGTTTTAATTGTAAGTTGAGAATTTTGCTTGAGGACAAGCAAAAGCTTAAGTGTGAGGGTATTTGATAAACAGTAAATATAACATTATTTAATCCCACATTTATTATGTTTTTTAAAGATTTAAGCCTTGTTTTATATGAAAAGGTGCTCTTAATTCTTTCTTTTTATGTCTTATAACCAGGAAAGCACCCGAGGATGAAAAGAACACAAAATGGGCCTAAAACGAAGTAAATAGGCTTTTCCACAAAATCGACACGGCCTGGGCCAAGGAGCACACGGCCGTGTCTCGACGAACACTTGGAGCACGACCTCACCACCACCGCACACGGCCTTGCCAAAGCAGAAATCCGAACACGGTCAGGCCTCGATTTGTACGGGCGTGTAACATGGCCGTGCCTCTGCCGCTGGAAAGAGCAATTTCAGTCAAAAAAAGATACTTCGAGAGAAAGAATCGCATTCCAAGAGCCTATAAATATGCCCCAAGTACCACCTTTGAGGAGGATTAGAAGCGAGGCCAAGGAGCCAAGCCGAGAAGGTCAGAGTTAGGGGATAACGCGAGGATAGCCAGTTGATTCATCACAAGAAGCCGGAATTATACTGAAGATGGTGGAATTCTCCTTCAATTCCTTCAGGGAGTTCTAGGATTTTCTTATGTTTTATTTTATCTTTTCTCTTGAGATGTTTTCTTGTTTAGTTATGAACTAAACCCTTCAGATACCTGAACGAGATGAAACCTAGATGGATCTTTTTATTTGATTTTTAAGTTATATGATAAATTACTTGGTTTATTCTTAATTATGTTGTTTAATCCAAATCTAATATGCTTAGGTGGAGGAGGAATAGACCCTGCCTAAGAGTAGATCTAACATAATTAAGCGGAGTTGATCGGGCGCCTAGAGATAGGGTTACGAGATTTTGCCGGATTAGGGTGAAACCTAATATGGGAGTCCATTGATCGATTTACTGCTTTCCTAGGGGGTTATTATAAGCGAACGAGTGTTCCACTAATTAACCTAGGATTAGATGTTATTCGCTTCGAGAGAGGGTTTAACATAGGTTAGGGAGTCTTACGGATCAGGCTAAGTAAAAGAAATCATATAATTTAAGGGTTAATTAATAAGTGAAGTCTAGGTGGATTCTTCCTGAGGATATCGTCGTAATCAACTGAGTTTTCCTTCAACGTTATTTTCCTATTCGTCCTTTTTTGTCTTTGTTTCCTTAGTTTAATCTTTGCCAATATAGTTTAAAGCAACTTCACTATATTTTTAAGGCTAAATAATAAAAAGAAAGTTAGTATTAGTACTTTTAGTTCCTTTGGGTTCGATATCCGATCCTACCTAAGCTATACTACTGTTCGATAGGTACACTTACCTTTAATCATTGCCAGAGTTAGTCTCCAGGTTTGATCATTTTTTTATAAATATTTAAAACTCTGATTTTACAGCGATCACCCATTACAGTATCAGTAGCAGTAACAGTTATGCAGTAGCAAAATCCTACCCAACCAGCCTTCACACACCATCTCCATCCAACCCTACACTCCATGTGGGGATATAATCAACCCACTCATCCCTACACTCCAAGTAGTACCAAATGTGGCACAATACAGTAGTTTGCAGCTGAGCTGCTGGTAAATTAGGCTTAAAGTCTTTCAGTACACTTCCTCTGAATAACAACCCCCAACCCAATGCATTGCAATATACAATGGATGACATGCTATTATGCAATTTCAGTACATATATTAAGTTCAAATCTTAACATGCCTTGTACAAATATCATTCAGTCAATTTCACACATTTAGGAGTCTAAGAAGCACTTACCGACTCTATAGTAAGTTCATAGTCGACTTGGGCGACATATGCAACCTTAAAAACATTTCGGTAAAAATGGGCCCACACGCCTGTGTGGCCCACTCGGCCTAAATTGGCCTTGGCCATGTGATCCATTTTTAAAGTAACCCATGCTAGCTCCATACTCATATATGTTTTCACTATTTACTTATATGTTCATTCAAAGCTGTATACTTGAGTCATTATCACTAAATTATTTATATCTTGAGCTACATAATTCTAAATTAAGATCTGCTTGATGTTTTTGAAACTAGACTCAAATATCTTTCTACCATAAAATTTTCAGAATTTATAGTTTATCAAATAAGTACAGTAAAATCTTTAAAGTTATCCCTATTCTGCTGTTTGACAGCTTCATCCTTTCCTTACTAAAAATTATTTATCTCTTTTTACGGTATTCAGATGATGTTTCCATTTGTTTCTCTTGAAAATAGACTCATTAAGGATTTAAAAATATAAATTTAAGCCCCTAATTATTTTTTTAAAATTCTTTTATGATTTTCCTAAATCAGAATAGGGGAACCCAAAATCATTCTAACCTTGTCTCACAAAATTTATTATATCTCATGATTTACAATTTCATTACTTACATTGTTTCTTCCATGAAAAACTAGACTTAATAAACTTTAATTTCATATTTTATTCAACCTCTAACTCAGTTCCCACTATTTTTGATGATTTTTCAAAGTTAGACTACTGTTGCTGTCCAAAACTATTTTAGTGCAAAACGTTGATTTCAAAGTTTATAACACCCTTATTTCCTTTCTCTACAATTTTTTGCATCATTTTCTCTTATTTTTCGACAGCAAGAAATTTCGGCTGTAGGCCCAATTTTAGCCCGGAGCCCAATCCAAGGAAATTTAACAGTCCATTAACCAAAATTAAAAGTCCATTACAACATTTACAAGCCCAATTATCCTAAGGCCCAAGCTAACCTAAAACAGGTTAGGGTTTCAGAAAACCCTAGGACCTTCTGAAAGCTTTTGCGCCACCAGCAGCCTTCCCAGCGCCGTACGTCTCGCCTCTCTGCGTCGTGCACCGCACCAGCCTCTCCACATCACCCCAGTAGCTCACCTGCAAAACAGACAGAAAAGGAGCATAGCAAAAAAAACGGATTGTATTTTATTTTGTTGTTGAGATTTCAGGCTATAAAAGCTGAAATAAAACATGTAAAGGGGGGATTTTTTTTTTTCATTCGGAATCAATACAAGAAATTCAAAGACAATCAGCAAAAACAAAAGGTTTTGATTTTGATTTTTTTTTATTTTTATTTTTTGAATTTGTTCTTTTTTAGGGTTTTTTCCTTTTCGTTTTTTATAAGAGTTTTAAAATAAAAATATAAAAAAAGAAAGAAAAATCACCTTTTTTTGGAGTTTCGGCCACCGTGTGCGGTGGTCGGTGGCGATGTCGACGGCGGTCGATACGGCGGTGGTTCGCCAAAAGCCCTGACCGGATTAGGGGAGGGAGAGAGGAGTTGAGAGAATTTAGAAGATTTTTTTTTTAAGAAAATGGGAGAATGAATTTTTTTTTCAAAAAATAGTTTTTTATAAACACTTAAAACGATGTCGTTTTGGCATGGGTCTTTAAACCACAAAATGGCGCCGTTTCAGCCTTACCCGCCTGTTGACCGGACTTGCTCCAGGGATCCGCGTGTTTTCTTGCGAAAGGGCTATTTGCGCTTTTAGCCCTTCCGCTTTTTTTTGAATTTATAATCAAGTTCTTTTTATTTTTTAATTTGGCCTTATATTTTATTTTGATTTCAATTAGGTCCCTTGTAAAATGCAACGTTTTGAAGGGAGGGACTATTTTCCCCTTTAGTCCCTGCTTTTTTTATTTTCTTTAAAATTCACCCCAAACCTTTATTCTAAGTTCAATTTCGCCCTCCTTTTTATTTTTTTGTGATTTTTGTTATTTCATTATCAGTTTTATTAGTTTTAATTTTTATTTATTACTATTATTATATATTATTATTACTATCAATTATATTATTATTATTAATATTAATTTTATTTTCACTATTACTATTATTTTTTTATTATCATTACTGTTAATTCTAATATTATTACTATTACTTTATTATTACTAATACTATTAACTTTATTATTATTATTATTATTATTATTATTATTATTATCATATTAATTTGAATTATTAAGACATGAGCAACGCTGTTACTGACTCCCTTTTGAGCGAGATATAGGTCTAAAAGGATCTAAAGATTTTGAAGATGACAGAGATTGTAACTTATCTTTTGATTTGTTAAGGATGGTAAAACAAGATGAAAATAGACTCTATCGTACAAAAGGTCAGTGAACATCACGAGCCTAGGAAAGGAGTGAAGATTGAAGCCTAGCTCACACAGAAACAAAGTGAGACATCATTGAGTTATTCTAGGAATTCAAATATGTCTTTGCATAATCGCATCAAGATATGCCTAGGTGCGAAGATGCTGTAGAGTGTTTGAAAAGACACATGCTAATAGTTTTACAATAGCCAGGCCGATTATGAGATTCGGGTACTACTGGTCTACCATGAAAGGGAGATTGCTTCAGTTATGCCGTATACGCCAAATTGAGGAAGACAAAACTTATGTGCTTCCTCCATTTTTTCCTGCATGTGGGGCATGGATGTTATGGGGACGATCTCGTCAAAAACATCTAGTCGACACCAATTCATCTTCGTGATTGTCAATTACTTCACTAAGATGGTGAAAGTCGCTTCATATTCAAAAGTTACAACGTCAGCAGTCATCAAGTTCAAATTCAAATTCGAATTTAAAAAAAAAAACCATCCAAAAATATTTTGAAAGATGATTGGGACTGGTAAAGATTGGCATAGAGAAGTTACCATTTACCCTCTATGCTTCCCGAATATTGGCCAGGACCTTCATTGGAGCAACACCTTTCTCATTGGTTTATGGAAGGGAAGCAATTTCTGGGTGTCAAGATTCCTCCTCTCCAAATTTCGATTGAGTCAAGAATTGGATAAAGCAGAATGGGTCCAGTGAACTTAGTTGAAGAAAAGAGGTTGAAAGTTACCCGTATAGTCAAACGTACCAAAAACGAATGATGTGAGCTTACGACAGAAAGGTTCGTCTTATTTCGCAAGGGGGACCTAGTGTTGAAAAAGAGCCTTTCTATACAAAAGGACTTCGGAGAAAAGTGGATGCCAAACTAGGAAGGACCTTATGTAGTAAAGAAAGCCTTTTCTGGAGGAGTATTGATTCTAGCCGAAATAGATGGTAACAACTTGCCCAATCCTATGAATTCAGATGCCATCAAGAAATATTTGACCTAGAAAGTGAAAAGCCAAGCCGAAAACCCGCAAAGGGAGTTTTGAGGCTTTCAAAAAAAAAGGCTAAGGCGAAAACCCCCAAAAGGTGCTTTGCGACCAAAGGGGATTTTGAGTTGAAAATCCGAAAAAGGCGGCTCAGATTTTGATCGAAAGTGGGGCATACAGTAGTCTTGCAACGCTTGAAGTAACAATAAGGAAGTATGTTACATATTGGGGCATCGACAAAATACTTCGGATCCCCTAAACACATATTGAGCTTAAAATGGTCCTAAAAAGTTTGAAAAAAGAAGCTCAGATTGCGATATCTGGGGCACCTAGTTTCCATCTTACCCATTCTGAATTTGCTATCTTTAATTATTTTATTCGTTTCAAAATAGACTACCAATAAATTCCCTTCTTGATTGCATTTGCTATCTTTGCTTAACTTATTTGTTTCGAGCTATGCTCCTAATTAATGTCCTTCTTGTCCATTGTTATGATCTCTTCCAGCATTTTGCATTGAAATAACGATTAGTAGACTAATAATACTTTCATAAAAGGGAGTTCCGTATATTACTCTGAAAACTTCTAAATACTAAAAGAACTTGAAACAGGATTATTGTTTAAAACTCACCAAGTTTAAGGGATTGAAATATTGGTGGAGGAAGAGTCTAAACTAAGACTATCTCTCCGGATTTTTGTCAAAAATGGTGATTGAACAAAATGACAAGATATCGCGTCAGTGATACAATCTTGACGAAAAATGGGCAATGTTAACCCAAGAGTAAAAGGGGAATCATTCTCGAGGAAAAATGATATTATGCATCTATACAAATATCATGCACACACATTTGGTTAGGTCATCCGGAGAGTGATCAGTTGATTAAAGTCAATCCTGTAGCCATGAGTCGCAGTGGGATGGTTAAAAATGGTACAAATCTTATGTCCCTGAGGTACAGTGGAAGGGATACTAAAGTTATAGTGGAGCAAACCAGTTGAGCAAAATATGATTGTTTCTTCGGGTTTTCGGTCAAAATACCACCCAAGCAAGAAGACAGTGTAATACGTCAGTGATAAAGATGAACAATGAGTAATGACGCCTTAAATATTAAGGATCATTCTCATGAAATTTTGCATTCAGCATTCATAACACACTCAGTTAGGAGCATTTAATTCATTCTGATCATAGCATCCTAATCATTTGGCATAAACATAAGCATATGAAATCGAGTCTACAGGACATGTCCCCTAGAGGACGGTGTAGCAACATTGGTGGAATCACAGATCTTATCTCCCTAAGTAGTAGTGGAGCAGATCGAAGATAGCGAATTTTATCTTTCCCAGGTAGCAGGGAAGCAGGCTGAAGATTATAGTCTTATCTTCCTAATGTAGCAGGGGAGCAGACTAAAAAATTATGGATCTTGTCTCCTCGAGATAGCAGTGGGGCAGATCGAAGATGGCGAATCTTATCTTCCCGAGGTAGCAGGGGTGCAGATTTTAGCCACTAGTCTTATCTTTCTGAGGCAGCAAGGGAGCAGGCTGAAGATTGTAGTTCTTGTCTCCCTAAACAGTAGTGGAGCAGATCGAAGACGGCAAATCTTACATCCAGATAGCAATGGAGCAGCTTTAAGCCACCAGCCTTATCCCCCTAAGCAGTAGCGGAACAGGCTGAAGATTGCAGATCTTATCTCCTTAAGCAGTAGTGGAGTAGATCGAAGACGGTGAGCCTTATCTCCCTAAGCAGTAGTGGAACAGGCTAAAAATTACAAGTCTTATCTCCATGTATCGGCAATGGAACAGACTGAAGACAGTAGATTCTGTCTCCCTAAGCAGTAATGGAGCAGATCAAAGACAGCGAATCTTACCTCCATGTAGTGGCAATAGAGCATATTTAAGCCACCAGCCTTATCCGCTTAAGCAGTAGTGGAACAGGCTAAAGATTGTAGATCTTGTCTCCCTAAGCAGTAGTGGAGCAGATCGAAGACGACGAATCTTACATCCAGATAGTAATGGAGCATATTTAAGCCACCAGCCTTATCCCCCTAAGCGGTAGTGGAACATGCTGAAAATTACAAGTCTTATCTCCATGTATCGGCAATGGAGCAAACTGAAGATTGTAGATCCTGTCTCCCTAAGTAGTAGTGGAGTAGATCAAAGACGACGAATCCTACCTCTATGTAATGGCAATGGAGCAGATTTAAACCACCAGCCTTATCCCTCTAAGCAGTAGTGGAACAGGCTGAAAATTACAAGTCTTATCTCCATGTATCGGCAATGGAGCAGAATGAAGATTGTAGATCATGTCTCCCTAAGCAGTAGTGGAGCAGATCAAAGACGACGAATCTTACATCCATATAGCAATGGAGCAGATTTAAGCCACCAGCCTTATCGCCCTAAGTAGTAGTGGAACAGGCTGAAGATTACAGATCATATCTCCCTAAGCAGTAGTGGAGTAGATTGAAACGAAAATTCCTATACCCCTGAAGATACAATGGGTTAAAGTGAGGCTATCTGAAGAAAGGAAGCATCAAGAAGTCAAGACTCAGCGAGGCTGGGAAAATTGGCCCTTTTAAAGTCTTTGCTCCATTCCCGTTACACGACAATGAGCAAAGAGGGGCAGCTGTAGGGCCCAATTTTAGCCCGGAGCCCAATCCAAGGAAATTTAACAGTCCATTAACCAAAATTAAAAGTCCATTACAACATTTACAAGCCCAATTATCCTAAGGCCCAAGCTAACCCAAAACAGGTTAGGGTTTTAGAAAACCCTAGGACCTTCTGAAAGTTTTTGCGCCTCCAACAGCCTTTCCAGCGCCGCACATCTCGCCTCTCCGCGTCATGCGCCGTGCCAGCCTCTTCATGTCACCCAAGATACTCACCTGCAAAACAGAAAAGAAACAGAAAATGAGCATAGCAAAGAAAACGGATTGTATTTTATTTTGTTGTTGAGATTTCAGGCTATAAAAGCCGAAATAAAACATGTAAATAAGGGATTTTTTTTCATTCAGAATCAATACAAGAAATTCAAAGAAAAACAACAAAAACAAAAGGTTTTGATTCTGATTTTTTTTTATTTTTCGAATCTGTTCTTTTTAGGGCTTTTTTCATTTTCGTTTTTTATAAGAGTTTTAAAATAAAAATATAAAAAGAGAAAGAAAAATCACCTTTTTTGAGTTTCGCCACCACCGTCTTGCGGTGGTTGACTGATCAATCATCATGCGGTGGTTAAATCGGAAGCCCCGCCGATTAGGGGAGAGAGAGAGGAGTTGAGAGAATTTAGAAGATTTTTTTTAAGAAAAGGAGAGACTGAATTTTTTTTAAAAAAATTAGTTTTTATAAACATTTAAAACGACGTCATTTTAGCATGTGTCCTTAAACCCCAAAGCAGCATTTGTTTTCACCCTTACCGCGTGTTGACCCGACCCACTCCGAGGATCCACAGAAGCTTTGCGGAAGGGCTATTTGCGCTTTTAGCCCTTCCGCTTTTTTATGAAGTTATAATCAAGTTCTTTTATTTTTTTTATTTGGCCCTGTATTTTATTTTGATTTCAATTAGGTCCCCTGTAAAACGCAGCGTTTTGGAGGGAGGGGATATTTTTCCCTTTAGTCCCTCCATGTGCGTTCGGATAGGTCCCTGGTTTTTTTATTTTCTTTAAAATTCGCCCCAAACCTTTATTTTAAGTTCAATTTCGCCTTCCTTTTTTTTTGTGATTTTTGTTATTTCATTATCAGTTTTATTAGTTTTAATTTCTATTTATTACTATTATTAGTTTTTATTATTACTATCAATTCTATTATTATTACTATTATTTTTTATTATTATTAATATTACTTTTATTTTCACTATTACTATTATTTTTTTATTATAATTACTATTAATTCTAATATTATTACTATTACTTTATTATTACTAATACTCTTTTTATTTTTACTATTAACCTTCTTATTATTATCATTTTCATTTATATTATTATTATTATTTTCATTATTACCACTATTATATACTTATATATATATTATTATTACTTGTTATATTTATTATTATTATTATTATTACTATGGTTATTTTTTTATCAACGTTATTATTGCTTTTTTCATTATTTTTATTACTTTTATTATTTTACTATTATTTGTTTATTAAAATTTTTTATTATTATTGTTGTATTTTTACTATTATTATTTTATTATTTTTTAAATTGTACATAGTATTAATTTGTTTATTGATTTATTATTAGTTTTTTTTATCCTTTTTACATATTATTTTACATAAATTATTTGTCTTAATTTTCATTTATTTTTGCTTTTGTTATTGTAATTTATGTTGTCTCCCTCATTTTTACTCTATTATGCATGTCTACTATAATTCGTGTCCTATTTTACTACGATAGTATTACATTTTACCCGATTTTCAAAATAAATAAATACTCTGCGTTCTAAGGTTCAAAAGAAATCGTACCCTAACTTACTGGGTTTTGATTTTTCTCATCGAGTCTAGAGAACATATTATTTGCTTTTTAAAATCAAGACATAAAAGTTAAATAAAAACTTATTCTCAAGAATTTAAAATTGTCGTGTCCTAACTCACTGGATGTGACGTTTTGTTATCTCGGGATAAGGGTTTCTAAAAAAACTAAGGCAATATTCTGTATTTGGAATTTTGAGAAATCGCGCCCTAACTTACTGGGTTCCGGTTTTTTATTTGACCCAAATAACCGAATATCCTCCTCAAACTTAAATACAAGTTTTAAAAGTCGAAAGATAGGCTCAGTTTCGGGAACTTGAAATGTCGTACCCTAACTTACTAGGCGTGACATTTTACTTCTTCGAAATAAGCGGGTCTCATTATCTAATTTAATTTATTTTAAGCAAAAGAATTGTATTTTAAAATCTTTTCAAATTTTCGACATTAGGACATTAAATAATCAATTAGGTACCAATTTTGGGTGTCACGAGGGTGTTAATCCTTCCTCGTGCGTAATCGACTCCCGAACCCGTTTTTCTAAATTTCGTAGATCAAAACTGACGTTTTAATAAATCAAAATATTTTAACGATAAATCTCAAGGTGACCCAATCACACATAAAAAAGGATTGGTGGCGACTCCATTTTCATTTCCAAAGTCGGCCCGTTTTCTTAACATAAAAAAATGGTTTCGACATCGGCTTTTGCCGAATCCCATTTTCTGCATTTCGAGTACACACTTGGTATCGTTTTTGATGCGTAAGCACTCTTAAGCCTCCAGAACCTAAAACCGACCAACATATTTCCAGATTAATTACTTAATTCATTTTTAATCAACCAATTTTGGAAGGAACTCAACTAAAAACCTAGCAAAACCCTTACTTCGCTTGAGTAACCATGAATTCGCATAATCACAGTGTCGATTCAAAACCATCAGCCCCTTGATTAACTCCTAAACACCAAAAAAGAATCTCCCTTTTAGAGATTAACCAAGAACGATTAACAATAGACAAAACCGTTATTTACCGAACACGCGCAACCAACGATGAACAGCCGAATCAATCAGAAAAAAAGAAAGAAACGGAAGGGGAAAAAATAATGGAAATTTCAGCAGCAACTAGGGGAAAAAATCGGCAGATGAGGGAAAAGAAGAAGAAGAAGAAGAAAACGTCAAAAAAAGTTTGGGGAATTGGAGAGAAAACCGAAACTCTACTCTCTTTTTTTGCAACAAAAAGATAATCAGATTATTTTCTGATAACCTCTCCCCAATTATCTCCTAAAATCAATCTCTATTAACCCACCAAAACACAATTACTCAGAATTTTTCCCCAACACAACTCTTAGCTGAAATTGGAGCAAAAATACTGTCTTCATGCCATCACAGAGAATTGAACACAGGACCACCAACACTCCACTTAACCACCAGACTAGCAGACCCATTTTGATATAAACTTACCAACATATAAACTTAAGCCCTTTGCACAAGGTTAAGACTTTATTTATAAAAAATACCAAAATTTGCCCAAGTAAGACTTGAACTTGGGACCTCTCACACACACCCAAAACACATAACCACTAAAGCAGATAGTCATTGTGTGTCACACATACACAAAATTAAAAATTAAAATTTTGGGGCGTCACATTGATGATTTGGTTTTTTGATTCATATATGAAGATGAATGTATAAGTATTTCATGCTTAAAGATGTGATGTTCTATAACTTTATGAATAGTAGATAGAATGGTATGAAATGAGATAGGATTGGTAACTTTATTGATTGGTGAATGAGATGACAATGTTTGTGAACATATATAACTTGTAACATGCCTGAATAATGTAACCTAATCTTGATAGATGATGGTTGTGCTTAATGTTTTTAAGTTTTATATGTGTATATGTGTTCATAAGTGATTATAATGAAATTGAAATGGTATGTTTCAAAGTAGTTTGATATAGATAAAGTTTAGAAATTGCATGACTTGAATATTAGGTTGTAATGACATTGACTTGTTTCGATTTAAATGGTGTAGAAGTAGTGATTAACTTGATAAGAACTTAAACATAGATGCTTGAACTATTTGGCATGTTTTTGGTATGTTTTGATTAAATTGAACTTGGTTTTCATTGTATAAATTGTATGGTTGGCTAGAAATCATGAACTAGGTACCAAATGACTGATATTTATCAAATACAAGGTCCTTATCTCGATGAACATTTTTCCTCTTCGCAACGCTGGACGATAGTATGTGACGTCGTGATGTCAAGTGGCCTAACGTCGTGAAGTGACAAACTATTTAGCGACATCACAACGTGGAAGAGATGGTGTCATGACGTTGGCCTTGAAGTTTTAAAAAGTTGCAATTTGGTCCTATTTCGTGCTCGGGTTGACAAAAGAACTTTCATAAGCTTGATTAAGGCCAAAATAATGTTTTATTGTAATTTAATCATGATTGATGTTTGAATGCATGTGAAAATGACTATTTTATTGTGGATCTAACTGGTGTTGCTTTGGAAATAGTTGTGACATCCTGTAGCTCGGACCCAACGATTGGGTCGGACGAGGGGTGTTACATAAAAAATATTAACCGAGCTAAACTTGTTAATAATAAATTCAATAACAAGGAAAATTTAGTAAAGTGTGCTTTTAAATAATCTTACATTCTGTCAACCAAACACTAAAATCTTACCTTCCAGCCAAATGTATTCCATCTGGTTGAAATAGGGAAAAAAAAAAGGTTTTCCAAAATCATGATAAAATGAACTTGAATTCGACCCAACTCAATTTGATCACAAAAAAGTTAATAGTCCAAGTTTGCTTAAAATGAACCCGAAATGCTTTAAAGCTAAAATAACATGAATTTGTAATGATTCAAAATTAAACTGTACCGTTGGAATTGGGGGAACTCAACTATAAATAGAGGCATTCCCCCTCATTTGTAATCATTACATTCAGAGTTATTAAATATATTTTGGAGCATTTACTCAAATACTTGGTATGTTTAGTTTTCTTGTGGCTTTTCTATTTGATTCGTGCTTCGTTTTCTTTTGTGTTTGCTTCTGCTTTATTACGGTACTTTAGAGAATTTCATTGTGAATTCTCACTTTCGAGAGCAAGGCTGAATTAGGCAAATTTAAAACAAAACCATCGCTTTAAGGCTACATGGTTTGCTTGACTAAAATTCTAACCTCATGGCAAAAGTCAAGAGTTAAGAAACAACTTACCCAAATTCCAGGGACTGAAGGGAAAATTTCCCCTTCCTTTTTTTTTTTCAAGTGAAACCCAAGGCCTTCATTTCTCCCCCCCCCCTTTTTTTCCTTTTTGTTTCATTTCTCTCTCTTTCTCGTTTCTTCTTTTTCTTTCTTTTCTTTCATTTTTTTTCCTTTTATCTTCTTTTATTCTCCATTTCCTTTCTTTTTCTTCCCTTACCCTAGGCACCGCCCAACTCCTGTCGTCATCGTAAGTGATTTGCTCTGACCAACTATCGCCACCAAATTCCTCTTCTTCCCCTCTCTTTGATTACCGATTTGGATTGGTCAATAAATGGCCTAAAATCCCCTAAAAATTGAACCCTTTGTTCGAACTCTTCTTTGGCAAGATCCCCACAATGCGTCATCCAATCATCGTTGAAGTTCAATCTCTCTTCGCTATGATCCACCTTTCCGCTGTTAGGTCGTACGAATGTTTAATTCAAGTTTTAAAGTAATTGATTTAATGAAAATTTATAACTAGATAATAATATTAACAATTAACTTTCTTCAAATCAATCCCAAATCAGAATTAAATTAGGTCCATCAAATCCACAATTGACATTAAATTTTTTCTTGCGACAAAATCATGGAAACTTTAAATCTAATAATATTAACAATTAACATTCATCAATAAATCCTCAAACTTGAATTAAACACTAAAAAGTCAACACAGTTATTTTTGAATACCAAAATATATAATTTTTATCAAATACAAACATCATATTTGAAAAATGTCAAACTTAAATACCAAATAATTTATTAACCATATAAAATAAAGTTAATGGTTTTTTTTATTCCTGTTGAGTTAAAAAAAATGATCAAAAGACTTCAAATTATCAAATTCAAATCAGCATTAATTTATAATTTAAAAGTTTCGTTTCATTTAAAAATTGAACTCAATAATTAATAGATTGGAACAAAGTTTAATATCTACTATTAATAATTTAAATTTCAAAAACCTATAAATCCATTAAAACAAAGTAAAGTTATTGAATTGAAAATTGACTTTATCAATGGGAACCCAAAATTAGAACTTAATGCTTAGTAACTTCTTTCATCAGAACAAAGAAAATAGTAATCTAGTATATTACCAAACCCCCTTCGTAAGTATAACCAAAGGGTTTAACTCAGCATTGCTTGCTTCCTATTCCTAATCAAAGATTCTAGATTCAAGATTTGGTGAAAACCAAAACATGAATGAACTATGGTTTTGAATTTTAATGCTTGGAAACAATGTTTAATGCTTCCATCCTTAACATTATAAACACCAGCTTCCCGAGAAACTAATGAATATTCTTTCCCACTGCTATAATCCATGTCATGTAAGAAGTAAATACAATTCTTATCAATTTTGTTACAATTTTCTACTGCTAAGCAATCTCCGGCTCCCAAAAATAATGATTGATTACCCAGATCAGTTAATGTTAGGACCGTCCCAATTAAGCAACGAACAAGTAAAAATAGCAGAAGAAATTGAGAAATTGAACACACAAATTTAACGTGGAAAAACTCCTCCAAAGAGGATAAAAAACCACGGGCAAAGATAATTTTACTATAACATGAAAAAAGAACGAAAAGTACAAAAGATGGAGATAAAAACTAAACCCCGAAAACCCGAAAACAAAGAACCCTCAAAACATAAACACAAAATTCTCTAAATGTGTTATGAGTTCTAATATCTAATGGGTGTATTTCCTAAGGATGTAAAAGAGCCTATTTATAAGCTAAATTCATAGGTCAAATAATAATAAAATAATCTAAACTAATCAGTGTTTGATTGAAACAAATAAACAGAGTTTAACTAGAAGATTACTTATTAAATTTGACTGAAATAGGAGTCATAATTAACAAATCTCCAGCTTGACTCATATTTCCACAATGTCATCTTTGCCAAAGCCCGCCACGAGCCTATCTTGAACCATGCAGGGAATTAACTGAGTCGAATCTGTGCTTAGAAACTAGAAGACTTCTAGCCTTCGACTTATACATTGCCAAATCAAAACTAACCCGGGTTTGATTTTCACGAACACATTGCCCTAACTTTTCAAAACCTGCATCCAAAAGAGAACCTCTCTTCAACGAAATAGTCATACCTTTTTCCCTCCTATGACCAAGTTGTCTCCGCTCTAAATGAGTTGACTTCGACTTTGTAACAGACGAGGGACGTCCGATTTCACCGGTCACTGTAGAACCTTCCAGAATATAGAGACTGTCAGTTCTTTTACCTTTTAACAAAACGAGAGCTCCACGAGATACTTTAATGTCGCTCGACTCGATGTTGATTCTGCATCCTTTCAAGTCTAAAATGCTCAAGGAGATGAGATTCTTTCGTAAATCAGGTACATACCTGACATCTGAGAGTGTCCTAATCATCCCATCGTGTATCCTAATTTTAACAATACCAATACCAATTACCTTACTAGATGAATCGTTTCCCATGCACACAACTTCACCTTCAACCGAACTGTATGTGGAGAACCATTCTCTATTGGGACACATGTGGAAAGAACATCCCGAATCTAGGATCTACTTGGACGTGAGCTTGGAGTTATCGCTCATTGACACTAACAAGAAATCATCACCGCTTTTATCGACCAAATTAGCACCAGATATATCTTCCTCGTTACTCTCAGTAGCTCTTTTCTTTTGCAGTTTATAACAATCTGTTTTGACGTGACCTAACTTTTTACAATAGTGACACCTTTTGTCTCGTTTCTTTAATGCTATCAAAATGGAAGCTTGCCTATCTGCCTTGCTATCCAAATGAAGCTCATTGTCGAGTTTGTCTCTACTCAACAAATGACCCTTCACATCTTCGATCGAGAGTTTGTCTCTGCCATAAATCAGGGTCTCCCTGAAAGACTTGTATGAAGGGGGTAAAGAGCACAATAATAGCATAGCCTGATCTTCATCGTCAATATGAACCTCAACATTCTTTAAATCATTTAAAAGAGTAATGAATTGACTGATGTGATCTCTAAGAAGCTCACCTTCGTTCATGCGAAACGTAAATAAACGTTGTTTCAACACTAAACGGTTAGCCAGAGACTTAGTCGCATAAAGAGTGTCTAACCTTTTCCACAAGGCAGATGAGGTCTTCTCCATCAATACCTCCTGCAATACCGTATTCGCGAGGCACAACTGGATTGCAAACAGGACCTTTTCATCAAGCTCTTCCCATTCTGTTTTATTTAGATTCTCAGGCTTTTTCCCGGTAACAACCTTTTTCAAACCTGATTGAACTAGAATTGCCATCATCCGAACTTGCCACAAATTAAAATTTGTCTCACCATCGAACTTCTCAATTTCAAACCTTGTTGCTGCCATATCTGAATGGGCTGATCAATGAAAATTAAACTAGCTCTAATACCACTTGTTAGGATCGTCCCGATTAAGCAACAACAAGTAAAAATAGCAGAATAAATTGATAAATTGAACACACAAATTTAACGTGAAAAAACTCCTCCAAAGAGGATAAAAAACCACGGGCAAAGATAATTTTACTATAATGGAAAAAGAACGAAGAGTACAAAAGATGGAGATAAAAACTAAACCCCGAAAACCCAAAAACAAAGAACCCTCAAAACGTAAACACAAAATTCTCTAAATATGTTATGAGTTTTAAGTGTTTAATTGAAACAAATAAACAAAGTTTAACTAGAAGATTACTTCTTAAATTTGACTGAAATAGGAGTCATAATTAACAGTTAATCCTGTCATATGCAATGTATCATCAGCTGTTGTTTGAATTTTCGTTATTTGGAATGTAGCTACTTGAAAATACATTAATAGACTTGAAACATAGTTGTTATCGTCATTGTTGTCATCGTCGTCGTTATTGCCACCATCGTCATTGTTGTCGTTGTCTCTGCCATCATCATTGTCGTCGTCACTATGATCACCACCACTATCATCGTCATTGTCACTGCCGCCATCATAATCATTGTCGTCATTGCCGCCAGCCTCATCATTGTCATCGTCACTATCGTCATCGTCATTGTTGTCATCGTGGTAGTCCCAAGTGTTTATTGTATCACATTTTTTTGTGACCACCAATCGTTGACCACCAAATATGACCATCGCGAGCAGTCCTTATGATACAAAATTCTCTCATCGTCCACTACAGCAAAAAAATAAATAAGTGGGTGGAGGTGTGGAACTGATCAGCTTCAGATTCACACGATGGTTTTCTAAAGTTATGAAATGAGTTTGAATATTAGGAGCTTGATTATTATTTATTTCACGATCTTCACATAAAATGCAGGCATATAATTCTCCATCAAAGAAGGATAAATTTCCATAAAAATATCCATCAGGTAATAACCCTTCAACAATGATCCATCTCTCATCCTGTGATTTACATAGTGCCAAAATTTTATTATTGTCATAGAATGTTGTCGCTACTATGCATTGCGATGCTTCAAAGGAAGATACTTCAACCCCACTTATTATGCAAGCGGCAGGGTTCCACCCAGAGCGTCTGGCAGTGAAGTTTTCTTCAAAACTTGATACTGTCGACAATGGTGGAAGCGGAATTTGAGCCCTTGAGATGGGATCAAACAAAAATATTCGCAGATTATCAACATTCGTGCCTGTGGCGAGGAAAAGCCAACCTTTAGAACACCCAAAAAACCAACCTCCTTGGGCGGATCTAGGGAGATTCAACTTACGAACTTTTCCCTCATACATATCAAAGAAGCTCAAAAATTGGGAACTTGGGTCGTAAGGGAGCATCAGCCATAGTAGTTGTGGAGTTCGCTTTAAATTTGTTCTCCATTGCTTGCAGACAAGGTCAAACCGGATACGATCCTCTAAATCCAAACGCTCAAAGATTGAACTCAATATGTCAATAGGAAGTTGGTTCCAAGGTGCATGAGCTGTCATCATCTTGCTTGTGAAGAACGAAGCGCAACCTCTCAATAGATTAAACCACACAGTTTTATATGCGTGAAGCATATATTTAATCATCCTCATCGTGTTATATGTCGAAGGTCGATTAAGCACTTTCAATACGAAAAAGAAAACGCAATTCATGAAACACAAGGTGCATGTTATATATATTGACAGACTTGCTTCATATATATAGATAAAACAGATTTGAGTCAGAGTCGAAGTACCTTACGGATTTTAATTCCTAATTTTAAATGAACTAATTGGGTTTTTTACCCAAATAATATAAAAATAATAATTAATTACGAAAAAATATAGAAAACAGAATAATTACAAAAATAGGCATTTACTACAGTATTCTGACGATGTGATCTAAAAACTCCAAGGACCTTAAATGTAAATTTCCCGTTTTAATAGGTGCTGAAAAAACACTTCAAACGGTGCCTATGGCGGCACCAAACTTTAAAAGGATAAATTTCACCCTAAACCCCCTTATTTATTATTATTTTTTAGTCCTCTTTTAATACCAAAAATAGATTGGCCTCTTATCAATTAGCCTAAAAAAAATTTCTACCAAAAAGTATTTTTGTAAATAAGCCGATTCCAACTGGAAATCAATTTTTTTTATTTTTTTAAAAATATTTATAATTTTATTATCAATTTGATTTATGGACACGATATAAAATTATAATTATAAAAGCTTTAGAAACATCTTATTATGTATAAATTATAATTATTAATTAAATTTATAGTTTTCAAATATAACGAGAGCAAAAGAAAATTACTATAAATATCGTTAACTCTTATGTCAAATATAATTTGAACAATATTTTTAGAAAAATAAATAAAATTTATTTTAAGTTGAAATTGGCTTACAAAAATACTTTTTGGTAGAAAAACATTTTAAACTAATTGATAAAAGGTCAATCTATTTTTTGTGTTGAAGTAGAATAAAAATTAACAATAAATAAGGGGTTTAGGGTGCAATTTACCCTTTTAAAATTTGGTGGCGGCACCCTTAAAGCGTTTTTTCACTGCCAATTAAAAAAGAAAATTTTCGTATAAGGTCCCTGGAGTTTTTAGGTCATCACATTTTAGTTTAATACCGCCAATATGCCAAGCGGCGCCGTCGGAATATTGTAGCAAATGCCTATTTTCGTAATTATCCTATTTTCTATGTTGAAAAATTTGGACATCACATATATAATAAGGATAATTACATATTATTATTTATTATCATGATAGGTTAGCCCAAATTAAAAGTGATATAATTTGGTTAGAATTTTATTGGGCTTTTAATTATTAAATAAAGTATGGGTCAAATATGTGTAGATACTCTTCTAATCAAATCCTAATTAATGATGGGCTAATTAGAATTTGATTAGAACTAATATGCAAGGTTATAAATATTAGGGTTATGGTCTCCAAATTATACACAAGATATCTTTTCTAATATCCCATCATTAGGAAAGAGAGAGAGCAAATATTCTCTAAATTTCTTGTGTGCTAATTTGGAAGATTAAATCCCCAAAATCCGGTAAAACTACAAGGAATTCATGGATCCGGGTACGTTTCCGCATCTAGTTTTATTCTTTATTTATTCTTGATGATTTGACATGATAGATCCTGGTTTATTAAGTTTTATTTTAGATTTATTTTACAAATCTAACAAGCAGCATCCGAGCTTTGTCATGTTGAATCATTGAGAATGAATTGATTCTTTATTATTTTTGGATTGATTCGTTTTTCTTTTTTAATCTTATGGATTTAATATTTTAATTATATATTATATTGAATCTTTGATATTCCTGATAATTTTTTGGGTTTTGATTCTTTAAATAAAATTTTAAAGTTTTAAATAAAGTTTTAAGGTTTTAATTTTCGTATAACTGGAAAGATTTACAGTTTTAATTGAGAATTAAAAAAAATTGATAATTTTATGTTGTTTATACAATTTTAATAAATATTTAAAAAGCTGTGTAGGTTTGGGTTCATTAGAAACTTTTTATGATACATATTTGATTATATCAATAGATGGACTGTTAATCGCTAATCGCTTGTTTTACAGTTTTACGGTTATATATATAATGTATATATAATTTCGGAGACATTTTAGTAATTATGTTCAGGATTTTACATGATCATATATGGTTGGTAAAAGAAATTGCTTTAGGTAAAGTGTCTCTTATATACCGATTGTTTATCAATGAATTCATTATATATGTTGAATCTTTAAGATTGATGGTAATATTTGTTAGTTTTTTTTTATCGATTCAATTTTAAGGTTTCATTATAATCGTTTTTTAATTCAAATCCAGTTCAACAATTGTACAATTGAATTCAATTTTTATAATCATTAATTCTTGAATTCAATATATAGTTGATAGAATATATTATTTATTATTGAGTTTATATGTTTATTCTTCTCATACTATTCAGTTTAAGCATATATTTTGAATTTGGATTTACTTGGGATATCTAAGGCAAGTCGATCAAGGTTATATTTTTATGATTTAATTATAATGAAATTAGATTTTGATGCAAATTGATGTTAATCATAATGTGTTTAAATAATTTGGTTTTTTAAGTTTGGTTCTATAATATCAAGTTTTGGCATCTTATGGTTCCAAATATTTGGTTAAATTATGATGATTTATTGTATGAATTGTGAGATATGCCAACTATTATGATTTTAGTTTTTGAAATGTATTGGCTTAAAAATATTTTCAAGTATTCATGTGAATATCTGTTTAATCATAAATAACTTTGAATTTACATGGTAAATTCAGGGTAAGTTTTTCTATTTGATTATGAATACATGTATATGCGTGAATTGCTTTGGATGTTTTTATCCATGCAAAATTATGAATACATGTGCTTGTTAATTATTTGGCTTTGAACTACTACATTATTTCTATTTGGTTTTGATATATATGGTTTTGGAACAAAAAAAAATAGTTAAAAATTAAGGTTTTCGATTTTTTATTATAAAGACAACCTTATTTTGGGTTATTTCAGAGTTTATAAAGCAATAAAAAAATAGTTTTGACATTTGACTATTGGGGAAATTTTAATTTTGAATATTGGTATGTTTACATATTTTAAAATAACTTAATTGAAGTAATAAGTCACCAAAGTGATTTTTTTTGTATAAATTATTTTATTTTAAAATATAAAAGGTTGTGTGCATGTAACTTAAGTTATGTTAATATTGATCGGCCCAAATGAAGGTTAATAATATTACATGTGCAATTATGGTAATAAACATGTGACAATTATTCGGTTTTACATGTGAGCAACAAATTGGCCCAAAAGAAGATTTTTGGTTCGACATGTTCTTATTGTCAATGTTTGATTATTACATCAATATATCACTTACAAGTTAATATTTTGTCCAAAGATAAAATATTAATGGAGTGTCTGATATCTTGAGATGAGGTTTACCTTTATTCAAATTATTTTGGTTTAAATTTGAAGTCTTATGTGAGGTTATTTATGGTTTATGATTTATTCATCTATTATTATATTTGTCAACATCATTGTATGTTGTTTTGGGATAAATATATATACATATATATACTTTTATCTTTTAATTTGATTGAAAGATGAAATTAAAAGAGATATTTTGAAACAAATAAATTCATATTTTGACTTTTAATTAAGAATGTCTAATATTTTAAATAGATTAGTTGAAACAAAATGCCGCCAAAGTGACCTCTTTTGTGTAGACTAGTTTATTTGAAATATTAAGATGATTATATGTTTTTGTGATTCATGCGTTTATTAATTGACCCAAAGGTAAGTTAATATTTGGCAGAATTTCAACGACATTTGTGGTGATAAATGTGTGACAATTATAAGGTATTTTATGTGAGCAATAAGTTAGTCCAAAGATTAATTAATTGTTTGACATTATTTATTGTCAATGTTTGATTGCTACAATAAGAGTACCACTTACTGTTAATATTATTGTTGATTGCTGAAATCAGAGCTTTAAAATTTATAAAAGAATGACCGAACTTGGAAACTAACTCTGACAACGATTAAAGGCAAGTGTACCTATCGAACAGCAGTATAGCTTAGGCAAGACAGGATTGTCGAACCCAAAGGAACTAAAAGTATTAATACTAACTTTCTTTTTATTATTTAGCCTTAAAAATAAAGTGAAGTTGTTTTAATCTAAATTAACGACGACTAAGCTAATGACAAAGACAAAAAGAACAAACTGGGAAATAACTTGAAGAAAAACTCAATTGATCACGATGATATCCTCAAGAAGAATCCACCTAGACTTCACTTGTTATCTAACCCTAAATCATATGATTTATTTATTTAGCTTGATCCATAAGACTCCCTAACGTATATTAAACCCTCTCTCGAGGCGAATAACGTCTAACCCTAGGTTAATTAGTGAACTCTCGTTCTCTTATAATAACCCCCTAGAATAGTAGTAAATCGATCTATGGACTCCCATATTAGGTTTCACCCTAATCTGACAAAATCTCTTCACCCTATCTCTACGCGTGGATCAACTTCGCTTAATTACGCTAGATCTACTCTTAAGCAAGGTCTATTCCTCCTCCACCTAAGCACATCAGATTTGGATTAAGCATGCATAATTAAGAAACAAACTAAGTATTTATCATATAATTCAAAAATCAAGTAATAAGATTCATCTAGGTTTCATCCCCTTCAGGTATCTGGAGAGTTTAGTTCATAATGAATAAAGAAAACATTTCAAGAGAAAAGATAAAATAAAACATAAGAAATCCCTAAAACTCCCTGAAGGGATTGAAGGAGAATTTCGTCGTCTTGAGTATAATTCCGGCTTCTTGGTATGGATCAACTGGCTAACTTCGAGTGATTCCCACAATTCTGACCTTTTCGGCTTGGCTCCTTGGCCTAGCTCGACGTCGATTTCGGCTTCTACCAAACTCCCCTCTTCAAGTTGTCCCTTTGGGTGTTTATATAGACTTTGAGATGCCTTACTTGATCCCTAAGTATCCAAATCTGAGTGGAGTTCCTACTAGGCTGTTTGAATAGGCTTTGGAATGTGTTTCTTTGCCTCCAAGTATCCAAATCCGAATGAAATTGCTCTTTCAAGCTACAAGGACACGACCATGACACACGTCCTGTGAATCGTGGCCAGGCCGTGTTCGGACTTTTAATGAGACACGGCCGTGTAAATCTGGAGAAGGCTGTGTTCTAGATGACTGGCATGTCACGGCCATGTGGTCTCTAGGCCAGGCCGTGTCGATTTCGTGATATGGCCCATTTACTCCGTTTTGGGCCCGTTTTGTGTTCTTTTCATCCTCGGGTGCTTTCCTGGGTATAAGACATGAAAAGAAAGGATTAAAAGCACCTTTTTATATAAATCGAAGGATAAATCATCCAAAAACATACTAAATGTGGGATTCAAATATTTTACTTTTACGGTTTATCAAATACCCCCACACTTAAGCTTTTGCTTGTCCTCAAGCAAAATTCTCAACTTACAATTAAAACGAACTTTCCATAATTCATAATTCCTATCAACAATGCCTTATCCTAATCCATAGATAATTTATATATGGATAATTCAATTCAAAGAGTCCTAAAGATTTAAACAAGATAAGTTATACATTTGTAGCATGAAAACATAGGTGTTTCCCTTCATCTAAATAATTACCTTCAATTCAAAATCTACAAGGATTGACATCCTCACAAAAGATTCACTCAAATCACTCAAAGTGTTTAAAGGTCAAAATTAAGCACTTACAAGTCGAACCTGAAAAGTTAATCCCATAGGCTTGCCTTAAAATCAAATCCCCACCACTGTAAAATGAAACGATAAACAGATCAAGAGGTCTTTGTTAGGGTTGTAACGGGGCTAGGTTTAAAGGTGTGGATAAAGGCTGAATTAGAAGGTTAGAATCGAGATTAACTTGATAAATTACCTAACTAGAAAAAATGAACTTAATCTTACATTAATTAAAAACTAATAATACGAGCTTTTTCCTTGAGAATTGGAATTTGAACATGCAAGCTCACTTAATCATAGAACTAATAATGAATATACTTCGTTTTTTTTAATTAAGAACAAACTATAACAATTGAAATATAAAACATAGTTAGGTAACTGCTCAAAATCAAATCTCGAAAAAAAGGGTAATTAGAAGAATGGTAATAACAAATACAAAGGGTTTTGGGTTAATATTAGTGGGTGAGTCAATAAAAAGGGTTGTTAGGCTCAACAGGGTTCGCTAGGGGTTAATTGTGAAGGTAGGCTTTTTAGTGGAGTAAGTGGGTTAAAACCTAAGTGCCTTTATCATCTCGATATATCAAATCATAACTGTGATCTTGACATGTATAATCAAGGCAAGTTCTAGAATAACAGTTCATAGTTGACACACTCATAATCAAAAAATGAGCATGAAAAATAATAGATGCTCTATAAGGCTCAAAGTCTCACAAAAATTATGGGTGTTTTTGACATCAACCTTATAAATTTCAAACTTCAAGATAACATTCAAATTCAGGTTAACAACCTAAAATTTTAAATTTTTGAAAATTAGACTTATCATGCTTGGTTCCCTAGTATTCTTCAAATTTAATCATCAATGCACAATTAACTATGACTTATTCAAAAACATATCAATAAAAATCATAAACTATCAGAAATTTCATTCTAATCATAATATGAGAGACTTTACTTTTGAACAAGACATAATTCAGGGATTTTCAAATAATACTATAGTTAACCCCCCACACTTAAGATGTACATTGCCCTCAATGTACAAAGATAGATAATAGCAAAATAATCATAAAAATCATAAGATGGGGAGAGAAGTGAAACTTCCTGAATTTTGGATGAAGTCAATGAAAAGAAACCGGATAGGATTAGAGATAAACGTGGGGAAACATCTCGAACCGTTTGAAATTGAATCCTCGAAGCAGTGGTCCTGATTTTATTGTATCCTAAGCTAAACCTAAATGGTATGAAGAATAAGAAGAAAATAAAAAAAATAGAAAAAATAAAAATAAAAGTGAATAATAGAAAATGAAAGAAAAAAAGTTAATTGGAAAAAAAAAGGAAGAAGGGGGTTTAAATAGAGATGCAGCCCGTGTTTTGGGAAAAATTTTGTCTTGTTGCCATACGTCTACGGTCACGCCCTTTTACCTACTTATGGTGCCCACACAGCCACGGCCACGGCCGTGTGCAAGGCCGTGTGGGTATGGATACCTACGCCTAAATACGAAAAGAAATAAAACGAAACTAGTTAGTAGAGTTAGGGTGGAGAGTAGATGAGAAGAATGGGGAAAGGTGGTTGGGTTTAAATAGAGGCTTGATTCTGGTACTTTCCCACGCCCGTGGGCTGAGGGTGTGTCGATTAACACGGCCGCCTCGCACGGCCGTGTGTTTGAGCGTGTTGTTACTCCGTACCTATTTTTCAGCCAGCCACGCCCGTGTCTGAGAAGTCAGTATGTTGCCACAGTTTGAGGGTACGGGCGTGCTATGCCCGTGGTTGGAAAGTCAGTAGCTTCACATGGCCATAAGGCACGGCCGTGCCACTTTGTCTGTGTCCGCGGGAGAGTGGTTGGGCAAAATTCAGTTGGGACTGATTCGTACGGCCTCTGCTATGTCAGTATGGGGATCCTTGTGGTCCACACGGCCACGGCCACGGCCTTGTGTAAGGCCGTGTGGCCTGGAAATCTGCACTTTTGGTTAGGTTAAAACTAATTTTAAAACTAAGAGAAGAAAAGGAAAGAACTGAAAATAAATGCGAAAGTAAATAGGGTTAGTGCTCCGGTTGCCTCCCGAGAAGCGCTCGTTTATAGTCTTAAGCTAGACTTTACCTGTTATTCGTATGGTCATAGTGGTTTGAGGAGGTGAAAATCCTTTCGCATGCGATCAATTCGGTTATGGATATATAGTTTAAGTCTAGTAATGTTCACCTCAAAAGTGTCGAATTTAGGTTTGCTTACCTCGATTGCGCCGTATAGGAAGACATTAAGTACCTCAAAAGTGATTTCTTCGTTTGTCTTGAGGTCTGAATTGGTGATTCGAGGGCCTTCCTTATTCAACAATACCTGATCCCCTAATTTGAAGTGATTCGTTGTTCCTATCAACTCGTCTGGGGGATCATTCGGTTTCACTTCATGCGGTTCCTGTTCCTCTTTGATTTGTGTTTCCTGCTCTTTTAGTTTGTCAACCCTAAGGTTTTGTTTATGTATTTCTTCTTTGTTGCCACGAGGTCTAAGATCTAGCTCAGCTAAGTGATTTCGTGATGCTTCCTGTAAAGAAGGTTGAACCAAATGATTATCAATAGAATTAACGTTCGTACCTTTATTACTCGATGTCCTAGATGAGTCAAGAGCTTGAAGAGTGATTGTTTCATCGTCTACACGAAGTGTGAGTTCACTGAATTCTTCCTCTGTGTGGTCTTTCTTTATTGCATCAGGATATGACACACAAGGTTGGTACTCTGTAATTACCGATTTTGGTAAATCATGCCACACCTCAACCTTACCTTCACTTACCACAGGTTCTTCCCTTGGGTTTGGTTCTTTTAACCCTTCACTATCGTAAATGGCTTGATTTTGCTCTCTCAGGTTAGTTTCAATATTGCTTGGCAAGCTTCCTTGTTGTAGTTCTGATATTAGCTTTGCGAGTTGTTCGACTGCATTGGTGTCTTTCTGGTTTGATTTAGTAAGTTCCCCGACTCGGTTCTCATTGTTTTTGAGTGTTTTCTCAGTCTCTTGGAAGCGGTTTTCTATGGCTGCCATGAATTTTGTCTACATCTCCTCAAGGTGCGACTCCTCTTCTTATAGGTGAGGTGGTTGTTGAAAGTTTGGAGGAAGTTCCGGTCTTAGGCTATTTTGATCATCCCACTAGAAATTGGGATGGTAACTCCAACCTGCGTTATAAGTGTCATTATAAAAATTATTTTCTGGTCTAGAATAGTTACCCGTATAGTGAGCTTGCTCATTTTCCATGCCATATTCGTAGGGTGGGTACTCAGGATTCACCACGCCTCCTAGATTTGAATCATATTGCATTACTGGATGTATGTCGAGGTTGAAGACACTGGCGGCTTTTGTTGGCGTTGTCCTCAAAACTTGCCACTGATAGTTATTTAGTGCCATCTCCTCTATAAAGAAAAATTAACACAGTAAAAAAATTGAAACTAATAATAATAATAATTGCAAAAGAAAAAATGGCTAAAGTAATAAAAATAGAGCTTTCTTAATATTTTAGTTCCCCGGCAACGGCGCCAAAAACTTGATCGCTGAAATCAGAGCTTTAAAATTTATAAAAGAATGATCGAACCTGGAAACTAACTCTGACAATGATTAAAGGCAAATGTGCCTATCGAACAATAGTATAGCTTAGGCAAGACTGGATTGTCGAACCCAAAGGAACTAAAAGTATTAATACTAACTTTTTTTATTATTATTTAGCCTTAAAAATAAAGTGAAGTTGTTTTAATCTAAATTAACGACTACTAAGCTAAGAACAAAGACAAAAAGAACGAATTGGGAAATAACTTGAAGAAAAACTCAATTGATCACGACGATACCCTTAGAAAGAATCCACCTAGACTTCACTTGTTATCTAACCCTAAATCATATGATTTATTTATTTAGCTTGATTCGTGAGACTCCCTAATGTATATTAAAGCCTCTCTCGAGGCGAATAACGTCTAACCCTAGGTTAATTGGTGGAACTCTCGTTCTCTTATAATAACCCCCTAGAATAGCAGTAAATCGATCTATGGACTCCCATATTAGGTTTCACCCTAATTCAGTAAAATCTCGTCACCCTATCTCTACGCGTGCGATCAACTCTGCTTAATTATACTAGATCTACTCTTAAGTAGGGTCTATTCATCCTTCACCTAAGCACATCAGATTTGGATTAAGCATGCATAATTAAGAACAAACTAAGTATTTATCATATAATTCAAAAATCAAATAATAAGATTCATCTAGGTTTCATCCCCTTCGGGTATCTGAGGGGTTTAGTTCATAGTGAATAAAGAATCGAGAGAAAAGATAAAACAAAACATAAGAAATCCCTAAAACTTCCTGAAGGGATTGAAAGAGAATTCCGCCGTCTTGAGTATAATTTCGGCTTCTTGGGATGGATCAACTGGCTAACTTTGAGTGATTCCCACAATTCTGACCTTTTCGGCTTGGCTCCTTGGCCTAGCTCGACGCCGGTTTCGGCTTCTGCCGAACTCCTCTCTTCAAGTTATCCCCTTGGGTGTTTATATAGGCTTTGAGATGCCTTACTTGATCCCTAAGTATCCAAATCTGAGTGGAGTTCCTACTAGGGTGTTTGAATAGGCTTTGGAATGTGTTTCTTTGCCTCCAAGTATCCAAATCCAAATGAAATTGCTCTTTCCAGCTACAGGGACACGGCCATGACACACGCCGGTGTGAATCATGGCCAGGCCGTGTTCGGACTTTTAATGAGACACGGCCGTGTGAATCGGGAGAAGGCCATGTTCTAGATGATTGGTGTGGCACAGCCGTGTGGTCCCTAGGCCAGGCCGTGTCGATTTCGTGATATGACCCATTTACTCTGTTTCGGGCTCGTTTTATGTTCTTTTCATCCTCGGGTGCTTTCCTAGATATAAGACATGAAAAGAAAGGATTAAGAGCACCTTTTTACATAAGTCGAGGATAAATCATCCAAAAGCATACTAAATATGGGATTAAAATATGTTACTTTTACGGTTTATCAATTGTCCAAAGACTTGATACTAATGTTGTGTTTGGTATCTTGAGATGGGATTAGCCATTATCCTGAATTTATTGTTTACTTATGAATATTGATGTGAGCTTATTTATATTTATTTTTTGTGTTATATTCAGCTAATTCATATTCTACTGCCACAATATTTGTTAATATAAATTCTATACCCATGCTTAATGGGACTAAATGAATGGAAAAGACACTTATTTATAGTGCTTGGCTATATGAACATAGACCTTGCACTAAGGGAAGAACTACTTGCACGTCTCACTGAGGAAAGCACCTCCTATATTAAAAGGGATTTTGAGAGGTGGGATTGTTCAAATTGCAAGAGTCTAATGATCATGAGGCACAATATTTCAGAAGCCTTTAAGGCATAGAATCTGAAAAGATTACTCAGGCCAAGGTTTCCTTGACGAAATTAAAAAACATTTTGCTAAAAACGATAAGGTTGAAATGACATCACTTCTGACTTATTTGATGTCTATAAAGTTAAGGATTAAGGAAATTCTGAGTGATCTAAGGGCTATGAGTTTTATGATCCCATAATAAGGAATATTTTTGAGACGGGAACTGAAACATTTTCGAGGATGTTGAGTTTGGGAGGAGAAATAAGGTTAGAGACATTGCTTTTGAGGAGGAATTGGATTCTAACTCAGTTCCTACTATCACTTTTGACGATGTTCAGGTTCTTATACCTATCATTGATCAAGAAGTGAATCCAGAACCTTTGCAAGACAATGTTGAACAACTCTCCATTCAAAATGAGATAATTGTTCCAGAAGAACAAACTCAACAACCTCAAGAACAAGTGCCATTAAGGAGGTCCACAAGAGAAAGGAGAAATGCTATTCCAGATGATTATGTTGTATTTCTCCAAGAACATGAGGATGATAATGGAATGATGGAAGATGATCTAATCAACTTTCATCAGGCCATGAAAAGTTCTAATTCTCAAAAGTGGATTGATGCCATGAAAGATGAGTATAAGTTTATGCGAGACAATAAAGTTTGGGAACTTGTCCCATTACCTGAAGGTGCAAAACCAGTTGGTTGTAAATGGATATTTAAAACCAAGAGGGATGCAAATGGTAATGTGGAGAGGTATAAGACGCGTCTTTTAACTAAAGGATATGCTCAGAAAGAATGTGTTGATTTTACAGAGAGTTTCTCTCCAATTTCATCGAAAGACTCCTTTAGGATAATAATTGTGCTTGTTGCTCATTTTGATCTTGAGTTGCATCAGATGGATGTTAAGATTGCGTTTCTTAATGGCGACATTGAAGAAACAATTTATATGGTGCAACCAGAAAATTTTGAGTCGGAAGACTCAAAGAATATGGTTTGCAAATTGACAAAATCCATCTATGGACTCAAACAAGCTTCCTGTCAATGGTACCATAAGTTTCATCAAATAATTGTTTCATTTGGTTTTGAGATGAATATTGTTGATGATTGTGTGTATCACAAATTCAATGGGAGTAAGTACATATTTCTGGTTTTATATGTTAATGATATACTGCTTGTTAATAATAATTATAGCCTTAATCAATACCCTAAGAATGATTTTGAAATTACAAAAATGCATTAGATTTTTTACATTTTAGCAGTGGAAAGTCTAATGTACATTCAGGTTTGTATACATTGGAATATTGTGTACACTATTGGGATGTTAGGCAGATATTTTAAGCAACCCTGATTTGGACCATTGGATAGCATCCAAAAGGGTTATAAGGTATTCTCAAAGAACAAAAGATTACATGCTCACATATCGGAGGTCTAATCAGTTAGAGATCATCAAGTATATAGACTCCAATTTTGATGGAATATGGATATAAGATTTTTTCACTAAGGTGCAAATTGTGAAAATAAATTGCAATCTTTTATTCCAATAGCAATAGGAGCACATCAAAGTAAAAACACATAGACTTTAAGTTCCTGGTTGTTAAAGTAAAAGTTTAGAGTGGTTAGGTGCTTATAAAGCATATTAGGACAAACTCCATGATTGCGGATCCGCTTACTAAGGAATTACACCTAAGGTTTTATAAGAGCACACTGCTCATATGGGTGTAATGTCATTTAAAGGATATTTGGTTTTAGTGGGAGTTTATATTTTTAAATGCTTTTATGTTATAGACACATTTTCAGATATTTCAGTTTAAAGATATTAAGTTTATTTTCTGCAGAAATAAAGTTTATTTGGTTTATTCACACTCTGATTTTGGTAAGGTTTGATCTCACTAAGGAGGACCAGTTGGAAATAGACATGTTTAGATCATATTGCATGTAATTTCCATGCTACACATCCATACTTGATCTATGTCATTTGGTTGTGTCAATATACGTGATTATGGATGGATTTAGTTACGATATATGTAACAAAAGTCGCCTTGGTTCTATGTTAACATAATTAATGGACGAGATTGTTCGGAATACCTTTTGGATATGATAGTAAAATTTTGAGCTCATAAGGTTATATAATGATATGTAATTATAAAGTAATTAGTATATATATGTGGTCTAAGTGGGAGATTGTTGGAAAATTTGGACATCACATATATAATAAGGATAATTACATGTTATTATTTATTATCATGATAGGTTAGCCCAAATTAAAAGTGATCTAATTTGGTTAGAATTTTATTGGGCTTTTAATTATAAAATAAAGTATGGGTCAAATATGTGTAGATACTCTTCTAATCAAATACTAATTAATGATGGGTTAATTAGAATTTGATTAGAACTAATATGCCAAGGTTATAAATATTAGGGTTATGGTCCCCAAATTATACACAACATATCTTTTCTAATATCCCATCATTAGGAAAGAGAGAGAGCAAATATTCTCTAAATTTCTTGTGTGCTAATTTGGAAGATTAAATCTCCAAAATCCGGTAAAACTACAAGGAATTCATGGATCCAGGTACGTTTCCGCATCTAGTTTTATTCTTCATTTATTCTTAATTATTTGACATGATAGATCCTGGTTTATTAAGTTTTATTTAGATTTATTTTACAAATCTAACATTCTCTACCTTTTTCGTAATTAAATATTAAATTTATATTATTTGGATTAAACCCAAACTAATTCGATTACCTTAAAAATAAATTAATTCAATTAGAAAAAAACACAGTACGTTGGTTATTTTTAGAATTCGTGATTAATATGTCATTGTTGTAATGAAATTTGTAAAATAATGGTGCTTTGAAAAGAACAAGCATTCTATTTCAATTATAATTACTATTATCATTCTTTGAATTTTTGGAAGAATAGGATGATCCTGAATGGCGGTTATAAATCATACGCCTACCTAAAATATGAACCAAAAAGAAATTTTAAAATATGCCATTAAGTACATTAATCTTCACAGATTCAGATTTTAGTTTTACTTTTAGGAATTTAGTTTATTCACTTTTTATATTTTAAAATTTAGGCCCAATTATTAATGGTGTTAACTTTTTGTTAAATTTGTTAATGTGACATTTTAAAGTTAAAAAAAAAAGTACTTACTTATTAGCTATGTAATTAAAGAAAAATTGACATTATAATGAATTTGAATTTAATAAAATAATTTCAACCATGTTAATAGTTAAACCTGAATTTTGTAATCTGAAAAATAGAGAGACTAAATTCCTAAAAATAAATATACAAGAATGAAATTTTAAATTTATTAAGAGTACAAAGACTTATGGTATATTTTAACTAAAAAGAAAAGGTCGGATAGTATACAACTTACCTTTATTATACTACAATTGTCTAATCACTTTTGTAATTGAGCTGAGCCTATTTATAATGTTGAAAAGTTTGAGCTTGAGCTAAACTCAAAATTTAGAATTCAATATTTGATTCGAACTTGATTGAATATCTATTTTTAAGTTTGAGCTCAAGCTCAATTAAGCTTGATTTGATAATTAAGCTTAAGGTTAATAATATAGTATAAGCAATAACACAATTTAATAAGATAGAATATTAAAAATATATATTAAAAATAAAAAGTTTGTGAGCTATCCATGTCGAGTATTACTATGCTCAAATTCAATTCAATAATTACTGAATCAAGTTTGAGTTTTTTTCTAATCGAATTTGAGTAGCTTGCAAGCATCAATATCTCATTTACAACCCTAGTTGTTAATCGGTGAGGTGAAGAAAGAGAAGAAGATAATGGTTCGATGAAGAAGGAAGGAATGGATATTGGGAGGAAGTCTCAATTCTCTTGGAAGAGATGGGAAATTATGTGGGTTTTCTACATGTTTTTGTGAGATATTTGCATGACTCTTTCATAGTGGAGGACAAATTTGGCTACATGTTCTAAGATTATTGACATGGAAGTCTGATTTGATACCCTTGACAGTGATGGTGATGTGATGTCTTAGGATGAGACATATTAGAGGAACTAACAATTAATTACTTTGGGTTCCCATGTGGTCCGCATATAGCCTTGGCATTAACAGAAATATATGTATAGTTTGCCAAGTTGAGGTTCGCAGACATAGTTTTCCAAGTTGCAATTTGCGAACGAACCATTGGTAAGCTATAAGGTCTGCAATACGAGGTATAAAAATTGCCCCTCCTAGGCAATTGAAGGTTATAAAATGACCTTCGTGAACCTGGTAAAGAATTCTTAGCATAGGTATCTATGATGTAAGAGTCTTGAAGTTTATGATGAAGTGTTATAGATTGTATAGGTGTTCAGATTTTAAGCCTGAATATATATATCTAATCTGTAATTTGAATTCTGAATAATTGAAAATTTTAAATTTATTAAACTTATGGCTGGAGAAATAATTTTTTATATGCATGTTCATTTGAGTTTAATGATGAAGTTTGTGAAACGTAAGATCTGTTACGACGTGTTAGTTGCATTCCCAATGAAACCATCGTTATCTTTAATATTTAAATACACATGTTGTGTATTGATTGGAGGAATTTTTTGAGTATGGGTAATGGTGCGCACGTGTGTGCGTGATAAATTACCTAGGAAGTTTCATAGTAGTCAAAGGGTTCATCCTATTTATAAATAAGGGTAAGCTTTTTAGTCTTATTACCATTTGTTTTCTAAGTGTTTGGATTTCTGCAATTTTTTTTCTGTTTGTGTTCAGGGTGCAGTTCAGTTTGGTAGGTTTCAATTACTTTAATTTCCTTTTATTATTCTTTAATTTTCTTTACTATTGTTAGCAAAACATGGCCCCCAGATTGCTTAGTGTTCCTACTGGAAGTGAGGAATTTGAGTGTTTGACGTATGAGCAAAACGTGGAAATTTTAGATACAAATTCGATATTTTGAAGGGAAAGCATCAATTGAGTGATATGAACAATTGCAAGAGAGAAAATCATTGGTTTCTTTTTCCCTTATATGTTTTTTAAGCAGGGTTTCATCTACCTTTGCATCTTTCTTTTTTTTGTAGATTTTTTAAATGCATTTGGAGTGGCTCTTTTGCAATTAATGGGTTCCTCATGGTGGACTTTAATGATGTATTTATTTGATTGTCAGCTACATGGAGAAGAAGCTTCTGTAAACGTGTTTAGAAGAATATACATTGTAACCTCTACTAGTGAGAATAAGCAAAAAGGGTTTGTAATGTTTGCCACTTGAAGGGGAGGAAAAGCTGTTATAGATAACACCACCAACAACTTGCATTTGGCGAGGGATAAATATATTAAAATTACTTATGGGGAATTCTCTTTTCCTTTGGCGTAGGTTAAACCTTCCACTAAAAGAAGCACCTAGGATCATCGCTCGTTAAATGCAGTAGAAGAGGCTCAATTGAAAAAGCTGCAGATAAGTCTGCCAATTAGATATGAGCAAGTTCACAGCTTGAGAAACATATGATGATTATGTTTAATGGAAAAGAGTCCTAACGGTTGGGATGATGCTGACTTCAATACCTTTAGTAAGGATCAATTTGATGGGATAAAGCCATGTAATGAAGCTTGGCCATATGGGGATAACAGTGTAACAGCAGAGATTCTTTTTGAATCATGTGAAGAACCAAAAAGTTGGTTAACTGAGCATACCTTTTGTCCCGAATGTAGATGGGAATATTGAAGCCAGAAAGAAGAAAATAATGGTGTTATTGCGAGGGTTCCAAGAGCTACAAAAGGAAAGAAAGTTGCAAAGTGACTGAAACTTTGTGAGCTATTCAAACCATTCAAAGAGTTAAAATTGTTGATGTTAATAACCATTTGAAGAGAGTAAAGGACCTAATTTGGTGGTTCACACGAAGAGAAGAAAAGATTTGTATTCATATTCTCTTCCTTCTGTTGGTGAAGGTCCCTTAAGCGGCGATGTGATGGATACTAAGTCTCGCGCAAGCTCTAATACACAACCTAGTATTGGAGGCATTACTTTAAACTTTCTAATTTGTTGCATTTATTTTTGCAAGTTTTTGTATTTTCTATGAAAGCGAAATATTATAACCAAATGAAACATTCTCATTAGAGATAAATAATCATAGTAAGGAATTTGGAGCCAAGATTCATTCCTTGAATGTTTTATTGGGTTGTGAGATTCTTGATGAAGTTCTTCGTGAAAGTTTTAATTGGTTCTTTAGTAGTAGTTTCAGTGTATTGCTTTTATTACTTATTTGTTTGCTAGAATTTATTACTAACTATTTGTTTTGTCATATGGATGACTTATACAGGAAATAATAAGGGTACTTCCACTAACCCTGAAGTCCCTACTATTGCCATCGTGTCTACTATACCTGTCTCTACCTCTTCTACAACTTAAGCATCTATTTCTCTTCCTGTCTCAATGAGTTCTACTTCAATTACTCTTACTTCAATTGTTTCTAGTTCGCCAACCCTAGCCACTTAGTACTTGGGCTTCAAAGAATCAATTAATCAAAGTCTAAGTGCTTCAAGAAGTGAACCAATAAATCAATTGCCTTTTATTCCTCCTAAAGAATAATAACAAAAGAAAAAAACATAAGACTATTTCTCAGAAGAAAACTGGCTCCGGGAGTTCAACCATATAGAATCACACCTCTTCTACTGCCTTTTCAAGTAGCTCTAGTCAAACTACTCCTGCTATTCCTTCTCTTCCCTCGAGCTTATGCAGCGAGTCTGCTCCTTCAACTGGTGTTTCAAGAACTTCAATAAACTCTTCTTCTGTTGGTGTTCTTCGTACATCTGGTAAAACTTCTCAAAGTTCTCCTTCCACGAGCAGTACTTCCTTTGGGATCTACCCTGATGGAATAATGAAAAGTCTCTCATAAACCCTTATTCCCGTTATGTTCTTTGGCGAGGATTTGAAGGATTAGGTATGTTCTTTCATTCTGCCGAAGCAACAGGGAAAATGTCTGGATGGTTTCCTTTAAAACAGATCAATGGTCCACCTATAATATGCCCTATGGATTTATGGAAAACAATTAACGATCTGGAATACGAAAAGAATTTTGTGCACCAACAACTGGGTAGATCCTAAGTATCAGGAAGTTCAACTACAAAACTTAAATGTTGAGAATAAGGTTTTGAAGAAATTGGTTATTGAATCTACCTTAAAGGAAGTTGTTTTGAAAGAAAAAATTAATCCTCTTAAGGAGTTAAATGTAAAATTGAAGGAAGTTACGAAGCTAGAAGAAGAAAATGAGAATTTGAAGGAGAAAGTGGAGTTAAAAGCTCGCATGCAATAGTTAACTTCGAAGCATGCAAATGAAATAGTTTTTTTTTTTTAAAAAAATCCCACGATGGCAAAGTTGTTCAATTAAAGGATCAATATGAGGTGACGTTAATGCCATCAAAGAAGATATAAAAGAGAGCTTGCAGAAAAATGATGTTGAACTCAAATCTCTGTAAGCTGCAATTGAGGCTGTCAAAAAGGAAAAAGATATTGAAGCCACTTTGGCTAAGGAAGAGAAAAATAGAGGCATTGAGGAAGCTATAGATACTGCAAGAGTTGAGGTTGCAAGTACATTTAAATGGGCTTAACACGACGCTATACCCAACATTCAAGTGGCTCATCGCCCACTCGATATTTCAAATGTTATGTTGAGCAAATTCTGCGATACTACAATGAACTTTGATATACTCAATCCTATTGGTCCTAAATAGGAAGCTTTTAGAGAGGATCAACAAGTTGTTGTATTGTTTCCTCCTAGTAGTCTTGCTAATTCAAACTTTGGGGAGAGGAATAAACAAATGGTGGAGATGGAGAAGAGTCTACTGTTGAATGATATTGTTGCTAATTGTTGTTGTTATTTGACTAAAGGGGTATACTTTTGTGAAAAAATTCAATTAAGCTCCTTAGTGAAAAATGCACTCAATTAAGTCTTCAAACTCTCAAATTGCATCAATTAAGCCTTTTGAGCAATGTTTTCTATCTTTGATCGTTATGATGTTGACGTGGCCATTGACGACGCTGACATGGTGCTCCATGTTAGTGGCAGTAGCTAATGTAGCATTATCATGTAAGCTACCACGTCAACAAAAAAAATTAAATTTTTAAAAAATTATAAAAAATGTTTTTTAAATTTTTTATAAATTTGTAAAAAAAATTATTAAAATTTATAAAAATATTAAATGAAGTTAAAAAAATTCAAAAAATAATAAAAATATATAAAAGTTAAATGTTTAGAATGAATCTGGACATATGGTTGCCCAGGTTCATAATGAATCTATTACATTAGTTGTGATGGGTTCCCTCATTTTAACTTCATACTTCTTCAAGTCTGTTAATGTGAGTATCCTACCAGCTTTTTAAACATCTATTACCAAATTAAACTCGCTGGATCCATTATAGAAATCTTATACCTTTATATTGAAATCTTTCATAGAGTTATTGTTAGCTTTTTGTTGTAACAAATGTCATCAACTTTGAAAAGCTCCCATTTGATGTGAAGACTTCTCAAATCCCCTTATCTTCCATGATTGTTGATTTCAAACTTTCCATCCGCATTTGGAGATATGGAGAAATTTTGAACCCTTTTCAAGCAAGATTCTCAACCGGGCAATATTTTCCATGGAAGTTTTCCATGTTGTTTCCAAGCTTTGTGAAGCCCTGCAAGTTGCCCTAACACTCCTATACAGAGACCACCAGCGGCTTTTAGATTAGCATTGCTTGCATACATGTTCTGGATATGAGAAAAATGGAGTAATTAATGAAGAAAAAACAAACAAATAACAAATGGATATTCCACATATGGAAATGTCAATCAATTTGTTGTTCACTTGAGAGGCTTTTATTGGAGTTGTTTGTCTTATGTCAAATACTTGTGTTTTCCCATTATCTTCTCTAATTAGCATGAAGGAACCTCCACCTATGCCATTTGATCTTAGGCTTACAACCTCCAAACAAAGGGATGCAACTACTACTGCATTGGCGGCATGGCCTCCATTCTAGAGAATATTTGTAATAGTCTATCTTTTAGTGGTGTAACACCCTGTACCCGACCCAATCAACAAATCCAGGCTACAGTGTGCCACATTCATTGCTGAAACAATTACAATTAATTTATATACGAATACATATCACAATTCAATATTTTACTTATGAGCATTTAATAACATTATCAACTAAATTCACAATTTTTAATTAGATACTCAAGTTCATATAACATAAGATATATCAAAAGTGACTCAACTAGATAGGTACATGTCAAACTATTCAAAAACATAAATACACCAAGATTGCTGAGTCCGGGATCTTCTTTGGATGCTGAAGTCGAAATTTAGGATTGTAACACCCCCTAACCCTTATCCGTTACCGGAACATGGTTACGGAGTATTACCGCACTTTTTAGAAAAAATATGAACATTAAACAAATTAAATTACATACACTTCATAAATTAATTATATTGTCCCTTCTATGGGTCCTCGAGGCCCAAAATATACGTTAGAAACAAATTGGGACTCAATCGAAAATTCAGAGAATTTTTTTACGAAAAATTTTAAAATTTTTCCTAAGTGTAGGGCACACACGCCCGTTTGCCAAGCCGTGTGGACTCAAAATGAGCCTTATACAATAAATTTACCAACCCTGCAAATCTTGAACAACAAACAATTCAAAATCCAAACTTTCAACCAATCCAAAACATATTCAAATACCTCTAAAACATATCAAATTGATAAACTTAATGACCTAATCAATGTACTCTTTTAGATACTTCTCATACTTTAACCAAAACAATCTAATTTAGCATCATTCAAACCATTTCTAAATTTATATCAATTTCTCCCAAAGTCTATTTATTTCATACTCATGTATGCATTAACTTAAACATGTCATTTTATATCATCAACATGTCTTACATAAGTTCAAGTGTATAATTAGCCTATATTATTTTATAACATTATTTACAATCACTACTCAAAATGACCTACATGTGACATCCTAGGTACATGTCATTACCAAAAAGAAAAGTACTTTACCACTTTTGAGTTCGGGATCGGCTTTAGAGCTGATTCGACAATCTGACTTTAATCTAACCTGCGCACGAAAAACAAACCGTACGCTGAGTATAAACTCAGTGGTATTTCTATAATCCGAATATTTATTAAACAAGAATTTATAATATTTATTTATATAATCACGCATAAACAAAATCATTCAACAAATAATCAATTTCATAAATGCATCATTCATAACACTTTCAATTATCATATCATACTATTTCAATTTCATAATTGCTATTTAATAGCTTCTCAATAGGATACACCACTCAATTTCAAACCAATATCCATTTCATGAATCTTTGATTCATGCAATTGCATGCATTTCAATTGCATGTTTCATATCATTGTCCATTCCAATCCATATTCAATATTATACATTGTCAACCAATTGGCCAAATCATTTGTTTACCCCTATTAACAAGACTTGGACTTTGGCGGATACACAGATCCAACCAAAACACACCAGTATGGCACCCAGTGTCTCATCGGATAATTCGAAGTATTAGGTTGACACCCAGTGTCTCATCGGCCTTACCGAAGTAAGTTGGTACCCAGTACCTCATCGAATTTATCTGAAGTAATAATATGACACCCAGTGTCTCATCGACTCATGGTCGAAGTAATCCTTGAACACTTCCAATCCTATGGCATGCCAATTATTTCCTACTCAGTCTGATACAGTTAATAGGGTTTCACATCACTTTTCAATTTCCAATTGATACACATTTCAAATAATCATATATATTCGAAATTCAATTCAATTCATTTTATTTTTTTTCAAATATAATAATAAACATCAAATGTTCGAATTCCACAATAATCACATATTCACATTAATTTCATCACATTTCAAATCAATCTATTTCATTAGTATAACACAATACAAATAATTCTCACCTTATTCTCTTACCATAACATTTAATCAAAATTCAACAATTAATAACTAAATTCACTTTTCAATTTCAAACAATATTCATTCCAATTCAAATATTCAAATATGTACATGAAATCAATTCCATTCAATTCAATTCAATATCACAAAATCAATATCAATACTCACCTCAATGCACTTACCATACATATTAAGTAATAATTCAACAATTAATTATCAAATTAGGATTATAGAAATACAAACCGTATTTTCCGAGCTAATCTTCGTTGACTTTTTCCTTTCCTTTCTTAGTTGACGTCTTCGGCTCAACGTTAGCTATGGAATTAAAACAATTAAAATTTATCAATACACTACAATTTCATATTGAACATTTCAATTTATACACAACTTTTGCCTAAATTCCAATTAAATCCCTATTCAAGTCTAACCTTATTTTATTCATAATTTTACTCTTTATTTTTCATTCAACTATCAATTAAAACTAATTTCAATTCTCTAATTTCACCATGAATCCCTAATTTTAAATTTCTTTCAATTTAGTCCTTACTACATAAAACTTATGATTTAACTTACAATTCAATCCTTTTCTCAATTCTAACTTAAAATTCTATCAATTCTAACCCAAATTATTCAATTAATTCAACATAAACCACATCTAAAAATCAACTAACTTTCAAAATTTCCACTTATATCAAGTAGTATTTTGTTCTAGAATTCCAAAAACTTCAAAAATTACAAGAAAATAGATTAAATTGACTTAACACTTAAACTTAGAACTTTTAAAACCCTAATTTCCCTTTTTATTTTCTTTCTTTCTTTTTCTCCTTTCTTTCCCCTGTTTTCGTTTTGCTATTCTATTTCCTTTTTCGTTCTTTTGTTTCTTTATTTTAATTATAATAATAATATAATATTTTAATATTTTCTTAAATAATAAGTAATATATATGTATTACAAATGTATGTATATAAAATTTTACACATTTACATTATTATTACCACACAATTGTCATAATTTAATTTAATTTATTTACTTTATTTAATTAATATATATAATAATAAAATAATATTTACTTAAATTATAAGTAAATATATAATAATTACTAATATATGTATATTATTTATACACATGGAAATTATTTTTACCACACACATGTCAATTTATAGTTTAATTACTTATTTAGTCCCTTGAATTTTCTCTATTCTATAATTAACTTTTACCCTATATTCAATCTAGTCCTTATACCCAATTACTCCTAATTTAAACAAATTCACCTATCCAAAACCTAATTAACCACATAACTAACTTCGTAAATATTTAAAATAAATATTTACGAATCCGTTTTTTGAAAATGGAGACCCGAAAATACACTTTCCTATACCTATGACTATTGGGTCATTACAAGGATCTTGAATATAACCTAACCTATACACGGAAAACAAATTGTACGTTGAGTAATTAACTTAGTGGTATTCCTGGTATTCCTACAATTCAATATTAACGCGAGTAAGTTATTGAAAAATGCTTTATAATTACACCTATGAAGACATCCTACTAAGTACATCATTTATACCGTTTATGTCCATTTAAACAAGTTTCATAACCTAGTTCAAGAGTATTCCACATTATCATACTACATTCCAAATCGAGTCGATTGATTCATCCAAATTTCATACCAATCTTCCGGATCATAACCCACTATACACAGTCTTTCACAATTGCAGTTCATATTAAATCTCATTATCAATTTTTTTTTATTCTAACACTGTCCTATACAACATAATATGCTTATATTCATACAAGTTCCAATATTCAATATACGTACTTACGTACTAACTTACCATGTAATATTCAATTCATTAGAAATTTAGTTTCTATCTATTATCATCTATAAGTATTAACATTTATTCAATTATGTTGCATTTCATCACATCGCATTAACTACTAATTCAAATCAACCATTCATTATCTTTTGTATTAGCGCTCAGGCTCATTTAACTGGTTTGTAAGTCATTAATAATTAACTATCATATTTATACAATTGCAGTAAAGTTTCGTAACATTTACTCGTTTTTAATCTATATTCATCCAATTTATCCAAAAATGTAATTATTAACCCAAACATAAAATAGGGCTTAATTGCACAATTTTAAATTCTTGAAAACAGGTACTGATACCCATGAAGAGTATCGATACCAAATTTAGCTTCGAAGTTTGAAAAACACTTTATTTAAGTCATAGGTATCAATACTTGTAATGTGGTATCAATACCTATTGAAAAAGTATCGACACCCATTTAAGTATCAATGTCATTTTGACATTTTATTTGTCTATTAAATCAATTCAAATGGTAAAGTATTGATACCTATGCCATGGTATCAATACTTATTTGCTAAAATAGTAAAAAAATTTCTTTAAAGTACCTACTTCATGCCCAAACTTAAAATATATCAAATGGTGCCTTGGGCACTCATATGACCTGTATAAAATCACTTCAAAACATACATTTTATCATTCATATACCAACTTTTCATTCAAGAACACATTAAACCATTCAAGTATCATGCAACCATATCAATTCACTTCCAAACATCATGGAAAATTGTGATGCTTAGATGCTTACTAACTTACTTATTCAACATCAAAGCATGATCCACTACTATTGTACATTCCTACACCTAGCGTCAAAATCATATAGAAATGCATACTCCATTCAGCCACTCATGACTAGTCCATATCTAACACATTTCCACAACATTTTGCTCACCACTTCATGACATTATTAGTTTATTATTTGTATATCTGTTTCACATATCTAACAGCAATTTCATTCATACCTTATCCAACAATTCTACTACCAACATCACCCAATGTCCTTTAGCTACTTACCATATTATTTCATACTCATTTCAGACTTCAAGCATATCACAACACAATTATATACACATGACCCACACCATTATCAAATAGCATTACATACACTCAATCTATACCAAAATACCAAATCATCCATCAAGTTAGGATACTATAAACATAAAACTCCTTTAAGTGCATGCTCTAGTTATGTACTATTACAATTTATATATCATCGTTCTCTATTCATCATCAATTCATCATGCAATATAACATAATTCAGCACAAATTCTCAAATTAATTTCATACTTTCATCAAATTACGCTATTTTCAATTCTATTCAATCTAATTTTTTTATCTCAATGTCGTAACCATTTTTGAAAAAACGGGAATCGACTTTTTAAAAATAGGGAGTCGCCACCGATCCTTTTTGTTTAGGTGTGATCAGGTCACCTATAAAAACATTTTGGTCTTTGAAACTCAAGAAAACGGGTTCGGGAGTCGGTTACATGCAAGGAAGGGTTAGCACCCTTGTAGCGCCCAAATTTGGTACCAAATTGATCGAGGTTGTCCTAATGTTGAAGACTTGAAAATATTCAGGGTAAAAAAAAAGAATTAAAAGAATGGGTTAATTAAACTGAGATTGAATCTCAAGATTAACTCGTTTCGAAGTAATAAAAGTATCATACCCAACACGTTAGGATATAACACATTTATACTCTGACACCGAGATTATCTTTGATCTTCAAAGCGTATAAAAAGGGTATTTGGTTATTTAGTTTAACGAAAAATCAACACCCAGCATGTTAGGATGTAATTTTCCGTACTTCTAAACACACCAATATTGTCTTGTTTTATGAAATCTTAAAATTTGCTCAATGTTCATTTTTGAAAGTAATAAAATATTTGGAAAAGGTTTGAATATGTTGAAATTTGAAACACAACACAGAGATGAGATGCGCAAACATAAAAATTTGAATGCCAATAGATTACAAATAAATATTATATACAGAGAAAAATCAAAACAAATAATGTGCAAATAACATGTTAATCTATAATATGTGAAATGAAACTTAATATTAACAATTTACATATGACGATAATAATATATAAGGACCTCCGAAATAAACAAAAACATATGATGAAATATGGACTTAAGAGGAAATAGATTATATTATTTGATAGATTTAAAATATATCTATATACATAAATAGATTTAAAAGAAAATTCATGTATAAAATAATATGAAATTAATGACATACATGAAAATATTTTAACAACAATGATAGAAATTTATAAGTTAATAAGTATGCACAATAACGTGAGTAGATTAAGACAATGATATTAATAATACTAAAAACAATAAAGATTCAAATAATGATAATATAGTAAAATAATTCAAGAAAATAGAATATAAAAAAACTAAATTAAAAATGAAAGCAGGAATTCGGGGCAAATTCGAAAATAAAGGAAAATCAAAGGAATCAGATGAAATGCACTCAAACGATCAGGGGTTAAAATGGAAATTATTCCGACTAGTTAAAACGCTGCGTTCAAATAGGACGAAATTGCAAACGGATCAGAGAATCAAGGGATCGATTGCATAAGTAGTCCTTTTATAGTGGAAAGGCACGGATCAGGGTCGCGAGACGGGTCGACGCGCGGATCCTACCCCCCTAAACGGCACCGTTTCGCCTGGTTTAAAAAGGTCAATAAACCTTAAAAACTCGGACATTCAGCCTCCCTTTCTCCTTTGGAACCCCGAATGCCCTAGCCTCCCTTTTGGTTACTCGCTCGGCCAACCAACACCAAGGTCACTGTCCGGCCACTGAGCCGCCATGATATTCGGTGATTAGGGACCAGTCAGGCCTCTTCAAGCTTTCGTTTCAAAACTCGATTCGAAGGCCTCAACACTTTAAACCTTGAAGATTGTCTTAGCCTCCGATTTCAGCGAAGAAAGACATGTTCGACGGTTTATCTACGAAGGTAAGCTCCTATTTTCACTATATATTAACTCATCGAAATAGAGATAGTAAAGAAACGCTCAAAATAGAGAAAGAAAAAAATAAAATAAAAAAACCTTACAGCGACTCGTTTCAGATTTCTTTTAAAGCCGAAAAATAAAAATAAAAATAGTTCTCCCCCCTATTTCATTAGTCGTTTGCTTATAAAGATTTAAGATGATAATGCAAAGAGCGATAGATAGCGATAGGAAAACAAATGTAAAATCAACCTCTTAATTTGCTTTTCGATTTTCAGTGTTCGTAGCGAAGATGAAAAAACAATCTTTCAATTTTTTTGTATTTTGTTTTTTTGCTCGTAATGCCTGAAAAATCCCCCGAATACAAGGTTTTCTTCGGTTTTTATAACCAATTTACAGATTTTGTTTTTATTTTGTTTTCTTCTTGGTTTTCTTGCTTGCGTGCTGTTGTTTTCTGCTATTTTTGTCGTTTTGCTCTTGTTCTTCGGTTGTTTGCAGGGTATGGGCAAAGGGGTGTGCGGAACCAGAGGCGTATGGTGTGCTGAAGAGGTAGAGGCGTGCGGGCAGTGACCGAGGCGCGGGGAGGCGTGCGGCGCACCAAGGAAACCTAGGGTTTCTGTTTGGCTCAGTCTGTTGGGCCGTCTGGGCATTAGGCTTTGGGCTTAGAGTTTTAGGTTTGGTTTTTTTCTGGGTCTAATTGGGCTTGTAACTGGACATCTGGGTTTGGGGTTGGTTTGGATTTGAATTTGTTTGGCTTGGCTTTCATTATTTGTTTGGGTTTGGGCCTTGTAAAAAACTGTTTAAAAGGGACTGTTGTTTTTGGACTTATTATGGACTGTTTCATTTATTGGTTTTATTTTTTTGCTTATTTATTGGGTTTTTTTTAAGGGCCTCTGCTGCTTCTGTCAGGCCCGGGCAAAATTTGGTTATTACACTCGATACTCAACATATTCACACCAATACAATACAATTAATCTCTCACGACTTACCTCCATAACTTACCATATAATACAACAGAAATATGCGACAATTAAAATGAATTGAGTTATAAAAATACAAATCAGTAACTCGTGTCAATCATCATTGACTCTTGTATTTCCTTTCCCTTTCGACGATCCTACGACATTTTTATGCTACAAATAATAATTTAGTAATGGTATAATATCAAATTCTATTCGTATCACATTCAATTACAAGGTCATAAATATTTTGCAAATTATTCATTTTAATTCTCTATTTCGATAATCAATCAAATTCGCACCAATACTATTCTATCAGTCAATTTATTGATTCAAAATACTTTATATCATCCCATTATGTGCATATGAAATTTTAAATTTTATTTAAAAAATTTTCCTAAATTTTTATATTTTAATCAATTTAGTCCCTAAAATCGAAATTGTCATAACTTTCATATTTGAGCATCGATTTTGAAATCGATCTCAATTTCATCCTTCTACAACCCCCTAGTATCAATAATTTCATAAATTTAACATCAAATTTTCACACTTTAGTCCCTATATTCAAAATCAAACATTTAAATTTTATAAACTAGTCCTTTTTCATTTCTAAGTTTAAAAGCTAACATTTTAACACCAAAAGCTTCAAAAGTCATCAATGGTATCATTTCCAAACTTTAACAGTTTTGAAAACTAATACTCGAATTAGTTAAACCGAGCTTCAACTGTTAGATTTGTAAAATAAATCTAAAAATAAAACTGACTAAACCAGGATCTATCATGTCAAATCATCAAGAATAAATGAAGAATAAAACTAAATGCGGAAGCGTACCTAAATCCATGAGTTCCTTGTAGTTTTACCGGATTTTGGGGATTTGATCTTCCAAATTAGCACATAAGAAATTTAGAGAATATTTGCTCTCTCTCTCTTTCCTAATGATGGGATATTAGAAATGATATCTTGTGTATAATTTGGGGACCATAACCCTAATATTTATAACATTAACATATTAGTTCTAATCAAATTCTAATTAGCCCATCATTAATTAGAGTTTAATTAGAAGAGTATCTACACATATTTATCCCATATTTTATTTAATAATTAAAAGCCCAATAGAATTCTAACCAAATTAGATCACTTTTAATTTGGGCTAACCTATCATGATAGTAGATAATAACATGTAATTATCCTTATTATATATGTGATGTTCAAATTTTCCAGCATCAACGATCACAAAAAACACAATTTATGAAAAACGAGCTTTGTATACCTTACCATGCAAGAGTCAAAATTCAAGCTCTCCAAAGCTCTCTTCAATGGTGATTTTTGATGGAAGGAGGAAGATGAAACAATGTTTTTCTCTTTCCTTGCACATTTAGCTATTTATTTTTATTTTTATTATTACTTTACTTTTAATTTTAATCATAAAATTACAAAATTTAACATATTTTTAATCAATCAAACTTACCAAACCGTCCACCACCTATTTAAGAGGTTAAATTGCTACTTAGACCTTGTTTCAATTATTATTTAAGTCCTTCAGCAATTAAAAATCTATAACGATTAATTTTTATCATTTATCTAATTTAGTCATTATACCTTAATTAGTCACTAATTCAACAAAACTATTTATTCAAAATTCAATTTACCTATACAATAACTCTTTAAATATTTAATAAAAATATGTACGGCTCAGTGTATCTCGATATCTCATTTTCTAACATCACTGATTTTAGGGTCATTAAGCTTGTAACTTAGTTAACTATCCATTTAACAAATTAAAAGATCAAACTCCGATTAAACTTCATACTAATATCGTAAATATTAAATAACAAGATTTACGGATTCAAATATAAAAAGTAGGGTTTCGAAACTACCTTTTTCAACACAACTGAAAATTAGGTCGTTACAAGTGGTGTCGAAAACAGAAGTTTCGGAACCCAATTTATGATGTTCGAGTTCGTAAATATAATTATTTAATATTTACGAGATTAATATAAATTTTAATTATCTTTTTGAACATAATCTAAATTTAGAATTTTCTCAAAATGATTAAAAAAAATTATAAAACTATAATTTACTCAACCAGAAACCAACCATAGCTGTCCAAATCACAAATCTAATAGGACAAATAATTTTCTTAAAGAATATAAAAATTGATACAATTTAAAACTATGGTGTAATTTAATTTCATCCGAAAGCTAATTGCTTGATTAAAATTTAGGATATTAAATAAGAAAAACAGTAGAAAAAATTAAATTAATAAATCCAGGAAGAAGTAAATTATTACTGATATATAAATCCAAAACCAAAGTATTTATCGATTTTTCTCCCTTTCTATCTTTGCTAATTTTTTGTGGAACGAGCAAGCAGAGCTTCACAATCTTAATAGTCACGTGATATCCAGGTGAACCTTACACGTGCATTTCAATTAAAAAAAAATCCAAAAAAAAAAAAAACCCAAAGCTTTATCATTATTATGTTTTTGGTACATAACAAAGCTTTATTTCTTTATCTCTTGTCTTGTGTACCTTTGTTTTCCAGGCCAAAGAAAATGGATACTAATTTCAGAACCTCTTCTTCTTTACTACAGCTGAGATCTTCTTTTTGTTTTTCTCCTTCACTCTCTTCTTCAAAGATGAGATTATCGGTTTGTTTTTTTTTTTCCTTTTCGTCTTTTTATTATCATTTTCATTTTAAGTGGTTTATTGATATTAATCGCTTGTTCTTTTTGACAGAAATCAAAGCGGTTGAACTTTGTTCAGCATCGGTTAGTGATAAAAAATTCTTCTGGGTTTGATGAAGATTGCTCTTTTGATGGCTTTTCTGTTAAACCCAACAAGCTTTTCATGCAAGAGGTACCCTTTTCTCTTGTATCTTGGAGTAGGTGATTCTTGGAAATTGTTTTAAAGTAGCAATTTTTTATTACTGGGTATTTTTTTGTGTGATTTTTCTCATGGAAAGAAGGTAGCTTTTCGTTAATATCTGAGTTTGTGGTACATTCCCTATGAAAGAAGATAGTTCTTGGTAAATACTGTGAATTTAGTAGAGGAGTTGTTTTGGGTTTAGTTTTGTTTTTTCTATAAATTTTTATGTGTCGATAAATTTTGATGTTTTTGTTCATGTTTTATGCCCTTTAGGCTATTGGAGCCGAGTATGGAGAAGGTTTTGAGACTTTCAGGTTGGACGGGCCTTTAAAGGTTGATGTGGTAAGGAATTTTAAGTTACTCTTTATTCATTCGATTGGTTTATCTGGTTTTCTACAAGTTTGGCCATGTTATTATCTTACGGATTTCTTTTGGTTCGAATAGGATTTCTTAAATGATAGATTACAAGCGGGTTTTCTTAAGCGAATTCGCTATGCCATGAAACCGGATGAAGCATATGGTCTCATTTTCTCTTGGGATGATGTGGTGGTAAGTCTTAATATTTTCCCTATACAAATAAGTCATACGTTGATTGATTTATACTTCTGATTGACCTTTTATGCATATTTGCTTGGCTTGTTGATTTGGAATTAAATACTATAAATTAAGCTTGTGATATAGTAGTCATAACCAACTAAAATGTAAATTTCTATAATGTAAAATTTTCTATCTTTACTTTTACTGTTAATCAGCTTGGCTTTATGCTTGAAACTTCTTATGCTGTGTGGCGTTAGATGGGAGTACCTTGAGAATTTAAATTGAATGTTAATTTATACTGTTTTCATTTTTGGCATGCAGGCAAATACTGGAGCTCTCAAGTTAAATGCTTGGAAACAACTTGCCTTGGAAGAGGGTATGTACATGCACTTTTGTGGCTTCAGTATAAATACTAGGAATAGAGGAAAGTCGGATAAGTTATGTATGTTATCATGTATTTTTTTCTTCATAACCTTGTGTAGATGATGAGAGTCTTTAATATATTCCAATAAATCATCCTTTATAATAGTTAAAAAGGGTTTTAGATTTGTCAACATTGAAACAATCTGTAAGCTTAAAGGAGCTTTGATTTTCCTTCCTGTATTAATGGAGAAGTATCTTAGCGAGTTTGAAACCCTAACTTGAAAATGGAATTAGATTCCTTTTGCTAATTGAGCTTGAAACCAACTATTGATTTAGAAAATTTTCTGCCATATAAAAATCGTAATGTTTTTTTTACTGAATCTTGTGCAGGAAAGGAAATTCCTCCTGAGGCTGATGCTCAAAAGTTGATGCTTTATGCAAGTGCTGATCATGTATTGCATAAGGTTCGGGTATTTTTGGTGCTTTAATAATTTGGATTATGTTTTCGGATGTTCAGCTATTTAAGCAACTTAGTGCTCGACGCTCTTTTAATAATTGGGGATGTGAGAGGGGATGTAGCTTGTCACTGTGATGTGTTGTGAAAAGCCAGAAAGTTGCAACAATTATTGTCATAAAATTATTGGTTCTTAATTATGATTGTATGTGGTGTCTTCATTAGATAGTATATCTTTCTTTTTTCTTGTTGTAAAATTTAATCTCAGTTATAACAAATAAATAGGAAAGAAAGGTGTATTAGATGAGGGTTTCTTGATTTCCCCTTAGGTTCAGCTTTCTTGATTAATCCCATATGGAGTCATATTTTGCTCTCTTTTTTATGTCTCTTATGAGTTTCCCAACATTTTTAGATTTTGCGCTGGGAAACCATAGAAAGTGAAGTAGATAGATTGAAGTCGAGGCTCTCACAGATTTATTATGATAATCTTCCAAAGGTGAGTGCTTGTTCAATTGATATAATGGGTTTTAAATTTGTCTTCCAAGTTAACAAACAATATTGCTGCTTTCCTCTTCATTCAGCTAAGAAAACCAATGGAAGGTCTAGAAGAATGGCTTGATGCTGTATCTACGGCTCACATCCCTTGTGCTGTGGTTTCAAGTCTTGATCGAAGGAACATGGTTGATGCTTTAGAACGAATTGGCCTCAAGAAGTATTTCCAGGTTCTTTGTATTTCTAAGTATTTTATGTTTCTCTTGTATGGTGGCAACCAATATCGTTGCAGTTCTTTTGCTGTCTAGGGATGCCATTTTTTTATAAAACTTTTCTACATGAAGACCTTTTCTAATCTTTCCTGTGTTACTGTAGAAGACTGTTCATTTAGGGGAAATTGAATAATATATGGGTGATCTTGTGCATTGTATAGTATGGAAAATCTGTTCTTTATGTTCCATTCTCCAATGGTGGTCTCAAGACCATATATAGTCAATGAAATTCAGAGGTAGTAAGGTTCTAATCTGGTAAATTTCTTTAATTGTTCACAGGCAATAATTTCTGAGGAAGATGGTATGGAGTCAATAGCTCATAGATTTTTGTCAGCAGCTGTGAAGGTATTTTCCATTTAAGATCAAGGCTTCATGCATCTCACCTATCATTTTTAGAGTATTTATCCTCTTAATTATCAATATGGTTTGGGACCTACATTTGAGTTTGTCATACTGCTGTGAGAAATTTTTAGATACTATTGCGATATATTTTTTCTGGGTGAAATTTCTTTTATTTCTTAATATGTTTGCTCCAATATTTGGCAAATTTCATTGTTCTCAGTTTTCTTTAAGTAACAAGGAGAAATTTACTGTCTTATGGGTATGCAAAAGAGTTGTCTTCAATCTTTGCTATGTTAACCTGCAGTTGAGTGTTGTGTCTGCTCACTCCAAAATACCAGCTGCCACTGACATGACTCAGAGTTCTTAATAAGCTTGAGCGTGTGTTTATTACTGATTTTAGGCTTGAAAGCTTTCCAATATGTCAATCAATTTGAACCACTTGCTAAATGCTATTTCTTTGTAACAGATGACAATTGCAAGAGTTAAAATGGTGGTTGAGATAATTTCTATCAATGCCAATTAGGTTAAAGATACTTTCTATCACTGTTATTCTAGTTCTCTTCTAAAATATATATGAAGCACCTGCACTTGAATGCATTTAATTTCTTGATTATTGAGAATGGTGGTTGAGTTTTTAACTTGTAGCCATAATAGATGCCTTTATAGAAAGAAACTATTGAAGTTGATTACAGAAGCTTCTTTTTGTTGCTAATTTGTTCTCTTTTTGATAAATTCCTATTAATCCCTTGCAGCTGGATCGTAAACCATCTAAGTGCATAGTGTTTGAGGATGATCCACGTGGCATTACTGCAGCTCATAACTGTACAATGATGGCTGTGGCATTGATTGGCTCCCACCCTGCGTATGTGTTTCATTAACATAGAACATGCTATCATTCCTACATGGACACTTAATTGCAGCATTTGATAGAAACCTATTATGAAATGTGATATAGAACCGAACCCCTGTTCAATAATAAATTATCTGATATACTTCTGCTATAGCTTATAGGAAGCAAAATAATAAAACAGGGATGTAATCCTTGGTCTTTTACACTTGGGAATAAACCTCAAAGTGACCCTTTTAAGAGTGGTTTTTAGATCTATGTTTAGAATATGCATAGTTCGTGCGTATGACAAACGTATCAATGTTGCAAGTTTAAGAGATTCTTTACTGGAAATGCAATCAGATTAGCAGAAAGCAATAGGGGGTTGTATTCTTATCGTCTTTTTACTAGAGAAATCATGTGCTATGTTGCTCCGTCTCTTCATTTCATTTCTTGAGTATCCATGTCTGACTTGTCCCAGGTATAGGTATAGGGATATGACTCTCCAACTACTGGCAAAACTTAGAAAAAATTGATCATACGCATGTTTGGTGTATACCTGCATTTGACACACTAGAGTAACATTGGTCATGTGAACAATTATGCTTCATTTCAAAACCTTCTCAGGCAGAAGATATTAGTGAAGTAAAAATTAAGCCTTGATAAATGTAATAACAAACAAACATATTGTATGATCAATTTTGGGCAATGTATTGATTTGTTGTGCTTGGTTTTTATGTCATGATTAGATATGAAGGAACTTGTTTTCTTACACTTGTGCACCTTTCTAATCTTTGGGAAGCCATCTGAAACCTGCAAATTAGAAATTGATTGACATGAAAAATGAAAACATGCAGGTACGATCTAGGGCAGGCTGATCTTGCAGTTGGTAGCTTTAATGAGCTTTCAGTGATTAATCTTCGAAGATTATTTGCTAACAAGGGTTCTACTTTCATGGACCGGCAAAAGCAGATCATAGAGAAGACTCCTCCGAAAAGGAAGCTTACAGTTGATACCATCTTCTGAATCATTTTCACCTTCCTTTCATTTCAAAGTTGTCCCGGTATTTTAAGCGAGAGCGCAGTTTAGGAGATAGTTGTATGAGCCATGAGTACATAGTTGTATGATCCATGTTACTCTTCATTTTCATGGTATGGAGATACATACATGTATCTGGGGCTGAGTCCGAGTAACATAGGTCCACAGTTTACTTTAAAATTTGATTTAGTTGGGAAAATGTTGTCCCATTTATCATTCAACTGATTGTACAGTAGATTGAGTTGTCATCATGTGAACTTAACAATAAACAGTAACTGTTGGAGCAGACGAATCTCTGGACAATCCGGATGGCCATTGTAATTTTGTGCAGAATCAGTGAAAATGATACCCTTTTTGCTTTACTTTTAGCCAAAGGTATTTCTGTTTTTTACTCTGCTATTTCATAATGCTTATATCACGGTCCACAACCATAAAAACGCCTTTACGTGCTTGCCAAGGACCAGGACGCTAATGTGAGTTGGCTAAGTTTTAAGTTCTTAATTTTTGCATTTGCCTTACCTAAGCAAATACAAAAATATGAAAATTGGGCAATACTAACCCCATTCAGGAATTTAATGTCAGCAGAACAATATTTTCCTTGCAAATTTTAGCACTTAGAAAAGCTTCTTAATGAACAAAATGAAAAGAAGAAAACATTTGTTTTGGTTACATATCTAGAAATGAGGCTCTTTCAAATGCATGTATTCATATCCAACAAATATTCATATTTCAAACTAAATTGCAAAGCAAGACAAGTGATAACTTAATGAACCTGCACTTGCTAGAGGAGACAACTATCAATGCTCGGTTTCTCATTTGCCACATGCTAAATCACCAATCTCATCGTAAACTTTATACCCTTTACCTGTTAACTGGACTCAGAAGGTGAATATTGAATAAAAGTGACTCCAATATGGGCATACTAAAATTTTCCAATTTTCTATACATTTGGAGGACCATAGCTGCCTGTCCCATTTTACTTACCCGTAAGTCCTGATTCTTCTTGTCTGGTTCGCTCACCAATTCTCTCCTAACCATAAACTTATTTCTCCATCATGCAACATGTAATCAATTGATAACACTAGAACTCTTTAGAGAAAATCATCCTCTATGCATATGTACCCGCACAAACAAATGTGGTTTTAGACAATAAAACAACGAACATGATCAGAGAATAAGAAATGCACAAGGAAAGCCCGAAAAAGAAATAAGTAGCATATAGAATGTATTGTATTGAAAAAAACATCAACAAGTTGGTTTTGTAAACAAGACAACTCAAAAACTGTTAATTGAAGTGCGAAAGCCGAGCCAGGTTTAGAAATTTGATCTCACCATTCTAAACTACTAGACCGACCACTTCAGAACACATAAAGATACAAACGCCATGTAAAGAATGCTTATACTGAGACAAGTTCTCTCATAGTTTCAAATAGCACTCCAGTAATTCAAAGCAGTGACAGAAACACAAACTAATAGCCATAGAAGTTATTTTGAGCTAAAACCAAACCATGCAAATGGAATAAACAGCACATTTCTTGCTAAATTTCCATAACTACACATCAGGTAACTTAGCAGTTCAGGTACGAAAGAATTATAGCATTTCAGGCTCATTCACATTAAGCTACTACCATGAAACATGAAAATATCTGATTCAAGCAAGAGTCCTCACAATAAATAAAGGATCAAGGCATAAAGCAAAGATGGGGAAGCAAGTAAGTACAAATTATGCATGCTTTCAAAGGAAAATTAGTAGTTCCCATTCCTAGGAAACTTGGTAAAAAACTAAACTTTATTCTATTCGGTGCCTTAACAATATCTCCTCTAGAATTGACCGATATAGCTCTAAAAAGTAAACTCCATCCTAGTGGAAAAATAATATCTATTTTACTTGGAGCCAGGTGTGAGTGTCAGTTACAGGTATGTTCAGTTTTTTCTTTCTTCCATATATTTGGAGGATACTTGGAGGGGCATATCCCCATCTCATCATGACATCCGTGTATGCATCAGAAACAGATATCAAATGCAAGTACTTTAAGAAAAATGAAGAGTCAGAGCAGCATGGTATAATACAACAAAAGCAGGTTCATTTTTGCTTTGGCAGTGAACAGAGGAAAACAGCAAAACAACTTTATTTTAGATGAATATGGTTTGATTTCTTTTCACTGTAAAGTAAAAATGATGGATCATATGCATCAATCAATACCAAGAAGTAAAAGCAATTAAATAACCTCAATTTATTTATTTTTTTGGATTGGAAGTGACCTCAAGTTAAAAATGTCAAAAAGAGTACAAACTGAAACATCACGAGAGTAAGAGAACATCAAACTCCAAAGAAACATCAAACTAAGTTAACATCACCCTTAAAACAAAAATTTGCATGATTTTGTACCATAAAAAAGAATCAAGGAAACTGAAGTTGACAGTAACATCCCATTCAATCAAGCTATTATACAAACATTCAATATGCTAATAAAACTCAATTAACTTTACATATGCTAATAAAACTCAATTAACTTTACACTTTATTAGGGCTTCAACAACATTACTATTCACAAGAAGTGATTAAATCATACTCTAGATGAACTCAGATGGAGAACTGGAATCAGGCTTCCCATTATCACCTAATCCTCCGGGATGCTGCAAATTTTGTAAAACTTGAGGAGGCAAACCTCCTAAACCAGCTGCTAAACCATCATTTGCTGAACCATAAAACTGACAAAAAAGCCTAGCCATAACCCCGAGAATCTGCATTTGGTTCTGGCATGCTTCCATATGCATTTGCATCATTGCTTTCTCATGTTCAATTTGCAACCCCAACAACCTCTCCCTCCACTCCATCGCCTCCTCTTCGAGCTTTTCCTCCATTTCCCTCCTCTTCCTCTTCTCCTCATCCAATTCCTTCTCTAACCTTAATCTTCTTTCACCTTCCTTCCTAGCCCAAAATAGCTCCCTTTCCTCCAACTCTATTTCCCAATCCTCCATCCTCTCCTCCCTCTCACTCCATAACTTTTCTTTTCCAAACTCCATTTCCCTCCTCTTATGCTCCCTCTCCATCTCAACTTTCTCTCTTGCAAACTCTCTTTCCTTCCTTTTCTCTTCCCTCCTCACCACCCCATCTCTCAACTCCAATACTTGTGTTCCAAGCAATCCAAAACCCTTGCTTCCTCCTACACCTTTCCTTGATTTTCTAACACGAGAAATACCAATATCACCAAATTCCCTCTCCCCTCCAAACTCACCCTCAGGCCCCAGCTTCTCATCGCCACCATCATCCCCATCTCCATCGCCATCAACACCATCATCTTCCTCTTCCTCCTCAAAATCCTCACTATCAATTGCAAACCCCAAGTCACAACAATCCTCAAACAAATCACTCCCATTACCATTACTTTCAATCCCTTTCTTCCCTTTTACTTCAAGTTCCACATCACCGAAAACCTCTTTATACTTCAAAAAGTTTTCCCAATGGTTCTCACCATCTTTCCAATTAAACTCATCCTTTGAAATCCTAATCTTCTGCTTCACCCCTAAATACTGGTGCCTCATGTTTTGAACCTTAATAGACACATCACGCCAAGACCATTTGAAAGGAAAAGTAATGGGATCTTGAAGATGATGAACCGAGTTAACATGATCAGCTATAGGCTTGAACTTTTTCTCTCTGGTTTTGAGCTTGGATAAAGTTCCTGAATTGAGAAGATCAGAGTATTTGGACAAAAGGGTTTGTTCTTCAAGCTCTGACCATTTCTTACGTTTCATTTTTGTAGGAAAAGATCTTCGGGAAGGGTCTTGAAAATTGTTTGAACAAAAAACTTGAACCTTGCAGGTTGTCTGAAAATGGCCAAGGCATAGACAGAACTCAGCAAGTTGTTTCGAGAGATTTGGGTTTCGGGATTGATTGTTTTTTTCCTTTTAGTGTAAAAATTAAAATGACAATTTTTTTATTTATAGAAAAGGGTCAAAATAATAATAAAATAACGCGCTTGGCATGGGCCAACAGTAAAGTCGAGGTGGCAAAAGGAGACGACACGACTTTGGGACATTTCTTTAAAAGATTACATTTTACCATTTCCTTATCTTTTTTTCTATCTAAACTCTAATTCCCTGTCAAAGACCCAGCAGCAATGAAACAAGCTCTTAATAGATGAGTTGAGAGTTGAGACCCATCTTCAAAATCAAACTCTAACACTGAAACTTTGTCAGGCGGTTCTAATTGGAACCAAAAACTATGTCTCGTACCTCAGTGTCTTCTTTTACTGCTTCTCTCTTTGTCCCTTCAAAAAGTTCATCTTTTTCCAATCATAAGTGCAAATTCATCCAATGTTCTCTTGGTGGTACTCTTCTGTTTTCTTTTTCCTTTTAATTTCAACTTTATTTTCAATCTTAAGATTACTACTTTGTTATTTGATTTGGATTTCCTGGTTTTTCTCGCAAGTCAAAATTTTGGAACGTTATAAAATTAGGAGCTCAAGCTGAAAACCTATAGCGGGATTGGGTTATTTAATGTGTTTTAGTTATGAGTTTATGAGGCTAGTTGAGATGCAATTATGTTTTTAAGTGAATGAAGCCCATTTCTAGTCTGGGTTTCTATGTGAAAAGTTGCTTGAAATTATCGATGAGCTAATATCAGATGTGACAATTAGCAGCCATTTTTAGATATGATGGTGAATGGTGATTAGTTAATTGTGTATAATTTTCTCATGAAGTGGTGGGAATGGTTAATTATAGTTGAAAATTGAAATTATGTTAGCTATGCTTTGATGAGCCTGCTTGCAAATTAGAACAACCATAGCATTGAAAGGCATTGGGGGCTTTTCCTTTCTCTTCCTTTTTTGTATTTTTCTTGGGAAAAATCAAAGGAAAAACGGGAATTGATTTTCTTCTATCTTCGTGTCTGTCATTGTTCATAATTTTTACTGGTTATATAACAATAGCGTGCTTGATACCAATGCATGATCATGATCATGCAATTTAGTTCTATTGTGGCATGTTTGTGTTGATGATTGATTGAAAAGTATAAACAGTATTAATCTGATTGAAATTACCTTTGTTCTGCCTGATTTCAGCTTGATATATAGTTTCCATACATTTGCATCCCCTTGTATGCAAGCATAGCATATTTCACTTAGCTGAATCATTCACACCATTGATTCTCCGCCATTCTTATTCTTCAACTAATCTCTTTGATTAGGCCTGACTGCATTATTGAGCTCTATCTATGTTTTGCTGAAAATGGCTGATTTAATAGTTTTATTTATGAAATTCTCATTTAGGGGCTGTAGTAGAACCAAAAGCTTTAGCAGAACCCCTGTTGCTCAATGCTGTTCGAGGGCAAGATGTTGAAAGACCACCAGTTTGGCTTATGAGGCAAGCAGGGAGGTACATGAAGGCAGGTTTTTAAATCAATGTGGTTTTAAAAGCAATTTTTTTTTAATGTTCTGCATTTACGTTGGAGATTGGATACCTCAAACTATAATATGTCTGCTTCATGTTTCTGCTATCAAACCCTTTTTTGAAGAAAAAGAAAAAAGAAAGATTCATTTATGTTTTCCTTTGATAATCTAATAGAAGGATCAAAGTAGGCTATATGATATACAAAATGAGAATTCTAAGGCGCACAAAGTATATCATAATTCCTAGCCGTAGTGTTCTTTTAAGGAGCCTCATACATTCAAAATCCAGCCATTAAAGAAAGAGAAGAAAAGAAACTAGAGTAGATTACATGATTATTTGGAAAGAAAATTTCCTAAAGAACCTGCCACGTGTTTGTAAGTTATCTGAAAACCATGCCTATTATGCTTCTCTGAGTTTAAGCATAAATGAAATGTTGTATTTTCGGATATTTGTGCTTTTTTTTTTTTGTGTGTGTGTGTGTCTGTGTGTTGTACTTTTTGTTTCTTTTTGCAAAGCTTATGCTTTGATACCATCTTTTATTTCACTTTTGATTTATATGCATGCAGATATTTTTTCTTTGACCTTTTCTTATTGTAATTTCAATGTTTGTATCTCCTTTTTGCATCTCAAAGAAGTGAGCAGGTCATTTCTGTTTGTTTCATGTTCCATTTCCTTTTCAATTATGTCTTACTTCGAATGTTTCATATTGTAGAGCTATCAAATAATATGCGAAAAATATCCTTCCTTTCGTGAAAGATCGGAAAATGTTGATCTTGTTGTTGAGATTTCCCTGCAGCCATGGAATGTTTTCAAGCCAGATGGGGTAAGAAATTTTATTTTGTAATCCTTTTTTTTTGGAGTATCAAGAGAGCCACCCTCTCCCCTCCTCATATGCCCGTTGCTCTTTGTGCATGCAAGTTATATTTGATAAAATCATTGTATATTGTGACAGGTCATTTTATTCTCCGATATTCTCACTCCTCTCTCAGGGATGAACATACCTTTCGACATTATCAAGGGTAAAGGTCCAGTTATCTTTGACCCTATAGCCACTGCTGCTGATGTTGATCAAGTGAGAGAATTTAGTCCCGAGGGGTCAGTTCCATATGTTGGTGAAGCATTGACAATCTTGAAGAAAGAGGTCTATATTGACATTTCTTATAGTATCATCCTAAATTGAATTTCTTATATTTCCCATTATAAATTGAATTTATTATATTTCCCATTATTTCAGGGCTTGGTTTTCTTTAGTAAAACATTGACATCCTAAGTTGAACATTCGGAATGTTCTTAGATACGGAAGGCAAACAAATAATAGTATTAATTAGAGAAGATGGTTAACCTTAATGTTCCCAAACAGAAAGGTTTGCCATTAGGTGTCTCTGCAGTAGTATTTTGCTTCAATGATAACTAATTGAATAACAAAATATTTATCCCCTAGTGCTTTCCCAGTCCCTTACATCACCCCCCCCCCCCCATCTATTATCTGAATTTTACAATTGTTTTGTTCTACCATTTTATACAAGGAATTTGCATAATTCTTTTAGGACTTGATTGATAATGCTGTTGCCAACTTAATGTTGCGTTTCAGTAAATTCAAAAGCTAGTTTAGACTCACCCCGTTTCTTGTTTTTGCCAGGTAGATAACAAAGCTGCAGTTTTGGGTTTTGTTGGCGCTCCATTCACTCTAGCATCATATGTGGTTGAAGGTGGTTCATCGAAGAACTTCACAAAAATAAAAAAATTGGCCTTTTCTCAACCCAAGGTAGTTAAGGTTTATGTTTGTTTTTTTGCTTTTGGAACCAGTCCTTGTCTTAAATAGCGACATAAGTGTTTTCTGTTTGCCAGTGAACAATGTTATTAACTGGGGTGAAAGTGACCTCCTTTTCCTCCTACAGGTACTTCATTCTTTGCTTCAGAAATTTGCGACCTCCATGACAAAGTATATTCGGTACCAAGCTGACAATGGAGCCCAAGCTGTTCAAATATTTGACTCTTGGGCAACGGAGCTAAGTCCGGTGGATTTTGAGGAGTTCAGCCTGCCGTATTTGAAGCAAATTGTAGATGCCGTAAAACAAACCCATCCTGATCTTCCTCTAATCCTTTATGCAAGTGGATCTGGGGGCTTGCTTGAAAGGCTAGCTTTAACAGGTGTGGATGTAGTTAGCTTAGATTGGACAGTTGACATGGCTGAAGGTAGAAGACGACTTGGACACGATATTGCTGTCCAGGGAAACGTTGATCCTGGAGTTCTGTTCGGTTCAAAGGACTTCATCACCAATCGGATACATGATACCGTGACAAAAGCTGGTAAAGGGAAACATATATTGAATCTCGGTCATGGGATTAAAGTAGGTACACCTGAAGAAAATGTTGCCCATTTCTTTGAGGTTGCTAAAGCAATCAGGTACTAAAAGCAATACCAGATTAACTGTTTTCGGACCAAGTTTATGCATCTTCAGGTTTTTTTTTTTTTTTTTTTTTCAGCCCTTGATTCTTCATTTGTATTTATCTAGAGAGCCCTTTGAGAGTTCTTTCTCGGTACACATTCTCGGATACGGTGCTTCAAGAAAAATGGAGCCGTAGTAACATAAACTTGTTGGAATTTAGAAAGTTCCATTTGGTCTTTTTTTTTAGTTTGTATTTGTTTATGTGCTTGAGCTAACAAGAAACTCTAAATTTGGAAGCATTCTCATTTGAGGCATTGCTGGGGCCTTCTCAGTTCCTGTTTAGAAAGTAGGTCTGAACCTATATATAAAAACTTTGTTTTATAAAAAATAATAATAATAATAACTGATGAATTGCTATTTCAGAGTAGTTTAGTTATCTTTTATATTTGATTCAATTAAGTTTCAATTTAAAAAAAAAAAATACAACAAAATAACCGACAATTTTTTTATACAAATGCATCTAAAATCCAAATTGAATCATTATCAGTCCTATTAAAAAAAAAAAAAAAAACAGGGGACTGATGGAAGCGTAAGAAATCATGTGCCTCGTGTAACTTTAGACTTTGAGTGAAATATTCCCTTCATATTCAGCTTTGTATATAGAAGGCTATGATAATAGTAAAATAAGATAAAAATATGGAGCAGGGAATCACAATCTTTGATCCCACCCCATCACGGAACGCTAAAAACAAACCAAATTTGCCCATCAAATTGACAACAGCTTTGGTCTTTTTTTACAGCTTAAAATGATGATGAAATCGAAAGTCATTTGAGAGAAATGTTGAAATAAGCTTGGCAAGCAAAAATGGAGACCAAAAAGAGTTTCAGATTCCAGATTCAGCTTGGATTATAAAAAAGTCAAAACATGTAACATAAATAGAATCTGATCGCTGGTTTATGATTAGGGTTTTGGCTTAAATAATTTATAAGTTGCTTACCTACTGGTTTTGTTTGCTAGTAATGAAGTGTCCTAATTATGAATTTGTAAGCTTTCAAGGCATGCTGATATCATATCAGAATATAGTTAAAAATGGTTGGCAACTTTCACTCAACTTCCAGCCAAAAATAAATTATTTCCAGACCTTCCAATCACCAAATTCTGCTCAGCAAATATGCTAATGCCACCTCAATGATCATTTCTATATACACGTTATGTGAATAGTTATATACATGATTGGTGAGGTCTACCTGTACCAATTGTGCACATCCAGGGGAATTTTAACTCTTTTAAAAAGGATTTTGGTAAAATTGTTCTTTTAAAACCTTGTTAAAAAATAGTTGATGCCAAGCCTTGTTATTTATCTCCCTTTGGCGCTTTTGAAAAGGATAAAAGAAGAAATGCAAAGGAAAATGCAATCATGATGGTTCAGCCCTTGAGGCCAACAAGGAGGACTACCAACCCCATAACCACACAAAAGTGTTGTACAAACGTTTTCAAAATTTAAGATGTTGGGTCCAGGCAATTTTTATGGAACATTCAACCCTGTCAAGACCTGACACCAATCAAATATTTAATGACTCCAATCCAAGGGTTTCATTTTGTCCACCCACTCATGTCTCATGATGTCATCTGTGAACTAGTGGCCTTAAATGGCAAACCAGTTTTGGAGCCAACACCCCAAAAGTCTATTTTGTAGGTTCAATAATGGTGATCCAATTTTCTTCAATTAATGCCTTAAACCTTCCTTGTTGAAAAACTAAGAAAAAAGAAAAAGAGGGTTTGGTTTTTGAAAGAAAAAAGGAGAACCTGCCATTTCTCCCCTCCCTTTTAGGGTGACCTTTTGTTTTCGTTCTTAGAAAAAAAATTAAATGGGGTTAAGTTGTTTCCTTTCCTTTTGTATTAAGCAAGATTTGTTTGAAGCAAAAGCAGAAAGATTTTGAAGTTTATTCTGACAAAAATGGACACTGAATCCCCAAAATAGCCTTATGATATTTTATCACCATTGCTTTGCATGTCAATTTTGACTGCAGTAGAAAAGACAGGCTTTTGTCTTAACCCACACTTTATATAACATAAGCCTTTCTTTATATAGCTCAAAACCAGGAACATCAATTATTACATCTCATAATATATTCATTGTACTTGCAACAATTGTGTCTTTCATCTCCATCCCTCCACCACTTCCTCAAAAGGTCCATCTTCCTCAGTTTAGCCCTTCTTTTTCCTTCATAGGTAAGTTTGAGTTCTTCCTTCTTTCTTTACTTCTCTATTTTTTGGCTGAGTTTCTTTGTTGAATCATGTTCATCTCTTGGTACTTTTTTTTTTGCCTTCTAAAAATCTAAGCTAACATGAATTTAAACTGTAAAACTATGCTCACACCTTTAAATGTGATCCAAAAACAATGGTTCTGTTCTTTTATATGTTTTTGCTTTGCCTTTTGGTCATATGTCATCTACCTTTTATTTGCTTAGAATGTTCGTTTTCTCTTCAAGATTTGGCTCTAGGATCCATTGTATATGTCGTCCATCCATACCTGTTATTTCTTTATCTTAATATCTTCAGTCCTTTGATTATGTTGATGAAATATTGTGTTAGCTTTAAGAGTTTTTTTCCATATCTTAATTTTTGTCCATCTTGGTTTTGTTCTAATATTTAAACTGATTTTTCTATTCATTCTCTACTTTGAAGCATGAATTTGGAACGCGTATATGTGATGCATTCCTGTTGATTAAATTATTCTTGACTTGTCTCTTTGTGTGATTTAGACAGCTTCCAGACAGGTCCAGGGAATGCAGAAAGATGTGCCTGCCTGCTGTGAACTTTTTATCTGAAGCACATAAAGTTGTATCCGGTTCTGAATTAGCCGCATTCATTCCCGATGATGTTGGATGCTCAACAGACAGCAAATTCATTCCCTGTATCCATATTGTAAATAGAGTTGAAAGTAAAATCTCTGCCATGTTGAAGGGTGACCTCGTTGAAGACGGTTGAGCACTCCGGTTATAGCCACTCCTGCTCTTTAGATGTTATACATATATATAGTTACTGCAGGAGATAAAAATTTATCTAAGGGTGTTAAGATTTGAACTTTAGAATGGAAAATAAAGGGAAGGTGTTGATGCATAAGTATGAATTCGGAAGATTGTTAGGACAAGGAAACTTTGCCAAGGTTTACTATGCAAGGAATATCAAAACCAGTCAGAGTGTGGCGATTAAGGTCATCGACAAGGAGAAGGTTTTGAAAGTGGGGATGATGGACCAAACCAAGAGGGAGATATCGGTTATGAGCCTGGTTAAACACCCGAATATCTTGGAGCTTTATGAGGTGATGGCTAGCAAGAACAAGATTTACTTTGTTATGGAATATGCCAAAGGTGGTGAGCTCTTCAAGAAGGTATCTAAAGGGAAGTTGAGAGAGGACATGGCAAGGAAGTATTTTCAACAACTGATCAGTGCAGTTGATTTTTGCCACAGCAGAGGCGTTTATCATCGGGATTTGAAGCCGGAAAACTTACTCCTGGATGAAAATGGAATTCTTAAAGTGTCGGATTTCGGTTTGAGTGCGCTTGCAGAGTCTAAGCATCAAGACGGGTTACTCCACACAAGTTGTGGAACCCCTGCTTATGTAGCGCCTGAAGTTATAAACCGAAAGGGTTATGATGGAGCCAAAGCCGATATCTGGTCTTGTGGGGTGATCCTCTATGTTATGCTTGCTGGTTATCTGCCATTTCATGATTCGAATCTAATAGCAATCTATAGGAAAATAAGCAAGGCAGAGTACAAATTTCCTAATTGGTTTTCACCTGAAGTGACCAAGCTGCTGTCAAGAATCCTCAATCCGAATCCGAAAGCTAGGATTTCAATCGCAAAAATAATGACAAATCCGTGGTTCAGAAAAGGGTTTAACTCGAAACCAATTCAGAGTAAAGTTGAAAAAGTGTTGGTTCCAGCCGATATCGATGCAGCTTTTAGTTCTGAGACTAAGTCCAATGCATTTGAAGCAAAGAAAGACATGGCTAAGGTCGCTAATTTGAATGCCTTCGACATCATTTCTTTATCGAGCGGATTCGATTTGTCCGGACTTTTTGTGGAAAATGACGAGAAGAAGGAAGTGCAATTTACGTCGACACATACGTTCTCTGCCATAACATCTAAACTAGAGGACATTGCTCAAAACTTGAAGTTGGAAGTTAAGAAGCATGGAGGGCTAATGAAAATGGAAGGATCCAACGGAGGTCGAAAAGGCGCATTGGCTATTGATGCCGAGATATTTGAGTTTACCCCATCTTTCCACTTAGTGGAGCTGAGGAAATCCAGTGGTGATACATTGGAGTTTCGAAATATGTTTCAACAGGATGTTAGACCAGCACTGAAGGACATTGTTTGGGCTTGGCAAGGTGAGCCGCTTCGCTCATCCTAGCCGTCTTCGATTCAAGTATTATTTGCATATTGTTTTTAATGTTTCTCTTTGTTGAATCATTGTTAGGCAATTCAAGTTGGATTTCATTGTGTGATTCTGGCATTTGGGTGTTGTTTACTAACCATTTTATTAATGTTTGTGAATGTTATCTAAGTTCAGTTGTGTTGTGGAGTTAATGCGTGAAAACAACAATCCAGCTTTACTGTTTTCTTTTTCATCTTTCTTTTTAAATTTTTTCAGTCTATTGATGCATAGTCTATAAATCTCATGCACTCTTAGTTATTAATAAGATGATATATCATCAAAAACAAAAAATATTGAAAAGTTTAAAGTAAATATAAATAATTTTATTTTTTAAAAGAATATATTAATTATAATCATTAAACATAAATAAATAAATGAAAACTCAAATACAAAACTCGAAATTTAAAACCCCAAATCCGATTTCAAACTCAAAGGCAAAGGTAAAATTTTCTTTTATCCTCATAGGATTACTGCATTCGTAAATTGATACTATCTCTTCTTCTGTAATTCTCTAGAAAAGGTGGTTATTGCATTTGTGAACTGATACTATCTTTTCTTCCCGAATTCTCCAAAAGAGATTTACGAATAATTTCTTCTCTGATGATAATTCATAGCTAATGCAAAGCCAAATTTCTCTTTTGACCCCACAAGTAGTCGCAACTGAACTGATACTATCTCCTCCTCAGTGATTCTCCAAAAGAAATTTACAAATTTATCATGATTGCGGCATGATTAGCCAGTTGGAACTTGATGGTGCCATGATCAGCTTTACCACCATAGAAGAAATCAAGAAACATGCTTTGTATTATTTGAATTGTAAGCAATATGATATTGTTTCTTGCGATTCACAGTTTATTACAGATGGTAGTGTTTTTGTTGTGGTAACTGGCACTTTTACTATAAAGAACGAAATGATTATCAAGTTCAATCAGCCTTTCATCTTTACACAGATGGAAACAATCAATAGTTATTTCATCTCCAATGATATTTTCAAATTTCTTGATGAGAATGAAATGGAAGTGCTCTTCTTATCAAAGATTTTCTAACTGTTGTTTCTAGTTCGATAACTGATCCTATAAAAAGTTCTTCAATCACTCTCTGTCAAAGGCGTCCTGACCGCTGTTTCAAGTTCGACACAAAATGGTGTGTCAATCATTCTTACCGAATATGTGAGCTGTGCCTCGTATTTATCGAACAGTTTGCAGGTACTTAACACAGCCGGTATCGCGACACAAGGACTTTAGTATCGCAACACCAAAGTCAGTTGGCAACGTCATCATGAGAAGCTTCCCGATGTTGCGATGTCGTGATGACGCGAATGAGGACGTTATGGCGTGGCGACTGTTTCCCACAAAAACTAAGTTTTTTCTTCTAGTTAAACTCTACTATCTTTTCTCAGTCAAACTCTGATTACTTTAGGAATATTTTAGTCGTTTTAGCCCTTTAAACTTAGTCTATTTAAAGGGGTCTTGTATCATTGTTTTGAGAAGACAATTAAAGATGTAGTACTACAGGGCTTTTCTTTTGAGGGTGACAAGATGTAGTCGCAGATGAATTTTGGTAAAAGTTTTTATGGTAACTATGAAGAGAATTTTGTACCCGTTTTAAGAGAACTCTATGAGAATTGAGGTTTTATATTCGGGGTTTAGATTTGTACCTTTAGTACATTTAGGTTTATTTTCTCTATATTATACTCTCGTTTGTTTATTCATTTAGTGAAAATATGAAGTCTCCTTAACCCGTTGTTTTTATCCTCTTCAGAAGAATTTTCCACATAAAATAAAATTTGTGTTCAATTTTTTTTTATTTGTTTATACGGGTCGATTACCAACAGAATATGTTCCAATTACAGTTTCGACTCCAGTATAATATGATGTGCCAACTTTTCAGATAGAAAATATTCCAAATTCTCTTTCGAATTCGACACAATGTGACATGTCAACTCTTCATATCGAAGATGTTCCAAATGTTGATGTTCCCATTGCTGTTTCGAGTGCGAAACAGCATGATGTTCCACCTATTCATATTGAAGATGTGCCTGTTCCGAGCTCAACACAGAATGAAGTGGAAACTGTTAGTATCAATGAAGGTCTATCATCTGTTTCAGATTCAACGCAACATGATGAACCAATTTTTGCTAATGAAGACTTTCCGGCTATTGTTTCGAGTAGGACACAACATGATGTGCCAACCAACGTTCTTCCTAAGAAGAGTTTTCTATACATGGGGCATGCTTTGGATGAAAACAATGCTCTGTTCAAGTTGCCGACAATTAAACCTGTCCGAATAGCACTTCAAGAGTAGAAAAGTGGAACGGGAAATAAATCCGTTGGAATAGCACTCGAGAGTCGAAGAATGTTAATGGAACATCTAGTAATTTAGCCATTGGTTCAAAATATAAACAACTCTACGAAACATTCAAGATTTTTGGCCAAATAAAAGTTCAGATTAAACTTGATAGACTGAGAAGGTTGCATGTTTTCATTAAATTTGAGTCTTCAAGTTCTCCATAAACTGCAATCTAATTTTCATTTATCAAAATTGATACGAATCGTCTCGGGTTTGAAAACGAATCGTAAATGTTGCCCGATCGTAAATTAGGTAGTTTTTCTTTGAATAACAAAAAGGGTAATTATTCGAATGTAAAGATAGGTACGGGGTGAGATGGATACGTATTTTGAAACAAGAAAGAACCTTTAATAAAAATTAAAGACCCGAATCTTATAAGTTTCAAATTGATGAAAGGGGTTTTGAAATAAAACCGAGACCCACTATCTAGCAAGATAGGAACCAACGGTATAGGTAAATGAACGCCACACTCGAAAGGATGATAAGTTCAAAACAAGGATAAAACGACGCCACTAGAAAACTAGATAAGTTAATTCAAACCTTGAGAATTAGGAGAGTGAATACTCACCAAAAGAAATTCTTCTTTCATTAAAGTTCAAAAGTCTGCCCCATGAACAACAATGACAAATATTTATAGGCTAAATCTCGGTAGCCTAATATCTCAAACAAATTAAAGGAAATTAAAATTATTGAAATTGTGACCGTCCATGCTAGGTGCCAAATGCTTCAGGATGTTGTGCCGTTTTTGCTCCACTAGGATCATCATATTGATTAATCAATTGCTTGTGCCATTTATGCACCACACACCCAAATGTTTGATTTTATCCTCCATTATAGCCGTCCATCAACTATGTAATGCTTCAATTAAAAATTTCTTCAATTGTTTATATCCACCATGCCTTGTTGCCATACACATTTATTTATTCCATCACTAACTACCATCAAGTCTCCATGTCGTCCAAGTGATTGCCCATTTGGCAATTTCCATGCATAAAATATTTTAATAAGCCAATATTCCATGCCATTTGTTTATTCTACACCACAACATGCTTTCATATTCCATATTGCCGTTCACGCATGCTCCATGTCCATTTTAATTCCATCTACCATTTGCATCCACACGTACATTGTCTTCAAATTCCATTAGTCACACACTTGCACGTTTCTTGATTGTTTATGGTCCTCTTTTTGCTTTTCATGCATCAAATCGTGGAGCATTCTACAAACATATAAACCCCATAATATTAGTAAATTTTCGGATGAGCACAGCTAGCACACACTTCAATCACTTTATTTGAAACAGTAACAAAACAAACACACTAACATTCAACTATGACAAAGGACTTATTAAAAACTCGTGCTATCTAAAAAAATTAATATGAATTAAGAAAATGCAACAACTTCTGAAAATAAATCAAACATGCGTAATTTAAAGTGTTAAATAAACTAGCAGTTGGACTAGCTAGTATATTCAACTTCAAATAAATTGTAATAGTTCAGCATGTTTTTGGGCTCTTTCCTATCGTCATTCCAAATTTGTGCCACCAAAACCATTGCGGCATCTTTGAATTGTTTGGCACGGGAACGTGTAATTGGCCCATTAGGTAGCTCAATCGGGTCATGGTTGACGTCCGTCACAGGCTTCGTAGGTGAGTTCGTATCATCCCCTCCCTCTTTAAGTTGATTCGTCCTCGAATCGTCACCTACATCGATATTATATTTTAGTCCATTTTTTTTTACAATTCGAATCTTATTTTTTATTTTTTTAAAAAATTTAATTTAGTCCTTTACCTTTCTTAAATTCAGACCTTTTAATTACTATTATTTAGTTTCCAGCACATTAACTCTGTTATTTATATTTCGTCCTTTAAGTTATACAATTTACATTTTTGCTCTTGAATTTATCGATTATTTTATTTTGGTCTTTTATTTTTAATTATTGATATTATTAATATTATTAGATAATCATTATTGTTAATTAATATTAATTTTGTTAAAATTCACTCAAAGAATTAATATTTTATGAATATAACTATATTATTATCATATATTTTATATTACTTCACTATTAGTATTATTATCATTATGAATATTATTAATAGAATATTTTCTTATTTATTTCATTATTTTTTATTTGCACTCATTATATTATTGTCATTTCATTTTGATATTTATGTTATTTATTTTGTTAATGTCATAATTTTGCCATCCTCGAATATTGTCAATATTTGCTACATATGTTCATCTATTCCTTTGCACAAACGCATAAGAAATAATTTAAAACTGAGGCAATATTTTTTTATTTTGGGGATCCTAGAGGTTGTGCTCTCAATTTACGGAGTATGATGTTTTCCTTGAACTTAAGTAATTGAATATCCTATTTAAAATAGAAACATATGGGATTTAAGTCATAATCAAATAGCGATTATTCTTATTGTTGAGGATTCGAGACATCGTGCCCTAATTTACATGGCGTAATCTTTTCTTCTCGATTAATTCGAAATAAAGCTTTTTCCACAAAATTTGATTTAGTTGCCGATATTTTGATAAAATAACGTCATGCAATGAGGGATTGTATTTTAAATTCTTTTTGAATTTTCAATTTTCAACATCAAGATATTAAGTAATCAACTAGGTACCAATTTTTGGCGTTATGAGAGTGCTAACCCTTCCTCATACGTAATCGACTCCCGAACCCATTTCATGGATTTTTGTAGACCGAAAAGTATCGTTTTAATAAATATAGTGTTTTATTAAAATAAGTTTTGAGGTGATCCAATCACATCTAATTAAAAAAGATTGGTGGCTACTCCAATTTCGTTTTTAAAATAAAAGTCGATTTCAAAAAAAGAGGTTTCGACAATAAGTTACTGTTTTAATTAATACATGATAATGATTATATAATAAATATTACAATGTGTCTTTATTTGTATGGAGCGATGATTTAAGTTCTTGTCATACTAACATAGATTCAAGCCAACCCCATCCCAACTTCAATATTGCATAAAAAAACAAAATATTACAATGTTTTATGTTAGGAAAAAAAACGTATTATATTATATTTTGAGTAAATGAAAAAATCTTATTAATTTGCATTCCAATTAATTTTTCATGAAGCATGCATAAATGTTTACTAGAAATTTTATTGCAAGTATATGCATGTGGTAACCATGGATTTAAAATACATATATGTGTTTTAAAATAGTATAAAATAAAAATGAAATCTATGGTTTGAAATTAATTAATCATAATTATATATTAAAATAAAAAATTAAATTAAATTATGAGTAAAACAAAATTTAAACACATAAATACATCATATTAACAATACTAAATGTACTACAATTATTTATCATTGTGTTATCATCAAAACAAAACTAATAAATTGTGCATACTAAAATAAAAACACATAAAAAAATATTATAATGAAGTTTTGGTTGAGTGATATATTTAAAATTTTACTAATCTAATTTACGTGGGTTCAAATCCCTCCATATACATATTTTTATTCATTTTTGTCACAATGAAAAGACTAAAAAACTCTTAATTAGTATAATTTTTTAAAATTATGGAAGGCTTAATGCTTAATTGGGCCTCCAAACTATGTCAGCTTTTTCACTTTGGTACTTTTAACTTCTTTTCCTCCAAATTGGTGCTTAAGCTATCATTCCATTATTTGGTTTTTTGTAATTGTAACACCCTTCACCCGTATTCTCAGTCAGAATAGGGTTATGAGGTATTACCGATCAATTCACAATATATAGCATACTTTTATCAAACATATAGCATTCATTCTCATAAATCATATCACATAATCACATTGTCCCTTATAAGGGCCTACGAGGCCTTAAACATGCTTTAGAAGTGGTTCGGGACTAAACCGATAACATATAAAAATTTTGGAAACTTAGAAAAATTTCAAACATACAAAGGTCACAGGCCGTGTGAACAGGTCGTGTGCCTCACACGGCTCCAGACACACCCGTGCCCCAGGCCGTGTGGAAATAGGGCATACATACTGACTTGGGTCACACGGCCGACCACATGCCCGTGTGTCTAGCTTGTGTGCCCTTCGAAGTGGCCACACACGCCTGTGTGCCAGGCCGTGCCAAACCTGTAGGGTATACTGACTTATGCAACACGCAAGTCACACGCCCGTATGCCAGGCCGTGTGCCATTTTGGGGGTATACTGACTTCTGCCATACGTCCATGTGTGAGACCGTGTGGAGCATACTGACTTCATTTTAAAATCAACACTAGGGAACACACAGCGGTGTAACATGACCGTGTGTCACACACGACTGAGACACAAGCCCGTGTCTCTACCCATGTGGAAAAAATAGGCTATTTACCAAGCCATTTTGCCACCACAAATTACCATCCACCTACATAACTCACATGGCACATAATAATAGCATAATTGGGCATTCCAAGCAACCAAATCAAGATCAAAACATGCATTCCCAATATCAACAATGCAAGTATCTAAATACTAAATTAGGCCATTAAAATTCATACCAAAAACTCATCATCATAATCCATTAATGTGGCTACCATCAAATATGCATTATTTGTCTTATTTCACTAGCATATCAAAACTCAAAATGCTACTATTTGATATCATAATACCTATTATCAACAAGCATCACTATTTCATTCATCAACTCATAACATAAACCATTTGCACAATTATAAACACAACTCAATCAACCAAAATATGCCAACTTCCTAGGCTATATACAAACCAAACATAAATATTCATAAGCCAACTCAAATGGCTACATCATTCACCAAAATGACTCAAGCCTATACATGCCATATACCATATTTATACAACTCAAAAATACCAATTAGATGTTTGATAGTGTGATGATGTTCCCGACGGCTCCTGGATCCGAGCAGGCCTTGATTCACTATAAAACATAGAAAAATAACACAAAGTAAGCTTCATAGCTTAGTAAGCTCGTATGTGAATAACTTAATTCATCAAATAAATGAAAATCAACCAATTTACATAACATCACCATATACACATTAACTACAAACCTTTCTCATGTCTCAAAACATGATCAAATACCATATCATCGAATTTTCTCTATTTAATACTCGAATAGGTTCTGTATGTACTTGTATCGTCTCGTACTAACCTCTTTCTCATCCACATCATTCCTTTACCCGTTGAACCATTCGGAATAGAAGTCGGATACTCAAGAATCTCAATCAATAAATACCTATACCATGGCCTGAAGCTAAATCATGGTAACTCCCCGAAATACCTATACCATGGCCCATAGCCAAATCAAGGTATCACTCGCACCCGTAGTGCCGATATTGTGGCCCTTGTGGCTCGAATCCAACACAATAACCTAATGACATAGCACTAGCATCCTAACCTATTCCTAAGGTTCAATCAGGAATTTACACTTGTTGATTTCATCGTCGAACATATCCGTAGAGGCGTATTCACAATTCAAATATTATGCATCTCATAAACATAGTTTATGCGATATCAAAGCATTTAACATATATTAATAATGAAATTACCACATACGAACTTACCTCGTATTTGGAATTGACGGATCGGATCGACTACTCGATAACCTTACTTTTCCCCCGATCTAAATTTGAATTCTTTCTTTCTTGATCTATATGTATTCAAAATTAACTCATTTAGTCATATATTTATTCAATTTAGTCCAAATATATACATTTGGGTATTTTTAAACATAAGCCCCTAAACTTTCACATTTAATCAATTTAGTCCCTATTTTACAAATACACAAAATTCACACAATTCAACAAAACCCAAGCTTGGCCGAATTACACATAGGTCCCTAGCAGCCCAAAACTTTTATTTATTTCACATTTCAACCACTCAATTTGTAAATTTTACAATTTAATCCCTATTATGCATTTTCATCAAAAATCACTTAACAAAACATGTAAAACTATCATCAAAAATTCATATTTCATCTTCAAACACTAAAGAACACATAAACTCATCAATGGTAACTCTCAAAATCTTTAGCAGTTTCGAAATTAAAGGTACGGGCTAGCTAGAAGACGAAGCAATGATTACAAAAACATAGAAATCATTAAAAACGGAGCTAAAATTGTACCTTAATCAAGCTTAGAGTTGGTCGAATATCTCAAGCCCTAAATGGATTTCTTCTTCCTTTATTTTCGATTTAAAATGATGATAATATGAACAAAATTTTCTTTTTTTTTATTAATATTAACCTTATTTATCAAATACCAAAATTAACCTTAATTATAAACATATATAAATATATAATGGATGGCCATAATTGTCCACTTACACTACCAATGGTATAATATCATCATAAGGACCTTTGGTTTAATAAATCATAGCAATTAAACACCTTTAACAAATAGAATGTAACTTTTACATTTTACGCGATTAAGTCTTTTTTCTCAAATCAAGCAATTAAACGATAAAATTACTTCACAAAAATTTCACACATACATGCTATCATGATATAAACACATAAAATAAATATTAAAACATTTTCCTGACATTGAATTTGTGGTTCCAAAACCACTGTTCCTATTTAGCTAAAATCGGGCTATTACAACTTTCCCCCTTAGGGATTTTCGTCCCCGAAAATCTTACCAGTGAATAGGTTCGGGTATTGTTCTCTAATAGCATCCTCGGGTTCCCATGTAACTTCTTCAACCCTGTGTCGATGCCATAATACTTTCACTAATGCTATTCTCTTATTTCTCAGCTCTTTGATCTCACGAGTTAAAATTCGAATCGGTTCTTCAGCATATGACATATCAGATTGAATTTCAACCTTGGTCGGGGAAATGACATGTGAAGGGTCGGATCAGTATCGTCGAAGCATCGACACATGAAACATATTATGTATTTTCTCCAATTCAGACAATAAAGATTAGTCGATAAGAAACTGGCTCGGTTCGCTCGGTAATCTCATACGGTCCGATAAATCGCGGGCTCAATTTTCCTGTCCGACCAAACCGCAATATCTTTTTCCACGGCAATACTTTCAAAAACACTTTATCCCCGATCTGGAACTCAATATCTTTCCATTTCAAGTCTGCATATGATTTCTGTCGATTCTAAGCTGCTTTCAAACTGTCACGAATTACTTTCACTTCCTCTTCTGTCTCTTTGATCATATCAACTCCGTGAATCTTACTCTCGTTAAGTTCAGTCCAATACAATGGTGTTCAACATTTACGACCGTTAGAGCTTTGTATGGTGCCATCTTTATACTCGATTGGAAGCTATTGTTGTAAGCAAATTCAATCAGCGGTAGATATTTCTCCCAGCTACCTTCAAACTCAAGAATGCAACAACGTAACATATCTTCAAGCATCTGAATAACTCATTTGGATTGACTATCCGTTTACGGGTGAAATGCAGTGCTAAAATGCAGCTTTGTACCTAAAGCTTCTTGCAATTTCTTCCAAAATCGCTAAATAAATCTCGGATCCCTATCCGAAACAATATATAGTGGCATTCCATGCAATCGAACAATCTTTGAGATATACAACTCCACCAATTTGTCAAGTGAATAATCCGTACATACAGATTTGTCAATCTGTCAACAACAACCCAGATCGCATCTTTCTTTTTCAGAGATAAGGGCAAACCTGATACGAAATCCATTGTTACTCTATCCCACTTCCACTCAGGAACCATAATAGGCTGTAATAAACCTAACGACACTTGATGTTCAACTTTGACTTGCTAACAAATCAAACATTTCGAAACAAATTCTGAGATATCTTGTTTCATGCCATGCCACCAATAAAACTGTTTCAAATCATTATACATTTTCGTGCTTCTTAGATGTACTGATAAACAACTACTGTGTGCTTCGTTTAGAATCTTCTGAATAAGTTCAAAATTTTTTGGTACACATATTCTATCATGAAACATCAAACAATCTTTAGACCCTATTCGAAACTCTGAATCAGTAGTTGACTCACACTGAGCTCATTTTGCTTGCAATTCATTATCAAACTTTTGAGCTTTACAGATCTGCTGTAGAAATAACGGTTTCACTTTCAGCTCGGCTACAACCGAACCGTCGTCAGATAAAGCTAATCGTGTGTTCAAAGCATGTAAAGTAAAAAAAAAAAGACTTTCAGCTCAATGCATCATAAACTACATTTACTTTCCCCAGATGATAATCAATCATTAATTCATAGCATTTTAGCAATTCTAACCATCTCCGCTGTCGCAAATTCAAGTCTTTCTGAGTAATCAGATATTTTAAGCTTTTGTGATCTGTATAAATATGGAATTTTTCACCGAACAAGTAATGACGTCAAATTTTCAATGCAAACACTATCGCGGCTAACTCAAGATCGTGCATCGGATAATTCTTTTCATTCGGCTTCAAATGTCTCGAGGCATAAGCTACAACTTTGCCTTCCTACATCAAAACACAACCCAGGCCATTTAACGATGCATCACTAAAAACTACGAATTCTTTACCCGACTCAGGCTGAACTAATACTAGTGCCTCTGTCAATAATGCGTTCAACTGCTCAAAGCTCTGCTGAAACTTTTCTAACAACTCAAATTTAACATCTTTTTGAAGTAATCTTGTCATCAAAGTCGCAATCATCGAGAAACCTTTCACAAATCGTCTATAATAGCCAGCTAGACCCAGGAAACTACGAACTTCAGATACATTTCTCGGAGGTTCCAATCTATAATCGCAGAACTTTTGCTCGAGTCAACTCGATTACCCTCGGTTGAAACTATGTGTCCCAGAAAACCAACCTCTCGTAGCCAAAACTAACATTTGCTGAACTTTGCAAACAACTGTTTATCTCTCAAAGTTTGTAATATGATTCTTAAATGCTTGGCATACTCAGATTCATCATGAGAGTAAATCAAAATATTATCAATAAACACAACTACGAATCGGTCTAAGTACGACCTGAAAATCTGGTTCATCAAGTCTATAAAAACAGCAGGTGCATTTATTAGTCCGAAAGGCATAACAAGAAATTTGTAGTGTCCGTACCTTATTCTAAATGCAGTATTTGGCATATCCGAGTCTTTAACTTGCAACTGGTAATAACCCGATCTCAAATCAATTTTCGAAAACACTGTTGCCCCGTTTTAACTGATCAAACAAATCATCTATTCGTGGCAAAGGGTATTTATTCTTGATCGTTACTTTGTTGAGCTGTCGATAGTCTATACACATTCTCATCGTGCCATCTTTCTTTTTCATAAATAACACCGATGCACCTCAGGGAGAGAAACTTGGTCTAGCAAAACCTCTATTTGTCAATTCTTGCAACTGAGCTTTCAATTTTTTTAACTTTGTCAGAGCCATTCTGTACGGAGCTATCGATATCGACGTTGTTCCCGGTACTAATTCAATACCAAACTCAACTTCTCTGATAGGTGGTAAACCTGGTAACACTTCAGGAAATACATCTGGATATTCGCACATAATTGGTACTGATTCAATCTTTGTTTCTGTCACTTTCGTATCAAGTACATATGCAAGATAAGCTTCACACCTTTTTCTCACAAATCTCTAAGCTAACATAGACGAGATCACAACTGACAAACTATTCAAATCATCAGATTCAATTCTAATAGACTCATTATTCTGGCATTTCAATTCAATTGTCTTTCGTCTACAATTCACTATAGCCTCATGCATCGTTAGCCAATCTATACCTAGAATCATATCAAATTCATCAAATGGCAACAACATCAAATTAGCTGGAAAATAGAAATCTCAATGTATTAACAGACAATTCTTGCAGACTTTGTCAACCAAAACACATTTGCCTAAGAGGTTCAATACTCTAATCACGAATTCAGTAAACTCTACAGAAAAAGTTTTACTGGATACTAAATTCATACATATATAAGATTGAGTTGATACTGGATATATCAATGCAATCACATTAGCATCACAAAGAGTGAAAGTACTGGTGATAACATCTGGAGATGACGCTTCTTCGCAAGCGTGAATAGCTTAAGCTCTAGCAGGTGCTCAGGCCTTAGATCTCACAGTTGAATCATTTGTCGCCCCTCTACTACTACTTACATTTTCGGCAACTCTAGGTGGTCTACCTCTATTCGACATGTTACTTGGTCTCACATCCTGAACTTTACTTTTCTCATCCAACTTAGGGTAACCTCGGATGAAGTGATCTAACGAACCACATTTGTAACAAGCTTTATTATTTTTATTCCAGCATTCTCCGAAATGTCGTCTCCCACACTACTGATATTCGGGTTTGTTGTTTCACACATTGCAAACACTCGACACTGATGTAGCTTGAGCTTTAGAACTGGAGTATTGTTTTCTATGATCTTTGTTCGAATATTCATTTGAAGCATTTGGACAAGCGTATGGATCTCTGGATTTCTTTGACGAATATTGATACGGCTTACTCATTGATCTTTTTCTCAAGTCTCTAGCTTTTTCTGAATCTGCTTTTCTCTTTTATTTGCTAAGATCCTCGGCTTTACAAGCCTTTTCAACCAAAACAACAAATTCTTTCAACTCTAGAATTCTGACTAGTAGTTTTATATCTTCGTTCAACCCGTCAACGAACTGTTTACACATAATCTCCTCAGTAGACACATACTCTCGAGCATATTGACTTAACCGTACGAATTTTCTTTCATACTCAGTGACAGTTATGCGGCTCTGTTTTAATTCCAGAAACTCTTTATGCTTTTGATCAAAGAATCACTGACTTATATATTTCTTGCGAGAATCTGTCTGAAATAATTCTCAAGTAACCCGTTCTTTTAGAACCACAGATATCAACGTGTTCCACCATTGATAAACAGTGTCTCTTAGTAAAGATTCAACACATTTAATGCATTCATCAGGAGAACAAGACAATTCATCGAATACCTGAATCGTATTTTCGAGCCAAAACTCAGCTCTCTCAGTATCATAATCAACAGTAACTCAGAACTCTTCAGCCTCATGTTTACGTACCTTATCTACTGGCGGCTTATTCAACCGTATTGGATCTATAACTTGAGGAACAACAGGGATTTGTTGAGGAATAGATGGGGGTGGAGGTTGTTGAGCAGCCGGATTTGTTCGAACGAACTCTGTGAACCATCATTCATCATTTGGAAAAAGACTTGTTTAACCTCTCCCTCGTGGCTACTCGTTACAAGCCTAGAATCTGATAGCGTTGCCCCTTGAGCGGAAGCAGACGCATTACTCTCTACATCATCAGCTACAGCTCGTCTGGGATCCATTACTATACAAAAACACAATTTAAGCTGTCAAGAATCATCACACTATCGCAGGGCAGATATGGCATGTATAGCTAGACTCTCACACATGCTATGCTAGTTCTAGAATCGACTAAACTGTAGCTCTGACACCAATAAATGTAACACCCCTCACCCGTATTCACAGTCAGAATAGGGTTATGAGGTATTACCGATCAATTCACAATATATAACATACTTTTATAAAACATAAAGTATTCATTCTCTAAATCATATCACATAATCATATTGTCTCTTATAAGGGCCTACGAGGCCTTAAACATGCTTTAGAAGTAGTTTGAGACTAAACCGATAACATATAAAAATTTTGGAAACTTAGAAAAATTTTAAACATTCAAAGGTTAAATGCTCGTGTGAACAGGCCGTGTGCCTCACACGGCTCCAGACACGCTCGTGTCTCAGGTCGTGTGGAAACAGGGCATACATACTGACTTGGGTCACACAGCCGACCACACGCCCATGTGTCTAGCCCGTGTGCCCTTCGAAGTGGCCACACACGCCCGTGTGCTAAGCCGTGTACTAGGCTGTGCCAAACCTGTAGGGTATACTGACTTATGCAACATGGCCAAGTCACACGCTCGTGCGCTAGGCCATATGCCATTTAAGGGGTATATTGACTTGTGCCACACGGCCGGTCACACGACCGTGTGTGAGACCGTTGGAGTATACTGACTTCATTTTAATATCAACACTAGGGGACGCATGGTCGTATAACATGGCCGTGTGTCACACACGGCTGAGACACACGCCCGTGTCTCTACCTGTGTGGACAAAAATAGGCTATTTACCAAGCCATTTTGCCACTTCAAATTACCATCCACCTACATAACTCACATGGCACATAATAATAGCATAATTGGGCATTCCAAGCAACCAAATCAAGATCAAAACTTGCTTTCTCAATATCAATAATGCAAGTATCTAAATATTAAATTAGGCCATTCAAATTCATACCAAAAACTCGTCATCATAATCCATTAATGTGGCTACCATCAAATATGCATCATTTGCCTTATTTCACTAGCATATCAATACTCAAAATGCTACCATTTGATATCATAATACCTATCATCAACAAGCATCGCTATTTCATTTATCAACTCATAACATAAACTATTTTCACAATTATAAACACAACTCAATCAACCAAAATATGCCAACTTCCTAGGCTATATACAAACCAAACATAGATATTCATAAGCCAACTCAAATGGCTACATCATTCACCAAAATGACTCAAGCCTATACATGCCATATACCATATTTATACAACTCAAATGTACCAATTAGATGTCTGATAGTGCAAAGATGTTCCCAACGACTCCCAGATCCGAGCTATCCTTGATTCACTATAAAACATAGAAAAATAACACAAAGTAAGCTTCATAGCTTAGTAAGCTCGTATGTGAATAACTTAATTCATCAAATAAATACAAATCAACCAATTTACATAACATCACCATATACACATTAACTACAAACCTTTCTCATGTCTCAAAACATGATCAAATACCATATCATCGAACTTTCTCTATTTAATACTCGAATAGGTTTTGTACGTATCTATATCGCCTTGTACTAACCTCTTTCTCATCCACATCATTCCTTTACCCGTTGAAGCATTCAGAATAGAATTCGGATACTCAAGAATCTTAATCGATAAGTACCTATACCATGTCCCGAAACCAAATCAAGGTAACTTATCCCGGAGCACCTATACCATGGCTCGTAGTCAAATCAAGGTATCACTCGCACCCGTAGTGCCGATATCGTGGCTCGGAGCCAACACAATAACCTAATGACATGTCACTAGCATTCTAAACTATTCCTAAGGTTCAACAGGAAATTTATACTTGTAGATTTCATCGCCGAACATATCCGTAGAGGTGTATTCACAATTCAAATATTATACGTATCTCATAAACACATTTTATGCGATATCAAAGCATTTAACATATATTTATAATGAAATTACCACATACGAACTTACCTCTTATTCGGAATTGACGGATCGGATCAACTACTCGATAACCTTGCTTTTCCCCCGATCTAAATCCGAATTCTTTCTTTCTTGATCTATATGTATTCAAAATTAACTCATTTAATCATATATTTATTCAATTTAGTCCAAAAATACACATTTGGGCATTTTTACACATTAGCCCCTAAACTTTCACATTTAATTAATTTAGTCCCTATTTCACAAATACATAAGATTCACACAATTCAACAAAACCCAAGCTTGGCCGAATTACACATAGGTCCCTAGCAGCCCAAAACTTTCATTTATTTCACATTTCAACCAATTGCAAATTCACAATTTAATCCCTATTATGCATTTTCATCAAAAATCACTTAACAAAACATGTAAAACTATTATAAAAAATTCATATTTCATCTTCAAACACCAAAGAACACATAAACTCATCAATGGTAACTTTTAAAATCTTTAACAGTTTCGAAATTAAAGGTATGGGCTAGCTAGAAGACGAAGCAACGATTACAAAAACATAAAAATCATTAAAAATCGAGCTCAAACTGTACCTTAATCAAGCTTAGAGTTGGCCGAATATCTCAAGCCCTAAATAGCTTTCTTCTTCCTTTATTTTCGATTCAAAATGATGATAATATGAACAAATTTTTCTTTTTTTTATTAATATTAACCTTATTTATCAAATACCAAAATTAACCTTAATTATAAACATATAAAAACATATAACGGATGGCCATAATTGTCCACTTACACTACCAATGGTCTAATGTCATCATAAGGACCTTTGGTTTAATAAATCATAGCAATTAAACACCTTTAACAAATAGAATGCAACTTTTGCATTTTACGCGATTAAGTTCTTTTTCATAAATCGAGCAATTAAACAATAAAATTACTTCACGAAAATTTCATGCATACATGCTATCATGCTGTAAACACATAAAATAAATATTAAAATAATTTTTCGACATCGAATTTGTGGTTCTGAAATGATTATTTCGATTTAGCTAAAATCAGGCTGTTATAGTAATGGAGTTAAAAAATTCGATTGCCACGTGGTGCCAATCAAAATGTGTCGTGTGGCACTTAATGTTACTTAAAATAAAAATATTGTCTGGACATTGATCAACATGTTGATTGATTGTTAACCAATCATTGACCAAGTTGACCATCCACGTGGCACTACTAGAATGCACCACTAGAATGCACCACATCACCCTTCTTTTTTTAATATTATATAATATATTGTTTTAAAATGTAAATGTTTATACATAATATAATAATAATTCAATTTTTTTAAAAAAGTTTAAAAAATTTAAAAGTTTAAAATATATAAGTATAAATTTTAAAAAATCAAAATATTATATAGAAATTGAAAACTTATCAAATCTTATTTTTTAAGAAACTCTACATTCTACAATTTCAAATATATATATATATATATCTAAATTTCTAAAAATTTAAAACTTTATATATATTTTTATCCACTTTGTCTATTTTGGAAATTTAGAAATTTAGATATTTCTTTTGAATTTTTAGAGTTTAGAGTTTTTGAAAAAAAAATTGTGACAAATTTTCAATTTTTATATAATATTTTGATTTTTAGATAATTTTTATTTTTTCAATTTTATATAATATATTGGTTTTTTTAATTTATAACTATATATTTTAGAATTTTTTAAACTTTTAAAAACAATTAAATATTTATATATTATATATTATTTTTTACATTTTTAAATAATATTATATATAATACTAAGATATAAAGAAGAAAGGTGATGTGTACTTGGATAGTTAATTTGGTCAACACCGATCAATAGTGGTCAACGATGGTCAATGTCGGTCAACATCTAATCAATGGTGGGTGAATGTTTTTATTTTAAATAACCTTAAATGTCACATGACATACTTTGATTGGTTGAAACAGGGGCGTAGCCAGGGGGGCTGGCGTGGGCCTCGGCCCCCCTAAAATGTAAAATTGCTTAAAAGGCCCTTAGAATTTTTTTTAAAATTTAAATTAATAAAGGTAAAATTACACTTTGGCCCCCCTAAAATTATAAAAATTTAATTTAATCCTTTACAAATTATAAAGATATAAACTGTGAAAAATTAAAATTTTATCTGGCCCCCCTAAAAAATTATTCTAGCTTCGCCCCTGGGTTGAAAGGTCTCATATGGCATATTTTAATTGGTACCATGAGGTATCTAATTTTTTTAACACCTTTACAAAAAAAATTGAATCAATTAATAGAATAATAGTTTAAGTACCCATCTAAGATAAAAAAAAAATAGTATAACAAATAAAGTGGGAAAACATGTATTAAACTATTATGAAATGTCTATTTAAAATGATGATCTGATCGAGGTGACGAAAATTTTAAAATGTTAGAATTTATATTTTGGCTAAAAAGGAAAGGATTTGAATTGGTTTATTATCACCATTTTCAAATAAAAAATTAATTTAAGAAGCATTATTAATCACATATTCTAATTAATTAAATATTATAATTTTATTAAAAAGGTTAAAATAAAAATCAGGAAAAAAGTAATTAATTTTGTTCCCTTGCATGTTAGAATTTATGGTTCATACTGAATTTATGGGAATTCTAGATTCGAACAAGTTGGGGCCCAAAAAGATGGACGGTAAGCTTGAGTTTGAGGACACAGATGCGACGAAAATCATGAAAGGGGCAACATAGTCAAGTCCATTCACTAAAATCTAAACTATAAAATCTGACATACCCAAACCCAACAATATCAAAGCAACAAGAAACAGCACAAATGAGTACCATAAACAGCACCGCTTGTTTCTCTTCAGTCTTCCAAAACCCATCACAAACTGAATTTTTTCCTGCAAATTTCAAATGTAGGTTCAATTTCATGCTTCCCAAGAAGCAATCTAAAATGGGTGCTCCTAGAATTTTCTGTAACTTGTCTGAAACCGAGACTGGAATTGATGATAATCCCAGAAACAGTAAGGTTTCTGTGAGGTCCAAGAACAGGATGGAAGAGTATAACACTGCCATGAAGAAAATGATGAGGAATCCATATGAGTATCATCATGATCTTGGTTAGCTTTTTGGGTTTCAGTAGTTTTGGTTAATCAAATTGGTAGATTATGTTCTTTGGATAAACTTTCTTATTTTAACCCTAAAAGAGACATTTGTGTGCTAGAATCTGGATGTGTAAAGTTTTTTTTTCCTTCTTATTCTAGCTTGGGTTGTTTTTCTTAAGTACATAAAAAGTTGCTGCAACTTTATGGTAGTAGCCATCCATAAAAGGTAGATGTATCAACCAACTCGGTAATGCCTTAGCATGAGGATGGGGAAACGGTTATAGATGCTGGGAATTGAATTCTAAACCTATATTAGTAGCCATTACCATAAAAGTGATTGTATGAACCAAATTGATTATGCTTTGAGTTAGGGATGAAATTATATATTAATTAGGAATATGGATCTAGATCCATAAAGCACTTTTTGACTTTGGATTGTGTTGTATCATGTGACTTTTTGTAACTTTTTAAAATAGAATCATGCTTATTACAAAGAAAGGGTGTTGATTAAAATATTTAATGGAAGTAAGGAACTTTTCCTTATTTCTGGTATGACATCTTATCCATCTTCTGTTCATAACTTTTGATTTGTCTCCTCATTCTATAAGATAATCAGAAACCCTAGAGCTCAACTTTATTAAAATTGACTGTGGAAATCTCCTGTTTAAGTTTGCATTTTGCTAATGAAACTCCTGTTGCAGCATAACTCAGACCGACTGTTTCTTTTGGATATGATATATGTCTGACATGAGTATGATCAATGTTTTTTAAGTTCTCTATGTACCTGGGAGATCCTTGAAAGGTTCCATCTTTATATATTTGGATAGGTGTCGAACATGGTTGCTGGACACAAATAGTTCAATAAAAATGATGAGTTGAAGCAACATGGAAAGCTTGCCGTAACTGAACTGATTTATGCTAGTAATCCACTCTCTTCAATATGTCCGTTGCTTCCCAGCTTATCAACTAGATTTCCAAGTTTGATAGAAGGCAAACCAAGGAGTGTGTACAGTCTGATAAAAAGAAGATTTAGCAAAAATCTCTGTTGCTACGCTTCTTCATTTTGTTTTGTTGTTTTTTTTTTTTAATACTTGTGTTTAACATGTATTCAGACATAAGTATGGGGATATGATTTTTCTAGGATCCTCCAAATACATGGAAAAGCATAGTTAAACCCGTGTTTGAGTTGTACTTGTGTTCAAAAGTCAAGCAGAGTTTGAATAACTTAGGCAAAAAAAGATTAGTTAGGATCTCTACTACCTTAATCTACAAAGTGACATCTATCTAATAGAGCATTTGAATTTTTCCCCAAAACATTCTATAATGTGTATATATATTACAGCAATCTTTGCCATTATTCTCAAGCTAGGAATTATGCTCCATATGTTCATTTATCCCTAAACATAGTATCATCAAGAGAACAAGTTTATAGACCTGGTCTGGTACTGCATTTTGCAAACATTTGTATTCCTAGGTGTCCACTTCTACATTTCAGCACTTAATCTTTCAAGACAATGCCACCTCTTCTTGATCTGTGATAGTTAATATTACAGACAAAAAGTGTGTTTGCTGTGTGAGTACCCTTGTGTTAGTGTTCATGGTTGTAAGTACTTGCATTATAATTTCCAATAGAAAAACTGAATATCAAGGTAGTCATACATGTTGATCAATTATTCTGATGATCCATGTCTTGTTTTTCAGGTATGAACTACACACTGATAACTGACAATTTGATTGTCGGCTCTCAGCCCCAGAAACCCGAAGACATAGATCATCTGAAACAAGAAGAGAAGGTGGCCTATATACTGAACTTGCAGCAGGACAATGACATCGAGTATTGGGGAATCGACTTGCAGCCTATAATCAAAAGATGTCGACAACTTGGAATTCATCATATGAGAACACCTGTAAGGAAAAATTTCTTACACTTTATAATAATTTATTCATTCAGGAAAAAATGAATCAGATCAACAACACTCCTTAAATGAAGTTTGAACGACTTCTAGGAAATGTAGGCTTCATTAAAGAAAATTATCGGTCCTGTTTGGATATCATAAACAAGTGAATCAAATGATAACTTGTAAGTTTAATGTTTTTGGATGCTTGAATTGATCCTGCTATCTTATGCATTGATAGGCAAGAGACTTTGATCCAGATTCCTTGAGAAATATATTACCTAAAGCTGTTTCTTCATTGGAATGGGCCATTGCTGAGGGAAAAGGAAGAGTATATGTGCACTGCACAGCTGGTTTAGGGAGAGCTCCAGCAGTGGCTATGGCATATATGTTCTGGTTCTGCAGCATGAATGTAAGTATTCTACATTGCATCATACACTTCCTCTAATTCTACCTACGTTGCTCCAACTCTTTTTTTTTTTTTTTTTTTTTTTGAAGTACTCATATTTGATGCGTTTCCGGACAAGGGTATAAGAGATATGATCCTCCAAGGAGTCAAGAACCCTCAAAATACATAGAAAAATATTCTATGTTCGCCACATACTCATATTCAACTCTTCTACCTGAGTCCAAATAAAATAGATTCTATAACATAATTGTCTTTAGCTTACGAAGTTTCATTGCTTGGTATCTGTTAAAACTGTCAGCTAAATACAGCATTCGAAGCACTGACCTCAAAACGACCTTGTGGACCCAATAAAAGAGCAATACGAGGAGCCACCTATGATCTGGCTAAGAATGATGCATGGAAGGAGCCCTTTGAAAATCTTCCTGAACATGCTTTTGAGGGCGTAGCAGATTGGGAGAGGAAGTTGATTCAAGACCATGTTCGTTCCCTCCGTGGAACCTGATTATCTCAGTTAGCATTCTCTTAAAGCCTGTTCACAAGCGCATGGCTGACAAATCCGCAAAATCTTAGGCATTGCTTGTGGGATGTTGAAGCTGATCTCTCCAGGGACTATTTTCCTGACTGAATAGCAAATTACTTGGTCAAATCATAAATATGATCTTATTTTTATAGAAAGTATTTGTCATAAACCATAAATAAAACATAGAGAAGTACAAAAAACACGGAATATTCCATGTTCAAAGCATGGTTTATATGCTATTGAAGCTAAATTTTTTAGGTTCATCACTTGAATGATCTCTCTGGTGATTCATGTTACATATATTGTACCATTATCAGATATATTCAGATTGTGCTTATCAGGATGCAAGCTCGATCGAGTTCATTTTTGAAGATCTCGATTTGACTTAAACTCATTTGATTAGGTTCATCTACTTAATAAAACAAGAGTTTGATTCTCATGTTCGACTTTATACTTGGTTTTATGCTTAATCTTGAACGTAAGTTTAAGTTTGAATAGGGATTTTTTTGTTGAATGCTAAATAAAAATAGAAAAACCTAGTTTGACTCGTAAGCTACTCAAGCTAGATCTTAGAAGCTAGATATAAAAAAACCTTGAACACAAGTTTGGCTTGCTGACAATGACCTAATTAAATTTGAGTTTTTTTTCTCCCTTGAGTCTTGTTTGAGTAATTTATATGTAAACATCTTGTAAAACAAATCCTTAAAACTGATCTCAACAATTGCATTTCGAATGCACAAAAATATGGTATACTAAACAATATATGTAAGCATATTGTAGACATTCTTGCCAACTTCAACACCAAGTTGTACAAATATTTTATTACACAAAAATCTGGTACACTGAACAATATATACAAGCATATTGTAGACAAATTCTTGGCAACTTTCAACACCAACTAGAAGTACTAATATCTCTCTTTTTCTTAAAGAAAAGGGGAAAAATAAAAAAAGGTAACTAATGTTGCTGGAATCTCATCCTAAGATGAAACAGGTAACCTTTTGGGCCATAAGATTTTGCTAAAACTAGGAAAGAAGGTTATTGATGAATGAAGAAGAAAGCTACTGCATACATCCCAGGAAAAGTAAATAACTTGCAAGCAGTCATAGATTAGCAGAATATAGTGCACAAAAATGGAAACCTCTTACAGCAAATGAAGATGTCAAACTGTGCGGTAGCTTTTATACTGTTTAGGTAAGAAAAGCCACCTCACAGTTGCATATTTCTAAAATTCTATAAAATGCAATAAATAGAGAGAACAAAGGAGTCATTCCATTTCTACTCATTTTGATCATAAAGACAAATTCACATCTTTCAGACTTGTTTAATTTTGTTTATACACTTCCAAATTTCAAAATTAATTTTTCATACTTACAGGTCTGAAATTGTCTCAATAATTTCAGAATCACCTCCTTCCTTCTCCATATGCTTCCCAATGCTATGTAATATCTCATAAATCTCCACTGTTCTCATGGAAGATGAATCTCCTGAGAAGAAAACATCAACTTTATCCCTCAGTTCAATCCAACTACATCCAGGGGTTTTCTTCAATCCCTTTTCTTTCATTGTTGCTCGGATGTTTGCAGCTTTCTCCCATGATTCAGCGTCTCCATACAAATGTAACAATTGAACATAATTGCTGCCCCTGTCTGGTTCCAGTTTCAGTAAGTAGTGAGCTGCCAGTTCACCAAGCTCCAGATTTAAATGGGTTCGGGAGGCACACAACAGACTCAACCAAACACTCCTATCAGGTTCAATGGTCATGGATTTTACAAAATTATAAGCATCATCTAAACGTCCAGCACGGCCAAACAGATCAACAATGTTCACATAGTGCTCCATTTTAGGTTCAACCCCATGCTCCGCTCTCATGGATTGAAATATCTTGTGGCCTTCATCAACTAAGCCAGCATGATTGCAAGATGAAATCAGGGAAAGAAAAGTAACATCATCAGCTTTGATTCCACTGTTCTTCATCTCATTAAATAATGACAATGCTTCAGTGCAATTGCCATGAGATCCATAGCCAGAAATCATGCAATTCCATGTAACTAAATCTTTCTGAGACATGTTCTGAAATATATACTCAGCATATCTTAAGAATCCACATTTAATATACATATCCATCAATGCATTCTCCAGATGAATATCAGATTCGATCTCTAGCCTAACAACATATCCATGGATAATCTTTCCATTTAGTAAAGCTACTGTGGATGAAACTGCAGTGAGAATGCTTGTAATGGATATAGAGTCTGGATAAAAACCATGCTGAATTATCTTAGAGAAAAGCTTTATAGACTGGTCAGGCAGACCATTTCGGCAATAGCTTGATATCATGGAATTCCAAGCAACAAGATTTTTGTCATGCATATCTGAGAATAAACGTTCAGCCATACCCAGGAAACCACATTTCGAATACATATCAACAAGGGAAGTAGCAACATAAACATCTTGGTGCAAACCACTTTTGATAACATATCCATGGATCATGCACCCTGAATCTACATTCTCCAATCCTGTACATGCGTTGATGACACTTGACATAATATCAGAATCTGGTCTTACTCCTCCATCTGCCTTCATTTTTCCAAAATAATCTAAAGCTTCTCTGAACTTCCTATTTTGACAAAAACCTGATATCATCGAACCCCAAGCAACCACGTCCTTTTCCCTCATTGTGCTAAGAATGAAATTAGCATCACCAACACTGCCACATTTACAGTACATGGTCAGCAATGCACTCTGAACTGCAGTACTATTCTCTATAGGCCTCTTCACTAATTCTGCGTGAACTGACCGCCCAACATTATATATTCCAATCATACTGCTACATGATAAAACATTAGATATTGTGAAAGAATCAGGGGTTATTGCATTATATCTCATCTTGTTGTAAATTTCAAAAGAGGCAAAAGAATATTTATTACAAACAAAAGTTGATATCATAGCATTCCATAACTCAATTCCTTTATCCAATACCTGACGGAAAACATTTTCAGCATCTTCAACAAATTGGCATTTTCCATACATGCTCAATAAAGAAGTATAAACAAAAGGGTTATTTTCAAATCCCATTTTGATCAAATCACAATGAACTTGCCTCCCAAAATCCACAACATCACCATACACACAGGCACTCAAGGAACTACTAAACGATTCTGATACAAACTTAACATTCTCAGCTTTCATTAAAGAATACAACTTTAAGCTCCATTCCCATCCTCCATTCTCGAGAAAACCACCAATCATTACATTCCAAACAACCACATTGCTCTTATCTTCCAAATGGTCAAATACAAACCAGGCCTCCATTATTCGACTACAACTCGAATACATACCAATCAATGCAGTTTCCAAAAAGGGATCACTCTTAAAGATATGCCTAACAATGTAGCCATGAATTTGCTTTCCTTCCTTAAACCCCAAAGCACCAAGAAGAATAGAAAGTGAGTAAGCATCAGGAAGTACCCCAAGCGCCTGCATTTTGTTAAAATGAGCCAAACCCAAATTTATTTGACCAAATTTGAGATACCCATCAAGCAAAGAGTTCCATAAAGTGACATCTTTAACAAAGCCTTCTCTTGTAACCGTTTCTTCGAACACATTAACTGCAGAAGAAAATGACCCACATTTGGTGTACATGTTTATAAGTGAAGTTGTGATATAAGGGTCGGAGTGGAGACCCACTTGGATGATTGTGGAATGGAGTGTTTTTCCGTAGTTGAGGTTAGAGAGGAAAGTGGAAGCTTTAAGAAGAGAGGGAAAAGTGAAATTGGTGACTGAAAGTGGAGAAACAGAGAATAGCTGTAAGGCTTTAGTGAATTGGCCATGTTGAATAAAGGCCTTGATGTTGGAATTGAATAACGCTGGGTTAAGATGGGAGGTTTCATAGTGTGAAAGCTGGCGTGAAAGGCGTACGGTTTGATGCATTTCTGCATTGTTTCGAGCAGCTGCCACAATGAGGAATGAACAACGGCGGAGATAGCAACCACTTCGACTTGCGAATCTATCCTATCTATCTTTTATGCTAACATTAATAACCTTTATTTTATTAAAGTGGTTAAATTTTTATCTTTTCTTAAAGGGTTAAAAGTATAATTTTATTATATACTAATTTAAAATTTTAAAAATTATAAGAAAATTAAAAATAAATTTTTATCTTTTCTAAAGGTTATACTTATTATAAAATTTATTATTGATTTAATGTCACAATTTAACCGAATACGAATTCAGTTGAGAATATATGAAAATACCCTTAATTTATAATGTTTGTCATTCTATATCTTAAAAGAATAGAAAAATAAACATACACAATAAGATTTTATATATTTTATTTGTTTTATTATTTATTAGGAGTTATTTTAAAATGAGGAATATCTTATTTCTCATTGTTTATAGAGACGAAGATGAAGTCAAAATAACAAATGTTTTTATTTTACCCATTTATTATTTTCCCATTTTTACAAATTATATAATAGTTTTTTCCTAAAATTAAGAAGTATTTTGTAAAACAAATCAAATAGGTAATTCGCAAGTTGTGATTTGTGGAATTTTTTTAAGATGTTAACTTTTGGGGGTAATTTAGGTAAAAGGAAAATAGATACCAACATAAAAAATATATATATATATATATATAAAATTTAAATACCATTTTATGATTTAAGTCAATATACATGTTAAGTTGTACTTGCATACTCCATTGCAATTCAAAATTATTAATATAATTGTCGATTGAGTCTTAGCTTAACTGGCGTCGATATTGGTACTAGTACAAAATGATATAAGATCGAGTGTGTTGAAACTCATTATCCTCTTATTAAAAGTTGGGAAGAGGTTATTAGTAGTTCTAGATATTATAATAAAAAAAACAAAAGACTAAAAATTATGATGCTACATTTATATGAAAGGAATTAAATAAAAAAATCACTAAATAATTTGCTAGTTACAAATTAAAGCAATTTTATATGTATTGTTTTTACAAATTTTTATTTTAAAAAACATCGTATAACATTTCAAGTTATTTTATTTAAATATTTTAAGTGGAAATCATTTCAAACTTTAATCATTTCAAGTTCATATTAATATTTTATTATGTCAAATCAAGTTAGAATTTTTTTTAAAAAATAACTTAGGTTAAGAAAAAAATCAAGATATCAAAAATCGACCTTAATCATTGTATTTTGATGGTTTTTAGAAATCAAGTTAAAAAATTTGTGGTAAAAAGAACTAGATTTTAATTTTATTTTATTTGTAATTAATTTTTATTTATGAGGTAAAAATAAATAAATTATAAAATAGTAAAAAAAATTAACAATTCTATATGAAAAATATTTTTCAAAACAAATATATAAGAGTTATTGATTATTTTTTATTTATTTGAAAAATTATTATTTAAAAATATTTATGAAGAAAAATTTGAAATTTAATCAAATAATACGATAAAAATTTCAAAATAATTTTATAGTATTTGTTTGGTCAAAAAGTGAAAAAAAAGAAGAGAAATGATTAATTATAATTTTTAAAAAAATAAATTAAGGATAATGTTAAATTTAACCATTAATATTTATAGATTTAATTTTTTTGGTTTAATGATAAATTTAGTACTTAATATTTTTATTTTTTTCAATTTGACTCTTATTTTTTTCAACTAATTCTGGTAAATAGCCTTTCAAAAAGATTCAAATATATATATCATAATAACTTTTTTGGCCAACTTTATATAAAAAAAATTATTTTAGCTCTGTGTTTAATTTTTTGCTTCTTTTAGATATTGAACTTGTATTGTTTGTCAAATCACCCTAAAACTAACAAAAAAAGTTAGCGTTTATTAATTTTGTTGGCATTGCCACGTGTATGACACGTTAAAAATTAATTAATTTTTTTAAAATTAAAAAATTAAAAAATATATACTTTTTATACTTTTTAAAATTTGAAATATTTTTTAATTTTTAAACTTTAAAAATTAATTAATTGTTTACTTGGTCTCACCATGGCAATCCACGTATATGTCGCATTAGCAAAGTTAATAAACGTTAACTTTTCTATCCATTTTAGGGTGATTTGATAAATAACACAAGTTTAAATGTTGAAAAAAGTGAAAAATTAAATGGAAAGCTAAAATTACCTTTTTTTTTTAAGTTAGAAGGTTAAATAAGTCATTATGCCTATTTCAACAAAAATGCTAACTAAAACATTTTTAACAATGTTGGCATGGTAGCCTGCCTGTAATCTAAGTGTATTTCATGTTGACATGACACTGTTTGTCTTATATGGCACATTAACAAACAATTTAAAATTTATAGAAATATTCAAAATATAAAAATTTTAAATTGTTGTTGATCAACACATTAAGTAACGAACAAGTAAAAAAATAGTGGAAGAAATTGATAAATTAAACACAAATTTAACGTGGAAAAACCTGTAACAACCCAAACTCGGCCCAAACGCTTTGGCCGAATCTGGTTTGCTACTTAGAAAATATTTGGAAAAGTTTGGAAAATTTGATGTTTTAGTAAAAGATACTTATTTTTGGTTGAAACCTTTGAGGTGTATAAAACCCATATCAACAATATTTTGGAAAATATTATTTGGGTCAAGTTATTATAAATTTATAAGTGGGCCCGATGGCCCGTTAAAAACAATTTCGATTTAACTTGGAAAACATGTGATTTTTAATTAATAATACCAACAGGTTTAAAACAAATATTCAACATATGCAAAATAATAAAAATAAAGTGTCAGGAGGCCTTATTACAATCCAAATAAAATATAAACCGGAAATAAAATATCAAAACTTAAAATCAAGTTCATTAAATTTTAATTCACTGCATGGTCACCTCGAGTCCACCCGGCTCCACATCCGCGATCTACGTGTCACCTGAAAAATGTAAAGGAGAAGGTGAGTCACCAAGACTCAGTATGTAACCCTTCCCTCGGTTTTAAACATGTTCATACACATCATATAACAGATTAACAGGCAAAACATCATATATCCCAACCTAGCCACCATACGCCTCTCGTCTACCCGTTGTGGTACCAAACCACCGGTGGTGCCAAACCACCGTGACATATAGTCACGATGTGCTACCAAAGCACCGTGTCCGTAGACACGAATCGGGTGATGGGGCCAACCCATCGTGTGATACCAAATCACCGCGCAGATTTATCCCATATCTCAAGTGGGGCCAACCCACGGTGGTATTAACCACGAGGATAAGTCGCTACTTGAGGTGCCAAACCTCGGAGGTACCAAACCTCTGGTGACCGTAGTCACGATGTGTTTACCAAAACACTCGGTGCCGTCGCCACGATCAATCAATACCCCCTCTCTCGTATAACCCCACATAAATAAACAATTACCAACAGATCATCATATGTATCATATGTATCAATAAGCCATGCTTCCCAAAAGCATTAAATAATCTCACATTAATAGAGACTTACGGAATCCTCACTTGTACCATTAAGGTACCAAATGCGCATCTATAACAAACAGATTTACATACACGATATTTAACACAATCTATTAATCGCTATAAGTGTGTATGTACACACACATTACTACGATAGTCTTAAATCCCGAGAAGAAACGTTGGTCACCACGGATCTATCCGTCCTATATTCGACCAAAAGCATGGGTTAGTCTTATGGCCTATTCGGCCAAATCCAAAATATTCAAAGGGTTAATATTTAACCCGAAAGCCTTACCTAACACCCTTGAGTACTAGCCACCAAGTGTTTCGCTTCCTAATCGGCAATCATTAAGTTAGTAGCCTTCTACTTAATCGAATATCATGAATAAAGAAAACAGATCTTACCACCTTACCCCAAAACCGATTGCTCCAAAGCAACGGGTTCACCTGCTTGCTTCCAAATCCGAAGGCCCTATATTTTAATCAAGCGATTAGTAGCCTTAACAGTCATTGCCGAAATAGTCACTTACCAACCTCCAAGTCGACAAGAAGAGAAAAGAGAATCCTAGACATTCGGCCTAACATACTTACCCTCCAAATTCGATTAGAGAATGCTTCCCCCTCCTTGTTCAGTATTCGGCCAAGGTTCCAAAAAAAAGAGAGGGTTTTTTTCTTTTATCGGTTTTTGGGAAAATAATCAAAGAATAAACAACAACTAATGAAGGCTAGCCGAAAATTGAGAGAAGAGACTAAGAGATGGAAGTGGTTCTTAACTTTGAAGAAAGAAAAGAAATCAGATGGCAACTAGTTAGGAGAATTTCGGCTACTAAAAAAAATTCTAAAAAGAATTTAAGATGGTAGATGGGGGTTTATATAGGATTTCGGCACCCCCCTTCCTATTACTTGCCGTCCACTCTTCCTAGGGAGAGTTCAAATTTCGGCAAAACTCTTACAACCTCTCTTGGCCACACATTTGTATTAATTCAAAATTAAATTGAATTAATCTCCATTTAATCAAATAATCTAATAATATCCAAATAATATCCCTTTAAAAAAAAAATACTTGATTATCTCATGATAATTCATTTAAAATAACATCCTTATTATCTCCATTTATCTCTTCAAAATCCATAGAATTTAAGAAATTAAAAATGCTCATATTATCTCTAAATAATAATAAATAAAAGAGTTTAAAGAGAGGAAGACTCTCCCCCCTCATGCAGTCCCTTTAAAAAGCAAAAAGAGAAAATGTTGCGACTCAGACCAAGGCTCTCCTTGCTCCCCTTGTGGCGTCACATGCTAGCTCTTAAGTGGGCTTCTTTTGCCACTTTACCAAGGGCTTTTTAGTGTCAAATTATCCCCACTTGTTCTTTTAACACCCTTCGCTAAGGCTCCCTACCTTTTAAGTTAAAAACTGAAATTTTCTATTAAACCGAGCCAACTCAAAGTCTTAAATTACGCTCTATTATTCCATAGATAATACCGCAATAGTTCATACATGGGAAAAATAGTTAAATTCCAAATAACCCCATTTTTGGGATGTTACAGATTCTACCCCTTAAAATAAATTTCGTCCCCAAAATTACTTAACTAGAAAAGGTGGGGTATTGTTTGCCATCATTACATCCTCGGTTCCCACGTAGCTTCCTCTCAACCATGGTTCCGCCACGCACCTTCACCAAGGGCACCGACTTCCTACGTAGAACCTTCACGCCTCGGTCTAAGATCTGAATCGGTTCCTCCTCAAACGATAAATCTGAATTCACCTCGATTTACGCCATCGCACCACGCGTCGCGATGGGTCCGACCGATACCGCCTCGGCGATTGATACGTGAAAAACATCATGGATCTGGTTCGGTTCGCCGGGTAACTCAAGCCGGTGCGCCATCGTCCTACTCGCTTAATCACCGTATATGGCCCGATAAACCTTGGGCTTAGCTTCCTTTCCGTCCAAATCTTAACACCTTTTTCCAAGGCGACACTTTCAGAAAACCTTGTCTCCTACCGCATACTCCATTTCCTTGCGTTTTAATCGGCATAGGATTTACGCTGTCCGATGCTTCCTTCAAAGTGAGACCGAATCACCTTAACTTTATCCTCTGTCTCTCTCGTCACTAACTCGACCCAAAATCATGCGTTCGCCTAATTTCGTCCAACACGTCGAGTCGACGACATTTCCGCCATACAATGCTTCGTATGGTGCCATCCGGATACTTGCACGATAGCCGTTGTTGTAGGCGATTCGCTAATCTGTAGAAATTCCTCCCAACTACCACTAAGTCCAAGACACAACCTCTTAACATATCTTCCAAGATCTCAGATCACCCTTTCCGATTGTCCGTCGATCGTGGATGGAAAGCGGTACTAAAATCCAACCGTGTGCCCATAGCTTGATGCAAGGCTTTCCAAAACCTTGACGTGAACTCCGGGATCCCTATCCGAGATGATTGATGTTGGAACCCCATGCAATCTTACTATCTCCGAGACGTGCTGACTTAGCTAGCTTCAAGAGAGAAATCCATCCTCACCGGTATGAAGTGAGCCGACTTAGTTAACCGGGTCTACTATTACCCAAACCGCGTCTTTCTTCTCGGGCGTAAGGGGTAGCCCACTAACAAAACCCATAGTGATCCGTTCCCACTTCCATTGGGGAATCTTCACTGTCAAGCAACCCCGACGGCAATCGATGATGTTCACCTTAACTTGTTGACAAGTCGGACACTTACCAACAAACTCATTATTTCACGCTTTAACCCGGGCCACCAAAATCGCTTCTCTAAGATCTCTATACATCTTGCTTCCTCCCGGATGCATAGCGTAGGGCTGCTATGTGCATCCCGGAGAATCTTTTGCCTCAACTCCACATCCTTTGGCATACACGCTCGCCTCTGAAAGCATAACACTCCATCACTAGACAAAGTTATAACCTTCCAAACCACCATCCCGAACTTGTGCTCTCTTAGCATTCAACCCTTCATCCATCGATCGCTTTTTCCTTAACCTCCTCGATCCATGTTGGCTTAACTCAAGTTCCGCCAATAGACTTCCATCATCATATAGACTTAACCGAGCAAACATTGCTCTTAAGTCCGTCATCACTACCTTCCGCTCAACGCGCCGGCTACCACGTTGGCCTTGCTCGGATGATACTCGATTGAACAATCGTAATCCTTCAAAAGTTCGATCCACCGACGCCGCCTCAAGTTAAGATCCTTCGAGTCAAGAGATACCTCGGACTCTTGTGATCTCAGTATGAACTATCGACTTCTCCCCATAAAGGTAGTGTCTCCATATTTTCAGAGCGAAGACGCATCGCTGCTAGCTCTAAGTCGTGCGTTGGATAGTTCAATTCATGAGGTCTTAATCGACGTGATGCATAGGCTACTACCTTCCCTTCCTCAGATCAAAGACACATCCCAACCCAGTATGGGACGCATCACAATAAACGGTGAACAATTTTCCCGCCTCTGCCGCACGCACCAAAATCGGAGCTTCCACAAAATTTTCCTTAGGTTATCGAAGCTTTCTTGCTTCTTCTCCGACCATACAAATGGGACTCCTTTTCTTAGTAGCCGTCAATCTGCGCGATCGAGAGAAAATCCTTCTACAAACCTTCGATAATACCCCGCTAGACCTAGGAAACTTCGATCTCTCGCATCGACCTAGGCGGTTTCCAATCCAACACCGCTTCAATCTTGCGAGGTCCACTCTAATCCCTTCCGTGACACTACGTGACCTAAGAAAGCTACTTCCCTTAGCCAAAATTCACACTTACCGAATTTGGCATATAATCGCTTCTCCCTTAGTACTTGCAACACTATTCGCAAATGCTCGCTCATGCTCCTCCTCCGTCTTAGAGTACACCAAGATGTCGCCAATGAATACTACGACGAACTGGTCTAAGTATTGCTGGAACACCCTATTCATCAAGTCCATAAACGCCGCCGCGTTGGTCAACCCAAATGGCATCACCGTAAACTCGTAATGTCCATACCGGAGTTCGAATGCCGCCTTGTGAACATCAACCTCCTTTACCTTCAATTGATGGTAGCCCGACCTAAGGTCTATCTTTGAAAACACCGCGGCACCGCTTCAGCTTGGTCAAACAAGTCATCGATCCGAGGCAACGGATACTTGTTTTTGATCGTTAACTTGTTTAATCGACGGTGAGTCGATGCACATCCGCATTGAACCGCCCTTCTTCTTGACGCGAACAACACAGCGCGCTCCCACGGAGATATGCTTGGTCGAATGAACCTCTATCCAAGAGCTCCACGAATTTGGGCCTTCACTCCACCAATTCCTTTGGTGCCATTCGGTATGGTGCTATAGACACGGTCTGCCGCCCGGGTAGCAAGTCAATACCGAATTCAACTTCCCGATCTGGAGGCGGACACGGAAGTTCTTCCGAATACGTCAAAGAAATTCTCCAACCGTTCGAACCTCAACTCATCGACTCCTTAGCTTCCAAAGCACGGATCCGAACCAAATATGCCTCGCAACCTTTCTTAACCATCCTTTCGGCCTTCAAGGCCGACACCACATGGATAGGTAATTCCTTCTATCACCTATCATAACCACTTCATCACCTCACCGCCTTAAGCACCATGCGCGCTTAGCGCGCGCAATCCAAATTCGCTTTGATACTTAGCTAGCCAATCCATTCCAAGGATCAAATCGAACTCTCCAGAAAGGTAGTTCCATCGGATCGGCTACAAATACGACCCGCTTGGAGTTCTAGGGGTACCTCTTTATAAAGTTTGTCTACTACTACAGAGTGTCCTAGGGGGCTTAGCACAGTCATCTTCCTAAGAGTAGTCTCAGAATCTAGGTCCATAGTTCCTACCACACTACTAGCAATGTACGAGTGCGTCGAACCCACATCAATCAATGCAACATAAGGTAAACCAAATATTAGAAACGTACCGGTTATGACGTCCGGTCGTCTCCCCTCCTCACGGCGCCTCACAGATGCGAGACTAAGCCAGCCGCCTAGCCTCTGTGTTACCCGAACCTCGGCCACGAGTTCCACGACCTCGGTTGAAACCATTGTTTCCTTTGCCATTACCCCGACCCTCTGTCTTTGGTCAACATTTACGCCTGAGCGCGATTCGACCTTTTCCGGATCGATCCTTAGCGCCTTTGAGGATGCCAGATCCCTTACCGATGCTCCAAAGACCCACACTCAAAACAACCTTTGTTACCGGTCCAACAACTCCCCAATGGGTTTTTCCACAGCGGTTGCATCGAGTTGGCCTTTGATTAGTAGTCGTGGGCCTCACTGGGTCTGATTGGCCCACTCTGCGCCTGCCCGCTTCGAGCATTAGTGCTACCCGATCCAAATGACCCAAATCCTCTTTTCTCGTTATTCTTGCTATAGTTTTGCCTTACAGCCTCCTTAATCCTTCCGGCCACCTTGGCTTTCTCCACAAGAGATGAGAACTCCCAACTGCTGCGGGGCAATTAGTAATCTCGGATCATCTCGAGCCTGATCCTCAAAGCGGACACACGCTCATGTTCGGTGGCTACGATTCCTCCGGCATACCTACTTAGCCTTAAAAACTCACCTCATACTCGGCCACCGACTTAGTTCCTTGCACTAGACCAAGGAAGGCTTTCCTTTGAGCATCGGTGTAACTAGTGCCCACATACTTCTTCCGAAAGGCCGCGTCTTAAAGTAGTCCCACGTGAGATCATCGGCCGCGGCTCCATCCCGGTGTCACCACCATCACGTACGCTTCATCCTTTAGAAGCGACACCGCCCCTTTCGACTTCTCCTCGTCGGTCGGTCGAGATCATCCATGACCCTTCCGTAGATTCCGGTAATATTCTCATGCGACCTGGGTGCCACTCTCACGAGACACCACGGAATACCTCGGCCCGTTAGGCCGACTTCGCTCGGAAGCAGACTTCCGAGCTCCCAAATTCCCACCAGCCCGGCCACCATCTCCAAAACTCGCAAAACGACTTGCGACCACGACCTCCTGCACGCCGGTGCGGTCTCGCTCGCCGGCCACGAAAGTAGGAGGTGGTGGTGGCGGTGGTACCTCGTTTTCCAAACCTTGACCTGTCCTGCCGGGTTCAGACACCGTCATCCTACCCCTACCGCGTCCACGACGTCCACGTCCTCTAGAACTCATTCTATCTATCGCGCTTTTAATCGATTAAGAAAATTTTATGTGTTAGCATTTGTTTCACTTTCTTATTCATGAAGAAATTTTATGAAATGAAATTTAATTAGGGATTCTTTCGAGCAAACAAGGTTTCAGTCTTCTATCCTAGTTCACACAAAGAGTTCATACATCCATTCCTTAATGCTTTCCATACCTATTCACTCTTCGGACATTTCTGCCCATTTCCTAACCTAGGGGTATTTTCGTCATTTTTCCTACAGGGGTATTTTCGTAATAAAAGGAATTTTAAAACTTTAATAAAACATGTCATTTTGAAATTCCCAAAATTGGAGGATATTTATGAAAATTTGTAAAATTGTAATCGTTTTGAAACCAGGGTATTTTGGTAATTTTGTCAATCGAGGCAATTTTGTCATTTTGATAAATCGGGGTATTTTCGACGGTTGTAAAACTTTGAGGTCCTTTCTGAAAGTTTTCCTTTTCAAATAGTGATGTTGGTAAAGTTTTCCAAAGATCGTGTCATTTCTGAATTTTCACAAATTGAGGCGTTTTAAGTAATTTTCTAAAACCAAAATTTTTCAGTGTTGATTTGCAAAACTAAGTTGTTGGATATTTGTAAAGTAGTCAAAATTTCGAGCAAAACCATTGAACGGATTTTTATGAGTCGGGGCGTTTTAGTAATTTTACCACAAGGGCATTTTTGTAATTTTCCAAAAATTTGAGTTTTTCTGGGAAACGTTGCAAATATGAGGTTTTCTCAAAGAGTTGCTTTGCAAGAGGTTTGAAAACATTTGAGTTGTTGTTGTTTCGCTCGCTTTTGAAAACATGGCTAATTCCTTTTTCGGGTTTTAGTCATTAGGTTTAACTTATGTGAGAGCCCTCTTGGTCGTGGGGTGAACCAAAGCTACGCACTGTGCGGATTCGAGTGAAGAGGAGGTGGGTCACGCGGACCGCTTAAATACCAAGCTCTCACCGAACCTTTCTAGACATGCGCACGAGGTTGCCACACCACCAGGCCTCACGAGTTAGGGTGAGCCAAAGCTACGCACACAGGGATACTGCGAAGAGGAGGTGAGTCACACTGATCGCTTAAATACCGAGCTCTTCCGATCCAATCCTCGACATGCGTCACGGGTTTACCACACCCTAGCTCACTTGGCTAAGTCATAGATTGGTTTAGTTCTTTAATGTCTTATGTTCGGTTCATGTGTTTGAGTAATCTAATCCTGTGGGTTCAAGTCCTATAAATCTATCTACGTTCCATACTTCCTACCCTTCTACGAATATAATTCACCAAGAGGTTGAAAGTACTTACACCGGCGGATCGGTCTGCAGGAGACTCGGGCCATCTTCTTTCAAAATCCAAAAATTATTTCATAAGTCCTTTTAAAACATTTTTGGGCCTTGGGCCCCACACCGTAGAGCTTTGAACTGGGCTCTGATACCAATTTTGTAACAACCCAAACTCGGCCCAAACGCTTTGGCCGAATCTGTTTGCTACTTAGAAAATATTTGGAAAAGTTTGGAAAATTTGATGTTTTAGTAAAAGATACTTATTTTTGGTTGAAACCTTTGAGGTGTATAAAACCCATATCAACAATATTTTGGAAAATATTATTTGGGTCAAGTTATTATAAATTTATAAGTGGGCCGATGGTTGTTAAAAACAATTTCGATTTAACTTGGAAAACATGTGATTTTTAATTAATAATACCAACAGTTTAAAACAAATATTCAACATATGCAAAATAATAAAAATAAAGTGTCGTGAGGCCTTATTACAATCCAAATAAAATATAAACCTGGAAATAAAATATCAAAACTTAAAATCAAGTTCATTAAATTTTAATTCACCTGCATGGCCACCTCGAGTCCACCCGGCTCCACATCCGCGATCTACGTGTCACTGAAAAATGTAAAGGAGAAGGTGAGTCACCAAGACTCGATATGTAACCCTTCCCCGGTTTTAAACATGTTCATACACATCATATAAATGATTAACAGGCAAAACATCATATATCCCAACCTAGCTGACCATACGCCATGCTCACCCCCGTTGTGGTACCAAACCACCGGTGGTGCCAAACCACCGGTGACATATAGTCACGATGTGCTACCAAAGCACGGTGTCCGTAGACACGAATCGGGTGATGGGGCCAACCCATCGTGTGATACCAAATCACCGCGCGACGATCCCATATCTCAAGTGGGGCCAACCCACGGTGGTATTAACCACGGGGATAAGTCGCTCGAGGTGCCAAACCTCCGGAGGTACCAAACCTCTGGTGACCGTAGTCACAGTGTGTTACCAAAACATCGGTGCCCGTCGGCACGATCAATCTGCCCTCTCTCTCGTATAACCCACAATAAATAAACGATTACCAACAGATCATCATATGTATCATATGTATCAATAAGCCATGCTTCCCAAAAGCATTAAATAATCTCACATTAATAGAGACTTACGGAATCCTCACTTGTACCATTAAGGTACCAAATCGCATCTATAACAAAATGATTTACATACACGGATATTTAACACAATCTATTAATCGCTATAAGTGTGTATGTACACACACATTACTACGATAGTCTTAAATCCAGAAGAAACGTTGGTCACCACAGATCTATCTGTCTTATATTCGGCCAAAAGCATGGGTTAGTCTTATGGCCTATTCGCCAAATCCAAAATATTCAAAGGGTTAATATTTAACCCGAAAGCCTTACCTAACACCCTTGAGTACTAGCCACCAAGTGTTTCTCGCTTCCCTAATCGGCAATCATTAAGTTAGTAGCCTTCTGGCTTAATCGAATATCATGAATAAAGAAAATGATCTTACCACCTTACCCCAAAACCGATTGCTCCAAAGCAACGGGTTCACTGCTTGCTTCCAAATCAAGAAGGCCCTATATTTTAATCAAGCGATTAGTAGCCTTAATGATCATTGCCGAAATAGTCACTTACCAACCTCCAAGTCGACAAGAAGAGAAAAGAGAATCCTAGACATTCGGCCTAACATACTTACCCTCCAAATTCGATTAGAGAATGCTTCCCCCTCCTTGTTCAAAGATTCGGCCAAGGTTCCAAAAAAAGAGAGGTTTTTTTCTTTTATCGGTTTTTGGGAAAATAATCAAAGAATAAACAACAACTAATGAAGGCTAGCCAAAAATTGAGAGAAGAGACTAAGAGATGGAAGTGGTTCTTAACTTTGAAGAAAGAAAAGAAATCGGATGGCAACTAGTTAGGAGAATTTCTGCTACTAAAAAAATTCTAAAAAGAATTTAAGATGGTAGATGGGGGTTTATATAGGATTTCAGCACTTCTTCCTATTACTTGCCGTCCACTCTTCCTAGGAGAGTTCAAATTTCTAGCAAAACTCTTACAACCTCTCTTGGCCACACATTTGTATTAATTCAAAATTAAATTGAATTAATCTCCATTTAATCAAATAATCTAATAATATCCAAATAATATCCCTTTAAAAAAATACTTGATTATCTCATGATAATTCATTTAAAATAACATCCTTATTATCTCCATTTATCTCTTCAAAATCCATAGAATTTAAGAAATTAAAAATGCTCATATTATCTCTAAATAATAATAAATAAAAGAGTTTAAAGAGAGGAAGACTCTCCCCTCTGTGTGCCGTCCCTTTAAAAAGCAAAAAGAGAAAATGTTGCGACTCGAACCAAGGCTCTCCTTGCTCCCCCTTGTGGCGTCACATGCTAGCTCTTAAGTGGGCTTCTTTTTGCCACTTTACCAAGGGCTTTTTAGTGTCAAATTATCCCCACTTGTTCTTTTAACACCCTTCTGCTAAGGCTCCCTACCTTTTAAGTTAAAAACTGAAATTTTCTATTAAACCGAGCCAACTCAAAGTCTTAAATTACGCTCTATTATTCCATAGATAATACCGCAATAGTTCATACATGGGAAAAATAGTTAAATTCCAAATAACCCCATTTTTGGGATGTTACAAAACCCCTCCAAAGAGGATAAAAAACCATGGGCAAAGATAATTTTACTATAACGACAAAAGAACAAAAAGTACAAAAGATGGAGATAAAAACTAAACCTTAAACCTAAAAACAAAAAACCCTCAAAATGTAAACACAAAATTCTCCAAAAGTATTATAAGTCATAATCTTTAATGAGTGTATTTTCTAATGTTGTAAAAGAGTCTATTTATAGGCTAAATTCGTAGGTCAAATAATAATAAAATAATCTAGACTAATCAGAGTTCGATTGAAACAAATAAACAGAGTTTTATTGGGAGATTATCTCTCAAATTTGACTAAAATATAAGGCATACTTAACAAATCTCCACTTTGACTCGTATTTCCACAACACCATATTTGCAAAGCCCATCATGGGCCTATCTTGAACTATGCAAGGAATTAATTGAGCTAGAAGACTTCTAGCCTTCAACTTGTGCACAGCCAATTTGAAACTAACTTGGGTCTGATTTTCACGAACACAGTGCCCTAACTTTTCAAAACCCGCATCCAAAAGGGAGCCTATCTTCAATCAAACGGTCATACATTTTTCCTTCCTATGACCAAGTTGCCTCCGATCCAAATGAGTTGACTTCGACTCCGTAACGGATGAGGGACGTCCGGTTTCATCGACCACTGTAGATCCTTCTAGAATATAAAGGTTGTCGGTACTTTTACCTTTTAACAAAATGAGATCCCTGTGAGACACCTTAATGCCGCTCGACTCGATGTTGATTCTGCAACCTTTAGAGTCTAAAATACTTAAGGAGATGAGATTCTTTTGTAAATTAGGTACATACCGCACATCTGAGAGTGTCCTAATCGTCCCATCGTGCATCCTAATTTTAATAGTAACAATAACAATTACCTTACTGGATAAATCGTTTCCCATGCGCACAACTCCACCTTCAACCGAATTGTATGTGGAGAACCATTCTCTGTTGGGACACATGTGGAAAGAACATCCCGAATCTAGGATCCACTTGGATGTAAGCTCAGAGCTATCACTCATTGACACTAACAAAAAATCATCACCGCTTTCGTCAACCAAATTAGCACCAGCTACATTTTCCTCGTTACTCTCAGCAACTATTTTATTTCACGGTTTATAACAATCTACTTTGATGTGACCTAACTTCTTACAATAGCGACACATTTTTTTTCACTTCTTTGATGCTATCAAAACAGAAGCTTGCCTATTTGTCTTACTATCCGAACCAAACTCATTGTTGAGTTTATCTTTACTCAACAAATGACCCTTCACATCCTCAAACGAGAGTTTGTCTTTGCTATAAATCAGAGTCTCTCTAAAAGACTTATATGAAGAGGGTAAATAGCACAAAATAATATAGCCTGATCTTCATCATCAATCTTAACCTCAACATTATTTAAATCATTAAAAATGGTAATAAATTGACTAATGTGATCTCTAAGAAGTTCACATTCGTTCATGCGAAATGTAAATAGACGTTGTTTCAACACTAAACGGTTAGCTAGAGACTTAGTCGCATAAAGAATCCTCAAAACGTAAACACAAAATTCTCCAAAAGTGTTATGAATTCTAATCTTTAATGGGTGTATTTTCTAATGTTCTAAAAGGGTCTATTTATAGGCTAAATTCGTAGATCAAATAATAATAAAATAATCTAGACTAATCAAAGTTCGACTGAAACAAATAAACAAAGTTTAATTGAGAGATTATCTTTCAAATTTGATTGAAATATGAGGCATACTCAACATAAATTAAAAAAAACTTTAAAAAATAGTATGGAGTACATATGGGCTGCCATGTAGGCTGCCATGTTTAAAGATTAAATATTTTAGCCATTATTTTCATTAAAAAAAACAATTCAACTCTTTCTGAAATGTTAACAGTCAAATTCGACTCATTTTAAAAGGTTGATGGTCAAATTAGTTTAAAAATAAACAGGGCCAAATTGAAAAAAAAATGTAAATATTGAGAGCTAAATTTATCATTATTCCTTTTTTACCTTTAAAAAAATGTTTACATTTTTTTTGTCAATTTGGTTCTTATTTTATTATTCTAAATTTAGCCTTCAACCTTTTAAAAAGAGTCAACTTTGACCATCAACCTTTCAAAAAGATTCTAATTATTTTTTTTAATGAAAATTGTCACGCTCCAATTTTATTATTATCTTTGCACTTTTGTTAATAAAATGAGTTATTAGTTTGATGGTAAAATGTTAGTGAAATTATCCTTGAAACCCAAATTTGATTCCCTTCCTACACATAATTTTTATCTTCTGCATTTTTTGCCCAAAACCCTAGTTGTTGCCGCCCATGCTGTAACTCTAGGTATATATTGTATTTTATTTTCTATTTAACTTTTTTTTCATTCTTGCTTTCACATTGTCGTCCCTCCCCTAAAAACTTATTTTTTCTCTCTTTTGATTTTCTTCCTCTTGTGTCGCCCTCCTCTCCTCTTGTGTCGCTATCAACCGACTCTTGCCGCCCCTCTTCTTTCTCTTAATATTTTCTTTTCTTCTTTTTCTGTTGCCGCCGTACCTTTGCTCTTTGCTCTCCTCTATTTTCTTCTTCTTTATTTCTTTTTGGTTTCTACCGAATTGTCATTTTGGGCTGCTTATATCTCCACTGATTCTTCCATTTTGGATCCATACAAGTGTAAGTTTTTTTCAAGATCTGTCTTTGTTTTCGGTTGCACAGCAGAGTGTAGGAATCATTCTTTTTCTAATGTGTATTCGGATCTCGCAAACTGTTCAAGTTGATCCTAACGCATGTTTATTTTATGTGTTTATTTTGTTCATATCCAAATCGCCCAGATATTCAGTGACATCAGAAGTTATTCGCAACTCCATCTTAAGTCGTAATAGTGTAAGTAGAGATCCTGAAAATCAGATCTAAATGGTCACTTTTTCTTCCTATTATGGTCAAACCTGTAAGGGTGTTAAAGGCTGTTTTTTACTATGTTAGGTTCATGTTGTGTATAAATCTAATTGAGATCTAATTAGATTTGAGTATTAGGAGCTGCGGATTTAAGTTAGGTGCTTCGGGTTGCGTTATTCAGGTTTGGGTCTTAACTTTATGTGTTTGGTATTTGATGTAAGCATGGGTGCTATTGTTGAGTGTCCGTCAAGTGGTGTATGTGTTATTTTGGTGATGGTCAAATGGTCTTATGCCACTTATGGGGTTGGTCGAACATGGTAAGTGGTAAGGTAGGTTGGCCGAATGCAATAAGTGCCCTAATTGGCATTAGTCGATATACCCAATTTTAAAATTAATACTATATCTTTTACATTTATATAAGAAATTATTTATTATATAAATTAAAAAACAATCAGTCATATACCTAATTTTTTTTCATTTTTTGCGGCATTTTTTAAAAAGCGCCGCTAATGCTCGATCTATAGTAGCGTTTTTCAAAAAGTGCCGCTAATGCCTTTAAAAGCTTAACATGAAACGATATTGTTGTGGTAATTTTTTTGCGGCGTTTTTTGGAAAGCGCCATTAATGCTCGATCTATAGTGGCGTTTTTTTAAAAAACACCGCTAATACTCGATTTATAGTGGCGTTTTTAATAAGTGTCGCTAATGCACGATCTGTAGCGGCGTTTTTTGTCTAAACGCCGCTAAAAACCTATTTTTCTGTAATGTCAACCGTTGCCTTAGGCATACATATCCCAACCCTTATACAAAGAGTTGGCCAAAGCATAGTCTATCCCAACACTTAGGAAAGTGTCCCCACAAAAGTGTTATCTTAGGACTACACAAAAGCCAACTCTTATTCAAGCGTTGCATTAGGCATACATATCCCAACCCTTATACAAAGAGTTGGCCAACGCGTAGTCTATCCCAACGCTTAGGAAAGTGTCGCCCCAAAATTATCGTCTTAGGATTACACAAAAGCCAACTCTTATTCAAGCATCGCCTTAGGCATACATATCCCAACCCTTATAAAAAGAGTTGGCCAAAGCGTATGTTGGCAAGTCTATCCCAACACTTAGGAAAGTGTTGCCACAAAAGTGTCATCTTAGGACTATACAAAAGCCAACTCTTATTCAAGCGTTGCCTTAGGCATACATATCCCAACCTTTATACAAAGAGTTGGCCAAAGCATATGTTGGCAAGTCTATCCCAACACTTAGGAAAGTGTTGCCCCAAAAAAGTCGTCTTAGGACTAGACAAAGCCAACTCTTATTTAAGCGTTGCCTTAGGCATGCATATCCCAACCCTTATAATAGAGTTGGCCAAAGCGTATGTTGGCCAGTCTATCCCAACACTACAACCATAAGTGTCGTCTTAGCACTGTTTTGTTGTAGTGTGTGTTGTTTTGGTGATGGTCGAATGTCTTATGCCACTTATGGGGTTGGCCGAACATGGTAAGTGGTAAGGTGGGTTGGCCGAATGCAATAAGTGCCCTAATTGGTATTAGTCGAATGATCAATGGCTTAAAACATGACTAATCGAATGTGTAAGTACTATAGAGGTTAAGTCAATTGTATGATTGCTGAAATTGGTTGATTTGTACTGTTATTACTTGACTTGTAGCATGCATATTGTTACTATTTATCGACTGCATGTTAAGCATGCCTAGTGCACTATTTATTGCTTGCATGAAAAGACATACTACTGATTGATATTGTATTATTGAATGCATGAAAACCATGCCACCGGTACTGATAAATTGAATGGATGTTAAGCATGTCACTGGTATTGAAATTGATATTGATGAGCATGATTTGCTACACTATTGATATGACATGTTGCATTGCATGGAGACTGAGATTGATGGGTGACAGAGGAGTTTCGTGGAGTATTGGCAATTTATCCACAAAATATTGGCGATCTAACTGCAAATTGTTATTAGTGGTATGTCCACATTGAGCTATGACTCTTACTATTTTGGTGTTCGGATGATGAGTTTTGGGGAACTCATAGTGTAATGGATGGATAGGTAGGAATTATGCACTGTTTTCTTATGAGCATGCCCTTGCATACATATATATATATACTGTATATTTATGAAGCCGTGTGCTACTCTGATCTCAAAAATGTTGTTGGGTATATGTTTTACTGTAACTTGTTTGTTTATATGTATATACATTGTTTATTCTGTTTAAGACTCACACTGAGCATTTAAAGCTCATCCCCGTAGTTTTACTCCTTATAAATAATTCTCGAGATTAGGGTTGGACACGGTATTCGAGAGGACTCATCACAAACAATTTTTTTTTTAAAAAATAAAGTACTTTTGAACTAAATTTTATTATTGATTTTGGGACTGTAATGGTTATTTTGAATTGTGGCATGAGTTTGTTTTTAATTGGGATTTTGCATGCATACAATTTTGTTAAAAGTCGAACAATAATTGGCTTGATATTGCTTGAGACAGTTTTTCATAAAAAACTAAAGGCTTCACTATTTAAATGGACGTTTCTTGGTAACTATTCTAAGATTTTTTTTTTTTAAATTTGACAAATTAATACTTACGAAACTGAAGGATTTTTTTACTAGGTCATTCCAGTGAGCAATGTAACCTTAAAAATTTGGCCATAACGTCTGGATTGGGTTAATGAGGTTACAAAAATTCTGACTAAAACGTTAAATTTTTAAACATGGTAGCAGCTAGCCTACATGTAATAATCTCTGTATACTTAATGCTAATTTTAATATTTTTTATAATTTCTTTTAATTTTGAAAAAAATTAAATATTGTTATAAATTTTAAATTATTTGTGCTTAAATTAAAAAACCAATTCAGGGTTAACAAGCCTAAGTAGAAGTGCGAACCACTTAAATCTCATAATTCCCCATATTTGTAGTTGGAGTTTCAACTACCAACTTGGACTGATCTGTTACCACCGAAGAAGAAGGCTCTGAATCATCCGTCCATGTTGAACTCGAAACACCTGCAGCAACAATGGTGGAATTGTGATCCAGCAAATGCTCGAACGGATTTGAAGGTTGAGGAATTTCGGCTGCTCCATCTAACATTTTAACCACCATGCTCATCAATGGCCTCCGTTCAGGTCTATACTGAACGCACCATAAAGCCGTCTTCCCCATTCTCTCCACAGTCTCTCTACTTCCCTCATCGATCTCGCATGTGCCTATTAACTCTCCGATGTCGCCATTTCTCTCAATGTTCATCCACACCCATCTCGGGAACCACTCTTGGCTCTCCGGGACTTCGAGTTAAGGTTCCTTCGCCGGCCGATTATCTCAAATAATAGCATCCCAAAGCTATAAACATCACACTTATAGGTTACTGGAAATGGCGTCCAAAGCTCCGGTGCTGCATATCCTGGAGTTCCTCGACCTCCGGTCATGGGTATATGAGTATTTTCCCTGTTGATGAGCTTGGCCAAACCAAAATCAGCAACTTTGGGACAGAATTTTGAATCTAAGAGAATGTTTCCAGGCTTTATGTCGTAGTGAATGATTCGTTGTTGACATTCTTCATGTAAGTAAGCAATCCCTTTCGCTGTTCCCACTGCAATTTCATGGAGTTTCTCGAATCCTAATTTCTTTTATTGGGTAAACAAAAACCTGTCAAGTGAACCATTTGGCAGGTATTCATAAACCAAGGCCCTCAGGTTCTTGTCAAAGCAGAAACCATAGAGTCGAACTAGGTTAAAATGATGAACTCTGCCGATTGTGCCCACTTCCGCCATGAATTGTTGCTCGATTCTTTTATCCGAAGTTCCATGGAGAACCTTGACAGCTACCATGGTTTCATTGTTGAGAACACCCTTGTATACAGCTCCGAAACCCCCTGAACCCAACAAAGTGGAGAAATTATCGATGGCGATCCTTAGCTGGAGAGAGGTGAATCGGATTGGTCTCTCCTTTTCCATGTTGTTGAAGAATTGATCCATGGTTGTTAGTTCCAGAGGCTGGCATGAACACTTTTCTTAATATGCATGCTGACATCTTCTGCGCATAGCGATAGCCAAAATAATACCATTAATCGCGACGACGATTGCTGCAGATGGTTACGAGTGAATTTGTGATCAGTTTGTTTCGACATATGGAGGAAGAAGAAGAAATTAATTAAAAGATTACCTATAGCTGTAATTGATGTCATTGATGATGATGATGAATAGAGATTGGACGAGTAACAAGAGAAGATGATGAAATGAACAATATATTAGATGCCTACCATTCGAAAGTGGAATTTTTCGCGATGGAGCAATGGGTCAATGAATTAATACAAGAGACATGAGTATACTGAACTTTTCCGGTTGAATCACTAATATATAACATAAATGTAAATAAAAATAATTTCCTCATTATTCAACTGAATAATGACCTATTCATTCAAATGTTTAATATATAATATAAATTTATTTATGGATGTAATAAAATATACATATAGCATTAAAATATTAAAATAATTGAAAAAAAATCTTGGTAAGTCAAGATTTTATTAATTCAAATTGTAGGAATTAAAATCTTTTTACATGAAAATTTATTATTTAATTTTAAAAAATTAAGTATTATCAAATAATATCATTTATTTTAATTAAATATATTAATAATTTGATGATCCTAATAAAATAATCTTTATTATCTTTATTTTAACTAATAAAATAGTATTTATTATTTTTAATAATTTTTAATATTTAACACTAACTTATTTAAATTGTTAATATATAGCATATATAAATAGATAATGGGATTTTACAACTAATTTTCTGACTTGATTGATAAGTGGGTGATGACTACCATATTAAAGTCTGGATTTACTAATTGGCTGCACTTGTTGACTGTGATGCCTTGAACGGCTTGCAATTAAATTTGTTCTTTAACTTTTATCTTTATGCAATTTTAGTCCGGCTATAGAGCTTTCTCTTTCTTCAAAGTAATTAAATTCAAATAAAAATTACAATTTTATTAAATTAATGGTGATTTGAAATCATCAATTTCAAATTTTAATGTAAAATCATGTAGTTCTCAATAAAATAAAATCTCTATAGTAGTTTTCAAATTATTAAATTTTAAATTTATATAAAATATTAAAGTTTAAGATTAGGATTCGAAAGTGCCCTTGAATTTTTCAAAAAATATTAATTGATTTTTTTTAAAAAATAACTCAATTGAGTACTCAAATGTTAAAATTTCTATCAATTAAATCTCTTGGATCAATAGTTTCCATCATTAATCGTTATTGTACTGATATAGTAACAATCACTAAGTTAGACGTTATGATGTTGAAGTGGACAAAAGAATTACTAAATTTATTTTAATATGGACAACAATTTATCTATATTCATCATGGGCATAATTTTTAAATTTATAAAAAATTATAAATAGTTGAAATAAAAAATTATTTAAAATTTTAATGTCTAAAATGAATTCAACAAATAGAAATTCATATTATTTGAATTTGGATAGTGATTTGCGATAATTCATTTTGTACATAAATTTTTTAAATTATTAAAATTTATTAAAAAATTGAAAAATTATTATAAAATTATTTAAAAGTAGAAATAATCTTTTGCTTTTCCAAAAGAGAATGAATGAAAGGAAAATTGATGTCATTGGCAGGCCTATGATAATAACATTCAGCATTTGTTAATTAGGAGCTTCAATCTCCTTCCTAATAAGATATTTGCATAATTTTTTTTTTTTGTTTTTAGCCTTACAAGTTTGGATATTTGATTCTTATTTTTTTAAAATCTAAATTTAGTCCTCAAACTTTAAAAAAGAGTCGATTTTGACCATAACCTTTCAAAAAAAGTTTATTTGATTTTTTCAACAAAAATCTAACTAAAACATTAAATTTTTAAACATGGTAATTTGCATGGTAATCCAGATATTAATTTTTTGAATTTTTATAATTTCTTTTAATTTTGAAAAAAGATATTTTTAAATATTGTTATAAATTTTAAATTATTTATTACATGCAGAACATGCTTAAATTAAAAAAGCAATCCAAGCTTAACAAACCTAAGTAGAAGTGCAAACCACTTCAATCTCACAATTTTCCATATTCGTAGTTGGAGTTTCAACTACCAACTTGGTCTGCTTTCTTACCACCGAAGAAGAAGACTCTGAATCGCCCATCCATGTTGAACTCAAAACACCTGTAACAACAATGGTGGAATTGTGATCCAGAAAATGTTCGAACGGATTTGAAGGTTGAGAAATTTTGGCTGCTCCATCTAACATTTTAACCACCATGCTCATTAATGGCCTTCGTTCAGCTCTATACTGAACACACCATAAAGCCGTCTTCACCATTCTCTCTACGGTCTCTCTATTTCTTTCTTCGATCTCGCAGGCTTCCATTAACTTTCCAATATCACCATTGCTCTCAATGTTCTTCCACACCCATCTCGGGAACCACTCCTAGCTCTCCGGAAGTTGGATGTTAAGGTTCCTCCGCCGGCCTATAATATCAAATAATAGCATCCCAAAGCTATAAACATCACACTTGTGGGTTATTGGATATGGCATCCAAAGTTTCGGTGCTGCATACCCTGGAGTTCCTTGACCTCCTGTCATGCTCATATGAGTGTTTTCCCTGTTGCATAACTTGGCCAAACCAAGATCAACTACTTTGGGACAAAATTTTGAATCTAATAGAATGTTTTCAGGCTTTATGTCATAATAAATGATTCGTTGTTGACATTCTTCATGTAAGTAAGCAATTCCTTTCGTAGTTCCTATAGCGGCAATTGTGGAAAAAACGCCGCTAAAGGTCATGTTCTATAGCGGCGTTTATGTGAAAAATTCCGTTAAAGGTTATGTTCTATAGCGGCGTTTTTTGCAGCGCTAGTAAAAACTCCGCAAATATTTTTAGTGGTGCTTATAGGAAAAAAAAAAAAAAAAGCCGCTAAAAACTTGTTTTGCTATAGTGCGCAATTGGTCTTACTGGCGATTCCCAGCTATTTCATGCAGTCAATGCTGATTCCTAAGGGTCTTTGTGAGAAAATCGAATGTATGGTGCGTCATTTTGTTTGAGGGTCATCGAGTAATGGTAGGAAAGTGGCTTTGGTCAGTTGGGAGGATGTATGTCAGCCTCGGGATGTAACACCCCTCACCCGTATTCAACGCCGGAATAGGGTTACGAGGTATTACCGATAAATTCACAACACATATAGCATACATTTATGTAACAATAAGTATTCATTCTCATAAATCATTCAACACAATCACATTGTCCCTTGTAAGGGCCTATAAGGCCTTAAACATGCTTTAGAAGTGGTTCAGGACTAAACTGATATCATACAAAAATTCTGGAAACTTAGAAATTTTTGATGTAAACAAGGGTCACACGCTCGTGTGAACAGGTCGTATGCCTCACACGGCTAGTAGGAATGCCCGTGTGAAAACAGGGCATACATACTGACTTGGGTCACACGGCCGACCACACACCCGTGTACCCACACACCCCCGTGTGCCATGCCGTGTGTTAGGCCGTGCCAAAACTGTAGGGTATATTGACTTATGCAACACGGCCAAGTTACACGCCAGTGTGCTAGGCTGTGTGCCAATTAGGTGGTATACTGACTTGTACCACACGGCTAGTCACACGCCCGTGTGTGAGACCATGTGGAGCATACTAACTTCAATTTAATTTCAACACCAGGGGACACACGGCTGTGTAACTTGACCGTGTGTCACACACGGCTGAGACACGCACCTGTGTCTCTGCTTATGTGGACAAAAATAGGCAATTTACCAAGCCATTTTGCCACCCCCTTTTGTACACACCTTCACCTACACATATGGCACAAAAACAAAGCAAAATAGACAATCTATAACAACCAAATCAACCATAATTCTTATCATTTCGTCTAACATTTCTTAGCCTAAATTTCAATCACAATCATAATCAATTTATCAAACATGTCCAAGTAACATTAAACACTTCACAAAATGACATTAACTCATATATAAAAACATTCACCAAGCATACATCATTTTGATCCATTTCACAAGCATAATACCAATTCCACAAACCTCATAATATAGGCCATAAGCATACTGTTCCGATTTGACAAAAAACGAGCTGTTACAACTTCCCTCCTTAAAGATTTTCGTCCCCAAAAATCTTACCAGTGAATAGGTTTGGGTACTATTTTCGTATAGCTTCTTCAGTTTCCCACGTAGCTTTCTCAGCCCCGTGTCGATTCCATAATACTTTTACTAATGCGATTTTCTTATTTCTCAGCTCTTTGATCTCACGAGCTAAAATTCGAATCAGTTCCTTAGTATATGACATATCAGACTGAATTTGAACTTCGGTTGGGGAAATAACATGTGAAGGGTTGGATCAGTATCGTCGAAGCATCGACACATGAAACACATTATGTATTTTCTCTAACTCGGATGGTAAAGATAGTCGATATGCCACTGGTCCAACTCGGTCAGTAATCTCATACGGTCCGATGAATCGCGGACTCAATTTCCCTTTTTGACCAAATCGTAATATCTTTTTTCACGGTGACACTTTCAAAAATACTTTATCCCCGATCTGGAACTTAATATCTTTCTGTTTCAAGTCCGTGTACGATTTCTGTCGATCCGAAGCTGCTTTCAAACTATCGCGAATTACTTTCACCTTTTCTTCAGTCTCTCTGATTAAATCAACCCCGTGAATCTTGTTCTCGCTAAGCTCAGTCCAGTACAATGGTGTTCAACATTTACGACCTTATAGAGCTTCGTATGGTGCCATCTTAATACTTATTTGAAAAATATTATTGTAAGCAAATTCAATTAGCGGTAGATATTTTTCCCAGCTACCTTCAAACTCAAGAATGCAACAACGAACATATTCTCAAGTATCTGAATAACTAGCTCGGATTGACCATCTGTTTGCGGATGAAATGCAGTGCTAAAATGCAACATTGAACCCAAAGCTTCTTGCAATTTCTTCTAAAATCATGAAGTAAATCTTGGATCTCTATCCGAAACAATAGATAGTGGAACACCATGTAATCTCACAATTTCAGAAATATACAGCTCAGCTAATTTATCAAGCGAGAAATCAGACGTCTTCGAATGAAATGAGTGATTTAAATCAATCACAACAACAACCCATATCGCATCTTTCTTTTTCGGAGATAAGGGCAAACCTGATACGAAGTCCATTGTTACTCTATCCCATTTCCACTCAGGAATCATAATAGGCTGTAGTAAACTTGACGGTACTTGATGCTCAATTTTGACTTGCTGACAAATTAAACATTTCGAAACAAATTCTGAAATATCACGTTTCATGCTGTGCCACCAATAAAGCTATTTTAAATCATTATACATTTTCGTGCTTACTGGATGTACTAATAAACAACTATTGTGTGCTTCGTTTAAAATCTTCTGAATAAGCTCAGGATTTCTCAGTACGCAAATTCTACCTCGGAACATCAAACATTCATCAGGCCCTATTCAAAACCCTGAATCAGAAGTAGACTCACACTGAGTTCGTTTTGCTTACAATTCATTATCAAATTTTTTAGCCTTACAAATCTGCTGTAGAAATAGCGGTCTTGCTTTCAAATCGGCTACCATCGAACCATCGTTAGACAAGGCTAATTGTGTGTTCAAAGCACGTAAAGCAAATAAGGACTTTCGGCTCAAAGCATCATCAACTACATTAGCTTTCCCCGGATGATAGTCAATCACTGATTCATAGTCTTTTAGCAATTCTAACCATTTTCGCTGTCACAAATTCAAATCTTTCTGAGTCATTAGATATTTCAAACTTTTGTGGTCGGTATAAACATTGCATTTCTCACCAAACAAATAATGACGCCAAATTTTCAATGCGAACACTATCGCGGCTAACTCTAGATTGTGCGTTGGATAATTCTTTTCGTGTGGCTTCAACTATCTCGAGACATAAGCTACAACTTTTCCTTCCTGCATCAAAACACAACCTAGGCCATTTAACAATGCATCACTGAAAATTACGAATTCTTTACCCGACTCAGGCTGAATTAGCACCGGTGCCTCTGTCAATAATACTTTCAATTGATTGAAACTTTGTTGACATTTCTTAGACCATTCAAACTTCACATCTTTCTATAGTAATCTGGTCACCGGCATAGCAATCATCGAGAACCCTTTAACAAACCATCGATAGTAACCAGCCAATCCTAGAAAACTTTTAACCTCGGATACATTTCTAGGTGGTTTCTAATCAATAACTGCAGAAATCTTACTTGGATCAACTCGAATACCATCTGCCGAGACTATGTGTCCTAAAAATCCTATTTTCCGGAGCCAGAACTCAGATTTGCTGAATTTAGCATACAAGTGCTTATCTCTCAAGGCTTGTAATACAATCTTCAAATGCTCAGCATGCTCAGACTCATCTCGTGAATAGATCAGAATGTCATCAATGATCACAACAACAAATTTGTCTAAATACGGTTTAAAAATTCGATCATCAAATCCATAAAAAATGGCAGGAGCATTAGTCAAACCAAAAGGTATAATAATGAATTCATAATGTCCATACCTCGTTCTGAATATAGTTTTCGGTACATCTGAGTCCTTTACTCGCAACTGATTATAACCCTATCTCAAGTCAATCTTTGAAAACACTATTGCACATTTCAACTGATCAAATAAATCATCTATTCTAGGCAACGGATACTTATTCTTTATCGTAACTTTGTTGAGCTAACGATAGTTTATACACATTCTCATTGACCCATCTTTCTTCTTTACGAACAACACAGGCGCACCCCAGGGCGAAAAACTAGGTTGTGTAAAACCTCTATCTGTTAACTCTTGTAACTGAGCTTTCAACTCTTTAAACTCTGTCAGAGCCATTCTGTACGGAGCTATTGATATTGGCGTTGTCCCCGGTGCTAATTCAATACTAAACTCAACCTCTCTAATAGGTGGCAATCCCGATAATTCTTTAGGAAATACATCTGAATATTCAGAAACGACTGGGACTGATTCAACCTTCTTTTTAGACACTTTAGTATCTAAAACATAAGAGAGATAAGCTTCACAACCTTTTCTCACATACCTCTGAGCTGTCATCGATGAAATCACTATTGGTAAATCACCCGACTCATCAGATTTAATCCGAAAAATTTCATTATTCTGACATTTTAGTTCTATAGTTTTTCGTCTATAGTTCACAACAGCATCATGCAAAGTCAACCAATCCATTCCTAGAATTACATTGAACTCATTAAATGGAAAAAGCATCAAGTCATTCGAAAAATAGTAACCCCGAGTCATTAAAGGACAGTTCTTGCAAACTTTATCAACTAGAACATATTTGCCTAAGGGGTTAGATACTTTAATCACGTATTCAGTAGACTCGACAGACAAACTCTTATTAGACACCAAATTCATACATATATACGAATGAGTAGATCCAGGATCAATCAATGCATTAACATTGGTTTCTTAAAGAGAAAATGTACTGGTAATGACATCAGGTGATGACACATCTTCGCGAGCGCGAATAGCCTAAGCTTTAGCAGGTACTCTGGCCTCAGATCTCACTGTTGAATCTCTCGTTATGCCTCGATTACCACTTGCATTTCCCAAATTTCTTGGTGGCCTCCCTCGAGTAGCTGTATTGCTCGATCTTACATTCTGAGATTTATCTTTTATATTTAGTTCGAGACAATCTCTGATAAAATGATCTCGTGAACCATAACTATAACAAGCTTTATTATTAATTTTCATCCAACATTCTTCAAAATTTCGTTTTCTACATTATTGACACTTGGGTTTAACATCTTTCACATTGCCAACACTTGATATCGATCTAGTTTAAGCTTTAGGGCTAGTTTACTGCTTTCCACGATCCTGATTAGAATATCCCACTGAAGCTGTCGATCAGTTAAAATAGTCTTTGGATTTCTTTGATGAAGATTGATACGGCTTAGTCATTGATCCTTTTCTCGAGTCTCTAGCTTCTAAATCTACCTTTCTCTTTTCTTTGCTAAGATCATCGATTTTACAAGCCCTTTAAAAAAGAATGACAAATTCTTTCAGCTCTAAAATTTCAACTAGTAGTTTTATATCTTCGTTCAATCCATCTATGAATTGCTTGCACATAATTTTTTCAGTGGAAACGTATTCCCGAGCATACTTACTAAACCGTACAAATTCTCTTTCATAATCTATTACAGTCTTTTGGCTCGGTTTCAACTCTAGGAACTCTTTATGCTTCTGATCGAGAAATCTTTGACTGATGTATTTTTTTAGAATTCAGATTGAAAGAACTCCCAAGTAACCTGTTCTTTTGGAACTATAGATATCAACGTGCTCCACCATTGGTACGTGGTATCTCTCAGCAAAGATACAACACATTTAATACATTCATCAGGAGTACAAGACAAGTCATCGAATACTCAAATCGTATTTTGATAAACTGTAATAGTAACATATTTTAAGCCCACATTTAGCATGCTTTTGGATGATTTAAGCCTTGAATTATGTAATTTGGTGCTCTTAATCCTTTGTTTTCATGTTTTATACTCAGAAGAGCACCAGATGACGAAAAGAACAGAAAATGGGCCCAAAACGGAGTAAATGGGCCATATCACTAAATCCACATGGCCTGGGCCCCAGAACACATGGCCGTGCCTCATTCAACAGCCTCGAACACGGCCTGGCCACAACTTACACGGGCGTGTGCCATGGGCGTGTCCCTGCCACTGCCAAGAGGAGTTTTACTCAGATTTGGATACTTGGAGGCAAAGAAACACAGTCCAAAGCCTATTCAAACACCTTAGTAGGAATTCTACTTGAATTATGATACTTAAGGGCCAAGTAAGGCATCTCAAAGTCTATATAAACACCCAAGGGGGCAACTTGAAGAGGAGTTTGGCAGAAGCCTTCTGCCAGGGCTTTTGTCAAGGACGGTTAGCTAGGCCAAGGAGCCGAGCCGAAAAGGCCAAATTTGTGGGATACACTCGAAGATAGCCAGTTGATCCATCTCAAGAAGCCGAAATTCTCCTTCAATTCCTTCAGGGGGTTTTAGGGATTTCTTATATTTTGTTTTATCTTTTCTTCTGAGATGTTTTCTTTAATTGTTATGAACTAAACCCTTTAGATACCTGAAGGAGATGAAACCTAAGACGGATCTTGTTATTGTTTTTTGAACTATATGATAAATACTTGATTTGTTCTTAATTATGTGTGCTTAATTCTTGTGTTAATATTTCTGGGATATTGATTCAAGTTGGATGTGCTTAGGTGGTGGAGAAAAAGTCCCTGTTTAAGAGTAGATCTAGCATAGTTAAGCGGAGTTGATCGTGCGCCTAGAGATAGGGTGGCGAGATTTTGCCGGATTAGGGTGAAACCTAATATGGGAGTCCATAGATTGAGTTAATGCGATTCTAGTGGTTTTAATTAGAAAGAGATTTCAACTAATCAACCTAGGGTTAGACATTATTCGCTTCGAGAGAGGGTTTAATATAAATTAGGGAATCCTACGGATAAAGTCAAGTGCATAAATCGTCTGGTTCAGTGTTAGATAACAAGTGAAGTCTAGGTGGATTTTTCCTAAGGGTGTCATCTTAATCAACTGAGTTTTTCCTCAAGTTATTTTCCCCAATTCATTCTTTTTTGTCTTTGTGTCTTTAGCTTAGTAGTTAGTTAAATTTAGATTAAACAACAATTTCACTTTATTTTAGGCTAAATAATAAAAAAAAAGTTAGTATTAGTACTTTTAGTTCCTTTGGGTTCGACAATCCGGTCTTTCCTAAGCTATACTACTGTTCGATAGGTGCACTTGCCTCAATCATTGTCATAGTTAGTTTTCAGGTTCGATCATTCTCATTCATTATAAATTTAAAACTCTAAAATCAACAATCAAGTTTCTGGCGCCGTTTCCAGGGAACTAAAATATTAAGAAAGCTCAATTTTTATTACTTTAGCCATTTTTTTATTGCAATTTATTTTCATTATTATTTTTTATTTTTTACTTTGCTAATTTTTCCTCTATTTGCTTTTGGCAGATAATTTTAGTTTATAGAGAAGATGGCAATTATCAGTGGCAAGTCATGAGGACAATTCCTACTAAAGCAGCCAGTGTCTTCAACCTCGACATGGTCACCAGGTTATCTAACAGCTAGAGATGATGAATAAAAGTTTGATGGTTTGTATAGTCTCTCACAGGTACACCCAGTAATGCAATATGACTCGAATCTAGGAGGCGTGGCGAATCCTGAGTACCCACCCTACGGATATGGCATGGAGAACGAACAAGTCCACTATATGGGTAACTATTCTAGACCTCAAAATAATTTTTATAGTGACACTTATATTACAGGTTGGAGGTACTATCCCAATTTCTCGTGGGATGATCAAAATAGCCAAAGACCGGAACTTCCTCCAGATTTTCAACAACCACCTCACCAGCAGGAAGATGAGTCGAACATTGAAGAGATGCTGACAAAATTCATGGCAGCCACAGATACTCGTCTCCAAGACACTGAGACAACATTTAAAAACCAACAAGCATCGATCAAAGGGATCGAGAACCAAGTTGGGGAACTTACTAAGTCAGTTGGACAACTTGCAAAGCAGATTTCTGAACAATTACAAGAAAGCTTACCAAGCAACACTAAAACTAACCCAAAAGAGAAAATTCAAGCCGTAACAGCTCATGATAGTGAAAGGTTAGTGGAATCTGACCCGAGGCAAGAGCCTGTGGTAGGTGAAGGTAAGGTTGAGTTAAGCCAGGTTTTACCAAACCCGATAAATATAGAGTACCAAGCTCGTGTGCCATACACCAATGTGAAAAAGAAAGACCACTGATAAACCGTAATTATAACATATTTTAATCCCGCATTTAGCTTACTTTTGGATGATTTATTCCTTGATTTATATAAAAAGGTGCTTTTAATCCTTTCTTTTCATGTCTTATACCCAAGAAAGCACCCGAAGATGAAAAGAACGTAAAACGGGCCTAAAATGGGGTAAATGGGCCATATCACGAAATCGACACGGCCTGGCCCAAAGACCACAAGGCCGTGCCTTATTGAGCATCTAGAACATGACCTCTCCCCCAATTTACGCAGTCGTGCCTCATTAAGAAATTCGAACACGGCTTGAAGTCGAGCTATATGGGCGTGTGCCATGGCCGTGCCTCTGTCGCTGGAATGAGCAATTTCAGTCGGAAAAGGATTCTTAGGGAGAAAGAATCGCATTCCAAAGAGCCTATATATCCCCTAAGTGCCACCATTGAGCAGGGGTCGAGCTAGGCCAATGAGCCAAGCTGGAAAGATTAGAATTGTGGGAATCGCTCGAAGGTAGCCAGTTGATCCATCCCAAGAAGCCAGAGTTATACTCAAGACGACGGAATTCTCCTTCAATTGCTTCAGGGAGTTTTAGGGATTTCTTATGTTTTGTTTTATCTTTTCTCTTGAGATGTTTTCTTTCTTAGTTATGAACTAAACCCCTCAGATACCTGAAGGGGATGAAACCTAAATGAATCTTGTTATTTGATTTTTGAATTTTATGATAAATACTTAGGTTGTTCGTAATTATGCATGCTTAATCCAAATTTGATGTGCTTAGGTGGAGGAGGAATACACCCTGCTTAAGAGTAGATCTAGCGTAATTAAGCGGAGTTGATTGAACGCCTAGAGATAGGGTTACGAGATTTTGCCAGATTAGGGTGAAACCTAATATGGGAATCGACAAATCGATTTACTGCTATTCTAGGGGGTTATTATAAGAGAACGAGAGTTCTACTAATTAACCTAGGGTTAGACGTTATTCGCCTCGAGAGAGGGTTTAATATAGGTTAGGGAGTCCTACGGATCAAGCTAAGTAAATAAATCATATGATTTAGGGTTAGATAACAAGTGAAGTCTAGGTGGATTCTTCCTGAGGGTATCGTCGTGATCAATTGAGTTTTTCTTTAAGTTATTTCCCAATTCGTTCTTTTTGTCTGTGTCCTTAGCTTAGTCGTCGTTAATTTAGATTAAAACAAACTTCACTTTATTTTTAAGGCTAAATAATAAAAAGAAAGTTAGTATTAATACTTTTGGTTCTTTTGGGTTCGATAATCCGGTCTTGCCTAAGCTATACTACTGTTCGATAGGTACACTTGCCTTTAATCATTGTCAGAGTTAATTTCTAGGTTCGATCACATTCATTATTAATTTTAAAACTTTGATTTCAGCGATCAAGTTTTTGGTGCCGTTGCTGGGGAACTAAAATTTTAAGAAAACTCTATTTTTATTACTTTAGCCATTATTTTTATTTTCAGTAATTTATTTTGTTTTTAGTTTAATTTTTTATTTTGCTAATTATTCTTTCTTTCTTTTCTTTCCAGGTACCTCTAGTTTATGACTAGAAGGAACCCGAGAGGACCTTTAGTATACGACAGTGATATTGAAGCTACCGCTCGAAGGAATCACCGAGAAATCAGGCGAGCCCTAAACTATACAGAAAGAGAGGAAGAAGACAGATCCAATCCTACTGAAGGGATGGATGAAACTAATCCACCACCACACAATGTGGGGGAATGAAACGCTCCACGTACTATGTTTGATTATGCTAAACCGCATTTAACAGGAGCAGAATCAAGTATTGTTAGGCCTGCTATAGCTGCTAATAATTCTGAATTAAAGCCTAACACAATACAAATGATTCAACAGTTTGTTCAATTTGATGGTTTGCAGGACGAAGATCCAAACACTCATATAGCTAATTTCTTAGAGTTCTGTGATACCTTCAAAATAAATAGCGTTTCTGATGATGCCATACGTCTTCGGTTATTCCCTTTTTCATTAAAAAAAAAGCCAAATAGTGGTTAAACTCGTTACAACGAGGGAAAATCACTACATGGGATCAAATGACCAAAAAGTTTTTAAAGAAATACTTCCCATCGGCCAAAACGGCCAAATTACGGAATGATATCTCTTCTTTTGTGTAGATGGATGTAGAGACATTATACGATGCATGGGAGAGATACAAAGATCTCTTGAGAAGGTGTCCACACCATGGTTTACCCTTGTGGCTACAAGTCCAAACTTTCTATAACGGTGTAAACCCCTCAACGAGACAACTAATTGACTCAGCCGCCGATGGAACCCTGAACAACAAAACTCCTAAAGTAGCGTACGAGTTCATTGAAGAGGAGTCACTGAATAATTATTAGTGGGAAGTTACAAGGACAAAACCGACGAAATCAGCAGGAGCCTTCAACATAGACACAGTAACCATGCTTTCAACACAAATGGAAATAATGAATAAAAAGCTTGATAATTTGTGTTCTTCGCAGGTACATCCAGTAATGCAATGCGACGCAAGTGGAACTGTGGCGAATTCTGAGTACCTACCCTACAACCGGAAGCAGAGAGTGAATAAATGAACTATATAGGTAACAATTTCAGATCTAATAATAATCCATACAGAAATACTTACAATCCAGGTTGGAGGAACCACCCAAATTTTTCATAGGGAGGCCAAGGAAATCAAGGAAATCAAAGGCAACAACCTCCTCAAAACTTCCAAAATAAGCCCTATCCATAAGAGAAGAAACCAACCCTCGAGGAGATACTGGAAAAATTTTCGGCAGACACAAAAAAACGTATCCAAGAGACTGAGAGAACAATTAAAAGCAACGAGAGCTGAATAGGGGAAATTACTAAGTCAGTCAAAGAAGTCACCAGTGCAGTCGAACGACTCGCAAAGCTCATGTCAAAACGACCGCAAGGACGTTTACCAAGTAACACTGAGATTAATCCAAATGAGCAAATTCAAGCTATAGCAGCTCAGGAAAATGCAGAGGTAGACAAACCCTTCCCACAACAAGAAACCAAGGAAGAAGAAGGTAAAATCGAGGTAACGCAAGAAAAGCTGAAACCAGTAAGCAAAGAGTACCAACCTCGCATTCCTTATCCCGAAGCATTAAAAAGAGACGATTCAAAAGAACAGTTCGATAAGTTTCTTAAACTTTTAAAGAAATTACACATTAACTTACCTCTTCTTGAAGCTTTTTTCCAGATGCCAGACGCGAGGAAATTTTTAAGACAACTCTTGACAAACAAACGCAAATTAGACGAAGAGCCACACGTGGAACTCAACGCAAAGTGCTCAGCAATTCTACAAAATAGACTACTACAGAAATTAAAAGATCCAGGGAGTTTTACAATTCAATGTTTAATTGGTAATCTAAGTATTGATAATGTGTTAGCTGATTTAGGGGCAAGCATAAATGTCATGCCTTATACATTGTTTAAACGACTGGGTCTAGGGAAGCCCAAACAAACTAGGATAAGTATTCAATTAGCTGATAAAACTGTTAGAATTTCTAGCGGCATTATCGTAAAAATTGATAAATTCGTTTTTCCGGTAGACTTTGTTGTCTTAGACATGGATGAGGACAATTTGATCCCTTTAATTTTAGGAAGACCTTTTCTAGCAACTGCCAAGACTAAAATTGATGTTGCCATGGGAGAACTCATACTTTGTGTAGGTAATGAGGCAGTCACTCTTCAAGCTCTCGATTCAACCAGGACATCGAATGACCAAGGTAAAAAAGAAAAATCCATTGATAACCATTCGATTAACCCTTCTTTTTAGGAAGCACCAGAAAAGGGCACAATTGAACCTAATCTTGAATATAATGCCAACAACGGAATAGATCATGAGGAACAAAAGGTTCAACCTGATAAATTAGACGAGTGGAAAACACACTTCAAGGAAAAATTAGGGATACAAGAAACAGAGCCAAAACCACTCTATGAGATAGGCAAGTCCAAAAGCGAAGATCTGGTATTATTAGACCTACGACTATATCCTCTAGACCCTGACACAAACAAGGAAATCCTTTTTAAAGTAATCAATATTATTCCATACAAGACAGTCGAGGTAAGCAATCCTAATTTTGATGCTCTTAAAATAAATGCTACTCGACCTGAACCATACAATGAACATAAAACGGATAATATAAGGGAAGATATTCAAACCTTTAAACCTCCCTGAATTTTTCAAACATAAGGAAAGTCTAGCTTAAGACTATAAACGAGCGCTTCTCGGGAGGCAACCCGAGCACTAACCTTACTTATTTTGCATTTATTTTCATTTTACATTATTTTTCCTTTTTATTTTTCTTTTTAAACTAACCAGAAGCGCAGTTTTCCAGGCCACACGGCCTTACACACGGTCGTGGCCATGACCATGTGTACCTCAAGAATCCTGGTACTAACATGGCATGACGGTACAAGTTAGATTCACCTAATTTCTGAAAGATCACGGACTCAACCACTTCAACACGTGCACTGAAAAAGAAACACGCTTGTGTCCCACGACCGTGTGCAGCTACTGACTTGCCAAGCACGGGCTTAACACGCCTGTGCCTCACAACCGTGCCAATATACTGCCTTGCCGAAAATGGGCGTGGTGTGCGGAAGAACGGGCATGGAGAGTTAACACGAATAGGTGCACAGCCATGTGAGGCGCTAGTGTAAATCGACACGCCCTAGGTCCACTGGCGTGGGAACATGCAAGAATTTAAATTCTATTTAAACCCCATAGCCCTTTTCTTTCCCCCCATCTAATTTCATCTTGCTTCTCTTTTTCCCCTTCTTCCTCTCAGACTTCTGACACCATTTATTAACACTCTAGATCCTTGAGCCATCACACAATATGTCGAAGAAGCATAAAAGGCCAAACTCCTTAAAGGAGGATGATTTACATGAGTTCATGCCGGCAGCTTCATCCAACCAATAGGCCAAGGGTCTTTGAGACCAATTAGTTTCTATTTTTTGTTTCTCTTTCCTTTCATTCTCCTTTTCTTTAATAATCTTATGTTTTATTTAGTTTAACTTAATTTAGTTTCTTAGTGTCAGGTTTGCCAGGCTGCTTAGGAATCACACCGACCACAACGATAACCATGCCCCTTCCGCCACCGCCAGCATCTCCCCAGCCTTAGAGGTCACATCCACCTCGTGAACCATCCAACAATAAGGACTCTTCAGTCTTAATAAGTCCTGGCTACTTCTCAGAGCGCTACCAATTTCTTCATCTAGCGCAGGTTCGTCATCCAGACCGACCATCACCACCACCAAAGACACTCCTCCGGGAATACATCCACAATTCAGGGAGTAATTCCTTCCCTTTCTCTTTTGATTTATCCCTTAAATGTTATTATCTATCTTTGTACATTGAGGGCAATGTACAGCTTAAGTGTGGGGGAGGGTGAATAGTTATTCTGAGAAATTGCCTAACTTTCTTCATTATTGTCAAACCCTGAGGATAAAAATTTCTAACTTTCTGCATTGTTCTCAAATCCCTGAATTTAATCTTGTTTGAAAGTAATTTTCTCATATTACTAATTAAGATGGAATTTATAATGATTTATGATTTTTATTGATATGTTTTTGAATAAGTCATAGTTAATTATGCGTTGATGATTAAACTTGAAGAATACTAGAGAATCAAGCATGATAAGTCTAATTTTCAAAAATTTAAAATTTAGGTTGTTAACCTGAATTTGAATGTTATCTTGAAGTTTGAAATTTATAAGGTTGATGTCAAAAACACTCATAATTTTTGTGAGATTTTGAGCCTTATAGAGCATACATTCCTTTTCATGCTCACTTTCTGATTATGAGTGTGTCAACTATGAACTGTTATTCTAGAACTTGCCTTGATTATACATGTCAAGACCACAGTTATGATTTGATATACCGAGATGACAAAGGTACTTAGGTTTTAACCCACTTATACCACTAAAAAGTCTATCCTCATAATTAACCCCTAGTGAACCCCGTTGAGCCTAACAACCCTTTTATTTACTCACCCACTACTATTAACCCAAAACCCTTTATATTCACCCTTTTTTTGACTACCCTTTAATCGAGAAATGATTTGATTAGTTACCTAAGTTTTTACGAATTATTATTATTTGAAATTGTAATTACTTAGTTTGTTCTTAAAAAAAACATCAAAGTATAGTCAGTATTAGTATTATGGAGAGTGAGCTTATACAAGTTAAAGTCTAATTATCAAAAGAAGAAAAGCTCGTGTTAGTAGGATTATTATTATTTTCAGTTGATGTAAATATTATCTTAGAAATTTTTAGGTAGGTAACTTATCAATTCAATCTCGATTCTAACCTCCTAACTTCAACCTTTATCTACACCTTTAACCCTAGCCCCGTTACAACCCTAACAAAGGCCTTTTGATTTGTTTATCATCTCATTTTACAGTGGTGGAGATTTGATTTTTAGGCAAGCCTATGGGATTAACTTTTCAGGTTCGACTTATGAGTGCTTAATTTTGACCCTTAAACATCTTGAGTGATTTGAGTGAATCTTTTGTGAGGATGTCAATCCTTTTCGATTTTGAATCAAGAGGTAATTATTTAGATGAAGGTAATTATAAATGAATGACTTATCTTGTTTGAATCTTTAGGACCCTTTGAATTGAATTATCCATGTATAATTATCTATGAATTAGGATAAGGCATTGTTTATAGGAATTATGAATCATGGAAAGTTTGTTTTAATTGTAAGTTGAGAATTTTGCTTGAGGACAAGCAAAAGCTTAAGTGTGGGGGTATTTGATAAACCTAATATGGGAATTGATCGCTGTAAAATCAGAGTTTTAAGTATTTATAAAAGAATGATCAAACCTGGAGACTAACTCTGACAACGATATTAAGGCAAGTGTACCTATCGAACAGTAGTATAGCTTAGGCAAGACCGGATATCGAACCCAAAGGAACTAAAAGTATTAATACTCACTTTCTTTTTATTATTTAACCAAACTAAGATAAAGGTTGTTTTTAAACTAAATTGACGACAACTAAACTAAGAAAACAGAGACAAAAAGATGAATTTGGGGATAACTTGAAAAAGACTCAGTTGATTTTTATGATTCCTTCAGGAAGAATTCACCTAGACTTCTCTTATTATCTAACCTTAAATTATATGATTTCTTTACTTAGCTTGATCCGTGAGACTCCCTAACCTATGCTAAACCCTCTCTCGAGGTGAATAACCTCTAATCCTAGGTTAATTAGTGGAACTCTCGTTCGCTTATAATAACCCCCTAGGAAAGCAGTAAATCGATCAATGGATTCCCATATTAGGTTTCACCCTAATTCGGCAAAATCTCGTAACCCTATCTCTAGGCGCTCGATCAACTCCGCTTAATTATGTTGGATCTACTCTTAGGCAGGGTCTATTCCTCCTCTACCTAAGCACATTGGATTTGGATTAAGAAACATAATTAAAAACAAACTAAGTAATTTATCATATAACTTAAAAATCAAATAATAAAATCTATCTAGGTTTCATCCCCCTTCAAGTATCTGAGGGGTTTAGTTCATAATGTAAAAAGGAAACATCACAAGAGAAAAGATAAAGCAAAACATAAGAAAAATCCTAAAACTCCTTGACGTGATTGAAAGAGAATTTTACCGTCTTGAGTATAATTCTGGCTTCTTGGGATGAATCAACTGGCTATCCTCGCGTTACTCCCTAACTTTAACCTTCTCGGCTTGGCTCCTTGACCTAGCTTTTGCTCCTTTTCAAAGGTGGTACTTGGGATATATTTATAAGCTCTTAGAATGCGATTCTTTCTCCCAAAGTATCCTTTTTCGACTGAAATTGCTCTTTCTAGCGACAGAGGCACGGCCATGTCACACGCCCGTGCAAATCGAGACCTGATCGTGTTCAAATTTCTACTTTGGCACGACCGTGTACGGTGGTGATAAGGCCGTGCTCCAGGTGTTTGTCGAGACACGACCGTGTGGTCCTTGGCCCAGGCCGTGTCGATTTTGTGGAAAGGCCTATTTACCTCATTTTAAGCCCGTTTTGTGTTCTTTTCATCCTCGGGTGCTTTTCTGGGTATAAGACATAAAAAGAAAGGATTAAAAGCACCTTTTTATATAAAACGAGGCTTAAATCTTTAAAAAGCATATTAAATGTGGGATTAAAATATGTTACTTTTACGGTTTATCAAATGCCCCCACACTTAAGCTTTTGCTTGTCTTCAAGCAAAATTCTCAACTTACAATTAAAACGAACTTTCCATGATTCATAATTCCCATCAACAATGCCTTATCCTAATTCATAGATAATTTATACATGGATAATTCAACTCAAAGATTCCTAAAAGTTCAAACAAGATAAGTTATAAATTTGTAGCACGAAAAACATAGGTGTTTCCCTTCATCTAAATAATTACCTTTAATTCAAAATCGACAAGGATTGATATCCTCACAAAAGATTCACTCAAATCACTCAAAAAATGTTTAAGGTCAAAATTAAGCACTCATAAGTCGAACATGAAAAGTTAATCCCCTAGGCTTGCCTAAAAATCAAATCTCCACCACTGTAAAATGATATGATAAACAGATCAAAAGGTCTTTGTTAAGGTTGTAACGGAGCTAGGGTTAAAGGTGTGGATAAAGGCTGAAATTAGAAGGTTAGAATCGAGATTGAATTGATAAGTTACCTACCTAAAAATTTCTAAGATAATGATTACATCAACTGAAAACAATAAAAAATTCCTACTAATATGAGCTTTTCCTTTTGGGAAATAGTCTTTGATTGTGTAAGCTCACTTTCCATATTACTAATATTGAAAACTTTGAACATTTATATATATATATTTAAGAACAAACTAAATACAAGATAAATTTAACTACCAGAATAATAAACTCAGATAACTGGCTCAAATCAAATCTCGATTAAGGGGTAGTCAAAATAAAGGGTGATAACAAATACAAAGGGTTTTGGGTTAAAATTAGCGGGTAAGTCAATAAAAAGGGTTATTAGGTTCAACAGGTTTCACTAAAGGTTAATTATAAGGGAAGGCTATTTAGTAGAGTAAGTGGGTTAAAACCTAAGTGCCTTTATCATCTTAGTATATCAAATCATAACTGTGGTTTTGACATGTATAATCGAGGCAAGTTCTAGAATAACAATTCATAGTCGACACACTCATAATCAAGAAGTGAGCATGAAAAAGAATGTATGCTCTGTAAGGCTCAATTTCTCACAAATATTATGGGTGTTTTTGACATCAACCTTGTAAATCTCAAATTTCAGGATAATATTCAAATTCCGGTTGACAACCTAAAATTTTAATTTTTAGAAAATTAGACTTACCATCCTTGATTCCCTAGTATTCTTCAAATTTAATCATCAATGCACAATTAACTATGACTTATTCCAAAACATATCAATAAAAATCACAAATCATTAGAAATTTCATCTTAATTAGTAATATGAGAAAATTACTCTAAAACAATATTAAATTCAGGGATTTGAGAACAATGCAGATAGTTAGGCATTTTTATCCTCAAGGTTTGAGAATAATGAAAAATTAGGCATTTTCTCAGAATAAATATTCACCCCCCCACACTTAGGATGTACATTGCCCTCAATGTACAAAGATAGATAATGTCATTTGAAAGATAAATCAAAAGAGAAGGGGGAAGAATTACTCCCTGATTTGTGGATGTTTTCCCGAATGAGTGTCTTTGGTGGCAGTGATGGTCAGTCGAGAGAACGTTCCTGCGCTAGATGAAGAAATTGGGTAGCGCTTTGAGAAGTAGCCAGGCTTTATTAAGACCTAATAAAAATAAAATAAATATATAAATAAAGACAAGAAAGATAAAGAGAAAGAGACTAAGAAGGAAAATAAACTAAAGCTAGGAGATAAAGGGGCTTGAGAATCTTTATTGGTAGGTGGTTCGAGAGGTGGGTGTGACTTCTAAGGCGACGGAGGTGCTAGCGGTGGCAGAAATGGCGTGATTCCCAAGCAGCCTTTAGAACCTGACACTAAGAAACTAAAATAAAATAAGATAAATTAAGTATAAGATAGTCAAAAAGAAGGAAAATAAAGGAAAAGATAAATGTGAAACGAAAGGTAAATGGTCTCATAGGTCCTTGGCTTGGTGTTGAGACGAAGCTACCGGCATGAACTCATGTTCTTTGTTTAAGGGGCCTATGCCTAGCTTTCTCCGTTCTTTGGCATGGTGTTGGCTTGCTCAAGGATCTAGAGCCTTAATAAGTAGAGAATTTGAGATGAAGAAGAGTGAAAAACAAAAAAAGTAGGGATGAAATCAGATGGGGAAAAGAGAAAGGGGTGAGGGGTTTAAATAGATTCTCAAATGCTCTACTTTCCCACGGTCGTGGTCCAAGGGTGTGTCGACTTACACGGCCTCCTCACACGACCGTGTTATAGAGGGTGTTGTCACCTTATGCCCGTGGTTGATCCTTCCATGCCCGTGCTTTTAATGTTTTTCTTGTTGGCACGGGTGTCTGACACGAGCGTGTCTTACCCGTGCTCGATAAGTCAGTAACTTCAGTAATTTCACACGGTTTGTGGCATGGGCGTGTTCTGTCTGTGGTATGGAAGTCGATAACCTTACACGGTTGGTGCCACGGCCGTACCATGTCTGTCGGTACCCGTGTTGAGAGTGGTTGGATCTGTGATGTTGGGGTGGTGGTTGGGCTGACTGCACGGCCTCTGCCCTGTCAGGGTGGCGATTTTGGTGGTCCACACGGCCACAGACACGGCCGTGTGTAAGGCCATATGATCTGGGATTCTGCCCTTTTGGGTTAGTTGAAAAAAAAAGAAAATAAAATTGCAAAAAGAAGTAGTGTTAGTACTCGGGTTGCCTCCCGAGAAGCGCTCGTTTATAGTCTTAAGCTAGACTTTCCTTATATTTGAAAATTTTAGGGAGGTTTGAAAGTTTGAACATCCTCCCTCATGTCTATATTTTCAGTTTTATGACAAAATTGGAGTCGAGAAGCGTTTATCTTAAAAGTGCGAAATTTTGGATTGCTTATCTCGACTATTCCTTGTAGGAAGATATCGTGTACCTCAAGAGGGAGTTCTCTCTTTTCCTTCGAGTTTGTTGTGGTGATGTGAGGCTTTGCTTTATCTAACAGGCCCTGATCTCTTACTTTATAGTGATTTGATGTCCCCACAAGTTCTTGTGGTGGTTCCTCTGGTTCTACATTGTGTGGGGCTGGCTCTTCATTGACTTGTGTTTCCTGTTCTTCCTTATGTAACCCTAGTTTTTCCTTGAAGTGTGTTTTCCACTCATCTAGGTCATCGATTTGGGTCCTTTGTTCGTCGTAAGTTATTTCTCTGTTGGCACTGAACTGAGGATCTGTTTCAACCGTTCTCTTTTTTGGAGGTTCCTGAAAAGAAGGTGAAATTAAATGATTATCGAAAGAATTTTCTTGCTCATCTTGATTCCTTGACGACCTAGCTGAATCGAAGGCTTGAAGACTGATTGAGTCGTCACCTACATAAAGTATGAGCTCACCTGTGGCAACATCAGTTTTAGTCTTGGCAGTTGCTAGAAAAAGTCTTCCTAAAATTAAGGGGATTGAATTATCCTCATCCATGTCTAAAACAACAAAATCTACTGGGAAAACAAATTTATCAATTTTTACGAGAACATCTTCAATAATGCCCCTAGGGATTCTAACAGTTTTATCCGCTAATTGAATACTCATCTTAGTTTGTTTTGATTTCCCTAGACCTAGTCACTTAAACAATGTATAAGGCATAACATTTATGCTTACCCCTAAATCAGCTAACGCATTATCAATATTTAAAATACCAATTAAACATGGAATTGTAAAACTCCCTGGATCTTTTTGCTTCTTTGGTAGTTTATTTTGTAACATTGCTGAGCATTGCGTTAAGTTCCACGTGGTACTCTTTATCTATTTTGCGTTTGTTGGTCAAGAGCTGTCTTAAAAATTTCCTCGAGTCTGGCATCTGAAAAAGAGCTTCAAGAAGAGGTAAGTTAATGTGTAATTTCTTTAAAAGTTTAAGAAACTTACAGAACTGCTCCTCTAAATCGTCTTTTTGTAATGCTGCGGGATAAGGTATGCGAGGTTTGTACTCCTTGACTACATGTTTTGGCTTTTCTTGTCTACCTCTGTTGTACCTTCGTCTACCTTACTTTCTGGAGTTGGGTTGGGTGTACCTATCTCCTTGCTATCCTGAAGTGTAATAGCTTGAATTTGCTCATTAGGATTAATTTCGGTGTTACTAGGTAGGTGTCCCTGCTGTCATTCTGACATTGACTTTACAAGTTATTCAACGGCTTTGCTTACTTCCTTGACTGACTTAGCAAGTTCTTCCATTCGGTTTTCATTGCTTTTAATTGTTCTGTCAGCTTCTTGGATACGTTCCTCGATGGTTGGCTTCTTGTCTTGTGGATAAGGCTGATTTCAAAAGTTTTGAGAGGGTTGTTGCCTTTGATTTCCTTGATTGCCTTGTCCTTCCCATGAAAAATTTGGGTGATTCCTCCAACCTGGATTGTAAGTGTTACTATAAGGATTGTTATTAGATCGGAAATTATTACCTATATAGTTCATCTGTTCATCTTCTGCTCCTGGTTGGTAGGGTGGGTACTCGAGGATTATACCACGCCTTCTACTAGCGTCGCCTTTGCATGACTGGATGTATTTGTGAAGAACACAAACTATCAAGCTTTTTATTCATCATCTCTAGTTACGTTGATAGCATGGTCATGGTGTCGACGTTGAGAACACCTACCGATTTTTTCGGTTTGGTCCTCGAAGCTTGCCATTGATAGTTGTTTAATGACATCTCTTCGATGAACTCGTAGGCTACTTCAGGAGTTTTGTTGTTCAGCGTTCCACCAGCGGCTGAATCTATCAGTTGCTTTGTTGAGGGGTTTACTCTGTTGTAGAAGGTTTGGACTTTTAGCCACAGGGGTAAACCATGGTGTGGGCACCTCCTCAAGAGATCTTTGAACCTCTCCCATGTGTCGTATAATGTCTCTAAATCCATCTGCACAAAGGAAGAGATATCATTACGTAATTTGGCCGTTTTGGCTGGTGGAAAACATTTCATCAGAAACTTTTCGGTCATTTGATCCCATGTAGTGATTGACCCTCGTTGTAACGAGTTTAACCACTGTTTGGCTTTATCCTCAACGAAAAAGGGAATAACTGAAGTCGAATGGCATCATCAGAAACACCATTTATTTTGAAGGTATCACAGAACTCCAAAAAATTAGCTATATGCATGTTTGGATCTTCATCCTACAAACCATCAAATTGGACAAACTGTTGAATCATTTGTTTTGTGTTAGGCTTTAATTCAAAATTGTTAGCAGTTATAGCAGGCCTAACAATACTAGATTCTGCTCCTGTTAAATGCGGTTTCGCATAATCAAACATTGTACGTAGAGCATTTTGATCTCCCACAACACGTAGTGGTGGGTTGTTTTCATCCATCCCTTCAGTAGGATTGGATCTGTTTTCCTCCTCTCTTTCTGTGTAATCTAAGGCTCGCTTGGTTTCCCTGCGATTCCTACGAATGGTTGCTTCGATATCGCTATCGTATACCAAAAGTCCTCGCGGATTCCTTCTAGTCATAAACTAGAGGTACCTAGAAAAGAGAAAGGAATAAAAAAAAATAAAAATTAGAAAAATTAAAATTTAACCTAAGAAAACAAAAGAAATAAATTGTGAATAAAATAATAGCTAAAGTAATAAAAATAGAGCTTTCTTAATATTTTAGTTCCCCTGCAACGGCGCCAAAAACTTGATCGCTGTAAAATCAGAGTTTTAAGTATTTATAAAAGAATGATCAAACCTAGAGACTAGCTCTGACAACGATATTAAGGCAAGTGTACCTATCGAACAGTAGTATAGCTTAGGCAAGACCGGATATCGAACCCAAAGGAACTAAAATTATTAATACTCACTTTCTTTTTATTATTTAACCTAACTAAGATAAAGGTTGTTTTTTAAACTAAATTGACGACAACTAAACTAAGAAACAGAGACAAAAAGATGAATTTGGGGATAACTTGAAAAAGACTCAGTTGATTTTTATGATACCTTCAGAAAGAATTCACCTAGACTTCTCTTATTATCTAACCTTATATTATATGATTTCTTTACTTAGCTTGATCCGTGAGACTCCCTAGCTATGCTAAACCCTCTCTCGAGGTGAATAACCTCTAATCCTAGGTTAATTAGTGGAACTCTCGTTCGGTTATAATAACCCCCTAGGAAAGCAGTAACTCGATCAATGGATTCCCATATTAGGTTTCACCCTAATCCGGCAAAATCTTGTAACCCTATCTCTAGGCGCCCGATCAACTCTGCTTAATTATGTTGGATCTACTCTTAGGCAGGGTCTATTCCTCCTCCTCTACCTAAGCACATTGGATTTGGATTAAGAAACATAATTAAGAACAAACTAAGTAATTTATCATATAACTTAAAAAGTAAATAATAAAATCTGTCTAGGTTTCATCCCCCTTCAGGTATTTGAGGGGTTTAGTTCATAATGTAAAAAGGAAATATCACAAGAGAAAAGATAAAAGAAAACATAAGAAAAATCCTAAAACTCCCTGATGGGATTGAAGGAGAATTCTGTCGTCTTGAGTATAATTCTGGCTTCTTGGGATGAATCAACTGGCTATCCTCGCGTTACTCCCTAACTCTGACCTTCTCGGCTTGGCTCCTTGGCCTAGCTTTCGCTCCTTTTCAAAGGTGGTACTTGGGATATATTTATAGGCTCTTGGAATGCGATTTTTTCTCCCAAAGTATCCTTTTTCGATTGAAATTGCTCTTTCCAGCGACAGAGGCACGGCCATGTCACACGCCCGTGCAAATCGAGACCTGACCGTGTTCGAATTTCTGCTTTGGCATGGTTGTGTGCGGTGGTGATGAGGCTGTGCTCCAAGTGTTCGTCGAGACACGGCCGTGTGGTCCTTGGCCCAGGCCGTGTCGATTTCGTGGAAAGGCCTATTTACTTCGTTTTAAGCTCGTTTTATGTTCTTTTCATCCTCGGGTGCTTTTCTAGGTATAAGACATAAAAAGAAAGGATTAAAAGCACATTTTTATATAAAACGAGGGTTAAATCTTTAAAAAGCATATTAAATGTGGGATTAAAATATGTTACTTTTACGGTTTATCAGGAATCCACAGATCGATTTACTGCTATTCTAGGGGGTTATTATAAAAGAACAAGAGTTCCACTAATTAACCTAGGGTTGGACGTTATTCGCCTCGAGAGAGGGTTTAATATAGCTTAGGGAGTCATACGGATCAATCTAAGTAAATAAATCATATGATTCAGGGTTAGATAACAAGTGAAGTCTAGGTGGATTCTTCCTGAGGGTATCGTCATGATCAATTGAGTTTTTCTTCAAGTTATTTCCCAATTCATTCTTTTTGTCTGTGTCCTTAGCTTAGTCGTCGTTAATTTAGATTAAAACAAACTTCACTTTATTTTTAAGGCTAAATAATAAAAAGAAAGTTAGTATTAATACTTTTGGTTCCTTTGGGTTCGATAATCCGGTCTTGCCTAATACTACTATTCGATAGGTACACTTGCCTTTAATCGTTGTCAGAGTTAGTTTCCAGGTTCGATCACATTTATTATAAATTTTAAAACTCTGATTTCAGTGATCAACCACACAGAGGAACAACTCGGTAAGTCTCTTAAACTTTCCAAGAAATTTCATATTAACTTGTCGTTTCTTGAAGCTCTTTCGCAGATGCCAAATCATAGACCTCGTGTTGATAAAGAAGAAATTCATGAGGAACGAAGGCTTTGGATCGATGAATTAGACGAATGGAAGACACACTTCAAGGAGAGGCTAAAAACACACGACACAAAAACGAGGCAACTCCACGACGAACTTAATGATGGGACAACCCAGCTTAAGATAGGAGATCAGGTACTCAAAATCTTCCCAGATGGAACAGTCGAGCTAACTAGTCTTATAATCTGCACCCTTAAGGTAAACACTACTCGACTTAAACTTTATATCAATAACCGAAGTGATCGTATGAGAAAGGATTTTCACCTCCTCAAACCACCATGATTATGCGAATAACAGGTAAGTCTAGCTCAAGACTTTAAACGAGCGCTTCTCGGGAGGCAACTCGAGCACTAACTGTACTAATTAGTTTGGTTTTATTTCTTTTCGTATTTAGGCCTAGGTTTCCACACCCACACGGCCTTGCACACGGCCGTGACCGTGACCGTGTGGACACCACAGGTAGGCATATGGGCATGGATCGTATCTCTATTGAATTATTTACTTTTATTCCTATTTTTATTTTTTATTTTTATTTCTATTTTTTTCCTTTATTATTTTCTTCTTATTTTTTGTGCTCTTTAGATTTAGCTTACGATACAATAAAATCAGGATGACTGCTTCGAGGATTCAATCTCAAATGGTTCGAGGCGCTTCCCCAATCCTATTCGAATTCTTCTCATTGACTTCATCCAATATTCAGGAAGTTTCACTGCTCTCCCTATCTTATGATTTTATTATTAAAATGCTATTATCTATCTTTGTACATTGAGGGCAATGTACATATTAAGTGTGGGGGGTTAACTATAGAATTATTTGAAAATCCCTGGATGATATCTTATCTTAAAATAATTTTCTCATATTATGATCAGAATGAAATTTCCTTTGATTTATGATCTTTATTGATATGTTTTAGAGTAAGTTATTGATAATTGTGCATTGATGATTAAATTTGAATAATACTAGAGAATCAAGCATCATAAGTCTATTTTTCAAAATTAATTTTTTTTCTTAGGTTGTTTACCTGAATCTGAATGTTACCTTGAAGTTTGAATTTTACAAGGTTGATATCAAACACCCATAATTTTTGTGAGACTTTGAGCCCTATTAGAGCATATATTCTTTTTCGTGCTCATTTTTTGATTATGAGTGTGTCAGCATTGAACTGTTATTCTAGAACTTGCATTGATTATACATGTCGAGACCACACCTTTGATTTGATATACAGAGATGATAAAGGCACTTAGGTTTTAACCTACTTACTCCATCAAAAAGCCTACCCTCATAATTAACCTCTAGTGAACCTTTTGATCCTAACAGACCCTTTTGTTGACTCACCTACTAATATTAACCCAAAACCCTTTGTATTTGTCGAGATTTGATTTTGAGCAGTTACCTAACTATGTTCTATATTTCAGTTGTTAAAGTTCTTTCTTATTATTGTAATGACTTGTTCTTAAAAAAAAAAGTATACTCATTATTAGTTATGTGATTAGGTGAGCTTATACATTTAAATTCCAAATGTTGAAGAAGAAGCTCATATTTTTAGTATTAGTATTATTATTTTCAATTGATGTAATTATTTAGGATTAGCTCTTTTTTTATGGTTAGGTAATTTGCCAATTCAATCTCGATTTTAACCCTCTAATTCAGCCTTTATCCATACCTTTAAACCAAGCCCCATTATAACCCTTTTTAAAGACCTTTTGATTTGTATATCATCTCATATTATAGTGGTGGAGATTTGATTTTCATGCAAGCCTATGGGATTAACTCTTCATGTTTGACTTTTGAGTTCTTAATTTTGAACATTAAACACTTTGAGTGATTTAAGTGAATCTTTAGTGAGGATGTCAACTCTTGTCAATTCTGAATCAGAGGTATTCAGGTAAAGGGAAACACCTATGTTTTCATACTATAAAAATGTATGACTTAGATTGTTTGAATCTTTAGGATTCTTTGAGTTAAATTATCCATGTATGAATTATCTTTGAATTATGATGAAACATTATTGATGAATGTTATGAATCAGAGAAGTTTGTTTTAATTATGAGCTGAGAATTTTGCTTGAGGACAAGCAAAAGCTTAGGTGTGGGGGTATTTGATAATCTGTAATAGTAACATATTTTAAGCCCACATTTAGCATGCTTTTGGATGATTTAAGCCTTGAATTATGTAATTTGGTGCTCTTAATAATTTATTTTCATGTTTTATACTCATAAGAGCACCGGATGACGAAAGGAACGAAAAACGGGCCCAAAATGGAATAAATGAGCCATATCACGAAATCCACACGGCTTGGGCCCCAGACCACACGGTCATGCCTCATTCAATAGCCTCGAACACAGCCTGACCACAACTTGTACGGGTGTGTGCCATGGGCGTGTCCCTGCCATGGCCAAGAGGACTTTTACTCGAATTTGGATACTTGGAGGAAAAGAAACACATTCCAAAGCCTATTCAAACACCTTAGTAGGAATTCTACTTGAATTAGGATACTTAAGGGCCAAGTAAGGCATCTCAGAGTCTATATAAACACCCAAGGGGGCAACTTGAAGAGGAGTTCGGCAGAAGCCTTCTGCCAGGGCTTTTGTCAAGGGCGGTTAGCTAGGCCAAGGAGCCGAGCTGAAAAGGCCAGATTTGTGGGAAACACTCGAAGATAGCTAGTTGATTCATCTCAAGAAGCCGGGATTCTACTCAAGACAGCGGATCTATCCTTCAATTCCTTCAGGGGGTTTTAGGGATTTCTTATGTTTTGTTTTGTCTTTTCTTTTGAGATGTTTTCTTTTATTGTTATGAACTAAACCCTTCAGATACCTGAAGGGGATGAAACCTAAGACGGATCTTGTTATTGTTTTCTGAACTATATGATAAATACTTGATTTGTTCTTAATTATGTATGCTTAATTCTTGTGTTAATATTTCTGGGATATTGATTCAAGTTGGATTTGCTTAGGTGGTGGAGCAAAAGTCCCTGCTTAAGAGTAGATCTAGCATAGTTAAGCGGAGTTGATCGCGCGCCTAGAGATAGGGTGACGAGATTTTGCTGGATTAGGTATCTGAGAGCTTTAGTTCATAACTAAGAAAGAAAACATCTCAAGAGAAAAGATAAAACAAAACATAAGAAATTCCTAAAACTCCCTGAAGGAATTGAAGGAGAATTCCGCCGTCTTGTGTATAATTCCGACTTCTTGGGATGGATCAACTGGCTAACTTCAAGCGATTCCCACAATTCTGACCTTTCCGGCTTGGCTTCTTGGCCTAGCTCGCCTCCCCCTCAAAGGTGGCACTTAAGGGATATATAGAGGCTCTTTAGAATGCGATTCTTTCTCCCTAAGTATCCTTTTCCGACTGAAATTGGTCATTCTGACGATGGAGGCACGGCCATGTAGCACGCCCATGTGGATCGACTTCAGGCCGTGTTCAGATTCTTTAATGAGGCACAGTCGTGTAAATAGGGAGAGAGGCCGTGCTCTAGATGATCGGCACGGCACGGACGTGTGGACTTTGGGCCAGGCCATGTCAATTTCGTGTTAAGGCCCATTTTACTCCATTTTGGGCCTGTTTTACGTTCTTTTCATCCTTGGGTGCTTTTCTGGGTATACGACATGAAAAGAAAGGATTAAGAGCACCTTTTTATATAAATCAAGGGATAAATCATCCAAAAGTAAGCTAAATGCGGAATTAAAATATGTTATGATTACAGTTTACCAAATACCCCCACACTTAAGCTTTTGCTTGTCTTCAAGCAAAATTCTTAACTTACAATTAAAATGAGCTTTCCATGATTCATAATTCCTATCAACAATGCCTTATCCTAATTCATAGATAATTTATACATGGATAATTGAATTCAAAGAGTCCTGAAGATTCAAACAAGATTAGTCATTTATTTGTAGCATGAAAACATAGGTGTTTCCCTTCATCTAAATAATTACCTTTTAACTCAAAATCTACAAGGATTGACATCCTCACAAACGATTCACTCAAATCACTCAAAAAGTGTTTAAGGGTCAAAATTAAGCACTTATAAGTCGAACCTGAAAAGTTAATCCCATAGGCTTGCCTGAAAATCAAATCTCCACCACTAAAAAATGAAATGATAAACAGATCAAAAGGCCTTTGTTAGGGTTGTAACGGGGCTAGGGTTAAAGGTGTGGATAAAGGCTGAAATTATAAGGTTAGAATCGAGACTGAATGATAATTTACCTACCTAAAAATTTCTAAGATAATAATTACATCAACTGAAAATAATAATCCTACTAATACGAGCTTTTCTTTTGGAAATAGACTTTGATTGTGTAAGCTCATTTTTCATAAAACTAATACTGAATATACTTTGAAATATATATATTTTTAAGAACAAACTAAGTAAAGACAACTTCAGATAATAATAATTCATAAAAACTTAGGTAACTAATCAAATCATATCTCGATTAAAGGGTAGTCAAAAAGAAAGGTGATAACAAAAACAAAGGGTTTTGGGTTAAAATTAGTGGGTGAGTTAATAAAAAGGGTTGTTAGGTTCAACGGGGTTCACTAGGGGTTAATTATAATGGTAGGCTTTTTAGTGGTGTAAGTGGGTTAAAACCTAAGTGCCTTTATCATCTCGGTATATCAAATCATAACTGTGGTCTCAACATGTATAAACGAGGCAAGTTCTAGAATAACAGTTCATAGTTGACACATTCATAATCAATAAAGTAAGCACGAAAAATAATTATGCTCTATAAGGCTCAAAATCTCACAAAAATTATGGGTGTTCTTGACATCAACCTCGTAAATTTCAAACTTCAAAGTAATATTCAAATTCAGGTTAACAACCTAAAGTTTTAAATTTTTTGAAAAAGAGACTTATCATGTTCGATTCTCTAGTATTCTTCAAATTCAATCATCAATGCACAATTAACTATGACTTATTCTAAAACATGTCAATAAAAATCACAAATCATCAGAAATTTCATCTTAATTAGTAATATGACAACTTTGCATAAAAACAAGACTAAATTAAGGATTTGAGAATAATGCAAAAAGTTAGGCACACTTTGAGAATCATGCAAAAATTAGCAATTTTACCCCCCACACTTAAGATGTACATTGCCTTCAATGTACAAAGATAAATAATGATAATGAGTGATCAATCAAAAAGATAAGAGGGGAAAGTGTCACTTCCTGGATTTACTGATGAGATCCTTGGAGGATGTGGAAAGTGTGTGGCATCAGGTGAATTTTTGTATTTCTCCTAGTTGTGCTTTGGTGTATGTGGAATATATAATTTATTCTGCAAGGTCATTAGTTAATGATCTTTTCGATGTAATAACTATATGGTTAGGGATGCTTGAATAATTAGATAGCCAATGATAAAAGTTTGCAATAATAATAAGAGTTCGAATTAAACAACACAAAATAAAAATTTAAAATAAAGAAAATAAAATTAAAGAAAACAATTTAAAAGGACTCAGAGGTCCTCATCATGGGTTGGGTCTAGTGGTGGTGCTGATGATGACATGTGGAGGTGCTGGCATATTTGTTGAAGCGTCGCCTCTAACCCGTCAAAGCGCCGAGTGTTTTCAGCAAAATGCAGCTCGAACCGGTCGAGTCATGCAGAGATGTTTGCTAAGGATGTTGCTGCTCGGTACGGATGCTGGCTCAGATTTGGTACCTCCTCTGATGGTGGTGGGACATCATCAGTAATGTCCTCTGCCTCCTCTTCGTTGGTGGGTTTCTTTAATTGGTACTGAGGGGGGTTTGTCCCTCGACGTTGTTTGATCATCCTCATGTGTAGCATCGTCTGGATGCCTTGAGGTACCATATTACCCATCAGTGTGAGGGAGGTGATTTGATCATCGGTGTTGAGGAGGTTGAAGTGTCGAGCCAACCTCGTAATGTATGGTCCCATTGATAAAATTTCTTTCCTATGTTGCTCTATCTGATGTTGAATCGCGCATGTGAGAAAGTATGCCAAGTCAAAAACATGTCCTTCAGACATGCATGGTAGGAAGCAAACGTCATGTTTGTTTACGACGCCGGTGCTCTCTTTACGACCTGTGATGGTGTGCGTGAGAATGACTTGAATATACCTTAGGGCTGGGGGAAGTGCCGTCGCTTTAGAGTGACTGGGGTCGTAGTCGGTTGTAGTGGGGCGTAGGTTGCGCCAGCATTCGAGCGGAGTGCAGTGGAGCTCACGGTTTAATCCGGCAAGTGGGTTTTCTTCTAGGAATTCCGGTGTGTAAAGTCCTAGAGCTGTGCCGAATTGTGGTGTGCTCATTCGTCGTACTGTGCCTCCTAACCGAAATTAGATAGCACCCGGGTTGTCGAACTGAGTCGTCACTGTTTGCAATGTGAAGGTGGTGCAGAATTCTAATGTGAACTCCAAATATGTGGGCTCGTCGATTAAGAAGAATTTCTCCCACGGGTCGGTTGAGAGGAGTGCTTGAATATTGGTGGTGAGCCCAACTTGCCGCACTGCATTCTAGTCGATGCGCCTACCAGTGCCTAGGTGTCTACCCCGGATTGCTTTGTACCGTTCTTCCTGAGTTGCTTGAGGGAATCTGAGGAATGGGTGTCGAAGCTCGGTAGAGGCACTTCCGGAGGATAATCCGGACCCTTTTCTTTTCTTGCTTGGGGCCAACCATTTGGTTCGTGATGTCGACATGGTACCTGAGAAATAAGCAATCAAATATAAAGCAGTTTTAGCTTCATCAGTAGCACAACCATCATATGCCACACTAAGTCAAGAAAAATTTGAGAATTTTATAATTGGGATCATGTTAATTCGCAGGAAAAGAAATTTTCTCGAACAATAGTGGCAGAGCAATGTATCAATTTTATGAGTTTAAAATTCAAGAATAAAATGAATATAAAATCTAACAACCAATAAATATTATGGGGACTAAAACAAATTTCCTAAATAAAAATTATATTTTTAAAACTAAATCTAAACAAAATCTGAAAATAAACAAGGTCATAATGTTTATCAAAGATTAAGTCAAGAAAAGGAACCAGGGATGTTGTGATATGATCAACACAGGCGGAGCACGGCGGTGGTGTGGGCTCTGCTGCACGAACACGACGGTGGCATGGGCGTGGTGCTTGGTAGCACGACTGTGGTGTGGGCGTGTGAGCGAATCTTATGTGGTTTTTGGAGAAAAATGGCGAGGGGAGGCGGTTTTGGGTGGAAGGCAATGGTTGTGCGGCCGGATTTGGGAAAAGGGAGGTTAAAACTGATTTTAGGGTTATATTTTAGGAAGATGACGGTTGAATTTTATATATAAGGGAGGGGGCACGGTCCATCGCCACGCCCGTGTTATTTTGAAATAGCCCGTGCTTTTCGCGATTTTCAAGATTGGGCGCGTTCAGGTTTCTTGGCACGACCGTGTGTCCATTGGGCACGCCCGTGCTCGACAAGTCAGTATGTTGGCACGGTCGGGCCGCACGGGCCTGTATAGCCCGTGTGTGGCAAGTCAGTATCTCAGCACGGGCGATAGGAATGGCCGTGTTTTGCCCGTGGTGTACAAGTCAGTAGCGTCGCACGGTTATGAAGCATAAGCGTGTCGTACCCGTGGTGTGCAAGTCAGTAGCTTCACACGGTTAGGTCGCACGACCGTGTTCTGGTATCGTAACTCGTGTTGACGAAAGAAATTTTTCCCTGTTTGGGCACGGCTCTTGGCACGCCCGTGGGTCATCTCCTGTCTTGCACACGGCCATTGGCACGCCCTTGTTAAAGGCCGTGTTTAAAAACCTGCATTTCTATTGGACTATTTTTTGTGTGGTGTTAGGAAAAATAAAATGTTAGTGGGTTAGTGCTCGGGTTGCCTCCCGAGAAGCGCTTGTTTAAAGTCTTAAGCTAGACTTTCCCTATTTTCGGTTCTAAAAGAAGGCTCGTGGAGCATAAGCTCCTCTCTCATATCTCCAAAATCTGCACCATTATTAATTTTAAGTCGGTGACCATTTACCTTAAATGTGCCTTTAGTGGGATGAGTTACCTCGATGTGCCATATGGAAAAATTGTTTTAATCATAAATGGGCCTGACCATCTTGATTTCAGCTTTCCCGGAAATAGTTTAAGCCTTGAGTTGTATAGTAGGACCAGGTCTCCTACTTCGAATTGTTTTGATCTCTTGAGATGAGCATCGTGGTGTCGCTTTGTTGCTTCATTGTACAGTTTTGAGTTCTCATAAGCTTCCGTTCTCCACTCGTCCAGCTCGTTTATCTTCATCATTCTTCTCTGTCCTGCAATTTTGAGGTCGAAATTCAAACATTTTATTGCCTAAAAAGCTTTGTGTTCTAATTCGAACGGTATATGACAGCTTTTCCCGTATACAAGTTTGTATGGGGATGTCCCTAAATGTGTTTTAAATGTTGTTCTATAGGCCCATAAAGCATCATCTACTTTAACTGCCCAATCTTTTCTATTTGATTCAATCGTTTTTTCTAGAATGCGCTTAAGTTCTCAGTTTGCTACCTCAACTTGCCCACTGGTTTGAGGATGATATAGGGTGGCTGTCCTGTAGTATACTCCATATCTTTTTAGGACTTTTTCAAATTGAGTATTACAGAAATGAGTACCCCTATCACTGATGATGGCTCTCGGTGTACCAAATCGAGAAAACAGTTTCTTAAGAAACTTGACTACTACCCTTGCATCATTGGTAGATACAGCTTCCGCTTCTACCCATTTGGACATGTAGTCAACTGCCACTAGGATGTATTTGTTTCCAAACGAACTAAGGAATGATCCCATGAAATCAATACCCCATACATCAAATATTTCACATGATAACATATATGTTTGAGGCATTTCATCACGTTTAGAAATATTACCTATTCTTTGCATCTATCACATGAGGTAACATACCTGTTGGCATCTTTAAATAGAGTGGGCCAATAAAAACCTGATTTGAGTATTTTGTGTGCTGTCTTAATACCACTGTAGTGTCCTCCTGATGGTCCTGAATGGCAATGCTCCAAGATTTTGCTTGCTTCTGTCTTTGTAACACATCTTCGAATTACCTGATCTGCACATGCGAAAAAGAAAGGGATCTTCCCAAAAATAATTTTTCACCTCAGCAAAGAATCGCTTTTTTTGGTGATGTGTTAATTTTCTTGGCAAGACGTTAGCTGCTAAATAATTGACAATATTTGCAAACCATGGTACCTCAGAATATGTTATTAAAAAGAGTTGTTCTTTGGGAAACGAATCATTTATTTCATTTTCATCGAGCTCTTTGGAGTGTGGATTTTCAAGTCTAGAAAGATGATCCGCTGCAAGATTCTCGACTTCCTTCTTATCTTGTATTTCCAAGTCGAATTCCTGTAAGAGTAAAATCCGTATGAGTCTGGGTTTTGCATCAGGTTTGTTTAAAAGATAACGAAGAGCTGAATGGTCAGTGTAAACGACAACTTTAGACAATATTAGATACTGTCTAAATTTATCAAAAGCAAAAACTATGGCTAGCAATTCTTTCTCTATGGTGGTATAGTTTTCTTGTGCGAGAGTTAGTATTCTGCTAGCGTAGTAAATTGGCGGAAAATACTTGTCTCTTTGTTGTCCTAAAACTGCACGTACTGCAAAATCACTTGCATCACACATTAGTTCAAAGGGTAAGTTCCAATCAGGTGCAATTATAATCGGCGCATTTATTAATTTATCCTTAAGGATATTAAAAGCATCTAAACATTCCTGGTTGAAATCGAAAGGAACATCTTTTTCTAGTAATTTTGTCAAAGGCTTAGCAATTTTAGAAAAATCTTTAATAAATCTTCTATAGAACCCTACATGTCCTAAAAAGTCTTCTAATAGCCTTAACAGAACTAGGGGGAGGTAGTTTTTCTATGGCTTCAACCTTTGATTTATCTACTTCAATCCCTTTACTAGAAATCTTATGTCCTAACACAATTCCTTCTCTAACTATAAAGTGGCATTTTTCCCAATTCAAAACAAGGTTTGTTTCCTCACATCTCATTAGAACTCGTTTTAAATTTTTAAGGCAAAGATGGAAAGAATTACCGAATACCGAGAAATGATCCATAAATACCTCCATGATGTCTTCCACGAGTTCGTCAAAGATTGCCAACATGCAACGGTAAAAAGTAGCAGGAGTATTACATAGTCAAAAAGGCATTCTACGATAAGCAAACGTACCGTATGGGCATGTAAATGTCGTCTTCTCTTGATCTTCAGGAGCTATGGGGATTTGGAAATAGCCGGAGAATCCGTCTAGGAAGCAGTAGTACATATGCCCGGATAATCTTTCTAGCATTTGATCTATGAAGGGCAGAGGAAAGTGATCTTTTCTGGTGGCGTCATTCAGCTTCCTATAGTCTATACAGACTCTCCAACCGGTAACTGTTCTTGTGGGAATTAACTCATTCTTTTCATTAGGTACCACCGTCATTTCTCCTTTCTTTGGAACTACCTGTACAGGACTTACCCAAGTGCTGTCAGAAATAGGATAAATTATTCCTGCATCTAGAAGTTTAATTACCTCAGCTTTGACCACTTCTTTCATGTTGGGGTTTAACTGTCTCTGGGGTTGTACACACGGTTTGTATTCTTCTTCCATTAAAATTTTGTGGGTGCAGAACGCGGGGCTTATTCCCTTTATGTCAGAAATTTTCCAAGCTATGGCTTTTTTGTGCTCTCTTAGTACTTTTATCAGCTCCTCTTTTTCCTTAGGTTCTAGTTCTGAAGAGATGATTACCGGTAGCGTAAGGTTGTCCCCGAGAAATACATATTCTAAGTGTTTTGGTAACTGTTTTAATTCCAATTTAGGTGGCTCTTTGATGGAAGGTTTCTGTCTTATTTCGTTATCATTTTCAATGCTTTCTTCTTTCATTTGTCTGGATGACGATGTATTCAGATTCAACTCATCGTCTTCATCTTCTTCCCCCTCTTCCCGAGTTAGGCACAGTTCCATCGTGTCGTCATGTATGATTTCCTGTAATAAATTTGGAATGTTATGATCAGTAGTATCAACAAAATAACAGGAATCACCCGCTCTTTAGAATATCGCATGGCATCATAAATTTGAAAAATGATTTCTTCATCACCTATCCTCAGTGCTAGTTTACCATCACCTACATCAATAACGGCTCTAGCAGTGGCTAAAAAAGGACGTCCTAAGATTATAGGAACATTAATGTCTTCATCCATGTCTAACACAATGAAATCAACAGGAAAAATAAATTTATCAATTTTGACCAAGACATCTTCAATAACTCCTCTAGGATATTTAATGGATCTATCTGCTAACTGAATACTTATCCTAGTGGGTTTTGGTTCCCCAAGATCTAGTTGTTTAAACAATTTGTAAGGAATTAAATTTATACTGGCGCCTAGACCAACTAATGCTTTCTTAATATTTAAGCTACCAATTAAACTAGGGATAGTAAAACTTCTTGAATCTTTTAATTTGGTTGGTAGCTTATTTTGGAGGATGACTGAGCACTCTTCATTAAGTTCCACCGTTGACACTTCTTCAAGTTTTCGTTTATTCGTCAAAAGTTCCTTTAAGAATTTTGTGTATTTCGACATCTGTGAAATGGCTTCAACAAAAGGTAAGTTAATATGTATTTATTTAAAAAGTTCGAGAAACTTACCATATTGGACATCAATTTGTTCCTTTTTTAACTTTATTGGATATGGGATTGGTGGTTTGTTCTCATTGTGTATTGGAGTTACATCCTCAATCCCGTCACCGCTTGCCTTGTTATCTTTGTTTGGGATTTGTTTCTTTGGGTCTACTAATTCCCTTCCACTTCTTAGTGTAACTGCTTTTACCTGTTCTGTTCCTTTAGGAGAAATCTTTGCCCGTATTTCACAAATCATTTTAGTAAGTAATCCAACCTTCTTAGTGAGTTCCCAAATGACTCACTAATTTTTCAATTGACGCTTGTTGATTTATAAGGGTTCTCTCGATATCTTGTAGGCATTTTTCTGTGTCTGCCGAAAATATTTCCATTATCTCTTCGAGAGTTGGTTTCTTCTTTTGTGGATAGGGCTGATTTTGGAAGTTTTGAGGAGGTTGTTACCTTTGATTACCTTGATTTCTCTGGCCTCCCCATGAAAAATTTGGGTGGTTCCTCCAACCTGGATTGTAAGTATTACTATATGGATTATTATTGGATCTGAAATTGTTACCTATATAGTTCATCTGTTCGCTCTCTGCTTCTGGTTGGTAGGGTGGGTACTCAGAATACGCCACAGTTCCACTTGCATCACACTATATCACTGGATGTACTTGCGAAGAACACAAACTGTCAAGCTTTTTATTCATTATCTCTATTTGGGTTGATAGCATGGTTACAGTGTCTATGTTGAAAGCTCCTACTGATTTTGTCGGTTTTGTTCTTGAAGCTTGCCGCTGATAATTATTCAGTGACATCTCTTCAATGAACTCGTAAGCCGCTTCAGGAGTTTTGTTATTCAAGGTTCCACCGGCGGCTGAGTCGATTAGTTGCCTTGTTGAGGGGTTTACACCGTTATAGAATGTTTGGACTTGAAGCCACAAAGGTAAGCCATGGTGTGGACATCTCCTCAAGAGATCCTTGCATCTCTCCCATGTGTCGTATAATGTTTCTATATCCATCTGCACAAAAGAAGAGATATTATTCCGTAATTTGGCCATTTTGGCCAGTGAGATATATTTCATTAAAAACTTTTCGGTCATTTGATCCCATGTAGTGATTGACCGTCGTTGTAACGAGTTTAACCACTGTTTAGCTTTATTTCTTAATGAAAAAGGGAATAATCGAAAATGTATGGCATTATAAGAAACGCCATTTATTTTGAAGGTATCACAGAACTCTAAGAAGTTAGCTATATGAGTGTTTGGATCTTCGTCCTGCAAACAATCAAATTGAACAAACTGTTAAATCATTTGTATTGTGTTAGGCTTTAATTCAAAATTATTAGCAGCTATGGCAAGCCTAACAATACTCGATTCTGCTCCTGTTAAATATGGTTTAGCATAATCAAATATTGTACGTGGAGCGTTGCGTTCCCCCACATCGTGTGGTGGTGGATTAGTCTCGTCCATCCCTTCACTAGGATAGGATTTGTCGTCTTCCTCTCTTTCTGTATAGTTTAGGGCTCGCCTGATTTCTCGGCAATTCCTTCGAGCGGTAGCTTTAATATCACTGCCGTATACTAAAGGTCCGCTCGGGTTCCTTCTAGTCATAAACTAGAGGTACCTGGAAAGAAAAGAAAGAAAGAAAAACAAGAAAAATTAAAAATTAAACTAAAAACAAAATAAACTGCTAAAAATAAAAATAATGGCTAAAGTAATAAAAATAGAGCTTTCTTAATATTTTAGTTCCCCGGCAACGGTGCCAAAAACTTGATCGCTGAAATCAAAGCTTTAAAATTTATAAAAGATTGATCGAACCTGGAAACTAACTCTGACAACGATTAAAGGCAAGTGTACCTATCGAACAGTAGTATAGCTTAGGCAAGACCGGATATCGAACCCAAAGGAACCAAAAGTATTAATACTAACTTTCTTTTTACTATTTAGCCTTAAAAATAAAGTGAAGTTTGTTTTAATCTAAATTAACGACAACTAGACTAAGAACACTAAGAAAAAAAGAACGAATTGGGAAATACTTGAAGAAAAACTCAATTGATCATGACGATACCCTCAGGAAGAATCCATCGAGACTTCACTTGTTATTTAACCCTGAATCATATGATTTATTTACTTAGCTTGACCCATAGGACTCCTTAACCTATGCTAAACCCTCTCTCGAGGCGAATAACGTTTAACCCTAGGTTAATTAGTGGAACTTTCATTCTCTTATAATAACCCCCTAGAATAGCAGTAAATCGATCTGTGGATTCCTATATTAGGTTTCACCCTAATCCGGCAAAATCTCATAACCCTATCTCTAGGCGTTCGATCAACTCTGCTTAATTACGCTAAATCTACTCTTAGGCAGGGTCTATTCCTCCTCCACTTAAGCACATCAGATTTGGATTAAGCATGCATAATTAAGAACAAAGTAAGTATTTATCATAAAATTTAGAAATCAAATAACAAGATTCATTTAGGTTTCATGCCCTTCAGGTATCTGAGAGGTTTAGTTCATAACTAAAGAAAAGATAAAACAAAACATAAGAAATTCCTCAAACTCCCTGAAGGAATTGAAGGAGAATTCCGTCGTCTTGAGTATAATTCTGGCTTCTTGGGATGGATCAACTGGCTAACTTCAAGCGATTCCCACAATTCTAACCTTTCCGGCTTGGCTCCTTGGCCTAGCTCGCCTCCCCTCAAAGGTGGCACTTAGGGGATATATATAGGCTCTTTGGAATGTAATTATTTCTCCTAAGTATCCTTTTCCGACTGAAATTGCTCATTCTGACGACAGAGGCACGGCCATGTAGCACGCCCGTGTGGATCGACTTCAGGCCGTGTTTGGATTCTTTAATGAGGCATGGCCGTGTAAATCGGGGGAGAGGCCGTGCTCTAGATGATCACTGCGGCACGACCATGTGGACTTTGGGCCAGGCCGTGTCGATTTCTTGTTAAGGCCCATTTTACTCCGTTTTGGGTCCGTTTTACGTTCTTTTCATCCTTGGGTACTTTCCTGGGTATAGGACATGAAAAGAATGTTTAAGAGCACCTTTTTATATAAATCAAGGGATAAATCATCCAAAAGTAAGCTAAATGCGGGATTAAAATATGTTATAATTACGGCTTATCAGTGTTAGATAACAAGTGAAGTCTAGGTGGATTCTTCCTAAGGGTATCGTCTTAATCAACTGAGTTTTTCCTCTAGTTATTTTCCCCAATTCATTCTTTTTTGTCTTTGCATCTTTAGCTTAGTAGTTAGTTAAATTTAGATTAAACAACAACTTCACTTTATTTTAGGCTAAATAATAAAAAGAAAGTTAGTATTAGTACTGTTAGTTCCTTTGGGTTCGACAATCCGATCTTGCCTAAGCTATACTACTGTTTGATAGGTGCACTTGCCTCAATCATTGTCATAGTTAGTTTTCAGGTTCGATCGTTCTCATTCATTATAAATTTAAAACTCTGAAATCAACGATCATATTTTTGAGCTAGAACTCAGCTCTCTTCGCATCATCATCAATAGTAACCCGGAACTCTTCTGCCCCATGTTTACGTATCTTATCTATAGGAGGCTTGTTCAATCTTAAAAGTTCAACTCCTTGAGGAGCTAGAGGTACAGGTTGGGGAATAGGAGGGTGATAAACCGTAAATATAACATATTTTAATCCCACATTTATAATGCTTTTTGAAGATTTAAGCCTCGTTTTATATAAAAAGGTGCTCTTAATCCTTTCTTTTAATGTCTTATACCCAGGAAAGCACCCGAGAATAAAAAGAACACAAAACGGGCCTAAAACGAAGTAAATGGGCCTTTCCACGAAATCAATATGGCTTGGGCCAAGGACCACACGGCCGTGTCTCGACGAACACCTAGAGCACGGCCTCATCACCACCGCACACGGCCGTCCCAAAATAGAAATCCCAACACGGTTAGGACTGGATTTGCACGGGCGTGTGACATGGCCGTGCCTCTTTCGCTGGAAAGAGCAATTTCAATTGAAGAAGGATACTTCGGGAGAAAGAATCACATTCCAAGAGCCTATAAAAATACCCCAAGTACCACCTTTGAGGGGGGATCGAAAGCTAGGCCAAGGAGCCAAACCGAGAAGGTCAGAGTTAGGGAATAACGCGAGGATAGCCAGTTGATTCATCCCAAGAAGCTGGAATTATATTCAAGACGACGGAATTCTCCTTCAATCCCATCAGGGAGTTTTAGGATTTTTCTTATGTTTTGTTTTATCTTATCTCTTGTGATGTTTTCTTTTTACATTATGAACTAAATCCCTCAGATACCTGAAGGGGGATGAAACCTAGACATATTTTATTATTTGATTTTTAAGTTATATGAAAAATTACTTAGTTTGTTCTTAATTATGTTGTTTAATCCAAATCCAATGTGCTTAGGTAGAGGAGGAATAGACCCTGCCTAAGAGTAGATCTATCATAATTAAGCGGAGTTGATCGGGCGCCTAGAGATAAGGTTACGAGATTTTGCCGGATTAGGGTGAAACCTAATATGGGAATCCATTGATCGATTTACTGCTTTTCTAGGGGGTTATTATAAGCGAACGAGAGTTCCACTAATTAACCTAGGATTAGAAGTTATTCACTTCGAGAGAAGGTTTAGCATAGGTTAGGAAGTCTCACGGATTAAGCTAAGTAAAAGAAATCATATAATCTAAGGTTAGTTAATAAGAGAAGTCTAGGTGGATTCTTCCCGAAGGTATCATAAAAATCAACTGAGTCTTTTTCAAGTTATCCCCAAATTCATCTTTTTGTCTTTGTTTCCTTAGTTTAGTTGTCATCAATTTAGTTTAAAAGCAACCTTTATCTTAGTTAGGTTAAATAATAAAATGAAAGTGAGTATTAATACTTTTAGTTCCTTTGGGTTCGATATCCGGTCTTGCGTAAGCTATACTACTGTTCGATAGGTACACTTGTCTTACAATCGTTGTTAGAGTTAGCCTCCAGGTTTGATCATTCTTTTATAAATATTTAAAACTCTGATTTTACAGCGATCAAATTTTTGGTGCCGTTGCCGGGGAACTAAAATATTAAGAAAGCTCTATTTTTATTACTTTAGCCATTATTTTATTTGCAATTTATTCCTTTTGTTTTCTTAGGTTAAATTTTATTTTTCTAATTTTTATTTTTATTTTTTATTTCTTTCTCTTTTCTAGGTACCTCTAGTTTATGACTAGAAGGAACCCGAGAGGACCTTTAGTACACGAAAGTGATATTGAAGCTACCGCTCGAAGGAATCGTCGGGAAACCAGGCGAGCCCTAGATTACATAGAAAGTGAGGAAGAAGATAAATCCAATCCTACTGAAGGGATGGGCGAAAACAACCCACCACTACGCGATGTGGGGGATCACAATGCTCCTCGTACAATGTCTGATTATAAGAAACCGCATTTAATAGAAGCAGAATCTAGTATTGTTAAGCCTGCTATATCTGCTACAAATTTTGAATTAAAGCCTAACACAATACAAATGATTCAACAGTTTGTTCAATTTGATGGTTTGCAGGACGAAGACCCAAATATGCATATAGCTAACTTTTTAGAGTTCTGTGATACTTTCAAAATAAATGGCGTTTCTGATGATGCCATCCGTCTTTGTTTATTCCCTTTTTCATTAAGAAATAAAGCTAAACAGTGGTTAAACTCGTTACAACGAGGGTCAATCACTACATGGGAGCAGATGACCAAAAAGTTTTTAATGAAATATTTTCCACTGGCCAAAACGGCCAAATTACGTAATGATATCTCTTCCTTTGTGTAGATGGATTTAGAGACACTATACGACGCATGGGAGAGGTTCAAAGGTCTCTTGAGGAGATGCCCACACCATGGTTTACCCCTGTGGCTACAAGTCTAAACCTTCTACAACGGAGTAAACCTCTCAACGAGACAACTGATAGATTTAGCCGCTGGTGGAACGCTGAACAATAAAACTCCGAAAGCAGCCTATGAGTTCATTGAGGAAATATCATTAAACAACTATCAATGGCAAACTTCGAGGACCAAACCGACAAAATCAGCCGGAGTTTTCAACGTCGACACCATGACCGTGCTATCAACGCAAATTGAGATGATGAATAAAAATCTTGATAGTTTTGTTCTTCACAGATACATCCAGTCATGCAGTGCGACACTAGTGGAACTGTAGCGAATCCTGAGTACCCACCCTACCAACCAGGAGCAGAAGTTGAACAGATGAACTATATGGGTAATAATTTCCGTTCTAATAATAATCATTATAGTAATTTACAATCCAGATTGGAGGAATCACCCAAATTTTTCATGGGGAGGACAAGGTAATCAAGGAAATCAAAGGCAACAGCCCTTCCAAAACTTCTGAAATTTACCTTATCCACAAGACAAGAAGCCAACCATCGAGGAACGAATCCAAGAAGCTGACAGATTAATCAAAAGCAATGACAACTGAATGGAAGAACTTGCTAAGTCAGTCAAGGAAGTAAGCAAAGCCGTGGAACAACTTGTAAAGTCAATGTCAGAATAACCGCAAGGACGCCTACCTAGTAATACCGAAATTAATCCTAAGGAGCAAATTCAAGCTATCACACTTCAAGATAGCAAGGAAATAGATACACCCAACCCAACTCCAGAAAGACAGGTAGATGAAGGTACAACAGAGGTAGTACAAGAAAAGCCAAAACCGGTAGTCAATGAGTACAAACCTCGCATACCTTATCCCGCAACATTGCAAAAAGACGATTCGGAGGAGGAGTTTGGTAAGTTTCTTAAACTTTTAAAGAAATTACGTATTAACTTACCTCTTCTTGAAGCTCTTTTTTAGATGCCAGACGTGCAGAAATTCTTAAGACAGCTTTTGACCAACAAACGCAAAATAGATGAAGAGCACCACGTGGAACTTAACGCAACATGTTCAGCAATGTTACAAAATAGACTACCACAGAAGGAAAAAGATCCAGGGAGTTTTACAATTCCATGTTTAATAGGTAGTTTAAATATTGATAATGCGTTAGCTGATCTAGGGGCAAGCATAAATGTTATGCCTTATACAATGTTTAAGCGACTAGGTCTAGGGAAACCAAAACAAACTAAGATGAGTATTCAATTAGCGGATAAAACTGTTAGAATCCCTGGGGGTATTATTGAAGATGTTCTAGTAAAAATCGATAAATTTATTTTCCCAGTAGACTTCGTTGTTTTAGACATGGATGAGGATAATTTAATCCCCTTAATTTTAGGAAGACCTTTTCTAGCAACTGCCAAGACTAAAATTGACGTTGCCACAGGTGAGCTCATACTTTGTGTAGGTGACGACTCAATTAGTCTTCAAGCCCTCGATTCAGCTAGATCATCAAGAAATCAAGGTGAGAAAGAAAATTCTTTCGATAATCATTCAATTTCACCTTCTTTTCAGGAACCTCCAAAAAAGGAAACGATTGAACCAGATCCTCAGTTCAGTGCCAACAAAGAAATAACTTACAAAGAAAAAAGGACCCAAACCGATGACCTAGATGAAGGGAAACACCTATGTTTCCATACTACAAAATTATGTCTTATCTTGTTTAAATTTTTAGGAATCTTTGAGTTGAATTATCCATGAATAAATTATCTATGAATTAGGATAAGGCATTGTTGATAGGAATTATGAATCATGGAAAGTTCGTTTTAATTGTAAGTTGAGAATTTTGCTTGAGGACAAGCAAAAGCTTAAGTGTGGGGGTATTTGATAAACTGTAAATATAACATATTTTAATCCCACATTTATTATGCTTTTTGAAGATTTAAGCATCGTTTTATATAAAAAGGTGCTCTTAATCCTTTCTTTTCACGTCTTATACCCAGGAAAGCACCCGAGGATAAAAAGAACGCAAAACGGACCTAAAATGAAGTAAATGGGCCTTTCCACGAAATCAATATGGCCTGGGCCAAGGACCACACAGCCGTGTCTCGACGAACACCTGGAGCACGGCCTCATCACCACCACACATGGCCGTGCCAAAGTAGAAATCCGAACACGGTCAGGACTAGATTTGCACGAGCGTGTGACATGGCCGTGCCTCTATCGCTGGAAAGAGCAATTTCAGTCGAAAGAGGATACTTTGGGAGAAAGAATCGCATTCCAAGAGCCTATAAATATACCCCAAGTACCATCTTTGAGGGGGGATCGAAAGCTAGGCCAAGGAGCCAAGCCGAGAAGGTCAGAGTTAGGGAATAACGCGAGGATAGCCAGTTGATTCATCCCAAGAAGCCAGAATTATGTTCAAGACGGTGGAATTCTCCTTCAATCCCATCAGGCAGTTTTAAGATTTTTCTTATGTTTTGTTTTATCTTATCTCTTGTGATGCTTTCTTTTTACATTATGAACTAAATCCCTCAGATACCTGAAGGGGGATGAAACCTAGACAGATTTTATTACTTGATTTTTAAGTTATATGAAAAATTACTTAGTTTGTTCTTAATTATGTTGTTTAATCCAAATCCAATGTGCTTAGGTAGAGGAGGAATAGACCCTGCCTAAGAGTAGATCTATCATAATTAAGCGAAGTTGATCGGGCGCCTAGAGATAGGGTTACGAAATTTTGCTGGATTAGGGTGAAACCTAATATGAGAATCCATTAATCGATTTACTGCTTTCCTAGGGGGTTATTATAAGCGAATGAGAGTTCCACTAATTAACCTAGGATTAGACGTTATTCACTGCATAGGTTAGGGAGTCTCACGGATCAAGCTAAGTAAAAGAAATCATATAATCTAAGGTTATTAATAAGAGAAGTCTAGGTGGATTCTTCCCGAAGGTATCATAAAAATCAACTGAGTCTTTTTCAAGTTATCCCCAAATTCATCTTTTTGTCTTTGTTTCCTTAGTTTAGTTGTCGTCAATTTAGTTTAAAAGCAACCTTTATCTTAGTTAGGTTAAATAATAAAAAGAAAGTGAGCATTAATACTTTTAGTTCCTTTGGGTTTGATATCCGGTCTTGCCTAAGCTATACTACTGTTCGATAGGTACACTTGCCTTATAATCGTTGTTAGAGTTAGCCTCCAGGTTTGATCATTCTTTTATAAATATTTAAAACTCTAATTTTATAACGATCAGAGGGGTGGAGGTTGTTGAGCAGCCGGGTTCATACGAATATATTGAGTGAACCACTCATTCATCATTTGGAATAAGGCTTCTTTAGCCTCTCCTCCCTGGCTACCCGTTACAGGTCTAGAATCGGACGGCGTTGTCCCTTACGTGGGAGCAGGTGCATTACTCTCAACCTCATTAGCTATAGCTCGATTGGGATCCGTTACTATATGAAAATACAATTTAAAACGTCAGGAGTCATCACACTATCACAAATTATATATGGCATGTATAGCTAGGCTCTTACACACGCTACGTTAGTCCTAGAATCGACAAAACTGTAGTTATGATACCAATAAATGTAACACCCTCACCCGTATTCAACATCGAAATAGGGTTACGAGGTATTGCCAATCAATTCACAACACATATAATATACATTTATGTAACAATAAGCTTTCATTCTCATAAATCATTCAACACAATCACATTGTCCCTTATAAGGGCTACAAGGCCTTAAACATGCTTTAGAAGTGATTCGAGACTAAACCGATATCATACAAAAATTCTGGAAACTTAGAAACTTTTCATGTAAACAAGGGTCACACGCTCGTGTGAACAGGCCATATGCCTCACACGGCTAGTAGAAACACCCGTGTCTCAGGCCGTGTGAAAATAGGGCATACATACTGACTTGGGTCACACGGCTAACCACACGCCCGTGTGCCTAGCCCGTGTACCCAATGAAGTGGCCACACACGCCCGTGTCCCATGCCTTGTGTTAGGCTGTACTAAAACTATAGGGTATACTGACTTATGCAACACGGCCAAGTCACACGCCCGTATGCTAGGCAGTGTGCCAATTAGGGGGGTATACTGACTTGTACCACATGGCCAGTCATATGACCATGTGTGAGACCGTGTGGAGCATACTAACTTCAATTTAATTTCAACACCAGAGGACACACGGCCGTGTAACTTGATCGTGTGTCACACATGGCTGAGATACGCGTCTATGTCTCTACCTATGTGGACAAAAATAGGCAATTTACCAAGCCATTTTGCCACCCCATTTTGTACACAGCTTCACCTATGATAAACCAAAAATATAACATATTTTAATCCCACATTTATTATGCTTTTTAGAGTTTTAAGCCTTGTTTTATATAAAAAGGTACTTTTAATCATTTCTTTTCATGTCTTATACTCAGAAAAGCACCCGAGAATGAAAAGAACGCAAAACGGGCCTAAAACAAAGGAAAAAGGCCTTTACACGAAATCAACACGGCCTGGACCAAGAACCACATGGCCGTGCCTCGACGAACAGCTGGAGCACGGCCTCATCACCACCACACACGGCCGTGCCAATACAAAAATCTGAACACGGTTAGGCCACGACTTGCACGGGCGTGTGACATGGCCGTGCCCCTGACGCTGGAAAGAGTAATTTCAATCAAAAAAGGATACTTAGAGAGAAAGAATCTCATTCCAAGAGCCTATAAATACACCCCAACTACCACCTTGAAGAGGGGTCGAAAGCTAGGCCAAGGAGCCAAGCCGAGAAGGTCAGAGTTAGGGAATAACGCGAGGATAACCAGTCGGTTCATCACCAAGAAGCCGAAATTATACTCAAGACGGTGGAATTCTCCTTCAATCCCGACAGGGAGTTTTAGGATTTTTCTTATGTTTTGTTTTATCTTTTCTCTTATGATGTTTTATTTTTATTTCATGAACTAAACCCCTCAGATACCTGAAGGGGGATGAAGCCTAGACAGATGTTTATTATTTGATTTTTGGATTATATGATAAATCACTTAGTTTGTTCTTAATTATGTTTCTTAATCAATATCGAATGTGCTTAGGTGGAGGAGGAATAGACCTTGCCTAAGAGTAGATCCAACATAATTAAGCGGAGTTGATCGGGCGCCTAGAGATAGGGTTACGAGATTTTGCCGGATTAGGGTGAAACATAATATGGGAATCCATTGATCGATTTACTGCTTTCTTAGGGGGTTATTATAAGCGAATGAGAGTTCCACTAATTAACCTAGGATTAGACGTTATTCACCTCGAGAGAGGGTTTAGCATAGGTTAGGGAGTCTCACGGATCAAGCTAAGTAAAAGAAATCGTATAATTTAAGGTTAAGTAATAAAGTGAAGTTTAGGTGGATTCTTCCCGAGGGTATCATAAAAATCAACTGAGTCTTTTTCAAGTTATCCCCAATCTAGTCTTCTTGTTCTTGTTTCTTTAAGTCTAGTTATCGTTACTACCATTCACAACCAATTTTTATCTTATTTAGGCTAAGTAGTGAAAAGAAAATGAGTAATAGTCAACTTAGTTCCTTTGGGTTCGACATCCGGTCTTGCCTAAACTATACTATTGTTCGATAGGTACACTTGCCTTAACATCGTTGTCAGAGTTAGTCTCTAGGTTTGATCGTTCTTTTATAAATATTTAAAACTCTGATTTCATAGCGATCAAGTTTTTGGTGCCGTTGCCGGGGAACTAAAATACTAAGAAAGCTTTATTTTTATTATTTTAGCCATTATTTTACAATTTGTTTTGTTTTGTTTACTTAGGTTAGAATTTTAATTTTTAAATTTTAATTTTATTTTATTTCTTTCTCTTTTCTAGGTACCTCTAGTTTATGACTAGAAGGAATCTGAGAGGACCTTTGGTATACGACAGTGATATCGAAGCAACCGCTCGTAGGAATCACCGGGAAACCAAGCGAGCCTTAGACTACACAGAAAGAGAGGAAGAAGACAGATCCAATCCTACTGAAGGGATGGACGAACACCGCCCACCATTACACGATGTGGGAGAGCAGAATGCTCCACGTACAATGTTTGATTATGCGAAACCGCATTTAACAGGAGCAGAATCTAGTATTGTTAGGCCTGCTATAACTTTTAATACTTTTGAGTTAAAACCTAACATAATACAAATAATTCAACAGTTTGTTCAATTTGATGGTTTGCAGGACGAAGACCCAAACATGCATATAGCTAACTTTTTAGAGTTTTGTGATAAATTTAAAATAAATGGCATTTCTGATGATGCCATTCGTCTTCGGTTATTCCCTTTTTCATTAAGGAATAAAGCAAAACAGTGGTTAAACTCGTTACAACGAGGGTCGATCAGTACATGGGATCAAATGACCGAAAAGTTTTTAATGAAATATTTCCCACCGGCCAAAACGGCCAAATTACATAATGATATCTCTTCCTTTGTGCAGATGGATTTAGAAACGCTATACGACGCATGAGAGAGGTTCGAAGATCTCTTGAGGAGGTGCCCACATCATGGTTTACCCCTGTGGCTACAAGTCCAAACCTTTTATAACGGAGTAAATCCCTCAACAAGGCAACTAATAGATTCAGCCGCCGGTGGAACGCTAAATAACAAGACGCCTGAAGCAGCCTACGAGTTCATTGAAGAGATGTCTTTAAACAATTATCAATGGCAAGCTTCGAGGACCAAGCCAACAAAATCGACAGGAGTCTACAACGTTGAATCCATGACCATGCTATCAACGCAGCTAGAGATGATGAATAAGAAGCTTGATAGTTTGTGTTCTTCACAGATACTCCCAGTCATGTAGTGTGATGTAGGTGGAACTGTGGCGAATCCTGAGTACCCACCCTACCAACCAGGAGCAGAAGATGAACAGATGAACTATATAGGTAATAATTTCCGCTCTAATAATAAACCTTATAGTAAAACTTACAATCCAGGTTGGAGGAACCGCCCAAATTTTTCATGGGGAGGACAAGGCAATCAAGGGAATCGAAGACAACAACCCTCCCAAAACTTCCGAAATCAGCCCTATCCACAAGACAAGAAGCCCACCTTCGAGGAACGCATCCAAGAAGTCGATCGAATAATTTAAAGCAATGAAAGCCGAATGGAAGAAATTGCTAAGACAGTCAATGAAGCAAGCAAAGCCATCGAACAACTTGCGAAGATAATGTCTGAACGGCAACAGAGACGGTTACCTAGCAATACCGAAATCAATCCTAAGGAGTAGATACAAGCCATCATACTTCAGGAAAGCAAAGAGTCAGAAGCACCCATTATAATTCTAGAAAATAAGGTAGACGATGGCACAACGGAGGAAGTACACGAAAAGCCGAAACCTATAGTCAAGGAGTATAAACCTCGCATACCTTATCCCGCGGCACTACAAACAGACGACTCAGAAGAACAGTTCGGTAAGTTCCTTAAACTTTTCTTCCTTAAACTTTTAAAAAAATTACATATTAACTTACCACTTCTTGAAGCTCTTTTTCAGATGCCAGATGCATGAAAATTTTTAAGACAACTCTTGACCAACAAACACAAAATAGATGAAGAGCACGACGTGGAACTTAATGCAACATGCTCAGCAATGCTACAAAATAGACTACCACAGAAGCAAAAAGATCCAGGGAGTTTTACAATTCCATGTTTAATTGGTAGTTTAAAAATTGACAATGTGTTAGCTGATTTAAGGGCAAGCATAAATGTTATGCCTTATACATTGTTTAAACGATTAGGTTTAGGGAAACCAAAACAAACCAAGATGAGCATACAATTAGCGGATATAACTGTTAGAATCCCTAGGGGTATTATAGAAGATGTGCTCGTCAAAATTGATAAATTCATTTTCCCAGTAGACTTTGTCGTTTTAGACATGGATGAGGATAATTCAATCCCCTTAATTTTAGGAAGACCTTTTCTAGCAACTGTCAGTACTAAAATTGATGTTGCCACAGGAGAACTTATACTTTGTGTAGGTGACGATTCAATTAGTCTTCAAGCCCTCGATTCAGCCAGGTCACCAAAGACTCATGGTAAGCAAGAAAATTCTTTGAATAACCATTTAAATTTACCTTGTTTTCACGAATCTCCAAAAACGGGGTCAGTTGAGCAAGATCCTCAGTTCAGTGCTAAACAAGAATTAAACCACGAGGAACAAAGAACCCAAATTGATGACCTAGATGAATGGAAAACACACTTCAAGGAGAAACTAGGGTTACACATGGAAAACCAGGAAACACAAGCCAATATAGAGCCGGTTCTACACGAAGCAAAACCAGAGAAACCACCCGAAAAGCTTGTAGAGACGTCAAATCACTATAAAATAAGAAACCAGTTCTTGTTCAAAAAAGACAAGTCCCACGTCACCACTACAAACCTAAAGGAGAAGGGAGAATTTCTAAAGGTACACGATCTCTTCCCACAAGAGAAAGTCGAGGTAAGTACTCCAACATTTGACACTTTTACAATAAACACTCATCGATTTCAATTTTGTCATAAAACTGAAAGCATAGACATGAGGGAAGATATTCAAACTTTCAAGCCTCCTTAATTTTCAAGCATTATAGAAGTCTAGCTTAAGACTATAAATGAGCCCTTCTTGGGAGGCAACCAAAGTACTAACCTCATTTCTTTTTGCAGTTTTTCATTTTATTTTCTTTATTACTTTTCTTTTTCATTTTTAACTAACCCAAAAGTGCAGAAATCCAGAACACACGGCCTTACACACGGCCGTGTGAACCACCAAAACTACTACACTGACGGAGTAGAGGCCGTGCAGTCAGCCAACCACCACTCTGACGTCACAGATCCAACCACTTTTAGCACGGGCACCGACAGACAAGGCACGACCGTGGCACAAACCGTGTGAGGTTACTGACTTCTACGCCACGGCCAGAACACGACCATGCCCCAAACTGTGGGAAAACTCTGAGGATACTAACTTATCGACCATGGATAGCACACGCCCGTGTCAAAAAATCGTGCCCAAGCAAACACAGACGTGGTGAGATCATGCACGGGCAAAGGGAGGTAGCACTTCGGCCGTGTAAGTCGACACACCCAGGAGCCACGGCCGTGGAAGAGCAGAATAATTGAGCATCTATTTAAACCCTTCACCCCTTCTCTTTCTCATCCGATTTTCTCACTATTTCCTTGAAGTTTTAAACTCTTCCATCTCAAATCCTATCTTCACTAAACCTCTAGACCCTTGAGCAAGCCAAAACACAATGAGAAAGAAGCGTAAAAGGCCACATTCTGCAAGGAAGAACGATCACTATGAGTTCATACCGGCAGCTTTATTCCAAAACTGAGCCAAGGATATTTGAGGCTACTTAGTTTTGATATTTTCTTTCTCTTTTGCTTCAATTTGTTGCTCTTCTCCTTTATTTTCCTTTTCTAGATTTTTGCACTGCTAATTTTGTTTAATTTCACTTTAGCTTTTTAGTTTCAGGTTCGAAAGGCTGCTAGGAGTCACGCCACTTCCGCCTCCTCCACCACATCCTTCTCCCTAGCGTTGATTCCCACCTTGCGAACCATCCCTCAATAAGGACTCTTCGGTCCATTTATCTTTAAATCTTATTTTGTTTACATTTTTGTTTCCTCTTTCTTTATTTTAATTTTACTTAATTATCTGTTTAGTTTCTTTTTCTTAGGTCTTAATAAATCCTGGCTCTCACGCAACCCACTCCCATACCGACGCCTTAAATGCAGCGTGAGAACCACCCGCCGCAAGCACCATCCGTATCCCAGGGAGTAATCTTTACCCTTCTCTTTTGATTTTTCCCGTAAAAATTCTTATCAAACTTTGTACATTGAGGGCAATGTACATCTTAAGTGAGGGGGTAAATAGTTATACCTAATTTTTTTTCATTATTCTCAAATCCCTAAGGGTAAAAACAGAATACATAGTGCCTAACTTTCCTCATCTTTCTCAAATCCCTAATTAAATCTTGTTGTTAAAGTAAAAATTGTCATAATACTAATTAGGATGAAATTTTAACCGATTTATGATTTTTATTGTTATGCTTTTGAATAAGTCATAGTTAATTGTACATTGATGATTAGTTTAACGAATACTAGAGAATTAAGCATGATAAGTCTATTTTTCAAACAATAAAATTGTTACTAGGTTGTTGACCTGAAATTAAATTCTACCTTGAAATTTTAAATTTATAAGGATGATATCAAAACAACCGTAATTTTATGTGAGCATTTGAACCTATAGAGCATACATTCTTTTCCGTGCTCAGTCTTTGATTATGAGTGTGTCAACTATGAACTGTTATTCTAGAACTTGCTTTGTTTATACATGTCGAGACCACAGTTACGATTTGATATATAGAGATGATGAAGGCATTTAGGTTTTAACCCACTAATTCCACTAAATAGCTCACCCTAACAAATTAACCCCTAGTGAACCCCTTTGATCCTAACAACCCCTTTTGTTGACTTAACCGCTAATATTAACCCCGAGCCTTTGCATCTGTTTTCCCTTTTCCTTTGATTAACTCTTAATCGAGTTTTGATTTGATTAGCTACCAAAAATTCATTACTTAGTTTGTTCCTAAATATATATATATTTAAGTCTGTCAAATTTTATAGTTTAAAAAGAGAGCTTACACAATCAAAAGCATATTTCCAGAAAAAGCTCGTATTAGTAAAGTATTGTTTAGTAGATGAAATTTTCGGGAAATTTTTAGGATAGGTAGTTATCAAGTCAATCTCGATTCTAACCTTCTAATTTCAGCCTGTGACCTCACCTTTCACCTCAGCCCCATTACAACTGGATCAAAGACCTTTTGATCTAATTATCATCTCGTATTACAGTGGTGGAGATTTGATTTTTCAAGCAAGCCTATGGGATTAACTTTTCAGGTTTGACATATGAGCGATCTTTTCTAACCCTTAAACACTTCTGAGTGATTTGAGTGAACCTTAAGCGAGGATATCCATCCTTGTTGATTTTAGATTGAAAAGGTAGCTGTTTAAGGGAAGGAAAACACCTATATTTTCGAGATATAAACTCATGACTTGTCTCGTTTGAACTCTAGGATACTTTGAATTAAATCTTCCATGTATGAATTATCTATGGATTAGGATAAGACATTGTCAATAAGAATTATAAATTGTGGGAAAAGTTCATTTTAATTGTAAGATGAGAATTTTGCTTGAGGACAAGCAAAAGCTTAAGTGTGGGGGTATTTGATAAACCGGAAATATAACATATTTTAATCCCACATTTATTACGCTTTTTAGAGTTTTAAGCCTTGTTTTATATAAAAAGGTGCTTTTAATCTTTTCTTTTCATGTCTTATACTCAAGAAAGCACCCGAGAACGAAAAGTACGTAAAATGGGCCTAAAACAAAGAAAAAAGGCCTTTCCACGAAATCAACACGGCCTGGACCAAGGACCACACAGCCGTGCCTCGACGAACACCTGGAGCACGGCCTCACCACCACCACACACGGCCGTGCCAATACAAAAATTCGAACATGGTTAGGCCACGACTTGCACGGGCGTGTGACATGGCCGTGCCCCTGACGCTGGAAAGAGTAATTTCAATCGGAAAAGGATACTTAGGGAGAAAGAATCTCATTCCAAGAGCTATAAATACACCTCAAGTACCACCTTGAAGAGGGGTCGAAAGCTAGGCCAAGGAGCCAAGCTGAGAAGGTCAGAGTTAGAGAATAACGCGAGGATAGCCAGTCGATTCATCACCAAGAAGCCGGAATTATACTCAAGACGGCAAAATTCTCCTTCAATCCCGACAGGGAGTTTTAGGATTTTTCTTATGTTTTGTTTTATCTTTTCTCTTGTGATGTTTTATTTTTCTTTCATGAATTAAACCCCTTAGATACCTGAAGGGGGATGAAGCCTAGACAGATGTTTATTATTTGATTTTTGGATTATATGATAAATCACTTAGTTTGTTCTTAATTATGTTTCTTAATCAATATCGAATGTGCTTAGGTGGAGGAGGAATAGACCCTGCCTAAGAGTAGATCCAACATAATTAAGTGGAGTTGATCGGGCGCCTAGAGATAGGGTTACGAGATTTTACCGGATTAGGGTGAAACCTAATATGGGAATCCATTGATCGATTTACTGCTTTTCTAGGGGGTTATTATAAGCGAACGAGAGTTCCACTAATTAACCTAAGATTAGACGTTATTCACCTCGAGAGAGGGTTTAGCATAGGTTAGGGAGTCTCACGGATCAAGCTAAGTAAAAGAAATCGTATAATTTAAGGTTAAGTAATAAAGTGAAGTTTAGGTGGATTCTTCCCGAGGGTATCATAAAAATCAACTGAGTCTTTTTCAAGTTATCCCCAATCTAGTCTTCTTGTTCTTGTTTCTTTAAGTCTAGTTATCGTTACTACCATTCACAACCAATTTTTATCTTATTTAGGCTAAGTAGTGAAAAGAAAGTGAGTATTAGTCAACTTAGTTCCTTTGGGGTCGACATTCGGTCTTGCCTAAACTATACTACTGTTCGATAGGTACACTTGCCTTAACATCGTTGTCAGAGTTAGTCTCCAGGTTTGATCGTTCTTTTATAAATATTTAAAACTCTGATTTCACAGTGATCAACCTACACATATGGCATAAAAACAAAGCAAAATAGGCAATCCATAACAACCAAATCAATCATAATTCTTACCATTTCATCTAACATTTCTTAACCTAAACTTCAATCATAATCATCATCAATTTATCAAACATTTCCAAGTAACATTAAATACTTTACAAAATGACATTAACTCATATCTAATGTAATAGTCTGATTTAGACCCTAGTCGAAATAGTAGTTTTGGGACCATAAATCCGAGTCATAAAAATATTTTAATATTATTTTTTGTGCTTGCAGCATGTGACTAAGAATGTGTGAAAGATTCATGAATTAATTTGATTGATTGTGTGCTTAATTTGATGAAAGGATCTAATTGCATTAAATGCAAAATTAGCATGCCACGTGTTAAAAGTGCTTATGTGCTATATCTTTATTAATATGAGGTCCTTATGTTGCAATTTAGCCATTGAATATTGGTATGGACGGTTGTGGTCATTAATTAAAAGGTTTATGCATTATTTTATGATGGATAAAATAATAATTGTTGTACTATTATATGTTATAATAAAATAAACATTAAAATGCCATGATAAGTGTGTTCATCCACCGAAAATACAAAAAAAAAAAATAAAAAGAAAAAGCTTGTTAGGCATTCGGCTCTTGTTCATCTTAATTAAGGTATGGATTTTGATCGGTGTTTAATAATTTCTACGTTTTTGTAATCGTTGCTTCGAGTACTACAAAACCCATGATTTAATTTTGGAATTTGATGAAGAATTTGAAATGTTCTATTGATGATTTTGTGATGTTTGATGATGAAATATGAAGATTTGTGATAGATTAACATAGTTTGTCTTTGGATTTTTTGTGAATTTGAGTAATTTGGATTAAATTGAGAAAATAATATTTTGAGGGACTAAAATGTGAAATAAATAAAATGTATGGACTTGTATGATCATGTTGAAAATTCGGCTAAGCATGGGTACAAGGGAATTATGTGTATTTTGTGATTTTATGAAATAGGGACTAAAATGTCAAAATGTGAAAATGTGAGGGCTAATTTGTAAATTGCCATAAATATGTGTTTTTGGATTGAATTGAATGATTAGGTGAATAAATGGGTTAAATTTGAATATGTATAGATCAAGAACCGAAGAAAACAGATTTAGACCGCGGAAAATCGAAAGTGATCGAGTAGTCGAATTTGTCCGTTTAATCTGAATTCGAGGTAAGTCTATATACAAATATATGTGGTTAAATTGAATTATTCATGTTCAATTAATATTGAATTGTGATGAATGGCTTTAGATGATATTCGTGTGATATCCGAGAAAGTATCGATAATGTGTCAAGGTTTGAAAAGTCCCGTACGAACATAGGAATAGATAGGATTCATATGTCATAACATAAAGATTACGATATGTGATATCATATAAGACCACATCTAGGACGTTGGCATTGATTTGAGATTTCGTGTAAGACCACACCTGGGACGTTGGCGTCGATTTGATATTTACGTGTAAGACTATGTCTGGGACATTGGCATCGTATCTGTTTTCGTGTAAGACCCTGTCTGAGATAGTGGCATCGATATTTGATTACATGCAAGACCACGTCTGGGACGTTGGCATTGTATGAGTATTTCGGTTATCCAATATCCTATTTGATTCTAAATGGTTCAACGGGCGAATCCGAGGAATGAAAGACTAGGTGAAATGTGTAACCGTTTCAGGTACGTTTGATGTGTATGCTTTGTTTAAGCATGAAAAGTAAGTATTTGTGAATTTGCAAAAGAGAAATATGTGCATAGAATCAATGAGACAAAATGTGATATATGCATAATTGTGATATGAGCAAAAGAGATACTTTGAGATGTGAATGATTGGTAAGCAATGGCTAAACAAATGAGCCAAGGAAAAATTATGAATTTGCAAATGATATATATATTAATGATCTTGTATTTGATATGATTATGAATGTTTATATGTTAAGTTTATTTGTATATGGCTTACTAAGCCTGTGTGTGTGTTTACATTGTTTTATAGATTGTTAAAGCTACGGAAGGCTCGAGGAACATTGAGGATCATCACCACACTATTAAACTCTATTTTGGTACTTTTGAATGTGTACATAGTTAAATATGGCATATATAGGCTAGTTATTTTGGAAGTATGTTGAGATGTATGAATAGCCATGTGATATGGCTAGATAATGATATGATGTGAATGAGTAAGATATGCTAAATGATGTATATTTTGGAATGTTTAGTGGTTAATGGTTGAACTAATGGAATAGTCAAATTTATGGTAAGTTTGTAGATGAATTATGCTTAGAAATGCTTGTGATTAAGTTGAGCTAAATGGCACACAAGATGGTGTATTTGAAATGTTCTTTAATGGGTAGTAAAGATGGTCATTTTGGTGTGTTTTGGTTGCCATTGGTGTTTGGAATAATGTTTGCATGTGTTTGTAGGGATAGCCCAAAGTGTGGATGGAAAATTGGCCTTGCAAATGGTCTATATTTGCCCACACGGTTGAGCACACAGGCGTGTGGCTTAGACCATGTATTTCATGGTTGTGTTTTGAAATAAGTCAGACTCGACCATGGGCTGGACACACAGGCATGTGACTGGTCGTGTGGTGCAAGTCAGTAGAGACCACGGGTGTGGCACACGGGCGTGTCCTCGGCCGTGTGGACAAGTCAGAATGTATGCCCTGTTTTGCCACGGCTTAAACACACGAGCGTGTCTGAGGCCATGTGCCGTGTGGACAAGTCAGAATGTATGCCCTGTTTTTCCACGGCTTAGACACACGGACGTGTCTGAGGCCATGTGAGGCACACGGCCTGCCCACACGGGCGTATGATCTCTGTAGCTTTGAAAAATGTTTGAATTTCAGAAATTTTTGTACATGTTTGGTTTAGTTCCGACCCCTTTATAATGCATGTTTAAGGTATCATAGACCTATTTAAGGGACACTTTGATTTGATTTGTTGAATTATGCTATGAAATGTCTATAAAAAATCTGATCTGTCTGGTAATGCCTTTAACCCTAGACCGATGATGGTTACGGGTTAGAGGTGTTACATCTAAAAACATTCACCAAACATACATCATTTTGTTCCATTTCACAAGCATAATACCAATTCCACAAACCTTATAATATAGGCCATAAGCACACTTATATATACATAACCAAACTAGCCAAATTAAGCCAAATCTCATAGCTATAAATACAAACAAAACATAACCATTCATAAGTCATCTCAAATGACAATATTCACTTTCAAAACATAACCAAAATGACTCAAGCCTATACATGCCATATACCATATATACTCAACTCAAAAGTACCAAGTAGATAGTTGGATAGTGTGACGTAGTCTCTGACGATCCCCGGATTCGAGCTAGCTTTGAATTCACTATAAAACACGGGAAAGACAAACAGAGTAAGCTACAAAGCTTAGTAAGTTCGTACTAACTATACTCAACAATTCATAAAACACAAATCATCAAATTGAACAAGTTAATGTATAATTCATTATAATACCAAACCTTCCATAAGCTTATTCATATACTTATATGCAAAGTCATAACCTTTTCTATTTGATCTTCATACTTACATGTACATACCTGTACAAATTCATAATGAACTCATACATTCCTCTAACACTGTCAAATACTCGATGTTTCTCACACTAATTGCCATCACATAGCCGAAGCTATAATAATTCCGCACACCAAGTGCCTTACTTGATGTTTCGCACACTAAGTGCCATCGCATAGCCAAAGCTATTATAATTTCGCACACTAAGTGCCTTACTCGATGTTTCTCACACTAAGTGCCATCGCATAGCCGAAGCTATTATAATTCCGCGCACTAAGTGTCTTACTCGATGTTTCGCACATTAAGTGCCATCGCATAACCAAAGCTATTATAATTCTGCACACTAAGTGCCTTACTCGATGTTTCGCACACTAAGTGCCACAATTAGCCGATTTATCATCAAATATAAATGTAGTCTCGTATATACAATTTATGCAATATCAAAGCATTAAAAAGCATAATTATAACAATGCTTATTGTATATGAACTTACCTCGGATGCTAAAACGGCGAATTGAGTCATTTAGTTGATAACTTTAGTTTTCCCCCGATCCAAGTCCGAATTTCGTTTTTCTTGATCTATATAATATCAAATTCAGCTTATTCAACCACCACTTTATTCAATTTAATCCAAAACACACATTTCGACACATTTACACTTTTGCCCCAAAGTTTCATATTTTTACATTTTAGTCTTTATTTCACAAAAATAAAAAATTAATGACATTCAAGACTAACCCATGCTAGCCAAATTACCATAATGCCCCTAGTAGCCCATAATTTGCATTTATTTCATATTTTAACCACTAACTTACACATTTCTCAATTTAATCCCTATTTTGCATTTTTACTCAAAATTACTTTACAAAACTTGTTTATATAACGACAAACATTCAAAATCTATCATCAATCATCAAAAATCATACATATTCATCAATGGAAACATTCAAAATCTTTAACAGTTTTACAAATTAGTCCCTGGGCTAGCTACTACTAGCTGCAATGATCTCAAAAACATAGAAATCATTAAAAACGGGACAGAAACCGTACTTAATTGGCAAACATAGCATAGCCAAATGAAGAGAAAAGAAATGGCTTCTTTTTTGCCCTAACTTTCAGTTGATGATGAGTATAAAAGATGATAATAATGTTTTGTTTAATTTAATTAACCTTTATTATAAGAATTACCATTTTAACCTTGTTAATAAACCATTAAAACAACATACATAATGTCCATAAAAGTCCACTCACACAATTAATGGTCTAATTACACCATATGGACCTTATCTTTAAGGTTCTATAGCTATTAGACACCTTTAGCTATTAGAACTCATGTTTTACGTTTTACGCGATTTAGTCCTTTTTATCAAATTAACCAATCAAACGATAAAATTTCTTCACGAAATTTTCACACATACATGCTATCATACTGTAAACATTAAAATAATAATAAAATAAATATTTTGACCTCAAATTCATGGTTCCAAAACCACTATTCTGATTTGACCAAAAACGGGCTATTACACGGGAGCATGACAATCTTGGATTTCGAAAGTTGCATGATAATAACACTTTCTTCATGATGAAGTTGGGTTTTAGAATTGTGGCTGATTCTAAAACTCTCTAGATATAGGTGCTTCGAGCAAAATATGGGGTAGTTGTCAGAATTCCAGAAACTCTGTCTTGCAATAGAGGCTTTTTTTGGTGGAGAGCCCTTACTAAGGTTTGGCCACTTATTCAGAAGAATTTGCTTTGATTAGTGGGGGATGAGAGAAATATCAGGTGTTGGTGTAACCCATGGGTTCCGAATGTCGTTAATATGATTCCCAGACATGCTAGTCTTGATTTGGACTACTTGCTTAGTGATATGGTTGCTAATGATGGTACTTGGAACCTTGATTTGTTTTGGCCCTGGTTGCCTGAGAGAATCATTTGAAAGATTATTAGGATACCCCCACCTCACTCAACAGTAGGAGTTGACATGATTATCTGGGGAAGAACGAGGATAGGTTCCTTATCTGTTAAAAGTGCGTATGGGAAAATTTGAGAATGTTCTTGGAAATAGAATGAAGATGTCTAGAAGATCCCTTAGAAGTTCAAAATCCCTCAAAGGGTTGGATTTTTTTTTTTGGCTAGTGCTCAAGCAGAGATTACTCACCAGTACATAGAGAGTCCGTAAGAGCTTATGTCATAGTTTGACGTATTGAGTTTGTGGTTATATTTGAAAAGATATGTTACATGCCATAAGGAATTGCACTGCAGCAAGGAAGATCTGGAACCTTTTAATCCGTACTGATAGACTTTGCAGGTTTTACCCTAGCTATCTATAGGAATGGTTCATTTCAATGTTGCAGAAGCATTATGAAATTTGCTTTGGGGAGGTTGATTGGAAGTGTCTTTTTGGAATTATCATTTGGCGTATTTGGAAGAACTACAATCTTTCCATCTTTCAGGGTGCGACTTGGAGCAATAATGATACTATTAAAGTCCCGTATAGTTGGGCCAAACAATTTTTTTGTCTGATAAGAGGCCAATGGGTACGTTTTGGGCTTCGAACTTTTGCTCTAATTCATTTGGGAATGGGATATACTTGAATATAGATGGATCTGTTAGGCTTGAGGATGGTTCTGCAGTAGTAGGAGGAGTTGTGAGAAACCGAAATGGGGAATAGATCACTGGCTTTAATAGGTTATTGGACAGCTGTTCAGTGCTTGATACTGAATTGTGGGGCATATTGGATGGATTATACATATTAATTGATTGAGGTTTTAACAATGTATTGATCCAGGCAGACAGTCTTAAGGTGGTTATGACCATTCAGGAAAATCTTATAGGAGGGTCCAATTTGGCTTTGATTGGGAGGATTCTTTAGCTATTGTTTGAGATTTGTCATTGGAATATTTGTCACATACCTAGAGAAGAGAACCATAAAGCTGATAGGTTGACCAAGTTGGCTCACTTGGGAAGTCAAGCACTGCGTGTTTTTGAAATATCCCCGTTTAGGGGTTTAGGCTTGTTAATGTAGGTTGTGTCTTGAAATAAAAATATTTTTCTCATTATTCAACTGAATTGATGTTGGCTTGTAACACCTATTCATTCAAATGTTTAATTTTTAATATAAATTTATTTATGGATGTAATAAAATATACAAATAGCATTAAAATATTAAAAATAATTGAAAAAAAAATATTTGGTTTCATGGTAAATCAAGATTTTATTGATTCAAATTTGTACGAATTCAAATCTTATTACATGCAAATTTATTATTTAATTTAAAAAAATTAAGTATTATCAAATAATATGATTTATTTTAATTAAATATATTAATAATTTAATGATCTTAATAAAATAATATTTATTATCTTTATTTTAACTAATAAAATAGTATTTATTATTTTTTAAATTTTTAATAATTTTACAAGTAAATTAAGACTCAAATAATATTTAACACTAACTTAATTAAATTGTTAATATATAGCATATATAAATAGATAATGGGATTTTACAACTAATTTCTGACTTCATTGATAAGTGGGTAATGACTACCATATTAAAGTCTGTGCTGCCTTGAACGGCTTGCAATTAAATTTGTTCTTAACTTTTATCTTTATGGAAAACAACAAAAAAATGCAAGAAAACTCTCTGAAATTTGGTGAAGTTTCTCCTCATCGGGAAGCTGATGACGGAGATGGTTCTCGGGCGGAGACGGATCGTATCACTAAGAAAGTCCGCTTTAAAGAGGGAATAGTTGAAGGAGCCACGGATATGCTGGTTGAATCTGACTCGAATCTAAAAATATCCTGGAAATATAAACTCCTGGGGACCAAATCTGGCTCACTTGATGATGAAAGATTGGATCCTTTTAGAGACGAAAGTGTCGAAGATCTTGAATTCCTGGAGGGAGATATTCGTAGATCTATTGTTAATGGCACTCCTGCCATTGATTTTTCGGAAAGGATTCAACAAATCCTGTTCAAAGAAATGGAATTAACAATAGTTATTAAACTGCTCAGAAGAAATATCGAGTCTGGGGCTCTTTCTAGCCGAATTAGCAGCTTATGGAACCCGTCAAAGCCTTTCCATCTCGTGGATATTGAGAATGGATATTATTTGGCTAAATTTCACTCCGTTCATGATTACACCAAAGTTCTGTCTCAGGGTCCATGATTGGTTTACGGACAATATCTGACAGTGCAACCTTGGACCAAATAGTTCAGTCCCTTCCAACCTTTTCCAAGCACAGTATTGGCTTGGATACGACTACCAGGCCTTCCGGGGTTCTTATACAAGAAGAAAATTCTAGAGGAAATAGGAGGGCTTATTGGGAAATTCATTCAGCTAGACTTCAATACTGAAAGCAGGACTAAGGGCCACTTTGCTAGGATGGTCGTTTACATCAACTTGGACAAGCCATTGACGGCTCAAGTTCTTGTTAATGGCATGAAACAAAGGGTGGAATATGAAGCGTTGCCGGCGGTTAGTTATAATTGTAGAAAGTATGGACACACAAAGGAACTATGCCTTTCGGTGCAAATGGAGACTGCAACAGGGAAAGAACAGGCAGAAAATATCCCGACGGTGGCGGAGAAAGGAAGAGAGGAGGAGACTTACAGGTCTTGGATGGTGGTTGAAAGAAAATCACGGAGTAATTTCCAGAAAAACAATCTTTCCAAAAGAGTCAATAATGAAAAGGGAAACTCGAGGTCCAGATTTGAAGCTTTGGCGCATTTGGGAAGAAAAGAAGAATTGAAATATGAAAAAAATAAAAGGAAAGATAAGCTGAATGCGATCCTTCAAAATATTGAAAACGTTGGCATTAATGCAGATGAGCATGAAAAGTTGTCTCAGGGCAGGCCTAGAGTAAATAACGGGTTACAGTTGGAGGGAGTCAGGAAGCATAATGGACTGTCGGCTACTCAAAACGCTCTCTCATTTAATGCGATAATAGAACAGTAACAAAGCACAGATGGGAAAAAATTGGTTCTAGAAGATCCACCTTTGAATAATATCGTGACAGGTATTGTAGAGTCTGATATGCTTCAGGCCAACAATGAAGTGGGCCCACCATGCGATAAAACAACAATTCACTTATCAGAAGCAGGGAGCTCATCAATTAATGAGCTAGTGGGTCGGTCGTTGCCATTGGGTGTCAGAGCTTTAGAAGAAGAAGGTCCATCTCTCATTAAACCCGTAGATGACCCAATAAAGATCGATTTGGAACAGAGCATTAACGAGTTAGACTCTCTTTGCGCCAATAAAGACCATCATATCACAGAAGCAGGGAGTTCCTCTTTACAGACTTATTCTAATTTTTTGAATAATAAGTCCGTTATAGGCTCTTCTATATTACTTGAAAATAGTACTTTTTCATCGCATTTACACACTTCTTGCCTTAATCCTATTTTCGATGCTCAAGAGCTAAATGGTAATGATGGTCATTTCATGACTACCAAGACTATTTCAACAACGAAAAATATGGTTGAAGCTCAGATGGTTGATTCTCTTGGCGGTCTTAATAATAATAGACACACGACCATTTCATTCAAAGAGAAAGGATCAACAGAAGGTGAACAAGAATCGATTTTCTGGAAAATTAACGAGAGGTAAGGAAGGTGGTTTTCGGGCCACTAGGAAAATAAATAAAATTACGCATGGGAAAGGGAATAATATTAAAATTAAAAATTTTTCTAAAATTCCTTTGAGCGATTCTATGACTAGGTTGGCCAAGGCAATCTCCATGCCTAAAAATGTGAATTCAGATGCATTTACCCCGTCCACTGGTAAAAGTCTTTAATTTTGTTTTAATTTTTGGATTGATTGGCTCTTTAAGTCTTGATAGTGCTGATATTATTATTATTATTATTATTATTATTATTATTATTATTTAATAATCTCTTATGAATTTTAATCTTTTAATATTTTCTGGGAACTGTCAAGGGTGTGCTAATAGTAAATTTCTCCGAGCATTTCGTGAGTATAATCTCGAATATAAACCAGACATTGTGTGTCTTCTGGAGCTGAGAGTCAATGGTCATAAAGCTAATTCTATTATTAATAAGTTGGGTTTTGATCATTCTCACCGCATTGAGTCTGTTGGTTTTTCAGGGGGTATTAAGGTTGGTTGGAAGGATTATATCTCCATCAGCATTATTCATGACCGTCCTCAATTCATGCTTCTTAGTATTAAAGATACTAATTTTAATAATGGTTTTTTGATTTTTATAGTTTATGATAGCCTTGACAGAACTAAAAGGAAATCACTCTGGGATGTTCTAATGGATGTCTTACCTCAAGATCCCCTGCCATGGATGATTTTGGGCGATTTTAATGCCATTCTATCCCCTAAGGAGAAAAAAAGTGATCGATCAACAGGTAAGAGATGTAATTTATTTGGTAACTTTGTTGATACTTGTAATCCGCAGGACCTTGGTTACATAGGACCTTCCTATACTTGGAAAAGAGGAAATACGTCTGAGAGATTGGATAGAGCTTTGGAAAATGATGCTTGGATTTCTGCTTTTCCACATTTTCTGGTTTATCACCTCCCTCGCATTAAATCGGATCATAGGCCCTATCTACTTAAAACTAGGCCTACGCTTAATGTCCCAAGAGGGAGACCGTTTCGTTTTCTTGTAGGATGGATAGAGCACGCAAATTTTAAGGATTTGGTCTCTAGAAAATGGAGATACTCAAGTAACATGGCTGTTTCGTTATATGAATTTACTTCACATGTAAAGGATTGGAACAGGTACACTTATGGTTACATAGGCATTCGTAAAAGACAACTTTTGAGATCTCTTAGGAATATTCAAAAGGCCATGGATCAATCGACCTCTAGAAGATTAGCAAATTTGGATGTGGAGGTTCGTTGTGAGTTGGAAAATATGCTCAACCATGAGGAGCTTTTATGGAGACAAAAAGCTAGATGGGACTGGCTTCAGTTTGGGGACAAGAATACCAAGTTTTTTTCATAGTCGAACGATGTAAAGGAGGAAATTTAACCGCATTTTGGCTTTACGTCTTAGTAATGGGGAGTGGTGTTTAGATCAGGATATTCTCAGTGATGAACCCGTCAAGTTTTTTGAGAATTTATATGGTGAAAATCCAAGTCCCATGTCTGATATCCCTTCTGATATTTTTCCCCATCTTGAGGAGCAAGATATTGATTTTCTAAAAAATATGGTGACGAATAATGAGATTAAGAAGGCCCTGTTTGATATGGCGCCACTCAAAGCTCCAGGAAGTGATGGTTATCATGCGCACTTCTTCCAAAGTCAGTGGGACCTAGTTGGAAGGGCGGTTTGCGAGTGGGTTTAGGGAATTTTTGATCGTAACAGTTTTGAGGAGGAACTTAACAACACTCTTATTGTGCTTATCCCGAAGAAGGAATGCCCGGATGATTTCAGTCAATTTTGGCTAATCAGTCTTTGTTCGGTTTTATATAAGTTGGTGATGAAGGTGATCGCTAATAGATTCAAAGTGGTGTTTCCAAATTACATTTCCCCAGAGCAAGCAGGATTTATTGCGAAGAGGAACATATCGGATAATGTCATTATTGCATAGGAAGTTATCCACTCTATGCGCAGTAGGAAAGGTGATAAGAAATGGATGGCCATTATGTTAGACTTGGAGAAAGCATATGACAGGGTCAGTTGGAAATTTATAGATGTGTCACTGGTCGCTGCTGGGATCCCCGAGAGACTCAGAAAGGTCATTATGAATGCTAACTCCTCCTCCACTATGCAGATTCTTTGGAATGGAGTCCCATCTAGATCCTTTAAGCCTGTAAGAGGGATTAGATAGGGTTGTCCGTTATCGCCTTAGGTTATCTTATCAATTCAGAGATGAAAACTGGTAAGTGGTAGCCTGTTAGGCTTTCTAGATCGGGACTGATTTTATCCCATCTCTTTTTTGCAGATGACCTGGTTATTTTTTGCAAGGCGGATATGGATCAAGCTCTTTTGCTAAATGAGATTCTTAGACAGTTTTGTGATCTTTCTGGTCACAAAATAAGTGCTAGGAAGAGTAACATTTTTTCTCAAAGAGTGTGGATATCAACTTAAGTGACCAGATTAGCCAACTTTTTTGGCTTTCAAAAGGTGCTTAATCTAGGAAGATACTTGGGGGTACCTCTTTTCCATGATCGTGTCACTAAGAGCACTCTGAACTTTGTGATCGAAAAAGTGAGAAGCAAACTTCAAAATTGGATGCTCGGAAACTTTCCCTTGTAGGGCGTATTACTCTCGCTCAATCGGTTCTCCTGGCTATTCCTACCTATTTCATGCAGTCCTTAGCTATCCCGAAATGGGTGTGCAATGAGTTAGAGAAGATAGCCAGACAATTTATTTGGGGAGGTTCAGCTGGCAATCCAAAAATAGCCTTGGTTGGATGGGAGTCTATTTGTCAGCCCTGGACTTGTGGAGGGCTTGGTTTTAGACATCTTCAAGACCATAATAACTCTTTCCTTATGAAAATTGTCTTTAATCTTATCTCTCGAAAGGACGCATTATAGGTTCAAGTTCTTCTTTCAAAATATGGATGGAAGAATCAGCTTTCTGAGTCTATTCACAAGAGATAGTGCTCGCATCTTTGGAAATCTTTATCTAAGGTGTGGACTCTCCTTCGTGAAAACCTTATGTGGTCTGTTGAGGATGGTTCTATAATTTGGGGATGGAAAGACAATTGGATACCTGATGTTGGGCCTTTGTTATCTTATGTTTCTAGTCATAACAAGCTCAACATGGATAGCACTTTGAAGGATTAGGTTCTTCCGGATGGTTCTTGGAATATTGGTATGCTTCGTATTTGGCTTCCTAGGGACATATTGAAGCGTGTTGTAAGTATTTGTAACAGCCCAAGATAGGGCCTAGTCGGAATAGTGGTTTTGAGACCACAAACCCGAAGTAAAAATATTTAATTTATGATTGTTTTAGAGTATATGATATGTTCGGTGATGGTATGCAAATTTTGTTAAGTAATTTTTATCGATAAAGTGCCCAATTTTATTATTGGGATTAAATTTCATTAATTGCAAAATATGAGTTCTAGAACATAAGTACTTGTTTTAAATGGGGGTTTAAACTAGAGGCCTTTAAATGGCAAATAAACCATCATATTTTGTTATGGACAAAACTAGTCATGGAAGGGTAAAAATTGAAGGTTTAGTAAAAAGGGCATTTTTGTCATTTGGGTGTTTTAAGGCATAAAAGACAAAATTGAAACTCAAAAATCTGCTCATTCTCTTCTCCATGCTGTCAAATTTCTCAAGAAGCCATGGCTAGGGTTTCAAGCTTTTTCAAAGCTCAATTGTAAGTGCATTTGAGCCCCATTTTTACATGTTCAAGAATTTTAAGTCCGGTAACGCCTCGTACCCTGTTTTGGCATTTGATACGGGTAAGGGGTGTTACTTTAGTGGTATCAGAGCTATAGTTTAGTCGGTTCTCGGACTACCATAGTGAGTGCGAGAGTCTAGCTATACATGCCATAATGAACTGTGATAGTGTGACGACTCCCGACCTTAATATAAATTATTTTATTAGACAGATGCGCACTTCAACCGAGCTAAATTTGATAGTGCAAACAGTGTGTTTATGATGAGTTGAGACTCGTAAAAAGTAAGAATAATAGTTTATGATGTTTATGTGATGATGAATAAATTGTGGATAGGAATTTCTTTTGAAATATGAAAGATGAGATGAAAGGAAAGTTTATACTATGATAAGTGTTCATGTTTGATTGGCATTTGTATGATGTTATGAGTATAACTTGTGAAATTAAGTGAATGTTATGAGTATTTTCTATGCAGTTTCATGTTCTGATATTTTGTTATTTCTGTTTCCTTAATATATTATTGTTCAAAGTATCAGCCATGAGATATCAGTAGGAAATGTTCTATTGATGAAAATGGCTTCTTCTTATTATTAAAATGCTTAGGATGATTATAAGTTTTAACTTGATGGCGAGAGTACTTTGATACAGTTACTAGAGGTATAAAGATTGTGCTTTTGTATTGGTTGTTATGGAAATTGGTGTTTAAATTTCTCCAATGATCGAGATGTTTTGTTTTCAGCCGGGACATTATCTACTAAAGTAATTGAGAAGTTAGTCTTATTATGGCAGCATGTGAATATGTCATTATTGGTGGGCTGTGTGCGGTACCACCGTATTTATCATTATTGGTGGGCTGTGTGTGATACCACCGTATTTATTATTATTGGTGGGCTGTGTGCGATACTACCGTATTTATTATTACTGGTGGGTCATGTACGAAACCACTGTGTATTCAATATTATTCTAAAGTGTTCATCGGGAAACTTTGACAAAGTGAAATTACGTGTGACTATGTGATGACAAGTGCAGGGTATAAGTGCATGTAAATGTGAGCAATGTTTATGATATGTATTTGGAATTTGGTAAGACTTGAAATGAGTAAGTTTATATGTAAATGATACATCCTTTTTACTTATGTTTTTACATATTAATATATCATATGAAATATGAGTGAATATTATTGATATTTATTAAAATGATGGAAAGTGAGGAAATTCCCGGATGAACCTTCGAAGGAGACAAAGGATACGGATGAATACCGTGAATATGTGTGTTAAATGGCCTAAAATAACTGGGGTGTTGTGATGAAATTTTATGAAAATCATCTGGATTTCGCAATGTTACAGTTAAGGAAAAAGTTAATATTGACTAATCGACTCGTTCGGGGTACTTATCATATGAGAATACTAGTTGATTTCAGTGATAGATGAAAGCAGTGTTAATCTGTCTGGGCCGTGATCGGAGTTACTCTATCTTTTCTGGTATTCTATTAAATTGAGTTGATAGAAAAGTGACAGTAAAGTTCATATGATGTTGAAATTCAGTTTCCACTGATTGTTATTCTTTGAAATGTGTATATAAAGACTATGTTGCTTCTGTTATTGTTCAGTGCTTATAAGTATTGTTTTCCTTCTGGAAATTTTCTGAGAATTTGTTGAAGTCAGTATTATTTCTCTTATGAGCTATATTCTCGGACTTCTAGTATGGTATCAAATCTTGGATTTCCTTATCCCGGATTTCTTATCGACTTTATTTTATGAATTGTGCAAGAGATATTCCTTTATTGGAAGTAATCATCCTTTTGTGATTATGAAATCTAGTTTGATAGTGAACGTACAGCGTTACTGTTGTCAGATGTGTAAAGACTGTGCTTTTGCATTGGTTAAAATATTGTTTATCGGTGTGACTGAGAAGTTAGCCTTGAAATGGCGCTACGATTTTAATTGTCAGGGAGATGCAATTCCAATGTGGTTCAGTATTTTGAGAATTAACAGTAAAATGAATTTTATTAGATACGATTTATCTTTAGAATTTGGGAAAGGAATCAACATTGATAAAAGAGTAAACAGTGAAGGTCGAGCTGGAATTCGCGTTATGGTTGTTATTTCTGAGTAATTTGATATATCTCAATGAGTTAAAAACGAGATTGTTATGTATTATTGAAACTGTATAATTGATTTAAGGATCATTGATTCGTAAGCGGAAAGAATTGCAATAGGATACATGTCTGAGTTATCATGGAAACCAGATGAAAATGGTTCCTTTAAAAGGGTACTGTGAAACAGCCAAGACCAATTCAATTATTTAGTCTGGATTGTTTATTGGTTTGAAGTGTATTTTGATACAAGAACGTGAAAATGGTAGCTTATGCTTGCATTCAGTTAATACTGCATGAAAAGAGTCTTATGATGTGAATTAGAAATTGATTATTATTCAGAAATAATGATGCTTATTCCTTGATTTTGTGAAACTTAGAATTTTGTCAGTAAATGGTAAGTTAGAAGTGTTCGAAAGGAGCTAACTTCTGATTCAGAACTATAGGTCGGAAATCGACCATTTATTTGTTGTTTCGAGACAGAGTTTGTGTACCAAGAAATCAATTATAGATTATCAGAAATTGCATACAAAACCGAAAGGTAAGAGTATTGAAACTTAGATAAGTGACAGGTGCTTCTGACAGTATCTTTGTGACAATTTATTTATTTATTTGGTAAGTAAAGAAAAGTGATTTACGGTTCATTGAAGAGTATAAGACTATTGATAGAATGAGACCAGTTACTTATCAGTGTGGATTTCGTCAGAACTTGAGAAAATTCAGTGATGTGGTTTTTATGCCCAGGATAAGAAAGTACAGTTCAGAATCTTAGTTTAAGAAGTGAGATGTTGAGGATGCCGAAGTTGTATGAGAATTTGACAGTACCTTGTGAAATCAATCCTAAGTTTATCTTTAGGTAAAATTTTCGGGGACGAAAATCCCTAGGGGGGAGAATTGTAACAGCCCAAAATAGGGCCTAGTTGGAATAGTGGTTTCGAGACCACAAACCCGAAGTAAAAATATTTAATTTATGATTGTTTTAGAGTTTATGATATGTTGGGTGATGGTGTGCAAATTTTGTTAAGTAATTTTTATCGATAAAATGCCCAATTTTATTATTGGGATTAAATTTCATTAATTGCAAAATATGAGTTCTAGAACATAAGTACTTGTTTTAAATGGAGGTTTAAACTAGAGGCCTTTAAATGGCAAATAAACCATCATATTTTGTTATGGACAAAACTAGTCATGGAAGAGTAAAAATTGAAGGTTTAGTAAAAAGGGTATTTTTGTCATTTGAGTGTTTTAAGGCATAAAAGACAAAATTGAAACCCAAAAATCTGCTCATTCTCTTCTCCATGCTGTCGAATTTCTCAAGAAGCCATGGCTAGGGTTTCAAGCTTTTTCAAAGCTCAATTGTAAGTGCATTTGAGCCCCGTTTTTACATGTTCAAAAATTTTAAGTCCGATAACGCCTCGTACCCTGTTTTGGCATTTGATACGGGTAAGGGGTGTTACAGTATTCCTCCAACTCATCCTGATGGTGGCGAAAATAGAATCATTTGGTCTCGTTCGGGATCCGGTTCATTCTCTATCCGAAGCGCTTATTGGACGTTAAAGGAGAATTCTTGGAGACCTAAAGATGATAATTGGAAAATCATTTGGAAATATCAAGGACCTCAGAGAGTCTAGATTTTTCTCTGGCTTGTGACCAATCAGAGACTTTTAACAAACTCAGAAAGGAGTAGAAGAGGAATTGCACAGAGTAGTGCGTGTCAAAGATGCGGTCATAATCTTGAAGACATATGCATGTACTTTGCAATTGTTCGATGGCCAAGGAAGCTCGGATGCTTGTAGTCCCTCCAGAGAAGCAATCCAGGTTCTTTTCTAACCCTTTACAAACTTGGCTAACAACTAACCTTAGCTGTCATCTTAAATTGCAGGATAAAGGTATTACTTGGTCGTGCCTTTTCGGGATCATGGCTTGGAGACTTCATCTTTCAAAATATTGATGGGACATCCCTCGAGCTCGTTAAAGCATCACTCAGTTGGGCACAAAACTTTGAGTCCATTATCATTAAACCCAAGGTTGCCGTAATTTTTTGAGGGCTCAACAACATTGCTCTGAAAATTGGGTTCATCTTTCCTCCGATGGAGCAGTGGCTAGAATGTCCGGAAATGCCGCAGCAGGTGGAGTGGTACGTGATCAGGATGGTAATGGGATCTTAGGATACACAAATTATCTAGGCAGTTGTTCACCATTGGAAGCAGAACTCTGGGGTATTCTTGATGAAGTACTTATTCTAATGAATAAAGGCTATAAGAGGGTCAAGATTCAAACTGATAATCTTGAAGTGGTTAGGCTTTTGTCTACGAAGGATATGGTAGACTCGGGAAATACACTACTCAGAAGGGTTAAAAGACTTTTGCATTCCGTAGGTCAATGGGAAATTAAGCATGTTCACAGGGAGTGTAATTTAACCGCAGATCAACTAGCGAAGATTGGACTCTCTTGGCAGACTTCTCTCCGAATTTTTGAAGTGCCAACTGATGTGGTGGTTACGACTTTTCTACAGGACAAAGTTTTCAATGTATCTTAGAAGTTTCTAAGTTGTCTTTTTGTTTTTCACAAAAAAAAAAACTTTTATCTTTATGCAATATTAGTCCGGCTATAGAGCTTTCTCTTTCTTCAAAGTAATTAAATTCAAATAAAAATTACAATTTTATTAAATTAATGGTGATTTGAACTCATCAATTTCAAATTTTAATCTAAAATCAATGTAATTCTCAATAAAATAAAATCTTTATAGTAGTTTTCAAATTATTAAATTTTAAATTTATATAAATATTTATTAAAAATTATAAAGTTTAAGATTAGAATTCGAAAGTGCCCTTGAATTTTTAAAAAAATATTAATTGAGATTTTTTAAAATATAACTCAATTGAGTACTCAAATGTTAAAATTTCCATCAATTAAATCCCTTAGATCAATAGTTTCCATCATTAATCGTTATTGTGCTGATATAGTAACAATCGCTAAGTTAGACGTTATGATGTTGAACTAGACATAAGATTGCCTAAGTTTATTTTAATATGGACAACAATTTATCTATATTCATCATGGGCATAATTTTTAAATTTATAAAAAATTATAAATAGTTGAAATAAAAATTATTTAAAATTTTAATGTCTAAAATGAATTCAACAAATAGAAATTCATATTATTTGAATTTGGATAGTAATTTGTGATAATTCATTTTGTACATAAATTTTTAAAATTATTAAAATTTATTTAAAAAATTGAAAAAGTATTATAAAATTATTTAAAAGTAGAAATAATCTTTTATTTTTCCAAAAGAGAATGAATGAAAGGAAAATTGATGTCATTAGCAGGCCTATGATAATAACATTCAGCATTTGTTAATTAGGAGCTTCAATCTCCTTCCTAATAATATATTTGCATATTTTTTTTTTTGTTTTTAGCCATACAAGTTTGGTTATTTCATCCTTATTTTTTAAAAAATCTAAATTTAGTATTGAAATTTTTAAAAAAGAGTCAATTTTGACCATAACCTTTCAAAAAAAAGTCTATTTGATTTTTTCAACAAAAATCTAACTAAAACATTAAATTTTTAAACATGATAATTTGCATGGTAATCTAGATATTAATTTTTTGAATTTTTATAATTTCTTTTAATTTTGAAAAAAGATATTTTTAATTATTGTTATAAATTTTAAATTATTTACTACATGAACAACATGCTTAAATTAAAAAAGCAATCCAGGCTTAACAAACCTAAGTAGAAGTGCAAACCACTTCAATCTCACAATTTTCCATATTCGTAGTTGGAGTTTCAACTACCAATTTGGACTGATCTGTTACCACCGAAGAAGAAGACTCTGAATCGTCCGTCCATGTTGAACTCAAAACACCTGCAGCAACAATGGTGGAATTGTGATCCAGCAAATGCTCGAACGGATTTGAAGGTTGAGGAATTTCGGCTGCTCCATCTACCATCTTAACCACCATGCTCATCAATGGCCTTCGATCAGCTCTATACTGAACACACCATAAAGCCGTCTTCACCATTCTCTCCACGGTCTCTCTATTTCCTTCTTCGATCTCGCAGGCTTCCATTAACTCTCCAATATCACCATTGTTCTCAATGTTCTTCCACACCCATCTCGGGAACCACTCCTGGCTCTCCGGAAGTTGGACGTTAAGGTTCCTCCGCCGGCCTATGATCTCAAATAATAGCATCCCAAAGCTATAAACATCACACTTGTGGGTTATTGGAAATGGCATCCAAAGTTCCGGTGCTGCATACCCTGGAGTTCCTCGACCTCCTGTCATGCTCATATGAGTGTTTTCCCTGTTGCATAGCTTTGCCAAACCAAAATCAGCTACTTTGGGACAAAATTTTGAATCTAATAGAATGTTTTCAGGCTTTATGTCATAGTGAATGATTCGTTGTTGACATTCTTCATGTAAGTAAGCAATTCCTTTCGCAGTTCCTACAGCAATTTCATGGAGTTTCTCGAATCCTAATATCTTTTCTTGGGTAAATAAAAACCTGTCAAGTGAACCATTTGGCAGGTATTCGTAAACTAATGCCCTCAGGTTCTTGTCAAAGCAGAAGCCATAGAGTCGAACCAAGTTAAAATGATGAACTCTGCCGATTGTGCCCACTTCCGCCATGAACTGTTGCTCGATTCTTTTATCCGAGGTTCCATGGAGAACCTTGACAGCTACCATGGTTTCATCGTTGAAAACACCCTTGTATACAGCTCCAAAACCCCCTGAACCCAACAAAGTGGAGAAATTATCGGTGGCGATCTTTAGCTGGCGAGAGGTGAATCGGATTGGTTTCTCCTTTTCCATGTAGTTGAGGAATTGATCCATGGTTGCTGTTAGTTTCAGAAGCTGGGGAACATGAACACTTTTCTTAATATCCTGAGATCTTCTGCATTTAGCGATAGCGAACATAATGCCAATAATCATGACAATGATGATTGCTGCAGATGGTTACAAGTGAATTTATGATCAGTTTGTTTCGACATATGGAGGAAGAAGAATAAGAAGAAGTTAATTAAAAGATTACCTGTAGTTATAATTCCTGAACTTGCTGCCATTGGTGATGATGAATAGAGAATGGAGAAGGAACAAGAGAAGATGATGAAATGAGCAATATCTTAGATGTCTAGCATTCGAAAGTAGTAATGAATTTCGACCAAAGAGATAAGATTAAAAGTCCAGTCTAAACGCGTATTACCTTTTCCAATTTCTTTGAATGTTGACTAATTAGTGCTGACATTTAGGGCTGTGTTCCAACGTTACATAGATATAGCGACTAGCTTAATAAAATTTTAGAAATTCTATCATGGAGAGTATATTTAAAAATAATATATAATAAATAATAAAACATACAATTTAAAATTAATTAATAATAATTCATTAATTATGATGAAATTAAAATAAAATAAATTAATTAAATTATTAGTATACAAATTTTAAACATGTAAATACACTAGATTAAGAATACTACATGTTTTACAATTGTTTATCTTAATAATGTTATCAATCTTTAGTTGAGATCGAATTAACTTGTAATACTAACTTAATCATCTTTTTCAATACTAAATCATGATGCATTTGTGGGTGAAAAACAAAACTATGTAAAAAAAAAGTAATATAAAATAACAAATTAAATTAGGCTCCAATTGAAATGGTAAAATCTAAATCAATGAAAACTATAAAGGCTTGGGTTTAAATCCTATTTTTATACATGTTTTTAAGATATAAAATAATAAAAATATCCTCAAAATAATATAATTTACTTTGTAAAATAAGTGTATTTTTGTTATTATCTAACCGAGGTGGTGCCTATTTGACTCGTGACACCAACTTAATCAAACACTTAATATACAATATAGATGTAAAATAAGGGTATTTTTGTCATTATTCAACTGAATTGGTGTTCGGTCGACTCGTGACACCAACTCGATCAAATCCTTAATATATAGTATAGATATACAATTTATGAAAGTAATAAATTATGCATAATTAAATTAAAATATAAAACGTAATTGAAAAAAAAATTGGTTTCAGTGTAAAATTAAATTTTATTTATTTAAATTGCACGAATTAATTCAAATATTATTATATAAAAATTTATTATTATTTTAAAAAATAAAATATCATCAAACAATATAATTTATTTTAATTAAATGTATTATTAGTTGGGTTATATCTTCGGGAATAATTTGATGATCCTAAAACTATGATTGATAAAATAATATTTATTATTTTAATTTTAATTAATAAAATAATATTTATTATTTTATAAAAAATATTTTTAATAATTTTATAAATAAATTAAGATTCAATTAATATCTAGCACTAGTTTAATTAAATTGTTAATATATATTATAGATAAATTGATAATGCTTTTATAACTAAATTCTGACTTGATTGATAAAAAGTAAATTAGTTTTTTTTATAAAGATAATCTTAAAATTTTAATTAATTATGAAAAATAATTTGTTTGTTATAGTTATCATCGGTGCCACTTCACATACCGAAGACACTATTTTTGTTCTTCACCAAATCATCATATTTAAAAAGGAAATTTAGTACCGTCCCTATATTAAATAACATCGGTATATAATTTTTGAAATATCTACTAAAAATATAGATATTCACGGTAAAAATACAAAAAAAAAAAAGTTTTTACCGGATACCACTGATTTGCTAAACGACACTGATCAAAATTTTTAAAATTATTTTTATATTTTCAGATGTAGATAAAAACAAATATAAAAAAATAATTTTTTATGAGTACAACCTGACGTATCTACTACACTATTTTAATTTTTTATGTGTGTCAGCCAAGAGACACTGTCAAAATGGTTTTACACTTTTTTTTATTATTTTAATTTTTTCCTTTAAACCATTTTTATAATTGATTACTTTTTTAGAATTATTTTTTTTTTAAAAAAAGCCGAGAACACCAAACGGAGTTGACGATCTACGGCACTTGCTGACTGTGATGTCTTGGATGGCTTGCAATTAAATTAGTATTTACATTCTTGATGCAAATTTGGTCCGGCTATAGCTCTTTTTCTTTCTTCAAAATAATTATATTTTTAATAATTAAATTTAAATAATGATTGTGGTCTTGATTTTATTAGTTATAAAAGAGGTTTTTGAATCTTTCCACATTTAAATTTAAGTCCAAGTTTTTAATCCCATATAGATTTCGTTTATATGATTAAATTTAAATAATGATAATTTTAACTGATTATTTGAAATTTTAATATAAATTCAATGTAATTCAAAAGTAACTCAATAAAATAAAACCTCTATAATAGTTTTTAAATTATAAAAATTTAAAATATATAAAAGATTTATTAAAAAATTATAAATTATTATAAAAATTAGGTTTAAGGGTGTAACGCCCCTAAAATTCTAAAAATTTAATTGTGAGAATTTGTAATAATTAATTTTTGTATCTTTGGTTTTATGCTCTATTTCTGAGTTTAAGGTCTGGAGTTCGAGTCGTCTCGTTAAAAATTTTGTTGTTTTGAAATCAAACCTTAAGCATGCATTACCCGCCTAAGTTAGATTCAATGGGAGATCGTAGCAAGAATAAGTCTGCTGGTTCACTGGTTAAGCATCTGTCTGTATTTTATCTGGTTTTGAGTTCGAACCCTATCGTACATATTAAGAAAAATATTTTTGCAAAGGTCGGAAGGAGTGGTGGTTAATTTTAAATAAGTCTAAGAAAATGTTATCGTCCTTTTTGCTTTTCTAAATTTTATTTTTTATTTTTTTGTTGTTCTTCCTTCTTTCCATTTTTCTTCTTTTTTGCAATTGATCTTGTGTGAATTGTGAAGTCTTATTGCCTGTAAGGTCGATATTGTGTAAGTTCCATTGTGACTTCCATTCGTTTGTGATTTCCGCTATGTTAGCATTTTTCTATCGAAATGGATTTTGCTTGTTTACTGGATGTTCTGTTAAACATTCGATTGGTTCCTTCATTTAGGCAAGGATATTGCAAAGGACATTAATCCACCGTGTTAGTTTGATTTCTCCTGTTTCGTGCGAGGTAAGTGTGCAAATTGAGTTGAAATTGCGTCGAATATTTCGACATAATTTTAGCGGTAGGTTGATTTTGCTAAATATTGAAATTGATGGTGTGTTAGGTTGTTAAATGATTAATTAGGTCCCGGGTAGTCTCCGTTTTGTTTCCCCATCAAAACAAAGTCAGGTGCGTATCAGAAACCTTAGTTTTTGCAAGTTTCATCGCCAGAAATGGTGGCTGTTGACGCCACACGAGCGTGTGGCAGGCCGTGTAACTCACTGTTTGTCGATTTAGGGCCACACAGCCAGCCTGTATCTAGGCCGTGTGTGGCCATGTTGGTGCAGGGTTCACATGGGCAACGAACATGGGTGTGTGTCTTGGCTGTGTAACTCATTGTTTGTTAATTGAGACCACACGGCCAGGGACACGGGTGTGTGTCTAACTCACTATTGGGGTATAAAAGCCACAGATAGGGACACGGATGTGTACTTAGGCCATGTAACTCACTGTTTATACTTGAAAACCACACGGCCAGGGCACACGGGCATGTGACCCAGCCGTGTGACAAATAATTGGGCCTGAAAACTATCTTTTGAGGCCGAAAATGTTACTTAACCTTTATATTGGTTTCCTTAATGTAAGAATAATCTAATTTGATTATATGAGAACTGTCTGATACACTTGGACTGATTCGTAAGTAACAATATATATGTACGCTGTGATATCTACTCTACTCTGGAACTATCTTAGTTGACTGTATAATGAATTAGAATGACTGAACATATGATACGGGTATTTGCATTCTGCATTAGTAAATGGTGGGAGGAGGAGAAAAGGGAGGGAGTATGTACTGAAATCGTGGCTATGCCACAATGAGTATTATTCTGATTTTGATGCATTAATCTAGCAGCTAAGTTGTGTTTCTGTAAAAGTGTAATTGAACACCCTAAAGGTGTACAGGGATGGATGGGCATTAAATATCCATAGCGGTGTGTTAGGATGGCTGAAGATGGTGTGTAGCAGATGAAAATAGACAAATTTGGTCCGGCTATAGCTCTTTTTCTTTCTTCAAAATAATTATATTTTTAATAATTAAATTTAAATAATGATTGTGGTCTTGATTTTATTAGTTATAAAAGAGGTTTTTGAATCTTTCCACATTTAAATTTAAGTCCAAGTTTTTAATCCCATATAGATTTCGTTTATATGATTAAATTTAAATAATGATAATTTTAACTGATTATTTGAAATTTTAATATAAATTCAATGTAATTCAAAAGTAACTCAATAAGATAAAACCTCTATAATAGTTTTTAAATTATAAAAATTTAAAATATATAAAAGATTTATTAAAAAACTATAAATTATTATAAAAATTAGGTTTAAGGGTGTAACGCCCCAAAATTCTAAGAATTTAATTGTGAGAATTTGTAATAATTAATTTTTGTATCTTTGGTTTTATGCTCTATTCCTGAGTTTAAGGTCTGGAGTTCGAGTCGTCTCGTTAAAAATTTTGTTGTTTTGAAATCAAACCTTAAGCATGCATTACCCGCCTAAGTTAGATTCAATGGGAGATCGTAGCAAGAATAAGTCTGCTGGTTCACTGGTTAAGCATCTGTCTGTATTTTATCTGGTTTTGAGTTCGAACCCTATCGTACATATTAAGAAAAATATTTTTGCAAAGGTCGGAAGGAGTGGTGGTTAATTTTAAATAAGTCTAAGAAAATGTTATCGTCCTTTTTGCTTTTCTAAATTTTATTTTTTATTTTTTTGTTGTTCTTCCTTCTTTCCATTTTTCTTCTTTTTTGCAATTGATCTTGTGTGAATTGTGAAGTCTTATTGCCTGTAAGGTCGATATTGTGTAAGTTCCATTGTGACTTCCATTCGTTTGTGATTTCCACTATGTTAGCATTTTTCTGTCAAAATGGATTTTGCTTGTTTACTGGACGTTCTATTAAACACTCGATTGGTTACTTCATTTAGGCAAGGATATTGCAAAGGACGTTAATCCACCGTGTTAGTTTGACTTCTCCTGTTTCGTGCGACGTGAGCGTGCGAATTGAGTTGAAATTGCGTCGAATCTTTCGACATAATTTTAGCTGTAGGTTGATTTTGCTAAATATTGAAATTGATGGTGTGTTGGTTTGTTAAATGGTTAATTAGGTCCCGAGTAGTCTCCGTTTTGTTTCCCCATCAAAACAAAGTCAGGTGCATATCAGAAACCTTAGTTTTTGCAAGATTCATCGCCAGAAATGGTGGCTGTCAACGCCATACGAGCGTGTGGCAGGCCGTGTAACTCACTGTTTGTTGATTTAGGGCCACACGGCCAGCCCGTGTCTAGGCCGTGTGTGGCCATGTTGGTGCAGGGTTCACATGGGCAACGAACATGGGTGTGTGTCTTGGCCGTGTAACTCATTGTTTGTCAATTGAGACCACACGGCTAGGGACATGGGCGTGTGCCCAGGCCGTGTAACTCACTGTTGGGGTATAAAAGCCACACAGATAGGGACACGGGTGTGTACTTAGGCCATATAACTCACTGCTTATACTTGAAAACCACCCAGCCAGGGCACACGGGCATGTGACCCGGCCGTGTGACAAATAATTGGGCCTGAAAACTGTCTTTTGAAGCCGAAAATGTTACTTAACCTTTATATTGTTTTCCTCAATGTAAGAATAATCGAATTTGATTATATGAGAACTGTCTGATACACTGGGACTGATTCGTAAGTAACAATATTATATGTACGCTGTGATATCTACTCTACTCTGGAACTATCTTAGTTGACTATATAATGAATTAGAATGACTGAACATATGATACGGGTATTTGCATTCTGCATTGGCAAATGGTGGGAGGAGGTGAAGAGGGAGGGAGTATGTACTGAAATCGTGGCTATGCCACAATGAGTATTACTCTGATTTTGATACTTGTCGCATATTAATCTAGCAGCTAAGCTGCGTTTCTATAAAAGTGTAATTGAACACTCTAAAGGTGTGCAGGGATGGATGGGCATTAAATGTCCATAGCGATGTGTTAGGATGGCCGAAGATGGTGTGTAGCGGATGGAAATAGACATATTGCATCTGAACCAGATCTGCACCATATCTGAACTGGAATTGTATATATGTACATATATGTAACACCTCTGCTTTGAATCTGGATTGAACATGCTTCTATGTTAAACTGAATCTCTGAACAAGAATTACTTTATAAGTAACCATTGTTGAATTACATTCCTTTTACGCACTGAGTTCACAACTCACCCTTTTATTGATTGGATTTCAAGTGGTAACCAGTCTTGATTGGGTCAGCGCCACGGAAGCTCGTTCAAACTTTTATCTTTCCTTTTAAGCATTACTATTAGGAGTTATGTTATGATGTTATGGAATTTATGAAGGTTATATGTTTTAAATTATTGCTGTGATGAATATTATGTAACAAATGGTTCAATTTGACTGTGTTATGATAGTATAAATTTTAGTACGGATGATGTAACTCTCCAACTTGGTCTGGACGTTTAGGCCAGGTTTAGGGTGTTACATTTAGTGGTATCAGAGTCAAGTTCGTCAACACTCAGACTATGTTTGGGCTCATAATATGTGTGGAAAGTAGCTTAGTGGTACTTAGTATCTGAATTAATAGAGAAACATTGAAAACCTAGTGAACGACTGAGCCTCCGTCACTGACCCTGTAAGTAATTTTGTTCTGTTTCAAAGATTATAACCCTTGAACTGTAAGTAATATTATATGTGCATTTGTCTATATGGTAATTGAATGTGAAATTATGACTAAGGAAATGTGAATTGTATAAATGTATTATGATAGTATGTATTTGGTCAAATGAAATTTCTATTGATATTGAGTATGAAAAATGATTTTGGATAAAGAACGGATGCGTGTTTGGACAAAACTTAATTCATGTTTAGTTAAATGTGGATATTTGAATCTACAAGTATGGTTTGGTTATGTATTATTAAATTATTATTGTTATTGAGTTAATATTTACTTATGACTTACTAAGCTATGATAGCTTACCCTGTGTGTGTATTTTTACTTCTATTTATAGATTTTGGAGACTAGTTTCAGGCTCAGGGATCGTCAGCGAAGTTTATCACACTATCGACTGCTTTCGGTACTTTTAAAAGTTGAATTAGAAATTTATGGCATGTATAGGCTATACTACTTTTCGAATATGGTTGAAGTTGTATATATATGTATAAGCCATGCGAAAATGGCTTGTCCATCTTATTAATCTTGGAATTTATATTTTGGCTTGATGGTTATGTTTGGTTGTGGTTTTGGTTGATTTGGTTTTGGTATATATAAGTATGGTTATGTTTGATATTTTACTCATGAATTTATTGATTCGAATATGTCTTGTATTTGGTTTTATTGAGAAATGGGATTTTGTGCATATATGGCTAATACTTTGGTTTTATAATGATAGGTATAAAATTTGATTCATAGTGTACTTTTATTGAATAGCCGAATATAAAATGACTTAATATGGTCTTGTGATTTGGAAAAAGTATAATTCTGATATGTATTTTAAAGCATATGAATTTAACTTGTTTATATTCGGCAATTGTATTTGGGTTTTGACCATTTGAATAGTAAATTTGGATGCTTTGTTGTGTGTTTTCAAATTATGTTAGTTTATTAATAATTATTGTTGCGTAAGAGATATATGTTTTAGACATGATGTTTATATATAATGGATGTGTTAGCTTATTAAAATTCTTTCATTAAATAAAGAAATGGATAAGAATTATGTTGGTAAATAAATCACGATTTGGTATTTATATATATATTTACATATAAGTATATGAAGTGATGGGTTGATTTATATATAATTGTATGTGCTTAGTTGAATATGTGTTTGTTGAATTGGTCTTGAATATGAAGTTTGTTATATTGCAAATACGTAGTTGTATTATTCTTAATGTGATATAAAAATTTTGGATAATGTTTGGAATTAGTTCTATGTAAGAATATACGCTTGTAAAGGGATTTAGTAAGTTAAAAGTGGACATTGAAATATGCATTACTATATTCGGCTGAGGTTTTGTAAAGTTACTAAATTAATAATACTTTAAGTTATAAGGAATTAAGTTTGTTATTTTCTAAATGGTGCCAAATGGAACTTGCAAAAAAAAAAATGAATGAGATGTGTTTGAATATCTTTATTTATTATATCTTATATATGTGTTTATAGATTGTAGTACTATATTATATTTATGGTATGAACAAATGCAATGTGAATAAATGATATGTTCGATTCTTATTGCTTATGATTTATAAATCTAATTATGTATTTAGAAAATACCGCCATATGATTCGCAAAGAGATTAATTTAGTTTTATTTATATTAATAATTATCTGTTTTAAGAGTTTCAATAAAATTATGCAGATGATTATATATTCAGAAGTTATGTTTCGTCTAGTAATACCTCGTAACCCCTTTCAGGCGACGGATATGGGTTAGGGGTGTTATAGACTGAGAATGACAATATGGTTATAGTTGGTGAGCGTCGAGATTACCTCTCTAATGTAATCTCCGCTCTTGTAGCCGGTAAGTTAGTCCAAAAAGGGTGCGAGGCATACCTTGCTTACGTATCCAACTCTATTTCTAAAAAGCTTTCAGTGAGAGATATCTGTACCGTGAGGGAGTTCCCGGACGTCTTTCCTGAGAAATTGCTTGGAGTACGTCTGAACAGAGAGGTGGAATTTGGGATTGATCTGTTACCCAGCACTATTCCAGTGTCCATTGCGCCCTATCATATGACACCGAAAGAGCTGACCGAATTAAATGCGCAACTTCAGAAACTCTTTGATAGAGGATTTTATTCAACCGAGTGTGTCTCTGTGGGGGGCACCAGTATTGTTTGTTAAGAAGACGGATGAGTCGATGAGAATGTGCATTGACTATAGGCAGTTGAACAAGTTGACAATCAATAATAAGTATCCGTTGCTGAGGATTGATGACTTGCTCGACCAATTTCGGGGAGCGTCCGTCTTTTCTAAAATTGACCTACGCTTTGGTTACCATCAGCTCAAGGTCAAAGAGACTAATGTGTTCAAAACTACTTTTAGAACTCGTTATAGACATTACGAGTTTCTGGTAATGCCTTTCGGATTAACGAATACCCCGGTGATGTTTATAGATTTAATGAAACAGGTATTTCAAACGTACTTGGAATAATTTGTAGTGGTTTTCATCGATGATATCTTGATCTACTCTAAAACTGAAACTGAACATGACGATCATCTTTGTATTGTACTTCAGATACTCCGAGAAAAATAATTGTACACCAAGTTCAGTAAGTGTGATTTTTGGTTACAGGAAGTTGCTTTTCTAGGTCATGTGGTGACAGCAGAGGGGATCCGTGTTGATCCTAAGAAAATTGAAGTTGTTGTTGAGTGGAAACAGCCAAAAAATGTATCTAAGCTTCATAGCTTCTTAGATTTAGTCGGTTACTACAGAAGGTTCGTCGAAGGGTTCTCTCTAATTGCGTCACCTTTGATGAAACTATTGCGTAAGAATGCCCCATTTGTCTGGTCTAAGGTACAAAAGTCTAGTTTTGAAAGCTCAAGTCTGTCCTAACACAGGTTCCTGTTTTAGTTCAACCATAATCGGGTCGGGAGTTTGTGGTGTACAGTAATGCTTCATATGTCGGGTTAGGATGTGTACTTATGCAAGACGGTAAGGTAGTCGTTTACGCGTTGTGGCAGCTTAAGACACATGAGGGTAACTACCCTACGCATGATCTTGGATTAGCTGCGGTCGTGTTTACTTTGAAGATCTGGTGATATTATCTGTATGGTGAAAGATGTATTATTTAATCATATCACAAAAGTCTCAAATATTTATTAACCCAGAAAGAGTTAAATCTTCGGCAACATTAATGGGTTGAGTTATTTAAGGCTAATCTGGTAGCTGACGCCCTTAGCCGTAAGGCAATAACTGATCTGAGAGTAATGTTTACTCATCTAAGTTTGGTTGAGGATGGAGGACTGCTGGCAGAATTGCAGGTTAAATCGATTTGGATATAGCAGATTCGAGCTAAATCATAAAACGATGAATCCTTAGTGCAACGATTGCAACATCTTGGTTCAAACGAGAATTCCGATTTTAGATTAAATAGCGATAATATGATATGTTTCAAAGGTCAGATTTGTGTACCCGATAATAAGGAATTAAGGCATTCTATCCTACAAGAGGCGCATTATATCCTTATGCTATGCACCCTGGTGAGAATAAAATATATTGGGATCTCTGGGAACTTTATTGGTGGCCCAGACTGAAACGAGAGGTAGTCACTTTTGTGTCTCACAGTTTGACGTGCCAAAAACTTAAGGTCGAACATAAGTTACCTTTTGGACTACTTCAGCCAGTCAAAATTCCACATTGGAAATGGGAGCGAGTAACAATGGATTTTGTTACGGGCTTGCCTTTAACTCCTACTAAGAAAAATTCGATTTGGGTTATCATTGATCGATTGACCAAATCAGCCCACTTCATCTCTATCTGAACAGATTACTCCTTACAGAAGTTAGCTAAACTGTACATTGCTAAAATTGTGAGACTACACGGAATTCCAATCTCGATCATCTCTGACAAGAATCCACGATTTACGTCTCGATTCTGGAAGAAACTTCATGAGGCCTTAAGGACCCGACTTGATTTTAACACGACATACCACTCTGAGACCGATGGACAGTCGGAACGGGTTATTCAGATTCTAGAGAATATGCTCCAAGGTTGTGTGATAGACTTCAGAGGTAGTTAGTAGAAGTGTAACGCCCCAAAATTCTTTTTTTTTTGTCTCTGTTAAAATGTGACACAACTATGTATCTGCTTCAGTAGTTAAGTGTTCTGGGTATGTGTGTGAGGTCCCAAGTTCAATCCTTGCATTTGGCAAATTTTGGTATTTTTCTGTCTTAAGCCCTATTCTTGCCTAGTAGGCTTATATTTGATTACTTGTAAGTTCATACCAGAGTGGGCCTACTGGTCTGGTGGTTAAGTTGAGTGTTAGTTTGCTGAGTGTCTTGTGTTCGAATCCCAGTGCGAGCGTAGGTATTATTTTTGCTCCGCTATCTCGAAGAGTTTTGTTGGAGTAGGATTCTAAGTAGTGGGTAGTTGGTGGAAAAAAATTGGGGATAGGCTGATATATTTTATTTTTTTATTTTTATTGTTAGTTTTATTTTCCCAAAAATCTTGGTTTCTTCCTGACATTATTCATATTCTGAAAACAAAGAAAAATCCTTAATTCTGTTTCGTCTCCTCTATTCTCTGTCAAAGGGTTTAATCTTTTAATTCCTTTTCGTGACTCTGCCATAGTCCTTGATCTCGTGCGATTTAAGCATTTGGCTCTGGTATACTCAGTAAGTGGGTTGCGTGGTCGTTTGATTTCTGAGACTTAAAACCTTGCTGTATTTTTGCATAGGAGAAGTGGTGGAAACAACAGATTCTTTGCAAAGGTCTAATTAGTGCGAATAATCGGAGGTGTAGACGGTAACTGAGTCCGCCTTTTTTGGTTTAGGGTGAACGAGTTATTAATCGATGTCTAATTTCATTCTGGGTATACTGTTTTTAGGTTGCGAAGGGCTCGGGAGTGTTTTTGCACCGAATTCGTACAAAGTGTGTATCTGAAACGCAGAAATTGAGTTTTTGGCAAAAGCTGAAATTGGCCACTGTTGACGCCACACGGGTGTGTGGCTGCCCGTGTGGTAGGCTGTGTGTGAGGACATGGCCGTGTGGTCAATGAAGACATGACCGTGGATAGCACACGACTTTGTGATGGCCGAGGTGTGGCCGTATGGGCTACACGGGCTAAACCGAACTGATCGTGTGGGTCACACGGGGCTTGTGGGTCTATATGGGCGTGAGAATCTGGCCCATGCCATGTGATCCATACGGGCAAGGCGAATCTAGGCGTGTTGGCCACACGGGCGTGTAGGCCCACATGGGCAAACCACATGGGTGTGTGGGTCTATTTAGCTAAAATGTTTCTTAGGGTTGCACGGGTCGCCCAAGTCGACTGTGAACCTACTATAGGGTTGATAAGCACTACCTAGACCCTAAATCGTGTGATCTGTATATACAATGTATGTATTGAGCATGTTAAATTTATGCATGTTTATTGATCTATATGTGTGACTGATAACTGAATATTAGCATGTAAGCATGTATTTCTATATATCAGCATTGAACATGTTTAGTTGCATCTGCATTGGGGTGGGATGATTGATTATTGGAGGAAGTGTATTGAAAGGCTTCCATGCCTATTACCTTGCAGCTTAGCTACAATATTACTGATATGTGCCGCATTCGGTACGACTTGGTGTGTAGGGTTGGATGGGTGTTCTAAACCCCACATGGTGTGTAGGGATGGTCAGAGATTGTGTGTAGAAGCTGGTGGGTAGGATACTAATTTCTGTTTCTGTATGCATACTGATGGGCTAAAGCCCTAATTTATATTTGGAATTGAATCTGAAATGGGTTTAGGCCCAGACTGCATTTGACTAATAGACTGTTGTTTGATTGTATGCATGTCTTCTGTGGGGTTTACACACTGAGTTTACATAAACTCACCCCTTTCTGTTTTATTTGTACAGGTAATCCCTAGACGGATCAGTGCGACGGAGGACTCAGCGATGACCACATAGTTATTGAACTAATTTAATTCCATTTAAGGTTTTCAATTCCTATTATTTTTAGAGTATTTCTGATGTAATTTGGACTTTTAGACTGTTGCCTTTGTTTTGAATTTTAACTGGTTTCATGAACTTTTGAACTGCAACAAAAACTCGGTTTTACAAAACATAATGTTTTTCCTAAACGCGAGTGATTTACTTTAAATATCACGGTTTTAAAAGCTTCCGCTATAGAATATGTTTTTAACGAGTCAAATTAACGAGAAAATGATTTTGTAATTGACAAAAAATAAATAGAAGCTAATAAATAGAAACAAGATTTAACTTGATAAATTTGATTTCAAATCTCATTCCATGTGACATTGCTCGATTCGGCCATAACGTCTAGATTGGATTTGCGGTGTTATATTTAGTGGTATCAGAGCCATGTTACAAAATTCGACTGTGGATTGTGGGTTTTAAAACTTGGGTTTTAATAAATGATTTCCAAATGATTTGAAATAATTTGATTGAGAATATAGTACCCCGAGTCTTCGACGCCGATCCTGTAAGTATTTTGATAAACTGTTATGATAGATGGTCTATTCTGAAACACTCTAGTTAGTTTATACTAAAACTGTAGTGAAACTAAAACTGATTGAGATAGCACTTGTGAAAACAAACTCCGAATTTATGATACTACTTTACATAAAACATATATTAATAAATACTGAAACTGTAACTGATTCATAAAATTCGTAATGCAGATAAATCTAAATAGACATAAGCACATGAGGTATCCATGGACGTGGTACTCGAGGTAGAGGCCGTAGGGAGGCTCAAGCTGAGTCATCATCTTTGGGCAGTATGCCGAATCTGGACACGAGTGAGACACTCGTGTCACCTACTACTAAGACTAGGTCTCAGATTCGATCAGCTGGGGACGACGTACTATTCCAAGCCATGCTGAGAATACTAGAGAGGGTTGTTGGGCCCAATATTGGATCTGAGGGCTGAGGGTAGATTACGGAACGACTCCAGTCCAATGGAGCTGAACTTTTTAGGGGTGTCACTAGAGTCGCCCCCAATATGGTTGAGTACTGGATGGAGGCGACTAAGAATATAATGGATGATTTAGACTGCACTACGAGCGGCGGCGGTGCGCTCGTTACTTCGCGATAAGGCCTATCACTGGTAGCTGACCGTTAAGGATGGCACTCAACCTGATCGTCTGTCTTGAGAGTTTTTTAAGTCTGCCTTCCAAGGGAAGTATGTGGGGGCAAGTTACATCAATGCTTGTAGGCGTGAGTTTCTGAAACTCACTCAAAGAGACCAATCAGTGGCCAAGTATGAGGCCGAATTTCTGAGACTGAGCCGCTATGCACGAGGTATGGTGGCGACTGAATATAAGAGATGTGCCCGATTTGAGGACGGCCTTAGGGATAATTTGAGGGTACTGATAGCTCCATAGAGGGAGCGAGAGTTCTCCGTTCTGGTAGAGAAGGTGAAAATCACCGAAGAGGTTAAGCGCACTAAGCGCCAAAACAGAGACCGTGAGAGGGGTAAAAACAAGAGGGATTCGGAGCCCTCGAGTTCGGTATAGAGGCCTAAGAAAAAAGCCAGGACTGATGGGCCGATTAGACCTGGGCCCCCCATTACTCCTACTGGATTGCAATTGTGTGGAGATTGTAGTAGACGCCATCAGGGCGAGTGTTGGAGGAGGACTGGGGCGTGTTTGAGGTGTGGATTATTCGAGCACCGCATTCGAGAGTTTTAGCGAAGGGCCGATCAGGTGCAAGCTTCAGTATTGGTACTGCGCAGCCATAGAGGGTAGTCCAGTAGCCACCGAGGGGCCGTGCTTAGGCTAGAGGTGGTAACGGTATGGGTCGTAGACAGAAAGCACTAGGCAGATATGCTGGACAGACTAAAGTGAGGCAGTCTACTCTTGTTTATGCTACTCGTCTCCGAGAGGATAGAGATGCTCCAGACGTCATTACCGATATGTTCTTAATTCATGATGTACCTTACTTTGCTTTGATAGACATAGGTTCCACACATTTTTATATAGCTAGCACTGTGTCTGGAAACTTGGGGATTTTAGTTGAGAGTACTTATAGTGAGATAACTGAATTGAGTCCTTTGGGGCAATCGGTTCGGTTTAGCAAACTGTATAGAGATGTTCTGCTAAAGGTTCAAGGGTCGGTATTTCTGGCTAATTTGATTGAGCTTTCATTTGGGGAGTTCAACCTGATTCTGGGTATGGATTGGTTGGTCAAGCACTGTGTCAGTCTGGACTGTGCGACTAAGAGGGTCGTCTTGAGAACTGAGGAGGATAATGAGGTAGCCATGATTGGAGAACGTTGAAATTATTTGGCTAATGTGATCTTTACACTGGTGGCTGAAAAACTGGTTCGTAAGGGATGTGAGGCATTCTTGGACTATGTTAGTGTTTCCGTTTCTAGGGACTCTACTGTAAAGGACATCAGAACTATAAGGGATTTTTTGGACATCTTTCTTGAGGAGCTATCAGGTTTACCTCCTAATCAAGAAGTGGAATTTGGGATTTAACTTCTTTCTGGTATAGCTCTGGTGTCTATAGCTCCCTATTGAATGGCACTGAAGGAGCTTATAGAGCTTAAGGCTCAACTGTAGGATTTGTTGGACTGCGGTTTCATTCGTCCTAGTGTGTCTCCATGGGGAGCACCAGAATTGTTTGTTAATAAGAAGGATGGAATAATGAGGATGTGCATAGACTATCGACAGTTGAACAAGCTGACCATTAAGAACAAATATCTACTTTCGAGGATCGACGACTTATTTGATCAGTTCCGATGGGCTTCTGTATTTTCTAATATTGATCTCCGGTCAGGGTACCATTAGCTCAGAGTTAATGATTCATAAGACTGCTTTTAGGACTCGTTATGGGCATTACAAGTTCCTAGTTATGCCTTTCAAGTTGACGAATGTACCAGCTGCATTTATGGACCTAATAAATCGAGTATTTCAGCCTTATCTGGATCAGTTCATCGTGGTCTTCATCGACGACATTTTGGTATACTCTAAGACTGAAGAGGAGCAGGATGAACATCTTAGAGTTGTGCTTCAGATTTTGCGTGAGAAGTAACTGTAAGCTAAATTCAGTAAGTGTGAGTTATGGCTTCGTGAAGTCACTTTTCTAGGGCACATAGTGTCTGCTGAGGGAATCTGAGTCGATTCTAAAAAGATCGAGGCTGTACTGAATTGGAAACAACTTAAGAATGTGTCTGAGATTCCCAGTTTTCTGGGTCTGGCAGGTTATTATCGACGGTGTGTGGAAGGTTTCTCACTGATTGCAGCACCCTTAACTAAGCTGCTACGTAAGAGTGTGCAGTTTGTCAGGACTAATATGCAGTAATCGAGCTTTGAGAAGCTAAAACTGTTCTGACTCAGGCTCCGGTTCTGATACAGCTTGAATCTAGAAATGAGTTTGTAGTGTACAACGATGCATCGTATGTGGGTTATACAGGATGGTAAGGTTGTGGCATATACGTCTCGTCAGCTTAAGAAGCATAAGGCAAACTATCCAACGTCCGATTTGGAATTGGCCGTCGTAGTCTTTTCCTTGAAAATTTAGAGGCACTATCTGTACGGTGAGAAGTGCATTATCTACACTAATCACAAAAGCCTTAAGTACCTACTGACTTAGAAGAAGTTGAATCTTAGGCAGCGCAGATAGTTTGAACTACTTAAGGACTATGGTTGTACTATTGAGTACCACCTTAGCAAGGCTAATATGGTGGCCGATGCGTTGAGCCGTAGGGAGATGACTGATCTGAGAGTGATGTTAGCTCGACTTAGCTTGTTCGACAACGGAAGTTTGTTGGCTGAGTTGCAGGTTAAACTGACTTGGATAAAATAGATTCGGGATAGGTAGTTAAGGGATGAATCGTTGGGTCTTCGGTTCCGTCAGGTTGAGAGTGGTAGCACTACAGACTTTGGGCTGAATAGTGATGGGGTACTTTATTTCCATGGTCAGATTTGTGCACCGAATGATACTGATATGAGGCAATGTATTTTGAGAGAGGCGCATAGTAGCCCTTATGCTATGCATCCCTGTGGGAATAAAATGTACCGAGACCTTCGAAAATTATACTGGTGGCTAAGTTTGAAGTGTGAGGTTGCTAATTTCGTGGCACCATATCTGACATGCCAGCAGGTTAAGGCTGAGCATCAGTTACCTTCGAGTTTGTTGCAGCTGGTTAAAATTTCTTTATGGAAATGGGAGCGAGTAACGATGGACTTCGTTAATGGGTTGCCCTTGACACCCACAAAGAAAGATTCTATTTGGGTCATCGTGGATCGATTGACCAAGTCTGCGCACTTCATTCCAATAAGGATCGACTCTTCTCTTCAGAAGTTGGCGAAGCTCTACATTTCTGAGATAGCGAGACTGCATGGGGTACCAGTCTCAATCATTCTGATAGGGATCCTCACTTCACGTCTCGGTTCTGGAAAAAGTTACATAAGATTCTGGGTTCGAGATTAGACTTCAGTACTGTGTTCCATCCTCAAACCGATGGTCAATCTGAGAGGGTGATTCAGATACTAGAGGATATGTTGAGGAGTTGTGTTATCAATTTTTGAGACAGTTAGGAGGATTGTCTACTGTTAGATGAGTTCGCCTATAATAACAGTTTCCAGTTGAGTATTCAGATGGCACCTTACGAGGCTTTGTATGGTCGTAAGTGCCGTACTCTTTTGTGTTGGACTGAGTTGGGCGAACGTCGAGTATTTGGTCCTGAGCTGATTTCTGATACTGAAGATAAGGTACGACTGATTCGGGATCGTTTGAAGGCGGCTTCTGATAGACAGAAGTCTTATGCAGATCTGAAGAGATGTAAGATTGAGTACTCTGTGAGGGACTTAGTGTTTCTTAAGGTCTTCTTGTGAAAGAAGATTCTGAGGTTCGGTCGTAAGGGCAAGTTGAGCCCTAGGTTTATTGGGGCTTACAGAATTCTGAAGCGAGTGGGACCAGTCGCATATCAATTGGAGTTACCTCCAGAGCTAGACCGTATTCATGACGTATTCTATGTCTCGATGTTGAGGCGTTACCGCTCTGATCCTACTCATATTGTCCATGTTGAAGAGATTGAGGTTAGGCCAGATTTTGACCTTCGAGGAGGAGCCGGTTCAGATTCTGGATCGTGAGGTAAAGGATCTTTGAAGGAAATTTATCCCATTACTGAAGGTGCTGTAGTGGAATCATAGCACTGAGGAGGCCACGTGGGAGCCTGAGGATGCGATGTGTCAGTAGTATCCTCATCTATTCTGATCAGGTAAATTTCGAGGCCGAAAATTTTCTTTTAGGGGGTAGAGTTGTAACGGCCCAAAATTTTTTTGTTCTCTGTTAAAATGTGACACAACTATGTATCTGTTTTAGTGGTTAAGTGTTCTGGATGTGTGTGAGGGGTCCTAAGTTCAAGCCTTGCATTTTGCAAGATTTGGTATTTTTCTGTCTTAAGCCCTATTCTTGCCTAGTGGACTTATATTTGATTACTTGTAAGTTTATACCAAAATGGGCCTGCTGGTTTGGTGGTTAAGTTGAGTGTTAGTTTGCTGAGGGTCTTGTGTTCGAATCCTAGCGCGAGCATGGGTATTATTTTTGCTCTACTATCTCGAAGAGTTTCTTTGGAGTAGGATTCTAAGTAGTGGGTAGTTGGTGGAGAAAATTTGGGGATAGACTGATATATTTTATTATTTTATTTTTATTATTACTTTTCTTTTCCCAAAAATCCTGGCTTCTTCCTGACATTATTCATCTTCTGAAAACAAAGAAAAATCTCCAATTCTGCTTCGTCTCCTCGATTCTCTGTCAAAGGGTTTAATCTTTTAATTCCTTTTCGTGACTCTACCCTAGTCCTTGATCTCGTATGATTTGAGCATTTGGTTCTGGTATACTCGGTAAGTGGGTTGCATGGCATTCTTTGTCGTTTGATTTCTGAAGCTTAAAACCTTGATGTATTTTTGCGTAGAAGTGGTGGAAACAGCGGATTCTTTGCAAATGTCTAATTGGTGCGAGTAATCGGGGGTGTAGACGGTAAGTGAGTCCACCTTTTTTGGTTTAGGTTGAAGAAGTTGTTAATCGATGTCTAATTTCATTCTGGGTATACTGTTTTTAGGTTGTGGAGGGCTCGAGAGTGTTTTTGCACCGAATTCGTATAGGTATGTACCCGAAACGCAGAAATCAAGTTTTCGGCAAAAGCCAAAATTGGCCATTGTTGACGCCACACAAACATGTGGTTGCTCGTGTGGTAGGCCGTGTGTGAGGACACGGCCGTGTGATCAACGAAGACATGGCCGTGCGTAGCACACGACAGTGTGATGGCCGGGGTGTGGCCGAACTGAGCGTGTGGGCGCACACGGGCATGAGATATCTGGCCTAGGCCGTGTGATCCACACGGGCATGGCCAATCTGGCCGTGAAACTTACTGTTGGGGTATAAAAACCACACCAACAGGGACACAGGTGTGTACCTAGGCCGTGTGAGTCACACGGGCAAGGACACGGGTGTGTGTCCAGGCCATGTAACTCACTGTTTATACTTGAAAACCACACGGCCAGGGCACACGGGCGTGTGATCTGGCTGTGTGACAGATAATTAGGCTTAAAAACTGTCTTTTGAGGCCGGAAATGTTACTTAACCTTGATATTGGTTTTCTCAACGTAAGAATAATTTGATTATATGAGAACTGTCTGATACACTGGGACTGATTCGTAAGTAACAATATTATATGTACGCTGTGATATCTACTTTGTTCTGGAACTATCTTAGTTGATTGTATAATGAATTAGAATGACTGAACATATGATACGGGTATTTGCATTCTGCATTAGCATATGGTGAGAGGAGGTGAAGAGGGAGGGAGTCTGTACTGAAATCGTGGCTATGCCACAATGAGTATTACTCTGATTCTGGCACTTTTCGCAAATTAATCTAGCAGCTAAACTGCATTTCTATAAAAGTGTCATTGAACACTCCAAAGGTGTGCAGGGATGGATGGGCATTAAATGTCGATAGTGGTGTTAGGATGGCCGAAGATGGTGTGTAGCGGATGGAAATAGGCATATTGCATCTGAATCAGATCTGAACCATATTTGAACTGGAATTGTATATATGTACATATATGTAACATCTCTGCGCTGAATCTGGATTGAACATGCTTCTATGTCAAACCGAATCTCTGAACTGGAATTACTTTATAAGCAACCATTGTTGAATTACATTCCTTTTACGCACTGAGTTCACAACTCACCCTTTTATTGATTGGATTTCAAGTGGTAACCAGTCTTGATTGGGTCAGCGTCGCGGAAGCTCGGTCAAACTTTTATCTTTCCTTTTAAGCATTACTATTAGGAGTTGTGTTATGATGTTATGGAATTTATGAAGGTTATATGTTTTAATTATTGTTGTGATGAATATTACTTAACGAATGGTTCAATTTGACTGTGTTATGATAGTATGAATTTTAGTGCAGATGATGTAACTCTCCAACTTGGTCTGAACGTCTAGGCCAGGTTTAGGGTGTTACAAAGGGTTTCAAGGAGCCCCTAAATTTTTTCAAAAAAATTAATTGGGCCTTTTCGAAAATAAGTCAAATAAGTTCTCAAATGTTAAAATTTCATCAATTAAGTCATTTGATTAATGGTTTCTGTCATTAATTATTATTGTGTTAATATGATTGTTTAACAACCTAAGTCAGGCATCATGATGTTGACGTGGAAATAAGTTTGTCTAGGTTCATTTGAATATGGACAACAGTTTGTCTATATTTATTATGGGTACAATTTCAAAAAAAATTATTAAAACATTGTAAAAACTAGAAATAAAAATTATTTAAAAAATTTATGTTTAGAATGAATTGAACAAATAGAAACCTATGTTCATTTGAACTTGGATAGTAATTTATATCTGAATTTATTTTGGACATAAATTTTTTTAAATCATTGAAATTTATTAAAAAAAACTGAAAAAATATTATAAAATTATTTAAAAGTAGAAATAATCTTTTTTTTTTTCCCAAAAGAGAAGGAATGAAAGGGAAATTGATGTCATTGGCAGGCCTATGATAATGACATTGAGCATTTGTTAATTAGGATCTTTTATCTCCTAACGAATAACATATTTGCATAAATTTTAGTTTTTAGCGATACATGTTTGCATAAAATCATTAAATTTGTACAAATAAAAACGCTAAAGAGGCCTAAGTAGAAGTGCAAGCCATTTCAATCTCGCAATTCTTCATAGTAGGACTTGTATTTTCTACTACAAATCCAGATTGATTTAATAATGCTGAAGACGTCGACTCTGAGTAAGTCCATGTCGAACTCGAAACAATTTTGGAACCGTAATCATTCCGCAGCGCCAGCATATGCTCAAATGGATTTGAAGGTTGAGGGATTTCGACTGCTCCATCTAACATTTTAATCACCATGCTCATCAATGGCCTCCGTTCAGGTCTTTACTGAACGCACCATAAAGCCGTCTTCGCCATTCTCTCCATGGTCTCTCTATTTCCCTCATCGATCTCGCAGGTTCCCATTAACTCTCCGATGTCGCCATTGCTCTCAATGTTCATCCACACCCATCTAGGGAACCACTCTTGGCTCTCCGGAACTTCAACGTTAAAGTTCTTCCGTCCGCCGATTATCTCAAATAATAGCATCCCAAAGCTATAAACATCACACTTATGGGTTATTGGGTATGGCATCCAAAGCTCCGGTGCTGCATATCCTGGTGTTCCTCGACTGCCTGTCATGGTTATATGAGTGTTTTCCCTGTTGATGAGCTTGGCCAAACCAAAATCAGCAACTTTGGGACAGAATTTTGAATCTAAGAGAATGTTTCCAGGCTTTATGTCGTAGTGAATGATTCGTTGTTGACATTCTTCATGTAAGTAAGCAATCCCTTTCGCTGTTCCCACTGCAATTTCATGGAGTTTCTCGAATCCTAATATATTTTCTTGGGTAAACAAAAACCTGTCAAGTGAACCATTTGGCAGGTATTCGTAAACTAAGGCCCTCAGGTTCTTGTCAAAGCAGAAACCGTAGAGTTGAACTAGGTTAAAATGATGAACTCTGCCGATTGTGCCCACTTCCGCCATGAATTGTTGCTCGATTCTTTTATCCGAAGTTCCATGGAGAACCTTGACAGCTACCATGGTTTCATTGTTGAGAACACCCTTGTATACAGCTCCGAAACCCCCTGAACCCAACAAAGTGGAGAAATTATCGGTGGCGATCCTAGCTGGAGAGAGGTGAATCGGATTGGTTTCTCCTTTTCTATGTCGTTGAGGAATTGATCCATGGTTGCTGTTAGTTTCGGAAAGTGGAGAAGGGGAAGACGAACAGTTTTCTTTTGATACCATCTAATACAACCGAGAAGGAACATTGAGACAAGAATCATGATGACCACGAATACTGCAGATGATTACAAGTGAATTTATGATCAGTTTGTTCCGACGTACATTAGATTTTTTATAGAAATTAATTAAAAGATTACCTATAGCTGTATTTCCTGAACTCAATGCCATTGCTGATGATGAATAGAGATTGGAGATGGAACAAGAGAAGATGAAATGAACAATATCTTAGATGTCTAGCTTTCGAAAGTAGAATTTTCCATGATGGAGCAATGGGTGAATGAAATGAAATTTCGACCTAGGAGATAAGATCAATTTTTCCATGCCTAAGAATGTTGACCAATTAATGCAGGCATTTGGAGCTGTGTTCCCCACGTAGACTGGACAAAGATATAGCGACTTGCTTAATAAAATGTATATGATATTTAAAAATAGGAAATAATTCATATTAAGATGTTAAAAATTAATGCATTTAGGTATTAATAAAATTTCGTTACATTATTAAATTTTAAAGACATAAAACGAATGTTTGCTTTTTAAAAGGGGTAAGTGAATTCTTAGGAGATATCTCGTGCCATATTCTTGGATTTAGTGGAGTGTGTAATCTTGGGAGCTATTTGGGAGTACCTTTGTTTCATGCTAGAGTAACCAATAGCTCTTTGTGTTTTGTGGTGGATAAAGTTCAGAGTAAATTGCATTTGGCAAAATTTGGAACTTATGTCTATCAAAGTAAAGTAAGGTACATCATGAATTAAGAGCAGTCTATCAAAGTGCTAGTTACATAGAAATATGTGGAACTTATGTCTATCAAAGCTAAGTAAGGTACATCATGAATTAAGAACATACCGGTAATGATGTCTGGAGCATCTCTATCCTCTCGGCGACGAGCAGCATAAATAAGAGCAGCCTGCCTGCCTCAGTCTGTCCAGTACCTTTGTCTGGTGCTCTTTGTCCACGGCCCATAACGTTACCACCCCTAGCCTAACCACGGCCCCTCGGTGGCTGTTGAACTACCCTCTGTGGCTGCACAGTACCAAAACCCAGAACTTGCACTTGATCGGTCCTCAGTGGACACTCTCGAATGTGGTGCTCTAACGACCCACACCTCAAACACGCCCCAGCCCTCCTTCAACACTCGCCCTGATAGAGTCTACCACAATCTCCACACAACTGCAATCCAGTAGGAGCAACAAGGGGCCCAGCTCTAATTGGCCCATCTGTCCTGGCTTTTTTCTTAGGCCTCTGTACTGAACTCGAGGGCCCCGAATCCCTCTTGTTCTTACCCCTCTCAAGGTTTCTGTTTTGGCGCTCAGTCCGTTTAACCTTTTCGGCGATCTTCACCTTCTTTACCAGAACGGAGAACTCTCGCTCCCTCTGCGGAGCTATCAGTACCCTTAGATTATCCCTAAAGTCGTCCTCAAATCGAACACATCTCTCATATTCAGTAGCCACCATACCTCGTGCATAGTGGCTCAGTCTCCGAAATTTAGCCTCATACTCGGCCACTGATCGGTCTCCTTGAGTGAGGTTTAGAAACTCACGCCTACGAGTATCAATGTAACTTGCCCCAACATACTTCCCTTAGAAGGCAGACTTAAAGAACTCTCAAGACAGGCGGTCGGGTTGAGTGCCCTCCTTAACAATCGACCACCATGACGAGGCCTCTCATCGCTAAGCAACGAGACGCACCCCTTCAATTTCGCTCGAGGTACAGTCCTAAATCATCCATTATCCTCTCGCCTCCCATCCAAGACTTCTCACCACATTAGGAGCGACTCTAGTGACACCCCTAAAAAGTTCAGCTCCATTAGACCGGAGTGGTTTTGTAACCGACCCTCGGCCCCTAGATCCAGTGTTGGATCTAGCTACTCCTTCAGAAACCGGAAATCTGCAAGGAAGGATAGGACACAGAGACCCAGTCTCAGTAGCAGGCGACACGGGTGTCTCACTCGTGTCCAGATTCGGCATACTGCCCAAAGATGATGACTCAGCTCAAGCCTCCCTACAGCCTCTACCACGACCTCGAGTACCACGACCTCGAGTACCACGTCCATGGATACCTCGTGTGCTTATGTCTATTCGAATTTATCTGTATTACAAATTTTATGAATCAGTTACAGTTTCAGTATTTATTAGCAGATATTTTATGTAAAGCAGTATCATAAATTCGGAGTTTGTTTTCGCAAGTACAGTCTCTATCAGTTTCAGTTTCACTACAATTTTAGTATACATTAACTAGAGTGTTTCAGAACAGACTATCTATCATAACAGTTTATCAGAATACTTACAGGATCGACATCGGAGACTCGGGGTACCACATTCTCAATCAAATTATTTCAAATCATTTGGAAATCAGTTATTAAAAACCAAGTTTTAAAACCCAAAATCCACAGCCGAGTTTTGTAACCTGGCTCTAATACCACTAAATGTAACGTCCCAAATTCGGCCTAGACGTTATGGCCGAATCGGACGATGTCACATGGAATCGGGTGATGCCACTAAATAACACCTGACATCGTGTTGACGTGGACGCATTTTTGGGGAATTCAGCCCTTTTCGGTAAATAATTAAAAAGTCGGTTCATTTACGTAAATAACGTTAAAAATAGTATTTTTGGGTAAAATGGCCTATTGGATGGATTAGACATATTAATTGATTGAGGTTTTGACAATGTATTGATCAAGACAGACTGTCTTAAGGTGGTTATGACCATTCAGGAAAGTCTTATAGGAGAGTCCAATTTGGCTTTGATTGGGAGGATTCTTCAGCTATTGTTTGAGATTCGTCATTGGAATATTTGTCACATACCTAGAGAAGAGAACCATAAAGTTGATAGGTTGACCAAGTTGGCTCACTTGGGAAGTCAAGGACTGCGTGTTTTTGAAATATCCCCATTTAGGGGTTTTGGCTTGTTAATGTAGGTTGTGTCTTGTAATTTATTCTTCATCACAAAAAAAAGACATAAAATTATTATTATTATTATTATTATTATAATACACTCGAATATTACATGCACTACAATTGTTTATCCTTAATATCATCAATCTTTAGTTGATATCAAATTAACTTGTAATATTAACTCAATCTATAACTTTATTGATACTAAATTGTGGCACACCCACGATGTGGGTGAAAAATAAAATTATGTAAAAAAAATACATTTATAAAAAATTAATATAAATAACAAATTAGGTTTCGATTGAAATGGTGAAGTATAAATCAACGAAAACAATAAATACTTAGGTTCAAATCCTATTTTTGTGAAAGATATAAGAAAACAAAAACATCCTTAAAGTAATATAATTTATTTTGTAAAATAAGAGTATTTTTGTCATTAATCAATTGAGATGGTGCCCAATTGATTCGTACGCCAACTCAATCAAATGCTTAATATATAATATAGATATACAATTTATGGAGCTAATAAAATATGCATTATAGCATTAAAATGGAAAAAGTAATTGAAATATATATATTTGGTCTCATGATAAATGTAACACCCCACTACTCGGCCTAGAAGTTTAGACCGAATCCCGGAGGTTACATTGGCCACCAAAAGTGGCGGAAACAAAAAGTCTAATTCAAACCAAGAAAACCTTTTTGTTCATTATATTTGAAACAATATTAAACCGACGTCAAACATTCAGAGATAAAATCCATAGTTTCTAAAGTTCAGTCCAAATAACACCTTACGAAAGTCCAGCATAAAAACTTGTACCACATTTATAATCGTTTTACAAACCGACTTAAAATTAACCGTATAAAACTTATGAGATTTTACTTAAACCGAATCAAACCATATCTTTTTGAGACCTCCGGTATGCCGAGTCTAGCTCCAAATCACAAAAAGTACCTAAAAGGAAAAATACTACAGGGATGAGCTACGCGAGCTCAGTGTGAGTCCGAAACATGAACAGATGGCAAAAGACGGAGCGACACAATAAATACTTTAGACAAGCATATGTATAAAAATATCACTTACGAAAGTCTCAATTGGTATGTCAAATACAATATCAAACCACAGAAATGATATTCCAATCATACGCATTAATCAGAACATATTACATGACATTAACTATATTGCCAATAACCAAAAGTTCACACAAATAGACAAAATGTTCTGACAAATAGACGTATATTTAGATGCGAACGAATGCACAAGCCAAAATCCCACCCTACCAACCAAACACCACTTCATCCATCTAGCACAGCACATAAGAGCCATGGTAGGCCCGTCTACCATGCATACCACATAAGGGCTATGGTAGGCCCACCCACCATGCACACCACATAGAACCATAATAGATTCATCCACCCCACACACCACAATGTGGAACTATGCCACTTGAGTAATTGTATACAGCTGAGCTGATATACGTATAGGATAGTGCGGTAAACCGCTATACAAAAGTATCGCAGTTAAAACTGCTAATTCTGTCTTTTTTCTCTTCATAGCTAGATCCCAAAATTTTCATGTTATGCAACAATGCACACATTATGCAGACATCATACAGAAATGGACATTAGCATTTCCAGTTGAACAGATTCAGATTTGATTACACTTGTATTCTAATATTCAGTTACGACAAGAATAATAAACTCATACTTATTCATCACATAAACGGGCAATAAAATTAAAGCCCATAATAGCACATATATACACGTACCAAACTAAATTGAGTTCCAAACACACTTACCGAGGCTAAAACGAGGTTCGGATTACACAGAAACATAAAATAGATAGTTTATGACTCAAAACAAAAATTATGCGAAATAGGGCCACATGGCCATGTGCCCCGGCTGTGTGGAAGTGTCTAGGCCATGTGAAGGCCTACATGCCCATGTGGAGAGACACACATCCGTGTGATTAAGCTACATGACTGTGTGAGTAGAACGTGTAACTTACTGTCTAAAATTGCAAAAATAAAGAGCAGAGGAGACACGGCTATGTGGAGATCTCACACCCCCGTGTGGGGACACATGCCCGTGTAACCATCCGTGTGGTCATGAAATCACACTGAAACTACCTGAAAATCATGCTTTTGATGTCAAAACTATCCCCAACCCTTGGTAACCCAGAATTATGCCAAAACATATAGAATTTCATGCAATTCAGTAACAATACGATACTTCAAATAATCAATTCTAGAAACAAACAAGACACTATCAAATTCCACCGCAATTCGATACCGAAGTTAAACCATTTTAGAACACACACCTTAGAACGCGATATCAAGCACCAAGGATCAATCGATTTGCTTTCACCAAACTGTTCGGAAACCTCAATTTCACACATAAACTTAAACTATAAGAACTTCAATTAACAAATAATAGAAACAGAAGCAATTCTATCATAAACCCTCATGAACAAAACTTACCCGCTTCACCTCCAATAAAACGAAACACACAAGGACGATCAGTCTTAACAGACAACAAGTAACATGAGTGTAAAACGGAAGAAACAAGAAATCAAAAGAACTGAAATTTAGGGAGAAAACCAAAAAAATAACAGAGGGAACAAAAAGAAAAAATAGGGAAAGGAAATGGAAAAGAACGTGAAACTAAAAAAAAAAAAAAACTCCTCTTACAAATTTTAAAAGTAAATCGTTAAAAATTAAAAACCAAAACCAAAACAAATTAATTCTTCAAAACACACATGAGGACTGAAACCTGAAACCCAAAGGTAACCTAACACACTTACCACCACCGAACCCAGGCTCATTCTAACATTAAAACGCGAAACCCATTCAAGTGCTCAACCTATTCAATGACCCTAACCACAACCTCAAAACTTCTAACCCCAAATTTCGGGGTATTACAATAAAATCAAGATTGTATTAATTCAAATGGCATGGTTCAAAACATGCAAATTTTTTATTTGTTTTAAAAAAAATTAAAATAAAGTATTATCGAATAATATATTTTATTTTAATTATAGAAACATTTTTATAATTTTTTTAATTGAATTAATGTTAATTTATGTTCAAATGATTAGAGACACTAACTCAATAAAAAAACTTAAATAACATATAAATGAAATTATTACTTGATTTTCGTAGGTGGTTTTAAGTTTTAACTTATTCAAATTGATATGTACAATTTTTTTGGCTTTTTTTCACCTAAATACTATTAAAAATTAAATTAATTTTTTAAAATTAATTTTTGACTTATTATTATTCTTTTACCCAGTCCAGATCCTTTACATTTCATTATTGATAAAATATTTAAATGTTATTTTCTTTTGAGGATTATGAAATAAATTATTAAAAATTGAGATTTATATGTAAAGAAAGTCTCAACGAACATTGATAAAATGTGTTGTACGATACATAAAATTTGACTTTATGTAATTTTATACATAAATTTTTTATTTGATTTAATTTTTATAAATTATTAATACTATTATCGACATAATACTATTTTAGGTGTACATTACATCCATAAATAATTATATTTATCTAATATGAAAATAAATAAATAAATAAATTTATTTATTTAAGTGTGTACAGTTGGATTAAAGTCAAAGTCTCGTACATATATTTATATCACAATTAAAATTGCATGTAATAATTACACAAAAAATTCATGTATTAAATTACAATTTTAATTAAATTTTACTGTGTAAATTTTTGTTTTATGTAAATTTGAGATGTATCTTATTATAAATACATACATTAACAATCAAGTCCGACCCTAAAATGCAAAAGCCCATTCCAAATTGACATATTTCATCCAATTTTAATAGGTGAGAGTTGAGAATTGGCCATTCCAAATTATAAATTGAAAAGCCCACTTAGTGCATGCCTTTGATTTGGGCTTACTAATCTATTTTTCCATATTTTCTTCCTCCATCTCAATTTTTTTAAGGAAAAAAACCCATCCTTCCAACCACAACTAAAAATTAGTGCTGAGTATTCGATTAAATCAAGTTGATCCGAATAAACGAATTTTATACTATTTGGTAGTAACCCTTTCTTTCCAGCCTTTTCCGCTTTAATGGTTTTTTTTTTTTTTTAACTTCTCATATGAGAAATAGCTACAACCATATGTAATGGAACAGCTTCTACTATAGCAAACTTCAAATTTCCCAAAAACCCATTTATATAAACTTTTTGGCCTTTCCCAATGCTGGCCACTACTTTAAAGAAATCAAACTGAGTGCTTACAATTACTTTCTTGTAGAAGTTAATCAAACTTTTGAAGATCTTGGATTAACTGATCAAGAATAAACCCTATAAAACATTCAAATGATTCAATGTTTCAACCTTACCATTCCTATCACTACCACATTATTTCCTATAATAATTGAAAACCCAATTCTTCATGCAACTCAAAGGGTAAAAAGAGCTTTTACCACTTGATCAAAAATCCATTTCAACAATTATGAAATCCTTACTTTCCTATAATATAAACAAAAAATTGCACTTCTCTAGGAGTTTACCCCAACTAAAAGAATAACATTCAATGAACTAAAAACAAATTTTACATGATAATTGTTTTGGATGAGTAAAAATAAAAGAGAAGAAAGAGAAAAGAAAAATAATAATAATAGAAATAAATAAAAAATAATGTTACCAATGTGTAAAGGTTAAAGATTAACTTTTTAAACTATAATTAAATTGACACAATGTATAAACATTTAAGATTAAATTCGTTATTATGACAGTTATTGAATTGTTATGTCATCTTTTTATGAACATTTGTAATTTTTTATAGTTGAATGACCATAAAAGACAAGTGTCAGATGTGTGTATATGTATTTGATGTGAATCTATGCACTCATAATCATATTAGATTATTTATTTGATATAAATACAAATACTTCCTAAAAATCACCTCATCCCATAACCATGAGGTTGGGGTTCGATCCTTATTCATGGGAATTGAACATATTTCATGACCACCCATTTACTTTTCCGAAAGGTATTTACAATGAGAGGATTAATCATTACTACCAACGATGGACACTCTGATTGACTAAAAAAATAATTTAAAAAAACATATTCTAAATAAAATCAAATTTGCCAAAAAATTCTTGGTGTTATTGATGAAGGGTTGAGGTTTTGGAATTTAAAATGCAGTCTTTCAATACACATTTATGTACATGTAAATTTTCATTTTTTTAAAATTTAATTTTTATTATGTGTAAATTATACCTAAATTTAAATATATTTGTGATTGGATTAACAATTTGTACCGATTGTAATGCTTATAATTGAGAAATGTAATTGTAGGTTAAGAAATTAACCAAAATTGAGGTTTCTTGGATGATTAATTAAATTTAGTTGGCAAGAATGTGCGGTGTTTGGCTGATGTGATGGTTAAATATTTATATACAAACTTGTAATAAATGTTATCTGCTCCTTTTACCCTAATGATTGAAAAACTGTGTATTTTATTATCAAATTGGATTTATCCTCATCCTGTTTTTGACAAGGTGACTTGGAAAAAGGCATTGCCATGCATGCTTTGAATTAACATAAGACAAATAATATGCAAAAATAATATTATTAAAAAGAATAATTAAATCTTAAATATAAATTGTAAAATAGACATAAAAAAATATTTAAAAAAAATTATGATTTTAATTTTAACAGGTTAGTATCATGTTTTACATGTATATATATTAATGGAAGAAACAGAGAAGACTAATATTTATTGAAAAATGAGTTTGGAATTCAGTGAATCTATCCCGTTAGTTCTTACAATTATTTTTAAAAGCTCGTACTAACAAATTTTTTAAATTCGATTTTTAGTGTTTGTAATTAAAGAATAATGATATCCAAGGGCTAACTAATAACATGTTTGTCAATAGCTTGAATTATTTTTCACATTCTAAAAATGAGATTAGAAGAATTGAGTTTGTAAAAATCTCGAGAGTGGTCATGGCTCGATTTAAAATGTTGTCTTCCTGCATTTGTAAAATAAATCAAGGGTTTTTGAAACGGATATTTATTTTAGGGTCATAAATAATTAATTTAAAGTATTAAAATAATATAATCAAGTTTTATTATATTAGTTAATCTAAAATGAAACTTGATTACAAGGTTTAATTTGAAAATAGTGTATTTTAATTGAGTTAGGACCTAATTGGAAAAGAGGAGAAATAGGGAGTGACCAAAAGGGTAACTTGCTCAATTTTTGGGAAATTAGTCTTCTACTAGGAATTCCCACCGTCTTCTTCTTCCCTCTCCTAATCTAAACCCATATCCTAAGTTCCAAGAGAAAGAACTTCAAGAAATTAATTATGTTTAAGTTATGTTAGAAATTATGTCAATTAAGTAGCTTATTTATTAATTTAATAATGCTATGTATAGTATTATCAGAGAAAAGTAGTGTTGGTAAAAAGTTAAGTTGAAATTATGAAATTATGGTAATTTACAATAATAGTGGAAAAAGGACTAAATCATAAAGTTAATAAATTATGTCATGACATTGTATAAAATGGAAAGAGGGCTTAAGTGAAGAAGTGTTAAAAATTATGGTGTTATATGTGATAAATGTGTAAAATAATACAGAATATGTAAGTTGAGTCCCTTATTTTCAACAAACTAGGGAAAAGTCACACCCCAAAATAAATATATATAGTAAAAAAAATAAAATTAAGCAAGAAATAGTATTTAGAGTTAATGGTCAAGAGTTAGCTTCTTTCTCTTGCCATCCTAGGTTTGAACCCCTCATTCCCTTTTTATTTCATAATTCTACCAAAAACGCCCCAAAACATATCTATATGATTAAGCATAAAAAATAAATAAGAAATGAGCAATATGCTCAATGGCTAAGGCTTTAGTTCTCCTAGAAGTCCTAGGTTCAAACATCATTTCTCCAATTTTTTTCCCTTTTATTTTCAGCAACCTTGGATAAAAGCCACAACAAAATATATACTGTGAGGAATAAAAACTAACAAGAAATGGGCGATAGCACCAATGATTAAGTGTTAGGTTCCCCCTTGAAACATTATTAGGCTAGATAATAAAAAAGATAGTTAATACTAGTACTCTTGGTCCTTGAGGATATGATATTCCGGACTCACCACAGCTATACTACTGTTCGATAGGTGCGATTGCCTTTGTCGAAATAATAGTTAATTTCGAGCTCCATCAAGTTTTTGGCGCCGTTGCCGGGGACTAAGATATTAGGAACATTAAATTTTTATTACTTTAGCCATTCTTATTTTTTTTATTTGCAATTTACTTTTATTTTTAGTTTACTAACTTTTTCTTTTCTTTGCTTCTGGCAGGAACTTTTAGTTTATGACTAGCAGAAACCCGTCAGGACCATTACTTTTTGATAGTGATATAGAAGGTACCGTTCGTAGAAACCGTAAGGAAATAAGGCGAAGCCTACAATACATAGAAGAAGAGCAAGAAGACGAAACCAATACTGCCGAAGAGATGGCTGATAATAATCCGCTACCTCCTGTGGTTGCCGCAAACCCGGTGAACCAAAATCCTGCTCCTCGTACTATGTATGATTATGCTAAACCTAATTTAATAGGAACTGAATCCAATATTTTTGGACCTGCTATTGCTGCAAATTATTTTGAATTGAAACCTAACACTATACAGATGATTCAACAATTTGTTCAGTTTGATGGTTTGCAGGATGATGATCCAAATAATCACTTAGCAAATTTCCTAGAATTATGTGATACCTTCAAAAACAATGGCATTTCTGATGATGCCATTCTCCTTCGGTTGTTTCCCTTTTCATTGAGGAACAAAGCTAAACAGTGGTTGAACTCGCTACCACGAGTATCAATCACTACATGGGAACAAATGACCGAAAATTTTTTATTAAAGTAATTTCCGCCGACTAAAACGGTTAAGTTGAGGAATGATATCTCTTCTTTTGTGCAGATGGATTTAGCGACTCTTTACGATGCATGGGACAGATACAATGATTTATTAAGAAGGTACCCTCACCATGGGTTACCCTTGTGGCTATAGGTTCAAACCTTTTACAACAGTGTGAACCCCTCAACTAGGCAGTTGATTGATTCACCGCGGTGGAACCTCGAATAACAAGACCCCAAGCGGCTTATGAATTTATAGAGAGATGTCACCAATAACTATCGCGGGCAAGTTATAAGGACAAGGCCAACAAAAGCCGCCAGTGTTTTCAACCTCGACGCAGTAACCATGCTATCAAATCAAGTAGAGATGTTAAATAAAAAGATTGATGGTTTGTGCGGTTCTTCGTAGGTACACCCAGTGAAGTAGTGCGATACAAATGGAGGAGGGATGAGCAATACAGAATATCCATCCTACAACCCTGGTATAGAAAATGAACAGATGAACTATATGGGTAATAATTCTAGACCTTAAAATAACCCTTATAGTAACACTTACAATCCAGGTTGGAGGAACCATCCCAACATCTCATGGGGTGGCCAAGGAAATCAAAGACAACAACCCCTCGCAGGCTTTTAACAGCAACCCTACCCATAAGAAAAGAAGTCGAGCCTTGAGGAGATGCTAACAAAATTCATCGCGGTGTCAGAAACTCGTTTCCAAAACACAGAAACAACACTTAAAAATCAACAAACATCAATTCAAGGACTCAAGAACCAACTAGGACAGCTTGCTAAGCTGATCTCAGAATGACCACAAGGTAGCTTGCCAAGCAACACTGAAACTAACCTAAAGGAGCAACTTCAAGTTATAACTGCTCACGATAGTGAAGGGTTAGATGAACCAAAATTGAGGTAAGAGAATGTGGTAGAAGAAGGCAAGGTTGAGGTAAGCCATGATAAACCAAAACCGGTAATTACAGAGTACCAACCTCGTGTGCCATACCCCAATGCGATGATGAAAGACCGCAAAGATGAACAATTTAGTAAGTTTCTTAAACTTGTAAAGAAATTACATATTAAACTTACTATTTCTTGAAGCTCTTTCGCAGATGCCAGATTCAAGGAAATTTTTAAAAGAGCTTTTGACAAAGAAACAGAGGTTAGACGATATGTCGCATGTGGAGCTAAATGCAGTATGCTCAGTAATTCTACAAAATAAATTACCATGAAAGTTAAAAGACCAGGGAGTTTTACAATTCCGTGATTAATTGATAGTTTATCTGTTGATAATGCTTTAGCTAATTTAGGGGCAAGCATCAATGTCATGCCTTATAAAATGTTTAAACAGCTAGGTCTTGGGAAACCCAAACAAACTAGGATGAACATTCAATTAGCTGATAAAACTATTAAAATTCCTAGGGGTATAATAGAAGATGTACTAGTAAAAATTGATAAATTCATATTCCCAGTAGACTTTGTCGTTTTAGACATGGATGAGGACAATAATATCCCTTTAATTTTAGGAAGACCCTTTTTAACAACTGCTAAAACTAAAATTGATGTTGGTACAGGTGAACTCATACTTCATATAGGTGATGAAACGATCACTCTTCAGGCTCTTGACTCGGCTAGGACATCGAGTATTAAGGTGAATACTTAAATTCTATTAATGACCATTTGGTTCAACCTTCTTTACATGAAACACCACGAAACTACACAACTGAGCCGGATCCTAGACCTCGTGCCAATAAAGAAGTAACTCATGAGGAACGAAGGCTTCAGATCGATGAACTAGACGAGTGGAAGCCACATGTCAAGGAGAAACCAAGAACACACGAAGCAAAACTGAGGGAACTCCATGTCAAACTTAAAGATGAGACATACCAATTTTAGATCGGGGATCAGGTATTGTTGGATAAGACAGACCCTCGAATCTCCACTTTAGACCTTAATACTAATGAAAAGATCCCTTTTACGGTATTGAATATCTTCCCATACAGAAGAGTCGAGGTAACTAATCCTACACTCGGCACTTTTAAGGTAAACGCCACTTGAGTCAAACTATATAATGATCACAGAACTGATAGCAGGGGAGATGTTTCAACTCCTCAAACCACCATGATTATGCGAATGAGAGGTAAGTCTAGCTTAAGACTTTAAACGAGCGCTTCTCTGGAGGCAACCTGAGTACTAACTTCACTAATGTCATAGTTTTGATTTTTAGCACCTAACTCAAAACTAACCAAATTAATAAAATGCATATTTCCATACCACATAGCCTTGCACACGGGCGTGGCCATGGCCGTGTAGACATCACGAGTAAGTACACCGGCGTGGATAATAATTTTCCCAAAACACGGGATATGATAAAATAGCACGGCCGTGGCCGTGGTCGACATTGAGAAATCTACATGGGCATACAACACGCCCGTACTTTTAGGCCGTGGCCGACACTGATTAAGCAACATAGGTGTGGCAACCTCTACACAGGCATGGGAGAAACGAACGAAGCACCACACGGCCGTGCGATACGGCCGTGTTAACTAACACGCCCATGGCACATGGGCGTGGGAAGCCACCAGATCCTTGTTTCCAATTTAAAACCCCTTTCTTCTCACGTTCTCCCCGATTTCTTCTTCTCCCAAACTCTACACCACCATCCCCATATCGATGAAGCAAAAGGGCCCTAGCACAGTCTCCCCGTGCGAGACCGATCTACATAAGTTCATACCGGCCGCTTCATTAACTCGACAGGGTAAGGACCTTTGAGTCCATTTATTTTTTCTTTTTCTTTTCTATTCTCCTTTATTTTTCTTCCCTTTATCTTTCTTGTCTTTAATTTATATTATTATATTTTGATTTCTTTAATACAGGTTCAAAAGGCTATTAGGGAATCACCACACCACGACCCTAGAGCCACCTCCACCTTCATCTATGCCCAACTTACAGTTTCTTTTCCTTGACTCCATCCAAAATTTAGGAAGTTCACTTCTCTCCCTATCTTATGATTTTATATATTGTAGATATCTATCTTTGTACATTGAGAACAATGTACGTCTTAAGTGTGAGGAGGTGTCAACAATATTGAACTATATCTTGTTCTTAAGTAATTTTCTCATATTTACTATTAGAACGAAACTTCCATTGATTTATGATTTTTATTGATATGTTTCGGATTAAGTCATAAGTAATTGTGCATTGATGGTTTAAACTTTAAGATATTAGAGAATCAAGCATGATAAGTCTATTTTCTGTAATTAAAATTTTTAGGTTGTTTCCCTAATCTTAAATATTACTTTGAAGTTCGAAATTTATAAGGTTGACATCAAAAACCATAATTTTTGTGAGTCTTTGAGCCTTTTAGAGCATATATTTTTCTTGCTCACTTTATTGATTATGAGTGTGTCAATATTGATTTGTTATTTTAGAACTTGCTTCGATTATACATGTCGAGACCACACTTTTGATTTGATATACTGAAATGATAAAGGCACCTAGGATTTAACCCGCTTATCCCAAAAAGCCTACCTCCATAATTAACCCTTAGTGAACCCCTTTGATCCTAATAAACCATTTCTTGACTCACCCATTAATATTAACCCAAAAACCAATTTTTTAATTCCCCTAATCTTTTGACATCCCTTTTTGTCGAGATTTGAATTGAGCAGTTGCCTAACTATGTTCTCTATTTTAGTTGTTAAAGTTCTTTCTTATCATTGTATGTTCTTAAAAAAAAAGTTGAAAGTATATTCATTATTAGTTCTATGTTTTATGAGCTTAAATAGTTAAATTCACATCTTTAGAAGAAGCTCGTTTTATTAATGTAATTATTCATTATTATTTCATTGTTTCTAGTTAGGTAATTTGTCAATTCAATCTCGATTCTAACCTTCTAATTCAACCTATATCCACACCTTTAACCCAAGCCCCATTACAACCCTTTAAAGACCTTTTGATTTGTATATCATCTCATTTTATAGTGGTGGAGATTTGATTTTCATGCAAGCCTATGGGATTAACTCTTCATGTTTGACTTTTGAGTGCTTAATTTGAACCTTAAACACCGTGAGTGATTTGAGTGAATCTTTAGTGAGTATGTCAATTATTGTTGGTTTTGAATCAGAGGTAATTATTTAGGTAAGGGGAGATACCTATATTTTCGTACTATAAAAATTTATGACTTAGATTGTTTGAATCTTTAGGACTCTTTTTATTAAATTATCAATGTATGAATTATCTATGAATTATGATAAAACATTATTGATAAGAATTATGAATTAAGAAAGTTAATTTTTAATTGTAAGTTGAGGATTTTGCTTGAGGGTAAGGAAAGGTTTAAGTGTGGGGATATTTGATAAACCATAATTTACACATATTTTAACCCCATGCTTGGCTTAATTTTGGATGATTTTCCATTGGATTTGTTGAATTCGATACTCCTAATCTCTTAATTTCATGTTTTATACTCAAGAGAGCTTAAAAAGTCGAAAAGAACGAGAAACGGGCCAAAAAAGGTCAAAATGGGCCTACCTAGGAAATCACACGACTTGGACCACTGCACACGTGCTGATCACATGACCGTGTGTTACAAACAGGATCGAACACGGCCTGGACTATCGACCACAGGCGTGTCTCTGCCGAAACTAAGATGAATTCTATTTGGAATAGGATACTTGTGGGCCAAGTAAGGCATTTCGGAAGCCCATATAAACACCCTAAGGGGCAACCTAAAAGAGAGGTCGACAGGACATCGAATAGACGCTGAGTAGAAGGAGAAAATACTCCAAGGCAGCTATCGGGAACAACTTAGGAGAAGGATCTCCATCAAGACTGAGGATCTCTCATCAAGTTCTTTAGAAGTTTTTGGGTTTTCATATGTTTTGTTGTTTTCCCTATTCTAATATGTTTCCCTTTATTAGTATGAACTAAATCCTTTAAATACCTAAAGGGATGAAACCTAAGATGAATCTTATTATTATTTGATTTGAGAGAGATAAATACTTGTGCTTATTCTTAATTGTGAGTTCTTATTCTCATTTGATAATTCAGGTTATTGATTCAAGTCGAATGTGCTTATTTAGTGGAGTAGAAGTCCCTGTCTAAGAGTAGATCAACACAATTAAGCGGAGTTGATTGCAACCCTAGAAATAGGGCGACGAAAATTTGCCGGATTAGGGTCAAATTTAATAAGAGAATCCATAGATCGAGTTAATGCGACAATAGGGTTTTAATTAGAAAGAGATTTCAATTAATAAACCTAGAGTAAGTTGTTAGTAGCCTCGAAAGAGGTATTAATACAATTTAGGGATTTCTACGGATTAAGTCAAGTGAATAAATCGCATGATTGGTGGATTCTTCCTTAGGTATTGCCTATCTCATATAAGTTGTCCAAAAGTATTTTCACAATTTACTCTCTGTCACATTCATAGTTAGTTAAATTAGTTAGTTAATTTTAGATTAAAAATAAATCTCCTTAATTATTAGGCTAGATAATAAAAAGATAGTTAATACTAGTACTCTTGGTCCTTGAGGATACGATATTCCGGACTCACCACAGCTATACTACTGTTCGATAGGTGTGCTTGCCTTTGTCGAAATAATAGTTAGTTTCGAGCTCCATCAATAAGTACATCTTGTTTCCGATGTTTAGATCTGAAATTTCGTAATATTACTATATGACGCTAATCTTATGTTCGATTAATCAATCTTTCTCATTTCTTGCCAAATCTTTCGATAATCTTGATGAATTTTGAAATCAATCATTAACTCGTGCATAAATGTCGTTTGAAGAACCCGATTTAGGTGAACTAAATTAGAAACAAGCATGAGGAACATCAATTGATCTCTCGGTGAAAGGTGTGTGTTCTTTTACAAGTGAATCAGGGCAAATCGTGTCCAGGAATAGGGTGACACGGTCACTCGCACGGGTGTGTAGACCACACGGCCCTTCACACGGCCATATCCCCTCACCGTGTCTCTCCTGTAGCTTAATTTTACAATTTCCACGCGGCCATAGTCTGTTACACGGCTTGGCCCACACAACCGAGTAACCCCCTCCACATTGATTATAGCATCGCACATGGCCTGGCCACACGACAGTGTGCCCCTTGTTTTACAATTTTGCCCCAAATTTTATGAATTGTTCAGTTTAGTCCCTAAATAGTCCATAAACTATTTTTAGTATTTTATCTCATTTAATTGAGTCATTGGTATTATGATTAATGTTGGAATCCATGATCTGATTGACTAAATTGTTACTGTATATGCTTGATATGTGATTGGTACATGTTTACTATCATTGGTTTACTGATATACTGTTACTGTTACTCGTACCATTGTGTTTCCGATTGCATGATCAACATGACTATTGTTACCGATAAACCAAGAACATGGCATACATGTGCACTACTATTGTTAGTATGATTACATGCTAAGCATGTCTCAAGCTTCAGATCTTTGTCTTGTTACTAGTATGTCATACTGCATTGCATAGGGTGAGAAGCATTGAAAGGAGGAAGTTTTAACCTCCCTAACCTACCCTAGACATTAGGCTTGAATCCGGGAGATTACATCGGCCACAGGAATGACCTAGTAGCGATCGAGGTTTATAAAACAGTCATTTTTAGAAGAAAACTTAGTTGATTTTTAAATTATTTATTACTAAAAAATCTAATTATAAATTTAGCAGCAGAAAAGTGATATCTATTTATGTTTTAACAGAAATTGTATTTCATGAACATATAATTAAATTCCCTAATTTTAATAATGTAATCAAAATTTAAAGGTCATGCATGTTCAATAATCCCTAAAAAAAACTAATGTCTTATGCCACAATTTAAATTAAACATTACAGTTTCTGAATAATGAAAATTTTTCAAATAATAAATTTGAAATATTTTAATAAAAAAAACTTAGTCGAGTCCATCTGAATGTCGTGTCCGCGTCCTAACCTGGTGGGTTATCTGTAAAGATAGAGAGAATAAAAGGGAGTGAGCTATGAAGCTCAGTGTGAGTTCAATCACAAGAAAATCAGTACAAATAGTCGATAGGTCATAATAACGCATAGTATAATTGTAATCAATTAGTAAATTAGAGAATCGCTTTTTCAAATTAGTATCACATAATTCACAATAGTAATTTCTGAATATCGATTTTTCAATTTATCTCATCATCACAATATATCAATGTTCACCGTTATGCATATGCTTTTAAATGCAATGCAATTTCAATTATCAGAAAAAGGTCCAACACTACCGCTACACATCACTGTAGGAGTTCCCAGAACTTTTCTACCTTTACACCACGTTGTGGATAAACCACTCATTGTTGTGGATGAACCACTCGTTGCGGATAAAGCACTAGTAATAAAAAGGGTGGATGAACCACCAATATTTTTGATAAAAAGTTTTTGTAGACAAGCTGTCAGTAGGTTGTGGATACACAACATGTTTACAGATTAAATCTGTTAGTATGATGTGGTTAAACCACCCATTGTTGCAAATAAAAGCTACTGATATAGTGTGGATAAACCACTCAAACGGTGCAGATAAAAGCTGCTCTAACGGTGTGGACAAACCACTCAACAATGCAGATAAACTGCTCAACTTCCTCCGTTCATATCGTCCCACCCATGCAATGCAAAATGACCTGCTCAAAACATATCAATATAGTAGCATTTAATATGCTTTTAATAAAATATTACGGTAGTAATTATTATGCTTATAATAGTTTGGCTCAGTGGCAAATATTATGCTTATAACAGATTAATTTAGTAGCAAATGACATGCCCATCATGTGTTTAATTTAATGGTAACATAAGGTAGACTGTACGTACCATCATAAATATAGATACAATATATATATCATTCACAATTCATGCAATTATACATATAACATCAATTCAACCAATCAGGTCACGAATTCTAACATTGTTTATATTATTAAGGACTTAATTGAAAAATAAAACACTAAAAACAGTCTGGAAACCATTCGGGGACTAAAATGAACAAATCATAAAATCTTGGGTAAAACTGTAAAATCTAAAAAATAGGGGCACATGGCTATGTGGCGAGGCTATGTGCAATGCCTTAAACCATGTGGAGGGGTTACACGACTACGTGGCCAAGCCATGTAACAGACTGAGGTCGTGTGGTAATTGCAAAATCAAGGTATAGGGGAGACACGGTTCTGTGGCAGGCCGTGTGGAAGGCTTTGGGCTGTGTGAGAATTGAAATTCCAAGGGTTTAGAGGGACATGGCCATGTGAAGGGTCGTGTGGTCCACACGTGTGGTTCACATGCCCATGTGACAGACCGTGTAACCTGATCCTAGGCACGGTTTGCCCCGATTCACTTGTAAAAGAACACACACCTGATATCAAGATCTCGAACAACATTCCTCACGTTCAAATATGGTTTGATGCACCTAAAATAGGTCCGTTTCTTGGCAAGGATTAACGATGCTATTTGACGAAAATTATGAAACTGGTAGAGAGAACGATTGTATGAAAGATTATTTGATTGAGGAATGCAAAATAATTATCAACAATTAGGATAAAAATATGATGTAAAGAAAAGAGAAAGAAAATAAAGAAAGAATAAATAGAAGTATAGAGGAAAAATTCTATTAGGATTTTTAGGAAGGGTAAGATATGAATTCTAGTTAGGAAAGAATTGGGTCAATTCCTAGGGCTTGTGAACCTAAGGGCTGCACTTGTAATTTTCCCAATATTTTTTCAAAATTTGAAATTAAAATTAAAGAGGAGAAGGAAAAGATTGAACCTTAGTCACTTAAAGAGACTAACGTCTTAACCATTGAGCTATTGCTCAGGAGGAGACTCAAACTTGGGTAAGCAAAGAGGAGAGTGGCGTGCTAACCATTAGATTGCTACCCATTTTTGTTAAGTTTCTACTCCAAATAATATTTATTTTAGTGTAATTTTTATCTTAGGTTGCTAAAAGAAATTGGAGAAGGGTAACTCGAACTTGGGCTTCTAAAGAGGAGGCATCAATGCTTTACCACTCAATATATGTCTTATTTCTTGCTTAATTTAGTCACTCAATTGTATATATTTATTTTGAGCTCAACTTACATATTCTTTATTAGTTTACACATTTACTCAATTTTTTTCTTATTAAAATATTTAACTTTATAGTTTTTAACACATTCCTATTTTATTTTATATACAATAATTAATAATCATAGTCAAGTCTCATTATTAATATTTTAATTCATTTTACCTCTTTTCCAATCAGGTCCTAACTCAATTAAAACACACTATTTTTAAATTAAACATCATGGTTTCGTTTTATATTAATTAATAATACTTGATTTGTAACACCCCAAACCCAATCTAGACGTTATGGTCGAATTTGGAGATGTCACATGGTAGTGCTTTGGAAAAAATAATCGCGCACAAACTATTTGTAGATAATTAGAAAATGTAATTACAATAATGCCCTTTTTTGATATTTTAGGTTACCGTAAAAAAAAGCGTCGTTTATTCATTTATTGACCATTTTCAAAACGTTATACGTTGCGGAAGCTTTTAAAAGTAATTTGCGAATTTGTGTGTTTTTTTATAAAACATTTGTTTACTTTGAAAACTCGAGTCTTGTCCTACTGCTAGCAGTTCAAAAAAATAATAATAATCCCAAATTCAAGTGAAAATCTGTAAAAGCCTTATTACAAGAAATATACCCAAAAATAACCAAATCGTAAATTAAAAATTAAACCGTAACTAAGTGTCCGAAGCCGTGGTCACCGTCGAGTCCTCCACTACATCGATTCGTCTACTGCTGGGGATTACCTGAACAGATTAAACAGAAAAGGGTGAGTTTTCGCAAACTTAGTGTGTAATCTCCACAAAAAATACACACAGAATATTAGATAATAGACATATATTCAGGTCTGAGCCCATTACAAAAATGGTGTGGACTTTAGCCACTCAGATACAGAAACAGACGTATTATAGGGCCCTAACCTATTCCAGACAGAATATGCAGAAAACAGAGTCCTACCCACCAGCCTCTACACACTAACTCCGTCCAACCCTACACACCATGTGGGGATAAAATCAACCCATCCAGCCCTACACACCATGTTGTACCGAATTCGGCACATAATCAGAGATTTGCAACTGAGCTGCCAAATAACAGGCTTATGAGCCTTTCAGATACTTCCTCCAATCATAATCAACCCACCCGATGCAATGCAACATACAAGAATGACATGCTATTATGCAATTAAAACTCATACATATATATTCAGATCAGCATACATGCTTAGTACAGAAATAAGACAGACAGATCATTCTATAGGGGTCTAAGTATCGCTTACTGATCCCACGGTAGGTCCACAGTGGACTTGGGCGACCAATGCAACCTTAGAGAGTTTTCAGAAAAAATGGGCTCACATGCCCATGTGGCCTGCCCGTGTGGCTTACACGGCCTCGCCTGACTCATCAATCACACGGCCTAGCCCAGAATCCCACAAGCCCGTGTGGTTCACCCATATGGGCCCACAAGCCCGTGTGGCCCACACAGCCCAATTGGTCGAGCCCGTGTGTCGCACACGGCCTTGTCCAGCAGTCACACGGCTTGGCTCGTCGATCACACGGCCTTGTGGTGACTAACAGTCTTGTACACGGCCTTCCACACGGGCGACCACACGCCCGTGTGGTGTTGACAGAAAGGTTTTCGGCTTTCACCAAAACCTCATTTTCTGCATTTTCGAATACATACCTGGTTTCAAATCGATGCTAACGCAATCCCAAGCAATCCCGAACCTATAATCGACATTTGCAAGCCCAATTTCAGTCACTTAATCCAAATTATCATGAATAGGAAATTCTCAAAAACTTACCGACAACCTTACCTTAACAAGCAAGAAGTAGTGTCTTGCAACACGAGAACTCGATTAAAGCCTTCGAGCAGTGCCTAGACGTGAGTAAACGATTCTTTCGTTAATCGCTTAATCAAAACTAACACTGAGACTATAGAGAAACCACTTACCGATCACGCATCCCAACTAAAGGTAACAGACACGATTGAAAGGAAGGAAGAATCGGCTAGGAGGGAGAGCAGTAAAATTTCGTCAGGGGTTTGAGAAAGAAAACTGAACAACAAAAAGAAGAGAACGAATTTGAGAGGGAGAGGAAGAGTGAACATATTTTCTAATATTCCCCCTATCATCTCCCCAAATCTCTTCTTACTATAAGATTTTTAGTCCAACACAAACACCTACACGACACTGGCAGCAAAAATACATCCCTTGCCTGCGCAGGGATTTGAACTCCCAACCTCTAACTTATTTACACTCCATTTAGCTACCAGACTAGCAGGCCTGTTCGACTAAGTACCTATACACTTTTACTTAAAAGCCTACTCACCAAAGTTTAGGCTTTATTCATAAAAATACCAAAATTTACCCAAGTTGAGACTTGAACATGGGACCTCTCAGACACACCCAAACACACCCAAATCACTCAACCACTAAAGCTGACAGATATTTGTGCCAAAATTACAAAAGCCAAAATTAAGCACAAACTGGGGCGTTACATGATTATATTTTTTTAATACTTTAATTAATTATATATGACCTTAATTTCGGTATCTGTTTGAAATCATCGATTTATAAATACTCAAAGATAACCTTATAAATCAGGGCGTGACCACTTTCAATTTTCACAAACCCGATTCTTCTAACCCAGTTTTTGGGGTGTGACAGAAGTACTGACAGTTTATCTGCAAACATTGATGGTTTACTCACAAACTTATTGGCAGCTTTTATATGCAAACTCGTTGTGCATTCACAACCTACTAACAGCGTATTAACATGCAAACACTGGAGGTTTACTTACAAATTTTACTGACAGCTTTTATATGCGAACTCGTTGTGCATTCACAACTACTGATAGCGTATTAACATGCAACACTTGTGGTTCGTCCACAAACTAGAGTGTCCAAGATATAAGTTCTGGGGAACTCTTACTATAGAGTGTAGCGGCGGGGTAGGACCATTCTTTTCTGTTAAACTGAAATTGCATTGCATTGACACTCACAAACATGGTCGAATGAATTGTCAAAATCCTGCTATACTATATGATTATTACTGTACTAGAAATTATAATTATGTATGATTGATTTATTAGTTTGCACTAAATCTCTTGCGATAGAACTCACATTGAGCTTCATAGCTCACTCCTCTTTAATTTCTATCATTACAAATAATTAACTAAGTTAGGACGCGTATATGGCATTCAGAGGGTCTCAGGTCGGTTTTGTTATTTTAATTTTATTATTTGATATTTTTATTAAGAAACTGTATTGCTTTATTTTTGAACTGTGGCATGGAACATATGATTTGGGTTTTTATATAGCATGTATAACATTTAATTTGATTTTAGGATACCAAATTATGAATATTAATTAGTTATACATGAACTTTGATTTTTATTAAAAGCATAAAATAGATATCACGTTTCTGTTGCTAAAATATAATTAAAATTTTAACTAATAAATAAAATGGAAAATTAACCAAGTTTTCTAAATAAAGGTAATCACCGTTACATAGGTTAGTAAATCTAAATCGGTTTTTGACAACTCATAAGTTTTCTGAAAATGGACTAAGTTTTCTAATAAAATAAACAATTGTTTTAATATTACTGTTTTAAAAACTCCGATAGCTTATCGGGTCATTTCAGTGACTAATGTAATATTCCAAATCCAAGTCTAATGTCTAGGTCAAGTTAGGAAGGTTACATTATTATTCAAAAAGTAATAAATTATTTTATATAATAAAATTTAAATTAAATGAAAACTTTTTCGCATTATTAAATGATAATTTAGATTAAATCAGATTGACGTGAAATTCATGCCTAAAGACCTACCATTCCCTTTCCTCCCTAAATTAAGTTTAATTTCTTTTGTAAAATTATATGACTATTCATAACTTTTTTTCAACTCTTAAAATAGGAGAATAAAACATGTCTAAAGATACTTAAATTCACATCCTCTTACATTATTACGAATGTCAATATCAACTAAATTAAGACTTAATCGGCACCATTAGATAATAAACCTCTGTTGTACTCATCCTTTAATTTCTTCAAACAGTGACAATGAAAATGACTCTCTCTTCAATTGAGATTATATGAATAAATCTTTGAATCTAGATATGTTATTGCTATGGGTGCATGTAGAAAGGATGTCCAGTGCTGTTTAGGGAATTCATAAGTTAATTTGTGTGATGTTTATTTGTCGGATTGTCCCCTAAACCTAAAACAATTATAAATGTTATAACGAAACTTCTTAAGAAAATATCTTGCCAAATCTACTGACATCAGATATGGACATTAATTTGTGTAAAAAAATTTGTCATCAATAATTAAACTTAAAAAATTAGCATTTTATACTTTTAATGTTGATATTGGGTAGTTAGCATAAACCATTTTAAAAAACTTTTGAATATCTTAAATACTCAAAATTAACAGTAGCAGAGTTAAATCTCAAAATCATATATAAATTTTGATTTAATGTGTAACTGTATATATAAATTTTAATTTGGTATAATTATACATGTGAAATTTTAATTGTGGTTCAAATTTATACGTGAAGTTTTAATTTTGATTTAATCATATACATTTAAATAAATAAATACATCAATTTATTTTTATATTGAATAAATATAATTATTTATATATGCAATATATAAACATAAAATGATGTTATATCAATAATTGTGTTAATAATTTACAAGAATTCGATCAAATCAAAATTATATATATAAAATTACACAAAATCAAAATTTAAATATACAACTACACATTAAATCATAATTCATTTATAATTTTAGAATTTATCTCAAATTAAATTAAATAAAAAGAGATAAAAAAGCATAATCAAAGGAGGGGATTGCTCCACCAATTAGGAGTTTTCCCCCAATAATGAACATAGCGGCAAGCACATAATGTTAATTTGTACACATCATTTTGTCCATATTATTTGCATAATAAAAAATCATTCTGATTGATACATAGCATCATGTGACATGATTCGGAACATGTCATTATTTGGACCTTTTATAAATTCACTTTATATTATTAACATTAATTAATTAAAATAGAGTAAAATAAATATCTAATTATAAAAAATCGAGTAATAACAATTTTAACATTAAAACAAATTAATAATATATATAAAATAAATAACAAGTAAGAAATTACTAATAATATTATTTAAATGATAATATATTAATATTAATATGCAATCCATGATGAATTTATGTATCATATTAATATTAAATATTTTAAAATTAAATAAAATTAATGTAACGAATTTTAAATCAATTAAATATAAAATATTTTGTAATTACATTATTTTTTATTACTGTTTTTTTTGAAGAAATTCATTAAAATGTTTTTAAAAAATTAACATTATAAAAATATTATAAATTTAATATATACAATCAACTCGGCATCAAACAGGAATACAAACTAGTATATATACTATAGCAATACCAGCTTATAAAAATACTAATCATGTTTACATTACAATTTTTTGACTCTTGATACTCTTTATTTGAAGCACTTATTTACAATTTGAGTAAATTACTCTTTTACTCCTTGCATTTTAATTTTTTAAGTTACTCCATACCTTTTGTTTTAATTTTTCTTTGTAATTTTTTATATGTTAAATATAAAATTATTTTTAAATAAACTATCTCTTTGTTTTAAGATTTTTCATAATTGAATTAACTTTTAATTTTATAATATTAAAATTAATGAATATTAAATTGTTAAGTTTAAAATATAGTTTTGAGAAAAAAGACACATATTGATAATATTTATCAAATTAAATTTATATTGTTGAAATATAATAAGAGTTAATTACATTAATTGGTTAAATCTGAGCAAAGATAAATAAAAAATTACAAAAAATCGAATATTAACAATTTTAACATTAAAACAAATTAGTTTAACAATATATATATAAAATAAAAAATCTATAAGAAAATATTAATAATATTATTTAAATTATAATATATTAATATTAATATTCAAATCATGATAATTTTTTGCTTTATTTTAATATTATAAATTTAATATATACAATCAACCATTGTATCAAAGAAGAATACAAACTAATTTATATCTATATCTTTTTATATTTTTATATAATTTTTTTAAAAATATATATAAACATGCTAAAATTTGAACTCGAAGCATCATAAATTTTATTATTTTAACTAAAATCATATTTGATTTATATATAATGTTTTATAAATTTTTTACATTATCTTTTTAATTTGTATCATATAAAACCTTCAAATGAAGTTGATGTCACTTAAACTCAATAATACTAGCTCAATAAAGAAAACAAGTAAAAACCAAATTATCAATTTAAAGATTATAATAATTTAATAATTTTAAAAAATGATCAAATCATTAATCCAGTCCTGTTTCTAGTTGTTCTAAAATCAAGTAGATATTGTTATTTCACTTCCCCTTATTTCCCATATTTTGAATGTTTTAATAACAGGATGGATGATAATACCTGATTAAATAAATTATTAGAATTTATTTAAAAATTTTAAAAATTATTTAAATAAATTGGTTCAATTAGCTTTTTTTATAATTTTGTTTAATTGGTTTATACAAAATATTGGGTCAACTAGTTCAACCTCATTTTCCAAACTAGTGTAACAATCAATTTTCGATCCGGTTCGATTCCAACAACTTTAATATTTTATTCTTTGATTGTATTTTTAAATAAAATTAATATTTTTTAAAGTAAATAAAAAATCAATCACAAATAATTACATTATTTACACTCTTCTTTTAATTATCATTATATATTTATAATTTCACCCACATTGTGGTTGTTAGAGGTTATAGTTATTATTAATGTATTAATTGAGTTAATGTAACGAGTTAACTGATCACTAACTTAATTAAAAAAAATTAAAAATGATTTTGTTAAAAAGAAATTGTTATGAATATCTTATTAAGTGGATGTCCATCATGATTAAGATAAAATTTTAATGTACTTTAAATTCTAATAGTTATTAGAATTAGATCTCTACTTTTTTATACTTCTTATGCCTATAAATAGAGACTCTGATCAAGCATTGTAATCATCCTATTGATTAATAAAGTACATCCTCTATTGCTTTCATATTTTCTTTGTTTTTTATTCTCTCCATCTCTCTTTATTTTGTAACATGTTATCAGCACGATCTTGCTCAAAGTAATAGTTCTTTTTATGATGATCAAATTTATCCTCCATGATTTTCAATTTCTTTGACGGCAAGATGCAAAGTTTTTACAGGAAATTTCTTTTATTTAATGTTTCATATCTGATTATTATTTTTCATTCTTCTTTCATTATATGTTATCATTATTTTGATTAACTATCTCATACCTTCTAGTGATGACGATGATGTTAAAGATCTTCAGGTATATTTTACTATGTTTTATTTATTGTTTATTATAATTGGAGACTAATCATGACAACATGCATAGATAGATTTTGATTTGAAATCTCACGTATGTTTGCGATGGTGATTATGAAATAAAGAATCTATTAGGATGTTTATAAGTCCGTCCTACTAGATTTGTTGCATTCCCCGAAGTGAATGTAAACATAAAGAAAATAAAAGATATACTCATGGACCACTAAAAGTGGGAACATAGTAATAAATAAGAGAACAATGAGAGTTCTCAAGATAACTTTTCAAAGGGTAAAGATGACTTATGTTATCAATGTGATATGAAAGATTATTGGCCACATATGTGGCGTATGCCCAAATATTTTGTTTCTATTAATATTCTTTGAGGAATGGTATGAAAATGTAGTAATGAATTCAATCATTACAAATAGAAAATATTTGTCTTATTTGGTACTGAAACAAACAAATATTATTCCAATATTTGATAATACAAAATTAGTTGAAAGCTCTAGAAGAGCTAATATATCACTATTTAAAAAGCACAAAATTTGTGATGGTTAATGCATTACTTTTAAAAGTTATTTGTAATGGATCTCATATTGAGATTGTGAATGAGGAAAATATTACATTTCATATGAATAAAAAAGGGGGATTGAGTTATTAATTTATAATCTTTATATATTCTTTTGTCATCGTCCCTATTAGAGGATTGAAAGCAAAATATTTGACTGTAAAAGATCTACTCATCAGCAATAGAATATGATAATCTATCTAAAGCTTATTATGGTTGGACTAAAGTTGCAAGTATTTTTTAAAAAGCTGTGAGTACAACTCTACAGCATTCAAAATAAGTTCTCAATTAAAAGTACGTGGTAAAATATTACTGATGAGAACTTGCAAGAGAGAAAACTTATGTATGAAAAGTCATTGGTTATGTACCTGTTATACACATGGAAAATAAGATCCACTCTCAAAGTTTTCTATTAATAGATTTTTGGGCATTTGAAGATTTTGGCATATTCCTTGAAGTGAATACTGCATATAATTATTTGGAAATTATATTTATTGACTTGGTGGCATTATAGACTTCACATTGATTTAGACATTTCCAGAAGTAAATATCACAATAGTACTTATATGTGGATAAAAGTTAAAAGGAATGATAATAAAATTATCAATTTGTTACAATTTAGTACAATTGAAACACATATTAAAGTAAACTAGAAGTTTACTAATACAGATGTGTTTACTACTTGGCATGACCAGTTAGACCATCCTGGATCATATATGATGCTAAAATTAATTGAGAATTCATATGGACATCCATTAAAGAACCAGAAGATTCTTTATTTTAAAAAATTATCATTTGTTGCTTGTTCTCAATAAAATTTGGTTATTAGAAACTCACTAGCTAAAGATGAGATTTAATGTCTTGCATTTCTGAAATGAATATGGGCCTATTCATCCACCATGTGGATGGTTTTATATGATTTTGGTAGATGCATCTACAAAATAATCACGCATGTATTATCAACTTGCAACTTGTCGTTTGCAAGATTACTTGTTTAAATAATTAATTTCAGATCATGCAATAAAGACAATTCATCTTGTTAATACTGATGAGTTTATATCTCAGCCTTTTATTGATTGAGTTTGAAAAACTTTTGTAAAAGTTTACGCATAATAGTTTAGAGAAATTATTGATTGAACACCTCTGATTAATGTCTAAACCATGACTTGTGAGAACTAAACTTTCTATTTCAGCATGAGATTCATGCTTGTATTTATTTACATGTTGTACGCATCAAGCCAATAAATTATAAATACTCCCCATTACAATTGATTTTTGGCCAAGAGCCAAATATTTCCCATCTTACAATTTTTGGATGTGCGGTATATGTTCCAACTGCTCCACCACAACGCATAGGTCATAATAAGAGATTGGAAATGTATATTTATATGAGTCTCCTTATAATATTTTTAAGCAATTAATTCGAGATTTAATTGTGACATGAGTTGTCAGTTTTTCCAATATTAGGGGGGAGAGAAACAATAACTTGTAATGAGTTAAGGGGAGAGTAATTGAACAGGAAGTTCAATAAGGATAACTCATTACAAGTTAACTGTTAGATGTATTTACAACCTTAATGAGAATAACCAAGTGTTATATACCATCTAATATTTTAATTTGAATCAAAGTCCTAGTAGGACAATTAATTAGAATAAATAATAGATTGATCGGTTCTAAAGATGAAAATTATTCTAGATGGTCATATAGTGGAGGCGGGTGCTCCAAAAGAGACTCAAGACATGACTAATAAGTAAAACTTTAGAAGAGATTCAGGTACCTGAAATTGAATTTTAAAATAATGAAAATAAGAGATCTCGATAAGTTATGTCAATTCGAGAAAATGTGGAACCGAAAAGTAAAAGTGGTCGACAATGATTTTGCATGCAATATTATTATTGAAATAATGAAATAAAATGAGGATTGTAACACCCCAAACCCGGCCTAGAAGTTATGACCGGATCTGGCATGTCACATAAAAGGTTGTTTAAAAACTACGCGTTTGTTAAAAATTTCAAGTTTAAATATTTATTGATTGTTATCCTTTTTGTTAACATTTTGAAAAAAAAACAGTTATTAAGGGTTTAGGAAAATCCCGTATCACACATTGAATAATAATAGGCATTAATCAAATTAAAAGCTAAACCAAAGAAAATACCAAAATTAAAGTAATAGTGGCCTTATTACAAAATAAAATCCTGAATTAAAATAAGTTCAAATTAAAACGAAGTTTACGAAAGCAATCATAATGCATGGCCACCTCGAGTCTGCCCCAGCTCCAAAACCCGCGATCTAAGAATTACCTGCAATAATTTAAGCAGAAGGGGTGAGTCAAGAAGACTCAGTGTGCAATCACTCCACACCAACCATAGCTGGGCCCGAGCCCATTCAAATACCAACTGGGCCTTAGCCCTACAGTACAGAATAACAGATAGCATATACAAGATGATGCAAAACCTAACCCAGCCTAAATTTCCATCCGCTACACACCACCCGTACCTGCCAATCACACCAATGGGGATTTCTACAATCAACCCTCACCGCTACACACCATCGATGGCAGACATGTTGCAGTTAGCTGCTCATCGTTAGATTTGTGACATAGTCACCAGAACTGATCGTGGCAGAGCCACTACAACAGATCGTGGCAGAGCCACCAGAACGCTTCCCTTTTAATATCATATTCCATAGCCCATGCAACATGTCGTGACATAATAATTCATGTATGCAGTATGACATGTATACAAATCATATATCAAATATAAGTATAACATGAAACGAATTACCGTCATATTCAGAATAACAAATACAACATAATCAAGCTAATCAACCTCTAAGGGTATAACAGTAATTTACCTTCCAGGGGTATTTCTGTAATTTACCTATCAAAGGCATTTTGGTAATTTCACACCTGGGATGGCCTTTTCGAAGGCCCAATGTTGCATCAAGCGACTCAACTACCATTTTCGGTCTTTACCGGACTATTGGGCCTAAAACCCGATTTCAGCCCATTTGGGCCCACATGCTCGTATATGATATTCACCTAGTCTAATTCACTATATACTACACCATCATACATTTTATTCAATTGGGCCCACGGGCCTATTGGGCCCACTTCAACCCATCGCGAATACTAATGATGGCCTCAACTATCACGTCGAAGCCCCACATGTGCGCTCGCACGCTCGTGTGGCTACTATTGCCGTGACCGGCACTTCGGCATTTGCCGCTCTACAGCTAGAGTAGAGAGAGTTACACACCTGATAGGAATTTGGTGCTAATCTGCGTTCCGACCACTCCTGTGCCCAAACGCCCTCCAAGGTGTATTCATCCTCCTCCTAGAATTCTATATATATAGCTAGCTTCTCACCTTCCTTCTTTGTATCTTTTTGATGTGGGATCCTTCCGTCAGGAGAGTTTAAATCCAACTCAAACTCTTCCCGTCCAATTCGCAAAATAAATACTCCATTGCTTTTCATGAGATTCGAACCCAGGCTCCCTTGCAACATAATCCACGCCGCTAGCCACTAAGTCAAAAGCTCCTCTTATGTCTAAAACCATGCGCAACTAAATATAAATCTAATGCCAAATTCTAAAGTCCATTTAAAAAGAAAACTAAAATGCAAGAGCCAAGACTTGAACCTTGGACCTCATTCCTTTGTTGTGGCATCACCCCCTTGCCTCTTATGTGGCGTCACTTTGCCACTACACCACACACTCCACTTGTGTCATTTTTCTCCATATTTTATTCTTAAAGCCTACCTACCAACTCCTAGGGTTTTTTTCGCCTCAAACCAAAATTTCCCTAAAGCCAAAGTTTGATCCCGGGACTTCATAGAAGCCCTTTAACCTTCCAAAATCACTCACCTAATAAGTCCAACTTGCACTAAAGCTGATCTCTTGTTCTCCCAATTTTAAACGCTACTACTCTCAAAGCCCATTGGGCCCAATCCTATTAGGCCCAATTTTGGGATGTTACAAGGATCTTGGATAAATTTATTGAGAAATATAGATATGGAATAAATTGATCAAAATATAAAGACACAACTCAAGTGCAATTAAATTTGTAGAGTTTTTGGACCAATAGTCCAAATATCTAAAGGTATAAAGCCAGTGAGGGTGCAACTGAAATAGTTTTTTAAAAGCGGAATAAAAATATTAAGCTTTTCGCTTAGTCCTGGTATTGATTATGAAAAGATATAATATTCTTTTGTAGTGGATGCAATAAACCTTTAGGTATATTATTAAATTGACAATTCATAAAAGATTTAACTTGCGTCTAATGGTTATTGTTACAACCTTTTATGAATCACTATATAGTAAAGTTTATATTAAAATCCTTGAAGAATTTAGGATGTTAGAAGCATTGAAATTCTCGAGAAATTGTTCATTTATATAAATTGATATAATTTGAACATATGTGGTAAATTTGACTTAGTGAATAATAATTGAAATAGGATTTTAAAACGATCCAAAATACATATTTGTGTTTTTATAAAAGATACTAAAAGCATATTGAAATTCTCGGAAATTGTTCATTTATATGAATTGAAATAAGTTGAACATATGTGGTAAATTTGACTTAGTGAATAGTAGTTGAAGGAGGATTATAAAATGATCCAAAATACCTATTTGTGTTTTTATAAAAGAATCATAATTAAAGTTTGTTATGATTATTGTTGAATCTCCTGAAGAGATCAAAATATATTTCCCCAAATTTCCCTCACTCATGTAATATCCGGGATTTAGGGTTATGCGTTTTAACTCAAATGTATGTAGCAGTGTGCTTGTGTGCTGTTTGTATGTGTTCTGGGGGCTTCGGGAACCTTGGGGTGTGGGTAGAAGCTTTAGAAAAATATTTGACTTTAAGCCTTGAAGGAGGAGCTAAGAGTGCTAGGCCTTAAGAAAATTTACGTGTGGGTTATGACACAAGAACTCAGTTGGTGGAGTGGCAAGGGAGGCGCCACTTAGAGCACAGAAGAGTGACGCCTTAGGGAGTGTGAAGGGACCTAGGTTCGAGCAGCAAGGGAAGCATTTTGGAGGTTCTTTTTATGTCAAGGGGAGTGAAGAGTTGGACGGCATAGGGACTCTGAATGGATGAGTGGTAGACTTGGTCAATACATTTGAATATGCGGCTAGGAGAAGTGATGAAAGTTTGATTCATTCAAACTCTTTTGAATGAGAGGAGGGGAGGAAAAAGTGGAGAGAAAAGAGGGGATGAGGAGAGGGGTGAGAGTTGGCCGAATGTAGGACTTTGGAGGGGGCATATTCAGTCATGCAAGGGGGAGCTAGGTGCCGAATTTGTTAAGAGTTTCAGGTTCATCTTTTAATTTTTTTCCTTCCTTAGTCTTGCACCGAAAAGTGATAGTCAGAAATCTTTCAAAACCTTTTCTATTTTCTTTGCATTAGCTGAATTTGGGAAGACCATTAAGGTCACTTTCTTCATCTTTCTCTTCTTCTTTACAACGGTTTCCTCTGCTTTCAAGAGCCGAAAACACTTCTTGACCATAGCCGATTTGCTCATTTAACATTAAAGCAGAATTCCATATCTTTTTGCCATTACTCTCTAAAGCCGAAAGTCCCATTTCATCTTCACCCCTTGAAACCGATTTGTTCTTTAGCACCAAAAAGCCGATAAGCCGATCATCTTTCTCCTCTAAATCATCTTTTCTACTTTGGCTTTCCTCTTGTCGATTTCTTAGAAGCCAGTTGACCATTTGCGTTTGGTAACTCTTTTTCGGTAAGAGATCTCTTTCGGTCTAAATCTCTCTTTATTATTCTAGTCTACCGAAATCAGATGCCTAATCCTGTAGTTATGTTATGGCCGAATCTATGCAAGGTGTTGGATTCGTAACTTTTCTTGGAAGCCAACGTTAGGGGATATCTCAAAACTTCCGAGATTTTGATCAAGCAAGGTAAGAAGTAACATTCGGCCAAGGGCCACTTTTATAGGTTTTATGCAATAAAACTGAATCTAACATAAGTCATGTAGGGATTTTGACAACCTTCAAGGGCAGGTGATAAATTCCGGGATTTAAGCAAGCAAGGTAAGGGGGTTGTAGTATTCGGCCAAATGCCATATTATTTTTAAGGGTCGGCCGATTATAATGTGGTATTTTAGGAGGAGTTCGACAGAGATAAATGGAGGAGTCTCCGGGATTCAGATCTATTTCGGTAAGAGTATTCAATTAAGTTATAGATGTGATTCGTTTAGATTTTTACATATCGATTAACCGGGTTTCTGATTAAGTGATAATTTGATGGATGTGGGTACCAGTGGAGGAGAGAAAGGGGTAGTCCCTACCCTAGATTCAAGAAACGCTCAGTTTCTGCAGTACAAGATTGGCCACCAGGGTGTGGGCCAGCTTCGGAAAGGGACAAGCAAATTGCTGTGATCCCTGCAAGCGAAAGGGTCAGTGAGATCGAAAATGTTATTCTGTGTTTTCAGGTGTGTAACCCCACACTAATTCCCGATAGATTAATAATAATAATGTTAAATATGTGTTAATAAGTTTATGAATGATCATGGCTAAGGGTACCACTCAATGGTACAGTTTATTCAGGTACGTTACATCTAACCCTTGTTTATAATGGTTACAATCATCGATATGAAAGCATGTATAATATGATATGGGCTTGGGATAAAGTATGTAGCATGATATCTGTATAATTTGTATGTTGCATGGGCATGAGGGGGAAGTGTTCTGGTGGTTTTACCACATTAATCTAGTGACTCATGTCACAATATTATATTTCCAGTGACGTTGTCACAATATCCGGTGGCTATGCCACGTATTAAGGGCGATGAGCAGTTGACTGCAGTGGCTGCCTTCGAGGGTGTGTAGCGGATGGAGGGTCAATTTAGTAATCCCCATTGGTGTGACTGGCTGGTACGGGTGGTGTGTAGAGGTTGGATATCTAGGTGGGTTCGGGTTGCATCTCCATTATATATATGTGATTTAATATGCTATGATATGGGCTTATGGCTGTTAATGGTTTTGGATGGGCTTTGCCCAAAATGTTGTAATAAAGGCTATAATCGATTGGGAACCTGTGTTGGTTGTTGCACATTGAGTCTGCTGACTCACCCTTCGTGGGCTAACATTTTGCAGGTGATACTTAGTGCTATGGACCGGGTTGGCAGGGACTATGTGGTGGCCATGCTCAGCAAATTTCGGGTTTTCTTATATTTGAACTATTTCTTTTCGTTTTCTTTAGTGTGTTTTATTTCAGGATTTATTGTGGTATTTAATTTGTAATAAGGCCACTACAAAACTGTTTAAATTTTGCGTTTTAAATTTTATTCTCATACGATAAACAAAAATCAAGTAATTAAATGTTTCTTTTTCCAAGCAACATTAATGTTTTGTCACCTAATCAACTTACGATTTTCACTTAATGAGCTTTTAAATCCGGCAAATCTTTTAATTTATGAAATATGAAGGAAACATTTTAATGAAATACAAACTTGAACGACAACATGGTTTTCAACCCGTTAAAATTTCAAACTTGTTTTAATAATCGATTTGTTTTGCAAGAACATGAAACAAAATTTGGTTAAGTTTCTCTGAAGGAACATGTCAGATCCGGTCGAGGCTTGTGGGCCGGGTTTGGGGTGTTTCAACTCATGACTTTTAAAAGAATGGTAATATAAATGTTTAGCAAATACATTCAAATAGTCATTTGAAAAATTAGTATTCAAGATTGAATACGTAGAATATGAGAAAATATGTGATGTTTTCATGAGGGGGAGTAAATATGTGTTGCACTCTTTTTCCCTTAATCAAGGTTTTGTCCCATTGGGTTTTCCTGGTAAGATTTTTAATGAGGTAGTATATTATGCGTATTATAAACTGTGTACTCATTTTCCTTCATTAGGTTTTTATCTCATAGGGTTTTTCCTAGTAAGTTTTTAACAAGGCACATTATCTACCAATGGACATTCAAGGGGGAGTGTTATGAATATCTTATTAAATGAATGTCCATTATGATCAAGATAAAGTTTTAATGTACTTTAAATTCTAATAGTTATTAGAATTAGATTTCTACTTCTTTTATCCTTCTTATGCCTATAAATAGAAACTCTGATTAAGCATTGTAATCATCCCATTGATTAATAAAGTACATTCTCTATTGTTTTCATATTTTCTTTGTTCTTTATTCTCTCCATCTCTCTTTATTTTATAACACAAATATTATTATTAGGATTTTTTTATTTTTAATTAAAATCTATAAAAATAATGTAAATCCATAATAAATCTAGAAAAAAGAAAACTATACATAACATGAGGCATGAGCTTAGAATACAAATGCCTTATTTGGTTACTAGTGTAATAACATGATAAAAAACTTATTTATTACATATGTATTACAATAGTTAGACACAAAATAAACAATAGTTAGTACAAATTTAACTAAAAACTAGAAAGATGAGAAATAAGACCTCTTCGAAAAATTTCCTTTCTCTTTACTAAAAATAAGTTAGGGGAGTAGCTAAATATTGTCAATTGAGTTAGCTTATTACTATAACTCATATAATAAAACATGTGTAAAAAATAATATCCCTACCAAACGTAGCATAAAGGTGCATTTATTTCACGAAAAATATTTTCTATATTTTTTTATGTCTGTTTCGTGGAAAACAATTTGGCCAATGAAAAATTACTTATATGTCAACAGAAAATAAACCCCTTTTTCCTTATAAAATCTTAGAGTTATTTTCTATTATTTTAGTAGGATTTTAGTTTATTTTATAAGTTAATTTTAGTACATTTTAGCAATTTTATTTTATTATTTTATTATATATTATTAGTATTAAATTGAACTCATTTCTACGTGTTTTGACCCAATGTAGGTTCGACAAAGCATGGATAAACGATAGCTTGATATAGGCAATTAAGGCAGATTTATGTTCCAACGAAAGAGGTTTCTACCCCCAACATACGTAGGCAGACAACTTTCCACTCCAATGAAAGGTTTTTTCAACCCAGCGAACACAGACGACAACTTTCTACTTCGACGAAAAGATTGCCCCTTAATGTATTACACGTACTTGAACAATTTTCAAGAGTTGCAATGTTTGGGATTATAACAGGGAAAAAAGAGACCTAAACACAAGGAGGGAGAGGAGAAAATGAGTAGAAGTCGCCAAAGCCTTCACGTATCAAGAATTGGTAGATTTCATTGAGAAGATCAAGTTTTTCCATCAATTTTCTTCTTGTTTCTTTTTTCTATGCTCGCTATTTTTATTTCAAGATATTTTTCAATTCCTCCATGAACTAAATTTTTTTTCTAGGATTATAGTGAATTCCATGTTTAGTTAATTGAATATTTTTCTATTTTCATCTCTTTTTATTTTTAATAAAGATTTGATTAGTTATTCATTCTTATTCTTTATTGATAATAGTTTGGTCCACTATTAGTTTGATAAAACCTAAAAAAAATCAGAAGAAGACTTTTAGGTTTAGGTCTAGAATGAATGATAATTGGTCTAAATTAGAAGAGCCAATACGTGATTTGTAATTAGGATAGAAATATACTTGATTATCTTAGGTAACCTTAATTTGTGTTTGTTCTTAATCAATTTGGTCTAAATTATTGACATAAGAATATATCTCAGTAGTTGGATTAAATTAGTTCCTTAATTACTTAGAAAATAATTAGGGTAAACTACACTGTAGGTCACTCTAAAATTGAGCTGTTCCTATTTTTGTCACTTTAAAACTTTTTATTTTGTCAATTTAGTCACTCTAATTAAGATAATTATTCAAATTTATCATTTTCGTTAAAAATTTCGTTAATCCATTAACAGATTTGTAACACCCCAAACCTGGCCTAGACGTTATGGCCGAATATGGCAATGTCACATAAAAGAGGTTTTGAAAACAACACTAACTCGATAATACTTAAAGCTCACAACCCTTATTTGCTTTCAGTTAATTCAATTTATAATTTCAAATAGTCGGCTTGCTTTAAAACATATCATTTTAGCGGAAGCTTAGAAAAACCATCACGTTTAGGGAAAACAGTTCTCATTTTTAGAAAACCCGTGCTTTTGGAAAACAATCCGAGTTATAATACATTTTGCAGTTAAAGTCATGAATTCACAGTCTATCCCAAATTAAAATAAAACAGTCCGTAGATTCTGAATTACATAAAAATAACCCAGATTAAACCAGAACATGAAATGTAATTGTATTTATAACCAATTCGAACATGTGGTCACCGAGGGGCTCCGCAGCACCAATCCGCCTAAGACTGTGGGTTACCTGTACAGACAAACAGAAAAGGGGTGAGTTTACGTAAACTCAGTGTGTAACCCAGTAGTGATAAGCATGTACACATACAGAATATCACAAATCAGACAGATTCATAATCGGGCCTGAGCCCATGTCAGATACAGATACAGATTCGAGCCTAAGCCCATTTCAGATACAGATACAGTTACGAATATGCAAATCAGATAACAGAATCCTACCCCCATCCTCTACACACCATCTTCGACCATCTATACACACCATGTGGAGTTTAAAACACCCACCCAGCCTTACACATCACGCTGTACCGATGCGGCACATATCAGATATAATGCAGTTGTGCTACCAGATATTAGGCATATTTGCCTTTTAGAACACTTCCTCCAATATATATATCATCCCACCCTAAACACAGTAACAGAACACGCATACGGAATAAACAAATAAATCATTATTAACATGCTTACATACAGATATAACATGCATATACTATCATGCTCAGTATAGAATATCAGTTAAACATATCATATAGTTTAGGATTCCATTAGCCCTTACCGACCCTACAATAGGCCCACAGTAGTTTGGGACAACTCGTGCAACCCTAGGAAAAATTTCAGATAAATGTGCCCACACACCCGTGTGGATCACACAATCTGGCCCAATATTCACACGCTCGTGTGACTCACCTGTGTGGGCCCACACGCCCAGTCTGGTTTAGCCCGTGTGGCCCACACGGCCATAATTCGGCCGTTACACGGCCGTGTCCTGCGCACGGCCTGGCCTTTGTTGATCACATGGTCGTGTTGTTACACACGACCTACCACATGGCCTACTACACGACTGTGTGGTATCGATAGTGGGGTTTTTCGGCTTTTACTGAATCTCGTTTTTCTACTTTTCGGATAAACACTTGGTTCGTTTAACACGCTACAGCAGCAACGAGCCCTCTGAAACCTAAGAAACAGAAATCCATTGGTCACCAATCCACCAATTTACAAGTCACTATAAAACCCGAAACAATGGAAGCAACTTACTGACAACTAGCACAGATAATAACACGGTTAAAACGTCAAAACGCATTTCCTTCTCCACTACCTTCACTACACTAGAATACTGCAAGAATCAAACCTCTAACCGTGTCGAAATCACATTACAAGGGAAGGTATCTCCAACAGTTACCGAAAATCAAAACGAAAGTGACCCCTTACCTAAACCCCACAGCAAGCACCAAAAACACGAGCATAGCACGAAGAACAAGAGGGAATTTCCACCGATTGCCAAAAAGAAAAGCCAATGAAGGGTTCATGTCAGAAAAAGAAAAGCAGCAAAAAGTTTGTCATCAGATTCTTCTTTGGATGAAAGAGAAAATTTGAATAGAGAAAAGTAATCCCCAAAAATATCTACAATCCCTTAATTTACTCTCCCATTTAACCACTACATCCAACTACTCAGAATCCCACTCTCTCAAGACTCTAACTAGGGAACCGAGCAAAAATAAACTCCCTCGCTCGTGCAAGAATTCAAACACCTGACCTCCAGCACACCAACACCCTTACCACTTGAACCAATAGGCTCATTCTGATGTGAATTTACAGAGATAAGGCTTAACTCCAAAAATAACAAAAATTACTAAAGATAAGAATTGAATTTAGGACCTCTCACACACACCTAGAACACATAGCCACTGAAGCATATACCCATTTGTGTTAGAATTTTACAGAAACAGAAATAAATATTTTGGGGTGTTACAGGATTGTTGATGTGACACTTTTTTACTTTTGGCTAAAGCTAAGAACCTCTTTTTAATTAGTCCAAAACATATTTTTTGGGTTTATTTGCAACATAAGACTAAAGCTTGTAAGTTCTCTTTTTCCTTCATGTTGTTGTTTGTTTATTGAGAAAAGTAACAAAGGAAAATGAGGATAGTTTTAACTTGTTTGTTTGACTTATAGATTTTATATTTAGTATTATGTTCATAATGTTTATTTGTACGCATTTGATTTGTGCTCTGATTTGGCAATGCGCTTCTCGAAGATCCTTCGCAATTTCTTCAAAATCTGGTCTTAGTGTGGTAAGTTTTTCTTCTTCTTTTTTAAGAAAAAGTTTATTTCCCCCCTTAATTCTTCAATTTCCAGAATTGGTTGTGTTTTGTTTCTTTGTGTGTGTGGTTTATTAACAATTCTGGTTTTGTTAGGTGTTCAACTTTTCTAATGAAAAAAAATGATTCCTCAAACAATGCTTTTTTTTTTATATAAATAGTTCTTTTTTTTCTATATGAATAGTTCTTGTCTTTTTCTTTTTCATAGTAATTATGTCATTGTTACTCGGTATTGAATGTTAATAATGAAAGGATGATTTTAAGGGTACTCAAGAGAAGATTTCAAGGTTTTTTAAGGGATTTTTGAGTTTTTTCTTTTATTCTCCTTTGCATGTTTTCTCTTAAAAATGTTAAGAGACAATCAATTAAAATAAAAAAAATAAAAGAGTAGTAAGGTTATCTAAGCAATAAACTAGAAAATAGGGTGTTTTGGACAAGTCAAACAAACAAGTCAAAACTATTCTCATTTTTCTCTGGTACTTTTCCCAGGAAACAAACACCAAGAAAAGGGAAAAAGAGAAAACTTGCAAGCTTTAGTCTTATGTTGCAAATAAATAAAAAAAAAGTGCTTGGACTAATGACAAAGAGGTCTCTAGCTTTAGTCAAAAGAAAAAAAAATGTTACGTCAGCAATCTGTTAGTGTATTAGCAAAAATTTTAATGGCAATGACCAATTCAAGAAATTATCTTAATTATAGTGACTAAATTGACAAAAATATATCTTAGAGTAACCAAAATAGGAAAACACTATTTTAGAGTGACCCATGGAGTAATTTACCCAAATAATTAAGGGAATTTTAGCACCTCAAGTTAGTAATGAACTATATGAGAGTAAAATTGGGTGGTGATAGAACAATTAGCTGATACATTGGATAAAATTGTAATCCTAGATTTTTATTATTAATTGATTATTTCATTTTAACTTGAGTTGCCTATTTTTATTTATCTAATTTAGTTTAGAAAATTATATTATCAATTTATTTGGATAGATATTAAAGTAATATTTGGTGATTAGTGTATTATTAGTAATCACTCTATGTGGGGACGACATTTTTATACCACTTGACACTTATCATAATACGTATACATGTGTATGTGACTTTCAATTAGTAACTTACCATTTTGAAAAGTATAAGTCATTTTTCTAAGAAAGAATTTTTTTTAATGAGTAATTTTTTTATTATATAAAAATTAACTTGAATCAAGCCTAATATTATTATATTAATATTTTTATTTTTATTTTTAAAAATTAAAAAATATAAATTAATAGCAAATATCATAATGCTCAATATTAATAAATATACATATTTAGTTATTTATATTTAATAACATAATAAATTATTAATATAATTGATTATTTTAATAAATTATTTAATATTTCAATTTTATGTTAGTAATAAATTGTAACGCCCCAAAATTTAGGGGGTTAGATGAAATGAATAATCAAGAAAGATGGTTAAGTAGCTAGCACACTCCTTAGAGATCTTAGGGTTCAAACTCTATTTTTCTCATTTCTTTTCTTTTTAATTTCAGCAAACTAGAATGAAAAACACCCCTAAAACAAATATTAAATGGAGTAGAAAATAAACAAGTGTAGGCAGTAGCCCAATTGGTTATGTATTCTTCTTTCCCCTTTGGATTTCCAAGCTCAACTTATGCCAAATTCTCCCATTTTCCTTTTAATCTTGGTAGCAAGGATAAATTACCTTGTAGCCACTTAAAAATTTGAAAACCTAGTTATTTAGTCCATTTTTCCTAATTACATTAGGATTTTGTTTCATTTTCCATTCCAAATTAGAATTCCCCCCTCTTTTCTCTATATCTACATATTTTCTTTTCTTCCCCTTTTCTTTTTCATAATATTTCATGTTATTTTGTTGTTGAAAATTATTTTGCTTCCCAAACCCAAAAAATTATTCTCAATTCAAGACGTTTTTCAACTGGTTTCATAGTTGTCCATAGAAACTTTCTTAATCCTCTCCAAGAATTGTAAGTTCAATTCGATCCTGATAATTAATCTCAAATTCTCGTAGCACTTATATCCGATGCTAATATTTTATTAGAATTAATGGATCTTTTTAGAATTTTGCAAAAAAAAATCTATCGAAATCTTGATTTTACTTGAAATCCATATTAATTCTTGCGTAATTGTCAGTTAAAAGATCTATTTTAGGTGCCTCAGATCATATTTGAACGTGAGGAACATCGTTCGAGCCGCCGGTAAAAGGTGTGTGTTCTTATATGAGTAAATCGGGGCAAAATTGAGCCTAGAATAGGGCCACACGAGCGTGTAGGCCACACGGCCCCTTCACACGACCATGTGCCTCTGAAACCCTAGTCAGTTTGCTTTTTACATGGCCTAGACCCTTCTACACAGCTTGCCACACAACCGTGTTTGCCCTATAGATCGATTTTGCAAAAACTACTGTAACACCCCAAACCCTGCCTAAAGGTCTAGACCAAATTTGGAATGCTACATTGATCATTGAATGGATCGTGAGAAAATTTTTCAAATCGAGTCGTTCAAAATCTAATTTCTGAAAATGTTTATCCCAAAGCAAATCTAAACATTTAATCATATAGAATTCATCAGTAAGTTTAACAGTATAATATGTACGAATGAAAACTTAACAAGAGCTGTACCATGGTATTGTGAAACTTTACAATTCGAACTTAAACGAATAACAATTAAAACCTAAAAATAAAAGCTTATAACTATTTCCACCAAAACTATCCGAGACCTCCGCGTACTGAGTCCAGCATCCAGAATCCAAAACTGTACCTGAAAAGGGGAAACAGAAGAGGGGGTGAGCTACTCGAGCTCAGTGTGAGATCAAAATTAGTTAACTACAGAAACAGAAATCGGGAACTAGAAGTAGTTTAGAAGAAGAACACACTTACAGACAGATAACATTTGAGGGAGTTCGCCCAACATCAAACACACACCATATGTACCTTACAGTCATATGGAACAAATAGACACACCTAACCTCACGTGCTATTCAAATACAGTAGCAAGAGTTCACAAGTCAGTCACACTATCACAATAACAGTTCAGGTAGACATTTATAGAGAAGGTCTACATAAATCGCATAGGCACACGTGCCTTTCAGTCGATCAGTAACACATTCACTCATATTATCCCATTTCACTCAAATAGTACAGTCACATTCAGTCACATAGATTCATTCAGATGCATATGAGTGCAAATGAGTTATAAAATAACCCACCATTCAGCCAACACACCATCTCCGTTCAACCCTACACTTACTGTGGGGATTTAATCAACCCACCCATCCCTGCACTCCGAGTAAGACCTCGAAAAGCCCATCCAACCTTATACTTCATAAGATGTCATCCCGGGTTGCCCGGCAATGATGATCATCAGCATTGTCCTTGATCCTCGGGGAATTGGGACCGCCCTCGACCCTCTGGGAATTGGGGCTAACAGTGTGCAGATAAACTGCCAGTCTCATGTATTACGCAGCAAAGCTAGCGTATAAGCTGTATTGTGCAATACGGTAAACCGTAGTATAAACATGCAGTATGAACTGCCAGATCAGATAGTGGTACGTAACGTAGCTAACATAAATGCGGTACAGTGCAATCCGGTAATCCGCTATACCGATGAGTTGTAGTAAAACTACTAGATCAGTCAATGATACGCAACGATGTTGACGTATGTGTTGTACAGTGTAGTGTGGAAATTCGCAGTACAATCAAATCGTCCACGAACCTTAGGGTATTGGGACTGCCCTTGATCCTCTAGGTATTAGGGGCTTCAGTATGCAGTTAAACTGTCAAATCCTAAATATTCATTCTCTTCAAAATCCCAACCCAAAATACTTTATATGCAGATGTATGTATGCAAATATATTTATGCAGATGTATGAATGCAGATGCACCAATTCAGAATACAATTTCAGGCAGTCATTCAGAAGCAGTCACTTACAGTCAGCCAATCAGTTACAGAAACGTGCACACTTATGTACTCAGATTCAATACCTAGTATAGCACACGTTCACTTACAAGCAGTACATAATTCGAAGTCAGAACAGAATCATATTCTCCCTTAGTAAGCTTAGTCAAGGGGTTGGAACACATTGACTCATAATGGAATTCGATTTGCCCTAAAATTAGAATTTGGCAAGTTAGGGCCACACGCCCGTGGGCTCCGGCCGTGTGGAGCAATCCAGGCCGTGTGGGGATCCAAACGCCCGTGTGAGGGTGGCACATGGTCATGTCACAGAGGCACACGCTCATGTGGTGCAGGGACACAGCTGTGTGAACAGGTAGTGTAACTCACTGTCCAATTTTCCTAATATTAGGTGCAGGGCAGACACGGCCGTGTAAAGGTGTCTCACGCCCGTGTGGCCATCAGACACGGTTTTCTGTCCCATAACTCACACTCGTGTGAAATCTCTAGGCCCCAAATCAGTCACACGGCCGTGTGTCCCTAAGCACACTCCCGTGCGGGAACCCTAATTTTCCCAAATCTGTCACACGGTCATGTGACTCCAAATCCCTAATTCCCCAAACTCACACGCCCGTATGCTCAGAGGACACGGTTGTGTGGATTCCGACAAAAATCCTCAAATCAGCCACACACCTGTGTGGCCAGGCCGTGTGGCACCCAAAATCGGTCAGAAACCCTAATTTACAAATCCTCACGGCCGTGTGCCTCCCACACTCTCGTGTGGCCATCAGGGAGGCTACAAAACCGCCCCAATTCAACCCCGAAAACACTGTTTTGCCACTATATTAATCCCTAACCTTTACCCTATCAACATATATTAGAAAACAATGATTTTACTTCTTTTTTATCGTCTAAAAACTAAAAAATGAAGGGGTAATGCATAACTACGAAAAGCCGAAGAAAAGGGATTCTTAAGACAAGATAGCAATATATTTAAAAACAGAAAGTAAAAACCAGATTCGAATCCCACACCTGATTTGGCGATGAAGAGGACGGTGGAGGAGTGACAATTCTGAAATCGCAGTTAAAAACGTTTGAGCAATAAGAAAAAAACAAAAGAAAGAAAAACAGAGAGGAGAAGGAAGAAGAAATGTCAAAATAGAAAATTAAAATAAAAAATAATAATAATAATTTTTAACATAAAAAAATATCAAATAATTATTATAATAAAATAATATCTACATAAAAAATATCAAATAATTATTAAAATAAAATAATATCTAAATGAAAAAAAAGTGCACAAAATATCTCCCTAGCTCACGCAGGGATTCGAACACAAGACCTCAAGCATAATAACACTCCACTTATCCACCAGACCAGCAGGCCCATTCTTGTCACTAAATTGCACAACTCACTACATATGCGCGACTCCTCACAACCCCTATGCCCAAGACCCCATACCTCTAAGCCCAAAATTTAGGGCGTTACAACCACACTGCCACAATCTGTCACACAGCCTAGCCACACAACTGTGTAACCTTTCCACACGGTCCGGTCACGTGACCATGTGTTCCCTATAACTCAGAATTTATAGTTTTGACCTAGAATTTTATGTTTTGTTTAGTTTAGTCCATGATTGATTCCCAAACTATTTTAATGTTTAATTTTGATCAGATAAGTCCCTAATAGTATGATTTATGTTAGAATCCTTGATTGATTGAATTATTATGGTATTTATATAATTAATTGCATGAATTGTGAATAATTTATATATGACTTTTGTATCTACACTTAAGATCTTATGTACAACTTGCCTTATATTACTGTTAATATGAATCTATGATAAGCATGATTTCTGCTACTGAATCAATTTGTTATAGGCATAATAATTGCCACTAAATCAAACAATTATAAGTATAATGATTGCTATCGTAATGTAGTTGTAATGCCCTAAAATTTGTTAATTTCGGCTTTTGTAAATTTGACACAAATATGTGTCTGCTTCAATGAGGAGTGTTTGAGAGGTCCTAAGTCCAAACCCTGCCTTTAGCTAAATTTTGGTATTTTTTTGAATCAAGCCCTATCTCTAGTCAGTAGGCTTTTAAGTAATTGTTTGTAAGTATATAACAGAATGGGCCTGCTAGTCTGGTGGATGAGTTGAGTGTTGGGATGTTGGAGGACTCGTGTTTGAATCCCTGCATGAGCAAGGAGGTTGATTTTTGCTTAGTGGACTGTAGAAGTTTCAGTTTAGTCGACATACTGAGGTGGTTGTGAGTAGTGAGGATTGTAAAAGTGTAAATAAGAGACAATTTAGGGATTTGTGATCAGAGTGTTATTTTCCTGATAATCTTTCTTTCTTTTTCAAAATTTCAGTTACTCTTGAGGAAAAGTCCTGGCGTTTTCTTCCTTTCCTCCCTTCCCTCATATTAGACTTTTGCTCTTCTTTCTTCCATCTTCTCTTTGATTTTGTTTCTTTTTGTTGACTTTCACTGTCACCTTTGTAGTTCGATTTTAGTCACACATTTCAATAAGTGGGTTCCCATGGTTTGTAAGTTGTGAATATTAAGTTTTTGATTGGGGTTATTGTTGCTTTGGCAGCAGCATACTACGAGGATCAAGGTTCTCCTCGTGCTGTTTCGTGATCGACTAATTCGAGGTGGTTGAGGTAAGTTTCGTCGCTTTAAGGATGAGTATCTTGATTTGGGTTCTGTTTCTAAGTGTTCAATTCAGTGCTTTATTGGTCGATTATAGGTTCGGGAGTGCTCGAAAGTGTTTTTACATTAATATCATACTAGGTGTGTACCCGGAAACGTAAAAGACAAGGTTTCAATGAAAGTAAAAAACCTAACTGTCGACACCATACGGACGTGTGGTCACCCGTGTGGTAGGCCATGTGATGGGACACGGGCATGTGATCGACGAGGCCAGGCCGTGCGTATAAGATACGACCGTGTGGGCCACAGAAGCGTGTGGGCCCACACAAGTAGTCCATACTAGCGTGTGGGATTCTGGGCCAGGCCGTGTGATCCATACAGCCAAGGAAAATTTGGGCCGTGTGGGCGCATACGGGCAAGCCACATGGGCGTGTGAGCCCATTTTCACTGAATTGATTGCTAAGATTGCACGGGTCACCCAAGTCGACCGTGAACCTACTATAGGGTCGGTAAGCATTACTTAGACCCCTAATTGTATGAACTGGCTGATTGTTGGATATATATTGAGCATGATGATAGTATGCATGTATACATTTACTGATTATATGTACTGGTATCATGAGATAGCATGTCATACATTGCATGGGGTTGGGTTGATTTTATTAGGAGGAAGTGTATTGAAAGGCTCTTAAGCCTAATATACTAGCAGCTCAGCTGCAAACTACTGTTTGTGCAACATTGGGTACTACATGGAGTGTAGGGATAGGTGGGTTGATTTAATCCCCACATGGAGTGTAAGGTTGGACGGAGATGGTGTGTAGAGGCTGGTTGGGTAGGACTTTATTACTGAATATTGTGTATCTGTTACTGGTACTGTGATGGGCTTAGGCCCTAATGCATATCTGATACTGAAACTGAAATGGGCTAAGGCCCAAATTACTACTAAAACTGGAATGGGCTTAGGCCCAGACCGCATTTGACTGCTTACTGCTAAGTGACTGTGTGCATGTTTTCTGTGGGGATTACATACTGAGTTTACGTAAACTCACCCCTTCTGTTTAATATGTACAAGTAATCCCCAAACTTGACAGATCAGTGCAACGGAGGACTCAACGGTGGCTACACGTATTTTAAACTATTTTAATTTCAATTTTGGTATTATTTCTTAATTATTTTCTGGGTTATTTTTTTTATGTAAATTGGACTTTTTTGGACTGTTTGCTTTTATTTCGGATTTTAGACTATTTTCATGGATTTAAAAACTGCACAAACTCAACGAACAAATGGTTTTCTCTAAAACAAAGGGGTTTTTCTAAAATGGACGGATTTACCTAATTAACTCAGTTTTTTATAAAATAAATGATTTTTAAAGCTTCTGCAACGAATTGTGTTTTAAAATAATCGATTAAATAAGTAAGCGATTTTGGAGTCAACAAGAGTAAATAAATGAAAATTGTTTTATCGTAACAACTTAGTTTTAACACGCTATCATGTGACATCGCCAGATTCAGCCATAATGTCTAGGCTGGGTTTGGGGTGTTACAATTTTGTTAAAAGTATATTAAATGCTATTGTAATAATTTGGTTTAAGAATGTCATGTTGCATTGCATGGGGTAGAACGATGTGAACAAAGGAAATTGAGGAGTTTATCTACACCGTTGATTGGTTTATCCACACCCTTTGAACAAATTTTGTCTATACTGTTTGAGTGGTTTAACTACACTGTATTAGCAGGTTCAATATGCAAACATGTTGTGCATCCGCAACCTTCTAGTAGCTTGTTTGCAAAAAACTGTTTTATAAAAAAAGAACTGGTGGTTCATCCACCCTTTTTATTTCTAGTGGTTTACCCACAATGATGAGTGGTTTATCTACAACGTGATGTAAAGGTAGAAAAGTTTTAGGGAACTCCTATTATGGTGTGTAGCGATGGGGTAGGAATATTTTCTGATTAATTGAAATTGAATTGCATTTATAAGCATTTGCATTGCTCTGAATACCGAGATATTCTGATAATGAGTTAATCTAAAATACCGAATTTTCAAGTTGCTATTCAAATTGTGTTCATCCTTCAAAGTTGATGGTGCATATTTTGTCTATTATTTGCATTGATTTCTTATGATGGAACTCACACTGAGCTTCATAATTCACTCCCTTTATTAATTCCATCTTTATAGATAACCACCAGCTTAGGACACAGACACGACATCCAGAGGGTCTCGACTCCGATTTATTTATTAAAATATTTTTAAGTTGCTATTTGATTTTATTATTTAAAGACTGTATTATTTTATTTTGGAACTCTAGCAATTTATTTGAATTCTGGCATATGACTTAGGTTTTGGTTTTATTTAGCTTGCATGACATGTAACTGAATTTAAAATATGGTTTTCAATTAATTAATCATGAAATATAGTTTTATTAAAACTAAGTTAAAAATCACTTTTTTGCTGCTAATTTACAAATAAGTATTGAGTAGTAAATAAATAAATTAACTAAATTTTCAAATATAGTCATCGTTACAAGAAGAACGTTAAAATTAATTGGTTTTGTTAAATAATATATTTTCAAAAATAGGCTAAGTTTTCTTTAAAAATAATAATAAAAAAATATTTTAAAATGAATTTTTTATAAACTCCGATCGTACTAGGTCATCTCAGTGGTCAATGTAATCTCCCTAATTTGGTCTAATGTCTAGGCCGAGTTGGGGAGGTTACATAAATTTTAACAATAAGAATTTTGAAAAATATTCTTAATAGACTATTGAAAAATATTTATGTTAAAATTTTAATAATAAATATTACAATTTAAAAATATTAAATATTTTATAGTATAAAATGTGTAACAAATAATACTCCTATCAATTGTAGCATAATAAGTGATAAGTAGTTACCTACTTTTTTATCTTATTCAAGACTTTTTTTGTTGAAAATTTTATATTAAGTACAGAATTAAAATCGTTATAGAACACATCTTAAGTTATTCTTATTTTTATACAATATTAGGTATAAGAGATAAGGGTAATACGGTTCAAATCCGTGTCAAACAAATGTCTGACAAGAACTTTAACTACCGCTCCATTACTCCATTCAAGTCAAAACACATCTTAAGTTTTTCTTTTCTTTTTTATTTGTATTAATAAATAACTACCATTAAAAATCATCATTCACTTAACAAATTTTTAAAATTTTATTTTCAAATATAATTATTTATAAATAAATATATAAATTTTTAAAAAGTATATTTTTTCACGGGGCATGTTAAATTTTCTAGTGTGTATATATATATTTATATAATTTTATAAAAAATTGTTATTTCAACAAACAATTTTTAGATTTAACATTATTAATATTGAAAAAGTTGTTGCTCGTTCCATGTCATGTTATAATGAAATTGTTCTTCTACTTGGGCCTTGAATAAGTTTCGCTTGTGCTGAGTTTGGTCCAATTGAATACGGTATATTTAACAATATTGGAAACATGGGTCGACTTAGATATTAAGACTTCCAAACGAATTGCTTGAGGTGATTGGATAAGTATGGAAGTTTTTAATGTTATTTTTTATTCATTATATTTATTCAAGAGAATTTTGGAGTAGTTAGAAGACTGTTTTATGAATACTTTTATTTGATAAATACTTATAGCTTTTAAATAGCAGTTTAAAGCCTATCAAAACATTGGTGATTGGCCACTTGAACAAACCTATAAATAGGTTGTTTTGTGCTGCACATCAAGACTACTTTTTGGAGTGTTTTTGTCAAAAGTTTTGTTGTGTTTTTCGTGGTTATTTTGTGGCAATCTTTGAAGTATTTTTTTGGGGGAGTTTATTGATTGTATTGTGAGGTATTTGTGTGAGTGATTTGTGACAATTGGGGTCGGTATTGTGGTTGCGATTTCTTTTTTGTGTAATGATAGATTGGGCTTAAGCCAATAGGTGATTCGGATGATCTTTGAATAAAACCATTTATCGGGCGAGGCTCCGCAAATGTACGACCATTATGTCTAAACTGCATTAATAAAGATCGGTTCAATTAACTCTTTCCTACTCTCTTTTTTCTTTTTACTATTTATTTTTGTTCTAACCCCTGTTACAACGAATATTAAGTATCATATCAATAAACTAATTAATTTTTTCAATTAACAAGCAGCTTAGTTTAGTAACAAAGTAAATTTATTGTATTGATCGAGAATATTTTTCACATACTTTTTTTTTTCATCTAATGAATAAAACATAAAACAAGATAGTTAAAGTATAAAAATATAAATCGTATAAAAAATTATGGTAGTGTGTAAAAACTAATTTAGTTCGCCTAAATCTCTTATATTATATTATACACATACATGAGATATTTATTTTATAGGGTTTATATATTTTGCAATCCAACTATTACTAGATGATGCACATCCAAACTTCGATTAAATTATAAACATCTAATAATTTTTTATATGTAAAAATATTGACTATTAAATATAATAAAAAAATAATATTCTCAGTTGATATAATATAAATATTTAATGGATTTAAAACTTTTACAATTATATTATTAGATTTAATATTTATCAATTTATTAATATATTAATGAGTTAATCAAATATAAAATTATAAAAATATTTGATAGATTTAGTATTTGCTACACTGTTAATATATCTTTTTTTATTCCACAAAAAACCTTGGTATTTTTTTTAAATATTTTATTATATCTCTACAAAACATTTGTCAATAGTCAAGGGTACCAAATAAATAAATGGTTATGAAAAATAACAAAATAATAAATAAAATTTTATTTCTACATCAAATAAAATTCTGATTTACACCAAATTTTGAATTCAATTATGTCTTCCCTCATCCCTCGTAAGCAAATGTTTGGATAATTTTCAAAAGGAAGTTAACTATAGAAGGGCAGAGATTCAAGTTGGATTTTTCTTCATTAATGATACATGTATTTAATATATAACACTAATTTCTAAGGTAACATGCATTACAAATAATTTTATATGTTTATTTATAATTTATTAAATAATATTTTTATTTCATTAAATTAATATAGAGTAATATAGCTCAAATTGTTGAACATAGATAAAATAAATTAACTGTTTTAATAATTAAAATATTACTTCTAACCATAATTATTATATAAGTAAAAACAATGAAATTTGAACTTTGTGATTAATTTAGCTATTTGAATGGAAATACCTAAATGTTGAGTGTAAATGCATTTATTCGTAGTGATAAGTCTTATATTATTGATCTTTATTTTTATTTAATTATATCTATAAATATTTAATCTTAATTCATTTGTGTATATTTTAAAAATCAAATAACTCTACTTATTTTTAATATCAGATAATTATAATTATTTATATATACAATAAATAAATATAAAGAAGTGTTACATTGATAACGGCGTTGCTGATTTTTGAAAATTGAATTAAATTTCAAATGTCACATATACAATTGAGTAAAATAAAAGTTCATATATAACATTTTACATTAAAACAAAGTTTCTGTATAATTTTAATATTAATCTATTTAAATTATATTCACAATGTAATTTAACATGGATTTAAAGTGTAAATTTTGTTTTAATTAAATATATTCCTAATGTTCAAAATTAAATAATAAAAATAAATATATTTTAATTTTAATGTAGTAATATAATAAAAAATAAGGATATTTCTATTAATTTAAAAGTTTCTCTAAACTCATGCTTCTATTAATCTATGGTGGAATTTAATAACTATTTTTTTATTTTAACTAAAATTGTAACCATTTTATTAAAATAAATGTTAATTAAAAATTTTATATTTTACACACTAATAATGTATAAATTTAGACTGTACATTCAAACTTTTTTAGAACAATATACTTTTATAGCAACATTTTATTATAACAGTCAAGTTTATTGTAAAAGTGATTTTTGTATGTTTTATTTTTATCCTCATAATAGCTTCTTTTTTTCTATAATAACATCCATAAACTATAAAGTACACTCTTTAGCATATTAGTTCTTTAAAATTCATAAATTTTAGTTAAGACATTATTTCAATAAATTAGTTCTTTAAAAATCATAAATTTTAGTTAAGACATTATTTCAATAAATTATTTTAATTTTGCATAATAAAACATATTAATCATATTTAATTAAATGAAAATCAATCTTTAACAAGGGCGAGTTTGAAAAACCACCTAGTAATTGGATTTGAATGTAATTATTTGTAATTACATACTTGTGACATGTTTGAGTAACCTGTAACCTCCCCAACTCGGCCTAGATGTTAGACTTGAATTCAGGAGATTACATTGGCTATCGAGATGACCCACGAAGCTTGCTAAATTTATAAAATAGTCGTTTTAAAATATTTGTTTAACTTTAGACGAAACTTACTATTTTCGAAAAAACTTAGCGTTTTACCACCCTTCTGTTGACTCCATCCAATACTCAGTCATGATAGGAGTTGTTCTAGCAACGCCTTTGAACATCTCAGCCTTATTTGATCGGAATCTCTCCGCAACAAATCCATGGCTCCCCAATCCATTTTGGGCTCAAGCAACCCTTTGCAATACATTTAGCATTGCCTGCATCATGACGTCATTGTCATTGTCATAGCCTCCGCCACCATTGGTGGTAGAGTTCTCAACATAATCCTCTTCATGGATCGGGTTCTCGCCCTAAACAGTGGGTGACTCTACAGGTGCAGCCCTACGCGGCCTACACCTACCACATCTACCTTAAGTGTTCATAGTGAACTCTCGAAAATCTAGGATCTAAAGGGTATCTACAAGTTTCAAACAAAGGGGTTCAAGCATTAGCTATTTCCTAAGTATTTACAGTATAACAATCACAATTTATCCAATATTTCAAAAGTATCTAAGTCAAGACCGATAATAGGGTTTTGGATTTAATTTCCTGTAGAAAAGTCAATTTTTCAAAAACTTATCGCATGGTTTTTCTTAAAATACCGTTTTTTGATGCATTCATGTAGACTTACTCAAATTTCCTTAGTCCGAGTTTAGAAAATCTAGGATTTGATACCACCAAATGTGACCTCCCCAACCTGGCCTAGACGTTAGACCCGAATTCAAGAGATTACATTGGCCACTAGGATGACCCAGTAAGTCGGCAAAGTTTCTAAAATAGTCGTTTTAAAACATTTGTTTAACTTTAGAGAAAACTTAGTCTATTTTCGGAAAAATTTAGCGTTTTACCACCCTTCTTACGAAATAATACATTTAATTCAAAACCGGTTGACTTATAAATTATCTATTTGTTTAAAAACTCCTTTTTTGTCAATGCACCAAAAAAGTCATACTTGCGTAGATTTAATGAAAACAATGTTTCATGCATTATAAAATAAAACTCAAGCATTAATAGCCTAAATATATCATGCATTCCCTAAATGAACCTGAAACTAAGTCTCATGCCACAATTTAAATAAGACATTATAGTTCTTAAATAATAGGAACTATAAATAATAATGGGTAAAAATAAAAATATTAATAAAACTTCAATTCGAGTCGAGTCCTTCGATTTGCCAGTTTCGCTTCCTAACCTAGTGAGTTATCTGTAAAGATGTAAAGTAAAGGAGAGTGAGTTATGAAGCTTATGTGAGTTCGTTCACAAGAAAACTGAAACAAAATCGTAGGCAAAGCACGTAGGTTTGCAATTTTGAAAATAATCACTATCATAAAGCACTTTAGATTAACGATTTATCGTATCATCACTTCACTTCACTACACTACTTCATAAAACACAATTTCAAATACACATGCTAATGTATGGCAATGAAAGTTCAGTTTATCAGAAAGGTCCTACTTAACTTCGCTACACACCTCATTTATACATTTCCCAGAACTCATCTACCATATCACTTTGGGTTGTGGTTGAGCCACCGCTGATTTGCATATAACTGTCACTTGTTGTGGACACACAACGTAATTGTAGATAAAAGTTGACACTAGGTTTATAAATATTGTGGGTAAACCACCGGTATTTTAGATAAAAACATTTACAATTATGCTGCCACTGGGTTTGTGATCGAACTACATATTTACAGTTACTACTACTTGTTGTGAGTGTACAACATGTTTGCAAATTAAAAAAATTGCCACATGGTTTGTGGATAAGCCACCACTAGTTTGCAGATTATTAAACTGACACTCTTCCTCCATACAAATCATCCCCCTGTGTAATGTAATATGACATACTTTATAACATAATAACGTAGAAATCTGTAGGCATATTTAACACTTATTCCATTCAGCACTAGCAATGACATGTTTATCATGTATTCAATAGGGCAATAACAGTATTAGCACTCATAATTTCTCAATTACACTTTAACAGTAGGCATGATTATTACCACTTGTTTATTCATATCACCATAATGATTCAACTAAACAATATCAATAAACACACTATAACAGTAGAAATTCAGGCATATAAATTGTAAATTTGCGTATAAACACTAATTTAACGGTCAATTAAATGCACGAAAACTTCTAGGAACAATTTAGGGATCAATTAGGGACTAAATTGAACATAACATAAATTTATGGGCAAAACTATAAATTTTTAAAACTTGGGTCACATGGTCGTATGAGAGGCTATAAGCCCTGTGAATGGATTACACAGTTGTGTAATAGGCTATGGTCGTATGGAAATTGCAAAATCAATCTACAGGGGAGACATGGTCGTGTGGAAGGCCATGTGGTTCACGAACTACACTAGGGTTTCTAAGGCACATGGCCGTGTGGTGGGCTATGTGGTCTACATGTGTGGCCCACAAGCCCATGTGGCCCTATTATGAGGCTCAGTTTGCCCCGATTTGCTTGAAGAAGAACACACACCTGTCACTGGTATCTTGAGCGGCATTCCTCACGTTCAAATCTGATCTGGGGTACATAAAACAGGTCCTTCAAATGACAATTATACATGATTTAACGTTTGTTTTCTAAGATTTATCAATATTCAATGATATTAACAAAAGATTCGTCAAGAACCATGAAAGATTGACTAATTGATTTGAAAGAACAATATTGGATAGAAATTTTACGAAATTTGGGGTTCTAAACTTTAGATCGAGATGCACTTATCATACTTGATGTTATTATGGAGGCTATCAATGTAGAATTTCAACAATCGATAGAGAATCGATTTATCGGGGACTGATTTGATATCGGAAGCGAAAATAATTTCAACAATGGAGAGAAAATTTAATGTAAAGAAGAAAATGGAAAAGAAAGATGAGAAGATATAGGGAGATGGAAGAGAAATTCTAATTGGAAAGGAAGAGGAAACACAATCCTAGTGTAATTAGGGGGGGAAAGGACTAAATAGCTAGGGTTTTCAAACATTTGAGGGGTTGCATGGTAATTTCCCCTATTCTGTCGAAATAAAATAAAAGGGTCTTAGATGGTTCAAACTTGGTTGTGCAAGGGGGGAGGAGTGATGCTTAACCATTTAGGCTGCTACCCTTTCTTGATAGATTTTACTCTAAATAATATTTATTTTAAAGTAATTTTTCATCCTAGTTTGCTGAAAATAAAAATTAAAGAAATGAGAGAAGTGTGGTTTAAACCTAAAACCTCTGAGGAATATAAAAGCCACTTAACCATTAAGCATAAGGCTTATTTCTTACTTGTTCATCACAACTACCCCCTTTATTTTGGGGTGTGACATAACCATTATAATTAATGAGTCTCATTGAATTACGGGTAATTAAAACCAATTATATTTTTCAATTCTTTGGAGAGATGAGAATTAGAGTGGTTACGTGGGTAATTATAAAAAATTACACTAAAATCCAATTACCATGTGACTTTTCGAGTATTTTGTACTTGACTTAAATTTAAAAAGTAATTTTTATACAATAATAATAGTGTTTTAATTACTAATCTCATTTAACTAATTTAAAATTTTATTTATTATAAATAATTTCCTACACATTTTGACCTAAATAATTAACTACATCACATAGTATTTATTATAAATTAATTATACCAAGTTTAACTAAATTATACAATTGCTACTTGTTTTTTTTTTCTCAAACTATTATTGAAATTTTCTATAATAATTAATATATTTTTAAAATTTAAAATTATGTAGTTGCGTGATTACAATTTATAATACCAAATATAACATATGAAACTACAATGTAATTACACTCTATTAGTGAAACACATTTAGGGAATTATAATTCCTCCAGTTACTCAGTGACGTCCAAACACACCCTAAAATAAATTACATTTGTAAATTTTATTAAAGATATCAACTAAATCTCATTAATCAATATTATTAATATATTATAGTTTTTTATTTGAAATTTTAAGAAATTCAAATATGATCTAAATATCAAATATTGTTATAGCTAATTTTTTTTTTTGAAGAAAATATTATTACTAATAGGAACCATGATCAACAATAATGCAAAGACATGACACATTGTACAAATGATAAATAAACCACTATTAATTAATGCACAAATGTCATGTCTGCAAAGTAATAAAAAAAAAAGAGAGGACAAGTTGACAATAACTGCAACACTAAAATAATTTAGAAACAAACCAGAAAAGCACCAATTTGATCAAATTGCTGAAATTTGCATTCTAGCCTCGCCATCATTAAATCAACTTGAAGATGAACACTGATCAACCAAGAAAAAACTACCAAAAGCCGCAAGAGACCCACCATATTAGTGATGCATGCACAAAAGGTCATGTCTGGAATATGCTATCCTTCTCCTCATTATCTCGAATATATCACCATCATTATGATCTATCATGATAAAACCTTTTGAGAGCGGTTCCTAATAGAAATATGGATTGAAATTAAAAATAAAATAAAACTACGAAAAAATGCTAGAGAAATTGCGACTAGCAACTAACTTAAATGCCAACGTCGATACCGACGAAGCAAAGATTTAGTTTGAAAAAATTAAACGGTAAATTACACCAACAGTCACTCAATTTTGGGGTAGCTGACAAAACAGTCACCTCAATTTCATTTTAGTCACTCAACTTTGAAAAAATAACAAAACAGTCACTAACGTTATTGAAAAGTGACAAATTACACTCATTAACATTTTCCGTCACAGGCTTAACGGGATAGCTGACGTGGCCAGTTAACTAAATAATGTGGCCAGTTAATTTGCCACGTTGGACAAGTAGTCAAAGGGTCAGAGAAGAAAAGAAAAGATGATTGGTCCTTCTCTGTGTCTTTCTTCTTTTTGTTCTCATCTTTCTCTTCATCTTCTTCACCCTCAACCTCTTTCTCTTTATGCTTCTTTTATTTTTTTCTTGTTCTTCTCTCTTTTCTCTTCATCTTCTTTCTCACTCAACCTAGTCTTTTACCATCTCCTGAATTTGGGTCTCTTTCTTTCAATCCAAATGGGTTGTTGCTCGACAAAAACCAAAGGGTCAAACCCACAACAGAACAATGGCTACAAATCAGGAGCCACAACAACAGTTGCTGAACAACCCCAAGCCACCCGCATCCCTGAAAAACCAAGTACTCAAGCAACATGGAAGCCAGTGGTTCCAATCAAACATGAGCAAACTATAGGATTCAAAGAAAAAGAAAAGAATAACAATTGGTAAATACAAATTTCAAAGCATTAGATGACATAACATGGTACTGATTTAGATCTCAATTTCCATAAGAACAGGTAAAGTAGGTCTATAATACAAAAATTCAAATGGATATTCAAAAGAAGAATGAACTCAACATTACACATTTGAAGTTCAATGGAAAACAATATAAATGGAGGTAAATAAGTAGGGGCTTGATTGTATTGATGCATGAAACTTAGTTCATATCTACGGGGATCTCACTTTTTCTTGGCAGCCTCTCCAGCCTTGGTCTGCAATGTGGGAAAAGTCACAAATAATAGATAAAATAAATTCAAGAAAAAACAGTTGAAAAAAAATCAACACCCCAATTACCTTCTTTACACCTCTGACTTTCTTAACCTTGTTTTTCCTTTTCTTCGTCTGTTTCTAAACTTTTTCAACCTTGGTATCAAGTCCATTCTATAATCAGAAGAAAAAAAAAACTTCAGAATCATTGTACAAACTGCGTATGTGCATAGCACATGCACTCAACTTGTGCGGCGGAGGGCGTTGGCCATGGAGGTGTCCGTGCCATGGAAGCGTAGTCGTCTTTGAGTTCTCGGATTTTGACCATTGGGAATCGCTGATACAAAGCTCCTTCCATTCTCTCTTATTCTTCTCCTCCTCCTCCTCATCCTCCTCCTCTTCTTCTTCTTTATTTCTTCTCTATTTCTTCTTTTTCTCTTCTCCTTCTATTTCTCAGGGCTCTTAAATGGGTTTAAGGTTAAAAAGGACTGTTAAAATGACAGCTAACCCACTGTTAAATGTCATGCCATTTTTCGTTACGTCTATAACAGAAAATGGTTAAAAGGACTGTTTTGTTATTTTTCCAAAGTTGAGTGACTACAATGAAACCTAGGTAACTGTTTTGTCAGCTACCCCAAAGTTGAATGACTGTTGGTGTAATTTATCCAAAATTAAATCACCAGGGTCTTTCTATGAAAAAAAAAGTGATTTTCTATGAAATTTTCTTAAATAATCCATAACTAATTATTTTACTCTTTATTATAAATGAAAATTACAAAACTAATTATGACTATTGATAGTGAAACTTAATTGAGTATGCAAGTTAACAACTAATTCACATTGGAAACATATGACAATAATTGCATAGGTGAAAAGGAACCAATGAAGGGAAACAGGGAGGGAAAAACTAATCTGTAAGCATTAAGGGTGTAAATGTCATTTTATCCATTTTAAATAGGGAGTTGTTATAAACGTATAACCATAATTTTTACAATATTCAAAATTTTATGTAACAAACAAAATTATTATAAAGAAAGTTTATTATACTAATAAAGCAAATAATATTTCATCAATTTAGAAAAAGAAAAATATGATATGGCTCATTCACAGTATATAAATTTACACAAATTATATCATATATAAACATTTAAATAAAACTTAGTACAAAGAAAGTTTTTACTTGGTACAATGAATACTCTTTCCGAAGATAGCTAAACTCTGGATTAAAAAAAAAAAAAAAAAGAAAAAGAAATTGCATCTGAAAAAATATTTTTATTAGAATAAATGTTTCTCATACATTTTTTGGTAATGGCTAAAGTTTGTTCTCAAAAAAGGGTCAATTTCAGCTTCTGTATTTCATCAAATGGCGTTTCAATTGCTTAACATCCGACTGTTTCAAGGGCTTCAGCATGAACATTTGAGCACCTTCTTCTAAGCACCTGTTCTTTTCACATAATATACTCCAACATTAAAATCTAACTATGAAAAATTAAACTTTATTTATTTATTTTGCACTTACCATTGAATAAAATGCCAAGAAGAAGAAAAAAAAACATCTCCAGGAAAACTTACTGGTTAATTCGAGTTGGAATATTTTCAGATGACATGATTACAACAGGGACCTCCTTCAGAACTGATGACTCCTGTTTTTTCACAACATAAACTTAATTTCAATGCTCGCTCACATTTATTCTTCAAAATGGGTTCTTAAAAAGAATGTTGCATTTTCAATACCTTAATTTTCTTAAGCAGCTCATAGCCTGTCATTCCAGGCATGCAATAATCTGTTATTACTAGATTTACCTTTGAGACCTGCAGTTTGACATTTAAAACACGACATTAAGCTTGTTGCATGAATCAGTAAGAGTTAAGTTCTGGGTTCTTACGGTGCCCTCCAACGAATTCCTCTGGTCACTTCCCAAACCCAAAAATTCCAATGCCCTCAGCCCATTTTCTGCAGTTGTTACTGCACCAAAGACACAAGCAAATTCCTTTGAAAAATGACCCAAAGTAATGAAGGATTAAATTGTAAAAAGAATAAAAAGTATAACGTACCTTTACAGGAGGAGTTCTTGAGTAATTTTTCCACCAGTGTTCTATCAATGAGGTTATCATCCACCGCTAAAACATGGGGTTCATAACCAAACTCCACCGTCATGTCCTCAGAACAGCCACCGCAACTGCCGCCATAGTCACCATCCATAATTTGATATAACATTAATGAACACCAAATAAGCAGACAGTTGCCTTGGCCCTCTATTATATATAGTGTAACATGAAGGGTTAAAAAAAAAAAGCTGGTATAGCATTAAAACTTGGTCATCGAGTGACCAGACCAATAAACAAGCTCACAAGAGATGTATGAATGTAATGAGAGATTGTATTTAAAGAGAAAACAACAAGAATTTGAAGGTGGGTGGTGGGTGGTGTTTGGAGGGAGAGAAAGTGGAGCCCCTTAAAAGGAATTTGTAGGATAACAGAAGGAAAATAAAAATTCATACAAAGTAAAAAAATCATTAAAATCAATGTATATCACAGATATTTCGTGATCCTTTTTGGGCTTCTCTTTGATTTGATTCAGTCCCCACCAATTTTCTTTTTCCTTTATTGATTTCCAGTATCAGTGTCTTCAATCCTTTACTGCAACATGATTCTTTCCTAGGCCAATACATTTGGACCACATAAGAACTAACTTAAATGCTTTTACAACCTTTTTTTTAATGTTTTAGATTCTCTATGGATACTAATAGATTTGCCCAACACTATTCTCTTTCTTACTGCTTGCGTATTGAGAGATAACACTGTAATTTTTTTTTTTTTTTTTGCAACTTATAAAGAATATTCATTCTGGATCATTGTATCCGATTCGATATTTCAATTCATAATTACATATCCCATATATTAAGAGTTGTAGGAAATCTTGACATGATTTTATCACGGTCATGAAATTATGAATTATTTTAAAAAAAAAACATATAGATTTAGTTTTAAACGTTTGAATTGAATAAACCCTAAATTGTTTATTAATAAATTTGGTGTATGTAAAAATTGAACGTCGATAATGGTAATATAGAATGATCACAAAGCAATAAAAAAAGGAGAGTTCAAAAATCTTATTCTAATCAATATCAAATAGAAAAATAGTAGTTTTATAAAATTGAAAAACATTATTTCCATGCAAAGCGGGCTTCAGAGTTGATGTAAATATTAATTTTTGGATATGTAAATCTTAATATGTTTTATTTGTTAAAAAAATTACGAATTTATAAATTAAGATATTTAATGGATTCGAAATCAAACAGTTAATATTATTTAATTCACATTTTGATAGTAATCATTGAATATAATGTAGATAACAAATTAAGTCGAAATGTAAAATAATTATGTAGATATAAAAATTCTAATTTACAAAAAAAAAAAAATATTTGCCGTTCATAGGAACCAAGTTGATGGAATTTGGAATATTAATATTTTCACTAGTATGAGATATTCTTCTCCATTTCCATTGCCCAAAAGAAAAGAAATCTCTTTTCAACACTGTTGTCTATTAAGGAACTTGTGGATGTGGGCAGCAAAAAATATTACTTGAAATGTAAGTCTGGTTTATGTATGTGTTAAAGATGGTTCCATAGAGCTTACCTTGAGGTTCATCGTTAGGCAGTTGCTTGAATCATGTACGGAGCTAATAAAATAAGGGATTTACACATGCCGCCTCTCATCCTATATAAAAGAAGGCTTAATGCCCAACTTCTCCTCCTTCTTAAGTGTGTAATACTTTGGGAATTTCTTTTAATTGGGGATTTCATTAGTTTGTAATATTTTTTAATACTAATGAAGTTATCATTTAATGTTGGAATTCAAGGACGTAAGCAATTTGTTGAACCAATAGTAATTTTTCGGATTAATGTGCTGTGTTTGGGTAGTTTCAATTTGCTTTCGGTATTCTCAATTTAATTTTGGTGTTTAATATTAAAGCTACAGTTGTGTGGGATATTACCCGGTGTCCCCAACAATTAGTATTAGAGTCTTGCGGTTCCTCGATTATTGGATATAAGTGTAGATGTGTGAAAGTGCATGTTTAGGAAATGTTTTGGTTAGGAAATACTTGTATTTAATAGTGTCTTTATGATCCACCTCTCTTTCTTGAGAGCTTACCTAGTGCGTTGTTCTTGAATTACACTCATTATTTTGGTATCAAGTGCTTACTATTGAATATTGTTAGTTGGTATTGAAATGACATTTATGTCTTCGTCAAACTCGTCGCCCATGAGGATAGTAATTTAAAATGCAAAGTTTTCGATGGAGTTTTTGATGGAACTGGTCATTTCAGCATGTGGCAAGGAAAGGTGATAGACGTTTTGTTTCAACAAGGTCTAGACATAGCTATTGAAGAAGAAAAACCTGAAGATATGAAGGAGAAAGAATGAAATACTATCAATTGTTAGGTATGCAATACGGTTTGGTCTTGTTTTTCCAAGGATCAGAAGTATAGCTTCAAGAATGAAACTTCTGCATATGTATAGTGGAAAGCATTGGAGGAAATTTTCCTAAAGAAAAGTAGTCAGAATCGTCTCTACATGAAAAAAAGATTGTTTAGGTTTGATTATCAACTAGACACTACTATGAATGAACACAACATAACTTTTAATTAGTTGGTGCAAAACTTACTGAGCTTGGATGAAACCTTCAAAGATAAAGATTTGGCTTTAATGTTCCTATCATCTCTTCCTGATGAATTTGAATATCTTGAAACAGTATTATATCATGGAAAGGACAAGAACCATTAATCAAGTAACCGATGCGTTGTACAGCTATGAGCTTAGGGAAAAAAAACAAAGAAGGAAAGAAATAACAATGTAGCAGATGCATTGGTGGCAAGAGGTCGTTCGAAAAGCCAAAAGTCAACAAGGAGGGAGAGATCGAAGTCAAAGGTTAGACTTGGAAAAGATGAATGTGCCTTTTTTTCATGCGAAAGACTATATGAAACTGAAGAAGAAAGATAAGAACGCGCTAGATGCATGTGTTGCATAGTGAGATACTAGGGACTCTGAAATATCATTGGTTGTTTTACCATCATCTTCTCATTCAAATGAGTGAATATTGGATTCATGTTGCACTTATCATATGTCCTCTAATCGAGAATGGTTTTTCAATTCAGTGGAATTAGATAGAGGAGTTGTTTATATGGGCAACAACAACACATGTAAAAAAATTGGGATAGGTTCAATACAACTGAAAAATCAAAATAGATCAACCAAGGTTCTAATTAATGTTCTATATGTACCCACTTTGAAAAAGAATCTCTTGAAAGGTTCAATTGTTACTATAAGAGATGAAATTTTAAAAGTTACATTTGGAGAACTTGTGGAAGTATGTATTAAGAAAAATAGTTTGTATTACTTCCAATGTAGTACAACTATTGGGGCAGTAGCTGTAGCATCCAGTGATGGCAAGCTAGTTACAACCAAGTTGTCGCATATGCGATTAGACATTCTGATGAAAAATCCTAGCAAATACTAGCAAAGCGAGGACTGTTGAAAGGTAAAAAGGCTTGCAAGTTAGAATTTTGCAAGAATTTTGTCTGAGAAAGAAAAAAAGAGTGAAGTTTGGAACCGCTATCCATAATAGAAGGGTATTTTGGACTATGCTCACTTAGATGTGTGGGGGCCTTCCAAGACACCTTCATTGGGAGAAAACACTACTTTGTAACTTTTATTGATGACTTTTCTAGAAGAGTTTGGGTACATGATGAAAAATAAGGATAAAGTGCTTGGAATTTTCCTTGAATGGAAAACTATGATCGAAAACTGAACTAGCATGAAGATCAATTGATTGATAACAAATAATGGGGAGGAATATAGAAGTGGTTCATTCTTCTACGTATGCCAGAAATATGATATCATTCGACACTTCACAATTGAGGATACATCACAGCAGAATAAGGGTGTCAGAGTGTATAGATCAAACATTGTTGGAGAAAGTTCGATGTATGTTATACAATGCTAGGTTGGGCAAGCAATTTTAGGCTGAGGCTATGACATATATTGGTCTTTTCATTAATCATTTGACATCATTTGCAATAGAGGGAAAAACACCTATAGAGGTATGGTTTGGAAAGCCTACTATTGATTATGATTCCTTACATGTATTCAAATCCACTACTTATTACCATGTGAAAGAGTCAAAATTAAATCTGAGAGCGAAGAAAGGTCTTTTTATGGGAATCACCTTAGAGTAAAAGGATTCTGACTTTGTTGTTTAGACATGAAGAAAATAATCCATAGCAGAGATGTTACCTTTGATGAGTCTACCATGTTGAAAAATGTAACAAGTGAAGATGTTAAGACAAATGGTACTCCACGGTAGGTGTAGTTTAAGCAGATAGTGATTAGTCTAGTTAATAAGTCTGGTTCTCTAACCATATTGGAGGAATCAGAGAATGAAGAGGTTTCAACCTAAGAATCGTTAAATACACCAAAACCACTTGTAATTAAAAGGCAAAGAGAGAAATTGGTAAACCTGTTCATTTAGCTAATATGGAAGCCTATGCATTCCGAGTTGTAAATGATGATATTTCTGTCAGTTACTAAGAAGTGTTGTAGAGCTCTAAAAGTGACAAGTGGAAAAGCACCACGGATGAATTAATACAATCTCTCCAGAAGAATAATACTTGGGAGCTGAAAATTACTGAAGGGTAAGAGAGCAATCATATACAAGTAAGTATACGCAAAAAATAGGGATATCCTATCAAGAAAGATGTTTGCTACAAAGCAAGGTTGGTAGCTAAAGGCTACACTCAAAAGGAATAGAGCCTTCTTTTATTTAGGGAGAAGGGATTTTATTAGCTTGTATATTTGCCAAACCTCGTAAATTTGGTGTGTTCTCTATTTTATTTTATTTTATTTTATTTTATTTGCATTTATTGGTTTTTCTATTGCATTTGATATTTAATAATAATTTTTCAACTTAATTCACTGTGTTTAGGTAGTTTCAATTTGCTTTCGGTGTTCAATATTGAAATTACAATGGCATGGGATATTACTCGATGTCTCTAACATATGAGTTGGCAAATCCTCTCCTTTTAAGACTATGTGAATATAGTTCTTGTTCTTGTTCTTGCTTTTATATTTCACCAAAGTCGATCACATTATCTTAGTAAGCCAAAAGTGAAAAATGATTCTTCGTCCCCTAAAATAAAAAGTTCTAATTAATAATATGTAAATTTTAAGACATTAAAGGTATTAGATATTATTAAATATTGTTTTCTCGTAAAAAAAGAACATGTTTATAATTCTAATAATATATAAAATTTAACTAAAAGTGTAATACCATTTTACTTCCAGCTTAGGGCTTACGCCATGAGGCTGACAAGATCGTGGTCCTAAAATGAAAAATTACATATTTGGTCCTTTAAGTTTTTTAAAATTATTAGTACATGGTAAAATTGTATTTTAGCTCCCAAAATGATAAAAATTCTAATTTAATTCTTTAAAAATTATAAAGTTATAAGCTAATAAAATGATGAAGTTACATTTTAACTCTCATAAAAATATATAACTTAATTCCAACCTTTCCAAAAAAATTTCTAACTTCACCTATGCTCTATGTTAAGGCTCATATAGCTAGTAGGTTGTTAGTCAGTTAAAGAAGTCAATAAGTTGTTGGTTCAGATTGAAGTTGTTAAGAGTAGTTATTTAAAGCTTATATAAACACTCTACAAAGAAGAGGAAAGCATAAATGAAATTCAAGAAGCAAAAACAGAATTCATTTTCCAGTTTAGCTTCTCTACTAATTCTCTTTTCTACAAATCAATTCTAGCATCAGCCTTACCTAGTTTCTAACATGGCATCATTCGCGGGCTGATCTTGGGATCTATGGCCACCACGAATTCCATTGATTTCGCCTCGGTTGAGTCGAGTTCTGCACCGTTCAGTGGTGATCATGTGATAACTTCGTTTCCACGTCATGAAGTTGTTAAGCTCACTGAAGAATCCTACATGCAATGGCAGCAACAAGTGAAGTTAATACTTGACGATTATGGTCTTCTTGGCTTACTTGATGGCACCTTACCTCCATCGACTCGGTTTGTTCTGAATACAGACGGCTCGTTAGCTCTGAATCCATTGGCTTAAGTATTCAAATAGCAAGATCGATTCTTAGCCTCGTGGCTCCTCTCCACGATCAGCGCATCTCTACTACCATCCTTCACTGATGCTAAGTCAGCATGCGACGTTTAGATCACGGCAATGGATCTCTTTGGGCTGACACGGGGTCCAAACAGTCGCATCTGCAACATGAATTACATTCACTAAAGAAAGGTAACATGTCCGTTAAAACTTACGTTGCTCGGATTAAGAATCTTTGTGCTTTGTTGGAGACCTCAGGTTCACGAATTTCAAACTAAAAGAAGACCAAAATCATGCTTGCTGGACTGCCACTGAAGTTCGAGGCCGTCGTCTCCTTAGCCTCACTGTTGACCGGTCTCCTCTCCTTTCACTGCCTCGTCAATGCCCTTGTGGAGTGCAAAAGCCGGCAAAATCGTGCAGTCCAGGAGCTCTCTTTCCATGCGAATCTCGTTGAGCCCGCGCCATTTGGTGGTGGAGAGCTCAGTCTGTGGCTGTCATTCGTCCCCTCGTGGCCATAGAAGGTCATTTTGGCCCCAGATTCAGTGCCAAATCTGTAATCAAATTGGACATCTAGCCCAACAGTGCTACTATCGTTATCACAGGGATTTCGATCTCTCGCCTTCGACGCCTTCGGTGGTGCACCAAGACGGTCCGGTCGCGTCGCGTGGGCTCCGATCCAACGTGGCTCCGGCATATGTGGATGATGGAGATGCTTTGCTTGGGAGAAATGTTGGTGACGAATAGGGCTTCCTCAAGTCAGAACACCTAGGGTTAGCTACTATCCTAATGTTGGGCAAAATCAGTTTCATGTTGGTCAAAATTTGTAACAATTCGGTTAAGACCCTAGTCGGAACAGTGGTTTCAGAACCACAAATCTAAATCAAAAAAAATATTTTAATATTATTTTTCATTCTTATGATATGTGAATTTGTATATGTGAAATTTCTGTGAGTTAAATTATCCGTCTGTGAGCTTAATTTGACAAAAGGACTAAATCGCATAAAAGGTAAAAGTGGCCTTCTATTTGATTGAGTGGCCTAATCGATGTGTCTTCTTTTATATAAGGATTTATGTTGCAATTTTACCATTTGGATTAGGTATGGATGATAATGGAAAAGTGATAGTGGAAATTTTGATGGTTATTAAAAGGTTAAAATTGTAATTGATTAATAAGTTTATTAAAGCTTGTTTAATAAAACAAAATAAGCATGATAGTGAATTTTATTCATCCATCTATCACCAAAAAAATAGAATAAGAAGAAAAGAGAAAGCAAAGCTACGTTTCGGCCCTTGTCTTCCTTGATTCAAGGTATGTTTTTAATCGGTTTTCGATAATTTCTACGTTTTTATAATCGTTGCTTCGTATACTTCAAAACCTATGTCTTAATTTTGAGAATTGATGATGATTTTGAAATTCGTCTTTGATGAACACATGAGTTTTGTGAAGTTTGATGGTGAATTATGAAAGATATATGTTTGATTAACATAGTTGTCTTTGAGTTTTTGATGAATTTGAGTATTTTGGACTTAATTGAGAAAATGATTATTTGAGGGACTAAATTGTGAAATAAATGAAATGTATGGATTGATATGATCATAGTGTATATTCGGCCAAGCATGGGTATAAGCAAATTTGGTGTATTTTGTGATTTTGTGTAATAAGGACTAAATTGTCCAAATGTAAAAATGTGAGGGCTAATTTGTAAATTTCCCTAAATATGTGTTTTCGGATTGAATTGAATGAGTTGTTGAATAAATGGATTAAATTTGAATATGTATATATCAAGAACTGAAGAAAACGGATTTAGATCGCGGAAAGGCGAAAGTTGTCAGATAACTGAATCCGATCGAATATCCGAATCCGAGGTAAGTCTATATACAAATAAATGTATTTGTATTAAATTATGTATATGCACATGAGAATATATTGTTATGAATGTGTATGAAAGGATGAATATATGGATTCCGAGAAAGTATCAAGAAATAGTTAATATCCGAGAAGTCTCGTGTGAACCTAGGAATAGATAGGAATTACATATGTCATGACATAGGTGTCCGATAAGTGATATCATGTCAGACCACGTCTGGGACGTTGGCATCGATATGAGATTTACGTGTAAGACCATGTCTGGGACATTGGTATCGTATTTGATTCGTGTAAGACCCTGTCTGGGACAGTGGCATCGGTATCTAGATACATGTAAGACCACGTCTGGGACTTTGGCATTGTATGACTATTTCGAGCATTCTGAGTATCCTATTAGATTCCGAACGGTTCAACGGGTAAGTTTGAGAAATGAATGACTATGTGAGTTGTACATCCATTTCAGGTACGTTGATATGTATGCTTTGTAATAGCATGAAAGGTAAGTAAGTAGGTGCATTGATGCAAAGGAACATTTGAGAAATATGTATGTTTGAAATATAAGCAAATGAGATGTTTGAGATATGATGAATTGGTAAGCAATGGCAAAACAATTGAGCTAAAAGGATATCCATGTGTTTTGAAATGAAGATATGTAAATGAATCTAAATTGCTATATTTATGAATGATTTTGTGCTAAGTTTATGTAACACTCCTAACCTGTATCCGTCGTCGGATTAGGGTTACGAGGCATTACCTAACTAACCACAGTACTGCACACTCATACAAATCATTTTCGTACATATAGATCACTTAACCAACAAAAGTCCAAGGATGCTTCAAAATTCAAACATATACATACCATTTATTTAATCAAATTTTGAAGCAATTCACATACATCAATGTCAAACTAATTATACTTAATAAACATGCTGTTCGAAGCATACAACCATTATATGCATGTTATTCGAATACCTAGTTTATAAGTCAAGCATATTTCGATTTATAAACCAAGCACATATTTTACAACATTCATTTATGAACCATTTCAAACATTACCAAAACTTTACAAAGTTTACTTGACCAACATTGTCCATCTTTATACACATTAGCTGAATCAAGACATACCCAAATTCTTATTAAAGATTCTGTCATATACTTATTCCTCCATGTAACCCTCTTTTAACCTACCTTTGAATCAATTGTCAAGCTCATCACCTAAGCCGAATTAAAACATTCCATATTGCAAACATATCAAATACACAACACTTATATATCTATATAAGTATAATACTATATTCGAATATTCATATGATTATTATTATTCATCAATCTTAAAAGTAAAATCTCCATACCATAGCAATATCCACACTTAACAATGATAACAAAATTTAATGATAACAACTACTAAACATTTGTATACATACATTATTATCGAATCACTAGGTAATTCATAACCATCAATTAAAACTCATACATCAATCCTATGGAAATCATTGAATCAATAATTATATATCAAACCCTAATCGCATTTCATAACAACTTCCACTACTATATCATTATGCATATACCAACTACATTACACATAAATATATGTACATACCATGATCGAAATTTTTGCATAAATTTAAATATCATATCTAGCCATTTTCGCATGGGTTAGTAATTACAACTTCAAAACGAACCCAAAACAAGATAGCCTATACATGCCATAGTTTCAAAATTTCAATTTATAAAATACCAAAATGAGTCGATAGTGTGATAGACTTGACGATGATCCCCGAGCTCGTAACTAAAACTTCAAAATCTATAAAATAATCAAATAAACATACAGTAAGCTAACATAGCTTAGTAAGTTATAAGCAATTTCAAAACAATGTATTTAATATTAAAAAGAGCAACTCACACATTTCATAGCCCATAATGCCAAATATCTCATCATTTAATAATAATATTCATCTAAGTTTAAATTTCTCCTCTTACCTCAAACAACTATACGAATATATATATAAAATACCGAAATTCATACTCACTATTGAACCTTATAAATTTCATATAAATACACATGATTCGGTATTATCATTTCAACAACTAAATTTACTTACCATTCATATGATAGTATATCATTTCAAACCCGATCATTATACATACCATTTAGTATGATAAATAAATATTACATATAAAATGTCGACAACCTGTACATTTCATGCCACAACATATTAACGTATCACATGCTTAATGTTGGCATATTAATACCTTGCACGTTCAATGTCGAAATTCTTGTAACGTATCGCACACTTAGTGTCATTACTTTAACTTCTCACATGATTAGTACTATACAACCGATTTAGCACACTTAGTGCTCGGTATTTAAGCTCGCACACAATAAGCTCATAGACCGATTTCATACACTTAGTACTCGGTATATAAGTGCGCACACTTAGTGCTCATTAACCGATTTCGCACACTTAGTGCTCGGTGTATAAGTTCGCACACTTAGTGCTCATTGAACCTGTTACTCACTTCAATAAACACTTATATATATATACAAATAATTTAGCTCATTACCTCTATATATATCAACTCCACATTCGGCTATTCTAATAATACACAAGTATACATCACATTCGGCCAAATTCATCTCTTAAATCAATGTCACAATAGCTATATTATTAACTTATACTTATACTTCACATTCAAATAAATTCATCCTCCAACCAATACTACATTCGACATTAACATTTTTGCACATATTTACCTCTATTAAATTCATGTACTTCATTATAGATAAAAATTCAATTCAACCCAATTGCTTAAAACTTACCTCGAGTATCGACGGACTGGTTTTCCGACTATTCAATTATCTTCGCTTTTTCCCGATCCAATCCCGATCCTTTTTGTTCTTGATCTAATAAATTTCAAATTTAACTCATTCAAACATATTTTCATTCAATTTACTCCAAAAACACATAAATGGGCAAATTACTATTTTACCCCTGACATTTACAATTTTTATAATTTAGTCTCTATTGCACCAAAACACAAATACTCAAAATTTGGCTATACTTCTTTAGGGTCAAATTTTCATAGTCCTAATACAAACTCATACATTTCATTTATTTTTCATTTTAGTCCCTCAAAATTTTATTTTTGCAATTTAATCCAAATTATTCAATTTCATCAAAAATTCAAGAACAAAACTTGTTAATCTATCTCACAAAATCAATATTCCATCATCAAACCACAAAAACAACAAGCTTTCTTCAATGGCAATTCACAAAATATACAACAATTTCAAAATTTCAAGCATGGGCTAGCTAAATCACATAACAACGATCTCAAAATTGTAAAAATTATTAAAAACCAAGCCAAACACTTACCTTAATCAAGCTCAAGCATGGCCGAATGGAGCTAAGTCTTTTTCTTTCTCTTTTCTTTTATTTTCGGTCAAAACAAGAAGAAGATGAACAGTTTTTCATCTTTTATCTATTATATTATTATCACATATATTAAAGTAATACATTATAACATATAATATAATAAAAATCTCAAATCACTATTACATGCAAATCATGACCAGCCACTATATCCATTTTATGGTCAATTTGCTACTTTAAACCTCTAATTTATAAAGACATCATCAATTCAGTACTTGCACATTTAACCACCAAATTTTCTTTTTATACGATTAAGCCCTTTTTCACAATTAATCACCAAAACGATCAAATTTTAATACGAAATTTTCACACACACCAATTCACACATAATAAGCATAGAAAATAATATTAAAATATTTTTTTTAACTCAGATTCGTGGTCTCAAAACCACCGTTCCAATTAGGGTCAAAATCGGACTGTTACAGTTTATTTGTATATGGCTTACTAAGCTTTTGAAAGCTTACTTTGTGTGTTTTGTTCTGTTTTATAGATCGTCAAAGCTACTGTAGGCTCGGGACCATCGAGGATCGTCATCACACTACTCAACCTTACTTTGTTGTTTTTTGAAAGTATATATAGCTAAATATGGCATGTATAAGCTAGTTATTTTGGAACATGTTTGAGATGTGTAAATAGCCATGTGATGTGGCTAGATAAATGTTGAAAATGTGCATGAGTACTTATGATATATGAAGCATGTTTTGGTATGGCTTGATGGCAATGAATTGGTCTTATGAATGGTAAGTTTATTGATGAATTGATACCATAATGATTTGGTGAAAATGTGAATGAAACATGCTTGGTTTTATAAGTGAATTGGTTGGATTATTTAGTATATAAATGGCATGTTTAGAAATGAGGTTGAATGGGATAATATGTTGATTAGTTAACATGATTTTTGGTTGCCAATTGTGTATGAGATAATGCTTATTTGAGATTGTAGGGTTGACCCATGTGTGGGTGGCATTGTGGCCTTGAAAATGGCCTATATTTGCCCACACGGTTGAGTACACAGGCATGTGACTAGCCGTGTGGTTAAGCCAGTAGCGACCACGGGTAAGGTACACGGGCTTATCCACGGCTGTGTGGACAAGGCAGTATGTATGCCTTGTTTTGACACAGCTTAGACACAAGGGCGTGTCTGAAGGCCGTGGGAGGCACACGGCCTGCCCACACGGACGTGTAACCTCTGTAAATTTGAAAAAGTTTTAAATTTTTGAGAATTTTCGTATGTGTTCGGCTTAGTTCTGGCCCTATTCTAAAGCATGTTTGAGGTCTCGTGGACCTACTTAAGGGACACTTTGATGTGACTGACCTAGCTATGATATGAGATGCCTGTAAAAGTTTTTGATCTGTCCGGTAATGCCTTTAACTCTATACCGGCGATGGTTATGGGTTAGGGGTGTTACAAAATCAGTTTCATGTGGGTCAAAATCAAACTTATGGAATGGCCGACTATTGCTATGGACAATCAGCACATGGGCCACAAATAATGTTGGACAATATGCCCAGGCCGAATGGGCCACCTGAATGGGCCACCTGTAGTTGGGCATGAATTTGGCCAATTTAGGTGTGAATTTGGGCAGCAAATTGGGGTACCTTATGGACAAAGGTCATGCGATAAAAGGTCGAATGTTGCAATGGCTGGTGGTGACTCAGTTTCATAGCACACGAAACCACGAGCCCGAGTATATTTAGGCTCTGATCCGTGCTTTGGGCTTCCCCGACTTGGTGATCTGCATGCCTCTAATTATTCCGACACGTACGAGTCTCACATTAACACTGCTCAAGTCGGTTCTAATGATGGTGCAAATGATTCTTACATTCCCATACCTATCGGTACCACGTCCTGGTACTCTGATTCGGGTGTAAGTCACCATGTTTGCCCGGACCCAACGGCGCTTTGTGGCACCACCCCATACTCAGGTATGTCTTCTCTCTTAATGGGTGATGGCACCCCTGCTCAGATTTCATCGATCGGTAATGGTATTTTACCCAATCCATCTATATTTCTACGTTTATCAAATGTATTGTGTGTGCCAAGTATACAAAAGAATCTCTTGTCGGTATCTCAATTTGCCAATGATAATGAAGTGTTCTTTGAGATTCATCCTACATATTGTGTTATCAAGGACATAAAGACGGAGGAGATCTTGCTGAAGGGCCACATACGTGACGGATTATATCACTTTCTGGTGCCTGTTGAAGCTCCATTCACTTCTCACACGAAGGTTCAAAATAAGGTTATGGAATGTTCTGTATTTGACCTGTGGCATAATCGTCTTGGCCACCCGTCTGCTTCTGTTGTTAAGAGTGTATTAGAAAAATCTAATATCAATTTTAATAAAGGTTGTGCTGGTCGTATCTGTACCGCGTGTCAAAAAGGAAGGTCACGTAAATTACCTTTCTCTATGTCTACTACAGAATATCAACCATTTGAATTGATTGTATCTGATCTTTAGGGACCCGAGGCCGTAGCCAGTGATAATAAATGGTACTACATGTCATTTATTGATGTATGCACTAGGTTTACATAGATCTATTTTCTAAGTCAAAAGTCTCAGGTGTTAGAATGTTTCATCCGCTTCTAGCAACTGATCAAGACGCAATTCGATAAGCCCATCAAACAACTTCAGAGCAACTGGGGTGAAGAGTACTAGACATTTACGTCTGTTCTGGCATCTCAATGGATTGTTCACCGATTAACTTGTCCTTATACTTCTGAACAAAATGGAATTGCTGAACGCAAGCATCGACACATTGTGGAAATGGGCATCACTCTATTAGCTCAAGTAAATCTATCCATGGAATACTAGGGATACATATTTTGTTGTGCGGTGCATCTCATCAATCGTTTTCCCACTACGGTTCTACACGGACAGTCTCCATTTATGGCTCTGTATGGTCATGATCCCACCTATGATCATTTACGGGTTTTTGGCTGTTGTTGTTATCCTTACTTACGTCCCTATGCGACACGAGCTGGAGTTTAGATCACAACCTTTCACCTTTTTGGGTTACAGTACTCAACACAAAGGCTATCAATGTCTTCTTCCGAGTGGAAAGATTCTTGTGTTAAGACATGTTGTTTTTTTATGAAAGTAAATTCTTATCATCTAACGATAAATCCGAAAGTTTGAATCTGGAATCTGGGGTGATTGTTTCAACAGCTATTCCTCTCGTTCGGAAAGTCTCCGCATGTCCAATGGACCCCTCAACATAGTCGTTAAATCTCTCTAATTCGTCATCAACTGGAAATGTGTCATCTTCGCCTGGCTCGCTTTCGACTGGCCCTACTAGTACGCATGAACCTAGTCCTCCAACTACTGGTGATGCTGTTGATTCAACCAGACTTACAGGAGATGTTTCGTCCTCATCCCGTGGCTTAAACCACATAGTGTCTGAAGCCAACACTCATCCAATGGTGACTCGAGCTAAGGCAAGCATTTTCAAACCCAAAGCTATGGTCGTTAAAGTTATAGAACCATCCACAATAGTGGAGTGTCGAAACCACCCTTTTTTGAGAAAGGCGGGAATCCAACTTGGGTTTTGAAGATCAACAAAACGGGAGTCGTCACCAATCTTTTTTTACTAGGTGTGATCGAGTCACCACAAAAAGTGGTTATTTTAAATAAACAGTTTGATGTATCAAAACAACGATTTTGGTCTATGAAATTCAAAGAAATAGGTTCAGGAGTCAGTTACGCACGATGAAGGGTTAGCACCCTCGATACGCCCAAAATTGGTACCTAATTGATTATCTAATGTCTTAATGTCGAAAATTTGAGAAGATTTGAAAATACAATCCTCTTTAAAAGAACGTGAACAAATCGAAAGTGGATGATAAGACATTCTTATTTCCAAGAGATAAAATGTCGTACTCAGTAAGTTAGGGCACAACATTTCAAATTCTCGAAATTAAACTTGTCTCTTGACTTTAAAATTCAGATTCGAGTTCGAGGAGGATATCCCATTATTTGACAAATGAGAAACCGAAACTCAGTAAGTTAGAGCTCGATCTCTCGAAATTCTAAATACGGGACGTTACCTTCGTTTTAAAAATCTTATCTCAAATAACAAAACATCACATCCAATGCTTTAGGACACGACATTTCGACTTTTCGAGAATAAGCTTTTTGTTAAAAAAGGCATTTGTTTTAAAAGGATATTCGGTCATTTAGATTAAACGAAGAAAATCACAACCCAATACTTTAAGGCACGATCTCTTGAATTTCTAAACTCACGAATATTACTTTTATGAAACCCTTTTTTATGAATTTTTAAAAAAATAAACAAAATAAAATGCTAAATTGCGATTCAAAACTATTGATCTCTTGAAATGACGAAAACGAGAAATTAACAACACATGATAATAAAAGATGCAATAATAAAACAAAAATAAAAGGATAACATTAAAATAATAATGATAAATAAAAACAAAAAGATGTTAGTAATGATAGAGACAATTATAAATACAATAATAATAGTAATAATAATAGTAGTCCAGCAAATATAATAATAATAATAATGATACCATAATAAAATAATAATAATAATACAAAATATGTACAACATAATAATAATAATAATAATATAATAATAATAGTAATAGTAATTAGTATAGTAATAATAATAAAATAATAATAATAATACAAAATATGTACAACATAATAATAATAATAATAATAATAATAATAATAATAATAATAGTGCGGTTAAAGTTAATAATGATACTATAATTATAAAGATGAATAAAAAGGACCAAGTTAAAGTCAAAATAGAATTAAGGGGCCGAAATCATAATAAATAAAAATAAGTGATGAAAAAGGAGGAATATGGACTTAAATGAAACATGTGTGAAGCGAAGAGGGTCGAATAGGCAAATTTCCCAGGCTCTGATGCACCGCGTTTCGACGTGGACCGAAATAGAACCAACGTGAAAGTATTGGGCTAAATTAAAAAAACAAATAAACTGAATTGAAAAGGCCGAAATGGCGGAAGGGCTAGAAGCGCAAATAGCCCAAAAGTTATAGAAACACGCGGATCCCTTATCCCTTGGGTCGGGTTCGGGTTGGCCTCCCTAAAACGATACCGTTTTGGCGTCTGGGGAGGCCATTCAAAACGGCGTCGTTTCTATTTATTATAAAAGAAAAAAAAATTTCAAACTGTTCCTTCTTCATTTGAGCAGGATGAGAGAAAGAAAAAAAGCTTAAAATGCTCTCCCCCTTTTTTCGATTTCAGATCCAGGTCCGGTCGTTAGACCGCCACGAGGCCACCGCCGGCGCCGTCGCCGGCCACCGCAGAATTCGTAAAGGTAAGCTTTTCTCTTCTTCTTTTTTTGATACTATATAAATATAAAAACCTTTTTTAGAAGAAAATAAAGAAAATAGATTTACAAATGTAGATTCGGAAAAAGTATAAAAGAGAAAAAATAGACTATCAACCTTAACGCTCTGTACTTTTCCTTCGATTGTTTGTTGTATACTCGTGTTAATCCCTCTTTTTAGATGTTTGCAACTGTTTTGGTTGAAAATTCTCTTGTATTCTCTTGATAAAAAAAGGTCCCAACTACAATGTTTTCTTTTGGTTTTTATAACCGAAATTCAAGGGAAAAAAAAGGAAATAAAATACAATATATTCTTATCTCTCTGCCATTACTGTTTATCTTGTTTTGCAGGTGTGGTGGAGTGGTGGCCGACAGAGGCAGGTGCGCGCATGGGTGTTGCGGCGCAAGTGGGCAGCGTGAAGGCCCTAGTGGGTTGCGGCCCTAGGGTTTTCAGAAACCCTAGCTTCTTCCAAAAATTTTTAGCTTTGGGGCCTATTGAGTTGCTTGTATATTGGGCTGGAATTTTGTAAATAGATTGGACTGTTTTATTTGTTTTTTTTTTGAGCTTCGGGTTTTAATTGGTAATTTGGGCCGGGCAAAAATTGGTTATTACATAGAGGCTTTCTCCTCTGCGGAGTGGCGTGCTGCCCCCAGGCCGAGTATGATGCCCTTATTCGCAACTCTACCTGGGAGCTTGTTCCTCTACCATCAATCGGGTGCAATTGGTTGTTCAAGATTAAGAGAAATCCTGAAGGTACTATTGCTCAGTGAAAGGCCAGATTAGTAGCCAAAGGTTGTTCTCAAGTTCCTAGTTGTGACTTCAAAGAAACATTTAGTCCGGTTGTCAAGCCTGCTACTATTTGTGTTATTCTATCCATTGCCGTGTCAGGAGGGTGGTCTCTTCGACAGTTCAATGTGAACAATGCCTTCTTAAATGGGGAATTGGATACTGAAGTGTTTATGCAACAACCTCTGGGTTATATTCAATCTGATTTGACTGACAAGCCGCTTGTGTGTCGCCTGAAGAAAGCATTATATGGTCTCCATTAGGCACCTCGTGCCTGGTTTGAAAAGCTGAAGCAGTTTCTTATGTTGATTGGATTCGTCGTTTCAAATTTTGATGCATCTTTGTTTGTTCGAATCTAGTCTGACTCCACTCTCTAGGTCTTGGTGTATGTCGATGACATTATTGTTACTGGGAGCCTGGCTACTGCAATTGAATTGCTTACACTATAAACCGGATATGTCAATTTATGCATAGCCCTACCAATGTTCATATGGCTGCACTAAAATACATTTTGTGGTACCTATGTGGTACCATTGATTTTGGAGTTAGTTTTTAGCCATCTGCTCATTTGTCGTTGAGTGCGTATGCCGATGCCAAATGGGGGCCCGATTTTGATGATCATCGGTCAACTTCGGGGTACTGTGTTTATTTTGGATCCACCTCTGTTTCTTGGGGGTCTAAGAAACAACAAGTGGTCGCTCGATCTACGGTTGAGGCAAAATACCGAAGCCTTGCCGCAGCCACTAGTGAAGTTACCTGGCTCCTTTCGTTACTTCAAGAACTACAGGTCAAGTCTGATGATACTCCTACTGTTTGGTGTGATAGCTCTGGTGCAGTAGCTATCGCAGTTAACCTTGTTTTACATTCGAAGTTCAAGTACGTTGAGCTGGACCTGTTTTTTGTCCGACAAAAAGTCGCGGATAGGTCTATTACGGTAGGCGAGGTTCCAGCCTGTGACCAATTAGCTAATATCCTTACCAAGTGACTATCGGCAACGTATTTTGCGTGTTTTCGTACTCTTATTCGAGTCTTACCTACAAAGAAGCTAGGTGAATGTTAAGGCTCATATAGCTAGTAGGTTTTTAGTCAGTTAAAAAAGTTAGTAAGTTGGTTTAGATTGAAGTTGTTAAGAGTAGTTATTCAAAGCTTATATAAACACTCTACAAAGAAGAGGAAGGCAGAAATGAAATTCAAGAATCAAAAACAGAATTCATTTTCCAGTTTAGCTTCTCTACTAATTCTCTTTTCAACAAATCAATTCTAGCATCAACCTTACCTAGTTTCTAACACTCTAGCTTTAATTTTTATTTTTATTTTTATTTTTATTTTTATTATAGATAATATATATTACGAATTGTTGAGCATAGAGACCTTTCACACATAACTCCATAGAGAGAGACACAGCTAATGAAACTTCCTGACTTTAATGCCTCTCTTTATGATAACAAAACTTATTTGCATTCATGAATGTCTTTTAATTTAAATGATACATCAATACGTTATCATGCCTTCAATTAAACTCAAAACTTAAACGAAGCATCTAATAATACCTTCCATCAAACTCATAACTAAATGAAGCTTTAATGTCATTAATATGAAAATTACTTGCTTTCCATGAAAGACATAAATGATCACAATTAGTAAGAAACTTTAAGTAAAGAACGAAAAACATTGGATAATGCTAAGTGTTTAGTTGCTCTCTTGGTGAAGTTCTAAATCATCCATCCCTGAAGCCACTTTGTCAAATATTTATTGTGATATTATAAAACAATTTTAAGACCTCAAAATCCAAAAAAAAAAAAAAAAACTATTATTTTGAAATGCTCTATTATATTGTTAAATGTTTTAAAGATCTTTAAAATCTTTTCTGATGAATTAAGGATTTTAATTTGAAAGATCCATCCCCACAAAATTGATCCTCAAACGAAAGACGGATCCTACAAAGTTCCAAATTTTTATTTGATCCCTAACAGCTATAAAATGACTAGATTTTATTTCCTTGGTATAAATAAAGCTTAGCACCCCTTCAAAAATAAGAGGATGGCAAACCAAGCAAGCAATCAAGAAAGATAGTCGTTTTTCATTGAATATATTTATACACGTTTCATTATATAGCTAACAATTTGTAAACACACGTTGCTTGTTGAGTCTTGAAAGCAAGAACCGTTTTTATCAATGTTGTTAGAATCAGATCAAATTGATCAATTGAATTTGAAATCAGTGTTTTGATCAAAGGTGCATAATCGGGAATAGAGCAAACCATTGTGCACCAATAAAAAATCGAGAATCAATACAAAAAAAAAATCTAGCAATTCAACAAGTTCAACCAGTTATGATTTTTTTTTGTATTTTTTTTATTAATTATTGTTGAATGGGTGGTGTGACCAGTTTGATCAGAAGTTTAATTTTTAGACATTGTAGAATATAAGGGGAATTTTATCTTAGCCAATACAAAAAGATGTTGGAACATTTTCAAATATTTATAGTGTTCCAATAACTATAAATGAATAGGTATAATTAATCAAAAGTTATATTATTTGATTTTTTGAAAAAGAATTATAACTATTTAAATAATATTATTTGAATAGTTATAATATTAAATAAATAATTATGTGTTTATTTTAAAAACATTATTATTCAGAAAGACACCTATTGGAAGATGTATCTATGAAGAGACATGAAAATTCTTATAAATAGGAATGAGATTTCATTTGGAAATCACACCAACAAATTCTAATATTCTTTCTTTCCTTTCTTCATTTTCTAATATTATTAAATTATTCTATAAAGTACTACTGTAGAAATCCTTTGTAGAAATTGAGTTTCTTGTTATACATTGCTCAGTGCGAAGTGGACTATTCTCGTCAGTGCAAAACGCAAATAGTCATTGGCTTTATTGTATCCTCGAAGTTAATTTGCTTGGAACTCATTTGCACACCGAAGATAGGTGGGGGCAAATATAACCTTAAAGATAGTGGTTTGATGCACGCCTTGGAGCATTGTCCTATTTCTTTTTTTTTTGTTCGACTTTCGTTCATGTATTCGAGATTTTCCACACCGAATATTTTTACTAATAATTTTAAGGTTATATTTGTAACAACTCGATTTTGGGCCTAGTCGGAACAGTGGTTTTGGAGCCACAAATCCTACGAGGAAAATCTTATTTTTATTATATTTTTATGGTCTACGATTTCACAAAATAATTTTGTGAAAATTTCGTTCAAAAATTTCGACGTTTGGGCACTCAATTTAGTCAAAAGGACTAAACTGTAAATAGTGCAAGTTGAGTTCCACATGTTAGAAGTGTCCAATTTCTATGAGATTTTAAATTGGAGGTCCTTAAATGGTAATTAGACCATTGGTTAAATTGTTGGACAAAAATGGACATGAGATAAGTGAAATAGGATATTTTTAAGTTAGGGGAATTTTTGTAATTTGGTAATTAAATGGACTAAAAGAAAAATAAAAGCCAAAAACCCTTGTCCATCTTCTTGCTTGGCCGAATTTAGCATGGGGGAAGCCATGGATAGGGTTTTCAAGCTTTCAAGCTTAATAATAAGTGCATCCAAGCTCCGTTTTTAATGTTCTTTACATTTTTGAGATCCCCGTAACTCGATTTAGCTATTTCTACCATTATTTTGAGCTAGGGCTTGTGTTTAAAAATTTACCCATGGATGGCATGCATGTGCTTTGATGTCTAATGGTAGAATATAAATGCTCGGTGTGTATTAAACGACTTTTACTAACTGATTTTCGATGAAATCGCATAAAATGAATAGTTTGTAAAAAGTTGAAAAATGTATGAAAATGTGTGAATGAATGCAAATTTTGGACTGCTATAGTTATGAAAATAGTTCGGCTAGGCCTAAAATACAAGGAAATTGAATAAAAATCATTTTATGAGCCTAGGGGCAAAAGTGTAAATATGATAAAATTTAGGGGCAAAAATGTGATTTTTCCATAATATGATTTTTGGACTGAATTGAATAGTTTAATAACTTAATAAGTCAAATGTGATATTTTAGATAAAGAAAATGAGTTTCGGACTTAGAACGGGGGAAGACGAATATTGGACGACTCGGTCCCTTTCGCCATTTTAAGTTGAGGTAAGTTCGTGTGTAAATAATATAACATTATATTATGTATTTAATATTTTGGTATTGCATGAATTGTATATATATGTTTCTACGAATTGAATTGATGATGATTTGGCAAAGAATCGAAGAATGAGAATCACAGTTGAACCTTAGGAATAGAAAGGATACCTTGTCATGACATTAGATTAACAATGTCCCGTATAAGACCATATATGGGATATGGCCTCAGCACCGAATTGAGATCTCGTGTAAGACCATATCTGGGATATGGCATCGGCATCGAATAGTGATCCCGTGTAAGACCACGTCTAGGACCTGGCTTCGGTATGAAATCGTGTAAGACCATGTCTGGGACATGGCATCAACATACGATCTCGTGTAAAACCATATCTGGGATATGGCGTCGATATCGATATAAGACCCGTACAAGACCATATCTGGGATATGGCATCGGCATCGTCATACGATCTCGTGTAAGACTATATCTGTGATATGGCGTCGACATCAATATGAGATCTCGTATAAGACCATATCTGGGATATGGCATCGGCATTGACATGCGATCCCATGTGAGACGATATCTGGGATATGGCATTGGCATCTTATTATGTGTATGACAATTTCCGAGTATCCTTTGATATTCCAAGTGGTACAACCCGATAAAGAATTAACGTTTATGTTAAAGACGGGAAAATGGCGAAAGTGTAAATGAATGTGAATATGTGACGATTAAGTGCAAGTATATGTATGTATACACTCATGAGCAATGTGCTAAAGATGTGATCGAATTTTGGTAAGAATGTAAACGAGTAAGTTATATCTATGAGAATGACCTTGTGATTATAAGTCCATGCTTATGATGCATGAATATGTGGGAAATGTGATTGATGATCATGTGTGAGGCTTTTAAGCCAAATTCAATTGAGAAATGAAATGTTCAAGTCTTCGTTGTTGATGTATAGGTTAAATTGGCCAATAAATGGCTTGTAAATATTTGATGATGACTAGCTATTAGCTGGCTAACTATGGATATACTTCAATATTATATGTGTGTAAATGAGAATTAATACAAAGAAAACATGATAGAATAAATTAGCAATAAAATAGTTTGGACAGCAGCAGTTGTATCACTTTTAAAATTCACCAAAAATGGTGGAAATTGAATAAGATATGAAATTAAAACTTATTTGAGTCTATTTTTTCATAAAATAAACGGTGTAAGCAAAATAATTTCATATTATGAGATATTTGAATTTTTATAAGACAGGGTCAGAGTGATTTCATAATCCCCTGTTCTGACTTGAGAAATTCATTAAAAATTTAAAAAAAAATAATCAAGAGATAAAATTTATATGCTTGAATTTCTTAACGAGTATATTTTCAAGAGAAACAAATAGGAACGTCATTCAAGTTCTGTACCACGAGAAAATAAATTTTTAGTGAAGAGGGTCAGAACTGTCAGACAGCGAAATAGGGGAGACTTTAAAGAATAAACTGTGCTGATTGGCTGAACCAAAAAATTCTGGAAATGTTATGGTAAGAAGACATGTGAGCCTAGTTTCAAGGAAAATTAGAGGATCTTAATTTGGAGTTCCGTAGCTCTGGATAAAAATAATTTAGACATCAGAATTTCAGTAGACAAATCAAGATGAACATAAATGAATTGTGAAATTTTATGCAATTATGATTGTATTACCTTGAGAACATATTGTGAGAATTGGTGAAAAACATGTTAATAAGTTTCTTATTATTTGCATACAAACTTACTAAGCATTGTAGATTACTCCCTTCCTCTCTCATATCTTATAGGGTTTTATGCTAGCTCGAGTTGGAGATCATTGGAGATGCTATCACACTATCAAGCTATCATCGTAAGGTAAAAGTGAATACAAACCTCTTAAGTTGATGGCATGTATAGGGACTTATTCAATTGTGTATGTGTCATTTGATTTGGCCAAATGTGTTCGTTCATAATGGTAATATGATTCATTTTGTATATTGCCATGAGATGTGGCTCATATTGGTTAATAAGTTAAAATGCCTATTTATATGTGTGTGCTTATACTAAAGGTTTCATGTGATGTGGTTATGTGTGTTTGGTATGGATGGATTGAGGATGTGTTGATGACAATCATGGCATGAAAGTTTGATAAGTTTAAGCTAGGCAAAGTATGGTGCCTTACACATGAATAATATTATATGAATTCGCTATGATCATGACTTGTTTGATGGTGTTTAAGTGCTCAATTATGCCATGAAAGATGCCATTGAAGTTGTGTTTAAGTATGTGCAAATGAGGGTGCCAAATGATTTGGTAAATAGTCATTTTCTTGGCCACACGGGCAGATACATGGCCGTGTGTCTCAGCCGTGTGGAGGACACGGCCCCGGGACATGGGCATGTGCCTAGGGCGTGTGTGCATCTATTTTTTGGAATTTAATTCGCCACACGACCTAAGCACAAGGGCATGTGACTTGGCCGTGTGACCCTCTTTTGTTGATGACGTCATAAACAGGAAGTTACATGGACTGAGGACACACGGGCGTGTGTGACCACACGGGCGTCTCCCAAGCCACACGGGCGTGTGACCTCTGTTTTGATGAAAAAAATTTTAAGTCTTCTTAAAGTTTCCTAAGTTCTCGGTTTAGTCTCGTACAGTTCCTAATGATTATTTTGGCCCTCGTGGGCCCATATAAGGGACGATTTGCATGTGAATGGGTGATTTTAAATTAAATGAAATTTTATAGCCCAGTTTTGTATAAATGTTTATGTTTAAGTCCGGTAATGCCTCATATCATATCCCGGCATCGGACACAGGTAAGCGGTGTTACAATATTTCATGATGACTACCACAACACATGAAAGTGGAACACTAAGGGAGTTAGCTTCCAACTTTTTCAAACTTGATTGGTTTGATGGTGGCAATTTTTGACGATGGCAAAAAAAGATGCATTTCTTATTATCAACTTTGAAGATTGTTTATGTTTTGGATACTCCAAGACCTGAAGAAAATGAAAACAAATTTGTTGCTGCAACCTGAGAAAGGTAAAATTGGGACAATACTGATTACATGTGCATGGGCCACATATTGAATGGTTTATCTGATGGTTTGTTCGACACCTGCCAAACGAGGTCACCGCTAAAGAATTATGGGACAAATTGGAGATAAGATATATGATTGAAGATGTTACAAGTAAGAAATTCATTGTCAGTCGTTTCAATAATTATCAAATGGTTGATGGTCATTCTGTTATGGAACAATCCTGTGATATTGAAAAGATGTTGAATCAATTCAAGCAATATGATAAGAAAATGGATGAAATGATTGTTGTATCCTCCATAATATACAAACTTCCTCCATCTTGGAAAGACTTTAAAAGAAGTCTAAAACATAAGAAAGAGGAAATATCTCTTGAGGCTTTGACAAATCATCTTTGTATTGAAGAAGAATATCGAAAGCAAGATCAGAACCTAAATTTTGAAAATGTCAAAGTGCATGTTATGGAGGAAGTACAGACTGCTAAACCATTCAAGAGAAAGTTCAAACAAACTGATATAGCACCTAAGTACAAAAAGAAACAAAAGGGCTCATGTTATCACTATGGTAAGCCGGGACATTTCAAGAATGAATGTCGATTTTTAAGGAAGAAATCATCTTCTAGGTCTGATAATAATGAAATGTTCGTTGCAATGATATCTGAAATTAATATGGCACAAGGTGATAATACATGGTGGATTGATATCGGAGCAACCAAACATGTGTGCAAAGACAAAAGCATGTTCACAAAGTTCACACAATGTGAAAATGACAATGTCTTGTACATGGGAAATTCTTCCACCACAACAATCAAAGGTAAAGGGTCTGTTGAACTACAATTCACTTCTGGAAAGGTTTTAACCTTAAATGATGTGTATCATGTACCAGAAGTTAGGAAGAATTTAGGGTCTGGAAGTCTGTTAAATAAGTTTGGTTTCAAAATTGTTTTTGAGGAAGATAAGTTTATTTTGTCTAAGGGAGGAATTTTTGTAGGGAAAGGGTATATGTATGAGAGTATGTTCAAACTCAATATTATTAATAAGAATAAAAATACTATTTCTGCTTATATGGTTGAATCTTTTTGTTTATGGCATTAAAGATTAGGTCATTTGAATTATAAAAAATTGAATGATATATATAAGTTAGATTTAATTTCTATTTTTAATAATAATATTAAAAAATGTAATACATGTATGTTGACTAAACTTACAAGAAACCCTTTTCCTAAGGTTAAAAGGAAAACAAATTTGATACATAGTGATTTATGTGATATGCATAATACTCCTACATGAGGTGAAAAGGAATATTTTGTTACTTTTGTTAATGATTGTTCTAGATATTATTATGTATATTTATTGCATTCAAAAGATGAAGCGCTTGATAAATTTAAAGTTTAAAAATATGAAGTTGAACTTCAGTGTGAATCATTCAAGTGCTTAAGATCGGATAGAGGTGGAGAATGCTATAATCCAAGTTATTTTGAATCCACTGGAATTGTCCATCAAGGTTCATCTCCTTACACACCACAACAAAATGGTGTAGCTGAAAGGAAAAATAGAGTCTTGACTGAAATGATAAATTCAATGTTTTCATATTCAGATCTTGGATAAGGTTTTTGAGGAGAAGCTGTTCTAACAACATGTCATATATTGAATAGAGTTCCTAATAAGAAAACTAAAATAACCCCCTATGAACAATGGAAAAAAAGGAAACCAAACCTTAATTATTTGAAGGTTTAGGGTTGTAGAGCTACCGTCAAAGTTCCAACACCTAAACGTAAAAAGTTAGGTGAAAGAGGAATTGAATGCATATTTATAAGATATGCACATAATAGCAAGACATAAAGGTTCATGGTAATTGAACCAAATGATTCAATTTCAATTAATATTGTTCTTGAATCAAGAGATGCTATTTTTAATGAAAATAGATTTAAGTCTATTTCAATACAATTACAACCACAACAATTGATTCATTCTTCAAATGAGAATGAGATTTCATTGGAACAAATTGATAATAATGATGAATCTTGTCAAGAATTAAGAAGAAGTAAGAGGATTAAAAAGGTCAAAGATTTTGGACCAGGTTTCATTATGTTTCTTGTAGAAGGAAAAGGTGAAAGTATATGCAATAAGATACCTTATTGTTATAATATGAATTCCAATCCTATTACATTTGAAGAGGCACTGAAATCTCAAGACTCTGCTTTTTGGAAAGAAGCAATAAATGATGAGATGGATTCAATAATTGGAAATCAAACTTGGATCTTAGTTGATCTTTCACCGAGTTTCAAACCAATAGGTTGTAAATGGATCTTTAAAAAGAAAATGAAGGTCGATGGAACCATTGATAAATTTAAAGCAAGATTGGTAGCCAAAGGTTTTACACAAAAAAAGGTATTGATTACTTTGATACCTATGCTCCAGTAAGAATTGCTACAATTAGACTCTTAATATCACTTATGTAACATCCTAGATTAGGGGTTATGCGTTCGTGCCTAATTCATGAGTTAGTAGGTTTTGGCAGTGTTGGAAGTGTATTAAGGGTTTTTAGAATTCTAGGATGGAAGAAGAAAGCTTTGGAAAATTATTGGTTTTTAAGTAAAAGGGGAGCTAGGTAAATGAGGCTTTAAAAGAAACTCTGTGTGAAGCATGACACAAGGAACCATGTGGTAAAATGGCATGTTTTATGAATTATGAATATGTTATGTGAATTCTAGAAATAAGGAAATGTAAGGAAATGTAAGGAAATGTAAGGAAATGTAAGGAAATGTAAGGAAATGTAAGGAAATGTAAGGAAATGTATGGAAATGTAAGGAAATGTATGGAAATGTAAGGAAATGTATGGAAATGTAAGGAAATGTAAGGAAATGTGAGGAAATGTATGGAAATGTAAGGAAATGCAAGGAAATGTCTTGTCTTGGAAATGTAGGGAAATGTCCTGAAAATGTAAAACAATAAAGAGGAAAGTGAACATTTATGGAAACTAGGAAAATGATTTAGAAATGACTCGAAAGAGGAAAGTGAACATTTCTGGAAACTTGGAAATGTAAGGAAATGTCAAGTTTACAGAGCCGAACGAAAATTTTTGGAAACTTAGAAATGACCTAGAAATGACGAGTTTTAAGGTTTAAAAGGGGAAATTAAGGCAAGGTGGCCTTAAAAGAAAAAGTTTATGAAATTTGACACACAAACAGGCTTGGAAAAGTGGCCTGAAGATGTCACTTAGGGCCTATGGAAATGGCGCCATATGCAAGAGGAATGGGCCTGAGTTCGAGTCACTTGGGAAGCAAATAAAGGAGGTTTTATTTTTGCTTCCGTAAGACTCGAGGTGGACGGCACATGCTTCTAGAAAGGAGGTGTTTTATTTTCATAAATATTCGATTAAAAGGTGATAAATAAAGGATTTTTAAATTGGATTATTTTGAAGAGATAAATGTTGGATTAAACTCTTTTATTTATGATAATTAAAGGGATAAAGCTATCAAAATAGAAGAGTGGTGGCCAAGTAAAGGACTCTAGCTTAGTATTTTCGGCTATAAAAGGAAAAGAGAGGCCATTCTGCATTATTTTCTGTTTTTGAAAGCCTCTGCGAATTCTCTTCACCAAATCTTCTTCTTCTTTTTTTTTTGCCAAGCCGAAATACCTTGTGTTCTAGCCGAATCCTCCATCTTTATTCTTCCTTCTCTAATCCCTCCAAAAGCCGAAAGTTGTGAGATCATCATCGTGCCATAGCCGAATCTCTCAAGATTGAAGTGAAGGTGCAATCGATTTCTTCAAGTAAGGTAAGATCTCATTCGGTTTCATCCTTTTTCTTTTAAGATTTGCCAAAATCTAGGACTAACCCCATTAATATCTTGTTGCCGAAACTTTGAAGAGATCTTTCGAGATTTACTAAGTGTCGACTACAAGGAAGGAGAAGTTCTTTTCCCGAAGGTACACCATAGGCCACGTCTTCCCTAGTTATTCGGTGAGTTCTGGGATTTAAAATCCACAAGGTAAGCATATGAAGTATTCGGCCAAGGCTTATTTTTGGTATTTAGAATTATTTCCTATTTATTCAAAAGCCGAAAACTGACCTAGTTAAATGATTTGGTGGCTAGCCGATTTTTAAGAAAGGAATACTACAAATTTCGGGATTTGATTATTAATCAAATCGGCAAACAAGGTAAGTTTAAGAATACTAATCCTACTAGGATTTGGATTTGTGGCCGAATGGCTTTTTATTAAAAGTAGTAAGTGATTAATCAAATGTAGGGATTAAGGATCTAAGCATTAGATCAAGCTTTTCGGGATCTCAAGGAATTTGCTAAGCGAATAAGGTGTGTACCCCACACTACTTTGTAATATGAATTATGGTTATATGTATTAAAATATGTGTTAATGGAAATACGAACGTGGCTAAGGTACCATGTTATGGTACTAAGTACTCAGGTACGTTTCCTACTCCTACTAGGAATATGAAATATGTTATTCGTAACATGAGAATATTATACGATTGTGAACTCTGGTATATTATGCATATTAATATATGGGGCATATGGTTGTATATTGAAAGGGGAAGTGAAAAGTGGTGACTTAAGACCACGATGTCGAAAAAATGGTGACTTACGACCACGATGTCTGAAAAGTCATGACCTAAGACCACGATGAATCAAAAGTAGTGACCTAAGACCACGAGATGGTGACTTAAGCCCGCAATTTGGTGTGTAGCGGAAGGAGGGTCGACTTAGTAGTCCCCACGGTGTGTTTGGCGAATGCACGGGGTGTGTAGCGGATGGCATCTAGGTTTTGGGTTTGGGAATGCATCATAACTTGTATTTTATGTTTTGAATGTGTAACTATTGTATGCCTGATTCTATTATGATTTAGTGTCGTGTACACATTGAGTCTGTTTGACTCACCCCGTTGGGGAATATTTTTCGTGTGATGAGCAAGAATGGACCTGGTCCTGGGAGTTAAAGGTGCCCATGCTCACTGAAGTTTTATTCAATATGGACATTTTATTTTATTTAAGTACTTTAGAACTTTTATTTTGGGAATTATTTGATGTAATAAGGCCATAAGGCCATGATTGAATTTCTTTATTTCTTTTTACTTTTATTTATTTTGTTTACAAATTATTATTTAGGGATCAAGTAAATTTATTTTTAAAATAAACTCCAAGTGTTTTGTCACCTTAATTAAAAAGGAATTTTTAATATAAGATTAACTCATTTTCAACCCAAGCCCAACCCAAAAAACTAATTTCTTTCAAAACACACAAAATTTTTCCAAAGTAAGATAAATTGGTTTCCAATAAAAGCCCAACCCAAACAATATTTTTTTAAAAATCGCACAAACTTTCTCTAAGTAACAAAAGAATTTTTAACCGGTTTACTTGAGGAACATACCAGATCTAGCCAAGGCTCGTGGGCCGGGTTTGGGGTGTTTCAATTTGGTATCAGAGCCCGTTTTAAACTCTCGGCCTGAGGGTTAAGGCCCAAAATGTTTTCAAAAGCGAGCCAAATGATTTTTTTTGAAATAAGCAGGTTTTCTTGCATGGCACTTAAGTCTCCGACCCGCAGTCCACCAGGTAAGTACTTCGATCTCTTGTGTGATTTATATTATGATTTGTATTAGGGTAGAAATGGAATGTAGATTAGAATATTAAGTATGTGAACCCTAGGACTAGACTACTCAAACACAAGTGCATAAGACTTAAGAACCATTAAACCAACCTATGATTAAGTCGCGAGCTAGGGTGTGGTAATCATGCGTGCGCATGTCTAGGAGTGGACTCGATGAAGAGCTTGGTATTTAAGCAGATCCTAGCGACTACCTTCCTCTTTACTCGAATCCTACTGTGCGTAGTAACCGTTCACCCTAACCAAGAGGACTTAGTCATCGGCTAAACACAATAACTAAAACCCAAAAGGGAACTAGCCGTGCTTTTATAAAAACCCTAGTTTTAAAACTCTTAAAATTACTCTTTTAATTTGTGAAAACTATCTTTACAAAATTTTTCGAAAAATTTCTGATTTATGAAATTACAAAAAAATGCCCTTAGTGGTAAAATGACAAAAATACCCTTGGTTTTTAAAATGTCCAACTACTCAACAGTTTTTCTAAAATTTCATTATAAATATTCAAAAAACTCTAATCTGCAAACTATCAAAAATACCTTGATTTTGGAAAAAAAATTACAAAATTGCCCCTAATTTACAAAAATTACCAAAATGACCCTGATTTTCAAATTTTTGAAAACATCACTTTTTTGGAAAGTACAATTCTCAAAAAGAACCCTCAAAGTTTTGCAATTTTTGAAATATCCCTGATTTACTAGATTTTACAAATTTACCCCGATTTGTGAAAAATTACCAAAATACCCCGAGGTCCAAAATTACCAAAATACCCCCGGATTTTAAAATTTTTCAAAATACCCCTCGGGAATTCAAAATTTTTCCAAAATACCCCGGGAACTTGAAAATGCCAAAATACTTTTTGACAAAATCACTAAGGAACCTTATTTTGAAAAATTACGAAAATACCCCTGTAGGACAAAATTACGAAAATACCCCTGGGTAGTGGAAAAACAACGACAACAAAAACTAAAACATTTCTCTGAATGAACGAAGGTTCATAATTGTTTGATGGATGTATGAATGGATGGAAAGACTGTGTGCATGTATGAATACGAAAGAACCACTACTAAAACTCATTTCATAAAATTGTTCGCGGTTAATAAGTGGAACAAAATTCTGATGCATAAAACTTTTTAATCAAATTAGATCGCGACGTTAGAAATAAGTTCTAGGGGACGTGAACTTAGAGATTGTGCCTAGAAGGTATGATGGCTCTATTAAGATCAGAGTGCGCAGCGTAAGCATAGTACGGTGAGAAGGATTGTACGACTGTTAGTAAGTAATTTCGAGGACGAAATTATTTTTAAGAAGGGTAAAACTGTAACATCCTAGATTAGGGGTTATGCGTTCGTGCCTAATTCATGAGTTAGTAGGTTTTGGCAGTGTTGGAAGTGTATTAAGGGTTTTTAGAATTCTAGGATGGAAGAAGAAAGCTTTGGAAAATTATTGGTTTTTAAGTAAAAGGGGAGCTAGGTAAATGAGGCTTTAAAAGAAACTCTGTGTGAAGCATGACACAAGGAACCATGTGGTAAAATGGCATGTTTTATGAATTATGAATATGTTATGTGAATTCTAGAAATAAGGAAATGTAAGGAAATGTAAGGAAATGTATGGAAATGTAAGGAAATGTAAGGAAATGTATGGAAATGTATGGAAATGTAAGGAAATGTATGGAAATGTAAGGAAATGTATGGAAATGTAAGGAAATGTAAGGAAATGTGAGGAAATGTATGGAAATGTAAGGAAATGCAAGGAAATGTCTTGTCTTGGAAATGTAGGGAAATGTCCTGAAAATGTAAAACAATAAAGAGGAAAGTGAACATTTATGGAAACTAGGAAAATGATTTAGAAATGACTCGAAAGAGGAAAGTGAACATTTCTGGAAACTTGGAAATGTAAGGAAATGTCAAGTTTACAGAGCCGAACGAAAATTTTTGGAAACTTAGAAATGACCTAGAAATGACGAGTTTTAAGGTTTAAAAGGGGAAATTAAGGCAAGGTGGCCTTAAAAGAAAAAGTTTGTGAAATTTGACACACAAACAGGCTTGGAAAAGTGGCCTGAATGTGTCACTTAGGGCCTATGGAAATGGCGCCATATGCAAGAGGAATGGGCCTGAGTTTGAGTCACTTGGGAAGCAAATAAAGGAGGTTTTATTTTTGCTTCCAGAAGACTGAGGTGGACGGCACATGCTTCTAGAAAGGAGGTGTTTTATTTTCATAAATATTCGATTAAAAAGGTGATAAATAAAAGATTTTTAAATTGGATTATTTTGAAGAGATAAATGTTGGATTAAACTCTTTTATTTATGATAATTAAAGGGATAAAGCTATCAAAATAGAAGAGTGGTGGCCAAGTAAAGGACTCTAGCTTAGTAATTTCGGCTATAAAAGGAAAAGAGAGGCCATTCTGCATTATTTTCTGTTCTTTGAAAGCCTCTGCCGAATTCTCTTCACCAAATCTTCTTCTTCTTTTATTTTTGCCAAGCCGAAATACCTTGTGTTCTAGCCGAATCCTCCATCTTTATTCTTCCTTCTCTAATCCCTCCAAAAGCCGAAAGTTGTGAGATCATCATCAGGCCATAGCCGAATCTCTGAAGATTGAGGTGAAGGTGCAATCGATTTCTTCAAGTAAGGGTAAGATCTCATTCGGTTTCATCCTTTTTCTTTTAAGATTTGCCAAAATCTAGGACTAACCCCATTAATATCTTGTTGCCGAAACTTTGAAGAGATCTTTCGGGATTTACTAAGTGTCGACTACAAGGAAGGAGAAGTTCTTTTCCCGAAGGTACACCATAGGCCACGTGTTCCCTAGTTATTCGGTGAGTTCCGGGATTTAAAATCCACAAGGTAAGCATATGAAGTATTCGGCCAAGGCTTATTTTTGGTATTTAGAATTATTTCCTATTTATTCAAAAGCCAAAACCGACCTAGTTAAATGATTTGGTGGCTAGCCGATTTTTAAGGAAGGAATACTACAAATTTCGGATTTGATTATTAATCAAATCGGCAAACAAGGTAAGTTTAAGAATACTAATCCTACTAGGATTTGGATTTGTGGTCGAATGGCTTTTTTATTAAAAGTAGTAAGTGATTAATCAAATGTAGGGATTAAGGATCTAAGCATTAGATCAAGCTTTTCGGATCTCAAGGAATTTGCTAAAGCGAATCAGTGTGTACCCCACACTACTTTGTAATATGAATTATGGTTATATGTATTAAAATATGTGTTAATGGAAATACGAACGTGGCTAAGGTACCATGTTATGGTACTAAGCACTCAGTGCACGCTTCCTACTCCTACTAGGAATATGAAATATGTTATTCGTAACATGAGAATATTATACGATTGTGAACTCGGTATATTATGCATATTAATATATGGGGCATATGGTTGTATATTGAAAGGGAAGTGAAAAGTGGTGACTTAAGACCACGATGTCGAAAAAGTGGTGACTTACGACCATAGTAATTGAAAAGTGGTGACCTAAGACCACGATGAATCAAAAAAGTGGTGACCTAAGACCACGAGATGCGGTGACTTAAGCCCGCAATTTGGTGTGTAGCGAGAGGAGGGTCGACTTAGTAGTCCCCACGTGTGTTTGGCGAGTGCGGGGTGTGTGTAGCGGATGGCATCTAGGTTTTGGGTTTGGGAATGCATCATAACTTGTATTTGATGTTTTGAATGTGTAACTATTGTATGCCTGATTCTATTATGATTTAGTGTCGTGTACACATTGAGTCTGTTTGACTCACCCGTTGGGGAATATTTTTCGTGTGATGAGCGATAATGGACCGGGTGGCGGGAGCTAAAGGTGCCCATGCTCACTGAAGTTTTATTCAATATGGACATTTTATTTTATTTAAGTACTTTAGAACTTTTATTTTGGGAATTATTTGATGTAATAAGGCCATAAGGCCATGACTGAATTTCTTTATTTCTTTTTACTTTTATTTATTATGTTTACAAATTATTATTTAGGGATCAAGTAAATTTATTTTTAAAATAAACTCCAAGTGTTTTGTCACCTTAATTAAAAAGGAATTTTTAATATAAGATTAACTCATTTTCAACCTAAGCCCGTAAGATAAATTAGTTTCCAATAAAAGCCCAACCCAAACAATACTTTTTTAAAAATCGCAAAAATTTTCTCTAAGTAACAAAAGAATTTTTAACCGGTTTACTTGAGGAACATACCAGATCTGGCCAAGGCTCGTGGGCCGGGTTTGGGGTGTTTCAACTTACCTCTATATATAATTTGGTTGTTCACCAAATAGATGTGAAAACTGCATTTTTAAATGGTGAATTGAAAAAGGAAGTGTAAATGGAACAACCAGAAGGATTTGTTATTCCAGGATAGGGGCATAAAGTATGTAAGCTTGTTAAATCTTTATATGGACTTAAAAAAGTACCAAAACAATGGCACCAAAAGTTTGACAATGTTGTTTTAGCTAATGGCTATAAAATAAATGAATCTGATAAGTGCATATATAGCAAATTTGAAAATGGAAAAGGTGTCATAATTTGCTTATATGTAGATGACATGCTTAACTTTGGCACGAATTTGGAACAAATAGAAAACATAAAGAAATTCTTGTCAAACAAATTTGCTATGAAGGATATGGGTGTAGCAGATGTTATTTTTGGGATTAAAATAACCCGGGATGAAAGCACTATAACTTTATCACAATCACATTATATTGAAAATGTGCTTAAAAAGTTTGATATTTTCAACTATATACCATCATCTACACACATGGATCCTTAAATAAAATTAGTATCTAATGTTGGTAGGAAAATTGATCAATTGAAATATGCAAGTCTAATTGGTTGTCTTATGTACATAATGACTTGTACAAGACCAAATATTGCATTTGTTGTTGGGAAATTGAGTAGGTACACAAGTAATCTAAGTAGTTTGCTTTGGCAAGTTTTGAATGGAGTACTTAGGTACTTAAAGAAAACTATTAACTACGGATTGTGTTATAATGGATATCCTCCAGTTTTAGAAGTGTATTTGGATGCTAGTTGGATTACAAGTTTGGAAGATCATGCATCTACTAGTGGATGGATCTTCATTATTGGTGGATGAGTCATTTCTTGGGGTTCCAAGAAACAAAAATGTATTACTGATTCCACCATGGCAGCAGAATTTATTGCATTAATCGCTGCATCTAAAGAAGTAGAATGGTTAAGAAATTTACTTTATGATGTACCTTTATGGCCTGAGCCAATTTCACCTATTTCTATCCATTGTGATAGTGAGGCTACTCTAGCAAAGGCATATAGCTATGTCCGACAATTAATCTCTGATGGAGTGATCACTATTAATTATGTGAGGTCAAGTGAAAATTTGGCGGATCCTTTGACAAAAAGTCTTGCTAGAGATGCAGTAAAAAGGACCTCAAAAGGATAGGACTCAAACCCATTAATTAAAGTCACTCATGATGGAAACTCGACTCAACACTTGGTATAATGTCAAGTCTTGAGTTCAATGAGGCAAAGTACATTATTAGTATGTGACAGTTAGCACTATAAATAAATTCATCCTAAGATTAAAATGCTAGGTACCCGTAATGATAAGGGAAGGATGAGTAATGTACTCTTAATGGACCTATAACATAAATATGTTAGAGTGTTATAATTACAAGAACGCTTTTGATGGGAACTACCTATGTGAGTGGAAGTGTAGCCACTTCTAGGAGCTCAAAAGCTTGGCTCTGATAGCACTCATGAAAAGAGGACACACACACATGGCCATAATAGTGTCCCTAGATACTATGCATTGACCGATGTTGAAATCATTGTGTGAGATATGTTCGGTTAATCAAATGGAATAGTTGGTTCAAAGCTTAGTCTACCATGCAATTTCGATTAACTTTAACATGTTTTCACTAAGTGAAGGTTCAATCATAAGATACCTTCATTTATACAAATTAATTTCCAGTGAAGGTTCAATCATAAGATACCTTCATTTATGCAAATTAATTTCCAAGAATATCAAAAACTAAAATATTTTTAAAATGGGGGGAGATTGTTGGAACATTTTCAAATATTTATAGTGTTCCAATAACTATAAATGAATAGGTGTAATTAATCAAAAGTTATATTATTTGATTTTTTTGAAAAAGAATTATAACTATTTAAATAATATTATTTGAATAGTTATAATATTAAATGAATAATTATGTGTTTATTTTAAAGACATTATTATTCAGAAAGACACCTATTGAAAGATGTTTCCATGAAGAGATGAAAATTCCTATAAATAGGAATGGGATTTCATTTGGAAATCACACCAATAAATTATAATATTCTTTCTTTCCTTCCTTCATTTTCTAATATTATTAGATTATTCTATAAAGTATTACTGTTGAAATCCTTTATAGAAATTGAGTTTCTTGTTATACATTGCTTAGTGCGTAGTAGACTATTCTCGTCAGTGCAAAACGCAAATAGCCATTGGCTTTATTGTATCCTCGAGGTTAATTTGCTTGGAACTCATTTGCACACCGAAAATAGGTGGGGGCGAATATAACCCTAAAAATAGTGGCTTGATACATGCCTTGGAGCCTTGTCCTATTTCTTCTTTTTTTGTTCAAGTTTCGTTCGTGTGTTCAAGATTTTCCTTCCCAGAGATTTGTACTAACAAAAGATAGAGGTTGTAAGATTTTATATTATCTTTAAACGGTATCAAATTAAGTTAGTGAATTAACAACTTGCAAGTGGGACTAAGAGGAAAGACTTAGGCAAGTGAAGTCCAACCTTTACAAATTTTGGTGTTGAATTTTTTTTTACCCCTTCTCTATTTTAGCCAAATAATTTTATACACGAATGGTGATTTTTCAATTATTTGAGCTATTAATTAATAATGGAGTAAGATGGTTATCGAAAGTTTCATCATTGAGAGAAAAGATCAAAGCTCAAGACTTTTGGATTGTTCAAGTAGGACAGTTAAGGTTTTGTGTCCAATTCTAAATGGTGAAAACCACTATCATTAGAAAATTAAGATGTTACAAGACGGGAGAATATAAGTGAAGTAGGCAGGCGAGTAGCCCAAAAAATGGAAATTTTTATTTTTATTTTTTTATAAATGATTAAATTATAAATTAATATAGAGTAAATTTACACTTTGTCTCCTCTCAAACAGGGGCGAAGCCAGAATAATTTTTTGGGAGCCGAATGAAATTTTAATTTTTTATAGTCTATATATTTATAGTTTTTAAAGGATTAAATCGAATTTTAATAATTTTAGGGGGCCAAAGTACAATTTTACCTTTACTAATTTAAAAGTTTTTAAAAAAAAATTAGGGCTTAAATAATAATTTTACATTTTAGGGGAGCTATGGCCCATGGCAGCCCCCTTTAGATTCGCCATTGCTCTCAAATGAAAAAAATTCTTTAGTCCCTTCAAAAATAATAAAATCATAAATTAATACATGATACGATTTTTATTTTGACATCTCAAAAAACTATAATTCAATTTTAGTCCCTAAAAAATTTCTAGATTTGCTCCTCATCCAAATATTAGATGATGATACTAGGGAGAGTTATTATAAGTGATGCGTAAGGAGAAAAAAGGATAGGAATGCAAATGATTCAAGAAAGCCTGATTTGAACAATAGAATAGATTTTGCTTTTGTAAGAATGACAATGGAAAAACTAGAGAAACTCTGGAGACAAGTAAGAAGAGAAAGAAGTTGAAAAGCCTAGTAAGAGTCAAAGTCTAACAACTAGCAAAGTAATTAAACATAAGCAATGAAGTGGAAGTCCCATTTCAAGTCCAAATGTTTCATTGCTCTTGAAGAGCTCTTGTATCCATTTAATGAACTATAAGATGGATATGATAGCTTAGCTTTTGAATTTAAGTCTATGGGCTTAAAACTTTAAAATTGATTTCAAAATTGAAAGTAGAAAAAATGATTTCCTCTTAAAAACAAAGGTTGATTTGGAAAGAATAAATGAAAATCTTAAAATGAAATTTTTGAAAACGAAGCTTGGGTGCTTAATATATTAAAAAGAATTGTTTTCGAAAATTCATTAAATTGAACAATAACATGGTCATAACTCACATAATTATCCAATAAAAAATAAACGCATACAAAGATAAGTATGTGTTCCAAAAAAAGCAAAGATTATGTGACTAACCATTAAAGACAGAAATATTTGGGTGCCAAAAAATCAATTCTCTTAAAGGTGTGTTGAACCAATAAGGAGGAAAGCACATTACATTAGATGCTCTCGACAGACAATGTATGGGCAATTTTATTGATTTATATTTTATTATTCAAAAAGTTTTCTTGATGCAGGAGGAATAAGTTTAAATTAACGCATGATTGGTGCATTTGATGTTGAGTTGTTTGTAGTGGGCTAATTTAACCCGGGCCCAAATAATAAATAAAACCAAATATTATAGTCCAGTTTTACAAGCCTAAGTACAAGGCCCAAACGGCCCAAAAAAATAAAACTCTAAAGGCCCAACTGGCCCAACACTTAAAAACCAAAATCAGAAAATGAAGAAACCCTAGGGCTCACTGTCGCCGCCGCCGCTCCCTCCTGGCGCCGTACCTCCACGTCAACCACCAGCTGGCCTCTGTACCTGCAAAAAAAAAAAGGACAGCACACAGACGCAGACAGCAATAGCAAAAAATAAAAATAAAAACAAGTTGTAAAATCGGCTATAAAGCCGTTTGAATTTTTGTAACAGAGGGGGATTTTTCTTTGAAATACAAAAAAACACACGAGATATCAAACACAAAAAGAGATCGAATAAGATTTTATTTAGAATACAAAAAAATCAACTTAGAGAAGGTAGTTTGTATCTTTTATTTTATTTATTTTCTTATTTTCTTTTTCTTTCTCTTCTTTTGAAACTCAAAAAAAAGAGAAAGGTTGAATTTTATTTTTTTTTACCTTTTTGGCTTGAAACCATCAAATCTAGGCTTGGGAGGTCGAAAGGAAGAAAAAAGAGAAAACTTTGATTTTTTGACCACGTGGAAGACGGCGCTGTCGCTGATGGCCGGTGGCAGGCGCAGCGGCGGTTTGCCAGAGTCTGGTCGGCTCTTAAATTCACTCCAGAGAAAATAAAAGGGAGGGAGGAAGCTTTTTTCTAAAATAGGCTAAAATGTTTTTTTTTTTCAATATTTTGCCTAAAATAAGCCTCCAAAACGACGCCGTTTTGGGCAGGCCTCTCAGGTACCAAAACGATGTCGTTTTGATACGACCCGCAAGCAGGATCCACGTGTTTTTTAGGCAACGGTCTTATTGCATTTTTGGTCCCCCCGCATTTTCTATCTTTTTAATATAGTTTATTTTTATTTTCAATTTTTACCCTATAATTTTTCTTCTGTTTTAATTCGGTCCTGCGCAAAGTGACGCGTTTTGGAGGGCAGGGATATTTTCCCTTTTAGTCCCTCCTTGTTATTCGCATGTTCGGATAAGTCCTCCCATTTTCCTTTTATTTCTAATTTGCCCCAAATTCCTATTTTAAAGTTCAATTTAGTCCATTTTTTGTTATTTTTTCTATTTTATTATTAAATTAACTAATTTGATATTATTATTACTATTATTATATTCCTTTTTTATTTACTTGTTATTATTTTTTTATTAAACTTATTTATTTTTATCATTTCTTTCATTATTATCGTTTATTTATTATCATTTTTAAAAAAAATTCTTATTTTATTTTTATCATTACTTTTATCATTTTATTTATTATTTATTCACTATTTATATCTTTCTATATACTTTCAAACTCTATACTATTTATTATTCGTATCGTTATTATTGTTATTATTATTATCATTATTATTATTATTTTAAATTGATGTACATAATATTTATTTACTTATTTGTTACTATAGTTTTTTTTAGTTTTAAATTTTCTTTAGTTTTTTCTTTTTAATTAGCTTGTTCGTTTGTTTTATTTATTTTATTTTATTTTATTTTATTTTACTTTAATTTCGTCTTTATTATTGTCACTTATATTATTGCATTTATTATTATCCTGTCATGCATATTAGTACCGTGATTTATTATTACTATTTTTACTATAAATCCGTGCTACATCTTACCCGATGCACTAAAATTTATGTTTTGAAATAAGCAATACTCCGCGTTTTTAAAATTCGAAAGGTCGTTCCCTAACTTACGGAGTTTCAATTTTCTCGATAAATCTAAGTAAACGAATGTTTTTAAAACATTTTTAAATAATCTCGAGAATTACGAAAAGATCGTGTTCTAACTTACGGAATACGATTTCTTTCAAAAACTGAGATAATCGTATGCCTTTTAAATGATTTTTTTAGCGTTTATTCTCGATTTGGGGATTTAAGGCATTGTACCCTAACCTACGGGATGTGATCATTTCCTTTGACTAACGTGAAATACGCACTTTTCTCAGAAAATTTTCAATTAAGCGATATTTTAACGAAGGATCGTATTTTAAATTTCTTCAAATTCTTAATTTTCGACACTAAGACACTAATTAATCAACTAGGTACCAATTTTGGGCGTTATGAGGGTACTAATCCTTCCTCGTGCTTAACCGACTCCCGAACCCGTTTTTCTAAATTTTGTCGACCAAAACCGTTGTTTTAATAAATCAAATCTATTATTAAAATGACCGAATTACGAGGTGACTCAATCACACCTCATCAAAAAAGATTGATGGCGACTCTCATTTTTCGTTTTCATTTTTAAAATCAAAGTCGACACAATTTTTTTCAAAAAAAATGGTTTCGACATTGTTTATTGCAATTTTATTAGAGTTGCAAAAATGACTCTTATGTGGGGAGGTCACGATTCAATGCATTTTACCTCATTCAATGCATTTTTGTGACTTTTTCCAAATCCTTTGCAAATTTGCTTCAAAAAAGGTGTTTTGATTGAAAGTTTAAGTCCCTACTAATGGCAAGCAAAAGTCATGTAAAATTGATTAATTTGAATATTTTGATTCCATATATCAGTTGGAGAGATGGATTAAAACGTATTGAGTTAGTTCAGTTTCGATTTTGAAATCTAAAATCGAATTAATCAAAACTTATATATAAAATTACATATTAAATCAAAATTCATATATAATTTTGAGATTTATTTTGATAATGAATTTTCATTTCTTTTATCATTGATGCCTACTTCGTTCACCTATTTTACCCCCTAACTCGGTTTCTTGTTGTCCTTTTTATCATCAAAAATAACATTTATCCATTATCACTTCTTTTTTTCCTTTTAATTTTTTATTAATGTGAGTGTAGAAACTAAACGTTGATAATGATAATATAGAACTATCGCATAGCAATAAGAAAGAGAAATAAGAATACACAGATTTTACGTAGAAACCCTTTCGAGAAAAAAACCACGGGCAGAGGAGAAGAAAATTCACTAATGTTGAAATTTAAATTATACAATGGGGTTTCGACTACATCTATTTATAGGTTGAAAATCCTTATTCTAATCAATGTCAAATAGAAGGAAAGTAGTTTTATACTAATTCTACTTGTGCAATCAATGTCAAATAGAATAAGAGTAGTTCTATACTGATTCTACTTGTGCAGCCTGATTTATTTTGCCACTATATTTTATCTCCTTAATAGGAATTTGGTCACACAATTCTAACAGTGAGAGAAAACTGTTGTTTAGTATATTAATAGTTCTTTTTTCTTCATGATTTTTGATTTCCTAAACCCAAACTTACAAATGTTTTTAAAATGAACATTTTTAAATAATCTCGATAAATCCAAGTAAACAAACGTTTTTAAAATATTTTTAAATAATCTCGGGAATTATGAAAAGATCGTGTTCTAACTTACGAAATACGATTTCTTTCTAAAATCGAGATAATCGTATGCCTTTAAAATGATTTTTTCGGCATTTATTCTCGATTCGAGATTTAAGGCATCGTGTCCTAACTTATGAGAGGTGATCATTTCCCTCGACTCACGTGAAATACGCACTTTTCTCAGAAAATTTTCAATTAAGCGATATTTTAACAAAAGATCGTATTTTAAATTTCTTCAAATTCTTAATTTTCGACACTAAGACACTAATTAATCAACTAGGTACCAATTTTGGGGTTATAGGGTGTTAATCCTTCCTCGTGCGTAACCGACTCCCGAACCCGTTTTTCTAAATTTCGTAGACAAAAATCGTTGTTTTAATAAATCAAATCTATTATTAAAATGACCGAATTATGAGGTGACCCAGTCACACCTCATCAAAAAATATTGGTGGCGACTCCCATTTTTTGTTTTCATTTTTAAAATCAAAGTCGACACAATTTTTTTTTAAAAAATGGTTTCGACAACTTGGCGACTCCGCTGGGGAACACGAGAGTCAAGCCGTAAATTGATTTTTTTCTGTCCTTTTGTCGAAAATTAGAAATCTGATTTAAAATTACGATTTTTTTTCATTTCATTTTTGTGGTTTGCGTCATTTGATATGTTTGCTTTTGGTTCGAGTCTCTTAGTATACTTTTGCACATCATATTACATTCTCGCTCAATTTTACCCCTCTTAAATGGGAGCGAGAAGCTATTCCTTCGTGAGGTCTTCACCTCCATATAGGATAGTGGATCGCTTTCGGGATACATCCGTACCTATGTCTTCATGAGATTTTCATCTTCGTATAGCCATAGGGAAATGTATTCCCCTAAACTGAACTCTATCCCCATGAGCTTATAATGGCTGAAGATCGAGGAATTTACCGGTTCAAGTACCTTTACTCTAGAACCAAACCGCATATAGCGAGCCTTAAGAGCCCACCCTAGCTAGAACCACTCCAAACCTTAGTGGTCACCTAAATAGGTGTTCTATTTGTCATTTATGTTTTTTTACCGACGTGTTTTGGTTATGATTTCATTGCATTTTCATCATAGAAAAGAGGTGTTGATTCACGTTCAATTGCTAAATAGAGAGCTTGTCATGGAAAATGAATTTATTGATAAAGTAGAATGCAATACGGTCGTCTGAATATCGTTCGAGTAAACACAACGAGAGAAAGGTGAGAGTCCGCGGAGAAGTACATGACTTTGCTTTAGGATTCAAGCCAACAAAGATTATTCGGGAGCCGTCAACGTCCCGACTTACTTAAAGAAGCTAACGAGCATCACGAGGATGGGTGAGCAATGGGTCGCAGCCCGGATCAAGCAAAAAAGAGATAATAGAAACTTTTTTTGGAAAATTTGCAAGATTTGATCTTAACATCCGGATATGAAGAAAAGCATCAATGTCTTCGCCTGGAGTATACGCGCAAGGCCGTATATGTATTCGTTTTATGTAAAGAAATTTATTTTCTAGAAAAGTTGTTCTAATAGAATTGAATCAGAATCAACATCTCCTTTTGCATTCATTTCATGCAATAGCATTGGATTGCATCATGTGCAATAAAACTCACAAAAGACCCTAAAATTGTGGCAGTTACCCTAGAATATCATTACGGTATACGAAGAAAGACTAAAGCCATAGACCAAATGTTGGAAAGATTGGAACAAATGCAAAGAGAGGTGCAGGATCAACTGCAAATACAGATACAAGAACAGTTGGCCAAAATCCAACAGGATATGAAGGATCAGATGCTAGAATCCCAGAAAAGACGATAAGCCGGTTAACGCAGTTACTGGGAGGCTAGAAAAAGGAAAGAGCCCTGTGATCAATACCAGAGACGACAACGAGGACCCTGCTTATCCTCTAGGCTTCACCCCAACGAACACCCAAGCACAACCACAAAGGGTGTCCGTCAACATCAGACCTCAATATCAGATAGGTACTTCGGCACTAATAAACTTCCCGACGGGTTCAGGCTCCAACCTTGGAGACAATCCAGCAAATCCCGTTGTCCCCGACCTTGATTATATAGCTAAAATGGAAAAAACGAGAGTGGAGCTCCAAAAGTAACTAGAATACAGATGCAAATGGCTAGAGGAGAAATTCAAAGTGTTGGAAAGCTCTGATTACCATTGTAGAATTGACGCTAAGGAATTGAGCCTGGTCCCAGATCTAGTGCTCCCTCCAAAGTTCAAAATGTCAGAATTTTAAAAATATAACGGGACCAACTGCCCTGAGGCTCACATTACAATGTTATGTCATAGGATGACTGGATAAGTCAATAATGATCAGTTATTGATTCACTATTTCTAAGACAGCTTGACCAGGGCTGCGGCCAAATGGTATAATCAGCTAAATCGTGCCCAAATTAGTTCGTGGAAGGACCTAGCACAGGTCTTCATGAAACAATATGGCCACATAACAGATATGGCGCCTAACAGAATCACACTACAGAATATGGAGAAAAAGCCAAACGAAAGTTTCAGACAATATGCTCAAAGTTGGAAGGAAGTCGCCATGCAAGTCCAACCGCCACCGCTAGTAAAGGAAACTACCATGCTCTTCATTAATACCCTAAAGACACCTTTTATCAATCACATGCTGGGAAGTGAAACTAAGAGCTTCTAAGACATAGTGATGTCTGGCGAAATGATAAAAAATGCAATAAGGTGCAGAAAATTAGAGGCCGGGAGAAAAAGAGAAAATGAGGTAAATAACGTGGGCACATATAATAAGGGTTATCTGAAACTAGTCACTGTGAACTAACCAAGAACGGTAACCACTGGCCATCAAGGCCCACTAAGACAAGAGTCCAACATAAGGCAAAATACAGAGAAACTCCAGTTTACGCCTATTCCAATGACGTATAGGGAGTTGTACCAAAGTTTATTTGATGCACATGTTGTGTCCCCTTTCTACCTAAAGCCAATGCAACCCCCGTACCCCAAGTGGTATGACGCAAACTGTAACATCCAAAATTATTATTATTATTATTATTATTATTATTATTATTATTATTATTATTATTATTATTATTAGTTAATGATGATTAAATAATTAATGAACATGTGGGTGCATAAGATGGATGGACGGCATGCTTGTGGAATGATTAAACAATTGAATAATGGGGCATAAAACAAGAACTTTGCCTTTTTGGACGGCTAGTGGAAATGAAATAAACAATTGAAAGATTCTTAATTGAAGAGCAATGTGCGTGTGGGTGCATAGGGTAGACGCATGCGTGAAAAGCATAAGATTGGAAAACATGTTTGTTGGTTGATTAAACAAATGTGAAAATTGAAAGTGTGCAAATGGGTGGATATGAAGGCATGGACGGCAATATGGAGGCATGTGGTGATAAACAAATAACTTTGGAATGAGCATGATTTTTGGGGTGAATAAAATACTTAGTGGGAGCTATAAACAAATGAAATGTGCATATGTAGTGGAGACCATAGTGGATGGCAAAGGGGTAGTGCTTGAAGGATGGGATTTTTTTTTTTTTAAAAATTGAAATGATGAAAACATGCAAATAAGACACCATGAAAGTGGACGGCCACACCTAAATTAGGCCATGTGCGCATAGAGTAAATGGTTGAAATTAAAATATGCAAAGCATGGTACAAAGGAGCATGGGCCAAATTCTCTCCTAGGCATATGACTTGGAATAAAGAAAGTTGACGTTTGAATGGCTTGGGAGGTCAACCAATTGGACGGCACACATAAGGAAAACTTTGCATGAATTAAATAATGCATGAAGTGGAAGCTTGGATGGCATGCTTGTTGAATAAATAAGTATTTAGGTGAGTAGTGCATAAATGGTACAAGCACTTGATTAATCAAAATGATTATCTTAGTGGAGCAAAACGGCACATCAACCTGAAGGAGTAATAATGTGAAATTGGTTTCTTGGTTGACACCTAGCATGGACGGCCACAATTTTTTTTAATAACTTTTTATTTCCTTTAATTTGTTTGAGACATTGGGCTACCGAAATTCTCCTAGTCTTCTTCCAATCTTCTTTTTCTTTCTCTCAGCCACAATTCCCTTGTAGCCGAATATCCCATCTCCTCAAAGAGCCATAGCCAAAACTTATTCATGCTCTTTGGCCAAAACTTGAAGGAGGAAGTCTTCGGAATTCAAAGCAATCAAGGTTTTGCGACATCTTCATAGCAAGGGATTAATTTCGGGATTTGGATTAGTAAGGTAAGTGACTAGGAATATTCGGCCAAGGCCCTATTTGTTGATTAAGATTTATTTCTTATTTTCCAAAAGCCGAAAAACTAACCTATTTATTAATTTAATGTTTGGCCGATCAGCAAGAAGGGATACAACAAAGTTTCGAGACTTGATTCTTAAGTCAATCGACAACAAGGTAGGTTTTAAGTGTACAAATCCTACTGGAGTTGGTTTTATAGCCGAATAGGCTTTTACTAAAGATACTAAGTGTGGCCGAATGTAGGGACTAAGGATCTAAGGTTTTAGATCGATTTTCGGACTTGGATTAAAAGCTTTAAATAAATCGGTGTAATGTACCCACACTAAAAATCCTAATCGATTTAAGATTATGTTTTAATGTATAAGTGTTTATAAGAATGTGAAAAATATGGCTAAGGTACCATGCTATGGTATAAAGTACTAAGGTATGTTTCCTACTCCTACTAGGATTATGAATATATGTTATATTTAACATGTGAAAAGTGATAAGAATGCGAATTAAGGTATGATATGCTTGATATGTGTGAAATGGGGCATTCGGGTTATATGAAAAAGTGGAAGTGAATGTGGTGATCTAAGACCACGATATCTGAATGTGGTGACTTCGGTCACAATTATTTAATCTGGTGGCTATGCTACGAATTTTATAAGGGTGATGAGCACGTCGACTGCAGCGACTGCCTTCGATGGTGTGTAGCGGATGGAGGGTTGACTTAGTAGTCCCCACGGTATGCCGGTTGGTACGGGTGATGTGTAGCGGTTGGTAACTAGGCTTAGGTTTGGGAATGCATCATTAATTGTATATTTTGATATGAATGTGCATGACTTGATATGCTTGAATCTATTTGGACCTAGTGTTTGTGTACACATTGAGTCCGTTGACTCACCCCGTTGTGGGAATAACATTTTTCAGGTGATGATCAGTAAAGGACCGGGTCGGCAGGAGCTTAGTGGTGGCCATGCTCAGCAAAGAAATTTTTATTTAGACATTTTATTCTCATTTAAGCACTTTAATTTATTTTGGGTTTGTTTTGACGTAATAAGGCCTTAGTATGAACTTTATTTTATGTATACACGTTAAATTATGTTATTATGCTACGAAATTTTATCAAATTAAAGTTTAAGCATCTAAAAAAAATAAAAAAAATAAACTGGTTTCCAACTTGAGCCTAACCCAAACCGTTTACCAAAATCACTTAAAGATTTCCAAAGAATCAACGAATTTGAACCGGTTTTTCTTAAGGAACATACCAAATCTGGTCGAGGCTCGTAGGCCGGGTTTGGGGTGTTTCACAAACGCCCAATGTGAATACCATGTGGGAATCACAGGACACTCGATAGAAAACTACACTACTTTCAAAAAGTTAGTCAAAAGGCTCATCAAAATAGGCATTGTAAAATTCGATGATTCATCTAGTGTAAAAAATTCGTTACTCAACCATGCTAATAAGGGGGTAAATGCGACAGTCGAGAATACGAGGAAGAAAATCAAGATGAATATGGCAGAAATGAAAACCCTGTTGAGAGAAGTTTGGAAAATAATGGTAGAAAGAGGGTTAATCACACAAGACTCGAGGGACAGATCCCGAGAAGAAAGGAACTATTGTGAGTTCCATGATGAAGAGGGTCACGAGATTCAAAAGTGCAATAAATTCAAAGCCTTGGTGCAAGGCCTGATGGATAATAAGGAACTAGAATTCTTTGAACATACTGAAATGAATGTTCAGAAATTGGAGCATCAATGCTATATCCGAAGAAGGAATCGAAAGAGAAAACTTATCGAGCATCTGCCCTTATGAGCCTGGAAGTGTTCTGAACAACTAGACTGCAGAAGAGATTCCTGTAGTTTTTAGAGCTAATTCAGAGTAATGTTCAAAACATGCTTGTTACTTTAAGCATAGAAGTAATAGGAATCCATTTATGAAATAGGCTCATGTCCAACATCTTTATTTCAATAAAAAATGTATTTTTTTTGTATCACTCTGAGCAAATATTCTTTTATTCTTGCATTTCATTCATAATCATACCATACAAATAGCTATTATTAGATTCATTTGTTCTTTGGATATTCCTTCGTGCCGATAACATGTCTCCAGATATCAGTGACATGAGCGATGCTGCTACTGACCCAGAATCTTCTTTTGAGCGAGACATATGTTTAGAGGGATCTCCGGATTTTAAAGACGACAGAGACTGCAACTTATCTCTGAATTTGTTAAGGATGGTAGAATAAGAAAAGAAACATATCCTACCTCACAAAGAGATAGTAGAGATTGTGACCTTAGAAGAAGGAAAAGAAGTGAAAATTGGAACTTGTATAGCTGAAAAAACAGAACAAGACCTTATTGAGTTACTTAAAGAATTCAAAGATGTATTCGCATGGTTGTACCAAGATATGTCGGGTTAAGCACTGATATTGTGGTACACAGCCTTCCCATAAATGAAGAGTGCAAACCAGTTCAGCAGAAGCTCCGAAGGATGAGGCCCAATGTTGTGATAAAAATAAAAGAAGAAGTCAAGAAGCAATTCGATGCTGGGTTCTTATAAGTGGTCAAATACTCAGAATGGGTAGCCAATATCGTCCCCGCCCCTAAGAAAGACAGAAAGATACGGATGTGTGTAGATTATAGAGACTTAAACAAGGCCAACCCAAATGACAATTTCCCATTGCCTCACATTAACACCTTAGTGGATAATACGGCAGGCTATTCACTGTTCTCCTTTATGGATGGCTTCTCTGGATACAATCAGATAAAGATGCATCCTGTAGACATGGAAAAGACCACATTCGTAACCCTGTGGGGGACATTTTGCTATAAGGTGATGCCAATTGGATTAAAAAATACGGGAGCAATGTATCAAAGTGCCATGGTAACTTCGTTCCATGACTTGATACACAAGGAAATTGAGTTTTACGTCGACGATATGATTGCAAAATCCTGAACAGAAAAGGAGCACATGCAAGTTTTGAGGAAATTATTCTTGAGGTTGAGAAAATTTCAGCTAAAGCTCAATCCGACAAAATGTACTTTCTGGGCTAGGTCAGGAAAACAACTAGGTTTCATAGTCAGTGAAAAGGGATTTGAGATCAACCCAGACAAAGTCAAGGCTATACAAGAACTGCCTCCACCACGAACTCAAAAGGAAGTTCGAGGTTTCCTAGGAAGACTAAATTACATTACCCGATTCATTTCACAACTAACTGAGAAATGTAACCCCATATTCTGTCTTCTGAAGAAACACAATCCAGGTGTATGGGATGATGAATGCCAGAAAACTTTTTACAAGGTAAAGCAGTACCTGTCCAATATCTATCCAATACCCCAGTGTTGTCACCACCAAGTCCAGATAGGCCACTAATACTGTATTTGACAGTATTTGACAATTCTATTGGATGTGTGCTTGGCCAACACGATGAGACAGGAAAGAAAGAAAGGGAAATATACTTCCTCAGCAAGAAATTCATAGAGTTTGAAATAAGATATTCACCAATTGAGAAATTATGTTGCGTCTTGATCTGGACAACTTGGAGACTGAGGCAGTACATGTTGTACCACATGACTTGGCTAATCTCGAAACTAGACCCTCTAAAATATATGATGGAGTCGACTGCTTTGAATGGAAGGATGGCCAGATGGAAAATTGTAACACCCCCTACCCATATTCGTTGTCGGAATAGGGTACGAGGCATTTCTGGAGTTTATGAATTTTTTTTTACTCAATATAACCCCTTTATAAATATCTAGCCTTCCCTACAAATTTTTAAACCGAGAACAATTAACATCAATCAATCCAATTCAATATATTTTCAAAATAGATCCATGCATATTTATAAGATAATCTCATTACATACTAAAACTAAAATTTGTTAGCCATACCAATGGCTAACCTTACATTCATTTCATATTAACATCTACTCTATTAACTTATACATGCCATTGATTTCCAAAATAAAGTTTCTTTATATTCCAAAATCTTGGGGTTGATAGTATGATGTGTCTCCTACCGAATCCGACCTCCAAGCTCTTAACACTACAAACAGGGGAAAAGGAAACAGGGTAAGCACTTTGTGCTTAGTAAGCCCATGTAACAAGAATTATACTTACCTAATATTTTCAATACAATGCAATAAACATTTATATATCCCTTCAATGTACTATTACCCTAACATGCACAAACTCAACTTTCAAGTTAGTCCAATAATTTCCATGTATCAGTAATATATACCATGATTGATGAACTCATCAATACCATGATTTCCATTCCCTTATTATTTTTCCATATTTATCCCGTTGAATTTCTTATAATTTTCGATGGATTTTCGGAGGTACACTTTAGCGTACAAATCTAGGTCCGTCAATTCATATTCATGGGCGCACATTTTCATTTCAGAGAGCACACTCCTGCGAACCTTATCCTTACAACGGGATTACCAGTCCAGGCTAAATCCCCTGTAATATAAACTCATAGAGTATTGTCGGGATTACCAGTCCAGGCTAAATCCCTTGTAATGACAATTACTCTAATGAGCTTGGATCTGAATTACCAGTCCAGGCTAAATTCAGACCCCAATTCGGATTACCCATCCGGGCTAAATCCATTTTCCATATATTCTTCGGGAGGGCTATATCAGGATAGGATCACCCGTCCAGGCTAGATCCTTTTTACCGTCAATTCCTTTTCAGAGATCCATCGAATTTTCCTTTCATTCAACTGGGATTTCTTCCCCTTTTTATCAAATATATCAACGTTTCATCAATTTCCATACAATGAACATTCAAATTATATTCACATCAATAACATACATTTCAAGCATTTAAGAATATAATTCAAGTTACATGAACTTACCTAGATACTAGTTCGTATACAAAATCTACTAATCCAGGACTTTTTCCTTCCCTCGATCTAGCTTCGTATTTGAGTTTTTCGAATCTAAATAAATAAATTCAATCATCAATTCAATACATTTCATGTTCACATGTAGCATTCTCTATAATTCTATTATTATTTTTAGTTCATTCAAAGCTGTCTACTTGAGTCATAGTCACTAAATCATTTTTATCTTGAGCTACAGAACTCCGAATTAGGATCCGCTAATTTTCCCTGAAACTATACTCACATATCTTCTTCCCATAAAATTTTAGAATTTTTGGTTTAGCCAATAAGTACAGTTTATTCTTAAAAGTCACCTCTATTCTGCTGTTTGACAGTTCTGACCCTTCTTCACTAAAAATTAATTATCTCTTCATACAGGATTCGGATGATGTTTCTGTTTATTTCTATTGAAAATAGACTCATTCAGGATTCTAAAAATATAAAATTAAGCCCCTAATTATTTTTATCAAATTTTTTATGATTTTCTAAAGTCAAAACAGGGGAACCTAAATTTATTCTGACATTGTCTCACAAAATTCATTATATCTCATGATTTACATATCTATTGCTTACACCGTTTCTCCTATGAGAAACTAGACTCAATAATCTTTAATTTCATATTTTTTTCATCTTCTAATTCAATTTCTACAATTTATGGTGATTTTTCAAAGTTAGTCTACTGCTGCTGTCCAAAACTGTTTTAGTGCAAACTGTTTATTACCATTTTTCCCCTAAGCTTTTAATAAATGATAATTTCGTCCCTGCTCAATTAACTTCTCAATTGAGCTGATTTCTCTCAATTAAAAACTTATTCTATCACTTTAAACTACTTTATAACCTTTGAAAATCAGAATTTCAGTAATAGACTTTAATTCCAAGCATTTTCACAATTTAGGTCCTAAAAATCAATTTCTATTGGAATTACCTAATAAAATCATCTCATAAACAAATTAAAGCTTCAATTTCATTCTATTTCATCATAAACTTACATCACTCAACCATGGTAACTTTCAATTTCATCCATAAAATCAAAGACTAATGAATTTAATAGTAGGACCTAGTTGTAAAAGTCTTACAAACACAAAAATTTCAAGAAATAGGCAAGGATTAACTTACTTGCAGTAAAAATATGAAAAACCAGCTTAAGGAAACCCTTCTATGGTGTTTTTGCTGATGAGAATGTAGAAAAATAAAGAGAAATCTAGATAATTCCACTTTAGTCCTATCTTTATTAAGTAAATTTTGCAATATTCCAATTTTGCCCTTAATTCTCTTTATTTTCTTGCTGATTTCATGCCCTTGCCGTCCAGGCCAAACAGACCTTGGGTCTATTTTCCTGTTAAGCCCTCTTTCTTTTATCATTTAAACTATTTAATCATTTTCTATAATTTTGCATTTGTTACAATTTAGTCCTTTTCATTTAATTACATACCCAAACGTTAAAATTTTCTAACGAAATTTTAATACCATATTACTAACATTTTATAAATATTTATAAAAATATTTCCTACTCAATTTTATGAGATCAAGGTCTCGATACCTTGTTTTTACCCAATTCCTTCAATAATTCCTTTTTCTAACTAACCACTAAATCGGTAAAATTTTTCTATCGATATTTTAATAGGATTTTCCTATCATATAAATATTCATGCAAATATATTGAAATAAATTTCTCTTTAAATCAGATTTATGGTTACGAAACCATTGTTCCGATAACCTTGAATTTAGGCCATTACAAAAATTCTACTTTTCGAATTTGACATAGTCTATGTGAACCAGAAGGCTGTGAAAGGGAGTGCAATAGCAGATTTTCTAGCCAGCAGAGGTCTAGAAGATTACGAGCCTTTGAACTTTGATTTTCCTAATGAAAATCTAATGTATGTGGCAACTATGGAAGAAGACGCTCCAGAAGATCGTCCTTGGAAAATAAACTTCAACAGAGCATCAAATGCTATTAGTAACGGAATTGGGGCAGTCCTGATATCCCCAAATGGAGATCATTATTCATTTACTTATAAATTGGATTTTAATTGCACAAATAATATGGCAGAGTACGAAGCATGTATCATGGGGATCCATATGGCCATAGAACGTGAAATCAAAGTGTTAAAGGCGTATGGGGATTCTACACTAGTAATCTATCAACTCAAAGGTGAACGGGAAACAAGAGACCCCAAATTGATCAATTATCGAAAGCTAGTTCTGGAATTAATTGAGGAGTTTGACGATATCACCTTTTGTTACCTCCCACGAGACGAAAACCAGATGGATGACGTCTTAGCTACATTAGCTTCTATGATCAAAGTAAATAAACAAGAGGATCTGAAGCCTATCCAAATGAGTATTTACGAGGCTTCAGCTCATTGCTACAACATTGATCAAGAGGAAGAAAAAGATGATCATCCTTGGTACCACGATATACTGCAATATGTGAAGAATCGTGAATACTCTGGTTAAGGAACTGAGAATGATAAAAGGACTTTGAGAAGACTGGCTAGTGACTATGTCTTAGATAGAGAGATCTTATACAAAAGAAGAAAGGATCAGGTGTTATTAAGATGTGTGGATGCTGTTGAGGCTAAGAAAATCTTGGAAGAAATCCATGAAGGTGTCTACAGAACACATGCTAATGGTTTTACAATGGCTAGTCAAATCATGAGATTCGGGCATTATTTTTCCACCATGGAAGGGGATTGCATCAATTATGCCAAGAAGTGCCAAATTTATGGGGACAAGATTCATGTGCCTCATTCACCTCTTCATGTTATGACTTTTCCATAGCCTTTCTCTATGTGGGGCATGGACGTTATTGGGCCAATCTCACCAAAAGCCTCTAACGGATATCGATTCATGTGAGGCTGCTTCATATGCCAATGTCACCAAGTCGGCAGTCAGCAAGTTCTTAAAAAAAGAGATCATCTGTTGATATAGAATGCTAGAAAGGATCATATAGGACAATGCATTGAAATTTGAACAACAGCACGATAGTAGAGATTTATAGTCAGATCAAAATTAAACACCATAACTCGTCACCGTATCACCCAAAAATGAATAGTGCAATTGAGGCGGCTAATAAGAATATCAAGAAGATTGTGGGAAAGATGGCTGAGATTTATAAAGATTGGCATGAGAAGTTACCATTCGCTCTTTACGCTTATCAAACGTCAGTCAAGAGCTCTACCGAGGCAACTCATTTCTCATTGGTCTATGGAATGGAGGCAATGTTACCCATTGAAGTTGAAATTCTTTCCCTTCGAGCCTTGTCAGAGTTGATATTGGATGAAGCAGAACGGATCCAATCTTGATATGACCAATTGAACTTGATTGAAGAAAACATGTTGAAAGCTATCCGTCATGGTCAAATGTACCAAAAACGAATAATACAAGCTTACAACAACAAGGTTCGCCCTAGAGAATTTCATGAAGGGAACTTGGTATTGAAGAAGATCCTACTCCTACAAAAGGATTTCAGAGGAAAATGGATGCCAAATTGGGAAGGACATTACGTGGTAAAAAAGGCCTTTTTTGGAGGAGCATTGATATTAACTGAAATGGATGGCAAGACTTTGCCTAATCCAGTGAATTCGGACGCAGTCAAGAAGTACTTCTCTTAAAAAAAAGGAGAGGCCAAGGTGAAAACCCACAAAGGGCGCTTTGAGACCAAAGGGGTTTTGAATTGAAAACTTGTGAAAGGGCAATTCAAATTTTGATCAAAGGTGGGACATGCAGTAGTCTTGCTATGCCTGAATTAACGAAGAGGAGGTATGCTACATCTTGGGGCATTGACAAAGTACTCTAGATCTCCTAAACATATGTTGAGCCCAAAATGGTTCTCAAGAAGTTCGTACAGAGAAGCTCAGGCTGCGATATCTAAGGCACTTATTTGTTCCCTCACCTATTTTGTATTCCAGCAATGTTTGCTTTCTTTAATTAATCTATTCTTTTTAAGATTTTATTCTTGATAAATTTCAGTTTCGTCCATCATTATGATTCTTTTCAAGCATTTTGCATTGAAATAACAATTAATGGACTAATAATACTTTCACAAAAGGAGTTCTGCATATTACTCTGGAAGCTTCTAAATAGTACAAGAACCTGAAATAGGACTATTATTTAAAACTCACCAAGCCAAAGGGCTGGAAATATTCGAGAAAGAAGAGTCTAAATTGTGACTATTTCTTTGGATTTTCTGTCAAAGATATCAACTGAACAAGAATAAATTACGTCAGTAATACAACCTTGATGAACAACGAGTAATGATAACCTAAACATTAAAAATGGATCGTTCTCATGACATTCTGCATTTATACAAATATCATTCATAACACATCTAGTTGGGAGTATTTGATTCATTCTGATAATTGCATCCTAATCATTAGGCATAAGCATAGGCCCACGAAATTAATTCTACAGGCATGTCCCCCAGAGGACGGTGTAGCAACATCTATGAAAGCCACAAACCTTATCTCTCTAAAGTTGCAATGGAGCAGGTTGACGAATCTCAAATCCCTAAAGTTTGCAGTAGAGCAAATTGAAAATAGCAAATCTTCTCTGAAGTTGCAGCGGAACAGATTGAAGCTACAAGTTGCAAACCTTATCTCTCTGAAGTTGCAGCGAAGCAGGTTGAAATTACCAATCCTTGTCTGCCTGAAGTTGTAGCGGAGCAGATTGAAAATAGTGAATCTTATTTCCCTGAAGTTGCAGTGGAAAAGATTAAAGCTACAAGTCACAAATCCTATACCTCTTAAGTTGCAGTAGGTCGGATCAAATCTACCAAAACCAAACCTTATCTCTCTAAAGTTGCAGTGGAGCAGACTGAAGATAGCAAATCTTATCTCTCTGAAGTTGCAGTAGAGCATATTAAAGCTATAAACCTTATCTCCCTGAAATTGCAGTGGAGCAGGTTAAAAATAAACAAATCTTATCTCTCTGAAGTTGCAGTAAAGTAGATCGAAGATGGCGATCTTATCTTCCTGAAGTTACAGTGGAGCAGATTGAAGCCACTAGCCTTATCTCCCTGAAGTTGCAATGGAGCAGATTGAAGACAGGCTACAAATCTTATATCCCTGAAGTTGCAGTGGAGCAGATTAAAGCCACGAACCTTATCTCCCTGAAGTTGCAATGGAGCAAGTTAAAGTTACAAGTCTTATCTCCCTGAAGTTGTAGTGGAGCAGACTGAAGATAGCGAATCTTATTTCCTTTAAGTTATAGTGGAACAGATTAAAGCTACGAGATACAAATCATATACCTCTGAAGTTGCAGTAGGTTGGATTAAATCTACCATGGCAAGTCTTATCTCCCTGACATTGCAGTGGAGCAGACTAAAACCACAAATCTCATTTCTCTGAAGTTGCAGCAGAGTAGATTGGAACTACAAAGTCCTATCTCCCTGAAGCGGCGGTGGAGTGGATCGAAGCAACAGTTCCTATACCTCTAAAGGTGCAGTGGATTGGAATGAGGCTACTTGAAGAAGATACGCACCAAGAGAAGTCAAGATTCGGCAAGACCAAGCAAAATTGGCCCTTTTAAGGTCTTTGCTCTTTTCTCGTTACACGACAACGAGCAAAGAGGGGCAGCTGTAGTGGACCAATTTAGCCAAGGCCCAAATAATAAATAAAACCAAATATTACAGTCCAGTTTTTAAAAGCCTAAGTCAAGGCCCAAACGGCCCAAAAAATAAAACCCTAAAGGCCCAACTGGCCCAACACTTAAACACCAAAATCAAAAAATGAAGAAACCCTAGGGCTAGCTGCCGCCGCCGCCGCTCCCTCTTGGTGTCGTACCTCCACGTCAACCACCAGCTGGCCTCCGTACATGCAAAAAAAAGGACAGCACGCAGACGCAGATAGCAATAGCAAAAAAAAAAAAAAAAAAAACAAGTTGTAGAATCGACTATAAAGCCGATTGAATTTTTGTAACAGAGGGGATTTTTCTTTGAAATACAAAAAAACACACGAGATATCAAACACAAAAAGAGATAAAATAAGCAGTGATTTAGAATACAAAAAAAAATCAACTAGAGAAGGTAGTTTGTATCTTTTATTTTATTTTTTTTCTTTTTCTTTCTCTTCTTTCGAAACTCAAAAAAAAAAAGGTTGAATTTTTTTTTTACCTTTCAACTTGAAACCATCAGATCTGGGCTTGGGAGGCCAAAAGGAAGAAAAAAGGGAAAATTTTGATTTTTCGGCCACCATGGACGGCGGCGGTTCGCCGGAGTCTGGCCGGCTCTTAAATTCACTCCAGAGAAAATAAAAGGGAGGGAGGAAGCTTTTTTCTGAAATAGGCTAAAATGTTTTTTTTGTGTGAAAATTTTGCCTTAAATAGGCCTCAAAAACGACGCCGTTTTGGATAGGCCTCTCAGGCACCAAAACAACGTCATTTTGATACAACCGCGCTTTGACTCGACCCACAAGCAGGATCCGCATTTTCTATCTTTTTAATATAGTTTATTTTTATTTTAAACTTTTACCCTTTAATTTTTCTTCTGTTTTAATTCGGTCCTGCGCAAAGTGACGCGTTTTGGAGGGCGGGGATATTTTTCCTTTTAGTCCCTCCTTGTTATTCGTGTGTTCGGATAAGTCCTCCCCTTTTCCTTTTATTTCTAATTTGCCCCAAATTCCTGTTTTAAAGTTCAATTTAGTCCCTTTTTGTTATTTTTACTATTTTATTATTAAATTAACTAATTTGATATTATTATTACTATTATTATATTCCTTTTTTATTTACTTATTATTTTTTATTACACTTATTTATTTATTTTTATCATTTCTTTCATTATTATCGTTTATTTATTATCTTTTTAAAAAAAATCTTATTTTATTTTTATCATTACTTTTATCATTTTATTTATTATTTATTATCTATATATGTCTTTCTATATACTTTCAAACTCTATACTATTTATTATTTGTATCATTATTTTTATTGATGTACATAATATTTATTTACTTATTTGTTACTATAGTTTTTTTAGTTTTAAATTTTCTTTAGTTTTTTTCTTTTTAATTAGCTTGTTCGTTTGTTTTATTTTATTTTAATTTCGCCTTTATTATTGTCAATTATATTATCTCATTTATTATTATCCTGTCATGCATATTAGTACCGTGATTTATTATTACTATTTTTACTTTTTTTACTATAAATTCGTGCTACATCTTACCCGATGCATTAAATTTTTTTTTTTGAAATAAGCAATACTCCGCATTTTTAAAATTTGAAAGGTCGTTCCCTAACTTACGGGATTTTGATTTTCTCGATAAATCCAAGTAAACGAACGTTTTTAAAACATTTTTAAATAAACTCAGGAATTACGAAAAGATCATGTTCTAACTTACGGAATACGATTTCTTTCTAAAACCGAGATAATCGTATGCCTTTTAAATGATTTTTTTTCGGCATTTATTCTCGATTTGGGGATTTAAGGCATCGTGTCCTAACTTAAGGGATGTGATCCTTTCCCTAGGTTAACGTGAAATATGCACTTTTCTTTAAAAAAAAATTCAATTAAGCAATATTTTAACGAAGGATCATATTTTAAATTTCTTCAAATTCTTAATTTTTGACACTAAGACACTAATTAATCAACTAGGTACCAATTTTGGGCGTTACGAGGGTGCTAATCCTTCCTCGTGCGTAATCGACTCCCGAACCCGTTTTCCTAAATTTCGTAGACCAAAACCATTGTTTTAATAAACCAAATCTATTATTAAAATGACCGAATTATGATATGACCCGATCACACCTCATCAAAAAAGATTTATGGCGACTCTCATTTTTCGTTTTCATTTTTAAAATCAAAGTCTACACAGTTTTTTTAAAAAAAATGGTTTCCACATTGTTTATTGCAATTTTAGTAGAGTTGCGAAAGTGACTCATATGTGGGGAGGTCACGATTCAATGCGTTTTACCTCATTCAATGCATTTTTGTGACTTTTTCCAAATCCTTTGCAAATTTGCTTCAAAAAAGGTGTTTTGATTGAAAGTTTAAGTCCCTACTAATGGCAAGCAAAAGTCATGTAAAATTGATTAATTTGAATATTTTGATTCCATTTATCAGTTGGAAAGATGGATTAAAACGAATTGAGTCAGTTCAGTTCCAATTTTGAAATCTAAAATCGAATTAATCAAAATTTATATATAAAATTACATATTAAATTAAAATTCATATATAATTTTGAGATTTATTTTGATAATAAATCGTCATTTCTTTTATCATTGATGCCTACTTTGTTCACATATTTTAACCCCCAACCCGGTCTCTTTTTGTCCTTTTTATCATCGAAAATAACATTTTTCCATTATCACTTCTTTTTTTTCCTTTTAATTTTTTATTAATGTGAGTGTAAAAACTAAACGTTGATAATGATAATATAGAACTATCGCAAAGCAATAAGAAAGAGAAATAAGAATACACAGATTTTACGTAGAAACCCTTTCGAGAAAAAACTACGGGCAGAGGAAAAGAAAATTCACTAATGTTGAATTCAAAGTATACAATGGGGTTTCGACTACGTCTATTTATAGGTTGAAAAACCTTATTCTAATCAATGTCAAATAGAAGGAAAGTAGTTTTATACGAATTCTACTTGTGCAATCAATGTCAAATAGAATAAGAGTAGTTCTATACGGATTCTACTAGTGCAGCCTGATTTATTTTGCCACTATATTTTATCTCCTTAACAGGAATTTAGTCACACAACTCTAACAGTGAGAGAAAACTGTTGTTTAGTATATTAATAGTTCTTTTTTCTTCGTGATTTTGGATTTCCTAAACCCAAACTTACAAACTCAAAATCATGAAGTTCTATTAAGCTTTTGAATTTTAATAGCTGAGGCAGTATACTTTGCTGTAGTATAATTAATTGAACAAAATAATTTTAGTACAATTATTTATAAATGTAGAACCAAACGCAATTTATTACAACTAATATTGCATTTTGTGTTAGTTTGTAATATTATAACAGCTAATTTAGTTTGGATTGTGTAATAAGTAATGACTATAATTTGGTCTAGTTTTCTGTAATTTTCAAAAAAAAAAAAACATGAAATGCTTTAAAAAAAATAAATACATTAAATTGTTGATTAAGTTGATTAATTGATCCAATGGGCCGACAAAATTCGATTTGGAGTAATCAGTTTTATTCCAAAGTTGATTTGATTTTGATTTGAGAAAAATATTTTTGATTTACAACTAAGCTCTTTTGGTAGCTGTTGTAGTGTAATTAATTGAACAAAATAGTTTGTCTTTGGATTTAGCTTTTTCATGTACTCTGAAGTAAAGATATGAAAGTAGCTTAAAGTAGGATTTTTACTTTTTCATATCTGAGTATGGTGTTTGGCCTAAGCTACACCTTGTTGATGATATAATAGGTTGTATTCATTGCTTCTGCCTACAACTTGTATAGAAGATCTTTGGAGCTTAACATCACGATCCCATTCTGTTGAAGGGTTTTTGGTAGAGGTGGAAATCGGTTAGGTCCGGGTTACGTTATTTCAGGTCCGGGTTATGTTTGAGTTTGAATTTTTCAAGTTCAGGCTTTTTCATATTTGGGTTACTTTGAGTTTGATCTCGAGTTTAGTTCAGATTCAAATTTGTTTTACATTAAATGTGATTATATATATACATAACATAAATGTTTACATCTCAATATAAATTTTAAAATTATTATATTTTAAGTATTTTTTATTGTAATATAATATTTTTAATTATATTTTAATTAAAATAAAAATAAAAAAATTGTTATTGTTACTTATTAGCATAAAGAACATTGAGTTTCTTTTATATATTTGCATAATGGAAAAAATTTATGCTTACAACAAAACATAACTTGACATTTTATTTTCATTATCAAACATGTTATCATCTGAATTTATATAAAATTTGAGAAGATATAATACTAAATAATAAAATATAATATATTACTTTAAATTCTAAAATACATGATACCTTTATGTATTAATATTTTATGACATAAATCGGATTAAAATTTGATTTCAAAATCCTAATATAATTTCATAACATTTTTCATTTTATTCAATTTGGTCTCTAATGTAATAAAGTTAACAACTAAGCTTATTAAGATTTAAAATTTAGTCTTTTTCATAATTTAAGCTTAATTTCTATCAATTTCAAGCCTAATTCATCCAATTCTAAACAATGGCAACCTATCAAATTTTCACTAATTGAACAAATTGATACATGAGCTAGCTAAATCAAGTTCCCATGATCCAATTTCCATAAAAATTAAAAAAAAATGACTAGAGACTTACTTGGAAATAGATGGTCAAATGTTTGAATACCTAAAGCTTTTTCCTTTTATTTTTCTTTTGCTTCGACGATTCGGGGAAGAAGATGATCATATTTCATCTTTCTTCCCACTTTTTTTTTCGAGGTATTAAGAAATTGGAGAGAATCAATTACAAACTAACAGAGACACCATTAGAATTAGATTGCAATGATTGACTATCTAATCGAATCTGGTCGGCAACTTTAGCAGGAGCAACATGGAGATAAACACAAAATTCTCTGAAACAGCAAAAAGAAGAACCCCAAAACCATGAGTAAAGATAATTTCATTAAAACGACAAAAATGAAGAATTCAAATATGGTGATAAAACTAAACCCAAAACCAAAATAAAGACCCTCAAAACGTAAACACAAAATTCTCTAAAAGCTTGTAAAAGCTAAAGCTAATATCTATTTTTCTAGGGTGGAAAAGGGGCTTATTTATAGGCCAAGTTCTTAGGTCAAATAATATTAAAATAACCTGCACTAATCAGAGTTTAAGTGAGAAACTAAAAATAGAGTTTAATTGAGAGAAGAAAAGTCGAAAAATATGAGGCATAACTCCACACATGTTATTTGGAATTTTTTAATTTAGTTTGCATGTAATTGTTCCGTTGACTGTCATAACATCCTATAACTTGGGTCCGGCAACCGAACCAGGTGAAGGGTGTTACAGGTGGCATGTAGTTGATCGTCATTTTTTCATAGCTTCCATTTTTACATACTAGACATAGAATCACCAAATCAATTAAGTGTGTGCTCTTATATAATTAAATGCACATTTGATTATATTATGGTTAAAGTTGTGGCCACAAAAGTAAGAACAATAATAATAGACCTTTGCATAACACAATTTCAGCTTAACCTACTTGTACAAATATAAAAAAATTCACCCAAAATTCTCTTGTACATAAGTCAACAATACACAACAATTAAATAGCTAATTTAAACTGTGATGAGTATCTTTTGCATGTTTATCCTAATTTTGAAAAATTCGCCTTATCATGTTGTTTAGCGTGGGAGGACTCTTCATGCTTTATCCTCTTTATTGGTCTCACGTATACTATGTTTGTTTTTACTGCATAATACACAAGTAATGATAACACAAAGACTTAATCAAAAATTGCCAACTAAACTAATGTGATGTAAGATGTGGTAGTTATCATTGTTGGCACAAGTCAAAACGCAATTATTTATTTTAATTAAAATAAATGTATTAAATCATAATATTTTTAAAAAATAAAAAGATTCGATAATAACTATCATATTATTCAATTTTAAAATTATAATTTTAAGGCTTCTCGCCTATCTACAATCAATTTTATCTACCTTAGGAATGTGAACGCATAAAAATAATAATATTAAATTGTCAGTAAAGATTTTTATTATATTCTTTAGACATTCGATTGGAGGAATTTTAGAAATTTTTATGAATAAAGATACAAATCTGCATTAAAAAAACAATTTAAGCTTGATTAATCCAAACATTTCACATCACTCATATCATGTGAGTTCCAAAGGATTTGGTTTCTCACACCCCTACATGTGAGGGAGAACATTAACTTAGTTATTCAATTACTTTCAAATGGGTTCTCATGTATATACAAATCCCACATTTTGTATTTAGCCAATGTGGGATCTAAGTTTTTCTTTTCCTCAACAAATATTCACAAGTGGCTTATTTTGAGCATTAATTTCTCATTCATCACTCATTCATTTTGAACACATGGTATACTGTTGTAAAAGTCTCATGGAGTAGAATATAAAATCATAATTTTATGATCCAATTCTTCACCTTTACCAATCGAGAATATACATCAAAGTTTCCAAAAATTACATTTTTTCCAACAAAAATTAATTAAACACATATAATAACTATAGATAATAACTTGTGTATAAAAATATATTGATTTTTTAAATTCAGTTATTTGTAAGTAATTGAAACAAATATAATTTTAGCATTAAAAAAACATAGTAAAAATCATAATTCGAAAATACATTGGGTTGAGATAAAATCTTTTATTACGTAACCTATTTCTTGATTAAATTTAAAGGGATAAAATTATATAAATTAATAATGCTAAAAAAATAACTTCTGCTAATTAGTTGAAGTGGCAAAATAAAACATATTAGATTATGTATACTTTCAATGCGGGTAAAAATTTTGGTATTTATTTAAAAAAAAAATTCATATTTGTTAGAGATTGTGGTATGTATTAGAAATTTGCGCATCTGTTAAAATTTGGACATTTGGTATCTGTTAAAAATATTAGTATAGAAATTTTGATACAAGCTCATACGGGTGAGAAGGGGAAAATTTTGATATTTGATTACGATTTTTGGTTCAAGCTATTGGTGAGACCAGGAGTTAGAAAAGAGAATTTTGATATATCAAAATATCTAACGGTTTCATTAAAAATATTGATAACTCTTAAAAGTTTTAGTATTTCATGTAAGTAAATCATTTAAAATTCAAAATATAAAAAAAATTCCTTCCTTTGGTTTTTTTTCCTTTTTTCCTTTATGGCTGCCGTCAGATTCCAGCGTCTTCTTTGGCGAATAGCACCACCACTGAGTTCTTACTACAACCACTGACACTGCCACCATCCGACAAGCTTTTTCATCACAATGGCCACTGAAATCTTCCTTTTCTCCCCCTCTTTAAAGCTACTATACAAAATTTGACAGAAACCTTTTTCTAACCCTAAAATGTACAAAGCTAAATTTTTAATCAAAAAGACGGTAAAACCCACAACAATCGAAATCTTTAGGCTTCAAAATCACCGCCAAAAAGGGGCAGAACAAATCCACACAGTTTTTTTTTTTTTTTTTTTTTTTTTTTTTTTTGCGTTTCTTGTCTTCTTCTTTTTTAAGAAGGGATTATGTTTGATATGCTTTTTTCTATTAATTTAAGCTTATGTTTTTTCTTGTAATTTGAAACTTTAAATTGCAAGTGAAATTTGTTAAATAGTTTATCTTTTATTTGTTTGATGAGAAAATTTGGAATGGGTAATGAGAAAATATGTGACAAAAAAATTTTAGTTGAATTTTTTTTATGTTTATTTAGTAGTTTTTTATTTTCAAATATGGTTTAGTTTTTTTTTTTTAATTATAGGATCTTTCTTCAATTTTTTAAGATTTTTATAATTTCTACAACACTTTGGTTAGAAATTTTGGTATTTAGTTAAAAATTTTGGTATACCATTGGAAATTTTGGTATTTGATTACCATTTTTCTTTTTTTATCCATTAGAAACTTCGGTATGCATTAGAAATTTTTTTATCTCAGTAGAAATATTGGTATTACAAGTTATTGGCCCCGAGACACAAATAGGAAAAGAAAAATTTTGGTATATCAAAATATTTTTCGATTTCCATTAAAAAATATTGGTACCATGTTAGAAATTTTGATATTTGTTTATTCGCCTATAAGTAAAATTCTTAATTGAATTGGTGTTATAGATTAATTGGGCACCAACTTGGTTAAGAAATTATAAGAATATCCTTCCCTAATTAAAATAAGTAATATTATACTAGAATAGTTTAGCCTTTTCACTTTAAAAAAAAACGAATAAAAATATGCATATGATGGAATTTGAATTCATGCCAATTATATTAGCAAAATCTTTGATTTACCACTCAATTAAAGTTTTATTTTAATATTTTTATACATTTTAATTTTATTATGCATACTCTATTTTGCCCATCAGTTGTATATCTATAAATTATTATTTAAACTCTTGATTGAGTTGGTGTCAAAAGTCAACCAAGTACCAACTCAATTATGAAATTACGGGAATGTCCTTCCGTAATTAGAATAAGTAATATTATTCAAGGATACTTTAGTCTTTTTATTTTAAATAAAAATAAAAATATGCATTGGTGAGATTTGAGCCTAAACCAATTTCATTAGTAAAATATTTAATTTACCACTCAACTAAACCATTATTTTGATATTTTTATACATTTTAATTTTATTGTACACACTTTATTACTTCCATCAATTGTTTATATTAATAATAACAATTTGATCTAGGCTTTTTAAGTCTTAATATCATACATATTTCATATGTTATCATTAATTAGTTTCAAAGCATACGTTTCATTATTTATTATATGTTATTTTTAACACATATTTGTGTTTTATATTTGTGGTTTCCACACGCATACGTATGTGATAGAGTTTCTAGTATTATTTAAATGTGTGATTGAATTGGTGTCACGAATTAACTCGACATTAACACAGTTAAATAAAATTACTAAAATAAATTTATATTTTTTAAATAAATTATATTATTACGATGACACTTTTGTCTTTATTTTAAAAAATGTTGAAAATATTGAGATTTGAATATATGTGCCGAGCATTTATAAAAAAAAAATTACCGTTTCAACGGAAGTTTTATTTTGACATTTTTATCCATTTAAATGTTATTACACAAATTGTTTCACTCGAATTGTTTGTATATAATCATAATGCCGTTGATTGAGTTGGTGTCACAAATTAACTCGATATCAACTCATGACAATACCATGATAAACATTTGAAGTGTATTTAATATTCTTAATATTATGTGTTTACTTATTTAAAATTCCTTTTACTCTCAATTTAAACTATTTTTTTAATTTTGTATGTATGTAATGTTATTATTAGTTTTAAACCTTAAAATTTCATTATTTATTATATGTTATTTTTAAACATACACATATATTCTAAATATATAGTTTTCATACGCATAAATATATGATAAATTTTTTTTCATACGCATAAATATATGATAAAATTTTTAGTTCAAATAAATTTATTTTTAATAAAATAAGATAATATCAATCCAGGAATACATACATATAAGTTCATTAAAAAATTAATAGATATAACTTTACACCTATTTTTCATAAATGCAACAAAGATCCAAAATTTGCGAGATGCAAAATCTAAGAAAAGCATATATATATATATTATTATCCAAAACATTAAATTATATACTAAAAACATCTCTCCACGAAGGATACGGAAAATCTTATGGTGTAATTAAAGTCGTAAGACGTGTAAGGTTCCCTTACCTACGATTTCATACCATTCCATACACTTGAGATACCCTCAAATATTTCAAAACCAAGGAATCCTTCAACAGTCAAATTCCAGTTTGCAATGGACAATACTTCTTCAATCAATGTTTTGTTCCCCTCTCTTCCTCGTGGTTTGCATGAATTTGCTGCCTCTTGTCTTGTTTTGGTTCAACCAACATTTCTGGTTTTGTGTCTCCTTGTTTCCCTTTTTGTTGTCAAAGCGAAGGGCAAAAGCAGAAAGAAACCTGATCTCCCTCCGGGGCCAACTCCTTGGCCAATCATTGGGAACATTCCTGGGATTTTATCCAAAAAAAAATAAGCCAACATATCGATGGATTCATGGCTTCATGAAGGAACTCAACACTGATATTGCTTGCATCAGGCTTGCCAACACTCATGTCATTCCCGTCACTTCACCTGAGATTGCTCGAGAGTTCTTGAAGAAACATGATGCAGTTTTCGCATCGAGGCCCGTTACAATGGCAACTGAGTATTCTAGCCGAGGGTTCTTGACCATAGCTGTGGTTCCATGGGGAGATCAATTGAAGAAAATGAGAAAAGTGATGGCTTCTGAGATTATGACCCCAGCAAGACTTCGTTCGTTACTTGACAAAAGAACCGAAGAAGTTGATAATCTTGTTAGGTTCATATACAACCAATGCAAGAGCAGTGGTGGCTCATCAGCAGTTATAAATCTGAGACTTGCTGCGAGGCAATGTACTGGAAATGTTATCAGGAAGATGATGTTCAACCGAAGATACTTTGGGGAAGGACGTAAAGATGGAGGCCCTGGATATGAAGAAGTACAGTATATTGAATCAGTATTTACAGTGCTCCGTCACCTTTACAGTTTCATCTTATCAGATTATATGCCCTGGTTGAGACCCTTGGATTTGGAAGGTCATGAAAAGATTGTAAGTGAGGCCATGAAAGTTGTGAATGGATACAATGATCCTTTGATTGATAAGAGAGTAAAAGAGTGGAAAGATGGGAAGAGGAAAGAGCCTGAAGACCTGCTTGATGCCTTCATTTTAGCTAAGGATTTAGAGGGGAAACCAGCACTTTCAGTCGAAGAAATCAAAGCCCAATGCACTGTCAGATGATCTCTAGACACAAATGAACAACTTTCTGCCATGTTTTTTAAACTGGGGTTCTCTTACTTTTAACATTTTGTAATGTGTTTGTTTGTTTATACATGCAGGAGATGATGTTCGCAACACTGGATAATCCATCGAATGCTGCGGAATGGGCAATGGCAGAGATGATAAACCAACCTGAAATCCTCCAGAAAGCAACGGAGGAAATAGAAAGAGTTGTTGGAAACCAGAGGTGGGTTCAAGAGTCTGATATTCCAAGACTCAACTACGTAAAATCTTGTGCTAAGGAAGCATTTCGGATTCACCCCATTTCACCCTTCAACTTGCCCCATGTCTCAAATGCCGGTGCCATCGTTGCTGGCTACTTCATCCCCAAAGGCAGCCATGTTTTGCTTAGTCGGCTAGGCCTAGGCCGGAACCCCAAGGTTTGGGACGAGCCATTGGGGTTCAAACCTGAGCGACACTTGAAGGATGGGTGCATTGAAGTTTATCTGACAGAGACAGAACTGAGGTTCATATCATTTAGTACAGGAAGACGTGGGTGCATGGGGGTGGCTCTTGGAAGTGCAATGACAGTGATGGTGTTGGCAAGGCTGATTCAAGGATTTTCATGGAGGGTGCCATCAAATGAGGCTAACATCGATCTCTCCGTGTCGGAAAATGATCTTTTCATGGCGAAACCTTTGCATGCAATGGCTAAACCTCGCTTGCCTGGAGAGCAACTCTATTCGCCCTATTAATTTTCAGTGATGAAATGCTTCTGTATGTATGAAACGATCGATGGCATATATTTAGATACGGCGTATCTATGATCTATAACTATAACTGAAAAGAAGGTTAAATTTTATTATGAGTCCCTGTACTTGTATTTTAATTTGTTCATTTTAAATTCCTATATTTTTCAATTTTTAAAATTCCAGTTAAATTCATTGAGTTAAAATTTTACTATTTTCAAAATCTAATGCGACAAGCATACTATCATGTGTAATGTCATGTTAGCTTGTTATTTTAACATTTTATTAAAAATCCAGTTAATGGATCAGTGATTGTCACTTGCGTCAAAATTTAAAAAGCATAAGGATTTATAATGATCCAATTAGAGAATGTGAACTAAATTTACAACGGTACACATAGTAAAAAATTAGTAAATGAATTTAATTATTATTATTTAAGTCATGACTAAAATTTTAAATTTTGAAAAATACATAAACTAAAATTCATCAGTTCAAAAGCCTGGAATTGATGAAATTAAGTATAGAAACTAAAGCTTTTGTAAAATGATTGCTTGAATTAGGTTTGGAACTCCATCCAAATTCCAATAACGATGCCGCTACGGTTTTAATTTATGCACCTATGACATCACCACAAAAGTGGTATAGTAAAATACATAGAAACATTATTTACCTTGACAACGTCAATGCGAAAGTATTGCTCCATTTCCACATAAAAAAGTTGTCCACATCCTTCGCAAACTTATCCCTTGATCTCCTTCAAATTAGACTTCAATTTTGTGCTTGGTTGTCACATTTAACCTATCATTACCACGACTTCTTTTCGCGAAACAAGTTCCCTCATGAACTCTTCCATTTCTTTCCTCAAAGCATGATTCTTTTGGGTTAGCATATCTATAATAACACTGAGAGCACCCTACATCTCCCTTTTAAGCTCCTTTATCGTAGAGTTTAACTCTACATTATGTATGTAACTTAGACACTAAAAGGTGCTGGGTAATCTTACTTCTACTTTCTCTGTCAAAAAACCAAAAAATGTAAGCGTTTGTCAATGTACAAGAATTGATTGGTAGCAATTTTTAGTAAAATAATTTAAATGAACTTTCACTATTAGTACAAGGACTCCCGAGTTGATATTACAAAGTTTTAACAATTTAACTTTCATTTTTTTGTATAAAAATAAAAAACAAAACTGTATAAAAGATGAAGGGCAAAGCCAAAGCCAATTATTGTTTGCTGGGAGCGACATAAATTTAAAAGTTTTAGAGGTCAGCTAAAAAGATTGTATTACAATAATTCAATTGAAATTTTAAACAAAAAGATAATTTTTTTTATTTAATGTAGATACTAAAAGGATTTAATATTTAAAAGGAACTAAAGTTGTAAGTCTTACCATTTAACCAACAAGCCAAGGCACTGCCTGCCCAGTCCTATTAGAAATTCACAACCCAGCAACGCTATATCAAGCTAGTATGTGGTTAATGAACATTGATGTTACTAGGATAGCATTAAGAAAATTCAATCTAGGTTTGGAGTACATTCTCCTACGACAACATGAAATCACACGTTGAATAAATGGAAGCAGCGGCTGCCATTACAGCCAATTCCCGGTCAAAGCTATTCCCGATCCCTGATCTGCACGAGAACATGACTATATCATAATATTGTTCATGAATCTCTGCTTTACAGCCAGTGCTGAATCTTCATTTTAGTTCTAGAAAAGTTCATATTCACCAGTCAACATAAAATGCAGGAACAAGCAGATGGATATCATTAGTTTTTAATTTCAGCTTTATTCTTGAGCTATATTATCTTTGCCACCAAGCCATATTTCTGTAGTAAGATGAATGAATCTTCAGCCTGCATCTGAACTTGCTTAATCTAATGCAATGTTCATCCTAAATAACATAGAAATGATATCTCAAAGGCAACGGTCAACATCAAGATTTCGAAGTATAAAAAGTACAAAACTGTTTTAAATCCTTAGCATAAAAGCAAAATTATAGACTTGGATGATGAATAAAGCAACAAAAAACAATTTGGTATTGGATGCCCAAATTCAACATTTTTAGTCACCATAATGAACTTATTTGTCAATGAGAAGTTCCAATGGATATTAAAGAAAATAAAAATAACAGAATATCCAACTATCTTAATAGCAAAATGAGATTAAAACTATACTCAAACCTGATGTTGTTTCCTGATACTGTTTGTTGTGGTAAATTGTAAAGTACATTCCAATGCATATGCTGCAAGCCCTGATGACAAAGCAATTGCATCCCGATTATTTGGTTCAACCAAACTTCCTGGAATATAAGTGGGAAAATAAGAAATATCAAGAAATACCCTTGTTTCTAAACATACATATGCTACTTAAAATTGGGCCTATATATATATATATATATATATATTCTACTTAAAAAGAAGTAAACTGGGAAGAAAAAAATGAACTTGAAGAGGTAAAATTCAATCAAGTACTCTTGGCTTTACTAAAAGGTAGGATCACGTTATCCACCTTTCTTATTGGCAAGGAATTATTGGTAAAGGGAATACCAAGTTTAAATTAGACAACAATGTAACAAGTGTTGAGTGCAGTAATAAGGCACATTGCACTCTCAAGAAGAGAAATCATGTTCAAACCCTAGAGTTGACATTATTGAGAGGGACAGCCATGAACCCTGAAAGAATTAGTATTCATGGACAGTAAAACGGACATGAATGATACCATGCTCATACCAAGAAAATAAAAGACAGCAATGCGTAAGTCCCTTCATTTCCAAACTAACACTAGAGACAGTAAACATAACAAGCTTTTTGGAGCTTACTAGTTGTTTCTCTTCTTCAGAAAGAGCTTTATCCATCCGATCAAACATTGCACTCCATCTTGCTCTATGCATCTCAGCAGTAGCATCATGGGAAAATCCATCAGCAGCATTTCTTTTGACATTGGGATCACTCCCTTGGTTAGAGGAGAATTCTTTTGACATGAGAACAGGTAGTTCTGTAGTAACTACAGCTCTTACTTTTTTCTTGCTACGCTGCAGTGCTGCCAATGCAGAGCATTGCACAACAAAAAGGGTACATAAGTACATATCCCACTCTCTAAAAGTCTAATAATGATTTGAGTGAAAGAAAAATACCAGAAAGACGCCCTTTAATATCTTGCTGAAGAAGTTCCAACCATTGAGATGCGACAGTTGCAGCTGAAAACAATGTCTCATTTTTATTAGTTTGGAAGTCTTTCTCCATTACAATCGCAAGACCGAAACTAAAAGTAGTGGATTCCAGATAGTTCTTCTTTTTTTTCGGGTAGAAACCACAAATATCTTAGGATATCTAAATCTTGCTTGGTCACCCTTTTTTTTCTTTTATGAACAAAGATGAATATGTTAAAGCATAAGCCCCCTTTGGGCATCACTCAACTAACATCTTTTACAAGGATGGTCTAAAATAAAGAATTAGTAACCAATACAAATTCTGACCTTTTACTGAAAGAGAAGTGGCACTGGTAATGTTTGCTGATTCCTCATTAGACAAAGAGCAAGCAGCACTTTCAAACGCCTTCGTTGATGATGACAACTTCAATTTGAGTGTATCATCCTCACCGAGTGGGCTTAACATGCTTAAGTCACCATTTCTACTTCTTTTTTCTATTATTGAGGAAATTGACTTATGCATTGGCACTGGATAACCTCTTGCTTTATTGCTTATAGATGTAATATTGGGAGGCTCACCGTCCATACTTCCCTGATCCTTATTGCCATCGTCATCTTTAGTTCCACTCTGGACATGACTTGCCTGTTTGCTTCCGGGATGCAAATTTTCTAGTTTTTCAGACTTTACTAAGGCATCTATTAAGGAATGGACCTGTTTTCTATTTCTAACATGATTTACAATCCCAGGGTTTAATCCATTGAGCAGTCCACTTGGACCAGCAATTTTTGCGAACCTGTCAACCTGTTCTTTCTTTGCAAGTTCCATCTTCTTCTTGAGCGTATCATTCTTACTTTTCCTCCCACAATGCTTCGGCACTGATCTTCCACCATGAGAAGTTGACACTAAACCACCTTGCATAGATAAACCTCCATGAGAAGATGAAAGAAAACCATTTTGCTTCATCTCTTTCCAAACCCTCAATGAGTCTTTCTCCCCCACAAGACCAAGAGAACTTCCACAGTCAGAAACATCCCTTGTCTTCGAACTCTTGACATGTTTTTGATGAATTAATTCGTGGTTTATCGAGCTAGAAACATCTTCCACATTCAAACCCAAGCCAATTCCATTGGAGGTTACACAACGATTCTCTTGTGAACACAATTTGTCGAAGTTTTCTTTGCATTCCAGATTGATATCAGAGGATTCATTGATAGCAGTGCAAATCTCAGTGTTGAGATCAAGAGAAAGAGAGACAGGATGGACCACTGCCAACAACTTTTCCCCATTAGTTCTTTCAATTAGAGAACCATCAAAGTTGAAGTTTAATGGTACCTCAGTAACTTGAGATACCTCCACCTCTTCTCCACTTAACTGCAATTGGTGTCTAGATTCTCTTCTTTTTAAAGATTTGGAATTTTGGGCATTGTTTTCTGTTGCATAAGCATAAATGAAAGGAAAAGGAAGGAAACATTCAAAAGCTTAAAGTTACATTTACAAGTATAAAATAGTGACAACCCCCAAAAAAAAAAAAAAATGCTTTCAATCTAGACTTCATTATGAACTTTGATTCCCAAACTCATCCGGGGGGACAAAAAGGGCAAAAATGAGGCTGCCAACAAAATAATCAGTTCTAATTTACTTGGCAAAAAAAAAAAAGTTGGAATGATTTAAGATTATTAATTTACCAATAATTCAAATGAACAACACACCCCTCCCCACCCAAATAAAAATGGCATAAAAGTTTACCTTCAGAGCAGATGACAGAACTAAGATCAGTCATTTTGGTTCTCTTAGGTGAAATTTCATGTCTTTCCTCCAAATCATCAATGCTCCTCTTTACTGGCACTAACTTAAAAAACAATCCAAAAACCAAGAAAATGAACAACAACAACAACAAAAAACCTGAAGAAAATAATTAAAAAGCTAAATTGGAATGAGATTAAGGCATGAATACCAAGGCATTAGAAAGCATGGAAGAATCAGCATGATCTTCCATTTCCTGGAAAACCCCAAATTTGAAGAAGCTCTAGAAGTTTTGCTGAAAAGGGTATTTTGAGGATCTCTCCTAAAGTAGAAGGCTGGATTTGAAATTGCGGAAGAGACAGAAGCAAAGGAAGTAGCGGGCTTTTTTACATTTTTAAATTGGCCAAGGCTTTTGGTTTGCTTCAGGATTTTATGTATGCAAAAGAAATATAGCCAACTTTTTGGTGGGATTTTTTTATTCAAATGCGAGCGAGGTTAGAAGTTAACCCCTTTGTTTCCCGCATTTTTCACACCATTATATCTTTTCCTGTTTTTTAGATTAAAAATATCATAAAATGATATTTAAATTAGGATAAAGTATAAAAATAGTCATTTATGTTTGAAATATTATGTTTTTGTCATTTACGTTATTATTTTATTACTCTACCGTTAACTCTGTTACGTCCTTAACGTGATAGCTTAAATGGGTTTTAAATGCCAACTTAGATATTCTGTTGTTGAGATGAAAATAAGTTCTTAATTAAATAAATTTAATTTGGACTGCCAAGTAGAACATCCAAGTTGGCATTTAAAACTCATTTGGGCTGCCACGTAGGACCGCCGTTAGGGAGGTAACGGAGCTCAACGGTAGAGTGACCACTTTGTAACAAAACAATAACTTAAGTGGCTAAAACATAACATTTCAAATATAAATGACTAAAATGTAATCTGAGACAGACAAAAGTGACTATTTTTATAGTTTACCCTTTAAATTATACTCATTTTTATAAATGAATATCTAAAATATACTTCGTTGTTTAAAATTATATCTAAACTTTATCACATTATCTAAATTACCTTTTCTTAGTCAATCATTTTGTAACAAATTTTTTGTTGAAAAATCTTAAAAATATATATTATTTTAAAATTTTAAAAAACATACTTATAGATATATTATCTATTTTCATCTTCACCCAATAATTTATGTGACACGAAATTCAAGAACATGTCGAAAAACTCATCCGAACCCAGTTTTTTACAACAAAACCCAAATTTTGATGAGCTTTTTTTTTTTTTAATTTTTACCATATCTTACAGGACATATATAGTACATTTAACTGACTTGTGGAATCTAAAAAATTCTATAGGATAATTTTTCTTTAATTAAATTAAAACTTTGAGAAAACATTTGGTACATGCCAGTGAAATTTTTAAACTCACAAGGTTTAGATAATAACAAGTGTCCTATAATATATAATAAAATGTTTAAAAAAGGTCTTTAGTTTGCTTCAGTTTAGAGAAAATTTTACTAAAATATCTAAGAATTTATCAATATTTTTAAGGATTTACCAATATATATTAGAAATATTGGTAAATCTTTAGATATTTTGGTAAAACATCAATTTTAATAAAGTCTTAAAAATATTGATAAATTCTTAGATGTTTTGGAGCTCACCCTAGAATTTTCGTAACATTTAAATAATTAAAAGTACAACCAATGAGGCTTTGAAATTTGAGTACCTAGATTTAAGATTTATCATTAGCAATTGTATGCATGGATTTTTGAGTCCCACTATGTATAGTTGTCGTGTGTATGTTGACTTTAGTCTAAATTGTATATGTTCTTATTTTGGATAATTTGTGTTGTAATTGTTTAATACTGGTGGTTAGGAGTGTTCAAATGGTTAACCAAACCGAACTAGTATTAATCGAACTCTTTAATTTTTTAACCGAATCGAATTTTTTCAAAAAAAATTAATCGAACCGAAACATTTCGATTAATTTGGTTGGTTAACTGAAATTTATATGTTTTTATTTTTTTAGTTAAAATAAGTATAAAACATATAAAAAGTAAATTGATAATGTTCATTTGACCGAATTATCCGAATTAAAACTACATATAATATGTATTATTAATTATTAAGTTTAGTTAATTGCCCAATTTCGAACCGAATTAATTAATAACCGAACTTCTAAAAAATCATTAACATACCTTTGTGGCTCCGTCCGAATTAAATTGGTTAACCAACTGATTAGATCGGTTCGACCGATTAAGTCGATTTTAACCGAAATTTGAACACCCCCATTTGTGATTTCTCAAACATATATTTCTACTTTAATTGTATTTTTAACACTTTCAAAGAAAATTGAAATTAAAATTTATTTTAAGTTATGTTATCTAAAATGCACAAAAACATTTAATGAAATATTTGATCTGTTAGAAACATTATTGAGTCAATCCTAAATCATATCAATGTGTTTTAAAGATTTTTTAAAAAAAATTATGAAGTGTTGGACTGATCTCCCTTGTACAACTATCAATACTCTTTGAAATCAATAATCCTTAAACGATCAATCTCGGGGTCGATGCCCAATACCTAATGAATACTTTTTTGTTACTCCAAAATACGAGTTTTTGGCACTCCAGCATTTATATTTCATCGCAATGACTCCTTATTCTTTAATATAAATACACATTAACAACACTCCAATAACTTATTCTTTTACATACTTTAGTGAAATCTTTATTATAAACGATTTTCTTTTCTTTCTTTATTTTGTGACACTCTTTTTATCGAAGAAAATACAATTGCTAATATATCACTTGCTGTGAATTAGGTTTGCTTGCATCTTGCTTGTACACATTGCTATTTAAATAACTTAAGCAATTATTTTTAAGGGCGTGGTTGGTTGGGTGGAAAAATAAAAAAAAATAAAATTTAAGTATGTTTGGTTGGAAAGAAAAGTAAGAGAAAAGAAAATAATAAAGATAATTATTTTCCATCATAATGTATAAAAATCAATCATTTCAAATTTAAATGATGAAATGAGAGCGAAAGAAAGAGATGGTGTATGTTAGTTAAAAGAATATGTATATTTTCAAATGTTTTATTTTATTTACTTTCATTTTTCAATTCTACCTAAGTAATGAATGGAAAAAAATATAAGTTCTCTCTATTTTTTTATTTCTCGCTTCTAATTTTCTACCCTTTTTAAGTTTTCATCATTCCGATTTTCTTTCCACCTACTAAGCAAAGCCTAAATGCTTTGTAAGAGAATAGACTTTTTTTTTTTTTTTTTAACTTTGCATGTAACTTGTAATATCTCATTGCTTCATTTTATTTTAGTTCAATGCATGAAAACCACTTTTGTGAATGATAATTTTGATGGATGGGGCAAAACAAAGATAGCTTGTTTTTTTTGTTACTATTTGTTCTATCAATAGTAACTTTTAAAATATTTGATTCCTGCAGGAGCACATTTGGAAGCAACTATTTTTTAGAATGGTATCGGGAACAACTCCACGTGAGAATAATTACCTTTGAAAACAATTTTGGAAAGTTGATAACATTCTGGCATTGTTCCACTTTGGGGACATAACTTGAAGGCTCATACACTTCTTAGTTGTTGTTGTTGTTGTTTTTTTTTTTTTTAAATACAATACACGGTTAAGTGCATGAACCATGGTTGGGGAGAAAGAAGACTGCTCTGGCTGAGTTGTTGAATGATAGTAGCAGCACAGCTGAGAAGATTTTAAAGAGGCGACACCACCGACGTGAATATAGTTTTTTTTATTCAACTTAATTCAAATTTTGGGAAGAATAATAACAATGGATGGAATTAGCTGTTGACTTTTTTATTTTTTAAGGTTATTCTGTATCTATTTTCAGATATTAAAAGAAAAATATTTAAGTCAGGATTTTAGAAACGATATTATTGAAAGAAACAATTACAAATCATGAACAAAAATTATAAAATAGACGAACTAAATTAAGTTTAAACCGGTATCATACTATAAAAGAAATGTGAGTGGTGAAAATTCCGAATTCTGAATGCCTATATTGTACATCAATTGTGAAAACATAATCAAAAGGGCCCGTAATTTCCATAATACCTGTTCTCATCATCAAGAAAATAGAAATCAGATAGCTCATGTTTCATTGTCTTCAAGGATCGCCTGCTGCAACAGCCAGCAATTCTTGAGCTGTGAGAAAGCAGTTTCCCTGAAACTCTTAACCCTAACCAAGCAAAAGTGGGTGCACCTTATCCCAAACCCTGAACCCACTTTACTCGTCTTCAACAAATAACACGCTGAAGCCGCCCCAATGCCCTGCATTACTATCCCCCATGCCCTTGTATTACAAACCTCCTCCTTCCCTTCCTCTTCTTCTCCTTGTTGTATTTGTTCGACAAAAATCAGCCCATCAGGCATTGGACTCTCCCCTTTCTCCCACTTTTGTTTCACCAAACACCACTTATCTTCCTCCGCCTTTTCCGTCCTTGTTCTCGTGGTGTTATTTTTTACGTCGGAGAACACCTGGACCAATAAAGGAGATTCCGGCAACCTCTTCACGATTTCCGCCACCGAATCTCTCATCCACTCGTCTATTTTCTCGTACGACAATTCCTTCCCTCTCGTCTTTTCTTGTTTCAACAATGGTTGAAGAAGGCTTACTCGTACCTTAGACGACGCCAGCATCTTTTCTTTTCTTGATCCCGATGACGATTGTGAACCTGAGACCATGAAACAACGTGGGCGAGCATTCTGATTATGGAAGTTGAAAAGATTGAAAGAATCACGGCGCCGGAGGCAAACGTTTCCGCCGCGACAAACACCGCCTGCCACCGCCATTATTGCTTTTTCCTTTTCTTTTCTTTTTTTATGGTCCGCCTCGGAAAATTGGTTTACGTTGCCACAAGGATTGATAAATGTTTTAATCTTCACCCTTCCAAGAAATCGTAAAAGATTAAAAACATTTATCAAAGCTGTAGTTTTATTTGATTAAGATCTCCTTAGTTGTATACTTTTATACCATGTACTTGTTTTCCGACGCTAAACACGTTGCCCTCGAGGACTAGTCCGAGGATCATGGCCGTTGAGGTCTGATCCAACGGTGACATGAAAAGGCACGTGGTTGCATGCAGGCTGTACGCGCCCACACGCTCTGTACCCAATCCTTGTCTAAAACGTTTGCCACGTGAGTTTTCCACGTCACCAACACAAAATCAAATGATTCATAAAAGAATCGGGTTTCTAACTAAGCATAGAGATATATTTTAGTCAAATCTTCTTTAATTTAATATGCTATTTGATTATTAGTAGAATTTCTAAAAAAAATATTTTGGTAATTTTTTTATTAATTAAAATAGCAAGATAAATTATATTAATATTTATATATTATAATTAAAATAATTTATTTTTTATAATATAAATTTGAGTGATATTCATTTTAATTAAAATAATATATGTTTAGATTATTCTAATTCATCACTTATATACAAACGATTTCAATAGATATTGGCCAAAGCACTGATACCACCAATACAGAAAGCATAATTTGATGAAAGCTATTTGAATTTATTATCCAAAGCATCGTACTATTATCTTACAAAAGGATATTTCACAAATGAGTTTAACTCTTTACATTCCTTGGTAAATTTTAACCCAAGGTTTGGATGGTTAAAAGTGTTAATCCCTATATCCACGTCATGGGATCAAATCGTAAGAATTGTCTACTAGTCAAAGGTGAATTCGAGGGGCGTATGTAGAGCTTTGGCACCTCAAAATAAATAAATAAAAATCAATTCAATACCTCTTATAAATAAAGAAATTTTAAATTAATATATGGTGAAATTATACTTTGACCCCTTAAAATAATAAAATTTTATTTAGCCCCTTCAAAAATAATGAAATTATAAATTAATACATGATTCTCACAAGAATGTATAATTAAATTTCAGTTCCTACTAAAATGAATTTTAGATTCGCCATTGCTACTAATAGTATGTGTGGCAATGATTTGCCATTGTCGGTGGTACGTGAGTTTACAAAAACAAAAAACTTATGTCTACCATTAGATGTGTTATATAAATGGTGAATATGTGATACATGATTGGTGTATAAGTCTCATACATCGTTAATAAACAATAACATGACATTGTATCATCAGTAAAATAAATAAAAAATAGGGCATAATGATATATTAATTAGTCCTCAACGTTTACATTTTTTATTTGTCAAATTGGCCCTTATTCAATAAGTATATGTGGTTATCGATTCTTTTTTATGCCATGGTAACTATGATTTGAACTTTTTGTTTTGTCTTATGTGGTAGACTCATTTGTTTTTCAGTTTTAAAATTAGAAATTTCTGGTTAAAGAAAAGATATTAAAAAAAGAAAAAAGAAGGATTTTGTGGTGCAACATTTTGTGCCTTTGACTTTTGAGGGATGGTTGCTGTTGGGGAAGTTGTTGCTGCTCGTTCCAAGTCCTGTTATAATGAAATTGTTTCTCTACTTGGGTTAATAACTTGGGCCTTGAATAGATATCGTTTGTGTTGAGTTTGGTTCACTTGAATGTGACATATTTGACAAAACTAGAAGCATGGGCCGACTAGGGTACTAAGATTCCTAATTGAATTGCTTGAGGTGATTGGATAAACATGAAAGTCTCATTATTAAAATTCCTTTTTTAAAGATAAATATCATATTTATTCAAGAAAGTTTTGTAGCAGTTGGAAGACTGATTTATGTAGACTTAGTGATAAATACTCTGGAAAATTAATGGGATAATTTCAGGTTTTAAATAGAAGTTTAAAGCCTTTCAAAACATTGTCGATTGACCACTTGAAAAGGCCTATAAATAAGTTGTTTTGTGTTGCACATCAAAAGCAGTTTCTAGTTTAAATACTTGGAGTGTATTTGTCAATAGTTTTGTTGTATTCTAGTGGTTATTTTGTGACACTCTTTTAGGCAGGAGAGTTTATTGGTTGAATTGTGAGGTATTTGTGTGAGTGATTTGCAATAAATGGGTTCTAGTATTAAGGTTGCAATTACTTCTATGTGTAAGGATAGATTGAGTTTAAGCTAATAGGTGATTCGAATGATTGTTGAATAAAATTATTTACCGAGTGAGGCTCCACAAATGTAAGACCATTGTGTTTGAACTACGTTAATAAATATCGATCATGTCAATTCTTTTTTACTCTTATTTTTTTAATTGCTGGTCGACCTGTAACCCTATATGAAATATCAGATAGTCTAAATTTAGCAACACTCTTCCCCCAAAACCCATTTCGGGAAAAAGATATACTTTATGGAAATGGCAAACCAACTTAGAGAATTTTTTACACAAGTATTCAACTAATTTGAACTTGTTTAGTGTTGAGTTGGGGCTAAGACAACAAAATTTCTTCTGTCGAAGAGGTTTGTGCTTCCTTTGTTAAAGTAAGGACAAATGGTCTAATTCAAGATTTCCTAAGAATCGACTTAGTGAAATCTCATATTTTTTATATTAGAAAAAGAAATGATTCGTTAGGTTCAAGATTGATTTATGATAATAAGTCTGATCGTACCAATAAAAATATGTTTTATTCCATTTATTAACGTTAAGCAAAGTTGATTTATCATATTGGCAAACTAATTATTTTTCAATTGGTATCAAAGCAGGCTTCAACCGTTATTTTAAGGTGATCCTTTGTTTGATGTACGATTAAGGAATCCATGAAGGAAGGTAGTTCAATTACTCGACCCCTGTTGCTTTTCATGAAAATTTACAAGCCCTAAATGTAATTTTCAATGGAGTTTACTTAGACCAACTTAAAGTCATTTTTGTATGTAAATGTGCTAAGCAGACATGTACAATCTTGAAAAACCAACATGAAGGAAATGATGTTGTACGTATGTCAAAACTTTATATTTTAACAACCAAGTTCGAAAATTTGAAAATGTTTAAATATGAAAATATCTTTGAGTTTTATGCAAGATTATGTGAGATTTCTAATGAGGCTTTCTATCTTGGTGAACATTTTTCTAATGATAAATTGGTATGCAAAATGTTGAGATCTTTACTAGAACGGTTCATCCCTAAGTCACGAAAATAGAGGAGGCCAAAAATATTACTGGTCTCAAGCTGGACAAGTTTATAGGCTTACTTCAAACCTTTGAGCTGAATATAGAGGAAGCAAAATGTGAAAAGATGGGTTTGCCAAAGAACGTAGCATTCAATGCTCAAAAGGCTATCCCAATAGGGAAACAAACAATGAAGAACATTGGTGAGATCTAAAAACAATTATCCTTGCTCACCAAAAGCATGAAGAGGTTCGCTAAGAAGGGACTAAAGTAGATATAATGAGACAAGAAAAAAAGGATGTTTAATGTTATGAATGTAAGAGATTTGATCACTTACAATCAAAATGTGTTAATACTAAGAAAAAAGAGAAGTTACCCACAATCACTTGGAGTGATGAAGGAACTTCTTATGTAGATAAATATGTGAGCAACTATGTTGTTTTTATTGCATGCTATTGTTCCAAACCACGTCCCAACAAATTCTGAAGAAGATTCGGATAATGACAATGTTCCTTTTAAATCTTTGGAGGATGTTTATAGCTGTATGTTAAATAAAATAGAGAAATTGTGCCAACTGAATGATTCATTAAGGGAATAAATTATTCTCCTTAAATGAGAAAAAAAAAGAAGCTCCAAATATTGGTCCAAGAAAAGGATGATACTTTGAAAGAAACCTAGAGTGAGTAGATGATACAAATTTTGTCTTGAAGAAGTTTGGAGGCCAAAGTGAGAAGCTTGATAAAATTTTGGCTTCAAGGAGAACTAAACCAAGCCATAGAGAAGTTGGTTACATCAATAAAGGTAAGGAAACTATCGCTTATCCAATTTTTGTTAGAGCTAAAGATGTGGGTTCTTCTTTTCGTCATGAGGTAGGGAATAAAAACTTTAGAAAGATTGCATGCCATTATTGTGGGAAAAATGGACATATCAAACCCTTTTGTTATAAAATGATGCGAGATTGGAAGAAGTTCAACTCGGCTGCAAAACCTATTAGAAGAATGCATGGAACAATAAGACCACAACATAGATAGATTTGGGTAAGGAAGGATAGAGCACATTTGGGTAATGAAAATCAACATTTGATTGATGCTCGTATGAACCATGAGGTTGCAACTCATGTTGTTCCATAGAGGTTTCATAGAAAAGAAAATTGTTGTTCCAATTGCTACAACTCCTCTTGTTGATAAGTTGACCGCCTTCCTATCCCATTCGCTCTCACGAACGACAGGGGGAGAGGAAGAAATCAACAGACAGAGACAAGGATCGAATAAAACTAATAGGTGTGGTGCCAGCAAGTGTGACAGGTCAATTGTAATATATTTGTACAACGGGGTACAAAAGTACTCCGAGGATCGAACTCAAGCGAGTCGGAGATTGAACAATTTCCACCAACGAGCATGCAAATAGAGAGTCTAACCAACTAATCACTAAAAATTATATTACATCAAATAATAGAGTCAAGAATGATTAAACTAATCTATGATCTAACTACCAAGGACTAAATTGTAACAAATGTGAAATTATGAAATTAAAAAATAAATAACAAAAGGTGGTTGATTGATCTTGATGTGGTTCACTCATTCTCAAATTAGGGATCCAAATTACTTAAACTCTTAAAATAGTTCCATTTTACTTCTCGGTCTCAATTTTACCAAGTTAGACAAATTAATTCAGTTTATCTCTCGATCTCATTGGCTAACCCGAGACTAATGAATCAGTGCTCAACAAGATCTCCTCTCGGTCTCACTTGCTTAGATATTCCCTTAGGGTGGTCAATCCTAAATTTTTAGGTTCATTCAAATTAGTCTAATTTATTGCAGTTTGGTCCCTCATCCAAAAATCAGCTCACCACATCTCCATCAACCAACCCCCTTAAAAGTTTAGTTACCCATACCAATAATAAAGCTAATGGACATCAAAGTGCAAAACATGGAAGCCATTAAAGAAAAACATAAGAAAAATGTAAAAGTTTAGATTTTTATGCAAAAGAACTTAAAGGAAATGTAAAGAGAAGCATATTACATGAAAGTCTAAAGCAAGAAACATAAAATGAGCAAGCTTTAACATATTAATGTAAAAAAAAGAAACTGAAATGCATTAAACTAAAATTGAAAATGTCATTACAACCAAAGTAAAAGGAAAAAAGGTGCAAATAAATCTAAGCTACAATGTTAACTAACTTAACTAACTACAGGAACACTAAGAGCAAGAAGAAAATGCAGAAAAAAATAACTTCTGCAACTATGGAAAATGAAGAACAATGAAAACCCTAGAAAATTAGAAGAGAAAACCTAAGAAAACTAAAGCTAAACAATAATAATTCTAAAAAAAATTCTAAAGAATATATAAGAAAAAGTTTAAAAATTCTAATATAATAATTTTGGAATCTAAATAAGTAAATTGATGATTCAAGCTTATCATAGTGAAATATCTTTTTTTTTCTCTTATTTTGCTTTGGAAGAGTTTTCAAATATATATGATTTCAAATTTATGTGCTCTAACATGGAATGAGTTATATTGTAATAAGATTTTAGTTTGACATGTCTAATTTTTTAACTTAACTCGAATAATTTCATTCGATTCGACTTAAATTTCATTTTTCTCGATTTGATTTGAAAAAGAATTAAATCAAGTTAAGATGATAAAATAGAACTCATCAACTCGAATAATTTAAAATATTTTCATTCAATTAGATCGAATGCTCAACCCTATCTAAAATAATTAGAAATTGTTTGCTTGCAGTCAAAATAACATGCTGTAACGATGTTATACATAAAATTTGCCCTGGAAAGAGATTGCAAGTGGTATATCAAACTGATGACACCGATTCAAGGCATCCATTTGACTGATTATGACTTTTATAAGCACCAAAATCTCAAGTGAATTCCGGATGTTTTAGCCTTTTACCGTCTAATATTTTCATGTATTATAAATTATATAAGGATTAATACATCAATTGATATTTAATTTTGATAAATTTTTTAATGTGATATTTGTGTTTTTTTATTTAAAATGTACATGCATTTGACGACAGTTATATATTTTTGTATTTAAAGGTAACGACATTAACTTTTTATATTGAACTTTCAAAAGTTTATATATTTTTGTAATCAAAAATAATGATTTTATGAAATTTTAATTGCTAATATTATTATATTTGACTTTTCAAAGATTTTATTTATAGAATAAATCTAGTGTTATTTTGTATTTAATTTGTTAAATTTAGTATGATGGTTGTTGTTTTTTTGGGTTAATCTAATGAAAGTTATTTGCAAATATTAATAGTTAGTTATGAATTTTCATCAAATCCTGACATTCAAATTAAATATTAAAAAGTTAACACCTAGATATTAAATGTATAAGTTTTGCCAAATAAAAAAAAAATTACGTACTTCTTTCATGTTTTAAAACTCACTTAATTTTTTTAAAAACCTCGTATTTTTAAGTAATTCTTTTATATACTACGAATTACTTAATATTTTAAAAACATTTTTATGTTTTAAGAAATGCTTTCATAGTTTAAGTAATTATTTAATTTCTTGAAAACTTTCCCGTAATTTTCTCATATATTACGAATTATTTAATATCCTAGAACTTATTTATATTTTAAGTAATTATTTCATGTTTTGAGTAATTCTTTCATGTTAAGTTTTTAAAGAAAACATTTAAAACATTATTTTGTTAAAAACCCTAGAAGGGTATTGTCGAAACCATTTTTTTGAGTAAACGAGAATCGACTTGGTTTTGAAAACAAAAATAAAACGGGAGTCGCCACCGATCTTTATTGGGTGTAATCGGATCACCTTTGTTTTAATAAAATATTTTGACTTACTAAAACAGTATTTTTTGGTCTACGAAATTTGAGAAAGCGGGTTCGGAAGTCGGTTACGTGCGAGGAAGGGTTAGCACCCTCGTCACACCCAAAATTGGTACCAGATTGATTAATTAATGTCTCAATGTCAAAAGTTAAAAATTTTAAAAAGAATTAAAAAAAATCGATCTGTTTTGGAAATATTTGAGTTTCCTCGAATTGAATCAAGATTTTCTCGCTTCAAAGGAATAAAATATCACATCCAATGCTTTAGGACACGATAATTTAAATCCTCGAATCCAAGATCATCTCATAGTTTTCTCGAATTGAATCAATATTTTCTCGTTTCGAATGAATAAAATATCACATTCAATACTTTAGGACATGATAATTTAAATCCTCGAATCCAAGATCATCTTATAACTTTTTTCAAATTGAATATCAAAATTTTCTGCTTACAAGGAATAAAAGATCACATCAATACTTTAGGACACGATAATTTAAATCCTCGAATCCAAGATGAATATTGCATCATTTTGAAAACTTTTATTTTTGGATGAAATTTATACAAATATTTAGGTTATGTTTTAAAGAAACGTTATTTAAAGCGTGAATAGGGGTTATGCTCGTCGAATAATGGTAATGTAACACGAATTTGGCGTAACAATGACATAATACATATAGCACATGACATTGGAATTTTTAATCTAAAATATTAACATGCATGAATAATAATAACGATAATGGAACAATAATATAAACAAATAATAGTGATGATGATGATAATATGGAAATACGAATAAACAAATTATAATACACATAAGAACGATAATCATATAGCTTACACTATTTAAATATCAATGTCAATAATCAAAGCCAAACAAATTAAGCATCATATAACAATTTACAATGGATTATAAAGCAAATTAAGATAAATAAAATGTAAAGCAAACTTTAAAATGATAATAGATGACTTTGGAATAAATATGTGAAAAAAAGGAAATTCAACATCAACAATATACAAAACAATTTAAAAATAGATTCTATATGTGAAGAATTTTAAAATAAGTGATATGGGCGAAAGTTTGAAACAAATAATGTTCGAGTAAAAAAAATTAAAATAAATAATGTTCAGAATAATATATAAATGAGTTTAAAATAAATATTATGTAAAAGAAATTTTAAAATAAGTAGTATACAAAACATCTTAAAAAAAATAAAAGGTATATAAAAAAATAGATAATACATATGAGAATTTGAGATTGATAACTTATGGAAGAAAAAAGAAATAAAGTAAATAATAAAACAATTGAAAACGAATGATACATAACACAAATATATATGAAGCGATTTAAAGCATATAGTATATGAAATAATTTAGAATAATATATCGAAAACAATTTACACAATTTAATATGTAAAATTTAAAATAAATAAATAGTTTAAAATATATAAACATGAATAAGGGCTTGATAGTGAGTAAACGAAATTTTAGAGTCCAAATTCAAATAAAATAAACGTAGGTATATGAAAAAGAACCAAATTGAAATCTAAATAAAATTTAAAGGGAAAATTCGGATAAAAAAAATGAAACGGAGGATGGATTTGAGACGCGCTGAAACATGCGAGGGATTAACTGAGAAAATATCCCACATCCTATTAAGTGCGCCACTTAAACTTCTGAATAGAGGGACTAAATTGCATGCAAATAAAATGAAAGGCCGAATTTAAAAGAATAAGAAGATAGGAAGTAAGGCCTAATCGAACGGATCAGCGAACGAGAGGGACCATTCGCGCAAATCTCCCTTTTTAGGGGACATGCGCAGCTATCCTTCAAATCAAACGGCGTCGTTTCGTTTTTAATTAAATCAGATTTTGCTTTGAAACCATTTGAATACTTCCGAAACAACTTCGGAAAACCCCCATTTCCAAAACAACAGGCAGCCCTCTCTCTCTCTCCGTGCCGACGGTCGGGCTTCTTTGACCGCTCGTCACACCACCACCGCCTCCGGTGGCTAACGATGCGCAAGGGTATGCCTCGGTTCCGTTTGAAGCCCTCCTTACAGACCGACCCTTTGGCTTCCCCAAATCGAAGGGAAAGAGCCTTTGATCTCTTCCTCGGTCCAAGTTCCGACGCTGGAGAAAGGGTATTCTGGCGCCTCAACTGTGGAGCCTTGGTAAGATTTCTTTCTCCCTTCTTTTCCGATTTTGTTTATTTATTTACAGGGATTCAAAGCAAAAAAAAAATAAAAAATAATAATAGTAAAATAATCATAGGTAATAACTGAAAAAATATTAACCTTTGCTTTTATTTTGTTTTGATTGTTGATAATTTGTCCCCAAAACCGAAGACATTACAAGGGATTGGTTTTTGTTTTTATACCCAATTCATAGATTCGACTTTTGTTGTTTTTCATTTGTTTTCTATTAGTTCCTTTGTCCTTTTGTTGTTCTCTTCTTTTTGCAGGTATGGGCGAGGCGTGCGAAGTGTAGAGGTGTCAGAGGCATGATGATCTGCTGGTGGAGGCAAATGTGTACGGTGTTGGTAGAGGTGCATGGGGAGCTACGGCCACCAGGAGGCATGGGCATGAGGAACCAAGGCGCATGGTGTAACACCCCTTACCCGAAACCTTTGACGGAGTCGAGTATGTGGCATTACTAGACTTGACTACTAATTTGGGGCATAAAAATTTAAAGCTGCCTAACTGCATCATGCTGATTAAATTGACCATAACTTGAGTTACAAAACTCGAAATTTAGATCCGTAAATTTTCCTTGAAACTAGACTCATATAACATTTTACCATAATTTTTCCAGAATTTTTCATGTGGCCAATTAGTACAGTTTATTTATCAAAGTTACCCCTATTTCACTGTTTGATAATTCTGACCTATCTTTACAAAAACTCAGTTATCTCATTGCACAAAATTTCAATAATGTCATTGTTTATTCCAATCAAAAATAGACTCATTAAGGATTCTAAACATATAAACTATGCTCCATAATTATTTTTGTACAAATTTTTACAAATTTCCCAAGACAGAACAGGGACTCACGAATTCATTCAGGACAAGTCTCACTAAAACTTAAATATCTCATAATATATAATTCCTTTGCCTAACTTGTTTCTTTCATATCAAAATAGACACAATATACTTTAATTCTATGTCTTATTCACTTTCTAATTCAATTAAGCATATTATAACAATTTTGGTCTCAACACATATAAATAAGAAATTTATGATTTTGCCCCCTTTATTTCACACTTTTACAAATTAGTCCAATTTGGACACCACACAAAATTCACCAATTTCAATCACAAATACCCTAAGCCGAATACTCCTTGACCTTATACAAGGCCTTGCAGGTTATTTAATTCATGATTTAGTCCTTCAAAAATTTTCATTTTTTTGATTTAACCCTTACAATCAATTTCACTCAAACTTCAAATAATAAACATGCTAGTTTAAGCTTTATACTTAATAATCTATCAACAACCATTATTTACTATTAAAATGCTTCAATGGCCGAATATAAAAGTGCCATAAACTCTAGAATTTCACCATGGGTTATATAGTATTCAAAACACCCATTCCAAAAATGCAAAAACAATTGAAAACTAAGCATAAACAATTGGAGTTTTCTTTCTTCAAATTTCGGTCAAAAAGATGAACAAGGTGCCTTCTCTTTCCTTCCACTATGTTTTATTATTTTATGTGTTAAATTATACTATTATTTATTTATTCATCAACCACTACAACATATTATAATAATACTTATATTCTAAATCACATTCCATCATGTTGCCGTCCACCATCATAATATTGGCTAAATTGTCCTTTAAGGACTTCACCTTATAAAGCCATATGCATTTGTCACTAAATCCATTAAAAGGTCATTTTTACCCATTATACAAGTTAGTCCTTTAGTCAAATTACTCACACAAATAAATAAATTAAATCACCAAAATTTAACACATGTTCAATCATAGATTTTAGACCTAATATGAAATATTAAAATATTCTACCGACTCGGATTCATGGTCCCGAGACCATCATTCCGATTAGGGTCGAATTCGGACTGTTACAATTCTCCCCCCTTAGAAATTTTCGTCCTCGAAAATCTTACCGATAAAAAGGTTCGGGTAGCGTTCTTTCATAGTCTCCTCCAATTCCCAAGTTGCTTCTTCAAACCCGTGCTTTTGCCATAGCACTTTTACTAAGGGAATTTTCTTGTTTCTTAATTCCTTTGTCTCCCGAGTCAAAATACGAATCGGTTCCTCTTCGTAAGTCATATCGGGCTGAATCTCAACTTCCGTCGGGCTAATCACATGCGAAGGATCGGCCCGATATCTCACGAGCATCGAAACATGAAAGACATTATGTATCCTTTCTAACTCGGTGGCAATCAGAGTCCAGAGGCAACCGCCCAATACGTTCGCGTGACTTCAAACGATCCAATAAATCTTGGACTCAACTTTCCTTACTGACCAATCTCGAGTACTTTCTTCCATGGTGAAACTTTCAAAAATACCCGATCTCCAACATGAAACTCAATGTCTTTACGCTTCAAGTCGGCATATGATTTTTGACGGTCTGATGCAGCTTTTAAACTATCCCGGATCAATGCTACCTTTTGTTCAGCCTCTCTAATTAGATCTACCCCGTGTATTTTGTTTTCACTGAGCTCGGTCCAAAACAATGGTGTACGACACTTACGACCATACAAAGCTTCGTAAGGTGCCATTTTAATACTAGATTGAAAGCTATTATTATAAGCAAATTCAACCAAAGGTAAGTACCGCTCCCACGTACCTTCTAACTCAAGGACACAACACCTCAACATATCCTCTAGTATTTGAATGATTCGCTCGGATTGACCATCGGTCTGCGGGTGAAAAGCTGTACTAAAATGTAGTTTAGTACCTAAAGCATCTTGTAATTTCTTCCAAAATCGCGACGTAAATCTCGGGTCACGATCTGAAATGATAGATATCGGTACTCCATGCAACCGCACAATCTGCGATATGTAGAGCTCAGCTAGTTTATCCAGTGAAAAGTCAGTACGCACTGGGATGAAATGAGCTGCTTTTGTCAATCTGTCCCACAATAACCTGCATCAATCCTTTTTGCTCGGTGATAACGGCAAACCCGATACAAAATCCATCGTGATTCTATCCCACTTCCATTCAGGTATCAAAGTTGGTTGAAGTAGTCCCGACGGTACCTGATGTTCAGCTTTCACTTGTTGACATATCAAGCACTTTGACACAAAATCAGAGATGTCTCGTTTCATTCCATGCCACCAGTAATGTTGTTTCAAGTCATTAAACATTTTTGTGCTACCCGGATGAATCGATAGTTTGCTATTGTGAGCTTCTTCACAAATCATTCGAATTAACTCAAAGTTCTTAGGCACACATAACCGATTCTTAAACCTTAGGCATCCTTCGTCATCTAAAGAAAATTCTGAATTCACACTTGCATTACAAAGTCTTCTTTTTTCTTTGAGATCATCATCGATCTGCTGAGCCTTCCTGATTTGCCGCACAAACAATGGTCTCGCCTTTATTTCAGCTGTGAGGATACCATCATCAGACATAGCTAGGTGAGCATTCGATGCACGAGAGCAAATAACGATTTTCATTGAGTGCATCAAAGAACTACATTAGCCTTTCCTGATGATAATCAATTACAAGCTCATAATCTTTTAACAACTCCAACCATCTTCGTTGTCTCAAATTCAGATCTCTCTGAGTCATTAAATACTTTAAGCTCTTATGGTCCGAGAAGATGTGGCATTTCTCACCAAAAAGGTAGTGTCGCCATATTTTCAAAGCATATACTATAGCGGCCAATTCAAGGTCATGAGTTGGATAATTCTTCTCGTGAGGTTTCAACTGTCTCGATGCATAAGCTATAACTTTACCCCCTTGCATCAATACACAACCTAGGCCATTTAGAGATGCATCACTATAGACGCACTTAATTCTTTACAGTTCAGTGAGTAAGTATCGGAGCTTACGTTAACAAGGTCTTCAGCTGCTCGAAACTTTGTTGACACCTTTCTGACCACTCAAATTTCACATCTTTTTGCAACAATTTGGTCATCGGAGCTGCAATCATAGAAAATCCTTTCACGAATCTTCTATAGTATCCTAAGTCCCGAAAAGTCGCGAATTTGGAAATATTTCGTGGAGGCTTCCAATCAAGTATGGCGAAATCTTACTGGATCAACTCGAATACGATGCCGATATAACATGTCCCAGAAGCTAACTTCACTTAGCCAAAACTCGCACTTACTCGAATTTTGCATATAATCGTTTTTTTCACGTAAAATTTGCGGCACCAAATTCAAATTCTCAAAGATGCTCGGTCTTATTTCGCGAATAGATCAGTATATCATCAATAAACACAACTACAAACCGATCTAAATACGGTCTGAATACCCGGTTCATCAAATCCATGAAAACAGCAGGGGCATTAGTAAGCCCGAATGGCATCACCAAAAACTCATAATGACCATATCTCGCTCGAACGCGGTTTTGAATATCCAACTCTCTAACTCGCATGGCGGTAATACCCGACCTCGGATCAATTTTCGAGAACACGAGAGGCTCCTTTAAGCCGATCGAATAGATCATCAATACGCGATGAGTGGGTATTTGTTCTTTATGGTCACCTTATTAAGCTGCCAGATAATCAATGCACATTCTCGAGTTCCGTCCTTCTTTTTACAAATAGAACAGAGCACCCCAAGGAGAAAAAAAACTGGATCGCGAATCCTCTATCTGTTAATTCTTGCAACCGAGTCTTTAATTCCTTTAATTCGGTTGGTGCCATTCGGTATGGAGCTATTAAAATTGGGGTAGTCCCCGGCACTAACTCAATCCCAAATTCTACCTCACGAACTCAAGGCAATCTGGTAATTCCTCCGGAAACACATCTGGATATTCACTAACAACCGGTACTAACTCAATCTTCCTTTCAGTAACCTTGCTATCAATTACATATGCCAGGTAGGCTTCACAACCCTTTTTCAAATACCGTCGAGCCAACATTGGAGATATCACAGCAGGTAATCCACTCAAATCCGCTGACTCAATTCGAATTTTCTCGTTATTCGGACCTTTCAAATCCATAGTCTTTCGTCTACAATCAACTATCGCATTATGAACTGTCAACCAATCCATGCCGAGAATAATATCAAACTCATCAAAAGGTAGTAACATCAAATCAGCCGGAAAACATATGTCTCGAATCATTAAGGGGCAATTCTTACATACTTTGTCTACTAATACGAAACGACCTAGGGGGTTTGAAAGCCGATTCACAAATTCGATGAGACTCAACGGTGAGAGTCTTCTCGGTCACTAGAGTTTCACACACATACGAATGAGTTGAACCGGGATCAATTAATGCAGTGACACTAGTATCAAAGAGTGAAAAGTTACCAGTAATAACATCTGGAGTTGAGGTTTCCTCTCTATTACGGATGGCATAAGCTCTGGCCGGTACACGTGTCTCTGATCTAATAGCTGCATCAGTAGTCCCCCTCTGAATACCACCTCTACCCCTACCAACTCGGGAAGATCTGTCTCTAGCTGTAGTGCCACTTGGTCTCGCACCCTGAGTATTACTCTTATCATCAGCCTCCGGGCAGTCTCGGATGAAGTGATCTCGAGAACCACACCTATAACAAGTGCGATTAATATATTTACCCCAGCATTCCCCAAAATGTCGTCTACCACACTGCTGACAGTCGGGTTTGTTCGATCGAGCGTCGCCCACACTAGCCATCGACGTGGCAGAGAACTCACCGTGGCCGCTCGTATAGAAATCCCTGTATTAGGTCCGGGTGCTACCATCATTCTTGAACTTCTTTAATGCCGATCGTGAAGATTTACTCACGAGATCTTTTCGAACATCTTTTGAATCTAGCTTTGCTTTCTGTTTTCTTTCCCTGTGTCTTGACTTTACAAGCTCGCTCAACTAACACGACGAACTCATTAATCTCAAGTATACCAACCAACAATTTGATATCTTCATTCAGGCTATCTTGAATCTTCTACACATAGCAGCCTCTCTGCCGAGACACACTCATGAGCGTAGCGGCTAAGTCGCATTTAACTTACGCTCATATTCGAATCTGATCATACGACCTGTTTAAGCTCAAGGAATTCTTTACGTTTGGAGTCGATGAAACGGCTTACTTATGTACTTCTTGCGAATTCGATGCGAAAGAAGTCCCAAGTAACTCTTTCTTTGGGACAATCGACACCAACGTGTTCCACCGTGTAAGCGTAATCCCGTAACAAAGATATAGCACACTTCAAACATTCATCGGTGTGCAAGATAATTCATCGAAAACACGAACGGTGTTATCAAGCCAAAATTCAGCTCGCTCAGCGTCATCATCATCCTCGGCTCTAAATTCCTGAGCTCCGTGCTTCCTAATGCGATCAACGGGAGATTTAGTCACTCTTTCAAGATTAGTAACTGGAGGTACAATTTGTGTTATAGGGGGAACATTCGGATTTGGGGGTGGTTGAACATTCGGAGTGGTTCGTAAGTAATGATCAACCAATCGTCATATTATGGAAGGCCCGCTTACCCTCTCATCAGGGCCACTTGCAGCAGGTCGAGATTCTTCCGACGCGTCCCTTGTGCGGAAACAGGCGCCACACTCTCGACATCGTCATTCTAACGCTTGCTCGGGATCCGGATCCATTACTATACGTAAGAAATAAATACATTTCACATCGCTCGAAGTCATCATATTATCATTCATATATTTTACGGCATCTATAGCTAGACTCACAGATGCTATGTTAGTCCAAGAATCGACTAAACCATAGCTCTGATACCAATCAAATGTAACACCCCTTACCCGAAACCTTTGACGGAGTCGAGTATGTGGCATTACTAGACTTGACTACTAATTTGGGGCATAAAATTTAAAGCTGCCTAACTGCATCATGCTGATTAAATTGACCATAACTCGAGTTACAAAACTCGAAATTTAGATCCGTAAATTTTCCTTGAAACTAGACTCATATAACATTTTACCATAATTTTTCCAGAATTTTTCATGTGGCCAATTAGTACAGTTTATTTATCAAAGTTACCCCTATTTCACTGTTTGATAATTCTGACCTATCTTTACAAAAACTCAGTTATCTCATTGCACAAAATTTCAATAATGTCATTGTTTATTCCAATCAAAAATAGACTCATTAAGGATTCTAAACATATAAACTATGCTCCATAATTATTTTTGTACAAATTTTTACAAATTTCCCAAGACAGAACAGGGACTCACGAATTCATTCAGGACAAGTCTCACTAAAACTTAAATATCTCATAATATATAATTCCTTTGCCTAACTTGTTTCTTTCATATCAAAATAGACACAATATACTTTAATTCTATGTCTTATTCACTTTCTAATTCAATTAAGCATATTATAACAATTTTGGTCTCAACACATATAAATAAGAAATTTATGATTTTGCCCCCTTTATTTCACAATTTTACAAATTAGTCCAATTTGGACACCACACAAAATTCACCAATTTCAATCACAAATACCCTAAGCCGAATACTCCTTGACCTTATACAAGGCCTTGCAGGTTATTTAATTCATGATTTAGTCCTTCAAAAATTTTCATTTTTTTGATTTAACCCTTACAATCAATTTCACTCAAACTTCAAATAATAAACATGCTAGTTTAAGCTTTATACTTAATAATCTATCAACAACCATTATTTACTATTAAAATGCTTCAATGGCCGAATATAAAAGTGCCATAAACTCTAAAATTTCACCATGGGTTATATAGTATTCAAAACACCCATTCCAAAAATGCAAAAACAATTGAAAACTAAGCATAAACATACCCCTAATTGAGCTTTCAAATGCAGACTTTCAAGCTCCAAAAAATGGAGTTTTCTTTCTTCAAATTTCAGTCAAAAAGATGAACAAGGTGCCTTCTCTTTCCTTCCACTATGTTTTATTATTTTATGTGTTAAATTATACTATTATTTATTTATTCATCAACCACTACAACATATTATAATAATACTTATATTCTAAATCACATTCCATCATGTTGCCGTCCACCATCATAATATTGGCTAAATTGTCCTTTAAGGACTTCACCTTATAAAGCCATATGCATTTGTCACTAAATTCATTAAAAGGTCATTTTTACCCATTATACAAGTTAGTCCTTTAGTCAAATTACTCACACAAATAAATAAATTAAATCACCAAAATTTAACACATGTTCAATCATAGATTTTAGACCTAATATGAAATATTAAAATATTCTACCGACTCGGATTCATGGTCCCGAGACCATCATTCCGATTAGGGTCGAATTTGGACTGTTACACATGGGGAGAAGTGATGGTGGAGAGGCGCGGTGCAACTCTAGGGTTTCTTTTCTGCCGAAAATTTCTAAGGTTTTTGGCCATTGGGCCGTTGTAAACTTAAGTTTGTTGGGGCTGATTTGGGTTCTGGTCTGGGTAGGTAAATGGGTTTCAATTTGGTTTAACAATTGGGCTCCGGGTTTGGGTTGTGTAGTTGGGCTTGGTGGGTTGTTAATTGGGTTTTGGTGGTTTGTCAATTGGGCTCCGGGTTTTAGTTGGTATTTTGGGCCCATTTATTTTGGGCCTTGCAACTTGGGACTGTTAATTGGACTTTTTATTATTGGATTTTTTTTAGGTTGGTTTTAATATCGGGCCGGGCAAAAATTGGTTATTACAGCTGCCCCTCTTTGCTCATTATCGTGAAACAAGAATAGAGCAAAGACAATAGAAGAACCAATTTTGCCCGGTCTTGGCTAAGCCTTGACTTCTTCGTCCTTGTCTTCTCCATCAGCTTCAAACTTCACTGTAACTCTTTGCTTTGATCCATTCTACTGGAACTTCGAGGTGATAAGAATTTAGAAAGAAGAGATCTGCAATTTTGATCTTCTCGCTGAAACTTCTCGAAGATAAGAGTTGACCCTCAATATACTCGGGAGGAGGGATTAGCAGCTTTGTCCTGCCCCACTGGGACGTCGAGGCGATAGGAATTCAGAAAGAAGAGATCCGCAACTTTGATCTTCTCGCTGAAACTTCTCAGAAATAAGAGGTTGATCCTCGATACACTCGAGGAGGAGGATTAGCGACTTTGTCCCCCTTTTCTTTGGGGACGTCGAGGTGATAAGAATTCAGAAAGAAGAGATCCGCAACTTTGATCTTCTCGCTAAAACTTCTCGAAAATAAGAGGTGATAAGAATTCAGAAAGAAGAGATCTACAACTTTGATCTTCTCGCTGAAACTTCTCGGAAATAAGAGGTGATAAGAATTCAGAAAGAAGAGATCCGCAACTTTGATCTTCTCGCTGAAACTTCTCGGAAATAAGAGGTGATAAGAATTCAGAAAGAAAAGATCCGCAACTTTGATCTTCTCGCTGAAACTTCTCGGAAATAAAAGGTGATAAAAATTCAGAAAGAAGAGATTCGCAACTTTGATCTTCTCGCTGAAACTTCTCAGAAATAAGAGTTGATAAGAATTGTATGTTTCCAATCTGCTCTTGCAACTTCAGGACTACCAGATTTGCTATTTTTTTTCTGCTCCACTCAGGCAGGCAAGATCTTCAAATTCACCATTATTGTGACAATGTCCCCTAGGGGACTTGTGCTGTAAAATTAGTTTTGTGTTCATGTTTATGCCAGATGGTTAGGATGCAATGATCAGAATGAATCTAGTACTCCTAACTAAATGTGTATGAATGAATGCATGAGAATGACCCTTGTTACTATTTGGGTTGTCATTGCTCGTAGTTCAACAAGGTTCTATCACCGATGCGTTACGATGCTCTTTCATTTAGCCAGTATTTTTTGACAAAAAAACCCCAAATAAGCGACCGTATTCTGCTCAGAGAGCTTACCCCGCTGTAATTTTGAAGTCTCTTCTGCCGTACTTTTTGGGATATAAAGTTTATACCTCCTACTGCAACTTCAGGATAATAACATTTTGTTTCTTCCAACCATCTTGCTTCGACTCTGAGGTATGGTATCATGATTTCATTGTGTACCTGGGTCGGCATTGCTCGTTATTTGTCAAGGTCGTATCACTGACGAAATTTCTTGTCTTTGTTCAAAATCATTTTTCTCCAACATTTCCAAACCTTAGGCTGAATGAGTTCTGAACAATAGTCATGTTTCAGGTCCTTGTATTATTCATAGGCTTTCAAAGTAATGTGTGAAACTTCTTTTATGAATTAGTCCTCAAATCGTTATTTTGATGCAAAATGCCCGAAAAAGATTGTAACAATGGACAAGAAGGAAATTGATTGGGGGCATAGCTCGAAACAAACAAGTTGATCAAGGCTAGCAAATACAATCAAGAAGGAAATTTATTGGTAGATAATCACAAATAACGAATTAAAATGGGTAAAACGGAAGCTAAGTGCCCCAGATATCGCAGCCCAAGCTCCTCTGTTCCAACTTCTTGAGGACCATTTTAAGCTCAATATGTGTTTAGGGGATCAGGAGTACTTTGTCGATGCCCTAAGATGTAACATACATCTTCATTGTTATTTCAAGCGCAGTGAGACTATTGTATGCCCCATTTTTTTATCAAAATTTGAGCTGCCCTTTTCGGGTTTTCAACTCAAAACCCCTTTGGTCTCAAAGCGCCCTTTGTGGGTTTTCGTCTTGACCTCTCCTTTTTCTTTCTTTTTTGCTGATTTTTCTTTCTTTCTCTCCTTTTTTTTTTTAACTTAAATTTTCCAAATTGGGCAAGTCCCTACCATCCATTTCGGTCAATATTCATGCTTTCCCAGAACAGGCCTTCTTCGTTGTATGAGGTCCTTCCTGGTTTGACCCCCTCTTTCTTCTGAAATCCATTTTGCATGAAAAATCTTCTTCAAAGCCCTATCGTGAAATTCTCTAGGGTGAATCATTTTTGTTATGATCTCGCATCATCTGATCGTGACAGATAACTTTCTTTTCAAATTTACCTAATTGTATTAGATTGGATCTATTTCGCCTCATCTAATTTCAACTCCAACAAAATTTCGACTCCAATTGGCAAAATCGGTAAGAAATGTGTTACCCCGGTGAAGTTCCTGTTGCCCCGATGAAGGTTCTAGCCAACGCTCTAAAAACATAGAGGGTAAATGTTAACTTATCTATGCCAACCTTTACAAGTCTCAGTCAATTTTCGAATGATTTTTGGTTGTCTTTGTTACATTGGTAAGGTGCCTGATTCTCGAACAGACTGTAAAATTTTTTTTGACATTGCGCAATGATGTTAAACGTGTTTTTACTGGCGTTCTTCATTGCCACTTTTGTTTTTCATTTTTCTTCTTCTTCTTTTTTTTTTTGTTTTTTGTTTTTTTTTTTTTGCATCTGATCTTGGATTTGAATTTGGATTTGACGACTACCGCCTTTGTAGCTTTGGCATATGAAGCAACCTTCAGCCTCTTAGTGAAGTATTTGATAACCACGAAGATATATTAGTATTGGCTGGATACCTTTGACGAGATTGGTCCCGTAACATCTATGCCTCCCTCATATGGAGGAGGCACATAAGTCTTGTCTTCCTTGATTTGGCGTTTGATGTAACTTTCTTTTCTGGGTAGACCAGTAGTTTGAACTTCTTGATTAGCCTGGCTATTGTAGAACATGGGTTCCAAGCTTGGCAACACCCCAACGTTTCGGTAGTCTGTCGTGTCTTGATATGATCGTGCAAAAATATCTTGGAATTCTTGAAAATAGCTCAATGATGTCTTGCCTTATTTCTGTGGTGGGCTAGACTTTTTTCCTAAGCTTGCAACGTCTACTGACCCTTTTTGCAAGGTAGAGTCTTTTTTCGCTTATTCTACAATCCTTAACAAATCAAAAGATATGTTACAATCTTTGTCATCTTCAAAGTCTTGAGATCCCTTAGACCCATATTTCACTAAAAAGAGAGCCAATAACAGCGTCGCTTGTGTCATTGATATCTGGGGACCCATCGTGGGTGTAAAGGTAGAAATCTAAAGAATAAATTATTCTAAGGATGGTTATTTATATGATATGGGCATGAATGAAAAATAAAAATGTAAAGCATGAAAATATTTACTTAGAAAGATGCACTTTATTAAAATAACAATTCTGGACACAAGCCCATTTCACAAAAGATTCTTATTACTTCTGGGCTTTAGAGCAATTTGCGCGTTTGGACATTACTCCGAGTTAGCTCTAAAAATATACGTCTTTTCCACAGCCTTATTGTTCAAAACACTCCCAGGTTCATGTTTCTGCATTTGGTGTGTCATCCAATTTTATAATACCCATGCCAATGAATCTTTCCACTAATTTCTTGAAAGCCAGGCAATTTTCTATCAAATGCCCTGTAACCCTAGCGTGGTACTCACACTGGGCGTTTGGGTCATACCATTTCGGATACGGGGATTGCATCGGTTTTGGGTAGCGAGGAGCCACCACACGTGCATCAAATAAATTTTGATAGAGCTCATTTTATGTCATCGAGATGGGCGTGAACTGGAGCCTTCCCGTGTTAGGCTTTGGGTTGGAATCTTGTCTAAGGGGACCTTGATGACTGGTAGTCACCGTCCTTGACTGTCTTATTACCATTAGATCTGAAAAGCTCTCGTCATGCTTACTCGTACTACCCACTTCCTTTTCCTCCTTCGGGGTCTTCAATCTCCGCTCCCTCCTTTCTTTTGCCTCTGCCCGAACAATCGGTTTGGCTCGATCATCCTTAGGGTTAAAACATGAGCTCATTGGGAAGTTTGACAGGGTCGAGGTATTAGTCTAACGTTGGGGTCCGATAATGATGGGTGCCCCTTGCGACTGCGAGTCTGGTTGAGTCGGGATATTCCTCGGGGCATAAAAATTTGTTCATCATCATCTGCACTGCCGACCACTGAGCCACTCCTTTTTTCAAGTCTTTTAGCTAGTAATTGGGTTAACTGGCGCATCATATTCATTTGATCTCGCATATCCTGCTGAATTTCGGCCAACTGTTCTTGCATCAGTATTTGCCTTTACTCTAATCTCTTCAACCTTTGTTCCATATCTTCTAGGTTAACTGGAATAATTTCACCTAATTAGGGTTTTTCTACAAGTTTTGATGCATGCAATATGATGTAACACAGATGCATGAAATGCAATGCAAAATGCATGGAATGAATGCAAAAAGAAAGAAAGGCGTTGATTATGAATTCAATTCCTATTAGAAGAACTTGTCTAGAAAATACATTTCTTTACATAAAATGGACCGCATATACGGCCCCTTCCTCATAGTCCAGGTGAAAACACTAATCCCCTTCTTATGGTCGTGTCCCGTGAACTTCCTCAATAAACGCCTCTTCTAACTCTTGGTTGCTTGATCCAGGTTGTTCCTCATCACTCACTTACCCTCCGCGATGCTCATAATCTTCTGATGACTCCCAAACAATCCTTGTCGGCTTAAATCTTTAGACAAATCCTCTTCTTCGTATCCGAATGTTATGGTTATGTCCCGTAAGCTTCCTTAGTAGACGTCTCTTCTAGCTTTTTGTTGCTTGATCTAGGTCGTACCTCATCACTCACTTATCCTCCATGATGCTCATAATCTTCAGATGGCTCCCAAACAATCCTTGTCGGCTTGAATCTTCAAGTAATGTCTTGTCTTGTTGTTTACCTAGGCCATGTTCAGACGACCGTATCGTTTTCCACTTTATCAAGTAACACATTTTCTTATGACAAATTCTTCCATTTAGCAATCAAACGCGAATCAACAGCTCCTTTCTAAGATGATGTAATGCAATGCCAATGCATGGAATGAATGCAAAAAGAAAGAGGCGCTGATTATGAATTCAATTCCATTAGAAAAACTTTTCTAGAAAATAAAGCTCTTTACATAAAACAGATTACATATACGGTTTCGTCCTCATAGTCCAAGCAAAACACCAATCCCTTCCTTCTTGACCGGATATCATGGCCATATCTTGTGCACTTTCTTCATAGATGCCTCTTCTAGCTCTTTGTAGCTTGGTTCGGGCCGTACCTCTTCACTCGTTTATCTTCTGTGATTGTTCAGAAGCTTCTTAACCCAAAAAAGTCAAGACATGATGACTCTTGAATAATCATTGTTGGCTTGAATCATCGAGCGAAGTCTTGTATTCTTCTGTGGACTGTCAGCCTTCCCTCGTCGTTTATTTGGACTATATTTGGGCCATCGTATTATAATCCACTTTATCAAGAAATTTAGTTCCTTATGACAAACTCTTCTATTTAGCAATCGAATATTAATCAGCATCTCCTTTCTATGATGATGCAATGTAATGCAATCAAAACAAAAGAAAACACGTTAGCACAGGGGTAAGAAACAAAGTACTTATTTGGGTGATCGCTAGGGTTTGACGTGGCTCTACCTAGGGTGGGTTCCTAGGTTTCTCTATATGCGGTTTGGTTCTAGAGTAAAGGTACCTGGACCAGCAGATTCCTCGATCCTTACCCATTATAGGCTCATATGGACCAAGTTCAGTTTAGGGGAACACATTTCCCTATGGCTGCACGGAGATGAAAATCTCACGAAGACATAGGTACGGATGTATCCCGAAAGTGATCCGCTATCTTGCACGGAGATAAAACCTGACGAAAGAGTAGCTTCTCACTCCCACTTAAAAAGGTGTGACCCAACGGCCATGCAATGTGATGTAAAAATATTATGCGAGACTCGACCACACAATCAAATAAGATGATGCAAGCGAATGTAATAAAAAGAATTGTAATTTTTCAAATCAAATTTTCAAACTTTCGACAAAGGAAATAAAATAATCAATTTACGGCCTGACTCTCTTTTTGCGTCCCCAGTGGAGTCGCCAAGCTGTCGAAACCATTTTTTTGACAAAACGGGAATCGACCTGGTTTTGAAAACAAAAATAAAACGGGAGTCGCCACCGATCTTTATTGGGTGTAATCGGATCACCTTTGTTTTAATAAAACATTTTGACTTACTAAAACAGTGTTTTTTGGTCTACGAAATTTGAGAAAGCGGATTCGGGAGTCGGTTACGTGCGAGGAAGGGTTAGCACCCTCGTCACGCCCAAAATTGGTACCAGATTGATTAATTAATGTCTCAATGTCGAAAGTTAAAAATTTTAAAAAGAATTAAAAAAAATCGATCTGTTTTGGAAATATTTGAGTTTCCTCGAATTGAATCAAGATTTTCTCGCTTCAAAGGAATAAAATATCACATCCAATGCTTTAGGACACGATAATTTAAATCCTCGAATCCAAGATCATCTCATAGTTTTCTCGAATTGAATCAATATTTTCTCGTTTCGAATGAATAAAATATCACATTCAATACTTTAGGACATGATAATTTAAATCCTCGAATCCAAGATCATCTTATACTTTTTTCAAATTGAATATCAAAATTTTCTCATTCTGAAGGAATAAAAGATCACATCCAATACTTTAGGACACGATAATTTAAATCCTCGAATCCAAGATGAATATTGCATCATTTTGAAAACTTTTATTTTTGGACGAAATTTATACAAATATTTAGGTTATGTTTTAAAGAAACGTTATTTAAAGCGTGAATAGGGGTTATGCTCGTCGAATAATGGTAATGTAACACGAATTTGGCGTAACAATGACATAATACATATAGCACATGACATTGGAATTTTTAATCTAAAATATTAACATGCATGAATAATAATAACGATAATGGAACAATAATATAAACAAATAATAGTGATGATGATGATAATATGGAAATACGAATAAACAAATTATAATACACGCAAGAACGATAATCATATAGCTTACACTATTTAAATATCAACGTCAATAATCAAAGCCAAACAAATTAAGCATCATATAACAATTTACAATGGATTATAAAGCAAATTAAGATAAATAAAATGTAAAGCAAACTTTAAAATGATAATAGATGACTTTGGAATAAATATGTGAAAAAAAAGAAATTCAACATCAACAATATACAAAACAATTTAAAAATAGATTCTATATGTGAAGAATTTTAAAATAAGTGATATGGGCGAAAGTTTGAAACAAATAATGTTCGAGTAAAAAAAATTAAAATAAATAATGTTCAGAATAATATATAAATGAGTTTAAAATAAATATTATGTAAAAGAAATTTTAAAATAAGTAGTATACAAAACATCTTAAAAAAAATAAAAGGTATATAAAAAAATAGATAATACATATGAGAATTTGAGATTGATAACTTATGGAAGAAAAAAGAAATAAAGTAAATAATAAAACAATTGAAAACGAATGATACATAACACAAATATATATGAAGCGATTTAAAGCATATAGTATATGAAATAATTTAGAATAATATATCGAAAACAATTTACACAATTTAATATGTAAAATTTAAAATAAATAAATAGTTTAAAATATATAAACATGAATAAGGGCTTGGTAGTGAGTAAACGAAATTTTAGAGTCCAAATTCGAATAAAATAAACGTAGGTATATGAAAAAGAACCAAATTGAAATCTAAATAAAATTTAAAGGGAAAATTCGGATAAAAAAAATGAAACGGAGGATGGATTTGAGACGCGCTGAAACAAGCGAGGGATTAACTGAGAAAATATCCCACACCCTATTAAGTGCGCCACTTAAACTTCTGAATAGAGGGACTAAATTGCATGCAAATAAAATGAAAGGCCGAATTTAAAAGAATAAGAAGATAGGAAGCACGGCCTAATCGAACGGATCAGCGAACGAGAGGGACCATTCGCGCAAATCCCTCTTTTTAAGGGACATGCACAGCTATCCTTCAAATCAAACGGTGCCGTTTAGTTTTTAATTAAATCAGATTTTGCTTTGAAACCATTTGAATACTTCAGAAATAACTTCGGAAAACCCCCATTTCCAAAACGACAGGCAGCCTTCTCTCTCTCCGTGCCGACGGTCGGGCTTCTTTGACCGCTCGTCACACCACCACCGCCTCCGGTGGCTAATGATGTGCAAGGGTATGCCTCAGTTCCGTTTGAAGCCCTCCTTACAGACCGACCCTTTGGCGTCCCCAAATCGAAGGGAAAGAGCCCTCAATCTCTTCCTCGGTCCAAGTTTCGACGCCGGAGAAAGGGTATTCTGACGCCTTAACCGTGGAGCCTTGGTAAGATTTCTTTCTCCCTTCTTTTCTAATTTTGTTTATTTATTTACAGGGATTCGAAGCAAAAAAAAAATAAAAAATAATAATAGTAAAACAATCGTAGGTAATAACTGAAAAAATATTAACCTTTACTTTTATTTTGTTTTGATTGCTGATAATTCGTCCCCAAAACCGAAGACATTACAAGGGATTGGTTTTTGTTTTTATACCCAATTCATAGATTCGGCTTTTGTTTCTATTAGTTCCTTTGTCCTTTTGTTGTTCTCTTCTTTTTGCAGGTATGGGCGAGGCGTGCGAAGTGCAGAGGTGTCAGAGGCATGATGATCTGCTGGTGGAGGCAAAGGCGTGCGGTGTTGGCAGAGGTGCATGGGGACCTACGGCCACCAGGAGGCATGGGCATGGGGAACCAAGGCGCATGGGGAGAAGTGATGGTGGAGAGGCGCGGCGCAACTCTAGGGTTTCTTTTCTGCCGAAAATTTCTAAGGTTTTTGGGCCATTGCGCCGTTGTAAACTTGGGTTAGTTGGGGCTGGTTTGGGTTCTGGTCTGGGTAGGTAAATGGGTTTCAATTTGGTTTAACAATTGGGCTCTGGGTTTGGGTTGTGTAGTTGGGCTTGGTGGGTTGTTAATTGGGTTTTGGTGGTTTGTCAATTGGGCTCCGGGTTTTAGTTGGTATTTTGGGCCCACTTATTTTGGGCCTTGTAACTTGGGCTGTTAATTGGAATTTTTATTATTGGATTTTTTTTGGGTTGGTTTTAATATCGGGCCGGGCAAAAATTGGTTATTACAGGTATGATATGAAAATGCTGATATTATCTCTTCTTCATATATAAGAGGCTTATATTTCCATGAAATCATGAAGGTGAAGTTGCAGTAGTTTGAACACTGCAAAGCTGAAACAGCTGCTGAGAATGGTCCAAAAGAACAACCAAAGCTACAATGGATATGAAAGAAAAGAGCGAGGCAAATGGAGATCACGTGGGCCATGACATTATCTCCATGGGTCACCTACAAAGAAAATCAAGAGGTCCACATGTCAAATCTCAACTCTAAAACCTTTGTTTAGCATGGGATTTTTAATTATATTAAATTTCGAGGAGATGAGTTAATTAATTATGGGTTTATGCCCCTCAACATTTTAACAATAATGTCGACAGTTTTATTAGGTAAAAGCTACGCAGAAGCAATCAATTGCTTTCTTTGCTTGAATCGACATTGTACATATAAAAATGACGGGCGAAGGAAAGGACTTAAATAAATAATTTATTATTATTATTAAATAGATTATTTTACTTTTTATACTATTAAAAAAGATTCAAACTATTATTGTTTTAAAAAAATTATTTATTGTTTAACAAAACTAATATTTTTAAAATTTTTATAGTTCTGTAAATGAAATCTTTTGTTTAGAATTGAACTGCAATTAAGGGTGCGTTTGTTTGGCTGTAGTTGATTTTCCGAAAAATATTTTCCTCTTTTTCAGTGTTTGGTAGCCTGAAAATCTTTTCTATTTGGAAAATATTTTCCAAATCACGCGTAAAATCTCTTACATTTTCCGGAAAATGTCTTACCGTTTCAATTTCCGTAAGACATTTTCCCGTGCTTCTCCTTCATCCAGGTAAGGCTCCTTCTCTTGCTGCTGTTCAATTTCCTTTCTTTATCTTCTACTCATCAGTCCCATATCTTCTTTTCTTAGGTATTTCGTTTCCGCTCTTTCTCTCTTTCTCATGCAATCTCTCTCTCTCTTTCGCAGGTATTTCGTTCCTGCATAAAGCTCTTTTTTTTGGGTCTTGGCTTAAGGTAAAGCTTTTTTTTTTCTTCTTGTTCTTTACTTTTCTACATTTTAACATATATTCTTGAAATTTTATGCCTTCCTTATTGTCTACAATTTTTTTCTTCTATTTGTTTTTTTTTCTTCTTGTTCTTTAGCCGACTGAAATTTTAACCCATTTTTTTTTTCTTTTGATCTCTCTTCAGATCCACCTTCTTGTTGCGGTTCGTCAAGATTTTGTTGTTGTTTCAGGTAACTCTTCTGTTTTTTTGAATTGAATTTTTGTTAGATTTTTCTGTTGCCGATTCGATGGTGTGGTGTTTTGAGAATGTGACTGTATGTTTTGTTTAGTTTGTTTCTTCGCTTTTTGATGCCAGTTTCTCGGTCACGATGGCGACCCTTTTTCATGCTTCGCAAATGTCGCCTGCAATTTTCTTGATCACTTCAATTCCAAATTTGGGAAAATGTCATATTTACCTCTGGTAATGCTTTCTTGGGAAAATATCATGGTTTCATCTTTTGATTTTTCCATTGTTCGATGCTTGTAAAGTGAAAGCGATTTTAGCTTTGAAAGAGGAATCAATGCATCAAAAACAGTAGTGAAAGTAGCAGTGAAAAGTGTTCGTAACCTCAATTCTACATGTTTTGTACTTCAATTCTCTGCACCGAAAACAACAGTGGAAAGTGATAAAGTTAGAGGACTCAATTGAATGGAACCATTCCTGCAATTTTTGGGCGGATTACAAGTTTGTAAGTTGTTAACTTTTCTTTCAGTAAGTTCAGTGGTGAAATTCCAAATGAGTTAGGTGAAAATTGTAGGAGTCTAATGCATCTCCGTCTTGCAAGTAATGGATTTTCAGATTCAATTTCGTCCAACTTGGGTTACTGAGTTGTCAATGTCATATATGATCTGGTTGGATTGTACTCTTCTTTCGTTGAGTGAATTCGTTGTATAACATGTTTTTGGCAGGAATCAGTTCACTGGCTCAGTTCCTCCCTTTATTATTTCTTTGTATACTTTGTCTGCTAAGTTGAATTATGTTTTCTGTATATTTTTTTGATCCTTGTCTAAGGTTAGATGGTTTGATATTTGATGCTAGCAATAACAAAATCGTAGGTGAACTTCCTTTAAACATGGATCACATTTGCAAATGCTTGAAAATTTTTAGTCATGGTATTGATAATGGTTTAAGGTTCACTTGGAAGAGATTCGCTTGTTAGAAACACATATAGGGGACTAGCAGAGGTGATATAACATCTCGGATAAGATCTAGTCAATAGTTGAATTAATTTTTCTTTGTTTGCATTCAATTTTCCTGCTTGATTCGAGCAATGTTATTACCTGAGTCACCAAAGCATAGAGAGGAAGAGTCACGTAGCTACAAATGAACTGTGTAACGACCCTGAAAAATTACAGATTTATCAGCAACCTCATCACTTTCTCAGATCAAATATATTCCCCCCCAAAAAAAGGCAAAATAGTTTTAGCATAGACTTCTGAATCAGGTAGAGGTATTGTATGTAACAGAACTTGATTAGGGATTTTATGAGCTTGATTAGTGCAGTAAAATGAAAACAAAGAAACTAGTGCCCCATGTATGAGTAGCAGTAACAAAGTAAAGTTGGTTTGCAAGTAAAAAAAGATAGAAGAAGGATAAATGCAAAATATGCAAAATACCACATGCAAGTTGGAATATTCTAAAGCATAAATGTGGTTTGGAAGTTTATTTATAATTATTCAATCCTTTTTTTTTATTTTTTTAACACAATTACAAAATTTCACTTTAGTTGTTTTCATTTTATGACGGTTAATAATGTAGCTTAATAATTGAGTATTCTTATATATTTAATTTAATTTATTTATTTATAAATAAATTATTGCAATATATGTAAAAATAATTTAAAATATAAAAAATTATTAATATGTATATAAAATTTATTAATATATGTAAAAATAGCTTTTCCGGAAAATATTTTCAGGAAAACTGCCAAACAACAGAAAATATTTTACACAGATTCATCCAAACACCAGAAAATATTTTCTGTAAATCATTTTCCAGAAAAGTAAATCGTTTTCCAGAAACCATTTTCCGGAAAACATTTTACTGCCAAACAAACGGAGCCTAAGAAAAAAGATTTTCAAGTCATTTTATATATAATAAATGTTAACTATACGATTTGAACTTATTTAATTCTCTTTAATAATATGAAGACTAATTTAATCCAATATTTATTATATAAAGATCTTCAATCGATAATGAACAAATTATGTGAAAAATAAATTATTTATTACAAATTTATAAAAAATCAAATAAAAAATAAAAACCCAAATATAGCTTTAGTATAAAAATCATGGTTTAAGTTCAAGTTTCACTTTATTAATTTTATATAAAAATTTCTGAATGGAATTGGTGTATAGTGAATTTAAGACATTGATTCAATTAGAATGTTTTAATTATGGTATAGATGATTCATGTAAAAGTTGATGTCTTAAACCTTTGAGACTTTAGTTTGATCACATCATATTTTGGTCTAGCTTTGAACATATTTCAAACATTAATCTGTTCATCTATGCATTGTAATAATCAATTGGGTAAGCTACATCCATAGTCCATAAATTATCAATAAGTATATATTTTGACCACTTAATTATGAAATGTTACAAGTTGGTTACTCAATTATTTGAAATTGATTATTTAAGTCACTCATTCGTTAACTTGCTAGCGGATGTCAACATAGACCGTTAAGTCATTGTTCCTCAAATATATTTGAGGTAAGCTACACTATTAATCATTCAATTATTAGTAAATTTTTGTTTTAATCTTTTAACTATGAAAATAAAATAATCACAAATAGATTGATGACATGACATATTTGCTTATAGGCTTAATAACTAATTACGTCCTTAAACTATAACTCAAAATATCAATTTGTTACTTTTTAATTTTTTTTAACAGTAAAAAAATCTTAAAAAAAAGTATGAAAATCCATAAATTATTTGTTTCTTGAAATTATAAAAATATATTTTTTAAATATAATTAAAATTATAAAAATGTTTTGAAAAGTTTTCTTTAAAAAAAAAAAGAGCTTAAAACCCCATTATCCAGTTACACAACTTTCCACTGTATGGTTGTTTTCTTCTCTTAATTTGACCATGAATGAAGTAAGTCCATGTTCTTTTGTGTATTTTTTTTTTTTACAGATGGTCCTCGTTTGGAAAGTAAGTTGAAGATGGTACCCTTGAAGGAGGAAAGCATATAATGTTAGAATGTCTTAAACCGTACCAAAGAAACCATTTGGGCAATTCACTCAAAAGGGGGAAAGGGGAGGAAAACAAATTATGGTATACATGTTTGGTTTGATCATTTCTAATGAAAATTTAAAGTTTATGTTGGCTATTTAATTATAGAAATTCATAGTGTAGTACCAAATATATGTTTTTGCTAAACTAAGGGTGCATGGAAAAGGGAAATTGAGTGACTAAAATTAAAAGTTATGGAGATTATATATATATATATATAATAATGACAACTTAGCGATAGTTGATGCAAATTAACTTCAATTGTAAGGATGTAATTATTTAAACCAAATGGAGTTAAGGGAGTAAAATCGATTTTTGTTGGTTATTTTATATAATTCAAATGTAAAAAATCATATGATATGCGAGTTCTCATCGTTTTAGAGACATTCTTTAATGTTTTCTTTGGGGCAGAGACCGAAAGAAGAAAGCTGAAGAGGAAAAGATTTCAACAGTCAGCGATATTTTCCTCTCACATTTCTCTTCTGAGATCTGAAATCTAAAAAGGGAACACCAAAAATGCAGGACCCGCCAAGTCTAGACCCCAATCCCGATCCACCATTCCCCTCCAATGCATCATCATCCACCACTCAAACCACGCCCTCCTTCCCCAACCCAACCTCATTTCGAGGCTCTTATCACAGGCGAGCCCATTCCGAAGTCCAGTTTCGGATCCCTGACGACTTGGATCTCGTCTCCGACCCCTTCGAAGGCTTGGGATCCGAAGACGACTTGTTTTGCACTTACGTGGATATTGAGAAGCTGGGAGGATCATCCAAGGGGTCGGAAGATGGAGGAGGGGCTGCCGGGTCTTCCAGTGGTGGTTCGGGTCGGAACCCGGAGGGAGAGGAAATGAGTGGCGTGTCGGGGAAGGGAGAGAAGAATAATGGAGGAGGGAAAGGAAGGCATAGGTATAGTAATTCGATTGATGGCTGCCCGTTAATGGAGTCGATTGAAGCTAAGAAAGCTATGTCACCTGATAAGCTTGCTGAATTGTGGACTATTGACCCAAAGAGAGCCAAAAGGTTTGTGGAATTATTTCCTTTTTCCCTCAAACTATTTTTTTGGGCCTTTTTAAAGTGAATTTGAGCCTGGGGTACTTATCAAATTGTAGTGGAAGTTGCAAGTTTGGGAACTTTTTTAGAAGAAAGTAAATCTTTTTGTTGTTTAAAGAAATTATATTTTTGGTTTATCCGAGTTTTCTTTCTTCTTTGGTTGGTTTATTCCTTTTCTTTTCATGGGCATTATGATTGTTTTATCGAAGTGTTTTTTTTTTTTTTATTATTATCTTAATGATGAAGTTTACTTTTTCCCCCTTATGTTTTGGGTGCTTCTGAATGGAGTTTACTAGGAACCCCAAGTAAGGAATTTAAATGGTTGGAACGTGAAAAAAAATTATGGGGAGGTTAGAATTTGAAAGAAATTGAGAGTTGGAAGGTACGCATTTGAGAATTTGGAGAGTATGGGTTTATATATATGTATCATGAATGGTTCTTAGCTAATGTTCTTGTTTCATGCGTTCTTTGGACTTATGGTTTTGGCTATCATTTTTGACAAGTAATACTTCAGTTGACCTTTCTCACCCTTTGATTAATGGGATTCTCATTATTTTAGGGCCTACATGTATTTTTACGAACCAAATTCATGTGAATTACAAGGTTTCTTTTTATGCATGCTTTTTTACGGATTATTTGTGTTGTGTGTTTGGCTTCTTTTGTTGGACAGTGCAATATGTTTTTCTTATATATATATATATATATGTTTTCATGATTTGTTTTGTACAATGATTCGGAGATGGCATTAATGCTTAATGAAATACTGTATCAGAAGTGCCGAATCCAACTAACATAATTCTAATAGTAAATCAAATCTTGTATTGCATAATCTATCGCCAAGTATATCTTTTGCTTGTCTAGGGGAATCTCAACATATATATGGGCTGTTTCACTATCTAATGCTGTAATGGTATAGTCTTGAGTAGGTCATATTTTATGTCAGTCTCATTGAACATTTTCTCCATAACTACTAGCATAGTTTAGCTTCAATTAATCTGATAGAGTTGTTCCTGATTGTAAACTTATTGACCTTGTCACTCTATCTCCTTCTAAAGGATTTTTTTTTTTTTGCGTAATAGTTTTATCCTTCTCTCTTTAAAGTTTGATAATCTGTTTTGTAATATATACCTATTTATCATGGCATTCCCTGCCTTTATGAAAGTGTTAGTTTTGAAGTCTGGTCCTGTGACCATATTCTATGCAGTACAAAGATGCAACTATCATTAGATTAACTAAATATGGTGAACTTCACTTAAACATCAAAAAAATGACTTATTGAACGTTATGGATTTCATTGAAATCATAATTTGAATGTTTCTATATCTCGCACATTTGAATACTGTTGGTTTCATTTAAGTTCAACTTTTTGTGCAAAGGAGCTGTCTTTCCAAACTTCGGAACTTACAATAATGGGTTGGGTTATGTCACATGCGGACAGATTTCTACATTTGGGATGTTTTAACCTTTTTTCCATTCACTATTTTCTAGTATTTGAGAGCTTCTAAACTCTAATCCTGTTAGTTATAAAATACCGACAAGGTGAATCTTGCCTTAAATGCATGAGCATTGGATGAGGTGGTTGAGCTAGAGCTGTTCTCATCTCTCTGCTCAACACTCCTGAAAACTTAGTGCAAAATTTTCTCTCATAGATTTGATAAACTCATTATATGGTCAGATTTGTGTTTACTTTTAAGTTTTGCTAAGAAAGTACATAATTTGTGTAGGATCATTGCAAATCGGCAGTCAGCTGCTCGCTCTAAAGAGAGGAAGGCCCAGTATATATCTGAACTGGAGAGAAAAGTTCAAACACTTCAAACAGAAGCAACTACTCTTTCTGCACAACTAACTCTATTCCAGGTTCTAAAATATGCATACCTGTCTAGTTACATAACTTATGAGATTGTTTGTTGTAGTGATTATTTCCATTCCTTTTTATGAGAATGTTGTATCTACAAATTAAACAATTAAAATTTGACAATTCTACTTTCTAATAAATCAATAGCTTTTTGCAGCTGGAGGCTTTAGTTCTTTTTGCAATTGAGAGCCCTCTTTCTCTGTGGATATAGTTGCATATGCTTCTAACTCAATAAAGGCATCTTATTTTTCTGGATTTGCCACTAGTTTTGATGTGTTCTGTTTTATGTTGATTTAATGCTTCTATCTTGATTATTACCTGAATGTTAATAGTCTTAATTCTTGTGTTCTTTCTAGAGAGATACAACAGGCTTAACTACTGAGAACACTGAGCTTAAGCTTCGGCTACAAGCTATGGAGCAACAGGCTCAGCTACATGATGGTACGCTGTGTCCAGACTATTTTAGTGACCAAATTTTTTCCAATATGGGATGCTCTCATTAGTGTACACTCACTTGTCCACGGACATGTTTATTTTCTTCACAAGTTGAGCATTTTTTTAACCACATCTAAATGATATTGATAAGAAACAAAACAAACTGGCACCAGAGTAGTCAAAACCAGGGGTGTGCATTTTAAATAGTGTTCTAGACATTAATTTTAGAGCTCAAGCTTTAGGCACCATTAGTGATTGTCCATTTGCATGTAGGTATCTAGACATGGTTCTATCATGTCCCTGGTATTTCATTTATAAAAGGTACTGTAGAGAGTTGTTAACTGTATATGATTTTCTTGTTGTCCATTTCTGGCTACAGCTCTAAATGAAGCGCTGAAGAAGGAAGTAGAGAGGCTCAAGATTGCTACTGGAGAAATAACAACACCCACAGATACCTTTAATTTGGGAGTGCACCATATGCCATATAACCAGTCTTCTTTCTTTCCTCCCCAGCCAGAGCATATGCGAGTTGACACCCAGAATATACAAATGCCACCATTTCATCCCTTGCGATCTAACATGTTGACACCTAATCAATCCGTGGTAACTTCCTCAAACTCACAAGCCTTTGCCGACATTATGCAACAGGATCCTCTTGGTCGATTGCAGGGGCTTGATATCAGCAGCAGGAGTTCCCAATTAGTGAAATCTGAAAGCCCCTCAATTTCTGCAGGTGAAAGCAGTGGAACATTATAATACAAGTTTTGCTGGTCTACACCTTGCTCTGCTCTCTTTGTTGGATTGTTCATAGACTGACCTTATTGACATCAAAAGGTACTATTTGTTTGGAGTCGATTCTTTTAATGTGATTGGAATTTTAGTTTTGTCATTAGATGTCCTAGATTCTTTTTTTCATGGAATTCAGATTCTTTTTTTTTTTGGGAGCAATGTTGTGGGAATAGAGGTTTGATCCTTAGGAGTAGATTAATGCTACATCGCTGGTGGCTTCCATTGTATTGTCTGTTAAGAATTGTTTTAAAGTTGTATTGCTGCTGAATTTCTTTTAAGTTGTTTTTATTTGTTTCAGTCGTTCACTCACTCTCCTTTCCAAAAGGATGTTCGTGCAACTGTAACTGTATATGGCTATCTGATTGTTGTGCCTTTGAGTTTACTATTAACCTTTATGATTTTAGAGTCATGTGTAGCTCAGATTAAACTAGTGTGAGGAGACTCCTAAGAAATGACTCGCATCCAGTTTAATGCTACCTTATAAAATGTTCACTCATGTACATAACTCTAATTCGGGTGTGAATTTCAGATTTGTATTTGTACCCAACACGTGTATATTCAATTCATTTAAAGTTTTCTCTGTATTTAGAGGGTTTTTGGAGAGGGTCAAATCTCCATATTCATGCCAGAGCAACATAGATAAAGTTCTGGAGTTTATCAGCATTTTGTGAATGAGAAAAAAACGCTTCATGTTGTATATTCAATAATGGACAATAGAAAGCTGATATGATATCATTCACTGGAGAGTTTTTTAATTACACACTGCAGTGGTAACAAACTATTAACAGGCTTCATGATACTCTCCTATGACAGCTAATTTAATCAAGCAAAAACAGCTTAAAAAGACTAACAAATAGAAAACAAAAGCTAAAGAAGTGGTCAAAGAAAGCCAAAAATAAGTAATAATCAAAGACTTGTTCATCGCCAATATGCCCGTCTTAAGGTAGGCAATGTGCAACGACGCCTAGTTTGAATAGAGGACGATCAAATGTTGTTTTCCCTAGTGGCCTGGTGAATGCATCCACATCCGTAGCGTGAACATGGATAACATTAATCTATTCATGCAAGACCATACTGCGAACGAAGTGATAGTCCACAACAATATGTTTCATGCAGTTGCAAATGATAGGACTCACACATAAGTAACTCCAACATGATCACAGTAGACTGCTGAAGATTTCTTTAGCGGGGTGTGAAGTTCTAACAATAGGTTTTTAACCCAAGTAGTTTCAATGACAACATTGGCAACAAAACGATACTCTGCTTCAGTTCAAGAATGAGCAACAATATGTTGGTTCTTAGATGACCAAGCAATTGAGTTAAGGCCAAAGAATATAATGTAGCTGGAGGTTGAGCTATGGTTATAATATCGTCTACCCATACAGCATCAGAATATGTATACATACTGAAGTTATCGCTTCAAATGATATAGAATCCATAATGAGAGGTACCACGAAGGTATCTAAGTATCCTTTTAGTTGCCTTCCAATGTGACTAAGAGGGTGCATGCATATATTCAGAAAGTTTGTTGATAGAGAAACTCATGTCAAGTCATGTAAAGGATAGGTATTGAAGTTTACCTATTACATGACGAAAATGGGTTGCATTGATTGGTAGTGCACCATCAACAGTGCAAAAAATCTTGGTGTTGCTCATGGGCTTCTTGGACAGATAGCAATTTTCCATGTTTTCTTCAGCTAGTAGCTCCTTGATATAGTTTGTTTGAGAGAAAACGAATATTAGGTTGTCTGAGAACCTCAACACTCAAAAAAGTAAGTCAATGAACTAAGGTCTGTAATTGAAAACCTTGTAGCAAGTGAGGACATAACATTGTTTATGAAAGATGGCTTATAGCCTGTAATGATGATATCAACATAGACAAGTAGGTAGACTATTGCTTGAGGTTGAATGAATATGAATAGAGATGGGTCAGATCTGATTTCACAAAACCACGATTGTAGATAGTTGTGAGTTAAGCCAGTGGCATATGTTTCGGTCGATAAATAGCTTTGCATAACTTGCAAATATGGAAAATGTGAGGTTAAGACATATATACCTTTTTTTTCTAGCTGTCTCGCAAGAAGGCATTGCTGGCGCTGAGTTTACGTAATACCCAGTTGTGTTGAATTAACTACTGAATTGAATATTGGATGAAAATCCACTCTAGGTCACTGAGTGAGCACTTTTGCAACAAGACGAGCCTTAGATCAATTGATGACTTCATCTACTTTTTTTTTTCTAAACAATCATTTTTACCACACAATATTCTTCATAGGGTCATTAGAAACTAATCCCCAAGTCTAGTTCTGTTGCAATGCATCAAATCAACTTTCATTGCATTTTGTCACTTAAAGTGTTTGTTGGCTTGGGCAAAAGCTTGAGGAGTGTTGTTTGGATGAAGAAGAGCATGAGATAAAAAAAAATGTCTTGTGAATTTTATTTTGGGAACAGGTTATCATTTGATTTAATGGATTGGCTGACGGATTTGGTTCAATGGGAGATGTTAGTGTTAGTTGTGGTGGTCCTAGTATAGTTAGTAGAGGGTGAGGTAGATGTTAGCTAAGGGCTATTATTGGAGTCGGAAGAGTTGGGTTTTGAGAGGTATTGTTAGGGATATTGGTGGTGGATTGATTCTGTCGTGGCATTCGACGAATTAATAATAAGGAACCAATTGAGTTTTTGATGTTGTGAAGCATGAATGGGTTGGATTCTGATGGGTGAGAGGTTTTGGTTCCAAGTAGCATGATTGTCAAGAGAGAATGTAGTAGGTGAAGAGGATGTACCTATGCAAGATTCATTGGAGCGTTGCTTAGGTGAAGGTGGCATCGTTGAATGACCTGTGAATGAGGAGGGGTGTTTGTTATTGTTTTTAGGGTAAAAAGATAATTTATTAAATATTCATAGCATTATACATTACCAAATAATGAATGGTATTTAAATAATTAAAATTGAAGTGCAAAACATTCATACAACTACGGGCCCAACTAGCCAAATGATGTGCAACAGAATTATCAATACAATTAACATATGAAAAAGAAATAGAAGTAAATGGACTAATAATGCTATCAGCCTCCAAAAGGTGCACACCAAAAAAATATAGGTTTATGCTTTTCAAATGGAACTTGTTGATCACAGTCATGGAGTTACCCTCGATCATGACATCAAAATAGCCTCCACCCTTAGCAAATTTGAGAGTCATAATTGTAAGACCCAAATTTTGCCCGGGCCCGTTAGAAACCTAAACTACAAACCCATAAAACCCCAAACTTAACCCAAACAAATTAAACCAACCCAAATTAAGCCCAAACAAGACCCAAAGTAAGCAAATCAGCCTAATACAGAACCAATAAAATCCAACCAAACCCGAAGCCCAACAATGCAGCCCAAATCGGAAAAAACAAAAAGAACTAAACTCTAGGTGCGCCGCACCTAGGGTCTTTTGACCCCTGTCTTCTGATCAGTCGCCATTGGCCACTGCCCTCTGCCATTTTGACCCCGCGCATGCCACCACGCCTCCATGCCTCTGGCACCACCTGCAAAACCAAGATCTACACGCAAGCAAAAGAAAAAAGAAGAAAACGACAAAAAATAACAGAAAACAAAACAAAAACAAACAAAAACGGATCTATGTAACTAGGCTATAAAAGCCGAAATAAATCTCTTGTATTTTTTTTACGCATATCAGAAATCAAAAACATTAATTAATCGATTAGGTACCAATTTTGGGCTTGACGAGGGTGCTAGTCCTTCCTCGCATGTAATCAACTCCTGGACCCGTTTTCTCAAATTTCGTAGACCAAAATCGTGGTTTTAATAAATCAAACGAGCAAATTTTTAGGTGATCCGATCACACCTCAAAAAAATCGGTGGCGACTCCCTTTTTTTTATTTTAAAAAGTCGACCCTCTTTTCAAAAATGGTTTCGACAGCTTGACGACTCCACTGGGAAGAAAAATTGATTAATTTTTGTCTCTTTGTCAAAATTTGAAAATCTGGTTTAAAATTACGATTATTTCATTGCATGTTATTCTTTACTTTCATGGTTTTCTTCATAATATGCTTGCTCTAGTGGTTTAAATCTTTTGATGTATCTTTGCATATCGCATCATATCAATTGGTCAATTTTACCCTCTTAAGTGGGAGTGAGAAACTATTCCTTCGTGAGAAACTATTCCTTCGTGAGGTCTTCACCTCCGTATAGGATAGTGGATTGCTTTCGAGATACATCCGTACCTACGTCTTCGTGAGATTTTCATCTCCGTATAGCCATAGGGAAATGTATTCCCCTGAATTGAACTCAGTCCACATGAGCCTATAATGGTTGAGGATCGAGGAATCTACCGGTTTAGATACCCTTACTTTAAAATCGAACCACATATAAGGAGCCCTAAGAGCCTACCCTAGGTAGAACCATGCCAAACCCTAGTGGTTACCTAAATAGGTGTTTGATTATTTCCTGTTTGCTTTGAGTTCTTTTTTGTACATAATACTGACTTGTTGTGTTTTTCTATTATTGCATGGCATTTCATCATAAAAATGTGTTGATTCACGTTCGGTTACTAGATAGAAAAGCTTAGCATGGAAAAGGGGTTTCTTGATAGAGTAGAGGATAATGCGGCCGTCCGAATATGGTCCGAGAGGATACAGCGAGAGAAAGGAGATAGTCTGATCGAGGGATATGAATCAGAGTTGTGGGATTTCACCTGCATCAGTGTGACTCAGAATAACCTGCAAGAATTAAAGGAGATATGGGACTCATGGGGTGACGAGATCAAGCAGCTATTTTACTATAACTACGGTGACTTACCCTATCTACTCAGTATAAAGGTGGACAAGCATTTATTTCGAGCCCTCACTCAGTTTTGAAATCCCGCATACAGTTGTTTCACTTTTGGGAGAGTTGATTTGGTACCTACCGTATAGGAGTACATGGCCTTACTTTGTTGCCTGAGAATTAAAGCCGACAAAGTCTATTCCAGAGCTGCTGACGTCCCGACCTTTGTACAGAAATTGATGAATATCACGGGGATGAGTGAGCTGTGGGTTGCAGCTCGGATTAAGCAAAGGGAGACAGTAAGTGTATTCCTTGGAAGAACTTGAGAGATCTAATTCTAGCATATCCGGATATGAAAAAGAGGGTTGACGTTTTCGCTTTAAGCATCTACGGTTTGGTCGTCTTTCCCAAGGTATTAGGACATGTAGATGAAGTAGTCTCAAACCTATTTGATAGACTTGATAAAGGGGTCACACCCGTCCCTGTGATCTTAGCCGAAACATTCAGATCATTGAATGCCCGCTGGAGAGCGGGCAAGGGGAGGTTCATAGGATGTGCGCAGCTTTTGCTATCATGGTTCCATAGCCACTTTGGAAGGTAAAAAAAGTCTCATATCGAGTTTTTTCCGAGAACTACTCTCCGTTGAAGGAATTAGTGGCTACATCGAGGCCGGACGACCTTTCTGAAGAGAAATGGATAGTGATTCTCCAGAATTTACAAGTTGAAGACGTCGAATGGAGAGCTCCATGGATGATCCCTAATGAGATCTTATATCGGTGTGGAGACTTTGACTGGGTCCCTCTACTTGGGATATGGGGAGCCGTTGGATATGCTCCACTACTCGTGATGAGGGAGTATCGATCAAGGCAGTTCATACCTGCGACGCAAGGGTTAGCTCAGTGCGAATTTTCATACAAAGGCAATAATTATAAGAAGAGAGTTCGTGAGATATCGAATGCGTGGAACCAAACCCGTAGAATGAAGGGACTCGCCACAGGACCAATGACGACCCCCGAGTATGACTGGTGGTCGGGTAAAAGAATCAACGACAATATCTCAATGCCAAGTTAAGGAAACGCTCGATCAATAGAGGAGCAATTACAAGTAATTCCGTCTGAATTAGAGATCATCAAGTAAGATTTTGAGAAAATGAGTCGGGAATTGGGAAAGAAAATAGAGTAGTTAGAAGAAAAAAAGATACAGTTAGGATTAGACGTCGACATCCACAAGCTCGAGGCCGAGAAATTGTTGAAAGGAAAAAATAAGGCCGAAGAAGATATGGATAGTTTGAAAACAGACTACAAAAAGCTGCATATGGCAATAAGAACTGCTGGTTTGGGTAAGACATAAGAGCAATGGCGGCAGGAAATTAAGGAAGAAAAGACTAGAGCCGATCAGTGGGAGAAGAAGTTCCAAGATGCTCGAACACGGGAGGACACTTTAAAAAGGAGCTTGTTGGAGAGCCAAAGTGAAAAGGAGAGGCTAAAAGCTTGAGTGGTAGAGCTAGAAAAGTCACTACATCAGCACCGTAGTCACAACTCGATAATCGAATTAAGAGCCAGCCAAAACAAGATTGAGGAGCTAAAAGGAAGGATAGAAGAGCTCGAGACTGTATTGCGGAATGGTGAACTTTGAGTTATACTTCTTGAAGCAAACAATGAACATTGGAAAGAGTAGTTCCACCGCTCTCAAGATCAGATCAAAGATAGAGATTATATCATGGGCGAAGCAGTGGCTCAAGTGCGAGAGGTGGCTGACCATTTGCAAAACCTAGTAGTTCAGGCTGATGTGCTAAGCGTAAAATATGAGTCAGAATCAGAACGGAGTCGAGAGTTAGCTTGACTTCTTAGGAAAGTCAAAGCCTTGGGTATTAGGGCAAGGCCGTATATGTAAATATCCACTTTGTGTAAAGAAATTTATTTTCTAGTAAAGTTGATCTAATAGAATTGAATCAGAATCAACACCTTTTTTTTTGCATTCATTTTATTCATCTACATTACATTTCATCATATGCATTAAGTTTCATAATAAAACCCTAATTAATTAAAATTATGATAATTACTCTGGAAACCAATAAAAACCCACCTACTAAATATCACTACGGTACCCGCCGTAAGACGAAAGCAATGGATTAAAGAATGGAAAGATTAGAACAAATGCAAAGGGATATGCAAGATCAATTGCAAGCACAGATGCAAGAGCAATTAGCCAAAATACAACAAGACATGAGGGAACAAATGCAAGAATCCCAAAATAGTATGATAAGCCAGTTGGCGCAGTTGCTGGCTAGAGTACGTGAAAAAAGGAAGCGCATTGCTGTTAATTCAGGGAATGATAATGAGGATCCTGTCTATCCTCCAGGTTTTATCTTGACAAATATCCCACCACAATCAGATGTGAATCCAAAAAGGGTATCTGTTACCATCAGACTCCAATATCAGGCTGGTGCTTCGGTACCTATGAACTTTCCAACATGCTCGGGCTCCAATCCGGGAGATAATCTAACTAATCCCGTCATCCCTGACCTCAATGATATAGTAGAAACAGAGAATGTGAGAGTAGATATGTCAAAACAACTTGAAGACCGGTGTAGATGGCTAGAAGAGAAGTTTAAGGCAATGAAGAACGCAGACTACCATAGCGGGGTTAATGCTAAGGACTTGAGCTTGGTCCCAGACCTAGTACTCCCACTAAAGTTCAAGGCTCTAGAGTTTGATAAATATAATGGGACTAGCTACCCTGAAGCTCACATCACGATGTTCTATCGGAAGATGACAGGATACGTCAATAATGATCAGCTGTTAATCCACTACTTTCAAGATAGTTTGATCGGGTTTACGGCCAAGTGGTATAACCAGCTAAGCCATGCTCAAATTAATTCATGGAAGGATTTGGCACATGCTTTTATGAAACAATATGGCTACGTGACGGACATAGCACCAGACAGAATTATATTGCAAAATATGGAGAAGAAGCCGAGTGAGAGCTTCAGACAGTATTCCAAGAGGTGGAGAGAGGTAGCGACACAAGTCCAACCCCTTCTTCTAGAGAAGGAAACGACCATGTTTTTTTATCAATACTCTGAAGGCTCCATTCATCAACCACATACTGGGAAGAGCTATTAAAATCTTTTCAGACATAGTTATGTCTGGAGAGATGATAGAAAACGCAATCAGGAGCAGGAAGATAGAGGCGGGGAAAAGCGCTAAGAGATCGGCCCCGAGGAAGAAAAAAATGAGGTGAACAATGTGAGCACGTACAACAAGGGTTATTCAAAACCCATCATTGTAAACCAGCCAATGACATTAACTACTAGCCATCAAGGCCCCCCGAGGCAGGAATCCAATACAAGGCCAAATACGGAAAGACTCTAGTTTACGCCCATCCCAATGACATATAGGAAGCTGTACCCGAGTCTATTCGACGCACATGTGGTATCCCCATTCTATATAAAACCCATGCAACCCCTGTTCCCAAAATGGTATGACGCAAAAGCCCAGTGTAAGTACCATGCGGGATAACGGGGCACTCAATCGAGAAATGTACTGCATTAAAAAGGTGATTGAAAGATTCATTAAAATGGGGATCGTAAAATTCGATGACCCAATAGGACCTAACGTAGCAGGAAATCTGTTACCCAATCATTCTGATAAAGGGGTAAATGCAATAATCGAGAGTAGAGGTAAAAGAATCAAGGCTGACGTGGCTAAAGTAAAAACCCCACTGGATTTGGAAACAAATGGTAAATGGAGGTTTAATCACACAAGAATCAGGGGAAAAGCCCTAATGAGCAGGAAAATACTGCGAGTTCCATGCCGACGAGGGTCATGACATCTAAGAATGCATTGAGTTCAGGGCCACAGTGCAAAATCTCATAGACAATAAATAGATGAAATTTTATGAAGAGATCGAAAGATCAGAAGAAGGAGAGGTCTACGCCTCAGAGAAAGGATCAACAGAAAGGGTCCAAAAAGTTAATCATCCTGTGGTGATCATTTCATGACCCAGAAGAAATAAAGCAGGAACACAAATGGCACCGAGAATCATAATCCAGAAACCTGTATTCTTCCCCTATAAGGATAGCAAAAGGGTTCTTTGGAACTATGACTGCAATGTAACAATCCCAGAAGAGGAGAACCCAATCAACGCTTCAGAGGAGGGCAAAGATGTAGGCTTCTACACGCTTAGTGGAAAACTCTACGATCCAATAAATTCAAGAGCAGAACCAGTAAAAGGAAAGGCCTTGGCCATGGAACAAGAAAAAGAAAAGACGGTTAGAGTTGAATTACCCATTAACGAGCCAGTGACTGAAAAAGAGGCTAAGAAATTCTTGAAATTCCTAAAGCACGGTGAATATAGCGTTGTAGAATAATTGCACAAGCAGTCGACTCGAATATCGGTGTTGGCTCTACTCTTAAGCTCATAGACACATCGTCGCGCATTGATGAAAGTGTTGAACGAAACTTATGTCGTGGATAATATCTCTATCAACAAGCTGGACCGTCTGGTTAGCAACATAAGTGTCGACAACTTCATCTTCTTCAATGATGATGAGATACCTCTGGGGGGTATGGGATCTATGAAGGCTCTACACATCACTACCCGTTGCAAAGGATATACTGCCGGGGGTGCTAATTGATAACGGATCAGCATTGAATGTCTTGCCTTTATCCACGTTGAATAGGTTACCTGTGGATAGTTCTCACATGAAGACATGTCAAAACATGGTGAGAGCATTCGATGGTACTGAAAGGAAGGTGATGGGAGAGATCGAAATACCTCTTTTAATTGGGCCAAACACATATGATGTGGATTTTTTGGTGATGGACATTAAACCTTCTTACAATTGCTTATTAGGGAGACCTTGGATCCACTCAGCGGGAGTAGTGTCGTCGTTACTACACCAAAATTTAAAATTGATAATTGAAGGTAGACTGGTAACGATAAACGTAGAAGAAGACATTATTGCATCCATTACCAGTGACACACCTTACATAGGGGCAGACGACGAAGTGATAGAATGTTCCTTTCGATCGCTAGAATTTGTCAACGTAACATTCATTGTCGAAGGGAGTAGAATCCTAATACCCAAGATGTCCAGAACCACAAGGATGGGCTTGCGATTGACGGTCGAAAAATGAGCCTTGTCCGGAAGAGGGTTCAGAAGATACCTCTAAGGGAGGGTCGAGACACCAATGTCAAAGGATAAACGAGATAGCTATGGCTTAGGATTCAAGCCAGATGCAAGACAAAAGAAAAAAGGAGCAATAGAAGAAACAAGAAAGAAGAAGGGTGCGTTTAAGCGGGGGAGAGGTCAAATAGGAGCCAATGACCTTCCCTCATATATATAGAACTTTTGTGTCAGGAGGAACTATCTACCCCGAACAGAAAGTGACAAAAAAGAAAACTGTGGAAGAAATGTTAGGAAGTCTGAGCATTAATGCCATATCTGAGGAAGAAACGAGAGAAGAAAATTTATCAGGCATTCGCCCTTATGTACTCGAGAGTGATTTGAACAATCAAACCACAGAGGAGATCCTGTAACCTTTAAAATTGATTCAGAGTAATGTCCAAAACACATTTATTATTCTAAGCCTAGGAGCAATAAAAATCTTTTGTTAAATAGGCATATGTCCAAATATCTTTATTTCAATAAAATGCATCTTGGTGTCTTATTCTGAGTAAGTATTCTTTTATTTCATTCATAACCAAAGTGTTCTTTTATTCTTTCCATTTCATTCATTACCAATCATATGGATATTTATTCTTAGATTTTTTATTCTTTGGGCCTTCTTTCATCTCTATAATTGGTCTCTAAATATCAATGATATAAGCGACACTACTACTGACTCAAAATCTCCTTTTGAGCAAGATGCGGGTATGGAGGATTCTCAGGATTTTGAAGATGACTAGGACCGTAACATATCTCTTGATTTGTTAAGAATAGTAGATCAAGATGAGAAAAAATCCTATGCCTACCGAACATCAAGAATATCGTGGGGAAAATGACTGAGACTTATAAAGATTGGCATGAGAAATTACCATTTGCTCTCTATGCCTACCGAACGTTAGTCAGAACCTCTACCGGGGCAACACATTTTTCTTTGGTTTATGGGATAGAGGCAGTTTTGCCCATTGAAGTGGTGATTCCTTCTCTCAGAGTTTTATCAGAGTTAAAATTGGATGAAGGAAAATGGATCCAGTCTCGATATGATCAACTGAACTTAATTGAAGAGAAAATGCTGAAGGCTATTCGTCATGGTCAAATGTACCAAAAGCGAATGATGCGAGCTTATAATAAGAAGGTTTGCTCTAGATAACTCCATGAAGGAGACCTTGTTTTGAAAAAGATCCTCTCCATACAGAAGGACTTCAGAGGAAAATGGATACCAAACTGGGAGGGACCTTATGTAGTGAAGAAGGCCTTCTTTGGAGAAGTGCTGATTTTGACAGAGATGGATGGCAAAAACCTGCCTAATTCTGTGAATTTGGATTCAGTCAAGAGGTACTTCACCTAAAAAAAAGAAGAAGAAGAAGAAGGAGAGGCCAAAGTGAAAACCCGCAAAGGGCGTCTTGAGACCAAAGGGGTTTTGAGTTGAAAACCCCGAAAAGGGCAATTCAAATTTTGATCAAAGGTGGGGTATGTAGTAGTCTTGCTATGAATTAATAAGGAGAAAAGACGTTACATCTTGGGACATCAACAAAGTCTTCTAGATCTTCTAAACATGCATCAAGTTCGAAAGGTCCTCGAGGAGTTCGTACGGAGAAGCTTATGCTACGATATTTGGGGCATCTGTTTTCACCTTATTCTTTCTCTTCTAACAGATTTGCTATGTTGATTAATCTATTTCGAGCGTTACTCTCAATAAAATTCCATCTTGTCCATTGTGATAGTCTTTTTCAAGCATCTTTCATTGAAATAACGATTAATGGACTAATAATATTCAAGTAAAAGGGGTTTTGCATATTACTCTGAAAAGTTTAAAATAGTACAAGGACTTGAAACAAGACCATTAGTCAAAACTAACCAAACTTAGGGGTTGGAAACACTCGAGAACCAATAATCTAAATGATGACTATTTCTTCGGATTTTCTGTTAAAATGCCAGCTGAACAAGAAGACATGGTAACACGTTAGTAATAGAACTTGGACGAATATCGAGTAATGATAACTCAAACGTTTAAAAAAAAAGGATCATTCTCATTTCTGCATCCATCATTCATAATACATCTAGTTAAGAGCATTTGATTCATTTTTGATCATAGCATCCTAATCATTTGGCATAAGCATAGATACATGAAACCGATTCTACAGATCATGTCCCTAGAGGATGGTGTAGCAACATTGGTGAATTCACAGATCTTATCTCCATGAAGTAGTAATGGAGTAAATCGAAGACGGTGAATCTTATCTCCATGAGGTAGCAATGGAGTAGATTGAAGCCATCAGCCTATTCCCTTTAAAGTTGCAGTGGAGCAGGTTAAAGTTACAAGTCTTATCTCCCTGAAGATGCAGTGGAGCAGAGTGAAGATAACAAATCTTATTTCCCTGAAGTTGCAGTGGAACAGATTTAATCTATAAATCACAGATCTTATCTCTCTCTAGAGGCAGTAGAGCAGATCAAAACAAACCTTATCTCCCCAAAGTTACAGTGGAGTAGGTTGAAATTACGAGTCTTATCTCCCTGAAGATGCAGCGGAGTAGACTGAGGATAGCGAATTTGATTTCCCTGAAGTTGCAACGAAAAAGATTTAAGCTACGAATTACAAGTCCTCTACCTCTGAAGTTGCGATAGGTGGGATCAAAATTGTCATGGAAAATCTTATTTCCCTAAAGTTGTAGTGGAATAGATTAAAGCTACAAATTACTGTGGATCTTATCTTCCTGAAGTGGCAGTGAAACATGTCGAAGCCCCCAGCCTTATCTTCCTGAAGTTGCAGAGAAGTAGGTTGAAATTTCCAATTCTTATTTCCTCGAAGTTCCAGCGGAGTAGATCGAAGCTGCAAATCTCTTCTCCCTGAAATTACGTTCGAGCGAATTTAAGCACCAATTCCTATATTTCTGAAGTTGCAGTGGGTCAAAGCGAGGTTACTTGAAGAAGAAGAAGAAAAGAAGCACCGAGACTCAGCAAGAACGGGAAAAATTGGTCATTTTAAAGTCTTTGCTCCATTCTCGTTACACGACAACGAGCAAAGAGGGGCAGCTGTAAGACCCAAATTTTGCCCGGGCCCGTCAGAAACCTAAACCATAAACCCATAAAACTTCAAACCTGACCCAAACAAATTAAACCAACCCGAATTAAGCCCAAACCAGACCCAAACTAAGCAAATCAGCCTAATACAGACCCAATAAAATCCAACCAAACCCAAAGCCCAACAATGCAGCCCAAATAAGAAAAAACAAAAAAAACTAAACCCTAGGTGCGTCTTCTGACCCCTGTCTTCTTATCAGCTGCCATTGGCCACCGCCCTCTGCCATTTTGACCTCGCGCATGCCACCACGCCTCCACGCCTCTGGCATCACCTGCAAAACCAAGATCTACACGCAAGAAAAATAACAAAGAAGAAAACGACAAAAAACAACAGAAAACAAAACAAAAACAAACAAAAAAGGATCTATGTAACTCGGCTATAAAAGCCGAAATAAATCTCTTGTATTTTTTTACACATATCAGAAATCAAAAATAGATCGTTTGAAGGTGATTGTTGTTTTAGTTTTGTTTTTATTTACCTTAAAGTTTTATTTATTTATTTATTTATTTATATACATACATACAAAAAATCAAAAAAGAAAAAGGTAAAGGAACCTTACCTGAATCCACACGGATGCGTCGTCGGAGGGCTCACTCCGTCGCTGCAATCGAATTCGAAAGGGGGTCGAGGGCCTTTGGTCTCGGTGCCTATGGGGATTCAAAGGCTCGGCTTCAAACGTGGCTCAAAACAGGGGCTAAAGGCCTTTTGCGCACCGTCGGCCACCGTATGCTGTGGTAGTGAGGTCCTTTAGTCGAAAAAGATGAGAGGGAGAGAGGGTTTTGAGTGGCTGCTGTTTTTTAGATTAGGGTTAATTGTGATTTCAGAAAAATATTGGGCCTTTTATTCATTTAATGAAACGACGCCGTTTTGTTTAGGGGTAATCGCGCATATTCCTTCAAAAGGGATCTTTGCGTGATGGGTCCCTCCCTTTTGCAGTGCCATTCGGTCAGGCCCTTTTTTTTCGTTATCTTCTTTTTTTTTTACAGATTTTACCTTTTAATTTCGTTGGGTTTTCAATCGGGTCCTTGGCCCATGGACGCACATGGAAGGAGGACACGCGTCGGGAATTGGTTTTTTTGCCTATATGGCCCTCGATCCTTTTTTCGCCTTTGATTTTGGTCCCATTTTGCATTTTTCTTTTCTAAAATTTTGCCCTATTATTTCTATTTCGTGCCTTGGCCAATTGAAACGCTGCATTAGGGACTGGGTTATTCACCCATTTGGTCCCTGTAAGTTTACGCGCACGATGTTATGGTCCCTGGCATCCCTTTTATTATTTATTATTTATACCTCACATTTTAATTTGATTGCAGTTCAGTCCTTAACCTTTTTTAAAATCTGCTTTTGTATATTCTTCATTTTAGATTTTCTTTTATATATATTTATATATATCTTATTTTAAACTGTTCTAGATTTCTCACATGTTATTAAACTGCTTTTTTATATACCATTTATTTTGAATTTCTTTTACATGTTATTCATTTCAAACTTATTATGTATTATTTTAAGGTATATTATCCATTTTAAATTTCATTTATTATTTGGTCTAAATTATGTTATATGTTATTTTAAAATTCATTTAATTTTAAATTGTTGTTTTACTTAGTTATTTCAGGTTTCTCATATATCACTTATTCTAAACTTATATGTATCATCTATTTTTTTTATATATAACATTTATCTTTAAACTGCTTCATTCTAAATTTCCTTTTACACATTATTTATTTTAAACCCTACGTAATACTTTGTTTTCAATTATTTTGTATTAATTATTTTTTAAATTGTTTCACATCATCTACTCTAAATTGCTTTAAATATTATTTATTTTAGACTTCTTTAACATTGCTTTATCACTTATTCTAAATAGTCTTATATACTTTATTTTATTATTTATTTAGAATCATTTTTTATAAATTATTTATTTAAAACTATTATGTGCTTTAAATTTTTTATATGATTTTACTTTTTTTAATCATTATTTATGATATTTATTTCATTATTCTTTAATTATTAATGTTAGTATTTAAGTAATGTATGTGACGTGAGCATTGTCATTGTATGTGCTATGATTCGATTATTCGCGTTTTTATATTATCATCGTTCACTCATACAATATTTTATTCGTGTATTATTATTCCACGTTCATTACTACATTTTTATTTCATGTCATCGCATTGTGAATTAAACCCCAATGTATTTATCCAATATAGACCATTTTATTTTACTTTGAACAAAATAATGCATGCCGTTTAGTATCGTACTAGTTATTATTTTAAAAAAAATCTTCAAAAACAAAGGCAATATTTTGCGTTTTGGGAATTCGAGAAATCATGCCCTAACTTACGGGGTTTCGGTTTTCTTGTTAAGCCTAAATAACTAAATATCCTTTTAAATTTCAAAATATTAAGTTTCGAAAAAATTTAAAGGCGAACTTGTTCTCGAGGGTTCAAATGTCGTATCCTAACTTACGAGACGTGACATTTTGTTATCTTGGGACGAGTGGGCCCTTGAAGCTCGTTTCAATTCAATTCAAGCATTTTTTCAAATGAACATTGATAAAAAGGGATCGTATTTTAAAAATCATTTCGAATTTTCAATTTCCGACACTTAAACATTAATTAATCAATTAGGTACCAATTTTGGGCGTGACGATGGTGCTAATCCTTCCTCGCACGTAACCGACTCCCGGACCAGTTTTCTCAAATTTCGTAGACCAAAATCATGGTTTTAATAAATCAAACGACCAAATTTTTAGGTGCTCCGATCACACCTCAAAAAAATCGATGGCGACTCCTATTTTTATTTTTATTTTAAAAAGTCGACCCTCTTTTCAAAAATGGTTTCAATAATAATGAATGTCCTCACCTCTACTAGGTTCATAGAATAAATGTCTCTAAGGGTGTTTGTTGTTGATTTTATGGAGATGGGACTTGAGGTGCTTGAACTAAACTAGGCAAGGGTAATTCAAGAATTGGTATTGAAGCCTGAAAGGGTTGTTGTAGCCTAATTCTGCCCGTCAAAACCCAATAGCCCAACAAGGCCAAAATCGGGGCCCATTTTACAATGACCCAACAAACCCAACAGGCCCAATTAAACCCTAACCCAATCAGCCCAATGACCCTAGCCCGCTAAACAAAGAAAAAAATAAAACCCTAAGGGCCACTTGCCCCTCTGCACCGCCGAACCTGCCCCTGACAAGTTTGACGCCGCCAGTAGTCCCGTCCACCGTCTCTACAGCACCGCCCAAAGTCCCTGCAAGAATTAAACAAGACAGGACAGAACGGAGGCCAAGTTGTAAAATATAGGGCTATAAAAGCCGATTCTAACATTTGTAAAAGGAATCTTCTTTTTTTTTTTCGATCAATGCAAAAACAGAGAAATTTTCATCAATAAGATAATCAATCACAACCAAAAGACAAAGAAAATATTAATAAGAATAGCAATCAGAATATCAAAGGGAGACAAAAAAATCAGAGAACCAAAACACCAAAAATTGAAATCAGAAACTCAAGGTAGTTTTTTCTTCTTTATTTACAAATCTGTTTCCTCCTTGTTTATGCATGTATAAAATATGAAGTATTAAAAAGAAAAGGAAGCAAATACCTGAAAAGGGGGCCAAAAGGAGGATTTTTTTAAAATTTCACCGTGTCGTCAGAGGCACGACGAGACACGTGACGACGACACCACGAATTCTCGAGAACCTGTGAATTACTAATTTTCAGTGATGCCGGAAATGGTGATATGAGATCACTAAATTCGATAGGTAAGATTGAATAAGATAGTAAATTAATATTTATGAGTCAAGTGAGAATTTAGAAGAATTTGTGGATTGGTGAATTTGGTGAATTAAAAGAATTTAAGAGGGTCAAATGGGTCAAAAACGAGGTATCGAGACCTCGAATTTGAAAACCGAGCCATAAATATTTTTATAAATATTTATGGAGTGTTATTAAGTTAATATTAAAGTTTGGTTGAGAAATTTAAATGTTTGGGTAGTCAATTAAATAAAAAGGACTAAATTGTAACAAGTGCAAAATTGCTACAAGAATTAAATAGCTCAAGTGTTAAAAGAAAAAGGATTTAAAGGGAAATTAAACCTAAATGTGAAAAGGTTGGACGGAAAGGGGAAGAAAATCATCAAAAAGATAAGAGAAATAAGGGCAAAATTGGAAATTTAATAATTTTAACATGTATAATAAAGACAAAGTTGAAAAATCTAGAGATCTCTTCATATTTTATCAGCCAAAATGCCATAGGAGTTCTGGAGAAAGCTGGTTTTTCATATTTTTACACCATGCGAGTTGATTATTGCTTTTTCTTTATAATTTTTATGTTTTTATGACTTTTACAACTAGATCCACTTATAGAATTCATTAGTTTTTGATTTGGTGGGTAAAATTAGAAGTTACCCTGGCTGAGTAATGGAAGTTTATGATGAATTATTATGAAATTTAAATTCTAATTTCATATTAAGGTGGTTTTATTAAGTGATTTTGATAGGAAATGGTATTTAGGACCTAATTGTGAAAAAGTTGTGAATTAGAGGTTGGTGTTGAAATTCAGAATATAAAAGGTTGTGAAATAGTTTTTAATGATAGAGTAAAGTGTTAATTGAGAAAAATTAGGTCAATTGATGGTCGAATTAAGCAGGGACTAAATTATAAAAACTGTAAATTTTGGGCTAAAAGTGCAATTTTGAAAATTTAAGAGCATAAATTATGAAGTGAAATAGAAATGAAATAAATGCTAATGAGTGAAAATATTTTACATTATAGATCAAGAATCCAAAGAAGAACGAGGAAAAGAAAAAGTTACAGAATAGTCCCTAAATTTCAATATCTACTACAAATCAGCCGGGTAAGTTCATATGGTTGAATTTATATGTTTATTTGTGAATGATTGAATGATATAATGTGTTGCTAAATCTGAATTTGCTGTGGAATTATGAAAATTATGATAAAATGTAAGAATAAAGGCGGTAATTCAAATTAGGAAAAACGCAGAATTGAGTACGTTTGTATCGTGACATGTGATGAATTGACGGATAAGACCATGGTTAATCCATGGCAAAGTGTGAAACGTAGGTATGGTATTAACCATATTGAGAATACTGAGTTGTGAAATGTAGGTATGGTATCAACCATACTGAGTTAAGAAATGTAGGTATGGTATCGTCCATACTGAGTTATGAAAAGTAGGTATGTATCGTCCATACTGAGTTAAGAAATGTAGGTATGGTATCGTCCATACTGAGTTGTGAAATGTAGGTATGGTATCGTCCATACTGAGTTGTGAAACGTGGCACTGAGCAACGACGTACTTAAATTCGTAAGACGTTTCCTAATTTGATATTAAGTAATATAAAGAAGTGAATCAAATGAAAGAGATTGAGTAGTTATTAATATTAAGCTCAACTATGTGAAGTATTTTAACAATGGTTGTGAATGGCAGGGAACTTTAGAAAATGTTTTGTTATTGTTTGGAAATATTATGTGTGGTAAGCATTACTTTTAAACCTATGAACTTACTAAGCTTCATTAAGCTTACTTGTGTCTATTTGATATTTTTATGTAGATTGAATTAAAGAGAAGGTGGTAGATCGGATCATCACAGCAAACCTCACTATCTAGATCAATTCCGGTAGCTTTTGTTTTATGTTTAAAGATTTATATGGTATGTATAGAGTTTAAATGAGATGGAGTAAAGATGTTATAAACTAGTTGACAATATTTTGCAATGAAACAGTTTTTGAATTACAGCAGTGATGTGATTGTGAAAAATCACCAAAAATAGAAGAAATGGAATTAGGAAGTGAATAAGATATATAATTGAAGCTTATTGAGTCTATTTTCACATAAAAGAAACATAACAAACAAATTATTCTTATGTTTGGAGATATTTGAATTTTTGTGAGACTATTTTAGAATGATTACGTGATCCTCTATTCTGTCTTTGAAAAATCATTAGAAATTGTATAAAACTAATTGTGGGATATAGTTTATATGCATAGAATCTTGAATGAGCCTATTTTCAAATGAAATAAATAAGAAGGTCATATGAATTTTGTACGAAGAGTAATTTGATTCGTAGTGAAGAGAGGTCAGAATAGTCGAACAGTAAAATAGGGGAAACTTTAATGAATAAACTGTACTAATTGGCCACATGAAAAATTCTGGAAAATTATAGTAAAAAGATATATGAGTCTAATTTTAGGAAAAATTAACGGATCTTAATTTGGAGTTCTGTAGCTCCAGATATAAATAATTTAGTGCCTATGACGCAGATCGACAGTTTTAAATTTTATGCTGAATTAGTAGTTAAGTCTAGTAATGCCTCGTGCTCGACTCCGGCAACGGTCTCGGGTAAGGGGCGTTACATTTATTGGTATCAGAGCTTTGGTTTAGATGATTCTCGAAACGAATGTGATGTATAAAATGTCTAGAAATACATGCCATATAAATCTGTGATAGTGGGATGTGAATGATCCGATCTAACTATTAATTTTTGTTATAGATTGTAAAGATGTCTGATAGACCCGAGGGTGCTGATTATGAAGAGGAAGTTAATAGTAGAGTACAGACTTCTAAGCAGGGAACAAGTAATAATGTTCCGATTTCTTTGATGAGAGAGGAAGAACTTAAAAATTTGATTTACGGGGTAATGAATCAGTGGTTTAGTGAAACAATACAAGGAAGAAGTCAGGCACAACAACCTCCTCCTCCCTCTACTGTACCACCAGTTACAACCCAGTTGCTCCTCATTTAATAGATGAATCTAGCAAAAGAACACTGATTGAGAAACTCAGAAAGTTCGGAGCTGAAGAGTTTAGAGGAAGATCGGACGATGATCCAGTTAAAGCAGAGTATTGGTTAAAAAGCTTGGAAAGAGTTTTTAAACAGATGATGTGTTCTCCGGAAGACTATTTGAGGTGTGCGATTTCATTATTGAAAGAAGAAGCGTATAATTGGTGGGAAACCATTGAGGCAGTGGTACCTGCAGATAAACTTATCTGGAAATTCTTCCAAAATGAGTTTAGAAAAAAGTATGTGGGAAGGAGATATTTAGATAAAAAGAAGAGGGAATTCCTTGATCTTCGACAAGGGAATAAAACAGTGGCTGAATATGAAAGAGAATTTGCGTGATCTCAAGAGGGTATGCTCGGGATGTTGTACCGACAGAGGAAGAAATGTGCATTAGATTTGAAGAAGGGCTTAATGATGAAATCAGAATGATGATAGGAGGCACTGAGATTTGAGAATTTGTGGTTCTTTCTGATCGAGCTCAAAAGATGGAAGAAGTGTATAATAGAAAGATGCAAAGAGAAAGAAAAGGCAAAGAAGTATATAAAAGAAGTTTCTCTAGACCAACTTCGACTTTTCCGCTAAAAGTTCGAGAGATGATTCTAGTCGATCTGTTACAATTCGAACGATCGAATAAAAGTAAAACAACTCAAAGAGATATCGAGAGTGACTAATAAACCAAAGATTAGTACTTGGTAGTGTACAAAATATTCCGAGACCTAGATGCAAAAATTGTGGTAGATTTCATATTGGTGAATGTTGGGGAAGAACCGGAGCTTGTTATAGATGTGGTGGAACCGATCATTTTATTTGGGACCGTCTCGCATTAAAAGAAAATAAAGAACAAGGCGAAAACAAACAAATACTCCTCGAGAAAAGTAGACGTTCGGGTCAAAAGTAGTCTTCTTTGAGACCGCTTGTTCGGGAATGAGAGATACCAGAGTCTCGATCGTAAACAAGGGCACTGCACGCATATATGCTACTCGGGCAAGAGAGGAAGCTTCTGCTCCAGATGTGATAGCTGGTATTTTCCATCTTTTTAATGATTTTGTGTATACTTTAATTGATCCTGGATCTACGCATTCATATATTTGCACTGCATTAGTGTCAGAAAAGAAAATGATTGTTGAGTCCACTGACTTTGATATGCAAGTCACTAATCTGTTAGGGCAAAGTGTGTTAGTTAATTTAATATGTCGGAAGTGTCCACTGAAAATACAAGGCTGTGAATTCTCTGCTGATTTAATGTTGTTACCTTTCCGAGAATTTGATGTTATTCTTGGCATGGATTGGTTGATTAAACACGATGCCATAGTGAATTGTAGAGAAAAACGGGTTGATTTAAAATGTCAGACAGGGGAAATAGTTTCAGCTGAGTTTGGAGATAAAAAGAATGATGTCAGAATTATTTCAGCCATTACAGCTCAGAAATTGATTCGAAAGGGTAATGAAGCATTTTTAGCTTATATTCTTGATACTCGGGGTTCTGAATTAAAGATGGAACAATTGCCAGTTGTTAATGAGTTCACTGATGTGTTTTCTGAGGAATTACCTGGTTTACCCCCAGATCGCGAGGTTGAATTCGTAATTGATGTAATTCCGGGTACAGCTCCGATATCAATAGCACCGTATAGAATGGCACCAGCTGAGTTAAAAGAGTTAAAGATGCAATTGCAAGAGTTATTGGATAAAGGGTTCATCAGACCGAGTACATCACCTTAGGGCGCACCTGTTATATTTGTGAAAAAGAAAGATGGCTCGTTGCGATTGTGTATTGATTACAGACAGCTGAACAAGGTAACAATTAAAAATAAATATCCATTACCTCGTATCGATGATTTATTTGATCAATTGAAAGGTGCTGCAGTGTTTTCAAAGATAGACCTTAGATCTGGGTATTATCAACTGAAGGTTAAAGAGTGTGATGTGCCAAAGACTGCTTTTCGAACTCGGTATGGTCACTACGAATTTCTGGTAATGCCTTTTGGTTTAACAAATGCCCCTGCTACATTTATGGATTTAATGAATCGGATTTTTCAGCCTTATTTGGATAGATTTGTGGTGGTATTTATTGATGACATATTGGTCTATTCAAAGACAGAATCCGAGCATGCACAACACTTGAGAATTGTATTACAGACTTTGAGAGAAAAGCAGTTATATGCAAAATTTAGTAAATGTGAGTTTTGGCTTCATGAAGTTGGATTTCTAGGTCACATTGTATCAGCTGAAGGAATTCGTGTGGATCCAAGTAAAGTTTCAGCAGTGGTGAATTGGAAAACACCGAAGAATATAACTGAAGTGCGAAGTTTTCTGGGACTAGCAGGGTATTATCGCCGTTTTGTAAAGAATTTTTCCATAATTGCTTCACCAATGACTCGTTGTTACAAAAGAATGTTGAGTTTGTATGGTCTGATGAATGTCAACAGAGCTTTGACCAATTGAAGAAAATGTTAACAGAAGCTCCAGTTTTGACTCAACCAGAATCAAGTATACCGTTTGTTGTGTACAATGATGCATCTTTAAATGGGTTGGGTTGTGTGTTAATGTAGTTAGGAAAGGTGGTGGCTTATGCTTCACGGCAATTAAAACCACATGAAAAGAATTACCCTACACATGATCTTGAATTAGCTGCAATTGTTTTTGCTTTAAAAATTTGGAGACACTATTTATATGGTGAGAAGTGTTATATTTATACGGATCACAAAAGTCTAAAATACTTAATGACTCAGAAGGAACTGAACTTAAGACAGAGACGATGGTTAGAGTTGCTGAAAGATTATGATTTGGTTATTGACTATCATCCAGGGAAAACTAATGTAGTTGCTGATGCACTTAGTCGAAAATCATCCTTGTTTGCACTTCGGACAATGAATGCTCAATTGGCTCTTAATGAAGAAGGTGCTGTATTAGTAGAATTGAAAGTGAAACCCATGTTTCTTCAGCAAATTCAAAATCAGCAGGATGAAGACCCGAAATTGGTATCTAAACGACAAATGGTTCGAGATAATTTAGATTCAGAGTTCAGCATTGATGATGAAGGTATGTTGCGTTATCATAACAAAATTTGTGTTCCAAACAATTCTGATTTGAAGAATAATATTCTTTTTGAAGCACATAATAGTATGTATTCTATTCATCCGGGTAGTACAAAAATGTACGGTGATTTGAAAAAGATATATTGGTGGCCTGGTATGAAAAGAGAAATTTCAGAATTTGTTGCAAAATGTTTGATTTGTCAGCAAGTTAAAGCAGATCATCAAGTGCCAACGGGTTTATTACAACCCATTATGATTCCTGAATGGAAATGGGAGCGTGTTACAATGGATTTTGTGTCAGGATTTCTTATGACTTCAAGAAAGAAAGATTCGATATGGGTGATTATTGATAGATTGACAAAGTCAGCACACTTTATTCCAGTCAGAACAGATTTTTCACTTGAGAAGTTAGCAGAATTGTATGTGTCAGAGATTGTGAGACTACATGGAGTTCTAGTATCCATCATTTTGGACCGGGATCTAAGGTTTACTTCGAGATTTTGGAATAAACTGCAAGAAGCTTTAGGTACCAGATTAAATTTTAGTACAGCATTTCATCCTCAAACAGATGGACACTCAGAGCGAGTGATTCAAATTCTAGAAGATATGTTAAGATGTTGTATACTCGAGTTTGGTGACAGTTGGGAAAGATATTTACCTTTGGCTGAGTTTGCTTACAATAATAGTTATCAGTCTAGTATAAAAATGGCACAGTTTGAGGCTCTTTATGGTAGGAAATGCAAGACTCCATTGTGTTGGTCTGAATTGAGTGAATCAAAAATAGTTGGGGTTGATTTGATTCGGGAAACTGAAGAGAAAGTCCGAGTTATTCGAGATAGTCTAAAAGCTGCTTCAGACCGTCAGAAGTCATATGCGGATTTGAAACGAAGAGACATAGAATATGCAATGGGTGATCGAGTATTTTTAAAAGTTTCACCGTGGAAGAAGGTGTTACGGTTTGGCAGAAAAGGAAAATTGAGTCCGAGATTTATAGGGCCATATGAAATTATGGAAAGGGTTGGTCCTGTAGCTTATCGATTGGCTTTACCTCCGGAACTTTAAAAGATTTACAATGTGTTTCATGTGTCTATGCTAAGACGGTATAGGTCAGATCCTTCACACGTAATTCCTCATACTGAAATTGAGCTTCAACCAGATATGACTTATTCAAAAGAACCAATGAAGATTTTGGCTCGTGAAGTTAAAGAATTACGGAATAAAAAGATACCATTGGTTAAAGTATTATGGCATCGACATGGTATGGAGGAAGCAACTTGGGAAACAGAGGAGTCAATGAGATCACAGTATCCAAATCTATTTTCAGGTAACAAATTTCGAAGACGAAATTTTTAAAGGGGGAGAGTTGTAACGGCCGAATTTTCAGTGATGCCGGAAATGGTGATATGAGATCACTAAACTGATAGGTAAGATTGAATAGGATAGTAAATTAATATTTATGAGTCAAGTGAGAATTTAGAAGAATTTGTGGATTGGTGAATTTGGTGAATTAAAAGAATTTAGTAGGTCAAATGGGTCAAAAACGAGGTATCGAGACCTTGAATTTGAAAACCGAGCCATAAATATTTTTATAAATATTTATGGAGTGTTATTAAGTTAATATTAAAGTTTGATTGAGAAATTTAAATGTTTGGGTAGTCAATTAAATAAAAAGGACTAAATTGTAACAAGTGCAAAATTGCTACAAGAATTAAATAGCTCAAGTGTTAAAAGAAAAAGGATTTAAAGGGAAATTAAACCTAAAGGTGAAAAGGTTGGACGGCAAGGGGAAAAAAATCATCAGAAAGATAAGGGAAATAAGGGCAAAATTGGAAATTTAATAATTTTAACATGTATAATAAAGACAAAGTTGAAAAATCTAGAGATCTCTTCATATCTTATCAGCCAAAACACCATAGGAGTTCTGGAGAAAGCTGGTTTTTCATATTTTTACACCATGCGAGTTGATTCTTGCTTTTTCTTGATAATTTTTATGTTTTTATGACTTTTACAACTAGATCCACTTATAGAATTCATTAGTTTTTGATTTGGTGGGTAAAATGAGAAGTTACCCTGGCTGAGTAATGGAAGTTGATGATGAATTATTATGAAATTTAAATTCTAATTTCATATTAAGGTGGTTTTATTAAGTGATTTTGATAGGAAATGGTATTTAGGACCTAATTGTGAAAAAGTTGTGAATTAGAGGTTGGTGTTGAAATTCAGAATATAAAAGGTTGTGAAATAGTTTTTAATGATAGAGTAAAGTGTTAATTGAGAAAAATTAGGTCAATTGATGGCCGAATTAAGCAGGGACTAAATTGTAAAAATTATAAATTTTAGGGTAAAAGTGCAATTTTGAAAATTTAAGAGCATAAATTATGAAGTGAAATAGAAATGAAATAAATGCTAATGAGTGAAAATATTTTACATTATAGATCAAGAATCCAAAGAAGAACAGGAAAAGAAAAAGTTGCGTAATAGTCCCTAAATTTCAATATCTACTACAAATCACCGTAAGTTCATATGGTTGAATTTATATGTTTATTTGTGAATGATTGAATGATATAATGTGTTGTTAAATCTGAATTTGCTGTGGAATTATGAAAATTATGATAAAATGTAAGAATAAAGGCGGTAATTCAAATTAGGAAAAACGCAGAATTGAGTACGTTTGTATCGTGACATGTGATGAATTGACGGATAAGACCATGGTTAATCCATGGCAAAGTGTGAAACGTAGGTATGGTATTAACCATACTGAGATGTGAAACGTAGGTATGGTATTATCCATACTGAGTTAAGAAATGTAGGTATGGTATCGTCCATACTGAGTTATGAAAAGTAGGTATGGTATCGTCCATACTGAGTTAAGAAATGTAGGTATGGTATCGTCCATACTGAGTTATGAAAAGTAGGTATGGTATCATCCATACTGAGTTGTGAAATGTAGGTATGGTATCGTCCATACTGAGTTGTGAAATGTAGGTATGGTATCATCCATACTGAGTTGTGAAACGTGGCCCTGAGCAACGACGTACTCAAATTCGTAAGACGTTTCCTAATTTGATATTAAGTAATATAAAGAAGTGAATCAAATGAAAGAGATTGAGTAGTTGTTAATGTTGAGCTCAACTATGTGAAGTATTTTAACAATGGTTGTGAATGGCAGGGAACTTTAGAAAATGTTTTGTTCTTGTTTGGAAATATTATGTGTGGTAAGCATTACTTTTAAACCTATGAACTTACTAAGCTTCATTAAGCTTACTTGTGTCTGTTTGATATTTTTATGTAGATTGAATTAAAGAGAAGTTGGTAGATCGGATCATCACAGCAAAGCTCACTATCCAGATCAATTCCGGTAGCTTTTGTTTTATGTTTAAAGATTTATATGGCATGTATAGAGTTTAAATGAGATGGAGTAAAGATGTTATAAACTAGTTAACAATATTTTGCAATGAAACAGTTTTTGAATTACAGCAGTGACGTGATTGTGAAAAATCACCAAAAATAGAAGAAATATAATTAGGAAGTGAATAAGATATATAATTGAAGCTTATTGAGTCTATTTTCACATAAAAGAAACATAACAAACAAATTATTCTTATGTTTGGAGATATTTGAATTTTTGTGAGACTAGTTCAGAATGATTACGTGATCCCCTGTTCTGTCTTTGAAAAATCATTAGAAATTGTATAAAACTAATTGTGGGATATAGTTTATATGCATGGAATCCTGAATGAGTCTATTTTCAAATGAAATAAATAAGAAGGTCATATGAATTCTGTATGAAGAGTAATTTGATTTGTAGTGAAGAGAGGTCGGAATAGTCAAACAGTAAAATAGGGGAAAATTTAATGAATAAACTGTACTAATTGGCCACATGAAAAATTCTGGAAAGTTTATAGTAAAAAGATATATGAGTCTAGTTTTAGGAAAAATTAATGGATCTTAATTTGGAGTTCTGTAGCTCCAGATATAAATAATTTAGTGCCTATGACGCAGATGGACAGTTTTAAATTTTATGTTGAATTAGTAGTTAAGTCTAGTAATGCCTCGTGCTCGACTCCGGCAACGGTCTCGGGTAAGGGGCGTTACAGAACCTGCAGAGAGAAAAAGAAACAAAGCATCATTTTTTTTTAAGGAACAAGGAAAAATGAAAATTTTTACAAACAATCTGGCTTATATAGCCAATTGAAACGACGTCGTTTTGGTCGGCATCCTTAAGCCCCAAAACGACGTCGTTTCACCCCTAACCGACCCGATCCGACCCGACAAGCCTCAGGATCCGCGTGTTTTTAAGCCAAAGGGGAAATTGCGCGATTGGTCCTTCCGCATTTTTAGTTTTTTCGAAATCAAACTTTTAATTATTGCAACATTGGCCCAATAATTTTTCGCGGTTTGCGACTCGGTCCCCCGTCAAACGCTGCGTTTAACTTACCTGGAGAAATTACCTTTTTGGTCCCCCACCTTTTATGCGCGTGTTATTTAGCCCCCAAATCTCTGTTTTATTTACAATTTGACCAGAAATTTCTGTTTTTAATGCGATTTAACCCATTTTTCGATTATTTTACAATTTTTACCACTTTTACTATTATTTAATATTTTTATTTTTATTATCATTGGTTATCTTATTATTATTATTTGTTATTTCCAGTATATTTCACTACTATTTGTTTGTTATTATTTATTGTGTGTGTTATTTTATTTTTATTACTAACATCATTATTTTATTTATTAATATTTATTTTGTTTTCATTATCATTATTATCTATTTTTTTATTATTACCGTTATTATCGCAATTATTATACTATTATTTTTTCATATATATGTATATATATCTATTCGTTTTTTTACTCATTATTTTTTTTATATATCATCATTATCATCACTAATATTATTATTATATTTATTACCACTATTAATGTATCTTTATATGTATATTGTTATTACTACCATTTTATTTTTCTTTTCTTTAAAATTATTACTCTTATTTTACTCCCATTATTATTATTATTATTTATTATTATTGCTATTATTATCATGTCACTATTATTATTTCATCATTATTCCTATTACGGTTAATATATGTAATACTTTCAATATATTACCCTCACTTATACGTATATATGTATGTGTCTTTCATTATTCTTTTCACGTGTAACATCTCATCATTTGTCGCACTATCTTTCTCGATACATCAGGTTTTTAAAAATAAGCCAATATTTTCGTATTAGCAATTCGGGAGAATCGAGCCCTAACTTACTGGGTTCCGAATTTTCTTGTTCAAGCTAAACAACGGAAAACCCCTTTTAAAACCGCAAATTCAATTTTTAAATCAACATTCTGTATTAGCAACTTGAGTGAATCGAGCCCTAACTTACTGGGTTCTGATTTTTCTCGTTCAAGTTAAACAACGGAATATCCCTTTTAAAAAAATCGCAAATTTAAGTTTTAAATCAATAGTCCGTGTTAGCAATAAGAGTGAATCAGAGCCCTAACTTACTGGGTTCCAGTTTCTCTCGTTTAAAGTTAAACAACGGGATATCCCTTTTGAAATCGCAATTTAAATTTTAAACGAAACACTTAATCTCGGAAATTCGAAATGTCGCGCCCTAGCTTACTGGACTCGACATCTAGATACTTCGGATAGGTTTCTTTTTCTATTAAAATAGAGGCAATATTCCTAATTTGGACCTTCAAGAAAATGAGCCCTAACTTATTGGGTTCTGATTTCTCGTTTGACAAATGACGGGAGATCCTCTTCAAATGTAAAACTAAGTTTTAAAAGGCAAGCTTAGTTTCGGGGGTCTAAAGTATTGCGCCCTAACTTACTGGACATGATGCTTTATCTCTTCGAAAATAGGAGAGCCTTAAACGTCCCTTCCAATTCTTTCAAGTTTTAGAAATAAAAAGTATCTATTTCCAAATCATTTCAAATTTTTCAACATTAGGACATCGATCAATTAGTTTGGTACCAATTTCGGGCGTGTCGAGGGTGCTAATCCTTCCTCGCATGTAATTGACTTCCGAACCCATTTTTCTCAAATTTTCGTAGACCAAAAGCATCGTTTTAATAAACTGAGACGTTTTATTAAAACAAAGGTGATCCGATCACACCCAAATAAAGATCGGTGGTGACTCCCTTCCTTTCGTTTTTCAAAAATTGAGTCGACTACGTCGTTTACTGTTTTATCAAAAAATGGTTACGACAGGGGTAATATTTGAATTTGAGGAAGAATTAGACGTGGGCATATACTGTGTTAAGATTTTAAGTTTTGTTTCATATGGACAAATATATTTTGAAAAGGGAAGACTGTTTCAAAAGAAATATACATCATTGGACAAATATGCTTTCGAGGAAATTTGATCATAGCATTGATGGCGGTGATGAATGGTAGAGAAACCCACAAAGACACATGGTTTAGACTTGAGATCTAGTTTACTTATCAGCATATGTCTAAAGTCAAGGGTAGCAAACTTCTTTAGCCACCTATAGGTGGTTATGAGTCGGGTCGGGTCTATGTAAGGTACCTAGATCAATTTTTTAAGTTCGAGTTTAATTTAACCTAAAAAATGTGTTTTTTTTTTTTTGTCCAAATTCGAGCTAATTTGAGAAAGGTAAACCTGAGCCCAGCCTGGACAGTCCATATTTAATTTTTTTAGATTAGTTTTTATTTAAAAATATAATAGACTAAATACATTAAAAAAAAGGCTAAAATAAAAATTTTCTAAGACATTAAAATATTTATATTAAAAAACACTACCTTAAATATAATAAATATTTTATTATATTAAAAAACACAAACAAATATAATAAATATTTTATTGTATTAAATATAATTTTTAAAATTTTATATTTTGGGTTGAGTTATTTAGTTGGGTAAAATTTTTTTTAAGTTTTAAGTAAAGAGTTTAATTGTTATTTGGTTAGTGATTTAATATAAATATAAATATATAATTATTATTTAATATATATAGTCAATATAATATTTTTTATAACATAATATATACATGTCGAGCTTGGGAAAAAATCTTGCCCAAAGTTCTGCCCATATAGAAAATGAGTCTTAAATTTTACTTAAGCTCATTTTTCAGATTTTGTATTTTTGTTCAAATCCTCCAATTTTATCGATGGATTTTTAAGTCTAAACAGATGACTCGACCTATGAGTAGTTGTATTAATCACCTGTAAAAAATTAAGATTTTGTTGACAGGCAAAAGACCATGAGGAAGGCTTTATGTAATAGAGTTCTGGCTATTTTCACCATATGTCAATGTCCACGTTGAGCGAAAGCTACTCTTTGAGGTGTATCGAAAGGTATTACAAAGTGCTTCACGTCTTGAGAGACAAGATTCAAATCAAGGCTTTTGTATTTTTCACCATCAGTGGAAAAAGAAAATATTTTTGTATTATAATGTTTTTCCATTAAAAATCTTTTACGTCATTTTGGGTGTTAAGAGTATAAAACCAAATGTATTCTGAAAATTAGTCAACAAAAAATATAATAATATAATTCTTTATTATGGATAAGATTGTAAAGAGTCTATAAACAAACTAATTACTTAAAAAAGTTTAAGTGATAAAGCTTTATTGATTGAGCAAGATTTATAGAAATGCAATTTTTCCTTGGCTGAATAAGTCAGAGAGGATTTATTTAAAACATTAATATAGGGATGCCCAAGACAATGGTGTCATGTTGTATGGTTGGGGTGCTTTGGTGACTGAAAACAGTTATGGAGATATAGTTCCTAAAAAGTTAGGCCAACCAAGGGGCTACTTTAGAACCATTGAGATGGTCAAAGAGATCATAATCATGCAAATTTTTACCTTGAGAATTTGATATTATCAACTAATTTTACGGGTAGTTGAAAAGCGGAGTTAAATTGTATAACTATAGTGTGGCTACTAGTGATGTCGATATTGACAACGAATTATTGATTGAAACCATTTAGAACAACGACTATGGGAGAGGTAATGGGGGTGAAGAAATAGATCTAGCTCGTATGAGCGTTGATAGTTCTAATACCATGTGAACTCAAGAATACGCAATAAAAAACTGATATGATTTTGTGAGGTGTACCTCGCATTTATCAGATAGTTTGCAAATTCTTATCGAAGATAGACACAACTAGTCCTATACTAAAAGTAATTTATTCAAACAAAAAACAACCTATTAAAATGATTAACAAATAGAATTAAGAATCGAAGTGTTGTTGAACGTCAATACATGTTACTTTGGTTTTACGTTCAGAGGGTGGGTTTTACGTAATCAATATCCGGAACATATTTTTGCAGTAGCACACAAAATCAAGGCTTCGGTCATCAAAACATAACTACCTTGCCACCTTATAAGGGGTGAAGCTGCCCTACAAAGTGAACTTCCAATTAAATGCACATGGCTGAGGGGTGAACAAATTTTAGTTAGAACTGACCAATGTTGGAATTTGGCAGCCCCCCAAGTGGGTCTGTTTTTGTGGTTGATGATGTCGGAAAATGACTATTGAGTTAATGGTCCCATGACCATTGAAGATGTCTGTTTGAAGTGGGACTAAGAGAGACAATCCCTTGAGAAGGGCACTCTCATTGGCACCAAAGACAGCTACATTTGGATATAAATCCACATGACCATTCTTTTTTGTGGATCTTATTTCAAGCTTTCTTTTATGGCTGCAGAGTTTTATGGTCACATATCTTAATCTTTACTGATATAAAGAGAAATAAGAGAGGGAAAATCTGAACCAAGCAAAGGGACCAATTTGTATAAAGATTAATTGAAGAAATCTTCGTCATTGTTCTAATTAAAAATCCAAATCTAGCTTTTTATTATTCCTCTTCCATTCGTCTCTGATAGCCAAACAAAAAAAACCAACAAAAACAACAATGCCCCCATGCAGGATCGAACTACAGACCTTCAGTTTACAAGACTGACGCTCTACCACTGAGCTATAGGGGCTCTTTAGACTCCGTTCCAAACATAAATTATTTTTACAATTTGTAAACGTCAATAAGCTTTCTCCACCTCGAGTAGTGGGATGTCTATATTATTATTGTTAGGTTAAAATATACCACAGATTCCTATACTCTTTACAAATTTTGAATTTAACCCCTCTGCTTTTTAGAATTCAAATTTTAGATGCAATTGCTAATATTTTTAAATTTATTGGTGTGATATTTTGAAATAATAATTAAAAAAATACTCATTTAGTAGCTATGTAACTAAAAAAAATCGCTTTGTAATGAACTTGAATTTAACAAAATAATTTTAACAGTTTTAATAGTTAGATTTGAATTTTAAAATTTAAGAAGTAAAAAGATTACATTCCTAAAAATAAAAGTATAAAAATTAAATTTCAAATTTACGAATAATATGATTATTATTTTCTTTTTGGTATTGAAAGCCACAAAACTTGACTTTTTCATATAACTTAGAATTAAATTAGAATTTTGTAAAATGGTGGAAGTTTTTATCAAGAAAGAAGTAGAAATGGGGTTGGGATAAAGATCGTATAGAAATCAAATTTGAAATTAGTGTGTTGATGTCCACTACAAAAGATTATACAACAGATCACAATTCTAATACTTCCACTTTGAAATAGACAAAATTTTAAGATATGCTGATTATAAACAGTAGCAGAAAGTATGATTATTGATTCTTTAATCTTCCCTTTGTTTTGGTTTTTTTCAAAAAAAGAAAATAAATTAGCAAACAAAAGCATTAATCAACATCATGCGGTTGATATCTCGTATATAATATTACTTTATATCATTATATTTTGGATGTTTTCATTTATCTTATCATATAAGTATGGGATTACCACTGATATTGAAATGAAAAGGATGCCTGCATGAATATAAGGGCGAAGGGGCCGTGAAGTCCGGAGCTTGCATGTGCTTCCTATCATGGTAGGCTCCACCCTATCTCTAATCAAACCAAATCTTTCTCTAAATAACCCTATTATTCTTATTATAATTCATCGAAGAACCAAGTAATCATTGTGAAAAACTACAAAATCTTGATGTTTAAAAAATCATCACCTCCCCCCCCCCCCCCACGTCCGCTGATGATTTCAATCATCCATTAACGATATGATTAATTGGATTTTGGAAGTCATATTAATATAATGTAGTGGTTAATGAATAATATAGTCGCTATCCATGTATAGATCGATGCGCATGTGTCGTTAACACTAAAATATATTGCTGCTTTCAGCAACGTATTTCCGATTAAGCTTAAGCAAAAGTTGACCTAACAAGCTGTTCATTGCAGTAACAAAAAAAAAAAAATGATGTTTTTAAATATAAGATGCTCAGCTTTCCCCGTTAAACAGCCAATTGCTTTGAGAGTAAAAGTTATTGATTGGATTATACACACGTACACATATGTATATGTATATGCTTACAAGAACATCACGAAGGAAAAATACATTCACATGTCGTCCTTATGCTACTGATTTGAATGGTTGAAAGACATTGTTGACGTCCTTAATTCACCACAACCAGCATTTTTACAATGTGTTTGACAGCGAAATGGTTTAAAATGACTACTTGGTACCAAATAAAAGCTCAAAAAGACCCCTCCCCCCCCCCCCCCAAAAAATATATATATATCAAAGGCAATCGGACCGAGCCGAGGATTGGCGGGATTTCAGGGAATTTAAGGAGAAAATTCCATGGAACTACACGTCAGGAAGGTGTAGTATTAAAGGAGAGCAGTTAAGAGATTAAGATAAAACCAAGTGGGTGGTCAGGGAAGGGTTGATACATCAAAATGCATGTGCAGGTGGGGGCCTAAGTCTTAACTGGAACATCTGCATGTGCAGGGTTTGATCGTTGTAAATGACTCCCGAATATACGAAAATCTGTTTCTTGGTCTTGCTTTTCTCTCTTTAACATCACGATTGCTTTCTTGTCTCTTCTTTCTATTCAAGTCCACATCAAACCGCCCTTTTGTTTCCTATATAATCCCTTTCTTTCCAGCCCTTTTATGTCACAAACATCAACCACTAACATAGCACACACCAGCCTTTTGATTAGCCTCTTTCTATTTGTCAAAAATGGCAACATCAGCAGTTTCTGCAACTTCTCTTCTGCTTTTCGTCTTCGGTTTTTGCTTGCGAGGCGCCTTTGGTGATTATGGGGGAGGATGGCAGGGTGGCCATGCTACATTCTATGGGGGCGGTGATGCATCTGGCACAATGGGTAAGTTAAGTTAAAAAAAGTAGTGTGGGGTAACGTGAAGTTAAAGCAACTTGCTGTTTCAAGTTCTTTTGTGTATTTTCCGTTATTGGACTAGCTGTTTCAAGTTCTTTTGTGTATTTTCCGTTATTGGACTTAGTCACTTTAAATGGTCTGTAACTTATTAAAAGTTTACTTAATCTGAGAGTTTTCTATTTGCTGCTATTTCAGGAGGCGCTTGTGGATATGGTAACTTATATAGCCAAGGCTATGGGACCAACACTGCAGCACTTAGCACTGCTTTGTTCAACAATGGCCTCAGCTGTGGTTCTTGTTATGAAATGAGGTGTGACAGCGACCCCAAATGGTGCCTGCCTGGATCCATTACCGTCACTGCAACCAACTTCTGCCCCCCTAACTTGGCCTTGTCCAATGACAATGGTGGCTGGTGCAATCCTCCTCTACAGCACTTTGACTTGGCTGAGCCAGCCTTCTTGCAAATTGCTCAGTACCGGGCTGGAATCGTCCCCATTTCATTCAGAAGGTAAAACTTGCAAAACCCTTCACTAATTATGTACTAAAACAATGATTTGAGCTCTCGCCTGAATAACAAATTCATGTTGGTCTAAACAGAGTCCCCTGTATGAAGAAAGGAGGAATCAGGTTTACAATCAATGGTCACTCTTACTTCAACTTGGTCCTCATTACAAATGTTGGTGGTGCTGGAGATGTTCATTCAGTATCAATCAAAGGTTCCAAAACAGGGTGGCAATCAATGTCGAGGAACTGGGGCCAAAACTGGCAGAGCAACTCTTACCTCAACGGTCAAAGTCTTTCATTCCAAGTCACCACAAGCGATGGAAGGACTGTGACCAGCTACAACGTGGCACCGGGAAATTGGCAGTTTGGACAAACATTTGAGGGCGGTCAGTTCTAGAGTTTCAGGACAGTAAATGGTCTTTAAATGGAAGCTTGTATATGTAATAGCCATTGTTTGAGATAGGGGAAGGTATAAGAAGGAGAGTTAGGGTAAAGGAGATGCCCAGCCGGCCCCATATGGCTGTCAATTGCTGAGGTGATTTATTGGCACCCGCTAGGCCTATACATATATCTTTACTTGATTGATGATGATCAAGGATATTTTCATCTGCTTGGCTTTTGTTTAATTCATCATAGCCATGCCATGAAATGAATCAAAATATATATTTAAAAGATTTCTTTACTTAATTCTAAAGTTGCCTTATGTTAGTTTATATGTATGATTTTGATCACAGATCCCAGTTTGGTGGTTGCTTTTGGCAGCATATCTCAATAGAAACTACAAAGAAACTTCAAAATAGTCAAGCTACCTGTTGCAAGAAGACAATGTTTTTAACTACAAAGAAAACTTATTTTGTAACACATTTTGTTGGGACATCAATTCTGCATAGATCATTCTCACAAAGTACTCAGAACGGCAAATTTATTATACTTAAACACAGAGCTTCATTTGTCCATAACTTGCATATTTCTAACTCATTAGCGCAATATATCAGTATGAAGATTCAGTAGCATCCCAATCCTGATGAAAATCATGGTGCATCCAAAACCATAGAAGAAAACTGACTGACATAAGCAAGTAGGCAGAGATATAATCCTTTTCAAATTTATTTAGTAAAAGTATAGACAAACAAATGTACAAGCTCTATAAAGACTATGAGTAATGTGGAAACTAGCAATAGCAGGTCGGTAGAAATCTCGAACCATCTTTATCTATCCACTATAATATAGAAGAATCATTCACCAGACATTGCAGTTCAACTGATGGTGAAAAGTGTACCTAATATTGTTAGTGTGTGTAACGACCCGATTTCCAATGATGTCGAAAAAAACAGTTTTGGAACCTCATTTCTGTAAACTGAATCCATAAGGATGAAATAAAGAGATTAAGGAAGTTATCATGAAAATATATTGAAACTCGTTTAAGAAATTTAACCGAGAAAATAGTTAATTAAAGCTCAGAGACTAAATTGTAAAAGTCTAATCACTATTGAGTTTTAAATTAGAAAAAAGCTTGAGGACCTAGATAACAATTATCTAAAGGACCAAAACAATTATTTGACCATTTTCCATTATGAATTAGTAGGTGATGATGTTGATTCCACTTTCGTTTAATTAATGCTTGATTAAGTATAATAATAACTTGTTTAAACTAATTAATGATTTATGTGAATTCTCATCTTTTTCCACCGTCCAAAGAAAGAGAAGAAGAGAAAATTTCAAGTTCCTCATTCATTTGGCCAAACAAAAACTACCGAGGTAAGCAAGCTAGTTTCATTAAATTTTTATAGATTTTTTCACCATGGGAGCTTGATTTAGATAACTCATGTATCAATTTATTCAATTGTTAAATTTTTAGCAAGTTGTCATTATAGATAAATTGATGAATTAGACTTGAATTTGATAGTTAGTAAGCTTAGATCATGATAAGGACTAAATTGTACAGCTAATTAAGTTTGTTAGATAACTTTGAAACATTAGGGACTAAATTGAATAAATTAAAAATTTTCATGAGATTTTATTGTAAATCTAAACTATGGGGTCCCTAATGAAATAATGTGAAATCAAATTTTAATTTGCTGCTAAATATCGAAAAATGTGTATATCTCGAGTATAAAGACTAAATTGAATAAAATATAAAATATGAGTGGCTCTGTATTTGAATGTGAATTGGATGAAGTCTGATATTGTTTTATTTTATTGAATTATCGAAGGTAGCTAAAGATGACATTGGGTCGTTGTGAGAGAAAGGAAAGTCAAGAGTCGTTGACAAGTAGCTGAACTATCGGTTTGCACTTTTATGATTTGATATCATTAAATATATAGATTTCATGATTTACTATCGAGGTAAACTCATATCATCATATGAATTAATTCGTATTGAACGATGTTTAATATTGAGAATTGACTGAATTGAATGAAGTAGAATATAGCATGATATAGTTTATACATGATATGTGATATGAATATGGAATGAATCATGTTATGTGATATTGGACATATATATATTGATGATGAATTGAAATGAAATTATGATATTGAATATGAATTGATTATAGAATGAAATTGGATCATTGTACCCTATTAACTGTTCGGGAAGAGTCGGATATAATTGACATGCCATAAGATTAGATTGTGTATAGGTTATATTTCAGTTATATACCAATGAGCGTTGGATGCAATTTATGTAATTCAGATTTTGATGAGACACTAGGTGTCAAATTGGTATGATGGTTGGATGATCCGTATATCCACTCGAGTTCAAATTAGGTTAATAGAGATTATAAATTTGAACCCATTAAATGATATTGAATTGAGGTGATAATGTGAAATAGTATCATATGTATACAAATGTGAAATGTGATTATAGACTGCATGTGAAAGATCATGCGAATCAGTTATAAACAAGCCCTAGGGGTTGAATCGAATATTAATGAGTCAATAAACTTGACAAAGAGAATTGAATCGTAAGTTGAAAGATCAAATGACATTGATTGAAAATGAGGATTGAATATCATATTGTTAAATGCATATGTGCTTGAAACTTAAATGAGATTGGTTGTATACATGTCAACATAAGGCACAGTATTGAATGTTTCAATTGGTTATTAAACAAGCTAGTATATCAGATTGATGTTTGAATAAAGAACATTAAATTGATATAAACAAATCTTAGCATATATTGATTGAACCTCTATTACGATTGTGCTCATCTTATGACTTGAATCATGAAAGTGCCACTGAGTTTTATCGCTCAACGTATTGTTTGTTTATTCCATGCGTAGGTATCAGTGGATATCGAGGTCTCGAGAGGTGAAGCAGCATTCGGATCATAGATTCTCGACTCAATAATGTTTGTATAGTTATTTATGTTTCAATAGATGACATGTACCTAGATTTTAACCGTTTAATATTGTAAATGGTTAATGGAATGTTTAGATTAGGGAATGATAAATAGAGGTTGACATATGAATTGTTATAACATGTATATATATGTTATAAAGTTTTAAAAGGTTAGAAATGTGTACTTGAACATCATCATGGGATGAAATATTTTGTATGTTGAGTCATTAGACCATTGTGTTGCATATTTTGACAGTCATAGAATATAATAGTTAACGAAATATGTCTCCAATGTCGCAACACCAACATAAGGATGTTGCGAAACCAGTCTCTAACATCGCAACATTCCCTATTTGAAGTCGCGACGTCAATTTATTACTTTCCAAGTCACGACGCTGAGCCTCTGTTAGTGATGTCGCGACATGGGTCCACTATGGTCGCGATGCCAACTTGGAAAGTTTTGAAAACTTTGCATTCTAGTCCTTATTCAACTTGGGTTATCTGAAGAGTTTTCGTAAGCTCGTATAAGATTCGGTTATGATTTCAAAACATATAGTGAATGCATATCGTACTTAATAGCATAGGTAAATGGTTTAATTGAATGGTAATTGATCATAATTTCTTTGACAATGAATGTGATATCTGATAGCTTGGACCTAACGATCGACTCGAGAATGAGGTGTTACATTTAGTGGGGGTAAAAATAAACTTATGAAAAAAAAAATTAAAGAAGACTTCAAGGTTTGTATTAATGCCATTTTCTTTCTATTCACCCTTACCTATATTATTGTGTGCGAAAAAAGTTACTGGCAAATGAATTTCGAAGATACAATGAAACCTAATGACTATCTATGTTTTACATTGACAGAAATAGTCCATTGAGCACTGAGCAGAGTATAGAAAGAATATTAGTTTCTATAAAGAATTTTTGCAATAATTCTTCATAGAACAATCTAGGAATATGAAATATTGTGGGAGAATAAATAGAAACTTTATTTTTATGTTTTTTGAGTGTGTCATACAAATGAAAGTTCACTCCTATTTATAGGAGGACTCATGTCTCTTCATAGGGACATAACTACCCAAATATGTAGTCATATATTTAGCATAATTGTTCAATAGGTATTTACTTGAATAATTATGACTATTTGTTAATAATTAAGTCACGTAACTTTTGAATTTAAGAAACATAACTCATCACTATAAATGGTGACAACTTTTGATTAATAATCAAATGACATAACTTTTGGTTTGTAACACCCCGATTTTTTGGGTTAGAAGTTTTGAGGTTTTAAGTAAGGGTCAGTGAGTAGGTTAAACTATTATGTTAACTTTCACATTTTAGTGTTAAAATGAGCCTGCTGGTTTAATGGTTGGATATGTGTTAGTTTACCTTTGGGTTCTGAGTTCAAATTCTCATGTATGATTTGAGGAAGTAGTTTTATTTTAATTTTTTTTTTTAGTTTTAAAATATTTATTTATAAAGTCTTTTTCCCGTTCTTTTCCTCCTTCTTCATGTTTTCTTTTCTTCTTTCGTTCTTTCTCTCTTCCTTTTTCTTTTGTTTCCCGGCCTCAATTTCTAGAATTTTTTTTCTGCTTTGTTTCTATGGGTTGTTTTCATCTCGTTAGAGATAGCATGGTTTTCTGTTCTCGTTTCAATCAGAATTGAATAGAAGTTTTTCAAAAGGATAGTTAAGGAGTTGGTCATTTGTTGTGCATTGGAAGCGCTTATCAGGTGTGTGTTCTGAACTGTTCAAATTTTCAACATCGAAGTGATGAATGGATTCTGTGGAATTCGGCAATTTTTGTGTGTTTTTGAAATTAAGTGGTTAGGGGTTGAATTGATAGTGAAATGCATGATCTCAAATTGGTTTCGACATGTGTCTCAGTATTGTCGATGTTAGGGATTGATTTGCTAAGGAAAAACACGAATTTCAGGTTGTTTTAGGGTAGTTTCATGACCACACGGGCGTGTGTCGCACACGGGCGATCCACACGGCCGTGTGAATTTGGGAATTAGTGTTTTTAGGCAATTTTTGGTGCCACACGGTCGTGTGGCTGAATTTGAGGATTTTTTCGATTTCCACACGGGTGTGTGCCTTGGACACACGACCATATTCCTTAGCCACACGGGTCTGTGAGATTTCCATATGGCTGTGTTTGCTCTGCACCTTATGTTATCAATTTTGGACAGAGAGCTACACGGGCTGCTCACACGACCATGTAACTGGGCCACAAGTGCATGTGTCTCCTCCACACGAGCACGTGCAGCCTGCACACGGGCATTTTCACATTAGTGTGTAGGCTTCTACACGACCGAGGCACTTACACATGGTCGGGGTACACTGGCGGGTGGCCCTGTTTCACAGATTTTTGTTCTATGTTAGATTTTGACTCGTTTTGTGTTTCTGTGTGTTCTGACCCTCGTTTAGGCCTTAGTAAGGGTGGTTGAGACTCTGTTTCGGCTCGGATTTATGCGGTTGTTTGTAATCATAGCATTAATTTAATGATTTGTTTAAATGTTCTATAATGTTACCTAGTAAATAAGTACAACCATAACTGATTCTAAATCTAATCGATTGAATATGTGTACCTCTATTTCTGTATGACTGTTGTATGATTGTCTGTAAGTTGTGTACATTGTGCATCTGCATGAAAATCTGGGATTTAGTTGTGAAGAGAAGGAAGTTTGATCTGGTAGTTTAACTGCATTACTTAATAGTGGTGATACCGCAACATAAACATATGTTAGCTCAGCTACATATTTTTATCAGAGTGGCTTGGTTCCACATATCGTGGTATGTAGGGTGGATGGACCTATCATGGTCCTATGGGTGTGCAGGGTGGATGAGCTAGATATAGCTCATATGTGGTGTGCAGGGTGGTCGAAGTGGTGTTCGGATGGTTGGGGTAGGTTTTATTTTGTTGCATGCATTACATTCGATTATAAGTCTTCCTGTATGATTGTGAGGTTGATTGCATGATAATGTGAATAGTTTGACGTGTTTTTGTACTGGCGTGTTTTGGGATATTAGCTCCATGTTACATTTGTTATTGGACTGATTATTTGATACAAGTTGTATGTTCTCTGTCTGTATGCACGTATGAGAATTATTTGCTTCACTCCTTGTCACCTGCTTTTGTTTTGATTTCAGACTCACACTGAGCTCGTGTAGCTCACCCCTTAGTTTTCTCTCTTTCAGGTACTCTCGTGTTTTGTAGCTGAACTAGGCAGCCGGAGGTCTCAGATCGGTCAGATTTGAATTAATCAAATAAAGTGATTCTTCAAATCTTAATTCATGAACTGTTTTGGACTGTTATTAATTATAAGAACCGTGGTATAATTTAATTTTGGGCTTTCGTAAATTGATACGCCAAATTGTTAAATCCTAAATTGTTAAACGATCCAGTGCGGTTTTAGCAAACTATTTTGTAAATGATTTTTAAACAAGCCTTTGTTTGTAAATTGCTTTTAGATCATTTCGGTGGTCAATGTGACTTCTGAGATCCGGTCGAAACTTCTAGGTCGGGTTTTGGGGTGTTACATGTTTACTTATAACTTTTCATTTGCAACTATTGGAACACTATATATATTTTAAAAATGTTCCAATAAACATAACACAACAAAAATATTCTTTCATTAAAGGTGAGGTAAAATGTCGGTGTCATTGTAACAGTCAGTGAAACAGCAAGAGTCAAGCATGTTCGGTCACTATTTCTGCGTAAACAGTGGGATTCAGATGTCTTTATCTTAAGATAAACTACGAGGGATTCTTCTGATCACTCTCTCATCTACTATCCTATAGTGCTAAGAAATTTGTTAGTGGATCATTCCGCAGTATTTATCCATATGTTCTTCATATTTGCCGTAAAAAGTAAGAAGAGTAATAGATAAGACAGTTCTTGACATCAAGACATGACAAATACATTATAATTAAATGACTGAATGATTTAAGATCCCTTGCATCATATTGCAATTAATCAGCAAAAATGAGAACAAATATGTAAAAGATTCCACAAGGTCAAGAAAAGAAGTTTGTGATAGGAGCTTGATACCAAGTTTTTGAAGTTTTAACCACATAAAGTAATAATCTATCTTGAACTTAGGTATAAGTGTCAAATATATGTATGTTTGATATTTTCCAAGATTTTAATATACTCGGAGAGTCTTTAGAGGATCATTATCATGTCCCCGTAACCATGTCTAGATATGTGTTGAACATGTGAGTTCACAAAAAACAAAGAGTCCGAACAACATAGTTCATGATTGCTTACTAGAAATAAATCAAAAGAGGTTGTGATTAAACCACTAAGTTAGGTTTAGTTGCATTTAATATTATATCAGGATACATGTATACATCAATGAATCATAAGAAAGATGAATGTGCAATCAGTAGACGGATGAACTTTCTTACCAACATAGGCTAGTGTGAAGAAAGAGCAATAGCTACCAATGGCAGAAAAGAGCCACAGGCAAATCAGAACCTACCAAATGAACTAAAAGTTAGAAGTCACATTTAAATTGGCTAGTTATGTTGATTAAACTTGTTTGGGAAAAGACAATATAGCAAAATAGGGAATCTACAGATGCTTAGTTGATTTATTTAATAAAGTGGGAAAAATAATCAACTCCAAAATTTGGGTTGGAGTTGAAAGGAGGGGTGGAAGGTAAACATAGTAAAAGCCTTTACTCTTATTTCTATTTTACTCAAGTTTTAGTGTGACTATGTTCTATCTTTTCCAAGATTTCCATGGATTTTTAGAGTCTTTGAAGAATCATATCCCAATTGATATGTCCGAATATGTTTTGGAATGGGTATTTCAAGAAAGAAAAATGAATAGCCAAGGCTCTATTTCCTATTCCCAGACCAAGACACACCTTGATACTTGTAACACCCCTTAACCTTTATCCGTCGCCGGAACAATGTTACGGGACATAACCGAACTATTCAGATCAATTATGAACAATAAACAAGATAAATTGCAAACATGTCTTAAATTAATCATGTTGTCCCTTTTACGGGCTCTCGAGGCCCAATATAAGTATTTAAAATGAATCAGGACTTAATCAGAAACTCAGAAAATTTTTCGCCAAAATTTCAAAATTTTTCCTAGGTGCAAGGCACACATGCCCGTGTGGTCTAGGGACACGCCCGTGTGACCCTATGACATGCCCATGCTTCAGGCTGTGTCCTACCTCGTGTAACTCTTTGACTTACCCCACACGGCCAAGCCACACGCTCGTGTCTCTACCCGTGTGGTAATACTTGAGCATTCTGTTTCTAAAATTTTAAGATGCAGGGACACACGGCCAAACCACATGCCCATGTGTTAGCCGTGTGGACTCATTATGAGCCTTAAACATCAAGATTACCATACCCTGCAATTTTAGACACCAAGCAACCCAATTCAATACATTTAAATTAAGTTAGGATCAAGTTTCAATCATGTAATATTATCACGTTTATCTTTATATCCAAACTTATCTATTTATTCAAACACGTCTGTGCAAATTTATACTAAATAATCTTCTTAATACCAATTATCTTTATACCTATATGTTCAACCTAACCAATAGGATTTTATGGACCTTTTATGCATATACAACTACTATTTTTACCACTCATGATTCAATCATATCAACATTTTAAGGCAATCATGCAAACACCATAATACCAAGCATAAACCAAATACTTGACTAATTTTAACAAAACATCTATAGACTAACTTTTAGTCAAAATAACCTAAACATGCCATTATAGCCAGAATCAAGTCATCAATAATTACCAATAAAACCAACGGATAGTGTGATATAGCTCTGATATGCTTCCAACTCGTTCGAGCTTCCGATAATCTATAAGGTAAATAAATAAAACAATTACGTAAGCAATGATTGCTTAGTAAGTTCGTATAATCTTTAATCATAATAATATATTTCAATTATAAAACTTTACGTATAAAAAAGTAACCCAATATTATTACCGTAACACTTATAAACTATTCTCACTAATTCACAAGGTGAACTAATCCATAGTATCACACACAAACATATACCTCAAGCTTAGTAAATTTTTATATAACTTTAACTCTTCCGCACTTATTCCATATGCATGTCATTCAGTCATGATTACAAATTAATGCATTTAACCAAAGTATTGTGCTAATTGGACACATAACAAATCGTACCATAAGAAATTGCATAATCTAAATCTTACCATTCTTTCCTGAATACTAATTTATTTCCACTTAAATACTTACCATTTCAGTGCTTCAAACAAATAAACATACTACTATTCAATCAATAGCTTGTCACTTGATTAATCATCAAGCAACAACAATAGTTAGCGTATTTACACATCTTACATGTAAATTCAATATTGATAAACTTATTTTCTCGACATATCACAGTTGGGTTTAATACTCATCATCATATACATAATCTTCTTATATCAACACATTAAAGTTAAACACCTATTTAATCTTCTTATATCAACACACTAAAGTTAAACACATATTTATATGTCACTTTTCAATATATATTAAATAAATATCATTCCCAAGTCACATTTCAATATATATCAAGTAAATATCATTTTCCAAGACACGTTTCAATATATATCAATTATACATCAATACCGAGTATTTTAGATATAATTTCATAAATATACCATTGATAACACTTTTAATTCTCACATCGTACTATTTCAATCTCATAATTGCTATTCAATAGCTTTTCTCATTAGGATACACAATTCAATTTCAATATCAATATCCATTTCATGAATCCATGATTTATGTAATTTCATGCATTTCAATTGCATATTTCATTTCATTATCCATTCCAATCCATACTCAATATCACTCAATATCAATCAATTGGCCAAATCATTTGTTTACCCCTATTAACACGACTCGGACTCGGACGGATACACGGATCCAACCAAAACACACCAGTACGACACTCAGTGCCTCATCGGATAGTTTGAAGCAATAAGTTGACACCCAGTGTCTCATTGGCCATGCAGAAGTAAGTTGGTACCCAATACCTCATCAAATCTATCTAAAGTAATATAATGACACCCAGTGTCTCATCGACTCGAAGTCGAAGTAACCCTGAACACTTCCAATCCTATGGCATGCCAACAATATCCGACTTAGATCGACTAGTTAATAGGATTTCCAAATCACTTTTTAGTTTCCAATCAATACACATTTCAATTAATCAAATATATTCATAATTCAATACAATTCAATTCACTTTTCAATAACAATCAATATTAATTTCAATTCAGTCAGTCAATATAATCAATATATATATACACCAACTCAATCAATATAATTTCAATAAATTCATCACTTATTAAATCTATCCGTTTCAATATATCCAATATTCAAATATCACTATTCCACATACATTCAATTCAATAACAATCAATATTCCCTGTACCGTTATTCTTATGAATTCCGTATGTATTTATTTCGTTAACCATTCATATTTATAAATTTTCCATGTTTTTAACATATGATATAAATAAATACATAATATCATACATCAATTCAATATAAATATCAAATTTCGATCAAACGAACTTACCTGGGCCTATTTGTAGAATTTGTAGAAATTCGGGGACTAGTCTGTTAATTTCTCTTTTCCCCGTTTATCTTCAATTTCTTGATCTATAATATAAAATTACTCATTTATTAGCATCTATTCCATTTCTAATTCACTTTAAAATTTATACCCTTTAATTTTTTAAATTACACTTTTACCCCAAATTTTTATAATTTTTACAATTTTTACAATTTAGTCCCTGTGCAATTAACCCATCAATTGAGATAATTTTTCTCAATTGACAATTTACCTAATTATTTTAGGCTACCATACAGCCATTAATATTCATAATTTTAATACCAAACCCTAATTCTTAACTTTTTCACAATTAGGTCCTAAAATCAATTTCCATTGAAATTACTTGATAAAATCATCATATAACAAAATTAAAACTTCAATTCCATATTAATTCATCATAAACATCCAGAACTCATCAATGGTAACTTCCAAGGTTACCCATAAAATCAAAAACTAATGAATTAGATAGTTGGACCTAACTGCAAAAGTCTTAAAAACACAAAAATTACAAGAAAAGAGCAAGAAATAAACTCATATGGTGCCAAAAATATGAGAAAACAGCTTCTTGGAGACCGCCCATGGCGTTTTGCTGAAGAAAAATGAAGAAAATATCTAGATTTCTCATGAAAATTCAATTTTAACCATTAATTTTACTTGTTTTCCAATTTTGCCCCTTGTTCACATTGTTTCCTTGATTATTTTCTTTGCCCATACCGTCCAGCCCATATATTTTAGGTCTAATTGTGTTTTAAATCCTTCCTTATTGGACGCTTAAGCTATTTAATCACTCTAACAAGTTTTTGCACCTTTTACAATTTAGTCTTTTTTAATTAATTAACTATCAAAACGTTAAAATTTTCTAACGAAACTTTAATACTAACTCAATGACACTCATAAATGGCTCAGTTTATAAATTCGAGGTCTCTATACCTCGTTTTCGACCTAATTTACCTAATAAATTCTTTTAAATCACAAAATCCACTAATTAAAAAATACTTCTAAAATCACACTTGACTAATATATAAATTTATTAAATTTTTGAACTCATTTGTCGAATTTATGATCCCGAATTACTGTTTTCAACACCACTGAAAATTAGGCTGTTACAATACTAGTAACTAATGATTGAAAAACAATTCACAACTTAATCATAGTTCAACTAACACTACCACAATGTCTATAGACTCTATACATACAATTCTTTTTTATAGTTGATTTTGTTCCCCTTTGTTGTAGTACAAGTGATCTAAACTGACCTTGAAGACAAGCCAAAAATCATTGCCAAGAGTCATATCTTGAGCCATAAGAAGCACAGTATTGATTTTAACACGTAATGATGTAGCAGTAGGGTTAACCATTTCCTCCGACATTTTAAGCTCAAATAATGTTTCTAGTTGTCTACTTGAATAATAAATAGGCATCATTGTTGAAAACAACTTCAGTATTAAAAGGTAAATCAACACGTAAAGAGGCAATATTAGTCATACCTATTTCCATAAGCAGCATAGTTGGCATGAATGAACAATAGCACGATTAATATAAGCAAAACATCTAAACAAATAGGTAACAATGGTAATCCAGATTTCTCAAATATGAGCTAAGCAATAGTAGCAATGACGATAATGCTATAAGAAACATTCCACTGCTTCCACAAGAGAATATTAGCCGCTGGGAACATAAGAAGCAAAATTAGTTAATTTATTACAAAAAACAAATGCTATAGTTTTATAAGGGTGATAATATAATGAGCCAAAGCAACTATATAACCTTACAACAACACTATCATACTACAGAATAATATTTTCCCAACATGATACTAGTTAGAGATAATTCTAAAAGAAGAATGTTGGCGGAGAACTGTTAAAAATCAAAACTTCCACCTCTGAGAGTAGGAATACATTAAGTGAGCACAGGTAAAATGGAAAGTTCAATAATATCCCACCAGGGGAAAACTAAAGAAAGTCATCAAGATTGTTTCTTCTCCCCTAAGAAACTCCATGAAGGTCTTTTAATTGGGAGAAAAAGAAAAGGGTGGGGAAGGGATATTCCATGAAGCAAATTTCCATTAATTGAATTTTGCTTGTGGTTCAACTTATGTCCACAAGACATGATGATTATGGAACATTTAAATAAAATAAGAGATTTATAGAGATTAGTCCAATTACATCCTCTACCCTTACACCCAAAATCTAACCATAGGCTTCTTTTATTTTTAGCTCACTCACTGCTTTTGATTTTAAATTTTCATAAAAGCCAAGTATATATAGGATTTATAAGCGATTGGTGCACATAAAAAAGATGTATGAGCATGTGTCTTGAAATCACCATTTGAGTACGCACTGAAAATTATCAAAAGCATTAAAGTTGTATGCAATAATCGGTGAACTCTCAAGAATTTTATACATCAATTGTGTATATTAAACCAATTCATAGCATAATGGGATTGGAGATATCATTGAACCAGTCGAAAAAAGCAGAAAAGTAAATAAAACATTGCACCTCGGATTGTAAAAGTTGCAAAGTTTTGTGCCTATGCACAAATGAATAGTTAATCAAACATAACCATTTCTCATTATTATTGTTTTAATTTCCTTACCATGATAGTTCATTCCATCCAAATGGACACTAACCAAATTCTCTCTCCAAACACTAATTCAATTTTCATCAAATATCAAAGTACCCCACCACTAATCATTTATTTACTAAAGAAACTAAGCTGATTTCATCGAAAAACAGGACCAAAGATAGAAATAAAATGGAAAATCAAATAAGAGTTGCGTTTTCTTTTTTGTTTTGAATTTTTTTACCTATGCCTCCATCAAGTGTTATCGAGCTCTCCATTAATTGCAATCAACGCCCCTTTTTTGGCTTTTAACTTGTACCCAAAAATGAAAAACTCACCAATTTTGAATCTTGCACGAAGCTTTCTCTCTTTCAAACCAGATTACAAGGTCTCAAATCTTTCACAGAATTGACGAAAAAAGCTAAGAAAAAAAACCCTACTTTTCAATTTATTTTGTTAGGGAAGAAAATAAAGTTCATTTTTTCCCCTATTTTCATCCCTATCTGATTCAATTTTACTTTTGAAAAGTAAAAATATATAATATATATGACATCACAAAGAAATAAACTCTTAGTTAAAAAAATAAATTTGTTGGTTTATTTGATATGTAATCATTCCCTGTCTCTGACTCTAACAATAATCTTTACATTGTTGTCATCATTGTTATAACTTTCTTTGATCATTGTTGTCTTTTTATCAAATGCTGCATTGCATGCTTCTCTTAGCATGATTTGCAACTTTTAAGGTTACCCTTTTTCTGATTTGTTGTAGACAAAATGATGGGTGAATTCAATCCTTAAAATGAAAGTGCAGCTCCAGCTGATGTCGTCCCCATTGACATTGAAGCAAAAGACTTGCCTGCATGAAGGCTCTTGGCTTGTTGTCTTACCAACTTGTGCAGGTTCAATCTTCTATATTGTTTGATAGTGTTTGTTTCATATTGCATAATGAGGGTTTGTTTCATATTGCACAATGAGGTTCTTCAAGCTCAATAAAAACTTATTCAGGTTGACTTTTCAATGACTAGTAGATAAGTTTAATTATTTTATTAATGCTATTACATGGTATTAGAAAAGTAGTGCTTTCTTGACTAGTCTTGTTTTTCTTTTTTGGGTATTAATTATCTTTTCCTAGTTGGAATAATTGGAAATAATAATGTTAAACTTCTAAGAAAAAGGAGCAAAAGGCACATGAAGATCTTCTGTTACTATAGATTATGTCTTAAGATGGATATCTCATATTACAGAGGATTGTTCTTATGAATAGTAGGAAACTAAAATGAACTTAGAGGATATGCTTCTAACTAGCTTTTTTGATCATCTCATGTTACAACGGACTGTTCTTGTGAATAGTAGGAAACTAAAATAAACTTAGAGGATCTGCTTCTAACTAGTTGGGCTTATGTGGTTTGAGTCAGCTCCTTAGGCAAAATGGAATCAACTTAGAAGATTTGCTTCTAAATCATTGTTGTGGTCTCTTGTAGCTTGAGTCAGCTCCTTAGCCCTCTTAGCTTGGTGCTTCCAGTCAGTGAAAACTAGAGTGAAAACCATCATACACATACATGTAGCTTGTGCTGCAGCAAGCCCGAACCACAACCCAAGAAAACCCATCTTTAATCCAAAAGCTGCAAAAATGGAAACTGGCAAACCAACAAGGTAAAACGAGCAAAAATTTATACAAGCACCCAGATTAGGCCTAGCAGAACCTATCAAGATCCCACAAGCTGCTGTTTGAGGACAATTACCAAGCTCACAAAAGCCTAATATTGGTAGGACAACGGATGTCAATGCTAAAACCTCAGGTTCACATGTATACAACTTTCCCCACACATCTTTTACTGCAATTGTGAAAGTAAAAGCTAGTATTCCACATACCATTGCTATGATGAGTCCTGTAATGGTTGTCTGTCGTGCCTGAGCAGGTGTTTCAGCACCTAATTCTTGCCCAATACGCATAGATAAACTTGCACTTAGAGAATGAGGAAAAACATATAAAAGTCCTGTTGTTTGTATAAGAATCCCCATTGCAGCCATATTTGTCTCTGGATTATTTATTAAGCCACAAAATACCACCATTATCTCATACCACCACCATTCTAAACACACAGATGCAACACTTGGAATCATGAGTGACACTAGTGAGTGCCAATCTCGATAACTATTGGTTAACATTTGACCATCCCAAGGTTTTATTGCTGTTTCTGTAAAGAAAAGATAAACTAGCAAGGCTAAATTTATGTTTAATGTGTTGCAAGCAGAGGCCAGAGCAACTCCTTTAACCCCTAAATCCAAATATATTGCAAGGAAGTAATTGATTGGAAGGTGTAGTATCATGGCCCAAGTTGCGGAAATTGTGAAAGGTAGGTTTAGACTTTGGGCTCTTAAGAAAATTCTTAAAGGACTAAGGAGAGCTTGGGCAAGCAATTCAGGAATAGAGTATGTAAGGAATACCTTTGCCACTGATGTTATGGTCTTATCTTGACCAATTAAAAGGAGGATTGGCTCCATGTTCAACCATAACACGATGATTGGGATGGCTCCGAGAAATAGTAGGCAGAGGGTCTGTTTAAAAGTTTCACTAAGAACTGTCCACTTTTTGGCTCCAAAGGCTTGGCAACATATAGGTTCCATCCCCGTAGCTAGACCCTTCATTACTGAGTAGCCTGTGATGTTTGCAAATCCAATTGCCAGTGAGCCTCCGGCTAACTCAATTTTTCCAAGATGCCCCAAAAAGAACATCGAGATTAAGGACTTAGAGTAGAAAATCAGGCCGGAAATCACTAGCGGCATCGTGATTTTCCCCAATAATATCAGCTCATCCATCACCTATGAACCAAACACGGATATTAAACAATGCAAAATCATATACCACTAGCAAGGATTAACTTTCAAAACAAAGTTGGAACAATTAATGGCTTGCTTGATATAGTGAGAAATTAGACTTACCATAAATTATGAAGAAGAAAAAAACCTGCCTATTAAGCCAATTGACCGTAGCTTTCACAGCCTTTTTAGAAGTAGGGAACTTTTTTTCTTAAAGGCTATTTCTTTAGATCGGGATATATTCTTAAAGGCTAACTTTAACCCTGAGCTACAAATACACTGTAGAAGGTTTGTTCTCTATCATGGAGTCAGCCATAAATTGCAAGCACTATTGAAAACACATCTGGATAAATTTGCTTCTGACTATGTTAGAAAGGCAGTATCCTCTCTGCAACTAAAATGCAATCCGAAAACTTTTAGGTAATTTCCCTCATAAATGAGATACCATTTCCCTCTTGACAAGTTTAGGAAGGTTGTTTTAAGAATAACAACGCATGCGTTGTGAATTTAATGGAGCATCGGGATTAGGGAGAGTATTGAAGGCTGAGAAGATGCACCACCTTTACTTGTCAAATGAGTAACAAAGATGCGGTCATATCAATTATTTGTCGTCCTCTTGGATTACTTTCCTAAGTTGATTTATTGAATTACTTTTATCATATTCAACTCAACTTCTACCATCTGTCAGGTAAAGCTAAAATGCTAGCCTCGAATGGAAAAGCATTTGTTACAGTCAAAGAATCTCAACAAGTGCCATTGTAGCTTCAAATCTGAAATAGGCATTTGTGTTATCCAATTACTCGATTATTGATATAGGTTTTGGAAATTCATACACAAAATCGACACACAATTTGGCATGGTTCAAATAGCAATTTTCGTAATTGGATGGTAAATGGAAAAGGATGAGGAAGAAGGTGAAGGAGCTATAACTTTACCTTGCTGATAAGTGAAAATCAAACAGGGTTTAAATTATTTTTCCAGTGAATAAGGGGTACATGCACCTTTCTATTATTATTCACACATTTGATTAGATGCTTAAACAACAGATTTGTAGATGTTTTTCATATTAGAACTACGTTTGGTCAATATCTACGAAAAGAATTGCTTGCCTACTTATTTTTGGAGCCTCGCCTATAGGAAAGATTATTTCTTTTGACAAGCACAAAGTCATATGCTTATATACTTGTCTGAAACCTCAAACTTTTACTAATTTTTTATGCTGACATTCTTTGCATGGTAGCTTAATCCTTTTTATCTATTGGTGCTAAACAAGGTGCACAACAATTTTAACAACAAAGAAAAAAGGTATTATTGGTGATTAATCAAACATAGAGAGAATCAAGGTCACTCATGATTTCCAAGATGCACTACATGTATACTTATTTTAGAAAGTTTCTGAGCCATGTAACTAGTGTCTCAATCGAGCTGAAACCATTTAAATCATATTGTAGAGACAAAAAAAACCACATAGATGGTAGAGAATAACATATTATAGGAGTATTAACGATAAAAGTACCATGGAAACCCGTCAAATTGCATTTTCTCCTGCTAAAAAAATGGGCAAATTAATCCATGTACATTAAATTAAAGAGCAAACTAGCTCTTTTATTAAAAGTTATATCCATTTCTGCAGTTAAAAATTAGTTTTTGTATGTCAGCATCAGGTATACGTGGCACACCACGTGTCATTGTCTTATTATTCCATCAACTATGCCAATTTTTTGCAATACAAATGGATGAAATTTTTAATAGAAATGACGAATTTGCCTTTAATAATGTATAGGAACTAGTTTGCACATTTTTAAAATAAAGCGGGCAAAATGCAATCTGACTCATAGTACAGAGGTCTCTATAGTACTTTAACCAAGCATTAACTTTCTTCATTGCTTGAGTATTCACAAACCCCTCAAAGTAGTAGAAACTCACATTCATCTTTATTAAGATCAGCAATATATTTGTCTCCCTGAAACTAGCTCTATTGAGAGCAAATAAGTTTGTGTTTCTTTCGCTAGTCATTGTTCCATAATTTATATGTATACATAGGAGTGAGTAAAATTTGATTTGACTCGAAAAAATTAAAAAAAAAATAAATTTCGAGTTTGAATCGAATTGAGTTTTCGAATTTGAATAATTCGAATAAACCGAATATCAAATTATAATATTTTACATTTTTACCTTAAACTCCCAAACATTTTTACTTTTCTCCCAAAACCTTTACTTTCCTCCCATCCTACCCCCTCTACCCCAAACCCATTTCCCCCTAATTTTTTTTAAAATATTTTTCCTCCAAAATTTTACTCCCCCTATTTACTTTTCCCCAAAACTTTTACTCACTTCCACTTTCTTTCTAAAACTTTTACTCTCCTCCCATCACATTCCCTATCTACCCCAAACCCATTCCCCCCTCTCAAATTTTTTTTTTGAATATTTTTCCTCCAAAATTTTACTCCCCTAAACCCCCCCAAACTTTTTATTTTCCCTCTAATTAAACTTTTACTTCTCACCTTTTATCCCAAATCAAAAATCAAAATCATTCAAAAAAATCCCTAAACCTAAATAGTAATAATTTTATTTATATCTGTTATTTATATTATTAAATTAAATTTTACATTTTATACTATTTATATTATTGAATTGTTTAATCATATTAAATCTTTATATTAAAATTGAATTATTAGTCATGCCATAAAATATTCATGTTAAATTTTTTTGTTAGTATTAATTTCACATTTTTGCATTTAACATATTTTTTAATTTCAAAATACATAATGACAAGAATCAGAAGATAATTGAAGCAACTAACAAGCAAAGAAGCTAACTCGTGTATAAAATATTAATAAATAAATTATGAGGTAATAAAATTTAATAACAAATTTGATTACGGTAGATGACAGTAAGGACCCAAAATTATTTTTTAAAATTTAACTCAAATAAATATATTCAATTCGATTCAAATTTTGTCTCACTCGACTCAATTCGAAAAAATTTCAAATTGAGCTACGATGATAAAATAGATTTCGTCAACTCGATTAACTCGAATTTTTTTCATTCAACTCGATCGAACGCTCACCCCTATGTATACGTAAATCATTTAGAGTGCTTTCACTATCTAGAAAAACAACTTCTGGAAGTAGTACATTGGTGTATCACATCCCATGTTATCTTAAGACAGCATTAGAATAGCTAGGAAGTTAAGGATGGTTACATAATTCCATGTATCGTAAGTTTTGAGGTCTTTTAGATGGGAGTGAGGAAGAAAGTAGATCAACATCCGGGTGCAAAAGTAAGGAGAGCAAGAATGTCACCTTAATTTTCTGAAACCAACCCAGAAACTTGTTAAGGAACCTCCTTCCTCCTGCTCTACTACCACTATTGTTATAATTGGTTTTATCTTCTCTTTCGGAAACATCACTCGAGGAAGCTGCTTGGCATTGGCTTGTGGGGCACATGATTAAGACTTTGCAATCTAATGATAGCAATTCTTTGGCTCAACAAAACTTGAAAATTTTAAGGTAAGCATGTCATGCATTTATACTGAAACATGCATGGCAGACGTAGATTCAATTGAGGAGAGACCTTAATCTTTTCATATTGTTTTTTGTCCTTTTCGGTATCGAGCATAGATTAGTCTGGTTCTTAGTTGTTTGGAACTTGTAAGTATTAGCATAAGAAAACAGAATTCATCGAATTGAGAACGAAAATAGAGCAGAACAAATTTGTCTTCTGGGGCAGTACAAAACACGATGCTCTATTAAAAATGAAGGAAATAACATACTTAAGAATAGCAGTTAGACCTAAAGCATGCCTTTTTGCTTCTAAATATGCCAAAAGATTACTTTGGACAGTCTATTGATTTGAGCTAAGCATTTAGTCATCATTTGGGTACCAAATGAAATATTCCTTTAATCCTGTAGTTTGGAAGTTCAGCCTTTTGACATTCAGAATGTTTTCACATAGTAAGTATAAACCAGCACAAGAAGAAAAACACCCTTGCTTAGCTCAGTTGGTTCGTGTCTAGGGTTCGAATCCAACCCGTTCGCTTACCAAAAGAAAAAACATTACAAAATGCATATATATTGTCCATTAGGAAAGGAACTGTCAATTTCATTACCATGCTTCCATCTTTATACAAATATACCAACTTGTAAGAGTATTTTAAATTGAATGTATGACTTATTGTAAACTCCACCCTCTTATCACCTTGATACGGTAAGTTTAATGGTATTAAATATTTGTGTATATTTGCTTGCTGGCCATGTGACTGAAAGTAACTTATGAGTAGTTAGGTTTTGCTGTGGAAAACTATGAGCTTTTGATAATGATTAGTTTAATCTTCCACTGAAAGTTGTTCTTTTATGATTACCAATGATGGCTACCATGTTTGATGCTATGCAAGGCAAATTTTAGTGCTTTTCATTTTATGTTTGCATTGAAATTGGATAAGATCTAATCTACAAAGGTAAATTATGTTAAAAGGCTAAAGCTTTTATTTAATTGGAGAGATTAAATTCCATCTTCTCCAGTTTGGATGTTGGACAAAGAAGTTTGCACAAATGGCAAAACAATACCCTAAATGACACGTGTCCTCCATGTGACTAAAAACCAAGAATACCCATCGTTTTACAGGCCAGTGTGTATTGTGGGCTGTGATGGCACCCTGAATTCCAATTCCACCATCTCTCCCTCTCAAACTTTGATCTCGTCATCTATCTGGATACTGACGCTTTGGATCTTACATTTGTCCATGTCTCAATCGCCATATCATTTCTTTTTATGTACTCGACTCATCGTGCCAACCATTTTTTCTTTTTCTTTTTCTTTGACGTTTTGCCCGTGAATTCACAAGATTTCCCCCTTTTTTTCTTTTTAATGGTAAAGTATAAAACATTACGTTTTAATTATTTATATTTAAAATATTATATTTTAGTCATTTACGTTATTATTTTATTATAAAGTGGTAATAGAGTTTAACGATACAGTGATCACTTCGTAACAAAATGATAATATAAGTTACTAAAACATAACATCTCAAATATAAATGATTAAAATGTAATTTGAGACAAACAAAAATAATTATTTTTATAGTTTACCCTTTAAAAAATTATACTACAATTATTTATTAAAACAGTTATGATATTGAACTTTATTTTTTATTATTTAAAAAATTAATAACACAAATAACTGCGATTAGTATAGATTGTCTTAGGTTAAATTATGGTTATAATCTTTTTACTATATTTAGGTTTAAGGTTCGGTTTGTATGTTTTAATTTGTTATAATTTAGTTTGTTTACTTTTAAAATAAATATTTTTGTTAAAAATTTTATTTTAAGAAAACTCATATCAGTAATTTAATTAGAAAAAGTATTAATGTTAAATTAAAATATAAAAATTATAATCACTAAAAAAAGGGAAAATAAATGACAAGTCTCATGTATTGATTTAATCAAGATTTGATTTGGTAAGAAGAAAATTCAAATTGGATTAGATGATTGTTGAGTTAAATATATGGTAAATCCATGTCTTTGAGGGAAAGATTTAACTTTATCTCTTGAATTGAGTTTTTTTAATTATTATTAAAAAGATTTAAATTTTTAATGTTTGAGCTTATGTTGTACTTAGAAATGAGTCTAATCCAATAGTCTGACTTTTATTTCCATTTTTTATATAAAAATTGAATTTTTGTTGTACAAATTTTAAACCTTGAACTATAAGAGGAAAATATAAATATGATACAGAAAACAATATAAAAGATAATTCACGATTGAGCCAAAAAAAAAAAGACATCACAGGTAAAAGTATTGTTGAATTTCTATATTGGCTTAAGGGTAAAAAACCCTTTAAATTTTTAAAAAATAAATTTAATTAAGCTCCTTGTGCTTTTTGTATGCATTTGGATATTTTAAACTTTTAAAATGTATTAAAAAAGGGGTAATTTACCAGAATATACCAAAAAAATTACGGAAATGGGCCGAAATTTGTATTATTTACGGAAAAGGGTCATTTCTCCCCAAAACATGTCCACGTCAGCGCGTTTTGGGGGGATGCAGCAGGAAAGCGCGCCCTCAAGGACGCGCTTTTGCCCTCCTTCCCCCATTTGCCTTTTCAGCTGTTTTTAGTGTTAGGGTATGAGGTTTTAGGGTTTTAGGGCTAGGGTTTAGGATTTTTTAGGGTCGTTGGGTTTAGGGTTTTTAGGGAAAAAATTAATGGACTAGATTATAGGGTTAATTAGGGTTTAGTAAAAATATGTTTAGGGTTTTGGGGAAATATATTAGCAAAATAAAAATTATCTGAATTTTTTTGACAGTTGTATCTGGCAAAATAATTTTGAGAAGACGTTTCTGAACAAATAGTGCCGAAAACGCTTCAAAGCGAGAATGCACTCGTCAAAGAAGAGTCTTGAAAAGAGCTCCCACGTGGGCGCTCTTTTGCTACTGATAGTCTCTGGTAAAATAATTTTGAGAAGACGTTTCTGAACAAATAGTGCCGAAAACGCTTCAAGCAGGATGCACTATCAGCAAGAGTACTGAAAAGAGCTCCCACGTGGACGCTCTTTTGCTACAGTAGTCTCCGGTAAAATAATTTTGAGAAGACGTTTCTGAACAAATAGTGCCCAAAACGCTTCAAGCAGGATGCACTGTCGGCAAGAGTACTGAAAAGAGCTCCCACGTGGACGCTCTTTTGCTATAGTAGTCTCTGGCGATCCTTAGACTATAAATCAATCAAATTTCATTCTCAGGTTGCCTAATAGAAATTGAGGCAAAAGAAAAATAGAAACTGAAAATGAGTGAACGTATTAATGTTGTTATTTACTACAATGGTGAGGTTTGTGACACCGAAAATGGTGTTGTTTTTTTATCAGAGAACACAGCGCGACTGGGTTTTAATCGGAGGTAGAACTTCGCAAAAGAATTAGGCGTAAAATCTTCGGAACAATGCCAATGAAAGTTCAGTATATTAAGTATAGATTTTGCGCTTCGGTTGATCCGGTGAGATATGACTCATTCGACATCAAAGGTCCTCGGAGCTTTGAGGCAATGGTGGAGACTCATCTTGCCAGTAGATCACCCTATCTTGAGGTATATGTATAATTTTCATCGCCAAGTGATCTTCCTTCGACCTCAACATCTAATGCTGTTCGAGGGGAATACATGACCCCAAGCCGACACTCTGTTAGTGAGAGGTAGACTACGGAAGCGCCCGTGTTTGGTGGTAGTATGGAAAACATAACCCCTGCACGACACTCGGTTGGTGGATGGGACATGCATATCCTTCCTTCGACGTCCGATGATAGAAATACGTATTGGGGAATGTCATCAACTTCTAGTGGTTGGCAATCCACATATGATTGGGAACGTTACGAAAGATGTTTAAGGAGGGATAATGTACTCCCCACGACATCCACCGGCAAGGGGCCCTCGTTCGTTGCAGATTATGGTGGGTCGAATGATGAGTCCGATGTGGATCCACCTCGAGAGCCCGGGCCCGATGGAGCAGAAGTTGCATTATTTTTTGAACCGGAGCCTGTTCCAACAGTACCTGAAGATGTTGAGGGCGGTTCAGGTGAAGAAGAAGAAGATCCGCTATTCAGGGCGTACTCGCCTCCAGCCCACATGCATAATGTCGATCTGTCTCAAGATAATGCATTGGAGTTTCCTGCACTACCACACCGGACGCGTGATCGTACAAGTTCGTCTTTGGATTCGGGTGAATTAAAAGTTGGTAAAGAGTTTTCCAACAAGGATGCTGTTCTTGGTGCATTGAAACAATACAGCATCAAGAACGGGGTTAACTACAACGTGGTTAAATCCAAGCTCAATAAGGACGATGCGAAGTGTGCAGTGTAAGACGGTACATGTTCATGGAAAATCATGGCCTCGTTGAGGAAAAAGACAAGCTTGTGGGAGATCAAAAAGTACAAAGGTCCACATACATGTCTTGCCGGTACAGTATCACTATGTGTTCAATGTTTTTGAATAATACTAATATTATGTAATGTTGCATTATTTAATGTACTTTGTTGACAGGTGTTTCACAAGATCATCCGAAGATGGATTCAGAGATGTTGGCTGACTTAATAATACTGACGGTGAAGGTCGATCCTAAGACTACAGTGTCAACCTTAATTGGCAATATTCGTAGCCAATTGAGGTACACGCCCTCTTACCGGAAGACTTGGATAGCCAAACAGAAGGCGTTGGAAAAGTTGCATGGTCGGTGGGATGCTTCATATAATAAAGTGTGACAGTGGTGTCAGGTGCTGGAGAGATATGTCCCAGGCAGCATAACAGACCTTGAAACGGAACCGGCGTACTACAACGATCGATTGCTCCGTAAATGCGCAGTGTTCAAGTGTCTTTTCTGGACATTTAAGCAATGCTGAGACGCATTTATATGCTGCAAGCCATTGGTACAAATTGACGGTACCTTTATGTATGGTAAATATACGCATCGGCTATTGCTAGCTGTGGCACAGGACGGTAGTGGGAGAATCCTTCCAATTGTGTTTGCAATAACACCGGGGAAGTCAGCTGATGGCTGAGATTTTTTCCTATCTAGGTTAAGGAGGCATGTCTGCCCCCAACCTGATATATGCGTTATATCGGATCGAGGCCCTGGAATACTAGCCACAATAGAGCGACAGGGAAGCCTGTGGCATCGCACATACCATCGATATTGCCTAAGGCATGTTGCGTCCAACTACCACGGGCAACATCGATCTACAAGTCAACGACAGCAAGTGACCAATATGGGTATGTAATATCTATTAATATAATTTCGTTTGTAATATTCAATTTATTCTTAATTGAAGAGTGGTATGTAATATTCGCTATCAACTTATATTGGCAGGGTACGAGATTAATAAGGACCGTTTTCAGGAGATGTTGGCGATTTTGCAATCAGTTAACGAAGAAGGCGCAAACTACCTATGCAATATTCCTTTCGAATAGTGGACACAAGCATAAGACGGCGGCCTACGATATGGTCATATGACCTCAAACCTGGTTGAATGCATAAATTCTGTTCTAAAAGGAACGCGTCATTTGTCGATAACATCGGTTGTGTGAGAGACATACTTTCATTTAGCGATACTATTTCTGAAGCGAGCAGTGAGTTATAAAGGTCAAATGCAATGAGGCCATGTATAGCGCACGAAGGTCTTGCGGGAAATTAACAAGGGGAAGGCACTGGCCAACACCATACACACAGTGTGTCACGATTGCGACAACCTATGGTTTCGTGTGACGAAGTTTGACAGACCGAAACTCGGTATTGTTGGCGGGCAATATCGTGTACACTTGATAAATAGGACCTGCGACTGTGGGATATTTGATGCATTTCGTTACCCATGCACTCATGTACTTGCGGCTTGTCAGAATCTCCATCTTGATCCCATGAGCTATGTCGACGAAGTGTATAAAATAGAAAATATGTACAACATGTGGAGACACGTATTCCCACCGATCCCAAATGAAAGTAAGTGGCCATCTGTATCGCTTGCACCGTATAAGTTGTTGCCGGATAGACAACTGAGGCGCAAACCAAAAGGTCGACCTTGCTCGACTAGAATACGCAACAATATAGATATCCGAGAAATGGCTAACCAACGTAGGTTGTGCGGATGGTGTAGGAACCCAGGTCATACATCTCGCTCGTGTCCAAATCAGAATATTTGACAGTCTTCTTAGCTTTTTTGTCTCTTGGTGGCTATGTAAATTCTATTTATTTCTTGATGAAAACGGTGAACTTTTGTAGAAGGACTAATTTGCAAAAAAATAAAAATTAAATTACAATAAAAAAACAAATCTTGGACTTTTATTTTTATTAAGGATATTAAAATTAAATTATAATAAAAAAATAAAAAACAACTTTTATTTTATTAAAGATATTAAAACTAAATTACAAAAAAAATAAAAAATAACTTTTATTTTATTAAAGATATTAAAAAAATTACAAAAAAACTAAACAACTTTTATTTTATTAAAGATATTAAAACTAAATTACAAAAAAAAATAACTTTTATTTTATTAAAGATATTAAAATTAAATTATAAAAAAAATAAACAACTTTTATTTTATTAAAGATATTAAAACTAAATTACAAAAAAATAAAAAACAGCTTTTATTTTATTAAAGATATTAAAATTAAATTATAAAAAAATAAACAACTTTTATTTTATTAAAGATATTAAAACTAAATTGCAAAAAAAATAAAAAACAACTTTTATTTTATTAAGATATTAAAATTAAATTACAAAAAAATAAACAACTTTTATTTTATTAAAGTTATTAAAACTAAATTACAAAAAAAATAAAAAACAACTTTTATTTTATTAAAGATATTAAAATTAAATTACAATAAAAAATAAACAACTTCTATTTTATTAAAGATATTAAAATTAAATTACAAACAAAAATAAAAAATAACTTTTATTTTATTAAAAAAATAAAAAAATTTATATTACAATTAAAAAATAAAGAAGGCGATCGGAATCAATGTTGGTGCCGGTTGGAATCAGTGCCACATGGGGGTGGTTGGCGGTTACGTGCTGGATTCCTCCTTCTTTTAGCTTCCAGCAGAGGTCGTGTAACCTCAGACGGGGATTCTGATTCCTCCGACAGTGGGTCTGGTTGTGGGTGTTGGGAGGATGACCCACCTTAATAAAATAACGATTGCGGAGGTGTTTGCATAAACCATGGCAGGGGTGTCTGAATCCCATAAGGCGAAGGAGACTGGTAAAAAGAAGAGCTCCCCGACGACGCCTCGTGTGATCCCTCATACGACGGCAGCCTCAAGATCGGCTGGCCAGGCATAGTAGTCAGGAACGGACTTGAACCGGGCCATGCATTCCAACCTGCAGTGGGACTGGGAAAAGGAAACATATCTGGGTTAGGATACATATAAGGGCTAGGGTATGCACCTGGCATAAAGGCCAAAGGCTGTGGTGTTGGTGCCGTCGGCTGAAGTGTTGGGCCCGGTGACTGTGTGGGTACTATTGATGGGCCTGGTGACTGTGTCGGCGCTGTTGATGGTCCCGTCTCATCACCCCTTCTCCTTGGATTTAAAAGGCCCCGTCGTTCCCTTTGTTCACAAAGTTGTCGTCGCCTCTCCTCTTCCGACAATAAATACGGCTTGCCATGGATCCTAAACTATGGCATGTATTCTGGCACGCACTCTAACTCAGAAATGACGATCGGTTCCCGAATAGGTATATAATCATACCGATTATCCCACATTTCGATATATATATGCTGACCAAAATCTTGGCCAATCCGTGTGCAACTGCCGTAAATCAACTTTGTGCTTATCATCGAGTACCTCAGGTGGCACGGGAATCGGTTGTCGGAATCCAAATTGTCGTAGAACCCGATCTGACTGGTGCATCTTCACGGTGGCATAGTTGATCAATGGGACCTTCCTCCGGAATTACTGCCCGAATTACCAGATCCTCGTATGGTGTCCATTGAAACTATATTAACATGACCAAAATATTAGTTATATACATAATACTAAATACTAAATACGAAATACTAAATTATAAATATGAAATTTAAAACGACAATTTTATTACGAAAATATATTTTATTTAATACTTACTTTTGATTCTGACCGTTGCTCTAATAGAAGCCGTATATCTTCAAGCTCAGTAAGTATTCCAACATAACTTGCCGAATGGTTCCACCTAATTAAATAAATTTTTAGCATACAATTATACTTTAAATCTACGTAATAATTGTAAAATATAATATTAAATTTACCTCGTTATGAGTGGGAATGTATATGGGTGGCCGACTCGAGGACGTAAAAATGGAAATTGAAACCGTGCCCATGACTGCAGTAGTGATAGGCAACCTCCAATTTTCGCTTTACTCGGTCGCGTCCTCTGCACATCTCCTGATACAATTCTGATAGCACGGCAGACCCCTAACTCAATTCACCGGCTGCTCTAAAATCAACGAGTTTCAGCAGCCATCTCAGGTGTACGAGGTTTCGAGACAGGTCCGGCATCAAATAGCCTCCAATCATCTCAAGAATATATGCCCGAGCATACCGTATTCTTTCTATTTCGGTCGAACCAATATTCGACTCTAGGAATGTGTCTCGTAACGATCCCATCTTGATCCGACCTCTATAAATGTTATTCGGAATGGCACCCAGAAGCTCGTAGCATACGGCGGTCAAATCGCTAGAAGTTGCGGACCCGGTGACTACAGACCCATCCACCGACAATCCCAATTGCAACTGCACGTCTTCTAGAGTGATGGTACACTCTCCGCATGGAAGATGGAAAGTGTGCGTCTCGGTTCTCCACCTCTCTATCAACGCACTGATTAACTTCGGCTCCAACTTGCACCCCCGGCCTATCGTGGCCACGTGCCAAAACCCCGCTTCTCGCAGATAATTCTCGATAAACGGCGATGGCAGAACAGGCATATTGCGAATATAGCATTGCAACGCCCGATCTACAGACTGTTTAAAATATTATAAAATAAAAATTAATTAAAATTGCATAAACCTAAAAAATATTAAATAGTATTGAAAAATTAAAATTAAAACTTACCATTTGCATTTGATCGACGGAGATGTGTTTATCGTCGAGACGAATTAATTCTCCGGCCATTGATAATACGATCGAATATTTTAAAATTTATCAAAAAAATATATTTCAAAAAATTTTAAAAAGGGCTTTTTTGTAAATATTAAAGGACTATTGTGAAACTTGAGAGGAAGTTTCAAGGAATTTAAGAGAAATTTGAGAGAAAGTTGAGAGAAAAATGAATAAGAACTTTGTTGTGAAAAAAATAAAAGGGTGGGGGTTTTTATAGGTTTTTTTCTGACCGTTGGCCCTCCTGCTGCATCCCCCAAAACGCGCTGACGTGAACGCGTTTTGGGTGAAAATGACCCTTTTCTGTAAATAATACAAATTTTAGCCTATTTCCATAAATTTTTTTATTTTGGTAAATTACTCATTGAAAAAGTTCTCAAAGCTTTTTTTTTTTTAAAGTAATTAAACCCCTACTTTTTTTTACACTCAGTTAGGTACTTAAACTTTTAAAATGCATTAAAAAGACCTTCAAATATTTTTTTTAAAAAAAGTAATTAAACCCTACTTTTATTAAAAATTATAAAAAATTAAAATCAACAAAAGCTATAAATATTATTAAATTTTAATAAAAAATTCAAATATTAAAAATTTATTAAAAATTGGAAAAAAATAAAAATCATAAAAAAATTGTAAAAAATTTTAAAATCATAAAAAAATATAAAATATATAGAAATATACAAATTTTATAAATTCATAAGAAAATTATACAAAATGTAAAGAAATATAAATTTCGTATAAAAAATTTATAATAATATCGTACCAAAAGAAATATTTTATAATTTTTCTATAACTTTTATTAATTTTTTATTTTTTTATCATTTTTTGTCACATGTCCCGCTGTGCTGCACAAGTGATGAAAAAAATAGGAGTCATTAATTTCTTTTTATTTTTTATAAAATTTTGTAATTTTTTATTTGTTTATGATTTTTATAAAAAAAATTTCTAGTTTCAATAAAATTTAAATTTTTTTATTAAAATTTAATAATTTTTCTATATTTTTTTATTTTTTTCTAATTTTTAATAAGAGCGGGGCTTAATAGTTTTTTTGAAAAATTTTAAAGTTCTTTTTAATGCCTTTTAAAAGTTAAAATATTTAATAGAGTGGAAAAAAACAGTCTTAATTACTTTTCTTTTGAAAAATTTTGAGGGATTCCTAAGCCTTCTCTATTAAAAATTAATATTTTATTTACTTAAAATAATAGATTAATTCATAAAAATTAGATAATGACGACGCTTTTAGTATGATAATAATAATATTATTTATTATGGAATGAAAATTTATGTAAATCACAGAAACCCCACCCGCGGGTGAGGCTAGCTCTTCCTCTACTTAACTATAAAGTCCTCCCTCATGGAGGCTTAATGTATAAAACTCACATTTCTGGTTGTACTTTAGAAAAAAGAATCTACTGCGTCTCCAAATGGCCCTTCGATCGTTAGCCACCAGGAAAACCCTAACCTTGGCTCTCAACTCCACCAGGTTGGCTCAGTCTCGAGCCTTGCAGACCTTCTCGCTCCCCGATCTTCCGTACGACTATGGCGCACTCGAGCCCGCCATCAGTGGAGAGATCATGCAGCTCCATCACCAGAAGCATCACCAAACTTACATCACTAACTATAACAAGGCTTTGGAGCAGCTCCATGACGCTATCCAGAAAGGTGATTCTTCCACCGTCGTTAAGTTGCAAAGCGCCATCAAGTTCAACGGCGGAGGTAATTTTTTGTTCTTTTTTATTTAATGCTTCAATTAAGTGACTGAGTTGCTGTTCAAAGATTGATAATTTGTGATTTTTCTTCTGACTCTGAAACTTGTGAGCAATGCCTCTTTTTAAGTTCCGCTAATTTACTTGCTTTTTGCTTACGGGAATTAAAGTGAATAGGATTTTGGATTAGTAAATGTTAAAATATAATATTTTGGAACAATAAAGATATCGGGTGTGTTTGGTAATCAGAGTTAGGCGTTGTTTTAGCTGATTTGGGCACAAATGTAGGATTGATAGTCAAATCCTGTTTGGTGGGGTGAATAGAGCTTTTTGAGCTAAAACTTTCAAAACAAAAGACTCACAGTTGATTGGGAATGAGATCCTTACCATATATCTGACCTCTGACCATGTTTGCTTAAAAATTACTCTCTTTGCGAGATTTATTTTCAATTTACTTGTGTAAATGATTTCTTATACAACGAAATATGCTACTTGACATAATTATCAGTAAGAATATAGTTTACAATTATATTGATACACTTTTAATATTGAAATTTGCAAATAAGAAGCTTAAGAAATTTGTTTTTTTTTAAATTTAAAAAATATTTTAATTTCCTTAGTAGATGTTTTAATTCATTGGTAATAGTGTTTTATTTCAATAATTTCAGCCAATAAAGTCTAAAGTATTATAAACAAGTAAATACTTAACAATAAAATGTGTCATGCTCTTATTTGTCAGCTTTCAGCTCTCAGTTAAGTTTTACTAAACACTTTTAAATAAACAGTTAATAGAATCAGTTGGTCAAACCAGCCACTACAATCAGCTATCAGCTAATTGTCAAACAGAGCCATCGATTTTACAGTTTAGAGCAAATTTTATTAAAAAAATTTGTATTAGATACTAGCATAGCTCAATTTTGCTTGATGAATGATTCTTAGTAACTAGGATGTTTCTTTTTTAGTCCTTTGTTTGCTATTATACTGAATTCCCGTCATATTGAATGGTTGTTATCTCATGCAGGTCATATCAACCACTCAATTTTTTGGAAGAATCTTGCCCCTATTCGTGTAAGTTCATATTTCAAAATCATAATTTTCAAATCTATCTTAGTAATATGTAATAAAGCTTGTTCTTTGAAATGGATTGCCGCTTATCTCATTCCATTTACATGACAGGAAGGAGGAGGTGAGCCTCCACATGGTTCTTTGGGTTGGGCCATTGATACCAACTTTGGTTCATTGGAATCATTGATTCAGAAGATGAATGCTGAGGGTGCTGCTTTGCAAGGCTCTGGTTGGGTGGTTAGTGATTTTGTTTGCTAAGGGTTCACTTGATTTTTTGTTTCCTTGGGCATCCAGTCATAAATGGTTTGCATCCGTATTTGCTTACTCTTACTTCTCTTGTTTGCTTACTTTTATTTTCCTGACAGTGGCTTGGACTGGACAAGGAGTTGAAGAAGCTTGTGGTCGAAACCACTGCAAATCAGGTATGCTTGCAATATTTAGTGTAAAGTGATTCATGAACAATTATGGGACTTCTTGGTTTGTTCACTTGAATGTGAACCTACTTATTTCTGTGGCCTTGCTTATTCCGCTCCATTGGAAGACTTTAATAACCGAGAATATCTTATATGAGATTATGGCCTTTGGAAGTTATACCATGTAACAGGGTTGCCCATTACCTTTCAGGCCTATGATGTGAGCTTTTTTAGAGAGGTCACCTCTACTTGGTTTCTATAAGTTGGAGTCTTGTGAAGCTTATACTCCCCTCTTAAAAGTTGCTTATAAAAAGCTATAAGTTGAGGTGAGAGGCATAATATGATTATGAAATCTTTGCTGCAGGATCCACTTGTGACCAACGGGCCAAATTTAGTTCCCTTGCTTGGGATAGATGTTTGGGAGCATGCATATTATCTACAGGTAAATTTTCAAACTCTAGTTGTCTGTTAAAATATGAGCTCAAATGTAAATCAAAGATTTGCATATGACAATGCCAATGTAGGCTTGTTACATCAATGATCCTCTGCTTTGATTTCAGAATTTTACTGTTATTTTAGTTTTTGGAAAAGAAAAAAAAAAAAAAAATCTTGTTTTGTTGGTTACATTCAATAAACTGAAACTTCTGCCCTCTTGCATCTCAGAAAGATATTTTGTTCACTTTATTCAGTTGCTTGAATACGCTTATGAGAGCACCATATATTTGCCAATGGCTTGAGTATAAGAGAATTTGAGTCATATACCTTTACTCTCTTTATATATCACTACGGGGTGTACATGAGGGAGGGGTTGAAAAAATAATTGTATAATTTATTCAACCATCTTTTATAAAGATGGTATTCTTTGATATCCTGGTGTACTTTTTCTTATGTGTCCCTTTGATATATGTTTTTATGGTGCAGTACAAGAACGTTAGACCAGATTACTTGAAGAACGTATGGAAGGTCATAAATTGGAAATATGCAAGTGAAGTGTACGAGAAAGAAAGTGCTTGAGGTTTGATGTAGAGAATTAAGAGGCAACTTGTAGGATGCTGTATGGCAAAGAGAATAACAAGAAGAATAATGTATGTGTTGTATGAAAGGTTAATAAATATTAAGCTTTATGCTTAAAAATTAGAAGGCGTCTTGTACCACTGGTGAATTACATTTGCATTTACCCTTAAGTGACCCTTGCTTTTGGGTTTTTCTTTATTCTCCATTCCGAGGCTGATCAAGAGCATTGAATGAATGGTTATTTCTTTGTTTTTCTTGGTATTTATCCTAGTTTGCAGTTCATAAAACCGATGATGAACTGCCTTTGATCCTCTTTGACCCTAATAATTTTACTTTTTTATAGATACAAATGAGATATAAAGCACAAGGAACCTGAACTTTGGGTGTTCGGTTCTGATAAAAAGGCCCTCAGCCCATAGAAACCCTGTGGAAAACTATAAACCTTAGCCTATATATTGAATTTTGACACCAATAGGTGTTGAGGGACGAGCACAACACTATTGAACTTTGGTATATTTGATCAATGTGTCGGTAAATTTTTTTAAATTAATTCAAATTAATATTCTCAAGTTTAAACAATTTTGTTAATTTTAAAAATCAGATCAAGTGGACATAAATTAATTAAAATTTTTTAATTCGAGAGAATTGATACGTATTTCGAATAAAATAAAAGTTCATTAAGTAAAAGAATATATGAAATTTAATTAAAATTAATTATATAAAGTTTTTTTTCTAAATAAACAAATACAAAAGTAAATATTTATACAATTATCTATGACGCAAGGCAAATGCATCTTTTCAACTACATGTTAGATTCCATCATGATGGAGCTTGGAGTGGAGCTTCCTCTTTACCTCAATCTTTGTTCACTTCAAACCCCATGATAAAAAAATAAAACTCATCATTCAGTGCATATTGTTGCACCGGATGGATGCAATAAGGAGTGCAAAAGTGCCTCAAAACTCTAAATGTGTTGAGAAGGAAAACAGTTAGCTGGATAGTTAAAGTTAGTTTTGTGTAAGTTAGTTTGTTAGATAGCAAAGTTTATAAATATGGAATGTACTCTCAGTATTTGATATATACGAATGAATTCTTGACCATTTCAACATGGTATCAGAGCTACGGAGTTCACTGTTTCCCAGTGGTTCATAGTCGCCGTTCATAGTAATTGACGTTCTTTGATTCATTCATGATTCTGCAGAACTGAACTGCTTTCAAGTTTTTTTCAGCTTGTCTTATTGTGCTGCTTGTTTTTTTGTTTTTTTTTTTTTGGTCTTTACAAGCTAAGCTTGTTTGTAGTTGGGTCATTTTTGGCCCAAATCTGGATGTTGGACGTGTTCTGGTAGTCATTCTAAGGCACTCTTCGATTACTGTTTCTTGGTTTCTACTCAACGTTTCCCACAAGTTCTGACATTGGGGATTTTGTATCATGGGCACTGAATCCACCATTGATTTCAGTCATCCTCTATATTTACACCCTTCCGATACTCCAGGTACTCTGCTAGTATCTCACCAGTTGACTGGTGTTGAAAACTATAACGTTTGGAGCTGGACCATGAAGATTACGTTGCTGGCTAAAAATAAGTTGGGATTGGTTGATGGTTCTTGTTCCAAAGAGTCGTTTCCAGAAGAATTAGGATATCAATGGAAGCGATGTAATGCCATTGTTTTATCTTGGATACTAAACACGACCAGTAAAGAGCTCTCGGCAGGGATTGTTTTTGCGTCTAGTGCAGCAGTGGTATGGGATGATATTAGTGAACGATTCCATAAGATTGATGGTTCAAGAATTTTTTTTCTTGCACCGAGAAATTGCATCACAACTTCAAGGTACGGCTTCCATCTCTGTGTATTTCGCTAAGTTGTGGTTGCTTTGAGATGAATATGATGCGCTTGTGCCTTCTTCTTCTTGTGGATGCGTCCAATCTAGGAAAAGCATTGCACATGTTTCACAACAACATTTGTTTCAATTTCTCATGGGGTTGAATGAAACTTATAATGTGGTGCGTAGTCAGATTTTGTTGATGAATCCCTTACCATCCGTCAATCATGCATACTCGATGCTTATGCAAGAAGAGTCGCAGAGACAACATAACTCCAGTAATATTGGGGTTGATCCAGTTTCTTTTTCTTCAGTTCAGATGGTACAGAAGAAACGTTTTACTGGTACTTGTGATCATTGCAAGGTTTAAGGGCATAAAAAAGAGAATTGCTATAGGATAATTGGTTATCCTACCGATTTTAAGTTCACCAAGAAAAAAGCAAACAATGGCTCCAAATCTGTAGTAAATAGTGCTTCTACTACTGCTCTTGCCCATGACAGTAAAGTGACTGATCCTGTTAGTTCTCATCCGCAGGCATTAATGTTTACGCAGGAACAATATCATCAAATTCTTAGTCTGTTGAACAAGGAACCTACAGTCGAGGCTGCTACCAGTCTAGCAGGTATGATTGATATTGGTCGCAAGGGATTATAGATACTGGAGCTACTGACCATATACTGTTTAATCTTCAATCTTTAGAATTACCTGTTGCATGTGCCTCGGGATCACCTTGTGTTCGGCTCCCTAATGGCTCTTCCGTTTCAGTTACTCATATTGGCACTTGTACAATTTTACCCGACCTTTAGCTTACCAAAGTTCTTTATGTTCCAAATTTTCATTATAATCCTCTTTCTATTTCGAAACTTACTACTGATCTCAATTGTGTTGTTTCTTTTTACCCTCATTTTTGTCTTATATAGGATCTCTCAAGTGGAAAGATGAGGGGGATTGGTAAGGCACGAGGTGGTCTTTACATCATGGATCCGTCTCGATAGACTAGTGTGGATTTGCCTCCTTCCGTTGCAACTGTTGCTTCTGTTGACTCATCTTTTCTTTGGCACACTAAACTTAGCCATGCTTCGGTTTCAAGACTCAAAAAGGTCCCTAACATTTCCTGTATAGTCTCAAATGTTGATAGCATACATAAATGTCCTATATGTCCTCTTGCTAAACAAACTACGCTTTCGTTTCCTATCCATGTGTCTCGTGTTAATGTGGTTTTTTCCCTTATTCATATAGACTTGTGAGAACCCTATAGAGTTTCTACTCATAGTGGTCATAGATTTTTCTTAACAATTGTTGATGATTTTATAAGGATAACATGGGTGTATTTGTTACGGTATAAGAGTGATGCGCTTGTATGTCTCAAACAATTTTTTTCCTTGGTTAAGACTCAATTTTCCACTAGCATTAAAATTATTCGTAGTGATAATGGGTATGAATTCTTCAAGAGTGAATGCAATGATTTTTTTAGCATGTTCAGCATTCTACATCAAAGCTCATGTGTTCACACTCCTCAGGAAAATGGAGTTGCTGAACGAAAACATAGACATCTGCTCGAAATAGCTAAGTCACTAAAATTTCAGTCTAATATGCCTAGTAAGTTTTGGGGTGAATGTGTGTTAACTGCTTTTTTTTTTATAAATCGTCTCCCTACTCCTCTCTTGAATTGGAAATGTCCTTTTGAGCTCTTATATAATACACCTCCAGATTTTTCTCGTCTGAAAGTCTTTGGTTGTCTTGCTTATGCTACCACACCTAACTATCGTGATAAATTCTCTCCTAAGGCCATTCCGTTTGTGTTTATGGGTTATTCTCTTGTACAGAAAGGTTACTTATTGTTCAATCTTGAAACAAAAACTTTTTTTGTTAACCGAGATGTCGTTTTTCATGAGACAGTATTTCCTTTTGCTTTTCCCACCAAACATTTCTTGTCTTTTCCCATTACTGATACCTCTATTTTTCTTCATATTGAACCTTTGCCTTTCATTCCTATTCCTTCCTCGTCACCTGTTTTACTCGTATCTTCTTCTTCCCATCCAGTACCCTCTACACTAGCTGTTATCCCTTTATGTCGCACCACACGATCTGTCAAGCCACCAGCTTGGATGAAGGATTACGTCTGTTTCAACCAATCTTTCGCTTAGTTTGTTTCCTATTTCTCAAGTTTACTCCTCGTTGCATTTTCCTATTCACACTTAGTTATTTGCAGCTCATGTTTCTTCTTTGACTGAACCCCACACTTCTGTTGAGGCAATCTCAGAGCCAAGGTGGGTCGATGCTATGCAATAGGAGATTCAAGCTTTGGAGGCCAGTGATACGTGGGAAGTTGTTCCTTTACCTGCTGGTATGGTTCCTATTTGTTGTAAGTGGGTTTATAAAATCAAGTTTAAGTTTGATGGTTCGGTGGAACGTTTTAAAGCTTGATTGGTTGGGAAAGGGTATAATCAATAGGCTGGTATTGATTTTCAGGAGACGTTTTCCCCTGTGGTTAAACATGTCACTGTTCGGACTGTTGTTAGCATGGCAGCCATTCATTATTGGCCTCTCTTTCAAATGGATGTGTACAATGTGTTTCTGCAAGGTGACTTGTGTGAAGAAGTTTATATGGAACTTTTGAATGGTTTTCTCAGACGGGGTGAGTCTCAGGTATGTCGTCTGCGTAAGTCACTGTATGGTCTAAAATAAGCCTCTCGGCAGTGGAATTTAAAGCTCACTGAGGCTTTAATGCAATGAGGCTATGTGAAAAGCAAGCATGATTATTCCTTGTTTACAAAAAGGAACGAGGGTAACATAGTCATCTTACTCATTTATGTTGATGATCTGTTAATTACAGGGAGTAGCATTAGTATGATAAATGAATTGAAACAGATCCTGAACCAAAATTTTAAGATGAAAGACTTAGGTGTGTTAAAGTATTTCCTTGGAATAGAGGTGATGAGATCGAGAGAAGGAATTGTGTTGAACCAACGAAAGTATGCTTTGGAATTGTTAGCTGATCTAGGATTAGGGGAAGCGAAATCAGTGTGTACACCTCTTCAACAGAACCAAAAACTTACCTCAGTTGAATATGATGAATCCGTACAAACGAAGGTTGATGAGGATGAATTAATTATGGATATTGCAGTACATCAACGACTTTTGGGGAGGTTGCTATATCTGACCAATACGCGATCGAACATTATGTTTGTAGTTCAGCACTTGAGTCAGTTCATGCACAAACCAAAAAAAATCACATTTGGAGGCTATTTTTCAGGTGGTACGTTACATAAGGAAAAATCCTGGCCGAGGAATTCTATTGTCTGCAGCTAGTAAACCGTGGCTCATTGCTTTTTGCGATTCTGATTGGGCTTCATGTCCCATGTCTAGACGGTCAGTCATTGGTTTCTGTGTTAAGCTTGGAGAGTCTCTTATTTCATGGAAAAAAAATAGACCACTGTTTCTTGATCGTCAGCAGAAGCTGAGTATAGAAGTATGGCAGCGACAGTAGCAGAGGTTGTTTGGTTGAATGAACTATTAAAAGAAATCAGTCTTAGTCAACTTGATAAGTCTATACTTTTTTCAGATAGTAAGGCAACTCAACAGATTGCAACCGATCCTGTTTTTCATGAATGAACTAAGCATATAGAAATTGACTGTCATTTTGTACAAGATAAAATCAGAGAAGGATTAATCCAGATGCAACTTGTTGGAACAGCTGAGCAACTCGCTGACTTAATGAAAAAAAGCTTTAAGAATTAAGCAGCGTGAGTATTTAGTATCCAAGTTGAGGGTTAAAGATATTTACCAGCCCTCAACTTGAGGGGGAGTGTTGAGAAGGAAAACAGTTAGCTGGATAGTTAAAGTTAATTTTGTGTAAGTTAGTTTGTTAGATAGCAGAGTTTATAAATATGGAATGTACTCTCAGTATTTGATATATACGAATGAATTCTTGACCATTTCAACAAAATGCTTGCGTAAACTTTGGCCAAATTCTTAACATGTTCATGATTGACATCCTTATCAAAGAACAAAATGTGCATGATAGACCGAATCAATTGCTTAAGTGATATAAAGATACAAACGCTCTTGGATAATAGGTGGCGCAAATTCAATCAATCCAATAGGTTCTGTAACTTAAGAATGCCATTGTCAATCTATATTTGTGATGCTTCAAAATTATTATATTGGATAATCTCACAGCTAATGACATGCATGTTCAAAAATAGAATAACACATTTAGCAATCAAGGAAACTATGTACATGTCATTTCATGCCATCCCAACCAAAGTTTTACCTAATCAAGCATTTCCCTACCACATTACAACTCATCTATATGTATTTCATTCCATCATATATATATATATATCTACATCCCAACCCATGTCAAACTCAATATCACATTCAAATCTCTATACCAAGCCATGATCAACCATACTTTTGACCAACAAGCATACAACTTATAAATAAGCTTAAACATATCATTTGTAAATAACACTTACATACATAAACAAGTTATCCCTATTACATGCCACAAAATCGAATTATAATGGCTTCAAAGTCTACTAAAAGATGGTTGGATAGTGTGATCTTTAAGCTGATCCGATCGTCTGGTTCCGCAAAACAAAGTCTACAAAGAAACAGGAAAATAACAAAAATAAACTTCAATAGAGCTTAGTAAGTTCATAGGTTGAAAACGATAAAGCATACCTTATGTTACATTTATAAATTTACAAGAAATTAACTAACATTCAATCTTGTCATCACAACCGTGTCAATAGGTGGGTTTTGTATACACAAATCATATATCCATCCAAGCTAACAAGATCATTTCATGCCAAATTACTACATAATATCCATAAGCATATGCAAATATATTTTGAAGACATCAACAAGACATTATCATCAAGTCTCAATACAAATCATTTTATCATTTAACAAACACAATTTTGCCCAATGAACGGATATAAACAAATATGGATATGCAGTTATCCACCCAAGACACGCCAAAATGCTCAACCGAGCTAATCTAACCAATAACACGCTTGGGCACCAAGTGCTTAGCCCATAGACTAACATCCCTCTAAAAACACACTTAGGCACCAAGTTCCAAGCCCGTAGGCTAACATCCCTCTAAAAACATATCTAGGCACCAAGTGCTAAGCCTATAGGTTTTACATCTGCCCCCAAAACCATTCTAGGATCACTATAAATATAACTTAGTAATCCGCAACAAATGTTGAATTCCGTATACTCAATGAATAATAACATGTTATATATCATGATCTCATCACAAGTCAATCCCATATAGTGCGCAAAATAAACTATTGACATGCCAATTGTATTCTATCATATGTTCATTCGAGCTTGATACATATAAATGGATAACACTTTCCATATCAACACGTTTTCCTATCATTTCAATCGTAACATTTCAATTTATAACCAATGTCACCAAAATATAGAATTTCAATAATAACATTACTAAATTATACAAAATAATATCAATTCAATCGTAACATTTCAATTTATAACCAGTGTCACCAAAATATAGAATTTCAACAATAACATTACTAAATTATACAAAATAATATCGTATGAACTTACCAGGGCTAAACAGCAGATATAACAATATCAAGGACTAGTCATCAATTTTCTCTTTTCCACGATTATCTACCGATTCTTGATCTATATAGTAATTTATTTCAATTTATCAACCTCAATTATCTTATAACATGTAATTTAATGCATATTAACTCCTATTATCATTTTTCATCCCCAAAGTTTAGCACTCCATTCAATTTAGTCTCTAAAATCAAAACAAGTTTATTTTCACAATTAATCCCTGACCCTAACCCTAAGTGCCAAATTCATAACCATCCTTATACAACCTTCTAATTCTAAAATTTTACAAGAAAACCAAACAAATTTCAATATCTTATCATTTTAGTCCCTAAACTCAAAACTATTTAAAATCACTTTACAAATTAGTCCAAATTCATCCTCGAGCTTCAAACGAAACCATTAACAACTAAAAAGCTTCAAGAATATCAATGGCAATTTTTTAAAACTTTGACAGTATTTCAAAATAGTCATTGGGCTAACTAGATTAAGTTACAACGATGTCAAAAACATAAAATTCATGAAAAACGAGTGAAAATGGACTTACATGCAAAGATATACACAAGGCCGAAGCTTCCAAGATTTAAAAATGGTGAAATCGGTTGGAACATTAGAGAATGAAGAAGATTGTTCAATTGTTTTGTTTATGTTAACATATTTAACTATTTACTAAATTACCCTTAAATTTAACCTTTAATTTCATTAACCAAAGGCATCAACCGTCCACTATTAATAATATTATGGCTAAATTTCCATTTAAAACCATTCCCTTATACATTTATTCTCAATTTGCACCTAAACACTAATAGCAATTGACTTTTACAAATTTTATGATTTAGTTCTTTTTCTTTAATTACTTAATCAAACATCAAAATTACCGAACCAAATTAATATAACACCAATGACCTCATAAATATTAAATAAATAATATTTACGGATTCACACGCCGAAATTGTGATCCCGAAACTACTAAAAAATAGTTGTTGCAGCAAACAATTATAATAAATATAATTGTATTCATTTATGATAATAATTATATTAATTAAATACAATTATACAAATAAATTACTTGTTCATATGCATGTAGAATAATTTCTCATCAAATCTAAGTAAGGTCTATATAATAATTGTATGATCCAAGGCACTTCAAATTTATTTAAATATTAAATGTAGGACATATTATAAATATTTATAATTTAGTGTGTTGTGATATATCAATTATGGTTATAGTTTTACATTGTTGATAAAGGGACATTATATGGCTAGAAAGGGATGAGGGCAACAAATAGTATCTGCATCATATACCAGTAGACATCAAAAGTAAATTTCATCGATCTCTATCTGCGTTGTCTTATAAATCACCCAGTAAGGAAAAGCCATAATTGCAAACCCCTAGTTGAATATCCTAGTCAAATGGAAGTTTGTCAGTAAATGGGTATGTATAATGCATAAAATAGATAAACATATAAAGCATTAGCATTCCTTTGATTATGTATAGTATGTAAGCTTTGGCATATCGATCGAGGTCTTTACCATTTGTATCGGTAACTACTGTCTCCTCAATTAGTGTTTCTTACTATGTAAACTTCACCCAACACCCCTCGACATCTTTCTTATTTTAAGATTTTGTACTCAATCATTTGGATAGTACTGGCCATGGATCAAAGGCAAGGAAAACATGTTGTCGAAACCATTTTTTTGAAAAACGGGGATCGACCTTGTTTTGAAAATAAAAGAACGGGAGTCGCCACCGACCTTGGATTGGGTGTGATCGGACCACCCTTGTTTTAATAAAACATTTTGATTTACTAAAACGATGTTCTTGGTCTACGAAAATTTGAGAAAATAGGTTCGGGAGTCGGTTACGTGCAAGGAAGGGTTAGCACCCTCGTCACGCCCAAAATTGGTACCAAATTGATTAACTAATGTCCCAATGTCGAAAGTTTGAAAATTTTGAAAGAATTTAAAAATTTAGATTTCTTTTTGGAAATGTTTGTGTTTTCTTAAATTAAATCGAGATTTTCTCGTTTCGAAGAAATAAAGTGTCACATCCAATACTTTAGGACACGATAATTTAAATCCTCAATCCTAAGATCATCTCATAGTTTTCCGGAATTGCAAATTAGGACTTTCTCGTTTCCAAGGGATCAAAATATCACATCCAATACTTTAGGACACGATAATTTTAATCTTCGAATCAGAGATCATCCCATAGTTTTTTTGAAAATCAAGATCTTCTAGTTCCAAAAAACTAAAATATCACGTCCAATACTTTAGGACACGATAGTTTCAATCTTTGGATCCAAGGTTACCCCATAGTTTTCTCGAATTGAAAATGAGGGCCTTCTCGTCCCCAAAAGAATAAAGTATCACGTCCAATACTTTAGGACACGATATTTTAAATCTTTGGATCCAAGGTTATCCCATAGTTTTCTCAAATTGAAGATCAAGATCTTCTTGTTCAAAAGAAATAAAATATCACATCCAATATTTAGGACACGATATTTTAAATCTTTGATTCCAAGACCATCTAAAAACCATCAATTCACACGAAATGACGCAAACGAAAATGATCGTGAAATATCAAAATGGAAGCGACGAAGCAAAACAAAATATTAAAAATAGAGCGAGGAATTTTAAAAACGAAACAATGTCAAAAATGATAGAGTTAATAACAAGGAGGATAATAAACATCATAATATAGATACTATTAATAACAATGCTAATAACGATAGTAATAATATAATAATAATGATAATAATAGTAAAAATAATGGTAGTAATGGAAAATATATAATATAATAATAGTACAAAACATGTGATATGATAACATAAATATAATTATAATAATAGAATTAGTTAAGAACTAATAAGATATGCACAAGATAATAATATAAATATAATAATATTAATAATAATAATAATAATAACAATAATAATAGTAATAAGACCAAAAGATTACAAAATAACTAAAACGGGATCTAACTGCATTTAAGACGATGGTTTGGGGTCAGTTCGTAATAACATAAAAGGGAAAGGGGGTCAGATCGAGATGCACGAAGGGAGAGGGGGACTAAAATGGCTAATAACCCGTTTTATTACGCGTACCACTCAAATGAGGACTAAATTCAAAACAGCGCGAAAGTTCAGGGTTAAAATTGAATTAACGGAAAACCTAATTTGGAAGCTGAAAATGCGAAAGGACCGAAAGGGGAATTGTCCCATTCAACGAAAACACGCGGACCCTCTGGTTTGCGGGTCGGGTCGCGGGTAGGTGGCTTGAAACGACGTCGTTTTCGAGCCATTGGCCTAGGCCCTAAACGACGCCGTTCGGACCACCCTATAAATGCAAATTTTCCTCCTATTTTTTTCATTTTTTGCTGCGTTTAAAAAAACAAAGGGGGAATTCTCCCTTTTGCTCTGCTAGGGTTCCAGCCTCTAGCCTACTCTGTCCCCCCAAATGCCTCCGGCCGCCGTCGTCGGCCACCGCGAAACTCGCAAAACAGGTAAGTTTCCTCCCTTTTTTTTTATTTATTCTTTTATATGTTGTATATACGTATTTTCTTAAAAAATAAAGTGGATGGGTGTAGATGTTTTCGAAAATAGAAAAATGAAATAGAAAATAAACCTTCGGATCTTGTTCCGTGCTCTCTTCGATTGGCTGTTATGGACTGATGCTGATTTCTGCTACTCGACGTTTGCTTATTTTTTTGAAGTACTCTGTGCGTATTGATTAAAATCCAAAAAAAAACCAACCCCTATTACATTGATTTCTCTTGGCTTTATAGCCGAGAAAGAAAAAAATACACTATTTTTTTAGTATCTTATTGTTTTGCTCCATATATCTCTGTTTTTGTTGTTTCTCTGTCTGTCGTGCTCTTCTGGCAGGTGATGGGCGAGGAGCGAGACGTGCAAAGTGGAAGATAATAGCGTACGGGCTGTTCGACCGAGGCTCGGGGTGCTGAAGAGTCAGCGAGGTCAGAGGCGTGCGAAACGGGGAACGATGCGCCTGGGAGTTGGAGCGATGCGCGTGTGGGTCGAGAAGGTCGCGCGTGGGATGCACGCGGTAACTGGAGGGTCACGCGCGGGGCGTGGCTGAGGAGTGTGGGGGCGGCTAGTGGGGAAGGAACCCTAGGGTTCCTGATTGTTAAAATTTTGGGCCATTGTAATCGGGCCTGGGGTTTGGGTTTGGTCAATTTGTAAAAAAAGGGGTAATGGATTTTTCTTGTAAATGGACATTTTAAGGACTGTTTTCTGCACTTTTTAATTTACTTTTTTTATTTCATTTGGGCCTGGGTTTTTAGTTTGGCTTTACTTGGGCCCGGGCAGAAATTGGGAATTACACATGTGAGTAGAGTTACATTTTTCAATGTTAAAGTCACTTTACTGCAAGGAAAATGAAAAGTATGAATCTCTTAACTTCTATCGTTCAACTAAGGCAACAAGCAACTTTCCCAACAATGAAAGTGGGGTACCTAAGGTACCTATTTAAATCTGATGTTTTTAAATAATCTATAATTCAATCATATTTGAGGATTTTAAAATTTAAATTATCTGAGATCAAATAATTTATTTTTTATCTTGTTAATAATTGAGAAAATAATTAATAATTAAATTTTATTTATTGCAATATAAAAAATAATATTAAATTTTAATAATATAAATTTTATTTATTTATCTCATGACAGAAGGTTTTACCATGCTTATGCAATATGCTAATGCAATATACTTGGGCCCGGGCAGAAATTGGGAATTACAGCTGCCCCTCTTTGTTCATGGTCGTGAAACGAGAATAGAGCAAAGACAATAAAAGGACCAATTTTGCCCGGGCCAAGCCTTGACTTCTTGATCCGCGTCTTCTTCAAACAGCTTCAAACTTCCCTGTAACTCTTTGCTCTGGTCCATTCTACTAGGTGTTTAGGGTGATAAGAATTCAGAAAGAAGAGGTTCGCAACTTTGACCTTCTCACTGAAACTTCTAAAATATAGTTGGTGATAGGATTCCGTAAAGAAGAGACCAGTTACTTGGATCTTCTTGTGAAACTTCTTCTCGAAAATATAGTCGGGTGATAGGAATCCGTAAAGAAGAGACTCAGAATCGGGATCTTCTTGCTGAAATTTCTCGAAAATATGGTTAGTGATAGGAATCCAGAAAGAAGAGACCTGTAACTTGGATCTTCTTGCTGAAACTTCTCGAAAATATAATTGGTGATAGGAATCTGCAAAGAAGAGACCAAGCACTTGGATCTTCTTGCTGAAACTTCTCGAAAATATAGTTGGTGATAGGTATCCGTAAAGAAGAGAGACCAGCACTTAGATCTTCTTGCTTTGAACTTCTCGAAAATATAGTTGGTGATAGGAATCCAGAAGAGACCCGCAACTTGGATATTCTTGCTGAAACTTCTCGAAAATATAGTTGGTGATAGGAATCTAGAAGAGACCCGCAACTTGGATCTTCTTACTGAAACTCCTCAAAAATGTGATTGATCCTCGCATACATTCGGGAAGGAGGATTAGCGAGCCGACGACTGCTCCATTGGGACGTCAAGGAAATGAATCTGAACTTTTCAATTTGCTTCCTCACTATGTTCAGCCTGCTCTATGGGAGCAGTGTCCGACCTTCAATGCTGCTATGCTGTTCTCCGAGGAACCTGTCCTGCAGAACGTGCTTACGCTCATGCAAATGATGAGGGTGGTACGATAGAGGTGATTCAAATGCTCCTAACTATATGCGCCATTTACATTAATGCTGAATGTTATGCCAATGATGATTTTTCACAGCGTAAAAATGACTAGGATGTAATGATCAATAAATCGAATGCTCCTAACTGGATGCGTATGAATGCGTGAGAAGACCCCATTTATGGCGTGGGTTGTCATTGCTCATAGCGGGATTTTATCACTGATGCACTACGATTATGGCGTATATAGAAAACCCACGAAATGAGCTTGCCTCACTGCGCAGCTTTCATTGCCCTTCTTCCTTTGTACTCTCTCGAGACGTAAAGTTCGTACCTCTCACTACCACCTTAGGAGAGTAACACTCCTCTTTTCCTAACCCTCTTGCTACGAATTTGAGGTGTAGAAACAATAATGGTATTACGACTTCCTTATTGCTCGTTATTTATGAAGGGCATATCACCAACGAGGTGTCTGGTCTTTGTTCAAATAGACGATCACTCGTTATTTTTCAATATTTCTAAACCTTAGGCGAAATGAATTTTGAACAACAGTCATGTTTCAGGTCCTTGTATTACTCAGAGGCTTTCAGAATAATATGTAGGATTCTTTTTATAAAAATATTACCAGTTCTATAATCGTTATTTCAATGTAAATGCTAGGAAGAATTGTAAGGAAGAGATTGACTGGGAGTGTAGCTCGAAACGAAACAAGTTAATCCAAACTGATAAATGCGAACAAGAAAGAAATTTCATTGAATAAGGTAATCACAAATTCCAAACTTAAAATGGGTAGAATAGAAATTGGGTGCCCCAGACATCGCATCCTAAGCTTCTCTGCCTGAGCATTTGGAAGACCGTTTTGAGCTTGACATGTACTTAGGAGATCTTCAGTATTTTGTTGATGCACCGAGACGCAACGTACCCCTTCCTTGTCTATTCGAATGCAGCAGGATTCTTCCTTCTCAATTCAAGCCGCCCTTTTTAGGTTTTCGACTTAAATCCCTTTTGGTCTCAAAGCGCCCTTTGCGGGTTTTCGCCTTGGCCTCTCCTCTCTCTTTTTTTTTTTTTTTAGGGACAAGTTGTCCTTGGCGGGTTTTCGTCTAAGCAAAGTATCTTTTGACTGCATCTGAATTCACGGGGTTGGGCAAGCTCTTCCCGTCCATTTCCGTTAGAATCAGTGCACCTCCGGAGAAAGCCTTCTTCACCACGTATGGTCCCTCCCAATTCGGCATCCATTTTCCCCTGAAATCCTTCCTCAGATGGGAGGATCTTCTTTAATACCGTGTCCTCGAAACTCTCTTGGGCGAACTTTTCTGTTATAGGCTCGCATCATGCGTTTTTGATACATCTGACCATGCTGGATAGCCCTTAGCCTCTTTTCTTCGATTAGGTTCAATTGATCGTATCGAGCTTGAATCCATTCGGCTTCATCCAGCTTTACTTCAGTCAAAACCCGGAGGGAAGGTATTTCCACTTCAATGGGTAGGACTACCTCCATCCCGTAGACCAGTGAGAAAGGTGTTGCCCCGGTGGAAGTCCTGATGGACGTTCGATAAGCATAAAGTGCAAATGGTAGTTTTTCATGCCAATCCTTGTAAGTCTCTGTCATCTTCCCCACTATTTTCTTGATGTTCTTATTTGCCGCTTCTACTGCCCCATTCATTTTTGGACGATACGGAGATGAGTTATGATGTTTAATGTTGAATTGGCGACAAACATCTGCTATCGTGCTGTTGTTTAAATTCAATGCGTTGTCTGATATGATCCTTTCGGGCATCCCATATCGGCAAATGATTTCCTTCTTTAAAAACCGACTAACCGCTGATTTAGTGACGTTAGCGTATGAAGCGGCTTCTACCCATTTCGTGAAGTAATCAATTACTACGAAGATAAATCGGTGTCCGTTTGATGCTTTCGGTGAAATCGGCCGATAACATCCATGCCCCACATAGAAAAGGGCCATGGGAAGTCATGACATGCAGGGACGGAGGCACGTGAATCTTATCTCCATAGATCCGCATTTATGACATCTCTTAGCATAGCCGATGCAATCTCCTTCCATGGTGGACCAAGAATATCCAAATCTCATTATTTGCCCGGCCATTGTGAATCCGGCTGGCATGCGCCGCAAAAACGCCTCATGAACTTCTTCTAGGATCATCTTGGCTTCTAGAGCATCGACGCATCTCAACAATACTTGATCTTTTCCTTCTTGTACAAGATGTCCCCATCCAAAACATATTCAAGGGCCAATCTCCTAAGCGTCCTTTTTCTCGTTCTCTCGCTTGCATGATTTGGGTATTCACGATTTCTCGCATATCGCAATATATCTTGGTACTGTGGGTGATCGTCCTTTTCTTCTTCTTCTACATTGCAAAGAATAAGTCGGGGCTTCAGTAAATACTCATTTGAATGGGCTTTACATTTTCTTGCCCATTCGCCTTAATCATGGAAGCTAAAGTAGCCAGAGCATCTGCCATCTGGTTTTCTTCTTGTGAGAGATAACTAAAGGTGATATCGTTGAACTCCTCGATTAATCCCATGACTACCCTTCAATAGTTGATCAATTTAGGGTCTCTTGTCTCCCACTCGCCCTTTAGTTGGTAGATCACTAATACTGAATCTCCATATACTTCCAGCGTTTTAACTCTACGTTTTATAGCAGCGTGGAGTCCCATGATGCAAAGCCAGATTCTCGCCATGTTGTTTGTACAATCAAAATCCAATTTGCATGTGAAAAGGTAGTGATCTCCATTTGGGGATACCAAGACTGCTCCAATCCCGTTTCCAATAGCATTTGATGCTCAGTCAAATTCAATTTCCAAAGGTCATCTTTTGCAATATCCTTCTTCGTAGCCGCTACGTGCACATTAGATCCTCATTGGGGAAATCAAAGTTCAACGGCTCATAATCTTCTAAAGCTCATGCTAGCTAGGAAGTCGGCTATTGCGCTTCCTTTTATAGCTTTTCTCTCTACATATACAATATCAAATTCGACAGAAGAAAATTTGCCATCTAGCCATCCTCCCATTCAAAGCGGTCGCTTCCATCATATACTTTTTGGGGGTCCAACTTTGAGATTAGCCAGTCGTGTGATATAGCATGTATTGTCTCAATCTCCGAGTTGTCCAAATCAACGCACAAAGACAACTTTTTCAATTGGCGAATATCTCATCTCGCACTCGGTGAATTTCTTATCGAGGTAGTATATCGCTTTCTCTTTTCTTCCCGAATCATCATGTCGACCTAGCACACATCCCATAGAGTGACCCAGCACCATCAGATATAGGATTAATGGCTTGTCGGGGCATGGAGGTGACAGTACTGGAGGGTTTGACAAGTATTGTTTGACCCGATCGAAAGCTTCTTGACATTCATCATTCCACACGCCCGGGTTGTGTTTCTTCAAAAGATGAAAGATGGGATCGCATTTCTCTGTCAGCTGCGAAATAAATCGAGCAATGTAATTTAATCTTTCTAGGAAACCTCGAACTTCCTTCTGGGTGCGTGGCGGAGGCAATTCTTGTATGGCCTGGACCTTGTCTGAGTCGATCTCTATCCCCTTCTTGCTGACTACGAAGCCCAACAGTTTGCCATACCTGGCTTCAAAGGTACATTTATTGGGATTGAGTCTCAATTGGAACTTCCTTAGCCTCAGAAACAACTTCTGCAAGACTTGAACATGTTCTTCTTCGGTTCTAGACTTTGCTATCATGTCATCCACGTAAACCTCAATTTCCTTATGCATCATATCGTGGAACAGGGTCACCATGGCCCTTTGGTATGTAGCTCCTGCGTTCTTCAACACAAATAGCATTACTTTATAACAGAATGTGCCCCACAATGTTATGAAGGTAGTCTTTCCCATATCTTCGGGGTGCATCTTTATCTGATTATATCCGGACAAGCCATCCATGAAGGAAAATAGCGAAAAGCCCACTGTGTTGTCTACTAGAGTATCAATATGAGGCAGGGGGAAGTTATCCTTTGGGCTAGCCTTATTTAGGTCTCTATAATCCACACACATTCGTACTTTCCCATCTTTTTTTAGGACAGTACGATATTGGCTACCCATTCCGAGTATTTGATCTCCTGGCAGAATCCCGCGTCGAACTGCTTTTGGACCTCCTCCTTTATTTTCAACGACAATATCTGGTCTTATCCTTCGAAGTTTCTGCTGGACCGGCTTGTACTCCCTCCTTATGGGTAAGCGGTGTCATCGCTATATCTCCAGCTTAAACCAGCATATCTTCATAAGACCATGCGAAGACATCCTTGAATTCATGCAACAGTTTGATAAGTTTCTGCTTTGTCTCCTCGGCTATTCCCCTTCCGATATTTACCACTTTTCCTTCTTCCAACGTCCACGGTCTCTCATCGCTTCCTTATGAGGCCGAATTTGTTTCTTCTCCGCTCTACCATTTTTAATGCATCGTGGATAGGTCCTCGTCAGGTCATCTTCGAAATCTTGTAATCTTTCTAAGCGTATGTCTTGCTCAAAAGGATATTTCGAATCCAAGGCGCCGTTGCTCAAGTCATTGATATCCGTGGACTGTTGCGCTTTAAGAAAATACGGGTGGAATGAATGAATTAGTAAATGAACAATTGTATGTATGATAATGCCAATGATCAAAAACAAAGGAAGGGGATGTTTGCTTCAAACGATGATGAAAATGCATTTTATTGATATAATGATACTTGAACATGCGCTATTTCACAAAAGAAATCTTGCTGCTCTTAGGCCTAAAGCAACAAGTGTGTCCTGAACATTACTCTGAATGAGCCCTAAATACTACAGGGATTTCTTCCGCAGTCCAGTTGTTTAAGATGCTTCCCGATTCATAAGGCTCAACATTTGGCAAGACTTCCTCATCAATCGCCTCCTCGATATGACACTCGATGTAGACGCGTTGCCTAACATTGTTGCGATGTCTTCTCCTTCTGTCTTCACTTCTCGAGTGGATTACCCCTCCTGACACAAAGGTCTTGGATATGTGTGGGATTATCAGGGGTTCCCACTCGGTTTCTTTCCCACTCAAACGAGCGCATCTTCTTTCTTGTCTCTTTTCTAGCTCCTTCCTCTTTTGTCTTGCATCTGGTTTGAATCCCAGGCCAAAGCGATCTTGTTTTTCTCTTGGCATCGGGGCCGCCAGTTTCCCTTGAAGATACTTTTCAAGCCCTCTCCCCGGTAAAGCGCCTTTTCCCACGGTCATTTTCAATCCCATCCTTGTAGTCTCAGAGATTCTTGGCTTCAAGATTTACTTTCTTCCATGACAAAAGTTGCGTTCACGAACTCGAGAGTTCGAAAAGAGCATTCGGTTGCCTCGTCGTTTGTCTCCACGTAGGGCATGTCACTAGTCACGGTGGCAATAATATCCTCCTCGGCTTTTATTGTTACCAGTCGGCCATCCGCTATTGACTTCACCTTCTGATGTAATGATGAAGGTATTACTCCAGACGAATGTATCCATGGTCTCCCCAAATAGGCAGTTGTAGGAAGGTTCGATGTCCATAACCAGAAAATCTATTTCGTAGGTGGTTGGGCCAATTAGTAAGGGTACCTCGATCCTCCCCATGACTCTTCTTTGAGTGCCGCCAAAGGCCTTTACCACGCCCGCATTCCTTCATATGCGAGTCGCCCACCGTAATCTGTTGAGGGTGGTCAAGGGCAACACATTCAATGCAGACCCATTGTCTATCAAGACCCCTGGTAATATGTGCCCTTTGCATCTAGCGGTAATGTGTAAAGCCTTGGTGGATCCTCTACCGCCTGGTGGTATTTCATCATCATTGAAATGAATGAAATTGTCTGCACTTATATGGCCGATCAACCGATCCAACTTGTTAACTGAGATGTCGCTAGCGACGTAGGTTTCGTTTAATGCTTTCATCAGTGCGTTCCTGTGTACTTCTGAGCATTGGAGCAAAGCCAATACGGATATGCGCGCCGGCTGTTTGTGCAGTTGTTCCACCACACAGTATTCACTATGTTTTAGAAATTTCAGGAACTCCTTAGCCTCTTCCTCAGTCACTGGCTCCTTGATCTTCGGTTCAGGTTCGGCGGGCTTTCCTTTCTCATGTTCCACCATCGGAGCCTTCCCTTTTATTACGTCGTAGCGTCTCCCGCTTCGCGTATGAAAACCTTCCCCTAGATCTTCTTTCGAGGTGTTGGCTACATTCTTCTTTCCTGGAACTGTTACATTGCATTCGTAATTCCAAGGGACTTCCTTGTTATCTTTATAAGCAAATGCAATGGGCGCCTTCAGATATCACTTTCGGCACGCTCGCATTCCCGCCTTATCATTTACCAAATCTTCCCTTTCGGGGACTGCTATATTACACTCACGGTTGCGAGGCATTTCCTCCTTGCAAGCAAAGGTAGTGGGCCTCCGTATTACCACCTTTGGGGCCACTCGAAATCCAGTCTCATCACTAGCTGAATCCTCCTTTCTAGAGGCTGCTATATTGCATTCGAGGTTCCGAGGAATCTCCTTATCATCTTTATGAGCAGAGGTGGTGGGCCTCCGTATCACTATTTTCGGCGATATTCTTGTTCCCGTCTCATCGCTTCTTGGGTGCGAAATAATGATCATCGGGAGGCCAACTTTCGAGCTGTTTATTGTTGCCTCTGATGCGCATATGCTCCTATCTTCTGTGCCCTCATCATAAAATTCAATCTCTTTGTTGTCTATTAAGTTTTACACCAGAGTTCTGAATTCTCCACACGTCTGAATCTCATGTCCCAACTCTTGATGGTGCTCACAGTAGTTTGTCAGCTCTCCTTGACTCTCTTTCGCAATTATCAGTCCATGCTTGACCATCTCTTTCTAGACCCGTTTCAAGGGAGTTTTGACCTCAGCGACATTTGTTTTGATCCTCTTTCCTGTACTTTCGCTAATTGCATTGATTCCGCCTTTAGCGTGATTGGGTAAAGGATTTGCTACATTTGGCATGTCATCTAACTCTACCACACCCATGTTGACAAGTTTCTCTACTAATTTCTTGAAAGCCAGACAATTCTCTATTGAGTGTCCCGTGATTCCTGCGTGGTAGTCACACTGTGCGTTCGAGTCATACCACTTGGGATACGGGGTTGTATCGGTTTCAGTGTGGTGAGGATACGATATGCGCATCGAACAGGGTTTGATACATCTCCTTGTACGTCATCTAATCGGTGTGAACTCGGCTTCTCACTATCTTGTCTTGAGGTACTAGATTCTTTCTTGGGTAACCCCCGCCGCCCGTGGTTGTTGCATTTGGTCGATTAATGGTGATCGCTTTAGGGTGTCCTATGCTTGCGTTATTCACCTCACTTTCTTTCTTTCTGGGGCATTCTTTTGGCACTCTCCCCCGTCTCAATCCCCCCACTTTTTATAAGGTTCTCGATCATTTCTCCGGCCATTACGATGTCTGAAAAGCTCCGGGTTGCACTTCCTATCATATGCATGAGGAATGGGGCTTTCAGCAGCTGCGGATGAAGAGCATTGTGGTTTCTTTCTCTGTGCGCGCTAGCTAGACTTGGATGGCAACCTCCCTCCACCTCTGTGCATATTGCCTAAAGTTTTCATTCCCCTTTTTTTCCATGTTTTGAAGAGTGATCCTATCGGGGGTTATGTCCGTTACGTGGTTGTATTGCTCCAAGAATGCTTGAGCCAAATCATCCCATGAACAAATTTTGGCACGACTCAATTAATTGTACCATTTGGTCATAGCCTCTACCAGATCGTTGAAACAATGGATCAAGAGTGGGTCCTTATTAGTGTAGCCCGCCATCGCTTCTACGTAACATGGTAATATGGGCCTCTGGGCGGCTCGTCCCATTGTACTTTTCGAATTCAGGTGTCTTGAAGTTGTACGAGAGTACCAAGTCGGGGACCAAACTTAAGTCATTGGCTTTTATCCCCCGACATTTACCGGCATTTTCTAGAGCTTTAAATTTCTCCACCAACCACTCATATTTATCCTCTAGCTGTTTTGGTAATTCCGATTTTGCCTTTTCGGCCATCTCATCTAAGTCGGGAACGTTGGGATTGATTGGACTTTCTCCCGGGTTGGTACCCGAATCCGTTGGGAGGTGGGTCGATATTGCGGTATCGGCCCTATATTGCGACCTAATAGTGATAAATGCCCTTTGGGGATACGTGTCCGGTGGCGTTTGGGCGTTCGGTGGGGTGAGAGAGGGGTTATTACTGTCGTTTCCTGAGCTAGTGGCAACGCCCCTTTCTTTTTCGCGCTCCTTAGACATCAATTGCATTAGCTGGCTTATCATGTTATTCTGGGATTCCTGCATCCGTTCCATTATGTCTTGCTGCTTTTTGGCCAACTGCTCTTGTAATTGCGCTTGTCCTTTCATTTGATCCTGGATTTCTTTATCTTTCCATTCTTTGATCCATTATTCTTGTTTTGCCTCTTGTACCGTAGTGATGTTCCAGGGTAACTGCCATAATTTTAGGGTCCTTTTGTGAGATTCGATGTATATGATGCAATGTAATGCAATGTAATGCAAATGCAATGCAAATGCGTGGTACGAATGCAAAAAGGTGTTGATTTAATTCAATTCCATTAGATAAACTTTACTAGAAAACAAGTTTCTTTACATAAAATGGATTACATAAAAGGCCTGGCCCTACTACTTAACGCCTTGACCTCCTCAAGAAGCCAAGCTAACTCCCGACCCTTTTCCGACTCGACTGCACATCAAACCTAATACATCACTCGAGCCGCCAAAGTCTGCAAGTGGTCTGCCACTCCTCGTATCTGAGCCACGGCTTCTCCCATAACATAATCCCGGCTTCTGACTTGGCTCTGAGAGTGATCCAGTTGCTGCTTCCATCGCTCCTCATTAGCTTTGAAAAGTCCTTCCCGTAACTCATAGCCATGCACAGCAGATTCTAACTCTTCAATTCTTGCTTTCATTTCCTCAATTTTGCTCAGACTAGCCTTCAATCCGGCTACGGAATTGCGGCTTCGATACTGATACAGCAATTTTTCCAGTTCTGACACTCGCATTTTTAATTTCTCTTTCTCATCTTGGCCTTCCATCAAATTCTGTTTTAGGGCTTCTTCTCGCTCAAGGGCATCCCGGAGTTCACTTTTCCATTGGCTCGCTCTGTTCTTCTCTTCTTTAATCTCTTGGCGCCATTGCTCTGACGTTTTTCCCAGTCCCGCCATTCTTATCGACCTTCGTAGCTTCTTGTAGTCGGTCTTCAAATCTTCCAAATCTTCTTCGGCTTTAGTCTTCCCTTTCCTCCATTTCTCGGCTTTTGATTTTTGAATATCGACGTCCAAGCCTAGCTGCATTTTCCTCTTCCTCTAGTTGCTCTATCCTTTTCCTTAATTCCTGGTTCCTTTCTTCGAAGTCTTGTTTGATGATTTCAAGCTCGGAAGGGACCACCCGTAACTGCTCTTCTAGTGATCGGGTGTTTTCTTGGTCAGATGTGGGGATGTTGTCATTGATTCTTTGACCTCGCCATTGGACATATTCAGGGGTCGTCATTGGGTTGGCAGCAAACCTTTTCATTCTATGAATTCGGCTCCAAGCCTTTGATATCTTGCGAACTCTCTTTTTGTAATTTTCCCCTTTATATTCAAACTCGCACTGGGCTAACCCTTGTGTAGGCGGGGTAAACTGTCTTGACCTATACTGTCTTAACACTAGGAGAGGAGTGTAACCGACGGCTCCCCATATCCCGAGCATGGGGACATAATCAAAGTCTCCACACTTATATAAGATTTCGTCAAGAATCATCCAAGGAGCTTTCCACTCTACATCCTCTTCTTGTAGGCTTTGCAAAATCACCATCCAACTTTCTTCCGTGACGTCGTCTCGTCTAGGCGTTGCTACTATATTTTTTAGCGGAGAATAGTCCTCGGTGAAGATCAGACACGATACCTTTTCTATTTTCCAAAAATGACTGTGAAACCATGCTATTAAGAGTTGGGCGCAACCGATGAATCTCCCTTCGCCCGCTCTTCGGCACGCGCTTAGAGATCTAAAGGTTTCGGTGAGAATCGCGGGAATAGGAGTGACCCCTCTGTCTAATTTGTCGAATAGATCAGACACCGCCTCATCCACATGTCTTAAAGCTTTAGGGAAGATGACCAATCCGTAAATGCTCAAAGCCAAAACGTCAACCCTCTTCTTTTCCTCAGGATGCGCCATGATCAAGTCCCTCAGATTCTTCCACGGGATGCACTTACAATCTCCTTTTTGTTTTGTCCGGGCCGTGACCCACTGCTCGCTCATCCCCGTTATATTCATCAACTTTTTTGTGAATGTAGGGACATTAACGGCTCTCAGATAAGCCTTATCACTTTGAATTCTTGGGCAGCGAATCAGGGTTGTGTACTCCTCTATGGTGGGAACCAAGTCTATTTTCCTAAAAGTGAAGCACCCGTACGCAGGATTCCAAAACTGTGCCATTGCTCGGAACAAGTGCTGGTCTATCTTGACGTCAAGTAGATAAGGCAAATCACCATAATGATGGTAGAATAACTGCTTGATCTTGTTGTCCCATTGGCTCCAGATTTCCCTCATTTCCTGAAGATTATTTTGAGTTACACTGACGCACGTGTAATCCCACAACTCTGATGTGTATCCCTCCGTGAGGCTATCCCCCTTCTCTCGTTTGTCTTCGCTTCTACCATACTCGGACGGCCGCATTGTCTTCCACTTTATCAAGAAACCCCTTTTCCATGATAAGCTACCTATCCAGCAATTGAACGGGAATCAACACCCTTTTAATGCGAAGAGATGAAGATAAAGCAAGTCATTATTTAGTACTCAATAAGCAACAAATAAAAACTTAATCGGATAACCACTAGAGCTTGGCGCGCTCTATCTAGGGTGGTTCTTACGGTTCGCTATATATGGGGTTTGGTTCTAGAGTAAAGGTACCGAACTAGCGATTCCTCGATCCTCACCCATTATAGGCTCATATGGACCAAGTTCAGTTCAGGGGAACACATTTCCCTATGGCTACACGGAGACGAAAGTCTCACGAAGACACAGGTACGGATGTATCCCGAAAGCGATCCACTATCTTGCACGGAGGTGAAAACCTCACAAAAGAGTAGCTTCTCACTCCCACTTAAAAGGGTGTGACCCAACGGTCATGCAATGTGATGTAAAAATATTATGCAAGACTCGACCACACAATCAAATAAGATAACGCAAGCGAATGTAATAAAAGAATCGTAATTTTTAAAATCCAATTTTCAAATTTTCGACAAAGGACATAAAAATAATCAATTTACGGCCTGACTCTCTTATTGATATCCCCGGTGGAGTCGCCAAGCTGTCGAAATCATTTTTTTGAAAACAGGGATCGACCTTGTTTTGAAAATAAAAGAACGGGAGTCGCCACCGACCTTGGATTGGGTGTGATCGGACCATCCTTGTTTTAATAAAACATTTTGATTTACTAAAACGATGTTCTTGGTCTACGAAAATTTGAGAAAATAGGTTCGGGAGTCGGTTACGTGCAAGGAAGGGTTAGCACCCTCATCACGCCCAAAATTGGTACCAAATTGATTAACTAATGTCCCAATGTCGAAAGTTTGAAAATTTTGAAAGAATTTAAAAATTTAGATTTCTTTTTGGAAATGTTTGTGTTTTCTTAAATTAAATCGAGATTTTCTCGTTTCGAAGAAATAAAGTGTCACATCCAATACTTTAGGACACGATAATTTAAATCCTCGATCCTAAGATCATCTCATAGTTTTCCGGAATTGCAAATCAGGACTTTCTCGTTTCCAAGGGATCAAAATATCACATCCAATACTTTAGGACACGATAATTTTAATCTTCGAATCAGAGATCATCCCATAGTTTTTTTGAAAATCAAGATCTTCTAGTTCCAAAAGACTAAAATATCACGTCCAATACTTTAGGACACGATAGTTTCAATCTTTGGATCCAAGGTTACCCAATAGTTTTCTCGAATTGAAAATGAGGGCCTTCTCGTCCCCAAAAGAATAAAGTATCACGTCTAATACTTTAGGACACGATATTTTAAATCTTTGGATCCAAGGTTATCCCATAGTTTTCTCAAATTGAAGATCAAGATCTTCTTGTTCAAAAGAAATAAAATATCACATCCAATACTTTAGGACACGATATTTTAAATCTTTGATTCCAAGACCATCTAAAAACCATCAATTCACACGAAATGACGCAAACGAAAATGATCGTGAAATATCAAAATGGAAGCCATGAAGCAAAACGAAATATTAAAAATAGAGCGAGGAATTTTAAAAACGAAACAATGTCAAAAATGATAGAGTTAATAACAACGAAGATAATAAACATCATAATATAGATACTATTAATAACAATGCTAATAACAATAGTAATAATATAATAATAATGATAATAATAGTAAAAATAATGGTAGTAATGGAAAATATATAATATAATAATAGTACAAAACATGTGATATGATAACATAAATATAATTATAATAATAGAATTAGTTAAGTACTAATAAGATATGCACAAGATAATAATATAAATATAATAATATTAATAATAATAATAATAATAACAATAATAATAGTAATAAGACCAAAAGATTACAAAATAACTAAAACGGATCTAATCGCATTTAAGACGCGATGGTTTGGGGTCACTTCAGTAATAACATAAAAGGGAAAGGGGTCGATCGAGATGCACGAAGGAGAGGGGGACTAAAATGGCTAATAACCCGCTTTTATTACGCGCACCATTCAAATGAGGACTAAATTCAAAACAACACGAAGTTTCGTGGTTAAAATTGAATTAACTGGAAACCTAATTTGGAAGTCGAAAATGCGAAAGGACCGAAGGGGAATTGTCCCATTCAACGAAAACATGCGGACCCTCTCCGTTTCATGGGTCGGTCGCGGTCGGTGGCTTGAAACGATGTCGTTTTCGAGCCATTGGCCTAGGCCCTAAACGACGCCGTTCGGACCACCCTATAAATGCAAATTTTCCTCCTATTTTTTTCATTTTTTGCTGCGTTTAAAAAAACAAAGGGGGAATTCTCCCTTTTGCTCTGCTAGGGTTCCAGCCTCTAGCCTACGCTGTCCCCCCAAATGCCTCCTACGCGTGCAGTTTGGCCACCGCGAAACTCGCAAAACAGGTAAGTTTCCTCCCTTTTTTTTATTTATTCTTTTATATGTTGTATATACGTATTTTCTTAAAAAATAAAGTGGATGGTGTTAGATGTTTTCGAAAATAGAAAAATGAAATAGAAAATAAACCTTCGGATCTTGTTCCGTGCTCTCTTCGATTGGCTGTTATGGACTGATGCTGATTTCTGCTACTCGACGTTTGCTTATTTTTTTGAAGTATTCTGTGCGTATTGATTAAAATCCAAAAAAAAACCAACCCCTATTACATTGATTTCTCTTGGCTTTATAGCCGAGAAAGAAAAGAATACACTATTTTTTTAGTATCTTATTGTTTTGCTCCATATATCTCTGTTTTTGTTGTTTCTCTCTGCCGTCGTGCTCTTACGCGCAGTGATGGGCGAGGAGCGAGACGTGCAAAAAGTGGGAAGACAATGGCGTCGACGGGCCGCTCGACCGAGGCTCGGGTGCCAAGAGTCGGCGAGGTCGAGGCGTGGCGGCGGGAACGATGCGCTGGGAGTTGGAGCGATGCGCGCGCGTGGGTCGAGAAGGTCGCGCGTGGGATGCACGCGATAGCCGAGGGTCACGCGCGGGCGTGGCGAGGAGTGTGTGTTGGAACGCCGATACCCCATGGCGCAGCGAGAATAAAATTAGATCCAGCCGATCCAAACCATGGATCCATGTGTGAGAACGAATCGGGGTGAAATAAAGGTTTCAAATTACCAAAACTTCAATCGAAGAGAAAACGCCGCTTGACAACAAGAGTTTTGATCTCACTGTCGAATCAAGCCACAACCTTTTCCGATGTAGGCCTCTACGTGATCCACCCGGTTTGACTATGAACGGAAGAAATCTCCAAAACTATTTTGGAGGTTTATTTGCTTGACGGCTGCTAGACCTAACAAGCAATCTATTAGGGTTTTTTTCATAAGCTTTGCCTCTTTTAAATACCTTTTATATTGGATATCCTTTTAATTGGGCCTTTTATAATGGGTATCTTTTCATTGGGCCCATTATTTGGTATCCTTTTAATACCCTTTTATAATTGGTATCTCTTCAATGTATCATAAGATTAAATAAATACAATAAAGTTTTTAACCAAAATTATAATTACATTAATTATATCTGAAAATTATAATTACATTAATTATAATAAGGATTTCTATAAACTATATTTATTTAAATTTATATATGAATCAAATTCATATATTAATAGAATTATGTTGTCATTATGTGTACAACATCCTTGTACATATAATATGTTCAATATTTGATTGCCCAATTAAATTAATTCTTTAATTAATTTAATTCATGTGACAACTAAAAATAATACCAATTATATTTTATTCCGCTCATTTAAACCATAGGGTGTGACCACAGAGGTTCTTGCAACGGTAATAATAGAACGATTCTAATGTCACAAACAATGAGTGGCATCTAGCAATGCATCATTGCTACCTAAGTTACAAGAAGTCATGATTCCACATAACCTTTTGTGATTAACCTTTCATACATTAATCCTTAAGTCCTTTATCTCCGGAATGGACACAAGTCATGGAATAGTCACACTTGTATAGTCCATCCCATGTTTCTTGATATCTTGAGTAGACTATGATATACAAATTAGTATGACATCTCATGTCAACTTATTTGAGCATGGCCATGCATTTCTAGTCTCACTCAATCAAGTGGCCTAAGATATTACTCCCATTATGTAGGAGGGACTTATCCTATATTGATCAACCATATCCTCTACATAGATTGTGGTATATCCAACATCGCCTTTATAGAACAACCAATTACGGTGTACGCTTGATCAGATCAAAATATACAACTCACGATGTTGAGATAATAATTATCTCAAGTCCGAGGATCATATACATATTAATCACTATGAGTAATGTTGTGACAATTACATAATAATCCAATAAACATACTCATAACGGGTCAATCCAATATGTTGTTCTCTAACACACATATTCATGCATTGATTTTGACAATCCACATCAATGACAACGCTTTATCATCAATCAACTACATGTTAGTCTTAATGCATTATTGTTGTCCTAGTCAACAATAATACTCGACTAAGGATCTTTTAAGAATAATCATATTATTCTTAGGACATTATTATAAAACAGTTTATTTATACACACAGAAAGAAAAACTGAAATAATAATGACAACGCTTTATATTAATAAACATGGTAAATTAAGTATGTTATTACAACCATCTCATGATTGGTCTTTGGGCATACTCTTACAGTGTGGGGGCGGCTAGTGGGGAAGGAACCCTAGGGTTCCTGATTGTTAAAATTTTGGGCCATTGTAATCGGGCCTGGGGTTTGGGTTTGGTCAATTTGTAAAAAAAGGGGTAATGGATTTTTCTTGTAAATGGACATTTTAAGGACTGTTTTCTGCACTTTTTAATTTACTTTTTTTATTTCATTTGGGCCTGGGTTTTTAGTTTGGCTTTACTTGGGCCCGGGCAGAAATTGGGAATTACACATGTGAGTAGAGTTACATTTTTCAATGTTAAAGTCACTTTACTGCAAGGAAAATGAAAAGTATGAATCTCTTAACTTCTATCGTTCAACTAAGGCAACAAGCAACTTTCCCAACAATGAAAGTGGGTACCTAAGGTACCTATTTAAATCTGATGTTTTTAAATAATCTATAATTCAATCATATTTGAGGATTTTAAAATTTAAATTATCTGAGATCAAATAATTTATTTTTTATCTTGTTAATAATTGAGAAAATAATTAATAATTAAATTTTATTTATTGCAATATAAAAAATAATATTAAATTTTAATAATATAAATTTTATTTATTTATCTCATGACAGAAGGTTTTACCATGCTTATGCAATATGCTAATTTGTGATCCTATAGCCTTAATAGACCCATTTTACGATGGATAGAAATTCAATTTTAGAATTTGAGAATTAGGAAAGAGAGTTTGAGAGTTAGAGTGCTTAGGAGAGGAGAGAAGGAGAGAACTTAGGGTTAGATTTTAGTGCAAAAAAAAAAAAAAAAAAAAAAAAAAAAGGAAGGAGAGTTTTTGTAAGATATGTATGCACAATCATTCAAATTTAATTTAAAGAACCTCGACACTCACGAATGTCATAATCTATTGTATTAAATTCAAGTTATCGGGCTTATGAGCAATCAATCTCGAATCAATATATTTAACATGATCTTTACACATATCAAGATTAAAAAATTACATTTTTTTTGTTAAAAAGTGTATTTTAATAAATAATTTTAAAACAATAATATTTATATAAAAAAAATTGATTGAACCACTCTTGAAAAGAAAATAAAAATAACATAAATAATTCAAAAATTTGAGGTACGATACAATTTTTAAAGATAAATTTACAAGTTTAGTCGCTTATATATGATTCAAATTACGATTTATTAATAAACTTTAAAAAATTATTATATAATTTCTAACGTTATCGATTTATTATGTTATAATTACTAAGCTATTACCTACAATTAACGGCGTAACAACAAGTTTACGTGGCCTTTAACAATATTTTTTTTTTGCCTTCCCTTCTTTTCAAGTGAACTTTTTTTTCTTTCTATTTTGTTCTCACTTTATTTTTCACTCTTCTTCTTGTCCTTATCCTTCTCATGGTCTCCCTTTCTCTTCTTCTCGTAACCATTTTCAACCTCTTTCTCTTCCAAGAAGCTACATTACACTCTTCTTCGATTACCAAATATTGTCATTATTTCCTATGGAAGTTGATAAAGCTAATAAAAAAATGTGTTGGTATTGATCATATTTCGTGATGAAAATAATACCAAGATCTTGCAATGGAAGAAAAGCGTAGAAAAAATTTTGTAGAAAGAGAAGAGGTTAAAGAAGGCTTTGAGAATAAGAGAAACAGAGATCATGAAAAAGATAAAGAGAAGAAGAACGGAGAAAGAGAGAGATCACTTGAAAAGGATGGAAAAAAGTTAAGAAAATATTATTAATGATTATGTTAGCTCGCCATTACATCATTAATGTCTCAGTGGCCATAACATAACAAATTAATAACATTAGTGATCACATAATAATTTTTTTTAAAATTTAGTGACCAAAATGTAATTCAAACCATATATTAGTGACTAAACTTGGAATTTTTCCCTTTTTTTGTATAACTGAAAAACTAGGGCTTCACGAGACAAACTCGACGTGATATAAAAACATCATTTTCCCCCAAAACTTGCCCTTTCTTTACAAGCCAAAACCCTAGTTGTTAGCGAGCAGAAGCAAAGAGCCTCCAAAAAACACTTCAACCCTCTAGCCATGGTCTGTTCTTCATTTCATCTTTATTGTTTGCTTCTGGGTCTTTATCAAAATTTAGTATTTTTTCACTAACTTGATCACTCTGATTGGATCTTTCTTGCTTTGTAGACATTCAAGCGTAGGAATGGTGGCCGAAACAAACATGGCCGTGGCCATGTCAAGTTCATCCGCTGCTCTAACTGCGGCAAATGTTGCCCTAAGGTACTTCACTTATGGTTTTCTTACCTGGATCTTTGGCTTTTTATTATATTTTATTTCACACATATATTGTTTTCTTATTCTTTTCCCTTTTGTTTCGAATGAGTAAAGGATAAGTCAATCAAGAGGTTTCTTGTGAGGAACATCGTGGAGCAAGCTGCTGTAAGGGATGTCCAGGAAGCCTGCGTCTATGACAGTAATTCCTCATTTAATGCCTCTTATAAAACCAAAATTTCTGATTTTATTGTTTATTTTTGGATTCATTATTTGGTTGATGTTATGTAGCGTACACTCTGCCCAAGCTGTATGTGAAGATGCAATACTGTGTTTCATGTGCGATCCATTCCCACGTTGTGAGGGTCCGATCCCGCACTGACAGGAGGAAACGTGACCCACCTCAGCGCTTCATTAGACGCAGGGTACATCTTATAATCCCTGATATCATGCTTTTCACTGTCAATGATCTATTTTGTTTTGTGAATGGAATGTTTTTCCTCTCACCTTGCTTGGGTTGTTTATCCTTAGTGTAAGGTTGTTAATTGAATTTGAGCTAATAAACTCCTTATAGATTTTGTAACCTATGAATTATATAGATTGAGAAAAGGGTCTTTTGGAAAATCTTCAGGGACTGCTAGTCTGCCTTTTGAGCAGAAGTTTCCATGGCTTTAGGGATGAATTAGTCCCTAATACCTAATAGCCACCTTCCTTATTTGGTTGCTTATGATCATTTTGGGATGGAAAATGTCTATAAATCTAAAATAACTGATATATGGAAGTCATCCACGGGACTGGTAGAACTTTGACTTTACTGATTTTTGTCATCAACTATCATTAGAATGATTCTATCTGCTATGTTTATAAAGATACTATTCTTTAGGGACTCATGTCTGCCCCTTTTGCAGAACTCTCTAAATGCTTAAGGGATGAAGAAGTCCCTTAAACTCAATATCCATCTAAATCACTTTGTCAGTGGCCTTTTTTGGTGGCGTATTGATCATTACCGGATGGAAAATTCCTTAGAATTAAGATAATTGATGTGGACTGGAGCTCATAGAGACCAAAGGGATTGTAGAATTTAGCTACACCTGAAACTTAGAGATTCCTACTTTTCCTGATTGTGATCCATGCTTTGCATATTTCAAGGGAGTGGTCTGGCACCTTTTGCTGAAATTTTATTTGCTTTTGGGATTGACTGTTCCCTCATGTTAAATATCCATCTAAATCACTTTATCAGTTGCCATTTTGATGCCACGCTGATCATCATAAGATAGTTTCCAATAGATTATGCATGGCGGGTTACACAGGTAGCTATAGTTGTTGGGATTTTAGCAGTCATTTGGATATAGCATACTTAATTCGCTGAGGAATATTTTTCAATAATAAAGAATAATGTATTTGCTAAGAAAAATTTAATTGCACTACACAATGTATAGTTGATGGTCTCAGGGTTGTTGAAATGTATGTCCAATTTCTTTTTCCTCTTCTTTCAGAAGCTTTCGTTAATTGTCTGTGATTTCAAATCTTTTCAGGATGATATGTCAAAGCCTGGTCAGCCTGGTCAGGCTCCTCGTCCAGGTGTTGCGGCTCCTGCTCGTGCATAAGGCTCTTGAAGTTTAAGATGAATTTGTATTTCGTGTTTTGCTTTGAGATATGGTTGCTTGAATTTTGAGAACTTGGATCATGTAGGGAGTTTTTTTTTATTGTTTTAAAGTTCGATACTTTGTTAAATCTGGAAGGTATTGAGTAGTTGAGAATACTTGTTGGAACTTGAAACTTCATCATTTCTGTTTAGCTGCATATGATTATCCAAAATGAACCTCACTTGATCTTGAATGGGGGTTTTCAAGTAATAGACCGTGCAAGTAAAATGGTATTATATAATTTTATTTCAAGATGTTGTGTAGGAATCAAAGAGCATCAGAATGGAATTCTTTAACGCTTTAGAAAGGCTTTCATTCTGACATATAACACGCAAAAGTTGGTCAGATGTGATATATTCTTGATCCAAACAATTTAAGGTTAGCTTGAATCTTTAGATTCAACAGATCCCGGTGTGATTGGTTGTCAGCTCAAACTCGAGTACCCCCAACTCTGCATTACCTGTACATACTCGAATCCCATCTCTAACCAAGCGAGTGGCAAAATCTGTTCCAAGACTCAAACAAGCTAGAACAACTCTATCCATCTGGCTACAAATGTCTGGTTGTTCAAAGCTGAGTTGCAATGTGCTTTTCTTCTTCAAATGAGTATAACAGCAGGTAGGGGAACAGGGAGCAGCTTCTGTTCCCTAGCTGTTAAAGGCTTAAGGTTAATGCCTTCAAAGCTTGTAATTCTTAGCACCCGTGTATTTTCTTGGCAATCCTGATGCATCCTGCCATTGGACAGTCTGTCTTGATCGCATTGTGGGCAATGTGTGATCTACTTGCTGCATACCCCTCCTGCAACATGAACAACAGGTCACTTCATTGCTGGTTTTGAGCCATGACACAAACATCCTCATATTCCTAGAATCATTTAGTATTTCTTTGACCTGAAGGAAATCACCAGCTTGGGAATATTGGATCAAGTATTCAGCTAAACAGTAAACAGTCTTCCTAATCATTCTAAACTAACCCTATCTTTATCCTGATTTCTTTCTTGTTTTTATTCTTTTTACTACTAATCCCTCCTTGTCTTAAAGCAAGTCATTCTAGGTCCCATGATATTCTTATGTCTACAAGAGCAAAACACATCCTTTTCTACGTAATTGCAGTTCGAATGCTTGTGAGTAGAGAAGAACATAAAAGTAGAATACCTTGTGAAGGCTGCTCATGATAGTACTTATGGAAGGAGTATTTGTTTGTGCACGACTAGCCACCTGATAAAGTTGAAGCGAAAATCATTACCTAACATCAGGCAATTCAAGTATAAGAGCAAATGTTTTTGGGGGAAAACCATGGGAGGGACCTCATCCAGTTTGATATATCCAAATGGTAATCTGGGGTCACTTTCTTCCCACATCCGTTTCAGCAGCTTTTCTAGACCAGTCCCTGCATCTTTGCCCACCCACCCCCATTGCTCAGCCAAATTTAACATTTCCATGATATAAGCACCACTATGAAGAGGTCCTGTCCACAAAGGGCCTGATACAACAAGTGATGCAGCATCCTGTAAAAATGGACAGCAAATTTAGCATAAGCCTGTATCCCCTCCAGTTGCAAAAGCAGAAACAATGCTTAACATGGGTACAGAATAAGCATTTTTTGACATTGCAGAGAGCAAGGGAAGCTTTCATGACTTGGAATAAAAACAGAAAAAATAAAGAAAAGCACAAAACCAAAGTTAAATGCACACACATCATGAAACGAAATTATACTTTTGTTGAGTTATTGCAAGGGCATCTGATTTGACCAAGTTCATCCCATGAAACTGCTTGAGAATTTCCACAGCGGTTGCAGTAGCAGATGAAACCATAATCCCTATCATTAATATGAAAACATCAAATAAGTACTAAAAGACGGCTAAAAAGATACAGATTATATATATATATATAGATATATCACCTCTTCTCAGGTAGCTTCCCTCTATTCATTCGGAGCAAGACTCTGAAAACAGGTCCATGGTAAGAGTAGTATGAAAAAAGTGGGGTAACACGATAGCCTAGAACAGAAGCCTCCCTCACAGCACCACCTATAAGGATTCGCAAACCAAGCTCGTTTGCATACGGCATTGGACGAACATATGCTCCAAATGCTGATAATGAACTAATATATACACCCATAAACAGAAATAATTAACTCATCAGAGACAATTAAAACAGAAAGTATCCAATGTCATGGTTACCGATGATTCCTAATCCGATTCATTAGGGAGCACATAAGGGCTTTAAAGACTATTTAAGCAGCTATCGAAACTCATATTTGATTCATAGCAAAATCAGTGAGAACAGGGCACTGAATCGAAAAATAATTCATTAAAAAAAAAAATTAGCATGAGTCCACAGACAACTCTTAATATGCTACGACATCAGCAGTTTCAAACACCCAATGGAGCAAACCATGAAATGGAACTATTCAATTTGGTTCTGCTATAGCAATAGCAGAAATAAAACCAATCAAGACATGACGAGAGACAGTAGCAACCGAAATGCCATGACAGACCAAAACTTCAATTATTAGTTATATTGTTTGAAATTGATAACTGGCAACCAAAATTGCAAGAGAAAAAGCAATGGAGGTTAAAAAAAGAAAACTCACTGAAAAGGGCGGTGACCGCCTGATGAATACCCATCAGTGGAAGTAACATAAACCAATCCATCAAGTTTCAAACTGCTAAACGCAGCCCTTAAAAAGAAAGACGAATCACTCCCAAACGAATCTAAGTCAATATAATCAAAATAATCCCTTTGCAAATAACAATCCGTTAAAATCCGATTAGCTTCGCAATGCGTTACTACCCATCTCTTTTTTTCCCCTTCCAACCTCTCGACTTGTGCTAAATTATCCAAAATAACCCTCCTGTGGCTCTCGTTTGCGTCGTTGGCTAACACGAAATCGGCTTTGGATTCGACGAGGTAGCGAAGTGACCGGATTCCGCAGCCGCACATTGCATCGAGGACTCTTAATTGGCCTTTGGATTGCTTGTAGAGTGCAGCTGAAAGGACCCCGAGGTCTCGGCCGGTGGCGCTTTCGTGGCGGAAAAAGGTGTCGCCGGTGTCGAAAAGGATACCCCTTTCGGTTATTTGATTGGGTTGACAGCAAGTTGTGGAGTTAACGTATAAGGGTGGAGATGAGATTGAGGGTTTTTTGGGGATTAGAAAGGACCTGGGATTGAAGGGCGAAGGGGATAGGGTTTTAGGATTGAGAGAGAGCATGGCGGGAAAATGTTGGGCAGGAATGATTCTTAGTTGGGTTTTCTTTCAATTTAATCCCTACAGTAGATGGGATAAGTGCCACTGCCACGCCGGCTTCCATCAACATTTCTAGACGTTGCAGACCGTATCAACATCATCATCAATTACTTACTTCCCTGCCTTCCAATAGGATTTTTAATAGATCTAGATTATGATTTAATAAAATATATTTAATTATTAATTTTAAAAATTAATTGAGTATAAAATAAACGAAAAACAACATATAGTAAAATATATATTAAGTAATTAGATCAAATAATTTGAATCACAATCATTACTTTACTTTTGACATAATATTTAAAATCAAATAATAATTAAACTTATCAAATAATAATGAAAATTTTTGGTGATGGAAACAAAACCTAAAATATGATTTATTAATCTAAAATAGTAATCAAAGTATAAATTAAGTGATACTAACTATTAATGAAAATATTATGAATAATAAAATATTTATAATTATTAATAAACTATTCATTTTAGATAAAAAGACTTTCTTTGGATATCTATAATTAAAATATACATATTATTTACTAAGTAAATTCCAATGAGATAAAAACTCTGTGAAGAAAAAGAGTGCATACTATTAATATTATTGTATTATTAAAAACATGTGTTAAATATTTTAATAAAAAAAAGCACGTGTTAATGAAACAAAACTTTAGCTAAAGAAATAAGAGCGCAACATGTTTTTTACTCTCTTCGTAATAACATCACTTAATATCCTAATTTTATGTACTAATCTCATTAGATATGATCATTCTTCTCTTGGGAAAAATAACTTTCGTTCAACTTCTTTTAATATGTCATTCTTTCAGCTAAGCCATGCACTATAATTGGATTTTTTTTGTTTATCAAGATGGGTCACATATTTCGTGCAATATTATATCAAGTTGTATGAAACACACCAAAATTTTTAACATTATAATTCACGTCATATCGGGAATTAAGAAGCATCATATTAAATGTCTTTTGTTATTTATTATTTTATTGAATATGGCTAGGGTGGAAAAAAAGTAAAACTAATATCAACGGGTGCCCACCGTATTTTATTCATTAGGGTTGGATTTTTTTTGAAAAATCAAGTTTGAAATAGGTCGAGTTGGGTTTGAAGTAAATCCGTTCCACTTCGAGATATTTATAAAAAATGCTCCTGATATTTATTGGAGATGTTTGGTAAACAAAGTTTTGGGCCTTTTTTAGTTGATTTTGACACAAATGGATAATTATGTAGTAAAACTCTCTAATTGTAGTATTTGGTGAATGGAGGTTTGTAAAAATTTATTAAGTTAAAATCTCCAAAACAAAAAACACTGGGATGGACAACTTTTCTCAATAGCTGATTGGGAATGAGATATGTTGAATGACATCTGTAACACCCCTCACCCGTATTCAACGTCGGAATAGGGTTACGGAGTATTACCAGACTTACAACACATTTTAAACATACTTTTCTCATACAATTAATCAATACAAACAATTATCGTTCAATCTCAATCAATATGTCCCAATTACGAGCCTACGATGCCCTAAACATGCTTTAGGAGTGGTTCGGGACTAAACTGATAACTTAATAAACTTTCATGAACTTTGAAATTTTTTCTCAAAACAGGGACACACATGGCCACCAGACACGCCCATGTCACGGGTCGTGTGGACATTCGAAATGGGAACACATGATCGTGTCCTACCCTGTGTCCAAACAAGTGAGCTAACTGACTTGGGTCACACAGCCAACCACACGCCCGTGTGCCAGGCCGTGTCAAACCTGTAGGGTATACTGACTTATACACAGGGCTAAGTCACACGCACGTGTGCTAGGCCGTGTGCCAATTAGGGAGTATATTGGCTTGTACCACACGGTCGATCACACGCCCGTGTGTGACACTGTGTGGAGCATACTGACTTCACTTCAATTTCAACACCAAGGGACACACGGTCGTGTGTCACACACGGCTGAGACACACACCCATGTCTCTGCCCGTGTGGACAAAAATAGGTTATTTTCCAAGCCATTTGGCCACCCCATTTGGTACACATCTTCACCTACACAAATGATACCAAACCATAGCATAATATGCAATCTAAAACAACCAAGCCAAGCCTAAATCCTACCATTTCAATACTAACCAATTCAAAGCACATAGATACCACAATATGCTATCTTAATTCACACCAATTTTTGTCTTCTCAAGTCATCAAAATAACCATTATCAAATATGCAATATATGGCCTATGTAATGACACAAAATTCACGGGTACCGGAAAAGCGAGTTATAGGGCCTCCGCCTTAGTGAACCGAGTTCGTAAATATTTATTAGGAATATTTGTGAGGCTAGTTGTGTGTTTAATTAAGCTTTAATTAAGTGAATTTAGCTTAATTAAGAGAAATTAGGAAAAAAAAGGCTAAATTGAATAAGGGGTAAAAGTAGAATTATAGATTAATAAAAAGAAAGGGGGACCAAAATGACAAAGATACCATTCACCATAAATTAGGCGGCAAATGTTGATAAAAATCTAAGATTTTTATTGTTTAATTAGTATTAAATTATAATGTATATAATTCTTTTATTATATGGTAATTTATATTAGTTATAAATTAAAAATATTATATTATATTAATAAATCAGAAATTTGCTAAATGGATGGTGATGATATTGTACAATTGTAAAAAAATATATATGTACATTTGTAATGCTTATATTTAATTAGTAGATTGATATTTATTATTTAAAAGATATTTATTAGATAAATAATTAAATTGTGAGATTTTTGTATAATAAACAAATTGGATAGTGACAATTGTAATAATGTAAATATATACATTTGTATTGTATTTATTTATTTACTTGAAAATTAAGTAAAAGATAGTTATTAATTAAATAATTATATTATGAGATTTTTGTGTATGATAAACAAATTAAGTTGTGACAAATGTAACGTAAATGTGTGTTACTAAAAGATATTTATTATAATTATTATCATTATTAACTTTTATATATATAAGATACAAAAGAAAGAATAGCAGAAGCCATTCGAAAACAAGAAGAAAAAGGGGAAAGAAAAGAAAAAGGGGAAAACTAGGGTTTGAAGGTTTAAAGCTTTAATAGTTAGCAAAGAACCCGATGCACCGGCACTGAAAGAAAAGGAAAAGTTATCAATGAGTAATCGAACAAATCCGGGTTTGTATTACTATAATTCAAATCTATTTATTATTAGTTGTTATATTTTAATTAAATTGCATGGTAGATAAATTTAGGAAAGTAATTGAAATAATGATATTGATTTGAATGAAATTGATTTAAAAATGTTTATGGCTATTGAAATTGAATGTAAACAAATTGGAAATTAAAAGTGATTTGAATTGAATCAAAATGAATTGAATGAAGAAAATATGTGATTATTTGAAATATATATTAATTGAAAAGTGATTAGTGATTTGAACTTGATTGGAAAATGAATCGAAAATATGAATTGAATAAAAGTGAATTAAATTATGAATATGGTGAATATGTGAATTATGTATTGATTGAAAAGTGGATTGAATTGAATTAAAGTATGATTATATGTGATTATCTGAAATATGTATTGGTATTGAATTGTATATTGATTAGAAAGTGAAAAGGTGAACTTGAATTGAATTGTGATTGAATTGAAAGAGAATTTGAAATAAATAAAAAATGATTTGAATACCCTATTAACTAGTCGGGCTGAGTCGGATATAGTTGGTATGCCATAAGATTTGGAAGAGTACGGGATATATCGGCTTTGCCGATCAGGCACTTTATGTGTCGTATATCAGGCACTTTATCTGTCGTATTTCAAGCACCTCGTGTGTCGTTCAAGGCACTTATGTGTCGTATATTGATCAAGTACTATGTACCGTTTTAGGCACAATGTGCCGTACTGGTGTGTTTGGAATGGAATCCGTGTATCCGTCAAAGTCCGGATTTGTTAATAGGGTGAATAACTGAAATGAGAAAATTAAATAAATTTATTTGATCGTACTATTAAAAATATGAGAAAGAAATTATGAGTTGAATTGTGGATGGAATTAAGATGTGAGATTTGAAGCATGAACTTAAGGTTCATAAATTTGCTAAAATATCGAATTATTGATATTGAAATCAATTGAATAAAATAAATGAGAAAATTGAATGAATTGATCAATTGAACTATTGAAAGTATGAGAAAGTGAAATTATGAATTGAAATGTGAATTGAAATTGAGATATCGAAATAAGAAGTGAAAATAGAATGAATTGGAAATAATGAAATAGTGTATGAGTTAATTGAATATAATCTTATGAATTAATTATAATTATTTTTATTGAAAAATGTTGGTTTAAATAATTATTGAAAGACTAATGTTGTAAGACTTTAGATATGGAATAGAATAAGTTATTGAATTAGGATATAGAAATGAAATATATGAAATAATGATTTTATGAAATGGTTATTGAAATGCATGAAATGGATATTGATATAATAAGAAGATATACAAATTAAAATAAAGAAAAGCTATTTAAGATACATATTATAAGAATAAATTTAAAGTTTAAATGCATGAATGATTTATTGAAGGTAAAATAATGGTAAGATTTAATGTGTATATATATATTGTTTTTACATTAAGTATTTGAATTATAGTAATACCACCTGGTGTATACTAAGCGTACAGTTTGTTTCCGTGCGCAGGTTAGGTACAGAAATTTTTGAAAGTCGAATTTGAGATTGCAAGCTTTCATCTCATCACATCTTCAAGCAACAACAGGGTATGTTTTAAAATTTTGAATAGAATGGCATGTACTTAGAAAAAATTAAGTATGTCCAAGTAGTAGTAATGGATTTAAATTTAAATTATTTAAATTTATTATTTATCCATTTTTATGTTCAAATATAATAGTAATTAGCCAATAATTATTTTGGCACCAAATGTAATATTCCTATATCAGGTTCCTTGAGTCGAACATGGTATAGGGATGTTACAGCCTAATTTCACAAGCATACCTATATCCACAAATCATCAATTTACCATTCATAGTACCTATTATCATCAATCATCACATAACTATCAATCAACTCAATTTACAAGACATAACTATACATATATGTACATTATTCAAACATACCAAACAAACCAAAATAATCCATCACATATGGCTATATATACAAGTCAAAACATAAACATTTACAAGTTCAAAGTATATATAGCCATATGTGATGGATTATTTTGGTTTGTTTGGTATGTTTGAATAATGTACATATATGTATAGTTATTCTGAAATACTGATATCATGGCCCGAAGCCAAATCAGCCGATATGCATGGCTCGAAGCCAAATCGGTTTATCTCGCACACAAAGTACTATATCATGGCCCGAAGCCAACTCACTGTATCCCCTAATGACATGTCACTAGCATTCTAAACTATTCCTAAGGTTCAACCGGGATCCCAGCTATTGAGTCATCGTTGAATCATTTCCAAATTTATCCGTAATCACATAATCACAATTTATGCTATATCAAAGCATATAGAATACATTTAAAATGAAGTTATAACATACGAACTTACCTCAAATGTGGAAACAATGAAATAAATCGATTAGTCGATAACTTTCATTTTTTCCCGATCTAGATCCGAATTCCACTTTTCTTGATCTAAATATATTCAAAATTAACTTATTAAATCATCTATTTATTCCATTCAATCCAAAATATACTTTATGGCTATTTTACATATTTGCCCCTAAACTTTCATATTTTTTACAATTTAGTCCTTATTTCATAAAATCACAAATTAATGAAATTCCAATTATACCCATGCTAGATGAAATAATGCCCCTAGCAGCCCATATTTTTCATTTATTTCACATCTTAACCACTAACTTTACACATTTTTCAATTTAATCTCTATTTTGCATTTTCACTGAAAATCTCTTTACAAAACTTGTTAACTATCAACAAGCATTCAAAATCTATCATCAATCATCAAAAATCATGCATATTCATCAATGGAAACATTCAAAATCTTTAACAGTTTTACAAATTAGTCCCTGGGCTAGCTAGATTAAGCTGCAACGATATCAAAAACGTAAAAATCATTAAAAACGGGACCAAGTACCTTAATGAGCAAAATTAGCATAGCCGAATGAGGAGAATAACCATGGCTTCCTCTAGCCCTAATTTTCGGTGGTAATAACTTAATGAAGATGATGGTGTTATGTTATTATTATTTTAACTTAAGTTATTTTATAATTTACCTTATTAACCTTAATTAATAAACATATAAATCACTTAATGCTTGTCCATCTTTTTCCAACCACAATTAAAATGGTCTAGTTACCACATAAGGACCTCTACTTTAATGATCCATAGCTAAATAGAACATGCATTTTACACTTTACGTGATTTAGGGTGCGTTTGTTTGGCTGTAGTTGATTTTTCGGAAAACATTTTCCTATTTTTCGGTGTTTGGTAGCCTGAAAACCTTTTCCATTTGGAAAACATTTTCCAAATCACGCGTAAAATCCCTTAAATTTTGGGGAAAATGTCTTACCATTTCAATTTCTGTAGGACATTTTCCCGTGCTTCTCCTTCATCCAGGTAAGGCCCCTTCTCTTGCTGCTGTTGAATTTTCGTTCTTCATCTTCTACTCATCAGTCGCATATCTTCTTTTCTCAGGTATTTCGTTTCCTCTCTTTCTCTCTTTCTCATGCAATCTCTTTCTCTCTCTTTCGTAGGTATTTTGTTCCTGCATAAAGCTCTTTTTTTTGGGTCTTGGCTTAAGGTAAAGCTTTTTTTTTTCTTCTTGTTCTTTACTTTTCTACATTTTAACAGATATTCTTGAAATTCTATGCCTTCCTTCTTGTCCACAATTTTTTTCTTCTATTTTTTTTCTTCTTGTTCTTTAGCCGACTGAAATTTTAACCCATTTTTTTTTCTTTTGATCTCTCTTCAGATTCACCTTCTTGTTGCGGTTCGTCAAGATTTTGCTGTTGTTTCAGGTAATTATTCTGTTTTTGAATCAAATTTTTGTTAGATTTTTCTGCTGCCGATTCGATAGTGTGGTGTTTTGAAAATGTGACTGTATGTTTTGTTTAGTTTGTTTCTTCGCTTTTTGATGCCGGCCTCGGTCAAGATGGCAACCCTTTCGTTAAAGATCATCGGTCTCATGTTGTATCCCATCTGTAGAAAAAAATTTAAAGTTAAATCTATTTGTTTCTGATGTCTGTGTCTGTGTTTTTCAAGGATTGACGTCCTAAGGAACGTTTGGACTCGCTAAGTGCTTACCACTTTACGTATACATTTCATTCTTAGTAATCCATGTTCTTGGATTTCATATTATTTTCATTTTGAGTTTAGATCATATTCTCGAGAATAATATCTATACATTTTGTAATTAAATTTAAAGGATAGTCTCTTGTTGACAAGTAACATCGACGAAGAGACAGTTGTGGTGATTCAGATTCACTAGGGATTAGGGCGAGAAGTTGCATGTTTTTGGTAAGAACGGAGATGGATGGAAGAAGTATTGGGTTAGGTTGATAGAAAGTCAAGGTATTAAAGTGTCTTGCTCTCTTTTTCTCTCAGGTGTTGTGGAGAATAAAAGAGTTCACGTATCTTGAGTTTATTGACAATGGGGTTATATCTTGTCCTTTCACAATGATGTTGATGTAATGTTTTAAATCAAGGATATGGTATTTTAGGATAATTATGCGTTTAGCAGAGGTAATGTGATCTAGCAAGAGATTGTCACAGTATTGATAGTGGTTTAAGGTTCACTTGGAAGAGATTCGCTTGTTAGAAACACATATAGGGGACTAGCAGAGGTGATATAACATCTCGGATAAGATCTAGTCAATAGTTGAATTAATTTTTCTTTGATTTGCATTCAATTTTCCTGCTTGATTCGAGCAATGTTATTACCTGAGTCACCAAAGCATAGAGAGGAAGAGTCACGTAGCTACAAATGAACTGTGTAACGGCCCTGAAAAATTGTAGATTTATCAGCAACCTCATCACTTTCTCAAATCAAATATATTCCTCCCCCCAAAAAAAAAGAAAAAATAGTTTTAGCATAGACTTCTGAATCAGGTAGAGGTATTGTATGTAACAAAGCTTGATTAAGGATTTTATGAGCTTGATTAGTGCAGTAAAATGAAAACAAAGAAACTAGTGCCCCATGTATGAGTAGCAGTAACAAAGTAAAGTTGGTTTGCAAGTAAAAAAAGATAGAAGAAGGATAAATGCAAAATATGCAAAATACCACATGCAAGTTGGAACATTCTAAAGCATAAATGCTTGCACTTTAGGGTTAGTTTATGGAATGGGGATTTGATGTTGGGATGAGATGTGGGTTTAATGGTCGCTGGTTGCTCATATGCCATCCATCAGTATTTCGCTCTATCTTGGCTTGAATTTGTTTTAGTTAATATTCTGATTCTCCACTTCCTATCAATACAATTGAACAACAAAAAAGTTTTAGAGAATGAAAATCAAATTCTGAGCTGCTTTCCTAAACTACATATACATATTAAAATGTGTGATGCTTTTCCTGATCCAATACGTTGGCTGCAATTGTGATGTTTGTTGCTAATATTGATTCTCACTTCATTAGCATAATTAAGTGATTTTAGTATCATACCCCATACTTATCTTACTAATTGAACTTACTTACCTTCACTTATTTAGCGTTGCTGTCAATCTTATGATTTGTTCATAAACTACATTTATTTACCAATTATTTAGCCATTTTAATGTAAAGTTAAAGCATATATTTTTCTTAGCCATATATGTATATACAAATTAAAACGTGTGATGCTTTTCCTGATCCAATACATTGGCTGCAATTGTGATGTTTGCTGCTAAGTTTGTATTTGATTCTTTTGTCTTCATGAATCTTGGACATAAATAAAACCTTTCATTCCTCTTCTTTTGTGCATCCTCTGTTTTAGTATAAGAGTTTTAAGGATAATATATATATTGCTGTCCTTATTAAGTGAAAGGAGAAATATCAATGCAATGTGTATCGAATCAGATACTTTTAAAGGAAAATAAGCACGGAGGCCACTGTCCTTAAAAATAATCTCCAAGAAAAAGGTTATCCTGCATTGCTACATGCCACTCTCCTATCATGGTCTCTCTGCTATTTTTCCTGCCAACTTTAGTATTTACTATGACTTGATGCTGATGAGGATGGTCAGTAGTTCTAGATTGCAAATTTTTTCCACTTTTTTAGATAAATTGTTTTGAGATGCGTGTTGGAAATTCATACGTTAAAACCACTTGAGAATCATAATAAAGGATTTAAGATATCTATGGTTTATTGGTAGATTTTGGTTAAGAAGTTGGTAACATGGTGAAATTTTTATTAGGTAAAGGTACCATATAATAGGAGGTTTTAAACTCCATAAACATTAATAAATGTTGTATAAAAATATATAATACTTTTCCAAGTAGGAAATATTAAATCATATTTATAAAAAAGTAATCATTCATTTTCATATATTATTTATGAAAGGTGATTGGATTGATGGGTCCACGTGCATGTTTTTTACTATTATATGGAAATTTTAAATTTGAATATTGCTATATTGATATATTTTATAAAATAATTTTCCCCCTTTGTATTTATTTGTATTTCGATCTTATGAAAAAGCTTGCACCTTTTTTGTAGTGATAAAATATTTGTGTGGCATTGTTTTGTGTAGATGGATCGTAGTCAAGATCAAAATGCAATTGTTGGAGTCGTGGCTTCAGTTTTAGCTTTTGGGGCTCTTTGGATTAAAAAATTAAAAACTAGGAAGGAAATTGCTTCTCACCCTCGTGTGAATCGAGATTATGAAAGAGAAAATTATATTAACAGTATTTTATATAGTGGTGACCAACATTGTATTAATTTATTACAATCAAGTAAACCTGTGAATATTCTTTGTAGTTTGTGTGATATTCTTTGTAGGAATAATTTGTTACAATCAAGTAAATCTGTGAATATTAAGGAGCAAGTAGTTATATTTTTACATATAATTGGTCATAATGTAAGATTTCGAGTGATTGGTTTTAGATATTATAGATCAACTGAGACAGTTCACCATTACTTTAGGGTTGTATTGAGAGCTATTTTGAAATTGTATAAACTAGTTATTAGATCACCTGATGAGTCAACTCCTAGTGAAATCAGAAACAATCCAAGGGTTTTTCCGTATTTTAAAGATTGTATTAGAGCATTAGATGGAACTCATGTTCGTGCATCCGTTCCACGTAGCATTCAAGGAAGATTTTGTAGCCGTAAAGGGGGGACGACACAAAATGTATTGGCTGCCATTACATTTGATTTGAAATTTTCCTATATTCTAGCTGGTTGGGAAGGTAGTGCACATGATTCTTGTGTTTTAAGTTATGCACTTTCACGCCCAAGAGGATTAAGAATTCCGAAAGGTAATAGTTATTATTAAATACGAACTAGTTCTAGTATGCTCATAATTTATTAGTATTAATTATGTTTTGTAAAATTGTAGGTAAATATTATCTTGCTGATGCTGGATATGGCATCCGAAATGGATATATTATCCCATATCGTGGTGTTCGATATCATTTATAAGAGTTTAGTGCTCAGGGGCCTGAAAATGCAAAAGAACTCTTTAATCTTCGACATTCATCATTGTGAATCACTATTGAATGTGGTTTTGGGATTTTGAAGAAACAGTTTCGTGTATTAGATGTTGAACCATTTTGGAATTTTCAAACTCAAGTAGATATAGTTTTGGTTTGTTGTATCATTCATAATCATATAATGGGAGTTGATCCTAATGATTTACTTAATCAAGGATTATACGAGGAGTTTGAGTCTGATTTGATAATACCAACTCTTACGGAGCGAGAAGAAAGAAAAGAAGCAAGAGAATGGTCTGCTAAGAGAGACGAAATTGCACAAACTATGTGGACTGATTATATAGCTAGAAATATTAGGTAGGTTTAGGGCTTAGGGTTATTGTTTCTACGTTATGTATGTTTAGTATTAAAATTGTTTTTTTTTTTGTTAATGTTGGTTGGATAATGATATTGAAATTTTAGTTTGTTGGATTTTGAAATTATTATGTCTTGAATTTGTTAGATATTGATTATGTTTTAAGCTTGTTAGATATTGAATTTATTATGTTTTAAGCTTGTTGGATATTGTAATGATTGACAATGACAATTATTAATGTAGAATGGGTAAGGGCAACAAAGAAGGGACCTCCAAGCAATTTAGGTGGACAAAACCGATGGAACATGTTTTTCTTGAAATTCTAGCAGATAAGGCTAAGAAAGGAAATATGCCTTCTAATACTTTCAAAGCGGTTTCCATTAATCAAGTTGTCCAAGCTATTTCTGAAAGATTCCAAGTCCAATGCGATGCGAAGCATGTGGAAAATCATTTGAGGACTGTAAAAAACTAGTGGCAGATTATATGCAAAATTCGAGGTGAAAGTGGTTTTGGATGGGATGATAACATGAAAATGATCACATATGATAGAGCAATATATGATGCAGCAGTGATGGTAATATATGTATATATATGTTAAGTATATTTCAATTCTTTTTTACTTGTTATTCTAATTGTGTATAATATCCAACAAGCACACAAGAAGTATGAACCATTTTTGAATAAAAGCATCGATCATTAAGATGAAATGGCTTTGGTTGTTGGCAAAGATATGGCAACAAGGAGTTTTGCCAGAACATTTGCTAACATAGATTTGGATGATGATATCCAAGATTCATTGCCTCTAGAGTGCGACAATGAAGAGGATGAAGAGGTAAGAACAAATGTATCTTCATCTGGCACATCCAAACGTAAAAGAAAATATGTTCAAGAAAGTGTCGTTGATGAACAAATTAAATTTGTGGGTGAACAACTTGGGAAAATTGCTAATGCTTTGGAACAATTTACTGCGGATAAGACACCACCGCTTTACGAACAAGTGATGTCGATGGAGGAAGAAGGATTTGATGATGACTTCTTGTGTTCTGTGTTTGATTATCTAGCGAGTCATGAATTCGAGGCCAAAGCTTTTTTAGTTAAAAGTAAGAAGCATAAAAAAATTTGGCTTCAAAAATTTTCTCAAGTTGAAGATATTGATACTTTTATGTAGTGTAATATTAGTTATGCACTTAGACAATGTTGTTGTTATTATGAGTGTACTACTAATTATGCATTTGGATAATATTATTAATTTTTAGTATTAATTGTGGTTTGGAAGTTTATGTATAATTATTCAATCCTTGTTTTTTATTTTTTTTAACACAATTACAAAATTTGACTTTGGTTGTTTTCATTTTATGACGGATAATAATGCAGCTTAATAATTGAGTATTATTATATATTTAATTTATTTTATTTATTTATAAATAAATCATTGCAATATATGTAAAAACAATTTAAAATATAAAAATTTATTAATATGTATATCAAATTTATTAATATATGTAAAAACAGCTTTTTCGGAAAATATTTTCAGGAAAACTGCCAAACAACAGAAACTATTTTACACAGATTCATCCAAACACCAGAAAATATTTTCTGTAAATCATTTTCCAGAAATCATTTTCCGGAAAACATTTTACTGCCAAACAAACGGAGCCTTAGTCCTTTTTATCAAATTGACCATTCAAACGATAAAATTTCTGAACGAAACTTTCACACAATCATTCAATCATGCTGTAAACCTTAAAATAATAATAAAATAAATATTTTGACATCAAATTTGTGGTCCTGAAACCACTGTTTTGATTTTGACCAAAAACAGGCTATTACAACATCTGATCATACTTGCTCAAAAATTACTCTCTTTCACCTCTAAAGTCCAAAGTAAATCTCAAAAAAAAAAAAAAAAAAATCCACCGTGAATATACAAAAATCAACATTGTCGCGAGAAATTTTCAATCGAGCCCATTCATCCTTAAGAAGTTGTATTGAGAGGGCATTTGGCATTTTAAAGGCGCAGTGGAAGATTTTAGCGAAAATGCCAATATATTCGTCTCAAGATCAAAATAGAATAACTTGTGCTACATTTGCATTACATAATTACATCAAATTAAGTAAAGTTCTTGACCCAACATCTAGGGTCATAGATACAAATCCGAATTTTATTCCTCACGAAGCATTTTCAGATACTGAATGCATTTCCACTCAAGAAGTTGAGCATATGAGTACTACTGAAATGAAAAAAGTTCATAATGACATCACTACTAGTTCGATGGAAGCTAGACAACAATGTTATGTTTCTTACATATTTGTTTTTATTTGTTTGAGAAATTTTCAATCGAGCCCATTCATCCTTAAGAAGTTGTATTGAGAGGGCATTTGGCATTTTAAAGGCGCAGTGGAAGATTTTAGCGAAAATGCCAATATATTCGTCTCAAGATCAAAATAGAATAACTTGTGCTACATTTGCATTACATAATTACATCAAATTAAGTAAAGTTCTTGACCCAACATTTAGGGTCATAGATACAAATCCGAATTTTGTTCCTCACGAAGCATTTTCAGATACTGAATGCATTTCCACTCAAGAAGTTAAGCATATGAGTACTACTGAAATGAAAAAAGTTCATAATGACATCACTACTAGTTCGATGGAAGCTAGACGACAATGTTATGTTTCTTACATATTTGTTTTTATTTGTTTGTATATGTATCTATTTCTTGAATATTTATGTACTCTTAATTTATTTTCAATTTACTTGTGTAAAATGATTTTTTATGCAACTTTATATTAATTGAAACATGCTACTTGATAAATTTATTCAGAGTGTGACATAATTATCACTAATTTACATACTAAGAACATGACATAATTATCACTAAGAATATAGTTTACAATTATATTGATACACTATTAATATTTATCAATTTCCACAAGGTTAATATTTGCAAATAAGGAGCTTAAGAAATTTGTTTATTTAAATTTTCAAAATTATTCACTAATTAATTTCCATAAAGGATGTTTTAATTCCTTGGTAATAGTATTTTATTTCAATAATTTCACCCAATAAAGGCTAAAGTATTATAAACAAATAAATAATTAACAATAAAATTTGTCATGCTATTATTTGTCATTTTACACATATCAGCTTTCAGCTATCAGCTAAGTTTTACCAAACACTTTTAAATAAATAGTTAATAGAATAAGTTGGTCAAACCAGCCACTGCAATCAGCTATCAACCAATTGCCAAACAGGGCCCTTGTTTTTGCTTTCAGTAAATAAATATATTAAGTTTTAAGTCTAAAAAAAAAACAATTAACATTATTTGTTTCAAAATCAAACAATTAAATTAAATTTGAGTTGGGTCGGGTCAGAGTTGGAGTCAAAGTCGAATCTCTTATAAAATTTCAGGTTCATGTAGAATTGGTCAAGCTTCAAGTCGGGGACAGGGCAGGAAAAATCGACGTTGCTTCATCCAATTGCATCCCTAAATATGGCATCGTAAATAAATTATTTTTAAAATGGTCTATGGATTATTTTGTAGAAGTTCGCAAAGTAACATGTCCAATGTGGAGATTTAGAATTTAATTAGTGGAAACCAAAAGGGTTAAATGAATAAATGACCAAGGCCCTTACAAGCAAATAGGCCAAAACTTAAATTAAGTGGACAATCATGTTCTTAACTATGGATTTCCACTAAGTATTCCAAGATTAATTCATGAATGTTGGATGATTGAGAGAGTGAATACTCTAGAAAACGTTTAAAGGGTGGAATTAAGGTGACAATTTTGCATGGGAAGTTGCGGTGGATAATGAATTAGCAAGAATTAAGTGTGAAGAATCTATGTTTGGAAAAATTCAGTTTAAAAACAATTTTTAGCATAATAGAAAAATAAAATTTTAAAAAACGAGTCGATTTGTGATATTTATAGTTAAAAAAAGTTCCGAAATATACTTATGCTTTGAGCAAGACGGATCCTTGTCGATTCAATAACTATTATGTCATCTATCAAGTCCAATTGGGGAGATACCTTGTACTAGGTATCGGAGTAGTAACTCTCAACATATAGAAACATAGGTGTAATTGTCTAGACTAGCAATACATCAAATAATATCCAAGTGGAATAAATCCTAGATCCATTTATGGATTTATTCACTTGTAACATTCATAATATGACTTACCTCAATCTTCAGTAAGTGACTGACTATGCATGCGTTACGCATATGCTTTATGTACAAATGCTTGAGTTCAATTGGCAATAAAGACGAAAGTTGGTATGTTGGGTATATGACTTCTACATTGCATGACTTTGTTTACAGTAGTGGAATTCATAGCCTAATAAATGGTAAATGATATCCTCTTATAAGCATTACATGATAGATAGAAAAGTAACATGATCACAGGTTATTTGTTTAGAATGAATGATTTAATTACTATAAGTTAGCAATTGAGTTTTTCATGAAGGAAGATATAGTGGTTATCCTATGAGGATAACACACATACGACAAAGTTATTAGACGGTCACTCAATAAGTTGCTTTCATAATGGTATATAATAAAGAGAGTTCAGTCATGATACTTCAAGTGGATTGACTTCGTGACTAAATAATATTGTAATTAATAGACGAAGAGTCGGAACTGATTCGCTCCCCTAGCTTTCGTCTCTCAGTATTAGTGTCGGTGTCGGCCCAACAGAGTGCTTTCGCCATTGGTGTTCTTTTCGATCTCTACGCATTTTACCGCTCCATTGGAAATTCCCTCTGCCCCTATCATACTCCAACTTGGTAGTTTCCACCGCCTGTCCAGAATTGAGCCCTAGGATTTGATGGCAGACTTAAAAAGCAACCTATTGACACATTACCCCGAATCATTCCGGATAATACTTAATTACAAATTATTGAACCTTAATTATATATGTCCAATAGGTCTCTCCTAATAGCTCAGTACGAATCTTGACAGTTTGCATTTAAACCTTTGCAATGAATAAATGAAAATGAAGAATTTGAGAAATAGATCACATGCATCACTATTTTCAGTGAATGTGTTTTCTTGCTATGAACAAGAGTTTATTTAAAGATTTCATTATTTTCTTCAAATTATTATTTGATTCATTAAACAATTGAAGTTCGAAATGTGAATTAATTTAATTAATCATTGCAATTTTAATGAACAAGACAATTAAATTTATTTACCCATAGATTTTGGTACAATAAATTTGTAATGACTTTAATGGAATTAGAATAAAATTTGAGAAAATAATTTGATTAATGAATGAATTAAATTTATTTTAATTAATTAACTAATTAATCTATTGGAATAGGAAATAAGTTAGTTGGTTGATTAAATTATATATGTTGATTTAAAAGCCAAATAGATAATATAATTGTACCAATACATGAAAGGCCCACTAAGGACTACTTGGCATTGGGGTGGGCGGTATACATAATTTCCCAAAGAGTGTTCTGCCACTCACTTTACGTAGTACAAAACCTTTGGAAGTTATTTTTAACAATCTCTTAGGGCCGTCACCAATTATATATATTGATAAAAATGATATTATGTTTTTTTTTTTTGTTGCTAAATTTTCAAAATACATATGGTTACACACTTTAAAGATAAAAGATGTAACATCCCGAAATTGGGCCTCGTAGGATTGGGCCCATTGGGCCTTGAGCATAGGAGTGTTTAAAATTTTTGAGAACAAGAGAACGACATTATTTCAAGTTAAACTTATTAGGAAGGTGATTTTAGAAAGTTAAGGGGGTTCTATGAAGTTTCGGGTTCAAGTTGGGCCTTAGTAAAGTTTTGTGTTTAAGCATATTAAGGAAAGATAGTAAGTGGCATCAAGGCTTATGGAAATAAAAGAGTAAATTGTTAGCATAAATGAGCATATGGCAAGGAGGTTATGGCATCAAGTGAAGTATCTTGAGGGAAGAGGTTCAAATCCCATTGTGTGCAAATTTTGACTATTATTTTTGTGCTATTTCCCTAAATTTCGGCCAAGCTTGTAAATAAGGCAAAAATTGGACTTTTAAATTATGGAAAGGTGGACTTATTAAATTATGGAAAGGTATGGTAAGGAGGAAAATAAGGAAAAAGAAAGAAAAAAAAAATAAAAGAATTTGGGGAGTGGAGTAGGTGGATAAAAAAAAGAGATAAAAAAAAAAGAAAGAAAGAAGAAATAAAAAAAAAGGGTTATGAAAATAAAGAAAAGAGAAGTATCATCTTTTCTTCTCTTCATCACCACCGAAAATTGGTAGCAAACAAGGGTTGGAGAGCTCAAAAATTTCAGCAAACAAATCCTTTAGCAAGTAAGTGATTTTGATGACTTTAGTTGATAATTTTTGTATTTTTGGAGCCCCCAAAGCTTAAGCTAGCTAATGAGGGGACTAATTTGTAATATGGTTGAGAGTCTAGGGACTTGCCATGAGAGAGTTTATGCTGGTTGCAAGGTCTCGAAGTACTTTATCAAAGGTTCAATCGAAAACCTATCCTCGTTATAAGTGACTCGGATTTTTGGTGCATGGAGAGCATCGCGTTACGGATTCCGAATAAGGTGTGTAATCTCATACTCTTCCGAATATATGTTTGAAATGGTGAGAAAATCTCACATCTCTCTGAAAGTTTACATGAAATATTCTGTGATTCGGTAGAAATATCGAAGAAAATTGATAACCGGTATCCGTGATCACTCGGACGTCATGCTTGATGGTAGTGATAATCATGTTTTGTAATAAAACAGTTTCGGTTAGAAGCAGTGATGTGTTTTTGAAAAATCACTAAAAATAGGAGAAAAGGAATTAGAAAGTGAATAAGATATCAAATTAAAGCTTACTGTGTCTATTTTAATATGGAAGAAACGGAGAAGGAAAACGAATTTTATATTCTGAGATATCTTGATTTTAGTGAGACTGGTTCTGATTAACTTCGGGGTTCACTGATCTGTTTTGGAAAAATCATATAAAATTGTAAAAAATGAATTATGGGTTAAAATTTATATGTATGGATTCCTTAGTAAGTCTATTTTCAAGAGAAATAAGTTGAAGCAGTATATGAAAACTGTAAAGTGAGATATTTGAAATTAAGTCAAGAGAGGTCAGAATCATTGGACAGTGAAACAAGGGAAACTTTAAGGATTAAACTGTACTAAATGGCTAGGCCAAAAATTCTGGAAAAATTACAGTAAGAAGATACATGAGTCTAGTTTCAAGGAAATTTTACAGATCTAGATTTCGAGTTTTCTAACTCGAGTTATATGCAATTTAGTCAGTATGACGCAAATGGACAGTTTAAATTTGTATGCCCCAAATTACTAGTTAAGTTTTAGTTGCGAAATTACCCCGTTTGGGCTTAAAATGGATTTTGACCCAATAGTTCCGTAGAGACCCAAATAGAGTTCTGTATCACTCGAGGCGATAGTGAATCTCCGAAAACACTGTTAAATATAAAATTACTGAATTACCCTTGTAGGGTAAATTATCGAATTACCCTTAGAGAGTAAATTACCGAATTACCCTTAGTGGGTACGATTACTGAATTACGAAAATGCCCCTAATGGGCCGAATTACGAAATGTCCCTATGGGCCAAACTACGAAAATACCCTTTATGGGCCAAAATGTTATAATTGCTATATGGGCCAAATGTTATATTTGCTACATAGGCCATATTTGGTATAAGTGATGACCGATTGTGTATTTTGGTTATTAAGGGTAAATCGACAGGCATAAGGAAGTTCCGGGATCGTGTTAAATTCAAGTAGCTAAGGATTTCGCTAAATAGTAAGGTGTGTGATTAACCCACTGTTTTTCGGTTTTATTTTATATTGTATGTGTGTGTGTAAATGCTAATGTGTGCAATGACAATTATGAATGGATACCCTTAAGGGTATATCAAAATCAGTCGAGTGTTAAATATTAAGAATGTGAATATGACAAAGAGAATATGTTTGTATGCCGAATAGCATGTGCATGCATTATTTTATTATGTTATGACATTATCATATGTTGCATGTGCATGGGATGGGATCCAATGTGAAAGAAGAAAGGGTGTACATTATGTACGTGGTCTAATGTTAGCCTTGTGCTACATTAGCGCTTGATGTTAGCTATGTGCTTCATCAAGGGAGGTGTTGGCTAGGTGCCACATCTCGCGGTTGATAGTGTGTGCATCATCATCAGATCGATTGATATGTGGGATCATTTATGTGATCGCGGGCCTAGCCACGCCTTGAGCAGCAGCAAGTCCGCCAAGGTAAGATATGTGGATCACTATGTGATCGGTGGATTAGCCACGGCCTTAGGCAGGGGGTCTGCCAAGGTAGGTGTAAAGGATGGACCCTAGGTCGGGTTGGGTGCATTTTGCATAAATCATCGCTATGTGAATTAATGTGAAATGGGCCAAGCCCAAAGATGTGAAACATGTGGTTGATTACACTATTATAAGAATGTGATGTGGTTGTGGGCCAAGCCCAATAAGTGAAAGCATGTGAATAAATTATCTTAATATCTGTTACATGGGTTATTATATGGTTTGACATGTGGATGGAATTCAGTGGTCTAATTACACATCGAGTCCGCATTTACTCACCCAATTTTTATCAAACATCGCAGATGATTTTAGGTGATCGGACCGGGTTGGAGTGGATACGAGGTGGCCCATGCAGAAGACGTTTTGATTATTTCAATCAGTTTCTTATTAAGTACTTTGGTTTAACTATTTATTGTAATAAGGCCCAGTTAAAGTATTTTGAATTTTGTTATGTTGAAGTTAGATTTATAATTAAGTTAATATTTTGTAAGTTTAATTTTTAAAAAGCTATGTATATCTCAAAAGTCATATTAAAGTTTTGAATCCGGTATTTTTTTTATAATAATTTAAATTTTATTTTCTTAGAATGTTTTAAATTACGAAAATGTTTTATTAAAGGAAACAATTTTTAACGATTCTTACTTTTAAGTAAGAATATTTTCGAACGTGTTCCGCAGTGGCATTTCAAATTCGGTCGTAGTGAATGGGCCGGGTTTGGGGTGTTACAAAAGATGAAGTCCAACATATTTTAAAACACTTCATCCATTGCTTGAGTGTAAGTTCCAAACATAAAATTCTTTCTCTTCATATAGATTTTGGAAAAGAATATCAAAGCTTATAAATTATTTGCAAACACATAAAATTGAGCATCTTGTGTCACCATCCTACACCCTTCCAAGAGTAGCTCTAATACCATAAAAAGAATGAATAAATATATGAGATGAATATTTAAGTTTATTCATTCGAAGATGAGGTATTTACAAAGAAAGATACCTTGTCCATATACATAAAAATCTCAACAAACAACCAATGAAGAGATATCCTAGCTAATTTAAATTACAAAGAAACTAAAATAATTAAAATAAATGAAATTTAAATAAAACACAACTAGAGTAAGTTCAAAGTAACACATATCCATCTAAGATACTGCATCTTCTGTTACTTACATACGACAAATTGTAAGTTGATAACTCACATATGATTAGTTTTGTAGATGTATCTACTAAAATCGTATCAAAACATCCACTTGTTGGATAAATGAACCCTTTTTCATTTAAAAAATGCAATAAATTTAATTCTTTTTTGTGTGTGTGTGTATGTGTAAAAAAGACTAACTACATTAAAGAACCCTAATCCTACTAAGACCTACCTACTTAACCTAATACTTCTCCTAATAATTGTCTTGACTCTCCATTGGAACTTTTACATAAGACCCACGTTTAGGTATCGATATACTGGTTTGCCCAACTTATTGATATCTTAATGGTTTCCGTTATGCTCCATGCTAAGCCTTGAAAACGAATAAGTTCCTAGTCTTCTAGTCGCCATGTTATCAAGTCAAAGAGACTAGCCCAAGGGGCCTTTGCTCCTATCAGCCACCCTTTATTATTTAATATCAATTTTAGCTAATGAGGTTCTAATAATCTATATTCTCTAAGGACACTCAGCACATTAGAATTCTTTAAAGTCAAGAAGATACTAGTTATTTATAGATATTCATGTAAATTCTCAAATCTTTTCACAATATTATTGATCAAGATGGTTTAACTAACCATGCCAAACAATTAAAATATTTGGAGTAGTAAACTTTTGGTTCACTCTCGCATGTTAATAAGTGCGTAGAAGTTAGAACAGAGTAGAGGAAAAGGTAGGTGAATTTTTCAATACAAATTTCTTACCCAATATAATAATGTAATAAATAGGTATCAATTTTTTACTCGTTCAAAGTCTCAATATGATATTAACTTTTAAAAGTTAAGAATTTTTTAAAGAGACTAACAAAAATATAATGCATTAACTATCACAAATTTTTTTCTCTCGAATATTGATATATTAGCTCATTTGTTACTTTCAACTAATTTTGTACTTCTAAATATTTTATCAATATCACCTTGTTTCATTATGAAACAAGAAAAATACTTTCTATCCATAAAATATATTGCATTTTATGTTGGAGATAGGGCTAAGTAAGAAAAACCGACAATCAACCCGAATTGAGGTGTTTGAATAATTTATGAAATGTAAGTTTAAAAATCGTTATTACTCAAAACTGAATCGAATTTTATTTTTATCTTGAAATTTTTTTTAAAAAAAAATATTTATGAAAAAACCTTTAAAATTTTATCTTAAAGTAAAATTTATTTTATTAAAATAAGTGTAGAAATTCAAAATAAAAAAAAATTAAAAATCAAATCGGACCAAACCAAATCAATATCAATCGTACAATAAAACTGTTGTAGGCATGTGATGAGTCCACAGGAATTAGCCTGTAGAAATCACGGGCGGAGTTGAGTGATTTTGGTGACGTTTAGGTTTACTTGAGACTGGAGAGATAAAAGACAACCTTTTGAGTGGACTGAACTAAGTAAATTGGACTACTTGCCAGTCAAACCATCTACATTTCTCTAAACCCTAACCTAATTCTATTGACACAAATGAATAGAGTGGATACATGATTTTTTTTCCCTGTAGGTCAAAATAAAGTTTGATCCATTTTAAATGATATAATTTAAAGGTAGTTGGAATTTAATTGCTTTTATGTTTTTCTTTTTTATCTGTTCAACCATAAGAAATGGCATGAGTAATTGATAAAGAAGAGCTGACACTACTCAATATTTCTTTAATAAAGCCAGATTTACCAGATTACCTTAATATCACATTTTATATACAAATCCATTAATAATTTCTTGAGTAAAATATCACTACTATTTGTATTTTGGTCAGCATATCTAACCCCAAATTACTGGATTTCAATTATAATTGACAAAAATTATCCTTAATAACATTTGATGACACCATTGTTGATTTAATTTGAAATATAAATATTATCAGATTCGAGGTTGAATTTTGTGTGTGAAAGTTCCTCTAATTATACAATTTATAATTCTGAGAATTCATTAGAAATGGGTAGAATAATCGATGAAAAAAAAAACAAGAACTCGTATATTAGACCCTATAATTCTGTAATCATTATATACAAATTTCTCACTGTAGTATAGACACTAACGTATCCAAAAACTCAGCAACCAGAAACCAGAAAATAAAAATGAATACAAAATACTAATATTATAGGAGAGAGCATGTGGGACACCGAAGCTTTGATTTTGAATCGATCTGCCATGGTTGAACTAGGTCTTGATGTCGTTGCTTCCTTTGCTAGGTCCAGACGACGGTACATGTCCGCCCTTGGGAAGCATGGTGAGGAACGAGGGTCCATACTTGCCGGCAGGTTTTTGAGATGGAGACCTCCTCATAACCCCGACATGGAAGTTCTTGAATGGAACCATATGGTCACATGGCAGAGCCTGGTGGGGTTTGTCGGAAGGAAGAGCAAGGTTCAAGGTGGGTTGTGTAGCTGAAAGAAGCCTAGCCGAAGAAAGTGATGAATTAGATAACAAGATGAAGAAGAAGAAGACGGATGTGATGAGGTAAGAATTGTGGGTTTTGTTGGAGGCCGCCATTAATGGGTTTTAGAAGGAGGATTTGTGAGGTTTGGATGAAGAAGAGGATTATAATTTTATTTATATAAATAGAGAGGGGGAAAGGAAATCGTTGTCTGTGTGGTGTGTGGGGTTGACGAAGTCCAGTTTTGGGGGAGGGGGTTTAAAGTCATGAAACTGTAAAGGAAAATGTAACGTCACGCGCTGATTACACACGCTACTACATTGACTTAATAATATTCTTCTTAATTAATTTCACTAACCCTTTTTTTATTCGAGATTTAGGTTTGAATTTATAGTTTATGATTCCATTTTTCACACAAATGAATAGATTATGGCATCTTTCACTATTAGTCACGTCTGAAAGTGGTGACTTTTATCTTAGGTTTATTATATATTAGGTTTAAACAGGATTATTATAAAATACTCTTTTTTTTTTTTAATTTTGAAAGCGAAATTAAAACACTGTAACAACTTTTTTATATTTGTATAATTTCCCCGTTTCACACCAACAACTCCAAACCTTCAAACTAATAATAACTTTTTTTTATAACTTTTAAATATTTTTGATAAATTTTTAATCATTTTAATATAAAATTTTTTCGTAACTTTTTGTATAATTATTTTTATAAATTTGTATAATTAGTCTTTACTTTTTTATGAATTATAATAATAAGATAAAGTTCGAACAATCAATACGATTAACGCAATTTGAATTTAGATCACACTTAAAACAGTAAACACTCTCGCCCATCAGACCATCACACTGAATTTTAATTAGTTTTTTTTTTTTCACATTTAATTCGTGAGAATACAGTATTGTTAAAGATTATTCGATTAAGAAGAAGTTGGTCAATAATATTGTTAGTATTTGAAGTAAACACGACAAGGGGTAAATGAGACAATAGTGGAGTCAAACAAAGAAAGTTACAGGTATTAGTCTAATACCCCCCCCCCAAATTGCGGGTACATGGCCAGTGGCGTTGTCAATCGGGTCATTTTACACAATTTACTTTTTCTTTATTACGGATAAGTCGAATTTAAGATTTTTTTTGCTAAAAATGATATTAACTACATCTTTTATTATCTTACGTCTATTTTATATGGACCGCTTAAATTATTTTGATTTGAATTAATTTAACAACGAATTAATTTGAATTTAAGATTTGTATTCACATTAATTTTAACAATAAATCTTTAATTGATTGAGTTTTCATTTAATTAGTATATATATTGTTGTTAATGTAAGAGGATGTGTGATCGAATGCGCTAAGACACATCATTTTCATATTTATTGGTTGAGAAATGACTATAAAAATTTTAAGTATGGTATAAAAAACATATATAAGTAAATTTATATTGAAATTGTTAAAAAAAACGAATCTCTAAAATTAAAAAGTAGAAAATAAAAGTGAGAAATTCGTGGGTGTTTGAGAATGTAAAGAAATTCGGTCCACAACTGGAATTCCTCTTGTCAGTTAGGCGTTGAATACAAGCTTGTTTCCCACGTTACCCGACCTCCTCTTCCTTCCTTGAACGTGCCTTACCCCACATTTAATTTAAGTGATATTTAATATTATAAAATATAATTTTTAAATAATTTAATATATATACAATAGCAAGGTTTTCTTGTAAATCCGTAAAATTTTAAATTTTAAATAATATTGAACTATCTTTCAAAAATAAATTATAATCTGACACCTCATTAAATTTAATGAATTCATACATTGTTGGATTATGAACTACTTTGCTAATGTCTGCTTAATACTTCCTTCATTTTGGGTGATGTCAACAACTCAAAATTGAAAATCATCAACAACTCCAATAAGAAACAGTAAAATTCTTTCTTTTTTTTTTTTTTACTATAATTACAGTAATTTATTAAAGAATATTTTACAAATAAATTTAGAAAGATGTCAAGTGTCTTTTTTAATTATTTAATTATTATTTTATTACATCTTAAAAATAAGTGACATCAATACAGACACATTTATGAATAATAATTCATTTATTAAAAGTATTACATATTTATTCATTTTGATTATTTGACATATATTTTTAATGATGAAATTTGACTTTAGAAATGTTATTATTATTATTATTATTATTATTATCATATATACATTTTTTAATAAAATACTTAGAACTATTCATAATCCCGACTTTAGAAATGTTGAATTCCTAATTTAATATACAAGTACAAAATATAAGCAGTTCTAAATTAACATTCATTTATATCAATATTCACATTCCTAAATAAATTAAGGTAAAATATTTCATACATTTTTTATGAACATTTTATTAAACGAAAATGTTGTGTTTCCCTTTTCAAATTAAGCATCTATACGTGATTACAAATTTTTACAACAATGAACAACTTTCGCGAAAGCTCTCCTTTTTCTTCTTTTACATGAATAGTTTATGGTCAAATTTCATCTTTAACCCCTTTACTTTTTTGAAATAATATAAGAACAGTTAAATATCAATTTAGATATCCATATTTCACGCAAATTTGAAATTGATTCTCTATACTTTAATATTGACATAATTTAACATATCGATCCTTATAATGTCATTAGTTAGTTTAAATATTTTATTTTGATTAAAATACTGATGTAAATTTTTAAAAATTATTAACACCGTTAAAATTATTTATTAAATCCAAGTCTATTACGATGTCATCTTTTTGTTACATGGATACCAAGTAAGCATCTTTTTAACTTCAAAATATCACACCAGCAAATATAACAAAAGAATTACAACAATGTTAACAAATGAAACTTAAATTTTTAAATTAGAAAAATAAAAGAACTAAATTCTTAAAAATAAAAATATAAAGACTAAACTCCAAATACAAAAAATACAAAAACTTTAAACATATTATAATCTTTAAACTTTTATTCTATAATTTAATTAAAAATAAATAATTAACCCAACACAATTCAGGTCGGGTATACAATCGAAGTAGATATTATGAAAATATTGTGTTTCCCTTTTTTTCTTTTGAATTTAGTGTTTCCCCTTTTTAATAAAGCACACTTATGATAGAATAAACATGACAATTGTGTATTAAAAATCATTATTTAACTGTAATTTGGATTTACCTTAAATTATTATTATTATTATTATTATTATTATTATTATTATTATTATTATTATTATATGTTTTCAGATTGTTGATTCGTTTTTCTTTCCTTTTTCGACAACTCAAAGTAAATAGGTAAAATAATTAATTATCAATTATAATAAAATTAATATTTATTGTATAAAAAATATCTTGAATTTTTTTTTCTATTTGCAATTCAATTTTTCAAACAAAATGTTTCATTTACAAAACCATAAATACTTTACATATATTAACTCGATTAAACAATAAATAATTTTTTTATACAGTAAATATTAACTTTTTTTCACTTTATCCTTATTTGATTCTTTTTAATAATACAAAGACTAAATTGATTCCTATAATAATTTTAAAATTTCACATAAAAATAGCTTTTCCCAAAATGAATTTGGATTGAAAAGTATTACTTTGACAAAATCAATAGAATAAAACAAAGGATTAAAAAACATGATATGATACATGAATTTCACACTTAAAAGAAGGGAACGTATGAGGTGGCTGTGCATTCTTAATAAATTATATGATACATGAATTTCACACTTAAGAGAAGGCAAATTGAGGGAAGGCATTATTATTGAAGAAATAGATGTGGGAGGAAAGTGCTGAGTTTTTATATCGTGTTATATGAGTTTTTATATTTTATGTATGTTGTAATTATGTTTTAATTTATTATGTCATTTTAATTATTTTATTAGTATTTCTTTTCATGTCAGACGATATTTTATATATATATTTGAATGGGGAAAATGTCATAACCTGGTCTACTCAAAACGACTGATACTTCCAAAGGAGACAGACAGGCAGGTCAAAAACCAGCAGACTATGGTGACCATTATCAACTAGCTTACCCATTCTATCTGCAATCGCATTTGTATATTCTGCAGATTTCTTCAACATAACTGCTTACTAATGGAAAAAGTAGGGTGGTGAGCTTGTTGATGCTGAACCATACGAATTGATATTTAAAATAACTTGAACCCAGTCTCACCAATTAATTAATTAACCAACCATGTGTAACTTGATAATTCATATATGTATTCTGCTTAATAATGAATCATGTTTATAAATATCTTTTACACAATAATCATTAATATGATATCGATATACTTTTTTAAGATATATTATATTTTATGATATCAATTACTCAACCCTTCATTTTAGTGAAGTAGTATTCAAATTAAGATTACCCTAATTTCATCATCGATTAGTATTTTAGGGATTAATGGAGGAGATATCTGAATTGTTGCCAAGAGTTGAGCACAGAAAGGCTGATCAGTAAGTTACCAGTAATCGACGATGAAATTAGGATAATCTTGATTCGAATACCACTTCACTGAGATGAAAGGCTGAGTAATCGATGATGAAACAAGGCTTCTTTTAGTGAGATGATGAACAATTTTTCAGATGGCTGGGTAATTAATAGGGTTTCTCAGATGGCTGAGATGATGAAAACATTTGGTAATCGAAAATATTTTTACAAAAATGTTGAAGGATGGAAATGTCTCGTGAAAGGATTCAATGTGAATAAAATAAAGAATCAAAGATGGCTTTTGATGTTAAAGGATGAAATCGTCTGGTAATCGAAAAGGTTTCTTCAGCAATAGATGGAAACTTTTCACTAACCGATTTTGATTTTAATGGATTTTGATTTTTTTTTTTTAATAAATTATGTTAATTAATTTAAGAGAAATAATTTTAATCATAATTTTTCACATGAGGGGTCAAGGAGGGCAACACGTGGTAATGTGCGATTGGCCAAAGCTGTCTTGTCATAAAAAAAAAGTATCAATATAGTGAATATAAAAAAAAAAAGGTACCAATCTGGGATAAAAAAAATCATAAGTACAATCTGGGAGAAGTTGACAAGTTCAAATATTAATTTTATATTTAACCCTTATTAAATTGCAATATGATATATGGTTTACGATTAAATTCTTGCAATACTTGCTAAGCTATTTTAGCTTAACGCGTAGGTTGAAGTCGAAAAGAGAAGCTAGATGTGGTCCAAGACTTGCTCGTCCCATCATATCACTGAGCTTGAATAAGAGTATGGTTTTATATTTTGTTAATAATATGGCATGTATATGGGCTTGTCACATAGATTTTAGTAAAAAAGGGACTAAATCGATAACTTTATGAACTTTGTTTAAGTTGAATTTATGTAAAAAAAATATTATAATATATTTAATGTTAGCTTTCATGTGATTGTTGTGTATAATAATGAATTATGTTATGAAATTTTGGATGAATGAGTTCATTGGGAGTGTTTTGGATTGCTTAATAATTATTCAAATTGTTGGGTTACTTTGAAAACTTTGCAGGGATTTTTAACAAATTTTTCTAAATGTTTTTGAGCAAAAATTGATTCAAGGTATCGATATCTAGTGTTTGAAATTGAGTTTTCCGGAAACACAATGTCAATTTGGTATAGATACCATGCTTTGGTATCAGTACCTTGGCCATAGGTATCAATACCTACATAAAGTTTTTGAAAATTTTGAATTCTAGAAGTTGATTTTAGTATCGATACATATCAGAGGCATAGATACCTTGTTATAGGTATCAGTACCTTGGTACCGATACTTGCCCCTGTTTTAAATAAAAATTTTATTTTATTTACTTCCAAGCACAATCGAATAATGGGTAATGTTTCCAAAAATATGTAATGGCATTAATGAGTTCTAAATGTTAAAATTTAGTTGTAAAATGTTCAATTTACCTAGTGTCTAGCTAAGATTGCTTTGGCACAAAATGTAATAGTCCTATATTGGGCCCTGAAGGTCAGATCGGGTATAGGGGTGTTTCACCTCTCCTAGGTTAAATTATGTTATTAGTTTTTGTACTTAATGAAAGTTGTATATTTAGTTTCTATACTTTAACTCGATTAATTTGGTACTTTTACTTTTCAAATTGGTTAATTTTAGTCCCTATATTCTTTTAATTCTAAAATTTTAGTCCAAACCCAAATAGTAGCAACTATTTCTTTTAGTTAAATTCAATTATTAGCCCTTGTACTATGCATACAGTTAAATATTTAGTCCATTCTCCAATTGCATCATTTAAGTCTCTATACTTTTCGGATTTTGAAATTTCAGTATTTATACAAATGATATTCAATGCTCCATTAATTGATTTTTAGTAAGTAATATGTCAAAATAACAAGTTCACATGGCATTACACATATGATAATATGTTTGCCGTATCAGATTTTGGAAATAACAAAACATAACTTAATGAATTTAGAGTGATCTACATAAGTAGTCATTGAACTTTTAGTAATTTTTTTTATTGGTCACCCAACTATGAAAAGTTACAAAATTGTCACACAACCATTCAATTTTTTCTTTTTTGTTCACCAACGACTAACGGTGGTAGCTTTTAAAATTGGTATAATAGTAACTTTAACCCTCAACATTTATAAATTATGCCAATTTAGTCTTGATTCTAAAAAAATAACCCTCAACGTTTACACATTGTATAATTTGGTCTTTTTCTGCATTTTTGTTTTTCTTTTTGCTGACATTGAGGGTTAATTTTAAAATAATGGGAAAAGATGAAAGTTATTATCTTGGATTTTTGGGTGTTTCAATTTTTATTTTTTATTTTTTGTATAATTCTAATCAAATTTAGCTGACAAGTTTGATTTTTTAGGTTTTTAGGTAAAAGTGCCACAAAGAAAAAAAAATTACACAATGAGTAAATGTTGAGGGTTATATTTTTTTACAATCAAGACTAAATTGACACAATATAAATGTTAAGGGTTGCTACTATTAGCCAACTGGTGACAAAAAAAAAAAGAAGAAAAATTAAATAGTTAAATGACCATTTTATAATTTTTCATAGTTGTGTGAGTACTAGTGCAGGTTGCCCATGAATTTAACTGTTGTCGTTTGATGAGGATTGAAATTTGAAAAATTGAAAAGTAAAAAGACTAAAAATGACCAAATTAAAGTACAAGAACTAAGTCCACAACTTTTGTAAAGTATAAGGACTAATAACAATATTTAACATTTATCATATATTAATAGTTTTATGGTGTTAAAAAATTACAATATTTATGTTGATTTAGTCATAACTTGATTGGAACGGGCATTGTTATAGGAGGACATGAGTTCGAGTGCACTGAAGCGTATTATCCTCCTATTATGGGTTGGGGAAAGATTATGGGTACTTCTAGGTATTGTGTAAAAAAAATGATCAGAACTTATAATGAAATTATTCAAAAAAAAATTACAACATTTATTATAAATTATGAAAGGGACAAACCAAAAATGCGTAAACAAAACAATGGGGTCATAGCTTTTTAATGGGATTTTTTGGTATAATGATTTTTTTTGGCCCTTCAATTTTATAAAAAAATCATTTTAGTTCTTTATTTAATTTTTCATCTTTTTTAGCATTTAAAATTGTATTGTTTATCAAATTACTCTAAAATGGAAGAAAAAGTTAACATTTGTTAACTTTGCTAATGTGGCATATACATGGATTGCCATGTCAACAATTAATTAATTTTTAAATTTTCAAAAATTCAAAAAAATTAAAAAATTATTAAAAATATATAAAATATTTTTAAGATAATTTTTGAATTTTAAAAAATTAATTAGTTGCTAATGTGGCATACATGTGAACTGTCACGTGGATGAACATCGACAAAGTTAACAGATGTTAACTTTTCCATTCATTTTTGGATAATTTGACAAATAATGTAAGTTTAAAGGTTAAAAAAGACGAATAAGAGCTAAAATAAATTTTTTTATATAAAATTGGAGTATTATGTTTTTTTCCCTCTGTCAACTTAAAATTTTATTAATAATTAAAAACACTCTATAAAACAATGGTGATATAAAAGTTAAAAAAAATGGTAATATAAGGTGGACATTTGTTTAGGGCGGAATTTTGGTCAGAGAAATAAATTATATAAGTTTAAATTTTGATGGAAAAAAAAATTAGTATTATTATATTTTCAATTTTTTTATATAAATTATTAAACTGATAATTTTCATTAATTCGTTGCGTATAAATTATTGAATTGTTAATTTTGAAGATAATAATTTAACGATAAATTTTAACCATGTTAATTAATTGATTTAACTTTTTCTATTTTTATAAAGGATGATGATTAAATTTTGATAAATTAAAATAAATAATCTAATTTTTATTTTTTTATAAAATAAATAGCGAAGTTCATAAATTAGAGTTTATTGAGTTTAACTAAAAAATGTCTTGAGTTATGCCTCCGATTAGGGATGTAATTGAATCGAGTTGAGCTTGAATACTATTAAACTTGAGTTTGACTCGAACTTCGAAACTCGAAGCTCAAGTCAAGCTCGAAAGAACATTTGTTTTCAAGCTCGAGTTTGGCTCAAAATATAACCGAGCTACTCACGTTAAATTAAGTTTGTTTACCAATTTTTGTACTTAGTCTCAAACTTAACTCGATAATTAAGCTTGAGATTAATGATATATATTAAAAGTATAGCGTAATTTAATAATATAAAATATAAAAAAACTTGATAAATTCTACAAATTATTCGAGTCAAGCAAAACTAATCATTATATTTAATTATAATAGTATGAAATTGACTGTGGTTAAGTCTTCCATCTCTAATAATTAATATTATATATAACAAGGATGCATCTAATGATTATAAGTGGTGCATATTGATTTATATAGTTTTTCAAAAAGAATTCATAATTTTTTATTATCCATTTAATCTCTATAAATTTAAAAAATTATTGACATCTTTTTAGATAATTTTAATTAAGATAAAATAAACTAATATAATTTTTACGCTAAGATAAAATTAAAATTAAAATATACTAAAAACTGGGCATAAACTTTAAAAGTTGATTTTAATAAATTTTAATATTTTAACTAATAATAGACTCCTATCAACTATTTTCGTCTAAAACAATGGATGACTTTTTGCCCACAAGGGCCCATGGACCTAAATTAAATAAAATTTTAAATGTTTCTATTTTAAATTCAATTGTAAAATATTTAAACATTAATATGTTTTAAAATTAGTTACACGAGTTATTTGGATTCTAAGCCTAAAAAAGTTCAAGCTTTGATTTAGCCCATGGACAGATTTATGAAAATTCCTAGTATCATATATATTACAAGACACAATCCTACTTGGAGGTTTAAATTGTGAAAAGTGAATACCCTTATTGTTCAACACATCATCACTATTGATATTAAAATAATGTATCAATATTTTTAATATTTTTAAATATTTTATTTTTAGTGTAAATCATATATATATATATCATACAAGGTACATAATATTTAAGGAAACAATCTTATGTGGAGGTATAAAACTATGACAAGTGGATATCCTAATTGTTCTAACCCATAATCACTATTAATATTAAAATAATGTGAGTTTTATTATTAATTACCATTATTTGTAATAATTTAGTTTATTTTTAAATTTATATGGTAAGGTTAAGATTTCATAATTTTTCATTTTAATTTAGTTACTTACAAATTTATATTTTTATAAAAAAATTGTAATACCTATTTTTTACAATAAAATAAACATTTTTAGGTATTTAAAAAATAATATCAAAATTTTTAAAAAATAATATTATAATTCATTTTACATTTTACCCTTAAATTATACATGTACAATTTGTCAAATAATCGTTAATTAATCGAGAAATTTAAATTGGATTTATATATTTTATATAAATATATAAAAATATTTTTTTAATAAAGATAGAAACTATTCATTTTTCATATTTATTATGGAGCTTGATGCTCAGTTTAAGCCTCGAACTATACTTGCTTTCTCATTTTGATACCCAAAATTTTTTCTGTCTCACTTTGGTATTTAAATTATTCTCCATTACTTAAATTAGTCTACCACGTTAAAAAAAAAATTTAACATCATCTATATTAAATTGATTGAAAGATTTTAAAAATCACATATAATATATAAATAATTAAAAAATATTTTATAAAATTCAAAAATATATAAATATTAATTTTAAAAAGTAATAATAATATATAAAATTTGAACAAAAATTATAAAAAAAATAAAAAAAGTAATTAAATTTAAGAAATTTTCAAAAAAAAACTTAAATTTTTTAAAAATATATATTCTAGAAATGTTGTAATAATTGTTTTTTTTCAGAAATTCTAAATTCTAAAAATTGTAAAAAAATTGAATAAAAATTCAAAAATAAAAACAGAAAAGTTTACTTTAAAAAAAGCTTAATGTCTAGAAACTGAAAAGTTTAATTTAATATTTGAAAAACTAAAAAAAATCAAAATATATTTAATATATTTAAAAAATTATGAAAATTTGAAAATATTTAAAAGTTAAAGAAAACACAGTCAACGATCGGCTAATGGTGGTCAATGCCAGTAAAAGGTGGTTAATGCTATTCAACGGTCGATCAAAGTCAAGGTATTTTTTTAAAATATTCAAAATTTAAATATTTTTAATTTTTTTTAAATCTATTGCCATATGGCATATTTTAATTGATTGAATGTATTACATGGCACGTTTTTATTGGTTCCATGTGATAACTAATTTTTAAAGTCATTACAAAAATATGGAGTGAATTGGTGGCGAGGGATAATTTAAATACTAAAGTAAGAAAAAAAAAGTTTAGATATCAAAATAATATATATATATATATAGTTTGAGTTCAAAGTGAACATTAAGCCTTATTATGAATATCGTACAATATATTAAAGTATACTTTTAACTACAAAAGCAACATATTCAAAGACAATATTAACACATTTAATCATAATTTTATTTAATTTTCAAAAATCTTTATTCTTATTTAATACTTAATGTACCAAAATTTTCACTAATCCAAGTATCTTAAGTTAAGCATATTTATTATTTTCTTACTACTTTTAATTATTCTTATTTTTGACCTTTCAATATAAATTATTTTGTATAAAATGCATGCAAGTCAACTAATATTACTTAGTAATTTTTTATTTATTATGTTTTAATTTTTTATCATAATATATTAAAATAAATAAATTTCACTATAAAATTATTTTAATATATTTTTTATTAATAAATATAATCAACCCGTATATCACTATAATAATATTATATAAGAAAAGTAAATAAAAAAAATCTTGAGCTTAGACTTAGCTTTTTTATTTTTTTTACATTTATTTCATGTTTCTATAAATTTATTATTCATAATCTTAACTGTTTTAAGGGGAAAAAAACCATTTTAGTAAAAAACAAAGAAAGAATCAAGAAATGCCCTGGGAATGGGATCTAGTTAAAAGAAAAAAGCCTTGGGATCCAAATTCAAGTTAAATATGATTTAATATTTAATATTATTCAAGAAAGTCTAACCGGTGTCAATAAAAAATTTTTGCCCGACAGCTCACTGGATTTTTTAATTATTCCGGCAGGTTCAATGTATGTATGTATGTATGTCAACTTGGAAAGCAATGTACTGAGGTTTCTTCTGAAAACATATTTTCTTTATAGGCAGAAGATACGAAAATATTCCTAATGCTATGATTATTCATGTATTACGGATTAGAATTTTAGTTTAGCAAATCGCGCGGTTTTAAGTGATTTTTTAGATTTAAATTTGTCTAAGACAGTTTAATTTTAAAAAAAAATAAAAATTTCCGTAAAAATTCTCTAAGATACCAAAACAAACTCGAAAAAGAAAAGAGTAATATAAAAAAATGAAAAAGCTACAAGAAAAGTAACGCATACCAAGTGTTTAAGTAAACGCTTTCAAAAATATTCTATTACTTTGAAGGTTTACAATTGAGTGAGGGGAAAGCGTTTATTTATAGTTGAGCTCCTTCAGATCTAACGATACAGATCAAATTACATCAATGGTTGAGATTTGTGCATATCTACAAAATAAGAATAACAAATTAAATCTATATATATTTGTCGCTTAGGATTTACAATAATTACTCTGGTAACTATTGTTTTATTGGCCCACCAAAACTTCAAGTAGATGAGTTTCTTCATGTATTTTACAAATTGGATCAGTTCAAGTAAGTCAAATGAGCCTCGTTTAATCAGTAGACCTCCATAAGACATTCAATAAGCAAAGATCATAAGTTTTGATCCGCGACCAGTAATACATTCACATATGGATGGCAACTTTCCATTTTCCAATTCCTTGTAATGAAGCTTGGGCTTGATGCTCTGATCTGGACAATGTTTTTAATTCTGGGTTCATATTTTCATTTCATCCTGCAATTTCAACCGTCCAAATGCCTACAAATTTGCCCAAACAACACACAGATGTTTGAGATATTTGAGCCTAAGTTTGGAGTCCCACACCAACAATTCCGGGCTGCTTGATGTTCCCTGTAATGGGCAGGGACAGGGTGGGGTTAGGCTCACACCTTGTTCCAGTTTTCAGCTGAATGGTAATCTACACCCCACATCACGTTTAGTGTTTCTTCCATGCACCAAAAATGGAACTCTTGGTTTTTACTTCATCTAAACAAAGATGGTTGATATTAAAACAAGTTGCATTGCTTGTAGGGAAGATTAATTTGATGGCAGCAAGCATATGAGCCATCCCTTTTTGGGTTGCAACAATCAATTCCAACTTACGTACAAGAAAAAAAAACAGTTCCAACTATAGCTTTGAAGTAATAATTGGACATCAACTGTTTAGGTTTATATGGTAATAGGGAAAAGTGATAAGTTTTTGTTCATATGTGAAACCAATTTCATATAATGCATTTTGCCATCATATTGACTCTCCAATTGTTGGTAATCATGCTCGGTGTCAATTAAATTTGTTGCTGGTTTTCACAAAACAGGTCAATCATATATTTATTTCGCAATTTTATTAGGCTACTGGCATATAATTGATAGAAAACAAATAAGTTAAATTAACAAATTTTAATAAAACTTACCAACAGTGATAATGATTGAACTAGAAAGTGAGATGATTGAATTTTTAATTTTTAAGGCACAAGGACTAATAGCATATAATCATTTCATTTTAGGGAAAATTTAAGCCCATGATTCATAGCTCCACGCTAGAGGTGCTCATGTGTCGGGTCAAGTTGGGCCTAAGTATAATATTAATATACTTTATATTTGTCAAGCTCGACCCGACCTGAAATATAAGTTTAAAATTTTACCCAAACTTACCCATATTTGCAAAAAATTACCTCAAACCCATTTTAGGCCCACCCATATTATTTTTAAAATTTTTAATAAAATATCCATATTGTATTATTTTAATATTTAATAATTTTATACATTTTTTATTTATTGAAATTTTTTATATAGTCATCTTAATATTATTTTAATGTTTACATTAGAGTAGTATGATATATTTAGTTTAGATTTATTTTTTAATGTGTTCTAAATTACATAATATATAGAAATAACATAATATAAAATATTATAATTTTAAAAACGGGCTGAGCTGCCCAGACTCAGGCCTTGAATGTTCAACCCCGAATTCAACTTATATTTTAAGCGAGCCTAATTTTATTTTGTCCAAACTCATTTTTCGGTTCTATTATTTTTATCTAGACTCTCTCAAATTTCGGACAGACTTTCAAATCTAGATAGATAAACCGATTCATAAACAGGTCTACTTCACGCTCTTATTGGGTATAGGGTTGCTTTTACATTAGTATAAACAAATAATTTCCATTGACAGATGAAAGAATAAGGTAAATCGAAGACTACACTTCACCTACCAATAAATGCCACCATTGATCAATTATTTTGATCTCTATTATGGTGCACATTGCACAATTTGGAGTTGGGCTATCCCTTTGTTTTTTAATCTTGTTTAAGTCTAAAGCTACCCCAAAGGGCCAAAGCTGTCTTACTCCTAACGGGAAAGCTTTCTTTCACCGGCTTCAAATCCGTCATAATTAATGTTTTTGTAGGTAGACATCATATCACAATGTATCCAACTCTACTGTCACAGTACAGAATTAGAGTTACACACTTGTGAAAGTTACCTTTTCCCTTTTTTGGTGTAGATTATATCTGATGTAAATTTATATATTTTTTACTTTTTAATGTATTTATTAAAACGATTAATAATTAACTTTTTTTTTTTACATTTTATATAACTTTTTTACTTGTCAATGTATTTTTTACTTTTCTAACGCTAACACGTTGCACACACACCATACTTTTGTTTTTTCTTTCTTCATTTTATAAAAATAGTTAATTTGTAATTTTAATTTCTAATAAGCTTAAATTTAAGATTTCATCCTTCTACATTAATTTCTAACGTAATTTAATTTTTATATTTTTATAATATTATTAATTAATTCAAATAATTAATATTATTAACTATTCAATTAAAATGTTACATGGTTATATATAATTTGAAAGTAGATTTTTAAATCTAAAAAGTAAAAATTAATTTATTAAAAAATTAGGACTAAATTCTAAAAGTACAATGTGTGTATACTTGAGAGTCATGATTGTTTGAACCGAACTGAACCGATCAGGATATTGGTCTAGAAAGAAGCATCAAATTAATTGACTCACGAATTGATACAAACTGATTGAACTATTTTTTTTTCTATGATTATGTTAATGATTTATTTAATCAAACCCTATGAACTAGGGTTTGGCTCACTCTATTATTTTTTGATCAATTAATATTTAATACATATTCAATCACCATTCACAAACTGATTTTTACATTTAATAGATGAGTTCTACATGAATATTACACATGATGAAAATTATTGTATTGAATATTAATAAATAAAAAATAATAAAATGGGTTTAACCCATAAATCAGTGACATAGTTAATTTGATCATCAATCCTAAAAAAATTATTTAAAATATATTTTAATCTTCAAATTTTTGTCTCTTCCCACCTATAATGTATTTTAACACACTCAAATTTATATTATTGATGCAAATCGAATTAATATTCAATCCATTAATTTTCACATTTTTAGCGAATATAATCAACCTAGAAACATGGAACGACCAAGTTTACGTTTAAAGTGATGAACATAAGTTACATGACATGAAAGGACCAAAGTCTAAAGGCTATATTTGACAAGCTTGCCAATATTCCCGCTCATGATAATCTCCTTATATTATTTCTTCATTAAAAAAATCATGCTCCATCTATTTTCATGGAATCAAATTATCTATAGCTTCTCTCCACGTTCTCTAATCCAATTTTGATTCTGTTTTACTGAACAATGTTCGTATTGTCGGTTGAAACTTTAAAGTCTGTGTTCATTTGATCTTCAAATCCATCCAAAAGAGCATCATTTCATCTCATAAAACTCAGATCCTTTCACATGCTTATAGTTTTGCACATATCAGCTACCATAAATGGAAGTTCCAAGCTTGTTTAGAGTCTAGAGCTAAATGCAACGAGGTTTCCACTTGGTGGCCATTGAAATTTGCCAGAAGAAAAGACTGGGGTAAGTTTCTCTATATCTATTTAGTTGTATTTGTTTCAGTAAAAGGTTAAAGGGGATGGTATTTTCAGCAAAGTTTGTAACTTTAAATGGGTTTTGTCTATCTATCTATCAATCATCTACGGGTGCTACAGCTGTTTCCAGAATGAAGTTTAATATTGATAAAAGAAATAGATAGGGAGTCAGTAACAATGATAGACACAGTAACAAGGACAAGGGATGATGTAATCAAAATGCCGGGTTTTTTTAATCTAAAAAGACAAAAGTACATTTGGATTCATCTCATGGGGATTACTGCAGCACATGGGGCTGCCCATCTTATGTTCATATAGTCTTCATTTACAATAAATAGGGTCTGTTAACAGTTCTGAATGGTCTAATGGAGATGGGTAAATTGGTTTTGCCTTGTCTTCTTTCATTTGTTTCTGAGTTACTACCAAACAAACTCCATTATTAAAGAAAATAATAATATAAGAGCAACTTTACCTTTCCTTTACTGCAAACTTAAAAAAAAAAAAAAAAAAAAAAAAAAAAAAACCTTTCCGAGCTTTATTAAGCAAAAGAAAATGAAAGGTTTTACTATGCTTCAGTTAGAAATCTGAGAAAGAGAAAGGTGTGGTCTTGTGGGGTATAAGTTAATTCATTGTATTTGGCTGTTGGTGGTGATATATCATTCTCTTCTAAATGCAACTGTAGTTGCATCACATGATTTTCTTATTTTGTTCTCTTTCTTAGCCTGCACAAAACATTGGTTGGAAACTATTGCATTTGCTTTTATATTATAAATATATATGTATTACACTTATATTGATTTTTTCTGATTGTTTTTATCTTCTGCTTCTTTGTCCATAGGGGTTAATTCTGTAAGAGGGTTCAAAGTTTGGTTTTTTTTTTTTTGGATTAAAAATTGAGGAAGGATGAAGTATCAGTTTCTTCCACTTTTCATCAACCATAAAAATAATATTATGTAAAAGAAATGAGGGCCCTTGAGCATTTAAGAATTCTGTCTGTATAGTTATAGCGTAGCTGAACTTCAATCCTGTTTAAGATTCCATAAATTTTCTATTAATTGAAGTCTGGGTGTCACTTGCCTTCTTGTTTTCTTACTTTCCGTGAGGACTTGATTAAGATGCGCATAGCTTTCAAGGAGTTTGGGTGGAGGATGTTATAGAGGTATGGAAGCCATGTGGGTGAATGAGACATGCTTTTTATCTCCTCTATTTGCGGGTGTGTAATAGAGGGATAGCCTGGATGTCCTTGGAAATTTCATCTTGAAAGTTCTCTTATTTTTTTTCCTTGTTTAAAATTATTTCTTCCAAATTCCCGGTGTTGGATTGTGCCACTTATGTTTGGCATATTGTCTCAGTGTTTATCAGCAGCTAAATTGGGTTCACTGGCAAGAAACTCTTGCTGAAAATTGAAGTATAATTATCATGGATCTTGAGTATGGCAAGTTCCCGGATGCTTCAAAGGTTTGTGCATTTAACTTTCAACCTGATAGCACAAAGTGCATATACATCCATAAACTATTTTAAGTTATTGGTGATTTAGATTTTGTATTTAGGAAAATAAGTAGGATTAAATTATTTGGTTGAAGGAATTATGCTGTTAACAGTTGGTGGGAGAGTAGCTTATTCTGGAATTGTGTTGCAGAAGGGTTCTTGGAAGACAGCATTGCTTTTCGCATACCAAAGTCTAGGTGTGGTTTATGGGGATCTGAGTACTTCCCCTCTTTATGTCTACAAGAGCACATTTGCTGAAGACATTCAACACTCAGAGTCAAATGAAGAGATCTTTGGTGTCCTATCCTTTGTTTTCTGGACTCTTACTTTAGTCCCCTTATTCAAGTACGTGTTTGTGGTTCTTCGAGCGGATGACAACGGAGAGGGTAAGCATTTAAGCAACTGTATTGTCCATATCATTTAGCCATTAAGCTGAAACCTTTTATTGATTGCAGGAGGGACTTTTGCACTGTATTCTCTGATATGCCGACACGCAAATGTCAGTCTTCTGCCCAACAGACAGGTTGCTGATGAAGCAGTCTCTACATATAAACTTGAGCACCCTCCAGAGAAAAGGAGCAGCTCAAGAGTAAAAGAGTACCTTGAGAAGCATAAGGTCTTGCACACTGCTTTATTAATCTTGGTTCTCCTAGGCACTTGTATGGTGATTGGAGATGGCGTTCTCACTCCAGCAATTTCAGGTAAACCTCCTAGCAGTTGGTTGCTTAAATTTGCAACTAATTTTTTTTAGTCACCGACTAATTAATGTATACTTCGATATGTAGTTTTCTCTGCTGTCTCTGGCCTCGAGTTATCCATGTCCAAGGAGCATCACCAGTGTAAGCTCCTGAGCTTACTATTCTAGATATTCTCATATGTAAATAGCATTGAAGCCTCTGATGCTATAATGGGGCCAAACCTTTTCTCATATTAACTAATTAAACAGTTATCTGATTAATGCGAACTTTCAACAGTAACTTGTCCTTTCTTTTAGTCTAATCTGGTCCTCTCTTCTTTTCTGTTTGACGGGAAGGTGAATGATGAATTTGGTTTTAACTGCTTCTGAAATAACGAGAGACCAAAGAAAAAACAGAAGTTATGAGATTTTTGAAGAAAATTTTGTATTTGATCACATTTTTGTATATAATTTGCAATACCTTAAGGGGAAATAAAACATTACTCTCTTGGTAAATTCTTTTCCAGATAAGGAGACATTTACCCTCTTTTCTTTTCACTGGAATGATGGATTTGATATCTTTTTTGCAGCTTCATGCATGAGCATACAATATATTGCACTTATACGAAAGATGCTTTCCACACTGATTTGCATGGAATTTAATTTCAGACTTGGCTTTTAAACAATAAGCTGCATTTTTCAGTCTATTATTTTCTTCCATCCTTGGGTCCTGTTGGCCTTCCATATATTACATTCCTCTTTTTTTTTTCAAGTTATCTATATTCTGCCCCTTTATCTGACATTCATGCTATCTCTTTTGCAGATGCAGTTATTCCAATCACTTGCTTCATTTTGGTGTGTCTTTTTGCACTTCAACACTACGGTACGCATCGGGTCGGATTTTTATTTGCTCCCATAGTGTTAACATGGCTACTTTGTATCAGTGCCCTTGGCTTATACAATATGATCCACTGGAACCCACATGTCTATCAAGCTCTTTCTCCATATTACATGTTCAAATTCTTGAAGAAGACAAAGAAAGGTGGATGGATGTCTTTGGGAGGCATACTTCTCTGCATAACAGGTGAGTTTAAATACAGATAAATATGGTCAATTTTCATCCTCATTATGTCCTTGGCCACTTTGCCTTTGATAGGTTCAATGTAATCTTCTTAGCTCAAAGTAATCCATGCATGGGACATAAGTTAAAATTTGCCCATTTTTAAGGTTAGTTCACAGTTACAAGAAGATCATTATTTGACATTATTAGATTATGTTGGCAAAATGGAGAAACCTTTTCCGAGTAATCATACAGTTAACCCTGCAAATGAATATCCGTATCCTTAGTAAAATTCAAAAATTATACTCACGCGAAACTCAAGGCTGGCCATGGATCCTATCATTCAAGCTAAACATCTCAGCATGATCTGATTTGCAAGGTCCCTTTATACTATCTGCTGTTATATCCAAATAACAAGAATTATGTCCTGTATCTTTTTATTTTTCAGTCTTCAAGCAAAGTCATCAGAATACCATCTGAAATTTGTTGAAACTAGAGATATATCGATAACTAATACCATAGCTTAACTTCATTGTGACAACTTACAACCAATGATTGCCAATAGTATACCTGATTATCCATGCAGGCTCGGAGGCAATGTTTGCTGATCTTGGTCACTTCTCTTATGCTGCAATTCAGGTAACTCAAACACTAATACCTTGTAAATTTTGATTTGATGGTTACTGATTCAATTTGAGTTCAAAGTCGGCTACTAAATTGAAATTTAACCTTTGTCTTGCTGCAGACTGCTTTCACCTTTCTGGTTTATCCAGCTCTTATATTGGCATATATGGGTCAAGCTGCTTATTTGTCTCAACATCATCATACGAGTTACCACATCAGTTTCTATGTCTCGGTTCCAGGTATACTCCCATCATCTGTTTACAAAACCAACAAAAAATGGTAGGAAGTTGACTGATGAAATAGGAAATGTAAATTTCAAGTCTAATCATTGACCTCCCTTTTACACCAAGAGCTAAGAAATAGTCTGAAAGATTGACTGATGTGTCGGCAGGATAACACCATCTTAGTTTATCATGTCTCCCCAGCTTAAAAGGGTTGCAGTATCTCTCTGTTGGGTACATATCTGAATTCATGGTTGTAGACAAATAAACTTGACCGCATCACTCTTTTTGTGTGTGTGTGTGTGTGTGTATACAGAAAGTGTGAGATGGCCAGTGTTAGTAATAGCGATTCTGGCTTCTGTTGTGGGAAGCCAAGCAATCATTAGCGGAACATTCTCGATCATCAATCAGAGCCAATCACTTAGCTGTTTTCCTAGAGTGAAGGTTATTCACACCTCCGACAAGATACATGGCCAGATTTATATCCCTGAAATAAATTGGGTGCTCATGATCCTTTGCATCACTGTGACTATTGGATTTAGAGACACAAAACACATGGGGAATGCATCAGGTAAGTTTGAACACTTAATGCATTGCAGATAATAATTCTTTAACATAATACGAATTTCCATTTTCTTATTCTTTTGGAAGATTTTTCAACTGGCCTCTACCTATAAACTAAACTTCAGCAGGAAAGGGTTTGAGGAATTAGATCCTTCTTTTATGTTAGATGAAAAAAAGAAGTTTGATGCATTATTAAAGTTATGCTCTTATTGGTAACAGGGTTGGCAGTGATGACTGTGATGCTGGTGACAACATGCCTCATGTCCCTCGTTATTATCCTCTGTTGGAACAAACCTCCCGCTGTAGCTCTTCCCTTTCTTCTTTTCTTTGGTTCTATTGAGTTGCTTTACTTCTCAGCTTCACTCACCAAGTTCACAGAAGGTGCTTGGCTTCCTATTCTGTTGGCCCTTTTCCTCATGACAATCATGTTTGTATGGCATTATGCCACCATTAAGAAATATGAATTTGATCTCCACAATAAGGTGTCACTAGAATGGCTATTAGCATTGGGTCCAAGCCTAGGAGTTGCTCGAGTACCCGGTATTGGCTTAGTTTTTACTGATCTCACCTCAGGCATCCCAGCTAACTTTTCTCGTTTTGTCACTAACCTTCCAGCCTACCACTGTATCCTCGTCTTTGTATGTGTAAAGTCAGTACCTGTCCCTTTTGTTCCCCCAGCTGAGCGTTATCTAGTGGGCCGTGTTGGTCCTGCTGCTCATAGGTCTTATAGGTGCATTGTTCGTTATGGATACCGAGATGTACACCAGGATATTGATTCTTTTGAAACGGAGCTAGTTGCCAGACTGGCTGATTTCATCCGCTATGATTGGCATCGGAGCCAGCACACTAGTCCTTATGCTGAAGAAGATGCTTCCCACTCTAATGAATCATCAAGTGAACGTAGATTAGCAGTAATAGGGACAGTAGCATTTTCTGGCACACCAGGTTATGGAATTGAGGAAAGTGTGGAACCAGCAAGTGTATCTATTGGATTCTCAACAGTAGAGAGTGTGACGGATGTGATTGAGATGCAAGCTGTGGGTGCGGGAGCTGTTGAAAGAAGAGTTAGATTTGCGATTGATGATGATGACTCCGAATCTGATGTGCAAACCAAAATGTATGTTCAGTTGGAAGAAGAGCTGAGGGATCTGATGACAGCCCAAGAAGCAGGGACTGCATTCATACTAGGACACACACATGTTGAAGCAAAGCAAGGATCTTCTATTTTAAAGAGAGTGGCCATTAATTTTGGGTACAATTTCTTGAGAAGGAATTGCCGCGGGCCAGATGTTGCACTTAAGGTGCCTCCAGTATCTTTATTAGAGGTTGGCATGGTTTATGTGGTGTAAGCTTCCCATCTCATGTAACTAGTTTTTGTAGCTTATTTTATATACATAAACATAAATATAATGAAGTGAAAGAAAGAAAGAAGGCGTACTTGCTAGTTCGAGCTGGTCTGTAGAGAAAGATATAATTTGTTTAAGAGAGGGGGATTCACCTCTTTCTTTATGTCAGATGATGCTATACACATGAAATTACTATATATCAAAGTGCATATTAAGTCTTAATACCATTTCTCTATTTCCACGACAGCGTTTTCACTCCCTACCACGTGTTACCGTATAGTGCGTTAATATCAAGAGAGAAAATTCACTGCCAACGCAAAATAGTCAAGCTTAAGGTACAGCATTACTGAATCAGATATCTTCGATCAACTTTGAAATCAGGGTAGATAACATCATGATCATAAAGTAGATCCGCAAATCCACACATCAACCGTGTATTAGAATTGATCTTAAATACAAGTGTTCACATCATCTACAACCAAAACTGAATTCCAATGAGCTGAATCAAAAGCTATATTTTAACCGAGAGGTGCTTTTATAATAAAACTGTGAATTCCGTTGAACCAAAACACTAAGAAACCTTTTTGATTGGTGTAAACCATGTTGAAGAGATGCTCATGTTGCTCGCTTGGACTTGGATTTGGACCGACTCAACTACTTTACAGTATTCTCATTATGATCTATATTTTTTTTCTCATACAATGGAGACTTCAAATACAGATGTTTTATTTAGAACCGCAATCTGAACCGGTAATATATAAAATCAAACTCTGATTATAGCACTGAACTTTTTTATTATTCTTTCAAAGGAATACATCTAAATTTGGTTTATAGTGTTCCCTACACAAAATACTATTACATGATCAAAACTGCACACCAGTCTCTTTATAGTAACTGTGGAACAAGAAGGCAGCAGGCAACATCTTGTACGAAAGAATGCTTACAAATCAAATAATATACCAAGAGGAAAAGAAACACAGCATCAGATACTACTTGGCAGACAACAAAGACTTTCATGAAATTTTAATGTTAAGCCAGTCCAGATAGAGAAAAGTGTACAAAACCTGATATTTTTCTCCTCCATTTGCGTTCTGTTCCTTCGTATTTTACATCCCAGTTGAGGATGTCCGATTTATCCTCTGTGCACCCAATTTGGGAGCAGCTGCTCTATTTCCTCTGCCTCTTCCCGCTGATAAAGGTTTTGCCTTGGTTGTCGGAGGGGGAGCAGCAATAGCTGCCCAGGGATCATCATCATCAACTGCTCCAGCTGTTTTCACATTCAATGGTCTAGAAGCAGATTTTGGAGGAGGAGCTGCAATAGAACCCCACAAATCATTGTCTTCATCTTTAGCCGCCTTCACTGTGCTTTTTGGTCTCAAACTTGTTGAAGCTAAAGCATAGAAACAAAAAAAACATCCACCCGAAATGTAAATCTTCAAATTTTCACAAATATCTCATTAAACAAGCATATCTAATGACTTAATGACCAATATCCCTGAGAACTGATTGCTGATAAATTCTTAAGGCATTTCCAGTTTCAGCTACATGTAAATAAGAGTTCTAACAAATGCTCTTAGGGCAAGCTTTAAGTTTAGCTAATATATTATTTGTAGTAAATATGTATTAATAGTTGATAACTTTGTTCATTGTTTCCAATGCATGGGATAAGATAAGATAATATTACATAAAGTAATTTTAATGAGAGCCCTTGAGGATCTCATTGAAGAAAACTTTAAATAATGACATTTCTGATTAAGGGCAACTATTTTTTTGTTTTTTGGCCAGAGATTAAGGGCAAATCTAGATCATCTATGGTTATTCACATCCTTATTCAACTAATTTTAACATGTTTACAATGACTGTTCATGCATATAGAAAAATGTAAATGCATCACATATTTTCCCATCTTGGACCATAAACATTAAGACTAGAGGTTTAATTCCTACATTCCAGAATTGAATGGAGAATACTACCTTGTGGTTTAGGCTGTGAAACTGATTGTGAAACAGGACGCTTCTGAGCTGCCTGAATATTTGCCAAGGCTGGAGAAGGCTTTGGCTCGTCAAGAGGTTCAATATCATCCCATCCATCTTTGTCACTGTCATGTTCTTCATGAATGCCATTTTCAATTTCTCCCCATCCATCAGTTGAAGTAGGAGATGGAGGCATTGGTTGATCTGCAAAATCTGTACCGGAACTTACTCGGTGGACTGGTGCTGTACTTGGAGTTTCTATTAGTCCTAAGATTGTCATAGAAAAACAACATTAGAGTGGAACTATTGAATGAACACAAAATATAATCAGACAAAAGTGAAGACCAAAGGTGCAGCATAATATTAACTTATTTCCAAAATAATAGGTACAAAATTTTATAAGTCACATAATTGCAAGAAATACCTGAGCTGGCTGTAGAGGCTGTGGTAGTTGCAGGTGTGACAGAATTTGCGGTAGCAACTGGAGCTTGATCAGAAGCTTTGCCTTTAAGAGTTAAGGAACTCATGGCCCATCTGCAAGGTTAGAATTTTAGCAGTCAAAAACCAAAATTACATCCTAGGAAAAGAGAACTGACATTACCCATCAAGTGGCTATAAAAAAAATTCTGGACATGCCTTTATAAATCATTTAACTATTTAAGCTAGATGCTTAAAAATTAATGCACCTTACAAGAAAACAAATTGTAACACACAAGTTTTCAAGGTCATTGATTCCATGTGAACCATCTTGTTGTATGGTAACAATCAATATGGCCCTCCTACAGCAAAAATTCTCAACTTACCCCAGTAAACTAGCATTTCCAGGCATTGATGAAATCCCTAAACTTCCAGCACCAGAAGTATCTTCAGCATTACCCTAAGAACAAAGCACAAAAACATTAACATAAGAAAATACTATACTATAGATGATAGCAAAATTTCTTAGAACATACCTTCAATATTTAAATTTCAATTTTCTTACGCTTGTATAAAAACTATAGTTTGATCCAGATAATACTACTAATAATACCACAATGTTTGATATGCCTTCACTATTGGCTGAATCAAAACATCCTCACCAGAACTTAAGACAAAGAATATATAACAATGAGAGATAAACACATAAAAGCAGCAAGATATATTTTGAATCGAAAAGAACACATAATTAGTTATATATTGCTTGAATGCTTGAAATGTCTAATAGCCATACACTAGTTAACAGCAAATGGAAGAAACCACATCAACAGTTGCAGAACCAAGAGCTACAAACATTATTAAGAAGTTTTAGCCTTGGTTCATAACATGATTTACTGCTTAAAATCAACAAAATATGAGCTGCAAAGGGTTTCATTAAGGATGGAAAATTTATACTTGATGCATCAGAATGCTGATCAAGAAAATAAGAGAAAGTTAGAGATAATAAGAAATAGCATTTAATTGTGAGCTTGACAGCACTGAAACTATAGTAAGTTTGCATTTGCCTAAGTTCCATGAATAGAAATAGAGATGCAAAGGCATCTTATAGCTCACCTTCTCATTATACTGCTTCACTATCTGTAAAAATTGATCAACTGCTTGAAATGCCTTTGACCTTACATCACTGTTTAAGAGGCAAGAGAGTACATTCTTCATGTACACTGATGAATAATAAAAAAAAGTTGACAAGAAATAAACTGATCAAGAATAACATAACCTGTCAGGATCAATGATAAGTACAACAATATTTGGAAGAATCCGGGTAGCAATCTCAGTCATGTCATAATAAGAACTAGTGGCACATAAAGCCATAACTCCTGCCACAACATAATTTCATGTTAGTTTGATGACAACATAAAAACAAGAACATGAATGCTTTAAAAATCAAAGAAAGCACATTTAAAAAACCAAGAGTATCAGAAACTAGCCATAAACATGTATACCTGCTCCTCGGGCAGGAGAGAAAGTATCACGCAATGCACGGACCGTAAATGCATTGATCAAAACTCTCTTCCGTGTCTACAATTTTGGAGCAAGAGAGGACAATTTTTAACAGGACACAATTAATTGAACTTTAACAAGGAACAGGTAATTTAAAATATTCAAGAAGGATTAGCCAAGAATCAACTAACCCCTTCATTTAGGTAGCTTGCAATGTTTCCCAATAATATGGTGGTATTTGTTCTAATTGCAGGCTCTTCATCAACCTGCACAACATTGCCAAAACGTACATAAGAACATGACCTTAAAACAGAAAAAATCATCAAACAAATTAAAAGAGAAACTTACATTCTCATAATAGTAATGTATTGGTGATTTTCATATGGGAAATTAGACACAACTCCAACACTAATATTTTAAGCTGAAACCAGTTAACCTTTTTATCCAGTTATATAATATACTTCACTGTCAATTAAGACAATCTCCACCATGGCATGGCCTTTTGTTTGTTAGGTGCAAACCAAACCAATGCATGGCAGTTGGGTGTTGGACCCATACCTATTTCTTTTCTTTAATATTTTCAACGCAATCCATATAAGTGTTATAGACAACAAAACATTCCTTTGTTATTAACTATCAGAAATATATGAAGAAAATAATTTAATCAAAATGATATTTAAATCCATAAATTTAAAATTTGCAAAATAAATTTAGTATAATTTTTAGTTAGATGTGCAATAAATTAACGGTTTATTATAATTTATGAATTTGCAGGTTCAACTTGATGTAAATATAATAATGATTTTATTATAAACTGGTCATGCAGGTCTAAGGTTATAAAAATAGAAACTTGTGGTTGTTCTGTTTTCTAAGATTTCCCTTGCAAAATGATGGCGATGAAACTCATATAAACTAACCAGAAAAAGAACATAGAATAATACTACAACACAATATGATGCCCACCTGTAACTTGGAAAGATACTTCAGTAATGAGCCTGACAAAGTACGTTGTGAAAGCTGCAATGGAGATGAGACAGCAAAACTTAGAACGGACTCAAATAACATTTTTACATAAAAATAGTAATATATCACGAAGCTTAAAGAAAATATACAACGAAGCAAGATTGCAAGATCATGGAGATAATATAGCAGCACGGGAATTAAACTCACAAGCTCATAACAAACTCAAACTCGAGTTCGTTGATTTTCTTTTTCCTTTTTTCAGTACTTCTTCCTCCTCCATTGTATTTGAAACAACATAACAAGCAATTGAACTTCACACACAAGACCTTAAACAAAACCTAAGACGATTGGCATATAACAGGGAATATGTTCCCAAACTCAATTTATCTTATTGGTACTCATCTGAAAATCCTAAATTTTAGCAGTGGTCGCTAAGGAATATGTTCCTGAACTCAATGGATCACAATTAGTTAATGAAATCCATCTTCACATTGTCTCCTAGTTCCAACATCTTTTGACTAAAGTCAAGTAAAGAAAAGTTTATAAATTTTACTGGTTCCTCGAATTGCAAGCTTGTAAGATTAGCAAAGTAACTTGAATAAGTCACCAACATGACTGGTAACACTATACTCTCTCCAAAGAGAAATGACTAAGAGATAGATGACGAGCCAAAGTAGAATTCCCTGCTTTCAAGGCTCAGCTGGATGGACTTGAGCATACCTTAGGAGCCAATATAAGCATGGACTTGAGAGTCAATTCTCGGAGAAAAGCAGACGTGTCTGCAAATCCAGTAGCAACATGGGGGTAGACCTAGTTGTAAAATTTTAAACCAACAGTTATTAATTTGCAATATTATCAGGAGTTTGAAATAAGCAACTAAAATCTGCTCGAATGAGGGAGTAACATATGTGCCATGGATTGCATACTTGCTCATCAACAACTTGAGCAGATAAAGATTCTCCGAATTGATCAATATGCTGTAGGAGAGCAACTCGGACAGCTCGGTCATTAGAAGCAAAGAGCTTCACAATTGTAGGCAGTACCTACACCAGAGAAGCCAAGATATTATCCAGTCAGCCAAAAGTAATAGAGCAGAAATTACATGTTTAAACAGAGTTGGATTTTATATTTAAATCAAACATAAAATCATATGTTTAAAGTAAACAAGAAATAAACAGTAGTATGACCTTCAGACTAAATTCTTCAGCAGAAAGCCAAGAACCCATTTTCAACAGTGCAGTCAAAGCAGGGGCAGCAGCTGAACCAAATTCAAGGGCAGAGGCTAACAAAGGAAGTAACTGCAAAGCAAGTTATGAAATCATAAATTGGCTGTTGAAACCATGGATGATTTGTCTTAGTTAACTTATCACACTCAAGTTCCAAAGGTTGCACCTTCTTCAACACAATTGGGCGAGGAAGCTGCTCTGATAAATTAGGAAGCTTACGAAAGAAAGTATCCTTCTCAACACTGTCTTTCAAACTAAGAATTTCCATGAAATGTATGGTGTCCACCAACTTATTTTGGAAATATTCTGGCAATAAAAGTATTTTAGAATGTGGTATTAGCACAAAGCAAAAACATGATGGAGAAGAAGGAATTTTCAAAACAAATACACCATGGGTGGAAACATATGCAAAAAGATCACACACAAAAGGCATCAATTTCACAAAGCAGACTTCAGAAGAACCAAAGAGAAGCACCATATAGAACAGAGAGCTCCAGATCGAACCTTCTGATAAAGGAAAATTTATTACAATAACGAGGGACTGTGAGATTGCTGTTTCTAAGCCTAAAGCTTTCAGCATAACTTCACTTTCAAGAAGTGTACCATCTCTCTTCATCATCTCATATCATTCCCCAATACAATTTTGTATGGATAGGGGATGAAATCAGGACTATTTTCCTCTTTAATCTCCCAATGCTTCCCATAAAGTAGTAATAACCAAACATAAAGGACTATATGTACATAAAATGTTTCAACTGTTGTTCAGAGGTAGAACTGATCCTAAAATATAGAGTCCACAACCAAGAAATAATAGAATGAAGACAACATATCCACGAAAACAGCTTGACTAATTTACTCTGTGGTCTGTGCCACTCCAAAGAGGTCATTAATTAGGTTAGTTGGTCCAAGATTGAAGATAAAAATCTCATGCTTATAAAGCAGACTGCTTTGCTGGATGTCTCACACTTCTGGCAAAACTACAAGGACACAAAGCAAAAGGCACTTACCACTGTTTTCTATAAGCTTTGATGTATTCAACCTGCGAGAAGGCATGGAGCTCAAGAGCCGCTGATAATCTGGAAGCAGAGACTGTGAGACAAGAAATTAGGCAGATAAATACTAAAACGAACCTTGCAAAGGATCAAAGCAAAAGCACATATAAGTGCTATTGCTAACTGAGGAATGCAACTACCAATAATAACTATAAATTTGAAATACACTACACTCATTTCAAATAGCAATAGTAATGTAACTACAAACCTTTGGAATAGAGGCAGTGTTGCGCAGCTCCTCAGTTTTTCCCAACTTCATGCCAGAGAAAATCTCGTAAATAAGACATCCTACCAAATTTTTTAAAAAATTTGTTCATATTGCATAGAAGATCAGACAGGAAAAAGAAAGAAACAAAAATATCAGATAAAGAACTGAAAGTGAACCAAATCACAGATATGTCATGGTTGTTATCTTTCATTCCACTAGTCTGCTTTAGATACATGCATAAGTCAATACAATTTTTCTGAATGCCATTGTAACACACAGATCGCATAAACAACAGCTGAGAAGGTTTTTCAAATTTTGAAACAAATCTAAACTTATAAGCTCAAGCAAATGAATGCCCACTAGCAGCATAGCCAAATGAACATCAAAAGCTATGTACTCTCTGCTCCTGCATCACTCTCAGTCAACACTAGCATCTAACAGAGATGAAAAATAGTCAGTATCAACTCCAAACCCATGCAAGGAAACATACTCTTCTCCTGATGAAACTTCATGATGTAAAAACACCTAAAAGATCAATGTGAAAAGAACTGGATGCTCAAAGAATTAGCACAATTTAGCTGTTTACTCATCAACCTACCTAACTTATTACACCAGTATATCAAAAGAAAAAATTGCAAACTTACCCAAACCCCAAGAATCAATAGCCCATGGTGGAGATTTTCTGATTGTGGCCCAGTCGCACTTTGCCAGCTCTGTTGGCTTGTATTGTGATCCAACAAGCCATTCATATTGCTGATGGAAACAAAGGATTAAATTCAATTATCCACAGGCAATTTTGACAACAAAGAATGAAAAGTTGATCTTGAAAATCCTAAAAAGATGAGAGAGAAGACAAAGAAAGAAAGACTGGTCTGCAGAAAGGATTCCATAGCATAGTAGCATATGATGGAAAAAATGAAAATATATAATATAGAAAATGCATGATAAAAAATTATACAACAATTGAATATAGCATTTCACCTATGTAATTAGATACAGAAAAAATACATAGATTGAAAGGATCCTGAATTTAATATGGAAAGTTAATTCCAATGTCAAAATTGAATGAGAAACAACTTCACTTATATGGCCTCTCAGTTACTTTATGGGTCGCATCTCTAATGATCCATTCAGAAAAAAATAACCTTGCTCTTCTTTAAGAAAATATGTAGACTTCATTCCATAAATACCTACTTGGATTTGAAGATTAAATAGTATATATGTTATATTGAGATTCAAAATAGTTGAAAACACTTGCTCACATCCAAACACAAGCATTACCAGCATCGGTCCTGTAGCAGTTGCATTGGCCCCATCATATTCTGATAGAACATCAAAAGCATATAGCTTCCAGTCCAAGGTCTGCGTTACAACAACACTTGACAAACAAACATTGCCATGAACCTGTACCATCCAAAGCTAGTGAAAAGAGTGATCTTGAAAGAGATAACAGTGGGTTAAAAATAAAGAAATTGCAGAATCACATTTAGTAATTAACATTCATTCCATTGAATGTAGTGCAATTCCCCTAAGATAAGAACTGCTAATCGCTCTCACTCAATCATGACTAATTCAAGTACAAGAAGAAAATCCTTTAATTACCTTAGCAAACAGGTTTCTGCATGACTGCAATTTTTTAGAATTTCAATGAATAAAGATGTAATTGGAAGAGTTCCAAATACTTACAAGTTTGCAGTCGTTATTTAAAAAGCTCACAGCTTTAGCAATTTGGTGGAGCCCCCAAGCATAATATTCATCCCTACCAACAAAAGAAATCACAATCTAAAATTATTATGGCTTTAAACAACAAATTAAGTTCATCATATTATATGTATGATGGCATCAAGGGGGAAAATACAATTTCCAATAAAGCATAATTTAATTCCAATATAAGAAACTAAATGTGTATTCATTCTGGGAATCAGGAAAAGCAAAATAACAAACACAAGCAAGAGACTTAGCACAGTTAAGAAAATATACCTTTGTGTACCTTCTAAACCGAGTTCCTTGATCTTCTCTGATAATGGCATAACAGGCTCCGTGACAAAATAGATTGTAACTTTCGAACTAGAACCATCAAAAGATTCAACCTCAGTACTATGAAGAAATGACAAGATATTCGGATGCCTCACCTGCAAAAAGAAGCAGAGAAACTCATTCCGAAGTTCAGAATCTAGAGACTACACAAACACAACTGAGACTCTAGTTTCATCTTCCAAAACGCAAGAGAAAGAAAAGAAGCAAAAAGGGTATCTTTCACACAGAAAGAAAATAAATTCTGAAGAAATAACAAGTAACTATCTAATCTTTTCGGATCAGAACACGCAGGAATGGAGTTGTACAAGAAACAAGTATAGAAAACTAACAGTAATATGCAATTCTAGAGATTGGGTTATTCTAGCAAAAGCCATAACGAGACAGAACACAGAGGAAGCAATTGGAATAGAAAGGCAAGGAGCAAGATGAAGTAGTTACAGTTCGAAGACGCTTGACACCATTTCGACCAGCAGCTAAATGGCCGTCCTGCGGATTACTTCCGGAAAGAGAAAATATAGAAACCGGAGATCCATCGTCCTGAAATGATTAAAGAAAGAAAAGAAAGAGATCGAAAGGTTTATGAGAGCTGAAGGAAGAGATTAAAAAGGGATGGAAATAGTGGGGAAGTAGTAGTGCCTTGGAGGTGCCGCGAAAGTGAGACCAAGAGCCCCAAGCAGAAGGGTAAGGATCTCCAATGTTGTAAGGTAGATCCTTGAGCCCTGCTCCAGATCCGCCTACCACTCCTTTCAGGAATTTCAACATCTTTTTTCTTCGATGATCTGTGAATAGAGAGATGGACAAAAAGATGAAGAAGAAGAAGGAGGAGGTTCCAACTTCCAATTCGATTCGATCTGCCAATATTTTCTTTTATTATTGTTATTTAAAAAAATAAAATAAAAATAGAACCCTATTATATAATTCTTCAGTTACATTCAGTCGATGTTCAAAGAGGTTTGATTCTGTACTTCGCGGTTTCACCATGCTCTGCCGCATCATCCTTCATTTCTCCATTTTCCAAACTCAATGACGGCAAAACTGGGCCAGGACATTTCTGATGGGCTTCGACCTCTTGTGGAATTTTGGAGAAGGTCGACGGAAATTTAATTTGACTTTGCCATTCACTGGTGTGACTAAAATCTATAAATAGCACGTCCCATTTGTCAGTTTTTCACAGATTTTTCTGAATTTGAATTTCCATTTGTACCATAATGGCTGCCCCTTTTAGATAAAAAGTACATGTGCTCAAAATACAATAAAAATGAAGGATTTTTCAATGGTTTAATGTTGTGGTAATACGAAAATAAAAGTGTTTCGTGAGTTTTTATCACTCATATGCCCAAGTCGTATATGTCATAATTTAGTGATGTTAGAATCTAGATCAGTTGATGATGACACTGATGCAGCTCCCATAACTATTGAACCATCCAGAATATAAATAACTTATTTTAAATGTCTGTGCATCACAATCATAGGACTCGAGAATATTTTTAGCACTTCACCTTTACCGGAGCATCTAAAGCCTTTCTTGTCTTAAGTACTTAAGGAAATTAAGTGTTTCTTTTTTTCTGGTCCAAAGTACTTAAGGAAATCAAGTATTCCATTATTTCTGGAATGTATCGAACATTTGACAAGGTTTTGAAATGCCGTCAAACAATTTTATATGAATTGTGCCAATCCCCACAGCTTAGCATGCGAGGTCATCTCTCATTAGCACTAAACTAGAACACCTTTTATATGTTGAAAGAAATCTTTGAAGATGTTAATGTAAAATGTAGCAGCCATATCAAGAATTCGCCTCTTACCAGTGCAAGAACCGGATACTACCAAAGTGAACCCAACATCATTTGAAGGTTCTACATCAATCACATTTGTACAATCATTCTACTAATGCAATTCTGCTTTATCATTCATTTGTGGACAATATTTCTTTATGTTCCCAAACTTCTTATAGTAATAACATTATATTCTTTTCTTAAACTACGATCTGGGATGAATTTTGCTTGATTCTCCTCTTTTTTATTTGGATCTCCCTTGAGCAATCAAACAATAGCCTTGATTGTTTTCACCTACCTTACCAATGAATTTCGTTCTCAACTCATTAGAACCTAAGGCATTTTTCACCTCCTCAAGAGAAACATCATCATGACTATACAACATAGTGTCAACGAAGTTCTCATATGAGCTATGTAAAGAACACAAATCAATCAAAACTTGATCTTCATCATCGATTTTAATATTGATATCATTGAGATCCATAATAATAGAGTTGAACCTACCTCCATCTTTAAGATGTAAAGATGTTGCTTCAGGTAGACATTATCAATAACTTCGTCATGAAATAGCCATAAACCAGATGCAACGATCTCTTCGGATACCTCTCGTAATACTTCATCGCTTAGGTATAATAGAATATCATTATGTGCTTTCTTCAGTATCTCGTCTTTCCGCTCTTTCGAAAGTGTGTTTAGTAATTGTCTCTACCAAACAACATCTTAAGCAATCCTTGTTGAACAACATTTCCTGCATCTTGATGCACCATAATACGAAACTATTTTTACTGGTGAATTTCTTGACTTCGTATTTAGTCGACAATACACCTGCAGCGATATCAACATTTTAAGTAACAAAAAAAGATCATGAGCATAACCACTTTGCAAAGACTACAAAAGCAATTAAAACGGAGCTTCGAATATTCCAATTTTTTTGGAATAGATTGTACTAAATATGTCAATACAACCACAACTTAATTTATTGAGAAAAAATAGGATAAACCAGAAGAAATAATGTGCAAAAAAAAAAAAAATAAATTATGAGACAAAAATATTTTTGTGATTTAACTTTAAAGTCTACCTCTACAAACAAAAACGAAAAAAAAAGCTTGGGTGAAAATTACGAGTGTTTTAACACTCAAAACATAATTCAAAAAACTTACTAGTGGCATCTGAAAAATACCTAAAAACTATTAAACCATTGATGTCAAATTAACCACCACAAACTAATTCACTCTGAAAAATGGTATGGCTCATGGCTTTAAGCAATTCACTTTGACAAATTGTAAAAGAACAATAATTCTTTCTGTAGTAAAAGAAATAGGTGCATAGATTAGCTACCATTTTTGACATTGAAGATTCATGGCTTGTTGAATTCAAGCTAAAACCCTGACAACATTCCGGTGCATTAAATGGGTGCAATCAATTGTTGATTTCAGCTCGGGAGTTCAAGCCATTCATCATGGATCTTAGGAAACCTAATAATCAAGTGTCTAATTTTAATTTTTTTTTTTCAATTTTACAAAAAAGCCGAGCTGTTTAATAATTTATATCCGCAATAAGTTAACAAAAATCAATAATTCAAGTTTGTGTTTATTAACAATCACTAACTTTTCAACGGACTAAATTTCAATAAATTTAAATGATGAGATTATCTTTTTCAATTTTAATAAAATTAAGCAAAAGATTGGTATTAGAAATAAATAAATTTATGGAAGAAACTAGCTAAGATCCTTACAGCCAACATCGATATTCTCAGCAATCTAAACAACATTGTCTCCATTGATCTCTCCCTTTTGCTCAACATCAAGAATTAACGTAATCAAGATGTAACATTTGAGGGCTTGTTTCATGACTCATAACCTTTACATAATTTTCTTTTTCCTACCTTTAGTTTGTTTCAATGCCCCTTTCCCCAAGTTTGTGCACCAAAATTCTGCAACCTTGTTCTAGTTCCAAATCCTCCCCAACTTTACATTTTCAGTTGATTTTACAAAATATTAGTATCTAAATATTCATTAAATTATTAGTTAATTTATGTTTTGGTCATCAATTTTAAAAAGTTACAAAATAGTCATTAAAATATTCGAAAGTTTTCATTGAAGTCACTAAGCTATTAAAATTGTTACTATATGAGTTTCCTCATTCGCACCGTCTGCACCAATTGAAAACTCTTCTTCCCTTTTTCTTCTACAATTCAAATGTTTTTTGTAAGTACTAATTTTTGCCCGGTTTAATTATGGGTTTAATTTTCAAATTTTAAAAAAAAATTGAAAAAAATAATAATAAATAAAAAATTACATTTTGACCCCTAAACTTTCTTTAAATTGCATTTCAACCTCAAAACTTTTCAAAATTACATTTTGACCCCTCATCTTTCTCAAAATTACACTTTAGCCCCAAAAATTTTACTGCATTTTTGATTCAATCCTTCTGGCAGATTAGGTGATTTGGGGCACCCACTCCCTGGATTTTCCGGCCACCGGCCTAAGGGATGGCCTCCCCTCCCCCCTAGCCACCTGCTACATGCAAGAAAAACACTACAAATGAGGGAAATCAACCAAAAAATGAACCCCCAACATTTCAAAAAAAACCACGAAAAAGAGAAAAAAAGAAGAAGAAAATGTTACGTACCAGTTTGCAGCCATGAACGTGAGCTCCCATGCAGAATAAAACGACAAGCGTTGATGGCGTTTAGTACTATTAATTAGACGTTGCGTTTTAGTATGTAGTGTTAAACGATGCGTTTAACTTTGTTAGTAGTTATGGACTTTTAAAAAGGAACTGTACATAAGCCAAACGGTTAGGAAGTTTTTGAATTGAAATTCTGTTTTCTTCTTTCTCTCGACTCTCCTTCTTCTTCTATGTGAATTTTCTTAATTTTTAGATCTGACCACAACAAAGGTATCAGAGCTTTTCGATCCTCATAGCCGGCGATGAAGTCACGACACGGTTGCAGAAAGAGTTTGGTGTGATGCAGAATGAGCTTATTCAACTTCAATCTGAGTTCACTCATTTAGATGCACGAATTGACGCGCGGTTGAAAGACTTCCAGGAGGGGTTAAAAGCTGAAGTTCGCTCCGAGGTAAGATCTGAGCTTAGATCTGAGTTACACTCGTTATTTGAACAATATTTTGGCCAAAATCATACGTTTCCAGCTACTGGAGCACCAACTAGCTCTGGAATTTTGGGGTCTCCTCCGGGGTTCCCTGTTAAAGGAAATTTTCTGGTTTCTCCTATTACTGAGCTCGGTCAATCGAGTTTTTCTTCTAAGGGGGGAACTCTAGATCCGAGTAATCCTTCTTTTCGGGTTGAATGTCTGCGTTTTGACGGGGAGAACTTTCGGGGTTGGTGGTCGAAATTAGAGCAGTATTTTGAAGCTACGAAAATTGGTGAGCATGCAAGGGTGCAGGTGGTTATGCTGCATTTGGAAGGGAAAGCCTTGAATTGGCACCATTTTTTTGTTCATAGATTCGGGGGGTTACATCATCTGTCTTGGGAGTTATATGCTAAGGGACTAAAGGATCGTTTTAGATCTGATTCATTCTTGGATCCGATGACAGAATTGGTAACTCTTAAACAGCACGGTACGGTGGATCAGTTTCATGATGGATTTTTAAGCTTGCTTAACCAGTTGAGTTTGCTAGAGTCTTATGCTTGAAGCATTTTCATAAGTAACTTGAAACCTGAAATTGGACAGTACATTCGCTTGTTTACTCCTAAATCGTTGGTGGAGGGTTACAAATTAGCTCGGCAGGTTGAGAATATTATATGTGGGCTTGTGAAAACCGGATCTGTGGGTGGTAATGGGGCTTCAAGGTTTTTGTTCCTGAATCTGAGAATATCGCAGAGTGTAGGACAATCTACCCCTATAGGGGGCAAAGTGCAGGGTCAAATGGGATCAAGAGCTTCCTCAAAGTCGTTATCACAAGCAGAGCTGGAGGATAGACGGAAAAGGGCTCTTGCTTTTGGTGTGGTTCCAAATACTCTCTTGGTCATATGTTCCAAATCCCAAGTGTTCCAGTTAATTATCGAGCCTACTTGGGAACCAGGTTCTGAATTGAAGGATTTTATTGTTGATGAATTGCAAGATTATTCTGAGCAGCTCGAGTTGGCGGAGCAATCACCTGGTAGTCCGGTTTTGTCTTTACATGCTCTTCAAGGTCTACAAGGTCACTATACCATACGGTTTTCGGCTCTCATCAATAATACAGAAGTAGTGGTATTGGTTGATTCTGGCAGTACACACAATTTTTTGGATTATAAAATGGCCAAAAGATTGAAGCTACCAATTGAGCCTTGTTGTTCCTTGAAGGTTATGGTGGCAAATGGTGTTAAGTTGCCTACTCAGGGGTGTTGTACGGCCGTTCTTTGGGAGACACAAGGTTATCGTTTCTCTATTAATTTTTTATTGTTGGGTGTCAAGGGATTCGATGTGGTACTTGGAATACAATGGTTGTTGTCATTAGGACAAATTGCATGGAATTTTTCAAACTTGACCATGCAATTTCAGTATGATGGTCAACAATGTACTCTACGTGGGATAACGCTTGGTTCCATTCAACTGGTTCCCAGTACCCAGATTTCCAAATGTCTTAGTTTGATTGGGACTGGACCTTTTTCTATGCTCTTGGCTTCGAGTGAACAGACTAAGGTCACATTGCCTTAAGTTCAGTTGGCAGATGATTTGCGCGCACTGTTGGACGAGTTTGAAGATGTATTTCGCACTCCTTCTGGCCTTCCCCCACAGAGATTACAGGACCATAAAATTCTATTGTTGGATGAATCCAAGGTTGTTAAAGTATGTCCCTATCGATACCCAACGGTCCAAAAGGCAGAGATCGAGAAGCTTGTGCATGAAATATTGCAGGCTGGAATCATTCGCGATAGTAACAGCCCGTTCGCTTCTCCCGTTGTTATGGTAAAGAAGAAGGATGGGAGTTGGAGACTCTGTGTTGATTACTGACAGCTTAACCAACTGACTATTAAGGATAGGTTTCCAATTCTGATCATTGAAGAATAGTTGGATGAACTCGGACAGGCACAATTCTTTTCCAAGCTGGATTTACGTTCGGGGTATCACCAAATCCGAATGTGTGAGCAGGATGTGTATAAAACAGCGTTCAAAACTCACGATGGACATTATGAATTCTTGGTCATGCCATTCTGCTTGACCAATGCTCTTTCAAGTTTCCAATTCTTAATGAATGCTATTTTTCGACTATTTCTGCAACGATCAGTTCTCATTTTTTTTGATGATATATTGGTCTTCTCCCAAGAGTGGTCGGATCACTTGCTTCATCTGCGAGAAGTTCTTCAAGTCCTACGGTCAAATCATTTATATGCTAAACACTCGAAGTGCATATTTGGGGCTACTCAAATTGAATATTTTGGGCATGTTATTGCCCATGGGGTTGTTTGCATGGATCGTTCTAAAGTCGAAGCGGTTGTGGATTGGTCTTCCCCTAAATCGGTGAGGGAGTTGCTTGGATTTTTGGGGCTCTCTGGCTATTACAGACGCTTCATTAAAAATTATGGGATTGTGGCAAAGCCCTTAACAACGTTATTAAAGAAGGAGGTTCGCTGGCAGTGGACACCTGTGGAACAACATGCCTTTGATACTATTAACAATACTATCTGCCAAGCACCTGTCCTTGTGTTGCCCAACTTCTAGGAGCCATTCTGTGTGGAAACTGATGCTAGTGGTTCTGGGGTGGGTGCGTGTTACAACAAAAGGGTCGACCAGTAGCCTATTTTAGCAAAACCTTGGGTGTTAAGTACCAGGCCCTCTCCATTTATACAAGGAAATGCTAGCGGTGTTGCTCGCGGTTAAAAAATGGCATTCTTATCTTGTGGGTCAGCATTTTTTTATTAAGACTGACCACCAAAGTCTTAAGTTTCTGTCCGAACAGCAAGTAATCACGCCATATCAGTAAAAATGGGTTGCAAAGATGCTGGGGTATGACTATTCGATCGTTTATCGCAAAGGAACCCAAAATGTCGTGGCCGATGCATTGTCCAGACGTACCACCGAGCTCGATCCTCAGTTACTTCAATGTTCCGCGAGTATCGACACTCCTTGGTCTGAGATATAGGTTCATATTCTTGCTTCTTATGTTGGTGATACAAAACTTTCTTAGCTATGCAAGGATGTTCAGGAGCATCCTCAATTGCATTCCAAGTATTCGTGGCACGGTACCTTCCTCCGTAGTCGGGGTAAGATCGTGGTAGGCAAGGATATTACACTTCATAAGCAAGTCTTCTCTCTTTTTCATAAGAGTGCTTTGGATGGTCATTCGGGTATTCATGCCACGCGTCATTGCATTTCTATTCTATTGTATTGGAAGGGCCTTTTATCCGATGTCAAACGTTGGGTGCGGGAATGCATCACAGGTCAGCGATGTAAAATTGATAACTCTGCTTCTCCCGGATTGTTGTAACTTCTACCTATTCCGGAACGAGTGTGGGCTGTCATTAGCATGGATTTTATTGAAAGCCTTCCACCTTCTCATAGGAAATCCACGATCCTGGTGGTGATTGATAGGTTGACCAAATATGGTCATTTTCTTCCCTTGCACCATCATTATACCGCTTCCTTGGTAGCCCAAGAATTCTTTTTCCATGTTTATAAGTTGCATGGTGCTCCTAAAGCCATAGTTTTAGACAGAGATAAAATTTTCTTGAGTATTTTTTGGCAGGATCTCTTTCGGCATTTGGGAGTCAAGTTGAGGATGTCCACCGCCTACCATCCTCAAACCAATGGTTAAACGGAGATCTTAAACAAATGTTTGGAAACGTACTTGTGCTGTATGACCGGCGAGACACCATAAGCTTGGTTTTCTTGGTTGCCTTTGGCGGAATGGTGGTATAATACCACTTACCATTCTTCCATTCGATGCACCCCTTATAAGGCCCTTTATGGCCAGGACCCTCCTTTGCATTTTTCGTATCTCGCTGGTGCTTCCTCCATCGCTTCGGTCGATCGCTCTCTTCAACACTGTGAGGCGATGCGATGACTGTTGAAATTTTACCTCTCTCGAGCTCAAGATCGTATGAAGCAAATGGCTGACTGCCGTCGTTCTGAGCGCTTATTCCAGGTCGGCAATTTAGTTTACCTCAAACTCCAACCATATTGCCAGCATTCTCTTCGACACTTCAAGAATCAGAAATTGTCGCCACAATACTTTGGTCCGTTCCCAGTCATAGCTCGTATTGGAACTGTTGCTTACAGATTGCAGTTACCCGAGTTTGCTCGAATTCATCCAACTTTTCATATCTCGCAACTGAAAAAACATGTGGGTTCGGCTGTGCATGCTTCTACGTTACCTCCAATCGGTTCAGATGGAGCTCTTCTTAAAACCCCAGTTCGTATTCTCGATGGTCGAATAGTCAAGCAGGGCAATCAGGCTGGGTGTCGAGGTCTTGGTAGAATGGGCAGATACTTTTTCGGAAGATTCGACTTGGGAGAACTTGGATTCTTGCTGCGACGGCTCCCTACTTTTGATCCTTGAAGACAAGAATCCATTTCAGGACCAGGGTATTTGTTACGTACCAGTTTGTAGCCATGAACGTGAGCTCCCATGCAGAATAAAACGACAAGCATTGATGGCGTTTAGTACTATTAATTAGACGCTGCGTTTTAGTATGTAGTGTTAAACGATGCGTTTAACTTTGTTAGTAGTTATAGACTTTTAAAAAGGAACTGTACATGAGCCAAACGGTTAGGAAGTTTTTGAATTGAAATTCTGTTTTCTTCTCTTTTTTCTTCTTTCCCTCGACTCTCCTTCTTCTTCTCTGTGAATTTTCTTAATTTTTAGATCTGACCACAACAGGAAAAAGAAGAGAAAAAGAGAAAGAAAAGAATGGAAGAAGAAGAGAAGAGGGAGAACAGGCTAGGACGTCGTGAAGTAACGACGGCGTGAAGTGACGGCAGAGACGGGCTAAGAGGAGGAGAAAAAGAAGAAAAAAAGAAGAAGAAGAAGAAAGAAAAATAAGAAGAAGAAAGAAGAAAAAAAAGAAAAGAAAGAAAAAAATTTAAAAAAATAATTTTTTTAAATAGTCTAGCCGACCCGACCCGACCCACGGGGACCCGACCCGCCCCAACAAGCCCAGCAGCAACACCCCAGCAGGCCCACTAAAAAATAAAAAAAGAAAAAAAAAGAAGGAAAAAAAAGAAGAAAAAGAAATAAAAAAGAATAACCTAATACCCAATAATTGGCCCCCCAAAAAAATGAAATAAGCCCAAGTAGCAGCCCAAATGGTAGGGGTTCCTTAAAAGCATTGTACATCACAACCAGTTGCAAGGGTTATATAATACCAAATGTGCTCATTGACAACGGGTCTGCACTCAATGTCATGCCTTTGGCCACGCTTTCTAGGATGCCAATTGATATGTCTTATCTAAGGCCTTGTCATTCCACAGTAAGAGCATTTGACGGGACACGACGAGATGTCATAGGAAAGATTGAAATTCCTATAGAAGTGGGCCCATGTACATATGATATCGAGTTCCAGGTCATGAACATCACGCCTTCGTATAATTGCCTTTTAGGGAGGCCTTGGATCCATTCTGCTGGGGCAGTTCCTTCATCTCTCCATCAAAAAGTAAAGTTTATCATGGATAGCCGCTTGATCACGGTTGCTGGTGAAGAAGACATTGTTGCATCTATCTCTACTGACACACATTACATCGAAGTAAACAAAGATGCAGTAGAATGTTCCTTTCGTTCCTTCAAATTTATCAATGTTACATTCGTTGCTGAAGGAAATAGCATTCCTACACCCAAGCTGTCAAGGAATACCAAGATGGGAATTAAGCTGACTGTAGGAAAGGGAGCCCGAGCGAAGAAAGGTTGGGGAAGAAATCAGCAAGGGATAGTTAGAGCACTAAAACCAGTACATCACAAGGCTCGATGCAGTTTAGGATTCAAGCCGAATATGCAACAAAGAAGAAAACAGTTGCAGAAAGATCAAGAAAGGAGGATTGCAAGAGCCCTTTCCACACATCGATACGCTGGTGGATAACACAGCAAAACATTCATTTTTATCTTTCATGGATGGATTCTCGGATTATAATCAAATAAAGATGGCTCCCGAAGATATGGAGAAAATTACTTTCGTAATGATGTGGGGAACATTCTGCTACAAGGTGATGCCGTTTGGATTAAAGAATGCTGGGGCAACATACCAGAGAGCCATGGTGATGTTGTTCTATGACATAATGCACAAAGAAATAGAAGTCTACGTCGATGATATGATTGCCAAATCTCGGAGGGAAAGAGAGCATGTTGGGAACCTCAGGAAATTGTTCGAAAGACTAAGAAAGTTCCAGCTGAAGCTTAATCCAGCTAAGTGTACGTTTAGGGCTACATCGGGAAAACTACTAGGCTTCATTGTCAGCGAGAGAGGTATTGAGGTTGATCCGGATAAAATAAAAGCCATACAAGAACTACCACCTCCGCGTACACAAAAAGAAGTCAGAGGATTTTTAGGGAGGTTGAACTACATCGCTCGATTCATTGCTCAACTTATCAACCAGTGTGACCCAATTTTTTGACTCCTTTGAAAGCATAAGCCGGGAGAATGGAATGATGAGTGCCAAGTGGCTTTTGACAAGATAAAACAGTATTTATCTAATCCCCCAGTGCTAGTACCGCCAACTCTTGGGAGACCGTTAATATTGTATCTGATTGTGTTCGAAAACTTAATGGGTTGCGTACTAGGGCAACATAATGAGTCAGGGAAAAGAGAAAGAGCGATTTACTACCTCAGCAAGAAGTTCACAGAGTATGAAGCAAAGTACCTGTCAATTGAAAAATTCTGTTGTACTTTAGTCTAGGTAGTTCGAAGGCTCAGACAATATATGTTATATCATACGACGTGGTTAATTTCAAAGCTAGACCCAATAAAGTACATGATGGAATCACCTGCACTCTCAGGAAGAATGGCACGGTGGCAGATCCTACTATCGGAGTACTACATTGTATATGTGAGTCAAAAGTTGTTAAAGGGGAGCGCGATAGCTGACTTCTTAGCAACTCGAACAATAGAGGAATACGAGCCATTGAGATTTAATTTCCCAGACGAAGATATGATGTGTATTACAGAAAAAAAGTGTGAGTCGTCAAAAGAGAAATCATGGAAGATGAGCTTTGATGGTACACCGAATGCATTGGGGCATGGGATTGGAGCAGTCTTAGTGTCACCAGAAGGGAACCATTATCCGCTCACTCTCAGATTAAATTTCTTCTGTACCAATAACATAGCGGAATATGAGACTTGCATCATGGGACTTTGTGCAGCTATTGAATGAAACATCGAAATCTTAGAGGTGTACGGGGACTCAGCGTTGGTAATTTACCAAATCCTTGGAGATTGGGAAGTGAGAGATTCGAAATTGGTCAAATATCGCGATCTCGTGGCGAAGCTGGTCAAAGAATTCAAAGAAGTGACTTTTAACTACTTCTCACGAGAAGAAAACCAGTTGGCTGATGCCTTGGCCACTTTGGCTTTAATGTTCAAAGCAAATAGAGAAACGTAAATAATACCTCTCCAAATGAGCATATGTGAGGTCCCTGCACATTGTTTTAGCATTGAAAATGAGACAGATGGACGGCCATGGTTCCATGATATCTTAAAATATGTCAAGAATCAAAGGTATCCGGAGCAAGCAAATGAGAACAACAAAAGAACAATCAGAAGAATGGCGGTGGGATTTGTTCTTGATGGGGACATCCTATACAAAATAGGAAAAGGTCAAGTGTTCCTGAGATGCGTGGATGCTGTTGAAGCCAAGAAAATACTTGAAGATATCCATGAAGGAATTTGTAGGACACATGTTAATGGTTTTACTATGGCTAGGCAGATTATGAGACTCGGTTATTACTGGCTGACGATGGAAAATGACTGCATCAGTTATGCACGAAAGTGCCACAAATGTCAAATTTATGGCGATAAAATTCATGCAGCTTCTTCGCCCCTTCATGTCATGACTTCTCCGTGGCCTTTCTCTATGTGGGGCATGGATGTTATAGGGCCAATTTCCCTAAAAGCTTCTAATTGGCATCGATTCATTTTTGTGATTATAGATTACTTCACAAAATGGGTAGAAGCCGCTTCATTTGCTAATGTAACGAAGACTGCAGTTTGCAGGTTCTTAAAAAAGGAAATCATATGTTGATACGGTTTGCCTGAGAGAATTATTTCAGATAACGCTTTAAATCTGAACAACAAGATGATGAAAGAAGTGTGCGAGCAATTCCAAATAAAGCATCAAAATTCCTCACCCTATCGCCCAAAGGTGAATGGAGCAGTAGAAGCGGCCAACAAAAATATTAAGAGGATTATTGGGAAAATGAACGAGACATATAAAGACTGGCACGAGAAGCTGCCATTCGCTTTGTATGCATATCGCACATCTGTGCGGACGTCTACGGGAGCAACTCCTTTCTCTCTGGTCTATGGAATGAAAGTTGTGCTGCCCATCGAAGTTGAGATCCCCTCTTTACGAGTCTTAATAGAGTCGAAACTAGAAGAATCAGAATGGGTTCGAGCTCGATATGACCAGCTAAATTTTATCGAAGAAAAACGCTTGAAGGCAATCTGTCATGGACAGATGTACCAGAAGAGAATGATCATGGCCCATGACAAGAAGGTGCGGCCAAGAGAATTCCGCGAGGAAGAACTCGTACTGAGAAAGATTCTCCCAATACAAAAAGACTTTCGAGGAAAATGGGCACCAAATTAGGAAGGGTCATATGTCGTAAAGAAGGCCTTCCTGGGAGGAGCTTTGATTCTCACTGAGATGGATGGGAAGGAGGTACCAAATCCAGTGAACTCAGATGCTGTAAAGAAATATTATGCCTAAAAAAAAGAGATTAAGATGAAAACCCGAAAGGGCATCTTAATAAAAAAAAGAAGAAAAAAAGAAAAAATGAGATCATGATGAAAACACGAAAGGGCGTCTTGATAAAAAGAAAAAAGAAAAAAATTAGATCAAGATGAAAACCCGAAAAGGGCGTCTTGATAAACAAAAATGATTAGGATGAAAACCTGAAAGGGCGTCCTAACGAAGGGGGCTCAGAAATAAGGAGCAAGACGATTTGAACAGGAAGTCAAATGGCGAGATTACAATATTTGAAGCATTCTCGGAAGCTCAAAATCTTCTACACAAGAACCTTTGTTCGAAAAAAATTCAGGATGAAGAAACATGGAGAAGTTCATACATTGGATATCTAGAGCATTTGTGACAATTGAATCTGCTTTCCTTTCTTTATAATATTTTCTTTATTGAACTATTCATTGTCAATTTTTTTTGCTTGTTGCTTTTGAAATGAATATGAATGTGAGGTATTTCTTTTGTACCTACTGTGCCATTGTCAAGCATATCATGTTTGGTTCATTTAAATAATAAATAGTGTAATGACATACTTTAAACAAAAGGAATGTTGAACATTACCCGGATGAGAATTTAGTAAGTACAAGAGACTCAAAGCAAGGACAAAGTTCAATAGGGGGTAAAAGGCAAAAGGGTGATATACAAGAAACCCAAATTACTCGTAAAGCTTGAGGACGGGTACAAAACCTGAAAGGAAAGTCAAGAATCGAAACAATGAATGCAGGTCATCACGAAAATCGTAACGAAAAGGGATATATGACAAACAAGCCCAATGCGCATGGCATAATCATGTAGGCATGAAAGTATTTAGGACAAACACGTGCATATCATGATAACATCATGCATGACATATACAGGTACTCCAGTAGAGCAAGAGGTTTTCACGATAGTTGTACTGAATCAAGGAAAAAGAAGACAGCCGAGTTCCACCAGATGATATGTTTTGAAATTCTGATATTTTTTAAAAAATTATTTCGTTTCTATTTTCCAAAAAAAAAAAATCAACTCATATTGCTAGAAGTGAGTTGAGCCTCGGGTCACACGCTGAGGTATTTTTTAATTTCTGTTTCTCAAAAATCAACTCATATTGCAAGAGGTGAGTTGAGCCTCGGGTCACACGCTGAGGTGTTTTTCAATTTCCGTTTTTCAAAAAAATCAACTCATATTACGAGAGGTGAGTTGAGCCTCAGGTCACACGCTGAGGCATTTTAAATTTCTATTTTTTTCAAAGATCAACTCATAATCCGAGAAGTGAGTTGAGCCTCGGGTCACACGCTGAGGTATTTTCAATGTTTGTTTTTCAAGGAAAAAAATCAACTCATATTGCGAGAGGTGAGTTGAGCCTCAGGTCAAAAGGTGTGGTATTTTCAATTTTTGCTTTTTCAAAGATCAACTCATAATCCGAGAGGTGAGTTGAGCTTTGGGTCGCATCCCAAGCTATTTCCGATTTTTGTTTTTCAATAAAGAATAAGGATTGGACAATCGAACAAAATTTAGTGCTTTTAAGTCTTTGCTCTATCCCTGTTTCACAGAGATGAGTAAAGAGGGGCAGCTGTAAGCACTAATTTTTGTCCGGTTTAATTATGGGTTTAATTTTCAAATTTTAAAAAAAATTTGAAAAAAATAATAAAAATAAAAAATTTGCATTTTGACCCATGAACTTTCTTTAAATTACATTTTAACCCTAAAATTTTTTAAAATTACATTTTAACCCCTCATCTTTCTTGAAATTACACTTTAGCCCTAAAAATTTTGCTGTATTTTTTATTCAGTCCTTCTGGCAGATTAGGTGATTTGGGGCACCCACTCCCCGAATTTTTTGGCCATCGGCCTAAGGGATGGCCTCCCTTCCCCGTAGCCACCTGCTACCTGCAAGAAAAACACTATAAATGAGGTAAATCAACCAAAAAATGAACCCCCAACATTTCAAAAAAAAAAACCACGAAAAAGAGAAAAAAAAAAGGAAAAAGAAGAGAAAAAGAGAAAGAAAAGAAGGGAAGAAGAAGAGAAGAGGGAGAACAGGCCACGACGGCGTGAAACGGCGGCGGCGACGGGCTAGGAGGAGGAGAAGAAGAAGAAGAAGAAAGAAGAAAAAAGAAAGAAAAAAGAAAGAAAAAATTTTTAAAAAATAATTTTTTAAATAGTCGGGCCGACCGACCACCCCACTGAGGACCTGACCAGTGCGAAAGCCCAAAGAAGAACACCCAAAGAGCCCACTAAAAAATAAAAAAAGAAAAAAAGAAGAAGGAAAAAAAAAAGCCTAATACCCAAATATTTGGCCCCCCAAAAAAATGAAATAAGCCCAAGCAGCAGCCCACCAAGTACCAGCCCACTTTCCAAGCAACAGCCGTAGCAGCCCAATAGCAGTACAGGCCTATTCCATATTTCAGCAGCCCAAAAGGAGTGAACGGGTCAACCCATCATTTTGGGCTTTGGTATATTTTTGAACTCTTTTTTTTTTACTTATTTAGTCTATATTTTTAATGTTGTTTTATTTCAATCATATTAACATTGTTATGGTTTTTTTTTTAAATATTATTGTGTGATTTCATGTAACACCCCTTACCCGTATTTGACGCCGGAATAGGGTACGAGGCATTACCAAAATTACAAATTTATTTAGTCGACATTTTATTTCATCTAGCATTTATATTTGAAACCAATAAAAATCAAACATATTGTCCCTTAAACATATTTATTTTTCTCGACATGTCGTACTTGAATTTATTACTCGTCTCAACATACTTAATTACCTTGTATTAACGTATTAAAGATAATCACATATTTACATGTCATGATAAATATCATTCACTTACCGTTTCTTCATAAACATAAAACAGTTAATTCATCATATCAATATTTCACGTACCATCAACTTACATTTCCTTATATCACATCATTAAGTTACACGAACTTACCTGGCTAAATTTGCAGAAATATCAAGATTCAGGGGCACTTTGGAAATTTTCTATTTTTATCGATTTTTCAATCGATCTTAATCTAAATTAATAATTTCATTCAATTTTGCAATTTTAAATAATAAAATAATCTATTTCATGCAAATTGGTCATTTCCACATTTTTAGAAAATTAATCATAAAGTTTTACTTTTATTCAATTTAGTCCCTGAGCCTAAAGCATTACAAATTAGCCATGCTAGCTGAATATTCATACATATTTTCCTCCTCCTCCTCTCCATTCCACATCCTTAATGTATATAACATGCTATAAGTAACATTATCAATAATTTCACTAATTACTCATATGTATATTCAAAACTGTCCATTTGAGTTATAGTTACTAAATTATTTATATCTTGAGCTACAGAACTAGAAATTAAGATCCGCTAATTTTATTTGAAACTAGACTCACATATATTCTTACTATAATTTTTACAGAATTTTTGGTGTGGCCAATTAATACAGTTTATTAGTTAACTTCTCCCTGTTACACAGTCAAACGGCTCGACCTTTATTCACTAAAAATCAATTATCTCATAATACGATTTTCATATAATGTTTTTGGTTATTTATAATGAAAATAGACTCATTAAGGAATACAAAAATATAAATTATAACTCATAATTATTTTTCTAAAATTTTTAGTGAATTTCTAAAGTAAGAACAGGGAATCACGAAGTTATTCTAAACCAGCCTTACAAAAATTTGAATATCTCAAAATGTGACTTCCTTTGCTTGCTCTGTTTCTTTTATATAATAATAGACTCAACAAGCTTTAATTCTATATCTCACTCAACTTTTAATTCAAATTCTACAATTTTTGGTGATTTTTCAAAGTTAGACAGCTGCTGCTGTCCAAAACTGCTTTAGTGTAACGTGTTGATTTCTATTTTGCCCCAAATTCCACAAGTCATACAATTCAGTCCTTACTCAATTAACCTATCAATTGAGATAATTTTCTCATTTAATACTTTTCTCTATCATTTTAAACTACTTCATAACCTTTAAAAATTAGAATTTTAACACTAGGCCTTAATTTCAACTATTTCACAATTAGGTCCTAAAACCAATTTCCATCAATTTTTCTCGATAAAATCATCATATAACAAAATTAAAGCTTCAATTCAATATTTATTCATCATATTCTTCCATCACTAACCCACATCAACTTTAAAAATTAGCCATAGAATAAAAAACTAATGAATTAATAAGTTAGACCCAATTGTAAAAATCTAAATACATAGAAATTTCAAGGAGAAAGTAAGAATTAAACTTACATGAAGCCAGAGTATGAAAATCAGCTTAAGCCCTCTTCCATGGCTGTTTTTCAGCTGATGAAAATGAAGAGAAATGAAGAAAAACTCTAGATATTCCAATTCAATCCCCTTTTTATTTAGCTAATTTTGGCAATTTTTCCAATTTGCCCCTTTTCTTCTTTCTCTTCTCTTTTTCTTTCTTTCCTTCCCCTGCTCTCTGCTTCGTTTGGGTTTTCTGTTTCTATTCTATCTCTCCTTTTTTTTTTCTTTCTCTTTTAGTTTGTTTATATATATAATAATATAATAATATAATATAATAATATATATTAAACATAAAAAAAAAATCTGAGATTTTCTTCACAATAAACCGCCTCAACTAAACAAAATGGCTTAATTCCATTTTGGTCCTTTATACTTTCTTTAATCTATAATAAAACTTTTACACCTTTTTCAATTAGTCTTTTTTATTTAATTACATATCCAAAAGTTAAAATTTCTCAACTAAACTTTAATAATAACTTAATGACACTCCATAAATATTTTTAAAAATATTTATGGCTCACTTTATGAATTCGAGGTCTCAATACCTCGTTTTTGGCCCAATTTTTCTAATTAATTCTTTTAGTTCACAAAATTCACTAATTTTAAAATATTTCTAAAATCACACTTAACTTATAATTATTGATTAACAAAGTTTTCTAACTTTTTTGTCAGATTTAGTGATCTCAAATCACTGTTCTGACACTATTGAAATTGGGCTGTTACATTTCATTTATAAAATTTAATTTTTTTAATAATTAAGGTAACGAATCGGTTTAACACTAAGTCATTGATTTCATCGCTATGTTAGGTAAATATCATCGGTTCGTGTTTAATATGATACGTCATTTTAAAAATAAAAAAATAAAAAAATTCTCAGATTTAAAAAAATAATTATTTTTGTAATTATGTTTAAATTATCAAAGTTTCGTTTTTTTTAAAATATATATAACATGATAATATGTAATTTATCAAAATTCTCGAGTTTCAAAATTTTTCTTATTTTCAAAAATTCTAATGTTTCAAAATTTTTCGTGTTTTCAAGAATTCTCGGGTTTCAAAAAATTCTTGAGTTTAAAAAAATTTTCTTGTTTTAAAAAATTCTCGTGTTCTAAAAAAAATTCGTGTTTTAAAAAAAATTTCTCGTGTCTCAAGATTCTCAAGTTTAAAAAAATTTTCGTTTTTTCAAAAATTCTTATGTTTTCAAAATTTCTCGGGTTTCAAAAAATTCTCTTGTTTTAAAAATTTTCGTGTTTTCAAAAAATTTCTCGTGTCTCAAAATTCTCAAGTTTAAAAAATATCGTGTTTTAAAAAATTCTTATGTTTTCAAAATTTTTTGTGTTTTAAAAAATTCTCGTGTTTCAAAAATTTGTGTTTTCAAAAATTTCGTGTTTCAAAAATTTCGTACTTTCAAAATATTTTAGTGTTTCAAAAAAATTTCGAAAACTTCTCGTGTTTTCAAAAGTTTTGTATTTTAAAAAAACAAAAATTCGTGTTCTAAAAAATTATCGAGTTTCAAAAAAAATCTCGAGTTTTAAAATTTTCATGTTTTCAAAGCTCTCGTGTTTTAATCAGATCACAATTAAATACTAAATTAAACTTGTATTTTTGAAAATTAAGACAATACGCGTTTAACAAGATACCAATTTTGGGCGTCGCGAAGGTGCTAATACCTTCCTCACGCGTAATTGACTTCCGAACCCTATTTTTCTCTGGAATTTGACGTAGACCTAAACTCGGCCCTTTTTTTAAGAAAATTCCAAAAATAATTTTTCTTTTAATAAAAGAGAATTTATTAGGTGTCTGATCACACCTAGAAAAAAAGATCGGTGGCGACTCCTTTTTTTTTTAATAAAATCGAAACTCTATTTTTTCAATTAGCGCCCGAGCAAAATTTTACGTCGCTACATTTTTTATAAAATAACTTTGAACGTCATGAATCTCTTTCTTCTCTAATCTTTGAAATTGACAGTTAGATCAACTTGAATCTAAAAAATGTTCTTCTACTTATCGATGGTTACTGATCCATCATATCGATTATTGAATAGTTGCTTAGAGCTTCCTAGACGGACTTCTAAAAAGACCTTAAACGCTCAATAACTTAAATAAAAACTTTTAGATAATTTAATCATCATTTTATAACTTTTTAAATATGAATTATCAAAATCTAAATTTATTTACTTTTACTTTGGATGTAATCCTCGGTGCTGTTTTGTTTTAATTATCATCCCCGCATTCCTTTCCACAAAAAGTTTGAAAGTTCATATTTGTGCAGGGGGTGGGACCCATCTTGCAGATTATAATAGTAATAACACAGACAAGCCAAGCTTCTGCATTTTTTCCTGGAAAGATGCCATGGTACTATTGCTTCACAATAACAAGTCAAGAAAAATTCCACGAATGCATTGATTACGGTGGACAATACGATGATGACTAGCAAGTACCTCCTATAATTGGAAGGAAAACAGATTTCCACACCTGGAGAAGGTTTCAATGGTTATTATTATTATTCCACATTACTGATTACGAATTACGAACTATCGTAGATACAGTTAATATGATGATGACCAGACGAACTCACTTTCATCAAACTGAAAATCGTCTTCGAACTCTACAGGCTTAATTACAAGGTCCAGTTCCAAATTATGGGAAGTGATTTCAGTGCTTGTATACACGTTAGAGACCACATCCCCGTATTCAGCACCTATTATGTCTTTCCACATCACAACAGAATCCATGTCTGTAAGACCACTTGTTGTTGGTGTTTCTTCTTTGGTTTCCTGCTTTAGAGGTGGAGCGATTTCGTGCAGCTTTTTGGTTGGGATTTTGGGGTTGCTGCTGCCATAACTGAACTTGTTGTAAGATTCCCGAGGTTCAGAATCTATGATAATTTGGGGAGCCTTGAATGAGTCTGGTCTGCAGGTATGGGTTCCAATGTAAGTGGTCTGAAACATTTGGGAGCCATCATCTTCCAGTCTTTGGACTTGTTTAGTGGCCCTACAACCTTGATCGTACTTGCGAGTGCACCTAAAGTAACTCCTGTTCATGATAATTGAAGCACTTAAGCACTTAAGCACTTGCCATAGTGGCTTTAAGATTTTTTTTTTGGGATAAATTGCAAAATGAATAATATACCTTGGGTGCTTAGAATTAAGGATCTGCTTTTGTCCATATTTCCTCCATGCATGACCATCTTCCACGGTTGAAGAAACTACTGTCCATGCATGTTCATCTCTCCTGCAAGCAAAAACATCCCATTGACAACAGAATCTATGTATGAACATCCAATTAACATGTTATGTGTGTGTGCTTTAGTTACCTTCTCTTGTAACATCCTCTCTTTTCCTTAGAAGCAAGTTTCTTCCTGCTGTTAGTGGAATCTTCAGACCTGCCATTGCAACAAGGGGAATCATCGTAGGAAGTTGCCTGATTCTGAGAATCCTCGGCAGATTCAACAGGAGTCAGCAAAGAAAGTGCGTGGTCGAAAGATGCGAAGATCTTGTGCACAAGTTCCTCAGCGGAGAGACGCCCATTTTTTTCACACCAATTGTGAAGAAGAATCTGAAGCTGTTTAGCACACTCTTGACCATTAACAAGTTCTTCTATCACCCTTTCCTTATTGCTTGTGGGTACTCCTTCAGGCCAAGCTGACACACTTGCCATAATTATTATTATTTAGAAAAATCTAAAAAACCCAAAATTTAGGTAGACACCTCTTCACCTGTTCTGCTTTGCTTACTCTTATAAATATAGGTGAACAGGAGAAGAAGAGATAAGATTTAAAGAGAAAAGAAAAGTAGATGGAGGAAGGGGAGAAGCAAATGAAAGGAAATTGTAAGGAAGATGGGATGGAGTGATAAGGGTAATATAGAAAATTCAAGCTCTCACATTGATGATGACAAAAGCGAGCTGACGTCTCTTCGCTATAGATTGGAAGCTTGGAAATATCATTTGATAATTAGATAAATATGGCCTGCACTCAACCAGAAATACTCAAACATTGTGGAAATTTGAACCCAAAGAAGAAAACAAACAACACGTGGAAAGCTTAATTTAATTTCTTTGTTTGAATTCATTCCAAAATGAAACTCTCAACCTTTTTTCCATTAAATTTCCTTGGACATCATATTTAAACCTCTTGGAAATTTATTTAGTAAATTGAATTTCATGGAATCGTGAAAATTATTTAAAGTGTAAAAAGTAAATCCATTCTGAAGCCTTGGACAATTTTACAATTCCATATTCAACATTTTTATTTATTTATTGGACATTCCACGCATGTAATGGTTGAATTATTTTATTTTTAAAATATCATATAATTAAATTAAATCAAATTTGTTTGATAATATTATTGATTGGACTTTAATTATTAAATTAATAAATAAATAAATTGAATTTCAAATATACATGGAGTACAAATATTTAGAGCATAATTAGACTTAAAATATATTATATCCCCATCCTTAGGTGCTGGAAATTTATCTTCAATGAAATCTTATAATTTGAAAGATGACTTTTGTATTGAAACTTAAGGAATGTTATTATTTTAGAAAAAGGGTTGTATGAAACTAGAACACTATGTTATTTGTATTAATTTTTAATAATTTATTGTAATTTCAGTATTTTCATTCTAAAATTCTAAATTTCAGCATATCATGTTGAATTTAATTTTCTTAGGACAAAAATGTTGAAATGTCATTAAATTATTTGAAAGTGATACAAATGACATAGTATTCTAGTTTCATACAACTATTTCTTTGCTGTCTTATAGACAAATTAGATACCAAAATGAGAGTGGTGAGATTCGGGCTCAAATATTAATAGATACTCAACTAATTTAATATTATTTAGTTAAAAAATGGAAAAAGAAAAAAGAAATGGATAGATGAGAGAACAAATTAGCCACACAAATTCAAATGATAAAAATGGTGAATTATGGATGATATTTGGAATTTATTGGAGTGAACAAGTCAACGGACTCCGGAGCCAGCTTCCAAGAGTTTTCCTTTCCTTTATTTTCCTTGTTTCTAGAACTAGGAATTATGGATGATACTTGTATCTCATATTATAATATTTAAATTCAATATGAGAATATAATCTTTCCAATATGTCAAAAAACATATAGTACAGTCCCTTAGTCTAATCCGGATAGCATGTGAAGTTGAAAAAGAGAACTGCAAAAGACAGTTCCATGCAATTTACAAGCCAAAACCTAATTTGAAGCAATAACCTGAGATGTTCAACAGCATGATGAAAGGATATATAGGTTAATGGCAGCTTCAAGATCCTGGAACACAGAGCATGTATATTGATCAAAGTAGTTTGAAAGATCAATCTTTGTCCAAGAAGGGAGGGGATAATAGATTTGTGTTTCTGGGTTCATCTCTTGGGCTGATACAAATAATATAATTATGAATTTCAGTATTTGGACTGATTCTTACATTGTTGTTGTTTGTGGCTGTAGGAGTTATTTGGGTCCATTCTATACAAACAAAGTGTTGTTCAAATAAAAGGGGATACACTCCTAGTCCTAACCCAATGAAGGCTCTCATCTCTCATCCTAAAAATATTTGTATTTTTTTTTTGTTGGGTGAATGTATTTGAAAGGTCCCTCTATTATAGGAATTTTATCAAATTAGTTCCCTAATTGTTAAATGGATCAATTTAGTTAATGTATAATTAAAAAGAATCAAATAAGCTTAAATTCAAATAGAGTTACCATTTATTATTTAGCAGAGTCAATATTTTTAAAGTTTTTATGGTTCTATAAATAATTTTTTTATCATTTGGAATTGAATTGCAATGAAAAAATAAATAATTATTTTCAAACCATTTTTAAATAGTAAATGTTAGCTACGCTACAATTTGGAATCATTTTATTCCTTTTAAAAGTATAGGGGCTAAATTTATCCACTTAATAATAGAGATATTAATTTGATCTAGTTCCTATAATATAGAGACCTTCTAGATACTCTAAACCATTTTTTTTGCTAGGCTTTTTGTTCTCAGTGGCCTCTTTGGGTACTGATAACTCTAGAAAATAGAGTTATCTTCATTAGTAATTCATGCAGATTTTGAGTATTTAATAACAAATTTTGGAGTTTTTGTTATAAATTTGTCCTGTTGAATGATACTAAGATAAATTTTCTAAATTGATCATTTTAAATACCAAAACACATGATTTTTGTAGTTTTTGAGATCGATGCACTGAAGGAAAATAAAGTCTCGAAGCTCTTCTTTTGTTGCTCAATGCCATAGCATTTCTACAGCATAAGCCATGCAGCAAATGACTGATTTATGGTTAACTTTGGATGCCCAATTAAAGGATTATTGGACTTTGGAAATTCACTTGACCCAATTCAAGAATTGGGTCAGCAAAATGGAACCTTGCTAAGGATATAGGAGCCCAAACCATCCATTAAGGAGGAGAAGGCCCAACCATCTATAGAGGTGCCCAAATCAGCCACTCAAAACTTGGTAAAACATTGAAAATCAACCACAAACTTCCTACATGTGACCGTCCAACTCCCCTCCTCTTTTTAAGCTTTCTCTCCTATGAATCAAGTATGAATTTCAAAGCCATCCATTCACTTTTCTTAAAGCGGTTGGCCATATGAGAAGAGACTTTCAAGGCTTTCATTTGCTAAAATTAGCCAGCCTCTGCAAGTATAAATATCCTATTGCTATTCACTCATTTCACTCATCCCTTACTCACCATCGCTTCTCTCATTCTTCGTCTTTTCACCTTCCATTTGAGAGAGCAACACAAGAGTTTTAGAGGAGTATTTCAGAAGTTCTTTTGAGCAGTAAAATTTGACATTTTTTAAGGCAATTGTGCGAAGGAGCAAAGTAGAAGGAAGGAGGAAAAGGAACACAAACTGAGTTACAGAAAAACACCGGATTCGTCTTCTAGTTTCTTTCCCTTTTAACTTTTATTTTGTTCTGAATTGATGAACATGATTGCTAAATATTTTTCTACTTTTAATTTAATTAAAGTAACTTAGATTGATTGCATTCTTTTAGCTTAGATTGTTAAAATTTTGTTAATGATGTTTATGTGCCTTGGTTGCTTATTCATTTAAAATAAAATCATGAACATGCTATTCATGCATTATAAATGTAAGGAAGCAATAAAAGTAATTATTTAATCAAAACAAAATTGTAATTAATTGACACGATACCTAAATGTTGCATGTTTGATCTTTTTATGATACTGATCGTGTGTCTATCGAGTTTTAAAATTTATAAAAGAATTATCAAACCTAGAAACTAACTCTGACAACGATTTAAGGCAAGTGCACCTATCAAACAGTAGTATAGTTAAGGCAAGATTGGATTATCGAACCCAAAGGAACTAAAAGTACTAATACTAACTTTCTTTCTATTATCTAGCCTAAATATTAAGTGCTTGGTTGTTTAATCTAAAATTATCTAACTATCAAGCTAAGACGCAAAGACCAAAAAGACTAAATTGGGGAGATAACTTTTAGAAAAGCTCAGCTGATTTAGACAATACCCTCAGGAAGAATCCACCTAGACTTCACTTGTTATCTAACACTGAACCATATGATTTATTCACTTAGTTTGATCCGTAAGACTCCCTAACGTATATTAAACCCTCTCTCGAGGTGAATAACGTCTAACCCTATGTTAATTAATGGAAATCTCTTTCTCTGTTAATAACCCCCTAGGATAGTAGTAAATCGATCTATGGACTCCCATATTAGGTTTCACCCTAATCCGACAAAATCTCGTCACCCTATCTCTAGGCGTGCGATCAACTCCGCTTAATTATGCTAGATCTACTCTTAAGCAGGGACTTTTGGTCCTCCACCTAAGCACATCTGCCTTGAATCAATATCCCGAAAATATTAACACAAGAATTAAGCACACATAATTAAGAACAAACTAAGTATTTATCATATAGTTCAGAAAAAACAATAACAAGATTCATCTAGGTTTCATCCCCTTCAGGTATCTGAAGGGTTTAGTTCATAATAAATAAAGAAAACATCCCAGAAGAAAAGATAAAACAAAACATAAGAAATCCTTAAAACCCCCTGAAGGAATTGAAGGAGAAATCCGCTGTCTTGAGTAGAATTCCGGCTTCTTGAGATGGATCAACTGGCTATCTTCGAGTGTTTCCCACAATTCTAACCTTTCCAGCTTGGTTCCTTAGCCTAGCTAACTGCCTCTCTTTCAGCTGTCACTTAGGGGGTTTATATAGGCTTTTGAAATAGGTTTCTTTGCCCCAAAGTATCCAAATTCAAATGAAATTGTTCTTTGCCACGACAAGGACACGGGTATGGCACACGCCCGTGTGGTCAATCTTCAAGCCATGTTCGGATTTCTTTAATGAGACACGACCGTGTGACTCGAGGAAAGACCGTGTTCTAGATGATCAGTGAGGCACGGCCCTGTGGGCTTTGGTCTAAGCCATGTCGATTTCTTCCTTGGCCCAATTTACTTCGTTTTAGGCCCGTTTCTCGTTCTTTTTATCCTCGGGTGCTTTCCTGGGTATAAGACATGAAAAGAAAGGATTAATAGCACATTTTTATATGAAACAGAGGATAAATCATCCAAAAGCATACTAAATATGAGATTAAAATATGTTACTATTATGGTTTATCAAATACCCCCACACTTAAGCTTTTGCTTGTCCTCAAGCAAAATTCTCAACTTACAATTAAAACGAACTTTCCATAATTCATAATTTCTATCAACAATGTCTTATCATAATTCATATATAATTTATACATGGATAATTCAACTCAAATAGTCCTAAAGATTCAAACAAGATAAGTCATGTATTTGTATCACAAAAACATAGGTGTCCCTTATTATCTGAATAATTACCTTTAATTCAAAACCTACAAGGATTGACATCCTCACAAAAGATTCACTCAAATCACTCAAAAAGTGTTTAAGGTTCAAAGTTAAAAGATCACTCATAAGTCGATCCTGAAAAGTTAATCCCATAGGCTTGCCTTAAAATCAAATCTCCACCATTGTAAAATGAGATGATAAAATGATCAAAAGGTCTTTGTCAGGGTTATAACGGGGCTAGGGTTAAAGGTGTGGATACAGGCTGAATTAGAAGGTTAGAATCGAGATTGAATTGACAAGTTACCTATCTAGAAATACTGAGACAATAATAATTACATCAACTAGAAAAGTAATAACCCTAATAATACGAGCTTTTCTTTTGATAATTAGACTTTAACTGTATAAGCTCACTTTTCATAATACTAATACTGAATATACTTCGAATTTTTTTTTAAGAACAAACTAAATATTACATAATAATGAATGAATCTATTAAAATAAAGATCATAGCTAGGCAACAGATCAAATCAAATCTTGACATAAGGGTAGTCAAATAGAACGGTGATAACAAAAACAAAGGGGTTTTGGGTTAATATTAGCGGGTGAGTCAATAAAAAGGGTTGTTAGGATCAACGAGGTTCACTAGGGGTTAATTATGAAGGTGGGCTTTTTAGTGGAGTAAGTGGGTTAAAACCTAGGTGCCTTTATCATCTCGGTATATCAAATCATAACTGTGGTCTTGACATGTATAATCAAGGCAAGTTCTAGAATAACAGTTCATAGTTGACACACTCATAATCAATAAAGTGAGCATGGAAAAGAATGTATGATCTATAAGGCTCAAAATCTCACAAAATTATGGGTGTTTTTGACATCAACCTTATAGATTTCAAATTTCAAGTAATATTCAAATTTAGGTTAACATCCTAGCAAAAAATTTAATTTTGAAAAATAGACTTATCACACTTGATTCTCTAGTAGTTTTCAAATTTAATCATCAATGCACAATTATCAGTGACTTACTCTAAAACATATCAATAAAAATCATAAATCATCAGAAATTTCATCCTAATTAGTAATATGAGGAAGTTACTTAAGAATAAGACTAAATTTAGGGATTTGAGAATAATGAAAAAAGTTAAGCACTTTTACCCTTAGGGATTTGAGAATCATGCAGAAAGTTAGGCACTTTTACCCCCCACACTTAAGATGTACATTGCCCTCAATGTACAAAGATAGATAATAACATGTAAGGGATAAATCAAAAGAGAAAGGAGAAAGTGATACTTCCTGGATTAGGACGGCTTCCCGGATAGGTGGTGGTTACGGATGACTTATGTGGTAGTGGATTACTCCTAGTGATTTGTTCGTTTATATGGAGTGCTCAATTTATTTTGCAAAGTCACCAGTTAGAAATCTCGGAGGCGTAATAAATCTATGTTAGAAATACTCGAATGGTTAAATAGCCAATGATAATAATACAAGTTTGCAATATATAGCAAAAAGGAAAGTTCAAATTAAGATAATTAAAATAAAATAAAATAAAAACTTCAAATAAAGGAAAGAAAATTAAAGATAGGAAAAATGAGAGGGCTCAGAAGTCCTCATCATCTGTCGGGTCCTGTGGTGGTGTCAGTGATGAGGTATGGAAGTGATGGCATATCTGCTGAAGGGTGGCCTCAATCCCATCAAAACGTTGAGCGGTGTCAGTGGATTGCTGGGTACAATACTGGTAGAGCTGGGTGAGGTGTACAGAGACATCTGACAAAGAAGCTGCTGCATGGGGTGGCTGCTGACTTGGAACTGGTGCCTCCTGTGGGACATCGTCAGTAATGTCCTCGGGTTCCTCCTCGTCAGTGGATGGTGCTAATCGGTACTGAGAAGGGTCGGTCCCACGATGATATTTGATCATCCATATATGCAACATCATCTGGATGCCCTGAGGTACCATCTGGCCCATCAATGTGAGTGAAGAGGTTTGTGCATCTGTGTTGAGAAGACCAAAGTGTCGAGCCAATCGTGTTATGTACGGCCCCATCGATAAAATCCCCTTCCAGTGCGGCTCTTTTTGGTGTTGTATTGCACGAGCTATGAAGTATGCAAGGTCAAATAAGTATCCGTTCGCCATGCATGATAAGTAATAGGCGTCATGTGTATTTACCACGCCAGTGCTCTCTGGTCGCCCCGTAATAGTGTGAGCGAGGATGGCATGAATGTACCTCAGATATGGGGGAAGGGATATCATCTTGGAGCGACTCGGGTCGTAAACACTTGTGGTGGGGGCTAAGTTGCGCCAACGGTTGAGGGGAGTGCAGTGGAGTTGACGGTTTAACTCAGAGAGTAGGTTTTCTGCTATAAACTCCTCCGTATAGAGTCTGAGTGCTGTGCCAAATTGTGGTACGCTCAGTCGATGTACCGTACCCCCTAACCGAAATTAGACTGTACCCGGGTCGTCATATTGGGCCATCACTGTCTGTGAGGTAAAAGTGGTGCAGAACTCGAGGGTGAGTTCCAAATATGTGGGCTTGATGATAGAGAAAAATTGCTTCCACGGCTTGATTGAGATGAGGGCTCGAATATCGGCTGCTAGCTCGACCTGTTCCACAGCGTCCTAGTCAATGCATCTTCCGGTGCCGAGAGGTCTTTCCCGGAATGCCTTATATTGTTCTTCTTGGGCTTCCTGAGAGAATTGGAGGAAGCAGTGTCGTATTTCGGAAGAGGCATTGGTGGAGAACGAGTCTGATCCTTTTCTTTTCTTAGTTGGGGCGGCCGTGGTTTGTTTTCCTTATGATGATGACATTGTACAGTGCACAGGCATGTAGTGGTGGCGCACGGTGGTGGCGAGGGTGTGAGTGATATTGCAGCACGGCGGTGGTGAAGGCGTGGGGTGCGGTTTGTGCGATTTTTAGGGAAAAACAAAGGTTGAGGGATTTTCGGGATGGTGGGGAGCATGGATGTGGCTGGATTTTAGAGAAAGGAGGCTGGGAAATCTTTTAGGGCTGATTTTGGAGAAGATAAGCGGTTAAGTTACTTAAATAGGGGTGCGGGCACGGGTAAAGGCCACGCCCGTTCTCGATTTTAATGAACCTATGTTTTTCGAGATTTTGAATTTTAGGCGCGTTCAAGTGGGTTGGCCACGGCTGTGTTTTAGATGGCACGCCCGTGTTGTTCTTCATACGGTCTTTTGGCACGGACATGTTTAACCTGTGTTCGACAAGTCAGTAACCTCGCACGATTGAAAGGCACGGCCGTGTCTAGCCCATGCTCAACAAGTCAGTAACCTCGCACAGGTAGTTGGCACGGGCATGGACTTTTATCACAGGTCGTGTTGGGGAAAGAAATTCTTCTCTGTTGTGCACAGCTATTAGCATGCCCGTGGTTTATCCCCTGGCTTTCACACGGCCACGGGCACACCCGTGGGCAAGGCCGTGTGGTCTAAAATCTGCGTTTTATTAGATTAATTAGTATGGAGTTAGATGCTAAAAAATTAAAAGTACAATGTTAATGAAGTTAGTGCTCGAGTTACCTCCCGAGAAGCGCTCGTTTAAAGTCTTAAGCTAGACTTTCCCTGTTTTCTATTCTGAAAGAAGGTTCATGGAGCAGAAGCTCCTCTCTTATATCCCTGAAATCTTCACCATTATAAATTTTAAGTCGATGACCATTTACCTTGAATGTGCCTTGAGTGGGTTGGGTTACCTTGATTGTGCCATAGGGAAAAATCGTTTTGATCATGAATGGGCCTGACCATCTTGATTTCAGCTTCCCAGGGAATAATTTAAGCCTTGAGTTGTATAGTAGGACCAATTCCATTACTTCGAATTGTTTCGACTTCTTTAGACGAGCATCATGGCGTCGCTTTGTTGCCTCTTTGTATAGTTTTGAGTTTTCGTAGGCCTCAGCTCTCTATTCGTCTATTTCGTTTATCTGCATCATTCTTTTCTTTCCTGCAGTTTTAAGATCAAAATTTAAAAACTTTGTGGCCCAAAAAGCTTTGTGTTCTAACTCGAATGGTGGATGACAGCTTTTCCTGTATACAAGTTTGTATGGGGATGTCCCTAGAGGGGTTTTAAATGCTGTTCTATAGGCCCATAAGGCATCATCTACTTTTAATGCCCAATCTTTCCTGTTTGATTCAACCATTTTTTCTAAAATGCGTTTAAGTTCCTGGTTTGCTACTTCCACTTGCCCACTGGTTTGAGGGTGATATGGGGTAGCTATCCTGTGGTGTACTCCATATTTTTTTAAGACTTTTTCAAATTGAGTATTACAGAAATGAGTTCCCCTATCACTAATGATAGCTCTAGGTGTTTCAAATCGAGAGAATAGTTTCTTGAGAAATTTAACTACTACCCTAGCATCATTGGTAGGTAAAGCTTCGGCTTCCACCCATTTTGACATGCAATCAACTGCCACTAGGATATATTTATTTCCAAGAGAACTAGAGAATGGTCTCATAAAATCAATACCCCATACATCAAATATTTCACATGCTAATATATATGTTTAAGGCATTTCATCACGTTTAAAAATATTACCTGTTCTTTGGCATTTATCACACGAAGCAACATACATGTTGGCATCTTTGAGTAGAGTGGGCCAATAAAAACCTGATTCGAGTATTTTATGCGCTGTCTTGATGCCACTGTAGTGTCCTCCTGAAGGTCCTGAATGGCAATGTTCCATGATTTTGCTTGCTTCCGCCCTTGTAACACATCTTCGGATTACTTGATCTGCATATATTCGAAAAAGAAAAGGATCTTCCCAAAAATAGTTTTTTGCATCAGCAAAGAATCGCTTCTTTTGGTGATGTGTTAGTCTTTTTGGCAAGATGCTAGCAGCTAAATAATTCGCAATGTCTGCAAACTATGGTACCTCAGAATGTGTTATAGAGAAGAGTTGTTTTTCAGGAAATGAGTCGTTTATCTCACTTTCATCGAGCTCTTCGATATGTAGATTCTCAAGCCTAGAGAGGTGATCTGCTGCAAGATTCTCGGCTCCCTTCTTATCTTGTATTTCCAAATCAAATTCCTGTAAGAGTAAAATCCATCGTATGAGTCGAGGTTTTGCATCAGATTTAGTTAAAAGATAACGAAGAGCTGAATGGTCAGTGTAAACGACAACTTTAGACAATATTAGATACTGCCTAAATTTGTCAAAAGCAAAAACTACGGCTAGCAATTCTTTCTCTGTGGTGGTGTAATTCTCTTTTACGGGTGTTAATATTCTGCTAGCATAATAAATTGGCTGAAAATGCTTGTCTCTTCGTTGTCCCAAAACTGCACCTACTGCAAAATCACTTGCATCACACATTAGTTCAAAGGGTAAATTCTAATCAGGTGTAATTATAATTGGAGCATTTATTAGTTTGTCCTTAAGGATATTGAATGCATCTAAACATTCCTGATCAAAATTGAAAGGAATATCTTTTTCTAGTAATTTTGTTAAAGGCTTAGCTATTTTAGAAAAATCTTTAATGAATCTTCTATAAAATCCTGCGTGTTCTAAAAAGCTTCTAATAGCCTTAAGTGAACTAAGGGGAGGTAATTTTTCTATGGTTTCAATCTTTGCTTTATCTACCTCAATCCCTTTATTAGAGATTTTATGTCCTAGTACAATTCCCTCTTGTACCATAAAGTGACATTTTTCCCAATTTAAAACAAGGTTTGTTTCCTCACATCTCATTAGAACTCGTTTTAAATTTTTAAGGCAAAGATGGAAAGAATTACCATATACTAAGAAATCATCTATAAATACCTCCATAATATCTTCCACAAGTTCATCAAAGATTACCAGCATGCAACGCTGAAAGGTAGCAGAAGCATTACATAATCCAAAAGGCATTCTTCGATAAGCAAACGTACCGTATGGGCATGTGAACATTGTCTTCTCTTGATCTTCAGGTGCTATTGGGATTTGGAAATAGCCGAAGAGTCCATCTAAGAAGCAATAGTACATATGCCCCGATAACCTTTCTAACATTTGATCAATGAAGGGCAGAAAGAAGTGATCTTTTCTAGTGGTGTCATTCAGCTTCCTGTAATCAATGCAGACTCTCCAACCTGTGACTGTCCTAGTAGGGATTAGTTCATTCTTTTCATTAGCTACCATCGTCATGCCTCCTTTCTTCGGAACAACCTGCACAGGACTTACCCAATTGCTGTCAGAAATAAGATAAATTATTCTAGTATCTAGAAGTTGAATTACCTCAGCTTTCACGACTTCTTTTACGTTGGGATTTAATCGTATTTGTGTTTGCACATATGGCTTGTATTCTTCTTCCATTAAAATTTTATGGGTACAAAATTTTGGGCTTATTCCTTTAATATCTGAGATTTTCCAAGCTATGGCTCTTTTATGTTTTTTTAGTACCTGTATCAACTCCTCTTTTTCCTTAGGTTGTAGTTCTGAAGAGATAATTACTGGTAACATAGAATTGTCCCCGAGGAATGCATATTCTAAGTGTTTTGGCAACTATTTTAATTCTAGTTTGGGCGGTTCATCAATGGAGGGTTTTTGTTTCAATTCGTCATTGACTATAATGCATTCTTCTTTCGTGTGTCTAGGTGAAGATATATTCAAACTCAGCTCGTCACATTTATCTTCTAACCCCTCTTGTTGAGTCAGGCACAGTTCCATCGTGTCGTCATGTATAACTTCCTGTAATGAGTTTTGAATGATATGATCAGTGGTATCAACAAAATAACAGGAATCATCTTGTTCTCTAGAGTATTTCATGGCATCATAAATTTGAAAAGTAATTTCCTTATCGCCTATTCGTAATGCAAGTTTACCGTCACCTACATGGATAAGAGCCCTAGCAGTAGCTAAAAAGGGTCGTTCTAAAATTAAGGGGACATCAATGTCTTCCTCCATGTCTAAGGCAACAAAATCAACAGGAAAAATAAATTAATCAATTTTTACTAAGACATCTTCGATGACTCCCCTAGGATATTTAATAGATCTATCAGCTAACTGAATACTCATCTTAGTGGGTTTTGGTTCCCCAAGATCTAGTTGTTTAAACATTTTATAAGGCATTAAATTAATACTGGCACCTAGATCAGCTAATACTTTCTTAATATTTAAGTTACCAATTAAGCAAGGGATAGTAAAACTTCCTGGGTCTTTTAATTTGGTTGGTAACTTGTTTTGGAGGATGGCTGAACATTCTTCATTAAATTCCACTGTCGATACTTCTTCAAGCTTCCTTTTATTCGTCAGGAGTTCTTTTAAGAATTTTGCGTACGTCGGCATCTGTGAAGTGGCTTCAACAAAAGGTAAGTTAATATGTATTTATTTAAAAAGTTCAAGAAAGTTACTGTATTGGGCATCTAATCGTTCCTTCTTCAATTTTGCTGGATATGGAACTGATAGTTTATTTTCTTTGCGTACTGGAGTTATGTCCTCAACTCCCACATCCTTTACTTTGTTATCTTCGTGTGGTATTTTTTTCTTAGGTTCGACTAGCTCCCTCCCACTTCTCAGTGTAACTGTCTTTACTCATTTTGTTCCTTTAGAACAAATCTCTGCCCGTATTTTACAAACCATCTCAATAAGTAATCCAACTGACTTTTTAATTTCCCCAATTGACTCAGTGAGTTCCCCAACTTGGTTCTCGGTCTCGTCAACCAATGTTTGTTGACTTTTAAGTGTTTTCTTTGTATCTTGGAGACGATTTTCTGTGGCTGCCATGAATTTTTCCAACATCTCTTCGAGGTTCGGCTTCTTCTCTTATGGATAAGGCTGATTTTGGAAAATTTGAGGAGGTTATTGTCTTTGATTTCCATGATTCCCTTGACCTCCCCATGAAAAATTTGGGTGGTTCCTCCAACCTGGATTATAATTATAACTATAAGGGTTATTATTAGATCTGAAATTATTACCTATATAGTTCATCTGTTCGCTTTCTGTGCCCGGTTGGTAGGGTGGGTACTTAGGATTCGCCACAGTTCCACTTGCGTCGCACTGCATTACTAGATGTACCTGTGAAGAACACAAACTATCAAGCTTTTTATTCATCAATTCTACCTGATTTGATAGCATGGTTATTGCATCGAGGTTGTAAACTCTCGCTGTTTTTGTTGGCCTTGTCCTTGTAACTTGCCACTGATAGTTATTCAGCGACATCTCTTCAATGAACTCGTAGGCTGCTTTTGAGTTTTATTATTTAGGGTTCCACCGGCAGTTGAGTCGCTTAATTGCCTCGTTGAGGGGTTTATAACGTTATAAAAAGTTTGGACTTGAAGCCACAAGGGTAAACCATGGTGTGGATACCTTCTCAAGAGATCCTTGTATATCTCTCATGCGTCGTATAATGTCTTTAAATCCATCTGCACAAAAGAAAAGATATCATTCCATAATTTGGCCGTCTTGGCCGGTGGGAAATATTTTAATAAAAAAATTTCGATCATTTGGTCCCATGTAGTGATTGACCCTCGTGGTAACAAGTTTAACTACTATTTGGCTTTATTCGTTAATGAAAAGGGAAATAGCCGAAGACGTATGGCATCATTAGAAACACCATTTATTTTGAAGGTATCACAGAACTCTAAGAAGTTAGCTATATGTGTATTTGGGTCTTCATCCTGCAAAATTGAACAAATTGTTGAATCATTTGTATAGTGTTAGGCTTTAATTCAAAATTATTAGCAGCTATAGTAGGCCTAACAATACTCGATTCTGCTCCTGTTAAATGCGGTTTAGCATAATCAAACATAGTACGTGGAGCATTATTTTTTCTCACATATGTGTAATTTAGGGCTCGCCTAATTTCTCAATGATTCCGTCGAGCGGTTGCTTCAATATAACTATCGTATACTAACGGTCCTGTCTGGTTCTTTCTAGTCATAAACTAGAAGTACCTGATAGGAAAAGAAAGAGAAATTTCAGCAAAAAAAAAATAAAAAAATAAAAAAATTACGAAAAATAAAAAAATGGCTAGAGTAATAAAAATAGAGTTTTCTTAATATTTTAGTTCCCCGGAAACGGTGCCAAAAACTTGATCGTGTGTCTATCGAGTTTTGAAATTTATAAAAGAATGATCAAACCTGTAAACTAACTCTGACAATGATTTAAGGCAAGTGCACCTATCGAACAATAGTATAGTTAAGGCAAGATCGGATTATCGAACCCAAAGGAACTAAAAGTACTAATACTAACTTTCTTTCTATTATCTAGCCTAAATATTAAGTGATTGGTTGTTTAATCTAAAATTATCTAACTACCAAGCTAAGACGCAAAGATCAAAAAGACTAAATTGGGAGATAACTTTTAGAAAAGCTCAGTTGATTTAGACGATACCCTCAGGAAGAATCCACCTAGACTTCACTTGTTATCTAACACTGAACCATACGATTTATTCACTTAGTTTGATCCGTAAGACTCCCTAACGTATATTAAACCCTCTCTCGAGGTGAATAACGTCTAACCCTAGGTTAATTAATGGAAATCTCTTTCTCTATTAATAACCCCCTAGGATAGCAGTAAATCGATCTATGAACTCCCATATTAGGTTTCACCCTAATCCGGCAAAATCTCGTCACCCTATCTTTAGGCGTGCGATCAACTCTGCTTAATTATGCTAGATCTATTATTAAGCAGGGACTTTTGCTCCTCCACCTAAGCACATCTGCCTTGAATCAATATCTCCGAAATATTTACACAAGAATTAAGCACACATAATTAAGAACAAACTAAGTATTTATCATATAGTTCAGAAAAACAATAACAAGATTCATCTAGGTTTCATCCCCTTTAGGTATCTGAAGGGTTTAGTTCATAATAAATAAAGAAAACATCTCAAAAGAAAAGATAAAACAAAACATAAGAAATCCCTAAAACCCCCTGAAGGAATTGAAGGAGAAATCCGCTGTCTTGAGTAGAATTCTGGCTTCTTGAGATGGATCAACTGGCTATCTTCGAGTGTTTCCCACAATTCTAACCTTTCCGGCTTGGCTCCTTGGCCTAGCTAACTGCCTCTCTTTCAGCTGACACTTAGGGGGTTTATATAGGCTTTTGAAATAGGTTTCTTTGCCCCAAGGTATCCAACTCCGAATAAAATTGTTCTTTGCTACGACAGGGACACGGGCATGGTATGGTCGGTCTTCAAGCCGTGTTCGGATTTCTTTAATGAGACACGGCCGTGTGGCTCGAGGAAAGACAATGTTCTAGATTATCAGTGAGGCACGGCTGTGTGGGCTTTGGTCCAAGCCGTGATGATTTCTTCCTTGGCCCAATTTACTTCGTTTTGGGCCCGTTTCTCGTGCTTTTTATCCTCGGGTGCTTTCCTGGGTATAAGACATGAAAAGAAAGAATTAAGAGCACCTTTTTATATGAAACAGAGGATAAATCATTTAAAAGCATACTAAATGCGTGATTAAAATATGTTACTATTATGGTTTATTAGATACATTAGATCAAATTAGTAATAATATTAAAACAAATTTATTACCTTGCATAACCTAGGATCAATGTGGTTAGATTGTAATTAATTGACACGATATCTAAATGGTGCATGTTTGATCTTTTTGTGATACATAATGTGATCTATGTACCCTTTCATTTGATCTCTTAGGTTTTGAGATACATTGACGATTATACCACAATGCAATTTAATATGGTAACCATGGGTAATAATATTAATGGTTCGAATATATGCAATTTTAGGATTATTTGAGTACTATTATCCAAATCCAAATTAAATATTATTATCCGTCGGATATCTAAATCTATAAAAAAAATGAAGTTAACGTTTTCAATCATATGTTACATATCCAAATTCTAATATGGTGAAATAAAAATTTAAAAATAATATAAAATTAAACAAATAATTAATTTTAAATAAAACTTATTCATAATTAATAAAAATAGTTAAATAACAATCCAAAAAATCAAATATAACAATTTCACAACAATTTAAACATGCCTAACACCTTAAGTTAAAGAATTCCAAACAAATTATAATTCTATATGTTATAATCTACCATAAAGTTAGTTCTACGTTTAAGGTTTATGTAACACCCCCTGCCCGATCCAATTGTCGAATCCAAGCTACAAGATATCACATTCGTTGTCGAAAAAACTATAGTCAATTATACATTAAATGTTACACTATCCAATCAAAGCCTTAATCGAGCTTATGAAAGCTCAAAACCATCTTAGGGTCAAACTTGGACTAAACTGAAAATTTTCAAAATGATTAAGTGGGCACCGTGATATCCCTAGCTCGGTATCGTGATATTAAAAACATTAGTTAAACTCCAAAATAAGCTAGGTGGGTATCGCGATATCCAGGGTTTGTTATCATGATATCAAAAACAATAACTAGACTTCCCAACCTGAGGATCAAATTTCAAAGTTTTCAAAATATAACAAGTGAGAATCGTGATATTTAGGGTGTGGCATCGCGATACCAGAAACAGTCCACTAAGTCTCATTTTTTAACATAAACACAACATTGTTATCTATTTCAAGTTTCCACCAAAATCTATCATTTTGTGCATAAGTGACCAATTTCATCAGCACCAAAACATCATAAATTCATACTAAAACAAATGCAAATAACCAAATTCAGTCCCGTATCAATTTATATCACCTATTCAATCAATAGACATATCATTTCAATACCATGACATAGAATCCAAACCATTTGCCAAATGCCAAACATTTACCTATCTCAAAACTTACTGAAACACACCTATTTACATCCAAATATACCATTTCAATGGTCATAAACATACCTCAAATATGTTTTCCAAAACATACACATTCATGTAGGCATTAACCTTGCCAAATAATGCAATAGATAAGTTTTAAAACTATACCAACATTCAAGCTTAACAAATATATAACACCTACGTACATGCTACAAAACTGAACTTTAAAATGATTAAAAAATTACCAATACAAAAACAGGATAGTTCAAGCTTCTGAGTTATCCGCTTGACACGTTCTGCAAAGTGGTAATCTACAAGGAAATGGAAATAACGGGATAATCATATTGAATCCTTAGAAAGTTCATAGACATTAAATAAAAAACTTATCATGACGAACAATCAAATACAATAAGCTACCAAAATGTCGACATAGTTTGGCTAAACATAGAATATCACAAAAATCAATAAGGTAAGTATACTACCAACATCGAACCATTATAGCACATGTAACAGCTCGTTCCCAGTAAAGTCGAAACAGTGGTTTCTAGACCACAAATCTGATTCTGAAAGATAAATTATTTTAATATTATTTTATGATCTACAGAATTATAGAATTATCGTGTAAAAATTTTGTTAAGAAATTTTACTAATTACATATCTAATTTGATGAAAGGACCAAATTGCATAAAATGAAAAAGTTGAGTTCTAGTAGTTATATATATCAAATAGCTATGGATTCAAAAATTGAGGTCCTTATATGATAATTAGACCATTAATAAAAAGTTAGTAGATATTTATGATGAATCATCCATGGAAAATTAGAAAAAGAAAAGGACTAAATTGGAAAGTAGGAAAAATAAAATATGATATAATAATTAAATAGAAAATATCATCATTTTATAGCATCTTCTTCCCCAAAATACGTGGAAACCCTAGGAAAGAGAAAGGAAATAAAAAAAGCTTAATTGGGTAAGCATCTTTGTCCCGTTTTTAGTAATTTTTATATTTTCGAGATTGTAATAACTTAATCTATCTATTTTGGGGATTAATTTGTAAAGATAACAAAGTATAGAAATTTTTCCATGGATGTAAATGCTGAAAATTTGAAATTTATGGTAGAAAATGAAAGGTTGTTGATAGATAAACAACCTTTACAAAGGGAATTTTTATGAAATTATGATTTAGGGGCTAAATTGAAAAGTGGTAAAATCAATGGAAAAATTCTGATTTTTTCATGGGCTGTTATTGTGACATGTAGAATTTGGTTAGGCTTGAAATAAGAATTAAATTACATGAATTTCATTTTCCGAGCTTAGGGACGAAATCGTCACTAATTAAAAGTTTATGGGCAAAACGGTAATTTTTCCAAAGATGTGAATTGAATTGAAATGAACATGAATTGATGTTAAATTTACTCGTATAGATCTGGATAAACCAAATTCGGAGTTAACGAGGAGAAGGGAAAATATCGGATTAGTAGATATTATGTACACGAACATTTGTCGAGGTAAGTTTGTGTAACTAAATTGTGTATATTTATATGCTTGAATTGAGTGTGTTTATATGAATTGCATAAATGTTATAAATATATGAAATGATCACATATCTGGCAATGTCAGAAAAATGTCAAATCCTGTTTGAATAGATAAAAGTCGATGGAAACAGGATTTTCCATATTGGTTGTGGTCCATCATATATTGTGAACACACCACAGCTCTTAAGAGCTTCCCGTTATAAGCCCTCTCGTGCTTCCCATTATATGTTTCTTGTGAGCTTCCCGATAATAGCTTTTCAGAGCATCCCGAAAGGTTGTGATCCTACATTTGTTGTGGACACACCTTAGCTCTTATGAGTATCCCGATTACAGGCTCTTCATGAGCTTCTTGTTAAACTAGCTCTTAGTGAGCTTCCCAATAGTACTCGCTTGAACTTCCCAATATTTGGCTATCCGAAGCTTCCCGTTACATATCTCTTTGTGAGCTTCTTGATAGGTTCTTCATGAGCTTCCTGATATGGTTCTTTGTGAACTTCTTGATTATGGCTCATATGAGCTTCCCGTTATATAGCCCGGATAAGCTTCCTTGTAACGCCCCGAATTTGGGCCTAGTAGGATTAGGCCTTGTGCATGGGAGCCACTAGGAGACTACACATAAAAGTTTATGTGTGCAAGAAATATCACAAATTGCATGTTTAGTTTAGTGGCTAAGTGATTTAAAAAGAGTTGGGCGTGTGGGAGGAGTCCTGGGTTCAAACCAGGGCTCTAGCAAAAATTTGAGTTTTTCCTTTTAGGTGATCTTGGCGTTAGTTTGAAGGCCTTATTAATATTTGAGGATAAAATGGGACACACGGAAGCATGTGGTTTGGTGGCAAGGTGGCGTTAGGAGTATGCATGTGGTCTGAGGTTCAAGTCATAGCGTGCACAGAATTTTTGGTTGTTTCTTGAATAAACCTGGATATTGGCATGAAGGCTTTATAAAATATTGAGGATAAATTAGGACACGATTGAGCTTGCGGCTTATTGGTGAGTGGTGTGATAAAGCTTCAAAGGGGGCTGGTATTTGAGTCACGCCTGAAGCAAAGAGGTATTTATTTTGTTGCTATGGCCAGTAGAGAAGTAGAGGTGGACTGGAACTCTACTAGGTAAGGTTTGAATTGGTCATTGAGTGAATCAATGAGGATTTCGTGAAGGGATTAAGTGAGTGATTTATGAAGGAAAAAGTGGAGTTTAAGTTGGTTTGGTATTATGCCGAATTTGCTTAGGAGGTACTTAGAATTTCGGTGGAGGGTTATTCCTCAAGTTTTGATTTTGTGTGTTTTTCTTTTGCCATTTGGTTTTTGTGCTTGTTGGTGTCGAATTCTTCTATTGCTTGCTCCTTCTGCTACTCGTTTTCTTTGTTTTTCTTTCCCTATCTCGAATCGCTACTTCCTTGGCTATTTAGACACATAATTTTTGTGCCAGAATCAAACTTTGCTTCTTTCCCTTACTCTCTTTTCTATTTGGCTTCTTACAAGTTTGTGAACCGATTCGCTTTGATCTGTTTGTGGTCTTCTTGTCCGAATATTCTACCTTCTCCCTCCACTTATTCGATTTTGTTAACTGATGGATCATCTATTTTTCTCTGGCTTTTGGAATTGGGAGTGTTGGCCGAATAGTCTTTCTCCCCCTCTCTCAATTCTTTTGGGATAGCAACTCTTTCTCTTCACCTTATTGCTTTGGCCGACTGTTCCTTTCTTCTTAAGTAACTTTGTGATTCGGGAATTCCATAGGCCTATTGGTTAATCTCTAGCAGCGACGTAGGGGTGTGGTCTTCTGTCGATCGATCAAGGTAGGGATTTAGAGTTCTTTAATAAATATGATAGCATAAGGATTTATTGGATGTTGGTCTGGTTGTACGAGAAGGGGATTGATGACAAATGTGTTTGAATGTAGGCTTTAGGCTCATGAGCGGTTCACTCGACTTCGTTAATAGGTGTGTATTTTTACCCTGAACCTGATAATCGGTTGATAAGCGGAAGGTGTGCCACCACACTCCTTCTGATCGTGGATCGATAAAATGCCAAAAAGCTGAAATACCGGCGAATGATGCCACACGAGCGTGTGATCGCATGTGTGGTAGACCGAGCTCACGAATTTGGGCGTAAGATGGTTGAGGCCACCATGAGCGTTCTCATGTGCTTAGGTCGTTATGGGCCACATTGGGGCCGTAATGGGCTGTGTAGGCCCAATGGGCTTGTGGGCCCCACACGAATTAAATTTGTATATTATAGTAAATGTTAGATCGAGCCGTGTAGTCCACATGGCTAGGGTCGTTTTTGAGCAATGGGCCGTGTGGGCCCACTAGGCTTGTGGGCCCCACACGGATAAAATGCATGTTATATGGTTTCTATTGGTTTGAACTGTGCTGTTTTTGGGCTATTTTTGGGCTAAATAGGCAACACGAGTGTTTGGGCTCACTTGGGCTGAGTAATAGGCCTTAGGCCCATTTGCACTGTTGTGACTGTTTAGGTTACTTAAGTCGCTCGAGGCGACGGTGGAGCTTCTGTTGGGTCGCTGAGACCTTGATTTGTAAAATTACCGAAATACCCTCGATTTGTAAAATTACTGAAATACCTTTAATTTGCAAAATTACTGAAATACCCCGATTTGTAAAATTACTAATATACCCCGATTTGTAAAATTATTGAAATACCCCCAATTTGTAAAATTACTGAAATACCTCGATTTGTAAAATTACTAAAATACCTCGATTTGTAAAATTACTGAAATACCTCGATTTGTAAAATTACTGAATACCCTCGATTTGTAAAATTACTGAAATGCCCTCGATTTGTAAAATTACTAAAATACTCTCGATTTGTAAAATTACTTAAATGCCCTCGATTTATAGAATTACTAAAATACCCTCAATCTGTAAAAGTACTAAAATACCCTCGATTTGTAAAATTACTGAAATACCCTCAATTTGTGAAATTACCGAAATACCTTCGATTTGAGAAATTATTGAAATACCCTCGATTTGTGAAATTACTGAAATACCCTCGATTTGGGAAATTATCGAAATACCCTCGATTTGTAAAATTACCTAAATACCCCTAAAGGGTAGGATTACCGAAATACTCTTATAGAGTAAAATGATTGTTTTGCCCTTGTGGGTAAATGTCTGACTTGTGCTATGATTTGACTGATTTGACTGGGATTGTGTGACTGTGTTTTAACTGACTTGACGGTGGTTGTGTAACTGATATGATTTTAATATATGTCTAAATGACTGTTACTAGGCATGGCTGTTTTGCATGCCCGTGTAATGATTGTGCATGACATACACGACATATTGCATGGGGTTGGGACATTGATACGGAGGAAGTTCTGATAGGGTCGCACGAGTCGCATGAGACGACTGTGGATCCAGTATTGATCTGTTAAGGTCGCACGGGTCGCATGAGACGACTGTGGACCGACGGACGGCTTAAAGCCGCGTAATCTGATTATGGCTTTGTGCCAACCTAAATATGGCTCTGTGCCATCTTGCTTATGGCTTTGTGCCAATCGTATTTACCGTGGCTATGTGCCTGACATGTATATTGATGACTTTGTGTCGATCATAATTACCCATGGCTGTGTGCCGATTATATTACCGCCGCTGATGGATATGTGCCAAACTTATTACAGTTACCAATAACTTTGTGCCATCCTGATTATGGCTCGGTGCCATCCTGATTATGGTTATATCCATTCTGTTTATGGCTTTTAGCCGTTCTGTCCACGGCACCGAGCCGTTCTGTTGACTTAGTACCGTAACTGGTGCTAAGCTTGGTGTGTTGGCTGGGTGGGTCGATTTTATCCCCACAGGAGTGTAGGGGTGGTGTGTTGGCTGGATAGGGGTGGGATGCATCCTCATACTCTTGCATATCTGTTTATGAGATTTGTCATTGTACTGGGCTTAGCGCCACTTGTTCTATTATTGGTTTGGGCTAGGTCCAATTGATTCTCGCATGGGTCATGACCCAAATGATATCAGCAGCGGGTTTTGGCCCACGTATGCTCTCGAATCGACTATCTTTATTACTATTAAAGGGCTTTGGCTGATTCTATTTTAGTTTTTATTTCTGTATACTAACTGTTACTCTAGTAAGGGGATTACACACTGAGTTTTCATAAACTCACCTGCTTTTTAATCATGCGAGTAATCCCTGGCGTTAGGAGGATCGGTCTTTGAGGACTCGAAGGTGACACGATCATGGTATTATGCTTTGGACTTTATATATGTTTTAAATTCTGTTTTCAGTTTTAATTTCTGTAATAAGACCTCTCTAGATTTAATTCTAAATTTGGGATTTTGTTACGTTTAATATCTGTTAGACGTAGACGAGTTTTCAACCCAATTACCATTTTTTTAAAAAAATATACGTTTTAAACTTCTTTACCTTAAATTAGCTTTCGTAACTAAAAGAGATTTTTAACGAAGGTAATAATGTTTTTAAAGGTGATTAACTTTTCGATGAACCACGTTTCGAAATTGAACGAACACAAACTGAGACTTTAGTTTTTAAATATTAAGGAGGGTTTTCATTGAAAACATGGTTTCTGAAAAACACTTCAATGTGACACGCCAGATTCGGGCCTAACTTCTGGGCCGGGTTTGGGGTGTTACATTCCTGATAAGCTCTTGACAAGCTTTCCGAAATGGTTCTGTGTGAGCTTCTTGTTATAAGGTTTGAGAGTGTGCTTTCCAATTATGTGCCTTAAAAGTACCCCCGAATATGAATTGACGGATCACTGCTTTGTACACCTCATGTGTACTACCTGAGTATCTATCGATATTTCAATAATCCAATGGACAAAATTCTTGATATGAGAAAATATGAGAATTAAATGAACTATATCTTGAATATCCTTGAAATACCTGGAAGTGAATGTATGATGATTTCATATCTGTTTTCTTGACAAATATATAAAATTTCATTGCTAACTTGTTGGTGTAAGCATGTGTTTAGGCAATTGGCTACATAGTTTTGGATGCATGTTTGTATGCTTACTTTAAATGAATATAATTGGTAAGTTAATTTTCTGTTATACGAACTTACTAAGCATTTGACATGATTACTCGATTTTCTTTTCTCTATTTTATAGTACTCGGAAGCTCGTGAAGGTTGGAGATCGGTCGGAGCATCATCACACTATCCTTCTGCCATTTTGGTATAAATAGAAATCTTGTTTTGGTATAATGGCATGTATAGGCTAACTTGGCAAATGTTGGCATGTAAATGGTTGTTTGTAATCTAGCCATTGGAATGGCTAGTAATAGTGTGTTTTGATACATAATTATAAGGCTATATTATGTTTAACATATATGTGTTTGGTATAGTTAAATTGAATTATGGTAAATTACATGTTTTCACAAAAAGGTAAGTTTGGAAATACATGAATGTAAGAGTTAATATATCATACATAACTCTTGTGTTTGGCTTGGATAAGTTGTCTTGAATTGGTTGTTGAAAATGCTTAATTGTTGATGTAGGTGCAAGGTAAAAAAGGTGAGAAATTAGGCTTGAAAAATGGCCTTATTTTGTCCATACAGGTAGACATACGGACGTGTATCTTGACCGTGTGTGACATACAACCATACACATGGGTGTGTGGCTTGGTCGTGTGTCCCTTGTGTAATAACCAATTTTTGCCTGGGCCCAATACAGATTAGAGGCCCAAGTGATAAAACAAAAAATAGTAAAGCCCAAACAAGTTAAACAAAATAAGCCCAAAAATAATATAAAAACAATCTAAATTAATAATAATAGGCCAATGTCCATTTACAAAGAGACCCAGAGGCCAACAACCTGAACGGCCCATTTTACAACCTGAAGTACCCAAAACTCGGAGCCTAAACCTTGACCCAAAATAACAAAGGCCCAATGGCCCAAAACCCACTAAACGAAACCAGCCCAATATAGCCCAAAGACCACAAACTAAACAGCTAGGGTTTCCCCCTTTTCTCGTGCCGCCTCTCCACCAGCACGCCTCCATGCCTCGATTGACACCCTCGCCTCGGTCAACACCTCCACGCAAGCCTCAGACGATACCTGCACCCATGCTCCCTGACAACCACGCTCACCACTGTCGGCCACCACTCTCACTGTGGAAGAAACCTGCATTTTTAGCTAATCTGGAGTTATATTCAAAACATGCTTGTTGCTTTAAGCCTAAGGGCAACAAGAGTCTTTTCGTGAAATGGGCTTGTTTCCAAAATTGTTATTTCAATAAAATACATCATTATTTTCACTCCTCGCATTTCATACTCTACATCGTTTCATGTCATGCTTCTAATTTTCTTCTTTCATGCCCACAATGGGTCCCTCAGATACCAAAGACATGAGCGACGCTGTTACCGACTCTCTTTTTAACGAGATATGTGTCTAAAGGGATTGGAGGACTGTGGAGATGACAGAGGTCACAACTTATTTCCTAAATTGTTAAGAATGGTAGATCCTATCTTAAGAAGTGTCAACAAACACCAGGGAGATGAAGATGGAAGCTTAGCTTGCCGCAAGAACAATGCAAAGAATCATTGAGTTATCTCCAAGAGTTCAAAGATATTTTCGTATGATCACGCCGGGACTACTAAGGCACGAGTATGTTGTCAAAGCTAAGGAAGCCACAGAAGAAGTCCATAAGGATATTTGAAGATCACATGCTGATGGTTCTACCCTGACTAAGCCAATCAAGAGGTTCGAGCTACTGGTCTACCCAGAAAGGAAAATTACATCAAACGCCAAATCGAGGACAGAACTTATGTGCCTTTTCCTTCTTGTCTACACGTGGGGCAGGGACGTTATCAAGCCAATCTCCTCGAAAACTTCAGGTCTGCATCAATTCATTTTTGCGGATGTCGATCTCTTCACTAAGAGGGCGATGGTCGCTTCATATGCCAATATTACAAAGTCGATATTCATTAGACCCAAAAGAAAAATATTAACAAAAAAGGCAAAAATGTCATATTTAATCGAACAATGTCAAAAGTTGCGGTCATTTCAAAGATCAAGTGCCATGTCATGGTGTAAAAAAAAAAAGGGGCAACAAAACAAAGATTGTTAGGAAGATGACCTAAAATTGTGAATATTGGCATATAGAAGTTACGTTTACCCTTTTATGATCATTAAACTTCGGCCCGAACCTCTGCTGAGACAGCGCTTTCCTCATTAGGTTTTGCCTGGTGAAGTCAAAATCCTCTTTTCCCCAGGCACAGGCCGAGCCACAATGGGATAAGGTGGAATGGATCCAGTCCCGATGTGATCAAGTAAATTTGAAAAGAAAATGTTGAGAGATATCTGTCACGATCAGATGAAGCGAGTTTACAACAAAAAGGATTGCCTTAGAAAATTTCATGATAGGGCTTTGAAAGCAAAATCTTCTTATGCAAAAGAGACTTCGGAAGAAAGTAAATGTCAAACTAGGAAAGACCTTATGCAGCAAAGCAGGCCTGTTCTATGGAAGCATGGATATTGATAGAGATGGATGGCAAGACCTGTCCAATTCGGTGAATTCAGATTCGACCTAAAAAAGGGGAATCAAAAACAAAAAAAAAAGAGAGAGGCCAAAAGCGAAAACCCGCAAAGGGCGCTTTGAGACCAAGGAGGGTTTGAGTTGAAAACCCGAGAAGGGCAGCTTAAACTTTGATGGGGCATATAGTAGTCTTGCTACGCTTGAAGTAACAATGAAGAGGAATGTTATGCCTTGGGGCATCGACAAAGTACTCCGGATCCCTTAAACAAATATTGAGTTTAAAATGGTCCTCAAGAAGTTTGAACAGAGACGCTCAAGCTGCGATATCTGGGGCACCTAGTTTCCATTTTACCCATTTTGAGTCTGCTATCTTGGTCTTTTCAAACTACTCTAAATAAACTTGCTTCTTCATTGCATTTGCTAGCTTTGACTAACTTGTTTGTTTCGAGCTATGCTCCCAATAAATTTCCATTTCATCCATCATTATGGCCTTTTTTAAGCATTTTGCATTGAAATAATGATTATTGGACTAATAATACTTTCATGAAAGTAGTTTCGCATATTACTCTGGAAACCTCTAAACAATACAGGGGTCTGAAACAGGATTATTACTTAAGATTCACCAAGCTTTAAGGTTGGAAATATCTGAGTCCAAATTAAGGTTACCACTTCGGATTTTTGTCAAAAATGGTGATTGAACAAAATGACAAAGTACTGCGTCAGTGACACAATCCTGACGGAAAATAGGTATTGTTAACCCAAGTGTAAAACCAGAATCATTCTCAAAAGGAAAGGATATTCTGCATTCATGCGAGCATCATGCATATACATCTGGTTGGGTCACCTAAAGAGTGATCGTTAGAAGGAAGCTGACACAGATCCTGCACCTTTGAATAACAAGAGGGTGGGTTGAAGAAGAGACAAATCCTATGTTTTAGAGTCGCAGTGGGATGAATGGAGGATACTCAAATCTCCACAAAAATGAATCGAGAACGCAAAAGGATATTCAAACCCCCAGGTCACAATGAAATTAACCCTGAAGCTACAGTGGGGCAAAAGGGTGATATACGAGAAACGCGGATTACTCCTGAGGTTTGAGGACGGGTACAAAACCTGAAAGAGAAGTCAAGAATCGAAGCAATAAATACAGGTCATCGTGAAAGTCGTGGCAAAAAAAAAAAAAGATACATGACCAACAAACCCAGGGCGCATGGCATAATCATGTAGGTATAAAAGCATTTAAGACAAACACGTGCATATCAAGATAATATCACGCATGACACATACAAATACGCCATTAAAACAAGAAGTTTTGACGATAGCTATATTGAATCAAAGGAAAAGAAGACATCTGAATCCCGCTAGATGATATGTTGTTCAAAAACTAACTCATAATACGAGAGGTGAGTTGAGCCTCGGGACATGCCGAGGTACTTTCAATTTCTATTTTTAATTTCTGTTTGCAAAAAAATCAACTCCTCAGGTCACACGCTGAGGTATTTTCAATTTCTGTTTTTCAATATCAACTCATAATACGAGAGGTGAGTTGAACTTCAGGTCACACCCTGAGGTATTTTTCAATTTCTGATCAAAAATTAACTCATAATACGAGCGAAGCAAATCAAAAACCAGATCTTGTCTTCCTAAGCGAAGTAGATCGAGCATAACAGATCTTGCCTTCCTAAGCGAAGTAGATCGGGCATAGCAGAACTTGCCTTCCTAAGCGAAGCAGATCGAGCATAGCAGATCTTACCTTCCAAAGTGAAGCGGATCGAGCATAGTAGATCTTGCCTTCCTAAGCGAAGCAGATCAAGCATTGTAACGACCTCAAAAGTATGGATATTGAAAAATGAGTTATCGGGTCTCTATTTTTAGTAAACGGACTCATAAAATATTTATTAAAAATATTTACAAAGTTAGTTGTGTGTTTAATAAGGTTTTATTTAGGTGAATTTGACTTAATTAGAAGTATTTGAGAAAAAGGATTAAATTGAAAAAGGTGCAAAAGTTGAATTATAGATTAAAAGAAATTATGAAGGACCAAAATGGCAATTATGCCATTTTGTAAAGTTGAGGCGGTGTATTGTGTAAAAAAATCTGAGATTTTACTATATTATTATATTATTATATTATTATATTATTATATATAAAACAAAAAAAAAAAAAAAAGAAGAGAAACATAACAGAAAAGAAACAGAGAACAAGACGAAAGCAGGGGAAAGAAAGAAAGAAAGAAAGAAAAAGGAGAAATTGATGATTTAAAGCTTGGATGTTTAATAGGTAAGTTAATTTAGCCCTTTTCTTCTAATTTTGATGTTTTATAAGTTTTAGAACAAAGTTTTGTTGAATTAAGTTGAAATTCTGGAAATTCTTAGATTTTTGAACATGAGTTATGTGGATCAAATTGATGAATTAGGGGTTTAATTAATGGAATATCTAGTTAGAAATTGATTTTAAGGATTAAATTGTGAAAATGTTTGGAATTAAAGTCTATTACTGGAATTCTGATTCCCAAAGATTATAAAGTTGTTTAAAGTGATAGAATAAGGTGTTTATTGAGAAAAATCAGCTCAATTGAGAAGTTAATTGAGCAGGGACGAAATTATCATTTATTGAAAGCTTAAGGGAAAAATGGTAATAAACAGTTTGCACTAAAACAGTTTGGACAGCAGCAGTAGACTAGTTTTGAAAAAATCACTAAAAATCGTATAAGTGGAATTAGAAGCTGAATGAGATATGAAATTAAAGCTTATTGAGTCTAGTTTCATATGAAAGAAACAGGGAAAGCAAATGAATTCTGTAATTTGAGATATTTATATTTTTGTAAGACTGGTTTAAAGGGATTTCGGGATCCCCTGTTCTGACTTTATAAAATCATAAAAAAATTGAATAAAAATAATTAGGGGATTAAATTTACATGTTTAGAATCCTGAATGAGTCTATTTTCAAATGAAATAAATAAGAAGGTCATATGAATTCTGTACGAAGAGTAATTTGATTCGTAGTGAAGAGAGGTCAGAACAGTCAAACAGTAAAACAGGGGAAACTTTAAGAATAATCTGGTATTGATTGGCCATACCAAAAATTCTGGAAAAATTATAGTAAAAAGATATATGAGTCTAGTTTCAAGGAAAATTAACGGTTCTTCATTTGGAGTTCTGTAGCTCGAGAAATAAATAATTTAGTGACTATGACACAAAAGGACAGCTTTGAATAAGTTTATGAGTAAATGATTAAATTGAAATGTGAGCAATAGTAAGAAAGCATGAATTTATCATAAAATACATGTTTATTGTATTAAATATTACAGGAAATTATTTGATTATTTTTAACATATAAATGTTATATGTTTATATGAAATTAAAGAAAAAGAAAAGGAAGGAGAGGACCGAATCGAAGGAAAAGGAAAAGAGAAGGTTAAGGAGTGAAGGAAGAAGAATTCATATCACCTCAATCTTTTATTGTAAGTACTACAAGAATTTTAAATTATTGTTATTTATCCTTTTGAAATATTTATGTGAATTATTTAAATACATGAGATTCAAATTTAATGCCCAAGTAGACGAAATTAGAACTACTGGGATATTAGTGGCATGCCATTAAGGAACTTTAGCGCGCTCTCTGATATTAGCACGTTGGTGCTCTCTGATATTAGCACGTTGGTGCTCTCTGATATTAGCACGTTGGTGCTCTCTGATTATTAGCACGTCAGTGCTCTCTGATTATTAGCACATTGGTGCTCTCTGTTCACTTGTGCATCATAATGCACCTCAGTATTAGTTCCAGTATATCCGATGTGTTCTATAAAGTCTACTTTGGGCTAAGAATTGAAACGAGGACAAAGTGAATTACTGATGTGTTAAGGTAAGATTTATACCTTACAAAAGATAAGTTAAATTTTATTAAAGCAAGGCATACATGAAGAAACTTATATGTGAGAAAATATGCAATAATTGATTGAGTTAAAATATTACTGTTATGATTGCTTATTTAATTATTCTTGTGGTGCTTACTAAGCCTTCACCGAAACTTAACGCGTTTATTTTAACGCGTAGGTACAATTAGACTAAGAGAAAAGTCCAACTAAAAGATCGCTCATCTCATCACATCCTCAAGGGCTTCAAAGGTAGTTACTATATTTTGTATTAAAATGGCATGTACATATATAGTTCAAATGTGTTCCTACGTGATAGGGACTAAAATATAGATTCTTGAAATTTTATCTATTTTCAGTTATTTGAAGTATTTTAGTATATATGGAATGAATTAATAAACAATAAATATGTTAGCAAAAATGGTTGGTAAGTTAAAATATTATATTCAAATGTTTTAATTAGACAGTATCTGGCCATAATTGTTTTGGCACCAAATGTAATAGTCTTATACCGGGTTTGCATAATTGAACCGGGTATAGGGGTATTACATTTATTGGTATCAGAGCCTAGGTTTTCTGAATCTTGGGTCGAGTATGAGTCTATTTGTACATGCCATTTTAACAATTGATGTGATGAGATGAGGTTTAGTTATTTAATTATGTAATTTATGAATATTGTAGAATAAAAGATGTCTTATGATAGAATAAAAGATCTGATTTTGTGATGTATAATGGAATTTATGAATTTAATAAAATAGAGTTGGTTGTCTCTTAGTATAGAAAGAGGAAATGTTAAAGAAAGAAATGTTTTCCAATCAAGTAATTTCGATAATTACAAAGTGGTGTTCAAATAATTAAGTAAAATGTTACTTATGATGAAACAGAATTTGAAAAGATGTGGATAAATGTCCGATAGTAAGAAATGATAAATGTTGAGTATATACATGAAGCTAAATTATGAGGCCGCATCTGATCTCTACCCCTTATTGGTACAGATTATATTTATAGTGAAATTGATAGGAATTATAATGATTTAGTTCAAAAGTGTGGAACCAAAGAGTTTAAAGGAAAGAAAGATGATGACCAAATGAGGTGAAGAATGATTAGAGAATATTTGAAGAATTGCAGATACAAGAGATGAAAAGTTGAAATGTGCAGATATTTTTATTAAAGGGTGAAGTTTATCAATGGTGGAACAACATCACGGATATCCATTCTGCAGAGAAAATTAATTGGAATTCCTTTGTATCCGAATTTAAAAGAAATATGTGAGTCAACCTTATCTTGTGAAGAAGAAAAGAGAATTTCTGGATTTGAAGCGAGAACCACATGTCTATTGCTTTGAATATGAGCGTGAATTTATCTCGATTTCTTTTTGAAAATTATTTGGGAATACACATTACTACTATTAAAGGAAGAAGTCATATATCGAAATTGCTTTATTCGGATATGGTAACTACTGAGAATAAGTTAATCAAGTTTCTTTCGAATAAGCTTTGTGAGTGAAGTGAATGATACGGGGGACGTTGATGATTATATATGTTAACGGATTAGTAAGGGAATTGCGTAAATATTTGAATACAAATTGCTATAGTTGGGTATTCTACAATGATCTCTTACGGGTATTCTATATGGGTATTCTATATGTTCTTTTATCTCCAGAGGTATATGCAACTGTTCGGATGTGACTTTTATTGTGCGAAAGTTTGGAATCATAACGTTAAAATGGAAGTTCTGGTTGATTCTGATCGATCTTGCTCTATTTTTCTTTGGATTTTCTAATTTGTTCTGTTAGATAGAAGACTTAATGATCGATTCATATGGAGTTATTTTCTATTTCTATCGGTTGATATTACAGTACATATACGCAAATTTGCATTATCTTTATCACAATCGTTTCTAGTGAGGATAAATGGTATTCTTCTTTTGGTTTTTCTTCTAATATTATCGATTTCTTTATCATTGAATATGGTTTTATTCTCGGAAATTCAATATAGCTTCACATCCGGGATTTCATTATGCCACATCCGGGATTCCACTATATTGGTTTTCTTATTATTTTATAGTCCGATCTTATCTATCAAATATGATTCATCCGTGAAGGGTATTCGATGATAGAAGGTAAATATATATTACTTTATTATAAATCTTGGTTCGATTATGGGAGCTCGGTGATATGGATCTTAGATTATAGAAGTTGTATTATTATCTTCAAGTATTATTGGGACTACTCTGGATTTCTTCTTCTATTTTAAAGTACTATTGAAGTTGAAGTATTGATCCATTTATATTATTGAAATGTTTGATAGAGATCTACGAGTTTACGGTTCACTTTACGATTTGGAATAACTTATAAGAATGCTATACGAGTGATAGTTGATTAATTTATAAAGTCGAATCGATTGATGGCTTGAAAGTTGCGGAGATGTACATTCCGAAATTGTAAGATTTCATGGTATTCCAAAGATTGATAATTTACGATCGAGATTGCGATTCACCTTAGGGTTACGAAAACAATTATAGGAAATTATTGAGTACTTAACTCAATTTCAATCTGACATTTCATTCGCAAATTGATGGATAATTTGAGAGAGAGTTGGTTAGATTTAGAAAGAAGATGTCTTGGTGGCGGTATGAAACGTGATATTTACGAGTTTGTATCCGGATGTCCGATATGTCAACGGTCAAAGCGAACATCAAGTACCTTCGGGTTACTCGACCAATTACTATACCGAATGGAAATGGGAAAGAATCACTATGGATTTTGTATCGGGGTTACCATTATCTCTGAGAAAAAAAAAAGATGTTATTTGGGTGATTATTGACCGATTGACAAAATCAGCTTACTTTATTCCGGTACGTATAGATTATTCTTTAGATAAACTGGCTAAATCAGATATATCCGAGATTGTCGGGCTACATAGAGTGCATGTCTCCATTATATTGGATATCCCGATTTACGTCTCGTTTACGGATAAATTACAAGAAGCTTTGGGAATTCAATTGTATTTCAAGATGTGCATTTCATCCTTAGACAGATGGCCAATCTGAGCATGTAATTCAGGTATTGGAAGATATGCTTCGGTGTTGTATACTAGAGTTCGAAGGTAATTGGGAGAGGTATCTACCTTTGATTGAATTTGCTTACAATAACGATTATCATCCATATTAAAATGGCTCCGTATGAAGCTTTGTATGGTAGAACATGTAGAACAACATTATATTGGACAGAGCTCGATGGAAAAGAAGATACACGGGGTTGATTTGATCCGGGAAACGAGAAGAAAAAGTAAAGGTGATTCGGAATAGATTAATGAATGACATTCGACAACGAAAATCAATTGTGGATTTAAAATGTCGGGATATTAAATATTCATTCTTCGATAAGGTATTTATCAAGGTGTTTATTTGAAAGAAACTATAAGAATTCAAAGTTTCATCTCTTTTTAAGTAAATTTAGAGACTAAATTTCAAAAGGGGGAGAATTGTAACGACCTCAAAAGTATGGATATTGAAAAATGAGTTATCGGGTCTCTATTTTTAGTAAACGGACTCATAAAATATTTATTAAAAATATTTACAAAGTTAGTTGTGTGTTTAATAAGGTTTTATTTAGGTGAATTTGACTTAATTAGAAGTATTTGAGAAAAAGGATTAAATTGAAAAAGGTGCAAAAGTTGAATTATAGATTAAAAGAAATTATGAAGGACCAAAATGGCAATTATGCCATTTTGTAAAGTTGAGGCGGTGTATTGTGTAAAAAAATCTGAGATTTTTACTATATTATTATATTATTATATTATTATATTATTATATATAAAACAAAAAAAAAAAAAAAAGAAAGAAGAGAAACATAACAGAAAAGAAACAGAGAACAAGACGAAAGCAGGGGAAAGAAAGAAAGAAAGAAAGAAAAAGGAGAAATTGATGATTTAAAGCTTGGATGTTTAATAGGTAAGTTAATTTAGCCCTTTTCTTCTAATTTTGATGTTTTATAAGTTTTAGAACAAAGTTTTGTTGAATTAAGTTGAAATTCTGGAAATTCTTAGATTTTTGAACATGAGTTATGTGGATCAAATTGATGAATTAGGGGTTTAATTAATGGAATATCTAGTTAGAAATTGATTTTAAGGATTAAATTGTGAAAATGTTTGGAATTAAAGTCTATTACTGGAATTCTGATTCCCAAAGATTATAAAGTTGTTTAAAGTGATAGAATAAGGTGTTTATTGAGAAAAATCAGCTCAATTGAGAAGTTAATTGAGCAGGGACGAAATTATCATTTATTGAAAGCTTAAGGAAAAATGGTAATAAACAGTTTGCACTAAAACAGTTTGGACAGCAGCAGTAGACTAGTTTTGAAAAAATCACTAAAAATCGTATAAGTGGAATTAGAAGCTGAATGAGATATGAAATTAAAGCTTATTGAGTCTAGTTTCATATGAAAGAAACAGGGAAAGCAAATGAATTCTGTAATTTGAGATATTTATATTTTTGTAAGACTGGTTTAAAGGGATTTCGGGATCCCCTGTTCTGACTTTATAAAATCATAAAAAATTGAATAAAAATAATTAGGGGATTAAATTTACATGTTTAGAATCCTGAATGAGTCTATTTTCAAATGAAATAAATAAGAAGGTCATATGAATTCTGTACGAAGAGTAATTTGATTCGTAGTGAAGAGAGGTCAGAACAGTCAAACAGTAAAACAGGGGAACTTTAAGAATAATCTGGTATTGATTGGCCATACCAAAAATTCTGGAAAAATTATAGTAAAAGATATATGAGTCTAGTTTCAAGGAAAATTAACGGTTCTTCATTTGGAGTTCTGTAGCTCGAGAAATAAATAATTTAGTGACTATGACACAAAAGGACAGCTTTGAATAAGTTTATGAGTAAATGATTAAATTGAAATGTGAGCAATAGTAAGAAAGCATGAATTTATCATAAAATACATGTTTATTGTATTAAATATTACAGGAAATTATTTGATTATTTTTAACATATAAATGTTATATGTTTATATGAAATTAAAGAAAAAAGAAAAGGAAGGAGAGGACCGAATCGAAGGAAAAGGAAAAGAGAAGGTTAAGGAGTGAAGGAAGAAGAATTCATATCACCTCAATCTTTTATTGTAAGTACTACAAGAATTTTAAATTATTGTTATTTATCCTTTTGAAATATTTATGTGAATTATTTAAATACATGAGATTCACTTTAATGCCCAAGTAGACGAAATTAGAACTACTTTGGGATATTAGTGGCATGCCATTAAGGAACTTTAGCGCGCTCTCGATATTAGCACGTTGGTGCTCTCGATATTAGCACGTTGGTGCTCTCTCGATATTAGCACGTTGGTGCTCTCGATTATTAGCACGTCGGTGCTCTCTCGATTATTAGCACATTGGTGCTCTCTGTTCACTTGTGCATCATAATGCACCTCGTATTAGTTCAGATATCCGATGTGTTCTATAAAGTCTACTTTGGGCTAAGAATTGAAACGAGGACAAAGTGAATTACTGATGTGTTAAGGTAAGATTTATACCTTACAAAAGATAAGTTAAATTTTATTAAAGCAAGGCATACATGAAGAAACTTATATGTGAGAAAATATGCAATAATTGATTGAGTTAAAATATTCTGTTATGATTGCTTATTTAATTATTCTTGTGGTGCTTACTAAGCCTTCACCGCTTAACGCGCTTATTTTAACGCGTAGGTACAATTAGACTAAGAGAAAAGTCCAACTAAAAGATCGCTCATCTCATCACATCCTCAAGGGCTTCAAAGGTAGTTACTATATTTTGTATTAAAATGGCATGTACATATATAGTTCAAATGTGTTCCTACGTGATAGGGACTAAAATATAGATTCTTGAAATTTTATCTATTTTCAGTTATTTGAAGTATTTTAGTATATATGGAATGAATTAATAAACAATAAATATGTTAGCAAAAATGGTTGGTAAGTTAAAATATTATATTCAAATGTTTTAATTAGACAGTATCTGGCCATAATTGTTTTGGCACCAAATGTAATAGTCTTATACCGGGTTTGCATAATTGAACCGGGTATAGGGGTATTACAAGCATAGCAGATCTTACCTTCCTAAGCGAAACAGATCGAGCATAACGGATCTTGCCTTCCTAAGCGAAGCAAATCAAAGATCGAATCTTGCCTTCCTAAGTGAAGCAGACTAAGGTATTTTAATTTCTGTCTTTCAATTTCTGTTAAAATCAACTCATAATGCGAAAGGTGAGTTGGGCCCCGAGTTACGCACGCTGAGGTATTTTTAATTTTTGTTTTCAATTTCTGTTAAAATCAACTCATAATGCGAGAAGTGAGTTGGGCCTCGGGTTACGCTGTGAGGTATTTTTAATTTCTGTTTTTATCAACTCATAATGCGAAAGGTGAGTTGGGCCTCGAGTTACGCACGCTGAGGTATTTTTAATTTCTATTTTTCAATTTCTGTTAAAATCAACTCATATTGCGAGAATAAGGAAGCAGTTTGAAAAGTTCAGATTTCATCGAAGTCCCAATGGAGCAGTTAGTAGATCGAAGCTACAAATCTCTTCGTGTCTTGAAGTCTTCTTAGAGCAAGTTAAAAAATAAACAAGATTGAGAAAAAACGAATTGAAGCTACGGGTCACGTTTCGTGGAAGTAGTGGCAGAATGGATCAAAACAGCATGTGGAGTTTGAAGATGGGCGGGGAAGACCAAGACCAATAAGTCAAGGCTCGGCCAAGACCGGGCAAAATTGGTTCTTCTATTTTCTTTGCTCTATTCTCGTTTCACGACAATGAGCAAAGAAGGGTAGCTGTAATAACCAATTTTTGCCCGGGCCCAATACAGATTAGAGGCCCAAGTGATAAAACAAAAAATAATAAAGTCCAAACAAGTTAAACAAAATAAGCCCAAAAATAATATAAAAACAGTCCAAATTAATAATAATAGGCCAATGTCCATTTACAAAGAGACCCAGAGCCCAACAACCCGAACGGCCCATTTTACAACCCGAAGTACCCAAAACTTGGAGCCCAAACCTTGACCCAAAATAACAAAGGCCCAATGGCCCAAAACCCACTAAACGAAACCAGCCCAATATGCCCCAAAGACCACAAACTAAACAGCTAGGGTTTCCCCCTTTTCTAGCGCCGCCTCTCCACCAGCACGCCTCCATGCCTCAATCGACACCCTCACCTCGGTCAACACCTCCACGTAAGCCTCGGACGACACCTGTACCCATGCTCCCCGGCAACCACGCTCACCACTGTCGGCCACCACTCGCACTGCACCACGAGCACTCTCCCGCGTCTCGGTCAAGCACTAGCGCACGCCTTTACCTTTGTCCACACCCTGCAAACAACCGAAGAACAAGAGCAAAATGACAAAACAACAGCACGCAAGCAAGAAAACCAAGAAGAAAACAAAATAAAAACAAAATCTGTAAATCGGTTATAAAAACCGAAGAAAACCTTGTATTCGGGGGTTCGGTCTTTACAAACACGAAAAATCAAAAGCAAAATCGAAAAGCAAAGATTAAAAGAGTTTGTTTTTCTCATTTCTTTCGAATATTTCACGAATATCAGCGGTCCAGAGAGAAAAGGTTAAAATATCGATTTTATTTCCGTCTTTTCGGTATTTACTGTTATTTATCTTTTATTCTATTTCATAAACTTCATGAGCGATTAAAACGAAGGAGAAAGGAAGGGATCTTTACCTGAAGCCCATCATTTCGCTTCGCCAGCCATCAGATGCAATGATGGTGCGACGATTGATGGCATAAGCCCAATCGCCGGAAAGAAGGAGAGGCGAGAGAAGGAAAAGGGCCGCCTCTTCGGTTTCTCTGGAAAGAAGAGAAAAGGGAAATTTTTACTTGTTTCTGAAACATCGAAAATTTAAAAAAAAAGGGATTTTGGTTTTAAACCAGGCGAAACGACGCCGTATAGAAAAGGGGAGATCCGCGCGTCGACCCGTTTGGTGACCCGGATCCGCGCCTCTCTGCTTTAAAAGGAACATTTACACGTTCAGTCCCTCTGTTCTTTAGTTCGGTCGCAGTGTTGTCCTACCCAAACGCAGCGTTTAATCGACTAGAATATTTACCGATCTAGTCCTTATTAATTCAAACGCGCTGCATTTTACCCCTTTGTACTTCACTATTAATTTATTGCCTTTTAGCCCGTAAATTTTATTCTAACTTTTAATATAACCCTTGCATCATTTAGTGAATTATCGGTTTATCATTTTTTTTGTTGTCCTTTTAAATAATGTTCAGTATGATGTGTTTGAAATGTTTTAGCTATTATTTATTTTATTCATATATCATCTTCCTTAGTTCTATACATATACTTTTTACACATATGCATAGTTCATATTAAACTATTTTTTATGTATGTATTTTGTATCACTTTATGAACGTAAACTTGCGTATAAGTTACTTTTTCAAAACTACATTCTCTTATTTTATACACGTTATATATTAATATTTTTGTACATTATGTTCTATAAAGCTTCTTTTATCTACTTACATATATTACTCAAATTGACATGTGCCATTTGTATATTATTTTCTAAATATATTATGTTTAAGTTTAACTCGTTTTCACTTTGCTATATTTTTAGCTTTCGTTATCCGTTTATTTAAAGGCATTAGTATTTTCAAAATAGGAGACGTGAGATTATTGCTATTACATTGGGTTGTATTATTATTCTCATCATCCATATTATTCTTCCATATCGTAATTCTGTTTTTTTTTCATGATTCAATAAAATGCATCTTGAGCCAATTGTAAAATCGCGCATTCGAAAAACAAGGCAATATTTGGGTGTTTAGAAGTTCGAAAGATCACATCCTAACGTGTTGGGTGTCTATTTTTTGTTCAACTAAATAACCGAATACCCTTTTTATACATTTTGAAAATCAAAGATGATCTCGATGTCAGAGTATAAAGGTGTTATATCCTAACGTGTTGGGTATGATACTTTCATTCCTTTGAAACGAGATAATCTTGAGATTCAATCCCAATTTAACGAATTCTTCTAAATTTTTACCCTAAACATTTTCAAGTTTTCAACATTAGGACAACGTCGATCAACTTGGTACCAACTTTGGGCGTTGCAAGGGCGCTAACTCTTCCTTACACGTAACCGATTCCTGAACCCGCTTTCTCAGATTTCGTAGACCAAAAGCACTGTTTTAGTAAACCAAAAATGTTTGACTGAAACAAAGGTGATCCGATCACACCTAACAAAAGATCGGTGGCGACTCCCGTTTTTATTTTCGTTTTCAAAACCAAAGTCGATTCCCGTTTTTTCAAAAAAATGGTTACGACACCTTGCATCTTAAAAATTGAGAAAATAGAATGTTTAGAATTGATCACACGGGCAGAGACACGGGCATGTGTCTCATCCATGTGAAACTTACACCAAACTTTCGAAAATTAAATTAGCCACACGGCCTGGCCACACGAGCGTGTGTTCCCTGCACCTAAGAAAGAATTTGAATTTTTGTGAAAATTTTATGTGATCTCGATTTAGTCCCGACTCGACCCTAGTATGTATTTTAGGTCTCGAGGACCCATATGTGGGACATTGTGATTGATTTTTGGAAATAAATAGTAAATGACATAAATTAACTGAAATTGAACGGTAAACTCCGGTAATGCTCCACAACCTTATTTTAGCGATGGATACGGGGTTAGGGGTGTCACAGCACATGTATTTATCATGCCATTCATGTAAATATAAGTAACAAGTTTAAAATCTCAATCCAATCAAGAGTAATGTAATCACATATATTCTATAGACTTTACTTTCACAACATTAAATAATTCATCATTTGAATACATAATTCATTCCATGTCATTTCAATTTATCATTTCATATAATCTACATTGCTCAATGAAACCTAGTAAATAGGCTCAGATACATAGGTACTAAACCACATCAGTTCCTCATCCGAGCTAAATATATATTCATGTCAGGTTACCAGTCTAACATAAAACTTTATAACGACACATTTAATTTCTTATACAACATAAAAATATACATGTCAGGTTACTCGTCCATGCTAAATCTTTAAAATGACATTAGGTTACCAATCCAAGCTAAACCTGTGTTACATGTATATTTGAGTCTGCAACAAATGCTGGATTTCGATAATCACCTGTAATTAATTCGTATGCATGTGCAAAATACCCTATTGAATGTCAATTGCATCCTGACATTTACTAAGTTCACCCAGGCATTTTTAACACATGTTTACATTCCTTTACAATTTAGTCCAAATCTTACATTTATACCATTTCACAACCAAACACATATATAACCACAAATCAATACATAACAAATTAAACACTATTATACCATATGAACTTACCTGAAAAAACAACAAATGAGATTAACTTCAAGTTAATTTTTCGGTTAACGGTTAATTCGGTTCGAAGCAGGTCGGTTAACCAAATTTTTTCGGTTTAACTGAAAAATTAATAAATAAAATTATAATATATAAATAGGCCCCCTATTCACCTAAACTCAATCCAAACCCAAGTATCCAACCCAACCCAACTCAACCCAATCATAAAAATTACAAATAATTTAGTAAATAAAAATAAAATTCTAAAACTAAAACTAAAACTAAAACTAAACCCAACTCAACAAACAGACGATAGAAAAAAATACCTAACCTTCAACTTCAAATCCCTAATTGAAAACTCCCAAAATCTCTGCCAGGCCAGCCACCTTCCATCCGGCACTCCGACGTCTACCAGGTCACCATCCATCACTGGTGAGTTGAGGTAGGATTTTACTAGCTCAAGAGTTTTTTCACATGGTGACAGGTGTTTGATTAAAACATTCCTCTCTCTCTCTCTGTGTGATACTTGTTCTATTACTAATACTAGTCCATAATTGGAAGCCAAATCAGAGTAAAAAGGGAAAGGTTTCGGTTGTTTTCAGTGACAGCAAATAGATGGAAACCTTTGTGTTGGGGCTTTTATAGGGTAGAATATTTTTGGGAGTATTTTGATTTTTATATTTTAAAAGGATATAGAATCCATGGTTATACAGTTCTAAGAGAAGAAGAGGGCGTAAAGGGTAGGCTTGCAGCGTGAAGAAGAGGGCGTAAAGGGTAGGCTTGCGGCGTGAGATGGAAGAAGATGGAGATTTTTTTCCGTGCAAGATGAAAATAATTTCTTAGGGATTTTCTCTGTAAAAGCGTAGGCTTGTTAGGGGGAAGAAATTTTCTTTTCTGTTTCGAGATATTTCCAATATATTTCCTTCTTAGTTTGAACTTCTTATAGATTCATCCTTAGCTTGTTCTAATTCATTCCTCGGGCCTTGATCCAAATTGTTTCAATTCTCTACTAAAACCCTTCAAAACCCGTCTATGTGACTATGTCACCTATCCAGGCTCTCTCTTTCTCTCTATTCTTTTTTTTTGGGGGGGGTTTATGTACAGTGTAATTAAAGAAAGGTTATTTTTGTGTTGTTTTGCAAGAGTTCATGCTGTCTTAAATTAAATTAAGCTACTGTTTAATGTTTCCAATTGAGTATTATTATGCTGTCATAAATTGAATTAAAGTTGGTGTTTTAGTGTATCAAATTGAGCATTTTCATGCTGTCTTAAATTAAATTAAGCTGTTGTTTAATGTTTCAAATTGAGTATTATTATGCTGTAATAAATTGAATTAAAGTTGGTGTTTTAGTGTATCAAATTGAGCATTTTCATGCTGTCTTAAATTAAATTAAGCTGTTTTTTAATGTTTCAAATTGATTATTATTATGTTGTCCTAAATTAAATTAAAGTGTTGCTTCAGTGTCTCAAAGTAAGCATTATTATGTTATTGAAAAATTGTTAATAATGCTACTTGAAAAGGATATTTCATTTCATTCCAAAATTTAAGTATATTTATTGCCTTAAATAATGTCATATTGCTCATGTTATGTTGTTTAAAATGTGTAAATATTCTGTTTGACTGTGTTTTAAAGTGTGCAAATTGTGGCGGTTCAAAAGATTATATTAATCTCTCACATTTTTAACATAATCCAACTCAACTATGTTTTTTCTAAAACTCAACATCAAAATATGTTTAATATTATAAATGTATTTTAATTTATTACATACTTTTTTTCTTGCAGAATATCAACCGAACCAACATCTATTGAGGGTAGTGTTACACCTCCTACTTCGATAGATTCTGAAAATTTGAGAGTTGGAGCTTCAAGCCAAACAAAGGGAACTACCAGGAAAAGAAAAGCCACTCCTCAAAAGTCAGAAGTTTGGTCTCGCTTCACTAAGATTATTAATAGTGAGGGTGCAAGTAAGGCTAAATGTAATTATTGTCAAATGGAATTTTGTTGTGATATGAAAAAAAAACGGTACAGGGTCATTGAAATATCATATTGGTTCATGTAAGAAAAATCCTAGTAATGTTGTTGACACTAGTCAAGGACAAATAGTTTTACCTAGAAAGGGAGTTAAATGGGGGAAGGGAATCTTTCAACTTGGAGATTTGATCAAGAAGCATGTAGAAAAGGATTAGCACAAATGATTGTGATTGATGAATTACCTTTCAAGTTTGTTGAAAGTGAAGGTTTTAAGAAATTTATGTTTGTGGCATGTCCTAGGTTTCATATTCCTTCACTAACTACTATGACTAGGGATGTTTATCAATTGTATTTAGATGAAAGGGTCAAGATAAAACAACTTTTGAGAAGTTTTTGTTCTAGAGTTTGCTTAACTACTTACACATGGACTTCTTTGCAAAGAATTAATTATTTGTGTATCATTTCTCACTTTATTGATAACGGTTGGAAATTGAATAAAAAGATTTTAAACTTTTGTCCAATTTCTAGTCATAATGGTGAGTTCATTGGGATGGTGATTGAGAAATGCTTGTTGAATTGGGGGATTGATAAGTTGTTTACTATTATTGTTGATAATGCAAGTTCAAATGATGTTGCTATTGGTTATTTGAGAAAGAAATTTAACCCTCGAGGGGGTTTAGTTCAAAATGGTAAAATCTTCATATGAGATGCATGACACACATTGTGAATTTGATTGTTGTTGAAGGCTTAAAGGAAATAAATAAATCTGTTGAACGTGTTAGGGGGCTGTTAGATATGTGAGACAAGCTCCAGCTAGATTACAAAAGTTTAAGGAGTGTATTGTGGTGGAAAAGATAGAGTGCAAGAAGATGTTGTGTCTTGATGTTTGTACTAGGTGGAACTCGACCTACTTAATGTTAGACACTGCTCAGAACTTTGAAAGAGCTTTTGAGAGATTTGAGGAGCAAGATACAAACTTTAGGGCTGAACTTGAAAGGGGAGAGGGTTGGCCTAGTGTGGATGATTGGGATAATGTTAGAAACTTGAGGGATTTCTTGGAACACTTTTATGAAGTCACTTTGCGTATATCTAGCACTTCATATGTCAGGTCCAATAATTTTTTTGATGAGCTTTCTAAAATTGATATTCTTTTATGAGATGCTCAGTTAAATTGTAATGTTGATTTCAATGTTATGGCCATCAAGATGAAAGAGAAGTATGATAAGTATTGGGGTGATATTGATAATATGAATTTGCTTATGTTTGTTGCTTGTGTTTTAGATCCTAGACAAAAACTAAAGTATCTTGAATTTGCACTTAGTGAAATGTCTAGTTCTAAAAAAGCTTGTGAAATGATGCAAAAATTGAAGGAATCTTTGTATGAATTGTTTGATGAGTATAAGCCTCCACTTCATAGTACTTGTAGCCAATTGAGTGTGCCAACACATGTTTCTCTCGGTGAGCCACAACAAAAAATGAAAAGGCGAATGCAAGCTTTGTATAAAAAGTGTGAGTTGGAAATTTGTGGTGAGGATAAAACATCTGAGTTGGATAAATATCTAGCAGAGGCTAATGAGGAATTTGTTGAAGATTTTGATATTTTATTATGGTGAAAAGTGAACAGCCCTAGATTTCCCACTCTTTCAAAAATAGCCAGAGATGTGTTAGCTACATCGGTTTCTACGGTTGCTTCAGAGTCTGCATTTAGCACCGGGGGACGTGTGCTTGATCAATATAGGAGTTCTTTAACTCCTAAAATTGTACAAGCTCTTGTGTGTACTCAAGATTGGATTTGAAAATCATCATCACAAGAAGACATCAAAAAGATTGAAGAACAAATCCAAGAGCTTGACAAGATTGAAAATGGCATATTTATTGTTTTATTTTAATAGTTTCAATTTTTTTTACCATATCACTCATACTTATTTAATTGATTCAATGTTTAGACTTTTCTTGGAATGCATCAGAGCCTACCCTAAATTCATGAGCTTTCGTGAGTTGAAGGGTATGCTTACTATCTTATTCTTGTTAACTTATAATCTATTCGTTTGTTTATATTATTTGATTTTTTTAAAATGCGTATATTTCTATTATATGCTAAATTTTTGCACATGTTTTTTTTCTTTTTGTAGGTTTAATGCAAATGGAGATCTTTTGGAGAGAAGAAATGGATACAAATGGACAATATTAAATACTTACGTTTCAATTATGTGTTAATTTCAAGACTTATGTAATGTTTTTAATTATGTAGTGATTCAAAGACTTATGTAATCTTTTTAATTATGTAGTGATTCATTTCGGTTAATTCGGGTAATTCAAGTAATTTGGTTAATTCGTGTAATACGTGTAATTCGGGTAATTCGGTTAATTCGGTTAATTTTTAACCAAAAATAAAAAAACATATAATATTCGGTTAATCGACCGAATTAACTGAAAAAAATTTGGTTTGATTAATTTTTTGAAAAAATTTCGGTTCGATTAATGGTTAAAAATTTTGAAAGGTTGATTAATTTGGTTAATGTTATTTCGGGTCGATTAACCGACTAAACACCCCTAATTTGGATTGCGATTTTGGATACTTAATCTAGATTTTGTGAATTCAAATAGGTCCCCTTAGATATCCATTATTCAAATCCACTAATAATTCAAATCCCAAAAGGATCGAATAAGACCTTTTATATATAAAACCATGTTTTAACCATCAATAATTTTCTTAAACTTTAATTATAATTTACACAAATTAATAAATACGTATAAAAAACATAATAAAAATATTTTTCAAAAATAAATATAATAATTAATAATAAAATTAAATATAATAATTGATAGTTAAAGTAATAAATAATATTTAATGCACCATCGGTGCATAAGTCTCATGCGTTATTGGTGAATAAAAATATGACACCTCATCATTAAATAAAACCAAAAAAAAAAATGAAGGACTTATAAATAAATACTAATAATTTTATTCAAATATAATTAAACAATAATTAATTATAAATCAATATTAATAACTCTCGTCTTTAGGACCTTAGATTTAAAGGTTTAAAGTTTAGGGTTTTGAGATTTGAATTTAAGGTTTCAGCATTTATTTATAATTAATTATGTTTAAATAAAATTATTAGTATTTATTTATAAGTCCTATGTTATTTTTTATTAATATTATTTTTTATTTTATTTAATGATGAGATGTCATGTTACTATTTATCCATGGCATAGGGAATTTATGCACCAACAACGCATTAAATAAAGTAATTATTTTAATTAGTGGCGAAGCCAGGGGGGCTGGCATGGGCCCCGGCCCCCCTAAAAGGTAAAATTTCTATTTAGACCCTTAAAATTTTTTAAAAAATTTAAATTAGTAAAGGTAAAATTGTACTTTGACCCCCCTAAAATTATAAAAATTCGATTTAATCCTTTACAAATTAGAAAGTTATAAACTATAAAAAATTAAAATTTCATTTGCCCCTTAAAAAGTTGTCCTGGCTTCGCCTCTGATTTTAATTATGTATATATTTTTTGTGAGGAAAAAATATATTATTCAATATCTTCTCTTAAATCTCATGTAATATCTCTTAAATCTTTTTTTTTTTTTTTGGTATTAGTAAATCTAATTGAACACTGAGACGTGGTCATCGAAATCCCTAAATTTGCCATTATCTCATTTATTATTTGATCAACTTAATTAGTTAAGTTACTTTAAATAAAAATTTACTTAATATTTATAAAACTAAAATAAATATTATAATATGAATTTATTTCATAACGTAGTACATATTATATATATTATAAAAATAGTATACATACACAGCATTGTAGCTAACTCATTCACACTTAATGCCAAATCTAGTCCTCTTAAATTTGACAATGTAAATCCCATGGTCATACCTTGTACAAAGATAACGACCCGCGATGACTTCATTGTTGTTGAGCAAAATGACTTGTACCACACTTTTAGATTGATCTCGTAAGATCAAGTTTTGGAAACCCCACAGACCTAAATCAAAGTACACCTCCAGTCAACTTTGCCTTTGAACGAGCCCTGATCTTGAAAGATCTTAACCAAAAACTCTTCTAACCAACGAAGTAGCATGATCTGAGCACACAACGAATATAAGCAAGTCACTCAGTCCTTAGGAGAAACAACTCATATTTGTCTTTCTTCGAGACAACATCAACATTTTCGCCTAATTCGCTGCAAGCATGCCAGGAATAGACATAAATTGTCCACTAACTCAACATAAACCCCAAAACAACATTGGTTGGACAAAAGAAGCTCATGTTCAGACCCGAAAGGATCTCAACCATTAGGGAAGAGATAGACAAACTGCTAGCTTGTTGATCTTGTTGGTGGTGGTTTTGGTTCTTGCAAACTTACTCCTTGTGGCCTAAGTTTGTTTTTATAGAAATGCGTCGTATATTTGGTCTATACCAGCAATATTTTTCTAAATGTGTAGTCTTCTTGCAGTGTGAACATGGTTAATATTTATCTTTCTTTCCACTGTTTCCAAAATTATTCTTTCTTCTACCTCTTATTTTTTATTATTGCCCTAAGATTGCATTTTCCCTTTCCTTTTGACTGCAAATGCACTTTATGTTGAATCCTCTAATAGCCCCTTTTACTCTTGAATCTGAAGAGTATTTGTTAATTCTGCCAAATAAATCTTAGTAAAGTCTTTGGAGTATTCAAGAGAAGAGATTTTAATTCAAACTTTCAAGTAAAGTTTTATACTCTTTCATCTACAACCTTTTTGTCTTATCTCTCTATAAGTCAATATCTTTGTACTCTTTTAAAGTTTTATACTCTTTCATCTACAAGACTCCATATTCTCTTTTGAAGTTGAGTACTTAAATTTATTTGGTCTTGTCATTGTCTTGAAGATGAAAGACATGATTCTAATAAAAATTTCATACAAGTTTTCTTCACCATGATTCTTTAATTGGTTCATAGGTGGATAAGTTGAAAGATGAACAATTCCTTCTTATTTTCAATCACATTCCAAAGATCAAAAGCACTCGTATATGTCTTTATCTTGACAACCCATATATTTGATAATTATCACTTGAAAAGACAAGAAGCCGAGGCAAATAATAACTATTTAATGTCATGCTAGCTATCTTCTAACATAACTCTAAAAGATTTTTAGACCCTTTAAGATCAAATTATTGAGAGAGAGAAAACGATGATAAAAGTTTAGAGGTAAATTTGAAGAAAATAAAGGATATATATAAGATCATACTTAGTAGTTTATTACTTAGAAGGATTAACAAAAGATTTTATACATTTATAATTGAAAACCTTGTCGAAACCTTGTCATATCATATCATAATCATAATTCTTATGGAATGATATTCGTCCATATTATAACTTTTATCTAAAATTTTTGTTGTCATTATCCTAAACCTACTCAAATTATTTTAAAATATGACTATCTTAATAAGATAACTACAAATCTAATAAAATAAAAAAAATAAAAAACTAACAATATTTATGTAACGACCTCAAAAGTATGGATATTGAAAAATGAGTTGTCGGGTCTCCATTTTTAGTAAACGGACTCATAAAATATTTATTAAAAATATTTACAAAGTTAGTTGTGTGTTTAATAAGGTTTTATTTAGGTGAATTTGATTTAATTAGAAGTATTTGAGAAAAAGGATTAAATTGAAAAAGGTGCAAAAGTTTGATTATAGATTAAAAGAAAATATAAAGGACTAAAAAGGCAATTATGCCATTTTTAAATGTTGAGGCTAAAAAAAAAAAAAAAAAAAAAAAAAAAAATCTAGATTTTTGGTTAAAAACGTGTATATGGATATAGATGTATATAAAGTATATTATTATATTATTATATTTTATTATTATATATATATAGATTAAAGGAAAGAAAGATATAGAAACAGAGAAGCAAAAAAAAAAAGAAGAACAGAGAGCAAACGTGAAGTGAAGGAAGAAAAGAGAAAGAAAGAAGAAAAAGAAAAATAGAAAGTTTGAAGCTTGGAGTTTAATAGGTAAGTTAATTTAGCCCTTTTCTTCTAATTTTGATGTTTTATAAGTTTTAGAACAAAGTTTTGTTGAATTAAGTTGAAATTCTGGAAATTCTTAGATTTTTGAACATGAGTTATGTGGATCAAATTGATGAATTAGGGGTTTAATTAATGGAATATCTAGTTAGAAATTGATTTTAAGGATTAAATTGTGAAAATGTTTGGAATTAAAGTCTATTACTGGAATTCTGATTCCCAAAGATTATAAAGTTGTTTAAAGTGATAGAATAAGGTGTTTATTGAGAAAAATCAGCTCAATTGAGAAGTTAATTGAGCAGGGACGAAATTATCATTTATTGAAAGCTTAAGGGAAAAATAGTAATAAACAGTTTGCACTAAAACAGTTTGGACAGCAGCAGTAGACTAGTTTTGAAAAATCACTAAAAATCGTATAAGTGGAATTAGAAGCTGAATGAGATATGAAATTAAAGCTTATTGAGTCTAGTTTCATATGAAAGAAACAGGGAAAGCAAAGGAATTCTGTAATTTGAGATATTTATATTTTTGTAAGACTGGTTTAGAGGAATTTCGGGATCCCCTGTTCTGAATTTGAAAAATCATAACAAATTGAAGAAAAATAATTAGAGGCTTAACTTTATATGTTTAGAATCCTGAATAAGTCTATTTTCAAATGAAATGAATAAGAAGGTCATATGAATTCTGTACGAAGAGTAATTTGATTCGTAGTGAAGAGAGGTCAGAACAGTCAAACAGTAAAACAGGGGAAACTTTAAGAATAATCTGGTATTGATTGGCCATACCAAAAATTCTGGAAAAATTATAGTAAAAAGATATATGCGTCTAGTTTCAAGGAAAATTAACGGTTCTTCATTTGGGGTTCTGTAGCTCGAGAAATAAATAATTTAGTGACTATGACACAAAAGGACAGCTTTGAATAAGTTTATGAGTAAATGATTAAATTGAAATGTGAGCAATAGTAAGAAAGCATGAATTTATCATAAAATACATGTTTATTTTATTAAATAGTACAGGAAATTATTTGATTATTTTTAACATATAAATGTTATATGTTTATATGAAATTGAAGAAAAAGAAAAGGAAGGAGAGGACCGAATCGAAGGAAAAGGAAAAGAGAAGGTTAAGGAGTGAAGGAAGAAGAATTTATATCACCTCAATCTTTTATTGTAAGTACTACAAGAATTTTAAATTATTGTTATTTATCCTTTTGAAATATTTATGTGAATTATTTAAATACATGAGATTCAAATTTAATGCCCAAGTAGACGAAATTAGAACTATCGGGATATTAGTGGCATGCCATTAAGGAACTTTAGCGCGCTCTCGATATTAGCACGTTGGTGCTCTCTCGATATTAGCACGTTGGTGCTCTCGATATTAGCACGTTGGTGCTCTCTCGATATTAGCACGTTGGTGCTCTCTCTCGATATTAGCACGTTGGTGCTCTCGATTATTAGCACGTCGGTGTTTCTCTCGATTATTAGCACATTGGTGCTCTCTGCTCACTTGTGCATCATAATGCACCTCTGTATATGTTCCGTATATCCGATGTGTTCTATAAAGTCTACTTTGGGCTAAGAATTGAAACGAGGACAAAGTGAATTACTGATGTGTTAAGGTAAGATTTATACCTTACAAAAGATAAGTTAAATTTTATTAAAGCAAGGCATACATGAAGAAACTTATATGTGAGAAAATATGCAATAATTGATTGAGTTAAAATATTCTGTTATGATTGCTTATTTAATTATTCTTGTGGTGCTTACTAAGCCTTCACCGCTTAACGCGTTTATTTTAACGCGTAGGTACAATTAGACTAAGAGAAAAGTCCAACTAAAAGATCGCTCATCTCATCACATCCTCAAGGGCTTCAAAAGTAGGTACTATATTTGGTATTAAAATGGCATGTACATATGTAGTTCAAAGGTGTCCCCATGTAATAGGGACTAAAATGTAGATTCTTGAAATTTTATCTATTTTCAGTTATTTGAAGTATTTTAGTATATATGGAATGAATTAATAAACAATAAATATGTTAGCAAAAATGGTTGGTAAGTTCAAATATTATATACAAATGTTTTAATTAAACAGTATCTGGCCATAATTGTTTTGGCACCAAATGTAGTAGTCTTATACCGGGTTTGCATAATTGAACCGGGTATAGGGGTATTACATTTATTGGTATCAGAGCCTAGGTTTTCTGAATTCTTGGGTCGAGTATGAGTCTATTTGTACATGCCATTTTAATAAATTGATGTGATGAGATGAGGTTTAGTTATTTAATTGTGTAATTTATGAATATTGTAGAATAAAAGATGTCTTATGAAAGAATAAAAGATACTGATTTTGTGATGTATACTAGAATTTATGGATTTAATAAAATAGAGTTGGTTGTCTCTTAGTATAGAAAGAGGAAATGTTAAAGAAAGAAATGTTTTCCAATCGAAATAATTTCGATAATTAAAAGTGATGTTCAAATAATTAAGTAAAATGTTACTTATGATGAAACAGAATTTGAAAAGATGTGGATAAATGTCTTATAGTAAGAAATGATAAATGTTATGTTATATGAGTATATACATGAAGCTAAATTATGAGGCCTTACGATCTCTACCCCTTATTAGTACAGCTATATTTATGGTGAAATTGATAGGAATTATAATGATTTAGTTCAAAAGTGTGGAATCAAGAATTTAAAGAAAGAAAGATGATGACCAAATTGAGGTCAAGAATGGTTAGAGAACAATCAAAGAATATTTGAAGAATTGCAGATACAAAAGATGAAAAGTTGAAATGTGCAGATATCTTTATTGAAGGGTGAGGCTTATCAATGGTGGAACATTGTCATGAATATCCATTCTGCAGAAAAAAATTAATTGGAATTCCTTTGTATCCGAATTTAAAAGAAATATGTGAGTCAACCTTATCTTGTGAAGAAGAAAAGAGAATTTCTGGATTTGAAGCAGTAACTACATGTCTCATGTTCTTGAATATGAACGTGAAGTTATCGATTTCTTTTACAAAATTATGTGGGGATACACGATTGCTACTATTGAAGAAAGGAGTCATTTATCGAAAATTGATTTATTCGGATATGGTAACTCTGAAATGAGTTAACTGAAAATTTCTTTCGAATAAGCTTTGTGAGTGAAGTGAATGATACGGGATTGTTGATGATTATATATGTTAACGGATTAGTAATGAAATTGCAGAAATATTTGAATACAGCTGCTATAGTTGGGTATTCTACAATGATCTCTTCTGGGTATTCTATATGGGTATTCTATATGTTCTTTTATCTCCGTGAGGTATGCAATCTGCTCGGATGTGACTTTTATTGTGCGTAAAGTTTGGAATCATAACGTTAAAATGGAAGTTCTGGTTGATTCCTGATCAGTACTGCTCTATTTTTCTTTGGATTTTCTAATTTGTTCTGTTAGATAGAAGACTTAATGGTCAGATTCATATGAAGTTATTTTCTATTTCTACCGGTTATTCTGGTACGTATACGCAATTGGCATTATCTTTATCACAATCGTTTCTAGCAAGGATAAATGGTATTCTTCTTTTGGTTTTTCTTCGGAATATTATCGATTTCTTTATCATTGAATATGGTTTTTATTCTCGGAAATTCAATATAGCTTCACATCTGGGATTTCATTATGCCACATCTGGGATTTCATTATATTGGTTTTCTTATTATTTTATAGTCTGATCCTATCTATCAAATATGATTCATCTGTGAAGGGGTATTCAGTGATAGAAGGTAAATATATATATTACTGTTATAAATCTTGGTTCAGTTATGGGAGCTCGGTATATGGATCTTAGATTATAGAAGTTGTATTATTATACTGGTTATTATTGGGACTACTCCTGGATTTCTTCTTCTATTTTAAAGTACTATTGAAGTTGAAGTATTGATCCATTTATATTATTGAAATGTTTGATAGAGATCTACGCTTTACGGTTCACTTTCGATTTCTAATAACTTATAAGAATGCTATACGAGTGATAGTTGATTAATTTATAAAGTCGAATCGATTGATGGCTTCGTAGTTGCGAGATGTACATTCCGTAAATTGTAAGATTTCATGGTATTCCAAAGATTGATAATTTCGATCGAGATTGCGCTTACCTTAGGGTTCAAAAACAATTATAGGAAATTATTGAGTACTTAACTCAATTTCAAGATGAAGATTTCATTCGCAAATTGATGGATAATTTGAGAGAGAGTTGGTTAGATTTAGAAAGAAGATGTACCGGTGGCGGTGCATGAAACGTGATATTTCGAGTTTGTATCCGGATGTCCGATATGTTAACAGTCAAAGCAGAAACATCAAGTACCTTCGGGTTACTCCACCAATTACTATACCGGAATGGAAATGGGAAAGAATCACTATGGATTTTGTATCGGTTACCATTATCTCGAGGAAAAAAGATGTTATTTGGGTGATTGTTGACCGATTGGTAAAATCAGCGCACTTTATTCGTGCACGTATGGATTATTCTTTAGATAAACCGTTAAACCAATATATCCGAGATTGTCGAAATACACAGAGTGCCCGTCTCCATTATAATTGGATATCTCCGATTTACGCCTCGCTTCGGATAAATTACAAGAAGCTTTGGGTATTCGATTGTAGTTCAAGATCGCATTTCCTCCTCGCATGATGGCCAATCTGAGTTTGTAATTCGTATTGGAAGATATACTCGATGTTGTATACTAGAGTTCAAGGTAATTGAGAGAGGTATCTACCTTTGATTGAATTTGCTTACAATAACGATTATCACCCAAGATTAAAATGGCTCCGCATGAAGCTTTGTATGGTAGAAAGTGTAGAACATCGTTATATTGACAGAGCTCGATGGAAAGAAGAAGATACATGGGGTTGATTTGATCCGGAAACGAGAAGAAAAGTAAAGGCAATTCGAATAGATTAAAAGCACGACTTGACAATGTAAATCAATTGTGGATTTAAAACATCGGGATATTAAATATTTTGTGGGTGATAAAGTATTTATCAAGGTGTTTATTTGAAGGAAACTAAGAAATCAGTGTTTCATCTCTTTTTAAGTAAATTTCGAGGACGAAATTTAAAAAGGGGGGGAGAATTGTAACGACCTTAAAAGTATGGATATTGAAAAATGAGTTGTCGGGTCTCCATTTTTAGTAAACGGACTCATAAAATATTTATTAAAAATATTTACAAAGTTAGTTGTGTGTTTAATAAGGTTTTATTTAGGTGAATTTGATTTAATTAGAAGTATTTGAGAAAAAGGATTAAATTGAAAAAGGTGCAAAAGTTTGATTATAGATTAAAAGAAAATATAAAGGACTAAAAAGGCAATTATGCCATTTTTAAATGTTGAGGCTAAAAAAAAAAAAAAAAAAAAAAAAAAATCCTAGATTTTTTGGTTAAAAACGTGTATATGGATATAGATGTATATAAAGTATATTATTATATTATTATATTTTATTATTATATATATATAGATTAAAGGAAAGAAAGATATAGAAACAGAGAAGCAAAAAAAGAACAGAGAGCAAACGTGAAGTGAAGGAAGAAAAAGAGAAAAGAAAGAAGAAAAAGGAAAAATAGAAAGTTTGAAGCTTGGAGTTTAATAGGTAAGTTAATTTAGCCCTTTTCTTCTAATTTTGATGTTTTATAAGTTTTAGAACAAAGTTTTGTTGAATTAAGTTGAAATTCTGGAAATTCTTAGATTTTTGAACATGAGTTATGTGGATCAAATTGATGAATTAGGGGTTTAATTAATGGAATATCTAGTTAGAAATTGATTTTAAGGATTAAATTGTGAAAATGTTTGGAATTAAAGTCTATTACTGGAATTCTGATTCCCAAAGATTATAAAGTTGTTTAAAGTGATAGAATAAGGTGTTTATTGAGAAAAATCAGCTCAATTGAGAAGTTAATTGAGCAGGGACGAAATTATCATTTATTGAAAGCTTAAGGGAAAAATAGTAATAAACAGTTTGCACTAAAACAGTTTGGACAGCAGCAGTAGACTAGTTTTGAAAAATCACTAAAAATCGTATAAGTGGAATTAGAAGCTGAATGAGATATGAAATTAAAGCTTATTGAGTCTAGTTTCATATGAAAGAAACAGGGAAAGCAAAGGAATTCTGTAATTTGAGATATTTATATTTTTGTAAGACTGGTTTAGAGGAATTTCGGGATCCCCTGTTCTGAATTTGAAAAATCATAACAAATTGAAGAAAAATAATTAGAGGCTTAACTTTATATGTTTAGAATCCTGAATAAGTCTATTTTCAAATGAAATGAATAAGAAGGTCATATGAATTCTGTACGAAGAGTAATTTGATTCGTAGTGAAGAGAGGTCAGAACAGTCAAACAGTAAAACAGGGGAAACTTTAAGAATAATCTGGTATTGATTGGCCATACCAAAAATTCTGGAAAAATTATAGTAAAAGATATATGCGTCTAGTTTCAAGGAAAATTAACGGTTCTTCATTTGGGGTTCTGTAGCTCGAGAAATAAATAATTTAGTGACTATGACACAAAAGGACAGCTTTGAATAAGTTTATGAGTAAATGATTAAATTGAAATGTGAGCAATAGTAAGAAAGCATGAATTTATCATAAAATACATGTTTATTTTATTAAATAGTACAGGAAATTATTTGATTATTTTTAACATATAAATGTTATATGTTTATATGAAATTGAAGAAAAGAAAAGGAAGGAGAGGACCGAATCGAAGGAAAAGGAAAAGAGAAGGTTAAGGAGTGAAGGAAGAAGAATTTATATCACCTCAATCTTTTATTGTAAGTACTACAAGAATTTTAAATTATTGTTATTTATCCTTTTGAAATATTTATGTGAATTATTTAAATACATGAGATTCAACTTTAATGCCCAAGTAGACGAAATTAGAACTACTTTGGGATATTAGTGGCATGCCATTAAGGAACTTTAGCGCTCTCGATATTAGCACGTTGGTGCTCTCTCGATATTAGCACGTTGGTGCTCTCTCGATATTAGCACGTTGGTGCTCTCTCGATATTAGCACGTTGGTGCTCTCGATATTAGCACGTTGGTGCTCTCTCGATTATTAGCACGTCGATTGCTCTCTCGATTATTAGCACATTGGTGCTCTCTCTTTCACTTGTGCATCATAATGCACCTCAGTATATGTTCCGTATATCCGATGTGTTCTATAAAGTCTACTTTGGGCTAAGAATTGAAACGAGGACAAAGTGAATTACTTGATGTGTTAAGGTAAGATTTATACCTTACAAAAGATAAGTTAAATTTTATTAAAGCAAGGCATACATGAAGAAACTTATATGTGAGAAAATATGCAATAATTGATTGAGTTAAAATATTCTGTTATGATTGCTTATTTAATTATTCTTGTGGTGCTTACTAAGCCTTCACCGGCTTAACGCGTTTATTTTAACGCGTAGGTACAATTAGACTAAGAGAAAAGTCCAACTAAAAGATCGCTCATCTCATCACATCCTCAAGGGCTTCAAAAGTAGGTACTATATTTGGTATTAAAATGGCATGTACATATGTAGTTCAAAGGTGTCCCCATGTAATAGGGACTAAAATGTAGATTCTTGAAATTTTATCTATTTTCAGTTATTTGAAGTATTTTAGTATATATGGAATGAATTAATAAACAATAAATATGTTAGCAAAAATGGTTGGTAAGTTCAAATATTATATACAAATGTTTTAATTAAACAGTATCTGGCCATAATTGTTTTGGCACCAAATGTAGTAGTCTTATACCGGGTTTGCATAATTGAACCGGGTATAGGGGTATTACAATTTACGATAATGTATTAACTAGTAAAATAGTATTATGTACTTAACAGTACTAAATTTAAGTATTCATCAAATCTAGCTCATGGATAGATAGACATAAAAGTGTAAAATCCAAGTATACATATGGCTATTTGGACGATATTTTCCTACCCTTAACGATCAATCCAATAGGGCATTAATATACATTAAAAAAAAAAGGGCATTGGTATTGATTCCAATGCTGAGTAGGATTGTGGCAGAATTGAGGTAGCTCCGCTATTAGAATATGTCTTCCATTTCTACTTTGTAGTGATCGCTTCATTATTAGAATTTGCCTTTTGTTTATACTTTGTCGTCATTGCTTGATTTTAGACTCTTCCTGATATTTTTATATAAAGAATTAGATTCTATTTTATTTTTATTTAAAAAATAGATAAATTAATTATTGAACATTAAATAAAAAAGTAAATTAATTCTTCTATTAAAAATTTTATTTATTTCTGCAGTTAAAAAAAAGTGTTAATTCCAATGCTGGGTAAGATTGTGGCAGAATCGAGGTAACTCCACTGTTATAATTTGCCTTCCATTTGTACTCTGTTGTCATAGCTCATTTTTGGGCTCTCCAATGGTAAAACTATCGTGGAGGATTTTGTATTAGGAGTTATATTATATTTGTCCTTATATATTAGGTCAAAAAGAAAAATAGTTATTCTATTAAAAATTTCATCCATTTATGTTGTTAAAATTGGTCCATATACGTCAACATGAGGTACACGTGACACGTCACATGCCACTGTCTAGTTATTTCATCAACCAAGCTAATTTTTAACATTACAAATAGATGAAATTTTTAATAAAAAAGACTAATTTACTCTCCAATATTAGACATAGCTGCCTTTGGATCCAACGTACCTATGTTGCGTTGAAATCTTGAGAAACTTTTGGCTTAATTTATTTTTTATTCGACCTCACCACAACTTCAGTTGAAAGCTGTCTGGAAGATTTCCGGTAGAAAAAAGGTGCCACACTGATTACAAATTTCCAACTACTGAGTTTAGGGTCTGGTGAATCACTGGACCACCAGTGAAATAGGTAACCTCATTTTTACTCTTTTTCACATTTTCTAAATATAGTTTTATTATACTATTTTTAGTATAAACATTATTTTAATATTTTTTAAATAATAGAATTTTAAAAAATTTAGTTAATCAATAAAATATATTTCTTAATAAATTTTAATGAAAATGTAATTATACACTTAATTTTAATATAATGTTTTTAATGATCATTTATGTTTGAATCCAAAACACATATCTTACCGTTAATTTTAATCTCACCATCATCACTATTTTTTATCTTAATATCACCGCCATCAGCCATCCAAATTAAGCATAAGAAACAATCAGTTTGTAGTAGCTGAGCTGCTGCTTGATTTGGTTTAATTTGGGTTTGGAAATTAGTTAAAAGACAAAAGTGAAAAATATATATGTATGTATCTATATGCAAAAGCTGCTGCTCCATCACGCACTCATGGAGACAACCAAAGGTGGCTTCACCACTTTGCTTATCAGACACATTACTATTGCATTGCACTGCACTGCATACACACCTCAAAATATATTATTATTATTATTATTATCTACATATATACCTCCATGTTTTGCAGTACCCAAAAGAAAGGGCCACCTTTTTCATGTGAACCTATGCGCCTAAACCAAGATATGTATATATATTTAACTCCCACAACTATAGCACATGCTTGTTTTGTTATCACCTCTTCAAGTACTGATCTATATATATACTTGTCTTCCGTCTCAGAGTCTCATCAGCTAGCTAGCTTTCAGTATTTTCTTCTTTTTTTGTATATTTGAATTGATTAATCTGTTTGTATTTTTCCACAGTTATTTAGCAGGTTTTAAGGGGGGAATTAAGGAAGTGTTAATCCAAAACGTACAAGTGGAAGCTATCTATATATTAAATTATTAATTGTGATATGTTGATGGACGGTGCAAGGCGAATGGCGATGACCAAATTATGTCCCAATCCTCAACGAGGGGCTAAGCTACTGCTGATCGGTGTTTTTGACTTGGAATGCTCCAGCATTAAACTAAATAACCCATTAAATTTGTTAGTTAAATAAGGGCAGCTTTTCAGATTCAGTCGGTGAATCAAAACCAAACGTTTTCGTTGCGTTATAAAAATCTTTGTCAATGGTCCAATAAAGTGTTGGATATTGCACTTCCCACATTATCTTCCCAAGATGAATACATGAATAATTAATATGTATCCATAAGCATATATGGAAAATTGAATCAAATAAAATGTTTTGGTTAAGTACATGGATGGATGTATATTCATCTTATTTTGAGTGCCAAAATTTGATAGGAAAGCAACAAAATCCCAATATGGTGGGCAGCTTTCATTAGCAAAAAAAGGAGGAAACATGTATACTGTATAAGAATACAAATGCATTTAACAAAGCCCATTTTGAATAATTTGCTCAAAGTCTTGATATGAAAACTACAGCTCAGCTTACCAAAATATGCTCTATTGGTATTGCTCCACTTGCAAAAAATTAAACACTGACATGATATCTTATGGTTGTTTTTGGTGTGCGGAAAACGCATGTAAAAGTTGGCAATAATCTATAATTTGACTTTTTAATTCATACCATTTTTGTATTTGGAAATTGGGTCTCTTTTACTCTTCTCAATCTTTAACTTCAAGCTTCAATGGTGTTGACAATGTGGAACTATAGTGCTTTTTCTTTTTTTGTTGACTGCATTGCAATGTATTACACAGATTAATATTTGAGGGGGTTGGCCTAGCTATAGGCTAAGGCGAGGGTAGGCTTCTCCCCAAGCCATTTCCTGCTTTTGCTGATTCTGATGATGAAAAGAAAGGAAGAGAAAAGTACCCCATCTTGGTGGAATAGAAACTCAACACATGTAATAATCTCATTTATTTCAGGGATTGATTGCCTACTTTTTATTCCAACATTGTGTAATAAATTTTATTGTTTTTTTGATTTTTTCTGTTCAGTACTAATAAAAAACTCGCATTCTCTTTCTTTTCTACAATTAAGTTTTTTTATAAAATAATGTTAGACGTCATAAATTTGTAAGTCAAAATCTAAATAGTTTTTTTTCTCTAATCTCTGTCACAGACCGTTAGGTTAACTTAGACTTAAAGGTATGTTCTTATGCATGTTGATAGGTACTGATCCAATATACCAATTGTCAAATCGACACTTAGAGTTTACTAGTCAAAATTTTTTTAATTTAAAGAAAAACTTAACATACCAGTCATTTAAATAAAAACCTTTTAATAGTTTAATAACTTAAATAAAAATATTCAAATAGTTTAAAAATCATTTTATAATTTTTAAAATTAAATGATGAAAATGTAAGTTTATTGAATGTGTAGCGTAGTCTTAAACTTAGAATGATAAAAGTAAAATGGTTAAATTTTGGATTTAATGCATAAAAAAATATTAAGGATGTGCAAAATTTTTGGTTTTCCTTTCTTTTTGTTAAACAAAGTCAAAGTCCAAAATATTATCTTTTCTTTTTCACCAACCAAATTGAGGTATTCTTTATAATTTGATGATAATTATATGTTTGTGGTCTCCTTTTTCTCTATTTGTGTCATTTTGCTGCCATACATTGACTGAATAAAATAAATATTAGGATTAGATTAAGGAAAATATTGTTGGCCTGCAATATGTTGGTAATAAACAAACAAATGATATTAGTAAATAAAATAATTTTTATTTTATGTGATGTGAATGAAAAAAGCAATGCAAAACAATCCTCTGTAAAGGTAACCTTTTTTAATTTTCCATATCTTTTCAGCCGTTGATGCTTGATAGACCCTAAATGTTGGAACTTTAGTTATGGTTTATGATGAAACTGGCTACACAGGAAGACAGCTTTGTCTAAAACTTTGTAATGATGATTAGATGAAACAAAAATCATTACCCTTTCTGACTATCCCAACTATAAATGCAGAATCAGCAAGGGTGTGTGTCTGAGTTTCCAAAGCAACTGATTTTGCCTTGACCAGCAAAACAAAAAGCGTCTGCTGCTAGGTCCGGGAATGGCGCCAGGCGAGGGCATGGGAGAGGAGGTGATGATGAGTATGACAGAAAAGGAAACAGCAGCCATGAATAATCCACACTTTGTGCTGGTTCATGGTATTGGTGGAGGAGCCTGGTGCTGGTACAAAATCAAGTGCCTCATGGAGAATTCTGGTTACAAGGTTTCATGCATAGACCTCAAAGGCGCAGGGACTGATCGCTCTGATGCTAATTCTATTGTATCTTTTGATGATTATAACAAACCTCTCATGGACTTCATGTCTGCCTTGCCTCATACTGAACAGGTTCTTCTTATTATTTCAGATATATCTTCAATTCTTCCATGTTATTAATAAATGATATGCGGCCAAAAACACTCACCTGAGCTCATCTGATCATATAATTTACAGGTAATATTGGTAGGTCATAGTGCTGGAGGGTTAAGTGTAACGCAAGCCACTCACAAATTCGCCAACAAAATCCGTCTGGCGGTGTATGTAGCAGCCACCATGCTAAAATCAGGCTTCTTGACTGATCAAGATATCAAAGACGTAAAAAACTTCTCCAACTAACTCATCTTTTTTCTTTTCTTCTTAGTTTTCTCATGCTGTTGTTGTGTGTTGAATTCTGGGTTTGAATTTTTATCTGGTATGCACCTTTGGTTTTTGAATTATTAGGGGTTGTTGTTGGTAACGCTAAGAGATGGTTCATGGTTTCCAAGTGCCAACTGTTTTCATATAGGCTTGGCTGTCAGCCATTTCCTTAATCCCGTGTGTTAATTTATATATATATTATACATACAGGAACCCAAAACTTTACAGACGTTACATCTCAGTGTCCAGTGTGCATTACTTTTTTCAGTAACCGTTCGAGGTTCACAGCTTGCAATACATGACATACTAGTCTACAAATACCTGTATAGGTGGTTGGTTGGTTGGTTGGTAAATAATACCAAATTATCTCTTTCCCTTTTGAGTCCTCTATTCTGAACCGCACAAACCAATAGGCACAAACAGGGGTCGAGAGAGGAGGAGGAAACACAACATGTTTGTGTCTTACTACTTTTCTGTACCATTTCAAGGGAGTGGTTCTCTGGTGAAGTTAAGGACAAAAGAAGCATCAATAATACACACACCTCAATTCTGCCAATTCCACCACATGCGTCCTATTCCCATCCTACTTCCCCCTTTAGGCTCTTGCATGGGAATAAAAAAAGGCCCTTACCTACTTCTGAGAATAAGGTGAAGGCCAACCCAACGCTACTTTTGGTTCCTTTCACAATATTACAACCAATAGAATCTATTCCCCCATCAGTTTTCCCAAAACTTGAAACTTCACTTCTGATTCTCACTAATAAGCTGTGGTAGCTGCCTCACCAGGGTTTTATCATAGTCGTTTCCAGCTCGACATGGATTAGTCTTCTGTAATGTTTGTTTCAAAACTTTGAGACGGACAGCCAATATCAATAGATATAAGTCCCCCTTCCTTCAATTATTGCATGAACTGCATGCATTTGTTGTCTGATGAAGCAGCAAAAGTACTAACTACATGCATTCTACTTTTATTCTTTTCATGTCCTTGTAGTTGGCCTTAGCCCACAATGCCATTGTTCAATTCAACTTTACTTTTATCTCTCCCCTGGCCTACTAATTTTGTTAATCTACCTCCAATGATTGAGAGTTGAGAGAGAAAAGCAGGATCATAGAAGCATATAATATATAATCAATTTGGGATTTGTTGCTTAATGAATTTTATGATGAGTTTGCAGTTAGTTAAAAGTTATGATGATTATCCTGGAAAAAGAAAGGGGGGAAAAAGTAAGCAATAATTAATTGTGAAACAGGGAGTACCTGATTTATCCCAATTTGGTGATGTGTACGAATTGGGATTTGGATTGGGAGCTGAGCAGCCTCCAACCACTGCCATGGTGAAAAAGGAATTCCAACGTAAAATCATCTATCAAATGAGCCCTCAAGAGGTATTATTGAGTTTGACACTACCTTTATTGCATTGGTCTCTCCTATGTTATGCTTTTGCCATGCCACTCTACCCCACACACCCTCTTTTCCTTTTTAATAACACCCATATGGGAAATGGTGCATGGTGGCTGGTGCAGGATTCGACTCTAGCAGCAATGCTTTTAAGGCCAGGACCGATCCTAGCATTGCAGAGTGCTCGATTCAAAGAAGATGGGGAAATGGTGGAGAAAGTGGGGCGGATATACATTAAGACGATGCATGATAATGTTATAAAACCAGAGCAACAGGAGGCGATGATAAAGAGATGGCCGCCATCTCAAGTGCATGTTTTGGATAGTGACCACAGCCCCTTTTTCTCTGCCCCTTTTTCATTCTTCGGCCTACTCCTTAAAGTTGCAGCAACTTCAGCTGGATATAAGTAGTTAGTACCCCCCACCACCATTTCTATAAAAGTCAATGCCTCATTCTTGTGTTGCTATTTTTAGAGTGTGAAATCCATCAATCAATCATGGAACCTACATTTCCTCATAAATAATGATTTCATGATTTTCCTTTGAATTTATGAAATTCAACTTATTATTTTGCTTGTATTGAGATTTTTTTCTTTTTCTTATCAATTACCAAGTTTGTTTTGATCACAGCTATCCTTGAGATTGAGATTACTCCTTAGAACCAAAACTGGACATAAAACAAGACCAGTTGTATTGATGAATTTGTCTCTTAAATTTTTTAGACATTTTTCACTAATTAAATCCATAATAGTGTTTTCTTTTCTTTCTACAATTCACACATAGTTTGACAACATCAAATCACAGGTACACACATTACAAACATACAATCATTATGACTCCAACTTATGACGTAGGCTGTGAAGTGAATATCTATGACAAATAAGCCAAACACCGGAATTAAACCCATAATAGTTGATAATTCTATTAGCAGTTATTATATAATAAGGGTTAATTTAGCTTCTCTTTTAAAAAGTGTTTGTGAACCTTTTTATTTTTAAAAAGTGATTTTTGAAAATAAATGTCAGACGTTGTAAACTAAAAAAAATATGCATCTAACTGGTGTTTAAATTTCTCAATGTTATGATATTTTTATAAAAATATAAGACTTATTATTAATATTTTGATATAAGAAATATAAATTTAGAATATTTTTAAATAATTAATATTAATCGTTTGTTAAATTTTAATTAAATATATAAATTATACTTTAAATATTAAAATATAACCGTTATAAATTCAAATATGTAATGTTATATATTTGAGATAAATTTCAATAAGGAAATCATTATATACTCAATATAAATATTACATAAAATATTCTCCAAACACAAAAGATAGAAATTATAGCTTTTTTGTTTGTGTTTAAAAACACTTTTCTTTTTGGTACAATAAGAAGGATAAAAACCACAACAAGGCTAGGCAAAGACAAATTATTTCAAAGCAATTATCGTGTGGTAGTTGAAGAACTTCATCTGACTGTTGCATATAGATATACCTACCTATAGGCCTTGAGGACGCCATTGATGCCAAATCATCAGCTACCCGATTGCCCTCTCTAAATACATGTGTAATCCGAACCATTCAAGATAGTTGGAATAGATCTTTAATGGATTGTAACACAACTGGGTGATGTTGTTCTATTGAAGTTACTTGAATCAAATGAATAACTGTCGAACTATTTATCTCAATCACCACTCTTTTTAGTTATAGATCCCAAACTACTTGAAGTCCCTCAAAAACATCCCAAAATTATTAAAAAATTGTTTGTTTAATATTGCTTATAGCTTATTCACCAAAAAGAATTGCTTATAGCTTTAAAATTGCTTTTGACCTAAAAACAAATGCTTTGAAAAACATTGTTAAACAAAATCTAAATCATATTGCAATTGATATGTAAGTGAAAAATATATATAAAAAGAAAAAAGAGAATTTTTTATAGAAAAAATTATTATTAATATAATTATTAATAATAGAATATATTATACAAAAACTTAAAATATAAAAAAATATTATTATATTAATTATTTATAAATTTTTTTTTAACATTTTCTTAAATTAGTGTCATCCAAAAAAATAACATCAAACATAATTAATCTAAAGAAAATATTGTAACACCCCTTAACCCTTACCCGTCGTTGGAACAGGGTTATGGAGCATTACCGAACCTTTCAAAATAATTACAATATTAAACAATTCAATAAACATACACATCATAAATTAATCTTATTATCCCTTTTATAGGCCTTCGAGACCCTAAATACGAATTAAAACAATTCGGGACTAATTTGAGTTCTCTGAGAATTTTTCGCAAAATTTCAAAATTTTTCTTAAGTGCAGGGCACACACGCCCGTATGGTCAAGGGACACGCCCGTATGACCCTGTGACATGCCCGTGCTTCAGGTCGTGTTCTACCCCTTGTAACTCTCTAACTTATCTCACACAGCCAAGCCACACGCCCGTGTGCTAGGCCGTGTGCCTCACATGGCTAAGACACACACCCATGTCTCTACTCGTGTGGAGTTTCCTGAGTATTCTGTTTTGTAAATTTTAAATTACAAGGGACACACGACCGAACCATACGCCCATGTGCTAGCCGTGTGTCTCACACGTTTTGGTCACACGCCCGTGTGCCAGGCCGTGTGGACTCAAAAGGAGCCTTGCACATCAAGTTTACCAACCCTGCAAATCTTGAACACCAAGCAATCAAAAACTATTTATTCAACCAATCCAAAGCACATTCAAATATGTCCAAAATATGTTAAAACAATCAACATAATGACTTAACCAATTTACCTTCCTAGGTACTTCGCACATATTATCCAAATCAATTCAATTAACTTCATTCAAGCCAAATCTATTTCTATACCATAACATATCTTTTTATAGCTTCATCATAGCACATAAACTTATATATAACCAACCAATATCATCTTATAATATTGTTTACAAACGCTTCTCAACTGACAAACACTAACATCCTAGGTACATGCCATTACCAAAAAGTAAAATATACTTCACCACTTTGAGTTCGGGCTGATTCAACAATCTGGCTTTGACCTAACCTTCGCACGAAAACAAACCGTACGCTGAGTATAAACTCAGTAGTATTTCTATAATCCGAATACTTATTAAACAAAAATTTATAATATTTTTATATATATCTAAACACACAAAACAAAAATCATTCAAATAGATAATCAATTTCATAAACACATCATTCATAATACTTTCAATTCTCATCTTTTACTATTTCAATTTCATAATTGCTATTCAAATAGCTTTTCTCAATAGAATACACATATTATCTCACTATATCAATAATCATTCCATGAACCTATTGGTTCATACATTTCAATTTCATAACTCAATTCAATATCCTACTCCAATTCATGATCAAAATCATTCATATTGCTAATTTATTTATTTACTCCTATTAACAGGACTCGGACTTTGGCAAATACACGGATCAAACCAAAACACACCAGTATGGCACCCAGTGCCTCATCGGATAATTCAAAGTAATAAATTGACACCGAGTGTCTCATCGGCCATGCCGAAGTAAGTTGGTACCCAGTACCTTAAAGAATTTATCCGAAGTAATAATGTGACACCCAATGGCTCATCGACTCGAAATCGAAGTATCCCTGAACTCTTCCAATCCTATGGCATGTCAACTATATCTGACTCAGCCCGATACAATCAATAGGGTTTTCAATTCACTTTTTAATTTCCAATCAATATACATTTCAATTCAAATAATTACACATACATATAATTCAATTTCCATAATAATCACGTATACATATCAATTCAATTCATTGTCATAATGCTAACACTCACCTCATTTACTTACCATAATCATTAAGTCAAAAATACAACAAATAATATTTAGTTTCGGATTATAGAAATACAAACCGTAATTCCCAAGCTATTCCTCGTTAACCTTGTCTTTTCCTTTCCTAGCCGAGGTCTTCGGCACAATTTTAGCTACGAAAATTAAAACAATTTAAAATCATTAATACACACAATTTCACATTAAATATTTCAATTGTTATTCAACTTTTGCTCTCATTTCAATTTAGTCCCTACTCAAACCTAACTTTATTTTATTTAAAACTAATTTCATATTTTCATTCAAATCCCACTTCAGACTAATTTCAACTTTCAAATTTCACCATAAACCCTAATTTTGAAATTCTCTCAATTTAGTCCCTATTACTCAAAATTTATGATTTATTTTACAATTCAATCCCTTTTTAACTCCTAACTTGAAATTCTATCCATTTAACCCCTAATACTTCAATTTATTCAACATAAACAACATCTAGAAATCTATTAACTTTCAAAATTTCAACATAAATCAAGTAGTATTTTGTTCTAGGATTCTAAGAATATCAAAATTACAAGAAAAAAGATTAAATTAACTTACCAATTTGAGTTTACCTAAAATCCCTAATTTCCTTCTTTTATTTCTCCTTTTTCTTTCTTTTTCTTCCCTCTCTGTTTCGTCCTAATGTTTCTCTTTTTCTTTTGTTTCATTTGTTTTATTTGTTTTATGTTTATTATATTATTATATTATATTATATTAAAATAATAATTACTTAAATAATAAGAATACATGTATTATTTTATACTTATGATTATTATTTTTTATACATGTATTCATTATTACCATACACTTGTATTTACTTTTTACTACACAGGTGTTACATATGGTTTATTTTCTCATTTAATCCCTTTATTTTTCTTTAATCTATAATTAAACTTTCACACTTTATTCAATTTAATCTTTATACCTAATTAACCTTAATTCAAGCTAATTCTCCTAACTAAAACCTAATCAACTACACAACTAAATTCATTTTACGAAACCGGAGACCCAAAAATTCACTTTCCAATAACCGTAAATTTCGGGTCGTTACAAAATATAACAAATACAACTTTTTGATCTTTACCATACTATTTATATATTCTTTTATTTTTACTTCATTTTTTTTGGGGTTATGAATCTCAAACACTCTACCATATTAAATTTATTAATATAATTATAGTTTTCATGTATGTAATTTCTAATAATGCTTTTTCTGAAATTTCTAAAAATAATGCAATATTTTTATCCTATTGTTTTAGAATATTATTTATATTAATATATATTTAATGGTTGAAAGTATAAGAGAGTATTTTTAATTTTCATGCGTAAAAGGAAATGTCAAAATTGAGGTATGTGTGTACGGGTGTGTATTATTGATCATTGTGAAAAGTAGGAAATGCGTTTCTTTTATTCTCATGTAGACCTAAAGTGATTTTATACATTTTTATAATTTTTTGTATGATTAATATTTTAACAATCAAACTGTCATATTTTATGCATTATCATGTAGATTATGAATGTCAATTTGAGACTTGCAAAATTTTTTATAGAATTCCAAATTTGAAAAAAAAAATTAAAATTTTATGAAATATTTATTTTTCTTTAAAGAATTTATAAAAAAATATATTTTTAATTTTCCATTTTCAAAATGTTTAATTATATGTCATTAATACGTATATCAACACAAATTAAATTGCCAACTTCCAAGCTAAAATTTATATTAATCCATTTATAAATTTAAACATAGATTTACCCTAATTAAACTATAACCCACTTTTTATACACTAACTTTAGAACTTTGTTTTTGACCTCAACTCACTTGTTAGGAACTATCTTCATATTTTAAAACTATCTTTAAAACATAGAAAAGTCTCTAAGTTTGAATCATCTAGTTTAGTATATTCAAATTGAAAATAAAGCTCATAAATCAGATTAAAATTTTAGCAAATGAATGAATGTTACTATGCATCATCTTTAAAGAATGCATCTTTAAAGGATCCTTCAAATACAACCTTTAACTCAAAACAAAAGTTAAAAAAAGAAAAGAAAAAAAAAAAAGAAGAAAGAACAATTGCTCTTTTAAAAGTAATGGACTTAAGGCTAAGAACAACAAGTTTAAAAAGATAAAGAATAGGGTCCCTACTATTTGTGAGGGAAAATGTAGCACATTGCTAAAGCATTCTACCATTGCATAAGAAAGTAGATAAAACCAATGTGGTCATAGAAAAGGATGATTTAGTTTTCACGCTTATTGAGATTTTTATAATCAATACCAACAATGATGGTGGATTAATTCGGGGCCACATGACATGTGACTTCTTAGATGAATGTCTTTAAGATATATAAAGATCTCAAGGATTGAAAAGTCGTATTTATGGGTGAGTCCTCATACAAACACTTTCTAGGTCTATAATTCAAGTTTGGGTTATATTCAAGTAATAAAATCTTGAGAGTTCGAGGTTGATCTACATGGAAGTTGATTAGAACTCACAAGATTAGAACTATTATGTTAGAACAAATATTTAATACTTAACTTTGGAATAGGTGTCGAAAATGAAAGTAGAAACAAAAAACACTAGAAATAAAAACAAAAATCAACGCAAAAAATTAACTAAAAATAATAATAATAAAAACAAATGATTGGAAGAAAATATGTTGAAGTTAGAGGATCCGCTCTTGGTTTTGTATTAAGATTAAATTTTAGTACTCAATGTTATTACTCAATTAGAATCCACACAAAACAGAGGTTCTAATCGGATAAGCTAGCAATTTACGTCCAATAATTAAGTATATGAATTCATAAGCAAATGTATGTCCATCAAAGGGGTGTCCAATATAATTGTCCATCTAGTGTATGTATAAGCAAAGTCATTTCTTGTAAACTAAGAAACCATCGGATGGCCTTTCTTGGATCATACTCTGCCATTATCGATATTTCTCATTACCTCATGGTTAGCTCCGAAAGCTAACATAGATCGTATAGTCGGATCGGAGCTAACATAGATAATATAGCCGGACCTAAAACCTCTTATAGTACTATAGATTAATTGTATAATATACCAAAGTCACCCAATCATTATAAAGTCATCATCCATTGATCGTGTCACTAATGATGCCTCCAAGCATCAAATGTAACGTCATCTGATCGAGACTGCTATCAGCTCAAGTTAGGGGGTTTTGCAAAGCAAACGTTTCTTGCTTTATCATCTATAAAATTTGACTTTATTGCTATGTCACTAGCAAGTAAAGATATCTCACGAATAAAAAATTCCTAAAATGTATTTTTTTTTTAATCTAAAACACTCAAATGACCCATCATTTTGTATTGTAATAACCAAACAACTATTTATAACACCAAAAATGAGAGTATCTCAAGCAACAATAAAGATATTACTATAATGCACTATCATATATGAGATGTGACAAAAAAAAGGGTAAAATGGCAAAAAAAAGGGTAAAATGGTGTTTGATATTCACCTATTAATCATATTTTAGCCGACCATCTTACTTAGCCATTATCTAGTGAAAAGATAACAAGGCATGAAAAGTATGGATTGATATCAGTTTATAAAGATAATCTTGTCCAAACCCTTTTCTATCATGTTGATATCGATTAAAGATGTTATACTATTATGGAATATCATAAGCATTAGAGTTCAAAGGTACTTTAGTATGATTTATAATGAAAATGTTAATTAGGTTGACATTTTCGCGTGCATCAAACTTTTTAAGTAGTGAGGGAAAGACTACTTTGATAACTTGGTTGGTACACTATGTTTCACAATAAAGTAGATTGGACTTGTAGTGCTTAACAAGACTCACAACTTATACTAAAATAATTAAAGTGAGAAAAAGGTTGTGAAAACATTTGAAGCTTGCCTATGCGAGTAGAGAAAGTTAGAGACTACTTCCTATAGATTGTTTAGTAGAATCCTAAAGTAGTTGCTAGATAGAGGACGTAGCACATGACTTTTGTTAAGAACTTTGACTATCAAACTTATTGTAGTAAAATGAGTTTTAACAACTTTTTATCAAAGTTAAAGTATCTTATGATAAATTGGTCATCTTCATATTTCAAATGTTGAATTTATAACCGTAGCCAAATTTCACACTTCACATTTAGTTTTCAAATGGTTTTATTTGTACTTCTTGGGAGTATTTTGCTTGTGTTTATATGGAAGAGAGTGAATGCAACCAATTGAGCAACATTGAATCTACCGTTATCCATATAAGTGTTGAGTAGATTGGGCTTAGATCAATTGTTCTATCAAAAATTATTTAGTGAATTTATTCTCTGAATAAGACTCACCGGAAATAAGATTATTTATCCAAACTATGTTAACATTTCTTCTTTTATTCTTTTACTTTTTGTTTAAATTTTGCAATACAATTTTGTCGAAACACTTGTTCCAACATTAGTTTTGACAGAAATTTGAAACAAATGTAAACTAATGTGGTTTTTCAACCTTTAACTCATATACATATAAATCGAAAAAGGATAAAAGGGAGTAGACTTAATGGATCAAAACAGTGGATCAAATTTCTTTTTCCTCCAATTATTGTAGTCATAAGGTTGGTGAGGATTTTGGTAATGTAGTGTCATACACACATCATTTATTACGGTGAAGAGTCGTAAACTGAGTATGACTATCACTCTTAAAATATTTATGTATCAATTGAATGTATATTTATTAAATGTCAAAACGAGTAACACGTTTACAACATGATTTTGTTTTGTTTTACTGTCTTATGTCTAAAATGATTTGTTGGGTCCAATAAATAATTATATATCTATTAGGGCGAAATTCTAGAGATGTAGAAGGGTAATTCCATCCTTTTTATTTTTATCCATGGTCATTTCGGGAAGTTGGGTAGGAAATAAATACGGTAAGTGCACAATGCTCATGGTTTTGGAATAGTGGAGGGCCGAAGATTAGACCCGTTGATAGTAGAGGTGTTCATGAGTCGAATAAGGTCTAAGCATGAAATTAATATATTTTATGTTTGTTCAAGTCTAGTTCAGTTTGAAATATGAGTTTAAAATTTTGACAAAATTCGTCTATATTTGTAAAAAATTAAGTCAAGCCCATTTTAAGCTCGTCCATATTATTTTTTAAATTTTTTTAAAAAATATTTAGATTATATTATTTTAATATTTTATATTTTATATAATTTTTTATTTATTGAATTTTTTATATAATCATCTTAACATTATTTTAATGTTTACATTAGAGTAGTATTATATATTTAGTATAAGTTTATTTTTTTAATGTGTTCTAAATTACATAATATATAAAAATAACATAATACAAAGTGTTATAAATTTAAAAAAATGTCAGGCCCATATTTTAAATAGGTCTAATTTTTCTCCCAAGTTTATTTTTTGGGCTTAATATTTTTACCCAAAATTCAAGCAGGCTTTCGAACCTGAGCGAATAACCCGGCCAATGGATATGTCTAGTTGATAGTATTTATTAAAGTATATAAACGAGACACCCACAAGTTATTTAGGTTTAATTCGAAACGTGAAACGAATTTTAATTTAGTTGATATTATTATTATTGCAACAATTTAAACTCATAATTTTTTATTTTATTTTATGAATTAAGAGTTATGAGTAATTTAACTTTTGTATAAAAAGATTATTGAGTCTTAGTTCGATTTGTATAGACATTATTATCAATAGTTTATTTATTTTTTTATGTTCAAACTAAAATATCATAATACTAAAGAATCTGTCAACAATACTAAATATTTAAATTTTAAACTAAACTTTTGGTAAAAAAAATTTAAAAGTAATTCCCAAAACACTTGTGGATTCAAAAGAAACTATGTTGAGATGGAATATTAAGAATATTCCTTTTCAATACATTGGTGTTTAGTTTGGAAATACCTTCAAATATTTATTTTTTAATATTTTATTAAACTTTTCGTTAATGTTTTCTTTCTTCCTCTCATTGGTATTTTTATTGTTTGAATATTTTATTTAAAATTTTTAATATAATAAATGCTTTTTATAATTATATAATAAAATTATTATTTTGATATAGATATAATTTAAATAAAATATAATTTATTTATTAATTTCATGAATATCCTTATATATTTATGTTTTTTTAAATAATATAAGTCGTGAATTTTTAACATCCTTGAAAAAAATTTGAATTTGAATCCTTTTCAAAAAAACTATTTTTAATAATGATAAAATCAAATTTTTTATTATACCCAACCAGCCCAGCCCGGCCCGGCCCGGATCTAGATGTTGACTAATCCAAAACGCCAGGCCACTATCGATCTTGCCCTTTGCTACGTCAACCAATCAAAAATTTGCCACGAAAATACAGAAGAATCCGTAATCGAATATTTTATTTTTAACTATTATTACTATTTTAAACTATAAACGAGGCCCTCACTTTTTTTAAAGCTATTCTTTCTTTCACGAAAGCTTTCGTCTCCGAATTGCCTCTGCAATCGTCCACAGGTCCCTCCTTTCTTCTTTTTCATTTTATAGATTTTCTCTTCTGTTTACTGCTCTTGCTTTTTCTCACATGAATTGTTCTTTTTAATGGTTTGAGAATCAAATTTTGAGCTTTAAATTGCGTTTCTGATTTGTCCTTGGAATAATATGCACAGATCTGACTATGATTTCGTTGTTTTTTTTTTATTTATTTCGTGATGATTTATATGTGATTTTGTTTGCTTTTTACCACCATGTTACTGAATTACGTTATCTGGACTTTGGTAAAAGTTATAACTGTTTGTTGATTTGAATTTTCGAGCTATAAATCAAATAGGAAAAATGTGCTTTAATTTGAACGCTTATTGTTAGATGAAAAGAATATCTTATGAATCAGGAGAAAAATAGCATTATAAATGATAGAAGTGATTCTAGATATCAAAGATGCTTCCAATATATCAGGTAAAAATTATCTATGGGTAAATTATTACACTTTTGGTTGCTCTATATAGAGTTGGTTCCTATTTTGGTCACCCTAAATAATTTTCTTGTTAATTTGGTCATCTAAAGAAATTTTGATTAAATTGATCACTTCACTATTAAATGGTAATAACAGACCAACGGTGCATTTGTACAAAAAATTTTGGAGTGATCAAAATAGAAATGACATCTATTTAGAGTGGCTAACAGTTTTAGAGTGACTAATGTGGAAATCAATTGTTAGATTTCTGTTACCATTTAATGATGAAATGACCAATTTGACCATTTGTCCCTTCTTTTTTTTTTTTTCTTTTTTTGCGGTGACCAAATTAACAAAAAAATTTGGGTGACCAAAATAGTAACCCCTATTTAGAGTGACTAATAGGTAGTTTACCTTAAACTTATCCAAGTGAATTTCCTCCTGCGAATGGTAGCAGTCTGTACGCCTTAGCCTAACATGAAGTCGAATGATGGAAACTTAATATTGAGTTTCAGTTGTTCTACAGAAGAGGTTTATAATCAATTTTGAAACCTGAAATGCAAGAAAACAAAGGGGTAGACGGGTAGTGTTTGTGGAAGAAAGATGCAGTAATGCATTTCTTCATGAATGATGCAACACTGTAAATATTTTAGCTATTTCACATCGACTATTCACTCTTCTTTGCAAGTCGTTATAATACATACAATTGGGCGATCTTTTTCCTTTTTCCATTTTAAATACACTTAATTTTTTCTATATTAATACTACGTTAAGGTGACATGATAGACTTCCATTGACAGCTGAAACTGACTTTATGTTGCCTTGGTCTACACTCTACAGCTTTGCAAATCTGATCTTCATGAATTCAAGCAGCACTGTTGCATCCACAGTTTCCTGCAAATCGGGAAACAAGAACGATTTTCTTGTCTGGATTTTGGCTTGCTTGCTTCGAAGTTTTCTTGGAACCCCTGTTGCATTCATTAACTTCCACTTGTTTAAGGCCATTGTACGGTGCCCTTCCTCATCTAACTGCATGCCAGAATCATTTGGAAGTTTCTAGCCTTAGCCTCAAAGCCTTTTTAAAGTTACCACGTCATTTCATAACCAGCATGGTTTCCTCTCAGTTATCTAGTTTAAATGAGTCTCGCATTAACAAAGCATTCCAAAATCAGTTGCTTGTCGCTGTGGGGCAACCTGATTCTCTGACATCTGATCATCTTGAGTTTGATTTCTCGGATGTGTTTGGACCTGCCCCAGTTCAACCCTCAATGGAAATCAACTCCCAGAATCCTAGAAATCTGGTTGTTGCAACTGAATCCAATGAAATGCTTTATGATGATCCAGCTGTCATCTGTAACCGTTCACACTCCTTGGTTGGCCCCTCAACATATGTTAGCCAGTCATTGAAGCTTAGCAAGCTCACATTACGTGAAACAGGGGATTCCTTGGAACTTGTAGAAGGAGCAAGGGAAGAGGCTCAAAAAGAGCTTAAGAAACCTTCAATTGATGATGTTATTCTGGAGAACCCTGATGACCATATAGAGACTCATCTTTTGAGACAACAATCTGTGGGACTTGAAGATTTTGAAGTTTTAAAGGTTGTTGGCCAAGGTGCTTTTGCAAAGGTTTATCAAGTAAGAAGGAATGATACCTCAGACATATATGCAATGAAAGTCATGCGCAAGGATAAGATTATGGAGCAAAATCATGCTGAATACATGAAATCTGAGAGGGCTATATTAGGAAAAGTGGACCACCCGTTCATTGTGCAGCTCAGATACTCATTCCAAGTAATGATTTGCTAGTAGAAGCATGTTTTATGTTAATGGTTGTTTATTCTCTTATGGTATTGACATGTTTCAATGATCCCATGCTAGTAGAAATATGAGTGGACTTATGCTGAAAATTTTGGCAGTTGTATATTTTTGCTGTGGCTGTCGAATGTAGTATATATAGATGCATATTTATCCATTTATCATTTCATGCAGACCAAATATAGGCTGTATCTTGTTCTTGACTTTGTTAATGGGGGACATCTTTTCTTCCAACTTTATCGCCAAGGCTTGTTCAGGTATGGTATTGTGTGTTAGTTATAACTGCTTATTTATTTACCTTCTATGATGTATCCAACATTTTGCATTTCCTTCTTCAGGGAAGATTTGGCTCGCATATATACTGCAGAGATAGTATCAGCTGTTTCTCATCTCCATGCAAATGGCATAATGCACAGGGATCTAAAACCTGAAAATATTCTTCTGGATGCAGATGGACATGTAAGACTGCAAAATGCTGTGAATATTTGGATGCAAATACTGTTTTTAATCTACTAGAGATTGTATTTACTTTGCTTATGTCCATGTTTATAGCAAAATTCATGTTTCCAAACCTGAAATATTTGTCATTGTGCATGTCTGACCTGGACGTTGGTTTTTGCAGTGGTCACAATCAATATGATTGCTTGACTTGGAAACTGTGTTCTACTTTTAGCATAAATTACTGATTTCTAAACTATCTTCATGGTTGTTGTTGCTACCCGTATGTTATCAGGTAATGCTGACTGATTTCGGCCTAGCAAAGGAATTTGACGAAAATACAAGATCCAATTCTCTGTGTGGAACTTTAGAATATATGGCACCTGAAATTGTTCTTGGAAAAGGCCATGACAAGGCTGCTGATTGGTGGAGTGTTGGAATTCTACTGTATGAAATGCTTACTGGGAAGGTTGGTGTACCATATTGGTTTTCATAATTTTATTGTGTTCAACATATCAAAGCCTTTTCTTGGTGCAGAAAGTTTCCGTTCTTATGATATTCAGATCTTGATTTCTTGTTACGTTTGGGAAAGTGCACGTCAAGTGTCTCATGCATGCATCCTGCCAGTTCTTTGATATTCATATGCTCCCCTCGCTTTGGTTAACTGTTTTGCAGCCACCCTTTACTGGAGGAAACAGACAAAAGGTCCAGGATAAAATAATAAAGGAAAAGATTAAGCTGCCGGCTTTTTTGTCAAGTGAAGCACACTCAATCCTCAAGGGGGTAAATCCTCATTCTCATCTATTTATGCCTTTGCCATAATGATTCGATGCTCTGCAAATGTCCAACACTTCACAGAAGTGAACTTAAATGTTCTATTTCACTTATGCAATTTTTTACAAATTTTATACAGCTGTGAAACGAATGGTTTTTTGGGTTATTATGCAATTTTTAATGTTGCTCCGGGGCATCATGGTCTTTGAATTTTCTTGCTACTAGATAAGAAATCATGGTCTAGGTTGTTTGTTTTCTCTTCAGCTGCTGCAGAAAGAAGCAAGTAAGCGTCTGGGTTGTGGAAAAGGAGGTAGTGAGGAGATCAAATGCCATAAATGGTTCAAAGCCATTAACTGGAAGAAATTAGAGGCTCGGGAGGTTAGGCCGAGTTTTCTCCCTGATGTTGCAGGGAACCACTGCGTAGCTAATTTTGAGGAGTGCTGGACTAGCATGCCGGTTATTGATTCTCCAGTTGCCAGTCCCACATTCGGTGAGAATCCCTTTAAGGGGTTCACCTATGTGAGGCCTGTCGCCTCATTTCTTCAGAGAAATGCTTGATATTCGATGGCTGTGCTATCTAGCTTCTCTCCTTTAGTTTATTGAAACAGTTAAATATATATGAACTATATGTTTATGTTTTTGGACTTGTTTAAAACAACTCTGCTTTCTGCATTTCGTGTTGCAGCTGATGTTTACTACTGATTCTTGGTCAAAATCAAAAGGTTAAATTCTGCTATTAGTCCCTGTATTTTGCGGAAGTTGTAGATTTGGTCCTTGTACTTTAATTTGGTCATTTTTAGTCCCTATAGTTTTTAATCTTTAAAATTTCAGTGCTCACCAAATGATGATTATTAAATTTATTAAGTTTTGCTATTTTCAAATTTTGATACGCCAAACATATTATTATATGTATAATCCCATGTTAACGATTTGTGTTAAAATTGAAATTTCATAATTCGTGACTTACAATGATTCGATCTAAAAATATGGAGTAAATTTACAATTGTACCTATAGTATAAGACTACTAATTAAATTTAAACAAAAAAATTTAATAACTAATGTTTGGTTAGAATTAAAATATCAAATTTTAAGAAGTATAAAAACTAAAATTGACCGATTCAAAAAATAGGGGAGATATTTTCTTGCTTGTCACAGTTTATCATGCCCAAATCCCCACCAATAAACCCAATATGGGACATGAGAATCCACAATATTTTTCACTGTTGAATTCATATCATTTGAGTAAATAAAATTAGGTTTATATCATTCTAGTAAAAAAAATAATATTATAGTCTTATTTTAGTAAAAAAGCCCTTACAATAATTTTTTTGATTTGGTTAAATTCTATTATTAGTCAATTGTATTTTGCAAAAGTTATGGATTTATTTTGATTTGATCAATTTTAGTCTTTGTATTTTTTGAATTGGTCAATTTTAGTCCCTATACTATTTTAAATTTTGAAATTTTAATTCAAACTCAAACATTAGCTGCTAAATCATTTTGCTTCAATTATTAGTTCTATACATTGTAGATTTAATCCATATTTTTTTGGTGAAATCATTCTAAATGGTGAATTCTTGTCAAAAATAAAAAAAGTACATAATGTCAAGCAAAAACTCTCTGCGCAAGTCACACAATTGGTAGTCAGCCAAATAAGGTCCCCATTTAAAAAAAGAGATTATCACATTTGACATGCATACTTTCATAAAAATTTTAATGATGTGTTTTTATTTGTACTTCTATAAAATATCAAATGTAAAAATATTCAATGAGATATCTAATATATGTTTTTAACGATTTAAAATTACCATCAACAAACCCAATTTGAGGAATGAGAATCTGTAATTTTTTTTGCTTTTCAATTCATAGAATTAGGGTAAATAAAATTAAGTCTGTATCATTTTAATAAAAAATAGTTTTTGCATTATTTTACTAAAATATCCCTAATTTAAGTGTAAAGATGATATAGAACAAAAGTCAAATTATTCATACCAAGGACCAAAGAATAGGTTCTGTAAAATGGGACACCACTGCTCAGATTGTCCAATTTACTGACAGCATAAAGAAACATACGCTACTCGGCTTCGCTTAAATTACTTGCTGCATTTCACAAAACAATTGGAAGAAAACGACAAGGCAAAATGCATTAGTCAGAAACTCAATCAACGGCGCCAGGCTTCCCAAGGAAACAACAAGATGGAAATAATAATAACAATAAAATTAAATTCCATAATAACGGTGTGAATAACAATTCATTAAACCAAATATTTTAAACCTGAAAATCCACTAAAGGAAGATCTGCAACACAACTGTAATGATAAACCAGAAATGAGTTCAACAGAAAGCTTTTGGAGAGAAAAATTTGCTGGATAGTTGAGAGTCTAGGCTGATCCAGAGAGGAAAGCTCTTCCAGGTTGACGATTAGCCAAAGGACCATGGCATCCAAGAAGCTGCACATTACAAATCACAAGTTCCAGTTTAGAAATGCAATAATAAACATGTACTAAATCCACTATTACATGTTTTGTTTATCAACATAAACAAAAGTAACAAAGTTAAAACAAGGACAAACAATTCAGCTCCGTGAAGTGAAAAAACCATGCACAATGTCATCTAATTAGCATCCTTCCTAAGACATACAGATAGCTATAATGGATTAAATATGCAGATCAGGAAACCACTGTTTGAAAAATATAACATTTTCCTATATCTGAAAGTAATCTTAATATTACCTTCGCATTGACACCGTCTGGCATGATCCTGTTCTCAGACTTCCACTTCAGATAATCAGCACGGTTGTACTTGGTAAATCCCCTACCAATGAAAAATATAATAATATCATAAATGATAGTAAACCATATTTCCAGAACTTGAGAAAGAAAAATGCATACCACTTCCTGCTAACAATAATCTTTTGACGACCAGGAAACTTGAACTTTGCACGACGGAGGGCCTCCTGTGCATGATGGCTGTTGCTGTCTTTGCAACGAACAGAGAGCAGAACCTGACCAATGTCAACTCTGGCACATGTTCCTTGAGGTTTCCCAAAAGCACCCCTCATTCCGGTCTGAAGCCTATCAGCACCGGCACATGAAAGCATCTTGTTGATACGCAGAACATGGAAGGGATGAACCCGCACTCTCAAATGGAAAGCATCCTTCCCTGCAAACTTGGCCATGTACTTGTTGCAGGCAATACGGGCAGCTTCCAATGCCTCACTTGAGACGTTCTCCTTCTCCCAACTCACAAGATGGACACAGAAAGGAAACTCATCAACACCTTTTTTCTTCATCCCAACATCATAAATTCTGATCTTAGGATCTGGGACACCACGGCAGTATCGAGATTTGGGGTATGGCTTATTCTTGATTTGGCGATAACACCTTGCAGGTCCTATAAGAAAGAATTTTAGAAAACCATAATGCGAATGACGCTCAAATTCAACATAATTCAACAATAGCTTCTTGGGGAAAGAATGATAGAACCCATGAAATACAATGAACCTTTTCCAAAGGTAAAGTTTCCAGGAACCTTAAGCCATCAGTGCAAGCAAGAAAGAAGAGATATATGCAATTAAACTTGAAAAATGCTGTAGACAGGAAATCTAATTTAACCAGCACTTGCAAACAAAAGTACAATGCTTTATAGATTCCACAAATGCAGCATAGTAATGCAACATAAAAAATGACCCCTACTACACCTTTTCAATGAATTTTTAATAGTATGTGAAAGCAATTACATGATGATTAGTAGTAGATTATAACAAAGTGCAACACTGTAAGGGTTTCTTGCATCGTGTGAAAAACTCAAATAACTAAAAATCAAAAAGCATAAACAAGTACAGCAGTAAAGATTTAAAAAGAAGAATCGTAATCGGAAGCAAAGGAGGGAAGGAAGAAACTCACTCCTCCCCATGTCGTCGGCTGGTGCAGATGAGATTTGAGCTTAAGGAACAGCAACAGCCAAATCCGAAAACCCTAGTTTTGCCCTAACATTTTATAGTGTAAATAATATTAGTATCGAACTGTTCTGTCATGGGCTCATACAACTTCTGTCTAAGCCCAGCCCAGCACCATCTACGTTTTTTATAGGTAAAATTCCCTACCAAGTCCCTCTATTATGGGAACTTGATCAGATTAGTCTCACCAATCTTAAATGGGTTAATTTAGTCCTTGTCCTAACAAAAAGAATCAAGTAAAGTTAAACCTTAATAGAGCTGATGCAAGTAAACCTGATCATGGGCTGAGTTATCTGACCAAATTTGAAAACCCGCTCAAAATGTAAGAGGATTTGAGTAAAAATATAAATCCGAAAAATAGACATAGACAAAAGAATAAGACCCGTTTTCTAAATGGGTCGAGCCTCGGATAGATTTCTTTTAACTTGAGCTCGGCTCGGCCCAAATCAGCTGTTTTGCTATTGTTTCGTTACTGATTTGTTGTTGTTTTGCACCAATTCGTTACTATATTGCTACTATTTTATTGTTATTCTTTGGATATTATATAATTCTTACTTCATTGTTAATTTTACTACTATTTTAGAGGTATTTCCTTTCTACTTATTTTCCCATATGCTGCATCATGACGAATCTTTTCTTCCTTAAACACAGGAAGTGTTGATGGATGTAAGGGAATAATGAAGAAATGTGAGGTCCATGGATTGTAAAGTAATACAATCCTTTGAAGACATTCCAATTCCATTCACTTTGAAAAGCTTAATAGATAAGAAGTCCTACCTAAAACAACAGATCTAAAATTACCATTGCATGGGAAAACCGGCGAGTAAACCCAAAATATATTAATCATCAATATTAGAATAATTAAGCTTAGTTCTTTGAATGGTGTTTTATAAAATATTTTTTTTTAAATGTGGTTTATTAATTTTAAGTGCTGGATATCATTGTTAAATTACGGTGAAAAGTGAAAATATTATTTTTAAACATTAAAAGATTAGTTAATTTAAACAATATTTAAATAGTTTAATATAATAATACATTAAATATAAATTTTAAATAAATTTCAAGTAATTAATATAAATTATTTGAAAAATTAATGATATTTAAATAATTTAATATAATAATAAATGATATTTAAATGATTTAATACAATCATAGAAGCAAATTTTAAATATGTATAACATCCAAATTGAATATACAACACGATAGATGCCACGAACTAAAATCAAACTCAAGAAATTGAAAATTGATAGAAATTCAAACAAAGGGAAATTAATTTAAAATATTTTTAGTATGGAAGATTTAAAATCATATAATCAAAAGAAATTTGTGTTTCACAAATTATTATTAAAGATGAGTTATTTGAGTTGATTTTAATTTAAAAATATAAAGTAAAATTTAAAATTTTAGAAGGAGATTATTGAGGGATAAAATTTTTCAATATTTTTTAATAAAATTTTAGTTAATTAATTTCTACATCACTATCAAGGGATAAAACTTTCTAATAATTTATTTAATTGATTTTGATGTTTTGAAATTTAAAATTTCAATATTGAAAAAGAAAAGAAATTTAGAATTTTTGGCAAGGGGTAAACAAGTACAATTTCATAATTTTTTAATGTATTATCTTAGTTTTTACTATTTGTTCACTCTAATCCTTAATGCTTTTTTTTACCATGTTAATATTTAAAAAAAAATATTTTTTGGGTGACCAAAATAAAAACGAACTAGAAGTTAGGTGACCAAAATGAAAGTGTAAATATGACATGGTGTGTACATTTAATTGCCGTTAGAAATTTAACGCTTGGGTGACTAAAATTAAAACACCTTAAAAGTTGAGTAACAAAATTGTAAAGATTTCCAAAATGAAAGCTCCCTAAAAGATGGTGACTAACTTAGTTTACCCTTAAGATTTTGAAGACTTTAAGCTCCCATATTAGAAGTTAATTTGCATTTTACTTTATTTACTCAAAAAATGGGCAAACTAGTCCTTATATATTAGATTAAAGAGCAAATTTATCCTTTTTGTTAAAATTTTTATCCATTAGTACCATTAAAAACTAGCATGGATGACGAAATAATTAGATAGTAGCATGTAATGTGCCATGTGTACCTTATGCTAATGTAAATGACCAATTTATGATAGCAGATTAAATTGATAATAGAAGGACAAATCTGCTCTTTGATCTAATGAAAATGGATTAAGTTATCTATTTTTTTAGTAGAAGGGATAAAATAGAATCTAACTCTTAGTGTAGGGGCTCCATCATACTTTTACCCGTAAGAGGATGATTGTTGGATTGAAATTTTCATATCTCGGTGTTTTCTATATCTCTGGTGATGGTATGATGTTCATCCTTCAAACCATGGGTCGGATCTGAAGCTGGAATGGAATAAACAGTATACCAACTTGGAATATTAATGATCGTTTACTCTAAAAATTCCAGAAAGCATGCCAACAATTTTGTATTCTCAAGAATAATAAAAATGGCAGGAAGCAAAAGCTATTATGCACCAAATTTGAATAGTACCTCCATATGTTTGGAAGTACTTGGGAATCTTCATGATGGATAAGTTGGATATTCTAGCTAATGAAAAAGCATTTAAATTCATCCTAAAGATGAAACTATGTGGAATTCAAGATCAATTCTTGGAATTTGAAATTGAAAGGAACAACGAGTGAAAATGATTCTAATTACCGCCGGCAGGATATGAACCCCCATTATCCCCAGCCATTGACATATTGATCAATTCATTATATGTTTTCCTTTTTGGTGTGTCATCTCAACCAGTAGTTTTGTTAGTCATGTAAAGATTTGGGACATGTGCCTCTCACACTACTCACAACTTTCACCTGGTAAAGCCAGTCAACAGGAGATTGACGGTAAATATATCATATATAAGTATCTACTTCTGTTAAAGTTCCATATATAGAAAACTGGGGTCAATACTTTTTTACAGAAATTCTGAAATTCTACCACTGCTATTGAACATGCCACTTCTCTCACATCCCACATTATAATGCCTAGTTGCTTGATGACCTAAAGTATTGCTTCTCTATGAAATTCAGATGTGAAATGTTTTCTTGGAAAATTGAACTTTTTTTTTTTTTTTTTTTGAATAAGAAGCTATGTTTTGGTACCATGTTTCGGGTTTGAGATGAGACTCTCCGCAGAGTTCCTGTTAAAGCTGCAGATCTATAGTCATTAGTGATACGGCCACGCCCGAGAACGGCCTTGGATCAGCTCACCAAGTGTGGCTTGCAAACTCTTGCAAGCTGACTTAGTTCGATTCCAGCTCAATGGAGCTCAATTCAGCTCGATTCTAGCTTGTTGAGCTCAATTTTATCCTTTTAAATTTATTCGTTTTAGTTGCTGGAATAATTTCATGCTTTAGCTAAGTCAATTAATTTAGTTTCAACTCATAAATTAATGTGTTTAGTTAATTTAGTTAGCTTAGCTTAAGTTAATAAATGATTGTTAATAAATATGTTTTAATCTGAACATGTTAAAATTAGAAGTGTTTAAATGTGTCTAAAGTTGAGACAAATTAATTTCATGTTTTAATTAATTTGTCTTTAACTGCTGTTGAATTTAATTTGTGTCTTAGTTATTATTTGTTTTTAATATGTCTTAGCTTAAGCAAATTAATTACATGTTCCAAATTAATGTGGCTACTTGTTGCCGAATATAACATGTCTTGTGCTCATTCAATTTGCTGGATTAATTTGTGCAGCCATGTGTAAGAACGGCAATTAAGAGGTTGTGCTGATGGTTGCCATTCCCTAAGCAACCACTCGGTCATTGCAAAAGCCACAGGAAGCTGGTGTTTTCTCTTCTCCAAACTGGCCATTCAGCTCATTTCAGCTTCTTACTTGATTCCATTTAATTTAAACTGATTGGAAACAGCAAGGGCCTTGTCTAATGGCGTCCCCAATGCAAGGAAGGTTCAAGGAAATTGCTTGAAATTTTCTAGGAAGCTTCAGCACATTTAATCTGAATATTTGCTGCCCATTCAGCTCCCTAAGTGCCTATTCGGCTAGACATTTTATTTAGTTATAAATAGCTTGTTTTGTGAACATTTTCGGGTTAGACAATATACCTTGACATTTTTATGAATTTTAATTCATTTTGTGAGTTTATTCAACTCTTTAAATTCGTTAAGATTCAAATAGACTTATCTAGCTTGCTAGTGGCGTCTTTCTTATTTCTTTGAACTTATCACTCAATCCCAAATGTGGCGTTCAACCATTTGATACCTTTGGTTCCTAACTCTTCATAGTTAGCGGGTCAAGGTCCTTTCCAGTATCTTAAGTGACGTATAAGTCTCGGGTCAATACTTTACATAGTATTGGTTCATTCTTGTCCTTAAGTTTCCTATCCATCCTAGCCTTTCTCTTGCCTTATTTATTTTATTTTCTAACTGAACCATTATCCAATTATCCAATTGACTCATAAACCCTTGAATCAAATTGCAACCATTGTTAAAGCTACAACTTAGCCGAATATCCTACTACTTCAAATATGAACAATACTTCTCAAATTTAACGATAGGGCACAACTACGACTCGAAATATTTCCGCAACTCGAGATCATATCAATTAGGGGATAGGCTTACAAGTTTGTTTTTCCGGGAGTGGCTAAAGGGTGCCGCAACAAGTGCCTTTTTTAAAGTTTAAACTTATATTTTCACTCTTACCGAACGAAGCTACTACCGCTTCAACCATCAACTTGGCTTTGTCCCAATTGTGTTAGACCCAGATTTTAGCACCATGTCACACACAAAATTATTGAAATTACCATCTTTTTGGTTGATGGCTTGTCATTGTACAGTAATGCCTTGCTGTGTGTTTGTGTATGTATAAAAATTCTCAGCTGGCGAACGGAGAAGAATTATTATCACGATTTCAGATTGGGGTCACTGTGTTGCATCAATGGTGTGTGGTGGTCCCGTAAAAATTCCAAGTGTTCCCCTAGTGGAGTGGTGCCAGTTGTCGGCATAAATCAATTTGTACAACTGGTGATATTTCATTCGACGTCGTATAATAAAAAATAAAAGGTCATAGTCTTGTAAGTGTATGTCCTAAATGCTGGTAATCTGGGTGACATATTAATACCCTCAGCTCTCAAGTCTCAACCTACACACCGCTCCGAAACATTTTTTTCCCCAATCATGTATTGGATTAATTATTACTCTACAGTCTACACCTATGCTGTGTTTCTTGTTTATTTTCATCATGTATACAATCCAATTCGGACTTGCAGAACGAGATTTACTCTTTCTATTGTATGTTTGTTCTGTTTTGTAGGTATTTTGCGGTTGCAGATAGTAGGATTGTAGCACATGCATGCATGTATGTATGTATGTATGTATGTGCAAGGTAGTGATGATGTGTTTATTCAGTCCCACTTCCCATCCTCTCTTAGCGGGTCCAATGATGAATGGCTAAAGTTAGAGGAAGGAATACATACATGGCCATGTATATATGTCAGAAAATTATAGCAAAAGTTGAAGGAGTGGTGGATATATGCTTGAGGAGCTTAGGCGATTAATTTGCCTCATCTCAAGTCTCACTGAAATGGAAAATACTCACATTAGTTGCAGGATTTGGCCTATGAAATTTGAAAAGTTACTTTTAGCATCAATGGGGGGTGATTTAACTGATGAGTGATGATGATGGCAAATGAGAATAGCTAGAGTGGTCTCCACAAGGTCACTCACTCTCTATCTATGATGCAGACAGGGGAAAAAGGACTTTTTTTTTTTTTTTTGGCATATGGGATTCTGTGAGTTTATCAGAGCTTTAAGAAAAGAATGTGCAAATTTACAGTGTAAAAGCAACATAGTATAATGTTGTATGGGGTGTAGTGAAGTGAGTGTGAGTGTGAGTGTGAGTTTGAGTCACTACTCCCCAGCAGAGGATTAGGTCATTGTACGTCTCTCTCACATCAAATCATCAATGTCTACTTTTATATATAGCTACAGAAGCATATTCATCGGTTTATCTATATATATAATATAAAAAAGCTTTGCTTTGCCTCCACAAACCATGACACCAGACAAGAGCGCCAGAAAGTTACCTGCATTTGAATTAACACTATCAACTAGCCAATATCAATGCTCTATTCTCTCTTTTCTTTTGAAGCAAGAGAAAGTATATATGTAAATAAATAATTATACATCCTTTTTTTTATATACATATCTATATTTACAAACAAGAAGCAAATACTCTACGACTCCTAGCCACCCTACATTCTATTTTATATTTCTGCTTTCATTCTCTATAGTTGAAGTTTAATTTTTTTAAATTATATCTTATAAGTATTGAACTGAAATTATTTTTCACTCTTATTCTTAATTTTAGAAATTTTTAGGTCTTTATTTGTATTGATTCGACTTTAATAAAAGTTTATTAATGATGTCACCAATTCAACCTTTTCTATAAAAAAATGAACTTTAATTTTTAAATTAGATAAATAGAGCAGTTAAATTATTGGAATTAAAAGTAGAACTAAAACTCAAAAGTATGAAGAGAATAGGGACTGATGGCATAATTTATTATTAAGTATGACGGAATTGTGTAAGGAGAAGGGAGGAAGTAGGGGGCGGGCGACCCCGGATAATTCTTCTTTAGACCCCCTAAAATCTATAAAATTATAGCATATGAAAATGATAGTTTGACCCAAAATAATGAAAATTTAATTTAATCCAATGTAGTGTATAATTTAATCCAATTTATAAGGAATGGGAAGTGAAATTAAAATATTGTATGCATGAAGAAAGAGAATGCGATAGAGAGAGGCTACCCATCCAATACTGTGCTTTGCTTTTTCATCCCTTGATTTCTAATATTCTTTATCCTTCCTTTTCCCCCATTACATACTATTCTCCACTCCCCCTCGTTAGATATATTCAGATGTTGGGTCGCTTTCCTGTATCTGACTCTCACGACAACAACGACCCATATCCTTTCCCTTTAATTTGCCCATGAATAATACATACATACATACACATACATATACATACATGCTAAACTCATTCCTTTCATCCTGGCCTCCACAATCCATAATTTCTGCAGCTAGCTCCTTTTTCTTTTTTTTTTTCTATTATTATGCTCCACCTTCTCTCTTACTCCATTTCCTAGTTTTGCTACCTGCAGTTGCACTCCATTCCAGGGCCTTTCCATTATTTCTTTTTCCATTTTTTTCCTAATTTTTTTTCTTCTCATTTATTTCCTAAGATTAGGGTTTTAAGCAATACTTGCATCACTTACAAATTTAGGGTTTGTACTTCACTAACCCAACATAATTACTCTCTCCATGAATATTAATGTTAATAGTACTAGAGAAGCACATACATATTTTAGCGGTTAGGTTAAGATAAATGAATTAGATCCAGAATCACACTTTGCTTTTACTTTTATTTACTTTTATTGGTTCTCTCTCTTTTTGTACCTACTATGTTAACATACTATTTTACTTCATATATGTATATATGTTTACTTGATATATTCACTTGTATCATATCTTATCCGGGAACTTGGTTTCTATGATCTAATGTCTTTCTGTCAAAGTTTCCAGGGTTAATTCCTATATCGTCTTTTAGTTTTTCCCCCCTCCTTAGGACTTGCTTTATAGACTATAATTCATCAGTCGACACCTTACAACAGTAAGTTCTATCTCATCTCTTAAATTGTATCTTTGAAGCTGACCGTGGCTGGATAATGATTTTATTTTTTTCCCCTTAACTCGCAATTCATCTTTATCTCACCACCGGGATTTACAGGATCTAATCATTCTTTTCCTTTGTGTGGAGCACTATAATCTTTATGTTTTAAATTCGTATGCTGGCTTATTCTATGCATAGTTGGTGGTGGTTTCGATAATGGTTCATGTCGAGTGTTTTCAATTGGTGTTGATCATATATTACGTTTTCTGAATGTGATGGTCAAAGGGTACTACAGGATTGATCTTCTTTATTCAATGCGTTCAATTTTAATATGTAGTGATGGAGCCTGCCATGTTTCAGACCTGATGGTGGGACTTGGAAGGAGAAACTTCGACTTTAATCTCTTCTCTACCATGAGTTCCTTTCATCACTCGTTTCATTTCTGTCAGTAATTTGGTTGAGTTGTTGTTTATTTACTTTCTCTTTCATCCTATTGGGCATCATGTTGGTTCCTAAACCTAGAATCACAAATGCTGCTTCAGCTGACTGAACCTTGGGCATAGGCAGATGGTTATACTTATATAGTGCACTATTAGATCGGCTAAAAACAGAAGTAATGTAGTTAATGTTGAAGATTAATTATTTTGCTTTGTTAGTGATAGTGAACTTTTTGATTAATTTTCTAATTTGGGGAAGTGGTAAATTGTTGGTAGGAAGGAAGGAAGGAGGGAATTAATGGAAGTTAGAGAAATGGCAGGAGAGAGAGCTTCCTTCAGCCCACTCACGGATGGGAACAAGGGGGTTGAACTAGCTGCCGACTCATTCATTCAAACACTCAGTAGAAAATAGATTGGAGATTTTTACTACTGTGATTGTGTGAATGAAGCGGGAGATAATTTTGCATCCCTCTTTCTCCATGCTTGGACTGAAGGGAGCTCCTTCTTTCTGTTGCCCTCATTTATCTATCTGTCTGTACCACCCAAAAACAGTTCTTTTCTCTTGTTTAATTTGTGTGCCACCATGTAAACTAAATTATTGGTTTCATTCATTTGAAATTTTAATTTACATTAAGTTAAAAAAGTTTGAATTTGAACAATCGACTATATATAGGCTTTTACCTATATAGCTTACTTGTCCCAAATTGCATGTTTTATTTTTGAGAAAGAGACACCATCAATCTTTCACCTCATTATCACACGTTCAGATACCCTACCAACTTGGCTAGGTCATATCATCACCGATCAGCCTCTCTTTCTTTGTAAGTAAAATTATACAAACTGGGGTGCGATCATTAATGACATGGATGGTCAAAGAGTTGGTACTTCTCTGACATGGGGTAACTGGTTTACTCGCTTGGTATTTCAATTTTTTTTACTAGAAAGGAAAACCAAACTTTGGAGAAAAGTGTAGCGCATGCAATCTAACTTATCAAATGGGAATGGTTGGTTAACTACTTAACTATTGCAGGGGGCCATTATTGCAGACATATTCAGAAAAGTGTACCTTGTATTGCATGTATTGGCCTTTGCTTCTCTAACTTATATTATACACCTGTATATACCTCCAGGCTCTACCACTTCTCCAGTCCACTCTGATGGAACTATTAAAATGGTCTACAAGAGATGTGGTTTGATGAATTAATGAGAGACAATGAAAGGTGTGCAAGTAAATACTGTTGTCTCTTGAGCTTGACTGTGCTATCTGCTCTCAGCCATGTGTCTTTGTTCCTAAAATTTACACTTGCATTTTTGGTCAGACATTGTACAGTTTGGTGCACGTGTTATCATGTGTTTGTTTCAAGGTGTGTTTCAGTGGTATTGGTTTTGGTTTCAAAGTAAGTGAGGGCCATAGGAAAAAACTGTTTGATTACAAAAGTTGCAGAAACATCCGGCTTTTACGGCTAGTTTATGTGTGTTTCAAGTACAGATTTAACATAAATATATATCTGTGGGGGTTTTGGTTTCCGAGAAGGTTAAGTACATTTAGAACCCATTTTTCTTTTCTGTTTACTGCAACTGAAAGTGCGCATTGAGGCAGAAACCCATTATTTTATTATATTATGCAAAAGCAATTCAAACATGACATGACACTTTGGAACTTGCATTGCATCCCGTCGATCTGCGTTGATGATGGTAATTTTGTTTTATTAAAATGATAACCATATATATATGTGTATGTATGGAAACTGGGAATGGTAGTATTCATGCATTGGGGCTTGTGAGATGTGTTACCTAATATGGGTGAGGGAAGTTGCTGTTTTAGAAACAAGCATGGCATTAACTAGAAACTCCACTTTGGGAATAAATGAGTATAAATTATGTATGAATGAACTTGCCTCACCGAGATAAATTTGCAGTGTTGGAATATATAATGGATGCTATCACACTTAATTACACAAACTATTAACAGTAGATATAAGCAATAAAAATAAATAAATCATTACAGCATTGCAATCTATACAAAATGTGGTCCCCTAGTAGTTGGTATTTTACAGCCACCATTTTCACCTGATATATAAAGTATATTATTACTTTATTAGTTTTGGTATTGTAGTTCACTAGATTCTTGTTACTTTAAACAATATCTGATGAGTTAAAGTTTGGTCCCCCACATCCGAAATCCAGCTTGGTGGTTATTGAAAATCTCGTTTATCAAATTACTTGTTCCCAACTTTGCAAGTTGAAGTTGCAGAATCTATTTGTCGGCAATTTTTATATGTTTCTTCTTTGTTTATCCTCCAAATTAAGCAATGTGCACTCTGGGTATCACATTTTTTCTTTTCCATTTTTTCAGAAAAAAAAGTTACAGCTCACAGTAAAAGTTCTCTACACAGCTCGATAGAGCAGCAAGATGAAATCTCCGCAATTCCTTCACTAATTTCTTTCTTTAATGATGGAAAAGATAGGATTCGATAAAACTCAAAATCCTTGTGTCTAGCAAATTGAAAAACAAGAAAGTAGTTTATCTTACACCATCTCGATTTATGATTAGTAACAATAATTGAGGGCCTGTTCTTTTGTGCTTAAAAAAAGCACTTCTGACTCTAAAAGTATTTTTGGAAGAAAAGCTGTGCAGAATAAGTTATTTTTGGCTGGAATTTTTGATTTTTTAGAAGAGCTTTTCAAAAGCACTTCTAAAAGGAGATGCTAAAATTTTTAACTTTTTCTTTCTCAAAAGCACTTTTAGTGCTTAATTACTTTTTTACCCCTCTAATAACATAGTTTTTTATCTTTTTTTTTGGTGCTTAATTACATATGTGTTAAAATTATTAATTAAAAATAAAAAAATATTTTTTTAAAATACTAATTACAAATATTTAATTGTTATATTTAAATATTTAAAATGTAGTTTATATATTTTAATTAAATTTTATACGTAATTAATATTCATTACTTAAAAATATTTAAAATTTATATTTCATATATTAAAATATTAACAAGTTATGGTAATTTTTTTATATTCTTACTAAAATATAATAATATTAACTAATTTAAATTTTATTTAAATGCATATTTGTTACTTAATAATAACATGTCTAAAATGGACATTTTATTTCTCAAAAGCACTTTTTGACAGTAATGTTAAACACTCAAATTTTAAACTAAACTTCTCAAAAGCACTTTTCCACATCACTTTTCAAAAGCATTGTCAAATTAGCCCTGAATAGTTTTTTTTTTTTTCACCAATTTTAATTGACTGATGACTAGCAATCACGATAATCGGATTACTCCCTACCACATCCTTACATAACTTGTACCTAATAATATGGATAATTTCAACCCAAGACCCAAGAAAACTCAATATATAACATTCACAAACTTCATTAACATTAAATAATTATTAGAAAAAGCCTGTCTTAAAGTGAAACATATCATTATCCTATCGCGCAATAATATAATAGACCACTATGACTTCGGAGCACATTTTGCATTGGATCAATTAATTTTGTGGACCAAATTATAGAGTAAGAAGTTGAAGGTAAAAATACGCTCTAATCCTATATACTCTTCTTACATTTTAAATTTAAGCAAAATACTTTTATTTTTAAGAAACTAGTCCCTTTACTTTTCTAATTTAAAAATTCAAATCCAATTGTTAATATTATTAAAAAATTTCTATTCAACTCACTAGTGTGACATATTAAAAATTTTAATTAAAAAAAACTCTTTAGGAAACCATGTAACAAAAATAATGTGATTGTAATGGACTTGTTTTACAAAGAGTATAAGGACCAAAATTGAAATTTGACTATTTTTGTATAATATCCTAAAAAAATAGAAGGTTTTGTAGTTGGACACGAGTACGTAATCATTTTAATCAGCATAAACTATTTAGACTAACCATGATTTTACCGAATTATGTTAAAAGTTAAAGTATAGAGATTAAATATAAAACTTAAGCTTAATATAGGGACAGAATTGGAATTTGACCATTATATACTTTCAAGAAAGAAGTAAAAGGCTGAGTGTTTGGGCACATGAGAATAAAATATTTAAACTAACCATGACATTATAAAAGTTGAAGTACCAAATTATGTCAAAAAATAAAGTGTAGAAACTAAATTTAAAACTTGAGCATACTATGAGCATAAAAATTGATATTTGACTATACTTATATCTCAAAAAGCCAAGACATTCCTTTTAGAGCATAGATATACTCAGTTGTGTTAAGATTATAGTAACAAAAAGTACTCATTTCCTCTATTAATATATCATATTTAATAGTTGAAGCCACAAGACATGGCTTAATTTTGGATTTAATATAGCAAATACTATTAAACTGGTTTTAAAACCTAATTTTCTAGCTAAATGATTTGTTAAAATTTTTACTCGAACCACAAATTTAAGGAAGTAGTTGTACTCTTATCGCACTAAAACTACAAACGATGTTTTTATTCTGATTAATGACAATATGTTATTGTGTATCCTAATCTTTTCTTAACATGTTTGATAAAATTTCAATATCAACAATTCTTATCTTTTGTAATATTTATTGTGGCGCCCCAAACTCGGCTAGAATGGTTTGATTTAAACCCAAAACGTCACATTAGCCACTTATGTCACTCTCTTTATCGATCGTCCAAACGCACCATAAAACCACCAATCACACCACGAAGTATATGCTTAAATGTCAAAAATTTAGTTCAAATTAACATGCAAACCCGAAATTATGCTTCCGCAACACTACTCTAATCAAAACTACATCAGGGGTAAATACGTCATTTAATATGCATCAAACGAAACATTCATAAATTCCAAACTTTTCTATTCATACAAATCATAACATTTATAAGACAATATTTGAAAGAAACAGTTCAAAACGACAAGCAAATCTCTTTTAATTTCGAAATGAAGGTTTAAGGACTAAATCGTAAAGTTATCAAAATTTCAGGAAATTATTTTTATAAAATAAAAAATTGATTTACGAAATTAAGCATATAAAACTCACTCATGCAAATTTTCAAAGTATTTTGTAAACGTTTTGGACTTCAATTGCATCACTAAAAATCTAAGAATTATATTGCAAAGCTGTGAAAACATGCCTTGGACAAGCCAGGCGCTGTGTCAAGACGATATGATGCAGCATGTAAATTGTAATATCCCGAAAATTTTTATAATAAGATATTATCTTTGATATAGTAAAATAAGGAAATAAAGCAACAAAAAGGAAAATTTTGGTGTTATGACAATATTGGGAAGTATATTATGATATATTAATTCAAGAACGACTAAATGGTAAAAGTGAGAAAAGTTTTGTTGCCTAAAAGTAAATACTCAAAACTTGAGGGGTTAAAGTGTAAATATGAAAAGTTGAAGGACCAATAGTGAAAATATTTTAAGGGTGGAATGATCTAGAAACTAAGGAAAATGAATGAATTAGGACCAAATTGAATAAGTAAAGAATTATGAGGGACTAAATCGTAATTTTACCAAATTATGTGATGATTCAAGGATGGAATTTTAAAAGATCACAAAGAACAAAATGGTCAATTGGAAGAGAGAGAAATCTAGAAAGTAATGATGATGTTGATGATTTTTTATAATTATTTAATTAGATAAATATTATTTTATTAATATTTTAATGAGATATTTTATTATTATTTATTTAGTATATAAGGAAGGAAAGATGAAGAATTTCTATCATCTTTCCATGCATTTCACATTAGAAGAGAAGAGAAGAAAGAAAGTTTTGCTTTCTTTGCAGTCTGGCCCTTCTACCAAAAAATTTACCATTTTCACCTAGAAATCAAAAGAATTTCCATAGCTACCAAGAGAGAAAAATGTTAAGGAGACTATGGGGAGTTAGAATATCAAGTTGGATTCAAGAAATAGAAGCTGGAAGAGAGAGAAAAATCAAGTTAAAGATTGAAATCAATATGGCAAGGTAAGAACATCAAGATTTTAATATATTTTTAAGTTTGATATTGTTGAAAAAGTATAGAAATGATGTTAATGTAAAGTTTTCTTATATATGGTCCTATGTTCTTGATATATTAGTGAAGAGAAAATAAGAGAAAGTGATGAGAAATAGTGTAGAGAAAGAAAATAAGGGTGTTATAAACATGGTAATTAATATCTTGCACTAAAACAGTTTTGGACAGCAGTAGTAGTCTAACTTTGAAAAATGACCAAAAATTGTGGAAATCGAATTATAGGATGAATAAAATATGAAATTAAATTTTATTGAGTCTAGTTTTTCATAGAAGAAGAAATGTAAGCAATGGAATTGTAAATTATGAGTTATAATAAATTTTGTGAGACAAGATTAGAATGATTTCGGGTTCCCCTGTTCTGAGTTTGGAAAATCATCAAAAATTGGAGAAAAATAAATATGGGCTTAAATTTAAAATTTTAAATTCTTAATGAGTCTATTTTTAATATAAACAAACGAGAACATCATCAAAATCTTGTACTAAGAGATAATTAATTTTTAGTAAAGAAAGGTAGAAGCTGTCAAACAGCAGAACAGAGTCAAATTTTAAGGTTTTACTGTACTTATTGGCTAAACTATAAATTTTTAATTTTTATGGTAGAAAAATATTTGAGTCTAGTTTCAAAAACATCAAGCGGATCTTAAATTGGAATTCTGTAGCTCAAGATATAAATAATTTAGTGACTATGACTCAAATGGATAGCTTTGAATAAATTTATAAGTAAATAGTGAAATCATAGATAATGTTACTTATAAGGATGTTATATAAATTAAGGATGTGGAATGGAGAGGATGAGGAGGAAAATATATATGAATATTCAGCTAGCATGACTAATTTGCATGTTTTAGGCTCAGGGACTAAATTGAATAAAAGTAAAACTTTATGGGCAATTTTGTAAAAATGTTAGAAATGAGCAAATTGCATGAAATGGATTATTTTATTATTTAAATTACAAATTTGAATGAAATTATTAATTTAGATCAAGATCGGGTGAAAACATGTTTTAGGGATTAAATTGTAAAGTGTTGAAATTATGGAAAATTCTTATATTTCATAGAATTCATGGATTGTTATCAATATATATAAAAATAATTAGGCTTGAAATAAGGATTAAATTACAAGAATTTTATTTTTCTGAGCCTAAGGATGAAATCGTCATTAATTAAAAGCTTAGGGGCAAAATGGTAATTTTGCCTAGAGCATTAATTGAATGTATCAAAATATGAAATGAATGAAAATGATGATCAAATTTATTTATAAAGATCTGGATGACTCAAATACGAGACTTGAACGTGGAAAAGAAAATACATTGGATTAGTGAAATTATAAACACGAACAAGCAACGAGGTAAGTTCGTGCAACTTGAATTGAATTCTTGAATGCTTGAATTGTATATTTATGTGACATGAATGTGAATTGAATGTTTAATGTATGATAATAGATGAAATGTTGATAATACTTAATAAAAAGAGAAATAAATTAATAAAAAAGAGAAATAAATCCCAGCTGGATGGAATGGAATTCGATGGATCACTGAAAAGGATTTGACAGTAAAAAGGATCTAGCCCGGACGGGTGATCATGATATAAGCCCTCCCGAAGAATATGTGTGAAACGGATTTAACCCGGACGGGTAATCCGAAGTAAATGTGAGTCTGGATTTAGCTTGGACTGGTAATCCAGACAAAGCTGTATAGAGTATCTGTCATTGCAGGGGATTTAGCTTGGACTGGTAATCCCGACAATACTCTTTGAGCATATGTTGTAGGGGATTTAGCATGGACTAGTAATCTCGCTCTAAGAAATGAGGTTCGTGGGAGTGTGCTTTCTGAAAAGGACTTATGTATATATATGTACGAATTGACGGTTAATGAGATTGTACACTATAAGTGTACTACTGGAAATCCATCGAAATTCCGAGAAATTCAACGAGATAAATATAGAAAATGGTAAGTACTTGAAATCATGAAATTAAACTTGAAATACATAGAAATGATAATTATTTGATATATTGAAATATGACATGGAAAATACATTTATGTGAAACTTGCCTGATAATTATGCATATTCAAGATTATGAACTCACATCGGAATAAATATACACTAAACTCATGAAAATGATGGTACATGAAATATTGTCATAATGAATTGAATAATTTATATTTATGAAGAAACAACAAGAGAATGATATGTATCATGACATGTAAATATGAAACTATCTTTGATACGTTGATACAAGGAAAATTATGTATATTAAGACGAGTAATAAATTCAAGTGAGACATGTCGAGAAAATAAGTTTGTCAATATTAAAGTACTCTAACCAATGTTGTTGCTTGAAGTTTAGGCAAGTGGCAAATTACTAGTTGAATGGTAATATGTTTAATTATAAGGTGCATTGAAATGGTAAGTGCTTAAATAAAAATATAATTGAGCTTATGAAAGAGTGGAAAGGTTTCAGTTATGTAATTTATTATGAAATGATTTGTTATGTGATACGGCCGTATGAATCCTACACCTAATTCAAAAATAAAGATTAATTACACGGCCTGGAGCGAGGTAAGTCACATGGGCGTGTTGTCCACACGGCTTGACCATACAGGCGTGTCCCGAACCACATAGGTGTGCGACCTCTGTAGTTGAGAAAAATTTTAGGATTTTACGAAAAATTCCCTATGATCCCGATTTAATCCCAGTTGGTTCCTAATGTATGTTTTGGGCTTCGAGAGCCTAATAGAGGGACGTTATGATTATTTTCAGAATATGAATAATAAATGGCCCGGAATTATTTGAAAATGTTCAGTAAACTCCGGTAATGCCTCGTACCCTATTCCGGCAATGGGTACGGGTAGGGGGTGTTACACAGCACGTTAGGACGAGCTCTGGAAGGGGTCTCTCTTCAAGAAGACACGATAAAAGACGTCAAGATGATGACTCCACATCGAGACGACGGCTGTAATTTTAGCCCAAAATCTACACTTTTCATGTTTAAACACTAACGCACTTACCGTTTCGTGTTTTCATGCCAATTCCCCTATTCTAACATATTATATTACATACATAGATAATATATCATGTTCAATTACTCTAGATCATGCATTAACATACTTTGACATCTCAAGTAAATTGTTATACTAGCACACAATCCTAAAGTCACAATTCAATTACCTAACATGTCAAATTCGCAGGTCATGCATTTCTAAGTGCAAAATAGGTTCATTTAATACCAATATGACATTTAAAACTTGTCCAAATGTTCAGCCTACCATTTGAGCACCTATAACAACATTTCACTAGTAGACATACATACCATTCATCATGCATTTTCAACAAACATGTCATGCTTATTCAAGCATTATATTCAATCAAACAACCAACCACAAGCTAGATATAAAATCCTTAAAATAGACCTTAAAAAGGCCATTACAACCAACAATTTGTAAAGTCTAAAACCCTCAGTTATGGTCCTACATTGCCTTCCTTATAAGTAGAAAACACAACACCTACTCAAGGTATTTTTGCCTAGCTTTTGCCCACTTCTCCTCCTCACTCAAGCTATTTTTTGAAAGATATACATAAGAGAGCATGAGCTTTTTCAAGCTCTATGAGTGCTCAAAGATTGCTACAAAGATTCACAATATCAAGGTTAATTGAAAGCATACTAGATTGTTAACTCAAGGTATTACATCAAACATGTATCATAGCAATTCATGTTAATATATTGGCATATTGTGACTATGAAACATATATAAACACATATGCATTGGATAAGCAGATCTCCCAACACACCTTATGACTCATAGAGTCCATTCTAGCCCCATAAAAGTGTAGCATGAAGCTAAGCACTCTCCAAACACATTAACCAGTCCTGTTGAATGAAAACATTCCCTTATCTCCCCAAACTAGTCCCGGGGACTCAATGCCCTCACACATAAGCACAATAATGGTGAATACTCACAATCCTATGGCGTGCCAATAATATCCAATGGTTTCAAGAGATCACAATGCCAATATATTCACTTATACACACACTTATTTTATGGTTTATGCACACTTTCACATATCATGTTCATCATGATCATATAACTTATCACATTCACATATTATGCACTTTCAAGTGCTATCACTTTATTCTTTAAGCCACATACACTTTCATATCAAATGTTTGCATTAAACCAACAGATCAATAAGCATATTCTTACATATTACGTCCATTTTTTTAACATATCACATACACATCTTATCACAAATCATCATCATTTGCAAAATATTACAGCTCAATGAAGAATCACTTACTCTTGAAACTTAGGATAGGTGATTAGGCTGCCTAAGCTCCCCTTTAACACATTGAATTGTGCATAATTGCAGCATATCAGATCACTCACCTTGAAGCTTTCACTTCAATGCCAAAAGCTCAATGTAAATACACAATTTTTCCCGGGCCCATACGAGACAAATAAACCAAAATAAAACAAAAAATAAAGTCCAAATCCTTTAAACAGTCCCTTTACAACCTTAAAACCCAGACCAAAATAATACCCGAAACCCACTTAAAGCCCAAACTCAAAATGCCACCAGCTACCCAATACACAGAACCTATTACAAACCTAATACAGAACCCAGTGGCCCATTACATCATTAGCCCAAACCCGAACCTAAAATAAACTACCCATTAACCCAACAGACCATTAGCCTAGACCTAATCTGCGAAGCCCAATGGCCCAGACCTAAACGAAACTAGCAGAACCCTAGGGTTCTCCCTCGCGCCGCAATGGTAGGCCAACATTCGCGCCGCAACTCACGCACCCAGCGCCACCATCAACGCTCACGAACCCAGTCATCGCCTGAATCATCGTCTCTAATCTACATACAAGGAAAATACAGCAAAAGAAAGGAAATAAATCTGGAAAAATGTATTTCCTTTTCTTTCTCTCGTTTTTAGGGGTTATAAAAACCCCACAAACCTGTAAAAATCAGTGGGATGCAGAAATAAAAAAAAAAAGAATACACAAGAGAAAAATATTCGAATACAGAGAAATAAAAAAGCTATTTCAGAGGTGATTCTTCCATTTTTTTCGTCTTATTTTTGTGGCTTCTCTCGACTTGTGTATTATTTATATACAAAAATAAGTTTTAAAATATAAAAGGCGAGAAAATACCTTTAAAGTAGAAAGGTTTGGCCTTCGGCCACCACCCACGGCAGCGCGTATAGTGCGTGGAGGCAGAAGCCCTAAGCCCGATGACCGGACTCCTTCAAAAGAGCTGAGGGCCTTTCAGAGCATTTTTAGAGTTTTTTTTTTAAAACAAGTTATAAAAATTATTTTTTTGGCCTAAACTCTGACTTATATAGGTGCTAAAAAACGACGTCGTTTTGGGTAATAGGATCCTCGCCGACCCGAGGACCCGATTAGGATCCGCATGTTTTCAGAAAATGGAGAATTTTCCCTTTGGTCCTTCTACAATTTCATATTTTTTGATTTCGTCCAATTCAATTTTTATTTATTTTAAATTATCCCAAAAACTTACACTTTGTTTTAATTTAATCCTCGGGCTCCTTAAAGGCTAATGAGCAGAACGACGCCGTTTCGAAAAGAGGCTTAATTACCATTTTAATCCCTGATATTTTACGCGCGTTTTTGATTTAATCCTTTTTAATTTGTTTTAATTGTTGTTTTAACCCTTGCTTTCTTTGTTTTATTTTTTATTTTATTATTTTAATATTGTATTAAATTATTTTATTATATTAAAATCCTATTATTTTCTAATTTATTAATAAAAGGTTTACGAATTATTTTTTTTAAATACTCAATATTTTTAAATATTACATTATTATTTATTATGTTATTTAATTATTTTTGCATATTATTTTATAACTTTTATGTTTGTTATTATATTATATATATTTAATTTTATATAGTGTTATATTATATTATTTTCTAAAATTTTACTTGGTATAAAACTTATTTATAATACATATTTATTTTTATTATTTTTATAAAATATATGTATTTGATTGGTATAAATGTAATTTTATTTAAAGTTAGATATTATTTATTCTTTTAACAATATATTTTTTTTTACAATATAAATATTATTTTTTGATATTGCTACTACTATTATGTTATTTATAACTAACCCTAGTATTATTAGTACTATTATAATTTATTATTTCATTATTAATATTATTTATATTATTTTCATTACCATTGTTTTTCATTTTACTATTATTTTTATATTAATCTATATTATTATTTTTACTAATATATTCTTATTGTACTATTATTTTTACTTTAGTGTAGTTATTTTAGTTGTATATATTGTCTCTATGTTAGATGTTAATGCATTATAATTGTTTTTAATATTTATGTTCGATAATGTATGAATGCAATATTGTCACATGGTTATTGTTCAAAATAAAAAGTTACATTTTTTGCAAAATTAATATTTTATTTAAAGGTTTTCTTTTTTAAAATAAGGCAATGTTTTGGTATTTAGAAATTCGAGAAATAGTGCCCAATCGTGCTGGGTTGTGATTTTCCATTTTGCTAAATAACTAAATATCCTTTTAACGAGTTTTATAAATTATGAGATAATCTTAGTTACGAGAGTTTAAAAATATCGTGTCCAATCGTGCTGGATGTGATGTTTATATTCTTTCTTATCGAAGAAATCTCAAATTTTAAATCAAAATTGCTCGAAGTTTATAAATTATGAGATGATCTTAGTTACGAGGGTTTAAAAAATATCGTGTCCTATCGTACTGGATGTGATGTTTATATTTCTTCGGAACAAAGAAATCTCAAGTTTTAAATCATAAACACTTATTCTTGAGAATTCAAAACATTGTATCCTAACTTATTGAGTGTGATGTTTTGTATCTCGAAGTAAGAATTTTCTATAAAGATGTATCTAGCTTCGAAGTTATGAGATACCGTATCCTAACTTATTGGGTGTAGTATTCTTATTTCTTTGAGATAGGTAGTCTTGGTTTACCTTCAAATAAAAGGATCTTATTTTAAAACTTCTTAAATTTCAAACATTTGGACATGATTTTATCGAATAGGTACCAATTTTTGGGCGTTATAAGGGTGTCAATCCTTCCTCATACGTAACCGACTCCCAAACTCGTTTTCTTATTTTTCGTGGACCAAAATCAATTGTTTTAAAATAAAACGTTTTACAAGGTGATCCAATCACACCTAAGTAAAAAAGGATTGGTGGCGACTCCCATTTCGTTTTAAAGTCGATCCCATTTTTCTAAAACCGATTTTTAAAATGGTTTCGACACTCAAATAAGCTTTTGTTTTCTTTTATCCTTGCTTGAAAAGGCTCCCAGTTGATCTGAAACTTTGTATACGTATTAAACACATTACAAAAATATTATGAACAACCATATACACAATCAAACCACAACAACAATTGCAACGACCCGATAGTCAGAGGTGTCGGAAAGTGTATTTTCGGGACTCTATTTTTGTAAATCAAACCCGTAAGTATTTATTAAAAATATTTATGAAGCTAGTTGTGTAGTTAATTAGGTTTTGGTTAAGTGAAATTGTTTGAATTAAGAGTAATTAGATATAAGGACTAAATTACATATAGGGTGAAAGATGAATTATAAATTAAAGAATAATTAAAGGGACTAAAGAAGCAATTATGCCACTGTTGTTTAATGAGGCAGCATGTGTAAAATTTATATATATTATTAATAAATTAAATTTAATACATATATTATAATATGTTTTACTTAATATTTAAGTATATATATAATATAATAATAAAGTAAGGATAATAAAAGAATGAATGAATAGAAAAAAAGAAGAAGAAAGAAAGCCAACAAAATCAAAAAGGAAAGAAAAAAAAGAAAAAGGGAAAGAAAGAAAGAAGAACTCACGGCCAAGAGGTTCAAAAATTTCAAAGTTTAATAGCTAACATCGTACCAGAATCCTCAACTAAAAAGGGGAAAGATAAAGTTGACGTGGAATAATTCAGAATTCCTGGTTTGTATTTCTATAATTCGAACTTAGTTGTTAATTGTTGTAATTCAATTTAATGCATATAGTAAGTGTTGAGGTGAGTAATTGATATTTTATTATTGAATTGAAATGAATATGTGTTAATGTGAAATTTGGATATTGAATATTTGTTGTATTTGGAAAGTGAATTGAAACCCTATTAACTGTATCGGGCTGAGTCGGATATAGATGGCATGCCATAGGATTGGAAGAGTTCAGTGATTTCTTCAACTTCGAGTCGATGAGGCAGTAGGTGCTAATTTACTTCGGTTTAACCGATGAGACGCTGGGTGTCAAATTTATATAGCGGTGGGCGTAGTTATTACTTCGAATTTATCTGATGAGGCATTGGGTGCCAAACTAGTGTGTTGGTTGGATCTGTGTATCCGTCCGAGTCCGAATCATGTTAACAGGGGTAATGAAATAAAACGGTACTATGGTTGATATTGAATGATATTGTACATGAATTGAAAATGAGATAGTGAATTGAAATATGAAAATGAGACACATGAATTATGTATTTATGAATTGGATATTGTTATTGTTTCAAATGATATGTGGATCAAATTGTGAAAAGCTATTATATAGCAAGTGATGAAAATGGAATATGGTATAAAATAATGTATTTATGTTTTGAGTATTGAATGGTTAATGTTATTGTATAAATAAATGTGGTCTTAAATATTTAAATGTGTTTATAATTAAAATATGCATATTATATTATCATGTCTTTAAATATTCGGATTATAGAAATACCACTAAGTTTTACTCAGCTTACGGTTTTGTTTTCCTTGCGCAGATTAGGTACAGTGATTTTGAAGAGATGTAATTGAGGTTGTGAGCATCAATTTTATCACATCTCCAAGTGCCAAGAATGTATGTTTCAAAATTTTGAATAGAATAGCATGTACTTAGGAAGATCAAGTGTGTTCCAAGTGTAGGGACTAAAATATAAGTTATGAAAACTTTGTTTTTTATGTTCAAATATATTAGTGATTAGCCAAAATTACTTTGGCACTAAATGTAATATCCCTATATTAGGTTCCTTGGGTTGAACCGGGTATAGGGGTGTTACAAAATTGTAGATCTAAGCTTATCTTTCTCACCACCAAAAACTAACTCGTTTTGTCGAAACAAGTGCTTTCCTCATTCAATCTTTGATTCTAAGCCTTAAACATGTTTCCTAACATCCTAATTATCATATTATTATAAATCTAAGCCATTAATTTCATCAATTAACTCGAATTTAACTTTTCCAAAAAATCAAGCTTGTATGAACATGTGATAAACCGTAAAAGTAACATATTTTAATCCAACATTTAATATGCTTTTGGATGATTTAAGCCTCGTTTCATATAAAAAGGTGCTCTTAGTCCTTTCTTTTCATGTCTTATACCCAGGAAAGCACCCGAAGACGAAAAGAACATAAAACGGGCCCATAACGGAGTAAATGGGCCTTAGCACAGAATCGACATGGCCTGGCCCAAATCCAACATGGCCGTGCCTCGCCGATCACCTAGAGCACAGCCTGACCCTCAACCTACACGGCTGCGCCTCAAATTAGAAATCCGAACATGGCTTGAAGTCGATCCACATAGGCGTGTGCCATGGCCGTGCCCCTGTCGCTAGAAAGAGCAATTTCAGTGCAAAAGGATACTTAGGGAGAAAGAATCGAATTCCAAAGAGCCTATATATATCCCCTAAGTTCCACCTTTGAAAGGGCGTTCAGCTAGGCCAAGGAGCCAAGCCGGAAAGGTCAGAATTGTGGGAATCGCTCGAAGTTAGCCAGTTGATCCATCCCAAGAAGCCGAAATTATACTCAAGACGGCGGAATTCTCCTTCAATTCCTTCAGGGAGTTTTAGGGATTTCTTATGTTTTGTTTTATCTTTTCTCTTGAGATGTTTTCTTTATTCATTATGAACTAAACCCCTTAGATACCTGAAGGCGATGAAACCTAGATGAATCTTATTATTTGATTTTTGAATTATATGATAAATACTTAGTTTGTTCTTAATTATGCATGTATAATCCCAATCTGATGTGCTTAGGTGGAGGAGGAATAGACCCTGCTTAAGAGTAGATCTAACGTAATTAAGCGGAGTTGATCGCACGCCTAGAGATAGGGTGACGAGATTTTACCGGATTAGGGTGAAACCTAATATGAGAATCCATAGATCGATTTACTGCTATTCTAGGGGGTTATTATAAGAGAACAAGAGTTTCACTAATTAACCTAGGGTTAGATGTTATTCACCTCGCGAGAGGGTTTAATATACGTTAGGGAGTCTCACGGATCAAGCTTAGTAAATAAATCATATGATTCAGGGTTAGGTAACAAGTGAAGTCTAGGTGGATTCTTCCTGAGGGTATCGTCGTGATCAATTGAGTTTTTCTTCAAGTTATTTCCCAATTCATTCTTTTTGTCTTTGTGTCCTTCACTTAGTTGTCGTTAATTTAGATTAAAACAACTTCACTTTATTTTAGGCTAAATAATAAAAAGAAAGTTAGTATTAATACTTTTAGTTCCTTTGGGTTCGACAATCCGGTCTTGCCTAAGCTATACTACTGTTCGATAGGTACACTTGCCTTTAATCATTGTCAAAGTTAGTTTCCAGGTTTGATCATTCTTTTACAAATTTTAAAGCTCTGATTTCAGCGATCAACATGTAAAAGAGGGAAAACATCTAATTCATTAAAATTCCTTAATGATCTTTAAAATTGGCTTAAAAAAACCTTTTGATTAATCCAAAATAAGTTGAAAATCACTTTGAATCAACCAATTTACTCAATAAATCAAATTTCACCATTTTTCATCAAAGTTTAGATTTAAAAGCTTTAAATCTCAAGCAACTCAACACAATCATTTAGATCTCAAAAGAGGAAAGCAACAACATTAGTTTAATCATAATAAGTCAAAATCTCACCTCAATTTGACGAAACTCACAAGCTAGGAGCTAATTTGAGAATGGACATTTTAAGAATAAGGAATAAAATGATAAAGAATTTTTTTATTTTCTTTAAAATTGAAGAAAAATTCGGTGTTTGGAAAGCTAAAAAAATATTAGGGATGAACCAATATTGAGAGAAAAACTTAGATTTAGATTTAAGAAAATTTTTGAATGGTTATGGAAAGGGAGGGAAGGGACGGTGGGTGGCATAAATAACGAACCAGATTTTAGAAATGGGGCATTTGTCCCTTTAACCACCTTCAGTTTCTTTCATTATTCAAATAGGTCCTTATTTTCAATTGAAACTCATTTTCTAAATTATTTTTAAATCCGATCTTGTTTTAACCAAATTATTTCCCGGATACCTAATTTTAATTTCTTAACTTTATTTTTTAATTCTAATTATTTTAATATGTTTTTATTTATTCCTATTTATTTTAACAATCTAATCTAATTCTGGTGTCACATCCCAAAAATTGAGTTAGAAGAAAATGGTTAGTGAAATCAAGAGTGGTCATGCCCTGATTTTGAGTTATGATTGTGAAAATTTTGTAAAGTGAATTGATCTAGTTCAATAGTTAAGTGTTATATTTTTGTGTGAGCTTGTTGGTTTAGTGGTAAAATTTCAAATTGCATGAAAGTCTTGTGTTTGAATCTTATGTGTGTAAAGTGGGAATAATTATTATTTTGTTTTAAATTCTGAAGAAAAATCTGTTGAATGAGGATCAAGTAGTGAAATTGTGAATAGTTTAAATTTGATTTAATTTTCATTTTATTTTATTCTCTTAAAATAATAAAAAAATAAAAAATTATTTGTTTTCCTTAATTTTTTCCCAATTCTATGCCCACGTTTCCCACTCCCTTATTGTTCTTCTTACCGCAGTTTCTTTTGGGTTTTTTTTTTTATTTTCAAAATTCTCTTTTGCAATTTTGTTTCTCTTCATTTACTATAAACCCAAAACTGTAATGATAAGCAATGAATTTATCCCAGCTTCAATGTATTTTACTTTTTTCCCTTTTTCATGTTCAGATTTCATCTAGGTATTTGTTAAAAATATATTTTTTTCCACTTCTATTAATCAAAGTTCAAGGTTTTTGTTGAGATTACATCTATAGGTATCTCTTAGTTTCTCCATTACTATTGTAAAAACATCTCCCGTTTTAAGACCTCTACTTTTATTTTAGGTTTTTTCTTCCTTTGATTTTAAACCCAACTCGATTTTGTTCATGTTTTCTTCATCAAAAGAGCCAACCTGGCCTGGAAAAAAAATAGGATTTTTAAGTACTTTAATGGGAATTTTTGGTTTTGGGATTGAAACTTCTATTGGACTCTTGATTGGATTCTTTCTCTTCATTCTTTTTCCTAAAGATTTCTATCACGCGAAGCCTACCTTTTTAATTCCTTCTCTTTTGATTTGAGTACAGTGTTTATTTGAGGTGTTGGATAAGGTTTTTGAAACACCCCAAACCCGGCCCACGAGCCTTGACCGGATCTGGTATGTTCCTCGATGAAAACAGTTCAAATTCTTTGTTACTTAGGAAAAACTTGTGTGTTTTGAAAGAAAGATTGTGTTGGGTCGGGCTTGAGTTGAAAACAAGTTTGTTTCATTATTAAAATCCTTTACTTTAGGTGACAAAACGTTTAGGCTTTGTTTTAAAATAAATCTACTTAAGCTTCACTTGGTAAAAATTCGTACATAGTAATTAAAAGAAAAATTAAAGTAATTCAACTATGGCCTTATTACATCAAATAAATCCCAAAATTAAAACCAAAGTACTTAAAATAAAGTAGTCCAAATAAAATGAATTTCTTGCTGAGCATGGCCATCCCTAAGCTTCTGCCAACCCGGTCCATTACTGATCATCACCTGAAAAATGTTCCCACAACGGGGTGAGTCAACAGACTCAATGTGTACACAAACACTAAGTCCAAATAAATTCAAGCATTTCATATCATACATATTCATATATCATTAAATTAAAAATGATGCAACCCGAACCCAAACCTAGATGCCATTCGCTACACATCACCCGTACCATCATCCTGCACACACCGTGGGGACTACTAAGTCAACCCTCCATCCGCTACACACCATCGAAGGCGATCATTGCGCAATCGACGTGCTCATCGCCCTCTTATGAGTATTCGTGGTCTTAGGTCACCACACTCGAGATATCGTGGTCTTAGGTCACCACATTCAGATCTCGTGGTCTTAGGTCACCACATTCAAATATCGTGGTCTTAGGTCACCACATTCACTTCCCCTTTTCAATAACCCATATGCCCCATATCATACATATTATGCATTACATGCCAAATTTCACATTCTTATCACTTATCACATGTTAAATATAACATATTTCATAATCCTAGTAGGAGTAGGAAACGTACCTGAGTACTTTGTACCATAACATGGTACCTTAGCCACATTCTTACACTTTCATATTAACACATATATCAAGTTTAAGCCATAAATCTATTAAGATCAGTGTGGGGTACACACCTGATTAACTTAGCAACTTCACTTCAAATCCCGAAAATCCGATCTAAAGCCTTAGATCCTTAGTCCCTACATTCGGCCATTACTTAAAAATTTAATGAAGACCATTCGGTCATAAAACCAAATCCTATTAGGATTGTTGTAACCCAAAACTTACCTTGGTGCCGATTTCACTATAAATCAAATCCCGAAAACTTTGTGCTACTCCTCCCTTCAATCGGCCAATGCTAGATCATTTAACTTGATTAGTTTCGGCTTTTTAAACAAATAAAGAATAGATCTAATTGCCAAAATAGACCTTGGCCGATTGTACTTATGCACTTACCTTGCGATTTCAAATCCCGAAAGTATCCCTTGTCTTAATTATCATTCGAAATACCTATACACATATGTTAGATTCGATTCTAACATTAAATCATTATAGATGGCCCTTGGCCGAATGCTATAGGCACTTACCTTGTGGATTTTAAATCCCAAACTCACCGAATAACTAGGGAACACGCGGCCTATGGTGTACCTTCTGAAAAGAACTTCTCCTTCCTTGTAGTCGACACTTAGTAAATCCCAAAGATCTCTTCAAAGTTTCGGCAACAAGATATTAATGGGGTTAGTCCTAGATTTCGCAAATCTTAAAAGAAAAAGGATGAAACCGAATGAGATCTTACCTTACTTTAGGAATCGACAATCCTTGCTTGAACCTTTAACAATATTCGGCTATGTAGGCTAGAAGGATCTTGATTTCGGCTTTTTGATTGGTAGAAAGAAAAGAGAAAGAAGAATAAAGATGGAGGATTCTTGCTAGAGCACAAGGTATTTTAAACTGGCAAAAATAAAAGAGAAGAGAGGAGTTATTTGCTAGAGAGAATTCGCAGAGAGAGAGTTGGAAGAAAGAATGAATGGCCTCTCTTTTCCTTTAGTAGCCAAAATTACTAACTTAGAATCCCTTACTTGGCCATCACTCTTCTACTTTGATAGCTTTATCTCTTTAATTATCAATATATTCAAATTAAAAGAATTTAATCCATCAATTATCTCTTATCTCTTAATAAAAATAATACTAATAATAACCCATCATTATCTATCTATTTGCCGAATTTTAAAGAGAATAAAACTCCTCTTTTAAGAGCCTTAATGCCGTCCACCTCTCTGCTCCTTGTAGCAAAAAATAAAATTCTTTATTTGCTTCCCATGCGACTCGATCCTTGGCCCATTTGCCTATGTATGTGGCGTCACTTGCTAGGCCCTTAAGTGGCACCTTGTAGCCATTTTACCAAGGCTATTTGTATGTCATATTTCACATACATTTTCTCTTAAGACCACCTTGCTTCATGTCCCTCTTTTAAACTTTAAACTTGACATTTCTAAAGCATTTCCTTACATTTCCAAGACATTTCCTTACATTTCCAAGACAAGACATTTCCTTACATTTCCAAGTCATTTCCTTACATTTCCAAGTCATTTCCTTACATTTCCAAGACAAGACATTTCCTTCCATTTCCAAGTCATTTCCTTACATTTCCAAGACAAGACATTTCCTTACATTTCCAAGTCATTTTCTTACATTTCCAAGTTTCCAAAAATGTTCACCATACATTCATAACACATAAGACATGCCATTTCGTATAATTAAATCAAAAATGCATAGGCCCATTTCCAGGATGTTACAGTTTTAGTTTCTTTTGATTGATATTTATTTTGTTGTTTTATTTTCTTCCTTGTTCAAATAGGCCACTCAATTGAAATGCAAAGCCTACCTTTTTAATTGCTTCTCATTAAGTTCTTTGCCAATGAGGTGATGTTAATGTGAACCTGTGTGTTTTGGTGCAATTAGGAGAAGATCATGAGTTAGTAGATTAACTGGCGAACTAAATTTCCTTTTTAAGTTGTTGTTTCGTTCAAGGGATCTGGAATTGCGAGTGTTGAGTGGCATCAAATACTCTGATTAGATGTGTAATAGAAAACTTAAAAAATAGCGAAATGTGTCACACAGGCTGGATTAATTGGGTCGTGTGAGCCATACCGGCTGGGCAATTGGGTCGTGTGGGTCCATCTTTTGAAATTTTCTATCTATGTTGTTTTGATCCACAATACATAGTTAGACTTTTCGTAGGGTCCATACTACACAAATAAGACGTGAAAATATGATACTTTTTAATATGCTATTGTAGGTGATATGATTAAAGTATGTGAGTTAAGTACGCATGAACTGACTACCGTTAATTCTGATGGCATGTTTATGTTTCACTATGTTTATTTATGAGCATATGATGTCTGAATATGTTAATATATATTTCTCTGAATCTGCTTTATGACGTTATGGCAAAACTAATTTGCTTCTATTGGGTTTGTGATATATTTGTCTGCAAAGCATGTTTTTCATGATTACTAATTTCTGTTGAAAATATGAATGCATATTCAACATGCTTATCATTCTGTTTTCGTATTTGCATGCCATGTCACATTACATAAGGTTGGGATAATATGGAAAGGAAGAAATTCTGGCAGTTTAATGATCTGCACCATATGGTGGTTTATCCATATTTTTGTCTGGCAGCCTGGCTGCAATATAGTGGCTTGACCATATATATTCGATTGGCAGTTTAATGATCTACTCTATATGGTGGTGTATCCACATTTCAGCCTGGCTGCAATATAGTGGCTTGACCATATATATTCGATCTGATAATTTTACTACACTATCTGGTGGTATTGACCACAATTATTCTGTTGGTGAGATTGGATGGATGAGTTTTGGGAAACTCTATTTTGGTGTGTAGCGGAGTTGGGTAGGAAGTTTTCTGAAAAGTATTGCATTGGCATAAACTTACATTCTTAGTTTTTCTTAATTGATCGATATAAGATTTTCTGCGATTCTGTGATTTGATTTTTGTGTTATTTGTGTTCACGATTTGAGTTTGTTACACATTAAGCTTTATACCTCACCCATTTGTTTTATCTTTGACTTTCTAGGTAATCTTTGAGTTTAGGGTCGAACGGTGTGTGGGAGCTTGGATTGTTTCTCGATTAATTTAAATTGATGGTTTACATTTTCATTTTTCTGGATTTTTGGACTGTAAATCTGTTTTTTATGGACTTTGTTTTGGTTTTTGTTCATATTTGTCAAATTTTGATATTTTCAACGTTAAAACTGCAAAATCATTTGAATCATCAAACTAAAATTTGGTTTTCAAAACTATAACTATTAAAATTTTTCCATTGTAAAATTAAGTAATCACTTAAATGTTTTTTTTGTAAGTGAACAAATAGCTTTAACGAATGTTGCCTTAAAACGGGAAACGATTTTCCAAAACTAATACTTTCAAGACACACGATTTCGAAATCAAATTTTGAGTTTAAAATAGGTATTTCTGAACATAAGTTTTTTTTAAACAAGTTAATGTAATTCTTCAAAATCTAGTTATAACGTCTAAGCCGGGTTTGGGGTGTTATATCCAGTTTCTAGTTCACTAGCCTAATGCTACTAACCCGATTTTTAGGATGCGACATTTATATTCTATGAATATGAATTTCAATTGCATACTTCGTCTTATAGTCCTACATTCATGGATGTCCCTCCATATTTGCACAAAATGTGAACGTTTTGATTCAAAGAGCAACTCCTATTACGAAAACAGATGATAACTTTGTATTTGCTACAACTGATTGGTGGCCTATTGAAAAATGTGACTGTAACCAATGTCCTCAGGGAAAGGTTGGACTATTGGATTTGGTAAATAATTTCTTTTACATTAAATTTTATAAAAGCATTTTATTTTACAAAAATAAAAATTGACTTTCATTGGACATTATGTTATTTGTAGGATTTGAAAAAGAAGGCTTTAATAAATGCAATAAAATGCGAGTATTTAATGATATCTTCATGGATTTACCGATTATTTTTGTTCTATAAAGAATGTCGTATTTTGAGAATAGAAAATGTTATTACAAAAACTAGGATAAGAGGCCCAAACAGAAAGCCACCTTAAATGTGGTTGTATGAACTAGTTAGGCTAAGCATAGTTCAAACATTTTGTGAAGGGCTTTAGACTAATTGTGGTAAACTGCTTTCAACATTAAACTCTTTAAGAATCAAAGTTGATGATCCATTATAAGACCAAGTGTTATATGAAGTAAGAAGGGTTAACAATTGCCTCTGTTTCAAGAAAAATGTTGAGATTTCTTTTGGGTTCTCCAAGGGGTGCCTTTCCTTGGAAAGATGGGCCCAACTAGATAACTTTTTCAATCAAGCTAGGTGAGTATAACACCCCTCGCCCAACCGAATCGTTAGGTCTGTGTTACAGGATGCCACAACCGTTGTCAGAGCAATTACCGTTAAATAATCAGCAAATAAATCATTCAAACATACAATCATAACATACATTCACATCATGATATACAATATTTTCTGAGATTTAGACAAGCTAACTAAAACTCATTTGCTAACTCGGGTTTAAAAAATGACCAAATTGCACTGTTTTCAAAGTTTTTAAATCAGGTATCGATACCCCATCTAGGTACTGATACCATTCTAAGCTTCAATGTTTTAGAAAAAAATGATTTAGAACAAAATGTATTGATACTAAACTTAAAGTATCGATACTTCCTTCAAGATATTGATACCTTACCTCTATATCGATACCATCTTAAGATTCGATGTTTAAAAATTTTGAAAAAAATCACTAAGCATTAATATCCTTACTTAAGGTACCGATACCTTTCAGCCAAAATGGTCAAAAATCAAATTTTAATACCTTTTTCATGCCAAACCAACTTTATTACTCAAATGGTGCTTAAAAGATCACTCAAACCTGCATAAATCCAACCAAAATACATACCAGACAACCGTTTTACCATTTCCAAAATCAACCAAACCATTTCACTTCCAATTTGTCATTCAAATGCTTCATCTAAAGCTTAACATAATTCCAGCATACACACATATATAATATGAACATCAACTTTCTCAAAAACAACTATTAACCAAGTTTCAAACCTACTATCATTTTCAAGTAAACTCATATAAAACACCTACGTACATGCCACATAACCGGACTTTAGAACATTCGAAAGATAACCAAATTAACAATAGGATAGTTTGAGCTTCTCAACAATTCACTTGACATGTTTTGCAAGTTAGCAATCTACTAGAAAAGGGAAAACAACAGATTAAACATATCGAATGCTTAGTAAATTCATAGGTATTTAAGCGATAAACTTACCTTGAATTACAATTAATTATATCAAACTAATTAACTTGATAAGGTTTGCCTAACATAGCAAAACACAACAATAAGGTTAATTCATCTTATAACCAAGTAATATAGCAATTCAACATTTAACGTGCTATTCAATTTAGTACTATACACATAGATTCCACAATTCAATACCATTTGTACAATCTATTCATCATATAAGCATTTGAACATGTGGCTTGTAATATTTCACTATCATTTCTCTTTTTCATTAATCCATTAGTCCGATGAAGTATAATAAATATATTCGGATACACGAGTAACTACACCACACCGGATTGCTCATTAGAGCAATAACTACACCATACCAGGGCACCAAAGTGTAAAACCCATAGGCAACATATAATCATATAATGATAGGTCCCTCCTGTTGGAAAAAACGGGTTTGGAAAACATAGCGAAAAATAAATTTAGGAAAAACCAGAGTTTTAAAAATTTTTCCAAAACAAGATCTTGGTTGTGATATCTAAAGTAATAAACACTTAATCAAAATTGTACCTTTTCAATTCGTCTAGAATGAACGCTTCGACCGAGTAGTCTTCTCTGCTATCCTCAACCTCACGTCTGTCGAGTGTGGGCTCGCTTCGAATCAGAAAAATTTTCACAAAAATTACCAGTAGGGTAATTTTGCAATTTCTCTAAACTTTTGGGTCAAGTTGTAAATCAAAAAAATATCTCTAGAAATTTTCTAGAATAATCTCTTCAGAGAATTTTTTCTCTACAACTTTCTCTTGAATTCAAATGTGTGTAAATAATGACCCAAGGCTCTATTTACATAAGGAGAATTTAGAGAATTCAACTATAATTAAACTTAATCACTTTAATATTAAATTAATATAATATTTATCTACAAGATAAATATTAAATTTAATATTAAGATAATCAATTTGATATTAAATTAATAAAATACTATTAAGATAAGTATTAAATTAAATTTAATATTAAATTATTAAAATATTAGAATAATTAATCTGAAATTAAATTCTCTGGTAGAATTCTAGTAGGAATGTAACTCTTCCACTACTCAACCACCGATGACCAACCGCCATTGGCCACCGGGAAGCTGTCGTCGCAGCTGTCGGCACCACCGTGTCCGATGATACAGGTGCGACACCCTTACGGCATCCCGAGCTGGTTCAGTTGTTGCCAGTTCGGTCCAGGTCAATGACAACCAAACCGGTTCGGTCTAGCCACCAGTTGGACCATCAGTCCAATTTCACATATCGAGCTCGGTTTGATCAGTTATTGGGTCTTGGTCTCGGTTTTAGGCACACGGGCCCAGTTTACGATCTCAGGTCCAATTTTCAAATTTTAATAACCCATTTGGTTAATTGTTTAACTTGAAAATTAACTTCCAAAAATATCATATTAGTTTTAATTAATTTGATTAATTTAATTTTACTTGATCAAAATTAATTTTTTCAAAAATCACTTAGATTTTCTAAATAATTTTTCAAGAAAATTCTTTAATCAAATTCTCTAGTTGAACAATTCTTACGACCACCTATTTTAATTCCACATCGAATAAATTGACTCAATTAAATTATTCCCAAAATCGTAGAATTTTCTTTTGATTCAAATGCAGTCCGCTCGAGCTTTTGTTGAGCTAGCAGAGGGACCAAGTAGACATATACAATTAGGCTCTAATGATTATAATTATGTCCAGAAGTATCGTTCTGATAATCTGTAATTACTTAATCATGGAGTCAGTCCACAAGAAGTACCATGATTGAAAACTCCTCATTGTATACATTTAACGAAAGCAATTCATCCAACTGTTTTGTCCAATAATCTCGTCATTGTGTGTTACCCTCATATGATATCCTTGATTCCTTTGAGTTAAATCCATTCACTCAATACAATCCTATTTTATCTCATTGTCACCATTGTGTCTTCTTAATGATTAATATTATCACTGTCAACAAATGACTGTGATAAATTGCTCGTTAACCCGTGACCACATTCCATATTTATCAATCCACACAATGCCAATGAGAATATATAATTAACTCTTTAATTGAGCTATGAATTCCACTGTTTCTAGTAAAGCCATGCAATGCACAAGTCATGTACCCAACATACCAGTTATGGGCTCAATCATCTTTAGAGCATAAGCCTCCACTTATATCAAAGTACATGAATTGCATACGCATGGTCAGTGACTAACTCAGGATTTAGGTAAATCACACCATGCATGTCACAAGTGAATTAATTCACAAACAGATTCAGAATTAATACATCTTGGGTCCAGTCTATTGTATCATTCTACCAATGAATACATCTATCTCTCTACCCGTGGAGCCAACTGCTCTGATAGCAAAGACTAGTTATCTCCCCAAGTGGAATTTTAGATAACATAATAATCATTCTCAGTATTTGAATCAAATGCTCACTTTGATTTTTTTACAAGATTACGTACTCATTTAAATTATATACTAAAGTAAGTCATCTTTCTCGCAATGTAAATGTTCTTTACAATGCCACTTATCTTCAGTTTGAACTTTAGACAAACAATGAGCTAATATTTGCTTGTCACAATTTCGCTATTTATACAAAATATAAAAGACATAATAGTGAAATGTGAAATTAACTTTATTTATTTATTCATTATTCAAATAAATAGAAAATAGTTGTATGTTTACTATAGTATGGGCACATTTCCCGACACCTCCACCACACCAGAGTCTCCATAGAGACTTATAACTCAGTAATCTACAACAAATGTTGGATTCCGATATAATCAATAATAACTTCATACCAACATATATCTCGTACAACGCGCGAATAACCTTATTGGCATATCAATAATATCCTATCCTTTAATACGTTCACTCGTACATATTTAACACATATAATAATCATTTCATACATAGCATAACATAATTCGTCTCAGTTCCAAGCCAATTTCACAATTTTACCAAGTTATACTATTTTCAATTCCTCTATCTCGATAATCAATCAAGTTCATACTAATATGATGCGACCAGTCATACTAAACTACCAATTCATTAAATGCCTCAAATTGAAAATCATAATATTCAATTTATCATTCAATTTATCAATTCTTTACAAATTAGTTCATTTCTCACCTTTTGTACCAAAATGTAAACAATTCAAATTACATTCGAACATACACAATACATAATTCAAGTATATGTAATAATTAAATACAACTCTACCATATGAACTTGCTTAACAAAACAGCAAAAACAACCGAATCTTCATGGATTAATAAGAAATTTTACCTTTTTCCTAATTATCCTCGATTTTGTTCAATTCCTGATCGATGCAATAATTTGATTCAGTCTATCAATTCTAATTACTTTATAACATCATATTATAAGCATAAGTAATTTCAACTTTACTTTTTAAATTTCCTTAAAATTTTACATTTTATTCAATTTAGTCCCTAAAACCAAAATTTTCATAACTTTCAAATTTAAGCTTCGATTTCGAAATCAATCTCAATTACATCCTTCTAAGACCCTCTACTATCCATAATTACAAAAAATTCATATCAATTTCTAATTATTTACATTTTAATCCCTATGTTCAAAAATAATAATTTTCACTTTACAAATTAGTTCTTTTTTTATATCTAAACTTAAAATATAACCATTTAACACCAATTTCATCAAAAACTCATCAAGGTAACCTTTATAAATTTTAAAAATTTTACAAATTGGTATACAAGTTAGTTAAATCAAGCTCTCGAGACCTCAAAAATATAAAAGTTACAAGAAAAAGAATTGAAAACTTACCAACAATGAAGGAAAAGAAAAGTTGAAAAAGCGTAAAACACTTATTTCCTTCCTTGCTTCGTGAAAGTGAAGAAGATGAGCAAAGTGTGTTGTTTTTCTTTTTCTTTTATTATTTATACTTAGATTATTATATAATAAATCATAATTAACTTATTTAATCTTTAATTATTAGACTTAGACTTGATTAATCAATTTGGTGGGTTACAACTAGTGCCCACCACCGTTTGACAATAACATAGTGGTTCAATTGCTCAATTGGTCCTTCAAGAAATTAAAAATCCATAGAAATTATTTTTTACCGCTTTTACAATTTAGTCTTTGTACCTTAATTAACTTTTCATTTGACAAAATTAAGGAACCAAACTTTAATTAATCTTTATACTAATCCCGTAAATATCAAATAATAATATTTACGGACCTGAATATTGAAAATAGGGTTTTGAAACTACATTTTTTTATACCACTAACTTTTGGATCATTACGGTGAGTATTTCTATTTACGTTATCCTTCGGCATTCTTTTGTTTCCAAACGATTAACTTTGATCTCTATTAATGTCGATTTTTGAAGTGCAAAAGTTGCATTTGAGCTAAAGCTCTTATTAGAAGAAAAGAGTCAGAGAATAATAAGGGTCTTTGGATCAGTAATTGGCAATGACTAAATGCACATGGCTTTATGGACTACACTATTTCCAAAGGATACAAAATTGATTCATATGACTTTGGTAACTAAACTTATTTTCTTAAGGTTTATATAAATTGACTTTATTAATTATCTTGATTCAAGTTTTTATCAATATGCTTATCAGCAAATGGACTCTACGGTGTTAGGATAAGTGCAAAGGTTAAGGCTAAACAATATGGAAAAGCTGTTATAATACTTAAGAATCTAGTAAAAGAGTTGTCCCCAGAACCTGAAACTCAACCAGAGATTTTAGGTCCCGGTGGTTTTTATAATAAGAAATTGTTTAATACCTTCCTCGAAGTTTCAAGCCAAGGAGTTGATGGAACCACACAGCATATCTACATCCTCGGACCTTGTATCTTTATATGCCTAGATTCAATGTTTATCTAAAATCTTTTATGTGCTCACTTATTACTAGTATAGGTTCTTTCTTTATTTGATTTATGCGAATACAGGTGATGATCCAAACTTGATTACAAAAACTCAAGAATCATTTTACTTGAATCAAGCTACTCAAACCTATAAAGATGTTTCAGACGCTCTCAACAAGTTTAAACCGTGGTTCCGAGCTTGGGTTTCTGAATCGGGTGGAGCATTTCATGGTGGTGGGAAAGATGTGTCTCTCACCCTTGCTGATGGCTTTGGCAAGTGTTCTTTTCTTTCATTTCCCTTAGCCATAAATTTTAAGGATGGAGAGTAAAAGTTTGTGATTGAACTTTTCACTCTAAACAGGTATTTCGACCAACTAGGGATGGCATCAGCCTACAATCACAAGGTTTTTTGTAGGCAAGCTCTCATTAGGGTAATTATGCTCTATTTGATTCTTAAACTTCTATATATTAATATACTTCTTTTTCTTTCTCTTGTTTTTCCACAGCTATTAACATTTCATCTGCTTAGTTTGGCATCTTGCAGTGCACTTCTGTGGCACCTAATTATGGGAAGTATTGTACTTCCCGTAACTCAAAATTAAGGGCACGTTTGGTTCGTTGTAATAGAATAGAGCTGTAATAGAATAGAGGTGTAATGTAATAGAGCTGTAATAAGTAATTCAACTGTTTGGTTGAATGGAATGGAATAGAGCTGTAATAGAATTCTTGTGTTTGGTTGAATGGAATGATGTTGTAATAGCATAAGGAAAAGAACTAAAATGACCAGAATACCCTTAGCAGAATTTTTGTTAGGTAGATGACTATTGTTATTTTTATTAAATTTTAATAAGGTTATTATTGAAAATAATTTAATAAAAATAATAAATAATTTAATCATATTTTAACATAATTATTATTAAATATAATTTAATAAAAAATATAATTTAATAACATGCTTAATATAATTATTATTATATGAATTAAAAAATCTTAATATATAATACTATAAAAATATATAATTTATTTTATTATTTTTAAACTGCAATACATATATGTGCTAAAATATCATTATTGAAATAAATAATTTAATTACTTTACAAAAAAAAATATTAGAAGTAATTAATTAACTTGAGAATTATATTTCACATCCAAGTATAATATTCATATATTAACAAAAAGTTACATGATTTCATTAGTTTATATGTCATAATCCATATGTTTTAAAATTTTACAACATCAAAAAGTTACAACATTGTAATGACATTCTATCATGTCATTATACCATCCAAATATTACAAACACAAAAAAATACCAAAATATAATATATACTTTTACTTAATATCTTTTACTTAATAATAATATATAATTTAATAATATACTTATATAATAAGTATATATACATGTATTTTACAAATATAGGTATATTAGTATCACACATGTCGCCATATGCACCATACATTTGTCTTAATTTAATTTATTCATCACATAATATCAATTTAATAATAATAAATACATTAAATATTTACTTAAATAATAAGTAAATGCATACATGTATTACAAATGTATGTACAATATTTATTACACATGTATTTTATTTTTACCGTACACTTGTCTTTCTTTTATTTATTTAATAATAATTAATTTAAAACCTTAAACATAAAAAAAATCCAATAATTAAGATTTTATCTAAGTTTGCCCGTCACATCTATAAAAATTGGCTTAATTGTCATTTTGGTCCTTTTTATTTTCTTTTAATCTACAACTAAACTTTCACACTTTATTCAATTTAATCTTTTTCTCCTAATTATCCTTAATTTAAGCTAATTCACTTTATTAAACTTTAATTAACCAGTCACTTAACTTCGTAAATATTTTTAATAGATATTTACATATTCATTTTTCAAAGAACGGAGACCCGAAATACACTTTTTCGATGACCGTAAAATTCGGTCATTACAATTATAACACATGATGAATCAAAGGAAAATAGATTATCATTCAACAAGTCTAGTACGATACAAAAAAATATTACAAACACAAAAAGGGGAAGAGCCATTGCCAGCCAGTGATCTTGCTAACCTGCAATAGTCTAATATTGCAGTTGTAATGTCTCAGAGGAACATAAAAATTGATCTTTCTTTTATTTATTTAATAATAATTAATTTAAAACCTTAAACATAAAAAAAATCCAATAATTAAGATTTTATCTAAGTTTGCCCGTCACATCTATAAAAATTGGCTTAATTGTCATTTTGGTCCTTTTTATTTTCTTTTAATCTACAACTAAACTTTCACACTTTATTCAATTTAATCTTTTTCTCCTAATTATCCTTAATTTAAGCTAATTCACTTTATTAAACTTTAATTAACCAGTCACTTAACTTCGTAAATATTTTTAATAGATATTTACATATTCATTTTTCAGCAACGGAGACCCGAAAATACACTTTTTCGATGACCGTAAAATTCGGGTCATTACAATTATAACACATGATGAATCAAAGGAAAATAGATTATCATTCAACAAGTCTAGTACGATACAAAAAAATATTACAAACACAAAAAGGGGAAGAGCCATTGCAAGCCAGTGATCTTGCTAACCTGCAATAGTCCAATATTGCAGTTGTAATGTCTCAGAGGAACTGGCTTTTAACACAAGAATTAATGAAATATTAAAAAAGCTACATGATAACCTTAACTAGCACTTGGGGCTCTTCTTTGCTCTATGTGTCCTTTTTCCACATTCAAATTTCATATAATGGCTCTCTTGCATTTTTCAGCTGAAATCCTTGTAGGTTCATGTTAACCATCCATCTATGGAGTTGTTTAATCTCAAATTCAACTTATAGGAGATAACCATGCAGAAGTAGAAAACCTCACAACTATAAACCTGCTAATTTGCAACATCAATTTCGTTATACAGGAAATTTATGTGTAATCAAATCTGCATTAACCAAATAGATTATCCAGTATCATCATCACGTGTAATGGAAAAATGCACTAAACAAACTGATTGTGAATCTCGAAGTTCTTGATATTCTATTCACTTTAAAAAGAAAATTAGGGAGAAAAGTGCTCCCAAAAAATGACTTAGTGCCTGTGAACTTTAAAGCATCTGAAAAGTACATCTGATATTGAAAATTGCAAATTGAATAGTTAAAAAATGCATTAAACAAAGTGGATGAATCCCATCCAAGGAAGCAGTGCATTAAAACTATATCATTAGCCAACAGAGGTGAAACGAAGAACTAGCTATGCTTTAATACAAAAAATGAAAAGTGTTTTAGTCATGGTTAAACTTAAGAAGCATATCATGAAGTTGCATAAATTGCATCCTAGTTTCCTATCTGTCTTCCCATTATCATTTTCTAATCAACATGCATTAGAAGGAAATTCTCAACAATACACATAATTTCCCATTTCTTTATGATCAAAGTTGTAAGTGATGATAAGAGGAAGAAAAGCAAGAGATAGAGATCCCATCTGTCAGGATCACTTGAGGCATGGTGACCCCAAAAAAATAATATTGTTTCTATGCCTCTGTAGATACGAGTTCAATTTTTATGGATTTTGGGCTTCTATGTAACAAGAAAATAACAAGCAAAGGGCAGCCTAGATGAAGCATAAGAAACGGTAAGACAAGTCTCTAAGTTTTGTGGGAATGAGATACCCATGCCCAGGAACTGATAGCAGAGATCAACATTGAGACACGCTAAGCTCTTAACATGCAAGCACATGCCATGGTTCATTTGCAGCTCTACCCGACAAGGTTGAATTAAATTTAGAACTTCTAAAAAACCACCTCCTGAAAATGAGAGTTTTTATCCAGAGACATAAGCACATAACTTTTAAACTCATAACCTATCTTTTTCACTTAAATCTACAAAAATTAGAAGGGGTGAAAAGGCATACAAATCTGACAAATTAAATTTTGGTATAGAGATGGAATTCACAGACATTAAATTCGTAATGGTAGGTTTTGCCAATCTCTCAGTTTGCACTCCAAAGCCAGAATTGTTCCCTTCTAGCTACATAATTATAGATTAATCTGGTAAAGATGAAAAACAGCAACTCTTAACAGCAACATTGTTGAAGCAAAATTTTTAAATTTTACGCGCTGAGGAAGAAAGTATAGAGCATGGTAAAACATGGCAGGAAAAGTTAATTAGATTATACCAGTCACAATGCACAGATTTGGTGATCTTGTACATGCGCCAATGAATTGAACAACATTCTTATGCAGAATTTTCCTGCAAGCAGGATCAAAAAACAAAACGCAGCATGTGAATTGGCCTTGAAGATAAGTACTAGAACCAACTTTAAGATTAGCACATTATAGTACATTTAATAACTTGGGAGGGTCTTAAATTCAACTATAATATGTAAGAAACCATGTTATATATGGATGATCCTTCCACAGTTTTCTGGTAGTATTCACACCCAACACATACAGATTGATAAATGGAATCATTTTTGGTTCTACAGGAGACTACTCTTGGAAATGCTCAAATTCAGACTTCTTTTGAACTACCAAAAATTCAAAGGTAGCGTAAATAGCAATTAATTTTTAAGTGAACTAAAAAGGCATGGTATACGGAGCATAGATGTTATGCAGACAGCAAGCTAAATGTAGCCTCTTTCATAGCTTTTTCCCTCTGTACCATCCCAACACTCCTAGGTCTAACCATCCACTTTTAAGAATAAAGCAGCAACAACAGAAATCCCCTTTGGGTTTTTTAGTACCTAACACCAATCTTCCAAAGAATTTTTTTTCTTTTGAAAATTCACCATAATTATTAAAATCTGTAGTAACTAATAATTCAGACCAGCTAAGGAGTAGAGAAGGATAGGAAGAGAAAGGGAGGAACATGTTCTTTGGAGAGGCACGTGTGAAGAAGGGAGGAACATGGTTCATTTGCAGCATAAAGCCAATTAAACCCTTTTGTTCTTGATTATAATAAGGCAAAAGGGAGATATGTAAATCGATGAAATAGTGCTCGAAAATGACCGCTCATGAATGCTTAAAGCCAACAGATAATCCAGAAACAGATAATCCAGAAATGGACAAGAATGAAGGGACCTGCCTGGGCTTGAAAACGCCGATTTTTTTACCGATTTTAATAAGAACGTCGAGATACTCTACTTCTTCAAGGCTCTGCCATTGTTTCTTTCGATGAATCAGTAAGGAACACATAAAACAAAAAAGAAAAGGCAAAAGACAAAGTTCAAGTTAAGATGATGAAGGAAGATGATGTGCAGGAAGCAGAAGCAAAAATGTTTACCTGACCTTGGATGAAGTGGAGGAATGCCCGGAGTCGAAGGGTACGTGAAATGGCTGCCGATTGAGAGTGTTTTAGAAGTGAAATTTTGGTAAGGGTAAAAAAAGGCTCTTCAAGCAACGAATAGCTAAACGGTGAAGAAGGAAGGGAATAGAAATCCCCAAAAATTGCTGTTTAAGCGCTGCATGGAATACACCCGTAATAGGTATTCCATTGAAGCAAACGTCTGCTTGTGTGGGCCAGCAGAATAAGCCTGTAATAGGCATGTAATGGAAGAGCCATTACATTGAACCAAACATACCCTAAGTCCTTTCTTGACATTTTTGAGAGACAAACCCTAAGTCCTTTCTTGACATTTTTGAGAGACAAAATAATAAAATTGGGTTTTAGATTCCTTAAAAATTGGAGAAATTTCTTTTTAAGTCCCTTAAAAGTTAAAAAAACAAAATTTGATGCCCTTTAAAAGTTGGTAAAAAAAATTGACCTTTAAAAGTTAAAATTTTTTTTTGGCTCCTTAAAAATTGAAAAACAATATTTTAAATCATTTTTAGCCTAGACGACCCCCAAGGTTAGGCTTGCTTAAGATGTTAACCTAAACTTACGCGTATATACTCATTGTGCAAAGACAAAGATAAACTAACTCTGATAAAGTAATGTTTCTCAATTCTTCACGTTTACATTTTTCATACTAAACTAATTTGGATCATCTTTACTTTTTTGTTGGTAGTTTGGAATTTTTCTTCTTTTTATCAATTTATTAAAAGATCGCTCGTTTAACGTAACTCTTTCAAATTACGAATATTAAAATACTATCAAACTTAATTTAAAATCCACATACATTGTAAATTTTGTCTTTTAAGTTTAGAGGTTACCAAGATAGAGAAGAGTACCATTTGAATGCTTCAAATGAAAATATACAAGGTGATATCATGTAGCTGAATGATGTTCCGTTGGTGTCCAACTATGGATCCAAAGCTTGTAAATGCTCTACACCCATTTCAATAGTAGCTCATTCCATAGTATGTAACTATCAGAGATGCTTTAAAATGTATATGTATATGTAACTTTGTTTAATGTATATATATTAAGGGTTAGTTTTGTAATGCTTTTGAAAAGTGTTAAAAAAGTGGTTTTGAGAAGTTTGGTTTAAAATTTGAGTGTTTAGCATTGCAGTCAAAAAGTACTTTTGAGAAATAAAATGTCCATTTTAGATATGTTATTATCAAGTAACAAATATGCATTTAAATAATATTTAAATTAGTTAATATTATTATATTTTAGTAAGAATATAAAAAAATATTATAACTTGTTAATATTTTAATATATGAAATATAAATTTTAAATATTTTTAAGCAATAAATATTAATTATTTATAAAATTTAATTAGAATATATAAACTATATTTTAAATATTTAAATATAACCATTAAATATTTGTAATTAGTATTTTAAAAAATATTCTTTTTTATTTTTAATTAATTATTTTAACACATTTGTAATTAAGCATCAATAAGAAAAAAGGAAAAGTATTATTTTACTGGAGGGGTGAAAAAGTAATTAAGTACTAAAAGTGCCTTTGGGGGAGGAAAAGCTAAAAATTTTAATCTCTTCTTTTCATAAATGCTTCTGAAAAGTATTTCTGAAAAACCAAAAATTTCAGTCAAAAGCAGTTTATTTCACACAAGTTTTCTTTCAAAAGTGTTTTTGGAGCCAGAAGTGTTTTTTTTTAAGCATTGTAGAACACACTAAGTGTTTTAAACTTAAGCTTTGTTAAAGTTTATCATTTATTTTGCATGTTTTCGATATTTTTTGCTTACTCCTTTTCTTAATTAAGGAGTTTATCTTACATATTTTGTTAATAGGTAATAAAAGAATTGTGGATTGAATCATATGCTATTGACCCATCATTCCAAAATGAATCACCAACACATTTCTGTTTTATTTATATATTTTTACTTTTAAATTTACGGTTAAATTTTTTTTAAATTGTTTTGTATTTTAAGATTAAAATTTAAATTTACTGCAGTGGAGACAAAATAACAATTTTTTTAAAATTTATGTTTTAAAAAATTTAAAGAGTAATTATGATCAAAATACAGATCAAATCTACAACTTACATATAATACAAGATTAATAATAAAATTTACATTAATCAATTTAACTGTTATTATTTAACTCAAAATTAAAATTTCAAAATCGATATGAAAAATAAAATAAAATAAATGGGAAAAAAGAAAAGCTTAATATGGGCCTTCAACTGCGCATTGCTTGGCCCAATGTAAACATTCGATTAAAAAAAAATCGACGTTTACCATGTTATTTTCTAGCTTTTTTTTTTTTTGACTAATATTTTCTAGTTTTTTTTATATTATAATAACCAGAAAGAAAATGAAGGACGGAAACAGAAAAGAAGGCGGAGGAAGGCGAATGGATACATAGTTGTTTGTGGCCTCAGATCAGATCAATAAGCAAACCCCAGATTTTGTCTTTCTTTGCAGATTTCATTGCTGGTTTTTCTTCCTTTCTCATTGGTCCGTTTCTCAGGTCTTTCTTCAATCTTTTTCTTCGCTTCTTGTTGCCCAATTTTGCATTCTATTTCAATTTCCATTTTTATATATATTTCGATCTTGTTGCTCAGTTTTGCAATAAAAAATGAAATTATAATTCTTGGTTTCCTAAATTACTGTATGACCGTCATAGTTAGATTTCTTGGATTAATGCTGCTTTACTAATAATATTAATTACTAGACAATCGTTAGGTTTTGGTGATGATTATTATTTACCGAGAAAGAAAAAAGAAACTGTAAATAATAGTTTTTGAATATCTGCATTCTTGATTTTGTTTTACAGCTAGCTAAGTTCTTCAGCATTCGTTCACTTACATGGTTCTTGGTGGCATCAAGATTTGCAAGACCGCTGTCTGAATGTGCCGCTAAACTAATGCGACCAATACCAGAACAGTAGATCACCCTTTTCTTTTAATCATTTCACTTACACATGACTTCAAGCACGCTCTCCACAACTCCACCTTTCTTTCCAAGGCCGTCCATCGAACCTACTCAACCCCCCGTTTCCAATGACCCGCCATCCTTTAACCCCATCCATGATGCCTCTGATATCAACCAAATAGAGTTACTCTCCGTGTCTTGGAACCAGGATTATGGCTGCTTTGCTGCTGGCACCTCCCAAGATTTCCGCATTTATAATTGCCAACCCTTCAAGGAAACCTTCAGGCGCAATCTCAAAACCGGGGGTTTCAAAATTGTTGAAATGCTTTTCCGCTGCAACATCTTGGCACTTGTCGGTGGGGAATCCAATTCCCACTATCCTCCAAACAAAGTTATAATATGGGATGATCATCAAAGTCGCTGCATTGGTGAATTTGCATTTAGGTCTGAGGTTCGAGCTGTCAAATTAAGACGAGATTGCATTGTTGTGGTTCTGGAGCACAAGATATATGTCTATGGTTTTATGGATCTTAAGCTTCTTCATCAAATTGAGACTTTGGCCAATCCTAGGGGACTTTGTTGCCTTTCTCACCATTCTAATACATCTGTATTGGCTTGTCCTGGTCTTTATAGAGGCCTGATTCGAGTTGAACACTTTGGCCTTAATATCATGAAACTAATTAATGCTCATGATTCTCATATTGCCTGTTTGACCTTGACACTCGATGGCCTACTTCTTGCAACTGCTAGTACCAAGGGCACCTTGATAAGAATATTCAACACCATGGATGGAACTCGCTTACAAGAGGTACACTACTGGACCACGGTTTTCTTTTCTCCTAAACTTATTTTATTTGAGGATATGTTCATCACTAATTATATGCTTTCATCTATATGTACTAAGTAAAGTTGATTCAAGGGAAAACATTGCAAACTCAAGCTTTGCCCCTAAACCTGGCCTGACCAGTGTAACTGTGATCTTAAGTGTTAGCAGGAGGTGTAATACTACTTATATCAGCAATTAGCATGCTGGACACTGTAGCATTATGTTCATTTCCACTCACTTTCTCTGAAATTTAGGTACTTATCATAATTACTGTCCATGTAGGTGCGAAGAGGAGTGGACAGAGCAGATATCTATAGCATTGCCCTCTCACCAAATTTCCAATGGTTGGCTGTTTCGAGCGATAAAGGCACTGTTCATATATTTCACCTTCGAGTTAGAGTTTTTGGGGGCCATTCATCTTCTCAACAATCTTCTGTCCAAGGTCCAGCATTATTGCATCAGAATTCTTCAACCTCACTTGATGCACTTATCCCTCCAAGCACTGGTGCCAACCCTAGTTCATCCTTGTCTTTTATGAGAGGTAATAAATACAATTAGCCTTTGTAGTTATTTTGTTACTTTGTTAAAACAGAATTGCATGTTACTCATTTCATGAAATTTCCAATAAAAAGCCAATTTTGTATGTTACAAACAATTTGAGTCAACAAATCACCAGGTACGGAAAACTTTATAGAATATCTGATGTATAACAATGAGGATGGATGAGAATTTAGTTGGTTGCTGTTTTATTAATTAAAAACCAAGTATTTGCTTCTCTAAACATATCAACTTTTTGACAATTTTCCAGGGGTTTTACCAAAGTATTTTAGTTCAGAATGGTCATTTGCTCGGTTTCACTTACCTGAAGATACCCAATTCATTGCAGCATTTGGATCTCAAAACACTGTTGTTGTGGTTGGCATGAACGGGAGGTAATTGCTTCTCCTTATTCTCTCGAACATCATTCAAAATATTATTTGATCCTTATAGACGCATTGTGCTTGATGTCCTATTGAAATTATGCAACTAGTACAATGAAATTTTCAAGGTTAGTAGTTGGTTTAATTAATTGTTACGGACCTTGGATATGTTTACCCTCCTCTTATTACACCTTTCTTTCTTGTATCTTATGCAGAACTGTATATTTGCATAATTGTGTTCCTACTCGAATTTTTAAACTTATAAACTGTGATGTGAGGCTATTAAAATGCTATATATTTCATGTTTAGCTTGGATAATTGCATACAAGTACTTTAGCAACTCGGTTTTGTGTTTCTTTGAGTACCAATCTGAACTTCACAATTAGAAGATATATCTCCTTTTACTCCCCCCCTCCGCCTTTCTTTCTTTAGTCAGTTTTTTTTTTTGAATTTCTCAGTCTTACACCTTTTCTTATTATCAGTTTCTACAGGTGCAGTTTTGATCCTGTTCACGGGGGAGAGATGTTGCAGCAGGAATATGTCCGGTTTCTGAAAACCAAAACTTGAATACTGACAGATGCTTCTGATCTTGTAAACATGGACCCTACATCTATCACATGTACATATCTTGAAATCTTTTCCTGAAACGATGCATCTTACTATATAGTGTGCAAGAAATTGCTGTTCCAGGTACTTGTATATGGGTAAATAAATTGCTGGTAACGGCAATATTGCACTGAACTAATTGGCTCAATATCAGTGACATTTTTCCTGGTACATTCATTATTCTTGCTGGTGAACTATAAAGCTTGCAGTGAATGTTTCTTCCTGACAATTCCAGTGTCCCGGCTGCTTAAAATCATTGGTGTTTTTTGTTTTATGTTTCTTTAAATATTCCATGCTTAATTGCATAAAGTTCGGAGAGGGTCCCTGTATTTGGATTGCTCTTCACTGGATGCTTTGAAATTCCATACATTATAGGTCACCCGTTGGCAACTCTAGGTGGTAGCAACATCAAGCTTCAATAGTGGAAGCACTTTTAGGCAAAGTTTATGAATTATTCATTTTACTTATCGACATAGATTTGCTCATGATAAGATTACTCATCTAAGTTCAAAGGTTCGGAAAAAAAAATTATTAAGTCTATTTAAAATTTATATTTATTAAGTCTATTTAAAATATAAATTGAGTTAAACTTAAACATTTAAAGCTCAACACGGCTAACATGTTTTTGTAAATTTATAATATTTTATATTAATATTTAAAATATATTTAAAATATATTAAGTTAAAAATAATATAACTATACTTTTTTATTTTTTTAAAATATTTTTAAAATAATATGGATAGATCTAAAATGAACTTGAATTAGTTATTCCCAAAATATGGGTAGATTTAAATAAAATTTTAAATCCATATTTCGGGTTATGTATTACTATCATACCCATGAACACCTATAGTGTACTCCTGCATATTACAAATAATAAAAAGGCAACGCAAGTACAAAACTGAAGGTAAACAAAGTGCATCCATTGACACCCTCATTATTTTCCATATTTTCAACACCTTACATGCCAATCATCTGCATCCTGAAAGTAAACAAAGAAGCGTCATCCATTGACAGCCTCATTATTTTCCATATTATATTATTTCTAGATTCGGCGCTTGAGCAAGGAATGCTTATCTCCTGGCCCAGTTAAATCCTAATCGCTTAAAGCTTAGACCTTCCAATATCATCAAATACAATCATCACTTTCCCTATGGCTTTTCTATCTCTCAGTGCAGAGAATGCAAGGTTGGCCTGCCAATGACAAACAATCAAACGAGCTCAGATATATTGTAATCCGAAAGGACCAAAAGTAAGTAGAATGTAGAAACTATTTTTACAAGGCTACAACAGTAGAATTTTCACATTATCTCCTACATGAGAAGGAATATATAAAATCAATTTGCACCCATCATAGGATCATGTATGATAATGACAGAATACAGACTTTCATCCTGAAATGGGTATTATATAAGGACTAGCTGTTTTCCTGAAAAGACAATATCATAAGTAAAATAGAAACGGACTGATAATAAACACAAGATTTATGATAGTACTGGGAAATCAGGACAGGAAACAACATATTCCAGTAGTTTCAAAATGAGCAATGCAGACGAATAGCACTTCCTCTCTTGGGTCAAGATGCAAATCTAATGTGATGGATAGAATCTGGCTGGGCCCAAGGCAACAGTCACTTTGCTGCAACTCTAAACATGGGCTAAACTGGCTTTCAACAGAGTCATTCTGCTTGTATTAAGAGATTTGAGGTTTAAGACATGAATTTTCAAACACTTCATATCTTTCACCTATAGTTTTCCTTGATAAATTAGAGCTTCACAGAATAAAAGAACAAAGGAGGAGAATGGAATACTGGTAGTAGCTCCAGACCTCTGATATGCTGTAAGTATGAGAAATGTGAATGGTAATCAATCCCTTTTCCATCCAGGAGAGTAACTCCTGGATGGAATCCTCGAGCACAGCTGGTCGATGTATTGAGTAGCTACCCCAGTAGAGTCCGTGCACAGTCCAGTTCTGCATAAGATATACTCGTGAGAAGGCTACTCAATACAAACAACTAATAACAAGTGACTAATAATTACTAACTAGTTTAACCTGACTCTAACTAGTGAGCTTCATTAGATTAGCTTAAGCACCGATCCCTGCTGCATAAAAACTATATTTAATTCTTTAACATACAAATCTTTGATTTGCCTATCATAAACCTTTTCAGAAAGTTGACGTTATTAGGTAAATCAAAGATTTACCCAAAAAGCAAACTCTGTCGAAATGATATAGGTAAAGATGACCATATCAGGCCTGAGGAAAGAATATCACAAAATCACACACTATTATTAGGAACGGTGACATGAGGTACATATAAGCAGGTCAATCTTCCTTGGTACTTGGTTAGTATTAATCACAATAAAGAGTCCAAGAGGGAGAGGAAAGCTAACTAAAGCAGGCATTTAGAGGGAAAGAGAAAAAGATGAAGTACCTTAACAAGAGTGATATTAGCTGGGATGACAGGGATTTCACCACTGGCAAAACCAATGACAAGAATTTGAGCACCCCAATTCAAGAGCTTCATACTTTCTTTAGTAAGCTTGCCACCAACAGGATCATAGAGAACATCAACCCCTTTTAATTTCCTTGACTTGAGGAACCCCTTGACACTTGCAGTTAGATTTTGATTAGTCAAGTCCACCACATGATCAGCACCCAAGGACTTCAAAAATTGCACCTTTTCAGCTCCCCTGGGATTTGTTGATACCAATACTTTTGAGTCTTGAAATGAACAAAAAAACACAATGCTATGGCTAAGAGAAAGAAGAAGCACCTGGCAGCAGCAATGACAACTGCACCGAAAACCTTGCCAATTTGAACAGCAGAAAAACCAACGCCTCCAGCGGCACCAAGAACTAGCAATACCTGTATGTAATAATTATTAATTATCTCCATTACAATTACTATTTCCAGCATTAATTAGTAATAATAAATGAAGAAATAAGAGGGACAAAGTGCCTGAGAAGAGGACAAGCTAGCCCTGTGAACAAGAGCTACGTGCGAGGTCCCAAAGGCGACAGGGAGTGCAGCAGCTGCCACCAGATCACACCCTTTGGGCAACCCAAACCTAGTGAATCAGAAACATCAATTAATTCATTAAGCCTTGCTTGAGAATCAGTACTTTTGAATTGAATTGAATAAAATTAAATTAAGCAGGGGACGGACAGGAGGGATTGGTCTTGGACGATGAAGGAGGCGAAGGAGCCTAGGGCCGCGAAGGAGCAGACGTGGTCGCCCACCTTGAACTTGGTGACGGAGGGGCCGACGGCGTCAACAGTGCCAGCATAATCGGAGCCAGGAATGAAAGGGAGGGGAGGCTTCTCTTGGTACTTGCCCAAAATCTGAAGGTAATTGGCATAGTTCAAGCTGGTGGCTTTCACTTTGACTCTCACAGCAGTTGGAGAGTTCAATTGTGGGATGGGATAGTTTCTGATGACCTCAATGGGAGACGAAGACGGTTCCGATTCATTTCCGACTGAGGCTGATGCTGGATCACCCAATTTCTTACACAATAAAGCTTCCATGTTTCTTTATTTTATTTTGTTTCCTTCTTCTGTTATATGTATATATACACACACACACACACCTATCTTTGCGTGAAGTAGCGCTATCTATTTTTTTTTCAACTTTTAATTATTCATTTTTTAATAAAATTATATTATAAATGTATCATCAAATTTTTAATAGAAAACTCTTATCAAAATAAAAATAATATCTATTTATTAAGATTAATAGAAATAAATGTAATATTACAAAAAAAATTTGTAGATTATATCATCAATTAAGATAAATAATAATATTACAAATAAAATTTTTTATAATAATAATATGATGATATATTAGTTCATGATAAGTAATATTATAAATAAATTATTTTTATAATAATATTGATGATTTAATCTAATGGTGATTATTACAAAATTAAAATATTTCAACTGATAATATATTATAAAAATATATTACAATAATATATTTATAATTTCTTATTATAGTATTTTATTTATGATAATATATTAATTTATGCACAGATTTATTAGTTATTTTAATATATTTTTATTAATATTATAATAAAGATAATTAATAATATTTTAATTAAAAATATTGTTACATCCTAAAATATAGGGGTTAATTGAAATAATTAATTAAGTAATGATTCAGTCTCCCTAGAGGTTTTAGGTTTTATCCACTCCCCCCTTCTTATCTTTTTATTTTCAACAACTCAGATGAAAACCACGAGTATTGTACAAGAAAAGGCCCATTTCTAATATTATTTACGGAAATGGGCCACTTAAAATATTATTTACTGGAATAGTCCAGAAAATGTAAAACGCGTCCACATAGGAGTGTTTTCAGGGGAAATCGCAGAAAAGCGCACTAACGTGGGCGCGTTTAATCCCGTGTTTGATTAGGGTTTTAGGGTTATTTGTATATTAGGGCTTAGATTTAGGGTTAGGGTTTTTGAAAAAAATAAATTAGAGTTTAAGGTTTTAAAAAAATAATAATTAAGGTTTAGGGTCTATTGTTTTAAGGTTTAATTTTTTTAATTGGTAAGTATTATTCCGGAAGAAATAAATTTGACAAAATGGGATATGAAAAAATAAATTTAACGTGATGCGTTCTAAAAAAAAAATTTGACGTGATGTATTCTGAAAAAATTATTTTGACGAGATGGATTTTTTTTGTACAGTCAATAATTGTACAGAAAAAATAAATTAGGGTTAAGGTTGTCAATAATTTGTATATAGGGGCTTATGGTTAGGGTTAGGGTTTTTGAAAAAATAAACTAGGGTTTAAGGTTTTAAAAAATATATATTAATTAGGGTTTAGGGTCTATTGTTTTAGGGTTTAATTTTTTTTAATTGGTAAGTATTGTTCCGGAAGAAATAAATTTGACAATATGGGATATGAAAAAATAAATTTGATGTGATGTGTTCTAAAAAAATTATTTTGACGAGATGAATTTTTTATACAGTCAGTAATTGTACAGAAAAAATATTACCAATCATTTCATGAAATTTAAATAAATTTTATTTTTTTCAAACTCAGATTTGTAGTTACGAAACCACTATTCCGACTTCACTGAAATTTGGTTGTTACAGTCCCTCCTGTGACGATGGCCTATATATCGTCGGTTGAGTCGGAGTTATTGGGAAATGAGATTCACCGGACCATGCATTCCAACCTTGCATAGGAATGAGAAAATGAAACATATAAGGGTTAGGATACGCAGCTGGCATAATCTAAAGGGGTTGTGGTGTGGACATTGTCGCTTGCTCCATTGAGGCCGGTGATTGCGTGGGCATTGTTGATAGCCCGCCCCACCAGCCGTTGTCTTTGGATTTAAAGGGCTATGTCGTTCCCTTTCGACACGGAATTGCCGACGCTTCTGCTTTTTCAAAAGCAAATATAGCTTGCCATGGATCCTAAATCATGGCATGTAATTTGACTCGCACGCTAACTCCAAAACTATAATCGGTTCGCGAGTAGGTATATTATTATAGTGATTTTCCCACATTTCGATATATTCCAAGTGGAAGATTGGCCAATACATATTCGGTCACCGTAAGTTGATTTTGTGCTCATCATCGATAGGTGCCACGGGAATCAGTTGTCAGAATCCAAATTACCGTAACACTCTATCCGTCTGGTGTATCTTGACGGTAGCGTAGTTAACCAATGGGACCTTAACGTGCCAGATGTTTAAATTTTGTAGGAATTCATCCGAAATTACTGTCCGAATTGTCGGATCCTCGTATAGTGTCCATTAAAACTATATGAATGTGATAAAAATATTAGTTATATACATAATATTAAATACTAAATACGAAATTGACTATGTTATGTATATAGTTCAAAATGAAATAAATATATATATGCGCTTCCAGTCGTTGGTCTAATAGAAGTCGTATATCTTCAAGAACGGTAGGTATTCCTCCGTAAATCACCAAATGGTTTCACCTATTTAAATAAAATTTTAATATAAAATTATATTTTAAATCTATGTAATAATTGTAAAATCTAATATAAATTTTACATTGTTAAGAATGAGAATGTATATGGGTGGTTCACTCGAGGACATAAAAATGGAAAGCGAAACTGAGCCCATGATTGTAGCATGAGAGGCAACCTCCAATTTTAATTTTATTTGGTTGCGTCGCCCGACACATCTCCCGATAAAATATCGACAACACGGCTGACCCCCAACTGAGTTCGCCAGCTGCTCTAAAATCGATGAGTTTCAGCAGCCACCTCAGATGTATGAGGTTTCATGACTTGTCGGGTATCAGATAACCTCCGAGGATCTGAAGGATGTATGACCGAGCATATCGTACTCTTTCTACTTCAGTCAAATCATCTCCCGGCTCCAGGAATGTATCTCATAACCAGCCCTGTAACACCCTCTAACCCTTATCCGTTGTCGGAACAGGATTACGGAGCATTATCGGACTTTTCAGAACAAATACAAATATTACACAATTCAATTAACATACACTTCATAAATTAATTATATAGTCCCTTTTATCGGTCCTCGAGGCCCAAATTACATGTTAAAAACAAATCGGGACTCAACCGAAAACTCAGAGAATTTTTCACTAAATTTTAAAATTTATCTTAAGTGCAGGGCTCACATGCCCGTGTGGTTCAGGGACACGCCCGTGTGACCCTAAACACACCCGTGCTTCAGGCCATGTTCGACTCCGTATAACTCTTTGACTTACTCACACGGCCAAGTCACACGCCCGTGTGCTAGGCCGTGTGCTTCACACGGCTGAGACACATGCTCGTGTCTCTGCCTGTGTGATAATACCTGAGCATTCTGTTTTAAATTTAAAAGATGCAGCGGACACACGGCCTAATCACACGCCCATGTGTAAGCCGTGTATCTCACACAGTCTGGTCACACGCCCTTGTGCCAGGCCATATAGACTCAAAATGAGCCTTTTTCATCAAGTTTTACCAACCCTGCAGACTTAAACCACAAGCAATTCAACAATCAATTATTCAACCTGTAACACCCTTTACCCGTGTCCAACGCCGAGACAGGATACGAGGCATTACCAGACTTAACTTATTCGTATGAAATCGGGCAATGAATTTTCATTTCAACTTAAACTTTTTTTTTTCATTTGAACTCTTAACGACCTTGTTATGGGCCTACGAGACCCTAAACATACACATGGAGTGATCCAGGATTGAACCTGAAACTTGCAAACACTTATAAAATTTTTACTCAAATCAAAGCCACAAGCCCGTGTAGATAGGGACACACCTATGTGGGCAGGCCGTGTGGTCATACACGCCCATGTCTCTGGTCCATGTGGATTTTATTTTTCATTTCAAACCTACAGGGGCTTTCACACGGCCTGGCGCACGCCCGTGTCCCTCACACGGCTATAACACGCCCGTGTCTTAACCCATGTGTGAAAATCTAGACATTCTGTTTATAACGTCAGCAAACATCTACGGACACACGGCCTAGTCACACTCCTGTGTGCTGGCCTGTGTGACGAATTGAATTTTTGGCAAATTAGATGCAGGGGACACACAGCCTATCAACACGCCCCCGGTGCTGACCGTGTGTCACACATGGCCTAGACACACGCCCGTGTGTCACACATGGCCTAGACACACGCCCGTGTGTCTACCCGTGTGGACAATTATAAGGCTATTTACCAAGCCATTTGCCACCCTGAAAAGCAACCATACTTACACCATTTCAAGCAACACATAGCATAGCAATAATGCACCATTAATATTTTCTAATTTATCATACATCTACTTTACACACTACTCATTCGATTGCATCAACTTGCACTTCATGAATTTCATCATCATTGAAAATATATAACTTAACCATTATCGGCCAATTCTAATGGCCATTTACAAAATGAATTGAGTAACATTAATAGCCAACACCTTGGCTAACTAATATGACATAACAAAATGACCAAGTACCTATACATGCCATACTCAAAATAATCGAACTTTACTATACCAAAAAAATAGCTTGGTAGTGTGAACCGAGCTCCGACGTTCTATGATCCTCGAGCTAGCTTGGCGATACTACAAGGAAAGGGAAAAGACAGGGAGTAAGCATAAAGCTTAGTAAGTTTGCATGCACTGAATAGCAACATAAAAACTTATGATACATTCATACTTTACTTTGAGTAATAACACAAGTTCTCAAGCACATTAACATAACTTACTCATGCCTACTCTTACCAATCACATATCACATATCGGATTTATTTCTCATGAATATCTCATATGCATCTGTATCACTTCATCACATAACTTTAGCACTTTTACCATCTTGAATATAAACTAGCTCTTTATCATCCTTAACATAAAACTTAGCTCTTTACCCGTTGAGCCGTTTGGAATATCGAATGATACCCGAAATTCGTCATACACATAATAAGATGCCAATGACATATCCCAGATATGGTCTTACATGAGATCACATGTCGATGCCGGTGCCATATCCCAAATATGGTCTTATACGGGATCTCATATCGATGTCGATGCCATATCCCAGATATGGTGGTCTTATACGAGATCGTATATCGATGCCATGTCCCAAACATAGTCTTACACGATTTTCTTATTCGATGCCGATGCCATATCCCAGATATGGTCTTATACGAGATCTCAATTCGGTGTCGAGGCCATGTCCCAGACATGGTCTTATACGAGACCTTATGAATCTCATGTCTTGACAATGGTATCCTTACTATTACGAAGGTCAACCGGGACTTTCTCATCATAAATTTTCATTATACTCTCATTGAACATCATTGATCAATTTTCATAGAAATAATATACGTTTCATGTAATCTCAAGCATATCAATGCATAATAACATGATGTTGAATTATTACACACAAACTTACATTGTTATCAAAATGTGTATAATTGTTCGATTTAGTCCACCACCTTGTTCTTTCCTCAATTTCAGTTTGGACTTCGTGTTTCTTGATCTATAATAGAAATTTCACTCTTTTAATGATCACATTGACTAAATCAAACCATGAATCATATTTTGGCAAAATTATGATTTTGCCCCTATACTTTCTCCTATTTACAAAATGGTCCCTAGGCTCGTATAATGAAATACACTCATTTCCTTGGTTACCAAAGCCTAGACAAACCTATCTTAAGCTTATAGTAGCTCATATTTTCCTTCAAAACTGATTTTTACTACATATTTTATCACTTTTACAATTAGGTCCTTTTTATGAGTTTTCCATGAAAATCACTTAGAAAAAGATGTTTATCATACATCAAACTTTCATATTCCTCCATTAAACATCAAAATACATGTATGCCATACATGGGTAAATTTTTGAACATGAACCCTAGCTCAAAATATAGCTAGAAATAGCTAAATCGAGCTACGATGATTTCAAAAATACGAAGAACATTAAAAACGGGGCTAGGAGGTACTTACAATCAAGTTTGAAAGTTGAAGAAACCCTAGCTATGGTGTCCTTGAGAATTTCGGCTAGTATGGAGAAGATGGACACCATTTTTGACTTCTTTTTCCCTTTTAATTCTTTTATTATCCAAATGACAAAAATGCCCTTAAAGCCCCTTTCTTAAGATTTTTCCTTCCCATGTCTATTTTTGTCCATCTTGACATATAATGGACTAATTGCTAAATAATGGCCTCTAATAAATTTTCTATTGCTATCTCATACTTGAATTTTCTAGAATATCATATTTTTCAATCTTTGCAATTTAGTCCTAATGAATAAATTGATCACTAAATTATAAAATTTCTTCACGATATTTTCACATAATTATGCAAACATGTCATAGACCTCATAAAAACCATAAAACACGTATTTCTATCTCAGATTTGTGGTCTCGCAACCACTATTCTAACTAGGCCCTAATTCGGGTTGTTAGACAATCGATCCAAGACACAATCAAATACATCCAAATCAGGCTAAATAATCAACCTAATTAAGCCAACCAATGTTTACTCATAAATACTTCACATATTCAAATTAATCTAATAGTATACTATTTAAACCAATTCTATTTTTCACACTAATTCAAACCAAAACATACCATTTGATAATATTAAAAAGTAACACATAATTCATATGTATTCAAACAATTTCATATTATAACATCATTTACAATCATTTTCCAATATGACTTACACAAACAACCTAGGTACATGCCATATACCAAAAAGAAAAGTACTTCACCACAATGAGTTAGGGATCGGCCTTGGATGCTGATTCAACATTCGAACTTTAACCTAACCTACGCACGGAAACAAATCGTACGCTGAGTATAAACTCAGTGGTATTTCTATAATCTGAATACTTAATAAACAAGACTTTATGATATTATATGTTTAAATTCACATAACGAAAATCATTAAACTAATAATCAATTTCATAAACAACCATTTATAACATTTTTCAATACCCATCTCTTACTACTTCAATAACCATTCCATGAACTCATAATTCATGCATTTCATATGCATATTTCAATTCACTTTCTCATTTCAAATTATATATAATATCATCCAATATCAATCATAATGCCATTTCATTTAATTACCCCTACTAACAAAACTCGAACTTTGGAGGATACACGAATCCAACCAAAACACACCAGTATGGCACCCAGTGCCTCATCGGATAATTCGAATAAATAAGTTGACACCTAGTGTCTCATTGGCCTTGCCGAAGTGAGTTGGAACCCAGTACCTCATCGAATTTATCCGAAGTAATAATGTGACACCCAGTGTCTCATCGACTTATGGTCGAAGTATCGCTGAACACTTCCAATCCTATGGCATGCCAACTATATCCTACTTAGCCCGATTCAGTTAATAGGTTTTCAAATCACTTTTCTATTTCAATCAATATCCATTGCAAGTCAATATTCACATATATTCAAGCATTCAATTTCAACATCATAATATCAATACTTACCTCATTTCACTTACCATACTTATTAATCAAAATACAACAATTAATGATAATTAGATTCAAATTATAGAAATACAAACCGTAATTTCCAAGTTAATCTTCGTTGACTTTGTCTTTTGCTTTCCTAGCCGAGGTCTCCAGCTCAACGTTTGCTATAGAATTAAAATAATTGAACATCATCAATACAACATGTCGAAACCATTTTTTTGAAAAGCAGGAATCGACCTTGGTTTTGAAAATGATAAAACGGGGAGTCGCCACCGATCTATATTTGGTGTGATCGGATCACCTTTGTTTTAATAAAGGTTTTGATTTATTAAAACAATATTTTGATCTACGAAATTCGAAAAAATGGATTCGGGAGTCAGTTACGTGCGAGGAAGGGTTAGCACCCTTGTCACGCCCAAAATTGGTACCAAATTGATCAATTATTGTGCTTATGTCGAAAGTTGAAAGTTGTGAAAAGATTATTAAAAACATGATCCCTTTTAAAATATTTGAATTTTTTCGAATTGAATATCAAGATTTTCTCGTTCCGAAGGAATAAAATATCACATCCAATACTTTAGGACACGATGATTTAAATCCTTGAATCCAAGATCATCTCGTGGTTTTCTCAAATTAAACATCAACATTTTCTCGTTCCGAAGGAATAAAGTATCACATTCAATACTTTAGAACACGATAATTTAAATCTCGAATCCAAGATCATCTCGTGGTTTTCTCAAATTAAACATCAAGATTTTCTCGTTCCGAAGGAATAAAGTATCGCATTCAATACTTTAGAACACGATAATTTAAATCTCGAATCCAAGATCGTCTCATAATTTTTCAAATTGAATACCAAAACTTTCTTATTCCGAAGGAATAAAAAATCACATCCAATGCTTTAGAACACGATAGTTTACATCCTCGAATCCGAGATGAATATCGCTTTATTTTTAAAACCTTAAATAAAGTGTTAGTTTTGCAAAAGTGTATTCTTAACAAAAATCCATGGGACAACATTGTATTCACATTATCGAACATACATATTGAGAACAATTATGATATGCTAACAATTAATATAAGCAATGAAGAAATAATAACGAGAGATGCGACGAATAAGAATTCCTATGCTAGGGCAATTACTAATGTTCGATGGGGTATAGACAAATACAATAAACAATGGAAAAATATAAACATATTCCATGCAAATTTAAATAATGAAAAGAGACATTCATATGATATAAACAATGTAAGCAATGTATAAAATAAAATAATATATAGTGATTTTAAATAAATATATACAAAACTACATATAAAAAAAAAGTATAGACAGAAATATATTATATAACATAAATAAATTTTAGCTAAAAATAATATACAATATAATACGATATAATATACAGTTTAAAAAATGTAATGTATAAAAATTTAATGAAATTAATTTTGAGCTAAATAAAAGTAACAAACAATAATTAGGAAATACATATATATTTATACCTTTAATACACTAATATATAAATAATAAATAACATGGACAATTTAATGTAACATAGAATAATAAAATAAAATAAAAGTCAGTAATAATAACGGCAAGTGATAAGCAAATAATAACATATACATATATATATATATATATATATATATAATAATAATATAATAGTAGTAACAATAATAACAAAAATACTAATAATACAAAACATGTACAATATAATAATATAAATATAGCAATAATAATAGTAGTAGTAGTAATAATAATAATAATAATAATAATAATAATAATAATAATAATATAATAAATAACAAAATGAAATAAAAATAAATAAACATATAACATTTCAAACCAGTTAGAAACTAAATTGAAATGAGATTGAAACAGCGAGGTCCAAAATCGTAATAAGTCATAAAAAGAGGGCAAGGATCAGATTGAAACACCATGGAAATAATAGGGTCAGATTTTGAAAAAGGAGAAAGGGTGCGCAGTAGGATTTAATCAATTAACGCCGAAGGGATAGGGGACTACGTGCGCAATTATCCCTTTTAAGGGATATGCGCTGATCTAGCCTTAGCAAACGGCGTCGTTTCGTTTGATATCCCTTTTAAACATTTTAACCCTAAACTAAAAAACCAAAACAGCTACACAACCCCCTCTTTTATCTTCCTCACTTCCTCAAAATTAGAACGGCGCCCCCTCTTTCCTTTCTCGTTCCCGGCGTTTGGGTTTTCCCCGTCTGGCATCGATCGGGCCACCATCAGACTCGATGGACAGTAACGCGTGGGGAGGAGGGTTTAACCCTGTTCAAAACCCTTTTCGAAGACCCACCCTTTCAGCCCAATTTTGACAGCGAAGAAAGAGGGGACTTCGACACCGAGAAGCGCCAATCTAGGTAGGTTTTTCTTCTTTTCGTTTTGTTGTTATTACTTGCTTTTGTAGTAGGTTTTGAAACAGTAAGTAAAAAACATAGAAGAAAAAAAGGTATTAAATTAAAGGAAATATAACAGTAAAATTCAAACAACAACCTTGTGCTTTGTTTCCTTTTTTGTGATAGTATTTTTTCGTGGAAAAAAGAAGAAGTTTTCACAAGGTTTGCTTCTACTTTTTTATAACCGATTTACCAAGGCCTCGGTTTCTGCTTCTACTCTTTTGCTTTCTCTTGCAAGGTATGGGCGAGGCGCGCAGGCGGTGGAGGCCGAGGCGCATGGGCGCTGAAGAGTCAAAAGGCGTGGGCACATGGAACAACGCGCGTGGGCGCAGAGAACGACGCGCGTGGGAAGTCGACGCGCGCGTGGGTGTGGCAGATGGAAGGTCGGTGGCGCATTGCTTTGGGGCGCCTTGAGTCTTTTCTTTTCTGGCTGAAATGTTTTGGGCTAGGGTTTCTAAGCTTGTTGGGCTTGCTTTGATTTGGGTCGGTTTTAGTTATTGGGCTTAGGGTTTGGGCTTTAATTTGTTTGTACATGGATTGTTATTAGTGGACCTTTAATTTTTATTTTATTTTTTTATGGGCCCCGGGTTTTATAATTGGGCCGGGCAAAAATTGGTCGTTACAGCTGCCCCTCTTTGCTCATTGTCGTGAAACGAGATTAGAGCAAAGACAATAGAAGAATCAATTTTTGCCCGATCTTGGCCAAGTCTTGATTCTTCAGTGCTCTTATTCTTCAGATGGCCTCATTTCAATCCACTATTCCCTTGTCGCTTTGACTCACTTCACTGATTCACTGCGACTAAGAATTCAGAAAGGAGTGGTTTGTAATTTTGATCTCTTGACTGAAACTCTTCGGAAAAGGTTAATCCTTAATACACTCAGTGAGGAGGGATTAGTAGCTTTGTCCAGCTTCCCTGAGACTTCGAGGTGATAAGAATTCAAAGAGAAGAGATCTGTAACTTTGATCTTCTCACTGAAACTTCTCAGAATTTTGAGTTTGATCCTCAATACGCTCGAGGAGGAGAGGTTCGTAGCTTTGACCTGCTCTGCTGGAACGTCGAGATGATAGGAATTCAGAGAGAAGAGATCCGTAACTTTGATCTTCTCACCGAAACTTCTCGGAAGGGTCAATCCTCAATACACTCAAGGAGGAGGGGTTAGTAGTTTTTTCCTGCCCCCTTGAGGCTTTGGGGGTGATAAGAATTCAGAAAGAAGAGATTCGTAATTTTGATCTTCTGATTAAAACTTCTCGAAATTTTGAGTTTGATCCTCAATACACTCGAGGAGGAGTGATTCGTAGCTTTGACCTACTCTGCTGGAAAGTCGAGATGATAGGAATTCGGAGAGAAGAGATTCGTAACTTTGATCTTCTCCCTGAAACTCCTTGGAAAGGTTGATCCCTAATATACTCAAGGAGGAAGGATTAGTAGTTTTGACCTGCCCCCTTGAGACTTCGAGGAGATAAGTCTGAACTTTTCAATTTGCTTCCCTACTATCCTCAGGAAGACTTCAATCTTTAGACCGCTCCGCTGGAGCAAAATCTGAACTTCGATATTGTGGTACCCCCTTTTTTTTGAGGAACCTGTCCTGTAGAGTATGCTTATGTTTATGCAAATGATGAGGATGTTACGATCGAGATAACTCAAATGCTCCTAACTATATGTGCTGTGGGTGACATTTACATGAATGCTGAATGTCATGGGAATGATGATTTTTCAATGTATAAAATGACTTAGGGTGTAATGATCACCATAAATCAAATGCTCCTAACTGGATACGCATGAATGCATGAGAAAGACCCCTTTTATGGTTTGGGTTGTCATTGCTCATAGTTCAACAAGGTTCTATCACTGATGCACTACGATTACTCTCTTGTTCAGTAGATATCTTTAACAGGAAACCTAAAGAAACGATCATATTCTGTTAGCGAATTTGCCCCGCTGTAATTTCATTGTCCCTTCCATTGTACCCTCTGAGACATAAAGTTCGTACCTCTCACTGCAACCTCAATAGAGTAACATTTGTTTTCTTCTAACCCTCTAGCTGTGACTCTGAGGTATAGGATCAATCACTGCTTACTGGGTATAATGGTATCATGACTTCATTATGTACCTGGATCGGCATTGCTTGTTATTTGTCAAGGTCGTATCTCCGATGAGGCGTCTGGTCTTTGTTCAAATAGACCATCATTTTTTCCAACATTTCTAAACCTTAGGTGGAATGAATTTTAAACAATAGTCATGTTTCAGGTCCTTGCATTATTCAGAGGCTTTCAGAGTAATATATAGAACTCCTTTTATGAAAGTATTATTAGTTCCATAATCATTATTTCAATGTAAAATGCCCAGAAAGGATTGTAAGGAGGAAATTGATTGGCAGTATAGCTCGAAGCACAACAGGTTAATCCAAACTGGCAAATGCAAACAAAAAAAAAATTCATTGAATAAGATAATCACAAATTACAAATTTAAAATGGGTAAAATAGAAATTAGGTGCCCCAGATATTACAGCCTAAGCTCCTCTGCTTGAGCATTTGGAATACCGTTTTGAGTTCGACACGTGCTTAGGAGATCCTGAGTATTTTGTTGATACACCGAGACACAACATACCCCTTCTTTGTCAATCTGAGCGGGGTTTTTCCTTCACAGTTCAAGCCGCCTTTTTCAAGTTTTCGACTCAAATCACTTTTGGTCTCAAAGCGCCCTTTGCGGGTTTTCGCCTTGGCCTCTCGCTCTTTTTTTTTTTTTGGAATCAAGATGTCCTTGGCGGTTTTTCGTCTTAGCTTGTTCAAGTGAAGTATCTTTTGACTGAATCTGAATTCACAGGGTTGGGTAAGCTTCTCCCATCCATTTCCGTTAGAATCAATGCACCTCCGGAGAAAGCCTTCTTCACCACGTACGGTCCTTCCCAATTCGACATCCATTTTCCTCTGAAATCCTTCTGTATGGGGAGGATTTTTTTCAGTACCAGGTCTCCCTCGTGAAACTCTCTTGGGCTAACTTTTTTGTTATAGGCTCGCATCATACGCTTTTGATACATCAGACCATGACGAATAGCCCTTAGCCTCTTTTCTTTGATTAGGTTCAATTGATCGTATTGAGCTTGAATCCATTCGGCTTCATCCAAACTTTACTCACAAAACCCAAGAGAAAGGTATTTCCACTTCAATGGGTAGGATCGCCTCCATCCCATAGACCAGTGAGAAAGGTGTTGCCCCGGTAGAGGTTCTGACGGACGTTCGATAAGCATAAAGTGCAAATGGTAATTTCTCATGCCAATCCTTGTAAGTCTCTGTCATCTTCCTCACTATCTTATTGATGTTCTTATTCGCTGCTTCCACTGCCCGATTCATTTTCGGACGGTACGGAAATGAGTTATAATGTTTAATGTTGAACTGACGACAAACATCTGCTATCGTGCTATTGTTCAAATTCAATGCGTTGTCTGATATGATCCTTTCGGGCATCCCATATGATCCTTCTTTAAAAACTGACTAACCGCTGATTTAGTGACGTTAGCGTATGAAGCAGCTTCCATCCATTTCGTGAAGTTGTCAATGACTACGAAGATAAATCAGTGCCCGTTTGACGCTTTCGGTGAGATTGGTCCGATAACATCCATGCCCCACATGGAAAAGGGCCATGGGGAAGTCATAACGTGTAAGGGGGACGGAGGCACATGAACCTTATCTCCATAAATCTGGCATTTAGGACATCTCTTAGCATAGCTGATACAATCTCCTTCCATGGTGGACCAGTAATATCCCAATCTCATTATTTGCCTGGTCATTGTGAATCCATTAGCGTGCGTTCCGCAAACGCCCTCATGAACTTTCTCTAGGATCATCTTGGCTTCTAAAGCATCGGCGCATCTCAACAATACTTGATCTTTTCCCCTTTTGTACAAGATGTCCCCGTCCAAAACATATTCGAGGGCCAATCTCCTGAGTGTCCTTTTCTCATTCTCAGTTGCATGATTTGGGTATTCACAATTTTTCACATATCGCAATATATCTTAGTACCAGGGGTGATCATCCCTCTCTTCTTCTTCTACATTGCAACAATAAGCTGGGGCCTCGTAGATACTCATTTGAATGGGCTTTACATCTTTTTGCTTACTCGCCTTAATCATGGAAGCTAAAGTAGCCAAGGCATCCGCCATCTGGTTCTTTTCCCGTGGGAGATAACTAAAAGTGATGTCGTCAAACTCCTCAATTAACCCCATGACTACCCTTCGATAATTGATCAACTTGGGGTCTCTTGTCTCCCATTCGCTCTTTAGTTGGTAGATCACTAATGCAGAATCTCCATATACTTCCAGCGCTTTAACTCTACGTTCTATAGCAGTGTGGAGTCCCATGATACATGCTTCGTATTCCGCCATATTGTTTGTACAATCAAAATCCAACTTGCATGTGAACGAGTAGTGATCTCCATTTGGGGATACCAAGACTGCCCCAATCCTATTTCCAATAGCATTTGATGCTCCATCGAAATTCAATTTCCAAAGGCCATCTTTTGCAGTGTCCTCTTCCGTAGCTGCCACATACATTAAATCCTCATTGGGAAAATCAAAGTTCAACGGCTCATAATCTTCTAAAGCTCTGCTAGCTAGGAAGTCGACTATTGCGCTCCCTTTTACAGCTTTCTGGCTCACATATACAATATCAAATTCAGACAGTAGAATTTGCCATCTAGCCATCCTCCCATTCAAAGCGGTTGCCTCCATCATATACTTTAGGGGGTCTAACTTTGAGATTAGCCAGGTCATGTGATACAGCATGTATTGTCTCAATCTCTGAGTCGTCCAAATCAATGAACAGCACAGCTTTTCAATTGGCGAATATCTCATTTCGCACTCAGTGAATTTCTTACTGAGGTAGTATATCGCCTTTTCTTTTCTTCCTAAATCATCATGTTGACCTAGCACACATCCCATAGAGTGACTAAGCACTGTCAGATATAGGATTAATGGCTTGTCTGGGCGTGGAGGCGATAGTACTGGAGGGTTTGACAAGTACTGTTTGACCCTATCGAAAGCTTTCTGACATTTATCGTTCCATACGCCTGGGTTATGTTTCTTCAAAAGACGAAATATGGGATCGCATTTCTCAGTTAGCTGTTAAATAAACCGAGCAATGTAATTTAGTTTTCCTAGGAAACCTCAAACTTCTTTTTGAGTGCGTGGCGGAGGCAATTCTTGTATAGCCCGGACCTTGTCTGAGTCGATCTCGATCCCCTTCTTACTGACTATGAAGCTCAACAGTTTGCCAGACCTAGCTCCAAAGGTACATTTAGTGGGATTGAGTCTCAATTGGAATTTTCTTAACCTGAGGAACAACTTCTGTAAAACTTGGATATGTTCTTCTTCTGTTCTAGACTTTGCAATCATGTCATCCACGTAAACCTCGATCTCTTTATGCATCATATCGTGGAATAAGGTCACCATGGCCATTTGGTATGTAGCTCCTGCGTTTTTCAACCCAAATGGCATTACTTTATAACAGAATGTGCCCCACAATGTTATGAAGGTAGTCTTTCCCCTATCTTCAGGGTGCATCTTTATCTAATTGTATCCGGAGAAGCCATCTATGAAGGAAAATAGTGAAAAGCCTACTGTATTGTCTACTAGAGTATCAATATGAGACAGAGGAAAGTTATCCTTTGGGCTAGCCTTATTTAGGTCTCTATAATCCACACACATTCGTACCTTCCCGTCTTTTTTAGGGTCAGGCACGATATTGGCTACCCATTCTGAATATTTGATCTCTTGCAAGAATCCAGCGTCGAACTGCTTTTAGACCTCTTCCTTTATTTTCAAAGACAATATCCGGGTCTCATCCTTCAAGCTTCACGAATCGGCTTGTAATCCTCCTTATGGGTAAGCGGTATCTTCGCTATATCGGTGCTTAAACCAGGCATATCTTCGTAAGACCACGCGAAGACATCCTTGAATTCCTGCAATAATTTGATAAGATTCTGCATTGTTTCACCGGCTATACATGTTCCAATGTTTACCGCTTTCCCTTCCTCCAACATCACAATCTCTACTGCTTCCTTATGGGGCCAAATTTGTCTCTCCTCCTGCTCTACCATTCTTAACAGATCAGGAGACAGGTTACCGTCTGTGTCATCTTCAAAATCCTGTAGTTTTCCTAAGCATATGTCTTGCTCAAAAGGATATTTCGAATCCAAGGCGGCGTTGCTCAAGTCATTGATATCTAGGGACCTGTTGCAGTTTAAGAAAATACGGACAGAATGAATGAATTTGTAAATGGACAATTGTATGTAAGATAATGATTGGAAAACAAAGAAAGGAAATGTTTGCTTCAAATGATGATGAAAATGCACTTTATTGATATAACGATACTTGAACATGCGCCTATTTCACAAAAGAAATCTTGTCGCTCTTAGGCTTAAAGCAACAAGTGTGTCCTGACATTACTCACGAATGAGCCCTAAATACTACGGATTTCTTCCATGCGATCCAATTGTTCAAGATGCTTCCCGATTCATAAGGCTAAATATTTGACAAGATTCCTCCTTCAACCGCCTCCTCAGATATGGCACTAATGTAGACATTACCTAAAATTGCTGCGATATCTTCTCCCTTCAGTGTCTTCAGCTCAGAGTGGATTACCTCTCTCGATACAAAGGTTTTGGATATGTGCGGGATTATCATGGGTTCCCACTTGGTTTCCTTTCCACTCAAACGAGCGCGTCTTCTTTCCTGCCTCTTTTCTAGCTCATTCCTCTTTTGTCTTGCATCTGGTCTGAATCCCAGGCCAAAGCGATATTGTTTTTCTCTCAACATCGGGGCCGCCATTCTCCCCTAAAGGTACTTTCCAAGCCCTCTTCCCGGTAAAGCGCCTTTCCCCACGGTCATTTTCAATCCCATCCTCGTAGTCTTGGAGATTCTTGGTTTTAAGATTTTATTTCCTTCCATAATAAAAGTTATGGTTACCTCGTCGTTTGTCTCCAAGTAGGGCATATCACTGGTCACGGTTGCAATAATGTCCTCCTCAGCTTTTATCGTTACCAGTCGGCCATCCGCTATTAATTTCACCTTCTGATGTAATGATGAAGGTACTTGCCTTATTTAATGTATCCATGGTCTCCCCAATAGGCAGTTGTAGGAAGGCTCAATGTCCATCACCAGAAAATCTATTTCGTAGGTGGTTGGGCCAATTAGTAAGGGTACCTCAATCCTCCCCATGACCCTTCTTTGGGTGTCGTCAAAGGCCTTTACCATGCTCTGGCATTCCTTCATGTGTGAACTGTCCACCGGTAATCTGTTGAGGGTGGACAAGGGCATCACATTTAATGCAGACCCGTTGTCTATCAAGACCCCTGGTAGTATGTGCCCTTTGCATCTAGCGGTAACGTGTAAAGCCTTGGTGAATCCTCTACCACCTGGTGGTATCTCATCATCATTAAAATAAATGAAGTTGTCCACACTTATGTGGCCGATCAATCGGTCTAACTTATTAACCGTGATGTCGCTAGCGACGTAAGTTTCGTTTAAAGCTTTTATCAGTGCGTTCCTGTGCACTTCTGAGCATTGAAGCAAAGCCAACACAGATATGCGCACCGATTGTTTGTACAGCTATTTTACCACGCAATATTCACTGTGTTTCAGAAATTTCAGGAACTCTTTAGCCTCTTCCTCAGTCACTGGTTCCTTGGTCCTCGGCTAGGGCTCAGCTGGCTTTACTTTCTCTTGTTCCACCTTTGGAGCTTTCTCCTTTATTAAGTCGTAGCGTCTCCCGCTTCGAGTGTGGAAGCCTTCATCTGAATCCTCCTTCGTCACATTAGTCGAGCTCTTTGTGACTGCTACATTACACTCATAGTTCCAGGAAACTTCCTTGCTATCTTTGTAATCGAAGGCGGTAGGCCTCCGTATTATTACTTTCGGTGTTACCCGCGTTCCCTCCTCATTGCTAGCTGAATTCTACTTTTCGGGGATGGCTGCATCACACCCATGATTCCGAGGGGCGTCCCTATTATCTTCAACGATAGTGGACCTCCGTATTACCACTCTCGGCGCTACCTGCGTCCCTGCTTTATCACTTTTAGAACGTGAAATGATGATCATCAGAAGGCTAACTTTCGAACTTTTTACTATTGACTCTGACGCGCAGATGCTCCTATCTTCTGTGCCTTCATCATAAAATTTGACTTATTTATTGTTCATTAAGTTTTGCACCAGAGTTCTTAATTCTCCACAAGTCTGAATCTCATGTCCCAACTCTTGATGGCGCTCACAATAATTTGTCAGCTCTCCTTGACTTTTTTCTGCAATAATTAGTCCATGCTTGACAATTTCGTTCCAGACCCATCTTAAGGGAGTCCTGACCTCCGCAACATTTGTTTTGGCCCTTTTTCTGAACTTTCACTAATTGCATTGACTTCGCCTTTAGTGTGATTGGGTAAAGGATTTGTTACGTTTGGCATGTCATCCAACTCGACCATACCCATATCGATAAATTTCTCCACCAACTTCTTGAAAGCCAGGCAATTCTCTATTGAGTGTCCCGCGATTCCTGCGTGGTATTCACACTGTGCGTTCGAGTCATACCACTTGGGATACAGAGGTTGCATTGGTTTTAGGTGATAAGAGGACACAATATGCGCATCGAACAGGGTTTAATACACATCTCCTTGAACGTCATCGGAATCAGTGTGAATTGAGGTTTCTCATTATTTTGTCTTGAGGTGCCAGGTTCTTTCTTAGGTAACCCCTGCTGCCCCGTGGCAGTTGCTTTTGGCTGATTAATGGTGATTGACTTCGGGTGTCCTATGCTTGCGTTATTCACCTCACTTTCTTTCTTCCTTGGTGGTATTCTTTTGGCACTTTCCCCCGTCTCGATCCCTCTGCTTTTTATAATGTTCTCGATCATTTCTCCGATCGTTACGATGTCCGAAAAGCTCCGATTTGCCCTTCCTATCATATGCATGAGGAATGGGGCTTTCAGTGTGCGGATGAAGAGCATTGTGGTCTCTTTCTCCAAAAGTGGTGGCTGGATTTGGATGGCAACCTCCCTCCACCTCTGTGCATATTGTCTAAAGCTTTCGTTCCCTTTCTTTTCCATGTTTTGAAGAGTGATCCTATCGGGGGTCATATCTGTTATGTGACTGTATTGCTCTAGGAATGCTTGAGCCAAATCATTACATGAGCCAATTTTGGCACGACTCAACTTATTATACCATCTGGCTGCAGCTCCTATCAGGCTATCTTGGAAACAATAGATCAGCAGTGGGTCATTATTAGTGTAGCTCGTCATCCTTCTACAAAACATAGTAATATAGGCCTCTGGGCAACTTGTCCCATTGTACTTTTCGAACTCAGGCGTCTTAAAATTGTACGGGAGCACCAAGTCGGGGACCAAGCTTAAGTCATTGGCATTTATTCCCCGACGTTTACCGGTATTTTCCATAGCTTTGAATTTCTCCTCCAACCACTTATATTTATCCTTTAGCTGCTTTGGTAGTTCTAATTTTGCCTTTTCAGCCATCTCATCCAAGTCAGAGACGTTAGGATTGATCGGACTTTCTCTTGGGTTGATACTCGAACCCGTCGGGAGGTGTGTCGGTATTGCGATATCAGCCTGATATTGCGACCTGATAGTGACAGATGCCCTTTGGGGATACGTATCTGGTGGCGTTTGGGTATTCAGCAGGGTAAGAGAAGGGTTATCACTATCGTTCCCTGAGCTAGTGGCAATGCCCTTCTCCTTCTCACGTTCTTTAGACATCAATTCTGTTAGCTGGTTCATCATGTTATTCTGGGATTCTTGCATCCGCTCCATCATGTCTTGCTGGATTTTGGCCAGTTACTCTTGTAATTGCGCTTGTCCTTTCATTTGATCCTGGATTTCTTTTTACATTTGTTCTAGTCTTTCCATTCTTTGATCCATTATTCTTGTTTTGCCTCTTGTACCATAGTGATGTTCCTGGGTAACTGCCATAATTTTAAGGTCCTTTTGTGAGGTTTAATATGTATGATGCAATGCAATGCTGATGTATGAGATGTATGCAAAAATGTTGATTCCAATTCGATTTCCATTAGAATAGCTTTTTCTAGAAAACAAGTTTCTTCACATAAAATGGATTACATATAAGGCCTGGCCCTAATACTTAACGCCTTGACTTCCTCAAGAAGCCAAGCTAACTCTCGACCCTTCTCTGACTCTAACTCGTACATCAAACCTAATACATCAGCTCGAACTGCCAAAGTTTGCAAGTGGTCCGCCACCCCTCGTATTTGAGTCACGGCTTCTCCCATAACATAATCCCGGCTTCTGACTTGGCTTTGAGAGTGATGCAGTTGTTGCTTCCATCGCTCCTCATTGGCTTCAAAAAATTCTTCCCGTAGCTCATAGCCATGTAAGGCAGACTCTAGCTCTTCAATTCTTGCTTTCATTTCTTCAACTTTGCTCAGACTAGCCTTTAGTTCGGCTATGAAATTGCGGCTACGACACTAATATAGTGATCTTTCCAATTCTGACACCCGCATTCTTAATTTCTGTTTCTCATTTTGACTTTCCATCAAATTCCTTTTTAGTGCATCTTCTTGCTCACAGATATCTCGGAGTTCCTTTTCCCACTGACTCGCTCTGTTCTTTTCTTCTTTAATTTCTTGACGCCATTGCTCTGACGTTTTTCCAAGCCCCGCAGTTCTCATCGACCTTCGTAGCTTCTTGTAGTCAGTCTTCAAACCATCCAAATCTTCTTCAGCTTTAGTCTTCCCTTTCCTCCACTTCTCGGCTTCTAGTTTTTGGATATCGACATCCAAACCTAGCTGTATTTTTTCTTCCTCTAGCTATTCTATCCTTTTCCTTAATTCCCGGTTCCTTTCTTCGAAGTCTTGTTTGATGATTTCAAGCTCGGAAGGGATCACCCGTAAGTGCTCTTCCAGTGATCGGTTGTCTTCTTGGTCTGATATGGGGATGTTATCATTGATTCTTTGACTTCGCCATCGGTCATACTCAGGGATCGTCATCGGATTGGCAGCGGACCTTTTCATTCTATGAATTCGGCTCTAGGCATTTGATATCTCGCAAACTCTCCTTTTGTAATTTTCTCCTTTATATTCAAACTCGGACTGGGCTAACCCTTGTGCTGGCGGTGTAAATTGTCTCGACTGCATCTTGTCTTAACACGAGAGAGGAGCGTGCAAAACAGCCTCTCCCATATTCCGATCATGGGGACATAATCAAGGTCTCCACACTTGTATAAGATTTCGTCAAGAATCATCCAAGGAGCTCTCCACTCTACATCTTCTTCTTGTAGGCTTTGTAATATCATCATCCAGCTTTCTTCCGTGACATCATCTCGTCTAGGCATTGCTACCATATTTTTTAGCGGAGAATAGTCCTCGGTGAAGATTAGACACGATACCTTTTTTGTTTTCCAAAAATGACCGTGAAACCATGCTAGTAAGAGTTGGGCGCAACCGATGAATCTCCCTTCACCCGTTCTTTGGCACGCGCTTAGGGACCTAAAAGTTTCGGCGAGAATCGCAGGAATAGGAGTGATCCCTCTGTCTAACTTGTCAAATAGATCAGACACCACCTCATCCACATATCCTAGAGCTTTGGGGAAGATAACCAATCCATAAATACTCAAAGCTAAAACATCAACCCTTTTTTTTTCCTCAGGATGTGCTATAATCAAATCCCTCAGATTTCTCCAAGGTATGCACTTGCAATCTCCCTTTTGTTTTGTCCGGGCCGTAACCTATTGCTTACTCATCCCCATTATGTTCATCAGCTTCTTTGTGAATGTAGGGACATTAACGGCTCTCAGATAAGCCTTATCAGTTTGGATTCTTGGGCAGCGGATCAGGGCTGTGTACTCCTCTATGGTAGGAACCAAATCCACTTTCCTGAAAGTGAAGCAACCGTATACAGGATTCCAAAACTGGGCCATTGCTCGAAACAAGTGCTGGTCTACCTTGATGTCAAGTAGATAAGGCAAATCTCCATAATGATAGTAGAATAACTGCTTGATCCTGTCGTCCCACTGACTCCAGATTTCCCTCATTTCTTGAAGATTATTTTTGGGTTACGCTGATGCGTGTGTAATCCCACAACTCTGATATGTACCCCTCGGTAAGGCTATCTCCTTTTTTCTCGTTGTACTGTCTCGGCCCATATCCGGACAGCCGCATTGTCTTCCACCTTATCAAGAAACCCCTTTTCCATGATAAGCTACCTATTCAGCAATCGAACAGGAATCAACACCCTTTTGATGCATATGTCATAAAAATGAAGATAAAGCAAGTCATTATTTTGTACACAATAAGCAGCAAATGAAATGCTTAATCGGGTAACCACTAGGCATGGCTCTATCTAGGGTGGTTCTTACGATTTGCTATATGGGGTTCGGTTCTAGAGTAAAGGTACCTGAACCAGCAGATTCCTCAATCCTCACCCATTATAGGCTCATACGGACCGAGTTTGGTTCAGGGGAATACATTTCCCTATGGCTGCACGGAGATGAAAATCTCACGAAGACATAGGTACAGATGTATCCCGAAAGTGATCCACTATCTTGCACGGAGGTGAAAACCTCACGAAAGAGTAGCTTCTTACTCCCACTTAAAAGGGTGTGACCCAACGGTCATGCAATATGATGAAACAATATTACACGAGGCTCGAACCACATGATCAGATAAGATGATGCAAGCGAATGCAATAAAAGGAATCGTATTTTCAAATCAAATTTTCAATTTTCGACATAAGGACAGAAATTGATCAATTTACGGCCTGACTCTCTTTCAAAATCCCCAGTGGAGTCGCCAAGCTGTCGAAACCATTTTTTTGAAAAGCGGGAATCGACCTTGGTTTTGAAAATGATAAAACGGGGAGTCGCCACCGATCTATATTTGGTGTGATCGGATCACCTTTGTTCTAATAAAGGTTTTGATTTATTAAAACAGTATTTTGATCTACGAAATTCGAAAAAATGGATTCGGGAGTCGGTTACATGCGAGGAAGGGTTAGCACCCTCGTTACGCCCAAAATTATTATGCTTATGTCGAAAGTTGAAAATTGTGAAAAGATTTTTAAAAACATGATCCCTTTTAAAATATTTGAATTTTTTCAAATTGAATATCAAGATTTTCTCGTTCCGAAGGAATAAAATATCACATCCAATACTTTAGGACACGATGATTTAAATCCTTGAATCCAAGATCATCTCGTGGTTTTCTCAAATTAAACATCAACATTTTCTCATTCCGAAGGAATAAAGTATCGCATTCAATACTTTAGAACACGATAATTTAAATCTCGAATCCAAGATCATCTCGTGGTTTTCTCAAATTAAACATCAAGATTTTCTCGTTCCGAAGGAATAAAGTATCGCATTCAATACTTTAGAACACGATAATTTAAATCTTGAATCCAAGATCATCTCATAATTTTTCAAATTGAATACCAAAACTTTCTCATTCCGAAGGAATAAAAAATCACATCCAATGCTTTTGGACACGATAGTTTATATCCTCGAATCCGAGATGAATATCGCTTTATTTTTAAAACCTTAAATAAAGTGTTAGTTTTGCAAAAGTGTATTCTTAACAAAAATCCATGGGACGACATTGTATTCACATTATCGAACATACATATTGAGAACAATTATGATATGCTAACATTTAATATAAGCAATGAAGAAATAATAACGAGAGATGCGACGAATAAGAATTCCTATGCTAGGGCAATTACTAATGTTCGATGGGGTATAGACAAATACAATAAACAATGGAAAAATATAAACATATTCCATGCAAATTTAAATAATGAAAAGAGACATTCATATGATATAAACAATGTAAACAATGTATAAAATAAAATAATATATAGTGATTTTAAATAAATATATACAAAACTACATATAAAAAAAAGTATAGACAGAAATATATTATATAACATAAATAAATTTTAGCTAAAAATAATATACAATATAATACGATATAATATATAGTTTAAAAAATATAATGTATAAAAAATTTAATGAAATTAATTTTGAGCTAAATAAAAGTAACAAACAATAATTAGGAAATACATATATATTTATACCTTTAATGCACTAATATATAAATAATAAATAACATGGACAATTTAATGTAACATAGAATAATAAAATAAAATAAAAGTCAGTAATAATAACGGCAAGTGATAAGCAAATAATAACATATACATATATATATATATAAATAATATAATAGTAGTAACAATAATAACAAAAATACTAATAATACAAAACATGTACAATATAATAATATAAATATAGCAATAATAATAGTAATAATAATAATAATAATAATAATAATAATATAATAAATAACAAAATGAAATAAAAATAAATAAACATATAACATTTCAAACCAGTTAGAAACCAAATTGAAATGAGATTGAAACAGCAAGGTCCAAAATCGTAATAAGTCATAAAAAGAGGGCAAGGATCAGATTGAAACACCATGGAAATAATAGGGTCAGATTTTGAAAAAGGAGAAAGGGTGCGCAGTAGGATTTAATCAATTAACGCCGAAGGGATAGGGGACTAGGTGCGCAATTATCCCTTTTAAGGGATATGCGCTGATCTAGCCTTAGCAAACGGCGTCGTTTCGTTTGATATCCCTTTTAAACATTTTAACCCTAAACTAAAAAACCAAAACAGCTACACAACCCCCTCTTTTATCTTCCTCACTTCCTCAAAATCAGAACAGCGCCCCCCTCTTTCCTTTCTCGTTCCCGGCGTTTGGGTTTTCCCTGTCTGGCGTCGATTGGGCCACCATCAGACTCGATGGACGGTAATGCGTGGGGAGCAGGGTTTAACCCCGTTCAAAACCCTTTTCGAAGACCCACCCTTTCAGCCCGATATCGACAGCGAAGAAAGATGGGACTTCGACACCGAGGAGCGCCGATCTAGGTAAGTTTTTCTTCTTTTCGTTTTGTTGTTATTATTTTCTTTTGTAGTAGGTTTTGAAACAGTAAGTAAAAAACATAGAAGAAAAAAAAACGGTATTAAATGAAAGGAAATATAACAGCAAAATTCAAACAACAACCTTGTGCTTTGTTTCCTTTTTTTTCTGATAGTATTTTTTCATGGAAAAAAGAAGAAGTTTTTACAAGGTTTGCTTCGACTTTTTTATAACCAATTTACCAAGGCTTCGATTTCTGCTTCTGCTCTTTTGTTTTCTCTGTTTGTTGTTGCTTTCTCTTGCAGGGCATGGGCGAGGCGCGCAGGCGGTGGAGGCTGAGGCACATGGTCGCTGAAGAGTCAGAAGGGGTGGGCACATGGAACGACGCGCGTGGGCACGGAGAACGACGCACGTGGGAAGTCGACGTGCGCGTGGGTGTGGCAGATGGAAGGTCGGTGGCGCACGGCTTTGGGGCGCCTTGAGTCTTTTCTTTTCTGGCAGAAATGTTTTGGGCTAGGGTTTCTAAGCTTGTTGGGCTTGCTTTGATTTGGGACGGTTTTAGTCATTGGGCTTAGGGTTTGGGCTTTAATTTGTTTGTACATGGGCTTTAATTCTTTTATTTTTAAGAGATAAATAGTGGATAAATAAGGGATAAATAATAGATTTATTTATCATTATTTTCAAGAGATAATTGTTGGATTAAATTCTTTTAATTTGAATAAAGAGATAAATGAGGAATTATTCTTTAATTAGGAAAACAAGGGAGAAGTGATGGCCAAGTAAAGGACTTTGAGTTTAATAATTTATTTAAGTAAGGATAGTTGCTTGATTATCTTTTATTTTAGTGATAATTAAAGAGATAAAGCTATTAAAATAGAAGAGTGATGGCCAAGTAAGGGATTCTAAGTTAGTAATTTCGGCTATAAAAGGAAAAGAGAGGCCATTCTGCATTATTTTCTGCGTTTCTTTGAAAGCCTCTGCCAATTCTCTTCACCAAATCTTCTTCTTCTTTTATTTTTGCCAAGCCGAAATACCTTGTGTGCTAGCCGAATCCTCCATCTTTATTCTTCCGTCTCTTTTCTTTCTAATCCCTCCAAAACCGAAAGTTGTGAGATCATCATCTAGCCATAGCCAAATTTCTGAAGGTTGAAGTGAAGGTGCAATCGATTTCTTCAAGTAAGGGTAAGATCTCATTCGGTTTCATCCTTTTTTCTTTTAAGATTTGCAAAAATCTAGGACTAACCCCATTAATATCTTGTTGCCGAAACTTTGAAGAGATCTTTCGGGATTTACTAAGTGTCGACTACAAAGAAGGAGAAGTTCTTTTCCCGAAGGTACACCATAGGCCACGTGTTCCCTAGTTATTCGGTGAGTTTCGGGATTTCTAAGATTAAGGTAAGACATATGTATATTCGGCCAAAGGCCATGTTTTATGTTTTAATGGTTAGATTAAATCTAACATAAGGTTATAGGAATTTCGACATTCCTAGGAAAACAAGGATTAATTTCGGGATTTGTTGGTGTCCTAATCGGCAACAAGGTAAGTTTAAGAATACTAATCCTACTAGGATTTGGATTTATGGCCGAATGGCTTTTTATTAAATTAGTAAGTGATTAATCAAATGTAGGGATTAAGGAATTAAGCGGTAGATCAGATTTCGAAATCTCAAGGAATTTGCTAAGCGAATCAGGTGTGTACCCCACACTACTTTATAATATGTATTATGGCTATGTTTATTAATATATGTGTTATTAAGTATATGAAAGTGGCTAAAGTACCATGATATGGTACCAAGTACTCAGGTACGTTTCCTACTTCTACTAGGATTACAAAATATGTTATATTTAACTTGTGAAAAGTGACATGAATGTGAGTTTAAGTATCATATGCATAATATGAATAATATGGGACATTCGGGTTATATGAGAAAGGGGAAGTGAATGTGGTGACTTCGGTCTCACTATCCGAATGTGGTGACTTGGTCACATTATCCGAATGTGGTAACCGGTTACATTATCCGAATGTGGTGTCTCATGACACCATTATCCGTGGCTATGCCACCAAATTTATATGGGCGATGAGCATGTCGACTGCAGCGACTGCTTCGATGGTGTGTAGCGGAAGGAGGGTTGACTTAGTAGTCCCCACGGTGTGACGGGCGGGTCCGGGGGTGTGTAGCGGATGGACAATTAGGTTTGGGTTTGGGAATGCATCATAACTTGTATTTTATGTTTTGAATGTGTAACTATTGTATGCCTGATTCTATTATGATTTAGTGTCGTGTACACATTGAGTCTGTTTGACTCACCCCGTTTTGGGACCATGTTTCAGGTGATGAACAGTGATGGACTAGGACGGCAGTACTTGTGGTGACCATGCTCAACATGAAGTTTATATTTTTATGGACTCTTGAATTTATTTTAGTACTTTGAAATATTTTGGAAACTATTTGATGTAATAAGGCCATAAGGCCATGATGAACGATTTTATTTCTACTTGTTGTTTTATTGTGTTACAAATTTTGATTAAGTTAAAGACTAAGTATTTTATTTTAAAATATACTCTATATGTTTTATCACTTAATATTAAAAAGGGTTTTCTAATATAAAAATCCAGTTTGTTTTCAACACAAGTCCAACCCAAACAATATTTTTTTTAATCACACAAGTTTTTCTCTAAGTAACAAAAGAATTTGAAACCGGTTTACTTAAGGAACATACCAAATCTGGTCAAAGCTCGTGGGCCGGGTTTGGGGTGTTTTAGTTTGGTATCAGAGCCCAATTTCAAACCCTCGGCCTAGGGGTTTAAGGCCCAAAACGTTTTCAAATCGAGCCCAAATGAGTTTTATGAAAGTATTTTTGAAGATGAGCGGTTTTTACGGCATGGCACCCAAGTCTCAGGCCATGATCCACGGTAAGTACCCCAACTATTTGGGTGGTTATGTGAATTATGTTATGAATATTAGAAGGGTAGAAAAGGCATGGAACGTAGAATAGCATGATAGGAACTCGAACCCTAGGACTAGTCTACTCAAACACAAATGCATAAGACTTAATGCACTCAACAAACCTATGGCTAAGTCGCCGAGTTAGGGTGTGGTAACCATTGTGCGCATGTCTAGGATTGGATTCGGAAGAGCACAGTACTTAAGCGGTCCCTAGTGACTCACCTCCTCTTAGCGAGAATCCTACCGTGCGTAGCTTCGGTTCACCTTAACCAAGAGAACTTCGGTCATAAAGCTAAACACAATAACTAAAACCCGAAAGGGACTAGCCGTGTTTTTATGAAAACCCTAGTTTTAAAATCACCATATTACCCTTTTAAAGTATAGCGAGAATTTAGTTTGGAAAATTTTTCCCAAAATATTTCGAATTGCAAAATTACTAAAATACCCTAGTGGGTAAAATTACAAAAATGCCTTTAGTTTATGAAATTCCCAAAATACCCACATTCTTATCAAGATTTCATTACTTTATAAAATGTTCAAAAACCCTAATTTGCAAATTATCAAAAATATCTTGATTTTGGAAAATTATGAAATTGCCCCTAACTTACAAAATTACCAAAATGACCCTGATTTCCAAAATCTTTGCAACATCGCCGTTTTCGAAAGTACAATTCTCAAAAAGAACTCTCAAAGTTTTGCAAAATTTGGAAATACCCCGGAATTATTAAACTTTACAAATTTACCCTGGTTTATTACCAAAATACCCCTGAGTTTTAAAATTATTGAGATGCCCTCGGATTTCAAAATTTCCAAAAATACCCTAGGAACGCAAAATTACCAAAATACCCTTATTGACAAAATCACCAAGGAACCTTATTTTGACCAATTACGAAAATACCCCTGGGTAGTGGAAAATCAACAACAATGAAAACTACAACATTTCTCTGAATGAACGAAAGTTCATAATTGGTTAATGAATGTGAACGTGACTTTCTGAATAGTGAACTTGAGCTGAGAACTTTGTTTAATCGAAAGAACCACTTTTAAACATCTCTTTTCATAAAAGCGTTTCGCGATTAATCGATGAAACAAAAGTACTAATGTATAAAACTCTTAAATCGATTAAATCGCGACGTTAGAAAATGAGTTATAATGGATGTGAACTTAGAGATTGTGCCTAGAAGGTATGATGGCTCTATTAAGATCGTGAGCGCGCAAAGCGTAAGCATAGTGCGGTGAGAAGGATTGTACGATCAGAAAGTAATTTCGAGGACGAAATTATTTTTAAGAGGGTAGAACTGTAACATCCTAGATTAGGGGTTATGCGTTCGTGCCTAATTCATGAGTTAGTAGGTTTTGGCAGTGTTGGAAGTGTATTAAGGGTTTTTAAAATTCTAGGATGGAAGAAGAAAGCTTTGGAAAATTATTGGTTTTTAAGTAAAAAGGGGAGCTAGGTAAATGAGGCTTTAAAAGAAACCCCGTGTGAAGCATGACACAAGGAACCATGTGGTAAAATGGCATGTTTTATGAATTATGAATGTGTTATGTGAATTCTAGAAATAAGGAAATGTATGGAAATGTAAGGAAATGTAAGGAAATGTATGGAAATGTATGGAAATGTAAGGAAATGTAAGGAAATGTATGGAAATGTAATGAATGTAAGGAAATGTGAGGAAATGTATGGAAATGTAAGGAAATGCAAGGAAATGTAAGGAAATGTCTTGTCTTGGAAATGTAGGGAAATGTCCTGAAAATGTAAAGGAATAAAGAGGAAAGTGAACATTTATGGGAACTAGGAAAATGATTTAGAAATGATTCAAAAAGGAAAGTGAACATTTACGAAACTTGGAAATGTAAGGAAATGTCAAGTTTAAAGAGTGAACGAAAATTTTTGGAAACTTGGAAATGAAAAGAAATGTCAAGTTTTAAAGTTTAAAAGAGGAAATTAAGGCAAGGTGGCCTTAAAAGAAAAAGTATGTGAAATTTGACACACAAACGGGCTTGGAAAAGTGGCCTGAAGATGCCACTTAGGGCCTCTGGAAATGGCACCACATACAGGGGTAGTGGGCCAAGGTTCGAGCTACAGGGGAAGCAAAATAAAAGTTTTATTTTTTTACAAGGATGGACAGAGGTGGACGGCACATGGGTTATAATTTAGGAGCTTTTATTCTTTTATTTTTAAGAGATAAATAGTGGATAAATAAGGGATAAATAATAGATTTATTTATCATTATTTTCAAGAGATAATTGTTGGATTAAATTCTTTTAATTTGAATAAAGAGATAAATGAGGAACTATTCTTTAATTAGGAAAACAAGGGAGAAGTGATGGCCAAGTAAGGGACTTTGAGTTTAATAATTTATTTAAGTAAGGATAGTTGCTGAATTATCTTTTATTTTAGTGATAATTAAATAGATAAAGCTATTAAAATAGAAGAGTGATGGCCAAGTAAGGGATTCTAAGTTAGTAATTTAAATTTATAAAAGGAAAAGAGAGGCCATTCTGCATTATTTTACATTTCTTTGAAAGCCTTTACCGAATTCTCTTCACCAAATCTTCTTCTTCTTTTTTTTTTTGCCAAGCCGAAATACCTTGTGTGCTAGCCGAATCCTCCATCTTTATTCTTCCGTCTCTTTTCTTTCTAATCCCTCCAAAACCGAAAGTTGTGAGATCATCATCTAGACATAGCCGAATCTCTAAAGGTTGAAGTGAAGGTGCAATCGATTTCTTCAAGTAAGGGTAAGATCTCATTCGGTTTCATCCTTTTTCTTTTAAGCTTTGCAAAAATCTAGGACTAACCCCATTAATATCTTGTTGCCGAAACTTTGAAGAGATCTTTCGGGATTTACTAAGTGTCGACTACAAAGAAGGAGAAGTTCTTTTCCCGAAGGTACACCATAGGCCACGTGTTCCCTAGTTATTTGGTGAGTTTCGAGATTTCTAAGATTAAGGTAAGACATATGTATATTCGGCCAAAGGCCATGTTTTATGTTTTAATGGTTAGATTAAATCTAACGCAAGGTTATAGGAATTTCGACATTCCTAGGAAAACAAGGATTAATTTCGGGATTTGTTGGTGTCCCAATCGGCAACAAGGTAAGTTTAAGAATACTAATCCTACTAGGATTTGGATTTATGGCCGAATGGCTTTTTATTAAATTAGTAAGTGATTAATCAAATGTAGGGATTAAGGAATTAAGCGGTAGATCGATTTTGAATCTCAAGGAATTTGCTAAAGCGAATCAGTGTGTACCCACACTACTTTATAATATGTATTATGGCTATGTTTATTAATATATGTGTTATTAAGTATATGAAAGTGGCTAAAGTACCATGATATGGTACTAAGTACTCAGGTACGTTTCCTACTTCTACTAGGATTACAAAATATGTTATATTTAACATGTGAAAAGTGACATGAATGTGAGTTTAAGTATGATATGCATAATATGAATAATATGGGGCATTCGGGTTATATGAGAAAGGGGAAGTGAATGTGGTGACTTCGGTCTCACTATCTGAATGTGGTGACTTCGGTCACATTATCTGAATGTGGTAACTTCGGTTACATTATCTGAATGTGGTGTCTCATGACACAATTATCTGGTGGCTATGCCACGAATTTATATGGGCGATGAGCACGTCGACTGCAGCGACTGCCTTCGATGGTGTGTAGCGGAAGGAGGGTTGACTTAGTAGTCCCCACGGTGTGACTGGCAGGTACGGGGGTGTGTAGCGGATGGACAATTAGGTTTGGGTTTGGGAATGCATCATAACTTGTATTTTATGTTTTGAATGTGTAACTATTGTATGCCTGATTCTATTATGATTTAGTGTCGTGTACACATTGAGTCTGTTTGACTCACCCCGTTGTGGGACCATGTTTCAGGTGATGAACAGTGATGGACCGGGACGGCAGTACTTGTGGTGGCCATGCTCAACATGAAGTTTATATTTTTATGGACTCTTGAATTTATTTTAGTACTTTGAAATATTTTGGAAACTATTTGATGTAATAAGGCCATAAGGCCATGATGAACGATTTTATTTCTACTTGTTGTTTTATTGTGTTACAAATTTTGATTAAGTTAAAGACTAAGTATTTTATTTTAAAATATACTCTATATGTTTTATCACTTAATATTAAAAAGGGTTTTCTAATATAAAAATCCAGTTTGTTTTCAACACAAGCCCAACCCAAACAATATTTTTTTTTAATCACACAAGTTTTTCTCTAAGTAACAAAAGAATTTGAAACCGGTTTACTTGAGGAACATACCAAATCTGGTCAAAGCTCGTGGGCCGGGTTTGGGGTGTTTCATGCTAACACGGGGTAAAGCGTGCCCACTTCAGTGCGTTTTTCTGCGATTTCCCCTGAAAACACTCCTACGTGGATGTGTTTTACATTTTTTGGCTCATTCCAGTAAATAATGTTTTAAGTGGCCCATTTCCGTAAATAATGTTGGAAATGAGCCTTTTCTTGTACAATACCTGAAAACTACATTAGAATATATATTATTTAGAGTAAAAATTTAATAAGGTATGAGTGGTAGTTTAATGGTTAAAACTTGCTTCTTCCTCCTATGATGCATGTGTTTGAGCTACATTTCCTTTTTATTTTCGACAACAAGGGTAAATTTACCATGCAACCCTTAAAAATTTGAAAACTCTAACTATTTAGTCCATTTCCCCCCTAATTATACTAAGATTATGTTTCTTTTTTCATTCCAATTAAAAATTTGCTCTCTTATCTCTATTTCTTCTCCCTTTTCTTTTCCATCTTCTTTTTTGTAAAATAATTTCTCTCAATTGTTGAATTATTATTGCTTTTCCCGAATCAAAGCCAATCTCTCTATTAACTCGTTTTCCCATCGAAATCATAATTATCATTAGAAACTCTCTAATCTTTGCCAAGAAGCGGTAAGTAAGCCTCAAACTTGGAAGTTTGATCTTGAATCTTTATAGATTTTCTATCTAACAATAATATTGGGATCAATTAAACAATATTTCTTGATTTTTCATTGAATCTTTCGATAATCTTGACAACTCTTGAAATCAATTGTTAATTTGTGCGAATATGTCATTTGAAGGACCTATTTTAGGTGTGCCGGACCAGAATTGATCGTGAAGAACATTGCTCGGTCTTCTAGTGAAAGGTGTTTGTTCTTTTACAAGTGAATCGGGGCAAACCATGCTTCAAAATAGGATCACATGGCCAACCACACGGTTGTGTCTCCCCTGTAGCCTAATTTTGCATGTTCCATACGGCCATGGTCGTATGCTCCCTATTTTACAGTTTTTCCCAAAATTTTTGTAAAATGTTCAATTTAGTCCCTGCATGATCCTCAAACTGCTTTAGAGTTTTATATCTTTCAATTGAGTCCTTAATATTATGAATTATGCCGAAACCCATGATTTGATTGACTAAATTATTTATATATATGCATGATATGTAATTAGTACATGCCTTTTGTGACTGAATTATTGATAAATTGTTACCGATACTTGAATCATTGTATTATTGATTGTATGAACAGCATGCCTACTATTACTGATAAACCAAAAACATGACATACATGTCTACTGCTACTGTTAATCTGAGTATATGATGAGCATGTTTGCTATTTTTGTATTGTACTGTTAATAACATGACATACTGCATTGCATGGGATAAGACGCTTCGAAAGGAGAAAGTACTGGCAAACACTAGTGGTTTATCCACAAACTTACCGGCAACTTTTATCTGCAAACCTATTGCGCATTCACAACCTATTGGTAGTGTATTAACCTGCAAACACTGATAGTTTATCCACAACTATTGCTGGCAGCTTTTACTTTGCAAACCCATTGTGTATTCACAACTACCGGCAGCATATTAACCTGCAACTCTTGTGGTTCATCTACAAACTGAAGTGTCCAGGATATAAGAGTTTTGGGAAACTCTTTCTGTGGAATGTAGCGGTAGGGTAAAACCTTTTTCTTTACTTTTAAACTGAAATTGCATTACGTTGGCACTCATAAGCATACTTGAATGAACTGTCAATTACCGTTATACTATGGTAGTTACTGTACTGAATACTGTTATTATATGCTTGTTTTATGAGTTTGCACTGGTTTTCTTGTGATTGAGCTCACAGTGAGTGTCATAGCTCACTCCCCCTTTAATTTTCATCATTACAGATAACCTACCAGGTTAGGATGCAGACACGATATATGGAGGGTCTCGGCTCGGTTTTTATTTATAAAATTATTTTAGGCTCATTATTTGATTTATTTTATTATTTAAAGATTGTATTGTTTTATTTGAAACTGTGGATGAGACTTAGGATTTGGGTTTTATTTTATAGCCTACGTGACATTTAATTCGATTTTAGGACAATGAAATTTTGAATAGTGATTAACTATGCATGAACTCCGGGTTTTATTAAAAACATAAATTATTATCACTTTTTCCGCCGCTAAATACTTTTTAAGATTTTGAATAATGAATAATTAGGAAATTAGTTAAGTTTTTAAAAAGAAGGATAAGACATCATTACATATACTTAACCTAAAACCGGTTTCTTGATATCTCACGAGCTTTTATGAAAATAGACTAAGTTTTCTTCTAAAAATAAAAAAAAAATAAAATAAAATGATTATTTTATAAACTTCAATAGTTTACTTGGTCATCTCGGTGACTAATATAATTTTTCGAATTCAGGTGTAACGTCTAGGCCAAGTTGAGGAGGTTACAAATATTATTTAATATACTATTATTCAATCGTGATTTAATATATGAAAAATAATTTCGTCAATTAAATCACCATAGAGTTATATATTATTTCTTATTAGATAAATTACATTTATTTATGATAAATGCATAGATTTTATGAATTATATTATCATTACTGATGTTGTAACTAAAATTATATTATAAAATCTATTTTATGAATTATATTCTTTGATAAAAATATATTAAAATTATCAATATTGTAATAAATATATTTATGATCAATAATGTAAAAATATTTTAATTAAAATAAATCATTAATAAGATATATTGAAAATATTTTTAATTATATATAATAATTTATACACATAGATTATTATATTTTTATGATTTAATATTTTTATAATTTTTTATTATAAATATTTTAATTCATGCACGGGTTTGTTATGAATTTATATTATTTATCTTCATTGATGATATAATGATAATCTATAATTTTAGGAGGCTTAATATTTTGTGAAGTCACAATAATAATCAAAAGCGTCTTCAACAATTGTCTAGTTATTATATTATGATCATTAAAAACATTTAATTCATAAAAGTAATTAAAATATGAAAAATATAATTTTAAATTTTTATAGCTATCATTAATTGAATGTGTGAAGAGAATATAATTTAAACTTATGAAGATAATTATCGTTAAAAGCATTCAAATTATAGAAATAAAATTAAAATATTAAAAATATAAAATTGAACTTTATTAGATAAATAAAATTATAATAATTTTAATTTATTTATAATTATTTATAAATTAAATTTAAACAAATAAAAATATATTGTAGTAAAATTCGAATGAATGAGAAATATTATTTACAGTAAGCAAAAGCTACGACGAACCTATCGGCGAGACCCAGGAACGCGTTGGTGACGTTGAATGTCCCGAAAGACCATGTTGCGGTTTCTGTCGGAGAAAGCAACAAGTGGCTTGTGATTCCTTGAACAATCCTCTGTTTCAAGACCCGTTAGATCAAGCCGAGGAAGAATTCGGGTTCAACCATCCGATGGGAGGTCTTACAATTCCATGCAATGAAGAGCATTTCATTAGGATTACTAATCTTCAACAATTGTTCTTTCGAGTACATTTATATAAAATCTGTTTTAATATTTTGCCTTCTAAACTAATTGAATTTTAGACTGAAATTGAACAGGGGCCGCGCGAACGCAGACCCCCACTGCCACAAATTATGACGTAGGCTCTCCTACTTTGAGGAGACCTTAAGCAAGCGCCCTTCCGAAGTGCAATGGAAGTCGCTTACCTAGGCCATGGGCCTTCAAGATCACCTATTGACCCCGTCCAGGTAAGTAATTTGAAACGTTGGTAGCTGCTCCCTATTTATAAGGCCTCGCTTGTGTTCCTTTTGTGTACACTTTACATGTGGGATAGTGCTTCTTATTTATTAAGGTTATGCGAGTACTAGTTGAATTTCTCATCTCACTGACTACAAACAGGTTGCAAATCGGGCAACAAAACAAACGCAAGGAAATACTATTTTTGGTAAATTTGTCGTTATTAATCCTTTACTGACATGAAAATTAACATGTTATTTTCCCTGTTATCACAGTAAAGAAAATATGTATATATGGTGTGCAAGGTTTCAGAGTACAATTCTTTAATATTCCATAGCAGAAAACAGCTTCAATCGCATTGAAATGAATCTCAGAGAGCAGACAAAGCATTCATTCGAAGATGGAACTCTCAGAATTGTTGCTTTCAAAGGAAATCCAAATAGGAACCAAAATTTTGGACCCTTCAAACTCATTAACAATTCTTAGTACTACCCACTTACAGTGGAATATCAAACTGAAACAAATGAAAATCCCATATATTGTAAGCAAAGATCGTTCTTTCAATAGTAAGGAAGGTTTTTTCTACGTTTCTGGTCATGGCCTTTGGGTGTATATATAGACAGGAGACTGATTACAAAACATCAATTTATCAGTTTGCATGCATGAAAACTATCAACATGATGTACTTATCAAAACATGGGGTCTAAAAGGACCCCCAAACCCCAAAAAGCTACTAAATTTAGAAGATCCGCATACTGATTTTCATATCCATATATCACTGGTGTTTTTGTTGCATGTTCCTTATGTCAGTGACTCTCAGTTATGGGGTTAGTTGAACAATTATGGAATGGAAATTAGTTGCAGACGGAAGAAACTAATACAAGATATTTTATAAATATTGGCTAGGAATTCAAGCGATGCACCCATAACAAGGAACCAATCAAGTGTGTAGATTTAGTTCTCTTTTTGCAATAATATCATGTCATGTCCCTACTGTTGGACAATATCTAATAGTTGGAACTTGGAGTTGTCACAGATGTCCCAAAGATAATTACTTACTAGACAAAGTCCTTTAAGTTTACACTTCGCCATGCATAAAACTTGAAGACCCTTCACTCCCATTCAGCATTCAAGATAAACTTGCAAATGCAAAGCAAAATGCAAACACAATAGGCTAACCTGAATAGTAGTATATTATTTAAAATACTGATATTTTGTAGATTAATATTTTTTTTTTTGGTAAACAGATTAATTATTTTTTTATAATATTAAAATTTTCAAATCATAATTAAAATATTTGTATTATTTTAACATGTCATATAATTCACTTCATGTAATCATTGTTTGAAATAATAACTAATAAATATTATTAAAATATATTAATTATTTTGTTCATATGCAGTACTAATAAAAGATTCCTATTATTAAAGCATTTGAAAAAATTGATATATTGTATATTCAAATTTTATTTTTATTTTCTTAATAGTCAATAAATTGACTATAAAATTTGTAAATAATAAATAATTAATATATAGAAAAAAAAAATCAAGTACCAACTGAGTCTTGACTCGATTGACATTAGCATTGTTGCTAGTGCAAGAAATCATGAGTTTAAATGCACTAAAGCATATTATCCTCCTATTTAAAGATTGATGTGAAACTATGAGTAGTTTTAGACATTGTATAAAAAATAACAGATAATAATTGTAAATTAAATTATAATTATTTTTAATCGATTTAGTAATATGGTAGAATGCAAGTGGTATTCTCATCAGTTCAAATTTTTTTTTTCTAAACTCGTGCTATTATATATATATATATATATTATACATAATACTCTACCGAAACTAGACAAAGAAAATGAATAATAAGCACAAATTTTGGATGAGTAGCCCGAAATATTTCTTGTTTCAGCTTCTCCACGAACTCGATCCGTTTCGGTCCACCAACAAGTGTAATTGAAGAAAACGAAACTCACATACATCATACTTGAAAATCAATATGTGACTAGAAAATAAAAGGGCAATCTTCTAAGATAAAAAAGAAACTGAAGCTTGAATGCACAAAGGAAATGATTTCTCGGCCTTTCTAAATCCATATGTTTGATGCGGTTCAACTTTGTGGTTTAGTTGTCTTGGAAGATGCTAACGGCAATTGGAGTGATGGAACTAACAACAGTTTTTGACCAGCTTGTTTAACCATCTGCTCACCTTCAAAACAAGTACTTGAAACTGTCCTACTATACATCATCGTAGTAGAGCCCAAGATATCATCTCTGAATCCACATGCTTTGAAGAAGAACCTGAAATAAGCTATACATATCATGCTTTCCAAGAACAATTAATACAAATCATTTCATCAATGACCCTGCCAAAGTAACCTCATATATATGTGAGTGTATATATATATATAAATATTTCAATCCCAACTTTCCATGTAACCAAGCCACTGGTGTAGTAGCAACTGAGAAATGACTTATGTTGCTTTCAAGTCTTGGTTGACACTAGGTCGAGGATTCAAACCTCGACAACCCCCTTTCCCTTGATTATCTCAAGTCTCTACATAACTTGTTTGCAACTAGTCTATACGATGATGTTTATTGAATGAGATAAACTATGCAGTTCAGTGAAAGAATGAAAGCACCTATCTAATAAAATTTAAGGCCCTTTTAGATTTGGTGTGAAGGTAGCAGAAGAAAGCCATTGAGCCAGATATCATAAAAACCAATCAGTAAGATGCCAGCCAATTGTAATACACCTGGCCAGCCTTTGTTAGAAGGACTTTGCAACATGTTTCAAAGCAAGAAAGAGAGGCAGCATACTGGTAAAACCAATAAAACCAGGGGGGATATGAAACAGACTTACTGAGGAGAACACATAGGTTATGACATTTCAGCACAATGACAAGAATTACCTCTCCTTTCTGGAACAAAGAGCAGCTATGTCATAAATATCTCTACTTGTGAGCATTCTGGAAGCAAGGTAAGAACAAAAATGTTAAACTCCTATATATAAGTTCAGTAACTACCAGTATACATTTCACAAACTGCAGGTTAAGAATAAGGATTTAACAAGATAATGTGATCTCCATTGTGCAGTTCCCGACTCGGACTCCTCAGGCATTTATTTTATTTTAGACAGCTAAACTTGAATAAATGCTAGAACAAATAGAATTTACCTGCTATTCAACTATAAGAATTATGATTCTGAAGCAGGTGACATGATACTCATTTCTAGAAGAAGCAGGTATGCATGCAAGCACTGGCTCTTGTTTAAAAGAAGACAATATTACAGTTGCATGCTTACATGGAGCAGGCATATATGTTGAGGGAAAATTTGATAACACAACTGCTTCGGTTAAAAGTCTTCAGAATTAGTAGAAACATAAGAGTAACAAACCTTACAATCCTTTTAACTATTATTGTCCCAATTCCCATGCCTTGTAAAGTAGGAACAACCTGGAATGCAGAAAACAACAATTATAAGAATATAAACAGTGATTAAGTACTGAATTAGAATTAGAGGTGTCCACGGGTTGGACAGTAGCCCGAATTTTATATTTGAAAATAAAAATGAAGAAGTAACCACACTAATAAAAAGAGGGTACTAATCCAAAAGCCATATTACAGTCCATAACTTAGCCCTTTACCTTAAAAAGTATACACTCAAGAGTTGAGATTGATACTCCAAAAGTTTAAGGTTGTGTGATTGGCTTAAATCACAGAATGAATATGCAAGCATTGCTTCAAATATACATGCTAAAGAGGTAGGCTGCCAAAAGATGTTGGGGTGCTAATTCAACCCACAATTGCCAAAGGATATTAATACATAAGGAAGGATGGGAAGACAAGTACCATGACATCGTAGATGGATGCAGTCAATCCTAGATCAGAAACAGCACGGCCAAAGCCCACAAGCTGACCATTGGAAGGGTTGACAGGCATCACATTCTCCATCAAATCTCCTACAAGACCTGTTTTTATTTGCTCCTGCTGTTCTTGGCTTTGGTTTTGTTTAGTGGTGTTAGTCACCTTGACATGCTGAGGTTTGCAGAAGACTGAAACAACCACACAACTGTGGGAGAGAGCAATGTGGAGCTTGTCCAAGTCCATGACTTCTTGAACTATGCCGGTGTGTGGGTCCACCTTAGGGAATTGGTGGCAGGAATGGTTGCAACAAGTGTACAGTTCACTGAGCTCTTGAATATTAACGTGTGAAGGGTCCGTTGATATGTAAATTGGCATCACCAGTGGTGGTGATATTGATTTTAAGCCGCCGAACTCCCTTGAACTTAGGTTTGAGTTCTTTCTTCTACTGTTGCTGCGTATCCATCGCAATTCCATGGATTTGGATGGAAAAGCAGCACCACTACCACCTCTCTGTATTATCATTATCTGTGTAGAAGTGGTGCTAGAAATAGCAGTCCCCACCATCTCTTGTGTTGGATGACCTTACTCTTTGTCTATACATATACATGAAACGGAACAAGAACAAGTAAAAAAGAGTGTGGGCGCCTTACTGTTATAGTCTCCACAAATAAATTACTGCAACATTCATTATCAATTTGGATGAAAATCAAAGTTAGCTAAGAGAAAGCAATAGGTAGGCACCTGACAACAGCAATGACTAGTGCGACGCAAACCTTGCCAATTTGAGCAGCAGAAACGCCAAGGCCTCCAGCGGCAGCAAGAACCAGCAATACCAGTATGAAATAGTTACTGCTTATATCCTTTACAATTACAATTACAATTACTATTAGCGGTAGTTCTAAAACATAGAGTAGAAAGAAAAGAAATGCTAGAACAATTACTAATTCTTAAAAATAACTATAGAAGTAGTAAACGAATAAATAAAAGGTACCTGGGTGACAAGAGGTCAAGTTAGGTCTGTGAGCAAGAGATTCATTTGAGGTCCCAAGGCGACAGGGAGGGTCTTCAAGGTTATGGTTGGCCTCCTTGAACTTGGCATAACCGGAGAGGGGAAACTTCAAATGGTAGTTGAAGCTGGTGCACTGCAGTTGGGGTTGGGGAGTCAAATTCTGGGATGGGATAGTTTCTGCTGACCTTGAGGGCTGACAGCTTATGAAGATGTTGGATCATCCGATCTCTTGCACAGCAGAGCTTCCAACTCCATGTTTGTTTCTTCTCTTCTACAAAATATTCGTTCTCACTTGTGGCTGCTGTTCTTTTTCTTTTTGGATCTTTTCTTTTTCTTTTTTCCACAATTCCCTTTCATATATTTTATGCGGCATTTGGATAATGCTCACAATTCTGGGTATCATAATTATCATATGCTATGGGCTTTAAGGTCCCTTGCTTAGTCCCCAATTTTTTTTTAACAAAAAATAAACCCTCCAAATTGAGTACTGCTTAAATTAAATTAAACTAATATGTTTCCGACCTCTCTTTGTTTTTTAGGGAAATTATACTTTATTATTCTACATTTGAATTTAAGAAATTATTAATTGTGCTTAATTGATATTTTATAAAGAAAAATTATTTGATACATTATCACTAGAATTTTTTTTAGACTCCACAAATGAATTTAGAATTTGGCAACTGTATAATAGGATGTAGTAAAAAATAAAAAAAATATTTATATAAATAAATGTGGCACTTGTCACGCCCTCAATCCTCATGTAAAATTTAAAAAACTCCATCGGTGTATCAAATAATTACCCTCTTAAAAATAAAAACTAAATAAAAAAGACACATGACGGTTTCTTAAACTCGTTTGTAGGGTTAAAAAACTTCACCACCAGTGTTATCAAATAATAATCCAATTATAGTGTGAAATTTTAAAGATTATAATGGAAAAAGACTAAAATTCCTTCATCGAGTCTACTTTTATTAGCACGTTTTTCAGTCTGCTTCTAATAGCACGTATTTTAGTTTTGTTAGGTTTTTGCTGTTGTTTCTCTTGCAAGGTGGAAGGGGTGGCATTGGGGTTTGGAGGTGTTGCGACGAAAATGGCAAAAGAGATGGCGGCGCTTTCCATTAAGGGCGGGGAGGATGAGACGTTGCAAATCAATCTGGGAGAGGAGAAGAGTGAGATCGGCGTAGATCTTTGTTTAGTGGGGAGTTTTTTTCATTGCGAACGTAATCTAGTTTCAGGTTATGCATACAACTCTAGCTAATCTGTAGCATCTCCTTGGGGTAATTGTAATTACTCGAAAATTAGTGTTATTAGAAACGGTGGTTTCCGTACCCCATTTTCGATGATCAATTCTGTAAATATTAATAATTAATAGTTAAGAGGTAGTATAAAGTATAATTAAAGTCTGGTCCATTAATTTTTTTGTTTGGATAGTTAATTAATATACAAAGACTAAATTATAAAATTTAATCGCTATGAAATTTTAATTAATTGAGGGACCAATTGAGCAATGAGTTGTAAACCACCAAAAGTGTTAATTAAGCTTAATTTTAATTAAACTTAGGTTAAGTAAGTTAATTGTAATTAATTAAAAACTAACTAAAATATATAAACAAAATTAAAAAGAAAAGAAAGCCATTTTGCTATCATCTTCTCCAAAAAGAACAGAAAAGGGTTTAGAAGTTTTCAACTTTTGACTCTTAATTTGGTGAGTTTGATTTAGTCATTTTCTTATAATTTTTATGTTTTTGAGGTCCTGAGAGCTTGATTTAACTAACTCAAGTACCAATTTGTAAAACTGTGTTAAAAGTTTCTAAAAGTGTCATTGATGACTTCTTAAAGTTTTTGGTGTTAAATGGTTAGATTTTTAGTTTAGATATGAAAAATGACTAGTTTGTAAAGTGAAAATTGTTAGTTTTAAACATAGGGACTAAAGTGCAAGAATTTTGGAATCGAACATCAAATTTGAAAGTTATGGCAAATACAGTTTTAAGGACTAAATTAAATAAAATGTAAAATTTTAGGGACATTCAAAAAATTAAAAAGTTAGACTGATTTAAACATTTAGTGGATTGTTTTAAACTATTTGAAATTGATAAATTGAATTGAATTATTATATAGATCAATATTTGAATCAAACTAAAGATAATCAAGGAAAAGACAAAATTATCGAATAGTCATTGCAATTCAACTTGTCTGTTGATTTTGTCGGGTAAGTTCATATGATGTAATTGTGTTTAAATCTTTATGTATTTAATATTTTGAATCTATGTATGATTTATTGAAATTTGAATTGTTTACAATTTAGTACAAAATATGAGAATTAGACTATATTGTAAAGAAATAAGAATGAACTTAAATGTTGAAATTACCCTAATGAAACTTCGTAAATGTATCATACACATGGATATGGATACAGGCTGATTATCGGTGATTACTGAGCTCCAACATTTGTTGCGGACCCGAAGATACATGTGACACAGGTTTAGCTCAAACAAGTAACCTGATGTAATTTTAAAGGTTTAGCTCGAACGGGTAACTTGACACGATTATATGTTTAGCTCGGACGAGCAACAAATGTGATAGTACTAGTGTATTCGAGTTCATTTACTGAGTTTCATCAAGTAATACGAATAATATGAAATGTTACAAAATGTATTGGATGTTCAATGTGGTATTATCGAATGATTTGAACATAAAGTTTGGATATACATGTATTAATACCTTATCTGTGATTAACATGAGATTGAGATAGTTATTTAAATGATATGTATTGACATATTGTAAATTAGGCACATAATATGATTGATTATATAATGAAACTCACATTGCTGTTGTGATTTGTTATGTTAGGCAATCTTTGTTGAAATAAATAATTTAGTATGTTTAATTATAAATCGAGGTAAGTTATCATTTTAAATACCTATGAACTCGTTACTTTTCTTTTTCTTTGTAGGTTGTTAATTTGCGGAACCTGTCGTTCGGATTAGCTTGGAGACCACACTATCCTACCATAGACTTGGTAATCTATTGATTGTTTTACTCCGATTATGTGGCATGTACATAGGAACTTATATGTTTGTTAACTTTGAATTGATGGTTTAATTATAATCTTGAATAATGATCATATATGTAACTATGCATAATTTGGAAATTGTGTTGGGACCTATGAATGGTATTTAACTTGACATATATGAGCTTAAAATGACATACTTGAATGTCGGTGTGAATGGGTAAAAGCATGATAGTATAAGTGAAGTATGAATAAGCTAAATTGGTAGGTTTGGTGCCAAATTGTGGCATATTTGGTTGATTGAATTTAGAAATGGTTAAACAATTGTTTTGGATGGTATTTTGTTGGTTTTGTGTAGGAATAAATGTGCAATTATGCACCAAACGAGTCAATGGCATAGATGGCTTGAAATATGTATTAAATGGCCTAATTTGTACCAAAAACAGAGCCCTCGTCCCAACGACCACATCTCCTCATCGCAACACTAGTCGACAATATGTGACATCGTGAAGTCAAGTGGCCTAACACCGTGACGTGACAAACTATTTGGCGACGTCACGACATGGAGAAGGTGACGTCACGACTCGTTCTTGAATTTTCAAAACTTATCAAATTGGTCATATTTCATGCTCAGGCCAACAAAAGAGCTTTCGTAAGCTCGATTAAGCCTTGGATTTAGTTGTGAATCATATTATGAATGTGTTTAAGTCATAAATATTTGTTTGATTGATATATTTACTGTATTTTGATGAAAGTTGCTTCAGCAACGAATGTGGAATCCTGTAGTTTAGACTTGGCAATTAGGTCGAGCAAGCGGTGTTACAGTATCGATTACATATCTGGGCAAAAAAAGGTTCATTTTCAGGTTCCATTATGAGATTGATCTTGATAAAGTAGTTGAGGGGAGCCATGGACGTTCAATAACCATCTATTGGTATTTCATAGGCTGAAAACAAGAGAGCATCTGATGCAAGTTCTTTTATACCATGTTGATTTTTGGGTTTAGATTCACAATCTCCTGGTTAGTTTAATGTCTAAAGGTATGGCAAAACAGTATGGTGATTTCCTGGGAAATTTCTTGGATTATGATGCGAAAACCATCAGTATGGATTTTCAGAGTTATATAAGGATACAAGTTAGGATTGATATAAGGGGCCTGTTGAAAAGAAAGAAGAAATTGCTCCAACTTAGAAGAATTGTATCTATACCAGGTTTTAGTATGAGAGACTAACTGTTTTCTATTTCTTGTGTGGGCGAATGGGGCATGTGGAGGGTTTCTATCCTATCAAGATTGTGCATGGGAAAAATGAGTTACCATTTGAATGAGACCTTTCGATTGAGGCATTGCCTAGGAGGGCGATGGTGGCCAAAAGTTGTTAGTTACACGATGAAATGGATGCTCCCTGGGCAATCGAGATGGGGAGTTTTTTCTATAAAGGTGATTCAGTTGATCAAGATAACATCTAGGGCCTTTTTCAAATATATCACTTTAACATCATTTATATTTAATTCACTATCATATATCACTCCAAATAAGCCTTCTATCATAATATTTTATTTCACATATCAATTTATTTTACACTTTATTTTACGAGTTTACCATAAATTTCATAAAATTTACATTTTAGTCCATAAGTAACAAGAGAATTCAAGGGTACTTACCTATCTCCAACCTCAAATCACTTGTTTTCCCTTTCTCCTATCACTTGATTCACTTTCTCAATTTCTTTCTTCAACAACATGTCAAGAACATAAAACTTTTTATGAGAAATCTTTACTTTAACGTCACTTCCATACTTATCTAACAAGATTAAACTTAAAAACATATCAAAACCTTGATATTTGTACCTTGTTCTCTTGATTTCAAATTCTAATTTGTTTTTTTCTCCCCTCCAACATGAACGTAACTTGCCTCTATATGAAACTAGGCTCTCTATATTATTTGTCTATTGATTTTATGAAAAATCTCTAAGAAATTTTGAAGCTTGATTTGGTTAAAAATGGTGGAAAAGGATTAGAATGTAAAGAAATGAAAATTCTTTCTATTATGAATGGTGGGTGACGTTGGTTAAAGAAAGATGGAGAGAATTCTATTCATCTTTCCATTAAAATATCTATTAAATAAAATAGTAAGATAATATAAAAAAAATCTAAATGTAATGATTTTAAAGTAATGGCCACCATTTTATCTCATTTTTCCAACAAAAATGTGATATTTTATTCATAATTATCCATTTAAGAAAATATCATCTTGCCCTTTTAAATCTCTACAATTACATCTTTGATTCATGCATTTTTGGTAAAATTACATTTTTAGTCATTCCTTTTTCTCTTCATTTCAATTTAATCCTCTTATACTTTTAATTTTCAAACTTTTGCCCCAACACTTTTCACTCTCATACTATTTAGTCTATACATTGAATTTGTTTTTCTCAACACACGAGTCTTTTCAATTCCCTCCTGTATCCATCTCCCTCTTCTACTAGCACCATTAATTATTATTTTATTTACTTTAAAATTTGATCACGTATATTCCTGAAGTGACACTATTTCCCAAGTCAAGGGGTTTGAAGGATGTTATATTTCTCCACTTATGAAAACTAGTCTTTCAAATATCTTACAATACAATCAATCAAATCTCTCGAATAAAACTTAAAAGAGCGCCAAATAAAATACAAGAAAAATACAACAAAGTATCCAATTTAGACATTCCAAAAAACTCCACACCAAGTGCAACACAAACAACCTATTTACAGGATAATACCAACGACCTCTTCAATAGTGTTTATCTCTCATTTAAAGTTGGATTTACCACTTGAAATGTATTGAGTAATTATCCCATAACAAGCCTATAAGGATAAGGAGTATCCACGAAAGTTTAAACTTCTCTCCTTCTTCAAGGTTGTCAATTGAAGGATAATGCTCACTACACGAAGTAAGACTAAATTACTTCCTCATTTGTTGTTCAACAAAATTAAGTCATAAGACATCTCATTGAAAAATTAAACTTGTCAACTTAAAAACTTTAACCGCACCAAAACTGTTGTTCAAACATAAAGTCTAACAAAAGAAACAATCAAAATTACCATAGAATACTAGTAAATCTTTTATTCGCAATCAAACAACACAACTCAACTTAACAAAACTAACAAGCAATTCTCATATCAGAATTAAATTTTATTTCCAAAATTTTCCCAATTATTAAACTAACCATAATATCTATAAATATCAAAATCCATTTTAATATTAATTATTACTAGAGTATTCATGGAGTACTTTAAAAAATAGAGAGAAAACGCTTTGATTTCAATCAATCCTCTACCATTGTCGCCTTTTTTTTTTTCCCTTTTAAAAAGTTGTCTTTCATTTTTCGCTTCCATAACAGAATAAAAAATCGTTATTAATAAAATTGATGAAAATTAATCTTTTAAAAACCTGAATCAACTAATATGGATGCAATTAAATCTCTCATTTTCATAAGCCCATCGAAAAATCCTATCTAACTCAACTTAATTTCCCCTAAAGTTGATTCCTAAGGATTTCTCATTACGCACCCAAATCCTCTCAAAGATTATCAAAGAAACACCAGAAATCAAACTCTTTCCTCCCCAACGATAATTAGGAGTGATGGGGGAAGATGATGACACCAAAAATCTTTTTGTTGGATAGGAAAGCATGAAAAAAAGAAGAGAAAACCACACTCACCTCTCTTGAATGGTTGATTCTGGCACAAAGAAGAAGAAAATATGAAAAGAAAATCTCCCTCCCCTTTCTCTTCTCTTTGATCAGCATTGGAAAAGAAGAGATTACAAAATTTCAGTCTACTTTTCGAGAATAATAACAAAAATAACCCTTGAATTATTTACCACATAAACCCCTCATTTTCTTTCTTTGATAAAATTTATGCCTTAGACTTGTTACCAATTTAACTCTTCTTACAAAGTAGTCCATATCCCAACTAACAAATTTTCAGTCTTAACTAGTTTAATAAAAATTCTGAATGAACGATATTATTCGAAACAATATGGTATTAGTTCCTGGGAAACCTCTTGGTATATATTTTGGAATGTCATGAATTTCGATATGGAATTTTCAGGTGTTACAATAATTCATGAATTTTTGTCTTGTTTGTAAAATTGAAATTTAATTTTAAGAATATACTCTTTTCATTTTTAATTTTCAAAATTTAATACAAATTGTTAACGTTATTAAATTTTAGCTTATATGTCAAAAAAAACCTTTAAGAAAATGCAAAAAAATCAATTAAGCCCCTATATTAATTTCATATCCAATTAAGCACACGTCGTTAACTAAAATAATCAATTAAGCCTCTCTATTAATGATTTTCGTTATTGATCACGTTGACCATTAAAATAAATTGACGGACCAACTAGATAGTGACATGTGGTAGCTTATAGTTTAGTCTAATATTCTTTCTCATAAAAATGATTAAAAAATATTAAAAATTATAAAAAAGAATTAAAAATAAATATATTAAATATTAAAAATATTAAAATTAATATAAACTTATTAAAATTATAAAAAATATAAAAACTTAAAAATATTATAAAATATAAAAAATTTAATAAATTATGAAAATATAAAATTAATAAACTTATTTAAAATTAAAAAAGAACGTATTAGAATTCTTAAAAATAATAAAAATTAAAAAAATATATACAAAAATATTAAAATTGATATAAACTTATAAATATTATATAAAACAAAAAACTTAAACTGGACCGATTAGCCAAAAATTGACAAGGGTACCGGTTTGAGAGAAGCCATTAGACCGGTTAACTTGGGAACTAAGTGGTTGAACCGATTTTTTGTTCTTTTAATATTTTTTTTATCAAACTAAAATTTTATTATCCAACTATTAACATACATCAAAATTAAATATTTTGATCAAGGTTTTCAAAATTGAATCGGTGGTTGAATCAATCAGGTCACGGGTTTGCCAATTCGACTTTGTCCAGTTTAGTTAAGTAAAAAAAATAAAAAAAATCGATTCAATCACCCGGTTTCTAGGTCAACTGATCTAATGGCTTTATCTGGACCGATACCCTTGCAAATTTTGGTCTAATCGGTCCAATCGATTGATTCGATCTAATTCAAGTTTTTATGATTTTTTTTTATAATTTTTATAAGTTTATATCAATTTTAATAAATTTTATTTTATTTTTATAATTTTTATGATTTTTATAGAATTTTAATATGTTTTTATAAAAAATTTTAAATATTTTATTACTTTTATATTTTTTATAATTTATTAGAATTTTGATAATTTTAATAATATTGAAAATATTTATAAGTTTATATCAATTTTCATATTTTTAAATATTTAATAATTCTTATAATTTTTTGATAATTTTTTTGAATTTTTTCCCTATTTTTATGATTTTTAATAATTTTTTATAGAAAAATATTAGATTAAACTAGAAGCCGTCACATGTCACCATTTGATTAGTTTGTCAATTTATTTTAACAATCAACGTGGTCAATAATGAAAACTGTTACCGGAGAGGCTTAATTGATTATTTTAATTATCGACTGGAGCTTAATTGGATGCAAATTTAATACAAAGACTTAATTAAATTTTTTTTTGCATTTTCTTAAAGACTTTTTTGACATATAAACCTTAAATTTTTTTATTAATTAGTATGACATTTTAAAATAAAAAAATCATTTGATAGCAATGTAAATAAAAAGATGATGTTATAATGAATTTGAGTTTAATAAAATAATTTTAAGAATTTAAATTTAAAATATGAAAAATAGAGGACTAAATTCCTAAAATAAAAAAATAAAAACTAAAATTTAAATTTATAAAAAAAAAGCAAAAAAGGAAACAAACATAACAGTATTGGCAGTAGTACCTAAGGTGCTTAATGAAAAAGAAACAAAAGCCCAAGGTTGGAAACATATAGACCCACAGAGGGATAATAATAATAAATAGTACTAATATTTACAATTTCAAAAATTGAAAAAGAGATCGGACGGCAATGCAATGCTCACTGGAATCTGAACTCACAGACAAGAAAAGGGAAGAAGCAAAAGCGAAGAGGTTCTTAGCTACTTCTTCTTACTAGTAGTACTAGGAAACCTTATTTTTCTATCCTTTTAGTTTTTCTCTTTAAAAATAAAATCTTTATTTTCCGCTACTGCTACTGCTAGATGTTAAAGATGAGGGACTATTCTGGTTTAGATAGATAATCGCTGCCCTAGAATTTGATGGGAGCTGATATCCGCCATACTTAGGGCTTTCTTTAAGAGCTAAATAAAAGATATGGATGGTGGGCGGAGGATAGCCGTCAGCCCAAGGCCTTGCAGCGGACGGAGAATACTCGCATCTAAGAAAAGAGGGAGACCCGATGCCTTCGTTAACAGTGTCAAGAAACTTCAACGAAGAGAAATCTGCTCTAAGCCGCACCGTGCTTTCTCCGTCACCAACGCCCAGGAGCGCTTCCGTAACATCCGCTTGCAGGTTCTTTCTTTTTTTTTTTTTTTTAACTTACTTGCCCTAACTTTTATTTTTTATTTTATTATTTATTGCGCTAATTTTCGCTTCTGCATTTAAACCTTAGCTTGACGCTTCACATCCTTTTCCTATTCATTTTTCAAAATTAAAATACGAATAAAATTTTGAACATTTTAACCCTAGTTGCAAATTTGTGGAAGGGAACGAAGGAAGCTCTTAGCTTTGCATCATTAATATGTTCAAATTGGTTTTGTACATATTGTCCATTTAAGAGTTTCTGCTTCAAGCACTTGTTTGTTTCTATAATAAACAACTAGAGTAGCTGGAGCGCCGACAATTTTCAATTTTGGCTTTATGAGATTTTGCTCTGCAAACCTGATGCACTTTCGTTGTTGTATCAAAAGATTTCTGATGTTGAATTTAAAATTTCCATGAATGATAATTAGTAAAGTTTTACTTGAGAAATTTTGGAGTAAGAAATGTAGGAGAATACCTTGGGCTGGTATCAAGATATAGGTGCCTTGTCTACATTTGATGGTATTCTGACTAACATGTTATCTTTAAAAGCGATTCACCTTTGGTTTACATGTATGAAGTAGGAGAGTAGAAAAGGACATCTCTTCCTCTCATTTAGTTGGAAGTCTATCAACTAAAAGATCAGTTTCCAAGTCTGTTACTCATCTAGCCTCTGTGTATTACTGTTCTACTTGAGCTTGCTTATTAGATTTGGTTATATTTTGCGTAACATACAGGAGGAATATGATACTCATGATCCAAAAGGACATTGTTCAATGGTATTACCATTTCTGAGGAAGAGATCAAAGATTATAGAGATCGTTGCTGCACAAGACATTGTATTTGCTCTTGCTCAATCTGGTGTATGTGCGGCATTCAGTCGAGGTAGGATCCTTGTTTCACACTTCTAATCTTATTTGGATGGGCTTTTCTATTTCTGTTTGGATTGAAAATGAGAATAGGAATCTTGATGTTTTATTGTTCCTGGGTGCAGAGACTAATCGAAGAATATGCTTTCTAAATGTCACTGCTGATGAAGTTATACGAAGCTTGTTTTACAACAAAAACAATGACTCGCTTATCACAGTCTCAGTTTACGCTTCTGACAACTTCAGCTCCTTGAAGTGCAGAAGCACGAGGATTGAGTATGTCATTTTTTTTAAAACCTCTTTACAACCTTAAAAGAAGAAAAGTGGGAAAAAAGACTCAAATAAAGAGATGAAATACTGCATCTAGACATTGTAATTTGTAATGTTCATGTGTTTTCTTTCTGAAACAATTCGGTTTTATGGGCAGATACATTCGAAGAGGTCAACCTGATGCTGGTTTTGCACTTTTTGAATCTGAATCACTGAAGTGGCCTGGGTTTGTGGAGTTTGATGATGTAAATGGGAAGGTACTCACATATTCAGCACAGGATAGGTAAGTAGTCATCCATATGAATGTACCTTCATGTTAAACTATAATAGTTGGATCCATAACTAGATTCATGAGTTTGATGTATTCTGTTTTTATCTTTTGCTCAGTATATACAAGGTATTTGACCTCAAAAATTATACGATGTTATACTCCATATCGGATAAAAATGTTCAAGAGATTAAGATCAGGTAATGCTCCTTTTACGATGGTTATATCTCCTTGCTACAAAAGTAAAAATTCATTCAATGATGGGAAAACAGAAACCTATATGATATTTTTATCTTCTATTTCTATCAATATTTGGTAATTTAGTCTCCTTATAGTTGTTTTTTGTACAACTTGCTTTCTACTTCCTAAAAAGTAAAATCAAATGATAGATAGCAAAAATTGGGGTAAAATGAGATTAAAACATTGTAGAATAACAGTTTGATAGGATTGAAAAAAATATAAACAATCATTTTTGTTCTCCAGAAGAATTATAGTTTTGTAATAAGTATCGTTTAGTCTAAACAAGCTTTCATCTTTCTCATGGAATCAAAAGAAAAGTACTAATTAACAATCAAATGGGATCTTGTTTGCTTCTCGTCACTGTATGTAATTGACTTTGTTTCATTGTATGATTTTTGACAGTCCAGGGATCATGTTATTGATTTTCACTAAAGTTGGCGGCCATGTTCCTCTTAAGATTCTCTCAATAGAGGATGGTACCGTTCTCAAATCTTTTAGCCACCTTCTTCACCGGAATAAGAAGGTGGATTTCATCGAACAGTTCAATGAAAAGCTTCTTGTGAAGCAGGAAAATGAAAACCTTCAGATTCTTGATGTAAGTATCTTTGTCAATACGTTGCAATCTTATTCATTTGATAAAGCCTAAAAATGAAAATCTAATCTATTATCATACAGGTACGCAACTCTGAGCTAACAGAAGTTAGCAAAAATGAATTTATGACCCCATCAGCATTTATATTTCTGTATGAGAACCAGTTATTCCTGACATTTAGAAACCGGACAGTGGCTGTCTGGAACTTCCGTGGAGAACTTGTAACTTCATTTGAGGATCACCTGTTGTGGCATCCTGACTGCAACACTAATAATATATACATCACAAGTGATCAGGATCTTATCATCTCTTACTGCAAGGCTGATTCTGATGATCCATTGTCTGAAGGAAATGGTTTGTTTTTTCATTCTTTGAACTTTGTATTTCTTATGTTCTTTCTTTCCTGTGTCTCCTTTTATTCTGGTAACGTTTTTCTTAGATTGCATCTTACATCACTCTTCCTCCTTTAGATAACTACATCACTTGTGAGGTTTTATATCTAGTTCCTGGCATGGCAGGGTCCATTAACATCAGCAATATATTGACTGGAAAATGCCTCGCTAAAATAAGGGCAAGTAACGGTTTCCCAGTGGAAAAGCAGTGTAGCTGCTGTGATGTCGAGTGTGGTTGCAGGTCAAAGGTGCAAAGCAGTTCATCTAGAATTAGAAGCACGGTGGCAGAGGCATTGGAAGATATCACTGCTCTTTTTTATGATGAAGAGCGCAATGAGATCTACACGGGGAATAGGTATGGTCTAGTTCATGTGTGGTCTAACTGACGGTTTGATTTTCAGTAGGAATTTTATGTAGTTTTGACTTTGGTGGAGGTTGAGTTGGTTGTGAACGGGAATTGCGAGTCTTATGAAACTGTACCATTATTATTTAGTGTTAATTGTATCAATTCATTGGGCTCCTGTTTCTGGTTTTGAATCAAGTCCTACACCTTTATAATTTATTCTGTAATTTTGGCCCTGTGTGGGACTGTTGTTTTATATACTGTATTATTATTTTGCCTCTGTATGTCACCACAAGGGCTATAAATGAATGCAGCATTGTTTCGATTATCTCACTAGATAAATGAAATGAACAAAATCTTCAGGCATGTTTGTTAAACAGTCGGATATTAATAATGCATGTTTAGTATATATGTTAATGGATAAACCTGTTTATGTTTGTTCAAAATTTATTTATCTTGTCTGAAATTTAAGATGATACTGGTTCAAACTTTGGTATCGCTTTTCCCTTTTCCCATTTTTCCCATTACAAGAAATTATAAAAAAAAAACTTATTTAAAAAATTATTTAAAGCTTGTTTATTATTTTATTATTATATAATTAATAATAAAATATATTTTTAAGTTTTAGTACTCGTCAAATATATAAAAAATAGTCTTAATATTTTTTATTTTTAAAAATTTAATTATTTTTTTTTTGGACTTCAAATTTCTTGTTCAATTATTAATATTGTTGCTATTAAATTCACAAGATAAAGTAAGATTTTCTCCCTAAACTTGTTGACTTTATTGTAAGATTTTCTCCCTAAACTTGTTGACTTTCCTTATTTTGGTCTCTTAATAGTTTTGTCTAGAATTTGGTGGTTTTTTCTATTTTGGTCTTTCAACTTTGAATTTGAATTTGTTATGGTACGATGATGGGAATATTTCAATATTTTTTTATAAAAAAGTATAATTCATTCATATTTTTAATATTTTTTGTTTTATTAATTTTATAATATATATATTTTAAATATGATTATGTGGCATAATTTTAGTATGTTACATCAACATTTTGGAATGGTATTTAAGTTCAAAGATTAAATTGAAAAAAAAAATATTATCAAGTTGGATTAATATAGACAAAAAAAGTTTAATGACCAATTTGAAAGAAAATTGTCGAACTTAAAGATTAAATGTTTGTGGAAGTTTAATGTTCAAAAACAACTACATTTAATTTGAAAGATAAATTACTAATACATAATCTTAAACAAACAAACACAAAGCATAATTCTAAACTTTTAATGAACATAAATAAACTAAAAATAATAAACAAATATGAATAGAGGTTGGTTACATTCATTTAGTACTGTAACCATCACTTATCTCTACCCTTTGATTATCAAAGAGTGTACATTCTCTCCGCTTTTCTTCTGCTTATTCCAAAAACACCAAGCTCTAAAGTTACTTAAGAATCCCATTGCCTGCTACTCCAAAGTCATGCCCTTCATCACTAAAAACAACAGGGAGGACATTACTGTGCATCTTGTTGAGGGGATCTACTCTTTCGGGAGAAATATTTGAAGTATTGTATGTCGAGTAGCCAATCGGATTCTAACAATGGTCGGTATTGTCCTCGAGTCATAGCGGGGTTTTGTCTCCTATCTTTGTTGAGACGCTTACGTCTCCGTACTTTAGCTCCCTTAAAAATGAAAAAAAATTGTTTAATCCCTTAAAAATGATACATAATAAGCTTATATTTTGATCTACGAAAAAGTTATAATTAAATTTCGACCCTTACTAAAAAAGTTTCTAGATTCGTCCCAGTTAAATATACCCCTTGGTGCGAGTCTTGCCGTGTCCTAAGAAGCTACCTGAACAGAGATGAAGCCAAAAGTTTATCTTTTGAGGGACCAAAATTAAGTTATAAAATTTTAAATGGGTCGAAAGTATAATTTTATTTTTGTATATGCTTGTTATTTTAGAATTTTAAAACGATTAAACTGAAAATTTTCATCTTTGGAGGGGCCAAAGTGTATTTTTACCATTAAACTAACTTATAATTTTAAAAACTTAAAGGGACTAAAATGGCCATTTTAATAGGGGGCAAGGCCCTTGCTTGTCTCTCATGGCACGATCCCTGACCCTGAACATTTCCCAAAATGTTGGAAAAGCTACTAGTATTTACTTGCCAAAGACCAATGAGAGAACTCTAATGAAATGAGGAAGAATATGACAAAAATAGCTTACCTTCTAGGGGCTTGGAGGTTTTTCCTATTTTTATTTCTCGGTTTAAGCTAGTGATGGAAATAAGAGAGGGTAGGTAGCTAGTTTTCATTACTCATTGGCTGACTATGATGATTGCCCTCACTCGAAAGCTGTTTCCAATAAGATTGTTTTCAACATTCCCCCCACCATTAGAGTTGAGCTTATGGTTAAGCCTCTTAATTCATAGCCCATTTTTTTTTTTTAAGAAAGCAAATAGGCGAGCTTTAAGACGTTCTTTAATCCTTGTTGTACTTTCGGGTTGGACTCCAGTCAATAGTAAGCAAGTTAGGTGTACATTTGGGAACCTTGAAGTTTTTTATGGTAAGATGCTAATGTATCTAGTTGATTTATAGAAAGTTGTCCCACAACAGCCTTTAGAAGAATAAAGAATCCTTTTTTTCATTTTAGGCTTGGGTTGACCCCTCATAGTTCATCACATTCAACAATAAATTCTCAACCTGAATCCCAAACTATGTTTTTTGATGGAAACTAAAAGTAGGATAATATTTTGGCTTTAGTTAAGAAGTGGGGTATTCAAATCTAGGTATGATTAACACATGATGAAACATGTTGGAACATTTTTTAGATTATATATAATATTTCAACAGTTGCAAATGAAAAGTTATAAGTAACCAAAAATTATTTCATTTGGTAAATTGATCAAGAGTTGTCAGTATTCATAGTAATAAGTTATGTTACTTGATTATTAGCAAAAAGTTATGATTATTCAAGTAATATGTAATGAAAAATTGTGTTCATTCTTAATAGATATGACTATTCATATAAGCATTTGTTGAATAGTAATGTCTCTATGAAGAGATGTAAGAACTCCTATGAATAGGAGTGAACTTTCATTTGTATGACGCACTAAAAATTGAGAAGCAAAAGTTCATTCCATTCTCTCACCATCTTTTATATTCAAATATTGTTCTATAAAGAATTATTGCAGAAGTTCTTTAGAGAATTTATATTCTTGCTATGCTCCGCTCAATGTTCAGTGGACTGCTTCCGTTAGTGCAAAACATAAATAACCATTGGACTTCATTGTATCCTCGAACTTCATTTTCCAGTAACTCTCTTGTACACCAAAATATAAGTGGAGGAGAATAAAATCTTAAAGATAGTGGCATGGTTCTCATGAGTTTATTTTATCCCTTACACCAACAAATTTACGGTTCTATTTTTGCAATTTATGAGTAATTAAAGAAGGTGTGTTTGTTTACCGCACATTCACATGGCACTATATGCATAATACTATGATGATGGTGTTGAAATATGTGAAACCCATATATATTGGGGATATATTTAAAAAAAATTTTAGGTAGATAAATCTTATTTAGGTAGATAAGTTTTATTCATATTCTAGGAATATTTTATTTTATCTTTTAGTAGTTTATTAGAATAATGGAATTATTTTCCCTTATGTTTTAGTAGTTTATTAGAATAAAGGAATTATTTTCCCAGTTAGGATTAGGACTCTTTTCTCTATTTAAGTTCAATTCTTTAGTTAATAAAAAATAAAACAATTTTATTAAATGCTCTCTTGAAAACTTTCATGGTATCAGAGCTAAGTTAAATCTCTAGTAACATCATGGTTAAAACAACTTTCACTGGAGATAAGAGGTCCAACAATCAAACAGAGGAAGAAAGTTCTATCGTTGAAACAACTACCGAGAGTACAATGACTTAAGGGACAGAGGCGTTTCTCCTTTCTTTTCAGCTAACATTTCACAAGCTGAATGGCAAGAATTATCTAGAATGGTCGCAGTACGTAAAATTAGCAATTGATGGGCGCGACAAGCTAGGTCATTTAACTGGATAAGTCAAGCAACTACAGGTGGGCGATCCAAAGATGAGAAAGTGGAGGTCAGAAAATTCTATGATAATTGTATGGCTTATTAATTCAATGGAAGTATCCGTAGGTAAACCTTTTCTTTTTCTCCCGACTGTTAAAGATGTTTGGGACATTGTGAAAGACACCTATTCAGATTTAGAAAATGCTTCACAGATCTTTGAGTTAAAAATAAAACTCTGGAAAGCTAGGCAAGGGGAAAAGGAAGTTACCTTTTATTATAACGAGATGATGTCTCTTTGGCAAGAATTGGATAAATGTTATAATGATGAATGGGAGTGTCCTGTAGATGGTGTAAAAGCTATGAAAAAAAAAAGAAGAGAATGAACGAGCTTATTTTTTTCCGGTTGGTTTAAATAAAGAATTTGATGAAGTGAGATTTCAGATATTAGGAAAAAAAAATCGCTTCCAAAACTCAGTGAGATTTTTTCTGAGGTTAGAAGAAAGAAGGCAAGGAGAAAAGTAATGTTAAGGCCAATGTTTGAAGCTAATGATGATAATTCTGCTCTTGTAACTATTAAAAATAATGATGATAGTGAAAAAAGGAAAAAAAACCTTGGTGCGATCACTGCAAAAAATATTGGCACACTCGAGAAATATGTTGGAAGCTCTATGGAAAACGACGATGGAAGAAAAAAGAGTGGCAATGGTCATGGTTCACAGTCAGGGGATAGCAAAGCTTTCCAAACAACTAATTAAAATTATGAGGGCCAAAGTTCTCTAGGATAGTCTCCATTAATTAAGAAACAATTAGAGCATCTACACAAGCTTTTTCAATCACACAGTTTCGGATGAATTCTTTTGTTCAACTCATCCAATAACCTTTCTTCCTGTTTTGCCTAACCAGGTACTGATTTTTCTGTTTTTTTCAGTGTCAAGCCTTGTAAAACAAACGCGTGGGTCGTTGATTCTAGAGCTAGTGATAACATGACTAGTTGCTATTTTCTTTTTTTAACTTACACACCTTGTGCAGGAAACAAAAAGATTAATGTAACAGATGGGTTGTTCTCGAAATAGCCGAGAAAGGCACTGTTAAAATTTTATCTTTCTTGGTTTTACATTGTAACAGCTTATTTTTAGTCAAATCGGAATAGTGGTTTCGGGACCACAAATTCGAGGTTGAAAATTTCTTTTATTATTAAATTGAAGTCTACAGCATGATGGTATGCTTGTGTGAAAATTTCGTTAAGAAATTTTATCGTTTGAGTGCTTAATTTAATAAAAAGGACTAAATCGCGTAAAGTGTAAAACTTGAGTTCTATTAGCTAAAGGTATCTAATAGCTATGGAATATTCAAGTGGAGGTCCTTATGTGGTAATTAGCCCATTTATAAAGTTAGTGGACTTTCTTGGACAGGTATTATGTGATTTTCATGTTTTATAACCAAGGTTAAAAGGTGTAAATTAATAAAATAAATTAAGTAAAATAAAAAAAAAACTTGGATATCATATTTCTCCATCCTCTTCCACCGAAAATTAACAAAATAAACACCATGTTTGAAGCTTGAAATTTTGGCTAGGTTTTATCCTTGCATGTAAGTTCATTTTTGTTCCGTTTTTAATGATTTCTATGTTTTTGATATCGTTGCAGCTTAATCTAGCTAGCCCAGGGACTATTTTGAAAAATTTTTAAAGGTTTAGGGTTTTTGCATTGATGAATCTATGTTTATTTTGATGTTTAATGATAGAAAATGTATGGTTGTTGTTAGATAAATAACATTTGTTAAGTTATTTTTAGTAAAATGTCCAAATAGGGATTAAATTGTGAAATGTGTAAAATTCATGGTTGAATTGTGAAATAAATGAAAAATGTGGGTTGCTAAGGACTTAATTGAAATTCAGCTAGCATGGGAATATGTTGAATTGCATGAAATTAAATTTTTATGAGATAAGGACTAAATTGTAAAAATGTTGAAATAGGGGCAAAAGTGTAAGGTTGCCTTAATGTGTATTTTGCACTAAATTGACTAGAGTGATGATTAAATAAGTTAATTTTGATTACATTTAGATCGGGGAAAAACAAAGTATCAGATTAATCGATTTATTTCGCCATTTTTGCAATCGAGGTAAGTTCGTATATAATAAGCATTATTATATTTGTGTTTTAAATGCTTTGATATTGCATAAATTGTGAATACGACCTTGCGGATATATTCGACGATGATTCAAAAAATGTGAAATCCCGGTTGAACATTAGGAATAGATTATGATACGAATGACATGTCATTAGGGGTTATGTGATTGGGTGTTGGTCCGTACGTTCTACCGGTGGCTGAGTTATCCTACATGTGTTGTGGATTCTTATCAGCTTGTGTGAGTAGCACCGTGTAGCTTCGTCATGACTGTCAGTTTGTATGAGCAGACCCGTTGATAGCTCGAGAGTGAACATTATATGTGATATGAGATTGAGATAGCTTCGGCTATATATTTGGCACTTAGTGTGCGAGATTCCCTGGTGTCCGATAGTATTTCGAATGGTTCAACGGGTATATCGAAGATATGAAATGGTAAAAAATAGATACGTATCAGTACAGGTATGTAAGGAAACTATATAAGCATCGAATATGGAAATTGTGAGTTCATGGTTAATTATGTGATTGAATACATGATAACAACGTAGTTAAATGTTTTGTAGCATGTTATGTTCATATTATGGAATGATAATTGAATGGTGAGCTTTGCTTATTATTTTATATGAGCTTACTACGCTTTATAGCTTACTTTGTTTATTTTTTCATGTTTTATAGTGAAATCAAAGCTAACTCAGATTCGGGAATGGTCGGAGATCTCATCACACTATCAAGCTATCACTTTGGTACTTTTGATTTTATGTTTTGGTTATATGGCATGTATAGGAGTTTGATCATTTTGGTACATATGTAATAGTAATGAATTTAGCCATTTGAGTTGGCTTGTAATTGTTTAATGTTTGGTTTGGTATATAGCCATGAGAGTTGGCTTTTTTTGGTTGATTTGGATGTGTATATATTTGTGCAAATGCTCTTGTTATGTGCTTGATTATGGATATGTGATGCTAGTTTGTATTTGGTAATTACGAGTACTAAATGGTTGAGAATTGAATTTGGTATGTTTGTGAGATTACGCCAAATAATGCATGTTTGAAAAGTGTCCATCTAGTTGATTTATGAATGTGAATTTGGTATAAATTGAATGACATATTGTGATATTGTGCCTTGTTGTTTTTGGTATTGAAATGGTATATATCATCTTGGTTGAGTACCTATTTATGCCATATTTTGGTGCCATTTGGTTTGATGTAGGTGTATGCAAAATTGGGTGGCAAAATGGCTTTGTAAATAGCCTATTTTTGTCCACAAGGGTAGAGACACGGGTGTGTGTCTCAGCCGTATGTGATACACGGTCAGATTACACGGCCGTGTGTCTTTTGGTGTTGAATTAAAAATCAAGTCAGTATGCTCTACACGGCTTAGCACACGGGCGTGTGACTTGGTCGTGTGGCATAAGCCAGTATACCCTACAAGTTTAGCACGACATAGCACACGGCCTGGCACACGGGCGTGTAAGGTCATTTGGAAGGGCACATGGATTGGTCACACAGGAGTGTGGTTGGTCGTGTGACTCAAGTCAGTGAGTTACACGGGTCGGACACAGGTTGGGACACGGCCATGTGATCCCATTTCGAATGTCCACACGACCTGTGACACGGGCGTGTCTTTGGCTGTGTGAGACACACGGCCAGAACATACGGGCGTGTGTCCCCTATATTTTACAAAATTTTCTGAGTGTTCCAAAAGTTTCCTAAGTTATCGGTTTAGTCCTAAACCACCCCGAATGCATGTTTTGGGCCTCATAGGCTTGTATTAGGGACATGATTAATGATTATGAATGACTTGTATTTGAATTTGATAATTGTATGGGAAGTGTATACTCGGTTGTGTAATAAGTCCGGTAATTCTTCATAACCTTATTCCAGCGACGGATACGGGTGAGGGGTGTTACATACATGATGTTTTACATATGCCAAATCTAGCTTGTAATCTCATATAGGTCAGTAAATTATCCCAGTCTTCTAATTGTCATGTTATATTTGACTACTCTATGTGTAAATTTTAAGACATGGTCTCAGGGAGGATGATTGGCAATGCTAAAGAATCTGGTGGAATTTACTTTCTTGACGACGACCATTTAAGTTAACCAACAACTACTTTAAGTTTAAATTCAATTTCTGGTTTTGATAAGGTTATGATTTGGCATTATAGGCTTGAACATCCCAATTTTTACTATTTAAGATATTTGTTACCTGATCTATTTAAAAATAAAAAGTCTTTCTTCATATCACTGTGAATTTTGTGAATTGGCTAAACATCATCGGTCATTCTTTCCACCTCAAAAATATAAAGCTTCCAGACCTTTTTCGTTAATTGATAGTGATGTTTGGGGACCTTCAAGAGTCTTAACTTTTTCAAGAAAACGTTGGTTTGTCACTTTTATTTATGACCATACTCGTATTTGTTGGGTGTTTTTATTAAAATATAAGTTTAAAGATAAAAAAGTGTTTCAGTCTTTTTATGCTATGGTGAAAACACAATTTGGTGTGAAGATAAAAGTATTTTTGAGTGAGAATGGTGGGGAATTTTTTAGTGACCAATTAGGTGTTTTTTTAACCAAACATGGAATAGTTCACCAAAGTTCTTGTACAAATACACCACAACAAAATGGGATTGTAGAAAGAAAAAATCGACATCTTTTAGAAGTAACTGGAGCCTTGATGTTCACTAGTCAGGTTCCACGTTATCTTTGGGGTGAAGCCTTGTTAACAGCTACATATCTTATTAATAGAATGCCAAGTAAAACTCTAAACTATAGAACTCCTTTTCGTCTCTTTAAAGATAACTTTCCTAACTCTAAATTGATCACAGATTTATCGCTTCGAGTTTTTAGGTGTAGTGTTTTTGTTCATCTTCACAAACAAGGTAAACTAGATCCTAAAGCAAAAAAAAATGTGTCTTTGTTGGCTATACTTCTAATAAAAAGGGTTACAAATGTTATGGTCCAATTGATAGAAAGATTATTGTTACCATGGATGTTACATTTGTTAATATGCAATCTTATTTTGATTCTAATCTTCAGGGAGGGTATTATAGTAAGTAAGATTCTATAATTGATTAAGAAAAGATTAGGAATACAACATAAGGTTTCTAATAATGAGGAAGGCGAATTTATGATTAACACAGAAATTAATGACGTTAATAAAAAAGATTATGAAGGTGTAGAGTCTGATCATGAGAATAAAGAACAAACAAAGGAGTTAATTGTTTACTCAAGAAGAAATCGAAATCAAGAAAGTGGAATCCACCAGATTCATCACCAAGAATCCAACCCGTAAGATCTTGTCAAAAGTCTAGGTAAAGCTCATAATCTAGCCAATGAATTTTCTGATTTAGATATTCCAATTGCTAAAAGAAAAGGTGTTAGAAATATTGTCAAATATTCCATGTCTAACTTTGTATCTTATAAAGCCTTGTCTTCTACATTCTCAGCCTTTGTTTCGTGTCTCGATACTGTGAAAATACCCAAAAATGTGAAAGGTGCTTTACAAGTTCCTGAGTGGAAGGAGGCTATTTTAGAGGAGATGCGCGCTTTTGAAAAAACAGGTACATGGGAAATAGTGCAATTATCTGGAGGAAAAAAAAACAGTGGGCTGTAAATGGGTGTTCACGACCAAATTCAAACTGGATGGATCTTTAGATAGATACAAAGTCCTGTTGGTGGCTAAAGGGTACACTCAAACATACGGGATAGATTATCTTGAAACATTTGCTCCAATAGCCAAATTAAATTCTGTTAGAGTTCTTTTATCAATTGCTGTTAATCTTGATTGGTTTTTTACAGCAGTTAAATGTGTAGAATGCTTTCCTAAATGGGAAACTTGAAGAAGAAGTTTACATGGATCCTCCTCTAGGTTTTGAAGGAAAATTTGGAACTCGAGTATGTAAACTCAAGAAATCTTTGTATGGTCTAAAGCAGTCTCCTCAAGCTTGGTTTTAGCGATTCACTCAAGTTGTTAAAAAACAATGTTACTCACAAGGGTAAGCTGATCACGTAATGTTCTATTGACATTCACAAAGAGGTAGAATAGCAGTTATTATAGTTTATGTCGATGATATCATTCTTACAGGAGATAGTGTTGATGAAATAAGGCGTCTCAAGGAGCATTTAGCATTGGAGTTTGAGATCAAAGACTTGGGTCATTTGAAATACTTTCTTGGAAAGGAAGTTGCTCGATCAAAGAAGGGTCTTGTGGTCTCTCAGAAAAATATGTGATTGATCTTTTAAAAGAGGTCGGGATGAGTGGTTGCCGCCCAGCTGACACACCAATTGATCCAAATGCAAAATTCGAAAATAAAAAAGGTTGATTAGTTTATAAAAGGCAGTACCAAATATTAGTTGGTAAGTTAATTTACTTATTACATACAAGGCCAGACATAGCTTTTGCAGTGAGCTTAGTGAGTCAATTTATGCATTCCCCAATAAAGGAACATGAAGAAGCAGTGTTTCGGATTCTAAGTTACTTGAAGAGTTCACCTAGAAAGGGCTTATTCTTTAATAAATCCGAACAAAGAGGAATTGAAGCTTATACAAATGTAGATTGGGCAGGCTCAATAACAGTTAAAAGATCTACATCAGGATACTGTACATTTGTTTGGGGAAATCTTGTGACTTGGCGAAGCAAAAATCAAAGTGTTGTAGTAAGAAGAAGTGCATAGGCTGGGTTTAGACCAATGGCTCAAGGAATTTGTGAAATGATGTGGTTAAAAAGAATTATGGAAGAGCTGACAATGAAGTTATATTGTGATAGCAAGCTGCCATTAGTGTTGCTCACAACCCAGTCCAACATGACGGAACTAAACATGTTGAGATTGATAGACACTTTATCAAGGAGAAGATTAAAGAAGGCCAAGTGTGCATGTCGTTTGTTCCTTCAAAACAACAGATTGCTGACATGCCTACCAAGGGGCTCTCTAAGACAAGCTTTGATTTTCTTGTAAACAAGTTGGGTATGAATATATATGCACCAACTTGAGGGAGGGTGTTGAAATATGTGAAACCCATATATTTTAAGGATATATTTTAAATTTTTTAGGTAGATAAATGTTATTTAGGTAGATAAGTTTTATTCAAATTCTAGGATTATTTTATTTTATCTTTTACTAGTTTATTAGAATAAGGGAATTATTTTCCCAATTAGGATTAGGACTATTTTCTCTATTTAAGTTCAGCTCTTTAGTTAATAAAAAATAGAGCAATTTTATTAAATGCTTTGCATCGAGGTCAGTGATTATATCATTAACTTAGAAATCTTTATCGCGAGAAAAGGTATGTTAAATTTATTGTTTTACTCGTGTTGCATTAAATTAGATTTCAATGGTTAAGTTATACTGGTATTTATTATATTATGCAAAAAGTATGATTGTCTCGTGGATTATTTATTTAAAGGAAATGAAATGCTAGTTTATCATATGCATGATATTTTACCATGCATAATTATTAATGATATTTTTTATACAAAGTATAACAAGGAAGGAAGACTGTAACAACCCGTTTTCAGTGAAATCGGAACAGTAGTTTCGGGACCATAAATTCGAAGTCAGAAAATTTATATTATTATTATATGTTCTACTGTATAATAGAAATACAATATAAAAATTTTGTTAAGAAATTTTACCGTTTACATACCTAATGTGATAAAAGGGACTAAATTGCATTAAGTGCAAAAGTTGAGTTCTAATAGCTAAAAGTATTAAATAACTATAGAATTTTAAATTAGAGGTCCTTATATTGTAAGTAGACTATGAAAATGCTTAGTGGATAAGTATGAATAGTCATCATTGGAAATTTAATGAATTATTAAGGGTAATAAAATATATAAAATAAAACAATCTATTCTCATCATCATCCACCAAAAAGAAAAAAAGAAAGAAACCTAGCCATGGAAGCTTGAAATGTTAGCAAGTTTGTTTTGCTCAATTAGGTATGTATTTTTGTCTTGTTTTTAATGATTTCCATGTAAGTACCAAATTTTGCCCGGGCTTAATAAAAAAATAATAATAAATGTCCAGAATGTTTATTACAATCCATTTACAACCTTTGGCCCAAAATCAAAGCCCAAAATAAATTACCTTTGACCCAAACCTAGCATACCTAACCTACCAGACCCAACCAAGCCCATTACACCTTAACCCAAACTGCCTAGGCCTAAAACACCCGTGGCCCAAAAGGCCCAAAGCATTAAGCAGAAACAGAAGCCTAGGGTTTCTAGGAAACCCTAGGCGCCGCATGCCCCAGCAAACACTAATAGTCGCGCCGCTTCATCAAACCGATCGTCACGACGCAAGATCCGCCTCGATCTTGCCAAGAAGACTTCCCTCAATCACGCCCGAATGGTGCCCCATCACTGCCGTTTTTCCATCACCTGCACAGAAAAGAAACAAATCGCAGCAAAACCAGAAAGAAATAGATATGAAAATATATGTTTCCTTTTTATTTTTCTTATTCGGGTAATAAATAACCCCAAATCAAATATGTAAAAGGGGGGGAGAGAACACACTGTTATACAGACAGAAACAGAAATAAAAACGCAGAGTTTTGTTTTTCAAAACGAAGGTGATTTTCATATTTTAACCTGTTTATTTTTAGATCTACATTTTTTTTGTATGAATATCGAAAGGAGATGAAAAGAAAACTTACCTGCATGAAGATCTGAAGTTTCAAGCCACTGGCCACTGTTTGTGGTGGTGCGTGGCGCGCGTGAGGCGATGGCATGAATATCCGGCGCCGGAGCCAGACGAGAGAGCAAGAGGATCTTAGAGTTTTTTTCAAAAGTTTTTTTTTTTTTAAAATAGATTCAGAAATGATTTTTTTTATTTAAATTGATTTTTATAAACAAAATAAAACGGCGCCCTTTTGATTAGGCAGGGTCCGCGCGTTGACCCAAAAACCCGATCAGGGTCCGCGCGTTTTATTAAAAAGGGAAATTTATCCCTTTAGTCCTTTCGAAATTTCATCGTTTTCAATTTAGTTTAACTCAAACTTTTAATTTTTATTAAATTAAACCTAAACTGTTCATTTTGTTTCAATTTAACCCCGGGCCATTTTAAAGGAAAATCTAAATGATGCCGTTTTGGAGAAAAGGCTTAATTCTCATTTTGGCCCTTATATTTAATCCTTTTATTTATTTTAATTGCCATTTAACCCCTGTCTTTTCTTGTTTTAATTTTATTTTTATCCTTTTTATTTTATTTTATTATTTTATATTATAGTTTCATCACATTAACATTTTCTATATTACTTTCTGCTATTTATTAATTTATTTATATATATTATATGTATTATTTATATATCAAATTTTATATATTATTTTACTTGTTTAATAATTTATATATTAATATATATTTTTATTATTTATTATATTATATTTTGTATATTATATATTATTATATTATATTTATATATTATTTCTAAATTTTTTTATAAAAATTATTTATATTACTTGATCTATTTTATTTATGTTATTTTATATTACGTATGTATATTTATGATTAGTGTATTATATATATATTTATTATTTATTATTTTATTTTGTTTAATGTTATTAATTATATATTATTTTCATTACTATTGTTTTTCATTTTACTATTATTTTTGTATTAACCTATGTTATTATTTTACTAAAATATTCCCATTGTACTATTATTTTTACTTCAGTTATTTTAGTTGTATTTATAGTGTCTATGTTAAATGTTAATATGTTATAATTGTTTTATATTTATGTTTGATAGCGTATAAATGCAATATTGTCATATGATTATTATTTAAAATAAAAAATACATTTTTGCCAAAATTAATATATATTTTTTAAGGTTTTTAAAATAAGGCAATATTTTGGTATTTAGAAATTCGGGAAATAATGCCCTAACGTGTTGGGTGTGATTTTCCGTTTGGCTAAATAGCTAAATATCCTTTTAACAAGTTTTGTAAATCATGAGACGACTTTGATTACAAAGGTTTTAAAATATCATGTCCTAACGTGTTGGATGTGATTTTTATATTCCTTTGGAACAAGAAAATCTTAAATTTTAACTTAAAGTGCTCAAAGTGTTTAAAAGAAATCATATTTTTGAATACTTTTAAATTTCAAACATTTGGACATGATTTTATCGATTAGGTACCAATTTTTGGGCTTTATGAGGGTGCTAATCCTTCCTCATACGTAACCGACCCCTGAACTTATTTTCTCATTTTTTTTGCGGACCAAAATCAAATGTTTTAAAATAAAACGTTTTACAAGGTGATCCAATCACACCAAGTAAAAGATTGGTGGCGACTCCATTTTCGTTTTTAAAGTTGATCCCCATTTTCTAAACCCGATTTTAAAAATGGTTTCGACAGCTTGGCGACTCCACTGGGGACTTAAGAGAGTCAAGCCGTGAAATCGATAGTTTCATATCCTTTTGTTTGAATTTAAATTTTGAAAAATATGATCCTTTTATTGCATGTGATTTTAAAATATATCTCTTTGCATTGCACTGCATGACCGTTGTGGTCACACCCTTAAGTGGGAGCGACAAGCTATGCCTTCGTGAGGTTTTCACCTCCGCATGGGCTAGTGGATTACTTCCGGAATACATCTGTACCTATGTCTTCGTGAAGTTTTCACTTCCGCATGGCCATAGGGAAATGTATTCCCCTGAATCGAACTCGGTCCATATGAGCCTATAATGGGTGAGGATCGAAGAATCTGCTGGTTCGGGTACCTCAACTTTAGAACTGAACCGCATATAGTGAATCCTAAGAGCCCACCTTAGGAAGAACTACGTGGTTACCCAGACAGGTGTTTGTTTATTTTACTTGTTTTATATTCCATGATACTAGCTTATTGTGTTTTATTCTTTTGTGCATATCATTTCATACATTAAGAGGTATCAATTCACGATCAATTTCTAAGTTAGAAAGCTGGTTATGGAGAACGGGTTCCTTGATAAAGTGGAAGACAATGCAGTCGTTCGTATATAGCTAGAATGTTTGAACAAGAGGAAAATCGGGTAGTGCTGGAATTCCCGCCGCTTCCGCCACATGTGCCTTCTGATGTTGTTCCGATCAAAGCAGAATCGGATATGAAAAAGATTGCACGACACCTTATGGCAAGGCGTGGTGTTTGAACTAAAGGGTAGAAAGTAACTATATTCACCAATCACTTCAAAGTGAATGTGGGAAGTACAGATGGACACTTCTACCATTACAGCACTTTTCTTTCATATGAAGATGGTCATCTAAGAAGACGGATGTATTCTGTTAGCACCAAGGATAAGAGTAGGCAATAGTGAAGATTTCTTTCCAAGGAATGGGTGTTGGAATTTTAACAATAAGAAATTGGTGGAGCCATCTAGAATTGAAGGATGGACACTACTACCATTACAACATTTCTCTTTCATATAAAGATGGTAAGGGCATTGGAAAGAAAGTGATCAACAGAGTGCATAAGACCTACAAAAATGATGGAAATGAGGATGAAAAGTTTATCTACTATGGGTCTGTTACCAAACAACAAGCTTGAGTTTACTGTTGTACTTGAGGATGTTGCACCTACCAGAAACAATGGAAATGCAAGCCTTGATGGTCAAGATAACCCAAATGGACGACTTTAAGAAGACCATACCATCTAAAGACTTTTAAGGTTGAGATTATTATACTGCGAAGATACCTATACAAGCAATTCAAAATGTTCAGCACGGGTAGGAAACTGAAAACTTTCAAGAAGTATTAAGGGTGCTGAATGTTATTTTAAGGTAGCCAACTTGTTCGCCAATCTTTCATCGAGGGAGGTGCCTTGGCTATAGAATTTTCCATACAAGTTTCAGAGCCACTCAAGAAAGGCCTTTCAATAAATATCGATGTATCAACTACCATGATAATTCAATTTGGTCTGGTAGTTGATTTGCAAATCAGAATGCTAGAGATCCTTACTGGAACAAGGCAAAATAGGTGCTGAAGAATCTGAGGTTAAAAGTTAGTCTGTCTAATCAAGAGTACAAGATTACTGGCTTGAGTGAACAACATTGCAAGGGATTTGATTCGGAGAAATGAAAAGAATTCATAATGATCCCTCATTTCATATACTTAATGAGATGAACCAGAATAGACGTATTTCACCTGTGGTTATAGTTGAAAAATGTTTGAACAGATACAATTTAAACTTTCTGAGCTCCGCAGTTCCTTCTTTGCCTAGAAAAAGTCTGATCTTTATGAGCCATGGAAGCAGAAGAATCTCTTTGAGTATGTCGCTGGCTAGGGTGAATGATCAATACTTTTCTGAAGATCAATGCTAAACTTGGACAGTCTCTTCACTATCATCGAAACTATAATTCTACAATCGAGTTGAAGTCAAGTCTGAACAAAATTAAGGAAATGAAGGGTAGGATCGAAGAGTTAGAATCAGTATTACACAGTTGTAAACTTCTGATTAAGCTTCTTGAAACAAGAGAGGAGCATTGCAAAGAAGAGCTTCATCATTCTTATGATCGAGTTAAGAATCAAGATTACCTCATAGGTGAAGCGATAGTTCAGAATTGAAAGGTAGTTGATCACCTTCAGATTTTGGCCTCACAGGCTGATACATTGAGTATGAAATATAAGCTATGGTCAGATCGTGGTCAAGAGTTGGCTTTGTAGGAAAGTCAAAACTTTAGGATTTAGGGCGAAAGCATATAGTAGTCCGTTTTATGTAAAAGAATTTGTTTTCTAATAAAGTTTTCTAAAATGAAGTTGATCAGAATCGATACCTCTTTGCATTCATGCATTTGTATTACATTGCATCATTAGCATTAGATGTATATACAAAGACCCTAATTAGGTAAAAATATTTCAGTTAACCTGGAAAACATGGAGCAAAGGTTGGAAAGAATGGAGCAGATGCAAATACAGATGCAGGGGCAATTGATCGAAATCCAACAAGAAATGCGGGAATTCCAAATGAATATGATAGGCCAGTTAACTTAGTTACTAGCCAAAGGACTTGAAAAAAGGAGTAGCCCAGTGGACAATAGTAAGGATGATGAGGAAGACATCGTTTATTCTCCAAGAGATATCCCGATTCAACCAGATACGCATCTGCATGGGGGACCCGTCATTATTGAACAGGCTGATACTTCGACCTTGTTGAAGTTTCCAATAGTTTTAGTTTTTGACCTGAATAATGATCAAGCCAAATCGGTTGCTCTAGTAGAAACAAGAGAAAGAGGAAAAGGGACCTCAAAGGCCTTGAGGAAGAAGGAAAAGAGAACTGGTAGATATAACAAGGACCACTCAGAGCCAATTACAATGAACCAACCAAGGACGGCAATTACCAACGATCAGGCTTCTCCAAAACAAAACTCTGGAAAGCTCCAGTTTACGCCAATTCCGATGATGTATAAGGAGCTATATCAAAATTTATTTGACGTGCATATGGTGTCCCCATATTATCTGTAGCCGTTGCAACCTCCCTTCCCAAAATGGTATAACGAGAATGCCCAATGTGAGTACCACGCGGGAATAAAGGGCCACTCAATTGAAAACTGCAATACGTTTAAAAAATTGGTTGAAAAGTTTATTAAAATAGGAGTGGTGAAGTTCGATGATCCATCAAAACCTAATCACTTTAATGAGGTGAATGCAGTGATTGAAGGAGGAGACAAGAAAGTTGCTGCTCCTTGAAGAAATCAAAGAAAGAATCAGAGAACGAAGTTTCCAAACCCTTGTGTTCTTGGGAGTGTTTTGAATAATAAGACTGTGGAAGAAATCTTTGTACTTTTAGGGCTAATCTAGAGTAATGTTTAAAACAGGCTTGTTGTCTTGTGCCTAGAGGCAACAAGAATTCTTTTGTGAAATAGGCTTATGTTCAAAATTTTATTTCAATAAAATGCATCTGTTTGAGCACATATTCTTTTATTCTTTCTATTTTAAATTGTACGTTCTTTGGTTTTTATTCTTTCATTATTTATGACCATATCAATAATCATCCTTAGAATCATTTATTCTTTAGATTTGCTCGTCTTCGTACCTAGGTATCCAGATATCAATGTCATGAGCAACATTGTTACTAACTCCCTTTTTGAACAAGATATGAGTCTAGGGGATCTTAGGATTTTGAAGATGACAGAGATAGCGACATCTCTTCTGACTTGTTAAGAATGGTTTGACAAGATGAAAAAAGACTTTACTCTACAAAGGGACATTGGATATTGTGGGCCTAGAAAAGGGGTGAAGATCGAAGCTCATCTTACCATAGAAATAATGCGGACATTATTGAGTTATTTTCAAAAAATACTCAAAGACGTTTTGCATGATCATATCAGGACATGCTTGGGCTAATAAGAAGCGCCCTAAATATGAGGATTGGGCACTACCAATTTGCAGAGAAAGAGATGGTATGAACTATACCGTATCTAAGGAGACAATATTCAAGGGCTTACTCCAGTTCTTCACAAACTTTTCATATGTGGGGCATGGATATTATGGGGTCAATCTTGTTAAATGCTTCAAGTTGACATCGATTCACTGTCATGGTCAGTGTCTATTTCACGAAGAGGGTGAATGTTGCTTCATATGCCAATATTGCAAAGTCGACAGTCATCAAAAAAAAAAAAACCAAAAAATAATGAATAAAGGAAAGGATCGGACACCAAAGACGAATGTATAATCAGATAAAGTTAAAGTTTACAGCTTTGTCCAGAAGATCCGTGTAGCATGTCACTTTATCTGAAAAAAAGCGCCAAAAGAAAATAAAAAAAGAGAAAAACAAAAATTATGAAAGGTGACTTAGACCTGTAAGGATTGGCATAAGAAGCTACCGTTACCTTCTGTCTTATTGAACATCAGCCAGAACCTTCGCTGGGGCAACATGTTACCCATTGGTTTATGAATTTGAAGCGTTTTGTCATTTGAACCTAGTAAAAGAAAAGGTTAAAAGTTATCCACCACGGTCATATGATGCGAGCTTACGTTAAAGAAGTTCATTTTAGGGAATACGAAACCTGATGTTGAAAAAGATTTTTCTTCTACAAAACGGTTTTAGAGGAAAGCATATTCTGAATTGGGTTGAAAAGGCCTATTTAGGAGGAGTACTGATATTGATCGAGATGAATGGCGAATACATGCTTAATCCGGTGGATTCAGGTTTAGTCATGAAGGATTTTACCTGAAAAGGAAAAAGGTCAAGGTGAAAACCCGCAAAGGGTGCCTTGAGTCAAAAAAATAAAAAAAGAAAAAAGAAAAAAAAAAGAAGAAAAAGAAGGAGAGGCCAAGGCGAAAACCCGCAAAGGGCGCTTTGAGACCAAAGGGGCTTTGAGTTGAAAACCCGAAAAGGGCGGCTCAAATTTTGAATAAAAGTGAGGCATGCAGTAGTCTTGCTACGTCTGAATTAGCAATGAGGAAGTATGTTACGCCTTGGGGCATCAGCAAAATACTTAGGATCCCCTAAACACATATTGAGTTTAAAATGGTCCTTAAGAAGTTAGAACAAAGAAGCTCAGGCTGCGATATCTGGGGCACCTAACTTCCATCTTACCCATTTTTGAATTCCTTATCTTTGATTGCTTTATTCTTTTTTGAGATACGCCCAAATCAATTTTCTTTTATTGGCTGGATTAAATTATTTTTCTGAGCTATGCTCCTGACTAATCTCTTTCTCGTCTATTTTTGTTCTTTTTCAAGCATTTTATATTGAAATAACGATTAATGGACTAAAAACACTTTCATAAAAGAAGTTTCGCATATTACTCTAGAAGTTTCTAAATAATATGGGAATCTGAAACAGGACTATTGCTCAGAATTCACCAAGCCTAAGGGATTGGGAACATTGAAAAATGATTATCTCTTCAAATTTTTATTGGATAAGACAATTTTGTTGGTGACATCATATCGGCAAATAACGAATAAGGTCAATCCAAGTGAAGAGGGGATCATTGTCGGAATACCTTGCATCCATTTAGATACATACATCTGGTCATTACATCCTGGGAATGGTGTAACAGATTGAAAGTGATACAAGTTCTGTACTTCTGAATGGTAACAAAAAAAGAAATCAAATGTCATTCCCTTGAAGTTGCAGTAGGAGATACCAATTTCATGTCTCAAGGTTCAAGCGGGGCTAACTCAGAAATTATATTTGGGGCAAGCTGTTTGAGAAGAACATAATTGATGAACAAAGATAAAAAAATAAATGAGTAATAACACCTTGAGCGAGAATCATGCTCATATCATAGCATGTCTAATTAGGAGCATTTGATGCATTTCGATAAATGAATCCTAATTATTGGGCATAAGCATATACCCATTCTACAGGTTATGTAGCAGATCGAAGACATCAGTCTGGTGATCCCTGAGCTTGCAGGGATTAGATTGAAAATAGCAGATTTGACGTTCCTGAAGTTGCGGGGAAATGGATCGAAGACATCGATCCGGTGATCCCCGAGTTTGCGGGGATCGATTGAAGATAGCGGTCGAAGATTTCGATCAGTGATCCCTGAGTTTGCAGGGATCAGATTGAAGACGTCAGATCGAAGACATCAGTCTGGTGATCCCTGAGCTTGCAGGGATTAGATTGAAAATAGCAGATTTGACGTTCTTGAAGTTGCATGAAACAGATCAAAGACATCAGTCTGGTGATCTCTGAGTTTGCAGTGATCAGATTGAAGATAGCAGATCGAAGATTTCATCCGTGATCCACGAGTTTGCGAGGATTAGATTGAAGACATCGGATCGAATACATCGGTCCGGTGATCCTCGAGTTTGCGGATCGAGTTGAAGACATCGATCGAATACATCGATCGGTGATCCCCGAGTTTACAGGATCGATTGAAGATAGTATATCAAAGACATCGATCCAGTGATCCACGAGTTTGCGGGGATCAGTTGAAGATAGCGGTCGAAGATTTCATCCGTGATCCCCGAGTTTGCGAGGATCGATTGAAGACGCCGGATCGAATATATCGATCCGGTGATCCCCGAGTTTGCGGGGACCGATTAAAGACATCGGATCGAATACATCAGTCTGGTGATCCATGAGTTTGCAGGGATCAGATTGAAGATAGTATATCGAAGACATCGATCGGTGATCCCCGAGTTTGCGGGATCGAGTTGAAGATAACGGTCGAAGATTTCGATCCGGTGATCCACGAGTTTGCGGGATCAGATTGAAGACGTCGAGATCAAATATATCGATCCGTGATCCACGAGTTTGCGGGGATCGATTGAAGATAACGGTCGAAGATTTGATCGGTGATCCACGAGTTTGCGGGATCGATTGAAGACGTCGATCGAATATATCGATCGGTGATCCTCGAGTTTGTAGGGATCAGATTGAAGACATCAGATCGAATACATCAGTCTGGTGATCCCTGAGTTTGCAAGGGTCAGATTGAAGACGTCAGATCGAATATATCAGTATAGTGATCCCTGAGTTTGTAGGGATCAGATTAAAGATAGTAGATCGAAGACATCAGTCTGGTGATCCCTGAGTTTGCATGGATCAGATTGAAGATAGTAGATCGAAGACATCAGTCTGGTGATCCCTGAGTTTGCAGGGATCAGATTGAAGATAGCAGATCGAATACGTCAGTCTGGTGATCATTGAGTTTGCAGGGATTAGATTGAAGATAGCAGATCAAAAGATAGTGGATACTGCCTTCATGAAGTTGAAGCTATCAAACTTACTGAAATCAAGATTAAGATCCAATGCTGTTGAAGTTGCAGTTCAGATTGGAAGTCATTTGAAGAAAGCCAGGATCAAGAAGTCGAGGTTCGGCTAAGACCGGGCAAAATTGGTCCTTTTATAGTCTTTGCTCTATTCTCGTTACACGACAATGAGCAAAGAGGGGCAGCTGTATGTACCAAATTTTGCCCGGGCTTAATAAAAAAATAATAATAAATGTCCAGAATGTTTATTACAGTCCATTTACAACCTTTGGCCCAAAATCAAAGCCCAAAATAAATTACCTTTGACCCAAACCTAGCATACCTAACCTACCAGACCCAACCAAGCCCATTACACCTTAACCCAAACTGCCTAGGCCTAAAACACCCGTGGCCCAAAAGGCCCAAAGCATTAGCGAAAAGAAGCCTAGGGTTTCGGGAAACCCTAGCGCCGCATGCCCGAGAAACACTAACGATGAGCCGCTTCATCAAACCGATCGTCACGCTGCAAGATCCGCCCCAGTCTTCGCGCCAGCAGCCCCTCAATCACGCCCGAATGGTGCCCTATCACTGCCATTTTTCCGTCACCTGCACAGAAAAGAAACAAATCACAGCAAAACCAGAAAGAAATAGATATGAAAATATATGTTTCCTTTTTATTTTTCTTATTCGGGTTATAAATAACCCCAAATCAAATATGTAAAAGGGGGGAGAGAACACACTGTTATACAGACAGAAACAGAAATAAAAACGCAGAGTTTTGTTTTTCAAAACGAAGGTGATTTTCATATTTTAACCTGTTTATTTTTAGATCTACATTTTTTTTGTATGAATATCAAAAGGAGATGAAAAGAAAACTTACCTGCGTGAAGATCTGAAGTTTCAAGCCACTGGCCACTGTTTGTGGTGGTGCGTGGCGCGCGTGAGGCGATGGCATTGATATCCGGCACCGGAGCCAGACGAGAGAGCAAGAGGATTTTAGAGTTTTTTTCAAAAGTTTTTTTTTAAAACAGATTCAGAAATGATTTTTTTATTTAAATTGATTTTTATAAACAAAATAAAACGGCGCCGTTTTGATTAGGCAGGGTTCGCGCGTTGACCCGAAAACCTGATCAGGGTCCGCGCGTTTTATTAAAAAGGGAAATTTATCCCTTTAGTCCTTCCGAAATTTCATCGTTTTCAATTTAGTTTAACTCAAACTTTTAATTTTTATTAAATTAAACCTAAGCTGTTCATTTTGTTTCAATTTAACCCCGGGCCATTTTAAAGGAAAATCTAAATGATGCCGTTTTGGAGAAAAGGCTTAATTCTCATTTTGGCCCTTATATTTAATCCTTTTTATTTATTTTAATTGCCATTTAACCCCTGTCTTCTTTGTTTTAATTTTATTTTTATCCTTTTTTATTTTATTTTATTATTTTATATTATAGTTTCATCACATTAACATTTTCTATATTACTTTCTGCTATTTATTAATTTATTTATATATATATTATATGTATTATTTATATATCAAATTTTATATATTATTTTACTTGTTTAATAATTTATATATTAATATATATTTTTTATTATTTATTATATTATATTTTGTGTATTATATATTATTATATTATATTTATATATTATTTCTAAATTTTTTTTTATAAAAATTATTTATATTACTTGATCTATTTTATTTATGTTATTTTATATTACGTATGTATATTTATGATTAGTGTATTTTATATATATATTTATTATTTTATTTTGTTTAATGTTATTAATTATATACTATTTTCATTACTATTGTTTTTCATTTTACTATTATTTTTGTATTAACCTATATTATTATTTTACTAAAATATTCCCATTGTACTATTATTTTTACTTCAGTTATTTTAGTTGTATTTATATTGTCTATGTTAAATGTTAATATGTTATAATTGTTTTATATTTATGTTTGATAGTGTATAAATGCAATATTGTCATATGATTATTATTTAAAATAAAAAATACATTTTTGCCAAAATTAATATATATTTTTTAAGGTTTTTAAAATAAGGCAATATTTTGGTATTTAGAAATTCGGGAAATAATGCCCTAACGTGTTGGGTGTGATTTTCCGTTTGGCTAAATAGCTAAATATCCTTTTAACAAGTTTTGTAAATCATGAGACGATTTTGATTACAAAGGTTTTAAAATATCATGTCCTAACGTGTTGGATGTGATTTTTATATTCCTTTGGAACAAGAAAATCTCAAATTTTAACTTAAAGTGCTCAAAGTGTTTAAAAGAAATCATATTTTTGAATACTTTTAAATTTCAAACATTTGGACATGATTTTATCGATTAGGTACCAATTTTTGGGCGTTATGAGGGTGCTAATCCTTCCTCATACGTAAACGACTCCCGAACCTATTTTCTCGTTTTTTTTGCGGACCAAAATCAAATGTTTTAAAATAAAACGTTTTACAAGGTGATCCAATCACACCAAAGTAAAAGATTGGTGGCGACTCCATTTTCGTTTTTAAAGTCGATCCCCATTTTCTAAACCCGATTTTAAAAATGGTTTCGACATCCATGTTTCCAAGATCGTAGTAGATTAATCTAGCTAGCTCGGGGATTAATTTGCAAAACTGTTAAAGTATTAGGGTTTTTCCATTGATGAGTATGCTTGAATTTTGAAGTTTTATGATAGAAAATGAAAGATTGATGTTAGATAAACAACTTTTACAAAGAGAATTTTGATGAAATTATCAATTAGGGATTAAATTTAAAAGATGATAAATTTATGGTAAAAATTGTGAAATTGTGAATTACGTGGGATGCTATTAATATGTATAAAAATTGACTAGGCTTGAGTAAGGATTAAATTGTATGAATTATAGGGGTAAAATAGTAATTTTTCCAAAAATATGTATTGGACTAAATTGAATATGAATTATATTGAATTGAGTTAAATTCATTCGTATAGATCTGATTAGATCTAGTACGGAGTTAGATCGAGGTAAAGGAAAAATATCGGATTAGTCACCTTCGTTTCTACGTAAACTTGTTGAGGTAAGTTCGTGTAATTAAATTGTACATTTATATGTGTTAAATTGAATTATTGTTTGTGAATTGTACAATTTCCATGAATAAATACCGGTTGTATATTCGATAATTACCGGGCCCCGTTTGAACCTTAGGAATCCGTAGGATACAACTGACATGTCATTAGGGTCACCGATTTCAACTCTTATGAGATTCCCGTTATTCAACTCGCATGAGCTTCTTATTATTTAGCTCGGAAGAGCTTATTGTTTACGGCTCGTATGAACATACAAGTATATGAATTGACAGATTACAGTTCTGTACACCTCGTGTGTACTACCCGTGTATTCAACGATATTCTAAATGGTTTAACGGGCATAGTTCTATTACGAGATTATATGAGTTCGATATGAACTATTATTGGTATTTATATGAAAAACATGAAATGTGATTATTTGATGAATTCAACCATGTGTGTTGGATCTTATATGTGATTTTCATGGCTAATAAGTTGGTGATAATGTGTTTAGGCTTTTGGCCAAATTGGTTGAGATATGCTATGTTTACTTACCTATTGTATAGATACATGGTATGTTAAATTCCGTGTTATACAAACTTACTAAGCTTAAATGCTTACTCTGTGTTATTTTTCTATGTTTTATAGTAATTTGAAAGCTCGTTCGGATTGGAAGCTGGTCGGAGTTATTCACACTATCCATCAGTCCTTTTGGTATTTTCAGCAAATTAATCTCAGATATAATGGCATGTAAAGGTTATTTTGGCCAATGTTGGTATATAAATGTTTTGTCGAGACTAGCCATTTGAATGACTTGTGTTTGGTATATTTTGATGTGTATATAAGTGACCTTATCATATTTGTTATGTGTTTGATATGGTAGAACGAAAGAAAGTAAAATGTGGTTTGAATATGCATACATGAATTTGGTCATTTAGGTAAATTGAGATGCTTGTTGGCATGTCTTTAAATTGTCAATTGAGGTGCCTAAGGTATATGGTGATATTTTATGTTTAAGACTTGATTTTGGCTTGTTTTGAATGCCTTGTTATGGCTTGTTAATGTGCAAATTATTATGTTTAGGTTGGTACCAAATTGGGTGAGAAATGTGGCTTAGAAAATGGCTTATTTTCGTCCACACGGGCAGAGACACGAGCGTGTGTCTCAACTGTGTGACACATAGCCAAGTGACACAGCCGTGTGTCCCCTATATCTTTTAAATTGCATAAGTCAGTATGCTCACACGGCCTAGCACACGAGCGTGTGGCCCAAGTCAGAGAGTTACACGGGTACGGACACGGGCTGGGATACGACCGTGTGTTCCTATTCGAATGCCCATACGGCCTGAGACACGGGCGTGTCTCTTGGCCGTGTGATCCCTGCAGTTTGAAAATTTTTAGTGTTTTTCGAAAAATTCTTTGAGCATCTGATTTAGTCCCGACTTGTTTCTAATGTGTATTTTGGGCCTCAAGGGCTCATATAAGGGACAATATGTTTGATTTCGATTAGTTTATGATATGAATATTATATGATGTGAAGTGTTGAAATTTCTATCTATTTGTCCTGTAAACTCCGGTAATGCTCCGTAACCCTGTTTCGGCAATAGATATGGGTTAGGGTGTTACAAAGACAAGGTGGAGTGAGGAGGAGATCAAGGTGGTGTAGTGGAGGCCAATTCACCTGTAGAGGCCGAGAGTCAGAACAAAGACTAGAGGACATGCTGATTGAAAAGATAAATGCTAAGAGTAACTTTAGGTTATAAAAAAGGGTCGATCCTTTACCCATAGTTTTCCAAGGTATTTATAGGAAATAGTCTCCTTGTCCACTGATATGATATTGGCTAGATAAACGTTTAATCCTATTAAACACATAATAGATAATCATGGGTATGTATTATGGGATTCTATCAGTATGAGGTAATAAAGCCTAAATAGACTCCTTACTGTCTTCAAAGAGTGTTCACATGAGGATAACGTTCTCCTATGAACATGAGTGATAGGTTCCGTTTGAAGGGTCGGATGGTTGTGCTCAGAGGGTCAATGTAGAGTCAATGATGCCTTTTAGGCTTGACACGTGTCTTTTTGGCAAAGTGGTATAACATATTTAATATTATATGATATATCTTATATATCATATAAGAATGAAAGAAGATGGATAGCATGAAAATGCACTATTGGGAAAGGATACATTAATAGATCGAAACATTACTTTTGTTTGAATGGTAATGAAATTGTTTAAACCTTAGTAGAACAGGCTTTTGTACAATAAAAGCATTATAACCATTTGTGAAACACCCTACACCCAACCCGATCGCCGGATTCAAGCTATGAGGTGTCACATTCGTTGCTGGAGCAACTATGATCAAATTACAATTTGATTTATAACCTTAAACATTCAAATATTAATAAAATGGGTATAGAAAATGATTTGTATTCATTTTTGGGTTTTATACAAGCTTATGAAAGCTCTAATGCCAACTCAAGATCGTATTAGGACTAAACTATAAGATTTTCAAAAGTTCAGGTTGATGTTGCTACGCAACATATTTTGGCCACGGGTATATTTGTCTTTGTGATGAACGAATTAATTACTATTTGATAGTAATTAACTTTTTATGAAGGAAGATGTAATGGTTACCATGAGATAAAATAGGATCATATTGGAGAATAAATATTATTCCAAAGAGATTAAGGATATCTTATGAGGGTAACACACTTATGTGAGGTCATTGGATGAGCACTGTCTGCTTTTATAATAATATGCCATTGGGGAGAGCTTAACCACGATACTACAGTGAAATGACTTTGTAACTATTAATAGGCGAAAAACTAGAACTTAATTATAAATCATTTGAGCCCCAATCACATATGTCCAATTGGTCTCTCCGTTAGCTCGTTGAGACCAGAAATGAATTACATGTTGAATCAAATGAAGAAAAATGGATAGAAATGATGAAAATGAAGAAATGAGAAACATTTGGAAATGATTATGGTTTTCTCCAAATTGAAAATGAAAATGGAGAAATGGAATCATTTGGAAATGAATGTGGTTTTCTCAAAATGAAAAAGAAAATGAAAATGACCTGGAAATGAATTTATGTTTTTTGAATTAATTGAAGTTTGAAAATGAAAAATAAATCATTTGGTCATAATAAACCCGTTGATTGTATAAATACAAAACATATTTTCTCATAGATTTTTTTACAATAAAGTAGTCATGATTTTAACGGAAATAGAACTGAGTTGAGAAGATTATTTAATTGAAATATATTGAGATGTTTATTTTAGGAAATAAAAAACAAATATCTGGTTGAATCGAATTGTAAAGTACTAGGTTAAAAGTCCAATAAGTACTTGTAATTGGACCCAAAATGGAAGAGGCCCAAAAGCCTCTTATCTTAAAGGGAGGGATGACAAACCCTAGTATTATTAACTAGGGTTGCTACCACCTATACTTCTAGTTAAACTAGGAGTTCGTTTTTCTAGTTGAAATAAACTTCTACATATCAACAAGTGTTTTACTTCTACTTCTTATAAATAGATGGCACCGGTAGGGAAATATACATAAATTTAAGATATTGTTACTCTGCTCGAAAATAGAAAGAATTTATTCTCAACTATTAAATCTATTTTTTGGAATAACAATTTTTGTCAGTTTCCAATGAGAAGAGATTTTTCACTCGAAGCAATTCGTGGTATGAGAATAACAGAGAAGGTCGTTTGGTTGAAAGTCAGGAACGACCAGAATCTGTCTAGCCAAAACACATGTGCAAATTTGGTTAAGGGTTTATTTCTATAAATATCACAAACCGGCTCAGTTTTCAAAATTTTTATTTTTCGCTGTACAAGAGAACTGTTTTCAAATCGGATTTTTTCCAATACGAACCATGCTCAACGTCAAGTCCTGGCATGGTGGCCTGATCTCATTGCGACGACATACACTTAATATCGCAATGTGATATTCTATTACTGCAAATTGCCAATTGGTTCCAACAAGCTGCACCTAGAACATCAATTTATACCTATATCATTCATCAAATCAATCAAATACAACATTCATAAAGGCTTAATTCTATGCCCTTAAACTACTTATACACATACTTTAATTAAACAACTATGCTATCTATCATATGATAATCAAGATAATATACATACATTTATGTATGAAATTCCAATATGGCCAACCTTTATATAACAAACTATACAAGGCAATTCACTTGTGTAACTATATCTTTTATCCATTATCAAGCTGTTTATTCAAGCTTCAATACAACAAAATCATTAAACTTATCCGAAACGAACTTGACTTGGGTACATGCCATACTTAACTCAAAACAATATAGTACAAACTTTGCTGAGTTGAGGATTGCTTCCGGGATGCTGGATCTACGACTTACGATCTCAGGAATCAACTATACCTGCGCAAGGAGAAAACAAACCGTACGCTGAGCAAAAACACTCAATGGTATTTTCATAATTTAAGTCAATATAAAACAATTTCAAAATCAATATGCATTTGTTCTATTCAAGTCCGATGTATACATAGGTAATTGTAGTATATAATTCCATGCCAACTACTTACTATACAGTATAAGCATACATACAAACATATTAACATGTAAAATCACTATATAAGCATACTAACTTGCCATTTATCATTCATTTCTTATGTAATCAATTTTTACTAACATCCAAAGGTGCTTATACTTATTCATTTATCAACAACAACCCTTAAGCATATATGTTCAATCACATATCAGTATTTCAACCATATCCAAGCCTAATGGCTCTTTCATATGCATTCAGTCATTAGGACTCGGTTTGAACTTAATTTGCATTTTATCACATACCGCTTTTCAATTTCATTTCATTTTCAAATACAATTAGCCAATTCACATGTTTATAACCCTATTAACCAAACATGGACTCGAAACAGATATGTAGATCTGTCACCCTAGGTTGCCTGTCAACGATGGTTTTCACAATCTATTTATCCTGCCACCCCAACTTGCCCAAAAACGATGACACTAAAAGTACAATCTACCACCCGGATTGCTCAGAAATGATGGTTTTCAATCAATAATCTAACCCTATGGCATGCCAACTATATCAGTCTCGGCCCAAACAACTAATAACTTCATAACATTTTATAACATGTTTGAACCCAATTTCATACCAATCATCACATACCAAGTAAGTCATGTAACTTTTTATTCTATTCAATTTAGTCTCTGTCTCTGTATTCAATCACTATCATGGAAATTCAGCTCAAATAACCAATAAAAACTCACCTCAATGTCATATTATGCAAAATGGCATGAACATGATGAAAATAAATTATTCTCGAATCATAGAAATACGAATCCAATTTCTGAGCTATTCGTCAACGACTTTCAATTTACCTTTCCTTCTCAACGGTTCTGTGTCAATGTTAGCTGAATAAAATCATAAAATATTTAATATTATCAAATTCCGTTCAAATTAGAACCAATCAAAATATCAAACATATTTTACAATTTATTCAATTTAGCCCCTAAACCTGGGACAAACATAACTTTCAATCTAAAGCTTCGAATTGAAATCTGATTTCACAACCACTCATTAGGGACCTCCTATTTCTTACTCCTACAAAAATTTTATGTCAATTCTACATTTGATTCAATTTGGTCCCTAATGTACTAAACTAACAATTAAGCTTTACAATTTAGTCATTTTCTTAAACCAAGCTTAATTTCTATCAATTTCACACATAATTCTTCAAGAAATCAACAAAGACAACTTTCTAAAACTTTAACAGTTTTACAATTTGATACATGAGTTAACTAAATCAAGTTCCTATGACCTCAAATCTATAAAAATTACAAGTAAAAGACTTAATTGTACTTACCAATTGATGGCCGAATATCAAAGAAATTTCTTAGGTTTTTCTTCTTCCTTTAGACGACAATAAGATGACAAAAAAAGAAGATGACATTTTTTCACCACCATAGACTATATGTAATCTAGTTAAGCTTAATTAAATTGGTTTAATTAACATAATCTTAATTTAGTTAACTTAAATTTAATCAAAACTTAGTGGATCTGCTTATTTCCGTCCACTATCTCTAAATTCTAAAAGATGTAATTACTATTTTGGGCCTTTGGTTAATTGCAATTTAAGTCCTCAAGCCATTTTCTAATTAAAAATCTATAGCGATTAGACTTTAAAATTTAGTTCCTAAGCCCTAATTAATCACAATTTTGGCTAAATCGACTATCCAAATTTCCATTCATCTATATAATAACTTTGTAAATATCTCTATTTAATATTTACAGACTCGATTTACGGAAACAGTGTCCCAAAACTGCAATTTCTGATACCACTGGAAACCGAGTTGTTACCATTTTAGTGACCTTTCCAAGACCAAAATGTTGTGTTATTAATCCAACAGTTACTTTCAAAAGGTTGAGTTGAAATTATTTCTTAAAACCAAAAAGTGCAACTTGAGAAGTGATGTCGTTTTAAAAAGTCACTTAGGCACCTATTGGTACATTATAAATAGATAATAAATTTGGAAAATTAAAATTTAATTCACTCTATCCAATTTGTGAGTGAAACTTTTTAATGCAAAAGTATTCTTTGTTTTTCATGATATATATTTAACTTGAAATATGATATTATTTGTTTATTCAAATCATGATATTAGTAATTAGCATTTGGATGTTATTGATGAGATAATATTTTAAGTGTATTCATTGCTTAAATGAAAGTTTGTAGATTGTCATATAATATGAAAGGTTTTGGTTGGTTTTGAAAAAGAATGCTCATAAGCTAAATGAGTTTTATATATGATTGCACATTTTTTAGTCTATGCTATAAGGTCGGACTAAAAGTGATTTTGACTAAAAATGAAATAAATTCTATGCAATTTGCATGGTTGATTTCTCTAGTCAAGGTAAAATAGTGGAAAACATCAACTAATATCACAAAATTACTATTCTGATATAAATCTTCTAGTGAAAATGTGAACGTGATTATCATATATTTGAAAATAAAGATTATATTGTGCATGTTGATGGTGCACATGGTGTGTGTGTGTGTATGACCTGAATTTGGTCTATAATCTCTTGGTTTTATAATTTTGAAATATAGTGAAAATTTGAAATTCATTTTAGAAGTCATGAATCAAAGTTCTCGTAAGGAAATAACAATATGAAGTTATTTAACTCATTTAAGTGATGGACATGGTATTGAGTATACCACTACCATGCTCATTGATAAAGAGTGTATAAATGTGTGATGTTATAGTCAAATGGTTAGACAGTTGATGGTTCTCTAATATGACTATGTTCTAAAATAATATATGGAACACCTTTGTGTTAAAAAAATGTTATTTGAGCATGCATACATGATAAATTTTTAAGGTTATATATTGTTTATGAAAAGAAACTATGAAAAATAGTAAATATGTTGTCTTGTTTCACAAAAAGATTTAAGGTCTCTTTACAACAATTTACTTGGTAGAAAAGACATCATGTATGGTTTCATATATTTGTTAATTGTGAAATTTAATTTCTTGGATTCCAAGAAATACAAAAAATGAGTAAATGTGGAACCATAATTGTAAAAGATAAAAGTGGTCACTTTGAATATTATGATACAATGAATTGATAATTGTACAAATGATATCTTTGATAGCATTCTTTTGCAAAAGAGTGGATAATTGAACATGGTAGTGGTATTGGTCATGTGAAAGACTCAAACAAATATAAAATTTCACCATGTGATATAGATAATTAACTTAACTACGTTGGAAATTTGGAAATTTAGGGATGAGGTACAAACGTATAATATTTGAGTCACCCATGATGGAAACTCGACTTAACGCTTGGTATAATGTCAAGTCTTGAGTTCAATGAGACAAAGTACATCATCAACATGTGACTACTAACACTATTAAATGTTATATAATAAATCATCCCAAGGTGAAAAGTGTTAGGTACCAATAATGAAAAGAGGAAAGATGAGTATTACACTCTTAATAGACCCAAAATATAAATATGTTAGAGTGTTATAATTACGGGAACACTCTCGATGAGATCTACTAATATGAGTAGAAATGTGGCCACTTCTAAGAGCTCAAGGGCTTGGCTCTAATAATACTCATGAAAAGAGGTCATGGACACATGACCATAATAGTGTCCCTTGATACTATGTATTGATTGGTGTTGAAATTGTTGTGTAAGATGTATTCAGTTAGTAAAAAAAGGATAGTTGATTCAAAGCTTAGTCTACCATGCAATTTTAATTAACTTTAATGTGTTTTCACTAAGTCAATGTTCAATCATAAGACACTTTCATTTATATAATTGATTTTCAAGATTATCAAAATCTAGAATATTTTGAAAATGGGGGGATAGTTGTAACATTTTCAAAATATATTTAGTGTTCTAACAATTGCAAATAAAAAGTTATAAGTAATCAAAAGTTATGTCACTAGGTAAATTGATTAAGAGTTATCACTATTCATACTAATGAGTTATGTGTAACAACCCAAACCCGGCCCAAACACTATGGCCGAATCTAGTCTGTTACAAGGAAAAATATTTTTGGAAACACTTTTGGAAAAATCAATTTTTAGTTGTCAAAAACCCTTTTCAATTGATTGTTTAATTAAAACCATACTTTGGTTTAATGTGAAAATTTATTAAGTCGAGTTATTTTAAAATTTCAAGTGTGCCCGATGGCACGTTAAAAATAATTTCGTTTTAACTTGGTAAACATGTGATTTGAATATTAATAACAAAGTTTAGAACAAGTATCCAACGTATAGAACAAAATATCAGGAGGCCTTATTACATTCACATAAAATAAAAACCCGGAAATAAAAATATCATGACTAAAATTAAAGTTCATTTAAATTAAATCCACTGCATGGCCACCTCGAGTCCACCCGGCTCCACATCCGCTATCTACGTGTCACCTGAAAAAAATAAAGGAGAAGGTGAGTCACCAAGACTCAGTATGTAACCCTTCCCCCGTGTTTAAACAATTTCATACACAGCATATAATCAATCATCATGTACTAAGTCATGCACCCAACCTAGCCATCCAAACACCTTGTCTACCCCGTGTGGTACCAAACCACTGGTGGTGCCAAACCACTGGTGACATATAGTCACGATGTGTTACCAAAACACTGGTGTCCGTAGACACAAACCGATTGATGGGGCCAACCCATCGTGTGATGCCAAATCACTGGCGTCAATCCCTTAGTATAATCTGTGGGGCCAACCCACTGTGGTGCTAAGCCACTGGGACGAGACGCGATGAGGTACCAAACCTCTAGAGGTACCAAACCTCTGGTGACCGTAGTCACGGTGTGTTACCAAAACACTGGTGCCCGTCGGCACGAATATACTGCCCCCTCCACTCATCAATCTCACATCAAACATTTATATCACATAAATCATGCTACCATGTACTTAATCACATGTACAGGTTTTATCATCAGCCATATGCAATGTGTATTAAACATACCATGCTTCCCAAAAGCATCTTAAAATATTTCATAATCAACAAGGACTTACACGTTCCTTGCTTATACCATTCATGGTATTAGTCTCGAATCTACACATTATTCTTAGCACACACACAACATTTTAGCACATTTAATTAATTATAAGTGTGTATGTACACACCTGTCACCACGAGAAGTCTAAATCCCGAAAGAAGAGTCGGCCACCCTAGATCTACTTGTCCCTATATTCGGCCATAATAGTGTTAGTGATATGGGCCATTCGGCCAAACCAAATAATTCTTTTAGGGTTATTGCTTGAACCCGAATCCTTACCTTCACACCTTTGGATACTAATCGCAACACCAAACTCCCGAATCTGCTTCTGATTCCATGAATCGGCAATCAATAAGTTAGTAGCCTTCGGCTTAAACGAATACCAAATAACTAACTAAAGTAGATCTTACCATTACTTACCAAATATTGAATACTATGGATTAGAGGATTGGGTCGATTGCTTTCGATTCTGGAGTACCTAAAAGAGATTGATTACCGAAAAGTGTTTAGAGGCCTTATTAACAACTGCCAAAATTGGCACTTTTCCTTGCAAAAGTCGACAGAATATAAAGGAGAGACCCCTAAGTATTCGGCCACACACTTACCTTTTTCCAAGTCGATTGTCCACCAAAAATCTGAAGAGATTTTACCACTTAATATTCGGCCAAGACTATAGGATAGAGGAAGGGGAATTTTCGGCAACCCAAGGGGGTGGATTCGGCTATTGAAGAAAGAAAACAATGAGAGAAACCTAATGGAGAGGAAAAGATGATAAAAGTTTTCGGCTAGAGGTGTTTGAGAGAAATGGAAAAATGAAAGAAAAATAAGAAGGAAAAGGGGTTAGGATTTTCGGCTAAGCAAAAATGGAAAAACAAAGCAAAGTGGTCAATTGGTGCTTTTATAGGCATTCGGCACCCCCCCTTTTGAGCTTGCCGTCCACTTCTCCTTGAAGTGTTTAAAATTTAACAACTTCCTTAATATATTCTAGGCCATTAGTTTAAATTAATTCAAAATAATTTGAATAATTTAAACACCTATATTTTCTCCTTAGCAATTATCAAATAAAAACCAATTAAATTATTAATATTATCCTTATCACCTCTTCAAAACCAAAAAAAATAAAATAAAGAAGCCATGCCCTTCAACTTCCTTCCAGCCGAATGCAACCACAACAAGGAACCAAAGACCCATGTGCCGTCCCATCTGCCATTTCTTTGCAAAATAAAAGAAAAAACCACCCGCTGCCCATAGGTCTCGAACATGGGACCTGTTAGAACCCATGTAGCCAAGTAACGCCCCAGGCCACTTGGGCCAGGCGTTGTTTTGTGATACAAAACGCACCATAATTCTTTTAGGCCTTACTTCCTTAGTTCCCTTCTAACGCTAAAACAGAAAAAGAGATAAAATCCCCACTGCTGCTTCGGTTCGAACGCAGGACCTATTACCGCAGCCCTCTCTTATTCCAACGCCCAGGCCACTCGGCCTCATTGAATTTCATGCCAAAATGCCACAACATTTAATTTTAAGGCATTCTTCCATTTGTAACGCCAAACCCAAAATTTAAAACACCCCTTGCTGCTGCCGTGCCTTGAACCCAGGCCCTTGCTGGCGTTGCTTCCAGCCCTTAAGTGGCACCTTGTAGCCACTTTACCAAGGCCTACTTTGTCATAACTCGCCCAAAAATTTTATTAAAGCCTTCTCTGGTCTAGCTCCCTCCTTTATGGTACTAAAAAAAAAAATATTCTAACACTAGATCAGGCCTAACTCGGGTTTAATTCTAGACCCTAAAATACGCCAAATAAATCATAATATTTATTCTTCAGGCACACACATGGGAAATTAGCTAAGTTACAAACAACCCCTAATTTAGGGTGTTACATTATGTTTATTATTACTGAAAGTTATGTTACTTGATTATTAACAAAATGATTATTCAAGTAATATGTAATAAATCATTATGTTCATTCTTAATAGATGTGACTGTCCAAATAGACATATATTGAATAGTTATGTCTCTATAAATAAACATGAGAACTCCCATAAATAGGAGTGAGCTTTCATTTGTATGGCACATCAAAAATTGAGAAGTAAAGTTTGTTCTATTTTCCCAACCATATTTTATATTGAAAAATTGTTCTGTAAAGAATTACCGCATAAGTTTTTTTTTTTTTTTTATAGATTTTGATATTCTTACTATGCTCTGCTTAATGTTTAGTGAACTATTTTCGTTAATGCAAAATGCAGACAGTCATTGGGCTTCAGTGTATCATCGAGGTTCATTTGCCAATAACTCACTCTCTTGCATACCAAAATATAAATTGAGACGAATAGAACCTTAAAGATAATAACATAATTACATACCTTGAAGCCTTTATTTAATTTTTCATAAATTTATTTTATTTTCACACACCAAAACATAAACCAAAATAAAATATGCATCGAGAATCCACACATAGTATATGAAAAATTAACCCTTTATTAGCATTGCTAAAGTCTCACTAACATAAAGTTTAAATATTTCACCAACAATATATCAATTGCTAACTTCATTGGTTATTTTTTCCCTTTTTTTAATATATCTATAATATATATAGTCGTGAGTTTTAAAAAAACTTTTGAATCAATAAGAATACCATTTATTTTCTATCATATTACTAACATTTAAAAATAATTATAAATCAATTTAAAAAGTAAAAAAAAATTATCATAGTAATTATATTAAAATAAAAGTTGTGATAATCATAATAAATTTAAATTTATTATTTGGAAAAAGAGATATATTATAATAAAAACTTGTCGTGAACTTATTTAAATTTAAATATAAATTCATGATTAAATTGAATTTCGATTTGATATTAGGGACTAATATTAGAGTTATATCGATTCAAATTCAAATTTAAATTAATTTTATAAATAACATCCAATAATTAATCACATTCAATCAAGTAACATCTAAAAAAATTTACCAGTAAAATAGAGATTGTTAGTATTAATAAGTTAGAATTATATAAAAGAGAATTGAGCATTAAAGCAATGGTTCATCGAATAAATAATATCAAACCATATTCGAACAACAATGACACGACATCGAAGAGTGATCTAACATTATTTTAATTGCTGATGAGATAATATAATATTAAAATATGTTTTTTTAAATTCTTTTAAGTTATTTATATTGTGTCAAACAAACACTCTTAAAACTGTTTATTTTTTAATTGTGAATATTTTTCGTATTTATCATGAATTATTATTAAAATCGTTGCATGTTACTTTACCCAATATTTTTATTTTTTTTCAAATTAATTTTTTAGTTTATTTTTATTATAATTCTAAATTTATATATTATTTAAAAACTAAAAAAAATTATCAATAATATTTATTATTTAAAAATTAATTAAAAATTAAATGCTTGAAATCTGATGTTAAAAATGAGGGAAAGGGATAACAACAATATGTTTGAACCAATTAACTAAATAATTAATTAGAAAGCAGGACGTAGCATTGCTGTAAGTACCAATAGCCCAAGTGGGCTAATGAAAATGAAGTCAGAAGCAAGTAAACTATAAGGAAAAATAGAAATTAAGGCTGGCAAGGAAAGAGTGAAGGAAGTAGAGGATAAGTTGGTGAGTAACTGAAGAAGACTGAGAAGGCAGTGAAAGCAGGAGAATAACCAATTATGTCCAACTCCAATGCTATAGCTAACGGAGTGGCAGGAGCTGGCGCTGGAATCATTGCTCAGATCCTCACTTATCCACTTCAGACGGTGGGTACTCTCTCTCTCTCTCTTTCTCTCTCTTTTTGTCTTTCAATTTTTCATGTAAATGGCTTCCATAACGAAGGTGAATACGCGTCAACAAACGGAAAGAATCGCCAAGTCCAAACCCAAACCCCCCACTGCGGCTGCTGGTACGCTTCTTCAGATCCTCCATGTACGTCCCTTGTTTTTCCTCTTTCAAATTGCTTCTGTTTCCTTGCCTCCACTTGAGATTCTCATTTCTTCATGTAGGTGCTACAAACCGAAGGCTGGGGAGGACTTTACTCTGGTCTTAAGCCTTCTTTACTTGGAACTGCTGCTTCGCAGGTAGTGTTTGGCTTTGACTTTGGCTTGCCCCCTCCACTGCTTTTCACCTCTTCATGCTCTACTTGTGATGTTGGCAGGGCATTTACTACTACTTTTATCAGCTATTCAAAAATAAGGCTGAGGCTATTGCTGTTGTCCGTAAGCACAAGGGACGTGGGGATGGCACCCTTGGCATCTTTTCTTGGCTTGTTGTAGCAGCTCTTGCAGGGTAACTCTCATCCCTTTTATTATATGCCATTCCATTCCAATCCTATCTAATATACAATACTAATTTCCCGTCCTTTTGTCCGTCCAGTTGAGTGCTAAGACATGGTATTAGGATTAATAATAGTTTTATTCAATTTTAATATACATCCCCAGCTTGCTTTAAAATTAGTCGGACCAGGGTTAGGGAAAGTTAGAAAAGTAATGTGGTCTTCTCATGTCATAATTATGAATAAAGAAGATGCTTTCCATCCACTTCGAACAATAATAATTGACTAAATGATCTCTCCCAATGACCCTGCAGGTCCTTGAATGTATTGCTGACAAACCCAATATGGGTTCTTGTGACCCGTATGCAGGTCTTGTGTTTCTTCCCTTTACTATACCTCTATTATTATTAATGTTGTTGTTGTTGCTGCCTTTCTTTGTGCCTTTTTTTCCGTTGTACAACTAGTGATGTGCGGAATTTCAGTTTTTGTGAATATTCCAATATTGATGTTTATGAATGACGCTCTATCTCATCAGTACTAACTATATTTGAGTTTAATTTTCCACCTAACTTCCTACAAATACAAAGTGGCTTTGAAAGAACAAAAATTCAAAATCATGTAATGGAATGCTCACGAAACAACTGTTTGGTCTACATAGTGCTTGTGATCCCCTGAAGATAATAAACGGGGCGTTCTCTGTCTTTACTTCAGACTCATACTCAAGCAGAAAGAAAAATTATGGAGTCCAAAAGGGAAGCTCTATTAAAGGAGGCTTCTGAAAACGGCTTAATAGGTTCAACACTGGAAGAAAAATTGGATGAGCTTGAGTCAACAAAGCGTCATCCTTATGGAACCATTCATGCGGTTCGTATCTCTCTTGCCTTTTCTTTTTAATGCCTTGTGGGTTCAGAGTTTGAGGAACGGTTGCCATTGACATAATTAGTTTCACCATGTTCTGTGGTTGCTTTTCTTTTTATTGGTCTAAATAGATTTTTAGTTAGCCTTAGTTTTAGTGGAAAGCTTCTTAAAAACTGCTAGTCATACATTTTCTGATCTTCAAAACTATGCATAATTTTATCAGATTATGATGTAAATGACAACCGTTATATTCATTCATTGCTAGGCCCGTGAAGTTTATACCGAAGCAGGAATTAGAGGATTCTGGAAAGGCATCATACCTACACTCATTATGGTTAGTCTCTATTTAATCTATGTAAACCTGGGATAAACTATCTAGTTGAATCTGACTAATGAAGATTTTGTTTATGCCAGGTCTGTAATCCCTCAATCCAGTTCATGATATATGAGACCTCATTAAAGCGTCTGAAGGAAAAACGTTCTGCTAATAAGCATGGATTAAAAAATGTATCAGCTTTGGAGGTACAACATAATCTTTGAGATGCATTATCGAATGATCATCTTGGAGTTGCATTTTTATTTCAATTTCCTTTCTCCTTTTTCAGCATTGATGTCAAAATACTTAAAAACCTTGTTTGTTATGCATGGTTCATCTGATTGGTAGACTACTTTCTTGCCTATCAAATTTTCTACTTTTGGAACAAAAGATAGATTCAGAAAAGGTTAATCACATATTTGGTACACTAACTACTGTCAAATGTTCAATTTGATACCTATTGTTGAAAAATTAAATACCATCAATGACTTTTTCAACCTCCCCACTATGGAGCTGGTCTGTTCCATAAAATATCTGAATGGTAGTCTTGTCTAAATTTCTACTTTTTTCTGCCTTGCTGTTTCTATGAGCAGGTGTTTTTATTAGGAGCCTTGGCAAAACTTGGGGCAACTGTAACAACATACCCACTGCTGGTCGTCAAGGTAAACTTTGGCAGAAATGCAAGTGTTACAATTCCTTGTTGTGTCCTTTGTCTTGCACCAACACTTTTGAAGCATATTCTTACTTTATTTGTTCTCTTAAACACTTGAACAGTCTCGGCTTCAAGCAAAACAGGAGATTGGTGGGAATATATCACTAAGATATTCAGGTTTGTTTACCAAAGGAATTTGGCCCTATCATGATATTTAAAACTTTTTGGAGTTTGGACAAATTCTTATCATCTTCCTGATACCAGAGTTTTTCCTGATACCAGAGTTTTTCTGTAGTAAGATATTGTACTGGCTGAGGTGAACTTATAATGGTTATAGTTTACATTTTACTATTTTTCATCTTTTGAGTGTCAGATTTTGTGCCATTTCTCCAAACCTTTATTGTTTCTGATGGATAGCCAGTAACTACCTGATGCCCATAAGATGCTTTCAGGAAGCTGCATTTATAAGTTACAGGAATTTTGTATTCAATTATGCCTGCATTATGAATGTTCTACATCTCTTACATGCTTTAGTTTAGTTCCATTCCATATTCATGTTCTACCTTATACAAAGCTGCATTATGATTTGATTCTAGTTTAGTTACCAATACCCCTTTCCCTTGTCTTGTTCAATCTTATTCATCTGCGTGCAGAAGTAAGGATATCAATGGACATCTACATCCATTGTAACCTTGTCTGAATCTGCTATGTGACATTGATATCCATGTTTCATTTGGTGTTGGGCAAGAATGCTAACTGGAAAATTTCGCTGCACAGGTACAGTAGATGCAATAATTAAAATGATGAAGTATGAGGGATTGCCTGGCTTTTACAAGGGGATGAGCACAAAGATAGTACAGAGTGTTTTTGCTGCTTCTGTACTTTTCATGTTCAAGGAGGAGATTGTGAAAGCTTACATATTCCTTGTTCATAAGATCCGGAAAGCAAAAGTCCCATTGAACTGAATGTGAAAATTTTATTTTGTAAAGGCAGGTATCTCTCACTCATTTCCTTTTTTCCTTTCTGGGGCTTTGCATTGCATTTGCCCAGTTCTTAAAACATTGTGTCTTAACCAGATCCATTAGTAACGAATTCTGAATTATTTTCAGATAATGTTATGTTACAGGTAATGAAGCTCAAAGCTCTAGAGATGGTGAAAATTTCAAGCAATTTAAGCTTAACATTAAGAGACATTAAATGATCAATTTGAGCATGATAACAAAATTTATTAGAAGGGTGTAAGTGTAGAGTAGCAGGACATAGGCTTTGAGGTTGTGAAAGTTTAGATGAATATATAGGAGTGAGATATTTGGCAGCAATTAGAAAACATTACAAAGCTCTTCCCTTCCCGAATTACCTTGTGCCTTTCATGTACAGCTGGTTTAATGGCTTTGCTTATTGCAACTGCATTTTGGTGCCTACTTCCTATTTTCATCGTTGCTCTTTGTTAATATGATTCATACACAATTGATAAGGGCAGGGTTGTGCAGGCAGAGCCTGTTGATTAGAAAATTATGTGCACAAGCATTTGAGTTTTTTAGAAAGTGAAGCAAAAATGTGGCATTCATTTGTTGAGTTGTAAAAAAACCTACCTTTCCATCTTAAGTTTACAACGCTCAACACATTCCCATCAGAATGAAGAGATATCTTTGCTTTGAAATTATTAATTTATACATATAATTATTATTCAACTAAAAACATAACCATTAAATCAAACAACAATACGCAGCCTTGGACAACCTCCACATTAACATATTCTTCTTGTATCGTTCCATAATGTCTTAAGAGTAAAACTTTAATCTGTGGCCTTCAACCTTTATGTTTTCAGCATCTATTTTTTCTCAAATCCCTCTTATAAAACAATTATAAATATACAACCATCTAAAGAGATATACATGCATAAAACCTTAAACTTCTGTCCCATTAAATTTGTCGCGACTTCTTATTCTTCTAAAATTATTATAAATATATTCGATAAAAAAAAAACCTTTAAATGAAGTGATTAGGACATTGGAAAATTCTAAATAATCAAAAGATGCAACTCTTGATAATTCTTATTGAAGACATAACATTTCATTTATGGAACATATTCTTTTACTTATAAAAGAATGTTTTCAAAATGTTCCAACAAAAACTGTAGGTTTCTGCTTCTCAAAATCCTCTACCATACTGCATCTGTGCCTGCCAATCTGCCATTAGCAATTTTCTTGAAATGAAAATACAGAGAAATCTGGTAACTCTTGAAATAACTTCGGCATTTTTAGTGCACCCAATTTAGTTTATCGGCAGTAGAGACTTATTCAGTAAATTGTTGCAGAACCAATTTAAAACACAGCATACAGCAGAGCTTCTTCAGTGAACACATTTCTGGCAAACTATGTCCTACGGGTCTTTTCAATCTTCATAAACTTTTTGACTTGGTGCGAAATGGGAAAGAGCCAGGATTTGAGGGCACAATGTCATCATGGAACCTCTGGCTTCAGATTTTGTATTTGTTTTGAGCTGAGGTTAGTGAATAATGAGTTATGAGTTAAGAGAGTCAATGCCATTTTCATCAAGCCATGGCCTACTTATGAATGCTCTTAAATTAACCAACTAGGACAGCTGACAGAAAAATAATTCGGAGAAAGATACTCCAATCTGCTCCACCAAAGTATTACCATCTATTTAATTTAAACAAACAGGAGTAATTATATTGCCTATTTAAACAGGAAATCAAACTGAATATTGAGAAATGAAGAGACAAGACAAAAGTGTGAGACTTATTTATTTTAGAAAAAGAAAAAGAAATGGTTCTTGGATCTTCTTCGCAAAACTGAATCATACTAGCTTTCATGATTCACCATACAAATACAAATACAAATACAAACACAATTGTACATGTATAGTATTAATAAATGTACTCTATAATACTTACATTATTACGAAGCCAATGGAGGGGCGTGTTCAACTTTTTTGTTTACCACTATGCTGTTCAACTCCCTCAGAGCGGTTACCTTATGATAGTAGATCAGGCTGAGGCTGCGGAGTTCGGCTCAATTAACTTGCTTGCTGGTGCTTTCTCTTGTCTTTCTACATAAGCAGAGGGAAACCATCCAGCCTTGCCCTTGCATTCTCCCTCCGACCATCCACTAGGACCCACCTTAATTTTCGTATTACATTACAACCAAACATATGATTATCATCACCTAAAATATTTACGTTAACATTTAACCAGGCTAGCCAGCACTGCAGTTGGAAACAGCCCGTACCTGGCGAACCACAACATAATCACCAACCGCTAAGCTTAATTCCCCATCTGCTTCAGCATCAAATGGGTGTACAACCTGTTAAAACAAACATCTCAATCATGTCCGCAACTGTAAACTAAAAGCACTTGAAACCAAGCCAGTTTCACAAACAACCAAAAATATGTGTATATATATATATATAACCAACTACATAAGCTTGACGCACAACAATATAAAAACTGATTAAAAATTGGCATCCCACTAATCGATTTAATATCTGGGGATTTCTTCAATAAAGTTTTACTTTTAAAATGAAAAATAATGGTATATGATGCCACAAATGATTACGTCCATTTGCTAAATTACGTCACAAGTCTCAAGGTTGATCATACCCTAGCCAACTCAAATGCAGTACGAACATCAAGGAAGGGTTTCAACCAGCCTCCAATGAGTTTTCCGGCAATAAATAAAAAATGTTCTTTTTTCTAACAGACACAAGAGAAAGACAAATAAGAGACTCAAAGAAGGCTGTAGAAAGGAACACAGAAAGGTGAAAATGTGAAAAATAATCACTCTAAGTGGCTAACTGAAGCTCCAATCTAGGAAGAGGATCTTTATTGTTTTTGGCAAAACAAGAAGAGGAGGTTCAAGTATCCTAAAATGTACACGTTTTCATGGTTGTCAATCAGCTATTCTAACTGGCTGTTTACCCTAGTGGAAAAATTCCTGTACTTCTAAATTTGAGAAAGCATAAGAGGACTGAATCAAATTTTGCAGAAACCATAGCTAACTTCAGTGTTAAATTCATGTTTTTCCTTCATTACACAAGACCAACACTCCAGGCCATTTTCAGTAAATTTTAGCTACTGTCAAAGTACACTTGTTTCAAAAAATCTCTAAAAACTTCTACCTAACATAAGATGGGCCTGCTTGATATGATCACTAACAGATACATAGAATATAAGAGGAGTAAACTGACATGTCTACATTTACTTTATTCAGAGAATACGTTCCCGACTTTAATTTATCTACAGAGGGGCTAAAAAAATGGAACAAAAGAGTTCAAAAGCTAAACCTTTGCTATGAAAAATACATCGCTTTGATTGCTTCCCTGAGCTTCAGATTTATTCAAACTAAAGTTATCATGTGCAGAGGCGACATTCACCTCTCTCTGCAACGTCACTGAGTTCAATGACTCGTTCATCTGCCCCTCTAGAATCATCTATCCAGCAGCAAACTTTGATCATAACCTTTTGGATATGCAAAAAATAATTGAAAAGTAACAGCAATTTGGCCCCCATAAAATTCATGTACTTGATGCCGAAGCCTATAGATGTCATGAGAACAATAACACAGCCAAGGGGGATTAAGTACAAACCTCAGCATGTAGCTTCTCTAAACTAGCAAGAACACGTTGATGATAAGATTTTTCGGCGTCAACCTGCAAAATGATTCTGGTGAGGGCCAAGGACCTAAGCATTACATCTAGGGGTGATGAGCATTAAATATGAACTCACTGAAGAGTCAAGACTAAGTTGATTACATCAGTTATCTCACAGATAAGTCTGAAACATCAGACAGACAATACCCTTGTGATACAGCCTTGGAAGGAAAAATCTTTGCTACTTTCATATATATATATATGTGTGTTCATGCACACATGGAGAGAGAGAGGGAGGGAGAGAGATTCTCATTCTATGAAGGACAGACCATGCAGGTAATGAATTTGACACGACATACAAGTAATTCAAATGAGAGCATGTCAAATTTTTTTTAAAAACAGACACAACACATTTGGACACTCAGAAACTACTAGAGTTTTTTTAAAAAAAATTGATAAGTGAAAAGCTATAGCGTGTTAATATTTTTTCACCTTGATCCACCAAAGTTTCATCTTCCTCTGACAAGGACTTTTTTGTTCTGGACTACAAGTCAAACAAAGCAGCTAAATAATTTGCTAAACTAAATTTATGACTACCAATGTACATTCAAATGGAACCCTCAAAAAAGGGATCATTCTTTTTGCATAAATAACAGTTCCAAAACTTCTTTCAGTTGAAGGTCAATCTTATGTAGCTGTAAAGATAGTGCTGCTGAGAACCAGAAAAACAGTTTTGTTTTCTGAACCAAAGAAACAGGCTCATTACAGGCGCAAAAAAATGGTTAAATTAAAATTAGCAATACCATTGCAAGAAGCAGCTGGAAAGTAATCTTTTGCTGCTGATCCTCAGCTGACAACATGGCAGCAGTTGCTTCTCTTCCTAGAACCATCATTGAGGATTTAAGGTCAGCCAATCTTGCTTCTGCTTGTTTAAGCTTCATGTAGCTTTCTGCAGATATATCAGCTTCCCTGGTTTTTGATCTACGCCTCAAAACATCTGCCGCCTGTTTGTGAAGGGGGGGGGGGAAGGAAAAAAGGCTGAGAATAAATAAACATATAAAAATGAATTAAGAAGAAAGCTATAAAAAGATATGAAAAAAATTGTTTAAAGGTTAGACACTTGCGCCGAAAAAGCATTTAACTCATTCCATATTTCTTTTGGAATAAGAAGGAAGTACAAGCATAATTTTGCTTGTTAATGTGTTAGGAAAAAAATTACCCTGCCTATCCTGTCAGTGAACACATAGATTAATTTTTGTGTTAACTAGATAAACCTTTGATGAATTGGCTGAGCCATGCAATGACAATAATTTCAAGAGATTACAGTAGACTGCAGTCAGCACAGTACATCCAAATTTCTGATACCTTTTCTGTTCAATGGTCTAACCAACCAAAGTTCGCACAGCTAGATTCTTACAGTTGAAATTGGTCAACTCCAAAATTTAAAACAATGAAATACCTGAGCTTCAACCTCTTGGCGGAATCTGTCATATCGGTGGGTCAAGTGCCGAGCATCTTCTAGAGGAGCTCCTGTAATTAATGCCCGTAGTGGCTCAGAAACCTACATATATGAAACCTGTAACACAATTAGAAGCATGAAAAAGAAAAAGAAAACGTAATAAAGGAGGGAATATCAAAGCTAGGATATATAAATGTTATCTTAAATTTTCAATACTGTTTCCTAGCAATACTTGGCGTCAGGTGCACCCTTGGCATGTTTAAAACAAAGAGAACAGAACAGAAGGGCAAATAATCTATTCGAATATGGTCAAATCAAAATATCCATTTTTTTTTGGAAACCAGTCCAAGTTTGCTAGCAACAACTATCACAAGATAACTAATTATAACTAAATTTGGAAAAGCTATAGATAATTAAGTCCTTATTCGACCACACATTTTGATACAAAAGGCTGCATACAATTGGTAAGGCAGTTATGTACATTATGTATAAATATATATACATACTAGAAATCATGCTCAGGAAACAATAAATCAGTAAATTTTGTCACTTCTAGTCTATAAATGCCTAGAATCAGCAATAGGCATCAAACACTCCATCTTGTAATCTGCACCACATCCTTTTGAAGGCCACTGCTTTCAAGGTAGCTTGTAAAATAGAATTGAAAACTCAAATTCATTGAACTCACATTTTAATTTTCTTCTGCTCTCAATCCGCAAGTTCCGTTTCTTATTAATGCCAGAGGATTCACATCAGTGATTGCTTCTGCTGATCAACTATGTATAAAGTCTAATTTATTCTTGAAGCTACTGAACTATAATAATTACTAATATAAAATTCTTCACAAATGAACTCTGAAAAGTTTTATTCTTATTTTTAGCACAAAACAGCTTCACAAAAAACTAGTTCATGAGAGCAAATCATACACAAATTAGTGAAAGAATATTTAGTTCTTTAATTGAAGACAACGCCAGAGGGGATCATCAACTGCATAAACTATTGAAGAGTGAAGACAATGCCTAACAAGAAACAATCAGAAGGCATACTTGCATGCTTGCGTTCTAGTCTCTAAATATCTCATTTCTTTTTCACAAACCATATTGCTGTCTGCCCGAAACTATATAACCCAAAAAATAAATGTTCCAAGTTAGTTTTCTACATCTCTTATAATTATTTCATCATAATAATATTTTAAGTAGATTTCAATTATCTTTAACAATACCTATAATTTCCTCTCCAAAAGAAGCTCCTAAGAACAATTAGTATATGGTAATAAAGTTAAGAAATTACCTGCTCACCAAGGATCCCAAGCAAGGTCTCCCTTTCATCTTCTATTGATTTATGTGAATTGCCAAAGTGAACAGCGGTTTTTGCAAGAGAAGAACCAGTATTTTGATTTTCAACTCCATACTTGCAACAATCATCAGCCAACTTCCTAGCTAAAACAGTTGAGGTGAAAACCGTGAATCAGCTTTGTACAGGGATCAACACCCAGTAAATGAACCAACCAAGCTTACATATTTCTATCAGCTTTGAGCTTGTTGCAATAAAACCTTCTATGCCACGGACGATGTTCCGCTGTAAATGCTGCAAGCATAGTTTAGAAGTGTAAGTTGATATGCATTTACTTACAAGTTAAAAGTTAAACCACTTTATTAGAAACTAGGACGAGTTCAGAAAGGATTGAAAAATGTACCTTAGCTGCCTTTGTAGAACTGTACAGGTCTTGAAGCTTTTGATGACATTGAAGATCAGCTTCATCAACAGTAACGTCTTCATTACTAAAATGCCCAAGATGCCTAAGTACTGCCTACAATATAGAAAAGATTTGAACCATATATTGGAAAATTACCTTAGAAACTACTGAGAGTAATGAAAAACAGAGTAACAAAAGAATGGTATATATCTTAACAATTCTATCCAAGTATTCTATGAAATTGAAGAAAAAGGAAAACTTAAACATTAGAAATCAACTATTTGTAAGATAGCAGGAAAATTGGTGAAGCATAGTGATCTATATGAGTGCTTTTTATCAGTCAAAAGCCAGAAGTTGAAACTTAGAAGCTTAATGAAAAAGGAAAAGAAAGAAAACCCTACTTGCTGTTGCTTGGCAACTTGCTCTCTGAGCTTGGTAGCCTGCTTCTTGATAGCTTCCATATCTAACAGAGGAATATGAACAATAGATATGATGATTACTGTAAATCAATGTCCAAAACCAACAACAACAGAGCGAATCATCAAAAAGATGGGGAGAAATCAAAGGATAAAAGAAACCCAAAGACTGAGGATCAGAAAAAAAGGCTTGGGAAGCTAGAGAAGAGGAAAGTGTCTTTCAACTGTACTTCCACCAGAAAGGCCGTAAGCTTTTTCAGTTTTTTTTTTTTTTTAATAATTTGAGATTATTTTATTTTCTTTCAAGGAATTAACAAGCAGCGACAACCACAATATGAATGACAGCAAATATATTATGTAAAATGATATATTACAACTAGTGCATGGGCCGGGCCGGGTCCAAAAAATTTTTTGGCCCGATTGATAGGCCTGAGCCCGGCCCGGCCTAAAATATGGGCCTGAAAATTTGTCCAGGCCCGACCAGCCATAAAATTGGTAGGCCCGAGCCCGGCCCGTCTAATATAAATTTTTTTACTTATTTTATTAAAAAATAAAATATAATAAATTAAATACATTTTAAAAAATAAAAATAAATATTAAAACAAAAAACAAATAAAAATATAATAAATCAAATATAGTACTAAAGTTAACATTTTATCAATAAAAAAAAATTATTATTAAAATATTTCAGGTCGGGCCGGGCCCGGGCCAAAAAATCATACCCGAGGCCCGGCCCATTTTTTAAACGGGCCTCAATTTTTTGCCCAAGCCCATTTTTCGGGCCTATATTTTTGCCCAAACCCTCCCACATTTAAGGCGGGCCTTCAGGCCTGGTCGGGCCGCCCGGCCCATGCACACCTCTAATTACAACCCTCTTGCACTATTGGTTAACCTTTTTTTAGTAATACACGTGTTATTGAATTTTAAAAAGAAAACATGTTTATTTGTTTCATTATTTTTCAATCTTATTAATTTCACATCTTAGTCAAAATTATTATTCTAATAAACGTGTGAGATAAATATTAAAATTATATATAATTTTAATTTAATGTGTAATTGTATATATATGAATTTTAATCTAGTGTAATTATACACATGAAATTTTAATGTTGATTTAATCATACACATTTATTTATATACATCAATTTATTTTTATATTGGATCAATATAATTATTTATATACAGGAGCGAAGCTAGAAATACTTGTTAGGGAGTCGGAATTAAATTTTAAATGTTAATAGTTTATATATTTATAATTTTTTAATGATTAAATCAAATTTTTATTATTGTTAGGGGAAAAATTTAATTTTACTTTTATTAATTTAAAATTTTGAAATTGCTAAAAAGCCTAAAGGGAAAATTTTCTATTTTAGGGAGTTGGGCCCCTATCAGCTCCCAATGCGCCACTATTTATGTATGTAATATATAAACATAAAATAATTTATATAAATAATTGTGTTAATAGTTTATAATAATTTATAAAAATTAAACTAAATTAAAATTTAATGTATAAAATTACACAAAATTAAAATTTATATATATAATTACACATTAATTAAAATTACTTTATTAATAAATAATTCTCAATTTAGATCTTAAATTGGTAATTTTTTTTTCTTTATTCCACTTTTATACTTCAACTATTAAGTTCTAAAACCATTTAACTTGTGGGTTAAAAATTTGACATGTGACATCATTAAAACGTGCCATGTCGTTTTATTTTATTTTTTAAATATTATAAAAAATATATTAATTAATAAAATCATAAATGTAAATTATATAAAAGTCGAAATAGTACTTAAAAAAATAAAAATAAAAGTTAAATTTTAAAAAAGTTAAAAAAACCTCAAAATTTTCCAAATATATATTCTTGAAAAAAACTATAATAATTTTATTTTTTCAAAACACCCAAATATATTAAAAATTCTAAAAATTCAAAATAGTATATCAAAACTTCAAAAAATTGAAAAAAAAAATTTAACTCTCAAAATATAAATTCTAAAAACTGAAAAATAAAAAAGTTTTAACTTAAAAATTTAATATATATATATGTTCTAGAAAATTGTAATAATTTTAAAAATTGCATATATATAATTTCTATAAAATATTCATAAAATTTAAACATATTAAAAATGAAAATGAAAATTTCGCTAACAACAGTAGGTCAATGTTAGACAGCTATTAGTGAACATCGGTCCACGACGATTAAACGTCAATTGATCAAAGTCAAGGGTATATTAATAATTAAAATTTTAAAAATATTTTTTATTTTTAAATTTTATGATTATTTATTTTAATAAACTTAAATGTTATATTGTAAATGGTTAAAGATGTTAGGTGGCACATCTAAATTGATGCCTTCTGTTAACTGATTTTTTAATACCGTTATAAAAATTGGAGTAGACCAAATAATAAAATAATAGTTTAAATACTAAAGTGTGACAGAGGTAATGGAATGAGAAAATGAGTATAGTTTCAAGCGGCATTGACATTTTTTATAGATATGTTTTGTAGGTTATTATTTGTTTTTATTATCTGAGATAAAAAGAAATTGTTAAAATTAATTTAATATCATCCAAAATTAAAAAATAACACAACAAATTTACTGATTTTTTATATTTTATTTGGAATAAATTAATGAAGGGTTTGTTGGTGAGTGAGGTAGGCTTTGTTAAATCAAGTTTTAGTTGTGTGTTTATTGGGCCAGCTACAGCTGTGTAAATTATTAATTAAGATGTTTGATTTTGAGCTAAACAATTATATATCCGTAATCCAGTTATTTATGTATGATTCTTCTATCTACTTAAGAAAGAGGAATTGCTTTCGCCCATTTTAATCTACTAATTTATACATTTATTTTATTTAACCAACGAAATTTTATTATATATATTGTTTTTAATTCATTCTGGCCGAATAGTTTTTAATCCCATTCATTGAGTCTTTGAAAGCTCTGAATGGAATTTATTATTGACTCCCCTACTCAACTTTCTACGTTTATTAAACTATCGTTCAGGTTATTTGTCTATAATATATATATAAACTTTTATATTTTTTTATTTTTAAATATTTTTATAATTATTATGATTTTTTAATAAATTTAAAGAAGACGCGGCACAATCTTACTCAAAAAAATAAAAAATAAAAACGATAATAATTTTACTTTAATGGTTAATCATTAAAGTTACATGTAAAAAAAATTGAATTGATAAAAATTCTAACATTCTGGAGCTCAATTCAATAAATTTGTATAAAAAAGTGTTACCCCCCTCCCCCCCAACAGAATGAAGACGTGTGGCAGATTGGAAAACTCCATTAGCTATCGACTGGAAGGTCACCAGAAGCTTCACCTCCCAACCTAACCATCCAGACAAGTAAGAGGTAGCCATTCAAGGAGGTTAGCCATCAACTCCGCCAAGCTCTTGGCTTCTGTTAAGAACACGGTCTTCTTGGTCACCAAACCCCTACGTGGGTTCAACTACTTCGCACCACCGAATCAGAATGAATGACAAGATCTGTCTCGTCGTAAACATTCTCGCCCCGTTGAAGACATTCGCCTTACACATCTCATAATGATGGTTTGATGGCAAGTCCCATGCGTTAACATCATTTAACACAACACCCATCTATAAATACCCTTAAAGACAATGAAGAAGGGATTGACTTTCAAATATACTAGCCTATACTCTGTTTTATCTTTGGCATCCAATCTTTAGACTTTCTCCAGCTCCACTATTTGCAATCTCTGGCTTTTTACCTCAATCGGATGAATTGACCTTTGTTGTTACCACCACACTATCCTTCATACTTTCTTTGTTTAGGAATGATAGAGGGTTTGATATCTCTACAATTTTTGAAATATCCAAATCTGAATATGTAAATTTGCCTAAAAATTTGAATCTGCAAATTATCTGAAAATTATTCGAGTAATACTATCCAAATTCGAATTAAATATCACTATCTGTCAGATATCTAAATCCGTAAAAAATCTAATTTTCACATTTTCAATCACATGTTGATTCCGTAAAATAATATAAAATAAAAAATTTAAATAAAATTTATTTATAGTTAATAATAAATAAATGTAAATGAGCAAAACTAATTAAATATAATCCAAACAAATTAAACATGATAACTTTACAACATTTAAATATGCCCAATAACTTGAACATAAGAATTTTGAACAAATTAGAAGTTTCATAACAATCTGCAAAAAATCTAAATTTAACCTTTTCAATCATATGTCGGATATTTGAATCAGTAAAAATCTATATTTGAATCCACAAAAACCCGAATCTAAATATGCAAAATGATATAAAATCAAGCCAAGAAATTAATTTTAAATAAAATTTATTCATAATAAACAATAAATAAATGTAAATTAATAAAAGCAGATAAAATAACAATCCAAACAAATTAAATATAACAATTTCAAAACAATTTAAATATACCTAAGACTTTAAAGATAAGAAATTTCAAACAAATTAAAAGTTCCATAACAATCCAAAATTACTTAATTACTTAATCCATATTAATTGTATATATTATATGTTGGAAAAATTGCATTTTTATGAAACTTTGAGGCATATTCTCAATAGGTAAAGATGAAGAGTTGAATCATAAAATTATGGTTTCATATTCTACTCCATGAGACCTTTATAACATTATATCATATGCTCAAAATGGTTGAGTGATGAATAAGAAATTAATGCTCAAAGTAAGCTACTTGGAAATATTTGTTGAGGAAAAGTAAAGGCTTAGATCCCACATTGGTTAAATACCAAGTGTAAAATGTGTTTATATATGAGAACCCTCTTAAAGAATGATTGAATGATTAAGTTTGGAATTTTGCCTCGCGGGCAAGGGTGGTGCAAGTCCAAACCCGATGGGGTTGAGGCACACTCGCATGACGTGGGTGATGCAAAATGTTTGGACCGATTGGGGCCCAAATGGGCTTGCGGGTATTTTAGCCCAACACGGCGAAATTATTTTTTCCCAACAAACATAATCTGGTTATATAAGGACACAACTTATTTATTTGATACCAATCAATTAAATCAAATTGATTTATTAGCTCCTTAATGGCAGATTTTGGGAAAATTTTCCAAAATTCTAACATTTTCAATACCTATAAAAGGTTATATTTTCTGAAGGGTTTTACACATTCTGATATTTTCTCAAACCAAAATTCTATTGCTCTCAAAATTATTCTTTTTCTTCTCTGTATTTCTCAAACATTTTGATGATAAAAAAAATGTATCGTTTGTTCATTGATCACTGCAGAGGTACTACTGCTTTGATCTTTGTGTTGTTGTATCCTGAGAGACATTCGACCAACATTTCTCTAAGTACCATAGGAGCGGCCAAATCTGTCTTAAGGAAGCTATGTTTTACAGGCCTCAACGTTTCGTAAAATCTCTATTCTTTCTTTTTATTTTAACTTTTGTTACGGTTTTATTTGATTATTTGTATTTCGAAAATTAAATACAAATTGTTCTATTTATATTTCATTATATATAAAAATATTTATTTATTTATATTTATCTACTTTATTTCGCTAGCGTGTTTTGTCTAACAATTCGAATAAAAATTGTTAATTAACAAAAGTTGAAATCAAAAGGTAGAATAGAGATTTTACGAAACGTTGAGGCTTGTGAAATATAGTTTCCTTAAGACAGATTTAGCCGTTCCTATGGTACTTAGAGAAACGTTAGTCAAATGTACACCAATAAATTTCGATGTACACCAACACACTATCCCATACAAAGTGATCTAATTCATGTTAACAATTGAATATTAAAGGCTTTAGTCGGATTCGCTTGTAAACACAAACGTTGCCTATGAAGAGGTAAGAGACCGTTCCAAATCAAAGCTACGCTTGGGCAGTCACGAAGTAGATGAATCATGCTTTCTTACTATTTTTTTTTTTTTTTTTGGTATATTGTGTGAATGCATTTGAGGGGTGATTTGTATTTTTTTAATACATCTTTGTTATCTTTCTGTTCTTTTGCTGGGTTTTTGGAGAATGAGTGTTTTTGTTTAGTTAAATCAAATAGGGAATTGTACTACTATTATGCTATGTTGTAATCAAGTAGGGGTCAAATTGATAAAATTTGTAAAAGTTGTGGAACTAAATTTTTTATTGTACCTAATTTTTCAACAGAATTAATGGAAAAAGTTAATGGATGGATAGAATATGAGCAAATCAAAAGATAGATGGGTTAATTTTGAGTAAATAAAATTAAAAAAAATTAAATTTGCACAAATCGATAAGTACAAAGACTATCATCAAATTTGAACCTATTTTATAATCTCTCCTTGATTAAATTGGACAAGTGAGTAATAGTAAACAAAATTTGAGGACATAGGCACACAACTTTTGTAAAGGCTTTATATAGCATTCTAACTTCTTTTACTATAACATTCTTTTAGTGTAACAAATATTAGCTATATATGGCATGTGAAATTCATAAGGTTGATAAAAGTATAAATATAGAGGTTGATTGTTGAATTTAAAAGAACTATAGTGAATTATCGAAACCAAATAATATTGTAAATATCGAAAGCTATTATTATACTCAAACAATTGTAAGAGACGTAACAAACGACAGACAGCATGTATTAGTTATCATAAATATATACAGACAATAATCAAGAAAACCAAGAGAATCCAATTTTCAGAATATGCATTACTTCAACATATGTTAACCATAAACAATTTCTTGAGAATCTCATATATTAACTTCATATAGCTTCTTAGTTTCTTTTACCATAACAATTTTTTAATGTAGCAAATATTAACTAAGCATGTGAAATTCATAATGTTGGTGGATGTATATAAACATAGAGGTTGATGTTGAATTTAAAAGAATTATAATGAATTATGGAAACAAAAAATATTGTAAATATCAAAAGTTATTATTGTACTCGAACAATTGTAAGACACATAAAAGATGATATTCAGAACATGTTACTTATAATAAATATATACAAATTGTAACGGCCCGTTTTTAGTGAAACCAGAACAATGGTTTTGGAACCACAAATCCATGTCAAAAAATTTATTTTAATATTATTTTGTGGTTTACAGCATGTTAGAATTATGGTATAAAAATTTTGTTAAGAAATTTTATCGTTTATATGCTCAATTTGTGATAAAGGACTAAATTGCGTAAAGTGCGAAAGTTGGGTTCTATTAGCTAAAAGTGTTAAATAGCTATAGAACATTATAGTGGAGGTCCTTATATGGTAATTATACCATTAAATGAGATAGTGGATGTGCATGGCATTGTAATTATGAAAATTTTAAAGTTAGGTAAGGGTAAAATAGTAATTAGGTAATTAAAGACTAAAATAATAAAAGAAAAGATGTAATCTTCCTCCCTTATCCATGCTTCAGCTGAAATTCACTATTAAAAGAGAAGATAAATTTTGTTCAAGCCTTTTTACTTGCATGTAAGTGATTTGTTGTCCCATTTTTGTTGATTTTTATGTTTTCGGGACCGTTGTAGTTTAATCTAGCTAAATAGATGACTAATTTGCAACATTATTGAAAGTCTAGGGTTTTCCCATGAGATCATATTGGTTGTTTTTGAAGTTTATTGGAAAAAAAATGAATCTTTGTTGTTAGATAAACAACTTTTGTTAAAGGATTTTTAATGAAATCGTCAAATAGGGGCTAATTTGAGAAATGTGAAAATTGTGTTAAATATGTGAAATTGTGAATTGTATGAGTTGTTATGAGCATATAGTAAATTCAGCTAGGCTTGGTTAGGGATGAAATTGTATGGATTTCATTTTTCGAGCCTAGGGACTAAATTGTAAAGAGGTTAAATGTTTAGGGGCAAAATGGTAATTTTTTCATAACATGAAATTGGATTAGATTGAATAGAATAATTATTAAATTATTTAAATTTAAATTTGATAGATCAAGAAAAGCTACGTTTAGAATTAAATCGATGGAAAGAAAAAGTAGTGGATTGTTTGGTTGACTTACTCCGTGCTAATTCAAGGTAAGTTTGTGAAATTACATTGTGTATCTATATACTTTATTTGAAATATATGTATGTGAATTGAGTAGTTACAATGTGTAATTATCGAAAGCATAAATGATGAAGTTCGAAGAATACCGAGCCTCATTTGAACCTTAGAAATTCATAGGATACAAATGACATGTCATTAGGGTTACCATTTTGGTTGAGGTCCTGCATGTGTTGTAGACTCACCACAGCTCATATGAGCTTACCGATTCTTAGCTTGTACGAGCTTACCGTATTTTTGCTCGAATGAGCTTACTGATTATGGCTCGTAAGAGCATACATGTATAGGAATTGACGGATTTATAGTTCAGTACACCTTGGGTGTACTACCTTCGTATCTAATAACTTTTCTAAATGGTTCAACGGGCATAGTTTTATTATGAGATGATACAAGTTCGATATGAACAAGCACATGTATTTACATGGAAATGGTTGATATTTGATATATATATATGTTTACATGGCATACATGTTATATGTACATGTAATTCAATTAAATGATGAATTCATATATGAGTCTCGGTTTTATGTGAATATATGACTAACAAGATTATGGATTGTATGATAAGCTATGGCCAAATTGAATCGTGTCTTGCTTTAAGTTTCTTATGTAAATTGTAGTCAATTGGTAAGTCTATTACGTATCATACGAACTTTCTAAGCTTAATTGCTTACTCCGTTTTAATTTTCGTGTTTTATAGTGATTTTGGAAGCTCGCTCAGTTTGGAAGTTGTCGGAGATCGTGTCGCACTATCAAACTCTCATTTTGGTATTTTGGACTTTGTATATTTTGTTTAAATGGCATGTATAGGTGTTTGGTTAATGTAGCCTATATGTCTTATTGTGTTTTGGCCATTTAATATGGCTTGAAAATGGTATATGTTTGGTTATGTAAACATGTATAAATGACCTTATGGTATGTGGTGTATAGTTGCTATGTAAATGCCTTGTTTGTGAATTGGTATTTTGGGTACCAAATGGTTAAAATTGAGATGTGGTATGCATGTTGAATTTAGCCACAATGTCTTATATATGTGTTGACCATTTACGTATATTTTGGAAGCATATTTTGGCATGTTATAAATGGTCCTTTGAGGTACTTAAGAGTATCACGATTGTGTGTGGCATTATAACATGTTATAAACTTGATATTTATTAGTTTTGAATGTCTATTTATGCCATGTTGTATGAACATTGTTGAGTTTAGGTTGGTACCAAATTGGGTGAGAAGTATAGCTTGGAAAATAGCCTATTTTTGTCCACATGGGCAGAGACACGGGCGTGTGACTCAGTCGTGTGTGACACACGGTCAGGTGACACGGTCGTGTGTCCCCTGATACTTCTATAGAAATCAAGTCAGTAGCTTCATATGGCCTAGCACACGGCTTGGCACACGGGCGTGTGGCTTGGTCGTGTGACCCAAGTCAGTGAGTTACACGAGGTCAAACACGGGCTGGGACATGGCCATGTGATCCCATTTTGAATGCTCACACGACCTGAGACACGGGCGTATCCTTGGCCATGTGAGACACACGGCCTAGGCACACGGGTGTGTGTCCCTTGCTCTTTGAAAATTTTTCATGTTTTTCAAAAAATTTCTTAAGTACTAGGTTTAGTCCTGAACCACTTTTAATGTCTATTTAGGGCCATCGAGGGCTCGTAATAGGGACTATACGATTGAATTTGATTGGCTTTTGTTGGATTGATAAATGAACATGAAATGTATAATTGTTTGAGTTATAAGTCTAGTAATGCTCCGTAACCCTATTCCAGCGTCGAATTCGGGTTAGGGGCGTTACATAAATATTGATAGCTAAATTCAATTAATGACACAGAGAAGAGAAAATCCAGTTTCTAGATACGTAGTGCTTTAACATATCTAAACAATAAACACTTTCCTAAGAATTCGATACCTTTACATCTAATTTTTTTGTCTTAATTTGCAAATTAGTTCATTGAACACAAAAGGTAAATCCAAAATTGTCAACTTCTCACTCCCTATATAAACTTGAATATGTAGCCTCTTATTTTCACATCAATTCAATTGCAAGTTGTTTGCTAACAGTAAGTGAGCAACAACATTGCCTCTTCAAGGTATAGGCATAGATGCTCTTTCTTTTTCTCCATTAGTGAACAGTTTGAGCAAAGTAGTTTCTAGTTTCTTCTAGTTTAAGTAATTAAATTTGGTCTTGTTTTATATTGGATTTTTGTACTTATTATTCAATAACATGTTTTAATCTTAGGAATCCATGGCACTGGCTTTAGTTTCAGGTGATCAACCATCGGACAAGGATAATTGGGACAATTGAAGACTAGCACGCAAGCGACAACTAAATGTTCTAAGGAACACGTAAGAGAAAATCCCTTTCCAAGATTAGAACCTCAGGCTTCCAGTTTGAAGTTCATGTTTTAACAGTTGGGATGTCTCGTTGACTTGTCCAGTCTTGTTCTACATTTAACTATTAGTTCAATAAGTTACACAGAAATTAAAAAATGACTTCATTGCCCATGCAAAAGGCCTAAATAGTCATGCTGATAAACGTTGATCAGTTGAGATGGAGGGGAATTGAACCGATGCAATTCAAAACCATGTCCATGTAGCAGCTTCACCATTCCATCCGCCAATTGATTCCTCTTTCCATAAAAATGTTTAAATGAAACCTCCCACTGTCGCTCACACGGGGACTTTATATCCCGCATAAGCCGAATACTGCTTTTGCCTTCATGAACTGTCATAACCAGCTGCACCGCCTCAATGCTATCGCACGCAGTCCCAAGTCCCCAAAGCTCCACGTCAAGTTCATTACAAGTTTCCAAGAAGCGAGAACAGCCCAGCAACCAATTGCCACAGTGATTCCGCAACACACCTCTAGCAGCTGCGCTTCCCCTCCTCTTATGGACCCATCAGAGTTGAACTTCACCCAGCCCTCCTTCGATAGTGTCCATACTCGATTGGCCAAGGACTGTGACCTTCGTGTTCCACTCATAGCCTCCAACATGCGCAACCACATCCTTTTTGCTAAAATTCCCTATTCCAAACACTAATAAGTTTCGATGTTTCGATGTACACCAACACACTATGCCATACAAACTGACCCAATTCACGTTAACAATTGAATATTAAAGGCTTTAGTCGGATTCGCTTGTAAACCAATCCTGCAATGGGAGAGAAAAACACAAACGTCGCCTATGGAGAGGTAAGAGAATGTTCCAAATCAAAGCTACGCTTGGGCAGTCACGATGTAGATGAATTAGACTTTCTTACTATTGTATTTTTTTTTTGGTATATTATGTGAATGTATTTGAGGGGTGATTTGTTTTTTTTTTCCAATAAATCTTTGTTATCTTTGTGTTCTTTTGCTGTGTTTTTTGAGAATAAGTGTTTTTGTTTAGTGAAATCAAATAGGGAATTGTAATACTATTATCCTCATGTTGTAATCAAATATGGTCAAATTGGTAACCATTGTAAAAGTTGTGGGACTAAATTTTTTATTATACCTAGTTTTTCAATAGAATTAATGCAAAAGGTTAATGGATAGATTGAATATGAGCCAATCAAAAGATGGAAGGATTAATTTTGAGTAAATAAAACTAAAAAAAATTAAATATGTACAAATCAATAAGTATGGAGACTATCCTCAAAATCTAACCTATTTTATAATCTCCCCTTGATTAAATTGGACAAGTGAGTAATAGTAAACAAAATTTGAGGACATACGCACATAACTTTATATAGCATTCTATCTTGTTTTACTATAACATTCTTTTAGTGTAACAAAAATTAGCTATGGCATGTGAAATTCATAAGGTTGATGAAAGTATAAACATAAAGGTTTACTGTTGAATTTAAAAGAATTATAATGAATTTTCGAAATTAAATAATATTGTAAATATCAAAAGTTTTTTATTATACTCGAACAATTGTAAGAGACATAACAGACAATGTTACGTATAATAAATATATACAGACAGTATTCAATAAAACCAAAAGAAAATCCAATTTCCAGATTATGCATTAACCATAAACAATTTCGTGAGTATGTCATACATTAACTTCATATAGCTTCTTAGTTTCTTTTACCATAACAAGATTTTAATGTAGTAAATATTAACTAAGTATGTCAAATTCATAATGCTGATGGATGTATAAACATAGAGGTTGATTGTTGAATTTAAAAGAATTATAATAAATTATGGAAACAAAAAAATATTGTAAATATCAAAGTTATTTTTGTACTCGAACAATTGTAGAAAACATAACAAACAATAGTCAAAACGCATTACGTATGATAAATTTATATGAATCGTGATAAATAAATCCAATTGATGACACAAAAAGGAAAAAATCTGATTTTTAAATTATGCAATACTTTCCTCATAATTTCATACATTTACATCTAATTATTTTTAGTCTCAATTTACAAATTAGTTCACTGAACATGGAATGTAAATCCAAAATTGTTAACCCTTCACTCACTATATAAACTTGAATATATAGCCTCTAGTTTTCACATTGATTCAGTTTTCAAGTTTGTTTGCTATCAGCAAGTGAGCAACAACATTGCCCATAATGTTAATGGATGTATAAACATAAAGGTTGATTGTTGAATTTAGAAGAATTATAATGAATTGTGGAAACTAAAAAAAATTGTAAATATCAAAAGATATTATTGTACTCGAACAATTGTAAGAAATATAACAAATGATAGTCAAAACGTGATAATATAGATAGATAGATAGATAGATAGATAGATAGATAGATAGATAGATAGATAGATAGATAGATAGATAGATAGATAGATAGATAATTGAATCCAATTAATGGCACACAAGAAGAAAATGAAAGAAATTGTGCATGACCAGATATGCAACTAGCTGCTTGATCCTTTATAGAAGACACAATTTTATACCATTAACGTGTAGGATGATTTATATGTTGATATTTGAGAATTCATAGAGCACTTTTGGGTTCCATTCACGGTGTATGGATGCTTTTAGTTAATTCATTTTCTTTTATATGTGACTTGAGCTATAAAAAACAAGTAGCTCTCTCCTATCCTGTAAATACCTTCCCTTTCCAAGATTAAAATCTTAGGCTTCCAGTTTGAAGTTCATGTTTTAACAGTTGGGATGTCTCTTCGGAGACACAGTAGGGATAATGAAAACAAGTCAAGCAATTCGTTAACTGTTGGGATGACTTAAGTTGCAATATGGTTTGGTTTTATACGAGGATCTGATTAGGTGTCGTGTTGCAGATGCAATGAGTGAGGTATCGATATTTGGACTTACTTCTATTGTTTGATATCTATAGATGGTTTTTGTAAATGGTTATGCAGTCAGCGCTTTGTTCAAAGGTGTAAGTTGATAATGATGATTGGTTTCTTTCTTGGAAACATGACTGCTTCATGGCTGATTCTTCACTTGGTATCTTTTAATGGACTCATATTTCTGCAAAATAGGGTAATCTGGAAAGATGACCTTATGTGGGAAAGCTAATTATTAAACCTCGATGTTATTTGCTTTTTTCTTATAATTGTTTGAGCCCTTCTAAAATTTGATGATGATGACTAGTTAATTGTGAACTTTGTTAAACTAACTAGTAAAGTCAGTTAGTAGTTAAACGTCTAGCTAGTAATGTCAGTTAGTGTCAGTTGTTCTTTTCGTCCTGGTTGCTCTTGTGAGGTTTTGTGGCGCTTTCATCTAGCCCGTCGGTTCATTCCGCTGCATCAGAAATGGCGTCCAGTGCTGCTGACAGTGTCGATAGTAGGTTTCTTTCCACCAAGAAGATTAATGTGTTTCTTGATGATGCTAATTACCTTTTGTGGTGATAGCAGGTTCTTCTTGCAATCAAAACTTATAAACTTCAGTCTTTTTTGGATTCTCGTACTGTTATTCCACCGCAGTTAATTTCAGGAGGAGATGGTGTTCTTTAAGAAAATCCAGAATTCACTAGCTTTGAACAGCAGGATAGTGCATTGGCGTCTTAGCTTCTATCTTCTGTAAGTCCCATTGTCCTTCCTCATCTCATCGGATTGGATACAAGTGCTCAGATCTGGAATGCGATCACCACATTATATGGCAGTAAAACCACCTCTCGGTTAATATTTTATCGACGTGCGCTCCACTCTCAACGCAAGGGAGATCTGTCCATGAAAGATTTTTTGACGAAGATTAAAGGTTTTTGTGATAACCTTGCCACTTGTGGAGAGGTTATCAGTCAGCATGAGCACGTGATAAGTATTCTTAATAGTCTACCGCCTGAGTATGAGTCAGTTATAACCATTATCATGGCTAGCGAAATACCTTACACCGTTCAAGGTGTTACAACTATGTTGATTGATGCAGAAGCTCGCCAGCAAGTCTCCATCTTTGAGGTATCTAGCTCGGCTAATGCAGTGACTCATTCATCTGACAAGTCTACAAGTGTTGGTTCTGATACTCCTGTCTATCGCCCTTCTTCAACTCGAGGTCATGGCTGTGGTAGATCATCAGGGGCATGCATTCAGTGTTAACTATGTGGGAAAATAGGTCATCTTTTTGACCGATGTTATCATAGGTTTGACACCACTTATAAAAGTACTGAATATAGACCCCCCATTGATCAGGCAAATGTTTGCATGGTTGGACCAGGGGCTATTGTACCAACGTGGATGTGTAACATCCCAAAATAGGGGTTATTTGGGATTGAATTATTTTTCTTGTGTATGAATTTCTGTGATATTATATGTGGTGTTATAAGACTTAATTAGGGGTCTTGAGTAAGCTCGATTTAGTAGGATAATTCTTAGTATGGCTTATTTAATGAAGAGGATTAAATGAGCTTAGCACTTAAGTTAATTTAAGTGTATATTAAAGCACAAGAGGAGTTAGTGGCAAGGTGGTTAGGATGCTTGAAGGGTTGCTTGAGGTTAATGGTTCGAGTAGTAGGTATAGCATTTTTAAAGTTTATTTTTGTATGTTAGCTTTAATGGACGGTCAAACATAATTATGATAGGTGGACTAATAATTTTGGTAAGTTGAATTGTTGTTTAAGGAAAGCATGGAATAAGGGATAAGATTCCTAAGGTTATGGTAAGATATCTTGAAGTTATGGTAAATTGAGGGGACAAAGGCTTGGTTTGTGGGAAATGTTTTGGAAACAAATTCATGGCCTTTATGCCATGAACTTGGACGGCAATGTGGCTAAGGGGGGGATTTGGCCAAATATGCTAGTTGTTGGGAAAGGCTTAGGAATTGTTTTGGTCATTTCTTTCATTTGGTGCAAAAGTTGCAAAATATTTTCTCTCAAACACTTTTCTTTTTGGCCGAATTCTACATTGTGGTAAGCCTAAACTCTTTTGACCATTTGGTCATTTTTGATCATTTGCTATTTTCTCCTTTTCATTCTCTCAAAAACCGAAACTTGCATTAACCTTTTGTTCTCCCATTCGTTTTGCTAAAACATCAAAAACCTCCTATACACTCTTCTTTGCCGAAATTATATTTCTCTTCCTATTATTTTCTTTTTGTCCCATAGCCGAATATACCTCTTTGTTGTGCCGAAAATCTTCTTCTCCTATCTTGATCAACTTTGGCCGAATATTGAATGTAGCATAGATTTCCTCGGTACTTCTCTAGCAATCGATTTTGGTAAGGTGGTAAGGGTTTATTTCAAAGGATTATTCTTTTAAGTTTTCGTTTAAGCCGAAGGCTAATAACCTTGATGATGATGGTTGATTGTAGGAAAGTGAGGCCGATTCATTTAGGAGTGTGTTGGCTAGTGTTCAAAGGCTTTTGGGTAAGATTTTAGGTTCACAAGGAACCCTTCTCAATTATTTTGGTTTGGCCAAATAGGCCATGGTTCTAATGATCATTTTTGGTCGAATATAGGGACAAGAATACTTGTGTGACCGATTTGTTTATTCGAGATTTAGGACTCTCGTTAGTATCAGGTGTGTACATACACATCTTATGACTTTTTAATATGCTAAGTGTTATTTTATGTCTAATCAATTTGTGTAGACATGGATGTAATACCTTCATGGTATTAACAAGGACTCGGGTAAGTCTTTATTGCTATGAGATTATTATTTGATGCTTTGGGAAGCATGACACATTTGGTATGTGTATTATTTGATATATGGCTTATGATAATCGATTGGATGTTGTTAAATAAATCTATCAACATGATTTTTGTATATGCATATGAATGATTTATATGGGTTGATGAGAGGAGAGGCGTTGATATTCGTGTCGACGGACACCGGTGTTTTGGTAACACATCGTGACTACTGGTCACCAGAGGTTTGGTACCTCCGAGGTTTGGTACCTCATAGCATAGCGACTTGTCCTCGTGGTTTACACCACCGTTGGTTGGCCCCACTTTGAGATATGGGATTGTATGCCGGTGATTTGGTATCACACGATGGGTTGGCCCCATCATCTATTTTGTGACTTCGGTCACGATGTTTTAATAACACAATCGTGTCTTCTGACACCAAGTGATTTGGTATCACATTTGTGACTATATGTCACCAGTGGTTTGGCACCACCAAAGTGGTTTGGTACCACACGGTAGAAAAAGGTGTTTGGATGGCTAGGTTGGGTGCATATTTTAATGCATGTTAAATTGTTATAAATTGTGTATGTTGTTGAATTAAAGCGGGAAAAAGTGTTACACATTGGGTCTTGATGACTCACCTTTTTCCTTTAACATTTTCAGTGATTCGTAGGCTGCGGATAAGGAGTCGGATGAACTCGAGGTGGCCATGCGATAAAAATAAGGACTAGGTGGATTTTGAACTATTTTATTTTATTATGGGTTTGATTTATTTTGTAATAAGGCCTCCTAGAATTATATTTTGGTTATTTATCTGTTTTGGATAATCAGTTTAACAACTTAATGACTTGAAAAATGGTTACACATGTTTTATGAAAATTAATACGTAAAATGTTTTATTGTGCCATCGGGTACACTTGAAATTTGTAAACAACACGACTCAACAAATATTTTGTTTTTAAAATAAAATTAAGCATGGTTTTTAACAAAGACATTTAAATTGAATGGCATTTCAACTAATTTCAAAATCGGTCTTAAAATGGTTTTCAAAATGTTTTCTCTGTAGCATACCAAATTCGGTCATAATGTTTGGGCCGGGTTTGGGGTGTTACAAAATTGGTATCAGAGCCCGGTTCAAAGCTCGGCTGTGATGGCCCAAGGCCCAAAATGTTTTTAGTAGGCCTATTTGAAATATTTTGGATTTTGAATAAGCATGGCACCGAGTCTCTGGCACCTATCCGCCCTGGTAAGTACCTCTAACTTTTTGTGTGGATTATTATTGTAGAAGGGTAGGAGACATGGGACGTAGATAGTGTTAAATACCTTAAACTTTAGGACTAGTTTACCCCAAACAAAGACATAAGACTTTAATGGCCTAAATAAAACCAACCTAGGACCAAGTCGCCGAGTTAGGGTGTGGTAATCTTGGTGCGCATGTCTAGGATTGGATCCAGAAGAGCTTGGTATTTAAGCAGTCCTCGTGACTCACCTCCTCTTCGCGAGATTCCTACAGTGCGTAGCTTTGGTTCACCCTAAACCAAGAGGACCTTGGCATAGGTAAAACCCTAAATAAAACCCGAAAGGGACTAGCCATGTTTTAAGGAAAACTTCGATTTTAAAACCACTAAATTATCTCTTTTAGATAGTAGGACAAATTTATCTTTAGAAATTATCAAATATTCCCAGTTTACAAAAAAAAAAAATTTACCGAAATGCCCCTAGTGGCAAAATTACGAAAATACCCTTGATTTCTAAAATTACCATATTACTTCAATTTGATTAAATTTTTATTTTGTTTAAGTACTCGAAAATTTTGCATTTCAAAATAATACCCTGACTTTGGAAATTTACAAAATCACCCCTGATTGACAAAATTACCAAAATGCCCCTGGTTTTCAAAATTTTGCTGTACCTTTAAATTGTGAAATTTACAAAGAATACTTCTCAGTTTTAGAAACTACAAAATGTTTTGATTCATTAAAGTTTGCAAAATTTCTTTGGTTTATTACAAAAATACCCTATAGGAAAATGACGGAAATACCCCTGGGTTAGAAACGGACAGAAATGTCTGAAGAGTGATAGGTATGAAAGGTATTAGGGAATGGATGTACTTTTCTGTGTAAACTAGGATAGAAGACTTAAAACTTTGTTTGATCGAAAGAATCTCTATTAAACTCTTTTCATAAAATTTCTTCGCGGATAATCAAGTGAAACATGTACTAATTCATAAAATTTTCTAATCAGTTAAAGCGCGATAATTAGAATGAGTTTTAGAGGGCGTGTGGCCCGTCGTGGACGCGGAAGGGGGTAGGATGACCGTGTCGAAACACATCGGGTCGGGTCGTGGATCCGAGAACAAGATACCACCGCCACCACCACCCCCAACTTTTGGAGCTGAGGAGCAGGATCAAACGGGTGATGACGCAGTCTTTCAAGCAATACTGCGGGTTCTAGAAAGGGTAGCTGGAATGGGTGGAGGTGGAGGAGCTCGAAAGTCGGTTCTGAGAGACTTGAGCTAACGGAGCTGAATTTTTCGAGGTGTGTCCGGTGTAGCGCCCAATACGGCTGAGTATTGGCTAGAATCGGCCGAAAGAATCATGGATGAGATAGATTTGACAAATGAGGAGAAACCGAAAGGAGCGGTGTCGCTTCTCGAGGATGAGTCCTATCGATGGTGGCTCACGGTGCGTGATGGTGCTACGCGAGATGATCTTACTTGGGAGTATTTCAAACCGCTTATCGGAAAGAAGTATGTGGGCACAAGCTACATTGATGCTCGGAGGAAAGCTTTTCCGGGGTTGGTACAAGGGAATAAGTCCGTGTCGGAATATGAAGCGGAATTCCTAAGGTTTGAGTCGTTACGCTCGTAAAAATAGTGGCATCGAGCATGACCGCTTGTGTTCGCTTTGAAGACGGGCTTAGGGATGAGTTAAAAGTGCTGATTGCTCCACAACAGAGCGTGAGTTTGCCGCTTGGTGGAGAAGGCCAAGGTAGCCGAAGAGTCAAGGAGTTCGTGAGGCAGGGTTATGATAGGAGCAAGCTGAAAAGAGGCTTTGGGTCGTCTGGGTCAAGTGGTATTGTTCAGAAAAGGCTTAGGTAGAGTGGGCCAAATCAGGCAGGAAGGTCCACAGCTGCTAATCAGAGACCGGCCCAGTGTAATCGATGTGGGAAGTTTCATTGGGGTGAATGTTGGACCGGAGGGAAAGGATGTTTCGAGTGTGGTTCGCTGGAACATCGTGTGAGGGACTGTCCACGTAAGCAAGCTAGGAATCAGTCTGAAGGTCAAGGTCGTACTCAGTTCAGAAAGGAGGGACCAGCACCGCAGAGAGGTCGTGGCAATGGTAGAGGTAGTTATGGCTCTAGTAGAGGTCGTGGAGTAGCCGGCAGAGGTATTGGCAACACGGAGGCTAGACAGCCTGGTTTGGTGTATGCTGCGAGGCGTCGTGAGGAGGGAGACGCACCGGACGTCATAACCGGTACGTTTTTAATCTTTGGTGTTCCATATACTGCTTTGATAGATGTGGGTTCGACGCATTCTTACGTTGCTAGTAGCATAGTTGAGACCATGAGTTTAGTTCCTGTAACTGCTTCTAGGAGGATGACTGTACTTAGTCCTCTAGGTCATTCTGTAGTAGTAGACAAGCTGTATAGGGATGTACCCCTAGAACTCCAAGGGGTAGTGTTTGTTGCCAATCTGATGGAACTGCCGTTTGAGGAGTTCGATCTAATTCTTGGGATGGATTGGTTGGTCAACTACCAAGCAAGTTTGGATTGTGCTGCTAAGCGCATGGTTTTGAAGACGGTTGAAGGTGAAGAAGTGGCCATGATAGGTAATAGGAGAGATTATCTATCCAATGTGGTATCTGCGCTGAAAGCTTTAAAGATGGTCAAGAAGGGCTGTGAGGCGTTCGTAGTTTATGTGTGTGCTTTGGAAGCTAAGGAGTCTTTTGTGGGGAATGTTCAAACTGTAAAGGAATTTACTGACGTATTTCCTGAAGAACTTCCGGATTACCTCCGGATCGTGAAGTCGAATTCGGTATAGATCATTACACACAGAACGGCGCCGTGTCTATAGCTCCATATAGGTTGGCACCGAAGGAACTGTTGGAATTGAAGGCTCAGATTCAAGAGTTGTTGGATCGAGGTTTCATTCGACCAAGTGTTTCACCTTGGGGAGCGCCGGTACTTTTTGTCAAGAAGAAGGATGGTGCGATGCGGATGTGTATAGACTCATCGCTTGATTGAATAAGTGACGATCAAAAACAAGTATCCTTTGCCGAGGATAGATGACTTGTTTGATCGACAAAGAAGCTGCGGTTTTCTAAGATTGATTTAAGGTCCGGATATCATCACCGAAGGTGAAAGAGGTCGATATCCATAAGACGGCATTTCGTGACTCGGTATAGACACTACGAGTTCCCGGTGATGCCGTTCGGTTTGACTAACGCACCAAAGAAGCTTTCATGGATATGATGAATCGGGTGTTTCAGCAGTTTTTGGATCAATTTGTTGTGGTCTTTATAGATGATATTTTGGTATACTCGAAGTCAGAAGAGGAGCATGATACGCATTTGCAAGTGGTGTTGCAGATTCTTAGGGAAAAGCAGCTGTATGCGAAATTTAGTAAGTGCGAATTCTGGCTTAGGGAGGTGACTTTCTTGGGTCACGTTGTTTTTGCCGAGGGGATTAGAGTGGATCCTCGAAAGATTGAGGCAGTGTTAGATTGGAAGCCGCCTAAGTCTGTGGCTGAGATTCGGAGTTTTCTAGGTCTGGCGGGGTATTACCAAAGATTTGTGGAAGGATTTTCTTTGATTGCCGCACCTATGACCAAGTTGTTGAGGAAAGGAGTCCGATTTGTGTGGACCGAGGAGCAGCAAGAAAGTTTCGACAAATTGAAGAAGATTCTGACTGAAGCTCCGGTTTTGATTCAACCTGAGGCAGGCAAGGAATTCACGGTTTATTGCGATGCATCACATATTGGTTTGGGATGTGTGCTGATGCAAGAAGGGAAGGTAGTAGCTTATGCATCTCGGCAGTTGAGACCACATGAGGCTAATTATCCGACTCATGACTTGGAGTTAGCGGCTGTAGTCTTCGCTTTAAAGATATGGAGGCACTACTTGTACGGAGAGAAGTCGATAGTCTACACGGATCACAAAAGTCTAAAGTATCTCTTAACTCAGAAGGATTTGAATTTGAGGCAGCGTAGGTGGATTGAGCTGTTGAAGGACTATGACTGTTCGATCGAGTATCATCCGGGTAAGGCTAACGTGGTGGCAGATGCGTTGAGCCGTAAGGTTGTATCGAATTTAAGATCGATGTTTGCTCGACTTAGTCTGTTCGACGATGGGAGTCTTTTCGCAGAATTGCAAGTCAAGCCGACTTGGTTAGATCAGATGAAGGAGAAGCAATTAGAGGATGATGGTTTGAATGATCGGAGGTTACAAGTTCAGAATGGTGGATTAGAGGATTTTAGTCTGTCCAGTGATGGAGTTTTGTGCTTTAAAGGGAGAGCTTGTATGCCTAAGGATGTGGAGTTGAGACAAAGGATTCTTCGGACGCATATAGCAGCCATATGCTATGCATCCCGAGGTAGTAAGATGTATCGGATTTGAGAGAGCAATTTTGGTGGCAGTGTCAGGCGGGAAGTGGCGAGTTCGTGGGTAAATGTCTGACGTGTCAACAAGTTAAAGCTGAACATCAGTTACCATCTGGGTTACTTCAGCCGGTGAAGATTCCTCGGTGGAAGTGGGAGAGGATCACCATGGACTTTGTCAGTGGATTACCTCTTACGCCTAGTAAGAAGGATTCAGTTTGGGTGATTGTGGATCGTCCCGACTAAGTCGCATTTCATTCCGGTAGAGGGTAGTTTATTCGCTTGAAGCTAGCTAAGTTATATGTAGCCGAGATAGTGAGATTGCATGGTGTGCCAGTATCGATCATCTCGGATAGAGATCCCAGATTTACGTCGAGGTTTTGGAGAGCGTTGCATCAAGCCTTGGGAACGAGATTGGATTTCAAAGATGACTTTTCATCCGCAATCAGACGGACAATCGGAGAGAGTGATTTAGATCTTAGAAGATATGCTCAGAGGTTGCGTTCTGGATTTCATGGCGCTTGGGAGGAGTATCTACCGTTGGCGGAATTCGCTTATAACAATAGTTATCAGCGAGTATTCGAATGGCTCCATATGAAGCGCCAGTATGGATCGGAAGTGCCGTACTCCTACGTGTTGGACGGAGTTAGGTGAACGTCATGTTTTGGGTCCGGAATTGGTAACTGAAACTGAGGACAAAGTTAAGGTAATTCGGGCTCGTCTCAAGGAAGCGTCGGATAAGCAGAAGTCTTACGCCGATCTCAAGCGCAAGGAAATGGAATACGAGGTAGGAGATAAAGTCTTTCTGAAGGTGTCGCCTTGGAAGAAGGTGTTGCGTATTGGGCGAAAAGGGAAGTTAAGCCCAAGGTTCATCGGCCCGTATACTGTGTTGAAGCGAGTAGGACCGGTAGCTTACCAGCTCGAACTACCGGCAGAGTTGAGTCAGATTCATGACGTCTTTCATGTGTCGATGCTTAGAGACGGTATCGGTCGGATCCATCGCACGTCGTGCGCGGGCGAGATTGAGGTTAACACCGACTTATCTTTCGAGGAGGAACCGATTCGATTTTAAATCGTGATGTCAAGGTTTTGCGTAGAAAGTCAGTACCTTTAGTGAAAGTGCTATGGCGAAACCATGGTACGGAGGAAGCAACATGGGAACCCGAGGATGTGATGCGGCAGCAATACCCCCATCTTTTCGATCGTAAATTTAGGTCGAAAATTATTTTAAGAAGTAGAATCGTAACATCCCAAAATAGGGGTTATTTGGGATTGAATTATTTTTCTTGTGTATGAATTTCTGTGATATTATATGTGGTGTTATAAGACTTAATTAGGGATCTTGAGTAAGCTCGGTTTAGTAGGATAATTCTTAGTATGGCTTATTTAATGAAGAGGATTAAATAAGCTTAGCACTTAAGTTAATTTAAGTGTATATTAAAGCACAAGAGGAGTTAGTGGCAAGGTGGTTAGGATGCTTGAAGGGTTGCTTGAGGTTAATGGTTCGAGTAGTAGGTATAGCATTTTTAAAGTTTATTTTTGTATGTTAGCTTTAATGGACGGTCAAACATAATTATGATAGGTGGACTAATAATTTTGGTAAGTTGAATTGTTGTTTAAGGAAAGCATGGAATAAGGGATAAGATTCCTAAGGTTATGGTAAGATATCTTGAAGTTATGGTAAATTGAGGGGACAAAGGCTTGGTTTGTGGGAAATGTTTTGAAACAAATTCATGGCCTTTATGCCATGAACTTGACTCAAATGTGGCTAAGGGGGATTTGGCCGAATATGCTAGTTGTTGGGAAAGGCTTAGGAATTGTTTTGGTCATTTCTTTCATTTGGTGCAAAAGTTGCAAAACATTTTCTCCCAAACACTTTTCTTTTTGGCCGAATTCTACATTGTGGTAAGCCTAAACTCTTTTGACCATTTGGTCATTTTTGATCATTTGCTATTTTCTCCTTTTCATTCTCTCAAAAACCGAAACTTGCATTAACCTTTTGTTCTCCCATTCGTTTTGCTAAAACATCAAAAACCTCCTATACACTCTTCTTTGCCGAAATTATATTTCTCTTCCTATTATTTTCTTTTTGTCCCATAGCTGAATATACCTCTTTGTTGTGCCGAAAATCTTCTTCTCCTATCTTGATCAACTTTGGCCGAATATTGAAGGTAGCAATTCATTTAGGAGTGTGTTGGCTAGTGTTCAAAGGCTTTTGGGTAAGATTTTAGGTTCACAAGGAACCCTTCTCAATTATTTTGGTTTGGCCGAATAGGCCATGGTTCTAATGATCATTTTTGGCCGAATATAGGGACAAGAATACTTGTGTGACCGATTTTTTTATTCGAGATTTAGGACTCTCGTTAGTATCAGGTGTGTACATACACATCTTATGACTTTTTAATATGCTAAGTGTTATTTTATGTCTAATCAATTTGTGTAGACATGGATGTAATACCTTCATGGTATTAACAAGGACTCGGGTAAGTCTTTGTTGCTATGAGATTATTATTTGATGCTTTGGGAAGCATGACACATTTGGTATGTGTATTATTTGATATATGGCTTATGATAATCGATTGGATGTTGTTAAATAAATCTATCAACATGATTTTTGTATATGCATATGAATGATTGATATGGGTTGATGAGAGGAGGGGCGTTGATATTCGTGTCGACGGACACCGTGTTTTGGTAACACATCGTGACTACGGTCACCGAGGTTTGGTACCTCCAGAGGTTTGGTACCTTATAGCGACTTGTCCCCTGTGGTTTACACCACCGTGGTTGGCCCCACTTTGAGATATGGGATTGTCTGCCAGTGATTTGGTATCACACGATGGGTTGGCCCCATCATCTATTTTGTGACTTCGGTCACCAGTGTTTTGGTAACACAATCATGTCTTCGGACACCAGTGATTTGGTATCACATTTGTGACTATATGTCACCAAGTGGTTTGGCACCACCAAAGTGGTTTGGTACCACACTGGGGTAGAAAAAGGTGTTTGGATGGCTAGGTTGGGTGCATATTTTAATGCATGTTAAATTATTATAAATTGTGTATGTTGTTGAATTATACCGGGAAAAAGGGTTACACATTGGGTCTTGATGACTCACCTTTTTCCTTTAACATTTTCAGTGATTCGTAGTCATGCGGATAAGGAGTCGGATGAACTCGAGGTGGCCATGCGATAAAAATAAGGACTAGGTGGATTTTGAACTATTTTATTTTATTATGGGTTTGATCTATTTTGTAATAAGGCCTCCTAGAATTATATTTTGGTTATTTATCTGCTTTTGGATAATCGGTTTAACAACTTAATGACTTGAAAAATGGTTACACATGTTTTATGAAAATTAATACGTAAAATGTTTTATTGTGCCATCGGGTACTTGAAATTTGTAAACAACACGACTCAACAAATATTTTTTTTAAAATAAAATTAAGCATGGTTTTTAACAAAGACATTTAAATTGAATGGCATTTCAACTAATTTCAAAATCGGTCTTAAAATGGTTTTCAAAATGTTTTCTCTGTAGCATGCCAAATTCGGTCATAATGTTTGGGCCGGGTTTGGGGTGTTACAGGATGTCACCTACCATGTAACACCCCTAACCCGAGCCCATCGCCAGAATATGATTAAGAGGTATTACCGATCAATCAGAACATTCAACCTCTAAATTTACAACACAAAGTCAATCATCTTCAATCACATTCTTTTACGATCATGTTGTCCCTTATCAAGTTCTACGAGACCTATTTCACATGCTAAGATAGGGTCGGGACTCAACCAGAACACATACAAATTCTAAGGAAAATTTAAAACTTTTCTAAAATTCAGGGGATACACGCCCGTGGAAGGAGATCGTTTGCCCTCCACGGCTGCTGAACACCCCCGTGTGTCCTTCCCGTGGTCATATACTGACTTCTCCACCACGGCCACTAAGCACGCCCGTGTGCCTTGACCGTGTACTCTTAGCTAGCTACTGAATTGTACACCACGGCTAGCTGACACCCCCGTGTCGAGGCCGTGTGCTACTAAGCTACACTCTGCCAATTCACCCATGGTCTTTAGGCACACCCGTGCGCCTCAACCGTGTGACATTATAGGCCATTTGCAAAGCCAAAATGCCACCCATTTGAGTCTCACCTACAAGCAACACATACCAAAACATCTCATGCACATATAACCACCAAAAAACATACAAAAATAGTCATTCAAACCATACATTCAATACTAATTCCAACGATGACAATTTCAAAGACTCAAACTCATATCATCACAAGCATAATTCATTCATTACCAAACATCATTCCTTTTCAATTTCACTAATTTATACCATCTTCCAAAATACCCCAAAATGGATTGCCGATAGTGTGACTGAAATGCTGATGATTTGCAGATCCGAGCTAACTTTGCTGACACTGCAAAGCAGAGAAACAAATCACACAGTAAGCTTTACAAAGCTTAGTAAGTTCGACATACAATACAATTATCTCATCAAATCAAACCAATGTATATAATAAACAATCACATAGATTTACTATCTCATATTCATGCTCTCTTATCCATAGCCAAAATACTCATTCACTCACTCATAGCTTGCTTATACTCATCAACCACAAAGGTTCGATACGTACCTTAGCCACACATAGTTATTAAACCTCCAAACTATTCAATGCTCGATATTACTTGCCGATCGTCCTTTAATTTTCATTCAACTTAATCGCACACATAGTGCTATATACATAATCGTAGAATCTTTTTCATTGCACACTTAGTGCCTATTCTTTTAACCGACTTGTCTCGGTGTCGCACACACAGTGCCAAGTTAATAAGCCGTAACTTTCATATCATCACACACCCAGTGCCATTCATTTCTGTTTCGACTTACATTTCCGCACGCTTAGTGCCATCAACTAAATCTTGCACATAGCATCTCAATTTCATACACATATACATATTCAATTCATAATATTAAAACGTATCTTAATAACATGTATTATATCCGAACTTACCTCGGACGTCGACTATCGATACGGTCGATTAATCGAGCACTTTATCTTTGCCTCGATCTCGATCTGAACCTCTTCTCTCTTGGTCTATACACATTTAAATTCAATCCATTCAATCACTAACTCATTCAATTTAGTCCACACACACATTTAGGGCATTTTACAAAATAGCCCTTACATTTTCACATTTTGACACTTTAGTCCCTATTTCACAAAATCATCAAATACAAAAAATTTCAATATACATGTGCTTAGCCGAATTCTTCTTATACTTATACAAATCCACACATTTCATTTATTTCACAATCTAGTCCTTCAAAATGCTATTTTCACAATTTAGCCCTAATCAGCTAAATTCATCAAAATTTCAAGATCAACACATGTTCATTAAACACATATCTTTCATTTAACACCAACATTCATCGCAAAAATCCTCATTTAATCAATGGTACATTCCATAAACATCATCAATTTACAAAATTACAACATGGGTTTTGTAAAGCACAAAGCAACGATTACGAAAACATAGAAGTTATCAAAAACTGAGCTCAAAACATACCTCAATCAAGCCTAGCAAGTGCCAAAATTTCAAAAGCTTCAATGGCTATTCTCCCTTTCAATTTCGGTGGAAGAAAGATAAGAAAATGACCATCTTTTTGTTTTGTTTTAATTATAATAACTTATTAAGCAAATACCAACTTTGCCCTTTTATAAATCATATAAAACAGATTGGTTTTATGGTTATCTAGTCATTTAAACATCCATTATCATAAAAATGGATTAATAACAACATAAGGCCTCCACTTTAATAAGCCAACAACATTTAAGTACTTATAATTCAGCACATAGCTTTTACTCTTTACGCGATTTAGTCCTTTCTCTTGATTCAACACACAAACGATCAAATTATCACACAGAATTTTCACACAGACTATATTACATACTATTCACACAGAAAATAATATTAAAAAATATTTTTACGACTTCGAATTTGTGGCCCTGAAACCACTGTTCTGACTAGGGTCTAAATCGGGCTATTACAACTCTCCCTCCTTAAGGATTTTCGTCCCCAAAAATCTTACCAATGAATAATTGTAGATGTTGCTCTTTCATAACGTTCTCAGGCTCCCACATAGCCTCTTCAATTCTGTGTTTGTGCCATAATACTTTCACTAAAGAGATCTTCTTATTTCTCAATTCTTTAGTCTCTCAAGCCAAGATTCAGATCGATTCTTCACTATACGACAAATCTGACTGAATTTCAACTTCAGTAGGAGCAATCACATGCGACGGGTCTGATCTATACCATCGAAGCATTGACACATGGAACACGTTATGAATCTTTTCTAACTCAGATGGCAATCTCAATCTATAAGCAACCGGTCCAACTCGTTCAATAATCTCATACGACCCGATAAACCTTGGACTCAGCTTGCCCTTTCGGCCAAATCAATGTATTTTCTTCCACGGAGACACTTTCAAAAACACTTTATCACCAACCTCAAACTCAATATCTTTTCTTTTCAAATCTACATAAGACTTCTGATGACCTGAGGCCGCTTTTAAACTGTTACGAATTATTTTCACATTCTGTTCAGTCTCTTTTATCAAATCAACCCCGTGAATTTTATTCTCACTCAGCTCAGTCTAATACAATGGAGTTCGACACTTTCGACCATAAAGAGCCTCATATGGTGCCATTTTAATGCTAGATTGAAAACTGTTGTTGTAAGCAAACTCAATCAACAATAAATTCTTTTCCCAAGTATTTTCAAATTCAAGTATGCAGGATCTCAGCCTGTCTTCAAGAATCTGAATAATTTGCTCGGATTGACCATCCATTTGTGGATGAAAAGCAGTACTAAAATGCAATTTTGTGCCTAAAGCATCTTGCAATTTCTTCCAAAATCGCGAGGTAAATCTTGGATCTCTGTCAGACACTATAGATAACGATACTCCGTGTAATCTCACAATCTCATCGATATACAATTCAGCTAACTTATCTAAAGAATAATTAGTTCTCACCGGAACGAAATGAGCTGATTTCGTTAATCTGTCCACTACTACTCAGATTGCATCTTTCTTACTCGGAAATAAGGGCAAACCCGACACAAAGTCCATATTAATTCTTTCCCATTTCCACTCAGGAATCATAATCGGTTGTAACAAACCAGACAGAACTTAATGTTCAGCTTTGACTTGCTGACAAACTAAACATTTCGACACAAAGTCAGATATATCCCTTTTCATGCCATGCTACCAATAGAGCTGTTTCAGATCATTATATATTTTCGTACTCCCCGGATGTATCGTCAAATGACTATTGTGAGCTTCAGTCAAAATCATCAAAATCAACCCTGAATTTCTCGGAATACAAATTCGGTCTCTAAATATCAGACAATTATCGCTATCTACTCGAAATTCTGATTCAGTATTTGATTCACACAAGATTCGTTTAGCCATCATTTCAACATCATTTTTCTGAGCCTCACAAATCTGCTGTAAAAACATCGACTTAACTCTCAACTCAGCTACCACCGCATTAGCATCACACAAATCTATCTAATTATTCAAAGTTCGCAAAGCATATAATGATTTTCGACTCAAGGCATCAGCTACAACATTAGCTTTACCCTGGTGGTAATCTATCACAAGTTCGTAGTCTTTCAACAATTCTAACCATCTTCTCTGTCGCAAATTCAAATCTTTCTGAGTCATCAAATATTTTAAATTCTTATGATCCGTAAAATATGACATTTTTCACCGAATAAATAGTGACTCCAAATCTTCAATGCAAATACAATCGCAGCCAATTCAAGATCATGCGTTGGATAATTCTTTTCATGCGGTTTTAACTGTCTCGAAGCGTATGCAATGACTTTCCCTTCTTGCATCAGCACACAGCCCAAACCATTCAGTGATGCATTGTGACACCCCTAACCCGTATCCGTCACTGGATTAGAGCTACAGGCATCACTAAATCAATTACCAAGTTAATGCACTCCATCCGAACTAACACTTGATAAATTTATATCATTTCATACAATCACGAATAACATGTATATCTCATCTAGTCTTAATACATCAACTTGCATTTTACAAATTACATGGTCATATAAAAGTAATGGTCGAATAGGTATATAATACTTAAACATTTATTTCATTTCTATTATCAACCATACATTCAAACATACACTATTATTAAACATATGATACATTTGTTTCTTTTTATTAGTCATGAATGCTCTCCATATCAATATCACATATGAAAAATACCATTTACTCACCTACCTATCTCACACACGATATACCATATATATATTCCAATCAAAACATTATCTAATAGTTCCTGATCACATTCGGCAATGAGTATTTCATATGCATAACATATAGTCATAGGTATATCTTAGCTAGATTTTACAACGTAAATTAATCGTTCATTTCTCATGGTCGGACACACATGTGAACATCCAAAGAACATTTAAAGCTTCCAACTAAGTAAAGTGTAATGGCCACAAATTTACAATTAAATTGTTTACATTAAATCACCCTTGAATCAATTTCACTTATAGCTTAATATAAAATAATTTCTAAGCTAAACCTATAAGTCATTCAACGAATATTCATTTGTATTATGTGATTAACATGCCAAACATAATTTCACGAATGCACACCTATCAAAATGAGCTTATAACATAGTTGAATATACACATATAGGCAACATCTCAAGCATAGTTAAGTAACTCAAATTAGGAAGAAAGAAAGCCATATTCTCATGGCCCATTATATTATATATACAAATCATTTAAGCCACTTCAAAAGAGGATGATCCTATACATGCCATAGATTTTAAGTTTATAAACAAAAGGGGTACCAAAACTTCGATGATAGTCTGATGAGCTTCAACTATGATCCCCGAGCACGAGATGAGCACCCAAAATAGATCTACAATACACAAACAACCATATTTAAGGTAAGCTTTCACAGCTTAGTAAGTTTAAAGCATATAACTCACATACAAACATTACTGTAATTAAAATAAACTATAATACTTACAACCTCCTTGCCAAATAATCAAACATATAAAGGTAAATTTCATAACCACATTTTTTTGTGCATGTACAAATATATATATATCTACACCACCCTCTCATGGTAAATTAAAGCGTCATAAACCTCATTTACTTACCAAAATTTCTACTTACATTTAAACCGATATCGATCACAAGTTATTACAAACATTACTTACCTGATTGGTTACTTACCTTTCCAACCTTAACCTCTTAAGCATAACATAGGAATGTATACCCGAATATTTTACCATCCTTATCGAAATTAATGATATGATTCTATTAAAAGTATCAAACCTGTATACCTGTTACAAAATTTTGGTAACGTATCGCACACATAGTACCGTTCCTTTCAAAATCTCTGCACACATAGTGCCAAGTTTCCGTAACGTATCGCACACATAGTGCCGTTACTTTTAAAATCTCCGCACATATAGTGCATTGTAACCGATTTTGCACACTTAATGCTCGGTTATAAGCTCGCACACTTAGTGCCTATTATAACCTATCATTCAACCGAATATAAACTTACATATATAATATCCAATCCACATCTTCACATATAAGCACATACATATATGGATAACTTTTATAATTTAGCAATCCAATTCTATATTACATTCGGCCTAGATAATATCAAGCCACCAACAAACCTTTAAAATATATTCATATCCCATTTTAGTATTTCACATATTTAAAAGTACCAATATCATATAAATACACATTTCATGCAAATGATTTTAACATCCAAATATCCACACATTCGGCTAATTTTCACTAAATTCATTGATACATTCGGCCATGTATTATTAATACACTTACCACCATTCAACTTAAGCATATAATAAGGTATAAAATTCAATTTAACTCTATCGCTTAAAACTTACCTCGGGATTCAACGGATTAAGGTTTCCCGGCTACTCGTTCAATTTCGCCTTTCCCCGATCCAATCGCATTTCTTTTTGTTCTTGATCTAAAATAATTCCAAATTGAACTCATTCAAATACATTTTTATTCAATTTAATCTAAAAACACATAATTATGCAAATTACCATTTTACCCCTGACATTTACAACTTTTACAAATTAGTCCCTAATACACAAAACACAAAATACACATAATTTGATTTCACTCCTTAAGGGCCGAATGTTCATCATGCTTATCTAAGTCCTTACAAGCCATTTATTTAGCATTTTAGGTCCCTCAACTATTTAATTTTACAATTCAATCCGTAATACTTAATTTAATCAAAATCTCCAATTCTAAACATGTTGATTCAAAACACAACCATAATATTCTACCATCAAACATTTTAAAGCATGAGCATTCATCAATGGCTGAATCATCAACACGCCTCAAACTCAAAAATTTCCACATGGGTTAAATAGTACTCGAAGCAACGAACTCAAAAACGTAAAAATCTTCAAAAACCAAGCTCAACCACTAACCTTAATATGCCATGCAATGGACCGAATGTTTGGAAACTACGGTTTCTTCTTCTTCCTTTAAGTTTCGGCAATGACAAGAAGAAATAAAGATGGACATCTACTCACTTGTTTTATGTTTTATTATAATATACTTACAATATATATTTTATCATTCTTTTAACTTTTAACATATAAAATAATCATATATTATAAACTTAGTGCCTTTGCCGTCCACTATACTCTCATAATGGTCAAATTGCATGTAACATCCCGAATTAGGGGTTGTTTGCAATTATTTTATTTTCATGTGTTGCCTGAATAAATGCCTATGTTATGGTTGTTTTAGGGTCTAGCCATAACCCCAGGGTAAGTCTGACTTGGGGTTAAAAATTTCTTTTAGCACTTGAAAGGAGGGAGCTAAGTGAGGTAAGGATTAAGAGAAAGTTTTGGAAGGGTTTGACATAAGAAAGTAAGCAGCAGAGTGGCTTGGGGGTGCTAAGGTGCAAGGAAGTGCAGGGGGGAAGAGGTTCGAGTAACGCGGGGCGCATCAAGGACTTTTCCTTTTTGCGTCAGGAAGGAATTGGGCTAGAGAGGTCTTAAATATTAAATGGGGAAGGTCTGAGCATGGAAGTCGGCCTGGCAAAGTGGCTTGGGAGCGCCACTTAAGGGCCTGGGGCGGTTGGACTCAAGTTCGAGTCACGTTGGGAGCAAAGGGTGTTTATTTTGTTTTCTGGCGTTGAAGCGAGGGAGTGCTTAAAAGAAATTTGTGGCAGGTCTATGTCACAAATGACACCTTGGCCGAGTGGCTAAGGGCGCTATAGAAGGGTCGTGGCACGAGGACTTGCGTTCGAGTCCTGATGGAAGCGCTGGACGCTTTCATTTTTGGTTTGGCGTTAAAGCAAGGGAGCTAAAGAGGGAGAGCTTAAAAGGAAGTTGCGACGAGTTATGTCATGAAATGAGCAGTGGCCGAGTGGCTAGAGGCGTGGGGGTTTCTCCATCAGGTCGCGGGTTCGAGACCTAGGGGCTGCAGCATGGGGTTTAATTTTTTTTAATGGCTAGCGTGGGATTTGTTGGCCGCATGGGCTCTTTAATTAATAGAAACAAAGTGATTTTTTTTTTGTTTTAAATAGCTGTTGGAAAGTATGGGAGCTATTTTATTTTATTTATTAATTGATGGAAGATGGGATAGTGATGGGCAAGGCTAATAAACAATAAATTGTTTTACTGTTTTGATGATGGGCAAGTATCACAAAAAGAGGGAAGCATGGCCGAATGTCATGCAATTGTTTTTCTTTCCTTCCATTTTGAGTATGGCCGAATGTGGAGTTCCAAGGGGCTTTCATGGGCGGTTTTGAAGCATGCTTTGGAGACTTCCATGGTCAGCCTTGTGTATAGTAAAAGCATGGCCAAAACTCATTAATCTATTTTTTTTTCCTTCCCTCCATTTTGTGCATGGTTGAAATTCATTAACTTGTTCTTGTTCTCTTCCCAAATTTTTCTTAGCCAAACCTTAGTATATCTCATCCTTGCATTGCATCTTAAAGGAATACCATGGCCAATACGTTAGTCACATCTTGAAGCCATAGCCGAAACTTGTTGCCATTGTTCTCCATCATTTTTGAAGGGGCGTAGGCCGAATCCATAAAAGGGAGGTGTTGTCGTTTTCGAAGATTGCTTTTGAGTCTTCAAGGTAAGTGGTTGTTTATTTTCGACTATGGGCCAAGTATGGCATTTAAGTGGTGACCTCATGTGTGTTATGATTTTAGGGGCTAGTAGACAAAGGCTTTCGGGATTTAAACTCGTCTTGGTAAGTGATAGCAAGTTTCAGCCTAAGGCCATAATTTTGGTGCGAATAATTCTTTGGAATTATTATTATAGCTGAATAGCCTATGTGATTAACCTCGGTGTTGGCCGAATATAGGGCAGAGAGATCTAGTGCGGTAGATCGATTCTTCTGGTCTTCATTATTGAGTAGTTCGGGATTCGCTTAGACTTACGTTTAATCAAGTGTGTAAACTCTTACACACTTTATTAGTATAGACTGCCTATTACATTGCTATATAACCTCTCGTGTAGTTAATTTTTCCTTGTGGGCATAAGCTTGGATTTCGAGTAAGTCCCCTATTACTTGATCTATGATGTATGTTGTGTGCGCCATCATATGCTATTAAATGCTATGATATATATGAATGCATGATATATGGGATCATGATACTTGTTATGTGAGCATGATGATGGTGGGATTGATGAGAGGAGGAGATGATCTCTATAGATCAAGTTATTGCGGTGGTTTGGCACCACACGATGGGTTGGCCCCATCATATGATATTTGTGACTTCGGTCACCAGTGGTTTGGTACCACCAGTGGTTTTGACCACACCGTTGATATAATTTGTGACTAAGTCCCAGTGGTTTGGCACCACATATTGATATTTGTGACTTCGGTCACCAGTGGTTTGGCACCACTAGTGGTTTGGCAGCACATATTGATTTTTGTGACTTCGGTCACCAGTGGTTTGACACCACCAGTGGTTGGGTACCACATGTTGATATTGTGACCTATGGTCATCAGTGGTTTTGACCACACGGTGGGTTGGCCCCATCACTTGATATATTGTGACTTCGGTCACCAGTAGTTTGGCACCGCCAGTGGTTTGGTACCACACGGAGTAGAAAAAGGAGTATGGATGGCTGGTTTGGGATTGCATAATTGCATGACTTACTAATATCTTGTGTGTGAGTTGTAATTTCGGGTTGGGGAATTATACACTGAGTCTTGGTGACTCACCCCTTCCCATGTCTTTTCGCAGGTGAGTAGATCGCGGAGATGGAGCCGGAGAGGACTCGAGGCGGCCATGCTTGTTCCTTGGACTCGAAATTTTATTTCGTACCGTTAAAGTTTACTAGTTGCTAAATTTTAATTTGGTTTGTAATATAGCCACTAATTATTACTTGGGTGGTTAAGTAGTTGCGTTTACTTTATTTCTATTATATTGCTAATGAACCTATAAACTGTTAAATTAATCGGTTAAAAGTAACGTTTTTCAAAATTTTACTCGTACGCGTTTTCAAAGATGTTACCATCGGGTAACAAAACTTACCAAGTTAATAATAACTCTGATGGTTCTAAAATTTTAAATGGCCAAATGGTTTCAAAGGAAAAAGGTTTTCAACTCAATCGTGTTTATCAAATCAACCCACCTGAGTTTTAGCAAACACCGTTATACAACTTCAATAATATTTTCAGATTTCCACTGTTAACCCAAATCTTTCAAAACGTTTTTTTTTACTCCGTGACATACCAGATCCGGTCAAGACTCGTGGGCCGGGTTTGGGGTGTTACATTGCAACTTTAATACCCATGTAAAAAGAAGACCATTCAATTTAGCCACTAAATTTCATAATGACTATTTTTCCACTTACTCGATTTAATCCTTTCACTTAAATTAAACACCCAAGCAAACACATTAACCCACAATATTTTAGCACATGCTCAAACACATAACATAAATATCAAATAAATTATTAAAATATTTTTCTAACCCGAATTCGTGGTCCTGAAACCACCGTTCTGATTAGGGTCGTAATCAGGCTGTTACATGCATCACTGTAAACTACGAACTCTTTGCCTGACTCAAGTTGATTCAACACGGGTGCTTTTGTTAACAACACTTTTAACTGCTCAAAACTCTGCTGGCACTTTTTTGACCACTCGAATCTAACATCTTTTTGTAACAACTTTATTAACGGAGTCGCAATCATCGAGAAGACTTTCACAAATCGTCTACAATATCCTACTAGTCCTAGAAAACTACGAACTTCAGACACACTTCTCAGAGGTTTCCATTCCAAAATAGCGGAGATTTTATTCGGATCAACTCGTATTCCAGTAGCTGACACAACATGTCCCAGAAAACTAACCTCACGCAACCAAAATTCACATTTGCTAAACTTTGCATACAATTATTTCTCACGTCAAGTTTGTAGCACGGTTCTCAAATGTTCGGCATGTTGCCTCTCATCACATGAATAAATCAAAATATCATCAATGAGCACCACCACAAAGCGATCCAAATATGGTCTGAATATCCGATTCATCAGATCCATAAACACTGCAGGAGCATTTGTTAATCTGAAAGGCATCGCTAAGAATTCATAATGTCCATACCTTGTTCTGAAAGCAGTTTTCGTTACACTGGATTCTTTAACTCTTAACTGATAGTAGCCTGATCTCAAATCTATCTTAGAAAACACTGTAGCTCCCTTCAACTGATCAAACAAATCATCGATACGAGGCAACGGGTATTTGTTCTTTATTGTCACTTTGTCCAGCTGTCGATAATCAATACACATTCTCATAGTTTCGTCTTTCTTTTCACAAATAATACAGGAGCTCCCCAGGGTGAGAAACTCGATCGTGCAAATCCTCTATCAGTTAATTCTTGCAACTGCGATTTTAACTCTTTCAACTCTGTTGGTGCCATTCTATACGGAGCTATAGAAATGGGAGTGGTTTCCGGCACTAACTCGACACAAAATTCCACTTCCCGAATTAGAGGTAATCCTGGCAGCTCTTCAGGAAACACATTTGGAAACTCACTTACCACGGGCACAGATTCAACTTTCTTTTCCGACACTTTTGTATCAATCACGTATGCCAAATAAGCTTCACAACTCTTTCTCACATAATTCATAGCCTTCATCGCAGATACAACAGCTGATAATCCTTTCATATCATTGGATTCAATTCGAACTAACTCACCGTTCTGATTTCTCAATTTAATACTCTTTCTCTTACAATTCACGATAGCATTATGCAGAGTAAGCCAATCCATACCCAGAATTATGTCAAACTCATTAAAGGGAAGCAACATCAAATTGACCGGAAAACATATATCACGAAACATCAACGGGCAATTCTTGCACACCCTATCCACCAAAACATACTTGCCTAAAGGGTTCGACACTTTAACTACAAATTCAGTAAACTTAACAGGTAGAGTTTTGCTCGATACTAGATTCACACACACATAGGAATGAGTTGACCTTGGATCTATCAATGCAATAACATCAATATCAAATAAAGTGAAAGTACCGGTGATGACGTTTGGAGATGATGCTTCCTCTCGTGCACATATAGCATAAGCTCAGACAGGTGCCTCTCGCTTCTGATCTCACAGCTGTGTCATTTGTCCCTCTCTGGCTTTCACTCACATTTCTGGTGTTTCTAGGTAGTCTACCCCTAACTGTCACATTACTCGGTCTTTCATTCTGAACATTTTCTTCTTCGACCATCTTTGGGCAATCTCGAATAAAATGATCTCGAGATCCATAATTGTAACAATCTCTATTGTTGTACTTGCCCCAACACTCTCCCACATGTTGTCTTCCTCACTGTCTGCACTCAGGCTTGTTACTTTTAACACTGCCAACACTTGATTCATTCGGAGCTTGAATTCGCGGACCAGTACTTTTTCTCAAATGATCTCTACTTGGATGTCCAAACGAAGAATTTAAACGATTGCTTGCATCTCTAAATCTTTTCGTTGAAGGTTGAGAAAACTTATTCATCGATCTCTTTCTTTCATCACGAGCTTCGGAATCGGCTTTCTTCTTTTCTTTACTGAGCTCTTCAGCTTTGCACGCTCTTTCAACTAACACAACAAATTCATTAATATCAAGTATCCCAACCAACAATGTAATGTATTCATTCAATCCCTCTATGAAACGTTTGCACATAGTAGCTTCGATTGAAACACATTCTCTCGCGTCTTGACTCAATCTTACGAATTCTCGCTCATACTCAGTAACAGACAAACGGCTCTGTTTCAATTCTAGAAACTCTTTACGTTTCTGATCATTGAAGCGTTGGCTGATATACTTCTTTTTGAACTCGGCTTGAAAGAAATCCCAAGTGATTCTCTCTCTTGGAACCACAGATATCAATGTTTTCCAGCACTTGTAAGCCGTGTCTCTCAACAGGGAAACTGCATACTTAATGCGCTCATCATGGTTCAACGACATCTCATCAAATACTCTGATTGTATTTTCAAGCCAAAACTCGGCTCCCTTAACATCGTCATCAGATTTGGCCCTAAACTCTTCGGCCCCGTACTTGCGAATCTTATCTACAGGAGGTTTATTCAATCTGATCGGATCTACAACTTGTGGCACATCAGGTACTTGTGTGGGTGGAGGTTGGGGAGTAGCTGGATTCGTTCGAACGAACTCTGTAAACCACTCGCTCATTTTTCGGAAGAAGGCTTGTTTAACCTCTCCTCCCTCACCAGTATCATTCGGCCTAGATGTGGTCGGCGTTGTCCCTTGAGCGGGAACAGGCGCATTACTCTCTATATCGACAGTAATTGCTCGATCGGGATCCATTACTATATAAAAACACATTTTTAGCAGTCAGAATTTATCACACTATCGAAATTTTAAATATGGCATGTATAGCTAGACTCATATGCACTATGTTAGTTCGAGAATCGACTAAAACATAGCTCTGATACCAATAAAATGTAACACCCCTAACCTGAGACCATCACCAGAATAGGATTAAAAGGTATTACCGATCAATCAGAACATTCAACCTCTAAATTTACAACACAAAGTCAATCATTTTCAATCACATTCTTTTACGATCATGTCGTCCCTTATCAAGTTCTACGAAACCGATTTCACATGCTAAGATAGGGTCGGGACTCAATCGGAACACATACAAATTCTATGAAAAATTTAAAACTTTTCTAAAATTCAGGGGATACACACTCGTGGAAGGAGACCGTCTGCCCTCCACGGCTGCTGGACACCCCTGTGTGTCCTTCCCGTGGTCATATATTGACTTCTCCACCACGGCCACTAAGCACGCCTGTGTGCCTTGACCGTGTACTCTTAGTTAGCTACTGACTTGTACACCACGGCTAGCTGACACCCCCGTGTCGAGGCCGTGTGCTACTAAGCTACACTCTGCCAATTCATCCACGGTCTTTAGGCACGCCCGTGATCCTCAACCGTGTGACATTATAGGCCATTTGCAAAGCTAAAATGCCACCCATTTGAGTCTCACCTACAAGCAATACATACCAAAACATCTCATGCACATATAACCACCAAAAAAACATACCAAAAAAGTCATTCAAACCATACATTCAATACTAATTCCAACCATGACAATTTCAAAGACTCAAACTCATATCATCACAAGCATAATTCATTCATTACCAAACACCATTCCTTTTCAATTTCACTAATTTATACTAGCATTTTGCCAATATAAAGTTATCATTCATAAGTCAACTTCTCAGCTCACAATCCATACCAAAAGATGCATCATATATATATATACACAAAAGTCATTCAAGCTAAAACTATCACATAATCTAGCCACATCTCATGGCCATTCACAATATCAAACATGATTCACATTCAAGTGATCAGCCTATACATGCCATATTTTAACTATGTACATCTTTCAAAATACCCCAAAATGGATTGCCGATAGTGTGACTGAAATGCTGACGATTCCCAGATCTGAGCTAACCTTGCTGACACTGCAAAGTAGAGAAACAAATCACACAGTAAGCTTTACCAAGCTTAGTAAGTTCGACATACAATACAATTATCTCATCAAATCAAACCAATGTATATAATAAACAATCACATAGATTTACTATCTCATATTCATGCTCTCTTATCCATAGCCAAAATATTCATTCACTCACTCATAGCTTGCTTATACTCATCAACCACAAAGGTTTGATATGTACCTTAGGCACACATAGTTATTAAACCTCTAAACTATTCAATGCTCGATATTACTTGCCAATCGTCCTTTAATTTTCATTCAACTTAATCGCACACATAGTGCTATATACATAATCGTAGCATCTTTGTCATCGCACACTTAGTGCCTATTCTTTTAACCGACCTATCTCGGCGTTGCACATACAGTGCCAAATGAATAAGCCGTAACTTTCATATTATCGCACACCCAGAGCCATTCATTTTTGTTTCAATTTACATTTCTGCACACTTAGTGCCATCAACTAAATCTTGCACATAGCATCTCAATTTCATACACATATACATATTCAATTCATAATACTAAAACGTATCTTAATAACATGTATTATATCCGAACTTACCTCGGACGTCGACTATCGATACGGTCGATTAATCGAGCACTTTATCTTTGCCTCAATCTAGATCCGAACCTCTTCTCTCTTAGTCTATGCACATTTAAATTCAATCCATTCAATCACTAACTCATTCAATTTAGTCCACACACACATTTAGGGCATTTTACAAAATAGCCCTCACATTTTCACATTTTGACACTTTTCTCCCTATTTCACAAAATCATCAAATACACAAAATTTCAATATACATGTGTTTAGCCGAATTCTTCTTATACTTATACAAATCCACACATTTCATTTATTTCACAATCTAGTCCTTCAAAATGCTATTTTCACAATTAAGTAAATACCAACTTTACCCTTTTATAAATCATATAAAACAAATTGGTTTTATGGTTATCTAGTCATTTAAACATCCATTATCATAAAAATGGATTAATAACAACATAAGGGCTCCACTTTAATAAGCCAACAATATTTAAGAACTTATAATTCAGCACATAGCTTTTACTCTTTACGCGATTTAGTCTTTTCTCTTGATTCGACACACAAACGATCAAATTATCACACAGATTTCCACTGTTGTCCCTATATAAGAACTTATAATTCAGCACATAGCTTTTACTCTTTACGCGATTTAGTCTTTTCTCTTGATTCGACACACAAACGATCAAATTATCACATTTTGACACTTTTGTCCCTATTTCACAAAATCATCAAATACACAAAATTTCAATATACATGTGTTTAGCCGAATTCTTCTTATACTTATACAAATCCACTGTTGTCCCAACAATATTTAAGATTTATACAAATTATCACACAGAATTTTCACACAGACTATATCACATACTATTCACACAGAAAATAATATTAAAAAATATTTTTATGACTTCAGATTTGTGGTCCCGAAACCACTGTTCCGACTAGGGTCTAAACTGGGCTGTTACATACCATGCCTTTATATCCTTTGCCTGTTCCTAGTCCTCAAGCGGGCTGGTACTTCCAACCTGGTTTAGTCTTTCCATGACTAACCCTTTTGTTGTTCCCTCGTCTCAACATGTTAGTGCTCCAGTTTCTACCAATGCACAACCTCAAGCTTGCTTTGCAACTCCAGAGGCAATTGGAGATAATGCCTGGTATCCTGATTCAGGTGTAACCCATCGTCTGACAAATTTGGTTGGTTCCATGACTAACAGTTCTTCTTGCAATGGTCCAGGTAAAGTATTTCTTACTAATGGTGCTACTCTACCTGTGTTGGCTACTGGTCAGTCTTCTTTGCTCACTAGAACTCGACCATTGTATATGCGCTCTTTGTTGTTTGTACCAGATATAGCTAAAAATTTGTTATCAGTGTCCCAGTTTACAAAAAAGAATTAGGTTATATTCGAGTTTCTTCCTAACAGTGTCAAGTGCGTGATCTTCAAACCAGGGAGGTTCTTTTGCGTGGCTCAGTGCACAATGGTCTATACAAACTGCATCTTGCAAATGCATCCAGAAGTGGCTTGGTTGGGTCGTCAGAGTTGGCACAATGCTTCTCAGCTAATCTTTCTGTTCCTTTACATATATGGCATTCTAGACTAGGACATCCATGTAAAGATGTTCTCACTAAAGCTCTGCTTCATTGTAACATAGCATTTGATACAAATAAATTACCACTTAATTGTGTCACCCGTCATCTTGGCAAAGAGCATAATCAACCATTTGCTAAGTCCACGATTGAGTATTTTGCTCCTCTTCAATTAGTTATGGCTGATGTTTGGGGACCAACACCAGTATCTTCAAATGGTTTTTGGTTTTATGTGGCCTTTACCAATGCCTATACAAGGTATACATGGGTGTATTTCATGCGGCAAAAGTCAGATGTGTGTGGTATCTTCACTCAGTTTCATAAACAAGCAGAGAAATCACTTGGTGTCAAGCTTAAAGCCTTGCAAACAAATGGAGGGGGTCAGTTTCAGGTGCTGAAATCATACTTATCTCAACAGAGAATTGTTTAACAACTTACATGTCCATATACTCCTGCTCAAAATGGACTTGTTGAGTGAAAACACAGACAGATAGTTGAAGTTGGTCTGTCTATGCTGGCTCATGCATCAATGCTTTTAAGCTTTCGGTCTGATGCCTTCATCAATGCCATCTACCTTATCAATCGATTACCATCTTCTTCTCTTGGTAATGTTTCACCTTATGAAAAAAATTTTCAGCTTAAGCCACACTATTTTTCCCATAGAGTTTTTGAGTGCTTGTGTTTTCCCAACCTCGGGCCCTACAATAGTCACAAACTTCAGTTTCGTTCCAACCCCTGTACATTCTTAGGTTACTCTCCTCTACACAAAGGGTATAAATGTCTATCTTCTAATAGGAGACTATATGTTTCACGGCATGTTACTTTCCATGAGGATGATTTTCCCTTTAAAAATAATAGTCTTCAAGTCAAGTCATCTTTGTTAACACAAAAGTGAAGTTCCAGACTTCTTGTCTTATCCACTTCACCTACACCTACCACACCAACAATCACTATACCTTCTAACACTACAATTAATTCCCCAATACAATCTTTCTCTCCTGTCAATCATTCTAGCCCACCTACTCCACTAAATCACTCTCCTAGCAATCTTATGTCCAACTCTCATTGTCCCACCCCAACCAATCAATCCCTTCTACCGCCGTTACCTCCTCTTAATTCTCATACCATGATTACAAGAAGCAAAGCGGGGGTTTTCAAGTCTAAGGCATACATGAGCTCAACTTCTTCTCCTTCTAATGACTTACCTGTCACAATTCATGAAGCCATCCATTCCAGTGTGAGTTGCAAGCTCTTGTCATCAACGATACATGGCATTTGTGTTCTCTTCCTGCCAATCGTCAAGCAATAGGCTGCAAATGGTTATTTAAAGTAAAAAAGAAAACTGATGGCTCCATCGATAGGTACAAAGCTCGATTGGTAGATAAGGGGTTTTCTTAGCATGCTGGTCTTGATTTTCGAGACACCTTCAGTCCAGTGGTTCGAGCAAACACTATACGTACCATCTTGCTATAGCTGTCATGAGAGGATGGGATTTGAGGCAAATTGATGTCAATAATACTTTTTTGAATGGTGAGTTGACTGAGGAAATATATATGGAACAGCCCCCTGGGTTTGAAGTGGCAAGTCAAATGGGTTCAAGGTTGGTTTGCAAGCTCAACAAAGCACTCTATGGGCTTCGTCAAGCACCTCGTGCATGGTTCCAAACTCTCAGACGATTTCTAGTCGATACACTTGGTTTCTCTGCTTCAAAAGCTGACTCTTCTTTATTCATTCGGACTTCCTCCAATTCTTGCATGTTTCTCATGGTATATGTGGATGACATAGTACTCACTGGAAGCTTTAACAAGGACATTGATGATGTAGTGACACAACTTCATAATAAGTTCGCTCTTAAAGATATGGGGAGACTCAATTTTTTCTTGGGCATTGAAGTTCGACACTGGGCTCAAGGTCTTATTCTCAATCAGAAGCTATATGTTCAGGAAATTCTTCACAAAATTGGGATGTTAGACGCCGCGCTCAACCCCACACCCATGGTTAGCACACCCAAGCTTGTTGCATCGGATGGTAGTCCTCCTCTTGCTGATGGTCAGTTATATCGAAGTGTTGTTGGTATGCTTCAATACCTATGCATCACAAGACCTGATTTAGCGTTCTGTGTTAACAAGCTATGTCAGTTCATGAACTCACCTACTGAGAATCAATGGAAAGCTGTCAAAAGAATGTTGCGATATCTTGTCGGAACATTGGATCATGGTTTGTATTTCTCTCGAGGGTTGTTCAATTTAGTGTGCTATTCTGACGCTGACTGGGCCTCCTCTGTTGAGGACAGGAAGACGACTACAGGCTATGTGGTTTACTTAGGTCCTAACCCTGTTACTTAAAACTCCAAAAAGCAAGCAGTCGTGTCTCGTTCTTCTACTAAAGTAGAATATCGAAGTTTAGAAAATTGCGTCTATGAGCTATTATAGGTTAAGCATTTGTTAGATGAAGTTGGTGTGATGCAGGTTCAGTCACCAGTGGTTTGGTGCGATATTACCTCCGCGGTGTCAATGGCTGCGAGTCCTACTCACTATGCCCGTATCAAACATGTCGAGATAGATCATCATTTCGTTCGAGAGAAAGGTCTTGATGGCTCTATACAAGTAAACTTTATTCCGTCAGTAGATCAAGTGGCTGATGTTCTTACAAAATTGATCACGCCAAAGCAGTTTACTGAGTTTAGACATGCTCTACGGGTTTTTGCCAGGATCGAAACCTAGCTCTGATACCATGTTAAAGTATTATAACAAGAGAGTTCATGAATGAAACTCAATATGCTTTTTCTCTTACTCAGAAAGAAGACTGAGTGATGTATTTATACAAATAGTAAGCTAACAGATAACAGCAGGAGTTTTGTATAACATACTAACTGACACTAACTGACATTACTAGCTAGACGTTTAACCACTAACTGGCTTTACTAGTTAGTCTAACAAACTTTACAGGTACGATCAACTGCTAGAATGTGCAACAGAATTTTCTCCAAAACTTATAGAGATCTAAATCCACTATTGAGATGTAAACTCTTAGGATTTATAGAACAATTATGTCCCAAACTTCCAGAGGCCACTATTGAAAAAGCATGTAGCTGGGCGGATGTCTGCTAGAAGGAGAAGAGTTTTGATGATAGTCAGTTGTCACTTGGAGAGATGTCAAGTTATGTTGAAGGTCCAGCTTCTCTCAATGATCCCCTAAGCAAGGGGCTCAGTCCTAGTTCGGATTGGTCTGCCAGGGTTGCTGCTTTTACTTATCTCCGGTCATTTTTGCAACAAGGCCCAAAAGGTATTCAGGAAGTGGTTCAAAACTTCGAGAAGGTAAGGAAACTGTTTTTCAAACACTTGGGTGATCCCCACCATAAAGTTGCACAGGTTGCCCTTTCAACCCTTATTGATATTATTCCACCATGCTGAAAGCCTATTGAGAGTTACATGGAAAGGATCTTATCCCATGTTTTCTCACGGTTAATTGATCCAAAGGAGTTGGTTAGGCAGCCTTTAATATTCATATACTAATAAATAAATCCAATTAATAACACAGAGAGAGAAAATTCGATTTTAGATTACGCAGTGCTTCAATATTCTCAACAATAAACACTTTCCTGGGAATCCAATACCTGTACATGTAATTATTTTTTTGTCTCAATTTGCAAATTAGTTCACTAAACATTAAAGGTATATCCAAAATTGTTAACCACTCACTTACTATATAAACTTAAATATGTAGCCTCTTATTTTCACATTGATTCAGTTTTCAAGTTGTTTGCTAACATTAAGTGAGCAACAACATTGCCTCTTTAAGGTATAGGCATAGATACTCTTTGTTTTTTCTCCATTGGTAAACAGTTTGAGTAAATCGATTTTTAATTTATTGTAGTTTAGGTAATTAAGTTTGGTGTTGTCTTACATTGGGTTTTTGCTCTTGTTACTCAATAACTTGTTTTAATCTCAGGAAATCAATGGCACCAACTTTAGCTTTAGGCGATCGAGCATCAGACAAGGATAACTGGGACAGTGGATGACTAGCACGCAAGTGACAACTACTTACTAAAATTGCTCTGAGGAATAGGGACTTCTTCATTCTTATGGGGTTAAAACTCAAGGTGTTGACAATAGCAAGGGTGCAGTCGACCTCATTGCCTCTGGTGCCAAATTCAGTCTCATGATGATCGACATGATTCTTCTTGTCTTAAATAGCTTTGAGGTAACCTTACATATAAAAGACAAGTGTTTCATGTTTTGTGTAGAATCAACATGTGTGATCATTTGGTTTTTTATTATTGATGGAAAGGCAACAAGGCAGATTCGTGAAATGGGGGTGCGTTGTTAGATGCTAGGGATCACAACTTGCTTGGAAGAAAGTGGAAGGTAGGCATTTCTGGCGGCTAGTGTTGATGTGTTCATTGAGAAACCTTTGGATCCTGAGCATTTGGTTCCCATATTGAAGGAACTCGATGAGTGGTGAGTGAAGATCCATTTTGGAACACAAAAATAAGGACTTTCCTGTTGTTGTAGTAGTTGGCTACCAACTTTGATACATCTTTTTTGTTGTTTTTCATGTTATTAGCTTTGGACAATAATAATATTTTTTTAGTAGGCTGTAGCCTGTTTGTCGGGTATGATCCTATGGTAATGCACCGATAATGGAATGAATAAGATTGTTCTATTTTATTAAAGTATTTCATTTTATCCCAAATATCTCTTCATTTACCCCAAGTTTATGTTTATATATATATATATATTAAGATTCAGCTCAAATTTTTTTCTGTTTTAAGCATGGAATGCCATTGAAATGAAAGTCTAGCATTGAATTTTTTATATTAAATTTATCCAACCCGATAAAAATTGTTACAAATTTTTAAAAAATATTTTGGAAGATTATTCCAGAACATAAAAGTAAGAGAATTTTTTTATATCCATTAATCACATTGTTACATCTTGCTAGGACCTTACAAGCAATCACAGCCCAAACAACTCCTCGCGGTGACTCTCTTCGACTAAAGAGTTAGGTTGAACCGTTTAAGATGTAGGTGGGACCACTTAAAGTTATCATAACGCCAACCTACCTAGCATGGAAGCATTTAGTTATTGGCTTCTAACCTTTGACCCACTAATATCGAATTATTGTATGACACTTCAAAACAAGAGATGATTTGTATATACAGTTAATAGCTCGAGAAGAGGTGGAATACAACCTTTTTCCCTCACCAGACTCAGATTCCCATTTCTCCCTCCTTATATCTCCAATCACCATATAACGACCCTAGGAGTGAATCGACCATCTTCACCACTTTCTCATCTTTATATCAACATATATTAAAGTCATGAAAAATAAAATAGAGTTATTATATTATTTAATATGCTATCTTTTATAATTTATTTATATAACCATATTAAATGAGCAATATTTAATTAATGTTAGTAGAAGAAGATTAGAGATTCAGAGATATTGTTCTATTCAGAGTTAAGGAAACTTGAGTTTATCTGTCTGTACTTGATATTGTGAGCGCTATAGAATATCTAAAATTAGAGACTTGTTTAGCTCTTTTATGGTTCCAACTTTTTGTTGCTTCTCTTTTGGCAGTATCTTTTTAAGTCTTTAATTTACATTAGGTTTTGTTTGTCCTAATCTATCTTTATTTCAAAATCAATTATTAAAATATCAATTATAAAAAGAGATATAAAAATGTGTAAAATTAAAGTAGTTTTATATCGGTGTAAGTAGATCTTTCCCCTAATGAGAAATTTAATTTTTAAAGCCAATTTGGCATTTATTATTATTTTTAGCTAAATTTAACTATTAACTTTTTAAAGGAATAATTTGATCATCAATCTTTCCAAAATAGTCTATTTGTATTTTTTTTTACAAAAAATAAAGATTAAAACATTAAATTTTTAAACACGATAATCCACATGGCAATTTATATGTACTTCATGCTAACTTTTTGAATTTTTATGATAATTTTTATTTTTTTTAAATAGTGCCATGTTAACATGAAGTACACGTAGTTTCCCATGCTAATATTGTTAAAATGTTATTTTTTTAGTCAACATTTTTGTTAAAAATAAGTAATTTGATTGTTTTTGAAAGATTAATAGCTAAATTTGGCTAAATAATAATAATAAAGGCCCAATTAACAAAAAATGTAAACATTAAGAGATTAATTTAGTTTTAAATATGCCAAAGGTCCCTGTACTATTTTGAAATGTAAAATTTAATCCCTATACTTTAGTTTTGAGACATTGAGCCCCTGTACTTTTTTTTTATTTAAAAATCTTGGTTTATCTGTCTAATTTTACCGTTAAAGTTAATGGTGTCGAATGTAAAATAACTTTTTTAGCCCTCAATATTTACAATTTTTTCAATTTTGTCATTACGTAAAAAAATTAATTTTTTTTCATATTTTAAATAAAAACATAAAAAATTATAATTATAAATTTTTACAAAATAAAACATTATGAAAAAAATAAAAACTCCTTAAAATTCAAAAAATAAAAAATAAAAATGATTCTAAAAATATAAAAAAAATCCAAAGATTCATTGTTATCTAAACTGGACTAGACCAGCCAATCGGATTGAGAACCGATTGGGGTATTGGTCCGACGTGAGGTAAAAAACCAATTGACCCATTGACCGATACGAACTGGTTGAACCAAAATAAAGAATCGGTTGATCTGACGGTTGAATTGATTTCGAACTAGTTTGACCAATTGGTTCCCAAAACGTCTAGTTCAAAGCAAATAAATTATTAACAAATCAAAAATAAAATTATAAAAATCTGCCCAATTGTTAGTTCAACTGGTTTTATAATTTGGTTCAACCAATTTGTATCTGTTCGTGGGTTAAGCAATTTTTTTATCTCTCATCAGATTGATATATCAGTTGAATCTTGATCCAATCAATCCAGTCCGAATTAAATATCGTTGAATTTTAGATTTTTTTATATTTAAAAAATACTTTTATTTTTTAGTTTTGAATTTTGGTGAGTTTTTATTTTTTATAAAAATATGTTTTTTTCCCTAAAATCAGAATTTTTAAATATTTTTCTTTTGAAAAAGATGTATGTTCTCTTCAAGGGTATGAACCAAATTGACAAAAAAATTGTAATGTTGAGGACTACAAAAGTTTAAAAATTTTGAACAAAGAGAAGAAAAAATCTAGTTCTAGATTACATGTTACTTTTACATATCTCAACAATAAACACTTTCCTTTTACATCTAGTTGTTTTTTTGTCTCAATCTGCAAATTAGTTCGCTAAACATGAAAGGTAAATCCAAAATTACTAACCCTTCACTCACTATATAAACTTGAATATGTAGCCTCTTGTTTTCACATCAATTCAGTTTTCAAGTTGTTTAAGCAACAACATTGCCTCTTCAAGGCATAGACATAGACACACTCTCTTTTTTTCTCCATTGGTGAACATTTTAAGCAAAATAGTTTTTAATTTATTGTAGTTTAAGTAATTAAGTTTGGTCTTGTTTTACATTGGTTTTTTTGCTATTGTTATTCAATAACATGTTTTAATATCAGGAAATCGATGGCAATGACTTTACTTTCGAGCGATCAAGCACCGGACAAGGATAACTGGGATAATGGAGGACTAGAACACAAGTGACAACTAGTTACTGAAATTGTTTTGAGGAACATGATGATAACTCTTGTGGTTGATGGTGTCACGACGCGTCGGGTTCTGGTGCAGGGACTTCTTTATTCTTATGGGGTTCGAACTCTAAATGTCGACAACGGTAGAGATGCAGTCGACCTCATTGCATCCGGTGCCAAATTCGATCTCATCATCATCGAAAAGATTCTTCCTGTCCTGAATGGCCTTGACCTAACCTTGCTTATAAAAAAAAAACAAGTGTTTCATGTTTTGTGCAAAATAAACATGTGTGATCATCTATTTTATTATTTTTATTAATGGGCAGGTAACAAGGCAGATTCGTGAAATAGGGGTGCGTTGTAAGATGATGGAGGTCACAGCTTGCTCGGGAGAAAGTGAAAGGCAAGCATTTCTGACAGCTGGTGTTGCCGTGTTCATTGAGAAGCCTTTAGATCCTGAGCATCTGGTTCTCATCCTGAGGGAACTCGATGGGCAGTGAGTGAAGATCCATTTTAGAACACAAAACTGAAGACTTTTCTATTGTAGTTGTTGGCTTCCAACTTTGATGTTTCTTTCTCGTTGTTTTTCATGTTATTAGCTTTGAACAAAAATGATGTTTTTAGTTTGGTGATGTTTTTTAATAGGCTTTAGGTTGTTTGTCTAGTTTGGTCCTTTGGTAATGTATTGGTAATGCCATGAATAAGATTGTCCTCTTTTATTAAAGCTTTTCATTTTACCTCAAATATCTCTTCATTTACCCCATGTTTTTGTTTACTTATATTTATACATAACTGCAAATAAATCTTAATTCAACTCAGATTTTTTTTCTATTTTAAGCTTGAAATGCCGTCAAATGAAAGGTCAAGTATTGAATTTCCTATATTAGTTGATTCAATCTACCAAAAATTGTTAATAATTTTAAAATGAATTTTCAAAAGATTGTTCTGAAATATAAAAGTGAGAAAAATAAGATTTTCTTCTCCTTTTTTGTATGAGATCTTTCAGTATCTCATAATCACATTGTTACATCTTGCTAGAACCCTCCGAGCAATCACAACATAGGCAACTCCTCGCAATGGCTCTTCTCAACTAACTACTTGCCAAAGAGATGAGTTCACTCATTGGTTGTATTATAGAATTAGGTTGAACCATCTAAGATGCAAGAGGGATCACGAGTCATCATAGCACCAACCTACCACACTTGGAAGTGTTTGGTTACTAGTTTTTTACTTTTGACTCACTAATATCAAATTGCCACATGGTATCTCAAAACAAAAGATGCTTTGTATGTAAGGTTAGCAACTCGAGAAGTGGAGGACACAACCTTCTTCTCTCACCAAACTCAATTCCCTCTTATCTCTATCTTTATATCTCCAATCACCAAACACACGACTCTATCCTAAATAGGGTGAATTTATCATCTTAACCACGTTCTCATTCTTTTGTAAACACAAATTAAATTTTGATATTAAAAGGAAGCCAACACTATCCCAACAAATATACTACAAGTTATAACACTATAATTTCTAAATTTTTATATTAGGGTTAAATCCAAAAAAAAAGTAATACAGATTTTAAATGAACTTCTACCTTATGATTTCCTAAACATTTTTCTTTTGAATGAATGATTTCATAAACATAAATATTCGAACACATAAATTCCTTTATCTTGATTTTTTTTCTTATTCTTCTCTATTATTTATTTGTGATTATTTTTAAAACAAAAACTTATTTCGACAAAAGATTCATAAGATTAAGTAATTCAGTTCAATATAAAATGTCCCAAGTGTACAGTATGTTGCTGTAGCGATTTATGCTTTTTCTTTTTCATCTAGGATTGTATTATTTGTGATTCAAAATAACTGAGAGCTTATAATAGAGTCTTTAATGGGAAGTGAGGAAGCTAAAGACCCATTGAAAGGGGTTGATTGGAAAGCAATTGGTAGTGAGTTGCAGAAGGACCCCAGTGCCAGTAATAAACCTGTTATAAAGAAACGACTTCCTAAGAAGATTAGACAAATTCCGGACTGCTATTTCCTTCCTCGAATGCCCACGCCTTCCACTATTGCCTTCTATGGAGCCTGCGTTGCGGGTGGAATCGGTGCTGGGATGCTGCTGGAAGTCTGGATAAACAACAAGATTAAAGGTGTCAGATCAAGGATGAAGCTTGCTGGTCTGACAAGGAATACTGCGCAGCAACAAAGGTATATGACTCACTACCAAAATTCTAAATTTCCTAATGTCCTTTTTCATTGTTAATAAGCAAATTGCTTTGTTTAACTGTTTGTGCCAGAATTTGTATTGCCTTTCAAAGACAGAAGCAGAGAGTGAGGCTTTTGAGTTTGCAAAAAAGTCTGGGCTTGATGTTGTTACTGTTTGTCCTACTGTCATATTGGGGCCGGTTCTGCAGTCCACCATCAATGCTAGTAGCAAGGTTCTCATTAATCTTTGAAAGCTGGTCTCAACTCCTACTTATGCTTCTGCACTAGTACTCCAACCTGAGAGCTAGGTGCTTGGCTTTGTGCAACGGGTTTGCATGAGCTCAATGTCAATGATACTTCTTTTGGTTTTAGATTCAAGCAATTTATAACCTCGAAATTTGTTCTACTGAAATTACTTGATATTCTAGATTGGTACTCTGCTACTTCTTCAGGCATAGATTCATTAAGCCCTTGTGGCCTTGCAATTTATAAAATAGTGTTTGAGCTTAATTTACTTGGCTTATCAGATTTTAATCTTAAACTTGTGGTAGTGGATTGGAGTCCATTGTTGCTGGAGCCAGGATATTATTCTACTTTTCTTGTCTTCCAACCATAGTCTTTCAGTAGAAGTTACGAGGAAAATATGGTTTAAAGTGAAAGACATGATAGCTTTTCTTGTGGCATTCTTTTCTATTATGAATCTGTTTGGTTTACACCATTGCAATGCGTTGATGTGCAGAGGGATACAACTCTCTGGAAAACAAAATTCGAAAGATAGTTGATGTGCGCGATGTAGCTCGGGCACTGCTTCTGGTGTATGAGAAGCCAGAGGCTGAAGGAAGGTACATATGCACGGCTCACACGATCAAGGCACGTGATCTTGTTGATAAGTTGAGAAGTATGTTTCCTCAATACAATTATCCTAAAAGGTACGTCTCTTGCTGCAGCGGAATATGTAGCATCTTCTAGTCTAACCCTTTAGGAATTTGTATGTTACTTCATCATCATTATTATACATGGCTTGGGATTTTTCATGTATGGTTTTCTTCTTTGTGATCCTCAATCACTTGTGCAATGGTTGCTTTAGTGAGGGAGGGGAGGAAGATGCGATTAGTTCAGAGAAATTACAAAGGCTGGGGTGGAGTTTATCGGCCATTGGAAGAAACTCTTGTGGATTCCATTGAGAGCTATAAGAAGGCTGGAATCTTGGATTAATATATAAAACAGCCTTTTGGTTGTGATTTTAATTTCTGTTCACTATGTGCTCTAGTTTCCTCCTAGTCGCATGAGAGTCCCCACTTGTGTTCGACAGTTTCAAAATAATAATGTCATACCATTTGCATTTCTTTCATGCTAAACATAGCGACTATCTAAATAAACAGAGAGATGTTTACATGTTTATGAATAGAACTATTTTTATTTTTGAAAGGTTGAAGGAAACAGTAGAAGTTGGGTTGGATAATGTTTTGTGAATGAACAAAAACCATAAAATCTTCACATTCTATCAACTGTGGTTTAGACCAGTGTGCAGCTTTTGGTTTGATAACGTACTCTTGGAATTGAATTGGTGTTTTGCTTACTGAAATGAAGGAAAATATTGAACATCTCTTAGTCGCCAGGGATATGGAAACACTTATAATACTAATTTATCAAAATTTCATGCCTCATCATCTAAATTGTCTATCCGTATTGTTTGATATGCAAATAACCAATAGATTACGTCGCAAGGACTAAGGATCTTTGCACTCAGAAAGTTCAAAACTATTTTCTAGACAATCTTTTTTTCATATAATATTCTTGGGTTAAAATGCAAATTCATAACCATACTATTGGTGAGTATTGAAATTTGTCACTTTATTTTGTTTTAATTAATATTTGTCATTATACTTTAAGAATATGATTAAATTTGCCACATAATTACTATATGATTAAATTTTATCACTAAACTTTGAATTTTATTGAATTCTACTACTAATCTTGAGTTTTAATAAAATTTTACCAATTAATATTGATTTTGATGATTTAAAAATAAAATTTAACAAGAAAATATTATTTCAAATATTATATTTTCATAGTTAACAATAAATTAATAAAATATTAAAAGATAATACATCAACATAGAATTTTTATTTAATAAAAGAAAGACTTGAAAAATTAAAAATAAAAAAGATTAAGTTTACTTTTTTGTAAATAAGTTTTTTTATTAATTGTTGATACTATATTAATTTATTATTTTTTAATTATTAAATTATAATATTTTTGTATTAAAGTCGACTTCAAAATATTTTAAAATTAAAATTGAATAGTAAAATTCAATCAAAAATCAAATTTTAATGGAAAAATTACACATTAACCCAATATATTTTTTTAATTACAAAATCATAAAAAGTAATTGTCGAAACCCTTTTTTGGAAATCAACTTTTTATTTTAAAACAAACGAAAATGGGAGTCGCCACCAATTCTTTTATTAGGTGTGATCGGATCACCTCAAAACTCATTTTAATAAAATGTTAAATTTAAAATGATACTTTTTGGTCTACAAAATCCAAGAAATGGGTTTGGGAGTCGATTACACATGAGGAATGATTAGCACCCTCATAACGCACAGAATTGGTACCTAGTAGATTACTTGATGTCTTAGTGTCGAGAATTAAAAATTTGAAAGGAGTTTAAAACATGATCTCTTTTTGTATTAAGACATTACTTAACTAAATTAATTTTCACGAAAAGGGCTTATTTCAAGTTAAGCGAGAAGAAAAGATCATATCCCATAAGTTAGGATACAATGCTTTAAATCCTTGAAAACAAGAATAAACGCCATTTGAACGTTACTTAAATCTCATTTTTTTTAATTTTTAAAATAGATATTCGACTATTTTGGTTTTAAAAAGAAGTCATATTTCGTAAGTTAGGAACACGACTCTTCTAATTCCAAAAATAATGAACATTGCCTCTCTTTTTTTCTTTTAAAATATTTCTTATTCATGTGGTAAAACGAATGTAACCTTTTAATGATATGTTTTTTTATTTATTTATCTAGACCTAGTAATAAAATGGACGAATAGGTTTTAACGCGATACACGGCACGAATGTTAGCAAAATATTATAATAACAAGTAAAAATGAAATGATGATATTAAAATGATAAGTAAATAAATGAACAAATAAGTATAAAAAAAATAAAAGTACTATGCAAGTGAGTAATAATAATAAAACTATGGTGACAACACAACAACAATTTATAGTAATAATAACGATAATTATACTATAGTTACTATCATAATATTAGCATGAGTAATAATATAATAATAAGGGCGAATAATGCATCATAAAAGGAAATATAAATAACATCATTTTAATTATTAAAAGGGTTTAAAGAAATAATAAATAAATAAATTCAAAAAAGGTTAAAATTAAATAAACCAAGGACTAAATCAGAATTAAAATGAAATTAAAAGTATAAATTGTAATAAAATAAATAAGTAAATAAAGGATTAAAATATAATGTGCGAAAAATAACAGGGGCTAAATGGAGAATATTCCCAAATAAAGGACTAAAATATAATACGCGAAAAGTAAAGGGGCTAAATGGGAAATATCCCAAAACCCAGGACATGCGTCATTCCCTAGAAGGTCGGTGCTAAGTCAAGGGACCAATCTGTAAGCGATTTAAAATTACACGGGAAGAAATAAAATAATTAAAAAAGAATAGGACTAAATATAAAACAAGCCACAAAAGCGAAAGGACCAAAGGCACAAATAAACCCCACGTCAAAAACACGCGGATCCTATGCGGTTCGGGTCGGGTCGTCGGGTCGGCGCTTCGAAATGACATCGTTTTGGGGCTTCTGAGGCCAACCCCAAGCGACGACGTGTAATGGCCCTATAAATATCCAAAAAAATTTAAAAAATCATTTCAGACCCCCTTTAAAAAAATTTGAAACCCTCTTTTTTCTCTCCAAAGCCCTCATAGATCCAGCCTTTGAGCCGTCTTGGGCCACCGGTCAACGGCGGCGATGGCCGACGCCTTCGGTGGCCGGAAAATTCCCTTTTTATCCTTTTAAAAAAAACTTTTTAAACATTTTTTGGCCCCGATCTCGAAGGCAAAGCCTTCTATTCGCAAAAGACCAAAAAACGCATTCGATTCTTTTACATAACCGGTGCGCACAACCATGCCCTACTCCGTCGAACCCAAACAAACCCCAATGGGTTCTGGGTTTTTTTGGCGCCGGAGAAAACCTCCAACGATGGAGGGAGGTGAATCGACTCAGGTAAAGAAAACGATTTCTATCTTTTTATTTATTATTTTTTCAAAATAAATAAAAACAAGAAAATCACCTTTCTTTATATTCTGTTTTTTTTTTGCTTTGTATATATTTCTTCGTAAAAGTTACATGCCATTGTTATGGCTTTTATAGCCATGTTACAAAATCATTTATCCTTTTTTTTCTATCTTTTCTACTGTTTTGCTTCTGTTCTTTGTTGTTTCTGCATTTTTTCTTTGCAGGTAGCGGTGCGCGGTCAATGACGACAGTAGGAAGCGCACATTTTCCATTTTGGTGCAATGGCGGCAGGGGCGCGGCAGGCCTTGGGCAGTGAGTACGTTGAGATGGGGCGTGGCACAGAGGACTAGAGTTTCTTTTAGTTTTTCTGAAAACTTAAGGTTGTGGGCTATTGGTAGTTTGGGCTTGGGTTATTGGGTTTTAGGGTTAGGTTATATTATTTTGGGCATTGGGGTTTTTTTGTATTAGGGTCGTTTTTGTAATTGGACTTGGGCTTTATTATAATTATTTATTTTTGGTTTTTATATTTTGTTTATTTATTTTTGGTTTTGGGCCAGACAAAATTGGGTCTTTACAGCTACCCCTCTTTACTCGTTGTTGTGTAACGGGAATGGAGTAAAGACTTTAAGAAGGGCCCATTTTGTCTGGTCCTGTCGAATTTTGACTTCTTTGTTGCTCCTCTTTTTCAAGTAGCTTCACTCTAACCCACTACAACTTCAGATGTATAGGATTTGTCGCTTCAATCTGCTCTACTGCAACTTCAGAGAGATGAGATTTGTAGCTTCAATCTGCTCCACTGTAACTTCAGGGAGATAAGATTCATAGCTTCAATCTGCTCCACTGGAACTTCAGGGATATAAGTTTTGTAGCATCAATCTACTCCACTGCAACTTCAGAGAGATAAGGTTCGCTTTAATCTGCTCCACTGCAACTTCAGGGAGATAAAATTTGTAACTTCAATCTGCTCCAATGAAACTTCATGGAGATTAGATTTGTAGCTTTAATCTGCTCCATTGTAACTTTAGGGAGATAAGATTCTTAGCTTCAATCTTCTCCACTGCAACTTCAGGGAAATAAGGTTCACTTTAATCTGCTCCACTACAACTTCAGAGAGATAAAATTTGTAACTTCAATCTGCTCCACTACAACTTTAGGGAGATAAGATTTGTAGCTTTAACCTGCTCCACTTCAACTTCAGGGAGATAAGATTCGCTATGGTGATTTCAATTTGACCCACTGCAACTTTAGAGGTATAGGATTTGTGGTTTCACTGATCTATTACACTGTTCTCTGGAGAACATGACCTGTAGAATCCATTTCATAGGCCTATATTTATGCCAATTGATTAGGATGTTATGATCAGAATGAATTAAATGCTCTTAAATAGATGTATATGAATGATATTTGTATAAATGCATAATGTCATTTTTGAGAATGATCCCCTCTATAGTGCTTAGGTTGACATTGCTCGTTGTTCATCAAGGTTCTATTACTGATGTGTTACCATGTCTTCTTGTTTAGATTTGGTATCTTTGGCAGGAAACCCGAAGAAGTGATCACAATATAGAGTATCCGTTCCCAGATATTTCCAACCCTTAGATTTGGTTAGTTCTAACTAGTTTTCCTGTTTCAAGTCCTTGTACTTTTTAGAAAACCTTTCAGAGCAATATGCAAAAATCCTTTTACTTGAATATTGTTAGTCTATTAATCATTATTTCAATGTAAAAATACTTCGAAAAGATTGTAACAAATGGAAAAGATTGAAATTTATTGGGAGCAAAGCTCGAAATAAATAGATTAATCAAAATAGCAAACGTTGCTAAAATACAAAATGAGTAAGATGAAAATAGGTGCCCCAAATATTGCAGCATGAGCTTTTCTTCACAAACTTCTTGAGGACCATTTTGAGCCTGATATATGTTTAGGAGATCTAGAGTGCTTTCTTGATGCCCCAAGATGTAACCTTTCTCCTTCTGAGAAGACATAACTACCACATGTTCAATCTTCCATCCAAATTTGAGTTGCCCTTTCTCGGGTTTTCAACTCAAAATCCCTTTGGTCTCAAGGCGCCCTTTTCGACTTTTTTCCTTGGCCTCTCCCTTTTTTTAGGTGAAGTATTTATTGAATGAGTCTGAATTCACAGGATTAGGCAGGTTTTTGCCATCCATCTCGGTCAAAATTAGCGCTCCTCTAGAAAATGTCTTCTTTACCACATAAGGTCCTTCCCAATTTGGCATCCATTTTCCTCTGAAGTCCTTTTGTATGGGCAGGATCTTTTTCAATACTAGGTCTCCTTCATAGAATTATTTGAGGCGAACCTTTTTGTCATAAGCTTGCATCATTCATTTTTAGTACATCTGACCATGACGGATAGCTTTCAACCTCTCCTCTTCGATCAAGTTCAACTGATCATATTGAGATTGGATCTATTTTACTTCATCTAACTTCAACTCTGACAAAACTCGAAGAGAAGGAGTCTCGACTTCAATGGGCAAAACCACCTCCATTACATAAACCAAAGAGAAAGGCATTTCCCTGGTGGAGGTTCTAACAAATGTTCGATAAGTATAGAAAGCAAATGATAACTTCTCATGCCAATCTTTATAAGTCTCTGTCATTTTCCCCACGATCTTCTTAATATTCTTATTGGCTACCTCTACTGCACCATTCAATTTTGGGCGATATGGTGATGAGTTGTGATTTTTGATCTTGAATTGACTATAGACCTCCGCTATCTGCTATTGTTTAAATTCAACACATTGTCAGACATGGTCTTTTTTGGCATTCCATACTGACATATGATTTCTTTCTTCAAGAATTTATTTACTGCCGACTTCGTGACATTGGCGTAAGAAGCGACCTCTACCCATTTGGTGAAGTAATCGATCACCATAAAGATGAATCATTGCCCATTGGAAGCTTTTGGTGAGATTGGCCCAATGACATCCATGCCCCACATAGAGAAAGGTCATGAAGAAGTCATAACGTGAAGAGGTGAAAGAGGCACAAGAATTTTTTCTCCATAAATTTGGCACTTGTGGCATCTCTTGATGTAACCGATGCAATCCCCTTCCATGGTGGGCCAATAATACCCGAATCTCATGATTTTCCTGGCTATTGTGAAACCATTAGCATGTGTTCCGAAAACACCCTCATGGACTTCTCCGAAGATTTTCTTAGCCTCAATAGTGTTCACATATCTTAGTAGCACCTGATCCTTTCTTCTTTTATATAGGATCTCCCCATATAAGACATAGTCATTGACCAGTCTTCTCAGCATCCTTTTATCATTCTCGATTGCCTGGGCAGGGTATTCATGATTCTTCACTTATCGTAGTATATCGTGGTACCAAGGGTGATCATCCTTTTCTTCTTCTTCGATGTTGTAACAATGGGCCGGAACCTCATAAATCCTCACTTGGATAGGTTTTACACCCTCTTGTCTATTCACTTTGACCATGGAAGCTAAGGTAGCCAAGGCGTCAGCCATCTGATTTTTATATTGCGGGAGGTAGAAAAAGGTAATGTCATCAATCTCCTTAATTAACTCTAGGACCAACCTTCTATAGTCGATCAACTTAGGATCTCTTGTCTCCCATTCACCTTTGAGTTGATAAAACACTAGTGCAGAATCCCCATATATCTTTAGTACTTTGATCTTGCTTCTTATGGCTGTACAGATACCCATGATGCATGCTTCATATTTTACCATGTTATTAGTGTAATCAAAATCCAATTTACTAGTAAAAGGATAATGATCTTCGTTTGGGGATACCAGGAATGCCTCGATTCCGTTACCCATAACGTTTGAGGCCTCATTAAAATTTAGTTTCTAGGGATGTTCTTCTTGAGCACCTTCTTTAGTGGTCGCAACATATATCAGATCCTCATTTGGAAATTGAAATTTAAAGGCTTGTAATCCTCTAAAGCTCTACTGGCTAGAAAATCTACTATTGCACTCCCTTTTACCACCTTCTGGTTCACATAGATTATATCAAATTTGGAAAGCAAAATTTTCCATCGGGTCATTCTTTCTTTCAAAGTAGTCGACTCCATCATGTACTTTAGAGGGTCCATTTTTTAAATTAGCCAAGTTGTATGGTACAATATGTACTGTCTCAGTCTCCGGGTTGTCCAAATTAAGGCGCAACACAACTTCTCAATTAGCGAGTATCTTGTCTCATATTCAGTAAACTTCTTACTGAGGTAATATATCGCTCTTTCTCTTCTCCCCAACTCATCATGTTAACCAAGCACGCATCTCATAGAATTCCCAAATACTGCTAAGTACAATATCAGCGACTTATCTAGGCTAGGTGGCATCAGTACTGGGGCATTGGACAAGTAATGTTTGACCTTGTCGAAAATCTTATGGCATTTCTCATCCCATACACCTTGATTGCATTTCTTAAGAAAACGAAATATAGAATCATATTTCTCAATTAGTTGTGAAATGAACCGAGCGATGTGATTTAATTTCCCTAAGAAACCACGAACATCTTTTTGAGAGCATCGAGAAGCAACTCCTGTATAACCTTGACCTTATCCGGGTCGATCTCGATCCCTTTTTTGCTGACTACAAATTCTAGCAATTTTTTTGACCTAGCCCCAAAGATACATTTTGTTGGATTAAGCTTTAGCTGGAATTTTCTCAACTTCAAAAACAGTTTCCTCAAGACTTATACATGCTCCTTTTTTGTTGGGGATTTTGCAATCATATCATCGACATAAACCTAGATTTTTTTTGTGCATCATATCATGAAACAAAGTTACCATGGCTCTTTGGAATGTTGCTCCTGTATTTTCCAATCCGAATGGCATCACTTTATAGCAAAATGTTCCCCACATGGTTACAAATGTGGTCTTTTCCATGTCTTCAAGATGTATCTTTATCTGGTTGTAACCGGAGAAGTTATCTTTATAGCAAAATGTTCCCCACATGGTTACAAAGGTGTCTATGTGAGGCAACGGAAAATTATCTTTCGGGTTGGCTTTGTTTAAATCTATGTAGTCTACACACATTCGTACTTTCCTATCTTTCTTAGAGATAAGGACTAAATTTGCTACCCACTCCGAGTATTTAACCACTTACAGGAAACCAGCGTCAAATTGTTTCAACCTCTTCTTTTATTTTCAACAGGACATCGTGCCTCATCTTTCGAGGTTTCTATTGAATCGAATTGCACTCTTCTCTTATGGGAAGTCAGTGTACCATGATATCAGTACTTAGACCAGGCATGTCTTGATACGACCATACGAAGACATTCTTAAATTCTTGGAGCAACTCAATGAGGTCTCGCTTTGTCTCTGCAATGATACAAGCTCCGATCTTTACCTATTTCTTTTCTTGTTTATCTCCCAAACTACTGACTTTTTGTAAGGTAGGATTTGTTTCTCATCTTGTTCTACCATCAGGAGATAGGTTACAATCTCGATCATCTTCAAAGTCTTGAGGTTCCTCTTAACACATATCTCGCTCAAAAGGAGACTTTGAGTTAGCAGCAATGTCGCTCATGTCATTGATATCTGGAGACCTGTTATAGGAATTAAAGAAGATCCAAAGAACAAATGAATCTAAGAATAATTATCTGTGTGGTAGGAGTATGAATGAAATGAAAAAATAGAAGAATATTTGCAAAACGAGACACAAAAATACATTTTATTAAAATAAAAAAGAGTGGACATATGCCTTTTTCACAAAAAGATTCTTATTGCTTTCAGGCTTGAAGCAATAAATATGTTTTGAACGTTACTCTGAATTAGTTTTAAAAGTTACAGGGATCTCTTCTACAGTCCATTTGTTCAAAACACTTCTGGGGATATAAGGACAAATGCCTAATAGGTTCTCCCCCATTCCTTCTTCGGATATGGAGATGATGCTCAAGTTTCCCAACATTCCTTCCGGGCTTTCTTTTTCTGACATCTTTCACTCAGGATAAATGATTGCTCCTGACACGAACATTTTAGATATATGGGGAAAAATCATCGGTTCCCATTTGACCTCTCCCCCACTTAGTCGCGTTCTTCTTCTTTCTTGCTTCTTCTCCAGCTCCTCCTTCTTTTGCCTTACATCTGGCCTGTACCCTAAGCCAAAGCGGTCTTGTTTGTCCATTAGTATTGGTGCCTCGACTCTTCCTTGAAGGTATTTTTCGAGTCCTTTTCCAGGTAAGGCTCATTTTCTAACCGTCAACTACAGGCTCATGCTCGTGGTTTTGGATATTTTTGGCACTAGGATCTTGTTTCCTTCGATAATGAAAGTTGCATTAACAAATTCCAGTGATCAAAAGAAACATTCTATTTCTTCTTCATCCGCTCCTATGTACGATGCGTCACTAGTTTATAACTCTCTATATGTTATCGGGATCGGTACGAATTGGAGTTTTTCCGTGTTTGGCCTTAAGTTAGGTTCTTGCCTTGAAAAGCCTTGATGGCTAGTTGTTACAGTCCTTTGTTGGCCTACAGTGACTGATAAACCGTAATATATACATATTTTAATCCCATATTTAGCATTCTTTTGGATGATTTATTCCTTGAATTGTGGAATTTGGTGCTTCTAATCCTTTAATTTCATGTTTTATACCTAGGAAAGCACCAGAGGATGAAAAGAACGAGAAACGGGCCAAAAACGGAGTAAATGGGCCAAAATACGAAATCGACACGGTCTGGGCCTGAGCCACACGGCCGTGCCTCTTTAACAGACCCGACCACGACCTGGATACGACTTACACGGGCGTGTGCCACGAGCGTGTCCCTAACGTGACCTGTTTTAATTCTATTCAGACTAGGGTACTTAGAGGCAAAGAAAGCCATTCCAAAAGCCTATATAAACACCCTAGAGGCCAACCTTCAAGGGGCGTCCAGTTAGGCCGAAGAGCCAAGCCAAAGGGGCCAGAATTGTGGGATTTACTCGAAGAAAGCCAGTTGATTCATCTCAAGAAACTGGAGTTATACCCAAGACAAGGATCTTCCCTTCAATTCCTTTAGGGGTTTTACGGTTTTTCTTATGTTTTGTTTTATATTTTCTTCTGAGATGTATTCTTTTATTATTATGGACTAAACTCCTCAAATACCTGAGGGGGATGAAACCTAAGATGGATCTTGTTATTGTTTTCTGAACTATATGATAAATACTTGATTTGTTCTTAATTATGTGTTCTTAATTCTTGTTTTGATATTTCAGGATATTGATTCAAGTATTGATGTACTTAGGCAGAGGAGGAATATTCCCTATTTAAGAGTCGATCTAATATAATTAAGCGGAGTTGATCGCAACCCTAGAGATAAGATAATGAAAATCTGCCAGATTAGGGTCAAACCTAATATGGGAATCCATAGATCAAGTTAATGCAATTCTAAGGGTTTTAATTAGAAATAGATTTCAATTAATCAACCTAGGGTTAGATTTTAGCAGCCTCGAGAGAGGTATTAACATAAATTAGGGAATCCTACGGATCAAGTCAAGTGAAAAAATCGTCTGGTTCAGATTTAGATAACAAGTTAAATATAGGTGGATTCTTTCCCGGGTATTGTCTTAACCAATTGGTTTTTCCCACAAGTATTTCCCCAATTCCTTCTCTGTGTCTTAGCATCCTTAGCTTAGTAGTTAATTAAATTTAGATTAAATAACAAATTCCTTTAATTCTTAGGCTAAATAATAAAAAGAAAGTTAGTATTAGTACTTTTGGTTCCTTTGGGTTCGACAATCCGGTCTTGCCACTAAACTATACTACTGTTCGATAGGTGCACTTGCCTTAATCATTGTCATAGTTAGTTTCTAGGCTCGATCACTCTTTATATAAAATTTTAAGACTCTGACACACGATCTGTGACTGGTTTTGAATAGCTCTTATTATACATGCTTGCTGTGTTTGCTTCATTTTCTTTCTTTCTCGGGGCAGATCTTTTAGCATTTTCCCTTGCGTCTATTTTCCCACTCCTTACTGTATTTTCAATCATCACTTCCCAACATATGGTTAATGAATGGGGCTTTCAGAGTGTTTATGAAAAGCATTGTTTTCTCCTTCTCCAGAAGAGGGGGTTGGACTTGTGTTGCCACCTCTCTCTATCTCTGAGAGTATTGCCTAAAGCTTTCACTTTGCTTCTTCTCCATGTTTTACAGTGGCTGTATTGTTTCATGAAAGCCTGTGCCAAGTCTTTCCATGAGTTGATTTTGGCATGGCTTAGCTGGTTGTACCACTTGGCAGCCGAACTGATCAAACTATCCTGAAAGTAGTGGATTAACAATTGGTCGTTATTGATGTATCCCGTCATTCTTCGGTAGAACATTGTGATATGGGCTTCAGGGAAACTAGTCCCATTATATTTTTCGAATTCTGGAGTTTTGAATTTTGGTGGGAGCACTAGATCTGGGACTAAACTCAATTCCTTAGCATCGACCCCGCAAAGGTAACCAATGTTCTCCATAGCTCTAAATTTCTCCTCCAACCACTTGCACCGATCCTATAATGGTTTGGCAATTCTACTCTTGCTCTATCCATTTCGCCATGTTGTCCAAATTGAAAACAACTGGGTTGGTCGGATTATCCTCGGAATTGGAACCCAAACCTGTTGGGTAATTCACCTGCGTTGAAGTGTCGGCTTGATACTGGTGAGGTCTTATAGTAATGGGTACCCTTTGTGGATATATATCTGGTTGGACTTGGACATTCATTGGGGTGATAAACTGTAAAAGTAACATATTTTAATCCCACATTTAGCACGCTTTTGGATGATTTAAGCCTTGAATCGTGTAATTTGGTGCTCTTAATTCATTTGTTTTCATGTTTTATACTCAGAAAAGCATCGAAGGATGAAAAGAACGAGAAACGGGCCCAAAACAGAGTAAATGGGCCATATCACGAAATCCACACGGCCTGGGCCCAAGACCACACGACCGTGCCCCATTCAACAGTCTCGAACACTGTCTGGCCACGACTTACACGGGCGTGTGCCTGCTGCGGCCAAGAAGAGTTTTACTCGGAATAGGATACTTGGAGGCAAAGAAACACATTCCAAAGTCTATATAAACACCCAAATAGGAATCCTATTCGGATTAGGAAACTTGGAAGCCAAGTAAGGCATCTCAAAGCCTATATAAACATCCCGGGGGGCAACTTAAGCGGGGAGTTCGGCAGAAGCCGAAACCCAAGGCTTTAGTCAAGAGGCGTCCAGCTAGGCCAAATAGGCCAGACTTGTGGGGATTTAATCGAAGATAGCTAGTTGATTCATCTCAAGAAGCCGGAATCATACTCAAGACGGAGGATCTCTCTTTCAATTCCTTCAGGGGGTTTTAGGGATTTCTTATGTTTTGTTTTATCTTTTCTTCTGAGATGTTTTCTTTTATTATTATGAGCTAAACCCTCAGATACCTGAGGGAGATGAAACCTAAGATGAATCTTGTTATCATTTGCTGAACTATATGATAAATATTTGACTTGTTCTTAATTATGTGTTCTTAATTCTTGTGTTGATATTTCCAGGATATTAATTCAAGTATGATGTGTTTAGGTGGAGGAGCAAAAGTCCCTGCCTAAGAGTAGATCTAGCATAATTAAGCGGAGTTGATCGCACGCCTAGAGATAGGGTGACGAGATTTTGATGAATTAGGGTGAAACCTAATATGGGAGTCCATAGATCGAGTTAATGCAATTCTAGGGGTTTTAATTAGAAAGAGATTTCAATTAATCAACCTAGGGTTTGACGTTTGTCGCCTCGAGAGAGGGATTAATATAACTTAGGGAATCTCACGGATCAAGTCAAGTGAATAAATCGTCTGGTTTAGAGTTAGATAACAAGTGAAGTCTAGGTGGATTTTTCCTTGGGTATCTTCTTAATCAATTGGTTTTTCCTCAAAGTTATTTTCCCAATTTCATTCTTCTTTGTCTTAGAGTCTTTAGTTTAGTTGTTAGTTAATTTTAGATTAGATAGAAATTCATTTAATTTTGAGGCTAAATAATAAAAAGAGAGTTAGTATTAGTACTTTTGGTTCCTTTGGGTTCGACATTCTGGTCTTGCCTTAACTATACTACTGTTCGATAGGTGCGCTTGCCTCAAATCGTTGTCATAGTTAGTTTCTAGGTTCGATCATTCTTTATATAAATTTTAAGACTTTGACATCGCATAAAACAACGATCACGGGGGAAAGCCTGGGGGTATGTAGGGTCTTCATTATCATCCCAGAGTTAATCACAGTACCTTTTTCATTTTTCAATCCCTGTGGCCAGCAATTGGGTCAAATGGCTTATCATACTTCGTTGGGATTCTTGTATTTGATCCCTCATGTCTTGCTGTACCTTAGCTAATTATTCCTATAGCTGCGCTTGTAACTGATATTGCATGTCTTTCTGAATTTTTCTATTCTCTCTAATCTTTGATCCATGACCTTGGTTTTGCCTTGGGTACCGTAACAATATTCAGTTGGTAGATTCTTGTTGGTTTCTAGGGTAACTGTCATAATTTCGATTAATTAGGGTCTTTTTTATGAAATCTAATGCATATGATGAAATGTAATGCTGATGAATGAAATGAATGCAAGAGAGGCATTGATTCTGATTCAATTTTATTAGAACAACTTTACTAGAAAACAAATCTCTTTACATAAAATGGATATATTTTACCTATATGACCTTGCCCTAACACTCAAAGCCTTGAGTTTCCTAAGAAGCCAAGCTAATTCCCGGCCCCGATCTGATTTTGACTCATATCTCAAGCTCAGCATACCAGCCTGAACTGTTAGGGTTTGCAACTGGTCGGCTACTTCCTATATTTGAGTCACAGCTTCAGCCATGATGTGATCTCTATCCCTAATCTGACCTTGAAAACGTTGGACTTGCTCTTTCCTGTAATACCCCAAAAACTTTTACAGTAAGATATTATCTTTGATTTAGTAAAATAAGGAAATAAAGCGACAAAAAGGGGAAATTTTGGAGTTATGACAACATTGAGAAGTATATTATGATATATTAATTCAAGAAAGGACTAAATGGTAAAAGTGAGAAATGTTTTGTTGCCTAAAAGTAAATATTCAAAACTTGATGGGTTAAAGTCTAAATATGAAAAAGTTGAAGAACCAATAGTGAAAATATTTTAAGGGTAGAATAATCTAAAAACTAAGGAAAATGGATGAATTAGGACCAAATTGAATAGGTAAAGAATTATGAGGGGCTAAATCATAATTTTACCAAATTATGTGATGATTCAAGGATGGAATTTTAAAAGAACACAAAGGGCAAAATGGTCAATTGGGAGAGAGAGAAATCTAGAAAGTAATGATGATGTTGATGATATTTTATAATTATTTAATTAGGTAAATATTATTTTATTAATATTTTAATGAGATATTTTATTTTTATTATTTTATTACTATTTATTTAGTATATAAGAAAGGAAAGATGAAGAATTATCATCTTCTTTCCCATGCACCAATGTGAGAAGAAGAGAGAAAGAAAGAAAGTTTTACTTTTTTTACAAATTGGTCCTTTCACCAAAAATCCACCATTTTCACTTAGAATTCAAAAGAATTTCCATAGCCATCAAGAGAGAAAGATGACAAGGAGACTATGGGGAAAAATAATATCAAGTTTGGTTCAAGAAATAGAAGTAGGAGGAGAGAGAAAATCAAGTTAAAGATTGAAATCAATAATACGAGGTAAGAACATCAAGATTTCAATATATTTTTAAGTTTGATATTATGGAAAAAGCATGGAAATGATGTTAATGTAGAGTTTTCTCATATAAGGTTTTATGTTCTTGATATGTTAGTGAAGGAAAATAACAGAAAGTGATGGGAAATATTGTAGAGAAAGGAAATAAAGGTGTTATAAACTTGGTAATTAACATTTTGCACTAAAACAGTTTTGGACAGCAGCGGTAGTCTAACTTTGAAAAATCACCAAAAATTGTAGAAATTGAATTATAGGATGAATAAAAGATACAATTAAATCTTATAGAGTCTAGTTTCTTACAGAAGAAATGGTGTAAGCAATTTAATTGTAAATCATGAGATATAATAGGTTTTGTGAGATAAGGTTAGAATGATTTCAGGTTCCCCTATTCTGACTTTGGAAAATCATCAAATATTGGAGGAAAATAATTATGGGTTATAATTTATATTTTTAAAATCCTTAATGAGTCTATTTTCAAAATAAATAAATAGTAACATTATCAAAATTCTGTATGATGATATAATTAATTTTTTGTGAAGAGGGGTCGGAACTGTCGGACAGCGGAACAAGGGTGAATTTAAAGAATAAAATGCACTTATTGGCTAAAGCAAAAATTCTGAAAATTTTATGGGTAAGAATATATGTGAGTTTCTTAAACATCAAGAAGAACTTGAATTTGAATTCTGTAGCTCAAGATATAAATAATTTAGTGACTATGATGCAAATGGACAACTTTGAATAAATTTATAAATAAATAGTGAAATCATAGATAATATTATTTATAAGCATGTTATATAAATTAAGGATATGGAATGGAGAGGAGGAGGAGGAAGATATATATGAATATTCAGCTAGCATGGCTAATTTTTATGTTGTAGGCTCAGGGACTAAATTGAATAAAAGTAAAAGTTTATGGGCAATTTTATAAAAATGTCAGAAATGACCAAATTGCATGAAATGGATTATTTTATTATTTAAATTATAAAATTGAATGAAATTATTAATTTAGATCAAGATCGGGTGAAAACATGTTTTAGGGATTAAATTGAAAAGTGTTGAAATTATGGAAAATTATGATATTTCATAGAATTCATGGGCTGTTATCAATATATATGAGAATAATTAGGCTTGAAACAAGGATTAAATTACAAGAATTTTATTTTTTCTGAACCTAAGGATGAAATCGTTATTAATTAAAAGCTTAGGGGCAAAATGGTAATTTTACCTAGAGTATTAATTGAATGTATCAGAATATGAAATGAATGAAAATGATTATCAAATTTATTTATAAGGATCCAGATAACTCAAATACGAGACTTGAACGTGGAAAAGAAAAGATATCAGATTAGTGAAACTTTAAACATGAACAAGCAACGAGGTAAGTTCGTGTAACTTGAATTATATTCTTAAATGCTTGAAACGTATGTTATTGGTGTGAATATGATTTAAATGTTCATTGTATGAAAATTGAGGAAACATTGATATATTTGATAAAAAGGGGAAGAAATCCTGGTTGAATGAAAGGAAAATTCGATGGATCTCTTAAAAGGAATTGACGGTAAAAAGGGATCTAGCCTGAACAGGTGATCCTATCCTGATATAGCCCTACCGAAGAATATGTGTGAAAAGGATCTAGCCCGGACAGGTGATCCTGATATAGCCCTCTCGAATAATATGTGGAAAATGGATTTAGCCCGGACGGGTAATCCGAATTAGGGTCTGAATTTAGCCTAGACTGGTAATTCATATCCAAGCTCATTAGAGTAATTGTTACAGGGGATTTAGCCTAGACTGGTAATCCCGCTGTAAGAAATGAGGTTCGCGGGAGTGTGCTCTTTTACGAGGATTTAGCTGGTGGTAATCCCATTGTAAGAAATGAGGTTCATGGGAGTGTGCTCTCTTACGAGGATTTAGCTGGATTTGTAATCCATTGTAAGAGAGATGAGGTTCATGAGAGTGTGCTCTCTGGAAAAAGGGTATTCCCATATGTGTACGAATTGATGGACTCGGGGTTGTACATTATAAGTGTTCTACTGGAAATCCATCAAAATTTCGAGAAATTCAACGAGATAAATATAGAAAATGGCAAGTACTTGAAATCATGAAATTAAACTTGAAATACATAGAAATGATAATTATTTGATATATTGAAATATGACATGGAAAATACATGCATGTGAAACTTGCCTGATAATTATGCATATTCAATATTATGAACTGCTACTGGAATAAACATACACTAAACTCATGAAAATGATGGTACATGAAATATTGTCATAATGAATTGAATAATTTATATTTATGAAGAAACAACAAGAGAATGATATGTATCATGACATGAAAATATGAGACTATCTTTGATACGTTGATATAAGGAAAATTATGTATATTAGGACAAGTAATGTAACATCCCAAACCCGACCTAGACGTTATGGCCGAATCTAGCATGTCACATCAAAAGGTCGTCCAAAAGCTATGTGTTCGTTAAAAACTTTGTTTCCTTTTTGAAACTCCGAATTTCGTTGTTTGTAAAACAAGATTGGCTTAGTGTGTACTTTTGTAAAGATGTTATCATTATCTTCGAAGAAAACTTGTTTATTACAGAAATTTGACTTAATAAATTGTAGTAACGTGAAATCTTGAAAATGGTTGTTATTGTTTTAAGAATCTGTGATTAGTTGATTAACAAATTATCATTAGCAGAATTACCAAATGGAAATTTAAAAAGAAAAATCCAATGGCCTTATTACACAAAATATTAACCCAAAATAATAACATAAAATAAATTAAAACCAAATTTCTAAGTTCCGTAAGATGTAAATCTGATGTATGGCCACCTTCGAGTTCTCTGCAGCTCCAAATCCTTTAACGCTGGGGATTACCTGCACGGTTAAAGGAAGGGCGGTGAGTTACAAGAACTCAGTGTGTAATCCCCTATAACGGTCACTATCTGGGCCTGAGCCCTTACGTTATCGATCTGGGCCCAAGCCCTATAATCATGATAATGCAAACAAAAATGCAGCCCAACCCAATCCAACATCATACCACCCATACCAACCAATCGCACCATGTCGGCATCAAGTCAACCCACCCCTCCAAACGTACCAATATTACAGTCAAGCTGCTAATCACGGTATATGTGGCTGAGCCACCAAAATGATATGTGGCATAGCCACTAAAATGGTATGTGGCAGAGCCACTTAAAACAACACTTCCTTCAATCATCAAGCCCAACCCATGCAACATGATATGAATGCAGTGTATTACAAGTATAAACAGTATAAATAAAATCACATACACAATATTTAACTACCATCAAGGACATAACGGTCATTTGTCACCTAAGGGTATAACGGTAATTTTTACCCCTTTGGGGGTATTTCGATAATTTACCCGTTGAGGGTATTTCGATAATTTACCCACTAAGGGTATTTTGGTAATTTTACCCATAGAGGGTATTTCGGTAACTTTACCCATAGAGGGTATTTCAATAACTTTACCCATAGAGGGTATTTCGATAATTTCGCAAATTGGGGTATTTCAGTAATTTCGATAATTTCGCAAACTGGGGTATTTCGATAATTTTGAAAACTAGGGGTATTTCAGTAATTTTGCAAATTAGGGGTATTTTGGTAATTTCACAAAATAAGGTATTTCAGTAATTTTGCAAACTAGGGGTATTTCGGTAATTTTACAAACAAAGGGCATTTTGGTAATTTCGCAAACCAAGGGTATTTAGGTAAGTTTTCAAACCGAGGTTATTTCGGTAATTTTGTAAACCAAGGGTATTTTGGTAATTTTATAATCAGGGTATTCTAAACAAAGATAACAATGCGAATGGGCCTAGGGCCCATTCTCAGCCCAAATAGGCCCACATGCTCGTGTGGCCCATTTAGCCCAAATCTATTCGCAGATATGAGATTCACATAGACCAGTTCACTATCTACTACACAATCATACAATTTATTCATATGGGCCCAGGGGCCCATTCGGCCCATTTGGCCCCCTTCAGCCCAAACGTGTGCCTTATCGCATCGAAGCCCCCACACGTGCACTTGGCCAAAGTCTAAGTTCACTTAAAAATAGATCAAAATGAAATGCAAGCTCCAAGAGTTGAACCTTGGACCCCTTACTTCCTCTAAGGTGTCACTTCCTTGTCTCCCATGTGGCGCCATTTGCCACTAGACCACAACTCCTTTTGTGTCATTTTTCTCCACATTTTATTCTTAAAGCCTACTTACTAACTCCCATGGTTTTATTCACCTAAAACCAAAATTTTCCTAAAGCCCAAATTTGATCCTGGGACTTCATAGAAGCCCCCCAACCTTCCAAAATCACTCACCTAATAGGTCCAACTTGCATTAGTGCCGTTCTCTTGTTCTTAAAAATTTTTAAACGCTCCCCTGGTCAAGGCCTAATAAGCTCAATTCTACTAGGCCCAAATTCGGGTCGTTACAAGTAATAAATTCAAGTGAGAAATGTTGAGAAAATAATTTTGTCAATATTAAAGTACGCTAACCAATGTAGAAAATTTTAGGATTTTGTGAAAAATTCCCTATGATCCCGGTTGGTTCCTAATGTATGTTTTGGTCTTCGATGGCCTAATAGAGAGACATTATAATTATTTTCAGAATGTGAATAATAAATGACTCGAAATTATTCAAAAATATTCAATAAACTCTGGTAATGCCTCGTACCCTATTCCGGCAACGGATACGGGTAGGGGGTGTTACATTTCCAGTGTTCATTTTTCGTTTCAAGAACGTTGGAGTTGCTCTTTCCAATGTTCATTTTTCGTTTCAAGAAGCTCAACTCGAAGTTCACAATTTTGTAGTGCGGCCACAAGCTCTTCTATCATTCCCTTTAACTCTTCAGTATTATTTTGGCTTGCTTTCAACTCAATCACGGAGTTGTAACTACAATATTGATGCAGTGAGCTTTCTAATTCTGCTACCCGGGCTTTTAATCCAACTTTTTCAATTCGGCTTTCTAACAAATCCCTTTCTGGAGCATCTTCTAGAACTCGAGCATCTTAGAATTTCTTTTCTCACTGATTAGCTCTTAATATTTTCTTCTTTGATTTCTTGCTGCCATTATTCCGATGTTTTACCCAACTCGGCAGTCCTCATCGACAAACGCAGCTTCTTATAATCTATTTTTAGACTGTCCAAGTCTTCCTCAGCCTTGTTCTTTCATTTTCTCACTTTCTCGACTTTTAACTTTTAGACGTCGATGTATAATCCTAGCTGAATCTTTTTCTCTTCCAACTGTTCTATTTTTTTCCCTAACTCCGAACTCCTCTTTTCAAAGTCTTGCTTTACGATCTCTAACTCAGATAGGATCACTTGCAAGTGTTCTTCTATCGGCCGAGTACTTTCTTGGCTTGGTGAAGGGACATTGCCATTGACTCTTTTACCCCACCACCAATCATATTTGGGGGTCGTCATGGGATTTGTGGCAAATCTTTTCATTTTTTGAGTTTGGTTCCAAGCGTTCGATATTTCACGAACCTTTTTTTTTTGTAATTATCACATTTGCACGCAAACTCACATTGAGCCAACCCTTGCGTTGCCGGTATAAATTGCCTTGACCTACACTGTCTTAAAGCGAGTAGAGGGGCGTATCCGGTAGCTCCCCATATATCGAGTTGAGGGACCTAGTCAAAATCTCCACATCGGTACAAAATTTCATCAGGGATCATCCAATAGGCCCTCCATTCAACATCTTCGTCTTGGAGACTCTGGAGAATTGCCATCCACTTTTCTTACAAAAAGTTGTCTCACCTTGGGGTAGCCCCGAATTCTTTCAACAGATAGTAGTTCTCGAAGAATACTCGATAAGAGACATTTTTTTACCTTCCAAAAGTGGCTATGGAACCAAGCTAGAAAGAGTTTTGCACATCCAATAAACCTTCCTTCACTTGCTCTCCGATATGCACTTAAAGATCTGAAAGTTTTGGCCAAAATTGTCGAGATGGGTGTAACCCTTTTATCAAGTAGATCAAATAGATCTAAAACTGCCTCTTCTACGTGCCCTAGTGCTTTGGAGAGGATGATCAACCCGTAAATACTCAAGGCGAAGACGTCGACTCTTTTCTTCGTATTTAGATGTGCCAAAATCAAATTCCGCAAACTTTTCCAAGGGATGCATTTGCTATCTCCCTTTTGTTTAATCCGGGCAACGACCCATTACTCGATCATCCCAGTTATGCTCATTAGTCTTTTTAAGAAAGTCGGGACGTTGGCAGCTCTAGAATAAGTTTTGTCGGCTTGGATCCTCGGGCAACGGAGCAGAGTTGTGTACTCTTCTACGGTGGGCACCAAGCCTACCTTCCCAAAAGTGAAGTAGCTATAGGTGGGATTCCAACACTGGGCAAGAGCTCGAATTAAGTGCTTATCTACTTTGACATCGAGTAAATAAAGCAAATCACCATAGTCATGGTACAATAACTGCTTGGTTTTGTCATCCCATTGGTTCCATATTTCCTTCAAGTCTTGGAGACCATTCTGAGTTACACTGATGCGAGTGAAATCCCATAGTTCTGACATATATCACTCCGTCAGGCTGTCGCCCTTCTCTTGTTATGTTTTCTCAGACCATATTCATACAACCGTATTGTCTTCCAATTTATCAATAAATCTCTTTTCCATGACAAGCTCTCTATTTAGCAACTGAAAGTGAATCAACACCTTTTTCTATGATGAAAGCCAAAACAAAACGAAACAAGTTAGTACATTTCATACAAAGCTAGAATTCAAAGCAAGAAATAATAAATAGAACATCTATTCGGGTGACCACTAGGAGTTTGGTATGGTTTTACCTAGGTTAGGTTCTTAGGGCTCATTATATGCGATTCGGTTCTAAAGTAAAGGTACCTGAACCAGAAGATTCCTCAATACTCACCCATTATCAGTTCATACGGATCGAGTTCATTTCAAGGGAATACATTTCCCTGTGGCTATACGGAGATGAAGATCTCATGAAGACATAGATACGGATGTATCCCGAAAGTGATCCACTATCTTATACGGAGGTGAAGACCTCATGAAGGAATAGCTTCTCACTCCCACTTAAGAAGGGAAAAATTGAACAATTATGAAAATGCAATATATGTGAAAACATACAAAGAGAAACTCTCGAACCAATAAAACAGTTGTACTAGATTGCTATGTAACTTAAGATATCAAAGACAAAGCATGAAGGATGAGATGCAATGAAGGGATCGTTAATTTAAACCAAATTATCAATTTTCGACAGGAAGACCAAAAATTAATCAACTTGCAGCTTGACTCTCTTATTCTATTCCCAGTGGAGTCATCAAGCTATCGAAACCCCTTTTTTGGTAATCGACTTTTTATTTTAAAACAAACGGAAATGGGAGTCGCCACCAATCCTTTTATTAGGTGTGATTGATCACCCCAAAACTCATTTTAATAAAATGTTAAATTTAAAATGATACTTTTCGATCTACAAAATCCAGGAAATGGGTTCAGGAGTCGGTTACACTTAAGGAAATATTAGCACCCTCGTGATGCCCAGAATTGAATGTAGTACATTACTTGATGTCTTAGTGTCGAGAATTGAAAATTTGAACGGGGATTAAAACACGATCCCTTTTTGTATTAAGACATTACTTAACTAAATTAATTTTCACGAAAAGGGCTTATTTCAAGTCAATCGAGAAGAAAAAAATCATGTCCTGTAAGTTAGGATACAATGCCTTAAATCTTCGAAAACGAGAATAAATGCCATTTGATCGTTACTTAAATCTCTTTTTTAATTTTTAAAATAGATATTCGACTATTTCGGTTTTAAAAAGAAGTCGTATTTTGTAAGTTAGGAACACGACTCTTCTAATTCCAAAAATAATGAACATTACCTCTTTTCTTCTTTTAAAATATTTCTTATTTATGTGGTAAAACGAATGCAACCTTTTAATTATATGTTTTTATTTATTTACCTAGACCTAGTAATAAAATGGACGAATAGGTTTTAACGCGATAAACGACACGGATGTTAGCAAAATAACATAATAATAAGTAAAAATGAAATGATGATATTAAAATGATAAGTAAATAAATTAACATATAAGTATAAAAAATAAAAGTACTATGCAAGTGAGTAATAATAATACAACTATGATGACAACAAAACGACAATTTATAGTAATAATAGCGATAATTATATTATAGTTACGATCATAATATTAACATGAATAATAATAATGATAATAATAATAATAATAATAATGTAACGCCCTGCATTTGGGCCTAGTAGAATTGGGCCTATTGGGCTTGGGAGAGTTTAAAATTTTTGAGAACAAGAGAACGACACTAATGTAAGTTGGACCTATTAGGTGAGTGATTTTGGAAGGTTAGTGGGCTTCCATGTAGTCCCGGGATCAAATCTGGGATTAGGAAAAATTTTGGTTTTAGGTGAATAAAACCCTGGGAGTTAGTAGGTAGGCTTTAAGAATAAAAAGTGGAGAAAATTGACACAAAAAGGGGATGTGGTCTAGTGGCAAATGACGCCACATGGGAGACAAGGGAATGACGCCACACAAGGAAGCAAGGGGTCCAAGGTTCAAGTCTTAGTGCTTGCATTTCATTTTGATTTATTTTTAAGTGAACTTAGACGTTGGGCTGTAGACTTATATTTAGTTGCACATGATTTTGGACACAAGATGAGCTTGTGGCCTAGTGGCTAGCGGCGTGGATTAAGTTACAGAGGAGCCTGAGTTTGAATCCTATCGCAAGCAAAAGGGGATATTTATTTTGCTAAGTTGGGACGGCCAGAGTTTGTGTTGGATTTAAACTCTGCTGAAGGAGGGATCCCATATCAGGAAGCTAGCAAGAGGGAAGGTGAGAAGCTGGCTTTAAATAGAGCAATCTATGAGGAGAGTAAACATACCTGGGTTGGCGTTTGGGCATAGGAGTGTTCAGAGCGCGAATCAACTCCAAATTCCTATCAGGTGTGTATTTCGCACTACTCTAGCTGTAGAGCGGCAAATGCCGAAATGCCAGTCACACGGCAATGGTAGCCACACGAGCGTGCGAGCGCACGCGTGGGGGCTTCGACGCGATAGTTGAGGCCAACATGAGTGTTTTTGTGGGTTTAGGCTGTTTGGGCCATGTGGGGCTAATGGGTCCATGGGCCCATACGAATAAATTGTATGATTGTGTAGTAGATATTGAACTGGTCTATGTGAATCTCATATTTGTGGCTAGATTTAGGCTAAATGGGCCACATGAGTTTCTGGGTCCATTTGGGCCGAGATTGGGCCCTAGGCTCATTCGTATCGTTATCTCTGTTTAGAATACCTTGATTTGCAAAATTACCCCTGACTTGTGAAATTACTGAAATACCCTCAATTTGTGAAATTATTGAAATACCCTCGATTTGTAAAATGACCAAAATACCCCCGATTTGTAAAATTACCAAAATACCCCTAACTTGTGAAATTATCGAAATACCCTCGATTTGTGAAATTACCGAAATACCCTAGATTTGTAAAATTACCAAAATACCCTTAATTTACAAAATTACCAAAATACCTCTGGTTTGTAAAATTATCAAAATACCCCCAGTTTATGAAATTATCGAAATACCCTCAATTTACGAAATTACCGAAATACCTCTAGGTTACGAAATTACCGAAATATCCCCTATTTGTAAAATTAACGAAATACCCCCAGTTTATGAAATTACCGTAATACCTTCAATTTGCAAAATTACCAAAATACCCTCAGTTTATAAAATTACCAAAATACCCCTGGGTGCAAAATTACCAATATCTCCTGGTTTGCAAAATTACTAAAATACCCTCTATGGGTAAAGTTACCGAAATACCTTCGACAGGTAAAATTATCGAGATGCCCTTACGAGGCAAAATGATCGTTTTACCCCTAACCGAGTAAATGACCGTTATACCCTCGGGGTAGTACTAGTGTTGTATGTGTTAATTGTATGATTGATTATGTTTGAGATGCACTGCATACATGGATTGGTTATGAGTAGAATTATCGAAATACCCCTGAAGGGTAGGATTATCGAGATATCCTTATATGGTAAAATGACTATTTTGCCCTTGTAGGTAAATGACTGATTTAGACTGTGAATTTGACTGATTTGGCTATGATTGTATAACTATGAGTTTAACTGACTTGACTGTGGGCGTGTGACCGATATGTTGTTAATATATGTTTAGATGACTGTTACTGAGCATGGTCATTTTGCATACATGTGTAATGGTTGAGCATGACATACACGACATATTGCATGGGGTTGGGATTTGTATTTTGGAGGAAGTACTGTACTGGTGGCTATGCCACGTTTTACTGATTTAGTTGCTTTGCCACGTATACTGATTCTAGTGGCTCAGCCATGTATATTGTTACTGGCAGCTTTGCTGCGTTGATATTGGCAGCTCGGTTGCACTCTCGGTGTGTAGGGCTGGATGGGTCAACTTGGTCCCCACATGGTGTGTAGGGTTGGTACGAGTGGTGTGTTGGCTGGACTGGGTTGGGATACATCCTCATACTGTTGCATATCTGTTTATGAGATCATCATTTGCATCTTGGGCTTAGGCCACTTGTTCTGTTATTGGTTTGGGCTAGGCCCAATTGATACTGTTATGGGCTAAAACCCAAATAATTTTGTAGTGGGCTTTACCCACGTATGCTCTAATCTGTACTGTACTATTATCTTGTTAAAGGGCTTCGCCCAGCATCGCTTAGGTTTCGCTTCAGATATCGATCGTTACTCGGTAAGGGGGTTACACACCGAGTTTTCATAAACTCACCCCGTTTTTAACTGTGCAGGTAATCCTCAGCCTTAGACGGATCAGAGCTGCAAGGGACTCAGAGGTGACCACACGTCCGGTTGGCTTTAAAGTACACGTCCTATTTTTATTTTAGTTTAATTTGTTGGGTTATAAATTTTTTAATAAGGCCTTAAGATTTCTGAACTTTAAGTTTTGGGATTTTATTGATTGTTTTATAATTGCTAGAAGTAGAACACGATTTATCGGAAATAACTATTGTTTTTCAAAATATCACGTTTCGCGATTGTTTTAAATTAAGCTGTCCGCAACAAACAAGGTTTTAAAAATAATAATGTTTTCCAATAATGATTTCTAGTAAACCACGTTTTGAAAATAAGCAAACGAAATCTGAGGTTTTGAATAGCAAAAAGTTTTAAGTTGTAAGAAGGGTTTCTAATGAAAGCATGGTTTTCGAAAAACTCTTCAATGTGACACGCCAGATTTGGGCCTAACTTCTAGGTCGGGTTTGGGGGTGTTACAAATAATAATAATAATAATGCATCATAAAAGGAAATATAAATAACATGAATTTAATTATTAAAAAGGGTTAAAGAAATAATAAATAAATAAATTTAAAAAAGGTTAAAATTAAATAAACTAAGGACTAAATCAGAATTAAAATGAAATTAAAAGCATAAATTGTAAAATAAATAAATAAGTAAATAAAGGACTAAAATGTAACATGCGAAAAATAACAGGGCTAAATAGAGAATATTCCCAAATAAAGGACTAAAATATAATACGTGAAAAATAATAGGGGCTAAATGGGAAAATATACCAAAACCCAGGACACACGTCATTCCCTAGAAGGTCAGTGCTGAGTCAAGGGACCAATTTGTAAGCGATTTAAAATTACATGGGATGAAATAAAATAATTAAAAAGAATATGACTAAATTGAAACAAGCTGCAAAAGTGAAAGGACCAAAGACACAAATAGACCCCCACGTCAAAAACACGTGATCCTGTGTGGTTCAGGTCGGGTTGGCGCTTCGAAACGACATCGTTTTGGGGCTTTTGAGGCCAGCCCCAAATGATGTCGTGTAATGGCCCCATAAATACCAAAAAAAATTCAAAAAGTCATTTTAGTCCCTCTTCAAAAAATTTTTGAAACCCTCTCTTTTCTCTCCAAAGCCCTCCTAGTTCCAGCCTTTGAGCCGTCGTGGGCTACCGTGGCCACCGGTTATCGGTAACGGCGGCCGTCGCCTCCGCTAGCCGAAAAAATGCCCTTTTTAGCCTCCTTTTTAAGATTTTTTGGCCCCGATCTTGACGGCAAAGCCTTCTATTCTCAAAAGACCAAAAAAATGCTTTTGATTCTTTTACATAATCGGCGCGCATGACCATGCCCCGTTCTGTCGAACCCAAACCGAACCCTAATGGGTTCTAGGTCTTTTTGGTGTAGAGAAAACTTCCAACGACGGAAGGAGATCAATCGACTCAGGTAAACAAAATGATTTCTATCTTTTTATTTATTATTTTTTCGAAATAAAAAAAAAAAAAAGAAAATCACCTTTGAAATTTTCTTTATATTCTGTTTTCTTTTTATTGCTTTGTGTATATTTCTTCGTAAAAGTTACATGCCATTGTTATGGCTTTTATAGCCATATTACAAAATCGTTTATCCTTTTTTCTGTCTTTTCTACTGTTTTACTTCTATTCTTTGCTATTTATGTGTTTTTTCTTTACAGGTAGCGGTGCACGATCAATGGCGACGGTGGAAAGCGCACCTTTTCCATTTTGGTGCAATGGCGGCGGGGGCGCATCAGGTCTCAGGCAGCAAGCACGCTAACGAGGGGCGCGCCGCAGAGGTCTAGAGTTTCTTTTAGTTTTTCTGAAAACATAAGGTTGTGGGCTGTTGGTAGTTTGGGCTTGGGTTATTGGGTTTTAGGGTTAGGTTATATTATTTTGGACCTTGGGATTTTTTTGTATTTGGGCCGTTTTTGTAATTGGACTTGGATTTTATTATTATTATTATTTATTTTTGGTTTTTATATTTTGTTTATTTATTTTTGGTTTTGGCCCAGACAAGATTAGGCTTTTATAGTAATTAATTTCAAATTTATTTAATATAATTATAGACAAAGAAATTTTCCGGACCAATTATAAAGCGTCATGTGTCAAGCCAAAAATACTGTGGATCAATACCATGGTAAAAATGATGACATCATATATGTGTCATAATTATTTTTTTCTAATTAATTTAAATTAATTAAGAGATAACTATTAAAATTATATATTAATACTAATTAAAAATAAAATAATTAAGTGATAATATTAAATTATTATTTTATCTCTAATTAATTAAATAATAAATAAAATAGTTTGAATTCTTGTATAACAATCAAATGAAGTACAAAAGTTTTAAAAGAACTCTTGTATTTGTGTAATTGACACCATTTAAAAGGAGATCATCCCAAGTCATTGTAAACATACACAAATTCAAGAAGCTCAGAAAATCTCTAAAGAATTCTTTGAAGAAGCCGAAGTTTGAAGAAGCTAAAGAACTTAAAGAAATTCGAAAATATGGTGTCATTGCCTCGAGACATAAGGTCAATATCCCGAGACATGATCTTATTGTCTTGAGACATGAAACTTCGAACCTAAAATTCAAAAACATAGTGAGGCATGTCTCGAGACATCCCTGCATTTTGCTAGTTTTATCCAAGATTTGTAACTTGACTTTGTCTTTGACCCCAAATTGTTGTATGTGGGCCCATTTAAGTTCATTTATGTTCGTTTAACACTTGTATGATGTTTGAAATGTACGTGACACGCTTTCCTTATTTTACCTTTGGTGATCGATTTTAATGTTTCTTTGAGTTGCTTTGGCAACAAATGTCACATCTTGCAATTGATCAACTTCCAAGTTAGGTGTAGGATGTTACAATTCAATCTAGATATCACAGATAAATGGGTAAACTACATATCACATTACCGCAAAAAAGGTTATGTCATACTACGATTTCCTGCAACTTGAATAGCAATGACGCATTGCTAGATCTCATTCACTATTTGTAACATTAGAACTATTTAAATATTACTGTCAATGTTACATGAACTTACATGATCACACCCTATGATTGAAATGATTGGAATACGAAAAAAATTGGAAATGTTTAACATGCCTCACAAGTTAAATTAATTATAAATATATTCATATTAATTTATCAGGATTAAAAATTAAACACAATAAATGTTCATATTTGACGCATATAGATATATGCGTGGAGAGTCCACTTAAAATGATGTGAGCTTTGTTTTACATATTTTAAATGGCTAACATCTCCTTTACCAAATTTATTAAATAGGGAATTTAATGAATATCGATTAAGGAAATTATTTTGGAATTAAAATAAAATGATATGGGATGTTGGATTTGAATTCCTCAAAATCCCTTACGTGATTTACGTTATTCGGAATCAGTTTTAAATAAAAGAATCAATTATTCCCTTCATTCACTATCTTGGCCCTAAAATACTTTGCTGACACACAAGGGTTTTTCAAGATTCCATGAAAGGTTTAAGAGAGTATTTTGATCATGTCTCACTAGATGGTTATGGTAGAGACTAGAGCAAAAAGTTGCAATTATTGTTCAACTTTTTGCAGCAAGAGCTTCCAACCAGACTTGATTTCATCTATTCAGATTGATTGAAGGTATGTTATTTTCACAAGTCATTTATCTCGCACATGAATTTATGATACAAGTTTGTTGAAAATTATTGTTCGTTGCGTTGTTGGTGTCTTAGCAGCCCAATAATATCTATTTATACTATATGTAAAGTGTAAAAATAAATAGAATGTCGGTAATGACAATATATCACAAAGAAAAAAGAAATAAAAATAAAGAACACACAAATTTTTAAGTGGAAACCCTCCACGGGCAGAGGAGAAGAAAATTCACTATGTTGAATTCGAATGGTTACAAGAGGAATAGACTATGTCTATTTATAAGCTTGTAAAGCCATATCTAATTGGAGTGTAGTAAGATTGAAACACCTTATTCTAATCAATATAAAATCGATGGAGTTTAATAAGGTTTAAAAAACCTTATTCTAAAATAAAATAAAAGAAGTGTAGTTTTATATGGATTTTACTTTTATTTTATTTTACCACAGTATTTTATTTAAATAAGAATTCAGGTAACTTAATTCTAACAATATCCACCTTGACACGAATTCTCAATGAACAAGTTCTTCATCGCGAACTCTCAACGAACAAGTTCTCTACCTCTTCCATAAAACCCTTAAGAGTTTAAGTTCAACAATGAACACCAACCAAGTCTAAGCAATGCTCAAACTTGGTTATAGGAAGTGACTTAGTCATCATATCTGTAGGATTTTCATGAGTACTAATTTTGCTCACAATAATATCACCACGAGCAATAATATCACGAACAAAATGATACCGAACATCAATGTGTTTTGTTCTCTCATGAAACATTTGATCTTTTGTAAGGAATATTGCACTCTGACTGTCACAAGATACTGTACTGATTTGAAGGTCTTCATTGAGTTCACTAAAAAGTCCCTTCAACCAAATAGCTGCTTTATAAGCCTCAGTAATCGCCATGTACTCAACTTTAGTGGTAGACGAAGCGATTGTAATTTGCAAAGTTGCTTTCCAATTGATTGCACAATCTCCAATTGTAAAGACATAACCTGTGAGAGATCTTCTTCTATCAATGTCTCCAGCAAAATCAGCATAAACATACCTAATAACTCCATCTCTAGTTCTTCCAAACTGTAAGCAAACATCAGTAGTACCTCGTAATTATCTTAAAATCCACTAAACTACTTTCCAATGTTTTTTACCAGGATTCGCCATGTATCTGCTAACTGCACTGACTGCATATGATAAATCTGGACGTGAAGAAACCATAGCACACATGAGAGATCCCATTGCAATAAAGAATGGAACATGTGACATGTACTCTGCATATTGAACCTGCAAAGAACTTTCTTAATGTACCCCTTCTGACTTAGGTACAATTTACTTGCTTTTCTATCTCTGATAATCTCCATACCAAGTATCTTTTTTACTGGTCCCAAATCTTTCATCTCAAATTCTTCACTCAGTTGGCCTTTAACCTTTCTTATCTCTCCTTTATCTTTTGCTGCTATCAACATGTCATCAACAGAAAGAAGTAGATACACAAAAGAACCGTCACTGTTTTTCTTAAAATAAACACAACTGTCAAAACTACTTCTTTTGAAATCATGAGAAGTCATAAAGGAATCAAACCTCTTGTACCACTGCCTTGGTGACTGTTTCAAACCGTAAAGGGACTTTTTCAGCAAGCAAACATAGTCTTCTTTTTCTGAGACTGTAAAACCCTCTAGTTGTGGCATGTAAATATCCTCCTCAAGTTCTCCATGCAAAAATGCAGTTTTTACATCTAACTACTCAAGCTCCAAATCATGCATGGCCACAATACCAAGCAAAGCTCGAATCGAACTATGCTTCACAACTGGGAAGAACATATCTGTGAAGTCCACTCCTAGAATTTGACTGTAACCCTTTGCAACAAGCCTTGCTTTATATTTGGGTTCTTCAACTCCTAGAATCTCTCTTTTTTTTTTTCAAACACCCGTTTACAAAGAACGACCTTTTTACCTTTAGGAAGTTTCACAAGATCCCATGTTCTGTTTTTGTAGAGTGATTATATCTCTTCTTGCATAGCAAACATCCACTTTTCTAAGTCTTCACAGCTAACCGCCTTAGAATAATAAGATAGCTCTTGGTTTGCATCTATATCTTCAGCCACATTTAAAGCATAAGCAACTAGATTAGCCTCGGCATACTTCTTTGGAGGTTTCATTTCTCTTCTAGTTCTATTTTTGGCGATAGAGTATTGTGGTGAAGAAGCAACTCTATTCTCAGTTTTTGTACTGGCTTGAGGAGTCGACTCTGTATTAATCTGATGCTCCACTTGCTTTTGATTTCTTTATTGGAAGAATCTTTAAGAGATAAGTTAGGTACCATAGCAGTGTCATCAAAAAAAAACATCACTGCTAATCACAACTTTTCTATTTTCAGGACACCATAACTTATACTTTTTTACACCAACTTTATAACCAAGAAAAACACATTTAATGGATCTCGGTTCCAATTTTCCATTATCAACATGAGCATACGTAGGGCACCCAAAGATCTTTAAATCAGAATAACTAGCAGGATTACCAGAGCATACCTCTTGTAGAGTCTTTTTCTCAATAGCAACGGATGGATATCGGTTGATCAAAAAACATGCAGTAGAGGCTGCTTCTGCCCAAAACAACTTTGGTAAGTTGGCATTTGACAACATACATCGAACCTTCTCCATGATCATTCTGTTCATTCGTTCTGCAATGCCGTTTTGCTATGGAGTATGACGAACTGTCAAGTGTCTCACGATCCCTTCTGACTTGCACAGTCTATTTAACTCATCAGAACAGAACTCTAATCCATTGTCACGATCCCTTTTGACTTGCACAGTCTATTTAACTCATCAGAACAGAACTCTAATCCATTGTCTGTGCGGAGGTATTTTATTTGTTCTCGCATCTGTTTTTCAATCATAATTTCTCAAGACTTAAATGCGGAAAGCATATCACTTTTTTTCTTCAGGAAGAACGCCCGAAATTTTCTGGAAAAATCATCAGTAAAAGTTAGCATAGAATTAGCTTCACCTCTCGAAGGCATTATGGATGGTCCCTATAGATCAGAATGAATATACTTCAACGTTCCTTTCGTGTTACGGATTCCTCTAGTGAATTGAACTCTCTTTTGCTTCCCAAAAACACAGTGCTTATAGAACTTCAGTTTGTAAATTCCTTGCCCATCAAGAAGTCCTTTTTTGCTCAATTCTGCCATGCCATTCTCACAAATATGCCCTAGGCACATATGCCAAAGTTTAGAAATATCATCATCTAACAAGGAAGAAGAAGCAACAGCTGCATCACCAGTAACAGTAGAACCCTGCAAAACATATAACTTGGTAGTCTTTCTCTGCCCTTTCATCACAACAATGGAACCTTTGGAAATCTTTAAAACCCCATTTTCAGCTATGTATCTGTACCCTTTTGAATCAAGAGTACTCAACGGAATTAAATTTCTCTTCAATTCTGGAACATTTTGTACATCACTAAGTGTTCTGACAACTCCATCAAACATTTTAACTTTAATTGTTCCAACACCTGCGATTTTACACGAAGCATTATTTCCCATAAAAAAAACACCTTCAGACACTGTTTCGTAAGTTGTAAACCAATCCCGATTAGGACTCATGTGGAAGGTGCAGCTTGAATCAAGTATCCACTCCTCGCTCACTTTAAAATTGTTGACAGAAGTGACTAGAAGTTCACCATCACTGTTGTCTTCTACAACATCAGCTTCACAGGAATTTTCTGGTTGTTTTCCCTTTTGATTCACAGCATCCCTTTTAATATTGTTCTATAGCTTATAGCACTCAGATTTAATGTGCCCTTTCTTCTTGCAGAAGTTACAAGTCTCTGTTTGAAGACTTCGATCTACCCTTAGATTTACAGCGAGGATTTCGTTCCTCTGTCCGTCCACGATCATCATCAGCATTTCGATCTTGCCTCTTACGAACAAGGAGACCCTCTCCCTGAAAGTCGGGTTTAACCACAAGATGCTTCATTTTATCATACGAGGTTAACGAATCATAAACCTCATCAATTGTGAGAGACTTGCGGCTATATAAAAATGTGTCTCTAAATGTTGAATAAGACAGGGGCAATAAACAATGTAGAATCAACCCTAGATCTTCCTTATCATACTGAACCTCCATGGCCTCCAAGTTTGAGAGAATTTCTTTAAACACTGTTAAGTGTTCGTGTACAGATGCACCTTTCTCCAAACGATGAGCATAAAGACGGTGCTTCATATGCAACTTACTTGTTAGAGTTTTCGACATACATATTTGTTCTAGCCTCTTCCATAATGCAACGGCGGTCTTCTCCTTCATCACATCCTGCAAAATTTTGTTGAAAAATGCAGATGTAAACACCTTTTGATCCTTACGCTTCTTCTCTTCATCTGTTAATGTCGAATGCATCTTATCTATCCCTAATAGGGCATCTTCCAGATCTATCTGCACAAGAACTGCTTGCATCTTAATTTGCCACAATGCAAATCAGGTGTTGCAATCCAACAACGGAATTTCATACTTCAAAGATGCCATTACCGTGATCGAGATGAACAATCCGGAAGCTCTGGTACCAATTTGTAAAAATAAATAGAATGTTGGTAATGACAATATATCACAAAGAAAAGAGAAAAAAAATAAAGAACACACAGATTTTTACGTCGAAACCCTTTAGGGAAAAAACCACAGGTAGAGGAGAAGAAAATTCACTATGTTGAATTCGAATGATTACAAGAGAAATAGACTATGTCTATTTATAGGCTTGTAAAGTCATATTCTAATAGGAGTGTAGTAAGATTGAAACACCTTATTCTAATCAATATAAAATAGATGGAGTTTAATAAGGTTCAAAAAACCTTATTCTAAAATAAAATAAAAGAAGTGTAGTTCTATATGAATTTTACTTTTATTTTATTTTTCATTGTATTTTATTTAAATAAGGATTCGGGTCACTTAATTCTAACATAAAGTATATAATTGAATTAGTGTCATGAATCAAGCAGATTAAAAAATTTAACTTTATAATAACTACCTAAAAAACTAAGTTCAAGTTCTTTAGTTTAAAAGAAACTACAAATATTTATATAACTAGTAACATTATAAAAGTTGCTACTTATCTTCGTTGGGCAATTTTTCAACTTTATTGGTAGAGTTTTTTTTACTTTACTGGTGAATTTTATTTTTTAAATTTTGAAGTATTAAATAATTTTTTATATTATGATATATAATATATTATTATATATAAGATATAAAGATATAAAAATATAAAAATATACAATAGTCATATATATAAATATAATTTTATAATAAATAATAAATAACTATGGTTTTTTTTCTCATCTTGATACCCAATTTTTTTGGTCACAAGTAATACATAAATTATTATTTTTTTCTCACCTTGGTACTCCAATAATCAAATCATTAAGTTTATTTTAAAAACATAAAAAAGATAAAAATACTCTTATAATATTTTTTAAAATGAATGATTTTTAAGCCTATTCTTAAATAAATTAACTAAAGCTAATATTTTAAAAATTAATAATGATTGATATAAATATAAAACTATTTCTTACCATCAAAATAAAAAAAAATATTTATAACTTAAACCATTTCAAAATTATTTGAACCCATTTAAGTTGTCCAAATAAAAACTAATTTGATTCAAAATAGTACCAACTTAAAGAAACTTATATCAAAATCGCTTGAGTTTAAGATAACATTCCTACTATATTTAAGAGGTTTATTGAGCTGTCATAAGCTTGCAATTAAGTCTCACCTCAATTGAACAATTATCGAAAGCCCTTTATTTTATAAAATAATAAAATTATTGTAAGGATATTTTTGTCATTTCAAATCATGTGAAATCTAATCTAATATATATGACATATTATCTATACTATTATTTAAACTCCTAACTAAGTTGGTGTCACTAGTCAACTGGTTACCAACTTAGTTAAAAATTATAAGAATGTATTTTCATAATTAAAATAAGTATTATTATGTAACACCCCAAACCTAGCCTAGACTTTATGGCTGAATCTGGCGATGTCACATGGAATGGGTTTTGAAATCAAATTTATCAAGTCTAAACCGTTTTCGTTTACTAGCTTCTAATTATCTCTCGTCAATTTCAAAAGTATTTTCTCGAAAATTTGATTCGTTTAAAAACATATTCTGTAGCGGAAGCTTTTAAAACCATGATATTTTAAAAAAAACCATTCGCGTTTAGGAAAAGCGTTGTTTTTAATTAAACCGAGTTTTCGTTGAGTTTGCAGTTTAAAAGTCCATGAATACAGCTAAAATCCAAAATAAAGGCGAACAGTCCAAAAGTCCAAAATTACATCAAAAATACCTCAAACAAAATAGGAAATGAAAACCATAAATGAATTTAAAGCAGTTCAATAAACATGTGGTCATCGTTAAGTCCTCCGCCCACCGATTCGTCTAAGTCTGGGGATTACCTGTACAGATAAAACAGAAAGGGGTGAGTTTACGTAAACTCAGTGTGTAATCCCCACAGAAGACATGGAAACAGTGAAACAACAATTATCAGTCAAATGCAGTCTGGGGCCTAAGCTCATTACAGATTCAAATACAGTTTAGGCCTTAGCTCATTCAGATACAATTTCAGATATAATTTAGGGCCTTAGCCCATCTCAGATATAGTATGCACACAGTAACAGAAATCAGTATCCTACCCACCAGCTCTACACGCCATCTCCAACCATCCCTACACACCATGTGGGGTTTAAAACACCCACCCAGCCTTATGCACCATGTCATACCAAATGCAGCACATATTAGTAATATTGCAGCTGAGCTGCCAGATAATAGGCATGAAAGGCTTTCAGTACACTTCCTCCAATAATCAATCATCCCACCCGAATGCAGGTGCAACTAAGCATGCTCAATACAAACATATAGAAATACATGCTTACATGCTAAAATCTAATTATCAGTTATACATACGGATCAGTAAACATGCATAAATTTAACATGCTCAATACATACATTATATATTCAGGTCACACGATTTAGGGTCTAAGTAGCGCTTACCGACCCTACAGTGGGTTCACAGTCGACTTGGGCGACCCGTGTAACCCTAGTAAACATTTTAGCTAACACGCCCACGTGGTTTACCTGTGTGGGCCCACATGCTCAGATTAGCCTTGCCCGTGTGGATCACATGGCCTAGCCCAGATATCACACGCCCGTATGGCATGTCCGTGTGGGCCTACACGCCTAATTCGGTCTAGCCAGTATGGCCCATACGGCCACACTCCAGCCATCACACGACCATGTCTTGCGCACAGCCTGACCTTCGTCGATCACACGGTTGTGTTGTCGCACACGGCCTACCACACAAAAACTAAGAACCCCTAAAGCCGAAGTGCTCACTTTAGATGAACGATGCTTCACAACACCTAAACCGCTGAAGAATTAAATGCTCCTTGTGGTTCCCCCTAAATCAACAACAGCAATCCCAATATATCCAGCATTTAGATAATTGTAATGTAGTCTCCGTAACAAAATTTATGAGATCAAATTGAGACTAACAAAAATAAAGCAACTTACGGAATACCCAAAAGCAGATCGATTACCCCCTCCACACTTCAAACAAAAATGCAATAACCAGAAGAAACCCAACCAAGAGAAAAAGGAAAGGGCAGCAAAAGATTGAGAAGAAGAACTTTAGAATTTGGAAAATCGTCAAAAATAATGCACAGCAATTTTAGCATGAGAGAGAAGAATTTTCAAAATAAAATCAAAATAACATATTTTGATAACTCCCCACTACATCTCAACCACCTCAAAAGTTTGACTCCACTGAAAATCTTGCACACATCTGAGCAAAAATAATACCCACGCTCACGCATGGATTCAAAGATAGGACCTCTCCACAACACACATACTCCCCTACCACTCGAACTAACAAGCTCATTCTGATATGAAATTACAAATAATTTAATATAAGCCCACTGAGCAAGTATAAGGCTTAAGTCAAAGAAATACCAAAATTTGCTAAAGCTAAGGCTTGAACTTGAGACCTACCACACACACCCAAAACACTTAACCATTGAAGCAGATATATAGTTGTGACACATTTTAACACAAACAAAAATAAGAATTTTGGGGCGTTACATATTATTTGAGAATATTTTAGTTTTTTGGCTTTAAAAATCAATAAAAATATACATATAGGGGGATTTAAACCCATACCGATTGGGTTAGTAAACTTTAATTTATTATTCAACTAAAGCTTTATTTTAATAATTTTATATAATTTAGTTTTATTATGATACTTTATTAGACCCATTTACCCAAAAAGGCTCATTTCCAAACAAAACTACGGAAATGGGCCAATTAACACATTATTTATGGAAAAGGGCCAGTTTTGGCAAAACGCGCCTACGGTGGCCGCGTTTTAGGGGGAAAAATCCAGCAAAGCGCTCCCTCAAGGGTGCGCTTTGCTGGAAGCAACGGCTATTTTTTTTAAAATTTTTTTGACCGTTGGGGGCTCCAACGGTAAAAAAAACTATAAAACGGTAAAAAAAAACTATAAAACCCCCTTCTTATATTTCACACTTAATTTCTTCAAAATTTAGCCAAAAATCTCTAAAAATTCTCCCTAAAGCTCTCAAATTTCTCATTAAATTTCTCATAGCTCTTTATAATTAGTTATTTACTCTATTTTTTTAAATTAATATTATTTTTTTATAATTTCAAAATTTTTTTATCATGTTAGCAATGGCCGGGGAATTAATTCGTCTCGATCATAAACATATCTCAATCAAACAAATGAAAATGGTAACGGTTTATTTTAAATGTTGAATATTATTTAATATTTTTTCATTTATGTAATTTTAATTACTTTGTATTTTATAAATTTTTATAGCAGTCTGTAGATCGGGTGTTACAATGTTATATTCGTAATATGTCTAGTCCGCCATCACCGTTTATAGAAAATTACTTGAGGGAAGCAGGTTTTTGTCACGTGGCCACTATAGGCCGAGGGTGCAAGTTGGACCTGAAACTCATCAGCGCGTTAATAGAGAAGTGAAGACCCGAGACGCACACATTCCATCTTCTATGAGGAGAGTGTACTATCACTTTAGAGGACGTCCAATTACAATTAGCATTGCCGGTGGATGGGTTCGCACTCACCGGATCCGTTCAATCTGCTAATTGGGGAGCCATATGTTACGATCTTTTGGGTGCGATTCCAGATAATATTTACGGAGGTCGGGTCGAGATGGGCTGGATACGAGACACATTCCCGGAGCTAGGGAATGATTCGACTGAAGTTGAAAGAATACGATATGCTGAGGCATACATTCTTGAGATGATTGGAGGTTATCTAATGTCGGACTTGTCACGAAACCTCGTACATCTGAGGTGGCTGCTGAAACTCGTTTATTTTAGAGCAGCTGACGAACTTAGTTGGGGGTCTGTCGTGTTGGCAACATTGTACCGGGAGATGTGCGCGGCGACGCGACCAAATAAAGCCAAAATCAGAGGTTACTTATCACTACTATAGTCATGGGCTCGGTTTCGCTTTCTAGTTTTATGTCCTCGAGTGAACCACCCATATACATTCCACTCATAACGAGGTAAAATTTTTATTTGATTTTACAATTATTTCATAGATTTAAAATAAAATTGTATTTTGAAAATTTATTTAATTAGGTGGAACCATTCGGCGAGATATATTGGAATACCTACTGCTCTTGAAGATATACGACTTCTATTAGACCAACGGTCAAAAGCGCAAGTAAGTATTAAATAAAATATATATATACATAAAATAGTTGTTTCATATTTAGTACTTAGTATTTAGTATTTAGTATTATGTATATTTAGTATTTAGTATTATGTATATAACTAATATTATTATCCTGTTCATATAGTTTCAAAGGACACCATACGAGGATCCGACAATACGGGTATATACATTGATTTTTTTAATATATTTATAGACGTTGTTTCTATATTGTTTCATTTAATAAAAAAGAAGTTGTTTTTAATATTTTAATTGTAAATTAATTTTATATTTTTAATAAAATATAAGTTCTTTTGAATAAGGTGGAATAGAAATAATACAACATCATTTCATTACAACAATTATCAACTATTTCAATTTGGAAATGATCGAATTGTATGACCTGGGTTCCTACACCATCCACACAAATTTTATTGGTTCGTTCTTTCTCAGATATCCATATTATTACGTATTCTACTCGAGCAAGGTCGACCTTTCGGTTTGCGACACAATTCTCTATCTGATAACAGCTTAAACGGAGCAAGTGATACAGACGGCCACTTACGTTCATCTGGGACCGGTGGGAATACGTGTCTCCACGCATTGTACATGTTTTCTATTTTGTACACTTCGTCGACATATCTCCTGGGATCCAAATGGAGATTCTGACAAGCTGCAATTGCATGAGCGCATGGGTAACGAAGTGCACCAAACATCCCACAGTCGCAAGTCCTATATATCAAATGTTCATGATATTGCCCGCTAGTAATACATTGGCTCGGTCTGTCAAACTCCGTAACAGGAAACCATAGGTTGTCGCGATCATGACACACTATGTGCAAGGTGTTAGCCCGTACCTTTGCCTTGTTAATTTCTTGCAATACCTTCCGGGACCATACATAGCCTCCCTGCATTTGGCCTTCATAACTTGCTGCTCGCTTTGGAAATAGTTCTGCCAAATGAAAATATGTCTCTCGCACAACCGAGGTTACCGGTAAATGACGCGTTGCTTTTAGAATAGAATTTATGCATTCAGCCAGGTTTGTGGTCATATGACCATATCGTAGGCCACCATCGTATGCTTGTGTCCACTGTTCGAAAGGTATGTTACAGAGGTATTTTGCGCCTTGATCGTTAACTGAACGCAAATTCCCCAACATATCATGAAAACGGTCCTTATTGATCTCATACCCTGGCAATATAAGTTGATAGAAAAAATTACATACCAATATTCCATTCAGAATAAATTGAACATTACAACCAAAAGTATATTAATAGAGATTAAATACCTATGTTGATCACTTGCTTTCGTTCAGTCGTAGATCGATATTGCCCGTAGTAGTTAGGCGTAATGTGCCTTAGACAATATCGATGGTATGTGCAATCCCATAGGCTTCTATGTTGCTCAATTGTGGCTAGTATTCTAGTGCCCCGATCCGATATAACGCAGATATCAGGTTGGAGGCATACATGCCTCATTAACCTAGAAAGAAAGAAATCTTAGTCATCAGCTGACTCCCCCGGTGTTATTGCAATTTGGAAGGATTCTCCCACCGCCATCATGTGCCACAGCTATCAATAGTCGATGGGTATATCTACCATACATAAATGTACCGTCAATTTTTACCAATGGCTTGCAGTACAAAAATGTATCCCGACATTGCTTAAAGCTTTAAAACAAACGTTTGAACACTTGGCATCCACAGAACAATCAGTCGTTGTAGTACGCAGGGACCGTTTGGCTTGCAGTACAAAAATGTATCCCGACATTGCTTAAAGCTTTAAAACAAACGTTTGAACACTTGGCATCCATAGAACAATCAGTCGTTGTAGTACGCAGGGACCGTTTCAAGGTTTGTTATGCAACCTGGGACATACCTCACTAGCACCAAACACTACTGCCAAACCTCATTATATGAAGTGTCCTACCCACTATGCATCTTTTCCAACGCCTTTTGCTTAGCTATCCAAGCCTTGTGGTAAGATGGCGTGTACCTCAATTGGCTACGAATACTGACAATTATGCATCTTGGGATGACCTTGTGAAACATCTGTCAATGAAGTTCGTTAAATAATGCAACATTAAGTAATAACATTATTATTCAAAACCCTAAACACCCAGTGATACTGTACCGGCAACACAGGTATGTGGACCTTTGTATTTTTTTATCTCCCACAAGCCTGTCTTTTTCCTAAGAGAAGCCATGATTTTCCATGAACATATACCATCTTGCACTGCACACTTGGCATCGAACTTCTTGGATTTTGATTTAACCATGTTGTAGTTAACCCCGTGATTGATGCTATATTATTTCAAAGCACCAAGAAAACTATCCTTACTAGAAAAATCCTTACCAACTTCCAAATCACTTGAATCGAATGACGAACTTTTAGGGTCACGGGTTCTATGTGGTAACTTTGGAAAATCCAACGCATCAGTTGTCGATATGTCGACATTATGCATGTAGGCTGGAGGTGAGTATGCCTCGAATTGTGGATCTTCTTCTTCATCTGAACCCCCTTCAACATCTTCAGGTTCAGAAGAAATAGGCTTCGGTTCAGAAAATAAAGCAACTTCTACACCATTGGGGTCGGGCTCTCGAGGTGGATCCACATCGGACTCATCATCCAACCCACCAGGATTTGCAAAGTACGAGGCCCCCTCGCCGGTGGACGTCGTAGGGAGTACATCATCCCTTCTTGTGGATGTTTCGTAACGTCCCCCAATTAGATGTGGATTGCCAACCACTAGAAGTTGATGTCATTCCCTAATACGTATTTCCAGCATCGAACATCGACCCACCGATGTGTATGTCCCATCCACTAACCGAGTGTCATACAGAAATTGTGTTTTCCATACTGCCACCAAACACGGGTGCTTTCGTGTTTTGCCTTCCACTAAGGAGTGTCGGCTAGGGGTCGTGTATTCCTCTTGGACAACAGTTGATGTTGAAGTCGCAAATGTTTCATTTAGCGATGAAAATTGAACATATATCTCAAGATAGGGTGATCCACTAGCGAGATGAGTCTACACCATCGCTTTTAAGCTATGAACACCTTTGATATCAAATGCATCATATGTCACGGGATCAATCGAAGCAAAAAATTGATACTTAATATAAGAAACCCTATTTGGCATCGTTCTGAAGATTTTGTGCCTAATTCTTTTACGAAATTCTGTAAAATCTATACTATGATTAAAAACCATTCGCGCTGTGTTCTCCGATAAAAAAAATCGTTCTCGATGTCACGAACTTCACCATCATAGTAAATAACAACACTAATATGTTCACTCATCTTCAATTTTTATTCTGCTTAGCCTCTCTAATTTTTCATGTTGTAACTTATACAACTTGAGAATGATATTTGCCTCGTTTATAGCCTAAGGCCAAGCATAAACTACTGTAGAAAAATAGCGTCCATGTGGGAGCTTTTTTCAGAAATTTTGCTGACAGTGTATCTTGCTTGAAGTGATTTTTGACACTATTTGTTTAGAAACGTCTTCTTAAAATTATTTTTTCAAGAATTACTGTAGAAAAAGAGCGTTCACGTGGGAGCTTTTTTCAGAAATTTTGCTGTAGTGCATCCTACTTGAAGCGTTTTTGACACTATTTGTTAAGAAATGTCTTCTCAAAATTATTTTTTCAAGAACTATTGTAGAAAAAGAGCGTCCACGTGGGAGCTTTTTTCAGAAATTTTGTTGACAGTACATCCTATTTGAAGCATTTTCGACACTATTTGTTTAGAAACGTCTTCTCAAAATTATTTTTTCAGGAACTACTATACAAAAAAAGCGTCCATGTGGGAGCTTTTTTTAGAAATTTTGCAAATAATGCATCCTGCTTGAAGCGTTTTTGACACTATTTGTTCAGAAACGTCTTCTCAAAATTATTTTTTCAGGAACTACTGTAGAAAAAGAGCGTCCAGGTGGAAGCTTTTTTCAGAAATTTTGCTGATAGTGCATCCCGCTTGAAGCGTTTTTGACACTATTTGTTTAGAAACGTCTTCTCAAAATTATTTTTTCAAGAACTACTGTAGAAAAAGAGCGTCCACATGGGGGCTTTTTTCTATAATTTTGCTAACAGTTCATCCTTCTTGAAGCGTTTTTGACACTATTTGTTCAAAAACATCTTCTCAAAATTATTTTTTCAGGAACTACTGTAGAAAAAGAGCGTCCACATAGGGGCTTTTTTCTATAATTTTGCTAACAGTTCATCCTTCTTGAAGCGTTTTTGACACTATTTGTTCAAAAACGTCTTCTCAAAATTATTTTTTAGGGTCAAAATAGTCAATTTTGTTAAAAAATAAACACAATGTTATTTTTTAAAAATAAACCCTAAATATATTAATTTTAACCCTAAACCCTAAACTCTAATTTAATTTATTTAAAACCCTAGAACCCTAATTTAATTAATTTATTTAAACACCATAAACCTTAGTTTAATTTATTTAAAACCCTAGAACCCTAATTTATTTAATTCATTTAAAAACCATAAACCCTAATTTAAATAATTTTTATAAAATAACACTAAATCCTGATTTATTTTTAAAATCTACTAAAACTTTAAACCTTAACCTATTTTTTAAAAAAAAACCACTAAACCCTAACTTATTTTAGCAAAACCCTAACCTTAAAAACCCTAAAAAATCCTAGGGACTAAACATGAAAATATCATTAAATATAAAAACACAAAGCAAAGCGCTCCCTCAAGGGCGCGCTTTGCTGGAAATTTTCCCCTAAAACGCACCACGTAGGCGCGTTTTGCCAAAACTGACCCTTTTCCGTAAATAATGGTTTAGTTGGCCCATTTCCGTATTTTTTTTTTGGAAATGAGCCTTTTTGGGTAAATCGGCCTACTTTATTATCTCCATTAGTTGTATTTTAATTATGTATTTTAATTATGTATTTTATTGAGTTGGTGTCACAAATTAACTCGATACGAACTCAAGATTGATGACAACACTATGATAAACAATGTAATCTATTTTTTTCATTTTAATAACATACATATTTCATGTGTTATTATTAATTAATTCCAAACCATACATTTTATTATTTAAAGTATGTTATTTTAAACACACATTTGTGTCCTAAATTTGTGGTTTCCACATGCATACACATGTGACATGATTTTTAATATTATATTTGAGAGTCTTGTTGAGTTGATTTCAACCTTCAATTGTGTCCCAACTTAGTTGAAGAATTATCGAAAATCAATCATTTTATAAAATAATATATATTATTGTGAGGATATTTTTGTCATTTCAAATCATGTGAAATCTAAAAAAATACACTTAATGAGATTTGAACCTAAAACACCATAATTTTTAATGTATATATTATTTCAATTAAAAAATCATTTCATCCTTAAATTATTTTTTTATAAATTTATTTATTACATTAATTTTTTCAGCCACCTAATAAACTTATTTAAATATAGAAACTTAAATTATTTAAATCCAAATTTTGGTCCTTTGTAGCCGAAAATTGATGTTAAAACTAATATAAGGTATGGCAAAACGTATCCAATTCATCAATTTAATCCTTCAATTTCTTTGTATTGCTTTACATGAAAATACATACATACCCCCACATCTGTAAATGAAACACTCAACTTGGGAAGATATTAGGGATAACAAAAATGGGGGAAGAAATTGAAGCTTGGGTTTAACTGCTAATATATATGCCTTGATTGGGTTGTGAACTGTAGCCAACAAAAGTAGTGAAGATAATGCGTGAATACAAAGTAGATGAACAGAACAGAACCAGAGGAGAGCCGCAGTGTTTGTAATTGAAGTAATCAAGGACAAAAGGGTCTACCAGAGCGAGCCCTGTGACTGGGAATGGTGAAATGCCTTAGCAATCCTTGTTGCTCCCTCAAATATCCTTCACAAAGAAATGCCTTTGAGAACTTATCTTCCACAACTCTGTTCACATCGTGCACAAACACATCTGTCTCCCCTTCTGCTCTGTTCCTAGCTATCAACCCTGCAGTGTAGATAGCATTCATTCTCCCAGGGGCATCATCGTGGAACCCAGTGGGGGCATCAACCATGATCAGATCCCATTCGATCTCATAAATCTCACTCGGAAACCCTTTGAGAGCAAGTTCACAGTCGGAGGATCTAGGGTCACTCACAACTTTGCATTCCTCTTTCATCCCTGTCTCTAGCAGTGCATCTGCTTGGTGAACTTTCGTGTCGTATTCAACATGGTACGATTCCAAACCCGCAAGCTTTTGCTTCACCTGCTCGATCCATGCCTTGTCTTCTTCCAGGAAGACTGTACGCCCACCGTGATTAAGAGCTGTCCACATCAAACTGTCATGGCCTAAGCCGAAGACCAAGAAGTTGCAGGGTGCTTTCTTCTCTAACACTCTTGCCGACACCGAGATTTCCTTGAAGGTCTGTTGTGGGGTGATGTTGGTTGTTGCGTAGTGGATGAGGGCATTGGCCAGAGACGGCGGGGCTTTGGTGCATGATGGAGTGAGGGGAAGAGACGGGCAGGCTGTTGTTGAGTTTGCAATGTGGGATTCTGAAATGGAGGATGATGGTGATGGTTCGGGTTGTGGCCTGGTAGAAGAGGTAGTGCTAAAAACCAGGAGGAGGAAAAGAAGAAAGAAAGCACAGATGAGGATGAGCTTGACGTTGACGGAAGATTGAGATGGAGACTGAGGTTTGGAGTTGGACCTCATTGTCGCGGCTTCAATTTCTTTTCCCGGTTTAATTTACCCAATATATTGCTTTCTAGGGAGAGTAACGCTGCAACGTGATAATAAGAAATTATAGTCTAGACTTCCTATTTTCTTAATTTCACAAACCAACTCATTATTGTATTTGATGTTGCTTTGTCAACTAATGCACATAGCAATTCGGTATCTTGTCGGCAAATACTGTTATAATTACAGTTAATATATTCAATTATTACAAAACCAAACGATCAATAATATAATTACAATCAACACATCTACCTACTGGTATTAAAAAGTGTCGATATTTTAATTCTATTCGTTTATCTTCTTATTAAACTTTATAAAATATAACACTCAAATCTCAAAATTTAAGATTAGCGTCAACCCAACTTTAATCCTCAAATCAAAGCATATTGATATATGAATTATGAAAATAAAATGAAAACATAATTAATTTTTAGAAGTCCATATTTAATAAGTTTAAATTTTAATTTCTGAAGATGATACATCCACCGAAACAGATGAATTACAAATATACGAATTACATACAACATACCAATCTTCTGATGATGAAAATGAACCTTCAATTAATATGTTAACCAAAGACCAAGAATTTATGATTGAAGTTATTGATAAAATTCAAGACCCAGAACTTAAAAGAGAATACCTTTTGAAATTAAAATCCTCATTAAAAGTTAAACCAGGACTCAGAAATATTGAAAACAAATTAAATATTCTCAAAACTTAGAAACATCTGCTCCTTCTTGACTCTGATACCAGATTGTCCTGATGACCTGAGGATGGTGAAAAGTTTGAAATATGATAATTGTAATTGTTTGAAATTAAAATTTGATTAAATCTTGAAGAGGAAAATAATTTAAAACTTCAATTTTAAAAATTTGGAGAAACTTTAAAACTTTGGAGAAACGAGTTTTGATTTCTGAAATAGGTATTTCAAGTCGTGCCTTTTATTCTAAATCTGATAGCCTTTTATAGAGGGTTATTGTTTCTTTACATCATTTAAACTGAGAAATTCAATTCATTTCATCATTACATAATTGAAACTTTGATTACATAATTAAAACTTTTCAGAGAATATATTCTTTGATTACAAAAATACAGACTACAGAGAATATTTATTATTCATACATCAGAGAATCTTACTGTTCTTGCCAGGGAATATTTACTATTTACGCCATAGAATAATATAGACAGAATTTCTCTTTATTATAAAAATAAAATCAATCAATGAGTTTTGACGTAGACAGCAAATCTACTCATAAGATTTGTGCTGGTACAAATAAAATAGGCATAATAATTATTTTTTACCTTAACTTTATAAATTATATTATTTTTTCTTTTTATTTTTTTAGTCATTAAATTTGTATTTTTATCAAATCACTTTGAAATAGATAAAAAAAATAAACATTTTTTACTTTTATAGATGTGGCATACACATAAATTGTCATGTAGATGATACATCAACATTTAATTATTTTTTAAAAATTAATTTTTTTGAATTTTTAATAATCTAAAAAACTAATTAAATGCAAATGTGCCATTCTGTATGTAATGTTAGGAAAGTTAAAAAAGTTAAATTTTTTCATTCATTTTGGGATGATTGATATAAAAAAAAAACCCTCAAATTTAAAGGTTAAAAAGAACAAAAAATTAAATGAAAGATTAAAATAATTTTTTTTATAAGATTAGAGGTTATGTTAATAAAATAAGGATAGGATGGTTGGTAGGCTGCTAATGTGGGTGCATTAATGAAGTTAATTTTCCTAATACTTATATGAAAGTTGCAATGTAGTTGGAATCGTTGGTTAATGGTAGCTTAATCTTTTATAGCAAAATACACTGTAGAAAGAATATATGTGCTGGCTTCTGGATATTGTAGTTGAGTCGAAATGTCGTTGCAATTTGGTTTTTGCTCCTTAAGATTAATTTTTTTTTTAGAATTAAGGGATTTGTATTTGGTTAAAATATGTCATTAAAAATACAAGATTTGAGATTTAATTTTTATATCTAAAAGTTAAAAATTTTAATTCTATTGCTTTTTGAATTTGAAAATGGTAGTTCAATCATTATTGTTTTTTATTTTTTTTGTTAAAAATTATCGATTTAATATACAATTTCATATAAAGACATCCTAATTAATGTCAAGTTGACAATTTTGACAAAATATATATATATTAACAAAGTTAATGATTGGAATGAGAATTTTAAATTAGAAAAATAAGAAAAAAAAATAGGAATTATATCTCAAATTTTATCAAAGTACAACAACTAACAATACATTTTATTTTTAAAATTATAAATTAATTAATTAATTAATAACAACCGATAATTACAAATATTAAATTAAAAATTTGAGTAAAACTAACTCAACTCAACTCAATTATCTAACTCATACATAATTTTCATAGAGATTGGACTCGAAATTTTCCAGCAAGTTTCAAAAACCAAATTAAAATGTCTAAAATTCTCTCATATAATGCTTTATATTTAGTATAAAAATAAAATACCTAAAGTTCTTATTAGAGTGTTGTGTTATCCCAAAACTGGATAGTTCCATATTTATTTTATTCTTTATCAAATTTTCTAATGTGTATATCTATTTTTTTTTTTTTTTGGGTCAAACGGTACCTCTACTTTCAAAAGTTCAAATTTGATAATTGTACTTTAATTCTATATACTAATATGTAGTATTTTCTTCTAACAGTACTGAATTTTGACAACTTTTGACAGGTGGACCACTCGTATACTATCATGTGGCATTGTTTCACAAGAAAAAAATTACCTAGTCAAATCAAGGAATTTTGAAATAATTAAACCACTTTTTAAAACAAAAGGCTTTAATAATACAATTAATGCAATTAATGGTAAACTATTAAAATAATTACTTTTATTTGTCTCGGGTTATATTTTAGTAATTTATGTTTGAAATGTTACGTTTTAGTCACTTACGTTATCAGGTTGTAACATTTTATTCATTGAGCGTTAATTTCCATTAACGGTATAAAGATAAGCTGACGTAGCATGTTAAACCATCATTTCAAATGAAACTTTTAGGTTAAATTATACAATTGGTCCATATATTTTTTCGTTTTGAGCAATTTAAAACTTTTCTTTTATGTCCTTTGAACTTTCTTTTTTTTTCTCATTCTCTTCTCATTTTCCCTTTGTTTTCCTCCCTTCTCCATTTCTTTTAACATAGTTTTTCTATGTTTTCCATCTGTTAAAACTAGTTTCTATACTTTTCTTTTTTTAACAATTTAATTTTTTCTTTTTTTTTTTCCTTTTTCTTCACTGTAGAAACATAATCTTTGCCCACCAAATAAACCAAGTCCTTGTTTCTTTCATATGAATGTGCAATTGTTATGTGATTGATTTACATACAAGTTGATATTACACGATTTAAAATGTATATGGTTTGCTATTGAAATATGAAAAGTGTATACAGTTACAGAGATTGAAATGGTATGAAATTGATAATAGACCTGTAACACCCCTAACTCTTATCTATCATTGGAACAGGGTTACGGAGCATTACTAATCTTTACGAACTAATTACGAATATTTCATTATTTTTATTATACAAATAAAAAACAAATCATAGAACACTCATATTATCCCTTAGATTGGCCCTTGAGGCCCAAAATACACTTTAGAAATGAATCGGGACTAAACCGGACACTCATGGAATTTTTCTCAAAATATTAAAATTTTTCTTAGGAACAGGGAACACACGCCCATGTCTTAGGCCGTGTGGGCGTTCAATGTGAGTCACACGGCCGTGTCCCAGCCCGTGTTCAAATTAGGGTAGCTACTGACTTGGGCTACATGGCCAACCACATGCCCGTGTGCTAGGCAGTGTGTAAAAACCTGGGCATTTTGTTTTGAAATTTTAAGGTGCAGGGGACACACGACCAGACTACAGCCCATGTGCCAGGCTGTGTGTCACACACAGCTAAGACACACGTCGGTGTCTTTGCCCGTGTGTGTCTCAGCCGTGTGGACAAAAATAGGCCTTTTTAAAGCCACTTTTCTCACCTTTTTGACATCAACCTACACACAATATTTCAATACATCAAATAGCCCCAATCAAACAATCAACACAAGCCCTCCCCCCAAAAAAAAAAAAATCATGTTTTTAAACATAATATATCATCACAAACTCAATAACCTAAACTTACCAAAGTAACTCCATTCATTGATTTACTAAAATCTATTGCTAAATACATATATGCTGACATATGTGTGTGTGTGTGTGTGTGTGTGTGTGTGTGTGTGTGTGTGTGTGTGTGTGTGTGTGTGTGTGTGTGTGTGTGATTCACAACCATACTTCAAATTTAACTATTTTCCACACCAACCCTATACATGTCATATAAACCATAAAATGTACAACAAAAATCTACCGGAGCAATCTGGATTGTAACATCCTGAATTTGTGGGGCTTTGCATTTGATGTGTTGTGATGTGATGTTATGCTTAAGGTGTTAATTAGGGTGTTTAAGGGGTTGGACTGGCTCAGGGGTGGGCCGAGGCCTTAGTCAAATTTTTCTGCTTGGGCACTCTAGTGGAAAGCCAGTTAGGATAGGGCTTAAAATATATTATCTGTAAATTAAGACACACAAATGGGCTGGTGGCCTAGTGGTTAATGGCGTTACTTACCAATAAGGAGGTCCAATAGGGTGGTGGCCCAGTGGTCAGTCGCATTACCCATTTATTTTAAATGTTTTTGGCATTAAAAGATAGGAGAGTTGGGGGCGGCTAGAATGCTTGGAATTAGGAGATTAATAGAATGGATAATGTGGATAATGTGGCTGATAAAGTGACTGATAAAAGGGAGGAAGAGGTGGTGTTATCCATGCCACTTGAGGATGAGTGATCAGATGAAGATAAGGGAGAAAATTTGGGAGTTATCTGCTGATCAGCAGTGGTGGCCGAATTTCCATCTCTTGGAGGGGGAGAAATCGGTTTTGTTATACTATGGTGGTGCCGAAATTTCCCTTATTAGTTGATCAATTTTTAAGTTATCAAAAGGGGCATTTTCAGTTTTTGAGAGGTAGTTGCCGAAATTTTGATTAAATAAGGGGGATATCTCTTCAATTCCAGCATTTGGATCCTATTTTCTTTTTCTATTCTCTCATCTTCACTTCTATGCAAAAGCCGAAAGTCCATTATTCTTTTTCTATTTTCTTCTACAAAGCCGAAACCACCCAATTCTTTTCAGCATCTTTTCCTTCAAAAGCCGAAACTCTAAACTTTCTTTTCATCTCCATAGTCGAATACTTCCTATTCCCTTTTGCCGATCTCTTCACTAAAAGTCAGATCTACATAGATTTCTTCCTATCATCTTTTCTTTTTGATATTCTCAAAAGCCGAAATCTTCTAGGACTTGCCGAATTCTCTATAAAGGTAGGTGTCGATTTCTTCTGATCTATTCTTTTTCTCTTTTGGTTTTTTTAGAAGACAAAGCCGAAAAGCTAATGGATTATTGGTTTCTTGTGTTTACGTCTTGGGCAACATCGGGAATCGAAGTAGATCGTCTAGACCTAAAAGTCAAAAATCGCTAGTCTCTAAACTCCATCTCTTTCGGGATTTCAAGGTAAGGGGTTCTCTTTAGATTTTCGTTAGGTTCGTTTGTCATAATCGTAATCTTAACCCTATGATATAGATTAACAACCAGATGTTGTGATGGTAGCAACTGATAAGGTCTTGTAATGGAATCACATGTCGTTCAGGCAAATGAGGGGATTGGATCTGTTAAACCAATCCCTAAGTTTAAGAAACGAGCGGGGTCAGCAGTTTGGGATTGGCCACCGGGTTATGGACCGGCGTCAGAACAAAATCTTAGATAATCAGCAGTCGTATCAGCTTCTGATAGTGTTGACATAGAAGGTCTCGTCTTGACTATGATCAGGTGTATAGATCTCTATCACACTATTTTAATCTGTAATATATATGTGTTATGGGCTAAAAGCCGGAAAAAGGCTGTATGAACAGTCGTATTACCCGAAAATGGTAGGCAAGGGATGTCAGGTACGTAATCATAGAAACTTCTCTATGTGTATCGATGTATGTGATAGACTGTGATCTGTTAGGTAGTATGTTATTTTGCTTCTGCGTGTATGTATGCATGGGATGGGGTTGATATGATGAAGGGGAAGAGCATGTTAAAAGGTCACTTAGTGATCGATGGTTAAACCACGATATGTACCTCTAGGTCACAACAGTGATCGGTGGCTCTGCCACACTTGATTATAAGGTCACACAGTGATCGGTGGCTCTGCCACAATGGATTATAAGGTCACATGGTGATCGACATTATAACTGACAGCATGACTATCGATATGGTGTGTAGCGGTCGGTGGATTGATTGTAGAAATCCCCGAGGTGTGATGGCTGGTACGGGATGGACTTTTAGGTTGGGTTGGGCCATGTTGCATGTAAATGTTCTGTTGCCATTGTGAATGGGCCAAGGCCCATAATGTGTTTGTGGGCCTCACGCCTTTTATGTGTTTTCGTGATTTGCACACTGAGTCTTGGTGACTCATCTCTTTATTTTTCCTGACTTTTCAGATGAGCAGTAGATCGTGGACATGGGAGCCGAGGCAGACTCGAGGGGCCATCAAGTTCTTCTATTTTCATAAACTATTATTTTTTTCGGTTGTCTTTGAGTTTTAATTTTTGGATTATTTATGTAATAAGGCCCCATGGCTTAGGTTTCGATTTACTATTTGCTAATGTTTATAGTTTATAAATTTATGTTCAAGGACTTAAGTCATAAGGAGTAACAAAATGGGATTTTCAAACATAAACACGTTAAAAGAAAACAAAGGTTTTCATCAAATAACGTTTTTTTGAATGAATACCTAGATAAACAAACTGAGATTTCAAAACCCATCAAAGTAAAATTTTCAACATTAAACCCAGTAACATACCAGATCTGGTCGAAGCGTATGGGCCAGGTTTAGGGTGTTACATGGATAGTGTGACCAATGTGTCGATCCGATCCTCCGAACTTCTTGAAAATCTACAAAGAACATTAAACGACACAAGTAAGCTTAATGAAGCTTAGTAAGTTTATTAGGTTAAACATTGATCTTACTAAACTTAATATAATAAACTAGATTGTAAATAAATCATACATTCTCCCTGTCAAACACAACATAAATCAATGAACATACTTCCATCAGATAAATAACATTATTAATCAATATATTTTTCCATTCATTCACATAAGTCTTTTGCCAATTCTTATTGAATCGAGGAACGACTTACGGATGTGAGTACATCATATTCTTTATGCCATAGTCCAACTATGGTCTTACAAATGTATTGCCATAGCCCAGCAATGGTCTTACATTCATAGTGCCATAACCCAGTTATGGTCTTATCATAAGAATGCCATAGCCCAGCTATGGTCTTATATTTAATCACTGCCATGGTCCAACCATGGTCTTATGTTCGTAGTGCCATAACCCAGTTATGGTCTTATTCGTCAATTCATCCTTTACATTAATGCCATAGCCCAGCTATGGTCTTACATATAAACATGTCATGGTCTTATCCGTCAATTTGTCCTTTGCCACAGAACGAATGTACTCAATCTTGCGTTCCACTCGTTTTGAACATTTATTTCAATTTCATAATTCTACGATAATTTTATTTTCAACTTATATATGAATAAATACATAATAACATTCACCAATGTAATAAATAACCATTAAAGTTTAACCTTATAAACTTACCTGAGGTAGATTTGTAGAATTTGTAGTAGTTAGGGACTATTCTGCTAATTTCCCTTTTTTCGTTGATCTATAGGCTCTTGATCTAAAATGTAAAATTATTCATTCATTAGAACATATTTCAATTATAATTCACTTCACAATTTATACCCTTCAAAATTTGAAATTGCACAAATACCCCAACTTTTACAATTTTTACAATTTAGTCCCTCATTAATTAACCTATCAAATAAGCTAATTTTTCTCAATTAACACCTTATCTAGATATTCTAAGCTATTTCACAGCCATTGATAAATAGAATTTAATACGAAACCCTAATATTTAATCTTTTTCACAATTTGGTCCTAAAGTCAATTTCTATTGAAATTACTTGATAAAATCATCATATAACAAAATTAAAGCTTCAATTCCATGTTAATTCATCATAATTGTTCATAACTCATCAATGGTAACTTTCAAAATTACACATGGAATTAAAAAATAAGGAATAAGATAGTTGGACCTAATTGTAAAAGTCTTAAAAACACAAAAATGTCAAGAAAAGAGCAAGAATTGAACTCACTTGTAGAAAAATATGAAAAACCAGCTTTTAGAGACGTTCTATGGTGTTTTTGGCTGAAGAAATGGGAAGAAATGTCTAGAGATTCAATTTAGTCCAAGTTATCTATTTAATTTTATTTCTTTTCCAATTTTACCCCTTTTCACACTAACCCTTTGATTTTTTTCTCTGCTTATGCTGCCCAAGCGTTCCATTTTGGGCTAATATTTCCTTTTAGTCTTCCCTCATTTAATATTTAAGCTATTTTATCACTTTAACAAGATTTCCACCTTTTTCAATTTAGTCCTAATTAATTAACTATCAAAATGTTAAAATTTTCTAACAAAACTTTAATACGAACTCAATGACACTCAGTAAATATTTTTAGAAATATTTACGTCTCGGTTTAAGAAATCGAGGTCTCGATTCCTCTTTTTGAAATCATTTTACCTAATAACTCCTTCTAAAACATAAATCACCAATTCAAAAATATTTCTAAAGTCACACTTGACTCATAAATAATAATTAATAAAATTTTTGAACTGACTCGTTAGATTTAGTGATCTTGAATCACTATTTCTGGCACCACTGAAAATTGGGTTGTTACAAGATCTTAGTGAAATTGGTAACGATTTGTATATGAATGACATGCCATTAAGATTTAGGAAAGAAAAATGAGTGTCATGATCAAGGCATATTCGATGGCTTGAGATCCAACATATGTTTCTGATTCTCTGAAGCTAGGGTTAGTACTATAGAACAAAGTTAGTGTTAGCAACCCTGATCTATAGCTAGTGTTAGCGGCTCAAATATATCAGCCTATATGAACAAATGGGTGTTGCAATCAGGAATTAATTCGACGGCTTGAGATATATCATATGTTATGGATTCTTTGAAGCTAATCTTAGCAATCTTGATCCGAAGATAGTGTTAGTAGCCCAAATACGTCAGCATATACAAGCAAATTAGTTTTGCGCATTTGAGTTCAATTTACTTTAGCCTTTGTGCAAAAGACAGAAGTGCAAATGGTATTAAGTGGAAAAAATGATTAAAAAGAATGTTCTGATCAATGGAATTATACATGTTACAATTGGAATATGACTAAAATAGCATATGTTATATGATAGATTGTTATGTTCTGTATGGTTATATTATTGCTCATCGGGCTAATCGGTTAATACAAAAGGGCAATGACTAAATAATGATATATATTGTTTTTGGAAATGTTTATATGATATAGGAATGATGTAAATAAAATGAAATTGATGAATTTGATTAAATGACACTGAACGAGATTGATATGTACAGTTTGAAATGTTTATGACTCGGTTATTTAACGTACTCACCTTGTTATTGTGAAATGTGGTAACAAGAATATATACTTATGTAGTGAATTTGATATGTTAATTGTGTATTGAGGTGAGTTTATTGTTTTAAACTTATGAATTTACTCAGCATACGGCATCTTACTTTGTTTTGTTTTGTTTTTTATTCCTGTAACGGTCAATTTATGGAGCATGTCGATCAAATCTCCTCAGAGCTACCACTATTCGGCTTCTAACTCAGTAGAATTTTAATGTACTGGACTTGGTATGTGGCATGTATATAGGGGATGTATTATATTTATGGTCAATTTGAAAGATTACAAGTTGAACTACATTTGATTCCTAGTTTTGAAACTTGCATATATTACTTCTAAGTGTGTATAAATGGCTAATGATGAATGTGGCTTGTTTGTGCTAATGTGATGAAAATGGCATTAGGGATTTGGTATGAAAGTATGATGGCAATGTTTTAGGTTAAGCTTGACTGGTATAAGTAGTTGAATGACTTGTAATGATTCATGTTACCTTGAATCGTATTGGTGCCAATGTAGCATATTGGTTAGATGTTTAGGAGGATGTTATATGTTATGTTTTGGCTTGGTTTTGAGATGATTTGTACAGGTTTTAAGTTTACAAAATGCATAATCTGAGTTTTTTTTTGGAATGGTTGGTTTGAACAAGGATCAAAAGTGATCTATTTTGTACCACATGGTTGTGTGACAAACATGAACTGGTGGCACAACTGTGTGCTTTTTGGTAAAAAGGAAACTTTAGGGCCACACAATTCTCGATTGTTACACGGCCTAGGCACATGACTGTGTGTCCCTTATTTTGCAAAAATGTCTTTATCTTTTGAAAATGTTGTAGTTTGATTCTTGTTCATTCTCGAGTCATCTTTAAAGTTCACTTAAGTTCGTAGAAGACTCGAGAAAGGTTTTGCTGCATTGTATTAAATGACTGGTTTGATTAAATTTATTGAATTTTGACTATTAATTATCCATAACTATTTTTTTTGTAATGTAGCATTTCGTAACTCGATCCCAACGACAGGGACGTGCAAGAGGTGTTACATTTAGTGGTCAAATATAATCGTGTCATACCTAATAATATTGATGATAATGTTCTTGCTTCTGACCAGGAAGAAAGTTATAACATTTTCGTTCCACAAATGTCTAAACATGATGTGAAAAATGTGGTCTTTCAAATTATGAATATGTGGTTCTCATAGTTTATGAGAGCAAATCCTGCGGCTTTGCAACCTCCGCCCCCTAACGTGCCTCCTGTGACACTTCCTCATCTTTCGTATATAGAAAATGTATGACGACCTCTAATTGATAAGATCAGAAATTTTGGGGTTGAAGAAGCCCGTGGAAAGATAGAAGATGATCCGACTAGGGCTGGATACTGGCTAGAAAATACATAGATTGTTTTTTTATGAAATGGTATGTTTAGTTGATGACTGCTTAAGATGTATAATATCTTTGTTAAAAGACGAAGCTTATCAGTGGTGGTCTACATTGATAGCAATTGTACCGAACAAACGAGTGAATTGGGACTTCTTCTGAATTGAATTTTAGAAAAAAAAAACTATATCAGTATCTGAATATGAAAGGGAATTCGTTTGACTTAGCAAATATGCTCAGGGAATTGTATATATAGAGATCGATATGTGCATCCGTTTTGAGTGTGGATTGAATGAGGATATTTGAATGTTAGTAAGAGCTCTGGAATTGAATGAGTTTGTGATTTTATCTAAAAGAGCTTAGAAAATGAATGATATATGTAATGACAAGAAACAAGCCGAGTTGAAACTTTGAGACTTCGATAAACAAAATAGGACAATATCATTTCCGAATCCAATACCGAAAAAGTCAAAAGATGTTAATAACTATCTCATCTTTCTGTCAGAATTTTTGAGAAGAGTTATTCGAAGACTAAGTAACTTGAAATCTCATATTACACCAGCAGTTAGTGTTGACAGTGTTTGTATTTTGAATAGATCGGTTTGTATTCACTGTGGAAAAAACTCATCGAGGTGACTGCCGGTTAAAAAGTGGAGCTTGTATCTTGTGCGATTCCAAGGAACATTGAAAAAGAGATTGTCCGGATCGGGTGAAACGAAACAAAGAAAAAGTGCGAAATCTATGGTTACTTCTCAGAAAGTTTGATGACCAGGAAACGGTGGTAGCATAGAAAGAAATAGCATTGGGACTAAAGATATGGCTATCAAATTTAAAACTTGGGTACCTGTTAAAAGTTATGCTATTCAAGCTCGTGAGGAGGATTCTATTCCTGATGCTATTACTAGTGCTATTTTCTATTCAATATTTTTGTAGATACATCAATTGAATTTGAATAATTACATTTATACAATCGTACTGCTTTAATAACTAAAAGAAATACACCGATAAAGTTTGTTGAGTATGATATTAGAGTAACAAACTTGTCAGGTCAGTATGTTATGTAACACCCCCAACCCCTCTCTGTCGTCAGATTAAGGTCACGAGCATTACTAATGAATCAAACAATTAATTCAATAGGAATCAACATATAAATTAACTAATAACATTATAATATGCAGGGCCAGGTCACGACAATCTAATACTTTCATGCTAGATTCCTATACATTCGAATAATAAATTGTGCTATGCGTTTCTAAACTTAGTCTTCCACTATCTACATTCTTATCACTATTTATATATTGCTAAACTTAGTCGTCCACTGTCTACACTCTTATCACTATTTATCCCTTCTAGAATGACATAATTCGGATACATACAAGACTATTCAAATTATTAGCATCAGAGTATCAGTCCATACTCCGTCTACGATTACCTTTTTAATTTATCTACGATGATGTTAGTTGTAACACCCCAAACCCGGCCTAAACGTTACGACCGGATCTGGCATGTCACATAAAAGGGTTGTTTATAAACTGCGCGTTTGTTAAAAATTTTGAGTTTAAATATTTATTCGCTGGTAATCCTTTATTTAACATTTTGGAAAACGGTTATTAAGGGTTTAAGAAATTCCCATATTGAACATTTAATAATAATAGGCAGTAATCAAATTAAAAGCTAAACCAAATAAAATACCAAAATTAAAGTTATAGTGGCCTTATTACATAACAAAAACCCAAATAAAAATAAGTCCAAATAAAAGAAACGAGTTTACGATAAAACATTGAATGGCCACCACAAGTCCGCCTCAGCTCCCAAATCCGCGATCTAATGATTACTTGCAAAATTAAACAAAGGGGTGAGTCATCGAGACTGAGTGTGTAAATCCCCATAAACGCAATCTGGGCCTTAAGCCCACAGATGCACATTGGGCCTTAACCCGCTCAAGATGGCATACAAAAGATATGAATGCAATATGTCCCAGCCCAACCTAGTTTTCCATCCTCTACACGCCACCCGTACCAGCCAATCACACCGTGGGGATTTCTACAATCAACCCTCCATCCGCTACACGCCACTTTGACAGTCATGCTGTCAGTCATAATGCCAATCACTAGGTGACCAAAATCGTACAACGTGGCTTAGCCACCGATCACTATGTGACCTCATAATATAACATGGCTTAGCCACCGATCACTATGTGACCTCATAATATAATGTGGCTTAGCCACCGATCACTATGTGACCTCATAATATAACGTGGCATAGCCACCGATCACTATGTGACCTCATAATCAAACACTTCCCCTTAAACATCATAACATCCCAAATCCCATGCAATATGACATAAGAATCCGTGTATGCAGTATGTCATGTATGCAAAACATATATCAAATATAAGTATAACATGAATTACCATCATAATCAGATAGACATAATACAACATAATCCTGCTAATCAACCTCTAAGGGTATAACCGTAATTTTACCTAGTAAGGGTATTTTTGTAATTTACCTATCGAGGGTATTTCAGTAATTTTGCACCTGCAATGGCCTTTCCGAAGGCCTAATGTCGCCCCGAGCGACTCAGCTACCATTTCCGATCGTACCGGACTATTGGGCCTAAAATCTGATTTCGGCCCATTCGAGCCCACACGCTCGTATGGCCCACCTAACACAAATCTAGCCGCGTATATGAGATTCACCTAGTCTAATTCAATATATACTAAACAATCATACAATTTATTCATATGGGCCTACGGGCCCATTGGGGCCGAGTGGGCCCATCGCGGCCCAAGCAGCCTCAACCCACAAAATTACTAATGGTGGCCCCAACTATCGCGTTGAAGCCCCACATGTGCGCTCGCACGCTCGTGTGGCTACTATTGCCGTGACCGGCACTTCGGCATTTGCCGCTCTGCAACTAGAGTAGAAAGAGTTACACACCTAATAGGAATCTGGTGCTAATCCGCGCTCCAACCACTCCTGTGCCCAAACGCCCTCCAAGGTGTATTCATCCTCCTCCTAGAATGCTATATATATAGCTAGCTTCTCACCTTCCTTCTTTGTATCTTTCCGACGTGGGATCCTTCTGTCAGCAGAGTTTAAATCCAACTCAAACTCTTTCTGTCCAATTCGCAAAATAAATACTCCCTTACTTTTCATGAGATTCGAACCCAGGCTCCATTGCAACATAATCCACACCGCTAGCCACTAAGTCACAAGCTCTTCTTGTGTCTTAAACCATGCGCAACTAAATATAAATCTATAGCCAAATACTAAGGTCCATGTAAAATGAAAACCAAAACGCAAGAGCTAAGACTTGAACCTTGGACCTCCTTCCTTCTTTATGGAGTCACTCCCTTTCTCTCTAAGTGGCGTCACTTTGCCACTACACCACACACTCCACTTGTGTCATTTTTCTCCATATTTTATTCTTAAAACCTACCTACTAACTCCCAGGTTTTTTTTCGCCTAAAACCAAAATTTCCCTAAAGCCAAAGTTTGATCCCAGGACTTCATAGAAGCCCTCTAACCTTCCAAAATCACTTATCTAATAGGTCCAACTTGCATTTAAGCCGATCTCTTGTTCTCAAAAATTTTAAATGCTACTACGCTCAAGGCCCATTGGGCCCAATCCTACTAGGCCCAATTTTGGGATGTTACATTAGTGGAATGCACTTAATTTAGGTTTGCTGATCCACCCCAATACAGAATAAAAATTACTCTTACAACCCCTATTTCGAGCCTATGGGACCCTAAAAGTAGTTCAAAAATAGGTAGGGACTAATTTGAAACAATTTTAGAAGTTTAGGAAATAATTACAAAAATTTTGATTCCAGGAGTCACAAACTCATGTGGCCAGGCCGTGTAATTCTCTGACTTGGGTCACACGCCGGTGTGGCCAGGCCATGTGCACCAAAAGTACCTTAAAACTCAAGTTTACCATTTCCTATTTACTTGGGCATTAAGAAACTCAATTATCAATCATTTAACCTATTCAAAACACGATTAAATGTGCCCAAAATACACCAAATTCATCACCTAATATGCCTAACCAATGTACCCTTATTGGTACCATATTTTATATGTTCAAATACATCAACAACACATCAAACATTCAAGATTTTCATTCATATCACATTTACCATATTTGAACTAACTTTCAAACTTCTAAGTTACCAAATTTGAAGCTAAGCACATACCAAGCATTATGCTAAGCTACCAAACTTTAAACTGTCACATACCAAAATATAAACTAGGCTAGCATACCAACATAGCCTCAACCACAATCATATACACATTTAACCATCATTTCACTAGAAACTAAGTTAACAACATCTTATAAACGATATCAATAAAAGACTCTCTAGGTACATGCCACTACAAAATGAAATATCACCACACTTGAGCTTGGGATTTGTGATTTGATGCTGAGTCGGCAATAATTTGAATAGTACCTAGCCTGCACACGAAAAACAAAACCGCACGCTGAGTAAAACTCAGTGGTTTTTCTATAATCTGAATAACATAAATTTGATATAAGTATTTTTAAAATGCAAAATGCAAGAAATGAGCTATGTTCATGTGTTTCAATTCAATAGTATAATTTTTTCTTATTCCTATTCACATCTACTAAGATTTTCACATGTTCAAATATATAAGTATATATCAATGACATTTCATTTAACATTTGAATACATCATCTCATGCAATGGAATGGTTCATATCTTTGATCAATATTTGAATTCATTCAAGTTTCACATATTGATTCATCAATTCATATTTCATTTCTCATCCCATAATCATTTCTCATATTTGTCATTTCAATATTTTCTCATAACATATTCATATCTCATCTTTGCCATTTCAATATCAATCACATAATTTATTCATTTACTTTCCCCTATTAACACGACACGAACTCGGACGGATACATGGATTCAACCAACACACCAGTTTGGCACCCAATGCCTCATTGGATAAATCCGAATTAATAATTGCACCCAACGCTATATAAATTGACACCTAGTGTCTCATCCGTTAAACCAAAGCAAATTGGCACCCAGTGCCTTATCGACTTGAGGTCAAAGTAATTCCTAAACTCTTCCTATCCTATGGCATGCCATCTATATCCAACTAAGCCCGATACAGTTAATAGAGATTCATTTCACTTTTGAATACAACCAATGTCTCAATTTCATGAATGTATATCATCACATATAAGCATATATTCAATTTGATAATAATCATATTTTTTTTCTCAATACACATATATTCATAACCACTATATTTCATAATATACAAAATCAATTCATTTCATTTCAATTATAAATTTAATTCAATCCCAAAGTACCAAAGTCTTCACCTCAAATGCTTACCATATGCAAACAATTATATATGCAATAATCTACTATTTAATTCGGATTATAGAAACACAAACCATGAATTCCAAGCTATTCGACGTCGATTTTATCCTTCCCTTTTTTATTCGAGGGTTCTGGTACGACGTTAGCTACGTAATAAAACAATTAAATCACATTAATATTACACATTTCAACTTCATATTAAATTTCAATTTTCACACTATATATTGCTTATTCTTTAATTTAGTCCCTAAACCGAGACTAATTTAACATTCACAATTAACTTCATATTTTTATACTAATTTCACTCTAGACCACATTTAGCTTCCTCTTTTCCAATTCGTCCCCTTAATTTTGAATTTTTCACAATTTAGTCCCTATTGTTCAAAATCAACAATTAATTCCACAATTTAGTCCTTTTCCATTTCTAACTTAAAAATCTATCTATTTAATCCCTAATACTTAAACTATTCAACAATGTCAATATCTAAAATCTTGAACAATACCAAAAATTATCATATGGGTCAGGTAGCCCTAAGTACCGATATTCCAAAAATATAAAAATTTCAAGTGTAGGGACTAATTTACACTAACCAATTTGAGCTTGAACTTCCAAACCCCTAACTGTGCGTGAGTCTTCTTCTTTTCTTTCTTTTTCTTTCTTTTCTAATTGAATGTAACAGAGAATGAATCTTCTCTTTTTTTTTATTATTATATTAACATAATATATAATATGTATACATGTGATAAATGTTCATTATGACCGTCCTCTTTAAATGAAACAAGGGCATAATTTTTTTAGTCCTTTTAATTTATTTCAATCTATAATTCAACTTTTAACATTTACGCGATTTAGACCATGTACCTTAATGACTTCTAATTTCACGAAATTCACTATTCCAAAAATTAATTAGTTACCTAACTAACTTCGTAAATATTTTATTAAATATTTACAAGTCTGATTTACGAAAATAGAGTTTCGAAATTACATTTTCCAACACCTCTGACTATCGGGTCGTTACATGTTATCACTATTAACTTATGTAAAATGTATCCATTGGAAATATGGAACTGTGAATTTTCTATCGATCTGATGTTATTGTCATTGATAAATTTGATATTATTTTCAATATGGTTTGGTTGACTTTTTATGATATGGTAGAAACTGTAAACATGAGCAAATTGTATAGTGATATCAAAAGAGTGAATTGATTAATATTAGTGCTAACAGATCTAAATGTTCCACAAATTTAATGTTAATGTTATCTGCAGAAAAATGGATCATAGAAGGTCTTGCATTTTAGATTAAAAAACCAGAATACAAAGATTAAAAACAAGTTCCAACCATTTTCAGATTCTCTAATGTGTTCCCAAAAGATTTGTTAGAGTTGTCTTTTGAAAGAAAAAAGTTGATATTTTTATTGAATTAGCACTGGCAACTACTCCAATATCTACTACATCATATAGAATAGCATTGACCACATTGAAAAAATGGAAGACTCGATCGCAAGAGTTATCAAACTGAGAATTCATTTAATTGAGTGTGTCATCTTAGGATGCTTCTATTCTAATTGTGAAAAAGAAAGATGGAAATTTGATATTTCGTGTTGCTTACAAACAGTTGAATGAAACTACTGTAAATAACAGACACATGTTGCTCCAAACTAATGATATACTAATTTACTTGAGAAATGAAATCGAAGATGATCAACATCTAAGAATGGAGTTACAGACTTTACAAGAAAAGCAGTTGTATGCAAGGTTCATCAAATGTGAATTCTGGCTTCTAAAAGTAATATTTTTGAAACATGTAATATAGGCTAAAGATATTTGTTTTGAACCGAACAAAAATGTCACCTGGTGTGATTTGGAAACCATAGAAGAATGTATGAAACTTCTCAGTTTTCTAAAATTGACTAGGCATAATAGATAGTTAGTTAAAAGTTTTTTGATGATTGCATTACCATTAATAGAAGCTTAAGTTATAACATCCTGAATTTTTGGGCCTATGCGTTTAATGGGTGAATATGTGTAATGAGTTAATTTGAGTATTAGGGGTCCAAATTGGGTTTAGGCTTGGGCAGAAGCCTTGGTTAAATTATCTATTTGGGCACTATACGGTTTAAAAGGGTAGTATCTGTGTTTAAAATACCAAAATGGGCTTGTGGCCCAATATTAGGTGGCACTGCAAAGGAGCTAGATGGTGGCGCCACTAGCAGTTGAAAGAGGCCCAAGTTTGGCCGCAAGGAGCCCATGTCCTTGGGCCATGTTCGGCACTTAAAAGGGGAAACAAGGGGGACGGTAGTGGGGCTAGAAAATAGGAGGATTAATGATGTGGATAATAAGGATAAGGAGTTGATAAAAGAAGGAAGAGGTGGTGCTATCTAGGTTTCTTCTAAAGGTATGAATAGATTTAGATAAAGGAGAAAAGATAGGGGCTATCTGCAAGGCTAGGTGTTGGCTGAAATTCCATCACCTGGAGGAGGAGGAGTCGGTTTTTAATTGCCATAGGGGGTACCGAATTTTCCCTTTTTATTTGATAATTTTTAGTTATCAGGAAGGGCACTTTCAGTTTTTGATAGGTAAGTGCCGAAATTTCTGTAAATAGAGGGGATATCTCTTCAATTACGGCATTTGGAACCCTAATCTTTTCTTCTTTCCCTGTGCTGAAATTCTCAGTCTTCCTCTGAAATTTCTTTTCTTTTGATTTCTTCAAAAGCCGAAACCTCTCAATCTCTTCAACATCTTTTCTTTCAAAAGTCGAAACCCTGAACTCTTTTCTCATCTTTATAGCTGAATACTCCCTATTCTTTTGCCGATTTTTTCAACTAAAAGCCGAAACTACTTAGATTTCTTCTTATTATATTCTCTTCTGATCTTCTCAAAAAGCTGGAATCTCTAAGGGGTAGTCGAATTCTTTGTGTTAAGGTGAGTGCCGATTTTCCTATCTCTTCAATTTCTCTTTCGGTTTTTAAGGGACAAGGCCGAATGGCCACTTGCTTGTTAAGGCTATCGATTAAGGCTAATATTACCTCTCTTTCTGTGTTTGGGCAGCATTCTGGGATTTGAAGGAAACCTGTTCGTTTAGACTTAAAAGCCGAAAATTGCTAGTCTCTAATTTTGGGATTTTAAGATAAGGTGGTTTTCCCTAGATTTTCGTTAGAACTCGTTTATCGTATGTGGGATCTTAACTCTATGATGAGGATTAATGACCTTATGTTGTGATAGTAGTTCTGACAAGGACTTGTGACGGAATTAAATATGAATCAGGCAAAGGAGAGGATCCCTAAGTTTAAGAAGCACGCTGTGTCTGCCATTCGGGATTGGCCACCTGTTGTGGACCAGCTTCTGAACAACACCTTAGGCAGATAGCGGTGGTGTTGGCTACGGATAGCGTCGATTTAGAGGGTCTCGTTCTAACGGTAATCAGGTGTGTAGATCTCTAACACACTATTAAACCTGTATGTATGTCTATATATATACACATTGTGGGTTAAAAAGCCGAAAAGAGGCTGTGTAGACAGTCGAATGAAACCCTAACAGGGGTTAGGCAAGGATGCCAAGTACGTAATCATAGAAATCTTTATGTGTATCGAAATATATGAAAGTCTGTATGATGTTTTCTTTATGTGTGTATGCATGGGGTGGGATCATGATAATGAAGGGGAAGTGCATGATAGGTCACTTGGTGATCGGTGATTAAACCACAAATTCAAATGTTAGGTCACATAGTGATTGGTGGCTATGCCACGTTTAATGATTCCTGATTAATAGGAATAGGCAGTACGGCTGTCGTTATGGTATGTAGCGGATGGAGGGTTGATTGTAGAAATCCCCAAGGTGTGATGGTTGGCACGGGTTGGTGTGTAGAGGATAGAATTCTAGGATGGGTTGGGCTATTCATCATTCATTATTTTCATGTAATTATGATTGTTGACTTTATGTATGGGCAAGGGCTCATAATGTGTTTGTGGGCCTTAGGTCAGTGTGTCCGGGATTTATACACTGAGTCTTGGTGACTCACCCTTTCATTTTTCTCCGCTCTTTTAGATGAGCAGTGGATCGTGGACATGGGAGCCGAGAAGGACTTGAGGGGCCATCAAGTGTTTTTTTATCTTTATAGATTATTTCGGCTTTTCTTTAAGTTTTCATGTTTTAGAAATATTTATGTAATAAGGCCCCCATAGTTTAAATTTTTTTCATTGCATAGTTTTTAATATTTGTAACATTTGAATTTTGTCAAAGGTTTAATTAGTCACAATAGTAATAATACAAGGTTTTCTTTTCAAATATCATTAATTTATTCAAATATTGTCTAATTAACTTACGATTTCTAAACCAACGAAGCAAAAGTTTTCAATGTACAACCCATGGCATACCAGATCTGGTCGAAACTTATGGGCCGGGTTTGGGGTGTTACATTTTGGTATTAAAGCCCAGTTTAAAACTCGGGCTGTGAAATGGGTCTAGTAGTGCTTTGAAAATTTGAGATGATTTTGAGAAAAATGTTTTGGATGAAGATATGGCCTTCGAGTCTACCAGCACCCGATCCACGCAGGTAAGTATTCTAACCTTTGATGTGTTATACATGTTGGGCTTAATGGGCTTGAGGGACGTAGGCTAGCATATTAGACATTGGTGGACTTTAGGTTTAGTTTAAACAACTCTTTAAATTCATAAGACTTAAAGCAATCCAAACAAACATGTAAACAAGTCGCGAGATTGGGGTGTGGCAACAGGCATACGCATGTCTAGGATTGGATTCAGGGAGAGCTTGGTATTTAAGCAGTCCTAGTGACTCACCTCCTCTTCGCTGGAATCCTACCTCATGCGTAGTATTTATGCTCACCTTAGTCATGTGGACTTGTTGACGGGCCAAAATTTATAATTAAAACCCGAAAGGGACCAGCTATCCTATTTTACAAAATTACCAAATTACCCCTGATTTATAAAATGACCAAAATATCCCTGATTTGTAAAATTCCCAAATTACCCCTGATTTGTAAAATAACCAAAATATCCCTGATTTGTAAAAAAATACTAAACTACCCTTGATTTGTAAAATGACCAAAGTACCCCTGATTTTAAAATTACCGAAATACCCCCAGATTTTAAAATTACCGAAATACCCCCAGATTGTAAAATTACCAAAATACCCTTCCATAAAATCACCCAAGAACCTTATTTCAAAAAATTACGAAAATACCCTGTAGGATAAATTACAAAAATACCCTTAGGTAGTAAAATGACGAAGATACCCCTACATAATGAATGTAGGTTCGTGGATGCTACTTGTATGTTGATGTTTGATGATTGAATGTGTGCTTCCTGGAACTAGGAGATGTGAACTTGAGACTGAATTGTTGATATAATTACGAATTCGAAAGAACTACTCTTAAAACTACTATTCATAAGACTGTTCGTGGTTAATCAGTGGAAGAAAACTAATAATTCATAAAATTTCTAATCAGATAAACGCGAATCGGTAGAATAAGTACAAGGGGTCGAGGACGTCCGCCGCATAGTCGTGGTAGGGGTAGGACGGCTGTGTCAGAACTAGTAGGATCTGGCCATGAGTCTGGAAACGAGATATCGGTTCCACTAGCTGCGGAGGTGGAATTTCAGGACCAAATGGCCAGGGATGATGTTGTATCTCAGGCAATGTTAAGGGTTTAGAAAGGGTTGCTGGGGTAGGTATGGGCACAAGAGCCCGAAAATTTGTGCCGGAGCGACTTAAAGCCAATGGGGCAGAAGTGTTTAGGGGAATTTCTGGTTTAGCCCCAAGTACAGCTGAATATTGGTTGGAGGCGGTTGAGCGTATAATGGATGATCTGGATTTCACGGAGGAGGAAAAGTTGAAAGTGGTTGTATCTCTCCTGCGGGACGAAGCGTATCAATGGTGGCTTACGGTTAAGGATGGTGCGGTGGCTGACCGTATCACCTGGGATTTCTTCAAAATGGAGTTCCAGAGTAAATACATTGGGACAAGTTATGTGGATGCGCAGTGTAGAGCATTTTTGAATATGGTTCAAGGAAGTAGGTCGGTGGCTGCGTATGAAGCGAAATTCTTACGCCTTAGCCGTTATGCTCAGGGAATGGTGGCCACAGAGCATGAACGGTGTGTTCGTTTTTAGGATGGTCTGAGAGATGATCTGCGTGTGTTGATAGCTCCACAGGGGGAAAGGAATTTGCTGTCCTTGTGGAGAAAGCTAAGGTAGCTGAGGAGGTTAAGCGGACAGAAAAATTGAATCGGGATAGAGATAGGGGTGGAAGTAAAAGAAATTTTGAATCATCAGGGGCAGATGGGCGTAATCAGAAAAGATCCAGGTCAGACGGGCCGAGACAAGATAGGAGACCTGCTGCTGCTGGTCAAACACAGAAGTGTACTCGATGTGGTAAATTCCATGTAGGTGAGTGTTGGGCAGGCAGTGGGAAGTGCTTTAGGTGTGGATCTATGGACCACCAAGTTAGAAACTATCCGCAGCAACGGGGCAGTGAAGGGCCCACAGGTCAAGAGAATGCATCGCCGAGAAGAGGAGGTCAATAACCACCAAGGGGCCGTGGTCAAGTCAATGGTGGCAATGGCACAGGACATGGTCGTAGAGCACCAGGTGGAGGTCCAGGTTATGCTGAGGTGAGGCAGCCAGCTTTGGTCTATGCGGCACGGCGCCAAGGGGATGAGGACGCTCTAGATGCGAATACCAGTGCGTACTCTATCATAGTACACTAAGTATTTCTTTTGGCTTTAGAATTATAGTTCGCAGCGAAAGCATAGTGGTGAGACTTGGATAGTATGATTAATAGTTGGTTGGAAATTTCGAGGCCGAAATTTCTTTAAGGGGGTAGAACTGTAACATCCTAAATTTTTGGGCTTATGCGTTTAATGGGTGAATATGTGTAATGAGTTAATTTGAGTACTAGGGGTCCAAATTGGGCTTAGGCTTGGGCAGAAGCCTTGGTTAAATTATCTGTTTGGGCACTATACGGTTTAAAAGGGTAGTATCTGTGTTTAAAATACCAAAGTGGGCTTGTGGCCCAATATTAGGTGGCGCTGCAAGGGAGCTAGAGGGTGGCGTCACTAGCAGTTGAAAGAGGCCCAAGTTTGGCCGCAAGGAGCCCATGTTTTTGGGCCATGTTCGGCACTTAAAAGGGGAAAACAAGGGGGATGGCAATGGGGCTAGAAAATAGGAGGATTAATGATGTGGATAATAAGGATAATGAGCTGATAAAAGAAGGAAAAGGTGGTGCTATCTAGGTTTCTTCTAAAGGTATGAATAGATTTAGATAAAGGAGAAAAGATAGGGGCTATCTGCAAGGCTAGGTGTTGGCCGAAATTCCATCACCTAGAGAAGGAGGAATTGGTTTTTAATTGCCATAGAGGGTGCCGAATTTTCCCTTTTTATTTGATAATTTTTAGTTATTAGGAAGGGCACTTTCAGTTTTTGATAGGTAAGTGCCGAAATTTATATAAATAGGGGGGATATCTCTTCAATTCTGGCATTTGAAACCCTAATCTTTTCTTCTTTCCCTGTGCCGAAATTCTCAGTCTTCCTCTAAAATTTCTTTTCTTTTGATTTCTTCAAAAGCCGAAACCTCTCAATCTCCTCAACATCTTTTCTTTCAAAAGCCGAAACCCTAAACTCTCTTTTCATCTCCATAGCCGAATACTCCCTATTCTTTTATCGATTTCTTCAACTAAAAGTCGAAACTACTTAGATTTCTTCTTATTATCTTCTCTTCTGATCTTTTCAAAAAGTCAGAAAGAGGCTGTGTAGACAGTCGAATGAAACCCTAACAGGGGTTAGGCAAGGATGCCAGGTACGTAATCATAGAAATCTCTATGTGTATCAAAATATATAAAAGCCTGTATGATGTTTTCTTTATGTGTGTATGCATGGGGTAGGATTATGATAATGAAGGGGAAGTGTATGATAGGTCACTTGGTGATGGTGGTTAAACCACAAATTCAAACGTTTAATGATTCCTGATTAATAGGAATAGGCAATACGGCTGTCGTTATGGTGTGTAGCTGATGGAGGGTTGATTGTAGAAATCCCCAAGGTGTGATGGTTGGTACGGGTTGTGTGTAGATGATGGAATTCTAGGATGGGCTGGGCTATTCATCATTCATTATTTTCATGTAATTATGATTGTTGCCTTTATGTATAGGCCAGGGCTCATAATGTGTTTGTGGGCCTTAGGTCAGTGTGTCCGGGATTTATACACTGAGTCTTGGTGACTCACCCTTTCATTTTTCTCCACTCTTTCAGATGAGCAGTAGGTCGTGGACATGGGAGCCGAGAAGGACTCGAGGGGCCATCAAGTTTTTTTTTTTTTATCTTTATAGATTATTTCTGCTTTTCTTTAAGTTTTCATGTTTTGGAAATATTTATGTAATAAGGCCCCCATAGTTTATATCTTTTTCACTGCATAGTTTTTAATATTTGCAACCTTTGAATTTTGTCAAAGGTTTAATTAGTCACAATAGTAATAATAAAAGGTTTTCTTTTCAAATAGCATTAATTTATTCAAATATTGTCTAATTAACTTACGATTTCTAAACCAACGAAGCAAATGTTTTCAATATACAACCCGTGGCATACCAGATCTGGTCGAAACTTATGGGCCGAGTTTGGGGTGTTACATAAGTGTTGACTCAGCTCAAATCTGAGAGAGAATTTGTTGTTTTCAGCGATGTTTTGCCCAACGGTCTGAGTTGTGTACTGTTGTAGTAAGAATATGTAATTGCCTGTGCTTCTCGACAGTTTAAGCCACACAAAATGAATTGACCTACACATGATCTAGAAGTATTTGTCGATAAAAAAGGCTTATTAACTTTGGAACATGATGATTTTATTCCAGGGACTTAAGAACTAAATTGGTATTTCTTTGAAAAATTCTAAAAATTTGCAGAAAAATGATTCAAAATTGCTCGTTAAACGAAGACTTGTTTAAAATGATCAAACCTCAGGGTTTAGTGTTGATGATAACGGAAATCCATGTTCTTGAAACTGTTTTTGTGTACCATAAAATTCAGACTCGAAACGAGATATCTTACGTGAAGACTTTAGTAGTATTTACTCATTCCATACAGTTATATAGTTGCAACGATAGTCAAGTATAAAAAGAGAGGTCTCAAAATATGTGGTGAAATGTCAGACATGTCAGCAAGTTAAGTCGAGCATCAAGTTCTGTTGGGTTCACTATAGCCTATGGTAATTCTAGAATGGAAATGAGAAGAAGTTATTATGAATTTCATATTGGGTTTACCCGTGTCACTGAAAAGGAAAGAAGCAATCTGGATTATAGTTTTCAATTTGACCAAGTTAGCGCACTTCCTTCCTATCTGAACCAAATACTCACATGAAAAGTTAATTGAATCATAGCATAGCAATCCATCATTAGACTAATGGACAACCAGAACGGATGATTTAGATATTAGAGGATATTGATTAACGTTGTTAGCGTAATTTGAAAAATATTCACGATATTTTCCATGTGTCGATATTACGACGATATAGATTTGATTCTTCTCATGTGATATCTCCTGAAATGATGAAGTTACAGCTTGCTTTGACTTTTAATGAAGAATTGGTAAAGTTTTTAGCTCAAGAAGTAAAAGAACTGTGAAACAAGCGGGTATCGTTAGTAAAAGTGTTATGGCATCGACATGGTATAGAAGAGCTGGGGAGCTGAAAGAAACTATAAAATCACAATACTTTAACCTTTCTCAAGTAAAATTTCAAGGACGAAATTTCTTAAGGGAGAAGAGTTGTAATAGCTCATTTTTCAATGGTGCAGGAAACAGTGGTTTACGAACCCCATTTTTTGATGATCGAGTCCGTAAATATTATTATTTAATATTTACGAGTCTAATTTAAAGATATATTGAATTTTGTTTCGACAAATTTGATAATTGGAAAGTTAGTAAATGTACAAGTGTATTGACCTTAAAGTCAATGGCTTTGGAAAATGAGATATCGAGACCTCGTTTCCGTAAACCGAGCTCATAAATATTTTTATTATATTTATTGAGTTATTGTATATTTGAATTAGATTTTTGATAAGTAATTGTTTTGATTTAGTGACTAATTAAGATATAAGGACTAAATTGTAAAAATCATAAAAGTTAATCGTTATTGAATTTTATTAGTTAAAAGGGTCTAAAAGTTAATATTAAGGTTTAAAGTGGAAATTTACCATTTTTTGATTATCGTGGGCGGTTAATGCATGTGAATAAAATAATTAAGTGTTGAGATTTAGATTAATTTAATAATAAAAGATGTTAAAAGTAAAATGAAAACATAAAACAAAAATTAGAAAGTCATTCACCATCTTTTCTTCTCTCCAAGATCAAAATCACCATTGTTAAAAGCTTGAAGAATTCGTCCAAACTACTTCCTTTGCATGGTAAGCCAATTGAAGCCCGTTTTTCATAAATTTTATGTTTTTGAAATCATTGTAACTCGATTTGTCTAAATTTTATCTTCGTTTTCAAAACTGCTAAAGTTCGTAAAAGTAAGCATTGATGAATTTTGAAACTTTTGGTGTTTAAATTTTATCTTTTAAGCTTAGGAATAGAAATGGGGCTAATTTGTAAAGTATAAAAACTAGTTTTTCACTTAAGGACTAAAATGAATAGTTTGTGAAACTGTCATGATTTTTTGATGAAAATAGATAGTAGATAGCCTTAGAAGGATGAATTTCAAAATTGATTGTAAAACAATGCTTAAATGTAAAAGTTATGTTTGTTTTGGTTTTATGGGCTAAATTGAATAAAATGTAAAACTTGAGGGGAATTGTAAAAAGTAAAAGTAAATTGCCATATGCATGAAATTGAATGTCATAAGGTATTAAGAACTAATAAATTGAAATGAATTGTCGTTTAGATCAAGATTTGAGTCAAACTGAACTTAATCAAAGAAAACGAAAAGTTGCAAATTAGTCCCTAACACCTCGTTTATTATCATTTTTGCTAGTGAAGTTCATATGAGACTTACGTTATCAATTTATAATATGTTGATATGAACATATATTGATTATTTTTAAACTACACTATCAGTTTACATTTCACCTAATAATATCATTTATTAATTTTAATATTTTAATTTTGAAATAATATGTATAAAATTTATCATATATTCATAAAATTTATAAAAAAATAAAAAAATAAATATATTTTAATTTTTACATATAATCATGAGCGCAAGTAATAACTAATTTAACTTAATTTTTAATTATTTTAAAAAAACTTAATTTTTAATTAATTAATATTTTTTACCCCATGCTCACAATGAAATTATATATATACGTGTGAAAAATATGTAAAAAGAAAGTTAAACTATTATATTTTATTATCTAATACAAATTATACCTTACATATTTAAAAGAATGAATAATATTTGGTATACTGTAGTGAAGTTTTTAGACTGCACAAAGTTAAATGCCTTAAGAGTATGATAAGATATTTAAAAAAAAATGACGACTTTTAAGGGATAATGACATATTTACCTCCTATATTTTAGTAAAATGTTCAATGTGATATCTAAAGTTTCTACATGTCCAATGTGCCCCCTGTACTCTGTTTCCGTCTTCTAAAAAGGTATCTTTTTTAATATTTTAATATTTAATATTATAGTTTTCCATTTTTTAAAATTTAAATTTAATATTTTTATTTTAATTGCTACATGAAATTTTTTCATTGGCCAAAACATGCAACGTGGCACTTTTTCATTGGCCAAAGTTGCCTAAAGGTTTTTTTTTTTTTTTAACAGCCATTACAAAATGGACCAAAAATAGAGAAAATTAATGCTTTAGGTACCAAATTGGGACAAAAATAAGTTTAGGTACCAAAGTGAGAGAATGAATATACTTAAGGGGTCAAATCGTGAATTAAGCATAAAATATTTAAGACTTAACTCACAAGTCTATATCTAAACTATTCCTAAACTATACATTTTTCCCATCTTGGTACCTAAACTATTTTTTGGTCACAAGCAATAAATTTTTTTTTTTTAAGTTAGTACCTTTGTTATTCAAACTCTTAAGTCTATTTAAAAACAAAATGTTTAACCCACAAATTGATATTTAAACTATATTTTTTCTCATTTTGGTATCTAAACAATTTTTTTATCACAAGTGGTATCTAATTATATATTTTTTTCCCTAATTGATACATTTGTTAGTTTAACTCAATTAAGTTTATTAAAAAGAAAAAGTAAGAGTAGTTTGTTTTCTGTCTCAGCTTGTTTGCTATTTTAAAAACTTTTGTATAGACAATTGACTTGGGTCCTAATCTTATAAAATCAACCAGATTTTGTTTATAGAAAAATATAAATAACTAAAAATTATGATGTGACAAAAAAATATTATTTTCTTGGATATATTTTTTTTATTTTTTCAAAATTAAATTAATGTTTAAATCAATAAAATCAGCAATTCTTATTTGATTAATTCGTCGATTTTATCAATTCTTCTCTCCAACAACTACACAGTCCACGGCACCGTTAGACAGCCTGGTTCTTGTTACAATACTACCTCATCATCTACTTCTCTTCTTGGTACTTCCCACACCTTTTTAATTTCATTGCTTTCGTAGGGATGCCAAATATGCCTATCGAAACCATTTCTGAAATTGACTTTTATTTAAAATGAAAATGGAGTCGCCACCAATTTTTTTTATGAGGTGTGATCGGATCACATCATAATTTGATCGTTTTAATAAAATGTTTGATTTATCAAAGCAATATTTTTCGGTCTACAAGAAATCCAGAAAACGAGTTCGGGAGTCGGTTAAGCACGAGGAAGGATTAGCATCCTCGTGACGCCCAGAATTGGTAACTAATTGATTAATTCGTGTCTTAATGTCGAAAGTTGAAAACTTGAAAATAATTTAAAAATACAACCCCTCTTTGTATTGAAGTTAATTTTACTTACAAATTGCTTGAAATAAACGAAAAATATGCTAAAGACCTTCTCATCTCGTGGCAACAAAATGTCACATCCCGTAACTTAGGACACGACACTTCAAATCCTTGTGAATAAGCTTGCCTTTTCTTTTTATTTGAAATCTTATGTATTTCAATTTTTGAAAGGATATTCGGTTATTCGAATTCAACGAGAAAAATCGGAACCCCGTAAGTTAGGGCACGGTTTTATCGAATCTTTCAAATACGAAATGTAATAGCCCATTTGTGCCCGGGCCCATGCCATAAAAAATAATGTTTAAAAAATCCCTTTTACAGTCCATTTACAGCCCAAAATAGACTACCCAATACCCCATTACACCCAAACCCAACAAGACCCAAAATAAACTAAACCTACAGGGCCCAAAGGGCCCAATACCCAAATTGAATCAAAAGCCTAGGGTTTTTGAAATCCTAGGCGCCGCAACTCCCAACGCAGGCCCCTTGGTCGCACTGCAATCAGCGCGCGGATGGCGCTCCTCGCCGCCGTGTTTCTCGCCGTTGACCTGCAAAAAAAAGGAAGGGAAAGACGACAGAAGCCAAAAATCCAGCAAAAGAATCAATGTACTTAGGCTATAAAAAGCCGAAAACAACCAATGTAAATGGGGATTTTTTTTCCCTTACAAATACAATACAATAAATCAAAGAACAAGAGGTGATTTCTGATTTGATATCTCATTTAATCATTATTGTTGTTTTTATTTTTTTATATACATACAAAATACAGAAGACGATCAAAATAGATTTTAAAAAACAAAAGAAAACAATTTGTGCCGAAACCATTTTTTAATTTGGAAAACGGGGATCGACTTTAAAAACGAAAATGAAGTCGCCACCAATCTTTTTTCAAGATGTGATTGGGTCACCTTGAAATTGATCATTTTAATAAAAAACATTTTGATTTATTAAAACAATGATTTTGGTCTACGAAATTCGAGAAAACGAGTTCGGGAGTCAGTTACGCATGAGGAAGGATTAACACCCTCGTAACGCCCAAAATTGGTACCTAATTGATTAATTAATGTCTTAATGTTGAATATTTGAAAATATTTTAAAATATGACCCTTTTGATTTTTCAAAACTTATAACCTTTAAAAAGACATTCAATTATTTGGATAAAAGAAAAGTCGAATCTCAGTAAGTTAGAGCACGACCTTTCGAATTTTCCAAACACCAAATATCCTCTTTTTTTTGAAATCTTATCTCAAAATATCAAAATGTCACATCCAATAAGTTAGGACGCAACATCTTAAATTCACAAAGATAGGTTTTTCATTTGAAAATCATATATTTTAATTTCAAAAAGGGTATTTGATCATTTAGACTTAATGAGAAAAATCGAAGCCCAGTAAGTTAGGGCACGATTCCCTCAAAACTCCAAATGTCAAATATTGCCTTATTTTAAGAAATAAAGTTTTGGATAAAAAGTGAAAATTAAATGAGATATAATTTTAAAACAATGATTTGAGTAAAATGTATCATTAATACATTACAAAACACAAATATCAAAGCAATATACTACAATTACATGATATAATAACATTTAATACTAATATTGGCAATTAAGAGAAAGAATAACATAAAATAGCAAATGGTACAAGTAATAAAAAAATTAAAAAAATGATATGGCAAAATCTAAAATAGTTAATATATACATAATAAAATAAATATATATATTTTAAATAAATAATATGAAAAATTTGAATAAAAATGTATAAGGGATAACTTATAATAAGTATATAATATACCATTTAAAAATAGATAATATACATATTTTAAATAAACAATATATGGAAAATTTTGCCTTAATAATAAAACAATTTAGATGATGTACAACATACAAATTTTCAAATTATACATAATATGATTAAAGTTAAATCATATATAATACATGGATAATATATAACCAATAAAAATAAAAATATATATGATAAAACAATTTAACATAAATAGGGAAAAGCAAAAAATTAAAAATTAAAATAAATGAATAAATAATGATTAAGCAATTAAATGGATAAATAAAAAAAAAGTTAAAAAAATGCATAAGTCAACCTAACTCCCGCAATATGAGGATTCAACGAAATTCCTCCACTAAAATCTAACTCGAATGGAAGCAACTAAAAAAGAAACGAAGATGAGCGAAGAACAAAATAAGAACAAGCCAGAGAAAATAAGAATGCAAAAGAGAGAGAAATTTGAGTGAATGCTCTCAAGAATTTTTATTACTCAAAACTCAAGCGTTTTTTACAATGAAGGGAGTATTTATAGTTGAGCCTCCCTGAATCCAAAGGTACAGATCAATTACATCAACGGCTAAGATTAAAAGGTATTTACAAATTAAATCTCTAAGATTACAAAATCATATCTTCTAAGATTGCCTATTACAGTTTGTATTTGTTTTTTTATGCAAAGTATTACTAAAAAGCAAAAAAGGAAAAGAAATATACCTAGAATCTGGCTCAAGAGGGTGATCTTAGCCTTAGGGCCGCCGCGAGCGACGACGCGTGAGGCCCGTGCGAGGTCTGCCGGAGGTTAGAGGACCTATGAAGGCAAAGCATTTTCTAGGAGCTCTGCTTGTTTTTTTTTTTTAAAGCTGGTTTAAAAATGATTTTTAGATATTTTTTTGGTTTATAAAGGCCAGTGGAACGGCTTCGTTTTGGTGTGGTCAATTAATGACCAAAACGACGTCGTTTAAGGGCCAAGATCCGTGTGTTGACCCGATACCCAGGGAGGATCTGCGCGTTTTTGTTAAAAGGTCTAATTGCTCAATAGGCCCTTCCGCATTATTGCAATTTTATAATTACATCCAATTACATCTTTCTTTATTTTCACTTTGGCCCTGAATTATGGCTTTTGTTTCAATTTGGTCTTTAAAGCCATTTTAAAGGCAGAAGATGGAACAGCGTCGTTTAGATAAGGCATAATTACCCAATAGGTCCCTACAGTGTGACGTGCGTTCTAATATGGTCCTTTTACATTTTTACTCTAGATTTTATTTTTATTTCGATTTAATCTCTGTTTCCTTGATTTTTAATCCTTTTTTATTTTTTCTTATTTTTAATTACTTTAGCATTATATCAAATTATTTCATTTTTTAGGTTATTCTATTAAATTCTATATTATTTTTATATTTTATAAAATTTGTATATTATGTACTATTTAAATCGCTTTCTCATTAATATAAAGTTTCCCATATATTGTACATTTTAAATATGTAAATTATTTATGTATATATATATATATTTGATTATTATATTATATATATATTTAAAGTTTTATCTACCCTATTTATTTATTTTAACAAAATACATTATTTATTTTATCATGTACATATATTATCTGTCATAGATTTTGCCATATTATTTTTATATTTCTTCTTGTTTTTTAAAAAATTTGCTATAGTATTTATTAATTGTTTTGTATATATTATTTACCTTATATTTTTTATATGTATTTAATCTTGTGTGCACATTTTTATATTTATTTCTGAAGCTATCATAATTTTTTATTATCTATTCTATATCTTTTATTGATTATTCATATTATAAAATTAAAATTTGTTATCTTTATTTACCTTAGTATAGTTGTTATATTGCTTGCATTATTTTCTATATTTTGTCATTCTTTTACTTAATTGTTTATATTAGTACTAGTTGTTGATATGCTTTGTAATTTTAATGAATCGCTCTTTGAAATTTGTGTTTTGTAATGTATTAACGATACATTTTACTCAAATCATTGTTTTAAAATATATCTCATTTAATTGCCACTTTTTATCCAAAACTTTATTTCTTAAAATAAGGCAATATTAAACATTTGAGGTTTTGAGGGAATCGTGCCCTAACTTACTACGCTTCGATTTTTCTCATTAAGTCTAAATGATTAAGTACCCTTTTTGAAATTAAATATATGATTTTCAAATAAAAAAAACCTATCTTTGTGAATTTAAGATGTTGCGTCCTAACTTATTGGATGTGGCATTTTGATATTTTGAGATAGGGATTTCAAAAATAAAAATAAAAACAAAACAAAACAAAGGATATTTGGTGCTTGAGAAATTTGAAAGGTCGTGCTCTAACTTACTGAGATTCGATTTTTCTTTAATCCAAATAATTGAATTTTTTTTAAAGGTTATAAGTTTTGAAAAATCAAAAGGGCCATATTTTAAAACCTTTTCAAATATTTGATATTAGGACATTAAATAATTAATTAGGTACCAATTTTTGGGCGTTACGAGAGTGCTAATCCTTCCTCATGCGTAACCGACTCCCGCACCCGTTTTCTCGAATTTCGTAGACCAAAATCATTGTTTTAATAAATCAAAATGTTTTTTTATTAAAATGATCAATTTCAAGGTGACCCGATCACACCTCGAAAAAATATTGGTGGCAACTCCATTTTCGTTTTTTAAAGTCGATCCCTGTTTTTTAAAAAAAAAAACTTAAAAATAGTTTCGACAGCTTGGCGACTCCACTGGGGACACTAATAAGAAAGTCAAGCCGTAAAATTGATTATTTTCTGTCCTTTGCTGGAAATTTGAAAATTCGATTTGAAAATTTGATTTGAAAATTATGATCCTTTTGTTCATATGATTGTTATTTTCTTGCGGACATTGCATTGCATGACCGTTGTGGTCGCACCTTTAAGTGGGAGTGAGAAACTATGCCTTCATGAGGTTTTCACCTCCGCATGGGCTAGTGGATTGCTTCTGGGATACATCTATACCTATGTCTTCGTGAGGTTTTCACTTCCGCATTGCCATAGGGAAATGTATTCCCCTGAACTGAACTTGATCTGTATGAGCCTATAATGGGTGAAGATTGAGGAATTTGCTGGTTCAGGTACCTTTTCTTTAGAGCTAAACCACATGTAGAAAACCTAAGGGCTTACCCTAGGTAGAGCTATGCCAAACCCTAGTGGTCACCCAGATAGGTGCCCTATTTTGTTATTTATTTCTCTTGTGCTAACGTGTTCTCTTTTGTTTTGATTGCATTGCATTCACATCATAGAAAAGAGGTGTTGATTCAAATTCGATTGCTAAATGAAGAGTTTGTCATAAGAAAATGGATTTCTTGATAAAGTGGATTATAATACGGTCGTTCGAATATGGTCCAAGTAAACACAACGAGAGAAGACTGATAGTCCGTGAAGGAATACAAGACTTTATTACCCAAGGATTCAAGCTAACAAAGACTATTCGAGAATCACCACGTCTCGGCTTTCTTGAAGAGGCTAACGAGCATTGTGGAAATAAGTGAGCAGTGAGTCGCGGCCCAGATCAAGTAAAAAGAGCTAGTAGAGACATTTATTAGAAAGTTCGCAAGATTGGACCTTAATATCCAGATAAGAAGAAAGGGATCAATGTCTTTGCTTGGAATATGAGGGAAAGACCGTATAAATATCCGTTTTATGTAAAGGAATTTATTTTCTAGAAAAGTTATTCTAATGGAATTGAATTCAGAATCAACGCCTCTCTTTCTTTTTGCATCCATTTCATGCATTTGCATACATTTCATGCATTTGCATTACATCGCATCATATGCATTAAAATCCATAGAAGGACCCTAATTAGTTGAAGTTATTTCAGAAAAAGAGAGAAAGTTAATCTGGAAACTAAACATCGTTACGATACTCGCACTAAGACGAAAGATATGGATCAAAGACTTGAACAATTTCAAAGAGACATACAAGGCCAGTTGCAAGAGTAGTTGGCAAACATCCAACAAGATATGAGGGAACAAATGATGGAAGCCCAAAGGAATATGGTGGCTCAAATGACTCAGCTACTGAATGGGGCAATGGACAAGGGAAAAGGTCCCATGACTAGTGCTGGAGAAGATAATGAGATTATCCTCTGGGTTTTACCCACCGCACGCACAAACAACCTGAAGAATATCCTCGAAGGTCATCTGTTACAATTAGGCCTCAACAAGGTCAAGCTGATACTAGGGTGCCCATGAATTTCCAAGTTGGTTCAGGATCTAACCCAGGAGATAACCTTGCTAATCCTGTTATCCTTGATTTAGATATAGCCGAATAACCTTGCTAATCCTGTTATCCTTGATTTAGATATAGCCGAGAGGGAAGGGACGAGAATTGAATTACCAAGGCAGTTAGAGGACCGTTGTAGATGGTTAGAAGAAAAGTTCAAGGTCTTGGAAAACGTTGATAATCACCATGGAATTGATGTTAAAGACTTGAGACTGGTTCCAGATTTGATGCTTCCTCACAAGTTCAAAATGCTAGAATTTGAAAAGTACAATGGGACTAGCTGTTCTGAAGCCCATATTACCATGTTCTGTAGACGGATGATTGGGTATGTTAATAATGATCAACTGTTGATCCATTGTTTCCAAGATAGCTTGGTGGGGGTAGCGTCCAGGTGGTACAACCAATTGATCCGTGCTAGGATTAATTCCTGGAGAGACCTAGCACAAGCATTTATGAAACAATACAATCATGTGACCGACATGACGCCTGACAAATCACCTTGCAAAACATGGAGAAGAAATCAAATGAAAGCTTCAGGCAGTATACACAAAGATGGAGGGAAGTTGCCATTGCAAGTTCAGCCACCGCTCCTAGAAAAGGAAACTACAATGTTTTTTATCAATACTTTAAAGGCCCCATTCATTACTCACATGATAGGAAGTACCACAAAGAGCTTTGCAGATATAGTAATGGCGGGAGAAATGATTGAAAATGCCATAAGGGGTGGCAAGATAGAAACAGGGGAAAACACCAAAAGGTTAGCTCCAAGAAAAAAAGGAGAACGAGGTGAATAATATGAGTACATATAACAAAGGGTACTCGAACTCAGTTACTGTCAGTCAACCAAAAGTAACCACTAGCTATCAAGGATCTTCAAGGCAGGAATCTAATTCGAGGCCAAATACAAAAAAGCTCCAGTTCACACCCATCCCGATGACATATAAGGAGCTGTATCAGAATCTTTTTGATGTGCATGTGGTGTCTCCGTCCTACTCGGAACCCGTGCAACCTCTGTTTCCAAAATGGTATAATGAGAATGCCCAATGCAAGCACCACGCGGGAATAACGGGTCACTCAATTGAAAACAGGTCACTCAATTGAAAACTGTACTACGTTTAAAAAGTTGGTCTAAAGGTTCATTAAAATGGGAATTGTGAAGTTCAACGTTTCATCAGAACCTAATCTTTGACGAGGCAATAAATGCGATAATTGAAGGAGGAGATAAGAAAGTTGTGACTCCTTGAAGAAGTCAAAAGCGAAGAGGGAACCGGGGAATGAAGTTTCCAAGCCTTTGCATACTTGAGAGTGTTTTGAATAATGGGACTGTGGAAAAGATCCCTGTATTTTTAGAGCTAATCTAGAGTAATATTCAAAACACGCTTGTTGCCTTAAGGCTAGAGGCAATAAGAACCCTTTTGTGAAATAGGCTTATGTCCGAAATTTTTATTTCAATAAAATGCATCTTTTTGAGCAAATATTCTTTTATTTTTTCCATTTCATACTGTACAAACAATTGCTTTTAGTTTTTTTCTTTTGTTTGTTCTTTGGACTTTCTTTCAAGTATTCTTTCATTCTTCATTCATGACTATACAAATAATCATTCTTTGAATCATTTATTCTTTGGAATCTTCCTTCGAACCTACAATAGGTCTCCAGATATCAACGGTGTGAGTAACGCTGCTACTAACTCAGAGTCTCATTTCGAGTAAGATATGTGTCTAGAGGGATCTCAGGACTTTGAAGATGACAGAGATTGTAACCTATCTTCTGATTTGTTAAGAATGGTAGAACAAGATGAAAAACAAATTCTACTCTACAAAGGGTCAGTGGATATTATGAGCCTAGAAAAGAAGTGAAGATTGTAGCCTAGCTCACCACAGAAATAAGGCGAGACATCATTGAGTTATTTTCAAGAATTCAAAGATGTTTTTGCACGATCATATTAGGACATGCCTGGGCTACTGAGACGTGGGCATGTTGAAATCTTAAAAGAGGTCCATAAGGATGTCAGACGGAAACATGCTAATGGTTTTACAATAGCCAAGCTAATCATGAGGTTTGGGTACTGCTAATCTACATAGAAGGGGATGACATCAATTATTCCGTATTTAAGGAGACAAGATGATTATCTGTTTAGAACTCACCAAGCCTAAGGGTTGGAAATATTAAAAGATGATTATCTGTTCAGATTTTTATTGGATAAGACATTTCATCGGTGATACCATCTCGACAAATGAAGAGCAATGTCAACCCAAGTGTAAAAGGGGATCATTCTCGGGAAAAGAAAAATGATATCCTGCAGTCATGCAAATTTTAGGCACATACATCTGGTCATTACACCTAGGGAATGGTGTAATAGATCAAATTGATTGAAGGTGATAAAAATTCTATACCTCTAAGTGGTAACAGGATGGATGGAAGAAACCAAATGTTATTCCCCTGAAGTAGCAGTGGGAGGTACAAACTTTATGTCCCAAAGTTCAAGTGGAGTGGACTCAGAATTACCATGGGGCAAATTATTTGAGCAGAATATGATTGATACTTCGAGAGGAACGAGGATGAAGAACAAATGAGTGATGACACCTTAAGTAGGAATCATGCTCATAACATTTCTGCACTCATATATCATAGCACGTCTAATTAGGAGCATTTGATTCATTTCGATCAGGGCATCTTAATCATTCGACATAAGCATATACCCATTTTACAGGTTATGTCCTCTGTAGGACAATGTAGTAAGGTAGATTGAAGCTTTTAGCCTGCCTCCTTAAAGTTGCAGTGGAGCAGACTGAAGACAACAGATCTTATCTTCTTGAAATTGCAGGAAGATTGAAGATATCAGCATTTGTCTCCCTGAGTTCGCGGTGGAACAGACTAAAAATAGTAGATCTGGCCTTCCTGAAGTTGCAGTGAAGCAGATCGAAGACATCAACCTTGTCTCCCTGAGTTTGCAGTGGAATAGACTAAAAGATAGCAGATCCTGTCTTTCTGAGGTTGCAATGAAGCAGATCGAAGACACCAATCTTGTTTCCTCGATGATGTAATGGAACAAATTAAAGCCATTAATCTTATCTCCCTGAAGTTGCAGTGGAGTGATCGTGTCTGAGAGTTTTAATATTTATATAATGAATGATCAAGCCTAGAAACTAACTATCACCACGATTGAGACAAGTGCACCTATCGAACAATAGTATAGCTTAGTGGCAAGACCGAAATGTCGAACCCAAGGGAACCAAAAGTACTAGTACTAACTTTTTTTATTATCTAGCCTAAAAATAATAGTGATTAATATTTGTCTAATTAATTCCTAAGCTAAGGATGCCAAGACACAGAGAATGAATTGGGAAAATACTCTTGAGAAAACCAATTGATTAAGACAATACCCAAGGAAGAATCTACCTAGACTTCACTTGTTATTTAACTCTGAACCATACGATTTGTTCACTTGACTTGATCCGTAGGATTCCCTAATTTATATTAATACCTCTTTCGAGGCTACTAATGTCTAACCCTAGGTTGATTAATTGACATCTCTTTCTAATTAAAACCCCTAGTGTTGCATTAACTCGATTTATGGACTCCCATATTAGGTTTGACCCTAATCTAGCAGATTTTCGTCGTCTTATCTCTAGGAGTGCGATCAACTCCGCTTAATTATGCTAGATCTACTCTTAAACATGGACTTTTGCTCCTCTGAATAAGCACATCAATACTTGAATCAATATCCTAGAATATCAAAGAAAGAATTAAGAACACATAATTAAGAACAAATCAAGTATTTAATATACAGTTTAGAAAACAATAACAAGATCCGTTTTAGGTTTCATCCCCCTCAGGTATTTGAGGGGTTTAGTTCATGTTTATAAAAGAATACATCTCAGAAGAAATTAAGTATCAAAACATAAAAAAACCCTAAAAACCCCATGAAGGAAATTGAAAGGAGAATCCTTAGTCTTGAGCGTGATTCCGGCTTCTGAGATGAATCAACTGGCTTTCTTCAAGTAATTCCCTATATTCAGCCCTCTCTAGCTTTGCTCTTCATCAAAAGCCCTGACAGAGGCCTTTTGTCGAACTCTCCTTTTAGGTTGCCCTCTAAGGTGTTTATATAGGCTTTCGGGATGCCTTACTTGGCCCACAAGTATCTTATTCTGAGTGGAATTAAAACGGGTCACGACAGGGACACGCCCGTGTGGAACGCCCGTGTGAATCGAGCCTAGGGCCGTGTTCAAGTCTGCTAAATTGGCACGGCCGTCTGGTGAACTCAGGCAGTGTTGATTTCTTACTTTGGCCCATTTTCTCCGTTTTTTTCATCCTCCTATGCTCTCCTAAGTATAAAACATGAAATTAAGGGATTAGGAGCATCAAATTTCACAATTCAAGGGAGAAATCATCCAAAAGTTTGCCAAATGTAGGATTAAAATATGTATATATTACGGTTTATCAAATACCCCCACACTTAAGCATTTGCTTGTCCTCAAGCAAAATCCTCAAGTCACAATTAAAGTTCAAAGATCAGTAATGTTTCGAAATAATCCATAGGTAATCATACATTGAGAATTTAACTAAAAGAACATCAAAGTTTCAAACAATCCAAGTTGAGCATTTTATTCATGAAAACATAGGTATTCCCCCTTATCTAAGTAATCATCTTTGATTCAAAATATCACAGAGTTAACATCCTTATTAAGGATTCACTTAAACCACTCGAAGTGTTTAAGGGATAATAAATTTAAGCACTCAATAGTCAACATGAAAAATTATTACCACAGGCATGCATGAAAATCAAATCTCCACCACTATAAATTGAGATGATACATTGATCAAAAGGTCTTTAAAAAGGGTTGTAACCTGGCTTGGTTAGGGGGTGTGGTCACAGGTCGAAAGAGAAGGTTAGAATCGAGATCGAATTGACAAATTACCTAACTAGAAAAATAGACTATTAATGAATAATTACATTAATAATACAAGCTTCTTCTAAAGATGTGAGATACTCTGCTTAAGCTCATAAAAACATAGAACTATGGATATACTTTCAACTTTTTTTTAAGAACAAATCAAGTACAATAATAAGAATTTAACAACTGAAATGGAAAACATAGTTAGGCAACTTCTCAAATCAAATCTCGATAAAAAGGTTTAATAGGAAAAATTCTTAATGAATCAAAAAGAGTAAGTTTTGGGTTAATATTAAGGGTAAATCAATGAATGGTTTATTAGGATCAAAGATGTTCACTAAGGGTTAATTATGAAGGTAGGCCTTTTGGGAAGTAAGTAGGTTAAATCCTAGGTGCCTTTATCATCTTAGTATATCAAATCAAAAGTGTGATCTTGACATGTATAATTGAAGCAAGTTCTAGAATAACAAATCAATATTGACACACTCATAAAAAAAGTGAGCAAGAAAAATATATGCTCTAAAAGGCTCAAGATCTCACAAAAATTATGGTTTTTGATGTCAACCCTGTGAACTTCAAATTTCAAGATAATACCTAAACTTGGGGAAACAACCTAGCAAATTTTTAATTTTCAAAAATCAACTTATCATGCTTGATTCTCTAAAGCCTTCAAGTTTAAACAATCAATGCACAACTGCTTATGTTTTAATTCAATACATATCAATAGAAATCATAAATCAATCAAAATTTGTTCTAATAGTGATATGAGAAAGAAAAGACAAAATTCAGGGATTTGAGAATAATGCAAAAAATTTTCTTAATAAAATTCACCCCCCACACTTAAGATGTACATTGCCCTCAATGTACAAAGATAGATATCTAAAATATATAAAATCATAAGATAAGGAGAGAAGTGAACTTCCTGAATTTTGGAATAGTTCCTTGAGTTGGAAGTGTAGAACCTTGATTCGGAGGTGTAAGATAAGTTGGAGGCGGCATGGAAAATTTTCCTCATTAGAATTGGATATTCCAGGGTGCTATTTTAGGCTTTTTAACTGTGATAAAATTAGTCTGTTCTTTAAAATTTAAGGATTACTCAAATATTTCCAAAAAAGGTAAATTGGGTAATAGCGATTATGAAACCTAAAAATAACTAATATAAAAATTAGTCAAAAATAAAAATAAAATGAAAATTAGTATTTTAAAAATAAAAAAAATAAATGAAAAGAACATAAAGATAAAAGAAAAACGACTCAGAAGTCCTCATCGCCAGATGGCTCGCGAGGTGGGGGCAGCGATGAAATGTGAAGGTGCTGACATATCTGGTGGAGGGTGGGGTCAATTTGATCGAAGCGCTGGAAGCATTACTGCTCAAATCATGTTAGGTGCTCAGATATGTCTAAAAGAGAAGCTGTTGCATGAACTGGACAATGGCTCGGTGGTGGCCTTTCGTGTGGTGGGGGGACATCGTCAATAATGTCTTCAGGATCCTCCTCCTTGGTGGCATGGGCTAGACGGTATTGGGGAGGATCGGTCCCACGGCGACGCTTGATCATCCTCAGGTTTATCATGGTTGAGATGCCCTGTGGAGACATCTGACCTATCAACGTGAGGGAGGATGATTGTGCCGCGGTGTTGAAGAGACCAAAGTATCTTGCGAGGCGCTTGAGGAGGTCGCATCGAGTCCTTTTCGCTTTTTCGAAACAGGGACTGCGGTTTTCTTGTCGCGGGAAGAAGACATTATGTTTCTGCACAATATAGGAAAGAACATCATCCCATACAATGATAGTACCTATGAGTAAAAGATTACAATCTCATGATATTAACAATGAAAATTTTTCCTAAATATTCTCCTAATACTAGAGGTTCAAGGAATTCAAAAAGCAGAGTTAAATTATTCATAACACTTAAGTAAACATCAATATTGAAAATAATTATCAAGAATGAATACAAAAAATCTAAAGGAATAAATCTAAGATCGGAAAACAAGCATGGAATCAATAGGATTAAGCAACAAAGTAGGTAGTGGAGATGTAACACCCCAAACCCGGCCCATAAGTTTCAACCAGATCTGGTATGCCACGGGTTGAACATTGAAAACTTTTGCTTCGTTGGTTTAGAAATCGTAAGTTAATTAGACAATATTTGAATAAATAAATGTCATTTATAGAAAAACCTTGTATTATTACTGTGACTAATTAAACCTTTGATAAAATTTCATACGTTGCAAATATTAAAAACTATGCAGTGAAAAAAAAAATAAACTATGCGGCATTATTATATAAATATTTCCAAAATTAAAAACTTAAAGAAAAGCCGAAATAATCTATAAAGATAAAAAAAACACTTGATGACCCCTCGAGTCCTTCTCGGCTCCCATGCCCACGATCTACTGCTCATCTGAAAGAGTAGAGAAAAATGAAAGCGTGAGTCACCAAGACTCAGTGTATAAATCCCGAACACACTGACCTGAGGTCCACAAACACATTATGGGCCTTGGCCTATACATAGAGGCAACAATTATAATTACATGACAAATAATAAATGATGAATAGGCCAACCCATCCTAGGATTCCATCCTCTACACACCAACCCGTACCAACCATCACACCTTGGGGATTTCTACAATCAACCCTCCATCCGCTACATACCATAACGACAGCCGTACTGCCTATTCCTATTAATCAGGAATCATTAAATGTGGCATAGCCACCGATCACTATGTGACCTAGCATTTGAATTTGTGGTTTAACCACCGACCACCAAGTGACCTATCATACACTTTCCCTTCATTACCATAATCCCGCCCCATGCATACACACATAAAGAAAACATCATACAGGCTTTCATATATTTCGATACACATAGAGATTTCTATGATTACTTACCTGGCATCCTTGCCTAACCCTTTGAGGGTTTTATTCGACTGTCTACACAGCCACTTTCCGGTTTTTTAGCCCATAACATATATATTGCAATTAACAAGTGTGTTAGAGATCTGCACACCTATTACCTTTAGAACGAGACTTTCTATGTCAATGCTATCTGTAGTGAACACCACCGCTATATGCCTAAGATGTTGTTCGTGGCTTTAGCCCACAACCCGGTGGCCAATCTCGAACAATGAGACATCGCTCGTTTCTTAAACTTAGGAATCCTCTCCTTTGCCTGATCCATATTCGTTTCCATCAAAAGTCCTTGTTAGAACTACTATAACGAAATAGGGTTGTTAAATCATACCCTATATTTAAGATCACATGAAACACCCCAAACCCGGCCCACGAGCCTTGACCGGATCTGGTATGTTCCCTGAGTGAAATAGTTCAAAACTTGCTTGTTATTTTGGAAAATTTGGGTGGTTTTGAAGAAAATTTGATTTGTGTTGAGTTCAAATTGAAAACGGTGTTGTTCTTGAAGACTAGATTTTATTAAAACAATATTTTTATTTGTACTTGAAATCAATAAGTTAAAAGTATTGCCGAGTTTTTAGTGTTTAACATTAAATTGAAAATCGTTTGTGTTTAGGTGTCAAAACATTTAAAATTTATTTTTAAGAAAAGTTATTTAATCTTGATTTAATAATAATCGTATCATAATAAACCGAATAAAATGCATGCTTAAAACAGTCAATAGTAACGGCTTATTACATCAAAGCAAAACCCAAAATAAATCCAAAACTTAAATGTAAAGTCTCAAATTAAAATAACACTGAGCTGAGCATGGCCACCACTAAACTCCTGCCGACCCGGTCCATTTACTGAGTGTCACCTGAAAAGATATCCCACAAAGGGGTGAGTCAACAGACTCAATGTGTAACAACCACACAAACTCCCAAACAATTTAGGCATAACAAATTCATACATATACAAATATAGAAATGATGCAATCCCGAACCCAAACCTAGATAGCCGTTGTAACAACCCAAACCCGGCCCAAACACTATGGCCGAATCTAGTCTGTTACAAGGAAAAATATTTTTGGAAACACTTTTGCTAAGTCGATTTTTAGTTGTCAAAAACCCTTTTCAATTGATTGTTTAATTAAAACCATACTTTGGTTTAATGTGAAAATTTATTAAGTCGAGTTATTTTAAAATTTCAAGTGTGCCCGATGGCACGTAAAAAAAAATTTTCGTTTTAACTTGGTAAACATGTGATTTGAATATTAATAACAAAGTTTAAAACAAGTATCCAACGTATAAAACAAAATATCAGGAGGCCTTATTACATTCACATAAAATAAAAACCCGGAAATAAAAATATCATGACTAAAAATGAAAGTTCATTTAAATTAAATCCACTGCATGGCCACCTCGAGTCCACCCGCCCACATCCGCGATCTACGTGTCACCTGAAAAATGTAAAGGAGGAGGTGAGTCACCAAGACTCGATGATGTAACCCTTCCCCGATTTTAAACATTTTCATACACAACATATAACATTTAATGTGCATAATATTATGTGCCCCAACCTAGCCAACCAAACGCCACTGTCTACCCCGTTGTGGTACCAAACCACTGGTGGTGCCAAACCACCGGTGACGTATAGTCACAATGTGTTACTAAAACACCGTGTCCGTAGACACAAATCGATTGATGGGGCCAACCCATCGTGTGATACCAAATCACCGCGAAATATCCCATATCTCAAGTGGGGCCAACCTACGGTGGTGTTAACCACAAGGATAAGTCGCTATGAGGTGCCAAACCTCCGGAGTACTAAACCTCTCGGTGACCGTAGTCACAAGCAGTGTTACCAAAACACGGGTGCCCGTCGGCACATTATCACTGCCCCCTCCACATAACCAGATTTATCACATGTATCAATACATCATGCTTTCCAAAAGCATAAAATAGCAAAATCATATTAACACGTACTTACCCGAATCACCACTTATACCGATTTGGTATTAAATCCAATGCTACATAAATCAAAGTTAGCATTCACAATATTCAAAGACACTCAATAAGTTATACGTGTGTATGTACACACCTGATGTCGATGATAATCCTAAACCCGAATAAACAAATCGGCCACACAAGCTTCTCTTTGTCCCTATATTCGGCCAAACATGGGAGTTAGAGATATGGGCCATTCGGCCAACCAAATAATTTGAGAGGGTTCCTTGTGAACCCGAATCCTTACCTTCACACCTTTGGATACTAATCGCAACACCAAACTCCCGACCCATCACTGATTCCATGAATCGGCAATCAATAAGTTAGTAGCCTTCGCTTAAACGAATACCAAATAACTAACTAAAGTAGATCTTACCATTACTTACCAAATATTGAATACTAGAGATCGGGCCCGAGTCGATCGCTTTACTTTCCCGAGTACCTAGAAGAAATCTGTTACCACTCGCTTAGAAGCCTTGCTAACCACCATTAAAATTGGCACTTACCCCCTTAATGGAAATCGGCAAGAGACTAAGAAGAGAACCATGGGGGTTTCGGCTAGTGTCCCTTACCTTCTTAAACTGATTGGAAGAAGAGTCCCTGAGAGACTTAGGTCACCTTTAGTATTCGGCCCAGGGTCGCCCCAAAAAGAAGAAATTTCGGCACTTCAAGAGGGGTATTCGGCTATTATAAAAGAGAAAAAAAATAATGGAGAGGAAGAGGTGATAAGAATTTCGGCAAAAGGGGTTTGAAAGAATGAGAAAATAAAAGAAAAATAAGAAGGAGAAGGGTTAGGATTTTCGGCTCAACAAAGATGGAAAAAGAAAATCAAGTGGTCAATTGGTGTTTTTATAGGCCAATCGACACCCCCCTTCGAAGCTTGCCGTCCACTTCTCTTTGAAGTGTTTAAATTTCGGCAAACACCTACAATCTCTCTTGGCCACTCAATTGATTTAATTCAAATAATTTGAATACTAATCAAATAGTAATTCATAATATCCTTGATTATCACTGATTATCCTTAGATAAAAATCTATTAATTCCCAAATAATCAAATGATCTCTTAATAATCCATTTAATAATATCTCTTATTATCTCTATTATCTAAATAAATAATAAAAAGAGTCTGAAAAGAGAAGAACTCTCCTCCTATTGCCATCCACTTAAAGAGCAAAAAGGAGAATTTTGTGACTCGAACCAAGGTTTCCCTTCCCCTTGATGGCGTCACATGTAGCCCCTAAGTGGCCCTCCCTTGCCACTTTACCAAGCTGATTTTTATGTCAGAAATCCTTCATTTATTCTTATAACCCCCTCTTGCTAAGGCTCCCTGCCTTTAAAGTTCAAAAGAATGAAATTTTCTACTAAATCGAGCCTACTCAAGACCCTTAATTATCCTTTAATAATCCATAAATAATATCACAGTGGTTCAAACATAAGAAAATAATTTAATTCCAAATAGCCCCATTTTTAGGATGTTACAGTTCTACCCCCTTAAAATAATTTCGTCCTCGAAATTACCCGATCGTAAGAGGTGGGGTATTGTCGTTGCCGAATCACGCCCTCGGGTTCCCACGTAGCTTTCTCTGTACTCATGGTTCCGCCATAGCACTTTCACTAAGGGCACCGACTTCCTTCAGAAACCTTCACATCTCGATCTAAGATCCAACCGGTTCTTCTTCAAAAGATAAATCCGAGTTCACCTCATCTGCATCGCACAACGTGCGTGCGAAGATCTCGACCGATACCGCCTCAACATCGATACATGAAATACGCCATGGATCTGATTCAGTTCTGCCGGCAACTCTAGCTGATAAGCTACTGGTCCTACTCGCTTTACAACTGTATATGGCCCCTAAGTGGCCCTCCCTTGCCACTTTACCAAGCTGATTTTTATGTCAGAAATCCTTTATTTATTCTTATAACCCCCTCTTGCTAAGGCTCCCTGCCTTTAAAGTTCAAAAGAATGAAATTTTCTACTAAATCGAGCCTACTCAAGACCCTTAATTATCCTTTAATAATCCATAAATAATATCACAGTGGTTCAAACATAAGAAAATAATTTAATTCCAAATAGCCCCATTTTTAGGATGTTACAGCCATCCTCTACACATCACCCGTACCAGCCAATCACACCGTGGGGATTACTAAATCGACCGTCTATCCGCTACACACCATTGAAGGCAGTCGCTGCAGACGACTTGCACATCGCCCTTATAAATTGTAGCATAGCCACCAGATAATGTGACAGAGTCACCAGATAACAATATGTGACATAAGTCACCACATTCGATTATGTGACATGAGTCACGGATATTGTGGTAAAAACCACCGTATCACTTCCCTTTTCAATATCACCCATATGCCCATGCATAATACAAAACATGCAAGAATCATGCCATATACCTTATTCCATATTCATAACAATTCACATATGTGCCATATTCCAAATGTTCATAACATTTATTAATGTAATATCAAAGGTTAAGTACCTGAATACTCTGTACCATTGTATCGTACCTTTAGCCACATTCTTAACTCATATTTTCATTAACACATATATTAAATCAATACCATAAATCTATCAAGAATTAGTGTGGGGCTACACACCTGGTTACTATCGTGTTCACTGAAATCCCGAAAGTCTACCGAACAGATTGTACTCCTCCTAATAAATCAATGTCAGAATCGGCTAGTCACTAACCCTTAATATGGCCTTGGCCGAATGTTCATACTCCCTTACCTTGTGGATCTAAATCCCGAAAATAGTCACTTGGCTATGGAGATGTCGAAATCCTACATGATATATGTTAGGGTCAGCCTTTTGTACAAGATCTATGAAAATGGCCCTTGGCCAAATACCACACATGGCTTACCTTGGCTCTTGAAATCCCGAAGACCTCCCCCCTTGTAGTCGACAATAATTAGAATCCCGAAACCCTCCTTTAGAGTTTCGGCCATAGAGCAACAATGTGGTTAAAATCTTGATTTCGACAGCCAGAGAAAGAAAAAGAATAGTAAATCGACATAGAAGAGGTCCTTACCGAAAAAGAAAGACCAAACGCAAATGGTCAACACCCTCCAAGGAATCGACAAGAAGATCTTGAAGTAGCGAACTTGGTTCAAATGAGAAAGATGATAGGATCTTGGTGCTTAGGAGTAATCGGTTTCAATGGGTGTCAATGAAGTGATCGGCTTAGAAAAGAATAGCAAAGGGTTATAGATTCGGCTTGATCAATTGAAGAGAAAGGAAAAAGAACACAAGTTGTATTCTTTGGGATTTTCGGCACAAATGAGAAAGATGAGAAGAGAAGCAATTTCGGCACACCTATCCCACTATTACCAACCGAAAATACCATCAAAGGAAGTCCCTAGGCCGACCAACTCTCTTCCCTCTTATCAGCTTCTTTCTTTTTCTCCCATTTCCTCTCTTCTTTACCCATTTAAAATAATTTAAATAAAAAAACAATTATCTCCTCCCTTTAGCTGAATTTTAAAAGGAATTTAATCACATCTAAAGCTCATCCCCTCAGTCTGCCAATGCCATCCACCACTGCCCATCTTTGCTGCAAAATAAAACTCCTAATTGCGTCCCTTGCTGCTCGAACCTAGGCCCCCTTGCACTGCTTGTGGCATCACTTACTAAGGCTTTAAGTGGCGCCTCCTTGCCACTTTAACAAGCCCATTTTTGTGTCTAATTTCCCCTATAAATTTTCTTAAGGCCTATCATGCTTAGTTCCCCCTTTAGGACTTAAAACCTAATATTTTCTAAGGCATTGTCCTACATTCTAAAGTTCCCGAAATTTATAAAACACACTCAACATACACATAGACATGGTTCCACATTTATTTAAGTAAAAATGCACAACCCCTAAATCCCGGATATTACAGTTCTACCCCCTTTAAAATAATTTCGACCTCGAAATTACCTGGCTAAAATAAGTGAGGGTATTGCTATTGCATTGCTTCTTCCGGCTCCCACGAAGCTTCTTCCGATCCATGGTTACGCCATAACACTTTGACCAGAGGAACTGATTTCCTTCGCAACACTTTCACATCCCGTTCCAAAATCTGAATCAGCTCTTCCACGTAAGGCAAATCTGATCTCAGCTCTACCTCCTCAACTGGCAATATATGAGATGGATCCAATTGGTAACGACGTAGCATAGAAACATGGAATACACCGTGCATCTGCTTCAACTCCGGAGGCAACTCTAACTGGTATGCCCCTGGTCCAACTCGCTTCAATACCCGATAAGGTCCTATAAACCTGGGACTTAACTTCCCTTTGCGACCAAATCTCATAACCTTCTTCCATAGCGAAACTTTAAGAAACACTTGATCTTCCACAGCAAATTCTATTTCCCTGCGCTTAAGATCTGCGTACGACTTTTGCCTATTAGATGCTTCCTTCAACCGTGCTCGAATTACCTCAACTTTCTCCTCGGATTCTGCCACAATCTCTGGACCCAAAACTTGAAGTTCCCCTAATTCCGTCCAACACGTAGGAGTGCGACATTTCCGTCCATACAGCGCTTTATACGGTGCCATCCGAATACTGGCTTGATAGCTGTTATTATATGCAAATTCCGCTAAAGGCAAATATTCTTCCCAACTTCCTCTGAAGTCTATCACACAGCCCCTCAACATATCTTCCAACACTTGGATCACTCGCTCAGATTGACCGTCCAACTGTGGATGAAATGCCGTAGTGAAATCCAATCTGGTGCCTAAAGCTTGATGTAGTGCTTTCCAAAACTGAGACGTAAATCTTGGATCCCTATCTGAAATAATCGACACCGGCACTCCATGCAACTCACAATTTCTGCCACATACAACCTCGCCAACCTCTGCAGAGAATAGTCAACCCCACTGGTATGAAATGCGCGGACTTTGTCAATCGATCCACTATCACCCATACCGAGTCCTTCTTAGTAGGCGTAAGGGGAAGCCCACTAACGAAGTCCATGGTGATTCTTTTCCACTTCCACTGCAGAATCTTTATCAGCTGAAGCAATCTTGAGGGAACTTGGTGTTCAGCCTTGACTTGCTGACATGTTAAGCACTTCCCTACAAATTCGATAACTTCTCTCTTAAGACCAGGCCACAAAAACTGTTCTGTAGATCCTTGTACAACTTACTACCTCCAGGATGCATAGCATAAGGGCTACTATGCGATTCCCGAAGAATTCTCTGCCTTAACTCCTTATTCTTAGGCATACAGACCTTACCCTTGAAACACAATACTCCATCGCTATTAACACCATAGTTTTTCAACTCCCCACTCTGCACTTGCCGCAACTTAGCACTTAAATCATCATCTGTCAATTGTTCTTCTTTTACCTCATTCAACCATGTCGGCTTGACTTGCAACTCTGCTAACAAACTACCATCGTTATACAAGCTAAGATGTGCAAACATCGCCCTCAAATCCGACACTACTTTTCGACTTAGGGCATCTGCCACTACATTCGCCTTGCCCGAGTGATACTCTATAGAACAATTGTAGTCTTTCAGCAACTCCACCCACCTTCGCTGTCTCAGGTTCAGCTCTTTCTGAGTCAGCAGATACTTAAGGCTCTTGTGGTCTGTGTAAATCACTGACTTTTCTCCATACAGGTAGTGCCTCCGTACCTTAAGAGCAAAGACCACCGCCGCCAATTCCAAATCATGCGCCAGATAGTTAACCTCATGTGGCCTTAATTGCCGAGACGCATAAGTGACTACCTTCCCGTCCTGCATCAATACGCATCCTAATCTTGTGTGAGAAGCATCACAGTACACCACAAAATCTTTCCCTGCCTCGGGTTGAATCAAAACCGGAGCTTCAGTCAAGACCCTCTTAAGCTTCTCAAAGCTCTCCTGTTGCTTATCTGTCCATACGAAAGGTACTTCCTTTCTCAACAACTTTGTCAAAGGTGCGACTATTGATGAGAACCCTTCTACGAACCTTCTGTAATAGCCTGCCAACCCCAATAAACTACGAACCTCAGCCACAGACTTAGGTGGTTTCCAATCTAACACAGCCTCGATCTTCTGAGGATCCACCCTTATTCCTTCTGCAGACACCACATGTCCTAAAAACGCATCTTCCTTCAGCCAAAATTCACACTTGCTGAATTTGGCATATAGCTTCTTTTCCCTTAACACTTGTAGCACTATCCGGAGATGCTCATCATGTTCTTCCTCAGACTTGGAATACACTAGAATGTCGTCGATGAACACAACGACGAACCGATCCAAATAAGGTTGGAAAACCTGATTCATCATATCCATGAACGCGACTGGGGCGTTCGCAACCCGAACGGCATTACTAAGAACTCATAATGGCCGTATCTTGTCCGGAAAGCTGTCTTATGGATATCTGCTTCCTTCACCTTAAGCTGATGATATCCAGACCGTAAATCTATCTTTGAGAATACCGCTGCCCCCTTAAGCTGATCGAATAAGTCGTTTATCCTTGGCAAAGGGTACTTGTTTTTGATGGTCAGCTTATTCAACTGACGATAATCTATGCACATACACATAGTTCCGTCCTTCTTCACAAACAAGACCGGTGCTCCCCATGGAGACACACTGGGTCAGATAAACCCATGATCAAGCAACTCTTGAATTTGAGCCTTAAGCTCAACCAACTCTTTTGGTGCCATCCTGTACGGAGCAATTGACAAAGGAGCTGTACCTGGCAGTAAGTCAATTTCGAACTCCACCTCCCTGTCCGGGGGTATCCCAGGTAACTCTTCTAGAAAAACATCCACAAATTCCCTTACTATTCTAACTCCACTTACTTCCCCTTCTTTTGCATCCATCGCACTGACGAAGGTCAAAAATGCCTTGCACCCTTTCCGAACCATCTTTTCAGCCTTTAATGCGAAGACGACGTTAGACAAATAGTTTCTTCTTTCCCCTATCATAATTATCTCTTCATTCTCTGGGGTCCTTAACTCCATTTGATTAGCTGCGCAATCCAATTTAGCCCGATGTTCCACTAGCCAATCCATACCAAGAATGAGATCAAATTCTCCGAAAGGTAGTTCCATCAAGTCGGCAGGAAATACCACTCCCTCAATCTCTAGAGGTACACTCCGAAATATCTTATTCACCACTACAGTTTGACCTAACGGGCTTACTATAGTCATTTCCCTATCAGACCGTTCAGAGGCTATGCCTAGTGTTTTAACTACTCTACATGCAACATAGTCGAGCCAACATCAATTAAAGCAAAGTAAGGCTTGTCAGCTATAAGGAACATACCGGTTATAACGTCCGGCATGCTCTCCATCCTCCTCCTCCGTGATCGCATACACCGCACTGGCCGTTTTACCTCAGATACCAACACCTCTGCCCGGTGTTCCCCGTCCTCTTCTAGAACCATTACCTCTGCCAATCGGACCACGACCTCGCGGTAGCTGCTGTCCACCTCTTCCAGCCTGATTAAAACCTTGACCTGTTGGTTGGCTCCCGTCGATTTTCATAGGACAGTCCTTAATCATGTGTTCCCTGCACCCGCACTTAAAGCATCCCCCTGTCTTCTTCCAACACTCTCATAAGTGCATCTTCCCACACTGAGCACAAGTACGACATCGCCTCCAAATAACAACTGTTGACATCGCGACCCATCAACTCTAGGCCTCTTTTGAACATTCCCAAATGACCCTGATGATCCAAAACCTCTCTTTTGCCTATTCTCGATCCAGATTACGTCTCACAGAGTCCTTAATCCTTCGGCTACCTTAGCCTTCTCCACCAACACGGCAAAAACTCCCGCTCCTGGCGTGGAGCTATCAACAACCTCGTGTCATCCTCGCCGTCCTCAAACCGGACACATCGCTCATGCTCGTAGCCACGATCCTCGAGCATACCGGCTCAACGTTAAGAATTCCGCCTCGTACTCGCTATGCACTTATTCCTTGAACCAAATTTCAAGAAATGCCTTTCTCTGCGCATCAATATAACTAGTACCAACATACTTCTTCTGATATGCCGCCTTAAAATACTCCCAAGTGAGTTCCTCAGCTGTAGCACCATCCCGAACTGTGAGCCACCATTGATATGCCTCATCGCAAAGTAGCGACACCATTCCTTTCAGTTTCTCCCTAGCAGTCAGATCCAGCTCGTCCATAATTCGCTCGGTCTCCTCCAACCAATACTCAACTGTACTAGACGCCACACCAGATACACCTCGGAATACCTCAGCTCTATTGGCTCGAAGTCACTCGGGTACAGATTTCCGAGCTCCCATACCTCCACCTGCTCCAGCCACCATCTCTAGAACCCGCAGCACCGCCTGCGATACTGCATCATCCCCTGTCTGATCCTGATGCTCAATACCAGCAGCTGGTGGTGGGGGTGGTGGTACCTCATTCTCGGACCCTTGACCAGACCTAACGGGTTCCGATACGGTCATTCTGCCTCTACCACGCCCTCGCGCATTACGACCACGTCCCCTAGAGCTCATATCTACGATCGCGATTTAATCTGATTTAAAAAGTTTTATTCATTAGTCATTGTTCCACTGATTACCCGCGAAGAAGTTTTATGAAAAGAAGTTTAGTAGTAGTTCTTTCGATCATTTCAGAGTTTTCATTTCAAGTCTTCTACCCTAATTCAGAGAAATACATTCATTCAAAGAGTACCTACCACACACATTCACCACTGTACACTTTTGTCCGCTCCATTCCTGTGGGTATCTTCGTAATTTGTCCTATAGGGGTATTTTGGTAAATTTCCAAATCAGGGTATCTTGATATTTCAAAAAATAGGGATTTTTGGTATTTTTGTAAAGTAAGAATATCTTAGAAAAAATCGAGGGTAGTATGGTAATTTTATAAACCCAGGGTATTTGGGTAATTTTGTAAATCGGGAATATTTTTGAAAAATTTTTAAAATAATTTTTACAATTCAAAGGGGCAATTTGATGATTTTTGAAACTAGGGTTTTTATAAAATAGTATGGCTAGTCCCTTTTGGCTTTTAATTATTGAGTTTAGCCTGTGAATGAGTCCTCTTGGTTAGGGTGAACCGTCACTACGCACCAGGTAGGATTCGAGCGAAGAGGAGGTGAGTCACTAGGATCGCTTAAATACCGTGCTCTCCTCAATCCAATCCTGACATGCGCACAATGGTTGCCACACCCTAACTTGGCGACTTACTCACAGGTTTGTTTGGTTAAGTCTTAAAGTTTTATGTAATTCTGTGTTGGAGTAAGCTAATCCTAGGGTTCAATAACTTAATATACTAATCTTCGTTCCCGTTATACCCACATACAAATCATACCATAAATCATACAACATTTAGTGGTACTTACCTTATGGACTTCGAGTCGGAGACTTAGGTGCCATGCCAATCACACCGTGGGGATTACTAAATCGACCCTCCATCCGCTACACACCATTGAAGGCGATCATTGCGCATTTACTTTGCACATCGCTCTTATAAATTGTGGCATAGCCACGGATAATGTGACAGAGTCACCAGATAACAATATGTGACATAAGTCACCACATTCGATTATGTGACATGAGTCACTGGATATTGTGGTAAAACCACGGATCACTTCCCTTTTCAATATCACCCATATGCCCATGCATAATACAAAACATGCAAGAATCATGCCATATACCTTATTCCATATTCATAAGAATTCACATATGTGCCATATTCCAAATGTTCATAACATTTATTAACGTAATATCAAAGGTTACGCACCTGAATACTCTGTACCATTGTATGGTACCTTTAGCCACATTCTTAACTCATATTTTCATTAACACATATATTAAATCAATACCATAAATCTATCAAGAATTAGTGTTGGGCTACACACCTGGTTACTATCGTGTTCACTGAAATCCCGAAAGTCTACCGAACAGATTGTACTCCTCCTAATAAATCAATGTCAGAATCGGCTAGTCACTAACACTTAATATGGCCTTGGCCGAATGTTCATACTCCCTTACCTTGTGGATCTAAATCCCGAAAATAGTCACTTGGCTATGGAGATGTCGAAATCCTACATGATATATGTTAGGGTCAGCCTATTGTACAAGATCTATGAAAATGGCCCTTGGCCGAATACCACACATGGCTTACCTTGGCTCTTAAAATCCCGAAGACCTCCCCCCTTGTAGTCGACAATAATCAGAATCCCGAAACCCTCCTTCGGGGTTTCGGCCATAGAGCAACAATGTGGTTAAAGTCTTGATTTCGACAGCCAGAGAAAGAAAAAGAATAGTAAATCGACATAGAAGAAGTCCTTACCGAAAAAGAAAGACCAAACGCAAATGGTCAACACCCTCCAAGGAATCGATAAGAAGATCCTGAAGTAGCGAACTTGGTTCAAATGAGAAAGATGATAGGATCTTGGTGGTTAGGAGTAATCAGTTTCAATGGGTGTCAATGAAGTGAACTTTCGGCTTAGAAAAGAATAGCAAAGGGTTATAGATTCGGCTTGATCAATTGAAGAGAAAGGAAAAAGAACACAAGTTGTATTCTTTGGGATTTTCGGCACAAATGAGAAAGATGAGAAGAGAAGCAATTTCGGCACACCTATCCCACTATTACCAACCGAAAATACCATCAAAGGAAGTCCCTAGGCCAGCCAACTCTCTTCCCTCTTATCAGCTTCCTTCCTTTTCTCCTATTTCCTCTCTTCTTTACCCATTTAAAATAATTTAAATAAAACAACAATTATCTCCTCCCTTTAGCCGAATTTTAAAAGGAATTTAATCACATCTAAAGCTCGTCCCCTCAGTCTGCCAATGCCATCCACCACTGCCAATCTTTGCTACAAAATAAAACTCCTAATTGCGTCCCTTGTTGCTCGAACCTAGGCCCCCTTGCAGTGCTTGTGGCGTCACTTATTAAGGCTTTAAGTGGCGCCTCCTTGCCACTTTAACTAGCCCATTTTTGTGTCTAATTTCCCCTATAAATTTTCTTAAGGCCTATCATGCTTAGTTCCCCCTTTAGGACTTAAAACCTAATATTTTCTAAGGCATTCTCCTACATTCTAAAGTTCCCGAAATTTATAAAACCCACACAACATACACATAGACATGCTTCCACATATATTTAAGCAAAAATGCACAACCTCTAAATCCTGGATATTACATCACAGGTATGTTAGCGAATCTAATAGAAATCTAAAGAAACCCCTTACCTTGAAATCCTGAAATTAACGATAAGGTTTTTTTCAAATCCTGGAATGCCGCCCAAAACGCAAGAAGAGAGAAAGAATTAGTCTCAACCGACAGCCTTAACAAACCAAGTGGCCATTCTGCCTTGTCTCTTAAAAATCGAAAGAGAATTTTAAGAGATAGGAAAATCGGCACTCACCTTAACACAAAGAATTCGACTACCCCTTAGAGATTCCGGCTTTTTGAGAAGATCAGAAGGAAAGTTGATAGGAAGGAGTCTATGTAGATTTGGCTTTTAATGGAGAAATCGACAAAAGGGAATAGGGGTATTCGGCTATGGAGATGAGAAGGGAGTTCAGGGTTTCGACTTTTGAAAGAAAAGATGTTGAGAAAATTGGGAGGTTTTGGCTTCTGAAGAAATCAAAAGAAAAGAAATTGCAGAGGAAGATTGAGAATTTCGGCACAGGGAAAGAAGAAAAAATAGGGTTCCAAATGCCGGAATTGAAAAGGTACTACCCCTATTTATAGAGAATTTTGGCACTTACTTATCAAATCCCGGAAGGCCCTTCCTGATAACTAAAAATTAAACAAATAATTGGGAAAATTCGGCACCCCCTATGGCAAATAGAAACAGATTTCTTCCCCCCTCTTAGAGTCAAAATTTTGGCCACCACCTAGCCTTGTAGATAACTTCTTGATTCTTTCCTTATCCTCATCTAACTACTCATCCACAGTGTCATGGATAACACTACCTCTTCCTTCCTTTATCAGCACATTATCCACCTTATTATCACATTAAATAAATTCCTAAATTTAAGCATCATTGCCGAACTCCACTATCGCTTTATAAATGCCGAAAATATTTAAAATAAAAGGTACCAAAGCGACTCAACCTTGGACCTTCAATTGACGCCAACTTCCATCCCTCTAACTGGCGCCATTTTACCACTGGGCCACAAGCCCATTTGTGTTTTAAAACACAGCTAATATCTGTTATGCCCTAACTTAACAAGCTTTCCACTAAAGTGTTCAAACAAGAATTTTAACTACAGCCTCGGCCCAAATCTGAGCCCATTTTGAACCCCTAATACTCAACTTAACTCATTACACATATTCACCCTTTAAACGCATAGGCCCATTAATTCAGGATGTTACAGGAGGGCATAGAGTGGACTGACAGAGGCGTGGAAACGACGCATGGTCGTGGAGGGAAAATGCACAAGTGTGTGGATCTCGCATGGGCATGGTCTGCGTGTAAAATAAAGGAGAAAGGAGGAAGGGAATGAGGAAAAAGGGAGAGGAGAAAGGCTGGGGGGTGTCGACGGTGGTGGCCGGACTGAGTAGGGGAGAAGGAAAACGGCTAGGGTTTTGGGGAAAGGATTTGGGGAGAAGATGAATAGTAAGGTTGTTTAAATAGGACACTGGGCACACGGTCAGTGGCCACGCCCGTGGGGTCTTTTTTAGCCCGCGTGATTCGTGAATTTTAAAATTGGGCGTGTCTGAATCGTGTTCCACGCCCGTGTCCCATGGGTGTGTTGTGTGACACGGCTGAATCGCACGGCCATGTACATCTTCGTTCGCTTCTCCCACGCCCGTGCATAAAATCATACGCCTGTGTTCGTTAATCAGTATCGACCACGGCTTTGAGGCACGAGCGTGTCGCACGCCCGTGTCATTTACTCAGAATCGACCACGGTCGCCTCGCACGACCGTGGCCCTTTTATCGCATCCCGTGTTGGGGAAAATTTTTTCTTCCTTGAATCGCATGGCCTCCACCACGCCTATGTCTCTTCCCGTGGTTTACACACGGCCATAGACACGCCCGTGTGCTATACTGTACGGATGAGAAATCCTGCGTCTCTTAAATTGGTTAGTTCTTATTTAGATGCTAAAACTAAAAATCTGGATGTTAGTGATATTAGTACTCGGGTTGCCTCCCGAGAAGCGCTCGTTTAAAGTCTTAAGCTAGACTTACCCTATTTTTATTCCTAAATGAAGGTTCACGGAGCTGAAGCTCCTCTCTCATATCCCTAAAATCTTCACCATTACAAATTTTTAGTCGCTGACCATTTACCTTGAATATGCCACGAGTCGGATGAGTTAGCTCAATTGTGCCGTAGGGAAAAATAGTTTTGATTACGAATGGACCTGACCATCTTGATTTCAGCTTTCCAGGAAACAATTTGAGCCTGGAATTGTATAGTAGAACTAGATCTCCTACTTCAAATTGCTTCAGTTGCTTTAAACGAGCATCATGGCGTTGCTTTGTTGCCTCCTTATATAGAGGTGAGTTCTCGTAGGCATTAGCTCGCCATTCATCTAGCTTGTTTAACTACATCATTCTCTTCTCATCTGCAGGTTTAAGATCGTAATTTAATAATTTTATAGCCCAAAAAGCTTTATGCTCTAATTCAAATGGTAAATGACAACTTTTTCTGTAGACAAGTCTATATGGGGATGTTCCTATGGGGGTTTTAAATGCTGTTCTATAGGCCCATAAAGCATCGTTTACTTTTAATGCCCAATCTTTCCTATTTGATTCAACTGTTTTCTCTAGAATACGCTTAAGCTCTCGATTTGCTACTTCCACTTGTCCACTAGTTTGAGGGTGATAAAGGGTAGCTGTTCTGTGGTGTACTCCATATTTCTTTAACACATTGTCAAATTAATTATTACAAAAATGATATCCCTATCACTATAATTGCTCTGGGTGTTCCAAATAGAGAGAAGAGTTTCTTAAGAAATCTGACTACCATTCTGGCATCATTAATAGGTAAAGCTTGAGCTTCCACCCATTTTGACATATAGTCCACGACTACTAAGATGTATTTATTCCCAAATGAGCTAGGGAATGGGACCATAAAATCAATACCCCATACATCGAATATTTCACATGATAGCATATATGTTTGAGGCATTTCATCACGTTTAGAGATATTACCTGTTCTCTGACATTTATCACACGAAGCAACATACCTGTTAGCGTCTTTGAATAGGGTGGGCCAATAAAAACCTGATTCGAACATTTTATGTGCTATCTTGATCCTACTCTAATGTCCTCCTGAAGTGTAACACCCCTATCCCGTGTCCGTCGTCGGATTAAGGTTAGGAGCGTTACCGGACAGATCAGAAATATTCACATACAAAATCATACATTCAATCATTATTTTCAGACATAATGTCCCTTAAACGAGTCCTCGAGACCTTAATCATGCTTAGAAGTCGAGTCGGGACTAAACTGAAACACATATGAAATTTCATGAAAATTTTAAACTTTTCTAAAATACAAGGGAGACACGCTCGTGGGAGGAGACCGTGTCCCTCCACGGCTTCTAGACACCCCCGTGTGTCCTTTTCGTGCCTATATACTAACTTGGTTCCCACGGCCACTAGACAAGGCCGTGTGTCCTAACCGTGGTCCTATACTGACTTCCCCAACATGACCGCCAAACACGCCCGTGTTAAGCCCATGTTGTTTTTAAGCTACATTCTGCCAATTTACCCACGGTCTTAGGCACGCCCGTGTGTCGCAACCGTGTGACATTATAGGCCATCTACAAGGCCAAAATGCCACCCATAAGGGTCAAACTGATAATCAACCTATATCATCTCATTTCATTCACCTATGACCATCAAAACATACCAAATAGCCAACCAAATCATGCATATTTGTCAACTAAGGTAATCACACTACAATCCATTCAATATTCATTCAATCTAGCCATTCAAACCAATTCCAAACATACCAATTTGCATGATTAAATCACAATTATGCCCAAACATCATTCATCTATAAACTTACCATATCAACCATGTCATATATCAACTAATCATGTTAAAACAACTTTTCAATTCACATTCATCTAAGCATGATACCAAAACATAACTAGCCAAATCACATGGCTAAGTTCACTTTACAAATCATAACAAGTACTAGCCTATACATGCTATAACTAGCCATATACAATATCAAAATGTACTAAAATAAGTTCTATAGTGTGATGACGATCCAAGACGGTCCCGAGCCTTCAGTAGCTTTGATGACCTAAAAACAGAAGAAACGCACACAGAGTAAGCTTTTCAAAGCTTAGTAAGTCAATATACAAACAAACTTAATATGTAAAGCATGTGAACATATAATCACATTGGCACTTTTCTTCTACAAGCAAATTTCTCACATAAATACTTTGATTCATATTCTTGGCCAAATTTGCCATATTTGTCAATTTAAGAACCATATTCACATAACTTTCTAAACCATCATACAAATCCACATAGTAGATCACATAGTCACTTACCTTGTATACACTTTTGGTATAAAATCAACGTACCTGAATCGGACATTCATTACTTAACTTATTAAAACTCAGATTTGCCATCCGTATCTCAGACTTGCCCGTTGAACCATAAGGAATCCAGTAGGATATTTCAAAAGCTCAGAATAGTAGTACAATGCCATCGTCCCAGACGAGGTCTTACATGTACTCAGATATCGATGCCACTGTCCCGGACAGGGTCTTACACGAATCAAAACGATGCCAATGTCCCAGACATGGTCTTATACGTAAAGATCATAGTGATGCCAACGTCCCAGACGTGGTCTTACACATAACCAGATATTGATGCCACTGTCCCGGACAGGGTCTTACATGAATCTCCATTCAATGTCGATGTCCCAGACGTGGTCTTACATGATAAAAACAGAACAGATATATATGACGTGACTTAGCCAATCCTATCTATTCTTAGGTTCGTACGGAGCTTCTCAGACTTAGTTACTATGTCAAACTTATCTCGGAATTCAAATACATAACATCACATAGATATTCATTATCCACAATAATCATGAGAACATTTACAATTTCATATAAATGCGTTTATTTGCATAGTGACTTACCTCGGATTCGGTTTATCGGAATAGAAACGGCTACTCGTTTACTTTTGCCTTCCCACGATCTAAATCTGTTTTCCTTGGTTCTTGATCTAAACATATTCAGAATTAACCCTTTTATTCACTAATCTATTCAATTCAATCCAAGGACACTCATTTAGGCTATTTGCAAATTAACCCTCAATTTTTCACATTTAGACAATTTAGTCCATTTTTCTCAAAACATCAAATTCACAAAAATCCACTTATACACAAGCTTGGCCGAATATATACACATCACATACAAGCCCACATTTTTTATCAAATTCACAATTTAGTCCCTCAATTTGCCATTTTCTCAATTTAGCCCTATTTAGCTAAATTCATCAAAAATTCAAGAATAAAGTATGTTCATCAATTACATATCTATCATTTAACACCATAAAACATCACAAAACTCAACATAGCATCAATGGCATTTTACACAAACATCATCATTCCATGAAATTGAGACATGGGTTTTAAAGCTCTCGAAGCAACGATTGCAAAAACGTAGAAATTATCAAAAACCGACCGAAAACATACCTTGAATTAGACCAAACTATGGCCGAACCCTTGCCTAAATTCTTCTTTTCTTTCTTTGCTTATTCGACACAAAGATGAGCATTATCTCATCATTTTATTGTTTGTTTTATTATTACTAACATTTTATTATTCAATTACTAAAATATCCATTCCATTAGTAAATAAAACAAACATGTTATAAGGGCATATATGACTTTCATTCATCCATTATCTCAAAGATGGCTTATTTGCCATTTAAGGCTTCCATCTTTACAAAGCCACAACACTTTAGTACTTTAGCTAATAGCAAGCAGCTTTCACATTTAATGCAATTTTATCCTTTTGTCAAATTAACCACACAGACTGTCAAATTAGTTTACGAAAATTTAAAACATGCTTAGTCACATATCCACGACACAGAAAATAATATTAAAATATTATTTAGAATCGGATTTGTGGTCTTGAAACCACTGTTCCGACTAGGGTATAAACCAGACTGTTACATGAAGGTCCTGAATGGAAATGTCTAGGATTTTGCTTGCTTCTGCCTTTGTAACACATCTCCGAATTACTTAATTTGCACATATACGGAAAGAAAAAGGTCCTCCTAAAAATAGTTTTCACATTAGCAAAGAATCGCTTCTTTTGATGATGTGTTAACCTTTTTGGTAGGATATTAGCAGCTAAGTAATTTGCAATGTCTGCAAACCAAGGTACCTCGGAGTCGGATATAGCAAATAGTTGTTCTTCAGGAAATGAGTAATTTATCTCACTCTCATCGAGTTCTTTGATATGCGGATTTTCAAGCATAGAAAGATGATCTACCGCAATATTTTTAGCTCCTTTCTTATCTTGAATTTCTAAATCAAATTCCTGTAAGAGTAAAATCCATCTTATATCAGATTTAGTTAAAAGATAACGAAGAGCTAAATGGTCAGTGTAAACGACGCCTTCAGATAATATCAAATACTGTCTAAATTTATCAAATGCAAAAACCACGGCTAACAATTCTTTTACTGTGGTGGTGTAATTTTCATGTGCGGCGGTCAATGTTTTGCTAGCATAATAGATTGGTTGAAAATGCTTGTCTCTTCGCTCTCCTAAAACTGCATCTATTGCAAAGTCACTCACATCACACATTAGTTCAAAGGGTAAATTCCAATCATGTGCAATTATAATTGGAGCATTTATCAATTTATTTTTGAGTGTATTAAATGCATCTAAACATTCCTGATCAAAATCGAAAGGCATATCTTTTTCTAGTAGTTTTGTTAAAGGCTTAGCTATTTTAGAAAAATCCTTACTAAATCTTCTATAAAATCCGGCATGTCCTAAAAATCCTTAATAATTTTTTCTATGATTTCAACTTTTGCTTTATCAACCTCAATTCCTTTACTAGAAATTTTGTGGCCTAACACAATCCCCTCTCAAACCATAAAGTGACACTTTTCCCAATTAAGCACAAGGTTCGTTTCCTCACATCTCATTAGAACTCGTTTTAAATTTTTAAGGAAAAGATGGAAAGAATTACCAAATACTGAAAAGTCATCCATAAATACCTCCATAATATCTTCCACGAGTTCATCAAAAATGGCTAGCATACAGCACTGAAAAGTAGTAGAAGCATTACATAATCCAAAAGGCACTCTACGATAAGCAAACGTACTGTATGGACATGTAAATGTTGTCTTTTCTTGATCCTTAGGAGCTATTTGGATTTGGAAATAGCCAGAGAGTCCGTCTAGGAAGCAGTAGTACATATGCCCAGGTAATCTTTCTAACATCTAATCAATAAAGGGTAAAGGGAAGTGATCTTTTCTCGTAGCGTCATTCAACTTCCTATAGTCAATACAGGCTCTCCAACCTGTGACTGTTCTTGTAGGAATCAATTCATTCTTTTCGTTAGCTACAATAGTTATGCCTCCTTTCTTTGGAACAACCTGCACAAGACTCACCCAAGTACTGTCAGAAATAGGATAAATAATTCCAGCATCTAGAAGTTTAATTACCTCAGCTTTAACAACTTCTTTCATGTTGGGATTCAATCGTCTTTGAGGTTGCACACATGGTTTATACTCATCTTCCATTAAAATCTTATGGGTACAAAATGATGGACTTATCCCTTTAATGTCAAAGATTTTCTAAGCTATGGCTCTAATATGTTCATTTAGTACCTGTAGCAACTCGTCTTTCTCTTTGGGTTCCAGTTCTGAAGAGATGATTACTGGTAGTGTAGAATTATCTCCGAGGAATGCATATTCTATGTGATTTGGTAACTATTTCAATTCCAATTTAGTTGGTTCTTCAATAGAGAGTTTTTGTTTTAGTTCATCGTTTATTTCAATGCCCTCGTCTTTTTTTTGTCTAGGAGAAGATGTGTTAGAATTCAACTCATTGGTATCATTATCTGCCCCATCACCTTGGGTAAGACACAGTTCCAACGTGTCGTCATGGATGATTTCCTGCAAAGAATCTTGAATAAAATGATCAATGGCATCAATAAAATAACAGGAATCATCTTGCTCTCTAGAATATCGCATAGCATCATAAATTTGAAAAATAATTTCATTGTCGCCTACCCTTAGTGCAAGTTTACTATCACCTATATCAATAACAGCCCTGGCAGTAGCTAAAAAGGGGCGTCCCAAAATTAAAGGTACCTCAACATCCTCATCCATGTCAAGCACAACAAAATCAACAGAGAATATAAATTTATCAATTTTTACCAGAATATCTTCAATAATTCCACTAGGATATTTAATAGATCTGTCAACTAATTGAATACTCATCCTAGTGGGTTTTGGTTCCCCAAGACCAAGCTGCTTAAACATTTTATAAGGCATTAAGTTAATACTAGCAACTAAATCAGCTAGTGCTTTCTCAATGTTTAAACTACCAATTAAACAGGGAATAGTGAAACTTCCTGGATCTTTCAATTTAGTTGGTAGCTTATTTTGGAGGATGATTGAACATTCTTCATTAAGTTCCATGGTTGATATCTCTTCAAACTTCCTTTTATTAGTTAGAAGCTCTTTTAGAAATTTTGCGTATGTCGGCATCTGCGAAATAACTTCAACAAAAGGTAAGTTAATATGTAACTGTTTAAAAATTTCAAGAAATTTACCGTATTATGCGTCTAAGCGATTTTTCTTCAACTTTGTCGGATATGGGATCAGTGGTTTATATTCTTCACGTACCGGTGTTACATTCTCGATTTCCTCACCTTTTTCCTTATTAGTTTCTTGTGGCATCTTCTTTTCTGTTTCAACCAATACCTTTCCATTCCTTAATGTTACTGCCTTTACTTGCTCTTGTGGTTTAGGTTTGATATTATTAGGTAAACGACCTGGTTGCCTTTCGGAAACTAACTTGGTCAGCTGTCCTAGTTGATTTTTAAGCTCTTGAATTAATATTTACTTATTATTCAACACCATTTTGGTATTCTAAAAATGAGTTTCTGATGCTGAAATAAACTTTGCTAGCATATCCTCAATGTTCGGCTTTTTCTCTTGCAGGTAGGGTTGCTGTTGGAAGCCTGGAGGGGGTTGTTGTCTCTGATTTCCTGAACCACCCCATGAGAAATTGGGATGGTTCCTCCAACCTGGATTGTAAGTGCTACTATAATAATTATTTTGAGGTCTAGAATTATTACCCATATAGTGAACTTGCTCGTTTTCAGTGTTCGGGTTGTAAGGTGGATATTCTGTATTGCTCATTCCTCCTCCACTCATATCGCACTGCATCACTGGATGTACCTGCCAAGAACCATATAAACCATTAATCTTTTTATTTAACAGTTCTACCTGGTTTAATAGCATGGTCACTACGTCGAGGTTGAAAACACTAGCAGCTTTTGTCAGCTTTGTCCTCATAACTTGCCACTGATAGTCATTCAGTGACATCTCTTCAATAAACTCATAAGCAGCCTCAGGTGTTTTGTTGTTCGGGGTTCTGCCGATGGCTGAATCAATCAACTGCCTAGTTGAGGGGTTCACACCATTGTAAAAGGTTTGAACCTGTAACCACAGGGGTAACCCATGGTGAAGGCACCTTCTCAGTAGATCCTTGTACCTCTCCCATGCATCGTAAAGTATTTCTAAATCCATCTACACAAAAGAAGAGATATCATTTCTCAACTTAGCCGTTTTAGTCGGTAATCGGTCCTTTGTTCCCCTATAGTGATTGATCCTCGTAGAAGAGAATTTAACCATTATTTAGCTTTGTTCCTCAAGGAAAAGGGAAACAACCAAAGATGAATGGCATCATCAAAAATACCATTAATTTTAAAAGTGTCGCATAACTCAAGAAAATTCGCCAAGTGATTGTTTGGATCTTCATCCTGCAAACCATCAAACTGAACAGATTGTTGTATCATCTGAATTGTGTTAGGTTTTAGTTCAAAATTATTTGCAGCTATAGCTGGTCTAACAATACTTAACTCAGTTCCTGTTAAATTAGGTTGAGCATAATCATACATAGTACGAGGAGCAGGATTTTGATTCACCAGGTTTGCGGTAACCATAGGAGGTAGCGGATTGTTATCAGCCATTCCTTTGGTAGTATTGATATCGTCCTCTTGCTCTTCTTCTATGTATTGTAAGCTTCGCGTTATTTCTCTTCTGTTTCTGCGAATGGTACCTTCTATATCGCTGTCAAAAATCAAGGGTCCTGATGGGTTCCTTCTAGTCATAAACTGAAGGTTCCTGCCAGAAGCAAAGAAAGAAAAATTAGTAAATTAAAAATAAGAATGGCTAAAGTAATAAAAATTGAGCGTTCCTAATATTTCAGTTCCCCGGCAACGGCGCCAAAAACTTGATCGTGTCTGAGAGTTTTAATATTTATATAATGAATGATCGAGCCTAGAAACTAACTATCACCACAATTGAGGCAAGCTCACCTATCGAACAGTAGTATAGCTTAGTGGCAAGACCGGAATGTCGAACCCAAGGGAACCAAAAGTACTAGTATTGACTTTGTTTTTTATTATCTAGCCTAAAAATAAAAGTGATTAATGTTTGTCTAATTAATTCCTAAGCTAAGGATGCCAAGACACAGAGAATGAAAATACTCTTGAGAAGACCAATTGATTAAGACAATACCTGAGGAAGAATCTACCTAGACTTCATTTGTTATTTAACACTGATCCAGATGATTTATTCACTTGACTTGATTTGTAGGATTCCCTAATTTATATTAATACCTCTTTCGAGGCTACTAACGTCTAACCCTAGGTTGATTAATTGAAATCTCTTTCTAATTAAAATCCCTAGTGTTGCATTAACTCGATTTATTGACTCCCATATTAGGTTTAACCCTAATCCAGCAGATTTTCGTCGTCCTATCTCTAGGAGTGCGATCAACTCCGCTTAATTATGCTAGATCTACTCTTAAACAAGGACTTTTGCTCCTCTAAATAAACACATCAATACTTGAATCAATATCCTGGAATATCAAAGCAAGAATTAAGAACACATAATTAAGAACAAATCAAGTATTTATCATACAATTCAGAAAACAATAACAAGATCCATCTTAGGTTTCATCCCCCTCAGGTATTTGAGGGGTTTAGTTCATGTTTATAAAAGAATACATCTCAGAAGAAATAATGTAAAAAAATATAAAGAAAAACCCTAAAAACCCTCTGAAGGAAATTGAAGGGAGAATCCTCAGTCTTGAGCGTGATTCCGGCTTCTGAGATGAATCAACTAGCTTTCTTCAAGTAATTCCCTATATTCAGCCCTCTCTAGCTTTGCTCTCCGTCAAAAGCCTTGACAGAGGCCTTTTGTCAAACTCCCTTTTTAGGTTGCCCTCTAGGGTGTTTATATAGGCTTTCAGGATACCTTACTTGGCCCACAAGTATCTTATTCTGAGTGGAATTAAAACGGGTCACGTCAGGGACATGCCCGCGTGGAACGCCCGTTTGAATCAAGCCTAGGGCCGTGTTCAAGTCTGTTAAAGTGGCACGGCTATGTGGTAAACTCCAGGCCGTGTTGATTTCTTACTTTGGCTCATTTTCTCCGTTTTTTTCATCCTCCTATGCTCTTCTAAGTATAAAACATGAAATTAAGGGATTAGGAGCATCAAATTCCACAATTCAAGGGATAAATCATCCAAAATTATGCCAAATGTGGGATTAAAATATGTATATATTACGGTTTATCATGGAGCATATTGAAGATAGCAAATCTTATCTTTCTGAAGTTGTAGTAGAGCAAATTAAAGCTATAAGTCTTTTCTTCCTGAAATTGCAATGGAGTGAATCAAAGCGACAATTCCTATGCCCCTGAAGATGTAGTGGATTGGAATGAAGCTACTTGGCGAGACCGTGAAAAATTGGTCCTTTTATAGTCTTTGCTCTATTCTCGTTACACGACAATGAGCAAAGAGGGGCAGCTGTAATAGCCCATATGTTCCCGGGCCCATGCCATTAAAAAACAAAAAATATTATTTAAAAAATCCCTCTTACAGTCCATTTACAGCCCAAAATAGACTACCCAATACCCCATTACACCCAACCCAACAAGACCCAAAATAAACTAAACCTACGGGGCCCAAAAGGCCCAATACCCAAATTGAATCAGAAGCCTAGGGTTTTTGAAACCCTAGGCGCCGAAGCTCCCAACACAGGCCCCTTGATCGCGCCGCAATCAGCACAGATGGTGCTCCTCACCATCGTGTTTCTTGCCGTTGACATGCAAAAAAAGGAAGGGAAAGACGACATAAGCCAAAAATCCAGCAAAAGAATCAATGTACTTAGGCTATAAAAAGCCGAAAACAGCCAATGTAAATGGGGATTTTTTTTCTTACAAATACAATACAATAAAACAAGAGGTGATTTCTGATTTGATATTTCATTTAATCATTATTGTTGTTTTTGTTTATTTTTTATATACATACAAAATACAGAAGATGATAAAAATTGATTTTAAAAAACAAAAGAAAATAGTTTGTATTTGTTTTTTTATGCAAAGTTGTAACATCCTAAAATCTAGAGGTCTGTAAATTTGTGCAATTGCATGATAGGCTGGTTCTTCTGTTGTTTAAGGGTGTTTAGGGGCCCTAGGGAGGCCAGGGGTCGAGTGTGAGCCCTTGTGGAATTTTGGTTTTTGGGAATTTTAGGAGGGGGGACTGTTGGTGGCAAAGCTTAAGAGAAATTATTAGGTGGATTGCTAACACAAGTTGAGCAAGGGAAAAGGTGGTGTGGCGTCACTTGTAGAAGCAAGAGGGGGTGGGGTTCGAATCCCACATGCTGCAAAATATGGCTTTTATTTTATGCCCAAGATAGAGGAGAGGTGGAGTTGGCATGGGACTCATACCAGGGAGGATTTGAACTGGTCAAATCGATTTAAAGGAATGATGGGGAGTGATTTGGGGAGAGAATCAAGGGATTTTGAGAGTGTGGGTGAGAGTTGGCCGAATATGGGAGTTGTGGGAGGTGAATTTCGGCTATGGGTTGTTTTGGCAAGGAAAATTCGACATTTTGAAGGTAGGTAGCAAAACCGAACCCTTTGAGTGTGTGTGCATTTCGAGTCTTTTCTTCAAAAAGTCTTCTTGACGAGTTGATAGTTTTCTCTTCCTCTTTTTCTCCATTTGGTATTCATGCTTTTTCCTTTTTTGTTACCTAAACATCAGTGAGCCAAAACTTCTCTGCACCTCTCTTTTCATCTACTCTTTTCTACCTTCCTCTTACCATTTGTTCTCTCTTGTGTCACCATAGCCGAACCTCTTCAACACTTCATCTCCTCTTTCTCTGTGCAATTTATCACCTCCTCTCTTGGCCGAATCTGGTGAGTATAGGTTCTTTCCCTTCCTCCCATTTTCTCCTTTGTATAGCCGAATGTATAACCTTCACCTTTTCTTTTGTGTTTGTTTCTCTTCATCACTGTAACCGAAACTCCATCTCCTCTCACTCCTTCTTCTCGCGTTCTTCTCTTGTAGTTGCTTAAACGGGGTTGGCCGAATCTCTCCTTCTCATTCGACTCATCTGTAATCACAAGGTAATGGTAATTCTTTCTCTTCTTTCTTTTTTTTCAGTCTTATGTTGTGCATAGCTGAAGTGGCTATTTCTTTTAATTTTAGTTCTCGATTAATCCCCTCTCTTCTTCTCTCAACATGCCATAGCCGAATCTGTCTTTGTTCGGTTCTCCATTGATCAAGGCCGATTGTAATAGGGATCAAGCAACTCTCTTCTCTGTTCGTTGAATATTCAGATTTTAGGAAGTCGTGGTAAGAGTCGAAACCCCTTGTTAGACAACCGCCATTTCTCACTGTGGTACTTACTGACCGAGATTTCTTCATGGCGGCAAGGAATAACCAGTCTAAGGGGATAACGATAAGGGAGCCTAAGGGGAGTGGACTCGTAGCCCTTGCTCCCAAGTTTAAACGGTGTAGGATGTAAGTGGTTCGGGATTTTCTGCCAGGTTGTGGAAGGGAGTCGACATCCGGTTCGGATAAGCAAATCATAGTTGTTCGCGATAGTGACGGCAAGTGTTAGTAAATCGTTTGTTCAGATGTGGATTAAAGATCTCCCATTTCTTAGTAAATTGTATGATGTGTTGGCATAGGTGACGGCGAGCCGGAGTGTTTAGTTCTCCACGTAATTAGGTGTGTAATCTCACACCGTCACCGAGTAGTTTTGTAATACGCTACAATGTTGGTAGAAAATCGTATCACTGCTATCTGCCTGTTTAATAACCGAAAACTGCATAAAATGGAATAAATCACTTTCACAACTCAAGTGTAAATTCGCTAAAATCAGTGATTCGCCGGCCGATTTACCAAAATGCCCTTAATGGGCCGATTTACCAAAATGCCCTTAATGGGCCGATTTACCAAAATGCCCTTAATGGGCCGATTTACCAAAATGCCCTTAATGGGTCGATTACTGAAATGCCCTTAATGGGCCGATTTACCAAATTGCCCTTAATGGGCCAATTTACCAAAATACACTTACTGGGCCGATTAACCGAAATACCCTTGGGTTGCGAAATTACCAAAATACCCCTAGAGGGTAAATTACCGTTATACCCTTAATTATGGTTGGTTGTTATGTATCTGCTTTATTTACACTGTTGTACATATGATGCATTGCATTTTCATCATGTTGCATGGGGCGGGATATTGAATGAAGAGCAGTGTAGCCTGGTGGCATAGCCACAATATATATACATAATTATGACTCCGGTGGCTCAGCCATGAATATTCTGTGTTTAGCAGCTTGACTGCAATATTGGTGTGATTGGCGGGGTGGGTTGACTTGATCCCCACAGGTGTGATTGGCTGGTCGGGGGTGTGTTGGATGGATTGGGTTGGGCTGCATTAATTCATTTGCACTATTATGTTTGTAGGGCTTAGGCCTAATTTGATGACTTATGGGCTCGGACCCAGTTGATGTCGGTCTAGGGGATTACACATTGAGTTCTTGTAACTCACCTCTTTTTCCTTAACCTCGCAGGTAATTCCCAACAGTAAAGGATTTGGAGTCGTGGATGACTCAGTGGAGGCCATACTTTAGAGACATTGCTTGCAAACTTTAGTAAAATTTCTTTTTTCTTTATTTCTAAGATTATTTTTGTTATGCTGGTTTAATAATTTGTAATAAGGCCTTTGGTTAAATTTTCTTTCAAGTTTTATCAATAACTGTCGATTTCATAAATACAGGATTTTCTTAAAACATTATTAATCGTTTTTCAAAACATCACGTTCCCACAAATACTCAAGTTTGATTTTTCCCAGCGAAAACAGTTTTGTTGTTAAATCATTAATAACTTCATAAAAAGGACATTAAATAAATCGGGTTTTTATAAGCAACCAACGTAACTCGAATTTTTAAAGAGACGCGATGTTTTCAACTTACGCTTACCTTTTTAACAAACCCTCTATGTGACACTCTAGATCCGGTCGTAACGTCTAGGCCGGGTTTGGGGTGTTACAAAAGTATTACTAAAAAGCAAAAAAGGAAAAGAAATATACCTAGAATCTGGCTCAAGAGGGTGATCTTAGCCTTAGGGCCACCGCGAGCGACGGCGCGTGAGGCGCGTGCGAGGACTGCCGGAGGTTAGAGGACCTATGAAGGCAGAGCATTTTCTGGGAGCTCTGCTTGTTTTTTTTAAAGCTGGTTTAAAAGTGAGTTTTAGCTATTTTTTTGGTTTATAAAGGCCAGTGGAACGACGTCGCTTTGGTGTGGTCAATTAATGACCAAAACAGCGTCGTTCAAGGGCCAAGATCCGCTTGTTGACCCGATACCCGGGGAGGATCCGCGCGTTTTTGTTAAAAGGTCTAATTGCTTAATAGGCCCTTCCGCATTATTGTAATTTTATAATTACATCCAATTACATCTTTCTTTCTTTTCACTTTGGCCCTGAATTATGGCCTTTATTTCAATTTGGTCTTTAAAGCTATTTTAAAGGTAGAAGATGGAACGGCGTCGTTTAGATAAGGCATAATTTCCCAATAGGTCTCTACAATGTGGCGTGCTTCTAATCTGGTCCTTTTACATTTTTACTCCAGATTTTATTTTTATTTCGACTTAATCCCTGTTTCCTTGATTTTTAATCCTCTTTTATTTTTTCTTATTTTTAATTACTTTAGCATTATATCAAATTATTTTTATATTTTATAAAATTTGTATATTGTGTACTATTTAAACCGCTTTCTCATTAATATAAAGTTTCCCGTATATTGTATATTTTAAATATGTACATTATTTATGTGTGTATATATATATATTAGATTATTATATTATATATATTTTCTTTATATATTTAAAGTTTTATCTACGCTATTTATTTTAACAAAATACATTATTTATTTTATCATGTACATATATTATCTGTCATAGATTTTGCCATATCATTTTTATATTTCTTCTTGTTTTTTAAAAAATTTGCTATAGTATTCATTAATTGTTTTGTATATATTATTTACCTTATATTTTTTATATGTATTTAATCTTTTGTGTAAATTTTTATATTTATTTCTTAAGCTATCATAATTTTTTATTATCTATTATATATCTTTTAATTGATTATTCATATTCTAAATTTAAAATTTGTTATCTTTATTTACCTTAGTATAGTTGTTATATTGCTTGCATTATTTGCTATATTTTGCCATTCTTTTACTTAATTGTTTATATTAGTACTAGTTGTTAATATGCTTTGTAATTTTAATGAATCGCTCTTTGAAATTTGTGTTTTGTAATGTATTAATGATACATTTTACTCAAATCATTGTTTTAAAATACATCTCATTTAATGGCCACTTTTTATCCAAAACTTTATTTCTTAAAATAAGCCAATATTTGACATTTGAGATTTTGAAGGAATCGTGCCCTAACTTACTGAGCTTCGATTTTTCTCATTAAGTCTAAATGATCAAGTACCCTTAAAATATATGTTTTTCAAATACAAAAAACCTATCTTTGTGAATTTAAGATGTTGCGTCCTAACTTATTGGATGTGGCATTTTGATATTTTGAGATAGGGATTTCAAAAAAAAAAAAAAAAAAAAAAAAAAAAACAAAACAAAACAAAGGATATTTGGTGCTTGAGAAATTTGAAAGGTCGTGCTCTAACTTACTGAGATTCGATTTTTCTTTTATCCAAATAATTGAATTTTTTTAAAAGGTTATAAGTTTTGAAAAATCAAAAGGGTCATATTTTAAAACATTTTCAAATTTTCGATATTAGGACATTAAATAATCAATCAGGTACCAATTTTTGGGCGTTACGAGGGTGCTAATCCTTCCTCGTGCGTAACCGATTCCCGAACCAGTTTTCTCGAATTTCGTAGACCAAAATCATTGTTTTAATAAATCAAAATGTTTTTTTATTAAAATGATCAATTTCAAGGTGACCCGATCGCTCCTTGAAAAAAGATTGGTGGCGACTCTATTTTTGTTTTTTAAAGTCGATCCCCTTTTTTAAAAAAAAACTTAAAAATGGTTTCGACACGGAACATTGCCTATTTTTTGAAAATTTTGTTGACGTATTTGGGTAAAAATTAATGATATACGAATAAAATATTACGTTGATGAATGACAACAACATAAATATACTAATAAGTGATTCGTAGTATACATAATGACATCAATCACATGATACGTATCACTTTAATACCAATATTAACAATCAAAGAAAAATAAAATAAATAATAAAATAAATGACAACAATGATAACAATAATAATGACAAAACAATGCACACAAAAAGAAAATACCAATTTTTTAAATGTAATAAGGACAAAGAAATAAATACATACATAAATAAATATAGAGAAAAATAATTTATAAAATATTGAAAATAAAAGATCAAATTAAAATATAAGTGAGAGTTGGGGTGCAATTTGTAATAAAGTACATTAGATAATAATAAAAATAAAAGGAAAATGTACAATAAAAGGAAATAAATTAATTTTAAGTACTAAAAATAAGGAACAATAAATAAATAATAAATAAAATAACATATAAAAAATAAATAAATCTATAAATGGTGGAAATTAAATAAGTGAGGATCAAATTGGAATTAAATAATAATAAAATGTACGATAAAATGAAATAAATTAATTTTAAGAACTAGAAAATAAGGAACAATAAATAAATAAATAATAAATACAATAACATATAAAATAAATAAATCTATAAATGGTGGAAATTAAATAAATGAGGATCAAATTGGAATTAAAATAAAATCGCGGGTTTAAATTATAATAGACAAATAATTAAATAAGGACTTAATCGAAACTAAAATAAAATTAAATGGTCAGATTTAAAAAGAAAAAAAGAATTGGGGTGCAAATGTAACGCGCGTAAAGGGACGAGGGCTAAATGGGAAATTATTCCCAATCCTCAAAACGCTCTGTTTCATAAAGGACCTAAATGGAACGAGAACAAACTTATGTGGAAAAATTATAAATATATATAAAATATAGGTAGGGCTAGATTCCAAAATATAAAAAGAGAGGAAGAACTAAGGGCGTAAATAGCCCAAAAATAAAAAAACACGCGGATCCCCCTAGAGCGGGTTGGGTTTCAGGTTTGCCGCCTAAATGACGCCGTTTCGGCGTTAAAGTGCCTAAGTGAAACGACATCGTTTCACTACTGCTATTTAAAGCAAAAAAATTTTTAAAAATTTTCATTCTTAACCTTTTTTTAAAAAAAAAACCTAAAAGGGCTCTCTCTTTTTCTACAAAGAAGCCACCCTGTGCCGCACCAATCGTTGTGCTGTGTTGCACTGGCTGCTTGTGGCGGCCGAGAAACTAAACAGTTTTCCTTTTCAACCCTCTTTTTGAAAGGGACCCCAATTTGGGGTTTAAATCCTCGAAATGTCACCGGTGCTCGACCGTGGGCAAAGTAACCGAAAGGTTTCACCCTTTCCTGACGAGCACTTCGACAAAACCCTGATGAGTTCCTCGGCTTTACGAGTCAGAGGGAAAGGGACTACGATGGCGGCGATGATGACGATCCGCCGGTAAGTATTTTCTTTTTTTTAGGGTTTCAAAAAATAGAAAAAACACGCTTTTTTCTTTTTATTATTGTTTCGAAATGAAATAAGAGAAAATAAAATGAAAAATCACCTTTTGCTTTGAGTCTTTTTGATTAATCTTGTGTTTTTTTCTTTTTTGTATTCGATCTCTGTTTTTGTTTTTTGATCCCCTAAAAACTTACATTGAACCCGGCTTTTATAGCTGTTTATACATATCATATTTTATTTCTTTGTTTCTTCTTTTGTTGATGTTGTCATTGCTTCTGTCTTTTCATCCTTTTGCAGGTATTCTTGAAGGGTCAACGACGGGGCAAAAGCCTGTCCTTGCCATTTTGGTGAAATGGTGGCGAAGGCGCGCCAGGGGGGTGAGCTAGGCCTCGGGACGAGGAGCCTCAGGCGATGTGCGCGCGAAGAGCGGAGCGGCGTAGAGAGGCTGCGGTTTCTGGCTTTCTAAAAAATTCTTTAAGTATGTTGGGCCTCGTAATTTTGGGCTATGTTGGGCCGCTGTAGTTTGGGCTATAGCTGTTGTAAATGGACTTTGATTTTTGGACTTATTTATTTATTTTTGGTTTTATTTAATTTGATGGGCCTGGGCAAATTGGGTTATTACAGCTTCCCCTCTTTGCTCATTGTCGTGTAACAATGATGGAGCAAAGACCTTTAAGAAGGACCAATTCTGCCCGATCTCTGAATCTCGACTTCTTTAGTGCTCCTCTTCTCTTAGTAGCTTCATTCTAACCCACTGCAAATTCAGAGATATAGAACTTGTAACTTTTATATATTCCACTGCAACTTTAGGGAAATAAGATTTGCATCCTCAATCTGCTCCATTGCAACCTCAGAGAGATAAGATTTAAAACTCGTAGCTTTGATCTATTCCACTGCAACTTTAGGGAAATAAGATCTGCTATCTTCAGTCTGTTCCACTGCAACTTCAGGGAGATAAGACTTGCTATCTTCAGTCTGCTCCACTGCAACTTTAAGGAGATAAGACTTGCTAGTTTAATCTGCTCCACTATAACTTCAAAGAGATAAGATTTGTAATTTGTAGCTTTAACCTATTCCAATGCAACTTCAGGGAAATAAGAGTAGTGGCTTCAACCTGCTCTACTACAATTTCAGGGAGATAAAATTCGCCATGGTATATTTGATTCGACCCACTGCAACTTCAGGGGTATATGATTTGTGACTTTTAGCTTTAATCTATTCCACTGCAACTTCGGGGAAATAGGATTCGCTATCTTCAGTCTGCTCCACTGCAACTTTAGGGAGATAAGACTCACCACGATGACTATAGTCCATCTCACTGCAACTTCAGAGGTATAGGATTTGTGGTTTCACTGATCTGTTACACCGTTCTCTGGGGAACATGACCTGTAGAATCCATTTCATGGCCTATTTATGCCTAGTGATTAGGATATCATGATCAGGATGAATCAAATGCTCCTAACTAGATGTGTATGAATGATATTTGCATGAATGCAGAATGTCATTTTTCGAGAATGATCCCTTTTTAATGCTCAGGTTGTCTTTTCTCGCTATTTATCAAGGTTCTATTACTGATGTGTTACCATAACTTCTTGTTCAGCCGGTATCTTTAACAGAAAATCCAAAGAAATAGTCACAATTTAGACTATTTTTTTCTCAAATGTTTCCAAACCCCTAAGTTTGGTTAGTTCTGAATAGTGGTCCTATTTTCATATCCTTGTACTATTTTAGAAAACCTTTCAGAGCAATATGTAGAACTCCTTTTACTTGAATATTATTAGTCCATTAATCGTTATTTCAATGTAAAAATGCTTAAAAAAAAATTGTAGTAATGGACAAAATCAAAGTTTATTAGGAGCAAGGCTCGAAATGAATAGATTAATCAAAATAAAAAATTTTCTTAAATACAAAGTGAATAAGACAGAAATAGGTACCCCAGATATCATAGCATGAGTTTCTTTGCACTAACTTCTCAAGGGCCTTTTTGAACTTGATATGTGTTACGGAGATCCAAAATATTTTGTTGATGCCCCAAGATGTAACGCTCTTCCTTCTGAGAAGACTCAATTATCACATATTCAATCTTCGATCAAGATTTGAATTGCCCTTTTCCTGGGTTTTCAATTCAAAACCCCCTTTGGTCTCAAGGCGCCGTTTGTGAGTTTTCACCTTTGCCTCTCCCCTTTTTTTATTTATTTTTATTTTTAAGTGAAGTACTTCTTGACTGAATCTGAATTCACAGGATTGGGCAAGCTTTTGTCATCCATCTTAGTCAAAATCAATGCTCCTCCAGAAAAAGCCTTCTTTACCATATAAGGACCCCAATTTGGCATCCATTTCCCTTTGAAATCCTTTTGTATGGGCAAGATCTTTTTTAATACTAGGTCCCTCTCATGGAATTCTCTGGGACAAATCTTTTTGTAATAAGCTCGCATCATTCATTTTTGGTACATTGGACCATGACGGATGGCTTTCAACCTTTTCCTTCAATCAAGTGTAGCTGATCATATCGAGACTGGATCTATTCTACTTTATCCAAATTCAATTCTGCCAAAACTCAGAGAGAAGGAATATCAACTTTGATAGGTAAAACCGCCTCCATTCTATAAACCAAAGAGAAAGGCATTGCCCCGGTTGAGGTCCTGACAGATATTCGATAAGCATAGAGGGCAAATGGTAGCTTCTCATGCCAATCTTTATAAGTCTCAGTCATTTTCCCCACGATTTTCTTAATGTTCTTATTGGCTGCCTCCACTGCACCATTCATTTTTGGGCGATATGGTGATGAGTTGTGGTGTTTGATCTTGAACTGACTGCAGACTTCTGATATCGTGCTGTTGTTCAAATTTAGTGCATTGTCAGATATGATCCTTTCTGGTATTCCATATCGACATATGATCTCCTTTTTTAAGAACTTGCTGACTGCCGACTTCATGAAATTGGCATATGAAGTGGCTTCTATCCACTTTGTAAAGTAATCGATGACCACAAAGATGAATCGATGCTCGTTAGAAGCTTTGGGTGAAATTGACCCAATGAAATCCATACCCCACATAGAGAAAGGCCACGGAGAAGTCATAACATGAAAAGGTGAGGGAGGTACATGGATTTTATCTCCATAAATTTGACACTTGTGGCATTTCTTGGCATAACTGATGCAATCTCCTTCCATGGTGGACCAATAATATCTGAATCTCATGATTTGCCTAGCCATTGTAAAACCATTGGCATGTGTTTAGCAGACACCCTCGTGGACTTATTCTAAGATTTTCCCAGCCTCGACAGTGTCTACATATCTTAGTAGCACCTGATCCTTTCTCCTTTTATATAGGATTTCCCCATCTAAGACATAGTCGTTGGCCAGTCTTCTTAATGTCATTATATCATTCTCAATTGCTTGGTCAAGGTATTCACGATTCTTCACTATCGCAATATATCGTTGTACCAAGGCTGACCGTCCTCTTCTTCTTCTTCTTTGATGTTGTAAAATGAACCGGAGTCTCATAAATACTCATCTGGATAGGCTTTACATCCTCTTGTTTGTTCGCTTTGACCATTGAAGCCAAAGTAGCCAAGGCATCAGCCATCTGATTTTCATCTCTTGGGAGGTAATAGAAGGTGATGTCATCAAACTCCTCAATTAACTTAAGAACCAACCTTCGATAATTGATTAACTTGGGATCTCTTGTCTCTCATTCTCCCTTGAGCTAATAAATCACTAGTGTAGAATCCCCATGTACCTCTAGCACTTTGATCTTACATTCTATGGCTCCACGGATACCCATGATGCATGCTTCATATTCTACCATATTGTTCGTGCAATCAAAGTCCAATTTGCTAGTAAAGGGATAATGATATCCATTTGGGGATACCAGGACTGCTCTAATTTCATTACCCACAACATTTGAGGCTCTATCGAAGTTTAGCTTCCAAGGATGACCTTCTTGAGAGTTTTCTTCAGTGGTTACAATATACATTAGATCTTCATTCGGGAAATCAAAGTTCAATGGCACGTAATCCTCTAGAGCTCTACTGTCCAGAAAATCCACTATTGCGCTTCCTTTGACTGCCTTCTGGTTCACATAGACTATGTCAATTTCGGAAAGTAGAATTTGCCATTGGGCCATTCTTCCATTCAAAGCAGTTGAGTCCATCATGTACTTTAGAGGATTGAGTTTTGAGATGAGCCAAGTTGTGTGGTATAGCATGTACTATCTCAGTCTTCAAGTTGTCCAGATTAAGGCACAGCATAACTTCTCGATTGGTGAATACCTTGTCTCACATTCGGTGAATTTTTTCTTGAGATAGTATATCGCTCTTTCTTTTCTTCTTGACTCATCATGTTGACCAGGTATGCATCCCATGGAATTCCTGAATACTGCCAAGTACAGTATCAACGACCTATCTGGGATGGGAGGCATTAGTACCGGGGCATTGGACAAGTAATGGATGACCTTATCGAAAGTCTTCTGGTACTCCTCATCCCAAACGCCTGGGTTGTGTTTCTTAAGGAGACGGAATATGGGGTCGCATTTCTCAGTTAGTTGTGAAATGAACCAGCCAATGTAATTTAGTCTTCCTAGGAAACCTTGAACTTCTTTTCGAGTGCGTGGTGGAAGCAATTATATAGCCTTTACTTTGTCTAGGTCGATCTCAATCCCCTTTTCACTGACTACAAATCCTAGCAATTTTCCTGACCTAGCCACGAAAGCACATTTTGCTGGATTGAGCTTCAATTGGAATTTTCTCAATCTCAAAAACAGTTTCCTCAAGACTTTTACATGCTCCTTCTCTATTCGGGACTTTGCGATCATATCATCCTATGAAATTCTTGAATACTACCAAGTACAATATCAATGACCTATTTGGGCTGGGAGGCATTAGTACCGGGGCATTGGACAAGTAAAGTTTGACCTTATCAAAATTCTTCTAGCACTCCTCATCCCAAACACCTGGGTTGTGTTTCTTAAGGAGACGAAATATGGGGTCACATTTCTCAGTTAGTTGTGAAATGAACCGGGCAATGTAATTTAGTCTTCCTAGGGGACCTTGAACTTCTTTTTGAGTGCATGGTGGAAGCAGTTGCTGTATAGGCTTTACTTTGTCTGGATCAATCTCAATCCCCTTTTTACTGACTAAGAATACTAGCAATTTTCCCGACCTAACACCGAAAGTACATTTTGCTGGATTGAGCTTCAATTGGAATTTTCTCAATCTCAAAAACAGTTTTCTCAAGACTTGTACATGATCTTTCTCTGTTCGAGACTTTGCGATCATATCATCAACATAAACTTCGAGTTTTTTATGCATCATATCATTAAATAAAGTTACCATTGCTCTTTAATATGTTACTCCCATATTTTTCAATCCAAATGGCATCACCTTATAGCAAAATGTTCCCCACATGGTCACAAATGTGGTTTTCTCCATGTCTTCAAGCTGCATCTTTATTTGGTTGTATCCTGAGAAACCATCCATGAAGGAGAACAGTGAGTAACCTGCCATGTTGTCCACTAAAGTGTTAATATGTGGCAATGGAAAATTGTCTTTCGGGCTGGCTTTGTTCAAGTCCCTGTAATCTACGCACATTCATACTTTCCTATCTTTTTTAGGGACGGGCACGATATTGGCTACCTATTCTGAGTATTTAACCACCCGAAAGAAACCAGCATCGAATTGTTTCTTGACTTCTTTTATTTTCAGTAAAATATCGAGCCTCATCCTTCGGAGCTTCTATTGAACCAATTTACACTATTTCTTTTTGGGGAGCCGGTGTACCACGATATCAATACTTAACCCGGACATGTCTTTATATGACCATACGAAGACATCCTTAAGTTCTTGGAGTAATTCAATGAGGTCTTGCTTCGTCTCTACGATAATGCAAGCTCCTATCTTCACCTCTTTTTCCTCTCCTAGGCTCACAATTTCCACTGAGACTTTATAAGGCAAGATTTGTTTCTCATCTTGTTCTACCATCCTAAACAAATCAGGAGATAGATTACAGTATCGATCATCTTCAAAATCTTGAGAATCCTCCGTGCACATATTTTGCTCAAAAGGAGATTCTGAGTCAGTAGCAACGTCGCTCATATCATTGATATCTAGATACCTGTTATAGGGATGAAGAAAAATCCAAAGAATAAAAGAATCTAAGAATTATTATTTGTATGGTATGATTATGAATGAAATGAAAAGAATATAAGAATATTTGCTCAAGATGATACGCAAAGATGCACTTTATTGAAATAAGGATTTTGGACGTAAGCCTATTTCACAAAATGATTCTTATTGCTCCTAGGCTTAGAGCAATAAGTGTGTTTTGAACATTACTCTGAATTGGCTATAAAAACTACAAGAATCTCTTCCACAATCCAGCTGTTCAGAACACTTCCAGGTACATAGGGGCAGATGTCTAATAAATTTTCTCCCCAGATTCCTTCTTCAGATATGGCGTTGATGTCCAGGTTTCCCAACATTTCTTCCGCGGTCTCTTCTCTTGGCATCTCTCTTTCAGGGTGAATAGTGCCTCCTGATACGAAAGTCTTGGATATATAGGGAAAGGTCATCGGTTCCCACTTGACCTCTTCCCCGCTCAGTCGCGCTCTTCTCCTTTCTAGCTTTTTCTCCCACTCTCTCTTCTTTAGCCTCGTATTTGGCTTGTATCCTAAGCCAAAGTGGTCTCATTTTTCCATGAGCATGGGTGTCTCGACCCTTCCTTATAGGCATTTTCCAAAGTCCTCTCTCTGGCAAAGCTCATTTCCCGACCATCAGTCGTAGGCCCATTTTTGTAGTTTGAGTGATTTGGGGCATCGAGATCTTGTTCCCTTGGACAATGTAGGTTGCATTCACAAATTCCAATAATTACAAGGAACATTATATCACTTCATTGTCTGTCCCTACGTATGGCGCGTCACTGGTTACGAAGGCTTAATGTCCATTACAAGAAATCTACTTCATACGTGTTTGGACCAATCAAAAGGGGTATCTCAATCTTTTCCAGCACCTTTCTTTCGGTTCCATCGAATGCTCTCACTATGTTTTGACATGTCTTCATATGAGAGCTATCCACAGGCAACCTATTCAGCGTGGATAGGGGTAAGACATTTAGCTCAGATCCATTATCAATTAACACCCCTTGCAATGTATATCCTTTACAGTGGGTGGTGATGTGAAGAGCCTTTGTAGATCCCATGCCCTCTGGCGATATCTTATTATCATTAAAGAAGATGAAGTTGTCGACACTTATATTATTAACTAGGCGGTCCAGCTTTTTTATAGAGATATCGTTAGTGACATAAGTTTCGTTTAGCACTTTCATTAACGTGACACGATGTGTCTCCAAACTTAAGAGTAAAGCTAGCACTGAGATGTGAGCCGGTTGCTTGTGTAGCTATTCTACAATGTTGTACTCGCTATGCTTTAAGAATTTTAGGAATTCCCTAGCCTCGTTCTCAGTTACTCGCTCCTTGACTGGCGATTTGAGCCTAGCCGTCTTTTCCTTCTCTTGTTCAACTATTGGGGTCTTTTCTTTAACAGGCTTAGCGCTTAGCTCCTGCATTTGATGGGTCATAGTGCTTCCCACTGCGCGTGTAGAAACCCGCATCTTGGCCTTCTTCTGAAGCACTAATCGGGTTCTCTTTTCCCGGAATCATCACGTTGCAGTCATAATTCCAGGGAACCTTCTTGCTATCCTTGTAGGGAAAAGCTACATGTTTCTGGATTATGACCCTTGGTGCAATTTGCACTCCGGCTTCATTGCTTCTAGGTCATGAAATAATAACCACAGGGTGGTTGACTTTATATACCTTCTTTATTGGCCCCTCTTTTGAGGCGCACACATCTTCTTTTCCGGAGCCCATAGCATATTCAAAGAATTCTAGCTCCTTATTGTCCATCAGATTTTGCACTAAGGCCATGAATTCAATGCACTCCTAGATCTCATGATCCTCCTTAGTATGAAACTCACAGTAGTTCCTTATCCCTTCAGGTTTCTCTTCTGAATCTTGTTTGATTAATTCTCCTTTTACTATTTTCTTCCAAACCTATTTCAGCGGGGTTTTTACTTCTTCTACATCCATATTGGTTCTTTTCCCTCCATTCTCGATTATTGTATTTACCCTTTTATCAGAAAGACTGGGTAACGAATTTCCTAACACATTAGGTCTTGATGGGTCGTCAAACTTTACAATTCCCATTTTAATGAACCTTTTGATCAACTTTTAAATGCGGTGCAGTTTTCGGTCGAATTTCTCGTGATTCCCGCATGGTACTCGCATTGAGCATTTGTGTCGTACTATTTGGGGAATGAAGGTTGCATGGGTTTCAGGTAGAAAGGGCATACCACATGTGCATCAAACAGACTTTGATACAGCTCCCTATATGTCATCAGGATGGGCGTGAATTGGAGCCTTTTTGTATTTGGCCTTGGGTTGGATTCTTGCCTTGGAGGGCCCTAATGGCTAGTAGTTACTGTCCTTGGTGGGCCAACAGTAATTGGTTTCGAATAACCCTTGTTGTATCTGTTTACATTATTCACCTCACTTTCCTTCTTTCTTGAGGCTGATCTTTTGGAGTTTTCCCCTGCGTCTATCTTACCACTTATCACTACATTTTCAATCATTTCACCGGACATCATTATATCTAAGAAGCTCTTAGTAGCGCTCCCCAACATATGGTTGATGAACGGGGCTTTTAAAGTGTTGATGAAAAGCATTGTTGTTTCTTTTTCCAAAAGAGGTGGCTGGACTTGCGTTGCCACCTCTCTCCATTTTTGGGCATATTGCCTGAAGCTCTCATTTTGTTTTTTCTCCATGTTCTGCAATGTGATTCTATTGGGTGTCATGTCCGTCACATGACTATATTACTTCATAAAAGCTTGTGCTAGGTTTTTCCATGAATTCATTTTGGCACGACTCAGTTGGTTGTACCATTTAGTTGCTGACCCGATCAAACTGTCTTGGAAGCAGTAAATCAACAATTGATCATTATTGACATATCCTGTCATCCTTCAACAGAACATAGTGATGTGAGCATCAGGGCAACTAGTCCCGTTGTACTTTTCAAACTCTAGAGTTTTGAACTTGGGAGGGAGTACTAAATCTGGGACCAAACTCAAGTCTTTGGCATCAATTCCGCAATGATAATTAGCATTTCCCATTGCTCTAAATTTTTCTTCTAGCCATCTGCATCGATCCTCAAGTTGCTTTGGCAGTTCCACTCTTACTTTTTCCATTTTTGCCATATCATCTAGATCAGGAACAACGGGATTGGTTGGGTTATCCCCCGGATTGGAACCTGAGCCTGTTTGGTAATTCATCAGTGCCGAGGTACCGGTTTGATACTATTGGGGTCTGATTGTGACGGGTACCCTTTGTGGGTACACCTCTGGTTGTGGCTGGGTGTTTATCAAGGTAAAACCTGGGGGGTAAATAGGATCCTTATTATCGTCCCCTGATTTGATCACAGTGCTTTTCGCTTTTTCACGTTCTCCAACCAGCAACTGCGCCAATTGGCTTATCATACGTCTTTGGTATTTCAGAATCTGATCCCTCATCTCCTGTTGTACTTTTGCTAACCGTTCTTGCAGTTGCGCTTGCAACTGGTCTTGCATCTCTTTTTGAATTTGCTCCAGCCTTTCCAATCTTTGGTCTATTACTTTGGTTTTGGCGCGAGTACTGTAACGATGTTCGGTTGGTTGATTCTTGTTGGTTTCCAGATTAACTGAAATAATTTCGTTTAATTGAAGTCTTTTTGTAAAATTTAATGCATATGATGCAATTTAATGCAAATGCATGAAATGAATGCAAAAAAATGCATTAACTCTGATTCAATTCTGTTAGAACAACTTTACTAGAAAACAAATTTCTTTACATAAAACGAATTACATATACGACTTTGCCCTAATGCTCAAAGTCTTAACCTTCCTAAGAAGCCAAGCCAACTCTTGACCCCGATCCGATTTTGATTCATACTTCAAGCTTAGCATGTCAGCCTGAACTGCTAGGGTTTGCAAATGATCGACCACCTTTCAGATTTGAGCCATAGCTTCCCCCATGATATAGCTTCTATCCCTGACCTGACCTTGAGAACGTTGAAGTTGCTCTTTCCACTGCTCTTTGTTTGCTTCAAGGAGTTCAACTCAGAGTTCACAATTTTGTATTGCGATCTCGAGCTCTTCTATTTTCCTTTTCAGCTCTTCAATCTTGTTTAAGCTCACTTTTAGCTCAATTGTGGAGTTGCGATTGCGATACTGATGAAATGACTTTTCTAGTTCAACTACCCTGGCATTTAATCTGACCTTTTCATTTTGACATTCCAATAGGTCTATTTCAAAAGCATTTTCTCAAACCTGGGCATCTTGGCATTTCTTTTCCCATTGATCGGCTCTATTCTTTTCTTCTTTGATCTCTTGCCACCATTGTTCTGATGTCTTTCCTAGCCTGGCAGTCCTCCTTAATAAGCGTAGCTTCTTGTAATCCGTTTTTAAACTGTCCAGATCTTCTTTGGCCTTATTCTTTCCTTTTCTCATCTTATCGGCATCTATTTTTTGGATGTCAACATCTAGTCCTAATTGCATCTTTTCTTCTTCCAATTGCTCTATCTTCTTTCCTAGCTCTGAATTCCTTTTTTCAAAATCTTACTTTATGATCTCTAGCTCAAATAGGACTACTCGCAGGTATTCCTCCATTGGTCGAGTCCCTTCTTGACTTGGCCCAGGGATGTTATCATTGACTCTTTTACCCCACCATCCATTATATTTAGGGGTCGTCGTTGGACCTGCAGCAAATCTTTTCATTTGGCAGGTTTGGTATAGAATCTCCAACAGCTCCCCAAATCCCAAGTAGAGGAACCCAGTCGAGATCATCCAAGGGGCTTTCCATTCGACGTCCTTATCTTTGAGATTCTGGAGTATCGTCATCCATATTTCTTTTGAAATGTCGTCTCGTCTTGGTGTAGGCACTAATTCTTTTAATGGAGAGTAGTTATCAGAGAAAACTCGATAAGAAAATTTTTCTACCCTTAAAAAATGGCTATGAAACCATGTCAACAAGAGTTGTGAGCATCCAATGAATCTTCATTCACCCGCTCTTTGGCATGCATTCAAAGATAGGAATGTTTCGGCCAAAATTGCAAGGATGGGCGTGACCCTCTTATCAAGTCTGTCGAACAAATCTAAAGTTGCCTCGTCCACGTGCCCTAGTGCTTTAGGGAAAACAACTAGCCCATAAATGTCCAAAGCGAAGACATCGACCCTTTTCTTCATATCTGGGTGTGCTAAGATCAAATCTCGCAAACTATTCCAAGGGATACATTTTCCATCTCCCTTTTGCTTGATCCGAGTTGCAACCCATTGCTCACTCATTCCCATGATATTCATTAGTTTCTTTAGAAAGGTCGGGACATTAGCGGCTCTTGAATAAACCTTGTCGGGCTGAATTTTCGGGGAACGAAGGTTTTAGATTCAAGCAATTCATAACCTCGAAATTTGTACTGAAATTACTTGATATTCTGGATTGTTACTCAGCTACTTCTTTAGCCATAGATTCATTAAGCCCTTGTGCCTTGCAATTTATAAAATAGTGTCTTGGAGCTTAATTTACTTGGCTTGTCAGACTTTAATCTTAAATTTGTGGTGCTGGATTGGAGTCCATTGTTGCTGGAGCTACGGTATTATTCTACTTTTCTTGTCTTCCAACCATGGTCTTTCAATAGACATTACGAAGAAAATATGGTTTAAAGTGAAACACATGATATCTTTTCTTGTGACATTCTTTTCTATTATGAATCTGTTCGGTTTACACCACTGCAATGCGTGGATGTACAGAGGGATACGATTCTCTGGAAAACAAACTTCAAAAGATAGTTGACGTGCGCGATGTAGCTCAGGCACTGCTTCTGGTGTATGAGAAGCCAAAGGCTGAAGGAAGGTACATATGCACGGCTCACACGATCAAGGCACATGATATTGTTGATAAGTTGAGAAGTATGTTTACTAAATACAATTATCCTAAAAGGTACATCTCTTGCTGCAGCAGAATATGTAGCATCTTCTAGTCTAACCCTTTAGGAAATTGTATGTTACTTCATCATCATTATTATACATGGCTTGGGATTTTTCATGTATGATTTTCTTCTTTGTGATCCTCAATCACTTGTGCAATGGCAGCTTTAGTGAGGGAGGGGAGGAAGATACGATTAGTTCAGAGAAATTACAAAGGCTGGGGTGGAGTTATCGGCCATTGGAAGAAACTCTTGTGGATTCCATTGAGAGGTATAAGAAGGCTGGAATCTTGGATGAATATATAAAACAGCCTTTTGGTTGTGATTTTACCTTCTGTACACTATGTGCTCTAGTTTCCTCCTGGTCGCATGAGAGTCCCCATTTGTTGTGTTCAATATTTTCAAAATAATAAGAACATACAACTTGTATTTCTTTCATGCTAAACATTGTGACTATCTAAATAAACAGAGAGATGTTTACATGTTTATGAATAGAACTATTTTTATTTTTGAAAGGTTGAAGAAAACAGTAGAAGTTGGGTTGGATAATGTTTTGTGAATGAACAAAACCATAAAATCTTCACATTCTATCAACTGTGGTTTAGACCAGTGTGCAGCTTTTGGTTTGATAACGTATTCTTGGAATCGAATTGGTGCTTTGCTTACTGAAATGAAGGAAAATATTGAACATTTCTTAGTCGCCAAGATATTGAAACACTAATAATACTAATTTATCAAAATTTCATGCCTCATCATCTAAATTGTCTATCCGTATCGTTTAATATGCAAATGACCAATCTATTACGTCGTAAGGACAAAGGATCTGCTCATAGTCGGAAAGTTCAAAATTATTAATTTCCCAGATTCTTTTCTTTTCATATAATATTTTTGAGTTAAAACGCATTGGTGGGTTTTGAAATTTATAACTTTATTTTATTTTGATTAATTTTTGTCATTATACTTTAAGTATATGATTGAATTTTATCACTAAATTTTAAACTTTATTGAATTTTGCCACTAATCTTGATTTTTAATAAAATTTTACCAATTAATACTGATTTTGATGATTTAAAAATAAAATTTTACAAGAAAATATTATTTCAAATATTTTATTTTAATAGTTAATAGTAAATTAATAAAATATTAAAAGATAATACATCAATATAGAATTTTTATTTAATAAAAGAAAGACTTGAAAAATAAAAAATAAAAAATATTAAGTTTACTTTTTTGTAAATAATTTTTTTTATTAATTGTTGATATTATATTAAATTAATATTTTTAAATATTAAATTATAATATTATTTTTTTATTAACGTGATCTTCAAAAGATTTTAAAATTTTAATTGAATAGTAAAATTCAATCAAAAATCAAATTTTAATGGAAAAATTTTATCAAACAAAAGTAAAGTGGAAAATTTCAAGATAAAGTGAAGATATAGTGGTAGGAGTAGTTTGAATGGAATTATATGTGTTACAATTGGAGTATGATTGAAATAGCATATGTTATATGATAGATTGTTATGTTCTGTATGGTTATATTATTGTTCATCGGGCTAATTGGTTAATGCAAAAAGGGAAATGACTGAATGATGATATATACTGTTTTTTGGAAAATTTTACTTGATATATGTGTCTAAACCATTTTTAAGTTTTTATAAAAACGGGGATCGACTTTAAAACGAAACAGAAATGGAGTCGCCACTAATATTTTTTTCGAGGTGTGATCGGGTCACCTTGAAATTGATCATTTTAATAAAAACATTTTGATCTATTAAAACAATGATTTTGGTCTACGAAATTCGAGAAAATGGGTTCGGGAGTCGGTTACGCACGAGGAAGGATTAGCACCCTCGTAACGCCCAAAATTGGTAGCTAATTGATTAATTAATGTCTTAATGTCGAAAATTTTGAAAAGATTTGAAAACATGATTTCTTTAAAAAATTGAACAATTTGAGTTCGAATTGGAGATTCCTTTGTTCCGAAAGCATATGATCGCTGAAATCAGAGCTTTAAAATTTATAAAAGAATGATCGAACCTGGAAACTAACTCTGACAACGATTAAAGGCAAGTGTACCTATCGAACAGTAGTATAGCTTAGGCAAGACCGGATTGTCGAACCCAAAGGAACTAAAAGTATTAATACTAACTTTCTTTTTATTATTTAGCCTTAAAAATAAAGTGAAGTAGTTTTAATCTAAGTTAACGACGACTAAGCTAAGGACAAAGACAAAAAGAACGAATTGGGAAATAACTTGAAGAAAAACTCAATTGATCACGACGATACCCTCAGGAAGAATCCACCTAGACTTCACTTGTTATCTAACCCTGAATCATATGATTTATTTACTTAGCTTGATCCGTGAGACTCCCTAACGTATATTAAACCCTCTCTCGAGGCGAATAACGCCTAACCCTAGGTTATTCAGTGGAACTTTCTATAACATCCTGAATTTTTGGGCCTATGCGTTTAATGAGAGAACATGTGTAATGTGTTAATTTAACTATTAGGGGTCCAAATTGGGCTCAGGACTAGGCAAAGGCATTGGTTAAACTATCTGATTGGGCATTATAGAGTTAAAAGGAGGTAATTGTGTTTAAAATACCAACGTGGGCTTGTGGCCCAACAGAAGGTGGCACTGCAAGGGAATTAGAAGGTGGCGTCATTAACAATTAAAGGGGCCCAAGTGTTGGCCGCAAGGAGCCCATGTTTCTAGGCCATTTTCGGCACTTTAAAGGGAGCAAGGGGTGACGCCACACACAAGGAGTTAGGGGCCCAAAATTTAAGTTTTGTGGAGCCCAAATCTTTTAATTTAAGTTAGCTAAATTTCGGCATTAGGGTTAGGTGAAGTGGATGGCAACAAGGCTCAAAAATAGGAGGATTTATATGGATTTTATAATTGATAATATAGAAGATAAAAAGGAGAAAAGATAAGAGCTATCTGCAAGGCAAGGTGATGGCCGAAAATCCACCACCTAGAAGAGTAAAGAATTCGGCTACTTCATGGATAAGGGGTGCCAAATTTTCCCTTTTTATTAGCTTGACTTTTAGTTATCAGGAAGGGCGTTTTCAGTTTTTAGCAGTAGATGCCGAAATTTCTATAAATAGGGGGGATATCTCATTGATTCTGGTATTTAAACCTTAATTTTCTCTTCACTCTTTGTTCCAAAATTCTTAGCCTCTCCCTCTACAATTTCTTTTCTTCAAATTCTTCAAAAGCTGAAACCTCTCCTTTCACTCTCTTCTCCATTCTTTTTCTCTTGAGCCGATTTCTCTAAAAAGCCAAAATCTCCATAGTTTTTCTCTATTCATCCCATTTGTGAGATAGTTCTATTCTTCTGGCATTTAATCTTTTCTTTTGGCATTGCTAAATCTTCTCTCTAGTGCTAGCCAAAGCTCCTGTGTTAAGGTAAACGTTGACTTCTGTTAAGCTCTCACGTTCTATTTCGGTTTTTGAAAGGCAAAAGTCGAAAAGCTAATAGTTTAATGGTCCTATGTTGGGTGGCATTTCGGGATTTGAAGGAAACTTGGTCGTCTAGATCTAAAAGCCGAAAAATGTTAGTCTCCATTTTTAGGATTTTAAGGTAAGAAGATTTTCCCTAGATTTTTACTAGATTCGCTTATTATATGCAAGATCTTAACTTTATGATGAGGATTAACGATCATAAATTGTGATAGTAGTTCTGACAAGGACTTGTGATGGAATTAAATATGGATCAGGCAAAGGAGAGAATCCCTAAGTTTAAGAAACGAACGGTATCTGCCGTTCGAGATTGGCCACTTGGTTGTGAACCGGCTTCTGAACAACATCTTAGGCAGATAGCGGTTGTGTCGACTACGAATAGCGTCGACATAAATAGTATCATTCTATTAGTAATCAGGTGTGTAGATCTCTAACACACTATTAATCCTGTATGTATGTCTATATATTTATGTTATGGGCTAAAAAGCCGGAAAGAGGCTGTATAGACAGTCGAATGGAACCCAAAAAGGGGTTATGCTAAGATGCCAGGTACATAAACATAGAACTCTCTATGTGTATCGAAATATGTATAAATCTGCATGATGTTTCTTTTATGTGTATGCATGGGGTGGGATTATGTTATTGAAGGGGAAGTGTATGATAGGTCACATAGTGATCGGTGGTAGAAATCCCACAAATATGAATGTTAGGTCACACAGTGATCGGTGGCTATGCTACGCTTAATGATTCTTGAATAACAGGAATAGGCAGTACGGCTGTCGTTATGGTGTGTAGCGGATGGAGGGTTGATTGTAGAAATCCCCAAGGTGTGATGGTTGGTACGGGTTGGTGTGTAAAGGGTGGGATTCTAGTATGGGCTGGGCTATGCATCATTCATTATCTATCATGTAATTATGATTGTTGCCATTGTGTATGGGCCAGGGCTCATAATGTGTTTGTGGGTCCAAGCCTTTTATGTGTTTTCGGGATTTACACACTGAGTCTTGATGACTCACCCTATTATTTTCCCTAACTTTTCAGATGAGCAGTAGATCATGGACATGGGAGCCGAGACGGACTCGAGGGGCCATCAAGTTTTTATTTTTATAAATTATTTTCGGTTTTTCCTTTAAGTTTTTATTTTGGGAATATTTAGGTAATAATGCCCCATAGTTTATATTTGCCTAAGTAGTTTTTAATATTTGCAACTTATGAAATTATGTCCGGGGTTTATTTATACCAAATAATAATAATACAAGGTTTCTTTTTAAATGTCACTTATTTATTCAAATATTGTCTAATTAACTTACGATTTCTAAAACCAATAAAGCAAAAGTTTTCATTGTACAACCAGTAGCATACTAGATCCGGTCGAAACGTATGGGCCGAGTTTGGGGTGTTACATTTAGGTATCAGAGCCCAGTTTAAAACTCCGGCTGTGAAAATGGTCTAGTAATGTTTTGGAAAGTTGATGTGGATTTGAAAAAAATCTGGAAGAAGATATGGCCTTCGAGTCTACCGGCACCTGATCCACGCAGGTAAGTATTCTAACTCTTGATGTGATATATTTGTTGGGTTGATGGGCTTTATGGACGTAGACTAGTATGATAGTATTGATGGACTATAGGCTTAGTTAAAACAACTCTTTAAATTCATAAGACTTAATCTATCCAAACAAACCCGTCAACGAGTCGGTGGGTTAGGGTGTGGCAACAGGCATACGCATGTCTAGGATTGGATTCAGGGAGAGCTTGGTACTTAAGCAGTCCTAGTGACTCACCTCCTCTTCGCTGGAATCCTACCTGGTGCATAGTGACTGTTCACCTTAGCCACGAGGATTTGTTGACGGGCCAAAACCTATAATTAAAACCCAAAAGGGACCAGCCATCCTATTCTGCAAAATTACTAAATTACTCCTGATTTGTAAAACAACCAAAATATCTCTGATTTGTAAATTTACTAAATTACCCCTGATTTGTAAAATGACCAGAATACCCCCAAAATTTGTGAAATTTCCAAAATACACTTGATTTGTAAAAATTTCCCAGAATACCCCAGAACTGTCAAACTACCAAAATTCGTGAGAATTACCGAAACACTCCGGTTGGCAAAATTTCCAAAATACTTTTGGTTTGTGAAAATTTCCAAACAACCGTGATTTTATAAAATACCCATGTTTTGCAAATTTACCCGAAAACCCCTAGATTTACAAATGTGACCCGGTTTGAAAAATTAAATTTTCCAAAATACCCCTGCTAAAAAAAACACAACAACAACACCAAGATACCCTATTCTGAGAAAATCACCAAGATACTTTATTTTGGAAAATACTCTGTAGGGCAAAACTACGAAAATACCCCTAGGTAGAGGAATGACAAAAAAAAACCCTTATGCGATGAATGTGTGTGCATGGATGCTACTTGTGTGATTGATGTATGCTGGTTGATGTATGTGGTTTCTAGAATTAGGAGATAAACTTGAGACTGAAACTGTAGATAGGTTCGAATTCGAAAGAACCACTCTTAAAACTACTTTCCATAAGATTGTTCGTGGTTAATCAGTGAAAGAAATTAATAATTCATAAAATTTCTAATTCAGATAATACGAGAATCAATGATGAGCGTTAGAAGAGGAAGAAAAGGCCGCGACCGAGGCCGTGGAAGTGTTAGGACTGATGTGCTGACTCAGCTAGTTAGGGAGGTACTGAAAAAGGTTAAAGAAATCGGTGAAACACTTCGGTTTGGGTGCGTGGACTATAAGAAAAAAAGAGATCATAGTTTTCTAGGGTTGCAGTCGCATTCTGTGAAGCATGTTAAGGTACGTCCAAACTTTCGGGTTTGTGAATATTGCAAAAGGCGTCATCCGGGTGAATGTTGGAGGAAGTCAGGAACGTGTTTAAAACGCGGGTCTGAGAAGCATAAGGCTCGGGATTGTTCAATCACCATTAAGTCGGGTATGTTTTGTGTGGATGCTATATTTTTGGGTATAGAAACTGTATGCGTGCAATGTTTATATATTATTAAATTAGAGTGCGCAGCGAAAGCATAGTGGTGAGACTTGGGTAGTACGATTAATAGTTAGTTGGAAATTTCGAGGACAAAATTTCTTTAAGGCGGTAGAATTGTAACATCCTGAATATTTGGGCCTATGCGTTTAATGAGAGAACATGTGTAATGTGTTAATTTAACTGTTAGGGGTCCAAATTGGGCTCAGGACTAGACAAAGGCCTTGGTTAAACTATCTGATTGGGCATTATAAAGTTAAAAGGAGGTAATTGTGTTTAAAATACTAACGTGGGCTTGTGGCCCAACAAAATGTGGCACTGCAAGGGAATTAGAAGGTGGCGTCATTAACAATTAAAGGGGCCCAAGTTTTGGCCGCAAGGAGCCCATGTTTCAGGGCCATTTTCGGCACTTTAAAGGGAGCAAGGGGTGACGCCACACACAAGGAGTTAGGGGCCCAAAATTTAAGTTTTATGGAGCCCAAATCTTTTAATTTAAGTTAGCTAAATTTCGGCAATAGGGTTAGGTGAAGTGGACGGCAACAAGGCTCAAAAATAGGAGGATTTATATGGATTTTATAATTGATAATATAGAAGATAAAAAGGAGAAAAGATAAGAGCTATCTGCAAGGCAAGGTGATGGCCGAAAATCCACCACCTAGAAGAGTAAAGAATTCGGCTACTTCATGGATAAGGGGTGCCAAATTTTCCCTTTTTATTATCTTGACTTTTAGTTATCAGGAAGGGCGTTTTCGATTTTAAGCAGTAGATGCCGAAATTTCTATAAATAGGGGGGATATCTCATTGATTCTGGCATTTAAACCCTAATTTCCTCTTCACTCTTTGTGCCAAAATTCTTAGCCTCTCCCTCTACAATTTCTTTTCTTCAATTTTTTCAAAAGCCGAAACCTCTCCTTTCACTCTCTTCGTCATTCTTTTTCTCTTGAGTCGATTTCTCTAAAAAGCCGAAATCTCCATAGTTTTTCTCTATTCATCCCATTTGTGAGATAGTTCTATTCTTCCGGCATTTAATCTTTTCCTTTGGCATTGCTAAACCTTCTCTCTAGTGCTAGCCGAATCCCCTGTGTTAAGGTAAGCATCGACTTCTGTTAAGCTCTCACGTTCTATTTCGATTTTTGAAAGGAAAAGCCGAAAAGCTAATAGTTTAATGGTCCTATGTTGGGCGGCATTTCGGGATTTGAAGGAAACTTGCTCGTCTAGATCTAAAAGCCAAAAAATGTTAGTCTCCAATTTCAGGATTTTAAGGTAAGAAGATTTTCCCTAGATTTTTACTAGATTCGCTTATTATATGCAAAATCTTAACTTTATGATGAGGATTAATGATCATAAATTGTGATAGTAGTTCTAATAAGGACTTGTGATGGAATTAAATATGGATCAGGCAAAGGAGAGAATCCCTAAGTTTAAGAAATGAGTGGTATCTGCCGTTCGAGATTGGCCACTTGGTTGTGAACCGGCTTCTGAACAACATCTTAGGCAGATAGCGGTTGTGTCGACTACGAATAGCGTCGACATAAATAGTATTATTCTATCAGTAATCAGGTGTGTAGATCTCTAACACACTATTAATCCTGTATGTATGTCTATATATTTATGTTATGGGCTAAAAAGCGGGAAAGAGGTCAGATAGACAATCGAATGGAACCCAAAAAGGGGTTATGCTAAGATGCAGTGCACGTAAACATAGAACTCTCTATGTGTATCGAAATATGTATAAATCTGCATGATGTTTCTTTTATGTGTATGCATGGGGTGGGATTATGTTATTGAAGGGGAAGTGTATGATAGGTCACATAGTGATCGGTGGTAGAAATCCCACAAATATGAATGTTAGGTCACACAGTGATCGGTGGCTATGCTACGCTTAATGATTCTTGAATAACAGGAATAGGTAGTACGGCTGTCGTTATGGTGTGTAGCGGATGGAGGGTTGATTGTAGAAATCCCCAAGGTGTGATGGTTGGTACGGGTTGGTGTGTAGAGGGTGGGATTCTAGAATGGGCTGGGCTATGCATCATTCATTATCTATCATGTAATTATGATTGTTGCCATTGTGTATGGGCCAGGGCTCATAATGTTTTTGTGGGCCCAAGCCTTTTATGTGTTTTCGGGATTTACATACTGAGTCATAGTGACTCACCCTATTATTTTCCCTAACTTTTCAGATGAGCAGTAGATCGTGGACATGGGAGCCGAGACGGACTTGAGGAGCCATCAAGTTTTTATTTCTATAGATAATTTTTGGTTTTTCCTTTAAGTTTTTATTTTGGGAATATTTAGGTAATAATGCCCCATAGTTTATATTCGCCTAAGTAGTTTTTAATATTTGCAACTTATGAAATTATGTCAGGGGTTTATTTATACCAAATAATAATAATACAAGGTTTCTTTGTAAATTTCACTTATTTATTCAATTATTGTCTAATTAACTTATGATTTCCAAAACCAACAAAGCAAAAGTTTTCATTGTACAACCCGTAGCATACCAGATCCGGTCGAAACGTATGGGCCGGGTTTGGGGTGTTACACTATCGTTCTCTTATAATAACCCCCTAGAATAGCAGTAAATCGATCTATGGATTCCCATATTAGGTTTCACCCTAATCCTAAAAAATCTCGTAAGCCTATCTCTAGGCGTTCGGTCAACTCTGCTTAATTATGCTAGATCTACTCTTAAGGAGGGTCTATTCCTCCTCCACCTAAGCACATCAGATTTGGATTAAGCAACATAATTAAGAACAAATTAAGTAATTATCATATAATTCAAAAATCAAATAACAAGATTTATCTAGGTTTCATCCCCTTCAGGTATCTGAGGGGTTTAGTTCATAATGAATAAAAAAACATCTCAAGAGAAAAGATAAAACAAAACATAAGAAATCCCTAAAACTCCCTGAAGGAATTGAAGGAGAATTCCGTCGTCTTGAGTATAATTCCGGCTTCTTGGGATGGATCAACTGGCTAACTTCGAGTGATTCCCACAATTCTGACCTTTTCGGCTTGGCTCCTTGGCCTAGCTAAATGCCGGTTTCGGCTTCTGCTGAACTCCTCTTGCAAGTTGTCCCCTTAGTTGTTTATATAGGCTTTGAAATGCCTTACTTGGTCCCTAAGTATCCTGATCTGAGTAGTATTCCTACTAAGGTGTTTGAATAGGCTTTGGAATGTGTTTCTTTGCCTCAAAGTGTCCTTTCCCGAATGAAATTGCTCTTTCCAGCGACAGGGACACGGCCATGGCACACGCCCGTGTGAATCGTGGTCAGGTCGTGCTCGGACTTCTTTAATGAGGCAAGACCGTGTAGGCTTTAGTTCAGGCCATGTCGATTTCGTGATATGGCCCATTTACTCTGTTTTGGTCCCGTTTTATGTTCTTTTCATCCTCGAGTGCTTTCCTGGGTATAAGACATGAAAAGAAAGGATTAAAAGCACCTTTTTACATAAATCGAGGAATAAATCATCCAAAAGCGTACTAAATGTGGGATTAAAATATGTTATAATTACGGTTTATCAAATACCCCCACACTTAAGCTTTTGCTTGTCCTCAAGCAAAATTCTCAACTCACGATTAAAACGAACTTTCCATGATTCACAATTCCTATCGACAATGTCTTATCATAATTCATAGATAATTTATACATGGATAATTTAACTCAAAGAGTCCTAAAGATTCAAACAATCTAAGTCATAGTTTTTATATTATGAAAACATAGGTGTTCCCCCTTACCTGAATAATTACCTCTGATTCAAAATCGACAAGAGTTTACATCCTCACTAAAGATTCACTCAAATCACTCAAGGTGTTTAAGGTTCAAAATTTAGCACTCAATAAGTCAAACATGAAAAGTTAATCCCATAGGCTTGCATGAAAATCAAATCTCCACCACTGTAAAATGAGATGATACACAAATCAAAAGGTCTTTAACAGGGTTGTAACGGGGCTAGGTTAAGGGTATGGATATAGGCTGAATTAGTAGGTTAGAATCGAGATTGACCTGATAAATTACCTAACTAGAAAAATGAACTAATCTTAAATAATTACATTAATTGAAAACTAATAATACGAGCTTTTCTTCAAGGTTTTGAAATTTACATGCATAAGCTCTTTTAACATTGAACTAATAATGAATATACTTCATTGTTTTTAAGAACAAACTATTAAGAAAGAACTTTTACAATTGAAAATAGCACATAGTTAGGAAACTATTCAAAGTCAATTCTCGACAAAAAGGGTAGTTAAAAAAAATGGTGATAACAAGTACAAAGGGGTTTTTGGTTTAAAATTTGCGGGTGAGTCAATAAAAAGGGTTGTTAGGATCAACGGGGTTCACTAGGGGTTAATTGTGAAGGTAGGCTTTTTAGTGGAGTAAGTGGGTTAAAAACTAAGTGCCTTTATCATCTCGATATATCAAATCATAGATGTGGTCTTGACATGTATAATCAAGGCAAGTTCTAAAATCACATTTCATAGTTGACACACTCGTAATCAATAAAGTGAGCATGAAAAAGAATGTATGCTCTATAAGGCTCAAAATCTCACAAAAATTATGGGTGTTTTGATATCAACCTTGTAAATTTCAAACTTCAAGATAACGTTCAAATTCAGGTTAACAACCTAAAAATTTTAATTTTGAAAAATAGACTTATCATGCTTGATTCTCTAGTATTCTTCAAATTTAATCATCAATGCACAATTATCAATGACTTACTCTAAAACACATCAATAAAAATCATAAATCATCAGAAATTTCATCCTAATTAGTGATATGAGGAAATTACTTAAGAACTAGGCATAATTCAGGGATTTTCAAATAATACTATAGTTAATCCCCCCACACTTAAGATGTACATTGCCCTCAATGTACAAAGATAGATAATATCAAAATAATCATAAAATCATAAGATAGGGAGAGAAGTGAAACTTCCTGAATTATGGATGAGATCCTTGGGGGAGGTGGAAAATACGTTGGAGGTGAATATGGAGTAGCATCTTGAAGCGTTTAAAATTGAATCCTCGAAGCAGTTGGTCGAATTTTATTGCGTCCTAAGCTAAATCTAAATGTCATAAAGAATAAGAAAAAAATAAAAAATAAAAAATAAAAATAAAAATAAAAATAAAAGTAAATAATGGAAAATGAAAGAAGAAAAACAACTGGAAAAGAAAAAGGGAGAAGAGGGTTAAAAATTATGGATCTGATGGTTGCGCCCTCCCTTGTACCTTCCTGTAGTTGCCACACAGCCACGGCCATAGCCCTGTGCAAGGCCGTGTGGTATGGAAATCTGCATTTTGGTTAGTTTATGGTTAGGTGCTAAAAGGAAAAATAAAAGAAAAAAATGAAAATGAAAAATAAAAATGTAAAAATGGGGTTAGTGCTCGGGTTGCCTCCCATGAAGCACTCGTTTATAGTATTAAGCTAGACTTTACCTCTCATTCATATGGTTATGGTGGTTTGAGGAGGTGAAAGTCCTTTCTCATGCGATCAATTTGGTTATGGATATAGAGTTTAAGTCGAGTAATGTTTACCTCAAAAGTGATGGATTTAGGATTGCTCACCTCGACTGTGCCGTATAGGAAGACATTAAGTACCTCAAAAATGATTTCTTCGTTTGCCTTGAGGTTTTAATTGGTGATTCGAGGGTCTTCCTTATTCAACAATACTTGATCCCCTATTTTGAAGTGATTTGTTGTTCCTATCGGCTTGTCTGGGGGTTCCTTCGGTTTTCTTCGTGCGGTTTCGGTTTCTCTTTAAAGTGTGTCTTCCACTCTTCTAGTTTGTTGACCTTAAGGCTTCGTTCCTCATATAATTCTTCTTTATTGGCATGAGGTCTATGATTCGGCTCAGGTTTGTGGCTTCGTGGTGTTTCCTGTGATGAAAGTTGAACAAATTTGTTATCAACTAAATTTACTTTCTCACCTTCATCAGTTGATGTTCTGGCCGAGTCAAGAGCTTGTAGACTGATTGATTCGTCACCTATACGAAGAATGAGTTCTCCTATACCAACATCAATTTTAGTCCTGGCATTTGCTAGAAAGGGTCTTCCTAAAATTAAAGGAATCGAATTGTCCTCATCCATGTCTAAAACAATAAAGTCTACTGGGAATACGAATTTATCAATTTTGATTAGAACATTTTCTATTATACCCCTAGGAATTCTGATAGTTTTATCAGTTAATTGAATGCTCATCCTAGTTTGCCTGGGTTTCCCTAGACCTAGTTGTTTAAACATTTTATAAGATATAACATTGACGCTTGCCTCTAAATCAGCTAAAGCATTATCAATAGATAAACTACCAATTAAACATGGAATTGTAAATCTCCCTGGATCTTTTAATTTCCGTGGTAGTTTATTTTGTAGAATTGTTGAGCACATTGCGTTTAGCTCCACATGTGATGCCTCGTCTAGCTTCCATTTGTTTGTCAACAGCTCTTTTAAAAATCTTCTATAATCGGGTATCTGCGAAAGAGCTTCGAGAAACGGTAAGTTAATATGTAATTTCATTAAAAGTTTAAGAAACTTCCAAACTGTTCCTCTGTGTTGTCCTTCTTCATTGCTTCAAACTACTCTATAATTGTCGATTTTGGTAATTCATGGCTCACCTCAACCTTACTTTCACTTACCACAGGTTCTTGCATTGGGTCAAATTCCACTAACCTTTCACTGTTGTAAGCTTGTACGGCTTGAATTTGCTCTTTTAGGTTAATCTCCGTGTTGCTTGATAGACGTCCTTGCTTTCGTTTGGACATTAACTTTGTAAGTTGTCCGGCTGGCTTAGTGATTTTCCCAACTTGGCTCTTGATCTCTTCAATCAATGTTCGTTGGTTTGTTTCAATGTTGCTTGGCAAGCTTTCTTGTAGTTGTTCTAAGATCAGCTTAGCAGGCTGACCTAACTGATCCTCGATCCCTTGAATCGATGCTTCTTGTTTTGTTTCTATATTTTGGCAGCGTGTTTCTGTGTTTGGTATGAATTTTGTCAGCATTTCTTCAAGGTTGGACTTATCTTCCTGTTGGTGAGGTGGTTGCTGAAAATTTGGAGGAAGTTCCTGTCTTTGGCTACTTTGATCATTCCACGAGAAATTGGGATGGTACCTCCAACCTGCATTATAAGTGCCATTATAAAAATTATTTTGAGGTCTAGAGTAGTTACCCATATAGTGGACTTGTTCTTTCTCCATGCCATATCCGTAGGGTGGGTACTCAGGATTCGCCACTGTAACACCCCAAACCCGGCCCATGCGTTATGACCGGATCTAACATGTCACATGAGAAAACATGTTAAACCCCTTTTTTTATTCGTACTAAAATAGGTATTGCTTTGTTAAAAACAAGAAAATAAGTTTGATTTGAAATATTTGATAAAATACTACTAACCACGAAGATTGATTGATAAATCGATAGATTTGAACTAAAGATCTTATAAACCGTGACTTTTGAAAATATCGTTGATAATTCGAGAGAAAATTTCCAAGTTAAAGTATTCGTAAAAGTTTGTTATAAAATCAATTTGTTAATCTATTTTGAAAAAAAATCTTTATTTGAGTTTTCAGAAAAATTCTCATTTAAAACAATCCAAGCAAAATGAAAGTACGTCAAACATAAAGCAAAGGTAAAATACTCCAGAGGCCTTATTACATCATAAAAACCCAAAATAGTAAAGTGAACGGAAATAGAAATCTAAAGTTCAAAATAAAACGCCATTTCTGAAGTATGGCCTCCACCGAGTCATCCATGGCCCAAGTCCACGTCACTGAGCATTAGCTACAGGGATTAAGAAAAGAAAGGGGGTGAGTTACAGGAACTCAGTGCATAATCCCATTACCGTTGTCCACTGGGCTTGAACCCGTTTAGCAAACATTTGGGCTTGAGCCCATATAACAATAACTTGGGTTGAAGCCCATTTACAAAACAGAATATATCAAATGAATGTAACAAAAATCCCAATCCAACCTAATAATCCATCCGTTACACACCACCCGTACCATCCATCACACCTGTGGGGATCAAGTCAACTCACCCCGCCAAACACACCAATCGCAGGCATTATGCCATTTATAACAAATTTGATTGTGGGCAAGCCACCAGATTCACAGAGTATCATATTATCAAACATATTTGTGGCACTGCCACCGGAATTACTTCTCTTCAACATTTTCCCATCCCATGCAAAATTATGCATATGTAACATACATAGTAAATGATATTACAAATATAAACAACAATTAATATCTCAGAGATCCATTCCAAACAATTAGGCCCATTAACACTTTGCAAAATCGGCCCATTAAGCAGTATATCAAATCGACCCATTAAGGCAATATAACAATTCAGCCCATTAAGGCAATATAACAATTCAGCCCATTAAGGCAATATATCAAATCGGCCCATCAAGGCAATATAACAATTCAGCCCATTAAGGCAATATATCAAATCGGCCCATTAGGGGCATTTCCATAATTCGGCCCATAAGGGCATTTTCGTAAATCAGAAGTTCTATCCACTAAGGATAATTCGGTAATCTCGCAACCCAGGGGTATTTCAGTAATTTACCCTCTAAGGGTATTTTGGTAAATTTTGCAAACCAGACTCAACTACTAATTTGGGGCATAAAAATCGAAACTGTCCATCTCCGTCATACTGACCAAATTGACTATAACTTGAGTTAGGAATCTCAAATTCTAAATCTGTAAATATTCCTTGAAACTAGACTCATATACCTTCTTACTACAATTTTTCCAGAATTTTTGGCTTAGCCATTTAGTACAGTTTATTCCTTAAAGTTTCCCTTGTTTCACTGTCCAACAATTCTGACCTCTCTTACTTAATTTCAAATATCTCACTGTACGTTTTCATATACTGCTCCCACTTGTTTCTATTGAAAATAGGCTCACTAAGGAATCTATAAATATATCTTATAACTCATAATTCACTTTGTACAATTTTATACGATTTTTTCCAAGACAGATCAAGGAACCAAGAAGTCAATCAGAACTAGTCTCACTAAAATTAAAATATCACAGAATTTAAAATTCATTTTCCTTCTCCGCTTCTTCCATATAAAAATAGACACAGTAAGCTTTAATTTGTTATCTTATCCACTTATTAATCCCTTTTCTCATATTTTCCATGATTTTTCAAAATCACGTCACTGTTGCTGACCAAAAATTGTTTCATTGCAAACTATGGTTACCACTACGGACATACACACGCCCGAGTGATCACGGATGCCTGTTTTTGGTTTTCTTCGGTATTCGACTGAATCACAGAATATTTCATGCAAACTTTCAGAGAAGTGTGAGATTACACACCATTTCAAACATGTATTCTGAAGGTACGAGATTACACACCTTGATTACGAGTTGTGCTTTCTACCAATTTCAACACCAAGAATGTGATCTCCCTCAGTGCTCCAGGAATTGATCCTACCCTTTGACTACTAAAATCCCGTCCTAACAATATTTGGTGAGCGAAAGAGTTGTTAGCAATTATCCCACCTTTGGCCAAAATAAATCTTATAACAACGTTCTTACCCCACTTGATTGACGAGTCGACGATAATGATTTGGTTAATACAAATCACTTGTGCTCCTTTACCTTGTTAAACGTCCGATTCAATTAAGTAGAGGTTTTTCCACACGATAAGGAATGAAATGATGAAGAAATAGGATGATAATGGGTTCAGCTATAGAGAAAATCGAACAAGAAGATGTGATCACAAAGTGATGTTGATTAAAGAAGAAGAAAAGGTTGATGAAATGGTCAAAAGAAAGAATGGATGGAGAAAAGTGCTTTGGTAGTTTCGGCTATCAAAGAGGGGATAAGCAAAGGTGAGTGTTTAGGCCAAACAAAAGAAAAAGAATGCACAAATGTGTTAGGAGGTTTCGGCCAAAGCAAAGAGGGAGATGGATTTGAAAAGAAGACACAATGTTCAAAGAGAAAAGTGTACCTCTCATGCACCAAAAACTAACAACATGGTCTAAAGAGAAAAGAGAAATTCGGCTCTTCCTTCCCCCTAACAAAACCGTCCATAGTCTTGACAATAAGGTCAACATTGGCCAACCAAAACTTTCCAAAACATCACCCTTGAAAAGTGCCAACATGCTCCTTCAACTTACCTTTTTCTTTTGATTTCTTTCCCTATCCTCATCCTTTCCTTATTCCCTTAGCCACCTTGCCAAAATTAAAAAGTCCACCTTGCCTAAAATACTACCTTGGCCGACACTTAGGGAAAGAACACAAAAAAAACAAAATAGTCATAATTTTGCACTTGATGGGATTTGAACCTCCTCCCTCAAAGTCCTTCATGTGGCACCATATCCCCTTTACCATAAGCTCCTTTTTGCTAGCAATGTGCACATTTATTTCCTTAAGCCTTGATGCCCCTTACCTTCTCTCCTTAAAGTGCTAAAATACCAAATTTTTACTAAGGCCCAATTAAACCCCGAACTTCCGAGAAACCTCGTAACCTTCCAAATTCACTTAACTAATAAGTCCAATTTTCAATAACACCATTCTCATATTCTCGAAAATTTTAAACATTCTTACACTTAAGGCCCATTGGGCCCAATTCTTCTAGGCCCAATTTCAGGATGTTACAGCCACGCCTCTTGGATTTGAGTCATATTGCATTACTGGGTGTACCTGCAAGAGTTTACACAAACCATCGATATTTTTATTCATCATCTCTAGCTGGGTAGAAATCCTGGCGAACACGTCGAGGTCGAAGGCACTAGCTGCTTTAGTAGGAATTGTCCTCATGACTTGCCACTGATAATTATTTAGTGCCAACTTCTCTATAGACTAAAATTATCTGCCAAAAGCAAAATAGAGGAAAAATTAGCAAAGTAAAAATAAAAAGAAGAAATAAAAAATAATAATGAAAATAAATTGCAATAATAAAAAAATGGCTAAAGTAATAAAAATAGAGCTTTCTTAATATTTTAGTTCCCCGGCAACGGCGCCAAAAACTTGATCGCTGAAATCAGAGCTTTAAAATTTATAAAAGAATGATCGGACATGGAAACTAACTCTAATAACGATTAAAGGTAAGTGTACCTATCGAACAGGCAAGACCGGATTGTCGAACCTAAAGGAACTAAAAGTATTAATACTAACTTTCTTTTTATTATTTAGCCTTAGAAATAAAGTGAAGTTGTTTTAATCTAAGTTAACGACGACTAAGCTAAGGACAAAGACAAAAAGAACGAATTGGGAAATAACTTGAAGAAAAACTTAATTGATCACAACGATACCCTCAGGAAGAATCCACCTAGACTTCACTTGTTATCTAACCCTGAATCATATGATTTATTTACTTAGCTTGATCCGTGAGACTTCCTAACGTATATTAAACCCTCTCTCGAGGCGAATAACGTCTAACCCTAGGATAATTAGTGGAACTCTCGTTCTCTTATAATAACCCCCTAAAATAGCAGTAAATCGATCTATGGATTCTCATATTAGGTTTCACCCTAATCCAGAAAAACCTCGTAACCCAATCTCTAGGCGTTCGATCAACTCTGCTTAATTATGCTAGATATACTCTTAAGCAGGGTCTATTCCTCCTCCACCTAAGCACATCAGATTTGGATTAAGCAACATAATTAAGAACAAACTAAGTAATTATCATATAATTCAAAAATCAAATAACAAGATTCATCTAGGTTTCATCCCCTTCAGGTATCTGAGGGGTTTAGTTCATAATGAATAAAGAAAACATCTCAAGAGAAAAGATAAAACAAAACATAAGAAATCCCTAAAACTCCCTGAAGGAATTGAAGGAGTTAAGTATAATTTCGACTTCTTGGGATGGATCAACTGGCTAACTTCAAGCGATGTCCACAGTTCCGACCTTTTCGGCTTGGCTTCTTGGCCTAGATAGATGCCGGTTCCGACTTCTGCTGTAATATCCTGGATTATGGCTTATGCATTAATACTAAATTAGATGAAGTAGCATGTTAATGAATATTCTGAATGTGTTCTCTGAATTTTGTGAACCCTAGAGTGTAGTGAATGCCTTAGAAATTATTCGATTTTAAAGTTTTAAAAGAGGAAGCTGAGTAGGGTGGCCTTAAGAAAAATTGTAAAGGGAAATATGACACACAAATAGGCTTGGAAAAGTGGCTTGGAGGTACCACTTAGGGCCTCTGGAAATGATGCCACATGCAGGGGTAAATGGGCTAAGGTTCGAGCTGCAGGGGAAGCAAAATAAAAGTTTTGTTTTACAGCAGAGATTAGCAGCAAGGGACGGCACTAAGGCTATATTTTAGGAGCTTTAATCCTTTTATTTTTAAGAGATAAATGGTGATAATTAAGTAAGGTAAAAGATAAAGGATGGATTATTATTAATTTTAAATAAAGGGATAAGAGAAAAGTAAGGGATATGATAATGATGGCCGAATAGGGGACTCTAGGCCTAGTAATTTTGGCAAAAGGAGGAAAAGTGAGGCCATTAAGCATTCTTTTCTTTTTCTTTGAAGCCTCTGCCAAATTCTCTCTGCAACTTTTCCCTTTTTCTTTTTAATTCTCCAAAAACCTATCTCATCGTTTTCATCTTTTTCTTTTATTTGTTTTAGCCGAAATCTTTCTCTCCCTAAAGATTACCATTGTCGATTCCTCCTTGGTCCTATACTCTTCCATTGTAGCCGAATACTCATCATCAATCCTCCTCTTCTACTTTTCATAATATTTCCAAAAGCCAGAATTTCAATGCTCAACAAGCAGTCTTAGCCGAATATCACTGTGGGTTTTGGCAGAGGTGCCGTCAACTACAACATTGAGGGTAAGGGATCCTATTGTTGTCATTCTATTTCTTTTCTTTTAACCGAAATCAAGGTACTAATCCTATTAGTGATCTTTGGCTGAAACTTGAAGGGTTTTTCGGGATTTCTGCTATTGTCGACTATAAGGAGGTTTTCGGGATTTCAATATCTAAGGTAAGGCATGTGTGATATTCGGCCGAGGGCCATTTGTTATGATTAAATGTTAGAAATTGATCTAACATATATCTATAGGGATTTCGACAGTACTACAAAGAAGTGACAATTTTCGGGAATTAAGATTCACAAGGTAAGTGAATCGACATTCTACAAAGCCCTATTTTGGTATTTCAGATCTGTTTCTTATTTAGTTAAACCGAAAACTAATCGAGTCAATGGATCTAGTGATTAGCCGATTACAAGAGGAAAGCATCACAAGATTTGATTGGTAATCAAATCGGCAACAAGGAATTAAGGATCTAAAGCATTAGATCGGGTTTTCGGAAATCGATGAACCGATAAATATATCGTGTGTGTACCCTTCCCTAGACTTAATAGATTTAAGGCATTAAATTTAATATATGTGTTATAAAGATGTGAAAGCTATGGCTAAGGTACCATGTTATGGTACAAAGTACTCAGGTACGTTTCCTACTTCTACTAGGAGTATCATATGATCTGTTAGGGTATATGTGAAACTATCAGAATGTGAATATGTAATATGACATGGCTTATGCATATTTGTATGACATGGGGGCATATGGGTGATTATGAAAGGGGAAGTGAATGTGGTGGTTTTATACCATGATATCTGAATGTGGTGACTTCGGTCACATTATCTGAATGTGGTGACTCATGTCACAAGTATTTTATCTGGGGGCTATGCCACGAATTTTATAAGGGCGATGAGCACGTCGACTGCAGTGACTGCCTTCGACGATGTGTAGCGGTTGGAGGGTTGACTCAGTAGTCCCCACGGTGTGCAGGTTGGTACGGGTGATGTGTAGCGGATGGCATCTAGGTTTGGGTTCGGGTTGCATCACTATTTCTATCTGTTATATGTAATTATATGTGATATGATAATGTATGCCTGAATTGTTGAATCTTAGTGTTAGTTACACATTGAGTCTGTTTGACTCACCCCGTTGGGGAATATTTTTCAGGTGACGATCAGTGATGGACCGGGTCGGCAGAAGCTTAGTGGTGGCCATACTCAACTCAGAGTTTTATTAAACTTTGGACTTTCTTTTATTTGATTTCGGACATGTTTATATTTTAAATACTTTGAATTTATTTCGGGTTTTGAATTTTGATGTAATAAGGCCCAAGTATGAACTGTTTTATGCATGCTTTTTATTTGATTTTAAGATGTTACAAATTTTTATCAAATTAAGGATTAAGTAAATTTTATTTTAAAAAAAAAAAACTCTAAATGATTTGGACACTCTAAAACAAATGGGTTTCAACATAAGATAAACTTGTTTCAACTCGAGCCCAACCCAAAAATAATATTTCTTTCAAAACCACATAGTTTTTCCAAAGTAAAATAAAAAAAGAATTTTGAACTGTTCACTCGAGGAACATACCAGATCCGGTCGAGACTCATGGGTCGGGTTTGGGGTGTTTCATCTGCCGAACTCCCCTTACAAGTTGCCCCCTTGGTTGTTTATATAGGCTTTGAGATGCCTTACTTGGTCCCTAAGTATCCTAATCTAAGTAGTATTCATACTAGGGTGTTTGAATAGGCTTTGGAATGTGTTTCTTTGCCTCAAAGTATCCTTTCCCGAATGAAATTGCTCTTTCCAGCAACAGGGACACGGCCATGGCACACGCCTGTGTGAATCGTGGTCAGGTCGTGCTCGGACTTCTTTAATGAGGCACGGCCATGTGGGCTTTAGTTCAAGCTGTGCCGATTTTGTGATATGGCTCATTTACTCTGTTTTGGGCCCGTTTTATGTTCTTTTCATCCTCGGGTGCTTTCCTGGGTATAAGACATGAAAAGAAAGGATTAAAAGCACCTTTTTACATAAATCGAGGAATAAATCATCCAAAAGCATACTAAATGTGGTATTAAAATATGTTATAATTATGGTTTATCAACATACAAACATCATGTCCAGCACATTAGGACATGATGTTTTAAACCCTCGTAACCAAAATCATCTCATAATTTACAAAATTCATTAAAAGGATATTTAGTTATTTGGGCGAACGAAAAAACCGAAACCCAACACGTTAGGGCACAATTTCTTGAACTTCCAAACACGAAACATTGCCTTGTTTTCTGAAATCCTTATCCCGAGATAACAAAACGTCATATCTAGTGAGTTAGGACACGACAATTTTGAATTCTCGAAAATAAGTGTTTATTTAACTTTTTTTCTAAAAAAAAGAAAGTAACAAGTTCTTTGAACTCGAAGAGAAAAATCAAAACCCATTAAGTTAGGAAACGATTTCTTTCGAACCCTAGAACGCAGAGTATTTGCTTATTTCAAAACTAAATTTTTTGATGCATCAAAGAAAATATAATATGATTGTAATAAAATGAAAAATAAATCATAATGCCAATATGCTCAATGGAATAAAAGTGTGGGTGACAATATGAATAATAATGAAGGCAAAAATAATAAAAAAATATTAAGTAAAAATAATAATAATAAATAAATAAACGAATAAATAAAGAAAAGAAAAACAAAAATAAAGCTAATATCAAATTAACAAATAGATAAATAATTTATACAATAATTTAAAGATAATAAAATAATAATAATAAATAATAATAAAATGGAAATATAATAATAAATAAATAATAAAAATAATATTAGCCATTATAAAATAAAAATAATAATGAAAATAATGATAAAAATAATAGCAAAAATAAAAATAGTATTAATAATAATAAAATAATGTAAGGATATTAAAATTAATAGTAATTATAATATAAAAATAATAGTAGTAGTACAATAAAAATATACTAATAATAAAAATAACAATATATGTTAATATACAAATAAAAATAAAAATAAAAACAACAATAGAGATAATGAAAATAGTAATAATAATAGTGATACTAAAATAATAATAATAATAATAATAATAATAATAATAATAATAATAATGATAGATATAATAATAATAAATATATATATATATATAAAATAATGGTCATAATAAAAATAATATTAATAATACAAATGAATATAATGATAATTATAAGGTTAAAAATAAAATGATAATAATAACAACATAAAAGTAATAATTATAATAGTCAAATAATAATGATGTTAATAATAAGAAAAAAGAAATTAATAATGAAATAACAAAAATCACAAAAGAAAATAAAAAAGATAAAATTGAACTTAAAATAAAAATTTGGGGGCGAATTTTGAAGAAAATAAAAGGAAAGGGGCCTTTTTGTACACGTACACAACTAGGGAGGACCAAGTGAGGAAATATAACTATTATCCAAAACGGCGCCGCTTATTATAGGACTAAAATAGAAAAGAAATAGAATTATGTGGCCAAATTAAAATTAAAAAAAGATTTATTTGTAATAAGCTTAAAAAGCGAAGGGACTGCGCACATAAATAGCCCACTCAAGGCAAAACACGCGGATCCTGAGGAAGCGGGTCGGGTCTCGGGTCGGCTTCATGAAACAATGACATTTTGGCCTTGGGGATGGGCTCCAAAATGGCGTCGTTTAACAGGTATTTAAATCCCACTTTTTGCCCCAAAAATTTCATTTAAAACACTCCCTCAAAAAAAAAAAATCAAAGCAGAAGCCTTGAAAGCTCTCTCCCACATGGCCGAAGGCCAGAATCTGGCCCAGGTTCCGGCGATGGACCGTCGCACGCGCCGCCTCCGACGGCGGTCGGAAGGCCAAAAACCTCCTTTTTCAACGCCGATCCAAATGGTAAACTTCTTTTCTTTATTTTTTTTAAAAAATATAATAAAAGAGTTGCAAGAATGAAATAAAAAAACGGAACAATATATAAAAAAAAAACCTCTGCTTGTGGCTTTTTATTGTATTTTTTGTATTCTCTCTGTATTTGTGTATATTTCGTGTTCGTTACAGATGGTTTTGGGGGGTTTTATAACCCAAAAATTAAAAAAGAAATACATATTTTGTCCGATTTGCTATTTTTTCTTTCCTTTTTGCAGGTGAGGAGCGGAATTCTCGACTGTGACTGGGCGCAGATTGCGGCGCTAGGAGAGGCTGGTGGCTGCGGCGCTTGCTGCGCCTAGGGTTTCAGAAAACCCTAGGCTTCTGATTTTGCTTAAGCTTTGGGCCCTTTTGGGCCGTGTGAATTTTGGGCTCGGGTGTAATGGGGTATTGGGTTTGGGTAGTTTATTGGTTTGGGTCTGTTCGGGCTACAGGTATTGGGTTTGTTTTGGTGTTGTAACTGGACTGTTTAAAAAAAATTGGTTTTTTATTCATTTTTATTATTTATTTATTTTTTAGTCTGTTTTACGGGCCCAGGCAAAATTGGGTTCTTACAGCTGCCGCTCTTTGCTCATTGTCATGTAACGAGAATAGAGCAAAGACTATAAAAGGTCCAATTTTGCCCGGTCTTTGCCGAGCCTTGACTTCTTGGTCCTCGTCTTCTTCAAATGGCTCCAACTCCACTGCAACTTTGTCAGTATTGGAACTTTTTTCAATAAGTCTAATGGCTTCAATCTGCTTCACTGCAACTTCAGGAAGGCAGTATGTACTATCTTTTAATCTGCTCTGCTGCAAACTTAGGGATGTCAGACGAGTGTCTTAGATCCACTTCCTGCAACTTCAGGAAGATAAGATCTACTATATTTAGTCTGCTCTACTGCAAACTTAGGGATGCCAGACGAGTATCTTCTATCCGCTTCCTGCAACTTCAGGGAGATAAGATCTACTATCTTTAGTCTACTCCATTGCAAACTCAGGGATGTCAGACTAGTATCTTTGATCTACTTCTCACAACTTCAGGAAGATGAGATCTGTTGTCTTCAGTCTACTCCACTGCAACTCCAGAGAGACAAGGCTGAAAGTGTCTTCTTCTTGCAAATTCGAGAAGATGAGATCTATTGTCTTCAGTCTGCTCCATTGCCGATACATGGAGATAAGACTTGCTCAAATTTGATCTGCTTCACTCTTGCTCAGTGGAGATAAGATCTGATTTCTTTAGTCTGTTCCATTGCCAATACATGGAGATAAGACTTGCTCAAATTCGATTTGCTCCACTCCTGTTTAGTGGAGATAAGATCTGATTTCTTCAGTCTGCTCCATTGCCGATATATAAAGATAAGACTTGCTCAAATTCAATCTGCTCCACTCCTGCTCAGTGGAGATAAGATCTAATTTCTTCAATCTACTCCATTACCGATACATGGAGATAAGACTTGCTCAAATTCGATCTGCTCCATTCCTGCTCAGTAAAGATAAGATCTGATTTCTTCAGTCTACTCCATTACCAATACATGGAGATAAGATTTGCCGTCTTCGATTTGCTCCACTCCTATTCAGTAGAGATAAGACCTTCTATGGTAAATTCAATCCGACCTACTGCAACTTCAGAGGTATAGGATTCATCATTTTAATCCACTCCACTGCAACTTCAGGGAGATGGGATTAATTGTCTTTAGTCTATTCCACTGCAACTTCAGGGAGATAAGACTTGTGACTTCAACCTGCTCCACTACAATTTCAGGGAGATAAGGTTGGTGGTTTCAATCTGCTTCACTGCAACTTCAGGAAGATAAGATTTACTGTTCTCGTCCCACTACTGCTTAGGGTGACAAGATTTACAATCTTTGACCCATTCCACTGCTGATCAGGGAGATAGGACTGGTGAATTCACCGATGTTGCTACACCATCCTCTGGAGGACATATCCTGTAGACTTATGTTTATGCCAAATGATTAGGATGCTATAATCAGAATGAATCTAATGCTCCTAACTAAATGTATTATGAACGACATTTGCATGAATGCAGAATGTCATGAGAATGATCCCATTTTTAAACGTATAATGATTAGGATGCAATGATCAGATTGAATCTAATGCTCCTAACTAAATGATATTAGGGATGACATTTGCATGAATGTAGAATGTCATGAGAATGATCCCATTTTTAAACGTATAATGATTAGGATGGAATGATCGGATTGAATCTAATGCTCCTAACTAAATGATATTAGGGATGACATTTGCATGAATGCAGAATGTCATGAGAATGATCTCCTTTTTTTTTGTACAACGATTAGGATACAATGATCGAAATGAATTAAATGCTCTTAATTGGAAGTGTGAGAATGATCCCTTTTTAATGTTTAGGTTGTCATTGCTCATAGTTCATCAAGGTTCTATCACTGATGCGTTACCATGTTTTCTTGTTCAGCTGGTATCTTTGACAGAAAACCCAAAGAAACAATCATATTCTGTTCAGCAAGCTTACCCCGCTGTAATTTCAGAGTCCCTTCCACTATACCTTTTGGGACATAAAGCTTGTACCTCCCACTGCAACTTGAGGGGAATAATATTCCATTCAATCTGTTACCACTCAGAGGTATAGAATTTGTATCATCAATCTGATCAGTTACACCATTCCCTGGGTATAATGACCAGATATATATAAAAATCTGACTAGATAATCACCCTTCAATATTTCCAACCCGTAGGCTTGGTGAGTTCTAAATAATAGTCTGTTTCAGATTCTCATATTATTTAGAAGTTTACAGAGTAATATGCGAAACTCCTTTTTATGAAAGTATTATTAATCCATTAATCGTTATTTCAATATAAAATGCTTGGAAAAGATCACAACAACGGACGGGAAAGAAATTAATCAAGAGCATAGCTCAAAACAAGTAAGTTAAGCAAAGATAGCTGTAACACCCCAAACCCGGCCCAAACGCTACGACCGGATCTGGTATGTCACTTAAGGGAGTTCACAAAACATGTCGCATTTTGGAAAACAATTACTAGGTTTAAACCTTTATTCCGAAAGCTTAAGAATTCATTAAAGTATAAAATATTATGTTATAAATTATCTTGATGGATTTTTAAATAAAAACTGAAATTTCATACATGTCTTAACTTAATTGAAAACATAAAACTTAAAAATCCAACATAACCCAATCAAAAATAATAGCCTAGTAGCCCGTGGCCTTATTACAACCATACTTAAAATCTGCAAAATATAAAATAACAGACTAAAGCCTTTTACCTGAATCCAATTGCTCTCTTTTGCATGGCCACCTCGCGTTCCTCTCCAGCCCGGTCCGATGCACTAGGTGTCACCTGAAAGTGTTAAATTAAAAGGGTGAGTCGCGAGACTCAGTGTGCAACCTCATGCACCATTAGATTTGGGCTTTAGCCCCATAAAACAGAATAATTAATATACATAGCACAAAAATAATATGCAAAGCCCAACCCAAATCTTAGGTTTCCATCCGCTACACGCCCCCGTACCAGCCATTCACATCATTGAGGATTTCTACAATCAACCCACACCGCTACACGCCTTGATGGTAGTCGTGCTGCTCATCATCAGATCATGGCTGTAGCCACTACAACAGATCACGGCAAAAGCCGCTACAACAGATCACAGTAAGGAACCGCTACAACAGATCACGGTAAGGAACCGCTACAATAGATCACGGTAAAAATCACTACAACATATAACTTCCTCCTTTCATCAAACCCAACCCATGCAATCACATAAAATCATTATTCTTATATCATTTATCAGAACATTCACTAACCTGGTGATTTGCTGTTACCCTCTTTGGGTTTCCGTCATTATGTCGGGATTTTGGCATTTATCAAAACATAAAAGACTTATAATCATATATTAATCAAACAGATCTAAATGGTGTGGAGAGTTACACACCTGATTAATGTCGATACCCTTGCTAGACTGATCTACAACTTTGCTTAAAAAGCCGGAAAGATGTGAAAATAGGGCCTCTCCTATATTCGGCCAAGGGTTAGTAAATCTCGAATTTACACGTTGAAACTAATAGATCTTCTTAACTTGAAATCTCGAAAGTAACACGATTCGAGTGCTACCGACCTATAACTTAGAGATCTATGCGATTGACTCCACTAAAGTTCCCTTCAAATTTCAGCACAAATAGGCACCACAGAAGCAATTCGGCAATCACAGGAGATGAGATCTAGGGATTTCGGCTTTTAGGAAAATCCCGAAAAAAGTATTAACAAGAGAAGGCTGATATGTCTTTGGCTTTTAAAATACTTGAGTGAAGAGTTTCTGCATTTACACGTGAAAAAGAGAAGAAGAAAAGAAAACAAGGAAGAGACTTGAAGATTTCGGCTAGGAAGAAAAAGAATGGAAAGAGTTTCGGTTTTTGAATCAAAGTGAAGATGAGGGATTAGGCTTAGAGATTTCGGCTTTTGCAGAGAATGAAGAAGAAGATGGAACTTTAGGAGTTTTCTAAACTTTTACTCGAGAGAAGAAGAAAAGAATGATAGAAAAACCCAAATGCCAAAATTGAAGAGATATTCCCCTATTTATAGAAATTTCTACACTTACCTAACCTTGCGATAAATCCTATCTTTTCTCCTTTATCTTAATCTACTAGCTCATCTAAAAGAGACTTAATTATCTTTAACTCCTCCCTCTTTTCTCAGCATATTATCCACATGTTTTAATCATTAAAATCCCTAAATTTTAGCCTTTATCTACTTATTATCCACATAAAATAAATTCCTAAATAATAGCCTTTATCTGCTTATTATCCACATATTTTAAACATTAAAACCCCTTAATTTTAGCCTTGTTGCCATCCACTCCACCTAATCCTAATGCCCAAAATTTAGCTAACTTAAATTAAAAGAATTGGGCTCCATGAAACTTAAATTTGGGCCCCTTACTCCCTTGTGTGGCGTCACCTCTGAAGATTGGGCCACAAGCCCACTTTGGTATTTTAAACATAGATACTACCTTTTAAACCCTATAATGCCCAAACAGATAATTTTAGTCAAGGCGTTTGCCTAATTTTGAGCCCAATTTGGACCCCTATTACTTTGTAACATCCTGGAAATGGGCCTATGCATTTTTTATTTAATTATACGAAATGGCATGTCTTATGTGTTATGAATGTATGGTGAACATTTTTGGAAACTTGGAAATGTAAGGAAATGACTTAGAAATGTAAGGAAATGTCTTGTCTTGGAAATGTAAGGAAATGACTTGGAAATGTAAGGAAATGTCTTGTCTTGGAAATGTAAGGAAATGACATGGAAATGTAAGGAAATGATTTGGAAATAATTCAAAAGTGGAAAGTGAACATTTCTGGAAACTTGGAAATGTAAGGAAATGTCAAGTTTAAAGAGGCAAACGAAAATTTTTGGAAACTTAGAAATGACTTAGAAATGTCGAGTTTTAAAGTTTAAAAGAGGAAATTAAGGCAAGGTGGCCTTAAGAGAAAAAGTATGTGAAATTTGACACGCAAACAGGCTTGGAAAAGTGGCCTGGAGATGCCACTTAGGGCCTCTGGAAATGGCGCCACATGCAAGGGGATTGGGCCTGAGTTCGAGTCACAGGGAAAGCAAATAAAAGAAATTTTATTTTGCTTCCAGAAGAAGCGAGGTGGATGGCGCAAGGCTATAATTTAGGAGCCTTTATTCTTTTATTTTTAAGAGATAAATAGTGGATAAATAAGGGATAAATAATGGATTTATTTTAGATTATTTTCAAGAGATAAATAAGGAATTATTCTTTAATTAGGAAAATAAGGGAAGTGATGGCCAAGTAAGGGACTTTGAGTTTAATAATTTCAAGCTAAATAAGGATAGTTGCTGAATTATCTTTCATTTTAGGAGATAATTAAAGAGATAAAGCTATCAAAATAGAAGAGTGATGGCCAAGTAAGGGATTCTAAGTTAGTAAATTCAGCTATATAAGGAAAAGAGGGCCATTCATCATTCTTTCTCTCAACCCTTCTCTCTCTCGCCGAATTTCTAGAGCATTTGTTCTTCTTCTTTTTTTGTTAGCCAAAGCCAGAAAATTCAAGATATCACCATTAGCCAATTTCTTTTCTTTCCAATCCATCAAAAGCCGAATCTTTGAGGGGCTTCAAGCATAGGGGCGGTCGATTTCTTCAAGAAAGGGTAAGAACAAGTTTTGATTTCTATTCTTTTCTTTTAGATTTGTCGAAATCTAGGACTAATCCCATCAATATTCTTATTTGCCGAAATTTGGAAGGATTCTTTTGGGATTTTTGCCATAGTCGACTATAAAGGAAAAGATCTTCGGGATTTGACCATCAAGGTAAGTCATACTTGACATTCGGCCAAGGGCCATTGATTGTGATTAAAGGTTAGAAGTTGATCTAACATGTGGTTTGAGGGATTTCGACAGAAGCTATAACCAAGGGATAATTTCGGGATTTAAGATCCTTAAGGTAAGTGACCATGAATATTCGGCCAAGTCCTATTTTAGTAGTTAGATCTATTTTTATGTGTTTTAAGCCGAATACTAACCGATTCAAGGGATCTAGTGATTAGCCGATTTCAAAGGGGAAGAATACAAGTTTCCGAGATTTGATTAATTATCAAATCGGCAGCAAGGTAAGAAAGTGGATACGATAATCCTTCATGATTTGATTAAATTAGCCGAATAGGCTTTTTCCTAAAATACTAAATGTGGCCAAATGTAGGGATTTAGGATCTAAAGGGATAGATCGGTTTTTCGGGATCTCAAGGAATTTGCTAAGCGAATCAGGTGTGTACCCCACACTAATTCTGAATAAGTTTTATGGCTATGTCTAATTAAAATATGTGATATTAAGAATAAGAAAGTGGCTAAGGTACCATGTTATGGTACTAAGTACTTAGGCACGTTTCCTACTCCTACCAGGAATATGAAATATGTTATTTGTAACATGAGAATAAGAATGCGAACTTTGGCATATTAATGCATATTACAAAATGGGGCATATGGGTTATTGAAAGGGGAAGTGAATATGGTGACCTAAGACCACGAACACGGTGACCTAAGACCGTGGTATCTGAATGTGGTGACCTAAGACCACAGTAATCTGAATGCGGTGACCTAAGACCGTGATATCTGAATGTGGTGACCTAAGACCATATATGCGGTGACCTAAGACTGCGATATGGAGTGTAGCGGAAGGAGGGTCGACTTAGTAGTCCCCACGGTGTACAGGTTGGTACGGGGGCGTGTAGCGGATGGCTTATTAGGTTTGGGTTTGGGAATGCATCATAATTTGTATGCTATGATATGAATGTGTAATATTTGTTATGCCTGATTCTATTATGATTTGGTGTTGTGTACACATTGAGTCTCATTGACTCACCCCGTTGAGGACCATGTTTCGTGATGAATGATAATGGACCGGGACGCAGCAGAACTTGTGGTGGCCATGCTCAACATGAAGTTTTCATTTTTTTATGGACTATTAATTTTTAAGTACTCCGAATTATTTGGATTTACTTGATGTAATAAGGCCATAAGGCCATAGTGCACTATTTTATTTTTGTTTTTATTTATTATGTTACGAAATATTTATTAAGTTAAAGATTAAGTAATTTACTTTAAATGTATTCTATATGTTTTATCACCTAAAATTTAAAAGGGTTTTCATTATAAAACGATTTTTGTTTTCTACTCGAGCCCAACCCAAAACAATATTTCTTTCAAAACACACTATTTTCCCAAAGTAACAAAAGAACTTTGAACCGGTTTACTTGAGAAACATACCAGATCCGGTCCAGGCTCGTGGGCTGGGTTTGGGGTGTTTCATACTTAAATTAACATATTAAACATATTCACCCATTAAACGCATAGGCCCAAAAATTCAGGATGTTACAATAGCAAATACAATCTAGAAGGAAATTTTTTGGTAGTGTATTTTGAAACTAATATAGTAATCAAAGATAGACAAAACCATAAAATAAAATTGATTGGGGTGTATCTTTGAAAAAATAAATAAAGTGATCAAAGATGGAAAATTTAAAATGGGTAAGATAGAAGCTAGGTGCCCCAGATATCATAGCCTAAGCTTCTCCGTACAAACTTCTTGAGGACCATTTGGAGCTCAATGCGTGTTTAGAGGATCCGGAGTACTTTGTCAATGCCCCAAGACGTAGCATACTTCCTCATTGTTAATTCAGGTATAGTAAGACTACCACATGCCCTATCTTTGATCAAAATTTGAGCCACCCTTTTCGGGTTTTCGACTCAAAAACCCATTTGGTCTCAGAGCGCCCTTTGCGAGTTTTCGCCTTAGCCTCTCTTTTTTTTTTGAATTTGACCTCAAGGCACCCTTTGCGGGTTTTCACCTTAGCCTTTCCCCTTCCAAGTAAAATACTTCTTAACTGAACCTGAATTCGCTAAATTGGGCAAGTCTTCGCCATCCGTTTTGGTTAATATCAATGCTCTTTTAAAACAGGCCCCTACATAAGGTCCTTCCCAGTTTGGCATCTGTTTTCCTCTGAAATTCGTTTGTATATGGAAGATCTTTTTCAACATCTGGTTCCCTTCGTGGAATTCCCTAGGATGAACCTCTTTGTCATAAGCTTGCATCATCTGACCATGATGGATGAAACCTTTTCTTCGATTAGGTTCAATTGGCAAACAATGCTTCCATTCCATAAATAAATGGGTAAGATCTTGCTCCGGTAAAGGTCCTGGCCAACGTCGATAATAATAGAGGATAAATAGTAACTTGTTTATGCCAACCCTTACGAGTCTCGGTCATCTTTCCTACTATCCTTGTTTTGTTTTTTTTTTTTGTATTTTTTTCTTTTGGCAACCTTTGCTGCACTGTGATATAATGTCTAATCTTTGGACAAACTGTAAACTTTGACATTGTACAGTTATGTATTACATGATCCTTTCTTTCTTTCTTTTTTTAAATTTGATGACTGTCTGTAACATCCCAAACCCGGTGATAAACCAGAAATATAACATATTTTAATCCCACATTTATTATGCTTTTTAGAGTTTTAAGCCTTGTTTTACATAAAAAGGTGCTTTTAATCCTTTCTTTTCACGTCACCCGAAAACGAAAAAAACGCAAAACGGGCCAAAAATGAAGGAAAAAGGACTTTCCACGAAATCGACACGGCCTGGACCAAGGACCACACAGCCGTTCCTCGACGAACACCTGGAGCACAGCCTCCTCACCACCACACACGACCGTGCCATCAAAGAAATCCGAACACGGTTAGGTTACGATTTGCACAGGCGTGTGACATGACCGTGCCTCCGACACTGGAAAGAGTAATTTCAATCGGAAAAAGATACTTAGGGAGAAAGAATCTCATTCCAAGAGCCTATAAATACACCTCAAGTACCACCTTGAAGGGCGGCCAAAAGCTAGGCCAAGGAGCCAAGTTGAGAAGGTCAGAGTTAGGGAATAACGCGAGGATAGCCAGTCGATTCATCACCAAGAAGCCGGAATTATATTCAAGACGGCGGAATTCTCCTTCAATCCCGACAAGGAGTTTTAGGATTTTTCTTATGTTTTGTTTTATCTTTTCTCTTGTGATGTTTTATTTTCCTTTCATGAACTAAACCCTTCAGATACCTGAAGGGGGATGAAACCTAAACAGATGTTTATTATTTGATTTTTAGATTATATGATAAATTACTTAGTTTGTTCTAAATTATGTTTCTTAATCAACATCAAATGTGCTTAGGTGGAGGAGGAATAGACCCTACCTAAGACTAGATCCACATAATTAAGCGGAGTTGATCGGGCGCCTAGAGATAGGGTTACGAGATTTTGCCAGATTAGGGTGAAACTAATATGGGAATCCATTGATTGATTTACTGCTTTCCTAGGGGGTTATTATAAGCGAACGAGAGTTCCACTAATTAACCTAGGATTAAATGTTATTCACCTCGAGAGAGGGTTTAGCATAGGTTAGGGAGTCTCACGGGTCAAGCTAAGTAAAAGAAATCGTATAATTTAAGGTTAAGTAATAAAGTGAAGTTTAGGTGGATTCTTCCCGAGGGTATCATAAAAATCAACTGAGTCTTTTCCAAGTTATCCCCAATCTAGTCTTCTTGTCCTTGTTCCTTTAAGTCTAGTTATCGTTACTACCATCCACAACCAACCTTTGTTTTCTTTAGGCTAAGTAGTGAAAAGAAAGTGAGTATTAGTCAATTTAGTTCCTTTGGGTTCGACATCCGGTCTTGCCTAAACTATACTACTGTCCGATAGGTACACTTGCTTTAACATTGTTGTCAGAGTTAGTCTCCAGGTTTGATCGTTCTTTTATAAATATTTAAAACTCTGATTTCACAGCGATCAAGTTTTTGGCGCCATTGCCGGGGAACTAAAATACTAAGAAAGCTTTATTTTTATTATTTTAGCCATTATTTTATAATTTGTTTTATTTTTGTTTTTGTTTACTTAGGTTAGAACTTTAATTTTTGAATTTTTTTTATTTTTATTTTATTTCTTTCTCTTTTCTAGGTACCTCTAGTATAAACTAGAAGGAATCCAAGAGGACCTTTGGTATACGATAGTGATATCGAAACAACCGCTCGTAGGAATCACCGGGAAACCAAGCGAGCCCTAGACTACACAAAAAGAGAGGAAGAAGATAGATCCAATCCTACTGAAGGGATGGATGAACACCGGCCACCATTACACGATGTGGGAGAATAGAATGCTCCACGTACAATGTTTGATTATGCAAAACCACATTTAACGGGAGCAGAATCTAGTATTGTTAGGCCTGCTATAACTGCTAATACTTTTGAGTTAAAACCTAACACAATACAAATGATTCAACAGTTTTTCCAATTTGATGGTTTGCAGGACGAAGACCTAAACATGCATATAGCAAACTTTTTGGAGTTCTGTGATACATTTAAGATAAATGGCGTTTCTGATGATGCCATCCGTCTTCGGTTATTTCCTTTTTCATTAAGGAATAAAGCAAAACAGTGGTTAAACTCGTTACAACGAGGGTCTATTACCACATGGGATCAAATGACCGAAAATTTTTAATGAAATATTTTCCACCGGCCAGGACGGCCAAATTACGTAATGATATCTCTTCCTTTGTGCAGATGGATTTAGAAACGCTATACGACACATGGGAGAGGTTCAAAGATCTCTTGAGGAGGTGCCCACATCATGGTTTACCCCTGTGGCTACAAGTCCAAACCTTTTACAACAGAGTAAATCCATCAACGAGGCAACTAATAGATTCAGCCACCGGTGGAACGCTAAACAACAAGACGTCTGAAGCAGCCTACGAGTTCATTGAAGAGATGTCTTTAAACAACTATCACTGGCAAGCTTCGAGGACCAAGCCAACAAAATCGGCAGGAGTCTACAACGTTGACTCCATGACCATGCTATCAACGCAGCTAGAGATGATGAATAAGAAGCTTGAGAGTTTATGTTCTTCACAGATATATCCAGTCATGCAGTGAAATGTAGAGGGAACTGTGGCGAATCTTGAGTACCCACCCTACCAACCAGGAGCAGAAGATGAACAGATGAACTATATAGGTAACAATTTCCGCTCTAATAATAATCCTTATAGTAATACTTACAATCCAGGTTGGAGGAACCACCCAAATTTTTCATGGGGAGGACAAGGCAATCAAGGGAATCAAAGATAACAACCCTCCCAAAACTTCAGAAATCAGCCCTATCCACAAGAAAAGGGATTACAAATCATAAACAAACACTTACAAGACATTGAGAGAATCATTACAAAACAACAAGTATCAATCGAAAAGTTTACCAAGACATCTTTGGAAATTATTCAAACAATTGGATGGCTTACCAAGACGGCCGGTGAATCACATACAGTAAGTTTTCCTAAGGGAACAAAACAGGTAAAAGCAGTTACATTAAGAAGTGGAAGGGAATTAAGCAAATTAAAAAAACAGTCCCCAACCATCAATAATGAAACAACTGATAAGGAGATGGAGAATGAAATTCCATCAAGCAATGGAAACAAGCCATCAGCACCAGCTAGGTTTAAAAAAAGAGAGCGAACAGATGCACAATTCGGTAAGTTCTTAGAGCTCTTTAAACAAATACATATAAACTTACCGTTTGTTGAAGCTATTTCACAGATACCGAAGTATGCAAAATTTTTAAAAGAGCTAATAATGAACAAACGAAAGTTTGAAGAAGTTTCAACAGTGGAACTTAATGAAGAGTGTTCCGCCATTCTCCAGAACAAGCTACCTGCCAAGTTAAAAGATCCAGGAAGTTTTACTATCCCTTGTCTAATTGGTACTTTAAATGTTAAGAAAGTGTTAGCTGATTTAGGTGCTAGTATAAATTTAATGCCTTATAAAATGTTTAAACAACTAGATCTTGGGGAACCAACTCCCACCAGGATGAGTATTCAGTTAGCAGATAGATCCATTAAATATCCTAGAGGAATCATCGAAGATGTTCTAGTAAAAATTGATAAATTTATTTTCCCTGTTGATTTTGTTGTATTAGACATGGATGAAGACATTAATGTCCCATTAATATTAGGGCGACCTTTTTTAGCCACTGCTAGGGCCGTAATTGATGTAGGAGATGGTAAACTCGCATTAAGAATAGGAGACGAAGAAATCACTTTCCAAATTTATGATGCTATGCGATATTCTAAAGAACAAGATGATTCCTGTTACTTCATTGATACTACTGATTGTATCATTCAACATTCATTACAGGAAATTCTACTTGACGACACAACGGACCTGTGTCTTACTCAGGAAGAGGAGGGAGAAGACAAAGATGATGCGCTGAATTGGAAAAAGTCATCATCTGAACAAACAAAAGAAGAGATCATTGACAATGATGATGAAACAAAGCCCTTCATCGAAGAACTGTCCAAGCTGGAATTAAAATAATTACCGACACACTTGGAATATGCATTCCTCGGAGATAATTTCACATTGCCAGTAATTATATCGGCAGAACTAGAACCTAAGGAAAAAGAGGAACTGATAGAGGTTCTAAAAGAGCACAAAAAAGCCATAGCATGGAAAATTTCTGACATCAAGGGAATAAGCCCCACGTTCTGCACCCATAAAATTTTAATGGAAGAAGCCTACAAGCCCTGTGTGCAACCTCAGAGACGACTAAATCCAAACATGAAAGAAGTGGTCAAAGCCGAAGTCATAAAACTCCTAGACGCAGGGATAATTTATCCTATCTCTGATAGCCCTTGGGTAAGTCCTGTTCAGGTAGTTCCAAAAAAAGGAGGAATGACGGTAGTACCTAATGAAAAGAATGAGTTGATCCCCACAAGGACAATGATCACGAGTTGGAGAGTTTGCATAGATTATAGGAAGTCAATGATGCCACCGTAAAGGATCACTTCCCTCTACCCTTCATAGATCAAATGTTGGAAAGATTATCCGAGCATATGTATTACTGCTTTCTGGATGGACTCTCCGGATACTTCCAAATCCCTATAGCTCCAAAAAATCAAGAAAAAACAACATTCACATGCCCATACGGTACGTTTGCTTATCATTGAATGCTTTTTGGATTATGTAATGCTTCTGCTACTTTTCAGCGTTGCATGCTAGCAATTTTTGATGAACTTGTGGAAGACATCATGGAGGTATTTATGGATGACTTCTCAGTTTTCGGTAATTCTTTCCATCTTTGCCTTAAAAATGTGAAACGATTATTAATGAGATATGAAGAAACAAATCTCATTTTAAACTAGGAAAAATGTCACTTTATGGTAAGAGAAGGAATAGTGTTAGGGCACAAAATTTCTAGTAAAGGAATCGAGGTAGATAAAGCAAAAGTTGAAGCTATAGAAAAACTACCCCCTAGTTCTGTCAAGGCTATTAAAAGTTTTTTTAGGACATGCAGGGTTCTATAGAAGATTTATTAAAGATTTTTCTAAAATAGCTAAACCTTTGACAAGATTACTAGAAAAAGATGTTCCTTTTGATTTCAATCATGAATGTTTAGTTGCATTTAACATTCTTAAAGATAAACTAATAAATGCACCAATTATTATTGCACCTGATTGGAACTCACCCTTTGAACTAATATGTGACGCAAGTGATTTTGCAGTAGGTGCAGTTTTAGGACAACGAAGAGACAAGCACTTTCAGCCTATTTACTACGCTAGCAGAACACTAACACCCGCACAAGAAAGCTACACCACCACAGAAAAAGAGCTGCTAGCTATAGTATTTGCCTTTGATAAATTTAGACAGTATCTAATAATGTCTAAAGTTGTCGTTTATACTGATCACTCAGCTCTTCGTTATCTTTTAAACGAACCTGATGCTAAACCAAGACTCATACGATGGATTTTACTCTTACAGGAATTCGACTTAGAAATACAAGATAAGAAGGGAGCCGAAAATCTTGTAGCAGACCACTTGTCTAGACTTGAAACTCCACACGCCAAAGAGCTCAACGAAGGTGAAATAAATGACTCGTTCCCCGAGGAATAACTCTTCTCTTTAACACATTCTGAAATACCATGGTTTGCAAATATTGCGAATTATTTAGCAGCTAACATCTTGCCAAAAAAACTAACACATCACCAAAAGAAGAGATTCTTTGCTGATGTGAAAAACTACTTTTGGAAAGATCTCTTTCTTTTTCGTATTTGTGCAGATCAAGTCATTCAGAGATGCGTTACAAAGATAGAGGCGAGCAAGATCTTGGAACAATGTCATTCAGGACCATCAGGAGGATATTATAGTGGTATCAAGACGGCACACAAAATACTTGAATCAGGTTTTTTCTGGCCTACTCTATTTAAAGATGCAAATAGGTACGCTACTTCGTGTGATAGATGTCAATGAATAGGTAATATCTCTAAACGAGTTGAAATGCCCCAAACATATATGCTATCATGTGAAATATTTGATGTATGGGGTATTGATTTTATGGGACCATTTCCTAATTCATTTGGAAATAAGTACATTCTAGTAGCAGTCGATTATGTGTCAAAATGGGTAGAAACAGAAGCTTTACCTACCAATGATGCCAGGGTAGTAGTGAGATTTCTCAAGAAACTCTTTTCTCAATTTGACACACCGAGAGCAATCATTAGTGATAGGGGTACTCATTTTTGCAATACTCAGTTTGAAAATGTTTTAAAAAAATATGGAGTATATTACAAAATAGCAACCCCATATCATCCTCAAACCAGTGGGCAAGTTGAGGTAGCAAATCGAGAACTTAAGTGCATTCTCGAAAAAACCATTGAACCAAATAGAAAAGATTGGGCATTAAAATTATATGATGCATTATGGGCTTTTAGAACAGCTTTTAAAACACCTTTAGGGACATCTCCATACAAGCTTGTATATGGGAAAAGCTGTCATTTACCATTTGAATTAGAACACAAAGCTTTTTGATCAATAAAATGTTTGAACATTGATCTCAAAATTTCAGGAAAAAGAAGAATGATGCAGATGAACGAGCTGGATGAATGGAGAACGGAAGCCTATGAGAACTCAAAATTGTATAATGAAGCAACGAAACGAAGCCATGATGCTCGTCTCAAGAGGACAAAGCAATTGGAAGTAGGAGACTTAGTCCTACTGTACAACTCAAGGCTTAAGTTATTCACGGGAAAACTGAAATCAAGATGGTCAGGGCCGTTCATGATCAAAACAATATTTCCATATGGCACTGTCGAGGTAACCTATCCCACTAAAGGCACATTCAAGGTAAATGGTCATCGACTTAAAATTTATAATGGTTCAGATTTGGGCAATATGAGAGAGGAGCTTAAGCTCCATGAACCATCTTTTAGGACTGAAAATAGGGAGAGTCTAGCTTAAGACTATAAACGAGCGCTTCTCGGGAGGCAACCCGTGCACTAACACACTAACATCGTTTTCCTTTTATTTTAATTTTTCTAAACATCACATTAAAATATAGGATTTTTGTACACGCCCTTAACCACGACCGTGTCCCAGGACGTGTAAGAAACAGGGGAAGGTACACGGGCGTGCCACATTCCATGCCAAAACAGAGTAGAGTTTTTAAGACATAACACGGGCTGCGATTCCTCGACACGACCGTGTCCCATGACCGTGTAAAAATCTTCTAGCTACTGACTTCAACAACACTGTCACCGCAGAGCCGTGCTAAACAACCATGTAAAATTTCTAGGGTTACTGACTTGTTATACACGGGCTAGACACGCCCGTGTTACCCTACCATGTTAACCTTTTTACTTACCGAACACGGGCGTGCAAACTGACACACAGACGTGCCAAGAGCCCTGAGCGCGCTTAATTTTAAAAAAATCGTGAAAAGCACGGGCAATTCAAATCAAACACGGCCGTGCTGCGAGGCCGTGCTCCCCTACCTATATAAACAAATCAACCGTCTTCCCCCCCAATCCTCAAAAGCTAAAATTAGATTTTCATTTCCTCCCCAAATTCTGGCCATAAAAACTAGATTTCTCCCTCCCCACCGCCATTTTTCTCCAAGAAATAAACATAAAAGACCGACACGGCCGTAGCACCACCGTGCCCACGAACATCAGACCGTGCCCACACTACGAAAACCAACTCCACCGCCATGTCCTCTCTCGTACTCGTCACTTACCACTGCTCCTGGAAATATGTTGACATCTCGAGTGAAACGAGCAGTCCCAAGCAAGAAAAGAAAGGGGCCCAGATCCTCTTCCGCAAGTGCCACTACCGAACTTCGACACCCGTTCCTCTGATTTTCACAAGCAGCTCAAGAAGATCGGTACAAAGCCATCCGAGATAGGGCCATAGGCACTGGACGACGAATTGATTGGGACGCTGTCGGGCAAGTCGGGCTCACCACTGATATCCAAGCACTCCTATCGACTGATCCATGGGAGACCTTCTTCTCAATTGATGATCCCACATACCTAGAGCTCACACTCGAGTTCTGCTCCACCTTCACAATGCAAACAGTAATGGCTCAATACGACGATCCAGGCACTATCCAATTTCATTTTGGGGGTGAGGTACAAAGACTCAGCGTACCCCAATTCAGAGCTGCCCTAGGCCTCTATATGGCAGACTTCATCGCCGAAAACCCGCTCGAAGGCCTAACCTGAAAACCTCACAGCCTCCCATACGACTGCTGGCTCCACCTCCGACCAACGACGGCCTTCTACAACCCCAGCAAATCCAAAGCAACCATTACGATACATCCATGCCATACTTGCGCATACCATTACCGGTCGCAAGGAGAGCACTGGCGTCGTCAACAAACACGACGTCTACTTCCTGTCCTGCATGTCTGGAGGACACGTGATCGACTTAGCGTACTTCATTGCATGCGCGATACAACATCAAATCGAAGCTCACAGGAAGGGAATACTATCGATGGGGCCGTACATTACAAGGATAGCTCGGCACTTCAACCTCCTCAACAGTGACGAGCAAATCTCCTCCCTAACACTGATGGGAAACATGGTTCCTCAAGGTATCCAAACCATGTTACATATGAGGATGATTAAACAATGCCGAGGGACCAATCCTCCACAGTACATATTAAAATCACCATATACCGAGGAGGAGGACGAGGGCATTCCTGATGATGTCCCATAACCCTCAGAGGAGGCACCGCAGTCGAGCCAGTACTCATACCGAGCCGCAACATCATTGGCAGACATTTCCACACGACTTGATCAGTTCGAGCTACATTTTGCGGAAAACGCCTGGCGATTTGATGGGATAGAGGCTACACTTCAACAAATATGTCACCATCTCCATATCTCCACATCGGCACTACCACCAGACCCAACCAACGATGAGGACATTTGAGTCCTTTTCAATTTATTTGCTTTCATTCTACTTTTTGTTAAATTTTATTTTATTTTACATTTTATTTGGATGTTTCATTTGAACTATTATTACAATTGCAAATTTTTAAAAACTGGCTATCCAATTATTCCAGTATTCCTAACAAACATATTCTTTTCCTCAAAAAGATCATTAACAAAAGTGATTTTGCAGAATCAATCAGATACTCCACCTACATAAGAGAACATTTAGGCGCAATACACTATCCACACACTATTCATACCTTCAAGGATATCATCAATAAAAATCAGGAAGTACCATTTTCTCCTCTTTTCTTATTGAGTTGTTTATTTTTGTACATTGAGGACACTGTACATCTTGAGTGTGGGGGGGAGGTAAAAATGGTTAAATTCTGCATGACCTTCACATAGTGCCTAACTTTCTTCATTATCCTAAAAATCCTAATTAGATCTTGTTCTCTTATTCTTAAAGTAAAATTGTCATATTACTAATCAGGATGAAATTTTAACCAATTTATGATTTTTATTGTTATGTTTTTAAATAAGTCATAGTTAATTGTACATTGAAGATTAGTTTAAAGAATACTAGAGAATCAAGCATGATGAGTCTGTTTTTCAAGACAATAAAATTGTTGCTAGGTTGTTGACCTGAAATTAAATTCTACCTTGAAATTTGAAATTTATAAGGATGATATCAAAACACCCGTAATTTTATGTGAGCATTTGAACCTATAAAGCATACATTCTTTTCCGTGCTCATTCTTTGATTATGAGTGCGTCAACTATGAACTGTTATTCTAGAACTTGCTTCGTTTATACATATCGAGACCACAGTTACGAGTTGATATATAGAGATAATAAAGGCACTTAGGTTTTAACCCACTAATTCCACTAAATAGCTCACCCTCACAAATTAGCCCCTAGTGAACCCCTTTGATCCTGACAACCCTTTTTGTTGACTTAACCGCTAAAATAACCCCTGACCCTTTGTATATGTTTTCCCTTTTCTTTTGATTAACCCTTAATCGAGTTTTGATTTGATTAGCTACCAAAAATTTATTAGTTTGATCTTAAAAATAAAAATCAAAGTTTGTCAATTTGTAGTTTGAAAAGAGAGCTTAGACAATCAAAAGAGTAACTCCAATGAAAGCTCGTTTTAGTAAAGTATTATTTAGTTTATTTGATGAAATTCTTAGGAAAAATTTTAGGATAGGTACTTATCAAGTCAATCTCGATTCTAACCTTCTAATTTCAGCCTGTGACCTCACCTTTCACCTCAAATTTCATTACAACCCGATCAAAGACCTTTTGATCTAATTATCATCTCGTATTACAGTGGTGGAGATTGGATTTTCAAGCAAGCCTATGGGATCAACTTTTTAGGTTTGACGTATGAGCGATCTTGTCTAACCCTTAAACACTTCCGAGTGATTTGAGTGAACCATAAGCGAGGATATCCATCCTTGTTGATTCTAGATTGAAAAGGTAGTCGTTTAAGGGAAGGAAAACACCTATATTTTTGAGATATAAAACTTATGACTTGTCTCGCTTGAACCTCTAGGACACTTTAAATTAAATCTTCCATGTATGAATTATCTATGAATTAGGATAAGACATTGTCAATAAGAATTATAAATTGTTGGAAAAGTTCATTTTAATTGTAAGACGAGAACTTTGTTGAGGACAAGCAAAAGCTTAGTGTGGGGGTATTTGATAAACCAGAAATATAACATATTTTAATCCCACATTTATTATGCTTTTTAGAGTTTTAAGCCTTGTTTTATATAAAATGGTGCTTTTAATCCTTTCTTTTCATGTCTTATACCCAGGAAAGCACCCGAGAACGAAAAGAATGCAAAACGGGCTAAAAACGAAAGAAAAGGGCCTTTCCACGAAATCGACACGGCCTGGACCAAGGACCACATGGCCGTGCCTCGACGAACACCTGGAGCACGGCCTCCTCACCACCATACACGGCCGTGCCATCAAAGAAATCCGAACACGGTTAGGCCATGATTTGTACGGGCGTGTGACATGGCCATGCCTCTGACGCTGGAAAGAGTAATTTCAATCGGAAAAGGATACTTAGGGAGAAAGAATCTCATTCCAAGAGCCTATAAATACACCCCAAGTACCACCTTGAAAGGGGGTCGAAAGCTAGGCCAAGGAGCCAAGCCGAGAAGGTTAGAGTTAGAGAATAACGCGAGGATAGCCAGTCGATTCATCACCAAGAAGCCGAAATTATATTCAAGACGGCGGAATTCTCCTTCAATCCTGACAGGGAGTTTTAGGATTTTTCTTAGTTTTGTTTTATCTTTTCTCTTGTGATGTTTTATTTTCCTTCCATGAACTAAACCCTTCAGATACCTGAAGGGGGATAAAACCTAGATAAATGTTTATTATTTGATTTTTAGATTATATGATAAATTACTTTGTTTGTTCTTAATTATGCTTCTTAATCAACATCAAATGAGCTTAGGTTGTAACATCCTGTATTATAGCCTATGCATTAGTATGTCTTACGTGTTATGGATGTGATGTGTGCATTTTTAGAATCTTGGAAATGTAAGGAAATGACTTGGAAATGTAAGGAAATGTCTTGTCTTGGAAATTGAAGGAAATGTCTTGTCCTGGAAATGTATGGAAATGTTAAGTTTAAAAGAGGAAAGTGAACATTTTTGGAAACACTGGAAATGTATGGAAATGTTAGGTTTAAAAGAGGAAAGTGAACATTTTTGGAAACTTGGAAATGTAAGGAAGTGATTTAGAAATGATTCAAAAGAGGAAAGTGAACATTTCTGGAAACTTGGAAATGTAAGGAAATGTCAAGTTTAAAGAGGCAAACGAAAATTTTTGGAAACTTAGAAATGACTTAGAAATGTCGAGTTTTAAAGTTTAAAAGAGGAAATTAAGGCAAGGTGGCCTTAAGAGAAAAAGTATGTGAAATTTGACACGCAAACAGGCTTGGAAAAGTGGCCTGGAAATGCCACTTAGGGCCTCTGGAAATGGCGCCACATACTGGGGTATTGGGCCAAGGTTCGAGCTGCAGGGGAAGCAAAATAAAAGTTTTATTTTGCAACAGAGATAGCAGACAAGGGGACGGCACAAGGCTATAATTTAGGAGCCTTTATTCTTTTATTTTTAAGAGATAAATAGTGGATAAATAAGGGATAAATAATGGATTTGTTTTAGATTATTTTCAAGAGATAAATGAGGAATTATTCTTTAATTAGGAAAATAAAGGAGAAGTGATGGCCAAGTAAGGGACTTTGAGTTTAATAATTTCGGCTAAGTAAGGATAGTTGCTGAATTATCTTTTATTTTAGGAGATAATTAAAGAGATAAAGCTATCAAAATAGAAGAGTGATGGCCAAGTAAGGGATTCTAAGTTAGTAAATTCGGCTATTTAAGGAAAAGAAGGCCATTCATCATTCTTTCTCTCAACCCTTCTCTCTCTGAAATTTCCTAGAGCATTTGTTCTTCTTCTTTTTGTTAGCCAAAGCCAAAAATTCAAGATATCACCATTAGCCAATTTCTTTTCTTTCCAATCCATCAAAGCCCGAATCTTTGAGGGGCTTCAAGCATAAGGCGATCGATTTCTTCAAGAAAGGGTAAGAACAAGTTTTGATTTCTATTCTTTTCTTTTAGATTTGTCGAAATCTAGGACTAATCCCATCAAAATTCTTATTTGCCCAAATTTGGAAGGATTCTTTCGAGATTTTTGCCATAGTCGACTATAAAGGAAAAGATCTTCGGGATTTGACCATTAAGGTAAGTCATATCTGACATTCGGCCAAGATTGTGATTAAAGGTTAGAAGTTGATCTAAAATGTTCTTTTAGGGATTTCGATAGATGCTATAACCAAGGGATAATTTCGGGATTTAAGATCCTTAAGGTAAGTGACTATGAATATTCGGCCAAGGCCTATTTTAGTAGTTAGATCTATTTTTATGTGTTTTAAGCCGAAAACTAACCGATTCAAGGGATCTAGTGATTAGCCGATATCAAAGGGGAAGAATACAAGTTTCCAGGATTTGATTAAATTAGCCGAATAGGCTTTTTCCTGGAATACTAAATGTGGCCAAATGTAGGGATTTAGGATCTAAAGCGATAGATCGGTTTTTTGGGATTTCAAGGAATTCGTTAAGTTAATCAGGTGTGTACCCCACACTAATTCTTAATAAGTTTTATGGCTATGTCTAATTAAAATATGTGATATTAAGAATAAGAAAGTGGCTAAGGTACCATGTTATGGTACTAAGTACTCAGCACGCGTTCCTACTCCTACTAGGAATATGAAATATGTTATTTGTAACATGAGAATAAGAATGTGAACTTTGGCATATTAATGCATATTACAAAATGGGGCATATGGGTTATTGAAAAGGGGAAGTGAATGTGGTGACCTAAGACCACGAACACGGTGACCTAAGACCGTGGTATCCGAATGTGGTGACCTAAGACCACGATGTCTGAATGCGGTGACCTAAGACCGCGATATCCGAATGTGGTGACCTAAGACCACAAATGCGGTGACCTAAGACCGCGATATGGAGTGTAGCGGAAGGAGGGTCGACTTAGTAGTCCCCACGCGTGTATGCGAGTTGGTAGTGCGGGAGTGTAGTGGATGGCTTATTAGGTTTGGGTTTGGGAATGCATCATAATTTGTATGCTATGATATGAATGTGTAATATTTGTTATGCTGATTCTATTATGATTTAGTGTTGTGTACACATTGAGTCTGTTGACTCACCCCAGTTGAGGACCATGTTTGGTGATGAAACAGTAATGGACTGGGACGGCAGAACTTGTGGTGGCCTTGCTCAACATGAAGTTTTTATTTTTATGGACTATTAATTTTTAAGTACTTCGAATTATTTGGATTTACTTGATGTTATAGGGCCATAAGGCCATAGTGCACTATTTTATTTCTATTTTTATTTATTATGTTACGAAATTTTTATTAAGTTAAAGATTAAGTAATTTACTTTAAATGTATTCTATATGTTTTATCACCTAAAATTTAAAAGGGTTTTCATTATAAAACGATTTTGTTTTCTACTCGAGCCCAACCCAAAACAATATTTCTTTCAAAACACACTATTTTCCCAAAGTAACAAAAGAACTTTGAATCGGTTTACTTGAGGAACATACCAAATCTGGTCAAAGCTCGTGGGCCGGGTTTGGGGTGTTTCAGTTTGGTATCAGAGCCCGTTTCAAACTCTCGGCCTGAGGGTTAAGGCCCAAAACGTTTTCAAAAGTGAGCCCAAATAAGTTTTATGAAAACATTTTTTTGAAATAAGCAGGTTTTTGGCATGGCACCCAAGTCTCTGACCCGCAGTCCACCAGGTAAGTACTTCTATCCATTTGTGTGATTTATAGTATGATGTGTAGAAGGGTAGAAATGGAATGGAACGTAGATTAGCATGATAAGTACTTGAAACCCTAGGATTAGTTTACCCCAACTATTACATAAGACTTAGTGCCTAACTAAACAACCCTATGGCTAAGTCGCCGAGTTAGGGTGTGGTAACCCCTGTATGCATGTCTAGGATTGGATCCTAAGAGCACAGTACTTAGCAGTCCTAGTGACTCACCTCCTCTTCATTTGAATCCTGCAGTGCGTAGCTTCGGTTCACCTTAACCAAGAGGACTCGGTCATAGGCTAAACACAATAACTAAAACCCGAAAGGGAACTAGCCGTGTTTTTATAAAAACCCTAGTTTTAGAACTCTTAAAATTACCTTTTTAATTTGTGAGAACTATTTTTACAAAATTTTTTCGAAAAATTTTCGATTTAAAAAAATTACTTAAATACCCCTGATTGTGAAATTACAAAAATGCCCTTGGTTTATAAAATGTCCAAACTACCCATAGTTTAATCAAAATTTCCTTACTTTATAAATGTCCAAAAACCCTAATTTGCAAAATATCAAAATATCTTGATTTTGGAAAATTACGAAATTGCCCCTGACGTACAAAATTACCAAAATGACCTTAATTTCCAAAATTTTTGCAACATCGCCCTTTTGGAAAACAAATTTTCAAAGAGAACCCTCAAAGTTTTGCAAATTTTGAAATATCCTGAAATTATTAAAACTTTACAAATTTACCCTGGTTTATTACCAAAAATACCCCGGGAACGCAAAATTACCAAAATACCCTTACTGACAAAATTACCAAGGAACCTTATTTTGAAAAATTACGAAAATACCCCTAGTAGGATAAATTACGAAAATACCCCTGGGATAGGAATAAGGCAAAGAGTGTTCGAATAGTGAATGTGGGTGGTAGATACCACTGAATAAATATGTCTATGTTGATGAATGAATGTGCCTCTATTGAGGAATGAAGGTGTCTCTGTTGATGAATGTGAATGTGATTCTCTGAATTAGAGTAGTGAACTTGAACTGAAACTTGGTGTGATCGAAAGAACTACTTCTAAATATCTTTATTTCATAAAATTGTTCGTGGTTAATAAGTGGAACAAAATTCTAATGCATAAAACTTTTTAATCAGATTAAATTGCGGCTTTAGAAATGAGTTCTAGGGGACGTGAACTTAGAGATTGTGCCTAGAAAGTATGATGGTTCTATTAAGATCAGAGTGTGCAGCATAAGCATAGTGCGGTGAGTTAAGATATACGATTATTCGATAGTAAGTAATTTTGAGGACGAAATTATTTTTAAGGGGGTAGAACTGTAACATCCTGGATTATAGCCTATGCATTAGTATGTCTTATGTGTTACAGATGTGATGTGTGCATTTTTAGAATCTTGGAAATGTAAGGAAATGACTTGGAAATGTAAGGAAATGTCCTGGAAATGTAAGGAAATGTCTTGTCTTGGAAATGTAAGGAAATGACTTGGAAATGTAAGGAAATGTCTTGTCTTGGAAATTGAAGGAAATGTCTTGTCCTGGAAATGTATGGAAATGTTAGGTTTAAAAGAGGAAAGTGAACATTTTTGGAAACTTGGAAATGTAAGGAAGTGATTTAGAAATGATTCAAAAGAGGAAAGTGAACATTTAAAACTTGGAAATGTAAGGAAATGTCAAGTTTAAAGAGGCAAACGAAAATTTTTGGAAACTTAGAAATGACTTAGAAATGTCGAGTTTTAAAGTTTAAAAGAGGAAATTAAGGCAAGGTGGCCTTAAGAGAAAAAGTATGTGAAATTTGACACGCAAACAGGCTTGGAAAAGTGGCCTGGAGATGCCACTTAGGGCCTCTGGAAATGGCGCCACATCTTTGGGGTATTGGGCCAAGGTTCGAGTGCTGCGGGGAAGCAAAATAAAAGTTTTATTTTGCAGTGAGAGAAATAGCAAAGACAAGGGACGGCACAAGGCTATAATTTAGGAGCCTTTATTCTTTTATTTTTAAGAAATAAATAGTGGATAAATAAGGGATAAGTAATGGATTTATTTTAGATTATTTTCAAGAGATAAATGAGGAATTATTCTTTAATTAGGAAAATAAGGGAGAAGTGATGGCCAAGTAAGGGACTTTGAGTTTAATAATTTTGACTAAGTAAGGATAGTTGCTGAATTATCTTTTATTTTAGGAGATAATTAAAGAGATAAAGCTATCAAAATAGAAGAGTGATGGCCAAGTAAGGGATTCTAAGTTAGTAAATTCGGCTATATAAGGAAAAGAGGGCCATTCATCATTCTTTCTCTCAACCCTTCTCTCTGCCGAATTTCCTAGAGCATTTGTTCTTCTTCTTTTTGTTAGCCAAAGCCGAAAATTCAAGATATCACCATTAGCCAATTTCTTTTCTTTCCAATCCATCAAAAGCTGAATCTTTGAGGGGCTTCAAGCATAGGTGCTATCGATTTCTTCAAGAAAGGGTAAGAACAAGTTTTGATTTCTATTCTTTTCTTTTAGATTTGTCGAAATCTAGGACTAATCCCATCAATATTCTTATTTGCCCAAATTTGGAAGGATTCTTTCGGTATTTTTGCCATAGTCGACTATAAAGGAAAAGATCTTCGGGATTTGACCATTAAGGTAAGTCATATCTGACATTCGGCCAAGATTGTGATTAAAGGTTAGAAGTTGATCTAACATGTGGTTTTAGGGATTTCGACAGAAGCTATAACCAAGGGATAATTTCGAGATTTAAGATCCTTAAGGTAAGTGACTATGAATATTCGCCAAGGCCTATTTTAGTAGTTAGATCTATTTTTATGTGTTTTAAGCCGAAAACTAACCGATTCAAGGGATCTAGTGATTAGCCGATTTCAAAGGGGAAGAATACAAGTTTCCGGGATTTGATTAAATTAGCCGAATAGGCTTTTTCCTGGAATACTAAATGTGGCCAAATGTAGGGATTTAGGATCTAAAGCGATAGATCGGTTTTTCGGGATTTCAAGGAATTCGTTAAGTTAATCAGGTGTGTTCCCCACACTAATTCTTAATAAGTTTTATGGCTATGTCTAATTAAAATATGTGATATTAAGAATAAGAAAGTGGCTAAGGTACCATGTTATGGTACTAAGTACTCAGGTACGTTTCCTACTCCTACTAGGAATATGAAATATGTTATTTGTAACATGAGAATAAGAATGTGAACTTTGGCATATTAATGCATATTACAAAATGAGGCATATGGGTTATTGAAAGGGGAAGTGAATGTGGTGACCTAAGACCACGAACAGGGTGACCTAAGACCGTGGTATTTGAATGTGGTGACCTAAGACCGCGATATCTGAATGTGGTGACCTAAGACCACAAATGCGGTGACCTAAGACCGCGATATGGAGTGTAGTGGATGGAGGGTCGACTTAGTAGTCCCCATGGTGTACAGGTTGGTACGGGGGAGTGTAGCGGATGGCTTATTAGGTTTGGGTTTGGGAATGCATCATAATTTGTATGCTATGATATGAATGTGTAATATTTGTTATGCCTGATTCTATTATGATTTAGTATTGTGTACACATTAAGTCTGTTGACTCACCCCGTTGAGGGACCATGTTTCAGGTGATGAACAGTAATGGACCGAGATGGCAGAACTTGTGGTGGCCATGCTCAACATGAAGTTTTTATTTTTATGGACTATTAATTTTTAAGTACTCAGAATTATTTGGATTTACTTGATGTAATAAGGCCATAAGGCCATAGTGCACTATTTTATTTCTGTTTTTATTTATTATGTTACGAAATTTTTATTAAGTTAAAGATTAAGTAATTTACTTTAAATGTATTCTATATGTTTTGTCACCTAAAATTTAAAAGGATTTTCATTATAAAACGATTTTGTTTTCTACTCGAGCCCAACCCAAAACAATATTTCTTTCAAAACACACTATTTTCCCAAAGTAACAAAAGAACTTTGAACCGGTTTACTTGAGGAACATACCAAATCTGGTCAAAGCTCGTGGGCCGGGTTTGGGGTGTTTCATAGGTGGAGGAGGAATAGACCCTACCTAAGACTAGATCCACATAATTAAGCGAAGTTGATCGGGCGCCTAGAGATAGGATTACGAGATTTTGCCGGATTTGGGTGAAACCTAATATGGGAATCCATTGATCGATTTACTGCTTTCCTAGGGGGTTATTATAAGCGAACGAGAGTTCCACTAATTAACCTAGGATTAGACGTTATTCACCTAGAGAAAGGTTTAGTATAGGTTAGGGAGTCTCACGGATCAAGCTAAGTAAAAGAAATCGTATAATTTAAGGTGAAGTAATAAAGTGAAGTTTAGGTGGATTCTGCCCGAAGGTATCATAAAAATCAACTGAGTCTTTTCTAAGTTATCCCCAATCTAGTCTTCTTGTCCTTGTTCCTTTAAGTCTAGTTATCGTTACTACAATCCACAACCAACCTTTGTTTTCTTTAGGCTAAGTAGTGAAAAGAAAGTGAGTATTAGTCAATTTAGTTCCTTTGGGTTCGACATCCGGTCTTGCCTAAACTATACTACTGTCCGATAGGTACACTTGCCTTAACATCGTTGTCAGAGTTAGTCTCCAGGTTTGATCGTTCTTTTATAAATATTTAAAACTCTGATTTCACAGCGATCACCCGGCCCATGCGTTATGAGCGGATTTGGTATGTCACATGAAGAAAATGTTTTGAGAACTTATGAATGTACTAAAGAATGACATTAATATAAGAAAGCAAGTTTGATTTATAACTATTCGATAAAATACAAATTTCGAGAAGTTGATTAATATATCAGAAACCGAACTATTGAACTGTAAAACCATGGAGAAAACGTAAAACATCATGTGATTTTTACTAAAATAGGCGTTACTTGGTTGTGTTTAAGTAAACAAGTTTTGTATGCAAATATTTGATAAAATACAGCTATTTTTGAAAGATCGTTTTGATGAGTCAAAAATTGAGGTAGTGAGCTTTAAAATCGTGACTTTTGAAAATGTCGTAGATAATTTTGAGAGAAAATTCCCGAGTTAAAATATTTGTAAAAGTTTGTTATGAAATCCCTTTGTTAGTCTATTTTGGAAAATCCTTATTTAAGTTTTTAGAAAAATTCCCTTTTAAAACAATTCAAGCAAAGTAAAAGTACGTCAAACATAAAGCAAAAAGTATAATACTCCAGAGGCCTTATTACATCATAAAAACCCAAAATAGTAAAGTGAACGGGAATAGAAATCTAAAGTTCAAAATAAAACACCATTTCTGAAGTATGGCTTCCACTGAATCATCCACGGCCCAAGTCCACATCACTGAGCATTACCTACAAGGGTTAAGAAAAAGGGGGGTGAGTTACAAGAACTCAGTGTATAATCCCCTTACCGTCATCCACTGGGCCTGAATCCATTTAGCATTAACCCGGGCTTAAGCCCATTTAGCATACTCTTGGATCGAAGCCCATTTACAAAATAATAGATAAATGAGACAAATGTAAAAATGTATGCAACCCATCCCATCCAGCCAATCTCTCCCCGTACGGTAATCTCTCCCCGTGGGGATCAAGTCAACCCACCACGCGGTCTCTCAATTTGCGGTCAAGCGCCATTTATAATATTTGTGGTGAGCCACCAGATTCATATACGATAATATAATCGGCACACAGCCTTAATCACGATGGCACAAAGCCATATTTAAAATTTGTGGCAATGCTACCGGTCTACACTTCTCTTCATTCAAGTTTTCCCATCCCATGCAATATGTAGAGATGCAACATACATAATAACATAAAATATCATATATAAATAAAAAACATTAATCTATTGAATACTTTTTATGAATCAATCCATTAAAGCAATATAATGACTCGGCCCACTAAAGCATTTAAACAAATCGGCCCATAAGGGCATTTCGGTAATTCGGTCCATAGGGACATTTCGGTAAATCGGTCCATAGGGACATTTCGGTAAATCGATAATTTTACCTACTATGGGTAATTCGGTAACCTCGCAACCCAGGGGTATTTCGGTAATTTACCCTCCAAAGGTATTGTGGTAATTTCGCAACCCCGGACTTAACAACTAATTTGGGGCATAAAAATTGAAACTGTCCATCTGCGTCATACTGACTAAACTAACTATAACTCGAGTTAGGAAGCTCGAAATTTAGATCCGTAAATTTTACTTGAAACTTGACTAATATATCTTCTTACTAAAATTTTCCATAATTTTTGGCTTAACCATTTAGTACATTTTATTCCTTAAAGTTTCCCTTGTTTCACTGACCAACGGTATTGACCTCTCTTACCCAAAATTCAAATATCTCACTGTACAGTTTTCATATGCTGCTCCCACTTGTTTCTATTGAAAATAGGCTCACTAAGGAATCTATAGATATAAATTATAACTCATAATTCATATTTTACAATTTTATACAATTTTACCAAGACAGATCAGGGAACCACAAAGTCATTCAGAACTAGTCTCACTAAAATTAAGATATCTTAGAATATAAAATTCCTTTTCCTTCTCTATTTCTTCCATATCAAAATAGACACAGTAAGCTTTAATTCGATATTTTATTCACTTTCTAATTCCCTTTCTCCAATATTTCATGATTTTTCGAAATCACATCACTGCTGCTGACCAAAACCGTTTCGTTGCAAAAATATGGTTACCAATATAAACCTACGCACGCTTGAGTGATCATGGATGCCGGTTTCCGATTTTCTTTGGTATTTTGACCAAATCATAGAACATTTCATGCAAACTTTCAGAGATGTGTGAGATTGCACACCATTTCAAACATGTATTCGGAAGGATACGGGATTACACACCTGATTTGGATTTCCTAAAGAACCACTCTTCGTTGACCCTAGAACAATACCAACCAAAAGTTAGCCTCGAATTTCCAAAAGATTTCATACCCAACGTATTACTTACACTTGAACACTTACCATTATATCTGAAGGATTAGCAAATAGAATATATCGAGTGATTTCATCCCTAAAACATAATCGATTAGTCGAAACTTTGATCCGATTTGCAACATAGCCAAGTAGAGATATAACGAAAAATCCAAAAAATGAACCCCTTACCTTAATGATGATAGATTCAACTTCAATCGATTGACTTAAGACTAGAGAGGAATCGGCAAGAATGTGCTTTCTGACCATACACTAGAATATGATCCGATCAAAGAAGATGTGTTCAATTCGCAAGATGGAGAAGAGAAGATGATAGAAATTCGGCTATTGATGAGAAAAGAATTATGAAGGTTCGGCCAAACAAAGTTGTGTCGATTAGAGGGAAAAGGAGAAAGTTGAAGAAATGGTAAAAAGAAAATAAGAGATGGAGGATAGTTTTAGATGGTTTCGGCTATCAAAAAGAAATGACCAAGAATGCATTGGAGATTTCGGCCAAAGCAAAAGGGAAAAGAGTTTGGAAAAGAGACACAAAATGCTCAAAGAGAAAAACACTTCTCATGCACCAAAACTAGCAAAATGATCCTAGAAAATTCGGCTACCAAGTTTTCCCCTAACAAAACCATGTATCATCTTTAGCAAAAGATGAATGTTGACCCCCAAAATGCTTTCCAAAACATCCACCACATAATAGGCCAACGTGTTCCCTTCTCTTGCTTTTTTCTTTTGATTCTTTCCTTCTTTTTCCCTTATTTTCCTCCTTACCATATTCCTTAGTCATCTTTCCAAAATTAAAAAGTCATCCTTACCATATTAAAGCCTTGGCCGACACTTACCTTAGTACAAAAATTTAATTCAAAATATTTGCACTAGATGGGATTCAAACCTCAGACCATTAGTACGCTCCACAGGCCACTCGCCACTTCACCAATAGACTCCTTGTGCTACTAAAATGCACACTTATTTCCTTAAGTCTCAATGCTACTTGCCTACTCTCCTTAAATGCTTAAACACAAAATTTTTCCTATAGCCCATCTTGAACCCGGAACTTCCTAGAAACCTTATTACCTTCCAAATTCACTTAACTAATAAGTCCCGCTTGAAATAATGACGTTCTCTTGTTCTCAAAATTTTAAAACGCCTCTACGCTCAAGGCCCAATGGGCCCAATCCTACTAGGCCCAATTTCGGGATGTTATACTGTCGACCTTGTATCATTGGCATATGAAGCAACATTTACCCTCTTAGTGACGTAATCGACGACCGCGAAGATGAATCGATATCGACTAGAAGCTTTTGACGAGATCGGCCTCATAACATTCATGCCCCACATATAGAAAAGTCTATGAAGAAAATGGAAGAGTCATATAAATCTTGTCTTCTTCAATTAAGAATTTGCGATATAACTGATGCGATCCCCTTCCATGGTAGACCAACAGTACCTGATCCTCATGTTTAGCCCATGTCTTAATAGCCCAGGCATGTCTTGATATGATCATGCAAAAACATCGTTGAATTCTTGAAAATAACTCAATGATGTCTCGCCTTATTTCTGAGGTAAGTTAGGCTTCGATCTTCACCCCTTTCTTAAGTTCGCAATGTCCTTTAACCCTATGTAAGGTAGGATCTATTTTTCATCATGTTCTACCTTCCTTAACAAATCAGAAGATAGGTTACAATCTCTGTCATCTTCAAAGTCCTAAGATCCCTCTAAACGCATATCTTACTCAAAAGAAGACTCTAAGTCAGTAGCGGCGTTGCTCACATCATTGATATCTGGAGACCTATTGTAGGTTCGAATGATTCAAAGAATGTAACACCCCAAACTCGGCCCAAACACTACAACCAGATCTGGTATGTCACTAAAGAGATTTTATAAAGCATGTCGCATTTTTGAAAAACAATGTATCAGGTTTAAACATTTATACCGAAAAACTTAATAATTTAATAATTCATATAAGAAGTAAGTTTTATAAAATGCCTTGGTAAATAAAAACTAAATTTGTTACATGCCTCAACTTAATTAAAGGAAAAATTTAAACGTCTAATAATAGTAAAAGCCCAAAATAAAACCGGAATAAAATAAAGCTAATGGCCCATGGCCTTATTACAATGAAATTTAAAACCCATTAATTAAAAATAAAACGTCTAAGTAAAATCTTCTGCTAGATCAAATGTCTCTCTCTCATGGCCACCTTGCTTTTTAGCCCTGTCCGATGCACTAGGTGCTACCTGAAAATGTTAAATAATAGGTTGAGTCGCGAGACTCAGTGTGCAACCCTCATGCACCATCAGATTTGGGCCTTAGCCCCACAAAACAGAATAACAGATTAATATATAACAAAAATTATGCAAGCCCAACCCAAATCCTAGGTTTCCATCCGCTACACACCACCCATACCTGCCAGTCACACCATTGGGGATTTCTACGATCAACCCACACCGCTACACACCATCGATGGCAGTCATGCTGCTTATCATCAGATCATGGCCGTAGCCACTACAACAGGTCATGGCAAAAGCCACTACAACAGGTTACGGTAAAAGCCGCTACAACAGGTCACGGCAAAAGTCGCTACAACAGAACACTTCCCCTTTCATCAAACCCAACCCCATGCAATCATAGAAATTGGCATACTTGTCACATATGTCATCTTAACAGGAACATTCACTTAGGAATGACAGAGATCACTAACCTGGTGATTCGCTTTTACCCTCCTTGGGTTTCATCCGTTATGCCAGGATTTTGGCATTTTACAAAACATTTCAGATTAATAAACATATTTTTAATAGGCAATCTAAATGGTGGGGAAGTGTTACACACCTGATAACACGTAGTACTACTCTCTATGTTGATACACTCACTAATCAGATCTACTGTCCTTTGTCTACAACTTTGCTCAAAAGCCGGAAGAACGCGAAGATAAGGCCTCTCCTATATTCGGCCAAGGGTTAGTGTTTACCTGAATTCACACGTTTAACTTAACAGATCTCCTTACCTTGAAATCCTAAAAGTACTACGATTCGAGTGCTACTGAAATCTGGCTTAGAAATCTAAGCGATTGAATCCCCTTCAAATCCTGAAATGCTGCAAATGAGAGAAAAACACCAGATCAGTTTCCATATAGCCATTCGGCTATGGTTTCTAAAAGCCGAAAAAGATTGAAAGACAAACATAATCGACACTTACCTCTTTAAAAGGTTTCGGCTACCCCTTGCAGGAAGATTCGACAAACACGAGAGAAGAGATCTAGGAATTTCAGCTTTTAAGAAAATCCCGAAAAAGAATGAACAAGAGAAGCTGACGCGTTTTTGGCTTTTAGAAGAACTAAGTGAAGAGTTTCGGTTTCTGGCAGAAAAAGAGAAGAAGAAAAGAAAACAAGAAAGAGTCTTGGAGATTTCGGCTATGGAGATGAGAAAAGAGTTCAGGTTTTTGGCTTTTGAAAGAAAAGAAGATTGGAAGGTTTCGACTTTTGAAGAAATCAAAAGAAAAGAATTTACAGAGGAAGACTGGAAATTTCGGCACAAGGAAAGAAGAAGAGAGTAGGGTTCAAATGCCGGAATTGATGAGATATCCCCCTATTTATAGAGAATTTTGGCACTTACCCATCAAAATCCGAAAGTGCACTTCCTGATAACTAACAACTAATCTAATAGTAGGGGAAATTTTGGTACCCCTCCAAGAGATGGAAATTCGACCAACACTGCACTCAGCAGATAATTCCTATCTTCTCTCCTCTATCTTCATCTGATCACTCATCCTTAAGTGACATGGATAACACCACCTCTTCCTTCCTTTATCTGCCACATTATCATCCATATTATCCACATTATCCATCAATTATTCTTCCTAATTTCAAGCATTCTAATTGACTCCAACTCTGCTCTCCCTTGATGCTAAAATTAATTAAAATAGATGGGTAATGCGACTCAAACCTTGGACGTCCCTTACTACTTATCATGCCACCTCAAAGCCCCTAAGTGGCGCCACTTTGCCACTGGGCCACAAGCTCATTTTTGTCTTAAAACACAGATAACATCTTTTAACCCTATCCTGATAGGCTTTCCACTAGAGTGTCCAAACAAAAAATTTGACTAAGGCCTCGACCCAATCCTGAGCCTAATCTAAACCCCTTAAACACTCTAATTAGCGCATTATATGTAACACACAACAAATGCAAAGGCCCATTAATTCAGGATGTTACAAAGAATGATTATTTGCATGATCATGAATGAATAAAGAATATTTGAAAGAAAGTCCAAAAATAAAAGAATCTATTTATGGAAAGAATAAAAGAATATTTGTTCAAAAAGATACATTTTATTGAACTAAAAATTTCGGACACGAGCCTATTTCACAAAAGAATTCTTATTGCCTCTAGGCTTAAGGCAACAGGCGTGTTTTGAATATTACTCTAGATTAGCTCTAAAAATACAGGGATCTCTTCCACAATCCCATTATTCAAAACACTCCCAAGTACACAAGAGCTCGTTCCTTGGTTCCCTCTTCGCTTTTGATTTCTTCAAGGAGTCGCAACTTTCTTGTATCCTCCTTCAATTATCACATTTACTGCCTCGTCAAAGTGATCAGGTTCTGATGAATCGTCGAACTTCACAATTCCAATTTTGATTAACCTTTTGACCAACTTTTTAAACGTAGTACAATTTTCAATTAAGTGACCCGTTATTCTCGCGTGGTACTCGCATTAGGCATTTTCGTTATACCACTTTGGGAACGGAGGTTGCACAGGTTCTGAGTAGGATAGAGACACCACATGCACATCAAAAAGATTCTGATACAGCTCCTTATATGTCATCGGGACGGGTGTGAAGTGGAGCTTTTCTGTATTTGGCCTCGAGTTGGGTTCCTGCCTTGAAGAGCCCTGATAGCTAGTGGTTACAGCCTTTGGCTGGCTTACGGTGACTGATTTGGGATGCCTTCTCAAGGTACTCACTTCATTTTCCTTGTTTATCGGGGCTGACCTTCTGGCACTTTCTCCCGTGTCTATCCTCCCACTCCTTACCGCATTTTCAATCATCTCGCCAGACATTACCATATCTGAAAAGCTTATGGTGGCGCTACCCAACATATGGTTAATGAATGGGGCTTTTCGAGTATTGATGAAAAGAATCGTAGTTTCCTTTTCTAAGAGTGGTTGCTGAACTTGCATGGCAACTTCCCTTCATCTTTGCGCATACTGCCTGAAGCTTTCATTTGACTTCTTCTTCATGTTTTGCAAGGTGATTCTGTCAGGCGTCATGATTGTATTACTTCATGAAGGCTTGGACTAGATCTCTCCAAGAGCTAATCCTAGCACAGCTGAGTTGATTGTACCACCTAGATGCTGCCCCCACCAAACTGTCTTGGAAACAATGAATAAAGAGTTGATCATTATTAACGTAGCCGGTCATGTAACATCCCGAAATAGGGCCTAAATGGAACAGTGGTTGTGAAACCACGAATCCGAGATAAAAAAGTTTATTATGATTAATTATTATGATTTATTGAGTGATTAGATGCATGTGTTAGAATATCGACAGAAAATTTTATGAATTGCATGTCTAATTTGCCTATTAGGACTTATTTGTAAAAGTTGATAAATATGAGTTTTAGATGTTAAAGGATTTAATTGAAGAGCATAATTGAAGTAAAGGTCCTTAAATGGTAATTATACCATTAGGCTTTCATGGACAAAAATGGACATATATAGGTAGAAAGAACCAAAGTTTTTAATGAAGGGTAATTTAGTCATTTGGTAATAAAAAGAAATTAAAAAGGGAAAAAGATGGCAAAATATGCTCATCTTCTTCATTAGGCCGAATTTTCAAGGGTTCACCATAGCTAGGGTTTGTTTCAAGCTTCCAAGCTCCATAGTAAGTGATTCCAAGCCCCGTTTTTAATGTTCTTTACATTTTTGAAGCCTTGGTAGCTCGGTTTAGCTTATTCTATCAATAATTCATGCTAGGGTTCACATTTGGAAAAATACCCAAAGGTGAAATGTGCTTATTTTGATGTTTTATGATAGAATATGAAGTCTAAAATTATGTTAAACAACTTTTGCTAAGTGATTTTAAGTGAAAACGAGTAAAATGGCTTAATCGATAAAAATACCTAATGTTCATAAGTACATGTTAGAGTGAGAATTTGATGTTGTCATAGAAGGGAAAAATGATTAGCATGTCATAAAACATAAGAATAAGGGATAAAGTATAATTTTCGAGCTTTGGGGCAAATGCATAAATATGTAAAAGTTTAGGGGCAAAATTGTAATTTTGCCAAAATTAGAGTTAAGGACTGTTTTGATAAATGTGAGTATTAAATAAGATAAATTTGCTATTATAGATCAAGAAGAATGAAATTCGGAGTTAGATCGGGGAAAGAAAAAGATAGTGGACTAAATCGATATAGTTTATCGTATTTTGTTTCGAGGTAAGTTAAATAAATGCAATATTCTATTATTTTACATTTAATATTATTAAATTCCAGCATTTACATATTTATTCTATAAATTTATTATTTAAAGACTCAAGCATGAATTGACGGAGAAACAATCTCAGAAAGTTCCGGTTGAACCTTAGGAATGTGTAGGATACAAATGTCATGACATTAGGGTTTAAGGAAATCATGTAAGACCATGTCAAGAAATTTGGGGATATTCTTTAGGGTGTACTTGTGTACGCAGTGGAGTAAAATCCAGAGCAAAGTCCTCATTATCTTTAGCATTAAGTATGGGACCCTTTCCTTTGTTCATTGCCCCGTTCAGCATCTGAGCTATTTGAGCCATCATACTTCTTCGGGCTTCCAGCATTTGGTCTCTCATCTCCTGTTGGAGCTTTGCTAATTGCTCTTGCATCTGGTCTTGCATGTCTCTTTAAATTTGTTCAATTCTTTGATCCATTTTCTTGGTCTTGGCACATGTACCGTAACGGTGTTCAGTTTCCAGATTTTTCTTTCCCTCTTTCTCTTTTCTCTCTGTTTTAATTTCAACTAATTAGACTCTTTCTATGGACTTAAATGCATATGATGTGATGTAATGGAAATGCATGAATGCAAAAAAAGAGAGGCGTTGATTTTGAATTCAATTCCATTAGAAAAACTTTTCTAGAAAGCAAATTTCTTTACATAAAACGGATTAAATATGCAGCCTTGCCCTCATATTCCAAGCAAAAACATCAATCCCCTTCTTCGCAAAGGTCAAAACTCGCAAACTTCTAATAGATGCTTCCACTAGCTCCTTTTTGCTTGATTTGGGCCGCGACTCACTCCTCACTTATTTCCATAATGCTCGTTAGCCTCTTTAAGAAAGCTGAAACGTGGTGATTCTCGAATAGTCTTTGTCAACTTGAATCCTTGGGCAATAAAGTCTTTTATTCCTTCACGGACTATCAGCCTTCTCTCACTGTGTTTACTTGGACCATATTCGGATGACCGTATTATAATCCATGTTACCAAGAAATCCATTTTCTCATGAAAAACTCTTCTATTTAGAAATCGAATTTGAATCAACACCTCTTTTCTATGATGTGAATGCAATGCAATCAAAACAAAAGAGATCACGTTAGGATGAAAGAAATAAATAACAGAATAGGGCACCTATCTGAGTGACCACTAGGTTTTGACATAGTTCTACCTAGGGTAAGAACTTAGGTTTTCTGTATGTGGTTTAGCTCTAAAGTTGAGGTACCTGAACCAGCAGATTCCTCGATCCTCACCCATTATAGGATCATATGGATCGAGTTCAGTTCAGGGGAATACATTTCCCAATGGCTATACAGAGGTGAAAACCTCACGAAGACATAGGTACGGATGTATCTCGAAAGCAGCCCACTAGCCTATGCGAAGATGAAAACCTCACGAAGGCATAGTTTCTCACTCCCACTTAAAAGGTGCGACCACAACGGTCATGCAATGCAATGTGTGCAAGAGAATAATAATCATATGTTCAAATCAAAATTTTTAATTTTCAAATTTCTGAAAAAGGACAAAAAATAATCAATTTTACGGCTTGACTCTCTTAGGTCCCCAGTGGAGTCGCCAAGCTGTCGAAACCATTTTTAAGTTTTTATAAAAACGGGGATCAACTTTAAAACGAAACAGAAATGGAGTCGCCACCAATCTTTTTTCAAGTGTGACCGGGTCACCTTGAAATTGATCATTTTAATAAAAAAACATTTTTATTTATTAAAACAATGATTTTGGTCTACGAAATTCGAGAAAATGGGTTCGGGAGTCGGTTACGCACGAGGAAGGATTAGCACCCTCGTAACGCCCAAAATTGGTACCTAATTGATTAATTAATGTCTTAAAGTCGAAAATTTTGAAAAGATTTGAAAACATGATTTCTTTAAAATTTTGAACAATTTAAGTTGGAATTGGAGATTCCTTTGTTCCGAAAGCATACAAACATCATGTCCAGCACATTAGAACATGATGTTTTAAACCCTCGTAACCAAAATCATCTCATAATTTAAAAAATTCATTAAAAGGATATTTAGTTATTTGGGCGAACGAAAAAACCGAAACCCAGCACGTTATGGCACAATTTCTCGAACTTTCAAACACGAAACATTGCCTTGTTTTCTGAAATCCTTATCCCGAGATAACAAAATGTCATATCCAGTGAGTTAGGACACGACAATTTTGAATTCTCGGAAATAAGTTTTTATATAACTTTTTTTCTAAAAAAAGAAAGTAACAAGTTCTTTGGGCTCGAAGAGAAAAATCGAAACCCAATAAATTAGGGTACGATTTCTTTCGAACCTTAGAACGCAGAGTATTTGCTTATTTCAAAACCAAATTTTTTGATGCATCAAAGAAAATATAATATGATTGTAATAAATTGAAAAATAAATCATAATGCCAATACGCTCAATGGAATAAAAGTGTGGGTGATAATATGAATAATAATAATGAAGGCAAAAATAATAAAAAAAATATTAAGTAAAAATAATAATAATAAATAAATAACCGAAAAAATAAATAAAAGAAAAGAAAATAATAACAAAAATAAAGCTAATATCAAATTAACAAATAGATAAATAATATATACAATAATTTGAAGATAATAAAATGATAATAATTATAGTAATAATAAAAAAATAAAATGGAAATATAATAATAAATAAATAATAATAAAAATAATATTAGCCATTATAAAATAAAATTAATAGAAAAATAAAAATAGTATTAATAATAATAAAATAATGTAAGGATGTTAAAATTAATAGTAATAATAATATAAAAATAATAGTAGCAGAGATACAATAAGAATATATTAAAAATAATAAAAATAATAATATATGTTAATATACAAATAAAAATAAAAATAAAAACAACAATAGAGATAATGAAAATAGTAATAATAATAGTGATACTAAAATAATAATAATAATAATGATAGATATAATAATAATAAATATATATATAAAAAATAATGGTCATAATAATAATAATACAAATGAATATAATGATAATTATAAGGTTAAAAATAAAATGATAATAATAACAACATAAAAGTAATAATTATAATAGTCAAATAATATTGATGTTAATAATAAGAAAAAAGAAATTAATAATGAAATAAAAAAATAACAAAAGAAAATAAAAAAGATAAAATTGAACTTAAAATAAAAATTTGGGGGCATATTTTGAAGAAAATAAAAGGAAAGGGGCCTTTTTGAACACCCGCACAACTAGGGAGGACCAAGTGAGGAAATATCCCTATTATCCAAAACGGCGCCGCCTATTATAGGACTAAAATAGAAAAGAAATAGAATTATGTGGCCAAATTAAAATTAAAAAAAGATTTATGTAACATCCTGAATAGTTGGGTCTGTGCATTTTATGTGTTTGATTGCTTAAAAATATTAATTTGAGAATTTGAGGTACAATTGGGGCTCAAATTGGGCTGAGGCCTTGTTTTAAATATTTTGTTTAGACACTCTAAGGGCTTAAATTGAAGTTGTAGTAGTTTAATTGACATATTGGGCTCATGGCCCAAAGAACTAGGGGCACACGATGGGTGAGCTATAAGTGGCGTCACTAGTGCATGAGGAAGGCCCAAATTTTTGGTTGCTTGAAGCCCAAATTATAGGGCTAGATTTCGGCACTTAATTGAGTAAGGGGGGACGGCACAAGGCTATTTTTTTAGGAATTTCATTATATTTATTTCATGTGGATAATAAGCAGATAAAGGCTATTATTTAGGGATTTAGTCTTTAAGGATAATAAGCAGATAAAGGTTATTTTTGAGAAGATAACAGATTAAGATAAGGGAAAAGGGATAGGAGCTATCATGTGTGGCAGTGTTGGCCGAAAATTAATCTCTGCTATAGGGAGGAATCAATTTTCTATATAAAGAAGGGGTGTGCCGAAATTTTGAAGCCTCTCTTTTATTTTCTTTTCTCATCTTCTTCCTTTCAAAAGCCGAAAACCACCATCTTCTTAACCCTTTCTTCCTCTCTAAAATTTCCTGGTTGGCCGAATCTTTTAACCTCTATTGTTATTCTTCTTTTAATCCCTAAAAGCCGAAATCACATCTCTATTATTCTATTCTTCTCCTTAATATACATTGGCCGAATCTCTCTTACCATCTCTTCAATTCGTACATCTTCTAAAAGCCGGAATTCTTAGATCTCACTTTCTGAAGTTGCCGAATTCTCTTCAAAGGAGTTTGCTTGTGCTGAATCTTGAAGGTTTGCTTGTGCTGAATCTTGAAGGAAACAATAGGTAAGTATTGATTTCAGGATTTCAATGTTCTTTCGGCTTTTCAAAAGTCCTTAGCCGAATGGCTATTAGAAACTAATCTTTTATTTCACTCTTCTTTTCGGCATTCCGGGATTTGAAGAAGGAGGCCAATCGCATAGATCTCTAAGTTATAGAATCGTGTTACTTTTGGGATTTCAAGGTAAGAGGATTTGTTTATTTATATATATAAAATCGGGTAGAATACTAACCATGGCCGAATATAGGAGAGGCCTATTTTTGCAATTGTTCCGCTTTTAAGCAAGGCTTTACATTGAGGATAATAGATCCGGATAGCAAGGACATCGACTAAGAATATTGGATTTCACGATATCAGGTGTGTAATACTTCCCCACCATCTAGATCTGATTATTAATGTATGTTCATAAGTTTATATGTTGTGATAAATGCCGATATCTCGGTTTAATGTTGGAAACCCGAAAAGGGTGAAGCAAATCACCAGGTCAGTGAATGTTTTGACTTTATATGATAAAAGTATATTGATTCTATGATTGCATGGGTTGGGTTGATGAAAGGAGGAAGTTATACGTTATATGTGTAGCGGTTTATACCGTGATCTGCTATATGTTGTAGCGGCTAATGCCATGATCTGTTATAAGGGCTTCGGCCATAATATGTTGATTAGCAGCATGACTGCCATCTTGGAGTGTAGCTGTAACATCCTAAAAATGGGGCTATTTGTGATTGAATGATTTTCCTTATGTTTGAATTGCCATGGTATTAATTGTGGAATAATAAGGCTTAATTAGGGGCCTTGAGTTGGTTCAGAATAGTAGAAAATATTATTTATAAGTTTTAAAGGTAGTGAGCCTTAGTAGTTAGGGGTTACAAGAATAAATAGAGGATTTGTGGACATAAAATTCAGCTTGGTAAAGTGGCAAAAGGAGGGCTACTTGGGAGTTGTATGTGACGCCACAAGGGGGAGCAAGGGGAGCCTTGGTTCGAGTCACAAAAATTCCCTTTTTGCACTATATTTTGGACGGCACAAGTGGGAGAGATTTTCTCTCTTTAAATATTTTTTTTATATAGGATAATAAGAATGTTATATTAATTATTTTAAAGGGATTATCATGGGATTAATTATTAAGAGTTGGCAGAGGAAAAATAGCTTTGAATTTAATTCAAATTAATTTGAATTAATTCAAATATATGGCTTGGAGTGAAAGGGAGAGTTGGCTAGAGTTTGAACTCCTTATTGATAGGAGTGGACGGCAAGCTAAGGAGGGGGGGCCGAATGTGTGACAGACCATTTTGGACCCTAGTCGGAATGGTGGTTTCGGGACCACGAATCCGAACCCAATAAATATTTTAACATTATATCTTGTGTCTATCATGAGTGAATTGATGTGTGTGAATGTTCCATAGAAAAATTTAACCATTTGAGTGTTAGATTGGCAAAAAAAAAAAAGGATTAAATTGCTAAGGTGACCAATGTTGTGAGCATGAAACAAAAAGGCCAAAGTGATTTGTCTGTTAAAATTAAGGACTTGCATGTCAAATTCCCCATATTTAATATGGTGGACGGTAAGCATGCATTATATGTTCTTTTTTTATTTTGTATGATATTTAGGCATTATTATATTAAAAGCATGCCAAGAATATATGTTTTCTATTTATATATATATATTGATTATAGTAATATTATAAGGAAAGCATGCTATATTTTATGTTAAAAAGATAAAAAGAAAAAAGAAAATAATTCTCTCTTCCTTCATCCATTTCTTGCCCGATTTTTACCTTGAAGAAAAGAGAAGAACCTTCATCTTCTCCATTCGGCCCTTGCATGTACTAGGATAGGTAAGAATTTGAACTTTATTTTAAAAACCTACCTTGATATGGCTTGATTTCTTGATCATTTTTCTTTTGAAACAAGCAAAATTTGTTAATATTGGTATGATGAGATTCGGCCATGGGTGCTAATTTTGTAGTTTGTTGTGTTAATAAGTTAGATAGTATGAGAAGAAATGGCATGAACTTGTAAGAAGATTATGTTGATTTTGGCTTGAAGGTACCCTCATAGTTGGCGAATAATAGGATGGATATTCATGAAAACATTTCTTCTTGTGTTTTGATGTTCGGCCATTCTCTTATAATGAAATTAACCATAGATGATTGTTATATGTGATGTTTAATTATTGGGTGAACTAAGTTTAAGACTTGATTACTCGAAGTAAATTAGTGCAAGGGGTAAATTGATGGAAGGAAGAGTTATAGAGAATCCTAAGAACTTAAGGGCCATTCGGCCATGGAGAAGAGATCCAAATGGGTTGAAATTTAAATTGTGGTGTTCAATAGGTTAAATTGGATAAGTTAAATGCTTGAATTTGGTGTGGTTATTGTTTTAAATTAAATAAATGAAGTAAGGATTCGGTTCCTAGTTTCCTTGAATTAAGTTATGTGCAATTTGTTTTGAGTTGAGTAAAAAGGGATAGGATGAATATGAACAAAATTTATTTAACATTTCTTAGATCGGGAACAAAAAGAGAAGGATCAAGATCGAGGAAAAACGAAGATTATCGAGTAGCCGATTTGCACGGCTTATCGACAACCGAGGTAAGTCCTTCAGTTTTAGTGTATTGTAAAATTAATTATGAATCTAGTGGACGATGATGTTTGATAAATTCTAGTATATATATATATATACATGCCATAGCCAAATGTATATAAGCCTATTAGAATGATTTCGATTGTTGATGTAAATAAGCCAAAGTAAATTTAATATGTAATATAGTTATGAAAAATGTTGGTGATGATAAATTGTACTAATGTGGTTCGGCTTTAAGCCTAGCAGTGCCTAGTGCCGGTGAATTAATTCGGGCTTTACGCCTAGCAGCCTTGTGCCGGTGTTACATATCGGGCTTTTACGCCTAGCAGGCCTTGTGCCGTGTTACATATCGGGCTTTTATGCCTAGCAGGGCTTGATGCCGGTGATATAATTTACAAACTAGAAACCGAAATTTGTGTTCAAGGCGAATTAAAGCACATATATCGGGTTAAAGGCTCAGGTACGCATATAAAAGAGGAGTGTACTTCTTACTTATTTAAGACAAGGTAAACAAATGATTCAATGATTTATTACAAATGATATATGTTACGAGTGAAGTGGGTACATATATATATGGTTATAATATTGTTATCGGTTTTATTAATGAATGATATGGATATCGTGACCTTGATTTCTTAATGTGTGGATGCCATGTTATAAAAAAATTGAAAAGTAAGTATATGAATGATGGTATCTATAGTTACAAGATGACATTTTGAGTTAGAAAGATTGGATTATGAATGAGTATTTGATCATAAATATGTGGGTGAAGAGAAATTTCCCTACAAATTCATACTTATCTACATGAGTATGAAATTGAAAGCTTGATAATGAATACGAGTACAACCCTACAAGTTAAATTGTAGAAATTTTTTTTTATTGTTGATAATTGAGTGTTATTTATTTTATATAATTGGGACTTACTAAGCTAGCAAGCTTATCGTGTAAAATGTTTCCTCTGTTTTATAGATTAGGTGCAAGCTACCAGCTCATCGGGATCGTTCGGAAAGTCACTCACACTATCAATCTACATTTTGGGTACTCTTTCATTTTGGGTTTTTAAACGAAGGCATGTATAGGAAAGACGTAGTCTTTGTTTGGTGAACTCTTAAGATATATATATGTATAATAGCCATGCGAATATGGCTAAATTTTTTTTAGTAAGTACGACGTTGTGTCTTAATATGTATGTTGGTTCATGATGGTGATGTTTATGGAATTCTTAATCCGGGTTTAATTGTTTTTGTTAAGAAATGTTTGTATACAAAATGAATCCTTGAATTTGGGATATAGGTAGGTTCGGTTAGAAACTAGTCTTTCATAAAATGCAACAAACAGTTTGTAGCAGCAGTGATGTGAGTTAGAAAAATCACCAAAAATAGGGTATATTGAATTTGAAGGTGAATGAGATATGAAATTAAACCTTATTGTGTCTATTTTCACATGAAAGAAACAGAGTAGGCAAAAGATTTATATATTATGAGATAATTAAGTTTTAGTGAGACCTGTTCTGAATGAATTTCGTGAGTCACTGTTCTGTTTTTGAAAAATTGTCAAAAATTGTACAAAAATAATTAGGAAGCATGGTTTATATGTGTAGAACCCTTATTGAGTCTATTTTTCATTGGTATAAACAAGAACAGCATATGAAATTTTTGAAATGAGATAATTGTGTTTTTGTAGAGATAGGTCAGATTTGTAAAGCAGTGTAATAAGGGAAACTTTGATGAATAAACTGTACTAATTGGACACATGAAAAATTCTAGAAAAATTATGGTGAAATTTTATTTGAGTCTAGTTTCAAGGAAAATTTACGGATCCAAATTTCGAGTTTTGTAACTCGAGTTATGGTCGATTTAGTCAGCATGACGCAGTTGGAAAGCTTTAAAAATTTTACACCCTGAGTTAATAGTCAAGTCTAGTAATGCCACGTGCTCGATTCCGGTAAGGGTTTCGGGTAAGGGTGTTACATTTGATTATATCGAGCTTACGGTTTAGTCGATTCTAGGACTACCGTAGCGCGTGTGAGTCTAGCTATACATGCCTTTATTATATGTTGATAGTGTGGTGACTTCTGACAGCCTGAATTTTATTTTATATAGTAAATGGACACTTTGATCACGAAAGAGTCAGGCGATGATGGGGAGAGCGTAGCGCCTGACCGTGTCCACGAATCAGCTCCGGTAGACTCTCGACCTGTTTCGGGTAGCCACGAAGGAGAGACTAAACAAGCATTTTATCAGATGATGAATGAGTGGTTTACCCAATTTATGCATAATAACCAGGCTGTACCCCAACCTCCACCCCCGAATAACTCAACTCCGATCCCTTCAGCTCCCCCAATGATGGATCTGATGAGATCTAGTAGGCCCCCGGTTGATAAAATCCAAAAATTTGGGGCCGAAGACTTTAAAGCCAACGACGATGATGACGCTGAGAGAGCCGAAATGTGGCTTGATAACACTATTCGGGTACTTGATGAGCTGTCTTGTACTCCGGATGAATGCTTGAAGTGTGCTATATCTTTGTTGCGAGACACTGCATACCACTGGTGGAATACACTAGTATCGGTGGTTCCGAAAGAAAAAGTGACATGGGATTTCTTCCAGAATGAATTTCGTAAGAAGTACATCAGCCAAAGATTTATTGATCAAAAATGAAAAGAGTTCTGGAGTCAAAAAGCAGGCGAATGATCAGAATGGAATATGAAAGAAAATTCTTGAGCTCAAAGAGATATGCTAGAGAGTGTGTTTCCATCAAGCTATTATGTGTAAAAGATTTGAAGATGGCTTGAATGAAGATATAAGGATGTTTGTTGGCATTCTTGAAATTCAAGAGTTTGTGACTTTAGTTGAGAGAGCTTGCAAAGTGAAGAGCTCGGAAAAGAAAAAAAAAAAGGTGAGATAGAAGCTAGAGACTTTCATAAAAGATCTTCGGTAAGGTCTTCCATTCCACAACCAAGAAGTCCAGAGATGACTACAACCGACATAAAGTCGCTCTGGATCCACCTAGACGGGATCGACCTCCTATGAGCTCTCGAGCTACCTCGATAGCCAGTGTTGGTAACGTTCTAGAAAATAGAGTTGAATGCAAGCACTGTGGGAAATGGCACTCAGGGAGTTGTAGATTTCATGATCGGTCTTGCTATAAATGTGGGTCGTCAGATCATTTTATTAGAGAATGTCTGAGGTTAGCTGAGCAGAATGCAGTTCAGAACACTAAGCCGAGCAACACGTCAATGCGAGATAGACCACCCAGACATTCCAGCAATGTAGGTGGTAGTCAGAAAGGAATGAAGAACACTACGATTCGATCGAGGCTAGAGCTCCAAATAGAGAGCTTATCTTTGCACGAGCCGAGAGGATGCTTCCTCCCGACGTCATTACCGGTACTTTCACTCTTTATGATACTACTGTGATTGCACTAATTGATCCTGGTTCGACTCATTCTTATGTGTGTGAAACCTTAAAATTTGGCAAGACTCTGCTAGTCGAGTCTACCGAGTTTGTGATTCGGGTGTCCAACCCTTTGGGTAGATGTGTGCTTGTTAACAAAGTGTGTAGAAATTGCCCGTTGATGATTCGGGATTATTGTTTCCCAGCTGATTTAATGTTGTTGCCCTTTGACGAATTTGATATAATCTTGGGTATGGATTGGTTAACTTCACACGAGGCAGTGGTGGATTGTAAAAGGAAACTGATCGATTTGAAATGTCGAAACGGTGAGACCATCAGAATTAAATCTTGTGACATAAATGGGTTGCCTACAGCATATCCTCACTGTTAGCCCAAAAGTATGTAAGAAAAGGGTGCGAAGCTTATTTGGCTTACGTACTGGACAATAAAATGTCCGAGAAACAAATTGAGTCGGTATCGGTTGTATGTGAATACCCCGATGTGTTTCCTGAAGAACTACCAGGCTTACCCCCAGTGCGAGAGATTGAGTTCGGCATTGAGTTAGTGCCAGGGGCGACTCCGATTTCGATAGCTCCGTACCGAATGGCGCCTACTGAATTAAAAGAATTGAAAGCGCAGTTGCAAGAGTTGACAGATAGGGGTTTCGCACAATCGAGTTTTTCTCCGTGGGGTGCACCGGTTTTATTTGTGAAGAAGAAAGATGGGACAATGCGAATGTGTATCGACTACTGGCAACTAAATAAGGTGACTATAAAGAATAAGTACCAAGTTACCTCGGATTGAAGATTTATTTGATCGATTGAAGGGGGCTTGGTGTTTTCAAAGATAGATTTGAGATCGGGCTATTATCGATTATGAGTCGAGAGATTCGGATGTGCCAAAGATCGTATTTGAGCAGGTACGGACATTATGAGTTTTTGGTTATGCCTTTTGGACTCACTAATGCACCTACCATGCTTTTATGGATCTAATGAACCGAAGTTTTCCGGCGCTTTTGGATCGGTTTGTAGTAGTATTTATTGATGATATATTGATCTACTCCAAAAATGAAGCGGAACACGTTGAGCATTTGAGAGTGGTACTACAAACCTTGAGAGATCAACGGTTATATGCAAAGTTCAGTAAGTGTGAGTTCTGGATGAACGAAGTCAGCTTCTTGGGTCATGTGGTTTCGGTGTCAGGTATTTGGGTGGATCCAAACAAAATAGCAGCCATACTTGATTGGAAACCACCAAAGAATGTTTCCGAGATCCGAAGTTTTCTTGGCCTTGCGGGATATTATAGACGATTTGTAAAAAGTTTTCCATAATAGCTACACCTTTGACGAGACTACTACAGAAAGATGTCAAATTTGAGTGGTCAGAAAAGTGTCAGAAAAGTTTCGAATAGTTGAAAGCCCTTTTGACCGAGGCCCCAGTGTTAACTCAGCCTGAACCGGGTAAAGAATTTACTATTTTTAGTGATGCCTCCCTGCATGGGTTGGGTTGTGTTTTAATGCAAGAGGGCAAGGTGATAGCCTACGCTTCAAGACAATTGAAGCCACATGAAAGAAATTATCCAACTCACGATCTGGAGTTAGCAGCCATTGTGTTCGCATTAAAAATTTGGCGTCACCATTTATTCGGTGAGAAATGTCATGTTTATTCAGATCATAAAAGTCTAAAATATTTAATGACTCAGAAAGATCTAAATTTGAGACAACGCCGATGGTTAGAATTGCTGAAAGACTATGAATTAGTGATTAACTACCATCCGGGGAAAGCTAATGTTGTTGCGGATGCGTTAAGTCGAAAATCATTATTTTCTCTTCGTGCATTAAACGCACGAGTGGCTATGTCTGAGGATGGTTCGATCATAGCCGAGTTACAAGCAAGACCAATGTTTATATAGCAAATTTGCGATGCACAGAAAGTTGATGAAAAGTTAGCTGCTATTCGGATTCAGTGTGAAAACGCTACAGAATCAGATTTCCAGATAGATGCGAATAACTGTTTGAATTATAAAAGTCGATTGTGTGTTCCTATGAACTCAGATTTGATACAGATGATTCTGAATGAGGCCCATAATGGCCGAATGTCAATACACCCGGGTAGCACGAAAATGTATAATGATTTGAAACAGTTCTATTGGTGGCCTGGCATGAAACGAGATATATCTGAATTTGTCTCCAAGTGCTTAATCTGTCAACAAGTGAAAGCTGAGCATCAGGTACCATCCGGATTACTTCAGCCAATTATGATACCCGAATGGAAATGGGATAGAATTACCATGGATTTTGTATCCGGTCTCCCTATGACACCTAGTATGAAAGATACCGTATGGGTTATCGTTGATAGACTGACTAAATCAGCTCATTTTATACCGATACGTACCGACTATTCACTGGATAAGCTTGCCGAACTGTATGTGTCACAGATCGTAAGGTTGCATGGTGTACCGAGTTCCATTGTTTCAGACAGAGACCCGAGATTCACATCACGGTTTTGGAAAAGATTGCAAGATGCTCTAGGTACTAAACTCCATTTTAGTACTGACCTTCCATCCGCAAATGTATTTGGTCGATCGAGCGAACTATTTTGATACTTGAGGACATGTTGAGGTGTTGCGTTCTCGAGTTTGAAGGTACGTGGGAACGATACCTACCGTTGGTTGAATTTGCTTACAATAACAGTTTCCAATCTAGCACAAAAATGGCGCCTTATGAAGCCTTATACGGTCGAAAATGTCGCACACCGTTGTATTGGACTGAACTCAGTGAGAATAAGATACACGGGGTTGATTGGATTAAAGAAACCGAATGTAAGGTGGTTGTAATCGAAAGAAATTTGAAAGTCGCCGGATCGTCAAAAGTCCTATGCCGATTTAAAACGCAAGGACATTGAATTTCAGGTCGGAGATCGGGTGTTCTTGAAAGTTTCTCCGTGGAAGAAAATACTCCGATTCGGTTCGAAAAGGCAAGTCGAGTCCGAGATTTATCGGACCGTATGAAATCATCGAGCGTATAGGGCCTGTTGCTTATCGATTGAAACTGTCCCTTGACTTAAAAAAGATACACAATGTATTTCACGTTTCGATGCTTCGTAGATACAGATCGGATCCGTCCCATGTGATCACCCCGTCAGAGATTGAAATTCGACCTGATTTGACCTATGATGAGGAACCGATCCGTATCTTAGCTCGAGAAAACGAAAGAATTGAGAAATAAGAAGATTTCTTTAGTGAAAGTATTATGGAATAAACACGGAGTTGAAGAGGCTACATGGGAGCCTGAGGACTCAATGAGGCAACAATGTCCGACCTTGTTTAATGGTAAAATTTTCGAGGACGAAAATTCTTAAGGGGAGAGTTGTGATGACCATTTTGGACCCTAGCCGGAATGGTGGTTTCGGGACCACGAATCCAAGCCAATAAATATTTTAACATTATATCTTGTGTCTATCATGAGTGAATTGATGTGTGTGAATGTTCCATAGAAAAATTTAACCATTTGAGTGTTAGATTGGCAAAAAAAAAAAAAAAAAAAAAAGGATTAAATTGCTAAGGTGACCAATGTTGTGAGCATGAAACAAAAAGGCCAAAGTGATTTGTCTGTTAAAATTAAGGACTTGCATGTCAAATTCCCCATATTTAATATGGTGGATGGTAAGCATGCATTATATGTTCTTTTTATTTTGTATGATATTTAGGCATTATTATATTAAAAGCATGCCAAGAATATATGTTTTCTATTTATATATATATTGATTATAGTAATATTATAAGGAAAGCATGCTATATTTTATGTTAAAAGATAAAAAGAAAAAGAAAATAATTCTCTCTTCCTTCATCCATTTCTTGCCCGATTTTTACCTTGAAGAAAAGAGAAGAACCTTCATCTTCTCCATTCGGCCCTTGCATGTACTAGGATAGGTAAGAATTTGAACTTTATTTTAAAAACCTACCTTGATATGGCTTGATTTCTTGATCATTTTCTTTTTGAAACAAGCAAAATTTGTTAATATTGGTATGATGAGATTCGCCATGGGTGCTAATTTTGTAGTTTGTTGTGTTAATAAGTTAGATAGTATGAGAAGAAATGGCATGAACTTGTAAGAAGATTATGTTGATTTTGGCTTGAAGGTACCCTCATAGTTGGCGAATAATAGGATGGATATTCATGAAAACATTTCTTCTTGTGTTTTGATGTTCGGCCATTCTCTTATAATGAAATTAACCATAGATGACTATTATATGTGATGTTTAATTATTGGGTGAACTAAGTTTAAGACTTGATTACTCAAGTAAATTAGTGCAAGGGTAAATTGATGGAAGGAAGAGTTATAGAGAATCCTAAGAACTTAAGGGCCATTCGGCCATGGAGAAGAGATCCAAATGGGTTGAAATTTAAATTGTGGTGTTCAATAGGTTAAATTGGATAAGTTAAATGCTTGAATTTGGTGTGGTTATTGTTTTAAATTAAATAAATGAAGTAGGGATTCGGTTCCTAGTTTCCTTGAATTAAGTTATGTGCAATTTGTTTTGAGTTGAGTAAAAAGGGATAGGATGAATATGAACAAAATTTATTTAACATTTCTTAGATCGGGAACAAAAGAGAAGGATCAAGATCGAGGAAAACGAAGATTATCGAGTAGCCGATTTGCACGGCTTATCGACAAACGAGGTAAGTCCTTCATTTTAGTGTATTGTAAAATTAATTATGAATCTAGTGGACGATGATGTTTGATAAATTCTAGTATATATATATACATGCCATAGCCAAATGTATATAAGCCTATTAGAATGATTTCGATTGTTGATGTAAATAAGCCAAAGTAAATTTAATATGTAATATAGTTATGAAAAATGTTGGTGATGATAAATTGTACTAATGTGGTTCGGGCTTTAAGCCTAGCGTGCCCTAGTGCCGGTGAATTAATTCGGCTTTTACGCCTAGCGTGCCTTGTGCCGGTGTTACATATCGGGCTTTACGCCTAGCGTGCCTTGTGCCTGTTACATATCGGGCTTTTATGCCTAGCGAGCTTGATGCTTGGTGATATAATTTACAAACTAGAAACCAAATTTGTGTTCAAGGCGAATTAAAGCACATATATCGGGTTAAAGGCTCAGGTACGCATATAAAAGAGGAGTGTACTTCTTACTTATTTAAGACAAGGTAAACAAATGATTCAGTGATTTATTACAAATGATATATGTTACGAGTGAAGTGGGTACATATATATATATGGTTATAATATTGTTATCGGTTTTATTAATGAATGATATGGATATCGTGACCTTGATTTCTTAATGTGTGGATGCCATGTTATATAAAAATTGAAAAGTAAGTATATGAATGATGGTATCTATAGTTACAAGATGACATTTTGAGTTAGAAAGATTGGATTATGAATGAGTATTTGATCATAAATATGTGGGTGAAGAGAAATTTCCCTACAAATTCATACTTATCTACATGAGTATGAAATTGAAAGCTTGATAATGAATACGAGTACAACCCTACAAGTTAAATTGTAGAAATTTTTTTTATTGTTGATAATTGAGTGTTATTTATTTTATATAATTGGGACTTACTAAGCTAGCAAGCTTATCGTGTAAAATGTTTCCTCTGTTTTATAGATTAGGTGCAAGCTACCAGCTCATCGGGATCGTTCGGAAAGTCACTCACACTATCAATCTACATTTTGGGTACTCTTTCATTTTGGGTTTTTAAACGAAGGCATGTATAGGAAAGACGTAGTCTTTGTTTGGTGAACTCTTAAGATATATATATGTATAATAGCCATGCGAATATGGCTAAATTTTTTTTTAGTAAGTACGACGTTGTGTCTTAATATGTATGTTGGTTCATGATGGTGATGTTTATGGAATTCTTAATCCGGGTTTAATTGTTTTTGTTAAGAAATGTTTGTATACAAAATGAATCCTTGAATTTGGGATATAGGTAGGTTCGGTTAGAAACTAGTCTTTCATAAAATGCAACAAACAGTTTGTAGCAGCAGTGATGTGAGTTAGAAAAATCACCAAAAATAGGGTATATTGAATTTGAAGGTGAATGAGATATGAAATTAAACCTTATTATGTCTATTTTCACATGAAAGAAACAGAGTAGGCAAAAGATTTATATATTATGAGATAATTAAGTTTTAGTGAGACCTGTTCTGAATGAATTTCGTGAGTCACTGTTCTGTTTTTGAAAAATTGTCAAAAATTGTACAAAAATAATTAGGAAGCATGGTTTATATGTGTAGAACCCTTATTGAGTCTATTTTTCATTGGTATAAACAAGAACAGCATATGAAATTTGTGAAATGAGATAACTGTGTTTTTGTAGAGACAGGTCAGATTTGTAAAGCAGTGTAATAAGGGAAACTTTGATGAATAAACTGTACTAATTGGCCACATGAAAAATTCTAGAAATATTATGGTGAAATGTTATTTGAGTCTAGTTTCAAGGAAAATTTACGGATCCAAATTTTGAGTTTTGTAACTCGAGTTATGGTCGATTTAGTCAGCATGACGCAGTTGGACAGCTTTAAAAATTTTACACCCTGAGTTAATAGTCAAGTCTAGTAATGCCACGTACTCGATTCCGGTAAGGGTTTCGGGTAAGGGGTGTTACAGAATGCTTATAAAAAACATCAACCTATCACTTGTTTTGTTTTTTTCCCGTCTTGGCAAGTTGCCGAAATTCTCAACCCTCCCATCTATTTTCTTTCTTTTCCTTCTCTCAAAATCCTTAGCCGAAACCTTCATTCCATATTTTTCTTCATTCTCTTCTTCTTCCAACTCAAGCCGAATCCTCTCCCTTGGTGTGCCGATTTTCCTTCTCCCCATTTGGTGTATCTTTGGCCGAATATCAAAGCAAGGGTGATCCCTTATCTATATTTTTCCAATCGGTTTGGGGTAGGTAAGGGTACTAGCCGAATGGCTATTTCTTTTCTCTCTTATGTTTGTTGTTTGGCTGGATGGGAAGACTAACCCCTCTTTGGAATCAACATCATCTAGGAACTACGGGATTTCCAAGCAGTAGATCGAATTCTCCAAACTCTAGTAATCGGTTGGTAAGGATCAATTTCCATAGATTTAACTTTCAAGTGTTCAAAGCCGAAGGCTATTACCTTTATTTACTAATCGATGGTAGTTGGCAAAACAGGTTCGGGAATCGAGTGCTGTGATTAGTAGCCAAAAAGGGAAAAGGTAATATTTCGGGTTCACAAGGAACCCTCTCAAATAATTTGATTTGGCCGAATAAGCCATAATACTAACCCAAGTGTTTGGCCGAATATAGGGACAAGTAGATCTAGGGTGGCCGACTTCTCTTTTCGGGATTTAGACTATTTTGTGGTAACAGGTGTGTAAATACACACCTTATAACATTTTAATATGCTAAGCGTTATATTATGCCTAATCAGTTTGTGTAGATTTGGATGTAATACCATCATGGTATTAACAAGGATTCGGGTAAGTCCTTATTTCTATGAGATTACTATTGGATGCTTTTGGGAAGCATGATATTGTTTAATATATGTTACTTAAATATTTGATGACATGAAATCTGATATGGGTTGATGAGAGGAGGGGGGAATTGTTATCTGTGTCGACGGACACCAGTGTTTTGGTAACACATTGTGACTACGGTCACCAGAGGTTTGGTACCTCCAGGGTTTGGCACCTCATAGCGTCTCGTCCCCGTGGCTTAGCACCACGATGGGGTTGGCCCCACGATGATAATACGGGATTGACGCCAAAGTGATTTGGTATCACACGATGGGTTGGCCCCATCAACCGATTTGTGTCTTCTGACACGGAGGTTTAGCACCTCCAGGTGATTTGGCATCACACTGTGACTATACGTCACGGTGGTTTGGCACCACCAGTGGTTTGGTACCACAACGGGGTAGACAGAGGCGTTTGGTTGGCTAGGTTGGGTACATAACCTTATGCATGATTGATTGTGATAAAGTGTGTATGAAATTGCTTAAACCGGGGGAAGGGTTACATACTGAGTCTTGGTGACTCACCTTCTCCTTTACATTTTTCAGGTGACACGTAGATCGCGGATAAGGAGCCGGATGGACTCGAGGTGGCCATGCAATGGACATATGATTTAAATGAACTTTAAACTTTAATTGTTTTTTTTCTGTTGGTTAAATTTTATTTCGGATGCAATAAGGCCTCCTAATACTCTACTTTGTTACTTTACATATTTTGGATAATCTGTTTTAAACTATTTTATTAATATTAGATTTAATACACATGTTTTCCCAAAATCAAACGCAAAAATGTTTTATCGTGCCATCGGGCACATTTGGAATTTTATGATAACTTGACTTGATTAATTACCCAATTAAACACGAAGTATGGTTTTCACAAGACAATCAAATGAAAGGTTTTCGACAACTTAAATGGATTTAGAAATAAAGAGAGTTTTTTTCAAAAATATTTTCCACTGTGACAAACTAAATTCGGCCATAAAGTTTGGGCCGGGTTTGGGTTGTTACAGTAGCGGTATGGGTCGATTGTAGAAATCCCCAATGGTGTGAATGGCTGGTACAGGGGCATGTAGCGGATGGAAATCTAGGCAAACGGGTTGGGCCTTGCATATTATTTGTTATTTTTTTTATAAATGACACTATTAATCTGTTTTATGGGCCTAAGGCCAAAATCTAGTGGTGCATGAGGGTTGCACACTGAGTCTCACGACTCACCCTATTAATTAACCTTTCAGGTGATACCTAGTACTTCGGACCAGGCTGGAGAGGAACGTAAGGTGGCCATGCAAAAGAACATCTGGATCCAGCAAAAAGACTCAAGTTAATACTTTATATTTTTAATTAATGGATTTTAAATCTCATTGTAATAAGGCCATGGGCCACTACTTTATGTTTTGTTTTATTTTGGGCTTTAATTACTTTTAGTTATTTAAATTCTTATTGAACTAATGCATGTATTTAAATTTGGGTTTTTAATTTATAAAGGCATATTTTATTTAAACTATCAACTATTAAATTTCTTTCGAATAAGAAGATAAACTTTAGAAAAATATTTTCTGAAAATACGACATGTTTTTCCAAAATTTTCTTAGTGACATACCAGATTCGGTCGTGGTGTTTGGGCCGGGTTTGGGGTGTTACAATTTATTTGAAATAAGCTTAAAAAGCGAAGGGACTGCGCACATAAATAGCCCACTCAAGGAAAAACACGCGGATTGAAACACCCCAAACCCGGCCCACGAGCCTTGACCAGATTTGGTATGTTTCTTAGGAAAAACCGGTTCAAATTCATTTGCACTTTGAGAAAACTTGAAGTGATTTTGGGAGGAAGTTCGAACTGGGTTGGGCTTGAGTTGAAAATAGGTTCATTTTATATTGAAATCCCTTTATTTACGGTGACAAAATATTTAGGGTTTAGTTTAGAAGAAATTTACTTAAACTTTAATAGATAAAGATTCATAAACATAATAAATAAAAATAAATGTAAAATGGTTCAACTATGGCCTTATTACATCAAATAATTTCCAAACTTTAAATTCAAAGTACTTAAAGTATAAAAGCCCACAATTAAATAAACTTTAAGCTGAGCATGGCCACCATAAGCTCCTGCCGACTCCACATCCATCAACATTCGTCACACAAACATGTTCCCACAACAGGGTGAGTCAACAGACTCAATGTGTACACAACACTAAGTCCAAATAGAATCAGGCATAACAAATAATACACATTCATATCATAGTATACAATTAATGATGCATTCCCAACCCAAGCCTAATTAGCCATCCGCTACACTTCCCCGTACCAACCTGCACACCATGGGGACTACTAAGTCAACCCTCCATCCGCTACACACCATCGAAGGCAGTCACTGCAGTCGACGTGCTCATCGCCCTTATAATTTCGTGGTCTTAGGTCACCACATTCAGATCTCATGGTCTTAGGTCACCACATTCAGTTATCGTGTTCTTAGGTCACCACATTCAGATATCGTGGTCTTAGGTCACCACATTCACTTCCTCTTTTCAATAACCCATATGCCCCATATCATACATATTATGCATTAACATGCCAAATTTCACATTCTTATCATTGTTCTCATGTTACATCTAACATGTATTCATAATCTTAGTAGGAGTAGGAAACGTACCTGAGTACTTTGTACCATTGCATGGTACTTTAGCCATACTTTTCACATTCTTAATATCACATACATATATTTATTAAACATTGCCATAAAACTTATTAAGAAATAGCGTGGGGTACACACCTGATTCGCTTAACAACTTTACTGAAAATCCTGAAATCTGATTTACTGCCTTATATCTCAAGTTCCTACATTTGATTAATCACTTACTATTTAGTAAAAGCCTATTTGGCCATAAGGCTAAATCCCGAAGGATTATTGCAACCAAAACTTACCTTGTTGCTGATTAAAAATCAAATCCTGAGAACTTGTATTCTTCCCCTTTGAAATCGGCTAAACACTAGATCCCTTGAATCGATTAGTTTCAGCTTAAACATATAAAAATAGATCTACTACTAAAATAGGCCTTGGCCGATTATTCATAGTCACTTACCTTAAGGATCTTGAATCCCGAAATTATCCCTTGGTTATAGCTTCTGTCGAAATTCTTAAAACCACTGTTAGATCAACCTCTAACTTTTAATCAAAATCAATGGCCCTTGGCCGAATGTCAGATATGACTTACCTTGATGGTCAAATCCCGAGGATCTCTTCCTTTATAGTCGACTATGGCAAAAGAAATCCCGAAAGAAACCTTCCAAATTTTGGCAAATAAGAATATTGATGGGATTAGTCCTAGATTTCGACAAACCTAAAAGAAAAGAATAGAAATCAAACTTGTTCTTACCCTTGAAGAAATCGACAGCACCTATGCTTGAAGTCCCACCAAGATTCGGCAATTGATGGATTGGAAAGAAAAGAAATTGGCTAATGGTGTATCTTGAATTTTCGGCTTTGGCTAACAAAAAGAAGAAGAACAAGGCTCTAGGAAATTCGGCAGAGAGAGAGAATTTGCTTAAGAAATTCAAAGAAAGAAAGAGTGAATGAATGAATGGCCTCTTTTCCTCTAGTAGCCAAAATTACTACTCAGAATCCCTTACTTGGCCACCACTCTTCTATTTTGATAGCTTTATCCCTTTATTTAAATTAAAAGAATAATCCCTTATTATCTCCTTGAAAATAATTTAAGATAAATCATCATTTATCCCTCTATTAGCCGAAATTTCAAAAGAATTTAAACTTCTCCCTTGAGTTCCTTAGTGTCGTCCACTTCTCTGCTCTTTGTAGCAAAAATAAAACTTTTATTTTGCTCCCCCTGCAGCTTGAACCTTGGCCCAATACCGTTGTATGTGGCGCCATTTCCAGAGGTCCTAAGTGGTATCTCCAGGCCACTTTTCCAAGCCCGTTTGTGTGTCATATTTCACATACATTTTCTCTTCAGGCCACCTTGCCTTAGTTTCCTCTTTTAAACTTTAAAACTTGACATTTTCTAAGACATTTCCAAGTTTCCAAAAATGTTCGTTTCCCTCCTTTAACCTAACATTTCCTTACATTTCCAAGTTTCCGGAAATGTTTACTTTCCTCTTTTGAATCATTTCTAAATCATCTCCTTACATTTCCTAGTTTCCAAAATGTTCAAAATACATTCATAACACATAAGACATGTCATTTCGTTCAATTAAATCGAAATTGCATAGGCCCTTTTTAGGATGTTACACGGATCCTGAGGAAGCGGGTCGGGTCTCGGGTCGGCTTCATGAAACGATGTCGTTTTGGCCTTGGGGATGGGCTCCAAAACAGTGTCGTTTAACAGGTATTTAAATCCCACTTTTTGCCCCAAAAATTTCATTTCAAACACTCCCTCAAAAAAAAGATCAAAGCAGAAGCCTTAAAGGCTCTCTCCCACACGGCCGGAGGCTAGAATCTGGCCCAGGGTTCCGACGATGGACCGCCGCACGCACCGCCTCCGATAGCGATCGGAAGGCCAGAAACCTCCTTTTTCAACGCTGATCGAAATGGTAAACTTCTTTTCTTTATTTGTTTTTTAAAAATATAATAAAAGAGTTGCAAGAATGAAATAAGAAAAAAAACGGAACAATATATAAAAAAATAACCTCTGCTTGTGGTTTTTTTTATTGTATGTTTTGTATTCTCTCTGTATTTGTGTATATGTCGTGTTCGTTACAGATGGTTTCGGGGTTTTTATAACCCAAAAATTAAAAAGGAAATACATATTTTGTCCGATTTGCTGCTTTTTCTTTCCTTTTTGCAGGTGAAGAGCGGAGATCTCGGCGATGATTGGGCGCAGATTGCGGTGCGAGGAGAGGCTGGTGGCAGCGTCGCTTGCGCCGCCTAGGGTTTCAGAAAACCCTAGGCTTCTGATTTTGCTTAAGCTTTGGACCTTTTTGGACCGTGTGAATTTTGGGCTCGGGTGTAATGGGGTATTGGGTTTGGGTAGTTTATTAGTTTGGGTCTGTTCGGGCTACAGTTATTGGGCTTGTTTTGGTGTTGTAACTGGACTGTTTAAAAAACATTGGTTTTTTATTCATTTTTTATTATTTATTTATTTTTTGGTTTGTTTTACGGGCCCAGGCGAAATTGGGTTCTTACAATATGAATGATGTAAATGAAATGCAATTGATGAGTTCGATTGAATAACACTGAACGAGATTGATATGTACAGTTTGAAATGTTTGTGACTCGATTATTTGACATATTCACCTTATTATTGTGAAATGTGGTAATAGGAAATTATATTTATGTAGCTAATTTGATATGTTAATTGTGTATTGAGGCGAGTTTACTGTTTTAAACTTATGAATTTACTAAGCATACACAATGCTTGCTCTGTTTTGATTTTTTGTTTCTGTAGTGGTCATTTTGGGAAACACATCAATTGGATCTCCTTGGAGCTCAATCTATCTGACTTCTGACTCGGTATATTTTTAACATACTGGACTCAGCTATGTGGCATGTATATAGGGGATGTATTGTATTTATGGTCAATTTGAAAGGTTACAAGTTGAACCACATTTGACGCCTAGTTTGAAACTTGCAAATATTGCTTATAAGTGTGTATAAATGGGTAATGATAAATGTGGCTTGTTTGTGCTAATGTGATGAAAATGGCATTAGGGATTTGGTATGAAAGCATGATGGCAATGTTGTAGGTTAAGCTTGAATGGTATAAGTAGTTAAATGGCTTGTAATGATTCATGTTACCTTGATTTATATTGGTGACAATGTGGCATATTAGTTAGATGTTTAGGAGAATGTTATATGTTATGTTTTGGCTTGGTTTTGAGATGATTTTTGTAGGTTTTAAGTTTGCAGAATGCTTGCTTTAAGGTTTTGGAATGGTTGGTTTGAACAAGTATCAAAAATGACCTATTTTGCACCACACGACCGTGTGACAAACACGACCTGGTGGCACGGCCATGTGCTTTTTGGTAAAAAAGAAGACTTTAGGGCCACACAGTTTTTGATTGTTATACAGCCTGGGCACACAGCCTTGTGCCTCATGTTTTGTAAAAATGTTTTTATCTTTTGAAAATGTTGTAGTTTGATCCTTGTTTGTTTTCGAGTCATCTTTAGAGCTAACGTAATCTCTTATAAGACTCGAAAAATGTTTTGCATTATATTAAATGATTGATTTGATTAAGGTTTTTGAATTTTAACTATTAATTGCCCGTAACTATTTTGTTTTGTACTGTAGCATTTTGTAACTTGACCAAGGCGATAAAGACGGGCAAGGGTGTTACAATGAAGGTTTCAAAAATGCAAGCCACCAAACTTTTTTGGCATATAGAATTTATCCCAAGACACCTAATAAAGATTCCAACAATCATTGCCATTCGACCTCACCAAAAAGAATTCATTATTTTTTGTAACATCCTGAATTTTGGGGCTAAAAGTTTTAAAGTACGTGTTTAGGGTCAGTGTGTAGCTCGACCAATTTTGCGTGTTTCCACGTTTTAGTGTCAAAATGGGTCCGGTGGTTAGTTGTGTGTTAGTGTACCTTTGGATTCTGGGTTTGAATCCTCATGAGCGTTTTGAAGAGTTGTTTTATTTTTGTTTTAAAAGTTAAAATATTTATTTTTATTTTTATTTAATTATTTTTACATTTTATTTTTTATTTGAGAAAATGGAAAGAGGTTTTCACGTTCTTTTCCCTTTGGCATGTTTCCCGTTTTCTTTCTCTTTCAATTTTTGGATTTCTCAAGTTTAGGGTTTTGATCTTAAAGCTTGTTTTGGGGGTTTTTGTTTTGGGCATTCAAAATCGCGTACTCAGGTGTGTGTTCAAACCCTTCTATTCCTTTAACATATTGCTACTTGGGTTCTATGATTTTCGACAAATTTTGTGTGTTTCTGCAAATTGTTTGATAGAGGTGTTATTTTGGGTTGAGATGGTGTTGAATCATAGAACAATCTACAATTTTTGGTATATTTTCAAGTTTAGGCAACTGGGGGAAATGGTTTGGTGGTGAATTGCTTCGGTTCCAGCCAATTTTGGTGTGGTTTTGTGACCACACGGGCGTGTGCCTCACATGGGTGGTTCACATGGCCGTCTGCATTTGGGAATTAGGATTCTTGGCCAAATTTTGGTGTCACACGGTTGTGTGGATAATTTTGGGGATTTTAGTCGATTTTTCACAGAGGCGTGTATTCTAGATACACGACCGTCTCTCGTGGGCACACAAGCATGTGAGGCTTTCACACGACTATGTCTATCCTGCTCCCTATTTTAGCACAAATGGATAGAGAGTTACACGGGCTATCCACATGGCCATATTCTTGGGTCACATGGGCGTGTGTCATAGTCACACGGCTGTGTGCCTCATCTCATAAGGGCGTGTGCTTCTTCTGTGTGCCTCTTTCACACAAGTTTCAGCCTCCTTCACATGGGCGTGTTGACCTCCACATGGCCTAGGCTCTTCCACACGGTTAGGGCACACAGCCTTGTGGCCCTATTTCACCAATTTTCGTACTGTGTTAGTTTTTTTATCTAATTATGTTTTTGTGTGTTTCGACCCTTGGCTAGGTCTTAGTAAGGGTGGTCAGAACTCTATTTTGACTTGGACTTGTGCGTTATTCGCAATCATAGCTCTAGTTAAACGATTCGTTTAAGTGTTAATGGATGTTATGTCATAAGTGATTCTGAATCTGGGCAACTGAATGTGTGCATTTCTGGTTTTGTATTTGTTTTTGTATGTCTGTTTTTTAAATGGTGTGTATTTTGCATTTGCATCACTTTTTTTGGGTTTGGTTGCAGAGAGAAGGGAGTCTGATCTATTCTGAGCAGTCCTAACTGTGACTTATTAGTATTGCGGTTTACCGTATTGTACTTTGCATATGCCAGCTCAGCTACATATTATCATTTGAGTGGCTTGGTCCACATACGTGGTGTCATGGATTGGAGAGGCCCTTCAAAGTCCTATGTGGTGTGCAGGGTGGTCGGAGAGATGTTTGGTTGAATGGGTGATTTTTTATTACTTGTTGCATTCATACGCATCTGATTAAATATCTGAATATATATATATGTGTGTGTTGACTATGTGAGTACTAAGGTACCGATGATGTGGTAACATTGAGATGACTGTTATGTTGATTTATTTTGGCTCATCAGTTGAGTTTCTATTTAGGATACTGTTTTTCGGAATATTAGTGGTGCCGCTCTGTTTTCCACCTTTTAGTATATCTTCGGACTCACACTAAGCTCGTGTAGCTCACCCCCTTAGTTTTTCCTTCTCAAGTACTCATGTTTTCTGTAGCTGGACTTGGCATATCGGAGGTATCGGACAGTCACGGTTAAAAACAAGTTAATAAGTCTTCTTTTTTAGTTCCTATTTTGATAAACTGTTTTAAACTATAAGATTTTATAAGAACTGTGTTCCTATTTTGATAAACTGTTTTGAACTGTAAGATTTTATAAAAACTATGGTTTAAGTTAAATTTTGAATTTTCATAAACTTTAATCTTGGACTATTTTTATAAAGTACTATTTTGGACTAAATTTTAGGAACTGTAGAATTGTATTTCTGAATGTTTTTAATGCAACCCAAATTTTCTATTTTAAATCCTAAACGGTTTAGTTCGATTTTGGAAAACTATGTTCATATGAGATTTTTAACAATTCATATTTTAAATTTCTTTTAGATCACTTCGGTGATCAATGTATCCTCCAGGATTCGATCTAGACTTTTTGGTTGGGTTTTGGGGTGTTACATTTTTTGCAGCACGTCACAAATGTTTAACAGCTGAAGAAAAACATTCATGTTATAAATCGGCAAAGCCTGAGCTATTGTCTTCAAAACCATTTCCTTACCTGCTCTCACCAAGATCATATTCTTCCAGTTCAAAATACGTTTGCTCAGTCGATCTCAAAAAAAAAGAAAAAATAGCTTTTTTATTTCCCTAATTAAGGATGGCAACCAGAGATACTGGCCATGGTCCAAAAGGGTGTCAACACCCAACAATGAGCATATACTAATACAAACTTGCTCCGTAGTGTTAGAATTGAACATGATAATCGACTTCTGAAAATTAACTAAGCTAAAGTGTTCCTAACAAAACCACATTTCAAATTAATCAATCAAAAGAATTAAAAACTATAATCAGTGAAAACAAGTGTGAGACACTCGAACTACCCCCAACACACTACCATGCTGTAAATATCCCCTTGACATTCAACCCCGACATAGTAGATACCTCAACCCTTCCATAAAAAAAATGAAAAGGTATAGGAGAGAGAGTGTCCCCTTACCGCATTCCATACTTCAGCTTAATAGGCCCCACCTTGGTACTGTAACAACCCGTTTTCCAATGGTGTCAGAAATAGTAGTTTCGGCACCACAATTCTGATGTGAGGTTTCGTAAAAATTAATTATTTAATATTTATGATTAAAATAAAGTAACACATTGAATTTTTGTAAACCGATAGTTAAGCATGTGGTTTGTCTCTAAAATCAAGTTAAAACCTCAATTCTGTAAACCGAGCCCATAAATATTTTTAATAAATATTTACGGAGTTACCATATAGTTATATTAAATTTCGGTCCAATAATTTTATCATTTGATTAGTTAATTAAAGAAAAAGGGCTAAATCGTAAAGCTGCAAAAGTCAATCGCTATTAGTGTTTGAATGTCAAATTGTATTTATAAGTTAGTGGAAGGGATTTAAAAGGAAATTTATCCGTAATTTAGCTAGTGGCCGATTTTGGGATGTGAATTAAGTTTGTTTTGCTAATTATTAAATTATTAAAATGATTAGTTTTAATTATAATAAAACAAAAGAAGAAAACTCATCTCTTTCATTCTTTTCATTTTTCCAAAGCCGAACCATTATTAGAGGACCTTGAAGCTTCGGCTTTAATTTTTTTGTGCATGTAAGTGATTTTCCTATCCGTTTCTTGTACTTTTTATGTTTTTAAGATCGTTGCAATTAGATTTGGTTAATCCGTATCTCCGTTTTCAAAACAATTAAAAAGTTTGAATTTTTCCATTAATGATTTTTAGTTGCTTTTGATGTTAAATGAAATGTTTATGATCTTGATTGTTGTTTAGGATTATTTTATAAAGGAATTTTTGTTAGTTTTGAATCTAGGGACTAATATGAAATTTTGTAAAATTAGGTCTATTGAATTGCAAATTTTTGTATGTGCAAGAGTTGTTCTGGGACACTTTTAAATTCTTCTGAAAATGTTAGGTGTTAAAAATGAAATTTTGGAAAGTTTTTGTGTAAAGGACAAAATTGAGAGAAATACAAAAGTTTAGGGAAAATTTTTAAATATGAAAATTTAAGGGTATATGCATAGAAATAAGTTTTATGGTATATTTGAAATTGATATATTGAATTTAATCATTATATAGATCAAGAATTGAATCGTATGAAAATTAATCGGGGAAAAGAGAAAGTTACGGATTAGTCCTTACGAGTTGAGCGAAAATTGATTTTTGAGTTGTAATATTATATTGATTTTTGAGTTGTCGAATGTTAATAAATATATAGATATAATTGAATTGTTATAAATTGGTACAAGATGAGAAAATTGAATTGAATTATAAAATATTATACGATTACCTGTATTAAGCCCAAATGAACATAGGATAGGATACAATTGGCATGTCAATAGGTTATATTGCACGGTACGGGATTGACTTGTGATGAAATGATGATTATTGACTTGTTACTATCCATGAATATACTGAAGTCCAGCATTTGTTGCAGATTATCGTGTTATATTTACAGTGATTTTGGTGTGTTACCAAGGCATATGTAAAGTGTAGATGTGTTCCGGAGGGATGTTAACCTACTTGCTAGGTATTTGGTGCCCAGGTGTGTTCTCGGTAAGTTTAGCTTATTTGAGAGTTCTGGTGTATTTTGGATGAATAACCGTGTATCCATATTTGTTATACCATTCATCGGACCAAATTTTGAATAGTTAAATGAATTAGTGATGATGGGTAACTGATATTTGGTTATGATATCTTATGAAAGACTTGTACATATGTTTACGGTTTTTGATATTTTATTGTGACTTGGTAATGGTTGATACTGTATAAATGAGGCGATTAAATGACTTGTATTTATGAAACTCACCAGTTGAATGGCTGTGATTGATAGGGTTAAGGTTAGTTATTGATTTTGTTAAATATAAAATTGTGGTTATGTAACACCCCTAACCCGTATTCGTCGCCAAAATAGGGTTACGGAGTGTTACCAAAACTTTTAGAACATTTTCAGATAAATTATGTCAATCTCTATTCATTAACCGAGATCATTCGTAACGTCCCTTAGATGGACCCTCGAGGTCCAATACAAGTATTAGAATCGAGTCGGGACTTAATCGGAAACTCTAAGAATTTTTCATGACATTTCAAAAATTTTCCAAGGTGCAGGGCTCACACGCTTGTGTGGTCCAAAGGACACGCCCGTGCATCAAGCCATGTCTAATTTAGGTTGATCTCTGACTTGCGCCACACGGACATGCCACACACCCGTGTGCTAAGCCTTGTGGTTACTTAATTTAATTCGAATTAGATGCAACTTTCACACGGCCATGACACATGCTCGTGTTCAAGGCCGTGTCACCCACATGGCTAAGACACACACCCATGTTCAAGGCCGTGTCACCCATACGGCTGAGACACACACCAGTGTCTCTGCCCGTATGCTCAATTCTGAGCATTCTATTTCTAAATTTTAGGATGCAGGGGACACACGGCCAGACCACACGCCCATGTGCTAGGCCGTGTGTCACACACGGTCAAGACACACGTCCGTATATCTACTCGTGTGGACAAAATAAGGCTATTTTCCAAGCCTTATTCCTCACCCTTTTTGCCTTATACCTACACCAAAACTTAAACACATTCTCATGGCCATATAAACGTTAAACCAATATGCCTTTATGCACCACAATTTATTTCCATATCAATCTTGTACTCATATTTACCTATATACAATGGTCACATTTGTACATTTTGTATCAATTAACCATTTTAAACATATACTATGATAGCTTTCATACATAAACACCAAAGCATGTCCATAACTTGTAACATCCTAAATTTTTGGGCCTATACGTTTAATGTGTAGACATGTTTAATGTGTTAATTTGAGAATTAGAAGTGCAATTGGGCTCAAGGATTGAGCCGAGGCTTTGACTAAATATTCTGTTTAGACACTCTAGGGCTTAAAATATTGTAGCTATAGCTTAAATGGCAAATTGGACTAGTGGCCCAGTAGCAACGGGCACAATAAGGGGAGAGCTGTAGGTGGCGTCAATAGGAAAGGGGAGAGGCCCAATTTGTGGCCGTTTGGAGCCCATAAAGTTGGGCCAAATTTGGCACTTATAAGGGGACTAATGGGGGACGGCACAAGGCTAAAACTTAGGGATTTTAATATTTAAAATATGTGGATAATATGCTGATAAAGGAGGGAGGAGTTAGAGATAATTGAGTCTCTTTTAGATGAGTTAGTAGATTAAGATAAAGGAGAAAAGATAGGATTTATCTGCAAGGTTAGGTAAGTGCCGAAATTTCTATAAATAGGGGGGATAGCTAATCAATTCTGGCATTAGAACCCTACTATTTCTTCTCTTCCTGTGCCGAAAATTTGAAGGCCATCTCACTTGTTTTCTTTTCTCATCTTTTCCCTTCCAAAAGCCGAAAATCACCACCTCCTTCACCTTTTCTTTCATTTTCTTTGAAACCTCCTTCTAGTCGAATCTTGTTATTGTTCATCTCCCATTCACTAAAAGCCGAAACTACTCCCCTATTCCCTTCCATAGCTGAAATCTTCAAAAGTTCAGCTTCTTTTCCCGAAGTCTCACCATAGCCGAATCATCATCTCAGGATTGGTAAGATCTCTGATAATTTCTTTCTCATCTCTTTCAAATATTTTAGCCGAAATCTTTAAGCCTTCTCTTGATTTCTTTTTACTTTCTTTCTAAGCCAAAGCTGAAACACTCTACTCAGATCTTCCAAAAGCCAAAAACCACGTCAGATCATCTTTTCGGGATTTCCTTAAAAAGCCAAAACTCCTAGATATCTAAATCTTCTACAGTTGCCGAATCTTTCTACAAGGGATAGCCGAAATTCTCTGGTAGGGTAAGTAATAAGTTAGGTTTTCTTTTGATTCTTTTTCGGCTTTTGGAGGCCATAGCCGAATGGCTATACAGATCTAATGTTTTGTTTTCTTTTGCGGCATTCCGGGATTTGAAGGGGGGATTCATTTGCTTAGATCTCTAAGTCAGAGTTCAGTAACACACGAATCGTGTTACATTCAGGATTTCAAGGTAAGGAGGTCTATTGTTTTTAACGTGTAAAATTTGGGATTTGCTAACCCTTGGCCGAATGTAGGGGAGCCCAAATCTTCGTATTCTTCTGGCTTTTGAGCAAGGTTTTAGACTAAAGGTTGTAGATCCGGATAGCAAGGATATTGACTAAGAGTATAGTACTACACGATATCAGGTGTGTAACTTCTCACACCATTAGACTGATTGCTTATATTTATATATATGTAATAAATCTGCTACACTCTGTTAAATGCTGAAATCCCGGCATAACGTTTGGAAACCCGAGAAAGGTAAAGGCTAAATATCATATTAGTGATTTCTGCCATTCATCAGTGAATGTTTCTGTTAAAAACGATATGTTTTATATGTCGATTTTTATATATGCTTGGGGTTGCGTGATTGATGAAAGGGGAAGTGATCTGTTCTGGTGGCTTATGCCATTTCAGCCTGGTGACTCTGTCACAACTCTGTTTCTGGTGGCTTTTGCCATTTCAGCCTGGTGACTCTGTCACGACTTTGACGATGAGTAGCTAACTGCAGCATGACTACCATCGGTGGTGTGTAGCGGTGTGGGTTGATTATAGAAATCCCCAATGGTGTGATTGGCAGGTAAGGGTGGTGTGTAGCGGTTGGAAACCTAGGTTTGGGTTGGGTTTTATATATGTTATCTACTATATTATGTTCTATATTCTGATCTATGGGTTAAGGCCCAATCTGATGGTGCACAAGGGTTGCACACTGAGTCTTGCGACTCATCCTATTATTCAACATTTTCAGGTAGCACCTAGTGCATCGGATCGGGCTGGAGAGGAGCGCAAGGTGGCCATGCTAGAGAGTAATTTAATCCAGCAGAAGACTTTACCTGGAAGTTTTATTTTTAATACCTTTAAATAATGGGTATTAAATTTCATTGTAATAAGGCCATGGGCCACTAGCTTATTTTTATTCCAGTTTTATTTTGGGCTTTTATTATTGTTAGACGTTTAAATTTTTCCTTAATTTAGTTAAAGCATGTAACAAATTCAGTTTTTTTTATTTACCAAGGCATTTTATAAAATTCACATCTTATATGAATTATTAAATTATTAAGTTTTCCAGTATAAATATTTAAACCTGCTAATTGCTTTTCAAAGTGCCATATCTTTTTATATAGTGACATACCAGATCCGATTTTAGTGTTTGGGTCGGGTTTGGGGTGTTACATAACTAGCCATTCCAATGGCTAGTCATTATCAAATATTTACATATCATTCCTTGACCAATTTAACCTATACATGCCACTATAACGCTAATTTTTTTACCTTATTTACTGAAATGAACTGTTGGATAGTGTGAGTGATCTCTGCCAAGCTTTCAATCCAATGAGCATTCCGATTTACTATAAGACAGGGAAAAATAAAACGGAGTAAGCATATAATGCTTAGTAAGTCCGTATAATTTGATAAACAACTTACCAACCATTCACATTTATGTTAAACATTGCAAGGTATAACCAAACCATTTGGTCACAAGCCCTAACACATATTCCCAATACCCATGTTAAACATATATTTCATATAAACATCAAGAAACACATATATGAGTCCAACAATATTCAGATTCTCATACACATATGTTTTTCCACAACATGTATTCACATAACATATATAAAAATTATTTCCATGTATCTCAAATTCATTTCATATCAATTCATCTCGAGTTTCAGTATATTTCATGTCAGGACTTTACTCAACAATCAATTGCAGTATTGATAATCACTCGGATAGTACATTCAAGGTGTGCAAATCTATTCTCATAGATGAACGTATTCATCAAACCATTTCATATAACATCATTTCATATTTTTCAAGTAAATACATGTAAAAATCCCTTTTTCTTTTCGTATCAATATTTTACCCGTTGAATCATTGAAAACATCAATGGATTCACAGATAGTACACTTGAGGTGTACAATTCCATAGTCCGTCAATTCATATTCAGTAGTACCTTTTAGGTACACTCTCAAGCCACATATCATACAGCAAAATTACCAGTTCAGGCTAAATTCTAGCTGTAACATAAACTCTAAGGGCTTTGTCGGATTACCAGTCCAGGCTAAATCCTTTATATGACAAAGAATTCCCTATAGAGTCCATTCTGGATTACCAGTCCGAGCTAAATCCAGTCAATTAGGATTACCAATCCAGGCTAAATCCTAATTAAAGCATATACTAGAGAGGCTTATTTCAAAATACCCGTCCGAGCTAAATCCTTCCCATGATGAGGTCAATAGGATTACTCGTCCAAGCTAAATCCTTTCAGCAACAAATGCAGGACCTCATTCAATAAGGGAAATCACCATTATCCATCGACTTCCATTTATTCAAACAAGATTTAACATTTATCAGAAAATTATTGGGTATATGTTCAATCTCTTATAATTTATGCATTTATGTAATTCACATTTTCACATTCAACTCAAGCACAAAAATAACATTTTTATCATTTATCATTTTACAGGTATTATCATTAATTTCAAATGTTATCATTTATCGGGCTTTATTAGATATGTAATCATTTCACATATATATTTATAAAATCACATACACAATTTCATTCAAACATAAAAACAAGCATGGCTAAGTTATACGAACTTACCTTGATAAATGTTCATATACATAAAGTCTATTAATCTGACATTTTCTCATTTCCTCGTTCTAACCTTGTATACGATTTATTTGTATCTATACAAGTAAATTTAACATCAATTTAATACAATTCATACTCAAATTAGTCCAATTTACATCTTAGGCAAAATTACCATTTTGCCCTAAACTTTTAATAAATGACAATTTCGTCCCTAGGCTTGAAAAATGAAATTCATGAAATTTACTCCTTATTTCAAGCCTAACCAATATTTCAATATAAAATTTACAGCACATGTATTCTATAAAATTTAAAATTTTTCATTGGATTTCACATTTTTACAATTTAATCCCTAAATCAAGTTTTCATCAAAATTCACTTTGTAAAAGTTGTTTATCTATCAACAACCTTTCATTTTCTACCATAAATTTCATAATTTCAACATATTCATCTATGGTAAAAATTTCTATACTTTGATATCTTTTCAAATTAATCCCCCAAATAGACAAATTAAGCTTTCTCGATCTCAAAAATATAAAAATTACAAAAAAATGGGACATGAAAACTTACCAATTTGACCAAGAAAGCTTGCTTTCTCTTTCCTAGGGTTTCCATGGAATATTTGGGGAAGAAGATGATATAAAATGATTTTTATTTCTATTTAATTATTTATCATCTTTTAATTTTATCACTTTCCAATTTAGTCCTTAGCCTTTTTCTAATTTTCCATGGATGAATCATCCAAAAATATCTACTAACTTTTCATTAATGGTCTAATTACCATATAAGGACCTCAAGTTTTGAATTCCATAGCTATTTGATCATTCTAGCTACTAGAATCCAACTTTCACATTTTATGCGATTTAGTCCTTCTCGTAATTAAGCACATAATCGATAAAATTTTCTTATCAAAATTCTCACATGATTTTTATATCATATTAAGGACCATAAAATAAATTTTATTTTTGACTCGGATTTTTGGTCCTGAAACCACTATTCTGATTTCATCGAAAATGAGCTGTTACAGGTTATACAGTAAGTTATAGCGTTTCAACCTGTAAACTCATTAAGCTCGTAAAAGCTTACTCGTGTTGTTTTCCTAATTTCTTGTAGGTCTTGTTTTGTGGAACCAGACAATAGGATCAAGTGGGAGATCACACTATCCAGTTATCTTCAATAGACTTTGAAAATGTTTACTTTGGAATATGTGGCTTGTAATAGGAGTATCTTGTAATTTGTATATAAGTGTTCATTATAAGTGGCATATTTTGTACTTGTTTATAAGTTGATTATTTGTGGCTATAATGTGGTTGATCATAGCTTGATTTAGAGATTTGAATGTGATATTGAAATTGATATGAAGTGGATTTAACTTGATGACATGAAATGTAATAGGTTTGTTTTGTATTTATGTTGAATACATATTTCTATGTGTTCATATATGGTTGTTGTAAAGTTGTTTAAAGTTGGGTTTAGATCACTTATGTATATGCCTTTTGTGTTGGAACAAAGTGTGTATGTAACCTAGGTGTTTGGTTAGTTGACATTTGAAAATGTTTGAATTGTGGTAGGATCGAACATGAATAAATAGAATAAAATGGTAAGTTGGTATGTGTTTTTATGTATGAACTCATAAGTTAGAACATAACTTATTTGATATGATTTGTGGATAAGTTTTGTTAATTGAATTGTGGTGTTAATGAAGGCACATTAGTTAGGCACTTATGTTGGATGGTTTTGGCATGTTTCGGGCTTGTTTAAGTGTGTTTTGAATAGGTTTAATTGTGATAAATGGGTTGTTTGATGTTCAAGTAATCACGTTTTAGCAAGCCTGCATTTGAAGGAAAAATTAGGGGCCACGGCGTGGGACACGAGCTATCACACAGTCGTGTGCTGCACATGGTCTTTTTACACGGTAATGTGTTTCAAGTCAGTGTGTCACATGGCCTGCAACATAATTATGTGACCCAACATCGATTTGAACACGATCTGGCACACGGCCTACGACACAACCGTGTGACATTATTTCGAAAGTTACATGGTCTATCACACGGTTGGCCACAAGACCATGTCCCTGTGCCACATAGCCTGGGCTTTGTCACATGGCCTGAACAAAGGCCGTGTGATCCCTGTTTTTAAATTTTTTGATCTTTTTTAAAACTTTCAGTTTTGTTTCAAATTAGTCCTTGATTGTGCCTAAATAATTTTTAAAGCCCCGTAAGCCCAATTTAGGGTCAATAATTGTATTTATGCTATGAATGACATTTTAATTTGATTATTTGTTATTTAATTTGATATTAGAATGGTTAAATGTTAGTAATTATTATGATTTGTGTAGTAATACTTTGTAACCCTAATTCGGCGATGGAGACAGGTTAGGTGTTACAGGTACTATTAAAAGAACAAAATAATTCATCTTCATCACATACAGCAGTTGAACCATAATGAAATGCAAGTAATTTTAATCAACATAGTTGCATACCTTATTGATATCTATCTTCAAGGCCACCTTGCTAACCTTACCCCTATCTTTATTTTTCATATGATGAATTAATTTGAAGGTTACCATCACATTGTTCGTAATCAGCCAGAACAAATGCTGACTGCATAGGAGAAATAATTTTATGGATAATACCCTTAAGCTGATTTGTTAAACTTTGGCTGCCAATTTATACACAACATTACATAACGTGATATGTCATAAATCTCTCATAGAAGGAGGTTTGTCTTTTTCTTCGGAATCAAGTCGTTAACAGAAACCAAAAACTTGACTGTCTTGATCTCCTGGCAACATTGAGAAACCACATTAGAGCCAATAAGAGACCAACACTTTTAAGAAAATGTTTGATTCATACCATCTAGCTCAAACACCTTATCTGACCGCATCTAAGGGTGAGTGTTCGCTCAAATTGAATGAAAAAAATTTCGAGTTAATTGAGTTGACGAATCGTATTTTATCATCCTAACTCAATTTGAAATTTTACCGAATCAAGTCAAATATATTTGTTCAAGTTAAATTTAAAAAAACAGATTTTGGTTCTTTTTAACAACTGTCACCCACCATAATCAAATTTGCCCATCGTAATCAAATTTGTAATTAACTTTCATCTCCTGATAATTTATTTATTAATCTTTTGTATACGTTGTCGAAACCATTTTTATATCTAAAAAAAACGGGGATCGACTTTAAAACGAAAATGGAGTCGCCACCAATCCCTTTTTTGCTTAGGTGTGATCGGATCACCTTACAAAACGTTTTATTTCAAAACATTGATTTTGGCCTATGAAATTCAAGAAAAAGGGTTCGGGAGTCAGTTACGTACAAGGAAGGATTAGCACCCTCATAAAGCCCAAAATTGGTACCGGATTGATTAGTTATTGTCCTAATGTCGAAAATTCAAAAAGATTTGAAAACATGATTTCTTTAAAAACTTGAACAATTTGAGTTAGAACTTGAGATTTGTAACATCCTAGATTAGGGGTTATGCGTTCGTGCCTAATTCATGAGTTAGTAGGTTTTGGCAGTGTTGGAAGTGTATTAAGGGTTTTTAGAATTCTAGGATGGAAGAAGAAAGCTTTGGAAAATTATTGGTTTTTAAGTAAAAAGGGGAGCTAGGTAAATGAGGCTTTAAAAGAAACTCCGTGTGAAGCATGACACAAGGAACCATGTGGTAAAATGGCATGTTTTATGAATTATGAATGTGCTATGTGAATTTTAGAAATAAGGAAATGTATGGAAATGTATGGAAATGTAAGGAAATGTAAGGAAATGTAAGGAAATGTATGGAAATGTATGGAAATGTAAGGAAATGTAAGGAAATGTGAGGAAATGTATGGAAATGTAAGGAAATGCAAGGAAATGTAAGGAAATGTCTTGTCTTGGAAATGTAGGGAAATGTCTTGAAAATGTAAAGGAATAAAGAGGAAAGTGAACATTTATGGAAACTAGGAAAATGATTTAGAAATGATTCAAAAAAGGAAAGTGAACATTTCTGGAAACTTGGAAATGTAAGGAAATGTCAAGTTTAAAGAGCCGAACGAAAATTTTTGGAAACTTAGAAATGACCTAGAAATGACGAGTTTTAAGGTTTAAAAGGGGAAATTAAGGCAAGGTGGCCTTAAAAGAAAAAGTTTGTGAAATTTGACACACAAACAGGCTTGGAATAGTGGCCTGAAGATGTCACTTAGGGCCTATGGAAATGGCGCCATATGCAAGAGGAATGGGCCTGAGTTCGAGTCACTTGGGAAGCAAATAAAGGAGGTTTTATTTTTGCTTCCATAAGACTGAGGTGGACGGCACATGCTTCTAGAAAGGAGGTGTTTTATTTTCATAAATATTCGATTAAAAAGGTGATAAATAAAGGATTTTTAAATTGGATTATTTTGAAGAGATAAATGTTGGATTAAAATCTTTTATTTATGATAATTAAAGGGATAAAGCTATCAAAATAGAAGAGTGGTGGCCAAGTAAGGGACTCTAGCTTAGTAATTTCGGCTATAAAAGGAAAAGAGAGGCTATTCTGCATTATTTTCTGTTCTTTGAAAGCCTCTGTCGAATTCTCTTCACCAAATCTTCTTCTTCTTTTATTTTTGCCAAGCCAAAATACCTTGTGTTCTAGCCGAATCCTCCATCTTTATTCTTCCTTCTCTAATCCCTCCAAAAGCCGAAAGTTGTGAGATCATCATCTAGCCATAGCCGAATCTCTGAAGATTGAAGTGAAGGTGCAATCGATTTCTTCAAGTAAGGGTAAGATCTCATTCGGTTTCATCCTTTTTCTTTTAAGATTTGCCAAAATTTAGGACTAACCCCATTAATATCTTGTTGCCGAAACTTTGAAGAGATCTTTCGGGATTTACTAAGTGTCGACTACAAGGAAGGAGAAGTTCTTTTCCCGAAGGTACACCATAGGCCACGTGTTCCCCTGTTATTCGGTGAGTTTCGGGATTTAAAATCCACAAGGTAAGCATATGAAGTATTCGTCCAAGGCTTATTTTTGGTATTTAGAATTATTTCCTATTTATTCAAAAGCCGAAAACTGACCTAGTTAAATGATTTGGTGGCTAGCCGATTTTTAAGGAAGGAATACTACAAATTTCGGGATTTGATTATTAATCAAATCGGCAAACAAGGCAAGTTTAAGAATACTAATCCTACTAAGATTTGGATTTGTGGCCGAATGGCTTTTTATTAAAATAGTAAGTGATTAATCAAATGTAGGGATTAAGGATCTAAGCATTAGATCAAGCTTTTCGGGATCTCAAGGAATTTGCTAAGTGAATCAGGTGTGTACCCCACACTATCTTTTAATACGATGTATGGCTTAAACTTGTTATATGTTCTAATATGAAAATATAAGAATGTGGCTAATGTACCATGTTATGGTACAAAGTACTCAGGTACGTTTCCTACTCCTACTAGGATTACGAAATATGTTATATTTAACGTGTGAAAAGTGACATGAATGTGAATTTAAATATGATATGCATAATATGAATAATATGGGGCATTAAGGTTATATGAGAAAGGGGAAGTGAATGTGGTGACTTCGGTCTCACTATCTGAATGTGGTGACTTCGGTCTCACTATCTGAATGTGGTGCCTTTGGTCACATTATCTGAATGTGGTAACTTCGGTTACATTATTTGAATGTGGTGTCTCATGACACAATTATCTGGTGGCTATGCCACAAATTTTATATGGGCGATGAGCACGTCGACTGCAGCGACTGCCTTCGATGGTGTGTAGCGGATGGAGGGTTGACTTAGTAGTCCCACGCTGTGTGACCGGTGTGCACGGGGTGTGTAGCGGATGGACAATTAGGTTTGGGTTTGGGTTGCATCATCATTTTTATCTATTATATGAATAAGTATTTGATATGAAAATGCATGTCTTATCTATTGAATTTTAGTGTTGTGTACACATTGAGTCTGTTGACTCACCCCATTGTGGGACTACTTTTTAAGGGGACGATCAATAATGGACCGGGTTGGCAGAAGCTTAGGGATGGCCATGCTCAGCTTGAAGTTTTATTCAATATGGAAATATAATTTTATTTAAGTATTTTAGAATTTTATTTTGGGATTTTACTTGATGTAATAAGGCCATAAGTTACATTTCTTTACTTTTATTTTTAATTACTATGTTACGAATTATTTTCAATTAAAGTTAAGTAAAATTTATTCTTTAAAAATAAACCCTAATTGTTTTGTCACCTTAATTAATTGGATTTTAAAATAAGATAAATGGGTTTTTTTTTTTAACTCAAGCCCAACCCAAAACAATATTTCTTTCAAAACACACTATTTTTCCCAAAGTACAAAAGAACTTTGAAACCGGTTTACTTAAGGAACATACCGATCCCTGTTCGGGCTCGTGGGCGGGTTTGGGGTGTTTCAGTTTGTATCGAGCCACTGCTTTCAAACCCTCGGCCTAGGGGTTTAAGGCCCAAAACATTTTCAAAGCGAGCCCAAATGAGTTTTATGAAAATATTTTTGAAATAAGCAGGTTTCTGGCATGGCACCTAAGTCTCCGACCCGAAGTCCACCAGGTAAGTACTTCTATCCTTTTGTGTGATTTATGATATGAATTTTAGAAGGGTAGGATTGGAACGTAGATTAGAATGTCAAGTATGTGAACCCTAGGACTAGTTTACCCCAACTATTACATAAGACTTTAATGCCTAATTAAACAAACCTGTGATTAAGTCGCCAAGTCAGGGTGTGGTAACTGTTGTACGCATGTCTAAGAGTGGATTCAATAAGAGCTTGGTATTTAAGTAGTCCGAGCGACTCACCTCCTCTTTACTCGAATCCTACCTGGTGCATAGCTTTGGTTCACCCTGACCAACAGGGCTCGGTCATAGGCTAAACACAATGACTAAAACCCGAAAGGGAACTAGCCGTGTTTCTATAAAAACAACAAAACCCTAGTTTTAAAACTCTTAAAAACTTTCTTTTAAATTTGTGAAAACCATCTTTACAAAATTTTCCGAAAATTTTTTCTGATTTATGAAAATTACAAAAATACCCTTGGTGGCAAAAATTACCAAAATGCCCTTGGTTTGTAAAATGTTCAATTACCCAACAGTTTTACCAAAATTTCATAAACATTCAAAAACCCTAATTTGCAAAATATCAAAAATACCTTGATTTTGGAAAAAAATTACAAAATTGCCTTAACTTACAAAATTACCAAAAAGACCCTGATTTTCAAAATTTTTGCAACATCACCATTTTGGAAAATAAAAGTCTCAAAAAGAACTCTCAAAGTTTTGCAACTATTGAAATATCCCTGAATTATTAAACTTCCAAATTTACCCTGGTTTGTGAAAAATTACCGAAATACCCCCGAGGTCTAAAATTATCGAAATACCCCCGGATTTCAAAAATTTTCCAAAATAACCCGGGAATTTAAAAATACCAAAATACTTTGTGACAAAATCACCAAGGAACTTTTTCTTTTGAAAAATTATGAAAATACCCCTGTAGGATAAAATTACAAAAATACCCCTGGGTAGTGGAAAAACAACAACAATGAAAATAACAACGTTTCTCTGAATGAACGAAAGTTCATAATTGATTGATGGATGTATGAAGGAATGAAAAGACTGTGTGCATGTATGAATACGAAAGAACCACTCCTAAACCTCTTGTCATAAAATTTCTTCGCGGGTAAACAAGTGAAACAAAAGTACTAATGTATAAAACTCTTAAATCAGATTAAATCGCGACGTTAGAAAATGAGTTCTAATGGATGTGAACTTAGAGATTGTGCCTAGAAGGTATGATGGCTCTATTAAGATCAGAGTGCGCAACGTAAGCATAGTGCGGTGAGAAGGATTGTACGACTGTTAGTAAGTAATTTCGAGGACGAAATTATTTTTAAGGAGGGTAGAACTGTAACATCCTAGATTAGGGGTTATGCTTTCGTGCCTAATTCATGAGTTAGTAGGTTTTGGCAGTGTTGGAAGTGTATTAAGGGTTTTTAGAATTCTAGGATGGAAGAAGAAAGCTTTGGAAAATTATTGGTTTTTAAGTAAAAAGGGGAGCTAGGTAAATGAGGCTTTAAAAGAAACTCCGTGTGAAGCATGACACAAGGAACCATGTGGTAAAATGGAATGTTTTATGAATTATGAATGTGCTATGTGAATTCTAGAAATAAGGAAATGTATGGAAATGTAAGGAAATGTATGGAAATGTATGGAAATGTAAGGAAATGTAAGGAAATGTAAGGAAATATATGGAAATGTATGGAAATGTAAGGAAATGTAAGGAAATGCAAGGAAATGTATGGAAATGTAAGGAAATGTAAGGAAATGTAAGGAAATGTCTTGTCTTGGAAATGTAGGGAAATGTCCTGAAAATGTAAAGGAATAAAGAGAAAAGTGAACATTTATGGAAACTAGGAAAATGATTTAGAAATGATTCAAAAAAGGAAAGTGAACATTTCTGGAAACTTGGAAATGTAAGGAAATGTCAAGTTTAAAGAGCCGAATGAAAATTTTTGGAAACTTAGAAATGACCTATAAATGACGAGTTTTAAGGTTTAAAAGGGGAAATTAAGGCAAGGTGGCCTTAAAAGAAAAAGTTTGTGAAATTTGACACACAAACAGGCTTGGAATAGTGGCCTGAAGATGTCACTTAGGGCCTATGGAAATGGTGCCATATGCAAGAGGAATGGGCCTGAGTTCAAGTCACTTGGGAAGCAAATAAAGGAGGTTTTATTTTTGCTTCCAGAAGACTGAGGTGGACGGCACATGCTTCTAGAAAGGAGGTGTTTTATTTTCATAAATATTCGATTAAAAAGGTGATAAATAAAGGATTTTTAAATTGGATTATTTTGAAGAGATAAATGTTGGATTAAACTCTTTTATTTATGATAATTAAAGGGATAAAGCTATAAAAATAGAAGAGTGGTGGCCAAGTAAGGGACTCTAGCTTAGTAATTTCGGCTATAAAAGGAAAAGAGAGGACATTCTGCATTATTTTCTGTTCTTTGAAAGCCTCATCGAATTCTCTTCACCAAATCTTCTTCTTCTTTTATTTTTGCCAAGCCAAAAATACCTTGTGTTCTAGCCGAATCCTCCATATTTATTCTTCCTTCTCTAATCCTCCAAAAGCCGAAAGTTGTGAGATCATCATCTAGCCATAGCCGAATCTCTCTGAGATTGAAGTGAAGGTGCAATCGATTTCTTCAAGTAAGGGTAAGATCTCATTCGGTTTCATCCTTTTTCTTTTAAGATTTGCCAAATCTAGGACTGACCCCATTAATATCTTGTTGCCGAAACTTTGAAGAGATCTTTCGGATTTACTAAGTGTCGACTACAAGGAAGGAGAAGTTCTTTTCCCGAAGGCACACACCATAGGCCACGTGTTCCTAGTTATTCGGTGAGTTTCGAATTTAAAATCCACAAGGTAGGCATATGAAGTATTCGTGCAAGGCTTATTTTTGGTATTTAGAATTATTTCCTATTTATTCAAAAGCCGAAACCGACCTAGTTAAATGATTTGGTGGCTAGCCGATTTTTAAGGAAGGAATACTACAAATTTCGGATTTGATTATTAATCAAATCGGCAAACAAGGTAAGTTTAAGAATACTAATCCTACTAGGATTTGGATTCGTGGCGAATGGCTTTTTATTAAAGTAGTAAGTGATTAATCAAATGTAGGGATTAAGGATCTAAGCATTAGATCAAGCTTTTAGGATCTCAAGGAATTTGCTAAAGCGAATCAGTGTGTACCCCACACTATCTTTTAATACGATGTATGGCTTAAACTTGTTATATGTTCTAATATGAAAATATAAGAATGTGGCTAATGTACCATGTTATGGTACAAAGTACTTTCAGCACGCTTCCTACTCCTACTAGGATTACGAAATATGTTATATTTAACGTGTGAAAAGTGACATGAATGTGAATTTAAATATGATATGCATAATATGAATAATATGGGGCATTCGGGTTATATGAGAAAGGAGAAGTGAATGTGGTGACTTCGGTCTCACTATCTGAATGTGGTGACTTCGGTCTCACTATCTGAATGTGGTGACTTTGGTCACATTATCTGAATGTGGTAACTTTGGTTACATTATCTGAATGTGGTGTCTCATGACACAATTATCTGGTGGCTATGCCACAAATTTTATATGGGCGATGAGCACGTTGTTGGCGCAAATGACTACCTTCGATGGTGTGTAGCGGATGGAGGTTGACTTAGTAGTCCCACGGTGCAGTGGCGTGTGCGGGGTGTGTAGCGGATGGACAATTAGGTTTGGGTTTGGGTTGCATCATCATTTTTATCTGTTATATGAATAAGTATTTGATATGAAAATGCATGCCTGATCTATTGAATTTTAGTATTGTGTACACATTGAGTCTGTTGACTCACCCGATTGTGGGACTATTTTTCGGGACGATCAATAATGGACCGGGTTTGGCGTAGCTTAGGGATGGCCATGCTCGACTTGAAGTTTTATTCAATATGGAAATTTAATTTTATTTAAGTATTTTAGAATTTTATTTTGGGATTTTACTTGATGTAATAAGGCCATAAGTTACATTTCTTTACTTTTATTTTTAATTACTATGTTACGAATTATTTTCAATTAAAGTTAAGTAAAATTTATTCTTTAAAAATGGGTTTTTTTTTTAACTCAAGCCCAGCCCAAAACAATATTTCTTTCAAAACACACTACTTTTCCCAAAGTGCAAAAGAACTTTGAAACCGGTTTACTTAAGGAACATACCAGATCCGGTTCAGGCTCGTGGGCCGGGTTTGGGGTGTTTCAAGATTCCTTTGTTCCAAAAGCATACAAACATTACATCCAGCACGTTAGGACATGATGTTTTAAACCCTCGTAACCAAAATCATCTCATGATTTACAAAATTCATTAAAAGGATATTTAGTTATTTAGTCAAACGGAAAATCGAAACCCAGCACTGTAACACCCGAAACCCGGCACAAACACCACGACCGAATATGGCATGTCACTAAGAAGACTTTATAAAGCATGTCGCATTTTTGGAAAATAATTTATCAGGTTTAAACATTTACACTGAAAAACTTAATAATTAAATAATTCGTATAAGATGTAAATTTTATAAAATGCCTTGGTAAATAAAAAACTGAATTTGTTACATGCCTTAACTTAATTAAATCATAAAATCCAAGTGTCTAGTAATAATAAAAGCCCAAAAAAAACGAAAATATAAAGCAAGTGGCCCGTGGCCTTATTACAATGAAATTTAAAACCCACTAACTGAAAATATTAAAAATTAATAAACTTGTAATGTCTTTCGCTAAATCAAAATAATCTCTCGCATGGCCACCTTGCGCTCCTCTTGTGCCCGGTCCGATGCACTAGGTGCTACCTGAAAGATGTTAAATAATGGGGTGAGTCGCGAGACTCAGTGTGCAACCCTCGTGCACCATCAGATTTGGGCCTTAGCCCCACAGAACAGATAACAAAGTATAATATATCAAAAAATATGCAAAGCCCAACCCAATCCTAGGTTTCCATCCGCTACACACCACCCTTACCTGCCAATCACACCATTGGGGATTTCTACAATCAACCCACACCACTACACACCATCAATGGCAATCATGCTGCTCATCGTCAGATCATGGCAATAGCCACTACAACAGATCATGGCATTAGCCACTACAATAGATCATGGCAAAAGCCACTACAACAGATCATGGCAGAAGCCACTACAACAGATCATGGCAAAAGCCATTACAACAGAGCACTTCCCCTTTCATCAATCACCCATCCCCATGCAATCATAGAATTCAGCATACATATAAAACATATCAAATCAATGGGAACATTCACTTTAGAATGAAAGAAATCACTAACTTAGTGATTCGCCTTTACCCTTTTTCGGGTTTTCAACAGCCATGCCGGTATTTTGGCATTTAACAGAATATACAGAATATAACAGGTTTATATGCATACTAATCAAGCAATCTAAATGGTGTGAGAGTGTTACACACCTGATAACACGTAGTACTACTCTCTATGTCGATACTCTCGCTAATCAGATCTACTGCCCTTTGTCTACAACCTTGCTCAAAAGCCGGAAGAACGCGAAGATAAGGCCTCTCCTATATTCGACCAAGGGTTAGTGTTTTACCCAATTTATATGCTTAAATTAACAGATCTCCTTACCTTAAAATCCCGAAGCAATATGATCCGAGTGCTACTGAACTCTAGCTTAGAAATCTAAGCGATTGAATCCCCTTCAAATCCCAGAATGCAGCAAATAAGAGAAAACACAAGATCAATCCACCATGTAGCCATTCAGCTATGGTTTCTAAAAGCTAGAAAAGATTGAAAGAATAACATAGTCGACACTTACCTCTTCAAAAGGTTTCGGCTATCCCTTGCAGGAAGATTCGGCAAACACAAGTGAAGAGATCTGGAAATTTTGACTTTTAAGAAAATCTCGAAAAAGAATAAACAAGAGAAGGCTAATGCGTTTTCGGCTTTTAGAAGAACTGAGTGAAGAGTTTCGATTTCTGGCAGAAAAAGAGAAGAAGAAAAGAAAACAAGAAAGAGTCTTGGAGATTTCGGCTATGGAGATGAGAAAAGAGTTCAGGTTTTCGGCTTTTGAAAGAAAAGAAGATTGGAAGGTTTCGGCTTTTGAAGAAATCAAAAGAAAAGAATTTGCAGAGGAAGACTGGGAATTTCGGCACAAGGAAAGAAGAAAAGAGTAGGGTTCAAATGCCTAATTGATGAGATATCCTCTATTTAAAGAGAATTTCTTACCCCTAGAGTTGGAAATTCGGCCAACACTGTACTCAAGCAGATAAATCCTATCTTTTCTCTCCTTATCCTCATCCGACTACTCATCCACGATTGTCACTGGATGACACTACCTCTTCCTTCCTTTATCAAAGACATTATCTCCTTATTATCACATTAAATAAATTCCTAAATATCCTCCTTTATCTTCCATATTATCAACTATAATATCTACATTATCCCATTTACATAAATCCTCCTATTTTTGAGCCTTGTTGCCATCCAACTCAACCTAATTAATTGCCGAAAATTAGCTAACTTAAACTAAAAGAATTGGGCTCCATGAAACTTGAATTTGGGCCTCCACCTCCTTGCTCTCTAAGTGGCGCTATTGACCACTGGGCCACAAGCCCATTTTGTATTTTAAAACATAGATAACATGTTTTAAGCCCTATAGTGTCCAAACTGAAAATTTAACCAAGGCCTTGACTACATCCTGAGCCCAATTTGGACCCCTAACACCTAAATTAACACATTAAACATATTCACCCATTAAATGCATAGGCCCAAAAATTCAAGATGTTACAAGTACGTTAGGGCACTATTTCCCGAATTTCTAAACACAAAACATTGCCTTATTTAAGAAAAACTTTTGGATAAAATGTGGTAATTAAAGGAGATAGATATTTTTAAACAAAGATTTGAAAAAAGTAACATTAAGTTATTACAAAAAGTACAATTTACTAAGGTTAGGTCATATTGACAATTAGCACTAACATAAACAATTAAGTAAAAGAATGACAAGCAATAATAATGTTAAGGTAAACAAAGATAATGGATTCAAAAAAAATGAACAATCAAAATAGAAAATGTAGAGTAGATAACAGCAATTTTAAAAGAATCTATGAAAAAAATTAAGGAAAAAAAAATTTATTCACAAGATTAAATTCATGTATAAAAAATAATAATATAAGGTAAATAATATACTCAAAACAATTAATGAATATTATAACAATTTTTTAGAAAAATAAAAAAAAGTATAAAAATGATATGGCTAAAAAACTAAGATGAATAATATATGTACATGATAAAATAAATAATACATTTCTTTTAAAAAAATAAATAGAATATATAAAAACTTTAACTATAAAGAAATATAAGGGAAAGCATATATAATATAATAATAGTCTATTATATACATAAAAGAATAATATACATATTTAAAATAAACAATATATAGAAAATTTTGCCTTAATAATAAAACAATTTAGAATGATGTACGACATACAAATTTTCAAATAATACATAATATGGTTAAAGTTAAATAATATATAATATGTAGATAATATACAACAAATAAAAATAATAATATATAAGATAAAACAATTTAACGTAAATAAGGAAAAGCAAAAAAGAAAAACAAGTTTAAAATAATTAAAATAAATGAATAAATAATGATTAAGCGATTAAATGGATAACAAAAGTTAAAAAAACGCATAAGTCAACCTAACTCCCGCAATATGAGGATTCAACGAAATTCCTCCACCAAAATCTAACTCGAACGGAAGCAACTCAAAAAGAAATGAAGATGAGCGAAGAACAAAATAAGAACAAGCCACAGAAAATAAGAACGCAAAAGAGAAAGAAATTTGAGTGAATGCTCTCAAAAATTTTTATTACTCCAAATTAAAGTGTCCTTTACAATGAAGGAAGAGGCCTCTATTTATAGTTGAGCCTCCCCAAATCCAACGGTACAGATCAATTACATCAACGGCTAAGATTAAAAGGTATCTACAAATTAAATCTCTAAGATTACAAAATCATATCTTCTAAGATTGCATATAATATCTTCTAGGATTGCATATCATATCTAAGATTTGCATATCATATCTAAGATTGCATATCCTTGAAGATTATGTTTCCATATACGTCAAGCTTGTAAATGGACTTTCAATCTTTTCAAGTAATGGGCCATTCTGATCGGGCCAAGTGATATATTTTGGACTGGACTTGGACTTTGTTTTATTATTTTGGGTTTATTATTTTTTTGTATGGGCCCGGGCTGAATTGGCCTATTACAGCTGCCCCTCTTTGCTCATTGTCATGTAACGAGAATGGAGCAAAGACTATAAAAGGACCAATTTTGCCCGGTCTTGTCGAGTCTTGACTTCTTGGTCCTCGTCTTCTCCAAATGGCTTCCAACCCAATTGCAACTTCAGGGGTATTGGAATTTCAACTTAACTTTACTTCTCTGCAACTACTGCAACTTCAGAAGTATTGGACTATCTGTTCTACTGCTCTTTCAAGGAAATATGTCTGACGGCTTCAATCTACTTCACTGCAACTTCAGGAAAATAAGATTCGCCATAAGATCTGTTTTCTTCGATCTGCTCCACTACCACTTCAGAGAGGCCAGGCTAGTGTCTTCGATCTGCTTCGCTACAATTTCATGAAGACAAGATCTGCAATCTTTAGTCTGCTCCGCTGCAAACTCAGGGAGGTCAGGATAATGTCTTCGATCTGCTTCACTGCAACTTCAGGAAGACAAGAACTGCAATTTTTAGTCTGCTCCGCTGCAAACTCAGGGAGACAAGGCTGGTGTCTTCGATCCGCTTCACTGCAATCTTAGAAAAACAAGATCTGCTATCTTCAATCTGCTCTACTGCAAACTCAGGGATGCCAAGCTGATGTTTTCAATCTGCTTCACTGCAAACTCAGGAAGACAAGATTTGCTATCTTCAGTCTGCTCCACTGCAAATTCAGGGATGCCAACTGGTATCTTCGATCCGCTTCACTGCAATCTCAGGAAGACAAGATCTGCTATTTTCAGTCTGCTCCACTGCAAACTCAGGGATGTCAGGCTGATGTTTTCGATCCACTTCACTACAAACTCAAGAAGACAAGATATGCTATCTTTAGTCTGCTCCGCTGCAAACTCAGGGAGGTCAGGATAATGTCTTCGATCTGCTTCACTGCAACTTCAAGAAGACAAGAACTGCAATTTTTAGTCTGCTCCGCTGCAAACTCAGGGAGACAAGGCTGGTGTCTTCGATCCGCTTCACTGCAATCTTAGAAAAACAAGATCTGCTATCTTCAATCGCTTCTCTCGCAAAACTCAGGGATGCCAAGCTGATGTTTTCAATCTGCTTCACTGCAAACTCAGAAAGACAAGATTTGCTATCTTCAGTCTGCTCCACTGCAAATTCAGGGATGCCAACTGGTATCTTCGATCCGCTTCACTGCAATCTCAGGAAGACAAGATCTGCTATTTTCAGTCTGCTCCACTGCAAACTCAGGGATGTCAGGCTGATGTTTTCGATCCACTTCACTGCAAACTCAAGAAGACAAGATCTGCTATCTTCAGTCTGCTCCACTGCAAACTCAGGGATGCCAGACTAGTATCTTCGATCCGCTTTGCTGCAAACTTAGGAAGACAAGATCTGCTATCTTTGGTCTGCTCCACTGCAAACTCAGGGATACCAGACTAGTATCTTCGATCCACTTCACTGCAATCGCAGGAAGACAATATCTGCTATCTTTAATCAACTCCACTGCAAACTCAGGGATGCCAGGCTAATGTTTTCGATCTGCTTCACTGTAAACTCGGGAAGACAAGATTTGCTATCTTCAGTCTGCCCTACTGCAAACTCAGGGATGCCGGGCTTATGTTTTCGATCTGCTTCACTACAAACTTAGAAAGATAAGATCTGTGAATTCACCAATGTTGCGACACCATCCTCTGGGAGACCTATCTTGTAAAATCGGTTTTATGTGTTTATACTTATGCAAAATGGTTAGGATGCTATGATCTGAACGAATCAACTGCTCCTAACCAAATGACATATGTACAAATGCAAAATGTCATGAGGACAATCCTTTTTAATAATTAGGATGTCACCACTTGTTGTTCATCAGGGCTCTATCATTAACGTAGTACACTGTCTTCCTACTCGGCTGGCATTTGACAGAAAACCCGAAAACATTTTTGCTCAACTGATTTGGCCCACTAACTTTAGGGTCCTTTCCTCTGTACATCAGGGACATAAGGCTTGTACCATTTTCAAACCATCTCACTACGGTTCAGGATTATAGGATTTGAAACTTTTTCGATCCGTTCTCACTACAATTCAAGGGTATAGGACTTGTATCTTTTTCAATTCATCCTACTGCAATTTTGGGGTATAGGATCTGTAACTTGTTCCATCCACTAATCACTCCCCAGTGACCCGACCAGATGTGTATCTATGATACTCGCATGGATGTAGAATGTCATTTTTTCTTTTTGAAAATGATTCCTTCTACGCTTGGGTTGTCATTGCTTATTTTCTGTCAGATTTGTATCACCGACGCAATATCTAGTCTTTTGATCAACCAATGTTCTTGACAGAAAATCTGAAGAGATAAACTCACTTTGGGCTCAAATATTTCCAACCCTTAAGCTTGGTGAATTCTAAACAATAGTCTTGTTTCAAGTTTTTATACTATTTAAAAGTTCCAGAGTAATATGCGAAACTCCTTTTATGAAAGTATTATTAGTCTATTAATCGTTATTTCAAAATAAAATGCTTGAAAAAGATCACAACAATGGACGAGAAATTAATCAAGAGCATAGCTCGAAACAAATAAGTTAATCAAAGATAACCAAGGCAATAAAAGAAAACTGATTGGGGTGTATCTTGAAAAGAATAAAGTAATCAAAGATAGCAAATTTGGAATGGGTAAGATAGAAGCTAAGTGCCCTAGATATCGCAGCCTGAGCTTCTCTGTACAAACTTCTTGAGGACCATTTTGAGCTCAATACGTGTTTAGAGGATCTGGAGTACTTTGTCAATGCTCCAAGATGTAGCACTCTTCCTCATTGTTAATTCAAGCATAGCAAGACTACCACATGCCCTATCTTTGATCAAAATTTGAGCCGCCTTTTTAAGGTTTTCTGCTCAAAACCACTTTGGTCTCAAAGTGCCCTTTGCGGGTTTTCGCCTTGGCCTCTCCTCTCTTTTTTTTTTTAATTTGATCTTAAGGCGCCCTTTGCGGGTTTTCACCTTGGCCTTTCCCCTTTCAGGTAAAATACTTCTTGATTGAACCTGATTTTGCCGAATTGGGCAAGTCTTCACTATCCGTCTCAGTCAATATCAATGCTCCTCTAGAATAGGCCCTTTTTTACTACATAAGGTCCTTCCCAGTTTGGCATCTGCTTTCCTCTGAAATCCTTTTGTATAAGAAAGATCTTTTTCAACATCAGGTTCCCCTCGTGGAATTCTCTAGGATGAACCTCTTTGTCGTAAGCTTGCATCATCTGATCATGATGGATAACTTTTAACCTTTTCTTCTATTAGGTTCAATTGGCAAAAATGCTTCCATTCCATAAACCAATGGGTAAGATGTTGCCCCGAAAAAGGTCTTAGCCAACGCTCGATAATCATAGAGGATAAATGGTAACTTCTTTATGCCAATCTTTACAAGTCTCAGTCATATTTCCTACAATCCTTGTTTTGTTTTTTTTTTGTTTTTTTTCTTTTTGGCTGCCTTTGTTGCTCTATGATATGGCGTCTGATCTTTGAACAGACTACAAACTTTTGACATTGTCCTTTTTGGTATTCTTTGTCGGTGCCTGATCTTTTTTTTTTTACTGTCGACCTTGTAAAATTAACATGTGAAGCTACTTTCTCCTTCTTAGTGAAATAATCGACGACCACCAAGATAAATCGATGTATACTAGAAATTTTACCGAGATTACACTGCCCCACATAGAGAAAGTCTGTGAAGAAATTAATGAGGCATAGAAATTAATGAAGCATATAAATTTTGTCTCCTTAAATACGGCATAACTGATGCTATCTCCTTCTATGTAGATTAACAGTACCCAAACCTCATGATTAGCTTGGCTATTGTAAAACCATTAGCATGTGTCCTTCTGACATCCTTATGGACCTCCTTTAAGATTTCAATGTATCCGCTTCTCGGTAACCCAGGCATGTCTTGATATGATCGTGCAAAAACATCTTTGAATTCTTAAAAATAACTCAATGATGTCTCGTTTTATTTCTATGGTAAGCTAGGCTACAATCTTCACCTATTTTCTAGGCTCATAATATCCACTAACCCTTTGTAGAGTAAGGTTTGTTTTTCATCTTGTTCTACCATTCTTAACAAATCAGAAGATAGGTTACAATCTCTGTCATCTTCAAAGTCCTGAGATCCCTCTAAACACATATCTTACTCGAAAGGAGACTCTGAGTCAGTAGCAAAGCTGCTCACATCGCTGATATCTGGAGACCTATTGTAGGTTCGAAGGAAGATTCCAAAGAATAAATGATTCAAAGAATAATTATTTGTATGGTCATGAATGAAGAATGAAAGAATACTTGAAAGAAAGTCCAAAGAACAAAACAAAAGGGAAAAAAAACTAAGAACAATTGTATGTACAGTATGAAATGGAAAAAATAAAAGAATATTTGCTCAAAAAGATGCATTTTATTGAAATAAAAATTACGGACACAAGCCTATTTCACAAAAGGGTTCTTATTGCCTCTAGGCTTAAGGCAACAAGCGTGTTTTGAATATTACTCTAGATCAACTCTAAAAATACAGGGATCTTTTCCACAGTCCCATTGTTCAAAACACTCCCAAGTATGCAAGGGCTTGGAAACTTCATTCCCCGGTTCCCTCTTCGCTTTTGACTTCTTTAATGAGTCGCAACTTTCTTGTCTCCTACTTCAATTATCGCATTTACTGCCTCGTCAAAGATCAGGTTCTAATGAAATGTCGAACTTTACAATTCCAATTTTAATGAACCTTTCGACCAACTTTTTAAACGTAGTACAGTTTTTAATTGAGTGACCTGTTATTCCCGCTTGGTACTCGCATTGGGCATTCTCATTATACCATTTTGGGAATGGAGGTTGCACTGGTTTCGAGTAAAATGGAGACACCACATGTGCATCAAACAAATTCTGATATAGCTCCTTGTATGTCATTGAGATGGGTGTAAACTGGAGCCTTTCTACATTTGGCCTTAAGTTAGATTCCTACTTTGAAGAGCCTTGATAGCTAGTGGTTACAACCCTCAGTCGGCCTACAATGACTGATTTGAGATGCATGCTCAGGATACTCACTTCATTTTCCTTGTTTCTTGGGGCTGATCTTTTGGCACTTTCTCCCGTGTCTATCCTCCCACTTCTTATCGCATTTTCAATCATCTTATCAGACATTACTATATCTGAAAAGCTTATGGTGGCGCTTCCCAACATATGGTTAATGAATAGGGCTTTTAAAGTATTGATGAAAAGTATCGTGGTTTCCTTTTCTAAAAGCGACTGCTGAACTTGCATGGTAATTTCCCTCCATCTTTGTGCATACTGCCTGAAGCTTTCATTTGATTTCTTCTCCATATTTTGCAAGGTGATTCTGTTAGGCGTCATGCCTGTCACATGATTGTATTATTTCATAAATGCTTGTGCTAGGTCTCCCCAGGAATTAATCCTAGCACAGCTCAATTGGTTGTACTACTTGGACGCTGCTCCCACCAAGTTATCTTGGAAACGATGGATCAACAGTTGATCATTATTAACATACCCAGTCATCCGTCTATAGAACATGGTAATATGGGCTTCAGGACAGCTAGTCCCATTGTACTTCTCAAATTTTGGCATTTTGAACTTGTGAGGAAGCACCAAATCCAGAACCAAGCTCAAGTTTTTAGTATCAATTCCATGGAGATTATCAGTGTTTTCCAAGGCCTTGAACTTTCTTCTAACCATCTACAGCGGTCCTCTAACTGCCTTGGTAATTCAATTCTTGTTCCTTCCCTCTCCGCTATATCTAAATCAGGGATAACAGGATTAGCAGGGTTATCTCCTAAGTTAAATCCTGAGCCAACTTGGAAATTCATGGGCACCCCAGTATCAGCTTGACTTTGTTGAGGCCTAATTGTAACAGATGGCCTTCGAGGATATGCTTCAAGTTGTGTTTGTGCATGCGGTGGGGTAGAACCCGGAGGATAATCTTTATTGTCTTCTCTAGCATTAGTCATGGGGCCTTTTCCCTTGTCCATTGCCTCATTCAGTAGCTGACTCATTTGAGCCACCATATTCCTTTGGGCTTCCATCATTTGTTCCCTCATATCTTGTTGGATCTTTGCCAACTTCTCTTGCAGCTGGGCTTGCATGTCTTAGCGATAGTACTGTAACGACGTTTAGTTTCCAAACTTTCTCTCTTTTTCTGAAATAACTTCAACTAATTAGGGTCCTTCTATGAATTTTAATGCATATGATGCGATGTAATGCAAATGCATGAAATGAATGCAAAAAAAAAGAGAGGCGTTAATTCTGAATTCAATTCCATTAGAACAACTTTTCTAGAAAATAAATTCTTTTACATAAAACGGATATTTATACGGCCTTTCTCTCATATTCCAAGCAAAGACATTGATCCCTTTCTTCTTATCTGGATATTAAAGTCCAATCTCGCGAACTTTCTAATAAATGTCTCTACTAGCTCTTTTTACTTGATCTGGGCCACGACTCACTGCTCACTTATTTCCACAATGCTCGTTAGCCTCTTCAAGAAAGCCAAGACATGGTGATTCTCGAATAATCTTTGTCAGCTTGAATCCTTGGGCAATAAAGTCTTGTATTCCTTCACGAACTATTAGTCTTCTCTCGTTGTGTTTGCTTGGACCATATTCGGACGACCGTATTATAATCCACTTTATCAAGAAATCCATTTTCTCATGACAAACTCTTCTATTTAGCAATCGAATTTGAATCAACACCTCTTTTCTATGATGTGAATACAATGCAATCAAAACAAAAGAGAACAAGTTAGTATCATATACAAAGAATAAAATTCAAAGTAAGTGAGAAAACATCAAACACCTATATGGATAACTGCTAGAGTTCAGCATAGTTCTACCTAAGGTGGGCTCTTAGGGTTTACTATATGCAGTTTAGTTCTAAAGAAAAGGTACCTGAACCAGTAGATTCCTCAATCTTCACCCATTATAGGCTCATACAGATCGAGTTTAGGTCAAGGGAATACATTTCTCTATAGCCATGCGGAAGTGAAAACCTTACGAAGACATAGGTACAGATGTATCCTGAAAGCAATCCACTAGCCCATGTGGAGGTGAAAACCTCACGAAGGCATAGTTTCTCACTCCCACTTAAAGGTGCGACCACAACGGTCATGAAATGCAATGTGCGCAAGAAAATAACAATCATATGCAATGACATAAACAAATGCAACAAAAGGATCGTAATTTTCAAATCAAATTTTCAAATCGAATTTTCAAATTTCCGACAAAGGACAGAAAATAATCAATTTTACGGCTTGACTTTCTTATTGTCCCTAGTGGAGTCGCCAAGCTGTCGAAACCATTTTTATATTTAAAAAAAGGGGATCGACTTTAAAATGAAAATGGAGTCGCCACCAATCCCTTTTTGCTTAGGTGTGATCGGATCACCTTATAAAACGTTTTATTTCAAAACATTGATTTTGGCCTACGAAATTCAAGAAAAAGGGTTCGGGAGTCGGTTACGTACGAGGAAGGATTAGCACCCTCGTTACGCCCAAAATTGGTACCGGATTTATTAGTTATTTTCTTAATGTCGAAAATTTGAAAAGATTTGAAAACATAATTTCTTTAAAAACTTGAACAATTTGAGTTGGAACTTGAGATTCCTTTGTTCCAAAAACATACAAATATTACATCCAGCACATTAGGACATGATGTTTTAAACCCTCGTAACCAAAATCATCTCATGATTTACAAAATTCATTGAAAGGATATTTAGTTATTTAGTCAAACGGAAAATCGAAACCCAGCACGTTAGGGCACTATTTCCTGAATTTCTAAACACAAAACATTGCCTTATTTAAGAAAAACTTTTGGATAAAATGTGGTAATTAAAGGAGATAGATATTTTAAAAGAAAGATTTGAAAAAAGTAACATTAAGTTATTACAAAAAGTACAATTTACTAAAGTTACAGGTCATATTGACAATTAGCACTAACATAAACAATTAAGTAAAAGAATGACAAGCCATAATAATAATGTCAAGGTAAACAAAGATAATGGATTCAAAAAAAATGAACAATCAAAATAGAAAATATAGAGTAGATAATAGCAATTTTAAAAGAATCTATGAAAAAAATTAAGGAAAAAAAATTTTATTCACAAGATTAAATTCATGTATAAAAAATAATAATATAAGGTAAATAATATACTCAAAACAATTAATGAATATTATTACAATTTTTTAGAAAAATAAAAAAAAAAGTATAAAAATGATATGGCTAAAAAACTAAGATGAATAATATATGTACATGATAAAATAAATAATACATTTCTTTTAAAAAAAATAAATAGAATATATAAAAACTTTAACTATAAAGAAATATATGGGAAAGCATATATAATATAATGATAGTCTATTATATACATAAAAGAATAATATACATATTTAAAATAAACAATATATAGAAAATTTTGCCTTAATAATAAAACAATTTAGAATGATGTACGAAATACAAATTTTCAAATAATACATAATATGGTTAAAGTTAAATAATATATAATATATAGATAATATACAACAAATAAAAATAATAATAAATATGATAAAACAATTTAATGTAAATAAGGAAAAGCAAAAAAGAAAAACAAGTTTAAAATAATTAAAATAAATGAATAAATAATGATTAAACAATTAAATGGATAAAAAAAAGTTAAAAAAACGCATAAGTCAACCTAACTCCCACAATATGAAGATTCAACAAAATTCCTCCACCAAAATCTAACTCGAATGGAAGCAACTCAAAAAGAAATGAAGATGAGCGAAGAACAAAATAAGAACAAGCCACAGAAAATAAGAACGTAAAAGAGAGAGAAATTTGAGTGAATGCTCTCAAGAATTTTTATTACTCCAAATTCAAGTGTCCTTTACAATGAAGGAAGAGGCCTCTATTTATAGTTGAGCCTCCCCAAATCCAACGGTACAGATCAATTACATCAATGGCTAAGATTAAAAGGTATCTACAAATCAAATCTCTAAGATTACAAAATCATATCTTCTAAAATTGCATAACATATCTAAGATTTGCATATCATATCTAAGATTGCATATCCTTGAAGATTATGTTTCCATATACGTCAAGCTTGTAAATGGACCTCCAATCTTTTCAAGTAATGGGTCATTCCGATCGGGCCAAATGATATATTTTGAACTGGACTTGGATTTTGTTTTATTATTTTGGGTTTATTATTTTTTGTATGGGCCCGGGCTAAATTTGTAACACCCCAAACCCGGCCCAAACACTACAACCGGATCTAGTATGTCACTAAGGAGATTTTATAAAAAGATATGGCATTTTGAAAAGCAATTAGTAGGTTTAAATATTTATACCGGAAAACTTAATAATTTAATATTCTGTATAAAATATAAATTTAAATGATACCTTGGTGAATTAGAAAAAAAAAAAACTAAGTTGTTACATGTTTTAGCTTAATTTTAGCATGAAAAATTTAAACGTCTAACAATAATAAAAGCCCAAAATAAAACTGGAATAAAAATAAGCTAGTGGCCAATGGCCTTATTACAATGAAATTTAAAACCCATTATTTAAAGATATTAAAAATAAAACTTTCAGGTAAAGTCTTCTGCTAGATTAAATTACTCTCTCGCATGGCCACCTTGCGCTCCTCTCCAGCCCGGTCTGACGCACATGGTGCTACCAGAAAATGTTGAATAATAGGGTGAGTCGCGAGACTCAGTGTGCAACCCTTGTGCACCATCAGATTGGGCCTTAACCCATAGATCAGAATATAGAACATAATATAGTAGATAAAATCAAAAAACCCAACCCAATCCTAGGTTTCCAACCGCTACACACCACCCTTACCTGCCAATCACACCATTGGGGATTTCTACAATCAACCCACACTGCTACACACCATCGATGGCAGTCATGCTGCAGTTAGCTGCTCATCGTCAAAGTCGTGAATGAGTCACGGTAGAAATGGCAAAAGCCACGAAAATAGAGTTGTGACAGAGTCACCAGGTAAAAATGGCATAAGCCACCGAACGAGATCACTTCCCCTTTCATCAATCACCCAACCCCAAGCATATATAAAAATCGACATATAAAACATATCGTTTTTAACAAAAATATTCATTGATGAATGGCAGAAATCACTAACCTGATATTTAGCCTTTACCCTTCTCGGGTTTCCAAACGTGATGCCGGGATTTCGGCATTTAACAGAGTATAGTAGATTTATTACATATATATATTAGCAATCAGTCTAATGGTGTGAGAAGTTACACACCTGATATCGCGTAGTACTATACTCTTAGTCAATATCCTTGCTATCCGGATCTACAACCCTTAGTCTAAAACCTTGCTCAAAAGCCGGAAGAATACGAAGATTTGGGCTCCCCTACATTCGGCCAAGGGTTAGCAAATCCTGAATTTTACACGTTAAAAACAATAGATCTCCTTACCTTGAAATCCCGAAAGTAACACGATTCGTGTGTTACTGAACTCTGACTTAGAGATCTAAGCAAATGAATCCCCCCTTCAAATCCCGGAATGCCACAAAAGAAAACAAAACATTAGATCCGTATAGCCATTCGGCTATGGCCTCCAAAAGCCGGAAAAGAATCAAAAGAAAACCCAACTTGTTACTTACCCTACAGAGAATTTCGGCTATCCCTTGTAGAAAGATTCGGCAACTATAGAAGATTTAGAGATCTAGGAGTTTCGGCTTTTTAAGAAAATCCCGGAAAGATGATCTGACGTGGTTTTCGGCTTTTGGAAGATCTGAGTAGAGTGTTTCGGCTTTGGCTTAGAAAGAAAGTAAAATGAAATCAAGAGAAGGCTTAAAGATTTCAGCTAAAATATTTGAAAGAGATGAGAAAGAAATTGTCAGAGATCTTACCAATCTTGAGATGATGATTCGGCTATGGTAAGACTTCGGGAAAAGAAGCTGAACTTTTGAAGTTTCGGCTATGGAAGGGAATAGGGGTGTAGTTTCGGCTTTTAGTGAATGAGAGATGAACAATAAAAAGATTCGGCTAGAAGGAGCTTTCAAAGAAAAAGAAAGAAAAGTGAGGGAGGTGGTGATTTTTGGCTTTTGGAAGGGAAAAGATGAGAAAAGAAAACAAGTGAGATGGCCTTCAAATTTTTGACACAGGAAGAGAAGAAATAGTAGGGTTCTAATGCCAGAATTGATTAGCTATCCCCCCTATTTATAGAAATTTCGGCACTTACCTAACATTGCAGATAAATCCTATCTTTTCTCCTTTATCTTAATCTACTAACTCATCTAAAAGAGACTTAATTATCTCTAACTCCTCCCTCCTTTATCAGCATATTATCCACATATTTTAAACATTAAAATCCCTAAGTTTTAGCCTTGTGCCGTCCCCCATTAGTCCCCTTATAAGTGTCGAATTTGGCCCAACTTTATGGGCTCCAAAAGGCCACAAGTTGGGCCTCTCCCCTTGCCTATTGACGCCACCTACATCTCTCCCCTTATTGCGCCCCTTGCTACTGGGCCACTAGCCCAATTTGCCATTTAAGCTATAACTACAATATTTTAAGCACTAGAGTGTCTAAACAGAATATTTTGTCAAATCCTCGGCTCAATCCTTAAGCCCAATTGCACCTCTAATTCTCAAATTAACACATTAAACATGTCTACACATTAAACACATAGGCCCAAAAATTCAGGATGTTACAAATTGGCCTATTACATACGTATTAGCTTCTTTGCTTACTCAATTGCTTCAATTATCTTCCTATTCTTGTCACTATGTATTTTGAAATTAAAAAATATATTAAATGTAAAAAATATAATTTTTTAAAAAAATTATAATTTTTTAAAAAAAATTACTTTAAAGATAAAATGTGAAATTGATACCAACATAAAATTTTAACACAAGTATTTTATGGCATCATCAATAATTCAATCTTAACATAAATTTATAAAGATTCAATATGATTAAATAATTCATTAAAATAAATAGTAAAAAATGTAAAATTTAATTTAATAATATAAATTGTATATATAAATAAAATTATATTTTGATCCTTGCCACTATGTATTTTAAAATTTAAAATATATATTAAATGTAAAAAATATGATTTTTTTGATAAAATTTATTTTAAAGATAAAATGTGAAATTGATACCAATATAAAATTTTAACATGAATATTTTATAGCATCATCAATAATTCAAATTTAAAATAAATTTATAAAGATTTAATATAATTAAACAATTCAATAATATAAATAGTACAGAATATGAAATTTAATTTAATAATATAAATAGTATATATAAATTAAATTATTACTATTAACGTTTAGGGATTTTTTTTGAATGATTTTGATTTTTTATTTGAGGATAAAAGGTGAAAAGTAAAAATTTAGAGAGAAAATAAAAAATTTTAGGAGTAAATTTTCATTTTGAATTTTAAAATTTATCCCTTTACTTATTTAAAAAACACACTATCTAATTAAAAATTAAAAAATTAATTTTTTTTATATATCCTATATAATGAACATATATTAATTATTTTTAAACTACACTATCAGTTTACATTTCGCCTAATAATATCATTTATTAATTTTAATATTTTTAATTATGAAATAATATGTTTAAAATTATTTATCATATATTCATAAAATTTATAAAAAAAATAAAAATATATTAATATATTTTAATTAACTAATTTAACTTAATTTTTAATTATGTTAAAAAAACTTATTTTTTAATTAATTAATATGTTTTACCCCATGCTCACAATGAAACATATATGCGTGTGAAAAATATATAAAAAGAAAGTTAAACTATTATATTTTATTCTCTAATACAAATTATATTTTACATAATTAAATAAAGAAATAATATTTAGTATACTGGAGTAAAATTTTTAGACTTCACAAAATTAAGAGGTTGACAGTATCCTAAGCATATAATAAAATATTAAAAAAAAACATATGACAATTCTTTAAGAGATAATGACATATTTTCGTCCTATATTTTAGTAAAATGTTCAGTGTGGTACCTAAAGTTTCTAAATGTTTAATGTGCCCCTGTACTTTATTTTTGTCTTCCCAAAAAGTATTTTTTTAATATTTTAATATTTAATATTATAGTTTTCTATTTTTAAAATTTAAATTTAATACTTTTATTTTAATTGTCACATGATATTTTTTTCATTGGTCAAAACATGCCATGTGGCGCTTTTTTATTGGCCAAAGTTGCCTAACTATTTTTTTTAACAGTAGTTACAAAATGGACTAAAAGTAGTGAAAAATGATACTTTAGATACTAAATTGGGACAAAAAAATTTAGGTACCAAAATGAGAAAATAGGTATAATTGAGGGGTCAAATCGTGAATTAAGCCTAAAATATTTAAGGTTTAACTCATAAATCAATATATATGCTATAACCTTTTCCCATCTTGATATCTAAATTTTTTTTTCTCCTAAATTGGTACTTTTGTTAGTCAAACTTTAAGCCTATTTAAAAAAAATGCTTAACTCACAAATTGATACCCAAATTATATATTTTTCTAAATTGATACCTCTGTCAATTTAATCATTACTTAAACGGTCAAATTTATTAAAAAAAAGATAAACAATTAAAAATTGTCATGAGACAAGAAAAAATATTATTTTCTCTTACATGGATATATTATTTTTTTAATTCTTTAAAATTAGATCAAGCTACCTTTTTTTATTTGATCAATTCTTTCTATTCAAATAGATAAAATATTAAAAATTCATAAAAATAAAAAAAAATTTAAAAATAAAGAAAATTATTTCAACTGCTATCTTTAAACTATTTCCCTAATTAACCTATTAAATCTGATTCTGATGAAATAACTTTTTCCCATCTTCTCAAAGTGGATCAAACAGTCAATGAACTTCGAAAAAACAACCATGGCATAGAATCAGGGAAGTGACTACCATATGATGAGTGAAAACAGCTGACTCATCTACAAACTTCAAAATTAATATATAGGCGTCGAGTCCAGAATGTTATAGTAGAGATAAAATAAATAGATAAACCAATATTGTGAGAGAAAATATGGCCCAGGTCACTGGAAAAGTATGTGTGACAGGAGCCGGCGGCTACCTTGGCTCTTGCGTTGTCAAGCATCTTCTCTCCAACAACTACACAGTACACGGCACCGTTAGACAGCCTGGTTCTTGTTACACTACTAACTCATCATCTACTTCTCTTCTTGGGACTTCCCGCACCTTTTTAATTTCATTGCTTTCGCAGGTGATGCCAAATATGCCCATTTGAATCAACTTGAGAGAGCATCCCACAACCTCCAACTCTTCAAGGCTGATGTTCTGGATTACGATTCTCTTTGTTCCGCCATTACAGGCTGCACCGGTGTCTTCCATGTTGCCTCTCCCGTTCCCTCCACCATCGTTTCTAATCCCCAGGCATGACATGGCCCTACCCTCCATTTCTTCATTAACTTGGTCAAAGGGCTCCGACTTATTTCCAGAACTAGAGCTGTCCCTTTTTCCGTTTTTTTTTTTTTTTTTTTTTGGGGGGGGGGGGGAGGGGGATGATCTTTTCCCGTTAGTTTTGAGTATGACCAGATCTAGCCTAGTCTAGCCTTTGTCGATCACCCTAAAGCAGAGCACCTACCATGGCAAAGCCCCCTTAGGGGTTAGGTTAGTTAATCCATCTGGCCCTGGACCTAAGAGGAAAATAAGTCAGCTAAATGGAATTCGCTTATTGCCCTTATAGTATAGTATACAGTTGGAAAGGAACTATTCCTACTTCCACTTCAACACAGAATCTAAGGGACCTAAACCGGACTCTGTCCTTCGCTAGCTATAGTTTGATTTCCTCCTCAAGCCTCATCCGTCACCCCGTAATCTGATATACATATGTGTGTGTGTGTGTGTGTGTATGTGTATGTATGTATTTACTTATTTTCTTTACAGGAGGAAGTGATTGAACCGGCTGTAAAGGGCACACTTAATGTGCTTAAAGCATGTGTTGAATCCAATGTTAAACGAGTTGTTGTTGTGTCTTCTGTGGCTGCTGTTTCCTTGAACCCTAGGTGGCCGGTGGGTCAGATCAAGGATGAGGCTTGCTGGTCTGACAAGGAATACTGCGCAGCAACAAAGGTATATGACTCACTACAAAAATTCTAAATTTCCTAATATCCTTTTTCATTGTTAATAAGCAAATTGCTTTGTTTAATTGTTTGTGCCAGAATTGGTATTGCCTTTCAAAGACAGAAGCAGAGAGTGAGGCTTTTGAGTTTGCAAAAAAGTCTGGGCTTGATGTTGTTTCTGTTTGTCCTACTCTCATATTGGGGCCACTTCTGCAGTCCACCATCAATGCTAGTAGCAAGGTTCTCATTAATCTTTTAAAAGGTGGTCTCAACTCCTACTCATGCTTCTGCACTAGTACTCCAACCTGAGAGCTAGTTGCTTGGCTTTGTGCAACGGGTTTGCATGAGCTCAATGTCAATGATAATTCTTATGGTTTTAGATTCAAGCAATTTGTAACCTCGAAACTGAAATTACTTGATATTCTAGACTGGTACTCTGCTACTTCTTTAGGCATAGATTCATGAAGCCCTTGTGGCCTTGCAATTTATAAAATAGTGTCTTGGAGCTTAATTTACTTGGCTTATCAGATTTTTATCTTAAACTTGTGGTAATGGATTGGAGTCCATTGTTGCTGGAGCCAGGTCTTTATTCTACTTTTCTTGTCTTCCAACCATGGTCTTTCAGTAGAAGTTACGAGGAAAATATGGTTTAAAGTGAAAGACATGATAGCTTTTCTGTGGCATTCTTTTCTATTATGAATCTTTTTGGTTTACACCATTGCAAGGTGTTGATGTGCAGAGGGATATGACTCTCTGGAAAACAAAATTTGAAAGATAGTGTAGAAGTTACGAGGAAAATATGGTTTAAAGTGAAAGACATGATAGCTTTTCTGTGGCATTCTTTTCTATTATGAATCTTTTTGGTTTACACCATTGCAATGTGTTGATGTGCAGAGGGATACGACTCTCTGGAAAACAAAATTCGAAAGATAGTTGATGTGCGCGATGTAGCTCAGGCACTGCTTCTGGTGTATGAGAACCCAGCGGCTGAAGGAAGGTACATATGCACGGCTCACACGATCAAGGCACGTGATCTTGTTGATAAGTTGAGAAGTATGTTTCCTCAATACAATTATCCTAAAAGGTATATCTCTTGCTGCAGTAGAATATGTAGCATCTTCTAGTCTAACCCTTTAGGAAATTGTATGTTACTTCATCATTATTATTATACACGGCTTAGGATTTTTCATGTATGATTTTCTTCTTTGTGGTCCTCAATCACTTGTGCAATGGCAGCTTTACTGAGGGAGGGGAGGAAGATACGGTTAGTTCAGAGAAATTACAAAGGCTGGGGTGGAGTTATCGGCCATTGGAAGAAACTCTTGTGGATTCCATTGAGAGCTATAAGAAGGCTGGAATCTTGGATTAATATATAAAACAGCCTTTTGGTTGTGATTTTAATTTCTGTTCACTATGTGCTCTAGTTTCCTCCTGGTCGCATGAGATTGCCCGCTTGTTGTGTTCAACATTTTCAAAATAATAATGTCATAATACTTGCATTTCTTTCATGCTAAACATTGTGACTATCTAAATAAACAGAGAGATGTTTACATGTTTATGGATAGAACTATTTTTATTTTTGAAAGGTTGAAGAAAACAGTAGAAGTTGTGTTGGATAATGTTTTGTGAATGAATAAAAACCATAAAACCTTCACACTCTATCAACTGTGGTTTAGACCAGTGTGCAGCTTTTGGTTTGATAACGTATTCTTGGAATTGAATTGGTGTTTTGCTTACTGAAATGAGGAAAATATTGAACATTTCTTAGTTGCCAAGGATATTGACACTAACTTATCAAATTTTCATGCCTGATCATGTAAATTGTCTATACGTATCGTTTGATATGCAAATAACCAATATATTACGTCGTAAGGACTAAGGATCTGCTCATGGTCAAAGACAAAACTATTTTCTTTTCATATAATATTTTTGGGTTAAAATGCAAATTCGCAACTGTACTATTGGTGAGTATTGAAATTTATCACTTTATTTTATTTTGATTAATATTTGTCTTTATACTTTTAAGCATATGATTAAATTTGCCACACAATTATTATGTGATTGAATTTTACCATTAATCTTGATTTTTAGTAAATTTTTACCAATTAATATTAAGTGTAGTGGAGAGTCTAATTTGACATATCAAATTACGACAGACCACATGCTTAGTTGCCAGGAGGAAGCAGACTCCGACGTTTGGACTAGCTAAGTTATCAATTATAAGAAAACAAGACGAGTACCAACACTTTGCCTTTTGGTTGCTAAATGTTGTTGTGTGAAATTGCCATGCTAACTGCTAGTCGTAATAGTAGATGATTATTAAATGGCTATTTGGCGTAATGCATTTCATAAAGATGTTCTGTGTGGTATGCATGATTTGGAAAGGAAATTACCAATGGGTTAGATGAAGTTAGGAATGAGAAAAAGGGTTGATTCTATTAGATACCGTCATACGGTGTTGCTGAATGTACCTGTGATAAGCGAAGCTTCGAGCCTTGTAGAGGGGATACTATGGTGTTTGAACATTAATGTTAGGACGACGAATGGAGGAATGAGCAGGATGCAACAGGAAAAGTAAATGAAACGATCATGACTAGACCATGGGTCAAATCAGAGGCTATATGCCTAAAATGAGTAAAACCATAGCTGAAAGACAATATGACATCATGTGAAAGCACACCAGAATACCTAAATAGGACTAAGACCATGGTTGAAAGACACTATGGCATCCTTTGATAGTCCGTCGGGACACTAAACATGGGGCAGACCATCAAGACACTAAACATAAGATAGTCCGTCGAGACACTAAACATAGGGTAGTAGCTCTCCAGGGTCTAAAGATGCGGGGATCGTAATTGGAAAGTCTACTGTTCATGAAGAATGTCAATGATAAAAGTGGAGTTCGCGAGGGTGTCTAGAATGATAAGTCATAAGAAAAAATGAGTTGGTGTGACTAAGGAATATAGACCACTAGAGTAATGAGTGACGCCAAGGTTGCGTCTCAACCCAAATATGGTGAAAAGAAATTAGGCTCCTTAGATAAGAGGTGCACATAGTACAACAATACTAGTCTGCCAAAGAAGTTGCAAGATCCACACTATTTAAACAGGCACGGACTAGCCCGCGTTAGGGCGCAATCATATAAAGTAAATTGACAAAAGTCAGTCGAAGGGTTTAATGGATGAATGGTCAGTAAGGTCCGTTAGTGGATAGCAGAGAGCGGAGAGCGAAGGTCAGACAAAATCGTAAAGAATGATAGAGACCTTGTTGATCTATCAAGGGTAGGAACTGCAGGTTCTAAGAAGCCTCTTTGAGAACTAAATCTACAGAGCAAAGTCTACGATGTTGTTCAAAGAGCTCTAGTACTCCTGGGCAATGAGAACATTGAAACATGGTAAAGACCGCAGGGGTAGAAATCTTAGGTAGTAGCCAAGCATCGCCGCCAAAAATAATAAATGCGATTGTCAGGGAGATAAATCCTATGCTAAATGTCACACATTTTTCTAAAATTTTACATGTGGATCTTACTAAGTTCCTTTGAACTTACAAGATTTCTGCTTGAATATAAGATAGTTGAAGATTTAGTAAATGAAAGGGACCAAGTCAGACCCTGCTAGGAGCTAGGCGAAACTCTATAGTTGTACCTGTGTATAGAGGGGCACCTGTAGAGGCTTCGCCTTAAGGTTCAAGTCGTCTATAAGTATTATCGAGTCTCTATTAAAAAAAATTTGTAACCAATTGTAGGAATCAAATATTTAAAGTTTTATTTCTAGCTTAAAACAAGTTGTAATATTCAGTTAGATTTTTTGAACCCACATTGTCTAAGTATATAATTAAACCTAAAACAGAAAGCTGTGTTCAGTCATTCTGATTAGTGTAGCACCCGATACCCAGACCTAGCGATCGGGTCAGGTAAAGGGTGCTACATCGGTACCATTAAAAGGAATAAAATAATTCATCATATTCATATACTCGCCTTATCTGGGTGCATCTTGAAAATAGCTCATTCAAACTTAATTGGACTAAAAGGTGCCATTAAGAACTCATTATCACCCTCACTGATACAAGCCGTCGGCTCAGAGAACACATCAAGGGACAGGCTCGATGAGGTTGAAAAAAACTATGAAAGTAGTTCGAAACAATAGCACACATACTCATGTCATCGGTACACTGAAAACCATTATCAAATATGTAAAAAGAAAGTTAAACTATTATATTTTATTATCTAATATGATTTATACGTTACATGTTTGAAAAGGAATAGTATTTGGTAAACTGTCAATGGAGTTTTTAGACTCCACAAAGTTAAGAGGTTGACAAGTGTCTAAGGGTGTAGTAAAATATTTTAAAAAAAAGACACATAATAACTTTTTAAGGGATAATGACATATTTAGCTCCTATACTCTAGCAAAATGTTCAATGTGTACCTAAAGTTTCTAAATATCCAATGTGCCCCTTGTACTTTGTTTTCATCTTCCAAAAAGGCGTTTCTTAATATTTTAAAATTTAATATTATAGTTTTCTATTTTTTAAATTTAAATTTAATATTTTAATTTTAATTTCTACAAGATTTTTTCATTGGTCAAAACATGCCACGTAGAGCTTTTCCATTGGCCAAAATTGCTTAATGGATCTTTTTAATGGACATTACACAATGGACCAAAAATAATGGAAATTGATAATTTAGGTACCAAATTGGGACTAAAAAAAAATTTGGTACCAAAGTGAGAAAATGGGTATACTTGATGGGTCAAATCATGAATTAAGCCTAAATTATTTAAGTCTTAACTCACAAATCGGTACCTAAACTATAGCCTTTTCCTATCTTGGTACCTAAATTTCTCTTAGTCACAGATAGTATCTAAATTATTTTTTTCTTAAGTTGGTACCTATATTAGTCAAACTGTTAAGTTTATTTAAAGAAATGCTTAACCCACAAATTGGTACCTAAACTATGTTTTCTTTTCCCATTTTGGTACCTAAACTAGTACCCCAATTGCGAGATTAGATATGGTTCTGAAAACACTAATTTTGATTGATGAAATAAGTTTTTTTATCTTGTCAAGTCGAGCAAGCGGACAATGAAGTTCAAAAAATAAAATTAATCACTAGCATCTCGACTTTGGAGAGGAATTTTGAGCATTGTTAATATCACCGGACATTATTAAGGAAGAAAAAAAGGGAAAATTATGGAAAAAAAAATAAAGAGAGAAATAATGTAAAAGAAAAGAAAGAGAATTAAAAGAATTAAAATATTTTTTAAGTTTATATCACGTGATAGATTATTATTAACTAGATTTTTTTAATAGATATAATATTTTGGTGTTAAATGGATAACCAAAAAATAATTTAGGTATCAATTATGACAAAAAAAATATATTTAAGTATCAAAATAGGGAAAAAAAAAAGAAAAAAAAACCATTGTCACACGCAAAATTTTTGAATTTTTCAATTCGGGAGCAAATGAACCCAGCCGGGTCTAAGTTTTGATTTAAGACCATAGTTAGTGATATTTTTTTTATTTGTAACTAAGTAATAATTTAAAGAAAGGAAAAGGAAATAACAAACTAAGTGAACTAAAGGGGCCGGCCAACTAATTGGTTATGGGATAGTTTAACTAGTCCTTAAGTGCTAACTAGATTAGTTGAACATTAATGGTTAGTGGAAGGGTAATGATGGATTTGGTGGGATTGTGGCATGCATGCTTGTTGATTGGGTCGGCCAAAGTGAGGGGGAAATGTGAGAGGAAGAGGGACGGTGAGTGAAAAAGAAAGAAGGAAACTCAGCTCATTTCCTTCTTCATTTCTTTGATTCTTACGATGGTGACGGGAGAGGAAATCAAAATTTTCATGTTTACAAGATAACTTCTCAAGCTTTGCTAACAAAGAGGGAGACGGTCAAAGGAATAAAGGGGAGGGCAAGTTAGTGTAGGAGGAATCGGCTTTGGAGAAAATATTGCTGGTAAGGTCTTGAACCTTTAAATTTTCGGTTTTGGTACCTACACTACTGATAAACATGATAAATTTGCATAAAGATGGTAAATTGAGCTTTAATTTCCTTGATTAATTATGTTATTAAAAAGTTGTTGCTGTCCAAATTGGTATAGATTAAATGTATGTCCGATTGAGGTTTTACATACTGTCCAATATAAAAATTTTAAGACAAATTTGGTTGAATTAAGTGTTGCTTGTTGAGGTTATACATGCTGCCCAATACGAAAATGTTAAGACAAATTTGGTTGAATTAAGTGCTGTCTTGTTGAGGTTATACATGCTGTCCAACGTGAAATTTTTAAGACAAATTTGGTTGAATTAAGTGCTATCTTGTTGAGGTTATACATGCTGTCCAATGTGAAAATTTTAAGACAAATTCGGTTGGATTAAGTGCATGGCCGAATGTGGTTTTATATGCTGTCCAATGTAAAAAAAAATTATGATAATTCGATTAGGCAAAACATGTTGAGGATTCAAAGCTGTCAAAATTTAACATTTTTATGGCTGTTCGGTTGAGCTTGATTGTTGGTTAACTTGAATATTTATTCCTGTCCAAAGTAGAATATGTGCTTACTGAAACTAAAGACTCGTTCCTTTGAAGTTTTAATGTGTCCAAAACAGGAACTTTAATTATTATGTTATGCCGATTTTTATTGTGGTGTGAAAGAAGTTTAAATGATTATCCAAAGCTGGTGACATCCAAAATATCAATTTAATACTCAACTTGATTGGTTGCGACATTTTATCGTCAATGGGAAGATTAAACGTGCATGAAAGATAGGTATAAATATATATACTATCGTATGTGTGGATGTTTGTATTGAAATGTTTTGGAATGGGAAGAAACGGAAATGTGGGTGAAAGAAAAATTTATGCTACGTGTATGTAAATTATGGCTTTGCGGAGGTTCAGTGGATGAGAACGGTAATCAGTTTTTGATTATCGATATGCATATCGTACCTGATTCAGTTCTTGTTCTTACTTTGTTTATCAATATGCTAAGTTCTGTGTTTAACTTATTGGATTTAGAAATCGCTGGTAATTGATATTGTACTGAACTGACTACAGAAGTTTCTCCTTATATTTGATTGGGGTGATTTGCAGTATGTTAGATACCTGCAACTTATTCCTTCTCTTTTGTTTTTCTGTTTCAGGTTCTTTCATTTTGTTCTCGGACTTCAAGGGACTCAGCCAGCCTTCATTTTGTAGCTTTTGGTAATATGTACATACCGGGGCAACTCACTGTAGTAGTTCCTTGGGAATTAAATGTACTTCATCCTGTTTAGTTCAAGTTTACAAACTCTTCTTAAATATAAATTTGACAAGTAGTAAGTTCATTGTCTCTCTCTTCAAATTTCACAACCGATTATATATATTTATTTAAGTAGAACCCAGAAATTTGATATTTCATGGAGAAAATGTAATATCGCAATTTGCTATTCTATAGCTGCTAGTTACATACTGTGTAAAAACCACTATTCGTATATAGTCAACTACTGAAATCCAAGTCTTCCTTAAACTACCCACTTGTTTGTAACTTTGGTAATAATCCTCGGGTCGCTGATTGATCGGCCAAGTAATGGGGTTATTGCTAAGAAAATAAAAAAATAAAAAAAAGTAGTTTAGTAGACAAAAAAAAAATCAACATGGAAAAGAAAGTATAATTTAGATTTCAATTTGTGTATTAAGCCAATATTTAAAAAATAAATATATAAACTGAAACTTTACTTGTAGGGTTAAAAAAATATGAAAATTTTTATCAAACTGTTACCCGTTAGTATTAGCTAAAATGAAATGAGACACAGAAACAATCACTAACATATTAAAATGAGACACAGAAACAATCACTAACATATTAAAATTTTGATGGAAGCAGGGGGGAATATAGGGGCTGCTATATTTAAATATTGGTGGAAGCTGAGGCGAATATAGGTGCTACTAGGTGACCTAAAATTTTTAAAATTTTAAATTAATAAAAATAAAATTGTACTTTAACCTCTTTAAAAATGATAAAATTTTGATTTAATCTTTTAAATTTTACATTTTTACTATCACAAAAATTATAATTAAATTTCGAACCCTAAAAAATTTCTAACTCTCGGAAGGAAACTTAAATTGGATCTATGGACCAACAACCATTCTTGTAATTGTAGATTGTTTCTGTTTTCCACATCCTCATTAATACACGACTCGTCTTCCTTGAAGAGGCCTGCCCCTTGCGTTCATGCTCTCATCACAGATAAGTATATTCAGTTCAACCTCCACCCTTATTATTCATTTTCGCCTGAGTCCTAAGATTCTTTTTTTCAGTTTTGGCAGTTACTACTGTGCCAATTGATTTGCAAGCTTTATTCATCTTGTTTTTGTTGAGGAAGTTTTTATTTTAAAATTTGAAATGAGAAAGAAATAAAACATAAACAAAACAAAAACTGTTCAAATCTCTAGCATCCTTTGTCAATTTCTCTACAATCATCGTCAAAACCATTCAAACATCCTACTCCTTTTTTGTTCACGTTGGATTGTGTATAGAGGCTAAAACCGTCGAAGACCTTTCATTTCTTATTTCTCCGACTCATTTCACCTTTCTGACGGGGACCTTCTATCTTTTTCAACTGCCGATTTCATTCTTGGAGGTGCCTCTACAATCCAAAACCTCAGTATATCCCATCTTTTCCCTTCCCCCGCCATTATATGCGTCGTGTGGTTCACTGATCTACCCATAAATTGACAGGTAAAGCTGTCAAACCTCCGAGCCCGTTCTCTTATTTCTTTTATAATTACAACAATATTTGATTTGTCCTCTTCAAGTGTTTGGATGTTTTTATGACTGTCAAGGAGTCCCCTTCGACCATTAGATTTCTGAATCCCAATTCTTCAGCCACTACCACCGTTTGTAAACAGGCTCTCACCTCTGCCGTGGTTGCATCGGCCACAAATGTGTTCGGGTAAGTGCATGTTGCCAGTATATTTCCTTCAAAATCTCTAAAAATTATTCCTGTTACTGAGTTCATGATATAACTGTTATACGCTGCATCAAAATTACCTTTTACCATATTTATCCTCGGTGGAGTCCATGCACATTCATTTTGTTGAGCACCTACTTCTGTCACTACTTCCAGTTGAATGTTCTCTGTGTATAATGCTTTAATAAAATACATCAATCTTGTTGTGCATTGTCTTTTTCCTTGATGATAAACTTTGTTTCTATGATACCATACTGCCCAGAATGTGATGACTAACCATTTACACTGCTCTTCTAGCATATTCAAAAATAAATCTACTAACCACATATTCCAATTTTGTTCCGGACTACTGGATGAGCCATAAATCCCCACACCTTGTAGGACACCTTTAATGAACGTGCATTCCCAGAGGATGTGACTCACTGATTCCTCTATTGTGCGGCAGAGAGGACAAAGATTCACAATCTGTAAATTTCTATTTTTTAAATTGTTAAAAGTAGGGATGAAGTTATAGGCAATTCTCCAGAATGTAATTTTGATTTTGCTTGCAACTTGTAATCTCCATAACTTTTTGTAAAATTTCTGTAGTAGCATAGATTGATGTATTCCCTCCCCTTGCCCTAGTATCATATCCGCCTATAGCAACCATTTCCCTCCCCTTGCCCTAGTATCATATCCGCCTATAGCAACCATTTATATCTGCTTTTTGTGGTATATACCCCTATTTTGTCACCCCCTCCACACCCTTTCATCGTGAATATCCACTGCAGCGAGTGGGATGGACAGAATTCTGGAAATTTGCTCCTCCTCAAGAAGCTGTCGTAACACATTGATTCTCAAGGTAATATGATTAGAATTAATGGGGTCTGCTATTGATGTAAAATTAATATTAATATGCTGAACACTTACTTTGCCATTCCCAGGCCCCGAGATCCAAGCTTCATTCCATAGGTTGATCGACTTTTCATTCCCACTCTCCATCCCATTCCTTCCAACAATTTCCTCGCACTCCATATACTTCTCCAGGTAAACGAAGGGTGAGATCCTAACCTCACATTCATAAAATCATTATGCGGAAAATACTTTGCTTCCATAACACGCGAAATAAGCAATCTGGTTTCGTAATTAATCTCCAACATTGTTTTGCAAGTAAAGTTATATTAAACTTCGTCAAATCCTTAAAACCCAACCCTCCTTGATCTTTTGATTTACACATTTTCTTCCAACCACACCAATGAATTCCCTTCCCTGTTTTTGAATTTCTCCACCAAAATTTACTAATAATATTTTCAAGCTGACGACATAGTGAAATAGGAAATAAAAAACATTGCATAGCATAACCTGGAATGGCTTGTAATATAGCTTTAATAAAAACTTCTTTTCCTCCAAGAGATAAATGACGAACACTCCAACTTTCAATACATTTAATAAATCTATCTCTGAAACTTGCAAACGCCTTCTTTTTTTGCCTTCTAATCATAGTCGGTAGACCCAAATATGTCTCTAGATTACTCAAAACTCTTACCTCAAGAATTGCTCCGATCAGTTCCTGCCTATCGAGTTGAATATTGCTATTGAAAAAAATCAATAATTTCTCAAAATTAATCACCTGCCCTGAAACTCCTTCTTATTCGTTCACAATTGTTTTAATAGCACTTGCGCCCTCTAAACTTGCTTCCCCAAATAGTATACTGTCATCAGCGAAGAAAGATGAGTTAAAGTAAGTCCCCCTCTCCCCATCATTACGCCTTTAATAGTTCTCTCTCTTTTTTCCAATTGAATAAGTGAAGAAAAACCCTCTGCACAGATAAGAAATAAGTATGGACTCAAAGGGTCCCTTTGTCTCAAACCCCTTGATTGTTTAAATTTTTCTCCTCTAATCCCATTAAACGAAACTGAATATTCCACTGATTGGATGCACCCCATCACAAGACTCATCCATTTATCACAAAAACCCATTCGTCTCATTACTTGTTCAATAAAATTCCTTAGCTGAATATGTGGATAATATGCTGATAAAGGAGGGAGGAGTTAGAGATAATTAAGTCTCTTTTAGATGAGCTAGTAGATTAAGATAAAGGAGAAAAGATAGGATTTATCTGCAGGGTTAGATAAGTGCCGAAATTTCTATAAATAGGGGGAATATCTCTTCAATTTCGGCATTTGGGTTTTTCTCTCATTCTTTTCTCTTCTTCGCTGAGTAAAAGCCGAAAACTCTTAAAGTTCCATCTTCTTCTTCATTCTCTGCAAAAGCTGAAATCTCTAAGCCTATCCCCTCATCTTCACTTTGATTCAAAAGCCGAAACTCTTTTCATTCTTTTTCTTCCTAGCCGAAATCTTCAAGTATCTTCCTTGTTTTCTTTTCTTCTTCTCTTTTCCTGTCAGAAACCGAAACTCTTCACTCAAGTATTTTAAAAGCCAAAGACACATCAGCCTTCTCTTATTCATACTTTTTCTGGGATTTTCTTAAAAGCCGAAATCCCTAGATCTCATCTTCTGTGATTGCCGAATTGCTTCTGTGGTGCCTGGTTGTGCCGAATCTTGAAGGAAACAATAGGTAAGTATTGATTTTGGGATTTCAATGTTCTTTCGGCTTTTCAAAAGTCCTTAGCTGAATGGCTATTAGAAACTAATCTCTTATTTCATTCTTCTTTTCGGCATTGCGGGATTTGAAGAAGGAGGCCAATCGCATAGATCTCTAAGTTATAGAATCGTGTTACTTTCGGGATTTAAAGGTAAGAGGATTTGTTTATTTATATGTATAAAATCGGGTAGAATACTAACCATGGCCGAATATAGGAGAGGCCTATTTTCGTAATTTTTTCGGCTTTTGAGCAAGGCTTTACACTAAGGATAGTAGATTTCGCGATATCAGGTGTGTAATACTTCCCCACCATCTAGATCTAACCATAAAATGCATGATCATAATATTTATATGTTTTGATAATTGCCAACATCTCGGTTTATTGATGAAAGCCCAAGGAGGGTAAAAGCGGATCACCAGGTTAGTAAATAATTTGTTTAAATGTTATAAGTAAAATGCTTGTATGTGATTGCATGGGTTAGGTTGATGAAAGGAGGAAGTTATACGTTATATGTGTAGCGATTTTTACCGTGATCTGATGTAGCGGCTAATGCCGTGAACTGTTATACGGGCTTCGGCCATTAAATGTTATACGGGCTTCGGCCATTATATGTTATAAAGGCTTCGGCCATCATATGTGGATGAGCATCATGACTGTCATCATGGTGTGTAGCGGTGTGGGTTGATTGTAGAAATCCCTAATGGTGTGAATGGCTGGTACGGGGGCGTATAGCGGATGGAAACCTAGGATTTGGGTTGGGCTTGCATATTAATTTTTATTATGTATATTAAACTGTTTATTTTGTTTTATGGGGCTAAGGCCCAAATCTAATGGTGCATAAGGGTTGCACACTGAGTCTCGCGACTCAACCAATTAATTGATATTTCAGGTAGCACTTAGTGCATCAGACCGGGCTGGAGAGGAGCGCAAGGTGGCCATGCAAAAGAACATTTGGATTTAGCAAAAAGACTTTAGTTTATTATTTTATATTTTTTTAATAGGTTTTAAATCTCGTTGTAATAAGGCCATGGGCCACTAGTTTATATTTTGTTTTATTATGGGCTTTTATTACTTTTAGTTATTTAAATTTTTATTTTAATTGAACTAAGGCATATTTTATTTAAACTATTAACTATTTATTTTTTTCCCGAATAAAAGGATAAACTTCAGAAAAATATTTTCTAAAAATACGATATGTTTTCCAAGAATTTTCTTAGTAACATACCAGATCCGGTCGTGGTGTTTGGGCCGGGTTTGGGGGTTATTAAATTGGTATCAAAGCCCGGTTCAAAACTCGGCTCTGGAGTTTTTGGGCCTTAAAACGTTTTCTAAAAATGGGCTTTTGAAATATATATGTTTTTAAAGGATTACAGGTCTGTTAGCTCAGCATGGCACCTGCGTCTCCCGCCCAATGTCCGCCAGGTAAGTATTCTGAACTCCTTGTGTGTTATATATGTATGTGGGCTTGATGGGCTTTGTGGGACGTAGACTATTTAGACTATAACTTGATGGACTCTAGGCTTAGCTGAAACAACTCCTTAAATCTCATAAGACTTAAATTTACTAAACAAACCCGTGAACGAGTCGCAAGACTAGGGTGTGGCAACAGACATACGCATGTCTAGGATTGGATTCGGAAGAGCCTGGTACTTAAGCAGTCCTAGTGACTCACCTCCTCTTCGCTGGAATCCTACTTGGTGCGTAGTGACTGTTCACCCTAGCCACGAGGATTTGTTGACGGGCCAAAATCTATAATTAAAACCCGAAAGGGACCAGCCACATTATTTTTACAGAATTACTAAAATACCCTTATTTTGAAAAAAAAAAAAGTACCAAGATACCATGATTTGCAAATATACCCCGATTTACAAAGTCAACAAAAATTTTTCCTTATGAAAAAAAAAACACATACAACACACAACAACAACCAAAAACCCACAAACACCTGAACACTACTATTATTCTTTTGAAATCAAATTCTCCAAGATACCCTTATTTTAAAAAAATATATATATACCCCCTGTTTTGTAAAATTTTTTTTTGAAAATACCCCTGACTTGTAAAATGACCAAAATACCCTTGATTTGTAAAATTACCAAATTACCCTTGATTTGCAAAATGACCAAAGTACCCATAATTTGTAAATTACTAAATTACCCCTGATTTTTAAAATTACCGAAATACCCCCGGATTTCAAAATTTCTGAAATACCCCCGAATTTTAAAATTACCGAAATACCCCCGGATTCCAAAATTACCGAAATACTCTCGAATTGTAAATTACCAAAATTCCCTTATTTCACAAAATCACCAATGAACCCTATTTTAGAAAATTACGAAAATACCCCTATAGAATAAATTACAAAAATACCCCTGGGTAGTGGAATAACGAGAATACCCCTATGTATTGAGTGTGGATGTATGGATGTTGTCTGTATGTTGATTGTTGAATGTCTGTAGTTTATAGAACTAGGAAAGGTGAACTTGAGACTGAATTGCGAAGTCGAAAGAACTACTATTAAAACTACTAATCATAAGACTGTTCGTGGATAATCAGTGGAAGAAAACCAATAATTCATAAAAAAATTTTAATCAGATAAACGCGAATCGATAGCATGAGTACAAGGGGACGAGGACGCTCTAGATGTGAATACCGGTGCGTACTCTACCATAGTGTACTAAGTGTTTATTTTGGGTTTAGAATTGGAGTGCACAGCGAAAGCATGGTAGTGAGACTTAGGTAATAATAGTTAGTTGGAAATTTCGAGGACGAAATTTCTTTAAGGGGGTAGAACTGTAACATCCTGAATTTTTGGGCCTATGCGTTTAATGGGTGAATATGTTTAATATGTTAATTTAAGTAATAGGGGTCCAAATTGGGCTCAGAATTAGGCAAAGGCCTTGATTAAAATTATCTGTTTGGGCATTATAGGGTTTAAAAGGTAGTATCTATGTTTAAAATATCAAAGTGGGCTTGTGGCCCAATCTTAGGAGGTGACGCCACACAAGGGAGTAAGGGGCCCAAATTTAAGTTTCATGGAGCATAATTCTTTTAATTTAAGTTAGCTAAATTTTGGGCATTAGGATTAGGTGGAATGGATGGAAACAAGGCTAAAATTTAGGGGTTTTAATGTTTAAAATATGTGGATAATAAGCAGATAAAGGCTATTTTTTAGGAATTTATTTTATGTGGATAATAAGTAGATAAAGGCTAAAATTTAGGGATTTTAATGATTAAAATATGTGGATAATATGCTGATAAAGGAGGGAGGAGTTAGAGACTATTAAGTCTCTTTTAGATGAGCTAGTAGATTAAGATAAAGGAGAAAAGATAGGATTTATCTGCAAGGTTAGGTAAGTGCCGAAATTTCTATAAATAGGGGGAATATCTCTTCAATTTCGGCATTTGGGTTTTTCTCTCATTCTTTTCTCTTCTTCTCTGAGTAAAAGCCGAAAACTCCTAAAGTTCCATCTTCTTCTTCATTCTCTGCAAAAAGCCGAAATCTCTAAGCCTATCCCCTCATCTTCACCTTGATTCAAAAGCCGAAACTCTTTCCATTCTTTTTCTTCCTCGCCGAAATCTTCAAGTCTCTTGTTTTCTTTTCTTCTTCTCTTTTCCTGTCAGAAACCGAAACTCTTCACTCAAGTATTTTAAAAGCCAAAGACACATCAGCCTTCTCTTATTCATACTTTTTCCGGGATTTTCCTAAAAGCCGAAATCCCTATATCTCATCTCCTGTGATTGCCGAATTACTTCTGTGGTGCCTGGTTGTGCCGAATCTTGAAGGAAACAATAGGTAAGTATTGATTTCGGGATTTCAATGTTCTTTCGACTTTTCAAAAATCCTTAGCCGAATGGCTATTAGAAACTAATCTCTTATTTCACTCTTCTTTTCGGCATTCCGGGATTTGAAGAAGGAGGCCAATCGCATAGATCTCTAAGTTATAGAATCGTGTTACTTTCGGGATTTAAATGTAAGAGGATTTGTTTATTTATATATATAAAATCGGGTAGAATACTAACCATGGCCGAATATAGGAGAGGCCTATTTTCGTAATTTTTCCGGCTTTTGAGCAAGGCTTTACACTAAGGATAGTAGATTTCGCGATATCAGGTGTGTAATACTTCCCCACCATCTAGATCTAATCATAAAATGCATGATCATAAGATTTATATGTTTTGATAATTGCCAACATCTCGGTTTATTGATGAAAGCCCAATGAGGGTAAAAGCGGATCACCAGGTTAGTAAATAATTTGTTTAAATGTTATAAGTAAAATGCTTGTGTGTGATTGCATGGGTTGGGTTGATGAAAGGAGGAAGTTATACGTTATATGTGTAGCGGTTTTTATCGTGATCTGATGTAGCGGCTAATGCCGTGAACTGTTATACGGGCTTTGGCCATTAAATGTTATACGGGCTTCGGCCATTATATGTTATAAGGGCTTCGGCCATCATATGTGGATGAGCAGCATGACTGCCATCATGGTGTGTAGCGGTGTGGGTTGATTGTAGAAATCCCTAATGGTGTGAATGGCTGGTACGGGGGCGTGTAGCGGATGGAAACCTAGGATTTGGGTTGGGCTTGCATATTAATTTTTATTATGTATATTAAACTGTTTATTTTGTTTTATGGGGCTAAGGCCCAAATCTAATGGTGCATAAGGGTTGCACACTGAGTCTCGCGACTCAACCAATTAATTAATATTTCAGGTAGCACTTAGTGCATCTGGAGAGGAACGCAAGGTGGCTATGCAAAAGAACATTTAGATTCAGCAAAAAGACTCTAGTTTATTATTTTTTATTTTTTAATGGGTTTTAAATCTCGTTGTAATAAGGCCATGGGCCATTCGTTTATATTTTGTTTTATTATGAGCTTTTATTACTTTTAGTTATTTAAATTTTTATTTTAATTGAACTAAGGCATATTTTATTTAAAATATCAACTATTTATTTTTTTCCCGAATAAAAGGATAAACTTCAGAAAAATATTTTCTAAAAATACGATATGTTTTCCAAGAATTTTCTTAGTAACATACCAGATCTGGTCGTGGTGTTTGGGCCGGGTTTGGGGTGTTATAGAGTTGGGTTGGAAGATTAAGGTGTAGGGTTAGTACTAGGAGTAGCAATGGGTACAGAATTCAATTGTCGAGTTGATTGATTGAAGGGATTGGCTTGAGGACAAGCTGATGACAAGATAAGTAGTTTGGAGCTGGACATTGGTGGAGATGGAGAAAAACGAGGATTTGAGGTGATGGCTTTAAATGAGAACACTGTTTCATGAAAAGTGACATGTCGTGTGACATACACTCTACCAAAAGAGTCTAGACATCGGTAGCTTTTATGAAATGAGGAGTAACCAAAAAAGGTGCAGGGTGTTGACCTAAACTGTAACTTGTGAGTGTTGTAGGGTCGAAGCTTGGGAAAGCATAGGCAACTAAAGACACGTAGGAAGGTATAGCTAGGTAGTTGAACAATTTTTCATAGGGTGAGACGTTGTTAAGAGGGTGGGAGGGCAATCTGTTGAGCAAGTAAACTGCACTGGCAAATGCATCATTCCAGTAAGTCAAGAGCATAGAGGCATGTGCCAGCATAAAGAGACCTGTTCGACTATCTGTCTATGTTTTTGCTCAACTAGGCCATTTTGAGCTGAGGTATAAGGACATGTGAGGCGATGCACAATCCCTTGTTGAGAGAGATACATTTTCAAGGCTTGGAATTCTCTTCCTCCATCTGTTTAAAGAATTTTAAGCTTGCAACCAGTAACCCTTGCAGCTTGTCTGTGAAAATGTGGAAACACAGTAAGAATTTCAGACTTCTTTTTCAGAAAATAAACCCAAGTGTATCGTGTATAGGCGTCTGTAAAAGCAACATAGTATCGAAAGGTATTAGAAGGAACTGGAGCTGGTCCCCAAACATCAGCAACCACTAATTGAAGTGGTGCAGTATATTTGATTGTTGATTTTTGAAATGGCTGCTTATGTTCTTTGCCCAAATGATAAGCAATACACGAAAAAGAATCTTTATTCACTCCAAGAAGTATATTATTGTAAGTATAGCTTTACAAGGGTGGCCTAGTCTATAATGCCACACATCGAAAGGAACCACTGAGCTGGCAGTAAAACATTGAGCTGAAGTAGTCGAGCCTGACTTGGTAGAATCAGGTATGTGAAGCTTGTATAATCCATGCTAAACAGACCCTTTAAGAAGCACCTCCCTTGTGTACATGTCAAGAACCTGACACTGTGTTGGAAGAAACTCAAAAATCACCCTGTTATCTTTAGTAAACTTTGAGATAGACAAGAGGTTCTTGGTTATGCCAAGCACACACAATAAAGATAGCATGTATAAGGGTAGAAAACGAGTAAGCAAAGAAGACTGACCAGAATACAGTACAGGGAGAGCATTGCCATTACTAACATACACCTTACATGGACCCTTGTATAGTGTGCTTTCTACTAAGGAAGTAGGCGAGTGTGTGAGATGATGTGTTGCCCTAGAGTCAGGATCCCACGAATTATTGCCAACTGTCTCAGGTGTGGCAAGAGATGCCTGGGGCTGTGGGCCTGCTGGAAAAGAAGTACTGACTGGTGGAATTACGGATGGAAGAAACCAGTTTGGTTGAGCATTGTGAACAGTAAGTGGGGTAGGTGACATCCAAGGCATCATAGGAGAGCCAGCACCAAACATACAAACATTGGCTTGTGAAGATTGAGGTGGCCTACATCCTGTACTTTTGTACAAGGCATCAAATCTATAATAACAACGATCAACAAGGTGGCCTTGTTTCCCACACAATTGACATTGAAATCGTGAGCCAGACGTTCGACCACGGCCTCGCCCTCAAGTGCTAGTAAAGGGACGATAAACAGGTGTAGGGTCACTGTTGTCAACCTGCCTTGCTAGCTGATGCAAGACCACATTAGCAAAAGTAGGAACCTCAAGAATTGAAGAAAGGTGTCGTGTCTCAGCATCTAAGAGCATGGAAGTGACATCTTGAACTGTGTAGGGTGTTTGACTGGCCATGATTATCATAATAACAGACTCATAATTTGAAGGTAGACTATTGAGGATTGCAGTGACATGTTCATAATTGCTAATGATCTCACCACAACTGGCAAGACTAGCACAGTATCCTTTAATCTTCATTAAAAAATCTTTCATAGACAAATCCCCTTTGCACTAAGAGTGCAAAGCTCGCCTGTAAAACATTAGTCTAGACGTAGTTTTGCTACCATACAGATTAACAATGGAGTTCAAAATATGAGCACTAGTGTCCATACCAATAAGATGAGGAAGAACTGCCTGGCTTACTGACAATAAGAGCCAAGACGCAAGAGCACTATCTTGCTACTGAAACCGAGTAAACTCAAGATTTTCTTAAGGCACACCATCAACATCTGGAAGAAACTGAGCAGGAGCAACAGTTCGAGAATCCAAGAAACTGTGAAGCTTAAATGTTTTGACCACCAACAGAATTTGTTGACGCCACAACAGGTAATTAGTGTCATCAAGAAGCGCACTAACTTTCTTGGTAGAGAAAAATCGACTATCAACACCATCAGCAACACTGGAAGCCATCGCAAGTGCAGAGGACTGAATAGCGGATGGGCTTGAGGGACGAGACATTAAGAACTTAGAAGACTAACCCGCAGGGATCAATGGCCATCATATACCATGTTAAACAATAGCATGAAGGATGAAAGCTACTGTATGAACATCAAGAATATTACAATCAAATACAAAACTTAATATTTTGAACGTACATGCATGTAGACTATATAGCAACATAGTCTAACTACTTTAACAACTAACTACTGACTTTGCTAATTGTTAACAACTAACTGCTAACCAACTTTATCAGTTACTCTAACAGGTATTGCCTTAAAATTAGTGTTATAACCATAATATCGAGGGGTATACTTTTGGTATCCTTAGAAATTTTAATATCTATAAAAATATTTAGTTATATAATTATTATTTCATATTTGGGTCATTTTTTTTTCATAGTATTTCATTATATCTATATTTAACTTTTAATTAACAAAATGTTTGGATTTGAAAAGGAAAAAAATAAGAAAGCTAATTAAAGAGAGGAAAGAGAATTCCTTTCTTTTGTTAGGATAAATTATTTTTATCGAGAAAGGGAAAGTAATTTCACTTTTCTTAGTTTTACTCCATCTTTGTACTTAAAAGTATTTTGCAGTTAATTCATTGTTTTTAAAATTCACTCCTTATTTTTTTAAGTTAAATATTTAAACTTTCAAGTTAAAAAAAAAAATTATCGATCTTTATTTTTTTACTATATTATTAAATTTTCTAACTTCAAACATTTAAATAGTTTTTTCTTCGATCTCCAATACTAATTGTTAGATCAAAATGGATTTAAGGTATGTTATTATTCTCATTAATGGATATTGATCCATCATACTAATCATCGAATCGTCACTTAGAGCTCGCTAGCTGGATTTAAAAAAAAAAAAAAACACTTAACATTCTAATGACTGAAATAAAAACTTTTGAATAGTTTAGTAACTTAAATGAAAATTTTCAAATAGTTCAGTGATCATTTTGTAATTTTTTAAAGTTAAATGGTCAAAACATAAATTTATTAATAATTTAGTAACCTTAGGTGCAATTTACCCTTAATTAAATTACTAGTTTCTTTGATATTATTTAATCAAAACCATATAATCTTTTTGGTTATATTGTAAATGCAACAGGTTCTAATATTTAAAAGTATAAAAATTTATCTAATTAATTAATAATACTTAAGAAGTTTTGAAATTTGGTGTTTTCTTTACTAAATTTGAGTAATCTATGCCAATATTTCTGAGAATATAAATTTTGGTATTTTATTAAAATTTTGGGTAAAAGTTTATACATTTAAATATTGGTATACTCAAATTTCTAACGAAAATCCATAGAAATTTAGGTGTTTATTATAAATTTTGATGTATACTAAAATGGAGATACTATTACAGACATTTTATTAGAAATCTTGGTATAGGTTTATAAATACGGATTAGGTAGATCAAAATTTCTAACTAGATTTCTTAGAAACTGTGATATATACCAAAATATCTAAGGATATATACTCAGAAATTTTGATTTGTTGTTAAAAATATTAGTAAAAGTTTGTGTAACATAATTTTGGTATACCAAAATTTCTAACAAGGTTCCATAGAAATATTGATATTCCCTTAGAAATTAGAAATTAGAAATTGTGATACATACCAAAAATCTAAGGACAAGGAATTTTTCGTAAGAAATATTGGTAAATACTTGGGTAACAAAATTTTAATATAACAATTTTTTTATTTTTACAAATACCAAATTTTTAACAATTATCTGTAAAATTATTGGCATTTCCATTACAATTTTTTTATATGCCAAAATATCAAATGAAATGCTGTTTAGAATTATTGATATTTTGTTTGAAATTTTAGTATAGTCTTGGGTAACTGATTCAAGGTATACCAAAATTCCTAATAATTTTCCTCAAAAATTTTGGTATTCCTTTGAAAGTTTGAAATACCAAAATATTTAAACATATGCTCTCGCCTAAAAATTGAAAGAGTTTGGACAAAATTTGAAAAATGAGGTTGGATAAAATTTAAGGCATGTTTTTTATATGGTCGGGTCTTGAGCAAGACTTTTTTTGCTCAAGCCTGGTCCGACCCGAATATATTATGTTATAAAAAATTATATTAATTATATATGTTAAATAATTATTAGATATATTTATATTAATTCACTAATCCAATAACAATTAAACCCATTACCCAAAATCTAAAAAAAAAAATTATCCAACTAAATAACTCAACCCAAAATATAAAATTTTAAAAATTATATTTAATACACTAAAATATTTATTATATTTATGTTCTTTTTAATATAATAAAATATTTATTATATTTATGGCAGTATTTTTAATATAAATAATTTTTAATGTATTAGAAAACTTTTATTTTAGCCTTTTTAGTGCATTTAATGTATTATATTTTTTAAAAGTTATTTTTAAATAAAAATTAATCTGAAAAAAACAAATATGGACGGATCGAGTCAAATCTAAATTTATCATTTTTAAATTAGGCCGAATTTAGATAAAAAATAAACTTATTTTTTAAATCAAATCCAAACTTGAAAAATTAATTTAAATACTTTGTATGGATCTAACTCAACCTATAAACACCTCTACACTAAAATTACCATACAACATTAGTCTCCCACCAAAAAAAATCGCCCTTAAGCTGGTTATTGGTAGTTATGGATTTAAAAACTGAATGTGATTAAATCATAATCATAATTATTTATCTAGCAAAAGACATCATTTAATTACAATTTAGATATACAATTACTTTTGGTTTACAGGTGGAAGTGATTGAACCAGCCGTAAAGGGCACACTTAGGCTCCGTTTGTTTCACTGAAAATGATTTTCGGAAAATGATTTCTAGAAAATGAATTTACTTTTTTGGAAAGCTAATATTTTTTAGTGTTAGGAGGAATCTGTGTAAAATATTTTCTATTGTTGTTTGGTAGATTTCTTGAAAATATTTCATAAAAGTTGTTTTCAATTAAATAAGCATACATTTGAGATTTTCTTATTTTTTCATTGTTTAATTGAATTTATTTTTATCTATAAGTTTATATTTTATATTGTTTTTGCATATATTAAAAATATTATGTTAAATTCAGATTCATTACAATGTCATTTTTTTAATTACATGACTACTAAGTGAGTATTTTTATTTAAAAATGTGACATCAACAAAATTGACAAAAAAATTAATGATGTCAACAATTGTACTTGATTTTCAAATCTGAAAAGAAAAGGGACTAAATTCTTAAAAATAAAAGTACAAAGGCTAAATTACAAATCTGTGAAGTGTACATAGACATATGACATATTTTAACCTTTATACTACAAAATATTTATTACAAAATATTTATTATTAGTATATTTATAATTGTAATAAATATTTATTATTAAAATATTAATATTGAATATTTTCAATAATATGTGAATAATATTATTTTAAATTATTATTTTTAAAATTTATTATTAAAATAAAATTGAAATATTAAATCATTTATTAAAATAATAATTTATATATATTATATTAATAATTTATTATATGACTATATATAAATAATTAAATATGTATGTTTAATAATATTGAAAAATATAATATTTTAAATATTTTTAAAAATAAAAATAAAAATTATTATCAATATAATAATATTAAGCTTGATTTATATTAATTTTTATATAAAAATAAAATTATCCATAGATGAGCTCTTTTCCGGAAAATGAATTATGCTTTTCAAAATGGTAAGTCATTTTACAGGAAAATGAGCTTATTTTAACTTGACCTGTAAATTATTTTCCGTTGACTGAACTATTTTCTGTAAAACAAACACAGGAAAATGCAGAAAATATTTTCCGTAAAATCTTTTACATGTAAATAAACGGACCTTTAATGTGCTTAAAGCATGTGTTGAAGCTAAGGTTAAACGAGTTGTTGTTGTGTCCTCTAGAGGTGCTGTTGCATTCAACCCTAGGTGGCCGGTGGGTCAGATCAAGAATGAGGCTTGTTGGTCTGACAAGGAACACTGTGCAGCAACAAAGGTAATGAATATGTGACTCAAAACAAGCTTCTTGATATTCTTTTTCATTGTTAATAAGCAAATATGACTTGTCTGAGTGTTTCTGCCAGAATTGGTATTGCCTTTCAAAGACAGAAGCGGAGAGTGAAGCTTTTGAGTTTGCAAAAAACTCTGGCTTGATGTTGTCACTGTTTGCCCTTCTCTCATATTGGGCCCACTTCTGCAGCCCACCATAAATGCTAGTAGCTTGGCTCTCGTTAGACTTTTAAAAGGTGGATTCTACTTCTACCATGCCTACATATGCTTCTGCACTACTCCACCGCGACATCTAATTGCTTCCCTATTTTTGTGGAAAGATGATAACATTGACGTTAAAAAGTGTTTTTAAGATTCATCTTAGACTTGGTATTATAAAGTAAAGGTCTAAAAAACATGATATATTTTCTTGTGGCATTCTTTTCAATCCTAATTCTGTTCGGATTTCATGTCGATGCGCTGAAGGATAAGATGTTAGATTTGTAAAAATAAATCTAAAATAAAACTTAATATTGGGGATCTATCATGTCAAATCATCAAGAATAAATGAAGAATAAAACTAAATGTGGAAGCATACCTGAATCCATGAATTCCTTAAAGTTTTACTGAATCTTGGGGATTTGATCTTCCAAATTAGCACACAAGAAATTCAGAGAATATTTGCTCTCTCTCTTTCCTAATGATAGGATATTAGAAAAGATATCTTGTGTATAATTTGGGGACCATAACCCTAATATTTATAACCTTGACATATTAGTTCTAACCAAATTCTAATTAGCCCATCATTAATTAGAATTTGATTAGAAGAGTATCTACACATATTTGACCCATACTTTATTTAATAATTAAAAGAACAATAAAATTCTAACCAAATTAGATCACTTTTAATTTGGGCTAACCTATCATGATAATAAATAATAACATGTAATTATCCTTATTATATATGTGATGTCCAAATTTCCCAACAATCTCCCACTTGGACCACATATATATACTAATTACTTTATAATTACATGTCATTATATAACCTTATGAGCTCAAAATTTTACTATCATATCCAAAAGGTATTCCGAACAATCTCGTCCATTAATTCTGTTAACATAGAACCAAGGCGACTTTTGTTACATATATCGTAACTAAATCCATCCATGATCACGTATATTAACACAACCAAATGACATAGATCAAGTATGGATGTGTAGCATGGAAATTACATGCAATATGATCTAAACATGTCTATTTCCAACTGGTCCTCCTTAGTGAGATCAAACCTTACCAAAATCAGAGTGTGAATAAACCAAATAAACTTTATTTCTGTAGAAAATAAACTTAATATCTTTAAATTGAAATAACTGAAAATGTGTCTATAACATAAAAGCATTTAAAAATACAAACTCCCACTAAAACCAAATATCTTTTAAATGACATTACACCTATATGAGCAGCATGCTCTTATAAAACCTTACGTGTAATTCCTTAGTAAGCGGATCCGCAATCATGGAGTTTGTCCTAATATGCTTTATAAGCACCTAACCACTCTGAATTTTTACTTTAACAACCAGGAACTTAAAGTCTATGTGTTTTTACTTTGATGTGCTCCTGTTGCTATTGGAATAAAAGATTGCAATTTGTTTTCACAATTTGCACCTTAGTGAAAAAAACTTATATCCATATTCCATCAAAATCGGAGTCTATATACATGATGATCTCTAACTGATTAGACCTCCGATATGTGAGCATGTAATCTTTTGTTCTCTGAAAATACCTTATAACCTTCTTGGATGCTATCCAATGGTCCAAATCAGGGTTGCTTAAAGTATCTGCCTAACATCCCAATAGTGTACACAATATTCCAATGTATACAAACCTGAACGTACATTAGACTTTCCACTGCTAAAATGTAAAAAATCTAATGCATTTTTGTAATTTCAAAATCATTCTTAGGGTATTGATTGAGGCTATACTTATTATTAACAAGTAGTATGTCATTAACATATAAAACCAGAAATATGTACTTACTCCCATTGAATTTGCGATACACACAATCATCAACAATATTCATCTCAAAACCAAACGAAACAATTATTTGATGAAACTTATGGTACCATTGACGGAAAGCCTGTTTGAGTCCATAGATGAATTTTGTCAATTTGCAAACCATATTCTTTGAGTCTTCCCACTCAAAATTTTGTGGTTGCACCATATAAATTGTTTCTTCAATGTCACCATTAAGAAATGCAGTCTTAACATCCATCTGATGTAACTCAAGATCAAAATGAACAACAAGTGTCATGATTATCCTAAAGGAGTCTTTCGATGAAACTGGAGAGAAAGTCTATGTAAAATCAACACATTCTTTCTGAGTATATCCTTTAGCTACAAGACGTGCCTTATACTATCATTTGCATCCCTTTTGGTTTTAAATATCCATTTACAACCAATTGGTTTTGCAACTTCAGGTAATGGGACAAGTTCCCAAACTTTATTGTCTCGCATAAACTTATACTCATCTTTCATGGCATCAATCCACTTTTGAGAATTAAAACTTTTCATGGCCTGATGAAAGTTGATTAGATCATCTTCTATCATTCCATTATCATCATCATGTTCTTGGAGAAATACAACATAATCATCTGGAATAGAATTTCTCCTTTCTATTGTAGACCTCCTTAATGGCACTTGTTCTTGAGGTTGTTGAGTTTGTTCTTCTGGAACAATTATCTCATTTTGAATGGGGAGTTGTTCAACACTGTCTTGCAGAGGTTCTGGATTCACTTCTTGATCAATGGTAGGTATAAAAGCCTAAACATCGTCAAAAGTGATAGTAGGAACTGAGTTAAAATCCAATTCCCCCTCAAACGCAATGTCTCTAACCTTATTTCTCCCCCCAAACTCAACATCCTCAAAAAATGTTGCAGTTCTCGTCTCAAAAATATTCTTTATTATGAGATCATAAAACTCATAGCATTTAGATCGCTCAGAATTTTCTTAACCCTTAACTTTATAGACATCAAATAAGTCAAAAGTGATGTTAATTCAACTTTATTGTTTTTAGGAAAACGTTTCTTTAATTTCGTCAAGGAAACCTTGGTTTGAGTAATCTTTTTAGATTCTATGCCCTAAAGGCTTCTGAAATGCTGTGCCTCATGATCATTAGACTCTTGAAATTTGAACGATCCCACCTCTCAAAATCCCTTTTAATATAGGGGTGCTTTCATGATGAGAGAGGTGCAAGTAGTTCTTCCCTTAGTGCAAGGTCTATGTTCATATAGCCAAGCACTATAAATAAGTGTCTTTTCCATTCATTGAAATTAATCCCATTAAGCATGGGTATAGAATTTATATTAGTAGATATTGTAGCAGTAGAATATGAATTAGCTGAATATAGAACAAAAAATAAATAAAAATAAGCTCACATCAATATTCATAAGTAAATAATAAATTCAGGATAATGGCTAATCCCATCTCAAGATACCAAACACAATATTAATATCAAGTCATTGGACAGTAATACTAACAGTAAGCGGTACTCTTGTTGTAGCAATCAAACATTGACAATAAATTATGTCAAAAGATTAATAATCTTTGGACTAACTTATTGCTCACATAAAATACCTTATAATTGTCACACATTTATCACCACAGATGTCGTTGAAATTCTGCCAAATATTAACTTACCTTTGGGTCAATTAATAAATGCATGAATCACAAAAACATATAATCATCTTAATATTTCAAATAAACTAATCTACACAAAAGAGGTCACTTTGGCGACATTTTGTTTTAACTAATCTATTTAAAATATTAGACATCCTTAATTAAAACTAAAAATATAAATTTATTTGTTTCAAAATATCTCTTTTAATTTCATCTTTCAATCAAATTAAAAGATAATAGTATATATATGTATATATATTTATCCCAAAACAACATACAATGATGTTGGCAAATATAATAATAGATGAATAAATCATAAACCATAAATAACTCACATAAGACTTCAAATTTAAACCAAAATAATTTGAATAAAGGTAAACCTCACCTCAAGATATCGGACACTCCATTAATATTTTATCTTTGGACAAAATATTACCTTGTAAGTGCTATATTGATGTAATAATCAAACATTGACAATAAGAGCATGTCGAACCATAAATCTTCTTTTGGGTCAATTTATTGCTCACATGTAAAACCGAATAATTGTCACATGTTTATTACCATAATTGCACATGTAATATTATTAACCTTCATTTGGGCCGATCAAAATTAACATAACTTAACTTGTAACATCCTGAATTTTTGGGCCCATACGTTTAATGGGTGAATAGGTGTAATGAGTTAAGTTGAGTATTATGGGTTCAGAATCAGGTTTGGGCCGAGGCTGTAGTTAAAATTCTTGTTTGAACACTTTAATGGAAAGCTTGTTAAGTTAGGGCATAAAAGATATTAGCTGTGTTTTAAAACACAAGATGGGCTTGTGGCCTAGTGGCAAAATGGCGCCACTAAGAGGGAAGGAAGTTGGCGTCAATTGAGGTCCAAGGTTCGAGTCGCATTACCCATCTATTTATATTAATTTTGGCGTCAAGGGAGAGCAGAGTTGGAGTCAGTTAGAATGCTTGAAATTAGGAAGAATAATTGATGGATAATGTGGATAATATAGATGATAAAGTAACTGATAAAGGAAGGAAGAGGTGGTGTTATCTAGGCTTCTTCTGAAGGTGTGAATGGATTAAGATAGAGGAGAAAAGATAGGAATTATCTCACTGAGTGCAGGTGTTGGCGAATTTCTATCTCTTGGAGAGTACCAAATCTCCCTACTATTGGATTAGTTGTTAGTTATCGGGAAGGGCACTTTCGGGTTTTGATAGGTAAGTGCTTGAAAATTCTCTATAAATAGGGGATATCTCACCAATTCCAAAGCATTTGAACCCTACTTTTTCTTCATTCTTTGTGTCGAAATTCTCAGCCTCTCCCTCTGCAATTTCTGTCAACTTTCTTTCAAAAAGTCAAAAACTTTCTTAAGCCATCTTTCTCTTCTTTCTTCTAAAAGCCGAAATCTCTTATTTCACTTTCTTCTTCATTTTATTCCTCTTGTGCCGATTTCTCTATAAAGCCAAAATCTCCATAGTTTTTCTCTGAGTGTTGAATCTCCTCTCAAGTGTTAGCCAAATTCCCTGTGTTGAGGTAAGTGTCGACTCCTGCTATTCCATTAGATTTCTTTCGATTTTTAGGAAACAAAGCTGAATGGCCACTTGGTTTGTTAAGGCTGTCGATTGAGGCTAATATTTCTCTCTTTTTGCGTTTTGGGCGGCATTCCGGGATTTGAAGGAAACTCGATCGTTTAGATCTAAAAGTCGGAAATTGTTAGTCTCTAATTTTGGGATTTCTAGGTAAGGATTTCAATTCTCCTTAAGATAATCAACCATTTTCTCTTCATTAGGCGTGCCTTATAATAGGGCAGATAGCAGCCTCTGAACAACACATTAGGCAGATAGCAGCTGTGTTGACTACGGATAGTGTCGATGTAGAAAGTCATGTTCTAACGATAATCAAGTGTGTAGATCTCTAACACACTAGTTAACTATAATATATATGTGTTATGGGTTAAAAAGCCAGAAAGTGGCTGTGTGACAGTCGAATAAAACCCTAAAAGGGTTAGGTAAGGATGCCAGGTATGTAATCATAAAGATGGTATGATGTTTTCTGTATGCCTGTTTTCTTAAAGATGGTATGATGTTTTCTGTGTGTATGCATGGGGTGGGATTATGATAATGAAGGGGAAGTGCATGATAGGTCACTTGGTGATCGGTGGTTAAACCACAAAATCTAAAATTAGGTCACAAGAGTGATGATCGGTGGTCGAGCCAAACCACGTTATATTATGAGGTCACATAGTGATCGATGGCTATGCCACGTTTAATGATTCCTGAATAATAGAAATATGCAGTACGACTGTCGTTATGGTGTGTAGCGGATGGAGGGTTGATTGTAGAAATCCCCAAGGTGTGATGGTTGGTACGGGTTGGTGTGTAGAGAATGGAATTGGGTTGGGCTATACATCATTTATTATTTATCATGTGATTATGATTGTTGCCTTTATGTATGGGCCAGGGCTCATAATGTGTTTGTGGGCCTCAGGTCATTGCGTTTCGGGATTTATACACTGAGTCTTGGTGACTCACCCTTTCATTTTCCTCTACTCTTTCAGATGAGCAGTAGATCATGGACATGGGAGCCGAGACGGACTCGAGGGGCCATCAAGTTATTTGTTTTTACATTTTCTGTTTTATTTTAATTTTTAGTTTTGGAATTATTAGATGTAATAAAGCCTCCATAGCTTAGGATATAAGTTGATATATGTTAATGTTTATGTTTTTCTTATTCATGATCAAAGACTTATGTTTTAAAGAAATAAAAATGGGATTTTCAAACATGATTTAAATAACACATATTTTGGAAAAATAAATTACAGAGATTTTCTACAAGTACCACTTATTTAATGAATATATACAAAAACGACTAAGTTTTTCCAAAACCATTCCAAGCAAAGTTTTTAATGTTAAACCCGTAGCATACCATATCTGGTCGTGACGTATGGGCCGGGTTTGGGATGTTACATTTTGGTATCAGAGCTAAGTTCAAAACTCAGGCTATGAAATGGGCCTAGTAGTGTTTTAAAAAAATGATATGAATTTCAGAAAAATGTTTTGGATGAAAATATGGCCTTCGAGTCTACCGGCACCCGATCCACGCAGGTAAGTATTCTAAACTCTTGTTGTGATATACATGTAGGCTTAATGGGCTTGATGGACATAGGCTACTATAGTAGGCATTGATGGACTTTAGGTTTAGTTTAAATCATTCACTAAATTCATAAGATTTAATCCAACCAAACAAACATGTAAACAAGTCACGAGATTAGGGTGTGGCAACAGGCATACGCATGTCTAGGATTGGATTCAGTGAGAGCTTGGTATTTAAGCAGTCCTAGTGACTCACCTCCTCTTCGCTGGAATCCTACCTGGTGCGTAGTGACTGTTCACCTTAGTCATGAGGACTTGTTGACGGGCCAAAATTTATAATTAAAACCCGAAAGGGACCAGCCATCCTATTTTGCAAAATTACTAAATTATCCCTAATTTGTAAAATGACCAAAATATACCTGGTTTGTAAAATGACCAACATACCCTCGAATTACAAAAAAATTACTAAAATACCCCTAGATTACAAAATTACCAAAATACCTTTATTTCACAAAATCATAAAGAAACTCTATTTTGGAAAATTACAAAAATACCCCTATAGGATAAATTACGAAAATACCCTTGGGTAGTGAAATGACGAAGATACCCCTACATGATGAATGTAGGTTCGTGGATGCTGCTTGTATGTTTGATGATTGAATATGTGTGCTTCCTGAAACTAGGAGATGTGAACTTGAGACTGAATTGTAGATAAAATTGTGAATTCGAAAGAACTACTTCTAAAACTACAATTCATAAGACTGTTCGTGGTTAGTCAGTGGAAGAAAACTAATAATTCATAAAATTTCTAATCAGATAAACGCGAATTAGTAGAATGAGTACAAGGGGTCGAGGACGTCCGCCGCGCAGTCGTGGTAGGGGTAGGATGACGGTGTCAGAACCAGTGGGATCTTGCCATGGATCTGGAAACGAGATGCCGATGCCACCAGCTATGAAGGAGAAATTTTAGGACCACACTGCCGGAGATGACGCGGTATCTCAGGCAATGTTAAGGGTTTTAGAGAGGGTTGCTGGGGTAGGCTTGGGCACAGGAGCCCGGAAATTCGTGTCGGAGCGACTTAGAGCTAATGGGGCAGAAGTGTTTAGGGGAATTTTTGTTATAGCCCCGAGTTCAGCTGAGTATTGGTTGGAGGCGGTGGAACGCATAATGGATTATTTGGATTTCACGGAGGAGGAGAAGTTGAAAGGGGTTATATCTCTCCTGCAGGACGAAGCATACCAATAGTGGCTTACCGTTGAAGATGGAACAGTGGCTGACCGTATTACCTGAGAGTTTTTTAGAACGGCGTTTCAAAGTAAGTATATCGAGACAAGCTATGTGGATGCGCAGCGTAGAGCATTTCTGAATCTGGAGCAAGGAAGTAGGTCGTTGGCTACGTACGAAGTGGAGTTCTTACGCCTTAGCCGTTATGCTCGGGGAATAGTGACCACAGAGTATGAACGGTGTGTTCATTTTGAAGATGGCCTGAGGGACGATCTGCGTGCTCTGATAGCACCACAGCAGGAGAGGGAATTTGCTGTGCTTGTGGAGAAAGCTAAGATAGCTGAGGAGGTGAAGCAGACAGAGAGACTGAATTGAGATAGAGATAGGGGTGGAAGTAAGAGAAATTTTGAATCATCAGGGGTAGACGGGCGTAATCAGAAAAGACCCAGGTCAGCCGAGTCGAGACGAGATGAGAGACCTGCTGCTGCAAGTCAGACACAAAAGTGTACTTGATGTGGTAAATTCCATGAAGATGAGTGTTGGGCAGGCAGTGAAAAGTCCTTTAGGTGTCGATCTACGGACCACCAAGTTAGAAACTGTCCGCAGCAATGGGGCAGTGAAGGGCTCACAGGTCAAAGGAATGCACAGCCGGGAAGAGGAGGTCAGCAGCCACAGAGAGGTCGTTGTCAAACCAATGGTGGCAATGGCACAGGACATGGTCGTGGAGCACCAGGTGGAGGTCCAGGTTATGCTGAGGCGAGGCAGCCAGCTTTGGTCAATGCAGCACGTCGCCAAGGGGACGACGACGCTCTAGATGCGAATACCAGTGTGTACTCTATCATAGTATACTAAGTGTTTTTTTTGGCTCTATAATTAGAGTTCGCAGCAAAAGCGTAGTGGTGAGACTTGGTAGTATGATTAATGGTTAGTTGCAAATTTCGAGGACGAAATTTCTTTAAGGGGGGTAGAACTGTAACATCCTGAATTTTTGGGCCCATACGTTTAATGGGTGAATAGGTATAATGAGTTAATTTGAGTATTAAGGGTTCAGAATGGGCTCGTGTTTGGTAGAAGGTTTGTAGTTAAAATTCTTGTTTGAACACTTTAGTGGAAAGCTTGTTAAGTTAGGGCATAAAAGATATTAGCTGTGTTTTAAAATACAAGATAGGCTTGTGGCCCAGTGGCAAAATGGCGCCACTAAGAGGGAAGGAAGTTGGCGTCAATTGAGGTCCAAGGTTCGAGTCGCATTACCCATCAATTGAGGAGAGTAGAGTTGGAGTCAGTTAGAATGCTTGAAATTAGGAAGAATAATTGATGGATAATGTGGATAATATGGATAATAAAGTAACTGATAAAGGAAGGAAGATGTGGTGTTATCTAGGCTTCTTCTGAAGGTGTGAATGGATTAAGATAGAGGAGAAAAGATAGGAATTATCTGCTGAGTGCAGTGTTGGTCAAATTTCCATCTCTTGGAGGGGTACCGAAATTTCCCTACTATTGGATTAGTTGTTAGTTATCAGGAAGGGCACTTCTGGGTTTTGATAGATAAGTGCCGAAATTTGCTATAAATAGGGGGGATATCTCACCAATTCCGGCATTTGAACCCTACTTTTTTCTTCATTCTTTGTGCCAAAATTCTCAGTCTCTCCCTCTGCAATTTCTGTCAACTTTCTTTCAAAAAGCCGAAACCTTTCTTAAACCATCTTTCTCTTCTTTCTTCTAAAAGTCGAAATCTCTTATTTCACTTTCTTCTTCATTTTATTCCTCTTGTGCCGATTTCTCTATAAAGCCGAAATCTCTATAGTTTTTCTCTGATTGCCGAATCTCCTCTCAAGTGTTAGTCGAATTCCCTGTGTTGAGGTAAGTGTCGACTCCTACTATTCCACTAGATTTCTTTCGGTTTTTAGGAAACAAGGCCGAATGGCCACTTGGTTTGTTAAGGCTGTCGATTGAGGCTAATATTTCTCTCTTTTTGCGTTTTGGGCGGCATTTCGAGATTTGAAGGAAACCCGATCGTTTAGATCTAAAAGCCAGAAATTGCTAGTCTCTAATTTCGGGATTTCTAGGTAAGGATTTCAATTCTCCTTAAGATGATCAACCGTTTTCTCTTCATTAGGCGTGCCTTAACCTAATGTTTCGTTACCAGCCTCTGAACAACACATTGGGCAGATAGCAACTGTGTTGACTACGGATAGCGTCGACGTAGAAAGTCTTGTTCTAATGATAATCTGGTGTGTAGATCTCTAACACACTATTTAACTATAATATATATGTGTTATGGGCTAAAAAGCCAAAAAGTGGCTGTGTGACAGTGGATAAAACCCTAAAAGGGTTAGGCAAGGATGCCAGGTACGTAATCATAGAAATCTCTATGTGTATCGAAATATATGTAAGCCTATTTTCTTAAAGATGGTATGATGTTTTCTGTGTGTATGCATAGGGTGGGATTATGATAATGAAGGGGAAGTGCATGATAGGTCACTTGGTGATCGGTGGTTAAACCACAAAATCTAAAATTAGGTCACAATAGTGATCGGTGGCTGAGCCACGTTATATTATGAGGTCACATAGTGATCGGTGGCTATGCCACGTTTAATAATTCCTGAATAATAGGAATAGGCAGTACGACTGTCGTTATGGTGTGTAGTGGATGGAGGGTTGATTGTAGAAATCCCCAAGGTGTGATGGTTGGTACCGGTTGGTGTGTAGAGGATGGAATTCTAGGTTGGGTTGGGCTATGCATCATTTATTATTTATCATGTGATTATGATTGTTGCCTTTATGTATGGGCCAGGGCTCATAATGTATTTGTGGGCCTCAGGTCATTGTGTTTCGGGATTTATACACTGAGTCTTGGTGACTCACCCTTTCATTTTCCTCTACTCTTTCAGTTGAGCAGTAGATTGTGGACATGGGAGCCGAGACGGACTCGAGGGGCCATCAAGTTATTTGTTTTTACATTTTTCGTTTTATTTTAATTTTTAGTTTTGGAATTATTGGATGTAATAAGGCCTCCATAGCTTAGGATATAAGTTGATATATGTTAATGTTTATGATCAAAGACTTATGTTTTAAAGAAATAAAAATGGGATTTTCAAACATGATTTAAATAACACCTATTTTGGAAAAATAAATTACAGAGATTTTCTACAAGTACCACTTATTTAATGAATATCTACAAAAACGACTAAGTTTTTCCAAAACCATTCCAAGCAAAGTTTTTAATGTTAAACCCATAGCATACTAGATCTGGTCGTGACGTATGGGCCGGGTTTGGGATGTTACATAAGTTACACGCACACAACTTTTTATATTTTAAAACAAAATAATTTATAAAAAAAAAATCACTTTGATGACTTATTGCTTCAATTAAGTTATTTTAAAATATGTAAACATACCAATAGTCAAAATTAAAATTTCCCCAATAGTCAAATGTCAAAACTATTTTTTTTATTGCTTTATAGACTCTGAAATAACCCAAAATAAGATTGTCTTAAAAATACAATAAAAAACCGAAAATCTTAATTTTTGACTCTTTTTTTTGTTCCAAAACCATATATATCAAAACCAAACAGAAATAATGTAGTGGTTCAAGGCCAAATAATTAACAAATACATGTATTCATAATTTTGGCATGGATAAAAAAAAACCAAAATAATTCACGCATATACATGTATTCATAATCAAATAGAAAAACTTACCCTGATTTACATGGTAAATTTAAAGTTGTATTTATGATTAAATAGATATTCACATGAATACTTGAAAAATAAAACTTTAAGTCAATATATCTCAGAAATAAAATTATAATAGTTGGCATATCTCACAATTCATACAATAAATCATCATAATTTAACCAAATATTTGGAACGGTAAGATGCCAAAACTTAATATTATAGAACCAAACTATTTAAACACATAATATGATTAACATCAATTTGCATCAAAATCGAATTTCATCATAATTAAACCATAAAAATATAACCCTGATCGACTTGCCTTACATATCCCAAGTAAATCCAAATTCAAAATATATGCTTAAACTGAATAGTATGAGAAAAATAAGCATATAAACTCAATAATAAATAATATATCCTATCAACTATATATTGAATTCAAGAATTAATGATTATAAAAATTGAATTCAATTGTACAATTGTTGAACCGGATTTGAATTAAAAAACGATTATAATGAAACCCTAAAATTGAATCGATAAAAAGAAAATTAAAACTAACAAATATTACCATCAATCTTAAGGATTCAACATATATAATGAATTCATTGATAAACAATCGGTATATAAGAGACACTTTACCTGAAGCAATTTCTTTTACCAACCATATATCATCATGTAAAATCCTGAACGTAATTACTAAAGTGTCTCCAAAACAATATATATATAACTGTAAAACAAGCGATTAGCGATTAACAACCTATCTATTGATATAATCAAATATATATCATAAAAAGTTTCTAATGAACCCAAACCTACATAGCTTTTTAAATATTTATTAAAATTGTATAAACAACATAAAATCCTCAATTTTTTTAATTCTCAATTAAAACTGTAAATCTTTACAGTTATACGAAAATTAAAAACTTAAAACTTTATTTAAAACTTTAAAATTTTATTTAAAGAATTAAAACCCAAAAATTTATTAAGAATATCAAATATTCAACATAATATATAATTAAAATATCAAATCCATAAAATTAAAAAAGAAAAATGAATCAATCCAAAAATAATAAAGAATCAATTCATTCTCAATGATTCAACATGACAAGGCTCTGATACCACTTGTTAGATTTGTAAAAATAAATCTAAAATAAAACTTAATAAACCAGGATCTATCATATCAAATCATCAAGAATAAATGAAGAATAAAACTAAATGTGGAAGCATACCTGAATCCATGAATTCCTTAAAGTTTTACTGAATCTTGGGGATTTGATCTTCCAAATTAGCACACAAGAAATTCAGAGAATATTTGCTCTCTCTTTCCTAATGATGGGATATTAGAAAAGATATCTTGTGTATGATTTGGGGACCATAACCCTAATATTTATAACCTTGGCATATTAGTTCTAACCAAATTCTAATTAGCCCATCATTAATTAGAATTTGATTAGAAGAGTATCTACACATATTTGACCCATACTTTATTTAATAATTAAAAGCCCAATAAAATTCTAACCAAATTAGATTACTTTTAATTTGGGCTAACCTAAAATGATAATAAATAATAACATGTAATTATCCTTATTATATATGTGATGTCCAAATTTTCCAACATAAGATACTCTGGAAGAAAAAATTCGAATGATAGTTGAATTCAAAGTTCGAATGATAGTTGATGTGTGCGATGTAGCTGAGGCATTGCTTCTAGTGTATGAGAAGGCAGAGGCTGAAGGAAGGTACATATGCATGGCTCACTTGACCAACCCACGTGACCTTGTTGATAAACTCAGAAGTATATTCCCTCAATACGATTATCCTCAAAGGTACATCTCTTGCTGCAGCAGAATCTGTATGTTATTACTATACATGGCTTGGTGTATGATTTTCTTCTTTGTGATCCTCAATCACTTATGCATTGGCAGATTTATTGAGGGAGGGGAGGAAGATATTCTTAGTTCAGAAAAATTACAGAGGCTAGGTTGGAGCTATCGGCCCTTGGAAGAAACTCTTGTGGATTCCATTGAGAGCTATAAGAAGGCTGGAATCTTGGATTAATATATAAAAATAGCCATTTGCTTATGGTATTTATATCTGTTCACTGTGTGCTCTGGTTTCCTTTAGATCGCATAGGAGTGCCCACTTGTAATCTTCTACATTTTCAAGACAATCTCAAGAACCTGCATGTCTTTAATGCTGTATTTTTGTGTTTTTATATTTTTATAATAAAATTTCAACCTAAAATATCAAAAATTTCAATACTTCAACTTAACTACTAAAGTAAAGTCTCATCTAATATTTATATAAAATTTTATAATATATCTTCCTTAACAAAATTTCCCACAAAAATCTATATATATATATATACTCATGGTAAATAGGGTATCTAATATATTTTCTTCCAATACATTTGAAAGTTATTTGGTATTTTTGTGTTTATATGTGGTTAGTGTAAAAACAGCGGTGACAGTGAAATTAGATACTGTAATGTGAGACAAAAAAAAAACTAAAGGCACTGCACTGCACTGAAAGTAAACGTCTATCCAAAGGGGCCATAAGTAAACTATTATATGTATAAATAAATTAAAACAGACAAATATCCTTTATTTAACTCTACTAATTAAATTAAAAAAATTATTAACAATGTAAAGAATAATAACTTTATATATATAAATAAATAATTGCCTTATATCTTTTAAGAGGATTTTAACTTTTTTATTTCACATCTACCAAGAGTTAATAATGATATTTTTAGTAGTTTGACTTTATGATTAAATAACTATCTAATTAATAAAACAATAATAGAAACTTAATTATATGTTATTTTAGTCTCTACATTACATACGTCCAAATGTAATACATGCACGAGCGAGATTACGGTATGGCACCAAAAAAGCTGAAGGAACTGAAAGTGTAGCTTTAGGAACTTTTTGATAGATGATTTATTAGACCCAGTGTGTCTCCATGAGGAGCACCAATACTCATTGCCAAGAAGAAGGATGGTACTATGAGGATATGTGTGGATTACTGGCAACTAAATAAGTGAACAATAAAGAATAAGTATCCACTACCGAGAATGGACGATTTGTTCAATCAGTTTCGAGGGGCGTCTGTGTTTTCTAATATTGATCTGAGATATGGGTACCATCAGTTGAAGGTAAAAGAATCCGATGTGCATAAGACCGCCTTTAGTACTCGTTATGGTCATTATGAGTTCCTAGTTATACCTTTTGGTCTGACTAATGCTCTGGCTGCATTCATATCATGAATAGGATGTTTCAGCCGTATTTGGATCAATTCATCATTGTTTATCGATGATATTCTGGTATACTCTAAGACCGAGGTTGAGCATGATGATCATCTTAAAGCGGTTATGCAGATTCTTCGATAGAAGAAGCTCTATGCTAAGTTGAGCAAGTGTGAATTCTAGTTGAAAGAAGTTATGTTTCTAGGACATGTAGTTTCTGCTGAGGGTATTCGTGTGGACCCAAAGAAGATAGAGGCTACTCTTGAGTGGAAACATCCTAAGAGTGTCTTGGAGATTTGGAGTTTTCTTGGACTAGCAGAGTATTATTGGAGATTTGTTGACGGTTTTCGCTTATTACAGCTCCTTTGACTAAGATGTTGTGTAGAATGCATCTTTCGTGTGGACTGATGATCAACAATCAAGCTTTAAGAAGCTTAAGTTGGTTTTTACTCAAGCACTTGTTCTAGTACAACCTGAATCTAGAAAAAAGTTTGTCGTGTATAGTAATGCATCTCACATTGGTCTAGGTTGTATTTTGAAAAAAAAGGGTAAAGTGATGGCTTACACTTCTAGACAACTCAAGCCGCATGAAGGCAACTATCTGACACATGATCTTTAGTTAGTTGCGGTTGTCTTCACTCTAAAAATCTAGAGGCATTATCTTTATGGTGAGAGGTGTATTATCTACACTAATCACAAAAGCCTCAAGTATCTCCTCACTCAAAAGGAGTTGAATATTAGACAACGTAGATGGGTTGAGTTGCTTAAGGATCGACTGCACTATAGAGTATCATCCTGATAAGGTCAATGTGGTAGCTGATGCTCTCAATTGAAGGTCAATGATCGAGTTGAGGGCAATGTTTATTCGCCTAAGTTTGTTTGAGGTTGGTGGGGTATTGGTTGAGTTGCAAATTAAGCTAACTTAGGTTAATGGGATTCGAGATAAGCAGCTTCTGGATGAGTCTCTGGTTATTCGAGATCAGCAGATCGAAGAGGGTAAGACTTCAAATTTTGGGTTTAATAGTGAGGGTATTCTATGTTTCCAAGGTCAAGTTTGTATGTCGAATTATGTTGATTTGAGGCAGACTATTCTGCGGAAAGCACATAGTAGCCCTTATGCTATGCATCCCAATGGGAGAAAGATGTATTGTGATCTCCGGGAGTTTTATTGGTGGCCTGGTTTGAAACGAGAGGTGAGTAACTTCGTATCTCGGTGTCTAACGTGTCAGCACGTTAAGGCTAAGCACTAACTTCCCTCTGGTTTGTTACAACATGTTAAGATTTCGTTGTGGAAATGAGAACGGGTAACCGTGGACTTCGTTAGCGGGTTGCCCTTGACACCCATTAAGAAGGATTTTGTATAGGTCATCGTGGATCAATTGACCAAGTCTATTCACTTTCTTCTGGTTCGGACGACTACTCGTTATAGAAGTTAGCTAAGTTGTACATCTCCGAGATAGTTAGACTTTCTGGGGTTCCTATATCGATTATCTCAAATCGAGACCCTTATTTCACATCTCAATTTTGGAAGAAACTACATGAGGCTTTGGGTACTCGGTTGGACTTCAGTACAACATTCCATCCGCAGACTGATGGGCAGTCCGAGAGGGTGATTCAAGTTTTGGAGGATATGCTTCGGGGTTGCGTGATAGAGTTCCGTGGTAGTTGGGAAAAGTTTCTTCCTCTGGTCGAGTTCACTTATAATAATAGCTATTAGGCTAGTATTCAGATGGCACATTATGAGGCTCTGTATAGTTATAAGCATCGCACTTTGCTATATTGGGTTGAGTTGGGTTAAAGGAAAATAATGGGTCCAAAGTTGGTTAATGAGACCGAGGAAAAAATTAGACTAATTTAAGATTGACTTAAGGCAGCATCTGAAAGACGTAAGTCCTATGTGAATCTTAAGAGATACTGAGTTTGTTGTGGGAGATCGGATTTTTCTTAAGGTATCTCCATGGAAAAAGGTTCTCAAATTTGGATGTAAGGGTAAGTTGAACCCTAGTCACTTCAATATATATTATTTTAATATAACAATATATTCTTCAAATTTAGTAAAATATATTTTTTAGTATAAGGATTATTTCTCAAAAAAATTAAATATTTTAACTCAAAAAAATATTTCTCAAATCATATATATAATGTATAAAAGAATATATATATATATATATAGAGAGAGAGAGAGAGAGAGATTATAAGTGGCAGGGTTCTTTAGTCAACACATGATAATTATAATATTAAATTAATAATTTAGATCTACTGTTAATCACAATGTATAATAATTTCAAATATGTTTAGGAAAAATATTTTTTGGAAATAATAATATGTTTTAAACTATAATAAATATACAAAAAAGTCTAGAATATTGCACACTATTTTACCTTCCATTCACTCATTTGTTGTAATTTATTATTATTATTATATATTTTTTAATATTTATTATTTTTTAAAAATGATAACAATTAGCTTCAAAAATTATTTATACGTAAGAAAAATTAAAGATGAATATTTAAATAAAATTGATATAAAAATTAATTTAGGAAAGTTATTAAAAAGTTGACAACATTTAACCTCAAAAATTACATTTACATATGTAAAGAAAGAAAACAAAAGAAATTTTAAATTAAAAACAATGATTTAATATTTTTGTATACCTTTAACGTTCAAACTTGCAAGAAATAGAGTATGAAAAAAAATGATAGCAGAAGTGGATTTTTTTTGTCAAATTGCGACAACCACGATAAAAACAATGGACAACAATAAATATTTATACAATTTGATTTTTGTACTTTTTAGCTTGTAAAACCAGTTATAGAAAATATATATACTCTTAAAAATAATGTTTCTTATTGAATAGATAAGTGCTCAATTCCTTGATACAAGAGATTTAGTATAATTGATCAAATGCAATCATTCCATGATATTCAGCACAACCTAAAGATTTGTTTCAATCAATTGTCAATCTTTCAAATAAGGTAAATTATTGTTTTATCATAGTGACGGTAAAAATAGGCACTGCCATTGACACATTGCAACAATTTTAAATATATCAACAATTTTTTCTCACTGTTATAGAAAATAATAATTTAATAATAAATAGATTAAATTCGAAAATAAAATTATACTTAAAAAAGTTATAAATTGGTAGGATAAATTTGGTAACCATTTCATTTTCTTAAGTGTTAATATTTTTCATTCCATGCTCAAAATGAAAGAAAAAACACACATATAATATTTTATGTATAATTTTAAATTTTAAATTATCCAAGTCCAATTAAAAATTCAAAAAGATATTTTGATCAACCAATAAACATTTAAGCGGAGGGATTCTCTTCTCTACTAGAAGACATCAAACAAAGAGGTTCCATGGAGGGTGCACCTATTGGTAGGGGTAGTCTTTCTATTAACCATTTGTTTTTTTACAGACAATTGCATTCTTTTTGGAGATGCCTCATTGGAAGGGGCGAGATCGGTCCACGAAGTCATCAAAGAGTATGAACGAAATGCAGGACAACGGGTGAACTATGACAAATCCCTAATCTATTTTGGTGCTAATGTTAGCGACAAGGATAAGGAGGAAATTACAGAGCTGTTGGGGGTTCGAGTGGCGACTAACCCAGAAAAGTACCTAGGTTTACCAGTGATGGTGGGCAGACGTAAGACATGGGCTTTTAATTCGTTCATCGACAGATTCAGGAAAAGAATTGAGGGCTGGAGTCTTCGCTATCTATCCATGGGTGGAAATGAAGTTTTTATTAAATCTGTTTTACAGGCCACTCCCATCTATGCAATGCAGTGCTTCCTATTTCCGAAAAAATTATGTGATAAGCTTGAAATCATTATGAATAGATTTTGGTGGGCTAGTAATAAAACGTTAAGAGGAATACGTTGGAGCTGCTGAGATATGCTCTGCTTACCGAAATGTGATGGTGGGATGGGTTTTAAAAATTTGTTTCTGTTCAATAAGGTGTTGCTTGCTAAACAGGTGTGGCACATTATCACTCAACCTCTTTGCTTATTAGCCAGAGTTTTAAAAGCCAGGTATTATCCGTTTTCTGATGTGTTAAATGCTAAAGTTAGTTCTTACCCATCTTTTACTTGGCGTAGCATTTGCAATGCTAGAGAGTTGATTGTGGAAGGAATGGTATGGCGAGTGGGCTCGGGAGAACTGGTAAATATCTGGAACAATCCTTGGCTTCCTGGAATAGAGCATAACAGAATATCAGGTTATGACATTAATACAAGGTGGATTACAGTTAATCAGCTTATGGAGGTCAATAACTTTACCTGGAATAGGGAACTGATTGGTGAGCTTTTTGATGAAGGTACGGCTTCCAGAATCCTTTCTATTCCGATTTCTGTTGGTAGCAAAGAAGATACTCTAGTGTGGAAATATGAGGGCTCCAGGGAGTATACTGTTAGAAGCGGGTACAGAGCTCTAACTACTATCCTAGGGCATTTCAAAAATTACAGAGTGGAGGATGATTACAAAGCTTTTTACAAAGCTTTTTGGATGCTAAACATTCCTAGCAAAATAAAAATTCATAACTGGAGATTGGTAAACAACATGATTCCCCATTACGGTAATCTGTCTAAAAGAAAGCTATCTGTGGAATCGGTTTGCCCTTTGTGTAAGGAAGCACTGGAAGACTCAAGCCATCTGCTGTGGCATTGTAGCTTGCTGCGCTGTGTGTGGACGTATTTTCAGATACCTTTTCTGGGCCTTGATGACTCCTATGGACCTCAGAAGAATTTCGCTCGGCTTTTCGTCGCAGCTGAAGAATACCAAAGAAAAGTTATTGCAATTTCAACATAGAGTCTTTGGTATCGAAGAAATAAGCTAATTCATGAAGGGGTTAAATTTCAGCTACAAGAAGTTCTGGGTTTCATTAGTGGCTATGTAACAGAAACAGAGCTAGCGCGCAAAAATCTACAACCACATGTCAGACCTATTTTGGAAGAATTATGGCGGCCTCCAGAGGATGGTTTCATTAAGATTAACTTCGATGCATCATACCAAAGCAAGGAGAAACTAGCTACAACTGCAGTTATTGCTAGAGATGAAATAGGAGCCATTTTAGGAGCAGAGACTTATCTTTTTGAGGATACTGCGGATCCATTTGTGGCAGAAGCTCGGGCATGCGAAAGGGCCGTTCTTTTTGCGAAAGACAGGAGATACCGTAGATTGGTAGTGGAAGGCGATGCATTGTCTGTCATCAAATGTATTAAGAGAAGGAATCATGATAATTCGATGCTCAGATCGATAACCCAGAACATTAATCAATTAGGTTTGAACTTTGAAGAAATTTCTTACCGATATGTGCCGCGTTCAGCCAATGGAGTGGCCCATGCTTTGGCAATCGAAGGGAGAAGAAGCAGGTTCTCTGGGTGTTGGGGCGACGATCTTCCAGAATCGGTGAAGGCGCTTGCAGTGAAGGAATCAAGGGTTCTGGGTAACGAAGGGGTTTTTTGAGAAGCTTTGTTCTAGGAGAAGGTTCCCTGAATCTCCAGATGCTGCTTAAGCGTTGTGCAAAGCTGTTGAAGTTTTTCATTTCTTTGGCAATTTCCTCTGATGAGAAGGCTCTTGGCTGATGTATCGTCTTGTTGAAGATGAAGGGTTTGGGCTCATCTTTTATGGTTTCATTTATTATCTTTTATTTTCCCAAAGTTCTTTATTTGGTTGTTGTTGCCAGTTTTCTTTTCCTGTTTTGTCTTTTCGGCTACAGTTGTTTTGTTTTGTTGGTTTTTGTGAGCCTGAATTAATATAATATCAGCCTAATTTTTTCAAAAAAATTTATGTTGTTTAAATCGGATCAAATTTTTCGGTTGAACTAATTAGATCAGGAATCTATTAAGGTTCTATCCGATTAGAGGGGTTAGATTGATTGGCTTACGAACTAATACGAACTGATTGAATTGGGTTAAAAAATCGGTTGACTTGATGATTGAATCGATTGAACTAGTTTTCTCTATTTTCTTAATTTTTTTTTATAAATGTCTAATAATTTATTTAATCAAATTAGATAAATTGATTAAAATAGTTAAATCGAAAAATGGTAATCTAATTGATTCAATTTACTTAACCAATTCAGTAAACATTGCAAAATCCAAGCAAACTAACAATATTATAATATAGCCGCAGTCAAAGATGTATTTCCTTGCATCTAAGCAGTGCGAGGGAAAAGAGAACTAAGCGTATCAATTATTGGAATAGCATGCACTATACATCATATATATGCAATGTACTGAGTCAACTATCATAAACGTACCAATACCACATTCAATTTCCCAATACTTCATTCAGCATCAATACCTTTTCATTTTATTGTTTCTGTAGTATTACTTATTTTTTAAACCTACATTTTTGTGAAGCAAGCAAAAGATAAATTGAATGCTAGGTCAATTGTATTATATCAATAAAGAAGGGATTAGGACAATCCAAATCACCTTATTTTGTGTAATCTAATCACGAGTTGTATTTATTTCAGAATAGAAAAAAAAAAAAAAACCAAACACACAAACAAGCATTCAAGCTTAAAATATACATCTGGTCCAATAGCTTCCGGAGAGTATTAGCGCGGAGTCTACTTGCTAAAGAGTAAGATTTGGATTAATAGAGCCAAGCAAAGCCTGTGTACTACCATACATCTGGTCCAATAGCTTCCGGAGAGTATTAGCGCGGAGTCTACTTGCTAAAGAGTAAGATTTGGATTAATAGAGCCAAGCAAAGCTTGTGTACTACCATGAGCGTAGTTGAGACTTTTGGGTCATATCTCTCTTAAAATAGTAAATTTCTAATTTAGATTATTTATAATTTATAAAAATTTAAATTAGTAACGATAAAATTATATTTAAGTTCCTCAAAATGATAAAAATTTGATTTAACTTTTTAAAAATTATAAAAATATAAATTATTAAAATGATAAAATTATATTTTTACCATAGTAAAAAAATACAATTTAATTCTTACCCTTGAAAAAAATTTCAAAGTTCCGCCATTGCTTTGAATGCTATTTTTCAAGTGGGTCACTTATATTTATAGAAGAGTAAACCCTAATATATGTTAAAAAACCAGAAATGAATGATTATCCATTCTTAGTCTTTGTTTATTTAAAATTAAAGGAAAGATGAAAATTAAATAATTAAAGGAGAAGATTGGTCGTAAAGCATGGTGGAAAAAGAGAATAAAGGAATCAAAAGCATGGAAATAAATCAAAGTGCAAAAAGCAGCATAATAGTAAGTAATGTATATCCATTTTCATTTTATTTATGGTTTGCGAGTTTGGCGCGCCGAATTCTTTGCGCGATCCATGGCTGAGAGTCTCCCAAAAAATGCGCCATTTCATCCCTCACGAGTCACGCCTCCCTTTTTCATCGCCAAAACATGAATCCCAGTTTCCGCCAATTAGCACCCCCACAAAATCATCATTCTCTCTTTCCCATTGACCGAGGAGGTTTTTGTATGAAAGAATTAAGGCACAACTTTTTCTAATCCATTAATTTGCGCATTGGTCCTACTATTTTCCATTCTTGTCTTAATGTTTTATGCTTCACTGATTTGGAATCTGTTTTTATTACTAAACTTTCATTTTCTCTTCTCGAGGAAAATAATAACAATGACCTTTTGGCTTCACAACAATCTATGTTATCAGTGTTACTAATTGGAAATATCAAGTAATTTAGCTCTACCTTGTCAAAATAGATAAATGTCCACAAATTTGTTAATGTAGTGATTAAGTTACAAATTAAGAATATGGTTATGAATTTTAATTATTAAATTAATCGTAAATTTTTTTATCAAACAATAAGATCGAAAATATTTATGTATAATGGTGTTACTTTGTATAATAATTGAATTAATATAATTGAAATTTATCCGAATTATGGATAATAATAGAAATTGCATAAAAATAATAATTGGATTGGTATCTCAATAGGAGTTTCTAGTGTGGTTAGGTGTAGACTTCTAAGAATTAGTAAGAAACAACACCCCCCAAAAAAAAAAAAAAAGAAAAGAAAAAGAAAAAACACATGAAGCTGAAAGAAAATAGGGATTGGAGGAGTAGGGTAAAAGCAAGTAATAATATGGAAAAATAATGTGAAGAAAGGGTATGAACGGAAATGATTCCAAGTCGTCAACTCAATTCAATTGATGTTGAAGCAAAGCAACTAATCAGCAGCCATTATATCCTCAAGATCAAGGTGTTGACATGTACTATAACAGGATGTCTGAACTTCCTTATTTTTCTATTTCTTTAATCCTTGAAAAGGAAGATTTTAAACAACAATAAAGAATAGTGATTCTCGGCTTAAAAAGCCTGATTTTGCGCTATTGAGATTTGGGCACCTATATTGTATAAGCATTCGCTCCTATAAATGGCCATGCAATTGTTGAATTATACCTAAGTAAAAAAAAAAAAAAAAAGCAATCAAGTAAGCAAGTTTCAATGGCAAAGGCAACCATTCTCTTGATTTTCTTGTGTTCACTGGGATTGCTACTGCTTGGGGGTGTTGGAGTGGAAGGAAATCCGAATTATAGAGATGCACTTCAAAAATCCTTTCTCTTCTTCCAAGGCCAGAGATCAGGCAAGCTGCCTGCCAATCAGAAAGTTTCATGGAGGTCCAACTCTGGTCTTTCTGATGGCTCCCTTGACCATGTGCGTATTCTCACTTTCATTTTTGGCATCCGTATATAGTCTACAATGAAAATAACAAGTTTCATTTTGTGTCGAATTCAGGTAGATTTGACTGGTGGCTACTACGATGCTGGAGACAATGTGAAATTTAACTTCCCAATGGCATTCACCACCACAATGCTTTCATGGGGTACACTTGAATATGGAAAGAGAATGGGTCCCCAGTTACAAGAGGCAAGAGCAGCTATCCGTTGGGCGACTGACTATCTCCTCAAATGTGCCAATTCCAAGCCCGGAAAGCTCTATGTAGGTGTGGGTGACCCCAATGTGGATCACAAGTGCTGGGAGCGGCCTGAGGACATGGACACTGTTCGAACTGTGTACTCTGTCTCATCAAGCAACCCTGGCTCTGATGTTGCTGGTGAAACGGCTGCGGCATTGGCAGCTGCCTCCTTAGTTTTCCGAAGGGTGGATCCAAAATATTCGAGGTTGCTGCTGCAAACAGCAAGGAAAGTTATGGCGTTTGCCATCCAATATCGTGGTGCTTACAGTGACTCACTTGGATCAGCAGTCTGCCCGTTTTACTGCTCATATTCTGGATATAAGGTAAGATGCGCTTTCTTTTGGCTGTGAACTGTTAGCACTGGATGGCATCCCAGTCCAACAATATACTTAAAATTTTCTACTAATGGTTGCAGGATGAGTTGCTATGGGGTGCAGCATGGTTGTTTAGAGCAACAAATGATGCTTATTACTATAATTTCTTGAAAACATTGGGAGCTGATGATCAACCTGACATCTTCAGCTGGGATAACAAATATGCTGGTGCTCATGTTCTTCTATCCAGGGTATTTAACATTATATTTTTCAATCCAATTTCTCTACATTGTAGTGAAAATTTTTGTACTCCACAAATATTGTTTAAAGGGTGACAGCATATCAAATAGTCTTATTTAAGTTTTTTTTTTCTTTGCTTTAATTTTTTACAGATGGCATTGTTGGGCAAAGATAAAAATTTCGAGCAATTCAAACAAGAAGCTGAAAGCTTTATGTGTAGGATCTTACCCAATTCTCCTTATTCAACTACCCAATACACACAAGGTGATTTGAACAATTTTATGTATTACTCCCCATCAATAATTAAGAAATGCTTGCTGTGTGTTAGATTTTGAATTGAATATAATTTTGAAAAACAGGTGGTCTTATGTACAAGTTACCTGAAAGCAACCTTCAATATGTAACATCCATATCTTTTCTACTTACCACATATGGCAAGTACATGAAAGCTAAAAAGCAGACATTTAACTGTGGCAGCCTCTTCGTCACTCCAAATTCACTAATCGGACTTGCAAAAAGACAGGCAAGAGATGCTTCAATTCTTTCTTAATGCCAAGAACAATGAATTAATCAATTTTATGAGATTCTGAAGCTGAATACCGTGGGAATTGCAGGTGGATTACATACTAGGAGAGAATCCAATAAAAATGTCGTACATGGTTGGGTTTGGTCGGAATTTTCCCAATAGAATTCACCACAGGGGTTCTTCATTGCCGTCGTTGGCAAAACACCCTCAAAGCATTGGATGCGACGGTGGTTTCCAGCCATACTTCTACTCATCGAACCCCAATCCCAACATTTTGGTTGGAGCTATTGTTGGAGGTCCAAATCAGAACGATGGATTCCCAGATGATCGATCTGATTATTCACATTCCGAGCCTTCTACTTACATCACTGCTGCATTGGTTGGACCATTAGCATATTTTTCTCATTAAGATGTAAATTGTTTTTGGAATCAGACTAAATCTCTCAAATGATTGATTATAGCTGGGACAAATGTTTAAAGTTGTTTGTTTTTCTTTTTAGATTCAGAATACTACCAAAACAAATTAATTAAGATATATAACGCTCTGTTTATTCTCATTACTGCTCTTTTTGTTTCTTTTTAATTTTGTAACATTGAAACATGTAGTCAAACTTGTATCCTTGAACCCTGAACTCAAAGTTCAATTTTTAAATCCCAAACCATGAACTTTGGTGTTCGGGGTTCAAGGTTTCAGGGCTTGAGTTCAAGGTTTGGTGTTTAATATAAAATAATTAACAAAATTATGTGTCACTGATATGAAAAAAATTTCATAAAAATTACTATTTTTTTTTTAAAAATTGGTTGCACAAAGTTAAAAAATATTAACTTATAATAAAAAACAAAATAATTAAAATTTATAAAAGAATAAAATTTGTTTGTTTATAACTTAAAAAACTAATTATTTTAAGTAATTTAATTAAAGTTAAATTAAGTTGGAGAAGATTTAGATGGGTGTAGAATAATATTTTGTAATCTTTAAAATTTAATGACATTGCACTATTTTATTGGTGCCTAAAAACTATACTTTTTAGAATGATCCTAATATAATTTGTTCCCTAAAAATAAATGTAAAAGTAAATATAAAAGAAAGTAAAAAAAATATTTGGTCATCCAACTTTACAAAAAAAAAGCTCATTTTATCCTTTTATTTAATTTTTTTATTTTTTTTAACTCTTAAATTTGTGATATTTATCAAATTATGGAGTTAATGTGAAATTTTTTACTATAAAAACTAATAATATAAGGAGAGAAAAAGGTGAATTGTACATAATCCCCTTATTCCCATCATATTATCCAGTTAGGCTATCAATTGTTTAGATGTAAGGGACCAGAAAAATATTTATGGGAATAAAAGAGGATAATTGCATCAAATGATCTTATGGTTCACGTAGTCATCAGTTTTTGTTTGAGCGAATCTCATTACATATCCAAATTACAAGTTGAATGATAACAGGGTAAAGTGGTCTTGTAAATTGATTGATTGTGACTTTATAAAAACTTAAAATTGAATCTCAAATATGGATATGATTCCGCGTTAGTTGAGTTAAAATTATTGTTGTTGTAATAATAAGTAAAAGTCAAATATGATTTGAGGGTGTTTAAGTATGTATTATTTGAAAATTAGGGGTCTTAATAAAAATTGTATAAAAAACATAAATATTATGTTTGATATTGTCCTTGAATTGTCATTTTTTCTTTTTATGTTAAAAGAGCATTAATTTCAAAATTGCAAAGAAATCAAAAGAAAAAAAGAGTCTCGGACTAACTTGAAAGTTAAAGAAGATTTACTTGAATTTAGCTTGTGATGTGTGATTCTGGGATTCTGGTGTTACGTATTTTGGAATTGTAGTTTATGTTCAGATACCTGCTTGCTGTTGTGTATTTCATTTCATTTGATTAATAACGTATTTCCAGCAAGATGGTCTAACACTGCTAATGAGCTGCAGGAAGAAGTAAGCCCCAAGTAAAATAACTAAAGGCAAGGACCAGCATCATTTAAAAGGTCCTTGATATTTATTTTTGGTTAGGAAAGAGGAATCAGGTCAGAAGATTAGGTTTCAAAAGTAAGAAAATCATCTTCTATGAGTGGGTGTAAGCTTTGGACTACAAATTATGTTGGAATCTAGGAAAATATCTTGGCTCCACAAAAGGGTGAATAAAATGACACCACCTTTTTTTGTTGAAAAAATTCGATTTGAACTAGCGGGTAGAAAGCCAATATACTAACCCCAATTGGAAGACTAATGCTGGTGAAGTCTAGAATTGTGATAATCCCTTCCTATTACATGCACTGTAAGAAACTCTTGTCTAGCGTTTATAACTCCATTGATCACATTAATAGGAATTTCCTTTGGGATAGATCAAAAAACCATACCAAGCATCATCGTGTTAGCTGAATGAGTACAAAATCCAAAAGAGATGAAGGCCTTGACATGAAACAAATGAAAATGTAAAATCAAGCTCAACTCTTAAAACTTTGTTGGAAACACATCCATACCCATGAAGTTTTATGAGCAAAACTTCTCAAAGCCAAACACTAGAATGGCTCAAATCCGCCCTTTAATTCATCTCACTTGCATGCTCTTAGGAGCATCAAGACCAGTTTTGTAAAAGGAATTAGATGGGTTACTAAAGATTAATTTTGGATGAACTTGTGGATTAACAATTTTACTAGGCTTGGTCCTATTTGCCCTTTGATCCAAAGTCCTCTCAATAAGGGTGAGGATGCTCTTATGGTTAGTGAGTTTTGCGACTTGCCTTCCTCCATCTCTTTCCCCTTTCCTACTAATATTGCGTGCAGTATCATGGCCATCCCATTTTCGGTTTTTGAGAATGGAACTATATGTGTTGGAATTTTTACCTCCAATGGGACCTTTTCTCTTAGCTCTACCTATCACTTGGGGTTTGATCTTTTGCACCCATCCTTTGGCGTTTCGAAGGATTGGAATAGATATGGAAGCTTCACCTTATCCCAAAACTCTCTTCTATTTTCCTTTGGGAAGTTGGCAAAATTCTTCGTACGAAGGCATTGCTTTGTTTAAAGTATGGAGATTGTTGGTTCTTATCCTTTATGTAACATTGAATCAAAAACTCTAATATTTCCAAGGACTGCCCTACTGCTATCAGTTTATGGAGGAAACTTTTTATTCCCCCATCCTTGTCTAGCTCCTTTCGTAACGCTTATTAAATTTTCAATTCCCTAGATGAGACTTTTCCAGGAATTCTATTCATAAATCCGGTAAGAAAAATTAATTTTGGTGGATTTATTTATTTTTGGAATGTTTGGAAGCCCTTAGATATATTTTAGAGTTTCAAGTTTATTCGGGTGTAAATACAAATTGAGGGGCAAAATGATAATTTGACACTAAAGGTATTTTAGTTATTTGAAACCTAAATATAATTAAATATTAGTATTTATGAGAGTGTGTGATGAGGAGGAATTTTTTGGATAATTATGAGCCCTTTTTACATTGAAAATCTTGTTATGGCCACATATTTTAGTAGTAGTAATAGTAGTAATAATGTATTATGACACAATTGGTATGTCAATAAGGTTAGTAAGCCAACTTAGTTGATGAAGACATTGTTTAGTGAGAAGATAGCGAAACTTGCCTTATGGCATAGCACTAATATGCATAGTGAGGGCCCTAAGTGAAATGGTGTTCGATGAGACATACTTTAGTACAACTTAGTATATTGGTGTTTGGTTAGAACCATTGTCCAAAACGTATTTCATTGAAATTATCAAGGGTGAACTTTCTAAAATTTGATAATGAAAATGAAGTGCTGAGAAATATGTGTGTAAATCATATAAATATTTCTCTCCATATTGTGATGTTTATGTTCATTATAGTGACTCACTCAAGTGATTTGTGTTTTGGTTGATAGATAGCTTGTAACTTCATTTTAGTTCTTTATGATTATTCTTTATTTTGAGTAATGTAAGTTTCATGTTTTATTTTCATTAGTTCTGACTAAGATTTATACTTAACACACTGTTATTTCTTGCGCGTAGGTTTATTTTGATCTAGAAGCTCGACTCACCTCGAGTACCTCGACTCACACCATTGTGAGACTACGACAGTATGAAATGTTTGTATTTGTGCATTTGATTCCTAGTGCCATGTACTATAGGGTCCTTAGTCTTAGCATAAATATGTTCGTTTTATATTCCTCTTGGTCTTGTATTAGAATGTGGCATTTATTTTATTTTATTTTTTGTTTTTTTTGTGGTATGGTTGTTGACTTGAGCCTTGAGTAACTATGACCTTAATTTGGGTAGCATGCTTGCATATTTACTCCTTTTGATGTGAGTAACGTTTTGAATATTTATTAAACTTGTTTAGAATGAATTTACGAAGTCTTAGCATGTTCCGACATCATTTCGATGATTTCATGTTGTAATGTATGGTTGAGAATGTTTTGGAAAAGTGATTTGAAGGGTGATTTGTAATGTTTTTGGGTTAAAAGGAGGGGTGACATTGAGACTTTCAGCTTTGCATTGTCGTAATATTCTTCCGTGATGTCACGACTACACTTTTACCACGTCACAACCTCACCCAGCTAACAAGTGATGTTGCAACGTCAAATATTCCATGTCACAACCTTGCACGCTCTCCTAGTATTTTGCCCCACTACACTATTTTGATCCGTTATGCTTTCTAATAGAATTTAAATGGTTTTTAAGTTTTAAATTTGAATTTATCTACTTTTTATGATTTTATAAAAAATGTTTTAAGTTTTAAATTCTTAATTCACAATTGGGCCTTTGAAGTATATATATTTTCCCACTTTGGTACTTAAAATTTTTTTGTCCCAATTTAATACATAAAGTATCAACCATTTCTTAATTTGGTACCTAAAGTATGCCTCTATTATATTTTTTAGTCCATTTTTTTTATAGAAGTTAAAAAAAATATTATAACCAATCAGAAAGTGTCACGTGACATATATATGTAAAAAAACAAATATTTTATTTTATTAAATGTATATACACGTTAAAATATAAAAGATTAAAATAAATATATAAAAAATTAGAAAAAAATACATAAAATATAGAAAAATATTTAAATTATAAAAATAAAATTTAAAAAAAGATAATTGAAAATAAATTGGTTGAAAGTAATAATATTATTACAAAAATGTAAAAAATTGTAAAAGTTATAAAAAACTTTTAAATTTTTAAAAACAAAAGCTTAATTTTTTTATAAAATTCTAAAATATATAATTCTAAAATTCTAAAAATATATTTTAATTCCTTTTTTTTTTTGCAATTACTTGAAATTTAAAAATTTTTTTAAAATTTTTATATATTATTTTGACTTTTTAAAATATATAATTATAGGTTTTAGAATTTTATAAAAAAATATTTTTAAACTTTATTTTAATATATTATATATGATTTTTTATATTTTTAATCAATATAATACATAATATTAAAATAATAATAAAGGACACGTTATGTATTCTAATAGTGTCACGTGGCTGATCAACGCCGGTCAAAAAAATATTGTATATATTATGTTTACTAAAAATGTAACAAAAAATCATATATAAATATATAAAAAATTTAATAAAAAATTTAATATATTTTTTATAAAATTCTAAGATATAGAATTATAAATTTAAAAAAAAGGCAAAATAATATATAAAATTTGAAAAATATTATAAAATTAAAAATATATATATTTAAATTTCAAGTAATTTTAAAAAATTGAAATTTAAATACCTTTTTAGAATTTTAGAATTTATATATTTTATAATTTTATAAAAAATTATTTTTGAAAATTTTTAAAAAATTACAATTTTTTTACCTTTTTTGTAATAATATTGTTAATTTCAACAAATTTATTTTCAATTATTGTATTTTTTTGTAAATTTTATGTTTATAAATTTTTTATAATTTACTTGTTGTTTTTTCTAGATTATATATATTTTCTGAAATTTTTTATATATTTATTTCCATTTTATATTTTTTAATGTTTATATACATTTAATAAAATATTTTTTTACATAAATACGTCACATGGAGTTTTGTGATTGGCTATAAGAGTTTTTTTAATGTCTATCAAAAAAAGACTAAAAATATAATGGACGCATACTATAGATACTAAATTAGGGTAAAAAAACTTAAATACCAATGTTCAAAAGTAAAATCATAAATTAAGTTTTTATATTATAAAGCTCTTAAGTTTGTAATATGTTGATATTATAAAATTTTGACATGTGGCAATGAATGAAAGTAAGCATTTAAAGTTGCAATATAAGCTCCTTTGCCTGTTTTATATAAATTTTAATGGTGTTTCTGCAAATCATATTTTTAAGCAGCCTTCTAGGAGTTACTGCTCATTGCAACATGTATGTCCTTGGGAAGATTTTCAGAGGGAGAGGATGCAACGCTCATGAATACCTTTGATTTAAAGACACCTATTTTGCTGCGAGTTACCATCGCATGCGTGTTGCATGGGACATGCACAGAGGGCGATTGAGACGATATGAAGTTAGATGTAAGGGACAAAAATCGGTCAGAGATAGAGTGGGTTGGGTTGGAAGATTGAGGTGTAGGGATAATACTAGTAGTAATGGGTACAGAAGGTAATTGTTGAGTTGATTGATTGGAGGGATGGGTTTGAGGACAAGTTGATGACAAGACAAGCAGTTTTGAGCTGGGCACTGGTGGAGATGGAGAAAAAGTAGGTTTTGAGGTTATGGCTTTAAATGGAAACATTGTTTCATGAAAGGTGGCATGGCGTGTGACATACACTCTACCAAAGGAGTCTAGACACCGGTAGCCTTTATGAAATGATGAGTAACTTAAGAAGGTGCAGGGTGTTGACGAAATTGTAACTTGTGAGTGTTGTAGGGTGGCAGGTTGGGAAAGCAAAGGCAACCAAAGATACGTAGGAATGTATAGTTGGGTTGAACATTGAATAATTTTTCATAGGGTGAGACGTTGTTGAGAGGTTGGGAGGGCAATCTGTTGAGCAAGTAAACTGCACTAGCAAATGCATCATTCCAGTAAGTCAAGGGCATAAAAGCATGTGCTAGCATAAATAGACTTGTTTCGACTATCTATCTATGTTTTCACTCAACTAGGCCATTTTGAGCTAAGGTATAAGGACATGTAAGGCGATGCACAATCCCTTGCTGAGAGAGATACATTTTCAAGGCTTGGAATTCTCCTCCTCCATCTGTTTGAAGAATTTTAAGCTTGCAACAATTGGCTATTTCACCTTGTCTGTTAAAATGTGGGAACACAGCTAGAACCTCAGACTTCTTTTTTAGAAAATAAACCCAAGTGTATCTTGTACAGGCATCTGTAAAGGCAACATAGCATCGAAAAGTATTAGAAGAAACTGGAGCTGGTCCCCAAACATCAGCAACTACTAATTGAAGGGGTGCAGTATATTCAGTCGTTGATTTTTGAAATGGCTGCTTATGTTATTTGCCCAAATGACAGGCAATGCATGAGAAAGAATCTTTATTCACTCCAAGAGGTATATTACACTTGAGTAATGCTTTTGTAAGTACAGCTTTACAAGGGTGGCCTAGTCTATAATGCCACACATCGAAAGGAATATATGAGCTGGTAGTAAAATATTGAGCTAAAGTAGTCGAGCTTGTCTTGGCCGAATCAGGAACATGAAGCTTGTACAATCCATGCTGAACAGACCCTTTAAGAAGCACCTCCCCTGTGCTCATGTCACAAACCCGACACTGTGTAGGCATAAACTCAAAAATCACCCTGTTACCTTTAGTAAACTTTGAGACAGACAAGAGTTTCTTGGTTATCCCAGGCACACACAATAAAGACCGCATGTATAAGGGTCGCGAACGAGTAAGCAAAGAAGACTGACCAGAATACAGTATAGTGAGAGCCCATTATCAACATATACCTTACCTGGACCCTTATATGGTGTGCTTTCTACAAGGGCAGTAGGTAAGTGTGTGAGATGATATGTTGCACCGGAATCAGGATACCACGCATTATCTCCAACTGTCTCAAGTGTGGCAAGATATGCTTGAGGCTGTGGACTTGGTGGAGAAGAAGTACTGACTGGTGGAAAGCCATTGTTGATAAACGGATTGGACCAGGGAGAAGGTGGCATCGTGGATGGAAGAAACCTGTTTGGTTGAGTATTGGGAACAGTAGGTGGCATCCAAGGCATCATGGGAAAGCCAGTACCAAACATACAAACATTGGCTTGTGAAGGTTGAGGTGGTCTATACCCTGTACTTTTATACGAGGCATCAAATCTATAGTAGCAGCGATCAATAAGGTGGCCTTGTTTCCCACATAGTTGACATTGAAACCTTGAGCCAGTCGTTCGACCATGGTCTCGCCCTCGAGTGCTAGTAGAAGGACGATAAGCAGGTGTAGAGTCACTGCTATCAATCTACCTTGTTGGCTGATGTGAGACCATATTAGAAGAAGCAGGAACCTCAGGAATCGAAGAAAATTGCCGTGTCTCAGCATCTAAAAGCATGGTAGTGACACCCTGGACTGTGTTGGGTGTTTGACTGGCCAAGATTATCGTAATAACAGACATAAAAAAGTTTAAAAAATAATTAGGGGTTTAAATTTATATTTTTAAATTCTTGATGAGTCTATTTTCAAGAGAAACAAACGGAAACATCATCCAGACCCTGTACTAAGAGACAATTAATTTTTAGTAAAGAAAGATCGAAGCTGTCAAACAGCAGAATAGGGATAAATTTGAAGATTTTGCTGTACTTATTGGCTAAATTTTAAATTGTGAAAATTTTATGGTAGAAATATATTTAAGTCTAGTTTCAAAAAAATCAAGCGGATCTTAATTTAAAATTCTGTAGCTCAAGATATAAATAATTTAGTGACTATGACTCAAGTGGACAATTTTGATATGAACATAAGTAAATAGTAGAATTACAGATAATATTACATATAAGCATGTTATATACATTAAGGATGTGGAATGGAGAGGAGGAGGAGGAAAATATATGAATATTCAACTAGCATGGGTTTTCATTAAAAATAGCTAATTTGCATGTTTTATGCTCAGGGACTAAATTGAATAAAAGTAAAATTTTAAGGGCAAATTTGTAAAAAAATGTCAAAAATGACCAAATTGCATGAAATGAATATTTTTATTTTCTAAATTAATATATTGAAAGAAATTATTAATATGAAGTGGGTTTAGAGCTTTAATTTTGTTGTATGATGATATTATAAAGTGATTTTGTTAAATATTGATGTTAGGATCAAATTGTGAACATGGTTAAAATATTACGGTTTGGTATTAAATTTATGTTTTATTAAGGGTTGTATGATAGCCTAGAATATTTGGATAAATTATTAATTGATAAAAATTAGTTGATTTAATAGATTAACTAGTTAAGGGACTAAATTGTAAAAGTTGTAAAAGTAGGGGTAATTGTGTAAATTTGAAAATTTGAAGGGTATAAATTGTGAAATGAATTGGAACTGAAATATATGCTAATGAATGAGTAATTTTATATTTAAGATCAAGATTTCGTAGATATTCGTGGAAAAGGAAAAATAGCGGAATTGTCCCCGAACTCCTACAATTATTACAATTCAATTCAGGTAAGTTTGTATGGTTAAAATTTAATGTTTATTTATTAAATTAATGAATGGTATTATGTATTTATTCATATCTATTACTAAAAACAAAATTATTCTTAAATTATGAAATTGAATTAAATGTTCAAAACAAGTGGAACGTGGGATTAAGTACAATCGTTCAGTGGCAAAGGATGAATTGATGGATAAGACCATAACTGGGTTATGGCACTATGAACGTAAGACCATAGTTGGACCATGGCAGTGTTTATATGTAAGACCATAGCTAGGCTATCGCATTCTGATGATAAGACCGTAACTGGGTTATGACACTATGAACGTAAGACCATCGTTGGACCATGGCAGTGTTTATATGTAAGGACATAGCTGGGCTATGGCATTCTGATGATAAGTCCATAACTGGGTTATGGCACTACGAATGTAAAGGATGAATTCACGGAAAATGTAAAGGATGAACCGAGGTTCAGCATTTGTTGCAAACTTTCGTGTTTACTTTCCATTTAGCTCTCATGAGCTTCTGTTTAGCCTTCGGGCTTCTGAAAACAATGTACTCATATCCGTAAGTCGTTCTTCAAATTGTAAGTCGTTCTTCAAATTGTAAGTTATCGGGAGTTGTCTTGGATGATATATGTAAATGAAGAAACAGTAAAAGATTATATGTATCATGAAATGTGTATATATATATATATTAATATATTGATATGTGATACATGAAAATTATGTAAGTTGAGACGAGTATAAATTCAAGTGTGACATGTTGAGATAATAAGGTTATTGATGTTGAAATTATATGAAATATGTTCAAGTACACTAAAAAGTGTTGTTGTTTGTTGCTTATGCAGATGCCAAATTACTGGTTGAATGGTAATATGTTTAATTATAAAGTGCATTGAAATGGTAAGTGCTCAAATGGAAATATGCTTGTGCTCATGAAAGAGTGGTAAGGTTTAAGTTATGCAATTTCTTATGAAATTAGTTATCATGTGATTAATTCGAAAAAGGTCTATGTTTAAATGCACTAACTTGTAGCTATGGTTGAATGATATGCTTATAACTGGTGTGTTATGCATATGGAATGAGTGTGGAAGGTAAAAAAACAGAAATGAAAATAAAGAAATTTTGGAAGAGTTAAAGTTGTTTAAAATTCCTACTATGTTAGGAATAATATATATATAGTGATACTGTAGGTTTATTTAGTGAGCTATTAAATATAACTTCATGAGTATTGTGGTATCAATATTGGATTATTCTTGATATGTTTAAATTTCATATTTAACAAGAAGTATTATGATTAAATTTAAACGAGCTTACTAATCATTTATTGCTTATGTATGTGTTTTCCTTTACTTTTCAGATTATTGGAAGCTTGATTGGGTTGGAAGCTTGTCGGAGTTGTATCACATTATCCATCGGTTCTATTGGTACTTTCAAATGTTTTGATTTTGGTTATAATGGCATGTATAGATTAACATAGAATTGAGTGAGAAATATGGCTTGTAAAATGGCCAACTTTCGTCCACACGGGCATGTGTCTCAACCGTGTATGACACACGGCCAGGTGACACGGTTGTGTGTCCCATGTATCCTAAATTTGCACAAAATATAATGCTAACATGGCCTAGCACACGGGCATGTGAGTTGGCCGTGTGACCCAAGTCAGTATATTCACACGGTCACGGACACTGGCTGAAACACGGTCGTGTGTCCCTATTTCGAATACCCACACGGCTTGAGACATGGGAGTGCCTCCAAACTGTGTGAGTCACAAAGCATAGCCACACGGTCGTGTGACCCCTGTAGTGTTGGAAACTTCAAATATTTTCGAAAAATTTTCAGAGTTTCTTGACTTAGTCCCTATGTGTTTCTAATGCGTAAATTTGGGCCTCGAGGGCTCGTTTAAGGGACAATATGTATTGTAACACCCCAAACTCGGCCTAGAAGTCTAGACCGAATCTAGGATGCTACATTGATCACCGAAGTGATCGTGAGAAAATTTCTACAAAAACAAGTCGTTCAAAATTTCCATTTTCAAAACCAATCAAAACGCTCAATCGTTAAAATTCTGTTCACAAGTTTAACAGGAATAAATGTATGAATCAAAATTTTAAAACAGTAACTGTACCACAGTTTATAAACTATACAGTTCAAAATGAAACAAATACCAAGATAGTATCATTAAACAAAAAGTGCATAATTGTTGTTCAAAAGCCTGTCCGAGACCTCCACGTACTGAGTCCAGCATCCAGAACTTCGAAATGTACCTGAAAGGGGAAACATAAGAGGGGTGAGCTACTCGAGCTCAGTGTGAGATCAAAACCAATTAACTACGAAATCAGACACAGAAAACCAGTAGTAGTTCTGAAACGGAACATACTTACAGAGTTGTACAAAAACAGTTGGTACGTTTGAAACGGACGTACTGGAAGACAACAATATTTAGAGCATATCAAAATCACACTCAATTACACCATTGCAAATACTACTCAGTCCAGTAACAAAACTCTTAATAGTCACTAGTTTCAATTCAGTCATCAGATACAATCAGAGTTTAACAATTTCACAGTGTCATAAATACTTTTCAGTCAAACCGTAAAACAGACAGTCGCACTCACAAAACAGTCAGTAAGATGTATATGAATGCAGTTGAGTTAAAGAAAACCCACCCATCCAGCCAACACACCTCTCCGTCCCCCATCACTCCTCAATATAGGACCTTGAAAGGCCCATCCAACCATACACTCCATATGATTTCATCCCTGTAACGCCCCGAAATTGGGCTTAAAAGAATTGGGCCTATTGGGCCCCGAGCATAGGAGCATTTTAAAATTTTTGGGAATATGAGAATGGTATTATTTCAAGTTGGACCTATTAGGAAGGTGACTTTGGAAGGTTACAGGGTTTCTATGAAGTCCCGGGTTCAAGTTAGGCCATAGGAAAAATTTTAGTTTTGGGCACTTTAGTGGGGAGAGCTACTGGAAGTAGGACTTAAGTATAATTGGGTGTGTTTAGGAGACACAAGTGGAGTGTATGGTGTGGTGGCTGTGGCGTCATTGGCAGAGCAAGGGGGGAAGGAGTTCGATTCTCTTGGCAAGCTTTAAAAGGTATTTATTTTATGTCTTGGAAGAGGAGGTAGCTGAGTTTGGGTCAAATTCTGCTAATGGAGTTGGAGACTTGGTCAATTGGTTCAAATGGATGATGAAGAGCAAAGTTAGAAGGAAAAGGAGGAGAAAATCGTGGAGATAGAGGAGAGAGGAGGTGTTAGCCGAATGTGGGAGTGTGGGGGTTGAGAATTTCGGCTAGAGGTTGGTTTTGGGAAACAAATTCAGCATTTTGGTGTAGGGAGCATAAACCAAAACTTTGGTGTGCCATTGGGTTGTTTTCTTTTGTTTTCCGGGTGTATTTCGGGTCTTTTTCTCCTAAAGTCTTCTTTGCCGAATTGTTAGCTTCTCTCTCTCCCTCTTTTTCCTATTTTGTATTCATGCATTTTTCTCTGCTTGTTACCTAAACACCAGTGAGCCGAAACTCTTCCTTTCATCTCTCTTTATCTAGTCTTTTCTACTTTCCTCTCACCTTTTCTCTCTTGTGTTTCACCATAGCCGATACCCCTATGCTTCTAGTCTTGTTTTGGCTTATTTCTTTTCTTTCTCATCATTAGATTTTTCATTTCAGTTATGCTTAAATTATAAACGACTAAACTCTGGGTTTTCCTAAAACGTTAATAACTGTTTTAAAGTATCACGTTTTCCGCAATTCATTGAATTTGATTTCTCTATAAACAAATTTTTCAAAAATAATAATAACAACATTTTTACAAGAAAACCATTTAAGCAAATCTGAATTTCACAAACAACAAGGTTCGAAATTTTCAAAAAAAATATGAGGTTTTTAACGAATGTGCAGTTTTTAATCAACCCTTTTATGTGACATGCCAGATTCGATCATAACGTCTAGGCCGTGTTTGGGTGTTACATTTTATGGTATCAGAGCCCGATTGCAAAACTCGGCTGTGGAAGGGGTTCGAAAATATTTTTCAAATTTTTTTGAAATATGGTTTAGAAAATGGCTTTACTGAAAGTATGGCACACTGAGTCTCCGGCACCAAATTCGTAAGTCTTCTTACTTTATCCGATGATATGATGAAATGACTGTAGAGAGAAAACTACTAGAGTTAGTGGTAGTACACTGGAACTGTTAGCTATAGGAATTAAGACTATAGAGACTGAAACAGTAGGAAATTCGATCCGCGAAAACAACTCTTATACTTGTTTTCTATAAAACACTTGTTAATAAACATTGGAATTATAGATTGATTCATAAAATTCTTAATCAGATTAACTCAATTTAGCAATATAAGTATCAGAGGACGTGGACGAGATACACGCGACCATGGTAGAGGCCTAGGTTCTAAGGCTAAATCCTCAGCATCGAGACATATGCCCGAAAGGAAGGCACCGATATCGCCAGTGACTGAGACGAGGTCTCATGACCGAGCCGGAGCTGATGTGTTGACTCAGCTAGTTAGGGAGGTATTGGAGGAGGTTAAAGAGATTGGTGAAACACTTCGAGTTGGGTGCGTAGATTGTAAGTAGAAAAGAGATCGCAGTTCTCTAGGGTCGCAGTCTCGTTCTGTGAAGTATATTAAGGCACGTTCAAACTTTTTGGCTTGCAAATATTACAGAATGCGTCATCCAGGTGAATGCTGGAGGAGGTCAGGAGCATGTTTGAGACGCGGGTCTAAAGAGTATAAGGCTCAGGATTGTTCCATCATCATTAAGTCGGGTATGTTTTGGTTGGATGTGGTGTTTGAATGTAGAAAATTTTATGTATTTATGATAAATATCTGTGTGCTTCTGTGGTTAGATATTTGGTTGGGTTAAGAGGTTTCTAGATTAGGCTAGAAGTGTATTAGTGTTATTGGAATGAGAGTGCGCAGCGGCAGCGTGGTAGAGTAGCCTGTGTTAAAACCACTGTTATATAGCTGGAAATTTCGAGGACGAAATTTCTTTAAGAGGGTAGATTTGTAACGCCCCAAAATTGGGCCTATGAGAATTGGGCCTATTGGGCCCCGAGCTTAGGAGCATTTTAAAATTTTTGGGAATATGAGAATTGCATTATTTCAAGTTGGACATGTTAGGAAGGTGATTTTGGAAGGTTACAGGGTTTCTATGAAGTCCCTGCGTCAAGTTAGGCCATAGGAAAAATTTTGGTTTTGGGCACTTTAGTGGGGAGAGCTATTGGAAGTAGGACTTAAGTATAATTGGGTGTGTTTAGGAGACACAAGTGGAGTGTGTGGTGTGGTGGCCGTGGCGTCATTGGCAGAGCAAGGGGGAAGGAGTTCGATTCCCTTGGAAGAGGAGTATTTATTTTATGTCTTGGAAGAGGAGGTAGCTGAGTTTGGGTCAAATTCTACTAAGAGAGTTGGAGACTTGGTCAATTGGTTCAAATGGATGATGGAGAGCAAAGTTACGAGGAAAAGGAGGAGAAAATCATGGAGATAGAGGAGATGGGAGGTGTTGGATGAATGTGGGAGTGTGGGGGGTTGAGAATTTTGGCTAGAGGTTGGTTTTGGGAAACAGATTCAGCATTTTGGTGTAGGGAGCATAAATCGAAACTTTGGTATGCCATTAGGTTGTTTTCTTTTATTTTCTGGGTGCATTTCAGGTCTTTTTCTCCTAAAGTCTTCTTTGCCGAATTGTTAGCTTCTCTCTCTCCCTCTCTTTCCCATTTTGTATTCATGTATTTTTCTTTGCTTGTTACCTAAACACCAGTGAGTCGAAACTCTTCCTTTCATCTCTCTTCATCTAGTCTTTTCTACTTTCCTCTCACCTTTTCTCTCTTATGTTTCACCATAGCTGAAACCCCTATGCTTCTAGTCTTGGTTTGGCTTATTTCTTTTCTTTCTCATCATTAGATTTTTCATTTTAGTCTAGCCTCATAGCCGAACTTGAACCTTTTGCTTTGGTTGCTAAGTGTCGAATTGTTCCATAGTGATCCTCAGTTTCTTCTTTTGGTTGCTAAATCTCTTCTCTCATTCGACTTATCTCTAATCTAAGGTAATGGTTGTTTCTTTCTTTACTTTCTTTTCTTTTCTCTCTTGATTCTCTTCAAAAGCCGAAACTCTCTTTTGACTTTTGTGGTTAGGCTAAATCCACTCTTCCTTAATACTTCATCAGTCGTTCCCTATTTGGTCAAGCCGAGTTAATCTTTTCTCTTCCTTTCCAGTTGATTATCATTTATGAGGGTTGTGAGTGTTCAACTCCTGATTGCGCAAGAATTTGTTCTTGCCGAATCTGAGGGTAAGTAGTGCTATTGGTATTGTGAGTTTCTCTTTATTACTGAATGTGGGTGGTTGATAACCCTTTTATGTTTTGATACATCAATGGTGATAGGAACCTGTGGGTGTTAGTCAAGGGGTAGGGTTGAGCCGTTTGGTGCATCGAAGGAGGTTTTCTTTGTGGTAAATGATGGTAATGATTATTCGGACTCAAGCCTTGGTTATGTTTTATCAGTGATGAGACTAATAGTTAGGGATGAATTGATTTGTAGGTGCGTAATCTCGGAAGTTTCAATCTACGTGTGAAACAGGTTTGTAATCTCACACCCCTCTGAACGATTGCTTGTGATGTTTTGTGAATCGGCCAAAAGTCGAAAAGCCAGAAAATCGACAACTATGACCACTCGAGTGTGCCAGCGCTCGTAATGGTAAATCAAAACACAAATATTGACGGTAAGCCATTGAGAGTGTCAAGAGCACTCCCGCAAAACTGAGGCTGTAACGGGCCTAAACGAGCCGAAACGGGCTGAACGGGCCCATTGGGCTATCTAGCCCACATGGGCGAAGTTGATGGAAAACTGTTAAAGAGTAAGCGCGGTTGCGAAATCTGAAAATCTAAGATTGAAACCATGCGAAATGGGCCACACGTCCGTTTGGGCCTAAAATAGATTTTAGGCCTATAAGCTCCGTAGAGACCCAATAAGGGTCTGTGTCGTTCGAGGCAACAGTAGGCCTTCGAAAAGGCCATAAATTGATAAAATTATCGAAATACCCTTAATGGGTAAATTATCGAAATACCCTTGGTGGGTAAATTACCGAAATACCCCTAGAGGGTAAATGACCCTTGATTATGGTTGGTTAGCATGTATATGTTTTATTTACACTTTTGTACGTATGATGCATTGTATGTATAATATGTTGCATGGGTTGGGTTTGATGATCGAAGGAAGTGTATTCTGGTGGCTCTGCCACATTCTGTATAGTGGCTATGCCACGTATATTCTGTTATTTTGGTGGCTTCGCCACAAATTCTGTGATTAACAGCTTGTCTGTCATATTAGTGTGTAGGGCTGGGTGGGTTGACTTGGTCCCCACAGGTGTGTAGGGTTGGTATGGGGGTGTGTAGCGGATGGATTATTGGGCTGGGCTGCATTACATTATTTGCATTATCATGGTTATAGGGCTAAGGCCCAAATTGTTATGGAATAGGGCTTCGGCCCAGTCTACTTCCGTATGGGCTCGGGCCCATTTAATGACTGTTTAGGGGATTACACACTGAGTTCTCGTAACTCACCCGTCTGCTTTAACCTTACAGGTGATCCCCAGCGTTAGAGGATTTGGAGCTGCGGTGGACTCTTTGGTGGCCATACATCGAAGTATTTCTCATGAACTTTAGTAAATTTCAGTTTTGCTTCATTTTAAGATTATTTTAATTTGGGTTTAATATTAGGTAATAAGGCCATTGGATTTGATTTTCCTTTTAAACTTTCATTTCAGTTATATTCAAACTATAAATGATTAAACTCAGGATTTTTCTTAAAACGACAATAACGGTTTCCAAAATATCATATTTTAAAAATTCACTGAATCTGATTTCATTTATAAACAAAGTTTTCAAAAATAATAATAATAACTTTTTTACAAGAAAACCATTTAAGCAAATCTGAATTTCACAAACAACAAGTTTTGAAATTTTCAAAAAGAATACGAGGTTTTTAACGAATGCGCAGTTTTAATCAACCCTCTTATGTGACATGCCAGATCCGGTCATAACGTCTAGGCCGGGTTTGGGGTGTTACAATCCCAGGTTGCCCAGCAACGATGGCCATCAGCATTGTCCATGACCCTTCGGGTATTGGGAATTCCCACGACCCTCTGGGTATTGGGGCTAACAGCATGCAGACAAACTGCCAGTCACGTATATTACGCAGAAAGCTAGCGTATAAGCTGTTTTGTGCAATGCGGTAAATCGTTATACCGATAGGTTGTAGTCAAACTGCCAGTTCAGTCAATGGTATGTAGCATAGCTAACGTACATGCGGTACAATGTAATGCGGTAATCCGCTATACCATTATCAGTAAAACCACGGCCCTGAGGGTATTGGGACTGCCCACGTCCCTCTGGGTAATAGGGGCTATCAGTGAGCTGTACGGTGCCATGCGGTAAACTGCAGTACAGTCATGCTTGTCCACGGCCCTCTATGTAACGACCCGAATTTGGGCCTAGTAGGATTGGGCCTATTGGGCCTTGGGCGTAGGAGTGTTTAAAATTTATGGGAATTTGAGAACGACATTATTTCAAGTTGGACTTATTAGTAAGGTGATTTTGGAAAGTTACGGGGTTTTAGGAAGTTTCGGGTTCAAATTGGGTCTTAGCAAAATTTTTATGTTTAAGCACTTTAAGGAGAGAAGGCAAGTGGCATCAAGGCTTAAGGAAATAAATATGTATTTTGCTAACATAATTGAACATATGGCAAGGAGGTTATGGCATCAAGTGGAGAGCATGGAGGGAAATGGTTCAAATCCCATCAAGTGCAAAATTTTGATTTAATTTCTTAGCTATCCATCCTTAGTATCGGCCATGGTAGTATTTTAGGTAAGGAAGACTTTTTAATTTTTGGAAAGATGGCTAAGAAATATGGTAAGGAGGAAGACTAGGGAAAAAGAGGGAAAGAAATGAAGGAAAAAGGTAAGATAAGGGAACATGTTGGCTTATAGTGTGGAAGGTGTTTTGGAAGGATTCTTATTTGGTCAATGTTCATCTTTTGGTAAACATGATACATGTTTTGGAAGAGGTTTTGGGGGTAGCCGAATTTTGCGTTAGTGTTTTGGCAAAATTGGTGCTTGTTAGGCCTAATTCCTTTTGGCATTCTTTTGTGTTCATTTCTCCAACTTCTTCTTTTCCATTGCCGAAACTCTAAAGCCAACCTTGTACACCATTTTCTCTTGTTTTGGCTGAAACTCCTAGGCTCCCTTTCTCCATCTTTTCATTTCTTTTCACAAAATTCTTCAACCTTTCTTCCTTCTCCTCTAATGCATATTTTCAAAGTTGAATCTTGATCATCTCTTCTTCCCCATCTTGCAAGTTGAACATTTCTTCTTTGATTAAACCGGGTAAGTGTTTTTATTCAAGTATTTTCATTTTTCTCCTTAGCCGAACGAGTATCCCTCATTATTTGGTTATTTCATATTGTTCTAAACCAAAATGGTGTTTTTCATACTCCCTCATATCTTAATCGTTAACATCAGTTGTAGTAAAGGAGCGTGTGGTGGTAGTCGAAAGGCGGGGTTGAGTATCAGGACTCTGTAGAGGGAGATCACGTATGGTAAGTGATTCAAGTGTAAGTAATACGAAATCTTTTGGAAATCCGAGGCTAACTTTTGGTTGGTATTGTTCAAGGGTCAACGAAGAGTGGTTCTTTAGGAAATCCAAATCAGGTGTGTAATCCCGTACCGTTCCAAATACATGTTTGAAATGGTGTGTAATCTCATACCTCTCTGAAAGTTTGCATGAAATGTTCTGTGATTCGGTCTAAATATCGAAGAAAACCAAAAACCGACATCCGTGACCACTCGGGCGTACGTATATTCATAGTGGTAACCATATTTTGCAATGAAATAGTTTGGTCAGCAGCAGTGATGTGATTTTGAAAAATCACGAAAAATAAGAAAAAGAGAATTAGAAAGTGAATAAGATATCTAATTAAATCTTACTATGTCTATCTTTATATGAAAGAAACGGAGAAGGAAGAGGAATTTTATATTCTAAGATATTTTAATTTTAGTGAGACTGGTTCTGATTGACTTCATGGTTCATTGTTTTGTCTTGGAAAAATCATTCAAAAATGTAAAAAGTGAATTATGAGTTATAATTTATATGTATAGATTCCTTAGTGAGCCTATTTTTAATAGAAACAAGTGGGAGCAACATATGAAAACTATACAGTGAGATATTTGAATTTCGGGTAAGAGAGGTCAGAATCATTGGACAGTGAAACAAGGGAAATTTCAATGAATAAACTGTACTAAATGGCTAAGCCAAAAATTCTGGAAAAATTTTAGTAAGAATATATATGAGTCTAGTTTCAAGAAAAATTTACGGATCTAATTTTTGAGTTTCTTAACTCGAGTTATAGTCAATTTAGTCAGTATGATGTAGATGGACAGTTTCAATTTTTATGCCCCAAATTAGTAGTTAAGTCCGGCGTTGCGAAATTACCAAAATACCCTTAGAGGGTAAATTACCGAAATACCCCTACGTTGTGAGATTACCGAATTACCCTTAGTGGGAAAAATTACTGAATTTATGAAAATGCCCCTATGGGCCGAATTATGGAAATGCCCCTAAAGGGCCGATTTGCTAGAATGCCTTAGTGGGCCAAATTACAAAGTGCTATAATGGGCCGATTTATCGTAACAAATCTTTGGATTAATGATTTTTGTTTATATTTGTAACTATTATACTTTATTATGTATGTTGCATTTATATAATTTTGCATGGGATGGGAAAAATGTTAAAGAGAAGTGATTCCGGTGGTATTGCCACAAAAATGTTTGTTAATATGATTCACTATGATTCTGGTGGTTTGGCCACAATCAAAATATGTTATAAATGGCAAAATGTCTGCGATTGGTGTGTTTGGCGGGGTGGGTTGACTTGATCCCCACAGGTGTGATGGGATGGTACGGGTGGTATGTAGCGGATGGATTACTCGGATGGGTTGGGTTGCATACATTCATACATTTCATTTTAATATTGTACTGTAAATGGGCTTAGGCCCAAGTTATTGCTATATGGATTCAGGCCCAATGGATGACGGTAAGGGGATTATACACTGAGTTCTTGTAACTCACTCCCCTTTTTTCTTAACCCTTGTAGGTAACGCTTAGTGATGAGGACTTGGGGCCATGGATGACTCGGTGGAGGCCATACTTTTGGAATGTTATTCTCGGACTTTAGTAAACTTCTTTTCCGTATTATTTTGTTGCTTTTACTATTTCAGGTTTTAAAGTTGTAATAAGGCCTCTTGGATATTTTATTTGGTTTTATGTTTAGCCGTACTTATTATTTTTCTGCATTATTTTAAATGGGGATTTTTATAAAATCATAAACAATGGTTTTCTAATATTGATTAATAAATGGTTTTCATAATATATATATATATACACACAAATAATTTAACTCGGATTCTCTTTCAAATTTTCAATGTCATTTTCAAAAGTCATGGTTTTAAAGCTCACTATCTCGATTTTCGACTGATCAATCAATCTCTCAAAAATATTTGTATTTTATTAAATATTTACATCCAAAAACTCGTTTACTTAAACACAACCTAGTAATGCCTATTTTAGTAAAAATCACATGATGTCAGATCCGGTCATACCGCATGGGCTGGGTTTGGGGTGTTACACTCTAGGTATTGGAACCGCCTTCGACCCTTTGGGTATTAAGGCTATCAGTAACCAGCAGATTAGCTGCCAGTTCAGTCAATCTTCATTCTCTTCAAAATCCCACCCAAAAACAGTATATGCATATGTATGTATGCAGTCAGATGTACACGATCAGAATACTAGTTTCAGACAGTTAATCAGAAGCACACACTCACATCCAATCAGTTAGTTACAGAATCAGATGCACACTTATAACTCGAGTTCAGTATCAAGCTTACCGCACAACCAATCACAAATAACACACACATCAAGCCCATATCAGAGTTATAATTACCCTCAGTAAAGCTCAGTCGAGGGTTGGAACACACAGAGTTGCGATTAACTTAAATATGACCTAAAATTATTATTTGGCAAGATAGGGCCACACACCCGTGTGCTCCGACCATATGGAGTAATCCATGCTGTATGGGGGTCCAAATGCCCGTGTGAAGGGTAGCACATGGCCTTGTGACAGAGGCACACGCCTGTGTGAAGCAAGGACACGGCCGTGTAACTCACTATCCAATTTCGCTAAAATAAGGTACAGGGCAAACACGGCAGTGTGAGGGTCTCACACGCCCATGTGCCATCAGACACGACCGTGTGGGATTCTTAATCCCCAATTTAGTCACTGTCATGAGACCCCAAAAACTCTGAATCCCTAATTTCCCCAAACTCACACGCCCGTGTGCCCATGGGACACGACCGTGTGAATTCCAACAAAATTTCTAAATCAGCCACACGGCCATGTGGCCAGGCCGTGTGGCACCCAATTTAGCCTGAAAACCCTAGTTCCCGAATCCACATGGGCGTGTATCGTTGGGGTGATCACGAAACCACCCTTCAACAGCCCTAAACCGCCATTTTAGCCACCAGAATCGTCCCTAAACTTTGCCCTAACAACTTATATCAGAAAGTGACGATTTCCCATCACTTCCATCGACTAAAAACCTAAACTAATGGGTTAGCATATATTCAAAAGAAAACCAAATAGAAAATTTAAAGAAATAATAAACACATAAAGTAACGTAGTTACAGTTCGAATCCCACACTTGTTTGCGATCGGAGAAGACGACAGAAGCGCGAGATTCCTGAATCCACAAATAAACTGTTTTAGAGAATTATTTTGAAAAACTAGAAAGTAAAGAAGAAGGGATAAAGTGAAAGGAAATGTCATTTCCAAAAATAAAATAGAAAAATAAAAATGAAATAAAAATAATAAAATAAAATAAAATCTAAAACAAATAAGTTACCAAAATAAAACTATTAAACCTCAAAACGCACTTGCAAAGACTTGAACCTGCGACCTTGAGGTTCACCAACAGTCATACCACCATCAAACCAGCAGGCCCATTCTGTCACTAAATTGCACGACTAAACACATATGTGCAGCCTCCTCACTGTCCCTATGCTCAAATCCCAAAACTTCTAGGCCGAAATTTGGGGCGTTGCAATTTACCTCTCCTTTAAGAAATTTCGTGCCCAAAATTTCAAACTAACAGAACAGTCGTAAAAACAAACTACACCACCACGCTCCCGCTGCGCATTCCAGTCCCAAAACACTACCACACCAAACTTGAACTTGTAACCTCTCTCACACGTCTAGAACACTTAACCAGTGAAGTAGACAGATACTACACACACAATTTCTATACTCAAATCAACATATCCAAACATTTCCAAACATACCTGACTCAAAATCATCGAGGGCACTCTCGAACCTGATGCTCCCTAGACCCACACTTGAGGCACGCTCTTAACTTTCTCTAGTAGTTGCCCGGATGCCACCTCATACAATGCTCGCAAGACGGTACGTTCGCACCACTACTAGCACCATCTTTACTATCACTCAAATGCGTCTTAACACGCTTCGCAGTACGAGGCTCCAACTTCAGAGAACTGCGATCCCTTTTCTTGGCACAATCCACGCATCTAGCCTAATGTGCTTCATTATTCTCCCTTATCCTAGCTCCAAACAGTTTCTCTAGCACTTTCCTCACTACCCGGGTCAGTGCCTCAGTAGCAAGCTCCGAGTTATCACTACCCAAAGTTGACAGACTCACATCGACCTCCAGCTTCTGATCAGTTACACATTCTAGAGGAGCAGACGACTCATCGCAATCACGCTCGCCTTTGGAAGTCATATCTGGCGTATGGCTAACTTAGAAGACCTACATTGTCAGAACACAGACACAGTTCTAAAAACAGAATCTACAATTTCTAATTTTACAGTTCCGAATTTTACCTAGACCAGCATCTGAGTCTCAAATATTTCATTTCCATAAACTATTTTCAAAACACAAATAATTTCAACTTCCTGTGGTACAATTTTTTTTCAAATATTACTTTTTCAAAAATAATTTCTTGTGTACACATTCACTTAGAAACACAGGTCGAGTTTTTGCAAACCTGGCTCTGATACAACTAAATGTATCACCCAAAACCCGGCCTAGAAGTCTAAATTGAGTCCAAGATGCTACATTGATAACCGAAGTGATCGTGAGAAAATTTCTACAAAAACAAGTCGTTCAAAATTTCCATTCTCAAAACCAATCAAAATTCTCAATCGTTAAAATTCCGTCCACAAGTTTAACATGAATAAATGTACGAATCAAAAGTTTAAAACAGTAATTGTACCACAGGTATGTCAGGGACACGACGCATATGTCTAGGCCGTGTAACTCACATTGTTTGTGAATTAGTGTCACACGAGCCAAAAACACAGGTATCTATCCAGGCCATGTAAGAGATATTTTGGAGATTGGAGCCACACGGGCGTGCGCTTGGCTGTGTGTCAGATCGTGTAACTCACTATTTAATGCCACAGGGTCATGTGCTAGGCCGTGCGAGACATTAATAGGGCCACACGGGCGTGTGCCAAGTCTTCTGAGTGACACGGGTTAGGTACCCAGGCCGTGTGAATCTACACGGGCGTGTGGGCAAATTTCTGTACTTTTCTTGAGGGCCTTAAGCATTGTTCGAATAAAACGTAGGCCTTTCGTGGGGTCCGTATGATCTGAATTAGACCATATAATTGGATGTCCAATAATTTGAGGTTGAATAATCTACTATCTGTAAGTATAATCGATGCGACAATTAAAATGTCAATGATATGTCTTATCTGATTATGAATTATACTTGGTTAACTATATGTACATCTTTGATATTTGATATCTATAATTTGCATATACATTGTGTGGGAATCATATAACGAAGGATGTGCTGGTAGTTTAATGATCTATCCAATTGAGTGGCTAAGCCACAAATCTGTAATTGATTCTGGGAATTTATCGCATACTGATCTGACTGCTAGTCTGTACTCACTCCGAAATGTGTCATACTGACACTAATTGGTGTGTAGGGCTGGATAGGTACTAGATACCATATATGGTGTGTTGGGATGGTCAGAGATGGTGTGTAGTGGATAGGGGTAGGAAATTGCATTTGATCCTGATATGTTCTTTATTTGTATCTGATCTACTCTGCATTTTATTTGAACTGTTACGATAATACTAAGTATCATCTGTTACTGATTCTGTATCTGAACATGAGAAAATTACTGTTATATTTATATTGTTGTCTTGTCTTTATAATTGTTACACACATTGAGTTATAAACTCATTCTATTTGTGAATGAACTGCAGATAAACCACCAATTTAGGAAGGCTCGTTGTGCTAGGAGCTCGATTATATCTCTTACTAGATATTTTATTATTTATTTAAACTTTAAATAACATATGTTTTTGGGCTATGGTTTGTAAACTCAGATGTGACGTTGGCTTAAGTAGTTAAGTGTTTTCTGTAAGACGAATTTTAAGATACTTAGAGGTTGGTTTTCCTTAAATGTTTTGGTGTAGCCTTCAAACTTAGTTTCAACATCTAGACCGGGTATGGGGTGTTACATTTAGGTGTTACAAAAAGAATTTTGTTTTGAATCCACTAGCAAATGAGACTGAAACCTAAAACAATAATATATAAGGATTATTATTTCATACATGAAACTTTTAAGGGTTCCATGGTTCATTATCATAGACTTATATTTTTAAGTTGTTTTTTTTTTAAAGAAACTTGAATCAATCTTCTCATTCACATTCGCATATTGTTTCACACACCGACAATAGATATGGACTATGCTGCTGAATTTGTAACAAAGCTATGAAGCACCAATGTCTCAACTGTGAGACCTGGCCCAAACCCAAACAACACACCCCACTCAAAACCTTCACCCGTGGTGGCTTTTGTAACATCCTGAATTTTTGGGCCTATGCGTTTAATGGGTGAATATGTTTAATATGTTAATTTAAGTAATAGGGGTCCAAATTGGGCTCAGGCTTAGGTAGAGGCCTTGATTAAAATTATCTGTTTGGGCATTATAGGGTTTAAAAGGTAGTATCGATGTTTAAAATACCAAAGTGGGCTTGTGGCCCAATCTTTGGAGGTGACGCCACACAAGGGAGTAAGGGGCCCAAATTTAAGTTTCATGGAGCCCAATTCTTTTAATTTAAGTTAGCTAAATTTTGGGCATTAGGATTAGGTGGAGTGGATGGCAACAAGGCTAAAATTTAGGGGTTTTAATGTTTAAAACATATGGATAATAAGCAGATAAAGGCTATTATTTAGGTTTTATGTGAATAATAAGTATATAAAGGCTAAAATTTAGGGATTTTAATGATTAAAATATGTGGATAATATGCTGATAAAGAAGGAAGAAGTTAGAGATAATTAAGTCTCTTTTAGATGAGCTAGTAGATTAAGATAAGGGAGAAAAGATAGGATTTATCTGCAAGGTTAGGTAAGTACCGAAATTTCTATAAATAGGAGGAATATCTCTTCAATTTCGGCATTTGGGTTTTTCTCTCATTCTTTTCTCTTCTTCTCTGAGTAAAAGCCGAAAACTCCTAAAGTTCCATCTTCTTCTTCATTCTCTGCAAAAGCCAAAATCTCTAAGCCTAATCCCTCATCTTCACTTTGATTCAAAAGCCGAAACTCTTTCCATTCTTTTTCTTCCTAGCCGAAATCTTCAAGTCTCTTCCTTGTTTTCTTTTCTTCTTCTTTTTCCGTCGAAACCAAAACTCTTCACTCAAGTATTTTAAAAGCCAAAGACACATCACCTTCTCTTGTTTCATACTTCTTCCGTGATTTTCCTAAAAGCCGAAATCCCTAGATCTCATCTCCTGTGATTGCCGAATTGCTTCTCGTGGTGCCTACTTGTGCCAAATCAAGGGAACTTTAGTGGAGTCAATCGCATAGATCTCTAAGTTACAGATCGGTAGCACTTTCGAATCGTGTTACTTTCGAGATTTCAAGGTAAGAAGATCTATTATTTTCAACGTGTAAATTCGGGATTTACTAACCCTTGGCCGAATATAGGAGAGGCCCTATTTTCACATCTTTCCGGCTTTTTGAGTAAAGTTGTAGATCAGTCTAGCAAGGGTATCGACATTAATCAGGTGTGTAACTCTCTACACCATCTAGATCTGTTTGTTAAATATATGATTATAAGTTTTATATGTTCTGTTAAATGCCGAAATCCCGGCACAACGTTTGAAACCCAAAGAGGGTAAAGCAAATCACCAGGTTAGTGATCCCTGTCGTTCTAAATGAATGTTCTGATTAAATGATATGAGTATGCCAATTTTCTATAATTGCATGGGTTGGGTTTGATGAAAGGAGGAAGTTATACATTGTCGCCGTTTTTATCGTGATCTGTTGTAGCGGTTCCTTACCGTGATCTATTGTAGCGGCTTTTGCCGTGATCTGTTGTAGTGGCTACGGCCATGATCTGATGATGAGCAGCACAACTGCCATCAAGGCGTGTATCGGTGTGGGTTGATTGTAGAAATCCCCAATGGTGTGAATGGTCGATGCACGGGCGTGTAGCGGATGGAAACTTAGGATTTGGGTTGGGCTTTGCATATTATTTTTGTTATGTATATTAATTATTCTGTTTTATGGGGCTAAAGCCCAAATCTAATGGTGCATGAGGGTTGCACACTGAGTCTCGCGACTCACCCTTTTAATTTAACACTTTCAGTGACACCTAGTGCATCGGACCGGCCGAGAGGAACGCGAGGTGGCCATGCAAAAGAGAGCAATTGGATTCACTAAAAGGCTTTAGTCCATTATTTTATATTTTGCGATTTTAAGTATGGTTGTAATAAGGCCACGGCCACTAGACTATTATTTTTTTGATTGGGTTATGTTGGGTTTTTAAGTTTTATGTTTTCAATTAAGTTAAGACATGTATGAAATTTTAGTTTTTATTTAAAAATCCATCAAGATAATTTATAACTTAATATTTTATACTTTAATGAATTCTTAAGCTTTTAGAATAAAGATTTAAACCTGATAATTGTTTTCCAAAATGCTACATATTTAGTAAAATCACTCAAGTGACATACCAGATCCGGTTGTAGTGTTTGGGCCGGGTTTGGGGTGTTACAGCTTTGCCTTCCAACACTGACATTTTCCTCATCTCGTCAAGAACAAAGATCACGCTTGAACCCCACATGTTTCCATATTCACTTAGCACATGCCTAGATGCTCTAAGCCTCTCTTTATTCAGCCCAAGTTTCTCTTCAACTCCATTAAGAATAGCTACTCCACCAGGATGAACTACATAAAAAAAAATTTTCCCATTCGCTGATGCCAAATGGAGTAAACGCTTCAACCATGCATTGCTTGATGTTGTTAGCCACGTAATTAGGCAAATTTCTGGATAGATAATAGCCCATCCCCATTTCACGTATTTTCCCTATTAGTAAATCTTCAGATTCAGGGATAGTGGTCTGAATCGCTGATACAATTTGAAATAAAGGGCACTCGTTGATGCTGATAATAGGATTAGCACCATCAACCAATGCCACTGCCCCATCGAAAAATATTGCGGAGCCAATGAGTATATCTATATGGGTTTCCGAAGGTGGTTGGAAACTCATGACCATGTTCTCGGAACAGGCAGTAAGTACACGAGCATTGGCATTATTCTCGGCCAAATCCTTGGATAGGCGCAGAGTAGTGGCTCCGGCAAAGCAACCATGATTATAAATCATGAATCTCTAAAACGAGGGTTTGAGGCCAATAAGCTTAGTAAGCTTAAGGTCAGCACTAGGCATGTCTATCCTTGATGATGTGCAAAATATAAGGTGAGTGATCTTTGAAATGGGTTGTCCCCATTCTTTGATGGCTTTCAATGTTGCTTCCATACCAAGCTTTGGCACTTCCTTTACAAGAATATCTTGACGAACGTCAAAGGATGGAGCCTTGTAGATAGTTAAGCAGGGATCCTCTTTCAGCATGGCCTCATTTAAGTGCATGTAACGTTTCTTTATTGCAGATTTCTCACCTGGTAACATATATAAATTACATCTATATTAGTGAGGAAATGGAAAAATAATTTGATGGAAGATTACATATAAAATAACAGTCCATTCCTAGCTTTTACAAAATTATGATACTTACATATTCGTCGAAATTTGTCTTTCAATTGCGTCATGTGTTCACTTTTAGTTACTCGAAAGTAGAAATCTGGATAATCAGCTTGGTAAAACCAGTTGGGTGGATTTGTTGTTCCAATAGCTAGAATAGTAGTTAATTTCTCAACTCCACAACCCTCCAAGTTATTTTCTGTTGCCATATCTAAATAATTTTGGTTTGTTGCTTTTTAGCAAAAACTTTCAAAATTGAGTTTATATAGAAATTATTTTGAGAACTTCAATTGCAAAAATAAGTTAGGCAATAATGTTAATGAACTTTTAGCCTTTGGCCAACCTAACTTGCCAAATCCTAAAGCTCCAAGAAGATTAAATTCTATTTGACAAATGTTTGGCAAATTATCTTATCTAAGGACAAGTTTATTTTTAGCTATTTCAATAAGACTTTATTAATTTATAGTTTTTTTATAATCACATGTGTCTTCATTCGTTTTACGGTTTGAATATAATCATGTATTAATTTATAACTTTATAATACATAAAACCAGCTCCTCTTTTTATCGTTAAACATTAATTCATGTATTATTATCATTTAATTATATAATACTAATTTTCAACCTAATATTTCTTTCTCTCAAGATTACTGAGAAAAAAATTCGGTATTGGTTGACAAGAGCTTTGGCATATATATTGAATGTACAATCACAACATCGATAAATATAATACGAGTAACAATTTTCATGTGCAAAAGATCCATATAAAATCTGAATTATAGTGGTTTAACTACGAGCTTTTCTTCTTTTGAATTAGAAAGGACAATAAAAATGTAATAACCCATTTCTGCCTGAGCCCATGTAACAAACCAAAACAAAAATAAAAAAAAATAAATTTCCTAGTTTGTTTTTTACAGTCCAGTACAGACCCAAATGACACCCCGAGCCCAGCTACACCCTGACCCAATAAACCATTATCCCAATTACACCCAAAACAATAAACACAAAAACTTACACGGCCCAAAAGGGCCCAAAACTTAAACAGTTTCAGAGGACCTAGGGTATCTAGAAAACCCTAGGCGCCGCAAGTGCACAACAGCCCCTTTATCGCGCCCAAGCCACCAGTCGTGCCGCAGTTAGCGCGAGTCGCGCTCCGTCGCCAGAATCCTCGCCTTTGACCTGCACAAAAAAGGAAAGAACACAACAAAAGGAAAGAAATGGCAAGAAGCAAGCAAGACAGATTCTTTTTTTATTTCGGGGCTATATAAACCCCAAAATAATCTATAAAACGAAAGATACAAAAAATATATTGAAATAAACAAGAAAAACCCATCAAACAGAGGTGATTTTCGATTTTTTATTCACGTTATTCTTTTTATTTTTTTTCTATTTCAGCAAATAGTAAACACACGAGTAATAAAATAAATAGAAAAGATTTTACCTTTCGATTAGCGTTTAATAACAAGAAGCTGCTCCGGCCTCCAAATACGATGGCGCGTATGGAGGCGCATGTAGCGACAAGCGGTGGCCGATCGGGCTGGGGTCCTGGCCTAAGGCCAAAGGACAGAGAGAATTCTCGAATTTTTTTTTTAGAATGGGGTGCAAATGAATCTTTTTTCTGAAAACTGACTTATATAGTCTCATAAAAACGACGTCGTTTTAGCTTAAGCCAATAAGCGTTAAAACGACGTCGTTTAAAGGCCTTAGATCCGCGCGTTGAAACGAAAACCCGGGGAGAATCCGCGTGTTTTTATAAAAAGGGCAATTTACCATTTTAGTCCCTCCGCAATTTTATTAGTTTTAATTTCGTCCAATTTCACATTTTTTTTATTTTTCAAATTAGCCCTGAAAGTTTGTTTCTGTTTCAGTTGTGTCCCTTGGGCTATTTAAAGGTTGATAACAGAATTGCACCGTTTAAGGGATAGGGCATAATTGCCTATTAGGTCCCTACAGTTTGTAGCGCCCTTTAATATCATCCTTTTTACATTTTTTCCTTAATTTTTTATTTATTTTAATTTAATCCATGTTTCTTTGTTTATTTTTAAACCTTTTTTATTTTTTTATTTTTAAATTATATTAACATTATATTAAATTATTTTATCGTATTAAAATTCTATATTATTTTTTTACTATTTGTATATTAAGTTATTAATAGTATAAAGTTTTTTTGTTTGTTTTTTTAAATATATACTATTTTTATATATATTAAATTATTACTATTTATTTATATTAGGTTACTTTATTAAATTCAATATTATTTATATATCATATATTATTTTAAAATTTGCACATTAATTATTATTTTACACTTTTCATTTTGTATATTACATATTATTATATATATAACATTTAATTTATTTTGTATGACATTGTTTATATTGTTTATAAATAAGTATTTTTTATGATTATTGTATTATAAATATTTTTTGTTTTATATATATATATTATTTATTTGTAACTGTTTTTATCGTATATTATTATTTTCATTTATATATATGCTAAAATATTAAATTATATATTAATTATTTATCCCTATATTTTTTTATACTCTAAATTTTTATATTATTTATTTAATACATATTTGTTTATACATATTAATTGTTTTAGAAATTGTCATATTTTTATCTTCTTCTTTTTTGTTATAAGGTTTATTCAATGCTTAAGTACATCATTCATTTATTTACTTCTATATTTGATCTTGTTGGTAAAGTTTAATATTCATTTCTTGAATTTTTATATTTCATATGAACTTTTTAATTATATCTTGTATATGTTTATTTATGTTCCTTTATTTTGTTATTGCTTTAGCATAGTTATTTCATTTCATATACTAGTCGCTATATTCCTTCGTTAATTGACTATATTAGCATTGATCATTAATATGGCTTGTGATTATAGTGAATTGCTATTTGATATTTATATTTCGTAATGTATCAACGCAAAATCGAATTCATATCATTTTTATAAAAATACATTTTGCAAAATTGTCGAATTTTATTCAAAGTTTTTAAAAAATATGGTGATACGAAATATTTGGGGACAACGAGAATAATTGCACCCTAACTCACTGGGTTTCGATTTTTCTCATTGATCTTAGGATATTAAGTATCCCTTCTCTTTTAAAATTGAAACTTACAAACTTCAAATCAAAACTTATTCTCGGGAATTCAAAACGTTGTATCCTAACTTACTGGATATGATGTTTTGTGTTTCGAGGTAAGAATTTTCTACAAATAAAGGCGAGCCTAGCTTCGAAGTCATGAGATGTTACATCCTAACTTATTGGGTATAGCATTTTATTTCTTTGAGATAGGTAAGTTTTGTTTTTCTTTCACATAAAAGGATCATATTTTAAAGTTTTCAAATTTTCAACATTAGGACATGATTTTATCAGTTAGGTACCAATTTTAGGCGTTACGAGGGTGCTAATCATTCCTCGTACGTAACCGACTCTCGAACCCGTTTTCTTGAATTTCGTAGGCCAAAATTAATGTTTTAAAAAACATTTTATAAGGTGATCCAATCACACCTAAGCAAAAAGGGATTGGTGGCGACTCCCGTTTTCATTTTTCAAGGTCGATCCCCGTTTTTTCAGAAAATTTAAAAGTGGTTTTGACAGCTTGGCGACTCCGCTGGGGAGCAATAAGAGAGTCAAGCCGTAAAATAGATAATTTCATGTCCTTTTCTCCAAATTTAAAATTCTGATTTGAAAAAACCATGATTCTTTTTATTGCATGTGGTTCTAATTTTATCTCTGTATTGCATTACATGACCGTTATGGTCACACCTTTAAGTGGGAGCGAGAAGCTATGCCTTCGTAAGGTTTTCACCTCCGCATGGGCTAGTGGATTGCTTCCGGGATACATCTGTACCTATATTTTCGTGAAGTTTTCACTTCCGCATGGCCATAGGGAAATGTGTTCCCCTGAACTGAACTCGGTCCGTATGAGCCTATAATGGGTGAGGATCAATGAATCTGCTGGTTCGGGTACCTCAAATTTAGAGCTAAACCACACGTAGAAAACATAAGAACCCACCCTAAGTAGAACTATGTCAAACCTTAGTAGTTACCCAAATAGGTGTTTGTTTATTTTACTTGCTTTATATTTTATTCTGTGGTACTAACTTGTTGTGTTTTGTTTTTTTTTTTTTTTTGTGCATGTCATTTCATATTTTAAGAGGTATCGATTCACGGTCAGTTTCTAAGTTAGAAAGCTGGTTATGGAGAACGAATTCCTTGATAAAGTGGAAGACAATGCAGTCGTCCGCATATGGTCAGAGCAAAGGCAATTAGAGAAAAGGGATAGCTTAGCTGAGGGATATGTGTCGGAACTACGGGATTTCGCTCGTATCAGTGTCACGCAAAATGAACTCCAGGAGTTGAAAGGAATACGGACCCAGTGGGATGATGAGGCAAAACAGCTGTTCTATCATAGTTATGGCGATCTACCTTACTTGCTCGATGTCAGGGTAGATAAGCATCTATTCCGGGCTATGAATCAGTTTTGGAATTCTGCTTATAGCTGTTTCTCTTTCGGAAAAGTAAATTTAGTACCCACGGTGGAGGAATACACAACCTTGCTTCGCTGTTCGAGGATCTAAGTCGACAAAGCTTATTCTAGGGCTGCTAATGTCCCAACTTTTGTGAAGAAGTTAATGAATATCATGGGGATGAGTGAACAATGGGTTACAGCCAGAATTCAAGAGAAAGGTGAGGGTAAATGCATACCTTGGTTGAGTTTGAGGGACCTGATTCTAGCACATCCAGATGTAAAGAAGAAGATTGATGTCTTTGCCCTGAGTATTTATGGTTTGGAAATTTTCCCTAAAGCTCTGAAGCATGTAGATGAAGCAGTTACTGATCTATTCGATCGACTTGAAAAAGGGGTCACGCCCGTACTTGCGATCTTAGCCGAGACGTTCAGATCTTTGAATACATGTCGGAGAGCAGGTGAAGGCAAGTTCATTGGATGCACTCAGTTGTTATTAGCTTGGTTCCACAGTCATTTCTGGAAGGTGGAGAAAGTTTCTTATCGGGTTTTCTCTGAGAACTACTCTCCGTTAAAAGAGATAGTGGCTACACCAAGGAGAGAAGACGTGTCTGATGAAAATTAGATGGCACTCCTTCAGAACCTTCAAGAGGAAGATATCGAGTGGAGAGCTCATTGGATGATTCCCGATGAAATTCTTTATCGGTGTGGGAGTTTCGTCTGGGTTCCTTTACTTGGAATTTGGGGAGTCGTTGGGTATGCCCATTTGCTCGTACTGAGGCAATATGGGTCAAGACAGTTTGTACCAATGACATATGGGCTGGCTCAATGTGAGTTCTCATACAGAGGGGAAAACTATAAGAAGAGGGTTAATGAGATTTCTGGTGCTTGGAATCAGATTCGTAGGATGAAGAGATTATCCGTAGGCTCAATGACGACCCCAGAATACAGTGGATGGAGGATTAGAAGGATTAATGATAACATCCCCGAGCTGAATTTAGAAGGCGCTCAATCAAGAGAAGAATGCTTGCAAATGGTCCCATCAGAGTTAGAGATTCTAAAACAAGATTTCGAAAAGATGAGTTAAGAACTTGGAAAGAGGATAGAGAAGTTGGAAGAAGAGAAAATGTATCTGAGGTTAGACGTGGATGTTCAGAAATTGGAGGTCGATAAGTTAAGAAAAGGGAAGAAAAGGGTCGAGGAAGACCTGGACAGCCTAAAGACAGAGTATAAGAAGCTGCATCTATAAATGAAAAATGCTGGATTGGGGAAGATTGTAAAACAAGATTTCGAAAAGATGAGTTAAGAACTTGGAAAGAGGATAGAAAAGTTGGAAGAAGAGAAAATGTATCTGAGGTTACACGTGGATGTTCAGAAATTGGAGGTCGATAAGTTAAGAAAAGGGAAGAAAAGGGTCGAGGAAGACCTGGACAGCCTAAAGATAGAGTATAAGAAGCTGTGTCTATAAATGAAAAATGCTGGATTGGGGAAGACTTCGAAACAGTGGCAACAGGAGGTTCAAGAGGAAAAGGCCAAAGCTGACCATTGGGAGAGGAAGTTCCTAGAGATGCAGATGCAAAACGAGGCCCTAGAAAAGAGGTTAGTAGAAAGCCAATCGGGAAAAGAGTGGATTAAAAGCTAAAGTGACTGAACTGGGACGGTCTCTTCACCACTATCGAAGTCGTAATTCTGTAAAGGAGCTGAAGTTGAGTCTGAACAAGATTGCGGAAATAAAGGGCAAGATTGAAAGATTAGAATCAGCATTGTAGAATTGTGAGCTCCGGATCGAGCAGCTTGAAGCAAAAGAAGGGCATTGGAAGGAAGAGCTCCACCATTCCTATGACCAAGTTAGAAATCGGGATTATCTCATAGGTGAACCAATAGTTCAGATTTGAGAGGTAGCTGATCACCTACAGACTTTGGCAGTACAGGCTGATACATTGAGCATGAAGTATGAGCTATAGTCAGATCGTGACTAAGAGTTAGCCTTATTGTTTGGGAAAATCAAAACTTTGGGCCTTAGGGCGAAAACATATTTGTAGTCCGTTTTATGTAAAGAATTTTATTTTCTAATAAAGTTTTCTAAAATGAAGTTGAATTTGAATCGATGCCTCCTTGCATTCATGCATTTGCATTACATCACATCATATGCATTTAAGTCCATATAGAAAGCCTAATTAGTTGAAATTATCACAGAGAGAGAGAGAAGGAAAATCTGGAAACTGAACACCATTACGGTACACGTACCAAAACAATGAAAATGGATCAAAGACTTGAACAATTCCAGAGAGACATGCAAGACCAGATGCAAGAGCAATTGGCAAAGCTCCAACAAGAAATAAGAGACCAAATGTGAGAAGCTCAAAGGAACATGATGGCTCAAATGGCTCAGATGCTGAATAGGGCAATAGACAAAGGAAAGGGTCCTATAATTAATGCTGAAGATAATGAGGACTTTTCTCGGGGTTTCACCCCACCGCATGTGCAAACACAACCGGAGGAATATCCCTGAATGTCATCTGTCACAATTAGGCCTCAACAAGGGCAAAATGATGCTGAAGTGCCCATAAATTTCCAAGTTGGCACAGGATCCAACCTAAAAGATAACCCTGCTAATCCTATTATCCCTGACTTAGATATAGCAGAGAGGGAGGGGACAAGAATTAATCTTCAAGGCAATTGGAAGATTGTTGCAGATGGTTGGAAGAGAAGTTCAAGGCTTTAGAAAATGCTGATAATCATCATGGAATTGATGCTAAAGACCTGAGCTTGGTTCCAAATTTGGTGCTTCCTCATAAGTTCAAAATGCCAGAATTTGAGAAGTACAATGGGACCAGTTACCCTGAAGCCCATATCACTATGTTCTGTAGACGGATGACTGGCTATGTTAACAATGATCAACTCTTGATTCATTGTTTCCAAGACAGTTTGGTGGGGGCAGCATCTAGGTGGTACAATCAACTCAACCGTGCTAAGATTAGCTCCTGGAGAGATCTAGCCCAAGCCTTCATGAAGCAATACAATCATGTCACAGACATGACGTCTGACAGAATCATGCTACAGAACATGGAGAATAAGTCAAATAAAAGCTTCAGGTAGTATGCACAAAGATGGAGGGAGGTTGCCATGCAAGTTCAGCCACCACTCCTAGAAAAGGAAACCACAATGCTTTTTATCAATACCTTGAAGGCTCCATTCATCACCCACATGATAAGAAGTACTACCAAAAGCTTTGCAGATATAGTGATGGCAAGAAAAATGATTGAAAATTCCATAAGGGGTGACAAGATCAAAGCAGGGGAAAATACTAAAAGGTCTGCTCCTAGGAAAAAAGACAATAAGGTGAATAATACGAGTACATACAACAAAGGGTACTCGAAGGCAATCACTGTTAGCCAGCCAAAAGTAATTACGAATGGACAACAAGGGTTGACAAGACAAGAATCAGGCACAAGGAAAAATTCAGAAAAGTCCCAATTTCCGCCAATCCTAATGACGTATAAGGAGCTATATCAAAGTTTATTTGACGAACATGTGGTGTCCCCATTTTATCTAAAGCTGTTACAGCCCCCATATCCTCAAAGGTATGACTCAAACGCTCAATGTGATTACCATACGAGAATATCGGGGCATTCAATAGAAAACTGCACTGCCTTCAAAAAGGTAGTAAAGAGACTCATCAAGATGGGGATTGTGAAGTTTGATGATACACCTAGTGCGGAGAACCCATTACCTAACCATGGGGATAAGGGGATAAATGCGATCAGTGAAAAGGTCGTGAGAAAGATCAAGGAGGATATCTCAAAAGTGAAAACCCCGTTGAGAATGGTTTGGAGAGAAATGATGAGGAGAGGATTGGTAGAATCAAATTCTTTGAAAGGATGTGAAGGAATAAGGGACTACTGTGAGTTCTACCAAGCAGAGGGGCATGAGATTCAGGAATGTGCTGAGTTCAGGGTATTGGTACAAAGCCTTATGGATAATAAGGAATTGGAATTTTATGAAGAAGGCTCAGAGGGAGGAAACATATGTCTGATAGAAGGAGAGTTGACAAACCAAAAATTTAATTATCCAAGGATCATTATTTCCCGACCAAGAAACACGGAAGGCGGAGCACAAATCACGCCTAAAGTCGTAATCCAGAAACCTGTTTCCTTTCCTTACAAGGATAACAAAATGGTACTTTGGAATTACGACTGCAATGTAACAATACTGAGAGTGGAAAATTTAGCTGCACTTCCACATAGGTCCAAAATGAAGCGTCCTACACACGAAGTGGAAGGCGTTACAATTCAGTAAACGTCAGAACTGTGCCTGTGAAAGCAAAGACTTTGGTAGTTGAGCAGGAGAAAGAGGCTGAGGCACTTATCAATGAACCTGTGAAAGAGGAAGAGGCTAAAGAATTTCTAAAATTCTTGAAACACAGTGAATATAACATGGTAGAGCAGTTGTGCAAACAACCGGCTCGTATATCAGTTCTAGCCTTGTTTTTAAGTTCAAAAGTGCATCGTGAGGCATTGATGAAAGTCTTGAATGAAACTTATGTTACTAAGGATATATCTGTCGACAAACTTGACCATCTGGTTAGTAATATAAGTGCCGACAACTTCATCTACTTCAATGATGATGAAATTCCACTTGGAGGTATGGGATCAACCAAAGCTTTAATATTACTACTCGTTCCAAGGGATGCACTCTACCAAGTATGTTAATAGATAATGGATCGGCTTTGAATGTTTTACCATTGTCTACACTGAAGAGGTTGCCTATAGACAGTTCTCACATGAAGACATGCCAGAACATAGTGAGAGCATTTGATGGCACCGAGAGAAGAGTGATAGGAAGGATTGACATACCGTTGTTGATTGGGACTAACACATATGAAGTGGACTTTCTGGTAATAGATATCAAACCCTCCTACAACTGCTTGTTGGGAAGGCCTTGGATTCATTCGGTAGGGGCAGTGCCCTCATCGCTGCACCAAAAATCGAAACTAGTAACAGAGGGTCGGTTGGTAACTATAAACCAGAAGAGGATATTATAGCAACTATTACCAACTGATCGTTTTTTTATGCGATGTCAAAGTCTTAAAATTTATACAAAGAATGATCGAACCTGGAAACTAACTATGACAATGATTTGAGGCAAGCGCACCTATCGAACATTAGTATAGTTAAGGCAAGATCGGATTGTCAAACCCAAAGGAACCAAAAGTACTAATAGTAACTTTCTTTTTATTATTTAACCTAAGAATTAAATGAATTTTTATCTAATCTAAAATTAACAAACTACTAAACTAAAGACTCTAAGACAAAGAAGAATGAAATTGGGAAAATAACTTTGAGGAAAAACCAATTGATTAAAACGACACCCAAGGAAGAATCCACCTAGACTTCACTTGTTATCTAACTCTGAACCAGACAATTTATTCATTTTACTTGATTCGTAAGATTCCTTAAGTTATGTTAATCCCTCTCTCGAGGCTACTAATGTCTAACCCTAGGTTGATTAATTGAAATCTCTTTCTAATTAAAACCCTAGAATTGCATTAACTCGATCTATGGACTCCCATATTATGTTTCACCCTAATCCGGCAAAATCTCGTCACCCTATCTCTATGCGTGCGATCAATTCTGCTTAATTATGCTAGATCTACTCTTAGGCAGGGACTTTTGCTCCTCCACCAAAGCACATCACACTTAAATTAATATCCCAAAAATATCAACACAAGAATTAAGAACACATAATTAAGAACAAGTCAAATATTTATCATATAGTTCAGCAAACGATAACAAGATTCATCTTAGGTTTCATCCCCCTTAGGTATCTAAGGGTTCAGTTCATAACAATAAAAGAAAACATCTCAGAAGAAAAGATAAAACAAAACATAAGAAATCCCTAAAACCCCCTGAAGGAATTGAAAGAAAGATCCTCCGTCTTGAGTATGATTCTGGCTTCTTGAAATGAATCAACTGGCTTTCTTTGAGTAAATCCCCACAAATCTGCCCTCTTTGGCCTAGCTGGACGCCCCCTGACTAAAGCCTTGTGTTCCCTCCATTTTAGGTCATACTTAGGGTGTTTACATAGGTTTCTGAATATGTTTCTTCGCCCATAAGTATCCTAATCCGAGTGAAACTCTTCTTTCTCACGGTAGGGACACGCCCATGTTACACACCCGTGTAAGTCGTGGCCAGGCTGTGTTCGAAGCTATTGAATAAGGCACGGCCGTGTGGTCTTGGGCTCAGGCCACGTGGATTTCGTGATATGGCCTATTTACTCCGTTTTGGCCCGTTTTCCATTCTTTTCGTCATCCGATGCTCTTCTGAGTATAAAATATGAAAACAAAGGATTAAGAGCACCAAATTACACAATTCAAGGCTTAAATCATCCAAAAGCATGCTAAATGTGGGCTTAAAATATGTTACTTTTACGGTTTATCACCAACGACGCACCATACTTGGAGGCAAATGAAGAGGCCACTGAGTGTTCCTTTCGGTCTTTCGAGTTCGTAAATGTAACTTTCATATTGGAAGGGAATGAGGTGCCCGCCCCTAGGATATCCAGGACCACGAGAATGGGTTTACAAGTGATGGTGGGGAAATGAGCCTTACCAGGGAAAGGACTGGGCAGACATCTTCAATGAGGGATTTAAGTCCCAATGATGAGAGAGAAAAAAGATTGTTTTGGCTTGGGTTTCAGGCCAGATGCCACACAAAAGAAGAGGGAAATAGAGAAAAAGTAAGAGAGAAGAAGAGCATGGTTAAATGGGGAAGAATTCAAGTGGGAATCGATGACATACCTTAGACCTTTGTATCCAAAGGGCACCCTGAGAGAGGGTTATTGGAAAATCCTCACATCAATGCCATACATGAGGAAGAAATTGGGCAAAGAAACTTGTTGAACATTCGCCCTTATGAACCTGGAAGCATTTTGAACAACTGGACTGCAGAGGAACTTCCTGTAGTTTCTAGAGATTACACAGAGTAATATTCAGAACGCACTTGTTGTTTTTAAGCCTAGGAACAATAAGATTTCTTTTGTGAAATAGGCTCGTGTTCAGACATATTTTGTTTCAATAAATACATCTTCAATGATCAATTTTGGAAAATATTCTTTCATTCTTTTGATCTTCTAATTTCATTCTAATTTTTTTATTTTCATTCATACCATATAAATAGTTGTTCTCGAATTCATTTCTTCTTTGTACATTCTTTGGTCCCCATTACAGGTCCCTAGATATCAATGACATGAGCAACGATACTACAGATTTAGAGGTCCACTTTGACTAAGACATGTGTTTAGACGAATCTCAGGATTTTGAAGGTGACAGAGATTGTGACTTATCTCTAGATTTGTTAAGAATGGTAAAGAAAGAGGAGAAACAAATTTTACCCCATGAAGAGGAGGTAGAGAACATAGCCTTAGAGGAAGGAAAGATTGTGAAAATTGGAACGCGCATAGCTGAGGAGACGAAACAAGACCTTGTTAAGTTACTACGGAAATTCGAGGACGTCTTTGCATGGTCATACCAAGATATACCTGGGCTAAGTACTGATATTGTAGTACATCGCCTTCCCATAAGAGAAGAGTGCAAGCCAAATCAGCAAAAGTTACGAAGGAGGAGGCCTGATGTGATTTTGAAAATAAAAGAGGAAGTTAAGAAACAGTTTGATGCTGGTTTTCTATAAGTGGTCAAATACTCAGAGTGGGATGCCAACATTGTTTCTGTCCCTAAGAAAGATGGAAAGGTCCGGATGTGTGTAGACTATAGGGACTTAAATAAAGCCAACCCAAAGGACAATTTCCCTTTGTCGCATATTGACACGTTAGTGGATAATACGGCGGGATACTCATTGTTTTCTTTCATAGATGGATTTTCGGGATACAATCAGATCAAGATGCACCCTGAGGATATGGAGAAAACTACTTTCATAACATTGTGGGGTAACTTTTGTTATAAAGTAATGCCATTCGAGCTAAAGAATGCAGGGGCGACATATCAAAGGGCCATGGTAACTTTATTCCATGACATGATGCATAAAGAGATTGAAGTATATGTTGATGACATGATCGCCAAATCTCGAACAGAAAAGGAGCACATTGAAGTTTTGAAGAAGTTGTTTTTGAGATTGAGAAAATTTCAATTGAAGCTCAACCCGGCAAAGTGTACTTTCAGAGCTCAGACAGGGAAGTTATGGGGTTTCGTAGTCAATGAGAAAGGAATCGAAGTTGACTCAAATAAGGTCAAAGCTATACAAGAATTGCCTTCACCATGCACTCAAAAAGAAGTTCGAGGTTTTCTAGGAAGGTTAAATTACATTGCTCGGTTTATTTCACAATTAACTGAGAAATGTGATCCCATATTTTGTCTTCTTAAGAAACACAACCAATGTGTATGGGATGATGAATGCTAGAAAGCTTTTGACAAAGTCAAACAATATTTGTCAAATGCCCCAATACTATCTCCGCCTAGTCTAGATCGACCATTGGTATTGTACTTAACGGTGTTCAATAACTCCATAGGATGTGTGCTTGGTCAACACGATGAGTCAGGAAGAAAAGAAAATGTGATATACTCTCTCAGCAAAAAGTTCACTGAATGTGAAATGAGATATTCGTCAATTGAGAAATTGTATTGCGCCTTGATTTGGACAACTCAGAGATTGAGGCAGTATATGCTATATCATACAACCTGGTTAAGTTCGAAGCTTGATCCGTTAAAGTATATGATGGAGTCAACTACTTTGAATGAAAGGATGGCAAGGTGGCAGATTTTGCTGTCTAAATTCAATATAGTCTATGTGAACCAAAAGGCTATAAAATAGAGCATAATAGCAGAATTTCTGGCTAGCAGAGCTTTATAGGATTATGAACCTTTGAGCTTTGGTTTCCTCAATGAAGAGTTGATGTATGTGGCAAATACTGAAGAATGTCCATGGAAGCTAAATTTCGACGGGGCATCAAATGCTGTAGGAAATGGAATTTGGGCAATCTAGGTATCCCCTAGTGTTGATCATTAACCATTCACATGCAAATTAGATTTTGATTGCACAAACAATATGGTAGAATATGAAGCATACATCATGAGAATTCGAGCAGCTGTAGAGCGTAAAATCCGAGTGCTAGAAGTATATGGAGATTCTGCCTTAGTAATCTACCAGCTTAAAGGAGAGTGGGAGACAAGAGATCCAAAACTAATTAATTACCGAAAATAGTTCTGGGATTGATTGAGGAGTTTGATGACACTACTTTTAATTATCTCCCACGTGATGAAAACCAGGTGGCAGATGCTCTGGCAACCTTGGCTTCTATGATCAAAGTGAACAGACCAGAAGATATGAGACCTATTCAGATGAGTATTTTTGAAGTTCCAGCTCATTGTTATAACATGGAAGAGGAGGAAAATGATGACCACCCTTGGTATCATGATGTATTGCGATACGTAAAAAATCGTGAATACCCGGAGTATGCAACTGAGAATGATAAAAGGACACTAAGAAGATTGGCCTCTGACTATGTTTTAGACAGGGATATCTTGTATAAAAGGAGAAAAGATCAAGTACTATTGAGATGCGTTGACGCTGTTGAAGCTAGGAAAATCCTGGAAGAAGTTCATGAGGGCATTTGTGGAACACACGCTAATGGATTCATAATGGCCAGATAGATAATAAGATCTGGATATTATTAGTCCACCATGGAAGGAGATTGTATCAACTATGCCAAAAGATGTCATAAATGCCAGATTTATGGAGACAAAATCCATGTACCACCGTTACCTTTGCATGTTATGACTTCTCCATGGCCTTTTTCCATGTGGGGCATAGATGTTATTGGTCCAATCTCACCGAAAGCCTCGAATGGGCATCGATTCATCTTTGTGGTAATTGACTACTTCACGAAATGGGTAGAGGCTGCTTCATATGCTAGCGTCACTAAGTCAGCAGTTAGTCAGTTCTTAAAGAAGGAGATTATTTGTCGATATGGAATGCCCGAGAGGATCATATCAGACAACGCACTGAACTTGAACAACAGCACAATAGCAAAAGTTCATAGTCAATTCAACATCAAATACCACAACTCGTCTCCGTATCGTCCAAAAATGAATAGGGCAGTGGAAGCGGCCAATAGAAATATCAAAAAGATAGTAGGGAAGATGACTGAGACTTATAAGGATTGGCATGAGAAATTACCATTTGCACTCTATGCTTATCGGACTTCTGTCAGAACCTCTACTGGGGTAACACATTTCTCGTTGGCCTATGGGATGGAGGCAGTTCTACCTATTGAAGTGGAAATACCTTCTCTTCAAGTTGTCAGATATAAAGTTGGATGAAGCTGAATGGATCCAGGCTCGATATGATCAGTTGAACTTAATTAAAGAAAAGAGGCTAAAGGCTATTCGTCACGGTCAGATGTACCAAAAATGAATGATGCGAGCCTATGATAAAAAAGTCCGCCCAAGAGAGTTTCACGAGGGGGACCTTGTACTAAAAAGATCCTTCCTATACCAAAGGATTTCAGAGGAAAATGGATGCCGAATTGGGAAGGACCATATATGGTGAAGAAAGCTTTCTCTAGAGGTGCACTGATTCTGACCGAAATGGATGGGAAAAACTTACTCAATCTTGTGAACTTGGATTCAGTCAAAAAATACTTTGCTTAAAAAGGAGAAGAAGCCAAGGTGAAAACCCGCAAAGGGCGCTTTGAGACTTCTAAAAAAACAAAAAGAGGAGAGGCCAAGGTGAAAACCCGCCAAGGGCTCCTTGAGACCAAAGGGGTTTTGAGTTGAAAACCCCAAAAGGGTGACTCAAATTCTGAATGGACACACAGTCATCTTGCTATACTTGAATCAACAAGAAATGAAGTATGTTTCATATCGGGGAACCAACAATTTCGGTCTTCTAAACACACGTTAAGCTCAAAGCGGTCTTCATGGAGTTTGTATATAAAAGCCCAACCTGCGATATCTAGGGCATCTGATCATTGTCCTATTTATTTTACTATATTTGGATTCTTTTTCTTCTCAAAGATATGTTCCCAGTTAATTTCCTTTATATTTTTGACAATTGATTTAACTCTCCTTGAAATCAATTTATTTGTTACCCATTCTTCAAAAGTATGTTGCATTGAAATAATGATTGATGAACTGATAATTTCGCAAAAGAAGCTCTACATATTACTTTGAAAATTTCTAGATAAAACAAGAAACCGAAACAAGACAACTATTTAAATCCATGTGTATAGATTGGAAATATTTGAGAAATAAGAGTCTTGATGGAGACTATTTCTCTGAATTCTTTGTCCAATTGGTAATTAGACATAATAATGAGTTTTTGTGACGAAAGTAAACAATGTCATTGGGTTATTCAGGAAATGACGTGACAGACCAATTTGACAGGAAAAGATTCAAAAACCCTAAATTGTGGTGGAATGAATTGAAGTTGAAACAAGTCCTATATCCTTAAATTGCAGTAAGGACAGACAGAAAAAGTTGTGATTCCTGGAATGATGGTTTGAAGGTGTTATAAATCTTGTGTCCCCAAAGTTCAAGAGGAATGGGCCCTAAAATTTCCATGGGGAAAATTATTTGAACAAGAAACTGATACTTCAAGGGGAACGAAGATGAAACCTTGATGGATAAATGAGTGATAACACATTGAGTAGGAATTATACTCATATTATTTTTGCATTCACATATCATAGCATGTCTGAATAGGAGCATTTGATTCATTTCAATCACAGCATCTTAATCATTCGGCATAAGCATATACTCATTCTACAGGTCATGGGACAATGTAGTAGGGTAAATAGTCACTTTCAGCCTTGTCTCCCTGAAGTTGCAGCGGAGTAGACTGAAGATAACAGATCTTACCTTCCTGAAGTTGCAGGAAGAAGATCGAAGATGTTAGCTTTAGCTCTCTGAGTTTGCAGTAGAGCAAGCTAAAAGAGGGTAGATCTGGCATTCCTGAAGTTGCAGTGAAACAAATCGAAGACATTAGTTTTATCTCCCTGAAGTTGCAGCGGAGCAGATTAAAGACAACGGATCTTACCTTCCTGAAGTTGCATGAAGAAGATCTAAGACGTTAGCTTTGGCTCTCTGAGTTTGCAGTAGAGCAAGCTAAAAAAAATCAGATCTGGGGTTCCTGAAGTTGTAGTGAAGCAGATTGAAGACACTACTCTTGTCTCCTTGAAGTTACAGTGTAGCAGCCTGAATATAGCAGATCTTGTCTTCCTGAAGTTGCAGGAAGTAGATCGAAAATGTCATTATTTCCTCCTTGAAGTTGCAGCGGAGCAAACAAAAGACAACAGATCTTGTCTTCCTGAGTTTATAGTGAAGCGGATCGAAGATATTAGTCTAGCATCCCTGAATTTACAGTATAGCAGACTAAAGATGCAAATCTTGTCTTCCTGAGTTTGTAGCGAAGCGGATCGAAGATACCAGCCTGAGTTTGTAGTGGAGTAGACTAAAGATAGTAAATTTCATCTTCCTGAAGTTGCAGTGAAGCAGATTGAAGATATTAGCCTATCTCTCTAAAGATATAGCCATTTGACAAGACCGAGCAAAATGGGTCCTTTTATCGTCTTTGCTCTATTCTCGTTACACAACAATGAGCAAAGAAGGGTAGCTGTAATAACCCATTTCTGCCCGCGCCCATGTAACAAACCAAAACAAAAATAAAATAAAAAAATAAATGTCCAAGTTTGTTTTTTACAGTCCAGTACAGACCCAAATGACACCCCGAGCCGAGCTACACCCTGACCCAATAAACCATTACCCCAATTACACCCAAAACAATAAACCCAAAAACTTACAGGGCCCAAAACTTAAACGGTTTCAGAGGACCTAGGGTTTCTGGAAAACCCTAGGCGTCGCAAGTGCACAATAGCCCCTTCATCACGCCCAAGCCACCAGTCGCGCCGCAGTTAGCTCGAGTCGCTCTCCGTTGCCAGAATTGTCGCCTTTGACCTGCACAAAAAAGGAAAAAACACAGCAAAAGGAAAGAAATGGCTAAAAACAAGCAAAACAGATTCTTTTTTTTTATTTCGGGGCTATATAAACCCCAAAACAATCTGTAAAATGGAAGATACAAAAAATTTATTGAAATAAACAAGAAAAACCCATCAAACAGAGCTGATTTTCGATTTTTTATTTGCGTTATTCTTTTTATTTTTATTTTTTCGATTTCTGCAAATAGTAAACAGACGAGTAAAAAAAATAAATAAAAATGATTTTACCTTTTGATTAGCGTTTAAAAACACGAAGTTGTTGGCCTCCGGCCGCCATATACGATGGCACGTGTGGAGGCTCGTGCAGTGACAAGCAGTGGCCGATCGGGCTGGGGTCCTGGCCTAAGGCCAAAGGATAGAGAGAATTCTTGAATTTTTTTTTTAAAAATAGGGTGCAAATGAATTTTTTTTTTCTGAAAACTGACTTATATAGTCTCATAAAAACGACACCGTTTTAGCTTAAGCCAATAAGCGTTAAAACGACTTCGTTTAAAGGCCTTAGATCCGCGCGTTGACCCGAAAACCCGGGGAGGATCCGCGTGTTTTTATAAAAAGGGCAATTTGCCGTTTTAGTCCCTCCGCAATTTTATTAGTTTTAATTTTGTCCAATTTAACATTTTTTATTTTTCAAATTAGCCCTAAAAGTTTGTTTCTGTTTCAATTGAGTCCCTTTGGCTATTTAAAGGTTGATAACAGAACTGCGCCGTTTAGGGGATAGGGCATAATTGCCTATTAGGTCCCTACAGTTTGTAGCGCCCTTCAATATCATCCTTTTTACATTTTTTTCCTTAATTTTTTATTTATTTTAATTTAATCCCTATTTCTTTGTTTATTTTTAAAGCTTTTTTTATTTTTTTATTTTTAAATTATATTAAATTATTTTATCATATTAAAATTTTATATTATTTTTTTACTATTTGTATATTAATTTATTAATAGTATAAAGTTTTTATGTTTGTTTTTTTAAAATATATACTATTTTTATATATATATTAAATTATTACTATTTATTTATATTAGGTTACTTTATTAAATTCAATATTATTTATATATCATATATTATTTTAAAATTTGCACATTAATTATTATTTTACACTTTTCATTTTGTATATTACATATTATTATATATATAACATTTAATTTATTTTGTATGACATTGTTTATACTGTTTATAAATAAGTATTTTTTTATGATTATTGTATTATAAATATTTTTTGTTTTATATATATATATTATTTATTTGTAACTGTTTTTATCATATATTATTATTTTCATTTATATATATGCTAAATTATTAAATTATATATTAATTATTTATCCCTATATTTTTATATACTCTAAATTTTTATATTATTTATTTAAAACATACTTGTTTATACATATTAATTGTTTTAGAAATTGTCATATTTTTATCTTCTTCTTTTTTGTTATAAGGTTTATTCAATGCTTAAGTACATCATTCATTTATTTACTTCTATATTTGATTTTGTTGGTAAAGTTTAATATTCATTTCTTGAATTTTTATATTTCATATGATTTTTCTAGTTATATCTTGTATATGTTTATTTATGTTCCTTTATTTTATTATTGCTTTAGCATAGTTATTTCATTTCATATACTAGTTGCTATATTCCTTCGTTAATTGACTATATTAGCATTGATCATTAATATGACCTGTGGTTATAGTGAATTGCTATTTGATATTTATATTTCATAATGTATCAACGCAAAATCGAATTCATATCATTTTTATAAAAATACATTTTGCAAAATTGTCGAATTTTATTCAAAGTTTTTAAAAAATATGGTGATACGAAATATTTGGGGACAACGAGAATAATTGTACCCTAACTCACTGGGTTTCGATTTTTCTCATTGAACTTAGGATATTAAGTATCCCTTCTCTTTTAAAATTGAAATTTACAAACTTCAAATCAAAACTTATTCTCGGGAATTCAAAACGTTGTATCCTAACTTACTGGATATGATGTTTTGTGTTTCGAGGTAAGAATTTTCTACAAATAAAGGCGAGCCTAGCTTCGAAGTCATGAGATGTTACATCCTAACTTATTGGGTATAGCATTTTATTTCTTTGAGATAGGTAAGTTTTGTTTTTCTTTCACATAAAAGGATCATATTTTAAAGTTTTCAAATTTTCAACATTAGGACATGATTTTATCAGTTAGGTACCAATTTTAGGCGTTACGAGGGTGCTAATCATTCCTCGTACGTAACCGACTCTCGAACTCGTTTTCTTGAATTTCGTAGGCCATAATTAATGTTTTAAAAAACATTTTATAAGGTGATCCAATCACACCTAAGCAAAAAGGGATTGGTGGCGACTTCCGTTTTCATTTTTCAAGGTCGATCCCCGTTTTTTCAGAAAATTTAAAAACGGTTTCGACAAAAAAGTCCATGAAAGTGGTAGAAAGAACATGGTGGTCAGTTCTGCATCAGTTGCAGATGTAACAGTTAAAGTACACTGATCCTATTTTAAAGTGGAACAAGCAACACCACTTTTTGCACGGGTGAAAATTCCAATTCATATCGATTACATAAGCTCATTTCGGTCAATTCCAATCACACCGATTGGAACATTGTGCACTGGCCGCTGCATGAATAATATTTAAAAAAACTTTTTAACTATTTACTATTATACTAAATACTTAATTCGAATTTACTAACGAATCAAAAAGGATATATCTATAAAGTTGATACTATCTGCCTTATAAAAACCCCATGTCACATGCCCAACAATTCATACACGATTATGTTGGTAATTATTGATCGTACTTTCACAAACTTCAGATTTTGATAGAATATGGTGGCTCTCAATTGTTGCTGTAGCCTGCGGTCATGTTATTACTTACTTTGGCATTGGTTTATCGCAAGTACCACCTATTTAATTTTAGTGAAAAGCTATTATAAGTTGTTAAACATTTTCAAAATATGTATAATATTCTAATAGTGATAATTGGAAAATTACAAATGATTTAAAAATTATGCCACTTGCTTATTATCCAAGAGTTCTCAACCAAGAATTATCACTATTTATAGAGATGAGTTATGTCTCTTGTTACTAAAAGTTATGTTGATTATTAATAAAAATTCATAATTATTCAAGTAGAGGTCTATTGAATAATTATGTTTATTATTAATAAATGTGAGCATCCATTTGTATAGTTATGTTATCGCTACAAATTAAAATATTTCGAACCTCTGATTGAGTTAGTCGACTAGAAAGAGGTGAGTGAGCATGCGTGTTTGGATCAAGAAAGGATTGAAATGATTTTAGATGTGATGGAACATATGATTCCTATTTGTTTTTGTGTCATTGATGAATGGTTAGTTCTGATTGTATATTGTGTTATTCTAATTTTTTCTTTTAGCTTAACATGTTTAAGCTCTAGTTCATTGATGTATGAGCTATAGGCTTTTTTTTTATTGAAAGTAGATATTTACATAACAGGTGAAGGAATTTTTTTCTGAATCCACTAACAAAATATATTGAAGCCTAAAACAATAATATATAAAGATTATTATTTCATACATGAAATTTTTAAGGGTTATATAGAAATTATTTTGAGAACTTCAATTACATAAATAAGTGAGTTAGGCAATAATGCTTATGAACTTTTAGCATTTGGCCAACCTAACTTTCCAAATCCTAAAGCTCCAAGAAGATTAAATCCTATTTCAGAAGTGTTTGGCAAATTATCTTATCCAAGGACAAGTCTATTTTTGGCTATTTCAATAAGATTTTATTAATTTATAGTTTTTTTTTTATAATCACATGTGTCTTAATTCATTTTACGGTTTAAATATGATCATGTATTAGTTTTTAACTTTATAATACTTAAAACCAGCTCCTCTTTTTATCATTAAAAATTAACTCGTGTACTATTATTATTCAACTTTATAATACTAATTTTGAACCTAATATTTCTTTCTCTCAAGATTATTGAGAAAAAAAAATCGGTATTGGTTGACAAGAGCTTTAGCATATCTATTGAAGGTACAATCGCAACATCTATAAATATAATTCGAGTAACAATTTTCATGCGCAAAATATCCATATAAAATCTGTAACACCCCAAACCCGGCCTAAACGTTACGACCGGATCTGGCATGTCACATAAAAGGGTTGTTTAAAAACTGCGCATTTGTTAAAAATTTCGAGTTTAAATATGTATTCGCTTGTTATCCTTTTGTTAACATTTTGGAAAATGGTTATTAAGGGTTTAGGAAATTCCCGTATTGAACATTCAATAATAATAGGCAGTAATCGAATTAAAAGCTAAACCAAATAAAATACCCAAATTAAAGTTATGTGGCCTTATTACATAACAAAAACCCAAATGAAAATAAGCGCAAATAAAAGAAACGAGTTTACGAGAAAACATTGCATGGCCACCACAAGTCCGCCTCAGCTCCCAAATCCGCGATCTAATGATTACTTGCAAAATTAAACTAAGGGGTGAGTCATCGAGACTCAGTGTGCAAATCCCCATCCAAAAGATGTTAAGCTCTTACATAGATTTATATGCAAATATGCATGTCATGCAACCCATCCAACCTAGGTATCCATCCGAGTCTCCCAAGTCTACCCTTTGTGGCACCTAGCCACTAGTGGTACCTAACCACTGGTGGTTCCAAGCCACTGGTGACCGAAGTCACAAATAATCATATGTGGGGCCAACCCACTTGTGGTACCTAACCACTGGTGACGATCCCTTATATTGTTATGTGGGGCCAACCCACTGTGGTACCAAACCACTGGGCCAAGTCACAAAAATAAGCATATGTGGTACCTAACCACTGGTGGTTCCAAACCACTGAGACTTAGTCACAGATTAATGATATGTGGGGCCAACCCACGTGTGGTACCTAACCACTGGTGACAGTCTGATAAATCATACCTTCCTCCTCCTCTCATCATACCCATGCAATATGACACAATAATTCGTGTATGCAGTATGTCATGTATGCTAAACATATATCAAATATAAGTATAACATGAATTACCATCATACTCAGATAGACATAAAACAACATAATCACGCTAATCAACCTCTAAGGGTATAACGGTAATTTTACCTACCAAGGGCATTTTCGTAATTTACCTTTCAGGGGTATTTTGGTATTTTACCCTTCCAAGGGTATATCAGTAATTTTGCACCTGCAATGGCCTTTCCCAAAGGCCCAAATGTCGCCCCGAGCGACTCGGTTACCATTTCTGGTCTTTACCAGACTATTAGGCCTAAAATCCGATTTCGGCCCATTCAGGCCCACACGCTCGAGTGGCCCACCTAACACAAATCTAGCCACATATGTAAGTTCCACCTAGTCTAGTTCACTATATACTACACCATCATACACTTTATTCAATTGGGCCCACGGGCCCATTGGGCCCACTTCAGCCCATCGTGGCCCAAGCAGCCCCAACCCACAAGAATACTACTGATGGCCTCAACTATCGCGTCGAAACCCCACACGTGCGCTCGTACGCTCGTGTGGCTACTATTGTTGTGACCGGCACTTCGACATTTGCCGCTTTACAACTAGAGTAGAGAGAGTTACACACCTGATAGGAATTTGGTGCTAAACCACACTGCGACCACTCCTGTGCCCAAACGCCCACCAAGGTATGTTAAATCTCCTCCTGGAATGCTCTTTATATAGCTAGCACTTCACCTTCCTTCTTTGTATCTTTCCGATGTGGGATCCTTCACAAGAGAGAGTTTAAATTCAACTGAAACTCTTGCCGTCCAATCCGCAAAATAAATACTCCATTGCTTCTCATGAGATTCGAACCCAGGCTCCCCTATAGCATAATCCATGTCGCTAACCACTTGGCCACAAGCTCCTCTTATGTCTTAAACCATGCGCAAATAAATATAAATCTACAGCCAAATTCTAAGGTCCAAGTAAAAAGAAAACCAAAATGCAAAAGCCAAGACTTGAACCTTGGACCTCCTTCCTTCCTTATAGCGTCATTCCCTTGCTCCCCAAGTGGCGTCACTTTGCCACTACACCACACACTCCACTTGTGTCATTTTCCTCCATGTTTTATTCTTAAAGCCTACCTACTAACTCCAGGGTTTTTCTCGCCTAAAACCAAAATTTCCCCAAAGCCAAAGTTTGATCCTGGGACTTCATAGAAGCCCTCTAACCTTCCAAAATCACTTACCTAATAGGTCCAACTTGCATTTAAGCCGATCTCTTGTTCTCCAAAAATTTTAAAAGCAACTACGCCCAAAGCCCATTGGGTCAAATCCTACTAGGCCCAATTTCGGGATGTTACAAAATCTTAATTATTGTGGTTTATGTACGAGCATTTCTTGTTTTGAATTAGAAAGGACAATAAAAAAGTCCATGAGAGTGGTAGAAAGAACATGGTGGTCAATTCTGCATCAATCCGAGTCATACTAGTTAAAGTACATTGATCCAATTTTAAAACGGAACGAGCAACATATTTTTCCGTACTAGTGAAAATTCTGATTCATATCGGTTATATCGGCTTGTTTCAGTCAAATCCAATCACACTGATTGGAACATGATGCATCGACCCATGAATGAATAATATTAAAAAAAGGAAAACTTTTAACTATTTACTATTATGCAAAAGACTTAATTGGAATTTACTAACAAATTAAAAATGATTACACTGAAACGTAAAGTTTTGTTATGAATATTTGATTATTTGGATGTCCATCAAGATCTAGATCAGTTTTGATATGCTTTAAATTCTAATAGTCCTTAGAAGTAGATCTCTACTTGATTTAAACTTCTTATGCCTATAAATTGAGACTTTGGAGAAGCTTTGTAAATATTCCGATTGATCAATGAAATACGCTCTGTCTTTGCTCTCTCATTCTCTTTTCTCTCTTATTCTCTTTGTTCTTTACTTTCTGTCATTTTATTTTACAACACGCTACCAGAACGATTCTCTTTTAATTATTTTTCTCCATAAGTCACAAGAATATCCCCAAATTTGGTACTGTCGATTTTCTCCTAGAGTTGCTGCTATTTCAATTGAGGCTTGCGCAATATGTGTAATCATTAGAGCTGTAACACCCCTATACCCGGTTCAACCCAAGGGACCTGATATAGGAATATTACATTTGGTGCCATAGTGATTTTGGCTAATCATTAATATATTTGAACATTAAAAAAATTTATAATTTTTATTTTAGTCCCTACTACTTGGTGTAACACCCCTACCCATAACCATCGTCGATCTAGGGTTAAGAAGCATGACCTGACAAAACGGAATATTTACGACCATTTCTCAAACTTAAATACATCATCATCTTATCATAGCAAATTATATGCATAGAGTCCTTTTAAAAGGTCAACGAGACCTTAAACATGCATTAAGAAGTGGTCGGGACTAAACCGAGCTCATACAAAAATTTTCCGAAAACTTAACATTTTTCAAAGTTATAGAGGTCACACGCCCGTGTGGGTAGGCTGTGTGCCTCACACGGCCTCAAACACACCCGTGTGTCAAGCCGTGGTAAAACAAGGCATACATACTGATTTGTCGACATGGTCGAAGACTCGCCCGTGTGCTTGACTCGTGGGCAACACTGACTTAATTCACACGGCCTGTCACACACCCGTGTGCCTGGCCCGTGTGCGAGTCTGACTTGTTTCTAAATGCAACCTTAAGAGACACAGTCGAGATACATGCCCGTGTGCTCAACTGTGTAGGCAAATATGGGCCATTTGCAAGGCCAAATTGCCACCCAAATTTTAGGTCACTCCTACAAGCATCAAGCCATACCAAAATCATATCTAAAATGCATCCAAAACATACATTTTAACTATCATTCCCACCAACCAATTCAAGCATGAAACATACCACTTACATATCACCAAAACATACCAAAATGATCATTCACACAACATTACATATTACCTTATAAATAACATTGTTTAAACAGTTTGTATTATACATGAACTTACCTCGGACGTAGAAACACGATACAAGTCGATTAATCGAGCACTTTGTTCTTACCTCTCTAAGTCCGAATTTCTTTTTTCTTGATCTACACACATTAAAATTTAGCTCATTCATTCACCAAATCATTCAATTTAATCCAAATACACATATTTTGAGCATTTTATAAAGTAGCCCTCATATTTGCACATTTTGACATTTTAGTCCTTATTTCCTAAAATCACAAAATACACATAATTTCATTATACATATGATTAGCCGAATTCTCCCCTAGCTCATATAAGCCCACATGTTTCATTTATTTCACATTTTAGTCCTTCAATTTCTCATTTTCACAATTTAGCCCATAATACTCAAATTCATCAAAAATTACTTTACAAAACATGTATATCAATCACCAAACTTGCATAATTCATCATCACAAAACTCATGAATTCATCAATGGCTTAACTTAAAATCTTCATCAAAAAATAGAAATTGAGGCATGGGCTTAATAAAATACTAAGCAACAATCACAAAAACATAGAAATTATCAAAAATCAAACAAAAATGGAACTTTAATCAAGCTTGGAAGTAGCTGAATATCAATACATATGAGCCCTAGCTTTTCTTTCTTCAATTTTGGCAAAAATGAATGATAATGGCTGTAACATTGGAGTGCTTTTTGGAAACCCCTTTTTTTTTCATTGTTGAAAAAAAACTTGTTAGGAGGTTGAAGCCTCTTCATAGAACTCATGTTAAACCAGTATTTTGTTAATCAATTTAAAACGTCATTACCTCTAAAACCTTGTTTGTTTACGGAAGCTTAAAAATTGTTGCGAAAACATAGTGTTTTGAAAATAGTTATCGTTTTGGGAAAATCGCGTTCTACTTCTAACACGTATAAATCATAATGATTAAAATCTCATATTGAAAACTATAAAATTGGAGAGGCCTTATTACAAATATAAAAAAAATCCAGACAGAAACTAATAAAAAGCCAAATAAACGAAAACAGGAGCAGTACTGTGGCCACCTCCGAGTCCCTCGCAGCTTCAAATCCACTAAGTTTGGGAATTACCTGTACAATTAGACAGAAAGGTGAGTTTGCGAAAAATCAATGTGTAATCCTTTATAATACAAACAGTCAGATATACGGTATGCGAAAGCAGATGGGCCCGAGCCCATCACGACACACGATGATCGTCGGTGGGTCTTAGCCCATACGAACTGGTGGACCTAAGCCCATTACATAATTAGTATCAGATGCAGATATGCAAATAGAAATCCAGCCTAATCCAACTAATTCACCATGTGGGGATAAAATAGACCCACCCAGCCAACACACCAAGCTTAGCACCAGTTGCGGCATTAAGTCAACAGAACGGCTCGGCGCTGTAGACAGAACGGCTCGGCACCGTAGACAGAACGGCTAAAAGCCATAAATATTGCAGCATCGCTGCCGGTTAACAGAATGACTAAAAGCCATAATTATCGTAGAAAGGCTAAAAGCCTTGTACAGAACGACAATGGGCTGTACACTTCCTCCGTAACTTTGTCCCAACCCCATGCAATATGTTGTGTATGTCATGCTCAATCATCACAGGTGTATGCAGAATGACCATACTCAGTAACAGTCATTTAACATATATTACAAGCATATCAGTCACACGACCACAGTCAAGTTAGTTAAAAAATAGTCATACGATCATAGTCAAGTCAGTTAAAACACAGTCATACGATCAAAGTCAAGTCATGGCACAAAATCAGTCATTTACCCTCAGGGGCAAAATAGTCATTTTACCCTATAAGGGTATTTCGATAATCCTACCTTTTAGGGGTATTTTAGTAATTCTACCCTACATGGGTAGTTCAGTAATTCTACCCTACAGGGGTAGTTCGGTGATTTTACAAATCAAGGGTATTTCGGTAATTTCGCAAATTAGGGATATTTCGGTAATTTCATAAACTGGGGGTATTTCAATAATTTTGCAAACTGGGGTATTTCAGTAATTTTGCCAACCTGAGGTATTTCGGTAATTTTTCAAATCGAGGGAATTTCGGTAATTTCACAAATTAGGGTATTTCGGTAATTTCACAAACCGGTGGTATTTCAGTAATTTTGCAAACCGACGGTATTTTAGTAATTTCGCAAATTGGGGTATTTTGGTAATTTTGCAAACCTGGGATATTTTGGTAATTATGCAAATTGAGGGTATTTTGGAAATTTTACAAATCGGGGTATTTCGGTAATTTTACAAATCGGGGGTATTTCGGTAATTTTTCAACTCGATGGTATTTCGATAATTTCATAAATTAGGGGTATTTCGGTAATTTGTAAACCAATATATTCTAAACAGAGATAACGATGCGAATGGGCCTAGGGCCCATTCTCGGCCCAAATGGGCTCACACGCTCGTGTGGCCCATTTAGCCCAAATCTAGCCACACATATGAGATTCACATAGTCCAGTCCAATATTTACTACTCAATCATACTACTATTTTAATTGGGCCCACGGGCCCATTAGCCCTACATGGCCCATTTCGGCCAATCGTGGCCCAAATAGCCTAAACCCACAAGAACACCCATGATGGCCTCAACTATCGCGTCGAAGCTCCCACACGTGCGCTCCCACGCTCGTGCAGCTACCATCACCGTGTGACCGGCATTTCGGCATTTGCCGCTCTACAGCTAAAGTAGTGCGAAATACACACCTGATAGGAATCTGGAGTTAATCCGCGTTCCAAACACTCCTATGCCCAAACGCCAACCAAGGTAACCTTACTCTCCTCATAGATTGCCTCTATCTAAAGCCAGCTTCTCGCCTACTCTCATGCTAGCTTCCCGATGTGGTTTCCCTCCTTCAGCAAAGTTTAATTCCATCACAACCACCTGTCGTCTCAACTTAGCAAAATAAATATCCCTTTTTGCTTGCAATGGGATTCGAACCCTTGCCCTCTCCTGTGCTTCAGACGCTACATGCCACCACAACACAAGCTCCTTTTTGTGAATTAAAACATGCGCAACTAAATATAAGTCTATGGGCCAAAGTCTAAGTTCATTTAAAAAGAAAATCAAAATGAATTGCAAGCGCCAAGACTTGAACCTTGGACCCCTTGCTTCCTCTATGGCATCATTTCCTTGTCTCCCATGTGGCGCTATTTGCCACTAGACCACAACTCCTTTTGTGTCATTTTTCTCCACATTTTATTCTTAAAGCCTACTTACTAACTCCCAGGGTTTTATTCACCTAAAACCAAAATTTTCCAAAAGCCCAAGTTTGAACCCGGGACTTCATAGAAGCCCCTTAACCTTCCAAAATCACTCACCTAATAGGTCCAACTTGCATTAGTGTCGTTCTCTTGTTCTTAAAAATTTTAAACGCTCCCAAGCCCAAGGCCCAATAGGCCCAATTCTACTAGGCCCAAAAATTTGGGGCGTTACAATGGCTTCATTTTCATACTTGTTTTATTATAATTAAACATTTAATAAACCATTTACTAAAATGATTTTATTATAAACATTTAAAATCCACTAAATATTGCCCATTCTTGTCATTTAAAGCATTCAATGGTTAAATAACCTTATAAGGACCTCTCATTTAAGAAGCCATGAAAATTAAGCACTTTAACAATCAACACACAACTTTTGCATTTTATGCGATTAAGTCCTTTTTCACAATTCGGCACACAAACGATAAAATTTTCACACAAAATTTTCACACACGCTTAATCACATATTGTAAACACTAAAAATAATATTAAAATATTTTTCCAACCTCGGATTTGTGGTCCCGAAACCACTATTCCGACTAGGGTCTAACCAGGCTGTTACACTTGGAACACACTTGATCTTCCTAAATACATGCCATTCTATTCAAAATTTTGAAACATACCCTCTTGGCACTTGGAGATGTGATGAGATGGATGCTCAAGACCTCAATTACAAATCTTCAAAATCACTGTACCTAATCTCCGCACGGAAAACAAAACCGTACGCTGAGTAAAAACTCAATGGTATTTCTATAATACAAATAAGTAAAAATAAGAAATTACAAATATACAATTGAAATATAAACACATATAAATATTTAATTTTTACAACAACCATATCATATTTATTTTATTTCACAAATATCTCAATTCTCATACTTGTTATATAAATAGCTTTTCACAATTCATTTCACAATTCATTATACAATTGCATTATCCATTCCATAATCATTTCTTGAGTATATAACTCATAAATTTCATATTTTTACAACATATTTCACATTTTATTTTCAATTCACTTGTAACATCCCAAATTGGGCCTAGTAGGATTGGGCCCAATGGGCCTTGGGCGTAGGAGTGTTTAAAATTTTTGAGAACAAGAGAGCGACATTATTTCAAGCTGGACTTATTAGGAAGGTGATTTTAGAAAATTAAGGGGTTCTATGAAGTTCCGGGTTCAAGTTGGGCCTTAGTAAAATTTTGTGTTTAAGCTTATTAAGGAGAGATAGTAAGTGGCATCAAGGCTTATGGAAATAAAAGAGTAAATTGCTAGCATAAATGAGCATATGATAAAGAGGTTATGGCATCAAGTGAAGTACCTTGAGGGAAGAGGTTCAAATCCTATTGTGTGCAAATTTTGACTAATATTTCTGCACTCTTTCCTTAAGTGTCGGCCAAGAGGTATATATGGCAAGTTTGACTTCTTTATTTTTGGTAAGGTGGCTAAGAAATAAGGAAAGGTTGAGGTTGGGGAAAGGAATCAAAAGAATAAGGCAAGTAATGGGAACAAGTGGCTTATTTTGTGGAGATTGTTTTGGAAAGTGTGGTTGGCCAAATGTTGACCAATATTGTAATGCATGTGGACGGTTTTGGGGCTAAAGGGGGTGATAGCCAAATTTTGCTATGAGTTTTTGGCAAAGCTAGTGCTTGAGAGGTTGTTCTCTTTAGTTTTTGTATCATTCTCTTTCTCTCCAAATTTCCTCTTCCCTTTGCCGAATTTTCAAGCCTTTAGTGTGCATTTTTGTTTCTTCTTTTCTTCCTTGTTGCCGAAAGTACCTAAGCCTTGGAGATCAAATTGTTCACTCGTTTTCCTTTGGAAAAATCAAACCCTTCATTTCTTCTTTATCGTTCTTCTCATCCGTATTAACACTCACTCCTTTGATCAATCGGTAAGTGGTTCTATTCAAACATTTCTATTTTTCTTTCTCCTAGCCAAATATATGTCTTGGCATGGGATGGTCCTCTTAACCGAGACCATAATTTTATTCTACCCTCTCAAACAAGATTATTTTCTCTTTTTCGTAGTGTTTTAAGTGGGAGACCGTGTATTGTTCTAGCCGAAGTCAAACGGTGGAAATTGGATCCAATATTGATAAGGTAAAGGGGTTCATTTTGGATTTTTCATTATATCTCTATTTGGTTATGTTGCAAATCGGATTGAAGTTTCGACAAATCGATTATGTTTTAGGGATGAAATCACTCGATATATCCTATTTGCAAATCCTTCGGATATAGTGGGTCAACGAAGAGTGGCTCTTTAGGGAATCCTAATCAAGGTGTGTAATCCCCGTACTGTAATCCCGTACCTTCCGAATACATGTTTGAAATGGTGTGTAATCTCACATCTCTCTGAAGTTTGTATGATATGTTCTGTGATTCGGTCAAAATACCGAAGAAAACTGAAAACCGGCATCCGTAATCACTCGGGCGTGCGTATGATCGTAGTGGTAAATCATATTTTGTAATAAAACAGTTTCGGTTAGAAACAGTGATGTGTTTTTAAAAAATCACAAAAAATAGGGGAAAGGGAATTAGAAAGTGAATGAGATATCAAATAAAAGCTTACTGTGCCTATTTTGATAAGGAAGAAACGGAGAAGGAAAAGGAATTTTATATTCTGAGATTTGTTAATTTTAGTGAGACTGGTTCTGAATGATTTCGTGGTTCCCTGATTTGTCTTGGTAAAATCATATTAAATTGTATAAAGTGAATTATGGGTTATAATTTATATGTATAGATTCCTTAATGAGCCTATTTTCATTAGGAACAAGTGGGAGCAATATATGAAAACCGTACAGTGAGATATTTGAATTTTGGTTAAGAGAGGTCAGAATCACTGGACAGTGAAACAAGGGAAACTTTAAGGAATAAACTGTACTAAATGGTTAAGCCAAAAATTCTGGAAAAATTGTAGTAAGAAGATATATGAGTCTAGTTTCAAGGAAAATTTATGGATCTAGATTTCGAGTTTTCTAATACGAGATATGGTCAATTTAGTCAGTATGACACAGATGGACAGTTTCAAATGTTATGCCCCAAATTAGTAGTTAAGCCTAGGTTACGAAATTACCATAATACCCTTAGAGGGTAAATTACCAAAATACCCCTGGGTTACGAGAATACCGAATTACCCTTAGCGGGTACGATTGTCGAATTACAAAAATGCCCTTACGGGCCGAATTATGGAAATGCCCCTAATGGGCCGATTTGTTATATTGCCTTAATGGGCTGAATTGTTATATTGCCTTAATGGGCCGTTTTGATAGATTGTTATAATGGGCCGATTTACCGAAATGTCCTTATGGACCGATTTATCGAAATGCCCTATGGGCCGGATGATCGTATTGCTTTAATCATAAAAATTATTCAATAAGATAATGGATGTTATTTTTTTTATATGGATGTTTTATGATTATGTATGTTGCACTTTACATATTGCATGGGATGGGAAAATATGAATGAAGAGAAGTATAGACCGGTGGCATTGCCACAAATACCAATAAAGGCTATGTGCCAATATAAACGTGATTTGGCTTTATGCCGTCGTGATTAAGGCTATGTGCCAATATAAACGTGATTTTGGCTTTGTGCCATCGTGATTAAGGCTGTGTGCCGATTATATTACCGTATATGAATCTGGTGGCTCAGCCACAAATTTTATAAATGGCGACTTTGATCGCAAATTGGAAAAGATCAGCGGGGTGGGTTGACTAGATCCCCACAGAGAGAGGCCGCAATGCGGGTGGAGAGATTGGTGGATGGGATGGGTTGCATTCATTTCATTCAATTATTATTATTGTAAGTGGGCTTAGGCCCAAAATATTGCTATTGGGTTTCGGCCCAATGGATAACGGTAAGGGGATTTCACACTGAGTTCTTGTAACTCACCCCCCTTTTTCTCTTACTCCCTATAGGTAATGCTCAGTGACGTGGACTTGGGCCATGGATGACTCGAGGGAGGCCATACTTCAGAAAAGGTTTATTTGGACTTTAGACTTCTTTCTCGTTTATTTTATTACTTTACTATTTTGGGTTAAATGTTGTAATAAGGCCTCTAGACTATTTTGATTTTGCTTTATGGTTGGGATGTTTTTATTATTTTTCTTAAATTGTTTAAAAAGGGAATTTTCTGAAAACCTAAATAATGGTTTCCAAAATCGATTAACAATCGGATTTTCAAAATAAACTTTTATGAATATTTTTAACACGGATATTTTCAAACTAATAACGCTATTTTCAAAAGACTCAGATTCTCTTTCGAATTTTCAACGTCGTTTTCAAAAGTCACAGTTTTGTAAGATCATTAGTTCAAATTTATCGATTTATCAATCAAATCTTCGAGGTTAGTAGTATTTTATCAAATCAAACTTGTTTTCTTGATTTTAATAAAGCAATATTTTAGTACACATAAGAAGGGTTTAACATGTTTTGCTCGTGTGACATGCCAAATCCGCTCGTAACGCATGGACCGGGTTTGGGGTGTTACATCACTATTTCACTTCCATATCTCATACCATACCATTTCAATATCAATCATAAAACTTTATTATTCATTTACCCCTATTAACACGACTAAGACTGGGACGAATACACGGATTCAACCAAAACACAACGGATTCAACCAAAACACAACAGTTTGGCACCCAGTGCCTCATCGGATAATTTGAAGTAATAAATTGACACCTAGTGTCTCATCGGCTAAACCGAATTAATTTGGCACCTAGTGCCTCATCGAATTAATCCGGAGTAGTAAATTGACACTCAGTGTCTAATCGACTCGAAGTCGAAGAATTCCCTGAAATCTTCTAATCCTATGGCATGCCATCTATATCCGACTCAGCCCGATACAATTAATAGGGTTTTTAGTTCACTTTTCAAATACAACCAATATTCATTTCATTTCAAATAATTAATATATTCAATATGTATATATATATCAATTCAATCAATATAAATTCAATAAATTCATCACATACTAAATCAATTCCATTTCAATTGAAAAACACAATAATTCTCACCTCAACACTGGCCATGTACATTAAATTAAATTATAACAATTAACAACTAAATTCGGATTATAAAAATACAAACAGGAAATTTCGAGCTATTCGCATCGACTTTATCTTTTCCCTTTTTAGTCAAAGATTCCGGTACGACATTAGCTACTGAATTAAAACAATTAAAATTCATTAACACAACACAATTTAATTTCATATTGAAAATTTCAATTTTTAATCAATATTTGCCTAGTTTCCAATTTAGTCCCTAAACCGAGACTAATTTTATTTCTTCACAATTAATCTTATATTTTCATACAAATTCCCCTTTAAACTAAATTTAACTCTCTATTTTTACTTAAATCCATAAATTTCATTTTTTTTACAATTTAGTCCCTATTACACAAAATTTACTATTTGTTCTACAATTTAATCATTTTTCATTTCTAGCTTAAAATTCTATCAATTTAGTCCCTAATACTTTAATTATTCAACATAGACAACATTTAAAAAACTCAATAATTTCTAAAATTTTGACATGGGTTGGGTAGTATGTAATTCTAGGATTCTAAAAACATAAAAATTTTAAGAAAATGGATTAAATTGACTTACCAATTGAGCTTTGAACTTTGAAAACCCTAGCTTTTTCTCCTTTTTCTTTGTTTTTTCCCTTGTTTCTTTTTCTTTCGTTTTACTTATCTATTTCTATTCCTTTTTTTATTTCATTTCTTTTATTTATTTGTTTATTTTTTTATAATTATTATAATAATATAATATAATATAATATATACACTTAAATATTAAGTATTACATATATTATTATATACATATGTACATTATTTTTACACATGTAATTGTTTTTACCATACACTTGTTAAATAGGGCTTAATTGCTTATTTAGTCTCTTTACTTTTTCTTTAATCTATAATTAAACTTTCACCCTTTATGCAATTTAGTCCTAATACCTAATAACCCTTAATTCATGCAAATTTACCTAACCAAAACCTAATTAACCACACAACTAACTTCGTAAATATTTAAAAATATTTATGAATCCGTTTTACGAAAACGGAGACCTGAATATACACTTTTTGATTACCCGTGATTATCGGGTCGTTACAAGAGCCTTTAACAACTCAATGCTCCTGATAATAACCAAGGTGACGACGATGTTGTTAAATATCTTTAGGTATATTTTACTATGATTTATTTATTATATTATGTTTATTATAACTGGAGACTAATCATGGCAAACATGAATACATAGATTTTGATTTGAAATTCACGCATGTTTGCGATGGTGATTATGAAATAAAGAATCTATTGGGGCGTTTATAAGTTCGTCCTAGTAAATCTATTGCATTACCCGAAGTGAATGCAAGCTTAAAAGAAAATAAAAACCAATATTATTCCAATATGTGGTAATACAAATGTAACACCCTAAACCCGACCTAGACGTTATGACCGGATCTAACGTGCCACATCAAGTGTTGTTTGAAAACTATACGTTCATTGAAAAACCCTTCTACGAATCAAAACTTTCTATCTTTTAAAAAAATCCTGATTTTCATTGCTTATTAACAAAACACAATTTGCTCAAAATCATTCTCTTGCAAAAACATTATTACTTTCAAAACCTTGTTTGTTGCGGAAGTTTGATTCAAACATTTGCGAATACATGATATTTTGAAAACAGTAGTTATAGTTTTAAAACCCGTGTTTCTTGTAATTTAAAGAAATACCAAATAAAAGTTAAAAAGAAAAACCCAATGACCTTATTACAAAAATTATTAACCCAATAATTTAAAATAACTAAATTAAACTAAAATCGCTAAGTTTAATATTTAAACCATATCCGACGTGTGGCCACCTCCGAGTCCCCCGCAGCTCCAAATCCTCTAAGGCTGCGGATTACCTGCACAGTTAAAAGAAAGGGTGAGTTACGAGAACTCAGTGTGTAATCCCCTAATACGATTACAGTTCGGGCCCGAGCCCATACGATATCGGTCTGGGGCTAAGCCCTATTCGGTAACAATCTGGGCCTAAGCCCTACATCATATCAAATGCAAGCATACATGTAACCCAACCCTTAACCACCAAACTCTCCACCCGTACCAACCAATCTTTCCATGTGAGGACTATGTCGACCCACCCAGCCAAACTCTCCAATGGTGCAGCTCAGCTGCTAACAACGGTATAGGTGGCTGAGCCACTAAAATAAGAATATGTGGCGATGCCACTATAACGGTACTTCCTCCAAATTAGCATACCCAACCCAATGCAATATGTTATGTATGCAGTGTATTACGATCATATACAGATATATAAAAATCACATAAATAACATTTAAACTACCACTAAGGGTATAACGGTCATTTTGTCATTTAAAGGTAAAACGGTAATTTCATCCCTCAGGGGTATTTCAGTAATTTTACCCATCGAGGGCATTTCGGTAATTTTCCCACTAAAGGTATTTCAGTAATTTCCCCACTAAGGGTATTTCGGTAATTTACCCACTAAGGGTATTTTGGTAATTTACCCACTAAGGGTATTTCGATAATTTACCCATTAAGGGTATTTTGATAATTTACCCACTAAGGGTATTTCGATAATTTACCCCCGAACGGCCTTTCCGGAGGCCCACTGTCACCTCGAACGACACAGGTTCCATTTCTGGTCAAAGCGGTGCAATTGGGCCTAAAGTCAAATATCGGCCCAAACGGGCCCACACGCTTGGGTGGCCTATTCAGCTCATTTTCGGTTTCGGTTCTGCGGACTTTGCAGTCGCATCAATCATTCGACACTTACCATAGATTTCACTCATGTGGGCCCGTTAACCCATTGGGCCCACTTAGCCCACTTCGGCTCAACAAGGCCCATTACAGCCTCAGTCCCACGAGAGAGTTTGTGACACTCCTAACAATCTATCGCCAACACTAGTGGCTCGGTTTATCTCTACGAGTGCTCGCACGCTCGAGTGATCTCAGATGCTGATATTTCGGCTTTTCAATGTTTCAGCTTTTAGCCGATTCACAGAACATCGCATTAACAGAACAACAGGGGTGTGAGATTACACAGCTTGATTACGAGTGTGTCGCCAATCCCTTAGCACCGTTCCTATGTTAGACAAGATCAATAGTTAGTCTCCACCTTTGGTAAACCAAAATACTGATATATTTAACTTAACTAGCTTTTCTTACCACGTGATACGATCTCCCACAGCGCAACGGTAATCGACCCTATTCCGAGACTAAAGAAAATGAGTCCCTAGCATTAATCGATGAAAAGAGCATGTTAGAAACACTACTCTAAGGCAACTTGAGAAGCAGCCTTTCGGCCTAAAGAACCCAAATCAAGCATGAGAGAAAAACAGAAACCCTACTTTTGGTTATAGACACACTTACCACCCAATTGCAGAGATTCGGAGACTGAAAGAACGAAGAGGAGTATATGCTTAGGCCCTACTAGATTCGGCCTAGACAAAAAAAAAGGAGTCAAGGTTAAGTGTTTCGGCTTCAGCTATGCAAAGAGAGGGAAAATAAGAGGAAAAGAAAATGTTACCTTCGTCCAAGGAAGAACCGAAGGAGGGAAGGGATTTAGCAGTGGAGTAAAGATAAAAAGAAAAAGAGGAAGTAAAAGAGGGAAAGCCTACCAAATAGGCAAGTAGCAAAAGAGAAGGAAAGGAGGAAGACTAGAACCACAGAGCAAGAAAATAAGAGAAACTTAGAATTCAGCAAAGATGAAATGAGAAGGAAAAGACCCGAATGGTAACAAGGTTGCTTGAGACGTCACTTCAGAAAAAAGACCCGAAATGAACAAAAAGAAAAGTGGCAAAACACAAAGGAAATTCGGTTTGTACTAACACCCAAAGTTGCCGAAATCCTACCAATGACCCCTCTTCAGCTGAAATCCTCACTTAGCCACACTCCCACTTTCGGCCAACACTCCCTCACACATCTATTCCTTGATTTTCTCCCTCGAAATCTCCTACTTTTGCTCCCCTCTATCCATTTGAAACTTTTGACCAAGTCTCCAACTCCCTTGAAGAGTTTGATCCGAACTCTGCTTCCTCAACTCTTAAGTCACAAAATAAAAGCCTCCAATTGTAATCTATGGGATTCGAACCCCTCCCTTCCTTGATCTCCAGTTGATGCCACACCACTAAGCTACATGCTCAACTTGTGACTCCTAAATGCACATAAATATATTTAATTCCTACTGCTCTCCACTTAAGGGCCAAAAACTAAAATTTTTCCAAAGCTCAGGCTCGAACCCAGGCCTCCTTAGAGCCCCCAAATACACTCAAATAGTTAGTCGTTCAAGGACAACATGAATTTAACAAAAATACTAACCCCTAAATTTTGGGGCATTACAACAAAATTAGTCGAAAGCTCTAGAAGAGCTAATGTATTAATATCTTGTGATGGTTAATCCATTGATTTTAAAAGATATTCATAATGGATCTTATATTGAGATTTTGAATAAGGAAAATATTATATTTCATTTGAACTAAAATAGGATTGAATTATTGATTACTCTTGATCTTAAATTGAATTGATTGTGACTATCTTTATGACATTCTTTTATCATCATCCCCATTAAGGTGTTGAAAGCTAAATACTTGACTGTGAAAGATCTACTTATGAGCAATAGAATATGATAATTCTATCTAAAGCTCGTTATGGTTGGATGCACTTGAAGTTGCAAGGTTTTAAAACTCTGTATAACTCTACAGTATTCAGAATAAGTTCTCAATTAAAATTATGTGGAAAAATATTACTGATGAGAACTTGAAGAGAGAATTTATGTATGAAAAGTCATTGGTTATATACTTGTTGTACACCTAGAAAATAAGATCCACTCTCAAAGTTTGCTATTAATAGATTTTGATTGGTTTCAAAGTTTACTACTAAATTTCAATTTGCTTACTTCTTGATAAAATCGTCAAGACTCAAGGTAGAAAAAAAGGTTTTGGTATATTCCCTGAAGCGAATATTGATTTAGTGACATTATAAACTTCACAGTGATTTATATATTTTCAGTAGTAAATGTCACAATAGTACTTATATGTGGATACAAAGTAAAAGGAATGACGGTAAAATTATCAATTTGTCACAATTTATATTGACTTTATTAGTACAATTGAAATGCATGTTAAAGTAAACCAGAAGTTTATTGATACGAAACATTTACTACTTGACGTGACCAGTTAGAACATCCTGGATCATATATGATGTGAAAATTAATTAGAATTCATATGGACATTCATTAAAGAACCAGAAGATTCTTTAATCTAAAGAATTCTCATTTGTTGCTTGTTCTCAACGAAAATTGATTCTTAGAAACCCACTAGCTAAACTTGAGATTTAATGTATTGCATTTCTGAAATGAATATGGGCCTATTCATCCACCATGTGGATGATTTTGATATTATATGATTTCTAGTAGATGCATCTACAAAATAATCACATATGTGTTATCAACTTGCAACTTGTCATTTGTAAGATTGCTTGTTTAAATAATTAATTTCAGACTATGCAATTAAGACGATTCATTTTGCTAAAACCGATGAGTTTATATCTCAGTCTTTTATTGATTGAGTTTGAAAAACTTTTGTAAAAACTTGTTATTTATGCTTATAATGGTTTAGAGGAGTTATTGATTGAACGCATCTGATTAATATCTAAATCATTACTTATGAGAACTAATCTTCCTATTTCAACATGAGATTATGTTGATTTACTTGTTGTACGCATCAAGTCAATAAGTTATAAATACTCCCCATTACAATTGATTTTTGGTTAAGAGCTAAATATTTCTCATCATTGAATTTTTGTATATACGTATATGTTCCAATTGCTCCACCACAATAAATATGAATGAATATTCAAAGAAAGTTGGAAATATATATTAATTACGAGTCTCCTTTTATTATTATATGTTTTAAATGTATTGGAGATTCAATTATGACATGATTTGTGATTACTATTTTGATTTGATAGTTTTTTCGACATTAGTGGGAGAAAGTAATAGCTTGTAATGAGTTAGGGGGGGTGAGTAATTTGAACTAGAAGTTCAACAAGGATAACTCATTACAAGTTCCAAATATGAAAATTCTCATAAAAGAAAATAATAAATCTAGATGGTCATATAGTGAAGGCGGGTGCTCCAGAAGAAACCCAAGACATAACTAATAAGTAAAACTCCAGAAGAGATTCAGGTACCTGAGATTGAAGATTAAAATAGTGAAAATAAAATATCTCGATAAGTTATGTCAATTTGAGAAAATGTTGAACCGATAATAAAAGTGGTCGACAATGGTTTTGCATGCAATATTATTGTTGAAATAATGAAATAAAAGGAGGACCTTGAATAAATCTATTGAAATATATATATATGGAATAAATTGGGAAAAATAGAAAGACACAACTCAAGTACAATTAAATTTGTGGACTTTTTGGACTAGTAGTAGTCTAAATATCTAAAGGTATAAAGCTAGTGAGGGTGAAAATGAAATAGTTTTGCAAAATGGAATAAAATATGAAATTTTTACTAAGTTTTGAAATTGATTATGAAAAGATATAATATTTTTTTGTGGTGGATGCAATAACCTTTAGCTTTACAGCAAATTAAGCTTTTAGCGGCATTTTTAGTGGCATTTGGATCAAAAACGCCGCAAAAGGTAAGGCAATAGCGACATTTTTCCATAAATAAGTCATTTTAATTTATTTATATACAATAATTCAACTTGCAATTTTATATAATAAGTCACTATAAATTTTAAATTGTTTTAAATTTTTTAAAAAATTATCATTATTTTTACAAATTAAATATACTATTAAAATTAAAATAGATATTTAAAATATAATTAATGTTATAATAAATTATTTAATGGTCACAATATTTAAATTTAATTAATATTCTACATTCACTAATTAATAATTAAAATTAAGTTGGAAACTATATATAAAAATAAAATTTTAATACCATCTACTATTATAATATTTCTATTTAAAAAATAGTTTCAAAATATTATGTATTTAAAGTCAATATAATATTGTTGATTGAGTCCTAGCTTGATTGACATGGACATTATTGTTAATTTAGGAGGATGTGGGTTTGAGTGCACTGAAGCACATTATCTTTTTATTTATGGGTTGGAGAGTAGAGGTGTTCATGGTTCGGGCCTAAACATGATATTAATATATTTTATATTTGTCCAAGCTCGGGCTGACCCGAAACACGGGCTTAAATTTTTGTCCAAACTTGCTCATATTTGCAAAAGACTAATCCAAACTCATTTTAGGCCCCGAACATTTTTTTAATTTTTAAAAAAATATATTTATATTATCTTATTTTAATATTTAATAATTTTATACTTTTTTATTTATTGATTTTTTATATAGTTATCTTAACATTATTTTAATGTTTACATTATAGTATTATATATTTAGTATATGTTTATTTTTTTTAATGTGTTCTAAATTACAGAATATATTAAAATAATATAATATAAAATATTATAAACTTAAAAACAGTCAAGTTAGACTTAGGTCTTGAATGTTCAAGCTTAAGCTTGTCCCATATTTTAAACGAGCTAATTTTTTTGCCTAAACCCATTTTTTGGGCCTAATTTTTTTATTCAAACCCTCCCAAATTTCAGTCGGGCCTGGACGGGTAGCCCAGCCCATGACTAGGTCTATGAGTAGTTCTAGATATAATGTCAAAAATTATAAATATGATAAGAATTTATAATGAGATTATTAAAAAAAAGTCAATATAATATTAATTATAATTTTTTTAAAAAAATTAAACTTATATATTATTATGTTTTAATTTCGTGATCATATTATTAACAAAATAATATAAAATTTATGAAAAATTTTAAGAGATAATTAATATTGAAGAAAATTAATAATAATTAAAAAACAAGCATTTTTTTAATAATTAAAATATGAGTACCCTATTTTTTTATAAAGTTGAAAAAATATGTTTGTTTTTAAATATGTTTGAAACGGAATAAATATAATAATTAGATTTTAAAATTAAAAACATTTATTTTAATTTTTTAATTTTATAAAACATAAGATATTTATTTAATTAATTTATCTATTTTCAATTTTCAAATTTTTTATTTTGCATACTATATAATTTAGGGAGGGGGAGGGATGTGGGCGTTAGAAGTAAGAGGCGATAGATTTTCCTAAGTTGGTCTAGATTTGTCCACAGAGAGAGAGAGAAGAGGGAGAGAGAGAGAGATAATACTAATAATGGGCAGCACTTCTTTTTCTCCCTCCCTTTCTTTGTCTCCCTCCCTTTCCCCTCATTCTAATAAGTTCCCTAACCCCAACCCTAATCTATTCCTCCGTTCTCACTCATCTTTCACTCCCCTCACTCTCCGTTCTAATCAAACGCGTTACCGTTTCAAGAAGCTCCCCTCCTCAAATGCCCCCAATTTCCTCGTAATTTTCCCTGCTCACTTCTACGCTTTCACTTATTACTTCCTATTTGAATCTGTGTTTGGATTTTGTTGCTTTTTTTTTTTTTTTAAATCGTGGATGATGGCAGGTTGCCGCTTCGGCTAAGGCAGAGCCGTTGAAGGTAATCATATCAGGGGCTCCGGCTTCTGGTAAAGGTACACAATGTGAGCTCATCACCCAAAAAGTAAGATCTCTTTATATGTTTGCATTGATTTTTCTTATTTTCAACTGAAGTTAATTTTTTTTTTTAATAAAGGAAGGATAAAATGATAATATTTGTTTATTCAGTATGGTTTGGTGCATATTGCTGCTGGAGATTTACTTAGAGCAGAAGTTGCCGCCGCTAGTGAAAACGGGAAGCTAGCAAAGGAATACATGGAGAAAGGAGAATTAGTCCCTGATGAAATAGTTGTTATGGTAGGGTAGATATTGTTCGCTTCATATAGAATGCTTTTCCTATTCATGAATCCCATAGTTTTGGCATTAGATGGTCAAGGAGCGTCTGCTGCAACCTGATTCTCAACAAAGGGGTTGGCTTTTAGATGGCTATCCTAGGAGCTCATCCCAGGCAGCTGCTCTTGAGGATTATGGGATCCGTCCTGATGTTTTCATTTTGTTGGATGTAAGAATGTTTTATTGCTCTTTTAATTCATCAACAGCATACTGCATCCTGTTATTCCTTCATTTGTAAATTAGTTTGAAGCAGTAAGTGTATTCTAATGTAACATGTGCAACTTGTTTGCAGGTTTCTGAAGACATTCTTGTTGAGAGAGTGGTTGGACGAAGGTTAGACCCTCTTACGGGGAAGATATACCACTTGAAATATTCACCCCCGGAGAACGATGAAATTGCATCCAGGCTTACACAACGATTTGATGATACTGAAGAAAAGGCATGTCTGATATTCCTTGTTTGGTTGCTATTGAGCGGGGATTATGTGTGCTTTTAATTTTTGGGGATTCTTCTTCATTTGTAGTTGTGCCCTGTTGTTAAATTGACAAATTGCATTCTCTTACTTGAAATTTGTAGGTGAAGTTGCGGCTATGCACACATCATCAGAATGTGGATGCTGTGCTCTCTGTATATAAAGATATCACAGTCAAGGCATGTTAACTTCTTTCTGTATGTCATTAATTGATTTAATTCAAAGCTTGCTTAGGATCATGCAAATAAAGATGAGAAAATGAAAAAACTGAATTATATATGCAGTTTGGTTTGGTTTTATAATTAATAGAGATTCAAATTTTGGTCTTCCTAAATTAATAGCCAAACACTTTTTTGATCAAGGTTTTCTTATGAACCCTTGAATATGAAAATGTGTTGAATTCATTCATTTTAATGTGACATATATCAGAGGTGGTATTTGATGCCTTTGTAGTGAAAACTTTTCAACTCCACGAGTGAGTTTAGATGTTTCCACGTATCCCACTTCTGCTCTAATTATTATTTTCTTGAAAAGTATTGCACCGTGAGGGGTATGTGTCACCCTAGGAACATAGCTTGTGGAGCCTAGAATTTTACTGGTGGTGAATGGAATGCTTTCTCATAATTTAAGTTTTGGCTAACTTGATGATGTGTAATATAAAAGGATTTTTCTGGTTAAAATGGGAAAATAAAAGGAGTATTGGCTTGGTGGCATAAAATGGCTAGTTCCAAGTAAATTCTATCAATGAGCTCGAACATTTTACTCTAGTCATTAGTTCCTAACTACAATTTTGTTCTATTTGTATCTTTCAAGTGATTTTACTTTGGTCCTTTTGTCACATTTTTCATTAACTGAGAAAAATATCCATGGGAGTGTCGAGGGAATGTCCTCATGATGTGCCAGTTAGGGACTTAACTGGACAATGTAAAGGTTAGGAACTAAAGTAGATCCAAATTAAAAGGGTAGTGACCATGGATAAAATTTACCAGTCAAGTGTCAATTTAAATGTTGGAAGTTGGAGGCAAAAATTTTAATGTTCTAATTACTAAAACTAAAAGAAGGAAAAGCATCTTGTTGTAAAATTAAGTGTTGAGAGTAATTTTTAAAATTAAATTATACTTCAATTTTCAAATCCTTGCTAAAAGCATTGTCATTTATCTCAAGTCTCAAGTGAACTCTTTTGTCCAAGACCGTAAGGTATAGAAATCTTCTAGTTATTCTTTTCAATTCAGTTCCTATATTCTCACCTTATATGAGGCTAGAATTTCTTTACAATTTTACTAGATTTAACTGAAGATCCAAACAAATCCAGCCATATTGGTTGAACTCTTGTTTCTAGATCTTTGGTTATTTATTTTGTTGAAAACCATTTGATAAGATCAAATTAGACTATTAAAGACTAGCTTTCAATTTTTGAGTCATCTAATTATTGGAATAATGTGAACAAAGGGCAGGATAGGAAAAAAAAGGAATATTGTGGCACCAGAGATGGTAAGCTACTGAGAATACTAGTGTGGTGTTATGGTCATTGGTTATGGATCGAGTCACTGTGTGATTTTTATAAGAAAGTTTGCTTTGATTGAGGAAGATTTTCCCTTTTCCCGATTCCTACCACGTAAATAAGCTATGATCAATTATGAACTTGTCAAAGGGAGTTCCTAACCTTAGACTTGTTAGGAAGAGAGTCTTAAAACCTCTATAAATTGGAATGATTTATATCTTATTTTATTACTAAGAATTGACCCTTAAATGGAGGTGATATTAGGAAACTAAAATTCAGGACTTTTAATTGCTATAAAATACTTGCTAAATTAATATATTTTAGGTTATTTTATTTTTTAAAATTATTTTAATTCAATATAAATCCAATCCAAATAATAAAATAATTCAATATATAAATTATGTATAAATCCAATCCAAATAATAAAATAATTCAATATATAAATTATGTATAATATTAATGTATTGTATATTACTTGAAAATATTAGTATTTAAGTGCACATAAAACGAGTCCTTGGACCTGTATCCTTTTCTTATATTCTTTTGTGCCGTATCCTCTTGTCTTGAGTTTAACTCGATTGATGAGTCAAAGACCTAGACACATACCTAATACCTGTACTTCAATTCGAATATGGTTTGCTGCCATTCGGGACTTGGCTTTTCCAACTCTTTCTTCATTAATTCTTTGAATTTCTTGTAACAAAGCCATCAACTCCTTTTTTTGCAATGGGAATGGGATCACCTAATGTTTGGCTTTGATACCAAGTTGCTATGGTCGTGGGTTATAGATTGAGTTATCAGCAGTTCATGGGAAAGCTTACTTTAGTTGAGGAAGCCTTTCCCTTATTGTGGTTCCTACCACATGAATAACTTATAATTAATATATGGAACGGGCCAAAGGGAGCTCCTAACCTTAGAACCTGTTGAAGAGATCTCCTAACTTTAGACTTGTTAAAAGAAAGTCTTATCTATCTTTATAAATTGGAATAATTTGTCTTATTTTATTACTAAAAATTGTCCTCTTAAATATAGGTTACTTAAGGTTTATTCTTGTAGAGTACGAAACTAAAAAGCTATAATCAAAGGACTTTTAATTATAACAAAATACTTGTTAAAAAATCATTCTAATTAAGAATACTACTAAAAGAAATTTACTTGTCCTTCTATTTTTGGCGCTTTTGACTTCTTGTCTTGCCCACAAAGGCCACCATAACACGTGGGTAATGAAAGTTGATGTCTGATGTCAATGACTAATGTGAGACTTCGGAACAGATTGCTAGGAAATGTTTCATGAAGAGGTACTATTGTTTACGATGGCAAAGAGTCAACATCTGAAATGCCCTTGCCAGATGAACCAAGTAGAGTCTAAACTAAGCATGAGGATGTGCATAAGTCATGATCCCTTTATTCTGGGATCCCAGTTATATGTCAGCATCATTAGCTTCAAATTTCAACTTCTTGTTCTTTCTGCAGTAATGTGCTTAAACCATGGATTATTGTTCTGATTGCTTATGTTATTGATGCTTGAAAATGTCAACTGGTATCAGCTTAAAATTTCGTGTTTGATGTGTTAATTGACTTCAAGATTAATAATGCTGGTAACTATTTCTGAGAATTAAAATTGAAAGACACAAGGATTAGTGGAGGTATTATCTTGTTATTATGAAATATAGAGACTGCCGTATTGTTTGAGACCATTCTAAAGATGACGCTATTGTCTGCTAAATTCAAAATTTGGCAGAAAAACTGGTTACTGGATTCTATCGAGTTCAGTCATCTTAGATTATTTGTTAAATGAAGGAATATAATGTTTGTATCTTCAGGTTAATGGAAATGAGGCCAAGGAACATGTGTTTGCACAAATTGATGCTGCTCTTACACATGTAGGTCAGCAAAGGAAGGTGAATTCTGGATCTGTAGCTGCATAAATGAAAATTAGATATCTTGGCGATTTCCATCAACAAATATATCCTTATTGGCATTGGATGATTGAACTTGTGTAATAGAGTTAAAGTAGTTCAATTCCCTTTTTTCTTTCTTTTCTTCTTTTGGTTTTTTCTGGGGGGGTGGGGAGTAAGAGTTTCAAGTTCAATTCCGAGTTTATAATCATCAATTCTTTATACTTTTTAAGGAAAATTATCTCATTGTGACCCTCCAAAAAATAAATAAATTTAATTTAAAACTGTATGTGTAAGATTTGATATGCTTTCTTCTTTTTGTTTACCTTGCGCAGACTATTTTCATTTCAGCCTCTGGACTGTACTTTTTCCAGCAGGGTCTTACCACCTTATTTCCTACACACTTAAACACACGAATTGCTTCTTTTCTAACCTTTTTTTTTTCTAGTAATGGTCAAGAAATTCTGCATTTTAAACTATTAATTTCATTTTTCAAGATAATTGCAATTTTAGTGTTATTAAGTGATGCCAATTCGGTTGACGTTTTTCTAGGAATTTGTGTCTTAGTCTACTGCATGATATCTTAATAGAAAATTAACTACATTAAAAAATGCTTAATTGTTAAAAAGGTCCTTTAAAAAAATTCAATTAAAATAAAAAATTAATAATTAGATGACCTGAGTAACTATACTGGTATTTTTTTTTTTTTTGACAAACCCTATCCCTAACCTAAACCGTTATGTCAAACACAAGAATACATCAACCTGAAACACAACGGAATTACAGGGGGAAGAGGGTTATTCATAACGGAAGGCTATATTAATATCGTAGAATTTTATTTCACAAAAGGATAATAAGATAATTTACAAGGATAATTTATAAATATGATCAAGAAAGATTTTTATGGTGTTTGAGAAAGTAGGTATATAAAAGAAAGTTTTTTGATGCCTTTCTCGATTCGATGCCTTGTTTAGGCTATCACAATGCCTATTTATAATACAAATTTTAGACTCTAATTTATTTACAAATCAAATCTGTACACTATCCTGATAAGGATGATTTTAATGCCGGTTAAATGATTGCTTCCACCTAGCCTTCTTGAAATAAATGTTGATTTGATGGTTGCTTCTACGTAGTCTTCTAATTTTGTGGTTGTTTCCACGTTTCTCATGCATTAATGGTTGCTTCCATCATGCTTCCATCATCTTTTGTCTCATTTGTTTATGGACATTTATGGATGGTGATGGTGAATAGATTTCCTTTTTTTTTTGTCACATCGCCTCCAAAATTAAATGCTCCTTTCTTGAATGTTGTGTTTTGTTGTTATCCTTCTTGGATGTTTCTAAGATTCATTTCCTCGATTTCATCAAGATGTAATGATTCTGGTGAAGGAACTGGTGAATTCCAGCTTTCCCACGTGTCTCTGATTTCCGTTGTTATCGGAAAATCATCAATCTCCATGTCAGCTATCTTTCTTAATAACTGAACGGACTCTTCATTTCTTTCTTCCTGGCTTTTTCCAGTGTCATATGCTAAAATTCTCTTGCCATCGGTTCAGAATATGTAAGTGTTTTGTTGAAGTAGATACTGGGCCTTCGTCATCAAATCAATTCCGGCTTGGATTTGATAATTAGAAAAATCATTGTAACACTTGTCAATGGTTTTTTTCCAAGTGTTGTTTATCTTCATTTACTGCTTAGAGGGATCTTCCCCAAAGCATTGTACGAATATTCCAAATTTGATATGGCTAATAAAATTTTTCTTTTTCAGATATACCAATAAAACTATTTATTTCTATATGAAAATAATAGACAAAATCATCTATATTAGTAAAATTTATTAATCTAGATTTTACTATAGTAGGAAAATCTTTTAGTAGATGAAAAGAAAGATTTTGGACTGTTATTTCTTTAACAAATCCCCATTCAATACTGGTTATATCAAATGGTTCATGATCTAGTCTAAATTTGATAGTAGGAAATTGTTCTCCTATATCATTCGTAAAAACATAAGCTTGTAAAAAGTATTTTGAAAAAGTTTCTTTAAATTGAGCTTGCTGGCTCTATTTATTTATGTAAAAATATCTGGTGGTAGAATTTGTCTACATTTATTATATAGACATATTCTAAACATTTTATTAATAATAGAACTGTTTGTTCCTTTATTAATAAAATATTGGAATATATCAAGAAGATTATTTATCTCCTTAATATCCATATATTCTATTAGTATTTCGTCCCAATCTCTATATAAAATAGATTTAAGTAATAAATCATGAGATTCATTTTCTTTAGTTAAAAAATAAAAAATATGAAAATTGTGTAAGAGCTCTTCTAAAGTTTGCTCTTTGCTCAGAAATATGAGTTTTCCATATTTTGTTTATAAAATTATAATATTCCAGAGGTATTCCTCTATTATACAAATCTTTTATTTCTGGAATTTGTTGTTGTTTCAAAAAAATTTCTGTTTCTTTTATAATTTCAGCATAACTGGTTTGAGATGCTGAATCTGGATCTTGAGACCAATTAAAATAACTCACCGGGTTTGGTGATTGTGTTCCAAATGGCTGGCTTACCATTGGATATGGTACATAATATCCCTGGTTAGGATAAAATGGTACTTGAGCAGGTATAGTAATAAATCCTTGTTTAGGACTTATTGTTTTCCCTTTGTTGGGTTTTTTATGGACAGTTGTCTATTCTCCAACTTTTTCTAGAAGTTTTTTACCTCTATCCATAAGGCCTGCTAATAAAATCAACAATCATTAATACAAATAAATTTAAGATTTTCTACTAGTGGTATTTCTATAGAAGTTTTTTCTATAGATAACATAACTGATTTTTTATTAATAGAAAATGGTAAATATTGATTTAGAAAATTATTTCCTAATAAAATATCACCATACATATCAGGAAAATATAATATTTTTGGAATTATAAATCTAACATTATTAATTTAGATTGATATATTTTTTGCTTTATAATAAATAGTAGTTTTATTACCAATTATTCCATTAATTTTTATTGTCTTTTTTACAGATTCCCAATTTTCTACAAGAATAACATTCTTTTTACAGCTACTGGTTGTAGCTCCTGTATCTAATAAAGCATGTAAAGAATATGATTTATATTCTCTAAATTGAAATGTAATTTCAATATAAGTATAATATTTCCTGGGTTGGAAATGTGAAAATACAATAATATCTTTTTTTCCAAGTTTCATTTGTTGAATTATTAGTTTTTCTTTTATTTTTGTGTCCTTAGAAATTTTACTTAATTTATTAGGAAAATGATCTGTTTTTAATTCAATTAGTAAATATTGGTTTTTCCAATATTCTATACTATCATTTTTTAACTTTTGATATTTATGAAGAATTTTTTTAGAAAATTCTTCTAAATATCTTATATCACATAATTTTAATTTTGACAAGATATAACTAGATTGGCTATCTTGATCTATTTTATTAGTATAACCACAAAATTCTGTTTTTAGAATTAAGGTTAACCCTTTTAGTAAATCTTTAGGGGTTCCTATTTGATTAATAAGTTGACCCTTTTGTTCATTTCCTTTTTCAGATTCTTCCCATCGTCTGAGAAATTGTAGAACATTCCCTTGAAATGTTCCTACAAAATAATTTAAAAACTTTTCTTTTGACCAATCAGTATTGTTGTTGTTTACAACAATAGTCATAGATTGTGCCCAATCATCTATAGTTTTTTCATAGTTTGATAAAGGAATATTGGTTAAATCTAAATATATTCCTCCTTGAGCAACATTTCTTTTATTTAAATCATCTACCCTATATGGTATAGGTGTAGGTTGACTAGATTCTTCTGGGTTTTCAGATTTTATTTCATTAGTAGCTATAGTTTCTATTTGATTACTTAATATTCTTGTTGTGTTTTCAACTTTTTCATGATTTTTATTAATAGATCTCAGATAATCATCTTTTTGAATATCTGAATCTATTTTTCTTTTACCATAAGGATCTTGTTTATCAATTTCCCTAGGTTTTGGTATTTCATAATCATATGGATCTGTTTGTTCAGTATCCATGGGTTCAGGAATTTCTATATTTTCATCCTCTTCTGTTGAAGTGTTTTCTTCATTTTCTATATTTCCATCCTCTTCTGTTGAAGTGTTTTCTTCATCAGAATTATGACTAGTAACATTGATATCTACATTAGAATTATTAGAACTACTACTACTTTCTGTAGTATCATATGTTAACATATAATGGTAATTATATTTCGTAAATAGATCTTTATGTTTTTCATAAAGTTTTTCTATTAATTTTAAATATTCTGTTCTTTAATATTTATCTTCTGTTTTAGAAAAATTTTCTTTCCAATGTTCTATAAGGGTTTTATAGGATTAGAAGTCATATTTTTCTTGTTATTTAAATTTTCTCCTTTTTGTTTTTCTTTTTTATAAGTAGAAGATGACTCTTCCGAAGAATCTTCATCTTCATCAGATAAAGTTAATATTACATTACTATTACCATAATATAAAGGACCTAAATCTAGATCTGATTCTATATTTTTATTAATAATAACTTGATCTAATTTATTACTAATATCTGATAAAAGTTCTTTAGATTTGTTATTCAAATCTAAATCTGTTACTTCTCCTATATTATCTACTTTTTCTTCTATTTTACTAACTTTATTATATAATTTATTAAAATATATAGAAGTCATATCTATTAAACTAGTGATACCGATAAACCGTAATATACACATATTTTAATCCCACATTTAGCATACTTTTGGATGATTTAAGCCTTGAATTATGGAATTTGGTGCTCTTAATCGTTTAATTTCATGTTTTATACTTAGGAGAGCACCGGAGGATGAAAAGAACGAGAAACGGGCCTAAAACGGAGTAAATGGGCCAACTTATGAAATCGGCACGGCCTGGGCCCAAGCCACACGACCGTGCCTCCTTAACAGGCTCGACCACGGCCTGGCCACGATTCACACGGGCATGTTCCATAGGCGTGTCCCTGCCGTGACAAAGAGGAATTTTACTTGGATTAGGGTATTTAGAGGCAAAGAAAGTCATTCCAAAAGCCTATAGAAACACCCTAAAGGCCAACCCTTAGGGGGCATCCAGTTAGGCAAAAGAGCCGAGCCAGAGAGGCCAGAATTGTGGGATTTACTCAAAGAAAGCCAGTTGATTCATCTCAAGAAGCCGGAGTTATACTCAAGACGGAAGATCTTCCCTTCAATTTCCTTCAGGGGGTTTTAGGGTTTTTCTTATGTTTTGTTTTATATTTTCTTCTGAGATGTATTCTTTCATCATTATGAACTAAACCCTCAAATACCTGAGGGGGATGAAACCTAAGACAGATCTTGTTATTGTTTTCTGAACTATATGATAAATACCTGATTTGTTTTTGATTATGTGTTCTTAATTCTTGCTTTGATATTTCAAGATATTGATTCAAGTACTGATGTGCTTAGGCAGAGAATAGACCCTGTCTAAGAGTAGATCTAGCATAATTAAGCGGAGTTGATCGCAACCCTAGAGATAGGATGACGAAAATCTGCCGGATTAGGGTCAAACCTAATATGGGAGTCCATAGATCGAGTTAATGCAATTCTAGGGGTTTTAATTAGAAAGAGATTTCAATTAATCAACCTAGGGTTAAACGTTAGTAGCCTCGAGAGAGGTATTAACATAACTTAGGGAATCCTACGGATCAAGTCAAGTGAATAAATCGTCTGATTTAGAGTTAAATAACAAGTGAAGTCTAGGTGGATTCTTCCTCGGGTATTGTCTTAATCAATTGGTTTTTCCCACAAGTATTTTCCCCAATTCATTCTCTTTGTCTTAGCATCTTTAGCTTAATAGTTAGTTAATTTTAGATTAATTAATAATTATCTTAATTCTTAGGCTAAATAAAAAAAAAAAGTTAGTATTAGTACTTTTGGTTCCTTTGGGTTCGACAATCCGGTTTTGCCACTAAACTATACTGTTGTTCGATATGTGCACTTGCCTCAATCGTTGTCACAGTTAGTTTCTAGGCTCGATCATTCTTTATATAAATTTTTAAGACTTTAACATAACGATCAAGTCTTTGGCGCCGCTGCCGGGAACTAAAATATTAAGAACGTTCAATTTGTATTACTTTAGCTATTTTTATTTTGACAATTTATTTTTATTTTTATTTTGCTTTTAACTTTGCTAATTTTCCTTCTTTTATTTCTTAGCAAGTACCTCTAGTTTATAACTAGAAGGAACTCGGCAGGACCCCTAATTTACGACAGTGATATTGAAGGTACTGTTCGCAGAAATCATAGAGAGATAAGGCGAAGCTTAAATTACATAGAAAAAGAGTAAGAAGTCGAAACCAATACCACGAAGAGATGGCTGAGAATAATCCGCTACCTCCAAAGGTGGCCGAAAATCATGCTCCTCGAACTATGTATGATTATGCTAAACCTAATTTAACAGGAACTGAGTCAAGTATTGCTAGACCTGCTATTGCTACAAATAATTTTGAACTAAAACCTAACACAATTTAGATGATACAACAATTTGTTCAGTTTGATGGTTCGTAGGATGAAGATCCAAACAATCACTTGGCAAATTTTCTAGAATTTTGCGATACTTTCAAAATAAATGGCGTTTTCGATGATGCCATCCATCTTCGGTTATTTCCCTTTTCTTTGAGAAATAAAGCTAAACAATGGTTGCATTCTCTTCCATGAGGATCAATCACTACATGGGAACAAATGACTGAAAAATTTTTATTAAAATATTTTCCGCCAGCTAAAACGGCTAAGTTAAGGAATGATATCTCTTCTTTTGTGCAAATGGATTTAGAAACACTTTATGATGCATGGGAGGGATACAAAGATCTATTGAGAAGGTGTCCACACCATGGATTACCCTTGTGGCTACAGGTCCAAACTTTTTACAACGGTGTGAACGCTTTAACTAGGCAATTAATTGATTCAGCCGCCGGCGAAACCCTGAATAACAAAACACCTGAGCTTATGAATTCATTAAAGAGATGTCACTGAATAACTATCAATGGCAAGTCACAAGGACAAAGCCAACAAAAGTAGCCAGTGTCTTCAACCTCGACGCAGTAACCATGCTATCAAACCATGTAGAACTTTTAAATAAAAAGATTGATTTTTTATGTAGTTCTTCGCAGGTACATTCAGTTATGCAGTGCGATACGAATGGAGGAGGGATAGGCAATACAGACTATTCACCTTACAACCCGAGCGCTGAGAACGAACAAGTTCAGTATATGGGTAACAATTTTAAATCTCAAAACAACCCTTATAGTAACACTTACAATTCAGGTTGGAGGAACCATCCAAATTTCTCGTGGGGTAGTCAAAGAAACCAAAGACAACAATCCTACCCACAAGAAAAGAAGCCAAACTTTGAAGAAATGCTGACAAAATTTATAGAGGTGTCAGAAACCCGTCTCCAAAATACCAAAACAATATTGAACAATCAGCAAGCATTAATTCAAGGGCTTAAGGATCAAATTGGGCAACTAACTAAGTTAGTTTCTGAAAGGCAACCAGAAAGTTTACCTAGGGAAAAAGAGCAGGTGAAGGCAGTTACACTAAGAAGTGGAAAGGAGTTAGTTGAAACAAAGAAGAAGATACCACACGAAACTGATAAGGCAAAGGATGAAGAAGTTGAGAATGTAACACGGTACACGAAGAATGTAAACCACCAATCCCATATCCGGTAAAGTTGAAGAAAGAATGATTAGATGCACAATACGGTAAATTTCTTAAACTTTTTAAACAATTACATATTAACTTACCCTTTGTTGAAGCTATTTCACAGATGCCGACATACGAAAAATTCCTAAAAGAGATTCTAACAAATAAAAGGAAGTTTGAAGAGATATCAACGGTGGAACTTAATGAAGAATGTTCAGCCATCCTACAAAACAAGTTACCAACCAAATTAAAAGATCCAGGAAGTTTCACTATTCCCTGTTTAATTGGTAGTTTAGATATTAAGAAAGCACTAGCTGAACTAGGTGCCAGTATTAATTTAATGCCTTATAAAATGTTTAAGCAACTTGGTCATGGGGAACCAAAACCCACTAGGATGAGTATTCAATTAGCTGACAGATCTATTAAATATCCTAGGGGAGTTATTGAAGACATTCTGGTAAAAGTTGATAAATTTATATTCCCTGTTGATTTTGTTGTGCTTGACATGGATGAAGACATTGAGGTGCCTTTAATTTTGGGGCACTCTTTTTAGCTACTGCTAGAGCTGTTATTGATGTTGGTGATGGTAAACTTGAGCTAAGGGTAGGTGACGAGGAAATTATTTTCCAAATTTACGATGCTATGCGGTACTCTAGAGAACAAGATGATTCCTGTTATTTTATTGATGCCATTGATCATTTTATTCAAGATTCTTTGCAGGAAATCATACATAACGACACGATGGAACTGTGTCTTACCCAAGGTGAGGGGGAATATGATGATACAGATGAGTTGAATTCTAATATATCTACCTCTAGACAAAAGAAAGAAGAGGGCATTGAAATCAAGACGAACTAAAACAAAAACCCTCTATTGATGAGCCACCGAAATTGAAATTAAAACAGTAGCCAAAAAACTTAGAATATGCATTCCTCGAGGATAATTCTACGCTACCAGTAATTATCTTTTCAGAACTGGAACCCAAAGAGAAAGACGAGTTGCTAAAGGTACTAAGGGAGCATAAAAGAGCCATAGCTTGGAAAATTTCTGACATTAAAGGAATAAGCCCATCGTTTTGCACCCACAAAATTTTAATGGAAGAAAAGTATAAACCATGTGTACAACCTCAAAGACGATTGAATCCCAACGTGAAAGAAGTTGTTAAAGATGAGGTAATTAAACTCCTAGATGCTGGAATAATTTATCTTATTTCTGACAGTACTTGGGCAAGTCCTGTGCAGATTGTTCCAAAGAAATGAGGCATGACTGTTGTAGCCAACGAAAAGAAGGAATTAATTCCTACAAGAACAATCATAGGTTAGAGAGTCTGTATTGACTAGAGAAAGTTGAACGACGTCACCAGAAAAGATCACTTCCCTTTGCCCTTTATTGATCAGATGTTGGAAAGATTATCTAGGCATATGTACTACTGCTTCCTGGACAGGCTCTCCGGCTACTTCCAAATCCCAATAGCCTTTGAGGATCAAGAAAAGACAACATTCACATGTCCATACGGTACGCTTGCTTATTGTAGAATGCCTTTTGGATTATGTAATTCTCCTGCTACTTTTCAGCGCTGCATGCTGGCTATCTTTGATGAACTTGTGGAAGACATTATGGAGGTATTTATGGATGATTTTTCAGTATTTGGTAATTCTTTTCATCTTTGCCTTAAAAATCTGAAATGAGTTACAATGAGATGTGAGGAAACGAACCTTGTTTTAAATTGGGAAAAGTGTCACTTTGTGGTTCGAGAGGGGATTGTGTTAGGACATAAAATTTCTAGTAAAGGGATTGAGGTAGACAAAGCAAAAGTTGAAACCATAGAAAAATTACCTCCTCCTAGTTCAGTTAAGGCTATTAGAAGCTTTTTAGGACATGCTGGATTTTATAGAAGATTTATTAAGGATTTTTCTAAAATAGCTAAGCCTTTAATGAAATTACTAGAAAAAGATGTACCTTTCAATTTTGATCAGGAATGTTTAGATGCATTTAATATCCTCAAAGATAAATTAATAGATGCTCCAATTATAATTGCACCTAATTGGAATTTACCCTTTAAACTAATGTGTAAAGCGAGTGATTTTGCAGTAGGTGCAGTTTTGGGACAGCGAAGAGACAAGCACTTTCAGCTGATCTATTACATTAGCAAGATATTAACGGCTACACAAGAAAATTACACCACCACAGAAAAAGAATTGCTAGCTGTGGTTTTTGCATTTGATAAATTTAGACATTATTTGATATTATCTAAAGTTGTCATTTACACTGACCATTCAGCTCTTCGTTATCTTTTAACTAAATCTGATGCAAAACCTTGACTCATAAGATGGATTTTACTCTTACAGGATTTTGATTTAGAAATTCAAGATAAGAAAGGAGCTGAAAATCTTACAGCAGATCATCTTTCTAGGCTTGAAAATCCATATATTGAAAAACTAGATGAGAATGAGATAAATGACTCGTTTCCTAAATAACAACTATTTGTTATATCTAACTCTGAGGTACCTTGATTCGCAGACATTGCAAATTACTTAGCTGCTAACATCCTACCAAAAAGGTTAACACATCATCAAAAGAAGCGATTCTTTACTGATGCGAAAAACTATTTTTGGGATGATCCTCTTCTTTTTCGTATATGTGCAGATCAAGTAATTCAGAGATGTGTTACAAAGGCAGAAGCAAGCAAAATCCTAGAACATTGCCACTCAGGACCTTCAGGAGGACATTACAGCGGGATTAAGACAGCACATAAAACACTCGAATCAGGTTTTTATTGGCCAACTCTGTTTAAAGATGCCAACAGGTATGTTGCTTCATGTGATAAATGCCAAAGAACAGGTAATATCTCTAAACGTGATGAAATGCCTCAAACATATATCCTATCATGTGAAATATTCAGTGTATGGGGTATTGACTTTATGGGTCCATTTCCTAGTTGATTTGGAAATAAATACATCTTAGTAGCAGTATATTACATGTCAAAATGGATGGAAGCTCAGGCTTTACCCACTAACGATGCTAGAGTAGTAGTGAGGTTTCTTAAGAAACTTTTCTCTCGATTCGGGACACCCAAAGCAATTATTAGTGATAGGGGTACTCACTTTTGTAATACTCAATTTGATAAAGTCTTAAAAAAATATGGAGTACACCACAGGACAGCTACCCTTATCACCCTCAAACTAGTGGCCAAGTAGAAGTAGCAAATCGAGAGCTTAAGCATATTCTAGAGAAAACAGTTGAATCAAACAGGAAGGACTGGGCTTTAAAAGTAGACGATGCTTTATGAGCCTATAGAACAGCGTTTAAAACTCCTATAGGAACATCCCCATATAAACTTGTCTATAGAAAAAGTTGTCATCTACCATTTGAGTTAGAGCACAAAGCTTTTTGGGCTATAAAATTCTTAAATTACGATATTAAAACCGCAGGTGAGAAGAGGATGATGCAGTTGAACGAGCTAGATGAATGGCGAGCTAATGCTTATGAAAACTCACGATTATATAAAAAGGCAACAAAGCGACGCCATGATGCTCATTTAAAGCAATCAAAGCAATTCGAAGTAGGAGACTTAGTCCTGTTGTACAATTCAAGGCTCAAATTATTTCCTGGAAAGCTGGAATCAAGATGGTCAGGTCCATTCGTGATCAAAACTATTTTTCACTATGGCTCAATCGAGGTAACTCATCCAACTCGTGGCACATTCAAGGTAAATGGTCAGCGACTGAAAATTTATAATGGTGAAGATTTTAGGGATATGAGAGAGGAGCTTCAGCTCCATGAACCTTCATTTAGAAATGAAATTAGGGTAAGTCTAGCTTAAGACTTTAAACGAGCGCTTTTCAGGAGGCAACCCGAGCACTAACTTCACTAATGTCATACTTTAGATTTCTAGCACCTAACTACAAACTAACCAATTCAGTAAAGCGCAGGTTTCCCTACCACACGGCCTTGCACACGGGCGTGGCCGTGGCCGTGTGAACACCACGAACAGGTACATGGGCGTGGCAAAGATGGTGTAAAAATAGGACAAAAACTTTTCCCCAAGCGAGGGGCTCTGACTAAACGACACGGCTGTGCGATGCGGCCGTGGTCGAAACTGACTAAGGAACACGGGCTGTGATAAATATACACGCCCGTGCGATGTACTCGTGGTTGATACTGATTAATCGACACGGGCGTAGGACACGCCCGTGCATCTAAACCGTGGCCAACACTGAGTAAAGGACATGGGCGGTAAACACGCCCGTGTGCTAAGGCCGTGGACGACACTAACTTACGAACACGGGTGTAGGACAATTTACACGGGCGTGGGAGAAGCGAACAAGGCTAGGCACGCCCGTGTGATACAGGAGTGGGACGCAACATATGCGCGCCAGACCCCTGAACATTCGAAACGCACGGGCTAAAAATGATTTACACGGGCGTGTCACACGCCCGTGTACCCTTATTTCTATATAAACCCCTCACTATTCATCACTTTCCCCCCAATTTCTTCCTACCAAACCCTAGCCATTTTCCTTTTTCCCCTCCCCTAGGTCCTGCCACCGTCCTCCTCCTCCCTTCTTCCTTCTCGTTCTCTATTTTCCTCTTCTATTCCTCATCCAGACACAGACCACGCCCGTGTGAACGAAATACACACCTGTGTAAAACTCACCACAGCCTTGTTCCACCACCGACCCGCAGCACACGCCCGTGTATCAGCGCTCCACGACCGTGCACCATCTCCACATCACCGTCGGTCCATTCTACACCCTCTACTTTACTACTTGATACTTCACATTCCATGATTATTTTTAGATCTTTGATTTATTCTTTCAAATTTTTATGTAGCATTCACTTTTGTTGATTATTGGCAATAGCTAATGATTACTTAAGCATCATGAATAGATTAACTAGGATTTTGAATGTCCTGAGTCTCTAGAGAATTGTTAGCAGAAATGTTCATTGTTAATATTACGAGATTGAAATTGTGGACTCATAGGTAATATCATGAGACGATATTCTTTATTCTATTATACAGGAACATAATGTCTTCTTCCCGAGGCAAGAAAACTATCGTTCTTACGTCGAAAAAATGGAAGGGACACTGTGCGACCTCTTCAAGTGCCTCTGCCGAAATATGACACCCATTCCTACGTTTTCTTCCGAGAACTTAGGAGGATCTTTATCAAATACTATGCGCAAGACCTCTGGGCGTAGGAAGGTGTATCGATTGGACTGTCCTAGAGCAGGTCTAGCTAGCAGATGAGGTTCGGGCCTTATTATTCACAGACCCGTGGGGGCAATTTTTCGACATCGTTACGCCTACATACCGAGAGCTCACTCTGGAACTCTGCTTTACTTTCCACCTCCAGACGGTGATGACTCACTTCGACGACTCTGGCACTATTTGTAACACCCCAAACCTGGGCCATACGTTACGACCAGATCTGGTATGCTACGGGTTTAACATTAAAAACTTACTTGAAATGGTTTTGTAAAACTTTGTTGTTTTTGCAGTATTCGCTAAAAAGATGACATTTGTAGGAAATCTTCGTAATTTATTCTTTTTCAATTTATTTCCTTTTAAACATGAGTTTTTGATCATAAATTTGAAAAGAAATAAACGTTAACAAATACCAACTTAAACCTAAACTATGAGGCCTTATTACATTAAATGATTCCAACGTTTAAAACTTAAAATAAAACAGAATGTATAAAATGAATAACTTGATGGCCCCTCGAGTCCGCCTCGGCTCCCATGTCCACGATCTACTGTTTATCTGAAATGTTTAATAAAATAATAGGGTGAGTCACCAAGACTCAGTGTGCAAATCCCGAAAACACATGAAAGGCTTAAGCCCATAAACACATTATGGGCCTTGGCCCGTATACAAGGGTAACTATATATGCATCATGGCCCAACCCAGCCTAGAAATCCATCCTCTACACACCAACCCGTACCAACCATTACACCTTGGGGATTTCTACAATCAACCCACCAACCGGTACACACTATATCGACAGTCATACTGCCTATTCTTTAGCAGTCAGGAATTTTAACGTGGTTTTCTACCACCGATCGCCAAGTGACCTAACATTTCATTTCGTGGGTTTTCTACCACCGATCACCATGTGACCTAACATTTCATTATGTGGGTTTTCTACCACTGATCACCATGTGACCAATCATGCTCTTCCCCTTTCCATATCAAACCCATCCCATGCATACATTCATGCAAAATCAAACAATATACTACCTAAGAGATTACAGTCTTTCACATACATCGATACACATAGAGAAGTTTCTATGGTTACATACCTAGCATCTTTTGCCTACCCTTTCTAGGTAACCCGACTGTTCATACAGCCTATTTTCTAGCTTTTAGCCATCACATATATATACATACAGATTATTAGTGTGTTAGAGATCTACACACTTGGTTACGGCTAGGACGACACTTTCTATGTTGACACTATCAGAAGTTGATACGACTGCTACTTGCCTAAGGTGTTGTTCAGAAGTCGGTCCACAACCCGGTGGCCAATCTCGTACCGCTGACATAGCTCGTTTCTTAAACTTTGGAATCGAGTTTTTAGATCTAGTCCCCTCCTTTGCCTGATCCATATTTGATTCCATTACAAGTCCTTGTCAGAACTATTATCACAACATATGGTTGTTAATCCACATCTTAGAGTTAAGATCCCTCATACGATAAACGAATCTAATCAAAAATCTAGAGAAAACCATCTTACCTTGAAATCCCGAAATTAGAGACTAACGATTTCTGGCTTTTAGATCTACTCGATCTACTTCACTTCTCAAATGTCGCCAAACACATAAAATACATGAAACCATTAAACCATTAGCTTTTTAGCTTTGTCTTCCAAAAGTCGAAAGAGATCTTAAGGAACATCAAGAGTCGACACTTACCTTACTAGAGAAAATTCAGCTACTCCTAGAGGATTCCGATTTTTTGCGAAAATCAGGAAGAGAAGATGATTTGAAGGTCTCTATGGAGATTCGGCTTTTAATGAAGAGACTGGCAGGAAGATGAAAAGAGAATTTCTTCAACCACATGTAGGTTCAGCTTTTGAGAAGATCAAAAAGAAAAGAATGTAGAGAAAGGATTATGAGGTTTCGGCTTTTAGAAGTAAAAAGAGAAAAGAACAATGGAGTTTCGGCTTTTGAATTAAAGTGAAGATGAGAGAATAAGCTTAGAGATTTTGGCTTTTGCAGAGAATGAAGAAGAAGATGAAACTTCAAGAGTTTTCAGCTTTTACTCAAAGGAGAAGAGAAAAAATAGATGGAAACCCTAAATGCCAAAAATAAAGAAGAGAACCCTCACGTGACTATTTATAATTTCGGCACCCCTTAGCCATATCAGAAACCGATTCCTCCTCCCCCTCAGAGTTTGAAATTCGGCTACCACTGTGACCAGCAGATCAGATCCTAAATTTCCTCCCTTATCTTTATCCACTTACACATCCAAAAGAGGCCTAAATAACACCACCTCTTCCTTCCTTTATCAGCACATTATCCACATTATCCAAGTCATTTAAATCCTCCTATTTTTAAGCCTTGTTGCCATCCAACTCCATCTAATTAATTACCTAAAAGTAGCTAACTTAAATTAAAAGAATTAGGCTTCATGCAAACTTGTTGGGCCTCCTCAGTTGACGCCACCTCCTGTCTCTCTTAGTAGCGCCATTTAGCCACTTGGCCACAAGCCCATTTTGTGCTTTAAAACACAGATAATATCTTTTAAGCCCTATCTTAACAAGCTTTCCACTAGAGTGTCCCAACAGAAATTTGACTAAAGCTTCGGCCTAAACTTGAGCCCATTCTGAACCCCTTAAACAATCTAATTGACATATTAAATGTAGCACACATCAAATGCAAAGGCCCATTAATTCAGGATGTTACAGTTCTACCCCCTTAAAGAAATTTCGTCCTCGAAATTTCCAACTAACTAGTAATCATACTACCTAAGTCTCACCACTATGCTTTCGCTGCGCACTCTAATTCTAAAGCCAAAATAAACACTTAGTATATTATGGTAAGGTACGCACCATTATTCGCATCTGGAGCGTCTCCGTCCCCGTGGCAATGTGCTGCATAGACCAAAGCTGGCTGCCTCGCCTCAGCATAACTTGCACCTTGGCCTTGGCCTGGTGCTCCACGGCCCTGACCGGAACCATTACCACCTCTGGTTAGACCACAACCTCTTTGTGGCTGCTGCCCTCCTCTTCTAGGCTGAGTATTCCCTTGATTCGTGGGCCCTTCATTGCCTTTTTGCTGCGGGCAATTCCTAACTTGGTGGTCCAAAGATCCACACCTAAAGCACTTCCCACTGCCTGCCCAACACTCACCTACAAGGAATTTACCACACCGAGCACACTTCTGTGTCCGACTAGCAGCAGCAGGTCAATCATCTTGTCTAGGCTCGTTTGACCTGGGTCTTTTCTGATCACGCCCAGCTGCCCCAGATGATCGTAAATTTCTTTTACTTGCACTCCTATCCCTATCCTGATTTAGTTGTTTTGTCCGCTTAACCTCCTCAGCTATCTTAGCTTTTTCCACAAGGACAGCAAACTCTCTTTCCTGTTGTGGGGCTATCAACTCACATAGATCATCCCTCAGACCATCTTCAAATCGAACACAGCGTTCATGGTCTGTAGCCACCATCTCTCGAGCATAACGGCTAAGCCGTAAGAGTTCCGCTTCATACGTAGCCACCGACCTACTTCCCTGGACCAGATTCAGAAATGCTCTGCGCTGCGCGTCCACATAGCTCGATCCAATGTACTTGTTCTGGTATGCTGTTTTGAAGAACTCCCAGGTGATACGGTCAGCCACCGTACCATCCTTGACCGTAAGTCACCATTGGTAAGCTTCTTCCCGTAAGAGAGACACAACTCCTTTCAACTTCTCCTCCGAGAGATCCAGATCGTCAATTATGCGCTCAACCGCCTCCAACTAATACTCAGCTGAGCTCGAGGCTATACCAGCAATTCCCCTAAACACTTCTGCCCCATTGTTTCTAAGTTGCTCCGGCACAGATTTCCGGGCTCCTGTGCTCATACCTGTCTCAACAACCCTCTCTAATACTCTTAACACCGCCTGAGATACCGCATCCTCTCCGGCAGTTTGGTCCTGAAATTCTGCCTCCACTGGTGGAACTAGTATCTCGTTTCCAGATCCATGACCAGATCCTACTGGTTCTGACACCGTCATCCTAGCCCTACCACGACTACGCGGCGGACGTCCACGACCCTTTGTAGTCATTCTACCGATTTGCGTATATCTGATTAAAAATTTTATGAATTATTAGTTTTCTTTCACTGATTAACCACGAACAGTCTTATGAATATTAGTTTTAAAAGTAGTTCTTTCGAATTCGCAATTATATCTACGATACAGTCTTAAGTCTGCATCTCCTAGTTCTAGGAAGCACATACATTCACCCATCAACATACAAACAACATCCATGAACTCACATTCATCAGGTAAGGGTATTTTCGTCATTTCACTACCTAGGAGTATTTTCGTAATTTATACTACATGGATATTTTCGTAATTTTCCAAAATAGGGTTTCTTGGTGATTTTGTGAAATAAGAGTATTTTGGTAATTTTACAATCTAGGGGTTATTTCGGTAATTTTGTAATCCAGGGGTATTTTGGTAATTTTACAAATCAGGAATATTTTGGTTATTTTACAAATTAGGGGTAATTTAGTAATTTTGTAAAATAGGATGGCTGGTCCCTTTCGGGTTTTAATTATAAATTTTGGCCCGTCAACAAGTCCTCATGGCTAAGGTGAATAAATACTATGCACTGCGTAGGATTCTAGCGAAGAGGAGGTGAGTCACTAGGACTGCTTAAGTACCAAGCTCTCCCTGAATCCAATCCTAGACATGCGTACGCCTGTTGCCACACCCTAACTCGGTGACTTGTTCACAGGTTTGTTTAGTTGAGTTAAGTCTTATAGATTTAAAGAGTTGTTTAAACTAGCCCTTAGGTCCATTCATCCTATCATACTAATCTACGTCCATAAAGCCCATAAAGCCCAACATGTATATCACATCAAAAAGTTTAGAATACTTACCTACGTGGATCGGGTGCCGGTAGACTCGAAGGCCATTTCTCAGCCCAAACTTTTCTTAAATTCTTATCAACTTTAAAATAGTACTAGACCCATTTCACAGCCCGAATTTTGAACTGGGCTCTGATACCAAAAATGTAACACCCTAAACCCGACCCATACGTTACGACCAGATCTGGTATGCTACGGGTTTAACGTTAAAAACTTACTTGAAATGGTTTTGTAAAACTTTGTCGTTTTTGCAATATTCGCTAAAAAGATGACACTTGTAGGAAATCTTCGTAATTTATTCTTTTGCATTTTATTTCCTTTTAAACATGAGTCTTTGATAATAAATTTGAAAAGAAATAAACGTTAACAAATATCAACTTAAACCTAAACTATGGGGCCTTATTACATCAAATGATTCCAAGTTTAAAACTTAAAATAAAACGGAAAGTATAAAATGAATAACTTGATGGCCCCTCGAGTCCGCCTCGGCTCCCATGTCCACGATCTACTGTTCATCTGAAATGTTTCAAAAAAATAATAGGGTGAATCACCAAGACTCAGTGTGCAAATCCCGAAAACACATGAAAGGCTTAAGCCCATAAACACATTATGGGCCTTGGCCCGTATACAAGGGTAACTATATATGCTTCATGGCCCAACCCAGCCTAGAAATCCATCCTTTACACACCAACCCGTACCAACCATCACACATTGGGGATTTCTACAATCAACCCACCAACCGGTACACACCATATCGACAGTCATGCTGCCTATTCCTTATCAATCAGGAATTTTAACGTGGTTTTCTACCACCGATCACAAAGTGACCTAACATTTCGTTTCGTAGGTTTTCTACCACCGATCACCATGTGACCTAACATTTCATCATATGGGTTTTCTACCACCAATCACCATGTGACCAATCATGCTCTTCCCCTTTCCATATCAAACCCATCCCATGCATACATTCATGCAAAATCAAACAATATACTACCTAAGAGATTACAGTCTTTCACATACATCGATACACATAGAGAAGTTTCTATGGTTACATACCTGGCATCCTTTGCCTACCTTTTCTGGGTAACCCGACTGTTCATACAGCCTATTTTCCGGCTTTTAGCCATCACATATATATACATACAGATTATTAGTGTGTTAGAGATCTACACACCTGGTTACGGCTAGGACGACACTTTCTATGTCGACACTATCAGAAGTTGATACGACTGCTACTTGCCTAAGGTGTTGTTCAGAAGCCGGTCCACAACCCGGTGGCCAATCCCGTCTTCACGACACACATTCGCTTCTTAAACTTTGGAATCGGGTTTTCAGATCTAGTCCCCTCCTTTGCCTGATCCATATTTGATTCCATTACAAGTCCTTGTCAGAACTACTATCACAACATATGGTTGTTAATCCACATCTTAGAGTTAAGATCTCTCATACGATAAACGAGTCTAATCAAAAATCTAGAGAAAACCATCTTACCTTGAAATCCCAAAATTAGAGAGTAACAATTTCTGGCTTTTAGATCTACTCGATCTACTTCACTTCTCGAATGTCACCAAACACATAAAATACTTGAAACTATTAAACCATTAGCTTTTCGGCTTTGTCTTCCAAAAGCAGAAAGAGATCTTAAGGAACATCAAGAGTCGACACTTACCTTACTAGAGAAGATTAGGCTACTCCTAGAAGATTCTGATTTTTTGCGAAAATCAGGAAGCGAAGATGATTTGAAGGAATCTATGGAGATTCGGCTTTTACTGAAGAGATTGGCAGGAAGATAAAAAGAGAATTTCGGCAACCACAGGTAGGTTCGACTTTTGAGAAGATCAAAAAGAAAAGAATGTAGAGAAAGGATTATGAGGTTTCGACTTTTAGAAGGAAAAAGAGAAAAGAACAATGGAGTTCGGCTTTTGAATTAAAGTGAAGATGAAAGAATAGGCTTAGAGATTTCGGCTTTTGCAGAGAATGAAGAAGAAGATGGAACTTCAAGTGTTTTCGGCTTTTACTCAGAGGAGAAGAGAAAGAATAGATGGAAACCCTAAATGCCAAAAATAAAGAAGAGAACCCTCACCTAACTATTTATAATTTCGACACCTCTTAGCCATATCAGAAACCGATTCCTCCTTTCCCTCAGAGTTTAAAATTCGGCCACCACTGTGACCAGCAGATCAGATCCTAAATTTCCTCCCTTATCTTTATCCACCCATACGTCCAAAAGAGGCCTAAATAACACCACCTCTTCCTTTATCAGCACATTATCCACATTATCCAAGTCATTTAAATTCTCCTATTTTTAAGCCTTGTTGTCGTCCAACTCCACCTAATTAATTGCTGAAAATTAGCTAACTTAAATTAAAAGAATTGGGCTTCATGCAAACTTGAATTTGGGCCTCCTCATTTGACGCCACCTCCTGTCTCTCTTAGTAGCGCCATTTAGCCACTGGGCCACAAGCCCATTTTGTGTTTTAAAATACAGGCAATATCATTTAAGCCCTATCTTAACAAGCTTTCCACTAGAGTGTCCCAACAGAAATTTGACTAAAGCTTCGGCCTAAACCTGAGCCCATTCTGAACCCCTTAAACACTCTAATTGACATATTAAACGTAGCACACATCAAATGCAAAGGCACATTAATTCAGGATGTTACACTATCCAATTCCACCTCGGAGGTCTAGTCCGTGAGATGAGTGTCCCACAGTTTGGAGCTGCTTTGGGACTCTACGCTGATGAATTCATGGAAGATGATGATTTTGAAAATCTTCACCTCCACATCCATAACTCTCCTGTTACTTATTGGAGAAACCTAGTCCCTGGCTCGCCCACATATGACCCCAGTCGCTCTAAAGCGACAGCTCTCGCCCTATCCCTAAGATACCTACATGCTATTTTAGCCCATACGCAAACAGGTAGGTGAGAGAGCACCGGTATCGTAAACACTCACAACGTCTACTTCTTATGGTGCATGGCGAATGGACACGTCTTCGACCTCGCCTATTTCATATTTCAAACCATCCAACATCAGACGGAGCAACATAGGAGAGGGGTCATACCTATGGGTCCATACATCACACGCTTCGCTCGATATTTCGGGCTCCTCAACACCGCCGCTCAGATTTCCTCACTCACACTGATAGGTCAGACGTCCCCGTAGAGCATCTGGACGATGTTACACATGAGGATGATCTAACATCGACGTAGGACCGATCCTCCCTAATATCGGCTAGCCCATAACACTGAGGAGGGGGACCCTAAGGACATTACTGACGATGTCCCACACCCACATGAAAAACCACAACAGAGCCATCGCCCAGTTCATGCGGCTGCTTCACTTTCAAACATCTCTGCACATCTCACTCAGTTTGAGCATTACTGTACTCAACAATTCAATGACACCGCTCGATGATTTGATGGCATTGAGGCGACTCTTCAGCAGATTTTTCATCACTTTCACATATCGCCGCCTCCACCACCTCGCGATCCAACCAATGATGAGGACTTTTGAGTCCTTTTTATTTTTTAGATCTATCTTTATTTTTATTTTTATTTTTATTTTTTTCTTGCTTTTATTTGATTTTGATGTACCATTTTATTATAATTTGCTAGTTCACACCTTTACCTTTTATTTTGTTTAAAACTTTTATTAGTAAAAGTCAAATTTCTTTTATCTCCAACTGTCTAATCTTCGAGTAAACATCATAACAAAACCCCTTAAAAAGTTACTGATGACTTTGCAGTTCCAAAAGGTTCAAGGTGCTACTAAGGACCTAGAATATTTTCGCATACCTTCACTCCTACGTAGTTCATCATGCCTTTCGTCTACTTTATCCCTACATGTTTTATTCTCAAGGAAGCCGTCCAAAATTCAAGAAGTTCACTTTTCCCTATCTTTTGATTTTATCACTATATTGTTATTATCTATCTTTGTACATTGAGGACAATGTACATCTTAAGTGTGGGGGGTGAATTTTATTTTAAGAAAGTTCCTAACTTTCTGCATTATTCTCGAATCCATGAATTATGTCTTGTTCTTAAGTAATTTTATCATATTACAATTAGAATGAAATTTCTTGTGATCCATGATTTTCTTTGATATGTTTTGGATTAAGTCATTGATAATTGTGCAGTGATAATTTAAACTTTAGGAGACTAGAGAATCAAGCATGATAAGTCCATTTTCAAAAATTAAAATTTTGTTAGGTTGTCTACCTGAATCTAATTATTACCTAAAAGTTTGAAATTTACAAGGTTGATATCAAAAACCCATAATTTCTGTGAGATTTTGAGCCCTTTAGAGCATACATCCTTTCGTCCTCACTTTTTGATTATGAGTGTGTCAACATTGATTTGTTATTCTAGAACTTGCTTCGATTATACATGTCAAGACCACGTTATTGATTTGATATACAGAGATGATAAAGGCACTTAGGATTTAACCCACTTACTCCACTACAAACCTACCCTCACAATTAACCCCTAGTGAACCCCTTTGATCTTAACAACCCTTTTTATTGACTCACATACTAATATTACCCCAAAACCCATCTTGTATTTGTTATCACCATTCCTTGACTCCCTTTTTGTCGAGATTTGATTTGAGCAGTTGCCTAACTATATTCTATTTTTCAGTTGTTAAAGTTCTTTCTTATTATTGTAATTATTTGTTCTTAAAAAAAGTGTATTCATTATTAGTTCTATAATTAGGTGAGCTTATACGTTTAAATTCCACATCTTGAACAAAAAGCTCGTATTATTAGTATTACAAGTTTTCAATTGATGTAATTATTTAGGATTAGTTCATTTTTTGTAACGACCCGAATTTGGGCCGAGTAAAATTGGGCTTATTGGGCCTTGGGCGTCGGAGCGTTTAAAATTTTTGAGAAGAAAAGAACGACACTAATGCAAGTGGACCTATTAAGTGAGTGATTTTGGAAGGTTAAGGGGACTCTATGAAGTCCCGGGATCAAACTTGGGCTTTAGGAAAATTTTGGTTTTAGGTGAATAAAATCCTGAGAGTTAGTAAGTAGGCTTTAAGAATAAAATGTGGAGAAAAATGACCCAAAAGGAGTAGTGGTCTAGTGGCAAATGACGCCACATAAGGGACAAGGGAATGACACCACAAGGAAGCAAGGGGTCCAAGGTTCAAGTCTTGGCGCTTGCATTTTGATTTCATTTTTAAGTGAACTTAGACTTTGGCCCATAGACTTCTATTTAGTTGCACATGACTTTTAACACAAGAGGAGCTTGTGGCCAAGTGGTTAGCGGCGTGGATTATGCCACAGGGGGCCTGGGTTCGAATCTCATGACAAGCAAGGGAGTATTTATTTTGCGGATTAGACGGCTAGAGTTTGTTTTGGATTTAAACTCTACTGAAGGGGGGATCCCTTATCGGAAAGCTAACAAAAGGGAAGGTGAGAAGCTGGCTATATATAGAGCTATCTAGGAGGAGAGGAAGCATACCTTGATGGGCGTTTGGGCATAGGGGCAATGGTAGCCACACAAGCGTGCGAGCACACGTGTGGGGGCTTCGACGCGATAGTTGAGGCCACCATGAGTATTCTTGTGGGTTGATGTTGTTTGGGCCACGATAGGCTGAAAGAGGCCAAGTGGGCCCAATGGGCCCGTGGGCCCGTATGAATAAGTTGTATGATTGTGTAGTAGATAGTGAATTGGTCTAGGTGAATCTCATAACTGTGGCTAGATTATGTGTAATGGTTTGGGCCTAAAATGGATTTTGGCCCAATAGACCTGTAAAGACCCAAAAAGGGTCTCATGTCACTCGAGGCAACAATAGGCCTTCAGAAAGTCCGTTAGATGGGCAAATTACTGAAATACCCCTGAGGGGTAAATTACCAAAATACCCCTGGAGGGTAAATTACCGAAATAACCCTGGAGGGTAAATTATCGAAATACCCCTAGAGGGTAAAATAACTGAAATACCCTCGATGGGTAAAATGACCGATATGCCCCTTAAGGGAAAAATGACTAAAACGCCCCTACATGTTATATGATTATTCTTGTATACGATTTATGATTGTTATCATATGATTATTATTTTATGTTGCATTCATGTGTTATTATGTTGCATGGAGATGGGATTATTAAAACGGAGGAAGTGCTAATAGGACCGCATGGTCGCTTGACGACTGTGGATCCACCGAAGGCTTTTTAGCCACCGAAGCGTACGGCCATGTCGCGACCGATTAAATCCTCACGCGAGTGCGGTTGGACAGAGAGGCGAGTGCGAGGTTGGTATGGGCATTAATGCATTGCATATATGGTTTTTAATATTGAGATGGGCTTAGGCCCAGATAAATATGATATGTGACATTTATGGGTTAAGGCCCAGCTGAGGCTTTTATGGGCTAAGGCCCAATTGCCACCGTTACTGAAATGGGCTTCGGCCCGAACTGTTGTGATTCATGTTCTTACTGATGAGGGTTGTGCATACTGAGTTTTCATAAACTCACCCCCCCTTTTTAATATTTTTCTCAGGTAATCCTCAATAGGCAGTTCGACGTACTGGAGGACTCGGAGGTGGCCACACTACGAGCAGTTTCGGATTTTAGTATTTTACATTTCTTTAATTTGGGTTAATATTTTGTAATAAGGGCTCTTTTAAATTCTGGTTTTTAGTTTTGGATTTTTAGTTTATTTTGTTTTAAATCTGCTCAACATTGAATCGCAGTTTTTCGAAATAATATCTGTTTTCAAAACACTACGCTTTCGCAACTAAGTTGTAGATATCACGTTTTCGTAAGTCACTTGTTTTAAATTAAGCTTCCACAACGAACAAGGTTTTGAAGGTAATGGCTTCTTAATAAATGTCGATTATTAATAACAATCGCAAACTGGGACTTTAGTTTTTAAATATCAAGAAGGGTTTTTAATGAAAATGTGGTTTTCGAAAAACACCTCAATGTGACACGCCAGATTCGGGCCTAACTTCTAGGCTAGGTTTGGGGTGTTGCATTTTTCTAGTTAGGTAAATTGTCAATTCAATCTCGATTCTAACCCTCTAATTCAGCCTTCATCCACACCTTTAACCTAAGCCCCATTACAACCCTTTTTAAAGACCTTTTGATTTGTATATCATTTCATTTTGCAGTGGTGGAGATTTGATTTTCAGGCAAGCCTATGGGATTAACTTTTCATGTTCGACTTTTGAGTGCTTAATTGTGAACCTTAAACACTTTGAGTGATTTGAGTGAATCTTTAGTGAGGATGTCAATTCTTGTCAATTTTGAATTAAAGGTAATTAGTTAGGTAAAGGGATACATATTATGAATCAAGGAAGTTCATTTTAATTGTGAGTTGAAAATTTTGCTTGAAGACAAGCAAATGCTTAAGTATGGGAGTATTTGATAAACCGTAATTATACAAATTATAATCCTACATTTAGCATATTTTTGGATGATTTAAGCCTTGAATTGTTGAATTTGGTGCTCTTAATCCTTTAATTTCATGTTTTATACTTAGGAGAGTACTGGAGGATGAAAAGAACGAGAAATGGGCCTGAAACGGGGTAAATGGGCCAACTTACGAAATCTGCACGGCCTGGACCCAAGCCACACGACCTTGCCTCCTTAACAGACCCGACCACAGCCTGGCCACGATTCACACGGGCGTGTGCTATGGGTGTGTCCCTACCGTGACAAAGAGGAATTTTACTCGAATTAGGGTACTTAGAGGCAAAGAAAGCCATTCCAGAAGCCTATATAAACACCCTAGAGGCCAACCTTTAAGGGGCATCCAGTTAGGCCAAAGAGCCGAGCCAGAGAGGCCAGAATTATGGGATTTACTCGAAGAAAGCCAATTGATTTATCTCAAGAAGCCGGAGTTATACTCAAGACGGAAGATCTTTCATTTAATTTCCTTCAAGGGGTTTTAGGGTTTTTCTTATGTTTTGTTTTATATTTTCTTCTGAGATGTATTCTTTCATGATTATGAACTAAACCCTCAAATACATGAGGGGGATGAAACCTAAGACGGATCTTATTATTATTTTCTGAACTATATGATAAATACTTGATTTGTCCTTAATTATGTGTTCTTAATTCTTGCTTTGATATTTCAGGATATTGATTCAAGTACAGATGTGCTTAGGTAGAGGAGGAATAGACCTGTCTAAGAGTAGATCTAGCATAATTAAGCGGAGTTGATCGCAGCCCTAGAGGTAGGATGATGAAAATATGCCGGATTAGGGTCAAACCTAATATGGGAGTCCATAGATCGAGTTAATACAATTCTAGGGGTTTTAATTAGAAAGAGATTTCAATTAATCAACCTAGGGTTAGACGTTAGTAGCCTCGAGAGAGATATTAATATAACTTAGGGAATCCTATGGATCAAGTCAAGTGAATAAATCGTCTAGTTCAGAGTTAAATAACAAATGAAGTCTAGCTGGATTTTTCCTCGGGTATTGTCTTAATCAATTGGTTTTTCCCACAAGTATTTTCCCAAATTCATTCTTTTTGTCTTAGCATCTTTAGCTTAATAGTTAGTTAATTTTAGATTAATTAATAATTCCCTTAATTCTTATGCTAAATAATAAAAAGAAAGTTAGTATTAGTACTTTTGGTTCCTTTGGGTTCGACAATCCGGTCTTGCCACTAAACTATACTACTGTTTGATAGGTGCACTTGCCTTAATCGTTAGCACAGTTGGTTTCTAGGCTTGATCATTCTTTATATAAATTTTTAAGACTCTGACATAACGATCAGATACCTTTACTAAGAGTCGAAACATTATTTTCATTCTTAGAGTCAATATGCATAGTATGATTACAAGTTTTATCTATATATAAACAATCCATTTCTTCCATGTTATTTATCTATGGTACCTAAAACCTTCTGTTATCTTGAACGTTGATAAACCGTAATTATAACATATTTTAATCCTGCGTTTAGCTTACTTTTGGATGATTTATCCCTTGATTTATATAAAAATGTGCTTTTAATCCTTTCTTTTCATGTCTTATACCCAGGAAAGCACCCGAGGATGAAAGGAACATAAAACGGGCCTAAAACGGAGTAAATGGGCCATATCACGAAATTGACACGGCCTGGCCCAAAGACCACACGGCCGTGCCTTGTTGAGTATCTAGAACACGGCCTCTCCCCCGATTTACACGGCCGTGCCTCATTAAAACATCCGAACACGGCTTAAAGTCGAGCCACACGGGCGTGTGCCATGGCCGTGCCTCTGTCGCTGGAATGAGTAATTTCAGTTGGAAAAGCTTACTTAGGGAGAAAGAATCGCATTCCGAAGAGCCTATATATATCCCCTAAGTGCTACCATTGAAAGGAGGTCGAGCTAGGCCATGGAGCCAAGCCAGAAAGGTCAAAATTGTGGGAATCGCTCGAAGTTAGCCAGTTGATCCATCCCAAGAAGACGGAATTATACTCAAGACGGCAGAATTCTCCTTCAATTCCTTCAGGGAGTTTTCGGGATTTCTTATGTTTTATTTTATCTTTTCTCTTGAGATGTTTTCTTTCTTAGTTATGAACTAAACCCCTCAGATACCTGAAGGGGATGAAACCTAGATGAATCTTGTTACTTAATTTCTGAATTATATGATAAACACTTAGTTTGTTCTTAATTATGCATGCTTAATCCAAATCTGATATGCTTAGGTGGAGGAGGAATAGACCCTGCTTAAGAGTAGATCTAGCGTAATTAAGCGGAGTTGATCGAACGCCTAGAGATAGGGTTACGAGATTTTGCCGAATTAGGGTGAAGCCTAATCTGGGAATCCACAGATCGATTTACGGCTATTCTAGGGGGTTATTATAAGAGAATGAGAGTTCCACTAATTAACTTAGGGTTAGACGTTATTCGCCTCAAGAGAGGGTTTAATATAGGTTAGAGAGTCCTACGGATCAAGCTATGTAAATAAATCATATGATTCAAGGTTAGATAACAAGTGAAGTCTAGGTGGATTCTTCCTGAGGGTATCGTCGTGATCAATTGAGTTTTTCTTCAAGTTATTTCCCAATTCGTTCTTTTTGTCTTTATCCTTAGCTTAGTTGTCGTTAATTTAGATTAAAACAAACTTCACTTTATTTTTAAGGCTAAATAATAAAAAGAAAGTTAGTATTAATACTTTTGATTCCTTTGGGTTCGATAATCCGGTCTTGCCTAAGCTATATTACTGTTCGATAGGTACACTTGCCTTTAATCGTTGTCAGAGTTATTTTCCAGGTTCGATCACATTCATTATAAATTTTAAAACTTTGATTTCAGCGATCAAGTTTTTGGCACGTTGCCGGGGAAATAAAATATTAAGAAAACTCTATTTTTATTACTTTAGCCATTATTTTTATCTTTAGCAATTTATTTTGTTTTAATTGTTAATTTTGCTAATCTTTCTTTCTTTCTTTTCTTTCGAGGTACCTTTAGTTTATGACTAGAATGAACCCGAGAGGACCTTTAGTATACGACAGTGATATTGAAGCCACCACTCGAAGGAATCGCCGAGAAATCAGGCGAGCCCTAAACTATACAGAAAGAGAGGAAGAAGACAGATCCAATCCTACTGAAGGGATAGACGAAACTAATCCACCACCACACGATGTGGGGGAACGCAACGCTCCACGTACTATGTTTGATTATGCTAAACCACATTTAACAGGAGCAGAATCGAGTATTGTTAGGCCTGCTATAGCTGCTAATAATTTTGAATTAAAGCCTAACACAATACAAATGATTCAACAGTTTGTTCAATTTGATGGTTTGCAGCACGAAGATCTAAACACTCATATAGCTAATTTCTTAGAGTTCTGTGATACCTTCAAAATAAATGGTGTTTCTGATGATGCCATACGTCTTCATTTATTCCCTTTTTTATTAAAAAAATAAAGCCAAACAGTGGTTCAACTCGTTACAACGAGGGTCAATCACTACATGGGATCAAATGACCGAAAAGTTTTTAATGAAATATTTCCCACCGGCTAAAACGGCCAAATTACGGAATGATATCTCTTCTTTTGTGCAGATGGATGTAGAGACATTATACGACGCATAGGAGAGATATAAAGATCTCTTGAGAAGGTGTCCACACCATGGTTTACCCTTGTGGCTACAAGTCCAAACATTCTATAACGGTGTAAACCCCTCAATGAGACAACTAATTGACTCAGCCACCGGTGGAACCCTGAACAACAAAACTCCTAAAGCAGCGTACGAGTTCATTGAAGAGATGCCATTGAACAATTATTAGTGGCAAGTTACAAGGACGAAACCAACAAAATCAGCCGGAGCTTTCAACATAGACACAATAACCATGCTATCAACACAAATGGAGATGATGGATAAAAAGATTGACAATTTGTGTTCTTCGCAGGTACATACAGTCATGCAGTGCAACGAAAATGAAACAGTGGCGAATCCTGAGTACCCACCCTGCCAACCGGAAGCAGAGAGCGTACAAATGAACCATATAGGTAACAATTTCAGATCCAATAATAATCCATACAGTAATATTTACAATCCAGGTTGGAGGAACCACCCAAATTTTCATGGGGAGGCCAAGGAAATCAAGGAAATCAAAGGCAACAACCTCCTCAAAACTTCCAAAATCAGCCCTATCCACAAGAGAAGAAACCAACCCTCGAGGAGATACTGGCAAAATTTTTGGCAGACACAGGAAAACGTATCCAAGAGACTGAGAGAACAATTAAAAGCAATGAAAGCCGAATCGGCGAAATTACTAAGTCAGTCAAAGAAGTCACTAGTGCAGTCGAACGACTCGCAAAGCTCATGTCAGAACTGTCGCAAGGACTTTTACCAAGCAATATTGAGATTAATCCAAAGGAGCAAATTCAAGCCATAGCAGCTCAGGAAAATGCAGAGGTAGACAACCCTTCCCACAACAAGAAACCAAGGAAGAAGAAGGTAAAATCGAGGTAATGCAAGAAAAGCCAAAACCAGTAATCAAATGGTACCAACCTCTCATTCCTTATCCTGAAGCATTAAAAAGAGACGATTCAGAAAAACAGTTCGGTAAGTTTCTTAAACTTTTAAAGAAATTACACACTAACTTACCTCTTCTTGAAGTACTTTTTCAGATGCCAGACGCGAGGAAATTTTTAAGATAGCTCTTGACAAACAAACGCAAATTAGACGAAGAGCCACATGTAGAACTCAATGCAAAGTGCTCAGCAATTTTACAAAATAGACTACCACATAAATTAAAAGACCCAGGGAGTTTTAGAATTCCATGTTTAATTGGTAGTTTCACTATTGATAATGCGTTAGCTGATTTAGGGGCAAGCATAAATGTCATGCCTTATACATTGTTTAAACGACTAGGTCTAGGGAAGCCCAAACAAACTAGGATGAGTATTAAATTAGCTGATAAAACTGTTAGAATTCCTAGGGGCATTATCGAAGATGTTCTCGTAAAAATTGATAAATTTGTTTTTTCGGTAGACTTTGTTGTCTTAGACATGGATGAGGACAATTCGATCCCTTTAATTTTAGGAAGACCTTTGCTAGCAACTGCCAAGACTAAAATTGATGTTGCCATAGGAGAACTCATACTTTGTGTAGGTAATGAGGCAGCTACTCTTCAAGCTCTTGATTCAACCAGGACATTGAATGTCCAAGGTAAGAAAGAAAAATCCATTGATAACCATTCGATTAACCCTTCTTTTCAGGAAGCACCAGAAAAGGGCACAATTGAACCTAATCTTGAATACAATGCCAACAACGGAATAAACCATGAGGAACAAAAGGTTCAACCTGATGAATTAGACGAGTGGAAAAAGTACTTCAAGGAAAAATTAGGGATACAAGAAACAGAGCGAAAACCACTCTATGAGATAGGCAAGCCCAAAAGCGAAGATCAGGTATTATTAGACCTACGACTATCTCCTCCAAACCCTAACACAAACAAAAGAAATCCTTTTTAAGGTAATCAATGTTATTCCACACAAGACAGTCGAGGTAAGCAATTGTAACATCCTGAATTTTTGGGCCCATCGTTTAATGGGTGAATAGGTGTAATGAGTTAAGTTGAGTATTAGGGGTTCAGAATGCGCTCAGGTTTGGGCCGAGACTGTAGTTAAAATTCTTCTTTGAACACTTTAGTGGAAAGCTTGTTAAGTTAGGGCATAAAAGATATTAGCTGTGTTTTAAAACACAAGATAGGCTTGTGGCCCAGTGGTTAAATGGCGCCAATAAGAGGGAAGAAAGTTGGCGTCAATTGAGGTCCAAGGTTCGAGTCGTATTACCCATCTATTTTAATTAATTTTGGCGTCAAGGGAGAGCAGAGTTGGAGTCAGTTAGAATGCTTGAAATTAGGAAGAATAATTGATGGATAATATGGATAATATGGATGATAAAGTAACTGATAAAGGAAGGAAGATGTGGTGTTATCTAGGCTTCTTCTGAATGTGTGAATGGATTAAGATAGAGGAGAAAAGATAGGAATTATCTGCTGAGTGCAGTGTTGACCGAATTTCCATCTCTTGGAGGGGTACCGAAATTTCCCTTACTATTGTATTAGTTGTTAGTTATCAGGAAGGGCACTTTTAGGTTTTGATAGGTAAGTGCCGAAATTCTCTATAAATAGGGGGGATATCTCACCAATTCCGGCATTTGAACCCTACTTTTTTCTTCATTCTTTGTGCCGAAATTCTCAGTCTCTCCCTCTGCAATTTTTGTTAACTTTCTTTCAAAAAGCCGAAAACTTTCCTAAGCCATCTTTCTCTTCTTTCTTCTAAAAGTCGAAATCTCTTATTCTTCTTCATTTTATTCCTCTTGTGTTGATTTCTCTATAAAGCCGAAATCTCCATAGTTTTTCTCTGATTGCCAAATCTCCACTCAACTGTTAGCCGAATTCCCTGTGTTGAGGTAAGTGTCGACTCCTGCTATTCCATTAGATTTCTTTCAGTTTTTAGGAAACAAGGATGAATGGCCACTTGGTTTGTTAAGGCTGTCGATTGAGGCTACTATTTCTCTCTTTTTGCGTTTTGGGCGGCATTACGGGATTTAAAGAAAACCCGATCGTTTAGATCTAAAAGCCGAAAATTGCTAGTCTCTAATTTCGGGATTTCTAGGTAACGATTTCAATTCTCCTTAAGAAGATCAATCGTTTTCTCTTCATTAGGCGTGCCTTAACCTAATGTTTCGTTACCAGCCTTTGAACAACACATTGGGCAGATAGCAGCTGTGTTGACTACGGATAGCGTCGACGTAGAAAGTCTTGTTCTAACAATAATCAGGTGTGTAGATCTCTAACACACTAGTTAACTATAATCTATATGCGTTATAGGTTAAAAAGCTGGAAAGTGGCTGTGTAGCAGTCGAATAAAACCCTAAAAGGGTTAGGCAAGGATGCCAGGTACGTAATCATAGAAATCTCTATGTGTATCGAAATATATGTAAGCCTATTTTCTTAAAGATGGTATGATGTTTTCAGTGTGTATGCATGGGGTGGGATTATGGTAATGAAGGGGAAGTGCATGATAGGTTACTTGGTGATCGGTGGTTAAACCACAAAATCTAAAATTAGGTCACAATAGTGATCGGTGGCTATGCCACATTTAATGATTCCTGAATAATAGGAATAGCCAGTACGGCTGTCGTTATGGTGTGTAGCGGATGGAGGATTGATTGTAGAAATCCCCAAGGTGTGATGGTTGGTACGGGTTGGTGTGTAGAGGATGGAATTCTAGTTTGGGTTGGGCTATGCATCATTTATTATTTATCATGTGATTATGATTGTTGCCTTTATGTATGGGCCAAGGCTCATAATGTGTTTGTGGGCCTCAGGTCATTGTGTTTCGGGATTTACATACTGAGTCTTGGTGACTCACCCTTTCATTTTCCTCTACTCTTTCAGATGAACAGTAGATCGTGGACATGGGAGCCAAGACGGACTCGAGGGGCCATCAAGTTTTACTTCTATAGAATATTTTCGGTTTTCTTTAAGTTTTTTTTATATTTTGGGAATATTTATGTAATAAGGGCGCATAGTTTACCTTCATCTAGTAGTTTTTAATATTTGCAACTTATGAAACCATGTCAAAGGTTTAAATATACGAAATAATAATAATACAAAGTTTTCTTAGAAAGTCACTTGTTTATTCAAATTTTGTCTAATTAACTTATGATTTTCTAAAGCCAACTTAGCAAAAGTTTGCAATGTACAACCCGTAACATACCAGATCTGGTCGAAACTTATGGGCCGAGTTTGGGGTGTTACATTTTGGTATCAGAGTCCAGTTCAAAACTCAGGCTGTGAAATGGGTCTAGTAGTGTTTTGAAAATTTGATGTAAATTTTGGAAAAATTCTTTAGGGTTGAGATATGGCCTTCGAGTCTACCGGCACCCGATCCACGCAAGTAAGTATTCTAAACTCTTGTTATGATATACATGTGGGCTTAATGGGCTTGATGGACGTAAGCTAGTATAGTAGGCATTGATGGGCTTTAGGTTTAGTTTAAATCACTCACTAAATGCATAAGATTTAATCCAACCAAACAAACCTGTAAACAAGTCGCGAGATTAGGGTGTGGCAACAGGCATACGCATGTCTAGGGTTGGATTCAAGGAGAGCTTGGTATTTAAGCAGTCCTAGTGACTCACCTCCTCTTCGCTGGAATCCTATCTGGTGCGTAGTGACTGTTCACCTTAGTTATGAAGACTTGTTGACGGGCCAAAATTTATAACTAAAACCCGAAAAGGACCAGCCACCCTATTCCAAAAAATTACTAAAAGTACCCCTAGTTTTGTAAAATTTTCGAGATACCCTTGATTTGTGAAAATTTCCCAGAATACCCTAGATTTGTAAAACTACCAAAATTTGCGAAATTACCGTAACACTCCCGGTTGGCAAAATTACCCAAATACCCATGTATTGAAATTCACCAGAAAACCCCTGGATTTACAAAGGTACCCGGTTTACGAAATTGTTAAAATTTATGAATTACCAAAATACCCTCGTTTTTGAAAAACACCCATTTTGGAAAATCACCAAGATACCCTATTTTGAGAAATTACGAAAAAAACCCTATAGGACAAAATTACAGAAAAACCCTGGGTAGTGAAACAACAAAAAATACTCTTACTTGATGAACGTGAATTCATGGATGCTATTTGCATGCTGATGTATGATGGTTGAATGTATGTGGTTCTTGGAACTAGGAGACAAACTTGAGACTGAAACCTGTACATATAATTTCGAATTCGAAAGAACTACTCTTGAAACTACTGTCCATAAAATTGTTCATGGTTAATCAATGAAAGAAATTAATAATTCATAAAATTTCTAATCAGATAAACGTGAATCGGTAGAATGAGTACAAGGGGTCGTGGACAGCCGCCGCGTAGTCATGGTAGGGGTAGAATGGCTGTGTCAGAACCAGAGTTCGCAGCGAAAGCATAGTGGTGAGATTTGGGTAGTATGATTAATAGTTAGTTGGAAATTTCAAGGACGAAATTTCTTTAAGGGGGTAGAACTGAAACATCCTAAATTTTTGGACCCATGCGTTTAATGGGTGAATAGGTGTAATGAGTTAAGTTGAGTATTAGGGGTTCAAAATGGGCTCAGGTTTGGGCCGAGGCTGTAGTTAAAATTCTTGTTTAAACACTTTAGTGGAAAGCTTGTTAAGTTAGGGCATAAAAGATATTAGCTGTGTTTTAATACACAAGATGGGCTTGTGGCCCAGTGGTTAAATGGCGCTACTAAGAGGGAAAGAAGTTGGCGTCAATTGAGGTCCAAGGTTAAAGTCACATTACCCATCTATTTTAATTAATTTTGGCGTCAAGGCAGAGCAGAGCTGGAGTCAGTTAGAATGCTTGAAATTAGAAAGAATAATTGATGGATAATGTGGATAATATGGATGATAAAGTAACTGATAAAGGAAGGAAGATGTGGTGTTATCTAGGCTTCTTCTGAAGGTGTGAATGGATTAAGATAGAGGAGAAAAGATAAGAATTATCTACTGAGTGCAGTGTTGGCCGAATTTCCATTTCTTAGAGGGGTACCGAAATTTCCCCTACTATTGGATTAGTTGTTAGTTATCAAGAAGGGCACTTTTGGGTTTTGATAGGTAAGTGCCGAAATTCTCTATAAATAAGGGGGATATCTCACCAATTCCGGCATTAGAACCCTACTTTTTTCTTCATTCTTTGTGTCAAAATTTTCAGCCTCTCCGCCTGCAATTTCTGTCAACTTTCTTTCAAAAAGCCGAAAACTTTCTTAAGCCATCTTTCTTTTCTTTCTTCTAAAAGCCGAAATCTCTTATTTCACTTTCTTCTTCATTTTATTCCTCTTGTGTCGATTTCTCTATAAAGTCGAAATCTCTATAGTTTTTCTCTGATTGCCGAATCTCCTCTCAAGTGTTAGCCAAATTCCCTGTGTTGAGGTAAGTGTCGACTCTTGCTATTCCATTAGATTTCTTTCGGTTTTTAGGAAACAAGGCCGAACGGCCACTTGGTTTGTTAAGGCTGTCAATTGAGGCTAATATTTCTCTCTTTTTGCATTTTGGGCGGTATTACAGGATTTGAAGAAAACCCGATCGTTTAGATCTAAAAGCTGAAAATCGCTAGTCTCTAATTTTGGGATTTCTAGGTAAGGATTTCAATTCTCCTTAAGATGATCAACCGTTTTCTCTTCATTAGGCATGCCTTAACCTAATGTTTCTTTACCAGCCTCTGAACAACACATTGGGCAGATAGCAGCTGTGTTGACTACGGATAGCGTCGACGTAGAAAGTCTTGTTCTAACGATAATCAGGTGTGTAGATTTCTAACACACTAGTTAACTATAATCTATATGTGTTATGGGCTAAAAAGCCAAAAAGTGGCTGTGTGACAGTCGAATAAAACCCTAAAAGGGTTAGGCAAGGATGCCAGGTACGTAATCATAGAAATCTCTACGTGTATCGAAATATATGTAAGCCTGTTTTCTTAAAGATGGTATGATGTTTTCTGTGTGTATGCATGGGGTGGGATTATGATAATGAAGGGGAAGTGCATGATAGGTCACTTGGTGATCGGTGGTTAAACAACAAAATCTAAAATTAGGTCACAATAGTGATCGGTGGCTGAGCCACGTTATATTATGAGGTCACATAGTGATCGGTGGCTATGCCACGTTTAATGATTCCTGAATAATAGGAATAGGCAGTACGGCTGTCGTTATGGTGTGTAGCGGATGGAGGGTTGATTGTAGAAATCCCTAAGGTGTGATGGTTAGTACGGGCTGGTGTGTAGAGGATGGAATTCTAGGTTGGATTGGGCTATGCATCATTTATTATTTATCATGTGATTATGATTGTTGCCTTTATGTATGGGCCAAGGCTCATAATGTGTTTGTGGGCCTCAGGTCATTGTGTTTCAGGATTTACACACTGAGTCTTGGTGACTCACCCTTTCATTTTCCTCTACTCTTTCAGATGAGCAGTAGATCGTGGACATGGGAGCCGAGACATACTCGAGGGGCCATCAAGTTTTACTTCTATAGATTATTTTCGGTTTTCTTTAATTTTTTTATATTTTTGGAATATTTATGTAATAAGGCCCCATAGTTTACCTTCATCTAGTAGTTTTTAATATTTACAACTTTTGAAACCATGTCAAAGGTTTAAATATACGAAATAATAATAATACAAGGTTTTCTTTACAAAAGTCACTTGTTTATTCAAATTTTGTCTAATTAACTTATGATTTTCTAAAGCCAACTTAGTAAAAGTTTTCAATGTACAACCCGTAGTATACCAGATCTAGTCGAAACTTATAGGCCGGGTTTGGGGTGTTACAGCAATCCTAATTTTGATTCTCTTAAAATAAATGCTGCTCGACCTGAAACACATAATGAACATAAAACGGATAATATGAGGGAAGATATTCAAACCTTTAAACCTCCCTGAATTTTTCAAACACGGGGAAAGTCTAGCTTAAGGCTATAAACGAGCGCTTCTCAGGAGGCAACCCGAGCACTAACCTTACTTATTTTGCATTTATTTCCATTTTACTTTATTTTTCCTTTTGATTTTTATTTTTAAACTAACCAGAAACGCAATTTTCCAGGCCACACGGCCTTACACATGGCCGTGGCCGTGACCGTGACTGTGTGTACCTCAAGAATCTTGGTACTAACATGGCAAGACAGTACAAGTCAGATTCACCTAATTTCTGAAAGATCACAGACTCAACCACTTCAACATGGGCACCGACAAAGAAACACGCACATGTCCCACGACCGTGTGCAGCTACTGACTTGCCAAGCACGGGCTTAACACGTCCGTGCCTCACAACCGTGCCAATATACTAACTTGTCAAAAACAGGCGTAGCGTGCGGAAGAACGGGCATTGAGAGCCAACACGCATAGGCACACGGCCGTGTGAGGCGGCCGTGTAAATCGACACACCCCCAATCCACGGGCGTGGGAACATGCCAGAATTGAAATTCTATTTAAACCCCACAGCCCTTTTCCTTTCCCCCCATCTAATTTCATCTTGCTTCTCTTTTCCCCTTCTTCCTCTCAGGCTTTTCACTCTATTTACTAAAACTCTAGATCCTTGAGCCATTACACAATATGTCGAAGAAGCATAAAAGGCCAAACTCCTTAAAGGAGGATGATTTACATGAGTTCATGCCGGCAGCTTCATCCAACTAACAGGTCAAAGGTCTTTGAGACCCTTTAATTTATATTTTTCGTTTCTCTTTCCTTTCATTCTCATTTTAGTTGATAATCTTATACTTAATTTAGTTTAACTTAGCTTAGTTTCGTAGTGTCAGGTTCGCCAGGCTGCTTAGGAATCACACCGACCACCACGATAACCAGGCCACTTCCGCCACCGGCAGCACCTCCCCAGCTTTAAAGGTCACACCCACCTCGCGAATCATCTAACAATAAGGACTCTTTGGTCCATTTATCTTTTATTTTCATTTCATTTACATTTTTGTTTCCTCTTTCTTTATTTTTCTTATCTTTAATTATATACTTAGTTTATTTTAATTAGGTTTTAAGAAATCCTGGCTTCTCGAAGTACGCCCCAATTTTGTAACGACCAAATCAAACTGTGGGCACCAGAAAAAAAAATGTTTATCGGGCCTCCGTCTTAGTAAATCGAGTTAGTAAATAATCATTAGGAGTAATTATGAGTCTAGTAGTGTGTTTAATTAGATTTTTATTTAGTGAATTTAGCTTAATTGAGAGAAATTAAGAAAAAGGACTAAAGTGAGTAAAGAGTAAAAGTTTAATTGTAGATTAAAAGAAAATAAAAAGGATCAAAATGGCAAATATGCCATTTATCATCAGTTGAGGCGGCATACATGCATAAAAATCTGAGATTTTTATGTATTAAAATATATTATTATAATATTAAATAATTATATTAATATAATATTATATTATATAATAAAGTAAATAGTAAATGAAATAGTAAAAAGAAGCAAAGAAGAACAGAAAAGAACTGAGAAGTTTTCAAACAGAGGAAAGGAAAGAAAGAAAGAAAAGAAAGGGGGAAAATTGAGGTTTTAAAGCTTGGAGTTTAATTAGGTAAGTCAATCAAGTTCTATTCTCTTAATTTTGATGTTTTAGAAGCTTTAAAGTAAGATTTTGATGAAAGTAAGTTGATATTTTGAGAGTTTATTGGTTTTCAAGTATAGTTGATGTTGAAGAAAAAGATGAATTAGAGACTAAATTGAATGAAATCTAAGTTAGAATTAGTAAAAAGGGATTAAATTGCAAGGTAAGCTATAAGTTTTCTACTATAGGGATTAATTTGGAAGAAATTATGAATTAGGGTTTTATTATGAAAATTATATAATAAAGTTGAATATGGAAGGAATTTAAGTAGAATCAAAGCATGAATTAAGTTAAGAAATAAGTAAACTTAATTAGGATTTAATTGCAAAATAAGTTATAAGAAAACAGTTTTGGGACAGTAGCAGTAGAGTAACTTTGAAAATTCACCAAAAATCATAGAAGTGGAATTAGAAGTTGAGTAAGATATGAAATTAAATCTTATTGAGTCTATTTTCATATGAAAGAAACATAGAAAGCAAATAAGTTCTGTATTATGAGATATTTAAATTTTAGTGAAACTGATTCAGGGTGATTTCGAGATCCCCTGTTCTGACTTGTAAAAATCATTAAAAATTGTATAAAAATGATTTTGGAACATAATTTATATGGTTAGATTCCTGAATGAGTCTAGTTTCAAATGAGCTAAACAAGGAGGCCATCTAAATTCTATACAAAGAGTAATTTAATTCGTAGTGAAGAGAGGTCAGAGCAGTTGGACAGTGAAACAGGGGAAACTTTAAGAATAATCTGGTATTGATTAGCCATACCAAAAATTCTGAAAAATTTACAGTAAAAAGATATATGAGTCTAGTTTTGGAGAAAATTTACGGATCTTAATTTGGAGTTCCGTATCTCCAGATATAGATGATTTAGTGACAATGACTCAGGTAGACAGCCTAGAAAGAACTTATAAGTAAATAATAGAATTGTGTATAAAAGATGTGGAATGAAGAGGAAGAGTAGAAATTGAATAAAATTCAATTATTTATTTTAATTTAATGTTGTAATTAATAATGTAAATTATTATTATTTTCGTAGCTAACAAGGAAAAAGAGGCATCGGCATCCAAGGGAAAAGAAAAGATCAGCTGAGGAGTAAACGTGCATTTCGGTTTGTATTACTATAATTCAAACTATTTATTTATTCATTAAATGTTAGATTAATTTATGAATATGGTAAGTAAATTATAAGGTAAGTGTTTTTATTGAATTGAATGGAAATTGAGTTGAATGATGAATATGTATTGAAATTGAATTGTATGTGGTTTGAAATGGAAAAGTGTAATTGATATTGAAATTGAATTTGTTATGAAAATGAAAATGAAATTGAGAATCTAATACCCTATTAACTAGTCGGGCTGAGTCGGATATAATTGGCATGCCATAGGATTTGGAAGAGTACGGGATTTATCGGCTTTGCCGATCGTGCACTTTATGTGTCGTAAAGCGGGCACTTTATGTGTCGTATTTAGGCACCTCGTGTGTCGTGTCGGGCACCTCGTGTGTCGTGTCGTGCACCTCGTGTGTCGTTTCGAGCACTTATGTGTCGATAACGATCAGTACTATGTACCGCTTTAGGCACAATGTGCCGTGCATCGTGTGTGTTTGGGTTGGAATCCGTGTATCCGTTAAAGTCCGAGTCATTAATAGGGGTAAATAAAGAAAAGGTTAAATTGAATAAAATGAAATGGTTGAGCCATTGGAAGAAATGCGAAAATAGAACATGAACTGAAAAATGTGATTGGAATATGAGTATGAGAATAGAAAGTATGAACCATTGGTTCAAGAAATGGATAGTGGCTCAACATGATTGTGTATTATTTCAATTGTTGAATGGCTAAAATTGAATTGTATGAATATATTGAGAAGGACAAACTTATATGAAAGTTATGTTTGAATTGGTTTAGTTAAATTAAAGTTATATGAATTAATGATATGATTATTATGTTTATAATTTGAATTATGGTAATACCACTCGAGTACATGTATACTCAGTGTCAGACGTTGTTTCCGTCTTGCGAGTTGTAGAAGTCAAATCTCGAACCCGAAAGATCCGGCCGGACCCGACTTCAAAGAAACTTTTGGTGATGTATATTTCCTTTTCATAATGTGGCATGTACGTAGGTTGTGTATAAAGGTTATTATGTTTTGAATGTAAATGGTTAAAAATGTTAGTATTACAAGTTTAAGAATTATAATGAATGAAGTATATTTATTTTAATCTAACTAATATTTTGATGAATTTAAGTTGATATTATATTGATTGAGTTTGATTAGAAAGTATTTAGAATAGAAAATAAATATATGGAATGAATTGGTTGAATTGGTTATGATTGAAATGAATATGGTTTAATTTATAGGGGGTTTTATATAATAATAAGCAGTAATCTGTCAAAATTTATATTAAACAAAATTTATATTCATAAATTGTCCGATATGTCCGATAATGCCTCGTAACCTGTTAAACGATGGTTCGGGGTTAGGGTGTTACAATTATTGGTATCGAGCTATCAGGTTTAGTCGATTCTCGGGCTAAATCGGGCTCGAAAGTGAGTCTAGAAGTACATGCCACTGTTGAGTCGAAGCTGAGTCGGGTTTTTGGATGCTGATATATATTTATTTGATTTTGTTTTATAGATAAAATGTCAGACGAAAGAATGTATGATGTTGAACAGGAAATGCATACTGGAAATCGAGAAATTGAAGAAACTGAATTTGTTACACCTACTGCAAATCCATTAGATAATCAACCTCCTAATGTAGGAAGAGGAAGAGATAACTCACAATCTGTTAGAGCTATAGCCGATGCATTACAACATGTAGCGAAATCGTACTGCTACTACATCGGTACCTCTCTTGTTAGACGGGCCCCGATTAAAGAGTTAAGAAAATATGGTGCCACGGAGTTTTCGGGACTAAGAGGTCTTGATCCGCTTCATCACTGAGAGAATTGGATAGAATCAACAAAAAGAGTTTTGCAACAATTAGATTGCACCCCCTGAGAATCGATATGTGTTTGTATCATTGTTACATGGGAAGCGTATCTCTGGTGGGAATCATTTGTTAGACATTTACCTGATGATCGGGTAACTCAGGATTTGTTTCAAAAAGAATTTCAAAAGAAGTATATTGGGGAAATATATATTGAAGAGAAAAAGCAAGAGTTTTTAATGTTGAAACAGGTAATATGTCGGTATTGGATTATGATCGAGAGTTTACTAGATTGAGCGGGTATGCCTCGTAATATATTCCAACAGAGGTGATAGTTGTAAACGGTTTTTACGGGGATTAAGAGATGAAATAAAACTACAATTAGTGTCCCAAATAATTATCGAATTTGTTGATTTGATCGAGCGGGCCAAAATGATAGAGCAAGTCTTGGGACTAGACAAAAAGTCAGAAACAGGTGGATTGACCAGGAAACGAATAGGAGCAACTAGTTCAAATCCACTACCAAAAAGACCTAAAGAATTTAGAGGTGGTTGGAGACCTAGTTTTAGATCTGATCGAGGGGATATAAGCCGAGAAAAACAGACGACGGTATCTACTGGTAGTGTAAGAGGTCCACCCAGGGATACAGAAATTCCAGAATGTGGATATTGTGGTAAGAAACATTTAGGTGAATGTTGGAAAGTAACCGGAGGCTGCTTCCGTTGCGGGTCGGTAGAGCATTTTGTTAGAGATTGTCCAAAGAATAAAAATAGTACACCTACCACATCTCAGAGATCAGTATCGACTGCCAGAGGTAGAGGAATGTCTAGAGGAGGTTTTGTTTCGAGGAGAGGGGGAGCTAGTAGAGGCAATGATATAGCTACACAACAGTCAGAGGCTAGAGCACCAGCCAGAGCATACGTAGTTTGGACCCGTGAAGAAGGCAATGCTCACGATGTGGTGACAGTATATTTTTATTGTATTCGAGCCTATTTATGCTTTAATTGACCGGGTTCATCACATTCATATATTAATTTAAAATTAGTTGAATCGGGAAGTTAGAATCAAATGTCTAGAGTTTTCATAGAGGTGTCTAGCAGTTGGGACAAACAAAGTTAGTAGATGAGTATATGCTGGAGGTGCCCGTTAATAATACATGATAAAATGTTTCTGTGGATTTGCTTGATCATGCCTTTTGGCGATTTTGATATCATTTTGGGTATGGATTGGTTATTTGAACATGGGGTAGTTTTGGATTGCTATAAAAAGAGGTTTAGTATTCGAGATGTAAGACGGGGGATGAGAATTGAAGTGAATGGCATCCGTACGGTGGTTCGACACGTATCATTTCAAATATAAAAGCTAACAAATTATTACAAACAAGGTTGTTCAAATAGATTTTGGCATATGTTATTAATTCGATTCGGTGGGAAGCCAATGCAACCAGATTAGGATCAGATCACGAGTTTCGGATGTATTTCCGTAAGAACTACCGTTACCACCGATAGAGAGGTTGAATATGCTATTGAGGTGTATCCAGTGCAGCACCAATTTCTATACCTCCGCATCGAATGTCGCCTCTTGAATTGAAAGAGTTGAAGGTGCGATTCTGATTTATTAGATCGAGGATTTATCCGACCGAGTATTTCACCTTGGGGAGCTCCAGTATTGTTTGTTAAAAAGAAAGATAGTTCTATGCGGTTGTGCATTGATTATCGACAGCTGAACAAAGTGACAATCAAGAACCGGTATCCTTTGCCTCGTATAGACGACTTGTTTGATCGACTTTAAGGAGCTTCAGGTATTTTCTAAAATTGATTTGAGATCCGGGTATTATCACCGAAGGTGAAGGAAAGTGATGTGCCTAAGACGCGCTTCCGTACTCGTTATGGCCATTATGAATTTTTGGTAATGCCGTTTGGATTGACCAATGCTCCACCGCTTTTTTGATTTGATGAATCGCATTTTCCAGTCCGTATTTAGATCGGTTTGTGGTGGTTTTTATTGATGATATATTGGTATATTCAAAAGCAGAGCGAAACATGATCAAGATCTTCGAAAGGTTTTACTGATTCTGCGGAAAAACAGTTGTATGGGAAATTAAGTAAATGTGAATTCGTTGTCCAAGTGGTATTTTTAGGACATGTGGTATCTGGCGATGGGATTAGAGTTGACCCGAAGAAGATCGAAGCAATTGTTCAAATGGAAAGCGCCAAAGAATGTAATCCGAGGTGCGTAGTTTTCTGGTTTGGTGGATATTATCGAAGATTTGTAAATGGATTCTCGAAAATAGCAATGCCGATGACTAAACTACTACGAAGAATGTTCCTTTATCCGGGATGATCGAGTGCGAGAATAGTTTTGAGACTTTGAAGCAAATGTTGACAGAGGCAACCTAGTATTAACATTACCGTAGTCGGGAAAGATTTTATTGTGTACTGATGATGCTTCTTTGAGTGGTTTGGGTTGTGCATTGATGCAAAATGGAAAGGTTATTGCATATGCATCTAGACAGTTGAAGCCGCATGAACGTAATTACCCGACACACGACTTGGAGCTAGCCGCGATAATTTTTGCTTTAAAGATTTGGAGACATTATCTTTATGGCGAGAAATGTTACATTTACACAGATCATAAAAGTCTCAAATATTTGTCATCACGAGAAAGATTTAAATTTAAGGCAAAGACGGTGGATCGAGCTTCTAAAAGATTATGATTGTGTTATAGATTATCATCCAGAAAAGCAAATGTGGTAGTGATGCACTGAAAGGAAAAGTCTGCGATTGAATTACGAGCAATGTTTGCTCGGCTCGTTGTTAATGATGATGGAAGCTTGTTAGCCGAGTTAAAGGTTAAGCCGATGATGTTAGATTAGATTAGAGCAAATTTCGGATGGAAGATGTCAAATTATTAAAGAAAAGAGAAATGGTTCGAGAATGGTACAATCGAGAATTTTAGTATTGATGAACATAATTGTTTGAGGTTTCAAAATCGGATTTGTGTTCCAACTACTTCGAATTAAAGAAGATGATTCTTCAAGAAGCACACGATGGTACATTTGCGTTGCATCCGGGTGGAACAAAATGTATCGTAATTTAAGGAGCACTATTGGTGGCCGGGAATGAAGAAAGATATAGTTGAATATGTCAAAAATGTTTGACTTGCCAACGAGTAAAGGCGGAACATCAGCAATGCAAACAGTGGTTACTCCATCTATTAGTATTCCCGAATGGAAATGGGATAGTATTACTATGGATTTTGTTACGGGTTGCCACCGCTGTCGAGAGCAAAAAGAATGCCATTTGGGTGATAGTTGATCGACTTACTAAGTCTGCTCATTTCATAGCGATCAGGGGTGATTGGTCTTTACGAAGCTTGCTTTGAAGTATATATCCGAGAAATTGTGAGATCGCATGGCATTCCAAAGATCTATAATTTCCGATCGAGATCCACGATTTACATCGAGATTTTGGAAGCGATTACATGATTCTTTGGGTACTCGGCTTAATTTTAGTAATCGCATTTCATCCACAAACCGACGGACAATCGAATCTGTAATTCAAATTTTAGAAGACATGCTTCGGGCTTGCATTATTGACTTTGAATCGGTTGGGAAACGATACTTGCCATTAGCTGAATTTGTTTATAATAATAGTTATCAATCTAGTATTCAAATGGCTCCATATGAAGCATTATATGGTCGAAGATGTCGATCACCGGTATGTTGGACAGAGTTGAATGAGAAAAAGATTGTTAGACCGGAATTAATTCAGAGATGTAGAAGTAGTTAAAAAGATCAAAGACGAGTTGAAAGTAGCTTTTGACAGACAAAAGTCTTATGCGAGATCCGAAGCGACGGGATATAGAATATTCGTGGGTGATAAAGTGTTTTTAAAAGTATCGCCTTGGAAAAAGTTTTAAGATTTGGTCGCAAAGGAAAATTAAGTCCTCGTTACATTGGGCGTATGAAGTAATTGAAAGAATCGGACCGGTTGCCTATCGATTAAATTTACCTCCTAATTACGAGAAAACTCATGATGTTTTTCATGTTTCTATGTTACGAAGGTATCGATCGGATCCATCTCATATTATTTCTCATCAAGACATTGAGATTAGACCGGATTTGTCATATGAGGAAGAACCGGTTCAAATACTAGCTCGAGAAGTGAAAGAATTAAGAAACAAACGAGTCCCTTTGGTAAAAGTATTGTGGAGAAGCCATAATGTAGAAGAAGCAACTTGGGAACCTGAAGAAACTATGAGAGCACAATATCCTCACCTATTCTTAGGTAAATTTCGAGGACGAAATTTATTAAGGGGGGGAGAAATGTAACGACCCGAAATCCGTGGGCACCAGAAAAAAAATGTGTTATCGGGCCTCCGTCTTAGTAAATCGAGTTAGTAAATAATCATTAGGAGTAATTATGAGTCTAGTAGTGTGTTTAATTAGATTTTTATTTAGTGAATTTAGCTTAATTGAGAGAAATTAGGAAAAAGGACTAAAGTGAGTAAAGAGTAAAAGTTTAATTGTAGATTAAAAGAAAATAAAAAGGATCAAAATGGCAAATATGCCATTTATCATAAGTTGAGGCGGCATACATGCATATAAATCTGAGATTTTTATGTATTAAAATATATTATTATAATATTAAATAATTATATTAATATAATATTATATTATATAATAAAGTAAATAGTAAATGAAATAGTAAAAAAGAAGCAAAGAAGAACAGAAAAGAACTGAGAAGTTTTCGAAACAGAGGAAAGGAAAGAAAAAGAAAAAGAAAGGGGAAAATTGAGGTTTTAAAGCTTGGAGTTTAATTAGGTAAGTCAATCAAGTTCTATTCTCTTAATTTTGATGTTTTAGAAGCTTTAAAGCAAGATTTTGATGAAAGTAAGTTGATATTTTGAGAGTTTATTGGTTTTCAAGTATAGTTGATGTTGAAGAAAAAGATGAATTAGAGACTAAATTGAATGAAATCTAAGTTAGAATTAGTAAAAAGGGATTAAATTGCAAGGTAAGCTATAAGTTTTCTACTATAGGGATTAATTTGGAAGAAATTATGAATTAGGGTTTTATTATGAAAATTATATAATAAAGTTGAATATGGAAGGAATTTAAGTAGAATCAAAGCATGAATTAAGTTAAGAAATAAGTAAACTTAATTAGGATTTAATTGCAAAATAAGTTATAAGAAAACAGTTTTGGGACAGTAGCAGTAGAGTAACTTTGAAAATTCACCAAAAATCGTAGAAGTGGAATTAGAAGTTGAGTGAGATATGAAATTAAAGCTTATTGAGTCTATTTTCATATGAAAGAAACATAGAAAGCAAATAAGTTCTGTATTATGAGATATTTAAATTTTAGTGAAACTGGTTCAGGGTGATTTCGAGATCCCCTGTTCTGACTTGTAAAACTCATTAAAAATTGTATAAAAATGATTTTGGAACATAATTTATATGGTTAGATTCCTGAATGAGTCTAGTTTCAAATGAGCTAAACAAGGAGGCCATCTAAATTCTATACAAAGAGTAATTTAATTCGTAGTGAAGAGAGGTCAGAGCAGTTGGACAGTGAAACAGGGGAAACTTTAAGAATAATCTGGTATTGATTGGCCATACCAAAAATTCTGAAAAATTTACAGTAAAAAGATATATGAGTATAGTTTCGGGGAAAATTTACGGATCTTAATTTGGAGTTCCGTAGCTCCAGATATAGATGATTTAGTGACAATGACTCAGGTAGATAGCCTAGAAAGAACTTATAAGTAAATAATAGAATTGTGTATAAAAGATGTGGAATGAAGAGGAAGAGTAGAAATTGAATAAAATTCAATTATTTATTTTAATTTAATGTTGTAATTAATAATGTAAATTATTATTATTTTCGTAGCTAACAAGGAAAAAGAGGCATCGGCATCCAAGGGAAAAGAAAAGATCGCTGAGGAGTAAACGTGCATTTCGAGTTTGTATTACTATAATTCAAACTATTTATTTATTCATTAAATGTTAGATTAATTTATGAATATGGTAAGTAAATTATAAGGTAAGTGTTTTTATTGAATTGAATGGAAATTGAGTTGAATGATGAATATGTATTGAAATTGAATTGTATGTGGTTTGAAATGGAAAAGTGTAATTGATATTGAAATTGAATTTGTTATGAAAATGAAAATGAAATTGAGAACCTGAATACCCTATTAACTAGTCGGGCTGAGTCGGATATAATTGGCATGCCATAGGATTTGGAAGAGTACGGGATTTATCGGCTTTGCCGATCAGGCACTTTATGTGTCGTAAATCAGGCACTTTATGTGTCGTATTTTAGGCACCTCGTGTGTCGTGTCGGGCACCTCGTGTGTCGTGTCGTGCACCTCGTGTGTCGTTTGAGCACTTATGTGTCGTTATAATCGATCAGTACTATGTACCGTTTTAGGCACAATGTGCCGCCTTGGTGTGTTTGGGTTGGAATCTGTATCCGTTAAAGTCCGAGTCACATTAATAGGGGTAAATAAAGAAAAGGTTAAATTGAATAAAATGAAATGGTTGAGCCATTGGAAGAAATGCGAAAATAGAACATGAACTGAAAAATGTGATTGGAATATGAGTATGAGAATAGAAAGTATGAACCATTGGTTCAAGAAATGGATAGTGGCTCAACATGATTGTGTATTATTTCAATTGTTGAATGGCTAAAATTGAATTGTATGAATATATTGAGAAGGACAAACTTATATGAAAGGTATGTTTGAATTGGTTTAGTTAAATTAAAGTTATATGAATTAATGATATGATTATTATGTTTATAATTTGAATTATGGTAATACCACTCGAGTACATGTATACTCAGTGTCACGGTTGTTTCCGTCTCGCGAGTTGTAGAAGTCAAATCTTGAACCAAAGATCCGGCCGGACCCGACTTCAAAAAACTTTTGGTGATGTATATTTCCTTTTCATAATGTGGCATGTAATGTAGGTTGTGTATAAAGGTTATTATGTTTTGAATGTAAATGGTTAAAAATGTTAGTATTACAAGTTTAAGAATTATAATGAATGAAGTATATTTATTTTAATCTAACTAATATTTTGATGAATTTAAGTTGATATTATATTGATTGAGTTTGATTAGAAAGTATTTAGAATAGAAAATAAATATATGGAATGAATTGGTTGAATTGGTTATGATTGAAATGAATATGGTTTAATTTATAGGGGGTTTTATATAATAAAAAGCGAAATGTCAATAAATTTATATTAAACAAAATTTATATTCGTAAATTGTCTGATATGTCCGGTAATGCCTCGTAACCCTGTTCCGACGATGGTTCGGGGTTAGGGGTGTTACAAATTTCTTCATCTAGCGCAGGTTCGTCAGCCAGACCGACCATCACCGCCACCAAAGACACTCCTCCAGGAAAACATCCACAATTCAGGGAGTAATTCCTTCCCCTTCTCTTTTGATTTATCCCTTAAATGTTATTATCTATCTTTGTACATTGAGGGCAATGTACAGCTTAGGTGTGGGGGGGTGAATAGTTATTCTGAGAAAATGCCTAACTTTCTTCATTATTTTCAAACCCTGAGGATAAAAATGTCTAACTTTTTGCATTGTTCTCAAATACCTGAATTTAATCTTGTTTGAAAGTAATTTTCTCATATTACTAATTAAGATGAAATTTCTGATGATTTATGATTTTTATTGATATGTTTTTGAATAAGTCATAGTTAATTGTGCATTGATGATTAAATTTGAAGAATACTAGGAAATCAAGCAGGATAAGTCTAATTTTTAAAAAATTTAAAATTTTTAGATTGTTAACCTGAATTTAAATTTTATCTTGAAATTTGAGATTTACAAAGGTTGATGTCAAAAACACCCATAATTTTTGTCAGATTTTGAGCCTTATAGAGCATACATTCTTTTTCGTGCTCACTTTCTGATTATGAGTGTGTCAACTATGAACTATTATTCTAGAACTTGCCTTGATTATACATGTTGAGACCACAGTTATGATTTGATATATCGAGATGATAAAGGCACCTAGGTTTTAACCCACTTACACCACTAAAAAGCCTACCCTCATACTTAACCCCTAGTGAACCCCGTTAAACCTAACAACCCTTTTATTGACTCACCCACTAATTCTAACCCAAAACCCTTTGTATTTGTTATCACCCTCTTTTTGACTACCCTTTAATCGAGATAAGATTTGATTAGTTACCTAAGTTTTTATGAACTATTATTACTTGAAGTTGTCTTTACTTAGTTTGTTCTTTAAAAAAAGTATATTTAGTATTAGTATTATGAAGAGTGAGCTTATACAGTTAAAGTCAAAATTATCAAAAGAAAAAGCTCGTATCATTAGGTTTATTATTACTTTTAGTTGATTATTATCTCAGAAATTTTTAGGTAGGTAACTTATCAATTCAATCTCGATTCTAAACTCCTAACTTCAGCCTTTATCCACACCTTTAACCCTAGCCCCGTTACAACCCTAACAAAGACCTTTTGATCTGTTTATCATCTCATTTTACAATGGTGGAGATTTGACTTTCAGGCAAGCCTATGGGATTAACTTTTCAGGTTCGACTTATGAGTGCTTAATTTTGACCATTAAACACCTTGAATAATTTGAGTGAATTTTTTGTGAGGATGTCAATCCTTGTCGATTTTAAATCAAGAGGTAATTATTTAGATGAAGGGAAACACCTATGTTTTCGTGCTATAAATGAATGACTTATCTTGTTTGAATCTTTAGGACCCTTTAAATTGAATTATCCATGTATAAATTATCTATGAATTAGGATAAGGCATTGTTGATAGGAATTATGAATCATGGAAAGCTCGTTTTAATTGTAAGTTGAGAATTTTGCTTGAGGACAAGCAAAAGCTTAAGTGTGGGGGTATTTGATAAACCGTAATTATAACATATTTTAATTCCGTATTTAGCTTACTTTTGGATGATTTATCCCTTGATTTATATAAAAAGGTGCTTTTAATCCTTTCTTTTCATGTCTTATACCTAGGAAAGCACTCGAGGATGAAAAGAACGTAAAACGGGCCTAAAACGGAGTAAATGGGCCATATCACAAAATTGACACGGTCTGGCCCAAAGACCACATGATCGTGCCTTGTTGAGAATCTACAACACGGCTTCTCCCTCGATTTTCACGACCGTGCCTCATTAAGAAATCCAAACACGGCTTGAAGTCGAGCCACACGGGCGTGTGCCATGGTCGTGCCTCTGTCACTGGAATGAGCAATTTTAGTCGGAAAAGCATACTTAGGAAGAAAGAATCGCATTCCAAAGAGCCTATATATATCCCTTAAGTGTCACCATTGAAAGGGAGCCAAGCCGAAAAGGTTAGAATTGTGGGAATCGCTCGAAAATAGCCAGTTGATCCATCCCAAGAAGACGGAATTATACTCAAGATGGCGGAATTCTCCTTCAATTCCTTCAGGGAGTTTTAGGGATTTCTTATGTTTTGTTTTATCTTTTGTCTTGGGATGTTTTCTTTCTTAGTTATGAACTAAACCCCTCAGATACCTGAAGGGGATGAAACCTAGATGAATCTTGTTATTTAATTTCTGAATTATATGATAAATACTTAGTTTGTTCTTAATTATGCATGCTTAATCCAAATCTGATGTACTTAGGTGGAGGAGGAATAGACCCTGCTTAAGAGTAGATCTAGCGTAATTAAGCGGAGTTGATCGAACACCTAGAGATAGGGTTACGAGATTTTACCGAATTAGGGTGAAACCTAATCTGGGAATCCACAGATCGATTTACTGTTATTCTAGGGGGTTATTATAAGAGAACGAGAGTTCCACTAATTAACCTAGGGTTAGACGTTATTCACCTTGAGAGAGGGTTTAATATAGATTAGGGAGTCCTACGGATCAAGCTAAGTAAATAAATCATATGATTCAGGGTTAGATAACAAGTGAAGTCTAGGTGGATTCTTCCTAAGGGTATCGTCGTGATAAATTGAGTTTTTCTTCAAGTTATTTCCCAATTCGTTCTTTTTGTCTTTATCCTTAGCTTAGTTGTCGTTAATTTAGATTAAAATAAACTTCACTTTATTTTTAAGGCTAAATAATAAAAATAAAGTTAGTATTAATACTTTTGATTCCTTTGGGTTCGATAATCCGATCTTGCCTAAGCTATACTATTGTTCGATAGGTACACTTGCCTTTAATCGTTGTTAGAGTTAGTTTCTAGGTTCGATCACATTCATTATAAATTTTAAAACTCTGATTTCAGCGATCAAACGTCTTCACTCAAACATCTAACAACGTCCCACTCGGACTTCAACGGCAACAAGAAGACAGAATCACAGATATATGGGTTTTAAGATAAACAACAGTGAAATAAACAAAATTGAAAATAAAAGATACAAACTTACAATGAGTACTACGATATTATAACTCCAAAAATCGTTACTCCGGGGCTGCTCTGATACCAATTATAGGGGGAGGGTTATACCCAACGGAAGGCTATATTAATATCGTAGAATTTTATTTCACAAAAGAATAGTAAGATAATTTACAGGGATAATTTACAAAGATGATCAAGAAAGATTTTTATGGTTTTTTTAGAAAGAGAGTAAGTATACAAAAGAAAGTTTTTTTAATGCCTTTCCCGATCCGATTCGATTTGATGCCTTATTTAGGATATTACAATGCCTATTTATAATATAAATTCTAGACTCTAATTTATTTACAATTCAAATTCGCATAGTATTCTGATAAGGATGACTTTAATGTCGGCTGAATGGTTGCTTCTATGTAGCCTTCTTGAAATAAATGTTGACTTGATGGTTGCTTCTACGTAGTCTTCTAATTTTGTGGTTGTTTCATGCATTAATGGTTGCTTCCATCATGCTTTCATCATCTTTTGCCTCATTTGTTTATAGACATTTATGGATGGTGATGGTGAATAGATTTCCTTCCTTTCACATCGCCTCCAAAATTAAATGCTCCTTTCTTGGATGTCATTCTTCCACCTGTTGTGTTTTGTTGTTATCCTTCTTGGATGTTTCTGAGATTCATTTCCTCGATTTCATCAAGATGTAATGACTCTGGTGAAGGAACTGGTGAATTCCAGTTTTTCCACGTGTCTTTGATTTTCGTTGTTATCGAAAAATCATCAATCTCCATGTCAGCTATCTTTCCTAATAACTGAACAGACTCTTCATTTCTTTCTTCCTGGCTTATTCCAGTGTCATATGCTAAAATTCTTTTGCCATCGGCCCAGAATATGTAAGTGTTTTGTTGAAGTAGATACTGGGCCTTGGTCATCAAATCAATTTCGGCTTGGATTTGATAATTAGAAAAATCATTGTAGCACTTGTCAATGGTTTTTGCCAAATATTGTTTATATTCATTTACTGCTGAGAGGGATCTTCCCCAAAGTATTGTATGAATATTCCAAATTTGATATGGTTGATAAAATTTTTCATTTTCAGCTATACCAATAAAACTATTTATTTCTATACGAAAAAAAATAGACAAAATCATCTATATTAGTAAAATTTATAAATCAAGATTTCACTATAGCAGGAAAATCTTTTAGTAGATGAAAAGAAAGATTTTGGACTGTTATTTCTTTAACAAATCCCCATTCAATAGTCGTTATATCAAATGGTTCATGATCTAGTCTAAATTTCATAGTAGGTAATTGTTCTCCTATATCATTAGTAAAAACATAAGCTTGTAAAAAGTATTTTGAAAAAGTTTCTTTAATTAAGCTTGCTGGTTGCAAATAGCTCTATTTATTTTTGTAAAAATATCTGGTGGTAGAATTTGTCTGTGACACTCCAAACCCTGCCTAAACGTTACGACCAAATCTGGCATGTTACTGAGTGAAAACATCTTAAAATCATAAGTTTGTCGGAAATGTTTAAAGAAGACTCTTGTTTTGTTTTAGGGTTTAGAAAACTTAGTAATAATTGATGCTGAGTTTGTTTTAGAAGTTGTTGTAATACTTGGAAAACTCGAGAGTAAAAACCCATTTGTGATTGTCGATTTTAGAAAACATTGGACACTTGTTAAAACTGAACGCGATAAGAAAAATCAAGTTTAGAACCATTTGCCTTTGAAGTGATTTGAAAATGAGAGTTTATAAAAACATCCAAGTTACATTTATTATCTTGTAACGTTTGGAAAACCCGAAGAGGTATAGTTTTGAAAACGCTGTATTTACCGGTTAATTAAGCAATCAAGTTCTAATCACATGCATAACAACATCAGAAGTAAATCAAATAACCAAAACCCAAAATAACAACCAGCGGCCTTATTACAAAATCATACCAAATTTAAAGAAAATAAATAAAACTGAGAAGGTATTTTATAGTCAAAACCCGAAACCAACATACATGGCCACCTCGACTCCTCCCCGGCTCCATATCCGCGATCTATGCCTCATCTGCAAAATATAAGGGAAGGGGTGAGTCACCAAGACTCAGTGTATAAATCCCCAACCCGATAATTCAAGCACTTACACAGATCATTGATAAAACATGCAAATCATGCAAACCCTATAACCTAACCATCCGAACTCCTTTCTCTACCCCGTGTGGTCAAAACCACTGGTGGTCAAAACCACTGGTGACCGAAGTCACAATATCATATCGGTATGGTCAAAACCACTGGTGACCGTAGTCACAAATCAAGTGATGGGGCCAACCCATCTTGTGGTCAAAACCACTGATGACAATCCCGTAATATATCATGTGGGGCCAACCCACTGTGGTACCAAACCACTGGGACGAGTCACAATATTCATTTGTGGTCAAAACCACTGGTGGTCAAAACCACTGGGACTTAGTCACAAATCATAATAGTAATGTGGTCAAAACCACTGGTGAACGTAGTCACAAATCAAATGATGGGGCCAACCCATCTTGTGGTCAAAACCACTGGTGACAGTCCAAATAAATCATCCCCCTCCTCTCAACAATCCCACCATCATGTCCAAAATTAATCGTGGCATAATAACATATGATGATGCAAAATAACATACGGCATAGCATTCAACAACGACATGATAGCATATATCAAGATCCACAATCAGAGGACTTACCCGGAGTCCACGCTCATGCCCACAAGGCACACACAGGGGTTTCAATGGCTAATCGGCTAATAACAGTTAACACAATAACATGTAATACTAATGAAGTGTGTAAGGTTACACACATGGTTACTAACGCGACTATCAAATCCCGAAGATCAAGATCTAACGCACTAGATCCCCCTTCCTTAACGCTTTTCGAGCACTAGTCACAACTCGAGATATGCGAGATCAAGCCTTCCCCTACAATCGGCCAAAACTAAACAACATAATCATGCTAATCAACCTCTAAGTGTATAACCGTAATTTTACCTACCAAGGGCATTTTCGTAATTTACCCACCAAGGGTATTTTCTTAAATCCACACCTGCAATGGCCTTTCCGAAGGCCTAATGTGGCCACTAGCGACTCAGCTACCATTTCCGGTCGTACCGGACGTTTGGGCCTAAAACCTAGTTTTGGCCCATCCGAGCCCACACGCTCGTGTGGCCCACCTAGCACGAATCTAGCCACGTATATAAGTTTCACCTAGTCTAGTTCAACATATACTAACCAATCATACAATTTACTCATATGGGCCCATGGGCCCATTGGGCCCACTTTAGCCCATCGAGGCCCAAGCAGCCCCAACCCACACGAATACTACTGATGGCCTCAACTATCGCGTCGAAGCCCCACACGTGCGCTCGCACGCTCGTGTGGCTACTAATATCGTGTGACCGGCATTTCGGCATTTTGCCGCTCTACAGCTAGAGTAGAGAAGTACACATCTGATAGGACTCTAGGGCTAATCCGCGCTCCGACCACTCTTGTGCCCAAACACCCTCCAAGATGTGTTTACTCTCCTCCTAGGATGCTCCTTATATAGCTAGCTCTTCACCTTCATTCTTTGTGTGTTTCCGATGTGGAATCCTTTCACAATAATAGAGTTTAAATTCAATCAAACTCTTACCGTCCAGCATCAATAAAATAAATACTCCCTCGCTTCTCATGAGATTCGAACCCAGGCTCCCTTGCAACATAATCCACACCGCTAACCACTTGGCCACAAGCTCCTCTTGTGTCTTAAACCATGCGTAACTAAATATAAACTATGGCCCAAATTCTAAGATCCAAGTAAAAAAAAAACCAAAATGCAAAAGCCAAGACTTGAACCTTGGACCTCCTTCCTTCCTTGTGGCGTTACCCCATTGTCTCTTATGTGGCGTTACTTTGCCACTACACCACACACTTCACTTGTGTCATTTTCCTTCATATTTTATTCTTAAGGCCTATCTGCCAACTTCCAGGGTTTTTTTCACCTAAAACCAAAATTTCCCCAAAGCCAATATTTGATCCCGGGACTTCATAGAAGCCCTCTAACCTTCCAAAATCACTTATCCAATAGGTCTAACTAGCATTTAAGCCGATCTCTTGTTCTCCAAAAATTTAAACGCTACTACGCCTAAGGCCCATTGGGCTCAATTTTCCTAAGCCCAATTTCGGGATGTTACATTGTCTACATTTATTATATAGACATATTCTAAACACAATCTATGACTATTGTTGTGAAATAATGTTTCGGCTCTTAGTAAAGGTATCAATAGTTTAATAGATATGACTTCTATATATTTTAATAAATTATATAATAAAGTTAGTAAAAAAGAAGAAAGAGTAGATAATATAGGAAAAGTAACAGATTTAGATTTGAATAACAAATCTAAAGAACTTTTGTCAGATGTTAATAATAAATTAGATCAAGTTATTATTAATAAAAATATAGAATCAGATCTAGATTTAGGTCCTTTATATTATGGTAATAGTAATGTAATATCAACTTTATCTGATGAAGATGAAGACTCTTCGGAAGAGTCATCTTCTACTTATAAAAAAGAAAAACAAAAAAGAGAAAATCTTAAAAAAAAAACAAGAAAAATATGACTTCCAATCCTATAAAACCCTTATAGAACATTGGAAAGAAAAATTTTCTAAAACAGAAGATAAATATGAAACAATAGAATATTTAAAATTAATAGAAGAACTTTATGAAAAACATAAAGATCTATTTACGAAATATAATTACCACTATATGTTAACATATGATACTACAGAAAGTAGTAGTAGTTCTAATAATTCTAATGTATATATCAATGTTTCTAGTCATAATTCTGATGAAGAAAACACTTCAACAGAAGAGGATGAAAATATAGAAATTCCTGAACCCATGGATACTGAACAAACAGATCCATATGATTCTGAAATACCAAAACCTAGGGAAATTGATAAACAAGTTCCATATGGTAAAAGAAAAATAGATTCAGATCTTCAAAGAGATGATTATCTGAGATCTATTAATAAAAATCATGAAAAAGTTGAAAATACAATAAAAAGTTTTAAACAAACTAAAAATATAGAATATTAGAAAAACTAATATTTACTAATTGAATTAAAAACAATTCATTTTCCTAATAAATTAAGTCATAAATATTGTACAAAGATATTAAAAATGCTAGGAAAATGATTAAAAATCTTGAAGAACAAGATTTAGAAAATATGTTTCAGTCAAGAAATAAATCCTGCTGAAATATTATATGAATTAATATCAGAAACAGATTCAGACACAGATTCTGAAGAATATATTTTTATGTTAGGAAGCAGTTCTAATAATCGATTAGAAGAGATTCCTAAATCTGAACAACGGGATATTAAATTAGGAAATTTAATCAGAGAAGAAACAGAATTTTCTGATGAAATGATAGAAAAAATTACTAAAAACCATGTTATTTTTCCTACTACACCTAGTAGAAATTCTAGAAATACTAGAATGGAAGATATACAATCCTCATTAGAAGATAATATTAATTTTCAATCACGAAATAATAATTCTATAAATCATATTCTTTACATGCTTTATTAGATACAGGTGCTACAACCAGTAGATGTAAAAAGAATGTTATTGCTGTAGAAAATTGGGAACCTATAAAAAAGACAATAAAAATTAATGGAATAAATGGTAATAAAACTACTATCTATTATAAAGCAAAAAAATACCAATCTACATTAATAGTGTTAGATTTATAATTCCAAAAATATTATGTTTTCCTGATATGTATGGTGATATTTTATTAGGAAATAATTTTATAAATTAATATTTATCATTTTCTATCAATAAAAATAAGTTATGTTATCTATAGAAAAAACTTCTATAGAAATACCACTAGTAGAAAATCCTAAATTTATTTGTACTAATGATTGTTGATTTTCTTAGCAGGCCTTATGGATAAAGGTAAAAAACCTCTAAAAAAAGTTGGAGAATGGACAACTGTCCATAAAAAATCCAACAAAGGGAAAACAATAAGTCCTAAATAAGGATTTATTACTATACCTGCTCAAGTACCATTTTATCCTAACCAGGGATATTATGTACCATATCCAATGGTAAGCCAACCATTTGGAACACAATCACCAAACCCGGTGAGTTATTTTAATTGGTCTCAAGATCCAGATTCAGCATCTCAAACTAGTTATGCTGAAAATATAAAAAAAAAACAGAAATTTTTTTGAAACAACAACAAATTCCAAAAATAAAAGATTTTTATAATCCAGGAATACCTCTAGAATATTATAATTTTATAAATAAAATATGGAAAACCCATATTTCTGAGTAAAGAGCAAACTTTAAAAGAGCTCTTACACAATTTTCATATTTTTTAGTTGAAAAAACAACTAAAGAAAATGAATCTCATGATTTATTACTTAAATCTATTTTATATAGAGATTGGGATGAAATACTAATAGAATATATGGATATTAAGGAGATAAATAATCTTCTTGATATATTCCAATATTTTATTAATAAAGGAACAAACAGTTCTATTATTAATAAAATGTTTAGAATATGTCTATATAATAAATGTAGACAAATTCTACCACCAGATATTTTTACGAAAATAAATAGAGCTATTTGCAACCAGCAAGCTCAATTAAAGAAACTTCTTCAAAATACTTTTTACAAGCTTATGTTTTTACTAATGATATAGGAGAACAATTTCCTACTATCAAATTTAGACTAGATCATAAACCATTTGATATAACCAGTATTGAATGGGGATTTGTTAAAGAAATAACTGTCTAAAATCTTTCTTTTCATCTACTAAAAGATTTTCCTGCTATAGTAAAATCTAGATTAATAAATTTTACTAATATAGATGATTTTGTCTATTTTTTTCGTATAGAAATAAATAGTTTTATTGGTATAGTTGAAAAAGAAAAATTTTATCAGCCATATCAAATTTGGAATATTCATACAATGCTTTGGGGAAGATCCCTCTCAGCAGTAAATGAATATAAACAATATTTGGCAAAAACCATTGACAAGTGTTACAATGATTTTTCTAATTATCAAATCCAAGCCGGAATTGATTTGATGACCAAGGCCCAGTATCTACTTCAACAAAACACTTACATATTCTGGGCCGATGGCAAAAAAATTTTAGCATATGACACTGGAATAAGCCAGGAAGAAAGAAATGAAGAGTCTGTTCAGTTATTAGGAAAGATAGCTGACATGGAGATTGATGATTTTTCGATAACAACGAAAATCAAAGACACGTGGAAAAACTGGAATTCACCAGTTCCTTCACCAGAGTCATTACATCTTGATGAAATCGAGGAAATGAATCTTAGAAACATCTAAGAATGATAACAACAAAACACAACAGGTGGAAGAATGACATCCAAGAAAGGAGCATTTAATTTTGGAGGCGATGTGAAAGGAAGGAAATTTATTCACCATCACCATCCATAAATGTCTATAAACAAATGAGGCAAAAGATGATGAAAGCATGATGGAAGCAACCATTAATGCATGAATCAACGACAAAATTAGAAGACTACGTAGAAGCAACCATCCAGTCAACATTTATTTTGAGAAGGCTATGTGGAAGCAATCATTTAGCCGGCATTAAAGTCATCCTTATCAGGATACTGTGCGGATTTGAATTGTAAATAAATTAGAGTCTAAAATTTGTATTATAAATAGGCATTGTGATAGCCTAAACAAGACATCGGATCGGGAAAGGCATCAAAAAACTTTCTTTTGTATACTTACTCTGTTTCTCAAAAACCATAAAAATCTTTCTTGATCATCTTTGTAAATTATCCTTGTAAATTATCTTATTATCCTTTTGTGAAATAAAATTCTACGATATTAATATAGCCTTCCGTTGTGTATAACCCTTGCCCCTGTAATTGGTATCAGAGACAAAATCATAAACAAAAAAAAAAGAAAAAAAAGATCATAAACAAAAAAAAAAAGAAAAAAATTTATATCTAGAACTGTTTTTCATCATCTAATTTATTATATATGTCTAATTTATTTACAATTCAAATCCACACAGTATCCTGATAAAGATGACTTTAATGCCGGCTAAATGATTGCTTCCACGTAGCCTTCTTGAAATAAATGTTGACTTGATGGTTGCTTCCACATAGTCTTCTAATTTTGTGGTTGTTTAATGCATTAATGGTTGCTTTCATAATCTTTTGTCTCATTTGTTTATGGACATTTATGGATGGTGATGGTGAATAGATTTCCTTTTTTTTTCACATCGCCTCCAAAATTGCATGCTCCTTTCTTGGATGTTGTGTTTTGTTATTATCCTTCTTGGATGTTTCTGGGATTCATTTCCTCGATTTCATCAAGATGTAATGACTCTGGTGAAGGGTTTATTAAATACTTATATTGTTAGGCGTTTAAGTGAAGACGTTTAAGATAACAGACGGTTTTAGGTACCATAGATAAATAACATGGAAGAAATGGATTGTTTATATAAAGATAAAAGTTAAGAAAAATCCAATAAGAACTGTTGGGGTAGATAGTAATGAAACCTTAATTCTTTATAAAGCTAAAAATATACCAATCTACATAAATAATGTACGATTTGTGATACCTAACATATTATGTTTTCATGAAATGCATGGAGATATATTATTAGGTAATAATTTTATATATCAACATTTACCATTCTCTATCGATAAAAATTTTGTTATATTAACTACTGAAAATACTTCAGTAGAAATACCCTTAGTAGATAATCATAAATTTATTTATGATAAAAACTTTACACCATCTAGAAAAGAAAAAATTAAACAACTTGAAACAAATCATTGGTTGTTTAAAATATTAGAAAATAATTTTAGTGAAGAACCATTAAAATTATGGAAAAATAGCCCTAGATATTGTACTATTAAATTAGAAAATCCTAATAAAATTATTAGAGTAAAACCTATGATCTATACTAAACAAGATCTATATGAATTTGATATACAAATAAAAGAATTATTAGAAAAATGATTAATAGAAGAAACTAATGTCCACATTCTAGTCCTGCTTTTATGATAAGAAATCATGCTGAAATAAAAAGAGGAAAAGCTAGAATGGTCATTAATTATAAAAGATAAAATCAAAATACTATTTTTGATGGATGTTTTATTCCAAGAAAGGAAGTTTTAATAAATCAAGCTAAACAAGCAAAATATTTTAGTAAATTTGATTGTAAATCAGGATTCTGGCAAATCATGCTAACAGAAGAATCTAAACCTTTAACAGCTTTTAGTGCACCTAATGGACATTATCAATGGAAAGTAATGCCATTTGGATTATGTAATGCACCACAAGTCTTCCAAAGATGGATGGACTTTTTTTAAAAAATATATAAAAAATTATGTGTAGTGTATATAGATGATATTTTAATATTTTCAGATACATTAGAAAATCATAGAAAACATTTAAATATCATATCTAGAAAATTCATAAAACATGGAATCATATTTAGTCCTAAGAAAATCAAATTAGAAAAAACTGAAATAGAATTCTTAGGATTAATATTATCTGCTGATGGTCTTAAACTATCAAATTTTAGACTAGATCATGAACCATTTGATATAACCAGTATTGAATGAGGATTTGTTAAAGAAATGACGGTCCAAAATCTTTCTTTTCATCTACTAAAAGATTTTCCTGCTATAGTAAAATCTAGATTAATAAATTTTACTAATATAGATGATTTTGTCTATTATTTTCTTATAGAAATAAATAGTTTTATTGGTATAGCTGAAAAAGAAAAATTTTATCAGCCATATCAAATTTAGAATATTCGTACAATGCTTAGGCGAAGATCCCTCTCAGCAGTAAATGAAGATAAACAACACTTGGAAAAAACCATTGATAAGTGTTACAATGATTTTTCTAATTATAAAATCCAAGCCGGAATTGATTTGATGACCAAGGCCCAGTATCTACTTCAACAAAACACTTACATATTCTGGATCGATGGCAAGAGAATTTTAGCATACGACACTGGAAAAAGCCAGGAAGAAAGAAATGAAGAGTTCGTTCTGTAACACCCCGAATTTGGGCCTAGTAGTATTGGGCCTATTGGGCCTTGGGCTTGGGAGCGTTTAAAATTTTTGAGAACAAGAGAATGGCACTAATGCAAGTTGGACCTATTAGGTGAGTGATTTTGGAAGGTTAGAGGGCTTCCATGAAGTCCCGGGATCAAACCTGGGCTTTAGGAAAATTTTGGTTTTAGGTGAGTAAAACCTTGGGAGTTAGTAGGTAGGCTTTAAGAATAAAATGTGGAGAAAAATGACCCAAAAGGAGTTGTGGTCTAGTGGCAAATGACGCCACGTAGGAGACAAGGAAGTGACGCCACACAAGGAAGCAAGGGGTCCAAGGTTCAAGTCTTGGCGCTTGCATTTCATTTTGATTTCTTTTTAAATGATCTTAGACTTTGGCCATAGATTTATATTTAGTTGCACATGTTTTAAGAAAAAAAGGAGCTAGTTGGTAAAGTGGCTAGCAGCGTGGATTATGTTACAAGGGAGCCTGAGTTCAAAGCCCATTGCAAGCAAAAAAGGATATTTATTTTACTAAGTTGGGACGGCAAGTGGTTGTGATGGATTTAAACTCTGCTGAAGGAGGGATCCCACATCGGGAAGCTAGCAAGAGGGAAGGTGAGAAGCTAGCTTTAAATAGAGCAATCTATTAGGAGAGTAAGCAATCTATTTGGCATAGAAGTGTTCGGAGCGCGGATCAACTCCAAATTCCTATCAGGTGTGTATTTCGTACTACTCTAGTTGTAGAGCGGCAAATGCCAAAATGTCGGTCACACGGTGTAATGACCCAAATTTGGGCCTAGTAGAATTGGGCCCATTACGCCTTGGGCACGGGAGCATTTAAAATTTTTAAGAATAAGAGAACGACACTAATGCAAGTTGGACCTATTAGGTGAGTGATTTTGGAAGGTTAGGGGGCTTCCATGAAGTCCTAGGATCAAACTAGGGGTTTAGGAAAATTTTGGTTTAGGTGAATAAAACCCTGGGAGTTAGTAAGTAGGCTTTAAGAATAAAATATGGGAAAAAATGACACAAGGAAGTGAGTGGTCTAGTGGCAAGACGTCATTAAGGTTGCAAGAGAGAGCTTGGGTTCAAGTCTTGACGCTTGCAATTCATTTTGATTTCTTTTTAAAGGAACTTAGACTTTGGCCCATAAGCTTATATTTAGTTGCGCATGTTTTAAGACACAAAAGGAGCTTGTGTTGTGATGGCATGTAGCATCTGGAGCATAGGCGAGGGCAAGGGTTCGAATTCTATTGCAAGCAAAAAGGAATATTTATTTTGCTAAGTTGGGACGGCCAGAGTTTGTGTTGGATTTAAACTCTGCTGAAGAAGGGATCTCACATCGGGAAGCTAGCATGAGAGTGGGTAAGAAGCTGGCTTTAAATAGAGCAATCTATGAGGAAAGTAAGGATACCTTGGTTGGCATTTGGGCAGAGGAGTGGTCGGAGCACGGATCAACTCCAAATTCCTATAAGGTGTGTATTTCCCACTACTCTAGCTGTAGAGCGGCAAATGCCGAAATGCCGGTCACACAGCGATGGTAGCCCCACAAGCGTGTGAGCGCACATGTGGGAGCTTCGACGTGATAGTTGAGGCCATCATGAGTGTTCTTGTGGGTTTAGGCTGTTTGGGCCACGATGGGTCGAAAGAGGCCAAGTAGGCCCAATGGGCTTGTGGGTCCATATGAATAAATTGTATAATTGTCTAGTAGATATTGAACTGGTCTATGTGAATCTCCTATATATGGCTAGATTTAGGCTAAATGGGCCACATGAGCGTGTGGGTCCACTTGGGCCAAGAATAGGCCCTAAGCCCATTCGCATCATCATCTCTGTTTAGAATACTTTGGCTTAACTGGGCAAATGCAGTTTGATAGCTCTAGTGAAGGTGACGGCGCTCGTGAGTAGTCAGTACTTTACGTGATAAGATGTGTATCTGTATACACTGTTCTAATCGTTAATCAGTTGAAAAGCCGAAGGTGTTTATATTGTATTATCTTGACTGTTGATCGGCATTATGCCGAAAAGCTGAAATACCAGCGAACGATGCCATACGAGAGTGCGATCGCACATGAGGTGAACCGAGCTCACGGAGCGTGAGCGTGTAAAGAGAAAGGCCACCATGAGCGAATTCATGGGCTTGGGTCGTAATGGGTCACTTGGACTAGAATGGGCCTCGATGGGCCCAATGGGCCATAGGGCCCGCTAATGCAAGTCACACTGTTAAAAGAAAAATAGATAGGCTTATCATGTCGCGTACATGACTTAGGTGCTTTGGGCCGCGTAAGGCTAAAAGGGGGCTGTGTGGGCCCAATGGCTTGTGGGCCCACACAGATGAAATGTCCGTGATGCGATAAGTTATTGATTTGGGCTGTGTCGCTGCATAGCCGTGGTTGTTTCTAGGCCAAATGGGTCACACGAGTGTGTGGGCCCACTTGGGCAGAGTAATGGGCTTTAGGCCTATCTTCGTCGTTAAGTTAATTTAGATTTCCTAAGTCGCTTGAGGCGACGATGGACCTTCTGTTAGGTCGTTAATAACCCTCGATTTGTAAAATTACTAAAATACCCTCAGTTTGTAAAATTATCGAAATACCCCCAGTTTGCAAAATTACCGAAATACCCCCAATTTACGAAATTACTAAAATACCCCTGGTTTGCAAAATTACTGAAATACCCCTTATTTGTGAAATTACCAAAATACCCTCAGATTGTAAAATTACTGAAATACCCTTGAAGGGTAAAATTACCGAAATATCCCAGAAGGATAGGATTACCGAAATACCCTTACAGGGTAAAATGACTATTTTGCCCTTGTAGGTAAATAACTAATTTAGACTGTGAATTTGACTGATATGATTGCGATTGTATAACTATGAGTTTAACTGACTTGACTGTGAGCGTGTGACTAATATGCTGTTAATATATGTTTAGATGACTGTTACTGAGCATGGCCGTTTTGCATACATATGTAACGATTGAGCATGACATACACGACATATTGCATGGGGTTGGGATTTGTATTTTGGAGGAAGTACTGTACTGGTGGCTATGCCATGTTTTACGAATTTAGTGTCTTTGCCACGTATACTGATTCTAATGGCTTAGCCACGTATACTGTTATTAGCAGCTTTGCTACGTTGATATTAGCAGCTCGGCTGCGTTATTGGTGTGTAGGGCTGGGTGGGTCGACTTGGTCCCTACATGGTGTGTAAGGTTAGTACGGGTGGTGTGTTGGCTGGACTGGGTTGGGATGCATCCTCATATTGTTTCATATCTGTTTATGAGATATGTCACTGTATTGAGCTTAGGCCACTTGTTCTGTTATTGGTTTGGGCTATGTAACAACCCGAATTTGGGCCTAATAGAATTGGTCTTATTGGGCCTTGACTAGGGGAGCATTTAAATTTTTTTAGAACAAGAGAACGGCACTAATGCAAGTTGGGCCTATTAGGTGAGTGATTTTGGAAGGTTAGGGGGCTTCCATGAAGCCCCGGGATCAAACTTGGACTTTAGGAAAATTTTGGTTTTAGGTGGATAAAACCCTGGGAGTTAGTAAGTAGGCTTTAAGAATAAAATGTAGAGAAAAATGACACAAAAGAAGTTGTGGTCTAATGGCAAATAGCGCCACATGGGAGACAAGGAGGTGACGTTACACAAGGAAGCAAGGGGTCCAAGGTTCAAGTCTTGGCGCTTGCATTCCATTTTGATTTATTTTTAAGTGAACATAGACTTTGGCCCATAGACTTATATTTAGTTGCGCATGATTTTAGACATAAGAGGAGCTTGTAGCCTAGTGGCCTAGTGGCTAGCGGCGTGGATTAAGTTACAGGGGAGCCTGAGTTTCAAATCCCATCGCAAGCAAAAAGGGATATTTATTTTACTAAGTTGGGACGGCCAGAGGTTGTGTTGGAATTAAACTCTGCTGAATGAGGGATCCCACATCAAGAAGCTAGCAAGAGGGAAGGTGAGAAGCTGGCTTCAAATAGAGCAATCTATGAGGAGAGTAAGCATACCTGGGTTGGCGTTTGGGCATAGAAGTGTTCGGAGCACGGATCAACTCCAGAATCCTATCAGGTGTGTATTTCGCCCTACTCTAGCTGTAGAGCGCAAATGTCGAAATGCCGATCACACGGTGATGGTAGCCACACGAGCGTGCGAGCGAACGTGTGGGACCTTCGACGCGATAGTTGAGGCCCTCATGAGTGTTCTCATGAGTCTAGGCTGCCTTGGGCCAAGTGGGCCCAATGGGCCCGTGGGCCCATATGAATAAATTGTATGATCGTGTAGTAGATAGTGAACTGGTCTATGTGAATCTCATATCTGCGGATAGATATGGGCTAAATGGGCCACATGAGCATGTGGGCCCATTTCGGCCAAGAATGAGCCCTAGGCCCATTCGCACTGTTATCTCTGTTTAGAATACCTTGGTTAATAGAATTATCGAAATGCCCCTGGTTTGCGAAATTATCGAAATACCCTCAGTGCGTAAATTACCGAAATACCCTCATTGGGTGAATTACAGAAATACCCTTAGTGGGTAAATTACCGAAATACCCTCTATGGGTAAAGTTATCGAAATACCCTTAGTGGGTAATTTACCAAAATACCCTCGATGGGTAAATTACCGAAATACCCCCAAAGGGGTAAAAATTACCGTTATACCCTTAGGTAACAAAATGATCGTTATGTCATTGATGGTAGTTAAATATCGTGTATGTGATTTTATTTATACTGTTTTTACTTGTTATATATCATTTTGCATGGGTTGGGTTTGATGATTAGAGGAAGTACCGTTTAAGTGGCTCTGCCACATACCGTTTTAGTGGCTCTGCCATATACTATTCAAGTGGCATCGCCACATATACTGTGATTAGCAGCTTGACTGCAATATTGGTGTGGATTGGTTGGGTGGGTTGACATTGTCCCCACATGGTGCGATTGGTTGGTACGGGTGGAGAGTTAGACGGCTGTAGGATTGGGGTGGGCACATATTCACATACATTGCAATGATTTTGGGGCTTAGGCCCAGCTTGTTACTGAATAGGGCTTAGGCCCAGACCGACACCGTATAGGCTCAGGCCCAGTTAGTGATCGTTATAGGGGATTACACACTGAGTTCTTGTAACTCACCCATTTCTTTTAACCGTGCAGGAAATCCCCAGCGTTAGAGGATTTGGAGCTGTGGAGGACTCGGAGGTGGCCATAAGTCAGATTTGTTTCCTAACGAAACTTAGTAATTTTGGATTTAATTTATTTTATATTATTATTTTTGGGTTAATATTTTGTGTAATAAGGCCATTGGATTTTTCTTTTAAAACTTTCATTTGGTAATTCTGCTAGTTATGAATTGATAGACGATTAAACACTGTTTTTTTTAAAACAATATCAACCGTTTTTAAAATATCACATTTTCGTAATTATTTAAGGCAAACCTCTACAACAAAGTTTTCAAAATTAACGACATCTTTACAAGAATACATTTTAAGCAAATCTTGTTTTCACAAACAACAAAGTTCAGAGTTTTAAAAAGGATACAAAGTTTTTAATGAGCGCATAACTTTTAAACAACCTTTTGATGTGACATGCTAGATCCAGTCATAACGTTTAGGTCGGGTTTAGGGTGTTACAGGCTAGGCCCAATTGATACTGTTATGGGCAATGACCCAAATAATTTCGTAGTGGGCATTGACCCACGTATGCTCTCGATCATCATCTTATTCTTATCGTTGAAAGGGCTTCACCCGCATCGCTTAGGTTTACGCTCAGATCTTGATTGTTACTCTGGTAAGGGGATTACACACTGAGTTTTCATAAATCGTTTTTAACTGTGCAGGTAATCCTCATCCTTAGACGGATCGGAGCTGCGAGGGACTCGGAGGTGACCATACGTCCGATTGGCTTTAAAGTACACGTCCTATTTTTATTTTAGTTTAATTTGTTGGGTTATAAATTTTGTAATAAGGCCTTAAGATTTCTGAACTTTAAGTTTTGAGATTTTATTGATTGTTTTATAATTGCTAGAAGTAGAACACGATTTATCGGAAATAACTACTATTTTTCAAAATATCACGTTTCGCAACTGTTTTAAATTAAGCTTTCCGCAACAAACAAGGTTTTAAAGATAATAATGTTTTCCAAGAATGATTTCTAATAAACCACGTTTTGAAAATAAGCAACCGAAATCTGAGGTTTTGAATAGCAGAAAGTTTTAAGTTGTAAGAAGGGTTTCTAATGAAAACATGGTTTTCGAAAAACTCTTCAATGTGACACACCACATTTGGGCCTAACTTCTAGGCCGGGTTTGGGGGTGTTACACATAGTTATGGTAGCCGCACGAGGGTACGAGCGCACGTGTGAGAGCTTCGACGCGATAGTTGAGGCCATCATGAGTGTTCTTGTGGGTTTAGGCTGTTTGGGCCATGATGGGCCGAAAGGGGTCATGTGAGGCCAATGGGCTCGTAGGCCCAATCGGATAAGTTGTATAATTGTGTAGTAAATATTGGACTGGACTATGTGAATCACATATCTGTGGCTAGATTTGGACTAAATGGGCAACACGAGCGTGTGGGCCCATTTGGGCCAAAAATGGGCCCTAGGCCCATCTGCATCGTTATCTCTACTTAGAATACCTTGGTTTACAAAATTACTGAAATACCTTGGTTTACAAAATTCCTGAAATACCATCGATGGGTAAAGTTACCGAAATACCCTTAGTAGGTAAGTTAACGAAATACCCTCAATGGGTAAATTATCGAAATACCCTCGAGGGGTGAAATTACCGTTTTACCCCTAAATAACAAAAAGACCATTATACCCTTAGTGGTAGTTTAAATGTTGTTTATGTGATTTTTTTTATATATCTGTATATGATCGCAATACACTGCATACATAACATATTGCATTGGGTTAGGTTTGCTAATTGGAGGAAGTACCATTTTAGTGGCATTGTCACATACCGTTCTAGTGGCATCGCCACATACTGTTCTAGTGGCATCGTCACATACCGTTACAGTCGCATCGCCACATATGAAACACCCCAAACCCGGCCCACGAGCTTTGACCAGATTTGGTATGTTCCTCAAGAAAACCGGTTTCAAAGTTCTTTGTTACTTAAAGAAAACTTGTGCGATTTTAAAGAAAATATGGTTTGGGTTGGGCTTGTGTTGAAACAGACTCGATTTTATTTTTGGAAACCCCTTTTTAATATTAAGTGATAAAACAATTAGGATTTAGTTTAAAGAAATTTTTACTTAAACTTTAATAAATAAGGTTCCTAAACATAATGAATAATAATAAATGTAAAATGATTCAACTATGGCCTTATGGCCTTATTACAGCAAATACTTTCCAAATAATTCAAGTACTTAAAAAAAACTAATAGCTCCATAAAAATAAAGACTTCATGTTGAGCATGGCCACCACAAGTTCTGCCGTCCCGGTCCATCACTTTCATCATCACCAAAACATGGTCCCACAACGTGAGTCAAACAGACTCAATGTGTACCGACGACACTAAATCATAATAGAATTAGGCATACAAAAGTTACACATTCTGAACAATGAATACAAGTTATGATGTATTCCCAAACCCAAACCTAATTGTTCATCTGCTACACACCCCTGTACCTGCCAGTCACACCGTGGGGACTACTAAGTCAACCCTTCATCCGCTACACACCATCGAAGGTAGTCATTGCGATCGGCGTGCTCATCGCCCATATAAAATTTGTGGTATAGCCACTGTGATAATTGTGTCATGAGACACCACATTCGAATAATGTAACAAAGTTACCATATTCGATAATGTGACCGAAGTCACCACATTCAGATAATGTGACCGAAGTTACCACATTCAGATAGTGAGACCGAAGTCACCGCATTCACTTCCCCTTTCTCATATAACCCGAATGCCCCATATTATTCATAACATTCATATCATACTCAAATTCACATTCATGTCACTTTTCACATGTTAAATATAACATATTTCGTAATCCTAGTAGGAGTAGGAAATGTACTGACAGTACTTTGTACCATAACATGGTACATTAGCCACATTCTTATATTTTCATATTAGAACATATAACAAGTTTAAGCCATACATCGTATTAAAAGATAGTGTGGGGTACACACTGATTAAACTTAGCAAATTCCTTGAGATCCCAAAAGCTTGATCTAACGCTTAGATCCTTAATCCCTACATTTGATTAATCACTTACTACTTTAATAAAAAGCCATTCGGCCACAAATCCAAATCCTAGTAGGATTAGTATTCTTAAAACTTACCTTGTTGCCGATTTCACTATAAATCAAATCCCGGAAACTTTGTAGTATTCCTTCCTTAAAAATCGGCTAGCCACCAAATCATTTAACTAGGTCGGTTTTAACTTTTGAATAAATAGGAAATAATTCTAAATACCAAAAATAAGCCTGGGCCGAATACTTCATATGCTTACCTTGTGGATTTTAAATCCCGAATCTCACCGAATAACTAAGGAACACGTGGCCTATGGTGTACCTTCGGGAAAAGAACTTCTCCTTCCTTGTAAATCCCGAAAGATCTCTTCAAAGTTTCGGCAACAAGATATTAATGGGGTTAGTCCTAGATTTCGGCAAATCTTAAAAGAAAAAGGATGAAACCGAATGAGACCTTACCCTTACTTGAAGAAATCGATTGCACCTTCACTTCAAGCTTCAGAGATTCGGTTATGGCTAGATGATGATCTCACAACTTTCGGCTTTTGGAGGGATTAGAGAAGGAAGAATAAAGATGGAGGATTCGGCTAGAATACAAGGTATTTCGGCTTGGCAAAAATAAAAGAAAAAGAAGATTTGGTGAAGAGAATTCGTGAGGCTTTCAAAGAAACAGAAAATAATGCAGAATGGCCTCTCTTTTCCTTTTATAGCCGAAATTACTAAGCTAGAGTCCCTTACTTGGCCACCACTCTTCTATTTTGATAGCTTTATCCCTTTAATTATCACTTTATTCAAATTAAAAGAATTTAATCCAATAATTATCTCTTGAAAATAATCCAAATTAAATCCTTTATTTATCCCTTACTAATCGAATATTTATGAAAATAAAACTCCTCCTTTCTAGAAGGCTTGTGCCGTCCACCTCAGGCTTCTGGAAGCAAAAATAAAACTTCCTTTATTTGCTTCCCAAGTGACTCGAACTCAGGCCCAACACCTTGCATGTGGTGCCATTTCCAGAGGCCCTAAGTGGCATCTTCAGGCCACTTTTCCAAGCCTGTTTGTGTGTCAAATTTCACCAACTTTTTCTTTTAAGGCCACCTTGCCTTAATTTCCTCTTTTAAACTTTAAAACTCGACATTTCTAAGTCATTTCTAAGTTTCCAAAAATTTCCGTTCGGCTCTGTAAACTTGACATTTTCTTACATTTCCAAGTTTCCAGAAATGTTCACTTTCCTCTTTTGAATCATTTCTTTACATTTCCTAGTTTCCAAAATGTTCACTTTCCACTTTTAAACTTAACATTTCCATACATTTCAGTTTTCAAAATGTTCACTTTCCTCTTTTGAAACTTAACATTTCTAAATCATTTCCTTACATTTCCAAGTCATTTCCCTACATTTCCAAGACATTTCCTTTCATTTCCAACATTTCTAAAAATGCACTTTCCTTACATTTCCAAGGTTTCTAGAATTCACATAACACATTCATATCATAATGGACATGCTATTTCATAAAATTAAGCAAGAATGCACAAGCCCATTTTCATGTCCATAAACTCCTAAAAATTTTCCTTAAGGCCTCCTTCACCTAACTTCTCCTTTAAAAATAAAATTCCAAGACTTCCTCCTACATCCTTGGATTCTCAAAACCCTTAAAACATGCTCAACCACACTTAAAGCCTACTAACACTTGAGTTATGCTCCAAACGCATAACCCCTAATCTAGGATGTTACAACATACCGTTATAATGGCTTTGCCACATATTCTTATATTAGTGGCTCAGCCACATATACCGTTATAAGCAGCTTGGCTGCATTATTGGAGAGTTTGGCTAGGTGGGTTGACATGGTCCCCACATGGAGAGATTGGTTGGTACGGGTGGAGAGTTTGGTTGGAGTAGGTTGGGTACATGTTCATTGCATTGATATGATTTTGGGGCTTAGCCCAGACTGTTACCAAATAGGACTTAGGCCCAGATCGTTACCGGGTAGGGCTCAGGCCCAGGCCGTTACCGAATATGCTTAGGCCCAGACTGATGTCGTATGGGCTCGAGCCCAGACTGTGATCGTATCAGGGGATTACAGACTGAGTTCTCGTAACTCACCCCTTTCTTTTAACCGTGCAGGTAATCCCCAGCCTTAGACGATTTAGAGCTGCGGAGGACTCGAGGGTGGCCACACATCGGATATGGTTTAAAGACTAAACTTAGTGATTTTAGTTTAATTTAGTTATTTTAAAATTTTTGGGTTAATAATTTTTTGTAATAAGGCCATTGGGTTTTTCTTTTTAACTTTTATTTGGTATTTCTTTAAATTACAAACTGCTGGTCGGTTAAACAAGGGTTTTTAAAACTATAACCACTATTTTCAAAATATCACGTATTTGCAAATGTTTGAATCAAACTTCCACAACAAACAACGTTTTGAAAGTAATAATGTTTTTGCAAGAGAATGACTTTTAATATACTACGTTTTGAAGATAAGCAAACGAAATCTAAGGTTTTACATGGGAAAAAGTTTTAAATAAATTGAGGAAGGGTTTTTAATGAACGCGTAGTTTTTAAATAACCTTTCGATGTGACATGCTAGATCCGACCATAACGTCTAGGTCGGGTTTGGAGTGTTACATAACCCTTCCAATGTTCTCTTGAATATTAAAATAAGACTTCTCATTTGTGTATAACCTACACCTATACCATATATGCTCCCCCTGTAATTGGTGTCAGAGGAGCCCCGGAGTAACGATTTCTGGAGTTATAATATCGTAGTACTCATTGTAAGTTTCTATCTTTTATTTTCAATTCTGTTTATTTCACTGTTGTTTATCTTAAAACCCATATATCTGTGATTCTGTCTTCTTGTTGCCGTTGAAGTCCGAGTGGGACGTTGTTAGGCGTTTGAGTGAAGACATTTAAGATAACAGACAATTTTAGGTACCAAAGATAAATAACATGGAAGAAATGGATTGTTTATATAAAGATAAAACTTGTAATCATACTACGCATATTGACCCTAAGAATAAAAATAATGTTTCGGCTCTTAGTAAAGGTATCAATAGTTTAATAGATACGACTTCTATATATTTTAATAAAAATCTTAAAAAACAAGAAAAATATGACTTCCAATCCTATAAAACCCTTATAGAACATCGGAAAGAAATTTTTTCTAAAACAGAAGATAAATATGAAAGAATAGAATATTTAAAATTAATAGAAGAACTTTATCAAAAACATAAAGATCTATTTACGAAATATAATTACCACTATATGTTAACATATGATACTACAGAAAGTAGTAGTAGTTCTAATAATTCTAATATAGATATCAATGTTACTAGTCATAATTCTGATGAAGAAAACACTTCAACAGAAGAGGATGAAAATATAGAAATTCCTGAACCCATGGATACTGAACAAACAGATCCATATGATTATGAAATACCAAAACCTAGGGAAATTGATAAACAAGATCCTTATGGTAAAAGAAAAATAGATTCAAATCTTCAAAACGATGATTATCTGAGATCTATAAATAAAACTCATGAAAAAGTTGAAAACACAACAAAAATATTAAGTAATCAAATAGAAACTATAGTTACTAATGAAATAAATCTGAAAACCCAAAAGAATCTAGTCAACCTACACCTATACCATATAGGGTAGATGATTTAAATAAAAGAAATGCTGCTCAAGGAGGAATATATTTAGATTTAACCAATATTCCTTTATCAAATTATGAAAAAACCATAGATGATTGGGCACAATCTATAACTATTGTTGTAAACAACAACAATACTATTTGGTCAAAAGAAAAGTTTTTAAATTATTTTGTAGGAACATTTCAAGGGGATGTTCTACAATTTCTCAGACGATGGAAAGAATCTGAAAAAGGAAATGAACAAAAGGGTCAACTTATTAATCAAATAGGAACCCCTAAAGATTTACTAAAAGGGTTAACCTTAATTCTAAAAACAGATTTTTGTGGTTATACTAATAAAATAGATCAAGGTAGCAAATCTAGTTATATCTTGTCAAAATTAAAATTATGTGATATAAGATATTTAGAAGGATTTTCTAAAACATTTCTTCATGAATATCAAAAGTTAAAAAATGATAGTATAGAATTTTAGAAAAACCAATATTTTCATAAATTACCACCACCTTGGGATGAGATTTGTATTAATAAATACGCTTCTTATATGCAAAAACATAGTAGAGATTCTGGAATAGGTTTAGCAAATATAGATTCTATTGGCAATAGAATTAATTTTGCCACAGAAAGAATAATATTACATTGTTTACAAAGTAAAGCTGCTAAACAAGTTAAGCATAAGTTAAGTCATAAATATTGTACAAAGATATTAGAAAATGAATGGGAGTTTTGGATGTAAACCTATACGTCCTACTACTTATAAAAAACCCAACAAAGGGAAAACAATAAGTCCTAAATAAGGATTTATTACTATACCTGCTCAAGTACCATTTTATCCTAACCAGGGATATTATGTACCATATCCAATGGTAAGCCAACCATTTGGAACACAATCACCAAACCTGATGAGTTATTTTAATTGGTCTCAAGATCCAGATTCAGCATCTCAAACCAGTTATGCTGAAATTATAAAAGAAACGAAAAAAATTTTGAAACAACAACAAATTCCAGAAATAAAATATTTTTATAATCCAGGAATACCTCTGGAATATTATAATTTTATAAACAAAATATGAAAATCCCATATTTCTAAGCAAAGAGCAAACTTTAGAAGAGCTCTTATACAATTTTCATATTTTTTAGTTGAAAAAACAACTAAAGAAAATGAATCTCATGATTTATTACTTAAATCTATTTTATATAGAGATTGAGACGAAATACTAATAGAATATATGGATATTAAAGAGATAAATAATCTTCTTAATATATTCCAATATTTTATTAATAAAGGAACAAATAGTTCTATTATTAATAAAATGTTTAGAATATGTCTATATAATAAATGTAGACAAATTCTACCACCAGATACTTTTACGAAAATAAATAGAGCTATTTGCAACCAGCAAGCTCAATTTAATGAAACTTTTTCAAAATACTTTTTACAAGCTTATGTTTTTACTAATGATAGAGGAGAACAATTTCCTACTATCAAATTTAGACTAGATCATGAACCATTTGATATAACCAGTATTGAATGGGGATTTGTTAAAGAAACAACAGTCCAAAATATTTCTTTTTATCTACTAAAAGATTTTCCTGCTATAGTAAAGATTATTAAATTTTACTAATATAGATGATTTTGTCTATTATTTTCATATAGAAATAAAGAGTTTTATTGGTATAGATGAAAAAGAAAAATTTATCAGCCATATCAAATTTGGAATATTCGTACAATGCTTTGGGGAAGATCACTCTCAGCAGTAAATGAAGATAAACAACACTTGGCAAAAACCATTGACAAGTGTTACAATGATTTTTCTAATTATCAAATCCAAGCCAGAATTGATTTGATGACCAAGGCCCAGTATCTACTTCAACAAAACACTTACATATTCTGGACCGATGGCAAGAGAATTTTAGCATATGACACTAGAAAAAGCCAGGAAGAAAAAAATGAAGAGTCCGTTCAGTTATTAAGAAAGATAGCTGACATAGAGATCGATGATTTTTCGATAACAACGAAAATCAAAGACACGTAGAAATGTTGGAATTCACCAGTTCCTTCGCCAGAGTCATTACATCTTGATGAAATCGAGGAAATGAATCTCAAAAACATCCAAGAAGGATAACAATAAAATACAACACGTGGAAGAATGACATCCAAGAAAGGAGCATTCAATTTTGGAGGTGACATAAAAAGAAGGAAATCTATTCACTATCCATAAATGTCCATAAACAAATAAGACAAAAGATGATGAAAGCATGATGGAAGCAACCATTAATGCATGAGAAACGTAGAAACAACCACAAAATTTGAAGACTATGTGGAAGCAACCATCAAGTCAACATTTATTTCGAGAAGGCTATGTGGAAGCAATCATTTAGCCAACATTAAAGTCATCATTATCAGGATACTGTGCGGATTTGAATTGTAAATAAATTAGAGTCTAAAATTTGTATTATAAATAGGCATTGTGATAGCCTAAAGAAGGAATCGAATCGGATCGGGAAAGGCATCAAAAAACTTTCTTTTGTATACTTACTCTCTTTCTCAAAAAACCATAAAAATCTTTCTTGATCATCTTTGTAAATTATCCCTATAAATTATCTTACTATCCTTTTGTGAAATAAAATTCTACGATATTAATATAGCCTTCCGTTGTGTATAATCCTCCCCCCTGTAATTGGTATCAGTAAGTATATATTTTAAATGTACCATTTTATCTTCTGTTTTAGAAAACTTTTCTTTCCAATGTTCTATAAGGGTTTTATAGGATTGGAAGTCATATTTTTCTTGTTTTTTAAGATTTTCTCTTTTTTGTTTTTCTTTTTTATTATAAGTTGAAGATGACTCTTCCGAAGAATCTTCATCTTCATCAGATAAAGTTAATATTACATTACTATTACCATAATATAAAGGACCTAAATCTAAATCTGATTCTATATTTTTATTAATAATAACTTGATCTAATTTATTAGTAACATCTGATAAAAGTTCTTTAGATTTATTGTTCAAGTCTAAATCTGTTACTTCTCCTATATTATCTACTTTTTCTTCTATTTTACTAACTTTATTATATAATTTATTAAAATATATAGAAGTCATATCTATTAAACTATTGATACATTTACTAAGAGCCGAAACATTATTTTCATTCTTAGAGTCAATATGCATAGTATGGTTACAAGTTTCTTTATATAAACAATCCATTTCTTCCATGTTATTTATCTATGGTACCTAAAACCGTCTGTTATCTTAAACGTCTTCACTCAAACGCCTAACAACGTCCCACTCGGACTTCAACATCAACAAGAAGACAGAATCACAGATATATGAGTTTTAAGATAAACAGTGAAATAAACAAAATTAAAAATAAAAGATAGAAACTTACAATGAGTACTACGATATTATAACTCCAGAAATCGTTACTCCGGGGCTCCTCTGATACCAATTAGGGGGGGAGGGTTATATACAACGGAATATATTCCTCATAACATAAATGGTACACTAATAAAAAAGGATTTATTACTCCGAGGACTTATCATATACCATATAGGGTAGATGATTTAAATAAAAGAAATGGTAAACTAAAAAAAGAAGATAAATATCCCCTAAATGAACCTAAAAAATCTGAATAACCCTATCAAAATTCAAAAATTTCCCAAAACCAACCTAATTCTTTTATGACTCACATTTTAATTTGGTCTTTATACTTTAAAATATTTTAGTTCTTAAATTTTAAAAATTATATCAATCGAGTTTTTTTTAACTAAAATTATTAATATCACTATTGAGTAATACATCAAATCCTAGGTGGAATAATTTATAATTAAAAAATTAACCATAAATTAACATTAAAAAAACAAGTTGAATTAAAAAAAGAAAAGAAAAAACGACAAATCTCCTTGTAATTTTGATATCGTTGGTTCTTTAATTTTAGGCTTTTCGGGTTTAACAACTCTCCAAAGTTGTCCTTTTTTTTATTTATAGTTTATAGTTTTAATTTGGTTTTGATTTTTCATGTTTTTACTATAGTTTATGTGGTAAAGTTTTACCGTTTTGCCCTTCTTTTTTACTTTTAACCTTTTTTTTACTTTAACTTTAACGTTTACTTTTTATTTTTATTTTTAAATTATTCTATATGTCAACGGTAAAATTAACAATTTTAGTAATGAAATAACTTGATTAATATAATCTCTAAGACTAGAATGTGATTAGAACGTTTCAAAGTTTAAGAATCAATTTAAAATGTGAGTAATAGTTTAGGAACATTTGGTGCAATTTACTCTAAAATTTATTTATTTCATAATTGAAATAAATCAAAATGGCAAAACAACTAAATAAAATGGCAAATGAAATGGATATTACGTGGAAAATAGGTTGAAATATTTTAATTAGATGGAAACTCGAGTGGAAATGAAAAAAAAAAAAAAGCCACGTGACATCCACAATTTAATAGGGTAATGGGTAAGATATTAAATATGGATAATAGTTGGGATTGGATGACTAATGATGTAATTTACCCTATATAATAATGAGATATGGGATAGTATAGTATGTGTTTTTTAAAACCTTAATTTCATTATAGGTTATTATTATCATAATAAACTTTCGAATTGTACTAATAATACAAAAAAATATTATTATAGATTTAATATATTAATATATCACATTTAAATAATATTTCTACTATAATAAAATATCAATAAAAAAATTTATTACGCAGATTTGGACCATGTAAAAGTTATTTGTTATATTCAAAATAAAAATATTTGTAACTTGTAAAACTTAAAATAATTTGAATCCATCTAATTCCACTCAATGCAAATCGATTGAAATATTAAATAATTCGAACTCAAGAAAATTTAAATTCGAAATGACTCGAGCTTAAGATAATCTAATTTTAAAATTATCTAAATTCGAACTTATTTAAATCCGAAATAATCTGAAAATTCAATATAAACACATCCAAACCCACCTATTCATCAAGTTAATTATACTTATTTCTAGAACAAGCACCCTAGTGTTATTTCAAGTATTAACCACAGTTCAACTTGGATGAGATCGGTTGTTTGACTAAATGATGGGTATAATTTATTTATAATTCTTCTAGAAATCCTTTGTGCTTCATGAGATTCATCCAATTAAAGTAAACCACTTAAATGCATATTTTTATCATGTTGCTAATTCAACTTATAATTTTAAAATTAAATATAATAACTAGTGTCATAGTGAATTAAATGATATTATACGAATAATTAATTTAATTCTATCTTATACATTTACATAAAACAAGACTCGAATAAAAAAAATTTTGAGGAAGAAGCAAAACCTCATTAGCTTGCGGCATTAATTATTATTTTATTATTATTTTTGTATAAATACATAATCATTAATAATGTGTACATAAAAATTTGAAAGTAGTTTATAGTAAAAATATTAAATCAATTAATGTGTAAAAAAGTTCTAAGTTAAATTATTGATAAAGATTCTAGCCCATCCGGTAATTGTGATGACGATGATCATAGTAATGGTAGTAATATCTTTTAAGACCTGAATTGATTTGATTAAAATAGCGGCAAGTCTAGTTTACATTTGAACATGTTTTTCGTTCAAATGACAAGACTTTTGGTTAAGGCATTCCTAAAACCTTGACCGAGCTTTAAGGCCAAACCTTAATGATAGCATTTCAACAGGATGCATGATCATGATTTGGTCAAAACTATGATGTTTCCCTAGATTTTGGACTTTGTTTGATGATATTTCACTATAAAAAAGACACCAATTCTGATAAAACATGATATATTCATTCATTTATTAATCAATTCCATCACTCCCTCACCTTTCAAAGATGAAAAATTTGATTGTAATAATATTTGCGTTCCTTGTGTGTCAAGCTAACGCTTTCCGCCCAATCCTTCTTCTAGGCAACCAGAATCTGATAGAGAGAACTTGCAAGCAAACACCCTTCTATGATCTTTGCATTTGGTCCCTCAAATCAAACCCCGAAAGCCGCGACGCCAGCGTGAAGAAGCTAGCTCAGATCATGGTGGATTCACTCAAAACTAAAGCGACTGAGACACTTGATCTAATCGACGAGCTACTACAGGATGGACTTGCCCTTGACCCTGAAATGCAGAAGGCCTTAACATCTTGCGCTGAACGCTATAACGTGATTATAAGGGGAGATGTACCTGAGATCAACAAAGCTCTCAAGACGGGTGACTACAAGTTTGCAGCGAAAGGCGCCAATGATGCAGCCATAGAGGCCAATTCTTGTGAAATAGAGTTCCCTACTAAATCACCGCTGACTGATATGAACAAAGTGGTGCATGATGTATCCGTCGTTGCGGCTTCCATTGTCAAGATAATACAAACTAAGTTTTCCTTTTGATGTGATCAAGATGATTCCAATCTTGTTCTTTTATCCTTATCGATGAAATAAATTTTATTTATTTTATTAGTACGCAATTTTCTTCCACTTCTGATTTTAGTTGACTTTCATTGCTCTCAGTAATCAGTTTCCCATGATTTGAATTACGGTGACAAATAACAATAGTGATGTTAGTGACAGATCTAAAATTGTGCAGAGATTGTGCATCAAAGTGGTTTATGTCTCATCGTTTGATTTTTGTAATCTGACAGCCAAAATGCTATCAAGTGGATTAAAGCTTGTGGAAATGTTCCTGGAGCTACACTTAGTTGTCTGCTTCCGTATTTAGTTAATACCTGCTATCGAGAATTGGGTGTTGAAAGCTGTCCCCAGAGAAGCAAATAGTGCGACCGGCAGCTTGGCTAAGGCTGCTCTATCCATCAGCAACCATTTTTCTTTATGTATGATTCAGGGGGTGAGGCTGATTCTTGTCTACTGATGTTTGTCTTGTTTCTTTTCTGAATAAATTCTATGAGGTTTAAATTATAGACAAACAATTACCTGATTTAAAATTTTCAATGCAACCATGTACACTGTTAGTATTTTTTGTCAAGTTTTATATGATTTTTCAAAAACAGGTATACTAAGTTGAAAAATTAATTATCAAAAAGGAAAATAAAGATTAAATATCAAATTATATAAAAGTATAAAAATTAACAGCTTATTTTACCATTAATAATATAGCCAATGAAATAAAACTATGAGTAATTTGAAAAAGACCAGGTTAATTTTGAATAATTTTTAAATCTCATTACAAATTTTGAATTTTTTATTATTTGTATGAAAAAATAAATTTATTTTTTAAAATATAAAATTATGAGTAAATTAGAAAAAAATACCACTACATTAAATGTATTGCACGAGATAAAATATTAGTCATCTATATATATATATATATATATTTAATCTTTTGACTATACATCAACGGAGTCTCAACTGAATTGTGAAATTATAAAAAAAATCTATTATTTTTTATAAAGTAACAAATATTACTTTGAAAGTATTTTTATTTTTCTATATTTTTATATAAACTTTAAAAAAATACATAAATATGATAGGATTTAAACTCAATACATTATAATCATCGATACCTCAACTTTACCATTTAAATTGAAGCCACCATTGATTTTTATATTGTTTTTTTTTTTATATAAATTTGTTACATATCCAATAAACTAAAATCAAAATATTTCTAGACTTAGATAAATAAGGTGGAACTTAAACCTAGATCATAATATATACCCAATCAATTAAAATCAAAATATATTTAGACCAAAATAAAATTGAACAAGGCCCACACATATGATTGAGTTAAAATCGGAATATATCCAAAATAATCTAAAAGATCCACGTGTAACATTTAAGCATGATGAGACTCGGACCTTGACTATCAAAATCTCAATATCTCAACATTATTAGCACAACCAAAATATCATTGGCTATCCACTCTCTTATGTTCAATGTCCAAGTAATTCGACCTTTAATTTTTGTCTATTTTCTTAATTATTTATACTATTATTTAGTCTATGATTGAGTTAGTATCATGAATCAATTGGGTATCAATTCAATTAGAGAGATTACAAAAATGTCATTTCGTATTTAAAATAAGTTATATTTTTTTAGGTTACTTTAGTCTTTTATTTAAAAAAAGTAAAAAAAAAACTATGTATAAAAAGATATTTGAACCAACATTAATTGCATTGATAAAATCTTAAATTTATCACTCAATCAAAATTTTTTTTTATACATTTTAATTTTATTATGCATACTGCGTGCCTCCAAGCAATCATCATGGCTGAGGAGATGGGGTTCCAAGAAATCTGCGTGGAAGGGGATTCATTAACCATTATAAAAAAAGTTACTTCGCTGGAAGATGATAGATCAAGAATTAGTAATAATCAAGGAAATAAGGGGCAGATTACCCAAATTTCGAACATCAAGTTTTAGATACATACCCAGAGAAGCTAACAGAGCCGCGCATGAAATGGCTAGAGAAGGAAATAAATACGATGAACCCAGATATTGGGTTGAGGAAGCTCCGACGCCGGTGATAAGACTAGTAGACCAAGAAAAAGGATGAGAAGGAGGTAAGGTTTTGGGAGTCCGGACGAGAAAGGAAGCGATAGGTCCGAATAACTCTTTTTCTGTTCAAGAAATGGAGAAAACAAGAAGAGATATCCGAAGGAATCAGTTTCTTGATAACTGGTAGAGATGGATACAGATGGAAGGAAGCAAGTGATGATAGCCAAGTTAATGAGTAGCGTCGTTTCAATTTCCATTTGATTTTTGTTTATTTTGTCTTTATTGCTTAATGCTCTTTTCAAAATTTATGGCACCGTTGAAGGGGCCAATAGGATTAGGAAACTGTTTTAAATTTTCATTTCCAAAGCATTAGTTGGAGGCTATTATCCTATCAATAAAAATACCAGTCAGCATTTTCAAAAAAAATAAAATTATTATGCATTTTAAATTTTCATTTCCAAAGCATTAACTGGAGGCTATTATCCTATCAATAAAAATACCAGTCAGCATTTTCAAAAAAAATAAAATTATTATGCATACTTTATTACATCCATCAGTTGTGTATCATTTAAACTATCAAAATAGTCACTTTTGTTTGTCTCATATTACATTTTGGTTACTCATGTTTAAAATGTTACGTTTTAGTCACTTACGTTGTCGTGTTACAACATTTTAGTCACTAAGCGTTAATTGTCGTTAACAGGGTAATGGTAAGCTGACGTGACACGTTAAATCATCATTTCAGACGAAAAATTTAGGTTAAATTATATAATTGGTCCCTATATTTTTTTCATTTTGAGCGATTTAATTTTTTTCTTTTATATTTTTTTTGAACTTTCCTTCTTTTTTTCATTCTCTTCTCCTTCTCCCTATGTTTTCCTCCCCTATTCATTTCTTTTAATGTAGTTATTTTATATTTTTTATTTGTTAAAAGTAGTTTCTATACTTTTATTTTTTTGGAACAATTTATTTATTTTTTATTTTCCTTTTCTTCTTCCCCTTTATTTTTTTCTCTCTTCTCATATTCTTCACTACAAAAATATAATATTTGCCCACAAAAAAAAAACCAAACTCCTTGTGTCTTTCACATGATTCCTAAATTAAATTTCACTCAAAATCGAATATCAATCATTCTTAATTAATTCTCAATTTGAATATAACCTACTTTGAAACTAAAATTGGATCTAACTAATCAATATAAAAACATATTCTTAATCAAATCTAAACATTTGAATTCTTTATATTCAAAACAAATTTTTTCCGTTTCCAAACTTTTACAGAATCGCGTAGATTATTCCATTCCTTTTCTTTTATTTCTGACAAATAAAATTAAGTAAATGATAAAATTAATCTAAACCTTCTTGGATATTCTCAAGCAAGCTTGATTGGAAGCCAAACATGGATGAACCGAATAGAGAAAGGGAGCATGAGACAAAATTGGTTTGGGTAAAGTTGAGGGTAAGTTTCGTACGGTGGTCATTTTAGTCATTGAAAGTGTAGAGCTCGTTTGAAGAATCCGTGAAACATTGTTTCGAGAGAGCGAGAATGTTGTAGGTAAGATAGATAAGGTGGTCGTGAGGATTGGTTAGGAGGTTAAGGGAACGGGCTTAGGAAACCTTGTTAAGGGTGAACTATCATAAGTCACGACTGGTAAGGTCTTCGAGTGAGGCGAGCTTGTGGACTAGGTCATTGAGAGATCCAAATTGATTTATTAAAGCGATAATGGACGACGAGGGTGTAACGACCTCAAAAGTATGGATATTGAAAAATGAGTTATCGGGTCTCTATTTTTAGTAAACGGACTCATAAAATATTTATTAAAAATATTTACAAAGTTAGTTGTGTGTTTAATAAGGTTTTATTTAGGTGAATTTGATTTAATTAGAAGTATTTGAGAAAAAGGATCAAATTGAAAAAGGTGCAAAAGTTTGATTATAGATTAAAAGAAAATATAAAGGACTAAAAAGGCAATTATGCCATTTTTAAATGTTGAGGCTAAAAAAAAAAAAAAAAAAAAAAAAAATCCTAGATTTTTTGGTTAAAAACGTGTATATGGATATAGATGTATATAAAGTATATTATTATATTATTATATTTTATTATTATATATATATAGATTAAAGGAAAGAAAGATATAGAAACAGAGAAGCAAAAAAAACAGAGAGCAAACGTGAAGTGAAGGAAGAAAAGAGAAAAAAGAAGAAGAAAAGGAAAAATAGAAAGTTTGAAGCTTGGAGTTTAATAGGTAAGTTAATTTAGCCCTTTTCTTCTAATTTTGATGTTTTATAAGTTTTAGAACAAAGTTTTGTTGAATTAAGTTGAAATTCTGGAAATTCTTAGATTTTTGAACATGAGTTATGTGAATCAAATTGATGAATTAGGGGTTTAATTAATGGAATATCTAGTTAGAAATTGATTTTAAGGATTAAATTGTGAAAATGTTTGGAATTAAAGTCTATTACTGGAATTCTGATTCCCAAAGATTATAAAGTTGTTTAAAGTGATAGAATAAGGTGTTTATTGAGAAAAATCAGCTCAATTGAGAAGTTAATTGAGCAGGGACGAAATTATCATTTATTGAAAGCTTAAGGAAAAAATGGTAATAAACAGTTTGCACTAAAACAGTTTGGACAGCAGCAGTAGACTAGTTTTGAAAAATCACTAAAAATCGTATAAGTGGAATTAGAAGCTGAATGAGATATGAAATTAAAGCTTATTGAGTCTAGTTTCATATGAAAGAAACAGGGAAAGCAAAGGAATTCTGTAATTTGAGATATTTATATTTTTGTAAGACTGGTTTAGAGGAATTTCAGGATCCCTGTTCTGAATTTGAAAAATCATAACAAATTGAAGAAAAATAATTAGAGGCTTAACTTTATATGTTTAGAATCCTGAATGAGTCTATTTTCAAATGAAATAAATAAGAAGGTCATATGAATTCTGTACGAAGAGTAATTTGATTCGTAGTGAAGAGAGGTCAGAACAGTCAAACAGTAAAACAGGGGAAACTTTAAGAATAATCTGGTATTGATTGGCCATACCAAAAATTCTGGAAAAATTATAGTAAAAGATATATGAGTCTAGTTTCAAGGAAAATTAACGGTTCTTCATTTGGAGTTCTGTAGCTCGAGAAATAAATAATTTAGTGACTATGACACAAAAGGACAGCTTTGAATAAGTTTATGAGTAAATGATTAAATTGAAATGTGAGCAATAGTAAGAAAGCATGAATTTATCATAAAATACATGTTTATTTTATTAAATATTACAGGAAATTATTTGATTATTTTTAACATATAAATGTTATATGTTTATATGAAATTAAAGAAAAGAAAAGGAAGGAGAGGACCGAATCGAAGGAAAAGGAAAAGAGAAGGTTAAGGAGTGAAGGAAGAAGAATTCATATCACCTCAATCTTTTATTGTAAGTACTACAAGAATTTTAAATTATTGTTATTTATCCTTTTGAAATATTTATGTGAATTATTTAAATACATGAGATTCAATTTTAATGCCCAAGTAGACGAAATTAGAACTACTCGGGATATTAGTGGCATGCCATTAAGGAACTTTAGCGCTCTCTCGATATTAGCACGTTGGTGCTCTCGATATTAGCACGTTGGTGCTCTCGATATTAGCACGTTGGTGCTCTCACGATTATTAGCACGTCAGTGCTCTCTGATTATTAGCACATTGGTGCTCTCTGTTCACTTGTGCATCATAATGCACCTCTGTATATGTTCCGTATATCCGATGTGTTCTATAAAGTCTACTTTGGGCTAAGAATTGAAACGAGGACAAAGTGAATTACTGATGTGTTAAGGTAAGATTTATACCTTACAAAAGATAAGTTAAATTTTATTAAAGCAAGGCATACATGAAGAAACTTATATGTGAGAAAATATGCAATAATTGATTGAGTTAAAATATTCTATTATGATTGCTTATTTAATTATTCTTGTGGTGCTTACTAAGCCTTCACGACTTAACGCGTTTATTTTAACGCGTAGGTACAATTAGACTAAGAGAAAAGTCCAACTAAAAGATCGCTCATCTCATCACATCCTCAAGGGCTTCAAAGGTAGTTACTATATTTTGTATTAAAATGGCATGTACATATATAGTTCAAATGTGTTCCTACGTGATAGGGACTAAAATATAGATTCTTGAAATTTTATCTATTTTCAGTTATTTGAAGTATTTTAGTATATATGGAATGAATTAATAAACAATAAATATGTTAGCAAAAATGGTTGGTAAGTTAAAATATTATATTCAAATGTTTTAATTAGACAGTATCTGGCCATAATTGTTTTGGCACCAAATGTAATAGTCTTATACCGGGTTGCATAATTGAACCGGGTATAGGGGTATTACAGAGGGTTTATAATTGTGGGGTGAGAATATGCGAAGTAAGTTTTATTTTGGTTTCAACTTTTGCCTTTTCTTTTTTTCATAAACATAAAAAGGTTTTAACAAATGTAAAATATAGAAAAACTACGTTAAAAAATGTAGAGAAGGGAGGAAAACGGGGGATAAGCAGAAGAGAATGGAAAAAAAAAGTTAAAAGATCATAAAAGAAAATAAATTAAATTGCTCAAAATGAAAAAATATGAGGACCAATTGTATAATTTAACCTAAAATTTTTATTTGAAATGATGACTTAAGCGGAAATTAACGGCTTAGTAACTAAAATGTTATAACACGTTAAGATAAGTGACTAAAATGTAACCTAAGGTAAACAAAAATGGCTATTTTAGTAGTTTACATGTAACACCCTAAAATTTTAATTTTTGATTTCGTGTATATGTGACACACAATGTCCATATGCTTCAGTGGTTATGTGTTCTAGGTGTGTGTGAGAGGTCCCAAGTTCAAGCCTTACTTGGGCAAATTTTGGTTTTTTTTTATAAATAAAGCATTAACCTTGTGCAAAAGGCTTAAGTTCAATTGTTGGTAAGTTTATATCAGAATGGGTCTGCTAGTCTGGTGGTTAAGTGAAGTGTTAGAGTGTTGGAGGTCCTGTGTTTAATTCTTTGTGATGGAGTGGAGACAATATTTTTCCTCCAATTTCAGGTAAGAGTTGTATTGGGGAAAAATTTTGAGTAGTTGTGTTTTAGTGGGTTAATAGGGAGTGATTTTAGAAGATAATTGGGGAGAGGTTATCAGAAAATAATTTGATTATCTTTTTGTTGCAAAAAAAAAAAGTAAAGTTTTGGTTTTTTCTCCAATTCCCCTAAACTTTTTCTGATGTTTTCTTCTTCTTCTTATTTTCCCTCTTCTGCAGTTTCTTTCCCCTAGTTGCTGCTGAAATTTCCATTATTTTTTCCCCTTCTGTTTTTTTTTCCAATTGATTCAATTGTTCATCGTTGGTTGTGCATGTTCAGTAAGTAACGATTTTGTCTATTGTTAATCGTTCTTGGTGAATCTCTAAAAGGGGGATTCCTCTTTGGTATTTAGGAGTTAATCAAGGGGCTAGTAGTTTTGAATCGACGTTGTGATTGTGCAAAGTCGTGGTTACTCAAGCGAAGTAAAGGTTTTGCTAGGTTTTTAGTCGAGTTCCTTCCGAAATTGGTTGATTAAAAACGAATTAAGTGATTAATCTGGAGATATGTTGGTCGATTTTTAGGTTCTGGAGGCTTAGGAGTGCTTACGCATCAGAAAAGATACCAGATGTGTACCCGAAACATAGAAAACAGGATTCGATGAAAAGTTGAAATTGCTTGCTGTCGATAAATAAGAGAAATAAGAGAAAATGATGCGAAAAATTGTAGAGAAAGGAAATAAGGGTGTTATAAACTTGGAAATCAACATTTTGCACTAAAATAGTTTTGGACAGCAGTAGTAGTCTAAATTTGAAAATTCATCAAAAATATTGGGAATTGAGTTAGAGGTTAAATAAAATATTAAACTAAATTTTGTTGAGTCTAGTTTTTCATGGAAGAAACGGTGTAAGCAATGGAATTGTAAATCATGAGATATAATAAATTTTGTGAGACAATGTCAGAATGATTTTGGGTTCCCCTATTCTGACTTGGGAAAAAAATCAAAAATTGTAAAAAAATAATTAGGGGCTTAAATTTATATTTTTAAATCCTTAATGAGTCTATTTTCAAGGGAAATAAATGGAAACATCATGTAAATTTCGTACTTAGAGATAAATAATTTTTAGTAAGAAAATGATGAAGCTGTCAAACAGTAGAATAGGGATAACTTTAAAGATTTTACTGTACTTATTTGATAAACTATAAATTCTGAAAATTTTATGGTAGAAATATATTTGAGTCTAGTTTTAAAAACATCAAGCGGATCTTAATTTGGAATTCTGTAGCTCAAGATATAAATAATTTAGTGATAATGACTCAAGTAGACAACTTTGAATGAACATATAAGTAAATAGTGAAAACATATATGAGTATTGAGCTAGCATGGGTTACTTTAAAAATGGATCACACGACCAAGGCCAATTTGGGCGAGTGGGCCATACAGGCAGATCACATAGGCGTGTGGGCCCATTTTTACCGAAATGTTTTTAAGGTTGCACGGGTTACCCAAGTCGACTGTGAACCTACTGTAGGGTCGGTAAGCGCTACTTGGACCCCTAAATGTGTGAAATTGACTGAATGATATCTGCACTGGGCATGTTAATATCTTTTAGAATATATGTACTGAAATTCCATAATATCATGTCATCCATTGTGTGTTGTGTTGCATTGCATTGGGTTGGGGGTTGTTATTCAGAGGAAGTGTACTGAAAGGCTTTAAACCTAATTTACTGGCAGCTCAGCTGCAAACTGTATTGTGCCACATTCGGTACTACTTGGAGTGTAGGGATGGGTAGGTTGATTATATCTCCACATGGAGTGTAGGGTTGGACGAAGATGGTGTGTAGAGGCTGGTTGGGTAGGATTTTGCTCTTTGCATAATCATATCGCGCTCGAGCGTCTTGTGATGGGCTAAGGCCCAAATCACATCACTTGATCTTGAAAAGGGCTTAGGCCCAAGACTGTTAAACTGTGCATTGTGAATAATGACTGTTTGTTTGTTTTTGCAGGATTACACATTGAATTTACGTAAACTCACCCTTTTTGTTTAATGTGCACAGGTAATCCCAGACTTAGACAGATCGGTACGACAGAAGACTCAACTGTGACCACAATAATTTTTAGACTTCATGGTTTTCAATTTACAATTTATGATTTGATTATTATTGATTATTTGGGTTGTAATTTAAGGGCCCTCTGGGACTTTGGTTTTAAATTTGGGTTTTTATTTATTTATTTATTTTACTTTATGGACTTATAGCTGCTGGTCGTAGGAAATTCAGTTTTCAAAAAGTTAAAGTAATTTCTAAACGCATGATCACCTAGACTGTTTTATTAAAGCTTTCGCAACGAGGGATGTTTCAAAACAAATGTTTTAAATGAATAAAGACGACTTCCTAAGTCCTAACAAAGGTTTACTAAAGATAATAAAATGGAATGTTTTCATCGTAACAACGAGATTTCAAAAACACTATCGTGTAACATTGCTAGATACGGCCATAACATCTAGGTCGGGTTTGGGGTAATGTTCATTACCCATTGCATATCTATACATTTTAATTTTATCATTTTTTGTAAGTTACTTTTTTTTTGAAATCAAACTGGGGATATTTTTATTTAAACAAAATAAACCAAATAACTGAGGAGTCTTACAATAACCAATGGGAAAATGTTCTAAAAACAAACTGAAATCAAAACATCAAGAAATCAATAGAATACTCTAGAATGAAAGTAAGTAAAATGAAATAAATAAAGAAAAAGAGCTTTGAAATCCCTGTATACCTTTAATGGCCTGTCTCTAACTTTACCCAGCTTCATTAGTAACTTTTCGATTTTTGTTAGATTTGACGATCTGAGAGATTTTGATCAGATTAGATGAATGGCCTCTCAACTCTCTTCTCCTCTTCTTCCCTCATCTTTGCTTTAGTCTGGTTCTCGTGGTCGTTTCATTTTCAATTGCCTTTTAGCGTAGAAAGGTACCTCTCCAAGCAGGTAAATCATTTCCTTTTTTTTTTAGACTTGTTGTAGCAATGATTTGGGCTAATTGATTAGCCGATCTCGGGACAAAATGAAAAGTAATTGACTGAAATCTTTCTTTTGCCTTTTAGATGTTTTTGATATGTACACTGATTCGTGATTTATCCACCGATTTTGCCATATATTTACTGATGATGGATTTGGAGTCTCCTTCCACAATATCATCTGTGAAACCCATATCTATTCATGTGAGGAAACTTCGAAACAAGTAATGGCTTCCACATCCATGCCTACCGCTGTATGGAGGTAAGATTTGGAAATCTTGATTTCTCCATTACCATTTCTCGCCACTATCACTAATGCTGATTTGTAACTTATACCGTCGAAAGAGGCATCAAAGTTGATTTTGATGGTCGGGTTCTCAGGCGCTTTCCACTTTTCATTTTCCCTAATATTATTAGGCTTTCTCTCGATCAAACTGTCAATTTTACCAATGAAATGTTTGACATAAATTGCTGCTTCTTTTCCTGAATAAGATTTCTTTTCATGTAAATTTATGTTTCTGTCCGACCAAAGCACCCATATTCTATAGACAAATATGTGGCGTTAAGGTTCTAAACATCTGCTAAAAATCCATATGAGCCATTCAAGACAGTTTGTTAATTCGTTTTGACCTATACATTCGAAATTTAAATTCTTCCATAATTCTGCTGCTACAAGGCATTCAACAAAGACGTGCCAAAGGTTCTCTACACCCACTTTGCACTTGGGGCACTTATTGCTATAGACCACTCTCCTGTTATTCAAATTGACCATTGTAGGAATATAGTTCCACGACACCCTCCAAATCATGATCTTTATTTTGTTAGGGATTTGAAGTTCCCAAAGTTGTTTGTAAAATTGTATGGTTGTATTTTGTGTAGTAGTAGATCTTGTTGTATTATTCTGGGTTTGTAATAGTTTATAGGCACTGCGGACTATGAATTTACCCGAAGCCTCACCTTGCCAGATGATCATATTAGCATGCCCGTCTCTTGCTAGTGGGATTCGCAAGATTCTTCCCACATCGTTCGCCTCGAAGGTATTACGAATATGCTCTTCCCTCTATTTTCTATTGGCATCATCAATTAAAGATGCAACAGTAGTAATATTTGCGTTAGAAATTCGATGATGGACTCTATAATTATCTACCCCGTGCAACCACTGATGCGTTATTGAAAGCACAAAAAATATCCTATTCCCTACAAAATAATGAAAAAGAACAATAAAGGGGAAGTAGGTCGATTCCTCAGGAACCGGATTATACGAATGCTTGTTTCTCGAAATCCTGGGCAGAATCGTGCCAAAGAAAACCTGCGTTCCTAAAAAAATAAAAATAATAGAATTAAAAGTTTTGATTTGGAAACGAAAATAAAATAAAAATAGAATTGAGAAGTCAAATTGGAATTGCGAAAATTAAAAATAGGAAATAAAGTTGAGATAAGGAAATTCTTATGGGGAGATTCCAGCCTCCGGTTGCCTCGATCCTCCTTGGGTTCAATCCTTGGCTTTTAGATGATCCTTCTCAAACCGAATAAGCCAGTTATAGAGGAAGAGGACGCCTATGACCACCAGCTCCAAGGATTTAGACTTCGATTTGGTGGAACCTGACTCTAGCCAACAATCGCTCTTGTGGGATCATCTTATGCTAGATCAACGTTTCTCAATGGCGAATCCCACGCCATTTTGTCTCTTGGGCTCGCCAACCTCTGACGCAGTAAGCTAACGAACCAACTGTGCAACCTTCTCAAAATATACAAAGCGGTCGTTCCTTGCACACGTTGAAAAGATTACTTTTTAAGGGACATGGACGGAAGCGTCAGCCCCGTAATGCGGAGAAACGATGAATACCCTGTTGAGAAGGCTGAGTACGGATTCTAAACCTCAAGAACCCTTTTGGGGGATTTTTGATGACCTTTGGCTAGATTGGTTTAGTGGCTCATGATTTTGGTGTAAAAGAAAATAATTATAAAAATGGAAAAGGGAATTTTATTGAAAGAAATATGGAAAGAACAAAAGCCTAGACTTTTGAGGGGAGAGTGTTTACAGGAAAAGAATCAATCAAAACTGAGTCACTTCATCCCCTATTTATAGTGCTAAGATAGATAGACTAGTCCTACTCAAATTCCTAAAGATAATTACAAATAATCAAAGATAAATAAAGATAAATAAAATAAATCCTAAAATTAAATAATCCTTAATAATTATCTTAATATTAATTATCCTAATATAATCAAAACAGAGTTTGATAGAATAAAATCTCTTCTTTTTGCATTTCAATCCTTGTGTTCTCCATGATTGCACTTTTGGCACCAACTTTTCCCTATGTCGCACATTGGCCCATTTTATCTTTAATTTCACGCTTTTGGCCCTTAATTTCGCTTTTGCCTCTAATTTAGTCCCTATAAGATAAAAGACCATAAATAGCCCAAATTAGTAGAATCATACTCAAAATAAATATGCAATTAGCACATAAAAATATGACATTCTAGAGTATTATCAACCACGCATCCTCATTAATTAGAATACTTTTGCCTGTACCAACTCTCCAACCCAATCCTTCTTTAAAGAGACCTTTTGCTGCCCAAATACTTTTCCACGTGTGTGATGGTATGCGACCGAACTCAGCTTGTAAAAAATTAGTTGATGGATAATATTTGGCTTTTAAAACTTGTGCTAACAACGATTCTGGTTGATCAATTAACATCCATCCTTACTTCGCGATGAGGGCCATATTAAATTTGGCCAGATTCCTAAAACCCAACCCTTTTTCTTGTTTTAATTCACAAATTTTCTTCTAACTACACCAATGTATCCCTTTTTGTCCATGACCTTTCTGCCACCAATACTTAACTGTAATTGATTCAATTTCTTCACACAGAGTTCTTGGTAGTAGAAAACACATCATAGAGTAGGTAGGAATCACTTGCAAGACTGATTTTATAAAGACTTCCTTTCCTCATTGAGACAGAAATCTTAAGCTCTAGCCATCGATTCACTTTTTGATTCTGTCTTTTAGATTTTGAAAAGAGGTTTTTTTTCTCTTCCCAATCAAGTTAGGAAGACCAAGGTACTTTTCAATGTCGTTCGATCTTCTCATTCCTAACAAGTTCGTGACCATTAGTCTATCAGTTTCTGTGGTAATAGTGCTAAAAAATATCATAGACTTTTCAAAATTCATACAATGCCCAGAACAAAATTCATACTCTTTCAATATTCCTCTAATTTGTCGAGCTCCTAAAGACGTTGACTTACCAAATATAATGCAATCATGCGCTAAGAGGAGGTGTGAAATCTGTGGGCCTCAACCTACTTGCCTTTAAAGCTTTAATCTCCCTCTTTTTTAAACTCAAATGCATAAGGGACAATAGACCCTCGTTGCAAATTAAGAATAGGGGCTAAGAGGGTCCCCTTGACTGAGTCCTCTCATTGGCCTAAAACGATTTCTTTTATTTCCATTTAGAAGAATTGAGTGAGAGACCGTCGAAATACATTTCATTATAAAAGTCACCCAAGATTGTGCAAAACCCATTCGCTCCATCATAACCCTAAGGAATTCTCATTTGACCCTGTCATAAGCTTTACTCATATCAAGTTTGAGTGCCATATACCCTTTTTTTCCACCCTTTTATTCTTCAGAGTATGCAAAATCTCATAGGCTACTAGTATATTATCAGTAATTAGTCGGCCTGGAACAAAGGCACTTTATGCTTTATCAATACATGCTTCCAAAACATGTTGAAATCTACTAGCTACTACCTTAGCTATTATTTTGTATAGGACATTGCATAGGCTAATAGGCCTAAAAATTGTTATATCTATGGGATATATAGGAAGTTTTGGGAATCAAAACAATGTTCATGACATTAAAACTCTCTAAATCACGACCTTGATTTAAAATTTCTAAACAAAAAAAGGTTACCTCAGTCCTAATTATGTGCCAATATTTTTGGAAGAAAATTGCTGGGAAGCCGTCGTCTCCAAGAGCCTTTGTAGGACCCATTCCCTGCAAAGCTGTCCAAATTTCTTCAGCATTGTATTCAACTGTGGGTTGTGAATTTATATTTTCAGTTATGCATCTCTCAACTCGTTGTAAAATCGGTTCAGTGTTGCTTATTCCTCTCGACGTGAACAATTCTTGAAAATAATTTTTTGCGATTATTGCCATCCCGTTCTCATCATCAACTTTTTCCCTATTTTTATTTCGCAAGCTACTAATAACATTAGTCCTATTCCGTTGAGTGGCCCACTTATGAAAAAAATGCCGTGTTTCTATCCCCTGATTCAGCCAATTGACACGTGCTCTTTGCTTCCAGTAAGCTTCATCTTTATCAATTTCTAGATTAAGATGTATTTTTGTATCTATGATTTCAACCAAGTTCTCATCATTCCTATCCTCCTCCAACAAGCTTTCTAATTGTTTGCTTAACTTCTGCTTGACTCCCATTCTTCCTTTTCTTATTTGAATTGCCCATTGAAGAATTCTCTATTTTAAATTCTCAAATTTTTTCGGTAGTGACCCTGTAAGGTTTTCCCAAGAATCCACCACCATCTTCTCAAAAGAGCTTTCTAATAGCCACCATGCTTCGAACCGAAAGGAAGCCCTACGAATCTTTCTATTTTCTTTCTTTGTAAGAATAAGGAGAGGACAATGATCTGAATGTGAGTGGGGTAAATGCTGAATATGCGTATGTGGAAAAGCTGAAAACCACTCTGCATTCGCCACCCCTCTATCTAACCTTTCTCGTATGTTTGTTTCTAGTAGATTTCCCCGTTCCCATGTAAACCATAAACCCGAAAACCCTACATCCATTAGTTGGCACTCATCTAAGACAGTGCAGAAAGCCTCCATTCTCTTTTCATCTCTTGGCACCCTTCCTCTTTTCTCGAATGAGTATAAAATTTGGTTAAGATCTCAACAAATAATCTAGGGATGAGTCCGGATCCTTCCCAATTGTCACTCATCAATATTGCTCCAAAAATGTTATTTTGAGGGCATCTATGTCTTTTTATCTATATTATATATCTATTTACACTTATATTAAGTTTCTGAACGAGTTGATGTTACGAGTCAACTACGCATCAATTTAATTAAAAATTACTAAAATGCCCTTTTACATTCAAAGTAACAAGTATTAATACGAGTGTATTTTTTGTCTTTTATTTTTTTAATAAAAATAATACAATAATGAAATTTGAACTTGAGACACATGAATTTTAAACATTTAATTTAATCATTTCAACCAAAAACTCATTTGTTCTTAATATAAATTTTAGTTTTTTTTTTTTTTTCATCCATCAACTGAGTTGGTGTTACTTATCGATTGAGTCCCAACTCAGTTATAAAATTACCGAAAGTCCATTCATTTTATAAAATAACAAATATTATTTTGAATATATTTATAATTTTTAATATTTTGACAATTCTAAAATAAATAGACATACAAGGGAGATTATAAAATTTTAACCTAATTTTATAATTTCACTTGGCTTAGGCTACATTCAATCTTTTTTATGAATTTGATGCATAAATTTGCTAGTCTTCTATAATTTATAAATAATAAAATTTTAATAAATTCGGGTGAAAATATGTACATTTATATACAGGCAACTACCAAGTCATGTAGTCAAATTGATATGGCTTGGACTAAATAAAACTAAGGAGAAACAGCGCATAATATGTATCGACAAAAGGAGAGAAAGCCGATAGAGAGAGGGAAGAAACTGGGAACCAAAGTCTGATTCAGAGACCACAATTGAATTTTCCTTCTTCTTTCTTTCTCTCTTTGTTGCTTGATTACGTCCTTCCTTCCTCTTCTCTAATTCCTTCAATTGTTTCTTGGATATATAAATAAATTTTTTTATTTCATTCATTTTTATGCCCGACAAAAACAAAACCCAGAAAAAATGTCGATCAACATGAAAACCCTTACGCAAGCCCTGGCCAAAACAGCTGCGGTTATCGAGAAAACCGTACAAACAACTGTACAGGAGGTAACTGGTCCCAAAGCTCTCCAGGACTATGAGCTTCTTGACCAGATCGGCTCTGCAGGCCCAGGTCTTGCCTGGAAGTTGTACTCCGCCAAGGCGCGTGACGGAACGCGCCCCCACCAGTACCCCACGGTATGTGTTTGGCTGCTGGACAAGAAGGTTCTATCGGAGGCACGTGCGCGTGCGGGGCTTTCCAAGGTGGCCGAAGATTCTTTCTTGGATCTGATACGGGCCGATGCTGCGAAGCTGGTGAGGCTCAGGCATCCTGGAGTGGTCCACGTGGTGCAGGCTTTGGATGAGAATAAGAATGCGATGGCCATGGTTACGGAGCCTTTGTTTGCGTCGGTGGCTAATACACTTGGGAACGTCGAGAATGTTGCCCAGGTTCCTAAGGACCTTAAAGGGATGGTACGTGCTCTACTTTCTTTGTCCTGATTGAATTTGCATTTGGTTCAGTTTCAAAATTTTTTTTATTACTCCATTGCTTGGTATCAATTATTGGATGTTAAATAGTTATAGTTGATCCAAATCTGTGAATTGACCTCAGCAGACCGATTTGTGTACTACTAGGTAATACTGTAAATGTTCATATTCAGTAATGTACTTCTCTAGGATCTTGATCCATATGGAACGAGGCGATGAGGTTTTTCTCTGGCTGTCAAGCGCAGGCGTGGTTATCTAGTACTAAGGCTTCTAATTTTGGTCTTAGTTCTTTAGGATCAATTTTGTGCTTTATTGTGGAATTGGAGTAGCTTTAACCAATTTAGTGGAATTACTATAAATGGTGAATTATAGTTTCTACTAGATAATCTTAGCAATGTGCTTGCTTTTGTTCAATATCAACGGAGCTTTGTGAGTATCTGACCTTTTAAGAAGAACAGTTGCTAAAATTGAGGAATGGGCATTGTAGACTACAAGTTACAAATAACTCAGTTGCAAGTGTTGAAATTGTGGTTGCTTGGTGATCAAACACTGTTGCTATATTTACTATTTAGAGGCAAAAGGTGTCAGACAGCAAGGAAACTGGTTGGTGAAATTGTCTGCCCTGTAAAATAGTAGAGTTTAATCGGACAATTGCAGGAATTGGTTAGGTAAAAGGAAGCTATGTTGAGTAATGTGTTTGCTGAACTTACTGAGAAAATTTCAAAAAGCATGTATTTAAGTTTAACAACTTGTCAGTATTCTATGTTATTAAATCTGCAAATTGATGATAGAGAATAAAGATAGGGGAAGACTTACTAATATAGACCGGATTAGAGAAATCTTTAAGTTTTAGAAATCATAACTAACTTTTAAGAAAATGGTTAATCATAGTATTGAGGTTCTATAATCTGGTCTCATTTAGCCACACAGAAATTTCCCATACCTGTGATCACTATAAACCATTTAGTGAAGTATCGGATCAATGATCTAAGCAATTACTGATGTAACTTTTTCCTTGGACAATGAGTTCTTTGTTGTTATAAGCCCCATAAAGTGGTGCCCCTTGTTTGTTAAAAAAGTAAAACCTAATTATAGACCCTGGCTTCAAAAAGATGAAATCTTTTGTTTAAACAATTTATTGACGCACAATATTTTTAATTATTATTTTGAAGTATTATAGCTTGGGTTTCACCATGCTTGGCTGGAGTTTGACATGTATTTGGTGTGCCCAAATATGTGACTTACACTTGGTCTTCACTTTTATTTTTGGTCCAGAGGTCGCAACCTTAACCCATCCAATGGTATGTTGGAAAGTATAGAAATAGACAGATTACTGGAGTGTTGAGTAGTAAAACAATATTCTTATTTTCTCAGAGTGGACCAAGTAGAAAGTTAAAGTTGTAAGCTTAGGTGCTATTACTGCTATAACATATTTTGAAATTATTATCAGCTTACATTTTTAATGGTTTATAGGAATCACAAGTAAAAGTCATTGAAGTGGAATACATTAGAATCCGTTTGATTATTTGGAATTTAAGTGACGTTTTGAATGTAGTTTCAGTGTCCAATGATATACTTACCCTTTTAAGAACAAGTTCCCAATTAGGATAATGATAAATTTTAGTCCCTTTTACTATAATCTTCTTTAGTTTTGCTCTATTGTAACACATTGGAATGCTATCGAGTTATAGGTTGGAAGAAAGTTGACTCTCCTCTTGCTGTTGAACGTTGAATATGTTTGTCTTAGAATTGTCTTTGTATAAGAGTAAAACTTGTTCTTGAAAATTTCACTGGGAATGCTGAGTGCTTGAATTATCTGCTATCGTGTTATGTCTTAACCATCATGTCCTTTATAATTATAGCAAACTTAATGTGTGTTTGCTTCACAGGAAATGGGTTTGTTGGAGGTGAAGCATGGTTTGCTTCAGATTGCAGAAACCTTGGATTTTCTTCATAATAATGCACGTCTTATTCATTGCGCTATATCACCTGAGGTTACTTCTTTACCTCTTTTAATGTTTTAGTTTGTAAAAGTATTTTCCTGATTTCTACTAATATGGCTATTGATAATGCTTCAGGATCTTTGTTCCTTTTACAAAATTATTTGGATTTGTTGTTATAAAGAACTACTGGTGGTTTATGGCTGTCCTCATTGATTCATCCTCTTGTTCTTATTTTTTTTCCAAAACTTTTGTCTTTTTCATACTTAGTTAGTTTAGGCCTTCAGCACTTAGCTGCTTGTTTCACTTTTTATTGCCTCTTTTAATGAAATTTCCATTGTATAAAAGAGCTTATTTAGTGTGCAGTTTTTGACTGCCTGATAGGTTGCGGCGGATAACTGCTGTATAGGTTTGTCTAAATACTTTGTACTTTGCAGAATGTCCTGATTACATCGCATGGAGCTTGGAAGCTTGGTGGGTTTGGTTTTGCTATCTCAAAAGACCAGGCCTCTAGTGATTTGACTAATGTACAGGCCTTCCATTATTCTGTAAGTAAAGACTTTGATATTTTATGGGTTTAGCTCCAGTTGTCAGGGTGAGTGGAGTTGGGAAGAAATGCTACTCTTTCTTGCACTCAAAGAAAATTCAAGAATGTTTTTCATATTAATTCAAATATTTATACTTGACCACTGACATCAAAATATGGAACAAGTTAGCTATTCCAATGGATGCTGGCATGGAGGTTTGACCATGTATATGTGAGGAAAAACTTGGAATTTACCCATGTCAAGCACATCTCCGTTTCTAATCTAACTCACTCTCATGAATTAGTTATGTAGTCTGATACACTATTGATAATTTGCTTAACGTGGTGCTTTCTTTGTTAGGTGGCCTTAGCACGATGAATATGAATGTAGTGCGTTTTTATATTTTAATATGATTTCATAGAAGTCACATATGGCCATACATATTTATCATATTTATTACTATTTGTGCATCTTAGGAATGCCATTTTAACTCCTTTCTTTAGCACCTTGTTGGCTTTGCTGTCAATGTTTCTATCTCAAGTAAATTTTCTTTCTACCTTTTAGGCTTTGCTTTCTCATGTTTTTTATTTTGACTTGTTGGCTATGGTGCTTTATCTTCATAAATATAGTATACTTCTTATGTTAATTTATCTAGTCATTCGTCATTATGGATGGAGTTACCATGTTGCAGTAATGATCTGTATTTAGCTATTATATTCTGATTTCATGTGGTCTGTGCAGGAATATGATACTGAAGATTCTGTCATTCCTCTTCAGCCATCTTTGAATTACACTGCACCTGAATTGGTTCGTAGTAAAGCATCTTCAGCTGGATGTTCTTCTGACATTTTCAGCTTTGGATGCCTTGCCTACCATTTAATTGCTCGAAAGCCTTTGTTCGACTGTCACAACAATGTCAAGATGGTATTTACTAATTTATAATTTTATCCTTTTGAATTGATCCAAAATTTGCTTGATAAACAAGTATTACATGTGTTAGCTGCACCATTCTCCATCTAGACATAACATTTTGCTTTTTACCTTTTACCATGATTATGACAATTCAAGTATTAGGTTATCTTCTTTTATCTCCACAAATCTTGCATCAGGAAATAGGAATTAATATTATGATAGTCTAAGCTGCAATATTTGGTTTTTGAATGTTTTAGTCCTTTGGTCGACGTCAAAATTTTGCAATGAATATGATGAACCACAAATTCTATAAGTTTACCACCACATAGCTCAAACCAGCAATAGCCATACCAAAAATTTTGGAGGTGAAGCAGCACCTAAGTATACTAGTTTTTTGAAGGTTCCATTGGTGTCAAACCACTCCCTCTTACCACACATGTGATAGGGACATATTAGTGTGTCAATTAATATACTGTCTTCCTTGGTAATAAAAAGAACTAGACCATCTTCCTTGGAACATGAATATCTAAATATTAGCTTCACCCTCCAACTTACAATACTTCCACTTGTAATTGGGGAGGTTGCTAGTCGAGCCTTGAAATCTGGAGTGATTTCTATCTTTAGCCATTGTAAAGATAAGGGGAGAGGTTTCTATCTTAGCATACACAAAAATAAAGATTGTAAAGGTTATACATTGTCCTTGAAATATATCAATTTAAGTTAAGAGAATTGGGAACTCTTTGGCAAGTAAGGCTAAGGAAGAGGACATAGGCAAGTGAGGCCTGAGTTTTATGCATTTTGGTGTTGATTTTTCTCAATCCGTTTATCTTTGCAAAGATTTCAGACACCAATTCACCCCCTCTTGTGATCTTCCGATTATTTGACCTAACACAATAATCCATAATAAGCGGTAGATCTGCTAAATCAAGTATTTGTGTATGCCTTTTATTGATGGCACCCCACTGTACACTAATCCCATTATTTAAAACATTGCTAAAAGTATTAGAAATAAAAGAAAACCAAGTAATCACGACATCAACAATCAAACATTAAGAATAGAGAGTTTGATATTATGCACTTTATTACTAGTAAAGGTACAATTAATGAAAAAAAAAGTAAAAGAAATTAAATAGAATTTCAATTTTTATCTCTAGTCACTCACATGGGATACATATGTGCTCCCCACTTTCAGATGTTGCAATGCATCCAACATGCTGTCCATTTGTTCCCTCATGCAAATTAGAGAAGTATGCATCAAAGAGAGTTTTAAAGACATTGTAAATCAACAAGTGCAAATAAACATATCAAAAAGTATATCCCTTTGCACTTTGTGGCTACTAGCTCTATATCATTCATTCCCCCCCCCCTCCCTATTTGTCTTTTTAAATTTGTGTATAATAATACTGTAGTTAGCATATTAACATACTTCAGCTTCTCTGCTTTATGCTCTTTCTAGATCGGTTTTATAATACTAGTGGTTGATTGTAGTGTTTCTTTCCTGCAGTATATGAATACGTTGACATACTTGTCCAATGAAGCCTTCTCCTCGGTTCCACCAGAACTAATCCATGATTTACAGAGGATGCTCTCTGCAAATGAATCTATCAGGCCATCAGCATTGGATTTTACTGGTAATACTTGGATAATTTCAGTCTCTAGACCTTGTCATTTTTTATATGTCAAACAACAAAAAGAAAAGAAAAAACTATTTTCGAATGGCAGAGCTTGTTCTCCTTATGCAAGTCTGTTTAGAGTTAAACATTTTAAGATGGTGAGATTGGTTCCATCAGGTTTTTTTGGATTTTTTGAACCGTCCATCATAATTCATTTCGGCTTTTGGTTTTTCCATATTAATTTTTGATTTTTGATTTATTTTGACAAAATGAGCTTTGTTTTATGCCTTTTAGATATTATTTGGTAAAGTTTCAATTTTTATTATTATTAATATTTCTAAATTTTTTTTCAAGTAAATAACAAATAATCGATAACTTTTGTATGATATTTTAAAAAAAATTATATAGAACTTTTAAGTTATTTTCTCTATTTTAAATATAAAATCTTTAATTTTAGATCATAAACAATTAAAATTAATTATAAAAATAAAAAAATGGCATTTGCTTTGTTTGAGTTTGATGCATTATGTTTCTACTATTAATGAAACTGCTGCATGATGTATAAGTTTGATATGTAGTTAAATTAAAGCAAATGGCTTGAAGTGTTCTGTCAGTTCCACATAATTATTATTGGATTGGTGTTGAAACTCTGCTATTTGGATTAGTTTAATGGTTTTGAATTTGATGTAATGTATTTGCAGGTTCTCCATTTTTCCGGGATGATACTAGGTTGCGCGCTCTTCGTTTCCTCGACCACATGCTTGTATGCATTTTAATTTTTGCTTGTCTAACATATGCCCATCAAATGCAATCATCTAGGAGTAATTTGCTTGAAATAAGAGGGGGTTTGGTATAATGGAAAGTGATCACTTTTCTAGGAATTTAAGGTGGGAGAGTGATTCCCGCTTTCGGTATGTTAAAAATATTGACTTTCCTAGGACTGTAACTTTCCTTTGGGAATTACTTTCACTCAAACTTGATAATGGGATTCCTTTGAATAATAATGGATAATTAACTTTCCCATGTAGTTGGAAAGTGAGACTAAATTACCTTTTTTTTTAAATTTTTCTTATTTGTTTATTTTCATTGTGTTTGTACAGTACTTTTTCTAACTGTAAAATCAATGTAACTTTATTAGGATTTTACTTAGCACTTTCCCATGTATACCAAATGTTGTAATATTATGTTCTTGCCAATCACACTCCTAGGAATCACATTCGAATCTTAACATGTCAAAGTATCAAATGCCACTAAGTGCTATAAAATGCTAAATTCTTGGGTGATGATTTTTTTTTTTATTGCAGGAAAGAGATAACATGCAGAAGTCTGAGTTTTTAAAAGCTTTATCTGACATGTGGAAAGATTTTGACTCCCGTGTGTTGCGATATAAGGTTTGAGATTTTATTTTTCCTAACTGTTGCTTTCCTAAGTAAATTTTAGTTGTTAAAAGTGAGTCTTCCTCTAAAAATATTTAGAAATTAAGTGAGCAACATATTGTGATTTTCATATGCATTCTCCTTCCTTTCTCCCAGCTTCTTTCTCTCTCATGGGTGAGGCATTTGATATTCTTCAAGATTTTCAAGTGTCATCTGTCACCCTTTTTATTTTGTTGGTATTTTTAGTTCAGCGAGCTAGAGGAGTTGATACTAGTGATTCGGTTATATTATCTATAGCATTTTCCTGACGAAAACAAGTCAATTCATAATATTTTCTAAATGCAGGTACTTCCGCCGCTTTGTGCAGAACTAAGGAATTTGGTTATGCAGCCAATTATTCTGCCAATGGTTCTCACGATTGCCGAGTCACAGGTGCTTGTTTTTCTCTTAATCAGGTTTTGGCATATCAATAGAATGTTTTATTATTATTATTTGCAATTGGAATCCAAAAAGAATTGCTTGGAGATTGTGTTGGTCTTTGAAGTATCTTCATGCTAATCTTTCTTGATAGTTGTGAAACTAGGGATTCCTTTTGATATCTTCAGCCTGCTAGATATTTTCTGATTAAATGGCAGATTAACTTTATCTTTCTTAATTGAGCTCTGTTTCTATGATGTTACCTAACCTGACCACAATTAGCTTTATGTTTTCTCATTAGGTAATGTAGGGCAAGATATTGTCTCTTAGTTCATCTTCTATTCTCTGCTAACAAAATGTGAATGAAGTGATGTATCTAGTTGTAATCCTTAATACTCTTTATAGTTATATCTAGTATAATCATAGGTTTCTATCTTGTTTTGAGTAATGAACTGGTTACTTCTAATGATTTGTAGGATAAAAATGACTTTGAGCTAGTTACATTGCCAGCTCTTTTGCCTGTCCTGAGCAGTGCTGCAGGAGAGACCTTGTTGTTGCTGGTGAAGCGTGCGGAGCTTATTATCGACAAGGTATAACTTAAGTAGTATGCTCTCTAAAGAATGCTCTCAAGCGACAAAATTTTCTTTTCTTTTTTGTTCATTCAATAGAATCAGAGCATAGAGTGGTCTGGTTTTCTTTGTGAGTATGAACAAGTTGCTAATTTGTAGCATATTACATGATATGGCTAAAGGTGACGAATTAAATCTCTGTGGTTTGGAACAGTATTTAGTAACCTACTTTTCTGATTATTTTGGGTGCTCAATTGATTTTCAAGAAAGCCATTTTCAGTTGATGATACTGGTTGCTGCCTTTCATATTGTCTTTGTTGATTAGTCTTAACCCTGCAGTTCCTCCACATCAGTGATGTATGACAGCTAGGCGGTGAGGCTTTAATTTCACTATGAGATTCTTAAGAAACAAAGAAAATAGAAGAAAGGAAAAAGAGGAAAAGAAGAGATTGATAAGGGTAGTCAAACATAAGGTTGCCTGCAGCAGATGATCAAGAAGAAAAGAAAGATCCTAAGCTTCACAGATGTGGTTCCTTAGGAGTCAGATCTAAGGTGTATTGCATCAGACAATGATAGAATACTGCCAAGTGAAAGAGTCCTTTAATTTATATAGACTGGAGCTTTCCTAATCCTAAGAAAATTGAAGTTCCACTTCAATTGACTTCAACAACTACTGAGACTCTGAAAAACTAGCAAAATTAAAACAAAAACATAATAGGATAACACAAACCCAAACTAGGATCCTATAATATATATGCCGAATACCAAATATAACCATAAAGCTTTAGTACTTCAGATTTACCAGTAAGCGCATAGAACTTCTTAGTAACAAAAGAAAATCTGAAGTGGTTTAATAAGTCAATTATCTTTGCATCCTTTTTTACCCGTCCTGCCCTCCCCTTGTACTTTCTTTTTCCTTTTAAATATTATATATAAACTTTATTTAGGTTATAAGGTATTGTTCTCTCTAATGTTTCAAGTACTGAGAAATACTTCATAAAAGTAATGTGGTGTTTCTCTGGAGAAACATCATTGCTCAAAATTTTCTGAATACCTTTTTTGAAATAATGCAATTTTGCATCTGTCATAACTATTTAGCTGAAGGACATATAATATGTGTACTTAGATTTCTATGGTTAGTCATCTTTATACTGCTATTAATTAGTGGGTCTGTAAAATTGCAGAAACATAGAGAAAATCATGTAAATGAATAAGCTTGATATAATTTCCTCCAGTGGTGCCATTCAAATTTTTTGAGCTTTTGTGCTACAATCCCACTAAATAATAATTGCTGAAAATGCCCCTTTATGAAATTGCAGCATCATGTTTCCCATTTTCTTCAAAGGCTTGTTTTATTGAGTCACGCTCAATCATTTAATTATAGTTATTCTATTTACTGTAGACAAGTTCGGAGCACCTAGTATCCCATGTATTGCCCATGCTTCTTCGAGCTTATGATGATAATGATCCTCGCATACAAGAGGAAGTTTTGAGAAAATCTGTAATCCTTGGCAGGCAACTTGATACACAGGTGATTGTCATCCCTTTTTTTTTTAAAATGGATTGCCATTGTCAGAAGTTTACATTTCCTATATTTTGTTATATGCAATAATACTGATCATAAATGGATTGTGAATCTGTTGGAAGACAATCAGAGATTTTTCTGGATTCCTTTTGACTTGGATACTATTTGCGGTTGTTATTATCAATTATTAAGTACTGGGAAAAGAGTAACGATCATTTGTGCCTGTTCATTGTTGGATGATGTAGACCATCCCTAGACTATAGGTGCTGAGACGAATGTATGAATTTCAGACTTAGATTTAATCTTTTCTTTAGTTGCTAAGAAGGTAATTACACTGCCTGCAGAAGGAAAGAATAAAGTTGTACTGTTCTTTTTCTTAGCTGCATTTTCTATGGATTTGAAATGAAACAAATGTGAAGTTGTCTGAGGATTAATGGGTAAACACAGCATGCAATTTTGAGCCTTGTTTGGCATTCTTCTTGTATAATTTGCCAAGCTTCTATTAGTTACTCAGAGTTTTACCAACATGCTCTATCTCATTCTTGTCTGTGCATGTGTGTTTCTTAGAAGCCATCTTTCCTTTATCTTACTGTAAAGAAACATAGTGGTTTGTCTCAGTGTTGTTTTTTATTAAAACAGTTAGTTTATCCAACACTTTTTATTAGGTTAAAGTTTTGTTCATCAACTCATGAAATTTCTTGTTCCATTATTTTACTTTTTATGTTTCTCTTATTTCAAAAGCAAAGACCCCTATCTAATGCTGATGTGAACTTCACGTACATGTCTTGAACTCAGCAACAAGGATTGAAATCGAACCCTGGGATCATCCAATAGGTTACAAAGACACGAATTATCAAACCTGTTGCTTATGAAGAAGTGATGACCAATATTATCAATTGAAACAGAATATTGACCCGCTAACTTTGTAGAATCAGGGACCAATATTATCAATTGTAAGGAAATTCACAAGAACCACTATTGGAAATGGCATTCGATTTCATTCATTGTTGCTAAGTTTCACGGCAAGTATACAAGGTTCACATCAAATGGGCAAATAGATTTCCTCCTCCATGGCATGAGCTTCATTCCCTTTATACCATCATATTGTGTGTTTAACCTATCTAAGTTACATACAATACCTAAAACAACTTCATAGTGGATTTTTAGCTTTTTTTTCATCTTAAAGAATTCTAAAAGACGAGCTTGGTTAAAATATTGAGTTCTTTTTAGCTTTTACAGTTCTTCTGATACTTTAGTAATAATGCTGGTACTAACCTTTAACAAGTTATTTAAAATTACTTTTTTATGCTTCACAACTAGCTGTTCTGCCTTACGGATTTTGTTCAAGCATCTTTAAGCTATTTTTAATGCATTGCAGCTTTTTCTATTATTTATTTTAATATATTAAAGTAGGAATTTGGACAATGTGAAATATGGATTTGATGGTATGAAATTAAACACATTGTATGTCCATCTTTATTCTTGTGTGTTTCTTTTCTGTATGTTTACTGAATTAATGTTTCTTTCTTTATGCTCTTCAGCTTGTGAAACAAGTCATTCTGCCTCGTGTTCATGGCTTAGCTCTGAAAACAACTATTGCTGCGGTATGTATGAGTTTTTTAGGCAATTACCCAATATTAAAATTATTAGTCTTGAATTTTAGATGTCATGACCAAGACTGCTATGTCATGTAACCTATGTGTAGATTGTGGGGCCTTTTCCATTTTTAAAATTTGAAAATCTTATAAGGCATTTCTTTTTTTTAAAAAAAAAAATACATAGCTGCACTATTCTATTAATTTTGATTACTTTCTTCTAAACCTCTATGTTTATTTGAGCAGGTCAGAGTCAGTGCTTTGCTCTGCCTGGGAGATTTTGTTAACACGCTTGATAGACAGGCTGTGTTGGATGTCTTGCAAACCATTCAACGTTGCACAGCCGTTGATCATTCTGCTCCAACACTTATGTGTACGCTAGGGGTTTCAAACTCAATTCTCAAGCAGGTAATGACAGACTCTACCTTCTGTTGCTTCAGTTGTTTTCTATTGTATATTGGGACCTCCAGAGGGCATACAGCTCATTATCTGTCTTTCCCATTCATCTTGTTAGTATGGAGTAGAATTCGCCGCGGAGCATATCCTCCCTCTACTCACACCTCTTCTTATGGCCCAACAGTTGAATGTTCAGCAGTTTGCCAAATACATGCTCTTTGTCAAGGATATTCTTAGGTATAGTTATTATTGTTGTGCTTCATGATAAAAAATGAATTTTTTTCTTCTCTGAATAACAAATACTCTTTTTTTTATTCTAACATTTTCTTATGATGCGATTCCTAATTCTGTTTTAACACAGAAGGATAGAAGAAAACCGTGGGGTTACTGTAACTGATTCTGGAGTCCCAGATGTAAAACCTGCTACCACTGCCAACGGGCTTCAGTCTCAAGTCTTGAGCAAAGCAAATGGAACTGTGGCTTCTGCAAAAAGCAGCCCAGCATGGGATGAAGACTGGGGTCCTACTACCAGAGCAGCTGCCAATGCCAGTCACACTGCCCACCAGCCTCCCAAGGACAATTTATCCTTTCACTCTATTTTGGGTGATAACTCAATTCAATCAGCACCCACACAATCTCAATCTTCCTTAATATCCACTGTATCTAGCCAGCAAACATCCAATTCTTGTCCTGCAGTTGACATAGAGTGGCCTCCTCGTCCATCTTCTGGTGTTACTGTAGAGTCAGGCATTGGCGAGAAGCAATTAAATGCTGAAACATCTTTGTCATCAAATTTTGAAGATTTAGATCCTTTTGCTAACTGGCCTCCACGGCCTAGTGCTTCCTCAAATGACTCTGGAACCTTTAATAATGGTATTATGGGGGGACCAGGCATGAACAATTATGGATTCAGTTCTATTACAAGCACCCCAGGCACCATGAATCACCCAACAGAGAGCAGCAATAATAGTTGGGGGTTCAGCAACCAGAACTCTGGGGAGATACTAAGACCTAATTATGGGAGTTCAACCTCGAACACAGGTATTTTGAACGGTGGAATTTCCCAGAGCAGTATTGGATTCTTGAAACAAAACCGTGGTATTTCAGCTTCAATGAGTTCTCACAACAACCAGAAATCAGCAGATCTGGGGTCTATATTTGGTTCTAGCAAGAATGAGCAGACTGCTCCAAAACTCGCACCGCCACCGTCAACAGCTGTGGGTAGAGGAAGAGGCCGAGGTAGGGGGGCAAGTTCAGCTTCAAGGACAACTTTTGCCAAGCCAACATCCGAACAACCACCTCTTTTGGATTTACTTTGAGAGGTGAGCAACACAAAGATTGAGAATATATCAATGTGTTTTTGATACAGCAGCTGCCATCCCAAGCTTTGTCAGGTTCTGCTAAAAGCTATTGGTTTGAAAGAAAAAGTCATCTCGGAACGAGAGCCGTCATGTTGTTATATCTATCATAGCTTTGTTACGAGCTTGTTTGTAACTTCTTTTTTTGCATTTGAGATCCATGTAACACGGTGCGTGTTTTTATGTGATAAAAATGGTTTTTCTTCGATTTCTACTGGTTTTGGACATATACGTGCACCTGCATAGTGTAATTGTTGAAAATTGTCGGTGATTTGATTTGGTAGCATTAGCCAATAAAAGAAGCTAGAATTATTTTGGATGATAGTATATATATAAAAATAATGAAATTTCTAATTGTGCTTTATTTTGATCGAGTCCGCTTTGAACAAACCAGGACCTGAGCTTGAGAGCTCAAGTTAAGCTTTTGAAGTCGCAGTAAGTTAGATGTCTACAAACATAATGTGTATTTTCAATTGTAAATATTTCTTTGTAAAAATTCTACACTTGTCAACTTATATTTTTATCAGTTTCCTGCTAGGACCGTACCTGTAATCTGCTGAACTAATAATTCTTTCGGCCAACAATCCTTTTACTTTAATTGGAGTAATTTTGGCCTTCTACTTCATGTGTGGAAATCACAATCTAGTTGTTACCTGTTAGGATTTTTTTGTTAATTTTGATGACTTAGTCCGACTTTTTAATGATTGATTGACTTGACATTTTGCTTTTCCTTGTCGACTGACGAAATGAGGTATGGCATTATATGATTAGTTTTTGACCGAACCTTGCTGGGTTTAACTGAACTTGGTTCACAGTCAAACTCCTCTCTCAATTTCAGATTGGAACTTAGACATTGATGATAAACGAGAAGAGAGAATTTGATTTCTATCAAAGTCATCAATAATGTTGCTATATACAGTTGCTGTTTGCTGAAACTAAAAATAGCTAATGGAAGTGGTTGACTTTAGTAGCGACTACGGCTTGGCACTTGTAACGCTCCAAAATTTAAATGTCTAACTGTTAAATTTTGTCGTAATTAAATTTTTGTATATGTGGCTATGTGCTTTGTGTATGTGTTTGAGCTTAGGGGTTTGAGTTGTGCTTTTAGGAAGTTTTGCTCTTTTATTTTAAATTAACTTCTACTCTTGAGCCATCGACTTAAGTTTAATTCTGTGCGAATTTATGTCAAGAATGAGCCTGGTGGTTTAATGATAAAGCTTTTGTATATCCTCTAGTTATTTTTTCTACATGTTAGAATTCTGATCGGTAGTTCAATCAGAATGTAATGTTCTCCTTTTCCTTCCTTCCCTTTTTTTTTCATTTCTTACATTTGTTTTCTTTTTCTTCTTTTTCGCTCTTTTCCTTTGCTTCTCTTTTCTTTTTCCGCTTGGTTGTCGCTTAGATCCATACTTCGTATATGCTCTTATTGTCAGGTAAGTTCGTTTCCGTTAATTTTGTAACTTCGATTGTTCTATAACTAAAATCGTTAGTGTTGTCACTTTTGCCAAAGTTGGTTTCTTGCTTAAACTGTTTGAATCCTTTGTTTATATGTTTGATTATTGTCTTTAGGAGAAGGTCTCAAGGATAACGGTTCCCCTAATGTTCTCAACTCGTGAATTGTGGATTTGTACAGAGGTAATTGTGGTGTTGAGTTGGGTTTGTGTCAAAACGCTTCAACGGATTTGGTTGCGCTTTAATCTTGGCGTTTGTAACGAATTATAGCTTAATTGATCATTGAATGTTCGTTTTAGGTCTTAGGAGTCCTCTATGTTGATCCTACTTCGAAACTACTTCAGGTACGTACTGAAAACTTGACTTTTTGCAAATTTTGGACGCCGAAAAACATGACTGTCGACGCCACATGGCCATGTGATTGGCCGTGTAACATTATTCACGAATTAGAGACACAAGGGTTAGAGATATGTATGGGGAATGTTTAGTGCAGGGTTCACACGGGCTAGAAACACGGGCGTGTGTCCAGGTTGTGTGACTTGCTGTTTGCGATTTAAGACTACACGGGCAGACAACACGGACGTGTGTCAGGTCGTGAGGAGCCACACGACCCAACCATTTAGGCCGTGTGAAACCACACGAGCGTGTGGATCAGAAATTGGATTTTTCCCTTGGACAGTATGCATCGTTTGAAACGAATGCAGACCTTCTACAGGGTCTGTATGTATTGAATTAAACTGTATAAGTTATGATTTTGTGATCTGAGACTGAATACTGAGAGATCTATTGTATACTGCATATGGTAACTGTTACTGATATTGAACTATTCGATATGGACATTAACTGTATCTGAGTAGTCGTGTACGACTCTATATTAACTGTTATTTGAATCTGCATCTGCATCGGGTGAGATCAAGTAAAGGAGGAAATATTCTATTCTGAGACAATGGTTAAACCACTGGTATTTATATTCCGATGCCGCTAGTCTACAATTATCAAAACGTGTCATACCGACACTGTGTGGTGTGTAGGGTTGGACGGGTATTTAATACCCTAATTGGTGTGTTGGGTTGGTTGGAGATGGTGTGTAGCAGGTGAGAAATAGGAAAACTGCATATATTCTGATTGGTTTTGTCTTTGAGAATAGCCTGACTTACTATCTGTCTGAACTGCTATGATCAGTTAAACTGAATGATTTGCCTTCTGGAACTGATTCTAAAATCAGTTATTGGGACTTAACCGGTTCTAATCTAAATTTTCTGAATATATAGTTATTTCTCAATGGAATCATTAACTTATTTCTTCTGCTGCTGAATTACAGGTAAACCATAGGCTTGATTGGTTTGGCAGATTGTGAGCTCGACCATTCTTCTTACCTATTTTGTTGTTATTAGCCTCGTTAGCTAATTTTCAGTAATTTCGAGACATGAAATTTTTAGATTATAAGTGACGTATTATGTTCTACAGTTGCTAATCTCTGTTGGTTTTGTTTAAAAACTAAATTTCAGATATTGTGAATTGAGAGAAACTCGAGGTAATTTCCCAAATTTGGCCATGTTGTCTAGGCCGGGTATGAGGTGTTACATTTAGTGGTATCAGAGCTAGGTTGAAATACTCGGGCTTTGTTCTGAGCTCTTATGTTGCGTTAAAAGTTGTTTAAATGAAAACAAACTATCTGAATACTCTTGAAAATTAATTTTATAAAAGACCGAGTCTTTGATGCCAAACTTGTATGTGTTTCTACTCAGTTATTGCAATTAGTTGAGATACTGTAGTAATTAAAACTGTAGTAAGTGTTTCTTTCATTAAATTGTCAACTCAAATAAGGCTAGTAATTTAATTGCCTCAATGGCAGTCTACAGTGGACACTGCTGAGTGCCACTCAACTTCAACATCATATTTTGCCTTAATAAATAATGCATAGTCGATGACCACAATTGGAGTGGCAAAGTTTTTGTTCATTGACATCTTAGATGTTGTTCAAAGTGTTGTAATACTATTAATGACATTTCAAAACAAAAAATGTAAATATGAGAAACATAAACACACAAGAATTGGTTACGTAGTTAGGGACCGGATCTATGTTTCCAGCACCTCACCTTAAGAATGTAATCAATTACTAAGCCAACAGTAGAACAAACAATTACAAGCCAACCAATCCTAAGATTACTACAGTCTTGACATTATATACCAAGTGGATTTTAGCAAGTTCTCTTGCATACAAACGCCTTCCTACTGAAGGTTGAAATATCTCTTACAAATGAGTAGAAAGATCTCAACATGCACCAATAGAATGAATTGATTTCGTGCCCTCCAATTTTATTTTCTAGGGTTTGTGGCTGTCCTTTCAAATAAAGTCGTCTCCAGAGCTCGAACATGCATCTTTTATTAAGAATGCAACGTGTTTTACCACAAAAAATAATATATGGTTTAGTAGACTCTTTGAATAGTTGGAGTTTATAATTTACTTCTTTGATAGAGCTCGGAAAAAAATAAATGTACTTTGTAATAAGAAATTATTAGCTATTATTTAAAGGATTAACTCACAAAGTTGATCTCGAAAGACTTTAAAGTTACTTATAAGTAAATTTAAAAGAGTTCAATTTCGATAGAACTGTACTAGTTAATGATAAGAGTCAAATTGATCCAAGGAAGTTGGATGTGGATTGATAGCTTAATAACTCATATTATTCAAATTCAAAATAGAAATAGATAAAAAGATACATCTATTGTTTAAATGTTGATTGCTTTGCTTATACAATGTTGTCGCTCATCACACCTTAGAAAGTGATTTTGGGAGTTATAATTGTTCATAGTGAGGAACATTTTCCTAAGTTGATTCACTTTGTTATCTCTAAGTATTTATCAGAAAGTTTATTCACTTTGCAAATGATGATATTTGGGAAGAGTGAGTGAAAATAAGTGTACAATAATGAGATTACTTTTATCCTTACGAGTGTTTAATAGATAGAGTTTAAATCATTAGTTGTTATGAGAAATTGTTTAATGAATTACTCTGCAATGATAAGATTATTAATCCGAATTGCGCAAATAATCTTAATCTCCTTGTTACTCGTTTGTTTATCTGTTCAACTTTACAACATAAGTTTATGGAGACCATTGTTGCAAGATGAATTTCAAGAGCAACAAATCAATTTAGTTTTTCACCAATATTTACTAAAACAAAATCTCCAAATAACATTAATATTGTTCTAACATTGCAGTATTACTCAAAGTATTACTCGAGGAGTTCTAACACTTGCACTCAATAATAACATTAATATTGTTCTAACATTGGTGATGATGATGATAAATAATATTAATACAAATTGTCAATCATACAACAAAAAAAAAAAAAAAAAAAAAAAATTAAATGAATTTTTTTTATCCTAATGTGATGAGATATTTTCAATTAGTAATAAAATCAATTACAAGTGAAGTCCTCTAAATAATTAACTTACAGATAGATAATGATACTATTGAAACCAATCCATACAAAAAGGATATTTTATGCTCCCCATCCTCTCTTTAATAATACATTAAAGTATAACACCAATTTACCTTATCTTTTTTGCTTTGGGTTTTCCTTTCTAGCCTTTCAACTTGAATTTATGGCCAATATTTGAGATCAATTCACCAGCTTTTCCTTATTATTTATGTTATATATCTATAAATTGTTGTAGATTTTGTTTATGGCTTTAGTAGACTCCAATCATTTTTATATATTTTATCCATGTTGGTTGAGATTGATTTAAGATTTTATTTTATTATTATTTTTTAAAAAAATTAAAAAGCATTTATATTTATACTTAGAAATTAAATTACAAATTATTTTTTAATAAAAATTAGATTCAACATAAACCAAATTAATTGGTACAGCTTTCAAAGAAGGGGTGAATCTAGAAAACTTTTTAGAAGAGTCAGGATTAAATTATAAAATTTTGAGATGTCAAAATATAATTTTATCATATATTTCATCACTTCTGAAAAGAAGTAAACTTTTTTATCTTTTCTGAGACAAAATGTAATTTTATTATATATAAATTTAATGATTTTAAGATGGATAAATTGCAATTTTCCATTTTAAAGTAATCAGCAAGTAGTGGAGAATAAAATAACAGCATTCGTCCTTTGACCAGAGGCGGACCCTGCCTTTGACAACATTTTCTTTTTAAGTACCAAACTTAAAATCGGAAATAAGTCCGGAGCTCATTAAATAATTAATCCAACTTATTTTCACCAAGTATTTATTTTAAATATGGTCCCTGTATAATGACATTGGAAATGGTTACAATATTGCTTTCAAAAAAAAAAAAAAAAAAAAACAAAAGGAAATGGTTAAAATATGATAATTCTGTCCTCAAGTAGAAAGCGAATTTAGCAAAAGACAATCAATGGCACCTGGCATACTCGTTAATAAGTGAATGTATCCTCTTTAAAACATTGTTTTATTTTTTTTTATATTTAATTTCACATTTTTCCTAAGGGGCTTGTTTGATAATTTAATTTTTTTTTAAATTCAATCCAGTAGTTTAATTTTTTATAACCAATATTAAAATTTTGGATTAATTTATATTTTACTTTAACATTATATTATCCTTTAAATAAAAAAATTCAGATCATAATAATTTAATTACTTACTTTTATTATTAGTTTAGATATTGTTAAAATCTATAATTTTCAAATTTAGATTTATCAAACAATATAACACTTAATTTTCAGTAATTACCAAATAAATTTTATGATTTAATTTTAGTACTCATTTAGTTCAATATTTGATTTTCTACTTGATCAAGTAAAGCTTTATTTGAGATTGGATTCAAGTGAATCTTTACACAATAATCTTTTCTAAAAAGGTTATATTGGAGAGATGGGAATAAAAATAATGAAATCATAATTTATTAGGATGGTAAATTTGCTATGCATTAATGAAGAATTAGCAGTATAGTAATGAGTAAGATGTTTAAGGGTCCATCCCAATACAGAAACTAGTATTATAATGAGTTAAATTTCGTGAAGATCTGTCTTTTTCTATGCTTGTCCTCCTATGGAGCTTTGCTCCCACATGGGGTAATGTAATCTTCACTCATACTCTCCATAAGCATCACATGATGTACAGCAAACCCATCGATATTATTATTTTATGACTAACACCCCTAGTCCTTGGTTAAAGCAATGTAAATAGAACCCTAAACACAAGATAAGTAGTATAAGTCGAATATAAAGAAATAACACAAGCAACGATACAAATTCACTCACGTCTAATTTCGTCTCTCCATTAAATATTATATTACAAATGACTTTCAGTCTTGAAGACATCATCCCTTGTCTTCATCTTCAAACAAAACAGAAGAAAGTAAAAGGAATCAAACTTCTTTTCTTATTTAAACACCATATGATCACAACCCCACTATTGCGAAGTGATAATTGATGGGGTTGAACTTAACGAGGACGACGATTACTAATTAAGCCATAATCAGCACTTCTACGAGACCTTGGGAGATACACTATTGATTCCGAAACTGCGCAACTTCTTTTACAAGAAGTGTAAAGATTAATAAACCCCAACCTGTCACTCATACTTCTTGTTACCTTAGCTCCGGTCCACAGATTTCTTGCAGTTTCTTCGTCACCATCATGGTCTTCCTTGGAACACTCAACCAACGCCGCGAAAAATGGGTCCATCCGCCGGAAACTCTCTGAAGCGCCGGCGGATGCCTTTTTCCTGCTTAACATATCTTCGAAGCTGTAGGTTTTTGAGGAGGTTCTTGGGGTAGTCAGGGGAGGCAATGGCAGCAACTTCATGGACTCTTTTCTGTTGTTGTGGTTATGTAGCTTCTTTGGGATCCCTGGTAACTGTTCCCAAGAAAATGGTACACCTGAGAATCGGAACGGAGTTGCGGGGCTGAGAGGCGAATCATCGGGAAAATACGAAGATCTCAGTGAGGATGATAACCAAGGGATTTTGGTGGCCGGAATTATGGGGCCACAGTCTTTTGCTGGCGTTTGGTAATGATGCCCAAACTGAGTTGATGAGGAACCCATAGCTAGCTTTAGAGAAAATGAAGGGGGAGATCAAATTGTGTTGTGTTAGATGGTGTTATTTAATTTTGTTATTTGACCTTCTTCTATATTTATTTATACCCATACTTATTTTATTTCATTAATCCACTCCTTGCTTTAATCAAATATACAACACACAATTTTAGGTTTAAATACATTAATCTTTTTAAATTTAGACTTTATTTTTCTCTTCTTCTAATTTTGCAATTATAAAAAGCACAATAACCTTTTTACCCTCAATGTTTACAAGGTTTTATTTTCAATTTGGTCCAAAATACATAAAATTATTAAAAATTAAATTTTTATATTTTCAGAAAATTTCCCTTTTTTTTTCTAAATTCCCCCAAAAAATTGAATAAATAAAAATTAAAAAATCCATTAAATTATAAAAATATAAAAAAATTCCCAGATTCGTTTAACAAATGTGGTATTTTACTTCTTAAATCTTCTAAACTTTATTTCAAAATTTTAAAATATAAAAAGTTTAACAAATAAATGTTACAATAATATCCATAATTTAAGTGAATTTATATAATCAATTCAAATATATGGGGTTTTATATTGTGAACATATTTAAAAAATTATGAGATTAAATACATTTCATATAATAAAATCCGTAATTAAATTTCTACAAACTTAGAAATCAATAATAAAATAAATAAACAAATAAAGGATACACAGCTTAACTATATTTAATAATTAAATATATTTATATTTTATTAACAATTTAATAAATTTACAAATAAGATAAGTACTCATGAATAATATATTAAAAAGTAATATGTAATCCCATTGTAATTTTTTAGATGAATGGTGTATAAAAGAATTATCATTAACAGAATATGGACGGGGTTGCATTATCAGATAAAGTTTAATGTTTATTTTATTTTATTATTAATAATGGTGTATAACTCTTTCTTACTTATTTTTTTGGTGAAATTATAAGAGGAGGGCAAAGTACTAATAGCAACGCGACTAGCGCAACTTGAATCCAGACCACACCCGGAACAGTGAACACCCTGACTATCAGCCCAATACACAAAGTTCAACTTTTTCTTAGTTATTAATATTAGAAGACAATATATTATTTGGCGCAAATGAGGATAGAGAACTGTAAGTAATGAGAATTATTATGTAATAATTAACATCCATTACAAATTTAACATTTGTGTTAAATACATAAAATTCTATATTTCATAAGTATTTTAAATTTGTATTTTGTTTCCGTAATTTAAATATTTTATTTTATTTTATTAACTCTAGCAAAATCTATAAAGTCTCCGTGCCTTGCAAATAATTAACTAAAAATAGCCATTATTAATTTGTTAAGAAGAGGTTACTTTGGTAGTATAAATAGGACACTTCAATGGCATATTATTCAAGCTCAAGAGGAAACTACTTCAAGAAAAATCAATGGATTCGACGCCTAATGTTGTGGTCGCTAAGGATGGTAGTGGGAAATATGATAGCATCACCGAGGCCTTGGCTGAAGTCCCTTTGAATAGTTGCGATCGATTTGTTATTCACATTAAGGCTGGTACTTACAAGGAAAAAATCATCGTGACCAAGGAGATGACTAATGTTATGTTCATTGGTGATGGCCCAACCGAGACCATCATCACCAATGACATTAACTGCATTAGGGACAATGTTAAAACATTCGACACTGCAACTGTTGGTAAATAGTATTATATACATATAAGTTTTGGTGGTGAGGTGAGGTGACTAATTAGTATGCATGTTTGTGAAATATTGTAGGTGTGGATGGGGCTGGTTTCATGGCCAAGGGCATTGGTTTCGATAACTCAGCAGGACCCGATGGTCATCAAGCAGTGGCTTTTAGGGCATCCTGTGATAAAGTCGTCATGCTCAATTGTCATTTCACTGGGTACCAAGACACCCTTTACGCTCACAAAGAGAAACAATTTTATAGGGATTGTCTCGTCAGCGGGACTGTGGACTTCATCTTCGGGAATGCGGCAAGTGTTTTCCAAAACTGTCAGATCATTGTGAGGAAGCCAGGTGAAAACCAACACAACATGATTACAGCACACGGAAAGAAAGAAGAAGAAACTAACACAGCCATTGTGCTTCAAAATTGTACCATCTCGGGTGCACCTGACTACCTCCCGGTGAAGGATAAGAACAAGACGTACCTTGGTCGTCCCTGGAAACAGTTTGCGACAACTATCATAATGCAATGTTAAATCGATGACATCATTACACCAGAGGGTTACTCCCCCATGGAAGGCACCATAGGACTGGATACTGGTTACTTTGCCGAGTTCCAAAATAGGGGACCTGGTGCCAACACCGAGGGCAGGGTCACATGGAAAGCTATCAAGAAAATCGATATGGATGAAGCCATGAAATGGACTCCTCGCGTCTTTTTGAAATCTGACGAATGGCTGGCACAAACTGGTGTTCCCTTTGATCCCGATATGGTCCCTAGAGTGTAAACTTCCCTTTTATATATTAAAAGTAAATAATATAGGGAGCTAGGTGAGATGGCAAGTGTCTCTCCTATCTTAACCAGTGGTTAAGGGTTTGATCCTCGCCTTGGGTATGGAGTAGCTTTAAAACCCGTGGCTAACATCTACCCCTTAATAGGCCTATAGAATATGGAGGATTAGTTATTGGGCTCGACCTTAAGAAATAAAAAAAAATTGAAACTTTTTATATTATCTATATATTTTTTATTTTAAAAAAAATATTTTTAAATACTTGTAATAGTTTATTTTAATAGAAATTTTTTATATAATTTTTTGGTTTAAAATATGCTCTAAATCCCTATACTCTTCGTACATTTATAATTTAATTTCTTTATTTTTATTTTCAAGAATTTAGTCTTATTTTTTAGATTTTAAAATTAAAGTCTAATTGTCAACAGTTTTAAAATATTTCTGTTAAATTTGTTGGTGTGACATTTTAAAATAAAAGAAATACACACTTAGTAGCCACGTGACAAAAAAATCACGTTGAATTGGACTTGAATTTTATAGAAAAATTTTAATCGTATCAACAATTAGACTTACATTTTCTAAATCTGAAAAGTAAAAAAAACTAAATTCCAAATGTGTAAAAATACTAAGACGTAAAACATATTTTAACCAATATTTTTACAGTAACTGTTTATATAAATTCAAACATAGTTGTAACTTAAACATAATACGATTACATGAAATCGTCCAACCATACCATGTTCTTTAATATTTTATGCTAAAAAAATTACAAAAAAATATTTTCATCCTAACAAATTATAATTAGGTTTTCCTTTTAATCCCGACAGTAGTCTACAACATAAAATGAAAAAAAAAAAAAACCCAATAAGGACAGAATGTGAATGATAATTCAGTGGGGTTAATATAGAAAGTTGTTGAGAGATGCTGCTGTTCATGGAGTTGACCCCAACCTACCTAGTGATAATTCATATTTTTATTATTAATGTTATTTATTGAAAGATGAAACATTTAATATATATAATACTATTAATATTTGTTATAATTTTTTAGGAAAAGAATAATATTTTTTTGTGAATATCATACAAGTAGATATATATATTTACCACATTGTAAGTGTAGCAGACATGTGTTGTTAAAGAAACCAGAATAATCCAAACCTTAAACAGCGAAGAGCTGCATTATTTTTGGGCCAAAATTATTATATGTTTTCATAATTTCGATGCTGAATTGAGGTCCAATCTTCATGTGCAATATGTAGTTGAAATGGGCAAATTTTCATTTTCAACATCACTCACCACCTTTCACTTTTGCTCACAAAGTTTACTACAAAATCGTTTTCATCTCATAATTTATAATTTTTTTAAAATAGCTTTATAATATATTTAAGTACAAAAATTAGATTTATAAATAAAAGATGTTATAAATGCTAGTGGCACAAGTTTAAATATTAATATTTATATTTTTTTATTAGTTTTTTTAAATAAAAAAAAGATTGAAGTACACTCCTAATAATTTATACTAGTTTAAAATATGTAAGGATGTTTTTAGTAATTTTATTAATTGAGTTGGTGTCAAGTTGATTTATAATAATAGTAAGTATATATAGTTAGGTTAGTCTAGAATTACTTTTGAAAAGTGTCTGTGACAAAATATTTTTAAAAAAGTTGATTAATTTCATTCAAATTAATTTTAAATAAAAAATATGCACATTAAGTCAAAATTTTATATTTTTATATTATAAATGTTTTTTTCAATAGCAATTTTTGACTCACTTTTCAAAAACAATTATAATCATATGTATTTAAAAACATTTAAGACACGATGTTGTAAAGTAAAAAATATGATCTGTAAAAGATTTTTCAATTGTTAATCTTATGATTTAGGAAATATATCAACTTAAATTGTAATAAAAAATATAAAAAAATATTATAACTCTATATTAATATTTTCATATATGAAATAGAAAATTGTATTTGAATATATAGACCATATTTAAGGTATTAAAATATAACCATTACAAAAACAAACATATAATGTTATATATTTGAAACAATTTTTTTGACCAATCTCATTATAGGCTCTGATAATATTACTCTTTGACACAATACCTAAAACTACAACTACTTATAACCCCTTCTCAACCCATAAATAAGAGGATAATATAATTCAACGCACTCGAATCCACATCTTGATGGATTGACAACAATACCCATACCAATCAAGTTAAGACTCAATTGGCTATAATTAAAACAAATTTTAAAATAGAAATACTTATATACCCAATATAAATATTATAAAAAAATATATTAAATGATAAATGAGGGTTAAAGACTATATTTTAACTTGATTTTCCAAACTAAAAAACTATAAATTATGAGATGAAAAACATTTTTATCTTAAAAAATAATTTATTTAACCTTGCTTATAACTTTTAAAAAGCAATGGTATGTATGATTAAATGAAATCAAATCCTTGACAAGAATGGTCAAAATAGTTGAAAGTAATCTAGAATTTAGATGCTATATTACCAATAGTCTCCAACTACCAAGGCCTATCATCCTACAGTTTCTAACTACTGAGGCATAATTATGCATATTAAATATTTGTAGGTGGATGATAAACAATACTTTTTGGTGAATGATAATAATATTCCAGGTCAGTGCAATTTGATGTTTTTATTGACGTTGCAATAAATTTCCATTGTGTTGTATTTTTTTAAGTTGATTATTTTTTTATCTTTTTTTTTAAAAAAAAATTATATTATGCAGTAAAACTAGGATATATATTGTTAAAGGAAATCAGAATATATTAGAGTCAAGAACTTTCAAAGATATTTTTTTTATTTGTGGAGATATTTTCGAAGAGATTTAGATATGACTTTAAAGGACCTGGATTAGTCCTTATTTCAAGGATAATTGATATGGGCGACATGTTAAAGATTAAGATTGATATTGAATGTTGGATTCGATCTACTTCAAGTTGATTGGAAGTGATCACTCAGTCTATGCAACATTGTTTGTCTTTGGAAAGGTGAGATTTTAACGTGCACAAATTCAGACCCGCATCCCTAGATAACTTTAATTATGTGTATCAGAAGGCTTGTATGCAAGCATTTTTATAGTCCATAGATGAGAAGGCTTGAAAAATCAATTGTACCTAGTTGGGTACCCCTTAAAACTACTAATGCAGATGGCACAACCATCGTGAAACCAAAATTTTCTTAGTTTGCAAATGAAAATAAAGCTACAAGCTACAACCATCATTAAACAAAGTTGATCATCCGTTTGTTTGATGCTTGTACAATGGATTCCATAGTTTTTGCAAGAGAAGCCACTTGTTCCTTAAGGGAAGAGTGCCTGCTATCATCTTAACTACAACATCCAAACTTGATCATGAGCATTGATGAATGATTGTTGTTAATAATTCTTCCTCTAACTTTTGAGTTGGAAAATACTTGAGATTTAGTTTGTTAAAAAGGTTCTTCTTAGGAGCCATTACAAATTTGATGAACTTAAACTCTGAAGAAAAGCAATAAAAGGAAGAGATCGTCCTACTGTGGCATGCCAGGAATTTGTGCACAAAAAATTTGCGTCAAATAAGACCTAAAAGATTGAGACAAATAAAATAGGTTTATTATTAAACTTGAGAGTTATGATTTCTGAATATTTCCTTTAACCCTTTTCTTCAACAAAGTTTCAATCAAATGGTCTTGAAATTTGATCTTGGATGGATGTAGTTCGCTTCAAGGGTTGTGGAGACTTAGCCTTGAAAATGGGTTTGGGAGTTTTTTGCTTTAGATGGCTTGAAAGTTGATTCAAGGGTATTTGAGACTCGATATTGGATTGATAAGGTTTGCTTTGAGGGTCTTCGAGACTTTGATCTTGAAGAAAGGGTTCCATTAAGTTGACAAGATCAGATTGGAGAGAGTTTGGTCCTAGGGTCTTCAAGACATGATCTTGGATAGTTGAGTTTGTTTCAAAGTCATTGAGATTTTATCATGAAATAGGAACTGATTTCTTTTGTGTCAGTGTAACAAGATTGAAGAGAGATTTTATCCAAGTGTGTAACAACCCAATTTTCAGTGATACCAGAAAATGCAGTTTCGGAACCCCATTTCCAAAACCCGAGTGCGTGAATATTAAATATGAATATTTATGTGATTAGTATAAAAGTATATTGATGTTTGACCCATCAATTTTGTCTTTTAATTACTTAATTAGGGTATAAAGACTAAATTGTAAAAGTCCAATTGCTATAGGTTTCTAATTGACCAAAGGCTTGAGGACTTAATTTGCAATTAGCCAAAGGTCCAAAATGGTAATTAAACCATTTTTAACCATGTCATAGTGGATGATGATGGATTATAAACTAAAGTGTGATTAGTAATTAATTAAGCTAATAAACTAAGGTTAATTAAGTTTAATTACTATATATACCTAGATGAGTGGAAAGAAAGCGAGAGAGTTCATCTTCTCCTTCCTTCCATAGCCGAATATCCATAGTTAAGAAAAGATAAAATTCAACCAAGGTTAACAAACCAAAGGTTAACATGCATTAGTGGATGATAATGATGATAGGCATTAACTTCGATTAATAGTAAATTAATTAACATAAAATCTAATTAAATTGTTAACTAAAACAAATTAAAAGTTAAACAATAGTATAAATAGAAAACGAAGTGGGAAGAGAGATGAAATGTTGCCATTCCCCAAAACCGTAGCAACTAAAGAAGAAAAAGAAAAGCTTAAGGTTTTGCAAGTGTTCGACCATACAATTAGGCATGGAAATTTAGTCATTTTCTTGTATTTTTTTTTTTATAGATTTGAGGTCATGGGAGCTTGATTTAGCTAGTCCATGTACCAATTTGTGAAACTGTTAAAGTTTTTGAAAAGTCATCATTGTTGATAAATAGATGAAATTGGTGTGAAATTGTTATAAATTAAGCTAAGTATATGAAAATGACTAAATTGTAATGCTTAATTGTTAGTTTCGTACATTAAGGACCAAATTCAATAAAATGAAAAAATGTTATGAAATGTTGATAGGAATAGAAAATAGAATGTCCTTAATGAATTTTTGTGAAATCATATTCTAATCTGAGACCCTAAATTAAAAGTTATGCCTGTCTTGATTTTTGGGACTAAATTGAATAAATTATAAAATCTGTGTAATTTGGTATTTGATTCTAAAAGGACTGGAAGTTGATTACATGATCTGTTTTGTGATTATTCGTAGCTAACAGCAACACTGAATTTTGAGAGGGAAAGAAAAAGCAAAAATCATCGACGAGTAATGCGCGAAACCTTAGTTTGTAATTTGATGGTTTAGGATAGATATTATTGCTTGTATATATATGATAATTGCTTTATTAATCATTGAGGTAAGTATATGGTGATAGTATGAATTTGTTTTGATTGAATTTGATGTGGGATATCAAAATATATGACTAAAATGAAAAAAATGAAAAATAGCATGAAATATTTGATTTATGTCACGTGAAATGGTAAATGGGTAAAAATATGTTGTATGGTAAGTAGTACATGTTATTGGGTGATGAATTGGATTCTAGTTATGATTATGGCTGAGTAATGATATATGGGCTAAATTGCAAAACGAAATGTGATAAATGATTGTTATGCGACAGAACAGTGTATAGGGTATGAAAATATATATGTGACCGAATACAAGGTATGAATATACGAGTAAGATGATTATAGATATGGAAATGCACATATGTAAAATTATTGCCCATGTGACTTAGTAAAAAGTTAGGATACGATTGGCATGCTAGTAGGGTTATATGCACGCTTGTACAAGTTATGTTATTATATAGAGATCATTATAGATTATATCGAGATCCAACATTTTTTGCGGATCATCAAGTATTATATGTCTGTACGGAAACCTTGATATGGTGGAGGGATGTTTATGCATATGAGAATGTATTTGATGCCTAAGGGCTTTTCATTTCGGTGCTATAGTGTGGTGTAGTTTAAACTCTTACGAGCTATCTGATGTGGTGTAGTTTACCTATATATCTGAGTCTATTTTACTAGGGTTGCATCAGGTGTAACATTATAATTGGAATAGGAAAACTTGAAAAGGTAATGAAATAAATTAATAATAGAATATAGTACTGAAATGAATATGAATGAGCAGAAAGAAATTTGGACGATATGTTGAACGGATTTTTGATATGAAATGAACTTGATATTGTGTAACACCCCAGACTCGACCTAGATGTTATGGCCAAATCTGGAGAATTACATTAAACTACTTCTGAAAAATCCAACTTTTAAGAATCAAGAATTCAAACAATCCAATAACATTTAAACGATAATAAGCAAACCATAAAATCCAATCTTAAAAAAACAGCAATCCCAGAAATTAGTAACAGTGTAATTCTAAATAACATGGTAAATTAATTAAGCAGAACAACGGTCTAAATGAGCTAACGACCCAGTGTGTAACTTATGTAACCAAATGAACAAAAACAGTCTTAATCATACTTCCAGATCTTTATTCGGTTAGATATTAGAATCAAAATCGGATACAAAACATATCAAATACAAATATAGAACATATCAGATACAGATGCAGAATCTTACCCCCATTCGTTACACACCATCTCCATCCATCCCTACACATCATATAAGGTATCAAGTAACCATCCATCCCTACACACCGCATAGTGACAATATGTCACATTTCAGAATATTTGCAGTCTAGTTGCCAAGTTAGAATGTGATAGATCGCCAGAATCATATATATACATGGCTTAGACACCAGAAACGGTAAATTTTTAAACTGCCCATACTTTCTCCTTTACACAGATCCCAACCCAATGTAGATACAAAATTATTAGATATCAGAGATATATACAATTATCCCGATTCAGATCTATAACATCCCGATTTTTGGGGTTAGAAGTTTTGATATTTGTAGGTAGGGTCATTGGCTAGATTAGGCATGTGAGTTTGTTTTCGCATTTTAGTGTCAGAATAGGCTTGCTGGTCTGGTGGTTGGTTGTACGTTAGTTTAGTTTGGCATTCCAGGTTCGAGCCTCAGGTGTGTTTTGAGAGAATTACTTTGATTTAAGTTTTGTTTTGTTGACAAAGTTTAATATTTATTTAGTTTGGATTTTTATTTTTATTTTTATTTTATTTTATTTTTTTCTTCTTTTGTGTTTTTTTTTTGTTTGCACGTTCTCTCTTCTCCCTCACCATGGTTTGATTTCTCCTTCTTTTCTTCTTGGTTTCTTACGCCTTTGGAGAAAAACAAAAGAAGAACAATTTTGTTTTGGAAAGCTTCAGTTCTCTATCGTCATGCCGACGTCTGGAAGTTTTGGTCGCGACTCAGGTGTGTGATTCGAACCTTTATTTTTCATTAATGAAATTATGAATTGGATATGTGAAATTCGGCAATTATTGGTGTTTTCTGAATCGTTAAGTTTCAATGTTGAAGTTTGGTTTATGTTCTTGTATGTTTTTGGATTAAAGCAGATAGGATTCGTTTTGTTGATGGTTGAGGGATTGTTAAGCAATTTCGAGGTGGGTTTTAGAACTACAGATGTTGGAAATGTGATTCTGAAAAGAAATATGCGGTTTGCAACTAATTTCGGTGTGGTTTCTTGACCATACGAGTGGCCATACGGGTGTGTGCCCCCATTCGGGCTGTTCACACGGCCGTATACAATTGGGAATTAGGGTTCTGGGCAAAATTTGGTGCCACATGGCCGAGTAGCCAATTTAAGGATTTAGGGATCCCACACGGGCATGTATTTTAGACACATGGTCATGTTTAGTGAGCACACGGGCGTGTGAGAACCTCACATGACCGTGTCTACCCTGTATCATATTTTAGCACAAATAGATAGAGAGTTACACGGCCAGATCACACGACCATGTCCCTAGGTCACACGGGCATGTGCCCTTCCACATAGGCGTGTTGACCCCCACACATCCTAGGTATTTCCACGCGGCCGGAGCACACGGCCCTGTGGCCTATCTCGCCAAATTTTGTTCTGTGTCAAATTAAAGCTTGATTGTGATCCTGTGTGTTCTGACTCTTAGCGCGGTCTTAGCAAGGGTCAGGACTTTGATTCGGCCTAAATTGATGTGTTTTGTATGGATATACCTTTATTTAAGAAGATTGTTTGATTGTTGCTTGAGGTTACTTTGCAATTGATACTGAATTCGGGTAAATGAATGTACACATTTCTGATTCTGAGTGATTGGTGTGTGAGTGTTTGTGTGTGGTGTGCATTCTGTGAGTGCACGGGAATTCTATAACTGATTGACTGGATGTGAGTTTCGTGTCTCAATGATCGCAAAATCTTGTATATTAATTTCAGACGTCGACCGCGCATATATACATTTGTATAAAACATTTGGGGTTTGGTTGTGAAGAGAAGGAAGACTGATTCTGATCTAATCTAGCAGTTTAACAGTAACATATCTATACAGTGGTTTACCGCAATGCACTGTACTGCATATACGTTAGCTTTGCTGCATATTATTATCTGAGTGGCCTAGTCCACATACGTTGTGTGTAAAGATGGATGAGCCTTTTGAAGTCCTATGTGGTGTGTTTGGTTGGATGAGCTTAATTAGCTCTTTTGAGGTGTGATTGGGGGACGGAAAGGTGTCTGGCTGGATTGGTGGGTTCACATTGATGCATTTTTTTTGCATTCTGTCTGACTGTGGGATTAACTGTTTATAGGTCGTTGTGTTTAAGTACTAATACGTTTGATTTGTTTGTGATGATAAGTGTTTTGGTATCGACCCGTTAATGGGTTTACTAATTGAGTGTTCTGGTTATATGATATGGTGTGCTTGATTGTTACATACGATTGAGAGGCTGTGTTTACCTTCTGGTTTTGTGTTTCTCTGTAAGTGTGTTTCGCTCTTGAACTATTATATGGATTTCTGTTCTATAACTCTGATGTTAGTCATGTTTTGAACTCACATTGAGTTCGTGTAGCTCACCCCTTAGTGTTTTCCCTTTCAAGTACACTTCCGTTTTTTTAAGCTGGACTCGATATGCGAAGGTCTCAGACAGTCACGGTTAAAAACAGGCTTTAATAGTATTTTTTTTATAATTTTCGAGTTTATAATTAAATAGTTTTGAATTGTTAATACTGTTTTGAAAACTGTGGTACGAAATTCTATGTTTTACGCACGTAAGCGACATTTGGACTTTTTTTTAAAAAATATCATGATTTTGTAACTGAGAGTTTTATGTAACTTAAATATTGTTTTGTTTTCTAGCTTGTTAAACAAAAATTTTCCTACGATCAATTTGGTGATCAATGTGACCTCCGGGATTCGGTCTAAACTTCTAGGCCGAGTTTTAAGCCATTACAAGATCATATTCAGATAATGTAGATCATACTCAATTAATACATATCTCATCGAATATAAGTACAGTTATCAGGTTATTCATTATCAGATCATCATATATGAAATTATGTAGCCTAATTCAGATCACACGGACCCTACAGTAGGCCTACGTTCGATTAGAATGATGTTTACGGCCTTAGGGAAAATTTTTTATTTTTGGCCCACATGCCCGTATGGATTCACACGGCCTGGATGTCTGGCCCTTGCGGCCCATGTTAGTGTCGCACACGGTCTAACACATGGCCGTATAACTCAAGATAGAGAGTTACACGGTCTAGCACACGTCCATGTGACTCAAAATCCAAAAAGTCTCTCACACGGCCTAGACACATGCTCATGTCTCTTGCCCATGTGACTCTAATTCCAAAACAGTCTCTAGCATGACCTAGCACATGGTTGTGTGGCGTCGAAAAACATGCATTTTGACTTTCGCAGTTTGCAAAATTCTCGATTTTCGTTACACACCTGATACAGATTCAATGTAGAAGCAATAGAAAAGATTTTGGAACCTAAAAACAACAATCAATTGACTATTCAGATGAAATAATCAAACCAAAATGCTAATTAGCCAATTGATTATTTCGTCTGATTTGGATATGTAGCAGGCTGATTTTTGAAGTAACAATTTGTCACGTCGAGACGAAGAACTCCTGACATCACGATGAGAAACAAGTCAGGGTTCACGTTGCAACTTGAAACTTTGTAATATTTACAATTTGATCCATATTGACCCCCAGGTTAGCAAAAGAGCTTTAGTAAGTTTGTACAAGACCTGAAAATGATTATGTATTGATTAATACACGTGAATTACTTGTATTTAAATGTATAATGATGTTAAATTGAATGTTTTGATTGTAGTTGTTCCGACAACGAATGTGATATAATATAGCTTGGACCTGGTGATCGAGTCAGGTAATGGGGTGTTACATGTACCGTCAGTTTTCCTTTACCATTTAACGGTTGAGTGACCAATTTGATCAATTCTTTTTTTTTTTTTTTTTTTGGTGACCAAAATAAGAACAATCCTTATTTAGAGTGACTAATAGTTTGCAGAGTGACTAATAGTTTGCCCACAGTTTAAAAAAAAAAAAAGGAAATAAATTACAATATAGATTGTAGAATAATGCGGTAAAAAATAATAAAGTTTATTAATGTGATTAGTGGTTGCTTGTTGGAGTCTTGAAGAGATTAGTGAATGAAGATATGAAACCCAGGTGGACAAGTTATTAATAAATTAGAAATCGGCACTCGGCTTTTTTGAGCTTATTGATACGTTTTGTTGTTTCCAAACTAAGATCCCTTAATTAATAATTAATGGCATTAGGTCAAAAACTCTATTTTCATGGTTCAATTAGTTTATATTGTGGTTACCCCAATATTTTTATTTCATGCTTTGGGTCAAATTAGCTCATCTTCTCTGTTTCGCCATCGATATTTATATATACAATGCTCACATTAATTGTATTTATATTAAAATAATGATTATATTATATGAACCATATAGTTGATATACAAATAATAATATAATTTATAATTAAATTTACAAATAATGGGAAAAATGGTTACAAATATTTATCTTAATTTACCAAGTAATTTAATGGGTTCGTTTAAAAGCTAAGTTATCACTCTACTATTTTTAATCCTCATTTAAGATTTATGTTCCTTTTCTAATACAACTATCAATTCAACCAAAATCATCGATTAAACTAAAATCCTATCCATTCAATCTCCCATCCCAGAACTATTAACAAGCGTCTGTACACTTCTTTTTTTAAATCGACATGGTTGAGAGGAATATCTCCCTCGCCTCCAACTCGTAAAACAATCTGTAATTATAAAGTAAAAATAAAAAAGTCAAATTTATAATTACAGCCTCCAAACCTAAAGTTAGGAACCAATCATAGGTACAGTTAAACCCTTTAATTAATTAGCTACAAATGAGGGTTTGCAACCTTTTGGCGGTTAATTATTTGGTGGGTTGTTCATCAATAGTTATTGTTAAATGATATTGATTTCCCTTCTTTTCCTAGGTTGGTTACCAAATTATTACCATCTTAAAACGTGCTTTATATACTAATTGAAATTAGGTCAGTGTTACATAATTACTATCCCATCTATAACATGTTCATTATACTAGAATACAAAAAGTTTTTAACTATAAACTACTAAGCATTGGCTTGAGTTGATTATTTGTTTGTATTAAATTATCAAGTACAAATCTGAAAGTTAAATTATACTCTGATCCTACTTAGAAAAATTATATATAACCATGTAATATTTTAATAAAATATTTAATGATATTAACTATTTGGAATAATTAATAACATTATAAAAATACAAGCCCCAAATTACATTAGAAATTCAAGTGTAATAGTTAAATCTCAAATTTAAGCATAATAGAGGGATCAAAATTAAAATTTAATCATTTTTCTAAAATTGCAAAAATGAAAAAGAAAAAGTAAGACCAATGCAAACCTAAAAGATATAGGAAACCACATGTCAGTATTAAGACTTTAGGGTATTCAAATTATATATAACAACATAATGTTTTAATAAAAAATTTAACGATATTAACTATTTGAACTAATTGATAACATTATAAAAATATAGGAGCTAATTTATATTAAAAATTAAAGTATAGAGATTAAATATTAATTTTAGATATATTAGAGGGGCCAAAACTAAAATTTAACCATTTTGCTAAAATGCAAAAGGAAAATAAATATAACCTAAAAATAGAGGGACCAGAATTGTAATTTAACCATTCTTAACATAATGTAAAAGAAAATGAAATAAAAGGCATGAATGCTAGAAATGTGTCAAAAAAAAAAAAAAAAAGGCTTCCTTTTATATATGGGTATTAGTACGATTCTCACCCATGCTTTACGTTTATATATTTAGAATTTAATTTTTATATTTTTATTATCAGTAATTTAATTTTCTATTTTTAGAATTTGAAAATGTCTGTCTATTCGTTAATATTGTTAAAATTTTTAGTGTGACAATTTGAAATTAAAAGAAAAATATTCACTTAGTATGTATGTAACAAAATAGATTTAAATTTAATAGACAATTTTAATAGTGTTAAATTTTTTTCAAAATTTATATTCATGTCAATATTTTAATTAACTAATGGCATTATAAGAATTGAGATATTAAATTATTTCAAAAATAAAATATAAAAATTAAATCTTAAATTTAAATAAAATATAAACTGAAAATTAACTATCCTTATATAATCTAAAATTCACCACATGAAATGATGTGAAGCAAGAAAGGTCGGCCTTCCCTTTATATATTAATATAGATTAACCCCATAAGATACTTGTAATTAAATTTGTATTTTGCGATAGTGTTAATTAATTAATTTGGTTATTGGTATATTTTACTGAATCAAATAATATATTATTACTCATCTTTTGCATTTAACCAAATAAATATTTGTTTATTTCATTCTCGCCAAATAATTATTTGACTTCTTCATATGTATTTTATTGTAAGAATCAAATTCTACATGATATATATACATGCATAGGTAATTTATGCACCAAGGATTTTGGATCCTTATTTGAAATATCTAAACTTTGTTGATTGAATTTTAGTTTGATTAGCATTGATATTGTTGTTAATGTATGAAGACGTTAGTTCAAACACAATAAAATATATTTATCCTCTTATTTAAAAATTAGATAGAAAATTTTAAGAATGGTATAAAAAAAATCTAAACTTTTAATCCAATGATTTTCGTAACTATGAGTATAATTAGTACATACTATCAATTCCTCATCGGTAGAGTTGTTAAATTCGCCAAGAAAGCGTCTACGAAAAAATCATAATTAACTCCACTTTTGTTGCGGTGGGAGTTTAGTTTTTCATATTTTTTTAACTAAATAGTAAAAAAAAAAAAATTAAAGTTATGGGAAATGTTTATTTCTATCCTATGTTAGATAAGGATGTTATAATATTAGGGTGAGATGAAGTCTCACGGTTTGAATTTGTGTGAGGGTTGGACTCAAATTAGGAGTGTATGACTCGAAATCGAAGATAGGAGGTATTGGGGTGATATGCAAGAATTCTGATGGTAATTTACTTGCTGGTCTTAGGGAATAAAATATTTGTTGAAGCAATGGCCCTTAGTAAAAGACTAGAGATTGTTGTCCAAAAGAAATGAGAAAATGTTGTGTTTGAAGTTGATGTAATTGAATATAAACAACAATTAACTGAAAAGTGATTTTTTCTCAACACTGACGGTGCAATGCAATTGGAATCCGAAAATACAGCTTTTAGAGGAATACTTTGTGATGCAAATGGAGGTTGGATTACTGGATACAACCGATATCTTGGAAAGTGCTCGATTTTCGATGCCTAACTTTGGGACATTTTGGAGGGGCTTAAGCTAAGTCAACGCAAAGGTCATGATAAAATTATGATCCAATCTAACAGCTTGGAGATTGTTAGAGTAATTCAAGGAAGCACCTCCACCACTTTAAATTCGGCTTTGATTAAATGAATTCAGAATATTTTGTTACAAGAGGAACAGTAGATCTTGCATTACATAACTAGAGAACAAAATCAAATTACAGATTACTTAACTAAACTAGCTTTGGTTAAAAAAAGAAGATTTACGGCTTTTTTATCTTCCTCCTATGGTGATTTTAGATCTTAAAACTGATAAGTCAAAAAGAGTATTTTTTTTCTTTTCAGAATATCCCTATGTAATTAGTTAGTAATGTTATTTTTCACCAAAAAGAAAATTAAAAAATATGAAATCTGCAACCCTATATATCAAATGGGTTTCACCAAATAAACTTAACAAAATGGTGGATTTTGGGCTTTAGGGATTAAGGCCGTGACTCTTTTTCTCTCTTGAATTTTATTTTCCCATTTTGCCCATTTATAATGCATCATGAGTCACGATATAAGAAAAACAAAACAAAACCTGACATAGAGAGTATACAGATGTATCAAAGTTACATAAGAAAAACTCTACAACTTTTCGCAATAAAAATGACCAAATCTTTGTACTTCAACAAGAAAACTACAAATTCAGTAATGACAACTGTTTCTTTGTAGTTTCTTATGATTCTTCAGGTGCAGTTAGCGTGATCCAAATTCACCACTCAACATAAATTTTTAGACCAACCTGAAACAGATCTTTATTTTTCAGGCCATTTTGAAAAAAATTTACAATTATAAGGGCCTTGTACAAATAACAAGAATCTGTAACCTATAACTCAGAGGCTCAGCCTTTGATGCGCCGCAATGCAAGGTAAGCCATCAACCTATATCCTGTGAACATTAGAATCAAGATTCCGACGCTCTGTTCAGGCCTAATTTGCCCCGCAATGTCTTGATAGATGAACTTGCAGCTAACCGTACTACTTCCACGCTGCGAGCAACCCAACAACGATGACACTTTCTTGCCATCGCCGTATTGGACGTTGACGAACAGCTTGTAGCTATAATATGTTGTAGAAGCATACTTTATCCATGCCATGCATGATGGGACCTTATGCACGTAGTACCCTCCTGTTAGAACAAATGCTAGCATTGTGACTGTAACTATTGTAGAAGCCTGTTTCGCATCCATGATCAATGCGCCTAATGCGAGGCCAAGCCCTTGCGAGACGAGCACGTAGCCGAGAAGAACCAACAATGTCAATAGGAATGCCACCAAATCGGGTTTCAATCCAGCCATCCAATATGTCACAACAAGGAAAACTGTGGGGAGAATGAGCTCCATGGGGAGGTCTCCGATAATCCGTGCCATGAAATAGGAAGACAGAGTGTACATACCCGAAGCACGCTCTTTCATGAAGATAGCACGTTCTTGAGGAAACGCGAATACCGCATTAAACGATGGCAAGACACCCCAAAAGATGGAAATAAAGAAGAGGAGACCGAGACGGTCTTGGATGTCTCTATAATCTGAATGCCACCACATTAAACCGGCCAGTATTGCGGCGGTAATTACTTGGAAGACTCGGAGGGTGTTGAATGATTCTTGCTTTCTTTCTTTAAGGCTTCTTCGAAGCAGAATGCTGAATTGATAGAACCATGTCGAGAGATTGACTCTGTTGCTATTCCTGCCTTGTTCGGAACAACGGGTGCTGATGAAATACGAGTCTTTTGCCGAAACAGGGGTGATCTCCATGCAAGCAGCTCTAACTTTTGGAGCCAACAGGGTGTTGTAAGAAGCAATGAGGGTTTGCTTTACATTTGGCCTCTCTCTTTCGCTTACTCCACCAACTTTACACACACCTGAAACATATACAAGGAAATTTAGGATCTAATCGACAAATAGTTCATTTCAGTCATGATCTTCTTTATTATTTATTTTTCTTGAGTATTCATATTCAAACATGGGTTGGGGGCATGATCCTCTGTTTATTACAGGCCTTTTACTATTTCGCTAAAATAAACAATCTGGCATTAGAAACAAGAGTGTTGTAATGAATATGATTCTCTAAAAACTTGGATATATTCTTAAAAGTGATTAAAATAAAGCTTCATGTATTATTTTAAATTATAAAGCATCCTAGCCCCAAGTGTGGATGACAAATATCTGTCCAAAACTTTAGAATATTAAATAAAATCAGTCAGTAGTGTGAAGAACAGGGACTCTAAGCATATACTTAATGTAACGTGTATGAATATGGATGAACATGAGTTGAATCAAAGCATTTAGAATATTGTTCCAGTTATACACGTATCAAAACATTGTACAATTAAGAATTTCAATAAAGTTGGTCGAGTGGAGGTTAGATTTCCTTTACAGCAAAAAAGTTTTAAAAAGAAAATCTTGTTTAAAGAAATATCAACAACAGTAAAGTTCAGCAAATCAAGGACAGCACCATTGAAATTAAAATTTATTGTTTGACAATTTATACTAAATATTAGTAAAATAAATAGTAGGAAAAGTAGCACCCAGTATGAAATAATTTAATGGATAATAGCATATATGGTAGCAAAGAAATTGAGTAAATAAGGCTCAGAAAAGCTAAAAATGAAGATTAAAAGCAAACCAGCGTTGGTGGGTAAGGTGGGTCTCCACTCGGGTTTGGTGCTGCCCCTGCCACTATGGTTGGGCCACCACTTGCTTATATATATGTATGTATATATATTGACAAATTTAATCTCCACTTTTATGACACTGGGTGTTTAGGAAGATGTAAAGAAAACGACATACGTGTTGGTCTTCAAACATATCCCAACACCTTAGTTGAAGAATAGTTGGGGTCTTAAAAGAGGAAAAAAAAAAAAGGGTAGAAATTATGTTTCAATCTTTATACTAAGAATGAAGGTCAAGTTTCGACAAGTGTAAAGGTGGAATAGGGACAGCCTATGGACCAAATACAGCAATTATTTGATAAGCTATAGTAAGAATTATTGGCTAGAAAGCACCTTTAGCTTTATATACAAAATAAGATGTTTTCTAACGCTATCAATGGCGTCATTGGTCATATAACCTTTTCTTTTTCCGGTTATAAAAAATGTATACTAAAATCTTTTCCTTAAGATCATATTGTCCAAGAGTTCATACCATAAACTCAATTACTATTTGCTGCACCAAGAGAGACTCCAAAGATGGAAACATGTCCAACACCACCTCATCCACAATTGGCTACATAACATAACTTTTGTAGACTATATGGATCAGTGACGCTCACCATCATTTTATTTGAGTCTTTCATAATATATAAATCTCTAAGTTATTAGTGAACAAGATGATGAATCATTACTTTTATCAAATTATATAAAATAAAAAAGTAATTCATCAATTGTACTTTTGTGCCTTAAATATCTTTTCAGCTCGTGCAATTAAATACTAGTAACATTTCTCATGTATATAATACGGAAAAGGATTGAATGAAACAGTAACGCCGCGTCATCTGTATCCCTTTCCAATAGATTTATGCCACATCAGCATTTTTATCCTGAATTTCAGCATTTTATCCTGAATTTAAGGATTTTAATTTAGATTTGATTTTTTTCAGGATAAAAATGCTGAAATTCAGGATAAAAATGCTGATGTGGCATAAATCTATTGGAGAGGGATACAGATGACGTGGCATCACTGTTTCATTCAATCCTTTCTCATATAATACATGCCACAATGAATAATAATATATTATGGAGAGCTATCCATGTGTAGGTATTAAGGTCTAAACCATTTTTTAAACAACTAAAAATGGCATTAGATTTTGACCTATGATTAAAAATATTGAAGAAACAAATATTACTAAATTGATCTAAGATTAATTTCCTTTGAAGTTTGGACCTTAGAAATAGAGAATGAGATCATTAAATCCAAGTCATAAATCACTTATATTGTAGTGACACCATGCCACCTACTCCCCAATGGAGGAACCCCATTAAATTAATTCCAAAAAGAACTGTAGACAATCAGACCATTCTTGCACTCACTGCTGTGTTGTAAAAAAAAATAACCCAGATTTTATTATGTTGTAAAATTTTGTCAAATCCAATAGTAGTGTGCCTTCTTGTGAGAGACATATAAGTGGCAAGATCACTCATTCAATGAAGGCAGACAATGGCCACCCTAAAGATTAGCTGATGAATAAATGATCAAATTCGTGGTATATAATAATCGCATGAGCTAAGCTTTAAAGCTAACAATCACGGTGCGTTGGCTATGCAAATCTTCATCAATAAAAAAGGTAGATTTCTTTGGATGGATGGAGGGGCCATGGGAAAAGACAGGAAAAAAGAATACAGCACTATCCATTTCTATCCACCTTATTATACAGTTTCACAACCTTTATTTAATACACTGACCCACCACTCATTTGCCCATATTTTTATTTTTGAAATCTTTCTCCTAAGGGGAATTTATATGAGATATGATCTTAGTCTTAATGATGGAAAGTGTTGTGTTCCCCTCTATGGGTTTTTCCCTCTTTCTATACTTAGTGAAAATTGAAGAAAAGAATTTAACTCTACAGTAAGTAAACAGCAGCAAGAAAACGAAAGTAGAAGGGAATTGAGCTCGTTCGTAACTATTCGAGTTAACTCAGCTATAACTAATGAAAAGAAAGCGAACAACAGAAAAAAGAAGAAGTTGAAGCTGACGTACCGTTAGCGAGATCAAGGAGGAAATCGGCAGGGTTCATAGGGAAAGACGGTGAGAATCCTATGGACTCGAAATAACTCATAGCTTCACTTCCCTTGCCGAAATACAAGCTCCTTCCTTCACTCAAAAGCAACACTGAGTCAAACATCTGATAAACTCGGCTAGATGGCTGGTGCATGGATGTGACTATGGTCTTCCCTTTTTGAGCCAACGAACCCAAAATCGAAACCAACCGGTGTGCCGCTGTGGAGTCCAAACCCGACGTCGGTTCATCAAGAAGCAGCAGGCTAGGGTTTATAAGCATTTCATGAGCTATACTTACTCTTTTCCGTTCTCCACCCGAAATCCCACGTATAAAACTGTTCCCAATGATTGTGTTTTCACATTTCGATAACCCCAACTCGGATAAAACCGTCTCAGCCACTGAAATCTTCTCCTTGGTCGACAGTGTGTTTGGTAACCTTAAAAGGGAGCAAAACACCAAGGTTTCACGAACTGTTAAGTGAGGGTAAAGCACGTCGTCTTGGGTGACGAATCCAGTGCGTTTTGCCATTTGTTTAGTGGGTTTTTTGTTGTTGGCAAGCAAGGTTCCGGTGAAATGACCATCGTGTTGTAGCCGACCAGCTAAGGCATTGAGGAGACTAGATTTGCCGCTGCCTGAAGGACCAAGGATAGCCAACATTTCTCCTGGTGAAACCATGCCGGTGATATTATTCAAAATCGTCCTCTCTTGGGCCCTACTCGTTGTTCCTTGATCAGAGGGTGTTGATCCATGGGTAAGCATGCGTTTAATACTGCGACCTTGACTGTTGGTTCCGTGTACCTTCACCTTATAGCTCACGTCGATGAACTGCATGAAGAAAAACATAGATAAGAATATTATTAGAAAAGGTCAAAATGAATGGTAAGAAACGAAAACGAGTCAATGATTGGTTGACTCGGGTAGTTCAACACACTGAACTCACTCGAGATTTCTTTTTATTTACCTTGAGAGTGATAGGATAACAAGAAGCCATTAATGAAGGGAGGTGATCACGCAAATCTCGAGAAGTATCTTTTGAATGACATGGACCATCCCCAGTGGGAGTAGGACTAGGAGTCTCCAAACCACCAAAACCCGGCATTATTTTCCTGCTTTCCTTTTAACTTTTTTCTCGGGAAAGGCAAAGAAAAACTAGTGAGCAAGAGAGAGAAGAGGCACAACAAAAGGAGTTAAAGGAGAGAAATGAGGGAAGAATTTGAGAGAGGAAAGCAAATGGGGGAGGGGGGTCTTTATGTAGGTAAAAAAGATTAAAAAAGGTAAGGGGAGTGGGTGCCACGCAATGGAAATTGTCCAAAGCCAAAAAAATAAGTGCTACGTGGAAGAAGAACAACACAGATGGCAGCTTGGCATGGTTCGTTCATGGGAAGTGCGCTATTAAACGGCGTTCCCTTCTCTCTCTTTCGTAAGTAAACTAAGCATAGGGGAGGAATTGCTGCATGTATTGTCAAAACTGAAAAAAGTTCATTTAATGAACCTAAGTTAGTGGAAGCAATTATTATTTACAAGTGTTGATGGTAGGTTCGGCCGCAGCTCATTCCTCTTTCTTTTTTCTCAGTCCAGGATCCATTAATTTATTTTATTATGTCAAAATTAATATTTTTCTACAATTAAATAAATTTTTAAATTCTTTATCGTATAGGATAAATTGCTTCTCTAAACAAGTCTAATTATGATGTGTGTGTATATATATATATATATATTATTTCATTAAAAAGCAAAGAGCACAAGCACTACAAAATCAAGTTAATAGGTTTTGGCATACACTTGATCTTAAGAGTTCGAGTTATACCTAATGTTAATCTGAGGTTACAGTTTAAATGTTCAAATCAAGTTTCTTTGAGTTGGATTTATATTATTTAGTTTTTTCAATATAAGTCAGTATTATAATGAGATATAGTACAATGCAATTTTAATGATACATATGTTTGTTGTTATAAGCTTTGATGATCAAGATTGTGACGGTTCACATAAATATGTTGAGAGTAATTTATGAGTTTAGCTGAGTTTTAGGTATCTGAAAATATTTTTTTTTTTCTTTTTACAAACTATTAGTGAGGGGTTATATGGCTTGATGTGTGATGTGGATTTGAGTGTTTGTATTTAGGTAGGTAAGATTTGGGGGGAAAATGGTTTTCCATCTTGACCCTAGGTAGATAATTGGAAAATTTTCTCTACTAAACCCTTAATCAACTTGTTATTATAATCTAGATAATCGGTATTAAGAATTGAAAATGCCACAAAATACGAATTTTGATAAATTTTCACTTATTGAAAAAAAAAAGAAGCTCAAATTTATTAATTCTCAATGTAAATGCATAATATCTTATAAATAGACTTAGGGTTCCTTTTGAACCAATTCACAACCAATCACATATAAGTACAAACTAAATGCACCACAATCTATATAAGTAAATACCATATGAATTTATCTGGTCAAAACAACAAATAAGTTAAATCTTCAATGATTAATTGATAATTTTGATTTTTCCTTGATTATCTCCGACGTGATCCAATTCTTGATTTATTCAATTATTTCATTCAATCCATCAATATCAAACATTTACACATTGTATCATGATATGGATGAACCTATGAAACTTTATTTTTCAGTACTCATAAAGTTTTACATTTTATTCAATTTAGTCTCTAAAACCGAAATAGTCATAACTTTCAAATTTGAGCTTCAGTTTGAAAACTGACCTCAATTACATTCATTATAGTCCCTCTATGGTCTATGATTACTAAAATTTCACATCAATTTCAAAATTAATTCACTTTAGTCCTTATGTACAAAAATAATAATTTAAACATTACAATTTAGTCCTTTTTTACATCTAAGCTTAAAATCTATCAATTTGACATTAATTTCCTCAAGAAATCAACAATGACAACTTTCAAAAACTTTAATAGTTTCACAAATTGGTACATGGGATAGCTAAATCAAGTTCCCATGACCTCAAAAACATAGGAAAAAAATACAAGAAAAAGACTTAATTAAGCTTACCAAATAGTTGTCGAAAGTTGAAACCCTTAAAACTTCATATTTATTTTATGGTGGACGGTTTAAAGGTTGGAGAAGAAGAGATTTCTCTCTTTTTTTCCACTGAATTTGGCTTTTTATAATATAAGTAAATTTTAATTAATTTTCAACTAATCACTAATTAGCTTACTTTTCCAATTTAGTCCTTGTACCTTCATTAAGCAATTAATAGGCAAAATTGATGGACTAAACTTGAATATTTTATTATACCAACTTCACAAATATTATGAATATTTACAGACCTGATTTACGAAAATAAGATTTCGAAGCCACCTTTTCTGACACTACCGAAAATTGCGTTGTTACATTTGGAGTGTTGTCCACTTGCTGAGCATGCAAAACATAGGTGTTGCAAAACAATGCAACCTGAGCTTGGTGATCATGTAGTGTATGCACAAACAATTCATTTTGGTAAAGTAGCTACTTCACTATAAATAATGGGAGCTGTTTTTTTTTCTCTAGTTCAGGTGGTTAACTTGGGCAAGCCCCTAATTTGAGGTTATAAAGTAACCATCTTCGATAGCCAAACTTGATAAGTGCTCTTCAAAAATAGTTAATTTTGATCAAAGGTCTTCATTGAGTTGCAAATTCGATAAGAGATATTCATTGAAACGCAAATGTAACACTCCGAAATTGGGGTTAGAAGAATTAAGGTTTGTAAGATGAGTCAGTGATTTCGAATAGACTTTTATGATTTTCTTTGCGATTTAGGAATAAGAATGAGCTTGATGGTTTAATGGTTGAGCATCTGGTTACTACGTGGTCTTGAGTTTGAATCCCATTATGTGTAAGTGAGAAATTATTTTTGATTTTAGGTCTCCTTAAAAAGTATAGGGCCAAATAGTAATTTTTCTAAAAATGTGTTGGACTAAATTCAATACTAATTATATTGAATTGAGTTAAATTCATTTGTATAGATCCGATAGACCTCGTACAGAGCTAGATCGAAGTAAAGAGAAAATATCATATTAGTTGCCTCCGTATCTACGTACACTTATCGAGGTAAGTTCGTGTAATTAAATTATACATTTGTATGTGTTAAATTGAATTAATATTTTTTGAATTGTACAATTGCCATGAATGAATATCAATTGCATATCCGACGATTATCGAGTCCCGTTTGAACCTTATGAAATTTGTAGGATACAAATGACAATGTCATTAGGGTTACCGATTTGGTTGAGATCCTGCATGTGTTGCAGACACATCACAGCTCTCATGAGCTTCCCGATATTTAGCTCTCATGAGCTTCCTATTATTCAGCTCGGAGCTTCTCGTTTACAACTTGTATGAGCATATATGAATATGAATTGACGAATTACAGTTCAGTACACCCCGTGTGTACCACCCATGTATCCAACGATATTCTAAATGGTTCAACCGGCATAATTCTGTTTGAAATTATATGATGTTCGATAAGAACTATTACCGGTATATTTATGAAATTCATGAAATGTTATTACTTGATGAATTCATCCATGTGTGTTGGATCCTTTATGTGATTTACATGGCAAACATGTTGAGGATATGTATTTAGGCTTCTGGCCAAATTGGTTTGGATATGTTTGTATGCTTACCTTAAATGTGATTAAATGGTAAGTTAAATTCTGTATTATACGAACTAACTACACTTAAATGCTTACTCTGTGTTATTTTCCATGTTTTATAGTAATTAGGAAGCTTGTTCGGGTTAGAAGCTGGTCGGAGCTATTTCACACTATCCATTGGCTCTTTTGGTACTTTTAATAAATCAATATCAGATATAATGGCATGTATAGATTATTTTAGTCAATGTTGGTATATAAATTTTTTGTTGAGACAAGTTATTTGAATGGCTTGTGTTGGTATATTTTGATGTGTATATATAAGTGACTTGTCATATTTAATGCGTGAGTGATATGGTAGAATAAAAGAAAGTAAAATGTGGTTTGAATATGCATACATGAATTTGGTCATCTAGGTAACTTGGGATACTTGGTTGACATGTTCTTAAATTGTTATTTTAGGTGCCTTAGGGCATATTGGTTATATGTGGTAATATTTCATGTTTAAGACATGATTTTGGCTTGTTTTGAATGTTTTGTTATGATTTGTTGATGTGCAAAATTATTGTGTTTAGGTAGGTACCAAATCGGGTGAGAAATGTGGCGTGGAAATGGCTAATTTTTGTCCACATGAGCAGAGACACGGGCATGTGTCTCAGACGTGTGTGACACACGACTAGGTGACACGGCCGTGTGTGACACACGACCAATCCCTGTATCTTTTAATTGCGTAAGTCAGTATGCTCAACACGGCCTAGCACACGGGCATATGACTTGGCCATGTGACCCAAGTCAGAGAGTTACATGGGTATAGACACGGGCTGGGACACGATCGTGTGCCCCTATTTTGAATGCCACACGGCCTGAGACACGGGAGTGTCTCTTGACTGTGTGAAACACACGGCCTGACCACACGATCGTGTGACCCCTGTATCTTTGAAAAATTTTCATGTTTTCAAAAAAATTCTTTGAGTACCCGATCTAGTTTTGACTTGTTTCTAACGTGTATTTTAGGCCTCGGTGGCTCATATAAGGGACAATATGTTTGATTTTGATTCATTTTTGACATGATTGCTATATTATATGAAATGTCTGATTAATTGATCTGTGAACTCCTATAATGCTCCGTAACCTTGTTCTAGCGATGGATTCGGGTTAAGGGTGTTACATTTATTGGTATTAGAGCTACGGTTTAGTCAATTCTTGGACTAACGTAGCATACACGGGTCTAGCTATACATGCCATTAAATAACCTTTGATAGTGTGGTATCTCCTGACCGTTTTAAAACATGTTTTCATATAGCAATGTCATCCAACCAAGCTGATTCTAAAGAAGCTGAGAGTAACGCTCAAGCCTCCGTTCAAGGAGTAGCTTCGAGTGGTACAAGGCTCATATCTGAGGACCAGAAATAAGAGGCTAAAGAAGCCTTTTTCCAGATGATGAATGAATGGTTCACCGAGTTCGTACAGACGAACTCTGTTGCTCAACAACCTCCACCCCCTATTGTTCCTCAATCAGATCTCATTATTTCTTAAGGTATAGAACCTATCAAAGTTAGTAAGCCTCCTGTTGATAAAATTTGTAAGTACAGTGCTAAAGATATAACAGCCCGGTTTTAGCTAAATCAGAATAGTGGTTTCAGAACCACAAATCCAAGGTCAAAAAATTATTTTAATACAATTTATGGTTTTTATAGCATGTGATTATATATGTATGAAAGTTTCGTGATTTAATTTTATCGATTGGATGTTTAATTTGATAAAAGGACTAAATCGCGTAAAATGTAAAAGTTACATTCTACTAGTTAAAAGTGTTTAATTGCTATGACTTATTAAATGAAAAGTCCTTATGATGATATTAGACCATTGATAGTGGAATTTGTCATAAATGGGCAAGTATTTGATGTTTTAAATGTTTATTAACCAAGGTTAATTTAGTAATTTATGTATTAAGTATAATAAAACAAAACAAAATTTAAAATGGTTGTCATCTTATTTAATTTACAATTGAAAATAGAAGAAGAAGAAGAAGAAGAAGAAGAAGAAGAAAACCATTTAGGGCTTGTGATATTCGGCCAACTCAAAGCTTGATTAAGATATGAATTTTATTCGGTTTTTGATGATTTTTATGTTTCTGTGATCGTTGCATCGAGTACTAGCTAGCCCATGCCCTAATTTTCGAGTTTTTTGATGATTTTGTGAAGTTCTATTGATGAATGTTTAATCTTTTAAATGTTTGATGATGAAAAATGGATATTTGTTGATAGATTATCATATTTTGCTAAGTGATTTTTGGTAAAAATACTATTTAGGGATTAAATTGTGAAAAGTACAAATTATGTGGTTGAAATGTGAAATAAATGTCAAATATGAGCTGCTAGGGGTACTATGGTAATTCGGCTAAGCATGATTTTTTGTTAAATTTGTGTAATTTGTGTTTTTATGAAATAGGGACTAAATTGTAAAAATATGGAACTTTGGGGGCTAAAGTGAAAAAATGCCCAAATATGTGCTTGTGGACTGAATTGAATGATTTGATGAATAAATGAGTGAATTTTTGAATGTATATAGATAAAGAACAAAAGAAATTGGATTTAAATCGGGGAAAATCAAAGGTTATCGAATAGTCAATCCAGTCCGTTTATCTCTAATACGAGGTAAGTTCATATGCAAATAAATGTTTTTAAATTGAATTATATATGTTTAATTGTTATTGAACTACTATGAATGTTGAATGATCAAATATGAGCAAGAATCGACAGGGTTACAATATCTGAATGTCCCGTACGAACCTTAGGAATAGTATAGGATACGAATGTCATGACATTAGGATTAACGAGATGTGATTATGTGTAAGACCATGTCCGGAAATTGGCACCATTATGTGATTACATGTAAGACCATTTCTAAGACATTGGCGTCGTTATTTGATTTCGTGTAAGACCATAGCTGGGCTATCGGCACCGATATGTAATAACATGTAAGACCATATCTGGGATATTGCATTGTATGAGCTATATGTGATTTATGGGTATCCTTAACGATTCCAAAAGGCTCAACGGGCAAAGTCAAGTCAAGAAAGAATGTGTGAATGAGTTAAGTGACTCAGGTACGTACGAGATTTATACAAGTATTGAAAAGGGAAGTAGTTGATAAATTCACTTGTGATATTGAATATGTATACATTGGGAAAGGTTTGTGAACTATCATGTGCTTATGCGTAGTTTGCCTATTGAAGAAAATGATGTTGATTAATGTGGTAATTTTATTTGTATATGGCTTACAAAGCTTTTAAAGCTTAGTTGGTGTGTTCTTTCCCTATTTTATAGATAATCGAAGCTAGCTCGGATTCGGGGATCATCAAGAACATCGTCACACTATCGATTAACTTTTTGGTACTTTTGATGCTTTGTGAAAATGGTATATGGCATGTACAGGCTAGTGTTATGATGATGTGTTTTGAGATATGATATTAGCCATGAGATTTGGCTCATGAATGATGTAAATGTTGATGTGTATTTGGCCATTTAAGTTGGCTTAAATCATAAGTTTGATAAGTGATATATGATGTATATATTGCCTTGTGTTTTGGCATGTTTGGGATAGATGTTTTGATGGTTATATGGTTGCTCAATTAGCTAGTTGTCAATTAGTGTATTATTGCTTGAAAAATGACATGTTGTGGCTTGATTTGAAGATTATGAAATGGATGGATTTTAAATGGCATGATTTGTATATGAAATAGCATGTTTTGGTTGCCTATATATGTGTTGAAATGGTATTATTTTGGTTGTTTAGGTGAACATGAGAAAGGGTGGCAAATTGGCCTTGCAAATGGCCTATTTTTGTCCACACAGGCAGAGACACGGACGTGTGTCTCATCCGTGTGCAACACATGGTCATGCTACACGGCCATGTGTCCCTTGGTGTTGAAATTGAATTGAAGTCAGTATGCTCCACACGACCTCACACACAGGCGTGTGACCGGCCGTGTGGTACAAATCAATATACGCTCTTGATAAACCGGAATATATACATATTTTAATCTCACATTTAGCATACTTTTGGATGATTTAAGCCTTGAATTGTGGAATTTGGTGCTCCTAATCCTTGAATTTCATGTTTTATACGTAGGAGAGCATCGGAGGATGAAAAGAACGAGAAACGGGCCAAAAACGGAGTAAATAGGCCAAATCACGAAATCAACACGGCCTAGACCCAAGACCACACTATCGTGCCTCCTTAACAGACCTGAACACGGCCTGGCCACGACTTACACGGGCGTGTGCCATAGGGCATGTCCCTGACGTGACCTGTTTGAATTTCACTCAGATTACGTTACTGTAGGGCCTAAAATTTGCCCGAGCCCATTATAAACCATATTAAAACAAAAATAAATAAAAAGTTAAAAGCCAAATTAATCAGCCCAATAAACGAACCCTAACCCAATTCTGGAACCAGCCCAAACGGCCCAAATAATTTTCGCAGACCAAAACCCTAAGGGTTCTAGATGCTGTCCAGCGCCGCAGCAGCCTTCCACCGGCGTGCCTCAACGCACACCACTGCTTGTGCCTTTGCACGCCCTACGCGCCTCCGTACGCCACGTCCGCACCTCTGTACGCCACATCTGCCTCCGTACGTTAGCTATAGCTGCGAAAAGGACACACCGCGACAACAGAGAGCAGCAGAGAAAAAAAAGAGGAAAAACAATTGTATTTTTTCATTTTTTGGTTTTTATTTCTGATTTCGGCTTTAAAAGGTTAAAAACACACCATTGTATTTTTTACACAGACTGAATACGAAAAAATACAGAGAAATCCAAAAAATAATTTCGAAAGGTGATTTTCGACCTTCAACACCCTTTTTCTTTCGTTCTTTTTGGTTCTTTTTAGATCTTTGTTTTGTTCGTTCGCATAAAAATCAAAAAAGGAAGGGATTTACCTTCGAAAATTGAATCGATGGTCTGCTTTCATTGTCGAAATCGAAGCAAATGTAGTCGTCGAGGTTAGGATCGGGTCTGGTTTGAATGAGAGCAGTCGATGGGCCTGAATCGGTCACTCATCGCCGATTATCATGGCGTCGAAGTGGCCGAATTTTCCTCTTTCCTTCTGCGGCTGATAGGTCAAACAAGAAAGGCGCTAGGGTTTCAAAATTTAGCAGATGGTTTAAATCTGCTTAAAAGGGGTCAGTCTCTATTAAAAAAAAGACGTCGTTTTGGCTAATTTCAATAGCCTCAAAACGACGCCGTGTGGTGTGACCCGATGACCTGATCCATATGTGGCCAAGATTCGCGCGTTTTAATCTATGAGGATATTTGTGTGATTAGTCCTTCTCTTTCATATTGTTTTCCAATTAAATCTATTAAATATTTTCTTTATTGTCTTAATTGATCTCCATAATTTATGTGTTATGTCGATTTGATCCAATTTGTACACTACGTTTCAGCTATGGGGATATTTGTACTTTTAACCCCTGATGATTTGTGCGTATCTCAGTTTAATACCTGACCTGATAAAATAATTTTATTTATTTATAAATTAGCCCTCTAATTATATTTTTATTTCGATTAAGCCTTAATCTTTTGTTTATAATTCTCGTAACTTTTTGTAGTACTAAATTTAGTTATTATCCAAGTTTTTTTTAATAAAATTGTTTTGGAAATTGATTTATAATGTTTTAATTTGTTTTATTTTTCATTTAAATGTATTTTATTCTTCGTATAAATGTCTCACTTCAACATTATATATCATGTATTTCTTGGATGACTCCTATAATATTTAATTTAAATACAATTATATTATTATTTTGTACATACATACATATATAATAATAAGATTTTTGTACTTATTATTAATTTGCACATTATTTTACGTGTATATTTCCTCTTAAACTTATCTACATGTATATTTAGTTTCATCTAAAATTACTTATATGTATATTTGTATTTTAAATTTAGTATACATAATTTATCACTTTGAAAGATCATATTTTATCGTATATTTCAATATATATTATTACTTATATATGTCTTTATATATGTTTAAATTCACCTATTATTTATTTTTTTTTGTATGATTCAATTCAAAATTTTTATTCATATTTCATAAATTCATTTACAAACTATAATAATTTCATAAATTGTTGATTTCAAAATCCTCCTTCTTTATTTATTTTAAACACATTTGTTAGCATTCAAAATTTTGTTTTATAATAGTTTGCCATCATAGATCTTGTAGAATTATTATTGATTATTAGTATGTCTTTTTAACCATGCGGTTATTGTTATTGTATTTGCGCGTTAAATTATGTCTATAATTACGTTCATTCTTATAATGTTGAGTTCGTATATTACTTCATGCTTAATGCTATGCTTGTGCTACTCGTTATTGTTTTATGTCTCAAATTCTAATGTATTCGAACTTTTACTAAACATTTCATTTTTTTACGTGTATACCAAAATAAAGGCATTTTGAGTCAATTTTTTAAATAACGTATTTCAAAATAAGGCAATATTTGTGTGCTTGGAAATTCGAGAAATTGTGCCCTATCGTGCTGGGTTTCGATTTTTCGTTTGACCAAATAACCAAAAAACCTTTTAAAATTATGTCCATGTTACCAAAATAAGGCAATATTTGTGTGTTTGGAATTTCGAGGAATCCTGCCCTATCGTGCTGGGTTTTGGTTTTACGTTTGACCAAATAACCAAATATCCTTTTTAAAATTTTGTCCATGTTTTCAAAAAACAAGGCAATATTTTGTGTTTGGAAACTTGAGGAATCGTGCCCTATCGTGCTGGGTTTCGATTTTCGTTTGTCCAAATAATTGAATATCCTTCTAAAAATCTCAACGCATGAACTTTGGAAATCATGAGAGGATCTTAGTATCGAGGGTTTGAAATGTCGTATCCTATCATGTTGGATGTGATGTTTTATTTCTTCGGAGCAAGAGAATCTTAGATTTCAATTTGAGCTATCCATATCTTTAAAAGGAATTGCATTTCTAAATCCTTTCAAAATTCTCGACGTTAGGACATTAATTAATCAATTTGGTACCAATTTTGGGCGTTGCGAGGGTGCTAATCCTTCCTCGTATGTAATTGACTCTCGAACCCATTTTCTTCTTGAAATTCGTAGACCAAAATTAATTTCTTTTAAAAATAAAATAAAATGTTTAATAGGTGACCCGATCACACCTAAACTGAAAGGATTGGTGGCGACTTCATAATTTTATTCAAAAAGTCGATCCCCGCTTTTTACATAAAAAATGGTTTCGACAGCTTGGCGACTCCACTAGGGACATGAGAGAGTCAAGCCGGAAAATTGATTACTTTCTGTCCTTTGTCGGGAATTTGAAATTTTGATTTGGAAATTTGATACTTTTATTGCATTTGTTGGTGTCATTGCATATGATTTTTATTTCCTTGCACACATTGCATTGCATGACCGTTGTGGTCGCACCTATTAAGTGGGAGTGAGAAACTATGCCTTCTTAAGGTTTTCACCTCCGCATGGGCTAGTGGACTACTTCCGGGATACATATGTAGCTATGTCTTCGTGAGGTTTTCACCTCCGCATGGGCATAGGGAAATGTATTCCCCTGAATCGAACTTGATCGATATGAGCCTATAATGGGTGAGGATTGAGGAATCTGCTGGTTCGAATACCCTTTTCCTTAGAACTTTACCTCATATAGTGGACCGTAGGAACTCACCAAATGTAGTAGTGCTGAATGTTACTGGTTACCCATATAGGTGTTTTATTGTTTTCCATTCGCCTTAAATCTTGATATTCGATACTGACTTGTGTATTTTGTTTGTGATTGCATGACATTGCATATTTAAAGAGGAGTCGGTTCGTGTTCGCTTACTAAGCTAGAAGGCTTAACATGGAGAATGAATTCCTTGATAGAGTCGAGGATAACGCGGCCGTCCGCACATGGTCAGAAAAGTTACAATTAGAGAAAGGGGATAGTCTGGCTAAAGGATACATATCAGAGTTGTGGGACTTTACCCACGTCAGTGTGATACAAAACGAACTGCAGGAATTAAGAGATATATGGCCCATTGGGATGAGGGAACTAAGCATTGGTTCTACCAGAATTATGGCAACATACCCTATTTGCTGGATGTCAAGGTAGACAAACATTTGTTTCGAGCTATGACCCAGTTTTAGAATCCTGTATATAATTGTTTCACTTTCGGGAAGGTAGACTTGGTGCCCACTATGGAGGAGTATACGACCTTGCTTCGTTCTCCAAGGATCCTAGTCAACAAAGCTTACTCTAAGGCCGCTAATGTCCTAACTTTTGTGAAGAATTTAATGAGTATTACCGGGATGAGCGAGCCTTGGGTTACGGCTCAAATTCAGCAGAAAGGGGATGGTAAATGTATTCCTTGATGCAAAGAAAAAGGTGGATATCTTCGCCTTGAGCATTTATGGTTTGGTAATTTTTCCTAAAGCTCTAACGAACATAGATGAAGCAGTCACTGACTTATTTGATCGTCTGGATAAAAGAATCACACCGGTACCTACAATTCTAGCTGAGACATTCAGATCTTTAAGCTTGTGTCGGAGGGCAGGCGAAGGTAGATTTATTGGATGTGCGCAGCTGTTACTGGCTTGGTTTCACGGACATTTCTGGAAGGTGGACAAGGTCTCTTACCGGGTTTTCTCTGAAAGTTGTTTCCCATTAAAGGAAGAAGTGGCTACGCAAAGGAGAAACAACATCTCAGAAGAAAGATGGATGTCAATTCTTCAAAATCTCAAAGAGGGGGATCTTGAATGGAGAGCCTTTTGGATGGTCCCCGATGAGATTCTTTATCGACGTGGGAGCTTTGATTATGTCCCTCTGCCCGGAATTTGGGGGGTCACTAGATACACTCCGTTGCTTGCATTAAGGCAATACAAGTCGAGGTAATTTCTACCGGTGACTTATGGGCTTGCTCAATCTGAGTTCTCATATAAAGCGGACAATTATAAGAAAAGGGTTCAGGAGATTTATGATGCTTAGAAACAGACTCGCCGGATGAAAAGATTGGCTATTGGGTCTATGACGATGCCCGAATACAACGAATGGTTTAACAAAGGGATTAACGATAATATACCGGGGCCAAGTTTAGAGGGTGCTCGATCAATGGAAGAATGTTTGCAAGTTGTCCTGTCCGAGCTAGAGATTGTAAGGTAGGACTTTGAAAAGAAGAGTCTCGAGTTCGAAAAAAGGATCGAGCAGCTAGAGGAGGAGAAAATGCATTTGACATTAGACGTGGAAGTACGGAAGACTGAGGCTGAGAAATCAGAAAAGGAAAAAACTGGGTTGAAGAGGATCTAGACAGCTTAAAGACCGACTATAAGAAGATGCGTCTATCAATGAGGACCGCTGGTTTAGGAAAAACTTCAGAACAATAGCGTCAGGGAGTTCAAGGTGGAAGGACTAAAGCTGACCAATGGGAGGAGAACTTCCGAGAGGCACTAGTACGAAATGAATCTGCGGAAAAAAGCCTCGTGGAACTCGAGAGATCTCTTCATCATCATCGAAGCCGTAACTCTATGAAGGAATTAAGAGTAAGTTTGAGCAAAATTGAAGAAATGAAAAAGAAGATTGAAGAATTAGAAATGGCATTGCGGAGTTGTCAAAACCGTATTGAGTCCCTAGAGATGAATGAAGAGCGTTGGAAAGAGGAGCTTCACACTTCTCAGAATCAAGTTAGAAGTAGGGATTACATCATGGGGGAGGCCATCACCCAAATTGGAGAGATAGCTAATTACTTGCAGACTTTGGCATTACAAGCGGATATATTGAGCGTGCAGTATGAGCCGCAGTCAGATCGTGGACAGGAGTTAGCTTCACTACTTAGGAAAATCAAAGCTTTAGGTGCTAGGGCAATGCCCTATTTGTAACTCGATTTTATGTGAAGGATTTTGATTTGTAGTAAAGTTGTCTAAATGAAATTGAATCAGAATCGGCACCTTCTTTACATTTATGCATTTGCATTTGTTTTCATTTCATTCATATGCATTAAAGGTCATTAAAAGATTCTAATTGAATAAAAATTATTTCAGCATTAACCTGGACACCAGCAAAACCAAACATCCATACGGTACCCGAACCAAGACAAAAGATATGGACCAGAGATTAGAAAAGCTTGAACAACTCCAAAGGGAGATGCAAGATAAACTTCAGCTACAAATGTAGGAGCAGCTGGCTAAGATCCAAAAAGATATGATGGATCAGATGATGGAATCACAAAAGAATATGATGTCTCAATTGACTTAATTACTGGCGGGAGGAATAGACAAAGGGAAAGGTCCTATGGATAATATAACAGAAAGTAATCAATATCCTCCTGGTTTTACTCCAACGCATGCACATGCACCACCAGAGACAAATCCACAAAGGCCATCTGTCTCTATCAGGCCGCAACAAACTCAGGCTGGAGCCTCGACACTGATAAATTTCCAAGCTGGCTCAGGCTCTAACCCTGGCCATAATTCAAACAATCCAATTGTTCCTCACTTGGATGAAGTGGTAGGAGAAGAAAGAGTAATGACGGAATCCCAGAGGCAACTAGAAGAGAGATGTAAGTGGTTGGAAGAGAAGTTTAAAGCAATGGAAACTAGTGATTCCAGTTGCAGGATCGATGTGAAGGATTTGAGCTTGGTCCCAGATCTGGTGCTCCCACTGAAGTTTAAAATGCCAGAGTTCGAGAAGTACAATGGGACTAGCTGCCCTGAAGCTCACATAACAATGTTTTGTCAGAGAATGACAGGATATGTCAACAATGACCAATTATTAGTCCACTACTTTTAAGAAAGTTTGACCGAGTCTGCGACTAAGTGGTACAATCAGTTAACCAGTTCCCAAAATTGGCTCATAGAAAGACTTGGCTCAAGCTTTCATGAAACAGTACAACCACGTGACAGATATAGCACCAACAGGATTACATGCCAGAACATGGAGAAGAAGACAAATGAAAACTTTAGGCAGTATGCCCAGCGATGGAGGAAGGTGGCGATGCAAGTCCAACCCCCACTCTTAGAGAAAGAGACGACTATGCTATTCATCAGTACTTTGAAGGCTCCTTTTGTCAACCACATGTTAGGAAGCGCTACTAAAGCTTTTCTAACATCGTAATGTCTGGGGAGATGATAAAAAATGCGATAAGATGTGAGAAGATTGAAGCAGGGGAAGGCACCAAGATATCAGCCCCGAGAAGAAGGGAGAATGAGGCGAATAACACGAGTACGTATAACAAGGGTCATTCGAGAGCGATCACAGTGAGCCAGCCAAAAACAACAACCACTAATCATTAGGGTCCCCTGAAACAAGAATCCACCACAAGGGTAAGTGCCGAAAAGATACAGTTCACGCCTATACCTATAACGTATAAAGAGCTGTACCAGAACCTCTTTGATGCACATATAAAGTCTCTTTCTACTTAACACTGCTGTAACCCCCGTTTCCCAAGTGGTATGACGCAAACACCCATTGCGAATATCATGCTGGGATCGCGAGGCATTCAATTGAAAATTACACCGCGTTCAAGAAAGTTGTCGAAAAGCTAATAAAAATAGGGATCGTGAAGTTTGATGACTCGCTCGTACCAAATATAGCGGGAAACCCATTGCCTAATCATACGGGTCAAGGAGTAAATGGAATAAATGATGGTGGGAAGAAAGTCAAATATGAGGTTGCAGAAGTCAGAATCCAATTGAGACAAGTTTGGAAGGAGATAGTGGAAAGAGGACTGATCACATTGGATTCAGAGTAGAGGTACGAAGAAAAGAGAAACCATTGCGAGTTCCATAATAAAGAAGGGCATGGAATCCAGAAATGCACTGAGTTCAAAGCCATAGTGCAAAATCTGATGGATAATAAAGAGATGGAATTTTACGAGGAGATTGAGGGATCAGAAGAACGGGAGGTTTATGCTTCAGACGAAGGATCAATGGAAAGGGCTCAAAAAGGAAACCACCCAGCAGTAATCATCTCGAAGCCAAGAGTTAATGAAGCCAGAACATAGGTAGCACCGCGAGTCATAATTCAAAAGCCAACAGTTTTTCCGTATAGGGATAGCAAGAGAGTCCCTTGGAACTATGATTGTAATGTGACGATTCGAGGAAAAGAGAATCTAGTTAGTGTTTCAAAGGAGCATAAAGATATAGGTTCTCATACTTGTAGTGGGAGACGCTACGATCTAGTAAAAGGGAAAGCTCCAATGGTGGAGCAAGAGAAAGAAAAGTCATTCGAGCCTAAGTCGCTCGTCAATGAGCCAGTGAGAGAGGAGGAAGCTAGGGAGTTCCTAAGATTTTTGAGACACAGTTAATACTGTGTTGTAGAACAGCTGCACAAACAGCCAGTGCGCATATCTGTGTTAGCTTTGCTTCAAAGTTCGGAGGTACACAGAAATGCACTAATGAAGGTCTTGAATGAGAATATGTTGCCAATGATATCTCAGTTAGTAAGCTGGACCGGCTAGTCAACAATATAAGTACTGATAACTTCATTTACTTCAACGGTGATGAAATTCCACAGGGCGGCAGAGGATCTACTAAGGCTTTGCATATTACCACTAGATGCAAAGGGTACACACTGCTAGGGGTTTTGATAGACAACGGGTCAGCGTTAAATGAATTACCCTTATCCACATTAAACAGATTACCTGTGGATAGTTCCCACATCAAAGAATCTCGGAACATAGTTAAGGTATTTGACGGCACGCAAAGAAGAGTTATGGAGAGTATCGTAATACCGCTGCTAATCAGTCCGACAACATATGAGGTGGACTTCTTGGTCATGGATATCAAGCCCTCCTATAACTGCTTACTGGAAAGATCGTGGATTCATTCAGTGGGAGCCGTACCTTCATCATTACATCAGAAACTGAAGTTAGTAACAGAGGGCCGGCTAGTGACAATAAATGTTGAAGAAGATATTATCGCAGCTGTAACCAATGATGCATCGTATCTAGAGATGAACGATGAGGCGATCGAGTGCTCTTTTCGATCCTTAGAATTCGTGAATGCAACTTTCATTATGGAAGAAAACAGAATTCCGGTACCAAAAATCTCTAAAAACACAAGAATGGGATTGCAGATGACCATAGGAAAAAGGAGCCTTGTCGGGAAAAGGACTTGGAAAAGATCTTGAGGGGAGAATTGTAGCGCCGATGTTGAAAGTCAAGTAAGACCGCTATGGCTTGGGGTACAAGCTAGACACTAGACAAAGAAGAAAGGAGTTGGAAAAAAGACAAGGGAGGAGAAGAGCACGATTGAGCGGGGAGGAAATCAAGAGGGAGCCAATGATTTTTCCCCACATATCCAAAACATTTGTATCAGGAGGAATCATCCACCCTGAACGAAGGACCCCAAGAAAAGGAACTATAGGGGTCACGTTGGAAAACTCGTACATCAGTGCCATATCCGAGGAGGGAACTGGAAGAGGAAACTTGCCGGACATCTGCCCCTTTGAGCCGGGGAGCATTCTGGACAATTGGACTGCAAAAGAGATTCCTGTAGTATTTAAAACTATTTCAGAGTAATGTCCCAGAACACTTATTACTCTAGGCCTAGGAGTAATAAGCATCCTCTGTGAAATAGGCCTATGTTCCAAAAATCTTTAATTCAATGAAAATGCTTCTGAATTTTTAAGCAAATATTCTTTATTCTTTCCAATTCATCCATAATCATATTATACAGACAATCACTCTTTATTCCAAATATTCTTTTATTCTTCATTCATGATCATGCCATACAAATAATTATTCGTAAATTTATTCATTTTTTGTATATTCCTTTGTACCTAGAACATGTCCCCGGATATCAAATGACATGAGTAACGCTGCTACGAATTTAGAATCTCCTTTTGAGCAAGATGTGTGTTTAGAGGGATCCCAAGACTTTGAAGATGATATAGACAGTGACTTATCTCCGGACTTGTTAAGAATGGTAGAATAGGAAGAGAAACAAATTCTACCTCATAAGGAGACAGTGGAAGCTGTGACATTGGAGGAGGGAAAGGTAGTAAATATTGGAACGCGCTTAGCCAAAGAAACAAGGCGGGATCTTGTCGAGTTGCTACAGGAATTCAAAGATGTCTTCGTATAGCCATATAAAGATATGCTCGGTTTAAGCACCGACATTGTAGTACACTGCCTTCCCATAAAAGAGGATTGCAAGCCAGTTCAACAGAAGCTCTGAAGGATGAGACCGAATATTGTGCTAAAAATAAAAGAGGAAGTCAAAAAGCAATTTAATGTTGGATTCTTGCAGGATATCAAATATTCAGAATGGGTAGCTAAATGGGTAGCTAACATCGTACCTGTCCCTAAGAAAGATGGGAAAGTGCGAATGTGTATGGATTATAAAGACCTAAATAAGGCTAGCCCGAAGGATAATTTTTTGTTACCCCACATTGATACTCTAGTGGATAATATTGCAGGATATTCGTTGTTTTCATTCATGGATGGATTCTCGGGGTACAATCAGATAAAGATGCATCCTCAGGACATGGAAAAAACTACCTTCATTACATTATGAGGTACATTCTGCTATAAAGTGATGTCGTTTGGATTGAAAAACACAGGAGCTACATACCAAAAGGTCATGGTGACTCTGTTCCATGACTTGATGCATAAAAAAATCGAAGTCTATGTGGATGACATGATTGCAAAGTCTAGAACAGAAGAGGAACACATTCAAGTTTTGAGGAAACTATTCCTGAGGTTGAGAAAATTCCAACTAAAGCTCAATCCAACGAAATATAATTTTGGAGCCAGATCAGGCAAATTGCTAGGCTTCATAGTCAGCGAGAAAAGAATCGAGATTGATTTTGACAAGGTCCAAGCTATACAAAAATTACCTCTGTCACATACCCAAAAAGAAGTTCGAGGTTTCCTGGGAAGGTTAAACTACATTGCTCGATTCATTTTACAATTAACCGAGAAATGCGATATCATATTTCGCCTTTTGAAGAAACACAATCCAGGTGTGTGGGATAATGAATGCCAGAAAGCTTTCGATAGGGTCAAGCAGTACTTGTCAAATCCTCCAGTATTATCACCCCCATGCCCGGATAGACCATTATTCCTTTATTTGACAGTATTCGATCACTCTATGGGATTCGTGCTGAGTCAACATAATGACTCGAGAAGAAAAGAAAAGGCGATATACTACCTTAGTAAGAAATTCACTGAATGTGAGATGAGATATTTGCCAATTGAGAAATTGTGTTGCACCTTGATTTGAACAACTTGGAGGTTGAGACAATACCTGTTGTACCACACGACTTGGTTGATATCGAAATTTGGATCCCCTAAAATATATAATGGAGTCAACTACCTTGAATAGAAGGATGGCCATATGGCAAATCCTACTTTCTAAATTCGATATCATCTATGTGAGTCAAAAAGATGTGAAAGGGAGCGTAATAGCAGATTTTTTAGCTAGTAGATCTTTAGAGGATTATGAGCCATTAAATTTTGATTTCCCCAATGAGGACTTAATGTATGTAGCGGCTGTGAAGGAAGACACCCTAATGGATCATCTTTGGAAGCTAAATTTCGACGGAGCATCAAATACTATCAGTAACGGAATTGGGGCAGTGTTAGTATCCCCAAATGGATATCATTATCCATTCACTTGCAAATTGGATTTCGATTGTACAAATAATATGGCAGAATATGAAGCATGTATCATGGGACTCCGAGCAGCCATGGAGCACGAAATCAAAGTGCTAGAAGTATATGGAGATTTTGCACTAGTGATCTACCAACTAAAAGGTGAATGGGAGACAAGAGACCGCAAATTGATCAATTACCAAAGGATAGTTATAGGGTTGATTGAAGAGTTTGATGACATTACTTTCAATTATCTCCCGCGAGACGAAAACCAAATGGCTGATGCTTTGGCTACTTTGGCTTCCATGATTAAAGTGAACAAGCAAGAGGATGTAAAACCCATTCAAATGAGTATTTACGAGGCCCCAGCACATTGTTACAATGTAGATGAAGGAGAAAGAGATGATCACCCCTGGCACCAAGATATACTGTGATACGTGAGAAATCGTGAATATCCTGAACTAGCGACTAAGAACGACAAGAGGATGTTGAGAAGGCTAGCTTGTGACTATGTCTTAGACGGGGAGATTTTGTATAAAAGAAGAAAAGATCAGGTACTATTGAGATGTGTTGACGCTATTGAAGCTAAGAAGATTCTAGAAGAAGTCCACGAAGGTGTTTGTGGAACACATGCTAATGGTTTCACAATGGCTAGACAAATTATGAGATTTAGATACTATTGGTCTACCATGGAAGAAGACTGCATCAATTATGCTAAAACATGTCAAAAATGCCCGATCTATGGAGAAAAAATTCATGTGCCTCTTTCTCCTTTGCATGTAGGGCATAGACGTCATCGGGCCGATCTCTCCAAAAGCTTCAAATAGGCATCGGTTCATCTTTGTAGTCATCAACTATTTCACCAAGTAGGTAGAAGCTGCTTCATATGCTAGTGTTACTAAGTCGGCAGTCAGTAGATTCCTAAAAAAAGAAATCATATGTCGATATGGAATGCCTGAGAGGATCATATTCGACAATGCGTTAAATTTGAACAACAGCATGATCGCAGAGGTCTGCAGTCAATTCAAAATCAGACATCACAACTCGTCACCGTATCGTCCAAAAATGAATGGTGCAGTGGAAGCAGCCAACAAAAACATTAAGAAGATTGTGGGGAAAATGGATGAAACCTATAAAGATTGGCATGAGAAGTTACCATTTGCTCTTTATACTTATCGAACATTAGTCAGGACCTCTACCGGGGCAACTCCTTTCTCATTGGTTTATGAAATGAAGGCAGTATTACCCGTCGAAGTTAAAATCCCTTCCCTTCGAATCTTGTCAGAGCTAAAGTTAGATGAAGCCGAATGGGCCCAGTCTCGATACGATTAGTTGAACTTGATTGAGGAAAAAAAAGCTAAGGGCCATCCGTCATGGTCAGATGCACCAAAAGAGAATGATGTGGGCTTATGACAAAAAGGTTCGCCTAAGAGAATTTTACGAGGGATACCTCGTTTTGAAAAAGATCCTCTCCATGCGAAAGGACTTTAGAGGGAAATGGATGCCAAATTGGGAAGGACCTTATGTGGTGAAAAAGGCTTTCTCTAGAGGAGCACTGATCTTGGCTGAGATGGATGGGAAAAACTTACCCAATCCTATAAACTCGGATTCAGTCAAGAAATACTATACTTGAAGAGGAAAATAGGCTAAAGTGAAAACCCGCAAAGGGCGCTTTAAGAACGATTTAAAAAAAAAAGAATGAAAAACAGAGAGGCCAAGGTGAAAACCCACAAAGGGCACCTTGAGACTAAAGGGGTTTTGAGTCGAAAACCCGAAAAGGGCGGCTCAAATTTCAATCAACGATAGGGCATGCGGTAATCTTGCCATAGCTGAATTAAGGAGGAGGAGAGATGTTACGTCTCAGACCATCAAAATGGTCTTTAGAAAGCCCGTACAGAGAAGCTCAAGCTGCGATATCCGGGGCATTATCTTTTCCCCTCATCATTTTGTATTCTAAGCAATGTTTGCTTTCTTTAATTAACTTATTCTCTTCAAATTTTGTTTCTGATAAATTTCCATTTTGTCCATCATTTATGATTATTTTCAAGCATTTTGTATTGAAGTAATGATTAATGGGATAATAATACTTTCATAAAAGAAGTTTTGCATATTACTCTGAAAACTTCTAAATAATATGAGAAACTGAAATAGGACTTTTATTTAGAACTCACCAAGCCTAAGGGTTGGAAATGTTTGAGAAGGAAACTCTGAATAGTAACCATTTCTTCGAATTTGCTGTAAAAAAGTCGGTTGAACAAGAGGATAGGACATTATATCAGTGATACAACCTGGAAGAACAATGAGCAATGTCAATTCTAAGTGTTTAAAAAGGGATCATTCTCATGAAATTCTGCATCCATACAAAACACATTTAGTTAGGAGCATTCGATTCAATCTGATCATTGCATCCTAATTATTCCATAAGGGATCACTCTCATGACATTCTGCATTCATTCAAATGTCATTCATAATACATTTATCTAGGAGCATTTGATTCATTCCGATCATGGCATCCTAATCATTATGCATAAGCATAAATCCATAAATCAATTCTACAGGTCATGTTCCCAGAAGATGGTGTAACAAGATCGATGAATCCACGGATCTTATCTCTCTGAAGTTGCAGTAGAGTAGATCAAAGTAAACCTTATCTCCCTGAAGTTGCAGTGGAGCAGGTTGAAGTCACAAGTCTTATCTCCCTGAAGTTGCAATAGAGCAGACTGAAGACAGTTAATCCTATCTCTCTGAAGTTGCAGTGGAGCGGATCAAAACAAAAAATCCTATACCTCTAAAACTGCAGTAGGTTGGATTGAATTTACTATACAAGTCACATCTCCTTGAAATTGCAGTGGAGCAGACTGAAGATAGCGAATCTTATTTCCTTGAAGTTGTTGTGGAATAGATTGAAGCTATAAATTACAAATCTTATCTCTCTGAAGTTGCAGTAGAGTAGATCAAAGCAAACCTTATCTCCCTGAAGTTGCAGTGGAGCAGGTTGAAGTCATAAGTCTTATCTTTCTGAAGTTGTAGTGGAGCAGACTGAAGATAGTTAATCCTATTTCCCTGAAGTTGTTGTGGAACAGATTGAAAAATCTTATGTCTCTAAAGTTGCAGTAGAGTAGATTAAAACAAACCTTATCTCCATGAAGTTGAAGTGGAGCAGGTTGAAGTCACAAGTCTTATCTCTCTAAAGTTGTAGTGGAGCAAACTGAAGAGAGTTAATCTTGTTCCCTTGAAGTTGCAGTGAAGCGGATTAAAATGACGAATCATATACCTATAAAATTGCAGAAGGTCAGATCAGGTTTAGCAAATCTTATCTCCCCGAAGTTGCGGCGGAGCAGATTGAAGCTACAAGTCTAATTTCCTTGAGTTGGATCGAAGCGCTAGTTCCCGGGCCCCTGAAGATGCAGTGGGATGGAATGAAGCTACTCGAAGAAGAAAAGCACCGAATGAAGTCAAGATTTGACAAAACCGAGCAAAATTGGCCCTTTTAAAATCTTTACTTTATTCTCATTACACGATAATGAGCAAAGAGGGGCAGTTGTAAGGCCCAAAATTTGCCCGAGCCCATTATAAACCATATTAAAACAAAATTAAATAAAAAGTTAAAAGTAAAAATTAATCAGCCCAATAAACAAACTCAAACCCAATTCTGGAACCAGCCCAAACGACCCAAATAATTTTGGCGCATCAAAACCGTAGTAAGGGTTCCGAGACACATCCCAGCACAAGCAGCGCCTTCTTCCGCAGCGCGTGCCTACGCGCACACCACTGCTTGTGCCTTAGTACTACTTACACGCCTCCGTACGCCATGTCTGCCTCCGTACGTTAGCTATACCTGCGAAAAGGACACACCGCGACAACAGAGAGTAGCAGAGAAAACAAAAAAGAGGAAAAACAGTTGTAATTTTTCATTTTTTGGTTTTTATTTCTGATTTCAGCTTTAAAACGCTAAAAACACACCATTGTATTTTTTTTACACGGACTGAATACGAAAAAATACAGAGAAATCAGAAAAACAATTCCGAAAGGTGATTTTTGACCTTCAACACCCTTTTTCTTTTGTTCTTTTTGGTTCTTTTTAGATCATTGTTTTGTTTGTTCACGTAAAAATCAAAAAAGGAAGGGATTTACCTTCGAAAATTGAATCGAGGGTCTCCTTTCTTCTTTGAAATTGAAGCAAAGGTAGTCGTCGAGGTTAGGATCGGGTCTGGTTTGAACGAGAGAAGTCAATAGGCCTGAATCGGTCACTCATCGCCAATTATCATGGCGTCGAAGTGGCCGGATTTTCCTCTTTCCTTCTGCGGCCGATAGGCCAAACAAGAAAAGGGGCTAGGGTTTCGAAATTTAGCAGATGGTTTAAATCTGCTTAAAAGGGGTTGGTCTTTATTAAGAAAATGATGTCGTTTTGGATAATTTCAATAGCCTCAAAACGACGCCGTGTGGTGTGACCCAATGACCCGATCCATATGTGGCCAGGATCCGCGCGTTTTAATCTATGGGGATATTTGTGTGATTAGTCCTTCTCTTTCATATTGTTTTCCAATTAAATCTGTTAAATATTTTCTTTATTTTCTTAATTGATCTCCATAATTTATGCGTTATGTCGATTTGATCCAATTTGTACACTGCGTTTCAACTATGGGGATATTTGTATTTTTAACCCCTGATGATTTGTACGTATCTCAGTTTAATACCTGACCTGATTAAATAATTTTATTTATTTATAAATTAGCCCTCTAATTTTATTTTTATTTCGATTAAGCCTTAATCTTTTGTTTATAATTCTCGTAACTTTTTGTAGTACTAAATTTAGTTATTATCCAAGTTTTTTTTAATAAAATTGTTTTGGAAATTGATTTATAGTGTTTTAATTTTTTTATTTTTCATTTAAATGTATTTTATTCTTCGTATAAATGTCTCACTTCAACATTATATATCATGTATTTCTTGGATGAGTCCTATAATATTTAATTTAAATATAATTATATTATTATTTTGTACATACATACATATATAACAATAAGATTTTTGTACTTATAATTAATTTGCACATTATTTTACGTATATATTTCCTCTTAAACTAATCTACATGTATATTTAGTTTCATCCAAAATTACTTATATATATATTTCTATTTTAAATTTAGTATACATAATTTATCACTTTGAAAGATCATATTTTATCGTATATTTCAATATATATTATTACTTATATATGTCTTTATATATGTTTAAATTCACCTATTATTTTTTTTTTATGATTCATTTCAAAAATTTTATTCATATTTCATAAATTCATTTACAAACTATAATAATTTCATAAATTGTTGATTTCAAAATCCACCTTCTTTATTTATTTTAAACACATTTGTTAGCATTCAAAATTTTGTTTTATAATAGTTTGTCATCATAGATCTTGTAGAATTATTATTGATTGTTAGTATGTCTTTTTAACCATGCGGTTATTGTTATTGTATTTGCGCATTAAATTATGTCTATAATTACGTTCATTCTTATAATGTTGAGTTCGTATATTACTTCATGCTTAATGCCATGCTTGTGCTACTCGTTATTGTTTTATGTCTCAAATTCTAATGTATTCGAACCTTTACTAAACATTTCGTTTTTTTACGTGTATACCAAATAAAAGGTATTTTGAGTCAATTTTTTAAATAGCATATCTCAAAATAAGGCAATTTTTGCGTGTTTGGAAATTCGAGATATTGTGCCCTATCGTGCTAGGTTTCGATTTTTCGTTTGACTAAATACCAAATAACCTTTTAAAGTTATGTCCATGTTACCAAAATAAGGCAATATTTGTGTGTTTGGAATTTCGAGGTATCGTGCCCTATCCTGTTGGGTTTCGGTTTTACGTTTGACCAAATAACCAAATATCCTTTTTAAAATTTTGTCCATGTTTCGGTTTTACGTTTGACCAAATATCCTTTACAAATTAGAAGGATATAAACTATAAAAAATTAAAATTTCATCCAGCCCCCTAAAAAGTTGTCCTGGCTTCGCCCCTGTCCCGAACCCATTTTCTTCTTGAAATTCGTAGACCAAAATTAATTTCTTTTAAAAATAAAATAAAACATTTAATAGGTCACCCGATCACACCTAAACAAAAAGGATTGGTGGCGACTTTATAATTTTATTCAAAAAGTCGATCCCCGCTTTTTATACAAAAAAAATGGTTTCGACAGGAACTTAGAGGGAAAGAAAGTCATTCCAAAAGCTTATATAAACACCCTAGAGGCCAACCTTCAGGAGGCGTGCAGCTAGGCCAAGGAGCCGAGCCGGAGAGGCCAGATTTGTGGAATTTACTCGAAGAAAGGCAGTTAATTCATCTCAAGAAGCTGGAGTCATACTCAAGACGGAGGATCTTCCATTCAATTCCTTTAGGGGGTTTTAGGGTTTTTCTTATGTTTTGTTTTATATTTTCTTCTAAGATGTATTCTTTTATCATTATGAACTAAACCTCTCAAATACCCGAGGGGGATGAAACCTAAGACGGATCTTGTTATTGTTTTCTTAACTATATGATAAATACTTGATTTGTTCTTAATTATGTGTTCTTAATTCTTGTTTTGATATTTTAGGATATTAATTCAAGTTTTGATGTGCTTAGGCAGAGGAGGAATAGACCCTGTCTAAGAGTAGATCTAGCATAATTAAGCGGAGTTGATCGCAACCCTAGAGATAGGATGACGAAAATCTGCCGGATTAGGGTCAAACCTAATATGGGAGTCCATAGATCGAGTTAATACAATTCTTGGGGTTTTAATTAGAAAGAGATTTCAATTAATCAACCTAGGGTTAGACGTTAGTACCCTCGAGAGAGGTATTAATATACATTGGGGAATCCTACGGATCAAGTGAATAAATCGTCTGGTTCAGAGTTAAATAACAAGTGAAGTCTAGGTGGATTCTTCGTCGAGTATTGTCTCAATCAATTGGTTTTTCCAACAAGTATTTTCCCCAATTCATTCTCTTTGTCTTTGCATCTTTAGCTTAATAGTTAGTTAATTTTAGATTAATTAATAATTCACTTTGATTTTAGGTTAAATAATAAAAAGAAAGTTAGTATTAGTACTTTTGGTTCCTTTGGGTTCGATAATCCGGTCTTGCCACTAAGCTATACTACTGTTCGATAGGTGCACTTGCCTCAGGTCGTTGTCACAGTTAGTTTCTAGGCTCGATCATTCTTTATATAAATTTTAAGACTCTGGCACACGATCAAGTTTTTGGCGTCGTTGCCGGGGAACTAAAATATTACGAACGCTCAATTTTTATTACTTTAGCCATTTTTATTTTTGCAATTTACTTTTACTTTTATTTTGCTTTTCACCTTACTAATTTTCCTTCTTTTATTTGTTCTTAAGCAGGTACCTCTAGTTTATGACTAGAAGGAACCCGACAGGACCCCTAATTTACGATAGTGATATTGAAGGTACTGTTCGCAGAAATCATAGAGAAATATGGCGAAGCTTAAACTACATAGAAGAAGAGCAAAAAGTCAACACCAATACCACCGAAGAGATGGCTGAGAATAATCCGCTACCTCCAAAGGCGGTCGAACATCATGCTCTTCGAACTATGTATAATTATGCTAAACCTAATTTAACAGGAACTCAGTCAAGTAGTATTAGACCTGCTATTGCTGTAAATAATTTTCAACTGAAACTTAACACAATTCAGATAATACAGCAATTTGTTCAGTTTGATGGTTTGCAGGATGAAGATCCAAACAATCACCTGGCGAATTTCCTAAAATTTTGCGATACTTTCAAAATAAATGGCGTTTCTAATGATACCATCCGTCTTCGGTTATTTCCCTTTTCTTAGAGAAATAAAGCCAAACAGTGGTTGCATTCTCCTCCACGAGGATCAATCACTACATGGGAACAAATGACCGAAAAATTTTTATTAAAATATTTTCCACCAGCTAAAACGGCCGAGTTAAGGAATAATATCTCTTCTTTTGTGCAGATAGATTTAGAAACACTTTACGATGCATGGGAGAGATACAAATATCTATTGAGAAGGTGTCCACATCATGGATTACCCTTGTGGCTACAAGTCCAAACCTTTTACGACGGTGTGAACCCTTCAACTAGGCAATTGATTGATTCTGTCGTCGGCGGAACCCTAAACAAATAAACACCTGAGGCTGCCTACGAATTCATTGAAGAGATGTCACTGAATAACTATCAGTGGCAAGTCACAAGGACCAAGCCAACGAAAGCAGCCAATCTTTTCAACCTCGACGCAATAACCATGCTATCAAACCAGGTAGAACTGATAAATAAAAAGATTGATGGCGTATGTGATTCTTTGTAGGTAAATCCAGTCATGCAGTGCGATACGAATAGAGGAGGGATGAACAACACAGACTATCCACCTTACAACCCGAGCGCTGAGAATGAGCAAGTTCACTATATGGGTAACAATTTTAAATCTCAAAATAACCATTAAGTAATACTTATAATCTAGGTTGGAGGAACCACCCCAATTTTTCATGGGGTGGTCAAGGAAATCAGAGACAACAACCCCCTCCAAACTTCCAACAACAGCCCTACCCACAGGAGAAGAAGCTGAACCTTAAGGTGATGCTGACAAAATTCATACCGGTGTCAGAAACACGTTTGCAAAACACCGAAACAACACTTAAAAATTAACAAGCATCGATTCAAAGGATCGAGAACCAATTAGGGCAACTCGCTAAGTTGATCTCTAAACGACCACAAGGCAGCTTGCCAAGCAACACTGAAACTAACCCCAATGAGCAACTTCAAGCCATAACCGCTCACGATGGTGAAGGGTTAGATGAGCCCAAGGTAAGCCAAGAGAATGTTGTAAAGGAAGGTAAAGTTGAGGTAAACCTTGATAAGCCAAAACTGATAATTAAAGAGTACTAACCTCGTATACCATACCCCGATGCGATGAAGAAGGACAACACAAACGAACAATTCGGTAAATTTCTTAAACTTTTAAAGAAATTACATATTAACTTACCATTTCTTGAAGCTCTTTCACAGATGCCAGATTCAAGGAAATTTTTAAAAGATCTTTAAACAAACAAATGGAAGTTAGATAAAGAATCGCATGTGGAGCTAAACGTAGTGTACTCAACAATGTTGCAAAACAAACTACCATGAAAATTAAAAGGTCTGGGGAGTTTTACAATTTCATGCTTAACTGGTAGTTTATCTGTTGATAATGCTTTAGCTGATTTAGGGGCAAGCATAAACATTATGCCTTATAAAATGTTTAAACAACTAGGTCTAGGGAAACCCAAACAAACTAGGATGAGCATTCAATTAGCTGACAAAACTGTCAGAATTCCTAGGGGTATAATTGAAGATGTTCTTGTGAAAATTGATAAATTTGTATTCCCAGTAAACTTTGTCGTTTTAGACATGGATGAGGACAATAGTATCCCCTTAATTTTAGGAAGACCCTTTTTAGCAACTGCTAGGACCAAAATTGATGTCAGTGCAGGTGAACTCATACTTTGTGTAGGTGACAAATCAATCAGTCTCCAGGCTCTTGACTCAGCTAGGACATCGAGTAGTCAAGGTGAGAATATAAATTCAATTAATAGTCATTCGGTTAAACCTTCTTTTTAGGAAGCACCACGGAACTACACAACTGAGCCAAATCCTATACCTCATACCAACAAGGAAATAACTCATGAGGAACGAAGGCTTCAGATCGATGAGCTAGACGAGTGGAAGACACACTTCAAGGAGAAATTAAGAATACACAAAGCAGAACCAACACCATTCTGTGGGACAAATGAATTTAAGATCGGATATCAGGTATTGTTAGATAAGGTAGACCCTCGAATACCTCTTCTTAACCCTAATGCAAACAAAGAAATCTCTTTTATGGTACTCAAGGTTTTCCCATACGAAACAGTCGAGGTAAGTAATCCTATATTTGGCACTTTTAAAGTAAACACTACTCAACTTAAGCTATATACTGATAAAAGGACTGATAGCATGAGGAAGGACTTTCAACTCCTGAAACCACCATGAATGTGCGAATGAGAGGTAAGTCTAGCTTAAGACTATAAACGAGCGCTTCTCGGGAGGCAACCCGAGCACTAACCCCCTTAACTTTCACATTTTTTATTGTTTCTTTAATTTTTCTTTCTTTTTAGCACCTAACTATAAACTAACCAAGTGCAGATTTCCATACCACACGGCCTTGCAAACGGCCGTGGCTGTGGCCATGTGGATGCTATAGATATACGTACTGATATGGTAGAGAAAGTACAAAACAGGACGAAAAATATCTTCAAGCCATGGGCTCCAACCAAACACCAAGGCCGTGCGATGCGTCCGTGGCCGACACTGTTTTAGCAACACGGGCGTGGCGACCTGCACATGGGCATGGGAGAAATGAACGAAGCAACACGATCGTGTGACTTGACACGCCCATAGTATACGAGCGTGGGGACGTACCAGACCTGAAATTTCTATTTAAACCACCCCATCCCCTTCTTACCTACTCCCCACCCTTCTTCTTCCTTTACACTTCCCCTTCTTTTTCATTCTCATTCTTCTTCATTCTCCCTAACTCTAGATCTAACCACAACCATGTCGAAGAAACAGAAGGATCCTAGCATAGTCTCCCTCTGTGAGATCGATCTACATAAGTTCATGCCGGCCGCTTCATTAACTGGACAGGAAAAAGACCTTTGAGCCCATCTAACTTTTCTTTTTATTTTCCCTTCTCCTTTATTTTCCTTTTCTTTAGTTTTCTTTTACTTAGTTTAATCTATTTTATTTCGTTTTCTTCGATTTAGGTTTTAAAGGCTGCCTGGAAATCACCACACCACAACCATAGCCACGACACCACAGCCTTAGAAATCACACTCACCCCACTAACCATCTAACAATAAGGACTATCCGATCCATTAATCTTTTCTTTTAATTTTATTTTACTTTCTATTTTCTTTCTCTTTCTCTTTCTTGTCTTTAAATATATATATTTCGTATATTTTGAATTATTATTATTATTTCCTAGCTAATTCTTCACGAGCTTCCCAATTTCTTCATCTAGCACAGAGATTATCGGTGGCCACCACACCACGACACTCCCAACTCAAGGAAGCCATCCAAATTCAAGAAGTTCCACCTCTCCCTTCCTCTTAAATTTTATATATATCTTTGTACATTGAGGGTAATGTACATCTTAAGTGTGGGGGGTGAATATTTATTTCGAGAAAGTGCCTAAATTTCTGCATTATTCTCAAATCCCTGAATTATACCTTTAATTATGCCTTGTTCTTAAATAATTTTCTCATATTACTAATTAGAATGAAATTTCCTGTGATCCATGATTTTTATTGATCTGTTTTGGATTAAATCATTGATAATTGTGCAGTGATGATTTGAACTTTAGGAGACTAGAGAATCAAGCATGATGAGTCTATTTTCAAAAAGAAAAAATTAAAATTTTGTTAGGTTGTCTACCTGAACCTAATTATTACCTTGAAGTTTGAAATTTACAAGGTTGACATCAAAAACCCATAATTTTTGTGAGATTTTGAGCCTTTTAGAGCATACATTCTTTCGTGCTCACTTTTTGATTATGAGAGTGTCAACATTGATTTGTTATTCTAGAACTTGCTTCGATTATACATGTCAAGTGTCAACATTGATTTGTTATTCTAGAACTTGCTTCGATTATACATGTCAAGACCACACCCTTGATTTGATATACAGAGATGATAAAGGCACTTAGGATTTAACCCACTTAACCCACAAAAAGCCTACCTTCACAATTAACCCCTAGTGAACCCCTTTGATCCTAACAACCTTTTACTGACTCACCCACTAATATTAACCTAAAACCCATCTTGTATGTGTTATCACCATTCCTTGACTCCCTTTTTGTCGAGACTTGATTTTGAACAATTTCCTAACTATGTTCTATATTTCAGTAGTTAAAGTTCTTTCTCATTATTGTATTGATTTGTTCTTAAAAAAAATGAAGTATATTCAATATTAGCTCTATGTAATTGAGCTTATACGTTTAAATTTCACATCTTGAGAAGAAGCTCATGTTATCAGTATTTCATATTTTCAATTGATGTAATTATTCAGGATTAGTTCATTTTTCTAGTTAGGTAAATTGTCAATTCAATCTCGATTCTAACCCTCTAATTCAGCCTTTATCCACACCTTTAACCCGAGCCCCATTACAACCCTTTTTAAAGACCTTTTGATTTGTGTATCATCTCATTTTACAGTGGTGGAGATTTGATTTTCAGGCAAGATTATGGATTAACTTTTCATGTTCGACTTTTGAGTACTTAATTTTGAACCTTAAACATTTTGAGTGATTTAAGTGAATCTTTAGTGAGGATGTCAACGCTTGTTGTTTTTGAATTAAAGGTGATTATTTAGGTAAAAAGAAACACCTATATTTTCCTGCTACAAAAACTATGACTTTGATTGTTTGAATCTTTAGGATCCTTCTATTTAAATTATCAATTTATGAATTATCTTTGAATTATGATAAAACACTATTGATGAATATTATGAATCAAGGAAGTTCATTTTAATTGTGAGTTGATAACTTTGCTTGAGGACAAGCAAATACTTAAGTGTGGAGGTATTTGATAAATCGTAATATATACATACTTTAATCCCATATTTAGCATACTTTTGGATGATTTAAGCCTTGAATTGTGGAATTTGGTTCTCCTAATCCTTGAATTTCATGTTTTATACTTAGGAGAGCACCAGAGGATGAAAAGAATGAGAAACGAGTCAAAAATGGAGTAAATGGGCCAAATTAAGAAATTGACACGGCCTGGGCCCAAGACCACACGGCCGTGCCTCCTTAACAGACCTGAACACGGCCTGGCCACGACTTACATAGGCGTGTGCCATAGGGTGTGTCCCTGACATCACCTGTTTGAATTTCACTCAGATTAGGGTACATAGAGGCAAAGAAAGTCATTCCAAAAGCCTATATAAACACCCTAGAGGCCAACCTTCAGGGGGCGTGCAGTTAGGCCAAAGAGCTGAGCCAGAGAGGCCAGATTTGTAGAATTTACTCGAAGAAAGGCAGTTGATTCATCTCAAGAAGCCGGAGTCATACTCAAGACGGAGGATCTTCCCTCCAATTCTTTTAGGGGGTTTTAGGGTTTTTCTTCTGTTTTGTTTTATATTTTCTTCTAAGATGTATTCTTTTATCCGTATGAACTAAACCTCTCAAATACCTGAGGGGGATGAAACCTAAGACGGATCTTGTTATTATTTTCTTAACTATATGATAAATACTTGATTTGTTCTTCATTATGTGCTCTTCATTATGTGTTCTTAATTCTTGTTTTGATATTTTAGGATATTAATTCAAGTATTGATGTGCTCAGGCAGAGGAGGAATAGACCCTGTCTAAGAGTAGATCTAGCATAATTAAGCGGAGTTGATCGCAACCCTAGAGATAGGATGACGAAAATCTGCCGGATTAGGGTCAAACCTAATATGGGAGTCCATAGATCGAGTTAATGCAATTCTTAGGGTTTTAATTAGAAAGAGATTTCAATTAATCAACCTAGGGTTAGACTTTAGTACCCTCGAGAGAGGTATTAATATATATTAGGGAATCCTACCGATCAAGTGAATAAATCGTCTGGTTCAGAGTTAAATAACAAGTGAAGTCTAAGTGGATTCTTCCTCGGGTATTGTTTCAATCAATTGGTTTTTCCAACAAGTATTTTCCCCAATTCATTCTCTTTGTCTTTGCATCTTTAGCTTAATAGTTAGTTAATTTTAGATTAATTAATAATTCACTTTGATTTTAGGCTAAATAATAAAAAGAAAGTTAGTATTAGTACTTTTGGTTCCTTTGGGTTCGACAATCCGGTCTTGCAACTAAGCTATACTACTGTTCGATAGGTGCACTTGCCTCAGGTCGTTGCCACAGTTAGTTTCTAGGCTCGATCATTCTTTATATAAATTTTTAAGACTCTGACACACGATCACCCCTAAATGGCACACGGCCTAGCACACGGGCGTGTGACTTGGCCGTGTTGCATAAGTCAGTATACCCTACAAGATTGGCATAGCCTAGCACATGACCTGGCACACGGGCGTGTGTGGCCATTTCGAAGGGCACACGGGCTAGACACATGGGCGTGTGGTCAACCGTGTGACCCAAGTTAGTATGTATGTCCTATTTTCACACGGCCTGGGACACGAGCGTGTCTGTAGCCGTGTGAGGCACACGACCTATTCACACGGGAGTGTGACCCTTATATATTTGTTAAATTTCTAAGTTTTTGAGAATTTTGTATGTTATCGTTTAGTCCCGAATCATTTTTAAAGTATTTTTAAAGTGTTTGAGAATGGATGCATAAATGTATGTTTTATGTTGTGATTTGATCGATAATGCCTCATAACCCTATTCCAGTGACAGATACGGGTTAGGGTGTTACATTTATTGGTATCAGAGCTACAGTTTAGTCGATTCTAAGATTAACATAACATGTGTGAGAGTGTAGCTATACATGTCATAGATACCCTGCGATAGTGTGATGATTTCAGACAACTTAAATTTTGTTTTCATATAGCAATGGATCTCGAAAGAGCTGTGGCTGACGATGTAGAGAGTAATGCACCCGCTCCTACTCAAAGGGCAGCGCAATCTGACTCTAGGCCTGTATCTAGTAGCCATGAGGGAGAGGCCAAACAAGCCTTTTTCCAAATGATGAGTGAGTGATTTACGGAGTTCGTTCGAACGAATCCGGCTACTCAACAACCTCCACCCCCACCTGTTCCTCAACAAATCCATGTTTTTCCTCAAGCTATAGATCCGATATGATTGAACAAGCTACCGATAGATAAGATTCGAAAACATGGGGTTGAAGAGTTTCGGGCTACTATTGATGATGATGCGGAGAGAGCTGAGTTCTGGCTTGAAGACACGATTCGAGTATTCGAAGAATTGTCTTGTACTCCTAAGGAATGTATCAAATGTGTTGTATCTTTGCTAAGAGATAATGCGTACCATTGATGGAAAACGTTGATATCTATGGTTCCTAGAGAAAGAGTTACTTGGTAGTTTTTTCCAATTCTAATTCCGAAAGAGGTACATCAGTAAAATATTCCTTGATCAGAAGTAATCCTGGAAATGTTAATGCTAGTCGTGGTGGGATGAAAGATTTTTCTATACGGTCTAAAGCACAAACTCCAGCTAGAGCTTATGTTATTTATACACGCGAAGATGCTTCTGTACCAGATGTTATTACCGGTACTTTCTCTCTTATTGATACTAATGTGACTGCTTTAATTGATCTCGGATCAACTCATTTATATGTTTACACAAAATTAATGTCTAGTAAAAATTTACCTATTGAGTACACTAAATTTGTGGTTAAAGTATCGAACCCTCTAGGCCAGTATGTGTTTGTTGATAAAGTTTGCAAGAATTGCCCGTTAATGATAATGGATTACTGTTTTCCAACTAATTTGATGCTATTACCGTTCGATGAGTTTGATGTGGTATTAGGAATGGATTGGTTAACTCTACATGATGCTGTAGTAAATTGTAGATGAAAGCATATTATATTAAAATGTCAGAATGGTGAGATGATCCATATTGAATCAAATAAATTGAACGAGTTACCTATTGTGATATTAGCAATGTTAGCACAGAAATATGTGAGAAAAGGTTGTAATGCTTACCTTGCTTATATATTGGATACTAAATTGTCTGAGACGAAGCTTGAATTTGTAACACCCCTAACCTGTATCCGTTACCAGAGTAGTATTACGAGGTATTACCGATCAATACACATCATTTAATATACAATACTCATATATTTATGTATTCATACTCAAAAATCACTCAACGCAATTCAATTTGTCTCTTATCAGAGCCTACGAGGCCTTAAACATGCTTTAGAAGTGGTTTGGGACTAAACCGATAACATACAAAATTTTTGGAAAACTTAGAAATTTTTTATCCATACAGGGGTCACACGCCCGTGTGAACAGGCCGTGTGCCTCACATGGCTCCAAACACGCCCGTGTCTCAGGCCCTGTAAAAACAGGGCATACATACTGACTTGGGCCACACGCACATGTGTCTAACCTGTGTGCCCTTCGAAATGGCCACATACGCCCGTGGGCCAGGCCGCGTACTACGCCGTGCCAAACCTGTAGGGTATACTGACTTATAATACACGGCCAAGTCACACGGCCGTGCTCTAGGCCGTGAGCCATTTAGGGGGATAATGACTTGTACCACACGTCCAGTCACACGCCTATGTGTGAGACTGAATGAAACATACTGACTTCAATTTAATTCCAACACCAGGGACACACAGCTGTGCAACATAACCTTGTGTCGCACACAGCTGAGACACACACCCATGTCTCTGCCCGTATAGACAAAAATAGGCCATTTATAAAGCCATTTTGCCACCATATTTTTACATACATATACAAGCATAAATTACAACACTTCAAAAATCAATTGGCAGCCAATCCATGACATTTCATACACATTTTACTCCCATTTCAACACAGAATTCAAATGCCTAATAAATCACACATTTTCCATTCATATACTAATCATATATCGAGATAACATTTGCATATTTCCATTCTATCTATTACTAGCAAAAACATACCATATTTAAGTACTTAAACACAACCAAAATATTATACTAAGTTAAGCCAAATCACATGGCTTTAACTCATACCACAACGTGTACCAAAAGCAATATTTCAAGTAACCTTAACTATCATTCTTATAACTAGCCTATACATGCCATATTTACATATATCCATAAACTCATAAGTACCAATTGGCAACTGGATAGTGCAATGCGTAACTCGAACTTTATTGGAATCGAGCGAGCTATCGAACCTCTATAATACACGGAAAAGAAACAGAGTAAGCTTTATAGCTTAGTAAGCCCTTATAATTTAGAAATAATCTTACCATTTATTACAAAATCAAACCATTAAACAAAATAAATCAAATTCACTTGCCAAATGCCTAAACACAAACATTCATCAATGTGTTAGCCTCTTAAGTACATATAAATACATGAATCCATCCATTCTCTCACTCAATACTTAATACATTGTATCATACCAAACTCATATATCATGTGTAACACCCCAAACCCGGTCTAAAAGTTTAGACCAGACTCAGGATACTACATTGATCACCGAAGTGATCATTGGAAAATTTTACAAAACCAGTCGACCTTAATTTCATTTCCGAAAACCATTCATATATTTACGCACCAAAAACATTTAATCGTTAAAAGTCCTTCCGATAAAGTCACAGTTAAATATCATAAATAACCCGAATAAATGTACGAATGAAAATCTAAAGTGGAAACTATACCACAATTTTATAAAACCTTACAGTTCAACATTTAACTGAATAATAAAGTCATGATAGAAAACAAAATCTGACACTCCATTGCGCTGAAACTATCTGAGACCTCCACCTATTGAGTCTAGAAACCAAAATCCCGAGATGTACCTGAGAAGGGGATACAGAAGAGGGGTGAGCTACTCCAGCTCCGTGTGAGTTCAAAACCAACTACTATAGAATTAGAAATAAAAAACTCTAGCAGTTCAGAAGTGAAACATACTTATATAATCAGACGGTAACTTCGAGATAGAAGTCCCAATCAGATAATCACAATTCACAAAAGAGTCACCAGTTCTATCCAGTCAGTCAGATATAATCGAAGTTACAATGTACGTAGAACCACAAAAGTTCTTTTTAGTCAAACAGAACAATCAGGTATTCTAGCACATATAACAGTCAAACAGATGCTTATGAATGCAATTGAGTTGTAAAACCCACCCAACCAGCCAACACACAACTCTATCCCCCATCACTCCACATAAGAGCTATTTGAGCTCATCCAACCAATCACACCATATAGGACCTCGTAAAACCCATTCATCCCTGCACTCCAATAATGTTTACGACCATCAGAGTATTGGGACTGCCTACGACCTCTGGCTATCAGTAAGCTGTATAGTGCCATGCGGTAAACCGCGGTACAGATATGCAGTATGAACTGCCTAATCAGATAGAGATGATACGTAGTGAAGCTGACGTATAAGTGGTACAGTGCAATGCGGTAAATAGCTATACCGATAAAGTACAGTTAAACCGCCAGATCAGATAAGTACACACAGTAAGGCTGACGTATGAGCTGTACGATGCAATGCAGTAATCCACTAACAACATAGTCCACAACCCTCAGGGTATTGGGACTGTCCACAACCCTATGGGTATTAGGGGCTAACAACCAGCAGATTAGTTGCCAGTTCAATTCAGTTTCAGTTTTCTTTCCCTCCACAATCCCACCCAAAAACATTATATGCATATGTCTGTGTGCAAACAGATGAACAGAATCAGAGTACAAGATTATAGACAGTCATTCACATCCAGTCAGTCAGATTCAGATAGGAGTATACTCAATTACCCAGATTCAGATTCAATGGCAATGTAACCTCACAGAACAATGACCCCTAGTCAGAAAATCGAACAGAAGCATATTGTACATACACACCCCATCAACCGGGTTTAGAAACAACCATGTTACATAACCAATCACGAATCTCACCTAAAACGAAGTCGGAACAGAGCCATAATTAACCTTACTGTGTGTACTCCGACCGTGTGGAACAATCTAGGCCGTGTCAGGGTCCAAACGCCTATGTGAAGGGTAGCACACAACCGTTTGACAGAAGCACATGCCTGTGTGGTGTAGGGACACGGCCGTATGAACAGGCCGTGTAACTCCCTGCCCAATTTCGCTAAAGTCAAGTGCAGAGCAAACACGGCCATGTGAGGATCTCACACACCCGTGTACCACCAGACACAACTGTGTGTTTCAAAACACACACCTTTGTGGGATCTCTAAATCCCCAAATCAGCCACACAACCCTGTGGTCGGGCCATGTGACACTAAAACCCTGAAACCCTAATTCATAGACCTACACGCCCGTATTTTCAGGGGACACGCCCTTGTGAAAATAGACAAAATCCCAAAACTGGCCACACGGCCGTTTTCCACCCAATTTGGCCCGAACACCCTAATGCCCAATTTCAAACGGCCGTGTGGGTCAACACACGCCCATATGGCCGTCGGGGTGGTCATGAAACCACCCTAAAATAGCCCCAAAACAACGATTTCAGCCACCAGATTCGTCCCTAACCTTTGCCTTATCAACATATATCAAAAAGTGACAATTTCTTATTACTTCCAACAACTAAAAACCCAAAACCAATGGTTTAGCCTACGGTCACGAAAAGTCGAACATAAACTTTGCAAAAAAGAAAATATAATACAGTGTAGTAGAAGTTTGATTCTCATACCTGAATCGACGACGAAGAAGACGACAGTTAAGCAGAAATCCCCAATGCCAAAAACCAAAACTAGTCTTTGAGAAAATTTGCCAAAAGCGAAAAGAAAAGCAAAAAGAGAAAAGAAGTAGCAGAACACGAAAACAGGGAAAATCGAAAAAAAAAATAAAAATAAAAACAAACTTATATCTTAAAACACATAATTTAATAATTATAAATGATTATAATTATTAACTAAATAAAATAAAACAAATTAAGAAGGCTCTCCTAAAACACGCACCCCAAGACTCAAACCCATAACTCAGAGCTACACTAACACTTCACTTACCCATCAGACCAGCAGGCTTATTCTGCCACTAAATTCCACTACTAAACACATATGTGCAGCCCTCTCACTGTCCCTATGGTCAAATCTCAAAACTTCTAGGCCCAAAATTCGGGGCGTTACATCATGTACATCATATTCAATATTCCGCTCTCAATCATATAATCAATAATTCATTCAATAACAGTACTCATATGTATAAACAATATTTTTGCCCATTGAACCCATTAGAACTTCAAAGGATACTCGGGTGATATACATCAGTAATCCGTCAATCTTGAGTTGATGGACAGTAAGCTTTATTGAGCTGAAATGGTAAGCTCTAACGAGCTGAAAATAGTAAGCTCTTACAAGCTGATATATCGGTAAGCTCATACGAGCTGTGGTGAGTCTGCAATAAATGCAGGAGCTCGACCAAAACGGTAACCCTAATGACATGTCACTCGTATCCTACGAATTCATACGGTTCAAACCGGGCTTGGTAACTATCAGTCTATATCAAATAGGCATTCATATTCCAAGTATATCAATTTCTCAATTATATACATACATTTCAAATAAATATAAGTATTTAAAAGTTTGATTCTAATTTTACGAACTTACCTCGAGTATGAAAACGGTGAAATAAGTTAATTACTTGATAATCTTGCCTTTCCCCCAATCCAATTTCGGATTCCTCTTTTCTAGATCTAAATATATTCAAAATAAACTTGTTTAATTAACCATTCATTCAATTTTGTCCAAAACATACATTTAAACTTATTTTCACATTAGCCCCTAAACTTTCACACTTTTACAATTTAGTGCTTATTTCACAAAAATACAAATTCAAGAAATTCAATCCAAATACATGCTAGCTGAATTTCATAGGGACTCCTAGCAGCCCATATCTTTCAATATTTCACATTTTTACCACATAAAATTTCAAATTTCACAATTTAATCCCTTTTTTGACATTTTTGTCAAAAATCACTTTACAAAACATGAAAATCTATCACCAAAAATTCATATTTCAACTTCAAACCCCAAAGAACACATAAAATCATTAATGGAAACTCTCAAAATCTTTAATAGTTTCAAAATCTAAGGTACGGCTAGCTAGTATACGAAGCAACAATCTCAAAAATGTAAAAATCATTAAAAACTGAGTCAAAATGACTTACCAATTTTGCTTTCAAATAACCGAACCCTAGAACAATTTTCGGCTAAAGAAGATGAGTATGAAGCCTTATTTTGTTTTTATTTTATTTAACTTGAATTCTTATAAAAAAATCACCGTAATAACTTTTAATAAAACCTTAATATAACACATAAGATATGGACAAAAATGTCCACTAAGCTTAATCATAGTATAATTTCAACATAAGGACTCGCACAATTTAATTTCATAGCTATTTAATACTTTTAACTATTGGAACTCAAATTTTACACTTTATGCGATTTAGTCTTTTTTACCGAATTAATCATTCAAACAGTAAAATTTCTTTATGAAACTTTCACACAAAATTTTTTATGATGCTGTAAACTTTAATAACATAATAAAATAAATATTTTAACTTCAGATTTGTAGTCCCGAAACTACTGTTCTGATTTGACTCAAAAACGGGCTGTTACAGAATCAGTGCCAGTGGTTTGTGAGTATCTTGATGTATTTCCAGAGGACTTACCTGGATTATCATCGGTCAAAGAAGTCAGATTTGCTATAGAACTTGTATCCAGAACAACACCAATATCGATAACCTCATATAGAATGACTCCTACTGAGTTAAAAGAGTTGAAAGCACAGTTGCAAGAGTTGACTGATAGGGGTTTTGCTCGACCTAGTTTTCACATTGGGGTGCACCGGTTCTGTTTGTTAAGGAAAAGAATGGATCGATGAGATTATGCATTGATTACCGCCAGCTCAAAAAGGTTACCAATAAGAATAAGTATCCACTGCCTCGCATTGACGACTTGTATGACCAGTTGAAAGGTGCCACAGTGTTCTTGAAGATTGATCTTCGTTCTGTTTATTATCAGTTGCAAGTAAAAGATTTGCATCTACCGAAAACGACATTCAGAACCAGGTACGGACATTATGAATTTTTTGTGATGCCATTTGGTTTAATAAATGCACCTGCAGTACTTATTGACTTGATAAACATAATTTTCAGACCGTATTTAGACAAATTGTTATGGTATTTATTGATGATATTTTGATATATTCCCGGGATGAGACTGAACATGCCCAGCATATGAGAATTGTTCTGCAAACTTTGCGAGATAAACAATTGTTTGCTAAATTTAGTAAATGTGAGTTTTGGCTTCGGGAAGTTGGTTTTCTGGGAAACATAGTATCGGCTGAAGGCATCATTGTTGATTCGAATAAAATTTCAACAATTGTTAACTGGAAACCACCGAAAAATGTATTTGAAGTTAGAAGTTTTCTAAGGTTAGCTGGTTATTAGCAGAGATTTGTAAAAGGGTTTTTGGTGATAGCTACACCAATGACACGTCTATTACAAAAAGATGTAAAGTTTGAATGGTCCGATAAGTGTCAGCAAAGTTTTAACCAGTTGAAAACCTTGTTGACCGAAGCACTAGTTCTGGTTCAGCCTGAATCGGGTAAGGAATTTGTGATTTATAGTGACGTGTCATTGAACAGATTAAGCTATATTTTGATGCAAGAAGGTAAAGTAATAGCTTATGCTTCCAGACAGTTAAAGCCACATGAAAAGAACTATCTGACACATGACTTAGAATTGGCAGCTATTATACTTGCGTTAAAAATTTGGCGACACTATTTGTTCGGTGAAAAATATCATATATTAACAGACCATAAGAGTTTAAAATATATGATGTCACAGAAAGATCTAAATCTGAGTCAGCGTAGATAGCTCAAATTGTTAAAATTGTTAAAATATTAAGAGTTAGTTATTGACTATCATCAGGGAAAAGCAAATGTAATTGCAGATGCTCTCAATAGAAATTCTTTGTTTGCCTTACAAGCGATGAATACCCAATTGTCATTGTCTGATGATGGCTAAATTTTAGCTGAGTTAAAAGTTAAACCGATGTTTCTACAGTAGATCTACGAAGCTTAGAAATGTGATAATGAGTTGTAAGCTAAACGAGTACAGTGTGAGTCGACTTCTGATTCAAAATTTCAGATAGGACCTGATGATTATTTATTATTCAGAAGTAGAATTTGTGTACCAAAGAATCCAGAACTTTTACAGAAAATTTTGCACGAAGCTCATAGTTGTAGCATGTCTGTTCATCCGGAAAGTAATAAAAAGTATAATGATTTAAAACAAATGTACTAGTGGCCGGGAATGATACGTGATATTTCTAATTTTGTATCTAGATGTTTAATATGTCAGCAAGTTAAAGCTGAACATCAGGTGCCTTCAGGATTGTTATAGCCAGTGATGATACCGGAGTGGAAATGGGATAAAGTTACTATGGATTATGTATCGGGGTTACCCCTATCTTCGAAAAAAAGATGTTATTTGGGTTGTCGTTGCTCATTTGACGAAGTCTGCACATTTTATTCTGGTATGTATAGATTTCTAACTTGATAGATTAGTGAAGTTATATGTTTCAGAAATTGTCAGGTTGCACGGAGTGCCAGTCTCCATAATTTCAAATAGAGATCTACGGTTCACATCGTGATTCTGGAAAAAGTTACAGGAAGCTCTGGGTACGCGATTGCATTTTAGCATCGCATTTCACCCTCAGGCTAATGGTCAGTCCGACCGTGTGATCCAAATTCTTGAAGATATGTTACGGTGTTGTATTTTAGAGTTCGAAGGCAATTGGGAAAAATATTTGCCATTTGTCGAATTCGCATATAATAATAGTTTTCAAATAAGCATAAAAACAACACCGTATGAGGCACTGTATAGTTGCAAATGCCAAACACCGTTATATTGGATTGATTTCAGTGAGAAAAAGATACATGGGGTTGATTTGATTTCGAGACTAAGGAAAAAGTGAAAGTGATTCGAGATAGCTTAAAAGCAGCTTCGAATCATCAGAAATCTTATGTAGATCTTAAACATAAAGATATAGAGTTTCAAGTTGGTGATAAAGTATTTTTGAAAGTTTCGCCCTGGAAGAAAGTTCTTCAGTTCGGTTGTAAAGGAAAGTTGAGTCCTTATCGTGCTGTATGAGATTATTAAGAAAATCGGACCTGTTCCGTATCGATTAGCTTTACTATCAAAACTAGAAAAGATTCATAATGTCTTTCACGTGTAATCCTTCATATGTTATCTCCCTGACGGATGTCGAGATTTAGCCTGACATGACATACAGTGAAGAACCGATCTGAATTTTAGCATGAAAGGTGAATGAATTGAGACATAAAAATGTAGGTTTAGTAAAGTTTCTCTCGTAGGAACACGGAATAGAAGAAGCTACTTGGGAACCCGAGGAAATTATGAGAAAGCAATATCCAAACCTCTTTACTAGTAAGATTTTCGAGGTCGAAAATTCTTTTTAGGGGGAGAGTTGAAATAGCCCGTTTTCAGTGAAATCGGAACAGTGGTTTCGGGACCACAAATTTGAAGTCAGAGAAACAATTATTTTATTATTATTTTATGGTCTATTGTATGATAGAAATACAATATAAAAATTTCGTTAAGAAATTTTATTGTTTACATACTTAATTTGATGAAAAGGACTAAATTGCATTAAGTGCAAAAGTTGAGTTCTAATAGCTAAAGGTATTAAATAGCTATAGAATTTGAAAATGGAGGTCCATATGTGGTAAATAGACCATTAAAATGCTTAGTGGTTAAGCATGGCTATTCATCATTGTAAATTTAATGAATTATTAAGGGTAATTTTGGAAAGTAATGATTTAATTGATAAATAAATAAAATAAAATAAACTATTATCATTTTCATCATCATCCACCAAAAAGAATAAAAGAAAACCCTAGCCATGGAAGTTTAAATTTTAGCAAATTTATTTTGCTCAATTAGGTATGAATTCTTGTCTCGTTTTTTATGATTTTTATGTTTTCAAGATCGTAGTAGCTTAATCTAACTAACTCGAAAATTAATTTGCAAAACTGTTAAAGTATTAGGGTTTTGTCATTGATGAGTATACTTGAATTATAAAGTTTTATGATAGAAAATGAAAGGTTGTTGTTAGATAAACAACTTTTGTAAAGAGAATTTTTGATGAAATTATTAATTAGAGACTAAATTGAAAAGATGATAAGTTTGTGGTAAAATTGTGAATTTTATGAAACATTGGGCTGCTATTAATAGGTATAAAAATCAACTAGGCTTGAGTAAGGATTAAATTGCATGAAATTTATTTTTCGAGCCTAGGGACTAAATTATAATAAATTAAAAGTATAGGGGTAAAATAGTAATTTTTCCAAAAATGTGTTGGACTAAATTGAATACGACTTATATTTAATTGAGTTAAATTCATTCATATAGATCTGGATAGACCTTGTACAGAGCTAGATTGAGGTAAAGAGAAAATATCGATTAGTTGCCTCCGAATCTACGTACGTTTATCGAGGTAAGTTCGTGTAATTAAATTGTACATTTGTATGTGTTAAATTGAATTAATATTTAGTGAATTGTACAATTTCCATGAATGAATATCGATTGCATATCTGATGATTACCGAGTCCCGTTTGAACCTTATGAAATTCGTAGGATACAAATGACAATGTCATTAGGGTTACCGATTTGGTTGAGGTCCTGCATGTGTTGCGGACACACCACAACTCTCATGAGCTTCCCGATATTTAGCTCGCATGAGCTTCCTGTTATTCAGCTCGATGAGCTTCCTGTTATTCCGCTCGAAGGAGCTTCCCGTTTACAGCTCGTATGAGCATATATGAATATGAATTGACAGATTATAGTTCAATACACCCCGTGTGTACCACCAATGTATCCAAAGATATTCTAAATGGTTCAACGGGCACAATTCTATTATAAAACTATATGATGTTCGATAAGAACTATTACCAGTATATACATGAAATTCATGAAATATGATTACTTGATGAATTCATCCATATATGTTGGATTCTTTATGTGATTTACATGGCTAACATGTTGAGGATATGTGTTTAGGCTTTTGGCCAAATTGGTTTGGATATGTTTGTATGCTTACCTTAAATGCGATTAAATAGTAAGTTAAATTCTGTATTATACAAACTTAGTTAGCTTAAATGCTTACTCTGTGTTATTTTCCATGTTTTATAATAATTTGGAAGCTTATTCGGGTTGGAAACTGGTCGGAGCTATTTCACACTATTAATTGACTCTTTTAGTACTTTTAGTAAATCAATATCAGATATAATTGCATGTATAGGTTATTTTGGTCAATGTTGGTGTATAAATGTTTTATTGAGACAAGTCATTTGAATGGCTTCTATTGGTATATTTTGATGTATATATATATATAAGTGACTTGTCATGTTTAATGTGTAAGTGTTATGGTAGAATGAAAGAAAGTAAAATGTGGTCTGAATATTCATACATGAATTTGGTCATCTAGGTAACTTGGGATACTTGGTTGACATGTTCTTAAATTGTTATTTGAGGTGCCTAAGGGCATATTGGTTGTATATGGTAATATTTCATGTTTAAGACATGATTTTGGCTTGTTTTGAATACTTTATTATGATTTGTCGATGTGCAAAATTGTTGTGTTTAGGTAGGTACCAAATTGGGTGAGAAATGTGACTTGGAAATAACCTATTTTTGTCCACACGGGCAAAGATAAGGTTGTGTGTCTTAGACGTGTGTGACACACGGCCAGGTGACACAACCGTGTGTCCCCTATATCTTTTAATTGTGTAAGTCAGTATGCTCAACACGGCCTAGCACACGGGCGTATAACTTGGCCGTGTGACCCAAGTTAGAAAGTTACATTGGTATGGGCACGGCTGGGACACGACCGTGTGCCCCTATTTCGAATGCCTACACGACCTGAGACACGGGCGTGTCTTTTGACCGTGTGAGACACATTGCCTGACCACATGATCGTGTGACCCCTGCATCTTTGAAAAATATTCATGTTTTTAGAAAAAAAAATTGAGTACCCGATCTAGTCCGACTTGTTTCAAACATGTATTTTGGGCCCCGCTGGCTCATATAAGGGACAATATGTTTGATTTCGATTCATTTCTGATATGAATGTTCTATTATATGAAATGTCTGATTAATTGATTTGTAAACTCCGATAATGCTCTATAACCCTGTTCCAACGACGAATTCGAGTTAAGGGTGTTGTAGTTTTATTTTTTTCCCTGAATGTTTCCTAACTCGTTTAAGCCTCTATAAAAGTGGTTAGGACACTAATTCTATTTTAAGAAGGTTTGTTTAGGGGCGTGTCACCCTTCAAATGTGAATAAGAATACGTATTTATAAGATTTAATCTGTTTACTATGAGATACTAAATTTGGAGCATATAAATGTATGGATATGTTAAATGGAAACTATGTACGATGTCATTCTATTATTCTGTATTCAAATACGAGTATGTTCGATTCTATATATCTGTATTGACTCTGTGATTCGGAATATTTATGTCTAATTATGAATATATGTACTGATTCTATTATCGGAAAATGGTTGTGATTTATTCTGAACATCTGTATTAATTCTATTGTTTGCATTTGCACTAGTGACTGGGATCTGAGTATGAAGTGAAGGAAGTTTGATTTGGCAGTTTAACTGCATCATTTGATTTGGCGGTAAAGTCGCAATAATTTAAGTGGCAAACGACCACATAATGGTGTGATTTGGTTGAATGGTTTCACCATAACCCAAAACTGGTGTATAGAGGATGGAAGGGACTAGGAACCCTATTTGGTGTGATTGGAGGGACGGAGATGGTGTGTAGCAGTTGAATAGGTGAAAATTCATTGCATTTATTTTGTATCCGATTGTATATTATGTATACGTCATATAATGATATTTGTGTATTAATTTGATTATACAATGTGTTTAGTTATATTAAACTATTAAGATTTTCGAGTGTTTGAACTTTCATTTAACACTACTTAATTACGTTTGTTTTGAGAATCACACTGGGCTTTTTTTTAATATAAATTTTAATGCACTAATTCAGTAATAACATATTATATATCAATTCCTTGATTTTTTTCTTAAAAACCTACAATAGTATTAATTTATTTTATAATATATTATAAGGTATAATATTTAATGCATCGTCGATGCATAAGTCTCATACCCCATCAATGAAATAACATGACACATCATCAATTAAATTAAACAAAAAATATGATCTTGTAAATAAATACTAATAATTTTATTTAAACATAAACTTTAACGTAACTATTATAAATAAATATTAGTAACTCTCAGACTTAGAATCTTGAGTTTAAAGTTAGGGTTTAAGGTCTCAAGTTTAGGGTTTTAACATTGATTTATAATTAATTATTATTTACTTATGTTTAAATAAATTTATTAGTGTTTAGTTTTAAGTCTTCTGCTATTTTTTATTTTATTTAATGATGATGTATTATGTTATTATTCACCGATAGCGTATGACACTCATGTACCGACAGTATATCAAATATTCTCTAATATTATAATATCTATAACTATACGGTCATAGGACTTTATATCCTTAAAAGTATCCAAAAATAAAAATGTTATTTATAGTGGAAAAGTTAAAAGTGGGTCCTTTCTATACAATTATCTATCAAAGTAAGGTCATAGGACTTTGTATGCTAACAAGTGTCCAAAGATAGAAAGGTCATAGGTCTTTTTAACAAATATATGAACTTTTAGGTGAAAAAAAAGCTTAATTTATGATTTGGCCCTTAAAGTAAACTCATTTTTTTTACTTTACTATTTAAATTTTTTTTGTCTCAATTTAGTACTTAAAGTATACTTCGGTTATACTTTTTTAGTCCATTTGTTTACAGACATTAAAAAATATAATGGGCAATCACAAAGTATCACATGACATCTTTATGTAAAAAAATAAATATTTTCTTTTATTAAATGTACATACACATTAAAAAATATAAAAGTAGAAATAAATATATAAAAATTCAAATATATATAATCTAGAAAAGAAACATAAGAAATTATAAAAATAAAATTTTCAAAAAATTACGATAATTGAAAATAAATTAGTTGAAATTAATAATATTATTGCAAAAAAATGTAAACGAATTGTAAAAATCATAAAAAAATATTGTACAAAATTTAAAAAAAAAGTTTAAAAATATTTTTTATAAAATTCTAAAATGTAATAATAAAATTCTAAAAAGTATTTAAATTTCAAGTTTTTTTTAATTACTTGAAATTTAGATACCTTTTAATTTTTATAACATTTTTTAGGTTTTATATACTATTTTGAATTATTAAAATTTATGATTATATATTTTATAATTTTATGAAAAAAATATTTTAAATCTTTTTTATATATAATATATATGATTTTTTTATATTTTTAATCAATATAATATATATAATATTTTAAAAAAATAAAAAAGGCACGTGGTGTATTCTATTAGTGCCACGTGGCTCGTCAACACCCGATCAATGATAGGTCAAATTCAAAAGTGTATTATTGACCAGAGTTTACCAATGTTGACCAGTGTTGACCGACCATATGGCACTATTAAAATACATCATGTGTCCTTTTTTTATTTTTTAAAATATTATATATTATATTGATTAAAAATGTAAAAATTTATATATAATATATCTAAATAAGTTTAAAAATATTTATTTCATAAAATTCTAAAATACATAATTTTAAATTTTAAAAAGTCAAAATAATATATAAAAATTGAAAAAATATTATAAATTTTTAAAAGGTATTTAATTTCAAGTAATTGAAAAAAAAAACTTGAAATTTAAATACCTTTTTAGAATTCTATAATTATATATTTTAGATTTTCATAAAAAATTATTTTTAAGATTATTTTTACAATTATATTTATAATTTTTACAAATGTTTTACATTTTTAATAATATTATTAATTTCAAGTAATTTATTTTCAATTATTGTATTTTTTGTAAATTTTATTTTTAAAATTTTTTATAATTTATATGTTTTTTCTTCTAGGTTTAATATATATATCTTTGAAATTTTTATATATTTATTTCCCTTTTTATATTTTTTTAATGTGTATATACATTTAATAATTTTTTTGATATAACGATGCCATGTGGCACTTTGTGATTGGTATAAGATATTTTTTATTGTCTGTAAAAAATGGACTAAAAAATATAACGAATGCATACTTTAGGTGCCAAATAAAGAAGTGATTAATACTTTAGGTATCAAATTAAGACAAAAATAGTTTAGGTACCAAAGTGAGTCAGGGGTGAAATTGTAAATTAAGCCAAAAAAAACTATGAACATGACAAAGTGGTGTAGCCCTTATCTGACACTTGTCTACCCTTTTATTTTTGTATAGATTATATAGTAATGGTCAATTTCTAATTTGGTTCCCTATATTACGCTTAACTTTAAGATTTAATCTTTATGCTTCAAATTTTTTGACATATTTAGACACCTCAACTGTAACACCCCTATACCCGACCCGACTACCAAGTCTGATATAGAAATGCTACATTTGAGTGCCAGAGAAGTCTTAGCTAAATCATTTTATCCGTACCATTTTTTGCTCAAATTTTAAACTTATTATTGTGTTATTTTTATAATACAATCGTATTGGACCAACCGAGGTAAAATATTTCTGTAAAAGATTGTTTCAGGGTCACATTTTACACAAAATAGGGCCCAGGTATCTATACTACCACTAAGGTATCGATGCTTTAGCTTAGGTATTAATACCCTATGTTGTATCGACACCGTTTTGAGCTTAAAATCAATACTTTGCCCCTAGTATAGGTACCAGTTGAGGTTCTATCATTTCTAGGACTCTAGGGTCTATTTTCCAGCTTAATCATTCATGTTTTTCCAGTTTTAGCCCTTGTTTACTTGATAACTTAAACCAATTTAAATTACTATCTCATATTCTAATACACTACTCATACATAAGTTTCACACTTATTCAATTTAGTCACTCTAACACTTTTTTAACCAAACACTTACCTAGGTACATGCCATTTACTGAATCAATGGAGAATAAAAGTTTACCCTTTTCTTGGGTCCACTAATGTGATGAGATGTAGCCTATCCACTGAATCTTTTAACCGCTTCTCTTTACTTACAGGTATAAAACACGCGTTAAACTTTTGCAAGCTTAGTAAGTAGAACTAGAGATTTTATTAACATTTCTATTATTTCTCACATTTACAATTTAATCCCTTAGCACACGTAATCTTTTTACCTTTTTATTTAACAATACTACTTATCAATTAATATCAGTGTTAATCTCGTAAATTACCTTCCACTTATAGCATCTTTTATTTGTTGGCCTTATTTGTCAAATTACCTCTTAATTTCAAATCATCGTTAATTCACTTGCCTCAATATTTCAATCATTTAACTTTCTTACTTTGGACCCAATACTTTTCACTTTCTTACAACCTAGTCAATACCTTAAATTGATTTCTTTCTGTATACAAACTTTTCCCATTGCCCTAAGTACCTATCTCCACTGTCTTGTAACACTGATAATTTCCGATTTTCTCACATTCTGATTGATCTATTATTTATTTATCACTGTTCAAGACTCTATAAATTTTGGTTATGTTACATCAACTTTTACAATATCATTGGTTAGTTCAAATATTTTATTTTGATTAAACTGTTATGGTTTTTAAGAATTGTTGAAATTGTTAAATTTAATATTTTTTTATCTTTTAAGTAAGAAATAAGAAAATATTAAAAATAAAAAGCTCAAGCTAAATTACAAGTTTATGAATTTATAAATTAATTTAATAAAAAAACTAATATTTTCTTAAAAAAAAGTTGTTTTTAGTAACTTATTTAATTAGTAAAGAAATAGATTCCATAATTTAATTTTTATATTAAAAATATAATTATTTTTATAAATAACTATCTAAAATTAAAAAAACATTTAACTTAATAATAATGATTTAGTATTAATTAAAATTATATACAGAAAATTGAAGTGGTATGAGTTGGTGGACAGAAATTTCTAGTTTTGGATTGAAGTAACGATGCTTAGCAAAGGAGGATGAATCTTTTACAAAGCCTGTCATAGGCATCGAAACAGATACACACTTAAAGAGTACGTTTGGTTCACTGTAATAGAATAAGACTGTAATTGAATAGAACTGTAATGGAATAGAGCTGTAATCAGTAATTTAATTGTTTGGTTGAATGGAATGGAATAGAGCTGTAATAGAATTCTTGTGTTTGGTTGAATGGAATAGACGTTGTAATAGTATAAGGAAAAAGACTTAAATGACCAAAGTACCCTTAGTAGAAATTTTTTTAGGTAGATGATTATTGTTATTGTTATTAAATTTTAATAAAATTATTGCTAAATATATTTTTTTAAAAAAATAATAAATAATTTAATCATATTTTAAATAATTATTGTTAAATATAATTTAATAACATTCTTAATATAATTATTATATGAATTAAAAAATCATAATATATAATACTATAAAAATAATATATAATATACTTTATTAATTTTAATCTGCAATACATATTTAATGTACTAAAATATCATTAGTGAAACAAATAATTTAATTATTCTACAATAAAAAACAAAATATTAGAAGTAATAATCTAAAATTTTGCTCAATGTGCGATAGCGCTCATCCTCAATTAAACCTTCTACTTCACATAATGTTGAATATAATTTTAAAGCACTTTCTTGAATGGTGACTAATCAACACCATTCATAACATTGGAATAAGGCATAAACATTAGAGGCAATGCATTTAATTTCACCTTCAATAATGATGATGAAAGCTATGTATTGGTTGAGCTAACTATCCTTTTGGAGGAACCATTCAGATTGGGGAAGCCTTTAGGGATGAGATGTTGTTGTGTTAAGGTAATTATCATATGTCTTCTATGATAAACGTTGCTTGTTTCTTTTGCTATAATAAAAACAAATATTATAGACTTTGGCTTAATAGTAATACCATTGAACTGGTGAGGTTAAGATCATATCAATTTGATCACTTTAACTTTTATTCATCGATATTAACCATTAAATGTCAATCTCAAAGGGGGGCAGGTTACTTTCTTTTATAGTACTTGTGAAAAATATAACGTCGGTAATGACAAATATTTCGCAAAGAAAAAAAGAAATAACAAAGAACACACAGATTTTATGTGGAAACCCTTTTCGGGAAAAAAAACCACGGGCAGAGGAGAAGAAAATTCACTATGTCGAATTCGAATCAATTACAAGAGGAATAGATTATGTCTATTTATAGGCTTGTAAAGCCATATTCTAATAGGAGTGTAGTAAGATTGAAACTTCTTATTCTAATCAATATCAAATAGATGGAGTTTAATAAGGTTTAAAAAACCTTATTTAAAATAAAATAAAAGAAGTATAGTTCTATAGGGATTCTTTTTTTTTTTTACCGTTGTATTTTATTTAAATAAGTATTCGGGTCACTTAATTCTAACAATCTCTACCTTGACACGAATTCTTAATAAACAAGTTCTTCATCGCGAACTCTCAACGAATAAGTTCTCCACCTCTTCCATAAAACCCCTTAAGGGTTTAACTTCAACAATGAACACCAACCAAGTCTAAGCAATGCTCAAACTTGGTTATAGGAAGTGACTTAGTCATCATATCTGCAGGATTTTCATGAGTACTAATTTTGCTCACAACAATATCACCACGAGCAATAATATCACGAACAAAATGATACCAAACATCAATGTGTTTTGTTCTCTCATGAAACATTTGATCTTTTGTAAGGAAGATGGCACTCTGACTGTCACAAGATACTGTGTTGATTTGAAGGTTTTCATTGTGCTCACTAAAGAGTCCCTTCAACCAAATAGCTTCTTTACAAGCCTTAGTAATCGCCATGTACTCAACTTCAGTGGTAGACAAAGCGACTGTAGTTTGCAAAGTAGCTTTCCAACTGATTGCACAACCTCCGATTGTAAAGATATAACCAGTGAGAGTTCTTCTTCTATCAAGGTCTCCAGTAAAATCAGCATCAACATACCCAATGACTCCATCTCTAGTTCTTCCAAACTGTAAGCAAACATCAGTAGTACCTCGTAAGTATCTTAAAATCCATCAAATCGCTTTCTAATGTTTTTTACCGGATTCGCCATGTATCTCTTAACTGCCTTGATCGCATATGATAAATCGGGCGTGAAAAACCATAGCATACATGAGAGATCCCATGCACTAGAGTATGGAACATGTGACATGTACTCAATCATCATCATCGATTGTGGAGACAAAGCCGATAAAAGTCCGAAATGGTCGCTAAAGGAGTACTAACAGATTAGCACTCTGCATATTAAACTCCGCAAAGAACTTTCTCAATGTACCCCTTCTGACTTAGGTACAATTTACTTGCTTTTCTATATCTGAGAATCTCCATACCAAGTATCTTCTTTGCTGGTCCCAAATTTTCCATCTCAAAATTTTCACTTAGTTGGGCTTTGACCTTTCTTATCCCTCCTTTATCTTTTGCTGCTATCAACATGTCATCAACATAAAGAAGTAAATACACAAAAGAACCATCACTTTTTTTCTTAAAGTAAACACAGCTATCAAAACTACTTCTTTTAAAATCATGACCTCTTGTACCACTGTCTTGGTGACTGTTTCAAACCATAAAGGGATTTTTTCACCAAGCAAACATAGTCCTCTTTTTCTGAGACTGTAAAACCCTCTGGTTGTTGCATGTAAATATCTTCCCCAAGTTCTCCATACAAAAATGTAGTTTTTACATCTAACTGGTCAAGCTCCAAATCATGCATGGCCACAATACCAAGCAAAGCTCGAATCGAACTATGCTTCACAACTGGGGTGAACACATCTGTAAAGTCTACTCCTGGAATTTGACTGTAACCCTTTGCAACAAGCCTTGCTTTATATCTGGGTTCTTCAACTCCTGGAGTCCCTTCTTTCTTTTTAAACACCCATTTATAGTGAACAGCCTTTTTACCTTTAGAAAGTTTTACAAGATCCCATGTTCTGCTTTTGTGGAGTGATTTCATCTCCTCTTGCATAGCAAACATCCACTTTTCTGAGTCTTCACAGCTAACCGCCTCAGAATAATTAGACGGCTCTTGGTTTGCATCTATATCTTCAGCCACATTTAAAGCATAAGCAACTAGATCAGTCTCGGCATACTTCTTTTGAGGTTTAATTTCTCTTCTAGTTCTATTTTTGGCGATAGAGTATTGTGGTGAAGAAGTAACTCTATTCTCAATTTTTGTACTGGCTTGAGGAGTCGACTCTGTATTAATCTGATGCTCTACCTGTTTTTGATTTTCTTTATTGGAAGAGCCTTTAAGAGATAAGTTAGGTATCATAGCAGTTTCATCAAAAACAACATCTCTGCTAATCACAACTTTTCTATTTTCAAGACACCATAACTTATACCCTTTTACACCAGCATTATAATCAAGAAAAACACATTTAATGGATCTCGGTTCCAATTTTCCATTATCAACATGAGCATACACAGGACATCCAAAGATCTTTAAATCAGAATAATTAGTAGGGAGTCTTTTTCTCAATGGCAATGGATGGAGATCGGTTGATCAAAAAACATGTAGCAGAGGCTGCTTCGGCCCAAAACGACTTTGGTAACTTGGCATTTGACAACATACATCGAACCTTCTCCATGATCATTCTGTTCATTCGTTCTACAACGCTGTTTTGCTGTAGAGTATGACGAACTGTCAAATGTCTCACGATCCCTTCTGACTTGCACAGTTTATTGAACTCATCAGAACAAAATACTAAGCCATTGTCTGTGCGAAGGTATTTTATTTGTATTCCCCTCTGTTTTTCAATCATAGTTTTCCAAGACTTAAATGTGGAAAACACATCGCTTTTTTGCTTCAGGAAGAATGCCCAAACTTTTCTGGAAAAATCATCAATAAAAGTTAGCATATAATTAGCTCAACCTCTCGAAGACACTCTTGATGGCTCCAACGTTCCCTTCCTATTATGGATTCCTCTGGTGAATCGAACTCTCTTTTGCTTCCCAAAAATGTAGTGCTCACAGAACTTCAGTTTGCAAATTCCTTGCCCATCAAGAAGTCCTCTTTTGCTCAATTTTGCCATGTCATTCTCACTCATATGCCCTAAGCGCATATGCCAAAGTTTAGTAATATCATCATCTGACAAGAAAGAGGAAGCGACAGCTGCATCACCAAGAACAGTAGAACTCTGCAAAACATATAACTTGGCAATCTTTTTTCGCCCTTTCATCACAACAAGGGAACCTTTGGAAATCTTCAAAATCTCACTTTCAACTGTGTATTTGTACCCTTTTGAATCAAGAGTACTTAACGAAATTAAATTTCTCTTCAATTTTAGAACATGTCGTACGTCACTAAGTATTCTGACAACTCCACCAAACATCTTAACTTTAATTGTTCCAGCATCTGCGATTTTACATGAAGTATTATTTCCCATCAAAACAACACCTTCAGACACTGTTTTGTAATTTGTAAACCAATCCCGATTGGGACACATGTGGAAGGTGCAACCCAAATCAAGTATCCACTCCTCGCTCACTTTAGAATTGTTGACAGAACGACTAGAAGTTCACCATCGCTGTAGTCTTCTTCAACATCAGCTTCACCGAAATTTTCTGGTTTTTTTCCCTTTTGATTCGCATCCTCCTTTTTAATCTTGTTCTGTAGCTTATAGCACTCAGATTTAATGTGCCCTTTCTTCTTGCAGAAGTTACAAGTTTCACCTTTGTTTGAAGACTTCGATCTACCCTTAGATTTACCGCAAGGATTCCATTCCTGTGTCCTTCCATGATCATCATCAGCATTCCGATCTTTTCTCCCACGAACAATGAGACCCTCTCTCTGAGAGTTAGTTTTAACCACAAGATGCTTCATCTTATCATACGAGGTTAAAGAATCATAAACCTCATCAACTGTGAGAGACTCGCGGCTATATAAATTCGTGTCTCTAAAGGTTGAATAAGACGGGGGCAACAAACAAAGTAGAATCAACCCTAGATCTTCCTTATCATACTGAACCTCCATGGCCTCCAAGTTTGAGAGAATTTCTTTAAACATTGTTAAGTGTTCGTGCACAGACGCACCTTCCTCCAAACGATGAGCATAAAGACGTTGCTTCATATGCAACTTGCTAGTTAGAGTTTTTGACATACATATTTGTTCTAGCCTCTTTCATAATGCAGCGGCGGTCTTCTCCTTCATCACTGTGTTAACGTCTTTCAATCATTGCGCTTCTTCTCTTCCTCCGTCAATGTCGAATGCATCTTATCTACCCCTAGTAGGGCTTTCTCTAAATCCATCGGTGCAAGAACTGTCTGCATCTTTATTTGCCACAAAACGAATCTGATGTTGCGAACCAACAGCGGAATTTCATACTTCAAAGACGCCATTACGGTGATCGAGATGAAAAACTCGAAAGTTCTAATACCAATTTGTGAAAAATATAACGTTGGTAATGACAAATATTTCGCAAAGAAAAAAAGAAATAATAAAGAACACACAGATTTTACGTGAAAACACTTTTCGGAAAAAAAAACCACGGGCAGAGGAGAAGAAAATCCACTATGTCGAATTCGAATCAATTACAAGAGGAATAGATTATGTCTATTTATAGGCTTGTAAAGCCATATTCTAATAGGAGTGTAGTAAGACTGAAACTCATTATTCTAATCAATATCAAATAGATAGAGTTTAATAAGGTTTAAAAATCCTTATTTAAAATAAAATAAAAAAAGTATAGTTCTATAGGGGTTCTTCTTTTATTTTATTTTACCATTGTATTTTATTTAAATAAGGATTTGGGTCACTTAATTTTAACAGTACTACATACACTCCCAAAGAAACTAAGTAAATTGGAGAGATTTAATTTGATATAATAGTTTATCCTTGAAAAATAGGTTAAACAAAAATCAGTCATGTAGAAACATCAATTCGAGCTTCAAAATGATCGATTCCACTTCTATTCTGCTGTTTACTTCTCCTAAAAATAGAAACCTGAATCAAGAAAAAAAAAGCATAAACAATAAATGGAGAGTACATAAATCTTTTCATCTCTAATGGCTGTCAAAGCATTGCCAGAAATAAATGAAACTTCATAACCATACATAAATAATGCAGTATCTTAACTACACCTTATAATTTGCTACATCAATGAATATACCATCCACTCCAAAAACATGTTTTAATTGCAAGTATCATATCTTAGGCCTTTCTATGCTACTTCCAAAAAATACTATCCCAAAAGACAATAATGAGTACGCAGCTGCAATTTCTATAGCTTTCAGTTTTGGAGGATTTCCTAGAACCTAAAACCAATAAATTCACATATAAAAACAATCCGATAAATGTAATTTTTTTTTTGAAAGATATATTGTGGTTTAATTGAGATCTCGCCCTGATAGGAGGATCTGCTTGCACGATTAAAATCCCAACACTTTTATCAATATCAGCTTGATTATTATCTTGAGCAACAGAGCGAAGAACTTTCATGCAAGCAGAGGCAGGACCTACCTGTGAACTAAGCATGAAAATGACCTTATTAGTACCCCAAGTATTGCAAATTGCAATGAATCTAATGTATGTTTCAAAGGCAGCCAAAATGATTTACTTGTGTCCTTCATTTCTCTTTTTAACTTACCTTAAATAATTTAAGCAAATAATTCAAGCAAACAATTTAAGATCGAACAAATTCAACTTCTATTATATGATTTATCACTTCTAGTTCTCACCAAGCATAGACCGTTACCGATTTCAACACCCATGCTCGGAATCAAGTAGATAATTAATGTTTCAAAAGATCGTATCCTATTATACTACTTTTGTATTAATAGAAAGAGATACAAGCAGAGACAACCTAACTCAATAAGGTCCATTTAGGATAACTGAAACTTTCTTCATGTAAAGGGAACAAATTCCTATTAGGCATATAAATCCAAAAGAATCTTACAGTGAGAATGAGACACAGCACTCCCGAGCTGCAAATCCTTTCATTAGGTGTTCTCTAGCACCGCTAACACAACTTCCAACTATGAAAAGAGCCCCAAAGGGTCTTTTTGAGGAGGCCCAACAGCCTGTACCATACATTGCTGCTAATTCCACACGACCAGAGACCTGTCACACTTGTGGGAAAAAGTGTCTTATAAATTATATAGCCTCAAAGAGGAATGAACTAAGAAATACAGTTTCATCCAGTAATTATCACCTTCAGTGTAATACAACCGCTGGAGGCTCCTGATGTTATATTTCCTTCAATGTCAACACAAATGACTCCCACAATGTCCATGATATTGTCTTCTGATGGGCTGAGCATACATGATTGACCACCTCTGTTGTCTTCCAAAGTTTGAGCATGTGAGCCTGACATACAGATGCATAATTTCGGTTAAAAATATTGTCCAAGCTTATTGATATGAAATACATCTCCAAAATTATTTGGGGGGCAAATCTTAAATGAAAATGATCAAAAATAAGTACATGCAAAAGAGACTCAAAGAAACATCCACCAATTTTGTAAGCAATCAAATATCGGTGAAATCAATACAATTCACACTACTAATTATAGATATACAGAGTCTTCACTGCTAAGAGAAAATCATGAATGCTGGTACAGATCCAAGATTGTTGAAAAACTAAGCAATCAAATAACCCATCAAATAACTTATGATTCTCTAAGCATTAAGATTCAAAAGTAAACAAAGCGTATTAGCACATATATCCGATTTCTCTTTAATTTAACTTCAATGGTTTTCTCAATTGAAATGCTTTGTTTAGCTTACACTGTAACTGAAAAAAAAAAAAGAATTGAAAAAAAAGAAGAAGCAAAGCAATGGAAAATTTACTAGTAAAACGATTTCCTCATCTCCCCCGCCTCTGTTTTCTTTTTCTTTTTATTACTCAATAACTCTATAACTGATTCAAAGCTCAAAATCCAAAACCCCTTCAACCCATTACCACAGACAACAAATTCCAACCTGAAATTGAAATCCCTTACTATTGAGACAAGCAACCTGAAATCCCTTACAATAAACAGAAATGCCCAACAATTCGAAAAAACTAAGCTTAGCTTTCTAACCCTAAATTTCCCTAAAATAATTGGATCAACCAATCGACCAATTTTTTTTCGAAACTCATTTTTTTCACAGCTCCCTTCAAGTGAAATACAAGCAGAGAAGCAAAGAGATGAAATTCTCAAAATAGAGGTGAGATTGGGGAATAATAACCTTACTCGTCTCAATTTTAGGGAAGCTTTTTACAATGTCGAGATCTTTGTCGATGATGGTCGTGGGATGAGAATAACTAAACGAGAACTAGGAGACAGGGTTGGGTGTGGTGGCTTGAGGTGTTTGCTGAGGGAGAGTGGTAAAAGGCAAGAATGGGAGGTTATGTTTTTTTTCTTATTCGGTGGAGGCTCTGTATTGCTATTCTTTAGATCAGGTGGGGAATGGCTATTACAGGAGGAGGTGGAATGGGAGATGAATGAAATTCTGTCGAATGGAGGATTCGGTGAACCAAACTAATGAATAGCTACTTATCACCGAATCATCCCGGAATAGTTTGGTTATTCATGTCAACCAAACATGCTGTAAATAATTTTGCTCTATTTATAATTTCCAACCTCTGTAGGCAATGTTTTCAAAAAAAAAAAAAAAAAAAAAAAAAACACTACTATTACCCTTTATGGTAATTATAGTAAAAAAATTAAAATTTAAAATGAAAATTATGAAAATAAAAATAAATAGTATTAAGCTTTAAAATTATAAATACAAAATTTAAAACCTAATACTTACTATTTTCATTTTAAAATTCCACACTATAATTTTCACAATGACTAAAATTGATCTTGACATAAATTTATTTATTTTTCATATATTCCATGTGATTCCGGTGATCACATTTGTTCATATAATATATAGTTTAAATATCTCTACCAGTTACACGTGCAAAATTCAATTGACTTTCTTTATCATAATTATTGGGCTACTTTATATATAATTTATTAGAATTTAACTTTTAATTCATTTAAAATAAGTATTTTCAATACCACCAATTTAATTCTTTATTAAAATGTCTAATACTAAAATTTTAATGGTAAATCTTAAAAAATAGATTTGAGTAACTCAAATTTTTTTATTTATAAAAATCCCACCTAAAACATAAATTTTATTTTTTATTTCAATTTTATACAATATTGAGATAAAATATGAAAATTACACTATTTGAACTAGTATCTAATTTTTATAAAATTTAATAATATTTCTACTGTATAATTTTTATATTATTTCATTTTTAAAAGAAATAACATTTTTAAAATTGAATTAGGACCTTCAAATTTAAAGGGAACAGCACGATGTGTGGATACTTGTAACAGAAGAAAAGAAAGAAAGCATCTTCTCCTAAAAAAGCACAACGAAAGGGAAGGCTTTTTTAAGGGAGAAGGGACACGTCAGGGCTGACGTTTCATCTCCCCTTTTGCTAACTTGACAGCTCCGCTTTTTTTGACTGTGACATCCTACCTTTCACTAAAGTTGAATCACACCACACTATTTATAGACCAACTCAATATTTTATTTCATTTCTTACCAAATTTTGGATGAAAAACTAACAAAGTTTTTAATTGTTTATTTTCGAGATTAATAATAATTAAATTATTATTTTTTATTTTAGAGACCAATTTATTAATATAGAAATTGAGACTATTATTTAAATAATTTTTTTTAGTATATTAGTGTATATATTTTTATACTTTAATGTTTAAATTTAAATAACAATATAAAATTTAAATTCCGATAACGTAATTAGAGTGGAAAGCATTAGTCAAACCTAGCTAGCAATAGCGATTAGCGAAGTCCCCCAATCCCTTGGTTAACTTTTAGCAGTGTAAGGAGGCTTTCCTAAATGGTTGAGTCACGGGAAACAAATAGAGAGAGATGGTCGGGTCCTTCACATGTGTGGTAGCGGGACCCACTCCAATCGGCCATTGAAGGCGGTGTGACTCGTGTCAACCACACGACGAAAGTGGCACGTGATGCCCACTAACCCCAAATCACTTGGATACTTCCCATACCCTCCCCACTTGCTTTTGTTTGCGCTATTGGGCATCACAAATCAAAAATTGGATTCTCTGCCGGCACGTCATCGGCGCGTGATCGAGACTACAAATACAAACGATGCGATGGAGGTATGGGAAAGGTAAACTTTTTCTTTTTTATTTAATCTGCTCGTCAATGGACCACTTCATCCACTTTCAATTTCAACTCAGTTACTTTTTCTCATTTTCTTTCGGTTCGTAAATGTGCATATCACACCCTAATTTTGACGCAGATAATCAATCTGGACTATTTCCCCCCAAAAAGATGTAGATTAAAATAATATTAATTAAGTCTTTGACTCCTTAATCTTCTGCTTAAAAATGTTATTTATATTAAAAGTTATCTCTATTTAAAATATTAACAAATTATTTATTATACATTAGATCAAATATTAACAATTTTATCAATTTATACTATTAAAAATTAATTCATGTACCTTATTATGAGTTACACATAACATCTTTACTCATTTACTCATTTTTTAATAAAGGAAACAAAATGTAACCTAACTCTTAATACAAAAATCTCTATGATACATTTACGTAATCTTTTATAATCTTGTATTTAGATTAATTATTTGTAATTCGTAAGTTGAATGCTTAATAAATTATCAAAAATTCAAGTTTCATTCTAATGACCTATGATTCTTTTCACGTTTATAATGTAATATGCAATACATCATCCTATCTAATTCAATTTAAATAACATTTGACTTTATTTACAAGAAATTTTACGTATTAAATCCACATTACATTATATCAATTGAATGGTTACACTTATAATCTATTTAATTTAAGGTTATGCATATATGCATATACAAATTAAGGAGCATGGAAAAAAACATCAATTATAGTGATGAGAAAGAGATGATTGAATGAAAGCATAAGGAGGGAATGGATGCAGTAGGTGCTTTAGCTTTATACTTTACTTGGTTTTCATTCATGTAACCTTCCATATCTAGTGAAGGGATGCCTTATTTTTTCTATTTATATTTTATTTATTTATTTGTGGGCGGTGTGTTGCGTAGGGTGGATTTGCAAGGAACATTGTTTCCATTTGTGGAGGCTATTTCAACCAACCATATGTTTTAAGCCAAATCATGCTTTAAAACAATTCCCTTTATATAATATATATATATATATATATATATATATTACAACAGCTAGTATAATATCTGTCCCCAATTATTTGAGATGCTTTAATCGGAAATTTACAACCATTGTTTAAAGGACAAGTAAGCAATGAAGGTTCATTGTTGTGGGGGGTTGTTTGCTACGTAAAGAAAGGAAATAGAGAACAAAAAGAAAAGAAAAAAGGAAAAAGATATCATATTTGCCTGCCATCACATTTTCATCTTTGCATTATTCATTTATATAAATTTTTTACATTTATAAAATTTGATTGGAACGAAACAATCATCTCTATAATAGTTTTATCTGTCTGTTAAAATTTTGTTCGTTATATATCTTTAACATCATATTATTATAGAGAGATAATTGTTGCTTTTATACGTATTTTATTTTACATTTTTCACATGATTAATTATGAAGTTTATAAATTTAATAAGTTCAATTAATTAGCATGAGTTATCTATATTTTCGAAAAAAAGTATGAGTTACCAAATTAAATTAATTAATTAATTAATTTATAAGGTTATAAGTTAATGATGTTCCATAGTAGATTTATTAATCAGAGAATGTAATAATTTATTGAATTGATATCTTCAATTCCACTTGTTAAAAGATTATTTTCATTTAATAAAATATTATTAATAGATTTTTATATGAAATTTAAACATTTTATTAAAAAAACATTTTAATTAATATCAATTTTATTTAATAAAGTATAATTAATAGGCTTATTTATACAAAAAAAAAGTTATAATTTTACTTACAATTTTATACAATATGTAAATTTTATTCTTAAAATTTTAGTATAGTTTCTCAAAACATAATGAAGGCATTTTCTAGTTAGCTATACGTTCAATTATCTCATAATTGAAGTCTTCAAGGTCGAATTTGTTTTCTTTTTTCCTTATATGGTATTAGAGATTTAATGCTGTCGATTGATTTGTTGTATTCTTCTATTCTTTCCTTCCTTAATCTCTCCATCTACCATACTTGGTGTCACTATCTCCTACAACCCAAAAAGAAAATGGCCACAATCAACCTCGTTCTCATCCTTTGATTCACAGCACCAATGTACCAAACAACACTTTAATCTCTCTCAATACTTCTGCCCAGTCTCCACTTATATCAATGAAAAAAACCTATGTTAGGTTTAGGCACTTGCATAATCTTTTATATGATTTATATGTTAATAATAAATTGATGTGTGGGTTTAGCAATATGATTGTACTCCACGCATGCAAAGTTTTTAACTACTTAGACATTTTTATCCTATTCGCCGGTTATTTTTTAATATATATTTAACGGTTAAAAATATTTTATATTGAATAAATATTTATAGATTAGAGATCTTCTATCGATCTTTTAGCTTTTTCTTAACTCCTTATCAAAGTTCAAATACGCAAAGTTTCAAATGGATTTAGTATCTTTATCATATTCATAGAGAAAATTGGGTAACTTACTAATTAATTAGAGTTAGTTATTATAGATTTGTTGGTTTTATTATATTAGATTAACAATTTAAATTAACATATTAGTTGTAATTTGTATGGATTTAATTTTTAATGGTTTAAATTATTTTATTTGGTCATTTACTTGTGAGAAAGTTTAATTGGTTTGTGGTAGTTAATTATTATTAGATGATTAATTGTTTATTTATTCATTAATTTTATTTAGGCTAAATTACATCGCAAGTCATCCTAAAATAGCGTTGTTTCTATTTTGGTTATTCTAGTTTTTTTTTATCAATTTAGTTACTTTAATTAAGATAATTGTTTGAATTTGTTACTGTTGTTAAAAATTCCATGAGTCTACAATCAAATTGCTGGTGTGACCTTCTTCTTTTTTTGACTAAAATTAAGGACTTCTCTATTAGTAGTCCAAAACTTTTTTTATTTATTCATTTATAATATGAAGATTTCAATGATGACATCATCAATATTTAAATTATCTTTAAAAAGAGAGAATCCAACCACGACAATTATAAACCACAATCTATGACCTCACCTTTTTCAATGAATCCACTGGTAAACATAACACCATTGTACCAGGACTAACACCATTGACGAAAACCAAACATAATAAAAAAAATTCAATATCTATACTATACGTAATAAGAAGTGAAATGCAGATAAATTAGATAGCTCAATAGTAGAAGCACGACAAGTATTTCAAAACATTTTTAATGAAGCTAGCAAGAGGGGTCGATTTGTAAGCTTGTATCGTGCGTGGACGAGGACCTTTTTAGAAAGATTGAGTTTAATTATGTAGAAAGTATAAAATTAAGACGTTAAAGAGGAAACGGAATTTAGTCTAGGTGTTGATATTTCTCTACATGTAACTAAACACTCGAGTCTAAAATTGATAAAGTGCACCGAGTTAATTCATTTTAGTCTTTTTCCTTAGGTTAATCATAAGACTCTATTTTTCCTTAGGTTTTATCTAGGTTAATCATAAAACTTTTCAACATGTTATCACAATAATAATTCTCATAAAATAAAAATTCTAAAATATACTTTTACCAGTAAAAATTACATATATTACGACATTTAGAGTATTGGAACTTAGATTTTATGATTTATTATAAGTGTTATAGAATTCAATTCCAAACATATTGAGAGAGGCTTGATAAATTCATTGAATTTAAATTTGAGAGGATGAGTTTAATAAATGTTTTTAATGATTTCATAGTCTTGATTCGGGTAATCTATATTAAGATAGACTTGATGAAATTATTTACGTAAGTGTGAAGAACTAGTCATCTTCTATGAAATACATTGGGCAGACTTTCTAGAGCATTTACCAGCATCTCGAGGTGTATTGGTTAAAACTTGTTGATCTATCGCGGAACATCAATTGGATATTAGATTAGTCGTGTGTCATGTGTTAACCCCTATCTTAAAATTTTCAAGATTCATTCACTTGTTAAAGAGAAAAATCACTCATTTCACTACGTACTAGTTCAAATCCACAAAATATTAGTGCTTAATCGGCTAATTTCGCTGTTGCTCTTCTCATGTTTACAAAAAAAATTCAATTCTTTTGCATTAGTGAGAGAATGTCGGTAATGCAAAGTGAGTAATCCCACATTATGTGAATTTAAACATTGTATTGAAAAATATTTTAATTAATATCATTTTTATTTAATAAAGTATAATTAATAGACTTACTTATATAAAATAGTTATAATTTTACTTAAAAATTTATACAATATGTTGTTATAAAAAAACTAATTTAATAAAAAATGTACTTCATAACTATAAATGTTTATAAGTGAAATTTTGTTATAAAGGATTAAAATAAAACATAAAAAATGGACGATCCATTTTGTTATCATTTCCGATTGGATGATCCATTAATTCAGCTGTCGGAAGATTATAAATGGATAATTTTTTTTTTTACTGGAGATTGGGAATAGATAGACTTTTTATAGGGCCCATTTTACTGACAGCATTTATCACCACTTTAGCAACTTTAGCGGCTTGACCAGTTACTCGAGATTCGCGATTATTTCATTTCCTGATGCTAGCAATGTACAGTGGTCAAATAGGATCATTTTCTTCTCGAGACCTTTTACTTTTTTTCATCATGTGGGAGTTCGAATTAATTCCCGTTTATCTACTTCTATCCATGTGGGGGGAAAGAAACGTTTGTACTCTGCTACAAAATTTATTTTGTACACTGCAGGGGGTTCTGTTTTTCTATTAATAGGAGTTTTGGGTCTCGGTTTATACAGTTCTAATGAACCAACATTAAATTTTGAAACATTAGCTAATCAATCATATCCTGTTGCACTGGAAATAATATTCTATATTGGATTTCTTATTACTTTAGCTGTCAAATCGCCGATTATACCCTTACATACATGGTTACCGGATACCCACGGGAGGCCCATTACAGTACTTGTATGCTTCTAGCCGGAATTATATTAAAAATGGGAGCATATGGATTAGTTTGGATCAATATGGAATTATTACCCCATGCACATTCCATATTTTCTTCCTGGTTGATAATAGTAGGTACAATGCAAATAATTTATGCAGCTTCAACATCTCTTGGTCAACGGAATTTAAAAAAAAGAATAGCCTATTCCTCAGTATCTCATATGGGTTTCATAATTATAGGATTGGTTCGATAACTGATACGAGACTCAATGGAGCTATTTTACAAATAATATCTCATGGCTTTATCGGTGCTGCACTTTTTTTCTTGACAAGAACGAGTTATGATAGAATACGTCTTTAGAAATTTAACAGTTATAGCGAAATATTATTATACTGAGTCACCATTACAGAAACGGCTAATTATTCTATGATTTATTAGTCATCATCTTAGTTAAAGAATTTTCCTAAAGAAGTTATAAATTTAAACTAATATTTATATAAATTTAAGGATATTTAAGAATATTTAAATATAAAAACTACCGCTAATCAAATTTTATTTTTAAATAATTTTTATCTAGTTTTTCTTATCAACCATCCACGTCATGAGTGTCATTATTTAATATAAATTTTTTTACATTTATGTATTGATATATCCTGTCATATTTTAAATATTTTTTGATATTGTATCTAAATTTATCTCATACATTATATTGTTTATCTAATTTTAAATTTATAAACTTAAAAATTGTATTTATTACAGCACTTATCATATATTAATATAATTAATGTTAATTTTATTCTTAAAATTTTAGTAAGGCATTTTTTAGTTAGCTACGTTCAATGTATCTCATAATTAAATATTCAAGGTGGAATTTGTTTTTCTTTTTCTTTGCTTATATGGTATTAGAGATTTAATGCTCTCTTGACTGATTTGTTTTATTCTTCTTTTCTTTTCTTCCTTAATCTCTCCATCTACCACACTTTGTGTCACTGTCTCCTACAACCCAAAAAGAAAATGGCCACAATCAACCTCGTTCTCATCCTTTGATTCACAGCACCAACGTACCGGACAACACTTTAATCTCTCTCAACACTTCTGCCGAGTCTCCACTTACATCAATGAAGAAAACCTATGTTAGGTTTAGGCACTTGCATTATCTTTTATATGATTTTATATATTAATAATAAACTGATGCTTGGGTTTAGCAATATGGTTGTACTCGTCGGATGCAAAGTTTTTACTTGTTTAGACATTTTTATTTGTATTCGCTGATTATTTTTTTAATATATATTTACCGGTTAAAAGTCTTCTATATTAAACAAATATTTATAGACTAGAGGTCTTCTATCAATCTCTTTGGCATTTTCTTAACTTCTTATCAAAGCTCAAACACTGCAAATTTTCAAATGGATTTAGCATATTTATCATATCTATAGAAAACATTGATTTTTAATATATAATTAACGGTTGAAGATCTTTTATACAAAACAAATATCTAAACATTTTTAATTTACTCAAAATTTAAAGTGCATCATTTAGATGAATAAAACATGAAATATGACAATAGAATTATGTAAATATATATCATATAAATTATACATGTAAAGCTTAATTTTATGGTATCATACATGCATCCTTTCTCATATGTGTATGTGAACAAGGAAAGATCCACTAGAACTATGTTAATTTACATGTCTATATTAACTTTATATATATATATATATATATATATATTAAGAGAATGATTGTTAGTTCAACAAATATAATTGTAAAGATCAAGTACGGGGGAAATAGAATTTAGAAAGATTTGTAAGCTTGTTTCGTGAGTGGACGAGGACTTTTTTAGAAAGATTAAGTTTAATTATGTAGAAAGTATAAAGGGGAAATAGAATTTAGGATAGGTGTTGATATTTCTCTACATGTAACTGAACACCCGAATCTAAAATTGATAGAAGTACACTGAGTTAGTTCATCTTAGTATGTTTCCTTAGGTTAATCATAAGACTCTATTTTTCCTTAGATTTTATCTAGGTTAATCATAAAATTTTTCGACATGTTATCACAATAATAAACATAATAATTTTCATAAAATAAAAAGTTTAAAATATCCTTTTACGAATAAAAATTACATATATTATGACATCTAGATTGTTGGAACTTAGATTTTATGATTTATTATAAGTGTTATAGAATTCAATTCCAAACATACTATTGAGAGCAACTTAATAAATTCATTGAATTTAAATTTGAGAGGTTGAGTTTAATAAATGTTTTTAATGATTTTATAGTTCTGATTCAGGCAATCTATATTAAGATAGATTTGATAAAATTATCTACGTAAGTGTGAAGAACTAGTCATCTTTTATGAAATACATTGGGTAGTCTTTCTAGAACACTTACCAACATCTTGAGGTGTATTGGTTAAAACTTGTTGATCTATCGCAAAACATCAATTGGATTTGAGATTAGTCGTGAGTCATGAGTTAACTTCTATCTTAAAAAGTTCAAAATTCGTTCACTTATTAAAGAGAAGAATCACTCACTTCACTATGTACTAGTTCAAATCCACAAGATACTAGTACTTAAGTGGCTAATTTAGTTGTTGCTCTTCTTGCGTTTTATCTTGTCTCATGTTTACAAAAAAATTTAATTTTTTTATATTAGTGGAAGAATGTTGGTAATGCAAAGTGGATAATCCCACGCTGGTTAAAAAAAGTTATTCAAAGATTAACTTTAATCAATAAAGATACATAATTTAGTTAATGTATCTACTAAAATTCAATGTATCTACTTTAACATGTTTCAAACATTAAAAATACATTATTTTGATCAAAATACTTAATACATATTAACATCACGTTGGTGAATGCAGTTAAATGGTACACCAATCAACCTTTTATGTGATCATAAAAGTCTCAAATTCCAACAATAATTTGGGGTACATCTTTTAAAGTTAGGTATAGAAATATAAAACTTAACTTTATCTGATATAAATAGATCAGATAAATTGGTTTTGTAGTGAGAATAGAATTGACACATCACATAGGAGCTTGACCAGCTACCAACGATTCATATGGTTCGTAAGGTTGATTTGATGTCATGATCGGCATCAATGCAGAGTTATATACATATAATTCAACGAACGACAAATTAGTTTAGCAGAGAAAAGATAAATGGCACAATACATGGCAGCCAACCAGCAAGCAAGGATTGTTTAGGTGAGTGGCTTGATTTGATAGCATGATCCATGTCAATGCAGAGTTACATTATACTTCAATGAATGAAGGTTAGAATTCTAGGACATCATCATTGATCTTGGGAAAAGAACATTTCTCTTTCGGACGAAAGCATCACCTCTTTGCCTAAAATTAGGTTCATCAAAATGTGTTTCAAGGACTTTGGGTGGCCGACACTACACATACAACAGTTCAACCCCAAAAGAAAGGTTGCTTCGTGAATAAAATCGTTTTTGACTCAAGCAATTATCAGAATAACGTATGAGTTAGAGATTGTCTCGAATTTTATTACTTGTTGAAAAAATACAAATAGTGACAAAATAAGAAAATCGGTGGGACGAGGAGATTGAATTGATTTAGAGTTTGATTGATTGCTATTTAATCAATTTAAGTTTTAAAAATTTTGATTTATTTATGATCATATATATCTTGCGATTTTTGATACAATGTCTAAAAACTACTTATAATTCCTCTCCAATCCATAAATAGGAGGATAATACGCTTCAGCACACTCAAACCCTTATTTTTTTGCATTGGCAACAATGTCCATACCGACCGAGTTAAGGCTTAATCGGAAACTTAATTTAGCATCAATTTTGATTCTAAATTAATTAGGATTTACATTTGAAGGTTTATACAATTTAAATTCAATAAAATTAAATATAAAAAATAAGGTAAAAGACATTTATCAAGGTTTAGTGTAAAAATATTTACTCTAAAATTTGAAAAACATTCACTTACCCTCTTCAAGTTTAAACAAAATACCATAAACTTTCTTAATATTTGTTTATTAAAGGTGTATTTGGACACCACGGAATAATTAAATGGAAGTATAATTACTGTAAAGTTACTAACATAGTAATACACCCTTATGCCATTACTAGAAATTCTAATTCCCAAAACATGTTTGGCTAATTATTATTTTAGTAGTCTATATTTGTTTGGAATATGTTGAGGAATAGAGTAATAGATTGGTGGAGAAAGGAATCGGTATATCGACAAGCTGTTGTAGTTGTGGGGCAGTAAAAGATATAAACCATGTTTTTATATGCTGTTATACATCAATGGATGTTGGGCAAAATGTAGGGGTACATGTTATAATTATAACTCTGTAGGAGAATTGATCCTGACATCTCTTGCTAGTTAGGATGGTATTTTCATAGAAAATGTCTTCACTTATTTATATGGAGCATCTAGTTCCATAGGAATCTACTGTGTTGGCGACAAAAGGATTTTTCCAGCAGCTCATATAGTTACTTTCTTGCAGGATAGGGAAAATGGGTGAATACCAGTACATTTTTGAAAACTATCCCCTCTTTCTCTTTCACTCTCTCTTCATGTTTGAATTATTATTGGAGACTGATGAAATCTTAATGAGTAATTTGGAAAGTATGATATGATTATGTAATTTTTTAGAATGTAGAATGGCATTGTGTTGAACACCAAATGATGAATACAAGGAAAGGGCGTGATTGGGCTTTACTATTGCAGTCAACTAAAGAGGCTGTAAGAGTAATAAAAAGTAGACTGTGAAGTAGAAACATCAGAAGATAAGCACTACCATTAATTAATACGCAAGCAGAGAGAGATAAGATTGGCACCTGAATTTGCCCCCTCCTAGGCCTGCACCGCAATACCCACTTTACTATTAACATATCTAGCTCATGCTGACCTTCCTCTTCATCATTCTGCCGGCTTTAATATTTTCCTTCCAAATTTCACCTTTCTATTTTTTAAATATTCAAGTTCAATTTGATGTCCATTTTTGGACTGATGGACTTGTGGGTTTTTTTTTGGTTGTTTTTATTTTTGATATTATGTATGTTTGTTTTGCGGTCTATGTTTAGAGCTTGTAATTATTTTTCTCAACAATGTTATTTTTAAAGTTTAAACTTATGTTCTTTCATTGGTTATTTATTTTTAAAGTTATGTGTATTTATATTTAAATAAATAATATATGTTTATTAGTTTAATTTAAACTAATAATCTCGTGAATATACTTTTTAACATATAATTTAGCAATTCACGAGTGATGTTTGTAAATAATAAACAAACAATAAACATATAAATCTTATTTTTTTAGATATAGAATAGTTAAATAAAAATATTAATAATTATATTATAAATATAATAAGCACACAAATAATTATATGATAATGAAACGATAAACGAGCTCCATACAAATATAAACAAGTTGATCCATTTGAAAAAGATTTGTTCTATGTTCAGTTGGTTTATAAACAACCTTTAAAATACGGTTTATCTTTATTTATTTAACTTGGTAAATGATAAAGTTTTTAGGTGATACATGTTGTCGAAACCGTTTTTTTTTGAAAAGGCGGGAATCGGACTTGGGTTTTCAAAATAAAAACGGGAGTCGCCACCGATCTTTTAGGTGTGATCGGACCACCTTTGTTTTAACAAAACATTTTGATTTACTAAAACAATGCTTTTGGTCTACGGAAATTTGGGAAAGTGGGTTCGGGAGTCGGTTACGTGCGAGGAAGGGTTAGCACCCTCGTCACGCCCAAAATTGGTACCAAATTGATCAATTAATGTCCTTATGTCAAAAGTTAAAGATTGGAAAATAGATTTTGAAAAATATGATCTCCTTTAAAAATCCTCGAATCCAAGATGAATATTGCCTCGTTTAGAAAATCTTATCTCGAAATAACGGAATGCCACATCCAATAAGTTAGGACACGATATATCGAATTTTCGAAAATAAGTTTTTTTATTTTTATTCAAAAAGATTTTATTTTACAAGATATTTCGTTATTTAGGTTAAACGAGAAAATTCGAGACCTAGTAAGTTAAGGCACGATTTTCTCGAATTTTTAAACACGAAATGTTGCCTTTACGAAAGAAATCAATTTTGCATTGGGTAAAAAGTAGCACGAATTTGTGACAAAATGCAAAAAATGAAATACAATGCTAGCAAGCATATGGAACAAATATGTTAAATTCCAACGATAACGACAAGACGAAAATAGAGATAAAATGAGTAAAACCAATATGCTGAAGGATAATAAATGAAGCGGAAGAATGATAAGAGGGATGAAATCTTTACAAGAAGACGGAAAAATAATAATAATGATAATAATGATATCAAAAATGACATTGAAATGTAAATAGGAATAGGAATATATATAATATGATAATATGGTAAAAATAGAAGTACAGGTGAAATAATGTAAGTATAAATATATAAATGAAAGTTTAATAAGTAATAATGGTATTAAGTTAAGAAAATAAAAATAGAAACAAATATAGTGGATATAATAAAACTAATAATAATACTAGTAATAATAATAATAATAATGATACAAAATATATACAAGATAAATAATATAACTATAGTAATAATACTAAAATAATAATAATAATAGTAAATGTAATAATGATAATAATAAGAGTTAGAAATATATATACTATACTAATATAAATATAATAGTAATAAGAATATAATAATAATAGTATAATAATAAATATGTACAATATAATGATAATATAAATATAACAATAATATAATAAAAAGACTAAAAAGATTATAAAATAACTAGAAAGGGATCAAATTGCATTTGAAACGGAAATTTAGGGGTTAATTCAAATAAAATAAAAGGAGAGGGTCTATTTGAAACGCGCGTGAAAGGAGAAGGGTCAAAATGGACAATAATCCCTTCCTTCAAAATATGCAGACATTAGGGGACTCAATTGAAATCGGGAATAAATTATTGGGCCCAATTAAAAATAAAAAAAGGAATATGGCCTGATCAAATGGTACTACAAAAGGAGAGGGATCAAAATAGTAAATATCCCTTTTAAGGTTGGCATGCGCAGATTCTTTTCCCCACCAGACAAACTTTTTCATTTAATGCTTTAAAACCCTTTTTCAGCAGACAACTTTTCATTTAATGTTTAAAAACAACCACCCTTTTTTGTCACTAATCATTTCTATCTCCATTCAAAAAAAAAAAAACTAAAACTTTAAAACTTCTCCTCCTCTTTTGCACCAGCCGATCGGCCTTCTTAGTCACCCCCTCACACCACCGGCCACCATCGTATCGGTGGCTAGTGGTGTCTCGGATCGGGCCTCCGACAACGCGCACAATGACTGTGATGCAGTATGCTTCTTTTCTTTTTTTGTGTGTTAATGGTTTTTTTTTTTCGACTTCAAAAATAGTAGTTTAAAATGAAATAAAAAGAGATGAAATGACAGAAAAATAGGCGAGAGAGTCCACCTTGAGATCTTCTTGATCTTTTGTTTCTATTTTCTCGATAAAAGTCCTATGCGAAAAGAGGCGAAAAACCGACCCCCGCTTACATCGATTTCCAAAGTGGCTTTATAGCCAAAAATACATTGTCTCCTTGGTATTTTTATCATTTCGCTCCATACTTCTCTTTTCTTGCCGCTTCTCGTCCGTGGCGCGCGCGTTTTGCGGGGTATGGGCGTTGGTGGTGGGCGTGCACGAGGGCAACGCGAGAGTCCGAGGGGCGCTCGTGGAGTGCATGCGAACGCCAGCTGGGTGCACGCGAGGGTGCACGTGGGGTCCACGCGGAGGCAGCCAAAGGCACGCAGTGGGGGTCCTTGGGGTTTCCGTTTGCTTTTCTTGCTAATGTGCTTTAGGGCTCGGGCCTTTAATTTAGGTTCTTTATTTTGTTTAGTTCGGGCGGCGCTTGTTGGGCTCGGGTTTTGGCTTGTAAAGGGACTATACTGTTTTTTATTTTTTATTGGGTTTTTGTTTAATTGGTTTAATATTTGATGGGCTCGGTTCAATAGGCCCGGACGAAATTTTGGCTATTACAGGTGCCTCTCTTTGCTCAGTGTCGTAACGAGAATGGAGCAAAGACATAAAGAAAGCCCAAATTTGTCGGGGCCCATTGAGTCTTAACTTTTTAGTAGCCTCGTTTTGGATCCGTGGTTCCCTTAATTCTCTTCACCGCGACCTTGAAAAATGACACTGGCCTCAATCTGCTTCAAACTTCACTGTAACTCTTTGCTGTTTTCTGCTTCTGAAGCATTGGGTACGCCAGGACTTGGTATCTTCGATCGCTTCCATAAAAGCTCAAGAATGCCAAATCTTCTTGTCTTCAATCGCCTCCCGTAAAGCTTAGGAGAGCCAGATTTTTGTCTTCAATCTGCTTCTCGCAAAGCTCGGAATGCCGATTTGTCGCCTTCAATCTGCTTCGCAAAGCTCGGAAATGCCGATCTTCGCTTTGACCGCTTCCTGCAAAGCTCAGGAATGCCAGATCTTCTGCTTTTGATTTGCTTCCTGCAAAGCTCAGGAATGCCAAATCTCTTGTCTTCAATCCGCTTCCCGCAAAGCTCAGGAATGCCAGATTCGTTATCTCCAATCTGCTTCCTGCAAAGCTCAGGAATGCCAGATCTTCTATCCTCAATCTGCCTCCTGCAAAGCTCAGGAGTGCCAGATTTGCTATCTTCGATCTGCTTCCTGCAAAGTTCAGGAATGCCAGACTCATTATCTTCGATCTGCTCCTGCGTGCCAGGAATGCCAGACCTGCTATCTCCAATCTGCTTCCTGCAAAGCTCAGGAATGCCAGATTTGCTATCTTCGATCTGCTTCCTGCAAAGTTCAGGAATGCCAAATCTCTTGTCTTCAATCCGCTTCCCGCAAAGCTCAGGAATGCCAGATTCGTTATCTCCAATCTGCTTCCTGCAAAGCTCAGGAATGCCAGATCTTCTATCCTCGATCTGCTTCCTGCAAAGTTCAGGAATGCCAAATCTCTTGTCTTCAATCCGCTTCTGCAAAGCTCGGAATGCCAGATTCGTTATCTTCGATCCGCTCTCCTCGCGCGCAGAATGCCGAGACCGCTTATCTCCAATCGCTTCTCGCAAAGCTCGTGAATGCCGGATCTTCTATCCTCAATCGCCTCCGCAGAAGCTCGGGAGTGCAGATTTGCTATCTTCGATCCGCTTCTCGCAAAGTTCGGGAGGCCAGATTTGTCGTCTTCTATCGTCTTACTACACTGCCTTTCTCGAAGACACGACCTGTAGAATGGATGCATGCTTATGCGTAACGATTAGGATGTCATGATCAATGGTGAGTCAGATGCTCCTGCTTAGGCGTGCTACGATGCAAACATGTTATGAGTTTGGTTTCTTTTAGAGGCGTTATCACTTATTTATCTTGAAATATCATTCTTTTGAACACTTGGCTTTTATGGTAATTTTGGGGCTCGCGAGCTGTAAGTCGTAATCAAGTCACCCCTAAATGATCCAAAAAGATATGTTTTAATCACAATTGTTGAACCGCTCAAAGCATTCGGTCCTCACACCGCTTGGGGATTTTGAACAATCATCCTATTTTGGTTTCTGTTTTATTCGTAAATTTCCAAAGTAATGTATGGAACTTCTTTTGTGAAATTATTAGTTCAAATACATTATTTAGATGCAACATGTGGCAATAAATTGATTTCAAAGAAAGTCGAATTAATTGTCCGAGAATACAAGAAAAGCTGCCGAGAGAAGGTCTCTCAAAAATGTCAAAGATAACAAAGGTCAAGCGTCCGATATCGTTGATTAGGCTTCTACGCATGCACTTCATGAAGACTATTTTGAGCTTTAGCATGTGTTAGATGACTCAAAGGATTTTGCCGATGCCCCAACTTCACTTCTTGTCAATTCCAGTGTCGCAAGGTCATTCAATCATGCGCGCGCCCACCCACCCCTTTTTTTTTTTTTTTTTTTTTTGACCCAAAGCGCCGCTTTTGCGGGTTTTCACCTTGGTCTCTAAGCGTAGTATTTCTTGACTGAATCTGAGTTCACTGGATTAGGCAAGACTTTTCCATCCATTTCAGCCAGAATTAATGCACCTCCAGAGAAAGCTTCTTTTACCACATATGGTCCCTCCTATTCGGCATCCATTTTCCCCTCAAGTCCTTTTGTATGGGAAGGATCTTTTTAGCACAAGATCTCCTTCTTTAAACTCTCTTGGGCGAATCTTTTTATCATAAGCTCGCATCATTCGTTTTTGGTACATCTGACCATGACGGATAGCCCTTAGCCTCTTTTCTTCGATTAAGTTCAGCTGGTCGTATCGAGCCTGGATCCAGTCGGCTTCATCTAGTTTTATTTCCGACAAGACCCGGAGAGAAGGTATTTCCACTTCGATAGGTAGGACCCTTTCCATCCCATAAACTAACGAGAAAGGTGTTGCCCAAAGAGAGGTTCCGACCGATGTTCTGTAGCGTAGAAGCGCAAATGGTAGTTTCTCATGCCAATCCTTATAAGTCTCGGTCATCTTCCTATTATCTTCTTGATATTTTTATTGGTCGCTTCCATCGCACTGCTCATTTTTGGGCGGTAGAGAGACGAGTTGTGGTGTTTGATACCGAATTGGCTGCAAACATCTGCTATAGTGCTATTGTTCAGGTTCAATGCGTTGTCGGATATAATCCTCTCGGGCATTCCATAACGACATATGATCTCCTTTTTAGGAATTTACTCGATCACGATTTTGTGACATTGGCATAAGACGCACCTCTATCCACTTGGTGAAATAATCAATAACTACGAAGATAAATCGATGCCCTGTTGCCTTCCTTCGTGAGATTGGTCCAATAACATCCATGCCCCACATGGAAAAGGGCCATGGGGATGTCATCACGTGTAAAGGTGACGGGGGTATATGAATCTTATCTCCGTAAATCTGACATTTATGGCATTACTTGGCATATTTGATGCAATCTCCTTCCATGGTAGACCAATAATACCCGAACCTCATAATCTGTCTGGCCATTGTGAAACCATTAGCATGTGTCCCACAAATGCCCTCATGGACTTCCTCCAAGATTTGCTTGGCTTCGACAAAGATCTACACACCTAAGCAAAGACTTGATCTTTTCCTTTTTGTATAGGATGTCACCATCTAAGACATAATCAAAGGCCAATCTCCTGAGCGTCCTTTTCTCGTTCTCCGTTGCATGCTCCGGGTACTCATGGTTCTTTATGTATCGCAAGACATCTTGATACCAAGGCGCGATCATCTTTTCCTCCTCTTCCAAATTACAAATAATAAGTCGGGACTTCGCGAATACTCATACGAATGGGTCTCATATCTTCCGCCGCTTATCTTGTTCATAGAAGCCAAAGTTGCCAAGGCATCCGCCATCCGGTTTTCATCACGCGGAGATAATTGAAAGTGACGTCATCGAACTCCTCAATCAATCCCAAAACTATCTTTCGATATTCAATTAGTTTAGGGTCTCGGTCTCCCATTCACCTTTGAGTTGGTAAACCACTAGTGCAGAATCTCCGTACACTTCTAACACTGATCTTCCGCTTCGATGGTCGCCCGAATTCCCATGATACAAGCTTCATATTCTCGCCATGTTATTTGTGCAATAGAAATCCAATCTACATGTGAACGGTGATAATCACCACTAGAGACACCAAGATTGCCCCAATTCCATTTCCTACGGCATTAGACGCTCCATCAAAGTTCAATTTCCATGGTATTTCTTCAACATTTGCCACATACATCAATTCTTCATTGGGAAATTCAAAGCTCAAAGGCTCATAATCTTCTCGAGGCTCATGCTAGCTGTAAATTCTCGCTATTGCGCTCCCTTTTATAGCCTTTTGATTCACGTAGACTATGTCAAATTCGGATAGCAAAATCGCCACCTTGCCATCCTCCCATTCAGAGCGGCTTGACTCCATCATATATTTCAACGGGTCAAGCTTCAAATTAACCAGTGTCGTATGGTATAACATATAACGCTTTAACCTCCAAGGTTGCCCATATCAAGGCGCAACATAGTTTTTCAATCGACGAATATCTCATTTCACACTCGGTGAATTTTTTTTGAGATAGTATATCGCCTTTTCTTTTCTTCCCGACTCGTCATGTTGACCAAGTACACATCCCATGGAATTATCGAACAATCGGCGATACAAATGACGCGGTCTATCCGATTTGGCGAGATAGCACCGGGCCGTTGACAAGTATTGTTTGATTTTGTCAAAAGCTCTGCATTCTTCGTCCCCATACACCTTGGTTGTGTTTCTTGAGAAGTCGAATATAGGTCGCATTTCTGCTTAATCGTGAAATGAACCGAGCAATGTAATTTAATCTTCCAAGAAAACCTCGGACTTCTTTTTGAGTGCGTGTAGTGGGGCAAATCTTGTATGGCTTTGACTTTATCTCGAGTCCACTTCGATCCCTTTCTCATGACCACGAAACCCAGCGGCTTCGACCTAACTCCAAAAGTACACTTGGTTGGGTTGAGCTTTAATTGAACTTCCTTAGTCTTAGGAACAATTTCTTCGTGACTTCGACGTGTTCCTTTTCTCGCTTGAGATTTAGCGATCATATCGCCCACGTACACTTCGATCTCTCATGCATCATGTCGTGGAATAGGGTTACCATGGCCCTTTGGTATGTTGCCCTGCGCATTCTTTAGTCCGAATGGCATTACTTTATAACAAAAGGTGCCCTATAATGTTATGAAAGTGGTTTTCACCATGTCTCTGTGGTGCATCTTGATCTCGATTATATCCAGAGAACCCATCCATAAAAGAGAACCACGAGTACCTGCCAGATTATCCACCAACGTGTCAATATGGGGCAAAGGAAATTATCTTTCGGTGGCTTTATTTAGGTCTCTATAGTCCACGCACATCCGACCTTTCCATCCTTTTTGGGGCAGAACGATATTGGCTACCCACTCGAGTATTTGACCACCAGTAGAAAACCAAATCAAACCGCTTTCTTCACTTCCTCCTTTATCTTTAATACCACGTCAGGCCTCATCCTCCGTAGTTTTTGCTGCACTGGCTTACATTCTTCCTTTATGGGGAGGCGATGCACTACAATATCAGTACTCAGGCCTGGCATGTCTTGATATGACCATGCAAAGACATCTTTGAATTCCCGCAGTAATTCCACTAGATTTTGTTTCGTTTCCTCGGTTATGCGTGTTCCGATTCTCACCATCTTTCCCTCTTCTAGGGATATACTCTCCACTTCCTCGTCGTGGGGTAGGATTTGTTTCTCTTCATGTTGTACTATTCTCAATGCATCCGTGGATATGTCACCATCTCTGTCACCTTCAAAACCTTGAGATTCTTCTAAACACATGTCATGCTCAAAATGGGCCTCTAGGTCTGTAATATCGTCGCTCACATCGTTGATATCTAGGGACCTGTAATGGGTGCCAAAATGCATGAAGAATGAATTTGTGGACAATTATTTATGCAATGAATGAGGAAAGAAGGAAAACAAAAGAAATTTGCTAGAGGAAACGTGGAATATTTTGATAATGAACCAAAATGCATTTCATTCAAATAAAGATTCCTTAACATTAGGCCCGTTTCACAAAAGAGAATTTATTGTTCTTAGGCTTTAAAACAACAAACGCGTTTCTCGAACATTACTCATGAGATTTCTAAAAACTACTGCAATTCCTCCACATCCAATTGTTCAAAATGCTCCCACATTCATGAGGACGGATGCCCGACAGTTCCTTGGTCCGGTTCCTCCTTCATCTATAAGCGTTGATGTGAGGACCACCATTTGACGACCTCTCTCTCAAGTGAATTATTCCTCCGCATAACGAAGGTTTGGGATATATGAGGAATGCCATTGGTTCCCATATGGCCTCTTCTCCATTCAATCGTGCTCTTCTCCTCTCCTTTCTTTCTTCTCTATTTCCCTTTTCATTTCGCCGCATTTTTGTTTAAAAACCAGTGCCAAAACGGTCTCTCTTTTCTCTCTGAGATAGCACTCGGACTTTGCCCTGGAGACATCTGCCTAGCCCCCTTCCTGACAAGGCCCCTTTACTGATCATCATTTGTAGGCCCATATTTGTGGCGCTGGATATTTTGGGTACCGGAATTTTAGCCCCCTCACGAACAAATGTCGCATTGACGAACTCTAAAGATCGAAAAGAGCATTCAACGGCCTCCTCGTCCGCCTCTACATATGGCGCGTCATTGGTAATCTCAGAGCTATAATGTCTTCTTCTGCATTAATATGACCAATCGACCATTTGCCACCAACTTTAGTTTTTGATGGAGGGATGAAGGTACTGCCCCTGCTGAATGAATCCATGGTCTTCCCAATAAGCAAGTGTATGAGGGATTGATATCCATCACCAGAAAATCTACTTCATATGTATTCGGCCCGATTTGTAATGGTATGTCTATCCGCCCCATCACTCTTCTTTTTCAAAGGCCGCCAAATGCTCTCACTATGTTTTGGCATGTCTTCATATGAGAACCGCCTATTGGCAACCTTTTCAAAGTTGACAATGGTAAAACATTTAAGGTCGACCCATTGTCAATTAACACGCTTAGGTAGGATGGACCCCTTACAATGAGTGGTTATATGCAGGGGCCTTGGTAGATCCCATGCCCCAGATGGAATCTCATCGTCATTGAAGGAGATGAAGTTATCGCTTATGTTGCCAACCAACCGGTCAAGTTTATTGACGATATATCTTTGGTAACATAAGTCTCGCTTAGTACTTTCATCAATGCCTTGCGATGTATCTCCGAGCTCAATAGTAAAGCTAGCACCGAGATGCGAGCCGGTTGCTTATGCAGTTGCTCCACCACGCTGTACTCACTATGCTTTAAGAACTTCAAGAATTCTCTCGCTTCTTCTTCTCTTACGGGTATATTGACGAGTGTGCTAGGTTCTTCCTCTGGCTCGACTGTCATAACTTTTGATTTTGCCAGGTTTATTTTGACGTCTGTTGGGTCATAGCGTCTTCGCTTCAAGCGTGTGGAACCCTTCCTTTTGGTTTTCGTTTACAGTGCTGTTTGGACTTTCTGCCCGAGGTGCTGTCACGTTACAATTATAGTTCCACGGTATCTTCTTGTCATCCTCATAAGGGAAGGATGTGGGTTTCCTGATTATAATCTTAGGTATTGTTTGAACTCCACTTTCTGGGTTTCTTGGGCAGGAAATAATGATCTTTGGAAACTTAGCCTTTTGACGAGTTGATTCTCCTTCTGTCGCATGTATATCCCCTCCCACTGAGCTTTCTTCATAGAACTCTAATTCTTTATTGTTCATGAAGCCTTGCACCAATAGTCTAAATTGCATGCGCGCCTTGGATCTTATGCCCTTCGACTCAAGTGGAACGCGCAGCAATTTTCGTGTTTTTCGCTCCTTCCTTCGGCCCGACTTTATTAGCCCTCTTTTTATCATCTCCCCATACGATTATTAGCGGGTTTTCACATTCGAGACGCCTTCCTTGATCTTTCTTGCTCTATTTTTCCGATCATGTTTACCGCTCCATCCCCATGATTGGGTAATGGGTTTTTTGAACCGGTAGATCATCGAGCTCTATAATCCCCATCTTGATGAATCTTTCGACTACCTTTTTGAAGGCGGTGCAATTCTCTATCGAATGTCCCGTTACTCTGCATGGTATTCGCATTCAAAGATTTGGGTCGTACTCACTTGGGGAATGGGGGTCAGAATGGTGTTAGATAATACGGGGCTACTATGTGCGCGCGTCGAGCAGCATTGATACATCTCCTCGTATGTTATCGGGATTGGCGTGAAACTGGGGCCTCTCAAAATTTGGTCTTGGGCACGCTTCTTGCCTCTGTCGTCCCTTTGCCGCTAATGTACCGGTAGTGACTTTTGGTGGATTAACGAGAATCGCCGTATCCTTTGTCGACGCGTACTCATGTTGTTTACTTCATTATCCTTTTTCTCGGGATGGATCTCTCAGCTTGTAGCCTCACCGCTTCGATCCTTCCGCTTTTTGGGCATTCTCAATCATCTCCCGCCGGGACTATGTCCGTGAAGTTTTGAGTTGTGCTTCCCACCATGTGGGTGATAAACGGGGCCTCAACAGATCGATAAATAACTTAACAGCTTTTTCTCCGAGAGGGTGTGGTTGGACTTGTGTAGCTACTTCTCTCCATCTCTCAGGCGTCTTCACTCAAATCCTCATTTGGCTTCTTTTCTATGTTTTGCAATGTTATTCTATCTGGCGCTATGTCCGTCACATGACCATATTGCTTAGTAAAAGCTTGTGCCAAATCTTCCCATGAATTAACTTGGGCCCGGGTTAACTGGTTATACCATTTGGCCGCCGATCCGACTAGACTGTCTTGAAAGCAGTGGATCAACAGTTGATCATTTTCAGCGTATCCTGCCATCCTCCGACAGAACATCGTTATGTGAGCTTCTGGGCAACTAGTACCATTGTATTTTTCGAACTCCGGAGTCTTGAACTTTGGCGGGAGGATTAGACCTGGGACTAAACTCCTCTCTTTTGCCTTAACACCCGGGCGATGGCTGGCGTTTTTCAAAGCCTTGACTTCCTCCTCCAACCATTTACAACGGTCCTCTAACTGTCTTGAGGATTCAATTCTTGTCTCTTCCTTTTCTATCATATCGAAATCGTGGGCGACCAAGTTAACGGGTTATCTCCTAGGTTGGATCCTAACCCGCTTGAAAATTCGCAGTGGTCCGATATTGTCTTGCCCTTGTTGGGGTCTAATCGTGACGGGTGGCCTTGGAAGGTATCCTTCGGTGCGTGTGGTGGGGTGAACCACGAAGGAGTGCCTTCGCTTTCTTCCCTGCAATAGCCAAGGGCCTTTTCCTTTCTCCACAAGTCCGCTCGATGAGTTGGGTTATTTGGGTCATTTGAGCCATCAAGTTTTTCTCGGACTCGCCACCTTGTTCGCCATATCCCGCTTGATCCGGGTCAATTGTTCTTGTGTTTCTCGCCATTTCTTTTTGGAATTGCTCATATCTTTGATCCATTTTCCTAGACTTAGCTCAAGGTGTCGTATGGGTGTTCAAATTTTCCGTGTTTCACTCCTATTGTCTGTTAAGTTTGACCGATTAGGTTCTTTTTATAAACTTAAATGCATGTAATGTGATGCGATGCAAATGCATGAATATAAAAAGAAGGCATCGATTCTCGATCAACTTCATTTTAGAAGACTTTATTAGAAGGCAAGATCCTTTACATAAAACGGATTACAAATATGCTTTGGCCTTTAAGCCCAAAGTTTTGATTTTCCTAAGTAGAGAAGTCACTCACGGTTACGATCTCCTTGTGTAGCTCAGATTTCATGCTTACGATCTCACTTGAGATGCCGTGGCTTGCGGTGATCCGCTACTTCCGAATCAATTATCGCCACGCACATGAAGTAGTCTCGATCTCTAACTTGCTTGTGGGAAAGGTGAAGTTCCTCCTTCCATTGCCTTTCTCTTGCCTCTAAAAGTTCAATTCAAGCTCGCAGCCATGTAATGTTGTCTCTAGTCCTTCAATCTTTCCCTTCATTTCTTCGATCTTGTCCGCACTCAACTTCGCTTCATCTTCCGAATTGCGACTTTGGTAGTGATGTAGGGACCGCCAAGCTCGGCCACCTTAGCTCTTAACCCTTTCTTTTCTTTGTGGCTTTCGCCGCATCCTTTCTCGTAATATCATTTTGTGTTTGCATTTCCCAAACTTTTCCTCCCACTACTAGCTTTGGCTTTTTCCTCTTGGATCTCGTGTCGCCATTGTTCGAGTTTTTTCTTAATCCAAATGCTTTTTTATTGTCAAACGCATTTTCTTATATTCCCTTTTAGGTCATCTCTGTCTTCCTCTACTTTCTCCTTCTCTTTTCTTAACTTCTCGACTTCCGACTTTTGCCCATCCACGCCTAGCTTGAGGAGCATCTTCTCCTCTTCCAACTTCTCTATTTTTCTTTCAAGTTCCGCACTCATCTTATCGAAATCTCGCTTCACAATCTCCAGGTCTGATGGGACTAGGGTTAGCTGGTTATACCATTTGGCCGCCGATCCGACTAGACTGTCTTGAAAGCAGTGGATCAACAGTTGATCATTTTCAGCGTATCCTCGCCATCCTCCGGCGTAACATCGTTATGTGAGCTTCGGGCAACTAGTACCATTGTATTTTTCAACTCCGAGTCTTGAACTTTGGCGGAGGATTAGACACAGGACTAAACTCCTCTCTTTGCCTTAACACCCGGGCGATGGTCGGCGTTTTTCAAAGCCTTGACTTCCTCCTCCAACCATTTACAACGGTCCTCTAACCGCCTTGAGGATTCAATTCTTGTCTCTTCCTTTTCTATCATATCGAAATCGTGGGCGACCAAGTTAACGGGGTTATCTCCTAGGTTGGATCCTAACCCGCTTGAAAATTCGCAGTGGTCCGATATTGTCTTGCCCTTGTTGGGGTCTAATCGTGACGGGTGGCCTTGGAAGGTATCCTTCGGTGCGTGTGGTGGGGTGAACCACGGAAGGAGTGCCTTCGCTTTCTTCCCCTGCAATAGCCAAGGGCCTTTTCCTTTCTCCACAAGTCCGCTCGAGAGTTGGTTATTTGGGTCATTTGAGCCATCAAGTTTTTCTCGGACTCGCCACCTTGTTCGTCATATCCTCGCTTGATCCGGTCAATTGTTCTTGTGTTTCTGCCATTTCTTTTTGGAATTGCTCATATCTTTGATCCATTTTCCTAGACTTAGCTCGCGTGCCGTATGGGTGTTCAGCTTCCAGGTTTCACTCCTATTGTCTGTTAAGTTTGACCGATTAGGTTCTTTTTTATAAACTTAAATGGCAGTAATGTGATGCGATGCAAATGCATGAATATAAAAAGAAGGCATCGATTCTTGATCAACTTCATTTTAGAAGACTTTATTAGAAGGCAAGATCCTTTACATAAAACGGATTACAAATATGCTTTGGCCTTTAAGCCCAAAGTTTTGATTTTCCTAAGTAGAGAAGTCAGCTCCTGGTTACGATCTCCTTGTAGCTCGTATTTCATGCTTACGATCTCAGCTTGAGATGCCAGGGCTTGCAGGTGATCCGCTACTTCCGAATCTGAATTATCGCCGCCCATGAAGTAGTCTCGATCTCTAACTTGCTTGTGGGAAAGGTGAAGTTCCTCCTTCCATTGCCTTTCTCTTTTGCCTCTAAAAGTTCAATTCAAGCTCGCAGACCATGTAATGTTGTCTCTAGTCCTTCAATCTTTCCCTTCATTTCTTCGATCTTGTCCAGACTCAACTTCGCCATCTTCCGAATTGCGACTTTGGTAGTGATGTAGGGACCGCCAAGCAAGCTCGGCCACCTTAGCTCTTAACCCTTTCTTTTCTTTGTGGCTTTCTACGCATCCTTTCTCGAATATCATTTTGTGTTTGCATTTCCCGAAACTTTTCCTCCCAAACTACTAGCTTTGGCTTTTTCCTCTTGGATCTCGTGTCGCCATTGTTCGAGTTTTTCTTAATCCAGCGCTTTTTATTGTCAAACGCATTTTCTTATATTCCCTTTTAGGTCATCTCTGCCTTCCTCTACTTTCTCCTTCTCTTTTCTTAACTTCTCGACTTCCGACTTTTGCCCATCCACGCCTAGCTTGAGGAGCATCTTCTCCTCTTCCAACTTCTCTATTTTTCTTTCAAGTTCCGCACTCATCTTATCGAAATCTCGCTTCACAATCTCCAGTTCTGATGAGACTACTCGCAAATGTTCCTCTCTTGACCGGACATTCTCCGGATTTGGCTCAGGGATGTTGTCATTGATCCTCCTAGCCCTCCATTCTTTATACTCCGATGTCGCCATTGGGCCTCTAGATAGTCTCTTCATTCTATGAATCTGATTCCATGCACTAGAGATCTCTTTAACCTTTTTCTTATAGCTCCCTCCTTCATATGAGAACTCGCATTGAGCCAACCCACATGTCGTTGGCACGAACTGTCTCGAATTATATTGTCTCAGGACCAGCAGAGGGGCATATGCAGTGGCACCCCAAATTCCTAGTAAAGGAACCCAAATAAGCTTCCACAACGATAAAGAATTTGGTCAGTAATCAACCACGGGACCTTCCACCCGATATCATCTTCTTGAAGGTTTTGAAAGAGCGCGATCCAACTTTCTTCGGACAGATCTTCTCTTCTAGGTGTGGCTGCTATTTCTTCTAGTGGGGAGTAATTCTTCTCGCTATAAACCGACAGACACTTTCTCCACCTTCCGTATGACTATGGAACCAAGCCAATAATAGTTGCGCGCATCCAATAAACTCCGCCTTCACCCATTCTTCTACATGCATTCAAGGACTCGAACGTTTTCAAATAAGATGGCGAGAACAGCGTGATCCCTTTGTCCAATCGATGAATAGATCAATGATCGCTTCGTCGACGTGCCTTAGAGCTTTTGGGAAGATTATCGGGCCATCAGATGCACAACGCAAAAACATCGATCTTTTTCTTTGCGTCGGGATGTGTCCAGATCAAGTCTCTCAAACATGTCCGTGGTATGCACTTACCTTCGCTTTCTTTTGCATTCTAGTTTGAGACCCATTGTTCGCTTCATTCCGGTGATGTTCATCAATTTCTTCCCGAAGGTTGGGCCGTTAATCGCTTTGGAATAGGCTTTGTCGACTTGAATTCTCGGGCAACAGTAATAAGGTCGTATATTCTTCTACCGTGGGGACTAAGTCCACCTTCCCAAAGGAAAAAGCAAATTATAAGCAACATTCCAAAAATCCGGGTCATTGCTCGGAATAGGTGCTTATCTATTTTGATGTCAAGCGGTAAAGGCGGTCACCGTAAGTACCATAGAACGATCGCCTCGCCTCGTTATCCCACCGAGTCCGTCCGCATTCCTTCAACTATTGGAGCTCGCTCAGTGTGACACCGATATTGGTAAAATCCGTAGTTCCGACACATACCCCTCGACCAAGCTATCCCTTTTTCTATTTGGCATCGCTCACCACACGCGACGGCGCATTGTCTTCCACTTTATCAAGGAATTTGCTTTCCATAACCAAATTTTCTAACTCGTAAACCGACTGAGAATCAATGCCTCTTTGAAATATGAAATGATATGCACAAAGAGAGTAAAACAAAAAGTCATGACCCTAATATCGATTTGAGTGAAATAATAAAACACCTATATGGGTAACTACTAAAGTTTGACATGGCTTATCTTGGGGTGGGTTCCTAGGTTCTTTACATGTGGTTGAGTTCTAAAGTTCAAGGTACCGAATCACAGATTCTCGATCCTCACCCATTATAGGCTCATATAGACCGAGTTTCGATTCTGGAATACATTTCCTATGGCCATGCTGAGTGAAAACTTCACGAAGACATAGGTACGGATGTATCCCTAAGCGATCCACTAGCCCATGCGGAGGTGAAAACCTCACGAAAGCATAGCTTCTCGCTCCCACTTAAAGGTGTGACCGCAATGGTCATGCAAATATGAATGCAGAAATATCAACATTATCGCAACCTTGGCAACCATAGCATTGAAAATGGAGGAAAAAGGTCATTTTAATGATTTTTAAAAAAACTCAAGTGAATTGGAATAAAAAGCCTTCTCATCTCGAAGTATCGGGATGCCATATCCAGTAAGTTAGGACACAGCACGCCAAATTCTTGAGAGTGAGATAGGATACGATTCGGATCATTGCTATTTTGAAAATTCTTACCTCGAAGTAACGAGACGTCACACCCAAAGTAGTTAGGGCACAACACTTCGTACTCTCGGTTAAGTTTTTTTATTTTATATTAAGAGAAGAATAATTTTTGAAAACGATTTTCCAAATTTTTGACAAAAGGACAAAAGTAATCAATTTCATGGCTCGACTCTCTATATGTCCCCAAGTGGAGAGTCGCTTGTCAGTTGAAACCGCTTTTTTTTGAAAAGGCGGGAATCGGACTTGGGTTTTCAAAATAAAACGGAGTCGCCACCGATCTTTTAGGTGTGATCGGACCACCTTTGTTTTAACAAAACATTTTGATTTACTAAAACAATGCTTTTGGTCTACTAAATTTGGGAAAGTGGGTTCGGAGTCGGTTACGTGCGAGGAAGGGTTAGCACCTCGCACACGCCCAAAATTGGTACCAAATTGATCAATTAATGTCCTTATGTCAAAAGTTAAAGATTGGAAAATAGATTTTGAAAAATATGATCTCCTTTAAAAATCCTCGAATCCAAGATGAATATTGCCTCGTTTAGAAAATCTTATCTCGAAATAACTAATGCCACATCCAATAAGTTAGGACACGATATATCGAATTTTCAAAATAAGTTTTTTTTTTTTATTCAAAAGATTTTATTTTACAAGATATTTCGTTATTTAGGTTAAACGAGAAAATTCGAGACCTAGTAAGTTAAGGCACGATTTTCTCGAATTTTTAAACACGAAATGTTGCCTTTACGAAAGAAATCAATTTTGCATTGGGTAAAAAGTAGCACGAATTTGTGACAAAATGCAAAAATGAAATACAATGCTAGCAAGCATATGGAACAAATATGTTAAATTCCAACGATAACGACAAGACGAAAATAGAGATAAAATGAGTAAAACCAATATCTTTGAAGGATAATAAACAGAAAGCGGAAGAATGATAAGAGGGATGAAATCTTTACAAAGAAGACGGAAAAATAATAATAATGATAATAATGATATCAAAAATGACATTGAAATGTAAATAGGAATAGGAATATATATAATATGATAATATGGTAAAAATAGAAGTACAGTGAAATAATGTAAGTATAAATATATAAATGAAAGTTTAATAAGTAATAATGGTATTAAGTTAAGAAAATAAAAATAGAAACAAATATAGTGGATATAATAAAACTAATAATAATACTAGTAATAATAATAATAATAATGATACAAAATATATACAAGATAAATAATATAACTATAGTAATAATACTAAAATAATAATAATAATAGTAAATGTAATAATGATAATAATAAGAGTTAGAAATATATATACTATACTAATATAAATATAATAGTAATAAGAATATAATAATAATAGTATAATAATAAATATGTACAATATAATGATAATATAAATATAACAATAATATAATAAAAAGACTAAAAAGATTATAAAATAACTAGAAAGGGATCAAATTGCATTTGAAACGGAAATTTAGGGGTTAATTCAAATAAAATAAAAGGGGAGGGGTCTATTTGAAACGCTTGCGTGAAAGGAGAAGGGGTCAAAATGGACAATAATCCCTTCCTTCAAAATATGCAGATTAGGGGACTCAATTGAAATCAGGAATAAATTATTGGGCCCAATTAAAAATTAAAAAAAAAGGGAATATGGCCTGATCAAATGGTACTACAAAAGGGAGGGATCAAAATAGTAAATATCCCTTTTAAGGTTGGCATGCGCAGATTCTTTTCCCCACCAGACAAACTTTTTCATTTAATGCTTTAAAAACCCTTTTTCAGCAGACAACTTTTCATTTAATGTTTAAAAAACAACCACCCTTTTTTTGTCACTAATCATTTCTATCTCCATTCAAAAAAAAAAAAAAAAACTAAAACTTTAAAAATTCTCCCCTCCCTCTTTTGCACCAGCCGATCGGCCTTCTTTAGTCACCCCTCACACCACCGGGCCACCATCGTATCGGTGGCTAGTGGTGTCTCGGGATCGGGCCTCCGACAACGCGCGCTGACGGTACAGGTATGCTTCTTTTCTTTTTTTGTGTGTGTTAATGGTTTTTTTTTTTTTTCGACTTCAAAAATAGTAAGCGAAAATGAAATAAAAAAGAGATGAAATGACAGGAAAATAGGCAGTAGAGTCCACCTTGAGATCTTCTTGATCTTTTGTTTCTATTTTCTGATAAAAGTCCTATGCGAAAAGGGCGAAAAACCGACCCCGTTTACATCGATTTCCAGTGGCTTTATAGCCGAAAATACATTGTCTCCTTGGTATTTTTATCATTTCGCTCCATACATACTTCTTTTTTCTTCTTTGCTTCTCCGTCCGTGGCGCGCGTTTTGCGGGTATGGGCGCGTTGGTGGTGGCGTGCACGGCAGGCAACGCGAGGAGTCCGAGGGGCGCTCGTGGAGTGCATGCGAAACGCCAGTGGGGTGCACGCGGGAGGTGCACGTGGGGTCCACGCGGGAGGCCAAAGGCCGGCGGCGCAGTGGGGGTCCCTAGGGTTTCCGTTTGCTTTTCTTGCTAACAGGCTTTAGGGCTCGGGCCTTTAATTTAGGTTGCTGTTTTGTTTAGTTCTGGGCCAGTGCTTGTTGGGCTCGGGTTTTGGCTTGTAAAGGGACTATACTGTTTTATTTTTTATTGGGTTTTTTGTTTAATTGGTTTAATATTTGATGGGCTCGGTTCAATAGGCCCGGACGAAATTTGGCTATTACACATGTTATTCCTTTTCAAAATTAAATGTCAAAAAGGTTACCACAATTATTTTATAAATATAATTACTTAAACACCATACGTTTATTTTGTTCAAATTCATTTGTAATTTATTAAATTTTAAAATTATACATGAATTATAGTTTGATATGTAATTGTATACATGAACTTTAATTTTATACAATTTTATACATGAAATTTTAATTTAATTCAATTCTTGTAAATTGTTAACACAATTATTGATATAACATAATTTTATATTTAAATGTGTATGATCAAAGGTATACATTTGAACCACAATTAGAGTTTCACGTGCATAATTACACCAAATTAAAATTCATGTATATAATTACACGTTAAATCAAAGTTTATATATAATTTAAAGATCTATCCCATACTTAAATAACTTAAAACAACATCATCATCATCATCATCATCATCATCATCATCATCATCATCATCATCATCATCATAATAATAATAATAATAATAATAATAATAATAATCGTCTGAAAAATTGACATACTCCAATCGTACCAAAATGGAATCCCACTTTCTTCATTTTAAAAAATTTACTTAACTCAATAGAATCAATTCAATGAGAAAATTATGCAAAACATCAAATTATAAAATAAATACAATATGTTTATAAAATTATATTAGCAATTTGATTTTTGAGAAAATCCCACTTCTATTTTTACCCTACCAGAAAACTACAAGCACGACTATTTTAGTTTTTCTACACCACTTAGCTTTTTTTTCTGTTCTAATCATCTCATCTCATTTTATTTTATTATTAGTTAATATTATAATTTAATATAAAATTTGATTAAAAATAATTTAATAGTAAAAAACATATCATTTAGGAAATTTTAAAATCACTAAAGGATCTCAAGATTAATAAGAAATTATAAACAAAGATCAATCAATATTTTAGTTTAATATAAGGTCATTGATAAAAATAGTTTAATATCATCTCTTTATATTTATTTAATGGTTAGTTTTTTTTTTTTTTTTTGAGCAATAATGGTTAGTTTTTTTATATATACAAATAAGGGAGATTTTTTTAATCCAACAAAAATTTGATATGCATAAATTAATAATACAATAATTAAAAAGAAAAAATATAAACAGTGTAAAAAATAACTGAATTCTGTAAAACTAATAGTTTTCCATTAGTACAAGTGAAACTCTTCTCCTGTGTTTGTTTGTGAGTGTGAATGTGTAAAAAAAAAAAACTATATAAGAAGGTAAACAAATTAAAGCAACAAACATTATTATTTCATTATAAATAGAAAATTACAAGCCCTAATTGTCTGATGGCTACAAACTTCTATCATGCCGACAATTAGTGAACTACACTGACTATTTATTCTACTGAATCGCATAGCAGCTGAGCCATTTCCTCTAACCATTATTAAGCTAGGCAAGAAAATGACAGTCTTCACGTTCCTAAGTAAATGAGTGAATAAAATTCATCCATCTAAGTAAATGAGTGAATAAAATTCATCCATCAACCTAAAGAAGCATCGACACCCTATGGCAACTCAAATGGAACGTTACGTCAGTGTAACTAACCTTCGATTTCAGTTTGACAAAGTGCAGCTAACTATGCAAGAGATTGGATTTCATTCTATGTTGTTATGACTCTCCGTTTCTTGAAATACCTGTGTTCGACACCCATTTGGGATGTGCATATTCGAACATCGGTATAGAGATATAACAATTCAAGGACCTTCTAAATACATGGAAAAACGTTGAAAATTTTAAACATACCTGTGTTGGATACATACCTGTATCCGACACTCATATCCGAGTAACATGGTTTCATTTAATATCCTGTGTAGGGTCTTTCATTCCAAAGGCATCGGCTATACTGAAGGTCAGGCTGCTTCTCAATGATCGGCTCCTTCCCATACCCCCATCACCCGTTCTCATCATTGCAGCAAACTCCCCATAGTCTATTCGCCCATCCTGCAATTTTATGTAATCATAAGAACACCTCCGAATAAGAAATTGCAATTTTGATGTTTTATCCCTACATGCTTACGTATCTAGCTAGAATGAACAGAAACTTTAATACTAAACTGTACAAGTAATACATTCATCTTTTCCAATATAAATAAACTCGTACACGTTCATCTCAGTGATAACATCGATGTGACCATGATGATGATATGTGAAAATCATGGCTATATAACTTCTAGAATGGAGAATGTGAAAGAATAACTTCAAATTATAATGTCCAATTGGCCTGATATACTTACATTATCTTGGTCAATTTCTTTGATCATCTCATCCAGATGCACATCACCTAGACCAAACTCTTTGCAAGCTTGTTGAAGTTCATCAATGGTGATGTAACCACTACCATCTTTGTCAAAAAAGGAGAAAGCAGCAACTAAGTTTTCCTCTCTCTCAATTTTATTTATGTGCAGTGTAGCAGCAAGGAATTCACCATAGTCAATTGTTCCACTGTTATCAATATCAGCCTGCCAAAATACCCAAGGCAATAATAACTGAAATTGTGAGACTCGACCATGTTGTAATAGTGGAGAGTGCCAAACTTAGATTATAGCACAAACATTAAATTCAATAACTCAAAAAGGTGTATTTACAGCTTCCATTAAAGCCTTGATTTCCGTTTCTGTAAGTTCAGATCCCACTTTCTTTAAACCATCTTTGAGTTCCTGAAATGTAATCGTCCCACTGTTGTCTGTATCAATCATTTTGAACAACTCTTTCAAGCCACCAATTTCCTCCTCAGAGAGTCTCTCTGCTATGACCTGCAAAAGAATTTATTTTCCATCATAAAAGATGTGTGAAACATATATAAATATTAAGAAGGAATAGTATTTGCCAGAGTGACCCAAACAACCAAGACAGAAAATTAAGTCTAGTGGCTGCTTTCTTTCGTGCATATGCCTATTTTGTCAAACAACACAAAGATGGCAACCGGATGCTGTATTCATTGTACAGATATGAAGGGATAAACTTTGAGAAATAAACTATTTTTCTACAATCATGAATTATAGCAGAACAATGTAACCGAAAAGGAAAACAAAATTTTTTGAGTAAAAACAGAGTTACAATAGTTTTGGCTTCTTTCCATCCCAAGCTGCAGTCCATGCCCCTTATAGTTCTCAGGAAACTACTTGCTAGCAGATTTACTTCTTAGGGTGAAAGGATGGTATGAGGTAGTATTTTATCACAAGCCCGGGATGAAGTTAATATGCATCAAAGCTTAAGAGATTAGAATCCTGACTTCTACTCCGAACAACTGAAGCTAAAAAAGATGTCCACCATCGAGGCTAAGACAAGTTAAATTCCAGACTCCAGCCTCCACCCAACTAATCCCAAGCTAAGCTAGCCAACACCAAAAGTTTGTTTTGCTGGAGAAACAAAAATGAAGAATGGACGTTGCATTCTATTATGCAGCTGACCACAGACCCAGAATCATTGTAACAACAAAAAATACGAATGGATGAACTTGTTACTTGTGTGATAAGCTACTTTTTTTTTATACCACCATGATTTATAACATTACTGAAAATGGAGATAAATTCTGCTACTGATAGCGTTGCTTCTTCCCTATCTCTAGCCCTCCCTTCGTGTGAGTTGTTGGCGTGAACGGCTCCTTTTGTTTTCTCTTTTTATTTCTTTTTCTTCCCCTTGCTTGGTGGGTGCTGATGGTTTGAAGCTTGTTATTTTAAGAAGAATGTCCGCTACACATATATCAAGCTCAAGAAGATTTTCAGGAATAGGAAATTTAAAATCGCACCACCACACTTCAGCTACAACCAATTGTAGCAAAAAGAGATGCCCACTACAGGGGCTATCATTTCATTATGATAGCTTCCTAACAATATTTCAATATTATGGACAACATAACTGCCTCCGCCTAGAAACCTTTCAAAGCCCAGACACCTAAACTCCCTGACTAAGCCCTCTTTAGCCAAAACTGGAGTTTGATTCACCACAAACAATTTCGCGTAAAACAAGCCAGAGACATAAACATGAGAGTCCAACGCAGACACAAAAAATCAACAGTAAAAGTTCAGTGAAAGGGGAAGGGGAAGGGAAAGGGAAAGGAGAAGCTTGTATCTCTACAAAAACTGATAATGCCACCCAAGTGAAGAATTAAAATAAGCAATAGTTGGGTTCCATATCAAATATAAACACCCAACATATTTCAATGCAGAATGCATTGGATCACAGTGCTACACCATGCTAACAAAAGCTGCAAATTAAATCTTCCATGATCTAGTGTAAAATGAAGCTGAATCTTATACCTACATAAACTTCCATTCTTATTCTCTATTTATTATGCCACAAACCAGTGCTTCAGACATAAAATACATTTTCATAAGACCATACCCATAGTTTACAGTGTGATAGCAAAAACAACATTAATACTCATATGCCAAGAACTGTCATATCTTATTACTCAACTTTGGCATACTATTTTTCTTATCTCTACAAATCTGAATTTTATATCAGATATTACTGATCTCATAAACATTCAGGTTTTTGATGATTTTTATTCTCGTGGCCCAAGACAGGATTCATTCTAATTTTAGATATCACTCATTACTTTCTAAAAGTCACAACACAAATTAAGCAATAAAAATCCTTCAGCAAGAAGATGCTAAATTCAGTATAAAAGATAACTAAATAATGAGTTCACTATCAGATTCTGGGGAAAATTTTCCTATAACTAGAGATCATTAGTAAGACGAAAAACAGGAAAATCACATACACGCAGAGCCATCTTTTTAAGTTTGTTCATTGCTGAGAACTTCTTCAAACGTGATAATACAGCAGAATCCAGAGGTTTGTCTGGGGCAACTCTATCATCCACAATCCATGGGTGACCTGATGCATAAATCAACCCACAATTGTGACTTATACACATACAATAAAGATAGGACACTGTCATTCCCATGTTATAGAAAAGAAATAATAAAATATATCGCATAGTATTCAAATAACTTACATAGAACCTCATAGGCAGTAATTCTTTTCTGTGGGTCCCTTTCAAGCATCTTTCTTAACAGATCTTTTGCACTTTCAGAGATACTAGGCCATGGCTCAGATTCAAAATCAACTTTTCCATGTAAAATCTGTCTGAAGATTCCTGAATCAGTTTCTGCAAGTTGAGAGGGAAGGTAAGTACATTTACGATATGAGAACACAAGAATGGCACTAACCGTTGCAGGGAGTACAGTATTGAAATGAATACCTGCCCAAAATGGCGGAACCCCACTCAACAAGATGTATAGGATAACAGCAGCACTCCATATATCTGCTTCTGGTCCATAATGCTTCAACAAAACCTCTGGCGCAACATAAAAGGGACTCCCAACAACATCACTAAAATACTGTCCTGGAATGAAAAAGGATAGAAAAAAGTAAGCCCCATTAACCATGAAATAAAACATTCACAGAAAAATATAAGGCAAAGCATTAGTGAATGCAAGAGGTGCAATTCAATGCTGATTCGTACAAGCAGAGTTTAGTAATGAAGCACAACACAATAATCTAATGGTGCTAATCTTTACATCAGCAAGCAGTTTTCCGAAAAACATGCTGATCATTGAACCATCTCATTTAATATATTCAATTGAATTAGAAATTTAGTGCATTAATTATGGACAAAAACTGAAACCATAAAACCTTCGTAAAAGATGGTCTATGCATAACAGAACATTGTTACATTCAAAAAACCAGAACCGAAGTTCCTCACATTTTTTTTTTTTTAAATTAATATGAATTTTGGAAAATACACACCAAGCATTATATCCTAAGGGAAATTGATCCTAATGAGCAGTACCTGAAGAACATGCAGTGAATCATCACGGTGAAAATTAATTATCCCAAGACCTTCAAAGAATCAATTCAATTTAATACAACATGATTACAATGAAATCCCAATCATGGAAACAACCAATATCAGATATCAATATCCTACCGCAAGGTGTCGAAGAATGAATAAAATCCTCAACGTCCAATCAGATAATTAAACCAAAATCAGAGAAAACTCTATTCATGGTTCCTACAGAACTACATTCATTATTCAACCAAAAAAGCACCTTTAATTAAAGAGAATCAAGAGGAACATAGAAACAAAAGAAAACCCAGAAGCAACCTGGTTTATAGAAGACGGACAAGCCAAAATCGGTAGCCTTGAGAACGGCATCGTCAGCGGGAGTATCAAACAAGAAATTCTCAGGTTTGAGATCTCTATGCATAACCCCAAGGGAATGACAAGCCTCAACGACACCAACAATGGTTTTGATAAGCTTAGCAGCCTCTCTTTCACTATAATGACCTTTAGCCACGATCCTATCAAAAAGTTCCCCACCCGCACAAAGCTCCATAACCAAATGAACAAACACGGCATCTTCATAAGTTCCCTTGATCTGAACCACGAATGGGTTCTCAGACAAATGATGCATGATCTGGATCTCCCTCCAGACGTCATCGTAATCTTCACGGCAGACGAGCTTGCGCTTTGGGATAGATTTGCAAGCGTAACGGATACCAGTAACCTTGTGGGTACATAGGTAGGTGGTGCCAAATTGGCCTTGCCCAAGCTTCTTGCCCAAGAAATAGTGGTCCCTTATTCTCTGGGTTTGGTATGGTAAAACCGTACCTGTGGGCTTTCTTGGTCTTGAGGACGATCCTGCAATTTTCTTATTCATTGCCACAAATATCTCAGATGGGATCTCTCTCTCTCTCTCTCTCTCTCTCTCTCGCTTCCACTCTCCTTCAATGGAGACAACGTATTTTTACAATTTGCCGGAAACAAAGCTCAAAGCTTCCCGATTTGGATTTTCATTTTCCTCCTATTATTACAAATTTTGCATTTTGAGAGTGAAAATAGAAATAGAAAAAGCAAATTTATTATCTATTATCTATTATTTTAAAACAAATAATTTAATATAATAAATGCTATTTTCTTAAAAAAAGAATAATTAAGAAGCTATATTCTGTAAATAGTTTTCTTTAATAAAACTAAAAATCATAATGTTATCACTTGTAATTTTTTAAGGTAATTTATATAAAATAGATTTATGTCCCTATTTTTATAATATATATATATCAGTAGTTTAATTGTCAAAAAATATATATTAATATATTTATAAACGTAATGGTATAAAATTTTATTTCAAAATGTTTATTATAATCAATATTCATTTTATAATAAAATTATTTATAACATTTTCTGTAAGATAATATGTTTCTTTAAAATTTTATTAAATTAAAAAAAAGTTTATACATAACATATTAACTCATTAAAAATCTTACTACCAAAATTTAGTAGGTCAAAACTTGGATTAGGGAAAATAAAGTATAGACATTGTAATTTTGAAGTCTAGTTTTTGAAAGTATCATTTATATTATTATTCTTCTTTTAAGGGAAATATATTTAACTCCATCTTCTTTAATTTATATCGTTCTATCAGCTAAATTATGTATGTAGTCTTATCTTCATGTACTATCGTCCAACCTTTTTACCATTATAGCACTGCAATATGATACTTCTACTCCAACTATGATATGCTCCTCCTCGACCACCATATTTAATTGATGTGCTTTATTCATATTCAATCTTTTAACCCTTCTGTCCATATATCCACAAAAATATACATATGTTAAGTGTGATGTGGAAACCAAATTTTATTTTTGCTATATCTATTTCAAATCCTTTTTTTTTAAATAATTTACTATTTTGTAATCTCTTCAGTAGTTCTAATAATATTTAGATCAACATATATAAAAATTATAATAAATTATGATATTGATTTTTTTATAAAAAAAATAAGCATGTTGGATCATTTTGCAATCTTCATTCAATTATTTTATCATATATGTCCAAATTATTTCAATCATTACACAAGCATATTGAATAATTTTCGAGGTATTTTCATATGGTAGCGTTCTAAATCCTTCAAAAATCTTAGTATAGATTTCACTATGTAGTTATACATATAAAATGTTAAAACAAATATCAAGTTTTTCATGACATGCTAAATTAATAAGATATCTAAAGTTGATTGCATCCACCGCTAAAAACATTATATCTTTTCATAATTATGGATACTTGAATTGAACCGAACCGGTCAATTGGACCAATAATTGATTAGAGTGCTACTCTTGGTTCTTGATTCAGAGAAATACTTTAGATCGATTGAGTTGTGAGCCGATACGAACTGGTTAGCAAGCTAAATTTAATATTTTATTATTTTTATGAACTTTTAATAATTTGTTTAATCAAATCTCCAAATCAATTAGATCGACAACCCGATGACCTAACCATTCAATTCTAAAAATCTTATTGATAAACAATACTAAGATTTTGTGAAAACCCTCTGAATATTTAAGTCATTATTTATATTTTTAAACTTCAATTTTTTTTTTCATTTCCTAGACTATTAATTTCCACACTATTGGCTTTAGTTAGTGAAGTTCTATTTTTTTTTTCTTTGAGATTAAGCTGCACAAGTGTATTCTTTAAGGAAAAAAAAATTTCTTTTCGCTTTTAAATCCAACACTTAACATATGATTTTTTTTTTCCATCATTCAGCATATAAGAAAAAGATCCTAAAAAGACATGATAACATACAACACATCCATGAGTACAAAATGGTTATAAGATCGTTAGATATGAATAAAATACCCTATTTTGTAAACGAGAAAAAATAATGAAAAAAATATTTGATCTAGAAGTATCATATCTTAGTGCTGTATGAACATCATTATATCTTACTAATAACACGCGATCTTATATAAAATTTGTTATAAATTAACTAATAAAATTTTATGCTTCTTCATGACAAAAACATTAGAAATGGGCTAAACACATATTTCCCTCAAGTTTTCCCTCACTCACAATCATTTGCAGAATGGTGACGTAGATGATCTAACATATTTGTTTAAGCAATAATTTAATCGATAAGTTCACCAAAAATTACCTACTTCAACATTTGAAAAGTTAATAAGAGATTCATATGTATTAACTTAGAGATCTTAAGTGATGTTACAGTAAATGAGTATAATTATGTGCTATACTCTTTTTTTTTTAATAAGTCAACATGTTATCCATTCAAAGTATGCTTATTTTTTTCTTTACAAAGAAATCTTTTTTAGATTTTTATCTTAACAAAATTTTAACGAAATTTATTATTCATCGATGGACATATAAAAAGAGTGTTATAAATATCTTATTATAAATAGAAATCCATTAAGGTAAATGCTGTGATATACTATATGATGAAGATTCTAATGTTTTTTTAATATTATAACTCTAATGTCTATTGAGATCTTGTATCATACATACTTATCATATTTATAAAAATAAAATTTGGGAAAATATTGTAAATATTTTTGAGTTAATGTAGCTTTTGACATTTGAACTTGACAACTAGATCTATTTTGATATATGTATTTCTTTTTTGCTCCAATTTGATACCTAAACTTGGTAACTAAGTCCACTTGGCACTTGAACTTGAATTCTATAAGAACTAGATGATAAAGAATTGTAAGATTAAACTACTTCATCACTTAAAAATTAAAAAAAAATATATAATTAAAAAATATAAAATTTTAAAGTTTCAGAGGCGAGATCACACTTTTATAAAATCTAAATTAGAAATTATTAGTTATTGATAAATTATTATTTAGATTTAATTATAGCATATGCAAATCTAATCATATTTATCTATTTTCGTTTTGAAAAAAAAATCCAAAGGGTATGTTAGACATTAGACAATAAAATGGATAGGATAAGTCTGTTCTGCTATAGAGGTGAATGCTTAGTTCTTGCTTTTGCAGTGGGCTAATCTCATCTGCATTACTCAATGCCAATGGCGTCTTCTGCTACCTTTAGTACTTTGGTTCTCTCTTCTTCTTTCGCCACTCAATGCAACGTTTCAAATCATCACCACCAAAGTTGTTTTCTTTCTTCTCCTCCCAAAACTCCCATCTTCTCTATCCCTAAACCCGTTTCTTTGAAGCTCACTTCTCCTCCTCTCTTCTCCAAAACACCCACATTTTTTACAATCCCCAAATCTTCTGAATCCGACGCTGCCGTTGTCGATGTTGAACCTGATAACGTCGCGCCCGAACCAGAACCCGAAGCAGCACCAGAACCGGAACCGGAACCAGCATCGGTTGTTGAGGCTTCCAAGGAAGAACCCAAAAGGGAAGAGATTTTTGCTGTTGTTATGGTGAGTTATGGCTTTGAGTTTAGAATTTATATGCGTTTTTGGCATTTTTAAGTGCTATTAGTGTAGTTTAGCTACTACCCTGAATGTATTTTTGGTTTTAATGTATAATTCGTGTTTATTTCTAACAAAATTTTAGTGCCTGCTATGTGTTCGATTAGTTTACTTTGGTTTTGTTTTAGATTGGGGGTCGCCAATACATTGTTTTCCCTGGAAGATATCTCTACACCCAGAGACTGAAAGGTGCAAATGTCAACGATAAGGTTGGTGATTCAGATTTTTTACGTTTTCTTAGATCCTCTTGTGAAATTTTATTTACTTCAGGAACTGTTATCTTTGTTGAAGTATTTGAATTCCTTGCACGGTCAAGCATGATTAAAACAAGCTTGCAGTCATGATGTGGTTTGTAATGTTGTACTTTTGCTTGCATTTTTTAATTACATGGCATACGTGGTTATGCATAATCTTCCGGTCACAATTTGGAGAGGGGAGAAAGGCAAACAGCCAAAAGTTGTACCAAATAATTGGAATATACTTTGGCTTCCATTATCATGGAGAGGTCGTGAAATGGCAATGGTGTTATCTTTCTTGGTGGGTTTAGCTTTTGCATACAAATTTTGTTCGGTATTGTAGTCATTCAATATTTCTGAAGTGATTGCTGGATGGTGTATTCTGTCTACTGGTGTATCTCCTTCAAGATTAAGCTCTTGTTATTTGGCATGCATTTGAATAGACTAGAGCTGGCCCTTGACCATTTATTTGGTTGTGCTTTCCTTTTTCAAGCACTTATCTTTTGTGGAGACTTAACAGTATTTCTCCTATTTTTTTTCTTTCTTGCTAGCTTTGGGCATTGTTTTTTTTTTTTTTTTTTTTTTTTTTTTTTTGTTTTGAAGAAAGCTTTGGGCATCAATATCAAACATAGTGGAATGCATTTAGCTGATACATTTGTTCTAGGAACTGCAGTGTTGTTTGTTGGAACAAAGAATCGATTGATTGTCTATTGCTTCATTCATCTATGACATGAAAATATTGGATATTTAGTTTTCTTTGTTTGCACAGATTACTGTGATGGAAGGTACAGAGCTAGTTTTAGGCATTTGGGTTTTGTCGATCAAGATTGTTATCATAGGTGAATTGCCAAGAAGGACCAGCAATCTGTAGATCTAAAGAGCATAATGAAGTCTTTGCTTGTTACATTGAAAAAACCCCAGATGTATGTGAGAGCATACCTGAAAGTTTTGATAATAATAATCTAAATGACATATCTCTGATATAGTACTGCTCTACAGACTACATATATGAGAAAAGAAAGAAGAGAACACATTAGTATCGCTTTCCCACCACAAACTTAATATTGTAAAGCTAAAGATTATATGCAACATGGACTTAGCTCATGTGGTATGATGGTTAGGCTTTAGAATAGAGTTGTTAGGTTGAACTCTAACCCTATGTTCTTTGTGAATTACCATCTTTGTAACACATCAAATAGACGAGAAAAAAGTTTAGTCCTTGTTTTGGTATGACTATTGCTTCACTTCTCTCACGTTTTTTAAGTTAGTGTTAGAACTATGCTGTGATTTGAAGGTAAACACTTTCTGTTATGATTTGAGAAACAAAGACAATGCTTTTTTCTCCCTACTACTAATGTGCTCCCATTTCAGCCTGTGGTGGGCTTTTTCTAAATTTATGAGCTTTTATAGTCGAGTAATTTTATTGCCCTCCCTTTCAAATAGTTCCCTTACTGATTTTGAATCAGTTTAAATTTATGTTTGAAGTATTAGGAACTTAAATGAGATGCCTATGTGGACACAGGGACCTTCCTGAGTACCTAAAATTTAAGAGCTTTGTGTACTTGATATGTTTCCTGGAAAACTGTTGCTTTCGTCAATCTTTGTAATGGCCGTAGATGGTGTTGCCTGGCTGTGATAACATTGTATCTGTTCCATCACTAGACTTGTGTGAACTTTTTATTCCAGAGTATAGTCATTTCATAGCCTGTCAACTTTCAATTTCATATTTTGTTGTCTACTTCCTTAAAAGATCAAATTGATTTTGTTTCACAGATTGTTCTAAACAAGGTATTACTTGTGGGAACAAAAACAACTACATATATCGGAAAACCTGTGGTAACTAATGCTGCTGTACATGCTGTTGTTGAGGAGCAGGTATATTACCTCCTGATATTTTGCATTTACCCTTTTTTATCATATTGGAAAACCCATGTATTTTCTTTTTACTTGCAGGGACTAAACCCAAAAGTAGTTGTCTTCAAATATAAGAAGAAGAAAAATTATCGGAGAAATATTGGACATCGACAGGTACGACTTTTTGGCTTAAAAATTGATTGGTGAACTAGCTACTGAATATTATGATTCTGATTTCTACAGAAATATAATTTTTGATGGTGATTAAGTTGTTTGGTATGTCAAATAAATATGTTATATGTATTATTATTCTATTTACCTATTTATTTGCCATCTGCTGCATTCGGAGAAGCAGCGAAATAAGATTAATTCTGTCATCTAGTTATCTAGTTCAACTCCACCAAACTGAAGCCTTCTTTCTTCACAGGAGCTGTTGTCTCTTTTGGTCCTGGGACCTCTTCCTGAACTTGGTTTCCTGTCATTTGCTCATATCTTTTTGGAGCCATGAATTACCCGAATTTAGTTCTTATCATCTGTTTTCTCAATTTAACTAAACCAAAACTACTGCCCTCCTATCCTCCTCTCCATCTTTTGTTCCCTCTTCTGGCTTGATGCCACTACCTGAAGCTGTCTTCATGCAATTTGCCACTTGTACCCAGCTCGTGGAGTTACAGACTTCGAACTGGTTGCCAGCATAGCTGCTGAGTCCATGCAACATAGTCCTGGATATTTTTACTTTCTTGATATTGACATTTCTTTCTCATAGGTGCTAAATATATAACCTCACTATTTTTTTATCTGTATATGTTCCAAAAATGCTCAGCAGTTCGAGTATGCTAAAAGAATATTTTAGATGTTTTTCTTTGACCTCATAATTATGTGAAGCTTTTGATGATTTACTGTTGCAGCCAAATACTCGGATAAGGATAACAGGCATCACAGGCTACCAAGACTATCCGGCTGTCACACTCGAGTCCTAAGATTCCTTGTGGAGGATTGGATGATAAGGAGCCTTAACTTATGAATGTATCATGGAGTTCCTTTCCTCCTCTTCATTTTGTATGTATTTGGAGTTGGCTTGAAGATTGATATAACTCTAAGAAATCAGCATTAATTGTCAAAATGATTATTTTATGAAATTTTGATTACCAACCATTTCTTTGTTTTCCTGAGTTTGCATCTGCCATACTAAAGTTCAAATATATATTGAAGGAAATGCAAAGACTGCACGTCTTAAAAGTAAGGCTGGTTTGGTAAGTGGAAGTATTTTCTGAGCAGGTTCGGTTGCGTTATTTTGGATTCCTATTATTATATTGAATTTGATTTTGAGTAGACTGTACTCAAGTTATCTAATAAGTTTACGATTTGGTCACTTAAAAGTTACAAAATGATTATTGAATTATTTAAAAGCTTTTATTTAAGTTACTGTATTGTTAAGTTTAAAAAAAAAAAAAAGTTCGGCTAGCGAGTTTTAAGTGACGATTCAACGATTTGTATGGATAGTACCCATCGACGAGTAAAAGAATATACCTTAGATTCAAGTTGATCTGATGGTCAATGATAGAGATCGGAGAACAAAATTATTTCTATTTTGATTCTTAAATTTATGATGTTCAAAGCTGTTTTATAAAAAAAAAAAAAATTGAATTGTATAAGAGAAGTGGAATGGGAGCTTTCGATTGGTGCAAGCGATATGAACAAAGAATGTCATATAACAGTGATTTTAATAATCCAGTGACTTAAATAAATTTTTTGTATAGTCAAGTGATTTTAACAAAGAATATTATGTAGCAGAAATTTAATAATAATATCCATACCAATTGAATTAATATTCATTTGTAAAATGTTCAAATTTGAAAAAAAAAAATTGAAAATGTTCAAATTTGAAAAAGGAAAATTAGAAGAAAAATATACTAATTCAACAGAGGCAGCATGATACTAGTAGGACTTCTTTTCAACCTTAAAACTGATATGCACTGACAAATACAATTGATGATTATACATTATCAACTACTCTCATCATAGATGTTAAATTTCAAAATGTAAACTTAATTAATGTATTTATATATATAATATATCAAAAACCATTTATTGTGGTAGGATTGGAAATGAATCGAGTTTGAACAAACGAACCCATATTCATATTTGTTTGTTTATTTTTTAAAATTTGTTCGTGTTTGGTAGGAATTTCAAAATTTTTGTTCGTGTTCGTTTATTTAAAATTATGTATGTTCATACTCATTTATTTAATGTTCATTATCATGTTTGTTTAACTTAATTGGACATGTTCACGAACATTAAAAGAACGTGTCTCGAATATTTTCACGAACATTAAAAGAAAGTGTCTCAAACATGTTCATGAACATGTAATTGGACATGTTCATGAACATGTAATTAAACATGTTTACGAACAAAACTGTACACATGAGTAGTGACAATCAATAAGCAAGGAGAGTCCCTCATCACTCCATTAACAATCCATATTCAATCTTCTTTCTTCAATTTGTACCAGCTCCTTAATCACCTCCTCGTCATTCTCGATGGCTCGTAGACCTAATTTTTTACCAAGCTCTAAAGCTTCTTTTGCCTCTCGCCACAAAACCTTCTTACCATTTATAAAATCATGAGTTAGCATATTGTTGTTAGGGTTTATTTTAATCTGATTACTTTTTAAATAATTTAGTCAATAAACTCATGAATCAAGTCAATTAATTAATTAATTTTAATTAACTCGTTCATATTTTTCATGTAACAAAATTTGAATGTAAGTACTCAAAATCTCAAAATTACCTTCTTCACTAATATAATCAAAATTTATATTTCAATCAAAATACTGATATAAATACCTCTTCGTGCTACCATAAAGTATAATCAAATTATTATAGCATAAACAAATTTATTCCTAACATTATAAATCATATACAATCAAGCATTCAAATAATATTGTGTACACAAAAATTAATTTATATAAACTAATTATTTAACTAAGTTTTATTAATTCAATTTCTTTTTGTAACAACTCAATTTTCAATGGTGTTAGAAAAGGCGGTTTCAGAAATGGTCCAATAATTTTGTTGAATTACTAGTTAATTTAGATGCCAAGGCTAATTTGTAAAAGTCCAATCGCTAAAGGTTTTTAATTGGCCAAAGACTTAAGGACTTAAATTGCAATTAGCCAAATGTTCAAAATGGGAATTAAACCATTTTGGAATATGTGTTAGGGGATGGTGGTGGCTTAAGCATTAAAACATGATTAGAAACTTAATTAAGAAAGACTAATTAAATAAATCAAGTTTAAATTATGCTATAAAAGCAAAATTAGGTGGAAAGAAAGAGAAATTGTCATCTCCTTCATCCTTCTCACCTGGATCTTCAAATAAAAGAAAAGAAAAGAGAAAAACATCCCAAGGGTTCCAAACATTTGGTCCTTTAATTGATCAAGAATTGGATCAAACCGGAGGTAATCGAGAAAAAGTCAAAATTGTTGATTAGCCCCTAAAGAATCAACTTATTTGATGTTTTGATCAGGTAAGTTCATAAGGTATTTTTTTACTTAGGTTGTTATGTATTTGAACTGTATGTGTGTGTGAATTAGTACGATCAGGCTAGAATTGGACTAAATTGAAAAGTGATGTTATATGTATAAAAAATGCTCGTGTAAACTTAGTAAATGTTAGGATATGATTGGAATGCCAATAGGGTTTTGTGCACGCTTGTATGAGATTGATTACAGATGTTACTGAGATCCAACATTTGTTTGTGGATTCTCAATTATATTTGACACAAGTTTAGCTCGGACGAGTAACATGATGTATCGTTTTAAAGGTTTAGCTCGAACGGGTAACTTGACATGTATATATATTCAGCTCGGACGAGCAACTGGTGTGATGTAGATACATGTGTATCCAAATCTGTTTACTAGGGTTCATCGAGCGAATCAGTTTATTGAAATTGAGAAATTGAAATGGGATGAAAAGAACTTGATATTTAAATGGGATGTTATTGAATGAATTGTGTAAGAAAAATCGATTGAAGTATTGCCTTTGATATATATGTAAATGTAACATCCCTTGATTGAGTATGAATTTGACATTGTTACCTAATGTGACATGAATTGACATGTTAAGTACTTGTGATATCATGTGATTTGATTATAAGTTAATGCTTACCTTGTTGATGTTTTGAATTGCCATGTCTAGTCAAACTATGCCAAGTTATGATAGCTTACTGTATTTAGATAAAAGATACGATAAGTTTTGTTTAATACCTATGTACTTACTAAGCATCTTATATGCTTACCTAGTTTATTTTCTCTTTTCCCTGTAGACTGTCACTTTACAAAACACGTTAAGTTAGATCGTTTCGAAGCTTACGCTATCACCGAATCAGTAGTTATAAGAACATTTTGATGTAATCTTTAATGTATAAAAGTCTTGGTGAGTTGAAAATGGTAATGAATTTGGTATATGATGATTTTGAATATTGTTCATGGCAAGTGATTTGGTTAATGCTTGATTTAGCAAGGTCTGATGCTTTTGGGAAGATGAAACATGAACCTATTGAGTTAAGTTGGTACCTAGTTGAAAATGGTATGTTTGATTGACATGCTTGAGATATGTATTGGTGTATATTTGAATAGGTTCAAGTTAATTCCTATAAGCCATCAAGGTATATAATGTACACATGTGTGTGAAATGGTAAGTTTCAATGTAACATAGCATAGGTAAGAATTGGTATTTGCTTGATTTGGATATTATGTTTTAAAGGTATTTCAATGTTTAAGTTTAATTGATGTTTAAGTAGTGAATGTCTTGATGAGAGGTTTGACATGAATGTTGAGCTTGTTTGGCATGTTTTGAATCTATTGAAGTTGATGCATGGTGCATATATTGAATGGTTGGTTGGAAACTTTGAAATAGGTACCAAAATGTGTATTTTTCCAAAAATAGAGGCTATGTTACGACTTCGGACTTTTGACGTCACAGCGTTGCTATTACAATGAGTGACGTCATGATAAGCTTAGGCTTTTTGTCACAACGTGACATACTATGATGGCCACGTCGTGATGAGAATCAGATGAAGTCGCGACATCAATCCATATATTTTAATTTTTTTACAATTTAGTCCTATTTCGTGCTCGGGTTGACAAAAGAGCTTCCGTAAGCTCGATCAAGACCCGAAAATGATTGTTTAATGTAAATTGAATGTGAATGATGTTTAATCTCATGAGTGATTGATTAATTACTACATTTTTTACTGCTGTTACTCCAACAACGAATGTAGCATTCTGTAGCTCGAACCCGTCGATCAGGTCGGGCAAAGGTGTTGGGAAATGTGTCCATATTGTAGTAAACATGTAATTGTTTTCTATATATTTTAATGATGAATAAATAAATAAAGTTAACTTCACATTTTACTGTTATACCTTTTGTGTTTCTGTTTTTCATGTTTTGCATACATAGCAAAATTGTGACAAACAAATATAAGCTCATTAATTTTCTAAGTTCAAACTAATGATAAGTTGCATTGTAAGAACATTTACATTGCGAGAAAGACAACTTATTTCAGTAGATAATCTAAACGAGTCCGTAATCCCCTAAAAGAATCAAAGTGAGCGTTTGATTCAAATACTTAAAAAGATTATTATGTCGTTTACAATTCCAATTGGGGAGATGACTAGTTTTGGCTATCGGAGCAGTTGACTCCGTGGGTAGAGACATAGATGTACTCATTGGAAGAATAATACAGTGGATTAGACCCAAGTTGAATTAATCCTGAATCCTTTTATGAATTAATTCAATTGTGACGTTAATGATGTGATTTACCTAAATCCTGAGTTAGTTACTAACCATGCGTATGTAATTCATGTGCTTTGATATAAGGAGACTTATGCTCTAAAGATGATCGAGGCCATAGCCGGTATGTTGGGTACATGACTTGTGTATGGAATGAATTTACTATTAACAATGAAATTTATAGCTCGATTAGAGAGTTAACGATATCCTCTCATTAGCATTATGTGGATTGATAAATATGAAACGTGGCTACGTGTTGTTTATTCTCGAATGAGTAATTTGTCACAGTTATTTGTTCAGAGATTATATTAATCATTAAGAAAACACAATGGTACAATGAGATAAAATAGGATTGTATTGAGTGAACAAATTTAACTCAAAGGAATCAATGATATCATATGAGGGTAACACATACATGACGATGTCATTGGACAAAGTAGTTGGATGAATTGCTTTTATAAAGAGTATACAATAAGGAGCTTTTAATCATGGTACTTCTTTTGACTCCATGATTAAGTAAATTGCGAATTATCGGAACAATACTTCTGGACATAATTACAATTACTAGAGCCCAATTGTAAATGTTTGATTGGTCATTCTGCTAGCTCAACAAAAACTCGATTGGACTGCATATGAATCAGAAAAAAATTCTACGAGTTTGGATATAGTTTAATTGAGTCTATTTATTTGAAGTGAATTAAATTAGACGGTCATGAGAATTTTTCAACTAGATAATTTAATTAAAAATTTTTCTTGAAAAATTAATTTTGAAAAATCTTAGTGATTCTTAAGAAAATTAATTTTGATAAAGTAAAATTAAATTAATAAAATTAATAAAAATAAATATGATATTTTTAGAAATTAATTTTCAAGTCGAACAATTGGCCTAATGAGTAATTGAACTTGAGATCGAAAGTTGGAACTGAAAATCAAAAATTGAGACTGAGACCCAAAACTAGTTGAACTAGACCCGATATGTGAAATTGGGCCGACGGTCCAACCGGTGGCTAGACCGGATTGGTCGGGCCGTCATTGGCCCAAACCGAACCGACTTGGGGTGACGTGAGGGTGTTGCACGTGTGATGACACCATCGGGCACAGCGGTGTCGGCGACTACGACAGCAGCATTTTGGTGGTTGGTGGATGGTGGATGGTCAACAACAGTGGTGGTTATTCGATAGTTGATTAATGGAAGAATCACACTCCTATTGGACTCTACTGGATAATTTGGTTTCAGATTAACTATTTTAAAAATAATATTGTTTTAATAAATACTTATTTTTATAGTATTTTATTAATTTAATGTTAAAATAATTATCTTAATGTTAAATTAAATTATATATTTATCTTTTAGATAAATATTCTATTAATTTAATAGATTTAATATTAAATTTAATCTAATACTAGTATTTGATTAAATTTAATATTAAAGTTATTAAGTTTGATTTGAGTTGAACTCTTTAAACTCTCTCTATATAAAGTGTCATTATTTTTCACAAACTTGAATTAACCAACATATGTGAGCTTAAGGATAGTGGAGAAGACTACTCGGTCAAAGCATTCATTCTAGACTAATCGAAAGGTACAACGATCAGTGTCAAAGATCAGAAAAAAATTTTTGAATTTTGGTTCGTAAATTTATAAAAAAAAAATTGAATTGTAGAAGAAAAAGGAGAAAAGAACTTTTAATTGGTGTAGGTAGTGTAAACAGTGAAATATATATAACATCGATTTTAATAGTTCGATGACTTAACCTATGTACCGCACAAGAGTACGAACTAATTACAATAATATGTTTCATAAAATATATATTATATAAATAAATAAATGATAAAAATTGATTGAGTCGCCGGACTCATCCTCTCAATAATCAAAAGGAAAAAAGAAAGAAAAGAAAACAATATCTCAAACCATAAGCCATATATTTAGAACTAGATAGGTTGGTTGGTTACCTTATTTATTTCCCTCTTTCACTTTAATTGTTGTTTAGGGTTTTCCTTCTTCTTTTTCTATTTCTTAGGGAAGTATATATATATATTTTTTGGATCAATTGAGAAGTGCACTTAGGTAACGAAAATATAAATTTCTTTGATGATCTAATTAGGGTTTTGCTATAAGAAAAATTAAATCTTATTCTTGATGAAGGTTGAATGCTGTTTTTTATTGTTTTCGCAAGATACGAGGTTTTCTTTTCTTTTCTTTTCTTTTTAGAATTTCAGCCATATGAATTTATTCTTCAAATCAGAAGCTTTAGGGTTAATATATTGAGGTATGTTAGGGTTTAGAGATACTGTATTATAATCTTGGTCTGCTCTTTCATTTATTCTAAATCCCAGTTTCTCAAGGATTTTTTTTTTTCTATTTCTTTGTTTTGTCATCATCAATTATGCGCATTAACAGTCTCCACAACAGTGCATTGAACTCTAGCTTGTGTTACAATCATTATTTATTTATTTATTAGAACAATTATTATTTGTGTGATATATGAAGTTATTTTATTAAAATCTTTTACAGAGGTAGGAGTTTTCTGTTCTATTGTTTACCAAATTTGTGTAGAAATCAGCAATGGCATCTAAGAGAATCACCAAGGAATTGAAAGACCTGCAGAAAGATCCTCCTGTTTCTTGCAGCGCAGGTTTATTTATTTAAGTCCTTTTCTCTTGTTTCAATTTTGGTTTCTGTTGCAGACAAACAAGTTAATGTACTTGTTGTTTACAGGTCCTGTAGGAGATGACATGTTTCATTGGCAAGCAACGATTACGGGGCCAGCAGATAGCCCTTATGCGGGTGGGGTGTTTCTGGTGTCCATTCACTTCCCTCCTGATTATCCATTCAAACCACCCAAGGTAACAAAAGAAAGCACACGAAACAGTTTTAAGAAATTAGAGAAAGCTTACGTACTGATCTACTAGTATGTCATGTGCTTGCACAGGTATCCTTCAAGACAAAAGTGTATCACCCAAACATCAACAGCAATGGCAGCATCTGTCTTGATATTTTGAAAGAACAGTGGAGCCCTGCACTTACAGTTCCAAAGGTGTTATTGTCGATATGTTCATTGCTGGCGGATCCAAACCCAGATGATCCTTTGGAACCAGAAATTGCACATACATACAAGACGGATAGAGCCAAGTACGAGTCTACTGCTCAGGCTTGGACCCAGAAATACGCCATGGGTTAAATTTGACTTTAGGACTCTACTCCAACATGCTTTTTATTTTATTTGCCAACTGTTTTTAAAATCTTCTTCTTATTTATTATTACCAAGTATAATTAAATTTATTTCTACTTTTGGTCAATTCTCATTACCCTCCATTTAGTAGTTCATTCAAAGCATTTGTTGATATAATTTGGTTCATGGCGGCAATTTTTTTGGGTTTTTCTTCAGATTTTTTAGACTTTTGATGATTGGACTTAGCTTTGCCTTGAATATGTTCAATTAAACTGCATCAGCCAAATCTTCAAGTTAAGTATATAGGAATGAAAATCATAATTAAACATTATTCAAGCCATAGTTAAGAGCATGCTGTAGAATGAAAATGACTTCCATTGAAATGAAGTTTAATGAGTCGAAAGAGCTGTTTGTTGTTTTCAGTAAGTTCTTATTTTAAGAGCTGTTTGTTGTTTTCAGTAAGTTATTATTTTAACACTTTTATTTATAGGTGTTTGTGGATTACTAGGTTTGGTCATGTTTGAATAGGAATAATATGTTGAAATTCAATTCAACACCAAAATATTTAGCTCAATATAGAAAACATTTCATCATTAAATATATATAGATAAAGATGGTATTTTCAGTTAAAGAAATAGATCGAAAATATAATAGTTGGATTATTAAAATATAAAAAAGATTACATTGATCTTGTTGGAAAAAGATAGATTTTGGAAGTTTTTAGGTATATTCTCGATTAGTAAAGATGGAGATTTGAATAATAGAATTATAGTTTTCCCTACATATTTCGGACCTGTTTTTGGTGATAGAAGAAAGTTAAGCTACAATTTGTTGATCACTGCAGTCGTGCTACTGTCGTGCTTATCTCGTTGTTGTATATTGAGAGACAGTCAATCAATGTTTCTCCAGCATTAAAGGAACGTTCAAATATGTCTTAAGAAAACTGTGAAAACAAGTCTCAACTATCAATCAGATTTCTGCCTACTTACGAGTAAAAAAAAAAAAAATCAATCCAATTTTATTTCTAATTTTTGCTTTTTAGATTATATATATATTTATATTGTTCTGGTTCGATCTTTTAATTTAAATCAATATTTTGCATTACAGTTTATTTCACTAACACTTGTGCAATAGATCTAAGTTGAAAAGTTTGTATTGCTTCGAAAAGTTTGGCTTGTTGGATAAAATATAATAGTTAAAAGGTCTCCTCTTAATCTCTTCCGCATATTAATTATTGTGTGCTTTTCGCTATCACCATAAAGTAGATAAACTTTATTAACAAAAGTATTATTGATCAATTTCGAATTTGATCTCTGATCAATCCTTACTTTCTATCTGATATATATAATATAGCAATTTAAAGTTACAATTAAAAAAACGTTCTAATGTGACATAGTTAAAATTTTGCTATTTAGTATGCTAATTGTTTACCACGTGTCTTTATTGACTAAAGTTTAAAATGAATATTATTTCAATCCAATTTCCTTATAGAAATGTATCAACCTTGAATACTTATTCATATAATAAGGATCATATATGTTAATAATCTTTGCTCTAATTGATTTAGAAAAAATATATAAACATATATACACTTAATCTAATTTTTATTTATTTTTTAATATCAACTCCTTATATACTGTTTTTAATATCCAATATTGGAAAATGTAAATATGTGCTTCTAAGTTCCTAAAATTTAAATTTTACATATGCTCTTATTTTTTTAATTATTGAAAACTGAATTTCATATATAATATATATCAAATACTTCTTTATGTAATAGATAAATGAGAAAAATATTAAAGATATTATTGAAATCATACAGATTAATTTATTAATTTACATACAAATTTTTCTTTTCTTTTTGAACCAGCGTATTTTTTATACAACTTTTTTAATGTAATTTTTTATTTAATAACTTAATTTAAATAGTTTTATTTTATTTTTAATCTTTAAATTATATTCCAACTCTATTTTTAGGAGTAAAGCTAAAAGTAGAGTAATATCAAATAAATATTAAATTTTTAATAATATTATTTATGAAATGTTACAAAATTTGAACTGATTTTTAATATATTCATATAATATATTTTAATTAATACACAAAATCAATCTGCAGAGAAAAAAAAATTAATTTATATATAAAAATACAGCAAAACAGACTTTTAGCGGCGTTTTTAGTGGCGTTTTAAATAAAAACGCCGCAAATAGAAAACATTAGCGGCCGCAAAAAAATGATCAATTGCGGCGCTTATTTAGAAAAACGCCGCTAAAAAAGATATTTAGCGGCGTTTATTCCTAAAACGCCGCTAAAAGTCTGAGCATTAGCGGCGCTTCTAGAAAAACGCCGCTAAAAGTCCGAGATTTAGCGGCGCTTCTGGAAAAACGCCGCTAAAATTCCGAGCTTTAGCGGCGCTTCTAGAAAAGCGCCGCTAAAAGTCCAAGATAATTTTAAAATTTTTTTTTGGATATATATGACATATTGTTTTGATTTTATATATTAAATAATTTCTTATATAACCGGAAAAGAGATACATTAATTTTAATACATTAAAATTATGATTCTAGTTTAAATTATTTAAGAGAAAAATATTTGTTAAAAGAAAAAAATATTAAATAATTTCTTATATAATCGTAAAAGATATAGTATTAATTTTAAAATATTGAATTAATTCTCATGATTGTTTAGGGTTTATGGTAGTTTAGTGTGTAAGGTTTAGGAGCTATTTTAATGTTTAGGGATTATGATTTATGATTTGCGGTTTAAGGTTTAAGGTTTAAGGTTTAAGGGTTTAGGGTTTAGGGTCTAAGGATTAGGATTTTAGGGTTTAGGGTTTTAGGGTTTAAGGGGATGTGTTAGGGTTTCATGTGTTAAAAGTTAGGGTTAATGGGTTGAAAGGTAAATGGTTAAGGGTTTGGGGTAATAGGGTTATGAGTTAGGGGTTAAGGGTTAATTAGGATTTCATAGTTTATGATTTAGGGTTTGGGTTTAGTTAATTTAGTGTCTTTTAATTTATATATTAAATAATTTATTAATGTATAATTGTGAAAGATATAACATTAATTTTTAATACATTAAAATTATGATTCTAGTTTTAATTATTTAAGAGAAAATTATTTGTTAAAAGTGAAAAAAAATATTAAATAATTTCTTATATAATCGTAAAAGAGATAGTATTAATTTTATTAAAATATTGAATTAGTACTCATGATAATTTAGGGTTTATGGTTTAATGTAGGGTATATATATTATGGATTAATCTTTATAGTTTAAGGTCTAGAGTTTATGAATTAGGGTTTAAGATTTACGATTTAAGATTACGGGTTATGTTAGGATTTAGGCTGGGTTTATAGTTTAGTTTTTATTATTTTAGAGTTATAGTAGTGTTTCGGGTTTACTGCTTAAACCATATCGAATAATAGCTATTTATTATATTTATAGTAGTGTTTGTCAATGTATATTATTTAAAAAAATAATAATAAATTTAATCTTAACTTAAAAAATCAATAATACATATTGGTAGTATAAAAAAATATATTTTATTCTTTGAAAATAGTAAATTAAGATTATTATAAAAAATAGAGATGTCAAATGTTAAAATAAATAGAAGAAGTTTTTGCTAATGAACAAATTAATTATAATTAACTGTAGTAGAAAGAATTTTATCATGAAAATGATAAGAATAAGATTAATGTTAAAAGAAGTCCTTATAATTGTAATTATTTAAAAGTTATTTTATTCAAAAAAATTGTGAAACATATATTCTTTTTTCAAAATCATTGAAAAGATTTAATATTATTTTAATACCAATTCAATTAAAAAAATTACTAAACAAAGGTATTAGCGGCGTTTTTGATCAAAAACGCCGTAAAAAACAAATTAAAAAAACGTCGTTTAATTGGCGATTTAGCGGCTCTTTACATAAAAACGCTGCAAATTAGAAGCAATAGTGGCGTGTTTTTTCAAACGCCGCAAAAAGAAATTAAATGCAATTGAATCGGGGCCGTTTTTATTTTGTCAATTTTTCTCAAAATCCCTTTCCGCCTAGGGCTTTTTCTTCGTTCTGCCTTAGGAAATCAAACAGCTATCCCAAGGGGTTTTACCACTGAATCGTTAGAGTCTGGGTGGTCAATCTTCCTTCTTCTTTGGCATCTCGACAGGTGGGCATGAAAACAAGACTTGAAAAGGGCTCAGGTATCAACGTCCTTAGCCCGCATTCATCAATATCAATAAGACTAGCAGTCGTATAGGTATAGGCTAGCGCTTCCTTGCTCGCATCTGAAGTAGCGATTCCCTTCCTCGCTCAGTAAAGTCAGAAGGAAAGGCATAAAGCAAGTACTGCGAACCCCTTTAAGCACGAGATTGGACATCCTACTTTCTCCGCATCAAGATTCTCCTTCTCGTGCTGATCCTTACCCAACAGGTAATCCCCCCTTTCTTTCTTCCCTCTTTTTAGTTTTTCTTTTTCCTTTTCTTTATATTTTTCTTTATTATTGAGTCCCTTTCTCATGTTGATTCTTAGATAAGCGGTTCGAATAAGGCAAAATTGGGGACGAAATTTGAGGGATGTGAGTGGCCTGTTGATGAACTTAAGGTGTTCGTGGATTTGATCAAAAGGTAAGGTTTGCATATATCTATATTTTACGTTTGGTTTGCTGTTCAATCTTAGCAAATTTAGCCTTCCTTTAATTGTTTAAAAAATAAACAATATGAGTTGTCGAAATGAAGTTTCAACATCAGTTTTAACATTGATTCCCTTAATTTATGAAAAGGCTAAATTGCAGTTGATGCAACTGAAGCGTGAAAGATTGCTGGTATTTGCTTTTCTTTATCTCTTTTTTTTTGGGGGGGGTTCTGCTCAAATGTGTATTCTTTATCATCTTCCTATATCCCTCAATTAGAATCAGGTACAGTTACTGAGAACTGGAGTTTGGGAGTCTCAAATGTTGAAGTTAAATTATGTCAAGCATCCATCTGTGTCAGCTGGAAGAGACACTCAACTTGACAATAATACATGTTCAGTTAGATCTGGAGTGAACCTTAAGGTATGCTCATCAGTTCTGCTTTTGTTGTTATGGATTTCGTCTTTCTAATTTGTATACTCAAATGATTAGAAAGGGAAAAAGGTACTCCTCCAGAGATAACATTACTGCATGCAAATATGAAACTGTGTTTTATTTTAACTGAAACCCACATTTGGGTTGACTCCCAAATTTTATTGTCAGAAATATCAAAGCCATTTAGAGGCTAATAATTTTCTCTACGTTTTGTTGTTGCTGCTGGTATAAGCTATTCATTGGCTTGTACAAATATCAATTTCAATTCAGAGTAGAATATAGTTATTTTCTCTTAACCTTTTAACATATCTCAATGGTGAAGAAATTTGAATTAATTAATACAAGACTCAGGCTCAGTTTTCTTTGAAATTTTGTTGACTTGATTTGGAGTGTAATATCATAGTTTTTTGGATGGTTACAAAATCTTTATGTCTTCAACTTTCTTAACAGTATTTGCATATTAGACATTTCTTTTACAGGGATTTATCTTCTATATTTTGAGAATTACTACTAACATTCAGCACAGTGCATACCAGAGGCAATAGGTGGAGAACTCTTACATTTGTTGTTTTGAATGATGTATTAGCATTCTCTCAGCTATAAATAAAATAATATTCTAAACTTCATGTGTTTTACTGTCTCTTATGTTGTTTTGAAATATATGGGCACTTGATATTTGGTTAATGCATAATTCTATGCTAAAGATTTCTTTGTGTCATGACAGGGAACCAATGATAAAGTTACGACAATGAAGCATGAGGCTGATGCTCTGGAGAAGAAGATAAACAATTTAACCAAGTCTCTTTGCCCTCACTTCAAGATAAAAGGAGAACTGAGTTGTGCGGATACTATTGATTTGCTTAATGATCATCTAAAGAAGAGAACTTGTTGGGGATATATACACCAGGATATGCTGGTCTTATTAACTCTTAACAAATTGAACGATGTAAACATCAGTAAGGTAACAAAGTCAACAATTTACATGAAGTCATTCCCTGTTTTATTTGCCATGCTTATCTCTAAAATTTTATCTTGTTCATTAGAACTTCCCAAACATGGATGCTTGTTCTGCATTTGCTTATGTCTTTAACCATGAATACACTAAGAAATATGTTGGGCCCAAAAGTCTGGCGCAAGAAACACAAGTAAGTACTTCTGTCTCATAATTTCTTGCATTTGACAAAAAATATATTTTTATTATTTATTATATTAATAAATTGATATTAGAAGAATATTTTATGAAAGTTTAGGTTATGTTTTATATTCATGATAAATAATACTTTATTGTGATTTAAATTATTTAAATTTGATTTTTTATTGGTATTATTAGATGCATTATTGTTCAATATTTAAGTAGTTTCATTCATTTTCTTTTGTCAATAAAACATATTCATAAAATGATCGGAAAAACATAAAACATCACTGTATCAGCAGAGTAGAACACTGTAGAAATAGCAGAGAAAGAAAAACTTAACAAAGATAAATGAGTAGACATAAAATTAACTCTACCAAAATGAGGTCCAACCCAAAACTATTCTTAGTAGCTAAAAAATCATTGATAATTAATTTGGTTGTTATCTTTATTTAGAGTTTAATTATGATTTAGAGTTCTTTTATTGTTGTAACCTTAAAATAGTTAATAAATCTTAATTATATTCAATCATTTGAACAATATTATTTTACATTAATTACATGAAATATAAATATATTATTTAATAAAATCAAAAAAATTTGGGTATTTAAATTAGTGGGTGTGGGTTGTCTGTTAGTGTGAGTGTTAACCTTTAATTGCACAATACCAAAAAGTAAAATATATAAATTCAAAATTTTGAATTTGTGATAGATTTTCAGTGGGAATTTATTGATATTCTTTGTTACTTACTTGTGTATCTTGGCTGTTGGTACATTTATTTAATTTGTAATAAATTTTCAGTGGGAAGTAGCTATAGCTCTCTTATTTTCTCTTTTAAAATGTGTTTTGCTGTGTTAACTTTTATCTGAGTTGATGTCCTGTCTATTGGAATCTGTAAAATGTTCTATCACCTCACCAACTCATGCAGCTATATTTATCAGAAATAATACATTAATTCTAAATTTAACTTTTATTTTATTGAACCAAAGATCTCCTCCTACGAAACTTCCCTTATGGAATTTTGATGGTTCGAGCACCGATCAGCCTCCCGGTGACGATATCAAGTCATTCTTTGGTACGCTTTATTTAATTTATTTTCTTGGATCTTTTACATTAGATCATAGTTATCGAAATTAATCAAGTGATGCTTGTGTAAAAGAAATGTCCTCTCGATTATTTGTTGAGATAATTTCTAATCTCGAATACTTTGTTTATTCAGATTATATATATGTTTACATGTAAGTTACTTAAATGTGAAAAAGTATAGAGTTTAAGAACGACCAAATTGAAGACCAGAGACTAATTACAAGACTACAAGCAAAATTGATCCAAATTGATTTAATTGCTACCAATTGGATTAGAGCTGAAAAAGTACAAGAACTAAAATTGATTAAATTAAAATATATAAGTATTAAATTTAGAATTTAAAAATGATATAGGGAGTAATAGTAAATTTTATCTTTGTTGTCCAATATAAAGCAAATTCTCATTGTTTATGATATAGTTTTTGAGGGGATACACTACTTTGGGAGTTTGGACCCAAATCTAAACATGCAGACAAATAACTTAACTATCTTAGCGAATAATAATATTTAAGCCTTTTAAGCTCATACAAATATATTAGAAGAAACAATAATTACATTATGGTTAGAACAAAATGTATACTTTTACAAGTTCAAGCATTCACATGATAAGACAATAATGAACACTCTCGAGTGCATGCCCCATGCATTAACCTTATTAACCATATTGATCAATTTAAATGCTTAAGTTACTTAAATTGATCCCTTTTTTTTCTATGTATATATTATGATATATATGTTTACATGTAAGTTATTGTTTCTAATTGTTTATGCTTAAGTTATTCTTTTAATATACGTTTTTAATATATATTTGTATGAAGGTATAAGATCAAGTTTATTTATTTGTTTATTCAATATATTATAAAATCTTGTGTATCATCTATTCTACCTTTTTATTCCAATATTTAAATTGTTAAATAATTCAATTTTGAAACTAAATATAGGTTCCTTCAAAGCAAATACTTCCAATTCCAAGACTGACCTTAAGTTGTTGCTTTGCTTACTTCAGATTAACAAAGATCAATAGCTTTGGAAGAGGTACCTTTTATTGCACTTTTCCCTTATTAGATGTAGACTTTTGCATTCTCTTATTTGTTTATACGGAAATGATGTTTGTGCAACAGTTTCTATTTTCTGCTTTGTTCCGATTCTCTTTGCATTTTATGTAAAATGGGGATTGCTTGTGAAAGTATGGTTAAAACATAAATACTGGTTTTTATCAAAAAAAACATAAATATTGGTTTTTACCACATAATGATTAGTAAAAGAGGGATTGTGAGATGAAGCATGCTAGTTGTTTAAGATAATGGGAGATAATGCTGTTATAATGGGAGAAAAGATATTTCTCTTCGTAAATATAAAATAAAAATTAAAGTAAAGAACTTGATTGGATAAAAATGAAGCATAATGACATATTTGCAAATGTGCATTTTTTGAATTTAAGCGCCATCCTGTAGACATATCATTAGTTAATCTGCTTGCTATGATGCTAATCTACATGACTTTTTTTTTCTTCGCATTCACTTTATCTTGCCTATTCTCTTATGTCAAGATGCATTTTATGAAATTGCCTATTCTCTCGTGGATTTCTCGATTTCTAAACTATAAAATTGGTGCAGGAGGTCAATGGAATGAAGGTTCTTCAATCGAAACTGCAGGTAATGTGCAAAGATTAGGTATAAAATTGTATCAATTATGGTTATGATGTATTAAATTATATATTTTTAAATTGGATTTGTGGCGTATTTATAATTTTTTTATTTTTTATTTTTTAGGACTTTTAGCGGCGTTTTTGGTAAAAGCGTCGCTAAAAGTATAATATTTTAATTTTTTTTATTTTTAGGACTTTTAGCGGCGTTTTTCGTAAAAGCGCCGCTAAAAGTACAATATTTTATTTTTTTTTATTTTTTAGGACTTTTAGCGGCACTTTTGGCCAAAGCGTCGCTAAAAGTATAATATTTTAATTTTTTTATTTTTGTGATTTTTAGCGGCGTTTTTGAGAGCGCGCTAAAGACCATGGCCTTTAGCGGCGTTTGAAAAAAAACCGCGAAAGACCATGGTCTTTAGCGGCGTTTTTTCAACATAAACGCCGCAAAAAACTTGCGGCGCGTGTAATAGCGGCGTTTTTTGGGGCGCTTACCAAAGCGCCGCAAACACTTTTAGTGGCGCTTATAAACGCCGCTAAAGGCCAAAAAAAACGCCGCTAAAAGTCTGTTTTGCTGTAGTGAATGATTATGGATAAAGAGAAAAGAATTATAAAAAGGGATATAATTTTAATTGAAGGAAGTTAAAGAAGTGAAAATTAATGTAAAACAAACCTACTGTAATTAGGGGAGTACTTATATAGAAAATTATGTTTGAGGATGGTATTCATGTTTTGTTGAATGTTGTTACATTTGAACTGCCCTATCTTCATTTATATATATTTGGGGTAATTACTCCTAAAAGAATGGCTAAATTGTCTAATATTAGAAATTAGCTTCCTAAAATTAGTTTTGGGATTCATACCACTATCCTATAAACCCCCTGCCCCCCCAGCATTGAAAGGAACCACAATAAAAAAGGACAGGACACACACATAAAGAGAAACAAGTTTGAGAATGGCCACCACTAAGACAACCCTTTTGCGTGCTGTTCTGTGTCTTTTCCTAGTTTGTGAGGTACTTTATTTTAAGGTTTTAAACAGCAATTTATGTTGCAATCCATCATGATTTTAAGGTACCAACACAAAACTAATCATGTCTTTTCTTGACAACTCTTAGATTGGGATGCTAATGGTTGAAGCCCAAGTCCAAAGACCAGGTAAGAAAGTTTATGAATATAAAAAGCTTTATATATGAATGTATGCATTAATGGAAAACCCCTAATCCCAGAATGCGAGGGGAAGTGTGCATCAAGGTGCAGCAAGTCATGGAAGCCGAAGATGTGCCTTAAAACATGCAACGCTTGCTGCAACACCTGCGATGGGTGTGTGCCCCCTGGCCCTACTGCTAACAAGGAAGTATGCCCTTGCTATGCCAAGTACAAGAATGGCAAGTGCCCTTGAATCACTTCTTTCTTTTTTCTAAACACGCATTCCTCTCATGGATTCATTCTCAAGTATCACTTCTATTTATGAGAGGGTCTCTTGTACTTTAATAAAATCTCTTAAAACAAAGAGAGGGAAAAAAGAAAAAGTAATTCACTAAATAAAAATGCAAGTTTAAGCTTGCTTATTTACCCTTCTCCTTGATAATTTCAACTGCTTTGGTTTCCAATCTAACAAGTGTAATGAGTTTGATAATAAAATTATCAAGCACATGAATAAACACATGAATAAACATGTTCTTGTTAGTACATGTTTAGCTTTTCTTTTTCTTTTTCTTTTTTACACAACGCTTAAAATTACTAACAATCACTCCAAACCTTTAAATAATAGGATAAACGCATTTAAACATATTCCAACTCATATCATTTTGCGTTGACATTAATATTAATTCCAACTGAATTAAGACAATATAATCTGTTGGAAAAATTCATCATTAATGATTTACCATGAAAAATTTTACTTGTACAACCACACAAGTATCTATGGAATATAATCTTATGTGACAACAGCGTAAAACTAGTCCTTTGACTTACCATACCAAATCAAAATTGTCATGCTTTGATTCATCACAGAAATGAGTTTTGAATAGGGATGCAAATATAGGATCTTTCTGTGTATGACATAAATCATATTGAAAGTGAATAGATGATCAATAAAAAAAAGTTTGTTGCTGTAATGCTTCGTTTGGTTGAAGTATTATTTTTTTTTTTACATGTTTTAGTCTTTGATTAGTTATAAATTAAATGCATTTGGTATTTTTTTAGCCACTCACACGACTTGTTTGTGGCAAGAAGGAAAAATTTTTATTTATTTTGAAGAGGACTTATTTTTTATAAAAAATTTTACTTATATTTCTAATTTTATATTTAAATGTGTATTAATTATTTTTTATTTTATGTCTAAATGTTTTAAAACATATGTGTTAAATAAATTTTTCTTCCTATTATTACACTAATAACTAAATGTAACGTAAATGTATTAAAGATTATTTCGTTATTTTTACTATGGTTAATTAAAGCAAAACTCTAACCAAAGCAAAATGATTGAGAGAAATATTTTATGCAACTTCAAAATTTGATCAAGAGTTACGATTCCTAATATAACAAAATCACAAAATAAAAAGAAAAAAATTGAAAAAAAAAATCATCTTTTAGAATAAAAAGAAATTTTTATTGAGAAAAATGAACATCTAAATCCAATATATTAAAATCTGTGAAATCTTTTGATGCACTTCTTAAATGATAAATAAATCAAATTTATGAAAAGGATAGTATAGATTTAGTTCAACTATGAAAATGTGGATTGAAAGAGATAATTTAAGTATACTTAAATATAAATATATATTATCTTTCGGTTTAAAAGTTAGAATTACTATAAAAATAATAAAAATAAAAGAATCAACCTTTCGAGTTTTTCTCACTCTTCTTGTTCACTTGACAAATCACTTATTTCTAATTAAGTTGAATCCCGACACAAAGAAGTTACTTCAGATGAACATGTATTTTGGGGTGGAACACTAGATTTCTTCATATGGTGAGAAGTGGAAGTTGAAGCGAGGGTGATGACCATGAACATTAAGAAATTTGTTGACTTTCTTTTGTTTTCATCATGCTAATGTTTTTTTTTTTAAATTAATGCAATAAGTTTTTTATTTAATTTAAAATACACGTGGCATTTGTTTATTGGTTGAGAGTGTACTCTGGTATAAATTTAAGGTTATTATAAAAGAAGGGCAAAATGTGTGACAAAATAAACGTTTCTTTTTCCAATAATAATAAAAGAGGCTGCCATAGATACTTTTCTCTTTCATTTTGGTATCTGGAGGAGAACTGTTTAACATTGATGCCATGCAGTAGCCTTAGGGTTGACTGTCGGCCTCCCAATCCTTGACTTTCTCTTCCCCAAGTCCTCACTTTTTCTCCGGCTCCTGTTTCAACCCGGCTGTCCTTTCTCCTTTTCCATTCTTTTGCTTCTACTCTTTCGCCTTCCTCCACTTCTCCCACCCTTCAATGGTGTGGAATCAATCAAAATTAAACTTTTATACTAAAAACAAAATTTAATTAAATTTATAATATGATGAATAGTATCGATCCTATAAAGATTGATTAATTTTATTATTTTTTATAACCAAGAATTTCTGCGAATCTGCAAAAATAAAAGAGAAATTAAATATAATTATAAAATAATTAATTAAAATTTAAATAAATATAAATATAAAAAAATTAATTGAACACGGTAAAAGTAAACAAACAAAATTGAAATTGAATAAACTTATATAATGAAAGTTCCAACTTCAAACACAAATTTGATTTCAACTTCAAATAAATTCTAGACAATAGATTTTCTCCTCCAACTGATAAGTCAATTATAATGATCTAGGAACAACCTCAAACCATTAACTCTTCTGATTGTAAATTAATTTTGATTACAATTCGACAACTCATACTTACTAAGCGAATAACCTTGAAATCACCTTCCACGATTTAATTCATTGTCAGCCTTGCGAATTAGAAGGACCTAACTTAAATCAACGGCCTCAACTGCGCGAGTTGTTTAAACTTGATCGTTAACTCGCTTGATGGATCCAACCATTCATTTAATTGGTTGTGTCAATTTATTCTTTAATGGACTAAACACAAAAATTATTGATTGTACCGGTTCACTAATTATATGTCATCTAACACCAAATCAAGAGGCTCTTCTCATTTTTTGTGCTAAAATAATGCTGTAAGACGGTTGAGTCTTATTTTCTAAACTAGAATAATTTTAAAATTAGTAAACCCTAAATTAAAATATATAAGCTTTTTTGTGCTTCAAGATAAACTTAATTCTCAATTAAAGTCTTAAACAAATATTTTTGTAAATAAAAATACTAACTAAAATAATTTTAATGTCCAAGAATCTTAAAATCTTCATTTTAATTCACAGCTTGATTTGTTTCCAATGCACTGGACAATTTTATACTTGCATAGAAAATTACCAATAAAATGCTAAAATCAGTAGAATTCATATTAAGAAATAATTAAAATGAATAAAAAATTTATATAAATTAAGCAAAGTATTACCCTTCCACCTCTTCCACTCGCCTTGCAGTTGCTGCTTCCCTAATCACACGGCTAGCTTTGCTCTAATCATCATGTGCTCCTCTCTCGCCCTTTTCTTTCACTTTCTCCTTTTTTGATATGCTTTTAAATTTTTATTATGTGTGTATGCTGGTGTTTTTCTTTAGGATCTTTTGGGGGTTGCACTACGATGGTGCCAAAGTCTGGTTACATCAACATCTTTCTTAGGTCGAAGGCGATATTGCCGTCTCTCTTTTTAAAGGGATGAGGCTCTTCCAGATGTGAGTGCTTGGCCTTTTATTGGGTGATTTCCGCTACCCCTAGTGCTTTGAGTTCACAAAGGAGTTCTAAGGTGTATGACCCTGCCTGAAGGTCTTCATCATTGGGTGGTCTTCAATATCATATGATGCTACAATCTCAAATGAAAGCTCTTCCTCTCTCGGCTATCCTTGGTGGTGATGATGAAGATTATATTGTTGGTTTTTGTTGATTGGGGCAAGGTTGAAGCTTTGTCAGTTTTAGTCATGTTTCTAATAGTCTTTGTCGATTTTTGTTGGCCTTTTCTAGCCTCTTGTTAAGTCTTCTGTGACCTTTTTCAATAGGTTGGTTGTGCCTTCTACTAAGTCGGATGTGACTTTTGTCATCTTAATAATTTGTTTTTGAATCTTTCATCTCTTACTTGCGAAATTTCTATAATAAAATTCTATTTGTTTCGATCACTAAACAAAATTAGGGAAAAAAAAAAAATTCATAGAAGGTTCGTTTGTTTGGCAGTCATTAAACAATCGTTTCTCCCTTCCTCTGTCTGTCTGACTCGTCCAATATTGTAGCTACTCATTTTGATAATATTATTAATTTACAGTATTTGTGATTTGGAAGTTAATTTATTATTAATTTATTTTTGTTTTTTTATTTTTTTAACACAATAAAAACAATGAAATTATAAATTTAAAAATAATCAAAAAAATATTTTACATTAATTTATGTTTTATAATTTCGAATGAAATTGAGAAAATATTCATAGATAAAAAATATAAAATATTAAAATATATACTACATATCCATTTTCGTATTTAATCATTTCTGTTGTTAAAAAGAACTGAATAAAAAATAAAGTTTCCAATGTGATAGGGAGGAGATAAGCAAAATGGTCGAAGTTACGGTGGCAGCCTGGATTTCTCACGCACCTTGTCTGACCCCAAACTCATTTCATTCAATTTCAAATGGGAAATCCAGAAACAAGACAACCAAAGTTGTCCCAACAAGCACCAAAGCATGGAAGATTAGAACCGCCGTTGCTGCTTCTTCTTGTTCGTCCTCAGTTTTTGGGTCTTTTAATCAAACAGTTGGTGGACAAGTTTTGCGAGAAGGAGAATGTCTTGGAAAATATAAAAAAGAGGGCAAAGGCAAGAAAAGGGTATTCTTTTTGGACGTTAATCCGCTCTGTTATGCTGGAAATAAACCAAGCTTACAATCTTTTGGTCACTGGGTTTCTCTTTTCTTTTCTCAAGTCTGCCTCACCGACCCTGTTATTGCCGTAAGATTTTTATCTCTTCATTTTGTTATCCCATAATAGTTTAGTAAGCATTTGGTGAATAATTTTAGTGTTTAATGCTTCATTTAGTTTATCTTGCTTTCATACAGTCGCTTTTGCTCATTTAAAATAATTAGTTGTATGGAGAATCAAATATTGCTCGCGAAATTTTAAAATTGTTTACCTAGATTGCGTTCGGTGAATGCTGCTTGTCTTTTGTCTCCAAGTAAAATCGAAAAGTTTGTTTGGATGTAAAGAAAATTATTTATGTTTTTGAAGAATTGAAAGTTAAAATATCAATTATGTCAATGGAAAAATGCGAGCTTTTACTTTTATATGATCAAATTATGTTTGAATATGTGTTACGATTTGCTTAACTGCTCAGTTTTAATAAATATGATGTTGCTGCTTTTGCGATTTATAATTTGCTTTACCTTTCAGCAATTTTTGAAGAAGGAACGATTAAATGTAAAAAGGATGTAGAAAAAGTAAAAGCAAACTTCAATCTTATGTTTGTAGATGCAGCAACATGGTTGATGTTAGACCTTTCTTCTTCTTCTTCTTCTTTTCTCTCTTTTTGTTGCAGGTTTTTGATGGTGACAACTGTAATGAGCTGCGGAGACGGTTATTACCTTCATATAAAGCGCATAGGAGGAAATTCTTTCCACAATCAACAATTTCAAAAAAATATGTCAGGGGTCAAGTTGGGAGATCACAGAAGCTCATCATTGATGTTCTTAGAAAATGCAATGTGCCAGTAAGTGAACCTCTTTAGTTTTATTTTCATTCTGAGAAATAGAAACAATAATAAGCTTAGATTATAAAAGTAATATGGTTTATAAATTTATGGAAGAATGATCTCGATTATGATTGTGGTGTTTTGGTATCCAGCATAATCTGTTTAGGTTATATAGAAACCAATTGTATGCAAATTGCCAAATCAACTTGTCCTTGCATTAAATTTACTTCAGGACAATAAGGATGATTGATTTCATTTACCAGATGGCTAAAGAGACTGGCAACTAGCTTAATTCAAATAATTGTTAAGATTTCAAATATATTTATTTTAGAAGAAAATTATACCTATTTGTTGGGAAGAACATTGCATCTTATGACTTCAATCCACATGCCACCATATTCCTCAATGTCATAGTTGTTCCGAGAACATTATGCAGATGGTTTGGTTGATCTATCCTTTTTGTTCTATTGGTTTCATCTAATAACCTAACTCATTCAGGTCCTAAAAGTTGAAGGAAATGAAGCAGATGATGTTGTGGCCACACTGGTGGAACAAGTTTTAGAAAGAGGATATCACGTGGTTATTGCTTCTCCTGATAAGGATTTTAAGCAGCTGATTTCTGAAAATGTTCAAATTGTTATGCCTCTGGTGGAGTTGAAGCGGTGGTCCTTTTATACTCTGAAGCACTACACAGCTCAATATAATTGTGATCCACAGTCTGACTTGAGCCTTAGTAAGTTTTCATACCAAAATTTTTTTGGTAATAGCAAGACTGCAATTATTAAACCATTGATATAATTTTAAACATATTCGTATGCATGTTGATAAATTACGTTCGATGCTATAGCTTTTTGGCTACTCTGTACTACTGTAAAATATTTTAGTAGTGTTATTTTAGGCATGCAGTACCTGTTCCAGTAAGATAAATAACCTGAAACTACCCACTTTATGTTTGAAATGTATTTACTAGGATTACTTTAGTTGCATTCTTTTGGAGAAATAATGGTGTGGAGTATGGCATGACACATTGCCTGTTCCATAACAACTTTGAGAGGAAGAATCAATCCTGATCAAGTTAAACCAGCTAGTTATCACACATAGGGGATTGGTTTATGTTGGTTTTCCTCCATGGCTTCTAAGGTTTATAGTAAATACATTTTTGAGAATTGAACCTTAACATGGAAGTTCCATTATTTAAAAATAAAAAAGGTAGTACTATTGATCATATTCTTTAATGATTCCAGAAAGAAAGGTCCGAAGGGATATTCTGCTAGTGACTTGTGTGATAAGAAGAATATACTGCTCTCCAATACATATTTTTGGTTTTCAGTAAATGAATTTTCCTTGACTTTGCGTATCCTCATTTCTTCACTAGTGTTCTAGACCACCTTTAGGATGATGTGCATAAGTAATCATTAAATAATTTTGTAGGGTGCATCATGGGTGACGAGGTTGATGGTGTTCCTGGGATCCAACATTTGGTTCCTGGTTTTGGACGGAGAACTGCCTTGAAGCTTTTAAAAAAGCATGGTTCACTGGAAAACTTACTTAATGCAGCATCAGTGAGAACTGTTGGCAGACAGTATGCACAAGAGGCCCTCACAAAGTATGCTGATTATCTGCGGAGAAATTATGAAGTTCTAGCCCTGAGGAGGTAACATATTTCCTTCCTTATGGTCAAAGTCTCCCTATGGTTTTGTTCCTTAATTATATGTGGTTCTTGATTTCCAAAGTTTCCCTATTTATTCTACAGGGACGTTGATGTTCATCTTCAAGAAGAATGGTTGCTTGAAAGGGACACAAGTAACGATGCAAATGTTTTATCTAACTTCTTTAGACTGTTGGAAGAAACTAATAAATCTACTCGTGAAAGTAGATCTAATTTCTCAAATGGTTAAGCCCCAAGTGCTGGTAAGGTTCCAATATTACATGATTACATAAAAGACTAATCTGGAAATTAAATGACTTGGTGTCTGCTGTATTGCATAGCATACATTCTTGGCAGTTTCTAATTTTCAAGATTACTTTTGGTGTCTCCTGAATTAGGTCTTTAATAGAGTCAGGCTGAGCTTGAATAGTAAGAAACTCAAGCTCGAGCTTGATTTGAGACTGGCTGCTCAAAACTCAGCTCAAGATCGATTGGACACAATCATTTAAGCTGAGCTCAGCTCAAAAAACATCAAACTTTTCAAGCTTGGCTCAATTAGCCTCGTGTATGCTATTTACATTCTCGTGCTCATTTTGTATACATTCTTTTTTATTTATTTAAGTAATGAATTTTTAAAGCTGATGTAGTAATAAAAAAAATAAAAAAGAAGTGAAAGGAAGAAGTGATTTTACGGAGAGACACAAGGGAGAGAAGGGGGGCTGAAGGGAAGAAATTAGAAAACAAAATTTAGGGTTTGGGTTTAAGTTTATATATTTTAAGGGTAAAGTAGTAATTTAATATTAAATAATATCATGAATAAAAAGTTTGATTAGGCTCCTGAATAGCTCTAATTGAGTATAAGATACTCGAACTCGGGTCACTCAATAGCTCGAGTTTGAGCTCTGCTCAACGAAGATCAAATTGAATTTGAGCTTTTTCCGAATTGAACTCAAATAGCTTACAAGTACAATTATCTCATTTACACCCCTTTTCAGAATCATAAATTCATGATTCAACTTATTTACTTTAAATGCTCTGTTTTCTCTCAAAACTAATTATTGATGGTTGCTTCCTGTATCTAATGCGCTTATACTGAGACCAGAAAAAGCTGATCTGCATACCTTTGCTTCTTTTTCTGTTCTTGTTTTGGCCTGAGATAGTTAAATAATCCTTAAATACTTCCAAAAAGAAAACAATCACTGCTTTTACCAGAAGATCAGTAAAGACTGAGAATAAAAGTATAAAACTAAGAATCTGAAATCTGAAGCTTTTCATGTTTCTTTTTTTATTTTTTGATAACCAAATGTAATTTGTTGTAATGTCCGTAGATGAGGAATAACAAGATTGAAATAAGTAAGATTTTGGTGAGTGAAAAATGAAACAACAGCTCAAGGGGCAGTGATACTTCAATGAGAGAGCTGGAGAAGCATTGTGCTTGAACTGAAATGAACTGAATACTAGCATGTAAGGTATAGGTATGCTCATCCTTTTATGTAGCATCAACTTGTTTATCTACTGCTAGTAGAGATTCATCCATCTGATTCTTGTAATGCAGGAAGACTAGGAACTTAAACGATGCGGGCTTGTGCAGTGTCGATAATTTTTCATTTGAAGATCGGAAACACGAGTAGGGTAAATTCCAAATACTTGTAATTCAAGGGGATAAGGAATTTAAACTCAAAATAATCATAGTATTTCATTGTTGATTAGTTACTTTTGGAATCTGTAATGTGACATAAAATAAACAGATAGCACTGCCTATAGAATTGTAAATTTAAACTAGTTGTGCATGAGATGTAAAGCTATTATAATTATGCATGCCCCTTGAATTGATGCTATTTTTTTGTTTTAGTTTTATATACACCAAAAAGTTTAATATGTATTATATATAAAATAAAACTTCGAGGTTGATATTTGAGGATTTAGGTTTTCTTGAACTTTAACATCTTCTTGTTCACTATTCGACTTGGTGATTTACCTCAAGCTTTTTAAGTATGGTATCGGTGGATGTATTGTTTTTGTTCTGGTACTAATACATATTAATATTTGTGTATTTTAGATTTATGGATATCTTTTAAAATATTATATATATATATTTCAAGGAAGAATATTTGGTATATTGGTAGTAAATTCTTTTAGCTCTATTAAGTAAAGTTATAAATTTGCTATGTGTCTCATTTCCTTTTTATATATATATTTTTAATTTTCTTACTATACTTCATAGACACTTGTCTATCAATTTAATCTTACTTGTGTAATTTTTAAATTTCACTAATAATGTACCAAATATTTTTCACATACTTCAATTGCATATAAACAAAAATATGCAAATATACCTTAATTACATATATAAATATAAATTTTAAAATTATTAATTAAATTTAATAATTTAATTAAATGATTATATTTTATTTTAAAATGTACTTATAAAAAATAAAAACAGTTAAAGATATAAAAATTAAAAATTGACTTAAAATATTAAAATCTTATATTAACCAGCATGGATTGATTTAAGTCAGTATTTATCAAAACGAATCAAAATATGTTAAAACAATAGAAATACATTAAAAATTTTAATTAGTTGATATCAATTTAGACTAGTACCATCAATACTAGTTTAGCTCCATAAATGATATTGGTCCAAACAAATGTCTTAATTGATCATATGATGGTTATTTACACCAAATCTCTGGAAGTATATTGTAGAGTTTGTTGTCTTAATTGATCATGATCCTAAGTTATACCAAGTCCCCAAACCTATATTACTGGGGTGAAAGTACTTGGTAGATGTATCAGAATAAATTCATCTTTTTATTATTAAATATGTCAATTACATCATTGAGTTAGTGATGAATTTGCATGCGCTATAAATTTATTTGCATGAATTTGAAAGTTATAAACTCTTTCACCCTTCTTGTATAATTTATAGGGATAAATATTAAAATTATACATGAGTTATGGTTTAATGTGGAATTATATTTTGATTTTGTGTAATTTTATACATGATGTAATGACCCAATTTTACCCAGGTCTAAAAGACCCAATTACAATGGGCCCAAATAGATTAAAATCAGACCCAATTTACAAGTAGCCCAGCAGGTCCAAAACATTGAAAATTTTTCAGAAAATTTAGGGTTTCTAAAACCCTAAATTAGTCTAGCCGCCGCCCCACTTGCCCTGCCTTCTGACATCCACTTGCCTCCACCGCCCTGTCACGTCGCCACCTCCATTGGCACTGAGCACCTGCAAGCATTAAACGAGACAGGACAGAACAGAGACCAAGTTGTAAAATACATGGCTATATAAGCCGATTTAAACCGTTGTAACAGGGGGTTCCCTTTTTAAAAATCAATACAAAAAAAAGAGATTGGATCAACACAAAATTAGAGATTTTAGTTACAAACACCTGCAAACAGAGATTAATTCAAGTATACAACAACCAATCGAAGAGAAAAAGAAACAGTTTTAAGGTTTTATTCTATTTTTCTTTTATCCTATTTTTCGAAACTATATAAACCTATTTTATTTATTTTTTTTCTTTAAAAGCAGTTTATATATAATATCAAAATATGCAAAAAAAAAAAAAGGGAAAAAAAGGAGATTTTTTTACCTAGACGCGGCGGCGACGGCGACGGAGCCCACGGCCGGAAGCCTTCGCCGGAGAGTAAACCTGCAGAGAAAAAAAAAGAGAATCAGAATTTTTTTAAAAATTTTAAGCAGCTCAAATGACTTTTTTTCTGATTTTAGGGCCTTATATAGCCCCTCAAAACGACGTCGTTTTGAGGCTGGCCATTTATGCCCAAAACGACGTCGTTTCGGCGATGACCCGAGTGCGACCCGACCCGCTCCAGGGGATCTGCGCGTTTTTGAAGGGAAGGGCTAATTGCACTTCTAGCCCTTCCGCATTTTTATTACTTTTAATCAAATTTTTATTATTTCAAAATATGGCCCGAACGTTTCGTTTGGCTTTCAATTTAGTCACCCTTGCTCTGACGCGTTTTGGCCGAAAGGAATTATTGCGCGCGTGGCCCCTCCGTTCACTCAGCGTATCCAAATCGGTCCTTTTCCTTTATTTTTGTTTCAGATTGACCTTAAAATTTTGTTTTATTTTCAAATTGACCCTCAAACCCTGTTTTATTTATAATTTAACCCCAAAATTCCGTTTTAATTCCAATTCAATCCCTTTTTGGTTTATTTGCATTTTTTTTTGTTTATTTATTACACACTATATTTTTACCTTATTATTATTATTACTACATCATTATTATTACTATATTATTATTATATCATTATTATTATTTAGCATTTATTATTATTATTATCCTATTATTATTAGTTAATATATTTATTATTACTATTATTTTTTTTTACACATATATATTTTTTATTCCTTTGTATATATATTTTATTTGCCTCCTAGCTACTACCACGATTAACCTTATTATCATTTTATTATTTTTTATTATTATTAATGTTATTTTTATCATCATTCTCTATTTCACTTCTATTTCCACCATTATTATTATCATTGTTCTACTATTTTTTTGTTTGCTATCATTTTTGTTATATTACTATTACTACTATATTATTATACTATATGATTTGTTATTAGATTATTATTATTATCACATCATATTATCATCATTATCACGTTATTATTGTTATCGTTTCATCGTTATTTCTACTACCGCTACTATACGTAATGACTTCAATACATCATATATCCTCCTTATTTATACGTACATATGCATATGTGTCCTTTTATTATTCTTTTCGCGTATAACATTGTGTTTTCACATTTTTGTGCTAATTTTTCTCGACACCTCAATTTTTATAACAACCAATATCCCGTATTAGCCATTCGAGAGAATCGAGCCCTAACTTACTGGGTTCCGGTTTTTCTCGTCTAAGTTAAACAACGGAATATCCCTTTTGAAATCGCAATTCAAGTTTTAAACAAAACACTTAATCTCGGAAATTCGAAATGTTACGCCCTAACTTACTAGACTCAACATCTAGATATTTCGGGATAAGTTTCATTTTTTTCTAAAATAGAGGCAATATTCCTAATTTGGATTTTCGAGAGAACGAGCCCTAACTTACTGGGTTCTGGTTTCTCGTTCAACAAATGACGGAAGATCCTCTTCAAATGTAAAACTAAGTTTTAAAAGGCAAGCTTAGTTTCGGGAGTCTAAAGTATTGCGCCCTAACTTACTGGACATGATGCTTTATCTCTTCGAAAATAAGAGAGTCTTAACGCCCCTTCCAATTCCTTCAAGTTTTGGAAATAAAAAAGTATCCATTTTCAAATCATTTCAAAGTTTTCAACATTAGGACATCAATCAGTCAGTTTGGTACCGATTTCGGGCCTGACGAGGGTGCTAACCCTTCCTCGCACGTAACCGACTCCCGAGCCCATTTTCTCAACATTCGTAGACCAAAAATATTGTTTTAGTAAATCAAAATGTTTATTAAAACAAAGGTGATCCGATCTCACCCAAATAAAGATCGATGGCAACTCCCGTATTGTTATTTCCATTTTTAAAACCCTAGTCGACACCCATTTTTCACAAAAAATGGTTACGACACATGAAATTTTGATTTCATCCAATTCTTGTAAATTGTTAACACAATTATTGATATAACATCATTTTATGTTTATATATCGCATGCATAAATAGTTATATTTATCCAATATAAAAATAAATTAAAGTATTTATTTCTTTAAATGTGTATGATTAAATCAAAATTAATATTTCGAATATACATTTGGAACACAATTAGAGTTTCCCGTGTATAATTGCACCAAATGAAATTCATGTATACAATTGCACATTGAATTGAAATTTATGTATAATTTTGAGATTTATCCCTATCTTATATGATAAAAACTTAAAAAAAAAAAAAGTACATAAATCAATTTAGTTATTATACTATTAAAAAAAATCAAATAAGGTCAAATTTTAATAAAGTTAACATTTATTGATTAAACAATTCATTTATTAGTTAACATAATTAATGATTTAAAAAAATTTTATGGTTTGCAAATAAAATTTTTTTTATATCATTTTTATATTACAGTTTTAACCTTATTTTATTGTATTTAATAATATAAAATTAAATTAGTGGAGGCTTGTTAAATACTATCACTTTTCTTGTGTATTTTGATTAAGTCTAAGCTGAAGGTGCTAAATAAAATTTCACATCAAAATGAAATCAAATTTTAAATATTTATCTACCTGTTTCCTAAATAAAAATTAGAGATTATAAGTTTTAAATTTAAATAAAATTATTGTATTTATCTCCAAGATTAGTGTACAATGTCTTCAACTAGTCTTTTCTTTTAATCCAATTGGACATTTGTCCACCAGAAGTGCACCCACATCAAGTAATTGGTCATGTAAAGTGTTGTAAAAAGCTTTGGACTTTATATGATGAAAATCTATTTCCAATCATCACCAAAACCCTTCTTTATATTTACACCAATCCTACTCCCATTATTTACATCTCAATCCATTCTACCATATCAGTCTAAATCTAAAAGTTGAAATCAAAATTTCCTCTTCCAATCTGAGTTTAAAAGATGCTTAATGTTTTCTTGTTTAATTTTATTTTAATGATTATTTTTTTATTCATGATTATAACATTACCGTGTTCTTTAATCAGGGACAGATCTATTTTTTTTTTTAAAAGAGTTCAGAATTGAATTATAAATATTTGAGAGGTTAAAATATAATTTTATTATATATTAATTTATAATTTCATCATTTTCAAAAAATAAAAACACATAACTTTATAACCCTACACCTCTTGTATAGTTTTCTTAATTTATTTTCACACCACTCATGGAATAATCATTATCTTTAATAAAAAGAATTGCAAAAGTAGTGCAATAAAAAATATCAAGAGAAAGAAAAGGTTTTTTTTAGACAAACAATAAAAATAAAGAATGGAATAATTTTAAAATTCGTAATCAATATTTATTCCTTTAATAAATTTAGAACACACAAAATCTCATTCCAACCCAAAAAAAAGAATTGACTCATCCCTTATCTAACCAAAATATGAATCTGCCGTTTTATGCCTTGAAAGGACAACTGGATTTGGTGAAAAATTAAACATTTTTTTGTGTGTAAGGAATCAAAGCAAGAAATTAGGACAAAAGTGGATTTCTTTTTTAATACTAGATTTAGGTAACAGACTAGATGCTTCCTCTTCTATTTTAATGGTACAACTATTATATATGAAGAATATTCAAACTATGGGTACTAAGGTAATGACAAAACAAAAGCCAAGTAGGTATCACCTTGTAATCTCAGCTATCTATTTTCTATAGATTTACGGTCCTTTACACCAATCTCTTTATTTTATTTTTTTACAAAAGAGGCCTAGATCAGGGATGAGGGATTAAGTTGCAGATATCATGGTTTGAATTTCAAATTTATTAATTATGAGGTATAGTGTAGCTATTGCTCACCTCATTTCTTATTTATTTATGAAGTTAGGGGTTCAATTCTCGTCCATAGGAATAAATCATATTTCATGGCCAGCTATTTACCTTTTTGAAGAGCACCCACGATCAAAATGAATTTCAAACCCATTGAATGTCAATTTTTAAATAAGGGTGAAGTCAAGAATTTTGTGTAGGAGTGAAGATAAAATTATAAAATTTTAAGGATTTAAAATTATAACTTTTATGTTAAAGGACTTTAAATTGAATCATTAACTTTAAAATACGTGAAAAAAGATTCATTTAAAGATCAAAGTTGGACAATTTCCATTTTCCCCTGCTTACCAGTTACCGCCCTTGCTTTTGAGATAGTTGTATAAAACCAATAGAATTAAATTTGGAGTTGTATCTCATTGTTTTGTTGACGCATTGACTAAGGGATAGTCTCCTTAATTAGTTGTAAGTGTATGAGAATTTTGTATTAGAATAACTTCTCATTTATTTGATTTTTTTAATTTGATAAAAAGAGTTATTTTAGTTTTTTTAAATTTTTTTTTGTTTTTAAATTTAAGTTATTTGTCAAATCATTTCAAAAAATATATAGAAAAATTAATGTTTATTAACTTTGCTGATGTGGCATACACGTGGATGCTACGCCAGTAATTAATTAATCTTTTAAAATTTAAAAGATTCAAAAAAATATTTTAAAAATTAAAAATTATTACAAAAGAATAAAAATTATACAATTTTAAAAAAATATTTTTTAATTTTTAAAGATTAATTACTAATGTGGCATACACGTGGGTGTCACGTTAGCAAAGTTAATAAACGTTAATTTTTCCATCCGTTTTGGAATGATTTGATAAACAATGCAAGTTCAAAGGCTAAAAGAGACGAAAAAATAAATGAAGAACTAAAATCCTTTTTATTTTTCTTAATAAAATTGAAGGGTCAAATAAGTTATTATGTTTTTACTTTTAAAATTATACTCACAAGTAGTATTACAAGATTAACAAGTGTCTTATAGAGATATAGTAAATTATTTTAAAAAATATATTTAAGAAAAACATTTATCAATTTATTAAAATTGCGTGTGGAATAAAAAACACACACTGATAATGTACCAAATGTTTAAATCTCATTATACGATAGTTTTATTGGTTTTATATAAAAAATGAAAACACATTCATAACAATATAATTTACAAAGGGTTAGTATTTGGTACACATGCAGTGTAATTTTTTAATTCCACAAGTATAGTTAAAAAATTGCCATGTGTTTTTTTTTTCTTTTAAATATTTTATTATACCCTATAAGATACTTGTCATCACCCTAATCTTGCTTGTGGAGTTTAAATATTTAAGGTTGAAATTATTTGTAAATATTTAAAAATTAAAATTTAATGAAAATAATCGGGGAGATTTATTCATATGATTAAGCTAGGAATAAAAAGTTACCTTTCATTCGATTTCCTTTTTTTTTTTTATCATGTCCATTGATTCGATTCTTTTAATCTTACCAACCATTTAACTGATATATACGAATCCTTACTTAAAAACCCTAAAAAGTAGATTCAAATCCTCCAAACTAAAGCAAAGAAAAAAAAAAGGTTGGGCTAACTTTATTTTAATATCATTTATAAACAGTTTAAAATGTAAGATTATGTGATTAAGAATTTATAATTTTTTTTTAATAATCTCATTATAGAATCTGTTCATATTTAATCTTTTTTATATAATTTTTAAAATTATTTATAGCCCTTCTCCAACTCATAATAAAAAGATAATACATTTCAACACATTCAAACTCATATCCTTCTATATTGGCAACCATATTCCCTATCTTCCTAAGAATAATGGTAGCAACAAAGGGTGATGATAAATGCTATAAACATAAATGTTGTTATCATCCCCAGCTTTTAGGGATCATATTTGTACTTGTTCTCTGTCTTCCTCTATTTTAGCAGTGGCTGTTGGGGAAGTTGCCATATGTCAACCTCACACACCCATCACATATCGCATCTATCTTTGAACAAAATACTAATCCTTTTTTTTTTTTTTTTTTCCTTCATTGTTTTAGAAGGCCATAAATTTATTAATATAGATCCTAGATAGCATAATGCTGTCCATCAACAAATTCTGCGGATATATAAATCCAGTTTACAAGATCCCATGTTTCATGCGATATTGTTTTGGGGATCCAATGGTTGCTTGTGAGGACGCATTCAAACGTTTCTCCCAATGTATAATCAATTTATTCCTTGGATCGGCAAACTGATCCATCATTCAAGTCGTAGTATGATGATTATAGTATTTTTATATTTGTCTTGTGCAATGAATCCAAGAACTAAAATGCCATTTAAGAATCCAAGATTGAAGAATACCATTTTGGTCACCCATATGATATAATATATAATAATGTTAATGTGTTGCTGTCGCCCATATATTCTTCGCATACTACAATCAAGCATACAGAATTACTTAATACTATACCTTTATCTACCATTTTATTTCCAAACTAGCTCTCTTTTTTATAAAACATGAATTTAAATTTTATTTATTTATAATATATACTAAACTACGAGTTTAATTAAAGAAACTTTTGAAATAAAGTGAAAAATATTATGGGTTAATATTTAATATACTGATAGTGTATTTTTTTTTATTTCACACGCAAACTTAAAATATTATCAATACTCTAATTCTATTTATGAAATCTAAAAATTTCATTGACAATATACCAAATATTTTCCTAAATATTATATCAGTTACTATATTATTAAATTAAGTACATTTAAAAATAATTTATTAATTAACAATTGATGTCATTGAAGTAATTAACTACGATCTATCTTTTAAAAGTTTTCCATAAAATCATATTTATATATATTATTAATTAATAAAAATTTAAAATATATAAAATCATTAAATATAATTGAATAAATCAAAGATAATAAGATCAAATTTATATATTTAAATACAAATAATTATATCTCTTTCTTAAAAAAGAGAAAGAAAAGGAAAAGAATAAGAAACAAAACATATTATTTTTCTATTGATACTTTTGTTATTTCTATATCATTATCAGATTTAATATATTTTGGCATATTAATAACTCTAGAGGAATGTTATGGTGAAACTTGGTTTGAAACGATGTGGTAGAAAGCAACGTGCGACTTGAAGGACATGATCAGCTGTGGATGTCAAAATCCACCACATTCCATTATGTAGAAACGAACGTTCTTTTTGCTCGACATCCTTTGTTCTATTATAATCCGTCTTTTTGTTGTGTTGTAATGTAAATAGTACAGGATGGAGCTCAAAGAGAAATATCCATTTTTTAGGGACAAGGATCTAGGGTTTGTTGATGGAAATCAATAAGTTGGAATAACTTCGAAAGTCTATTTGTGATATAGAAATCGAAAGGATCCAATTCAAACTATTTTCAAATAAAAAAGAAAATAGATTACATATATTATTATTATTTTAATATTAATTTCCTTATAAGTTCTTATCATATCTGTTCTTTTTAATCCAATGCCTAGAACTATCCATAGCCCCTCCTCAACCCTTAAATATGAGGATAATGTGCTTCAGCGCACTCGAATCAACATCCTACTGCACTGGTAATAATGTCGATGCCAATCAAGCTAAGACTCAATTGACACACATATTATTAAATATTATGTGATAATAACAAAAGTAATTTAATCGTGATGTAGTCTTTTAGTTTTACTTTTTTTTTTTCAATAAATATGATCAAAGTCATCAGAAATTATTTGGTATACTACTAATGGAATTTTAGATTCTATAAGTAGGGTTAGGGGGTTGACAAGCATTCTATAAGGGTATAGTAAAAGGAAAATTATTTGGTACACTGTCAGTGAAGTTTTTAGTCCATAAGCAAGATCAGGGGTAGACAAGTGTTCTATAAGGATACAGTAAAATGTTAAAAAAATAAATATTTAAAAAAAAAGACACATTTCAATTTTTAAGGTTGCTTGTGGAATAAAAAAAATACACTGCCAATGTATCAAATACTCACCCATAGTAAAATATAACAAAATATTTAAAAAAAAAAAGGGACACATGGTAATTTTGTAAGACTATTTGTCAAATAAAAAAAGTACACTGCCAACGTACCAAATACTAACCCAAAAATTATTAATATAAACAATAGTTATAATTATTTTTATTTCTTGAAAATAAAAACAGGGCCAAGGGGTTGGCAGGGCCCGACACCCCTAAAAATGTAAAATTTTATTGACCCTTTAAGTTTTACAAGATTTTAATTTAGTAAAAGGTAAATTTACACTTTAACCATCTAAAATGATAAAATTTTGATTTATTCCTTTAAAAATTATACAGATATAAGTTATTAAAATTGTGAAATTGCATTTTAACTCTCATAAGAATATGCAACTTAATTCCACCCCAGAAAAATTTCTGGTTTCGCCCCTAAATAAAAGTAAATTTTATTAAAGACCAAACTTTAAATACAAAGGAAAACGAGGTCATGAAAAAAAGAATATTTATTTATAAGTCATCTACTATTTATGTATGGGTCATCTATTAACTTCGAACATAGATCATAACACAAACATGAAGAATACCGAAAATTATTTTCCACACCTAAAAAGCAATCAACCTCACTAGATATATTAAATTATGTTTTTATTTACCAAAAAAGAAATAAAGCATATCCCATAGAAATGAAAATTAAATAATTATTTAAATAATAATGGAAGAGTAAAGATAAAATGTGGTTTTATAAGTAACTAAATACTTGCGTAATAGATCTAAATTATGAAGCAATATAAATTTATTCAATCATTCATTTATATAGATAATAGATATAAATATAATAAATAGATTAATATTTGATATATTATAATTTTTTATATAATCAATAAATTAAATAATACCAAAACTTGCTTAGAGCATACAATATTGGGTTTAAACCCTATATATAAATGAATAAAGATATTATATATTTCAAAAGATTTAAGAAATTTAATTCGATAAATATTAATATTTTAAAGTTGATAATAAAATAAAATTTTGTGTGTTAATTTGATAGTCAGAATGTTTATCATTTTAGGTGTGATTTATATTTGAGTCAAGCTGATCACGTTGTTGTTAAAGATTTATTTTTTTCCTTATAATTTATAAAAAAATAATACTAAAATTTTAATAAAAAATCTAAAGCAGTTAATGAATTTTACCCAACATAGAAATATTAAGTTGAGAATTTAATGTCAAAATATAGGTAGAGTTCTCAGACGTTATGTTTGCATGCCAAATCTTAGACAGACGACAAATGACCAATTTTGAATAGAAAAATAAAAAAAGTCCATATCAAAATTGCAAGTGTGGACAAAGTCTCTTCATAGGGCCGTAGGTAAGTTTAGGTTTTTGATTCCTCATTTTTCCCACTGCTTTTTGTCTATTTCAATATGGCATCTTTCAAACCTGCCTTCCACACAAACTCCCAAATTACATTTCACATCTCTTTTCCAAAAGCATATTTGAAATCTTCATTTATTTTAAGTGAGAAAATCCAAATGTTTTGCTTGACCTAAGACACCCAAGAAAATGATTCTTGAGAGTACAATGACACCGTTTTTTGTTTTTTGTTTTATATTAATCTTTGGGTTCCTTTCACATGTAATGACACAAGGGAATCTTTATAGTTATCTTCTCATGCTATAATTGCCCCATAAAAAAAGGCTTAGCCTCGTTCATGTCATAAAAATCCTTCTCTTGGATCTATATATATGTTTCTTTAATTCTTTTCTCTTGAAAGTGGTCATGGAAGATGATGCATATGAAGAGGAGCCTTTGAATCTCAGCTTGGCAATTATGGCGGATCCCGGTGGGGAAAAGATTAACAGAAAGAGGAAGAGAAGGGTTCCACTTCCATCATCATATGAAGGTTGTGAAGGGAAGATATTTAAGCTTCTTCAAGTAAGAGAGGAGATGTTAAAGCTTGATCACAGGAGAAAAGGTGTGGTTGAAGATGGGAAAGCTCTTCATTTAATCCATTTGTTGCTCATCACTGCAACTTCAGTCGATGAGAATAATGTGAACTCAGCCTTGGACAATCTCACTCAACTTTATCAATCTGTGTCACTAATGGGGGATTCTGTACAAAGGGTCGTTGCTTATTTCGCTGATGGGTTAGTCGCAAGGCTTCTCACTCGAAAATCCCCTTTCTACGACATGATCATGAAGGAACCGACGGCCGAAGAAGAGTTTCTAGCTTTCACTTGTCTTTATAGGATGTCCCCTTATTACCAATTTGCTCATTTCACTGCCAACCAGGCTATAATCGAAGCCTACGAGAAAGAAGAAGAGATCAATAACCGAGCATTGCATGTTATTGACTTTGATGTTGCTTATGGCTTTCAATGGCCTTCTCTCATTCAATCTCTTTCCGAAAAGGCATCCGGTGGTAACCGGATATCCCTTCGTCTAACCGGCTTCGGAACAAGCTTTGCAGAACTACAAGAAACCGAGAACAGATTAGTTAGCTTTGCCAAAGGGTTTTGCAACCTGGTCTTTGAATTCCAAGGCTTGTTAAGAGGATCCAAGCTGACTAACCTTCGGAAGAAGAAAAATGAAACGGTTGCTGTAAATTTAGTTTTTCATTTGAATACTTTGAATAACTCCATGAAAATATCAGACACGTTAAAATCAGTACGTTCGCATAGGCCTTCCATTGTTGTGTTGGTTGAACAAGAAGGTGGTCGAAGCCCAAGGAGCTTCTTGTCGCGATTTATGGAATCTTTACATTATTTTGCAGCCATGTTTGATTCATTGGACGATTGCCTCCCACTAGAAAGTGCTGAGAGGTTAAGCATTGAGAAAAACCATCTTGGGAAAGAGATCAAAAGTATGATCAACTGTGACAAGGATGAGGAAAACAATAAATCAAGTTCAAGGTATGAGAAGATGGAAACATGGAAAAGCAGGATGGAGAGCCATGGATTTGAAGGGACGAAACTGAGTTCAAAGTGTTTGATACAGGCGAAACTTCTGCTGAAAATCACCACTCATTATTGGCCTCTTCAGTGTGAAGGAGAGGTTAATGGTGGGTTTAGAGTTTTTGAAAGAGATGAAGCAAAGGCTCTTTCATTAGGGTGGCAAGATAGGTGTTTGCTTACAGCCTCTGCATGGCAATGTGTACAATAGTTTCTGCTTTTTTCTGTTTTTTTGTTCCCTAACTCATTCATATTATTCTTAACCGTAACATTTTTTTATAATAATGGACTTCCATTTTCATACCCTTTATTTTTAACCAATACAAGGCATGAAGGTACTTACCATTTCTCAGTTAAGCAAAAATAAATTAGTTGTAGAATAAATTTCAAAATTACACTTTTGGAAATATATATTTATTAAGTATAATAATTTTAAAATAAAATTAATTAAAAAGTTTTAAAATAAAAAATTTCAATTAAGTATTTAATATGCTACATATCACTCCAAATCCAATATATATTTTATTTAAATTCTTTAACTTCACTGATGAAGTTGAATGTAAACACACCATTTCTATCCAAAGCTTCATTTGGATTTGAAATACCAAAATTTGCAATTTTGCAAATACTTCTACAACTATTTTTAAATCATGCATATTCAACTTCAAATTTCACCTCTTTATTGATTTTGTCCATTACTCGATTATATATTTTGATACCCCTCCAGTTAATTCTATTTTGAAGCTTACCAAAAAAATATCAGCATCTCTACACAATTACAAAAATATTTAATTCTTTTAATTTTTAAAAAATCTCTTTAAATAAATATAAATAACAAATCCCCCAAGTATAATTAATAATTAAGGATAATTAAGAAGAAAAAAAAAATCTATGTTATTATCGAAAAAAAAAAATCTATGTTATTATCAGTGAAATAAACTATTTCCATGCATGTATTAATACTTATGCCATTCTTAAATTTGAATGGAACTCATTCCCTGAAATATAAGTCTTATACTCATGTCACCATTTGATCCAATTATTAAAAAGTCAAAATAGACTTTAGCATTTAATTAGAATAAAATATTTAGATTAATTAATAATATTGTAAAAGTTGAGGTGTCAAATATGTCAAAAATTAAAGTATATATATTAAATCTCAAATTTGAGCAGAGATCAAAATTGAAAATTGACTATTATTATATAATCTTAAAAAAGGAAGTAAAGGGATCAAAATTAAAACTTGACCATTATCTTATAAAGTTAAAAAAAAAAAAAGACAATAAAAGTACTATGGAGGCCCCTGTACTAATAGCCAAATTGTATTTTGCCGCCTCTACTCATAAAATGGGCAATATAGTCCATGTACATTAGATCAAAGAGCAACTTGGTCCTTCTATTAAAAAATTTCATCCAATTCTGTTGTTAAATTTGGTCCTTGTATGTTAGCATGAGGTACACGTAGCACACTACATGTTATTGTTTGATTATTCCATCAGCTATGTCAGTTTTTACTAGTAGAAATGAATGAAAATTTTAACTAAAGGGACCAATTTACTCTTTGATCAAATCTATAGGGACTAATTTGCCTTTTTTTATATAAAAAGAGCAAAATATAATCTAATTCATAGTATTGTGACATTTTATAATACTTTTACAAAAAAAAAAAAATAGAAAGAATTAGACGCTTGTCATGTAAGGAACATGTTACATTACAAAAGTTGAAATATCAAAATTATATAAAAAGAAATTAAAATATAAAGATTAAATTTTTGAACATAATATAAAAGTTAAAATTCGACTATAAAAATAAAGACAGTAAAATTTAACCATCATCTTAATATTTTAAAAAAATCTTTTTAACTTTGATATATATCATGTAAAATCCTTTTATATCTAGTTTATAGATTAATCTGATGCAGACGAGTAGACAAATATTGTCGTATCTCATTTAAGTCACTTGAACCTTTGATGCTTCTTAATTAATTAATTTTTTTTTTAAGGTAACGATGCTTCTTAATTTACAACAACAGAATTAAAGCCCAAGCCCACCAAAACATAAACATGTTTAATTTATAAATTGGTATTTAAAGTAATTTTTTTTCTTATTTTAGTATTTAATTCTCTTTTTTTATAAATGGTATATAAGCAACTAGATTTTTTCAAGTTTGTACATCCATTAATTTAACTTTTAATCAAATATTTAAGTTTATTTTTAAAAAAGTTTAATCCACACATTATTACCTAAATTACACTTTTTTTTTAAATTAGTACCTAAATTATTCATAATACTCTTGCCACTAAACTAATAAGTTGTTGGCAAAGACTAAAATGTTATATCTATTAAAAAATTCCAACCAATAATAGACCGTCACTTCATAAAAACTTAAAAAAAAATCTTTTTTTTTTCTTCTTCCTTTAAAATGTTTGGCAATGTTAGTAATACTCGAAATTCGCTCTCCTGAGATTGAGACACTAGCGATTAATATTGTTTTTGAACTTCACCGCTTGCTTACTCAACTTGACGGGATTGAAAAAATTCTTTCGTTGATCAAAACCAATGTTTTCAGAACTAAACAGAATCAGTTGATTGAACCGAGAATTAGTCGAGATACTGATATGAAGATAGGGTTGAATCGGTTGACATGAGAGTCGATACAAACCAGTTGAACCGAGCTAAAAAATTAGTTGAATCATTTTTCTATATTTTCATTTTTTTATTTTTATAATTTTTTAATAATTAATTTGATCAAACAAAATGAATTGATCAAATCAAGAAGTGGTGGCTTGACTGGTGTAACCTTTGATCCAAATTTGAAAATATTGATCAAACCATGAAACTCGAAATGCTTACACTTGTAGAAGAAGTCTAAGATAAGGAAGAAGAAAGAAAGAAAATATAAAGTATATATAAAAAGAGAAAGTAATACTTTGTTTTTGTTTTTTTGCCACATGGTAATTTTTAATTGGTTATCTTTTTTTTGACATGGACTTAACAATTTGACTAACATTTGAACTAACAAGGTTGGGAAAAAAAAGTAGTTTAGATAACACTCGTGACCAAATAAATGTTTTAAGTACCAAAATGAGAAAAATGAAATATTTTAGGTACCAATTTATAAATTTAGTTTTTAAAAAAAAAATAGACTCGAAGAGATACCAAGGAGAAAATTAAAAAATAACCAATGCCTCGTGTGAATATAAACTTTCATAACATTCTTTTGAATACAGATAATTGTTACTGCAATTTTTCTCCTGTTTTTCTGGCTTAAACTTAAGTCATTAACGGGAAAGGATTGTATGAAACAGTGACGACATGTCATCTGTATCCCATTTCCAATAGTTTTATGCCACATCAGCATTTTCATTCTGAAAAAAAATCAAATCCAAATTAAAATCTTAAAATTCAAGATAAGAATATTGATGTGGCATAAAACTATTGGAAAGGGATAAGATCCTTGTTTCATACAATCTTTTTTCGTCATTAATATGTAATGCAAGCATTTAGGTTGCTAGTATATCAGATCATACTTAGGTTACCAGCATTAATGGCATTTAACTCCAATATCAGATGGAGAGGGCTTAAAAGCCTTCCATAAACAAACCTCTTTCTCTGCTCAGAATCAGAATCGCACATATGGATGAACCGGAGGTTGAAGTCTCTTTCACTTGCACCTCTTCTTTTTCTTTTTAATTGAACATAGTTAAAATGCATTCCATTTTGATGAAACAACAGGCATCTTTGATGCTAGAAATCCATAGTTAGGTAGACCATTATCTCTTTTAAAATTGTACCTTGATTCAATGAAAATTTAAAATGGTAAAGGTTCTGGTTAGTGAGATTACCTTATGTAAAAGATTAAGTGTAAAGAAATTATGAGAAATAAAAATCATATTTAAAATCTATATAAAAAAGGTAAAATTTTAAAATTTCAAAAAAAAAAGTTCTAATCTTTTTTTTAAAAAGATAAAAAGTATGAAAATTATAAAAAAATTGTTTTTCTTTAATTTTTTACTTTTTTTAAAAAAAATAATTAATTGCTTATGTGACATACATGTGATAATCCATATGAATGGCCACTTTAGTAAAATTAACAAAAATTTAACTTTTTTTTAATCTATTTTAGAATGATGTGTGTCGAAACCATTTTATTTGTTGGAAAACGGGTCGACTTTAAAAACGAAAATGGAGTCGCCACCAATCTTTTTTTTCGAAGTGTGATCGGATCACCTTGAGATTGATCGTTAAAACATTTTAATTTATTAAAACGATGACTTTGGCCTACAAAATTCGAGAAAACAAGTTCGAGAGTCGGTTACGCACGAGGAAGGATTAACACCCTCGTAACGCCCAAAATTGGTACCGAATTGATTGGTTAACGTCTTTATGTCAAAATTTTGAAAAGATTTTAAAATACGATCCTCTTTGTTTAAAGAAAAACTTGAATAAATTAAATTGGATGCAGAGACCCACTTATTTCGGAAAAGTAAAATGTCATACCCAGTGAGTTAGGATACGGTATTTTGAATCCCCGAAACTAAGCTTGTCTTTTGACTTTTAAAACTCATACATTTAAATTTGAGAAGGATATTCGGTTATGTGGGTCAAATGAAAGATCGGAACCCAGTAAGTTAGGGCACAATTTCTCAAAATTCCAAATACAGAATATTGCCTTTGTTTTTTTAGAAATCCTTACCTCGAGATAACAAAATGTCACATCTAGTAAGTTAGGACACAACAATTTTGAATTCTCGAGAATAAGTTTTTATTTAACTTTTATGCTTTGATTTTAAAAAGAAAATAATTGGTTCTTTAGACTCGGAGAAAAATCGAAACCCAGTAAGTTAGGGTACGATTTCTTTCGAATCTTAGAATGCGAAGTATTTGCTTATTTCAAAACAAAAATTTTAATGGATCGGATAAAATGTAATATGATTTTATAGTAAAATATAAAATGAATTTCAGTGCTAATATGTGTAACAAAATAATGATGATGACAATAATAAATATAAATATCAATAATAAATAAGTTATAATGAATAGTCGAAATTTGAAAGTATGTACAACAAAATATAAATAAATAAATAATGAAATGGTAATAATAAATGTAAAAGTTTAAAATAAAACAAATCAAAATAAAAAAATAATGATAAGAGTAAAAATAAAAATAAGATAAATAAAAAAACGAATAAAAAAAGTAAATTAATTATAAAAAAATGAGTAAGTAAACGTTTAATAATAATAATAATGACAATAGTAATAATAATGAAATACAAATAATAAAAGTAATAATAATAGTAATTACTACTAATAATAGAAATATTAGGTAATAATAATGTAAAATGATAGTAGTAATACTAAAATAATAACTATAATAGTAAAAATAATAGTAGTAATACTAAAATTAATTAATAGTAATGATATTAATAATATTATTATTAATAATTAATTTAATGGCAAAAATAACAAAAGAGACTAAATTGAACTTAAAACAGGAATTTGATGGCAAATTCGCAAATAAATAAAAAGAAAATGGGTCATTTGAATGCTCGAATAACATGGAAGGACCAAATGGGAAATATCCCCGTCCACCAAAACGGCGCCGCTTGCTGTGGGGCTAAAATGGAACAGAAATAAAATTACAGGGGCCAAATTAGAAAAATAAGAAAAGGTGAGACTTAATTGAAACAAGCCTCAAAAGCAGAAGGACTGAGGGCACAAATAGACCCTCAATCCAAAAACACGCAGATCCTTAGCGGTATGGGTCGAGTCGCAGGTCGAATCTGGGCAAAACGACGCCGTTTTGGGCTATTTAGCTCAGCCCTAAACGACGCCGTTTAAAGGCCCTATAAAAGTTGAAATTTTTAAAAAAAAAAATCATTCTCTTCATATCAAAGGAAAAAAAAAGTCAAAACTCTCTCAAAAATCCCTCTCTCAGCCTTTAGGCCGAAAGAATTTCTTGCGAACCACCGCCGCACCGACCACCGATCGCCGGCGCCGCCGCGTACGATGGCCGACGAAGACAAAAACATGGCCTTTTAAGATCTTGGCCCCCGGAGCCCAAATCCAGCCTCAAAATGGTCGAAAAATAGACCGATGAGCCCCTTTTCCCTCTCTTTTCTTTGTTTATTCGTGTAAAAATGAAAAAAAAAATGAAAATAATAACTCGAAACGAAATAAAAGAATCACCTTTAAATATGTTCTGTTTCTTTTTTGTATTGATCGTAGGTAAAAAAAATACAATCATTCTCTCTGACTTTTTATAGCCGAAATAAAAAAAAATATTATTGTTATTTTTCTGTTGTCCTTTGTCTTCTTGTGCAGGTATGGAGGAGGACGTGGCGGTGTACGGAGGCGTGCGACGTGGTGGCATGTGTGGGGTGTACGAGTTTTTTGCTTCTGATTTTTTGTGTTAGGGTTAGGCTATTGGGCTTAGTTGGGCTGTAGTTTGGGTTTAGTTTAGTGGTTTGGGCATTTGGGTCTATTTTTGGGCCTTGTAAAAAGACTTGCTAATGAACTTTTAATTTTTGGATTTTTATTGGGTTTTTATATTTATATTTGTTTTATTTTTTTATTTGGTTAATGGGCCCGGGCAAATTGGGTTGATTACAGCTGCCCCTCTTTACTCGTTGTCGTATAACGAAAATAGAGCAAAGACTAAAAAATGGCCAATTTTGCCTGGCCTCGCTGAGTCTCTACTTGTTTTGGTGCTTTTCTTTTTCGAGTGGCTTCATTCCATCCCACTGCATCTTCAGGGGTATAAAAACTAGTGCTTCGATCCAATTCAAAGAAATTAGACTTGTCACTTTAATCTGTTCCGCCGCAACTTCAAGGAGATAAGATCCGCTATCTTCAATCTGCTCCGCTGCAACTTCAGGGAGATAAGGCTGGTGGCTTCAATCTGCTCCACTGCAACTTTAGGAAGATAAGATCCGCCATAATTTGTAGCTTCAATCTGTTTCACTGCAACATTAGGGAAATACGGTTCATTGTCTTCGCCTGCTCATTGCAACTTCGTGGGAGATAAGGTGGTGGGCTTCAATCGCTTCCATCGCAATTTCAGGAAGATAAGATCTGCCATAATTTGTAGCTACAATCTGTTTCACTGCAACATCAGGGAAATATGATTCGCTGTCTTCAGTCTGCTCTGCTGCAACTTCAGGGAGATAAGGCTAGTCGCTTCAATTTACTCAACTGCACTTTCAGGAAGATAAGATCCTCTGTAATTTGTAGCTTTAATCTGTTTTACTGCATCGTCAGGGAAATAAGATTTGCTGTCTTCAGTCTGCTCCGCTGCAACTTCAGGGAGATAGGGCTAGTGGTTTCAATTTATTCCACTGCAACTTCAGGAAGATAAGATCTGCCGTAATCTGTAGCTTTAATCTATTCCACTGCAACGTTAAGAAAATACAGTTTGCTGTCTTTAGTCTGCTCCGTTGTAACTTTAGAGAGATAGGGCTGGTGGCTTCAATCTGCTCCACTGCAACTTCAGGAAGATAAGATCCACCATAATTTGTAGCTTTAATCTATTCCACTGCAACGCCAAAGAAATACGATTCGCTGTCTTCGATCTACTCCACTGCAACTTCAAGGAGATGAGATCTACAACTTCAATCTACTCCGCTGCTACTTCAGAGAGATGAGATTTGTGGATTCACCGATCTTGCTACACTGTCCTCTAGAGGACATGACTTGTAGAATCGATTTTATGGGCCTGTGCTTATGCCAAATGATTAGGACGTCATGACCAAGATGAATCAAATGCTCCTAATTGGATATGTATGAATAATATTTGCATGAATGCAGAATATCTTTTTACGAGAAGGATCCCTTTCTAATGCTTAGGTTGTCATTGCTCGCTGTTTATCAAAGTTGTATCACTGGCGCAATATCCTGTCTTCTTGTTCAACTAATATCCTTGATAGAAAATCTGAAGAAATAGTCACAACTTAGACTCTTTTTTCTCGAATATTTTTAATCCTTAGGTTTGGCGAGTTCTAAATAATAGTCCTGTTTCAGGTTTCTTGTACTATTTCGAAACTTCCCGAGTAATATGCAAAACTCCTTTTGTGAAAGTATTATTAGTCCATTAATCATTATTTCAATGAAAAATGTTTGAAAATGATCATAATGATGGACAAAACTGAAATTTATCAGAAGCGAAATTTGAAAAGAATGGGTTAATTAAAGAAAGCAAACATTGTTAGAATACAAAATGGTGAGGGGAAAAAATAAGTGCCCTAGATATCGTAATCTGAGCTTCTCTGTAGAACTTCCCGAAGACCATTTTAAACTCAATATGTGTTTAGGAGATCAAGAGTACTTTGTTGATACCCCAAGATGTAGCATACTTGTTCTTTGTTAATTCAGGTATCGCAAGACTACTGCATACCCTCCTTTAATCAAAATTTGAATTGCCTTTTACGGGTTTTTGATTCAAAACCTCTTTGGTCTCAAGGCGTAACATCTCTCCTTCTTGTTAACTCGGAGAAAACGAGACTACCACATGCCTCATATTTTGATCACAATTTGAGTCGCCCTTTTCGGGTTTTTAACTTAAAACCCCTTTGGTCTCAAGGCGCCCTTTGCGGGTTTTCACATTGGCCTCTCCGTTTTTTTATAGAAAATCTCAAAGTACCCTTTGCGGGTTTTCACTTTGGCTTATTTTCATCTTTAAGTATAGTACTTCTTGACTGAATCCGAATTTACGGGACTGGGCAAACTTTTCTTATCCATTTCGGTCAAAATCAATGCTCCTCCTGAGAAAGCCATTTTTTACCACATAAGGTCCTTCCCAATTTGGCATCTATTTCCCTCTTAAATCTTTTTGCATAGGGAGGATCTTTTTCAATACTAGGCCCCCTCGTGAAATTCTCTTGGGCGAACCTTTTTGTCATAAGCTCGCATCATTCATTTTTGGTACATCTGACCCTGACGAATAGCCTTTAGCCTCTTTTTTTAAATCAAGTTCAACTGATCATATCGAGACTGGATCCATTCTACTTCATCTAACTTTAACTCTGACAAAACTCGAAGGGAAAGTATCTTTACTTCAATGAGTAAGACCACTTCCGTTCCATAAACCAATAAGAAAGGCGTTGCCCCAATAGAGGTCCTGATAGACATCCGATAACCATAGAGGGCGAATGGTAACTTTTCATATCAGTCTTTATGAGTCTCAATCATTTTCTCTATGATCCTCTTTTTTTTTTAGTTGCCTCCATTGCACTGTTCATTTTGGGGAAATATGATACGTTAATCTTGAACAGACTGCAAACTTCTGATATCGTGTTGTTGTTCAAATTTAGTGCATTGCCAAATACAATCATTTTGACATTCTATACTGACATATGATCTCTTTTTTCAAAAATTTGCTGACTATCGACTTTGTGACATTAGCATATAAAACAACTTCCACCCACTTAGTGAAGTAATCGACACCACAAAATGAATCGATTCCCACTAGAAGCTTTTGGTGAGATTAGCCCACTGACATCTATGCCCCACATAGAGAAAGTCCATGGAGATGCCATGAGGAGATGAATGAGGCATAGGAATCTTGGCTCCAAAAATTTGGCACTTATGACATTTCTTGGTATAACTGATGCAATCTTCTTCCATAGTGGACCAGTAGTACCCGAACCTCATGATTTGCCTGACCATTGTAAAACCATTGACATGTGTTCCTCAGACACCCTTGTGGACCTCTTTTAAGATTTTTAGTCTTAACAGCATCCACATGTCTCAGTAGCCTAGACATCTTTTGATACGATCATGCGAAAACATCTTTGAATTTTTTTGAATAACCTCAATAACGTCTCGCGTTGTCTCTGTGGTGATACAGGCTCCGATCTTCACCTCTTTCCCTGCTCACAATGACTTTTTGTAAAGGTAGGATCTGTTTTTCATCTTGTTCTACCATCCTTAACAAATCAGGAGATAGGTTACAGTCTTTGTCGTTTTCAAAATCCTGAGATCCCTCTAGACACATATCTTGCTCAAAAATAGATTCTGAGTTAGTAGCAGCATCGCTCATGTCGTTGATATCTAGGGACCTGTTGTATGTATGAAGGAATATTCAAAGAACAAATGAATCTAAGATTAATTATTTATGTGGTACGAATCATGAATGAAATAAAGGAATGAAAGAATACTCGCTCAAAGTGAGACACAAAAATATATTTTTTATTGAAATAAAGATGTTAGACATGGTCCTATTTCACAAAAGGATTCTTATTGCTTCTAGGCTCAAAACAACAAGCGTGTTTTAAATATTACCCTAAATTAGCTCTAAAAAATACAGGGAGCTCTTCCACAGTCCCATTGTTTAAAATACTCCGAGACTTATAAGGGTGGATGCCCGATAAGTTTTCTCTTCCGATTCTTTCTTCGGATATGGCATTGATGCTCTCATTTCTGCACATTCCATCCAGGCATTCAATATATTCATAGGATTCCAGTTCCTTATTATCCATCTGGCCTTGTACCAAGGCTCTGAATTTATTGCACTTTTGAATCACAAGACCCTATTCATCATGGAACTCACAGTAGTTCCTTGCTTCTCCGGGTTTCTCAACTAAATCCTGGGTGATTAATCCTCCTTCTACCATTTTCTTCCAAATCTCCCTTAGTGGGGTTTTCACTTTTGCTACATCTGTCTTGATTCTCTTCCTTACGCTCTCGATTATCGCGTTTACCCCTTTTTCAGAATGGTTGGGTAACAGATTTTTTGCATTGAATTTCACAATACCCATGTTGATGAGTCTTTCAATTATTTTTTTGAAAGTGATGCATTTCTCAATCGAGTGTCCCGTGATTCCCGCGTGGTACTCGCATTGGACGTTCGCATCGTACCATTTGGGAAAAGAAGGTTGTATAGGTTTTAAGTAGAAAGAGGATACTATATGTGCATCATACAAACTTCGGTACAACTCCCCATACGTGATTGGGATGGGCGTGAACCTAGGTTTTTCTGAGCTCGGTCTTAGATTAGGATCTTGCCTTGGGGGGACCTGATGGCTAGTAGTTGTCGTCCTTGGCTGGCTTAAGGTTGTCGGTCTTGAATAGCCCTTATTATACATTCTCGCATTATTCACTTCATTTTCCCTTTTCCTCGGGGCCTTTAAAGTATTGATTTGGGAGCTCTTCTCTTGCCTTTTTGGTTTGTAACGATCTTCAAATTGCTTTGGGAGTTCTGCTCTTGCCTTTTTTGTTTCCGCTACAGGGTTGATTGGGTTATCCCCTAGACTAGAACTTGAATCTGTCAGGAAGTTCGCCGGTGTCGAGGTACCGGTCTGGTGTTGGGGTCTGATGTTAATAGATACCCTTTGTGGATTCGCGTTTGGTTGTGCTTGGGTGTTTGTTGGGGTAAAGTCTTAATGATAAGTAAAGTCCTTGTTATCGGACTCAACTATAGGGCTTTTTCCCTTTTTTTAACCCTCCAACTAGCATCTGGGTTAACTGGCTCATCATGTTTCCTTGAAATTCTAGCATCTGATACTTTATATTTTGCTGAAGTTTGGCTAATTGCTCTAGCATCTGTATTTACATTTGCTCTAATGTGTCCAACCTTTGGTCTATTTCTTTAGTCTTTGCTCAGGTATCGTAATGATGTTTTTTTGATAAATTTTTTGTTGGTTTCCAGATTAACTCTTAAATGATTTTAACCAATTAGGGTATTTCTATGAAATTTAAATGCACATGATGTGATGTAATGCGAATGCATGAATGCAAAAAGGCGTCAATTCTAATTCAATTTCATTTAGAAAACTTTACTAGAAAATAAATTTCTTTACATAAAACTGATTACATATACGACTTTACCCTAATGCTCAAATCCTTAACCTTCCTAAGAAGCCAAGCTAACTCTTGACCTCGATCTGATTCTGATTCATACTTCAAGCTTATATTTTAGCCTGAACTGCTAGGGTTTGCAAATGATTGGTTACTTCTCGTATTTGAGCCACAGCTTTACCCATGATATAGTCTCTATCCCTGACCTGACTTTGAGAACGGTGAAATTGCTCTTTCCACTGCTCGTTGCTTGCTTCAAGGAGTTCAACTCGGAGTTTACAACTTTGTAACGCGATCTCGAGCTCCTCTATTTTTCTTTTCAGCTCTTCAATCTTGTTTAAGCTTGCTTTCAGCCCAATTGTGGAATTGCGATTACTATATTAATGAAGTCACTTTTCCAATTCTGCAACCCTGGCTTTTAATCTGACCTTTTCGTTCTGACATTCTAATAGGTTTTTCTCTAAGGCGTTTCCTCAAACCTAGGTGTCTTGGCATTTCTTTTCCCATTGCTCGGCTCTGTTCTTTTCTTCGTTAATCTCTTGTCGCCATTGCTCTGATGTCTTTCCCAATCCGGCAGACCTCATTGATAAGCGTAGCTTCTTGTAATCCGTTTTCAGATTATCCAAATCTTCTTCAGCCTTATTTTTTCCATTTCTTAATTTATCAGACTCTAGCTTTTGGACATCAACATCTAGTCCTAATTGCATCTTTTCTTCTTCTAATTGCTCTATCTTCTTTCCTAGCTCCGAATTCCTTCTTTCAAAATCTTACTTTATGATCTCTAGATCAGACAGGACCACTCGCAAATATCTCTCAATTGGTCGAATGCCTTCCTGACTCGGCTCGGAGGCGTTATCATTGACTCTTTTACCCAACCATCCATTATATTTAGGGGCTGTCGTCGGACCTGCGTCAAATCTCTTCATTGACGGGTTTGGTTCCAGGCATTGGACATTTCTCGGACCTTTTTCTTGTAGTTATCCCCCTTATACGAAAACTCGCATTGAGCCAGCCCTTGAGTTACTGGTATGAATTGTCTCGATCTATACTGCCTTAACACAAGTAGATGAGCATATCTAACAGCTCCCTAAATCCTAAGCAGAAGGACCCAATCGAACTCGCCACATCGGTATAGAATCTCATCAAGAACCATCCAAGGGGCTCTCCATTCGACGTCTTCGTCACGCAGGTTTTGAAGAATCATCATCCATTTCTCCTCTGTAATATCATTCGTCTCGGAGTAGCCACTAACTCTTTTAGCGGAGAATAGTTTTCGGAGAAGATTCAGTACGACACTTTTCTACTTTCCAAAAATGGCTGTGAAACCATGCTAATAAAAGTTGTGCATACCCGATGAGTCTCCCTTCACATACTCTTCGATATGAGTTCAGGGACCTGAAGGTTTTAGCCAAAATTGCAGGGACGGGTGTAACCCTTTTATCAAATCAGTCAAATAAATCAGAGACGGCCTCGTCTATATGCCCCAAAGCCTTGGGGAAGATCACCAATCCATAAATGCTTAACGCGAAGACGTCGACCCTTTTCTTCAATTCGGGATGTGCTAGGATCAAATCTCGCAAATTTCTCCAAGGGATGCACTTACTGTCACCTTTCTGTTTGATTCGAGTTGTCACCCACTATTCACTCATCCCCGTGACGTTCATCAACTTCTTTAAGAATGTCGGGACATTAACAACCCTAGAGTAGACTTTGTTAGTTTGAATCTTCGGGCAACGGAGCAAGGTTGTATACTCTTCTAGTAGGTACCAAATCCACATTTCCAAAAGTAAAACAACTATAGACAGGGTTCCAAAATTGAGCCAGAACTCGAAACAAATGCTTGTCTACTTTTACATCTAGTAGGTAGGTAGATCACCATAATTACTGTAAAATAACTGCTTGATTTCTTCGTCCCACTGGACCTATATCTCTTTCAATTCTTGAAGATTATTTTGGGTCACACTGATACGAGTGAAATCCCATAATTCTGATACATACCTTTCCATTAGGCTATCACCTTTATCTAATTGTGTTCTCCGACCACATTTAGACAGTCGTGTTATCTTCTACTTTATCAAGAAACTCGTTCTCCATGGCAAGCTCTCTATTTAGCAATCGAACGTGAATCAACACCCTCTTTTTTTTATGATGAAAATGTCATGCAATCAAAGCAAAATAAACAAGTCAGTATACGAAGCAAGAATTTGAAGCAAGCAAGAAATAATAAAGCTCCTATTCGGGTAACCACTAGGATTTGGTGTGGATCTACCTAGGGTAAGTTCTTAGGGCTCATTATATGTGGTTAGGTTCTAAAGTAAGGGTACCTGAACCGGCAGATTCCTCGATCCTCACCCATTATAGGCTCATACGGATTGAGTTCAGTTCAGGGGAATACATTTCCCTATGGCTATAGAAAGATGAAAATCTCACAAAGACATAGGAACGGACGTATCCTGAAAGTGATCCACTATCCTATACGGAGGTGAATACCTCATGAAGGAATAGTTTCTCACTCCTACTTAAAAAAGGTAAGACCAAACAGTCCTTATGCAATATGATGTGAAAATGTTCTTCGAGACTCAAACCGTAGCAATAAAACAATACGAACAAATGCAATAAAAGGATCGTAATTTTTCAAATTAGACTTTCAATTTTTCGACAACAAGATAGGAAATAATCAATTTTACGGCTTGACTCTCTTATTGTCCCCAGTGGAGTCGTCAAGCTGTCGAAACCATTTTATTTGTTGGAAAACAGGGTCGACTTCAAAAACGAAAATAGAGTCGCCACCAATCTTTTTTTTTTCGAGATGTGATCAGATCACCTTGAGATTGATCGTTAAAACATTTTAATTTATTAAAACGATGATTTTGGCCTACAAAATTCGAGAAAACAAGTTTGGGAGTCGGTTACACACGAGGAAGGATTAGTACCCTCGTAACACCCAAAATTGGTACCGAATTGATTGATTAACGTCTTTATGTCAAAATTTTGAAAAGATTTTAAAATACGATCCTCTTTGTTTAAAGAAAAACTTGAATAAATTAAATTGGATGTAGAGACCCGTTTATTTCGAAGAAGTAAAATGTCATGCCCAATGAGTTAGGATACGACATTTTGAATCCCCAAAACTAAGCTTGTCTTTTGACTTTTAAAACTCATACATTTAAATTTGAGAAGGATATTCGGTTATGTGGGTCGAATGAAAGATCGGAACCTAGTAAGTTAGGGCACAATTTCTCAAAATTCCAAATACAGAATATTGCCTTTGTTTTTTAGAAATCCTTACATCGAGATAACAAAATATCACATCCAGTAAGTTAGGACACAACAATTTTGAATTCTCGAGAATAAGTTTTTATTTAACTTTTATGCTTTGATTTTAAAAAGAAAATAATAGGTTCTTTAGACTCGATGAGAAAAATCGAAACCCAGTAAGTTAGTGTACGATTTCTTTCGAACCTTAGAACGCGGAGTATTTGCTTATTTCAAAACAAAAATTTTAATGGATCGGATAAAATGTAATATTATTTTATAGTAAAATGTAAAATGAATTTCAGTGCTAATATATGTAACGAAATAATGATGATGACAATAATAAATATAAATATCAATAATAAATAAGTTAATAATAATGAATAGTCGAAATTTGAAAGTATGTACAACAAAATATAAATACATAGATAAATAAATAATGAAATGACAATAATAAGTGTAAAAGTTTAAAATAAAACAAATCAAAATAAAAAATAATAATAAGAGTAAAAATAAAAATAAGATAAATAATAAAAACGAATAAAAAAAAGCAAATTAATTATAAAAAAATGAGTAAGTAAACGTTTAATAATAATAATAATAATGATAATAGTACTAATAATGAAATGCTAATAATAATAGTAATAATAATAGTAATTACTAATAATAATAGAAATATTAGGTAATAATAATGTAAAACGAATACTAAAATAATAATTATAATAGTAAAAATAATAGTAGTAATACTAAAATTAAAAATAATAATAGTAAAAATAACAGTAGTAATACTAAAATTACTTAATAGTAATGATAATAATAATATTAATAATAATATTATTAAAAATAATTAATTTAATAGCAAAAATAACAAAAAGGGACTAAATTAAACTTAAAACAGGAATTTGGGGGCAAATCCGCAAATAAATAAAAAGAAAAAGGGCCATTTGAATGCTCGAATAACATGGAAGGACCAAATGGGGAAATATCCCCATCCACCAAAACGGCGCCGCTTGCTGTGGGGCTAAAATGGAACAAAAATAAAATTACAGGGGCCAAATTTGAAAAATAAAAAAAGGTAGGACTTAATTGAAACACGCCTCAAAAGTGGAAGGACTGAGGGCGCAAATAGACCCTCAGTCCAAAAACACGCGGATCCTTAGCAGTATAGGTCAGGTCATGGGTCGGATCTGGGCAAAACGACGCCGTTTTGGGCTATTTAGCTCAGCCCAAAAACAATGTCGTTTAAGGGCCCTATAAAAGTTGAATTTTTTAAAAAAAATCATTCTCTTCATATCAAAGAAAAAAAAAAGGTTAAAACTCTTTCAAAATTCCTCTCTAAATTTCTTAGGCCAGGCGGGAATTTCTCGCGAACTGGCCACAGACCACCACGATCATCATCGTCGTGCGCACACACACAGATGGTATGTCGACGAAGACGAAAACACGGCCTTTTAAGATCTTGTCCCCCGGAGCCCAAATCCAACCTCAAAATGGTCAGAAAATAGACCGATGAGCCCCTTTTCCCTCTCTTTTCTTTGTTTATTCGTGTAAAAATGAAAAAAATGAAAAATAATAACTCGAAACGAAATAAAAGAATCACCTTTAAATCTGTTTTGTTTCTTTTTTGTATTGATCGTAGGTAAAAAAAAATACAATCATTCTCTCTGGCTTTTTATAGCTGAAATGAAAAAAAAAAACATTATTATTGTTATTTTTTTGCTGTCCTTTGTCTTCTTGTGCGTACGGAGGAGGACATGGCGATATACGGAGTTGTGTGTGGGGTGTATGGCAGCTGAAGAGGCATGCGGCGCAAGGCTAGGGTTTTTTGCTTCTAATTTTTTGTGTTAGGGTTAGGCTATTGGGCTTAGTTGGACTATAATTTGAATTTATTTTAGTGGTTTGGGCATTTGGGTCTGTTTTTGGGCCTTGTAAAAAGACTTGTTAATAAACTTTTAATTTTTGAATTTTTATTGAGTTTTTATATTTATTTTGGTTTTATTTTTTTTATTCGGTTAATGGGTCTGGACAAATTAGACTGATTACAATTTGATAAATAATATAATTTAAAAATTAAAAGAGATTAGAAAAATTAAAATGAATTATTTATAAAATAGGAAGACAAAAAAAAAATTATTCCTAAATAATAGTGCAGTTATCCTTAACTATCCTCAGATTTTACGTGGTTGAGACGCTTGAAAGAAATGAAACATTTGTTACCTTTCCATAAAATATCTAACACTTCCCAGTTCCACAAGACTCGTCTGCTCATATTTTTCCCAGGTCCTATGGGACTCGCTATCATGATATTAGGATAAATTACACCATAGGTCACTTAATTATTATCTTTTTCTTTTGGTCACTTTTTATTAATTTTTTTTAATTTGATCATACAATTATTGTCTTTTTCTTTTTTCACTCAACTATCTTTTTTTTTTTTTTAAATTTAGTTACTGAACTAATTGTGATTGTTTTTTTAGTCTAGTCTGTTAAGTGCCGTTAAATATCTAATGGGAGGGTAATGTGATAATTAAGAAAATCGGTATAATAATAAATTTAGCTCTTAACTTTTATATATTATATCGATTTAGTTATAATTTGAAAATAATAACCCTTAGATTTTACAAATGATCTCACAATTTACCTTCCTCTTCCTCTTCGCCCACCACCACTACCGTGGTTGCCTCCAGCTTTCTCCAAAAAAACCTTCCCTTTTTTTGTTTCTATTTGAAATAGTAGTATCCTCTACATGAAAATTTTGAATAAATGAATACTATTATTATTATCTCTTAATTCGATGAAAATTTAAAAATATAAAGGGTTCTGGTTAATGAAGTTACTCTTATGTGAAAAGAGATTAGGATAGATTCAGAAATTATATTTAAAACATGTAAAATTTGAAAGCTTAACCAGAAGAAGAAAAGCATGGAAAGAAACAGATAAAACATAGTGCAGAGAGGGTGAGAGGAGCACAACAATACCATCCCACAGATGATGCTCAATGTTGGAAGATGAATCCTTTTTGAATATTTATCAAGAGTGATACATGTATGAATAAGTAAAATTTAATAAATTTAATCTTTTTATAGGATCCGAAATTTTCTGAATTAAGTTGTGTTTTTCATATAACCATCTACTACAACTTCATGAATATCTCATATACTCCACACCAAAAGGAAAGATTAGAATAATGGCTTAATTATCTCTTTTGGCTTTTGTACTATAGCTAAATTATCACTTTAGTACTTATATTATTTTATTTATCAATTTGGCTCTTGTACTTTTTTTATTATCAGTTTGGCCCCTGTATTTTAGTTATGTAATCCAGTTACCCTAACTCAAAATCATAAAAAAATAAAACTCAAAAATTTTAAAACTCAGACAATTATAAAAACATTTAAACAACCATAATATATTTTTTTTGACAATTATTAAAAAAATATAAAATTGTAAGTATGCAAAGCTTCAAAAATTTTAAAAATCTTGTTTGTTTACAATTTTAGCTTTTTAGAATATCTTAGAAATTTATTAAAAAAAATTAAAGAATTTTATGCTATCTTTTCGTAAAAAAAAAATTCAAAATTCTTTAACAAATATAAAAAATTTCATAAAAAATGAAAATACCTAAAAATTTCAGAAACTACCATAAAGTTCTAAATTTTTCAAAAAACCTTTAAACTCCAAACAAACAAAATTTTATGAAAATTTTTAATTTGTTTTGAAGTTTCACATACTCATAAATCCTAAAATATTTTATTATTTTAGAAATAAATTATGATTTTTTAATCTTCTAATTTTAATGATTTTTTTAATTTTTAATTTTTTTTCTTTTTTGACATGGCAGCATGTCATTAGTTGATTTAAATTTTTTTAATGGAAAATTGGATTGAGGTAACAAGCTATACAAAATGAAAGTAAAGTACATGGGCTAAACTGATAAAAAATAGTATAAGTACTCAAGTGATAATTTAGCATAGTTGAGGGGCCAAAAGAGGTATTAAGCCAATAATAAATTATCTTTAACCATATCATAATAAGGGATGACAATTTTATATAGTTTTTATTTAAATATAATAATGTCTACCGTTTACCTGTGTAACAGGTCAAAACTTTATTAAATTCGTTTACCTGTGTAACAGGTCAAAACTTTATTAAATTCCCGCGGCAAAGACGCTAAAACTTCCCGGATTAAACTAAACACCCACAGCTTTACTCTCCAAAAAAAAAAAAACCAGCTTTTATCAACAAATATAAAATATAATATCTTTATGTACCCCCCAAAAAAAAAAAAAAAAAAAAATCTCTCTCTCTCTCTCGCTTTCTCATTTTTCTGTCATGTAATCGGATGATTGTAAATTGGAACGGAAGGAACAAATAAAATCGTTTCGTTTCTGCGACTTTGTTTGAATTAATAGCTAAAAGGAAAAACAAACAAAATTCTATTGTAATAGGAAATTACTGTAAATCATCAAACTTTGGAAGCAGAATTAGGGTTTCTATTTTTGTTGCTCTGTTTCTCTATCCATTTGTATTTCGCTAATGGAAGCTGATGTATCCATTTCCTTCTCAAACCCCAACAGAAACATATCTCTTTCTTTCGACTGAGATTTAGGATTATTTTTGGATTTAAAAAATAATAATTTTTGGATGAAGATGAATGGTGTTGTGGTATTATTGTTATGGTTTCTCTGTTTACTGGGTGTCTGTTGGATGACATCAGCTAGTTTGGTGCTGATTGGGAACAACATTACTCTCTCTTTCGACGATGTTGAGGCTAATTTCGGTAAGCTCATTTCGTTTTTTTTTTCTTTACAGATATGTTTTCAGCTTTTCCTGTTTGGATCCTGACGAAGTGTTGGAAATTCAAGAAAAAGATTGGATCTTTAGGTGTTATGAGAGCTCCAAGTTGAATATATATATCTATATATATATTGTTCATTGTGCTTAACTTATTTAATTTGAAGAAATATGTGATTTAATTTATTGTTTATGTAAACTGTACATTAATGACAAATTGAAGTAATTTATGTTTGATTAACTTATTTTTATTGACAATATAATTGATTTTTTGTTTGATGTTTGTTGTTGGTTGGTACTTTTCAGCTCCGGCAATTGAAGGGACAGGAAAATGTGGGATATTATATTTGGCAAATCCTCTTGATGCCTGTTCGGATTTGAGTAATAAAGTTGAAAAAGGTTCCAATATTACTTCCCCCTTTGCGCTGGTTATTAGAGGAGGGTGCAGTTTTGATGATAAAGTAAGGAGAGTGCAAAAGGCAGGATTCGAAGCCGCTATCGTCTATGACAATGATGATGGTTTCTTGGTTGCAAGTAATGTCCTATTTCTTTAAAATCACCTTTTTTGTTTTCAATGATTGAAATTGCATATTTTACTTTTGGTATACTTGGTTTTCTATAATGATACTTGGGTCATTCAAGCAATTTACTGCCAGTAATCATTATTGGAGCACTATTTAAATGCATATAATAAACCCTTTTTTTTTGTTGTCAATAGATTCTAGAAGATCTTTAACAGAATATGCTGGTAGAAATAAATTGTAAATTGTATGTAACCTGTTGGCTTCTTGAAACCCGTTGAATTGCCTTATGACGTTATCTCCTACTAAGTCTTGATTGCATCAGTTCAAGTGCTCATTATTTGTTTAACCCTTGCAGACATTTTGACCATAAGCATTCTCCTAAGTTCGTATTTGATGTATTTGTTGGATGATAGTTTGGTGTAATCTGTGGTCGGTAGTAGTACACCATATTTTTGTTTTCTCATAGATTATAGATAGAAATCTTCTCTTCTGGCACTCTGCAATTTATCTGGTCTCCATGATAACATTCCACTCTTGGTTTTGTTTCTGAGGCATTACTTGTGTGAATAACTTTGAATTTTCATTTTAATTCATGTAAAACTCAATTGCGTATTATGTGATTGTTTAAAGCAGTGTGCATATTACCCTTAAACAGTTTACTATGAAAACTCATCATGCTGATATCTTTACTTCTTTAGATTTACTTCTGGTTGAGTAAAATCTTACACCAATCAAATTATAATTGCTTTAATTAATAACACCTGTAATTGCTGAATCATCTTCAACAAATAGCTTTTTGGATGTTGGAATAAGCTGTCTGGGAGATACTGTTTGCTTAAGCATATTGAAAATAAACAGAGAGTGCTGACATTAAAGATATGTTATATAGTATGGTGGCATCTTCTTGCTGGATAATGGAAGGTTTTCAAGAAGAGTGAGAATTAGGACCAAACCTTTACCAATATTTATTTCATCCACATCTAAAAACATGCTTCCGTTGTATATTTATGCATATCTTTTTTCTGTTCCAAATTTATTATTATCTTTTAGTAATTCCTTTGTGGCATATATTTATTTCTATCAGTCATTATTGTTGTCCTTGAACAACATTTATGCTTTTCTATATGGTGCCTCTAACTTTTCCTCGTAATATATATATTTACAGTGGCAGGGAATGCTGCTGGCATAAAGATACACGCTGTCTTTGTTTCCAAAGCTTCTGGTGAAATACTCAAAAAGTATACTGGGTCTCCTGATATCGAGCTATGGCTAAGCCCAACTTTTGAAAACTCAGCATGGTCAATCATGGCCATCTCCTTTATTTCTCTACTTGCCATGTCAGCTGTGCTTGCGACTTGTTTCTTTGTACGCAGATATCACGTTAGGCGTGAACGTCCTCGATCTTCTCGAGTTCGTGAATTTCATGGAATGAGCAGGCGTTTAGTAAAAGCAATGCCTAGCTTGATATTCACTGCCGTCTTAGATGATAATTCTACTTCAAGAACGTGTGCAGTATGTCTTGAAGATTATACCATTGGAGAGAAGCTCAGGATTCTTCCATGTCATCACAGTAAGCTTCTTACAATACTGAGGATGACATTTCTTGCTATTTTTCTGTGGTAATTATATTTGTTTTAATGTGGTAGTCCAGTGTCTTTTTGCATGTCTGTTGCATGGTGATTAGGCCACCATTCCATGAGACAGTTTTTGGTGGCTATTCTATTTCTGTTCTAGCTAAATGATTTTTTGATGTTTACAATAGGGCAATGTTAAATTTAAATGGAGATGGATGGTGCTTATTTTGATTAAGTTAGAAGCGTCGGATGCTAACAATTCTTGTTTATCCCTTTCTTTCAAATTAAAACTCAAATAAGGGAAATTGGGGGAGGGGGGTAAATGGACATTTCTTCCGAGCCATTTCAAATGGGCCAGAGAACTCCTTCGTGAATTTGGAATAGCTTTCCTCATCATAAACTCCTAAACTTGAAGGATTTATTTCATCTAACTCTCTTCTTATGGATTGTCCCTTGTTCATATAAAATAATATTTCTCAATTAATTAAAGATGATGTGGCTAGTGGGTTCTTGATGCTTTTTTTTATTGCATTAAAAAAAGTCTCAAAATACACAAGTTAGAGCTGGACGGCAAAATGGATTCTTATATATAGTTATCCCACCAAGTGTTTAAACCTGATTATCAATTGGTACTTGCTCGTCTTAAATATAATCTCAGATAAAGAAATCTAAGTTACCCATTGATGACAGATCACATGCATACATGCACTCACCTGCTTATAATACATGTTTGCTGTCCTCAGATACTTGCACATTCCATTCTGTTTAAAGACGGGAATATGCTATTTGATGATTATGCTAAAAATATTCTTCTTAAATTAATTACTAAATAACTATAAAATCTTAGCCTTCAAATATGATCTAGATTTTTAATTACATAATGTTTCATAGCTTAGTGAACCAAGCTTTTAGTTCCGCAATACGAACTTTCTGTTTGTTGTAAGTATTTGCTAGATGTTCTTTTCCCATTTTAGTCTAATTGATCTTTCTTGCTGAATGACTATGTAGCATCATGTTGAAGGTACTAGTATTAGTCTCTAGGAAATCTGTTGGTCTGAGATTCTAATTCTTCTATCATTTTCAAAAGCAGGTCTATGACTTCTTTGGCTGTTGTCTTTACCTTGAAGATAATTTATTTGAATTGTAAGGACGACTTTCAAATTAGGAAGTGCTTGGTAATCTTTGTAAGAATAAGATGCAAGATCAAATGCTGAGAATATATAGTCCCGGTCTGTTTTTATTGTTGGACTAATCCTAATTCCTACACTAACTTCTACTCTAGTTAACTTGAATAAAAAAATTGTTTGAATTGTCAGGAAGATCTTAAAATTTTGATGTGATTTTTTATTAGGGCAAGAAGAAGAAGCAATACCAATGCTGAAGAGATCTGGGGTTCTTGATCTTTACCTGCTATCAAATTAAAATAGAATCACACCTAGCTTGCAGAGCTATATGGTGCAGTATTAGATGATAGCCAGAGTTGAGAAGTAGGTAGAGATTGTAGTGGAATGATAAAAGAAGTATTCTAAGGTTTAGAAATCTCTCAACACAGAAAATATAATCTTACGGCTGAAAAAATTACCAAATATTGAATATAAATCCCTAGGGTTATCCATACTAGGTGGTCATTAGCATATTACTGAAGCTTTGCCCAATCTTTCAAGGCTCCACTAATCTCAAGTCTAAGCCTCAATTGTAGTCATTTGACTACTTAGAAACAAATTAAAAACAAGCACAAAACATAATAAATAAAGAACATTAAACAACTCCTGCATCACTGTGCTAAGTTTTAGATCCTTGTGCTTGGAAGTAGTGAATATCCTGTTGTCCTATGATGGAAAGTCCTTTGGGTTCAGGATATCCAGAAGTCTTAACTTCTTCCAATTAATAGTATCAAGTTCATGAAAACTCGAGCAGCTGTTACGCTTTCATCGGATTGAATTTAACTAACCCCGGGTTTAGGTATTAATCCTTCAGGTGCCAGGTCATGACTTCTAATGAAATCTTCATGTCAAGCTCAGACTTCTTTCTTCTTACTTTTTTGTTGTTTCGTTTTGTATTATGATTTCTAGGAATATGAAACGTTGTTTCTCCTAGAAGGTTAATGAAAATGCAGTAGTGTATGTCCATGTCTTTATGGGCTGCTTTACGAAACAAACTGTATCGAGGTTACAAGTACTTAAATTATATCCTTATTGTTCCCTCCTCCAATGTAATGTCACTTTAGGAAAATTTAAAGGAAATATCAATTTTAAATTGGTTTTTTGTTTATTACTCACCAGTTTTATTTGGGACACCAAAACATGAGTTGTGAATGTTGACTCTTACTATCATTCTTGCCTTCACAATGACTTCTGTAAAGCTTCTTCAACTAGTTACTTGATTAGTTTACCTTATTTTGATTTATTATTATTTTTTAATATGCATGTATGTCTTAATATTTCCTGGCATTTTCACAGAGTTTCATGCCTTCTGCATTGATTCTTGGCTTACAACATGGAGAACATTTTGCCCTGTTTGCAAGCGAGATGCAAGAACCACCGTAGGTGATTTACCAGCTTCAGAAAGTACACCATTGCTTTCAACCAGCCCAAGCTCAGTGTCCTCTGTGCTATCATGTGTTAGATCTCGGATAGCATCATCATCATCCATACAAATTGACACAGCGGCATGGACATCTCCACCGGTTTCTCACGCTCATTCTCTTGCCAGTGTTCCATCTATTCAGCCATCAGTTAGGTCCTACCATCATTCTCCTTCCATGAGCTATAGCCGAAGCTCAGTAGACCTTAGAAATGCTTCTTCTCATTTGGTTTCACCTGCCTCATTGAATTACCCATCCATTTCACCACTTAATGCAAGACACATGTCCCAATATTTTCCAAGCCCAAGCAACGCGTCACCAAGTTTAGTCAAATCTTCCAGTCGCCGGCTGTATCCACTGCATTGTAGCGAGTCAGCTGCTAGTTTTTCACCTTTTGCATCTGCTCAATCCCTTCCAGAATGTTAATGAGGTAAAGTAATTATGAGCTGCATTTGGTAGGAATGGAATGACCTACAGCTGTTAAATTATTATTCAATCCTTCGTGATACGATCGGTTGTGTTGTTATTCAATATCCAGATTTTAACTTGCTGAATTTGTACATTGTAACATAAGATTTATGAAATTTATTTTTATTTCCCCGAATGATATTTTGCTAAATAATTGAGGTACTCAAACTTGAGATTTCGAGAATGTGAGTGATTTGAGAAGAGGATTGTGAACATTGTTTTATCAGTCTTGTGAATATAGTTATGTATTACTTAAGTAGATGCTTATGGTTAGTCAAGTTTATATTAGCTTTATAAAATATATATATATATATACTTCTTTCACATGTGTTTATCGCATTTGAGCTTCTCTAATTTTAGTCTTTATATTAGCATCATTTTTGACACTTGGAAATCGCTGCATGCCTTGCTTTGTTGGTGAAGAGGGAAACAAGATAGAAGAAGAAAATGAGAATAGAAAGGGAGAGATTGTTGTTAAATGTTAACCTGCAACATCATCTTAACTTTAATGTGAATTATTGCTACCTGCGAAAAATTTAGAGGAAAAAGTGGGGTATTTGGGATGTTTGCAACTATGCATGTGTTAAAAATAAAAAGAATGATTTTTAGAAAAAGAAATTAGAGAAAGGATTAACTATTAAGAGCTCATATAGAATAGTTAGTGAAAAAAAAAATCATATTACTTTTTATATCTCGCTGAGTTTGAATTATTTCATATTCAACACTTCAAGTTTAGTTTATTTTGAGTCGACATTTTTGAGCAATTTGGGGTGGGGTTAGTTGGATTTAACACTTAATTGAGTTCTCAGTCATTTTAGTTTAACATCAAGATTTAAAGGTAGATGCCAATCTTTTATGAAGTTTGAAAATTATATTAACAATAAACCATATAGTAATCTTTAATTTATTTTCGAATGGGAAATGGTTGAAGCTATTATTTATTTCTTTTATCCAAATAAACTAATGGTTTAAACTCTTCTATTTTAGTAAAAATACCACAAGCATTAAAGATTAAACACGTACATATTGGTCCGTAATCTATAAATGCATCACTAAAATTATGGACTCAAGAAATAATACAAACTCAAAATGCTTTCACTGTTAACTCACAATAATGTCATGGCTCGTGAATCTGTTGGAGGCTGTGGTCGACCATTATATTCCCCCAGATGTGCCCTTAGATCTTTGTAACTTACTACCGTCAACTTGTTTTTAAGTTAAATGGTACATAAAACTATATATATATTTTGATTTTTTATGTTTATTTAGCTTATCCTATATATAAAATTTGAATGCTTAAGTTTTTTTTCCCGATATTGGAATACTAATGTTTACAGTAAATAAAAATATATTTGTATGTGTATACCATATATATTATCAGAGAAATTGAAAATAACCTATATCCACGAAGATTTGGGAAAAAAAAATCAATATGATAATGCAAAAGCATATTATTAGCACCATATACCAATACCAAGACAAAATTACAATATCTACCGATATACTATTGATTATCCTAAAGCAATGGTTTTTGTGCATTCATTTATCAAGGATTAAGGATGAGAATGGCAGACTCTATACATATTCTTCAGAAACTGCTTGACTTTAGCAGTCTAACTGCTTTCTTTGATAATGAAAACGCTAAGAACTTATCTCCCCACTCCCCCCAAAAAAAAAAAAAAAAAAATACTGAATAAAAATTGCAGAGCAATGAAAATCAAGGGAAAAAAAGTGTTTAAAGGAAAGAAAAAGGAATCATGATGAACCGAACTATATTACTTGCCCTTGAATGCTTGATTTCTTGAAACAAGGCGCCTTGCAGTGAGCATATCATTGATTTTAACAGAGCATTGTTAACATATTTGTCTCCCTCTCTGCAACTCTATTTTCTATGTCATTTTTAAAATCCTTTTCTTACTATACCTTGATTTAATCTTCTTTCTTCCCAGGTCCATGCTGACTGCTTTCGGCCTCGGAGTTGTCAGCACGATCAACCTCTTCACGAGTGCCAACCCTGACAGGTTCATTGTCTTTACTAATAATGATTAATAGTACAATCATCAAGATCATCATCGCAACTACAATGAAAATTATGAAGAAAGCTACGATGCCAACTACTGAGTTGAAGAAGCCCATAAATAATGGCGCTTTGACTGTTTTCTTTTCTGTTCTTCCTTGTCTATATCCTTCAAGGAATTGTGAGATTTGAGACCCCTGATCCTCATTATCAAGGCTTTCAATACCAATAACCTAGCATAGCAACAAAATGTAGCACGTCAGCTAATCTGCAATTTTGCTTTTAAAATGCAAGAAATAAACATGTTGAGACATAAAGGAATAACCACCAAAATGCAACAATTATATCTCTTCCTGGATGAATAATTGTATCGCTTTTAGAAACAATTGTACGGGTTCAAAAGATGTAGGGATAGTGAATTCAAGAAATAGTGAATAAAGTTTCCATTTTCTGACACTTAGTGACAGATCCGGTATAGAATAAGAGTTAAAGAAAGGGTTAATACACTTTAAAGAATTAGAAAGATGCATGATAAGATCTATACTGACTTATAGGATTGCTTCTTTTTTTCTATCAGGAAAAGATAATAGGGTTAAATTGCTTTTGATGGTTCAGTACCAAAAGCATTAGGTGTTCTTCAGTAACTAAATAAAGTGGTAAACTTTAAATAGATTTGTTTGAAGACAATCTAATTTTACCATGTAAAGTTCTAAGATCAATAAAATTACCTTTGTCATCAAATAATGAAGTATGCTTGATTGATAAGGGTAAACAGTTTATCAAAATTCCAAGTTTAAGTACTAGGTTGCATTTGACATATAACGATGAAGAATCTGGCATATAACAGTCAGTTCTATGATTTTCCAAATTCAACAACACCCTAAGAGTGGGAACTGGAGCATCCTATGTTGTTAGGCCTCATCCTTTTCTTGAAGTACTTGTGTCCAAAACAAGTTTTCAACAAATATTTGAACACGGGTATGGAGATATAACCCTCCCAATACATGAATAAACTTAGGGAAAAAAAATTGATTGTAACCATGAAGGACACAATCCATGTCTGACACTCATACCCAATTACCAAGGCTGAAAAGCAGGGGAACTGATAGCCAAAAAAGAAAAACCTAATACTGTCATGTATACTGTAATCTTTTTAAATAAGTTCTCAACAAGGCTCAACAATCTTTATTTGAATGATTAAACACTAAAAAGCTAGCAGCTAAACATGTTATGACCATGTCTATTCAAGAATGTATACCAGTGAAGCTCACCCATGTTTGAAACTCCAACTCATCTAAAAGCTCATTCTGAAAAGATATATTTGAACTCATTTGTTTAGTTGAATAAATAAACAAGAACAACCCAAAAGTAAGCCTATTTATGACCTGTCAAGAAAATGCATCAGTTCACTTACATTACTACCCAAAACCATCACGCATTAAGCTCTATAACATGATAATAGTCCATTATTTCACCTCAGTCTTTTCATTTCCTCTTTTTTGGCACCAACATATATCACTTCTCAAGTGATAATGGCACTTTTTCCTTTTTTTATTTTATTTTCCTCCTTTCAAACTTATGTTTATGGTCCTCTCCTCAGCGCACTTCCCTTAATTTCTACCCTCTACTTAACCTCAGTCACTGCTGCTCTGAAAATGTTTCATTTTCTCAACAAATATAACAATTAAACTCAATTTCAGCATCAGAGCAGGTGAACAGTCACTAATCTTCAAGATGGAAAATTAGACACATTGAGAGAAAAAGGGCAGTATGAGGACAATGTAGCAATAGAGATTGGCACTCAATATTTTCTTTTCTCAAGAACATAAGATTTGAGCTTATAATCTTTAGGTTAGACTTGGATCAAGATTTAGGCTTGAGGTTGACTACAGTTGCAATTGAATTATTTAACATTTGTTTCAGACACCCAAATAGCACTCAAATAATTGTGACAGAAAATGGAGTAAATTGATCCCTTATCAAGAGTTCGAATACTTTGATTGTAAAAACTCAGGGTTATGGGACTAGATTTGAAAATAATACACTTAGCTGAAGGATCAATTTTAACTTTTTCCCTTGTATATAATCATAAACACCAAAATGTATTCACAATATCCAGTAGCTAATTATGATTAAGATGGCCATGCTCAATGATCAAAATCAAGACGACCATATAAGAATCATTGTCCTGATGATAAATTATGCTAAGATAAGAAGAAAACAAGCTAATCACTACCATTAGAGGCACTAAATCTTGGAATTAGAATTGAACTATAATATGTGAAGAATTAATACTTACAGAAAAGTAGTCCTCATCTCCATCCCAGACAATAATTTTTGGTAACTTCGTCTTCTCATTAGCTTCAAATTTATCAGCGAAGTCTTCCCATTGCTTAAGCCCAAAATAACCAAACACTAAATCACGATTTGTAGATGCAGCAGCCTTCAATAACTTGATCAAGTTCTGTGTTTGGTCTTCATTCTCATCCGCAGTGATGGTTAAGACAATTTTTCTCTTTTCATCTTTCAATAGCTTCAATGTCTCAGGGTTCAAGGGCACCACTGGAGGGAGAAAATTCTGTTTTATAAAATTCTCCAAAATTTCACCTGCATGATTGAAGCTGAAAGGTTAGATTTCTTTTTCTTTTGCAGACAGAAAATTTACAGATTGAAAAGCAAATTAGCCATCTCTCTGCTATATCCTTATTTATGATTTATTTGATTCAGAATGCTTGAGTTTGACTACTATGCATTTAGTAACCAATGTAAAAAAGAAAAGACACAGAAAAATATATGCCTTTAAATGAAAGCCTTGTCAAGAATACAATAAATTAAATCTTCTGAGTCCCAGACAAACTGAAATAATTAAATGCCACTATCTGAGCATGACTATAAATTTAGGAATGACAATGTTCCGAGTCTGAGGATGGACTAATGAAGCTTATTATTCGACTATGAAAGTATAATCATTTCTTATGATATAAGTGCATGCAAAGCAGATGAAACAGGAGCTTACTTCTAGTGGGTAGTAGAAATCCTATGGATAATGCCAATAAACGCAAACCAAACAATCGCTGCAAGAACATGGAAATATGCTACAGCGCAACACTATCTAGACTTACCTTGTATGCCCACTCATCCATCATTTTCAGTAGCATTCTAATAGTTCCTTCTCTTTTTCTTTTCTCCTACAAGTTGTGCATCCTAAAGCTCATAAGTTCATAATAACAATAAATTACTATAAGATTATTCTTCAATGTTATAATCAAAGAGATGTTTTTAGCATTTTTTCCCTTCATTTTACTAGGGTCAGATCCTTCTCCACATCGACAAACCTATACAAAAATGTGACATGCCATCAACAAGCCCCATGTATCATTAATCTATTCCACAGTACCCTTTCCATATGACTATAATTTCCCTTTAATCTACTTTCTTTTTATATGAAAAACATTCAACTGTACAAAATTTTTGTCATACTTTCTTCTATTTCCACATTTCACACCATAAATACCACTATTGGCTTGTGTTACAGTTATCCTATCAAGTTGTCTTCCAGGTTCAAGTAAAATCTACCCAAAAATTTTAAAATTAGAATAGGTCAGGTAACTCTACCAAATCCTTTAATAAACAAAATTGATTTTTTCCACAGTTCCTAAGCCTTACATGGGAAATACCAGATCAAGTTGTCTGATTAAAACAAAAACAATATAGAATGTAAAGGATATTATGTAAAACCCCAAAAAGATGAATAAGAACTCAACTACCTTCCTATGATCCACCACAAAACAAATTTCTATCATCAAAATTATAAGTACTCGAATGCAAAAACATAAAGATATGGCAAAACCCATAGTTAATACCACAGTCGATTGTGCATGATAAAAGATAAGCGATGTGACATGACTGTAGTATTTGAAAGGCACTTGAAATGCATTGTTGAATGCTAACCTAGATAAAAAAACACTTGATAATAAACTAACCTTCAAAAGGGCCATAGAAAATGCTTTGTTGCTTATAATTCGGATGAATAGCTACCAAAGCAGGAACCTTTTCCATGTCATACAATACCTTGGCTTCATCAGAGAAATCCTTTGCCACAGAAAACCATGCCCTTTTCTTGTACTTAATAGCTAAGTTAGAAAGCACTGTCTCATTCAAGCCAAACCCTATGAATATAGGAAAGAAAGTACCAGCTTCTTCTACAAAATCACTAATGGCAGAGTCTGAGATAAGAATAGACACATCGGTAGAAACAAATTTTTTCAGATATTGAACAAGTGAGTCCGCTTCCCTTGGTCCATAATACTCCATAGAAACACCATGCATAAAGAGCTTGAGGGTAGGGTAGGCACTGCAAATTCCAATTTTTACTATAAATCTTAAAAGAAAAGACAATAATGGCCTAGCCTGAGGTTTATGCTTTATTTATGCAGACAGATCATTCATGTTCTATGATTATGTATTAAAGGCATCAACGGACATGCATTGCAAAAAAATTAGAAAGAAATGCATAAAAATAAATAATTTATTACAGTTAACAATGGGTTTTTACTTAAAAGTCTATTATTCCCAAAGCAAAGAATTGCTGAAACAGTTTCTCAGTTTTCATTTTGATTGCCAACACTATATAAAGACATTTCTGCAAACCAAATGCATAACAAATTTTGGAAATTTTATTTCTAATCCACCTTATAAAACAAAAGTGTCATAGACGCTTACTCAACATCATGTTTACTAGCAAGACGGGTAAATTTGTCAGCATTAACTTTGGCTATCACTATTGGCTCCTTCAATCCTGCAAGAACAGGAGCAGCTTCATCTAACTGCGAAGCAGAAAAAGCAAATAAGCAATTTTAGGTTATTGGTACAACAATTATAGGACATTAAAAACCAAAAAGAAAAGGAAATAAAGCTATCAAATATGATTAGAATCAAACCAATTCAACTGAACTTTAAAAAACAAAAACGAAATGATATCTAAAAAACCATACAAGAATTGGATGAAGAATATGAAACCTGGGGGGAAAGGAGCTTGCAGTGGCGGCACCAAGGGGCGTAGAAGTCAACGAGGATGTAATCGAGAGATGAAATAGCTGAGTCAAAGTTGGATTCGTCTAACTCCAACACTTTCCCATCTACCTTAAACTGATCAGCTGTCGAACTAATTCCTGTTTCAAATATGCATAAGAGCAGCAATAAGATTATGGGCATTGGAGGGGCTGCTTTTATTTTCGGTTTCCTCCAGAAACACCATTTGCGGGACTTTTCCATGTTTCCGTTGCTAGATCAATGCAAATATGGTTACTATATGTACATATTTAAAGTGGGGTGAATTGGTTAAAATCTTCTATCAGTCCTTGCAATTTGATAGAATTTGAATTTTAGTTTTTCTATTTAAAAAATTAAAAATTAAATACTCTTATTTTTTTTCAATTCAAAATTTCTCGTTCAGTCGTGAACAATCAGTAGTATCTATTTTTACTTTTTATTTTTAACTTAGTATATTGATTAGGTTGCTTTCATATATAACAAGGTATGTGATTCAAATCAAATATATATTAGAACTTAGCAAATTTTGAGCAAAATATTATTAATTCTAATAATTTAAATAAAAAAAGAGAAAAAAATATTTAATTTTTAAAATATATGAATTAAATCTCCAATTTTATCAAAGTTAATAGGGACGGATCAAGTTTCATATAATAAAGAAAAAAGATGATGCTTTTAAGCAGACCAATCATGGACATGGTTTAGGTTAAGGTAGTGGAAATCCAGTGCAGGAGAAGGCTTGTAACACCCTTCACCCGACTTGAGTGTCGGGTTCGAGTTATGGAGTGCCACATTCGTTACCGGAGCAACTACAGTCAAATACGCATTAAAAATAATAATTCACACATGGAATTAAGTGTCAATCACATTCAACTAATATTAAAAAAATCAATTCTGAGTCTTAATTGAGCTTACGAAAACTATTTTGTCAACCCGAGTATGAATTAGGACTAAATTGCAAAATTTTAGAAGTTCAGGGCCGACATTGCGATGTCATCTCTTCCACGTCGTGACGTCCCCAAAATAGTAAGTCACGCCATGACCTCAGGCCACTCAACGTTGCGACGTCGCTTACTGTTGGCCGACGTTGCCATGAGGAAGGTTGGTTGTCAAGATGTGATACCTGTTTTTGGAAAAAATAAATCATTTGAACCCAATCCAAGTCATACACTTTACCTATTTGAAACAAGCCATATTATACATTCATCATCAAGAAAAATTCATGCCAACAAGTTACCAAACCAATTTTAACTAAATCCAAATCTACCATGACATTTCATACATTCCATTACAACTTCACCTATGCCAAATCTATCAAAAACTTCAATACATTCAACTTTGCACTTAATACCTAGCATAAACATATAAGTTCCATGTCACAAGCACATTTCAAAGTACCATTCTCCAAATACCTATTCAATTTATTCATCTATTAACCAAGCTATCAATTCAATTTTCTACCTCAATTATGTCATTTTATATGCTATACATATAATTATAGATTATCACATCTTTTAACATAGAAGCACTCGTATATCTAACACCATATGTAATCCAAAACACCAAATCAACATAGTAGATAATGTTTAAGACAAACTTGACAAGAAGTAAACACATTTTCATACTAAGATACACACAATGACACTTATATACATGCCGCAACCCTCAGACTCAAAATGATCATATAACTACCGATTCAGTGATATTGTGAGCTTCCAGACAATTCGACTTGACGTGCTTCGCAAGGTGACAAGATCTACAAGGAAAAGAGAAAACAAACTAGGTAAGCATAAAAGATGCTTAGTAAGTTCATAGATATTAAAGAAAACTTACCTTATCTTTTATTTAAATACGATAAGCTACCATAACTTGCCATAGTTTGGCTAGACATAACAAATCTAAACATCAACGAGATGAGTATTATCTTATAATCAAACCATATAATATCACAAATACTTAACATGCTAATTCATGTCACATTAGGTAACAATCTCAAACTCATACTCAATCAAGGGATGTTACATTCACTTATATATCAAAGGTAACACTTCAATCGATTTTTCTTACATAATTCATTCAGTAACTTACCATTTGAATATCAAGTTCATTTAATCCCATTTCAATTTCTCAATTTCATATAAATTGATTTGCTTGATGGACCCTAGTAAATAGATTTAGATACACATGTATCTACACCACACTAGTTGCTCATTCGAGCTGAAAATATACATGTCAGGTTACCCGTCCGGACTAAATCTTTATAATGACACATCAGGTTACTTGTCCGAGCTAAACCTGTATCACATATATTTGAGAATCCGCAATAAGTGCTGGACCTCTGTAACATCTGTAATCAATTCCATACAAGTGCGCACAAAACCCTATTGGCATGCCAATCGTATCCTAACATTTACTAAGTTCACATAGATATCTTTTACACATATAAACATCACTTTTCAATTTAGTCCAATTCTAGCCTGATCATATCAATTCACAACAAACACATCTGTATGTACAATTCAAGTACATAACAACCTAAATAAATACCATATGAACTTACATGATCAAAACACCAACAAATTAATTCTTCAAGAACTAATCAACAATTTCATCTTTTCCTCGATTACCTCTGGTTTGATCCAATTCTTGATCTATACAATTATTTCATACAATCCATCAATACCGAACACGTATACATTATTCCATGACATGCATGAACCTATATAATCTCATTTTTCGACACCCTTAAATTTTTACATTTTATTCAATTTAGTCCCTAAATTCGAAATAGTCATAACGTCTAATTTTAAGTCTCGATTTAAAAATCGACTTCAATTACATTCACTAGGGACCCTCTACTTTCTATTTATACCAAAATTTCACAACAATTTCACATTTTATTCACTTTAGTCCCTATGTATAAAACTAATAATTAAACATTACAATCTAGTCCTTTTCATAATCTAAACTTAAAACCTATCAATCTCATACCAATTTCTTCAAGAAACAAACAATTATAACTGTCATAGTTTTACAAACTGGTACATGGGCTAGCTAAATCAAGCTCTATTGACCTCAAAAATATAAAAATTACAAGAAAATGACATGAATTTACCTATCAATCAAGGGTCAATAGCTTTGGGCTTCAAAAATGGTTTTTCCCTGAGGTTTTTATGCTTAGGAGGTGGATAAGAAAAATAAAATATGATAATTTTGCACTAATTCATCTTTTTATACTTGGATTAAATCTTCATTAACCTAAATTAATTATTTAAACATTAATCACCATTAATAAAAAAAATAGTGGAAGTTAACATCATCATCCACTATTTGATGTAACAAAATGTTTTATTTACCATTTTGAATCTTTGGCTAATTAAAAACCAATAGTAAGTGGACTTTTACAATTTAGTCCCTACACCTAAATTAACTATTAAATCAACAAAATTACCGGACCAAACTCTAATATATCTTTACACCAACTCTCTAAATATTCATATTTAATATTTATGAATCCGATTTACAGAAATAGAATTTTGAAACCACAATTTTCGGTACCACTAAAAATCGAGCTGGTACAAAGCTGATCCTCCAGAGGTAGTTGCAAGTCAACAACAAAACAACAGCTCTAGTAGCAATAGGAAACATGAGGAAAGCGAGAAAGATGATGGTAATGTTAGAAGGACCAGATACTACTTGGTGGACACCAGATAGAATGGTGAGACCACTATAGTTTACAATGAAGCTATTAAGCTGGAATATGTCGCCCTTAACTGTTCACTATTTGTAGATTTGATAGAAATAAAAGGATCACTTGAGAAGATGGATGTTTGAGCATATAAGAAAGATTTTGTAAACTTGGTGGGAGTCTCTTGTGATAAGAAGGGAAAGGTAACTACGTAATGTGCGATAGAAATATAATTTTGAACCCTCTGCTTATCAATAAAAGTCTAATGCATCTTGCGAATTGCTGCTATTAAGTTTCTAGATTAGTCAAATAATTCTTAGCAACTCTCACACTTTTTGATTGAGAGGATAATTTTAGAAAGTTCACCGACACTAACAGATAAATAATTGGTGGAATGATTCTTCTCACAGTATGAACCTGATCGGAGCAAATAAAACAATTAATCAAGAAAATTTGAGAGAGGTGTAGTTGATACTTGATAGCCCACAGACTCTTCCAAACAAGACCTTGGATCCACATCAAAAGTTAATTACATTATGATTACATCAGTTTACAGTTAACGCTTCATTCCATATCAAAAGTTAGCATTATGATTGTAAAAATCCAAGGAAATTCGAGGTTGTCTGAACTTATATTAATGCTTCTACCCTTTAGTACCTAGTGGATTATTATTATTATTCTGTGTGGCTTCATAGCCATTTATGATTCTTTATTGAATTGCTAAAATAATTCTTGCGTGTCCTCTTTTTTTAGTTTTACATTTTATTCCTGGGCAAACATATCACCCAAACATTTTACTAATGCTTTGATTTATTTTTTTAAATTAAAATTATACTTTATCCATAAATTTTTTAATGTATAATTTATTTTCAATCTTAATTGTTTCGAATTAATTTATTTTTGGATTACTTTTTACTATCAAATCACATTAGATTAATGTTTTCTTTGGATGATAAAAGAAAGCAGTTCATAGCTTTTAAAGAGTATATTCTCTTTTTTTTTTTCGTCGGTTTTATAATTTATATTTGAAATTTATTTATTTTTTTTCAACAATATAATCTTCAAAGTTTGAATTTTTTTACCCACACTAACAAGGCCCTTGGGTTACAAGGGTGAGCTTGCTTCACCTCACCACCCCTTTTTCTTTTCCACCGGAGCATTAAGCTTCGGCTGGTATAACCCTCCTCCATGGAGGAAATTTTTTTTTTTTTTTTTACCACTTTGACCCTATAACAGGTTGGTTCCTTCACGTCAGTGACACCTTGTTCCAATATTACCATTGTTTAGATTCATTTAGACTGTTTTTACTTTTAATTATTTTAGTTTTATTCATTTCCTTATTTTAAATATATCTTTCATTTAGTTAAAACCTTTTAAATTTTTTATTTAAAACCTTTTAAATTATTTATTTAAAATAAATTTATAAATTAGTTAATTATTTAACATATTTAAATAAACTAAAAAAATAAAATATACTATAATTCTTTTTTTTATACAAATGTCAATAACTACTTATGCTGGTTGAGTCTTAATTCGATTGGCATCAACATTATTACTAATGTAGGAGAATGTGAGTTCGAGTGCGTTGATTATTTTTAATTTCACCATAACTAATCTCATTAGTAATGAAATATAATAGAAAATTTAAATTAATTTATTTTTATGAAATTATTAAACAAATATGAATTTGTAATTTTATTTAATAAAATAATAACATGTATCATAATGCTTTTTATAAATATTCTAATTAATTATATAATTATTTTAAATTATTTATTATATTAAATGATAAATTTTTATAGTTAATTCATCTATTCTAATATAGGAAAGTAATCATAATTGATACGTCTAATACAAATATATGATGGTAGCATGACCTAGAATTAGGTATAATAGCAAACCAGATAAAGTTGATGTTTTATTTTTATGCATGAATTGAATTTTAACCATTGAAAATTAAGAGTTGAGCATTTTTATTAACAGATTACACAAGGTTTTGACAAATACAAACACTGTCATCACCATGATTAAGCAATTGTCAAGAGCTGAAAATGGACCAAAGATGTCTAAGAACATTGCTTGGCCAAATACTTAGTAAGGCTTTGAAAAGTAAACTCATCACAAGGCAGTAGAATCCTGTTCTGGTTATTGAATCCGTACTCTTCTGCAGCTTTATCAAGCAATTGCTGGAAGATAGGGTTGTTGAGGAACGATGTGGGAATTACAAACCTTGTCATTTCAGTGCCTACATATACCACAAAATGGCCCTTCGGAGCTCTACTCCTTTTATCAACCTCTACCTTCTTTCGCATCATCACTCGAGAAAAAGAAAACTGAAAAGAGTGGGAATGAATTATAGATACATATATGTATTCAATAGAAAAAAAATGAAAGATGTTTGGATTAATTAAAAGGGAATGGTCTACAGTATATATAGAGAGAAGTTGGGAGGAGTGGCTTGCCTTCATTATAATGGTAAGATAAGGATGTAAAAGCTTTGGTTTTGAGAGAGAGAGAAAGAGAGACAGAGATTGATGGAGGGTCAGGCAGACAAGTAAGGATTGATTTTGATTATACTGTTCTTCTCTCTAGCTACAATTAAATCCCCGGGACAACTGTTGCTAATGTATTGAAGCTGTGATTTAGAAAAAGTATCCCATGCAAGTTAAACTGAGGGTAGTATTTAGACATGAAGAGTTATTTTGTTTTTTTGTTATTGGTATTTAAATGGATTACATTTAAGTTTAACGGATTTCTATTTTTATACATTATCAAAATATAAATAAATTTATACATTGAGCACTTCTTTAAAAACCATTTTCAACTTATAACATCACATCATTTAACATAGTTTCAAAACACGTGATGTCGTGTTTCTTCCATGAATTATGTCCTGCTAATTGTTTCTTCCATGCAAAATAGACTTGCCATACTTATACGTGATGTGTAGGCCACGTGGTAGATTACTGGTCTTCATATGGGAGGTAGAATAAAAGAAATTTTAGTATACTAAATATGTTTTTTTATCACTCAACTATGAAAAATGGTCACTCAACTATATTTAGTTACTCAATTATCTTAGATTTTTTGGTATTTTCATTTTTACATTAGTCAAGTAATGAAAAAAAAATTAAATAATTGGATGAATATTTTATAACTTTCTATAGTTGAGTGATAAAAAAAAAAAGTATAGTTAAATGACTACTAATGTAATTTACATTAATAATTTGTTACGATAAATATAAATTAAATACATTAATCATATGAACAGATTTATACGTTCATGCATGCTGCAGAGTTCATATAAGCCACGTGCCTCCCATATCTCATGAAATTAAGATAAGGTCTGAAAGAAATATGGAGAATATTATACATTGAGAGAAAGAAAGCGAGTCGAGCTCTTTTCACTTGCAGTCTGGTATTGGCATACCCTCCATTCCTCCAACTGAAAAACCACATTTATGATTTACCAATGACAAAAACTTGCCATAAGGTCTTAGAGGGCTTGAAAACGAACTACAACCCCACTTTAAATTATTGAAGCTTCATGTCGGTTATTTGGGCTCCAACTTAACTGACACATCGGCCATCCTATTTATTTTAGCATACATGTCTATATGTACACGTCAACCTCAAACAATTGTTACTTCGAAATCAATCCAAAAGGCATCAGCCATGAAGGCACGGACCATGCAGATGAGGCCGACGTGGAATTGAGCACTAGCTGTAACCAGCTTTTGGCTTTAGGCTCAGCAAGTTGGTAATCAATTCATTCATCCATCTGAAAACACTTTTTTCTGATACAGTACACATGACATGGTATCGATATAAAAGAAAGAATGAATCCTTTGTCATATGATAGTACATGGAAGTGATGGAACTGAAAGCGGACTATGGAAATTTAATTTGTCATATATATACTAATGGTTGTCGGTTTGTGCATTATATATACAAAATTATATTATCATTTTTGGTGACGTTTTATGGCTTTTTTAGCTTTTGTTTTTGTAATGAACCTCCTAAAAGATATAATGGTGAGGAAATTTACATTTTTTTTTAACATACTAGAATTATTCATATCCAATGTCACATTTTTACTTGGTGAAAACTCGGGTTAATCTGGGAATAACCTATACCAAGACGAGAGAAATTGACATCCCTCTTGTTAATATACTGAGGAGATGTTGGAGCCTCACTTGGAGGAATCGGTTGATATAACTCAAATCTAATGTAAGCTCGACGGACTTCGTCCTATTGATTTGAAGGGTAATCTCAAATAGATTTTCGAAGTCCCGAATCACACTCTAAAGAAGAAGCATCAAACTCCTTTGTTTCTACTCTCGGCATCTTACGAGGACGTTCAAGAACTTGAGAAGACTTGATATCTCGTTCAGGATCTTGGAATTGATAAGACCTGATATCTCATTCAGGAGCTTGGGAAGACTTAATATTGCATTTAGGAGCTTGGGAAGATTCGATATTTGATTTTTCTCCACTAATAACAGAAGGTTGAGGAACCGATTAATCATTATTGCTTTATGACACCCTTTTCTTAAAACAAAGATTCGACATTTTTATTGACCATAATTTAATCGAAAAACTTGAAGATTGTAATAATATATTAAACAACAACATATAAGGAAAAAGAAAAAAATAATAAGTCAAATAAATAAATAACATTATTTATGCAAAAATATTTACCGAGAGGTCTTCTGTGTAAGGAGTCGAGAGGAAGATAATTTGTAATTTTTTTACTTTGTGCTTTCAATCTCGGTATCAAATTCATTTCTTTTTCTCTCGATAGTATTGACACCTTACCATAGGAAGATAATTCATTAGCAAGACATATAAATCAAAATACAAAAAAAAGTCACTAGTCTAATATGTATGGGTATGAGTTAAATCAATTAATTCTGGAATTTGGCTTTAAAGTCTATATTGACTTTAAAGCATATATTCGGCTAAAAGAGATGAATGTTATACAATGTAAACATCAAATCCACAATACAATGATACATGATAATTTATATATATAATTTAAAAATCTGAAAATTTTAATGTACCCCCGCGTACCCCTGGATCCATCCTGATCACGCTCATCCCTATCATAGAGGCTACTTGGTTCATTGATGATTATTGGCCTCCTAGTATGATAGGAGGGGATATTAATATTTTAAAATTTAAGGGGTGAAGCCATAATTTATTATTAGGAGGTGAATATAAAAGTTTAAAAATTCGGGTCAAACTTAAAAAAATTATTTAAAAATGAATTCTGAGATTGGTTGAAATAATTTAATGATATCGTATTGAATGACCTCATTTTGATTTGTGATGCGTCTAAAATGCAAGTTAGGAATATCAAATGGGTCTTGCCTTCGCCTTGAAACTGAACCTTTTTAGAATCAATGTGGAGAATTCTGAGATTCAGAGATGGGCTGCCTGCATCCCATATAATTCAATACCACAGTTACAATTTACAACTTATAATTTAAAAATAAATAATTATTTCAGAATTATTTTAAAAAAAATAAACTCATACCGAAAGTTTAAATATTGAATTAATGTCTTGTTTGGTAAATTAAAAATTTAAGTATTGAAAAGTTAAATACGGAAAATTTAATTGCTAAATTTAAGTTACAAAATATATTTAATATATTACTTAAAATTTATTACTGAATATTATTGGACTTTTTGATAAAGGTAAATTGTAAAGTTATGAAACAAAATATTTTACATTTTATCCTTAATTTTTAAACATTTTATGTGATTTTAAATAAAAACTTTAAATATAAAAAAGTAAATATTATGTCAAATCCGAGTTCAAGCTCTAAAGAGAAAATAAAAAATTTAAATGATTTGATTTGTTAATTTTCTCTCTTAAATTAATCCTAAAATTTTGATAGATTTGTGATGCTCGCCCTCCTACCTATGGTTGCCATCAATGAGATCAAAACTTTCGAACAAGTTTTAGCTATTGAATCTGTTTTTTATCTTCCTCAAATCTACTCAATAAAATAAAAGGAGGAAAAGAAATTTAAAAAAAAATGGACAATATTTATATTGGGAAAAAAGAAAAAAAACGTAGTCTTTGACCTAACCACAAATCTCAATCGCAAGCACAACTTCAAACGTAATAAATTTGTTCTAGAAAATAACTTAAAGATATTGATTTTTATTCTTTTCAATCATAGAATGTAACCTTTGACTCAACCAGAACATGACGATTGTTAACATTGGAAAAAAAAAGGAAAAGTTGAATCTACTTAAGTTTTCATATTTTTTGTTTAAATTATTTTATTTATAAAACTATTATTTTAATAAATAAATATCATGTTAGGAAATGAGAAAATAAATATATTTTGATAATTTTGTATGTATTTTTTTTTATAAAATGTTATGTGTTTTTATTGAAAAATAATTATGGCATACCCAAGTGAAAATAATTATATAACATATTTATTAAGAATTCACTTATAAGCCAAATCTTATTTTAGTTGAAATGGAAAAGTTGGGAGAGTACATTTTTGGTGTTTTGGGTTCAGATCTCATCGTAAACTTAAATGTTTCTATATTTATTTAAAAGACAAAAGTATCATTGAATTAACAATTATTAAAGTATCCTTGAATTAACAATTATTATTTTGTTAAAATAAGGGCATTTTGGCAATTTAATAATTGAGTTGGGACTCAGTTATGAAAATTATAAAAATATCCTTTCGTAATAAAATAAGTCGTATTATTCAAGGGTATTTTAATCTTCTACTTTTAAAAAAAAAACAATAAAATTTTTGAATATGATTGAATTTGAACCTCTACTATCTTTATCAATAACATATAATCTTTACCATTGAACCAAAGCTTTATTTAATATAATATTTTCATTTTAATTGTATTATGCATATTTTATTACCTCAATTAATTGTATATATTGATCATTTAATTATATATACATTATATGTTATTTTTAAATATAAATTCATGTTCTAAATAAGTGGTTTCCACATGCATACGTGTGTGATAGAATTTTTAGTGATGTATTTAAGTGTTTAATTTTCATTTTACTCACAATTTAATCTTTTTTTTTCATTTTAATATTGTACATATTTCATATGTTATTATTTATTTATATTATTTTTAAACACCCCTCTATGTTCTAAGTAGGTAATTATCACATACATACGTATGTGATAGAATTTTTAGTATTAATAATGTTGATTGAGTAGGTGTCAAAAGTTAACTCAATATCGACTAAAAATTAATGACAACATCATGATAAAGAATTATACTCATTAATAATATTAATTAATTGCTAAGTGGCATAAATGTGGCCTGTCACGTGAATGTTGTATTACAATTTACAAGTTATAAATTAAAATAAATAATAATTTGATTTTATAAGAGTTGTTGGTAGGCTCTAAAATTGAGTATCTAAAGTCTAAATATTGAATTAAGGTCTTATTTGATAAATTCAAAAATTAAGTAATGAAAAGTTAAGTACGGGATATTTAATTGCTAAATTCAAGTTATAAAATATATTTGGTATATTACTTAAAATTTATTACTAAATATTATTGGATTGTTTGATAAAGGTAAGTTACGAATTTTTTTTATATTTTTATCTTTAATTTTTAAACATTTTATGTGATTTTAAATGAAGTCAAGATTTTAATGACTTTAAATATAAATATGATATATTTTTAATAAATTCCATGCTTTTAAATATAAAATATAAAAAATAAATATTATATCAAGAATAATGTCAAGCTCTTAAAAGAAAATAAAAAATTTAAATGATTTGATTTGTTAATTTTCTCTCTTAAATTAATCATAAAATTTTGATAGATTTGTGAAGCTGGCCCTCCTCCCTATGGTTGCACTCAATAAGATCAAAACTTTTGAACAAGCTTTACCTGTTGAATCTGTTTTTTATCCTGCTCAAATCTACTCAATCAAATAAAAGGAGGAAGAGAAATTAAAAGAAAAAGAAGAATGTTTAGAAGAAATTGAGGAGGTTAGCATTCAACAATGCATTTCAAGTGCCGTTCAAATACCACAGTCATGTCACGTCGCTTACCTTTTATCATGCACCCTCGACTGTGGTATATTAACTATGGGTTTTGCCATTTCTTTACGTTTTTGCATACGACTACTTCTTAGAATTTTGATGATAGAAATTTGTTTTCCGGTGGCTCATAGGAAGGTAGTTGAGTTCTTATTCATCTTTTTGGGTTTTACATTATATCCTTTACATGTTGTTTTTGTTTTGATCAGACAACCACTACAGCAAAACAGACTTTTAGCGGCGTTTTTTTTTGGCCTTTAGCGGCGTTTTTAAGCGCCACTAAAAGTGTTTGCGGCGCTTTGGTAAGCGCCACAAAAAACGCCGCTAATACAACCGCTGCAAAAAATTGCGGCGTTTATGTGCAAAAAACGCCGCTAAAGACCATGATTTTTAGCGGCGTTTTTATTAAAAACATAAACCCCTAACCCCTAACCATTAACCCTTAAACCCATGAAACCCTAAACTTTAACCCACAAACTATACACCATAATCCCTAAACATTTAAAATAGAAACTCCTAAACCTTACACCCTAAATTATATATGCTAAACCATAAACCCTAAACTATAATGATAATTAATTTAATATATTAAAATTAATATATCTATTTTACAATTATGTAATAAATTATTTAATATATAAATTAAAAGAGACTAATTACTCTAAACCTTAAACCTCTATCTTATATCTCATAAACCCTAAATGATCATACAACATAAACCCCTAACCCCTAACCCATAACCCTTAACCATTAACCCTAAGCTTTAAATCATAAACTATACACCATAATTCCTAAACATTTAAAATAGAAACTCTTAAACCTTACACCCTAAATTTTATATGCTAAATCATAAACCCTAAACTATAATGATAATTAATTTAATATATTAAAATTAATATATACTCAGACTTTTAGTGGCATTTTTCCAGAAGCGCCGCTAAAGATCAGACTTTTAGCGGCGTTTTTCCAGAAGCGCCGCTAAAGATCAGACTTTTAGCGGCGTTTTTCCAAAAGCGCCGCTAAAGCTCAGACTTTTAGCGGCGTTTTACAAAAAAACGCCGCTATTTATCCTTTTTAGCGGCGTTTTCAAAATAAACGCCGCTATTGCTCATTTTTTTGCGGCGTTTTCCTTAAAACGCCGCTAATGTATAATATTAGCGGCGTTTTCCTTTAAAACGCCACTAAAAACACCGCTAAAAGTCTGTTTTGGTGTAGTGAACTTAAATATCTGGTATTTCCTATATAAGGCTTAGGAACTATGAAAAATATAAATTTAGTTTATTAAAGGATTTGGTAGAGTTACCTAACCTATTGTAATTTAAATTTTTTTAGATAAATTTCACTTAAATTTAAAAGACAACTTAATACGATATAATACGAACATGTGTGAAACTTGGAAATAGAATTAAGTATGACAAAATTTTTGTGCATCTATAAAAAGAAAATAGATTGAAGGGGGATTATATTCATATGGAAAGGGTATTGTGGATTAGATTAATGATACATGGGGTTTGTTGATGGCATGTTACATTGTTGTACAGGTTTTTCAATGAAGGGAAAAAAGGCTAAAAACATCTCTTTGATTATAACATTGAAGAATAATCTTATAGTGATTCATGGTTATTATGAACTTATGAGCTTTAGGATGCACAACTTGTTGGAGAAAAGAAAAAGAGAAGGAAATATTAGAAGGCTAGTGTGGGTAAGATGAGAAAAAATGATGGATGAGTGGGCATACAAGGTAAGTCTAGATAGTGTGAGCTGTAGCATATTTCCCTGCTCTTGCAGTGATTGTTTGGTTTGCTTCTAATTCTACCGTATTGAGAATTAAACATGTGCTTGAATTGGTTAAGTTACTGGATTTTGATTGATTCATTTAGATCAATTGAATAAAAATTAAAAAATTGGTTCAATTGTTCGGTTTTCAAGTTAATTAGTCGAATTTTTTTTCCAGTTCGATACCTTTATTAGTTTCGGTCTAATCGGTCTAATCAATTAATCTAATCTAACTTAAGTTTTTACGATTTTTTATAATTTTATAATTTATATCAATTTTAATACTTTTTTATTTTTTTATGATTTTTATAGAATTTTAATATGTTTTTATAATATTTTAAATATTTTGGTTACTTTTATAATTTGTTAGGTTTTTTATATCTTTTACAATTCTTATAAATTTTTATAAGTTTATATCAATTTTCATATTTTTTTAATATTTAATATTTAATATTTAATAATTTTCTTTTTTTATGATTTTTAAGGGAAAATATTAGATTAAAGTAGAAGTTGACACATGTCATCATATGATTGGTCACTCAATTTATTTTAATGATCAACGTGGTCAATGACGGAACTAACGGCTTAGTTGATTATTTTAATTAATGGAAAAGACTTAATAAGATACAAATTTAATACAAGAGATTAATTGATTTTTTTATATTTTTAAAGATTTTTTTATATATAATCCAATGATTTATTATAAATGAAATGGAATTCCTTTTTTTTTAATAGAAAAAAACACCATTGATTTTAAAAAAAAAAATCCTATTCATCCACAAATACAAAGAAGTACAAACTAAATTATAATATATAGTTATTATAATTGAAATGCATAATAATTTTTTTGGCCCTTCAACTTTAAAAAAATATTATTTTAGCTCTTTATTTAATTTTTTGCCTTTTTTAGTCCTTAAACTTGTATTTTTTTTGTCAAATCACCTCAAAATTGATGAAAAAGTTAACGTTTGGTACATCTTAAATTATCTGAAGATATTCTTTATTCTTTCAAGGGAAGATTGATTGTAATTGAAATGGTATGTTAGCAAGTCTCAATTACTTATATATTGAATAGACTTGTATAGGCTTAATACATAATTTGATACTTGAGTTTGACATTTTTTTTTTCTAATGTGGTACTTGTGTTTGACAAAATTTATACGTTTTGGTATATGAAAGTAACATTATTAATTTTTTTAGGGTTTAATTTGTGTTTTAGAGTTGATTTGCTGAAAAAATTATAATTAGCTAATAATATTAGCCATTAACTTTCATCAAATCAACCCTAAAACCCAAATTAAATAACATTCATCGGACTGTATTTGATAAATTAAACATAAAATTAAAAAAATTCACAATTAACACTAAATTCATTCTCTTAATAAAATAATTAAAAATTCAAACCTAATAATATTAGAAACCTTTCATCAAATCAACCCTAAAATTCAAATTAAAGACTAAAATGTTAAATATGTTACCTTTGAATATTAAAATATATAAATTTTCTCGAACATAAATATCAAAATGAAAAATACATATACTAAATTAGACAAAAAAAAAATACAAATAACACGTTAAACTTGAATATCAAATAATATATTACAAGTAAGCTTTTAAATTTTTTGTAAATCAGCTTTACAATTCTCTGATATTCACTGTTTTCATAGTGAAGTTCTTTATTATTATGATTTTTATGTGCTCCAAAATTTGTGGCAAGTTGAGATTCTATCAGTTGGATTTAGGTACTATAGTGCTTAGACATGTTCAATAGGTTTTGCGAATTGAAGCACAGTGGTTGGTTAGATATGTGTAACAGCCCGGCTTAACCCCTAGTTGGAACAGTGGTTTCAGGACCACAAATCCGAGGTCGAAAAAATATTTTAATATTATTTTTGGTGTTTATAATATGTGATTGAGCATGTGTGAAAGTTCTGTGTGAAAATTTTATTGATTGAGTGCTTAATTAGCAAAAAGGACTTAATCGCATAAAATGTAAAAGCTGTGTGCTAATTGTTAAAGTGCTAATTTGGCATGGCTTATTAAAGTGAGAGTCCTTATGTTGTTAATAAACCATTGGAATATTTGATGGACAAAAATGGGCTTTAGTTGGTGGAAATTTAAATGAAATAATAAAGGGCAAAATGGTAAAATAATTATTAATGTTAATATAGTAAAACAAAAAGGAATTAAAAGCCATTATCATCTTGGTTATTGCCAAAAGTTGAAGAAAGAAGAAGGGTTTGAAGTTTTGTGATGTTCGGCTATGGTCTAGCTTGATTAAGGTATGTTTCAAGCTCGGTTTTTGATGATTTTTACGTTTTTGTGATCATTGCTTAGTGTACTATCAAATCCATGCTTTAATTTTTGAGTTTGATGGCGATTTTGAGATATACCATTGATGAATGTTTGAGCTTTGTGATAGTTGATGATGAAATATGAAAGATAGATGGAAGATTAACACATTTTCTGTTTGAATTTCTAGTGAAATTGAGTAATTTAGGCTTAATTGTGAAAATGAGAAATATGAGGACCAAAATGTGAAATAAATAAAATGTATGGGCTTGTATGAGCATAGTGAAAATTTGGCTAAGCATATGTGAATGGAAATTTTGTGATTTTGTGAAATAGGGACTAAAGTGTCAAAATGTGAAAATGTGAAGGTTATTTTGTAAATGCCCTAAATATGTGTGTTTGGACTAAATTGAATGAATTAGTAATTGAATGAGCTAAATTTGAATATGTATAGACCAAGAAAGGGGAGATTTGGATCGAGATCGAGGCAAAGACAAAGTACTCGATTAATCAGCTAGTTTCGGTATTTCGACGTTCGAGGTAAGTTCGAATATAGTACAAGTTGATAAATTATTATCTATGTGATGTGAATTGAATGGTAGACATTGAATTAGAAATGTATTATAAGAAATTGAGAAAGGAGGCACTAAGTGTGCGTAATTGAATTGAGACAGAGTTGAATGGCACTGTGTATGCGAAGTATTGGAAGCTTCGGCTTTCTTGATTGTACTGTGTGTGCGATACCGAATTAGGTTCAGTTTTATATTGAGGCACTAAGTGTGCGATGTTAATTAAGCTTCGGCTATGTTATGGGCACTAAGTGTGCGATTGAGTTGAAAAGATATCGAGCAGTGAATGAGACATGGTATCGAGCATCGAATAGCAAGTACGTATGCTAACTAAGTGTTGGCAAATGTATGTTTGAACCTATGTGGTTGATAATAGTTCAAAGATTGAATGAATGGATATTTGAGCATATGGTTAAGGATGATAATATGCTTAATTGTGTATCTATCTATGTGATGGTTTAATTGTATATTAATGTTGCATTATTGAGTGTGATGTATTATATTACGAACTTACTAAGCTTTGAAAGCTTACTGTGTGATTTGTTTCTCTGTTTTACAATGTCAGTAAAGCTAGCTCAGATTTGGGGATAGTCAGCATCTCTATCACACTATCAGCTATCTATTTCGGTACTTTTGAAAAGATGTGTATAAATATGGTATATGGCATGTATAGGCTAGTTAATGTGTCATGTTTTGTAATGTGCAATCTTTGCCATGTGATATGGCTTAAAGGTTGAATAATGTTAGTATGTATGTGTAGAAATATGTGAGTGATAAATATGGTATGCTTCTTGTTTAAATGGTTGATGAAAATTGTGTTTTGAATGTGAATTATGGTAAGGTTTATATGGTGCTTAACCTATAAGAGTTGAGATGTGAAATTGGGTGTCTTGGTTGGATTTATTTGAGTAGAAAATGAGTGTGGAAGTAAATGATTTAGATGATGATTAAATGGTGCATATATTGGTATGATTGGTTGCCATTTGTGGTATAAATGTATGTGAAATGAGACTTGTAAGTGAACTCAAGTGTGGGTGACAGATTTGGCCTTGAAAATGGCCTATAATTGCCCACACGGTTGAGTACACGGACGTGTGGCTCGACCGTGTTCTTCAAGGTTGTAATTTGATTAAATCAGACTCAACCATGGGCAAGACACACGAGCGTGTGGCTGGCCATGTGGATCAAGTCAGTAGCGACCACGGGCTGGACACACGGGCGTGTGACTGGCCGTGTGGTGCAAGTCAGTGTTGACCATGGGTGAGGCACACGGACGTGTCTCAGGCCATATGGACAAGTCAGTAGGTATGCCCTATTTTGCCACAGCTTGGACACATAGGCGTGTCCGAGGTCGTGTGAGGCACATGACCTACCCACACGGGCGTGTGACCTCTATAACTTAGAAAAATGTTTGAATTTCAGAAATTTTTGTATGTGTTCGGTTTAGTCCTGGCCCTATTTTAAAGCATGTTGAAGGTCTCGTTTACCTATATAAGGGATTATATGATTGTAAATTGACATGTTTGGTTGTGAAATGATATGAAATGTTCGGAATGGATTAGTAATGCCTCTTAACCCTAATCCGGCGATAGTTACGGGTTAGGGGTGTTACAATATGTACCTTGTAATGCCCCAAATTTTAAATATTTGACTGTTGGGTTCTATTGTAATTAATTTTTTGTATCTGTGGCTATGTGCTCTTTATATGTGTTTGAGGTTAGGGGTTCAAGTTGCGCCTTTAGAAAGTTTCGTTATTTTATTCTAAACTAACCTCTACTCTTGAACTATTAACTTGAGTTTAATTCTGCACAGTATATCCTCTGGACTTATGTTTGAGTCTCTGCGTCAAGGAAATATTTTGCTGCCTAGTGAATTTTAAAATTAGTTTCACGTTAGTTATTTTCTTCTTCCTTTCTTATCTTTTCTTTCTTTTCTTTCCTTGTTCTTTTTCTTTTTGCTTGTTTTCGTAACTGTATCAGACCAAATTAAGAATTCTAGGTTGTTGTTGCATCGATCGAGAGGTAAATTTGTAAGTTTGTCGTTGAATTTTTGTTAACTCTCGCTATTATTTGTTTCTGTCAAACGTAGATTTTCTGATTATTTCGCCGAATTCTTTATCTATATGTTCGATTGTGGTTCTCTAGTGGATAATGTTTCCCCCAACATCTGCAACTCGTGATTTAGTTGTCCTGTGCAAAGGTATTATTGTTGTTCAATTGGAAGTTTGTGTCGAAATCTTCGACAAGTTTTGGTTTTGTGCTTTAATCAAGCGTTTGTTGAGTTAATTGAATGATTGAATATTGTTTTTAGGTTGTGGGAGTCTTGGGATTGCCCTTGCACCGACGCTACATCAGGTGGGTACCGAAAACTTTTCTTCTTCGAGTTTTAGTTGTCGGAAAATGGGACTATCGATTCCACACGATCGTGTGCCAGGCCGTGTAACTCACTGTTTATGAATTAGAGATACACAGGCTAGGGACACGGGCGTGTGTCCAGACCGTGTGTGGGAATTTTTAGTGCAGGGTTCACACGGGTTAAGAAACGGTCGTGTGCCTAGGTTATGTAACTCACTGTTTGCGAATTAGAACCATACGGGCAGGAGACGCGGGTGTGTGTCAGGTCGTGTAGAGCCACACGGGCCAGCTATCCAGGCCGTATGAAACCACATGGACGTGTGGACCAAAAATATGAAATTTTTCTCTTGGGCTACAAGCGTCGTTTAAAACGAATGTAAGCCTTATGTGGGGCCCGTATGATCTGCCTTAAACTATATAAATTGTTATTTTGTGATCTAAGACTAAATACTAGAAATCTGTATGTGTGTACTGCGTATAATGTCTGTTAATAATATTAATTATTCTGTACGAACATGAAATGTATCTGAACAGTCGTGTATGCCTTTATATTAGCTAATATTTGATATTTGCATCTGCATTGGGTGGGAATTGAGCAAATGAGGAAGTATCATGTTCTGAGACAGTGGCTAAATCATTAGTATCTGTATTCTGATCCGATTGCCAGTATGCAATTATCAGAATGTGTCATACAAACCCTGTGTGTTGCGTAGGGCTGGATAGGTATTCAATACCCTATTTGGTGTGTTGGGTTGATCGAAGATGGTGTGTAACAGTGGGGAATAGGAAAACATCTATTCTGATCTGCTCTATATCTGAGAATAATCTAGCTTACTATCTGTCTGAACTGTTCTGTTCTGTTAAACTAAATGATTTACCTATTTGATCTATTTTTGTTTTGAACTCGAATTTGAGACTTTACTGATTCTAACCTAAATCTATTTGAACATATAATTATATCTTTATAAGATCATTAATTCATTTCTTCTGTTGACGGAATTACAGTTAACTCACAGACTTGATCGGTCGGTAGATCGGGAGCTCAGTCATACTATTTATCTGCTTTATTATTATTATTATTATTATTATTATTATTATTATTGTCGTAACCATTTTTGACAAAACGGGAATCGACTTGGCGTTTTGAAAACGAAAAAACGGGAGTCGCCACCGATCTTTTATTAGGTGTGATCGGGTCACCTTTGTTTTAATAAAACATTTTAATTTACTAAAACAATATTTTTTTGTTCTACGAAATTTGAGAAAACGGGTTCGGGAGTCGGTTACGTGCGAGGAAGGGTTAGCACCCTCGTCACGCCCAAAATTGGTACCAAATTGATTAATTAATGTCCCAATGTCGAAAGTTTGAAAATTTTAAAAGAATTTAAAAATTTGATCTCTTTTGGAAACATTTGAATTTTCTCGAATTGAATATTAAGATTTTCTCGCTCCGAAGGAATAAAATATCACATCCAGTACGTTAGGACACGATAATTTGAATCCTCAAATTCAAGATCATCTCATAATTCCCGAGTCTCATGCGTTAAAAATATCAAAAGGATATTCAAATATTTAGCCAAACGAAAGAACCGAAACCCAACACATAGGGCACGACTTCTCGAGTTCCCAAACATAGAACATTTCCTTAATTTTAAAAAACTTTTGCTTTTGGGTAAAATTGATAAACGTATTTGAAAATTATATATGTTTGGTAATTTGGACTTTAAAGAAACCTTATTTAAATCGTGAATGGGGTTGTGCTCGACGAATAACGGTAATGTAACACGAGTTGGGCACAATGATAATATAATACGTGTAATATATAACATTAGTATCGTTAATCTAAAATATTAATATGCATGAATAATAATAACAATATGAAACCCGGATAATGTGCTAAAACGAATGTTACAAATAAATTAATGATAATGGTAAAAACGATAATATGGAGAGTGATAAGATGAAAGTAATATATTAATAATAATAATAGCTTAAATAATAATAACTCATTAATAAAGAATAATGATAGTAATAATAAAAAGAATAAATATATAGTAATAAATTGGGTGGTAGTAAAATAATAGTAATAGCAAACATGATAGTGATAACAACGATAGTAATGATTAAGATGAAATAATAGTGATAAATAATAAGAATAAAATAATGGTAATAAGTGACAAAGAATAATACATTACTAATATCAATAACAATGCAGGTAATAATAATAAGGTGACAAACGTAGTAATAATAATCAAGTGCAAAAGGACAACAATAATGCAATGATAGTAGTGGAAAATATAATAAATAATAATAGAAAGGGAATAAGACATAAAAATATGATGATAATGTTGCTGTTAATAATAATATTATTATAATTTTAAAAATAAACGAAGAAGGACCAAGTTGAAATCAGAATAAAATTGAGGGGTTGAAATCATAATAAATAAAATAAAAGGTGTGGACTTAAATAGGACGCGCGCAGAGGAAAGAGGACCAGGCGAGAAATTTTCCAGGCTCTGATTCGCAGCGTTTAGTGCCAAGCTAAATTGGAATGTTGCGTGAATTCAGGGCAAGATTGAAAATTTAAAAAAAGGTACGGTTGGACACAATTAAAGAGCGGAACAAAAAGGGAGGGCCCATAGTGACAATTTCCCATAAAAGGGATATGTACAGCTTCTTGAAGCCTAAAAGGCGCCGTTTACATCCATTCATTTAATATCATTTTTATTTCCTTTCTTCAAAACAAACAGAGACCTCCTCTCCCCCATTGTTTCCTCTGATAGGGTTCAAACCCAAATCTCATGCCGTCTCGCACCACCACCATCCGGCGGCCACCAACGCGCGAGAGGGAGATGGGATCCTTGCCTCGTTCGAAGACGCGTTCGAAGGTTCCGGCTTCAAATCCCCGCAAAGGTTGAAACCAGGAATCCCTTTGCCCCCTTTTAGCCCGATTTCGAGAATAAGGGAGAGACCACTGGCGATGAGGTCACGGAATGATTTCGGTGAGATCTTCCCCCCTTTTATTCTTGTTTTTATTTTTTATTTATAAAAGAAACTAACAAAATAAGAAATGATGGAAATAAGATAACCGATAAAACAAACAGTGAACAACACTCAGAAAATGGAAAGTAAAATCAACCTTCAAAATTTCTTTCTTTCGATTGCTCTCTTAATTTGCTTTTTGATTCCTCTTTTATTTTGTAGTATCCGGGTATTCATAAAAAAAAGCCCCCCTTACAAATGTTTAGCTTCGGTTTTTATAACCGATCTTTACAGGTTTTTTTGTTTTTATTATTGCTTTGCTTTCTTTGTCGCCTGTCATTTTCCTCTCGTTGGTCGCGTTTCTTTGCAGGTGATGGGCACGGCGTGCGGGTGTTGACCGAGGAGAGGCGTGGTAGGCGATGGCCAACGGCAGATGCGGCCAGTGGGGTTGTCAGAAGACGCACTTAGGTTTTTTGCTCTTGTTTTTCTGATTGGGCTGGTTAGTTAATGGGTCAGGTTAATGGGTTTCAATTTGGGTCGGTTTAATTGGGTCATTAACTTTGGACTGTTAATGTATTAAAAATGGGCCTGTATTTGGGGTTAATGTTGTTTTGAGACTTTTTTGTAAATGGACACTGTAATTGGGCTTCGTTTTTTGTAATGGACTTTGGACTTTATTGGTTATTGGACCTTTTGTTTTGTTTATTTGATTATTATTTCTTGTGCTTAAACGGGCTGTTTAGGATTGGGCTTTAATTTGGGTTTGGCATTTTGGGTTAATTGGTTTAATGGGTTTTGTACTTGTTGGGTTTTAATGGTTTTAGGCCTTGGTTTGGCATTTTGGGTTAATTGGTTATTACAATTATTATTATTACCATTGGCTCATTTCCAGTAGCTTCAAGACATATGATGGTTAAGATCCTAGTTTTTGTACTACGTGTTATGTTTGTTAAACTCTGGTTTACTTTGGAAAGACTTTTAACTAAGATTCAAAAGTTATGTTTTGTGTGAGTTTTGATGTAACTCTCTAGACATGGCTTTGTCATCTAGGCCGGGTATGAGATATTACATTCTTAGAGAAGATAATCAAGTCATTGATTACTTAGCTTAATTGATTTTAAGCTGGAAGACAAGTCCACGTGTGTTTGATGATGTCCTTAATGAAATTGTAGGAACCCAATATCACGAAAAAGCTAGTGGTGCTTGTAAAGCTAAATGTGTGCATCTTTTAGTAGGAAAAAAAGAAAGAAAGAAATCCTGCTCGTGCCAAACTTGTAACGGAACATCAACCCAAAAAGCTTGCTTTCTTTAAATATATTAAAATATAAAATTTTATTCACGATAAAAAATTAATTTTTTGCGTTAAGTAAATAAGAATAAATATTAAGTATAAATCTAAAATTAAAAGCAAATAAAAGAATGAACAAAAGTACTCAAACCTAAAAAAAGACAAGTACTCAAAATTAAATGAAATTATAATTGACTACAAAAGGCTTAAAAACTAAGATATTAAAAAATAAATTAATTCATTTAAATAAAAACAATATTTTTCATCTGATTTATTTCAAAATAAATATTTTTTATTAATAATTTATTTAAATATAAATTAAAAGTGAAGCTTATTTTACTATAAATTAAAAGTTAAAAGATTTATTTTAAATATTTAAATGTAAAAAATTATCTAAATAAATCAGAAAATTTCAATTAACTTTTAATTATTTTAGGCTTGAATAATATACCATTTGTTACATGTATTCGATGTCAATGATTAATTTTGTACCTAATTTTTTTTTCTTAATTTGGTACATGAGTTTGGCTTCGATGTTTAATTTGTTACCTAGACTAAAGGATATTATGTGATCTAATGAATATTTGACTCGTATGCTCTAGTAAAAAGACATAGGTACTTAATTGGGACAAAAAATTTAAATACTAAATTGAATATTGAAGCTAAACTTATATACTTAATTAAGACACACAAAAAGAAAACTCAAAGTTTTAAATTTAAAAATCTTTGGTACCAAATTCAACGTTATAAAAGTGAAACAAAAGAATTCGGGTAACAAATTAAACATTGAATCCAATTAGATTAACCCAAAATTAGATTTAGGAACCAAAATCAATTAAGAGCGAGGTAGTCGGTACTATACCGATACCAATCATATGGACTAGTGTCACGGGCCGCGTAAAGGAACCCGCAATTGAGACGCATATTTCAAACCCTTCGTGTTCACTTGGGATTATTCGGCCCAACATGATTAATTCATTGTTTGAAAGAGACTTAAGGCCCGTCTACTTGAATTCTAGTTGAATTATGAACACTTCAGTAACTTGTATTTTACTAGGATAATTATATTAAATGATAAAAATATATAGAGTTTAAATCCTTTAAGGCTCTTGTGATAGGCACTAATCCCAGCAATTGGTATAATCTCATCTATACTGTTGGATCTGAGGGACCTTAACTATAAATAGAGCCTTCGCACTTCATTTGTAATCACTTTATCCTTGAGTTAAAAATATATTTGAGAGAATTTAAAAGCATTTACTCAAACACCTTGTGTGCATTATTTTTTGGCTTTTTTGGTTCTTTCGCTTTGAGTTTGCTTCTGTTTTATTTTGGTGCATTAGAAAATTTCTGTGAGAATTCTTATCTTCCGAGAGTTAAGCTAACTGAGGCAGATTTGAAGCTAACTTTTTACCTAAGACCGCATTATTTTCCAAACTAAAGTTCTAGTCTTGTGACACTAGTACGTACTGTTCCTGTTTTCAATCGGTACCAAGTCGTCTAGGTTCAATTTCGATGCATTTCAACTGTTTCAATGTGTTTCAGCCCGTTTTAGCCAATACTGACTTATATTGGTGGGTACCAATTCATATTAGTTGGTACACAATTTTGATATTAAGAAACTAAAAATTAGACTATAGATATAATATTTTTGCATGTAATTGAAATATATTTGCATATATCTATAATACATATAACTTATTAAGTGACTAACTATTAAACTATAAATATATATGTGAAAAAAAATTATAAACATCAATGAATCCAAAACAATATATCAAAATATATCGATATCCATGCGTACCAATATCAATAAAAAAGACACCTTAACGGATACAATAAGAGTTAGAAAAAACAAACTCAACCTATGCTAATAACTTCTAACTTTACAAAAAAAATAAAATTAAATCATTCATTTAAAAATAAACATATTTAACTCTGCTAACATGGCATTCATGTATGCTACGTCAATAATTAATTAAAATTTTAAAAATTTAAAAAGTTATTTAAAATTATTAATAATTATTATAAAAATTAAATAAAAATTATTTTTTTTGTAAAATTGGAAAATCAAATGTATTAAATAAATAGAGGTGAAAATAAAACTTCTGCTTTATTTCCAAACAATGTTGTCGGGTAACGCGTGGGACATTTTACACTTGCTTTCACTGGCTATTACCGGTAAACTTAGTCCCATCCCATCATTTCCTTTTTATGTTGTTCAAAGGGCAGAGAAAGACACGGTAGTCGTACGGTTGTAATTATTGCAACAATTGTTTTTCTTTCTCAAAAGTCTTTTCTTTCCCTCACTCTATAAATATCATATCTTCACACCATGCTTGTTTTTTCTTCTCTTTTTTTCATTTTCCTTCCTTTTTCTCTCCTTTTTGTTTTCCTTTTTTCCTTTCTCCGACCATTTTCCGGCCAAATATTCAGTAATTTTATCTCTGTTGGGCTTGCCTGAGATTTCATTTCTCCGACATCTTTGCTTTCTTAAAGGTTTGTTTTTCCTATCCTTATTATTATATGAATCTTTACTTTCTTTCTTTTTCCTTTTTTGGGAGGTGTTTCGGTGTTTTGGTTTGTTTCTTTAATGTTTTGGCTGACTATCAGATCTGGTTTTACTTTTCAGGTGACTTCATCTGTATTATTTCTTTTGTTTATTTGTTTTTCATACTCTTTGTTGGTTTTTCTGCAGCTTAATCTGTTTCCTTCAATTTTTCTTAATCTTGATTAATTTGTTTTCCTTTAGTAAAGTATAATGCTGTAAATTACTCAAAACATATTCATTAGTGTCCATTATCCTCAAATCCATATTAATGATGATTTTGTTGATTAAATTTGATTTTGTTCTCTGCACTGTGACAAAAAGGCAAATGATTGTTTCTTCTTTATAACATTTCAATGGGAAGGGGAAAAGGGTTTCCAAAACGCAAGGATCCTGATCTCATGCGAATCGACTTGAAACCTACACAAGTTTGCCACTAAGCCATTGGCGTGATTGGCGCAAATGATTGTTGAATGGATAACAAAGCAAGGCTTTTATTTCATCAACTTTTAGATATAGTCTTAGCATTTCAGTTCCTATATAAGAATGTTTCTTTGCTACTCTTGTATTGCTGTTATCTAAAATATTTTGGGATCTAATCCTTTTATCATCTCTTTTTTGAGCATAAGTCTCTTCTGAAACTTGAGAGTTGTATTTTTTGTGCAATTTAGACAAAGAAAATGGATGGGACTAAAGTGATGGGACTTAGAAATGTGAGCTCAATTTGTTCCCTCTCTGAAATGGATGATCATGATCTCTCACGCCTCCTTGATAAGCCGAGGCTTAACATAGAGAGGCAAAGATCATTTGATGAAAGGTCACTCAGTGAGCTCCCTATGATTCTCACAAGAGGGTGTTATGACAATTATGAGGGCATGCACTCGCCCTGCGGGAGGTCAGGTATTGATACTCCGGCTTCTTGGGATAGAAACTCCTTTGATCCGCACCCCATTGTGGCTGAAGCGTGGGAGGCTCTCAGGAGGACTTTGGTGTATTTTAGAGGCCAACCAGTTGGTACCATTGCTGCGTATGATCATGCTTCCGAGGAAGTTTTGAACTATGATCAGGTAAAGTTCTCATCAGATAGTGGGCATCCTTTTTAGGAGTATTGAAATTCTTGTTGCGTATTTATGAAATTATAAATTATGACATCTATTATTGAACACGATCATTTGTTAAGCATCCATCCTAAAATTAATCGGTCATAAATGGAAAGCTTTCCTGGATATAAGGTTATAAGAAACTCAGGCCTTAATTGAATGTGGGACAAGATCATTTAATGGTAAAAACCTTGGTCCAAGTTGAATAAATTTGACTACGTGAACTGAACGCCAAACATGAACAATTATTGAACTTTAAAATGAATTAGGAGTTCTGATTGTTAAAATGAGGTTTGGTAGGGAAAATGGGAAGATTAAGATAAATGATCACTGACATTTTTGTTTTTAAAATGTTTTTATTTAAGTTAAAGATTGAGGAAAATTCAAAATATCTGCAATTATGTTTAATGCCAAAAATCTATTACCATCTGGTGAGTTATGATATTGAAAATTTCTTGGACTGTTCATGTTTTAATAAATTGTTGATTTGTTCAGGTTTTTGTTAGAGATTTTGTACCTAGTGCTTTGGCTTTTCTGATGAATGGAGAGCCTGAGATAGTCAAGAACTTTCTCTTGAAGACTCTACAACTTCAAGGGTGGGAGAAAAAAGTAGATAGGTTCAAGCTAGGAGAAGGAGCAATGCCAGCTAGCTTCAAAGTTCTACATGACCCTGTACGTAAATTGGACACGATTATTGCTGATTTTGGAGAGAGTGCCATTGGAAGAGTTGCTCCAGTTGACTCTGGATTCTGGTGGATCATTCTGCTCCGTGCATACACAAAATCTACTGGGGATTTATCACTAGCTGAGAGGCCTGAGTGTCAAAAAGGGATGAGGCTTATACTTACTCTGTGTTTAGCAGAAGGATTTGATACATTTCCAACACTGCTTTGTGCTGATGGATGCTCTATGATCGATCGAAGAATGGTAACCCAGTCTTCACTTCTTAATCTTTCCCTCTATTTTGTGCATCTTTGTGTGCTTTCCTTTTCGTAAGTTTCCTTACCAGTCTTGTAGTTATTTTATGTGAGATATGCTAGGAAGTTGAGAAATAAAAAGTGTCTAAAAATTGGAATTTGGATAGATATGGATAATTAATGCAAAAAATAATGTACATCCAATTATTATTTATTGTTATTGCTGAATAGCAGATAGAATAGAGCAGTATGACATAAAGAAACATGCTCTTAATTGATAACCAATCTTGTAGAGGCTTGATAAGCCAATCGAGCAAGTGAATTTGGCATTATTTAATATCATATATATGATATGAATATATGTGTAAAATAGTCATAGTTTACCAATAATACATTGTTTGTCCCAAATGCTCTTTTGGCTTTGATTAACTATTAAGGAACAATGTTCTTTATGTTCTTCTATAGTGATGACCCAACCTTTGAGGTACGGTATGTTTTGGCCAATTGGGTGTTACAGTTTTTGTCATATCGTTACACTTAGGTCTCTATTTATATTCCTTAATTCATTACAAATTTCCAATATGGGATTTTGGGGTGTTAAATAGTCATCAAGGAAACAATTTGTATCTGGATTCTAAATTGTATTTGCCTATTGAAGATCGATCACCAAGTTATGCTTGTACTTCAGTACTAATTGTTGCATTCATGATTCCCTATAAATCTTTTTAGCTATTGTCTTCCCCTTTTTTTTATTGATAAATGGATCTTAACTGCATTCTTCAAATTTTCCTCTTACTTGATGACTTATGCTGATGAAAAATACTTAAGAAGTTAATTTGCTTTATGCCTCTGCATTAGTGCTTTATGAACTCCTTATTTTCTTTCTTTTCTGAATAGAAAATCAAACAGAGGTGTTGGAGATTGATATTTTTGTATTTATCGTCACCAGTCCTTCCCTTTATGGGACCAAGGAGTCTTAATTGCATGTTCCAATTATGATGTGAACTTATTTTACAGGATGTTTATGGTTATCCTATTGAAATTCAAGCGCTTTTCTATATGGCTCTGAGGTGTGCATTATCAATGCTGAAGCAAGATGCCGAAGGAAAAGATTGCATTGAAAGAATTGAGAAGCGTTTACATGCCTTGAGCTATCACATGCGTAGTTACTTTTGGCTTGACTTTCAACAACTAAATGATATTTACAGATATAAGACTGAGGAATACTCTCACACTGCAGTAAATAAGTTTAATGTTATTCCCGATTCTATCCCTGATTGGATATTTGATTTTATGCCAACACGTGGTGGCTACTTTATTGGGAATGTTAGTCCTGCAAGGATGGATTTCCGATGGTTTTGTTTAGGTAACTGTATAGCAATTTTATCTTCTCTTGCAACCCCAGAGCAATCAGTGGCTATTATGGATCTTATTGAAGCCCGTTGGGATGAACTTGTTGGAGAAATGCCTTTAAAAATAGCTTATCCTGCAATAGAAAAACATGAATGGCGAATTGTCACCGGTTGTGACCCTAAGAACACAAGATGGAGTTATCACAATGGAGGATCTTGGCCAGGTATTACCATCGTTCTCTAATCTATTATCTATCTTCACCATTATTGTGCTTTTGATCTTATAAGAACCGAAGTTATCTGTTTTATGGGTAACTCATGTTGTCTTATTGACAAAAAAAATTATTATTGTTTGTTATTAACTAGAAATTTATTGTTGGTATTTTGTTAAACTATGAAGCTGGTAGAAAGTAGTTGTTGCCATTTAGATGAGTGGGATTTATGTTGTTTCAACTCTTCTTTTTTCTTGAAGTATCTGTATTTGACGTTCAGCAGTCATGAAGTAGGAATCATGAGGCTACTGATGTATTAACATTTTCATCTGCATTTTTCCAACTGAAGATATTGCTGAGTTTATTATCACCTTTCTTATTAGAATTATTGGATGTTAGAATGTGACCGTTTGCAATTTTCCACAATTTCGTATATGCAGTGCTTTTGTGGTTGCTAACAGCTGCTTGCATCAAAACGGGAAGGCCACAAATTGCAAGGCAGGCAATTGATCTTGCGGAGACGCGTTTGTTGAAAGATGGCTGGCCAGAATATTATGACGGAAAACTTGGGAGATTTATCGGCAAACAAGCAAGGAAGTACCAGACATGGTCAATAGCTGGATATTTAGTGGCGAAAATGATGCTAGAGGATCCATCACACTTGGGGATGATCGCTTTGGAAGAGGACAAACAGAGGAAGCCAATGATAAAGAGATCATGTTCCTGGAATTGCTAAACACTCTAAACTGACAAAACAAAACGTGAATGAGTAGAGGGGACAAAACAGAATGAAGGTAAGAGGACCTTCAAATTTCATTATAACACTATTCTTTGGCATTTGCCTATTTAGGGTATGATCAAAAGTTTGATTTTTTGTGTATAGTAGCTGGTTTTTCTTTACATTTATAATAAAATGATACATTTTGCTGTTTCAGAGTCAGATTTTTAAGGCCGAAACGGCAAAGAAAATTTTGTCTATCTAAAAAAGAAATATGAATATAACACTGGATGTATCAACTTTTAATGTTTTGAGTTCTATCATGAAAATTTTGATTACGAACAATGGAGATTGCTACTTTGTTGTCCTAATACACCTTGTAATCCCCAACACTTGACAAACTCCATGAGCAACTGATCTAAATATCAGCCTCTGCACTACTTTAAACAACATTTTGCTTTGTACCATGCCAAGTGACCTATCTCCAACATACACTTCTCCAAGTTCCAATTTACTTTTAAAACTAGATTTCGTTTATAGTCCAAATTTGAATTAATGAAATTATTTGTTGGATAAAAATTAAATAAATACTGCATTCACATGTTCAAATTTGAATTTGTAAAAGAAAAAATAAGTTAAATATTTGTAATATTCGAATCCACGAATATTAAATCGTGTCTATAATTATTTATTAATTTGGGTTTAAACCGAAAGTATTAAAAGTTACTTGAAGCTTAAGAAACTTTATTCCTTAAAAGTTAAACATTAAGCTTGCAATTCTATTTATCTTTGATTGATTATTTTAAACTTGAATTATGAAATGTCGTGCTATCCTTCTGAAAAGTACTAAACCGTTGATTGTTGGATTACTTATAGAAAATCAAAATATTCAAAGTTGAAAATCGAAGCAAGCTTTTATAAAGAGTCATGACATCATGGTCTTCGTTTTCCAGTTAAATAAAAGCTAAAGATGTTAAAAAACAAATAAATAATAACATAAAATGGAACCATAGAAGAAAATCCCCGAAAGAAAGCTATTCATCAAATTCCAAATTTGTCCCTCCTTACATACGAGATGACGGTCTTTCCCCTTTTAAGTTTGTCCTAAATATTCAATTTTGAAGGCGGCTCCTTTGATTTATGGCTTATCATTTATCCCCCCTTCCAAGTTGTTGATGCCATCCTCAACCAATTTTTTGTAATTTTCTCTACTTTTTATTCCCTTTTTCAACATTAAGTTCGATATGTGTCTTCTATTTTCTCCGATTTGACTATTATAATTTGTTAAACTCTGCTATTAGTCCTTATGCTTTGTAAAAATTGTGAATTTAGTCTCTATAATTTAATTTGGTTATTTTTATGCCATGTGCTTTTTAAATTTTTAAATTTCAGTTATCACCATATGATAACTGTTAAATTCATTGAGTGAATTTTTTTTATTTATAAATTTGATGCGTCAAACATATTATTATATATTTGATGTTGTGTTGGCTTGTTATTTTCATACATTCCTCACTAAAAAAATATCAATTAATGGATTAACAATCTACAACAGTATGTATATTGCATAACTAGTAATTAAATTTAAACAAACAGCTTTAACATTCAAAAATTTGAAAAAGTACAGAGACTAAAATTGATTAAATTAAAGTACGAGGACTAAATTTAAAACATTTGTAAAGGACAAAGATTAATAGAAAATTTACAGCATTAGAATTATGATTATTATCATATGAAAAACCTGACGTCCAACCTTTAACAACTCCTAAGTTAATGTGGTGATTTCCAAATTCAAAAATATAAAAATAAAAATAGTGCTGATTTACCATCCACGTGGTTCAACTTGGTCTACAGTCAATTTTATAACAATTCTGAATTCCCAAAACTCACAAAATTTTTATTATGAAAAATATATCATCAAACAACATGTTTTAATTACAAAAGGATTGTAATATGAATGCGGACCATTAGGTGAATATTTGGATCAAAACTTCGTCTTTATGAAAAAAGTCAAATAAAGGAAGCTTCTATCGTATGACTTAATCAATAGCTTTCTTCCCCTGCTCTATATTAATTCTATTTTTCTCGAGGTTTATTTTAGAAATTAAATTTATATGGTTACCTTCCCTTAGAGGCTTGAATTGAAATGAATACATCATCAATGGCGGACCAACAGAAAATCCATCCCGTCCCAGACGTGGAAGCGCCGCCAGAAGCCTCCCCCAGTGCTCCCTTGGTTCCTCTAGGCACTTCTAAATCCGACACCGCTAACCCTGTCGAGCAACATCCACTCAACTCCCGGTCCCATGGCCCTTCTCCTGTTAAGCATTCGACAGCTCCCAAGAAAAGAAGAAGCTGTTGTTGCAGGTGCATGTGTTGGACGCTGTCTCTTCTCTTGCTTCTGATCGTCATTCTGGGGATTATCGTCGGCATCTTATTTCTTGTTTTCCGACCAAAGCTACCCAAGTATTCTATCGACGGCCTGCGGGTTACGCAGTTCGATCTCAGCTCAGCCAATTCCAGCTTATCTGCTAGCTTCGATGTTAACATCACTGCCAGAAACCCCAATAAAAGAATCGGAATATATTATGACGGAGGTAGTCATATAACCGTATGGTACAATGAAACCCAACTATGTGAAGGGGCGTTACCCAAATTCTACCAAGGTCATCGGAACACGACCGTGCTGGTATTGCCGATGACAGGGCAAGTCCAGAACGGTACCGTGTTGCTGACGGCACTGCAACAGCAGCAGCAGATGACGGGGAACATACCCTTGAGGCTGAGGGCTAAACAGACTGTGAGGGTTAAGCTTGGGAGCTTAAAGCTCATGAAAATGAAGTTCAGGATTAGGTGCCGCATTGTGGTGAATGCTTTATCTGCTAACAATGCCATCAGAATTTCCAGCAGTAGTTGCAGCTTTAGGCTTAGACTTTAGAGTTTATAACTACGGCCATGGGGGGTGGGATATAATATATCATTTATATTACTTGATCCACATTTTTTTGTTTATGTTCTTTAATATTGGTATTGCCATAAGAATGGAGGATTTTTATGAGGTTGTCCTCCATATTATAAAATAAAAACACTGGTTTGTTTGCACCTAGCTCTGTAATTTCTTATTTATTTCTAGACCTATATATTATACAATAGTTTTTTTGTTGAAGATCATAATAGTAATATCCTATTCTGTTCAAAATCCGAAATTTGGGAGTGATGACAAAAATATTAGATTCAGGAAACATTTTTTAAAAACAAAATTGTTGTTTTAAAATGGGTCAGAGCTTCGAATAGTATTGGCTAAATATTGAATGTTAAAGCCAAAATGATTTAAGAGAAAATAGATTCCGTTCCCAGGCTTGGATTTGTCCTCCTTGCCAAATAGATGCTACGAAGTGGCATCTTGTACTCTTTCAATTCACTTTTGCATATTCAAATATACTCGGCGGAACAAAATGATTGAACAACATAACCAACAGTATCATTTGACAGCAAGGACCATCTCCATTCATAGACCATCAACGCTGCAATCACCTTTATAGAAAACTTGGCAGCAGGTTGATTATTCTCGTCTCACTCCCACCTCCCACCGCGATCGCAGCGCATCATGTTGTAGGTATTATCCAAGCTGACACAGAAATAACTAACTGCACAGCCTGTAAAGCTATCACTCTCTAAAATGATCTTCCTAAATCCATTTGCCAAGCCATCCATTACTGACAGAAGCTCTGCTTTTAGCACCATTGCAGGCCCAACATTTCGACCAAAACAAGACCCCTGATTATCCCTATTGAAGTAGACCACCCCTTGCTGCTACACCTGAATTATTATCAACAGCAGCATTCTTGTTTAATTTAGTCCTCCCCTCTCGGTGGTAAACACCATCCCAACCCCTTGCTATGTCCTCTGCTTCCCCTTACATATCTCAAAAAGTCATTAAAACTTTGGACAAAATCAAAGCTGTTACAGGTTTTTTGCTCAATTAGCCTTACACACCTTTATTTCCATATTTTCCAGGTTACTATAACATAGTTTACCACGGCAGATCTCTAAACTCCAAATGAAATTGAGCATCCCAGCAGCCCTCCGAAATTGCAGATAAGTGTCGGCCAACAAAAAAATTACCCGAATGACTTCCTTTAAATTAAATAACATCCTCCTTCACGGGTCAATATCACAGGCGGAGGATCAAAACTGGTAACCAATGCGCAAAGAAAGTTCCATAGACTTCAACAAATGAATTAGGACTCATTTGGTTTGCTTAAACTGACACGATTTATGGAATATAAGCAAAAACCCATCTACTTGAATCCTGATTGAATTGAAACACTCCAGTAAATTGTATTTTATCAAAATAATTCTTGTAAATCCTAAAGTATAAGCATGTATAGAATTTAAATTCTGTAACTCTCTTATTGTGCAGATGAAAACTAATTTTAGCCGTTAATGTAAATCAGTCTGTACCATTAGATTCGAAGAGTTTAATTATAAATAGATGTCTCCCTTACTCAAACACTCAGTGTGCACCCACTTTTGTGGTTCGTGGTTTCTTCTTTTCCTGAGTTTACTTTCGTTTTATTTCAGTGCCTTCTCAATTTTTAGAGTTAGGCTGATTTAGTTCATTAGAATCGAAGAAATTGCATAAGATTGTACGGATTGCGAGATAAAAAGTCGTGACACACAGGCCAACCTACCTTCTTTAAAATGAAAAATTGCACTTTAGCCTTTCTAAAATCTGAAAATTTATAAATTAATATATTATAAAATTATATTTTATCCCCTAAAATGATAAAATTATGATTTAAATTTTTTAAAAATTATAAATTTACAAGCTTACAAGAGAAAAATGCATTTTGGCTCTCCTAAAAATTTAAAAGTTAATTTTGACAATTTCGACCCAGCACATCTTTCTCGAGGACATTATCTAAAACATTCGACTTCAATCTATTGGATTTGGGTTTTGGTGCGACTTATCTCAATCCTAAGTATGTAACTAATTATATGTATCATAGGCCGAGACTTTAGCTTCAATCACGTGCAGCTTTAGGCTTCTACCCTCTGCTTCTCTCAACCATCGCAACTCTCATAACCTTCACTCTCTGTTCCTTTACTTCCACGATGCGGACACTTAATTCACTCCTTTCTTTGCACTCTTGCATTGGAGGGGTTAGGACTTCTTCGATTGCACATTCTCCCTTGGAGGCCTCCGCCTTAGGACACCCTCGTGCTCCATGTTTTCCAACCAAATTAACAGCACTTTTCGTTGTTGTAGTAGTACTAGTAGTATTACTCACAAATGTTATTGAAGCTATGTCATTATCTGCAACAGGGGACTGAGCCTCAACGACTTCTTTGCAAGCACTGCCTCCAAGAGCCATTGCTACTCGAAATGTCCACTACTGCAATTATTTTATATTTATCTACTTTCAGAGGCTTCACTCTCTATTTCCCTGTAATAAAGGATGAAAAGTAGATGTCAAAAAAGGAAAACGAAAACTGAAAAATTCTCAATCTTGTTAATGAAACATTTAGCTACAGCAAAACTAAAGATGCAAAGTACAATGTTCTTACATTCCAGCAGGGCAACCCAATATCCATGGCAATGATTGTATTATAAAACATTCGACTTAAAACCATCTCAATGTTCTTCAAATTTCCAAAAGATGAAAGCAAACTTTAAAAACAACTTCTAATTCCTCTGATGGTGCTGTTATAACATAATTTTCTATCTTTAAGCAAACAAAAGGAATGACCATAGATAAAAGAGAACCATGGATAGCTAAAAACTACCTTCAACAATTACAATATTTGGTTGGATAAAATATTGATAGGGAATAAGCAAGGAGTAACTAGAAAAGAAAACATTTTTACCGTATAATTATAAAAAATATATTTTATATAAATGTAAATTAATTATATTTAATAATAAAATATAAAATAAATTAATACAAAAATTTATAAATAACATTGGATAAAACTATAAAATAAATACAAAAAAAAATTAGGTCAAGAGTGCTCTCTTTTAGTTCTCCAAAGAAACAAGTGCGGCTGTGGTTGGGGTGGAGTGGGGCAGTGATCTATTTTTCCCGTTATGGCAGGAGAAGAGATCTCTCTTCTAGCAGACGAATTAATTCAATTGACAGTTAAGAGCTCATTGGTTATACTGAGGAGTCAATTATGTTCGGTGTGGACAAAAAAGTCTTATATTCCAGACAGTTTGTGTGCGCAACTCAGAAGCATATGGAAAACGAGAAGAAAATTCAAAATTTATGAGGCTGGACAGAAATTGTTTCAGATCTCATTTGAGGAAGAGAATGATTTAGAGATGATTATGGATGGTAGACCGTGGTTTTTCAGAAGACAATTAATTATATTTGACAAGTTGGAAAAGGCGACAGAAAGAAGTAAAATAAAATTGATCTCCTCCCCATTTTGGTTAAGAGTCGGATCTTGTCCTCCAGAATGCAATAAGAAAGATCTAATGCATGCGATTGGTTCTACTTTTGGAGGAATTCTAAGACCGGAGATAAAGAACGATACAGGTAGAATGAAAGTTGTGTTGGATGCTAGGAGATCTCTTTGAAGAGGAATTTTTACTGCAGTCGAGGATACAAGAAGAGTCTGGCTTCCCTTTAAATACGAATCTTTACCAATTTCTGTTTTGGATGTGGAATAATGGGGCATATTGTTAAAGATTGCATGGAGATGTTTACGAAAGGGAAAGATTTAGGAGATGATAAGCTCCCTTATTCAATAGCACTGAAAGCTGAATCCAATCTGGTAGGGAGAGAGAGCTTGCAATTGGGTAGTACAGAAAAGAAATTCATGAAACAATGTTTGTGCACTGGGGATGAGGAAGAAAAGGCCACGTATACAGCTAAGATACTAGAAGATAATGTCATTAGTACAGAACAAGGGATGCTAAATAGTGGGATTCTAAAAACGCCCAATAAGTCTGTCAATGAAGGGATAAATTCGTAGGAGGGTCCTAGGAAAATCAAAGCTGGAGGAAAAACTTTTTTATCAGATATTGCTCAAGTGGAGGTCGTGGAAGAAGCTGAAACAGATGCCTTTATACCTGATAAGGGTACTTATGGAAATTACAAAAAAGCAAGATGGACACATAAGGGACGAATGAGGCAGATTAATGATGTACAGATGGAAACTGCTCCATGCAAGCGAAAGAATTCTTCAATCGGTGAGGACAACTCAGAAATTTGCAATGATCGTATTAACAACTACAAAAGGTCTAGAGGGGAATCTAATAGAGGAAATTCCCCTATAATGGAGACAATAGGAGATTAGTTGATAGTGTCTCCACACTTAGATCAGCGGCTGCTAATAGGCAAGCCGACCGGAGCCAATGAAAACGATAAGCTAGAATGTTCGAGGATTGGGGAGTCCTCGAGCAATTAGACATCTTCGGTTTTTACTGAAGCAATACAATCCCCAAATGGTCTTCCTTATGGAGACAAAAGTGAGTGCTACTAAGATGGAAAAGATAAGAAGGAGATGTGGATACACAAATGGTTTTGATGTGGAAGCAGATGGATCTAGAGGTGGTTTATCACTAGCCTGGTAACAAAATATTCAGGTGACGATTTTCAGTAGCTCTAAAAACCACATTGATGGGCTGATAAAAGAAAATCAAGATAGTAAAGAATGGCGTTTCACGGGCTTCTATGGGAATCCCTTTTCTAATGAAAGGTGCATTACTTGAAATTTACTAAGACAGTTGGGAAGGCTCAGATCTTATCTTTGGATCGTTTGTGGAGACTTTAACGAAGTTCTTTATTCTTTTGAAAAAAGAGGAGGGGCATCTAGAGAGAAAAAACAAATAGAGGCTTTTTGCAATGTTCTTGATGAATGCTAGTTGTTGGATGTAGGTTTTTCAGGATCATGGTTTACATAGGAACGGGGCAATTTAGTTGAAACTAACATACGAGAAAGGTTAGACAGATGGGTAGCAAATGCAAAATGGTTTTTGGCTTTCCTACACGCGCATATTCAACATCTTTCCTACTCACACTCAGATCATTGCCCTCTTCTTATGTCCTTGGATACAGAAAATAAAACGGCTCACAGATTCTCATTTCGGTTTGAAGCATGGTGGTTATTAGAAGACTCCTTTGAGAAAATGATTATAGAGTCTTGGCAGAATTTAACAGGGCTGTTAACAGATAAGCTGGAGGGGTTAAAACAGAGAATTCTTCTATGGGCAAACCAAATAAAGAATGCAAGAAGGGCTATCAACTAGAAACTAAACAAACAATTGGAACGCTTGCTAGAGGAGGATAGAAGTGAAGAAAACTTGGTTAAAATCATTGATACGAAAATTTCTCTCAATCTAGAAATTAACAAAGATGAAGCTTACTGGGAGCAAAAGGCACGTGTTAATTGGCTGAGATTAGGAGATAGAAACACAACATTCTTTCACAAGTGGGCCATGCAGCGACATAAAATTAATGATATTCGTATTTTGCAAGATCATAATGGGGGAAACGTGAATGATGAAGATGGGATGGCAAGGATTGTAAAGAATTATTTCCAGGATTTGTTTGCGTCTTTAGAAATAAGTAATACGAAGCTGAGTTTACAGAGAGTGCAGAGATACATAATTGAAGATATGAATGCACAACTTATAGTAGCATATACGGCCAAAAAAATATGGTCAGCATTAAAGGCAATGGGTCCCACAAAGGCCCCCGGTACCGATGGGCTTCCAACAATTTTCTTTAAAAAATGTTAGCACATAGTTGGGACGAATGTAACCTCCTTTTGTTTGGAGATTTTAAATCAGGGGAAGGATTTAAAGAGTATTAATGGTACGAATATTGTTTTAATCCCTAAAACCTCATAACCCACTGATATGAAGAACTTCAGGCCTATCAACCTGTGCAATGTCCTTTACAAGATAATAGCTAAAGTAGTGGTTAATAGATATCAAAATGTCCTAGAAGTTTGCATTGATAAAGCTCAAAGTGCTTTCGTTCCAAGCTGACTTATTACGGATAATGTGCTTATGGCCTATGAGTAGGGAAAAAAGGGCATATGGCACTTAAACTGGACATGAGGAAAAGCTATGATAGGGTCGAATAGGAATTTCTTAGGGTTATGATGGGGAGAATGGGTTTTGCACAATCTTAGGTGGCTTTCATAATGAAGTGTATTTCGACGGTCTCCTATTCAGTTCTTTTAAATGGGAAAAAGGGAGAAGTTTTCAAACTAATGAGAGGACTCCAGCAAGGGGACCATCTCAGTCCCTATTTATTTCTAATTTGCAGTGAAGGACTCTCCTCAATTATACGCTCATCTCTAATAAGAAAGGAAATCAAAGGATTGAAAGCTAGCAGACGAGGACCTAAGATCTCACACCTTCTCTTTTCTGACAACTACATCATTTTTGGTGAGGCAACATCTTTAGGAGCTCGACAGATCAAGAATATTTTGGCAGAATATGAATCCTGCTTAGGTCAGTGTGTGAACTTTGCAAAGTTTACAATATTTTTTAGCACGAATTCTACAGAAGCAAATAAATCGATACTTACGGGATTGCTAGGCATGAGAAGATCAACTGATATTGAGAAATACTATAACAGCCCAAATTTGGGTCTAATCGAAACAGTAGTTTCGAGACCAAAAATTCGATGAGTAAAATTCTATTTTTATTATATTTTTATGGTCTACAATTTTACAGAAAGAATTCGTAAAAATTTCGTTCAAAAATTTCGACGTTTGAGCACTCAATTTAGTCAAAAGGACTAAATTGTAAAAAGTGCAAAAGTTGAGTTCTATATATTAGAGGTGTCAAATTGCTATGAGTTTTAAATTGGAGGCCCTTAAAAGGTAATTAGACCATTGAATAACTTGATGGACAAAAATGGGCATGAATAGGACAAAATTGAAAGAAAAGTCTTAAGGGCATTTTTATCATTTTGGTGTTTTAAGGCATAAAAGACAAAATTGAAACCCAAAAATCTGCTCATTCTCTTCTCCATGCTGCCGAATTTCTTAAGAAGCCATGGATAAGTTTTCAAGCATTTTCAAAGCTCAATAGTAAGTGTTTTTTAGCCCCGTTTTTAATATTCATCGTATTTTTGAAATCCCGGTAACTTAGTCTAGCTATTTCTACCATTAATTTGATCTAGAGTTTAATTTTAAAATTGATCCATGTTGAATAATTGTGAATTTTGATGAATTATGGTAGATTATGCATGTCTATCATTAGAGAAATGAGTTTTATTAGATGATTTTCGATGAAACCGTATAAAAGGGGTTAAATTGTAAAAGTTATAAATTGGTCATAAGTGTGTGAATTAGTGAGAATTTGATGTTTCCATAGAAGAGAAAAATGATCAGCATGTTATAAAACATAAGAATAAGGGCTGAAGTTTAATTTTCAAGTATTGAGGCAAAAGTATAAATATGTAAAAGTTTAGGGGTAAAATTGTAATTTTGCAAAAGTTGAGTTAAGTACTGTTTTGAATAGTAAATTAATTAAATAAGTGAAATGTGATGTTTTAGACCCCGAAAAATGAGATTTGGACCTAGAACGGGAGGAAAATTGAAAATCGGGAAAGTTGGTAAAATGGCCGTTTTGGTATCGAGGTAAGTTCATATGTTTAATAAGCATTTAATGATGCAAGTTTGAATGTTAGATTGAAATTTTAGTTATGAATACTTTAGTATTGATTTTCCAATATAATTATAATGTTCGATATTGACTCGACATTTTAATGAAAATTGGTATAATTTACATGTAAGATCAAATTAGAAAGATGGCTTTGTGTAATATCAAGAAATTATTGAATAGAATAATTTGGGGAGGATAAGTTAAATTGATGATGTAATGAGATTGAGAATGTAATTATGTAAGTTATGTGTAAATAATAGTGATATATTTTTATATAAATGGTGAATTATATTTGATATGTGAATTAATATTGAATGTGGAAGAAAAATTGTTCATGAATTATTCAAGTGCTAAAGTGTTTAAAATAAGTGCTAAGAGTAAATTCCCGGTTGAACATAGGAATAGAAGTGGATACTGGAGACCAGTGTTACAGTGTTACAGTGAGTCCCGTGTGCTGGGTGATCTAGCATGTGTTGCAGACACCTGACAACTTGTGTGAGCAGGCCCGTGGACATTTCCAGTGTTATTGATCAGTGAAGAGTGGTAGCTCTAGCTACCTGATCAGTGAAAAGTGGTAGCTCTGGCTACTTGATCAGTGAAATGCGGTAGCTCCGACTACCTGATCAGTGAATAGTGGTAGCTTCGGCTACATTACAGTGGTAGCTTCGGCTACATTACAGTGGTAGCTTCAGCTACATATCAGTGTGGCACTTATGTGCTAATTCTCTACGTATCCGTGTATATTCCGAGTGTTCAACGGGAAAATCGATTAAGTGAAATTATGTGTGAGTTTGTAGTGATAAGTGTAGTTATATACATGTGTAACGTATGAGCAATATACTCGATGTGTAATTGGAAATTGGAAAGATTGTTATAAGTAATGAATACAACTAAATGGAGAAAGAGAGAGCAAAACAATTTACAATAAAACTGTTTTGGACAGCAGCAGTGATGTGAATTTGAAAAATCACCAAAAATAGTAGAAATTGAATTATAAGTTAGACGAGATATTGATTTAAATATTATTGAGTCTATTTTCATATAAAAGAAACATAGCAAACAAAGGATTTTTATATTTTGAGATATTTAAATTCTTGTGAGATTAGTTCAGAATGATTACGTGATCCCCTGTTCTACCTTAGAAAAATCATTAAAAATTGTACAAAAATAATTATGGGATATAAGTTATATTCTTGAAATCCTTAATGAGTCTAGTTTCAAATGAAACAAATTATAACATCATTTGAATTATGTACAAGGAGAAAATTGATTCGTAGTGAAAAGTGGTCAGAATAGTCAAACTGTGAAACAGGGGAAATTTTAATGACTAAACTGTACTAATTGGCTAAGCCAAAAATTCTAGAAATTTTATGGTATGAAGATATGTGAGTCTAGTTTTAGGAAAAATTAATGGATCTTAATTTGGAGTTTTGTAGCTCGAGATATAAATAATTTAGTGACTATGACTCAAGTAGACAGCTTAAGATGAACATGAGAAAACGGTGGAACTATGTGTAATTATGATTGGATTATCTTGAGAACTTGTTGTGAGGATTTGTCATGTTGAGGCTTTGATAAGGCTACAAATAAGTTGGGAAGGTAAGAACTTAGCATTATTTATGCAAGTTATAACAGCTTAGTAGTAAGCTAAATTAATTACTAATGCTTATTATTTTTACATGTGAACTTACTAAGCTTTATAAGCTTACCCCCTTTTCTTTCCTATATTACAGAGTTCTACTAAACAAGCTCGGGTTTGAGGTCGTCGGAGATCGCTTCACACTATCAAGCTATCTATGGGTATCTTTATTTATAACTGATTTAAGTTATGGCATGTATAGGGGCTTGACTAAGTCATTTTGTATATGTGTTAATTAATTTGACCAAATGTATTGTTAAGTCTGGTAATGCCTCGTACTCGGTTCCGGCATAGGATACGGGTAAGGGGTGTTACAAATACCTAGGTCTCCCTAATTTGATTGGGAAGAAAAAGAAAACTTTTTTCCAAAATTTAAAGGATAGGATGAAAGGAAAAATTGATGGATGGAGTTTTAGGTTCTTATCACAGTGATAACACTCTAGAATTACATGTTTTTATGTGCTAATTGTATATTAATTTTGAATGTGATTCTACTAATTTGGACTATTTATGGACTTTTATCTCATAGGGACTAAATTGGAGACCAATGCAAAATTGAAGGCCAAAATCGTGAAATTAAAGATAAAAATGGACCAATGTGCAACAAAGGGAAAAGATTGTAATTACCCGAAACCCTTGCCGGAGTCGGGTACGTGGCATTACTAGACTTGACCATTAACTCAGGAAGTAAAAATTTTTAAAGCTGTCCAACTGCGTCACGCTGACTAAATCGACCATAACTCGAGTTACAAAACTCAAAATTTAGATCCGTAAATTTTCCTTGAAACTAGACTCATATAACTATTCACCATAATGTTTCCAGAATTTTTCATGTAGCCAATTAGTACAGTTTATTCATCAAAGTTACCCTTATTACACTGCTTGACAATTCTGATCTGTCCCTACAAAATGCAGTTATCTCATTGCACAAATTTCCTATGATGTTCTTGTTTATACCAATGAAAAATAGATTCATTAAGGGTTCTACACATATAAACCATGCTTCTTAATTATTTTTTTACAATTTATGGCAATTTTTCCAAAACAGAACAGTGACTCACGAATTCATTCAGAGCAGGTCTCGCTAAAACTGAATTATCTCATAATATATAAATCTTTTGCCTACTCTGTTTCTTTTATGTAAAAATAGACACAATAAGGTTTAATTCCATATCTCATTCACCTTTTAATTCAATATACCCTATTTTTGGTGATTTTTCTAACTCACATCACTGCTGTTACTACAAGCTGTTTTGTTGCATTTTATGAAAGACTAGCTTCTAACCGAACCTACCTACATTCCTAATTCAAGGATTCATTTCGTATATAAACATTTCCTTAACAAAATGATTAAACTTTGATTAAGAAAGCATAAACCTTGCCATCATGAACCAACATACATATCGAAACCCAACATCATACTTACTAAAAATTTAGCCATATTCGCATGGCTATTACATACATAAACCTTAAGAGTTCATCAACAAAGACTAAGTCTTCCTATACATGCCTTCGTTTAAAACCAAAATGAAAGAGTACCAAAATGTAGATTGATAGTGTGGGCGACCTTCCGAACGATCCCGACGAGCTTGTAGCTTGCCTAATCTATAAAAACAGAGGAAACATTTCACACGATAAGCTCGCTAGCTTAGTAAGTCCTAATTTCATAAAAATATAACATTCAAACACTAACAATTCAATTTCTACAACTCAACTTATACTTATGCTCATTTTCATTATCAAGCTTTCAATTTCATATCCATGTAACTAAGTATGAAATTGATAGGAAAGTTTCTCCTTACCCACATATTTATGATCAAAATATTCGTTCGTAATCCGATCTTTAAAACCCAATGTGTCATCATATAACCATAGGTACCATTATTCATATACTTGGATATCAATTATTATAACATGTTATTAATTATACAACCACCCTTGTGGCCGAATACACCTAGTCTTATATATTTACATATTAAACGGCCAAAGTCACGATACCACATCATTTATCAATAGAACCGAGAAATACATACCATTGGTAATAATCACTGAATCACTAGTTTACCTTATCTTAATTAAGTAAGAAACTCATTCCTACTTTACATACTCACCTGAGCCGTTAACTCGATATATTTACTTTAATTCGCCTTGAACATAAATTTCGGTTTCTATTTTGTAAAGCACATCACACAGCATCAAGCTCGCTGGCGTAGAAGCCCGAATAATAACACCGGCACAAGGCCTGCTAGGCATAAAAGCCCGATAAATAACACCGGCACAAGGCCTGCTAGGCATAAAGCCCGATTATGTCACCGGCACGAGGCCTGCTAGGCTCGAAGCCCGAATGTGTCACCGGCACGAGGCCTGTTAGGCTCGAAGCCCGAATGTCAGAATATTTTTACATGCTTTTCATATTTCACTATACATATCGAATCATATACATTTATTCCCATTGCATTAAATAAATTTGAAATCAATCCAATCCATCATTATCACAATCGGCCAACTCATGGTTTTACACCAAGCTTATACAAATTTTATCATTCACTAGATATGTAAATGATATTTAAATATAAAGTAGCTCAAGAACTTACTTATTCACCTTGCATTAGCCAAAATAATTTCCATCACATACTCAACATAAATCATCAACCAATATGTCAATATACATTCGGCCATGATGTAATTGGATATTAACATTCATAAATTTTTAATAGTCAAGATAACCATAATTAATTCTTTGACATGATTTAACTAAAGGACTTACCTCGGTTGTCGATAGTCCGCGCGAATCGGCTATTCGAGAACCTTCGTCTTTCCCCTGGTCTAATTCGGTCTTTCTTTGCTCTTGATCTAAAACACATTAGAATTTAGCTCATTTAATCTCATTTCATCTCAATTTAGTCCCAAAACACCCAAATGGGCAATTTACCATTTTGCCCCTAATGTTTCCCATTTTACAATTTAGTCCCATTTGCACATAACACAAAATATGCAAAATTTTCCAACATCCTAGCTTGGCGAATCTTCATTATAGTCATAGGTGTCCATGCATTTCATTTATTTGACATTTTAATCCTTCACAAATTTATTCTTTTCAATTTAGCCCTATATACTCAAAATTACCAAAAATTCCAATACAAAACTTGTAAATCTTTAATATACATTTAATTTAAAATCATCAAACATCAAAACTATCCAAACATGTTAATGGCCGAATCCTATATACATAGTATTTTCAAAAATTTAGACATGGGTCGGGTAATACACTAAAACAACGATCTCAAAACGTAAAATTTATCAAAAACTAAGTAAAATACCTACCCCAAATCAAGCCTTAAGTTGCCGAAACTTCAAGCTCCAAAAATGGAGTTTTTCTCCTCAAACATTCGGCCAAGAAGATGAACAATGTGATGTTCTCTTTCTTCCCACTTAACTTTATTATTTTATGTTATAATAACACATTTAATATACCTTATTTACTAATACATCAACATAACATATAATAGGCTAATTTAACATATAATTTGGACTTATAAAAGCCCATTGCCGTCCCTTACTATGGTGAATGGGCTAATTGCCCTTTGGTACACCCACTTAAAAAGCCACAATCAATTTAGTACTCTTCACTTTAGCATGCAACTTTTGCGCTTTTCTCGATTAAATCCTTTTTATCAAATTGAGCACTTAAACGACTAAATTTTTCTACGAAATTTTCACACTCACTAAATCACATGTAACAAACACAAAATATAATATTAAAATATCTCTCAGGCTCGGATTCATGGTCCCGAAACCACCGTTCCGATTTGGGTCAAAATTGGTCTGTTACAAAGATGGTGCCAAAAGTGCAAACATGGAGGGCAGAGGGATTGAAATGCAAAAAGAAGAGACTTTGCTTTATCAAATTCTATTTTAATTATATTAGGATAATTAATGTTAGGATAATTATCTAGGATTATTTAATTTCTTTATTTATCTCTATTTATCTTTAATTAAGTTGTAATTATCTTTGGGAGTTTGAGTAGAACTAGTCCATCTACCTTAAGCACTATAAATAGGGGATGGAGTGACTCATTTTGGTTGTTCATCTTTTTCTGTACACTCCTCTCCCATACGTTTTTGTGTTTCCTTTATTTTCTTTTCAATAAAAACTCTCTTTTCCATATTTTTATATTTTATTTATTTTTCCATCACAATATGAGCCACTAAAATCCATCTAGCTGAAGGTTGTCGAATTCCCCAAAAAAAAGGTTCTCGAGGTTTAGAACCCGCACTTAACTTTCTCACCCAAGTATTCATCGTTTCTCCATTCATTCACGGCCGACGCTTCCGTCCGAGTCCCTTTAAAAGTACCCTTTCAACTTATGCAAAGACGGCCGCTTTGTGTGTTTTGGGAGGAGTGCACCGTCGGTTCGTGAGCTTCTCACGTCGAGGTTAGCGAGCACAAGAGACAAAATGGCGTGGGATTCGCCATTGAGAAACGTTGATCTAGCGCAAAAGACTCCACAAGAGCAATAGAAGGCTAGAGTCAGGCTCCCTAAAATTCGTAAGGTAAAACTCTTAGAGTTGGTGGTCGTAGGCGTCATCTTCCACTATAACTGGCTTACTTGGGCTGAGAAGGGTCATCCAAAAGTCGAAGACGGAGCCCAAGGAGGAACGAGACAACCGGAGGCTGGAATCTCTCCACATAAGAAACTTTTCTCTAAACCCTTTTTATTTTATTTTCCTCATTTTAATTCTCATTATCTATTCTCGTGATTTCAATTCGTCTTAAATTCTATTTTTTTTATTATTTTTCCAGATCGAAAATTATTAATTCTGTTTTTTATTTATTTTTCAGGAACGCAGGTTTTCTTGGGCACGATTCTGCCCAAGATCTCGAGAAACAGGCATTTGTATAATCTGATCCCTGTGGATTCGACTCTACTTACCCTTTACTGTTATTTTTATTATTTTGCAGGGAGTAGGATATATTTTGGTGCATTCAACGACGCATCAAATTTTGGCACCGTTGCCGGGAATCGCTAACGTACTAATCCTATTTTTTTTTGTTTTCTATGACCAGATCTGCTCCAGGCATTCTTGCGTTTGATTCGGAGATCGAAAAGACTGTGAAAGCTAATCAAAAAGAAACTAAGTTGAGGAAAAAGCAGTCAGCGGTGGTAGTGACTCGAAGCAATCCACCACTAGAAATTAGGACCGATGACGAAGCGGAGTCTAGGGTTAACGAAAACCCTACTCAAACGCTTGAAAGTAAAGCAGAAGAAGTCGATCCATTTGAAGAAGTGTTCAACGCTAGGGTTGAGGAAAACCCTAATTTAGTATAGGAACCAATGGCTCAAACGATTCGGCAACTAGCCGAAGCTCCGACGGAACAACCGCCACTGTGCATCGCATATCCTACCATGGATACCGATTTTGAGTTAAAATCAGGGTTGATTCAGTTGCTGCCAACATTCCGAGGGTTACAGAATGAAAACCCCCATAAACATTTAAAGGAGTTTCATATGGTTTGTCTGAGTATGAAACCTCAAGGCGTAACTGAGGATCAAATTAAATTGCGCGCTTTCCCTTTTTCCCTAGCAGACTCAGCTAGGGAGTGGTTATTTTATTTACCTCATGGATCTATTACTACGTGGGCTGGTCTATCTCGTTTGTTTCTCAACGAGTTTTCCCGGCATCTAGAAGCGGTGAGCTAAGAAGGGAGATCGTGGGGATAAGGCAGAAAGAAGCGGAGACTTTTTATGATTATTGGGAGCGGTTTAAGAAGTTGTATGCGAGCTGTCCACAACATGGTATAACAGAGCAATCTCTCCTCCAGTACTTTTATGAAGGTTTGAAATCAATGGAGATGAATATGGTAGACGCTGCTAGTGGAGGAGCGTTGTTCAACATGACCCCCCAACAAGCAAGGGACTTAATCTCCACAATGGCTGTAAATTCTCAGGAGTTTCGAGCTAATCCTGAGCCCCCTAAAAGGGTTCACCAGCTAAGTAATTCAACCTTAGAGGATAAAGTTGACAGACTTACGATTATGATAAATTTTCATATTGCAGAAAAAGCTAAACCAGCTCGGTTATGTGGAATATGTGCTACACCTGAGCACACAACTGATACTTGTCCCAGTCTGTATGACGATACTATGGCTCATTTAAATGCTGTGGGTAATTTTCCTGGTCCACCACAGAGGCGATACGACCCTTACGCTAATACCTACAACCCAGGATGGAGGGATCACCCTAACTTAAGTTATGGGGCCAACCCACAATATAACCAACCATACCAAAATCGAGTTCCACAGCAGCCACAAGACTTAGGTAATTCTCTAGAAACTTTGGTCAATAAATTAGCAGCTAATATGCTTGATTTTCAACAGAAAACTGAGGTATCTATAAGAGAATTGACCATATCAGTTGAGAAATTAAACTCTCAAGGGAAGTTGCCATCACAAACAGAACTGAATCCAAGACAACACGCAAATGCAGTGACGTTGCAAAGTGGAAAAGTACTGGAATCAATTCCCGACAAAAGTCTTGCCCAAGAAATTGCCCAGGAAAAATCTGAGAAAGACGAACAGGTTCGACCAAGGCCTCCATTGCCTAAAATTCAACCTCCCTTTCCAGAACGTTTCAACCAATGTTGAAAAGGTAAGGAGGATAAGGAGATCCTCGAAACATTTAGGAACATCGGAATTAACATTTTACTGTTGGACGCCATCAAGCAAATACCCAGGTACGCTAAATTTCTTAAAGAACTTTGCACCAACAAACGAAAGTTAACAGGCAATGAAAGGGTGAATGTTGGTGAAAATGTGTCTGCAGTGTTACAACAAAAAATGCCGGCAAAATGTAAGGATAGGGGTATGTTTGCAATACCATGCAAAATAGGTCATTTGGGAATTAAAAAGGCTATGTGTGATCTAGGAGCCTCCATAAATGTCATGCCTTTTTCTGTTTATGAATCACTTAACGCAGGTTTTTTGACAAAAACAGGTGTTAGCATTCAATTGGCAGACAGGTCCATTGTGCATCCCGAAGGAGTCCTCGAGGACGTATTAGTCAAAGTTAATGGATTTATCTTCCCTGCAAACTTTTATGTGATAAAAATGGAGGAGGATAAAACTCCTGGGTCTTCAGGCATCTTGTTGGGGTGACCTTTCCTTAGTACCGCAAATACTAAGATTGACGTCCGAAGCGGAACCCTCACGATGGAGTTTGATGGGGAGATCATGAAGTTTAACGTTTATGGCACAATTAGCCACCCAAGTGAAGTCTTGGACGTAAACCATGTCGACATAATTAACTCATCAGTAGAAAAAACTTTTGAGTCATCTTATGGAGATAACTCTAAAATGATGTTTGATGATTTTGAATCTGTTAATAAATTGTTGGCTCCTATGGACACTAAAATTTTACCTTCTGTTGTGCAGGGGCCAGATCCAAAATTAAAACCACCTCTCGAGCATATCAAATTCATATTTTCGGAGAATGATGAGACCATTGCCGACTTAAAAGGGATTGACCCCTTGGAGGAAAATATGAAACCAATGAAAAAGGCGCAAGGACAATTAAACCCAAAGATGGTGGATGTGATAAAAAATGAGAATTCCCAAGCTCACATGATTAAAAAGATTTATTTTGAGCCACCGTAGAACCATTTAAGTCGTCGAGCTAATGACGTTAAACAAGCGCTTGTTGGGAGGCAACCCAATCTTTATTTTTCTTTTATTATTTATTTTCATTTATTGTTTTCTTTTCTTTTCTTTTTAGTTTCTTTTATTTAAATATCAATAAATTTCTCTTCTTTGCTTAGCTAAAATGGAGCGCATTGAGGCTCGACTCGACACTTTTGGCCCGCAACTCACCGAACTCATTACTATCCTCCGCATTCGACAGTAGCTACATGGGGAGTTTTTCTAAACTTTTCTATCTATTTATTTCTTTTGCGTCCACATTGAGGACAATGTGCTTTAAGTAGGGGGGAGGTACTCTTCGTATTACTGTCATATTCTGTTGAGATTTGTGTTTGCTGCTTGAGTTTTTTTATCGGTTGTCCATATTTTTTTTAGAACATTCTGTCGCTAGTCATGCCCAAGAATTTGCCCACGACTTGCCACTGTTTAACCCACATGCATGATTCTTGGCCACTGAGTTAATTACGATTACATCTGCATTTGATTTTATCTCCATTGTTTTATTCTTATTAGGCCAATAATATTTATGATTAATAAGTTAACTCTATCTTGCTTTTCGTAAAATTGATCGAGTTTAATATCAAGTGGACACCTAATACGTTTGCATGCCTAAGTTATGTTCATGACCATTAGGTGGTTACTAAAACTTATTTTTGACACTTGTTTATTTCTCTTAGATCCTCTTGAAGTTTATATTTCGCGAAAATTGTGATTAACAAATATTTCCAAGGTTATGAGTACAGCTTAGAACGTGACTGACTGAGTAACCGGGGTAGAGTGCTTGGGTTGTCATTCTACTTCGCGTCAAAAGGTTTTGTGACGTAATAGGTAAAACTCCGCTAGCCAAGGTTATAAGTATGGCTCAGAACGTGACTGATTGAGTAACCGGGGTAGGGTGCTTTAGTTGTCATTCTACTTCGCTTCAAAAGGTTGTGTGACGTGACGAGTAAAACTCTGCTAACCGGAAATAAATAATTTTTAGGAGTATGTTGAGCTGAGTAACCGGGGTAGGGTGCTTGGGTTGTCATCTCTCTTCGCGTAAAAAGGTTTGATATATTCCTAAGTAAATAAATAGTTCTATTAAAGAAAGAAAAAAAAAACAGAAGAAGAAAGAAAAAAAAAAAGAAAAATAGTACTAATAAAATTTCAGCTAAGGACTAAAAGTGGGAATAAATAGAGTGTCTCAGTAGGTTGGGTAAATCACCTAATTGTCATGAAATATTTCAAGCCGATTTTAATTTTTGTGTGTGTTAATTAGGAAACTTTTTCTGTTTTACTTAAAGCAAGTTTAGAAGTTCTCTTTATTTTTCATATGCATTTTTGACTAATCTTTATAAAACTTTGGAGTAGAATTTCTTTCAAGATCTAATTTTCACAGTGGACAGGAACCATACTTGAGGGCAAGCATGGACTAAGTAGGGGGGTTTGATAACACTCTAGAATGACATATTTTTATGTGCTAATTGTATATTAATTTTGAATGTGATTCTACTAATTTGGGCTATTTATGGACTTTTATCTCATAGAGACTAAATTGGAGACCAATGCAAAATTGAGGGCCAAAATCATGAAATTAAAGATAAAAATTGACCAATGTGCAACAAAAGGAAAAGATGGTGCCAAAAGTGCAAACATGGAGGGCAGAGGGATTGAAATGCAAAAAGAAGAGACTTTGCTTTATCAAATTCTATTTTAATTATATTAGGATAATTAATGTTAAGATAATTATCTAGGATTATTTAATTTCTTTATTTATCTCTATTTATCTTTAATTAAGTTGTAATTATCTTTGGGAGTTTGAGTAGGACTAGTCCATCTACCTTAAGCACTATAAATAGGGGATGGAGTGACTCATTTTGGTTGTTCATCTTTTTCTGTACACTCCTCTCCCATACGTTTTTGTGTTTCCTTTATTTTCTTTTCAATAAAAACTCTCTTTTCCATATTTTTATATTTTATTTATTTTTCCATCACAATATGAGCCACTAAAATCCATCTAGCCAGAAGGTTGTCGAATTCCCAAAAAAAGGTTCTTGAGGTTTAGAACCCGCACTTAACTTTCTCACCCAAGTATTTATCGTTTCTCGCATTCACTGGTGGCGCTTCCGTCCGAGTCCCTTTAAAAGTACCCCTTTTCAACTTATGCAAAGACGGCCGCTTTGTGTGTTTTAGGAGGAGTGCACCGTCGGTTCGTGAGATTACTGCGTCAGAGGTTAGCGAGCACAAGAGACAAAATGGAGTGGGATTCGCCATTGAGAAACGTTGATCTAGCGCAAAAGACTCCACAAGAGCAATAGAAGGCTAGAGTCGGGCTCCTAAAATTAAATAAGGTAAAACTCTTAGAGTTGGTGGTCGTGGCGTCCTCTTCCACTATAATCGGCTTACTTGGGCAGAGAAGGGTCATCCAAAAGCCGAAGATGGAGCCCAAGGAGGAACGAGACAACCGGAGGCTGGAATCTCTCCAAATAAGAAACTTTTCTCTATACCCTTTTTTTTATTTTCCTCATTTTAATTCTCATAATCTATTCTCGTGATTTCAATTCGTCTTAAATTCTATTTTTTATTATTTTCCGGATCAAAAATTATTAATTACATTTTTATTTATTTTTCAGAACGCAGTTTTTCTTGGGCACGATTCTGCCCAAGATCTCGAGAAACAGGCATTTGTATAATCCGATCCCTATGGATTCGACTCTAATTATCCTTTACTGTTATTTTTATCATTTTGCAGGGAGTAGGATATATTTTGGTGCATTCAACGACGCATCAAATTTTGGCGCCGTTGCCGGGGATCGGTAACGTACTAATCCTATTTTTTTTTTTGTTTTCTATGACCAGATCTGCTCCAGGCATTCTTGCGTTTGATTCGGAGATCGAAAAGACTGCGAAAGCTAATCGAAAAGAAACTAAGTTGAGGAAAAAACAGTCAGCGGTGGTAGTGACTCGAAGCAATCCACCACCAGAAATTAGGACCGACGACGAAGCGGAGTCTAGGGTTAACGAAAACCCCACTCAAACCTTGAAAGTAAAGCAGAAGAAGTCGATCCATTTGAAGAAGTGTTCAACGCTAGGGTTGACGAAAACCCTAATTTGGTACAGGAACCAATGGCTCAAACGATTCGGCAACTAGCGAAGCTCAGACGAGCAACAACCACCATCGCATCGCATATTCTACCATGGATACCGATTTTGAGTGAAATCGAGTTTGATTCGATTCTTGCTAACATTCCGAGGGTTACAGAATGAAAACCCCCATAAACATTTAAAGGAGTTTCATATGGTTTGTCTGAGTATGAAACCTCAAGGCGTAACTGAGGATCAGATTATATTGCGCGCTTTCCCTTTTTCCCTAGCAGACTCAGCTAGGGAGTGGTTATTTTATTTGCCTCATGGATCTATTACTACGTGGGCTGATCTATCTCGTTTGTTTCTCAACAGGTTTTACCCAGCATCTAGAGCAGCTGAGCTAAGAAGGGAGATCGTGGGGATAAGGCAGAAAGAAGTGGAGACTCTTTATGATTATTGGGAGCGGTTTAAGAAGTTGTGTGCGAGCTGTCCACAACATGGTATAACAGAGCAATCTCTCCTCCAGTACTTTTATGAAGGTTTGAAATCGATGGAGATGAATATGGTAGACGCAGCTAGTGGAGGAGCGTTGGTCAACATGACCCCCCCAACAAGCAAGGGACTTAATCTCCATAATGGCTGCAAATTCTCAGTAGTTTCGAGCTAATCCGGAGCCCCCTAGAAGGGTTCACCAGCTAAGTAATTCAACCTTAGAGGATAAAGTTGAGAGACTTACGATTATGATGAATTCTCTTATTGCAGAAAAAGCTAAACCAGCTCGGTTATGTGGAATATGTGCTACACCTGAGCACACAACTGATACTTGTCCCAATCTATATGATGATACTATGGCTCATTTAAATGCTGTGGGTAATTTTCCTGGTCCACCACAAAGGCGATACGACCCTTACGTTAATACCTACAACCCAGGATGGAGGGATCACCCTAACTTAAGTTATGGGGCCAACCCACAATATAACCAGCCATACCAAAATCGAGTTCCATAGCAGCCACAAGACTCAGGTAATTCTCTAGAAACTTTGGTCAATAAATTAGCAGCTAATATGCTTGATTTTCAACAGAAAACCGAGGTATCTATAAGAGAATTGACCATATCAGTTGAGAAATTGAACTCTCAAGGGAAGTTGCCATCACAAACAGAACTGAATCCAAGACAACACGCAAATGCAGTGACGTTGCAAAGTGGAAAAGTACTGGAATCAATTCCCGACAAAAGTCTTGCCCAAGAAATCGCCCAGGAAAAATCTGAGAAAGACGAACAGGTTCGACCAAGGCCTCCGTTGCCTAAAATTCAACCTCCCTTTCCAGAACGTTTCAACCAATGTCGAAAAGGTAAGGAGGATAAGGAGATCCTCGAAACATTTAGGAACATCGGAATTAACATTCTACTGTTGGACGCCATCAAGTAAATACCTAGGTACGCTAAATTTCTTAAAGAACTTTGCACCAACAAACGAAAGTTAACAGGCAATGAAAGGGTGAATGTTGGTGAAAATGTGTCTGCAGTGTTACAATGGAAAATGTCGGCAAAATGTAAGGATAGGGGTATGTTTGCAATACCATGCAAAATAGGTCATTTGGGAATTAAAAAGGCTATGTGTGATCTAGGAGCCTCCATAAATGTCATGCCTTTTTCTGTTTATGAATCACTTAACGCAGGTTTTTTGACAAAAACAGGTGTTAGCATTCAATTGGCAGACAGGTCCATTGTGCATCCCGAAGGAGTCCTCGAGGACGTAATAGTCAAAGCCAATGGACTTATCTTCCCTACAGACTTTTATGTGATAAAAATGGAGGAGGATAAAACTCCTGGGTCTTCAAACATCTTGTTGGGGCGACCTTTCCTTAGTACCGCAAATACTAAGATTGACGTCCGAAGCGGAACCCTCACGATGGAGTTTGATGGGGAGATCGTGAAGTTTAACGTTTATGTCAAAATTAGCCACCCAAGTGAAGTCTTGGACGTAAACCGTGTCAACATAATTAACTCATCAGTAGAAAAAACTTTTGAGTCATCTTATGGAGATAAATCTAAAATGATGTTTGATGATTTTGAATCTGTTAATAAATTGTTGGCTCCTATGGACACTAAAATTTTACCTTCTGTTGTGCAGGGGCCAGATCCAAAATTAAAACCACCTCTCGAGCATATCAAATTCATATTTTCGGAGAATGATGAGACCATTGCCGACTTAAAAGGGATTGACCCCTTGGAGGAAAATATGAAACCAATGAAAAAGGCGCAAGGACAATTAAACCCAAAAATGGTGGATGTGATAAAAAATGAGAATTCCCAAGCTCACATGATTAAAAAGATTTATTTTGAGCCACCGTAGAACCATTTAAGTCGTCGAGCTAATGACGTTAAACAAGCGCTTGTTGGGAGGCAACCCAATCTTTATTTTTCTTTTATTATTTATTTTCATTTATTGTTTTCTTTTCTTTTCTTTTTAGTTTCTTTTATTTAAATATCAATAAATTTCTCTTCTTTGCTTAGCTAAAATGGAGCGCATTGAGGCTCGACTCGACACTTTTGGCCAGCAACTCACCGAACTCATTACTATCCTCCGCATTCGACAGTAGCTACACGGGGAGTTTTTCTAAACTTTTCTATCTATTTATTTCTTTTGCGTCCACATTGAGGACAATGTGCTTTAAGTAGGGGGGAGGTACTCTTCGTATTACTGTCATATTCTGTTGAGATTTGTGTTTGCTGCTTGAGTTTTTTTTTCGGTTGTCCATATTTTTTTTTAGAACATTCTATCGCTAGTCATGCCCAAGAATTTGCCCACGGCTTGCCACTGTTTGACCCACATGCATGATTCTTGGCCACTGAGTTAATTCTGATTCTGTCTGTTTGATTTTATCTCCATTGTTTTATTCTTATTAGGCCAATAATATTTATGATTAATAAGTTAACTCTATCTTGCTTTTCGTAAAATTGATCGAGTTTAATATCAAGTGGACACCTAATACGTTTGCATGCCTAAGTTATGTTCATGACAATTAGGTGGTTACTAAAACTTATTTTTGACACTTGTTTATTTCTCTTAGATCCCCTTAAAGTTTATATTTCACGAAAATTGTGATTAATAAATATTTCCAAGGTTATGAGTCTGACTTAGAACGTGGTCGATGAGTAACAGGGGTAGAATACTTGGGTTGTCATTCTACTTGGCGTCAAAAGGTTTTGTGGCGTAATAGGTAAAACTCCGCTAGCCAAGGTTATGAGTATGGCTCGAGCGTGGTGATTGAGTAATCGGGTAGGGTGCTTGGGTTGTCATTCTACTTGGCGTCAAAGGTTGTGTGACATGACGAGTAAAACTCCATTCTAACCTAAATAAATAATTTTAGGAGTATGTTGAGTGAGTAACGGTGGTAGGGTGCTTGGGTTGTCATCTCTCTTCGCGTAAAAGGTTTGATATATTCCTAAGTAAATAAATAGTTCTATTAAAGAAAGAAAAAAAAAAGCAGAAGAAGAAGAAAGAAAAAAAAAAAATAGTACTAATAAAATTTCAAATTAAGGACTAAAAGTGGGAATAAATAGAGTGTCTCGATGGTTGGGTAAATCACCTAATTGTCATGAAATATTTCAAGCCGATTTTAATTTTTGTGTGTGTTAATTAGGAAACTTTTACATTTTACTTAAAGCAAGTTTAGAAGTTCTCTTTATTTTTCATATGCATTTTTGACTAATCTTTATAAAACTTTGGAGTAGAATTTCTTTCAAGATCTAATTTTCACAGTGGATAGGAACCATACTTGAGGGCAAGCATGGGCTAAGTAGGGGGGTTTGATAACACTCTAGAATGACATGTTTTTATGTGCTAATTGTATATTAATTTTGAATGTGATTCTACTAATTTGGGCTATTTATGGACTTTTATCTCATAGGGACTAAATTGGAGACCAATGCAAAATTGAGGGCCAAAATCATGAAATTAAAGATAAAAATTGACCAATGTGCAACAAAGGGAAAAGATGGTGCCAAAAGTGCAAACATGGAGGGCAGAGGGATTGAAATGCAAAAAGAAGAGACTTTGCTTTATCAAATTCTATTTTAATTATATTAGGATAATTAATGTTAGGATAATTATCTAGGATTATTTAATTTCTTTATTTATCTCTATTTATCTTTAATTAAGTTGTAATTATCTTTGGGAGTTTGAGTAGGACTAGTCCATCTACCTTAAGCACTATAAATAGGGGATGGTGTAACATCCCAAAAAGGGGGTTATTTGGAAATTCATTATTTCTATTATGTAAGAACTGCTGTGATATTATTTATGGAATAATAGAGCTTGATTTAAGGCTTTGAGTTGGCTCGGTTTGGTAGAAAATTTCAATTTTAATTCTAAAGGTAGGGAGCCTTAGCGAGTGGGTGTTATAAGAATAAATGGGAGTAATTTGGCACTAAAAAGCCCTTGGTAAAGTGGCAAAAAGAAGCCCACTTAAGAGCTAGCATGTGACGCCACATCAAGAGGAAGGGAGAGCCTTGGTTCGAGTCACAAGGATCCCTCTTTTTGCATTATGGATGGACGGCACATGTGGAGAGTTTTTCTCTCCTTTAATTCTTTTTATTTTGGATAATAATGGGTTTATTATTATTATTATTAAGGGATAATTTAAGCACTTTAAATTGGTTTTAATTTGCTTAATCCTTTAGATAATAAAAGATATATGATAATTTCATAGGATAAGCAAGGATATTATTTGATTAAAAGGGATTATTAAGTGATTAATTCAAATTATTTGAATTAATTGAAATGTGTGGCCAAGAGTGACTTGGAGAGTTTGCCGAAATTTTGAACTCCTTGAACAAGGAGGAGTGGGCTAACAAGGCTACTAGGGGGTGCCAAAATCCTTTATAAACCCCTAGCCATCACCTTGGTTTTTCTTTTAGACTTTTACTGCAGTGAATTTCTTCCTCCTCCTCGTTTTCTCTTTATTTTCTTTCTTTCATAAAACTCCTTGGCGAATCCTCCACATCTCCATAGCTCCTTTATTCGTAGACTAAGACCCTATTCTCCTATACTCCCTTGTAGAACCGAAATCCTCTTCTCTCATTTGGAACCTCTTTTGGCCGAATATCAAGGTGGTTGGACCTCTTCAAGTGAACTGTTGGCGGGTGATTAAGTAAAGGTGAGTGGCTATAGCCGAATGTCATTTTTCTCGTATCTCTAATGTTCGGCCGATTTGGGTTTAAGGAAAAGCCGAAAGTTGGCAAGTACTAATGGTTGGCTAACCTTTCTATTGAAGCCGATTTAACCAAGGACTCCGGGATCTCAAAGCAGTGAGATCGGATCTTGCATTCACGACAAACGGAATTTGGTAAGTATAGGTAAGGCTTATATTGGTGTTTAAAAGCCAAGGCTATGGTTATTAGTGTTATTAATTGACCAAGTGTAGTTGTAAACCAGTTCGCGATTCGGACGCTAAGGCTAGTACTCAAAGTGATTTGGGTAAGGATTCGGGTACAAAGTATGACCCTTTAAATTATTTGGTTTGGCCGAATGGTCCATAACACTAACCTTGATAGTTGGCCAATATAGGGGCAAGGACTTAGAGTGTGGCCGATTGATTATCTTCGGGATTTAAGACTATCGTGGTAACAGTGTGTACATACACACCATTTAACTTATTAAACTGTGCTAAGTAATGTGATTACTAATTTGATGTATGTAGCAATGGCTTGAATACCATAACGGTATACTGGGGTAACCAAGTAAGTACTGTGCATATGATTTGCTATTTGATGCTTTTGGGAAGCATGTTGTGATAATACATTTGATAAATCATGTATGATTATTGCCTATGTGGGTTGATTGAGTGGAGGCGATAAATTCGTGTAGACGGCACCACGATGTTTTGGTAACACACCGTGACTACGGTCACCGGAGGTTTGGCACCTCGGAGGTTTGGTACCTCATAGCGACTTGTCCACGTGGTTAATACCACCGTGGGTTGGCCCCACTTGAGATATGGGATCGTCGCGGTGATTTGGTATCACACGATGGGTTGGCCCCATCACCCGAATTGTGTCTACGGACACCGTGCTTTGGTAGCACATCGTGACTATATGTCACCAAAGTGGTTTGGCACCACCAAAGGGTTTGGTACCACAACGGGGTGAAACAGTGGCGTATGGTCGGCTAGGTTGGGACACATGATGTCTTGCATATTAATTTGTTATATGATGTGTATGAATATGTTTAAACCGGGGAAGGGTTACATCTCGAGTCTTGGTGACTCACCTTCTCCTTACATTTTTCAGGTAACGAGTAGATAGCGGATGTGGAGCCGGGTTGACTCGAGGTGGCCATGCAGCGGATTTAAATTTTAATGGACTATGAAATTCAATTCATTTATTATTGGATTGTGGATTTTAATTTTATTTCGAATGTAATAAGGCCTCCTAGTATCTTTTTTTTTTTATGCTTGAATAATTGCTTCAACTATCTCTTTATGAAATGAGTTATAAAGGTTTTCTAAGCTAAATTTGTGAACGTTTTTATCAAGCCATCGGGCACACTTATAATTTTATATTAACTTGACTTAACCAAATTTTCAAATTAAAAATCTAAGTACGGAATGGCAAGCCCACTAAAATGAAGAATTTTTAAAAACTTAAGTTGGTTTTGAAAAAGGCTTTTCAAGAATATTTTTCCTGTAACGAACCAGATTCGGCCATAATGTTTGGGGGTTTGGGTTGTTACAAAATTAATATCGAGCCCGTTCAAAAGCTCTACTGTGGGGGCCCAAAAAAATGTTTTAGAAGGCCTTATAAAATGATTTTTGGATTTTGGACAGCATGGCCCGAGTCTCCGGCACCGATCCGCCCAGGTAAGTACTTCTGAACCTCTTGGTGAATTATATTCTGTAGAAGGGTAGGAAGTATGGAACGTAGATAGACTTATAGGACTTGAACCCTAGGATTAGATTACTCAAACACATGAACCAAACATAAGACATTAAAGAACTAAACCAATCTATGACTTAGCCGATGAAGCTAGGGTGTGGTAACCCCATGACGCATGTCGAGGATTGGATCCTAAAGAGCACAGGTATTTAAGCGATCAGTGTGACTCACCTCCTCTTGCAGTATCCTCCTGCAGTGCGTAGCCTCGGTTCACCCTAACTCGGAGGGCTCGGTGGTGTGGCAACCTCTGCGCGCATGTGTCAGAAAGGTTCGGTGAGAGCTTGGTATTTAAGCGGTCCACGTGACCCACCTCCTCTTCACTCGAATCCTGCACAGGTGCGTAGCCTTGGTTCACCCCGATCAAGATGGCTCGGTCATAGGCTAAACCTAATGACTAAAACCCAGAAGGGAACTAGCCATGTTTTCAAAAAGAACGAAACAACAACAACCCTAATGTTTCAAAATTTTTACAATGACTCTTTTTAAATCTGAGGACATCATTTTTACAAGGTTTTCTTGAAAAACTCAAATGTGTGAAAAATTACAAAAATGCCCTTGTGGTAAAATTACTAAAACGCCCCTGACTCATAAAATATCAGTTCAATGGTTTTGCTCAAAAATTTCAACTACTTTACAAATATCCAACAACTTAGTTTTGAAAATCAACACTAAAATATTTTGGTTTTAGAAAATTACAAAACGCCTCCGATTTGTGAAAATTAAAAATGACCCTAATCTTTGGAGAACTTTACCAACATCACTATTTGAAAAGGAAAACTTTCAAAAGGACCTCAAAGTTTTACAACTGTCGAAAAATATCCTGATTTATCAAAATGACAAAATTGCCCCTGATTGACAAAATTACCAAAATACCCCTGGTTTCAAAACGATTACAATTTTACAAATTTTCATAAATATCCTCCAGTTTTGGGAATTTCAAAATGACCTACTTTACTAAAGTTTTAAAATTTCTTTTATTATGAAAATACCATTAGTGAAAATGAAAAAACCACCACAGGTTAGAAATGGGCGAAAATGTCCAAAGAGTGAATAGGTATGGAAAGCATTAAGGAATGGATGCATGAACACTTTATGTGAACTAGGATAGAAGACTGAAACCTTGTTTGCTCGAAAGAATCCCTAATTAAATTACTGTTCATAAAATTTCTTCGTGAATAAGAAAGTGAAACAAATGCTAACACATAAAATTCTCTTAATCAGTTAAAGCGCGATAGATAGAATGAGTTCTAGAGGGCGTGGGCGTCGTGGGCGCGGTAGGGGTAGGATGACGGTGTCTGAACCCGTCCAGTCAGTCAAGGTTCGGAAAAAGCGAGGTACCACCGCCACCACCACCTCCTACTTTCGTGGTGAGGAGGCGAGGACGGACCAGGTGGTGGGCCGTGTCACAAGTCGCTGTTTTCTGAGTTTTGGAGATGGTGGTGGTCGGCTGGTGGAATTTGGGAGCTCGGAAGTCCGCTTCCGGCGAATCGGTCCTAACGGGGCCGAGGTATTTCGTGGTGTCTCGGGTGGCACCCAGTCTTGCAGAATATTGGTGGAATCTACGGAAAGGGTCATGGATGATCTCGACTGACCGAGGAGGAGAAGTGAAAGGGGCGGTGTCGCTTCTAAAGGATGAAGCGTGCAGTGGTGGTGGTTTGTCGGGATGGAGCCGCGGTGATGATCTCACGTGGGGCTACTTTAAAATGGCCTTTCAGAAGAAGTATATGGGCACTAGTTACACTGATGCTCAAAGGAAAGCCTTCCTAGGTCTAGTGCAAGGAACTAAGTCGGTGGCCGAGTATGAGGCGGAGTTTTTAAGTGAGTAGGTATGCGGAGGAATCGTAGCCACCGAACATGAGCGCCGTGTGTCCGCTTTGAGGGCCAGGCTCGAGGATGATCTGAAATTACTAATTGCCCATGCAAAGCAGTTCGTGAGTTCTCATCTCTTATGGAGAAGGCCAAGGTGGCCGAAGGGTTAAGGAGGTCAAGGCAAAACTATAGTAAGAATAACCGAGAAAAGAGGATTTGGGTCACCGGATCGGGTAGCACTAATGCTTAGAAGCGGGCGAGGCGAGTGGGCCGAATCGGGAAGGAAAGCCCACTTCTACTAATCAAAGGCCGACTCGATGCAACCGCTGTGGAAAAACCCATTGGGGAGGTTGTTGATGCAGTAACAAAGGTTGTTTTGAGTGTGGGTCTTTGGAGCATCGGGTAAGGGGCTGTCCTCAAAAGGCGGCTAAGAATCGGCCAGACGGGTAGAACCGCATTTACTCAAGACAAAATATGGGACCACGGAGGGTCGCGGGAATGGTCGAGGAGGAAATGGTCCGAATAAGTGTCGGGAACTCGAGGCGGAGGATCGGGTAACACGAGGCTAGGCGGCTGGCTTAGTCTATACTGAGGCGTCGCGAGAGGGGAGGCAGCCGGGCGTCATAGCCATAACCTGTGCGTTCTTAATATTTGGTTTACCTTATGTTGCATTAATTGATGTGGGTTCGGCCTTTTCGTACATTGCTAGTAGTGTGGTAGGAACTATGGACCTAGACTCGAGACTACTCTTAGGAAGATGACTGTACTAAGCCCCTAGGACACTCTGTAGTAGTAGACAAACTTTATAGAGATGTACCCTAGAACTCCAGGGGTCGTATTTGTAGCCGATCTGATGGAACTACCTTTCGGAGAGTTCGATTTGATCCTTGGAATGGACCGTTGGTTAAGTATCGGTAATTTGGATTGCGCGGCTAAAGCGCATGGTGCTTAAGGCGGTGAGGGTGATGAAGTGGTTATGATAGGTGATAGAAGGAATTACCTATCCAATGTGGTGTCGGCCTTGAAGGCCGAAGGATGGTCAAGAAAGGTTGCGAGGCATACTTGGTTCGAATATGTGCTTTGGAAGCTAAGAGTCGGTAGTTGGAAAGGTTCGAGCGGTTGGAGAATTTGCTGATGTATTCCCGGAAGAACTTAGGATCCGCCTCCGGATCGAGAAGTTGAATTCGGTATTGATTTGCTACCCGAACGGCACTGTGTCTATAGCACCATACCGAATGGCACCAAAGGAATTGGTGGAGTGAAGGCCCAAATTCGAGAGCTCTTGGATAGAGGGTTTATTCGACCAAGCATATCCCGTGTAGAGAGCACTGTCTTTATTTGTCAAGAAGAAGGATGGGTCCATGCGAATGTGCATCGACTCACCGCCATTGAACAAGTTAACGATCAAGAACAAGTATCTCATTGCCTCGGATCGATGACTTGTTTGACCAACCAAGAAGTGCTTGCGGTGTTTTCAAAGATAGACCTTAGGTCGGGCTACCATCAACTAAAGGTGAAGGAAGTTGATGTCCACAAGACGGCATTCGAACTTCGGTATGGACATTACGAGTTTACGTAATGCCATTCGGGTTGACCAACGCGGCGGCATTTATGGACTTGATGAGCAGTATTTCAAGAAGACCTAGACCAATTCGTCGTGGTATTCATTGGCGACATCTTGGTTTACTCTAGATCGGAGGAAGAGCATGACAAGCATTTGCGAATAGTGTTGCAAGTACTAAGGAGAAGCGATTATATGCCAAATTCGATAAGTGCGAATTTTGGCTAAGGGAAATAGCTTTTCTAGGTCACGTAGTGTCGGCGGAAGGATTAGAGTGGACCTCGCAAGATTGAAGCGGTATTGGATTGGAAACCGCCTAGGTCGATGGCGGAAATCAAAGTTTTACGGGGCTAGCGAGGTACTATCGGAGAGATTTGTAGAAGGATTCTCTCACGATCGCGGCTGCACCGTTGTGAAGCTACTAAGAAAAGGAGTCCCATTTGTATGGTCGGAGAAGCAGCGGAAAGCTTCCATAAGCTAAGGAAAATTTTGACGGAAGCTCCGATTTTGGTGCAGCCAGAAGCAGGGAGGTTGTTCACCGTTTATTGTGATGCGTCCCATACTGGTTTGGGATGTGTGCTGATGCAGGAGGGGAAGGTAGTAGCCTATGCCTCACGGCAGTTAAGGCTACATGAACTGAGCTATCCAACGCACGACTTAGAGTTAGCAGCAGTTGTCTTCGCTCTGAAAATATGGAGACACTATCTTTATGGGGAGAAGTCGATAGTTTATACGGATCACAAAAGTTTGAGATATCTCTTAACTCAGAAGGATCTAAACTTGAGACAGCGTCGATGGATCGAACTTTTGAAGGACTATGATTGTTCCATCGAGTATCATCCGGGCAAGGCCAACGTGGTAGCAGACGCGTTGAGCCGGAAGGTTGTGACGGACTTAAGAGCAATGTTTGCTCGGTTAAGTCTATATGGTGATGGAAGTCTCTTAGCGGAACTTCAAGTTAAGCCAACATGGATCGAGGAGGTTAGGGACAAACAGTTAGTGGATGAAGGGTTGAATGCTAAGAGGGTACAAGTTCAGAATGGTGGATTGGAAGGATACAATCTGTCTATGGATGGAGTATTATGCTTTCAAGGGCGGGCTTGTATGCCAAAGGATGTGGAGTTAAGGCAGAAAATTCTCCAGGATGCACATAGCGGCCACTACGCTATGCATCCCGGAGGCGGCAAGATGTATAGGGATCTCAAGGAGCAATTACGGTGGCGGGTTAAACGCGTGAAGTAACGAGTTTGTTGGCGGTGTCGACTTGTCAACGGTCAAGGTGAACATTAGAGCTGCCGTCAGGGTTGCTTCAGCCAGTGAAGATTCCCCAATGGAAGTGGGAACGGATCACTATGGATTTCGTTAGTGGGCTACCCCTCACGCCCAGCAAGAAAGACGCAGTTTGGGTAATAGTAGACCGTTTTAACTAAGTCGGCTCACTTCATACCTGCAGTGAGGATGGATTTCTCTCTTGAAAGCTAGCTAAGTCATGCGTCTCGAGAGATAGTAAGATTGCATGGTGTTCCAACATCAATCATCTCGGATAGGGATCCCGGTTCACATCAAGGTTTTGAAAAGCCTTGCATCAAGCTATGGGCACGCGGTTGGATTTTAGTACCGCTTTCCATCCACATCGATGGACAATCGGAAAGAGTGATCTGATTTTGGAGGATATGTTAAGAGGATGTGTCTTGGATTTTCGGGGTAGTTGGGAGGAATTTCTACAGTTAGCGAGAATTAAACATAACAATAGTTATCAAGCGAGCATCCGATGGCTCCGTATGAGGCACTATATGGATTTGGAAATGTCGTACTCTGACATCTTTGGGCGGAATTGGGTGAACAGCATGCATTTTTGGGTCGAGTTAGTGACGAGAGCGGAGGATAAAGTCAAGGTGATTCGGTCTCGTCTTAAGGAAACATCGGATAGGCGAAATCCTATCGCGATCTTAAGCGTAAGAAATGGAGTATGCGGTAGGAGACAAGGTTTTTAGAAGGTGTCACCTTGGAAGAAGGTGTTGAGATTTGGCCGGAAAGGAAGCTAAGCCCAAGGTTCATCGGACCACTATCGGTGATTAAGCGAGTAGGACCGGTAGCTTATCGACTTGAGTTACCAAATTTAACTAAACGGATCCATGATGTCTTTCACGTATCAATCTTTGAGACGATATCGGTCGGACCCATCGCACGTAGTACCACGATGATGTAAATCGAGGTGAATTCAGTTTATCGTTTGAAGAGGAACCGCCCGAGATCTTAGACCGAGATGTGAAGGTTCTACGTAAGAAGTCAGTGCCCCTGGTGAAGGTACTGTGGCGGAACCATGGTACAGAGGAAGCTACGTGGGAACCTGAGGATGTGATGAGGCAGCAGTACCCCCACCTTTTCTAGTTAGGTAATTTCGGGGCGAAATTTATTTTTAAGGGGGTAGAACGTAAACATCCCAAAAGGGGTTATTTGGAAATTCATTATTTCTATTATGTAGAATATTTGTGATATTATTTATGGAATAATAGAGCTTGATTTAAGGCTTTGAGTTGGCTCGGTTTGGTAGAAAATTTCAATTTTAATTCTAAAGGTAGGGAGCCTTAGCGAGTGGGTGTTATAAGAATAAATGGGAGTAATTTGGCACTAAAAAGCCCTTGGTAAAGTGGCAAAAGAAGCCCACTTAAGAGCTAGCATGTGACGCCACATCAAGAGGAAGGGAGAGCCTTGGTTCGAGTCACAAGGATCCTCTTTTTGCATTATGGATGGGCGGCACATGTGGAGAGTTTTTCTCTCCTTTAATTCTTTTATTTTGGATAATAATGGGTTTATTATTATTATTAAGGGATAATTTAAGCACTTTAAATTGGTTTTAATTTGCTTAATCCTTTAGATAATAAAAGATATATGATAATTTCATAGGATAAGCAAGGATATTATTTGATTAAAAGGGATTATTAAGTGATTAATTCAAATTATTTGAATTAATTGAAATGTGTGGCCAAGAGTGACTTGGAGAGTTTGCTTAGAAATTTTGAACTCCTTGAACAAGGAGGAGTGGACTGCAACAAGGCTACTAGAGGGTGCCAAATTCTTTATAAACCCCAGCCATCACCTTGGTTTTTCTTTTAGACTTTTACTGCAGGCAAATTCTAATTTCTTCCTCCTCCTCGTTTTCTCTTTATTTTCTTTCTTTCATAAAACTCCTTGGCCGAATCCTCCACATCTCCATAGCTCCTTTATTCGTAAACTAAGACCCTATTCTCCTATACTCCCTTGTAGAACCAAAATCCTCTTCTCTTATTTGGAACCTCTTTTGGCCTAATATCAAGGTGGTTGGACCTCTTCAAGTGAACTGTTGTTGGCGGGTGATTAAGTAAAGGTGAGTGGCTATAGCCGAATGTCATTTTCCCCGTATCTCTAATGTTCGGCCGATTTGGGTTTAAGGAAAAGCCGAAAGTTGGCAAGTACTAATGGTTGGCTAACCTTTCTATTGAAGCCGATTTCACCAAGGACTCGGGATCTCAAAGCGGTGAGACCGGATCTTGCATTCACGACAAACGAAAATTTGGTAAGTATAGGTAAGGCTTATATTGGTGTTTAAAAGCGAAAGGCTATGGTTATTAGTGTTATTAATTGACCAAGTGTAGTTGTAAACCAGTTCGCGATTCGGACGCTAAGGCTAGTACTCAAAGTGATTTGGGTAAGGATTCGGGTACAAAGTATGACCCTTTAAATTATTTGGTTTGGCCGAATGGTCCATGACACTAACCTTGATAGTTGGCGAATATAGGGGCAAGGACTTAGAGTGTGGCGATTGATTATCTTCGGGATTTAAACTATCGTGGTAACAGTGTGTACATACACACCATTTAACTTATTAAACTGTGTATAAGTAATGTGATTGCTAATTTGATGTATGTAGCAATGGCTTGAATACCATAACGGTATACTGGGGTAACCAAGTAAGTACTGTGCATATGATTTGCTATTTGATGCTTTTGGGAAGCATGTTGTGATAATACATTTGATAAATCTGTGTATGATTATTGCCTATGTGGGTTGATTGAGTGGAGGCGGCAATAAATTCGTGTAACGGGCACCGATGTTTTGGTAACACACCGTGACTCTGATCACGGAGGGTTTGGCACCTCCGGAGGTTTGGTACCTCATAGCGACTTGTCCACGTGGTTAATACCACCGTGGTTTGGCCCCACTTGAGATATGGGATCGTGCGCGGTGATTTGGTATCACACGATGGGTTGGCCCCATCACCCGAATGTGTCTACGGACACGGTGCTTTGGTAGCACATCGTGACTATATGTCACCAGTGGTTTGGCACCACCAGTGGTTTGGTACCACAACGGGGTAGACAGTGGCGTATGGCTGGCTAGGTTGGGACACATGATGTCTTGCATATTAATTTGTTATATGATGTGTATGAATATGTTTAAACCGGGGGAAGGGTTACATACTGAGTCTTGGTGACTCACCTTCTCCTTACATTTTTCAGTGCAACGAGTAGATAGCGGATGTGGGCCAGGGTTGACTCGAGGTGGCCATGCGTGATTTAAATTTTAATGGACTATGAAATTCAATTCATTTATTATTGGATTGTGGATTTTAATTTTATTTCGAATGTAATAAGGCCTCCTAGTATCTTTTTTTTTTTATGCTTGAATAATTGCTTCAACTATCTCTTTATGAAATGAGTTATAAAGGTTTTCTAAGCTAAATTTGTGAACGTTTTTATCAAGCCATCGGGCACACTTATAATTTTATATTAACTTGACTTAACCAAATTTTCAAATTAAAAATCTAAATGCGGAATGGCAAGCCCACTAAAATGAAGAATTTTTAAAAACTTAAGTTGGTTTTGAAAAAGGCTTTTCAAGAATATTTTTCTATGAACGAACAGTTCGGCCATAATGTTTGGGCGGGTTTGGGTTATTCTGAATGGAGTGACTCATTTTGGTTGTTCATCTTTTACGTGCACTCTCTCTCCCATACGTTTTGTGTTTCCTTTATTTTCTTTTCAATAAAAACTCTCTTTTCCATATTTTTATATTTTATTTATTTTTCCATCACAATATGATCCACTAAAATCCATCTAGCCAGAAGGTTGTCGAATTCCCAAAAAAAAAGGTTCTTGAGGTTTAGAACCCGCACTTAACTTTCTCACCCAAGTATTCATCGTTTCTCCGCATTCTGGTGACACTTCATCCGAGTCCCTTTAAAAGTACCCTTTTCAACTTATGCAAAGGCAGCGCTTTGTGTGTTTTGGGAGGAGTGCACCGTCGGTTCGTGAGCTTCTTTGCGTCGGAGGTTAGCGAGCCCAAAAGACAAAATGGCGTGGGATTCGCCATTGAGAAACGTTGATCTAGCGCAAAAGACTCCACGAGAGCAATAGAAGGCTAGAGTCAGGCTCCCTAAAATTCGCAAGGTAAAACTCTTGGAGTTGGTGGTCGTAGGCGTCCTCTTCCACTATAACTGGCTTACTTGGGCAGAGAAGGGTCATCCAAAAGCCGAAGACGGAGCCCAAGGAGGAACGAGACAACCGGAGGCTGGAATCTCTCCACATAAGAAACTTTTCTCTAAACCCTTTTTTTATTTTCCTCATTTTAATTCTCATAATCTATTCTCGTGATTTCAATTAAATCTTAAATTCTGCTTTTTTTATTTTTTTCGGATCGAAAATTATTAATTCTGTTTTTTATTTATTTTTTAGGAACGCAGGTTTTCTTGGGCACGATTCTGCCCAAGATCTCGAGAAACAGGCATTTGTGTAATCCGATCCCTGTGGATTCGACTCTACTTACCCTTTACTGTTATTTTTATTATTTTGCAGGGAGTAGGATATATTTTGGTGCATTCAACGACTCATCACACAGGGTGGAAAAGAGGTTTTTATTAAATTAGTCTTGCAACCTGTAAAAGGCCCAATTCGCCCGGGCCCTAATTAGAAACAAAAAAAACAAAAAAATATAATAAAGTTCAACAAAATTTAAAGTCCAGATTACAAAAAATGCTGGCCTAAATACAGTTTTTAGGCCCACAAATAAAAGTCTTTCAGTAGGGTTTCTGAAACCCTAGCGCCGTAGCCTCTCTCGAGCGCTGTGCCCGTGACTTGTCCCGAAGCGTCTCGCCCTAAGGCCCCCTGACGCATCCTCTTTTGCCTGCCACGAAAATGGCAAAATTGCCTTTCCTCCATTCGTTAACTCTCCAAGGGACCTGCAAACAAGCAAAGAAAGGAAACCGAGAACAGAGCAACAAAAGCCAGAAAGAACAGTAATAGGAAGTAAAAAAATCAGTTGTAAAGTCGGCTATATAAGCCCAACAAAACCCTAATGTAATTCACGCAGACAAAAAAAAAATGAACATCAAATATAAAACAGAGATCCAAAAGGTGATTCTTGATAGTTGTCATTTATTTATTTATTTTTTCTTTTATTCTAAGATAAAATATAAGAATAAAGAGAAAATAGCTCACCTGGGGTCGACCGACTTCCTTGCCGGTAAATGTCGCTGGTGCTTGAACGCCTCGGGCCCATGAGGGTTCGAACGAGGGTTCGAAAAACATTGAGGACCCCTTTTTTTCATTTTTTCTTCTTTTATTTCTGGAACGAACAGGGGATTCATGATTTTAAAAAAGGGATTGAAAAGGAGTAAAAAAAAGAGACTTTTCTACTGTCGGCCACTGTCTACGGTGGGCCACGACGGAACCCTAGGCTGGAGCCATGGCCGGACGGGGCTAATTGCAGAGAAAAAAAGGGCCCTTTTTTTAAAATCGATTTAAAATGATTTTTTTAAAAAAATTTCGGCCTTAAATAGGGGCCATGGAACGATGTCGTTTCATTCGAGCATTTTAACGCCAAAACGGCATCGTTTTGAACTGGGTCGGACTGACCCGACCCGAATCGAACCGCCTAGGATCTGCGTGTTTTTGGACTAAGGGTCTATTTGTGCCCTCAGTCCTTCCGCTTTAAGAGAAATGACTTAATCGCATAAAGTGTAAAATGTTGTGTGCTGATTATTAATTGTTCAATTGTTGATGTTTTTATAATGTGAAGCCCTTAAAAGGCAATTAGTCCATTTATATGGTTAGTGGGTGGCAAAGGACAAGAATAACCTTAATATATAAAGGTTATATATGTTTAATAATAAAGGGTAAAATAGTAAAATAAGATTTAATATGATTATAATAAAATAAAAAGAGAAAGATGAAGCCATATTCATCTTTTCTTCCACTAAAATTGAGAAAGAAACAAGGGTTTAGAGCTTATTTGAATTAGGTAAACTCAAGCTTCAATTAGTTAGTGTTTTGTGTTCGGTTTTTGTTAATTTTTACATTTTTGAGGTCGTTGTTTCGTGCTCTTTCAAACCCATGCTTAAATCTTGTTAATTGATGATGTTTTTGAAATGCTTCATTGATGAACATGTGAGTTCTTGAATGTTTGATGGTGGAAAATGAAAGCTTAGTGTTGGGTTAACATAGTTTGTATTGGGATTTTTAATGAAATTGAGTATTTTGGGTTTAATTGAGAAAATGAGAAGTAGGAGGACTAAATTGTGAAATAAATGAAATATGTGGGCTTGTATTAGCATGGGAAGAATTCGGCTAAGCTTATGTGAATAGAAATTTGGTGTACTATTTGATTTGATGAATTAGGGACTAAAGTGTCGAAATGTGAAAATGTGAGGGCTATTATGTAAAATGCCCTAAATATGTGTGTTTGGACTAAAATGAATGATTTAGTGATTGAATGGATTGAATTTTGAATGTGTATAGACTAAGAGAGGAGAGGTTCGGATCGAGATCGAGGCAAAGATAAAGTGCTCGATTAATTGACCGTTTCGGTATTCGACGTCCGAGGTAAGTTCGGACATAATACGTGTATTTAGCTATGTTTAATGTTGTGAAATGAATGGTATGATAATATTGAAATGTGAATGCTATGTGAGGGTTCGAGTTATGTGGCACTAAGTGTGCATATTAGGAAATGTGACCGATATGATTAGCACTGTGTGTGCGAAATAATATAAGCTTCGGCTTTGTGGTTGACACTGTATGTGCGATACAGATTTAAGATTGGTTTAATACAGATGCACTAAGTGTGCGATGTTGATTAAGCTTTGGCTAACGATTTGGGCACTAAGTGTGCGATTGAATTGAAGAAGGGACGAAGGATTATTGAAATGGAATTGTAAGTATTGAGTAGTATATGTAATTGACAACTAAGTGTTGGCTAAGGTATGTTCGGAACCTATGTGGTTGATAAACCTATGAATGAGTTAAGGAAGGTTAATTGAACACATTATCTTTGGATGGTATGGTATATATGTGATTGTGAATTAATCTATGTGATGTTTTGTTTTGGCATGATGTATTATGTTACGAACTTACTAAGCTTTGAAAGCTTACTGTGTGAATTGTTTCTCTGTTTTACAGTGTCAGCAGAGTTAGCTCTGATCCGGGGATCGTCATCATCTCTATCACACTATTGGCAATCTATGTTGGTACTTTTTGAGATATGTATATTGAATATGGCATGTATAGGCTAGTTGTTTTGAAATACAATTGAGATGTGTAAATAGCCATAAGATGTGGCTAGATAAATGTTGGAATTATGCATATATGAATTTGGTATGTGAAGTATGTTTTGGTATGTTTTGTTGGCAATAAGAATGTCATATAAATGGTAAGCTTAGTGATGGATTGATGCTATTGTAACCTAGTGATGTTATGGATGAATCATACTTGGTAATGCATGTGTTTAGTTGTGAAATTTGGTTATAAGTAGACATGATTAGAAGTGAGATTGAATAAGATGATATGTTGATCATTTGACATGTTTTTGGTTGTCAATAGTACATAAAATGAATTGGTATATTGATTGTAGGATTGACCCAAGTGAGGGTGGCATGTTGGCTTTGCAAATGGCATAATTTGCATATTTGGTTAAGGGACACGGACGTGTATCACCATCGTGTGGTTCAAGGACCAGTTCAAAGTGTGTCTAGACAGGTTACACAGTCGTGGCACACGGGCGTGCCTGATGGCCGTGTGACCAAGTCAGCAGCTAGCATATTATCACACGGCCATGACACACAGGTGTGTCTGGTAGCCTTGTGAACAAGTTAGTATGTATGCTCTGTTTTGGCACGGCCTGGACACATGGGTGTGTCTGGTAGCCGTGTGAGGCACACGGCCTGACTACACGAGCGTGTGACCTCAAGACTGTTGAAGAATGCTTGAATTTCTGAAAATTTTTGTAAGTGTTCGGTTAGTCCCGACCCCTTTCTAGTATGTGATTAAGGTCTTGTAGGCCTCAATAAGGGACTGTATGTACATAATTGAATATGTTTGTTGAATGATTGACTTTGTATCGTGATATGGATGTGAAATGTTGCGATTGTTTGGTAATGCCTCTTAACCCTATTTTGGCGATGGTCTCGGGTTAAGGGTGTTACAAATATCAAATCAAAATACCTAACAAAGTTACCACAACCACAACAAATCAAATATATATAAGCCACACATACAAGCATAACAACTATACCTCATTCTCATACCATTTGCAAATTGGTTATTTGCACAAAATATCATTCATAACATTTACATAAGCCAAACATTAACCAAAATAGCACAAGAGCCTATACATGCTATATAATTCGAATTTAATGTTTCAAAAACTACCGAGATAAACTGGATAGTGTGACTTGAGTGCTGATCCAATCGTCCAACCTTCCAAAAATCTACAATGACATTAAACAACACAAGTAAGCTTAATGAAGCTTAGTAAGTTCGACGAGATAAACAAAAATCTTATCGAACTAACTATAATAAATCAAATAATAAAAATCATCCAAGACAACTCCCTGTCATTCACAACTTCAATCGATAAATACATCCGTATTCAAATCAATATAAAAATAAATTACATGTATTTCAAATTCATTAAATAAATCAACCGAGATTTTTCCATTTAAAGAACGACTTACGGGTAAGAGTACATTGTCAAAAGAAGCTTATAAGAGCTGGTCCTCTCGAATACGCCAACAGAAGCTCGTAAGAGTTGATCCACCCAGTCACACCAAACAAAAAGTAAAACACGAGAGTTTACAACAAATGCTGAACCTCGGTTTACTTGGGTAAAATGATGATATCTCCCTCCAATACCATCTCCACTCCAAACCCCCGTCATACACCAAATCATGAATGTACTCAAATCCCGCGTTCAATTAAAACTGAATATCCAATTTAATATTATAATTCAAACAATAATTCATTTCCAACAATAGAATATATGCATAATACCAATCATCAATTTATACAAATTTTAAATTTTAACCATACGAACTTGCCTAGACTGAATTGTAGTGATTGCAAAAGTTCAGGGACTATTCTGCTATTTTTCCTTTTCCACGAGTACCTACAGGATTAATACCCTTTTATTTTTTGAATTTACTCAATTACCCCAAACTTTTACAATTTTTACTATTTAATCCCTTAATTAGTTAATCTATCAAATTAACTAATTTTCTTAAATCAATAATCTATCCAAATATTCTAGGCCCTCATATAGCCCCTAATAAACCTAAAATTCACTATCAAACCCTAATATTTTGACATTTTCACAATTTAATCCTAAAATCAATATTTTAAAAAAAATCACTTTACAAAATCATCGTACAACACAATCAAAACTCCAAATCCATGTTATTCATCAAAAAAATATAATATTTATTAATGGAAACTTCCAAAATTTTAAACAGAATCATAAATGAAGGTACGGGTTAGCTGGACCTAGTTGCAATGATATCAAAAACATAAAAAATTATAAGAAACAGGTAAAAATTAAAATCACATGAAAGCTCCTACGCTCAACTGATTATCCAAGCTATTTCTATGGTATTTCGATGAAAAAAGAAGAAAATGAAGAAGAAAACCTATTTCTTAATTAATTTTGTTTTAATTTCAACTAAATTATAAGTTTGCCATTATAATTTCATTATTTTGTCCTTATCCATCAATTTGCCGCCCCACTATATTATTTAGGGTTTAATTATCACTTAAGTCCTTCCTCAATTAATAATTACACCATTTGATCACCTAATTGCTATAGTTAGTAAGTTTTGCATATTTTTCAATTTAGTCCTTTTTCTTTAATTAACTAACTAAACATTAATATTTCCTAACCAAATTTTAATATGACTATAATGACTCTATAAATATTCTAAAAATTAATATTTATGAGTCGATATGACATAAATTTGTGGTCCCAAAATCACTGTTTCGTCACCACTAAAAATTGGGCTGTTACATAAATAGTTAAAATTTTTATAATTTTTACTATTATTCATGTGTCATATTTTGACTAGTGTGATCGAAATTGACTGGAACAAATCGGTGTAACCAATACAAACTAAAATTTTTATCGATGCGAAAAAATATACTACTTGTCCCACTTTGGCACTAGAATAATGGGCATCGACCAATACGACTAAATCCAGTACAAAACCAACTACCATGATTTTCTCTCTTTTTTTATTATGACCTAAAACTTCAAAAGCCTCAATTCATATATATTTAAGAGTAGCTATTGCGATTTTTTTTGTCATAGTTTCGTCATCATTTGGCCTGCCAATGTTATATCACATGACGAAAATTGGTATTTCATTTAAAAGTCATAAAATTATACAAGAGAAATATTTAAAATTATAAAAAATAGAATACTAAAAATTGATGTTTGATAAGATCTCCTCAAAGCCTCACTTATTTTAATTTTTCTTTAGGGTCATCAATTGTAAGTTTTTAAGTCTATTCAATTTAGTCCCTGAACGCAAAAATCAATTAGCCATCACTTTCATCAACCAACCACTAGGATTTATCTACTCATGCTCATATTTGAACCCATTAACAACAAGAAATCAAAGAGAAGCACCATTAACTTAACATAAAAGAAAGTTGATAAAAACTCAAGCTTTCTTGCAAAAGCTTGAGGAACACAATAATGGCAGCAAAGAAGATAAATAAAAACACCCAAGATAATATTTTTTAACAAATGAAATATAACAAACCTAATTGGTATTAAACTAATGGATTAAAGTGCAAATACAAGAAAGTTTGAAGAGCTTAACAAGTAAATAAATCCTAGCTACAATAATAACTAGTTTAACTACCAGCTAAGGAAATAAGAAAAAACTAGAAAATGAACAAGAAGATAAACCCTAAGCTATGAAGAAGAAGAACTAAACCCTAAAAGATGAAGAGAAAAATGTAAAACTAGCTAATGTGAAGTGTGTCTCTCTTAGACAATTTAACCTCTTTTAGCATTTTTCTGACCTGTTGTATACTCACAATTACTGACAGCGTACTAACTTGTAACACTAGTGGTTTATCCACAAACTAGAGTGTTCGGGATATAAGAATTATAGGGAATTCTTACTGTGGAGTGTAGCAGTGGGGTAGGATTTAATTATACTATTAAACTGAAATTGCTAAATGTACTGCATCATCACGCATTAACATGCTTGAATGAACTACCAAATTCTGCTATGCTATATGAATACTAATGTATTGCAAACTGTTATTATTTATGCTTGGATTACTGTTTGGCACTGACTTACTTGTGATAGAACTCACACTGAGCGTCATAGTTCACTCCCCCTTTAATTTTCATCCTGACAGATAACCTGCTAGGTTAGGACGTAAACGCGACATCTGGAGGGTCTCAACTTTGCTTTTACTAAAATATTTTAGAGTTACTATTTCAATTACTAAACCATATTATCTTATTTTGAACCATGTCATGGATTTAGGATTCTATTTTTCATGACACTTAATTTTATTTTAGGATAATAAGAGATTATTATTTATAAGCTACGCATGAAACCCCAGTTTTTCTTTAAAAGCAACCACTTGTCACTTTTCTGCTGTTATATCTTAATTAAGGTTTTGAAGAATTAATTAATATGTAATTAAGGTTCCTACTAAATTAAACAAAGGTTTTTAAAAAGATTGTTTTCAAAACTACAATAGCTCACCGAGTCACTTCGGTGGCTAATGTATTCTTCCAAATTCAAGTCTAACGTCTAGGCCGGGTTGGGAAGGTTACAAATGTTAAGCTCATTTTGTATTTGTTAGGGTTTAACTCTTTATCAATAAAAATTAATTATAGATATATTAATCACAAGGTTGGCATGGTGGTTGCTCATCTCATCTCTTAATCATATGGTCGAAGGTTCAATCTCCACTCATAAGAATAGAACACATTTTGTAGTCAACCACTTATCTCTTTAAAGAGCACCTAGAGTGAAAAGATTAATTTTAATTAAAAAAATCTTAAAGTCATTACTTTGATTCCTATAAGACGATGAATACTTTAATACACAATGTAATTTAAAGACCTCGATACTATTAAGCGTCAAGACAATTTTAAAAAAAATCTCAAAAATAAATTAAAATAAATTTCGAAATTACTTGAGTAAAGAAATAATGATAAATTCACTAACTTTGAAGTAAAAATGGCAAGTATTGTATGTAATTTTATATATTGTAATTACTTTAAGGAAATTATTTGGTATATTGTAAATAAAATTTATAGACTCTATAAATAGAATTAGGAGTTGATAAATATCTTATAAAGATATAATAAAATATTAAAAAAATAATTTTTAAAATTACTAATAAAAATAAAAGAATACACTGCAATATATGAAATAATCACATACATGTATATATATACCAAAACTATATCAGGGTTGTTGGGCAGCGTCATCATCGTTGTCATTATCAGCAATAACTCAATCAGTGAGCTGTAAGGGGAAAAAAAGAAAAGAAAAGAAATCCTGCTTTAAAAGATATATTAGTCTTGTGTCTTTCTCTTTTTACATTTTCAACATTTCACACCTCTAAGTCGTCGTTCCTAGTCAAGTTGAGCATGGATTCCAATCTTTATTTATTTTTTTTGTTTATTTATGTTTCATTTGGGTTGGGCAGTTCAAATCTAAATGATTGTTTTATTATTTTTTTAACCACCATAATTCATTATTTAAAATCAGAAATAAAATTTGAATTAAAAATTCTTCCATTTCAAAATTCAAATTAGGATCTCAAAATTTTTAATTTTATCATTAAACTAATAAAATTATTTTAAAAAAATGAAAATTAAATAGGGCAATTATTTTTGTAAAAGGAACATAACATACTAAAAGACATTTGACAGCATTCAAATTTATTGAAATAAATTTCATCCACAGAAGGCATATGTTAAATTGAAATAAAATAAGTGTGGTTCTGGAACCTTATTGGTGATTGGGGGGGTAATGAATTATCCAAGTTTTAAAGTTTGTCGGAACAATAAATATAAAAATAATAATATTTAGCAGTAGAAAGATAAAAGGGATTTTACCAGATGTGATATTATGATTGAAGGCAGGGGCCCCCACGAGTGGGGCAGTGCTAAAAAATTTACTGTTTCTTTTTTAAGCTTTAATTCGGATTGGTTCTAGTTGCTGCTTCTCTCACCTACTCCTCTCAGTGGATAGCATAGCGTAGCAGCAGTCAATCACCAGGAAGAAAAGAAGATCCTCACGCACTAACATCGGTGGTGTTGTTAGGATCACAACTCATAACCCTTCCTTTACATATAAAATAAATATTTATTTATATGAGATAGTAAAACAAATAAATAAAGTAAAATAAATAATATAGGGCCTTCATTTTTTGAGATGGTTTAATTTGGCAGACAAAGAAATCCTTGGAAACCCCATATGCAGATAATGGAGTCACAGAGCAATAAAAGCAGCAATAGCAGTGAGCATCATCATCATCACCATGGCCAAAAACAAGAAGCTTCACTGCAACTAGTCTCCCGTGATGGTCAACCACAAGCTGCTGCTGGTGCCGCACATGGGACCTCCTCTCATCAGGCTCAGGCTCAGACTCAGGCACAGCCTCAGGCCCCAGATCATCATGTCTCATTCATGGGCTCCATTTCCAACCAAATTGGGGTTCCCTCTTCCTCCCCTACTTCCACTTCTTCCCTCGCTAAGCCTCATGCTGCCAAAAGACCCACCAAAGACCGTCACACCAAGGTCGATGGCCGCGGCCGTCGCATCCGAATGCCCGCCGTTTGCGCCGCCAGGGTCTTCCAACTCACCCGAGAATTGGGTCATAAATCGGATGGTGAGACCATCGAGTGGCTGCTTCAACAAGCGGAACCTGCCATCATAGCTGCAACAGGAACCGGCACTATTCCAGCCAATTTCTCCACTCTCAACGTTTCACTTCGCAGCAGTGGATCAACCATTTCGGCTCCTTCATCAAAATCCGCACCTCTCTCTTTCCACAGCGCTTTAGGTTTTTACAACAGTAATGGAGATGAGGCCAGAAGGATCGGCAACAGTACCGCCATGCTAGGGTTTCATCATCAACTTTACCCTCAACTCCTTAACCCCGAAACTCACATGAGAAGTGGCAGTAACCCTAACGACAACTACGCTACAAAGCCATTCAGAGATGACCTTTTCAAAGAAACATCTCAGCACAATACTGAAACGGGTGCCATAGACGCGAATTCTCCTAAACCGGAGAGAACCGGAATGCCAGAACAAGAACCCGGTTTGTTTCAAACAGCCAACGTCATGCCAGCTCCAGCTATGTGGGCCGTTGCACCGGCCACCACCAATGGAGGTAATGCCTTTTGGATGCTGCCGGTAGGCGGTGGAGCCACAGCAGCTTCAGCCACAGTGCCAGAAGCCCAGATGTGGACATTCCCGGCTCATTATTCAGGAGGGGGTAGAGGGAATCCGGTTCAGCTGGGCTCAATGATATTGCAACAACAGCAGGCCGGGGGTCAACAGCTTGGTTTAGGAGTGACAGAGACTAACATGGGGTTACTCGGCAGTGGAATGAATGTTTACAGCAACAATAATAGAGTGGGTTTAAAAATGAATTTGGAACAGCAGCAGCATCATGAAAATCAAACTCAAGGTAGTGACAGTGGAGATGAAAATCCAGCTACAGATTCTCAATGATACAATTCCCAAATCCAGCTCACATTTTTCTACTTTAATTTTTTTTATTTTTACCTTTTTGTAAATGCATGTGTTTTGTTACTATTTTTGGATTGTTGATTGCTAGCTATTAGCTTTGATCCTCTAGTAGGACGCTGAACTGTTGTAATTGATGTGCAGTTGGGTGTCAAAGATTGCCCATTAAACTAGCACATCCCATCATTTCCATTTCCCAACTGTTAGAAGTGTGAAAATATGGAGAAGAAAACGATTATAACAAAATAAAGAATATTTTCATGCCAACCTTACTTTTTGGTGCAAATAATTTCTTTTCTCATTTATTAATTCATTTTTGGCAATCCACCTACATACTCTTTCTTCTCTCATCTCTCCTATCTGATAGGCGTATAAGCTTTTCAGTATTATGCTTAAAATAAATTAAACCCCTTTCTAATTCACCCAATCAACTGTACTTTCATCTAACATTTCTTTTCTACCCTACTTCTAACATAATTTATACAGCTTATTATGGTATTCATATTATAGTAAACTTTTATGATATTTTAAATTAAAAAAATAACTTAATGTAACAATTAAATTTATATTTTTAATTTGAAAAGCAAAGATCGGATAAAAAAAGGTATTTAGGATGTATCATTTAGTGAAATGGGAAGAGAGAGGAAAGAGAAGAAGAAGAAGATTATGAAAGAATTATTCTCTCAAAGAAAGTATGAGAGTTGTGAAGGAAAGAAGGGGAAGTAGGGCAGGCTTGGTGTATGCTGCTCAATGTGAACCACATGTCTTGATATCAAAGGATTAGGTTTTATATATCCTCTCGCACTACGTTGTTGGATTGGGGTTTCCATTCGTTGTCCATTTCTACGATAAAAGACAAAGGAAATGGCAATTAAAAAAGAATCTTGCCACTTGCTCCATGTCTAACTGTCTCTCTCATTTATCAATTAATTACAAATCAAGCTTTAAGCTTTGCTTTTCAAAACAATAATTGCCCTTTCTCCTTCTAATACTACCCTATGTTTAATTATCAACACAATTAAGTAATTGGATTTTTTCTCTGATCATGTTTCACCGTGGAATTCTATTTCAGCTGTTCTTTTAAGTATATTTTTTTATTCTTAAATATCTCATCTGACTCGAACTTTATCATTCAAAATTATTCTTAATAGTTTCATTAAAGAAAAGGTGATTAATCTCCGGATTCAAAGCAACGTCCTCAAATCATCAAAAAGAAAAGAATTAACAAATTTCAACTTAAATGTGAATTTAAATTATTCAAGTTGGAATTAAAATATAAATGTTAATTTTATTGTTTGATAAGTGTGAGTAAAGAGGTAAAGATTTTTGGAGTGAATTCAAACTCTTGTATCATACAACACAAATATTTTACTATTAAATTAAGAGATTATTGGCCAATTTTACTGAAATTTTAAATAATTTTATTGATTTTATTTATGTTATAGTTAACATTTTGTTTAGAATCATTTTAATACTGGATCTCATTATAACATTTGGAAGGAAATTAAATTTTAAAATATTAATTTTTTACATCAAAATTGTAGCATTTGTAATTATTTTGTTTCAACTTTTATTTTGTAAAGTTATTAGAAGTTAATGAGATAAATGATAATTATAAAAGAAGCATAATGATATTAAAAAATTGCATACGTTTTTAGAAATATGCGCAATAGAGTTTATTTTAGAAATTAATAGTAGGGGTGAACGTTAGATCGAATCGAGTAAAAATTTTTCGAGTTAATCAAGTTAATGAGTCTTATTTTATCATCCTAACTCGATTTGAAATTTTTTCGAATCAAGTCGAGTGAAAGAGTGAAATGAAATTCAAATCGAATCGAGTTAAATTGTTCGAGTTAAATTAAAAATTAAGCATGTCAAATTAAAATCTTGTTAAATTATAACTAATACCATGTTAGAGCACATAAATTTGAAATCATATATATTTGAAAACTTTTTCAATGCAAAATAATAATAAATAATTTATTTTAGTATGATAAACTTGAAACATTAATTAGCTTATTTAGGTCTCCAAAATTATTGTTTTAGAAAAAATTTAAAATTTAAAATTCTTTATATATTCTTTAGATTTTTTATATATTTTTTTAAAATATAAATTTTAGATTTTTTTATGAATATTTTGAATTTTCTTTTGTATTTTTTGTTGAGAGAGAAACCAATTTGCTCATTCTCAAAATTGACATGCACCAAAGAGACATTTACACTAAATATTATTTGAATTATTTGAGTTAGTCAAATTGTAAAACTCAACTCGACTCAAACTCAAAACTCGAATAACTCAAACAACTCGATTCAATTAGCTTGATATTTGAATTTCTTTTTTATTTCTTTAATCGAGTTTTGTTCATCCTTAATTAACAACGCTCCAAAACGCTACAAAAGATAGTAGCTAATAAGAAAAGAGTTAATTCCATTGAACACCCCTAAATTATGACTTTCATTTTAAATTAGTTCTAAATTTCAAATACTTTTAAGTACATCCCCAAACTATTGTAGTTATATCATTTGAGTTCTTCTGTTACTAAAATCATTAATTCAATTGTTAAATGACATGTCAAACTTTATGTAACATAATTTAAAATGAAAATTTTAAGAAAAATAAATATCGTAAAAATGAATGTTTTAAAAATCTTAATTTTTAAGGTTTTCGAAGATTTTACAAAAGCCCTATTGTTTACTCTCTTTATTTTTAATTTTTACTTAATGCAACAACAATTAAATTAAAGGCTTTAATAATAAAAAGGACCTAATTGAGATATTATTGATAATTTAAGATATAATTAAAATATTTAAAAATTTAAAATTAATTTAAAATAAAGTTTATAGTTTGAAAATATCTAGTACAATTAACTGATAAGGTAAAGATGGGATTAAAAACTCATGGTGTTTATCCAAAAAATGTTGCATCTCTAATAGGAACCGCCCACTTAACAAAATCATACCACGTATTTTCTTAGTTGCAACTTATATAACAATTCCTCACATATAGAATAGAAAATTGAATATCGAGGAGGATTAAACTAGTCTAATAGGTTAAGTTTTATTAAATTAACATGATATTTTCATCAACTAGTTCTTTGTTTTTTGAGAAAAACTTATTAAATTTAAAAATTGAATTTAGAAAGGAAAAAGAGATCCATAAGTTGCAATTTGATTTAGATTTAACTTTTTCTAATATATAAATCTTACATTCATCATATATTTATATATAAAATAAATAAACAAATTCAAGATTAAGGGAATAGTAAAATAAAAGAAAAATATGTCCATTTTTGAAGATTACTTGTGGATAGTGTACTAAATACTAATTCAAAAATAAACATAAAAACTTAATCTTGATAAAATTAATATCATAGATTTAATTTAAGAGTCAATTTTTTTCTGTTAAAATTCAACTCAATAAACTATAATCTTTTTGGAACTTGATCAAACTAGCTAATTATTTGGTTTAATATTATAGATTTATTTTAAGAGGCAATTTTTTTTTTTAAATTCAACTCAATCAATTATAATGTTTTTGGAACTTAATCGTATTAATTAGTCGGATCGATTGGATTAGGAATTCATCAATATGTCGATCTAAACAAAGAGGTCCCAAAGACAGTTCAATCATAAATAAATAATTAATTAAAAATTCTTTAAAAATTATAAACTAGTTTAATTGCCAGATGCGGATCGTAATGGTGGATAGGGCAACCTTCGCCCCCAAAATTTTAAGAAAATTTCATTTCTCCATTAATTTTTTTTAAAAATAATTAAGCCCTAAAATTTTGAAAATATTAAATTTCTTCCTCAAATCTTTTAGAAAATTTTAATTACTCCCACCAAATTTTTTGAAACTTCTCATTATACTTTTAAATTTTTTTTGAAAATTTTAATTAAGTTCTCTTTAAGTTTTTTGAAATTCTCATTAAACTCTTAGAGATTTTGAAAATTTTAATTAGGTTCCCCCAAAACTTAGTCTCAAGATCTACCACTGATCAGTTCAATCATTGACTTTCTATCCCAATTTCCAATTCTTTATCAAGCTCGAGCAGTTCGCTCAGAAGCTAGTTCAATCCCTTTGTTCGAACTGATATCAACCAATTTTCGATTCAATCGATTTGATCCGTTTTTAACAACACTCTAGTTTAGTTAGTGAATAAAATCTTGACAAAAAAATTTGCTTCTTAAATTAAATCTACAATATTAAACCAAACAATTAACTTTATCATGAATTAAGTTTTCATATTTACTTTTTTTTAAAATAAATACATACTAAGTAGAAATTTATATATTAAAAAAAGTTATATCTAAAGCAACCTAAGAATCTTAATTATGATATGATTTTGTTAAATGGGGTAGGGATGGGGTAAGCTTTGGGGGTAGGGGATTTTCTATAACCTCCCCAACCCGACCTAGGAGTTAGGCCCGAAATCGGAAGTTTACATTAGCCACCGAAATAGTCCAGTAAGCTATCGGAGTCTATAAAATAGTCATTTTAAAACATTTGTTTATTTAAGAAAAAAAATAGCCTATTTTCAAAAAAAAAACCAAATGAGTTAGCTAATCTGATTAAATTTAATTTTATTCTTGTAACGGTGATTACCTTTTTAAAACTCAGTTAATTTCTAACTTACATATTTATTGCTCAAAATTTAATTTTAACCTAACAGTGGAAAAGTGATATTCAATCTAGTTTTAATTGAGTTAATTTAGAATTATTTTAAGCAAGATCAAGAAAGTAAGGAAAAGCTAAAACTAAACTTAGGAAGAAGATATAAATAAACCCTAGCTACAATGTTACCTAACTTAACTACTACAAGAACAAGACGAACAACAAGAAAGTAAAGGAAAAACTAAATCTAAACTTAGGAAGAAGATAAAACTAAAAACCTTAGAAAAAAAAAAAGAAAGCTACAAAGAAAACTAAAGAGAAACTTAAGTTAAAACTACCCTAATGTGGCTCTATTGGGGCTCTATTCTCTATCAGCCAAATTTTGGTTGATATAGCAGCTATTCTGACCCAATTCTTGTGCTCAAAATGCCCTTGAACGGGCCTTCAATTATTGGTGCTTCAGTTGGACAAAGACTACCCTTCGTATAATTTTTTGTCCCCTCACGAAAGGGTATTGCAATACCCATGTAACAGTACCCCAAACCCGGCCCAAACACCACGACCGGATCTAGTATGTCACTAAGAAAATTTTGGAAAAACATGTCGTATTTTCAAAAAATATTTTTCTAAAGTTTATCTTCTTATTCGAAAGAAATTTAATAGTTGATAGTTTAAATAAAATATGCCTTTATAAATTAAAACCCAAATTTAAATACATGCATTAGTTCAATAAGAATTTAAATAACTAAAAGTAATTAAAGCCCAAAATAAAACAAAACATAAACTAGTGGCCCATGGCCTTATTACAACGAGATTTAAAATCCATTAATTAAAAATATAAAGTATTAACTTAAGTCTTTTTGCTGGATCCAGATGTTCTTTTGCATGGCCACCTTGCGTTCCTCTCCAGCCCGGTCCGTAGCACTAGGTATCACCTGAAAGGTTAATTAATAGGGTGAGTCGCGAGACTTAGTGTGCAACCCTCATGCACCACTAGATTTTGGCCTTAGGCCCATAAAACAGATTAATAATTTCATTTATAAAAAAAAATAACAAATAATATGTAAAGCCCAACCCGTTTGCCTAGGTTTCCATCCGCTACACGCCCCCGTACCAGCCATTCACACCATTGGGGATTTCTACAATCGACCCATACCGCTACACGCCAAGATGACAGTCATGCTGCTCATCAACATATTATGGCCGAAGCCCTTATAACAGATCACGGCATTAGCCGTACAACATATAACAGATCACGATATAAACCGCTACACATATAGCGTATAACTTCCTCCTTTCATCAACCCAACCCATGCAATCATAAAATCAATATACTTTTATCATATAAAGTCAAAACATTCACTGACCTGGTGATTTGCTTCACCCTTTTCGGGTTTCCAACATTAAACCGAGATATCGACATTTATCACAACATATAAACTTATGAACATACATTAATAATCAGATCTAGATGGTGGGGAAGTATTACACACCTGATATCGCGAAATCTACTATCCTTAGTTGATATCCAAATCTACTACCCTCAGTGTAAGCCTTGCTCAAAAGCTGGAAAATCACACGAAGATTTAGCCCTTCAATATTTGGCCAAGGTTAATAAAATCTCAATTTACACATTAACTACTAATAGATCTCTTACCTAATTTGTCGAATCCCGAAAGTCCTTAAGAAAACGTCACCTTCCTACCTACATTCAGCCAAGCCCAAAATATTAAACCAATCCCAATTAACATTCGGCCCAAAGAGGAAAGAACAAGAAAGTGGCCATTTGGTCGAACCTACCACTACCTACCTTCGGCTTTTCCACAAATCGGCATTACAGATCTCAGCAAGAAAGGATTCAGCTTCAAACAAGAGAGTAAAATCGATAGGGCCTTAGAAAACTGATTCGGATTAGAAACTTGATAAAAGAGAATTGAAGAAATTGCAAAGGAGCAAAATCTCGAAACTTACTAGATTAAAGAGGAGTATTCAACTATGGTGCACCTTCGAGAAAATTAGCCTTGAAGATTCGGTTATAGGAGAAGGAAAATATGAACAAAAGAGAATTCGGCTTTTAGAGAAAATACTGAGGAGAAGAGAAAATATCTAGGGAGTTTCGGTTTTGAAAAGAAATTAAAACAAATGGAAGAAGAGAATTTCGGCTAGGTGAGGAAGAAGAGAGAAAAATTGAAAGAAGGATGATCATTTGGCTTATATAGATTTCGGCAATACAATCCCCCTCCCAGAGTTGGATTTTCGGCCAACTCTGCTGTCATCTGATAGCTTTTATCCCACCTATTATCTTAATCCCTTAGCTCCTCAAAAATAGCCCTAATCTTTCTCTTCATTATCTTTCTATTATCAGCACTTTATCACTAAAATAAAAGAATTAAATCCCCTAAATTTTAGCAAGTATGCCGTCCACCTAACTCTCTTGGGCTGCCGAATTTTTGACCCAATCTTTTGGGCTCCAAGTGGCCAAATTTGGGCCCTTCCCAAGTGCTTGTGACGCCACTTTAAGCTCCCCCTCTACCGTGCCCCTAGCTACTGGGCCACAAGCCCAATATATCAATTAAATTACCCAAAACACTATTTTTAAACCCTAAGGTGACTAATCCAAATATTTTAATCAAGGCCTCAGTTCAACCTCAAATTCTTAAATTACAAATTAATCAAGTACCACATACAAATGCACAGGCCTATATTTAGGATATTACAGTTCTACCCCATTTAAAATAAATTTCATCCTCGAAATTTACCTGATCAAAAGAGATGGGGATACTGCTATTGTATAACATCCTCTGGCTCCCACATTGCCTTTTTTGCGCCGTGATTTCGCCATAGAACTTTGACCAAAGGAACAGACTTCCTTCTCAACACCTTTATATCTAGATCCAAAATTTGTACTGGTTCCTCCTCAAAAGATAAATCTGGCCTTACTTAAATTTCTTCCACTGGCACTATGTGCGATGGATCAGATCGATAACGTCTCAGCATCAAGACATGGAACACGTCATGTATCTGCTCCAACTCTGAAGGCAACTCCAAACGATAAGCCAGTGGCCCCACACGTTCTAACACCCTATAAGGCCCAATAAACCGAGGACTTAGCTTACCTTTTCGTCTAAACCTCATTACTTTCTTCCACGACGATACCTTCAAGAAGACTTGGTCTCCTACTGCAAATTCCACCTCCTTCCGCTTTAGATCCGCATAAGATTTCTACCGATCAGACGCTTCCTTCAATCGAGCCCGTATTAACTTAACTTTTTCTTCCGTTTTCGAAACTAGTTCAGGACCAAATACCTGACGTTCACCTAACTCCGTCCAACAAGTTGGAGTACGACATCTCCTTCCATATAAGGCTTCATATGGCGCCATTTGAATACTAGCTTGATAGCTATTATTGTACGCGAATTCAGCTAATGGTAAATACTCCTCCCAACTACCCCTAAAATCGATGATGCAACCCCTTAGCATATCCTCCAAGATCTGAATTACCCTCTCGATGACCATCGATCAGGGTGAAAAGCGATCTTCAAGTCTAACCTTATTCCCATTGCCTGATGAAGAGCCTTCCAAAATTGTGACGTGAACCTAGGATCCCTATCCAATATGATCAACACCGGTACACCATGTAATCTTACAACCTCTGCCACGTACAACTTAGCCAACTTTTGTAGAGAGTAGTCGACCCGAATCAGTATGAAGTGAGCAGACTTCGTTAGCCGATCCACAATTACCCAAATTGAATCTTTCTTGGTGGGTGTAAGGGGTAACCCACTAACAAAATCCATTGTGATTCTCTCCCATTTCCATTGGGGAATCTTTATCAGCTGCAACAATCCCGAAGGCAACTGGTGTTCAGCTTTGACTTGCTGACACGTCAAACACTTCCCCACATATTCCGCAACTTCTTGCTTCAAACCCGACCACCAGAACTGGTCTCGCAAATCCCGATACATCTTCACTCCTCCAGGATGCATAGCATAGGGGCTACTATGCGATTCCCGAAGAATCATCTGCCTTAGCTCCTCATCTTTTGGCATACAAACCTTCTCACGGAAACACAAAACTCCATCATTGTTCAGACTATAGTCCTCTACTTCACCCTCCTGCACTTGTCGGATTCGAGTACTTAAGACATCATCCAAAAGTTGTTTCTCCTTGATTAGACTTGTCCACATAGGTCTTACTTGTAGCTCAGCCACCAAACTACCATCCTCATACAAACTAAGATGAGCGAACATCGCCCTTAGGTCTCCTATCACCTTCCTACTCAACGCATCTGCCACCACATTGGCTTTGCCGGGATGGTATTCAATCGAGCAATCGTAGTCCTTCAAGAGCTCGATCCACCTACGTTGTCGTAAATTTAACTCCTTCTGAGTAAGGAGATACTTCAAACTTTTATGGTCGGTGTAAATTACCGACTTCTCCCCGTACAGGTAATGTCTCTAAATCTTCAGAGCAAACACTACCGCCGCCAATTCCAGATCATGCGTAGGGTAGTTCAACTCATGCGGTCTCAACTGTCGAGACGTGTATGCCACAACTTTTCCATCTTGCATCAGCACACACCCTAACCCTGTGTGTGACGCATCACAATAGACGGTAAATTCGTTTCTCGCCTCTGGCTGAATTAACACCGGTGCTTTCGTCAGAATTCTTTTCAGCCACTCAAAGCTCTCCTGTTGTTTGTCAGTCCACACAAAAGATACTCCCTTCCTCAACAACTTAGTTAATGGTGCCGCTATTGAAAAGAACCCCTCAACGAACCTTTGATAATATCCTGCTAATCCTAAGAAACTTCGAATTTTCGCCACAGACTTCGGCGATTTCCAATTTAACACAGCTTCAATTTTTCGAGGGTCTACCCTAATCCCCTCTGTAGAAACCACATGCCCTAGAAAAGTCACCTCCTTCAGCCAGAACTCACACTTACTGAATTTTGCGTACAACTGTTTTTCCCTTAGAATTTGCAACACCACTCGAAGTTGTGCATCATGCTCCTCCACAGACTTGGAATAAACCAATATATCGTCGATAAATACTATGACGAATCGGTCAAGGTATGGCTGAAACACCTGGTTCATCATATCCATAAATCCTGCTGGCGCGTTCGTCAAACCGAACGGCATTACCAAAAACTCATAATGACCGTAACGTTTTCGAAATGCCGTCTTATGAATGTCTCCTTCCTTCACCTTTAACTGATGATATCCCGACCTTAGATCAATCTTAGAAAAGACCGAAGCTCCTTTGAGCTGGTCGAACAAATCGTCGATTCTCGGTAATGGGTACTTATTCTTAATCGTCAACTTATTCAGTTGACAATAGTCCACGCACATACGCATGGATCCGTCCTTCTTCTTCACGAATAGGACCGACGCTCCCCATGGAGACACACTCGGTCGGATGAATCCTCGATCCAATAGCTCCTGAATCTGAGCTTTGAGCTCCATCAGCTCCTTCGGCGCCATTCGATAAAGGGGCAATAGATACTGGAGCCGTACCCAGGAGTAGTTCTATTCTAAACTCCACTTCGCGATTCGGGGGTAATCCTGGCAATTCCTCCGGAAAGACATTCGTGAAATCCTTGACGGTTCGAACCCCATCGACAGTCACCTCCTTAACATCCAAAGCACTAATAAAAGCCAAATAGGCGTTACATCCTTTCCAAATCATCTTAACAGCTTTCAAGGCCGACACTACGTTGGACAAATAGTTCCTTCTTTCTCCTAATACAACCACCTCCTCGTCTTCTAGGTACTTAACACCATGCACTTAGACCCACAATCCAACTTAGCACGATGCTTTGACAACCAATCCATTCCTAGGATAAGATCGAACTCTCCAAATGGCAATTCCATTAAGTCTGCCAGAAATACTACCCCTTGAGTTTCTAAAGGTACATCCTTAAACAGCTTGTCTACTACCCTAGATTGTCCTAGGGGACTAACCACAGTCATCTTCCTAGTAGTTGTTTCAGGACATATACTTAAGGTCTCAGATATGGAACATGCAACATAGGAGTGGGTTGACCCAATATCAATCAAAGTAAGAAAATGGCTGTCAGCTATAAGAAACGTACCGGTTATGACATCCGGTGCGTCACCATCCTCCTGTCGATGAACTGCATAAACTAGACCCAACTGCCTTGCATCTACATTACCTGCACCTCTACCAGGTGCTCCACGACCTCGACCAGCCCCATTTCCTCCTCTATCTGCACCACGACCCCTTGGTCCAGGCTGATCGCCTCTCTAACCCGATCGTAACCTCGGCTGTTGGGCATGCACTCCGATCCATCCGAGGGCGGTCCTTGTCGGATGTTCTGTGGATCCACACCTAAAGCATCCACCTGTTTTTATTCTAGACTCCCCATAATGCATCCTCCCACATGTAGAACAAGCTTGATTTTGATTTGTCGAAGCACGAACTGGCCCATCAGCCCTAGGCCTCTTCTGAAAATTCCCCGATGCTCTTGATAGCCCAAAACTCCTCTTATTTTTACCCCGATCCTTATCCCTTTCTTGTCTCTCAACCCGTTTCACTTCCTCAGCTATTTTAACATTATCTACCAAAACAGCAAAAACCCTCTCTCGTTGCGGTGCTATCAGAACCCTTAACTCATTTCTCAGCCTATCCTCGAACCGAACACAACGTTCATACTCCGTTGCTACTATTCCTTGAGTGTAACGGCTCAAGCGCAGAAGCTCGACCTCATATTCAGCCACAGACTTACTTCCCTGTACCAAGTTCAAGAATGCCTTCCTTTGGGCATCTATATAGCTAGCCCCGACATACTTTCCCTGGAATGACTCCTTAAAGAAATCCCAGTCAATTAGATCTGCAGCAGTACCTTCTTTCACCGTGAGCCACCACTGGTAGGCCTCATCTCGGAGGAGAGACACGACCCTTTTCAATTTTTCCTGTACCGTGAAGTCCAAGTCATCCATTATGCGCTCAGTCGCTTCCATCCAATACTCAGCGGTGTTAGGGGCTAAACTAGAAACTCCCCTAAACACTTCTGCCCCATTGGCCTTAAGCCGTTCTAGCACAGATTTCCAGGATCCTATGCCCATGCCAACTCCGGCAACTCTCTCAAGAATTCGCAACATCGCTTGATATACAACATCATCTCTGGGCGCTTCATCTCGAAATTCTCCTTCTACAGTCGACAGTTCCGGCATCTCGTTTCCTGACCCGTGGCCAGACCCTACTGGCTCTGACGCGGTCATTCTACCCCTATCGCGTCCACGCGGCAGACGTCCTCGACCCCTTGAACTCATTCCTCCGATTGACATTTATCTAATTAAGAATTTTATGGATTATTAGTTCTTTCCACTGATTAATCGCAAATAGTCTTATGAATAACAGTTTTAAAGAGTAGTTCTTTCGAATTCATACCCACAGTACAGTCTCAAGTTCATACATTCAATCATCAACATTCATGAACTCACGTTCATTACAGAAAAACGTTGTTGTTGTTGTTGTTTTTTTTTCACTACCCAAGGGGTATTTTCGTACTTTTTATCCTACAGGGGTATTTTCATAATTTTGCAGAATAAGATCTTTGATGATTTTGTGAAGTAAGGGGTTTTTTGATAATTTTACAATCCGGGGGTATTTTGGTAATTTTTAGATCCGGGGTTGTTTCGATAATTTGGAAATCCGGGGGTATTTCGGTAATTTAGAAATTTAGGGGTATTTTGATAATTTTGCAAAACAAGGGTAGTTTGGTAATTTTTTTTAAACTTTGATGGTTTTTTTTAAAGCGGGGGTACTTTTAGTAAAATCTAGTTTCATGGTCCGGATTATTCTTGTAAACGTGAGATTTTCGGGTAAATTTTCGAAACACAGGTATTTTATAAGTTCATGGCTGGTTGGAAGTTTTCACAAATCAAACGTATTTTAAAAATTTTGCAAATCTTGAAATTTTTTTTTTCCAAATTAGGGTGGCTGGTCCCTTTCGGGTTTTAGTTATAAGGTTTAGCCCATCATCAAGCCCTCGCAACTAGGGTGAATAGTCACTACGCACCAGGTAGGATTCCAGTGAAGAGGAGGTGAGTCGCTAGGACTGCTTAAGTACCAAGCTCTCCCTGAATCCACTCCTAGACATGCGTATGCCCATTGCCACACCCTAACTCGGCTAAGGTGAACAGTCACTACGCACCAGGTAGGATTCCAGCGAAGAGGAGGTGAGTCACTAGAACTGCTTAAATACCAGGCTCTTCCGGATCCTTCCTAGACATGCGTATGACGGTTACCACACCCTAGTCTTGCGGCTCGTTAACGGGTTTGTTTAATGAAATTAAGTTTTATGACATTTTAAGAAGTGGTTTGAACTAAGCCTAGAGTCCATCAAGTTCTAATTCTAACTAATCTACGTCCCACTAGGCCCATTAAGCCCACATATACAAAGATCATTCAATGGTTCAGAGTACTTACCTGGCGGACTTGGGCCGGAGACGCAGGTGCCATGCCGAGCTAACAGATCTGTTATTACTTAAAGACATCCATATTTTAAAAGCCCATTTTAGAAAACGTTTTGAGCCCAAAAACCCCACAGCCGAGTTTTGAACTGGGCTCTGATACCAATTTGTAACACCCCAAACCTGGCCCAAACACCACTACCGGATCTGGTATGTCACTAAGAAAATTTTGGAAAAACATGTCGTATTTTCAGAAAATATTTTTCTAAAGTTTATCTTCTTATTCGAAAGAAATTTAATAGTTGATAGTTTAAATAAAATATGCCTTTGTAAATTAAAACCCAAATTTAAATACATGCATTAGTTCAATAAGAATTTAAATAACTAAAAGTAATTAAAGCCCAAAATAAAACAAAACATAAACTAGTGGCCCATGGCCTTATTACAATGAGATTTAAAATCCATTAATTAAAAATATAAAGTATTAATTTGACTCTTTTTGCTGGATCCAGATGTTCTTTTGCATGGCCACCTTGCGTTCCTCTCCAGCTTGGTCCGAAGCACTAGGTATCACCTGAAAGGTTAATTAATAGGGCGAGTCGCGAGACTTAGTGTGCAACCCTCATACACCACTAGATTTTGGCCTTAGGCCCATAAAACAGATTAATAATTTCATTTATAAAAAAAATAACAAATAATATGCAAAGCCCAACCCGTTTGCCTAGGTTTCCATCCGTTACACGCCCCCGTACCAGCCATTCACACCATTGGGGATTTCTACAATCGACCCATACCGCTACACGCCAAGATGGCAGTCATGCTGCTCATCAACATATTATGGCCGAAGCCCTTATAACAGATCACGGCATTAGCCGCTACAACATATAACAGATCACGGTATAAATCGCTACACATATAGCGTATAACTTCCTCCTTTCATCAACCCAACCCATGCAATCATAAAATCAATATACTTTTATCATATAAAGTCAAAACATTCATTGACCTGGTGATTTGCTTCACCCTTTTCGGGTTTCTAACATTAAACCAAGATATCAGCATTTATCACAACATATAAACTTATTAACATACATTAATAATCAGATCTAGATGGTGGGGAAGTATTACACACCTGATATCGCGAAATCTACTATCCTTAGTTGATATCCAAATCTACTACCCTCAGTGTAAGCCTTGCTCAAAAGCCGGAAAATCACACGAAGATTTAGCCCTTCAATATTCGGCCAAGGTTAAAAAATTCTCAATTTACACGTTAACTACTAATAGATCTCTTACCTAATTTGTCGAATCCCGAAAGTCCTTAAGAAAACGTCACCTTCCTACCTACATTCGGCCAAGCCTAAAATATTAAACCAAACCCAATTAACATTGGCCCAAAGAGGAAAGAACAAGAAAGTGGCCATTTGGCCGAACCTACCACTACCTACCTTCGACTTTTCCACAAATCGGCACTACAGATCTCAGCAAGAAAGGATTCAGCTTCAAACAAGAGAGTAAAATCGATAGGGCCTTAGAGAACTGATTCGGATTAGAAACTTGATAAAAGAGAATTAAAGAAATTGCAAAGGAGCAAAATCCCGAAACTTACTAGATTAAAGAGGAGTATTCAACTATGGTGCACCTTCGAGAAAATCAGCCTTGAAGATTCGGTTATAGGAGAAGGAAAATATGAACAAAAGAGAATTCGGCTTTTAGAGAAAATACTGAGGAGAGGAGAAAATATCTAGGGAGTTTCGGTTTTGAAAAGAAATTAAAACAAATGGAAGAAGAGGATTTCGGCTAGGTGAGGAAGAAGAGATTAAAATTGAAAGAAAGGATGATCACTTGGCTTATATAGATTTCGGCAATACAATCCCCCTCCCAGAGTTGGATTTTCGGCCAACTCTGCTGTCATCTGATAGCTTTTATCCCACCTATTATCTTAATCCCTTAGCACATGAAAAATAGCCCTAATCTTTCTCTTCATTATCTTTCTATTATCAGCACTTTATCATTAAAATAAAAGAATTAAATCCCCTAAATTTTAGCAAGTATGCCGTCCACCTAACTCTCCTGGGCTGCCGAATTTTTGACCCAATCTTTTGGGCTCCAAGCGGCCAAATTTGGGCCCTTCCTAAGTGCTTGTGACGCCACTTTAAGCTCCTGCTCTATCGTGCCCCTAGCTACTGGGCCACAAGCCCAATATATCAATTAAATTACCGAAAACACTATTTTTAAACCCTAAGGTGACTAATCCAAATATTTTAATCAAGGCCTCAGTTCAACCTCAAATTCTTAAATTACAAATTAATCAAGTACCACATATAAATGCACAGGCCTATATTTAGGATATTACAACCCAAGTATGGATGTCACGACACCGTCAACAGTCTTCAAATGAGGCTCTCCAAGGGAAGTGGATATCGCGATGCCACTGTAGGTGGTCTTCATCAAGGCCTTTGAATGGGTATCGTGACCCTCGTGCTTCGATGTCGCGATACCCCTTCCTCTGGTGATAGTTTTGCATAGTTTCGGGCCTCCGATAAGCACCTATAACACTCAAAAGAATGTTAGGGCCTCCAATGGCACAATTGGCCAATTTTGGGTTTCAAAAACGAGTAAAATGAGATATTTCCACTTATTAAGCTGAAATCCTAAAACTACAAAAAGTTACGAAAAGGATACTAAATTGCTTGGAAATAAGCTTATTAGGTGTACGGGGATGGCTAATTTGACATATCAAATTATGGTAGATCAATAGTCTAGATCTATATTTTGGAGTCGCGAATTTTTGGGTTAGTGTTGTGGATTGTGAATTAAGGTGTGGGCCTTTCCTTTTGCTAAGTTCGTCTTAAAATTTTACAATATGTTTTAAAATGGTAGTTATCCTTAATGGTTTTGGCATGACCAAATGGCCTAATTGCTAATAAATGAAGTGTCGTGTAAGGTACTGATAGCAAGCTAATTTTTTATGTTTAATGTACTTGATTTTGGTCAATTTTTTAATAGAATGCTACTAAGCTTGTGTTTTCTTACTTAAATTTTATAAAGGATGCAATTGGAGTGTCGAAGTTCAAAAATAAGCAAAAATGGGGCTAAATTGGAACAAACAGCAAGTTGGGGGTTGAATTGAAAGTTTTGAAATTATTTTTGGGCTGATAAAAATATCAAACTTTTTGACTTTGACAAATTCTATATTTAGAAAAATCTGATTTAGTGGTTGATTGTTAAGCATAATTTTAGGCATAAATAATGTGAAATTGGTTCTTTGAGAGGTGTATATAAAGGCTTGTAATTTTGGCATTAGAACACACTTAAATTTAAAAAGGCAATTAGCAGATTCTTGCATCAAGGATTCTACCATTTCTTTCCTCTTTTTATACTTTGGTGCAATTGCTCTTTTAGTCATCTCCATTCTTCACCTATTATCTTTCATTGAAATCCACTCTCATAATGCAATCAAGTATGATTAATTTCATGCTTAACTAATCTCCGTTTAGCTTTAGTTCAGTTATTATTCCGATCGAGAATTGTGAGAAATGAACCCACACTAAAACCTTACAACACGATATTCATTCTCTCTGGAATATGGGATAGTTACAATCGTCCTTTAAAGTTAATTCAATTTCAACTCAAAAATCGCGCATTAGATTAGAGTTGTTTGCTGCATTCGGGTTCCCACGAACAAATTGGCATTTCCTGGTGGGAAAAGGCTAGTTGGATTTCGTCAAGGGACATAATGATTAGGTTTAAACGACCTACGTGGTTGATGTTGTTAATTCGAGTTTGGCTCTTCTAGATTGCGAACGCGTGTTATGCGGTTTTATAATCGGTAAGGGTTAGTTTCTAGTGCGTCTCGGAATCAATTGCACAAGGAAGAGTTGGTGGTTAAGGTGTTCTTGATCACTATAACCAACTTACTGTTTGAGATGAAAAAATTCACTGTCAAGGATCGAATCGAGTCTAAGGCTAAAAATTTACATATTTGATTATTTAATTTAATTTCAATTATTTATTTTATTTTGCATTTATAATTCAACTTTTATTTTGTTCTATTTATTTCCATATTTTTAACCCTAATAAACTAAAACAAGTCCATTTTATTTTTCAGCATAGTATGTTACAAGTCATGGGCACGATAGCTGCCACAACCTTAGAATCTGGTTACGCAAAAGAATGATATTAGGAATCTTAATCCTTATGGGATCGACCCTACCTCTCTAAACTATTGTTTAGTTTAGTTAGAGCATAGAAATTTATATTTGGTGGCCTCGACAACCATTAGTACATATTTAAATAGGAAGCCTAATTTTAGAAGGATTTGTTGGGACTGATTGAATTGTGTATGATTGTATGTAATGTATTATTTTGTGTTATAATTTGGTTGACCATATATTTGATATGTTATATCTCTGATTTCTATATCCGTGGTGAAAATTGTGTGTTGAATGCATGTATAACATATTGAAAATTTGAAACATTGATTGATAAGTATGTAGTATGCCATGATTGACATTGAGCTTGTATGTATTTAAATTACATACCATATGTGATATTGACTGTATGGAAGGCATGTACGCATGCCTTTGTTACTATTAAATGAAAGGTAAGTAAGGCATACACCAATACTGTTTATTTAATATGCATGTTAAGCATGTCATTGTACTGAAATTGTTATTGGAAGCATGATGTGTTTATTGATTGTATGACATATTGCATTTGCATGGGGTGGGTATTTTTTGTTGACGAAGGAGTTCTATGGAGTACCAACGGTATTTAAAATCTGCAATATTGTTCTTAGTGCACCGCATCGGGGTATTGAGGAGATTGGGTGATTTAATCACATTACTAGCATCTTGTCTGCAACACTGGTGGCTAGTCCACATTACTGGCAGTTTGACTGCTTTTTTACCGGCAATTTACTTGCTTTATTATTATTGGTGGTTTATCCACATCGAGTTTCATCTCACACTGTTTGGAGTTCAATAGATGAGTTTTGTAGAACTCCTGGTATGTAGCAAATGGTTGGGTAGGAACCTTTTGCATTGCATCGTGCAACATAACATGTAACATCCTGGAAATGGGCCTATGCATTTTTGATTTAATTATACAAAATGGCATGTCTTATGTGTTATGAATGTATGGAGAACATTTTTAGAATCTTGGAAATGTAAGGAAATGACTTGGAAATGTAAGGAAATGTCTTGTCTTGGAAATGTAAGGAAATGTCTTGGAAATGTGAGGAAATGCTTTAGAAATGTTAAGTTTAAAGTTTAAAAGAGGGACATGAAGCAAGGTGGTCTTAAGAGAAAATGTATGTGAAATATGACATGAAATTGGGCTTGGAAAAGTGGCTACAAGGCACCACTTAAGGCCCAGGTAAGTGACGCCACATGCAGGGGAGATTGGGCCAAGGTTCGAGCTATAGGGGAAGCAAAATAAAAGAATTTTATTTTTGCTACAAGGAGCAGAGAGATGGACGGCATTAAGGCTCTTAAAAGAGGAGTTTTATTCTCTTTAAAATTCGGCAAATAGATAGATAATGATGGACTAATTCTATTAATTTAAAACAATGTGATAATTAAAGAGATAAAGCTATCAAAATAGAAAAGTGATGGTCAAGTAAGGGACACTAGGCCTAGTAATTTCGGCAAAAGGAGGAAAACTAAGGCCATTCATCATTCTTCCCTCTCCTTTTTCTCTCTGCCGAATTTCCTAAGCAATATTCTCTCTTCTCTTTTATTTTTGCCAAGCCGAAAACACCTTGTGTTCTAGCTGAATCCTCCATCTTTGTTCTTCTTTCTCTTTTCTTTCTAAATCCATTCAAAAGCCAGAAGTAAGCCTTTTTAAGGCCATAGCCGATTATTCAAGAAAGCCGAAATCAAGTTCTTTCCAACCTAAAGCCGAATATCTCAAGTGGCATCAAGAGGAAGTGCTGTCGACTTCCACAAATAGGGTAAGGGCCGATTATTGTCTTGATCATTCCTTTTCTTTATAGCCGAATGTTAGAAACTAACCTTAATAATCTTGGCCAAAACTTTGGAAAAAGGTTTCGGGATTTGCTAGTTGTCGATTTCAAGGGGAGTATCTTTCGGGATTCGTCCAAGTCAACTATTTCTGGATTTAAGGATCAAGGTAAGACAATAAAGTATTCGGCCTTAGGCCATTTTTTTATTAAGATTTAATGTTAGAAATTGATCTAACATGTGGCTATAGGGATTTCGACATACACCTAAGACAAGAGATCAATTCCGGGATTTAAGATTTGGAAGGTAAGTACATATGTACATTCGGCCAAAGCCTAGTTTAGTATTTTGATTTGTTTCTTAAATGTTTAAAAGCCGGAAACTAACCAAGTTAATGGATTTAATGTTGGCCGATTGAAGAAAGGTATAGCACATAGTTTTCGGGATTTGATTTATAGTGAAATCGGCACCAAGGTAAGAATTCGATTACAATAATCCTAATGGGATTTGGTTTTATGGAATTACTATATGTCGGCCGAACATAGGAACAAAAGATCTAGGACGCTAGATCGAGATCTTCGGAATTTGGAGTGAATTCGCTAAGCTAATCAGGTGTGTACCCCACACTATCTTTTAATACGATTTATGACAATATTTAATATAAGTATGTATAAGAATGTGAATATGGCTAAGGTACCATATTGTGGTACAAAGTACTCAGGTATGTTTCCTACTCCTACTAGGATTATGAAATATGTTATATTTAACATGTGATAAGTGATAAGAATGTGAAATTTGGCATGTTAATGCATAATATATGATATAGGGCATATGGGTTATTGAAAAGGGGAAGTGAATGTGGTGACCTAAGACCACGATATCTGAATGTGGTGACCTAAGACCACGATATCTAAATGTGGTGACCTAAGACCACGATATCTGAGTGTGGTGACCTAAGACCACGAATACTCATAAGGGCGATGAGCACGTCGACTGCAGCGACTGCCTTCGATGGTGTGTAGCGGATGGAGGGTTGACTTAGAAGTCCCCACGGTGTGCAGGTTGGTACGGGTGATGTGTAGCGGATGGCATCTAGGTTTGGGTTTGGGTTGCATCATTTTAATTTAATGATATATGAATTTGTATGTTATGAAATGCCTGAATTTGTTAAGACTTAGTGTTGTAGTACACATTGAGTCTGTTGACTCACCTCGTCGTGGGAACATTTTTCGTGATGAACAGTGATGGACCTGGTCGCGCAGGAGCTTAGTGGTGGCCATGCCCAAAGAAGGAAATTATTATGTGGACCATTCATTTTTCTAAGTATTTTAAATTTCATTTTGGGTTTTTATTTGATGTAATAAAGCCATAGTGAACTATGTTATTTTCTGTTTTATTTACTATGTTACATAATTTTATTTATTAGAGATTAAGTCAATTTAATTTAAAATAAACTTTAAATATTTTGTCACTTGAAATTAAATGGGTTTCAATATAAAATAAATTTGTTTTCAACTCGAGCCCAACCCACCAGCAAACTATCTTTTAAAACACACAGATTTTCAAAGTAATAAAAGAATTTTTAACCGGTTTACTTCGAGGAACATACCAGATCCGGTCCAGGCTCGTGGGCCGGGTGTGGGGTGTTTCATAACATGCTCAAACACTAATTTAATATTGCTATGCAACAGTATAGATTGGTAACGTTGACTGTTACATTTGATATGAATGATTATATGATGTTCTGTAATTTTGACTCACACTGAGCTTCCTTAAGCTTACCTCTCTAGTTTTAAACTTTTCAAGTAATGCTCGAGACTAGGATTGGACCCGACATGTGGATGACCTTTCGAACTTCAAACTACGTTATTTTTAAAATAATTTCCAATAAAGTTTTTCATTGGTTGGGGTTGTAAATTTGTTATTTGGACTGTGGCTTGGTAGTCTTTGGTTTGAGATATTTATGCATCTATTATTCATTCGAGTAGTTTGAATTTAATAATCAGTAATTGCATGTTATTTTGTTTAAAGTAAAATCTAACATAATTGTTGATTTTTCGCTGCATTATATTACCACGAGTTTTACAAAATAAATTCATTACATAATGGTTTTACTAAAACATCACTATTAACAATAAAATGAATCCTAAAGTATAAATGACCTGAAGGTTTTAACCTGACTCAAAGTAACAACCACGGTTTTCTTAAAATTAGACGGGTTAGTTTTTTTTTAAAGGTTAGTTGGTCTTCTTAGCCATTCCGGTGGCTAATGTAGCCTACTCAATCTGGCCATAACGTCCAGACCTGGTTCGGAAGGTTACAATACACCAATTTGTTATTCGAATAACTGAATTTTTCAAGTTATTCAAATTGTAAAATTCAACTCGATTCAGACTCGAAGTAATTCAAGTTGCTCGAATAACTCGATTTGATTAACTTAGAATTCAAATTTCTTTTCCGAACCAAATCGAGTTTTGCTCACCTCTAAATTAATTTAGAACTCTGAAAGGAAATTAAGTTCTTGTATAAATTCTTTTTATAAATACATATGTTTTGTTAAAATTTAACTATTAAGTATTAAAGGAAAACTCAACAAAAATTAATGAGTATTTTATTTGAGTTATTTTTCTTGTACTCAAATAAATTCTTTTTTGATTCTAGATTAGGAGTAATTATAATTTGTATTTAGAGAGTTGAAAATTTTGGTTTCAATTATAAAGGTTTGAGCAAAGGGCTTTTCGAAGGGAAACTCTCGATTTTGTCATGTCTTTAGTTCTTTAAGGCTCCGTTTGTTTCACTGAAAATGATTTTCGGAAAATGATTTCTAGAAAATGATTTACTTTTCTGGAAAAGCTAATATTTTCTGGTGTTTGGAGGAATTTGTGTAAAATATTTTCTGTTGTTTCGTAGATTTCTTTAAAATATTTCATAAAATTTTTTTTCAATTAAACAAACATACATTTGAGATTTTCTTATTTTTTCATTGTTTAATTGAATTTATTTTTATCTATAATTTTATATTTTACATTGTTTTTGCATATATTAAAAATATTATGTTAAATTCAGATTCATTACATCGTCCTTTTTTAATTACATGACTGCTAAGTGAGTATTTTTTATTTAAAAATGTGACATCAACAAAATTGACAAAAAAAATTAACGATGTCAACAATTAGACTTGATTTTCAAATTTGAAAAGTAAAGGGACTAAATTCTTGAAAATAAAAGTACAAAGACTAAATTACAAATCTGTGAAGTGTATATAGACTTATGACATATTTTAACCTTCATACTATAAAACATTTATTATTAATATATTTATAATTGTAATAAATATTTATTATTAAAATATTGAATATTGAATATTTTTAATAATATGTGAATAATATTTAAAATTATTATTTTTAAAATTTATTATTAAAATAAAATTGAAATATTAAATAATTAAATATGTATGTTTAATAATATTGAAAAATATAATATTTTAAATATTTTTAAAAAATAATTTATTATCAATATAATAATATTAAGCCTGATTTAAGTTAATTTTTATATAAAAATAAAATTATCTATAGATGAGCTCTTTCCTGGAAAATGACTTACACTTTTCAAAATGGTAAGTCATTTTACAAGAAAAATGGCTTATTTTACCTTGACCTGTAAGTCATTTTCCGTTGACCAAACTATTTTCTGTGAAACAAACACAGGAAAATGCAGAAAACATTTTTCGTAAAACCTTTTACATGTAAACAAACGGACCTTAAGTTAGAGTTTACTCTCTAAGCAAACGTGAGTTTGAGAATAGTATAAAATATAAATTTGTTGAAAGTCTGAAGAGTTCAAATTTTAGTTTAGGTTGATCGAAAAGTTAGAGAACCTTCACAGAGGAGTATTGCAACAAGGCCATCTCCTAAAGGCCTCAATACACAAGTGAATATTTGATAAGATTTATTATTTTAGATATCACAACAAAAGTTTGTTTTAGATTTTAAAAAAATTGTTGTGTGCAAATCTGACATAATTTCTAAATGATTTTCTAACAAGAAACTCTTCCTTACTGTAACACCCCTAACCCATATCCATCGCTGGAAAAGGGTTACAGAGCATTATCGGAATATATAGAACAAATGCAGTCATTTCATATTATTTAACCTTCATGTTAGAAATTATTTAGAGTCCCTTATATAAGCCATTGAGACCCAAAACATACATTAGAAACAAGTCGAGACTAAACCGGGTACGCAGAGAATTTTTCGCAAAATTTTACCATTTTTCCAAGGTGCAGGGGACACACACCCGTGTGGTCATGTGACACGCCTGTGTCCCAGGCAGTGTGGGCATTCAAAATAGGGCACACGGCCGTGTCCCAGCCCGTGTCCATACCTGTGTAACTCTTTGACATGGGTCACACGGCCAGATCACATGCCCGTGTGCTAGGCCGTGTGATCAATTCTGAGCATTCTGTTTTGAATTTTTAAAGATGCAGGGGACGCACGGCCAAAACACACGCCCATGTGGTAGGTCGTGTGTCACACACAGCTGAGACACACGCCCGTGTCTCTACCCATATGGACAAAATAAGGCCATTTCCAAGCCATATTCCTTACTCATTTGGTCTTCCACCTGCACTAACATTTTAAAACATTCAAAAGTCAATCCAATACATTTAAATTAACCAAAATCAAGTCATAAACATGTCATATATCCTCATTTCTCATCATTCAAGTTCACCATATTAATGAAAACATCTATTTTTTTTACTTATAACAACTATACTATCTCATCTCATACATCAATATGTATATAACTTATCCATCACTCAACCACATCAAACACAACAAACATAAAGAAGCCACACAAATATATACTTAACAAAGGTATGTCTAACTCAAGCCATTCTAATGGCTATTTACAACCAAAACACATATTTTCCATCAATGGCTCAATTGAACCTATACATGCCATTATACCAAAATTTAGTTCGTTACATATACCAAAATGAGCCAAAGGATAGTGTGATGATGCTCCTACCAGCTTCCGACCACTTCGAGCTTCTGAATTACTATAAAATAAGAAAAACAATGCAGGGTAAGCATATTATTCTTAGTAAGTTCGTATAACATGAATTTAACTTACCATTCATTTATACTTAAAGTAAGCATGTAAAATTCATCGAAAGAAAATTTGGCAATTTGCCTAAACACATATAATCTCAAGAAACATGTTAGTCATGTAGTTCATGTGAATATCAAGAAACAAGGATGAGCTCATCATGTCACAAATTTTCATGTACATATGTTTTCCACATCATATATTCATATAACATATACATTCCATCATATTTTATCTCAAATTCAGATTATCCCATGAAGAGCCATATAACGGGACACTCATAAGAACTGCGGTGTGCCCACAACACATGCAGGATCACAACCGATCGGGATGCTCCGAAGAGCTATTAACGGGAAGCTCGCAAGAACCATATAACGGGAAGCTCGAGAGGGCTAATTGAGACACCCCAAACCCGGCCCACGAGCCTGGACCGAATCTGGTATGTTCCTCAAGCAAACCGATTCAAAGTTCGTTTGTTTCTTGGGAAAAACTTGTGCGATTTTAAGAAAAATATCGTTTTGGGTTGGGCTTGTGTTGAAAACCAAGTTATCTTATATTGAATTCCATTTAATTAAGGTGACAAAACAATTAGGGTTTGTTTTAAAAATAAATTTACCCAAACTTTGATTGATAATAATTCGTAAACATAATAATTAAAAATAAAAATAAGGAAAATTCAACAATGGCCTTATTACATCAAGTAAAAACACAAAATAGAATTCTTAAGTACTTAGATAAAATAAATTGTCCATAATGAATAAAACTTCTAGCTAAGCATGGCCACCACAAGTTCTGCCGTCCCGGTCCATCACTGCTCATCACCTGAGACATGTTCCCACAACGGGGTGAGTCAATAGACTCAATGTGTACACAACACTAAAATTTAATAGAGCAGGCATACCATAACGTATCACATGCACATTCATATACAGATAAAATAATGATGCAACCCATACCCAAAACCTAGATGCCATCCGCTACACATCCCCGTACCAACCTGCACACTATGGGGACTACTAACCCGACCCTTCATCCGCTACACACCATCGAAGGCAGTCGCTGCAGTCGACGTGCTCATCGCCCATATAAAATTCGTGGCATAGCCACCAGATTAAATAATTGTGTCATGCGACACCACATTCGAATAATGTAACCGGTTACCACATTCGTATATTGTGACCGAAGTCACCACATTCAGATAGTGAGACCGAAGTCACCACATTCACTTCCCCTTTCTCATATAACCCGAATGCCCATATATCATGCATATCATACTTAGAATCACATTCATGTCACTTTTCACATGTTAAGTATAACATATTTCGTAATCCTAGTAAGAGTAGGAAACGTACCTGAGTACCTTTGTACCACATTAGGGTACCTTAGCCATATTCGCATTCTTATGCATACATAATTAGATATTGCCATATAACGTATTAAAAGATAGTGTGGGGTACACACCTGATTTGCTTAACGAATTCCTTGAAATTCCGAAAACCAATCTATTGCTTTAGATCCGTTATCCCCTATATTTGGCCAATCATTTAAACATATTAATAAACCTATTCGACCACAATCCAAATCCTAGTAGGATTTACACACTTAAAACTTACCTTTGATGCCGATTTGATGACTTTTCAAAGCCCGAAATTCCAAAATCTCTCTTCCTTGAATTCGGCTAGCACTAAATTTCTGAGTTGGTTAGTTTCGGTTTTTGAATGAATCTTAATTATGAAATAGACCTTTGGCCAAATGTACATATATGTACTTACCTTGCTTTTTAAATCCCGAAAACAAATTCTTGGCTATGGAGATGTCGACAATGATAGAGATCCCGGAGAACCCTTCAAATTTCGGCCCAAAATTCATTAATGGGATTAATACCTTGATTTCGACAAGCCCAAAAATAAGAAAATAAAAATCGATAACCACTTACCTTACCCTTGACCTTGTAATCGACGGCTCCCTTGCTTGAGTCCTTAAGAATTCGGTCTTGAGGCTTAGAAAGAATCGATACTAACTAAATTTTTGGAAAAAGTTTCGGCTAGAACATGGAGTATTTTGGCTTGGCAAAAAGAGAAGAGATGAGAGCACTAAGAATTTCGGCAGAGAAGAGGAGGAAGAAAAATTGATGAGTAGCCCTATTTTCTTCCTTTTATAGCCGAAATTACTACTCAGAATCCCTTACTTGGCCACCACTCTTCTTTATTTGATAACTTTATCCTTTGAATTATCACTCTGTTTAATAATAATAATCCGTCTATTATCTCTTCTTTTATCCATAAAAAAAAATAAAAGAAATTAATCCACAATTATCTCTTGAAAATAATCCAAATTAACTCCTTTATTTATCCCCTAATTAGTTTAATTTTTAAAGAGGATAAAACTCCTCTTTGCAAGCCTTGTGCCCCCACCTGGGGGCTTCTAGAAGCAAAAATAAAACTTCTTTTATTTGCTTCCCATGTGACTCGAACTCAGGCCTAAACCCCTTACATGTGGCGCCATTTCCATAGGCCCTAAGTGGCATCTTCAGGCCACCTTGCCTCAGTTTCCTCTTTTAAACTTTAAAACTCGACATTTCCAAGTCATTTCTAAGTTTCCAAAAATTTTTGTTCGGCTCTTTAATCTTGACATTTCCTTACATTTCCAAGTTTCCAGAAATGTTCACTTTCCTCTTTTGAATCATTTCCAAATCATTTCCATCTATTTCCAGGTTTCCAAAAATGTTCAAAATTTATTCATAATACTTAAGACATGTCATTTCGTACAATTAAACCGAAAATGCATAGGCCTTTTTCAGGATGTTACAGTTCTACCCCCTTAAAATAATTTCATCCTCGAAATTTCCTATCTAAAACAATTGAGGGTATTGTTGTCGCATCATCTCTTCTGGTTCCCACGAAGCTTCCTCCGATCCATGGTTGCGCCATAACACTTTGACTAGAGGAATTGACTTCCTCCGTAGCACTTTCACATCACGTTCCAATATCTAAATTGGCTCTTCCTCGTACGATAAGTCTGGCCTTAGCTCCACTTCTTCAACTGGTACCACATGAGATGGATCCGATCGGTAACGACGTAGCATGGATACATGAAATACGTCGTGCATCTGCTGCAATTCTCGTGGCAACTCCAATTGGTATGCCATCGCCCAACTCGCCTTCAAGACTGATAGGGGCCCTATAAACCTTGGGCTTAACTTCCCTTTGTGACCGAACCTCATTACCTTCTTCCAAGGCGAGACTTTCAGAAACACTTGGTCTCCCACGTCAAACTCTATTTCCTTCTGCTTAAGGTCTGCGTGCGACTTCTGCCTATCAGAGGCTTCCTTTAACCATGCTCGGATTGTCTTAACCCTCTTTTCAGTTTCTGCCACTAACTCCGGACCCAACACTTGACGTTCTCCTAACTCAGTCCAACAAGTAGGAGTTCTACACTTCCGACCATACAATGCTTCATATGGTGCCATCCGAATGCTAGCTTGATAGCTATTGTTGTAGGCGAACTCAGCTAAAGGCAAATAGTCTTCCCAACTTCCTCGGAAATCCATCACACAGCCTCTCAACATATCCTCCAATACTTGTATAACCCGTTCAGACTGCCCGTCTGATTGTGGATGAAAAGCCATAGTGAAGTCTAACTTAGTGTCCAAAGCTTGATGAAGTGCCTTCCAAAATCGAGACGTAAACCTTGGGTCTCTATCGGAGATGATCGATACTGGAACTCCATGTAATCTCACGATTTCCGCCACATATATCTTGGCCAACTTCTGAAGAGAATAGTCAACTATTACTGGAATTAAGTGCGCGGACTTGGTCAAACGGTCCACTATCACCCATACCGAGTCCTTCTTAGTAGGCGTAAGGGGAAGCCCACTAACAAAGTCCATGGTAATTCTCTCCCACTTCTACTGCGGAATCTCAATTGGTTGAAGCAATCCCGATGGAGCTTGGTGTTCAAATTAAACTTGGCGGCAGTGTCGACATTTCCTCACGAATTCAGTAACTTCCCGTTTAAGATCAGACCACCAAAATTGTTCCCTTAGATCTCTATACAGCTTAATGCCTCCGGGATGCATAGCATAAGGGCTACTATGCGCCTCTCGAAAAATCCTTTGTCTTAACTCCTCATCTCTCGGCATACAGACTTTTCCCTTGTAGCACAATACTCCTTCATCATTAACGCCATAGTCCTTTAATTCTCTCAGGCCAGATTTTGTCGTAACTTAGCACTTAGGTCCTTATCACCAATCGTCCCCTTTTCACCTCATTCACCATGTGGGCTTGACTTGTAATTCGCCAACAAAGCCTGGTCATCATATAAACTTAAGTGAGTGAACATAGCCCTTAGATCCGACACAACCTTTCGACTTAGGGCATCAACCACTACATTTGCCTTGCCCAGGTGGTATTCTGTCAAGCAATCATAATCCTTCAATAACTCCACCCACCTTCGCTGCCTCAAGTTCAACGTCTTCTGAGTCAACAGATACTTAAGGCTCTTGTGGTCTGTGTAGATCACCGACCTTTCTCCATAGAGATAGTGCCTCCACACCTTAAGGGCGAAAACCACAGCTGGCAATTCCAAATCATGGGTTGGGTAGTTAACCTCATGAGGCCTTAACTGCCGAGACGCATAAGCGACCACTTTTCCTTCTTGCATTAGTACACAGCCTAATCCCGTGTGTGAAGCGTCACAGTACACCACAAAATCCTTTCCTGCCTCTGGCTGAATTAACACTGGAGCTTCCGTCAACACCTTCTTAAGCTTTTCAAAGCTCTCTTGCTGCTTATCCGTCCATACAAAGGGTACTTCCTTCCTTAGCAACATTGTCAAAGGCGCGGCTATTGACGAGAACCCTTCCATGAACCTTCTGTAATAGCTTGCCAAACCTAAGAAACTTCGGATCTCAGCCACGGATCTAGGTGGTTTCCAATCCGACACTGCCTCGATCTTCCTAGGGTCCACTCTTATTCCTTCTGCGGATACTGCATGTCCTGAGAATGCCACCTCCTTAAGCCAAAATACACACTTGCTGAATTTGGCATATAGCTTCTTCTCCTTTAATACTTGCAACACTATCCGTAGGTGCTCATTATGCTCCTTCTCCGACTTCGAATACACAAGAATGTCATCGATAAATACGATGACAAACCTATCCAAATAGGGTTGGAAAACCCGGTTCATCATATCCATGAACGCGACTGGAGCGATCGTCAACCCAAACGGCATCACCACAAAATCAAAATGGCCGTATCTTGTCCTAAAAGCGGTCTTATAGATATCTGCCTCTTTCACCTTCAACTGATGTATCCCGACTTCAAGTCTATCTTTGAAAACACTGTGGCCTCCTTCAGCTGATCGAACAAGTCATCGATCCTTGGCAAAGGATACTTGTTCTTAATGGTCAGCTTATTCAACTGTCGGTAATCTATGCACATATGCATAGTTCCGTCCTTCTTCTTTACAAATAGGACCGGTGCTCACCATAGAGACACACTGGGTCGAATGAACCCACGATCTAGCAATTCTTGAATTTGAGCCTTGAGCTCAACCAACTCCTTTGGTGCCATTCGATATGGAGCGATTGACACAGGAGCTGTTCCCGGCATCAAGTCTATTCCAAATTCCACCTCCCTATCTGGGGGTATTCCTGGTAACTCCTCCGGAAATACGTCTTCAAAGTGCTTTACTGTTCTAACTCCACTGACACCTTCTTCCTTTCCACCCAACGTACTTACGAAGGCTAAGAATGCCTTACACCTTTTCTTAACCATTTTCTCAGCCTTCAGCGCTGAAACTACGTTAGACAGGTAGTTTCTTCTTTCTCCGATCATTACAACTACTTCATCCTCTGGGGTCCTTAGTTCCATTCGTTTAGCCGCACAATCCAATACGGCTCGGTGCTCTACTAGCCAGTCCATTCCAAGTATGAGTTCAAACTCCCCAAAGGGTAGTTCCATTAAGTCAACCCGAAAGTTCACTCCCTGAATTTCTAGGGGTACACTCTGAAAGATCTTATCCACCACTACAGTTTGGCCTAATGGGCATACTACAGTCATCTGCCTATCAGAAAGTTTAGAGTCTAGGCCTATTGTTTCCACTACCCTACATGCAACATAAGAATGGGTCGAGCCCACATCAATCAAGGCATAATAAGGCTTTCCATAAATAAAGAATGTACCGGTTATAACATCCGGCGCGTCTCCATCTTCCCTCCGGCGAACCGCATAAACCAAACCCGGTTGCCTTACCTCAGCATTAGCAGCACCCCTGCCCTGTGTTCCACGTCCTCTGCCAGCACCATTACCTCTGTTATTCGAACCACGACCTTGTTGAGGCTTTTGTCCTCCTCTACCACCGACTAACATTCTAAGTCTTTGGGTCGACTTTCATCCGGTTTCTTAGGACAATCCTTGAGCATATGGTCCTTGGACCCACACCTAAAACATCCTCCCGTCCTTTTGCAAAGACTCCTAGTGCTTCTTTCCAAATGCTCACAAGGACGATCGCCATCCTGTACCCACTTTAGCGACCTCGCGCCCATCAACTCTAGGCCTCTTTTGAACCTTCCCAGACGATCCAAAACCTCTTTTGGGCCTATTCCGATCCATAGTCTGCTTTGTAGCATCCTTAATTCCCTCGGCCACCTTGGCCTTTTCTACTAAAGTAGAAAACTCCCGCTCCTGATGCGGTGCTATCAACAATCTCAAATCATCCCTTAGTCCGTCCTCAAAACGGACACAGCGCTCATGCTCAGTTGCCACTACTCCTCGAGCATACCGGCTTAACCTCAGAAATTCAGCCTCATATTCCGCAATGGACTTGTTTCCTTGAACCAGCCCCAGAAAAGCTTTCCTTTGTTCATCAGTGTACCTGGTTCCAACATACTTCTTTTGATAAGTTTCCTTAACATAGTCCCAGGTCAGATCCTCAGCTGTGGCACCATCCCGAACAGTTAACCACCATTGGTACGCTTCATCGCGTAATAGTGCCACCATTCCTTTTAACTTCTCCTCAGGGGTCAGATCAAGCTCATCCATGATGCGCTCCGTTGCTTCCAACCAGTACTCAGCTGTACTGGGTGCCACTCCCGATACTCCACGAAACATTTCGTCTCCATTAGCTCTCGGGCCGTTCGAGCACGGACTTACGATTTCCGAATTTCCTCCTCGCTGCACCCACCAATTCCAAAACTCGCGGCCACGACTGCGATACAAAGATCTTCTCCTATTTGAGCTTGTCTTTGCTCAACACCCACACCGGGGTGATGGTGGCGATGGTATCTCATTGTCGGACCCTTGACCCGATCTAACGGGTTCGAAACACGGTCATCCTTCCTCTACCTCGTCCACGATGACCACGTCCTCTAGAGCTCATTTCTAACGTCGAGATCTGATTAAGAAGTTTTATGAATTAGTCTTTGTTTCACTTGTTTACCCGCGAAGGAGTTTTATGAAAAGAGTTTTAGGAGTGGTTCTTTCGTATTCATACATGCACACAGTCTTTTCATTCATTCATACATCTATCAACCAATTATGAACTTTCGTTCATTCAGAGAAACATTGTAGTTTTCATTGTTGTTGTTTCTCCACTACCTAGAGGTATTTTCGTAATTTTGTCCTGCAGGGGTTATTTTTGTAATTTTTCAAAAGAAAGAGTTCTTTGGTGATTTCGTCACAAGTATTTTGGAATTTTTAAATTCCGGGGTATTTTGGAAAAATTTTAAAATCTGGGGCCTTTCGGTAATTTTGAAATTCCAGAGGTATTTCGGTAATTTTTCACAAACCAGGGTAAATTTGTAAAGTTTAATAATTCAGGGGTATTTCAAAAGTTGCAAAACTTGGGGTTTCTTTTTGAGAATTTGTTTTCCAATTCGGTAATGTTGCAAAAATTTTGAAAGTCAGGGTCATTTTGGTAATTTTGTGAGTTAAGGGCAATTTCGTAATTTTCCAAAATCAAGGTATTTTTGATATTTTGCAAATTAGGGTTCTTGAGTGTTTATAAAATAATGAAATTTTGGGTAAAATTGTTGGGTAGTTGGACATTTTATAAACCAAGGGTATTTTGGTAATTTTACCACTAGGGCATTTTTGTAACTTAATAAATCAGAAATCTTTCGGAAAATTTTGTAAAGATGGTTTTCACAAATTTAAAAGAAAATTTTAAGAGTTTTGAAACTAAGGTTTTGTTGTTTTTATAAAAACACGGCTAGTTCCCTTTCGGGTTTTAGTTATTGTGTTTAGACTATGACCGAGTCCTCTTGGTCAGGGTGAACCAAAGCTACGCACTGTGCGAGATTCGAGTGGAGAGGAGGTGAGTCACGCGGACCGCTTAAATACCAAGCTCCCACCGAAACCATTCCTAGACATGCGCACAGAGGTTGCCACACCTACTGAGCCCTTTGGGTTAGGGTGAACCGAAGCTACCCACCAGGTAGGATTCCTGCGAAGAAGAGGTGAGTCACTAGGACTGCTTAAACACCAGGCTCTTCCGGATCCAATCCTAGACATGCGTAAAGGGGTTACCATACCCTAATTCTGTGACTTAGCCATAGGTTTGTTAAGTGCATTAAGTCTTATACGTTTGTGTTTGAGTAGACTAGTCCTAAGGTTCAAGTTCCTATCATACTATTCTACGTTCCATGCCTTTTCTACCCTTCCATAATTCATAAATCACATAATCATACAAATGGTTGTGGTACTTACCGTGGATCATGGTCGGAGACTTAGGTGCCATGCCAAAACCCGCTTATTTCATAAAATACTTTAAAAAAACTTACTTGGCTCGATTTGAAAACGTTTTGGGCCTTAGCCCACAGGCCGAGAGTTTAAAACTGGGCTCTGATACCAAAATGAAACACCCTAAACCCGGTCCACGAGCCTGGACCGAATCTGGTATGTTCCTCAAGCAAATCGATTCAAAGTTCGTTTGTTTCTTGGGAAAAACTTGTGCGATTTTAAGAAAAATATCGTTTTGGGTTGGGCTTGTGCTGAAAACCAAGTTATCTTATATTGAATTCCATTTAATTAAGGTGACAAAACAATTAGGGTTTGTTTTAAAAATAAATTTACCCAAACTTTGATTGATAATAATTCGTAAACATAATAATTGAAAATAAAAATAAGGAAAATTCAACTATGGCCTTATTACATCAAGTAAAAACCCAAAATAGAATTCTTAAGTACTTAGATAAAATAAATTGTCCATAATGAATAAAACTTCTAGCTGAGCATGGCCACCACAAGTTCTGCCGTCCCGGTCCATCACTGCTCATCACCTGAAACATGTTCCCACAACGGGGTGAGTCAACAGACTCAATATGTACACAACACTAAAATTTAATAGACCAGGCATACCATAACGTATCACATGCACATTCATATACAGATAAAATAATGATGCAACCCATACCCAAAACCTAGATGCCATCCGCTACACATCCCCGTACCAACCTGCACACTGGGGGACTACTAAGTCGACCCTCCATCAGCTACACACCATCGAAGGCAGTCATTGCAGTCGATGTGCTTATCGCCCATATAAAATTCGTGGCATAGCCACCAGATTAAATAATTGTATCATGCGACACCACATTCAGATATTGTAACCGAAGTTACCACATTCAGATATTGTGACCGAAGTCACCACATTCAGATAGTGAGACCGAAGTCACCACATTCACTTCCCCTTTCTCATATAACCCGAATGCCCATATATCATGCATATCATACTTAGAATCACATTCATGTCACTTTTCACATGTTAAATATAACATATTTCGTAATCCTAGTAAGAGTAGGAAACGTACCTGAGTACCTTTGTACCATATTAGGGTACCTTAGCCATATTCGCATTCTTATGCATACATACATTAGATATTGCCATATAACGTATTAAAAGATAGTGTGGGGTACACACCTAATTTGCTTAACGAATTCCTTGAAATCCCGAAAACCAATCTATTGCTTTAGATCCGTTATCCCCTATATTCAGCCAATCATTTAAACATATTAATAAACCTATTCGGCCACAATCCAAATCCTAGTAGGATTTACACACTTAAAACTTACCTTTGATGCCGATTTGATGACTTTTCAAAGCCTGAAATTCCAAAATCTCTCTTCCTTGAATTCGGCTAGCACTAAATTTCTGAGTTGGTTAGTTTCGGTTTTTGAATGAATCTTAATTATGAAATAGACCTTTGGCTGAATGTACATATATGTACTTACCTTGCTTTTTAAATCCCGAAAACAAACTCTTGGCTATGGAGATGTCGACAATGACAGAGATCCCGAGAACCCTTCAAATTTATTTAAAAATTCATTAATGGGATTAATACCTTGATTTCGACAAGCCCAAAAATAAGAGAATAAAAATCGATAACCACTTACCTTACCCTTGACCTTGTAATCGACGGCTCCCTTGCTTGAGTCCTTAAGAATTCAGTCTTGAGGCTTAGAAAGAATCGATACTAACTAAATTTTTGGAAAAAGTTTCGGCTAGAACATGGAGTATTTTGGCTTGGCAAAAAAAGAAGAGAAGAGAAGAGAGGAGAGCACTAAGAATTTCAGCAGAGAAGAGAAGGAAGACAAATTGATGAGTAGCCCTATTTTCTTCCTTTTATAGCCGAAATTACTACTCAGAATCCCTTACTTGGCCACCACTCTTCTTTATTTGATAACTTTATCCTTTGAATTATCACTCTGTTTAATAATAATAATCCTTCTATTATCTCTTCTTTTATCCATAAAAAAAAAATAAAAGAAATTAATCCACAATTATATCTTGAAAATAATCCAAATTAACTCCTTTATTTATCCCTTAATTAGCCGAATTTTAAAGAGGATAAAACTCCTCTTTTGCAAGCCTTGTGCCGTCCACCTCTGGGCTTCTAGAAGCAAAAATAAAACTTCTTTTATTTGCTTCCCATGTGACTCGAACTCAGGCCTAAACCCCTTGCATGTGGCGCCATTTCCGTAGGCCCTAAGTGGCATCTTCAGGCCACTTTTTCAAGCCCGTTTGTGTGTCAAATTTCACATATTTTTTTCTTTTAAGGCCACCTTGCCTCAGTTTCCTCTTTTAGACTTTAAAACTCGACATTTCCAAGTCATTTCTAAGTTTCCAAAAATTTTTGTCCGGCTCTTTAATCTTGACATTTCCTTACATTTCCAAGTTTCCAGAAATGTTCACTTTCCTCTTTTGAATCATTTCCAAATCATTTCCATCCATTTCCAGGTTTCCAAAAATGTTCAAAATTTATTCATAATACTTAAGACATGTCATTTCGTACAATTAAACCGAAAATGCGTAGGCCCTTTTCAGGATGTTACACTAATAACGGGACGTTCTTTCAAGCTATGGTGTGTCTGCAACATATGCAAGACCACAACCAATTCGAGAACTCTGTATCCATCGCATTTCATTTATCCAAACGGGATTTAATATTTATCAGACATTTTAAGATATGTGACTAAATCTTATACATGTCAATTACACAACACATATACATAATATTCAATTCAAACATATAATTATACAATTTAGTTACACGAACTTGCCTCGACAATGTTCGTGACTTGTATGCTACTAATCTGTTACTTTTTCTTTACCTCGATCTAGCTCTGTATTTGGTCTATCCGGATCTAATTGAGTCAAAACAACTTGCTTGAACTCAACACCCAAAAACTAGGGTTTCCATGTCTTTTAATTGGGAAAGATGATATATAATGATGATATTAGATTTCTTTTCTTAAATTTCCATGGATGAATCATTATACTTATCTGCTAACCCCTCTTAATTGTCTATTTTCCATATAATGACATCAAAATTTGAATTCCATAACTATTTGATATTTATAGCTACTAAAACTGTAACACCCTAAACCCGACCTAGAAGTTTAGACCGAATCTCGGATGTTACATTGATCACCGAAGTGATCGAAGGTAAATTTTTACAAAACAAGTTGTCACATCGAACCGAAACATTTAATCGTTCAAAATTCAGCCCTTAGAATTACAGTTAAGTTTAATATATAACCGAAATTAAATAAACGAATAAAAATTCAAAACAAAACTTGTACCATAGCTTTATAAAACCTTACAGTTCAAAAATCGAATAGCAAAGTAGAAATGCTATTTTATTTTTAATCGTGACTATCCGAGACCTCCGCATATTGAGACCAGTGTTAGAATTTTGAAAGGTACCTTAAAGGGGAAACACTAAGGGGGTGAGCTATACGAGCTCAGTGTGAGTTCAAAGCAAGACAAGAGATAGAATTACGGAATTCAAATCAGTAGCGCAAAAAAATTACAAATACTCACAGAGTTAGAAAGCATACTTGGAACTAATGTCCCAACATAATGTAACAATCAGAGCAGACCAAGTTCACACAGAAAACTCAGCACAAGTGTTTTTCAGACAAACAAAACACAGACAGATAATCTTACAGTCAAAACTCCTAAACAGATGCGGTTGAAATGCAATCAAGTGATAAAACCCACCCAACTAGCCAACACACCTCTCTGTCCCAAGATCACACCCCATAAGAATTGATTAAGCTCATCCAACCAAAACACACCACATAGGACCTCGAAAAGCCTATCCAACCCTACACATCGTGTACGTGGACTAAACCACTCAGATATTAATACGCAGCAGAGCTGGCGTATGTTCAGTGCAGTGCAATGCGGTAATCTGCTGTATAGACATATTGCAGTTTAAACTGCCAGATCAGATAATAGTGCGCAGCAAAGCTGACGCACATGCGATCTGATCGCGATAAATCGTTTGTATGAATAAGTTGCTGATGAGAACTGCCGATCGTGATCGTAATCGATCTCCTTTCTCTTCGCAATCCCATCCAAAACATTTTATGCAAGTGCATGAATGCATTCAATCTCACAGAAATAATGAACACGTTAACAGACAATCAGACAGAAATAGCTTAGCACACACGCCAACAAACCAAATTCAGAATCAAACATCTCACTTAACAGTCGTAACAACACGTAAGCAGGGCACATGGCCACAAATATAGAAACTTAAATACCCCCACCTAAGCCTAGCCAAGGGTTGAAATACACAGACTGTAATAGCCCGATTTTGGGTCTAGTCAGAACAGTGATTCTGGGACCACAAATCTAACGCAGAAAAATTCATTTTTATTATATTTTTATGGTCTACAGTTTTATGGAATGATTTCATGAAAATTTCGTTCGAAAATTTTGACGTTTGGGCACTCAACTAAAAGGACAAAATTGCAAAAGTGCAAAACTTAAATTCTATATGTTAGAGGTGCCCAATTGCTATGAGATTTTAAATTGGAGGTCCTTAAATGGTAATTAGGTCATTGGTTAAGTTGGTGGAAAAAAATGGACATGGTTTGGTATGTTTCTAAAGTTTTTCATTAAGGGCATTTTAGTAATTTGGTTATTGAAATGAATTAATAATCAAATTAAAAGCTAATTTTTCCTCATCTTCTTCCACTTGGCTGGATTTTACATGGAGAAGTCACGGCTAGGGTTTTCCAAGCTTCCAAGCTCGATTGTAAGTTCGTTCTAGCCCCATTTTTAATGTTCTTTACGTTTTTAAAATTGTTGTAACTCGATCATTCTATTTCTACCATCAATTTGAGGAGATGTCGAGGTCTAAAATTTTACCCATGATGGATGTATCCTTTAGTACAAGATCCCTGAGTATCCTTTAGGATTCCAAATGGTTCAACGGGAAATTCAACGGATATGTCAAGGACGAGAAAATATGTGATTATGTTACGAGTTGGTATAGTATATGCTTGAGAGGTGAATACTAGTAATTAATGTGCATGTTTATTATGAGGTATGAAATGAATGAAATGATTGGTTGATTGTGGTAATTTGTTATAACGGAGAGATTACACTTATTAGGCTAATCTCAATACATGTTAAATTATGCTTATATGTTGATAAAGTAAACATTATGACTGAATAAAAATTATAATTGTGAGATTCATAGCAATTTGTATTATCTTGTGTTTAAATGGTTCAACTTGATAAAATATTTGTAAGAGTTGCTTATTATTTTCGTACGGATTTACTAAGCTATATATACAGCTTACCCCCTTTCATATCCAATCTCTTATAGGGTTATGAGCTAGCTCAGGTTGAAGATCGCCGGAGATCCTATCACACTATCAAGTTATCATTTTCGGTATAAATGAATCCAAGCATTTTGAGTCTATGGCATGTATAGGGGCTAGGCCAATTTGTTATGTGTGTCATTATTAATTTGGCTATATGTGTTATATTGTAATTGTTAATGCTTCATCTTATATATAGCCATGAATGATGGCTTATGTTGATCATAAGTTTATTCATATGTTAATTCCCTCTTGTAAATGTGAAATTAGTATGTTTTTATCAGGCTAAGTATGATGTTTTAAGCATGATAAATGATGGTATAAGAATGACATATTATTGTCTTGGTTGTGGTGGTTGAGTTGCTCTTATTGCTTGAATTTGAGATATGTGATGTTGTGTAGATGAGTGCAAGTGAGGGTGGCAAAATGGCTTGGTAAATAGCGTTATTTTTGTCCACACGAGTAGACACACGGGCGTGTGTCTAGGCCGTGTGTGACACACAGACTACCCTACGGGTATGTGTTCCGGCTGTATGTCCTCTGCACTTTAATTTTGGAAAAATAGAATGTCCAGAATTGAGCACACGGGCGTGTGTCTCAGCTGTGTGTGCTACACGGCCTAGCACACGGGCATGTCCCTTGGACCACACGGGCGTGTGAGCCCTGTAACATGAAAAAATTTTTAAGTGTTGTAAAATTTTCTAAAGTTCTCAGTTTAGTCCCGAACCACTTCCAAAGCATGTTTTGGGCCTTGTAGGGTTGTTTTAGAGATGATATGAATGTGTATAAAAAGTTTTAATTTGAATGGAAATTTATGACTCGGAAATGTATGTTTGCTTGTGTTTATGTCCGGTAATGCCTCGTACCTAGTTCCAGCGTTGAATACGGGTAAGGGGTGTTACATTTAGTGGTATCAGAGTTACAATTTAGTTAATTCTCGGACTAACCAAGAATGTGTGAGAGTCTAGCTATGCATGCCATATGTAACCCGTGATAGTGTGATATCTCCCGACTCTAATGAAATTGTTTTGTTGAGACATAGATGCTTTCCAACCAAGCTACTTTTGAAAATGCTGAAAGTGATACTAAGATATTTGAAAATGTGTTTGTGATAAGGTGAAACTTGGAAATGTATGAATTAGAGTTCATGATATATATGTACAAAATGAAATAACCGTAAGTTGAGAAATACGGATAAAATGTCATTGTTCTGGTTGAACGTTGTATTTCGATGGATTATGGTGATTTTATGAAACAGATAAAAAGTTTTAAATGTTGCAAAAAGGATTTAGCCCGAACGGGTAATCTAGAGTAAGCCTTTAAAGTATACGTTATCGAAAGGATTTAGCCTGAATTGGCAATCCTATTATGTCACATGTGGCTCGAGAGTGTGCTCCATGACTATATGTCAAATGGGCACTTTTGAGTATGAATTGACGGGTTGTTGACATGCATACCTTGAGTATACTACCCGAGAATCCATCGAAATCACAATAGTTCAATGGGAATTATTCTTGAAATATGAAAAGGTGAAATGAAATGAAAGTTTATATTATGATAAGCTCATCTATGTTTATTTGACATTCATATGATGTTATGTGCCTAATTTGTTTGATTAAGTGAATGTGATAAGTAAACTTACTCAAAATTTATGGAAAGTATTTTTAAGCACACTTGTTTTAATAAAGATAATTAGAAAGTTCGTGTAATATAAATATGTATATTAATTAGCTTAAAGTGAATTATATGATTGTGAAGCTATTATGTTGATGATGAATCCTAAGTTTTATGTGTGTATTTATGAGAGTCGAGTTAGAGGCTTTACGACCTCACCCCGTTATGAATGTGGTATTTTATAACGAAATTTCATGAGATTTAAGTCGAATAAGGTCACAAGTGAGGGACTAAAGAGTTCAGTAGCGGAATAACTAATAATGTAATTAGAGTTGAAAATGGTTTGGCAAGTGAATACAGTTCTGGAAATGATGCCAGGTTATTCTAAATATCAACCGGATTTTGCAACGTCACGGTTAAGAAAAAAGTTAATCTTGGCTAATCGACTCATTTAGATATGATATCTAAAGTATGTATTTGCTGGGATTTCTTCTGGATTAATTTTCGTTAGTGAATGGAATAATTCGGGATTAGTGATGCCATAATTAGTCGGAGAAATGATATTTGAATCGTAAAGATGTCTGAGTGTAACAGTTGTAATTGAATAGATTATTGATTGTCGAAATCAGAGCTTTAAAATTTACAATGAAAATGATCGAACCTAGAAACTAACTCTGACAACGATTTTAAGGCAAGCGCACCTATCGAATAGTAGTATAGTTTAGGCAAGACCGAAATATCAAATCCCAGAGGAACCAAAAGTACTAATACTAACTCTCTTCCTATTATTTAGCCTAAGAATTAAGTGAATGTTTCTCTATTCTAAATTTAACTATCAACTAAACTAAAGACGCAAAGACAAAAAGACTGAATTTGGGAAAAATAACTTGGTAGAAAAACCAATTGATTAAGACGATACCCTCAGAAAGAATCCACCTAGACTTCACTTGTTATCTAACAATGAACCAGACGATTTATTCACTTGACTTGATCTGTAGGACTCCCTAATGTACATTAGACCCTCTCTCGAAGCGAATAACGACTAACCCTAGGTTGATTAATTGAAATCTCTTTCTAATTAAAACCCCTAGAATCACATTAACTTGATCTATGGATTCCCATATTAGGTTTCACCCTAATTCGTAAAAGTTTCGTCGCCCTATCTCTAGGCGCGTGAACAACTCTGCTATAATTATGCTAGATCTATGAATAGACAGGGACTTTTGCTCCACCACCTAAACACATCAAACTTGAATCAATATCCGCGAAATATCAAAACAGGAATTAAGCACACATAATTAAGAACAAATCAAGTATTTATCATATAATTCAGAAAACAATAACAAGATCCGTCTTAGGTTTCATCCCCTTCAGATATCTGAAGGGTTTAGTTCATAACTATAAAAGAAAACATCATAGAAGAAAAGATAAAACAAAACATAAGAAATCCCTAAAACTCCCTGAAGGAATTGAAGGAGAGATCTGCCATATTGAGTATGATTCTGGCTTCTTGAGATGGATCAACTGGCTATCTTCGAGTGATTCTCCACAAAGCTGACCTGTTCAGCTTAGCTCCATGGCCTCGCTAACGGCCCCCTTTCTGGTAGCACTTAGGGGGTTTATATCGGCTTTCGAAATATGTTTCTTCGCCCCTAAGTATCCAAATTCGAATGAAATTGCTCTTTCCAGCGACAGGGACACGGCCATGGCACACGCTTGTGTGGATCATGACCAGGCCGTGTTTGGACTTCTTTAATGAGGCACGGCCATGTGAATCGAGATTAGGCCATGTTCTAGTAGATTGATGTGGCACGGCCGTGTGGGCTTAAGTCCAGGCCGTGTTGATTTCCTATTTGTCCCAATTTGGTTCGTTTTAGGCCCGTTTCTCGTTCTTTTCATCCTCGAGTGCTTTCCTGAGTATAAAACATGAAAAGAAAGGATTAAGAGCATCTTTTTACATAAATCAAGGGATAAATCATCCAAAAGCATACTAAATGTGGGTTTAAAATATGTTACTTTTACGGTTTATCAATTATGATGATCTTTCCTAGGTATTATATATATTCATGTATCCTCAGAGATATATGTGATTGTTCGTTTTCTGATGGAATTCTTGTTGTATGAGAATGCTAGCTGAATATAATGATAGATGAGAGCGCTATTAGGCTGGTTGGTTGATGAGCATCATTTCTTATACTCTCTTTGGGATTCTATTCTATTACGTTTGGAATAAAAGTTGTTGGTGAAAATTTATGTGAGGCTATTCTTTTGTTTCTACTGGATGTTGTTTTGTTATATATATATATATTTGGAAAATATATTATCTCTGTTACAATTGATTCCAGAGCTTATAAGCATTGTTTTTCTTCTTGCTTTCTCTAAGAAATCATCAAGATCTTTATTTATTTCTTATGAGATATGTTCTTGGACTACTGGTGTGGTATCGTATCTTGGATTTCTTTACCTTGGTTTTCTTATCATCCTTATTTCGTAAATTATCAACCATGGCTCATCTTTAAAGTGTGTTCTTTGGCTTGTGATAACTATGTCTATTATGGTTGTATTTCTGGTTCGATCATAGGAACGTGGTGGTATCAGGATCTCTCTAATTTTCGTGAAAAGAATTGACATCAGCAAATGTATAGATAGTGGAAGCTCAAGCTCAAATTGTATGATGGTTTTCTTTTCTCATGTAAGCTTAATTAAGGTCAATGAGTTCAATCAGAATATCTTGTTTGCTTGAGCTAATGCAGTTGTAAAGTCCTTTGACTAGCATGTGAGGAAATTTTGAAAGATTGTATGTTTGAGTTGTTTTAATAACATGAAGAGGGGAATATTTGATATGATATTATTTGAGAGTTGAGATCGACTCAGTTGTTTTTATCTGAGCGAGCTGGTTAGTTGAAAGCTAATTTGAGTTATGTGTGTATAAGTTTATCCTTAGGTAAGAAAATGAAATCTTGTACATTCATGGGTGAATAGACGGATAATTTTGAAGGAAGAATTCATATTCTAGAAAGTATGATACGAAGATATACTTATTAAATTGTTCTAATCGAATGATGTTGTTATGAGTTAGAACTGTTCCGATTTATAAAGTTATCACATTTGTGAAAGTTTGAATGGCCTATTGTAGGTTAGCAAAGTTGAAAACCGAGGAAGGTGTTATGAACCAAAACACTGGTTCTGGGTTTTTTTTGAATTGCGTAAAGAATTCGTAATTTTTCAGTGATGCACTATCGAACAGATTGGAATGTGTTTTAATACAAGAATGTAAAGTGACAATTTATGCTTTTAGATGGTTAAAGCCTCTTTAAAAGAATTGTTCGACGAATGACTTAGAGTCGGCGGTTAGTATGTCTGTGTTGAGAAATTGATGACATCGTTTGTTCGACGAAAAACGTCATATGCTTCTTGATTCCAAGAGTATAAAGTATTTAGTGTTACAGAAAACTATTGAAAGATTGTGAATAATTAACGATTAACCTTTAGGGAAGTAGATATAACTGCAGATACTTGAATGGAAAGCCTTTGTTTATTTTGTGAGTGTTGGTTACATGATTAATCTTATTTGATGGAAGTCTGAAGTTAGCTAAATTAGAAACCTAAAGTGATGTTTTCCTTGCAAGATTGAGAACCTCAGGAATGTGATAGTGAGTGGTAGACTAAGCGAGTACAGTGTAAGACAACTTTTGATTCTAATTTCTATTATTATTACTCCGAGATAGAATTCGTGCAATGAATTATCCAGACTTATGCAGAAAATGTTGTACGAGACTTAGGAGTAGCTCGTTTGTTCATTCGGAGAGTAATTCAGATCTTTGACGATATGCTCTGACACTGGACTTCAGAGTTCAAAGATGATTGGAAAGAGATATATGAGGTGGAATTGATTTGTGATTCTAAGAAAAAGGTGAAAATGATTCATGAAAGTTGAAAGCAAGTTCAGACTGGCATAAGTGGTATACAGATTTGAAATTTTAAGATATTGGATCTAGATCGATGACAGAGTGCTTCTGGAAGTATTGCCCTCGAAGAGGACTCTTCGATGAGGTAGAGGAAACTACGAAACATTACCCTAATCTCTTTTCTAGTAAGATTTTCAGGGACGAAAATCCCTAAAAGGGGGAAGTTGTAACAGCCTGATTTTAGGTCTAATCGGAACAATGGTTTTGAGACCACAAATCTAACGCAGTAAAATTCATTTTTATTATAATTGTATGGTCTACGATTTTATGGAACGATTTCGTAAAAATTTTGTTTGAAAATTTTGACGTTTGGGCACTCAATTTAGTTAAAAGGACTAAATTGCAAAAAGTGCAATACTTGAATTCTATATGTTACAGGTTTCCAATTGCTATGAGATATTAAATTGGAGGTACTTAAATGGTAATTAGACCATTGGTTAAGTTGGTGGTCAAAAATGGACATGGTTTGGTATGTTTCTAAAGTTTTCCATTAAGGGCATTTTAGTAATTTGGTTATTAAAATGAATTAATAATCAAATTAAAGGCCAATTTTCACTCATCTTCTTCCCCTTTGCCAAATTTTACATGGAGAAGACATGGCTAGGGTTTTCCAATCTTCCAAGCTCGATTGTAAGTCTGTTTTAGCCCCGTTTTTAAAGCTTTTTACATTTTTGAAGTCGTTGTAACTCAATCTTTCTATTTCTACCATCAATTTGAAGAGATGTCAAGGTCTAAATTTTACCTATGATGGATGTTTGTATATTTTGATGTCTAATGGTAGAAAATGCATGTTTGGTGTATGATAAATGACTTTTGCTAAGTGATTTTTAGTGAAAATGCCTAAAAGGACTTATTTGTAAAAGTTATAAAATGAATAGAAAAATGTGAATAAATGAGAAATGTGGGCTGTTATGAGTATGAAAATTGTTCGGCTAGGCTTGGGTTTTGAGGAAATTGAATGAAAATCATTTTACGGGCCTAGGGACTAAACTGTAAAAGCTCAAACTTTAGGGGCAAAAATGTAATTTTTCCATAATGTGACTTTTGGACTGAAATGAACAATGTATTGATTAAATAAGTTAAATATGATATTATAGATAAAGAAATACGAGGTTCGGAGTTAAAACAGGGGAAAAACGAGTATTTGACGATTTAGTGCTTTTTTGCCGTTATTATGTCGAGGTAAGTTCGTATGTTTAATAAGCATTAAATTATCTGTGTATAGATACTTAATTGAGATAATTGTGGTAAATGCTATACTATTGAAATGAAATGTGAATGCTATTGAGTACGATACTACGGAAATGACGGACAGTGGTTCGATACAATGAAAGTCCTGGTTGAACCTTAGGAAGAGATATGATACAAATGTCATGAAATTAGGGTTACTGAGATTACGTGTAAGACCATATTGGGGATATGGCATCGATATGAGACTTCGAGTAAGATCATAGCTAGGCTATTGGCATCGAAACGAGATTACATGTAAGACCATATTTGGGTATGAAATTGGTACAGTACTGTGTGTACGAGATCCTCGAGTATCCTTTAGTATTCCAAATGGTTCAACGGGAAATTCCACGGGTATCTCAAAGACGAGAAAGTATGTGATTATGTTACGAGTTGTACAAGTATGTACGTAAAGTTTATAAGTATAGACTTCATGAAATTGAGAGTTCATGATTTACATGAAAATGTTTTTGTGAAAACCTTGTGATTATTGGTCTATACGTGTGATGTATAAAATACATGGTAAATTCGATTGACGATTATGTGGTTGGCTTTCGGGCCAATTTGAGTTATGATATAGCATGTTTTATTCATGCAAATTGCGATTTATCGGATATGAGAAAAAGAAAAGATTAGCATAATTGCCTATTAAAATGATTATGAAAGTATGAAAAGATATGATCTTTAAACAATTGAAAGATGTTCAAGTATACGCTTGAGAGGTGAATACTAGTAATTAATGTGCATGTTTATTATGAGGTATGAAATGATTGGCTGATTGTGGTAATTTGTTATAATGGAGAGATTACGGTTATTAGGCTAATGTCAAAACATGTTAAATTATGCTTATAAGTTGATAGAGTAAACATTATGACTGAATAAAAGTTATAACTCTGAGATTCATAGCAATTTGTATTATTGATAAACCGTAAAAGTAATATATTTTAATCCTACATTTAGTATGCTTTTGGATGATTTATCCCTTGATTTATGTAAAAAGGTGCTCTTAATCCTTTCTTTTCATGTCTTATACTCAGGAAAGCACCCGAGGATGAAAAGAACGAGAAACGGGCTTAAAACGGACCAAATTGGGCCAAGGAAGAAATCGACACGGCCTGAACTTAAGCTCACACGGCCGTGCCACACCAATCATCTAGAACACGGCCTTCTCCCGATTTACACGGCCTGCCTCATTAAAGAAGTCCGGGCACGGCCTGGCCACGATCCACATGGGCGTGTGCTATGACCGTGTCCCTGTCGCTGGAAAGAGCAATTTCATTCGAGAAAGGATGCTTGAAGGCAAAGAAACACATTCCAAAGCCTATTTAAACACCCAAATAGGAATCCTATTCGGATTAGGATACTTGGAGGCCAAGTAAGGCATCTCAAAGTCTATATAAACACCTAAGGGAGCAACTTGAAGGGGGAGTTCGGCAGAAGCCGAAACGGGTGTCGAGCTAGGCCAAGGAGCCAAGCCGGAAAGGTCAGAATTGTGGGAATCGGTCAAAGTTAGCCAGTTGATCCATCCCAAGAAGTCGGAATTATACTCAAGATAGCAGAATTCTCCTTCAATTCCTTCAGGGAGTTTTTAGGGATCTTTTATGTTTTGTTTTATCTTTTCTCTTGAGATGTTTTCTTTATTCATTATAAACTAAACCCCTTAGATACCTGTAGGGGATGAAACCTAGATGAATCTTGTTATTTGTTTTTTGAATTATATGATAACTACTTAGTTTGTTCTTAATTATGCATGCTTAATCCAAATCTGATGTGCTTAGGTGGAGGAGGAATAGACCCTGCTTAAGAGTAGATCTAGCGTAATTAAGCGGAGTTGATCGAACGCCTAGAGATAGGGTTACGAGATTTTGCCGAATTAGGGTGAAACCTAATATGGGAATCCATAGATCGATTTACTGCTATTCTAGGGGGTTATTATAAGAGAACGAGAGTTCCACTAATTAACCTAGGTTAGATGTTATTCACCTCAAGAGAGGGTTTAATATAGGGTAAAGAGCCTTACGGATCAAGCTAAGTAAATAAATCATATGATTCAGGGTTAGATAACAAGTGAAGTCTAGGTGGATTCTTCCTGAAGGTATCATCGTGATCAATTGAGTCTTTCTTCAAGTTATTACCCAATTCGCTCTTTTTGTCTTTGTGTCCTTAGCTTAGTCGTCGTTAATTTAGATTAAAACAAACTTCACTTTATTTTTAAGGCTAAATAATAAAAAGAAAGTTGGTATTAATACTTTTGGTTCCTTTGGGTTCGATATCCGGTCTCGCCTAAGCTATACTATTGTTCGATAGGTACGCTTGCCTTTAATCATTGTCAGAGTTAGTTTCCAGGTTTGATCATTCTTTTATAAATTTTAAAGTTCTGATTTCAGTGATCAAGTTTTTGTCGCCGTTGCCGGGGAACTAAAATGTTAAAAAAACTCTATTTTTATTACTTTAGCCATTACTTTTATTTTCAGCAATTTATTTTGTTTTTAGTTTAATTTTTAATTTTGCTAATTTTTCTTTCTTTCTTTTCTTTCCAAGGACCTCTAGTTTATGACTAGAAAGAACCCGAGAGGACCTTTAGTATACGACAGTGATATTAAAGTTACCGCTCGAAGGAATCGCTGAGAAATCAGGCGAGCCCTAAACTATACAGAAAGAAAGGAAGAAGACAGATCCAATCCTACTGAAGGGATGGACGAAACTAATCTACCACCACATGATGTGGGGGAACACAATGCTCTACGTACCGTGTTTGATTATGCTAAACCGCATTTATCAAGAGCAGGATCGAGTATTGTTAGGCCCGCTATAGCTGCTAATAATTTTGAATTAAAGCCTAACACAATACAAATGATTCAACAGTTTGTTCAATTTGATGGTTTGTAGGACGAAGATCCAAACACTCATATAGCTAATTTCTTAAAGTTCTGTGATACCTTCAAAATAAATGGCGTTTCTGATGATGCCATACGTCTTCAGTTATTCCCTTTTTTATTAAGAAAAAAAGCCAAACAGTGGTTAAACTCGTTACAACGAGGATCAATCACTACATGGGATTGAATGATCGAAAAGTTTTTAATGAAAAACTTCCCTCCGGCCAAAACGGTGAAATTACGGAATGATATCTCTTCTTTTGTGCAGATAGATGTGGAGACATTATACGACGCATGGGAGAGATACAAGGATCTCTTGAGGAGATGTCCACATCATGGCTTACCTTTGTGGCTTCAAGTCCAAACATTCTATAACGGTGTAAACCCCTCAACGAGACAACTAATCGACTCAGCCGCCAGTGGAACCTTGAACAACAAAACTCCAAAAGCAGCATGCGAGTTCGTTGAAGAGATGTCCCTGAATAATTATCAGTGGCAAGTTACAAGGACGAAACCGACAAAATCAGCAGGAGCCTTCAACATAGACACAGTAACCATGCTATCAACACAAATGGAAATAATGAATAAAAAGCTTGATAATTTGTGTTCTTCGCAGGTACATCAGTGATGCAGTGCGACACAAGTGGAATAGTGGCGAATTCTGAGTACCTACCCTACCAACCGGAAGTAGAGAACGAACAGATGAACTATATAGGTAATAATTCCAGATCCAATAATAATCCATATAGTAATACTTACAATCCAGGTTGGAGGAACCACCCAAATTTTTCTTGGGGAGGTCAGGGAAATCAAAGGCAACAACCTCCTCAAAACTTCCAAAATCAGCCCTATCCACAAGAGAAGAAACCAACCCTTGAAGAGATACTGGCAAAATTTTCGGCGGACACAGAAAAACGCATCCAAGAAACTGAGAGAACAATTAAAAGCAACGAGAGCCGAATCAGGGAAATTACTAAGTCATTAAGGGAAGTCACTAAGGCAGTCAAACAACTTGCAAAGTTAATGTCCAAACGGCCGCAAGGACGTCTACCAAGTAACACGGAGATTAACCCAAAGGAGCAAATCCAAGCCATCACAGCTCATAATAGTAAAAGGTTAGACAAACCCATCTCAAAACAAGAAAACGAGGTAGAAGAAGGTAAAGTTGAGGTGACACAAGAAAAGACAAAACTGGTAATAAAAGAATACGAACCTCGTATTCCTTACCCCGAAGCATTAAAGAGAGACGATACAGAGGAACAGTTTGGTAAGTTTCTTAAACTTTTAAAGAAATTACATATCAACTTACCTCTTCTTGAAGCTCTTTCGCAGATGTCAGAATCTAGAAAATTTTTAGGGGAGCTATTAATGAAAAAGCAAAGGGTAGACGAGGAATCACATGTGGAACTCAACACAAAGTGCTCGACAATTCTACAAAATAGACTACCACAGAAATTAAAAGATTCAGGGAGTTTTACAATTCCATGCATAATTGGTAGTTTGTCTATAGAAAATGCGTTAGCCGATTTAGGGGCAAGCATAAATGTTATGCCTTATAAACTGTTTAAACAACTAGGTCTAGGGAAACCCAAACAAACTAGGATGAGCGTACAATTAACTGAAAAAACTATCAGAATTCCTAGAGCTATAATAGAAAATGTCCTGATCAAAATTGATAAATTCGTATTCCCAGTAGACTTTGTCATTTTAGACATGGATGAGGACAATAATATTCCTTTAATTTTAGGAAGACCCTTTTTAGCAACTGCCAGATCTAAAACTGATATCTATGCAGGTGAACTCATATTTTGCGTAGGCGAGGAGATAATCACTCTTCAAGCTCTTGACTCGGCTAGAACATCAAGTGATAAAGAATACCAACCTCGTGTGCCATATCCTGATGCAATAAAGAAAAACCACACAGAGGAAGAATTCGGTGAACTCATACTACGTGAAGACGATGAAACAATCACTCTTCAAGCTCTTGACCCAACTAGGACATCGAGTAATAAAGGTACAAACAATAATTTTATTGATAACCATTTGGTTCAACCTTCTTTACAGGAATCATCATGAAATCACCTAGCTGAGCTAGATCTTAGACCTTGTGCCAACAAAGAAGAATTAGATGAGGAACGAAGCCTTAGGGTGTAACATCCTAGATTAGCGGTTATGTATTTAGTGCATAATTCAAGTGTTAGCATGCTTTAGTGTATGCTGGGATGTATTTGTAAGGGTTCCTAAAATTCTAAGATGGAAGGGAAAGCTTTGGAAAATATTGGAATATTAAGTGAAAAGAGGAAACTAGGTAAAGAGGCTTTAAGGAAATTTGCGTGGGATTTATGACACAAGGAAGTCATGTGGCAAAGTGGCTTGGGACGCTACCTTGGGGCTTGGAAGGCTTGCGTCAAAGGGAGTGCCAAGGGGAAGGGGTTCGAGCAACGTGGGAAGCAAATGGGCTTTTATTTTATTTTTGGCATTAAAAAAAGGGAATTGGGCTAAGGAGGCCTTATGGGAAGTTATAGGCGCTTTTGGACACAAAGAGCGCCTTGGTAAAGTGGCTGCAATGGGCCATTTAAGGGCCTGGAAATGACGCCTGGACAAGGGCCTTGGTTCGAATCTCGTTGGCGGCATGGGTGTGTTTTCATTTTGCTTTGACGTTAAGACAAGGGGGAGCTAGGGAAAGAGGCCTTAAAAGAAATTATGGGTGAATCATATCACAAACAGCACCCTGGCAAAGTGGCTGGGGCGTTATTTGCAGCTTGCATCTAAGGGCTCCAACAGGTCTCGGGTTCGAACCATGTTGGTAGCAAATTAGTTGGGTTTTATTTTTTTGCATGTGACAGGAGTAGTGGACGGCATGTGGGGCTTTGAAGAGGTAAGGATAAGCTTTGGTTTTATTTTGAATATTCGGCTAGGATAATGGTGACTATATTTTATTTTATTTTTATTATTTTAATGGGTAAGATAAGAGATGACAAGAAGATAATGGTGGCCTTATTTTGTTTATTTTATTTTAGATAGGTAGATAAGAGATAAGTGAGGTGATAAATTATTGTTTTATGAAGAGGTGATTAAGAGATATTATAAGGTGATAAGATAAGAGAATTAGGTAGAGATTAGTGAGCGGTTGATGTAGTGGCCGAATATGGATCTCTTGGTGTTGGTAAAATTCGGCCATGAGGGGGGGTTAGGTGCCGAATTTTTCTTTTAATAAGCACCCATTCCCTTTTCCTTTCTCTTTTAGTTGTTTGCCAAATTTCTTTCTATTTTTTTTTATAAGCCGAATGCCCCTAAGTCTCTACCGTTCTTCCACTTTTCTTTTCTTCAACTCCACATTTGTTTTATTGATAGCCGAATATTGCATCTACCATTGTTCCTTGTTGCCGAAACCTCCAAGCATAAAATCCCCTCCATTGTTGCGGTTCTTCTCTTCACCACAAAGTGCCGAAACCACCATTATTGTGCTAAAGCCGAATCTCTAAGGAAAGGGGGCTGTCGACTTCTTTCTAGCAACCTCTCTAGTAGGCGTTAGTGGTAAGCAACGATAGTGGTAAGTAATCTTTCCTTAGTAATCGGTTTTATCTTCTTTTCATGGATGTGCCGAATATTCAAAGGCTATAATGTGGTGTTTCTTTTGTATGTGCCAACGTTAGGGAGCATTAAAGGAGTTTTGGGATTTAGAGCACTCAAGGTAAGCCATTGTGGTATTCGTCCAAGAGTTATTTTTATGGACTAAGTGCTTAAAACCGATTTTAACATGTGACATATAGGGATCTCGACATCACTTGAAGCAAGGACCGATTTCGGGATTTAGTTTAGTAAGGTAAGGAGGCTTGTGTTATTCGGCCATAGGCCATATTTGGGTTTAAATGTGACCGATTTGTATTATGGTTAATTAGGGGGCAAGTAGACAGAAGTAGAGCAAGTATTCGAGATTTGAATAAGTAAGGAGGATATCGACAGACATAAGGAAGGATCGTGTTAATTTAAGTAGCTAGGGATTTCGCTAAATAGTAAGGTGTGTGATTAACCCACCGTTTTCCGGGTTTATGTGATATTTGCATGTGTTATATGTATGTGCTAATAAGTGCAGTGACAATTTATGAAGTTGATACCCTTAAGGGGTATGTCGATAATCAGGTCAGTCTCAAACCTGACGTAATGTGATTATTATGTGTACATGTGAATGTGTCAATAAAAATATGATAGTATGCTGATTAACATGTACATGCATTATTATATTATGACACTATCATATGTTGCATGTGCATGGGATGGGTTATGGATATGAAGGAAGGATAGGGTGTACATTATGTACGTGGTCTGACGTTAGCCTTGTGCTACATTGGCGCTTGATGTTAGCTAGGTGCTTCATCAAGGTGGAGTGTTGGCTATGTGCTACCTCCTGGCGGATGATAGCCGTGTGCATCACCAGTAGATGAGAGATGACCTCAAGTCACCTCGTGGATACAGATATGTGGGGTCACTTAGGTGATCGGTGGATTAGCCATGGCCTTGAGCAGCAGGTCTGCTAAGGTAGGTGTAATGGATGGACATTAGGTGGGGTTACTTAGGTGATCGGTGGTTTAGCCACGACCTTGAGCAGCAGGTCTGCTAAGGTAGGTGTAACGGATGGACATTAGGTGGGGCAGGGCTGCATAATTGCATAATCATATAGTGAAATGTGAAACGGTAAATGGGCCAAGCCCAAGATGTGAATGTGAATTGGAATAAGAAAAGGGCCAAGCCTAGTATGTGGAAATTATGCGGTTAATTACCCTGTTACCTGATAAGTGATATGAATATGGGCCAAGCCCAGGATGTGGCAATATGTGAATATGTTATCTTGTTATCTGATATATGGGTTAAAATGTGGTTAACATGTGGGTGGAATTCAGTGGATTAATTACACACTGAGTCTGTATGACTCACCCAATTTTTATCAACATCGTAGGTGATGTATGATGATCGGATCGGGTTGGAGTGGATACGAGGTGGCCCATGCAGAAGACATTTTATCTATTTTATTCAATTTATTATTAAGTACTTTTGTTTAAATTATTTATTATAATAAGGCCCAGTTAAAGTATTTGAGCATTTTTATTATGTTTAAGCTAGATGACGATTAAATTATTATTGGAAAATGACTTTTATTTTAGCAACTTACATCTTAAAAGCTTATAATAAAGTTTTAATTCGGATATTTTTTTTATCAAGCTTATATTATTTAGAATTTTTAAATGGACATGGTTTTCAAATGACAACTAAATTTTCAAGATTTCACCACTAGTTAGATTCTCTTCAAACGTTTTTCCGCAGTGACATACCAGATCCGGTCAGGGCTCGTGGGTCGGGTTTGGGGGTGTTACATAGGGTCGACAAACTAGAAGAGTGGACAACATAATTCAAAAAAGAACTGGAACTACACGAAGTGAAATCGACGAAAACCCCAGACGAGCTGATAGGAACAACAAATCACATCAAATATAGGATCAGGTATTATTGAATAAGGAAGACCCTCGAATCACCAATTCAGATCTCAAAGAAAACGAAGAAATCACTTTTGAGGTACTTAATGTGTTCCTATACGGCAAAGTCGAGGTAAACAATCCTAAATTCGACACTTATGAGGTAAACTTTACTCGACTTAAACTCTATATCCATAACCTAGTTGATCACATGAAAAAGGATTTTCACCTTCTCAAACCACCTTGACCATACAAATAAGAGGTAAAGTCTAGCTTAAGACTATAAACGAGCGCTTCTCGGGAGGCAACCCGAGCACTAACCCTACTAATTAGTTTTGTTTAATTTCTTTTCATATTGAGACACAGGTTTCCATACCCACACGGCCTTACACACGGCCGTGGCCGTGGCCCTGTGAACACCACGGGTCGGCACAAAGGCGTGGACCATATCATTATTTAATTATTTACTTTTGTTTTTATTTTCATTTTTTATTATTTTTACCCTTATTTTCATTTTTTATTTTTATTTTTATTATTTATGCTTTTATTTTTATCATTTTCTTTTAGTATTTATGTCATTTAGGTTTAGCTTAGGACACAATAAAATTCGACCAGCTACTTCGAGGATTCAATTTCAAACGCTTCAAGGTTCTACCCCACAATCACCTCCAACGTATTTTCCACCTCCTCCAAGGACCTCATCCATAATTCAGGAAGTTTCACTTCTCTCCCTATCTTATGATTTTATGATTATTTTGATATTATCTATCTTTGTACATTGAGGGCAATGTACATCTTAAGTGTGGGGGGGTTAACAATAGTATTATTTGAAAATCCCTAAATTATGCCTTGTTCTAAAGTAAGTCTCTCACATTATGATTAGAATGAAATTTTCTTTGATTTATGATTCTTTTTGATGTGTTTTGGATTAGGTCATTGATAATTGTGCATTGATGCTTAAATTTGAAGGATACTAGAGAATCAAGCATGATAAGTCTATTTTTCAAAAATTAAAATTATTTTTTCTATGTTGTCTACCTGAATTTGAATATTACTTTGAAGTTTGAAATTTACGAGGTTGACATAAAAAACCCATAATTTTTGTGAGATTTTGAGCTTTATAGAGCATACATTCTTTTCATGCTCACTTTTTGATTATGAGTGTGTCAACATTGATTTGTTATTCTAGAACTTGCATCGATTATACATGTCGAGACCACACCTTTGATTTGATATATAGAGATGATTAAGGCATTTAGGTTTTAACCCACTTACACCACTAAAAAGCTACCCTAACAATTAACCCTTAGTGAACCCATTTGATCCTAACAACCCTTTTCATTGACTTACGCACTAATATTAACCCAAAGCCTTTTGTATTTGTTATTACTATTCTTCTTGATTACCCTTTTTGTCGAGATTTGATTTTGAACAGTTACCTAACTATGTTCTATATTCCAGTTTAAAAGTTCTTTCCTATTATTACATGATTTGTTCTAAAAAAAAATCGAAGTATGTTCATTATTAGTTCTATGATTAAGCTAAGCTTATATTTATAAATTTCAAATCTTGAAGAAAAAGCTCGTATTATTAGTTTTCAATTGATGTAATTATCTAAGATTAGTTTATTTTTCTAGTTAGGTAATTTATCAGGTCAATCTCGATTCTAACCTGCTAATTCAGCCTATATCCATACCCTTAACCTAGCCCCGTTACAACCCTGTAAAGACCTTTTTGATTTGTGTATCATCTCATTTTACAGTGGTGGAGAATTGATTTTCATGTAAGCCTATGGGATTAACTTTTCATGATTAACTTATTGAGTGCTTAATTTTGAACCTTAAACACTGAGTGATTTGAGTGAATCTTTAGTGAGGATGTCAACTCTTGCCGAGTTTGAATCAGAGGTAACTATTCAGGTAAAGGGAAACGCCTATGTTTTCAAGCTAAAAATATATGACTTTGATTGTTTGAATCTTTAGGACTCTTTGAATTGAATTATCCATGTCTAAATTATCTATGAATTATGATAAGACATTGTTGATAGAAATTATGAATTATGGAAAGTTCTTTTTAATTGTAAGTTGAGAATTTTGCTTGAGGACAAGCAAAAGCTTAAGTGTGAGGGTATTTGATAAACTGTAAAAGTAACCTATTTTAATCCTACATTTAGTATGCTTTTGGATGATTTATCCCTTGATTTATGTAAAAAGGTGCTCTTAATCCTTTCTTTTTATGTCTTATACTCAGGAAAGCACCCGAGGACAAAAAGAACGAGAAACAGGCTTAAAACGGACCAAATTAGGCCGAGGAAGATATCGACATGGCCTGGACTTAAGCTCACACAGCCGTGCCACGCCAACCATCTAGAACAAGACCTTCTCCCGATTTACATGGTCGTGCCTCATTAAAGAAGTTCGAGCACGGCCTGGCCACGATCCACACGGGCGTGTGCCATGACCGTGTCCCTGTCACTGGAAAGAGCAATTTCATTCGGGAAAGGATGCTTGAAGGTAAAGAAACACATTCCAAAGCCTATTCAAACACCCAAATAGGAATCCTATTCAGATTAGGATACTTGGAGGCCAAGTAAGGCATCTCAAAGTCTATATAAACACCCAAGGGGGCAACTTGAAAGGGGAGTTCGACAGAAGCCAAAATGGGCGTCGAGCTAGGCCAAGGAGCCAACCCGGAAAGGTCAGAATTGTGGGAATCGCTCGAAGTTATCCAGTTGATTCATCCCAAGAAGCCGGAATTATACTCAAGACAGCGGAATTCTCCTTCAATTCCTTCAGGGAGTTTTTAGGGATTTCTTATGTTTTGTTTTATCTTTTCTCTTGAGATGTTTTCTTTATTTATTATGAACTAAACCCCTCAGATACCTGAAGGGGATGAAACCTAGATGAATCTTGTTATTTGATTTTTGAATTATATGATAACTACTTAGTTTGTTCTTAATTATGCATGCTTAATCCAAATCTGATGTGCTTAGGTGGAGGAGGAATAGACCCTGCTTAATAGTAGATCTAGCGTAATTAAGTAGAGTTAATCGAACGCCTAGAGGTAGGGTTACGAGATTTTACCAGATTAGGGTGAAACCTAATATGGGAATCCATAGATCGATTTACTGCTATTCTAGGGGGTTATTATAAGAGAATGAGAGTTCCACTAATTAACCTAGGGTTAGACATTATTCGCCTCGAGAGAGGGTTTAATATAGGTTAGGGAGTCCTATGGATCAAGCTAAGTAAATAAATCATATGATTCAGGGTTAGATAACAAGTGAAGTCTAGGTGGATTCTTCCTGAAAGTATCATCGTGATCAATTGAGTCTTTCTTCAAGTTATTACCCAATTCGCTCTTTTTGTCTTTGTGTCCTTAGCTTAGTCGTCGTTAATTTAGATTAAAACAAACTTCACTTTATTTTTAAGGCTAAATAATAAAAAGAAAGTTGGTATTAATACTTTTGGTTCCTTTGGGTTCGATATCCGGTCTTGCCTAAGCTTTACTACTATTCGATAGGTACGCTTGCCTTTAATCGTTGTCAGAGTTAGTTTCCAAGTTTGATCATTCTTTTATAAATTTTAAAGCTCTGATTTCAGTGATAAATTATCTTGTGTTTAAATTGTTGAACATGATAAAAGATTTGTAAGAGTTGGTTATTATTTTGTACGGACTTACTAAGCTATATATATAGCTTACCCCTTCATTTCCAATGTCTTATAGGGTTATTGAGCTAGCTCAGATTGGAGATCACCGAAGATCCTATCACACTATCAAGCTATCATTTTGGGTATAAACGAAACCAAGCATTTTGAGTCTATGGCATGTATAGGGACTAGGCTAATTTGTTATGTGTGTCATTATTAATTTGGCTATATGTGTTATATTTTAATTGTTAATGCTTCATCTTATATATAGCCATGAATGATGGCTTATGTTGATCATAAGTTTATTCATATGTTAATACCCTCTTTTGAATGCGAAATTAGTATGTTTTTATCGGAATAAGTATAATGTTTTAAGCATGATAAATGATGGTATAAGAATGACATGTTATTGTCTTGGTTGTGGTGGTTGAGTTGCTCTTATATGCTTGAATTTGTGCCATGTGATGTTGTATAGATAAGTGCAAGTGAGGGTGGCAAAATAGCTTGGTAAATAGCCTTATTTTTGCCCACACGGGCATGTGTCTAGGCCGAGTGTGACACACAGACTACCTACAGGCATGTGTTCCGGCCGTGTGTTCCCTGCCTTTAATTTTGGAAAAACAGAATATCCAGAATTGAGCACACGGATGTGTGGCACAAGTCAGAGAGCACCCCTAAATCGAACACGGCTTGTAGCACGGGCGTGTCTAAGGGTCACACGGGCGTGTGAGCCCTGTAACATGAAAAATTTTCCAAAGTTCTCGGTTTAATCTCGAACCACTTCCGAAGCATGTTTTGGGCCTCGTAGGCTCGTTTTAGGGACGATATGAATGTGTATAAAAAGTTTTAATTTGAATGGAAATTTATGACTTGGAAATGTATGTTTGCTTATGTTTATGTCTAGTAATGCCTCGTACCCAATTCCAGCACTGAATACAGGTAAGGGTTGTTACATGGAAACACAAAAATTTATATACTTTTTCATGCCCTTTTTGACCCAATTTCATGTGGTTCCGAGTAAATTCTTGTCAAAAAATAATTGAATATTATAAAATAATTAATTTGTGCTAAAAATATTAACATGATGAATTTTAATTAATTTTATAGTTAATTTGGTTTAAATCTGACTATTTTCGACAGAATCGCAAAAGGGCAAAAATCGGCTCACAGACAATCGCTTGAAAGAATTAAACCGAGAAGTGATTTGAAGTGTCAAGGCGACTCTATTTCCAGCCCAAGACGGTCCAATTATGAAGATTTAATCATAATTCAATTAATTTTAATTTATTCCCAATTTAATTTGGGTTAAATAAATTATTTTTAATTAATTATGAAAAGGGTCCATTAAACCGCATCGGTTGAACCGAACCAATCGAACCGACCAGCCACCAATTGGGCAGCCCAAACCGTCCACAATGAAGGCCCAAATCAGCTTATTTGCTGATTTATTCAGCTTGCAAAGGAGCCTTTGAAGATCTTTCAAAATCTCATTCAAACCCCTCCAAAATTCAAGGCTTTTTAGATTTGTCCAAGCTAAATTTAGCAAAGTTGAATCCATCAACTTTGCCACATAGGATGGCCGGCCAAGAGGGACTCTTTGCTGCTGAAATTTTGCTATTTTTAGCAGCCCCTAAACACTATAAATACAGCCTCTAGCTGCTCATTCAAATCATCCCTCAATTCTCCAACATTCTCTCATTCTCTCTTCTTTTCTCTCAACTTTTCTCCCTTCATTTTCATTCCATTTTCCCCTTGTTCTTGTGCCGATTTTCCCTCTTGGAAAAGAGGTGTTTTCCAGCCATTTGAAGCAGCACTTGAAGTGTTCATAAGCCCCCTTGATAGCCGAGGACAACGAAGAACGAAGGAGGAATCAATCAGACAAGTCACGGAGAGCCACCGAATTTGTTTCTCGTTCCTATCTCTTTAAATTATTTGTTGTTGTTTTGACGAACCTGTTTATGAATATTCATGATTTTGAAATGTTTAATTTAATCAATTTATCTTGAATTTAATTCGTGTTGGTTTGATTTCATTTCGCTCTCTTCGATTATTAAAATTGTGTTTATGCTGTTAAAGGCCTCAGTGAAATGTTTGATTAAGTAAAATTATGCTAAGTTATCTGGCATTATAATTGTTTAGATAGCTAATGAATTAATTATTTAAACGCATTGAAATTTTAATTAATAGACACAATACTTAATCTGTGCATGTTTAATTCTTCTAAGGTAGCTGAAGATTAAATTAGCATTATATTTGACGATATGTATGCCTTGCATAACTTGCAGGATTTTTGTGATTAAATTGTTTCAAAGTAAAAATACTTTGTTACTTCACATGATCTTTTATATGCTTGTTAGGTTGAATTAATCGTTTGCATCGACATAGGAATATGCGAGAGATTGTTTAATTTAATGAGTATGTATGTGCAATAACATGTTTACTTTTTGCAGTCTGTTTAATCGGTCGAATTGGCATAGAAATATGTACAAGAGATAAATGGATTTTTGATTTGTAAATGTGTTCATAAGTTAACAAATTACCGGGTTGCCATGTTTTAACAAGTATAAACACAAGTTTAATAATTCTAAGGTAAGAAATGTGATTAAATCAACACATTCATGTCATATTGATTAAAATCAATTTTCGAAATCGCACATTTGAACTTTGTTTTATTTTAATTTACTTGTTTTTCTTTTAGTTTTCAAATAGTTTCCAAAAATCAAATATTTTTCCTAACCAAAGTGTTTGAAAGTATTTCATAAATAATTCTTTTACAGTCCCTGTGGGTACGATAACTCGACATTTACTTGTCACTTTTATTACTTGTTATGATTGTGTACACTTGCACATTTCCACCATTCCAAGTTTTTGGCGCCGTTGCCGGGGACTGTTTTTCAAAGTCATTATTTGTGAATCTGTTTTACATTTTGGTTTATTTATTTTCTTGTTTAAATTTTAACTTAATTAATTTTTCTGTGAATATTTCAGGTGTTTATGAGTATTGACCAGATTATTGACTTACTCCCTGTGGACCCTAAAATAGAACGAACCTTTCGCCAACGAAGAAGACAAGCAAACCAGAGAAGGACTGAAGGAATGAATCTTGAGAATATAAACCAAGGAGACGGAGCAAACCCTGCTTAAAATCCTATCCTTATTGCTGATGATAGGGATAGAGCCTTAAGACAATATGTCGTGCCAGTGTTTAACGATCTTAATCCGGGTATTAGGAGACCCGAAATCGAGGCACAACAATTCGAGCCAAGCTACCATGTTCCGATGCTTCGCATATGGCCAATTCAGCGGACGCCATCAAGATCCTTATCTTCACTTAAGACTATTTATGGAAGTGAGCAATTCTTTCAAGTTAGCCGGAGTACCCGAAGATGCCTTAAGATTGAAGTTGTTCCCATATTCGTTAAGGGACAGAGTTCGTGCCTAGTTAAATTCATTGCCATCGAACTCCATTTCTACATGGCAAGAGTTAGCCGAGAGGTTCCTCATGAAGTATTTTCCGCCAAGCAAAAATGCTAAACTAAGGAACGAGATCACTGCTTTCCATCAAATGGATGAAGAGTCCTTGTATGACGCATGGGAAAGATTTAAGGAGCTATTATGAAAATGCCCTCAGCATGGAATTCCTTATTGCATTCAACTTGAGACATTCTATAATGGTCTCAACGTTTACACAAGGATGGTAGTGGATGCCTCTACTAATGGTGCTCTCCTTTCTAAGTCTTATAACGAGGCTTATGAAATTATTGAGAGGATTGCCAGTAATAATTATCAGTGGCCAACCAACCGAGCAGCGTCAGGAAGACAAGTCGCTGGAATTCATGAAGTAGACGCCCTTACTTCACTCGCATCTCAGGTATCATCGATATCCTCAATGCTTAAAAATCTTACTGCTAATGGGTCTAATAGTTTTGCAGCACAGCCAACTAATCAATTTGAGAATATAGCCTGTGTTTATAGTGGGGAGGGACATTTGTTCGAAGAATGTCCATCAAACCCAGAATCTGTGTACTACATGGGTAATCAGAACCAAAATCAAGGAAGGCAAGGGCTGCAATCCAACTTTTATAACCCATCGTGGAGAAACCACCTGAATTTTTCCTGGAGTAACCAAGGGGCTGGAACCAGTTACACCCAACCAAGACCGACCCAGCCGGTCAAATTTTCCACAACAAGTCTAGAAACCAGTTCAAGCGAAAGCATCCAATAGTCTGGAAAGCTTGCTAAAGGCATATCTAGCGAAAAATGATGCCTTAATCCAGAGCCAAGTAGCTACATTGAAGAATTTGGAGAATCAAGTGGGCCAGCTTGCAACTGAACTTAGGAACCGACCACAAGGTGCTTTACCTAGTGATACGAAAAATCTGAGAAATCTAGGGAAAGAACACTGCAAAGCATTACAGTTGAGGAGTGGAAAGATAATAGAGCCCAACATTGTCGAAGTTGAAAAGGAGCAAGCTGATGCTCAAGAAGAAGTTCAACCAAGTGTTGACACACCAGTTTCGCCACAACCAAAATCTGCAAGACCCATCAAAGCAACCATAGATTCGATTAATTCTCGATCTCCCAACAACGTCGTTAGATGCGATCACAGCCAAAGGTGAATCAACCGAAACCGGCCTCGATCTTGAAACCACCGCCACCCTACCCTCAAAGACTTCAGAAGCCGAAGCAAGAAATTCAATTCAAGAAGTTCCTAGACGTACTCAAGCAACTTCACATCAACATCCCGTTGGTCGATGTACTTGAGCAAATGCCGAACTACGTGAAGTTCATGAAAGATATTCTGTCTAAGAAATGAAGACTTGGAGAATTTGAGACGGTAGCTCTGACGAAGGAATGCAGTGCATATCTTCAGAACAAATTACCCCCAAAATTGAAGGATCCTGGATGTTTCACCATACCATGCAATATTGGATCAACATATTGTGGTAAAGCATTATGTGACTTAGGTGCAAGTATTAACTTGATGCCTATGTCAATATTTAGGAAATTGAGGATAGGAGAAGTTAGACCAACTACGGTTACACTTTAACTAGCAGATCGATCCTTAGCACATCCAGAAGGAAAAATTGAGGACGTATTGGTACGCATAGGGAAGTTTATCTTTCCTGCTGACTTTGTAATTCTGGATTTTGAAGCAGATAAAGAAGTGCTAATTATCCTAGGAAGACCATTCCTAGCAACTGGAAGGACTCTTATTGATGTGCAGAGTTCAGGACGATCAGGTAACGTTTAATGTTTTTAAGTCAATGCGATTTCCTGACACTATGGATGATTGTTCTGCAGTGGCCGATTTAGAGGAATTTATAGTAGAGATGGAACTTAACGATGTTGATGACCCATTGGAAAGAATTTTGACATCGGATCTCCCAAATGAGGAAGAGGAAGATGAATACTTAGCTTCGCTTGAAGCTAATCAAAAGAGATTTAATCTGCAATCTCGTTTTGAGTCTTTGGAATTAGAGAACAGAGATTACATTCAGCCAAAAGCATCAATCGAGGATCCACCTAAGTTAGAACTCAATGTATTACCTTCACACTTAAAATATGTTTATTTAGGTAACGCCTCTACTTTGCCTGTGATTGCTTCAGCAGAATTAGCTGCTAAACAAGAAGAGAAGCTTATCATAGTTTTGAAACAATTCAAGAAGGCTATCGGATGGACTATAGCTGACATTCGCGGTATTAGCCTGTCTGTATGTATGCACAAGATCATATTAGAAGATGGCGAGAAAGGAACGATTGATGGACAACGAAGACTGAACCCAATCATGAAAGATGTCATGAAGAAGGAAATCATCAAATGGTTGGATGCGGGTATAATTTACCCCATCTCAGATAATTCATGGGTGAGTCCAGTCTAGTGCGTACCAAAGAAAGGAGGTATCACGGTCGTGGAGAATGAGAACAACGAGTTGATACCAACGAGGACACTTATGGGATGGAGAATCTGTATCGATTATCGGAAGCTGAACAAGGCTACTAGGAAAGATCACTTTCCTTTACCGTTCTTGGACCAGATGCTAGATAGACTGGCAGGACGAGATTACTACTGTTTTCTCGATGGATACTCAGGGTATAATCAGATTACTATAGCACCGAAAGATCAACACAAAACGACATTCACCTGCCGTACGGTACATTTGCATTTAGACGCATGCCATTTGGTTTATGTAATGCACCTGCTACATTTCAAAGATGTATGATGTCTATTTTTACTGACATGGTTGAGAAATACTTGGAAGTTTTCATGGACGACTTCTCAGTATTTGGAGATACTTACGAAGATTGCTTAGCCAATCTAGCGAAGGTACTAAGATGATGCGAAGAGACAAATCTTGAACTCAACTGGGAAAAATGCCATTTCATGGTACGAGAAGGAATTGTTCTAGGCCATCGGATAACGAGACATGGGATCAAGGTGGACAAGGCAAAAGTAGATGTTATTGAGAAACTCCCACCTCCAACATCTGTAAAAGGTGTTAAGAGCTTTTTGGGCCACGCCGGTTTCTATCGAAGGTTTATCAAGGACTTCTCCAAGGTGGCTAAGCCCTTATGCAAGCTATTGGAGAAGGATTCGATATTCAAGTTTGACGAGGATTATTTAAAAGCCTTCAATGATCTGAAGAATCGATTAGTCACGGCACCTATAATAGTCACACCAGACTGGGATACGCCATTCATATTGATGTGTGACGCAAGTGACTTCGCCATTGGAGCTGTCATGGGCCAGCGAAGGAACAAAGTTTTTCATCCTATCTACTACGCAAGCAGAACTCTAACTGGAGCCCAACTAAACTATACGGTAACAGAAAAAGAGTTACTTGCTATTGTTTTTGCTTTTGACAAGTTTCGATCTTATCTGGTAGGTACCAAAGTGATTGTTTATACGGACCACTCTGCGATCAAGTACTTATTAGCCAAGAAAGATGCTAAGCCGAGATTGATCCGGTGGGTGCTTCTACTTCAAGAGTTCGATCTGGAAATTCAAGATCGAAGAGTAGTAGAAACAGTGTAGCAGATCACCTATCCGTTGGAGCCGCAAGAGGAGAATTCTTCACTTTTACCAATCCATGAGACATTTCGGATGAACAGATCATCAAGGTAACTCATGTCCATAATACTCCTTGGTTTGCTGATTTTACTAACTATTTAGCTTGTGGTTTGATGCCAATTGATAAAACATATCAGCAAAGAAAAAAATTTCTTCACGATGTAAAGTATTATTTTTGGAAAGAGCCGTATTTGTTCAAAAAAAATACGCAGATCGATGATTAGAAGATGTGTGACAGAGGACTAAACGCTAAAAATTTTATACCACTCATCATTCAAATTTCCAAGGGAGGACACTTTAGAAGTACTCGTACAGCGGCCAAAGTATTGCAAGCCGGATTCTTTTGGCCAACACTATTCAAGGATGCATATGCTTACGTAAAGAATTGTGATCGATGTCAGAGGGTTGGAAACGTATCCAATAGAGATGAGATGCCTCAAATAAATATCATTAAGGTCGAATTGTTTGATGTGTGGGGTATTGATTTCCTTGGACCTTTTCCTCCATCTTTTGGTCACAAGTATATATTGGTAGCAGTAGATTATGTGTCCAAATGGGTCGAGGCTAAAGCATATCCGACGAACGATGCTAAAGTTGTGATGAAGTTTTTGCAGAAATATGTGTTCACAAGGTTCAGAACCCCAAGAGCTATTATCAGCGATGAAGGGACCCACTTTGTGAACAAGTGGTTAAAATGGTTGCTAGATAAGCATGGAGTGAAACACAAGGTTGCCACAGCTTACCATCTGCAGACAAATGGGCAAGCTGAATTAGCAAATAAGGAGATCAAAGGTATACTTGAGAAGGTAGTTTGCCCGAACCGACGAGATTGGTCCAAGAGACTAGATGACGCTTTATGGGCCTACAGAACTGCATATAAGACACCCTTAGGAATGTCACCCTATCGGTTGGTCTTTGGGAAAGCATGCCATCTACCTCTGGAGTTAGAGCATAGAGCTTACTGGGCTCTTCGACAACTCAATTTGGATCTCAAGCTTGGTAAAGAGAAACGAATGCTCCAACTCAACGAGCTAGAGGAATTTCGAATGTTCTCATACGAAAATTCCAAATTACTCAAAGAGAGACTCAAAAAATGGCATGACAAGCATATCCGAGCTCGAGAGTTTGAAGCAGGTCAGTAAGTCTTGCTATTTAATTCCAGACTAAAGTTCTTTCCGAGTAAGTTAAAGTCACGTTGGTCTGGTCCATTTACGATTCACCGTGTCTATCCATACGGGGTTATTGAACTCCAAGGTAAGAGAGGTAATTTTCAAGTCAATGCTCAGCGTTTGAAACATTATTACGGAGAAAACCCTGAACAGGACAAAATCTCGTTCAATTTATCTAATCCTTAGTTTTTATTGCTTTTAATAAAATATTTAAGGAAAAATTTCGGGTTTATTATGCTCAAAAAAATTCTGTCTAGAAGATTGGAACTTAAGCGGGACCGCTTGTGACCCCCCCAATCTTTCCTGGGAATTGATTTTTGCATAATTTTCCAAGGAATTAGCCCCTGAATAGCAAAATAAATTTTTAGTTTTCCAAATAAAAAGGTCAATTTTGACCCAAGTCTTAAATTGCAACTTAATTTCAAATTTTCGTTAAGTCTAAGGACTTAATTGAATTATTTTCAAAATTTGGTTGCTATTTTCATAAATAATAAAAACTAGGTGCCTCTTTTTGTAAATATTTTTAAAAGGCATCTAAAATAAACATTTTTATTTAATTTCATATTTATAAATTATTGATAAACTTTAATATATAATTATATTCATTATAATTTATATATTAACTTTTATCAATTTAGCTTAGGATTAGAATTTTTTTTTTTAATTTTCATATTTATCTTAATAATTAAATGACAATTGATAATTTAGTTATGTTTATTTAATTATTAATTGTTGTTTATCATGAGTAAAATTAGAAGGGGACTCTTATTTTTAATGTTTTAATTATTCTAAGAGTTTTACTTAAATTTATACTCTTGCATCTATATATTGCACCATTGATGCACCCCATTCACTCATCACCCAACTTCCCTTCCACCTCAATTGCCGCAAGCCCCTAGCCCCCAAGCCTTCATTCGGCCAGTAGCAGCAGCTCCAACTCCAGCACACGCCAACGCCGACTCCTGCCAGGCCAAGACCAGCACGCCTGCTGCTTCTCCAGCCGCTCACTTGTGCGCACCATTGTTGCGGCCTGCCTTGTGCACCACCTGCTCGTGTGCCACCTGCTGCAGCTCCCTTGCGCGGCACCTGCTTGCTGTTTTGTGTGCTTAGGCGCACATTCTCCCTTCCCCGAAATTAAGCCATTCCTCCTTTAACTTCCCTCCTTTTAGCTCATTAGTATTTTTTTTAGAGCTTTTAAAATCTACAAGGTAAATGGTAAGAATAAATTTCTTTTAAAATTTTAATTCTTATTCAATTTTTTAATTCTTTTCAACTTATTGAAATATTGATAATTGTTAGTAAATTTTAATTTTTTCAATTACTTAATATTTCAATTTATTAGAATATTAGTAATTGCTATTAAATTTTTAATTTCTATTCAATTATTGAATTTTCAATTTGTTGAATTAATTAAATTATTTAACTGATTTTTATTCTTTCCATCTTGTGTTCAGGTCCATCATGACTCGTAAAAGAACTTGTGCCTCCGCTCAATTTGACAAAACAAAAAGCAAATTTCACTGTGAAGAAGCCAAAATAAGATACGAAAGTATCTTCAAGAATCAACAAATGCATCCAGAAAAAGGTTTCACATTGAAGGAAAGCAACTACAGAGATTTTATGGCTCGTATTCGTCAAGTTGCTGAAGCTCTCAATTGGGAATTATTTTGTGAAAAGAGACCAAGTGTAGATGAGGAATTAGTTCGTGAATTCTACGCGAACTTAACTTCAAACGAACTGACTGAAGTTCTAGTCCGCGGAATCAAGGTACCAATAAATTCTAGTGCTATTAATGAGTTCTTTGAATTACCTGATTTCGACAACGATGAATATTCCTCTCTGTTGAGCAATATTAAGCCTAAAAATCTACAAGAAATCTTCGAGGAACTCACAGTGCCAGGTTCCAAGTGGACTGTGTCAAAGTAAGGAATCCACACGTGTCGAAGGGAGTATTTGACACCTCTAGCGAAGGTATGGTTCTATTTCATCCGTTTCAGCCTTATGCCTAGTTCGCACGGGACGATAATTTCATTAGAGCGAATAGTCCTATTATACTCGATTCTAACCGGGAAGACCATTGATGTGGGAAAAATCATCCTGAGAGAAATGCAAAATTGTGCCGTTAGACGATCCGGCCCTGCCTATTTTCCCTTTACCATCACAATCTTATGCTTAAAAGCAAAACTTCTTGCAGATGTAAAGCAGACAGAGTATAGTCAAGGCACAATCACTGATTGGGACCTCTACCGAGTAGCTGGAGATTCTATTCTTCAGCAACGAATTGAAGAGAGCGAGGATCCCGAAGAAGCAGAAGATCCCATAGAAATACCGCCAGAGCCATCAACGGACGTCCCTCATGAGGTAGAATCGATGGATCTAGAAGTTGAACCTGGTATCGAGCCCACAATGTTTAGAGCTCCACCACCTAGCCCAGATCTTCGTGATGAACTGTTTAAGTTGATGGACTTGATGCAAAGACATGCAATGGCAAAGAACAAGCCTCACCGGAGATATGCAAAAATAAGAGATGACTCAATGAGGAGTGCCCTTAAGAAGATTTATAATGACCCATTTATTTTTGTGCCTGAGTTTCCAGATTACATATTTGAACCATGGCTTTCATCATCGAAGAAGGAGCAAGGTGATTCATGCAAGAATAATACTAATGGAGCAAAGGATGAGTCAAATTCGGAAGGATCGGCGAACAAATAAAAAAAAAGGGGAGGACTTTAACTTTTATTTCTTTCTTAAGTATCTTAGGATTAGGTCAATTAGGAATTTTTATTTTCTGCACAATAAAATAAGAGATAGGAAGCATGAATAAAATCTGAACAAGTCTCAAAGGATTGGATTGGATTTTAGAAAGAGCCTAGTACTTAAGCAGTCAATTTGACTCACCTCCTCTTTTCTAATTATCCTACCTGGTGTATAGTATTTATTCACTTTAAACAATGAGGACATTGTTCACTTTAAGTAGGGGGGACCGAAAATTTGAATTGATTCCATTCAGAATAAAATGTTCTTTTAATTATGCTTAGGATATATTTTTGTTCAATAAATTGAAATTTTGTTAAGTATGCTAAACTTTAGTATTAATAAAGTTCTGTTATTACAATAATTTATCATGTTAGCTTAATAAAGATGGGAATGTATTTTTAATAAAGCATATAAATTCATACCATAAAATTTTTTCCTTACGAAAAAATTAGGCATGCATGAAAGCTTAAGTCTTTAGAATTGACTTAGTAATTTCTTGAGGCGAAATCCTAGGAAGCATGGAATATTGAAAATGATTTAGGCAAAATTTTGTTTGGACCGTTTGAGCCTTTCAAGCCAACCCTGATAAAACTATCCTTTGAAACCCAATTTTGAGACTAAATGGCCTAAGTTTATTTGGACCTATGCGATATTTAGCCATCAACTTTCTCTTAATTACTTCTAAAATCATCCCAAACACTAGACTCAGTACTATTTAAAAGATCGTTTGAAAATAAGTTTGGGGGAGTTGAAAAGAAGTATCAAATGCAAAAAAAAAAAAAAAAAAAAAAATTGTACATGAAGCAAGTGCTCGAGTTTGAGCTTGAAAAAAAAAATACTTAAAATGAAATAAGTGTTTGAAAGAGTATAAGTTGGGTATCAAGGATTGAAGTTTCGAAGGTTCGATATTAAAGCTGAGTCTAGGGTCTAAAGCCACAAATTTATCTATCTTTTACCTACCCTTAAGCCCAGCCATGTTACAACCTTGTTAAAGACCTATTGATTCGAGATTCCCATGTTACCTACATTAGTGGAGAGAAATTGCTATGTTCAACATATGAAGACATTAAATTAAGCTTAGTGATTGTAGTTTAATTTTTGAATAAAGGAATTAAAATCAATTTGGTAGTGAAGAAACATGTCTTTATTAAAGAAATATTTGGTCTAATTTCGCTAGTATGATAATTGTTGGAGGTAATTTGAACGATATGAATGCTTAAGTTGCATAACTATCAAATTTCTTATCTTTGGGCTTAAGTATATTCAATTCATAATTTTGAGAAGAAAGTTGTTTTGAAGGAGTTTTTCAAAGGTGTTTCCGAGAAAATTCTTTTCAAGTTTGTGCATTACTCGGGACGAGCAATGAATTAAGTTTGGGGGTGTGGAAACACAAAAATTTATATACTTTTTCATGCCCTTTTTGACCCAATTTCATGTGGTTCCGAGTAAATTCTTGTCGAAAAATAATTGAATATTATAAAATAATTAATTTGTGCTAAAAATATTAACATGATGAATTTTAATTAATTTTATAGTTAATTTGGTTTAAATCTGACTATTTTCGACAGAATCGCAAAAAGGGCAAAAATCGCTCACAGATTATCGCTTGAATAATTAAACCGAGAAGCAATTTGAAGTGTCAAAGCGACTCTATTTCCAGCCCAAGACGGTTCAATTATGAAGATTTAATCATAATTCAATTAATTTTAATTTATTCCCAATTTAATTTGGGTTAAATAAATTATTTTTAATTAATTATGAAAAAGGGTCCAGTTAAACCGCACTGGTTGAACCGAACCAATCGAACCGGACCAGCCACCAATTGGGCAGCCCAAACCGTCCACAATGAAGGCCCAAATCAGCTTATTTGCTGATTTATTCAGCTTGCAAAGGAGCCCTTGAAGATCTTTCAAAATCTCATTCAAACCCCTCCAAAATTCAAGGCTTTTTAGATTTGTCCAAGCTAAATTTAGCAAAGTTGAATCCATCAACTTTGCCACATAGGATGGCCGGCCAAGAGGGACTCTTTGCTGCTGAAATTTTGCTATTTTTAGCAGCCCCTAAACACTATAAATACAGCCCCTAGCTGCTCATTCAAATCATCCCTCAATTCTCCAACATTCTCTCATTCTCTCTTCTTTTCTCTCAACTTTTCTCCCTTCATTTTCATTCCATTTTCCCTTGTTCTTGTGCGATTTCCCTCTTGGAAAAGAGGTGTTTTCCAGCCATTTGAAGCAGCACTTGAAGTGTTCATAAGCCCCCTTGATAGCCGAGGACAACGAAGAACGAAGGAGGAATCAATCAGACAAGTCATGGAGAGCCACCGGATTTGTTTCTCGTTCCTATCTCTTTAAATTATTTGTTGTTGTTTTGACGAACATGTTTATGAATATTCATGCTTTTGAAATGTTTAATGTAATCAATTTAGCTTGAATTTAATTCGTGTTGGTTTGATTTCATTTCGCTCTCTTAGATTATTAAAATTGTGTTTATGCTGTTAAAGGCCTCGATGAAATGTTTGATTAAGTAAAATTATGCTAAGTTATCTGGCATTATAATTGTTTAGATAGCTAATGAATTAATTATTTAAACGCATTGAAATTTTAATTAATAGACACAATACTTAATCTGTGCATGTTTAATTCTTCTAAGGTAGCTGAAGATTAAATTAGCATTATATTTGACGATATGTATGCCTTGCATAACTTGCAGGATTTTTGTGATTAAATTGTTTCAAAGTAAAAATACTTTGTTACTTCACATGATCTTTTATATGCTTGTTAGGTTGAATTAATTGTTTGCATCGACATAGGAATATGCGAGAGATTGTTTAATTTAATGAGTATGTATGTGCAATAACATGTTTACTTTTTGCAGTCTGTTTAATCGGTCGAATTGGCATAGAAATATGTACAAAAGATAAATGGATTTTTGATTTGTAAATGTGTTCATAAGTTAGCAAATTACCAGGTTGCCATGTTTTAACAAGTATAAACACAAGTTTAATAATTCTAAGGTAAGAAATGTGATTAAACCAACACATTCGTGTCATATTGATTAAAATCAGTTTTCAAAATCGCACATTTGAACTTTGTTTTATTTTAATTTACTTGTTTTTCTTTTAGTTTTCAAATAGTTTCCAAAAATCAAATATTTTTCCTAACCAAAGTGTTTGAAAGTATTTCATAAATAATTCTTTTACAGTCCCTGTGGGTACGATAACTCGACATTTACTTGTCACTTTTATTACTTGTTACGATTGTGTACACTTGCACATTTCCACCGTTCCATTACACAAACATATTTTTAGATCAAAACATACACAAACTAAATTTTGGTGTCTTAGGCCCACACGACCGTATGCTCTGGCCGTGTGGAACTGCCTAGGCAATGTGAAAGGTCAGATGCCCGTATGAAGATGGGCACACGGTGGTGTGGCTGAGGCACACGCCTGTGTGAAGAGAGACACTCGGCCGTGTGATTGAGGCACACACTCGTGTGGACCAGGATATGGCCGTGGGAACAGGCCGTGTAACTCACTGTCCAAAATGTGCTAAAATAGAGTACAGGGTAGACACGACCGTGTGAGGGTGTCACACGCTCATGTGCCCACCAAACACGACCGTATATCCAAAACATACACTCGTGTGAGATCCCTAAATGCCCAAATTAACCACACGGCCTTGTGGTATCAAAACACTAAATCCCTCATTCCTAATCATGCACGCCCGTGCACCCAAGACACTACTGCAGGTGAAAATTGACAAAATCCCCAAATCAGCCACAAGGCAGTGTGGCACCAAAACTTGTCGGAAAACCCTAATTCCTAAAAAGCACACTGCCATGTGAACTGGCATACGTCTGTGTGGCCACCCATGTGGTCACGAAACCACCTCGGAGCAAGCCAAAATCGTCATTTTAGCCATCGAAGCAGCCCCTAACCTTCGCCATAACAAGAGTTTATCGGGATATGTAGTATTTCCCATACTTTTTCAATAGCTAAAACCTAAAATCGTTCAAAGTTCAGTCCGTAGAATTATAGTTAAGTTTAATATATAACCGAAATTAAATAAACGAATAAAAATTCAAAATGGAACTTGTACCACAGCTTTATGAAACCTTACAGCTCAAAAACTGAATAACAAAGTAGAAATGCTATTTTATTTTTAACCCTGACTGTTCGAGACCTCCGAATATCGAGTCCAGCGTCAAAATTTCGAAAGGTACCTGAAAGGGGAAACACTAAGGGGGTGAGCTACACGAGCTCAGTTTGAGTTCAAAGCAAGACAAGATACAGAATTAAGAAATTCAAATCAGTAGCGCAACAAATTTACAAATACTCATAGAATCAAAAAGCATACTTGGAACTAATGTCCCAACAAAATGTTACAATTAGAGCACACCAAGTTCACATAGAATACTCAACAAAAGTGTTGTTTAGACAAACAGAACACAGACAAATAATTTTACAGTCATAACTCCTAAACAGATGCGGATGAAATGCAGTTAAGTGATAAAACCCACCCAACCAGCCAACACACCTCTCTGTCCCCCAATCACACCCCATAAGAACTGATTAAGTTCATTCAACCAAAACACACCACATAGGACCTGTGGGAGGTCAAACGCCCATATAAAGAGGGGCACGCGACCGTGTGGCTGAGGCACACGCCCGTGTGAAGAGAGGCACACGACCATGTGATTGAAGCACACGCCCATGTGGACCAAGGATATGGCCGTGGGAACAGGCCCTGTAACTCACTCTCCAAAATGTGCTAAAATAGAGTACAGGGCAAACACGACCGTGTGAGGGTCTCACATGCCCGTGTGCCCTCCAAACATGACCGTGTATCCAAAACACACTCCCATGTGAGATCCTTAAATCCCCAAATTAGCCACACGGATGTGTACCTAGGCCGCGTGGCATTAAAACACTAAATCCCTAATTCCCAATCACGCACGCCCGTGTACCGAGGGGACACGGCCATGTGAAAATCGTCAAAATCCCCAAATCGGCCACACGACTGTATGGCACCAAAACTTACCGAAAAACCCTAATTCATAAAAATACACGACAGTGTGAACAGGCACATGCCAGTGTGGCCACCCATATGGTCACGAAGCCACCTCAGAACAAGCCAAAATCTTCGTTTTAGCCATCAAAGCGCCCCCAACCTTCGCCATACAAGAGTATATCGGGATATACAGTGTTTGCCATAGTTTTTCAACAACTAAAACCTTAAATCGACAATTTAAAGCACACTCAAGAAATGTCGATCAATAATTCGCAAAATAAAAATAGCTAAGGTTCGAATCCCACACCTGTTTTACGATCCAAGACGTCTAGAATCTGACTCGAAGACCAAAAAATCAAAGTTCACCAAAACCCCCAAGCAAAACCGTTCAAAGGAAAATAAAGAAGAACAAAAGAAAAGAGAAGCCAAGAAAAGGAAGGAAACATCCAGAAACAATAAAAATAAATAAAATAGAAATAAAGAAATAAATAATTAAAATAAAATAGAACAAAATTATTAGATATTATTAACTTAAAACAAAACGAAATCAAATGTTTCTCCAAAACGCCCACCCAAAGACTCGAACTCAGAACCTTGAGGTATACTAACACTCACAAAACCACCAGACCTGCAGGCCCATTCTGACACTCAAACACGCTACCAAACACAATAGTGCAACCTTCTCACTAAACCTAACCACAAAACTCAAAACTTCTAACCCCAAAAATTAGGGTGTTACAACTACTCAACTTTTACATTTTATTCAATTTGTTCCTTTATCAAATTAGACATGTAACCGATAAAATTTTCTTAACGAAATTTTTATAGGAAACACATATCATAATGCAGACCATGCAATAATATTAAAATAATTTTCCTTATGGAATCAGAATTGTGGTTCCGAAACCACTGTTCTGATTTCACTGAAAACAGGCTGTTACAACTCCACTTTAAAAATTTTTGTTCTTGAAAATATTATCAGTAAATAGATTCGGATATTGCTTTCTCATTGTTTCCTCTGATTCTTAGATAGCTTCTTCTATACCGTGTCGTTGCCAGAGAATTTTCACTAAAGCTACCTTTTTAATTCTCAATTCTTTTACTTCACGTGCCAGAATTTTGATCGGTCCTTCACTATAAGCCATATAAGGCTGAACCTCATCATCTGTTGGAGAGATAACATGTAAAGGATCTGACCAATGTCGTCGTAACATAGACACATGAAAGACATTGTGAATCTTTTCTAGTTCTGGTGTTAAATCCAATCGGTATGTAATAGGTCTAATTCTTTCAATGATCTCATATGGCCTGATGAATCATGGACTCAATTTTCCTTTACAACCAAACCGAAGTACTTTCTTCCAAGGTGATACTTTCAAAAATACATTGTCGCAAACTTGGAATTCTATTTCTTTTCATTTAAGATCTGCATAGGACTTTCAAGGTGGCTCGGATCACTTTCACTTTTCTTCGGTTTCTCGGATCAAATCAAATCCATGTATCTTTTCCCACTGAGCTTAGTCCAATACAATGGAGTTCTACATTTACGAGCATACAGAGCCTCATACGGTTCCACCTTAATACTTGACTGATAGCTGTTATTATATGTATATTTGACTAAAGGTAGATATTTTCGGATTGACCATCTGTATCATACATTTGGATTGACCATCTGTTTGAGGATGGAATGCAATACTGAAATGCAATTGAGTACCCAAAGCTTCTTGCAATTTATTCTAGAATCGGGATGTGAACCTTGGATCTCTATTAGAAATAATAGAAACTGGCACATCGTGTAATCTGACAATCTCATAAACATATAACTCAGCCAATCTATCAAGGGAGAAATCAGCATGTACCGAAATAAAATATGCAGACTTTGTAAAGCAGCCAACGATTAACCAAATGGCATCTTTCTTTTTTGAAGATAGGGGTAATCCTGACACAAAATCCATAGTAATTTTTTCTCATTTCCATTCCGGTATCGTGACTGGTTGTAACAGTCCTGAAGGTACCTGTTGTTCAGCTTTAACTTGGGGACATATCAAACATCTATATGCGAATTTAGAAATGTCGCGTTTCATTCCCAGCCACTAGTACATCTGTAACACCCCTTACCCGTATTCAACGCCGGAATAGGGTACGAGGCATTACTGGAATTACAAATTTATTTATCATACATTTTATTTTAATTCAATATTTATATTTGAAACCAATCAAAATCAAACATATGGCCCCTTAAAGATATTCATTTTTCTCGTCATGTCTTACTTGAATTTATTACTCGTTTCATCATACTTAATTACCTTGTATTAACATATTAAAGATATTCACATATTTTCATGTCATGATAAATATCATTCACTTGCCGTTTCTTCATAAACATAAAACAGTTAATTCATCATATCAATATTTCACGTACCATCAACTTATATTTCCTTATATCACATAATTAAGTTACACGAACTTACAGTTAAATTTGCGTAAATATCAAGATTCGGGGCACTTTGGAAATTTTTTATTTTCATTGATTTTTCAGTTGATCTTAATCTAAATTAATAATTTCATTCAATTTTGCAATTTTAAATAATAAAATAATCCATTTCATGCAAATTGGTTATTTCCACATTTTTACAAAATTAATCACAAAATTTTACTTTTATTCAATTTAGTCTCTGAGCCTAAAACATTTCAATTTAGCCATACTACTTAAATATTCATACATATTTTCCTCCTCCTCCTCTCCATTCCACTTCCTTAATGTATATAACATGCTATAAGTAACATTATCAATAATTTCATTAATTACTCATAAGTAGATTCAAAACTGTCCATTTGAGTTATAGTCACTAAATTATTTATTTCCAGAGCTACAAAACGCCAAATGAAGAACCGTTAATTTGTCCTGAAACTAGACGCACATATCTTCTTGCCATAAAATTTTCAAAATTTTTGATTTAGCCAATTAGTATAGTTTATTCTTTAAAGTCACCCTGCTCATTGTCATGCAGCGATTCGACCCTTCTTCACTAAAAATTAATTTATATAGAATTCATATGATGTTATGGTTTATTTCTTATAAAATTATACTCATTAAGGAATCTAACCATATAAAATATGTTCCCAAATTATTTTTATACAATTCTTAGTGAATTTCTAAAGTAAGAACAGGGGATCACAAAGTTATTCTAAACAAGTCTTACAAAAATTTAAATATCTCAAAATGTAGACTTCCTTTGCTTTCTCTGTTTCTTTTATATGAAAATAGACTCAATAAGCTTTAATTCCATATCTCACTCAACTTCTAATTCTATTTATACAATTTTTGGTGATTTTTCGAAGTTAGATAACTGCTGCTGTCCAAAATTGCTTTAGTGTAACATGTTGATTTCTATTTTGTCCCTAATTCCACAATTCATACAATTCAATCCTTGCTCAATTAACCCCTCAATTAAGCTAATTTTCTCATTTAATACTTTTCTCTATCATTTTAAACTACTTCATAACTTTTGAAAATCAGAATTTTAACACTAGGCCTTAATTTCAGCTATTTCACAATTAGGTCCTAAAACCAATTTCCATCAATTTCACTTGATAAAATCATCATATAACAAAATTAAAGCTTCAAATCAATATTTATTCATCATATTCTTTTAGCACTAGTCCACATCAAATTTAAAAATTAACCATAGAATCATAAACTAATGAATTAATAAGTTGGACTCAATTGTAGAAAGTCCAAAAACATAGAAATTTCAAGGAGAAAGCAAGTATTAAACTTACATGAAGCTTGAGTATGAAAACCAACTTGAACTCTCTTCCATGATCATTTTTCAAATGAAGAAAATGAAGAGAATTGAAGAGAATTCTCCGAGATATTTCAATTTAATTCCCTTTTATTTAGCTAATTTTGGAAATTTTCCAATTTTCCCCTTTTTTCTTTCTCTTCTCTTCTTCTTTTTCTTTCCTTCCCTGCTCTCTCGCTTCGCTTTGTTTCTCGCTTTCTATTCCCTTTTTTTTTTTTGGATTATTATATAATATAATATTATAATAATATAATAATATAATAATATAATATAATATAATAATATACTTTTAAAAAAATCTCGGATTTTCTAATGTTAACCGCTTTAACTATGCAAAATGGTATAATTACCATTTTGATCCTTCATAATTTCTTTTAATCTATAATTTAACTTTTACTTTCATTTCAGTTTAGTCCTTTTCATTTAATTTCCTACCCAAACGTTAAAATTTTCTAACGAAAGTTTAATAATAGCTTATCGACACTCCATAAATATTTTTAAAAATATTTATGGCTCACTTTATGAATTCGAGGTCTCAATACCTCGCTTTTGGCCCAATTTTTCTCATTAATTCTTTCATTCACAAAATTCACTAATTTTAAAATATTTCTAAAATCACGCTTAACTTATAATTATCGATTAACAAAATTTTCTAACTTTTCGTCGATTTAATGATCTCGAATCATCAAGCTTACACTATTTAAAATTGGATCATTACAACTTTTCCCCTAAAAATTTCATCCTCGAAATTTCCTTGTTATTTTGATCAAAAACTTCATTATTTCTATAATTCTATAGCTCCTTTGTGCACATATTTATCTAGTTTATCATTTATATCCATTCCATATCCTTTCAGTTTGTAATTTATTTTTAATTCAATATTGCGAACATACTTTATAACGAAAATTACTTACTTTTACTTTTTTTTTTCAATTCCAATTTCACTTCAATTTATTCACAACTAAATTTAATTTCACTTTCTCATTATTATACAATTCAATACTAATACTTATCTATCACTTAATTCAATTTCCATTTAATTCAACAATAACACTTACCTCATACTTCACTTACTATATGCATAATTTAAATTTAACATTTAATATTAAATAATTTGAATTATAATAATACAATCGTACGTTGAGCATGTCTATATCGATACTCGATGGTATTATCATAATTCAAATTATAAAAATTATAATAAATAATAAATAATAAATATCAAACATGTAACAATATAAATTATATGTGTTAATTTATACTTTAATTTCATACATCAACAATAGACTTTCATCAAATAGCATCATATATCATCTATATTATCTAATCAAATTATGAACCTTTGGTTCAAGCTTTCAATTTCATATATCGATTTTAATTCATAATTCCACTTTTTCATACGTTCAATCGATCAAATTCATTCAATTTTCTCATTTCATTTATTCAATTGATTTCAATATCAATAATTTGATATTTTAGCAAATTCATGAACCCTAAGTTCATGCTTCAAATCTCACATTTCAATTCGATTCACAATTCAACTCATAATTTCTTTCTCATATTTTCAATAGTTCAATCAATCTTTTTTTTTTTTTTTAGTTATTCACCCTATTAACAATCCGAACTTTGATGGATACACAGATTCCAACCCAAACACACCAGTACGGCACATTGTGCCTAAAACGGTACATAGTACTGACGAGATATCGACACACGAGGTGCCTGAAATACGACACATAAAGTGCCTGATACGACACACGAGGTGCCTGATACGACACATAAAGTGCCTGATATACGACACACGAGGTGCCTGATACGACACATAAAGTGCCTGATATACGACACACGAGGTGCCTGATACGACACATAAAGTGCCTGATACGACACACGAGGTGCCTGATACGACACATAGAGTGCCTGATTTACGACACATAAAGTGCCTGATCGGCAAAGCCGATAAATCCCGTACTCTTCCAAATCCTATGGCATGCCAATTATATCCGACTAGTCCGACAAGTTAATAGGGAAATCAATTCTCATTTTAATTTCACTTAATATTCATATCTACCCCTATTAACAAGACTCGGACTTTGACGGATACGCGGATTCCAACCAATCACACCAAAATAATGAAATCCTCCATTACACACCAGTATATCATATCCTCCCAAACACACCAATATATCATATCCTCCCAAACACACCAGTATTGAATGCCTCTTCGGATAAACCGAAGAATAAAATACAGAATTATCACCTCGGCCGAGCCTCAAATCTCCTCATCACATCACAAATCCTTTGGCATGCCATTTGTATCCAATCTAGTCTGATAAGTTAATAGGGTTGAAACACCCCACAACCGGCCCACGAGCCTGAACCGGATCTGGTATGTTCCTTAAGAAAAATCGGTTTTCGAAGTCCTTTATTACTTAGAGAATATTGGTGTATTTTTAGAAAACTATTCATTTTGGATTGGGCTTAGGTTAAAAACCCGTTTATTTAATTTAGAAATCATTTAATTAGGGTGACAAAATAATTTAGGGTTTAAATGTAAAGACATAAAATTTTAATATCATAAATGTAAAGTATTTCGAAGCACAATAATTGCAAGTAAACAATAGTAACGAAAATAAAACTATGGCTTTTTAGGCCTTATTACATCAATAATTTCCAAACTTAAAATTTAAAGAACTTTATAAAAATAAAGGTCCAATTCGTAAATATTTTCTTTGCTACGCATGGCCACCTTTAGCTCCTGCCAACCCGGTCCATTACTGCTCATCACCTGAAAAATAGTCCCTCAAAGGGGTGAGTCAACGGACTCAATGTGTACACAAACTAACAAACAATATTTCAGGCATACATATTCATATCAGAACATATACATATCAAAATGATGCAACCCAAACCCAAGCCTAATTATCCATCCGCTACACACCACCCGTACTTGCCAATCACACCGTGAGGACTACTAAGTCAACCCTCCTTCCGCTACACACCATCAAAGGCGATCATTGCGATCGACGTGCTCATCGCATATATATATACGTTGTGTCATTAGACACTATGTTCGAATAATGTAACCGGTTACCATGTTCACTTAATGGGACCGTAGCCACCATATTTCGTTGGTGAGACCGAAGTCAACACCTATTCTTCCCCTTTCACATATATCCCATATGCCCCAAATATTTATATCATGCATATCTTATTTCTCATTCATATCACATATTCAAAAATATATATATATCGTATTTGTAATCCTATTGGAAGTAGAAAACGTACCTGGGTACTTTTACCTCATTTGTGACACTTAGCCACATTCTTATTCGCATGCACATTCATATATATACATATAAAATAATTGTCGTAATATATTGGGAGTTAGTGTGGGTACACACCTTATTCGCTTAATAGATTCCTTGAATCCCCGAAGTGAATCGATCACAGATTCAAACTTTAGATCTGTTAACTCCTATATTCGGCCCATCATATATAAACATATTAATACCCTTTTGATTTTAAAACCAAATCCTACTAGGAATAGAATTACTAACACTTACCTTGTTTGCCAAATTGATTGTAAGAATCAAATGCCGGATCTTCGTATTCCTTCCTTGTGAATTCGCTAAAACACTATGTTACTCCATAGATTAGTTTTCGCTTTTGATAATCCATATATATATATAAAAATAGGCCTTGGCGAATTTATTTTGGTGCTTACCTTTTAAATCTTGAATCCAAAAGTATTCCTTTGTTTGTTTGTCGAAATCCCTATAATTTCATGTCGATTTTAATTCTAACATGGAGACATAAAAATATAACTCTTGACCGAATATTCATATCTCTTACCTTAGATCCGTAGAAATCCCGAAACTTTGTTGAACTTTTTCTTGTAATCGACAACCACTAGATCCTTACCTTATGAATCCGACAGATCTTTCTTGACACTACTTTAGAGATTCGGCTATGGAGATTTAACAGGGATCAAAGAGTGTCTTGGCTTGATAATAGTTGTAACATCCTAGATTAGGGGTTATGCGTTTGAGCATAATTCATGAGTTGTAGGTTTTGGCAGTGTTGGAAGTGTATTAAGGGTTTTTAGAATTTTAGGATGGAAGAAGAAAGCTTTGGAAAATTATTGGTTTTTAAGTAAAAAGGGGAGCTAGGTAAATGAGGCTTTAAAAGAAACTCCGTGTGAAGCATGACACAAGGAACCATGTGGTAAAATGGCATGTTTGTGTTATGTGAATTCTAGAAATAAGGAAATGTATGGAAATATATGGAAATGTATGGAAGTGTATGGAAATGTGTGGAAATGTGTGGAAATGTATGGAAATGTAAGGCAATGTAGGGAAATGTAAGAAAATGTAAGGAAATGTAAGTAAATGTATGGAAATGTATGGATATGTAAGGAAATGTGAGGAAATGTGAGGAAATGTATGGAAATGTATGGAAATGTAAGGAAGTGCAAGGAAACGTAAGGAAATGTCTTGTCTTGGAAATGTAGGGAAATGTCCTGAAAATGTAAAGGAATAAAGAGGAAAGTGAACATTTATGGAAACTAGGAAATGTAAGGAAATGATTCAAAATGGAAAGTGAACATTTCGAAACTTGGAAATGTAAGAAAATGGCAAGTTTACAGAGCCGATCGAAAATTTTAGGAAACTTAGAAATGACTTAGAAATGTCAAGTTTTAAAGTTTAAAATAGGAAATTAAGGCAAGGTGGCCTTAAAAGAAAAAGTTGGTGAAATTTGACACACAAACAGGCTTGGAAAAGTGGCCAGAAGATGCCACTTAGGGCCTATGGAAATGGCGCCATATGCAAGAGGGATGGGCCTGAGTTCGAGTCACTTGGGAAGCAAATAAAGAAAGTTTTATTTTTGTTTCCAGAAGACTGAGGTGGACGGCACAAGCCTTCTAGAAAGGAGGTGTTTTATTTTCATAAATATTCGATTAAAAAGGTGATAAATAAAGGATTTTTAAATTGGATTATTTAGAAGAGATAAATATTGGATTAAACTCTTTTATTTATGATAATTAAAAGATAAAGTTATCAAAATAGAAGAGTGGTGGCCAAGTAAAGGACTCTAGCTAGTAATTTTGGCTATAAAAGGAAGAGTAAGGCTATTCTTCATTCATTCTTTTCTCTTCAAGAAAACCTCTGTACAAATTCTCTAAAATTTCTCTTATTCTCTCTCGCAGTTTTCTCTCCATTATTATTCTCTTTTTCTCTTTTCTTTTCTTCTTCTCTTTTCTTCTTCTTTTCTCTTCTACTTGTCAAGCCGAAACCTCTTTGATTCTGTTTTAAGTCTCCATAGCCGAATCTCTGTGGCTTCAATCAAGGTGCCACGATCATTGTGGTGATAAGGTAAGAATAATGGATTCTTGTTGTTTATTCTCTTTCAACCAAGATTTGGGAACCGATTCTTTTGGTTGTCTTTTGGCCGAATAATAAAGGAGGAATTTCGGGATTTCGGATCTAAGGATTTAAGGTAAGAAAAGCATGGTTTAGGCCAAAGGCCAATTGATTTAAGATTATTAAGTGATATGGAAATCGGATCTAACATATAATTATAGGGATTTCACAGCACGTACAAGGCAAGGAATATTTTCAGAATTGGAAATTGCCGTAAGTGCATAGATCTAATCGGCCAAGGGTTACTTTGGTATCTAAAAGTATTTCTTTTGATCCAAAAGTCGAAATCGATGAAAATACATGTTTTTGGTGGCTAGCCAAATTTAAGGGAGGAATACCACAATTTCGGATTTAATCAATTCGGCAACAAGGTAAGTAATACAAATCCTAGTTGTATTTGGAAAAGTAGCCAATGGTCTTTTAAAGGGATTAACTTATGTAGGATTTGAGATCTAAATCGTGGTCGATTCTCTTCGGGATTTCAAGGAACCTATTAAGCGAAATCGTGTGTGTACCCATACTAACCTTCAATACGATATATGGCAATTATTAATTATATGAATATGCATAAGAATGTGAATGTGGCTATGTGCCCTAATGTGGTACAAAAGTACCTGTGCACGTATTCCTACTTTTGATAGGATTATGAATGTGTTATATTCTCAAAAGTGACATGAATGTGAATTTAAGTATGATATGAATGATATGTAATAATTGGGGCATTTGGGATATATGTGAAGGGAGAAAGTGAAGGTGATGACTACGGTCTCACCAACGAAGGTGCCGACTTCTGGTCTCACCAACGAAATATGGTGGCTACGGTCCCATTAATTGAATATGGTAACTTCGGTTACATTATTCGAATATAGTGTCTAAAGACACAACGTAAGTGGGCGATGAGCACGCCGATCGCAGCCGATCGCCTTCGATGGTGTGTAGCGGATGGAGGGTCGACTTAGTAGTCCCCACGGTGTACAAAGTTGGTACGGGTGGTGTGTAGCGGATGGACAAATAGGCTTGGGTTGGGGTTGCATCATCCTTTATTTTGTATGAACATGAAATTGATATGACTTGTATGCCCGATTTGTTGAAAATTAGTATCAGTACACATTGAGTCTCAGGGACTCACCCCGTTGGGGAATTATTTTTCGTGATGAGAGTAATGGGCCAGGACCGGCCTACAGGAGCTAAAGGTGGCCATGCATCACTTGAAGAATTTATTTAGAAATTTGGACTTTATATAATTTTAGTACTTTAAATTTTATTTTGGGTTTGAATGATGTAATAAGGCCATAAGGCCCAGTTGGATTTTCTTTATTTCTGTTTATTTTTATTTGATTATGATACAATTTATTTTTGATTAAAGTTAAGTAAAATTATTTCTTTTAGAATAATAAACCCTAAAATTATTTTGTCACCTTATTTAAGTTGGATTTTCAAAATTTATTAAATGGGTTCCAATTTAAGCCCAACCCTAACAATGTTTTCTAAAATTCTCAATTTTTCTCTAAGTAACCAAGACTTTGAAAACCGGTTTACTTAAGGAACATACCAGATCTGGTTCGTGCTCGTGGGCGGGTGGTGTGGTGTTTCAGTTTGCATATCGAGCCCGCTTTTAAACTCTCGGCTTTGTGGGCTAAGGCCCAAAACGTTTTCAAAGCGAGCCAAATGATTTTTTTGAAATTAAGCGTGTTTCGGCATGGCACCTCGCCTCCGACCATGATCCACTGTAAGTACCCCTAACCATTTAGGTGATTATGTGATTTATATTATGTTATGGAAGGGTAGAAAAGGAATGGAACGTAGAATAGCATGATAGGAACTTGAACCCTAGGACTAGTCTACTCAAACACAAATACATAAGACTTAATACTTACTCAAACAAACCCATGACTAAGTCACTAAGTTAGGGTGTGGTAACCCATGTGCGCATGTCTAGGATTGGATCCTAAGAGCCTAGTATTTAAGCAAATCCTAGTGACTCACCTCCTCTTCGCAGAATCCTGCACAGTGCGTAGCTTTGGTTCACCCCCGACCAAGAGGGCTCTGACATAAAGCTAAACACAATAACTAAAACCCGAAAGGGAACTAGCTATGTTTTTATAAAAACCCTAGTTTTAAAACTCTTAAAATTACCTTTTCAATTTGTGAGAACTATTTTTACAAAAATTTTCAAAAATTTTTGATTTATGAAATTACAAAAAATACCCCTAGTGGTAAATTACAAAAATACCCTTGGTTTATGAAATTCCCAAAATACCCACATTCTTTATCAAGATTTCATTACTTTATAAAATGTTCAAAAACTCTAATTTGCAAAATATCAAAAATACCTTGATTTTGGAAAATTACAAAATTGCCCCTAACTTACAAAATTACCAAAATGACCCTGATTTTTAAAAAAAATTTTTGACATCACCGACTTGAAAAACAAATGCTCAAAAAAGAACCCTCAAAGTTTTGCAAATTTTGAAATACCCCAATTATTAAACTTTACAAATTTACCCTGGTTTGTAAAAAAAATTTACCAAATACCCTGGAATTTCAAAATTACCGAAAGGCCACAGGATTTCAAAATTACCAAAATACCCTTATTGACAAAATCACCAAGGAATCTTATTTTGACAAATTATTAAAATACCCACAGAGGACAACATTACGAAAATACCCTGGTAAAGTGGAAAAACAACAACAATGAAAACTACAACATTTCTCTGAATGAACGAAAGTTCATAATTGATTGATGGATGTATGAATGTAAAGATCAGTGTGCATGTATGAATACGAAAGAACCACTCCTAAAATTCTTTCCATAAAACTTCTTCATGTAATCAGTAGAATAAAGACAAATTCATAAGATTCTCTTAAATCTGATTAAATCGCGACGTTAGAAATAAGTTCTAGGGGACGTGAACTTAGAGATTGTGCCTAGAAAGTATGATGGTTCTATTAAGATCAGAGTGCGCAGCGTAAGCATAGTGCGGTGAGAAGGATGGTACGATCATTAGTAAGTAATTTCGAGGGACGAAATTATTTTTAAGGAGGGTAATCAGTAACATCCTAGATTAGGGGTTATGCGTTTGAGCATAATTCATGAGTTAGTAGGTTTTGGCAAAGTTGGAAGTGTATTAAGGGTTTTTAGAATTTTAGGATGGAAGAAGAAAGCTTTGGAAAATTATTGGTTTTTAAGTAAAAAGGAGAGCTAGGTAAATGAGGCTTTAAAAGAAACTCCGTGTGAAGCATGACCCAAGGAACCATGTGGTAAAATGGCATGTTTGTGTTATGTGAATTCTAGAAATAAGAAATGTATGGAAATATATGGAAATGTATGGAAGTGTATGGAAATGTGTGGAAATGTGTGGAAATGTATGGAAATGTAAGGCAATGTAGGAAATGTAAGAAAATGTAAGGAAATGTAAGTAAATGTATGGAAATGTATGGAAATGTAAGGAAATGTAAGAAATGTGAGGAAATGTATGGAAATGTAAGGAAGTGCAAGGAAACGTAAGGAAATGTCTTGTCTTGGAAATGTAGGGAAATGTCCTGAAAATGTAAAGGAATAAAGAGGAAAGTGAACATTTATGGAAACTAGGAAATGTAAGGAAATGATTCAAAAATGGAAAGTGAACATTTCTGGAAACTTGGAAATGTAAGAAAATGCAAGTTTACAGAGCCGATCGAAAATTTTAGGAAACTTAGAAATGACTTAGAAATGTCAAGTTTTAAAGTTTAAAATAGGAAATTAAGGCAAGGTGGCCTTAAAAGAAAAAGTTGGTGAAATTTGACACACAAAAGCAGCTTGGAAAAGTGGCGGAAGATGCCACTTAGGGCCCATGGAAATGGCGCCATATGCAAGAGGAATGGGCACTGAGTTCGAGTCACTTGGGAAGCAAATAAAGAAAGTTTTATTTTTGTTTCCAGAAGACTGAGGTGGACGGCACAAGCCTTTTAGAAAGGAGGTGTTTTATTTTCATAAATATTCTATTAAAAGGTGATAAATAAAGGATTTTTAAATTGGATTATTTAAGAGATAAATATTGGATTAAACTCTTTTATTTATGATAATTAAAGGATAAAGTTATCAAAATAGAAGAGTGGTGGCCAAGTAAAGGACTCTAGCTAGTAATTTTGGCTATAAAAGGAAGAGTAAGGCTATTCTTCATTCATTCTTTTCTCTTCAAGAAAACCTCTGCAAAATTCTCTAAAATTTCTCCTATTCTCTCTCGCCGAATTTTCTCGCCATTATTCTCTTTTCTCTTTTCTTTTCTTCTTCTCTTTTTTCTTTTTTTTTCTTCTCTTGTCAGTAGAAACCTCTTTGATTCTGTTTAAGTCTCCATAGCCGAATCTCTGGGCTTCAATCAAGGGTGCCGCTGATCATTGTGGTGATAAGGTAAGAATAATGGATTCTTGTTGTTTATTCTCTTTCAACCAAGATTTGGGAACCGATTCTTTTGGTTGTCTTTTGGCCGAATAATAAAGGAGGAATTCGGGATTTCGAGATCTAAGGATTTAAGGTAAGAAAAGCATGGTTTAGGCCAAAGGCCAATTGATTTAAGATTATTAAGTGATATGGAAATCAGATCTAACATATAATTATAGGGATTTCGACAGACATACAAGGCAAGGAATATTTTCAGGAATTGGAAATTGCCAGGTAAGTGCATAGATCTAATCGGCCAAGGGTTACTTTGGTATCTAAAAGTATTTCTTTTTGATCCAAAAGTCAGAAACTGATGAAAATACATGTTTTTGGTGGCTAGCCAAATTTAAGGGAGGAATACCACAATTTCGGGATTTAATCAATTCGGCAACAAGGTAAGTAATACAAATCCTAGTTGTATTTGGAAAAGTAGCCGAATGGTCTTTTAAAGGGATTAACTTATGTAGGATTTGAGATCTAAATCTGTGGTCGATTCTCTTCGGGATTTCAAGGAACCTATTAAGCGAATCAGGTGTGTACCCATACTAACCTTCAATACGATATATGGCAATTATTAATTATATGAATATGCATAAGAATGTGAATGTGGCTATGTGCCCTAATGTGGTACAAAAAGTACCCAGGTACGTATTCCTACTGTAACAACCCAAACCCGGCCCAAACACTATGGCCGAATCTGGTCTGTTACAGTGAAAACATTTTTGAAATTCCTTTTTGAAAACCAACTTAAGTTTCGAAAAATTCTTCATTTTAGTGGGCTTGCCAAAACTTTATTTTTGATTTGCAATTTAAGTTAAATTGAGTTGATATAAAATTATAAGTGTGCCCGATGACACGTTAAAACAAGTCTCGTCTGGGTTTTAAAAAAAAAACATGTGACTTTAAGTTCAATCATACAAATATCATAGTTTAAAATATAGTATTTGGCATGTGCAAACTAATAAATTAAAACATTAGGAGGCCTTAATACAATCCAAATGAAATAAAATCCAAAACGAAAATATTTAAACTGAAATTCAAGAGTTCATAAATCAAAGCCTCGTCAAGATGGCCACCTCGAGTCCATCCGCCCACATCCGCGATCTACTCGTCACTGAAAAAATGTAAAGGAGAAGGTGAGTCACCAAGACTCGATGATGTAACCCTTCTCCCGATTTAAGTGATTTCATACACAACATGTAACAATTAATATGCATAATATCATGTACCCATCCTAGCCAACCATACGCCACTCGCTTCTACCCCCGATGTGGTACCAAACCACCGGTGGTGCCAAACCACCGTGACATATAGTCACAATGTGCTACCAAAGCACCGTGTCCGTAGACACAATCGGTGATGGGGCCAACCCATCGTGTGATACCAAATCACGCGCACAATCCCACATCTCAAGTGGGGCCAACCCACGGTGGTTTTAACCACAGGGACAAGTCGCGATGAGGTACCAAACCTCTGGAGGTACCAAACCTCTGGTGACCGTAGTCACAGTGTGTTACCAAAACACTGGTGCCCGTCGGCACAATCAACACTGCCCCCTCCGCTCATCAACCCAAATCAAAACATTGTATAACAGATCTCATGTCATCACATATTTAATCAACATATAGTAACAATGGCATGCTTCCCAAAAGCATTATTAACAATCTCGTACTGACAGAGACTTACCGGCATCCTCGCTTGTACCATTAAGGTACTAAATCCATATCTACATAAAGCAGATATTCACACAACAGGCATTCAATATGATTTATTAATTATTACAAGTGTGTATATACACACCTTTCACCAACGAGGAGTCTAAGTCCCGAAAGAAGTGTCGGCCACCCTAGCTTTACTGATCCCTATATTCGGCCAACACTAGGGTTAGTATTATGGCCTATTCGGCCACCCAAAATTAATCTAGAGGGGTCAGTTGTGATCCCGAATCCTTACCCTTCTGCTTTTACTACCAACCACAGCTCAAAATGCGAATCTGCTTTTACCAAATAATTGGTCAAGGACAACATCAATAGTCTTTGATTTTTAATCACTAAAACAATAACCCAATGGGAAATAAGCCCTTACCACCACTTACTAAAGCCGAATGCTAGATATTCAGCTTAGATTGCTTGCTTGCGATATCCCAAGACCTAGGTGCAATCGGTTTCACGAATGATTAGTATATGCCGGATTTCGGCTTTCAGATACTAAAATAAAACTTGATGGACTTAATAATGGATCCTTACCACCTTACCCCAAAACCGACTATCAGAGAATGAAAGATCCGATCTTGCTGCTTGAGATCCCGAAGTGCCTAGAAGAATAATCGTTGGTCACAAAACGTTTAAAAGCCCCGTTAATCAAAATCGACACTTACCTCCATAATGGAAATCGGCAAGAGACTAAGAAGAGACTATGGAGCTTTGGCTAGTGTCCCTTACCTTCTTGAATCGATTGAAAGAAGAATCCCGGAGAATCTTAGATCACCTTTAGTATTCGGCCTAGGGGAAAGAAGAGTAAATAGTGGACGGCAGACGAGGTTTCAAGGATTTGATTTGAAAAAAAGAGGGAAGTAAATGGGAGAAGGTTCGGCCAAAGTTTTTAGAAGAGAAAGGAAGTTTTGGTGAAAAGAAAATAAAAGGTGAATGGCTAGGTAAAATTGCTTGCCGAAATTAGGAAGAGAAAACTTAGTAATTCGGCACTATCCCCTCCCTCTTTTACTTGCCGTTCACTCCTTCTAAAGGAGTTCAAATTTCGGCTGAACTTCTCTTGGCCAATAGCCTCCATGAGTTCAAAATATTTTGAACACCCTAACTCCTACATTTTCTCCTTGCCACAAATTTTAAATTAATTCAAAAAGATATTTGAATTAACTCCCAATTAATCACTTAATAATCTCTTAATTCTAAATAATAAAAATAGTCTCCTTATTATCCAAATAATAATCTAATTTTAAAAGCTCATATTATCTTAAAATAATGCTAATAAAGGAGTTTAAATTTGAGGAAAACTCCCCCCCTTGTGCCGTCCCATTAATTAGCAAAAAGGGGAAAAATCCGCGACTCGAACCAAGGCTCCCCTTCCCCTTGGTGTGGCGTCACCTGCTAGCTCTCAAGTGGGCTTCTTTTTGCCACTTTACCAAGGGCTCATTTGTGTCAAATTGTCCCCACTTATTCTTTTAACACCCTTCTCGCTAAGGCTCTTACCTTTTAAGTTAAAAACTAAATTTTCTTTTAAACCGAGCCAACCCAAAGCCTTAAATTAAACTCTCTTATTCCATAAATAATATTTCATGGTTCATACATAAGAAAATAATGAAATTTCAAATAGCCCCGTTTTTGGGATGTTACGATTCTACCCCCTTAAAATAAATTTCGTCCCGAAATTACTTAACTAGAAAAGGTGGGGTATTGTTTGCCTCATTACATCCTCGTGTTCCCACGTAGCTTCCTCTCAACCATGGTTCCGCCACAAAGACCTTCACCAAGGGCACGCGACTTCCCTCGTAGAACCTTCACGTCTCGGTCTAAGATCCGAACCGGTTCCTCCTCAAACGATAAATCTGAATTCACCTCGATTTACGCCACGGCACCACGTGCGATGGGTCGGACCGATACCGCCTCAAAGATTGATACGTGAAAAACATCATGGATCTGTTCGATTTGGCGGTAACTCAAGCTGGTACGCCACTGGTCCAACACGCTTAATCACCGTATATGGCCCGATGAATCTTGGGCTTAGCTTCCCTTTCCGTCCAAATCTTAACACCTTTTTCCAAGGCGACACTTTCAGGAAAACCTTGTCTCCTACCGCATACTCCATTTCCTTGCGTTTTAAATCAGCATAGGATTTTTGCCTATCCGATGCTTCCTTAAGACGAGACCGAATTACTTTGACCTTATCCTCAGTCTCTGTTACCAACTCTGGACCCAAAATCTGTCGTTCGCCTAATTCTGTCCAACACGTCGGAGTACGACACTTTCTTCCATACAGTGCCTCATACGGAGCCATCTGGATACTTGCCTGGTAGCTGTTGTTATAGGTGAACTCCGCTAATGGTAGAAGTTCCTCCCAACTACCACGGAAATCCAAGACACAACCTCTTAGCATATCTTCCAAGATCTGTATCACCCTTTCCGATTGTCCGTCAGACTGTGGATGGAAAGCGGTACTAAAATCCAACCGTGTGCCCATAGCTTGATGCAAGGCTTTCCAAAACCTTGACGTGAACCTGGGATCCCTATGTGAGATGATTGATGTTGGAACCCCATGCAATCATACTATCTCCGAGACGTACAGCTTAGCTAGCTTCTGAAGAGAGAAATCCATCCTCACCGGTATGAAATGAGCCGACTTAGTTAATCGGTCTACTATTACCCAAATCTGCGTTTTTCTCAAGGCGTAAGGGTAGCCCACTAACGAAATCCATAGTGATCCGCTCCCACTTCCATTGGGGAATCTTCACCGGTCAGTAGCAACCCCGACGGCAATCGATGTTCAACTTTAACTTGTTGACAAGTTAGACACTTACCAACAAACTCTGTTACTTCACGCTTTAACCCGGCCACCAAAATCGCTCTCTAAGATCCCTATACATCTTGCTTCCTCCCGATGCATAGCGTAAGGGCTGCTATGTGCATCATGGAGAATCTTCTGCCTCAACTCCACATCCTTTGGCATACACGCTCGCCCTTGAAAGCATAATACTCCATCACTCGACAGCTTATAACCTTCCAAACCACCATCCTGAACTTGTGCTCTCTTAGCGTTCAACCCTCCATCTACTGACTGTTTTTCCTTAACCTCCTCGATCCATGTTGGCTTAACCTGAAGTTCCGCCAATAGACTTCCATCATCATATAGACTTAACCGAGCGAACATTGCTCTTAAGTCCGTCACGACCTTCCGGCTCAACGCGTCAGCTACCACGTTGGCCTTGCCTGGATGATACTCGATTGAACAATCGTAATCCTTCAAAAGTTCAATCCACCGACGTTGTCTCAGGTTTAGATCTTTCTGAGTCAAAAGATACCTCAAACTCTTGTGATCCGTGTAAACTATCGACTTCTCCCCATAAAGGTAGTGTCTCCATATTTTCAGAGCGAAAACAACTGCTGCTAGTTCTAAGTCGTGCGTTGGATAGTTCAGTTCATGTGGCCTTAGCTGCCGTGATGCATAGGCTACTACCTTCCCCTCCTGCATCAGCACACATCCCAAACCAGTATGAGACGCATCACAATAAACGGTGAACAACTTCCCTGCTTCTGGCTGCACCAAAATCGGAGCTTCCGTCAAAATTTTCCTTAGCTTATCGAAGCTTTCCTGCTGCTTCTCCGACCATACAAATGGGACTCCTTTTCTTAGTAGCTTCGTCAACGGTGCTGCGATCAGAGAAAATCCTTCTACAAACCTTCGATAATACCCTGCTAGACCTAGAAAACTTCGGATCTCCGCCACTGACCTAGGCGGTTTCCAATCCAATACCGCTTCAATCTTGCGAGGGTCTACTCTAATTCCTTCCGCCGATACCACATGTCCTAAGAAAGCCACCTCCTCACCCGAACTCGCACTTGCTGAATTTGGCATATAATTGCTTCTCCTTAGTACTTGCAACACTATTCGCAAATGCTTGTCATGCTCTCCTCCGTCCCTAGAGTAAACCAAGATGTCGCCAATGAATACCACGACGAATCGGTCTCTAGGCTTGAAACACTCGCTCATCAAGTCCATAAATGCCGCCGGCGCGTTGGTCAACCCAAATGGCATCACCAGAAACTCGTAATGTCCATACCGAGTTCTGAATGCCGTCTTGTGAACATCAACCTCTTTTACCTTCAATTGATGGTAACCCGACCTAAGGTCTATCTTCGAGAACACCGAAGCACCCTTCAGTTGATCGAACAAGTCGTCAACCCGAGGAACGGATACCTGTTCTTGATCGTTAACTTGTTCAATTGGCGGTAGTCGATACACATCCGCATTGAACCGTCCTTCTTCTTGACGAACAACACAGGCGCTCCCCACGGAGATATGCTTGGTCGAATGAACCCCCTATCCAAGAGTTCCTGAATTTGGGCCTTTAGCTCCACCAATTCCTTTGGTGCCATTCGGTATGGTGCTATAGACACAGGTGCCGTTCCGGGTAACAAGTCAATACCGAATTCAACTTCCCGATCTGGAGGCAGACCTGGAAGTTCTTCCGAAATCGTCAAAGAAATTCCCAACCCGTTCGAACCTCAACTATCGACTCCTTTAGCTTCCAAAGCACGATCCGAACCAAATATGCCTCGCAACCTTTCTTAACCATCCTTTCGGCCTTCAAGGCCGACACCACATTGATAGGTAATTTCTTCTATCACCTATCATAACTACTTCATCACCCTCACCGCCTTAAGCACCATGCGCTTAGCCGCAATCCAAATTCGCTGATACTTAACTAGCCAATCCATTCCAAGGATCAAATCGAACTCTCCGAAAGTTAGTTCCATCGGATCGGCTACAAGTACGACCCCTTGGAGTTCTAGGGTACCTCTTTATAAAGTTTGTCTACTCCTACAGAGTGTCCTGGGGGCTTAGCACGATCATCTTCCTAAGAGTAGTCTCGAGTCTAGGTCCATAGTTCCTACCACACCACTAGCAATGTACGAGTCGTCCGAACCCACATCAATTAATGCAACATAAGGTAAGCCAAATATTAGAAACGTGCGGTTATGACGTCCGGTGCGTCTCCTCTCTCGCGACGCCTCGCATGCATAGACTAAGCCAGTGCCTAGCCTCTGTGTTACCCGATCCTGCGCCTCGAGTTCCACGACCTCGGTTGAAACCATTGTTTCTCTCGCCATTATCCCGACCCTCTCGTGGTGGTCCAACATTTCTCGCCCCGAGTGCGATTACGCCTTCCACGGGATCCTTAGTCGCTTTTTGAGGACGGGTCCCTTACCCGATGCTCCAAAGACCCACACTCAAAACAACCTTTGTTACCGGTCCAACAACCTCCCAATGGGTTTTTCACAATGCGGTTGCTTGAGTCGGCCTTTGATTAGTAGTCGTGGGCTTTCCTCCCCGATTCGCCCACTCGCCTAGCCCGCTTCGAGCATTAGTGTTCCCCGATCCAAATGACCCAAATCCTCTCTTCCGACTATTCCGACTATAGTTTTGTCTCACGACCTCCTTAACCCCTTCGGCCACCTTGGCCTTCTCCACAAGAGATGAGAACTCACGCACTGCCATGGGGCAATTAGTAATCTCGGATCATCTCTCTCGAGCCCGCCCTCAAAGCGGACACAGCGCTCATGTTCGGTGGCTACAATTCCTCAGCATACCTACTTAGCCTCAAAAACTCCGCCTCATACTCGGCCACCGACTTAGTTCCTTGCACGGACACTCTAGGAAGGCTTTCCTTTGAGCATCCGTGTAACTAGTGCCCACATACTTCTTCCGAAGGCCGCTTTAAAGTAGTCCCACGTGAGATCATCACCGCGGCTCCATCCCGACGATCGACCACCACTGCACGCTTCATCCTTTAGAAGCGACACCGCCCCTTTCACTTCTCCTCCTCGGTCAGTCGAGATCATCCATAACCCTTTCCGTAGATTCCAACCAATATTCTGCGCAAGACTGGGTGCCACTCCCGAGACACCACGGAATACCTCGGCCCGTTAGATCGAATCGCGCCGGGAACGGACTTCCGAGCTCCTAAATTCCCACCACCCGGCCACCATCTCCAACACTCGCCAAAGCGACTTGCGACACGGCCTCACCACCGGCCCGGTCCTCGCTCGCCACACCACGAAGTAGGAGGTGGTGGTGGCGGTGGTACCTCGTTTTCCGAACCTTGACCTGACCTGACGGGTTCAGACACCGTCATCCTACCCCTACCGCGTCCACGACGTCCACGTCCTCTAGAACTCATTCTATCTACTGCGCTTTAATCTGATTAAGAGAATTTTATGTGTTAGTACTTGTTTCACTTTCTTATTCGCGAAGAAATTTTATGAACAGAATTTAATTAGGGATTCTTTCGAGCAAACAAGGTTTCAGTTTTCTATCCTAGTTCACACAAAAGAGTTCGTGCATCCATTCCCTAATACTTTCCATACCTATTCGCTCCTCGGACATTTTTGCCCTTTTCTAACCCAGGGGTATTTCCGTTATTTTTCCTACAGGGGTATTTTCGTAAATAAGGAAATTTTAAAACTTTAGTAAAGTAGGTTGTTTTAAAATTCCCAAAACTGGAGGATATTTATAAAAATTTGTAAAATCGTAATCGTTTTGAAACCAGGGGTATTTTGGTAATTTTGTCAATTAGGGCAATTTTGTCATTTCGATAAATCAGGGATATTTTCGACAGTTGTAAAACTTTGAGCGTACGTTCTGAAAGTTTTCCTTTCCAAATAGTGATGTTTGTAAAGATTTCCAAAATCAGGGTCATTTCGGTAATTTTGCAACTTGAGGGCGTTTTCGTAATTTTCTAAAACCAAAATTTTTCAGTGTTGATTTTCAAAACTAAGCTGTTGGATATTTGTAAAGTAGTTGAAATTTTGAGCAAAACCATTGAACTGATATTTTATGAGTCAGGGGCGTTTTAGTAATTTTACCCCTAAGGGCATTTTTGTAATTTTCCAAAAATTTGAGTTTTTCGAGGAAAACGTTGTAAATATGATGTTTTCCGATTTGGAAGAGTTGTTGCAAGAGTTTTGAAAACATTGGAGTTGTTGTCGTTTCATTCTTTTTGAAAACATGGCTAGTTCCCTTTTCGGGTTTTAATCATAGTGTTTAGCCTATGACCGAGCCCTCATGGTCAGGGTGAACCAAAGCTACGCACTGTGCGAGATTCGAGTGAAGAGGAGGTGGGTCACGCGGACCGCTTAAATACCAAGCTCTCACCGAACCTTTCTAGACATGCGCATGCAGAGGTTGCCACACCACCGAGCCCTCTCGAGTTAGGGTGAACCAGAAGCTACGCACTGTAGGATACCGCGAAGAGGAGGTGAGTCACACTGATCGCTTAAATACCGTGCTCTTCCCGATCCAATCCTCGACATGCGTCATGGGGGTTACCACACCCTAGCTCACTTGGCTAAGTCATAGATTGGTTTAGTTCTTTAATGTCTTATGTTGGTTCATGTGTTTGAGTAATCTAATCCTAGGTTCAAGTCCTATAAGTCTATCTCGTTCCATACTTCCTACCCTTCTACAGAATATAATTCACCAAGAGGTTCGAAGTACTTACAGGCGGATCGGTCTGCGGAGACTCGGGCCATGTCTTTGTCCAAAATCCAAAAATCATTTTATAAGGCCTTCTAAAACATTTTTGGGCCTTGGGCCCCACAAATGAGCTTTGAACTGGCTCGATATTAATTTTGTAACAACCCAAACCCGCCCAAACACTATGGCCGAATCAGTCTGCATCTGGTGAAAACATTTTTGAAATTCCTTTTGAAAAACAACTTAAGTTTCAAAAATTCTTCATTTTAGTGGGCTTGCCAAAACTTTATTTTTGATTTGCAATTTAAGTTAAATTGAGTTGATATAAAATTATAAGTGTGCCCGATGACACGTTAAAACAAGTCTCGTCTGGGTTTTAAAAAAAAAACATGTGACTTTAAGTTCAATCATACAAATATCATAGTTTAAAATATAGTATTTGGCATGTGCAAACTAATAAATTAAAACATTAGGAGGCCTTAATACAATCCAAATGAAATAAAATCCAAAACGAAAATATTTAAACTGAAATTCAAGAGTTCATAAATCAAAGCCTCGTTCGCATGGCCACCTCGAGTCCATCCGGCCCACATCCGCGATCTACTCGTCACCTGAAAAATGTAAAGGAGAAGGTGAGTCACCAAGACTCAGTATGTAACCCTTCTCCCGATTTAAGTGATTTCATACACAACATGTAACAATTAATATGCATAATATCATGTACCCATCCTAGCCAACCATACGCCACTGTCTACCCCGATGTGGTACCAAACCACTGGTGGTGCCAAACCACTGGTGACATATAGTCACAATGTGCTACCAAAGCACTGGTGTCCGTAGACACAATCTGGTGATGGGACCAACCCATCGTGTGATACCAAATCACTGGCAGACAATCCCACATCTCAAGTGGGGCCAACCCACGGTGGTTTTAACCACGTGGACAAGTCGCGATGAGGTACCAAACCTGCGAGGTACCAAACCTCTGGTGACCGTAGTCACAGTGTGTTACCAAAACACTGGTGCCCGTCGGCACAATCAACACTGCCCCCTCCGCTCATCAACCCAAATCAAAACATTGTATAACAGATCTCATGTCATCACATATTTAATCAACATATAGTAACAATGGCATGCTTCCCAAAAGCATTATTAACAATCTCGTCTTGTGACAGAGACTTACTGGCATCCTCGCTTGTACCATTAAGGTACTAAATCCATATCTACATAAAGCGGATATTCACACAACAGTGCATTCAATATGATTTATTAATTATTACAAGTGTGTATATACACACCTTTCACCAACGAGGAGTCTAAGTCCCGAAAGAAGTGTCGGCCACCCTAGCTTTTATCGATCCCTATTTCGCCAACACTAGGGTTAGTATTATGGCCTATTCGGCCACCCAAAATTAATCTAGAGGGTCGGTTGTGATCCCGAATCCTTACCCTTCCTTTTCTTGGCTACCAACCACAAATACTCAAAATGCGAATCTGTTTTACCAAATAATTGGTCAAGGACACTGTCAATAGTCTTTGATTTTTAATCACTAAAACAATAACCCAATGGGAAATAAGCCCTTACCACCACTTACTAAAGCTGAATGCTAGATATTCAGGCTTAGATTGCTTGCTTGCGATATCCCGAAGACCTAGGTGCAATCGGTTTCACAGAAGGATTAGTATATGCCGGATTTCGGCTTTCAGATACTAAAATAAAACTTGATGGACTTAATAATGGATCCTTACCACCTTACCCCAAAACCGACTATCAGAGAATGAAAGATCCGATCTTGCTGCTTGAGATCCCGAAGTGCCTAGAAGAATAATCGTTGGTCACAAAACGTTTAAAAGCCCCGTTAATCAAAATCGACACTTACCTCCATAATGGAAATCGGCAAGAGACTAAGAAGAGACTATGGAGCTTTGGCTAGTGTCCCTTACCTTCTTGAATCGATTGAAAGAAGAATCCCGGAGAATCTTAGATCACCTTTAGTATTCGGCCTAGGGGAAAGAAGAGTAAATAGTGGACGGCAGACGAGGTTTCGGCAAGGATTTGAGAAAAAGAAAAGAGGGAAGTAAATGGGAGAAGGTTCGGCCAAAGTTTTTAGAAGAGAAAGGAAGTTTTGGTGAAAAGAAAATAAAAGGTGAATGGCTAGGTAAAATTGCTTGCCGAAATTAGGAAGAGAAAACTTAGTAATTCGGCACTATCCCCTCCCTCTTTTACTTGCCGTTCACTCACTCTTCTAAAGGAGTTCAAATTTCTATTGAACTTCTCTTGGCCAATAGCCTCCATGAGTTCAAAATATTTTGAACACCCTAACTCCTACATTTTCTCCTTGCCACAAATTTTAAATTAATTCAAAAAGATATTTGAATTAACTCCCAATTAATCACTTAATAATCTCTTAATTCTAAATAATAAAAATAGTCTCCTTATTATCCAAATAATAATCTAATTTTAAAAGCTCATATTATCTTAAAATAATGCTAATAAAGGAGTTTAAATTTGAGGAAAACTCCCCCCCTTGTGCTGTCCCATTAATTAGCAAAAAGGGGAAAAATCCGCGACTCGAACCAAGGCTCCCCTTCCCCTTGGTGTGGCGTCACCTGCTAGCTCTCAAGTGGGCTTCTTTTTGCCACTTTACCAAGGGCTCATTTGTGTCAAATTGTCCCCACTTATTCTTTTAACACCCTTCTGCTAAGGCTCCTTACCTTTTAAGTTAAAAACTAAATTTTCTTTTAAACCGAGCCAACCCAAAGCCTTAAATTAAACTCTCTTATTCCATAAATAATATTTCAGTAGTTCATACATAAGAAAATAATGAAATTTCAAATAGCCCCGTTTTTGGGATGTTACACCTACTTTTGATAGGATTATGAATGTGTTATATTCTGAAAAGTGACATGAATGTGAATTTAAGTATGATATGAATGATATGTAATAATTGGGGCATTTGGGATATATGTGAAGGGAGAAAGTGAAGGTGATGACTACGGTCTCACCAACGAAGGTGCTGACTTCGGTCTCACCAACGAAATATGGTGGCTACGGTCCCATTAATTGAATATGGTAACTTCGGTTACATTATCTGAATATAGTGTCTAAAGACACAACGTAAGTGGGCGATGAGCACGTCGACTGCAGCGACTGCCTTCGATGGTGTGTAGCGGATGGAGGGTCGACTTAGTAGTCCCCACGGTGTACAGGTTGGTACGGGTGGTGTGTAGCGGATGGACAAATAGGCTTGGGTTTGGGTTGCATCATCCTTTATTTTGTATGAACATGAAATTGATATGGCTTGTATGCCCGATTTGTTGAAAATTAGTATCAGTGTACACATTGAGTCTCAGGGACTCACCCAGTTGGGGAATTATTTTTCAGTGATGAGCGATAATGGACCGAGTCGGCAGGAGCTAAAGGTGGCCATGCATCACTTGAAGAATTTATTTAGAAATTTGGACTTTATATAATTTTAGTACTTTAAATTTTATTTTGGGTTTGAATGATGTAATAAGGCCATAAGGCCCAGTTGGATTTTCTTTATTTCTGTTTATTTTTATTTGATTATGATACAATTTATTTTTGATTAAAGTTAAGTAAAATTATTTCTTTTAGAATAATAAACCCTAAAATTATTTTGTCACCTTATTTAAGTTGGATTTTCAAAATTTATTAAATGGGTTCCAATTTAAGCCCAACCCTAACAATGTTTTCTAAAATTCTCAATTTTTCTCTAAGTAACCAAGAATTTGAAAACCGGTTTACTTAAGGAACATACCAGATCCGGTTCAGGCTCGTGGGCCGGGTGTGGGGTGTTTCAATAGTAAAGGAGAGGAGAAGAAAATAGAAGAAGAGAAGATGGATTTTGCTTAAGAAGAAATTCGGCAGAGAGGGGAAAGAATTAGGGAATTTCGGCAGAGCAAAAAAGAAAGCAAAACGATGAGTAGCCCTCCTTCCTTCCTTTTATAGACAAAGTTATCAGCCAAGGAGTCCCTTACTTGGCCACCACTCCACATATGTGATAATATTATTCAAATAAAAAAAATATTTAATCCATCATTTATCTCCTCAAATAATCCAAATTTAAAAATCTAAAAAAAAAATCTCTTATTTATCACTTAATAGCCGAATTTTAAAGAGAATAAACCTCTTTTTTTTTTTCAAGATGCTTGCCGTCCACTCCTTGTGCTTCTTGAAACAAAATTAAAACCTTCATTTAATTGCTTCCCTTGTGACTTGAACCCAGGCCCATGCCTCTTGCACATGGCGCCATTTCGATAGGCCCTAAGTGTCATCTTCAGGCCACTTTTCCTAGCCCGTTTGTGTGTCAAAACTTACCAACTTTTTCTTTTAAGGCCCTCTTGCCTTGATTTCCTATTTTAAACTTTAAAACTCATCATTTTAGGGTCATTTCCAAGTTTCCTAAAATTTTCGATCGGCTCACATTTGCCATTTTCTTACATTTCCAAGTTTCCTAAAATGTATACTTTCCATTTTTGGATCATTTCCATTTTCATTTCTTAGTTTCCAAAAATGTGTACTTTCCATTTTTGAACCATTTCCTTACATTTCTGGGTTTCCTAAAATGTTCATGTCCTAATGCATTTCCAGGTTTCCGAAAATGTTCAGGTTTCCAAAAAATGTTCATTTTCATTTCCATGCATTTTCATACAATTCTGAGTTTCCAAAAATATCAAAAATTTATTCATAATGCTTAAGACTTGTCATTTCATACAATTAAACCGAAAATGCATAGGCCCTTTCCAGGATGTTACAAGGGTATTCAAATCATTTTTTTTTTCATTTTTTTTATTTCAAATTCACTTTTCCATTTTCTAATCAGTATACAATTCAGTACCAATACATATTGCAAATATTCACATATAATCATACTTCAATTCAGTTCCAACCACTTTTCAATCAATACACGATTCATATATTTACACATATTCATAATTTAATGCATTTTTATTCAATTCGTATTTTTAATTTATTGTCCAATCAAATTTAAAATCATTAATTACTTTCCAATCAATATACATTTCAATTACTCACATATTTTCTTTATTTAATTTACCTTCAAATATTCAAATAATTCATAATTCAGTTACGTAATTTAAATAACTTTCTAAATTCATTACATCAATAATTTCATAGTTTAATGCAATACACATAACAATATTCAGTAACTTCACAATTCAATTCAGTACTCAAAATAATATTCAATATTCCATAATTCATTCAATGATCGTCTCAATTTTCAAAGACTCTTTAAATTTATCATTTTACTAAACACTTACCTTAAAATACTTATCACACATAATTAATAAATTACATATAATAATGATAAAGTTTGAATAACAGTGATTCAAATATCATCAAAGTCTGGAGATATCACATTATCTTAAGTTATATATTAATAATGGCATACATTTCTAGACTTCATACATATTACGTTGGTCCGAGAACCGACTAAACCTAAGCTCTGATACCACTAAAAGTTGTAACAGCCCAATTTTAAATAGTGTCGAAACAGTGATTCGAGATCATTAAATCTGACGAAAAGTTAGAAAATTTTGTTAATCGATAATTATAAGTTAAGTGTGATTTTAGAAATATTTTAAAATTAGTGAATTTTGTGAACTGAAAGAATTAATGAGAAAAATTGGGCCAAAAACGAGGTATTGAGACCTCGAATTCATAAAGTGAGCCATAAATATTTTTAAAAATATTTTTGGAGTGTCATTAAGCTATTATTAAACTTTCGTTAGAAAATTTTAACGTTTGGGTAGGAAATTAAATGAAAAGGACTAAACTGAAATGAAAGTAAAAGTTAAATTATAGATTAAAAGAAATTATGAAGGATCAAAATGGCAATTATACCATTTTGCATAGTTGAGGCGGTTAACATTAGAAAATCTGAGATTTTTTTTAAAAGTATATTATTATATTATATTATATTATATTATTATTATATTATTATAATATTATATTATATAATAATCCAAAGAAAAAAAAAAGGGAATAGAAATAGAAACAAAACGAAGCAGAGAGCAGGGGAAGGAAAGAAAGAAGAAGAGAAGAGAAAGAAGAAAAAGGGGGAAAATTGGAAAATTTCCAAATTTAGCTAAATAAAAAGGGAATTAAATTGAAATATCTGGAGAATTCTCTTCAATTCTCTTCATTTTCTTCAGCTGAAAAATAGTCATGGAAGAGAGTTCAAGTTGGTTTTCATACTCAAGCTTCATGTAAGTTTAATACTTGCTTTCTCCTTGGAATTTCTATGTTTTTGGACTTTCTACAATTGAGTCCAACTTATTAATTCATTAGTTTATGATTCTATGGTTAATTTTTAAATTTGATGTGGATTAGTGCTAAAAGAATATGATGAATAAATATTGATTTGAAGCTTTAATTTTGTTATATGATGATTTTATCAAGTGAAATTGATGGAAATTGGTTTTAGGACCTAATTGTGAAATAGCTGAAATTAAGGCCTAGTGTTAAAATTCTGATTTTCAAAAGTTATGAAGTAGTTTAAAATGATAGAGAAAAGTATTAAATGAGAAAATTAGCTTAATTGAGGGGTTAATTGAGCAAGGATTGAGTTGTATGAATTGTGGAATTAGGGACAAAATAGAAATCAACATGTTACACTAAAGCAGTTTTGGACAGCAGTAGTTGTCTAATTTCGAAAAATCACCAAAAATTGTATAAATAGAATTAGAAGTTGAGTGAGATATGGAATTAAAGCTTATTGAGTCTATTTTCATATAAAAGAAACAGAGAAAGCAAAGGAAGTCTACATTTTGAGATATTTAAATTTTTGTATGACTGGTTTAGAATAACTTCGTGATCCCCTGTTCTTACTTTAGAAATTCACTAAGAATTGTATAAAAATAATTTGGGAACATATTTTATATGGTTAGATTCCTTAATGAGTCTAGTTTTATAAGAAATAAACCATAACATCATATGAATTCTATATAAAAAGATAATTAATTTTTAGTGAAGAAGGGTCGGATCTGCCAGACAGCAGAACAGGGGTGACTTTAAAGAATAAACTGTACTAATTGGCTAAATCAAAATTCTGAAAATTTTATGGCAAGAAGATATGTGAGTCTAGTTTCAGAAAAAATTAACGGTTCTTCATTTGGCGTTCTGTAGCTCTGGAAATAAATAATTTAGTGACTATAACTTAAATGGACAGTTTTGAATCTACTTATGAGTAATTAATGAAATTATTGATAATGTTACTTATAGCATGTTATATACATTAAGGAAGTGGAATGGAGAGGAGGAGGAGGAAAATATGTATGAATATTTAAGTAGTATGGCTAAATTGAAATGTTTTAGGCTCAGAGACTAAATTGAATAAAAGTAAAATTTTGTGATTAATTTTGTAAAAATGTGGAAATAACCAATTTGCATGAAATGGATTATTTTATTATTTAAAATTGCAAAATTGAATGAAATTATTAATTTAGATTAAGATCAACTGAAAAATCAATGAAAATAAAAAATTTCCAAAGTGCCCCTGAATATTGATATTTCTGCAAATTTAACCAAGTAAGTTCGTGTAACTTAATTATGTGATATAAGGAAATATAAGTTGATGGTACGTGAAATATTGATATGATAAATTAACTGTTTTATGTTTATGAAGAAACGGCAAGTGAATGATATTTATCATGACATGAAAATATGTGAATATCTTTAATATGTTAATACAAGGTAATTAAGTATGATGAAACGAGTAATAAATTCAAGTAAGACATGACGAGAAAAATGAATATCTTTAAGGGGCCATATGTTTGATTTTGATTGGTTTCAAATATAAATATTGAATTAAAATAAAATGTCTGATAAATAAATTTGTAATTCCGGTAATGCCTCGTACTTATTCCTGCGTTGAATACGGGTAAGGGGTGTTACATTTAGTGGTATCAGAGCTTAGGTTTAGTCGGTTCTCGGACCAACGTAATATGTATGAAGTCTAGAAATGTATGCCATTATTAATATATAACTTAAGATAATGTGATATCTCCAGACTTTGATGATATTTGAATCATCATTATTCAAACTTTATCATTATTATATGTAATTTATTAATTATGTGTGATAAGTATTTTAAGGTAAGTGTTTAGTAAAATGATAAATTTAAGACTGGTATCTGAAAATTGAGATTGATCTTGAATCAATTATGGAATATTGAATATTATTTTGAGTCTTGAATTGAATTGTGAAGTTATCTGAATATTGTTATGTGTATTGCATTAAACTATGAAATTATTGATGTAATGAATTATCGCAATCTTCGTGAAACCGATTGAAATAAGAAGTGAAAATAGAATGAACTGGAATTTAGAAAGTTATTTAAATTACGTGAATCAATTATGAATTATTTGAATATTTGAAGGTAAATTAAATAAAGAAAATATGTGACTAATTGAAATGTATATTGATTGGAAAGTAATTAGTGATTTTAAATTTGATTGGACAATAAATTAAAAATACGAATTGAATAAAAATGCATTAAATTATGAATATGTGTAAATATATGAATCGTGTATTGATTGAAAAGTGGTTGGGCCTGAATTGAAGTATGATTATATGTGAATATTTGCAATATGTATTGGTACTGAATTGTATACTGATTAGAAAATGGAAAAGTGAATTTGAAATAAAAAAAAATGAAAAAAAAATGATTTGAATACCCTATTAACTTATCAGACTAGATTGGATACAAATGGCCTGCCAAAGGATTTGTGATGTGATGAGGAGATTTGAGGCTCGGCCGAGGTGATAATTTCAGATTATATTCTTCGATTTATCCAAGAGGCATTCAATACTGGTGTGTTTGGGAGGATATGATATATTGGTGTGTTTGGGAGGATATGATATACTGGTATGTAATGGAGGATTTCATTATTTTGGTGTGATTGGTTGGAATCCGCGTATCCGTCAAAGTCCGAGTCTTGTTAATAGGGGTAGATATGAATATTAAGTGAAATTAAAATGAGAATTGATTTTCCTATTAACTTGTCGGACTAGTCGGATATAATTGGCATGCCATAGGATTTGGAAGAGTACGGGATTTATCGGCTTTGCCGATCAGGCACTTTATGTGTCGTAAATCAGGCACTCTATGTGTCGTATCGGGCACCTCGTGTGTCGATCGTGCACTTTATGTGTCGTGTCGGGCACCTCGTGTGTGTCGTGTATATCGAGCACTTTATGTGTCGATCGGGCACCTCGTGTGTCGTATATCGTGCACTTTATGTGTTGTATCGCACCTCGTGTGTCGTATCGGGCACTTTATGTGTCGTATTTGTGCACCTCGTGTGTCGATAATCGATCAGTACTATGTACCGCTTTAGGCACAATGTGCCGTCTTCGGTGTGTTTGGGTTGGAATCATGTATCCATCAAAGTCCGGATTGTTAATAGGGTGAATAACTAAAAAAAAAAAAAAAAGATTGATTGAACTATTGAAAATATGAGAAAGAAATTATGAGTTGAATTGTGAATCGAATTGAAATGTGAGATTTGAAGCATGAACTTAGGGTTCATGAATTTGCTAAAATATCGAATTATTGATATTGAAATCAATTGAATAAATGAAATGAGAAAATTGAATGAATTTGATCGATTGAACGTATGAAAAAGTGGAATTATGAATTAAAATCAATATATGAAATTGAAAGCTTGAACCAAAGGTTCATAATTTGATTAGATAATATAGATGATATATGATGCTATTTGATGAAAGTCTATTGTTGATGTATGAAATTAAAGTATAAATTAACACATATAATTTATATTGTTACATGTTTGATATTTATTATTTATTATTTATTATAATTTTTATAATTTGAATTATGATAATACCACTGAGTATCGATATAGACATGCTCAACGTTTATTGTATTATTATAATTCAAATTATTTAATATTAAATGTTAAATTTAATTTATGCATATAGTAAGTGAAGTATGAGGTAAGTGTTATTGTTGAATTAAATGGAAATTGAATTAAGTGATAGATAAGTATTAGTATTGAATTGTATAATGATGAGAAAGTGAAATTAAATTTAGTTGTGAATAAATTGAAGTGAAATTGGAGTTGAAAAAAAAAAGAAGTAAAAGTAAGTAATTTTCGTTATAAAGTATGTTCGCAATATTGAATTAAAAATAAATTACAAACTGAAAGGATATGGAATGGATATAAATGATAAACTAGATAAATATGTGCACAAAGGAGCTATAGAATTATAGAAATAATGAAGTTTTTGATCAAAATAACAAGAAAATTTCGAGGACGAAATTTTTTTTAGGGGGGAAGAGTTGTAACAGGCCAATTTTAAATAGTGTCGAAACAGTGATTCGAGATCATTAAATTTGACGAAAAGTTAGAAAATTTTGTTAATCGATAATTATAAGTTAAGTGTGATTTTAGAAATATTTTAAAATTAGTGAATTTTGTGAACTGAAAGAATTAATGAGAAAAATTAATTGGGCCAAAACGAGGTATTGAGACCTCGAATTCATAAAGTGAGCCATAAATATTTTTAAAAATATTTATGGAGTGTCATTAAGCTATTATTAAACTTTCGTTAGAAAATTTTAACGTTTGGGTAGGAAATTAAATGAAAAGGACTAAACTGAAATGAAAGTAAAAGTTAAATTATAGATTAAAAGAAATTATGAAGGATCAAAATGGTAATTATACCATTTTGCATAGTTGAGGCGGTTAACATTAGAAAATCTGAGATTGTAACAACCCAAACCCGGCCCAAACATTATGGCCGAATCTGGTTCGTTACAGGAAAAATATTCTTGAAAAGCCTTTTTCAAAACCAACTTAAGTTTTTAAAAATTCTTCATTTTAGTGGGCTTGCCATTCCGTACTTAGATTTTTAATTTGAAAATTTGGTTGAGTCAAGTTAATATAAAATTATAAGTGTGCCCGATGGCTTGATAAAAACGTTCACAAATTTAGCTTAGAAAACCTTTATAACTCATTTCATAAAGAGATAGTTGAAGCAATTATTCAAGCATAAAAAAAAAAAAAGATACTAGGAGGCCTTATTACATTCGAAATAAAATTAAAATCCACAATCCAATAATAAATGAATTGAATTTCATAGTCCATTAAAATTTAAATCCGCTGCATGGCCACCTCGAGTCAACCCGGCTCCACATCCGCTATCTACTCGTTACCTGAAAAATGTAAGGAGAAGGTGAGTCACCAAGACTCAGTATGTAACCTTTCCCCCGGTTTAAACATATTCATACACATCATATAACAAATTAATATGCAAGACATCATGTGTCCCAACCTAGCCAGCCATACGCCACTGTCTACCCCGTTGTGGTACCAAACCACTGGTGGTGCCAAACCACTGGTGACATATAGTCACGATGTGCTACCAAAGCACTGGTGTCCGTAGACACAATTCGGGTGATGGGGCCAACCCATCGTGTGATACCAAATCACTGGCAGACGATCCCATATCTCAAGTGGGGCCAACCCACGGTGGTATTAACCACAGGGACAAGTCGCTATGAGGTACCAAACCTCTGGAGGTGCCAAACCTCTGGTGACCGTAGTCACGGTGTGTTACCAAAACATCAAGCCCGTCGCACGAATTTACTGCCCCCTCCACTCAATCAACCCACATAGGCAATAATCATACACAGATTTATCAAATGTATTATCACAACATGCTTCCCAAAAGCATCAAATAGCAAATCATATGCACAGGTACTTACTTGGTTACCCCGTATACCGTTATGGTATTCAAGCCATTGCTACATACATCAAATTAGCAATCACATTACTTAGCACAGTTTAATAAGTTAAATGGTGTGTATGTACACACACACTACTACGATAGTCTTAAATCCCGAAGATAATCAATCGCCACACTCTAAGTCCTTGCCCCTATATTCGCCAACTATCAAGGTTAGTGTTATGGACCATTCGGCCAAACCAAATAATTTAAAGGGGTCATACTTTGTACCCGAATCCTTACCCAAATCACTTTGAGTACTAGCCTTAGCGTCCGAATCGCGAATCTGGTTTACAACTACACTTGGTCAATTAATAACACTAATAACCATAGCCTTGGCTTTTAAACACCAATATAAGCCTTACCTATACTTACCAAATTCCGTTTGTCGTGAATGCAAGATCCGATCTCACCGCTTTGAGATCCTGAGTCCTTGGTGAAATCGGCTTCAATAGAAAGGTTAGCCAACCATTAGTACTTGCCAACTTTCGGCTTTTCCTTAAACCCAAATCGGCCGAACATTAGAGATACGGGAAAAATGACATTCGGCTATAGCCATTCACCTTTACTTAATCACCCGCCAACAGTTCACTTGAAAAGGTCCAACCACCTTGATATTCGGCCAAAAGAGGTTCCAAATGAGAGAAGAGGATTTCGGTTCTACAAGGGAGTATAGGAGAATAGGGGTCTTAGTTTACGAATAAAGGAGCTATGGAGATGTGGAGGATTCGGCCAAGGAGTTTTATGAAAGAAAGAAAATAAAGAGAAAACGAGGAGGAGGAAGAAATTCGGCTGCTGCAGAAAAAGTCTAAAAGAAAAACCAAGGTGATGGCTAGGGGTTTATAAAGGATTTCAAGACTTCTAGTAGCCTTGCCAGTCCACTCCTCCTTGTTCAAGGAGTTCAAAATTTCGGCAAACTCTCCAAGTCACTCTTGGCCACACATTTCAATTAATTCAAATAATTTGAATTAATCACTAATAATCCCTTTTAATCAAATAATATCCTTGCTTATCCTATGAAACTATCATATATCTTTTATTATCTAAAGGATTAAGCAAATTAAAACCAATTTAAAGTGCTTAAATTATCCCTTAATAATAATAATAAAAACCCATTATTATCCAAAATAAAAAGAATTAAAGGAGAGAAAACTCTCTCACATGTGCCGTCCATCCATAATGCAAAAAGAGGGATCCTTGTGACTTGAACCAAGGCTCTCCCTTCCTCTTGATGTGGCGTCACATGCTAGCTCTTAAGTAGGCTTCTTTTTGCCACTTTACCAAGGGCTTTTTAGTGCCAAATTACTCCCATTTATTCTTATAACACCCACTCGCTAAGGCTCCCTACCTTTAGAATTAAAATTGAAATTTTCTACCAAACCGAGCCAACTCAAAGCCTTAAATCAAGCTCTATTATTCCATAAATAATATCACAGCAGTTCTTACATAATAGAAATAATGAATTTCCAAATAACCCCCTTTTTGGGATGTTACAGTTCTACCCCCCTTAAAACTAAATTTCGTCCCCGAAATTACCTAACTAGAAAAGGTGAGGGTACTGCTGCCTCATCACATCCTCAGGTTCCCACGTAGCTTCCTCTGTACCATGGTTCCGCCACAGTACCTTCACCAGGGGCACTGACTTCTTACGTAGAACCTTCACATCTCGGTCTAAGATCTGAACTGGTTCCTCTTCAAACGATAAATCTGAATTCACCTCGATTTCTGTTACTGGTACTACGTGCGATGGGTCTGACCGATATCATCTCAGCATTGATACGTGAAAGACATCATGGATCTGGTTTAGTTCAGCTGGTAACTCAAGCTGATAAGCTACCGGTCCTACTCGCTTAATCACCGTATAGGGTCCAATGAACCTTGGGCTTAGCTTCCCTTTCCGGCCAAATCTCAACACCTTCTTCCAAGGTGACACCTTCAGAAAAACCTTGTCTCCTACCGCATACTCCATTTCCTTACGCTTAAGATCAGCATAGGATTTCTGCCTATCCGATGCTTCCTTAAGACGAGACCGAATCACCTTGACTTTATCCTCCGTCTCTCGCTACTAACTCGGACCCAAAATCGCCGCTTCACCCAATTCCGCCCAAAGCATGTCGAGTACGACATTTCCGTCCATATAGTGCCTCATCACGGAGCCATCTGATGCTCGCTTGATAACTATTGTTATAAGCGAATTCTGCTAACGGTAGAAATTCCTCCCAACTACCCCGAAAATCCAAGACACATCCTCTTAACATATCCTCCAAAATCTGTATCACTCTTTCCGATTGTCCATCGATCGTGGATAGAAAGCGGCACTAAAATCCAACCGCGCGCCCATAGCTTGATGCAAGGCTTTCCAAAACCTTGATGTGAACCGGGATCCCTATCTCGAGATGATTGATGTTGGAACACCATGCAATCTTACTATCTCCGAGGCGTGCATTTAGCTTAGCTAGCTTCAAGAGAGAAATCCATCCTCACCGGGTATGAAGTGAGCCGACTTAGTTAAACGGTCTACTATTACCCAAATCGTCTTTCTTCTTGCCGGGCGTGAGGGTAGCCCACTAACGAAATCCATAGTGATCCGCTCCCACTTCCATTGGGGAATCTTCACCGGCCAAGCAACAACCACGGCGGCGGTGATGTTCAGCCTTGACCTGTTGACAAGTCAGACACCTGCCAACAAACTCTGTTACTTCACGTTTTAACCCGGGCCACCAGAATTGCTCCTTGAGATCCCTATACATCTTGCTGCCTCCAGGATGCATAGCGTAAGGGCTGCTATGTGCATCCTGGAGAATTTTCTGCCTTAACTCCACATCCTTTGGCATACAAGCCCGCCCTTGAAAGCATAATACTCCATCCATAGACAGTTGTATCCTTCCAATCCACCATTCGAACTTGTACCCTCTTAGCATTCAACCCTTCATCCACTAACTGTTTGTCCCTAACCTCCTCGATCCATGTTGGCTTAACTTGAAGTTCCGCTAAGAGACTTCCATCACCATATAGACTTAACCGAGCAAACATTGCTCTTAAGTCCGTCACAACCTTTCGACTCAACGCGTCTGCTACCACGTTGGCCTTGCCCGGATGATACTCGATGGAACAATCATAGTCCTTCAAAAGTTCGATCCATCGACGCTGTCTCAAGTTTAGATCCTTCTGAGTTAAGAGATATCTCAAACTCTTGTGATCCGTATAAACTATCGACTTCTCCCCATAAAGATAGTGTCTCCATATTTTCAGAGCGAAGACAACTGCTGCTAACTCTAAGTCGTGCGTTGGATAGCTCAGTTCATGTGGCCTTAATCGCCGTGAGGCATAGGCTACTACCTTCCTCTCAGACATCGACACATCCCAAACCAAGTATGGGACGCATCACAATAAACGGTGAACAACCTCCCCGCTTACAGTCGCACCAAATCTCGAGCTTAGTCAAAATTTTCCTTAGCTTATTGAAGCTTTCCTGCTGCTTCTCTGACCATACAAATGGGACTCCTTTTCTTAGTAGCTTCGTCAACGGTGCTGCGATCAGAGAGAATCCTTCTACAAATCTCCGATAGTACCCCGCTAGCCCCGTAAAACTTCGAATTTCCGCCACCGACCTAGGCGGTTTCCAATCCAATACCGCTTCAATCTTGCGAGGTCCACTCTAATCCCTTCCGCCGACACTACGTGACCTAGAAAGCTACTTCCCTTATGCCAAAATTCGCACTTATCGAATTTGGCATATAAATCGCTTCTCCCTTAGTACTTGCAACACTATTCGCAAATGCTTGTCATGCTCTTCCTCCGTCCTAGAGTAAACCAAGATGTCGTCAATGAATACCACGACGAATTGGTCTAGGTACTGGCTGAAATACTCTGTTTCATCAAGTCCATAAATGCCGCCGCGCGTTGGTCAACCCGAATGGCATTACCGAAACTCGTAATGTCCATACCGAGTTCTGAATGCCGTCTTGTGGACATCAACTTCCTTCACCTTTAGTTGATGGTAGCCCGACCTAAGGTCTATCTTTGAAAACACCGCGGCACCCTTCAGTTGGTCAAACAAGTCATCGATCCGAGGCAACAGATACTTGTTCTTGATCGTTAACTTGTTCAACTAGCGGTAGTCGATGCACATTCGCATGGACCCGTCCTTCTTCTTGACAAATAGCACAGGTGCTCCCCACGGGGATATGCTTGGTCGAATAAACCCTCTATCCAAGAGCTCCTGAATTTGGGCCTTCAGCTCCACCAATTCCTTTGGTGCCATTCGGTATGGTGCTCTAGACACAGGTGCCGTTCCGGGTAGCAAATCAATACCGAATTCAACTTCCCGATCTGGAGGCAGACCCGAAAGTTCTTCTGGGAATACATCAGCAAATTCCCCAACCGTTCGAACCTTTCCAACTACTGACTCCTTAGCTTCCAAAGCACATATTCGAACCAAGTATGCCTCGCAACCTTTCTTGACCATTCTTTCGGCCTTCAAGGCCGACACCACATTGGATAGGTAATTCCTTCTATCACCTATCATAACCACTTCATCACCCTCAGCCGTCTTAAGCACCATGCGCTTAGCCGCGCAATCCAAATTCGCCGATACTTAACCAACCACCCATTCCAAGGATCAAATCGAACTCTCCGAAAGGTAGTTCCATCAGATCGGCTACAAATACGACCCCTTGGAGTTCTAGGGGTACATCTCTATAAAGTTTGTCTACTACTACAGAGTGTCCTAGGGGGCTTAGCACAGTCATCTTCCTAAGAGTAGTCTCAGAGTCTAGGTCCATAGTTCCTACCACACTACTAGCAATGTACGAGTGCGTCGAACCCACATCAATTAATGCAACATAAGGTAAACCAAATATTAAGAACGTACCGGTTATGACGTCCGGTGCGTCTCCCTCCTCGCGACGCCTCGCTGCATAGACTAAGCCAGGCTGCCTAGCCTCTGTGTTACCGATCCTCTGCCCTGAGTTCCACGACCTCTATTCGGACCATTTCCTCCTCGACCATTCCCGCGACCCTCCGTGGTCCCATATTTGCTTTGAGTACTGTTACGCCTTCTTCCGGCTGATTCTTAGTCGCTTTTTGAGGACAGTCCCTTACCCGATGCTCCAAAGACCCACACTCAAAACAACCTTTGTTACCGGACCAACAACCTCCCCAATGGGTTTTTCCACAGCGGTTGCACTGAGTCGGCCTTTGATTAGTAGCCGTGGGCTTTCCTTCCTGATTCGGCCCACTCTGCCTCGCCCGCTTCTGAGCATTAGTGCTACCCGATCCAGCTAACCCAAATCCTCTTTTCTGGTTATTCTTACTATAGTTTTGCCTTACAGCCTCCTTAACCCCTTCGGCCACCTTGGCCTTCTCCACAAGAGATGAGAACTCACGAACTCTCGCATGGGGCAATTAGTAATCTCGGATCATCTCTCGAGCCCGTCCTCAAAGCGGACCACGGCGCTCATGTTCGGTGGCTACGATTCCTCCGCATACCTACTCACTTTTTAAAAACTCCGCCTCATACTCGGCCACCGACTTAGTTCCTTGCACTAGACCTAGGAAGGCTTTCCTTTGAGCATCAGTGTAACTAGTGCCCACATACTTCTTCTGAAAGGCCGTTTTAAAGTAGCCCCACGTAAGATCATCAGCCGCGGCTCCATCCCGAACATCGGCCACCCACCACCGGCACGCTTCATCCTTTGTAGCGACACACGCCTTTTCACTTCTCCTCCTCGGTCCAGTCGAGATCATCCATGACCCTTTCCGTAGATTCCACCAATATTCTCATGGGCCTTTGGTGCCACTCCGAGACACCACGGAATACCTCGCCCGGATTAGGCCGACTCGCTCGGGAGCAGACTCCGAGCTCCCAAATTCCACCAGCCCCACCACCATCTCCAAAACTCGCAGAAACGACTTGCGACACACACCCACCACCGGTCCCGGTCCTCGCCCTCACTCAAAGTAGGAGGTGGTGGTGGCGGTGGTACCTCGCTTTCCGAACCTTGACTGACTGACGGGTTCGGACACCGTCATCCTACCCCTACCGCGTCCCACGGCGTCCCACGTCCTCTAGAACTCATTCTATCTATCATGCGCTTTTTACTGATTAAGAGAATTTTATGTGTTAGCATTTGTTTCACTTTCTTATTCACGAAGAAATTTTATGAACACAATTTAATTAGGGATTCTTTCAAGCAAACAAGGTTTCAGCTCTTCTATCCTAGTTCACACAAAGTGTTCATGCATCCATTCCTTAATGCTTTCCATACCTATTCACTCTTCTGGACATTTCGCCCATTTCTAACCTGTGGGTATTTTCATCATTTTCCTACATGGGGTATTTTTTCGTAATAAAAGAAATTTTAAAACTTTAGTAAAGTAGGTCATTTTGAAATTCCCAAAACGGAGGATATTTATGAAAATTTGTAAAATTGATTCGCTTTTAAAACCGGGGGTATTTTGGTAATTTTGTCAATCGAGGCAATTTTGTCATTTTGATAAATCGTGGATATTTTCGATAGGTTGTAAAACTTTGAGGGTCCTTTTTGAAAGTTTTCCTTTTCAAATAGTGATGTTGGTAAAGTTCTCCAAAGATCGTGGTCATTTCTTAAATTTTCACAAATTGAGGCGTTGCTGTAATTTTCTAAAACCAAAATATTTCAAAGGTTGATTTTCAAAACTAAGTTGTTGGATATTTGTAAAGCAAATTGAAATTTTTGAGCAAAACCATTGAACTGATATTTTATGAGTCGTGGCATTTTAGTAATTTTACCCTAAGGGCATTTTTGTAATTTTCCACACATTTGAGTTTTTCAAGAAAACCTTGTAAAAATGATGTCCTCAGATTTAAAAAGAGTCATTGTAAAAATTTGAAACATTAGGGTTGTTGTTGTTTCGTTCTTTTTGAAAACATGGCTAGTTCCTTTTCTGGTTTTAGTCATTAGGTTTAGCCTATGACCGAGCCATCTTGATCGTGGGTGAACCAAGGCTACGCACTGTGCAGGATTCGAGTGAAGAGGAGGTGGGTCACGCGGACCGCTTAAATACCAAGCTCTCACCGAACCTTTCTAGACATGCGCACAAAGGTTGCCACACCACCGAGCCCTCGAGTTAGGGTGAGCAGAACCGAGGCTACGCACTGGTAGGATACTGCGAAGAGGAGGTGAGTCACACTGATCGCTTAAATACCGTGCTCTTCCGGATTCAATCCTCGACATGCGTCATGTGGGTTACCACACCTAGCTCACCGCTAAGTCATAGATTGGTTTAGTTCTTTAATGTCTTATGTTTGGTTCATGTGTTTGAGTAATCTAATCCTAGGGTTCAAGTCCTATAAGTCTATCTACGCCCATACTTCCCACCCTTCTACGAATATAATTCATCAAGAGGTTCGAAGTACTTACCCGGCGGATCGGTCACGAGACTCGGGCCATGCTGTCCAAAATCCAAAAATCATTTTATAAGGCCTTCTAAAACATTTTTGGGCCTTGGGCCCCCACAGCCGAGCTTTGAACTGGGCTCTGATACCAATTTTGTAACAACCCAAACCCGGCCCAAACATTATGGCCGAATCTGGTTCGTTACAGGAAAAATATTCTTGAAAAGCCTTTTTCAAAACCAACTTAAGTTTTTAAAAATTCTTCATTTTAGTGGGCTTGCCATTCCGTACTTAGATTTTTAATTTGAAAATTTGGTTAAGTCAAGTTAATATAAAATTATAAGTGTGCCCGATGGCTTGATAAAAACGTTCACAAATTTAGCTTAGAAAACCTTTATAACTCATTTCATAAAGAGATAGTTGAAGCAATTATTCAAGCATAAAAAAAAAAAAGATACTAGGAGGCCTTATTACATTCGAAATAAAATTAAAATCCACAATCCAATAATAAATGAATTGAATTTCATAGTCCATTAAAATTTAAATCCGCTGCATGGCCACCTCGAGTCAACCCGGCTCCACATCCGCTATCTACTCGTTACCTGAAAAATGTAAGGAGAAGGTGAGTCACCAAGACTCAGTATGTAACCCTTCCCCCGGTTTAAACATATTCATACACATCATATAACAAATTAATATGCAAGACATCATGTGTCCCAACCTAGCCACCATATACGCCTTTGTCTACCCGTTGTGGTACCAAACCACCGGGTGGTGCCAAACCATTGGTGACATATAGTCACGATGTGCTACCAAAGCACCGGTGTCCGTAGACACAATTCGGGTGATGGGGCCAACCCATCGTGTGATACCAAATCACCGCGCACGATCCCATATCTCAAGTGGGGCCAACCCACGGTGGTATTAACCACGGGGACAAGTCGCTATGAGGTACCAAACCTCTGAGGTGCCAAACCTCTGTGACCGTAGTCACGCGGTGTGTTACCAAAACACTCGGTGCCCGTCGTCGCACGAATTTATCGCCCCTCCACTCAATCAACCCACATAGGCAATAATCATACACAGATTTATCAAATGTATTATCACAACATGCTTCCCAAAAGCATCAAATAGCAAATCATATGCACAGTACTTACTTGGTTACCCCAGTATACCGTTATGGTATTCAAGCCATTGCTACATACATCAAATTAGCAATCACATTACTTAGCACAGCTTTAATAAGTTAAATGGTGTGTATGTACACACTGTTACCACGATAGTCTTAAATCCCAAGATAATCAATCGGCCACACTCTAAGTCCTTGCCCCTATATTCGGCCCAACTATCAAGGTTAGTGTTATGGACCATTCGGCCAAACCAAATAATTTAAAGGGTCATACTTTGTACCCGAATCCTTACCCAAATCACTTTGAGTACTAGCCTTAGCGTCCGAATCGCGAATCTGGTTTATAACTACACTTGGTCAATTAATAACACTAATAACCATAGCCTTCGGCTTTTAAACACCAATATAAGCCTTACCTATACTTACCAAATTCCGTTTGTCGTGAATGCAAGATCTCGATCTCACCGCTTTGAGATCCCGAGTCCTTGGTGAAATCGGCTTCAATAGAAAGGTTAGCCAACCATTAGTACTTGCCAACTTTCGGATTTTCCTTAAACCCAAATCGGCCAACATTAGAGATACGGGAAAAATGACATTCGGCTATAGCCACTCACCTTTACTTAATCACCCGCCAACAGTTCACTTGAAGAGGTCCAACCACCTTGATATTCGGCCAAAAGAGGTTCCAAATGAGAGAAGAGGATTTCTGGTTCTACAAGGGAGTATAGGAGAATAGGGGTCTTAGTTTACGAATAAAGGAGCTATGGAGATGTGGAGGATTCGGCCAAGGAGTTTTATGAAAGAAAGAAAATAAAGAGAAAACGAGGAGGAGGAAGAAATTCGACTCATCGAGAAAGTCTAAAAGAAAAACCAAGGTGATGGCTAGGGGTTTATAAAGGATTTCGGCACCCCCCTAGCCTTGCCGTCCACTCCTCCTTGTTCAAGGAGTTCAAAATTTCGTAAACTCTCCAAGTCACTCTTGGCCACATTTCAATTAATTCAAATAATTTGAATTAATCACTTAATAATCCCTTTTAATCAAATAATATCCTTGCTTATCCTATGAAACTATCATATATCTTTTATTATCTAAAGGATTAAGCAAATTAAAACCAATTTAAAGTGCTTAAATTATCCCTTAATAATAATAATAAAAAACCCATTATTATCCAAAATAAAAAGAATTAAAGGAGAGAAAACTCTCCACATGTGCCGCCCATCCATAATGCAAAAAGAGGATCCTTGTGACTCGAACCAAGGCTCTCCCTTCCTCTTGATGTGGCGTCACATGCTAGCTCTTAAGTGGGCTTCTTTTTGCCACTTTACCAAGGGCTTTTTAGTGCCAAATTACTCCCATTTATTCTTATAACACCCACTCGCTAAGGCTCCCTACCTTTAGAATTAAAATTGAAATTTTCTACCAAACCGAGCCAACTCAAAGCCTTAAATCAAGCTCTATTATTCCATAAATAATATCACAAAGAGCCTTACATAATAGAAATAATGAATTTCCAAATAACCCCCTTTTTGGGATGTTACAGAGATTTTTTTAAAAGTATATTATTATATTATATTATATTATTATATTATTATATTATTATATTATTATAATATTATATTATATAATAATCCAAAGAAAAAAAAAAGGGAATAGAAACAGAAACAAAACCAAGCAGAGAGCATGGGAAGGAAAGAAAGAAGAAGAGAAGAGAAAGAAGAAAAAGGGGGAAAATTGGAAAATTTCCAAAATTAGCTAAATAAAAAGGGAATTAAATTGAAATATCTGGAGAATTCTCTTCAATTCTCTTCATTTTCTTCAACTGAAAAACAGTCATGGAAGAGAGTTCAAGTTGGTTTTCATACTCAAGCTTCATGTAAGTTTAATACTTGCTTTCTCCTTGAAATTTCTATGTTTTTGGACTTTCTACAATTGAGTCCAACTTATTAATTCATTAGTTTATGATTCTATGGTTAATTTTAAAATTTGATGTGGATTAGTGCTAAAAGAATATGATGAATAAATATTGATTTGAAGCTTTAATTTTGTTATATGATGATTTTATCAAGTGAAATTGATGGAAATTGGTTTTAGGACCTAATTGTGAAATAGCTGAAATTAAGGCCTAGTGTTAAAATTCTGATTTTCAAAAGTTATGAAGTAGTTTAAAATGATAGAGAAAAGTATTAAATGAGAAAATTAGCTTAATTGAGGGGTTAATTGAGCAAGGATTGAATTGTATGAATTGTGGAATTAGGGACAAAATAGAAATCAACATGTTACACTAAAGCAGTTTTGGACAGCAGCAGTTGTCTAACTTCGAAAAATCACCAAAAATTGTATAAATAGAATTAGAAGTTGAGTGAGATATGGAATTAAATCTTATTGAGTATATTTTCATATAAAATAAATAGAGAAAGCAAAGGAAGTCTACATTTTGAGATATTTAAGTTTTTGTAAGACTGGTTTAGAATAACTTCGTGATCCCCTGTTCTTATTTTAGAAATTCACTAAGAATTGTATAAAAATAATTTGGGAACATATTTTATATGGTTAGATTCCTTAATGAGTATAATTTTATAAGAAATAAACCATAACATCATATGAATTCTATATAAAAAGATAATTAATTGTTAGTGAAGAAGGTTCGGAACTGCCAGACAGCAGAACAGGGGTGACTTTAAAGAATAAACTGTACTAATTGGCTAAATAAAAAATTCTGAAAATTTTATGGCAAGAAGATATGTTAGTCTAGTTTCAGGAAAAATTAACGGTTCTTCATTTGGCATTCTGTAGCTCCGGAAATAAATAATTTAGTGACTATAACTCAAATGGACAGTTTTAAATCTACTTATGAGTAATTAATGAAATTATTGATAATGTTACTTATAGCATGTTATATACATTAAGGAAGTGGAATGGAGAGGAGGAGGAGGAAAATATGTATGAATATTTAAGTAGTATGGCTAAATTGAAATGTTTTAGGCTCAGAGACTAAATTGAATAAAAGTAAAATTTTGTGATTAATTTTGTAAAAATGTGGAAATAACCAATTTGCATGAAATGGATTATTTTATTATTTAAAATTGCAAAATTGAATGAAATTATTAATTTAGATTAAGATCAACTGAAAAATCAATGAAAATAAAAAATTTCCAAAGTGCCCCTGAATCTTGATATTTCTGCAAATTTAACCAGGTAAGTTCGTGTAACTTAATTATGTGATATAAGGAAATATAAGTTGATGGTACGTGAAATATTGATATGATGAATTAACTGTTTTATGTTTATGAAGAAACGGCAAGTGAATGATATTTATCATGACATGAAAATATGTGAATATCTTTAATATGTTAATACAAGGTAATTAAGTATGATGAAACGAGTAATAAATTCAAGTAAGACATGATGAGAAAAATGAATATCTTTAAGGGGCCATATGTTTGATTTTGATTGGTTTTAAATATAAATATTGAATTAAAATAAAATGTCTGATAAATAAATTTGTAATTCCGGTAATGCCTCGTACCCTATTCCGGCGTTGAATACAGGTAAGGGGTGTTACAACATCTTTTTCAAATCATTATACATTTTATTACTCCCCGGATGAACAAACATAATATCACCATGAGCTTCGTGTAAAATCTTCTATATAAGTTTTGAGTTCTTTGGATTACATACTTTGCCTTTAAATAACAGGTAGTCATCAGGTCTAATCTGAATTTCTTAATCAGAAGTTGATTTACACTGTACCCGTTTAGCTTGTAGCTCACTATCACTTTCCTGAGCTTCACAAATTTACTGTAGAAATGTCGGCTTAACTTTTAACTTAGCTATGATTGAGCCATCATCAAACAATGATAGTCAAGTATTCATTGCTTGCAAGGTAAACATAGACTTTCTACTCAAATCATCTTCAACCACATTTGCTTTTCTTGGATGATAGTCACTTGCAACCACATCTGCAACCACAAATTCAAGCCACGTGCACTGTCTTAGATTCAAATCTTTTTGCGACATTAAATACTTTAAGCTTTTATAATCGGTGAATATATGACATTTTTCACCAAACAAGTAGTGTCGCCAAATTTTCAAAGCAATTACAATAGCTGCTAATTCAAGATCATGTATCGGGTAATTCTTTTCATGTGGCTTTAGCTATCTTGAAGCATAGGCTATTACTTTACCTTCTTGCATCAAAACACAGCCTATACCTTTGAATAATGCGTCACTATTAATTACAAATTCCTTACCTGATTCAAGTTGAACTAGAACTGGTGCTTCAGTCAACAAGGCTTTCAATCGGTCAAAACATTGTTGACATTTATCAGTCCACTCAAATTTTACATCATTTTGCAATAGTTGTGTCTTTGGCGAAACTATCATCGAGAACCCTTTCACAAACCTCCGATAGTAACCAGCTAATCCCAAAAAACTTATGACTTCTGATACATTTCTCGGTGGTTTCCAATTAACAATAGCTGAAATTTTATTTGGGTTAACTCTGATGCCTTCAGCCTATACTATATTTCCCAGAAAACCAACTTTCCGAAGCCAAAATTCACATTTGCTAAATTGAGCATACAATTGTTTTTCACGCAGAGTTTGCAAAACAATTCTCAATTGATCAGCATGTTCATTTTCATCTCAGGAATATACCAAAATATCATCAATGAATACAAAAAAAAAATCTATCTAGATATAGTCTTAAAATTCTATTCATGAAATCCATAAATACTGCAAGTGCATTTGTCAAGCTAAACGACATCACCCGAAATTCGTAATTCCCATACTAGGTTCTGAAGGTTTTTTCGGTACATCCGAGTCTTTCACTCATAACTGATAATAGCCAGAATGAAGATCAATCTTTGAAGATACTGTAACACCTTTTAACTTGACAAATGAAGTCATCAATGCAAGGAAGTGGATATTTATTCTTGATTGTAACCTTATTGAGTTGCTGGTAATCAATACATAGCCACAGGGATCCATCTTTTTTCTTGACAAACAGAACTGGCGCTCCCCAAGGTGAGAAACTAGGTCGAGCAAAGCTTCTATCAGTTAGTTCTTATAACTGCACTTTTAACTCTTTTAATTCAGTAGGAGCCATGCTGTAAGATACTATAGATATCGATGTTGTCCTCGGACCAAGATCTATAGAAAATTCTACTTTTTTGACTGGTGGTAATCCGGGTAACTCTTCTGGAAATACATCCGGATACTTACAGACTACTGGGACTGACTTAATCTTTGACTCAAATACTTTAGTATCCAACACATAGGCAAGATAAGCATCATAACCCTTTTTGACATATTTCTATACTTACATGGTTGATATCACATTAGACAACCCATTTAAATTATTAGGTTCAGTACAAATCATTTCACCATTCAGACATTTCAACACAATATACTTTTGTTTAAAATTTACCACGGCCTCATGCTGAGTTAACTAGTCCTTGCCTAAAATTACATTAAATTCAACAAATGGCAATAACATTAAATTAGTCGAAAAATAGAAACCCCGTATCATTAACTGACAATTCTTACAACTTTTATCTACCATCAAATACTAGCCCAGGCTTTCGATACTTTAACCACAAATTCAATGGAATCGACAGGTAAATTTTTATTAGACACTAAATTCCTACAAATGTATGAATATGTCGAACCAGGATTAATTAAAGCAATTATATCTTTATCAAAAAGAGAAAAGTACCTATAATAACATCAGGTGTAGAGGTATCCTCACGTGCACGAATAGCATATGTCATTACCGGTGCTCGTGCTTCAGATTTAACAGTTAAATCTTTTGTCGTACCTCAACTTCCACTCATATTGTTAGGGTTTCGAGGTGGTTTACCTCTTGTAGTAGAGTTACTTGGTTTTTTTAGCCTGTACAATATCTTTCTCAGGCTTTTACGAGCAGTTTCTTAGATAGGGGTCAAGAGAACCACATCGAAAACATGTTTCGCTTCTCATACGACACTCACCAAAATGGAATTTGTTACAGTGTTTACACATAGGTTTAGTGTTTTTGACACTGCCTACACTCACTACAGATGTAGCTTGAGATCTCAGATTAGAGCGTTGAATCCTTTTGTCTCTCCTAGAATACCCCATAGAAGTGGTAAAACGATCATGGTATTTCTTTGATTTCCTTGAAACTGACTTTTTTGATTTTCCTGTAAATCTTTTACTTGTAGTTTTGGCTTCCATCTCAGGTTGTCCCTTTTCCTTACTCAGTTCTTTAGCTTTATGGGCTCGGCCGACCAGTACCATAAATTCTTTTAATTCCAGAATCCTAACTAACAACTTTATGTCTTCATTTAAACCCTCTTCAAACTGCTTGCACATTGTGATTTCAGTTTGACAAACTCTCTTTCATACTCAGATACTATCATATGCCCCTATTTAAGCTCTAAAAATTCCTTTCGCTTCTGATCAAGGAATGTCTGACTGATATACTTCTTTTTTAATTCAGTTTGAAAAAATGTCCATGTGACCCTTTCCTTCGGTACAACAGAAATTAAGGTGTTCCACCACTGGTAGGCTGGGTCTTATAACAAGGATACATCACATTTTAGACAATCAGTTGGTGTACAAGGCAATTCATCCAAAACTTGATAGTATTTTTTAGCCAGAATTTAGTCCTTTTAAGATCATCTTCGGTTGTTGCTCTGAATTCTTCTGCCCCATATTTACGAATTTTATCCACATGAGGCTTACTAGTTCTAATAAGTTTTGTACCTTATGGCATATTAGGAATCGGTTGAGAGACATGAGGGAGTGAAGGTTATTGTATAGCCGGATTTATTTCTACGAATTCTGTAAACTATTCGTTCATCATTTGGAAGAAGACTTTTTTAGCCTCTCCTCCTCGACCCTCAGATACGGGCCTTCTACTACTTGAAGTTGTTCTTTGAAGTGAAGCTTGAGTATTGCTCTCAGCTTCTTTGGGTTCAGCTCGGTTGGATGACATTACTATATGAAAAGCATATTTAAAATGGTTAAGAAATATCATACTATCACATGTTATGTAATGGCATGTATAGCTAGACTCGTATACGCTATGTTAGTCCAAGAATCGACTAAACCGTAGCTCTGATACCAATAAATGTAACACCCCTAACCCATATCCGTCGCTGGAATAAGGTTACAGAGCATTACTAGAATATACAGAACAACTACAGTCATTTCATTTTATTTAACATTCATGCCAGAAATTATTCATAAAGTCCCGTATATGAGCCTTCAAGATCCAAAACATACATTAGAAACAAGTCGGGACTAAACCAGGTACTTAGAGAATTTTCGCAAAATGTTAAAATTTTTCTAAAGTCCAGGGGATACACGCCCGTGTAGTTAGGCTGTATGGGCATTCGAAATAGGGTACACAGCCGTATCCCAACTTGTGTTCGTACCCATGTAACTGATAAACCGTAAAAGTAACATATTTTAATCCCGCATTTAGCTTACTTTTGGATGATTTATCGCTTGATTCATATAAAAAGGTGCTCTTAATCCTTTCTTTTCATGTCTTATACCCAGGAAAGCACCCGAGGATGAAAAGAACATAAAACGGGCCCAAAACGGAGTAAATGGGCCATATCACGAGATCGACATGGCTTGAACTTAAGCCCACACGGCCGTGCCTCGTTGATCATCTAGAACACGGCTTGACCCCTGATTCACACGGTCGCGCCTCATTAAAGAAATTCGAACACAGCTTAAAGCCTAGTTACACGGGCGTGTGACATGGCCGTGTCCCGGTCGTGGCAATAGACAATTTCACTCGGAAAAGGATACTTAGGGAGAACGAAACGGATTCTAAGAGCCTATATATACCCCCTAAGTACCACCTTGAAAGAGGTGGTCAAGCTAGGCCAAGGAGCCAAGCCGGAAAGGTCAGATTTGTGGGAATTCACTCGAACATAACCAGTTGATCCATCTCAACTCAAGACGGCGGATCTCTCCTTCAATTCCTTCAGGGAGTTTTAGGGATTTCTTATGTTTTGTTTTATCTCTTCTCTTGAGATGTTTTCTTTATTTATTATGAACTAAACCCCTCAGATACCTGAAGGGGATGAAACCTAGATGAATCTTGTTATTGTTTTCTAAACTATAAGATAAATACTTGATTTGTTTTTAGTTATGTGTGCTTAATTCTTGTGTTAATATTTCCGGAATATTGATTCAAGTCAGATGTTCTTAGGTGGTGGAGCAAAAATTCCTGCTTAAGAATAGATCTAGCATAATTAAAGCGGAGTCGTTCACGCGCCTAGAGATAGGGTGACGAGATTTTGCCAGATTAGGGTGAAACATAATATTGGAGTCCAGAGATCGATTTACTGCTTTTCTAGGGGGTTATTAAGTGAGAAAGAGAGTTCCGTTAATTAACCTAGGGTTAGATTTATTCACCTCGAGAGGGGGTTTAATATACCTTAGAGTCTTACGGAGCAAGTCAAGTGAATAAATTGTATGGTTTAGTGTTAGATAACAAGTGAAGTCTAGGTGGATTCTTCCTAAGGGTATCATTTAAATCAACTGAGTTTTTCTAAAAGTTATCTCCCCAATTTAGTTTTTTTTGTCTTTGTGTCTTTAGCTTAGTGGTTAGATAGATTTATATTAAAAACAGCTTCACCTATTTTAGGCTAGATAATAAGAAGAAAGTTAGTATTAGTACTTTTAGTTCCTTTGGGTTCGACAATCCGGTCTTGCCTAAGCTATACTACTGTTCGATAGGTACACTTGCCTTTAATTGTTGTCAGAGTTAGTTTCCAGGTTCGGTCATTCTCTTTATAAATTTTAAAACTCGATAGACACACGATCAAGTTTTTAGTGACGTTGCCGGGGAGCTAAAATATTAAGAAAACTCTATTTTTGTTACTCTAGCCAGTATTTTTTATTTTCATTTTCCGCAATTTATTTTTGTTTTTTTTGTTTTTGCTGAAATTTTTCTTCTTTCTTTTCCTAGCAGGTACCTCTAGTTTATGACTAGAAGGAACCCGAGAGGACCTTTAGTATACGACTGTGATATTGTAGCTACCGCTCGAAGGAATCACAGAGAAATCAGCCGAGGCCTACATTACATAGAAGAAGGCAGATCCAATCCTACTGAAGGGATGGACGAGATTAATCCACAACCACATGATGTGGGAGAAAACAATGCTCCACGTACCATGTTTGATTATGCTAAACCGCATTTAACAGAAGCGAAATCAAGTATTGTTAGGCCTGCTATAGCTGCTAATAATTTTGAATTAAAGCCTAACACAATACAAATGATTCAACAATTTGTTGAATTTGATGGTTTGCAGGACAAAGATGCAAACACTCATATAGCTAATTTCTTAGAGTTCTGTGATACATTCAAAATTAATGGCGTTTCTGATCATGCCATACGTCTTCGGTTATTTCCCTTTTCATCAAGGAATAAAGCTAAACAGTAATTAAACTCGTTACCATGAGGGTCAATCACTACATGGGAGTAAATGACCGAAATTTTTTTATTGAAATATTTCCCACCGACCAAAACGGCCAAACTACGGAATGATATCTCTTCTTTTATGCAGATGGATTTAGAAACATTATACGACGCATGGGAGAGATATAAGGATCTCTTGAGAAGGTGTCCACACTATGGTTTACCCTTGTGGCTTCAAGTCTAAACTTTTTATAATGGTGTAAACCCCTCAACGAGGCAACTAATCGATTTAGCCGTTGGTGGAACCCTGAACAACAAAACTCCTGAAGCAGCATACGATTTTATTGAAGAGATGTCACTGAATAACTATCAGTGGTAAGTGACCAGGACAAAACCGACAAAATCAACTCGAGTCTACAACCTCAACACAGTAACCATGCTATCAACACAGATGGAGATGATGAATGAAAAGATTGATAGTTTGTGTTCTTCGCAGGCACATCCAATAATGCAGTGCGACGCAAGTGGAACTGTGGTGAATCCTGAGTACCCACCCTACCAAACGGGAGTAGAAAGCGAACAGATGAACTATATAGGTAATAATTTTAGATCCTATAATAACCCTTAAAGTAATAATTATAATCTAGGTTGGAGGAACGACCCAAATTTTTCATGGGGAGGTTAAGGAAATCAAGGAACTCAAAGACAACAACCTCCTCAAAATTTCTAAAATCAGCCATATCCGCAAGAGAAGAAGCCAAACCTTGAAGAGATGCTGACAAAATTCATGGCAGCCACAGAAAATCGTCTCCAAGATACTAAGAAAACACTTAAAAGTCAACAAACATCAGTTGAAGAGACCAAGAACCAGGTTGGAGAACTCACTGAGTCAATCGGGGAACTCACTAAGTCAGTTGGACTACTTACTGAAATGGTTTGTGAAATACGGATAGAGATTTTTTCTAAAGAAATAGAACAAGTAAAGGCAGTAACACTAAGAAGTAGAAAGGAGTTAGTCGAATGAAAGAAATAACTACTACACGAAGATAACAAAGCAAAGGATGAGGGGGTTGTGGACGTAACTCCAGTACGCAAAGAAAATAAACCATCAGTTCCATATCCAGCACAATTGAAGAAGGAACGATTAGATGCCCAATACGGTAAGTTTCTTGAACTTTTTAAACAAATACATATTAACTTACCTTTTGTTGAAGCCATTTCACGATGCTTGACGACGTGTTTATAAAATTCTTAAAGGAACTCCTGACGAATAAAAGGAAGCTTGAAGAAGTATCGACAGTAGAACTTAATGAAGAATGTTCAGCCATCCTCCAAAACAAGTTACCAACCAAATTAAACGACCCAAGAAGTTTTACTATTCCTTGTCTAATTGGTAGCTTAAATATTAAGAAAGCATTAGCTGATCTAGGTGCCAGTATTAATTTAATGCCTTATAAAATGTTTAAACAATTAGATCTTGGGGAACAAAAACCCACTAGGATGAGTATTCAGTTAGCTGATAGATCTATTAAATATCCTAGAGGAGTTATCGAAGATATCTTGGTGAAAATTGATAAATTTATTTTCCCTATTGATTTTGTTGTGTTAGACATGGATGAAGACATTGACGTTCCCTTAATTTTAAGGCATCCTTTTTTAGCTACTACTAGGGCTATTATCGATGTAGGTGGCGGTAAACTTGCATTAAGGATAGGTGATGAGGAAATTGTTTTTCAAATTTATGATGCCATGTGATATTCTAGAGAACAAGATGATTCCTATTATTTTATTGATACTACTGATCTTATCATTTAAAACTCATTTCAGGAAATCAAACATGATGACATGATGGAACTATGCCTCACTCAAGAAGAGGGGGAAGAGGATGAAGACAACGAGTTGAGCCTGAATACATTAGCATCTACACAAACGAAAGAAGAAAGCATTAAAGTCAATGACGAACTAAAACAAAAACCCTCCATTTATGAATCGCCCAATCTAGAACTGAAACAGATATCGAAACATTTAGAATATGCATTCCTCAGGGACAATTCTACGTTACCGGTAATTATCTCTTCAGAACTAGAACCCAAGGAAAAAGAGGAGTTGATACAGGTACTAAGAGAACATAAAAAAGCCATAGCTTGGAAAATCTCTGACATCAAGGGTATAAGCCCATCATTCTGCACCCACAAAATTTTAATGGAAGAGGAATACAAGCCATGTGTGCAGCCTCAGAGACGCTTAAACCCCAACATGAAAGAAGTAGTCAAAGTCGAGGTAATTAAACTTCTAGATGCAGGAATAATTTATCCTATTTCTGACAGTACTTGGGTAAGTCCTGTACAGGTAGTTCCAAAGAAAGGAGGTATGACCGTGGTACCCAATGAAAGGAATATATTGATCCCTACAAGAACAATTATAGGTTAGAGAGTTTATATAGACTATAGAAAGCTGAACGATGCCCCCAGAAAAGATCACTTCCTTCTACCCTTCATAGATCAAATGTTATAAAGACTATCCGGGCATATGTACTACTGCTTCTTAGACGGACTCTCCGGCTACTTCCAAATCCCAATAGCTCCTGAAGATCAAGAGAAGACAACATTTACATGCTCATACGGTACGTTTGCTTATCGTAGGATGCCATTTGGATTATGTAATGCTCCTGCTACTTTTCAGCTTTACATGTTGGAAATCTTTGACGAACTTGTGGAAGACATTATGGAGGTATTTATGGATGATTTCTCGGTATTCGGTAATTCTTTCCATCTTTGCCTTAAAAATTTAAAACGAGTTCTAATGAGATGTGAGGAAACAAACCTTGTTTTGAATTGGGAAAAATGTCACTTTATGGTTAGAGAAGGAATTGTGTTAGGACACAAGATTTCTATTAAAGGGATTGAGGTAGATAAAGCAAAGATTGAAGCCATAGAAAAATTACCTCCCCCTAGTTCAGTTAAGGCTATTAGAAGCTTTTTAGGACATGCAGGATTCTATAGAAGATTCATTAAAGATTTTTCTAAAATAGCTAAGCCTTTAACAGAATTACTAGAAAAAGATGTTCCTTTCAATTTCAACCAGGAATGTTTAGATGCATTCAATGTCCTTAAGAATAAATTAATAAATGCTCCAATTATAATTGCACCTGATTGGAATTTACCCTTTGAACTAATGTGTGATGCAAGTGATTTTGCAGTAGGTGCAGTTTTGGGACAATGAAGAGACAAGCATTTTTAACCAATTTATTATGCTAGCAGAACTTTAACACCCGTACAAGAGAACTACACCACCACAGAGATAGAATTCTAGCTGTAGTTTTTGCTTTTGACAAATTTAGGCAGTATCTAATATTGTCTAAAGTTTTCGTTTACACTGACCATTCAGCTCTTCGTTATCTTTTAACTAAATTTGATAAAAAACCTTGACTCATATGATAGATTTTACTCTTACAGGAATTTGATTTGGAAATACAAGATAAGAAGAGAGCCGAGAATCTTGTAGCAGATCACCTCTTTAGGCTTGAGAACCCACATATCGAAGAGCTTGATGAAAATGAGATAAACGACTCGTTTCCTGAAGAACAACTCTTCTCCATAACCCATTCGGAGGTACCATGGTTGGTGAACATTGCGAATTATTTAGCTGCTAACATCTTGCCAAAAAGACTAACATATCACCAAAAGAAGTGATTCTTTGCTGATGTGAAAAACTATTTTTGGGAAGATCCCTTTCTTTTCCGCATATGTGCAGATCAGGTATGCGTTACGAAGACAGAAGCAAGTAAAATCCTGGAACATTGCCACTCAGGACCTTCAGGAGGACACTACAGTGGCATTAAGACAGCACATAAAATACTCGAATCAGGTTTTTATTGGCCCACTCTATTCAAAGATGCCAATAGGTATGTTGCTTCGGGTGATAAATGCCAAAGAATAGGTAATATTTCTAAACGTGATGAAATGCCTCAAACATATATGCTATCATGTGAAATATTTGATGTATGGGGTATTGATTTTATGGGACCATTTCCTAGTTCATTTGGAAATAAATACATACTAGTGGCAGTGGATTACATGTCAAAAATGGGTGGAAGCCGAAGCTTTACCTACCAATGATGCTAGAGTAGTAGTTAAGTTTCTCAAGAAACTGTTCTCTCGATTTGGAACACCTAGAGTTATCATTAGTTATAGAGGCACTCGTTTAATACTCAATTTGACAAAGGCTTAAAAAAATATGGAGTTCACCACAGGATAGCTACCCCATATCACCCTCAAACTAGTGGGCAAGTTGAAGTAGCAAACTAGGAACTTAAATGCATCCTAGAAAAAATGGTTGAATCAAGCAGGAAAGATTGGGCACTAAAAGTAGATGATGCCTTATGGGCTTATAGAACATCATTTGAAACCCCTCTAGGGACATCCCCATACAAACTTGTATACGGGAAAAGCTGTCATCTACCATTCGAGTTAGAACACAAAGCTTTTTCGACCACAAAGTTTTTAAATTTCGATCTTAAAACTGCAGGAAAGAAAAGAATGACACAGATGAACGAACTAGACGAATAGAGAGCTGAGGCTTACGAAAACTCAAAACTATTCAATGAGGCAACAAAGCGATGCCATGATGCTCGTTTAAAGAAGTCAAAACAATTCGAAGTAGGGGACTTGGTCCTACTATACAACTCATGGCTTAAATTATTTCCTGGGAAGCTGAAATCAAGATGATTAGGCCCATTTATGATTAAAACAATTTTTCCATACGGCACAATCGAGGTAACTTACCCCACTAAGGGCACATTCAAGGTAAATGGTCACCGACTCAAAATTTATAATGGTGCAGATTTTAAGGATATGAGAGAGGAGCTTCAGCTCCGTGAACCTTCTTTTAGAAATGAAAATAGGGTAAGTCTAGCTTAAGTCTTTAAACGAGCGCTTCTCGGGAGGCAACCCGAGCACTAATTCACTAACATTTTACTTTTAAGCGTCTAACTCCATACCAATGAAGTGCAGGTTTAGGCCACACGGCATTGCACACGGGCGTGCCCGTAGCCGTGTGGAAGCCAGGGAATGAAACACGGGTGTACTCATAGCCGTGCACGACAAGAGTTAAAATTTTCCTAAACACGGGCAGAACACAGCCATGCCCTACGACCGTGTAAAGATACTGACTTGCCAACCACGAGCATAACATGCCCGTGCCTTCCAACCGTACCAACATACTGACTTGTCGAACACGGGTGGAACACGCCCGTGTGAAGAATAACACGGGCGTGCCACTAGACCCACGGCCGTGACAAAACACCTGAACCCACCAAAAAATTTAAAATCACGAAAAACACGGGCGCATTAAAATTAAGCACGGGCATGGCCCCTGCCCGTGCTTCCACCCCTATTTATGCAACTTAACTGCTCATCTTCCCTAAATCAACCCTAAAACCGGTTTCTCAGTATCTTTTCTCCCAAATCCGGCCACACCCACGCTTCCCCCCATCCCCAAAACCCCTCAACCCTTCATTCTCTCCAAAAATCACTCTAAAACATCACCCACACCCTCGCCACCACCGTGCTGCAGAAAGTACACGCCCTCGACACAACCGTGCACCCCTAGAAAATTACACCACCGCTGTGTTCAGCCTGTGTTCCATCGTCTCTCACCACCACAACTCCTGGTTCCGTTCATTACTCCATCTGCTTTCACTAATTATTTGATAAATTTCATAGTATCTTGTTTTGTTTATAATAATCTATTGTTAAATTTTTTTAGTATTAATTATTTTCTTTTAGAATCATCCATTGTGACTTTAGTACTTATTTTAATCTTTCATGGTATCTAGCTTACTTTATGCCTATGAATGTTATTTACTTTCTTGCAAACCAATCTTAATTGTTATGGAGAAAGTTTTACTTTAGATAGAGAATTGGTTGATCATAGTTAGAGAAATCATATTTAGCCTCTAAATATGTCGGGTCTAGATGAAAAATTGGTACAAAATTACTTGAATACTCTTTATTTCAAGGTACAATGTCATCATCACGAGGAAAACGAACCACGGCTATCCCAACTAAGAAAAGAAAGGGACCCGACTCGTCCTCAGCCAGTGCCTCTTTCGAAATACGACACCGTTTCCTCCAATTCTCTCAGGAAGCCCAGGAAGAACGATACAAGGCATTCCGGGAAAGACCTCTGGGCACCGGAAGGTGCATTGACTGGGACGCTGTGGAACAGGTCGGGCTAGCGACTGACATTCGAGCACTCCTCTCGACCGGTTCGTGGGAAAAATTCTTCTCCATCATCTTGCACCACTTTCACCCTACAGATGGTGATGGCAGAATATAATAACCCGAGTACAGTTCAATTCTGGCTTGGGGGCACGGTACATCGATTAAGCATACCGCAATTCAGTACGGCACTTGGACTCTATACAGATGAGTTTATAGAAGAAAATACACTCTCCCAACTAAACCGCCAGTTCCACTGCACCCCTATCAGCTGTTGGCGTAGGTTAGCCACCACCACAGGCGTCTATGACCCCAGTCGCTCCAAGGGCACATCCCTTCCCCCATATCTGAGGTACATTCATGCCATTCTCGCTCACACTATTACGGGTTGACGAGAGAGCACTAGCGTGGTGAATACGCACGACGTCTACTACTTATCGTGCGTGGAAAATGGACACGTTTTTTACCTTACATACTTCATAGCCAGTGCAATTCAGCACCAGACAGAGCCACACCGGAAGGGAATTTTATCGATGGGACCGTACATCACACGATTGGCTCGACACTTTGGTCTTCTCAACACAGACACACAAACCTCTTCACTCACATTGATGGGCCAGATGGTACCTCAGGGCATCCAGATGATGCTACATATGAGGATGATTAAATATCATCATGGGACCGACCCTCCTCAGTACGATTAGCCATCCCCACAAACGAGGAGGACCCGAGGACATTACTGCCGATGTCCTATAACCATCACAGGAGGAACCAAACCTGAGCCAGCGGCCAACCCATGCAGCAGCTTCATTGTCAGATATCTTTGGACGCCTCACCCAGTTCGAGCAGTACTATAGTAGACGTTTTGATAGGATTGAGGCCACCCTCCAGAGATATGCCATCACTTCCATATCTCATCACCGACACCACCACAGGACCCGGCCGATGATGAGGACCTCTGAGTCCTTTTATCTAGTTTTTCTTTTCCTTATTTTAAGTTTTTACTTTTATTTTCCATTTATTTTAATTTCTATTTGTCTTAGTTTGAACTTTTTCTTCATACATTGCAAACTTTTATCATGATTATCATTCACATCTAACCTTTGAGTATTCCTAACATATATTTATTTAATTACGCCTCCGAGATTTCTAACTAATGACTTAGCAGTTTCAATTGCACACTCCATATACACGAACACATCACTAGGAGCAATTCACTACTACACAAGTCATCCGACACCACGACCTCTACCATCCTCCAAGGAAATCATCCATAAATTTAGGAAGCGTCACTTTTTTCCCTCTCTTTTAATTTTATATTAAGTGTCATTATCTATCTTTGTACATTGAGGGCAATGTACATCTTAAGTGTGGGGGGGTGAATAGTCATTATGCCTAACTTTTTTCATTATTTTCAAATCCCTGAGGATAAAAGTGCCTAACTTTTTGCATGATTCTCAAATCCCTGAATTTAGTCTTGTTCTGAAGTAATTTCCTCATATTACTAATTAGGATGAAATTTTTGATGATTTATGGTTTTTATTAATATGTTTTTGAGTAAGTCATTGATAATTGAGCATTGATGATTAACCTAAATCTTTCAAAAAGTTAAATTTTTAGGTTGTTAACCTAAATTTGAATATTACTTTGAAATTTGAAATTTACAAGGATGATGTAAAAAACACCCATAATTTTTGTGAGAATTTGAGCCGTATAGAGCATATATTCTTTTTCTTGCTCACTTTATTGATTCTAAGTGTGCCGACATTGAACTGATATTCTAGAACTTGCCTTGATTATACATGTTGAGACCACAGTTATGATTTGATATACTGAGATGATAAAGGCACCTAGGATTTAACCCACTTACTCCACTAAACAACTTACCTCCACAATTTAACCCCTAGTGAATCCCATTGATCCTAACAACCCTTTTTATTGACTTACCAGCTAATATTAACCCAAAACCCCTTTGTATTTGTTATCACCATTCCTTTTTGACTACCCTTATATCGAGATTTGATTTGATTAGTTACCTAATTATATTTCAGCAGTTGAATTTATCCTTTATTACTTGATTTGTTCTTAAAAAAAATCGAAGTATATTCAGTATTAGTGGTGAGCTTATACATTTAAAGTCGATTTATCAAAAGAAAAAAGCTCGTATTATTAGGATTATTAATTTTCAGTTGATGTAAATAATATCTGAGTATTTTTAGATAGGTACTTGTCAATTCAGTCTCGATTCTAACCTTCTAATTCAGCCTTTATCTACACCTTTAACCCTACCCCCGTTACAACCCTAACAAAGACCTTTTGATCTGTTTATCCTTATTTTACAGTGGTGGAGATTTAATTCTCGGGCAAGCCTATGGGATTAACTTTTCAGGTTTGACTTATGAGTGCTCTTTTTACTGAACCTTAAAACACTTAGAGTGATTTGAGTGAATCTTTTGTGAGGATATCAATCCTTGTCGATTTCGAATTAAAGGTAATTATTTAGATAAGGGGAGACACCTACATTTTTGTGATACAAACGTATGACTTATCTTGATTGAATCTTTAGGACTCTTTTATTTAAATTATCCATGTATAAATTATTTATGAATTATGAAAAAGCATTGTTGATAGGAATTATGAATTATGGAAAGTTCATTTTAATTGTAAGTTGAGAATTTTGCTTGAGGACAAGCAAAAGCTTAAGTGTGGGGGTATTTGATAAACCGTAAAAGTAACATATTTTAATCCCACATTTAGCTTACTTTCGGATGATTTATCCCTTGATTCATATAAAAAGGTGCTCTTAATCCTTTCTTTTCATGTCTTATACCCAGGAAAGCACCTGAGGATGAAAAGAACATAAAACGGGCCCAAAACAGAGTAAATGGGCCATATCACTAAATCAACACGGCCTGAACTTAAGCCCACACGACCGTGCCTCATTGATCTTCTAGAACACGGCCTGACCCCCGATTCACACGGCCGTGCCTCATTAAACAAATCTGAACACGGCTTAAAGACTAGTCACACGGGCATGTGACATGGCCGTGTCCCTGTCATGGCAATAGACAATTTCACTCGGAAAAGGATACTTAGGGAGAAAGAAACGCATTCCAAGAGCATATATATACCCCCTAAGTACAACCTTGAAAGACGCGGTCAAGCTAGGCCAAGGAGCCAAGCCAAAAATGTCAGATTTGTGGGAATTCACTCGAAGATAGCCAGTTGATCCATCTCAAGAAGCCGAAATTCTACTCAAGATGGCAGATCTCTCCTTCAATTCCTTTAGGGAGTTTTAGGGATTTCTTATGTTTTGTTTTATCTTTTCTCTTGAGATGTTTTCTTTATTTATTATGAACTAAACCCCTCAGATACCTAAAGGGGATGAAACCTAGATGAATCTTGTTATTGTTTTCTGAACTATAAGATAAATACTTGATTTTTCTTAATTATGTGTGCTTAATTCTCGTGTTAATATTTTCGGAATATTGATTCAAGTCAGATGTTCTTAGATGCTGAAGCAAAAGTCCCTGCTTAAGAATAGATCTAGCATAATTAAAGCGGAGTCATTCGCGCGCCTAGAGATAAGGTGACGAGATTTTGCCAGATTAGGGTGAAACCTAATATGGGAGTCCATAGATCAATCTACTACTATTCTAGGGGGTTATTAAGTAAGATAGAGATTTCTGTTAATCAACCTAAGGTTAGACGTTATTCGCCTCGAGAGGGGGTTTAATATACGTTAGGGAGTCTTACAGATCAAGTCAAGTGAATAAATCGTATGGTTCAGTGTTAGATAACAAGTGAAATCTAGGTGGATTCTTCCTAAGGGTATCATTTAAATCAACTAATTTTTTCTAAAAGTTATCTCCCCAATTTAGTCTTTTTGTCTTTGTGTCTTTAGCTTAGTGGTTAGATAGATTTAGATTAAAAACAACTTCACCTAGTTTAGGCTAGATAATAAGAAGAAAGTTAGTATTAGTACTTTTAGTTCCTTTGGGTTCGACAATCCGGTCTTACCTAAGCTATACTACTGTTCGATAGGTACACTTGCCTTTAATCATTGTCAGAGTTAGTTTCCAGGTTCGATCATTCTCTTTATAAATTTTAAAACTCGATAGACACACGATTTGTAACTCTTTGACTTAGGTCACACGGCCAAGCCACACACCAGTGTGCCAGGCCGTGTGATCAATTTTAAGCATCCTGTTTTGAAACTTTAAAGATGTAAGGGACACAGTGTAACACCCCAAACCCGGCCCACAAGTCCTGACCGGATCCGGTATGTCACTGCGGAAAAACATTTAAAAATATTCTTACTTGTGGTGGAACTTGAAAATTTTGTACTTATTCAAAAACCATGTCCATTTAAAAATTATTAAATAATAAAAGCTTGATATAAAATATCCGAATTAAAACCTTAATTTATGTTTTAAGAAATAGTTCGCCGAAAATAAACTGATTTCAAAATAATAATTTAATCGTCATTTTGCTTTAACATAATATAAATACTCAAATAATTTAATTGGGCTTTATTACAATAAAACTTATTCAAATACTTAAAAAATACTGAAAATGATAAATTCTATTAAATAGGAAAACAACTTCTGCATGAAAATCGTCGCATGGCCACCTTTGTATCCACTCCAACCCGGTCCGATCAACATCTCACCTGCGACGTTTGATAAATATTTGGGTGAGTCACATGGACTCAGTGTGTAATTAACCACTGAATTCCACCCACATGTTAACCACATAATAACCCATATATCAGATAGCATATATCATATTCAGATAATATCACATTCTGGGCTTGGCCCATACTCATAACACTTATCAGGTAACAGGGCAATTAGCCACATACTTTCCACATACTGGGCTTAGCCCATTTCTTATTCAAGTCCACATTCACATACTGGGCTTGGCCCATTTCCACATTAGTCCACATATCCATTGGGCTTGGCCCACTTTCACATAAAATTCACATATCAGATATAATTATGCAATAATGAATCCTGACCCAAGCCTAAGGTCCATCCTCTACACACCCTGTATCCAAATTTACCACACACACCGGGATTAATAAATCACCCTCTCCTTTTCACTTCAAAGGCAATCATCGCCGTCCACGTGCAATTAAGCACAACAATCCACAACGCGACCTCAGTCAGCGCCAATCCACGATGTAGCGTAGCTAACACCAAAACCACGATGGGACACATAGTCACTCATCAACCACGATATGGCACATAGCCGATATCAACCACGATGAGGCACCTAGCCACTCATCAAGCCACGCGAACTTAATCGCAATTAATCCACAACGTAACCTCAGTCAACGTCAATCCACGATGTAGCTCAAGGCTAACATCAAACCACTACTCGAAGAACACCCGTACCTTCTTTCATATCCCAGCCATGCATATGCAACATGAAATAGTGCCTTGATAATGCGTGAGTATGTTCATCAACTATATCATTACATATACATATTAATAACCATATCACATTCAGATTGATACTAACCTGATTATCGTCGTACCCCTTAAGGGTATCCATATCACAAGTTTCACTACATTAGTTAGCACATTCATAGCACACATATAGATATCACATACAATCATAAACCCGGAAAACGGTAGGCTAACTACACACCTGATAACGTGAAGAACTACGCTTTCGATCCCGATGCTATCACTAAGCGATACTACGGCTATTTGCCTATAGCTTTCTCCTGCTACTGGCCCACACCCCGGTGGCCAATCCCGAACTGCCGAGATAGATCGTTTCTTAAACTTCGGGATAGGGACCTTCCCTTTCCCCTCTTGACTGGCATCCATGTCCATTAATGATATCTTTAATCAGAACCATCGGTTAAATAGTAATACTTTAATCTAAATATTTTGAATCGAAACTATACTTACTAAATATCCTTACCACAATGATCTGAGTCTCGAAGCTTGCTATACACTTCTGTCGATTTTCCTAAATCACCATAGATAGAATCGGTCAACCATTTATTCCCATAAAGTGGCCTACGGCCGAATATCACAAGTCACTTACCTTGATGACTTCAATTCCCGAAAGGCTCCCCTAAAGTCGGCACTATACGTTGCTTACTCCTAGCGATAAATTTCCCGAATCACCATCCTAGGTGCGGCTACAACCAAGAAATAAAACTAGATCTTCAACCTTTGGCTTTTGAAACAGATTCGGCTAAAATCCTAATTAACAAAGGCACATTCGGCTATTCAAGAAAAATATAATGAATTGGATTGAAAGGAAGAAAAAGAAGGGAAAGTGAGAGATTACAAGAATTTCGGTAATGGTAACAAGGAAGATTCGGCTTTACTAGAAAAAGGAGAACAAAAGAACTTTCTTGGCTTTAAAATTTCGGCAATGGAGAGATCAAGGAAAGAAATAAAAAATAAAAATATGAACTCCCTCCTATTAAAATTCGGCACACATGGAAGAAAGAAAACCAAATTTTCGGCAGCTCTCTCCTTAAAAGCTTCAAGGCCGAATAGCACACCTCAAGAGTCCTACAATCTGCCACCATCTAATCCCTATTAAAACTCTTATTTTATCCCCATATCACCTATTCAAAAACAATTAAAATACTGCCACCCTTATCTTCTATCTTAACTAAATAACTAAATAAATAAAAGAAAAAAAAACAGCATTTATCCAGCCGAATTTAAAAACAAAATTAACTTAATCTTTATCCCAATTGAAGATCCCATGTGCCGTCCACTGCCTTTCCAATCTGCTGCAAAACAAAAATAAAAAAAAAACACCCCTTATGCTGCCATTGAGCTTCGAACCAGCGACCTCCTGGAACCATAAACTGCAGCTAACGTCCCAGCCAATTTGCCAATGCGCTATTTGTGATATGATCCACCCAAAACTTCTTTTAACACCTCCTTCCCTAGCTCCACCTGGTCTTAACGCCAAAAGCCAAAAAAAACCCCATTTGCCTTCCACGCTACTTGAACTCCTGACCTGCTGGAACCCCCCACACGCTACCAGCCACTTTGCTGCTAGCTTCTCTGCGTTATAATCTCCCCACAACTCATATTAAGTCCTCCTTAGCCCCGTCTCACTTGTCTTAGCGCCAAAAGAAAAATAAAATTCCTTTCTTTCTTTGCCACCGATTCGAACCCAAGCCCTTATTGGCGTCCTCCCCAAGCCTTTTAAGCGGCTGCAGCGACCACTTTACTGGGTGATTCTTATGCTAAAAATGCCTACAAAAATTCCCTTAAAGCCTACCTAGCCCAACTCCCATTTTAACGCTAAAAAAAAATAAAAGCCCATCTGCTTCCCATGTTATTCGAACCCCTTCCCCTTGGCACTCCCTTTTCACCTTAGCGCCCAAGCCACTCTGCCAATTCATTTCTTGTGTCCTAAACTTCCACAAAATTCTTTTAAGGCCTTCTTGCCTAGTTTCCCCTTTTTACACTTAAATCCAAATTTTTTTCCAAAGCATTCCCTTATAATTTAAAGGGAACCCTTAAAACATAACCAAACATACTCCAAGCCTACTATCACTCGAATTATGCACGAACGCATAACCCCTAATCTAAGATGTTACAGTTCTACCCTCCTTAAAAATAATTTCGTCCTCGAAATTACTTACTATCGAACAATCGTGCATGCTTAGCTCATCACACTACTCTACTGCTGTGCACTCTGATTTCAATAAAACTAACACATTCCTTAGATAGCAACTCGAGATTCGCATTCAAGATTCCTTACACTTTGCTAGCATACAAACTCGAACTATCTCATAACAATCAAGGCAATAAAGAGATTCTAGGAATAGGGAACATACCTGCTATATCATCTCGCCTCTGAACCTTCAGCACCTCTTCTTGGGGTTCCACGACCTTGACCTCGAGCCCTATCTATCACTTGAGGACATTTCTTAACCAAATGAGCCTTAGACCCACACCGGAAACATACCTTACTGTTACCCCAACACTCTCCTGCGTAAGCTCTCCCACATTGAGCACAAGAACGATTCCGATTCTCAGCAACTAGTTCTGGGGCACTTACAGAATTCTCGATCCTTGGTCTTTTCTGAACATCTCCAAACGATGCTGACGGTCTAAAACTTCTCTTATTCCCGTTCCTACCCTTTTCTCAGTTTTCTCTTACAGTCCTCTTAACTTCTTCAGCTATCCGAGCTTTCTCTACCAAAATGGCAAAGTCTCTTTCTCTGTGCGGAGCAATCAACTCTCGCAACTCTTCTCGCAATCCGTCTTCGAATCGAACACACCTTTCATAATCAGTAGCCACGATTCCTTTGGCGTACTGACTTAACCGCACAAATTCAGCTTCATACTCTGCTACCGACTTACTTCCTTGAACCAAGTTTAGAAACGCCTTTCTCTGCGAGTCTAAGTAGCTAGCTCCAACGTACTTCCCTTCAAACTTAAGCTTAAAGTATTCCCAATCCAGTCGATCTGCCAGAACACCTTGCCTGACAGTGAGCCACCATCGATAAGCTTCGTCTCGGAGTAACGAAACAGTACCTTTCAGCTTTTCCTCAGGAGTACAGTCCAAATCGTCCAAGATTCTTTCGACTGCCTCCAACCAATACTCCGCTACATTCGGAACTACTCCTGACACCCCTCTAAAGATCTCAGCTCCATTCGATCTAAGCCTTTCCTATACTGACTTTCGAGTTCCATTTCCCGCACTAGCTCCTGCCACATGTTCTAACACTTGTAACATGGCCCGCGATACTGCGTCATCTTCTCCTATCTGATCTTGCTCCTTCGCGCCCACTGTTGGCGGCGGCACTTCATTTTCTGACCCATGGCCAGACCCTACCGATTCCGATACCGCCATTCTACCTCTACCGCGTCCACGACGACCACGTCCCCTAGAAATCATCTCTAACGTCACGATTTAATCTGATTAAAAGTTTTATGCATTAGTATTTGTTCCACTATTTAACTGCGAACAATTTTATGAAAAGAATTTCTAGAAGTGGTTCTTTCGATCGAACAAAGTTCCAGTTCAAGTTTACTACTCTAATTCAGAGAGTCACATTCATTCATCAACAAGAACACATTCATTCAGTGGTATCTACCACACACATTTACTATTCGGACATTTCTGCCCGTTTCTACCCTAGGGGTATTTTCGTCATTTGTCCTATAGGGGTATTTTGGTAATAAATCAGGATCAATTTAAAAGTATTTATGAACCAAAGGTATTTCAAAAACTCGGGGAAATCTTGAAAATTTGTTTTCCAAATCAGAGGTGTTTCAAAAATTTCATAAGTCAGGGTTATTTGGGTAATTTTTGGAAGTTAGGGGCATTTCTGTAAATTCTCCAAATCAGAATATCTTGATATTTGTAAAACAGGAGTCTTTGGTATTTTTGTAAAGTAGAAACATTTTAGCAAAAGTCGAGGGTTTTTTTTTTGAAAATCTTAAAAACTAAGGGTATTTTAGTAATTTACAACACATGGGCATTTTAATAATTTTCCCAAATCAAAGTACATTGAATTTTTGCAAAATAGAGTTTTTGGACACCTTGCAAAATAGAAAAATTTATTAAAATCAAGGGTAATATGGTACTTTTAGAAACCAAGGCATTTTCGAAATTCTTCCACCAGGGGTATTTTAGTAATTTGGCAATTCGAAAAATTTTTCGAGAAATTTTCAAAATAGATTTTGTTACAAATCGAAGGGGTAATTTAAGGATTTAAAAACTGAGGTTTTTATATAAAAACAGCTAGTCCCTTTCGGGTTTTAACTCATCGGGTTTAGCCTATGAATAAGTCCTCTTGGTTAGGGTGAACCGTAGCTACGCACTGCAGTAGGATTCGAGTAAAGAGGAGGTGAGTCGCTAGGGATCGCTTAAGTGCCAAGCTCTTCACTCGAATACCAATCCTGACATGCGTACAATGGTTGCCACACCTTAACTCGGTGACTTACTTCACAGGTTTGTTTAATAGTCCTTAAGTCTTATGCATGTGTTTGAGTGCACTAGCCCTAGGGTTCAACAGATCCTAGTTCACTAATCTACGTTCCCTTCATACTTATAGAATTCACAATCATAATTCACTTCAGTAGTTAGAACTACTTACCTGGTGGACTTCAGGTCGGAGGTACAGGTGCCATGCCAGAATAACCTGAAAAATTTTATGAAAGCCCAAATCTTTGAAAAGCCCACAAAAAATGTTTTTGGGCCCAAAACCCTCAAAGTCGAGATTTGAACCGGCTCTGATACCAAACTGTAACACCCCAAACCCGGCCCACAAGTCCTGACCGGATCTGGTATGTCACTGCGAAAAAATGTTTAAAAATATTCTTACTTGTGGTGGAACTTGAAAATTTTGTACTTATTCAAAAACCATGTCCATTTAAAAATTATTAAATAATAAAAGCTTGATATAAAATATCCGAATTAAAACCTTAATTTATGTTTTAAGATATAGTTCGCCGAAAATAAACTGATTTCAAAATAATAATTTAATCGTCATTTTGCTTTAACATAATATAAATACTCAAATAATTTAATTGGGCCTTATTACAATAAAACTTATTCAAATACTTAAAAAATACTGAAAATGATAAATTCTATTAAATAGGAAAACAACTTCTGCATGAAAATCTGCTTCTGCATGCCACCTTTGTATCCACTCCAACCCGGTCCGATCAACATCTCACCTGTGACGTTTGATAAATATTTGGGTGAGTCACACGGACTCAGTGTGTAATTAACCACTGAATTCCACCCACATGTTAACCACATAATAACCCATATATCAGATAGCATATATCATATTCAGATAATATCACATTCTGGGCTTGGCCCATACTCATAACACTTATCAGGTAACAGGGTAATTAGACACATACTTTCCACATACTAGGCTCAGCCCATTTCTTATTCAAGTCCACATTCACATACTGGGCTTGGCCCATTTCCACATTAGTCCACATATCCATTGGGCTTGGCCCACTTTCACATAAAATTCACATATCAGATATAATTATGCAATAATGAATCCCGACCCAAGCCTAAGGTCCATCCTCTACACACCCCCATATCCAGCCTACCACACACCAGGGGATTAATAAATCACCCTCTCCTTTTCACTCCAAAGGCAATCACTACCGTCCACGTGCAATTAAGCACAACAATCCACAACGTGACCTCAGTCAGCGCCAATCCACGATGTAGCCGTAGCTAACACCAAAACCACGATGGGACACATAGTCACTCATCAACCACGATATGGCACATAGCCGATATCAACCACGATGAGGCACCTAGCCACTCATCAAGCCACGCGAACTTAATCGCAATTAATCTACAACGTGAGCTCAGTCAACGTCAATCCACGATGTAGCTCAAGGCTAACATCAAACCACGTACTCGAAGAACACCCGTACCTTCTTTCATATCCTAGCCATGCATATGCAACATGAAATAGTGCCTTGATAATGCTTGAGTATGTTCATCAACTATATCATTACATATACATATTAATAACCATATCACATTCAGATTGATACTAACCTGATTATCGTCGTACCCCTTAAGGGTATCCATATCACAAGTTTCACTGCATTAGTTAGCACATTCATAGCACACATATAGATATCACATACAATCATAAACCCGGAAAACGGTAGGCTAACTACACACCTGATAACGTGAAGAACTACGCTTTCGATCCCGATGCTATCACTAAGCGATACTACGGCTATTTGCCTATAGCTTTCTCCTGCTACTGGCCCATACCCCGGTGGCCAATCCCGAACTGCTGAGACAGATCTTTTCTTAAACTTCGGGTTAGGGACCTTCCCTTTCCCCTCTTGACTAGCATCCATGTCCATTAATGATATCTTTAATCAGAACCATCGGTTAAACAGTAATACTTTAATCTAAATATTTTGAATCGAAACTATACTTACTAAATATCCTTACCACAATAATCTGAGTCTCGAAGCTTGCTATACACTTCTGTCGATTTTCCTAAATCACCATAGATAGAATCGGTCAACCATTTATTCCCATAAAGTGGCCTATGGCGAAATATCACAAGTCACTTACCTTGATGACTTCAATTCCCGAAAGGCTCCCTAAAGTCGGCACTATCGTTGCTTACTCCTAGCGATAAATTTCCGAATCACCCTCCTAGGTGCGGCTACAACCAAGAAATAAAACTAGATCTTCAACCTTCGGCTTTTGAAACAGATTCGGCTAAAATCCTAATTAACAAAGGCACATTCGGCTATTCAAGAAAAATATAATGAATTGGATTGAAAGGAAGAAAAAGAAGGGAAAGTGAGAGATTACAAGAATTTCGGTAATGGTAACAAGGAAGATTCGGCTTTACTAGAAAAAGGAGAACAAAAGAACTTTCTTGGCTTTAAAATTTCGGCAATGGAGAGATCAAGGAAAGAAATAAAAAATAAAAATATGAACTCCCTCCTATTAAAATTCGGCACACATGGAAGAAAGAAAACCAAATTTTCGACAGCTCTCTCCTTAAAAGCTTCAAGGCCGAATAGCACACCTCAAGAGTCCTACAATCTGCCACCATCTAATCCCTATTAAAACTCTTATTTTATCCCCATATCACCTATTCAAAAACAATTAAAATACTGCCACCCTTATCTTCTATCTTAACTAAATAACTAAATAAATAAAAGAAAAAAAACAGCATTTATCCAGCCGAATTTAAAAACAAAATTAACTTAATCTTTATCCAAATTGAAGATCCCATTTGCCGTCCACTGCCTTTCCAATCTGCTGCAAAACAAAAATAAAAATAAAACACCCCTTATGCTGCCATTGAGCTTCGAACCAGCGACCTCCTGGAACCATAAACTGCAGTTAACGTCCCAGCCAATTTGCCAATGCGCTATTTGTGATATGATCCACCCAAAACTTCTTTTAACACCTCCTTCCCTAGCTCCATCTGGCCTTAACGCCAAAAGCCAAAAAAAACCCCATTTGCCTTCCACGCTACTTGAACTCCCGACTGCTTGAACCCCCACACGCCGCCACCACTTTGTTTGCTAGCTTCTGCGTGTTATAATCTCCCACAACTCATATTAAGTCCTCCTTAGCCCCGTCTCACTTGTCTTAGCGCCAAAAGAAAAATAAAATTCCTTTCTTTCTTTGCCACTGATTCGAACCAGTGCCCTTATTGGCGTCCTCCCAAGCGTTTAGCGGCGCTGGCAGCCCTTTTTACTAGGGTGAATCTTATGCTAAAAATGCCTACAAAAATTCCTTTAAAGCCTACCTAGCCCAACTCCCATTTTAACGCTAAAAAAAAAATAAAAGCCCATTTGCTTCCCATGTTATTCGAACCCCTTCCCCCTTGGCACTCCCTTTTCACCTTAGCGCCCAAGCCACTCTGCCAATTCATTTCTTGTGTCCTAAACTTCCACAAAATTCTTTTAAGGCCTTCTTGCCTAGTTTCCCATTTTTACACTTAAATTCAAATTTTTTTCCAAAGCATTCCCTTATAATTTAAAGTTCCCGAAACCCTTAAAACATAACCAAACATACTCCAAGCCTACTATCACTCGAATTATGCACGAATGCATAACCCCTAATCCAAGATGTTACACACAGGCCCACAAAACACGCCTGTGTGAACGAAATAAGGCCATTTCCAAGCCATATTCCTTGCCCATTTGGTTTTCCACCTACGGTAACATTTTAACACATTCAAAAACCAATCCAAGGCATTTAAATTAACCAAAATCAAGTCATAAACATGTCATATATCCTTATTTCTCATCATTCAAGTTTACCATATTAATAAAAACATCTATTTGTTTACTTATACCAACTATACTATCTCATCTCATACATCAATATGCCTATAACTTATCCATCATTCAACCACATCAAACATAACAAACATAAAGAAGCCACACAAATATATACTTAACAAAAGTATGTCCAACTCAAGCTATTCCAATGGCTATTTATAACCAAAACACATATTTGCCATCAATGGCCAATTGAACCTATACATGCCATTATTCAAAAATTTAGTTCGTTACATATACCAAAATGAGCCGAAGGATAGTGTGATGATGCTCCGACCAACTTCCAACTACTTCGAGCTTCTGAATTACTATAAAACAGAAAAAATAATATAGGGTAATCATATTATGCTTAGTAAATTCGTATAATAGGAATTTAACTTACCATTCATTTATATTTAAAGTAAGCATGCAAAATTCATCCAAAGAAAATTTGGCAATTTGCCTAAACACATATAATCTCAAGAAACATGTTAGTCATGTAATTCATTTGAATATCAAGAAACAAGTATGAGATAATAAATCCACCAGAAAAGTTTTATCATATATTATTAGCGGGCATCTCGGTTACACCTGATTAACTAATATTGTTTGCCCTAATGGACTTGATACTTCTATTGAGACTTTAGACATTTCTGTTTTTAATTTCCCCGACTCTACTAATTTTGAATTAATATATGAGTGTGAAGATCCAGGATCAGTCGAGGTATAAATAGGCTTAGAATACAGGAAAAATAAACCTGTCAGCACATAGTGAGCATTGCCTCCTTCCCTGGTTCTGACTACATAAACTCTAGCTGGAGCTCTGGCTTCAGATTGTTGTGTATCTATATCACTGTCTCTACCAACACCTCCTCTCCTCGAAACAGAACCTCCTCTAGACATTCCTCTACCTCTGCCAGTCGATACCGATCTCTGAGATGTGGCAGGTGTACTATTCTGAGTTTTCTGACAAATCATAAAAGTAACACAATTTAATCTCGTGCTTAGCGTGTTTTTGCATGTTTATTTATGTAATTTTGTGAATTCGATGCTTCTAATCCTTTAAATTTGTATTTTCATACTTAGGTGAGCATAGGGAAGCAAAAGGAATGGAAAACGGGCCAAAACTGGATAAAATAGGCCATCTTAAGGATCCACACGGCCAAGCCAAAACCACACAGGTAGGGCACATGCCCATGTGACTCATACGGGCTGGACACACGCTCGTGTACCAGCCCGTGTCGATCGTGATTCACTCAAATTCCCACACGGCCTGCGCACTCTCACACAGGTTGAGCACACGCCCGTGTCCCTGCCGTACCTTACTTTGTTTTCACGCGGAAAAAGCCAATTTTTGGGGTTTCTGAGCCTTCTAAAAGCCTATAATAAATGCCAGATGAAGACTTAAGGGCACAAAGCACGCAGAGTATATCAAAGTAATTACTCGAAGGAAGTCGTTGGAATCATCTCGGAAGCGGATTCACTCCAAGATTGAAGATCTCCATCAAGTTCTTGAGAAGTTTTTGGGTTCTTTATGTCTTGTTGTTTTCTTATTCCTAAGATGTTTTCCTTCTAAGTTATGAACTAAACTCCCTAAATACCTAGGGAGGATGAAACCTAGATGAATCTTATTATTCAATAAATCTGAATTAAGTGATAAATACTTGTTCTTGTTCTTAATTATGTGTTCTTAATCCCTATTTTTATGTTTTCAAGAATACTAATTCAAGATTGATGTGCTTATTTAGTGGAGCAAAAGTATCTGTTTAAGAGTAGATCCAAACATAATTAAGCGGAGTTGATTACAACCCTAGAAATAGGGCGACATAAATCTACCGGATTAGAGTCAAATCTAATAAGGGAATCCATATGTCGATTTAATGCGATGATAGGGGTTTTAATTAGAAAGAAATTTCAATTAATCAACCTAGAGTCAGTTGTTTTTAGTCTCCAAAAAGATATTAACATCATTTAGGAATTTCTACGTACAAGTAAAGTGAATAAATCATTTAATTCAGAGTCAGAATCATAAGTGATGTCTAGGTGGATTCTTCCTTGGGTATTGTCTTTATCATTGGTTTATTCGATTGTTTCTTTCACTCTCTGTCGCGTTCATAGTCAATTAGTTAGTTAACTTTTAGATTAAAACAAAATCCCTTAATTATTAGGCTAGATAATAAAAAGATAGTTATTACTAGTAATTTTAGACCTTGAGGATACGATATTCTGGACTCACCAAAGCTATACTACTGTTTGATAGGTGCGCTTGCCTTTGTCGAAATATTAGTTAGTTTCGAGCCCATCATTTTCAAACAATCTTTAACAAAGTGTTAACCAGACCCACAGCGGAAACATCCTCTGATTTTCTTCCAGCATTCACCAAAATCTCTTTTCCCACAATAATCGCATTCAAGATTTTCACTTTCCCGAGGTGAACCTTTTACACTACCGGTGGAAACAGTAATCTATTTTCCTCTGCTTTTGTCACCCATATCAGACCGAAAGCTTGATCTCCAACCATTTCTTATTCTCTGGATCTCTTCAGTAATGGATTAGAACTGGTAGTTCCCATACATTTCCCAGCTGAGTTACCCATTTCTGACTTTTTATCCAGGCCCAATACTTGTTCTATCATTTTCGCTCGCTCAACCAGATCAACAAGTTCAGTAATTCTGAGACTTACCACTTGAATCTTGGTTTCATCTCGTAGTCTCCGTAAAAATTATTTACAACTATCTACCTCAGTTGGAACATATTCTGAAGCATATCTGTTTAGTCTAGAGAACTCTCGCTCATAATCTAGTACTGACATATTACCCTGTTTCAGCACTAAAAACTCTTATTTTTTCTCTTCGATGTACATTTCCTCAATATACTTCTTTTGAAATTCTTTTTGAAACAAGTCACAGGTTACCTGATCATCCGGCAAATACCTAACCACAGATTCCCACCAGAAATACGCTTCTCCTTGTAACAGTGATATAGCACATATCAAATTCTCTTGGGGGTGCAATCTAATTGTTGCAAAACTCTTTTGGTTGATTCCATCTAATTTTCAGCAGCGGACGGGTATATTCCTTAGTCTCAAAAACTCCGTCGCACCATATTTCCGTAGCTCTTTAATCGGGGCCAGTTTGACAGTAGGTACTTATATAGTAGCAGGTACAGCACCCGCTACACGCTGTAATGCATCGGCTATAGCTCTTAACAGTTGTGAGTCATCTCTTTCTCTTCCTACGTTAGGAGGTTGATTATCTAACGAATTCACACTGGGTGTAGCAGATTTAGTTTCTTCAAATTCTTGACTTCCAGTATACATTTCCTATTCAACATCATACATTCTTTCATCAGACATTTTATCTATAAAACAAAATCAAATAAATATATTAGCATCCAAGAACCCGACTCAGTTTCAACTAAACAGTGGCTTGTACTTCTAGACTCACTTCCGAGCCCGATTTAGCCCGAGAATTGGCTAAACCTAATAGCTATGATACGAACAATTGTAACACCCTCTAACCCCGAACCGTCGCCAAAATATGGTTACGAGGCATTATCGAACATATCAGACAACTTACAAATAATTCATAAATAAAATAACATTCATAGTATAATTGAATAATTAAGTCCCTATAATGAACTCTCGAAGTCTAAAACATATATTAAAAGTGAAATGGGGCTCGTTCAAGTACTCCAGAATTTTTTTTTATAAATTTCGACAGCATTTGTAACACCCCAAACCCGGCCCAAACACAACGACCGGATCTAGCATGTCACTAAGAAGATTTAGTAAAACATGTCGCATTTTTGGAAGATATTTTTCTTGATTTCCACATTTTATTCGGGAAAATAAATGGTTAAATAATTCGTAAAAGATATGAATTTTCATTTAAATGCCTTTATGATTTAAAAACCGAAAATTTAATACATGCCTTAACTTAATTAAATCCTAAAATCTAAGTGTCTAGTAATAATAAAAGCCCAAAACAAACGAAAATATAAAGCTAGTGGCCCGTGGCCTTATTACAATGAAATTTAAAACCCACCAATTGAAAATATTAAAAATTAATAAACTTGTAATATCTTTTGTTGAATCATAATAATCTCTCGCATGGCCACCTTGCGCTCCTCTCCAGCCCGGGTCGATGCACTAGGTGCTACCTGAAAGATGTTAAATAATGGGCTGAGTCGCGAGACTCAGTGTGCAACCCTCGTGCACCATCAGATTGGGCCTTAGCCTACAGAACAGAATAACCGAATATTATACAACAGAAATTATGCAAAGCCCAACCTAATCCTAGGTTTCCATCCACTACACACCACCCTTACCTGCCAATCACACCATTGGGGATTTCTACAATCAACCCACAATGCTACACACCATCGATGGCAGTCATGTTGTAGATAGTTGCTTATCGTCAGATCATGACAATAGCCACTACAACAGAGCATGGCATTAGCCACTATAACAGATCATGGCAAAAGCCACTACAACAGATCATGGCATTAGCCACTACAATAGAACACTTCCCCTTACATCAATCACCCAACCCCATGCATACATATAAAACATATCATCTCAACAGAAACATTCACTTTAGAATGACAGAGATCACTAACTTGGTGATTCGCCTTTACCCCTTTTCGGGTTTTCAACAGCCATGCCAGTTTTTTGGCATTTAACAGAGTATACAGAATATAACATGTTTATATGCATACTAATCAAGCAATCTAAATGGTGTGAGAGTGTTACACACCTGATTAATGCGTAAGACTACCCTCTATGTCGATACCCTCGCTAATCGGATCTACTGCCTTCTGTCTACAACTTTGCTCAAAAGCCGAAAGAACGCGAAAATAAGGCCTCTCCTATATTCGGCCAAGGGTTAGTGTTTACCCAAATTTATACATTTAAATTAATAGATCTCCTTACCTTGAAATCCCGAAAGGAATATGATTCGAGTGCTATTGAACTCTGGCTTAGAAATCTAAGCGATTGAATCCCTTCAAACCCCGAAATGCCGCAAATGAGAGAAAACACCCAATTAGTTAACCATATAGTCATTCGGCTAAGATATCTAAAAGCCGGAAAAATTTAAATCTCGTGAATCGACACTTACCTTCAGTTTCCTTCAAGATTCGGCACAAGCAGACACCACAAAGAAAATTCGGCAATCACAGGAGATGAAAACTAGGGATTTCGGCTTTTAAGAAAATCCCAAAAAGATGAACAGGAGAGATACTGATGCTTTTTCAGCTTTTAGAAGAAAAGATGTTGAGAAGATTGGGAGGTTTCGACTTTTGAAGAAATCAAAAGAAAAGAACTTGCAGAGGAAGACTGAGAATTTCGGCACAGGGAAAGAAGAAAAGAATAGGGTTCCAAATGCCGGAATTGAAGAGATATCCCCTCTATTTAAAGAGAATTTCAGCATCCCCCCTAGAGTTGGAAATTCGGCCACCACTGTGCTTAGCAGATAATTCCTAAACTTTCTCCCTTATCTTTATCGGATCACTCCTTCAAAAGAGGCTTAGATAGCACCACCTCTTCCTCCCTTTATCAGCACATTATCCACATGTTATTATCCCTCCAATTATCCTCCTATTTACAAGCCCCTATGCCGTCCCACTCTATCCATTTAAAAGCCGAAGATTAGCTAAAATTTCATTAAAAGAATTGAGCTTCAAGTGACTCGAACTTGGGCCCTCTTCATCTGCTAATGAAGCCACCCCATAGTCCCATGTAGCGCTACTTAACCTTGGGCCACAAGCCCATTTTGTATTTTAGAACACAGATAACATCTTTAAAGCCCTAACTGAGCTGGCTTTCCACTAGAGTGTCGAATAACTAATTCTGCTAAGGCCTTAGCCCAACCTCGAGCCCTATCTGGACCCCTAACACTCTAATTAACACATTAAACATAATCACACATTAAATGCATAGGCCCATTAATTTAGGATGTTACAGCATTTCTGCTTATTTTTACATAAAAACCCCTGCAATTAAAACCGTATCCATTTCAAACATAACCAATTCAACCAATTCATTTCACATACTCATTTTCTATTCTAAATACCTTCTAATCAAACTCAATCAATATAGTATCAATTTAAGTTTATCAATGTACTAATTAAATTGAAATGGATAAACTTCTTTCATTATAATTCTTAGACTTGTAATACTAACATTTTTAACCATTTATATTCAAAACATAATAACCTTTCTACACATCCTATGTACATGCCACATTACCAAAAGAAAATATACATCACCAAAAGTTTGCAGAAGTCGGGTCTGGCTTTGGATGCTGGTTCAGTACTTGACTACAACCTGCGCGCGGAAACAATCGTACGCTGAGTATGCATATACTCAGTGGTATCACTATAATTCAATTTATAATTAAATACATTAAATCACACACATACTTTTACATTACAATTACCATCACTTAATGAACAATTCAATCTTTTTATGTTATCAATTGATTATATATATACCATTCTTATTTCTTTATTTCAATTCTCACATTTCACATATGCCATATCATTCAAATTTAGTTTTATCAATAAATTTATTTCATTTGTCCCTATTAACTTGACTCGGACTCGGCAGATACACGGATTCCACCCAACACACCAGTACGACACATTGTGCCTTAACGATACATAGTACCTAAACAGAAATCAGTAATGGTAGCAGTAATAGTAACAGTATTCAACACACAAAGTGATGAATCTGTAACAATAACGATAACAGTATTCGACACACAAAGTGTCGAATTGGTAACAGTAATAGTAGTTGGCACATAAGTGCCTGATCAGTAAGCCGGCAAAAACCCGTACTCTTCCATATCCTATGGTATGCCAACTATATCCGACTAGCCCGACTAGTTAATAGGGTATTTAATTAACTTTTCAGTACAATTTCCATCTTAGTTCAGTATCAATTATAATTTCCTTATTTCAATCTGTTTCACAGTATTGCAGTAATTCATTACTTCAGTAATTTAACAGTTCAATGCAGTACACATAACAATATCCAGTAACTTCACAATTCAATTCAGTACTCAAAACAATATTCAGTATTCCATAATTCGATTCAAAGATATCGCCTCAATTTCAATACCCAATCATAAATTTATCATTTTACTAAACACTTACCTTAAAATACTTACCACACATAATTAGTAAATTAAAACACACAATAATGATAAAGTTTGAATTATAGTGATACAAACCAGAATTCTCTTCGGATTTAATCCTTGACGATCTTTTCTTTTCCTTTTCGGGCCGATGCTTCAGGCTCAATATTAGCTACGAACAATTAAAATAATTTCACAATCATTAGCACAACACAATTTAATTGCTGAAATTTTTATCTAACTTTTACTTTAATTCCAATTTAATCCTAACTAAACCTATATATTTTTCTTTCTCAGTTCATATCTTTTTGCTACTCAATTTCTTGCCAAACTCACATTTAACTATCTAATTTTTATCATATTTTCATAATTTCGAATTTATTTCAATTTAATTACTAAAACTCAAAACTTATAGCTTAGTTTACAATTCAATCCTTTATTCAATTCCAATCAAAATTTCTATCAAATAAACCCCCAATTCCATCATTTGTTCAACATAAACCCTACTTAAAAATCTATTAACTTTCAAAATTTCAACTTAAATCCAAGAGTAGTTCACTCTAGGATTCCAAAAACATCAAATTTATAAGAAAAGGACTTAATTAAACTTACCAATTAAATTTCAAGCTTTAAAACCCTAATTTTCCTTTCTTCTTTCTTTTCTTTTCTTTCCCCGCTCTGTTTGAAATGGCCTCTGTTACTTTTAGCTTTGTTTCTTTTGTTTTATGTTTTCTTTTCTTTTTATTCATTTACTTTATTTTATATTTAAGTTAATTAATAATTATAAAATATCTATTTTAATAACAAATATAATTAATACATTTGGACCATATCATAACCTTACATTTGTCTTAATCTAACTATTTTATCAAATAAAAATATTTTAATATAATAATTTAATTAATAAATATCTTTTACTTAAAATTTAAGAAAATATACAATTATATTACAAATGTACAAATACATATATTACACATGTATTTTATCATATCCATACAATTGGCATATTTTGATTTATTTAATAATATAATATTATTATAATTTAATTATCATAAATTCATATAATATAAATTATATTTATATATCATTAATTATATAATTAAAAAAATAAAATCTTAGATTTTATTCCCTTTATGCTGCCTCAACTATGCTAAATGGCTTAATTGCCATTTTAGCCCTTTTTACTTTCTTTTAATCTATAATTAGACTTTTAATCTAGATTTGATCCTTTTTCCTAATTACTTTAAATTAAGCTGAATTCACTAAATAAAAATCTAATTAAACACACTATTAGACTCATAATTACTCCTTATAATTGTTTACTAACTCGGTTTACTAAGACGGAGGCCCGATAACACACTTTTCCGGTGTCCACAGATTTTGGGTCATTACATTTCTCCCCCCTGAAAAAAATTTCGTCCTCGAAAGTTTACCCTAAAATAAGTGAGGATACTGTGATCTCATGGTTCCCATGTTGTTTCTTCCACACTGTGGCTTCTCCACAATACTTTTACCAAAGGGACCTGTTTGTTTCTTAATTCTTTCACTTCTCGAGCTAGTATTTGAACTGGTTCTTCTTCATTTGAAAAATCCGGTCTAATCTCAATTTCTTTAGTAGAAAAAATATGAGATGGATCCGATTGATACCTTCATAACATGAAAACATGAAAAACATCATGAATTTTCTGTAATTCCGGAGGTAAAGCCAATCGGTAAGCAACTGGTCCACTCTCTTCACAATCTCATACGGCCTAATAAAACATTGACTTAATTTACCCTTTTGACCAAATCTCAAAAATTTCTTCCACGGTGATACTTTAAGGAATACTTTATCACCAACTGAGTATTCAATGTCCCGATGTTTTAGATCAGCATAAGACTTTTGTCTATCAAACGTTACTTTTAATCTTTGTTGAATTTTCTTGACTGTTTCTTCTGTTTCACGAATCAATTCAGGTCCAATTATCTTCTTTTCATTTAATTTTGTCCAACATACAGGTGATGTAACTCCCCGAATTTGGGCCTAGAAGTATTGGGCCTTGAGTATGGGTCCGTAAGGAAGCTGTAAATATGTAACATCCTAAATTTTTGGGCCCATGCATTTAATAGGAGAACCTGTGTAATGTGTTAATTTAACTGTTAGGGGTCAAAATTGGGCTCAGGATGTGGTCAAGGCCTTGGTGAAATTTTTGTTTGGGCACTATAGAGGTTAAAAGGTAGTAGTTGTGTTTAAAATACTAACGTGGGCTTGTGGCCGAACAATAGGTGGCACTGCAAGGGAATTAGAAGGTGGCATCATTAACAATTAAAGGGGCTCAAGTTTCGGCCGTAAGGAGCCCATGTTTGTAGGCCATTTTTGGCACTTAAAATAGGAGCAAGGGTGATGCCACAACAAGGGATTTAGGGGCCTAAAATTTAAGTTTAATGAAGCCCAAATCTTTTAATTTAAGTAAGTTAAATTTCGGCATTTAGACTTAATGAGGTGGACGGCTACAAGGCTTAAAATAGGAAGATATATTTGAATTTTATAATTGATAATATAGAAGATAAAAAGGAGAAAAGATAGGAGCCTATCTATAAGGACAGTGATGGCCGAAAATCCACCACTAAGAGGAGTAAAGAAATCGGCTACTGCATGGCAAAGGGGTGCCGAATTTTCCCTTTTATTTAGCTTGGATCTTAATTAATTAGGAAAGGCGTTTTCAGTTTTATACAGGAGGTGCCGAAATTCCTATAAATAGGGGGGCTAGCTCCTTGATTTTGGCATTTAAAAACCCTAATTCTCTTATTCTTTGTGCCAAAAATCCCTAGCCTCTTCCTCTCCAATTTCTCTTCTTCAATTTCTTCAAAAGCCGAAACCTCTTTTCCATTTTTTTCCTCTTGTGCCGATTTCTCTAAAAAGCTGAAATCTCCATAGTTTTTCTCCCTTCATCCCATTTGTGAGTTAGATCTATTCTTCCGGCAGTTAAATCTCTTTCTTTGGCATTGCTGAATCTTCTCTTCAAGTGCTAGCCGAATTCCCTATACTAAGGTAAGTGTCAACTTCTGTTAGATCTCATATTCTATTTCGGTTCTTGAAAGGCAAAAGCCAAAAAGCTAATAGTTTAATGGTTCTATGTTGGGCGGCATTCCGGGATTTGAAGGAAACTTGGTCGACTAGATCTTAAAGCCGAAAATCGTTAGTCTCCAATTTCGGGATTTTAAGGTAAGAAAATTTTCCCTAGATTTTTACTAGATTCGTTCATTGTATACAAGATCTTAACTTTATGACGAGGATTAACGGTTAAATATTGTGATAGTAGTTCTGATAAGGACTTGTGATGGAATTAAATATGGGTCAGGCAAAGGAGAGAATCCCTAAGTTTAATAAACGAGCGGTATCTACCGTTCGAGATTGGCCACTTGATTGTGGACCGGCTTCTGAACAACACCTTAGGCAAATAGTAGTTGTGTCGACTAAGGATAGCACCGACATAGAAAGCATCGTTTGATCAGTAATGAGGTGTGTAGATCTCTAAAACACTAATAATCTGTATGAATATATGTATGTTTATGTTATGGGCTAAAAAGCCAAAAAGTGGCTGTGTAGACAGTCAAATGAAACCCTAAAAGGGTTAGGCAAGGATGCCAGGTACGTAATCATAGAAATCTCTATGTGCATCGAAATATATGAAAGTCTGTATGATGTTTTCTTTATGTGTGTATGCATGGGGTGGGATTATGATAATGAAAGGGAAGAGCATGATTGGTCACATGGTGATCTGTGGTAGAAAACCCACGTAATAAAATGATTGGTCACACGGTGATCGGTGGTAGAAAACCCATGAAATGAAATGTTAGTTCACTTGGTGATCGGTGGTAGAAAACCCACGTTAAAATTCCTAATTGATAAGGATTAGGCAGTATGACTGTCGATATGGTGTGTAGCCGTTGGTGGGTTGATTGTAGAAATCCCCAAGGTGTGATGGTTGGTACGGGTTGGTGTGTAGAGGATGGATTTCTAGGTTGGGATGGGCCATGATGCATATATAGTTACCCTTGTATACGGGCCAAGGCCCATAATGTGTTTATGGGCTTAAGCCTTTTATGTGTTTCCGGGATTTGCACACTGAGTCTTGGTGACTCACCCAATTATTTTCCCTAACTTTTCAGATGAGCAGTAGATCGTGGACATGGGAGCCGAGACGGACTCGAGGGGCCATCGGTTTTTTTTATTTTTACAAACTTTTTCAGTTTTTCATTAAGTTTTATTTTATTTTGGAAAATATTGATGTAATAAGGTCCCATAGTTATATTCATCTAAGTGGTTTTAATATTTGCAACTTATGAAATTTTGTCAAGGGTTTAATTATTCAAAGATAATAAAAATATGAGGTTTTTTTTAATATGACATTTATTTATTCAAATATTGTCTCATTAACTTACGATCTCCAAACCAACCATTAGCAAAAGTTTTCAATGTACAACCCATAACATACCATATATGGTCGAAATGTATGGGCTAGGTTTGGGGTGTTACAAAATAAGTATTTAATTGTGCAAGGAAATGACACAATTAAATGTCTACTTCAGTGGTTAAGGGTCTTGAGAAGTGTTCGAAAAGTCATGGGTTCAAACCTGTGCTTTAGCAAAAATTTTGGTTTTAAGGGAATAAAACCCTAGATGCTTGGATATAGGCCTTTTAAATTATGTTGATAAAAAATGATACAAGGAAACATGTGGACTAGTGGTTGTGGTGTCATTAAGGGTGTAAGGGAGCTTGGGTTCAAATCTTGGCTCTTGCAGAATTTATTTAATTTTTGGCTCTTATAAGAATATGGACACTGGCACATAGGTTTTATAAATATTTGTGCATGTTTTAAGTCACAAAAGGAGCTTGTGTTGTGGTGGCATTAGCGTTTGGAGCATAGGAGAGGGCAAGGGTTCAAATCCCATTGCAAGCAAAAAGGGATATTTATTTTGCAGTTGGGACGGTTTTGGAGGATTGATGGAGGGCTCCCACATCGGGAAGCTAGCATGAGAGTAGGCGAGAAGCTGGCTTTAAATAGAGCGATCTATGAGGAGAGTAAGCATACCTTGGTTGGCGATTAGGCATAGGAGTGTTCGGAGCGCAGATTAACTCTAGATTTCTATCAGGTGTGTATTTCGCACTACTTTAGCTGTAGAGCGGAAAATGCCAGTCACACGACGATGGTAGCCACACGAGCGTGCGAGCACACGTGTGGGAGCTTCGACGCGATAGTTGAGGCCATCATGAGTGTTCTTGTGGGTTTAGCCTGTTTGGGCCACGATGGACCCGTGGGCCCAATCGAATAAGTTATATGATTGTGTAGTAAATATTGGGTTGGACTATGTGAATATCATATTTGTGGCTAGATTTGGGCTAAATAGGCCATACGAGCGTGTGGGCCTATTTGGGCCAAGAATGGGCCCTAGGCCCATTCGCATCGTTAGCTCTGTTTAAAATACCCTTGGTTTACAAAATTACTAAAATACCCTCGACTTGTAAAGTTACCGAAATACCCACGATTTGTAAAATTACCGAAATACCCTCGATTTACGAAATTACCAAAGTACCCCTAATTTGCAAAATTACCGAAATACCCTAAATTTGGAAAATTACTGAAATACCCCAATTTGTAAAATTATCGAAATACCCCGATTTGTAAAATTACCGAAATACCCCCGATTTGCAAAATTACCAAAATACCCTCAGTTTGCGAAATTACCAAAGCACCCCTAATTTGCAAAATTATCGAAATACCCTCGATTTGCAAAATTAGCAAAATACCATCAGTTAACAAAATTACCAAAGTACCCCTAATTTGCAAAATTATCGAAACACCCCTGATTTGTAAAATTACTGAAATACCCCGGATTTATGAAGTTACTGAAGTACCCTCAATTTGTGAAATTATCGAAATACCGTTGATTTGTAAAATTACTAAAATACCCCTGATTTCTGAAATACCCCTGTAGGGTAGAATTACCTAAATATCCCTGTAGGGTAGAATTACCGAAATACCACTGAAAGTTAGGATTACTGAAATACCCTTATAGGGTAAAATGACTATTTTGCCCTTACGGGTAACTGACTGATTAGGACTATGACTGATCTAGCCGTGAATGTATGATTGGTTTTTAACTAATTTGACTGTGGTCGTGTGACTGATATGTTTTTAACATGTGTGTAAATGACTGTTACCAAGCATGGCCATTTTGCATACACGTGTAACGATTGAGCATGACATACACGACATATTGCATGGGGTTGGGACATTGATACGGAGGAAGTTCTAATAGGGTCGCACGGGTCACATGACGACTGTGGATCCAGTATTGATCTGTTAAGGTCGCACGGGTCGCCCGAGACGACTGTGGATCGACGGACGGCTTAAAGTAGCGTAATCTAATTATGGCTCTATGCCAACCTAAATATGGCTCTGTGCCATCTTGAGTATGGCTTTGTGCCAATCGTATTTACCCGTTGCTATGTGCCTAACATATATACCGATGACTCTGTGTCGATCATATGTACCCAAGGCTGTGTGTCGATTATATTACCGTCGCTGATGGCTATGTGCCAAACATAATACAGTTACTGATGGCTTTGTGCCAATTATGATACTGTTACTGAAGGCTTAGAGTTGCATATATATACTAGCATCTTTGCTGCGATTTTGGTTAGTGCTGCAACCGGTGCTAATATTGGGAGTGTAGGGATGGCAAGGGTGATTTATTCTCCGCAGGTAGTGCAGGGTTGTACGGAGGCAAGTGCAGGGTTGGATGGGATGGGTTAGCATGCATCACACAATATGCATATGGAATTGATTCAGAAATGGCTAGGCCCAATTGATTCTATTATGGGCTGTGACCCAAATGATATTATAGTGGGCTTTGGCCTACGTATGCTCTAATCTGTATACTGACTGTTACTCTAGTAAGGGGATTACACACTGAGTTTTCGTAAACTCGCCCTATTTTTAACTGTGCAAGTAATCCCTAGCCTTAGACGGATCAGTGAGGTAATCCAACACACTGCTTGTTTTTTCCGTTTTGATTATTTACATTGAAGTATTTTGATTTGGGTTGTAATAAAGCCTCTTTCAGTTTCTGGATTTTAACTATGGGTCTTTTTTTACTTTGAATTATATCCGTTAGAAGTAAATCACAATTTTCCAAAATCCTAACTGTTTTTAAAACAACACTGCGTTTTCGCAACATTTTCAAAATGGTTTCGTGACTTAATATTTTTCGTAAATCAATTACTTTCAAAATCAGCTTCCGCAACTGAAAAGATGTTTTCGGATTAAAACTAATAATTTTTCAATGTACCACATTTTAAAAATAAAGCCAACGTAATTGGGTTTTTACTTAAGCCTTTAAACAAGAAGGGTTTTCAATGAAAACATGGTTTTCGAAAAACACTTCAATATGACACGCCAAATTCGGGCCTAACTTCTAGGTCGGGTTTGGGGTGTTACAGGTGATCTACATTTTTTACCATATAGAGCTTCATACAGAGCCATCTGAATACTGGATCGAAAACTGTTATTATAAACAAATTCAGTTAACGGCAAGTAACGTTCCCAACCAGATTCAAAATCGATGATACAAGCTTGAAGCCTATCTTCTAGAATTTGAATTACCCGCTCTGATTGTCCATCCTTTTGTGGATGAAAATCCGTACTAAAATTGAGCCGAGGTCCCAGAAAATTATGTAGTTGCCTCCAAAATCTTGAAGTAAATCGCGAATCCCGATCTGAGATTATCGATGTAGGAATGCCATGTAATCTTACAATTTCCCGGATATAAACCTCGGCAAGCTTCTGTAATGACCAATCAGTTTTGACTATTCTGAAATGAGCTGACTTTGTAAGCCGATCAACAATTACCCAAATAGCATTATTTTTGCTTGCTGATAACGGTAGTCCTGTAACAAAATACATAGTGATACAATCCCATTCCCACTCAGGAATACTAATAGGCTGAAGTAGACCTGTCGGTACCTGATGTTATGCTTTTACCCGCTAACATGTCAGGCATTTACCAACATATTCGACAATATCTTTCCTCATCCCTAGCCATCAATTTAACCCTCGTAGGTCACGATACATTTTTGTTCCACCGGGATGTAAAGCAAAGGCACTATCATGTGCTGCTCACAAAATCAACTCATGAAGTTTAGAAATAGCTAGAAAACAAATCTGATTTTTGAACCTCAAACAATCATGTTCATCAATACTAAAATTTTCTACCACACCATTCCGTACCATCTCTCTTTTCTTCATCAACTTTTCATCTTCCATTTGAGCTGCTCTAATCTGATCAAACATTACCGGCTTAATTCTTAACTCAGCTAACAAACTTCCATCATCATTAATATTAAGCCGAATGAGCATTGCCCGTAATTCAACCGCTGTTTTTCTGCTCAATGCATCTGCTACCACATTTCCCTTCCTTGGATGATAATCTATAACACAATCATAATCTTTCAAAAGATCTATCCATCGTCTCTATCTCAGATTCAACTCCTTTTGTGACAGAAGATATTTGAGACTTTTATGATCAGTGTAAATATAACATTTCTCACCATATAAGTAATGCCTTCAAATTTTCAATGTAAAAATTACAGCAGCTAACTCCAAATCATGTGTCGGGTAGTTGCGTTCATGTGGCTTCAACTGTCGAGATGCATAAGCTATTACTTTTCCATCTTCCATCAATACACAGCCCAAACCATTCAAAGAAGCATCACTGTGCACAACAAAATCCTTTCCCGACTCTAGTAATGTTAAAATAGGTGCCTCGGTCAACATCTGCTTCAATGTCTCAAAACTCCTCTGGCACTACTCATCCCAGATAAAAGGAACATTCTTTTGTAGTAGCTTAATTTGAGAATCCATTTACAAATCTTCTATAATACCCAGCTAGACCGAGAAAACTACGTACATCTGATACATTCTTGGGTGGTTTCCATTGGACAGTCGCTTCAATCTTCTTTGAATCGACTCGAATTCCATCTCCAGATACTACATGTCCCAGAAATACAACCTCTGATAACCAGAATTCACATTTAATGAGCTTTCCATACAACTGTTTCTCATGTAATATCTATAGCACTATTCTAAGATGCTAACCATGTTCTGCCTATGTCTTTGAATAAACCAGTATATCATCAATGAAAACTACCATGAACTGATCTAAATACGGCTGGAAGATACGATTCATGAGATCCATGAAAGTAGCTGGAGTATTAGTTAATCCAAATGGCATTACCAATAATTCATAATGACCATACCTCGTACGGAAAGCTACCTTCGGTACATCACTTTCCTTTACTTTCAACTGATAGTACCCAGACCTCAAATCAATCTTCAAAAATACTGAAGCTCATTTCAGTTGGTGAAATAAATCATCAATCCGAGGTAATGGATATTTATTCTTGATTGTTACCTTGTTCAACTGCCGATAATCAATACAAAGCCGCATTGACCCATCTTTCTTCTTAACAAATAATACTGGAGCTCCCCAAGATGAAATACTCGGTCTAATGAACCCTACGATCTAGTAAATCCTGTAATTGCACCTTCAACTCTTTCAATTCAGTGGGCGACATTCGGTACGGAGGTATAAAAATTGGAGTTGTACCCGGATACACTTCAATTGCAAATTTTACTACTCTGTCAGGTGGCAATCCTGGTAGCTCTTCAGGAAATACATCTGGAAATTCACATACAGTTCTAATATGACTACACTGACTTCTGGCAGAATCAGAATTAATAACATATGTCAAATATGTTGTACAACCCTAATGAAGCGACTTATTAACTTTAATTGCTGATACGATTCGAGCTAACCCACTGGTACTGATTCCATTTACCTCAACACTATCACAATCTTCAGTCTGAACACTGAATTTCTTTTTAAACAGTCCAAAATTACCCCATGTTCAGCTAACCAGTCCATACCCAATATAACATCATAATCCCCAAAAGGCATTATTAATAAATCCACCGGAAAAGTTTTATCATATATTATTAGCGGGCATCTCAGGTACACCTGATTAACTAATATTGTTTGCCCCAATGGACTTGATACTTCTATTGAGACTTTAGACATTTCTGTTTTTAATTTCCCCGACTCTACTAACTTTAAATTAATATATGAGTGTGAAGATCCAAGATCAATCAAAGTATAAACACCCTCAGAATACAGTAAAAATATACCTGTCACCACATCGTGAGCATTGCCTTTTTCTCGGGTTCTGACTACATCAACTCTAGCTGGAGCTCTGGCTTTAGATTGTTGTGTAGCTATATCATTGTCTCTACCAGCTCCTCTCCTCGAAACAGAACCTCCTCTAGACATTCCTTTACCTCTGGCAGTCGATACCGATCTCTGAAATGTGGCAGGAGTACAATTCTGAATTTTTGAACAATCTTTAACAAAGTGTCAATAGAGCCACAGCGAAACCATCATCCAATTTTCTTCCAGCATTCACCAAAATGTCTTTTCCCACAATAATCGCATTCAGGATTTTCACTTTTCTGGAGCGAAGCTTTTACACTACCGGTAGAAACAGTAATTTGTTTTCCTCTGCTACTGTCACCCCTATCAGATAGAAAGCTTGATGTCCAACCACTTCTTGATTCTCTGGATCTCTTCGGTAATGGATTAGAACTGGTAGTTCCCATATGTTTCCCAGCTGATTTACCCATTTCTTACTTTTTATCCAGGCCCAATACTTGTTCTATCATTTTTGCTTGCTCAACCAGATCAACAAGTTCAGTAATTCTGTGACTTACCAATTGAATCTTGATTTTATCTCGCAGTCCCCGTAGAAATCGTTTACAACTATCAGCCTCGGTTGGAACATATTCTGAAGCATACCTACTCAGTTTAGAGAACTCCTGCTCATAATCTAGTACTGCCATATACCCTGTTTCAGCACTAAAAACTCTTGCTTTTTTCTCTTCGATGTATATTTCCCCAATATACTTCTTCTAAAATTCTCTTTGAAACAAGTCCAAGGTTACCTGATCATTCGAAAAATGCCTAACCACAGATTTCCACTAGAGACACGCTTCTCCTTGTAACAGTGATACAGCACATATTAGATTCTCTTGCGGGTGCAATCTAATTACTGCAAAACTTTTTTTGTTGATTCTATCCAATTTTCCGCAGCGGACGGATCAATTCCTTAGTCCTAAAAACTCCGTGGCACCATATTTTTGTAGCTCTTTAATCAGGGCCCGTCTGATAGTAGGTACTGATATAGGAGCAGGTACAGCTCCTACTACACGCTGTAATGCATCAGCTCTAGCTCTTAACAGTTGTGAGTCATCTCTTTCTCTTCCTATCTTAGGAGGTTGATTATCTAACGGATTCAAACTAGGTGTAGCACATTCAGTTTCTTCAAATTCTTCACTTCCAGTATACATTTCCGGTTCAACATCATAAATTCTTTCATCTGACATTTTATCTATAAAACAAAATCAAATAAATATATTAGCATCCAAAAACCTGACTCAGTTTCGGCTCAACAGTGGCATGTACTTCTAGACTCACTTTCGAGCCCAATTTAGCCCGAGAATCGGCTAAACCTGAGAGCTCTGATACCAATAATTGTAACACCCCCTAATCCCTAACCGTCGCCAGAACAGGGTTACGAGGCATTACCGAACATATCAGACAACTTACGAATAATTCATAAATAAAATAACATTCATAGTATAATTGAATAACTAAGTCCCTGTAATGAACTCTCGAAATCTAAAACATATATTAAAAGTGAAATGGGACTCGTTCAAGTACTTCAGAATTTTTTTTTATAAATTTCGACAGCATTGCTGCTTATTTTCACATAAAGCCCCCTACAATTAAAACCGAATTCATTTCAAACATAACCAATTCAACTAATTCATTTCACATACTCATTTTCTATTCTAAATACCTTTTAATCAAACTCAATCAATATAATATCAATTTAAATTTATCAATGTACTAATTAAATTGAAATGGACAAACTTCTTTCATTATAATTCTTAGACTTGTAATACTAACATTTTTAACCATTTATATTCTAAACATAATAACCTTTATACACATCCTATGTACATGCCACATCACCAAAAGACAATATACATCACCAAAAGTTTGCTGAAGTCGGGTTTGGCTTTGGATGCTGGTTCAGTACTTAACTTCTACAACCTGCGCATGGAAACAACCGTATACTAAGTATGCATATATTCAGTGATATCACTATAATTCAATTTATAATTAAATACATTAAATTACACACATACTTTTACATTACAATTATCATCGCTTAATGAACAATTCAATCTTTTTATGTTATCATTTGATTATAAATATACCATTCTTATTTCTTTATTTCAATTCTCACCTTTCACATATGCCATATCGTTCAAATTTAGTTTTATCAGTAAATTCATTTCATTTGTCCCTATTAACTTGAACTCGGCGAATACACGGATTCCAACCAACACACCAGTACAACACATTGTGCCTTAACGGTACACAGTACCTAAACAGTAATCAGTAACGGTAGCATTAACAGTAACAGTAACAACATTTAACACACAAAGTGCTGAATATGTAACAGTAACGGTAACAGTATTTGACACACAAAGTGTCGAATTGGCAACAGCAATAGTAGTCGGCACATAAGTTCCTGATCAATAAGCCGGCAAAAACCCGTACTCTACCATATCCTATGGCATGCCAACTATATCCGACTAGCCCGACTAGTTAATAGGGTATTTAATTCACTTTTCAATACAATTTCCATCTTAGTTCAGTATCAATTATTATTTCCTTATTTCAATCAGTTTCACAATATTGCAGTAATTCATTACTTCAGTAATTTCACAGTTTAATGCAGTACACATAACAATATTCAGTAACTTCACAATTAAATTCAGTACTCAAAACAATATTCATTATTCCATAATTCAGTTAAGTATCAATCTCAATTTCAATACCCAATCATAAATTTATCATTTTACTAAACGCTTACCTTAAAATACTTACCACAGATAATTAGTAAATTAAACACAAAATAATGATAACGTTTGAATTATAGTGATACAAACCAGAATTCTCTTCGGATTTTATCCTCGATGATCTTTTCTTTTCCTTTTTAGGTCGATGCTTCAGGCTCGATATTAGCTACAAAAAATTAAAATAATTTCACAATCATTAGCACAACACAATTTAATTGCTGAAATTTTATCTAACTTTTGCTTTAATTCAAGTTTAATCCTAACTAAACCTATATATTTTTCTTTCTCAATTCATACCTTTTTGCTACTCAATTTCTTGCCAAACTCACATTTAACTATCTAATTTTTAACATATTTTCATAATTTCAAATTTATTTCAATTTAATCCCTAAAACTCAAAACTTATAGCTTAGTTTACAATTCAATCATTTATTCAATTCCAATCAAAATTTCTATCAAATAAACCCCTAATTCTATCATTTGTTCAACATAAACCCTACTCAAAAATCTATTAATGTAACTCCCCAAACCCGGCCTAGAAGTTAGGCCCAAGTCTGGCGAGTCACATGGAAGAGTTTTTCTAAAACCATGCTTTCATTAGAAACCCTTCTTCCAACTTAAAACTTTCTGCTATTCAAAACCTCAAATTTTGTTTGCCTATTTTCAAAACGTGGTTTATTCAAAATCATTCTTGGAAAACATCATTAACTTCAATACCTTGTTTGTTGAGGAAGGCTTAATTTAAAACAGTTGCGAAACGTGATATTTTGAAAAATAGTAGTTATTTCCGATAAATCATGATCTACTTCTAGCAATTATAAAACAATCAATAAAATCCCAAAACTTAAAGTTTAGAAATCTTAAGGCCTTATTAAAAAATTAATAACCCAACAAATTAAACTAAAATAAAATAAAAAAAATAGGACATGTACTTTAAAGCCAATCTGCCGTGTGGTCACCTTCGAGTCACTCGTAGCTCCGATCCGTCTAAGGCTTAGGATTACCTGCACAGCTAAAAACGGGGTGAGTTTATGAAAACTCAGTGTGTAATCCCCTTACTAGAGTAACAGTCAGTATACAAAAACAGAAACTGAAACAGTCTAGGCTAAAGCCCTTTTAAAGTAACAGTACAGTCAGTTCAAAGAATACGTGCGTCAAAGCCCACTACGAAATTATTTGGGTCATAGCCCATAACAGTATCAATTGGGCCTAGCCCAAAGCAATAACAGAACAAGTAGCCTAAGCCCAGTACAGTAACGGTGGCAATTGGGCCTTAGCCCAAAATAGCCTCGGTTGGGCCTTAACCCATATCAAATGTCACATATCATAGTTATCTGGGTTTAAGCCCATCTCAATATTAAAATCCATATATGTAATGCATTAATGCCCATACCAACCCTGCACTCCATCTCCTGTCCAACCCTGCACTCCTGTAGGGATTTAATCGACCCACCCATCCCTACACTCCTTATGTAGCACTGGTTGCGGCACTAACCAAATATTGCAGCAGAGCTGCCAATCATATAATCGACTTAAAGTTGTCGGTGGATCCACAGTCATCAAGCGACCATGCAATCCTAACAGAACTTCTTCCGTATCAATAATCTCATCCCCCATGCAGCAAAATATCACATGAATGTATACAACCATAAATCGCATACAAAAATAATCATAAAACATGTAGGGGCATTTTAGTCATTCTGCCCTTTAGGGGCATAACGGTCATCTTACCCTCCAGAGGTATTTCGGTAATTTTACCCTCTAAGGGCATAACTGTCATCTTTCCCTCCAGGGGTATTTCGATAATTTTACCCTCTAGGGGTATTTCGAAAATTTCGTACATCAAGGTATTCTAAACAGAGATAACGATGCGATTGGGCCTAGGGCCCATTCTCGACCCAAATGGGCCCACACGTTCGTGTGGCCCATTTAGCTCAAATCTAGCCACAAATATGAGATTCACCTAGACCAGTTCACTATCTACTACACAATCATACAATTTATTCATATGGGCCCACGGCCCCATTGGGCCCACTTGGCCCAAAGTAGCCTAAACTCATGAGAACACTCATGAGGGCCTCAACTATCGCGTCGAAGCTCCCATACGTGCGTTCGCACGCTCGTGTGGCTAGCATTACCGTGTGACCGGCTTTTCGGCATTTGTTGCTATACAATTAGAGTAGGGCGAACTACACACCTGATAAGAATCTAAAGCTGCTAATCCGCACTCCGAATGCTCTTATGCCCAAATGCCAACCAAGTTATGCTTACTCTCCTCATAGATTGTTGCTCTATTTAAAGCCAGCTTCTCACCTTGTAACACCCCAAACCCGGCCCAAACGTTATGACCAAATCTGGTATATCACAGAGGAAAACATTTTGAGAAAAACCCGATTACCGATTCAATTTTTGGAAAAATTTGTGATAGGGTTGAGGTAGTAGGAAAAGAGATGTATGTTTTGAAAACCAACACTTTGCTTTGTTATTTAAAAAATATCGATTAAGTCGTGTTGTTACCAATTTTGTCAAAATACTCGATGGTAAAAAAAAAAATTCGATTTGTGTTTAGGAAAACATGTGTTTGAAATATTTAAGCCATTAAATATTTCAGTCTAATCCTGGTTTAAAAATTACTTCCAAGCATATAAAACAATCAAAACATAATCTTAGGAGGCCTTATTACAACTTGAACAAATAAAATAAAAATAAAAAGGCAAATAACCCAAAGTCTATTTAAACCAAATTTCCATTGCATGGCCACCTCGAGTCCATCCGACTCCCCATCCGTGATCTACGAGTCACCTGAAAAAGTTAAGGGTGAAGGTGAGTAACCAAGACTCAGTGAATAACCCCTCCCCCGATTAATACAACAGCTTACACAAATCATAACTAAGTATAGCATGCACCCAACCTAGCCATCCATCACTCTTTTTTCTACCCCATGTGGTACCAAACCACTGGTGGTGCCAAACCACTGGTGACCCAAAGTCACGATATCCATCAATATTGTGGTGCCAAACCACTGGTGACCCGAAGTCACGAATAATAGTTTGTGGGGCCAACCCACGTGTGGTACCAAATCACTGGTGACAATCCCGTAATATCAACCGTGGGGCCAACCCACTGTGGTGCTAAGCCACTGGGACGAATCGCTATGAGGTGCCAAACCTCTGGTGACCCAAAGTCACGAAATGTGGTACCAAACCACGGGTGTCCAAAGACACGGATATCTCTTCCCCCTCCACTCATATCACCCACCATAATGCAATATGCATATAACATAAAAGCATACCAATCATGCAATAATAATAATACACTGAAGTTATTAAAGGCCATGTTTTCATATAACACATATCCCAAATATGTCATGCATCAACGTGCACCATATAACAAGCTCATAATGAAACGGACTTACCCGAATCCTTGCTCATACCCTTACGGTATCAATCTAGATCTACACATATCTGATTTAACACATACGGTTTATTGACAATTTATTAGTTATGAAGTGTGTAAGTACACACCTGTTACTAACACGAGTCCTAGATCCCGAAGATCCGATCTACTGCGCTAGATCCCTTAACCCTATATTCGGCCAACATCAAAGTTAGTGACATAGGCCTATTCGGCTATAATAATTAAATCCCGAAGGCTTATTTGTGGCACTTACCTTGAACCGATTTGGTTTCCAACCAAATCCCGAAGCCACACACTGGATTCCTTGCAATCGGCCAAACCTTAGATCCATACAAGTGATTAGCTTTCAGCTTTTCCAAGTATCTAATGGAAAGACTAAGGAGGATTCCTTACCACAGGCTTACCAAATCGATTAGCAGAGAATGGAGGGTCAGATCTACTGCCTTGAAAATCCCAGAGTTCCTAGATGAAATTGGTTTCAAAGGGTGGTTAGCCAAACCATCAATAAATGCCAGATTTCGGGTTTTCCCTTCATCTAAGCCAACAGAGAAAAAGGAATAATGGGAGGAGAGTTTCGGCTATCACTTACCCCTTACAAACCGTTTGAAGAAGAAATCCCGAAAAGAATCTATGCCCACCTAATATTCGGCCAAAGTAGATTTAATAGGAGGAAGGAGATTTCGGCAAAAGAGTGAAGTAAATTCGGGTAGAGAATCAAGAAGAAAATAATGGAAAAGGGAGATAGTGGTTTCGGCAGAGAAAAGGGTAGAGAGGGTTTTGGTTATGACGTCCTGTGCGTCAGCTTCCTCTCGACGCCTCGCTGCGTAGACTAACCCAGGCTGTCTCGCCTCTGTGTTGCCGGCACCTCTGCCCGGTGTTCTGCGGCCTCGACCAGAACCATTGCCTCCTCTACCATTACCACGCCCTCTCTGTGGTGGTGGTCCTTCATTTCTAGCCTGAGCACGGTTCTGACCCTCTGGCTGATTCTTAGCTAACTTCCGAGGACAATCCCTCACACGGTGATCCAATAATCCACACTCAAAACACTCTCTTTCACCGGTCCAACATCCTCCCCAATGTGACTTCCCACAGCGGTTACACTGCGCCTGTTTCTGATTAGTAGCTATGGGCCTCCCTGCCTGATTCGGCCTATTCTGCCTAGCCCTCTTCTGCACATTACTGCCCGATCCAGATGATCCAAAGCCTCACTTCTATTTGTTCCTTTCGTGGTTCTGTCTCACGGACTCCTTGATCCCTTCGGCTACCTTAGCCTTTTCCACTAGGACAGCAAAATCACGCTCCTGCTGTGGAGCAATCAGCAACCTCAGATCATCCCTAAGTCCGTCCTCAAAGCGGACACAGCGTTCACGTTCCGTTGACATAATTCCCCGAGCATAGCGGACACAGCTTCCTCAGCTTCCCCTAAACTCATCTGCCGCAGCACCATCCCGGACCGTGAGCCACCACTGATATGACTCATCCTTGAGAAGTGACACCACTCCTTTCAGCTTCTCCTTAGCCGTCAGATCTAGATCATCCATGATCCTCTCAGTCGATTCCAACCAGTATTCAGCCGTACTGGGTGCCACACCAGATACGCCACGGAATACCTCAGCTCCATTGGCACGAAGTCGCTCAGGTACCGACTTTCGAGCTCCTGAATTTCCTCCTGCACCAGCCACCAACTCAAGGACTCGCAATACAGCCTGCGACACAGCATCATCCCCCGTCGGAGCTTGTTGCTCAACACCAACAGGTGGGGGTGGCGGTGGCGGTGGCACCTCATTGTTAGACCCCTGACCCGATCTAACGGGTTCTGACACAGTCATTTGTCCTTTACCACGTCCACGACGACCACGTCCTCTAGAACTCATTTCTACTATCGTGCTTTAATCTGATTAAGAAATTTTATGCATTAGTACTTGTTTCACTGATTACCCGCGAAGAAATTTTATGGATAGAAATTCAGTAGTGGTTCTTTCGCTTCAATCAGAGTTTTCATGTCTTCTATCCTAGCTCAAAGAAGTATATTCATTCAATGACATCCATTCCATAGTATCTCCCATACACATTCACTCTTCGGACATTTCTGTCCGTTCCTATCCCAGGGGTATTTTCGTCATTTGTCCTACAGGGGTATTTTCGTAATTTTCAAAATAAAGTTCCTTATTGATTTTGTCAATAAGGGTATTTTGGTAATTTTGCAGTTCCTGGGGTATTTTGGTAATTTTGAAACTCAGGGGTATTTTGGTAATTAACCAGGGTAACTTTGTAAAGTTTAATAACCCAGGGGTATTTCAAAATTTGCCAACCTTTGAGGGTTCTTTCTGTGAATTTGCTTCCTATTTTGGTGATATTGCAAAAAAAATTTTAGAAGTTAAGGTCGTTTTGGTAATTTTGTAAGTTAGAGGCAATTTCGTAATTTTCCAAAATCAAGGTAATTTTGATAATTTGCAAATTAGGGTTTTTGCACATTTTATTAAGAAATGAAATTTTGGTAAAACTGTGAGTATTTTGGAAATTCCATAAACCAAGGGCATTTTTGTAATTTTACCACTAAGGGTATTTTTGTAATTTTATAAATCAAAAATTTTTCGTAAAAATTTTGTAAAAATAGTTCTCACAATTTAAAAAGGAAATTTTAAGAGTTTTAAAACTAGGGTTTTTTTTTTTAAAAACACGGCTAGTTCCCTTTCGGGTTTTAGTTATTGTGTTTAGCCTATGACCGAGTCCTCTTAGTTAGGGTGAACCGAAGCTACGCACCAGGTAGGATTCTTGCGAAGGGGAGGTGAGTCACTAGGACTGCTTAAGTACCAGGCTCTTCCGGATCCAATCCTAGACATGCACACAGGGGTTACCACACCCTAACTCGGCGACTTAGCCATAGGGTTGTTTAGTTAGGCACTTAAGTTTTATGTAAGTGTTGGGGAAAACTAATCCTAGGGTTCAAGTACCTATCCTGTTAATCTACGTTCCACTCCATTTCTACCCTTATCAAATATTCACAGAACAGTCAGAGATACTTACCTGGGCGGATTGGGGCCGGAGACTCGATGCCATGTTGTTCAAAACAAAAAAAACCATTTTCATAATATTTCACAAAAGCCTACCAAAACATTTTGGGCCCTGGGCCCCCACAGCCGAGTTTTGAACTGGGCTCTGATACCAATTTTGTAACACCCCAAACCCGGCCCAAACATTATGACCGAATCTGGTATGTCACAGAGGAAAACGTTTTGAGAAAAACCCGATTACCGATTCAATTTTTGGAAAAATTTGTGATAGGGTTGAGGTAGTAGGAAAAGAGATGTATGTTTTGAAAACCAACACATTACTTTGTTATTTAAAAAATATCGATTAAGTCGTGTTGTTACCAATTTTGTCAAAATACCCGATGGTAAAAAAAAAAACATTTCGATTTGTGCTTAGGAAAACATGTGTTTGAAATATTTAAGCCATTAAATATTTCAGTCTAATCCTGGTTTAAAAATTACTTCCAAGCATATAAAACAATCAAAACATAATCTTAGGAGGCCTTATTACAACTTGAACAAATAAAATAAAAATGAAAAGGCAAATAACCCAAAGTCTATTTAAACCAAATTTCCATTGCATGGCCACCTCGAGTCCATCCGGCTCCCCATCCGCGATCTACGAGTCACCTGAAAAAGTTAAGGGAGAAGGTGAGTCACCAAGACTCAGTGTATAACCCCTCCCTCGATTAATGCAACAGCTTACACAAATCATAACTAAGTATAGCATGCACCCAACCTAGTCATCCATCACTCCTTTTTCTACCCCGTATGGTACCAAACCACTGGTGGTGCCAAACCGCTGGTGACCCAAAGTCACGATATCCATCAATATTGTGGTGCCAAACCACTGGTGACCCGAAGTCACGAATAATAGTTTGTGGGGCCAACCTACGTGTGATACCAAATCACTGGCGACAATCCCGTAATATCAACGGTGGGGGCCCACCCACTGTGGTGCTAAGCCACTGGGACGAGTCGCTATGAGGTGCCAAACCTCTGGTGACCCAAAGTCACGAAATGTGGTACCAAACCACGGGTGTCTAAAGACACGGATATCTCTTCCCCCTCCACTCATATCACCCACCATAATGCAATGTGCATATAACATAAAATCATACCAATCATGCAATAATAATAATACACTGAAGTTATTAAAGGCCATGTTTTCATATAACACATATCTCAAATATGTCATGCATCAACGTGCACCATATAACAAGCTCATATCGAAACGGACTTACCCGAATCCTTGCTCATACCCTTACGGTATCAATCTAGATCTACACATATTCGATTTAACACATACAGTTTATTGACAATTTATTAGTTATGAAGTGTGTAAGTACACACCAATTACTAACACGAGTCCTAGATCCCGAAGATCCGATCTACTGCGCTAGATCCCTTGACCCTATATTCGGCCAACATCAAAGTTAGTGACATAAGCCTATTCGGCTATAATAACTAAATCCCGAAGGCTTATTTGTGGCACTTACCTTGAACCGATTTGGTTTCCAACCAAATCCCTAAGCCACACACTGGATTCCTTGCAATCGGCCAAACCTTAGATCCATACAAGTGATTAGCTTTCGGCTTTTCCAAGTATCTAATGGAAAGACTAAGGAGGATTCCTTACCACAGGCTTACCAAATCGATTAGCAGAGAACGAAGGGTCAGATCTACTGCCTTGAAAATCCCGGAGTTCCTAGATGAAATCGGTTTCAAAGGGTGGTTAGCCAAACCATCAATAAATGCCGGATTTCGGCTTTTCCCTTCATCTAAGTCGACAAAGAAAAAGGAATAATGGGAGGAGAGTTTCAGCTATCACTTACCCCTTACAAACCGTTTGAAGAAGAAATCCCGAAAAGAATCTATGCCCACCTGATATTCGGCCAAAGTAGATTTAATACGAGGAAGGAGATTTCGGCAAAAGGGTGAAGTAGATTCGGCTAGAGAATCAAGAAGAAAATAATGGAAAAGGGAGATAGGGGTTTCGGTAGAGAAAAGGGTAGAGAAGGTTTCGGTTTTAGGCAAAAAGAAGAAGAGAAAAAGATGAACAATGGTGGTTTCGATTTTGAGAAAAGAAGAAAATGACGAAAAAGGGGTGGAAGATGAAAGAGTAGGGGGGAGATTCGGCTGCTTACAAAAGAAGGAAAAGGATTAAAGTGAAAGAAAATAGGTGCCTTAAGAAAATTCGGCACTCCCCCCTTCTATTCAGTCTCCTGGCCGTTTACTCCTCTCCAACAAGGAGTCTAAGATTTCGGCAAACTCCCTAAATCACTCTTGGCCAACCGTTTAAAATTATTCAAATATAATCCCTCTTATCTTGAAAGAGGCTGAATTGAGCACTACTCTCTCTCCTCCTTGCCACAAAATAAAAAGCGAGAAAGGAGGAATTCTGCTACTCGAACCTAGGCTCCCTTGCTCCCCTTGGTGGCGTCAATTCCAGAACTTAAGTGGCCCTCCTTGCCACTTTTCCTAGGCCTTATTTGTGCCTCATATTCTCTTTCTAAAGCTCCTAACCCCTATTTACCATGGCTCCTTGCTTCTTAAAGCTTAAAATGAAATTTTTCTACCACTCGAGCCTACTCAAGGTCTCTAGCTAAATCTTATTACACCACAAATAACATCACAGCAATCCAATCATATGCACGACAATACAATCACAAATAACCCCTAATTCAGGATGTTACACACCTTCCCTCTTGCTAGCTTTCTGATGTGGGATCCCTTTTTCAGCAGAGTTTAATTCCAACACAAACTCTGGCTGTCCCAACTTAGCAAAATAAATAACCCTTTTTGCTTGCAATGGGATTCAAACTCAGGCTCCCCCGTAACTTAATCCAGCCGCTAGCCACTAGGCCACAAGCTCCTCTTGTGTCTAAAATCATGCGCAACTAAATATAAGTCTATGGGCCAAAGTCTAAATTCACTTAAAAATAAATCAAAATGAAATGCAAGCGCCAAGACTTGAACCTTGGACCCTTGCTTCCTTGTGGCGTCATTTCCTTGTCTCTTATGTGGCGTCAATTGCCACTAGACCACAACCCCTTTTGTGTCATTTTTCTCCATATTTTATTCTTAAAGCCTACTTACTAACTCCCAGGGTTTTATTCACCTAAAACAAAAATTTTCCTAAAGCCCAAGTTTGATCCCGGGACTTTATAGAAGCCCCCTAACCTTCCAAAATCACTCACCTAATAAGACCAACTTGCATTAGTGTCGTTCTCTTGTTCTCAAAAATTTTAAACGCTCCCCTGGTCAAGGCCCAATAAGCCCAATTCTCTAGGCCCAAATTCGGGGCGTTACAATTAACTTTCAAAATTTCAACTTAAATCCAAGAGTAGTTCACTCTAGGATTCCAAAAACATCAAATTTATAAGAAAAAGACTTGATTCAACTTACCAATTAAATTTCATGCTTTAAAACCCTAATTTTCCCTTTCTTCTTTCTTTCCTTTTTCTTTCATGCTCTGTTTCGAAATGGCTTCTGTTACTTTTAGCTTTGTTTCTTTTGTTTTATGTTTTCTTTTCTTTTTATTCATTTACTTTATTTTATATTTAAGTTAATTAATAATTATAAAATATCTATTTTAATAACAAATATAATTAATACATTTGTACCATATCATAACTTACATTTGCCTTAATCTAACTAATTTATCAAATAAAAAATCTTTTAATATAATAATTTAATTAATAAATATATTTTATTTAAAATTTAAGAAAATATACAATTATATTACAAAAGTAAAAATACATATATTACACATGTATTTTATCATATCCATACAATTGGCATATTTTGATTTATTTAATAATATAATATCATTATAATTTAATTATCATAAATTCATATAATATAAATTATATTTAAATATCATTAATTATATAATTAAAACAAATAAAATCTTAGATTTTATTCCCTTTATGCCGCCTTAACTATCCTAAATGGCTTAATTGCCATTTTAGCCCTTTTTACTTTCTTTTAATCTATAATTAGACTTTTAATCTAGATTTGATCATTTTTCCTAATTACTTTAAATTAAGCTAAATTCACTAAATAAAAATCTAATTAAACAAACTATTAGACTCATAATTACTCCTAATAATTGTTTACTAACTCGGTTTACTAAGACGAAGGCCATATAACACACTTTTCTAGTGCCCACGAATTTTGGGTCATTACACGAGCTATATAACGGAAAGCTCATAAGAGCCATAATCAGGAAGCTCATGCGAGCCAATAACGGGTAGGTCCAAAGAGCCATTAATTAGGAAGCTCTGGATAGCCATATATCGGGAAGTTCAAACGATCCTATCAGGTAGCTCACAAAGAGCCTTTAATCGTGAAGCTAACTGATGCGGTCATTGAGAGCCCCAAAAATATCATATCCCTATAAAATAATGAAAAGAATAGTATGATGGAAGTAGGGTCAAATCCTCAGGGACTGGATTTGCACAAGTTCCTGTTCCTCGAGATCCCAGACAGAGTCATACCCAAGAAAACCTGCGTACCCAGAAAAAAAAATAAAAAAATAGAATTAAAAGTTTGATTGAATTGAAATTGCGAAAATTAAAATTAAAACTTTAAAGATAAACAAAGTTGAGAAAAGAGTTTTTATGGAGAGATTCTAGCCTCCGGTTGTCTTGATCCGCCTTGGGTTCTATCATCGACTTTTAGGTGATCCTTCTCAAACAGAATAATCCAGTTATAGTGGAAGAGGACGCCTACGACCACCAGCTCCACTTAGATTTTAAACTTACCATTTAGAGGAACTTGACTCTAACTAACCGTCGCTTTTGTGGGATCGTCTTACACTAGATCATCACTTCTCAATGGCGAATGTCACGCCATTTTATCTCTTGGGCTTGACAACCACTGACGTAGTAAGCTAACAAACCGACTATGCAACCCTCTCAAAACATACAAAGCGGTCGCCTTTGCACAAGATGAGAAGATCACTTTTGAAGGGACATGGACGGAAGCGTCAGTCCCATAGTGCAGAGAAGCGATGAATACTCGTTGAGAAGGGTAAACACGGATTTAAACCTCATGAACCCTTTTTTGGAATTTTCGACAACCTTTGGCTAGATAAATTTAGTAGCTCATGCTTTTTGGGGGAAAAGAAATAAATGTAATGAAAATGGAATTTTTATTGAATAATATGAAAGAAAATAAGGCTAAGCTTTTTGGGAGAGGGAGTTTTTATAGAAAAGATGAGTGAAATTTGTATCACTCCATCCCCTATTTATAGTATTAGGAAACCTAATCTATTCCTAATTAAATTCTAAAAGACAAATACAAATAAATTAAGATAATTAAAGATAAATAAAGATAAATGCCAAAATTAAATCTAAATAATAATCTTTAATAATTATCCTAATATAATTAAAAATTAAATACAGTCTTGTGCTAATAAAAATCTCTTCTTTGCATTTTTGCCCTCCAAGTCTTCCATACTTTGCATTTTTGGCACCACTTCTCTCATACTTCGCATGTTGGCCCATTTCAATTTTAAATTCACGTTTTTTGATGAACCGTAATATATACATATTTTAATCCTACATTTAGCATACTTTGGATGATTTAATCCCTGAATTATAGAATTTGGTGCTCTTAATCCTTTAATTTCATGTTTTATATTTAGGAAAGCACTGGAGGATGAAAAGAATGAGAAACGGGCCTAAAACGGAGTAAATGGGCCATTTCACAAAATCGACATGGCCTGGCCCAAGACCACACGGCCGTGCCTCCTTAACAGACTCGAACATGGCCTGGCCACGATTCACACGGGCGTGTGACCATGGACGTGTCGCTAATGTGACCTGTTTGAATTTCACTCGGATTAGGGTACTTAGAGGCAAAGAAAGTCATTCCAAAAGCCTATATAGACACCCTAGAGGCCAACCTTTAGGAAGCGTCCAGTTAGGCCGAAGAGCCGAGCCAGAAAGGCCAGAATTGTGGAATTTACTCGAAGAAAGCCGCCAGTTGATTCATCTAAGGAAGCCGGAGTTATAGTCAAGACGGAGGATCTTCCCTTCAATTTCCTTCAGGGGGTTTTAGGGTTTTTCTTATGTTTTGTTTTATATTTTCTTCTGAGATGTATTCTTTTATAATTATGAACTAAAGCCCTTAAATACCTAAGGGGGATGAAACCTAAGACGGATCTTGATTAATTAATAATTCTAAACTATATGATAAATACTTGTTTAGTTCTTAATTATGTGTTCTTAATTCTTTCTTTGATATTTCAGGATATTGATTCAAGTATTGATGTGCTTAGGTAGTGGAGCAAAAGTCCCTGTTTAAGAGTAGATCTAGCATAATTAAGCGGAGTTGATCGCAACCCTAGAAATAGAATGACTTACCGGTTTAGGGTCAAACCTAATATGGGAGTCCATAGATCGAGATAATGCAATTCTATGGGTTTTAATTAGAAAGAGATTTCAATTAATCAACCTAGGGTTAGATGTTAGTAGCCTCGAAAGAGGTATTAATATAAATTAGGGAATCCTACGGATCAAGTCAAGTGAATAAATTGTCTGGTTCAGAGTTAAATAACAAGTGAAGTCTAGGTGGATTCTTCCTCGGTTATTGTCTTAATCAATTGGTTTTTCCCACAAGTATTTTCCCAATTCATTCTCTTTGTCTTAGCATCTTTAGCTTGATAGTTAGTTAATTTTAGATTAATTAATAATTCACTTTTATTTTAGGCTAAATAACAAAAAGAAAGGTAGTATTAGTACTTTTGGTTCCCTTGGTTCGACAATCTGGTCTTGCCATTATACTATACTACTGTTTGATAGGTGCGCTTGCCTCAATCGTTGTCATAGTTAGTTTCTAGGTTCAATTATTCTTTATATAAATTTTTAAGACTCTGACATACGATCACTTTTTGCCCCTAAATTTCCTTTTGCCTTCAATTTAGTCCCTATAAGATAAAAAACCATAAATAGCTCAAATTAGTAGGATCATTATCAAAATAAATATGTAATTAATACATAAAAATATGTCATTCTAGAGTATTATCAAATTCCCCTACTTAGCCCATGCTTGCCCTTAAGTATAGTTCCTAACCACTGTGGAAATTAGAACTTTTGCCATGATTGAAATACCACTCCAAAGTTTTATAAAAAGTAGGCATAATGCATATGAAAAATAAAGATAACATTTAGCTTGCTTTAAGTAAAACTGAAAAAATATTCCAATTATTACACACAAAAATTAAAATCGTCCTGGATTATTTCATGATGATTAGGTAATTTACTAAACTTACCATGACACCTTATTTGTTTCCACCTTTAATCTCCAAATGTAATTTTTTTAATACCTCATTTCTTTTTTCTTTTATTATTATTATTACTGTTGTTGTTGTTGTTGTTGTTGTTGTTGTAGTTGCTGTTGTTGTTGTTGTTAATATTATTATTGTTGCTTAAGAATACATTAAACCTTTTTACGCGAAGAGAGATGATAGCCAATGTAACATCCTAGATTAGGGGTTATGCATTTGGAGCATAACTCAAGTGTTAGTAGGCTTTAAGTGTGGTTGAGCATGTTTTAAGGGTTTTGAGAATCCAAGGATGTAGGAGGAAGTCTTGGAAAAGTATTGGAATTTTATTTTTAAAGGAGAAGTTAGGTGAAGGAGGCCTTAAGGAAAATTTTTAGGAGTTTATGGACATGAAAATGGGCTTGTGCATTCTTGCTTAATTTTATGAAATAGCATGTCTATTGTGATATAAATGTGTTATGTGAATTCTAGAAACCTTGGAAATGTAAGGAAAGTGCATTTTTAGAAATGTTGGAAATGAAAGGAAATGTCTTGGAAATGTAGGGAGATGACTTGGAAATGTAAGAAAATGATTTAGAAATGTTAGGTTTCAAAAGAGGAAAGTGAACATTTTGGAAATCTGGAAATGTATGAAAATATAAGGAAATGTAAGGAAATGTGAGGAAATGTATGGAAATGTAAGGAAATGCAAGGAAATGTAAGGAAATGTCTTGTCTTGGAAATGTAGGGAAATGTCCTGAAAATGTAAAGGAATAAAGAGGAAAGTGAACATTTATGGAAACTAGGAAAATGATTTAGAAATGATTCAAAAAAGGAAAGTGAACATTTCTGGAAACTTGGAAATGTAAGGAAATGTCAAGTTTAAAGAGCCGAACGAAAATTTTTGGAAACTTGGAAATGAAAAGAAATGTCAAGTTTTAAAGTTTAAAAGAGGAAATTAAGGCAAGGTGGCATTAAAAGAAAAAGTATGTGAAATTTGACACACAAACGGGCTTGGAAAAGTGGCTCAAGATGCCACTTGGGGCCTCTGGAAATGGCGCCACATACAGAGGTAGTGGGCCAAGGTTCGAGTCATAGGGGAAGCAAAATAAAAGTTTTATTTTGTTACAAGGACTAGCAGAGGTGGGCGGCACATGGGTTATAATTTAGGAGCTTTTATTCTTTTATTTTTAAGAGATAAATAGTGGATAAATAAGGGATAAATAAGGATTTATTTATCATTATTTTCAAGAGATAATTGTTGGATTAAATTCTTTTAATTTGAATAAAGAGATAAATGAGGAATTATTCTTTAATTAGGAAAACAAGGGAGAAGTGATGGCCAAGTAAGGGACTTTGAGTTTAATAATTTCATTTAAAGTAAGGATAGTTGCTGAATTATCTTTTATTTTAGTGATAATTAAAGAGATAAAGCTATTAAAATAGAAGAATGATGGCCAAGTAAGGGATTCTAAGTTAGTAATTTCGGCTATAAAAGGAAAAGAGAGGCCATTCTGCATTATTTTCTGTTCTTTGAAAGCCTCTGCCGAATTCTCTTCACCAAATCTTCTTCTTCTTTTATTTTTGCCAAGCCGAAATACCTTGTGTGCTAGCCGAATCCTCCATCTTTATTCTTCCTTCTCTTTTCTTTCTAATCCCTCCAAAACCGAAAGTTGTGAGATCATCATCTAGCCATAGCCGAATCTCTGAAGGTTGAAGTGAAGGTGCAATCAATTTCTTCAAGTAAGGGTAAGATCTCATTCGGTTTCATCCTTTTTCTTTTAAGATTTTCCGAAATCTAGGACTAACCCCATTAATATCTTGTTGTCGAAACTTTGAAGAGCTCTTTCGGGATTTACTAAGTGTCGACTACAAGGAAGGAGAAGTTCTTTTCCCGAAGGTACACCATAGGCCACGTGTTCCCTAGTTATTCGGTGAGTTTCGGGATTTCTAAGATTAAGGTAAGACATATGTATATTCGGCCAAAGGCCATGTTTTATGTTTTAATGGTTAGATTAAATCTAACGCAAGGTTATAGAAATTTCAACATTCCTAGGAAAACAAGGATCAATTTCGGGATTTGTTGGTGTCCCAATCGGCAACAAGGTAAGTTTAAGAATACTAATCCTACTAGGATTTGGATTTATGGCCGAATGGCTTTTTATTAAAGTAGTAAGTGATTAATCAAATGTAGGGATTAAGGATCTAAGCATTAGATCAAGCTTTTCGGGATCTCAAGGAATTTGCTAAGCGAATCAGGTGTGTACCCCACACTATCTTTTAATACGATGTATGGCTTAAACTTATTATATGTTCTAATATGAAAATATAAGAATGTGGCTAATGTACCATGTTATGGTACAAAGTACTCAGGTACGTTTCCTACTCCTACTAGGATTACGAAACATGTTATATTTAACATGTGAAAAGTGACATGAATGTGAATTTAAGTATGATATGCATAATATGAATAATATGGGGCATTCGGGTTATATGAGAAAGGGGAAGTGAATATGGTGACTTCGGTCACATTATCTGAATATGGTGACTTCGGTCACATTATCTAAATGTGGTAACTTCGGTTATGTTATCTGAATGTGGTGTCTGATGACACAATTATCTGGTGGCTATGCCACGAACTTTATATGGGCGATGAGCACGTCGACTGCAGCGACTGCCTTCGATGGAGTGTAGCGGATGGAGGGTTGACTTAGTAGTCCCCACGGTGTGCAGGTTGGTACGGGGATGTGTAGCGGATGGCACCTAGGTTTGGGTTTGGGTTGCATCATCATTTTTATCTGTTATATGAATAAGTATTTAATATGAAAATGTACGCCTGATCTATTGAATTTTAGTGTTGTGTACACATTGAGTCTGTTGACTCACCCCATTGTGGGACTATTTTTCACGTGACGATCAATAATGGACCGAGTTCGGCAGAAGCTTAGGGATGGCCCTGCTCAGCTTGAATTTTTATTCAATATGGATATTTAATTTAAGAATTTTATTTTGGGATTTCACTTGATGTAATAAGGCCATAAGTTACATTTTTTTATTTTTTATTTTTTTAATTACTATGTTACGAATTATTTTCAATTAAAGTTAAGTTTAAAATTTATTTCCTTTAAAATAAACCCTAAATTGTTTTGTAACCTTATTTAATGGATTTCAATATAAGATGAATTGGTTTTCAACACAAGCCCAACCCAAAACAATATTTTTCTTAAAATAGCACAAGTTTTTCCTAAGGAACATATGTTATTTGAAACCGGTTTACTTGAGGAACATACCAGATTCGGTTCAGGCTCGTGGGCCGAGTTTGGGGTGTTTCAGCCAAGCACCCAACCCGGTTACTCAACCCAACATACTCTTAATTTATTATATTTTTCTTAAGAACATATCAATCCTTTTGACGCAAAATAGGATGACAACCCAAGCACTCTACCCCAGTTACTCAGTCAATCACATTTTAAGCTGTACTCGTAACCATATAAGCATCACAATTTATTATAATGAAACAGAATTTTAATTTGGAGGACTAGGAAAAAACAATCAAGTGTCAAAAATAAGTTTCGGCAACTACCTAACAGTCATGAACAGAAATTTAGCATGCAATTTTTATTAAGTGTCCTCTTTACATTTAGACTTAATCGATTTTATTATAAGCAAGATAGGGTTAACTCTATTAATCATAATTATTTAGCCTAAAAGAAATAAAACAGTGGAGATGAAATCAAACAAGCAAAAGCATAACTAACTCAGTAGACAAGAATCGTGCATATAGGTTAAACAGTGGGCAAGTCCTGGTCAAATTCTTGGGCACGAAAAGAGGCAGAATATTCTAAAAAAAATTACAAGCATGGGCAGTAGCAATAATCAAAGCAGCAGCAACAAAAACAGCATATAAAATGACAGAAATAAAGAGGAATGCCTCACCCCTACTTAAAACACATTGTTCTCAATGTGGAATAAAATAAATAAATAGGAGGAAGAAGAAAAGTTTAGATGCGCTCCAAATGTTAATAAGATCAGCCATTTGTTGGCCGAGGGCGTAGAGTCGTGCCTCGATGCGCTCCAAACATTGCTCAACAGTCATAGGAGGTCGTTCTTGATTAGGTATGTCGTGCTGATTTTGCTGCCAAAAGATTCGTTCAGCCAACGAAGAGCGGACACCTGGAGGTACAAAATGAAAAGAAGAATGGGTGCCAACATGCAATCCCAATGAGTCCAGGCAGCGAGCATCTAATGGATCGGCCTAACAAGCAACATGTAAGTCTGAAATAGAAGCATTGATCCATCTAAAGAAAATAACAGTTGTGCAATAAAATAGCCTAAAATTAGAGGACGTTTTGCATTTATAACATGTTCAAATTGAAGCGCATACCAATAGCCCAAATTTACCAGACGACTGGCGTACATACACCATAATAAGAATAATTCCATCTTCAAGATGATAGCTGGGGCATCTCGTTGGCCTAAGAAATTACAAGCCAAATAACTATGTATGTAACACAAAGCAGGGTTACGAAACCAAAAATCTTTTGATGTTTTAGGGCTATACATGGTTTCGACATTATCTACTAATAAAGCAATGCCTCGGCAACCTTGAAGTCTTTTGGAAAAGTACACAAACTGTTCTCATAATCGGTGGACATAGTATACTCCTTGGACACAAAAGCTAACGCAATAATAAAATCAGCAATGGATAAACTATGTATGGTACCAAGCAACCGAAATTTTATAATGCCCGGTGTGTCCAATGAAATTTTGCCGTGCCGCTGAAAATGAAAGGTAGAATAAAATTCCAAAACTAGTTCGTAATAAGCACAGTGAGTTATATCAAAAATTCCAACCTAACCAATATTGCGAAAATAATCTGTAACAACAATTTCAATATGCAAAGCAGCCAAAACAGATATAGATAAAAATTTGCAAGGCACTATTTGTTTATGTCTTAGACGATCATACCTGTCCCGATCAGTAGCAGAAGTAAATGTTAGATTACTGTGTAAATGACACTCCAGTGGCAAGTTATTGACGCAAGATCGGTAGGTTCACCACTGGTAGGTATTAGGCATTGCTCATAGGGATTATCGGAGGCATCGGTGTGTGTTGGCTGTTCGAAACTGTCAGTATCAGAGTTGGAGAAGGAACCGATGACTGATAATGTTGGTTGGGCCGAAGGGCATACTAGCCGTCGACTAGACCGATGTGGCGATAGGTCAAGCGTTGAACATGGTGGCAGCAACGGTGGTGGAAAATAAAGAACAAGGTATCGGCCGCCTGAAAGAGATGGAGCATCGCGCGAAGGGGAAGAGGGAGCGGCACAGAAGTGGCGTAGAGAAGAGGAGCGTGACGGGTCAGCTTCAACGCATGGTGGAGAGGAGGAGCGCGCTGTTGTAAAGTGTGCCAGAGAAGAATGAGAGGGAGACGTGGTGGGCGAGTCACGCTGTGAAGAGGAAGAGACGTGCGGTGGAGATGAAGAGCTGGGCGGTGGATATTGCAAAGGGGAAGATGCGCCGTCGACCAAATTCATGTTTTGGGGTCCCGAAAAGTGGCGCCGGCATGAGTTGACAGTGAAGGATGGCTGGGCAGCGGCACGGCTGCGAGTCCTTACCATGGCGTTTGGGAAAGTCGACGGTGGAGAGGGTAAGGAAAGAGAATCGGTGGCTGGGGGTTATTTTAATTTTGGGTGAAAAAAATAGGGTAATTTTTAAGGTTTGGGTTTGTATAAGAGGGATGTTTGGCTGAAGGAGAGGTGTTTGGCTGCAGGCTTTGGGTAATCTTGATGGAGGGATGTGATATTCCTGGTTGGAATAGGGATAGGATAAGGGCTATTTTCATGTCTTTTTTTTTTCTCATTTTCTCTCTATTTTTGCTTCAATTTTCCTAGACAGAAGAAGAGAAATTTATTATTACTTAAAAAATAATAAAATAAATAATAAAAAATTGTTGCCTCCCAACAAGCGTTTGTTAAACGTTGTTAGCTTGATGCCCTAAATTGTGCTATGGTGGTTCCAGCAGAATTTTTTCAATCGTGTGGGCTTAAAAATTCTCGTAAAATGGCTTCAATCGTTGGCCATTAACTATGAATCGCTTTCCTGATTCTTCACTCTCTATTTCAACCGCACCATGTGTGAATACTTCGATCACAATAAAAGGACATTGCTATCAAGACCGAAGCTTACCTGGGAATAGTTTTCACACGGTGTTTTAAAGTAACAATTTTTGTCCTACCGAGAAATGCTTTCGAGATATTTTTGTAACGCCCCGGAATTTGGGCCTAGAAGTATTGGGGCTTGAGCAAGGGAACGGTTAGGAAACTGTGCATAAAAGTTTATGTGAGCTAGGAAATGACACAATTGTGTATCAACTTTAGTGGTTAAATGTTCTGGGTGTATGTGAGAGGTCCTAAGTTCAAGTCTTGACTTTGGCGAATTCTAATATTTTTCTAACTCAACCCCTATTTCTGGCTAGTAGGCTTTTGATTAAAAGTTTGAAAGTACTTAATAGAATGGGCCTGCTGGTCTAGTGGTTGTGGTGTCATTAAGGTTGCAAGGGAGCCTAGGTTCAAGTCTTGGCTTTTGTAATTTATTTTGGTTTTTCTTTTAAAGGAACCTAGACTTTGGCCTTTAAACCTTTTAATTAATTGAAGATAAATTGTGACACAAAAAGTGGAGCTTGTGGCTTAGTGGCAAGTAGCGTGAATTGGTTGATGTGAGAACTTGGGTTCGAATCCTATTGCAAGCAAAAAGGATATTTATTTTACTAGCATGAGGCGACAGGAGTTTGAGGTGGTTTCGAACTCTGTTGGGTGAGAGTTTGAATTGGTCAAGGAGAAGGTTGTGGAGAGGATTATGGAGGAATTTGAATGAAGTTCAAAATGGATGGTTGAGTGATTTGTGGAGAGATTTGTAGAGGGATGTTGGGAAAGATGAATGGAGGAAAAAGAGGAGTTTGATAGGGAGAGGAGTTGTAGCCGAGTAGGTACTCTAACCACAGGGAATTCAGATTGGGAGTTTTGGGGAGCTCCTCTTGCTTTTCATTACGGGTTTTGGCATTTTTGTTCTTTTTCATCTTTGTTTCGAAAGCTGTGGAGTTCGTTTTCTACTTTTCTCTCTAGCCCTCTAGTCTACCGATTTTTGCCCTTCATTCCCTTTTATTCAATTGATATTCCCCTCTTTGGCCGAGGAGCACTTGTCTTTCCTTTCATAAACCCTTTTCAGTTGCTAGCCATACTTGTGGATTGACTCATACCTTCTTCTCCTCTTCCTCTCTCAACTCTTCTGTCCTTCTTGTTTTGGTCGAATCTTCTCTTCGCTTCTTTTCTGATCCTTGGTCGTTTCTTGCTAAAGGTCTACCGAAAACCCCTTGATCTTGGTAAGTGTTATGGCTTGTTCTCCCTAGCCGAACCTTATTAGGTTTTCCTCTCAAAGGTTTGGCTTATGTATCTCTTAGGCCGATCATTTGTGTCTCCTCTTTTCCTCCATGGGGAAATATTCCTTTAACATTTCTTTTTGTATGAATGATGCTAGGGACTCAAGTTCATAACAAGGTGTTAGGCTAACTACTTATCCTCTGCAAGGGATATCTCTTTTAGTGGTAAGTGCTTTAAAGCTTAGATGTATTCATGTGGGATTGTAGATTCTTATGAATCAGTTTACAGTTTTGTGTGAAAGGAAAGCCTTGGAGAGAATACGTGGTTTTGGAACAAGAAGGGTACTGCGATTGGTTGTTGGGTAAGTAGTTATGATTTGATTAAACGTTCCAATATTATGATTATGGATTAACGATGGCTTTGGACTAATAAAGGGTTGTATTTTAACCATAGGCTCTCAACTTCAGAAGCATCTCGGCCACAACTCCTTAACAGATGTGTAATTGTACACACACATTGATTAAACTGTAAATCGGCAAAAGCCAAAAAGCTGGAGAATACGACACTTGATGCCAAACGGGCGTGCGATCACACGTATGGTAGTTCGAGCCCACGAAACATGAGCGTTTGACTATACAGGCCACCATGAGCGATCTCATGGGCTTGGGCCATTTTGGGCCAGGTTGGGCCGAAATAGGCCGTGTGGGCCTAATAGGCTCGTGGGCCCCACACGAATAAATTTACGAAAAGTGGCAGAAAATGGATTAAGCTATTTAGTTTGTATAGCCAAAATTGAATTTGGGCCAAATGGGCCACACGAGCGTATGGGCCTATATAGGCCGAATGCTGGGCTTTGAGCATATACACCGTTCTGGCCGTGTAGGTTATCTGAGTCGCTCGAAGCAATGATAGACCTTCTAAGAGGTCGTAGCAAGTACCGAGACCCCAATATTTGTAAATTTATCGAAATACCCTTTTAGGACAAAATGACTATTTTGCCCTTGAGGGTAAATGACTAACTTAGACTATGAACTTGACTGATTTGACTGTGATCGTATGATTGTGTTTTAACTAACTTGACTGTGGTCGTGTGACTGATATGCTTTTAATATATGTTTAAATGACTGTTACTGAGCATGGCCATTTTGCATACACTTGTGATGTTTGAGCATGACATACACGACATTTTGCATGAGGTTGGGACATTGTTACTGAGGAAGTGTGTAACATCCCAGTTTAGGGCCTAGTCGGAATAGTGGTGCGAGACCCCAAATCTGAGGTGCATGTATGAGTTTTTGAGATTTATGCTATGTTTGCATGTTAGTGTGAAAGTTTCATGAAGTAATTTTGTGAAATTTCGGTTGAATTGTCCAAAAGGACTAAATTGAAAAAGTTGCAAAATGTGAGATTCTAGATGCTATTTGTGTGAAATAGCTTTAGAATATTAATTAGAGGTCCTTAAATAGCAATTTACCCAAATTTTAATTTTTGGACAAAATTGGAAATGGATGAGTTAAAATAGAAAGTTTATCAAAAAGGGCATTTTGGTCATTTGACAATTAAATGATTAAAAAGGAGGAAAAGATGACAAAATTCGTTCTTCTTCTCCAAGGCTGCCAAAATTTTCAAGAGCCATTGTTAGGGTTCTTCAAATTTTTCAAGCTTGCTAGTAAGTGCATCCAAGCCCCATTTTTGATATTTTTCGTATTTTTGGAGTCCTAGTAGCATGAGTAAGCTATTTTTAGCTATTTGATGAGCTATATTGAATGTTCAAAAATGTGGCCATGTATGACATGCATGTATGTTGATGTTTTATGGAAGATTATGAAAGCCTGATGTAGTAGAAACATCTTTTGTTAAGTGATTTTCCATGAAAATGCATGTAGGGACTAGTTTGCGAAAGTTTTAAGTTTGGTCATACATGTGTGATTTAGTGAGAATTGGTGAATGCTTTAGTTTAGCAAGTGATTCGACTAAGCATGAAAGGCTAGAAAGTTGAATAAAAATCACTTTACGAGCCTTGGGGCAAAGTGTAATTATGAGGAAGATTAGGGGCAAAAAGGTAATTTTGCCAAAGTATGAGATAAGTGTCAATTTAGTCAATGTGTGTATTGAATAAGCTGATTTATTCATTATAGATCAAGAAAGACGAAGCCCGGATCTAAACCGAGGCAAGAGCAAGGTGGTGGACTAAATTACATATTTCTATACTTTTGAGCATCGAGGTAAGTCTATGCTTAAATAATGCATTCATACTTACAATTTCTTAATGCTAGCTAGTGTGTAGCATGCTTGTGAATGACTGAGAACCTATGTGGGATGAATGTGGTAGAATTTATGAATGGATGTATGGTTAAGTAAGTAGATACGTGAATGTGTAGTGAGAATGCTAAATGGTGGCTAAGTGCGATACCATCTTAATGCATATTGACGATAAGCTGGCTATGTGCGATGCTATCGTTAGGTATATAGTCTAGTGGACTATGTGCGAAACCACTACGAATACCTTTGTGGTAGGCTAAGTGCGATACTACCTTATTAATTGATTGTGGTGGGCTAAGTGCAAAACCACCGAGAAATTAGCTGTGTGGATTAGCTGTGTGAATTAGCTGTGTGGATTAGCTATGTGGTTATATTATTGAGTTAATTAGCTGTGTGGATGAATTATAGAGAAATGATATTGTGTTGTATATTGTGTAAATGCGATATTGAATGCAGGGGTGCATTTCAATGGTTATGAGTATGTGACACATGATGTGTTGGAAACGTGGTAAGGGATAGAAAGAGTAAGCATTGTTGTCCATTATATGTTAGTATGATGCTAATTGTTGTTTAGCTTATACTATGATGCTTAATTATTTATGTGTAAACTTACTAAGCTCAAAGCTTACTCCCTTTCTTTTCCCTTGTCTTATAGAGTAAAAGTGTTGAATTGAGATACGAGGATGAATTGGAAGATCGTCCACATTATCAGCACACTCTGGTACATACGTTTTGTATATGGCATGTATAGAGGCTAGACAAGTTAGTGAATTTTGTTGTAAATGGCTAGATTGTTGGCCTTTAGATGGATAGTCTATTTTGTATAATGCCATAGTGGTTGGCTACCTTATTTTATGAAAAGGTTGTAGTTATCTATGTGAGATTGATTTGTATTAAATGTGAAAGTTATATGCTATTTGTTAAAGTAACAATGTGATGTGGCTTTGTAAAGGTGGAGATCTTATATGGCAATTAAGTCATAATTTAGATAGTGGATGGACAAAAGACAAATGTGCCCTTAACGAATGTTTGTTTTATTTGTTTAATGAAAGGCTAAATAGGTAAATGGATTATTATGTATGTTCTAATTTGATAAAAACATGAAAAATTACCATTTTAGTTCACATTTTGACCGAATTTTGCAAGAAAAGAAAAGGGGTTTAGCTTGGTTATATTCGGCCATTCCAAGCATAAATTCAAGGTATGTTTTTTAGTCGGTTTTCAATAATTTCTACGTTTTTGTAATTGTTGCTTCATGCTCTAGCTAACCCATGTCGTAATTTTATGAATTGATGATGATTTTGTGATATGCCATTGATGATATGTTGAGCTTTGTGATGATTTATGGTGTTAAATGAAAGATTTGAGCTAGATAAACATACTTTGTTCTTGAATTTTTGATGAATTTAGCTAATTAGGGCTAAATTGAGAAAATAAGAAATTGAAGGGTTAAAATGTGAAATAAATGTATTGTGTGGACTTGTGTGAACACAAAGAAAATTCGGCTAGGCTTATGTGAAAAGAAATTATGTGAATTTGATGATTTTGTGAAAGAGGGACTAAAGTGTCGAAATGTAAAAATGTGAGGGCTATTTTGCAAAATGCCCTAAATATGTGTGTTTGGACTAAAATGAATGATTTGGTGATTGAATGGATTTAATTTGAATGTATAGACCAAGAAAGAAGAAGTTTGGATCGAAATCGAGGCAAAGATAAAGTGCTCGATTAATCGACCGTATCGATAGTTGACGTTCGAGGTAAGTTCGGACATAATACATGTATTTAGTTATGTTTAATGTTATGAAATGAATGGTATGATATTGTTTAAATGAGAATGCTATGTGATAGATTGAGTTAAATGGCACTAAGTGTGCGTATTTGGAAATGTGACCGAGATAAATAGCACTGTATGTGCGGAGTAATATAAGTTTCGGTGTTGCGGTTGGCACTGTGTGTGCGATACCGATTCAAGATCGGTTTGATATGGATGCACTAAGTGTGTGATGCTAATTAAGCTTCGGTTAACTATTTAGGCACTAAGTGTGCGAATAAACTGAAGAAGGGACGAATGTTGATCGAAGTGATTCATGAGTACTGAGTAGCATAAATATTTGACAACTAAGTGTTGATTAAGGTACTTTCGGAACCTATGTAGTTGATGAAATTACGAATGAGTTTATGGAAGGTTAATTGAGATTACTAGCTTTGGATGATATGAGATATTAGATTGTGAAATAATCTCAATGATGATATGTTTTGATTTAATGTATTTTGTTACGAACTTACTAAGCTTTTGAAAGCTTACTGTGTGATTGTTTCTCTGTTTACAGTGTCAGTAAAGCTAGCTTGGATCTGGGGATCGTCAGCATCTCTATTACACTATCGGCAATATATTTTGGGTATTTTTGGAGTGATGTACATAGTTGAAATATGGCATGTATAGGCTAGTTATTTTGAGACATATTTGAGATGTGTAATTAGCCATGTGGTGTGGTTAGTTATATGATGATTTTAAACATGAATGGCTTTGTTATTTGATGCATATTTTGGTATGGCATGAGGGTAAGGAAAATGACTTTCATATGATAATCTTTGTGATGATAAGATGTTAGTATGATTTAGTGAATTGGGAAATGAATGATGTTAGTATATGAATGTGTTCAAGTGGTGTATGTTAGTTTATAAATTGGTATGCTTGGGATTGGAATTGTATGAGATGATGTATCAATTATTGTCATGAAATTGGTTGCCAAATTTTGTGGTTTAAGATGCTCAATTGTGCTTATAGGATTGACCTTATGTGGATGGCAATTTGGCCTTGCAAATGGCCTATTTTTGCTACACGATTGTGGCACACGGGCGTGCCTAGTGACCGTGAGCGTAAGTCAGTATATGGCCTAAGAACACACGGCCACGGCACACGGACATGCCTGGTAGCCGTGTGGTTTTGACAGGATCGACCACGGCCAAAGTACATGGGCGTGCTTGGTGGCTGTGGGAGCTAAGTCAGTTTCAACCACGGGGAGGACACACGGGTCTAGCAGTCGTGCGAGGCACACGGCCTACCCCCACGGGCGTGCATCCCTTGAAACTTAGAAAAGTTTTAAATTTCCATGAAGTTTCTGTATGAATTTTGATTTAGTACCGACCCCTATCTAACATGTGTTTAAGGTCTTATACGCCTTAATAAGGGACTAATTGTTTATGATTGATGTATTATGATGATGATTGACTTTGTGTCGTAAATGAGTTGTGAAATAATCCTATTGTCGTAAATGAGTAGTTGCTGACGATCTAGAAAGCAATGCGCCTACTCCCGCTCAAGGGACAGCGCCAGCCACATCTAGGCCGAATGACAGTGGTGAGGGAGGAGAGGCTAAGCAAGCCTTCTTCCGAATGATGAGTGAGTGGTTTACGGAGTTCGTTCAAATGAATCCGGCTGCTCCACAACCTCCACCCCCACAAGTATCTGTTGTGCCACAAGTTGTAGATCCGATCAGATTGAATAAACCACCTGTAGACAAGATTCGAAAATACGAGGCCGAAGAGTTTAGGGCCACATCCGATGACGATGCTGAGCGAGCCGAGTTTTGGCTTGAGAATACAATCAGAGTATTCGATGAGATGTCATTGAACCCTGATGAGTGCATTAAGTGTGCAGTTTCCTTGTTGAGAGACACGGCTTATAACTGGTGGAAAACATTGATATCTGTGGTTCCGAGAGAGAGAATCACCTGGGACTTCTTTCAAGTTGAGTTTAGAAAGAAGTATATCAGTCAACGCTTCATTGATCAGAAACGTAAAGAGTTTTTAGAATTGATCAGGGTCATTTGTCTGTTACTGAGTACGAGCGGGAATTCGTAAGATTGAGTCAATACGCAAGAGAATGTGTTTCGACCGAAGCTATTATGTGCAAATGCTTCATAGAGGGATTGAATGAAGACATTAAATTGTTGGTTGGGATACTTGATATAAACGAATTTGTTGTGCTAGTTGAAAGAGCATGCAAAGCCGAGGAGCTCAGTAAAGAAAAGAAGAAAGTTGATTTTGAAGCTCGTGATGAAAGAAAAAAAGTTATGACTAAGTTCTCTCAACATTCAGCAAAGAGATATAGAGATGCAAGCAATCGTTCAAATGTTTCATTTGGACATCAAAGTAGAGATCATTCAAGACAAAGCACTGGTTTACGAATTCAAGCTCCGAATGAATCGAGTGTTGGTAGCGTTAAGAGTAACAAACCTGAGTGTAGACAGTGTGGAAGACGACATGTGGGAGAGTGCTGGGGCAAGTACAACAATAGAGTTTGTTCTAAATGTGGATCCCGAGATCATTTTATTCGAGATTGCCCGAAGATGGTGGAAGAGGAAAATGTTCAAAATGAAAGACCAAGTAATGTGACGACTAGAGGTAGACCACCCAGAAACATCAGAAATGTGAGTGAAAGTCAGAGGGGGACAACTGACACAGCTATGAGGTTGGAAGCGAGAGCACCTGCCCGAGCCTATGCTACACGTGCACGAGAGAAAGCGTCATCTGTAACACCCCTAACCCGTATCCGTCGCCGGATTAAGGATTTCGAGGCATTACAGAATCAAAACTCAAATGCGAAAAGTCAACCCATTGAATTTGACGCAAGCAATCAATTTCCTCGTTAATTGATAAAACAGATTTAACCTAGTGATTTAAAAAAATAAAACGAATACCATATCTCAAATTCATTACATATAAAATACATACATACACTTAATGACTTTATCAACAAGCATATACACAAATTATCATTTACAATTGAACTTAAATAAAGAATCAACTCACATAATTTAAAACTTACTAAATTCATAACATCACATTTCCAGGTTCACTAAATCATAAATTTATTCTACAAAGCTAAACATTTCGAGTTTTCATTTTTAGCCAAATTGCCAAAACCTACTACCCATTCAATTAGTATTTGACATGCTTTTTAAACCTGTAGCTCATACCCTCAACTTGATCACTATTAACCACACAAGATAATATCTAACATACATATTAAACATATATAAAACTTAAGTCAAATTATCCAAAGCCGAATATATATATATAAATATCACCTATCATACAGTCAACTTTCACATATATATTATTCAATATTTAGACTCATCATTCATTAACAATTTTATCATTCATCATGCCAAACACATAATCAAAATTAACCCCTTTACCTTATTGTGCACATGGTTTAATATATACTTTCATCCAAAACTCATAACATGGCTAGTTATACATCATTATTGCGCATATACATGCCATTACTCCATGTCACACAACTTAGTTTAACAAAAAAAATTAGCCATTATCGCAAGGCTAAATTCATATACAAAACTTAGTACCATTAATTACAACAAAAAACCTAGCTTATACATGCCTTTCGAAACAAAGCTAGAATATGAGTACCAAAAGAGTTGATAGTATGGATGACTTTCTGGACGATCCCTTTTTGCTCGAAGTCTAAACCAAATCTATAAAACAGAGGGAACATATCACACAAGTAAGCTTGCTAGCTTAGTAAGTCTTAAGTAGAAACATTATCACTTACAATTAATTAAGCATTTTAAACATTCATCTAATAATCTTACATAAATATAGCTTAAACTATAATTACACATTATGACCGAAAACATATACATATTCAACATTCAGTTCTCTAGCACCAACTGGTACATATCCATATATCTTTATAAATACTTTCAACTACACATACTTATACAAAACCAATTTTGCTTAAAGCATAGTCTAATAAAATATCCTTTTCGATTATCACTTGAATATTCAATTTAACTATTCATTTCATTTATCAATATCATCACGTACATATTTATATATATATAACACTTGGGTAGCATATTACATACCTTGTGACCAAAATTAATGATTTCACCTTAGCTTAAGTAGGCATTCATAATTCATTTCGTAAATTCATTAGAGTAGCAATTCTTAGAGTAGCAATCCACTAGTTCTAGCCTGCTAAACATTACCTTGGATTTCATACACTGTCATCAAGCCTGTTGAACTCAAAATCTAAAGTCCAAAACACCGGCATTTAGCCTGCTAGACAATGAGCCCGAATATGTCACCGGCACTTGGCCTGCTAGGCTTAAAGCCCGATACAAATCACTCAAGACATAGCTCTGCTAGGCAATAAGCTCCGAATATGTCACTCAAAGACTAGGCACGCTAGGCATTTAGCCCGAATTCAACACATTTAACATTTCAATACACTTTACTTAATAATCTGAAATCACAACAACTTATATACCTCATACAACTTCCACTTATCAAACCAAACTTACTTATTTACATCACATTTAACAAATTAAACTTATTATCAATTCATACTACCACATTCGGCCAACATACATTTTTATGCTTTAAATTTCCTAATTTTATCATATGCAATGTTTATAAATATTCCTTTAGTATACACTTGCTTAAGGACTTACCTCGACTCAGCTGATGGATCGCGTGAGACTCAACATTCGATAACCTTCGCCTTTCCCCCGATCCAAACTGCTTTTCTTTGTTCTTGATCTAAACACATTAAAATTCAGCTCATTCAAGTACATTTCATCTCAATTTAGTCCCAAAACACATAAATGGGCAAATTACCATTTTACCCCCACTATTTCACAATTTTGCAATTTAGTCCTATTTGCATAAAACTCAAAATACATAATATTTCACTAATCAACTCAAGGGCCGAATATCCATAAGGGCCATACAAGTCCCTATTTTCCATTTATTTTGCAAATAAGTCCCTACTAATTTTTATTTTTGCAATTTAGCCCAAATCATTCAAAATTACTAAAATTTCCATTTCAAAACTTGTAAATTTCTAACATAACTTTAATATTTTTCCATAAAACATCATAAAACATCAACATTTAGCCATAGCCGAATATTAAACATGCTCAAATTTAAAAATTCTAACATGGGTCAGCTACCGATCGAAGCAACGATCTCAAAAACGTAAAAATTATCGAAAATCGATTGAAAACTAACCTTTAATTCAAGTCAATACCATGACCGAACGCTTAAGCTCTCAAACCTATCTTTTCTTTTCTTATTTCGGTAGCCAAAGGATGAAGACAACCATTATTTCATATTTTATTATTAACATTATATTATCGTTTTAATCTAATTACTAATTTAACCTTATGTTATAAAATTATATAATAATAAACTAAAGGTTAATCTTGTCATATAGCATCACTAACTTAAAAATGGGTTATTTACCCATTTAACACCTTACATTAAAAAGCCATGATCAATTAAGCACATTTCACTTAAGTCTGCCACTTTTTAACTTTACGCGATTAAGTCCTTTTTATCAAATTAAGCACTTAAACGATAAAATTTTTCTAGGAAACTTTCACACACATTAATTCACATATAATAAATACAAAATATAATATTTAAAAATTTATCAGACTCAGATTCGTGGTCCTAAAACCACCGTTCTGATTAAGGTCAAATTCGGACTGTTACATCATCTCCAGACGTCATCACCGCTACTTTCACTTTATTTGATACTGATTTCATTTCATTGATAGATCCAAGATCAACCCATTCCTATGTGTGTATGAACTAAGTATTGAATAAGACTCACCGTTGAGTCTCATCAAATTTGTGGTTAGAGTGTCGAACCCCCCTTAGCAAGTGCCCCAGTGGATAAAATATACAAGAATTGCCCATTGATGTTTCGTGATATATGTTTTTTGGCCAATTTGATGTTACTACCATTCAATGAGTTTGACATAATTCTGGGTATGGATTGGCTTACTCTGCATAATGCCATCGTGAATTGTAAAAGAAAGAGTATTGAGTTCAAGAGTCAAAATGGTGAGATAGTTCGAATTGAATCCAATGATATGAAAGGATTACTAGCTGTTGTATCTGCGATGAAAGCTCTAAACTATGTGAGAAAAGGTTGTGAAGCTTATTTGGCATACGTGATTGATACAAAAGTGTCGGAAAAGAAAGTTGAATCTGTGTCTGTGGTATGTGAGTTTCCAGATGTGTTTCCTGAAGAGCTACCGGGATTACTTCCGATTCGAGAAGTTGAATTTGGTATTGAATTGGTATCGGGGACCACTCTCATTTCGATAGCTCCGTATAGAATGGCACCAACAGAATTGAAAGAGTTAAAGCCGCAGTTGCAAGAATTAACTGTTAGAGGATTTGTACGACCGAGTTTCTCACCCTGAGGAGCTCCTGTGTTATTTGCGAAAAAGGAAGATGGAACTATGAGAATGTGTATCGATTATCGACAATTGAATAAAGTGAAGATAAAGAACAAATATCCGTTGCCTCGTATTGATGATTTGTTTGATCAGCTAAAGGGAGCTACAATGTTTTTGAAAATAGACTTGAGATCTGGTTACTATCAGTTAAGAGTCAAAGAATCTGATGTACCGAAGACCGCTTTCAGAACGAGGTATGGACATTATGAATTCTTAGTGATGCCTTTCGGACAAACGAATGCTCCTGCAGTGTTTATGGATCTAATGAATCAGATATTCAGACCGTATTTAGATCACTTTATGGTGGTGTTCATTGATGATATTTTGATCTATTCGTGTGATGAGAGGCAGCATGCTGAACAATTGAGAATCGTGCTACAAACTCTACGTGAGAAATTGTTATATGCAAAGTTTAGCAAATGTGAATTTTGGTTGCATGAGGTTGGATTTCTGGGACATATTATATCAACTCTGGAATACGAGTTGATCCGAGTAAAATCTCTGCTATTTTGGAATGGAAGTCTCCGAGAAATGTGTCCGAAGTCCGTAGTTTTCTGGGACTAGCGGGATATTATAGACGATTTGTGAAAGGCATTTCGATGATTACGACTCCATTGACAAAGTTGTTACAAAAGGATGTTAGATTCGAGTGGTCAGAAAAGTGCCAGCAAAGTTTTGAACAGTTGAAAGTGTTATTAACGGAAGCACCAGTGTTCATTCAACCCGAATCAGGCAAAGAGTTTATAGTTTACAGTGATGCATCATTAAATGGTTTGGGCTGTGTGTTGATGCAAGAAGGGAAAGTCATTGCTTACGCTTCATGACAGTTAAAACTGCATGAAAAGAACTACCCAACGCATGACCTTGAATTGGTTGCGATTGTGTTCGCATTGAAGATTTGGCGTCATTATTTGTTTGGGGAAAAATGTCATATCTATACTGATCATAAAAGCTTAAAGTATTTGATGACTCGGAAAGATTTGAATTTGCGACAGAGAAGATGGTTAGAATTGTTGAAAGACTATGAACTTGTGATAGATGATCACCCGGGTAAAGCTAATGTTGTAGCTGATGCCATGAGTCAAAAATTGTTATATGCTTTGCGAGCTATAAGTAATCAGATAGATCTATATGATGATAGTGTGGTTGTAGCTAAATTGAAAGTAAAGTCGATGTTTATACAGCAAATTTGTGATGCTCAGAAAAATAATATTGAAATGATGGATAAACGAACTCAATGTGAATTGAAAGCTGAATCAGAATTTCGATTGTTTGAGATTTAGAGATCGGATTTGTGTTCCAAGAAATTCAAAGTTGATTTCGATGATTTTGAATAAAGCTCATAATAGTCCTTTGACTGTTCATCCGGGGAGAACGAAAATGTATAATGATCTGAAACAATTCTATTGGTGGCATGGTATGAAAAGAGACATTTCCGACTTTGTGTCGAAATGTTTAGTTTGTCAGCAAGTCAAAGCTGAACATCAAGTTCCGTCTGGTTTGTTACAACCGATTATGGTTCCTGAGTGGAAATGGGAGAGAATTACGATGCACTTTGTGTTGAGTTTGCCCTTATCTCTGAGTAAGAAAGATGCAATCTGGGTGATAGTGGACAGATTGACGAAATCAAGAAATTGCAAGATGCTTTAAGCACAAAATTGCATTTCAGTACTGCTTTTCATCTGCAAACGGATGGTCAATCTGAGCGAATCATTCAGATTCTTGAAAACACGCTGAGATGTTGCATACTTGAATTTGAAAGTACATGGGAAAAGCATTTATCATTGATTGAGTTTGCGTATAACAACAGTTTTCAATCTAGCATTAAAATTGCACCATATGAAGCTCTTTATGGTCGAAAGTGTCGAACTCCATTATATTGGACTGAGTTGAGTGAGAATAAGATTCAAGGGGTTGATCTGATAAAAGAGATTGAACAGAAAGTGAAAGTAATTCGTGACAATTTGAAAGCAGCTTCAGATCGTTAGAAGTCTTATCCAGATTTGAAACAAAAGGATATTGAATTCAAAATCGGTGATAAAGTCCCTTATATGCTGTCCCTTATGCAAATTTGAAGATGGCAAGCTTTGCCAGAAACAAGCCGATATGGGGTCATGCTAATTGGTCCCTTATATGTTGTCCTATAATCCTATAAGCCGGGTTTAGACCCTAGTCGAAACAGTGGTTTTGAGACCACAAATCTGAGGTCGGGATGTTCATTTAATGTTATTTTCTGTGTGAATGGTATGTGACTTAGTCTGTGTGAAAATTCTGTATGGTAATTTTACCGACTGTGTGTCAAATTACGAAAAAAGGATTGATTTGTATTAAATGTGAAAGTTATATGCTATTTGTTAAAGTACTAATGTGACATGGCTTTGTAAAAGTGGAGATCTTATATGGCAATCAAGCCATAATTTAGATAGTGGATGGACAAAAGACAAATGTGCCCTTAATGAATGTTTGTTTTATTTGTTTAATGAAAGGCTAAATAGGTAAATGGACTATTATGTATATTTTCATTTGATAAAAACATGAAAAATGGCCATTTTAGTTCATCTTTTGACCGAATTTTGTAAGAAAAGAAAAGAGGTTTAGCTTGGTTATATTCGGCCATTCCAAGCATAAATTCAAGGTATGTTTTTAGTCGGTTTTCAATAATTTCTACGTTTCCATTGATGATATGTTGAGCTTTGTGATGATTTATGGTGTTAAATGAAAGATTTGAGCTAGTTGAACATACTTTGTTCTTGAATTTTTGATGAATTTAGCTAATTAGGGCTAAATTGAGAAAATGAGAAATTGAAGGGTTAAATTGTGAAATAAATGAAATGTGTGGACTTGTATGAACACAAAGAAAATTCGGTTAGGCTTATGTAAAAAGAAATTATGTGCATTTGATGATTTTGTGAAAAAGGGACTAAAGTGTCGAAATGTAAAAATGTGAGGGCTATTTTGTAAAATGCCCTAAATATGTGTGTTTGGACTACAATGAATGATTTGGTGATTGAATGGATTTAATTTGAATGTGTATAGACCAAGAAAGAAGAAGTTTGGATCGAGATCGAGGCAAAGATAAAGTGCTCGATTAATCAACCGTATCGATAGTTGACGTTCGAGGTAAGTTCGGACATAATACGTGTATTTAGTTATGTTTAATGTTATGAAATGAATGGTATGATATTTTTGAAATGAGAATGTTATGTGATAGATTGAGTTAATGGCACTAAGTGTGCGTATTTGGAAATGTGACGGAGATAAATAGCACTGTGTGTGTGGAGTAATATAAACTTCGGCCTTGTGGTTAGCACTGTGTGTGCGATACCGATTAAAGATCGGTTTGATATGGATGCACTAAGTGTGCGATGCTAATTAAGCTTCGGTTAACTATTTAGGCACTTAGTGTGCGAATAAACCGAAGAAGGGATGAATGTTGATTGAAGTGATTCATGAGTATTGAGTAGCATAAATATTTGACAACTAAGTGTTTATTAAGGTACGTTCGGAACCTATGTGGTTGATGAAATTACGGATGAGTTTATGGAAGGTTTGAGCTTACTAGCTTTGGATGATATGAGATATTAGATTGTAAAATAATCTAAGTGATGATATGTTTTGATTTAATGTATTTTGTTACGAACTTACTAAGCTTTTGAAAGCTTACTGTGTGATTGTTTCTCTGTTTACAGTGTCAGTAAAGCTAGCTCGAATCTGGGGATCGTCAACATCTCTATCACACCATCGGCGATCTATTTTGGGTATTTTTGGAGTGATGTACATAGTTGAAATATGGCATGTATAGGCTAGTTATTTTGAGACATATTTGAGATGTGCAATTAACCATGTGGTGTGGTTAGTTATATGATGATTTTAAACATGAATGGCTTTGTTATTTGATGCATTATTTTGGTATGGCATGTGGGTAAGGAAAATGACTTTCATATGATTTTCTCTGTGATGGTAATATGTTAGTATGATTTAGTGAATTGGGAAATGAATGATGTTAGTATATGAATGTGTTCAAGTAGTGTATGTTAGTTTATAAATTGATATTCTTGGGAATGGAATTGTATGAGATGATGTATCAATTATTGTCATGAAATTGGTTGCCAAATTTTGTGTTTTAAGATGCTCAATTGTGCTTATAGGATTGACCTTGTGTGGATGGCAATTTGGCCTCGCAAATGGCCTATTTTTGCCACACAGGCGTGGCACACGGGCGTGCCTAGTGACCGTGGGCGTAAGTCAGTATATGGCCTAAGAACACACAGCCACGGCACAAGGACATGCCTGGTAACCGTGTTGTCTTGACAGGATCGACCACGGCCAAAGTACACGGGCGTGCTTGGTGGCCGTGGGAGCTAAGTCAGTTTCGACCACAGGGAGGACACACGGGTGTCTAGCAGCCGTGGGAGGCACACGGCCTACACCCACGGGCGTGCATCCCTTGAAACTTAGAAAAGTTTTAAATTTCCATGAAGTTTCTGTATGAATTTTGATTTAGTCCCGACCCCTATCTAACATGTGTTTAAGGTCTTATACGCCTTAATAAGGGACTAATTGTTTATGATTGATGTATTATGATGATGATTAACTTTGTGTCATAAATGAGTTGTGAAATAATCCTATTGTCAGGTAATGCCTCTTAACCCTAATCCGGCGGTAGTTTTGGGTTAGGGGTGTTACATTATATGTGTCCCGAAAAATTGTGGGCCAATATAGCCCACACTCCAATACCTTATAAGCAGTTCGTTTAGGGCATAAGTGACCTCCATAAGCTTCTGTATGATAAAAAGTAAGGATAGAGGTTACCTCAGTTTCTGGAACACATCGTCTTATTATTTGATCTGAACAGTGTTTACACAAGTATGGGTCATCCCAAATGTAATATCGAGCTTCCCGTCTAAGCTTACCCTTCACGGAACGTGCTAACCCTGTGGGCAATGAACTTGTAGCTAGGAGATTTACCATATCCGCAAACCATTAAAAATGTGCCTCGGTCAGAAATAGGCTTTCATCAAGGAACTCATCATTTATAGGAATGTTATCGTAATGTATTGTTAACCTACTCAAGTGGTCAGCTACTAAGTTTTCGCATCCCTTTTTATCTCGAATTTCGATGTCAAATTCTTGGAGCAGTAAAATCCATCTAATGAGCCTTGGTTTCGCTTCCTTCTTTGTGATCAGGTACCTAAGATTTGCATGGTTAGAAAAAATAATCACTTTAGATCTCAATAAATAAGATTGAAATTTATCCAAAGCAAATACAATAGATAACAGTTATTTTTCTGTAGTGGTGTAGTTGCTTTGTGCAGCATCTAGGGTTTTCGAGGCATAACAAATGACATGGGGCACTTTTTCTATCTTTTGCCCCAACACGGCGCCCACCCTACGCTCGCTTGCATCGCACATAATTTCAAAGGGGTAGTTCCAATCTGGTGCTTGTACTATAGGAGCGAAACTCAAATTCCTTATCTTTCTGCAGTAATTTGCACAGTGGTTCAACTACCTTTGAGAAGCTCTTTATAAAACACCTGTAAAACCTTGCATGGCCAAGTAAAGAACATACTTCCCTTATAGTAGAGGGATTTGGCAAAGAATTTATAATGTCAGTTTTGGCCTTATCGACCTCAATTCCCTTAATTGAAACTATATGACCTAGAATCAAGCCTTTGTTTACCATAAAATGACACATTTCACAATTCAAGACAAGATTAATTTTTATGCACCTATTTAGAACTATCGTGAGGTTTTTAAGGAATTCATCAAAACAATTCCCATACACAGTAAAATCATCAATAAAAACTTCGATAATTTTTTCCACTTATTTAGAAAATATACTTATCATGCATCTCTAGAAGGTGGCCGGTGCATTGCAAAGTCCAAATGGCATCCTTCTCCACCCAAATGTGTCGAATGGACATGTAAAAGCGGTCTTTTCCTAGTCCTCTTGCAACAGCTCGATTTTGACTCTAATCGGAACAGTGGTTTCAGGACCACAAATTCAAGTCTGAAAAATATTTTAATATTATTTTCTGTGTTAATTATGTGTGAATTTACATGTGTGAAATTTTTGTGAATTAATTTTATTGTTTGTGTGCTTAATTTGATAAAAGGGCTTAATCGCGTAAAATGAAATTTTGATGGTTAAATAGGCAAGTGCTTAATTGCTGTTGTCTTTATAATTTGGAGGTTCTGTGATGCAAATAGCCCATTATATAAATTAGTGGATGGCATTAAGGTTATTTTATATAGTTTTTATTTTACATATAAAAGTTAAAATAATAATTAATATATTATAATGTTAATATAATAAACAAAAAATTAAAAAAAAGAAGAAGCCATTTTCATCTTTATTTTTACCAACCAAAAAAAAGAAAAGAAAAAAAGAAAAAAGAAATTTTAGGGTATTCAGCCATTGTCAAGCTTGATTAGGTATGTAACTAGCTCGGTTTTTGATAATTTTTACGTTTTTGAGATCGTTGCTATGAAATGTACAAAACCCATGCTTCAATTTTTTATTTTGATGAATATTTTGAGTTAAGCCATTAATGAATACATGTGATTTTTTTTTTTTGTTAGACGATAGAATATGGAAGATATGTTTTGAATTAACATGTTTTGTCTTTGAATTTTTGATGAATTTGAGTAATTTGGACTAAATTCTGAAAATAAATTTTTGAGGGACTAAAATATGAAAAAAAATGAAATATATGGAGCTTGTATGGAGCTTGCGAATATTCTGCCTAAGCATAGTATATGCAAATTTTGTGTATTTTGTGTTTTATACAATAGGGACTAAATTGCAAAAAGTGTAAAATGTCAAGGGAAAAATGGTAATTTGCCCATTTATGTGTTTTTGGATTAAATTGAATGAATGTGTGATTAAATTAGTTAAATTTGAATTTATTTAGATCAAGAACGAAAGAAAACGAAATTAGATCGGGGGAAGTCAAAAGTAGTCGAGTAGTTGATTTCATCCGTCAATATCCGAGGTAAGTCTATAAGTACATAAATGTTGATAAAATTTGATAATATATATGTTACATGATAAATTAAATTTTGTGAATTTAATTGGTGTTGGCCGAATGTGATTTGAGCAAGGGAGATATATTTTGAGTTCGATTCGATCAAGTTTCAATGTCCGAAAGCCCTGAACGAACCCTAGGAATAGTTAGGATACATATGTCACGACATAGGATTTTCGATATGTGTTTTAGTGTAAGACCACGTCTGGGACGTTGGCATCGATTTGTGTTAACGTGTAAGACCATGTCTGGGACATTGGCATCATAATTGATTCGTGAAAGACCCTGTCTGGGACAGTGGCATCGATATCTGATTACATATAAGACCAAGTCTGGGACGTTGTCATTGTTCGAGCCTTCTGACTATCCGCGTATCCTTTTTAATTTCGAACGGTTCAACGGGCAATGTGAAGTTAAGACTGAATGTGAAATCAAATTACAAGTTCAGGTATGTATTAGTTAAATGTTTATAAAGAGACAAGGTAAGTTGGTTATTTGTATTGATATTAAGTTATGAGAATATGAATTGTGTGTTAACATATTTGAACATATAAGTGATTCGGCCATATGATATATGTATGTGAGGTTTAAATGTGAAATAGTAGTAAATGATAATGTGTATTCGATATTATGCAAATATGGCCTTGTTTACAAATTGTTATATGTAATTGTTGACATATATATATGTTTTTGCTTATGACTTACTAAGCTTAAATATCTTTCTCTGTGTGTGTTCTTGTTTACCTCTGTTTTATAGATTTTGGAGTCACGTTACGAGCTCGGGGATCTTTAGCAAAGCCTATCACACTATCGACTGTTTCTTTTGGTATTTTATTAAGTTTGAATTTGAACTTCTGGCTTGTATAGTCTAGTTGAAATGTTTGATCTTTGGGATATGTATATATATAAAAGCCATGCGAAAATGGCTTGTTTATTATGTTTAAGTTTGGTTTTATATGTTCTTGGTTAAATGCTTGATGTGTTTAATTTATATGCTTGAATTCGATTATGCTTGATTATAGTTTAAGTATAAGTGAGAAGGAAATATCATGTATATATAAATAATGTGATGCTTAGTCATGTGAGTAAGCAATAAGGTAAGTAATGGATATTAGTTGAGTTAAGATATGTTATGTGTTAGGATGGCCATAGGCATGTTATATACATATGCATGTGGTGTACTTGAAATATGTTTAAATTGTAAAATGGTTAATTGAGTCGGTTTGAAATGGTAAGCTTCATAGGTTTTTGGTTTAGAAATGATGAACATATATGTATGAGCATATTCAGTTTTGGCAATAAATTTATATTGATAAGTTCGTAATATGATTTATAGTGTGTATGTAATGTTAAGTGCTCTTGGTTGAATTAATAGAATAGATTGATGTATTTGGTAAGATTAAATTTGGTTGATGTATTTAGATTATGACTATTTGAATAGTGAGTTATATAAAGTTTTGACACGATAGTTATATGCGAATTTGGTAAGTTTGGTAATAGTTAAATAAACGGAATTGAATTAATGGATGTCTTAACTCATGCTAGGTAAGAGAGGATTATATGTTCGAATATATATATAAATTATTATGATTCAGTTGTAATGGCAAAGTATGCAACTTATTTCGCTTAAATGGTTGGTATATGTGTACTTTGGGTTGATTATAAAGTATGCAAATTTGGTATACTATGAATTGTTCTTTATGTTCATAAATGTTTAATATGATTATAGTGACATGTGCATGTTTATGTATTTTGGTTTGGTTATTGAGCATGCGGATTAGATGCAACGAAATGTCTTTGAAGTTCGAAAATGATTAAAGATATTATAGTGAATGGCGCATGAAATAGTAATGCTTATAAATATACTTGATCAATTGGTAATATTTTAAAATGTCCCATGTATGAAATTAATATGATTGGTTTTAATATGCGCATGTATGAAAGTAATATGGTTGATACTCAGCTTATGAAATATTTGTTTTGATGTTGTTCAATATATGTTAAGTAATGTTTTACGATTTAATAAATTTCAAAATGCGATTGAAATCAACATGAGAGAGTATTAATGTTCGAATTTTGAATGGGATAACTAATCTGATGTGATTAATTTACAAAGCATGAGAAGAAATAAATGTCTGTTCTGAGTTGTGTTTTGTTCGGTAATACCTCATAACCCTAGTCCGGCGATGGATACGAGTTAAGGGGTGTTACACCTCTGGTGCAACTGGATTTGGAAGAAACCTGAGTATCTATCAAGATAACAAAAGTGAGTTTTACCAACTAAACGCTCAAGCATTTGATCTATAAAAGGAAGAGGAAAATGATCGTTTCTAGTATAAGAATTCAACTTCTTGTAATCAACATAGACACGCCACCTATTTTGTACTCATACTGGTACCAAGTCACCCTCAACAATTTTATTTACTGTCACACCCATTTACTTGGGCATGACTTGTACTGGACTTACCCATCTGCTGTCATAAATGGGGTAGATTATGCCAGCATCAGCAGCTTGATTATTTCCTTTTTTACCACCTCCATCACATTCAGGTTCAACCGTCTTTGTGCCTCTCGCTTTGGTTTTGTGTTTTCCTCCAAGCAGATCTTGTGTATACATGTCAAAGGCCTTATCCCTTTTACATCGGCAATGGTCCAGCCAATTGCCTCCTTATGATTTTTTAGTACTTGGATCAAACTTTCTTCTTCGAGCTCAAAGAGTTTATTTGAAACTATGATTGGTAGGGTATTACCTTTCCCCAAAAATGCATATTTAAGATGTTCAGGAAGCAGTTTCAATTCCAAAACTGGAGCCTGCACAACAGAAGGTAAAAGTTTAGTATTTGATGGAGACAATAATTCATTAACGGATTGATAATCATCAAATATAAATTCAGATTTATCTTCATAAATTGACTCAAAAGACTCCTTTACTAATGAGTCAATTATGTCGACACGGTTTACGTTCAAGATTTCGTTTAGATGACTAATAGCATCGTAAACATTAAACTCACGATCTCTCCATCAAATTCCATCGAGAGAGTTCCATTTCGAATGTCGATCTTAGTGCTAGCGGTACTAAGGAAAGGTCAGCCCAGTAAGAGATCCGAAGATCCAAGAGTGCTATCCTCCTCCATTTTTATCACATAAAAATCTGCAGGGAAAATAAGTTTGTTAACTTTTACCAATCTGTCCTCGATGACTCCTTCGAGATGTACAATAGACCTGTCTACCAACTTAATGATAACACCTAGTTTTGTCAAAAAAACCCGCGTTAAGTGATTCATAAATAGAAAAAGGCATGACATTTATGGAGGCCCCTAAATCACACATAACTCTTTTAATTCCTAAGTGGTCTATTTTGCATGGTATAGCGAAAATGCCCCTATCTTTGCATTTTGCTAGCATTTTCCGCTGTAATACTGCGGACACATTCTCACCAACACTTACCCTTTCATTACAAGTTAATTTTCACTTGTTGGTGCAGAGTTCTTTGAGGACTTTGGCATAACGCGGAATTTATCTAATGGCATCCAATAGTGGTATGTTAATCTCGACATTTTTGAATGTTTCGAGGATCTCCTTGTCTTCTTTACCTTTTTTATATTGATTCAATCATCTTGGAAATGGAGTTTGAATTTAGGCAATGGAGGTTTCGCTTGGACCTGTTCATCATTTTCGGGCTTTTCCTGGGCAGAATCTTGGCCAAGATTTCTGCCAAGAATCGATTCCAGCTCTCTTCCACTTCGCAGCGTCACTGCATTCGCGTTTTGTCTCAAGTTTGATTCTGTTTGTAACGGCAACTTCCCTTAAGAATTCATTTTCTCAATTGATGTGGTCAATTCTCTTATAGATGCCTCGATTTTCTGTTGGAAATCATTCATTTCTTTTTGGAAATTAAGAGTTTGTTGTTGGAAATCAAGGACATTAGCTGCTAATTTATTGACCATGGTTTCTAGAGAGTTACTTGAATCTCGTGGCTGTTGTGGGAACCGATTTTGATATGGCTGGTTATATCGTGGGTTGGCACCATAACTCAAGTTAGGATGGTCCCTCAATCCTGTGTTGTAGGTATTAGCATAGGGGTCATAGCGCCTTTGTGATGGCCCAGGGAAATTTCCCACAGCATCAAAATGAGCCATAGTATCATCATACAAACTAGAACATGCATCCGTTGTAGGTTCAGGTGTAATATATATTCCATATAATCCTGTTGGTTTTTCTTTTTCTGCAACAAGAGAGTTCACAATATTAGTAAGTCTATCAACTTTATCTTCTAAGGTTGAATTACTTAGCTGGTGAACCCTTCTAGGGGGTTCAGGATTGGCTCGGAACTGCTCAGAACTGCTGAGTATTTACAGCCAACGTGGATATCAAGTCCCTTGCTTGTTGGGGAGTCATGTTGACCAATGCTCCTCCACTGGTGGTATCTACCATATTCTTCTCTATGGACTTTAAGCCTTCATAAAAGTATTGGAGCAAAGACTATTTCGTTATACCATGTTGTGGGCAACTTGCACACAACTTCTTAAATTGCTCCCAATAGTCGTAAAAAGACTCTGATTCTTTTTCCCTTATCCCTACTATCTCCCTTCTTAACTTAACTACAAGCGATGCTGGAAAAAACTTGTTGAGAAACAAATGAGAAAGACCAGCCCAAGTTGCAATAGATCTAGGGGGAAGATAAAACAACCATTCCATAGTACAATCTACTAAGAAAAAAGGAAAAGCACGCAATTTGATTTGATCCTCAGTTACCCTCTGAGGTTTCATGCTAAGACAAACCATATGAAACTCTTTCAGATGTTTGTGGGGATTTTCGTTTTGCAACCCACGAAAAGTTGGCAGTAACTGGATTAAACCTGACTTCAATTCAAAATTAATATCCATAGTAGGATATGCGATGCATAATGGCAGTTGCTCTACTGGAGCTTCGGCCAGTTGTCGAATCGTTTGAGCCATTGGTTGATGTGCTAGACTTGTGTTTTCATTGACCTTAGCGTTAAGCACTTCTTTTGGTGAATCGACTTCTACTTTTTTCACTTTCAAGTATTTGAGTAGGGTTTTCGTTAACCCTAGACTCAACTTCATCGTCGACTTCAATTTCTGGTGGTGGGTTACTCTGAGTCCTAACCACTCCTGACTACTTTTTCCGTAACTTTGTCTTCTTACGATTGGCTCTCGTAGTCTTCTCTATTTCTAAATCAAATGCAAGAATTCCTAGAGCAGATCTGATCATAAGAAAGAAATAAACAAGATTAGTACGTTACCAGTCCCAGGCAACGGCGCCAAAAATTTGATGCGGTCTTTGGGAGCACCAAAAATATCATATCCCTATAAAATAATGAAAAGAATAGCATAATGGAAGTAGGGTCAAATCTTTAGGAACTGGATTTGCACAAGTTCTTGTTCCTCAAGATCCCTAACAGATTCGTGCCCAAGAAAACCTGCGTACCTAGAAAAAAATTAAAAAACAGAATTAAAAAGTTTGATTGAATTGAAATTGCGAAAATTAAAATCAAAACTGTAAAGATAAACAAAACTGAGTAAAGAGTTTTTATGGAGAGATTCTAGCCTCAGGTTGTCTCGATCTGTCTTGGGTTCTATCATCGGCTTTTAGGTGATCCTTCTCGAACAGCATAAGCCAGTTATAGTGGAAAAGGACTCCTGCAACCACCAACTCCACTTAGATTTTAAACTTACTATTTAGAGGAACCTGACTCTAGCCAACCGTCGCTTTTGTGGGACCGTCTTACACTAGATCATCACTTCTCAATGGCGAATGCCACGCCATTTTGTCTCTTGGGCTCGACAACCACTGACGCAGTAAGCTAACGAACCGACTGTGCAACCCTCCCAAAACATACTAAGCAACTACCTTTGCACAAGATGAGAAGATCACTTTTGAAGGGACATGGAGGGAAGCATCAGTCCCGTAGTGTGGAGAAGCGATGAATACTCGTTGAGAAGGCTAAGCACGGATCTAAGCCTTATGAACCCTTTTCGGGAATTTTTGACAACCTTTGGCTAGATAAATTTAGTGGCTCATGCTTTTTGGGGAAAAAATGTAATGAAAATGAAATTTTTATTGAATAATATGAAAGGAAATAAGGCTAAGCTTTTTGAGAGAATGTGTGTTTACAGAAAAGATGAGTGAAATTTGTGTCACCCTATCCCCATTTTATAGTACTAGGAAACCTAGTCTATTCCTAATTAAATTCTAAAAGATAAATACAAATAAATTAAGATAATTAAGATAATTAAAGATAAATAAAGATAAATGTTAAAATCAAATCTAAATAATAATATTTAATTATTATCCTAATATAATTAAAAATTAAATAGAGTCTTGTGTTTATAAAAATCTCTTCTTTGCACTTTTGCCCTCCAAGTCTTCCATACTTTGCATTTCTGGCACCATTTCTCTCTTACTTCGCATGTTGGCCCATTTCATCTTTAAATTCACGCTTTTTGCCCCTAAATTTCCTTTTGCCTTCAATTTAGTCCATATAAGATAAATAACCATAAATAGCTCAAATTAGTATGATCATACTCAAAATAAATATGTAATTAATACATAAAAATATGTCATTCTAGAGTCTTATCACTCATGAAGAGCCATCTGATGGGACACTCATAAGAGCTGCGGTGTGTCCACAACACATGCAGGATCACAACCGATCGGGATGCTCCGAAGAGCTATTAATGGGAAGCTCGCAAGAACCATATAATGGGAAGCTTAAGAGGGCTAATAACGGGACGCTCTTTCGAGCTATGTTGTGTCCGCAACATATGCAAGACCACAACCAATTCGGGAACTTTGTATCCATCAAATTTCATTTATCCAAACGGGATATAATATTTATCGGACATTTTAGGATATGTGACTAAATCTCATACATGTCAATTACACAACACACATACATAATATTCAATTCAAACATATAATTATAAAATATACTTACACGAACTTACCTCGACAATGTTCGTGACTTGTATGTTATTAATCCGTTACTTTTTCTTTACCTTGATCTAGCTCCGTATTTGGTCTATCCTAATCTAATTAAGCCAAAACAACTTGCTTGAACTCAACACCTAAAAACTATGGTTTCCATGTCTTTTAATTGGGAAAGATGATATATAATGATGATATTAGATATTTATTTTATTTATCATCTTTTTATTTACTTACTTTCCAATTTAGTCTTTTTCTTTTCTTAAATTTTCATGGATGAATCATCATACTTATCTACTAACCCCTCTTAATAGTCTATTTTCCATATAAGGACCTCAAGTTTTGAATTCTATAGCTATTTGATACTTATAGCTACTAGAACTCAACTTTTGCATTTTATGCAATTTGGTCCTTTATCAAATTAGACATGTAATTGGTAAAAATTTTCTTAATGAAATTTTTATACGACATTTCTATCATAATGCAGACCATACAATAATATTAAAATAATTTTCCTTACGGACTCAGATTTGTGGTCCCGATACTACTGTTACGATTTCATTAAAAACGGGCCATTACAGTTACTAAAGCCAATAGAGTTTGCACTCCTAAGCCTAAAAGAATATGGTCACTTGAAGAAGACAAAACAACTAGCTACAACTCAAAAGCCTTAAATATTATCTTTAATGTGATAGGTCCTTATGAAGTTCAGGCATATTTCCAAGTGTGTTTCTACCTATGAAGGTTAAACAATAAGGACAACCAATGTGAAGTAGTCAAATCTCCAAATGTTAACTACTATGTTCGAAATGTAAGAATTTATGAGGATAATACTCTTTTTTTTATGCTAAGCTATATGATATTACTATTTAAGTTTTTACATTTGGTGTGAAATATTCAAATGCAAAGTTGGTGCTCAAGGTTCTTAGACCTCTTCTAAAAAGAATTTCCATCAAAGTGGCAACCATTGAGGAGGCAAAAGACAACAACTCTATGAGAACCGATTAGCTGATTAGATCACCTCTAACCTTCAAATGTAATATAGAGGAAATCAGAAAGGGTAAAGTCAACTTAGAGAAAAACACCTTACTACAAACTTTGCATCTTTAGTTTAAATTGATGCTGGAATTACTGTTGAGAACTTTCTAGAGCAACTAGCCCTTCTTACTAAAAATTTCAATCAAGCAATCAGGAAACTTACTAAAAGGAATAGGAGTAGTGAAGGAGGATGTGTTGCTAATAAAAGTTATAGAGAAAGCTGAGTTTAGAGAATAGAAGAAAGGTATTCAATGTTACCAGTGTAAGGGATTTGGGCACATACAAGTTGAGTGTACAAACACTATGAAAATTAAGTTTTCTAATATGACTTGAAGAGATGAATACTTATTGAGTGAGAATGGTGAAGATGATGAGCACATAAGAAAAAATTGCAAAAACATGCTTGACAAATGGGATCAAGAATGTAACATTAACATAAAGGTAGTTGAGGAGAATCTCATGCTTAAAGAAAATAATCAAAAGTTATTGAAAAAAAATTAAAGAAAATACTTTTTACCAATTGAAAAAAAGAAGAAGCAAACTTGATGATACACTTAGTTCTCCTTTGAATTGTTAATTATAATTAGTGAAGATGATGAGCATATGCATTTGCAACATCTCACCACACTCTCACCTCAATTTTCAACTGAAGATTAAAGCTCCAAAAGGAAAATAAAAACATTCCCACTCAAAAAGTTCTTGTACCATTTTAACGATCATTTGTTTTTTGACTAAAAACTGAAAGGATGCTATTATCAGGTAAAATAATTGTATGACTGCATGCGTTACACGTGTCACTCGAGTGCTATTACCAAAACAGATTGTGACTGCCCCCTAATTAAAGAAAAGTAGAAACTTACCAAAAACCTAAAAAAGACTTTAACTGACAATTAAAGCAAAACCAACAGTCATTCAAGAACCCCCAAACAAACCACCAGAAAAAAATAAAGCAAAATAGAAAACCAAAACACGAATTTGAAAGAAAAACAACTGTCCAATCTCTCTGTCATCCCTCAATATCCTCTCTACCTCCATTGTCCATCCCCAAAGATCCATTACTTTCAGTAGTCACGATGGAATTTTGAAAAAACTGAAATCGTCGGAGTCATTAATACCCATTTCCTCCTCATCTCAAAGACCTTCTATCTTCCTCGGCCGCCATTTCTACTCTTGAAGACACCTCCTCAACCCAAATCCTTAGCTATGACCATTGTTTTCCTTCTCCACTATCGTATGGGCCGCATGGTTCATCGATCCACCCACAAAACAATAGGTAAATCCTTTAAATCTTTGGGCCCTTTCTTTTACTTATTTTATAATCACATCTATGTTCGATCTGTCCTCCTCTATTGACCGAGCTTTTTTAATAACTTTCAACTCCACCACTAATCTCTAAAACCTCAAATCTTCGGCCACCGTCATCGCTTGTAAGCAAGCTCTCGCCCCAACCATAGTTGCATTGGCCACATAATTGTTCAAGTAAGTACAAGCTGCCAGGATATACCTCTCGTTATCTCTAAAAATTATTCCAGTCATCGAATTAAGCACACACTTGTCAAAAACCGCGTCAAAATTACATTTAACTTCATATAACCTTGGTGGAGTCCATGTACTGTCATTTTGACCTATGCTTGTTGTTTTTGTTAGTTCTATGTGAAAACTCTCTGTGTAAAATGTTTTAATAAATGTGACCAGGCCAACTATACTCTTTCACCTTGATGATAAACCTTGTTTCTGTGGTGTCAAACTACCCAAAAAACAATGGCTAACCATTTTCATTGATCCTCTCTTGTACTAACAAACAGATTTGCTAACCACATTTTCCAACTTTGTCCCTGAATATTGGGTGAGACATCGATCCCCACCTATTGCAGAACATTTTTGATGAATATGCAATCCCGAAAAATATGGCTCGTTGATTCTTCCATTGTACGACAGAGAGGACAAAAATTCACCACCAACAATTTCCTCAACTATAAATTGTCAAACGTAGGAATGTAATTATTAGCCAGCTTCCATATTGTAATTTTTGTAATCTCCATAATTTTTTGTAGAAATTTTGTAATAGTGTAGATTGTTGTGTCACTTCCTTATGCAATCTTGTCGCATCCCCATTTAGCAGCCATTTATATCCATTTTTTGTCGAATACACACTTGCATTATCACCCGTCCACACCCTCTCATCTCTAAGATCAGCTTCAACAACTGGGATAGTCAATATTCTATTTACTTACTTTTCAAGAAAAAGCTTCCTCAAGGCCTCCAAATTCCAAGTAGCCAACTCTATATTAATAAGATTTGCTACTATTGTATAATTAATATCAATATTCTGTATTGTTACTTTTCCATGTCTAGACCTCGATAACCAAGCATCATTCCAAATATTTATTGATCCGTCATTTCCATGTAACACCCCTTGCCCATCATCTACACCGGAACCGGGTACGAGGTATTACCATACTTAACTTCCATGATTTGACAACTTCAGGCTATCAAACTTATTTCAGACTAAAACCTTTCCATTCATATGCCTATTGTCCCTACAACGGACTTACGATGTCCTAAACATGTCTCCAAAAGGGTTCAGGGATAATTTGGAAACTTTTACTTACTTAAGAAAATTTTACCTAAACAGGGGCCACATGCCCATGGGGTAGATGACACGCCTGTGTATCATCTCACATGCACGTGTCTGACACCCGTGGTCGACACTGACTTGGATCGTACGACCTGGACACACGCCCATATGGTTTGTCCATGGTCACCTCTGATTTATCCACACGGCCTGGGCATAGCCATGTGCTTCAACCGTGCGGCAATTCAAATTCCAATTTCAAGGTGTAGACTTCACACGGCTGGGCACACGCCCATGGACTGGCTGTATGTCACACACGGCCTAAACACACGCCCGTATGCCTACCCATGTGGACAAGAACAAGGCTATTTGCCAAGCTCTTTGCATCTCTCAAGATCATACCCCATGAATCCATTCAACACATCAATATACATACTCATATTTTGCAATCTAAACTTCCATGAATAACTTCATATTTTCATAAATGACAAGGTGGGCCATCAACCATGGCAATATACAAAATAGTTTGTCTTAAAAAGGGGCCAACACGCTTTTGGCCAAAATAACAAAATAACCTAAATAGTTTAGCCCCTATACATGCCATATACAAAATCACTAGTCTAGATATACCGAGATGAGCTAATAGTGTGGGCGATCTTCTGGTTATCGACGTATTCTGGCTTGGCTCTTAAACTCTATAAAACAAGGGAAAGGAAAGGAGCTTAGTAAGTTCACATGTAAACAATTAACATTATAGTATGTGCTAAACAATTATATAGCATTTCATACTAAGCAAGAAACAATCCACATTCATAATCATGCTTACTCATTCTTTCCATTTCCACATTCCAACCGTATCACAAGCTTAATGTATACATTCGTTAGCATACTTCCCTGCACTTAGCACCACAACGTCATTTAATACAACACACTAAAATATCCATTCCATCATTCATACTAGAGTTATTCAATAACTACCACATTCGATCCACTTGAATCATACATGTCCTCAATTGTGTCATGCACTGATCAGCAACAACAATGTATATATATAAATGCATTGTTTACACAAACTTACCTCGGTGCAAAACGTGTTATCTAACGGTTTAATCCGTCACCTTACCTTTTCCACGGTCAACGTTGATTCCACGCTCTTCTTGATCTATAACAATGAAATTCATTCATTTAGATCATTCTATGATCATAATGCATAAAGACCTACACTTAGGCAAAAATGACCATTTTGCCCTTGTATTATGGCAAAAATTACGATTTTGCCCCTATGCTCGTAATTCATTTTTCAACTTAGTTTCTCAATAAACAAGCCTAGCTAAACATTTATTTCTTCTATAACTACTCACAATTTCATCTATTTCATACATTTATTACAAAATCACAACTTTTACAATTTGGTCCCATTTAGGTGTTTTCATGACTACACCTTTCACCAAAGTTGTTTCCCATCTTCCTAACATTCATTTTATTCCATAAAAACTCAGCTAACAACATAACCATTCTTATGGCAAGTCCCTAGACTTTCAACCATATCACAAATTAGTCCCCTCATTAGCTAGCTTAAGCTTTGGGGACTCCAAAAGTACAAAAATTGTCAAAAATAATCATCAAATTGACCTACTAGCAGGGATGAAATGTAGCTGAAATTTTAAACTTCAAAAACCTGTATTCTCCCTTAAAATTTCGGTGGTAGAAGAAGAAGGAATAGTAAAAGATGATATCTCATCTTTTTGTCTTATTTTAGTCATTTTTTTATCACCTAATCTCTACTAAATTTGACCAACATTTAATGCTATTGTCTCCTTCATTCCTATGGCCGGACATGCCCTTCTAATGGCCTAATTACACTTTAAGGACCTCCAATTTAACATTCTATGGCTATTTGACACATCTACCTTGAAAAATAGAACTTTCACACTTTATGCGATTTAGTCCTTTTCCATAATTAAGCATGCAATCATCAAAATTAAAGCAACAAAATTTTCACATAGCCATATGTTAATACCATAACACATAAAACAACATCAAAGTAATTTTCCTCGACCTTGATTTAGCGGTTTTGAAACCACTGTTCTGACTAGCCCCAAAACCGGGCTGTTACATTCCAACTTTCCACCCCATGCCTAGTTCTAGAAGTCTCCTCGTACCCCAAATGCTCCTTCAGGTATATGAAGGGTGAGAACCTAAACTAGCACTCATAAAGTTGTTTTTTGGATAGTACTTTGCTTTCATGACACGAGCAAACAAACAATTCAGTTTCATAATTAATCTCCAGCCCTATTTTGCAAGCAATGTTTTGTTGAACTTTTCCAAATCCCTAAACCCCAATCCTCCTTGTGCCTTCGGCTTGCACATCCCTCTCCAATCACTCAAATGGATTCCCTTCCTTGTTTTAGAATTTCTCCACCAAAATTTACTAATAATACTTTCCAATTCATGACAGACTATAACAAGCAATAATAAACATTACATTATATTAACTGGGATAGCTTGTAAAATTAATTTTATAAAAACTTCTTTACCTCCAAGCGACAACTGACGTGCACTCCACCTTTCTATGTGCTTTATGAACAAGTAATTATTATAAGGTCAATACTAATTAATTTATAATTAATTAATTTAACAAATAATATAAATACATAAAATTTATTTGATATAATTTATTTTTAATTATTATATACCATAATATAATTGTAATAAATTTTTATTATGTGTTAATTTTATAAAATAAATAAAATTAAAATTCTTATTTTACATATTTTAATCTTTTAATCCAATGTCTATAATGGTTATTTTTTTCTCCTTGCAATAATTCAATTCACCGTTGTAATTGAATCCAAATACATACTTAACCATTGATTTTGGTCTCACCACTATAGTATCTAATATTACAACTACAATAACTAATCTCGCTACCAATATTATTTTTAATCTCACCAAACCGTCTATCCAAATGGAATATTTGAAAGCCTGCATCACCTCACACACATACACAGACACACACATATATATATGAAATTTTGGTACACTACCAATGAAGTTTTTAGATTCCATAATAGGGTTAAAGTGATGACAAGTATTCTATAAAATATAATAAAATGTTTTAAAAAAAATAAATATAAATATGTATATAAAAGAATTGGGAGGCACATGGCAATTTTTTAAATTTAATTGTGGACTTAAAAATACATACTACCTGTGTACCAATTTTTTTAAATTTCATTCGTATCCTTTGGTGTATTTTATTTGTGAAATACAGGGATGACAAAAAATTCTAAACCCGACGGGTTTCGGCCCAATCTAATTTGATCTAAAAGGGTCAACCTTTTTCTTTGAAATCAGGTTTCAAGGCGGGTCTATTTCTCAATTAATTGGGTAGGTTTAGAAAAAATTCGCATGCTCACAATAAAATTATGAAAATGCCCTTATATATAATATTGACAAAATTAATGGCATATGCCACTTTATTTATTTTAAAAAATAACGGATTAACCCTTTTATTTACACCATTTAGAAAAATTGATTGTTTTTGCTGACTGAACAACATGGGCAAAAGTGCCTTGTAAAACCCGCCTTTTGAAATATCTCCCAAAAATGAAAAAGATGAGAATGTCACCATTCAACCAAAAAACATGATATGTCAAAAAGAAAAAGAGTGCTCTTTTGCCTAGTAAACAAAAACCATTCATTTCTTTAAATAATGTAGGAAGTAACATACATTTTCGAGGAGTTCAAAGAAGATAAATTAATATTTAATTTCAAATCAGATAGGATCAATTAAGGTATCTCGAGTCGAAATTGGGTGGCACAAAACCGTAAAGGTCGACCATGGTGGCATTTTCGCTTTAAAACGCGGCTATAACTTGAATTTGTTGTAGATATATAAAAATACTAGATTTTCTTGGGGGCCTCAAAAGTGATAAGAACAACCGTCGTTATAAGCAGAATACCACCTAGCAACTTATATAAAGGTACTTTTTGAGTTTTTACAAGTGCCTCAAAAACCTAGAAGCTATAAGTGTGGTACCGGTAAACCAAGCTCTGCTGAGAATATTAGCAAGAGAAGATGGGGTGATCCCTCATATAGTTCATTCGCCACATCTTCTTAATGACTTCACCTGCTACCCATCCTTTATTTTTTTACAAAATATTTATGAGCAACGATAGGTATTTTAATTTTTTTTAAAAAAAACCATATTTTTAAGTTTTTATTGGTATAGTAGCACCATAACCATATGAATAAAATGAAAGAAGATTTTAAAAAATTTTAAACTAAGTGAAATTTGAATTATGAATGTTAGATAAGAGAAATTTAAGTACAGAATTTTGAGATGTTGAAATCTTAATTGAAAATTTCTCAAAAATCTTCCATATTTTTACCTAAATAATTTTAGTTTTAGACTCTTACAAGTTTTGATAGAATAAAAATTAAGTTTAATGAATAAAAAATTATTTTAAGTCTCAATTTAAATTTTTGTCTCTTTTTAATTCTTGAATTTGTATTTTTGTCAAATTACTTCAAAATGGATGGAAAAGTTAGCGTTTGTTAACTTTGTTGATGTGGCATATACGTGAATGACATGTCAATATTTGATTAATTTCCACGTCAACAAAGTTAAAAAATATTAATTTTTCCATCCATTTTAAAATGATTTGACAAAAACACAAATTTAAAATTAGAAAAGTTGAAAAATTAAATTAAAAACTAAAATGTTTTTTTTTTTTTAAATTGGAAAGCCAAATAAATCTAAAAATTACTCCACCAAACCTTGGCTAAAGATTGTATGAAACTATATTACACTTATCTCTATCCCTTTCCAACAGGAGAATGACAAATTAAATTTTTTTCTCTTAATTTTCAGCTTTTTCTCTCAACAAAATTCAAATACAATTAAAAATGCTAAAAATCAAAATAAAAAATTTAATTTATCATTTTCCTATTAAAAATGAATAAAAATATAATGTTCATTCAATCTTTCTTCCCAAACCTCTCACCAAAACATGCCCTTAACGTCTAATTAAGAATTTATGTCTTGCTATTTTATCTTTTTATGATCAAAGCGTTTAGCTTATTTATACAAGAACGATTAGCTTTGTGGTTGAAGCATAATTCACCATCCAAAGAGTTTAGCACTATATTAATCAAATAACTAAATGATGTTATAAAGAAAATCCTTATTTAATTTTTTGTTAAATATGCAATGAAGGTTAAATTTTGCTATTAATCTATATTTTTTTTATAAAAGTTGTAAATTTAGTGGTTGTACTAAATTTGATTAATTGTTTTCTTTTTAATTTTTGAATTGATCTTTTTTAGTCCTTATACTTCTTGAAAATTAAAATTTTAGTCCTATCTCAAACAGTAGTATTTAAATTTATTTGATTAAATTCAATCATTAGTCCTGTATTACGTGTATAATTGTAGATTTGACTCATATTCTCCAATTGGATCATTCTAAGTTCCTATAGTTTTCAAATCTTGAAATTTTATTCTCAACGCAAATGACAGTCGTTAATTCATTAATTGAACTTTTTAGTGAGTAATATGTGGAGAAAACAAGTTGATATGGCATTACACATATGATAATATGTTTCACGCATTAGATTTTTAGAAATAGCAAAACTTAATGACTTCAACAGGTATCGTTTAGTGAGGACCGGAATTTTAAATTTTAAAAAAAATATAAGGGTTGAAAATAACCAAATTAAAGTATAAGAATTAAATCCATAACTTTCATAAAATACAAGAACTAATAGCAGAATTTAACCATAAATAAACTAGGGGCCTATAGGAGAAGTTAAGGACAACTAAGGGAACTGAGGTGTTGGGCTGCATTTCACTCCATCATTAGACTTCATTAGCAAGAGGGTGCCATCCTTGATTGAAGACAATATTAGTGTGCTAATAATATATAAGGTTTGGATATCCGTTTTGTGTTGGTGTGGAGTAGGAGCACTAATGCTTCAGCAAAGGGATATGGTACTGCTTGTTGGTCCCTCAAAACAATGGTCTTTCACCAAGGCTCGGTGTTCTTGTTGAAGGCCTCACACATGCTAGTAAGATGATGTTAGTGAAAGTAGGATTTAAAGGGGTTTTTGACCATATTTTAAACTTAGAAATTTTGTATATTTCTTCTTTAGAAATATGATTTTTATTAATCTTTTCTATTATATCATCAGAAAAAGTCTATTTCTTCTCCGATTAAATTTCCTAGTTTAATATCCTGTTGTTCAGAATTAGGAATTTCTTCTAACTTATTATTAGAACTATTTCCTATCATAAAGATATATTCATCAGAATCTGTATCCGACTCTGTTTCTAATATTATCTCATATAATATTTTAGAAGGATTTATTTCCTCACTAAAACATATCTCTAAATCTTGTTCTTCAAGATTTTTAATCATTTTCCTAGCATTTTTTCCTTTGTTAAGACAATTTGTTACTATATGACCTTCTTCTTCACAAATAAAGCATTTACATATTTGTTTTTTAGTATTTTGAGAAGTTTTTCTTCTAACAAATTTTTTCTTTTTATTATTATTATTAATATAATTTTTATTACCTGGTTTCCATCTAGCTAATCTATATTTTTTATATTTTTTGTAGGTTTTTGGACGTATAGGATTACATCCAAACTCCCATTCTCCTTCTAACATCTTTGTACAATATTTATGACTTAATTTATTCTTGACTTGTTTAGCCGCTTTACTTTGTAAACAATGTAATATAATTCTTTCTTTAGCGAAATTAATTCTATTACCTATAGTATCTATGTTTGCTACATCTGTATTATTATCATTACTATGTTTTATAATGAAAGAAGCATATTTATTTATGCAAATTTCATCCCAAGGTGGTGGTAATTTATGAAAATATTGGTTTCTCCAAAAGTCTATACTATCATTTTTTAACTTTTGATATTCATGAAGAAATTTTTTAGAAAATTCATCTAAATATCTAATATCACATAATTTTAGTTTTGACAAGATATAGCTGGATTGGCTATCTTGGTCTTTTTTATTAGTATAACCACAAAATTCTGTTTTTAGAATTGAAGTTAAACTTTTTAATAAATCTTTAGGGGTACTTATTTGATTAATAAGCTGACCCTTTTTTTCTCTTACTTTCTCAGATTCTTCCCATCTTCTGAGAAATTGTAGAACATCACCTTGAAAAGTTCCTACAAAATAGTTTAAAAACTTTTCTTTTGACCAAACTATACTGTTGTTGTTTACAACAATAGTCATGGATTGTGCCCAATCATCTATTGTTTTTTCATAGTCTGATAAAGGAACATTAGTTAAGTCTAAGTATATTCCTCCTTGAGCAACATTTCTTTTATTTAAATCATCTATTTTATAAGGTATAGGTGTAGGTTGGCTAGATTCTCCTGGGTTTTCCAGTTTTATATCATTAGTGGCTATGTTTTCTATTTTATTACCTAATATTCTTGTTGTATTTTCAACATTTTCATAATTTTTATTAATAGCTCTCAGATTATCATCTGTTTGAAGATTATAAAATATATTTATATTTTATAGATGTCATATCTAGCTAATCACTGTTTTTATCTCAAAACCCATATATCTGTCGTTCTGTCTTCTTGTTGCCGTTGAGTCCGAGTGGGACGTTGTAGGCGTTTGTGAAGACGTTAAAGACACAGATGATTTTAGGTACCAAGGATAATAACATGGAACAAATGGATTGTTTATACAAAGATAAAACTTGTAATCATACTATGCATATAGACTCTAAGAATGAAAATAATATTTCGGCTCTTAGTAAAGGTATCAATAGTTTAATAGATATTACATCTATATACTTTAATAAATTATATACTAAGGTTAGTAAAATAGAAGAAAAAGTAGATAATATGGGAGAAGTAACAGATTTAGATTTGAAAAACAAGTCTAACGAATTACTATCTGATGTTAATAGTAAATTAGATCAAGTTATTAATAATAATAATATAGATGCAGATTTAGATTTAGGACCTTTCACTACACCAAAACAGACTTTTAGCGGCGTTTTTTGGGGCTTTTAGCGGCGTTTTTAAGCGCCACTAATAGTATTTGCGGCGCTTTCAAAAAACGCCGGAGTAGAAAGCGCCGCAAAAATTAGTGTCGTTTGTTGTGAAAAAACGCCGCTAAAGGTAGGGGCTTTTAGCGGCGCTTCTCAGGAAAACGCCGTTAAAGGTAAAGGCTTTTAGCAGCGCTTCCCAGGAAAACGCCGCTAAAGGTAGGGACTTTTAGCGGCACTTCCCAAGAAAACGCCGCTAAAAGTAGGGGCTTTTAGCGGCACTTTTTGCAAAACGCCGCTAAAAGTCCTGAAAATTAAAAAAAATTAAAATATTTATAAAAAAGAATAAAATTAAAATATTATAAATATTAAAATATTATAAAAATATTTAAGGAAAAAATAATAAAAATTAAACACTTTTCAGCCCATAACATTTAAACCAAAAAAAGGAAATCGATAGCAAACAATACAAGAATTTTAAAAAAAGAAGCAAGGATGGATTTCTTCAACTCTTCATATCACTTTAGCAAATCACTTGAACCTGCATCTGAACCCTTTTCATCCTCAGACTCCTCACCAAGGATGGATTTCTTCAACTCTTCATATCACTTTTCATTCTCCAAGTATTGAAGACGCAAAATTTCTGCTTCTTTGTCACCATGCCAGTGACTCATACCTGACAAAAGAAAATGTAAAGAAACAAAATAAATCAATGAACTTACAGAAAAAAAATAAACAACTTGGCTAAGATCAAAGATTCTTTAACTAAAGTTCAATTACTTTATTGTTTGTGAACCGAAAAACAATAATACTAACCTCTTGCAAACTTAAGATATCCATCACTCTGACGTCTATATAATTTTGTAGTTGGAAAGTCATCACCTATTAAACATGTCCAATAAATTTAAAAAATGTCTATATCATCAATGAAAATTTTCCAATGGTTATTCTAAGTAGCTATAAATAGATACTTCAATAATGAGTGAATAAAACAAAATATTTAAATAAAATCAAAGCTCCACAATAAAGGAAGCAACGGCATTTTACAAGATGAGTTCTCCAAATTCCCAAAAGATGCTTTTCTAATCATATCTTTTAAATACAAATCATTCATTGGATAGGCCTGGTTAATACTAACATTTAATTATAGCAACCTGCAGTGGTCAAGTTCAAATGCAAAATCTATCAATACCATGCAAAAGCAAATCTTAGAAATGTAAATTAAGCCTATAGTAGGAGGGATGCAAAACAATATCAAATAAAATTATGGTCTAAAGAAACATCAGAAAATGTTTTTGTCCTAAGAACAAAAAACTTACAACAGCTCTATAATTCTTGATCAGAGACAATTGGATATGGTAAAATCATAACTTCCCCCCTTTATTATGGTATTTCTTAAGATGATCCATAAACAAAATAGACCCCTTCCTCGAATAAGATTTTAACTCTCCAACATTCAAAACTGTTCTTAATTTTGTCCATATTAAAAGTGACAGTACACTAACTCTTCCTATCAAAAGAAAAATACAAGACATTCAGATGAAAGCCCCGAGTTCAGAGATTCTAAGCTGACAACCGCAACTCAAATGTTAAAATGAAATCAGTAATGGAATACATAATAGTTTAATATTGTTAAAAAAAATTACTGATCTACAAAATATCAATATTTTAATATGATATTTAAATTTTAGTATGAATTTTTTAATATGAATTTTTTAATATTGTTAAAAAAAATTACTGATCTACAAAATATCAATGTTTTAATATGATATTTTAATATATCAAAAAGTTCATGATGGAAAAACAGAAAAAAGAACTTGGCCTATAGTATGATGAATGTCTCATCTAAAGCAATTCTAGACACCATACAAAATCTAATAGGATAGAGATTGCTTTGTTTCTCCAACTAACAGGGCAAGTTTAGAACCAGTAAATACAATCTCAAAAAATGTATTTCACTATCAGAATTTGAGCCTAGTTTGATGTCAAATCAGCCCAATGCATTTTTATATGTAGAGAAAACCACATGCCTAATGCCACCTTTCAAGTTCAAAACCTAATTATAAGATATCCACATAACTGAAGGGGATTTAAAGCACCAAAAATTGCTTAATTATAAGTTCAAAACCTAATTATAAGATATCCAAAATTTTAGAGCACTGGTTAAAATTGCTTCAACATGCACTAAGCCTTGCCTTCAAGTGAGCCAAAAAGTTTTAGAGAACCTCATGCCTAGAACACTATCCAGCAGTCAAAAAATTATATTTGCACAAGAATAATATAATCATCTATGTGATCAAGGCAGAAAGTAAAAAATAAATGGCTTACTTACATGAAAATCACAAGAAAGAAGCACAAGTACATAGACAAGTGAAGCAAGTCTCGGATGAGCTCCAAGTAGAAGGTATATAGCTTTTTTCTCCCATTGCCCTTCCATAAGCATGTCACTCACATAGTAAAAATTGATGAACAAAATGAAAAAAATATTTAGACAGGTATACCTGAGCAGACTAATTTGAAGAAGCTTTCCAGAAATATAAGCAGATCAAACAGAAAATTTAGAAACTACTAAAAGAAAACAAAAATAGACAACCTACTCCAGATTACAAGTAATTATAACATAAGCTGAAATAATTATAATCAAGACTACCATAAAATAAATAACAACTTCAAATAATAAATAAGGAAGAAAATCATTGAGTGAAAACTTCCAATATGTTTGAAAAGGAAAGAACTCCAGGAATCACACCAAGCAACAAAAATAAACTTAAACAGAATGTAATCCAGAGAACGACTTGTTCATTAGAACCTTGAGGATTATTGGGAGAGTAGAAAGCTCCACAGCTGGCAACTCCCTCAACTCACTATTCATTGAGTGAAATGTTTCACTTGCGGTAATAATATATGAGACAATTGTTATTCATCAGGGTATTTCAAAATTGCTCAATGATAAGTTCAATACTGTGTCTAATATAAATGCATTGCATACTCTAAGAAAACAATTATTCTGTGCATCATGGCTGAAGATATGGCCACTAAACAAAAGAAGCACATTTAATAAAGGTCTGCCTACATCTAAGGCAGAAGACAAATACATTATTTGATTAACAAAACTAATTCTCTTTACAGATTTTCCAGTTTCTAGAACTTAAGTCTTTGTTTGGACAAGATTGACTAAGGGAGTTAACCATTTACACAGATCTAATGTTTAATCAACTTCGGTGGTGAGTTAACTTCAAGGGTTTCCAAAAAAAAAAAACTTACTATTGAGAGAACTGAAATGTATATTTCGTTGCACATTACAAATGTGGTCCCTGTGATAGAGAAAAAGGATTAGTAGAGGAGTGATGAAAGGGAAATAAAGGTTGATGTCATAAACTTCCAGCACAGTGAACTGTCAGAAAAAGGATATAAAATTTGAGATCAAAAGCATTCAATGTGGATGAAAGAACTTATAAACATTACTTACCATATGTAAGAGCATCATGTGTTCTCTTGAAAACTAAGCGCTAATTCTGTAGAATACTCCGAGTCTCTCCATGATATGATTGTATCTAATGATAAACGCACATATCATGAAATCAAACTGATATTTTAACAAACAACAAACATTGCTATTAATGAAAGCAGAAGAATACCTTCTTGTTTTCTGTAAATGTCATCAGGGCAGATACGGTGCACAAGCAATGTCTCGTTGTCCTCTTCATCAAAAAATACAAAGCCAGCTCTTCTGATCTCTGAAAAATAATATACGCGTTCATTTAAGAAGGCATTTTCATCTAAATAATTTATTTTCGAAACCAAATCCAGCATATCCAGATTCAAAACAGAAAAATCTGAACCAGATAAGAGAATTGAACAGACCTCCAAATAATCAACAGTGACATGCCCAGTTCCTTGATCATCCCATTTACCATCCTCATTCAAACGATAGACCTTAACTCTCTGAATTTATACGTAAATAATTTGACCAAAAGAAAAGGAGAGAAGAGTTCAATAGCGTTCAAAGACTCATGCAAAATTCAAGAAACAAACATCAGAGACTGAAAATGGTGTTGGTCTGGTGTACCAGAGGATATCATTAAAACACAGCACAGTCCCACAACATGAAGTTAGACCTTTAGCTGCTATCTGAGCCATTCTACTCGTAAGAATATATGATTTTCTTATGATTTGACCCAAAAATGTAGAGAATATTTAAATAGCATTCCCAAACTCATTGGTAAAAGTCTAGCACACTAAACAACGATATCATTGCATAGTCCCAGTAACATAAAGTTAGACCTTAAATGTTATTTAAACCATCCCACTGACAATGAGGAAAACTTTTTATCGTTTTCCCATCTGCCACAACACCCCCCAAAATGATAATTCAATCATCTAGAAGTATGAACTATGTCACTCAAAATAACAGAATACTAAAATCCGATACGAAAATTAGCATATCCATACAGGAAAAAAAATTTCCTGTATCGGCTATTATCTGGTGAATGAGTAATATTTGGTGCCCAACAACCTTTTCTACGCAGATTGAAACATAAGGAAGCACGAGTAATGCTGCTTTTCTTGTTACTATCACCCGCCGCAACATCAAAATTTCTGCGACAAAGCTTTTCCCAGCGCTGTGGCAGAAAGAAAAAGGTTAAGCATATATAATGCAAGACAACGCATCAAGAGCCAAATAAATCCTATACAACATTTTCTATCAGAGAAACAGGTATTGTTGCTAAAATATCAGTCAAAGAGAGGAACAACAAAAGACCATGAAAAAACTTATCCTTAGTTCTAAATACTTATAAAGTACCTTGTAGATGCACAATATACAAGATTTCTTCTCTGCAGTACACCATCTACCTGAAGGCAGTCAACCTGGAAAGGAGAAGTTTACGCAACTAAAATACTCAAACACAGTATGCAATCACCATCTGGGAGAGAGACTCAGAAACAGATCTAGACCGCCTGGGAGTGCGATAATCATCTTTTGCCCCACGATTCGCCACCAAAGAGTGTTTATGTGGGAGGGAGAAAGCCTGAAAGCGAAAGATTCAGAACCCGAAATATAGGGTTTGGAGACTTAAAATTTTAGGGTTTGAGGAAAAAATCGGGGTTATAGGGGTAGGTTTTTAGCAGAGGGAAAACGACATCGTAATAGCTTTATTTGTGGCGTTTTTAAACGCCACTATAGCCCTTTTTTATGGTGTTTTTTACAAAAACGCCACTATTATATAATTTTAATTTTTTTTATTTTTGAGTATTGAACTTTTAACTTTAATTTTTTTTAATTTTAATTTTAATTTTAATTTTAATTTTTTTTTCAATTTCAATTTTATTTTTAATTTTAACCTATATTTTTCTATATTTTTTCTTTCAAAATTTTTGTCTCAGAATATTATTTTTTTGAATTTTTATTTTTATTATATTTTGAGTATTAAACTTTTTAACTAAAATATTAAATACTAAATATTAAATAATAAAAACTCTAAAATAATAAAAACTAAACTATAAACTCAGCCTAAACCCTAACCTTTAATCTTAAATCCTAAACCTAAACCTTAAAATATAAGCCCTGGACCCTAAACTATAAAGATTAATCTATAAATTATATGCCCTAAATTAAACTATAAACCCTAAATTATCATGAGAATTAATTCAATATTTTAAAATTAAAACTAACTCTGTTACGATTATATAAGAAATTATTTAATAATTTTTTCATTTTTAACAAATATTTTTCTATGTTTTTACTTTCAAATTTTTTCTAAGTGTCATTATTTTTTTGATTAAAAATAATTTATATTTTAATCAATATAATTTATATTTTAAGTAAGATAAAATATTTATATTTTATATATTCAATTAAAAATAAATTGTATTTTAATTAACATTACTAGTTAGGGTTTAAGGGTTTCGATAAAGCAAAATTTCTTAAGGGTTTAGTTATCAATTTGTAACGTACTTTTCATAATTAAGTCAGTTAATTTCAAATAGCAAAATAAAATTAAAATCAAAACAAAAATGAGAAAAAATGAAAATGAAATCGAATAAAATCGAAATTAGTGTTTGTAGTTTAGGGGTTTATGGTCGAGTGTTTAGAGCTATGATTTAGGGTTTAGAATCTAGATTTATGGTTTATAGTTTAGGGTTTAGACTGTGTAAGGTTTAGGGTTTAAGGATTAAATCAAATTTGATATTTTGTCTTCATTCGATAAACCCTAAATCTTAAACCCGTGAACCTTAAACCATACACCCACAAACCCGTAAACTCATAAACTCTAGCCATAACCCTAATCCTAAGACAAATCGTAAACCATAAACTAATAAAGTACACTAAATCTTGAAATGCTGAACTCAAAACCCTAGTCAGCCCATATTAACATCTTTGATGCCCCGACCTTTAGCGGCGTTTTTCCAAAAGCGCCGCTAATACCCCGAACTTTAGCGGCGTTTTTCCCAAAAGCGCCGCTAATGCCCCGACCTTTAGCGGCGTTTTTCCCAAAAGCGACGCTAATACCTCGACCTTTAGCGGCGTTTTTCCAAAAGCGCCGCTAATACCCCAACTTTTCGCGGCGTTTTTCCAAAAAGCGCCGCTAATGCCCCGACCTTTAGCGGCTTTTTTCCCAAAAGCGCCGCTAATACCCGACCTTTCGCGGCGTTTTTCCAAAAGCGCCGCTAATACCCCGATCTTTAGCGGCGTTTTTCCAAAAGCGCCGCTATTGCCCCGATCTTTAGCGGCGTTTTTCCAAAAGTGCCGCTATTGCCCCGACTTTAGAGGCGTTTCTTCAAAAGCGCCGCTAATGCCCCGACCTTTAGCGGCGTTTCTCCAAAAGCGCCGCTAATGCCTCGACCTTTAGCGACGTTTTGAAAAAAAACGCCGCTATATATCCTTTTTAGTGGCGTTTTGGAGATAAATGCCGCTATTGCTCATTTTTTTGCGGCGTTTTTCTTTAAAACGCCACTAAAAACGCCGCTAAAAGTCTGTTTTGCTGTAGTGTTTATACTATGGTAATAGTAATGATATTTTAGTTTTATCAGATGAAGATGAGTCTTCGGATGAATCTTCAAACTATAATAAAAAAGAAAAAACAAAACAAAAAAGAGAAAAAATTAAAAAACAAGAAAAATATGATTTTGAATCTTATAAGACTTTAATAGAACATTGGAAAAACCAATTTTTTAAAACAGAAGATAAATATGAGCAAGTAGAATATCTAAAATTAATAGAAGAACTTTATGAAAAACATAAAGATTTATTTACTAAGTATAATTATCACTATATGTTAAATTATGACACCACTGAAAGTAGTGATAGTTCTAAAAACTCTAATAATATAGGAGTAGATATTAATGTTACTAGTCATAATTCTGATGAAGAAAACACTTCAACAGAAGAGGATGAAAATATAGAAATTCCTGAACCCATGGATACTGAACAAACAGATCCATATGATTATGTAATACCAAAACCTTGGGAAATTGATAAACAAGATTCTCATGGTAAAAGAAAAATAGACTCAGATCTTCAAACAGATGATAATCTGAGAGCTATTAATAAAAATTATGAAAATGTTGAAAATACAACAAGAATATTAGGTAATAAAATAGAAAACATAGCCACTAATGATATGAAACTGGAAAACCCAAGAGAATCTAGCCAACCTACACCTATACCTTATAAAATAGATGATTTAAATAAAAGAAATGTTGCTCAAGGAGGAATATACTTAGACTTAACTAATGTTCCTTTATCAGACTATGAAAAAACAATAGATGATTGGGCACAATCCATGACTATTGTTGTAAACAACAACAGTACAGTTTGGTCAAAAGAAAAGTTTTTAAACTATTTTGTAGGAACTTTTCAAGGTGATGTTCTACAATTTCTCAGAAGATGGGAAGAATCTGAGAAAGGAAGAGAAAAAAAAGGTCAGCTTATTAACCAAATAAGTACCCCTAAAGATTTATTAAAAAGTTTAACTTCAATTCTAAAAACAGAATTTTGTGGTTATACTAATAAAAAAGACCAGGATAGCCAATCCAACTATATCTTGTCAAAATTGAAATTATGTGATATTAGATATTTAGATGAATTTTCTAAAAAATTTCTTCATGAATATCAAAAGTTAAAAAATGATAGTATAGACTTTTGGAGAAACCAATATTTTCATAAATTACCACCACCTTGGGATGAAATTTGCATAAATAAATATGCTTCTTTCATTATAAAACATAGTAATGATAATAATACAGATGTAGCAAACATAGATACTATAGGTAATAGAATTAATTTCGCTAAAGAAAGAATTATATTACATTGTTTATAAAGTAAAGCGGCTAAACAAGTCAAGAATAAATTAAGTCATAAATATTGTACAAAGATGTTAGAAGGAGAATGGGAGTTTGGATGTAATCCTATACGTCCAAAAACCTACGAAAAATATAAAAAATATAGATTAGCTAGATGGAAACCAGGTAATAAAAATTATATTAATAATAATAATAAAAAGAAAAAATTTGTTAGAAGAAAAACTTCTAAAAATACTAAAAAACAAATATGTAAATGCTTTATTTGTGAAGAAGAAGGTCATATAGCAACAAATTGTCCTAACAAAGGAAAAAATGCTAGGAAAATGATTAAAAATCTTGAAGAACAAGATTTAGAGATATGTTTTAGTGAGGAAATAAATCCTTCTGAAATATTATATGAGATAATATCAGAAACAGAGTCGGATACAGATTCTGATGAGTATATCTTTATGATAGGAAATAGTTCTAATAATAAGTTAGAAGAAATTCCTAATTCTAAACAACAGGATATTAAACTAGGAAATTTAATCGGAGAAGAAATAGAACTTTCTGATGATATAATAGAAAAGATTAATAAAAATCATATTTCTAAAGAAGAAATATACAAATTTTCTAAGTTTAAAATATGGTCAAAAAGACATATAGAAAAAATTAGCAATAACACGATGCTAAGATACTAAAGGAGGATTAATGCAAATCCTTATTTACTAAAGAAAAATAAAAAGGATTAGAAAAACTATCCTCATGTTAGATATATACATTTAGGAGTCATTATGATAACCATTAGAGCTTTATTCAGAAGAGGTCATGATGTTCCTATTTTAGCAGTATTATTAGACAAAAGATTTGAAAATCCAATAAAAGCACTTATTGGAGGAATTCAGTCTAATTTACATACAGTGTTATAGGATTTAAAGTTAAACCAAATTACTTTATATCCATAATGCACTTCTCTAATAGAAGTGTGTCTATGCCTTAGAATTCGGACAAAAAATTACGATATCGTTGATTTAGCAGAAGATTTAGCAATAAGCTGGACTTCTATTAATGAATATACTAATACAGCAGAAGTAGAAATAAAAGAAATAAATAATAAGATAATTGAGCTTTTTGAGCCCAATAAGTTTACGACAGAAATACAACCAAAATTATTACATTTAAAATATCTATCAATTCCAAAAGACTGGATGATAGAAAAAACTAATAATGCTAGTACTTCTAAACCAGTAAGTACTATAGAATATATGTCATCTGAAGATAAGTTATATTTTAAAAATAATCTGATAACCAATACAGATGATAAATTAGTATTACCTTCTAGTTCCCAACCAGAGGAAGAAGAGGATAATATAAGTACTTCTACACCAATAGGTATGAAAACAGTTCATATTCCTATTTTCCCTACTACACCTAGTAGAAATTCTAGAAACACTAGAATGGAAGATATACAATCTTCAATAGAAAATATTATTAATTTTAAAACAAAAGTTAATAATACATATGTTAAAATTAAATTACAGGATAAAGATTATAAAATATATTCTTTACATGCCTTATTAGATACAGGTGCTACAACCAGTAGCTGTAAAAAGAATGTCCTTTCTGAAAAATATTGGAAACCCGTAAAAAAGATAATAAATATTAATGGAATAAATGGTAGGAAAACTACTGTTTATTATAAAGCAAAAAATATTCCATTTTATATTAATAATGTTAAATTTATAATTCCAAAATTATTATGTTTACCTGATATGTATGGAGATATATTATTAGGAAATAATTTCATAAATCAATATTTACCATTTACTATTAATAAAAAATCGGTTAGACTATCTATAGAAAATACTTCTATAGAAATACCATTAGTAGAAAATCCTAAATTTATTTTTACTAATGATTGTTGATTTTCTTAGCAGGCCTTATGGATAGAGGTAAAAAGCCTCTAGAAAAAGTTGGAGAATGGACAACTGTCCATAAAAACCAACAAGGGAAAACCAATGAGTCCTAAACAAGGATTTATTGTTTGCCCACACAAGTATAATTTTATCCTAATCAAGGATATTATGTACCATATCCAATGATAAAACAACCATTTGGAACACAATCACCAACCCCGGTGAGTTATTTTGAATTTTCACAAAATCCATATTCAGAATATCAAAAAGCTATTCGAAAATTATAAAAATACGTAAGATTTGTTGAAAAAACAACAAAATCTTGAATTCCTTGAAATAAAAGATTTTTATAATCCGTACTACCAGTAGAATATTACAATTTTATAAACAAAATATGGAAAACCCATATTTTGGAACAAAGAGCAAATTTCAAAAGCTCTTACACAATTCTCGGAATTTTAGTTGAAAAAACAACTAAAGAAAATAAATCCAAGATTTATTACTAAAATCTATTTTATATCGAGATTGGGATGAAATCCTAATCGAATATACAGATATTAAGGAGATAAACAATCTTCTTGATATATTCCAATATTTTATTGATAACGGAAAAAACAAATCCTATTATTAATAAGATGTTTAGAATATGTCTATATAACAAATGTAGACAAATTCTACCTCCCGATATTTTTTCAAAATAAATCGAGCTATTTGCAACCAAAGAAGCTCAATTTTCTAATTTTTTCAAAATATTTTTTACAAGCTTATGTTTTTACAAATGATATAGGAGAAAAATTTCCTACTATCAAATTTCGACTTAATCATGAACCATTTGATATAACCAAGATTGAATGGGGATTTGTTAAACAAATAACACCCAAAATCTTTCTTTTTCATTTATTAAAAGATTTTCCAAATATAGTCAAATCCAGGACTATCAAATTTTATTGATATAGACGATTTTGTCTACTATTTTCATATAGAAATAAATAGCCTTATTGGTATCATTTGAAAAGAAAAATTTTATTAGCCATATCAAATTTGGAATATTAATACTATGTTTTCGGAAGATCCCTTTCATCAAGATACAAGAAGATCAACAACACTTGGCAAAAACCATTGACGAGTGTTATAAAAATTTTACCCATTATCAAATCCAAGCCTAATTGATCTTATGACTATGGCCCAGCATCTTCTTCATCAAGATACTCATATATTCTGGACCGATGGAAAAAAAATTTTAGCTTATGACACTGGAAAACCCCAGGTTGAAAGAAATGAAGAAGCCATTTCGTTATTAACAAAAATAAATTGAAATGGAAATTGAAGATTATCCGTTAGCAAAATGGAAATCGTAGAAGCATTAGAAAACCGGAACACACCAAGTACCTTCACCAGAATCACTACACCTGGATAAAATCGAAGAAATGAATCTCAGAAATATCCAGGAAGGATAAAGACAAAACACAACACGTGGAAAAATAATGTCCATAAACAAATGAGACAAAAAGCATAATTAATGTAAGAGTAAGATGGAAGCAACCATCACATCAAGGAAGCTACGTGGAAAGCAACCACGATGGCAACCATTACATCATCGCGAAGCTTACGTGGAAACAAATGCATGAAGGCAACCATCACATCAAAGAAGCTACGTGGAAACAACCATGATGGCAACCATTACATCAAGGAAACTATGTGGAAACAGCCATGAAGCTGACATTTAAAGCATTCTTATCAGGATACTATTCGGATTTCAATTGTGAATAAATTAGAGTTAAAAATTTTTGTTATAAAAAAAAAAACTAAATCAGATCAATCCATTGTTTGTGTTTAGTGACTATCTATTCAATCTAAGTCGGTGGCATTGCGTTCAGGCCTCCTGCACCTGTAATTTATAGGTAGTTTAGATGGTAAAAGTTTATTTGACGGGCAAAATATTTTATCACAAATTATTCATGTTTTTGCAATGTTTGAATCATTCTCAAGGCTGATGTCTATGTTTTGAGATATCCATGTATGGATTTCATAATCATTTAATTAACAGAGTTATTTTAACTAATTAAAAGAGATTTCATTATCATATATGAAAATTTGATAGTCATTTTTCATTTAAAAAGAAGTTGAATTCTTCTGAACTTCTCCATTATAACAAATTTAAAGAATCAAAATAACTTAATCATCATATTTAAGTATGAAGTAAATAAAAAATATTTATTATTTTTTGTGTGTGAGTTTTGTTTGATTTTTTAATTCGAATTAATTCAAATGTTATTCGTTCTACAACGATTGTATATTGTATTGATGGAACTGATTGTTTAGAAAAAAAAAGGAAGGTATGAAATTGTTAAATTCAAAAGAAAAGAAAGTAGAGGTTGATGTGGTATTGGTTCTGTGGGGATTGGATCAATATGATGTTAAATCAAACATGGAAAGTGTACAACACTTTTTGAAATAAATAAATAAATGAATGGGTTTGAAAATTATGAGCCCAAAGGAAATAAATACAAAAATAAAACCAACCCTGTTGCTTTCGCTTTTCATTTTCTTCAGTTCCTATCGTACAAAACAAAAAGCCCTTTTCTTTAACTCAATTCAACTTTCCCATCCTTTTTTCGTTTAATTGGAGCTAAGTGCTAAAACTCATATTGGAACACATGTGGTGGTTGAAACTGCCATGTTATTTTGTATAAAAAAATGTATTTAGTTTATTATTATATTTTAATTATTTCAATTTGTTTTTATTTAAAGTAAAAAAATCTATTTATATCTAATTAATTAATATTTTAATTCAAAATTAATTAGGTTTAGAAGAGACCAACCAACCTAGAGTATTGTATGCCATTATAATCATCTCCCAATTTGGGGGGGAATTAGTCAACACATGAAGATCAAGTGGTAGCCTTGTTGCACAATTAGTCAAGCTGTCAGCTACTTACTTACCTTCCCTGTGGGATATAATCACCTCCCCGTCGTCTCTGCTGAGTAGATCCCAGATGCATCTAAGGATTGCATTTCAAACCTGTCTATCATTTTCAACTGAGCTAAACTGTAAAGTTAATTTAGAAGTTACAAATTACAAACACATTCATCTTTTTGTGTTCATTTTGCTCCCATATTCATCACTATCCCGACAAAAATATCTAACTTCTCTATGAAAATTATGGCTTCCTTAGAGGTAATATTTGTTGGAAATGTGAGATATTTCAAAAGAAATTTCACATTATCCCACATCAAAGAGTAAGGGATTTTCAAGTTTATATAAGAAACTCAAGTCCTTGATTTAAAAATGTGCCAAGTGAGCTTTTCACTTTTCCTCTTTTTCTCTTTTTGCTAAGCATTTTTTTTTTGGGTGTTGTTGTTCATGTTCCTCTTCTTATAATAGAAGTTGTTGAAGGGAATTCGTTTCCTTAAGGCTTAGTTTTTGTCTTTACTTTTCCTTAAAATTTCTCAATTTTCTAAGAATGAGTGTTGGCTAGGAATGATTATATCTAGAGAAGACTTGATACTTAGTGTCGTGACTCTTTTTTTCTTGGGAACATACCAATGTTTCTAATGCTGATGTTACCAATACCATTAATGTTTCCACAATTGTTGTCGCTTCACATGATGCTAATGCTATTACAATGTCAATGTTACCTAACTTTGAGCAAAAAGGAGACTGTGACGAACCAGGTCATCTTGCACATCAGTGCAGAAATCAAATGGAAATTGTGACCCCTGTTGTGTAACTTATTTTATTTTAAAATATAAAAAGTTGCGTGCATGTAATTTAAATTTTGTTAATATTGATCAATTCAAAGAAAAGTCATATGCAATTGTGGTAATAAATATGTGACAATTATTTGATTTTTGTATGTGAGTAATAAATCGACCTAAAGGAAAATTTATTTTTCAAACATATTCTTGTTGTTAATGTTTGATTACTACAATCGGATATCACTTACAAATTAATATTTTGTCCAAAGATGAAATATTATTAGAGTGACTGATATCTTGATATAAGATTTACCTTTAGCATGTAAGGTATGCTATGCTTTATATCATTTGGGTCGAATTAATATTATGAGAATTGTGATATATATATATGTTTGAAGTTAATATTGATGGGTGTAATATGACGGAACTCTAGTTTAAAATGTGCTATTATGGAACAATTGGTTTTCAAGTATAAATGTTAAGAAAGGAGATTTTAAATGCGGGGATGCTTCTATGAACTTTTAGAAATGCGAGTTGAAGGAAGTGATTCCAAGATTTACTTGGGTTAATGAATTAATAGTATCGGCGTTGTATAAATGATTTACTTAATTGCCTATGTGAAATGCCATAAATTGATTGCTTTCATTTCGTAAATAATTAAATGTTTTATTATCATGAGTTAGGACTTACTAAGCTAGTAAGCTTAATTATGTGGAATGCTCTCCTTTGTTTTATAGATTTTGGTCACGTTACGGGCTCGTGAAGGATCTTCAAGAAGTCGTCCAACACGATCGCCTTCCTTTGGTATTTTTGAAATTTTGGTTACGAATTAGAAGGCATGTATAGGCTAGATGAAGTTTTAGAAACATACGATGTTTGACTTTGTACATGAATATAGCCATGCGAAGATGGCTATTTCCTTTGGTTGTGTATCGTTTATATGTTAAAATTTTATAACTTGCTCGTTCGTAAATGTATGTTTTAAACTTGATCATGGCCTAAATTACATATTGGATTGTTTTCGGTATACATATATATGTATGGTGAAGGCATATATTTTTTTTAAAAAAAAAGGGATTCTAGTTGACAGCAGTGATGTGATTTTGAAAAAATCACCAAAAATAGGATAAGTTGAATTAGAAGGTGAATGAGGTATAGAATTAAAGCTTATTGTGTCTATTCCGATATGAAAGAAACAGAGTAGGCAAAGGAGTTGTATGTTATGAGATATTTAAATTTTAGTGAGACTCGCTCTGAATGAATTCGTGAGTCACTGCTCTTACTGCTTGGAAAAATTGTCAAAAATTGTACAAAAATAATTAGGAATCATGGTTTATATGTGTAGAACCCTTAATGAGTCTATTTTTCATTGGTATAAACAAGAACAAGATATGAAATTTGTGCAATGAGATAACTGCATTTTTGTAGAGACAGTCGAAATTGTCAAGTCATGTAATAAGGGTAACTTTGATTAATAAACTGTACTAATTGGCCACATGAAAATTCTGGAAAATTATGGTGAAAATTTATATGAGTCTAGTTTCAAGGAAAATTTACGGATCTAAATTTCGAGTTCAGAACTCGAGTTATAGTCAAATTAGTCGGCATGACACGGTTTGACAACTTTAAATTTTATGTCCCGAACTTGTAGTCAAGTCTAGTAATGCCTCTTACTCAACTCCGGCGATGGTCTCGGGTAAGGGGTGTTACAACGTTTCTTAATGGTAACATTGATGAGATCATTTATATGGTGCAACCAGAAAACTTTGTGCTTGGTGATGCAAAGTCAAAGGTTTCCAAATTAAATAAATTCATCTATGGGCTTAACCATACCTTTCATTAGTGGTATTACAATATTTACCAAGTGATTATCTCATTCAATTTTGAAATGGTTTTGGTTAATGATTGTATATATCACAAGTTTAATGGGAGTAAACATAGCCTCAATCAATGCCCCAAGAATGATTTTGAGATTATGAAAACGCATAAGATTCCCTACATTTTAACAATGGGAAGCCTAATGTATGTTCAGGTTTGTACGCATTCACATATTGAAGGTCTGATTAGTTAGAGATCGTTAGGTATACAGACTTCGATTTTAATGGAATATGGATGCAAATTTTTTGTCACTAAGGTACAAATTGTAACAATAACTTGCAGCCCTTTATTGCAATAACAACAGCACATCGAAGTCAAAAGCACATGAATTTTAATTTTTTGTTATTAAAGTAAAAGTTCAAAGTGGTTAGGTGTTTATAAAGCATATTGGGACAAACTCTATGATTGCAGATCCGCTTGCTAAGGGATTACCACTTAAGGTTTTTATGAGCACACTGTTCATATAGGTGTAATGTCATTTTAGCACTACAGCAAAACAGACCTTTAGCGGCGTTTATAAGCGCCACTAATAAAAGCGCCGCAAAAAATGCCGCTAAAAATAAGGGAAAAAATGCCGCTAAAGTTCATGACTTTTAGCGGCGCTTTTCCCATAACGCCGCTAAAGGTCATGACTTTTAGCGGCGCTTATCTTTAGCAGCGCTTATCCAAAAACGCTGCTAAAGGCCATGTCTTTTAGCGGCGCTTTTTTTCAAAAACGCCATTAAAAGTCACGAAAAATAAAAAAAAACTAAAAATTATATAAAAGAGTAGCACTATTAACAAGCTTTAATTGGATAACAATTTATATACAAATCCATTCCTATCCCTCTACCCGCAGAAGCAAATCCTTTAGCATTACTTTGATAACAGTTCCTATACAAATCCATTTATGTTCCAGGGTCACAAATCTATTTAACAAACAAATAGAAACTCAACCAATACACAAGAAATTTCATAAGTCTATATTATGTTATGAGTTTATCCAACTCACAAGAAAAATCAGGGCTCTCATGCCATCGAAAATAGGTGGTGCCAAATCCAAAGACCAAAGACAATTAAACAAATAGCCTATTAAACAATTACGCTGAGTAAAATCCAACTCCGAATTGTCCAATCATGCTAACATCAGCACCAGCAGCCAAGGCCTCCATGAATTCCTTAGTCCCAACTCCGAATTGTCCAATCATGCTAACATCAGCACCAGCAGCCAAGGCCTCCATGAATTCCTTAGTCCCGGTGTAACACCCCAAACTCGGCCCAAACACCACGACCGGATCTGGCATGTCACTAAGAAAATTTAGTAAACATGTCGCATTTTTGGAAAATATTTTTCTTGATTTTAACATTTTATTCGGGAAAATAAATGGTTGAATAATTTGTAAAAATATGAATTTTCATTTAAATGCCTTTATGAATTAAAAACTGAAATTTAATACCTGCCTTAACTTAATTAAATTGTAAAGTCTAAGTGTCTAGTAACAATAAAAGCCCAAAACAAACGAAAATATAAAGCTAGTGGCCCGTGGCCTTATTACAATGAAATTTAAACCCACTAATTAAAAAAAATATTAAAAATAAATAAACTAGTAAAGGTTTTTGCTGGATCAAAATAATCCCTCGCATGGCCATCTTGCGCTCCTCTCCAGCCCGGTCCGATGCACTAGGTTCTACTTGAAAGATGTTAAATAATAGGGTGAGTCGCGAGACTCAGTGTGCAACCTTCGTGCACCATCAGATTGGGCCTTAGCCCATAGAATAGAATAACAGAATATCATACAACAGAGATTATGCAAAGCCCAACCCAATCCTAGGTTTCCATCCCCTACACACCACCCTTACCTACCAATCACACCATTGGGGATTTCTACGACCAACCCACACCGCTACACACCATCAATGGCAGTCATACTGCAGTTAGCTGCTCATCGTCAGATCATGGCAATAGCCACTACAACAGATCATGACATTAGCCACTACAATAGATCATGGCAATAGCCACTACAACAGATCATGGCAAAAGCCACTACAACAGAACACTTCCCCTTTCATCAATCACCCATCCCCATGCAATCATAGAATTCGGCATACATATAAAACATATCAAATCAACTGAAACATTCACTTTAGAATGGCAGAGATCACTAACACGGTGATTCGCCTTTACCCCTTTTCTGATTTTCAACGACCATGCTCGGTATTTCAAAGATTTAACGAGAATATCTACGAATATCACAGGTTTATATGCATACTAATCAAGCAATCTAAATGGTGTGAGAGTGTTACACACTTGATTAATGTGTAGAACTACTCTCAATGTCGATACCCTCACTAATCAGATCTACTGCACTTTGTCCATAACTTTGCTCAAAAGCCGGAAGAACGCGAAGATAAGGCTTCTCCTATATTCGGCCAAGGTTAGTGTTTTACCCGAATTATATGCTTGAATTAACAGATCTCCTTACCTTGAAATCCCGAAAGTGATACGATTCAAGGCTACTGAACTCTGGCTTAGAAATCTAAGCGATTGAATCCCTTCAAATCCCGGAATGCCGCAAACGATAGAAAACACCCGATTAGTTAATCATATAGCCATTCGGCTAAGATCTCTAAAAGCCGGAAAAGAATACACAAATCGACATTTACCTCTACAGATGATTTCGGCTACCCCCTTGCAGAAAGATTCGGCAATCCCAGAAGAAGATCGAAGCGTAGAAGAGTATAGATCTAGGAATTTTGGCTTTTAAGAAAATCTCGAAAAGATGAACTAGAAGTGTTTTTCGACTTTTAGAAGAATTGAATGAGGAGTTTCGGCTTTTAGTGAATGGGAGAAGAATAACAATGGGGATCAGAAGATTCGGCTAAAAGGAAGTTTCAAAGAAAAAAAAGAAAAGGTGAGGGAGGTGGTGATTTTCGGCTTTTGGAAGAAAAGATGTTGAGAAGATTGGGAGATTTCAGCTTTTAAAGAAATCAAAAGAAAAGAAATTGCAGAGGGAGACTGAGGATTTCGGCACAGGAAAGAAGAAAAGAGTAGGGTTCAAATGCCGGAATTGATGAGATATCCCCTTTCTTTAAAGAGAATTTCAGCACCCCCTAGAGTTGGAAACTCAGCCAACACTGCACTCAGCAGATAAATCCTATCTTTTCTCTCCTTATCCTCATCTAACTACTCATCCACAATCTCATGGATGACACTACCTCTTCCTTCCTTTATCAGCACATTATCTCCCTTATTATCACATTACATAAATTCCTAAATTTCCTCCCTTATCTTCCATATTATCAACTATAATATCTACATTATCCCATTTACATAAATCCTCCTATTTTTGAGCCTTGTTGTCGTCCAACTCCACCTAATTAATTGCCGAAAATTAGCTAACTTAAATTAAAAGAATTAGGCTCCATGAAACTTGAATTTGGGCCTCCAATTGACGCCACCTCCTTGCTTTCTCTGTGCTGGCGCTTATCGACCACTGGGCCACAAGCCCATTTTGTATTTTAAAACACAGATAACATGTTTTAAGCCCTATAGTGTCCAAACTGAAATTTAACTAAGGCCTTGACCACATCTTGAGCCCAATTTGGACCCCTAACACTTAAATTAACACATTAAACATATTCACCCATTAAATGCATAGGCCTAAAAATTCAGGATGTTATAGTTCTACCCTCCTTAAAGAAATTTCGTCCTCGAAATTTCCAACTAACTATTAATGTACTACCTAAGTCTCACCACTATGCTTTCGCTGCGCACTCTAATTTAATAATATATAAACATTGCACGCATACAGCTTCTATACCCAAAAATATAGCATCCACACAAAACATACCCGACTTAATGGTGATTGAACAATCCCTAGCCTTATGCTCCTCAGACCCGCATCCTAAACACGTTCCTGACTTCCTCCAACATTCACCCGGATGACGCCTTTTGCAATATTCGCAAACCCAAAAGTTTGGACGTACCTTAACATGCTTCACAGAACAAGACTGCAACCCTAGAAAACTACGATCTCTTTTTTTCTTACAGTCCACGCACCCAACCCGAAGTGTTTCACCGATTTCTTTAACCTCCTTCAGTACCTCCCTAACTAGCTGAGTCAGCACATCAGTCCTAACACTTCCACGGCCTCGGCCGCGGCCTCTTCTTCCTCTTCTTGCGCTCATCGTTGATTCTTGTATTTTCTGAATTAGAAATTTTATGAATTATTAATTTTTTTCACTGATTAACCGTGAACAATCTTATGGGAAGTAGTTTTAAGAGTAGTTCTTTCGAATTGGCAACTATATCTACCATTCAGTTTCATGTTCACATTTCCTAGTTCTAGGGAGCACATACATTCAGTCATCAAGTATTAACATACAAGCAGCATCCACGAACTTACATTCAGCATGTAGGGGTATCTTCGTCATTTCACTACCTAGGGGTATTTTCATAATTTGTCCTACAGAGGTATTTTCGTTATTTTCGAAAATAGGGTTCCTTGGTGATTTTGTGAAATAAGGGTATTTTGGTAATTTTACAATCCGGGGGTATTTTGATAATTTTAAAATTCGAGGGTATTTTGGTGATTTTAAAATTCGGGGCATTTCGGTAATTTCTACAAGTCAGGGGTACTTTGGTCATTTTACAAATTAGGGGTATTTTGGTCATTTTTTAAATCAGGAGTAACTTGGTCATTTTATAAATTAGGGGTAATTTGGTCATTTTATAAATCAGGGGTAATTTGGGAATTTAGCAAAATAGGATGGCTGGTCCCTTTCGGGTTTTATTTATAGATTTTGGCCTGTCAACAAATCCTCGTGGCTAGGGTGAACAGTCACTGCGCACTAGGTAGGATTCCAGTGAAGAGGAGGTGAGTCACTAGGACTGCTTAAGTACTAGGCTCTTACAGATCCAATCCTAGACATGCGCAAGCCTGTTGCCACACCCTAGTCTTGCGACTTGTCTACAGGTTTGTTCGGTTGAATTAAGTCTTATGCAACTGAAGAGTTGTTTAACTAGGCCTAAAGTCCATCAAGCTCTAATTAAAATAATTTACGTCCCTTAAAGCCCATCAAGCCCACATATATATATAACACACAGTGAGTTCTGAATACTTACCTGGCGGACTTGGGCTGGAGACGCAAGTGCCATGTTGAGAAAACCCTTCTGTGTTATTTATAAACATGTATGTTTTCAAAACCCATCTTTAGAAAACGTTTTGAGCCCCAAAACCCCCAAATCCGAGTTTTAAACTGGGCTCTGATACCAATTTGTAACACCCCAAATCCGGCCCAAACACCACGACCGGATCTAGCATGTCACTAAGAAGATTTAGTAAACATGTCGCATTTTTGGAAAATATTTTTCTTGATTTTAAAATTTATTCGGGAAAATAAATGGTTGAATAATTTGTAAAAATATGAATTTTCATTTAAATGCCTTTATGAATTAAAAACCAAAATTTAATACCTGCCTTAACTTAATTAAATTGTAAAGTCTAAGTGTCTAGTAACAATAAAAGCCCAAAACAAACGAAAATATAAAGCTAGTGGCCCGTGGCCTTATTACATTGAACTTTAAACCCACTAATTAAAAAAATATATTAAAAATAAATAAACTAGTAAAGGTTTTTGCTGGATCAAAATAATCCTTCGCATGGCCATCTTGCGCTCCTCTCCAGCCAGGTCCGATGCACTAGGTGCTACCTGAAAGATGTTAAATAATAGGGTGAGTCACGAGACTCAGTGTGCAATCCTCGTGCACCATCAGATTGGGCCTTAACCCACAGAACAGAATAACAGAATATCATACAACAGAGATTATGCAAAGCCCAACCCAATCCTAGGTTTCCATCCGCTACACACCACCCTTACCTGCCAATCACACCATTAGGGATTTCTACAATCAACCCACACCGCTACACACCATCGATGGCAGTCGTGCTGTAGTTAGCTGCTCATCGTCAGGTCATGGCAATAGCCATTACAACAGATCATGGCATTAGCCACTACAACAGATCATGGCAAAAGCCACTACAACAGAACACTTCCCCTTTCATCAATCACCCATCCCCATGCAATCATAGAATTCGGCATACATATAAAACATATCAAATCAACGGAAACATTCACTTTAAAATGACAGAGATCACTAACCTGGTGATTCGCCTTTACCCCTTTTCGGGTTTTCAACAGCCATGTCGGTATTTCTGCATTTAACAGAATATACAGAATATCACAGGTTTATATGCATACTAATCAAGCAATCTAAATGGTGTGAGAGTGTTACACACCTGATTAATGCGTAGGATTACTCTCTATGTCGATACCCTCACTAACCAGATCTACTACACTTTGTCCACAACTTTGCTCAAAAGCCGGAAGAACGAGAAGATAAGGCCTCTCCTATATTCAGCCAAGGTTAGTGTTTTACCCAAATTATATGCTTGAATTAACAGATCTACTTACCTTGAAATCCCGAAAGTGATACGATCCAAGGCTACTGAACTCTGGCTTAGAAATCTAAGCGATTGAATCCCTTCAAATCTCGGAATGCCGCAAACGATAGAAAACACCCGATTAGTTAACCATATAGCCATTCGGCTAAGATCTCTAAAAGCCGGAAAAGAATACACAAATTGACATTTACCTTTATAGATGATTTCGGCTACCCCCTTGCAGAAAGATTCGGCAATCCCTGAAGAAGATCGAAACATAGAAGCGTATAGATCTAGGAATTTCGGCTTTTAAGAAAATCCTGAAAAGATGAACTACATGTGTTTTTCGGATTTTAGAAGAATTGAATGAGGAGTTTTGGCTTTTAGTGAATGGGAGAAGAATAACAATGGGGATCAAAAGATTCGGCTAAAAGGAAGTTTCAAAGAAAATGAAAGAAAAGGTGAGGGGGGTGGTGATTTTCGGCTTTTGGAAGAAAGGATGTTGAGAAGATTGGGAGATTTCGGCTTTTGAAGAAATCAAAAGAAAAGAAATTACAGAGGGAGACTGGGGATTTCGGCACAGGAAAGAAAAAAAGAGTAGGGTTCAAATGCCGGAATTGATGAGATATCCCCTCTATTTAAAGAGAATTTCGGCACCCCCCTAGAGTTGGAAATTCGGCCAACACTGCACTCAACAGATAAATCCTATCTTTTCTCTCCTTATCCTCATTTGACTATTCATCCACAGTGTCATGGGTGACACTACCTCTTCCTTCTTTTATCAGCACATTATCTCCCTTATTATCACATTAAATAAATTCCTAAATTTCCTCCCTTATCTTCCATATTATCAACTATAATATCTATATTATCCCATTTACATAAATCCTCTTATTTTTGAGCCTTGTTGCCGTCCAACTCCACCTAATTATTTGTCGAAAATTAGCTAACTTAAACTAAAAGAATTGAGCCCCATGAAACTTGAATTTGGGCCTCCAATTGACGCCACCTCCTTGCTCTCTAAGTGCGCTACTGACCACTGGGCCACAAGCCCATTTTGTATTTTAAAACACAGATAACATGTTTTAAGCCCTATAGTGTCCAAACTAAAAATTTAACCAATGCCTTGACCACATCCTGAGCCCAATTTGGACCCTAACACTTAAATTAACACATTAAACATATTCACCCATTAAATGCATAGGCCCAAAAATTCAGGATGTTACACCTGGACCTAGCAATGGTACCAAGATTGTTCACCAAATCTGAATGAAAAGACACAATCTCATTAGAACCTCTCTCTTGATTAAAATTCAGCGAATAACCGAATGCACAAGAAGCAATAACAAAACTTACCGGCCTTAGTCATGCCAATGCCGCTATCAATGATCGATAAAGTATTGTTCGTCTTATCGGGGACAATGTGGACAAAGAACTCTGGTTGAGCATCAGGTTTGCTCTTGTTCGTCAAACTCTCGAATCTAATCTTGTCCAATGCCTAAAACCACAATTTTTAATAATTAAATTAAATGATACTAGCTTTAAATTTATCATAAAACCTAAAATTAAAACCCACTTCTATGCTAACGATTTGCAGGTTTAATCAAACTTTGAAAACCATAGATTCTAAGACTACCATTTGCATTTCAATCTTAAACTTTCATACTATAAATTCCTAAAATTATAATAAACAAATCAAATGACAGAATGATGAATTTTTTATTAACAAATGTAATTTTCAATTGAAATAAACAACCAACAGAGCAATCGCCTATAAATTAAAAACAAAGAGAAAATAAAAACCCAAATTTTGTTTCCATACAAAAAAGCAAACAAAACCAACAAGCATTAAAGCAAAAAAGATTAGATCCAATTAACCATACCTTAAAATTATAGTAAAGTAATTAAAAAAACATCTTCATATTGACGACCAAAAAAAAAAAGTTAAAACAGAGAAGAGCAGGACTCACATCAGAAGCATTGCGGATGAGCTCACGAAGAAAGATCTCCTTGTTGCTGTAGAAAGTGTTGATAATTAAACTAAGAAGTTGGTTAATCTCAGCTTGAAAAGCAAACATCTTTATGTCCACCATTGATGAATAACTCAAAACCCCAACTCAAAAGCACGCAGGAAAAACCATAAGCAAAAGATTATATTCAGGTGTTTAGAGTTCTAAAGAGAAATTACAAAGACAATAAGTAGCGCGTAACGACATTATTATATAGAAAATGCTTCATTATGGTTTCTAGATAAATAAAATAGCCTATAAAACAAATATAAAACGTACATGCAAAACTAATTTAGTCTTACATTTGTATATGTGATAGCCTATTATCCATAGGCAGGTAGCTACCTGACAAAATGAAAACAAACAACAATCAATCCATCAGTCTTAATTTATCAAATGTTAAGACAATCATAATGGATTATTCAATTATCTGCAGAGCAACAAAACCAGGCTTTCAGCATTTACAAAATTTAAATAATAAAGTTTACAAAATTTAAATAATAAATTTTATGATTACAGTTTTTACTTAAAACCAAAAACTATGAAGTGAGCTATATAGTACACCCATTTTCATGAAACAAAAGATAACAGTTATTTGAAACGGTAGCCTTCTAAACTTCAGATCTCTATATTTCCATAACAGCTATTTTGATGCTGCTGCCAAATGGTTTAGGGAATATAAAATTAAATGAATTACATCAAAGATATTCATAGCTCAAGCTAACTCTAAGACCAGTAACCATCTTTGGCCATTATAGTGCAGGGAGTCATATAGATCAATAAAATTGACAAAACCCAATATCAAAATTTTCCAACAATACATTTCTTAACACAAACAAATTAGGAACAATATATCTTTCATGTCCATAAAATCTTTTGAAAATTTAGGAAAACCAGTAATGAAATATAGTCAAAATAAATAAAAAAATTCTATAGATTTTAAATTTAGAAATTATTAAATCCAACTGTTAATAATGTTAAATTTTATTTTGTTAAATTTAAGTTCATTTTTAATTATATTACTATAAGTGAATCCTTTTTCTACTTCAAAATATGGCACCAGTAAATTTAACAACAAAATTTAATATTAACAATTAAATATAAATTTTGAAATCTAAATAGTAAGGGACGAAAGGCTTATAAATAAGATTAAATTTCAAATTATTGAAAAGTACAAAAACCTATGACATTATTTTATACAATGCTTAAAACTACGAAAAACTCCTTCTCACTCTTAAATAAGATAAATGCATTCGAACCTAAATATCTTGTTTTAACAAGAATACCTATACCAATCTAACTAAGAACAAATAACTTACCATCACAAATGTCTTGTTTCCATCCTTACCTCACACAATCTCAATGATAACGAGCTAAGTGCAAGGTGGAATAACTTTATTAAAGCTAAAACGGTGGATCAAAATGACAGAAAGACGAATGCAAGAAATAGGTCAACATAAATTTTCACTGACAGCCAATCATGATGTACAAATATTCTATCACTCTTGGCTTAATCCACAAACTTATTGAGAGTAGATGAACAATATTTGAACGAGAAATGGCCGAGGTGCATCATCAGCAAAAAAAAACAATGGCAGCTTTTTTATGGATGGAAAAATCATCAGACCATGTATGTCATACCTACCTGCAAGATATTCATGTGCGGTACGCTCATATTTGCTGCCCCGACTCGACAGTTTCTCCTTAGGAATGCATAGAGGTAGTTTATGACGAGTTTCTTAAAGAAAAATGAGTTCTTTTTGGCTCTCACATCTCCATGTGCCAGGAAATATGTAAATCCAGAATCAAAACTGTTGTATGCTGAACAATGCCACAATGATTACAATTGAAAAAACAACAACCGCAGCTGTGAACAAATAGATAAATAAAGGTAAACGTTAACGTTCATTAAGGAAAATCCAAATTAATTTATATGCTAAAGCTTGAATCATTATTTATTAGTTAAGAATTGCTTTGTATCATGTTGCACATGTAATAAGAACCAGTATCCAGTGGGTAATACAATATTCAACCAAGTAGAAAGTCATTTAGAATCAAACCAAAGGCTCCTCAACTTCCTCCAACCATCAAGATGCTCCTTCAAATAAATATAAGAATACACACAAGTACCGTATGGAAGAGAAGAAACAATGGAATCATATGATGGGTGCCTTATGCCCCTATTCTCCATCTACTAGAAATACTTTTTCAGTTCATTCATAGAAGATGGCACTTAATGAACCATAAATATTTTATATAAAACCAAAGAAAATGAAAAGTACCCACTTGTATCAAAGCCTTTTACTGCACCCTGAAGACCACTTACAGCAGACATAACTGCAATAGAAAGTTATTGCAAATTCTAATATTAGTATTAGCTCAGGCAAGATGGTGAAAATTGCTAACTTTGCAGCAGCTAAAATTAAGAGAACTGCAGCAAGAAAAAGAAAAACCCATACAAAAAATACCAATCAATTCTATCAAGCAGAGAAAGTAACATCATTTCCCCAATTCAACTACCGAACAGCAAGAGCAAAAATTTGGTTTGCTGTTTGATAGGCAAGTGGAAATTAACTCAGACATGCAAGTTGAAGACTTCAAGTTCCTTACCATGCTTAGGCTACCAAAATATCAAAGTCGTAGCTGCAGTTCTGTGACCTTACAGTGAGCAATTGCACAGTAAACACCAAACATATTTAAGTTAACTATTGGATATCAATGAAATGTCCTAGGGAACTTTACAATTCGTTTCAACAAAGATGCATAAGCAGAGTAGAACTTAACTACATGTAAACCCAGGCCAGGGGACCTTGTTCACAGAAAAGGTTGTAAAGTCCGTATCTTAAAATTAAGCTTAAGCTTCAGATTCAGCACATTTCAAGGTCTGAGTATCCTCCAATGAAACTTGCACATAATTCATCTTGTTTATATAATTGCAGAGATTTGCAAACTGATTCTCCGTAAGGAATCCATTATGCTCCAATACTCACATTACATGGATGACCCTTCAAATGATGTCTACTAAAGATTACAGAAGCTTGCTCTCTTCATAGCATATTAAAATTTTGAGGTCTGTCCCAACAACTGTCACACGGAACTAATAGACTGTATCAAATCGTTTTCATTTTCTAAGATAGAATCTATTAAGTTATTCAGCCATGAGTTACAAAGCATTTTCTTGAATCACATGAATTAGAAGAAGCTGCCATACTTAACACATCATGAATTCTAAATAGTTGTGAGACAAATTTTAATGCAACTAACAAAGACAACATTCAGGTTCAAAGTATCAAATACCAATCACAGAAAAAGCAAAGACAATAATTGCAATCCTTGTTTAAAACTTGATTTTGTTAACATCTATTTACTTGATATTGCGGGGGTCAGAATACCATCTCCTATGACCATGGAAGTTCCCATCAAGACCAATAGCAACAGGAGGGTCTTCAAGGATGATCTCCTTTCCAAAGTCTCCTTTATGCTTAAAGCCCTTTCTAACTCTGGAGTAGGCAGTTTGATCCCACCGACCACTACATATTAAAAATAACTAATTGTCATTTGAAGCCTCAATAATAATTAAAATCTATAGAAATTAACTAACATTTCTATAAATTTAAAACATCACAAAAGCCCTTTAATGATCGACATATGTAAAGAACAGGCAAGAGTTACAAAGCAGAAAAAGAAAAGGAAAATAAATAATAAATGCAACAGATAAATTACCTCTGTAAGGAACCTTACTGTCCTCCATATTAATTTTGTCTTAGACTCTTGCCTGGCATCACTTCTTAACTTATCAACTGTGTCTTTGACAGTATTGAGACCAGAATGCAACAAAAGGAAAGCATAATATTTCAACTTCCCCACTATCACATGTAATCTGTCAATTGCATGGAAACAAATTTAATCAAAAGAGTTGGATTGTTTTACCCTTAGCCAAGCAAAGTATGTCACTCTTTCATTTGAGTTTCTTTCCTTTTTCTTTCTGTGTGTGGTGTGGAAGTTCGTTAATGCACTTATATCACATTTTATAGCTAATTAAGAAAGTCAACAATAGTAAAACAAACTCTTTCAGAAAGAAAATATAAATAAACTGAAAAAAGAAAATATGAGAATGAATATTCAATTCAAAATCAAGAAAACCTTATTACTTCTTGAAGACATTAGAGACATACAAATAAGAAAAAGACATACAAATAAAAAGAAAAAGAGATTTGACATTATAATTTTCATTATATTTTTACAAATAAGAACAGAGCTTTTACTTTCCATGTATGATATAAATGTGGTGAAACAAATAAAAATTGCCTCTAATCATAACTTCAATTCAAGATAAAATAATCATGTGTTGCAAGATGTTTACTTTATCTACGCAAAATAGCAAATTCACTTACCTCGCATGTAGAAGACAAGAAAGCAAGAATATATAAATCCATTGCGTTAAAAAACTACTTATGTTCAGTGACTAAGTACGACTTTGATCTCATATTTATACTCCTGCTTTTGATAGTCTAGTTCCCCCCTTACGTAGAGAATAAGGGCCAAAGCTATAGGGTGATTTAATCAAATATTCACCATATCATACTGTTTCAACGGCTTAAGAAAACACTAGCATTGTTAACTGAAAAGGGGAAAAAATACTGCAACTGCTAAAATTAGAGATGCATGATACTGTGTTTAAATGCAGAGATTCTCATTGCTAAAAACCACTAGATTGCTAGATAAATATATTTATACCTGATATCAGTGACGAAAAAATAGGTGTGATAGGCAAATGTAAATGTAAACGACTTTCCGTCAGTGTTTGTATTTCGAATGCGGGAAGTCAGCATCAAATCACCTGCAGGTCCTAGAGCTACCCTTAACCGAAGCTCATACCTGCACACAATTGCACATCCCTTAGCCACTTGATAGGACTTTAGTATCCATCTCACTTGCAGATGACAAAAACTGGAATAGAGGATATATAATCAGGATACCAATTCAGGGACTATGTTAAATAAATCAAAATTCATATAGAGCAATGCACCTGTGGAGGAGGTCCAGAGAGAAGGTGGCGTACATCTTAGCGATCGATGGCGAGGGAGTTCCAGTTAACGAGAGCCTCCGGAGACTTAGGAAATTTAGGGTTTGGGGAAATAAGAATTAGGGATAGTGAACTTAATTTTAGAATAGAAAAAACAAGTTCTTTTTTTATATGAAATTTTGCGGCGTTCTGAACCATGATTTTCAACTACAAGAAATAAATGCAGCAGTTATAAAATTTAAAATAAATTTTCCATATCTCAATGGTCTCCATAATATATAAGCAGAGATTCAGATAAACCCATCGAGTCCTAACACAAAATCCTCTACAAATGGAGCTTCAAATGACATCTCCAATGCATTAACCAAAAGATGCAACTGGGAAGCAATTCCAATTCTGTCTCCTTTTGAACTATCACTTCATATAAAAATCAGTGTAATCAGATGTATCACGTAACAAAGATATAAAGAAATTAATGAAACAAAGGGACCATAAACATACAAAGGTAGTTGAATTTTCAGAAGGATCAATCTTAATAGTTCAGAATAAAAGGAGAATCCATGGCATAAACTCCTTACAGATTGGGGTACAAATTTGGAGCTAAGATCTACTTCTCAGCTTCGTGGGGTGAAGCATTTTCCATTTCAGCCATTTCCAAGGAGCTTTCAACCACATTTTCTGACCAAGTGACAGCTAAATCAAATCCTACATGCATAGAATCCATCAAACATTGCCCGCCAGCAATTGAACAAAGAAAAAGCAGACCCTCAGAGCTTGCACCAGCTCAGAAAATTTGCAATTCCTCTAGGAGGCAAATGTCCATATCCGTCCTCCAAATAAAAAAAGTTATAACAAACATAAGCTTACCCAAGGGCAATCATCATCCCAATGCTTACTATTGGGATTATCATAGCCTGGACTTGTTTCAGATTTGGCATTTTCGGTATCAGCCTCTTGGATATCATCGTAATTGTCCTCATCATTTGGAAGTGTTGATAGGTGAGTTTCATTAAAAGATGTACTCTGAAAAGATGCATTGAATGGTCTGACATGCAGTAAGCCTTCAAAAATAGATGATCAATTAGTACTATCTCTAAGGGTATAGTCAATGTGAATGTAAAAATATTACAAATCTGAAGCAAAACTTGCACAAACAATGGGAAAGGATACTTTGAGCATCATGATCAAGACCAACATTAAACAAAATTTCAGCTTTATCAATTGAGAAAATTAGCAAAATGCTAGTTTAGAATACCTGATATAACCTTACCGTCAAGTAATAATAATAAACCCATGTTAAATATTAAAAACTAAACAAACCATATAGTTCGTAAGCTTAGAAGAATCTGCAGGCTTTTAATTAAAAAAAATGAACTTACAAACTTAGAAACAAACAGCTCATACAATCCTTCCAGATGCATGAACTTTATAGGAACCTGGCTACCAATACGATCTGCCTCAAACCGTCTCGTAAAAATTGTTCCCATATTTTGTATTCCAATAAATGCTTTTCTTGAAGGGTCATGGACAGGGACAAAAGCTGGCCACAGACCGCAGTACCAAAATGTATACAAAAATTTCTAAATAAAGATAAAATAAAATGAAACTAAAACCGGCATCTATTGCAAAACTTGCAGAAAAATCTATTCCTTGGACTTACCAGCTATCAAAGGCAGACCATACTTTGATCCGTTGTCTATTTAATACCTCATTTCTGGTACTCGATTCCTGCTTAGTTAAAAAGAACTGTTAGTGATGAAACATTAAAACAAAGGTACTGGGGAAAAGGTCGTGAATAGAACAGAATAGGAAAAAAAAAACTGAAACCTTGCATAGAAAGAAAAATCCATGAATAGCAAGGGTATCCACAAACCGATCATATATACCATCTATGCTGCCAGGCATCAAGCGCTAAGTACGTTACAAGCATGCGACATAGGTGACAAAATGGCAGAACCCAGAAACGCTAAAAGGTTCAACTTATCAGAAATTTAAAGCTTCAATGAAGCAACAATGCACAAAAATGTTAGCATTGACAGGAATCGCAACACCAAAACCTTGGGAAATATCAACGTCACTCGTATCTTTCCTCTTTCATCGCTGTCAAACTTGGACCTTAGAGCATCACCACGATCTTGCCGTGTCTCTCATCGCCGACAGACTCCCTTTCTTCTCATTCCCATACACGTTCGTTTCCACTGTTAACACCATTGCCATTAAAGTCCAAATTGCATAGTGACTTACGAGGAAAACTGGATTAAAATGAAAGGCGAAAATCAGTGCTAACATATGGACGAAGATCGGTGGGGGGAAACCGATTTGGGGGATTTTGGGAAACCGATATAGGGAAATTTAGGGGACTTAGGAAATTTAGGGTTTGGAAAATAAAAATCGGGGTTATAGAGAGTGAACTTAGTTTTTTAGCAGAGAAAAAATGACACCTATTTTTGTAACAGATTTTGCGGCGTTTCTTAATAAAACGCCACTATTATACATTTTTATTTTTTTTATTTTTTAACCTATATATATTTTTCTATGTTTTTTCTTTTAAAATGTTTGTACTGAGATTATATATTTTTTAAAATTTTTATTTTTATTATATTTTGAGTATTGAACTTTTTAACTAAAATATTAAATTTTTAATTTTTAATTTTTAAATTTTTTAATTTTTTAATTTTTTAATTTTTTAATTTTTTATTATTAAATTTTAAAAATTTAATTACCATTATCAACTCTTTTAAGAATTTCCTTTTTCTTTCTTTTTACATCAACATTAATCTTTTAAGTATGGTCTACATTAGTTGTTTAGATTTTTATATAAATGGCATTTAATTATATATATACACCTAAATTTTGATATAAATACATCTCAGAATTATATATGAATTTTGGTTTAATGTGTAATTCTAGATGTGAAATTCTAATTATGGTTTAAATGTATAGTTGAAACTTTAATTTTGATTTAATCATACGCATTATTTTAAAATATAAATACATAAATATATTTTTATATTGAATAAATATAAATTTTTATGTATGCAATATATAAATAAAAAATGATGTTAATTATATCAATAATTGTGTTAATATTTTACAAGATCTGGATCAAATTAAAGTTCATGTATATAATTGCACAGTAAATCATTGTTCATGTATGCTTTTGGGATTTAACCCATTTTGATATATTTATTTTTAAAATAATAATTTATATTTATCTTATTTTGATTTATATTCTAAAAAATCCAAAATTAATCCTTAACGTTTTTATCAAAGCCTTAAACCCTAAAGTCCTAAGTCCTAAACACAAACCATAAACCTCAAACTCGTAACCCCTAAAATCATAAACCTTAAACCTTAAATCATTAAACCCTAAAACCCTCAGCGCTTGTCATAACTACAGAATCTAACACCGAAACCTTGAAGTTAAACTTACATCGCATTTTATCCTTAAAGTTAAATTTATTTTAAATAATAGTATTTTAATTTTTTAATTTTTAACATATATTTTTCTATGTTTTTACTTTCAATTTTTTTTTCTACGTGTCATTATTTTTTTTGAAGAATATAAATATTCAATTAAAAATAATTGTATTTTAATTAATATAAATAGTTAGGGTTTAGGGGTTTCGATAAAGCAAAACTTTTAAATAGTTTAGTTATCAATTTGTAACTTTTCATAATTAAGTTAGTTTCAAATAGCAAAATAAAATTAATTTGTAAGTAAAAAATGCAATCTCACCATTTTTATAGCATATATTTTTATAAATTTTTAATGATTAAATCAAATTTGATATTCTGTCTTCATTCGATAAACCCTAAACCCGTGAACCTTAAACCATACACCCACAAACCCATAAACTCATAAACTCAAGCCATAACTCTAATCCTAAGACTAACTGTAAACCATAAACTCTAAACACTAAATCTTAAAATACTGAACTCGAAACCCTAGTTAGCCCATACAAACCACTAAATCCTTAATTATAATCTTAAACCCTAAATTATTTAGATAAAATTTGAATATTATATATTCTTTCAATATTTTAGGAAATTAATTTAAATAACATTTTTAATTTACTAATTAATTTTGTTTCTCTACAGATACATGGGTTACCAATTTTTTTAATTTTAATATATATAAAGCTTATCTATTATCTCTAAAATAATTTAAACTATAATTATAATTTTAATATATATATATAAGAAATTAAATAATTTAAACTATAATATATATAAAGTCTGTTTTCTTATAGTGGCTAAACTGTAAGATCCTGAAAAGGGCCTATGCATTTTCGGTTTAATTGTACGAAATGACATGTGTAATATCCTAAAATAGGGGCTGCGTGTTTGAAGCATGTCTTAGGTGTTAATAGGCCTTAAGAGTTGTTTTCATGTGTTTTAGGGGTTATTAAAGCTCGTGGATAAAAAGGGACTATTTTGGAAATTTTGAAAATTTTGGGTCAAAAGTGAAAAAAATTTGGTGATGAGGCCTTAAAAGAAATTATGTGAGGTTTAAGGCACAAAGAAGTAATTGGCTTAGTGGCATAAAGGCGTGGGGGAGCGTTGGAGGGAGGAGGTTCGAGCAGTAGGAATCGCTTTTGGAGGTTTTATTTTTGGCGTTTAAAGGGAGCAAGGCAAAGAGGCTTTATAAGAAAATTTAGGTGGTTCATGTCACAAAAGGGCGCCTGGGAGAGATGGCTAGGACGCTACCAGCAGGAGGACTTCTTGGAGGTCGGGCGTTCGAGTCTCGATGGGCGCGCGCGGATGCTTTTAATTTTTGCTTGGCGAAAGTGAAGGGAGCGAAGGAAGAAAGGTTTAAAAGAATTTTGACGCGTTTAATAGCACGAAATGAGCAAAGGGGTCGAGTGGCTGAGGCGTTGAGGATTCTCTCGGGTTCGAGACCTGGGGGCTGCACCTGGTGTTTTATTTTGTTTTGGCCAGCGTGAGCAAGGCCTTCATGGCACATGCAAGCATGCACGCAAGACGCAAGGGGCTGCTTTGTTCTTTTTATTTTTTTATTTTATTTTTATTTTATTTTATTTGTTTTAGAAGTATGGAGCCTTATTCTTTATTTTATTGTTATTTATTTTATTATGGTGAGGTATGGGAAATTATTAGTGTTATTATTTTAGTTTATCATTGGTAATGGGTTGCTTATTTTTTTTATTGTGTTATAATAATTTTAATATATGGGAATTAGTTAAATTTGATTTTAAATTTCAAATGGTGTTGGGCATGCTATTTAACAAAGAATTTTTCTTTGTTTTTGTGTTAATAGGAACAAAGCATGCCGTGGGGAGTTGGGTTTGTCTTGGGATATTCTTTTTTTTTTTTTTTTTGTTGTTGATGAGGAACTTAGTGATGAGCTTGCAATAAACAATGTTTAACTTTCAAAGAGATGGGTCTTGGCTTTGGGGAGAAGAACGTGTGCTGCTTTGGAATTTTAAAGGTATGGCCGGCCTTGTGTTGGGGGGGGAGCATGGCCGAACCTTTTGTATTTTGTTTCCTTGACTTTTTGTTTTTATTGGGTCTTCTTGGTTTGGCCGAAAATGGGAGAGAGGGAGAGAGAGCAAGTTAGGTAGCGGTTTGGAAGGAATTATTAGGGAGCATTTCGGCTAGCTCCCATCCTTTGGTTGTTAATCGAAACGAACCCTTTCCTCCTCTTTCTTTCGGCAATATCATTCTCCATTTTCCTGCATTTCTTTCTTCCTATACTTCCTCTCCTTTGGATTCATAAACCCTTTCCTCCCGATACTTCTAAAAATCTAAATAATAAAATGATTTCAAAGGAAAAGAAAAAGTTTTCAACCCCATCGTATTTATCAAACCAAACTATCTAGGTTTTAGCAAATGCCGTTTTATACCCTTAACAAATTTTTAAATTTTCTACTATTAGTCCAAACCTTCCGAATCTTTCAAAAAGTTTTTACTCCGTGACTTACCAGATCCGGTCAGGGCTTGTGGGCTAGGTTTGGGGTGTTACAAGTTGGTATCAGAGCCCGGTTCAAAAACTCGGCTGTGGCGGCCCAAGGCCCAAAAATGTTTTCTTGATAGTCTTTTGTGGAATATTATGAAAATGGTTTGTTTTAAACAGCATGGCACCGAGTCTCCGGCACCGATCCGCTCGGGTAAGTACCTCTGACTATTGAGGTGATATGAATATGTCTCTGTTTATGAGCATGAATGCGACTCTCTGTATTAAAGTAGCGAACTTGAACTGAGCCCTTGTGTGATCGAAAGAACCACTTTTAAATACTTTATTTCATAAAATTGTTCGCGATTAATCAGTGGAACACATTGTATAATGCATAAAACTTTTAAGTCAGGTTACGCAATAAGAGATGAGTCCTAGAGGACATGATCGAGGCAAAATGGTCGTGTCGGAACTCGTTAGATCGGGTCAAGGGTCTGATAATGAGGTACCACCTCCACCACCAGTCGTCGGCAATGAGCGGCAAGATCAGTCGGGGGATGATGCTATATCTCAGGCGGTGCTACGAGTTTTAGAGATAGTGGCTGGAGCGGGAGGAGATATGAGAGCTCGAAAATCTGTTTCCGAGCGACTTCGAGCCAATGGAGCGGAATCATTCCGTGGTGTATCCGGCGTGGCACCCAGTACGGTTGAATAATGGTTGGAAATAACCAAGTGAGTTATGGATGAGCTCGATCTGAGCCCTGAGGAAAAAAAAAAGTGAAAGGAATGGTGGCGCTACTTCGCGACGAGGCGTATCAATGGTGACTCACGGTTCGAGAGAGTGTCATAGCTGAAGACCTCACTTGGGAGTATGTCAAGACGGCATACCAGAAGAAGTATGTCGGCACTCACTACATTGATGCTCAGAGAAAGGCGTTTTTGGGGCTGGTTCAAGGGAATAGGTCCGTGGCGGAATACGAAGCGGAATTCCTAAGGATTAAGCCGATATGCTCGAGGGGTAGTTGCTTCGGAGCATGAACGATGTGTCCGGTTCGTGGACGGATTAAGGGACAACCTAAGATTATTGATAGCTCCTCATCAGGAACGGGAGTTCGCGGTGTTAGTCTAAAAAGCTGAGGTAGCTGAAGGGATTAAGGACTCGATGAGACAAAACAGAGATAAGGATAGGAACCGGGATAGGAGAAATTTTGGACCGTCTCGAGATCATCCGAGGTCTTCGAAAAGACCAAGGATTGAAGATTTTGCTCGTGTGACTAAACCAGCTACGGGAAATCGGAGCTGTCCGTGTGCTCAGTGCGGAATATATCATGACGGTGAGTGTTGGAACCGGAATTGAAGATGTTTTAGGTGTAAGTCTAAGTCTGACTTGATTAAGACTGTCCTCAAGTGATGGATAGGGCGCGAAGTCAAGGATATGGAACTTCAAGCTAAGATGCTAATGGTGTGGATGCGAGGCAACCGGGGATGTGATAGTAGGTGAAGTTTCTTGTTATGGAATATCTTTTATTATCTGAGTTTTATAAGATCGGTTCATACTTGTACTATTGGTGAAGTACTTGAACTTTGGATGTGACCTTAGAAACTGTGCTTAGAAGGTAAGATAGTTCGTGTTTGTATGCTAGTGGAGTATGGAACCTTGAATACGAATCTCGAGATAGTATATAAGAATTGTGTTAATTTTATAGAATCAGAGTGCGCAGCATAAGCGTAGTGCGGTGAATTGGAATGTACGGATGTTCGTTAGTAAGCAATTTCGAGGACGAAATTGTTTTAAGGGGGGTAGATTTGTAATATCCTAAAATAGGGGCTGCGTGTTTGAAGCATGTCTTAGGTGTTAATAGGCCTTAAGAGTTGTTTTCATGTGTTTTAGGGGTTATTAAAGCTCGTGGATAAAAAGGGACTATTTTGGAAATTTTGAAAATTTTGGGTCAAAAGTGAAAAAAATTTGGTGATGAGGCCTTAAAAGAAATTATGTGAGGTTTAAGGCACAAAGAAGTAATTGGCTTAGTGGCATAAAGGCGTGGGGGAGCGTTGGAGGGAGGAGGTTCGAGCAGTAGGAATCGCTTTTGGAGGTTTTATTTTTGGCGTTTAAAGGGAGCAAGGCAAAGAGGCTTTATAAGAAAATTTAGGTGGTTCATGTCACAAAAGGCGCACTCGAGAGATGGCTAGGACGCTAGCAGCAGGAGGACTTCTTGGAGGTCGGGCGTTCGAGTCTCGATGGGCGCGCGCGGATGCTTTTAATTTTTGCTTGGCGCTAAAGTGAAGGGAGCGAAGGAAGAAAGGTTTAAAAGAATTTTGACGCGTTTAATAGCACGAAATGAGCAAAGGGGTCGAGTGGCTGAGGCGTTGAGGATTCTCTCCAGGTCTCGGGTTCGAGACCTGGGGGCTGCACCTGGGGTTTTATTTTGTTTTGGCCAACGTGAGCAAGGCCTGCATGGCACATGCAAGCATGCACGCAAGACGCAAGGGGCTGCTTTGTTCTTTTTATTTTTTTATTTTATTTTTATTTTATTTTATTTGTTTTAGAAGTATGGAGCCTTATTCTTTATTTTATTGTTATTTATTTTATTATGGTGAGGTATGGGAAATTATTAGTGTTATTATTTTAGTTTATCATTGGTAATGGGTTGCTTATTTTTTTTATTGTGTTATAATAATTTTAATATATGGGAATTAGTTAAATTTGATTTTAAATTTCAAATGGTGTTGGGCATGCTATTTAACAAAGAATTTTTCTTTGTTTTTGTGTTAATAGGAACAAAGCATGCCGTGGGGAGTTGGGTTTGTCTTGGGATATTCTTTTTTTTTTTATTTGTTGGATGAGGGAACTTAGTGATGAGCTTGCAATAAACAATGTTTAACTTTCAAAGAGATGGGTCTTGGCTTTGGGGAGAAGAACGTGTGCTGCTTTGGAATTTTAAAGGTATGACCGGCCTTGTGTTGGGGGGGGAGCATGGCCGAACCTTTTGTATTTTGTTTCCTTGACTTTTTGTTTTTGTTGGGTCTTCTTGGTTTGGCCGAAAAAAATGGGAGAGAGGAGAGAGAGCAAGTTAGGTAGCGGTTTGGAAGGAATTATTAGGGAGCATTTCTGCTAGCTCCCATCCTTTGGTTGTTAATCGAAACGAACCCTTTCCTCCTCTTTCTTTCGGCAATATCATTCTCCATTTTCCCGCATTTCTTTCTTCCTATACTTCCTCTCCTTTGGATTCATAAACCATAGCCAAAACCTCTTTGTTATTTCTTTCACTTGATTATCACTTGATTATCATTTTGTTATTCTTTGTTTTGTTTTCTTTCTGTCTCTCCTTTTCTTATTTTTTTTTTCTTTTTCACGAAATCTAATTCCTTTTTGCAAGTGCCATTGTCAAATATTTCAACTACAATTGAGGAGCCATTGCCGAATCTTGTGCTTGGAAGAATATTAGGATATGGTAGCCGAAACCTTAATCTAGTGGCCGAACCTTCAAGAACTATTTTGGTATGCTCTTTTGTGTAGTTGAAAGTGTGGTCAACTATGTGTTTGTGAATCTCTTCGAACGTTGGTAAGTACTCCTTTTAAGAAGTGGTTTCTTCTCTTTTTCTTTTGCTTGCCGAAATCAAGGCTAGACCTTGATTTCAAGAATGGCCGATTTTGTTTAGGGCCATATTGATGTGTTTCTATTGTGCCAATGTTAGGGAGCGATAAAGGAATCCTTCTCGAGTTTCTGAGAGATTAAGGTGAAGAAGTATGACTTTCTACTTAAGACTATGTTTTGAGTTTTGATGATAGACGAATGGTTGACCTTTGTTTTAAGAGGGGAATGTGAATAAGGCTTTAATAATGTGCTCTGTTTGTGTGTAGCTAGTGTTAAGAAGCATAAAGGAACTTATTGGTTTCGACTATTCAAGGAAATGGTAAGTATAATTTTCGGCCAAAGACCTCTGTTCATGGATTAGTGTGTTTGCCGATTCTAACAATATTTTAGTAGGATTTTCGATGACTCCGAGAACTAATCGACAAGAACAAGTGGTGTTTTGGGATCGAAATGACTGCTCAAGGTAAATGACTCATAGTATTCGGCCTAAGGCCATGATATTGATTCAGTGTGACCGATTTCGGTTATGTGTTCTAGGAGCAAATCGATAGAAATAACAGAAGCTTTTGGGATTTTAGTTGCTGTTAGATTCGATAAATCAGAATCTCGCTAAAGTCAGGTGCGTAGTTATCGCACTGTTCTCTTGCTGGTTTATGTATGTTATTGTAAATATACATGTTGTGCATGTTAGCCGAAATAAGGGCTAAGATGTTGGATACCCAAGGTGGGTGATCGTTTAATCAGGTGTGTAAGCTCTTACACACTTTATCAGTATAAATTGTTATTATAATGATATTTTATCACCTATCATGTAGTATCTTTGCCTTGTGGGCATAAGCTTGGTTTTCGGGTAAGTCCCCTAATACTCGATCTATGATATATGTTGTGTATGCCATTATATCGTTTGTTAAATGTTATGCTATATACAAATACATGATATATGGGATCACGATACTTGTTATGTGAGCATGATGATGTGGGATAAATGAGTGGAGAGCGGTGATATTCGTGTCGACGGACACCGTTGTTTTGGTAACACATTGTGACTACGGTCACCGAGAGGTTTGGTACCTCCGCAGGTTTGGCACCTCATAGCGTCTCGTCCCTCGTGGCTTAGTACCACCGTGGGTTGGCCCCACATTTGAGATACGGGATCGACGCCAGTGATTTGGTATCACACGATGGGTTGGCCCCATCATTTGATTGTGACTTTAAGTCACCAGTGGTTTGGCACCACACGTATTGACGGATATTGTGACTTTAAGTCACCGGTGGTTTGGCACCACACGTATTGATCGGATATCGTGACTTTAAGTCACCAGTGGTTTGGCACCACCGGTGGTTTGGTACCACACGGGGTAGAAAAAGGAGTATGGATGGCTAGGTTGGGCTTCATAATTGCATATTCATGTATATGTTTGTTCTGTGGATATGGGCTAAGCCCGTATGTGGGGACATGTGTATTAACTACGTACTGAGTCTTGGTGACTCACCCCTTTCCCTATCTTTTTCGTGTGAGTAGATCGCGAGACGGAGCGGAGAGGACTCGAGGTGGTCATGCTTGTTCCTCGGTTTAGAAGTCTTATTTCGTTACCATTAAAGTTTACTATTTGCTAAATTCGATTGGGTTGTAATATGGCCGCTTATTATTTTATTACTATTCGTATGATTAAGTAGTTTTTGCCTTATTTCTAACGAACTTATGAACTATTAAGCGAATCGGTAAAAGCAACGCTTTCAAAATTTATACTCGTCACGCGCTTTTCAAAGACGTTACCATCGGGTGGCAAAATTTTACCAAGTTATCAATAACCCCGATACTTCTAAAAATCTAAATAATAAAATGATTTCAAAGGAAAAGAAAAAGTTTTCAACCCCATCGTATTTATCAAACCAAACTATCTAGGTTTTAGCAAATGCCGTTTTATACCCTTAACAAATTTTTAAATTTTCTACTATTAGTCCAAACCTTCCGAATCTTTCAAAAAGTTTTTACTCCGTGACATACCAGATCCGGTCAGGGCTTGTGGGCCGGGTTTGGGGTGTTACAACATGTCTTATGTGTTATGAACATTTTTGGAAACCTGGAAATGTATGGAAATGTTAGGTTTAAAAGAGGAAAGTGAACGTGACTTTTTGAATAGTGAACTTGAGCTGAGAACTTTGTTTGATCGAAAGAACCACTTTTAAACATCTCTTTGCATAAAATTTGTTCATGGATAAACAAGTGGAACAAAATTTCTAATGCATAAAACTCTTTAATCGATTAAATCACTGGCGTTAGAAATGAGTTCTAGGGGACGTGAACTTAGAGATTGTGCCTAGGAAGTATGATGGTTCTATTAAGATCAGTCGCATGACATAAGCGTAGTGCGGTGAGTTAAGATGTACGATTATTCGTTAATAAGTAATTTCGAGGACGAAATTATTTTTAAGGAGGGTAGAACTGTAACATCCTGAAAAGGGCCTATGCATTTTCAGTTTAATTGTACGAAATGACATGTCTTATGTGTTATGAACATTTTTGGAAACACAGAAATGTATGGAAATGTTAGGTTTAAAAGAGGAAAGTGAACATTTTTGGAAACTTGGAAATGTAAGGAAGTGATTTAGAAATGATTCAAAAGAGGAAAGTGAGCATTTCTGGAAACTTGGAAATGTAAGGAAATGTCAAGTTTAAAGAGGCAAACGAAAATTTTTGGAAACTTAGAAATGACTTAGAAATTTCGAGTTTTAAAGTTTAAAAAAGGAAATTAAGGCAAGGTGGCCTTAAGAGAAAAAGTATATGAAATTTGACACGCAAACAGGCTTGGAAAAGTGTCCTGGAGATGCCACTTAGGGCTCAGAAATGGCGCCACATACTTTGGAGTATTGGGCCAAGGTTCGAGTCAGAGGGGAAGCAAAATAAAAGTTTTATTTTGCAGTGAGAGTAGTAGCAAGGACTGCACAAGGCTATAATTTAGGAGCCTTTATTCTTTTATTTTTAAGAGATAAATAGTGGATAAATAAGGGATAAATAATGGATTTATTTTAGATTATTTTCAAGAGATAAATGAGGAATTATTCTTTAATTAGGAAAATAAGGGAGAAGTGATGGCCAAGTAAGGGACTTTGAGTTTAATAATTTCGCTAAGTAAGGATAGTTGCTGAATTATCTTTTATTTTAGGAGATAATTGAAGAGATAAAGCTATCAAAATAGAAGAGTGATGGCCAAGTAAGGGATTCTAAGTTAGTAAATCCAAATATATAAGGAAAAGAGGGCCATTCATCATTCTTTCTCTCAACCCTCTCTCTCTAGAATTTCCTAGAGCATTTGTTCTTCTTCTTTTTGTTAGCCAAAGCCGAAAATTCAAGATATCACCATTAGCCAATTTCTTTTCTTTCCAATCCATCAAAAGCCGAATCTTTGAGGGCTTCAAGCATAGGTGTCACATCGATTTCTTCAAGAAAGGGTAAGAACAAGTTTTGATTTCTATTCTTTTCTTTTAGATTTGTCGAAATTTAGGACTAATCTCATCAATATTCTTATTTGCCAAAATTTGGAAGGATTCTTTCGGGATTTTTGCCATAATCGACTATAAAGGAAAAGATCTTCGGGATTTGACCATCAAGGTAAGTCATATCTGACATTCGGCCAAGGGCCATTGATTGTGATTAAAGGTTAGAAGTTGATCTAACATGTGGGTTTAGGGATTTCGACACAAAAGCTATAACCAAGAGGATAATTTCGGGATTTAAGATCCTTAAGGTAAGTGACTATGAATATTCGGCCAAGGCCTATTTTAGTAGTTAGATCTATTTTTATGTGTTTTAAGCTGAAAATAGCCGATTTCAAAGGGGAAGAATACAAGTTTCCGGGATTTGATTAATTATCAAATCGGCAACAAGGTAAGTTTTAGTATACTAATCCTACTAGGATTTGGATTTATAGCCGAATGGCTTTTTATTAAATTAGTAAGTGATTAATCAAATGTAGGGATTAAGGATCTAGGCGATAGATCGATTTCAAGATCTCAAGGAATTTGCTGTTTAATCAGTTTGTACCCCACACTAATCTTAATAGATTTATGGCTTAAACTTGATATATGTGTTAATATGAAAGTGTAAGAATGTGGCTAAGGTACCATGATATGGTACAAAGTACTCGTGCACGCTTTCCTACTCCTACTAGGATTATGAAATATGTTATATTTAACATGTGATAAGTAATAAGAATGTGAAATTTGGCATGTTAATGCATAATATGTATGATATGGGGCATATGGGTTATTGAAAAGGGGAAGTGAATGTGGTGACCTAAGACCACGAACACGGTGACCTAAGACCGTGGTATCTGAATGTGGTGACCTAAGACCACGATGAATCAATCGGTAACCTAAGACCGCGATATCGAATGTGGTGACCTAAGACCACAAATACAGTGACCTAAGACCGCGATATCTGAATGTGGTGACCTAAGACCGTGGTATCTGAATGTGGTGACCTAAGACCACAGTAATCTGAATGCGGTGACCTAAGACCGCGATATCTGAATGTGGTGACCTAAGACCACAAATGCGGTGACCTAAGACCGCAATATCTAAATGTGGTGACCTAAGACCACAAATGCGGTGACCTAAGACCGCGATATGGAGTGTAGCGGAAGGAGGGTCGGCTTAGTAGTCCCCTACGGTTATACAAAGTTGGTACGGGGAGTGTAGCGGATGGCTTATTAGGTTTGGGTTTGGGAATGCATCATAATTTTTATGCTATGATATGAATGTGTAATATTTGTTATGCCTGATTCTATTATGATTTAGTGTTGTGTACACATTGAGTCTGTTGACTCACCCCGTTGTGGGAACATTTTTCGTGATGGACCGACTACAGGGGACTTGTGGTGGCCATGCTCAGCTTGAAGTTTTATTTGATTTGGACATTTTATTTCATTTAAGTACTTTAAAATTATTTGGGTTTTTATTTGATGTAATAAGGCCATATTGAACTCTTTTATTTCTGTTTTGTTTATTTATCATGTCACGAACTTTTTGTTCATTAAAGACTAAGCAAATTTAATTTGAAATAAACTTTAAATATTTTGTCACTTGAAATAAATGGGTTTTCAATATAAAACGATTTTGTTTTCTACTCGAGCCCAACCCAAAACAATATTTCTTTCAAAACACACTATTTTCCCAAAGTAACAAAAGAACTTTGAACCGGTTTACTTGAGGAACATACCAAATCTGGTCAAAGCTCGTGGGCCGGGTTTGGGGTGTTTCAGTTTGGTATCATAATCCCTTACTTGGCCATCACTCTTCTATTTTGATAGCTTTATCTCTTTAATTATCTCCTAAAATAAAAGATAATTCAGCAACTATCCTTACTTAGCCGAAATTATTAAACTCAAAGTCCCTTACTTGGCCATCACTTCTCCCTTATTTTCCTAATTAAAGAATAATTCCTCATCTATCTCTTGAAAATAATCTAAAATAAATCCATTATTTATCCCTTATTTATCCACTATTTATCTCTTAAAAATAAAAGAATAAAGGCTTCTAAATTATAGCCTTGTGTGCAGTCCCTTCTTTCATACTCTGCTGCAAAAATAAAACTTTTTATTTTGCTTCCCCTGCAGCTCGAACCTTGGCCCAATACCCAGTATGTGGCGCCATTTCCTGAGGCCCTAAGTGGCATCTCCAGGACACTTTTCCAAGCCTGTTTGCGTGTCAAATTTCACGTACTTTTTCTCTTAAGGCCACCTTGCCTTAATTTCCTCTTTTAAACTTTAAAACTCGACATTTCTAAGTCATTTCTAAGTTTCCAAAAATTTTCGTTTGCCTCTTTAAACTTGACATTTCCTTACATTTCCAAGTTTCCAGAAATGTTCACTTTCCTCTTTTGAATCATTTCTAAATCACTTCCTTACATTTCCAAGTTTCCAAAAATGTTCACTTTCCTCTTTTAAACCTAACATTTCCATACATTTCCAGTGTTTCCAAAAATGTTCACTCTCCTCTTTTAAACCTAACATTTCCATACATTTCCAGGTTTCCAAAAATGTTCATAACACATAAGACATGTCATTTCGTACAATTAAACCGAAAATGCATAGGCCCTTTTCAGGATGTTACATAAACCCTAAATATAAATTTAATAAGGGACAAAAGTAATTAAAATAGAATGTTAATGCTTACATAGACCCTAAAATAAATTATTTTTTTATTCATAACCCTAACCCCTAAAGCCTAATAGCTAACCCCTAAAATCATAACCCTTAAATTATTTATTTTAAATAATGCTAAGATCTTTAGCGGCGTTTTTTTAAAAGCACCGCTAATGCTCAGATCTTTAACGGTGTTTTTTTAAAAGCGCCGCTAATGCTCAGATCTTTAGCGGCGTTTTTTAGAAGCGCCGCTAATAATCAGATCTTTAGCGTCATTTTTTTAGAAGCACCGCTAATGCTCAAATCTTTAACGGCGTTTGGGAAAAAACGTCGCTATTTCTCCAAAACGCCGCTATTGCTCAACTTTTTGCGGCGTTTTCTTTCAAACGCCGCTAAAAGTCTGTTTTGGTGTAGTGTAGGATATTCGATTTTAGTGCGATTTTGTAAATTTAATTTCTTTTTTTGTTATAGATGCATTTTTAATTATTGTAGTTTACAATTTTTTTAAGGTTATTTTTTGCAGAAATAATATCTATTTAGTTTATTCACACTCTAATTTTGGTAAAATTTGATCTCACTAAGGTTAAGAAGGACCAGTTGGGAATAAGCATGTTTAGATCACATTGCATGTATTTCCATGCTACACATCCGTACAGATCTATGTCATTTGGTTGTATTAATATTTGTGACCAATGATGGATTTTGTTACGATATTTGTAACGAATGTCACATTAGTTCTATGTTAACATAATTAGTGGACGAGATTTTTTGGAATGCCTTTTGGATATGATAATAAAGTTTTAAGCTCATAAGATTATAAAATGACATGTGATTATAAGGTAATTAGTATATATATATGTAGTCCAAGTGGGAGATTGTTAGATTGTATGGACATTACATATATAATAAATTACATATATAATAAGAATAATTACATATTATATCTTTAGTATCATAAAAGGTTAGCCCAAATTAAAAATGATCTAATTTGGTTAAGACTTATTGAACTTCAGTTATTAAATAAAGTATGCATCAAATATGTGTATATACTCTAGTAACTGATTTCTAATTGATGAGAATGTGCAAAGTTATATATTAGGGTTATGGTCTCCAAATTAGACATACTTAACTTTTTTGACTTCTGGAGAAAGGCTTATGCTGGAGGGTTGGTAAGGGGGATAGAATTTCTATTTGGAACGATCTGTGGATTTCAGGAAATGAAGAAGATAAGTTACAGAATCAAAGCAACAAAAAAAATATTGAGTTAGTGTCGGACTTGATTGAAGAAGCAAATAGAACTTGGAAAACAGATTTAATTGTTAATACCTTCACTGCGGACATTGCTAGAAAAATTATGCAGATCCGCTTGGCGAGGACAGTGCACGAAGATTTCCAAGTATGGAGAGGAGAACTATCCGACAATTTCTCAGTTAGAAGTGCCTATAAACTATTACATGAGGCTACTCTAAATACTAGTAATAATATTATACAGGCCGAAATTAAAGCTTTTTACAGGAAACTGTGGAATTTACACATCCCCTTGAAAATTAAAATTACAGTCTGGAAAATCTCATGGAACTACGTTCCTACTTTTGCTAATCTTAAGCATAAAAGTGTGGTTGTTGAAGCTAGATGTCCCAGGTGTCATCAACACGAGGAAGACAACAACCATGTTCTCTGACAGTGTCCTACAATGATAGAAGTATGGAGGTATTTAAACTTTTCCCGGGTACTCAATAATGGCGTTCAAAGCATATGGGAATGGCTTACCTGGGTTTTTAATCGAGGGACTAGTGAACAGTGTTGTCTCTTTTGCTGCGGGCTTTGGTTAATTTGGGCAAGCAGAAATAAGTTAATATATGAAAGAAAAAATATGACAAGCAGAGATATCTCAAAACAGATCTCCAGTTACATTACTGAGTTGAAAGGAATTTATGAGAAGATACTCATCTTAGAAGTAGACAGGGTGTAACAGCCCGATTTTGACCCTAATCGAAACGGTGGTTTTGGGACCCCAAATCTAAGTCGGAAAAATATTTTAATATTATTTTCTATGCTTATTATGTGTGAATTGGAGTGTGTGAAAAGTTCGTATTAAAATTTGATCATTTTAGTGCTTAATTGTGAAAAATGGCTTAATCGCATAAAAAGAAAATTTTGGTGGTTAAATGTGTAAGTACTGAATTGATGATGTCTTTATAAATTGGAGGTTTAAAAAAGCAAATTGACCATAAAATGGATATAGTGGCTGGTCATGATTTGTATGTAATAGTGATTTGGGGTTTTTATTATATTATATGTTATAATGTATTATTTTAATATAAGTGATAATAATATAATAGATAAAAGATGAAAAAGTGTTCATCTTCTTCTTGTTTTCACCGAAAATAAAAGAAAAGAGAAAGAAAAAGGTTTAGCTCCATTCGGCCATGCTTGAGTTTGATTAAGGTGAGTGTTTAGCTCGGTTTTTAATAATTTTTACATTTTTGAGATCGTTGTTATGTGATTTAGCTAGCCCATGCTTGAAATTTTGAAATTGTTGTGTATTTTGTGAATTGCCATTGAAGAAAGTTTGTTGTTTTTGTGGTTTGATGATGGAATATTGATTTTGTGAGATAGATTAACAAGTTTTGTTCTTGAATTTTTGATGAAATTGAATGATTTGGATTAAATTGCAAAAATAAAATTTTGAGGGACTAAAATGCAAAATAAATGGAATGTATGAGCTGGTAATGAGTCAATAAATATTCGGCCCTAAAGAAGTATGTGCACATTTTGAGTATTTTGTGTTTTATGTTATAGGGACTAAATTGCAAAAAAGTGTAAAATGTCAGGGGTAAAATTGTAAATTGCCCAATTATGTGTTTTTGGATTGAATTGAATGAAAATATGTTAAATGAGCTTAATTTGAAATTTATATAAACCAAGAACAAAAAGGATTGGGAGTGGATCGGAGAAAGGAGAAGATAATCGAATAGTCGGGAAACAAAGTCTGTCGATACTCGAGGTAAGTTTTTAAGCAATTGAGTTGAATTGAAGTTTCATTTATAATAATGTAAGTAATTTAAATGGAAGTATATATATATAGATAATGAATATTGCCGAATGTGTTTTGAAATTATGAGTTGATTTATGGGTTGATTATAAGTTTATGTGTACATGTATGAAATCGGTCATTTGGCACTAAGTGTGCGAATTTTAAAATACCGAGCACTAAGTGTGCGAAATCGAAAAAAGAGCTTAAGTGTGCAATGAATTTTTATATTTTGAAATGAATTTGGTAAGTTGATATTAGGAGATGTTATTGTTTGAAATCAAGTATGAGTGATAATTTGGTTTGGATAGAATGTATTTATTCAATATATAGTTTGATTGATATAGGTCGATATGGAGAAATGCTTGTAAAATCTCATTGATTGCTAATATGATTATACAATGTGGTTTAGCCAAATGGAATTTGTATAAGGAGTTCATGTTATTGTTTTTGATCTTGAACATGCGATTTATATGAGTTTGAAATGCAAATATAAGTTCAGTAAGTAAAATGTATGTGAAATCTATTATCGAAAGTTTGGATGTTCGATCTTTGGTCTATTAAGAAGCGAAAACTTTGAAATATGTTGTGAATTTATAATATTGGTTAGAAACCTTAGTAGTGCTTATATTAATTTGATTTTTTTTAATACAAAGATATAATGCATTGTTGTTGTGAAATTGCTTATAACTTACTAAGCTATGATAGCTTACTTTGTATGTTTAATTATGTTATTTTACAGATTTTGAAGTCTACTACAACCTCGTGGATCGTTTTGGAACATCGTCATGCTATTTTAGTATTTTAAAAGTTTGAAACTATGAACATATATGGCATGTATAGGCTAGAAATATTATGTTTGGTTTTGAAGTTGTATATATTTGTATAAGCCATGCGAAAATGGCTTGTCCATCTTTTTAATCTTGGAATTTATATTTTGTTTTGATGATTATGTTTGGTTGTGGTTTTGGTTGATTTGGTTTTAGTATATACAAGTATGGTTAATGTATAGAGTTTAAATGAAATGGAGTAAAGATGTTATAAACTAGTTAACCATATTTTGCAATGAAACAGTTTTTGGTTAACAGTAGTGACGTGATTTTGAAAAATCACCAAAAATAGGAGAAATTGAATTTGAAAGTAAATAAGATACATAATTAAAGCTTATTGTGTCTATTTTTATATGAAAGAAACAGAGTAGGCAAAGGAATTTTATATTATGAGATATTCAAATTTTAGTGAGACTGGTTCTGAATGACTTCGTGATTCCCTGTTTTGTCTTTGAAAAATTATTAAAAATTTTAAAAAAATAATCATGGAGCATAGTTTATATGATTAGAATCCTTAATGAGTCTAGTTTTGATTGGAATAAAAGAGAACATTATTTGTATTCTGTACAATGAGATAACTGAGTTTTTGTAAAGATAGGTTAGAACCATTAAACAGTGAAACAGGAGAAACTTTAATGAATAAACTGTACTAATTGTCCATATGAAAAATTCTGGAAAAATTATAGTAAGAAGATATATGAGTCTAGTTTCAAATAAAATTTACAGATCTAAATTTCGAGTTTCCGAACTCGAGTTATAGTTATTTTAGTCAACATGACGCAGATGGACAGTTTCAATTTTTATGCCCCAAATTAGTAGTTAAGTTTAGTAATGCCTCGAGCTCGACTCCTGCAACGGTCTCGGGTAAGGGGTGTTACACAGGGGTCCTAAACATAGTGATAGGAGGACAAGCGTGGCTATATACTTTGATGCAGCTTTTGATCAACAATCCTTCAAACCTGCGTCGGGGCTGGTAGTACGAGATGTGGGGGGTGAAATATTGGCATCCAAGTCGGTTCTCCACTCCGATATTGCATCTCCGTTTGCGGCGGAGGCACATGCAGGGTAACAAGCCACAAGATTGGGGATTTCTATGAGACTTAACGTTTTGGAAATAAAAGGCGATTCAAGAACTGTTATAAAAAATGCCAAAATACAAACTGTGACAGATCGATTATCGGGGCACTTATCAGAGATATCCAAAGCACAAAGACCCATTTCCAAAAGCTTGGGTTTCATTTTATACCAAAGTCAGAGAACATATATGCCCATATTATTGCAAAAGAAACATTAAAAAAGGGAGAAGGCCATTACCTGTTGGGCGGTATTCCAACCTTTGTCCGTCGAGCAATGTAGAAGAAGCAACCAAGACTTCTAGATTGAAAGAAAGGAAAAGGCTCTTATAGAATAAGTAGCAGAAGACTAAAAGATTTTGTAGAGATCTGCTATTATCGATAGCTGCGACGATGATGTGAAAAGACGTTGCTTTATGGAGTCCAGCTGTTGTTGTTGACTGGAGTAGATAAGATTAGGGTTCCTTTTTTCTGTTTTGTTTTTATTTCATTTATTTCAAATTCTTGGGCTAATTCGGTGTAGGCCTGTTATTTTACCATTGTTTATTAGGCCTGCTTTGTTGGACTTAAATCCAATTTGGCAGAACGACCATTGTTTCTTTAAGTTTTATGATATAAAAATCCAGTCGATTTATTCAAAAAAAAAACAAATTGAAACATAATATTTTTTATCTACGCACGTTTGATTACCGGTGTGATAATATGAGAAATTTGCGTATTACAATAATTAAACATGAAATAAAGAATAGCTAATACAAATTTAAAATTAAAATTGAAAAGATAAGTGAAAATTATTGTAAAATATAAAACCTCATAAAATAAAGTTACTTTTCTCTTAAATATGAATAATTATAAATTACCAATTAAATTTAATTTGCTATTAATTCATATAGATGAATAAATAATACTTTTTGGAGATGTAGTAATAAAGTTTTAAATTATTAAATATAATTACTATATCAATGGGAGGTTGATTTTTATAACACTGATATAATGAGAAAGGATTGTATGAAATAAATATCATTTTATACCATATCAATAATATTATTTTTAATTTTAGGATTTTAATTTATATTTAATTATTTTAAAATAAAAAACTAAAACTCAAAATAAAGACATAAAATTATTAAAAAAATACAAATAACATGAAATTACTATTTCATATTATCTTTTCTCTGTCTTAATAATTATCTTATATAAGAAGAAGATAGTTATCTACAAGGCTGAGGGGTTGATGCAGTCACAATCTATCAAATCAGCAAATGATAGAATTGTGGCTAAGGAACAAAAACATTGGTCACTGGTAATGGGTTCTGTCCTTTCTTGCTTTGGTCTCAAGAAGGAGAAGGAAAAGAAAAATGGGTTTTTCGCCTGCCCTTCTAGATTACTGCCTTTTTCTTCTTTCTTTAGGATTTAAATCCAATTTTCTTTTATACAATGATTCTGCTATTACTGTGTCCAATGACCAATGTTTATAATAATGAAATTTTAAAGATAATGATTTTTTTTATTTATTTCACAAATAGTCTTTAAAATTTATTATGTATATTTTTATTGTAAATATTTATTTTTAATAATTTATTATACTTTTATAAAATATTTGTCAATTTTTTTTCAAATAAATTATTACATATGATTAATAAATCATTTTAATTTTTAATATGTGTTAATATTTGATACATTTATAATATAAATTTTTTTATTCCATGAGAAATCTTAAAATTTTATCATGTGTTATTAATTTTTAAAATTATACTAAGAAATGAAAATATGATGAAAAAGTAAAGTGTTGATTAATAATTTGGGTGATATGAAAGGAAAGCAATGGGAAGAAAGAAAGAGAAGGGGTGGATAAAGGGCGAAAGAGGAATGATGATGAGAAGAGACAAAAGTTGTTGCAAAATGCAACGTCAGCCAAATCCTAATCCTACCAAACCTCCACCACCCCTTTTTCTTTTCCATATCCATATTTTCCTTTGTTCTTATCCTTTATGGTGTCTTTCCACTCACCTCTTTCTCCTTACGGTTAAAATACGACACAATTGACTTTCTCTTTTTCTTATTTAATTCAACCAATTATCACTCAACTCATTTTGTTGTATTTTCATTCTATCCCCCATTTTTCATTACAAATGACGTGGATTCAATCAAATCTTATAACTTCTCAAAATATTTTAAATGAAAATTGCAAAAAATAATTAAAAATTCCAAAATTTTCCTAAATTTCTTATTCACTTTTAAAATTATAAAAAATTCATAATTTTATAAGAATTTTGAAAAATAAGGAAATAGTAAAAAAATTATAAAAAATAATAGAGTAAGAGTTAATTTATCATTGAGGTTGAAAAGTGATGTGGAGAAAATAAAATATCTATTTTAAACATTATGTTATAAGGTAGATAATATTTATTTAAATTCGTTAATATTATAATATATGAAATATATAAACTTAAATTATAATAAAAATATTAAAAATAAGTTATTAAGTAATTAATATTATGATATAGGTAATACATGAAATATATAAACTTAAGTTATAATTAATTACAAAAAAAATTATAATTGACTCTAATATAAAATATCATCATTTTCACATGTTATTGTTAGTGCGATGCTAAGTTATTATTTTGATACTAATAAATATTCAACTTAGATTATGGTAAAAATGTAATAAAGTAATTTATGGTAACTCATTATTAATATTGTGGTATATGAAATATAAATTTTAAATTTTTTTAAATTAATATATATAAATTATATCCTAATTTTTACGTATACAAAAATATAAAAATATAAATATCTAGTATCTAAACTTTTTCAACATCCTTCTATGACCAGTTGAAGGAAAAGGCCCAAGACAGAGACTATTATAAAGGTTTGCCTTCACCATGGATGATAGCTTAGTCGGTCGGAAGGGATGAGCAAAAAGTAGTCCCCCAGTATTACCAGCAGCATGGTTGTTTAGCATGAGTTGGTGGAACTAAAAATTGATTGATATATTAGTTTTAAGAAAGGATTAGATTAACTGAATCACGAATTGAATTATTAGAGTCACGTTTTGTGCTTTTAGCTTAAATTAGAAAAAAAACTTAATTTTAAGCCGACTAATCAACCGATTCAAGCCCAACCCAAATCTGGAAAAAAGAAAGAATTTGTAATGTATAACTTATATAGTTAAGTTTGTTAATGTTTTAAATTTGTAACGAAAAATTGATGTTTACGTCATTATTGTTATTTAATTGTATTTTTAATTTTTATAATATAATTATTTGTTTAAAGAAAATTTGAAAATAAAAAGAACGAAATTTTTAATAATTTAACTAATTTAACCACTTATCTAATTTTAAAAACAATTACGAATAGATAAAAGTTTAACCTTTGAATTGAAATAGAGTTATGTGCCACATAAGGATAGTATGTTGAAGATAAACACATAATGATATAATTGGACCTTATGAACAACTTGAGGGATAAATGAGGTTGAATGAAATGTAGATGCATAGACCAAAGTACATGGCAAGCTCTTGGTCCACCAGAAACAGCAATACACTGTGGGAAATTAAATATTGGCAGGCCTAAGCTAAGGTCACTTCATAACCATCCTTAAGGCAATCGGTATACCAAACTGAGCCGAAAAGACCTTACTAGCTTGTGGCCACCGATTATGGCCTCCAACAATGACACTTATCTGATGCGGGCAGGGAAGGTAAAAAGGTCCAATATGCTAAGCCATATATCCCAATTTACTAGGTAACGTGTAATCTGTAAAACCTATCCAAATATAAAAATTTTTTTAGTTGGTGTGAAAGCAAAAGGAAACAAGAGGAATTAGGCAGCAGCTTAGGTATGGCTAAAATTAAATAAAATCGACTTTTCTTAAAAAGGAGGTGAGACCATGTTTGGGTGCCCATTTCCGTTCCCCCATTAATGCTGGATTGGAATCTCATTCTCCTTCCTAACTGTATCACCACATGTCCCCATGTTCTTCCCTACTATACCCTCTTTTGGTTTTTCTTCAACTACCTACCTTTAACTGCATTTAAAGTATACTTTATCAATACAATACTTTTAACTAAAAAATAAATATAGTTAGTCGATTAAACCTTAGTTCGATTGGCATAAATATTATTATCAATATAATAAAATGTGAGTTCGAGTGCGTTGAAATACATTATCCTCCTATTTATGGGTTAAAGATGAATTATGAGTAGTTCTAGACATTATATAAAAAAAAAATAAATATGATAACAACTTATATTAAGATTGTTAAAAGAATAATTTACATAATAAATCTACTTGTAACTAACGAAATGTTGTGGTTTTTTTAATAGTATTTTCTTTTTGTTTAAATACAAGATTCGGTTACCTACCTCCCAAACATGTCACATGCTGTCCCTCTATCTCTTCCCATTTTATATTTCGCTCTCGTCCAATCAATCAAAGATGCTTAAATTCCATTTTTTTGATTAATAATTTACTTTAATTATCGTAATTGTCTGCCATTGACTTTCTATTTAGGAATTAATAACTTTAAACCTTACACCATTCCGTTAGCCTCACCACTTGGCATCACATGATGTCTATTTGGTCTGTTTACGTTATAAGCTAACTTGTCACAATATTTTTAAATGAATTTTTAATATATTTGATCATTTTCTTACACGAATTTGATTCTGTTATATAATTAAAATATAAACATAATCCCAATACAAATGTACAAAAATATATTAAAATATATAAATTAAAATTCTTTTAAAGTAATAAAATCAATTTAAAATTTAAATATATATACGCATGAATTATGGAATTAAAAGAATTTCATTACCAATATAGTATTATATTAACGTTCATTTGACTATTTTCTAATTGGATTTAATTTTATTTCTTCTACATATAAATTCCATTCTTGATTTCTATGTGTTAGTTAATGAAAGTGAGAAGAGGAAGAAGATGATAACTGAAAGAGAAGGAGAGGTGAAAGTTGGGAGAGAGGTTTTTGTTATAGAAAAATAAAGGAATTGAGGAAGAGAGAATGTAGTGAGTCTGCGTGAGCTATTTGCATGACTCTTTCATAGTGGGAGATAAATTTGGATACGTTTTCAAGTATAGTGGTTTGCAATCAATTACCTTAACTCTCCGTGTAGTCCTTATATAGTGACGTCCAATTCCAAAGTTCTTCAAGTTGAGATTCACAAATTAACCCTAGATCTGTAGTGCCATTAGTTCAATTGAGAAACACATGTCTAGTTCTCTATGAGTACACTATGAGATTTTGCAAAATATATTGGAAGCTCCACAAGGTTGGCTACATGAGATATAATAGTATGGTATTTGAAGTTCTGAGTAATTAGTTGCTTGTTATTTGCAATAAGAATTTAAGTTTGAATTTTTATTTTTTTAAAACTATACTTGCAAAAATAAAAACATAATTTATATTAGATTCATTAAGAAAAGACTAAATATTTATTTAGCTCTCATTATTGTTCATGACACCTAGGTTTGGTATCAAACTTAAGTAACAACGAGGCTAAATGAACACTTAATTAATTTACATTTGATATGATAACTTTAGGATATCTATAAATTAACTTTTATCCTTGAATTTAACACTGAGTTTTAGCTATTGAGACATTAGTTTAATGACCGAATTTGGGTTATAGAAAAAGGAGAAAAGGAAAAAGCATAGAAGTGTATATCTTAGATGAAGTGAAATGGTGCTTTTAGGTGGAGAAAGAACCGCCATCGTTAGTGGACCCTCTTTTAAGATACCATACGCGTGGGTCATGTTTGATTAAATTCATAATTTAATTATTTTACTATTTGAACAACTAATCATGACATTTAACCACATGATCCTACTTGCCAATCATGTTTTAGTATATTGTTGATGATTAACATCAACATCTTTGGTTTTTTAGGATTCAGCTTAAATTCCCATTTATATATAATTATTATGCCTCACTCTCTTGCATCTTCATCCATAAATTGTCGATTTTCTCCATTCTGTTGTAACTTTATATTAATTGTTCCCACATATCTATATAATTTTGTACTTTATTTATACTATATTCATAATACTAAAAATTTTCCAAACAAATTTATGATACTTCTTGCTGTGTACATAAAAAGTTTTAAATAAAAATTCGATTTCCATTAACTTTTTCGTTATGCATTTAATATTAATAAGTTAAATTTTTTTTTATAAAAATCTTATTTGTATCCATTTAAGATTTTGCATAAATATCTTTTAAATACAACATAAAATATAAAAAAAGTATTTAGATAATATAAATAAATGTATAAAACATGTAAAATTGATAATATTATTAATTTAATTAAATTATTTTATTTTTATATTTTGTATATAATGCCTAGAATTAGGCATAATCTCCTAACTTTTAACTATGAAAATAAATACATTTAATGAACTTGAGTTTATATACTCTTATATTGACAACAATATTAATAGTAACCTTAACCGAATTAAGAAAATTATATTAATTAACTTTTTGGTTCGCCTACAGCCACAAAAGCCTATGACGTGATGGTATTCAATTTTTATTTTTTGAAATCTATTGGTCTTCGAAAACTATACGGAAATTGGATTAAATTTTAAATTAAATTAGATTAGATCCTTATACAAATGTAGAACTCTTCCATAAAAATCAAACCTAAAATCTTACTTAAAGGTGTCTCTCAAACTCAATAAACGTTAGACATGAAGCTTTTAAAACTTTGGCCCACAATCAAATTCATTCGTTCAAAATTATTATTTATTAAAATCGAAATATTTAAAAAAAAAAAAAAGAGTTAGTAATATATATTTAGGATTAGATGAGAGTTGAATATTCATTAATGTAAATATGAAAGGTGTTTGAATTCCGGACCTAATCTAAAATATTCATCGCTTTTTACATGGAGATTCCACTAAGATAGGGTTTTATCTTTGCAATTGCATATATTCTTCTCGTTTCAATTCCTCCAAACAATGCCCAAATATATTTGTGATTGAATGCAAAATGCTTCTAGGATATATTCCTTTCCGTCGCCTAATATACCAATCCAATGACCCCAAATGTTATTTTACCATTATTTTTAATAAAAAAAATGCTTTTGGAAAATATGCTCAAGTGTTTAATTTTATTGTCAAATACTGTTATATAAATTAAAATATTATAATATATAAAACATCAATCTTAGAGTATTTTTTTAACAATTAATAAATTATTTTTAAAAATAAATAAATTTTTTATATTAAAATCACATATAAACATAATTTTTATAAATTAATAAAATATTATAAATGATGAAATAATTTATTCAAACATATGTTGTTGCTGTTGTTGTTACTGCTATCACCACCATCATATCATGTTTGTATTATTTTGATATTAAAAAATATTTATAAAAATAATTTAGGATAATCCATTAATGTTATGATATGTAAAATATAAATTTTAGATACCTTTTAAATAATTAATATAAATTATTTTTAAATTTTAATTTGAATGTATATATAGATTGACATTAGAAAAACAAAAGCAATTTTTTATTATTGTTAAATTTTATATTACTATATTATTATAATTTTAAATACACAAAATAATTTAACATAAGAATAAATATAAGTTGATAAGTTTAAGAATATAATTGGATAAAGTTAGTATAATACAATCTACTTTCTATATTTTAGACGGAACATAAGAAATTACCATATTAGCATTAAATAAAATTGGATAAATATTAATTTACACTTTATATTCACCTTGAATTAGAATTTTGTTATAATTTAAACTAATTAAATTTATACATAATTATAGGAGGTATGAGTAAGTGAAAAATAAAAAAAGAGAGAATGACTCCACTCCATCAAGTAGAATGAGGTGGAGAGAGAAGTTGGACTTTTTCCGGCATATGTGTCCCACTTAATTCTTTTCTTCCAAACAAAGGAATAAAATAACAATTTCATTTGGTTTACTTCACCGCTCACCGCCCCTGCGGTGCAATCAGATCAATCGCTTCTGTGTTTTATATTAACTAACAGTTTATTCATTTTTTTAGATTTTTAATTGGTGTTAAAATTTTTTATACGATAAAACTTAATTATGGTCCAATGTAAATTAAGATTAGTGTGAAGTTTTTATGTGTTTAGTAGTTGGTGTATAAATTTAATGGTAATAATATATCCATTTATTAATTATTTGTCATTATATTACCTAGCTAAGTAAATCATCATTATCATTAAATGGATAACTCTTAATCTACATCAAACCTGCACGTTGACATCAATAACTTTTTAGTAATAATTTTTAGATTTCATTTTGTTTTCACATTTGAAGTTTTCTAATTATGAAAATAAGGTTAAAAGAGGATAATTTGATTTTGTTGTGGTATATGTCTCAACTTATTAATTTCGACATTTAAAAATTGATAAAAAATAGCTTTCAAGGAAAATAAATAAATAAAAATAAAGTAAATTACATCGTTAATCATTAAATTATAAGTAAGTTTTTCATTTTAATCATTTAATTAAAAAAACTATAATTTAATCATTAAACTATTCAAAAGTTTTCATTTAAGTTATTAGGCTATTAAAATCAATGTTATATAATTTTCTTTTATTCGCACTTCCTGCATTAATCAATAGCTCTATTTCTTCTTCTCTTTTATAATTCAATTTTTTTAACCAAACAACTTTTATCTCTAATCTTACTGATTGTCTGAATGATTTGGATCTAAAGTATAATTTTTTATTCGTTGATGGGTACTAATCCACCATCTCAATCGTCACTTGAAGTTCGTTGGCAAAATTTTTTAACTTCAATAAAAACTTTTGAATAACTAGGTAACTTAAATAATAACTTTCAAAATAATTTAATAGTAACATTATATTTTTTTTTGATAAAAATAAAAATTTATCCATAGTCTAATCTTATGGTAAAAAGATAATAAAACCATCATACATCAGTTGATTGGGTTACGTATTTTAATTGTATTTCTTATTAAAAACGGCAATTTATATTAATTTTGTTTTTTATAAAATTCAAGAAAATTTTGAAATGTTATGGGAGCTTTATTATTTTTATTATTTTTATCAAATTTGATATAGTGTAATTTGAAATTTCTTTTTCCTTCAACAATTTCAATAATAAAGCATAGCAAACATCTTGTGTTTGTAATTTAGCTTGGGTTAGTAAATTAAGCATTTATGTCTACCTTTTTCTCAAAACAAGAAAAATAGAACAATATTGAGCACTATATGAATCCCAAGGTCAACAATATGTATTAAACCCATTTGTACTTTGACAGTTCCTGCAAATTTCACTTGTTCCGAACCCTAACTGGCAACACAAACAGACTGCTTTAGCCGCCATAGCTTGTCCAAGAAACTGGAAATTGCTTTTGTCTAACAGCGGTTTGGATTCGGCTGAGTTAGCAGTTGAAACCCCAGTTGAGTTGTTGTTCTTTCCGGATGAACTAATCCCAATTGATAGCTCCAAATCTAACTCTTGACTATTACCTGCATACTTGTCCTGTTGTTGTTGTTGTTGTTCTTCATCAGTAGTCATTCCACTGCTGCTAGAGTTGCCTTCTTCAATGGATTCTGCTTTGGCCTTAACTTGAAATTCATTGAATTTGAAATCCCGAGATGGGTTTGGAGCAAAGTTGGATTTTGAAGCTTTGGGTACGTTCCTGAAATCCAATTCAGTGGATTTATTGGTGTTGGTGGGTTGATTGAGTGGACCATGAGTTTGTGGATCGATTCCTCTGCTTATAAGCTTCCTTTTGATGTGCGTGTTCCAGTAGTTCTTGATCTCGTTGTCAGTTCTTCCCGGTAATCTCGCAGCTATTAAAGACCATCTGCCATTAGAGATTCAATCTGTCAGAAAAAAAAATGCAAAAGTTGCTTAATTTCGTGAAAGAAGAATAAGAAGTCTCACTTGTTTCCAAGTAAACTGTGGAGTTTGATGATAAGTTCATCCTCAGCTTCACTGAAATTTCCTCTCTTAAGATCAGGCCTCAAGTAGTTTATCCATCTTAACCTGCAACTCTTACCACACCTAAGCAGTCCTGCATATATAATTCAAGAACCCAAATTACTAAAAGAAGCAAGAGAGAGAGAGAGAGAGAGAGAGAGAGAGAGAGGAAAGATTTGGGATTATTGGGTTAATATTAGTACCAGCAGCTTTGGGGAGGGAACGCCAGCAACCTTCACCGTGGAGACGGATGTAGTCAATGAGGCGTTGGTCTTCCTCTTTGGTCCAGGCACCTTTATTGGTATGTGCCTTTTCACAACAGGGTGATCGTCCCATGATAATTCCGATTAAGAGAACAACTTTGGGATATGCATATATGTAGGGGGTGTTCTGTTTGAAGGGAAAGGACGGATGCAGTAATTATTTGAAAGAAAAGGGGAGCTTGTTTTTTTGGGAAAGGAAGTGAGAAGGGAGGATTTATTATAGGGAGGGAGGGAGAGAGGCAGGGAGGGGAGAGAGAAAGGTGGGTTCCCAGGGCCAATATATACAGTCTATGTTGTGCTGTTATTGTAACTCGTAATTTTGTTTAAAATATTGATTTAAAAAAGTGTAGATTATAGTTTTGGAGGAGAGGTGCGATTTGACCAAGTTGGTAGGATATAGGAGAGGAGAGGAGAGGAGAGGCAGATGGGGCTGGATTTGGTAGGTTGTATCTATCCACTTTTTACTCATTTTCATTTATATTTAAAGGCCTTTGTTTTCGGGTTCTATTTTTTTGGGGTGCACTTCTTTTCTTTCTCTTTCTTTCTTTTTCATTTTGGGTAACGGGTTTGCTGTCATTTCAAAATCCAGATGGTAGTGTTCTTCTCACAATAAAAATATCTAAAAGGGTGTTTTTATAAAAATAAATGAATATGCATTTCATTCTCTCTATTTCATATACCCTAATTTTTAATGCATTATTTTAATTTTTACTTTTTTTCCTCTTTAATTTTTAATGTGTTTTTATCTTGATTAATACTTTAAAAAGAATAATCTTTTTTACATAACCAAGATGAAAGCAACTTGAAAGTTGAGAGATCAAAATGGGAGTGTAAGCATGATATAGCGTGTACAATTAATTATTGTTAGAGATTTAATAATTGGATGACTAAAATAAAAATACCTTAAAAGTTGAGTGACCAATTAAGTAGTTTATCTTTTCTTTTTACGATTTTAACTTTTTATGATTTAACTATTTAAGAATATATCACGTGATAAAATTATCATATCATCATAACCTAAAATTATTATGAAAATTTTAAAAATATAAATAAATTTAAAAATAATGTAAATATTTAAAAAGTTTATAAAATTCTAAAAATATATAGTTTTAAAAAAAATCTAAATCTAAATCTAAAAATCGAAATATCTATTTTTTGATTTTTTGTTTTGAAAGTTTCACTAATACAAGACAATATAAAGATAAGTATAAGATAAGATACAAATTGTAAATACAAATACAAATATAAATATATGTTTATCCAACTACAACATCGAATCAATGAAGTGATTAAAAAACCAGAGCAAAGCGAAGCAAATTCCCAAAAAAGCAAATAAAACCATAAAAAAGTAAATGCAGACACACACATAGCAAATATAGACGGTGAAATTAATAGAATTCATAACGTATCAAAACTCCTAAATACATTAAAAGAAAAAAAGGAGAAATTTGTTCTCGAAGCAAAAATAATAAAAAGCCTATAAGAATAAAAAAAAAGTAAACTCTATAAGAGTATAATCCCTTAATATGAAACAACACTGTTAAGAGGTGCAACCACCGTCCTTATATAATTAAAAAAATTCATGCTCAACTAGCCGGTTTTCCCAAATTTTAGGCGCCAAATCAAAGAGATTACGCCTATAATCAATCTAGCATTTTAAGACCTTAGAACACTTTTTTGCTCCAAAATTACTCTAGAAATTTATAAACAACCCGACAACTTTCTGAATTTTAGGAATGGATTCAGGATTTTATTTTAAGAAGGATAAAATTTTTAATTTCAAATGACTTTTTTTTAAAATTTTTCTTGAATATTTTTTTCTATTTAATATTTTTAAAAAAAGCATGAAGGATTTAATTATAAAGAATTTTTTTTAAAAAAATCACACTATATAAAAGTAACTATTTCTTTCCAATATGCAATAACTAATACTATACTAAAAATTTCATAAATATTATTATACTTCCAAAAATTAAATTAAAAAAACTTGGCCTTAGTCTTATTTTTCAATACTAGATATCCTAAATTGCACATTCTACTTTTTTAAAAGATTGAACTCATCAATGATAGAACCTGTTGAAAATTCTCGAGAGGTCTTTCGAGTAAGGAGCCGAGAGGAAGATAATTTGTATTTTTTTACTTTGTGCTCTCAATCTCGGCCTCAAACTCCTTTATTTTTCTCTCGACAGTGTCGGCACCTTATCAGAGGAAGATAATTTCTTTGCAAGGCATACAAATCAAAATACCAAAAAATCACTAACCATATGTATGAGTATGAGCCAAATCAATTAATACTGGAATTCGGCTCTATAAGTTTAGTCTTTTAAAGTCCATCATACACTAATATTTAATTATTATTAAAGTTATATAATTAAAAACTAAAAATTACTTTGTTAATATAAAATATAACATTATGGCTTAAGGAGGAGAATTATATGAAATACAATTTGGCCTAAGGGAATGAATGTTATATAACGTGGACACCAAATCTAAAATACATGACAATTTATATATAAAATTCAAAATTTTAAAATTTCGAAATCAAACCATCATCTTCAAATCTAAAAATATAAACTCATAAATCATAATCACAGCTCAAAAAATATAAGAAAAGAACCCAACAATTTTTCCACAATCTCTACAAATTGCTATGCTAATATCCCTCTTGAATCACATTGATTTTTGTCTCTTTCTTTCAAAAATAAACATAAAAAATTATAATCTTGCTTATGATTCTATCGTTTTATCCCTCCCAACCACTCTCTTGAAAACATCAAAGAAAACCATGTTTCAGTATATGTCATATTTTGCAATCTAAAGCCTTTACCAAGAAATATGAAATGTTAGTTGAGATTTTAGGCGCCAACTTGAAAGAATGATGAAGAAAAGGAAAATATTTATGTGTTGAAGGTAAAGGGTTTATCAATAACTTTAGATGGATGATGTTAAGGTTTTGCGAAGGATTTCTCGATGCAAGCTCAATTTTAGAAAAGAAAGAAAATTAGTAGAGAATTGAAAGAGAACGTAAGAGCAGGAGAAAAGTGTGAATATTCCTTTGTCCATTCAACGTTGCAATTGCATCTTATAATATTTGACTATATTTCCACATTCTTTCAATCAACAAACTTCTTGAGAAAATACAAAAAATGCCACAACAGTGACCTACAGTAGTAATATTACTTAAACTCCCTTTAAGGAAAAGCCTGCATTAATACCCTTTTGTTTGACCAACCCTCGTCCTCAAGGAAACCTATGTTGCAATTCATGTAAAACCTCCCAAGTAGCATCCTCTGGAAAAGTATTAGTCCACTGTGCAAGAACTCGAGTCACTGCTTTATTGCCTGCCGTCCCAAAATCTGACTCGGTTCCTTCAACATGGTTCTATCAGTGCCTAGGGTAGGTAGTTGCTATTGAGAAGGTTGTTTGCCAATATATGCTTCTTCAACTGAGATACGTGAAAAGTTCAGTGGACTTTAGAACCTGGTGAGAGTTTTAACTTGTAAGCCACCTTACCAGCTCTTTTGAGTAGGTGAGTGTTCTATTGAATCGAGTAAATTTTTTTTGAGTTGACGAGTTTTATTTTATTATCTTAATTCAAATTAAATTTTTAAGACGAATTGAGTAAAATTGTTCGAATTAAATTAAAAAATTAAACATATCAAATTAAAATTTTGTCTCTACAATACATGGAGCTCCTAGCTACTTTAATAATCAAATATATATATAACCCTTTAATTAAAACTAAATCAACAGTTAAGATTAATATATTAGTTTAATTTAAAATACCCTTTTTATTATAATTTACTATCTTCTTCTATTAACTTCTTCCCTCCCCACAGGTATGAATAAAACTTTTTTTCTTTTGTTACATAAATTTTCTAAAATTTAATATATCCAAAATTACTATAAATTTTATTTTCCAATCTCTTTCTCCAACAATAATTCTGTTCAATCAAGTTGGATTTATATTTTATTTACTATTTTTATTCAATGAAATGAAATAATCTTTAGAATTATAACTCATATTCTAGATTACAATGAATAGAAAAATAATGAATGTAATATCATTGTGTTTGCTCACTAGTCACCCTCTGTAACAACCCCAAACCCGGCCCATTCGTTACGACCGAATCTGGTTATGTCACTGGGAAAAGACGGTTGAAGATCTTTCTAACTTAGAATAAAACATTGTAGTTTGTTAAATTTTGGAAAACATATCCATTTAAGCTTATGAGTAAAACTTTGCTATTAAAAACTTATTCTTTTTTTTTTTAAATCTTTAGTATATATATACTAATTTGAATAAATAGGTTGCAAACCATAAATCAATTTCCCATAGCAATTTAATTTAAATAAACCATAGTTAAAGTAATACCAAAAACATAAAATGGCCTTTATTACAACCCAACAATTCAAATAAAGTACTTGCATCAAAATTAAGCATGAAATAATTAAACATCATCTTCGGCATAGGCCACCTTGTCCTCTCAATCCCGGTCCACTTTTTATGCACTACTCCGAAATGGTTAAAGGAAAAGGTGAGTCACCAAGACTCGCAGTGCAACCCTTTTTCCCGGATTAGCAAAATATCATACACAATCATATACATTATCAACATGCGTCCAAATAATATGCACCCAATCCTAACCATCCATACACCTTTTCTACCCCGTGTGTGGTACCAAACCACCGGTGACGATAGTCACGGATGTGATGCCAAATCACCGGAGGTGCCAAACCTCTCGTGTCCAAGACACGATATCCGTCAATGTGGTGCCAAACCACTTGTGTCCCAAAAGACACAAAGTTGTGTTACCACAACACCGGTGGCCACCAAGTCACAAATCAATTGATGGGGCCAACCCATCGTGTGATACCAAATCACCGGCGTCAATCCTCAATACCGCCTTGTGGGGCCAACCCACTGTGGTGCGAAACCACGGGGGCGACGCTGAGGTGCCAAACCTCCGAGGTGCCAAACCTCTGTGACCCAAAGTCACAAAGTTGTGTTACCAAAACACCGGTGCTCGTCGGCACAAAAATATCACCGCTGCCCTCTCTCATACAACCCACATCAACCATGAACATGCATCTTAAAAAAATATACCATCATGCTTGATTTAACGACATACATAACGTGTATCATTAATCTAGTATTAAAGCACACATATCGGATATACTATGCTTACCAAAAGCATCAATAAGACAACTCATAGCAGATACACCATGCTTACCATAAGCATCACAACAGGGACTTACCTGGCCCTTTGCCCCATACCTTAATGGTATCTCATCCACCTTACCATGGATCCAAACACACATATCATATATATATAAAGACACAATAATAAATGAAGTGTGAATAGGTACACAATATCACAACCACATATACTACTAAAAGTGTGTGAAAGTACACACACAAGCCTTAACCAAAGAATCGATCTACAATCCCTCGATCTCCTTGCACCTACTCGCTTTAGACCACTAGCCAACACCACCAAGTGTTCTTGCTTCACCTGCCTACAATCGACAACCAACTAATAGTTATAACCTTAGGCTTAAACGAATACCAACCAAAAGACTGCTAAAATAATCCCTTACCACTACTTACTCAACAATCGACCAAAGCACTGAGGCTACGCTTGACTGCCTCGAAACCTGGATGCCCTTCACCAACGATTGGAAATGAAACCCCAAAAATGAGCCACACCACCCCTACTATTCGGCCAAGGTGACAGCACCTAGAAAAGGGAGATTCGGCACACCAGAGTAGGGAAGGTTCGGCTAGGATAATCAAGTAAATTTCGGCACCAAAGTTTCAAGAAAGGGAGAAAGAAAGTATGAACGAAGAGGGTTATTAGTTTCGGCTTAACACCAATGGGAAAGAAAAGAGGAAGATAGTGAGTATATGGTTCGGCCAAGAGTAGAAGAGGAAGCAAAATAAGCAAAGGCTTGAGAACCCAAATAGCATTCGACTACAAAAGAAAAATTAAGAGAGAAACAAATGAAGTTTCGGCAATGGTAAAGGTTACTTGGGATTTTCGGTTTCAAGAAGCAAAAAAAATGGGAGAGTTTGCTAAGAGAAAATCAACTTTTGGTGCACAAACAAAAGGCTGGCCGAAAGTACTCAAAAATGCCTAAGAACAAACGGCATTCTCCCTCCCTAATACTTCCAAAAATCGGCCATACCCCCCTCTCTTGAAGACTCCCACAACCGGCCACTTCCTAGAACCACTACAAGCCACAAATTTGAATTAACAACTCCCTTATTTTACTCTATTTTATCCCTTCAACACCCATTCAAACTAACTAAAATAATCTAATATTATCCCCATCCAAATTAATTCCATAAACAAATTTAACTAATCATTATCCCAATTTAAAAATCCCTATCAATCAATAATAATAAAAAAAAAATAAAAACAAAGGAAGCCATGTGCCCCTCAATTTCCCTCCAGCCGAATGTTCAACAAAGAAACAAAAACCATGTGCGCAGCCACTCCATTTCACGCCAAAGAAAAGAAAATAGAACCCACTTGCAAATGCTGAAATTGAAACCAAGACTCATGCTGTGCCTCCCCTTAGCGCCTGCACCATTCGGCCAACTCCGCTTTTATGACATAAAGCCACACCATTTAATCTTTAAAGGCTTCCTACTCAAGCCCCTAGCCGCATAAGAAAAATAAAACACGAAAAAGTCAGCTTTCGTCGCTCGAACCAGTATTTCACGCGCACCTCCAAATTCTAAGTGCCGCACAGAACCACTTGGACAAGCTATGCCGCTTGCATCAAAACACGCCCCACTCCTTTTTTAAGGCCTCCCACCTTGTAACGCCAAGATCCAAAAATTAAAACCCAACCGCCGCTTTCTTGGATCGAACCTAAGACCTCAAAGGCGCTACCTCCAAATTTCTTAAGTCACAAGCGTCTGACCACTTTGCCAAAGCCTTACTTGTGCCATAGATTACCAAAAATAATTCTTAAGGCCTCCCTTGGCCCGATTCCCTTTTCCACAAAAAAAAAAAATCCAAAATTATCTTCAAAGCCTTCCTTTCATCCAAACATTCTAAAAACCCCAAAACACATCCAAGCACACCCAAGAACCTTCCAACACCTACATTATACTCAAACCGCATAGCCCCTAAACCAGGGTGTTACACCCTCATCTTATTATATATAATGAATGTATTTCTTCTCAACATAACTATTAATATTTGCTAGTGGGATTGATTGACTGTGGAAGCATAATTCAAATTGCAGATTTTTTATTGCAGTTGTTTACTAAAGGAAAAAATAAGGATGCTATTAATTTTTAAGTGAATTTGGATCTAGATTTTATTTAGTTTAAAAAATTTCAAGTGACATAATGAGTCAATAGTCTCTTTCTTATTTTTTTTTAACTATAAAACTAAATAATATCACATTTTTATTAAAATGCAATTGATTCGAACGGGTTATAAAATTAATGAAAGTAAGGGTAAATTTATATATAATAGATTTAATATATAGTTTGATACTTAAACTTGACATTTTTATTAATTTAGTATTTATAATTTTTTTATCAATGTTATTCTTGAACTTGACAAAAGTTACACGTATTGCCCTAATGAATTAATACAACTACATAATGCGATAGTAAACAAGAAAAACATGAATATTTGTAAAATATATGAAATATCTACATCGTTTTTTAATGAATATAGTGGCTAAGGAGTTAATATATTTCTCCTAAGTAGTGTAGTGCTTAAAGCAATCCAATGGTACAAGTATCATTCTAAAGCAGCCTCATAGTCTAAGATCAGGTTGATCATATATTCGTAAACCATTGCTTGAATTTCTTACAAAATTTGCCATATAATCAGTTACTTGGTTGCAAACCCTCGAAACATGTCTAATTGTTGCTTCCTATTGCCTATGAAGCATGCTCTTCATGCGTAAACCAAGAGAACATATATCCAGTCATATTGACATATGTTACTATTTGAACAACCTTTACATAGTCATTTGCAAGCATAACCTTTAAAAAACTTTTATTCCAAATCACCTCCAAATGACCACGAATAACTCATAGTTTCGAATGAAGAATCAAGGCAGTGCCAATATTCCTACTAAAGCTCGATATCTATACGCCTTGTGAATCTTGAATAACACCACCATCTTTGGCATTACTCGTTTGCACACCGGTTGCCCCGTGACCATGGACTTTGACCCATCCTTGGTTAGGTGGTGTCCACTTCCTAGGTCTTGCATAAGTTGATCTCTTTTTTTTGTCTGCAAACAATTTCAAATCCACGAGCCAAGCTCTGGCAAAGTTTATATGGAATTGGAATGGATGAATGCGGAAGCGGATCGTAAAGTTTGTCCAAGTTGCGGATTTGACTTAGGGCTCTAGACATTGGGAAAGAAACTTGGATTTTGACACAACCTAAAACGTAATCAAATACAAATTAGATAAAATAATTAAAATAAGTAACTAAGATAATTAAAATAGAATAATAAATCAACGATTAGAACAATAAGGAAGAAAATAAAGAAGATAGATAGAAAGATAAAACATGGTATGTAAAAGTCCTAAGAAGCCTTGGAAACACGAAGAACCCGCAACCCCCTTGAAGCGACTCTAATTTCCCCTCCAAGAAAGAAAACTTAGCAAGAAAAAGTTTGAAGATGATCCTACAATCCGAATAGATTGTTAAAACTCTTCCAAAATAAACTCAAAAGAAATAACTTAAACTACTTAATAATTATTAAAAATTTGGATAATAAAATAATAAGAGCTGATAAATACAATATTGTCTCATATATAACAAAAATTAAGCACAAAACTCAAACCCAATATGATTTAAACTCGAATTAAAAGCCCGAAACTCATAATTCCTGTCATAATACGTCCAAAAATTATGCTCGCACAGTCTATATTAAAACGGTCATAATTTGAGCTCTTGAACCCGAAATTGAGTGATTCAAAGTGCGTTTCAAAGCTAAGAGATAGATCTTCGAAAGCCATGAAGACATCTCAACCCATAAATGCCTGGACTCCATCCAAAAAGTCCTCGTAAGTATGTTGATTTCCCAAACTTGAAAATTGGCAACTTCGTGAATAGAATTTAATAAATTTCATCTCATCTGTGCATGTATCATTTCCCCTTTCCTAAAAACCCTCGAATCTTGGTTTGATTTGCTTTAGCCTTTGACATTGTTGTTGGGCCTTGAGGTAGTGTGAGCCCATCATATCCATGGGTCTGAAATTAGGCCTTGAGACTCGCATCATTCCCCCGTCCTCAAGAAGAGTTTTAAACTAAAATTTCTTATTGACATAAAACTCCTAAATAACTTAAACTACTTAATAATTATTAAAAATTTAGAATAATAAAATAATAAAATAATAAGAGATGATAAATACAATATTGGGCTCATATATAATAAAAATTAAGCACAAAACCCGAACCCAATATGATTCATCCTCAAATCTTGGTTTGATTTGCCTGGCCTTTGATATTTTTGTTGGGCCTTGAGGTAGTGCGAGCCCATCACATCCATGGGTTTGAAATTGAGCCTTGAGACTCGCATAATTAAAATAATAAAATAATAAGAGCTGATAAATACAATATTGGGCTCATATATAATAAAAATTAAGCATAAAACCCAAACCCAATATGATTTAAACTATAATTAAAAGCCCGAAACTTTTAATTCTCGTCATAATCACTTCCAGAAATTTTGCTCGTGCAGTATTAATTAAAACGGTCATAACTTGAGTTCCCGAACCCTAAATTAAGTTGTTCAAAGTGTGTTTCAAAGCTAAGAGATAGATATTTGAACTCCATGAAGACATCTCAACCCAGAAATGCCTGGATCCCATCTAAAAAGTAGTCTCAAGTCTACTGATTTCCCAAACTTGAACATTGGCAGCTTCGGTGAATGAATTTTAATAAATTTCACCCCATACGTGCATGTATCAAAAGTGATATCATCCTATCAAAGTTATAGTTTGCTTGCTAGAACACAAATAAGTTACACTACTTCAAAATTTCCTTGTAGATAAAACCAAACAGTGTAGGCCACAATACTCTTTCAGGCCTTATGTCGAAGACATTCTTCGTGTTAACCATTAACCATTCTTGTGTTGTATAAAAGAAGAAACTATCATAATGATCTAATGTAACACCCCACACCCAACCCAATTGTCGAATCTGGGTATGGAGCACCACGAGTCAAACCATTGAAATCATTAAACATTGCCTTTTAAAACCAACTTTCCAATTTGGCAGGTACCCATTTACCAGAGTGGTGTTCCGTAAATTTTAAAAAAATGTATAATTGAAAATGAAATTGAAAATGGTACCACGCCACTCTAGAAGGTTAAAGATACAAGTAAATAGCCTTTGACTACAGCTTAGAAACTATAAATTAGTTCATATGAAATTTCCTTTTGAAATACTACTCGAGCTATAGTTTAAAATTCAACTCAATTTGATTTAATAACACCATAAACCACAATTAATAATAAGTAGCAAGGTTGCCAATAAACATTCAAAAGTACAAAATATAGTTTTCAAAATACAGTGTGATGTCTTTTAAATGATGGCATTTAACAATCATCCTAGTACCCCCAACAATTACATGTCACATAAAGAAAATCAGAAAGGCTCACAAATGGGTCGCTAGTTTGGTTGTTCCCTTGCTACCACCACGTTCAACTAGTAACCTGAAAGTAAGAAGAAGAAACTAGTTAAGTTCGAGAGAACCTAGTGAGCTTCTGGGAAATGAACCCCACTAAAAACACCTTCAGACATTGAGAGGTTAAACTCAAACTAATGTCAATTTTGGCAGATACAAATCTCTCTCTGATCTGAAGTATCCGTTGGCAGATACTACTGCGATCAGACTCAACCTATCAGTGGACACTAACTATTTTGGTATATTGAATATGACGGACACAAGAACATTTGTTCTGTGTATACACCACTTATGTTGACTACCTCATTTTAACAATTAGGCTTATTGTTTACATTTCATGCAACGTGCACTTCTTATTTTACACACTTACACCTTTTTTCCCACATACTCCCTTCCTTGTACTAGCTTCTGATCTTAATTTCAAATAACCATTTTTTGTATCTTCACGTTGCTCATTAGAGTTATTTACTAGTCATCACCTCTGTACCCCTAACATTTATCCTTATTTTTGAACACACGTTTTGCCTCGCAAGGTCAGGTTTTCACCAGTCACAATTTGCACTAGAGTGTTATACCGGAGGTAAATTATATTGTCCTATATCTTATTTTCATTAGTATACACAACATCCCTCTATTGCCTCTTTACACCAGTCTAGATATAGAGCTTGTGCACCAAGGAAGGAGCATTTACACTATGTATATATAAGATTTCTGGGTCTGTTTAACAGTTTATATCATTGCATGCACTGATTCTTTGAACGCACTACCTTAAACACGAGCACCAGAGCTAAAGGACAAAATGACTTACTTGGTTGTACAGTGATAAAGGTTAAATGAAAAAATACAGATATCGGATTCAAGATATGAAGGAACTCACCAAAATTCTTTACTCGAAACTTTATCTACTCTACAGGTTCCTTCTCTTTGGTATTGAGACCTCCTCCCATTTCTTTGGCTAAAAGAAAATAAAACGACTTCTTTAATAATAAAAAAATAACCAAAACTTTACGAAATAAAAAGAATCTGTAGACATGCAAGCAATTTCTTGATAGAAGTTTCCTCCCTATCCAGTATCCAAATGAAAATCCTACTGAATCCCTCTTACAATAACTTCTTTATATTTGGTAAAACTTAAAAGAAGGTTTAAAAGTCTACCAGCAGACAACTTAGGACAGAAGCTTTCTTAAGCTTAACAGGCAACAATTTCGTTAACGATGAAGAACTCTCCTAGTTTTTCTTCGATGATAACAAAGACTAGCAGAGAAGATGAAACGAAAATCTTTTCTTCACTTCTAGGCTATCCTATTTATCGATAACTCACACCCAAATTCCAATCAGGATTAGCTCTAATCAGTCATTATTCTCATATGCTTCCACTAATAATCACATCCTACGAGGCTCCCCAAGTGTCATAATTATTGACACGTTACTGTAACAGCCCCAAATTTTTGCGTTGACCTAGGTTGGTGATGGATAAATTTATCTTGGGATTGGGTTTTGTTGGAATTAATTTGGGTGAATTTTGGACCTTTTTATAAGAAATTAAGGATGTTGGGAAGCATTTGTGAAATAGGGGGAAGATGGATGGCTAATATGGTGATTTTACCATTTTTGAATAAAAGTCTTCTCCCAATTAATGGCAAAATATGGTTTGGCAGATTGAGGTATGGGATAAAGTGGATTTGTCCCCATTTTTCCCTATTTTTATATTATAATCACCCTATTTTTTCTTTCTACATTTCTTCAATTTCTTTTCTTTTCTCCATCTATTTTCCTTTGCAAGCAGTGTAGAGGGAGAGAGATTTGAATGATTTCTCACCTATTTTCATCCTCCAAATCTCAAAGAAGGTAAGGGTCTTAATCTAGCTTTTTTCTTTTAAAAAAAGGTTCCATGGAAAAAAAATATATGTTCTTCAAGGATGAAGGTAGAGGTTATTGGGTGTTTTAGAAGGGTTTGAGTTTGAGGAAGTCTCTACCCATCTTCTCATATTTTATTTATTTATTTATTTAAAGCATGTATTTTTGCATCCTATCGAATTTTATTTTTTTTATAGGAAATCTTGTGTGTTACATGATTATTAGTTAAAGAAGGTGGTGAATCTTTTTAAAGCTAAGGGTAAAGGCAAAGTGGTGGAGAGTGAGGCAAGAAACTTTGTTGGTGTTCTTCCATCAAGGTGGTACCCTCTAACTCTCCTATGCTTATTGATAAGTCATAAATATGATGCTTTCATGCATATTATATGTCTTTGGGTGGAAATCATGTTTGGATGATTTAAAATAAAGTTAAAAACTTAGTTGTAAAATCTGCCAGAAACAAATTATTACATGAACAGTAAGTTTGAAAAATTGCCATAAATTCTGTAAAAATAATTAAGAAGTGATATATACATTTTTGTAACCTTGGGTTAGTCTAGTTTCGTTTAGAACAAATGAAGATCGATTTCAATTTTTATTTTAAAATATATGAATTTTTGAGTGTTGAAAGATCATAAAAATTTGGCAGGAGAAATTCTTATAAAACAGATTTAGCAATGACTTTGAAAAAGCACCAAATATTTCACAAGATAAAATAGGAATTGAGCCTTATATCTCTATAACCGTAAAGAAGTCTAGTTTCGTTTAAAACAAACGGTGCTTGATTTAGAGTTATATATTAAGAGTTATTAATGTTTGAATGAGAAAAGGTCAGAATGTCAAGGTAGCAAACTGTCACATCTCAGTAGTTAATATTTTAGCTGGAATGATAAGCAAGTTGAAATGAGTATGAGACTTGAATGTCATGGTTGTATTTTTGTGATTATATGTTTGATGCTTTGTTTTCGCTCAGCCTTCGGGCTTTAACCTAACTAGCGGCCATGAGCGAAGCTCGGGATAACCCTATAGATACCCGAAATTATTTGACTAGCGGCCATGAGTGGCGTGGGACTATCCGGATACCCGATTATTTGAGCAGTATGTGTAATCTAACAAGTTTGACACGTTTAATATGCAATTTGGTTATGTAGATTTAATGACTCATGATTTAATTATTCGATACTCATGTCATAATTCTATATATACATTTGATTTGCATGCTTATATTTATGAATTGCTTGAAGTATGATAGATTTTTTGTGTACCACTGAACCTGTAAAGCTCAGCCTTCGAATTGTCTTCATGTTCAGATTTGTAGACTTTTGTTCATGTCCGAGGAACATCATCAACGAGAGACTTCTAGCATCACGTATTCAGAATACAAGACCTTATCTATTAATAGGCATTGTATTCCTAAGGCCTTGCTTGTATTTTTTTTTTTGTAAGTCTGTAACTCATTTATCATTTTTTTTATTTTGACTATTTTGATATACGATGATATTAGAGCTCCACATATTTTGTATAACTACTTTTATTACTATTTTCAGTATAATTATGTATGATATTTTCTCTTATATAAAATGTATTTCAATGTTTTAAATTATTTGAAAATTTTGCTGGGTTGCTCCGGTGACCTGATGTAGCGCCTTAGTATTCGAGTACTCTGTATTCGGGATTACGGTGTTACAATTACCTTCATTAGGATATTAAACAACTTAAACGTGCCCCACTAACTTTTACACTTACATTAGTAGTGACACAAAAACATGAGTAGCGGTCTTATTAGCGGAAAAGTATGTCTATTAAGGTTTTTGCCACAACCAAGAACTCATCATCCTGCGAAGTGGAATTCCGCAGTATTGATGAAGTTCTACAAGATACTTTGCCACAAAGTAACCATCCTTACCCTATTTAAGTTTCGTGACTTAGGCGATCTTCGCCAGCGTAGTTTCTTAGACAGAACCAGTTTGCCAAAAGAGGGTGTGACATCTAATAGGATCAATTTTCACTATATAGTCTTGGCAAAACAACAACCTTGTAATACACGCAGAATTGTTTCTTCAAAGCAGTCACAAAAAATACATGATAGATCATCGATCAAGCCCCTATTGCATCTCACATGATTAGTCAATACATTCTCACACATTAACTCTCTATAAAAGGTGCTTCACATGATTAGTCAATACGTTCTCATAAAAGGGGCTTCACACGTTGTGCTCCTAGTTACAACTTGCCATCGATTTATAAGTATTTGCCACAGAGAACTTGCCTGAAGTTATCAACTTCCACATACATACATCAAACTCTATCTCTTCATTAGGTGTAGGCATAACTACTATGTTGTCAAGAATTCCTTGGCCAAGTCTAGGAGCAAAAAAGTTCCAATTCTATTCATTACTCTCATCTACCATATCAGCTACCTTTATATCATCTAAACCATTGTATTCAAATGAGATGTGCTTTCAATGGACACAAATTCTAGATCCATTCGTCAGCCCAAAAACGGACAGACTTGCCATCACCCAAAAACTAGTTCAAACATTCTTGAAAATCACCTCGTAACTTTGATAGGGTGTATCTGTAACACCCCTTACCAGTGTTCTACACCGGAACCAGGCTCAAGGCGTTACCTTAATAAAGCCCTCATGATTTCCACTTAGACCCATTATGACTACTCTCTCTAGTCACCTTAATAACCTCATTCTCAACTTACGAGACCTCATTCATACGCACGAGGACTCTTGAGACTATACCGGAACTTTTTCAAATTTTATAAATTTGCTCTCTTATACAGGGCTCACACGCCCGTGTAAAATGAGACACGCCCATGTGTAGACACACACCCCCATGCTCCACAACCGTAGTGAATACTGACTACACACAAGGTCACAATACCTGGTCACACGCCCGTGTTTGACACCCATGGTCGACACTAATTATTTCCTCACGGTCTGGGCACGCCCGTGTGTTTCAACCGTGTGACGATTCGAATTCCAATTTCAAGATGCAGACTTCACACGGCCTGGGCATACGCCCATGGCTTGATCGTATGTCACACACGGCTTAGACACACGCCCGTGTGCCTATCCATGTGGACAAGAACGAGGCTATTTGCCAAGCTCTTGCACCCTTAGCTTACACTACATGAACCCATTCAACATATTTATAAACATCTCATAATTTCAACATGAACTCCTATAGAATATCTTGTAATTTCATAAATAGTAAAATGAGCCATCGTTCATGGCAATTTACAAAATAAATGTCTTAGCAAGAGCCAATACACCTTTGGCCAAAATAACAAAATAATCTAACTAGTCTAGCCCCTATACATGCCATTTACAAGATCGTTAAGTCTAGGTATACCAAGATGAGTTGATAATGTGGGTGGTCTCCTGGTTATCGGCTTATCCCGGCTCGACTTTTAAGCTTTATAAAACAAGGGAAAGAAAGGGGAAGTAAGCTTTAAGCTTAGTAAGTTTACGTGTAAACAATATAACATTTTAACATGTATTAAGCAATTTCATAGCATTATGTACTAAACAAGAAGCAATCTATGTTCATGATCATGCTTACTCATTTCCTCCATTCACACACTCCAACCACATCACATGCATAATGCATACATTCATTAACGATTCCCCTGCACTTAGCATCACAAAGTCACATAATATAAGACATCTAAATCCATTACTCATAGTCAGATTATTCGGTGGTTTCGCACTTAGCCCATCATCGATCTTTATTAGGGTGGTATCGCACATAGCCCACCAAAAAGGTTAGTTACGGTGGTATCGCACACAGCCCACCAAAGGATTTATTACGGTGGTATCTCACACAGCCTACCATATGATAAATAGATGATGGCATCACACATAGCCCACTGTAATTAAACAACAAGGTGGTATCGCACTTAGCCCACCAATAAGTGTCGTCATTACACATTCATATGATTATTTCATCATTCATTCAATAATTATTCAATGACTACCACATTCAATCCACTAGAACCACATATGTTCTAAATCATGCCATACACTAATTAGCTACATAATGTTTACAAAAATATACATTTCTTACACATAAACTTACCTTGATACAAAAAGTGTTAATCAACGACTTAATCTGTCATCTTGCCCTTTCCACAGTCAAGGTTGATTCCACGCTCTTCTTGATCTATAACAATGAAATTCAATTTGTTTAGATTATCCTATGATCATAATACATCGAAATCTATACTTAGGCAAAAATGACCATTTTGCTCTTGTATTTTTGGCATAATTACGATTTTGCCCCTAGGCTCGTAATTTATTTTTCATCACATTTTCTCAATAATCAAGCCTAGCTAAACATTTATTTCTCTTACAACTACTCACCATTCTCACCATTTCATGCATTTATGACACAAATTTATTCTTTGCACTTAAGTCCTATTTAGGTGTTTTCATGCTAACAACTTTCATAAAAGTTGTTTCTCATCTCCCTAACCTTCATTTTCTTCCATAAAAAATCAGCTAAAAACATAATTTCTTTCATGGTAAGTCTCTAGACTTTCAACCATATCATAAATTAGTCCCCTCAATAGCTAGCTTAAGCTTTGGGGACTCCAAAAGTACAAAAATCTTTAAGAAAAACCTCAAAAATTACTTACTAGCAAGGGAGATAGCTTGGCTGAAAGTTTGAAACCCCAAAAGCTCTATTTCCTCTTCAATTTTTGGTAGAAAGAGATGAATGAATAGTGAAAGATGATAGTTTTTCTTTTCACCTTATTTTATTCATCTTTTCCCACCTAATTCTCCCAAATTTGACCAAAAATTAAATGCTCTTGTCTCCCTATACTACATGGCCGGCCAACACACCTTAATTGGCCTAATTGCACTTTAAAGACCTCAAATTAACATTCTATAGCTATTAGGTACCTCTACCTTATAAAATAGAACTTTCGTACTTTATGCGATTTAGTCCTTTTTTCGCAATTATGCAATCAATCATTAAATTAAGGTACCAAAATTCTCATGCAACTTTATAAACATGCTATAATGCATAAAATATTATCAAAATAAATTTCCTCACCCTCGGGTTAGTGGTCTCGAAACCACTATTCCGACTAGCTGAGAACCGGGCTGTTACAGTGTCATAGATAAGAGCATTGTGCTATTTGAATACTCACTAGGCATCCATCACTAACATTATATTTGGCCTTCAATACTTGCACCCAGTATGCTTGAGGCTTAGTGACAATGCTGAATCCCAATTTGTATAAAGACACTTATTCTAGATCAATAGTCATTGAATACTAAGTCCTTTATGTTTGTTAGGATGACACCATCTTTTCCAACTATTTCTTCCCCTATTTGTGGCTCCCCATATAAATTCACGTGCTAGTTTTTCAATCTCAAGACAGATTCTAATAGATAACAAATAAGTTTACATGAAATAGTTTAGGATGATAACAAAATTGATCTTGCTATGTAACTCTGCCAACTATATATAACAATATTTGTAACATCCTAGATTAGGGGTTATGCGTTTGTGCATAATTCATGAGTTAGTAGGTTTTGGCAGTGTTGGAAGTGTATTAAGGGTTTTTAGAATTTTAGGATGGAAGAAGAAAGCTTTGGAAAATTATTGGTTTTTAAGTAAAAAGGGGAGCTAGGTAAATGAGGCTTTAAAAGAAACTCCGTGTGAAGCATGACACAAGGAACCATGTGGTAAAATGGCATGTTTTATGAATGTGTTATGTGAATTCTAGAAATAAGGAAATGTTTGGAAATATATGGAAATGTATGGAAGTGTATGGAAATGTGTGGAAATGTGTGGAAATGTATGGAAATGTAAGGCAATGTAGGGAAGTGTAAGAAAATGTAAGGAAATGTAAGGAAATGTATGGAAATGTATGGAAATGTAAGGAAATGTAAGAAATGTGAGAAATGTATGGAAATGTAAGGAAATGCAAGGAAATGTAAGGAAATGTCTTGTCTTGGAAATGTAGGAAATGTCCTGAAAATGTAAAGGAATAAAGAGGAAAGTGAACATTTATGGAAACTAGGAAATGTAAGGAAATGATTCAAAATGGAAAGTGAACATTTCGAAACTTGGAAATGTAAGAAAATGGCAAATGTGAGTCGATCGAAAATTTTAGGAAACTTAGAAATGATGCCGAAATGTCAAATTTTAAAGTTCAAAATAGGAAATAAGGGCTAGAGGGCCTTAAAAGAAAAAGTTGGAGAAGTTTGACACACAATTAGGATTGGAAAAATGGCACAAAGGGTGTCACTTAGGGCCTATGGAAATGGCGCCATGTGCAAGAGCACATTGGGCTTGGGTTGAGTCACTTGGGAAGCAAATAAATAAGTTTAATTTTTGCTTCCATAAATTTGAGGTGGACGGCATGGGTTTCTAGAAAAGGAAGAGTTTTATTTGCATAAATATGTGAATAATAAGAGATAAATAAATGGGTTTTATTCACATAAATATGTGAATAATAAGAGATAAATAAAGGATTATTTTCTAAGGAGATAATTGAGAGATAATTGATGGATTAAAGGCTTTTATCTTTTAAATAAAAGAGATAATATTATCAAAAGAGGAGTGGTGGCCAAGTAAGGGACTCTTTGGTGATAACTTTGTCTATAAAAGGAAAGGAGGAGGGCTACTCCTCGCCTTACTTCTTTTCCTCTCTGCCAAAATTCTCCCAAAGCAAAACCCTCTCTGCCGAATTTTCATTAAGCAAAAATCCTCTCCTTCTCTTCTATTTCTTCTCCGTTTCTCTTTGTCAAGCCGAATCTTTGTGGATTCTAAGGAAGAGGGCAATCATCCACAACATAAAAAAGGGATCTTTCGGAAATCTAAGGATCTAAGGTAAGGATTATAATATAAATATTTGGTTAAAGATTATGATTCACGTTTTCAAAGTTAGATTTAATCTAACACGAAGTTATAGGATTTCGACAGATTATAAAGGAATCCTCTTGATTTGGAATCCCATCATAAGGTAAGTGATATTCGGCCAAGGCTAACTTGTTAAATATTTGGGATTATTTTTCCATTATTTCAAAAGCCAAAACTAATCTATAGAGAAATATAGTGGTTAGCCGATTTCAAGGGAGGAACACAAACCTTCTGGATTTGATTAGCAATCAAATCGGCAAAACAAGGTAAGTGGTAGTAAATTCTACTTCTAGTAGGATTTGGTTTTTTTAGAATAAAAGGGTCATTTATATGTTTTAATTAATGGCCGAATATAGGAGTGAAAGATTTAGACCAGTGGAGATCGCTCTTCTGAATTCACGGAATCTATTAAAGCAAAAAGGTGTGTACTCTTACTAACTTTCAATAAATTGCATGGCAATCATTAGATATGTAAATATGTAACAAAGATGTGAATGTGGCTAAGCACCACAAATGTGGTAAGGAGTACCAGTGCACGTTTCCTACTTATGATAGGATTGTGAATGTGATATATTTTGAACATGTGATTAGTAACATGAATGAAAATTTAGTATGTGAAATTTGTTATGAAATAATTGGGGCATTCGGGATATTTGTGGAGGAAGAAAGTGAAGGTGATGACTACGGTCTCACCAACGTAAAGTGGTGACTACGGTCACATAAAGTGAAAAGTGGTAACTTCGGTTACATCCAGTGAATACAGTGTCTAATGACACAACATAAGTGGGCAATGAGCACGTCGACTGCAGCGACTGCCTTCGATGGTGTGTAGCGGATGGAGGGTTGACTTAGTAGTCCCCACTACTGTATAAGGTTGGTACGGGTGGTGTGTAAGCGGATGGACAAATAGGCTTGGGTTTGGGTTGCATCATCTTTTATTTTGTATGAACATGAAATTGATATGACTTGTATGCTCGATTTGTTGAAAATTAGTCTCAGTGTACACATTGAGTCTGTGGACTCACCCCGTTTGGGAATTATTTTTCGTGATGAGCGGTAATGGACCGGGTCGGCAGGAGCTAAAGGTGGCCATGCATCACATGAAGGATTTAATTAGAAAGTGGACTTTATTAAATTTTAGTACTTTAGATTTTATTTTGGGTTTGAATGATGTAATAAGGCCATAAGGCCCAGTTGGATTTTCTTTATTTCTGTTTATTTTTATTTGGTTATGATACAATTTATTTTTGATTAAAGTTAAGTAAAATTATTTCTTTTAGAATAATAAACCCTAAAATTATTTTATCACCTTATTTAAGTTGGATTTTCAAAATTTATTAAATGGGTTCCAATTTAAGCCCAACCCAAAACGAATTTTTCTTAATTACACAAATTTTCTCTAAGTTAATCAGGACATTGAAAACCGGTTTACTTAAGGAACATACCAGATCCGGTTCAGGCTCGTGGGCCGGGTGTGGGGTGTTTCAATATTGCATTATACCTTTTAAGTTACCGTCACACTTTATCAGCAATAAATTGGTAGGTGTTTCTAGTGACCTTTTTATGTAGCTATGATATTCCCAAATAGGTTTCCAAGTCATCCATTTTTTGAAAATCTAGTACTTATATCTTATTTACTATTACTGGAAAAAAGTTCTTAGTCTTTTTGAGCATTCACCTTGTATCTAAAGATAAGCAAAACTGGTAGAAAATTATCTTGATCACTTATATACCGTAAAATGATACGTCAAATTAAGTCATTTTTTACACTTAATGAGTTTGAATTTAAGTATTTTATGGCTTTATTTAGTACTTTTTAGTAACTATTAGATTTTTAGAATTTAGTTTTTATGCATTTTGAGCACTTTTTAGGACCAAAATGGCAAAATCATGCCTTTAGAAATTTAATTGTTAACTTGAGTTGATACAGGAAGCGATGGAGGCCAAAACTTGAAGAAATGTTTCCCTTGTGGTCAAGGTCGTGACACCAGATCCCTGGTGTCGTGACACAAAAGCCTTCCATCGCCACGAGGACTTAAACTTCAAAATTTCACATTACAGGTAAGCTGTTGATGAAGTTGCGACATCAAGGGAGTGATGTCGGGACATCAACCTTTAGGATTGCGACATTGAGCCTTTAAGGTCATAACATTATGGGCAATCACCAGATTTGAGGAGTCCAAGTCATCCAAAGTTGCAAGTCGCGATATTAGGGATCATGGTCACAACATTGAAGCTGACAAACATCCCTAGGAGTAGATTTTTGAGGATGTTGCAACATCGAAACATGATAAGACAAAGTCTGCATGGGCAATTCTCAATCAGTTCAAACTTAAGTTAGCTGTTAAGTAGGGGCATTTTTGTTAGCTGTTAAGTAGGGGCATTTTTGTTCATTTTAGGTCATCATATGTCAGATTATTTAAGCTACTTTATGAAATGTTTTAAAGAAAGCTTTTTCATTAGAGTAATTCTTAGGGTTTATTTACTACTTATTTTATATATAGTTTTCTACACTTTTCTTTTAGCATTCAAAGGTACAAGGACCTTTTATATCCTTTGAGTTTTGCACCAAAGTTCAATAGATTTTTTTTTATTTATTTCTCAATCCAAACTTGCAATTGAATAATTGGGGCTGTGGATTTCATGTTTACGCTTCATTTCAAAGATCAAATCGAGGACTTCATCGTGATTTTTGAACATTTATAAACTCTAATATTTTTATGTGATTTAAGCTGTCGAAAACATTTTTAGATTTTGGTAAAAAACGGGGATTGACTTTAAAAAAAACGGAAATGGAGTCGCCACCAACCCCTTTTACTTAGGTGTGATTGGATCAATTTGTAAAACATTTTATTTCAAAACATTAATTTTGGCCCACGAAATACAAAAAAAATGGGTTCGGGATTCGGTTACGTATAAGGAAGGTTAGCACCCTCATATCGCCCAAAAATTAGTACCTAATCGATAAAATCATGTCCAAATGTTGAAAATTTTAAAATGTGATCCTTTTATTAGAAAGAAAATCAAGACTTATCCTTTTATTAGAAAGAAAATCAAGACTTACCTATTTCAAAAAATAAAATGTTATATCCAGTAAGTTAGGATATAACATCTCACGACTTCGAAGTTAGGCTGGCCTTTATTTATAGAAAATTCTTATCTCGAAACACAAAACATCATATCCAGTAAGTTAGGATACAACGTTTTGAATTTCAGAGAATAAGTTTTAATTTAGAAATTTATGAATTTCAATTTTGAAAGAAAAGGGATACTTAATATTTTAAGTTCAATGATAAAAATCGAAACCCAGTGAGTTAGGGTACAATTTTTCTCGAAGTCCCCAAATATTAGATATCAACGTATTTTTTTTAAACTATTTGAATAAAATACGTCAATTCAAAAGATGTTTTTATAAAACAATTGTTTGAGTAAGATATTAAGACATATATATATTTACATAACTATAAATTATACTAACAATAAATAATAAAAGAATAATATAACATAAATATATAAAGAACTATATTAAGCAATAATAACGATTAAAAGGATATAAATAAATAAACATGGTATAAAATGAATAGCAATAATTAAGATTTAAAATGAAACGAAAAGGGAAAGATATATTTGAACATTGAACAAAAAATAAAAGAATATGACGATTTTAAAAATGATTTAATATATATAATTTAAAGTAAAAAAAAAGAGTACTTATAACAAATACATAATTTAATAATTTAATATATATAAATGATTACATATAATAAAAAAATAATTAGTAAATAGTATATAATAATTTTAAATAAGAACATATATATAATACACTAATCATAAAAATTACATATGTAAATAAAATAGGTTATATAATATAAATAAATTTTATAAAACAAAATTTTAAAAATAATATATGATATAATATAATATTATATAATATAAAAATTAAAAAAGCATAATATAATAATTAATATATAAATCATAATATATAATAAAAATAATATTAAACCAAATAAAATAATAAATAATAAAGAATAATTTAATATGTATAAAGATAATACATAATATATATATATATATATATATATATATGAATTTTATACTATTAAAAAATTAATAAAATAATAAAAATAATAAAACATTTTAATATGATAAAAATAACATAGTATTAGAATAATTAAAAATAAAATAAAATAAAATAAAAACAAAGGAAAGAAGATTAAATAAAAATAAATATAAAAGGATTGAATTAAAACACGCGTCACATTATAGGGATCAATATGGCAATTATGCCAAATTTTTAAAACAACATCGTTCTGATTTTGGCCTTTAAGTGGCCCGAGGATTCAATTAAAATAAAAACAGTCTTTCAGGGCTAAATTAAAAAATAAAAAAAATTATTTGGACATAATTGTAAATTTTCAAAAATGCGGAAGGGCTTATAGGGCAATTAGACCCTTAAATAAAAACAAGCGGATCCTCCTTGGGTCGGGTCAACGCGCAGGTCATAGGCATTAAAATGACGTCATTTTGATGTTTATTTGCTTAAGCAAAAACGGCGTCGTTTTATACTGCTATATAAATTAATTTTCAGAGAAAAAAATCATTTACACCTAGTTTAAAAAAACAACCGAGTCCTTAAAAATTTCTCTCGGTCCTTTGGCCTTCGACCAGGACCCCAGCCCGATAGGCTACTGCTCGTCGCTGCATGCGCCACCGTATATGGCAGCCGGAGGCCAGCAGCTTCACCTTTTAAACACCAATTGAAAGGTAAAAATCCTTTCTATTTTTTATTACTAGGATATTTACTGTTTGCAGGAATCGAAAGAAAAAAAATAAAAATAAGAAGAACAACGTGAATAAGAAATAGGAAATCACCTTCTGTTTGGTGTTTTTTATTTCTGTAAATATTTTATATTTTGTGTATGTGTATATTGTCTGTATGTCTCTCTATTTTTCGTGTTTATTTTTGTATGCTCTTGTCTCTGTATCCTTGTGTTACAAATTTTATGGGGTTTTATAACCCAGAAAATAAAAAAGGAAACAAAGAAATTCCATTTTCGCTGCTGTTTCTTTCCTTTCTTGTAGGTAATCGACGAGGATCTTAGCGATGGTGCAGGGCTATCGTGCGTTGATGGTGGCGTGGCTTGCGTGGATTGCGGCGCGACTGGTGGCCTAGGTGCGAGGCTTGCGACGAAGGCTTGTAGCGCCTAGGGTTTCAGAAACCCTAGGCCACTGGAACTGTTTAAGTTTTTGGGCCCCTTTGGGCTGTGTAGATTTTGGGTTAGGGTCTGTTGCTAAGGGTGTTTTGGGCCAGGGTGTATTCGGGTAGGCTGCTTTAGGTATTGGGTCGGTGGTAATAGTTTTGGGCTTCAATGGGTTTGTAAAATGGACTGTAAAAACATTGGTTTTTATTATTTATTTATTTATTTGGTTTGTTTATTTTAAGCCCGAGCAAATTTGGCCAACTACAACTGCCCCTCTTTGCTCATTGTCGTGAAACGAGAATATAGCAAAGACTCTAAAAGGACCAATTTTGCCCGGTCTTGCCAAATCTTGACCTCTTGGCCCTCGTCTTCTTCAAATGACTCCAACTCCACTGTAACTTCAACGGTATTGAGACTTGCTTCAATCTGCTTCCTGTAACTTCAGGAATGCTAGATCTACTATTTTTCGATCTACTCCATTGTAAACTCTGGGAGATAAGGTCTGATGTTTTTGATCTGCTTCCTGCAACTTCAGGAATGCCAAATCTACTGCCTTCAATCTACTCCACTGCAACTTCAGGGAGACAAGGCTGAAAGTGTCTTTGATCTATTTCCTGCAACTTCAGGAAGATGAGATCTTCTGTCTTCAGTCTACTCCGCTGCAACTTCAGGGAAATAAGGCTGAAAGTGCCTTTGATTTGCTTCCTGCAACTCCAGGAATATGAGATCTTCTGTCTTCAGTCTACTCCGCTGCAACTTTAGGGAGATAAGGCTAAAAGTGCCTTTGATCTACTTCCTGCAACTTCAAGAAGATGAGATCTGCTGTCTTCAGTCTACTCCGCTACAACTTCAGGGAGATAAGATTGAAAGTGCCTTTGATTTGCTTCCTGCAACTTCAGGAAGATAAGATCTGCTATCTTCAGTCTACTCTGCTGCAACTTCAGGGAGGTAAGGCTGAAAGTGCCTTTGATCTGCTTCCTGCAACTTCAGGAATATGAGATCTTCTGTCTTCAGTTTACTCCGCTGCAACTTCAGGGAGATAAGGGTGAAAGTACCTTTGATCTGCTTCCTGCAACTTCAGGAAGATGAGATCTGCTGTCATTAGTCTACTCCGCTGCAACTTTAGGGATATAAGGTTGATGGCTAAAATCTGCTTCCCTGCTACCTCGGGAAGATAAGATTCGCCAAATTTGATCTGGTCCACTACTGCTTAGGCAGATAAGATCTGTAAATTCACCAATATTGCTACACCGTCCACTGAGGGACATGTCTTGTAGACTCGGTTCCATATGTTTATGTCACATGACCAAGATGCTATGATCAGAATGAATCAAATGCTTCTAGCTAAATGTGTTATGAGTGACATGAATACAACATGTCATGAAAATGATTCCTTTAAGGATTAGGATGTAATGATCGGAATGAATCAAATGCTCCTAATGAGATTTGCTATGATATATGAAAAACGTTATGAGTATGATTCCTACTCTAGGTATCATCACTCATTTGTTCTCTATTCTTATTCTTCTCGAAACATCAATCATGTTCTATTCAACAAGCTTGCCCCGCTGTAATTTCAAAGTCAATTCCGCTTGGATCTTGAGAACACAAGGCTTGTACCATCCTACCACAATGGGAATTGAAACTTTTTCGATCTGTCCTATCTGCAATTTTTAAGGTATAGGGTTTATTTTAAATTCAATCCATTCCACCACAATTCAGGGTTTCTTAGTTAGTCATACTATTCTCCGAATGTTAAGACCTGATGACATCACTTACTTCCATCACATCAACTCATTATTTTGTCCAATTATCATTTAGACAAAGAATTCAGAGAAATAGTCCCTATCTAGATTCTTCTTTCTCAAATATTTCTATGCATATGGAAATCCTAAACAATTGTCCTGTTTTGTGAAATTATTAGTTCGTCAATCATTATTTCAATGCAACACATTTATGAATAATGGTTAACAAACAAATTGATCTCAAAGAGCGTTAAATGAGTTATCAGAAATATAAAGAAAATTAACCGGAAATATATCTTTGAGAAGAAAAAGAATCCAAAGATATTAAAATGAATAGGACAAAGATCAGCTGCCCTAGATATCGCAGATTGAGCTTCTATATACAAACTTCATGAAGACTTTCTTGAGTTTAACATGTGTTTAGAAAACCCAAAGTACTTTGTTGATGCCCCGATATGCAACATACTTCATTTCTTGTTGAATCAAGTAGAGCAAGACGTCCATTCAAAATTTGAGTTGCCCTTTTCAGGTTTTCAACTCAAAACCCCTTTGGTCTCAAAGCGCCCTTTGTGGGTTTTCGCCTTGGCCTCTCCTTTTTTTTTTAGAAACTCAAAGCACCCTTTGCGGGTTTTCACTTTAGCCTCTTCTCATTTTCAAGCAAAATACTTTTTGACTGAGTCTGAGTTTACGGGATTAGGTAAGCTTTTCCCATCCATTTCGGTCAAGATTAGTGCTCCTCCAGAGAAAACCTTCTTCACCATATATGGTCCTTCCCAATTTTGCATCCATTTTCCTCTGAAATCCTTTTGTATGGGAAGAATTTTTTTTAGTACAAGGTCCCCCTCATGAAACTCTCTTGGGCGAACTTTTTTATCGTAGGCTTGTATCATTCGTTTTTGGTACATCTGACCGTGACGAATAGCCCTTAGCCTCTTTTCTTCAATTAAGTTCAATTGATCATACTGAGCTTGGATCAATTCAGCCTCATCTAGTTTTATTTCTGACAAAACTTGAAGAGAGGGTATTTCCACTTCAATCGGTAGAACTGCCTCCATTCTATAAACCAACGAAAAAGGCGTTGCTCCAGTAAAGGTTCTGACGGACGTTCGATAAGCATAGAGTGCAAACGGTAGTTTCTCATGCCAATCCTTATAAATCTCAGTCATCTTTCCTACTATCTTCTTGATGTTTTTGTTAGCCACTTCCACTGCCCCATTCATTTTTGGATGATACGAAAACGAGTTGTGGTGCTTGATCCCAAATTGACTAAAAATTCCTGCTATCGTGCTGTTGTTCAAATTCAGCGCGTTGTCTGATATGATCCTCTCAGGCATTCTATATCGACAAATGATCTCCTTCTTCAAGAACCGACTAACTGCTGACTTAGTGACGCTAGCATATGAAGCAACCTCTACCCATTTCGTGAAGTAGTCAATTACCACAAAGATGAATCAATGCCCATTCGAAGCTTTTGGTGAGATCTGTCCAATAACATCCATGCCTCACATGGAAAATGGCCATGGGGAAGTCATAACGTGCAAAGGTGACAGAGGCATATTAATTTTATCTCTGTAAATCTGGCATTTATGACATCTTTTAGCATAATTGATACAATCTCCTTCCATGGTGGACCAATAATATCCAAATCTCATTATCTGTCTAGCCATTGTGAATCCATTAGCTTGTGTTCCACAAACGCCCTCATGAACTTCCTCTAGGATTTTCCTAGCTTCTACAGCATCAACGCATCTCAACAATACTTGATCTTTTCTCTTCTTATACAAGATGTCTCCATCCATAACATAGTCAGAGGCCATTCTTCTTAATGTCCTCTTCTCATTCTCAGTTGCATGCTCTGGGTATTCACGACTTTTTACGTATCGCAATACATCCTGATACCAAGGGTGATCATCTTTTTCCTCCTCTTCCATATTATAACAATGAGTTGGAGCTTCGAAGATACTCATCTGAATAGGTCTCATATCCTCTAGTCTGTTTATTTTGATCATAGAAGCCAAGGTTGCCAAAGCATCCGCCATCTGGTTTTCATCACGTGGGAGATAATTAAAAGTGATGTCATCGAACTCCTCAATCAATCCTAAAACTATTTTTTGGTAATCAATTAGTTTGGGATCTCTTGTCTCTCACTCTCCTTTAAGCTGGTAGATTACTAAAGTAGAATCTCCATATACTTCTAGTTCTCTGATCTTACGCTCTACAGCTGCTCGAATTCCCATGATGCATGCTTTATACTCCGCCATGTTATTAGTGCAATCAAAATCCAATTTGCATGTGAATGGGTAATGATCACCACTAGGGGATACCAAGATTGCCCCAATTCTAATTCTCACAGAATTCGACACTTCATCAAAGTTTAGCTTCCACAGACATCCTTTAGTGTTTGCCACATACATCAGCTCTTCATTGGAGAAATCAAAGCTCAAAGGTTCATAATCCTCTAAAGCTCTGCTATCCAGAAATTCTGCTACTACGCATCCTTTTATAGCCTTTTGGTTCACATAAACTATATCAAATTCAGACAGCAAAATCTGCCACCTTGCCATCCTTCCATTCAAAGTAGTTGACTCCATCATATACTTTAGCGGATCAAGCTTCAAAATCAACCAGGTTGTATGATATAGCATGTACTGCCTCAACCTTCGAGTTGTCCAAATCAAGGAGCAACACAATTTCTCAATCGACGAATATCTCATTTCACAATCAGTGAACTTTTTACTAAGATAGTATATCGCCCTTTCTTTTCTTCCTGACTCATCGTGTTGACCAAGCACACATCCCATGGAGTTATTAAATACTGACAAATACAGTATCAATGGTCTATCTAGATTAGGTGGATATAGTACTGGTGCATTTGATAGATATTGTTTGACTTTGTCAAAAGCTCTCTGGCATTCATCGTCCCATACACATTGGTTGTGTTTCTTGAGAAGACGAAATATGGGATCACATTTCTCAGTTAATTTTGAAATAAACCGAGCAATGTAATTTAACCTTCCAAGAAAATCTCAAACTTCCTTCTGAGTGCGCGGTGGAGGCAATTCTTGTATAGCTTTGACCTTATTTGAGTCAACTTCAACTCCTCTCTTACTGACCACGAAACCCAGTAACTTCCCTAACCGAGCTCCAAAAGTACACTTTGTCGGGTTAAGTTTTAATTGAAATTTTCTTAATCTCAAAAACAACTTCTTTAAAATTTCAATGTGTTCCTTTTCTGTTCAAGATTTGGCAATCATGTCATTAACATATACTTCAATCTCTTTGTGCATCATGTCGTGGAGCAATGTTACCATGGCCCTTTGATATGTTGCCCCGGCATTCTTTAGTCCAAATGGCATTACCTTATAACAAAAGGTATCCCACAGCGTTATGAAGGTAGTTTTCTCCATATCTTTAGAGTGCATCTTGATCTATTGTATCCTGAAAAGCTTTCCATGAAGGAAAACAATGAATATCCCGCCATATTATCCACCAATGTATCAATATGAGCTAAAGGGAAATTGTCTTTTGGGCTGGCCTTATTTAAGTCCCTATAGTCTACGCACATCCGAATCTTTCCATCTTTCTTCGGGACAGGAACAATGTTGGCAACCCACTTTAAGTACTTGACCACTTGTAGAAAACCAGCATCAAACTGTCTCTTGACTTCCTCCTTTATTTTCAACACCACGTCAGGCCTCATTCTTCGTAGCTTTTGCTGAACTGGCTTGCTCTCTTCTCTTATAGGAAGGCGATGCACCACAGTATCAGTGCTTAGTCCAGGCATATCTTGGTATGACCATGTAAAGACGTCCTTAAATTTCCGTAGCAACTCAACAAGATCTTGTTTTGTCTCCTTGGCTATGCGCGTTCCAATTTTCACAACTTTTCCTTCCTCTAAGGCTATGTTTTCTACCTCCTCTTCATGGGGTAAAATTTGTTTATCCTCTTGCTTTACCATTATTAACAAATCTAGAGATAAATCACAATATCGGTCACTTTCAAAATTCTGAGATTCCTCTAAACACATGTCTTGCTCAAAGTGGACCTCTGGTTCTGTAGTATCATTTATCACATCATTGATATCTAGGGACCTGTGATGGGCACCAAAGAATGTACAAAGAACAAATGAATTCGATGATAACTATTCACATGATGAGAAATAAAAAAAAATTTGGAATGAAATTAGAAAGGCAAAAGAATAAAACAAATGAAAGAATATTTGCTAGAATTGGTCATTAAAGATGTATTTTATTGAAACAAAATATCTGAACATGAGCCTATTTCACAAAAGAAATCTTATTGTTCCTAGGCTAAAAACAACAAGAGTGTTCTGAATATTACTCTGTATAATCTCTAAAAACTACATGAAGTTCCTCTGCAGTCCAATTGTTCAAAACGCTTCCAGGTTTATAAGGGCAAAAGCCGAACAAGTTTCTTTGCTCAACTTCTTCCCCGTGTATAGCATTGATGTGAGGACTCTCCAATAACCCTCTTTCAGGGTGAATTATCCCTCCGAATACAAAAGTCTGAGATATGTGGGGGAATATCATCGATTCCCACTAGACTTCGTCCTCATTCAACCGTACTCTTCTTCTTTCCTACTTCTTTTCTATTTCTCTCTTCTTTTGTTTAGCTTCTAGCCTGAAACCCAAGCCAAAACGTTTTGTCTTCTCTTTTAGCTTTGGCACTTGAACTTTCCCTTGGAGATGTTTGCCTAGTCTTTTTCTTGGTAGGGCTCCCTTCCCTACCATCACTTGTAGGCCCATCCTCGTGGTCCTGGATATCTTGGGCACTTGAACCTCATTCCTCTCCGAGATAAATGTCGCATTCACGAACTCTAAAGATCAGAAAGAACATTCAGTTGCTTCATTATTTGACTCTAAATATGGTGCGTCATTGGTAACAGTGGCTATGATGTCCTCCTCTACGTTTATGATAACTAGCCGACCTTCTGTCACCAACTTCAATTTTTGGTACAGCGATGAGGGCACTGCTCCTGCCGAATGAATCCAGGGCCTTCCCAGCAAGCAATTATATGAGGGCTTGATATCCATCACCAGAAATCCATTTCATATGTGTTTGGCCTAATTTGTAATGGTATACCGATTCTTCCCATCACTCTTCTCTCGGTGCCATCAAATGCTCTCACAATGTTCTGGCATGTCTTCATGTGAGAACTGTCTATCGGCAACCTCTTTAGTGTTGACAACGGTAAGACATTCAAGGCTAATCCATTATCGATTAGCACACTCAGTAAAGTATATCCTTTACAACGAGTAGTGATGTGTAGGGCCTTAATTGATCCTATACCCTCAGGTGAAATTTCATCGTCACTGAAGGAAATTAAGTTATCAGCACTTATGTTACTAACTAATCGGTCAAGTTTATTGACAGATATATCTTTAGTAACATAAATCTCGTTTAGCACTTTCATCAAAGCCTCACGATGTACTTTTGAACTTAAGAGTAAGGTTAGCATCGATATACGAGCCGGTTGCTTGTGCAGCTGCTCTACCACGCTGTATTCACTGTGCTTTAAGAATTTTAAAAATTCTTTAGCCTCTTCCTCCTTCACAGGTTCGTTGATAAGGGCGCCTGGTCCTTTCTCTAGTTTAACTGTCATAGTCTTTGATTTCACTGGTTCTACTCTTGAATTGTAACGTTCCCCACTACGTGTGTAGGACCCTTCATTTTGGATCTTCTCGAAAGTGCCAACTGATATTTCCACTCCTGGTATTGTCACATTGTAGTTGTAATTCCAAGGTACTATGTTGTTATCCTTGTAAGGAAAGGAAACAGGTTTTTGGATTACGACTTTAGGCGTGATTTGTGCACTGCCTTTTGTGTTTCTCGGTCGGGAAATGGTGATCCTTGGATAATTGACTTTCTAATTTGTCAACTCTCCTTCGGTTGCATGTATGTTTCCTCCCTCCAAGCCTTCTTCGTAAAACTCCAGCTCCTTATTGTCCATGAGGCTTTGTACCAATAGTCTGAACTCAGCATATTCCTGGATCTCATGTCTTTCAGCTTTGTGGAACTCACAGTAGTTCCTTGGTCCTTCACATCTTTTCAAAGAATCGGATAATATCATTCCTCTTCTTACCATTTCTTTCCACACCATTCTCAATGGAGTTTTCATCTCTGAGATATCTCCCTTTGTCCTTCTCACAACATTCTCTCCAATCGCATTTATCCCCTTATCTCCATGGTTAGGTAATGGGTTCTCTGCACTAGGTGTATCATCAAACTTGACAATCTCCATCTTGATGAGCTTCTCAACTGCCTTTTTGAAGGCAGTGCAGTTTTTTATCGAATCTCTCGCTATTCCCGCGTGGTAATCACATTGAGCATTGGAGTCATACCATTTAAAATATGGGGGTTGTAACGGCTGTAGATAAATTGGGGACACTACGTACGCGTCGAATAAACTTTGATATAGCTCCTTATACGTCATTGGGATTGGCATAAATTGGAGCGTTTCAGAATTTTGCCTTGGGCCTGATTCTTGTCTTGTCGGCCCTTGTTGCCTAGTAGTAACTATCGGTTGGCTAACAGTGATTGCCTTCGAGTACCCTTATTGTATATACTCGTATTATTCACCTCATTGTCTTTTTTCTTAGGAGCAGACCTTCTAATGGTTTCTTCTGCTTCAATCTTACCACCCCTTATGGCATTTTCTATCATTTCCCCTGCCATTACTATATCCGCGAAGGTTTTAGTGGTGATTCCCATCATATGGGAGATAAAAGGTGCCTTTAAAGTGTTGATAAATAGCATGCTAGTTTGCTTCTTTAAGAGAGGTGGTTGAACTTGCATGGCAACTTCCCTTCATCTTTGAGCGTATTGCCTGAAGCTTTCATTCGATTTCTTTTCCATGTTTTGCAACATGATTATATCAGGCGTCATGTCTGTAACATGATTGTATTACTTCATGAAAGTTTGGGCTAAGTCTCTCCAGGAGCTAATATTAGCGCAACTGAGTTGATTGTACCACCTGGATGCTGCCCCCACTAAACTGTCTTGGAAATAATCAATTAAAAGTTGATCATTGTTCACGTAACCGGTCATGCGTCTACAGAACATAGTGATGTGGGCTTCAGGGCAACTAGTCCCATTGTACTTTTCAAATTCTAACATCTTGAATTTATGAGGAAGCACCAGATCTGGGACCAAACTCAAGTCCTTTGCGTCAATACCATGTGATGATCGGCATTTTCCAAAGCCTTGAATTTTTCTTCCAACCATTTACGGTAATCTTCCAACTGTCTTGAAGATTCAGTTCTGATCCCCTCTCTCTGCTATGTCTAGGTCAGGGATAACAGGATTAGCAGAGTTATCCCATGGGTTGGATCCTGTGCCAACTTGAAAATTCATGGGCACTCTAGTGTCAGCTTGCCTGTGCTGAGGCCTAATTGTGACAGGTGGCCTTCTGGGGTATTCCTCAGGTTGTGTTTTCACGTGTGGTGGAGTGAATCCCCTAGGAAAATCTTTATTGTCTTCAGTGTTAACTATGGGACCCTTTCCTTTGTCCATTGCCCCACTCAGCATCTGGGCCATTTGAGTCATCATGTTCCTTTGAGCCTCCAACATTTGGTCCCTTATCTCTTGTTGGAGTTTTTCCATTTGCTTTTGCATCTGGTTTTGCATGTCCCTTTGGAATTGTTCCAGTCTTTGATCCATTTTCTTTGATTTAGCACGTGTATCGTAAGTGTAACACCCCTTACCCGTATTCGAGCCGGAACAGGGTTCGAGGCATTATATAGTTAAACTTGCTTAAACTTTTAGAATAAGGTTATCAAATTTCGTTTAACCTCGTCACTCACACATACTCGGCCTAAGAGGCCCCCAAACATACTTCCGAGAAGTATCGGAATCTTTCTGGGAACTTTCACGAGTTAGAGAAACCTTTTAACAAAATAGGGGTCACACGCCCGTATAGGCTTAGGGACACGCCTGTGTACCCCTAAGGCATGCCCGTGTCTCCCACCCGTGGTTGACACTAACTAATTTCACACGGCCTTGACACGCCCATGCCTTCCAACCGTGGTCGATTCTGACTAAAGTTACACGGCCTTGACACGCCCGTGTCTACCAACCGTGGTCGATTCTAATTCTAAGTGCAAGGTATAGGCTTCACACGGCCTGGGCACACGCCCATGTGCTAGCCGTGGCTCTCACACGATCTAGACACACGCCTGTGTGTCTACCTATATGGGCAATTAATAGGCCATTGTCACTTAGAGTGAGCACATACATACCTCCTCGCCACAAGCAAATCTAAGAGTTCATTTTAACTTACAAGATAATTAAAAGGGGCACACATTTCATGAATTACATCTTCATTAAACAAAAGAGTTTGCCAAGTATTTGCCTAACTCAATAGGCCATCTACAACATGCCTTTTACAAACTTACATAGTCAACACTTTGACTGACAATTTCAGCTTAACAAAATACTTGAACCCTATACATGCCATACTCAAAACAAGTCTAAAATTGTTATACCAAAGTGCTGTCAATAGTGTGATTTGCGAACTCCTACATCCACGATCCTTGAGTTACCTTGGCAATATTATAAGGAAAAAGAACAATAAAAGGGGTAAGCATAAAGCTTAGTAAGTTTGCATGGAAATAATTAACAACAATAAGCTCATAAAATAATCCACCCACGGTATTAGCTAACCATACTCGAGTCAAGGCTTCTTGACAATACTTATTTACAATTGCCCTTATCTAGCACATATCGTGCCACATATCGCATCCGATTCTTCATGACTCGCTCACGAGTACCTGTATTCACTCGTTCACATGACTTAAATATCATTTACATCTCTACTTCTAATTTCATCTACTTATCCCACAATTCTTAAGGGATAGTAAAAAATGTGTGTTTATCGTTACTACTATAAGTATAAAGCCAATGCCACATCTTCGGGGTGGTCTTACATTGAGTCACCTCTAACCGCCAATGCCATATCCCGGATATGGTCTTATAAGTGATTACCTCTAAATGCCAATGCCATATCCCGGATATGGTCTTATATGGGATTTCCTATCATGTACCGATGCGATATTCCAAATATTGTCTTATACGCTTTTCATATTCATTACCAAAGCCATATCCCGGACATGGTCTTATACAAAATTTCCACTCGATGCCGAGGCCATGTCCCGCACATGGTCTTACACGGGACCTTATATATTTCATAATCTCAATTATAACATTTTTAGAATCAATATGGCCCGTTAGGACTTCAACATCTCATTCACATTAACTATTCAAATTAGTAGTGCATTACACCTTAATATAATGTTAAACATTCCTCAACATACTAACATTAATGTTGCTTAAATTGCATACAAACTTACCTTGATATCAAAATGAGCTAACTTTTCGATCTAGTCCGAGACCTTGTTCTTTCCCCGATCGAGGCGGGTCCTCGGTTCTTCTTGCTTTGAGAAGAGATGAGTGTGCTGAAATTTTTGAAGCTTTCTGCCCCCTATTTGCTACAAATTTTTGGTGGAAGAGAAAAGGAGAAAAGATGATATATTTTCTCTCCTTATTTTATTAATACAAGTCAAATAAGTCACCAACTATCACCAACTTTGACCAACATTGTCCATCTTTGTCTCCTATGGCCGGCCATGCTAAATTTGGGGGTCTAATTGCCTTTTAAAGACCTCCAATTAACAATCTATGACTATTTGGTACTTTTAGCTTATAGAATAGAACTTTCGCACTTTATGCGATTTAGTCTTTTTTCGTGATTAAACATGAAATTGCTAAAATTAAAGCACCAAAATTTTCACGCACATGGTCTATCATATTCTAACTCATAATATAACATGAAAATAAATTTCTCAAATCTCGTATTAATGATCCTGAGATCACTATTCTCACTAGCCCCTAAATCAGGCTGTTACAGTAAGGGTGTTCAGCTTTCAAATTTTCCTTCTCTTTCTGTGTGTGTGTGTGTGTGTGTGTGTGTGTGTGTGTGTGTGTGTGATAATTTCTACTAATTAGGCCTCTCTATGGACTTAAATGCATATGATATGATTTAATGCAAACGCATGAATGCAAAGAGGCATCGATTCTGATTCAACTTCATTTTAGAAAACTTTATTAGAAAACAAAATCCTTTACACAAAATGGATCACAAATATACTTTCGCCCTAAGGCCCAAAGTTCTGATTTTCCTAAACAACAAAGCTAACTCTTGGCTACGATCTGACTGTAGCTCATACTTTATGCTCAATGTATCAGCCTGTGCTGCCAAAGTGTGTAGGTGATCAGCTACCTCTTGAATCTGGACTATTGCTTCACCCATGAGATAATCCCGACTTTTAACTTGATCATGAGAATGGTGAAGCTCCTCCTTCCAACGTCCTTATCTTGTTTCAAAAAGCTCGATCCGAAGTTCACAACTGTGCAATGCTGATTCTAACTCTTCAATCTTACCCTTCATTTCCTCAATCTTGTTCAGACTTGACTTTAGCTCGATCGTAGAATTACAGCTTCGATGGTGATGAAGAGACCATCCAAGTTCAGCCACTCTAGCTTTTAATTCTTCCTTTTCACTTCGATTTTCTGACAAACTCTTCTCTAGGGCCTCATTTTGCGCTTGCATTTCTTGAGATTTCCTCTTCCAATAGTCAGCTTTGGCCTTTTCTTCCTGGACCTCTTGTTGCCATTGTTCCGAAGTCTTCCCCAATTCGGCATTCTTCATCGATAGACGTATCTTCTTATATTCAGTCTTGAAGCTATCTCGATCTTCCTCAATCTTCCTTTTCTCCTTTCTTATCTTTTCAGTCTCTAGTTTCTGAACATCCACGTTTAAGCTTAGATACAGTTTTCCTCTTCCAACTTCTCTATTTTCTTTCTGAGCTTTGAATTCCTTCTTTCGAAATCATGTTTTATCATCTCCAATTCCGATGGGACCACTTGTAAAAATTCTTCGATCAATCGAGCGTCTTCTGGACTTGGCACAGGGATATTGTCATTGACTCTCCTACTCCACCATCCACTATATTCTGGGGTCGTCATTGGGCTTACATCCACTCTCTTCATGCGGTGGGTCTGATTCCAAGCACTAGAAATCTGCTTAACCCTCTACTTGTAGCTATCCCCTTTACACAAAAACTCACTTTGAGCTAATCTGTGTGTAGCCAGTACAAACTGCCTCAATCTGAATTGCCTCAATACAAGCAAAGATGCATATCCAATGGCTCCCCAAATTTCAAGTAGTGGGACCCAATCAGAACTCTCACACCGATACAGAACTTCATTAGGAACCATCCAGGGAGCTCTTCACTCAACAACTTCTTCTCGGAGATTTCGTAGAAGCGCTATCCAATTTTCTTCAGATATGTCGTCTCTCTTTAGGGTAGCCACTATCTCTTTTAATAGTGAGTAATTTTCTGAGAAGACCCGATAAGAAACCTTGTCCACTCTCTAAAAGTGACTATGGAACCAAGCCAACAACAACTATGCACATCCTATAAATCTGCCTTCCCTAGTTCTCCTACATGCACTCAATGATCGAAATGTTTCTGACAATATCGCAGGAACAGGTGTGACTTGTTTGTCAAGTCGATTAAAAAGATCTGAGACGACCTCATCCACGTATCCCAATACCTTAAGGAAGATCACTAATCCATATATACTCAAAGCAAATACATCGACTTTCTTTTTCATATCAGGATGCTCTAAAATCAAATCCTTCAAAATTTTCCATGAGATGCACTTATACTCACCTTTTTGTTTGATTCTGGCTGTGACCCACTGTTCACTCATCCCTGTAATACTCATCAGTTTCCTCACAAAGGTTGGAACATTAGGAGCCCTCGAGTAAGCTTTATCAACTTAAATCTTGGGACATCGCAATAGAGATGTATACTCCTCCACCATAGGCACCAAATTAACTCTTCCGAAAGTAAAGCAACTATACGTAGAGTTCCAATATTGGGAGATGGCTCAAAACAAATGTTCATCTACCTTAATATCCAACAGGTACGGTAAATCCCCATAGCTGCAATTAAACAAATGCTTGCTCTCTTAATTCCTGAAGATTGTTCTGTGTCACACTGATGCGAGTATAGTTCCATAACTCTGATTTGTACCCTTCTGCTAGACTATCTCCTTTTCCTAACTGTATTTGCTCTGACCACCTACGGACGGCTGCATTGTCCTCCACTTTATCAGGGAATTTGTTCTCCATAACCAGCTTTCTAATTTAGAAACTAACTGTGAATTGATACCTCTTTAAAATATGAAATGACATGCAACAAAACAAAACACAATCAATTAGTAACATGAAGTAAAATATAAAGCAAATAATCAATCGCATTTCTGGGTAATTGCTAAGGTTTGGTATAGTTCTATCTAGGGTAAGCACTTAGGTTTTCTATATGTGGTTTAGCTCTAAAGTTGAGGTACCTGAACCAGCAGATTCCTCGATCCTCACCCATTATAAGTTCATATGGACCGAGTTCAGTTTAGGAGAATACATTTCCCTATGGCTGCACGGAGATGAAAATCTCACAAAGACATAGGTACGGATGTATCCCGAAAGCGATTCACTATCCTGCACGGAGGTGAAAACCTCACGAAGGAGTAGCTTCTTGCTCCCACTTAAGGGTGCGACCACAACGGCCATGCAATGCAATGCAGAGATATTTTATAAAAATAGAACCACATGCAATAAAAAGGATCATAATTTTTAAACCAATTTTTTAAATTCCAACATAAGGACATGAATTTATCGATTTTACGGCTTGACTCTCTTATTAATCCCCAGCGGAGTCCCAAGCTATCGAAACCATTTTTAGATTTTGGTAAAAAATGGGGATCGACTTTAAAAAAAACGGAAATGGAGTCGCCACCAACCCCTTTTACTTAGGTGTGATTGGATCACTTTGTAAAACATTTTATTTCGAAACATTGATTTTGGCCCACGAAATACAAAAAAATGGGTTCGGGAGTCGGTTACGTATGAGGAAGGGTTAGCACCCTCATATCGCCCAAAAATTGGTACCTAATCGATAAAATCATGTCCAAATGTTGAAAATTTTAAAATATGATCCTTTTATTAGAAAGAAAACCAAGACTTACCTATTTCAAAGAAATAAAATGTTATATCCAGTAAGTTAGGATATAACATCTCATGACTTCGAAGTTAGGCTCGCCTTTATTTGTAGAAAATTCTTATCTCGAAACACAAAACATCATATCCAGTAAGTTAGGATACAACGTTTTGATTTTCAGAGAATAAGTTTTAATTTAGAAATTTATGAATTTCAATTTTGAAAGAAAAGGGATACTTATTATTTTAAGTTCAACGATAAAAATCGAAACCCAGTGAGTTAGGGCACAATTTTTCTCGAAGTCCTCAAATATTAGATATCACCGTATTTTTTTTAAAACTGTTTGAATAAAATACGTCAATTCAAAAGACGTTTTTATAAAACAATGGTTTGAGTAAGATATTAAGACATATATATATTTATATAACTATAAATTATACTAACAATAAATAATAAAAGAATAATATAACATAAATATATAAAGAACTATATTAAGCAATAATAACGATTAAAAGGATATAAATAAATAAATAGGGGATAAAATGAATAGCAATAATTAAGATTTAAAATGAAACGAAAAGGAAAAGATATATTTGAACATTGAATAAAAAATAAAAGAATATGACGATTTTAAAAATGATTTAATATATATATAATTTAAAGTAAAAAAGAGTACTTATAACAAATACATAATTTAATGATTTAATATATATAAATGATTATATATAATAAAAAATAATTAGTAAATAGTATATAATAATTTTAAATAAAAACATATATATAATACACTAATCATAAAAATTATACATGTAAATAAAATAGGTTATATAATATAAATAAATTTTATAAAACAAAATTTTAAAAATAATATATGATATAATATAATATTATATAATATAAAAATTAAAAAGCATAATATAATAATTAATATATAAATCATAATATATAATAAAAATAATATTAAACCAAATAAAATAATAAATAATAATTTAATATGTATAAAGATAATACATAAATTATATTCATATATATATGAATTTTATACTATTAAAAAATTAATAAAATAATAAAAACAATAAAAGATTTTAATATGATAAAAATAACATAGTATTAGAATAATTAAAAATAAAATAAAATAATAAAAAAAACAAAGGAAAGAAGATTAAATAAAAATAAATATAAAAGGATTGAATTAAAACACGTGTCACATTATATGGATCAATATGGCAATTATGCCAAATTTTTAAAACGACATCGTTCTGATTTTGGCCTTTAAGTGGCCCGAGGATTCAACTGAAATAAAAATAGTCTTCTAGGGCTAAATTAAAAAAATAAAAATAACTATTCGGACATAATTGTAAATTTTCAAAAATGCGGAAGGGCTTATAGGGCAATTAGACCCTTAAATAAAAACACGCGGATCCTCCCCGAGTCGGGTCAACGCGCGAGTCACAGGCCTTAAAACGATGTCGTTTTGATGCTTATTGGCTTAAGCAAAAACGGCGTCGTTTTATACTGCTATATAAATTAATTTTCAGAGAAAAAAATCATTTACACCTAGTTTAAAAAAAAAAAACAACCGAGTCCTTAAAAATTTCTCTCGGTCCTTTGGCCTTTGACCAAGACCCCAGCCCGATAGGCCACTGCTCGTCGCTGCACGCGTCACCGCATATGGCGGCCGGAGGCCAGTAGCTTCACCTTTTAAACACCGATCGAAAGGTAAAAATCCTTTCTATTTCTTATTACTAGGATATTTACTGTTTGCAGGAATCGAAAGAAAAAAAATAAAAATAAGAAGAACAACGCAAATAAGAAATAGGAAATCACTTTCTGTTTGGTGTTTTTTATTTCTGTAAATATTTTGTATTTTGTGTATGTGTATACTATCTGTATGTCTCTCTATTTTTTCGTATGTATTTTTGTATGCTCTTGTCTCTGTATCCTTGTGTTACAAATTTTATGGGGTTTTATAACCCAGAAAGGAAACAAAGAAATTGCATTTTCGCTGCTGTTTCTTTCCTTTCTTGCAGGTAACCGACGAGGATCTCGGCAATGGTGCGGGGCTGTCATGCGTTGATGGTGGCGTGGCTTGCGTGGATTGCGGTGCGACTGGTGGCTTGGGTGCGAGGCTTGTGACGAAGGCTTGCGGCGCTTAGGGTTTCAGAAACCTAGGCCACTGGAACTGTTTAAGTTTTTGGGCCCTTTTGGGCTGTGTAGATTTTGGGTTAGGGTCTGTTGCTGAGGGTGTTTTGGGCCAGGGTGTATTCGGGTAGGCTGTTTTAGGTATTGGGTCGGTGGTAATAGTTTTGGGCTTCAATGGCTTTGTAAAATGGACTGTAAAAACATTGGTTTTTTATTTATTTATTATTTATTTATTTATTTGGTTTGTTTATTTTAAGCTCGTGCAAATTGGGCCAACTACATAAGTATTTAAATTAATATGAAATTGAATGGGTTTTATTTGTTGAATATGGGTATGAACTAATTTTCTATTATAGTTGTTAATTGAAATGGTAATTAATTAATCTAAGGTTTAGTGACTAAATTGAATAAAATTAAAAACTTAGAATTTATGACTCTAGGTGAATAATTAGATAAGTTAGATTGAAAGGAGACCTTATCGAGTATATATTCAATTGTTCCTATTTAGTCTAAGTGATATCGAGAGATTAATTAGTAATTGAAAGGTAAAATTAAACCAATTAGAAAATTTATCAATTTAGCTCCCTAATTTGAGAATTGGTTATTAACACAGGCATTAATCAACTATTACATTATTCTTTGATTATTTCAATTATAATTTTGGTACATTTAAATTTCGGTCATTTATTTAATAAATTAAAGTAATTCGACAATTTCATGGTTTGCAGTACTATGCTTTTTAGATATTAGCTAGCTAGACGTTTTAGTTGCATTAGAGGTGTTCATGGGCCGGGCCGGGTCCAAAAAATGGGCCTAAATTTTTTCCAAGCTCGACCCATATAAAAATGCTAAAACTCGGGCCCAGCTCGGCCCGCTCGTATTAAAATTTTATATTATTTTATATAATTTTTAAATATATATAATACGTCAAAAATATTAAAAAATCAAAATAAATATTTCCTAACAAATTAAAAATAAATTTTAAAAAAAATATATAGACTTAAATAACACTAAGATAGATGTAACTTAACAAGCAAATACCTTTAAAATAATAATAAAATTAACAAATGCCTTTAAAATAATAACAAAATTAACAATAAAATAAGTTTTATACAGTATTCAATCAATAACAACAAAATAGTAACAACATAATAGTAATATGGTAGCAAAATAGGGAGAAAACAGCAAGAAAACAACATTCAAAAATAAAAATAAAAAAGAGCAGATTTTTTTGTCATTTAGTGAATTCGGGCCGGGCCCGGGCCAAAAATACCTTACTCGAGGCCCGGCCCATTTTTTAAACGGGCCTTATTTTTTGTCCAAGCCTATGTTTTGGGCTTATATTTTTGCCCAAACCCTCCCAAATTTCGGTCGGACCTTCGGCCGGCCCGGCCCATGAACACCTCTAAGTTGCATGCTTTATTTTTGTTAATTCATCATATCACTCAATCTCTTTTGGGTTCAATCTTTGTAATACTTAGTGTTCCATTGAAACACGTAAATATTACAATTAGACATGTGACACTTGTAGAATATCGTATTTTATCTTATTTGTTTACAATTTTCTCTGCTCGATGTACGTATGCCGAAACACAATCAATCACCTCAGCTTTGGTCAGGATACGTTTTAATGGAAAGGATTAAATCATCTACAAAGAACAAATATGAGATATTTGATCCATGTTTCCCAAGCTTTATAGGTCTCCACTTCTTTCTTCGAATTATATTAATAATCAAATGTCTAAGTTATTCCATGCCAATGACAAATAAATAAGGAGATGAAGGATCTCTTTATAGAATACCTTCGGTTGAAAAAAAATATCCGTAAGTTGTCCATTCCACAAGATTTGGAAGACGATGATATGTAGTTCATAATTAACATCACGAGTCTCGAGGACTGTAACACCCCTCACCCGTCTTTATCATCAAAATTAGATTACAGGATGCTACAGTAAATAACAGCACATGAATATGCTATTTCAATTCAAAACTTCTTTAAATCAATCAATAATTATCAACCATTCAATTAAAAATGTTATTCATGCAAGAACGAGCTTAAATCGAGCTTATGAAAGCTCTAAAAACAATTCAGAACTAAGCAGAGACTAATCTGAAACTTAACATAAAAATGGGGTAAAAACATAAAACAGGGGTCACACGATCGTGTGATAGGCTGAGGCCATGTAGGGTTGAAACACACAGCCATGTAGTCCAACCATGTGCAAGACTGATGCTGTGTATAAAAGGGTCACATAGCCGTGTTTCCAAGCCATGTAACAAATTGTGGCCGTGTGAACCTAATTATAGAACTTTGCAAACATTCACATGGCTGTGTGGCTGGGCCATGTGAGAGACAAAGACTGTGTCAACACTCGTGCACCTAAATTACCAGTGGTACACGGTCGTGTCAACCAACCATGTGAGACATACGGCTATGTGGCAAATCGTGTGTGCAGAAAATGACACCTAATGTACAGTTTGGCTCAACCTTACATAAAGACCTATAATGCATTCCTTTACTAACATCAACACTTGCTCAAATATGCATATTTCATGCCCAAAATATAACTTATGAAGCATTCTTAAATGTTTAACCAATATGCCACAACCGACACCGCAATCAACTAAACTATTTCAATCCATTCACTTATAATTTATGCATTCATCCAACTACCACATTCTAAATCACTTAGCATACGATCGAGCTAGTCATACACATATTCACGAGCATAAGTATAGTTTAACTTACCAAAGCAATCCTATAAACTTGCTTTAATGCAATACCTAAATAAACATACCAGAATGGGAAAGTTCATAAAATTTGAACACCAAGCGCGCGCGCACACATACACACACATACATATATATTACATCTATTACATGCCACTTATAACCGAACCAAGATGAACCAAAGATTACCAACAGTGACGCTGGATAGTGTGAGCTCTAAAAGTGATTCGATAGTCAAGTTCAGCAAAGATGCAACTACAAAAGATAGGAAAATAAAATGGGGTAAGCATTGACATGCTTAGCAAGTTCATAGGTACATAAACAATAGTCTTACCTTAGATTCACATTTAAGTAAATAAAATTAACTACTTAAAGTCACTTTCCTGTCAAAACATTTTACAACAATAAGGTAAGTGTATCACGAATCAAATCATATAGTCTTCCCAAATCCATTCAATACGATATATAACAATATCATTCAATCAAACTGTATAACCTACGAATCAAGTTAATCAATTAATCAAATCCATACTTAAACACATTCTTTTCAACTCATTACATACATAATCAAATATCTTTTTCTTTTAAACATATAACACTATCACCATATGTCACAAGTACAAAGCGAACGTATCATACATGTAAACTATAAATTTTCCAATAATTTTGATATAATTTCCAAACAACTTTTAAACACACACACACACACTTATCATTCATTCAATTTCATCAGCTAACACTTCAATAGCCATACAAATATATCATTTCAAAGCAACTCATGAAATCAAAATAATTTCGATACTCGATTATCCACCAAAAACACGCAAGAATGCCTAAACGATCTAAACCAACAAAGAACATGTCTAGGCACTGAGTGCCAAGCCCGAAGGCTAACATCCTTTCAGAAACACATCTGGGCACTAAGTGTCAAGCCCGAAAGCTACACACCCTCTCTAGTAACATGCCTGAATCATTGTAAATACAACTCGGTAATCCACAAAAAATGTTGGATACTGACACATTCTGTGAACATATAAACATATCATTTGTCATCATCTCATCTCATATCAAACCCGTACAATGAGCGATATACCCCTATTGGCATGTCAATTGATAAGCTGTAAAAGTAACATATTTTAATCCCATTCTTAATGCATTTTTGGATGATTAATTATGTATTTTAGTGAATCTAAAGCTCCTAATCCTTTAAATTCATGTTTCTATACTTAGGAGAGCATTTGGGAGCGAAAAGAGTGAAAAACGAGCCAAAATCGGACGAATAGAGCTGTTTCCAGGATCCACACAGCCTGGGCATTTCCACACGGGCTGACCACACGCCCATGTAAAACACACATGCTGGCCACACAACCATGTGTTAGCCCGTGTCGATATCGAACCTTGCTTCCCAGATACGCAAAAAAACCCAATTTTTAGGCTTTCTAAGCATTCTAAAGTCTAGAAATACCAATTAGAAGAAAACCTAAGGGGGCACTGAGAGAAGATTGAAAAAAACGCTTGAAGAATGCCACCGGAATCAACTCGGAAGCGGATCTCCCTCAAGATCGAAGATCTTCATTTAATTCCTTTCAAAGTTTTATTGAGTTTCTTTATGTCTTGTGGTTATCCTAACTTTGAGATGTTTCTATTCAGGATTATGAACTAAATTCCCTAAATACCTAGGGAAGATGAAACCTATGATGAATCTTATTATTTGATTTCTGATTTACATGATAAATACTTGATTCTTGTTCTCAATTATGTATGCTTATTTCTTGTTTTAATATTTCCGAAATATTAATTCATGTTTAATGTGCTTACTTTAGTGGAGCAAAAGTCCCTGTTTAAGAGTATATCTAGCATAATTGAGTGGAGTTGCATGCAACCCTAGAAATATGATGGCATAAATCTACCGGATTAGAGTCAAATCTAATAGGGAATCCATAGATCGAGTTAGTGCGACAATAGGGGTTTTAATTAGAGAGAGATTTCAATTAATCAACCTAGAGTCAGTTGTTCTTACTCTCGAAAGAGATATTAACATAATTTAAGGATTTCTAAGGATCAAGACACAAGTGAATAAATCGTTTAATTCAGATTCAGAATAATGGGTGAAGTCTAGGTGGATTCTTTCCTGGGTATTGTCTTTCTCATTTGTTATCTTCGATTATTTTCCTATTTCATTCTCTGTTGCGTTCTTAGTTAAATTAGATTAGTAAATTTAGATTAAAAACAATCATTCCAATTTATTGGCTAAATAATAGAAAAACAGTAATTACTAGTACTTTTGATTCTCGTGGATACGATATTCCCTACTCACCATAGCTATACTATTGTTCGATAGGTGCGCTTACCTTTTTCGTAATTATAGTTAGTTTAGTGACCATTATCAATCCTATCCTAATTGTTTACTATGTTTAAACGAGCATTTAAACAAGATTCGTAATATTATAATTAGGCTCACTTCCATGTTCTTAGTACACATGTTGTAAACAAGTCACATTTATCCTGAATCCATATGAATCATGTTTCACCAGTATTTAACATTTCTCAATTAAACCCTTACTCACCTTTAACATTAGTTTATAACATTTAAATTCCAATTCACAATATTAAGAACATATATATTTGAAAATCAACAACAATAATATATATACATTTCAATACACTATGTACTTATCTAATGTATTCGGATAACAAGTTGATTTGTAGGAACTATTTTGTAATTTTTCCTTTTCCCAATTATTTCTCCGTACGATTCACTCATTAATCTATACAATAGTTAATTTCATATTATCAGCTTTTATCACTTTAAACATCCAAATTTATGAATATAATATCTTTTATTCATTTTACGCAATTTCTCTAAAGTTTTGCATTTTATTCAATTTAATTCTTAAAACCGAAACTATTATATCTTTCAAATTCAAGATTTGATTTTTAATCCAATTAAAATTTTACCATTGTACAGCCCTCTAAAAACATAAATTTCATGAATAATTTCACATTATTACAATTTGGTTTTTATACACAAAACTAACAAAATTTACTTAATAAATTAGTCTATGTTCCCAACTAAGCTCACAAACATACCCTTAAACATAAAAACCTTCAATTTTCATCAATGAAAACATTTTAAAACTTTAACAGTTTTAAAAGCAAAAGTACGGGTTAGTTAGATTAAACAACAACGATATTAAAAACATAAAATTTATGAAAAAAAGATATATAGAGGACTTAGACACAAGCTTGGACGGATCTTTAAACTTCAAAAATGGTGGTTTTGTGTTTTTGTTTCGGTGAGAAGACTCAAAATGAAGATGATGACTTCATTTTTATGTATTAACCATTATTTTATTAACTTTAACATTAAAATTTAAATAAAACTTTAGTTATAAAATTCAACTAAAACATATAACAACCTACCACTATCAAATAAAAGGGTAATTTGCTACATAAAACCCTTAACATTAATTAATTTAGCCTTTTAACAAATAAAAATCAATATCGATTAACTTTTATAATTTTTACAATTTAGTTCTTTTTCCTTAATTTGCTATCAAATCATCAAAATTTTTGGACCAAACTTCAATCCACCTATAACAGCTCATTAAATATTTAATAAAAATATTCAGGGCCTCGGTTTTCAGAAACGATGTCCCGATATTTCATTTTTCAAAACCACTTGACTTTCGATACACACCACTTGTACCTTGACTAACTAACCAGTTAATAAAATCTATTAAATCTTGATTCACTATTATACTATATTGAACTCATAAATATTAATTAAATATATCTACTGACTCTTTCGTCAAAATTGTGGTCCCAAAACTACTATTTTCAACACTATAAAAAAATGAGTTGTTACAAGGGCAACCCTACAATGCATCACTCATAAAATCCTAACACACTCAATCATAAACCTTTTCCAAGTCAACTTTGATTTTCATCCAACCTTTCCTAGCATATAAAGCTCACATAATGTATCATTTCCTTTCTTCCAAAAAAAAAATGAATCATTTCCTATGTGATAATTATATTATCACATATGCTTCATTCGACTACAAAATTGACTTGGTTAGGAGCTACAATCAGTAGCGGACCTAGGAGGTTGGCAAAGGCCCTAGCTTTTCCTAAAATGGAAAATTTTTTATTTAGGCCCTTTATAATTTATTAAATTTTAAATTAGTAATGGTAAAATTACACATTGCCCCTCAAAAGATAAAAAATTGATTTAGTCCTTTAAAAATTATAAAGATATATACTATTAAAATAGTGAAATTACATTTTTACTATCATAAAAATATACAATTTAATTCCGGCCCCTTTAAAATAATTTTCTGACTCCACCACTAGCTACAATACTAGGTAAGATCGATTTAACCTATTCACAATTTCCTTAATCAGGATTTTATATGGTGCTGTGCATAAATTGGTGGGGCAAAATTTTAAAATAGACTTTGAATTAGCCTTGTCGGGAATAAGAACAAATAGTGTCCGGTAAAAGAAAGGATTTAGTTTACCACCACTAAAAACTCCCGGTATCAAACTGCAAACAGATTGCCCAACCACATCTCATTATTTCTGATAGAACTGAGCATGTAATCCATTTTCCACTAGGCTTTAAGAGATCACATGTCAATGAGAGCTTTTTTGATCTCTTCCATTGTTCTATCAACGTTTAAGGCCTAATACTAACAAGGGGTTAGATTCAGATACATAGTATGTAAAGGGAAAACTTCATAATAGTAGCTAATTGCTTTAACTTCCAACTTATTTCCCTCGAAGCACCATAATGTATCTTCAAAGAAAAGAGCTCTAATTTGGTCCTTCCGTCTTCTACAAAGAGCTTTACTATGGAAGAATCTAGTATTACAGTCATCTTTCCATACCAGTCCATCCGAGATTTTTTGTCACCACAATAACTCTTCTTGACCAAGATTAGTCTCCAACTCAATATTCAAGTTCCGATCCACCTTTTCTAGCTTACACGAGTGATGCCTCTTGAGTGCTGCTTATACACCCTGAAGTTTCGCTATCAACTTCTGTTTCTTGAACCGAATGCTCCCAAACACTTGTGAGTTCCACTGTCACAGCAGCTGCAAAGTGCTTTGACAAAGCTTTGTGATTGTCCCAATTTGCCTTAACTTGCTCATTGAAACCAATATGTGAAAGCCATTCGGAGAAGTAGTGAAATGGTTTAACTTTAGTGTCTCTGCTATGATTTAGAGTCTTCAGTAACAGAGGTCTATGATTTGGCTTTATTCTTGGCAGATGGTACATTAGCAACATAGGCTCCAGTAGTTCCCAAGCCAAATTACGTTATACTTTATCAAGACGTTCATAAGGGACCCTCCACTCCTTGTAAATTTGGGTCCTGTGAAACCAAGATCCTTCAGGTTATTATTAAACACAAAATTCTTAAAAGCTTGCAGCTCAACTTCCGGAACCACCCTGTGTCTCATTCTCGTGTAATAAAGCATTAAAATCTCCAAGTATGATCCATACTATCGTTGACTGATGAGCAGCACAACTTAATCTCTCCCATAATAGTCTTCGTTTCATACCATTCGGGATACCATACATTGTTGTGAAAAAGAATTTCAATTTATCTAAAGTATATAGGCAAATTTAAAAATGGATTAGAGTATTGAAGAAATTCATAATACTTATACTATAATATACTTTATATATACCACATGATTCTCAATCTAGTGTACATTTTGAATTAAATTTTTTTATTCTTAAGTATTTTATAAAATTTGTAATATGAATTACTTTTATACATTTTTTTGTGTTTTTTTAAACTTTTCTTTCTTTTTTCCTTAATTTTTTTAATAAAAATGTTTATACTAAATATTTTGATTTTTGATTTTCTTTTAACTTTTTAAAACATTACATAGCTTTAATCTTAGTTCACCAATCTATTTTCATTTTTCAAGAGTTTTCTATTTATAAAACTATTTATACTTTTTTTTTTTCTGAAAAATCATCCATACTTTTGAAACTTAATTAGCATATTATTTTATTCTATTATTTACTTATTTTTTTTATTTTTCATTATATTTATTTTATTAATCCATTTTATTTAGTACACGTGAATATCATGTTAATAAAAAATAATTATAAATGAATATTTTTATTTTATATTTAATATTTTACATTTTACATTTTACATTTTACATTTTACATTTAAATTGTAGTACAAAATTTAGTATTAATGCAATTTTATTGAACAATTACAAATATTGTTAAACTTTTATAAGGTTAATCCGCACGGAAATATTACCAATTAAAAAAAAATTATGGTTCAAATATTAAATTATATATTAAGTACTTTTAATTAAAAACAAAAGCATTTAGAAATTCAATATTTTCAAAAAAATCGGATGGGCCAATCCCGGGGCAAAAATCCCAATAATACAAAAAAAAAAATTTAATAACGGAAAAGGGTCAGTTTGAAAAATATTTACGGGAAAGGGCCATTTCCTCTAAAAACGCGTCCACGTCAGCGCGTTTTGGGGAGAAAAGACAGCAAAGCGCGTCCCCAGGGGCGCACTTTGCTGCTGAATCACTAGGAAAACCCGCTGACGTGGACGCATTTTTGCCCTTCCCCCTCCCGTATGATATTCTAAAGTTTTTGGGCTAGGGTAAATATATATTTAGGATTTCTCGGCAAAATATATTAGCCCAAAAAAATTAATTGAATGTATCTGGCAAAATAATTTTGAAAAGACGTTTCTGAACAAACAGTGGCTAAAAACGCTTCAAGAAGGATGCACTGTCAGCAGGAGTACTGAAAAGAGCTCCCACGTGGACGCTCTTTTGCTACAATAGTCTCCGGCAAAACTATTTTGAGAAGACGTTTCTGAACAAACAGTGGCCAAAATGTTTTCAGCATGGTGCACTCGTCGCCGAGAGTAATCAAAAGAGCTCCCACGTGGGCGCTCTTTTTGCTACTGAGAGTCTCCAAAGCAAAATTATTTTGAGGAGACGTTTCAACAAACAAGGCAAAACGCTTCCAAATAGGGTGCACTTGTCGCCAGAGTACCAAAAGAGCTCCCACGTGGGCGCTCTTTTTACTCTGATGTCTCCAAAAAAATTAGACTATAAATCAGCCAAATTTCATTCTCAGGTTGCATAAGGGAAATTGAAGCAAAAGAAAAAAAAACTGAAAATGACTGAACGTATTAATGCTGTTATTTACTACGATGGTGAGGTTTATGACACCGAAAATGGTGTTGTTTTCTTATCGGAGAACACAGCGCGACTGAGTTTTAATCGGAACGTCGATGTGGTAGAACTTCGCAAAAGAATTAGGCGTAAAATATTCGGAACAACGCTAATGAAAGTTCAGTCATTAAGTATAGATTTTGCACTTCGGTTGATCCGGTGAGATATGACTCATTCGACATCAAAGGTCCTCAGAGCTTTGAGGCAATGGTGGAGACTCATCTTGCCAGTGGATCATCCTATCTCGAGGTATATGTACAATTTTCATCTCCAAATGATCTTTCTACGACCTCAACATCTACGGCTGTTCGAGGGGAATACATGACCCCAAGCTTGCATTCTGTTAGTGGGAGGCAAAACATGGAAGTGCCTGTGTTTGGTGGTAGTATAGAAAACATAACCCCTGTACGACACTCGGTTGGTGGATGGGATATACATATCTGTCCTTCGACGTCCGATGATAGAAATACTTCTTGGGAGACGTCATCAACTTCTAGTGGTTGGCAATTCACATATGATTGGGAACGTTACGAAAGATGTTTAAGGAGGGATAGTGTACTCCCCACGGCATCCACCGGTGAGGGGCCGTCGTTTGTTGCAGGTGGTGGAGGGTCAAACGATGAATCCGATGTCGATCCACCTCGAGAGCCCGGGCCCGATGGTGTAGAAGTTGGATTATTTTCTGAACCGAAGCCTGTTCCAATTGTACCTGAAGATGTTGAGGGCGGTTTAGACAAAGAAGAAGATCTGCTATTTAGGGCGTACTCGCCTCCAGCCCACATGCATATTGTGAATCTATCTCAAGATGATGCATTGGAGTTTCCTGAACTACCACATCGGACGCGTGACCGTACAACTTCGTCGTTGAATTCGGGCGAATTAGAAGTTGGTAACGAGTTTTCCATCAAAAATGCTTTTCTTGCTGCATTGAAACAATACAGCATCAGGAACGGGGTTAACTACAACATGGTTAAATCCAAGCTCGATAAGTACGAGGCAAAGTGTGCAGTGCAAGACGGTACATGTTCATGAAAAATCATGGCGTCGTTGAGGAAAAGGACAGGCTTGTGGGAGATCAAAAAGTACAAAGGTCCACATACATGTCTTGCTGGTACAGTACCACTATGTGTTCAGTGTTTTTGAATAATACTAATATTATGTAATGTTGCATTATTTAACTTACTTCGTTGACAGGTGTTACACAAGATCACCCGAAGATGGATTCAGACATGTTGGCTGACTTAATAATCTCGACAGTGAAGATCGATCCCAAGACTACAGTGCCGGCCTTAATTGGCAATATTCGTAGCCAATTGGGGTACATGCCCTCTTACAGAAAGGCTTGGATAGCCAAGCAGAAGGCGTTAGAAAAGTTGCATGGTCGGTGGGACGATCCATATAATGAAGTGTGGCATTAGGGTCAGGTGCTGGAGAGATATGTCTCAGGCAGCGTAACAGACCTTGAAATGGAACCGGCGTACTACAATGGTCGTTTGCTCCGTGGATGCGCAGTGTTCAAGCGTTTGTTCTGGATATTTAAGCAATGCCGAGATGCCTTCATATACTACAAGCCATTGGTACAAATTGACGGTACCTTTATGTATGGTAGATATACGCATCGGCTATTGCTAGCTGTGGCACAAGACGGCTGTGGGAGAATCCTTTCGATTGCGTTCGCAATAACACCGGGGGAGTCAGCTGATGACTGGGACTTCTTCCTATCTAAGTTAAGGAGGCATGTCTGCCCCTAACCTGATATATGCGTTATATCGGATCGGAGCCCTGGAATACTAGCCACAATAGAACGCCAGGGAAGCATGTGGCATCACACACACCATCAATATTGCCTAAGGCATGTTGTATCCAACTACTATGGGCAATATCGATCTAAAAGTCAACGACGACAAGTGACTAATATGGGTATGAAATATCTATTAATATAATTTCGTTTGTAATATTCAATTTATTCTTAATTGAAAAGTGATATGTAACATTCGTTATCAACCTATATTGGTAGGGTACGAGATCAATAAAGACCGTTTTCAGGAGATGTTGGCGAGTTTGCGCTCAGATAACGACAAAGGCACAAACTACCTGTGCAATATTCCTTTCGAACAGTGGACACAAGCATACGACGGAGGCCTACAATATGGTCATATGACCATAAACCTGGCCGAATGCATAAATTCTGTTCTAAAAGGAACCCATCATCTGCCGATTACATCGGTTGTGCGAGAGACATGTTTTCGTTTAGTGGCACTATTTTCGAAGCGAGCAGCGAGTTATAGAGGGCAGATGCAAGGAGGCCATGTATGGAGCCCGAAGGTCTTGTGTAATACCCCTATACCCGGTTCAATTATGCAAACCCGGTATAAGACTATTACATTTGGTGCCAAAACAATTATGGCCAGATACTGTCTAATTAAAACATTTGTTGTAATACCCCTATACCCGGTTCAATTATGCAAACCCGGTATAAGACTATTACATTTGGTGCCAAAACAATTATGGCCAGATACTGTCTAATTAAAACATTTGTATCATTTGTATATAATATTTTAATTTTCCAACCATTTTTGATAACATATTTATTGTTTATTAATTCATTTCATATATACCAACATACTTCAAATAACTGAAAATAGATAAAATTTCAAGAATCTACATTTTAGTCCTTATCACATGGAAACACCTTTGAACTACATATGTACATGCCATTTTAATACAAAATATAGTACCTACTTTTGAAGCCCTTGAGGATGTGATGAGGTGAGAGATCTTCTAGTTGGACTCTATCTCTTCTAGTTTAATTGTACCTACGCGTTAAAATAAACGCGTTAAGCCGGTGAAGGCTTAGTAAGCACCACAAGAATAATTATATAATCAATCATAACAGAATATTTTAACTCAATCAATTATTGCATATTTTCTCACATATAAGTTTCTTCATGTATGCCTTGCTTTAATAAAATTTAACTTATCTTTTGTAAGGTATAAATCTTACCTTAACACATCAAGTAATTCACTTTGTCCTCGTTTCAATTCTTAGCCCAAAGTAGACTTTATAGAACACATCGGATATACGGAACATATACAGAGGTGCATTATGATGCACAAGTGAACAGAGAGCACCAATGTGCTAATAATCGAGAAACCGACGTGCTAATAATCGAGAGCACCAACGTGCTAATATCGAGAGAGCACCAACGTGCTAATATCGAGAGCACACCACGTGCTAATATCGTCGAGAGCGCTAAAAGTTCCTTAATGGCATGCCACTAATATCCCAAAGAGTTCTAATTTCGCCTACTTGGGCATTAAAGTTTGAATCTCATGTATTTAAATAATTCACATAAATATTTCAAAAGGATAAATAACAATAATTTAAAATTCTTGTAGTACTTACAATAAAAGATTGAGGTGATATGAATTCTTCTTCCTTCACTCCTTAACCTTCTCTTTTCCTTTTCCTTCGATTCGGTCCTCTCCTTCCTTTTCTTTTTCTTCAATTTCATATAAACATATAACATTTATATGTTAAAAATAATCAAATAATTTCCTGTAATATTTAATAAAATAAACATGTATTTTATGATAAATTCATGCTTTCTTACTATTGCTCACATTTCAATTTAATCATTTACTCATAAACTTATTCAAAGCTGTCCTTTTGTGTCATAGTCACTAAATTATTTATTTCTCGAGCTACAAAACTCCAAATGAAGAACCATTAATTTTCCTTGAAACTAGACTCATATATCTTTTTACTATAATTTTTCCAGAATTTTTGGTATGGCCAATCAATACCAGATTATTCTTAAAGTTTCCCCTGTTTTACTGTTTGACTGTTCTGACCTCTCTTCACTACGAATCAAATTACTCTTCGTACAGAATTCATATGACCTTCTTATTTATTTCATTTGAAAATAGACTCATTCAGGATTCTAAACATATAAAGTTAAGCCTCTAATTATTTTTCTTCAATTTGTTATGATTTTTTCAAATTCAGAACAGGGGATCCCGAAATTCCTCTAAACCAGTCTTACAAAAATATAAATATCTCAAATTACAGAATTCCTTTGCTTTCCCTGTTTCTTTCATATGAAACTAGACTCAATAAGCTTTAATTTCATATCTCATTCAGCTTCTAATTCCACTTATACGATTTTTAGTGATTTTTCAAAACTAGTCTACTGCTGCTGTCCAAACTGTTTTAGTGCAAACTGTTTATTACCATTTTTCCCTTAAGCTTTCAATAAATGATAATTTCGTCCCTGCTCAATTAACTTCTCAATTGAGCTGATTTTTCTCAATAAACACCTTATTCTATCACTTTAAACAACTTTATAATCTTTGGGAATCAGAATTCCAGTAATAGACTTTAATTCCAAACATTTTCACAATTTAATCCTTAAAATCAATTTCTAACTAGATATTCCATTAATTAAACCCCTAATTCATCAATTTGATCCACATAACTCATGTTCAAAAATCTAAGAATTTCCAGAATTTCAACTTAATTCAACAAAACTTTGTTCTAAAACTTATAAAACATCAAAATTAGAAGAAAAGGGCTAAATTAACTTACCTATTAAACTCCAAGCTTCAAACTTTCTATTTTTCCTTTTTCTTCTTTCTTTTTTCTCTTTTTCTTCCCCTGCTTTCGTCTTGTTCTCTGTTTCTTTTCTGTTTTTCTTTCTTTCTTTCTCTTTATAATATATAATAACAATATAATATATTATATTATATTTAAAATATAAAATATATTAAACATAAAAATCTCAGATTTTTCTACTTACACCGCCTCAATTATACAAAATGGTTTAATTTCCATTTTGGTCCTTTATACTTTCTTTTAATCTATAATTAAACTTTCACACCTATTTCAATCTAATCCTTTTTCTCAAATACTTCTAATTAAATCAAATTCACTTAAATAAAACCTTATTAAACACACAACTAACTTTGTAAATATTTTTAATAAATATTTTATGAGTCCGTTTACTAAAAATAGAGACCCGATAACTCATTTTTCAATATCCATACTTTTGAGGTCGTTACAATTCTCCCCCCCTTTTGAAATTTCGTCCTCGAAATTTACTTAAAAAAGAGATGAAACACTGAATTCTTATAGTTTCTTTCAAATAAACACCTTGATAAATACCTTATCGACAATGTAATATTTAATATCCCAACGTTTTAAACCCACAATTGATTTACTCGTTGTTGAATCTCGCTTTTAATCTATTCCAATCACCTTTACTTTTTCTTCTATTTCCCGGATCAAATCAAACCCATGTATCTTCTTTTCATTGAGCTCATTCAATATAACAAAGTGTTCTACATTTCCTACCATGTAAAGCTTTATACGGAGCTATTTTAATACTTGGTGATAATCATTATTGTAAGCAAATTCAATCAAAAGTAGATACCTCTCCCAATTACCTTCGAACTCTAGTATACAACATCGAGTATATCTTCCAATACCGAATTACAAACTCGAGTTTGGCCATCCATGCGAGGATGAAATGCGATCTTCAAATACAAATCAATACCCAAAGCTTCTTGTAATTTATCCCGAAAACGAGGCGTAAATCGGAGATATCCAATATAATGGAGACGGGCACTCTGTGTATTCGACAATCTCGGATATATTCAGTTTAACCAAATTTATCTAAAGAATAATCCATACGCATTCACTGAATAAAGTGCGCTGATTTTACCAATCGATCAACAATCACCCAAATAACATCTTTTTTTTTTTTTTTTTTCTCGAGATAATGGTAACCCGATACAAAATCCATAGTGATTCTTTCCCATTTCCATTCCGGTATAGTAATTGGTGGAGTAACCCGAAGGTACTTGATGTTCTGCTTTGACTGTTGACATATCGGACATCCGGATACAAACTCGTAAATATCACGTTTCATACCCGCCACCAAGATATCTTTCTTTCTAAATCTAACCAACTCTCTCTCGAATTATCCATCAATTTGCGAATGAAATGCTATACTGAAATCGAGTTAAGTACACAATAATTTCTGTAATTATTTTCGAACCCTAAGGTGAATCTGCAATCTTGATCGAAATTATCAATACTTGGAATACCATGAAATCTTACAATTTCTGGAATGTACATCTCATAACTTTCAAGCCATCAATCGATTCGACTTTATAAATTAATCAACTATCACTCGTATAGCATTCTTATAAGTTATTCCAAAATCGTAAAGTGAACCAGTAAACTGTAGATCTCTATCAAACATTTCAATAATATAAATGGATCAATACTTCAACTTCAATAGTACTTTAAAATAGAAGAAGAAATCCAGGAGTAGTCCCAATAATAACTAGTATAATAATACAACTTCTATAATCTAAGATCCATATCACCGAGCTCCCATAATCGAACCAAGATTTATAACGAGAATATATATATTTACCTTCTATCACTGAATACCCCTTCACAGATGAATCATATTTGATAGATAAGATCAGACTATAAAATAATAAGAAAACCAAGATAGTGGAATCCCAGATGTGGCATAATGAAATCCCAGATGTGAAGCTATATTGAATTTCCGAGAATAAAAACCATATTCAATGATAAAGAAATCGATAATATTCCAAGAAAAACCAAAGAAGAATACCATTTATCCTTGCTAGAAACGATTGTGATAAAGATAATGCCAATTATGTATACGTGCTGTAATATAACCTGTAGAAATAGAAAATAACTTCATATGAATCGACCATTAAGTCTTCTATCTAACAGAACAAATTAGAAAATCCAAAGAAAAATAGAGCGATCGATCGAGAATCAACCGAAACTTCCATTTTAACGTTATGATTCCAAACTTTCTACACAATAAAAATCACATCCGAACAATTGCATATACCTCAAAGATAAAAGAACATATAGAATACCCATATAGAATACCCGAAGAGATCATTGTTGAATACCCAACTATAGCAAATGTATTCAAATATTTCGCAATTTCATTACTAATCCGTTAACATATATAATCATCAACAATCCGTATTATTCACTTCACTCACAAAGCTTATTCGAAAGAAATTTTCGCTTAACTCATTCTCAGAGTTACCATATCCGAATAAATCAATTTCGATAAATGACTCCTTTCTTTAATAGTAGCACTGTGTGTATCCCCATATAATTTTCGAAAAGAAATCGAGATAACTTCACGTTCATATTCAAAGAATAGACATGTGGTTCTCGCTTCAAATCCGTAAATTCTCTTTTCTTCTTCACAAGATAAGGTTGACTCACATATTTCTTTTAAATTCAGATACAAAGGAATTCCGATTAATTTTCTCTGCAGAATGGATATCCATGACAGTGTTCCACCATTGGTAAACCTCACCCTTCAATAAAGATACTGCACATTTCAACTTTTCATCTCTTGTATACTGCAATTCTTCAAATATTCTTTGAATGTTCTCTAATCATTCTTCAGCCTCAGCTGGGTCATCATCTTTCTTTCTTTAAACTCATCAGTTTCACACTTTCGAACTAAATCATTATAATTCTTATCAATTTCACTATAAATATAACTGTAACAATAAGGGGGTAGAAATCGTAAGGCCTCATAATTTAGCTTCATGTATATACTCATATAACATAACATTTATCATTTCTTACTATAAGACATTTATCCACATCTTTTCAAATTCTGTTTCATTATAAGTAACATTTTACTTAATTATTTGAACATCACTTTCGAAATTATCAAATTATTTCGATTGGAAAACATTTCTTTCTTTAACATTTCCTCCTTCTATACTAAGAGACAACCAACTCTATTTTATTAAATCCATAAATTCTAGTATACATCACAAAATCAGTATCTTTTATTCTTTCATAAGACATCTTTTATTCTACAATATTCATAAATTACATAATTAAATAACTAAACCTCATCTCATCACATCAATTTTTTAAATGGCATGTACAAATAGACTCATACTCGACCCCAGAATTGAGAAAACCTAGGCTCGATACCAATAAATGTAATACCCTATGCAGGTTCAATTATGCAAACCAGTATAAGACTATTACATTTGGTGCCAAAACAATTATGGCGAATCTTTGTCTAATTAAAACATTTGTATCATTTGTATATAATATTTTAATTAGACAAATGTTCTGCCATAATTGTTTTGGCACCAAATGTAATAGTCTTATACCGGTTTGCATAATTGAACCGTATAGGGGTATTATTATTTATTGGCATCGAGCCTAGGTTTTCTCAATTCTTGGGTCGAGTATGAGTCTATTTGTACATGCCATTTTAAAAATTGATGTGATGAGATGAGGTTTAGTTATTTAATTATGTAATTTATGAATATTGTAGAATAAAAGATGTCTTATGAAAGAATAAAAGATACTGATTTTGTGATGTATACTAGAATTTATGGATTTAATAAAATTTAACTTATCTTTTGTAAGGTATAAATCTTACCTTAACACATCAGTAATTCACTTTGTCCTCGTTTCAATTCTTAGCCCAAAGTAGACTTTATAGAACACATCGGATATACGGAACATATACAGAGGTGCATTATGATGCACAAGTGAACAGAGAGCACCAATGTGCTAATAATCAGAGAGCACTGACGTGCTAATAATCAGAGAGCACCAACGTGCTAATATCAGAGAGCACCAACGTGCTAATATCGAGAGCACCAACGTGCTAATATCGAGAGCGCTAAAAGTTCCTTAATGGCATGCCACTAATATCCCAAAGAGTTCTAATTTCGCCTACTTGGGCATTAAAGTTTGAATCTCATGTATTTAAATAATTCACATAAATATTTCAAAAGGATAAATAACAATAATTTAAAATTCTTGTAGTACTTACAATAAAAGATTGAGGTGATATGAATTCTTCTTCCTTCACTCCTTAACCTTCTCTTTTCCTTTTCCTTCGATTCGGTCCTCTCCTTCCTTTTCTTTTCTTCAATTTCATATAAACATATAACATTTATATGTTAAAAATAATCAAATAATTTCCTGTAATATTTAATAAAATAAACATGTATTTTATGATAAATTCATGCTTTCTTACTATTGCTCACATTTCAATTTAATCATTTACTCATAAACTTATTCAAAGCTGTCCTTTTGTGTCATAGTCACTAAATTATTTATTTCTCGAGCTACAAAACTCCAAATGAAGAACCGTTAATTTTCCTTGAAACTAGACTCATATATCTTTTACTATAATTTTTCCAGAATTTTTGGTATGGCCAATCAATACCAGATTATTCTTAAAGTTTCCCCTGTTTTACTGTTTGACTGTTCTGACCTCTCTTCACTACGAATCAAATTACTCTTCGTACAGAATTCATATGACCTTCTTATTTATTTCATTTGAAAATAGACTCATTCAGGATTCTAAACATATAAAGTTAAGCCTCTAATTATTTTTCTTCAATTTGTTATGATTTTTCAAATTCAGAACAGGGGATCCCGAAATTCCTCTAAACCAGTCTTACAAAAATATAAATATCTCAAATTACAGAATTCCTTTGCTTTCCCTGTTTCTTTCATATGAAACTAGACTCAATAAGCTTTAATTTCATATCTCATTCAGCTTCTAATTCCACTTATACGATTTTTAGTGATTTTTCAAAACTAGTCTACTGCTGCTGTCCAAACTGTTTTAGTGCAAACTGTTTATTACCATTTTCCCTTAAGCTTTCAATAAATGATAATTTCGTCCCTGCTCAATTAACTTCTCAATTGAGCTGATTTTTCTCAATAAACACCTTATTCTATCACTTTAAACAACTTTATAATCTTTGGGAATCAGAATTCCAGTAATAGACTTTAATTCCAAACATTTTCACAATTTAATCCTTAAAATCAATTTCTAACTAGATATTCCATTAATTAAACCCCTAATTCATCAATTTGATCCACATAACTCATGTTCAAAAATCTAAGAATTTCCAGAATTTCAACTTAATTCAACAAAACTTTGTTCTAAAACTTATAAAACATCAAAATTAGAAGAAAAGGGCTAAATTAACTTACCTATTAAACTCCAAGCTTCAAACTTTCTATTTTTCCTTTTTCTTCTTTCTTTTCTCTTTTTCTTCCCCTGCTTTCGTCTTGTTCTCTGTTTCTTTTCTGTTTTTCTTTCTTTCTTTCTCTTTATAATATATAATAACAATATAATATATTATATTATATTTAAAATATAAAATATATTAAACATAAAAATCTCAGATTTTTTCTACTTACACCGCCTCAATTATACAAAATGGTTTAATTTCCATTTTGGTCCTTTATACTTTCTTTTAATCTATAATTAAACTTTCACACCTATTTCAATCTAATCCTTTTTCTCAAATACTTCTAATTAAATCAAATTCACTTAAATAAAACCTTATTAAACACACAACTAACTTTGTAAATATTTTTAATAAATATTTTATGAGTCCGTTTACTAAAAATAGAGACCCGATAACTCATTTTTCAATATCCATACTTTTGAGGTCGTTACATCTTGCAAGAAATAAACAGGAGGAAGACACGGGCCAACACCATGCACACAGTGTGTCACGATTTCGACAGTCTATGATTTTGTGTCATGGAGTTTGACAGACCGAACCAAGGCATTGTTGGCGGGCAGTATCGTGTACACTTGATAAATAAGACCTGCGACTGTGGGATATTTGATGCACTTCGTTACCCATGCGCTCATGTACTTGCGGCTTGTCAGAATCTTTGTCTTGATCCCATGAGCTATGTCGACGAAGTGTATAAATTAGAAAATATGTACAACGTGTGGAGACACGTATTCCCACCAGTCCCAGATGAACGTAAGTGGCCGTCGGTATCGCTTGCACCGTATAAGCTGTTGCGGGATAGACAATTGAGGCGCAAACCAAAAGGTCGACCTTACTCGACTAGAATACGCAACAATATGGATATCCGAGAAACGAGCAACTAAAGTTGGTTGTGCGGATGGTGTAGGACCCCGGGGCATACATCTCGCTCGTGTCCAAATCGGAATAGTTGACCGTGTTCTTAGCTTTTTTGTCTCTTGGTGGCTATGTAATTTCTATTTTTTTGATGAAAACGGTGAACTTTTGTACAAGAATCCCGTATTTTATTGAAGTTATTAAATTTAAATTACAAAATTACAAAAAATAAAAAACATTAAAATTAAAATTAAAATTAAATTACATTAAAATAAATAAAAAATAACATTTTCTTTTGTTAAAAAAATTAAAATTAAATTATATGTAGAAATAAACAACTTCTATTTTATTGAAGATATTAAAATTAAATTACATTAAAATAAATAAAAAAATAACATTTTCTTTTGTTAAAAAAATTAAAATTAAATTACATGTAAAAATAAGCAACTTCTATTTTATTGAAGATATTAAAATTAAATTACATTAAAATAAATAAAAAATAACATTTTCTTTTGTTAAAAAAATTAAAATTAAATTATATGTAGAAATAAACAACTTCTATTTTATTGAAGATATTAAAATTAAATTACATTTAAAAATAAACAACTTCTATTTTATTTAATATATTAAAATTAAATTACATTAAAATAAATAAAAATAACTTTTTATTTTATTAAAAAATTAAAATTAAATTACATAAACATAAACATCTTCAATAAAATAGAAGATATTAAAATCAAATTACAAATACAAATAAAAAACAACATTTATTTTATTAAAAAAATTAAAAAAATTATATTACAATTAAAAAATAAAAAGCTTGGTGCAATCGGTGTTGATGCCGTCGGAATCGATGCCACACGGGGTGGTCAGCGATTCTGTGGCTGGATTAGTCTTCTACCTTCCGAGGGGATCGTGGAACCTCGGGCGGGGATTCGGGTTCCTCGGCGGTGGTGCAGTTCAGGTGTTGCGAGGATGACCCACCTTGATAAAATAACGACCCCGGAGGTGTTTGCATAAACCACAGCAGGGGTGTCTGAATCCCGTATGATGAAGGAGCCTGGTAGAAAGAAGTGCTCCCCGACAGTGCCTCCTCTGATCCCACACGCGACGACGGCCTCAAGATCGGCTGGCCAGCAGGAGTAGTCGGGAACGGGCTCGAACCCGGCTATGCATTCCAACTCGGGTCGATCGGGAAAAGGAAACATATATGGGTTAGGATACATATAAGGGGTAGAGATGCACGCACCGCATAAAGGGTGAAGGTTGTGATGTCGGTGTCGTCGGATCGAATCGATGGGCCCGGTGGATCGTGTGGTGGCCGTTCTTTGAGCCCGGTGGCGTCGTGTATTTGTTGATGGCCTCGTCTCATCACCCCTTCTCCTTGGATTTAAAGGGCCCCAACGTTCCCTTCGTTCACGAAGTTGCCGTCACCTCTCTTCTTCCGACAACAGATAGGCTTACCATGGATCCTAAACCATGGCATGTATTCCGGCACGAACGCTAACTCAGGAATGATGATCGGTTCTCGGAAAGGTAAATAGTCATACCGGTTCTCCCACGTCTTGATATGTGCTGACCAAAATCTTGGCCAATCCGTGTGCAGCTGCCGTAAGTCCACTTTGTGCTCATCATCAAGTACCTCAGGTGGCACGGGAATTGGTTGCCGGAATCCAAATTGCCGCAGAATCCGATCTGACTGGTGCATCTCCACGGTCGCATAGGTGATCAATGGGACCTTCACGTGCCAACTGTTTGGATTTTGGAAGAACTCCTTCGGAATTACTGCCCGAATTTATGAATCCTCGTACGGTATCCATTGAAACTATATTAACATTACCAAAATATTAGTTATATACATAATAGTAGACAGTAAATACGAAATACTAAATTATAAATACGAAATTCGAAACTTACTTGTGATTTCGACCGTTGGTCCAATAGAAGCTGTATATCTTCAAGCGAGGTAGGTATTCCAACATGACTCGTCGAATGGTTCCACCTAATTAAATAAATTTTTAGCAAACAATTATACTATAAATCTACGAAATAATTGTAAAATATAACATTAAATTTACCTCGTTATCAGTGGGAATGAATATGGGTGGTCGAGTCGAGGACGTAAAAATGAAAATCGATACCATGCCCACGACTGCAGTAGTGATAGGCAACCTCTAATTTTCGCTTTACTCGCCGCGTCGCCCCCACATCTCCCGATACAACCTCGATAGCACGGCTGACCCCCAACTCAATTCGCCGGCTGCTCTGAAATCAACAAGTTTCAGTAGCCATCTCAGGTGTACAAGGTTTCTAGAAAGGTCCAGCATCAGATAGCCTCCAATTATCTGAAGAATGTATGCCCGAGCATACTGTATTCTTTCTATTTGGGTCGAACCCTCCTGCAGCTCCGGGAATGTGTCTCGTAACCAGGCCATCTCGATCCGAGCTCCTTGAATTTTATCCGGAATGGCACCCAGAAGCTCGTAGCATATGGCTCCCCAGTCACCAGAAGTTGAGGACCCGGTGACTACCGACCCGTCCACCGGCAATCCCAACTGCAACTGCACATCTTCCAGAGTGATGGTACACTCTCCACATGGAAGATAGAAAGTGTACGTCTCGGGTCTCCACCTCTCTATCAACGCACTGATCAAAGGCGGCTCCAACTTGAACCCCCGACCTATCGTGGCCACGTGCCAAAAACCCGCTTCCCGCAGGTAATTCTCGATCAACGGCGATGGGGGACCATGCATGTTGCGAATGTAACATTCCAACACCCGATCTACAGATTGTTTAAAAAATTATAAAATAAAAATTAATTAAAATTATATAGACCTAAAAATATTATATAAATATTGAAAAACTAAAATTAAAAACTTACCATTTTTAATTACTCGACGGATATGTGCTTGCTGTCTAGACGAAGTAATTCCGCGGCCATTGTAATACGATTGAAAATTTTAAAATTTTTCAAAAAAAATATATTAAAAAATTAAAAAGGGCTTTTTTGTAAATAGTCAAGGACTATTTTGAAATTTGATAGTGAATTTCAAGGATTCTAAGCGAGAATTGAGTGAAAATTGAGAGAGAATTGAGAGAAAATTGAGAGAAGGATTAAAGTGTGAAAAAAATAAAAGGGTTGGGGGTTTTTATAGGGGAAAAATCTGACCGTTGGGCATCAAAGCGCGCCCCAAGTGGACGCGCTTTGCTGTCTTCTCCCCCCCAAAATGCGCTAACGTGGACTCGTTTTGGAGGGAAATGGCTATTTCCCATAAAAATTTTTCAAACCGGCCCTTTTCGTTATTAATTTTTTTTTTTTTTTTTTTTTGGTATTATTGGGATTTTTGCCCCCAATCCCGTCTATTAAAACATTGCCTTCCAAGGCAAATATTTGGGTAATTAGGGTATATATGAGTATCTTGTGTCTCCAGCTTAGGGTTTCCGGAGCGGCTCGCCTGTTTGCTGTCCTTAACAACCAGTCTCCGCCAAAATCCATTAAAAATGGAAGAAGAAAAAGTAGGAGGAGCCATCTTCAAAGACATAAGGCGTTATTACTGCGAATTTTGTGGAATCTGCAGATCTAAGAAGTCTCTCATCAACTCCCACATTCTCACTCATCATACGGTACCTGCCAATGGCTTCTTCTTTCTTTTCCCTTTTCAATTCAAGTTGGCTTTAAATCTGAAGATTTATTTTTGTTTTGAACTGTGGGTTTGGTTCAGGACGAAGTAAACAAAAGGGGAAAGGAAGAAGAGGGAGCTTCATCTTCAAATACATGTGAAGAGTGCGGTGCTTCTTTCAAGAAGCCTGCTTATTTGAAGCAACACTTACAAAGCCACTCGCTTGAGGTACTTTTGAACTTGTAATTAGTTTCACGGTCAAAAAGCTCTTCTTCTTCTTCTTCTTCTTCTTCTTTTTTTTTTTTAATAATCCTTTTGATTGCCCAATAACTAGTACTTTGTTAACTTAATCTTAGTTGATACTTTGCTATCTGCCATATTTAGATATATTGAAGAATGATAGTTTTTGAAGATTTGGCTTACTCATAAACCAACTTCACGGTTTAACATGATTTTGGTATTTGTTTTATTTGCCTTAATTTATAGTAATTTGAAACAATCATATGATACGTGACTAAACAACCTATCTCTGTATCCTGATGTTTTGTATCTTATTACCACCTCTCTTACCTGTTTGAGTGTAGGATACGAATATATGTTTGATATAGAAAAGCTCAATTGTTTTAAGTTTATTTATATATTTGGAGGATCATACCTTCATGCTATGCAAGACAAGGTTGCAATAGTGAAAATGAAGAGCCTGTGTAACATAGATTACCACTTATGATTTATGACATACTTTTTTGCAGGAGTCACTTCATTTTATAATGTAACCAATGGATGTTATAGCGTGAAGCATTGGATCCCACAAAAAGAACTCCAAAATGCGAGAGGCTACATTGTTATAACTTGAATGGACCAGTATCAGGTTGGGAGACCTCCTGAGAAGCTCCATCAAGTGAGCCTCAATCACGCGGTGTGGTATACTTTTGAGGTTTGAAGACTTGTTAATGTGCATGCATGCATCAATATTGGTTGCTATGTACTAGTAATTCTAATAATCTTTCTTTTGTTACAGAGGCCATTTGTTTGTTCGGTTGAAGATTGTCATGCTAGCTACAGGAGGAAAGACCACTTGAATCGCCACCTTCTTCAGCACCAAGGAAAACTCTTTAAGTGTCTGATTGAGAATTGCAATAGAGAATTTGCATTTCAAGGCAATATGAAAAGGCATATAAAAGAGTTTCATGATGAAGAGTCATCTGACTTGGATGCTGGAAGTCAGAAGCAATATGTCTGCCAAGAAGTAGGATGTGGAAAGGTGTTCGAATTTGCGTCAAAGCTTAAAAAGCACGAGGATTCTCATGGCAAGTTTCTTTTCGTTTACAGTTTTCAAAATAGTGGCAAAGTGTCTTATTTCATGTTTCTAAAACTGAGTGGCATTCATAATATAATATCTTAATTCATTTTAATCTTATATTCCTTATTTTTAAAAAGGAAAAAGAAAACAGGCATGCACTCTTTGATTGAATTGTAGTAGTCAACATGTTATCTGATGAATGCCTTAATTGTTACAGTTAAGCTGGATTCAGTGGAAGCCTTCTGTTCTGAACCAGGTTGCATGAAGTATTTTACTAACGAGCAATGCCTTAAGGCTCATGTGCAATCGAGCCATGCATATATTAACTGTCAAATATGTGGAACAAAGCAGCTGAAAAAGAACATCAAGAGGCACCTCCGATCACATGAACCAGGAGGGGTTGAATCAGAGAGAATTAAGTGTGATTTTGAGGGTTGTCTTCATACATTTTCAACTGTAAGATGTTGTGAAACTTGGATTAATTTACACATAAGAAGTTGAATGTGAAATTTTTTGGACTAATCGAGTAGTCATACTACAATCATTTTTTGATCAATTACAATTTTCTTTTTCACTGACATGTTGGAATATTCTTTTACAGAAATCAAATCTTCGCCAGCATGTCAAGGCTGTGCATGAAGAACTCAAGCCTTTTGCATGTAGTTTCTTTGGTTGTGGTATGAGATTTTCATACAAGCATGTTAGAGACAACCATGAGAAATCAGGGTGCCACGTTTATACTCCTGTAAGTTATTTGTTATCAATGGCTCAATTCTATTGTAGGTTTTTGTCTTGTGTTGTTGCTATTTTTCATGTTAGACAAAGTTTTATGGTTTTTGATCTGTTTCTTGTGCAGGGCAACTTCCTGGAGACTGATGAGCAGTTCCGCTCAAAGCCAAGGGGCGGGCGGAAGAGAACATGCCCCACTGTGGAAATGCTTGTTCGAAAAAGAGTAACTCCACCACAAATGGATGCAATGATGGATATGGGGCCAGCTCCTGCTTGTTCGTAATATGGATACAATGAGTAACCTCTGAGTAGTTTGGTGCTTGAGTTGAACAACGTGCTGCGGAAACCATAGCTGTATTGAACTTTTCTAGTATCTGCAGTCTCAACCTATCCTTGTAGCAGTAGGTGCAAGTATTCTTAATTTTTTATTAGTTGATGTAAGCCTTTTTTTTTTTTTTTGGAATTGCTACATGCCGTTTTCTTCAATAGGAAAACTTTGTAATGAATGGGCTGTATATTAATAATATAGTGGGTTCTATATTTATTCTTGTAAGATTATAGTTTGTTTCCGATGAAACAAAGGCAAACATTCATTACATATCCTAAGCAGAATGCTCGAAAGAAAGCTATAAAACAATGAATGGGAGAACGGCAAGCAGGAAGGAACATCAAAAGGACGCTACATGAAATGATTGCCTGAAACATAAGGAATGGTTCAAAAAGAAATGGGAGCCTAGTTAGCATGTTTTGGATCAAATTAAACCGAATTTCATCATGAGATGAGACTTGGTGGACCGGTCGTTTATAATCCTTGGCAATTGGAATTTTTTTTCCTTCCAATTTTTAGCTCTTTTTAGTTTTTATCTTTTTTCGTTATTGAACTTGAATTGTTTGTCAAATATGTGCACCACATTAGCAATTAATAAATTTTTTAAAAATTAAAAAAATATTTTTATACTTTTAAAATATTTTTCTGAATTTTTTAAAATTTTAAAAATTAAATAATTGTTAGACATGGAATCTATATATGTCACGCTTACAAATGTCAATTTTTCTATTTATTTTTGGATGATTTAACAAATAATATAAGTTTTAATAACTAAAACACGTAAAAAAATAAAAAATAAAAGATTAAAATATTTTTTTTATAAAATTAGAGGACAAAATAAATCATTATGCCTTTTCTTTGTATGTAAACCATAAAATTCAAGTAAAAGGTTGAATATATTGGATGCTAAATATCTTTACATCTCTTTTTTATGTTTTGTTTTCTCTAAATTTAGTTTCCTTTGTCTTAATTATAAGGTTTAATGGCAAATTTGGTCATTAACGTTTATATGTTTTTGTCAAAATGACCCTAATTGTATTGTTGAGCCTTTTTTTGTCATCAACCTTTGTTTTATTTTTCAAACTGTTTTTTTTAACAGATTTGATGAAAGTATCGTTAAAAAAAAAATTAATGAGGATGATGTAGAATATTTTTACTAAGATGTAATTTATTACTTAAGTAACCTAATAAGATAATTACATGTAAAAAATAATAAAATAAATAAAACATACATGAAATTAAAAAAAAAATAAGTCTTAATTTAAAGAAAATAAACATAATTATCTAAAAAGGGTCTCAAAATGAATACACACGTTTGTTAATTGAGAGGTTTCAAAAAGATACTTAATAAATCAAACCGAAAATATTGAATGTGTGCATTCATTTTGAAATTTTTTTTTAGACAATTACGTTTATTTTCTTTAAATTAAGAGTTATTTTTTTTAACTTCATGAATTATTTATTTTATTATTTTTCACATGTAATTATTTTATTGGGTTATCCAAGTAATAAATTGCATCTCATTAAAAATATTCTACATATGAAATTTCACATTATCCCGTTAACTTTTTTAATGATAATTTTATCAAATCTATTAACAAAAAGCAATTTGGAAAAAAAAGAATAAATGTTGATGGCAAAAAAAGACTCAAAAATACAATTAGGGCCATTTTGACAAATCATGTAAACGTTAGTGGCCAAATTTATCATTAAGCCTAATTGTAATAAAGATAAACTACCTGAGTCGTCCTACTTTTAAGCCGTTTTCATTTTGGTCATTTAAAATAAAATTATTGTAATTTTGTCACTTAATTTTTAAGGTAATTTCATTTTAGCCACCTAAGTATTAAATCTTTAACGAAGGTTAATTATATACGCCACAATTGTTTACACTTTCATTTTGAGCACCCAACTTTTAGGTCGCGTTTATCTTGATCACCCAAGTTCTAGTTGTTTTTATTTTGGTCACTTAAAAATATCTATTTTTTTAAGTATAGGTTAAAGTAAAAAAATTTGAAGGATTAAAATGAAAAAATGGTAAAAATTAAAATAATACACCAAAAAAAATTTGTGTTATAGAGAAATTTATGATGAACCTCGAACCTTTCCTTTTTGTTCAAACAATTGAACCAAGTTATGACAACTTATTTATATAGGTCATCTGTTGTTTTTTTTTATAAAGAATTTGGTAGTTATTATCAAAAGTGATGTGAAACCAAAATTTCCAAAAAATTGGCTGACATACATTCATGCACGCAAATACACAGGCATATCCATATTAAAACTTGCAATATCCTCTGATAAATACTAATAAATTCTGAATAGAATTACACTTACATTTGCATGGGAAATAATTATCTTTTGCAAGAAAAAGGAACTAACTTCTTATTTTAAATTAGACTAATATCTTATTTACACAATTAAGATTATATTAATTAAATATTAAAAGCATATTATAAAATTGTCTAAAATTCCAGATTCTCCTCGAAAAGTAAGATGTAGTATCATTCCACTTGAAAAGTATAATGATAATTTTTTATCGACATTACATGATAAATGGAAAGTAATGTGATCACAGGTCATTTGTCTCAGTGGTATAAATAATTTAATTACTATTTAATAGTAATTGTTTTTTCATTAAGAAATATGTTGTAATGCCCTAAATAATTTATTTCTGTTTTTGTCAATATTTGACACAAGTGTTTACCTGCTTTAATAGTTAAGTGTTTTGAGTGTGTGTGTGAGGTCTTGGGTTCAAGTCTCACCTTTGGTAAATTTTGTTATTTTTCTTAATCCAAGCCTTACTCTTGTTGAGTGGGTTTATATTAAATTGTCTGTCACTTCTTATCAAAATGAGATTGCTGGTTTGAGTGGTATGGGAGTTAGTGTGTTGGAGGTCTTGTGTTTGAATTTTTGCGCTAGCGTGGATCTTTTCTATGAGTAGTGGGTTAGTGAGAGATAATTAAGGGATTTGTGGGATATCTTTTTTTTTTTTTTTCTCTTTCTTCCAAATTCCCAAATAGTTTGACGTTTCTTCTCTGTTGTCTGGAAAAAATATTTTGCTGTCTCGCGTTCGAAATTCTGTCGAAATCCTGTTCAACAATTCTGATTTTTAGTTCTTCAGTGTATTTGTGTGATTTGGTAAGTACAAAGGGGTGATTTTCGTGTGGATTGGGGTAGCCGTTTCTTTAAGTTGTTCAATCGTTTCTATTCTTTTGTTCCGTTGGCTGATTTTAAGTTTTGACAGCAGTGAATTGTGAGGAACGGGGCTCTCCTCTTGCAGATTCATAGTCAAGATTGCTCGAAGTTTTGGGGTAAGTGATGAACACTTGTTTTGAACTGTTTTCAGTTTCGTGGGTTCGGATAACTGTGAATTAAAACTGATTTTAGAAGGTTTGTGGTATCGATTTTAGGTGCTGGTTGGCTCGGGAGTGATTTTGCGTCAAAACGATATTAGGTGTGTTCTCGAATCACGAAAAATGAGGTTTTGGCAAAAGCCAAAATTGCCTACTGTCGACCTCACACGGACGTGTGGCCGGCCGCGAGACACGGCCATGTGTTTGATGAGGGCATGGACGTACGCATGTGATAAGCCATAAAAGTAACATGTTTTTAATCCCATTCTTGATGCGTTTTTTGGATAATTTATTATGTGAATTAGTGAATTTGATGCTCCCAATCCTTTAAGTTCATGTTTCTATACTTAGATGAGCATAGGGGAGCAAAAGGAGCGAAAAGCGAGACAAAATCAGGCAAAAAGAGCTGTTTCCAGGATCTAAACAGCCTAGGCATTTCCACACGGGTTGGCCACATGCCCATGTGTCAGCCGTGTCGATTTCGCACCCTGCTTCCTTTTTACACGGAAAAACCTAATTTTTAGGGTTTCTGAGCATTCTAAAGTTTATAAGTACATATTAGAAGAAGACCTAAGAGGAGATACAGAGCTAAACGAAGAAAAGACTCGAAGAACGCCAATGGATTCAACTCAGAAGCAGGATCTCCTTCAAGATTGAAGATCTCCATTCAATTTCTCTTGAAGTCATTGGGTTTCTTTATGTTTTGTTGTTTTCCTAATTTTGAGATGTTTTCCCTCAAAAGTATGAACTAAATTCCCTAGATACCTAGGGAGGATGAAGCCTAAGATAGATATTATTATTTGATTTTTCCGAATTACATGATAAATATTTGTTCTTAAAATCAATTATGTGTTCTTATTTCATGTTTTAATGTTTTCAGGATATTAATTCATGATTGATGTGCTTATTCAGTGGAGCAAAAGTCCCTGTTTAAGAGTAAATCTGGCATAATTGAGCGGAGTTGCATGCAATCCTAGAAATAGGACGACATAAATCTACCGGATTAGAGTCAAATCTAATAGGGGAATCCATAGATTGAGTTAATGCGACAATAGGGGTTTTAATTAGAAAGAGATTTCAATTAATCAACCTAGAGTCAGTTGTTTTATTCTCGAAAGAGATATTAACATAAGTTAGGGATTTCTACGAATAAGACAAGTGAATAAATCGTTTAATTCAGATTTAGAATAATAAGTGAAGTCTAGGCGGATTCTTTTCTTGGTATTGTCTCTCTCATCGGTTTTCTTCAAATATTTTCCTACTTTATTCTCTGTTTCGTCTTAGTAATTAGGTTAGTTAAGATTAGGTTAAAACAAATCCCTTCAATTTATTCGACTAGATAATAAAAAGATAGTAACTACTAGTACTTTTAGTCCTCGTGGATACGATATTCCTGACACTTTTAGTCCTCGTGGATACGATATTCCTGACTCACCGTAGCTATACTACCATTCGATAGGTGCGCTTGCCTTTGTCGTATTTTAGTTAGTTCGTGACATCATCAACATGACACGACCGTGTGATGGTGTGGGCGTGGCCGTGTGGGCCACACGGGCCAGGCCAAGTTAGGCGTGTGGATTCTGGGCCAGGCCGTTTGGGCCCATAATTCTGAAATTTTTCCTAGGGTGACACGGGTCGCTCTGATCAACTGTGAGCCTACCGTAGGGTCAGTAAGGGCTAACCAAACCCTAGATATTGTGATTTGACATTCTGATAGTGATGGGCGTCGAAACCACCAAAAATAATTCCTACAAATGACTCTAAATAGTAGTAGAGTGGTAGTAGGGTCGATTCCACGGGGATCAGACCTTTTTTTTATCAATTTCTGCATTTATATTATGAACAGAACGTTTTTCATGTCGAGGATAGTGGCAAAGGTTGTGCCCACGACTCGAAATGAACCTGCTGAAAAATAAATAAATCAGAGGGGGTTTTAAAATGTTTAGAAACTAAATAATTGAAACAACACAAATAAATAATTAAACAAATTAGAAATCAAATTGAAAACTAAATTTGGGTTTTGTAATCAAAGTAAATAAGCTTTAGCCTTAGACTCGGTAAATTCAATGTCAAGAGTCGATCCTCGAAAATTGACCTTCTCCTCCAAACGATAAGCTGGTTATAGCAATTAAGAACATCCTAATCACCAATTCCTACTTTCGTAGCTGGTTTCAGTACGACCTGCAAACCAACCCTTACCGATTATCTAACCGAGATACACGTGTTCCCGATTGAAGATTCTGGTAGCCTTGCGTTCTGAAGAACCCAACTCGAATCAACGGCCTCAACCGTGTGGGTCATTTAAACCCGGTCACCTCTTCCTTGATTTGTTATTGGACACTCAAATACAGCATGACCGACTCGAATCTCCAACTGTCTGCAAATACGACTCCAACCCAACGTGCACTTTGACTTGGAATCGAATTCAACCTTAAGGGATGATTTGTCTATCCCGATACTTAGGAAAAAAAGTGAATACTGATTAGAAGGATTTTTGCGCAAATACGAATCTCACGATTCTCGACCGGAAAGAGTACCGGACTAAGGCTAAGATAGAATTTATTCATGCTTGCAAGTTGTGGAAGGTGATTGGATTTGTATGATAATGGGAGAAACTGGGGGTAAAAAGGCTTGGGAAGCAATTGGACAAATTTAGAAAGATCAAAGAAATTGAAATGAAATGGACAAAATTCTCATGTCAATTTGAAAGAGAAAAATGAGAGTAATTCAATTCCAAATTGAAGTAGAAAAAGACAAAGAAGATAATTCAACTCCAAATAGAAGTAGGAAAAGAATTAATTGATTGATGATTTCCAAGAACAAAAAGCCCCTATTTATATACATAGGGTTTACTAAAAATAGCCTAAACTAATTTAATATAAAATCTAAAATAATTAAAAATGAAAATAAATAAAAATAAAAATAAAAAAACTAAAATAGGATTTGGCTTTTTACAAAGTCAAATTATTTGATGTGTCCTTGGCTTCCTCCATCTTTTTGATTTGGCCCTATTTCCATGATTTTCTTTCAATTTGGCCCTTTTCAGCTTGCCTTTGATCAATTGCATCCCTGAAAAGATTTAAATCATAAAAATACTAATTTAGAGGGAATTGATTCAGAATTAAACCGAATTAAACACAAGAAACCATGCAAATTATCATGTTATCAAATCCCCCTACTTAGCTCATGCTTACCCTCAACCATGCTGTTCTTTCAAACATTAGAATGGATTCTACAATTTATTAAAAATCGAGCCTCTTTTCTTCATCCATACTCAATGTAAACAACATAGGCAAAAACAAATAAATAAATGTTCAGAACATATAGTTTAATCAACAAGTGTCATAAAATTTGAAATATGCGAACTAGATAATTTTATTAAATTGAGTTTGAATACAATAAATTGCAAGGCATTATTAATTAACTATGCTTTAGAAAAATTTTAGACATGGTCAAACCTTTTTACGCGAACTAGGATGGCAACCCAAGCACCCTATCCCAGTTACTCAGTTCAAACAGTCTTTATTAGTATTATTAGGCTCTGTTAGCGGAATGTTATTAAGTTATCGACTTGTCAGTAGAACCGTTTTACGCGAGATGAGATGACAACCCAAGCAAATCACCCCGGTTACTCAATCTGGTCACGTTTTCGAAACTTTCACTCATAACTTGAGCCTTTATTTATTTATTTATTTTATTTAATTCTTTTTTTTCATGCACAAGCAAATATTTTTTTTCAAACAATTAATAAAAAAAACTCTAGCTACATATATCAACCTTAAAACACAAGTGTCAACTAATCTATATACTTGAGCATTTAAATTCAAAAAAATTGCCTAATTATCCAAGTTGACTAAGTATGAGATTAAAGGCTCAATGTCAAATAAACTATCGAATGAATTCAACGTAAGATTGAACACATGCAAAAGAGAAACATGCAGCCAAAATTAATCAATCATCCATGCATGCTAAGCCAAAATCAACCATCCATGCATACTACCATTTTCAATCCCCCCACTTAATCTATGCTTGTCCTCAAGCATGTGTCATATAATAGAAAAGAAAAACAGCAACTCAAATAACAAGTAAAATGAAAAGTTTAGAGTACTCCCCATGTGTCCTCAATGATTTTGTCGATGTTGGGGGTAACGACTTTGTAGGATATCAAGGATTGTAGAGACCTGATTTTCCATCGTTCCAAGTCTCGCCTCGATTCGGCCTAAACGCGCCTCCACAGATAGAGGTTGTTCCTGTTGCTCTCTAGTATTGATGTGTGGACATTAGCGAAAAACCATATTTTTGCAAGTAGTCCGTGTACCTGGAGGAACAAAATAACACTAAGTAGGGGTGCCGGCAAGCAATCCCATAGAATCCAAACAATATTTATCTAGGCTGTCCATACTATATGCACATGTGAAGGTTGAGAAATCAATTTCAGATTGAAAAAGTTGAGAGGTTAAATTCAAAATATATGACCCAAGTATTAGTGAACGATTGTAATGCAAAAAGGCATGAAAATTTCGTGCAAACCAATATCCTAAATTAACTTTAAAACCTGAATGCATGCACCACAAAAAGAACAGTTCAGTCTTAGTCAGAACAGATGAGGAGTCATTTCTACCTGAAAAACTAAATGCCAAAAATCGTGTATATATCTCAAAGTAGGTTCATGCACCAATAAGTCTTCGGATTGTAAAGATGATCGGAATTAGTTAAAACACGATAAATATGTTGAGCATCAAAGTTGCTCGGAATATCTAACAGAGCAAAATAATAGGAATCAAATTGAATACCATCAGGGTCGATGTAACCCATGCTAATGTTAAATTCAGAAATTGACATCCGAAAGTCTCTCCCAAGCAAACGAAAACATATAATGTTTTGTGTTTCAACAGTTCGCAATGCATTTATATCGAAACTAAATGTGGTGTAGAATTCATATACCAATTCATAATATGCATTACAGGTAATATTAGCAAATAAATTCCAACCAATAGCATCAAAATAATGAAGCACAACATCATTAATATCTAAAAGATCAAGAGTGGGAAAATTGATTTGCTTATAGACCGAGAGCGAGCGTTTTCGGATGGCGTCGTATCGTGTTTGATGCTCCGATGTCAAAAATTCTAGAAATCCTCGCAGACGACTTTCAGTAGGAATTGTGTTTGCATGACTACGTCTATTGCGTTGACTGTCTTGGGATGGTTGAATACGTTAGTTAGGGAGTCGGGTGGGCTTGCACCTTCAGCAGCATCAGTACTACTGTCCGGGGGTGTCGATGGCTCACGTGTCAATTGTCGACGACTTCAGGTTTGGCGTTGAGAGACACGTTCATTGACGGTGGGAGGAGCTTCGACATGGTCGTTAGATGTCCCAACCTCTTCTGGACTACCCGAAGTATCTGTTTCGACTGGGGTCAGACTCCATTGACAGCGGGCTATCGATGGGGCGGCAGTTTGTCTTGGAGGAGGTGGAGGAGAGTCGTCGTTGGCTAAATCAATGACAGGAGGTGCTGAAAAATGGTACCGATTTTAGCTGAGTGAAACTGAGACATTGTCAGTCGTTTGGTTTTGAGTTCGGACCATTGCTTCCGTGCAAAAGTGTCAAAGAATCTGTTTTGTTGTTACGACGACGGTGAAGACGACGGATGTGTGCAGTGTTAGCAAAGAGAGGGAAACGACGACGGTAGTGCAGTGGCATCAGTGATGGTAGTGCGACGACGACAGCAATGGGCGCTGCGACGGCGACCGATATGGTGACGGCGGCGTGGGTTGGTTGTGGGAAAGAGGGTTTGTTTTGAGGAAGATGAATATAGAAAAGGGGTGTAGGGATTTGGGTGTTTGTTTTCTTTTTTCTTTTTCTTTGGCCGGTTGGGCTCCTCCCATTTCTCATTTTTTTTCTTTTCTTTTTTTCAATTTGGGTTACCTAGGCCGTTCGGCCAATTTCTCACTTGGGCTTGTTTTGGGGTTTGGGTTATGGCATTGGGTTTATGTTGTCTGGGTGTTCTTGGGTAAGTGTAAGTGGGTTGAATGGGTGGATGGGTAAATGGGTTAAATTATTGGTTTAATTTTGTTGGGTTCGTATATGGGTATGTGTAGGTGGGTTAAATGGGTATGTGGGTATTGGGTTTGGGTTTTGGTATTTTATACAGGTTGGGGTTTTTTTGTTTTTATTTAGGTAAATATTTTTCACCATATTAGCATGTCATGCCCGTGCCATCACTATTATCCGACTTCCGAAAAAATTCACGATCTCCATGATGTTCCTTAAAACATCAAATTAATTGTATTTAATAAAGATTTATTTATTTACACCCTAAATCTCACTAAAACTTAAAATTAAATAAATGAAAAAAAATTTGGGTTGCCTCCCAAAAAGCGCATTTGTTTAACGTCGTTAGCTCGACGACCTGTTATTCAAATTCTGGGCTCATCGAGAACAATCTCCTCAACTGTGTGCATTTGAAAATTCTCGAAAAAGGGTTTTAGTCATTGACCATTCACCTTAAAGCACTTTCGAGTTTCTTCGCTTTGAATTTCCACTGCACCATTCGAGAATAAATTAGTAATAGTAAATGGTCCTATCCAATTGGATTGAAGCTTACCAGCGAAAATTTTTAAGGTGGAGTCGTATAGGAGAACTTTTTGACCTATTGAAAACTGCTTCCTAGTGATAACTTATCGTGAAACGCCTTCGTATTTTCTTTATAAACTCGAGCATTTTCATATGCATCATTTCTAATTTCCTCGAGTTCCTGGATGTCTAGTTTTTGAGACCTTCTTGCAGACTATAGTTCCATATTACACTGCTTAACTGCCCAAAATGCCTTGTGCTCTGACTTGACCGAAAGATGACATAGATTACCGAAAATGAGTCGGTAAGGTGACATGCCTATTGGTCCCTTGTAAGCTGTCCAATAAGCCCAATGTGCGTCATTTAGTCTCAAACTTCAATCATTCCTGTTAGGTTTAATGGTCTTTTCCAGAATAGACTTGCTTTCTCGATTCGACACTTTAGCTTGCCCGTTTGTTTGTGGATGGTAAGCAGTGGCAATTTGTTGAGTCACCCATATTTCTCCATAAGTGCACTTACGGGCTTATTGCAAAAATGAGTTCCTCTATCACTGATTAATGCTCGTGGAGTCCCATACCTGGAAAAGATAAAATTTTTAAGAAAGTCAACTACGGTCTTAGCATTATCATTGCGAGTGGCCTTCGCCTCTATCCACTTAGAGACGTAATCAACAGCTAAGAGTATATAAAAATTACCGAAAGTAGAAACGAAGGGACCCATAAAATCGATGCCCCACACATCGAAAATTTCACAAATATGAATAGGAGTAAGGGGCATCTCATTTCTACGACTAAGGTTGCCAACTTTTTGGCATTTTTCACAGGTTTTGCAGAATAAAAATGCATCACGAATAAGTTTGGCCAAAATAGTCCACATTTGAGAATTTTATGTGTGGTGCGTTTAGGCCCAAAGTGCCTTCCACATGCATAAGAATGACAAAAAGCTAAGATAGATTGTACCTCTGTTTCTGCTACACACCGTCGAATTACCTAATCGGAGCAATGCTTCCAAAGGTATGGATCGTCCAAAATGTAATACTGAGCATCTTTTTTTATCTTATATTTTTTAGACTTTGGTAATTCCAAAGGAACAGTACCTGTAACGAGGTAATTTACTATTTCAGCGTACCAAGGATGAACCTCATTTGCTGAAAATAGGTTTTTATATGGGAAGTTGTCTTTAAATGGTGTGTCGTCTACTGGAATCGGTAATCGACTTAAATGGTCAGCTACCAGGTTTTCGCATCCCCTTTTACCCCGAATTTCAAAATTGAACTCTTGTAGGAGCAGAATCCACCTAATCAGTCGGGGTTTTGCCTCCTTCTTCCCTACTAAATATTCCAAAGCTGCATGATCAGAAAAGATAATCACCTTAGTTCCTAATATGTAGGATCTAAATTTGTCTAAAGTGAATACAACAGCTAATAATTCTTTCTCGGTGGTTGTGTAATTGCTTTGGGCAGCATCCAAAGTCTTCGAAGCATAGTAGATAACATGAGGCTTTTTCCCTACTCTTTGGCCAAGAACAGCTCCCACACTTTGGCCACTTGCATCACACATGATTTCGAACGGGAAGTTCCAATTTGGTGGGTGCACTATGGGAGCGGAGACCAATTTCTGCTTCAGCACGTCAAATGCGTCTTTACAAGTCTGGTCAAATTCAAATTCTTTATCCTTTTGTAATAGACTGCAAAGCGGTCGTGTGATTTTTGAGAAATCTTTCATGAATCGTCTGTAAAATTCTGCATGGCCAAGAATGAACGAACTTCCCTCACTGATGAGGGGTAAGGTAACAAGTTAATAATATCCGTTTTTGCCTTATCGACCTTAATTCCTTTCGAGGAAGCTATATGATCCAAAATTAATCCTTTGTCAACCATGAAATGACATTTCTCATAATTTAAAACAAGATTAAATTCTAGGCATCTTTGTAATATCTTAGCAAGATTATCGAGACATTCGTTAAAAGAGTTACCGTATACCATGAAGTTGTCCATAAAGACTTCAATGATTTTCTCAACATAATCGGAGAATATGCTCACCATGCATCTTTGGAAAATGGCCGGAGCATTGCAGAGTCCAAAAGGCATTCGTTTATACGCAAATGTTCCAAAGGGGCACGTGAAAAAGTTGTTTTGTCTTGATCTTCCGGAGCCACTGGAATTTGGAAAAATCCCGAGTATCCATCGAGACAACAATAATGGGTCTTACCAGCTAATCGCTCGAGCATTTGATCGATGAAGGGAAGTGGACAATGGTTTTTTTTGGGTAGCTGCATTCAACTTCCTGTAATTGATGCAAACCCTCCATCCATTCTGGACTCGGGTAGGGACCATCTCTCCTAACGAGTTTTTCACCACTATCACGCTAGTTTTCTTGGGCACGACATGAACCGGGCTAACCCAATATGTCAGGGATCGGGTATATCATTCCAGCATCTAACAGTTTCTAGATCTCCTTCTTTACTACCTCCATCATGGGTGGATTAAGGCGCCTTTGAGCATCTCTCTTTGGTTTCATGTTATCTTCGATGGAAATTTTGTGCATACAAGTGGATGGGCTTAGCCCTTTTATGTCAGCTATCGTCCAACCAATAGCTTCCTTATAATCTCTCAGAACTCGAACTAGACTTCCCTCTTCGTCTTTGGTTAGTTTGTTTGACATTACCACCGGTAAGGTGTCTTTCTCTCCTAAAAAGACGTACTTAAGGTGGTCCGATAATGCTTTAAGCTCCAAGGTGGTTGTAAAATCGAAGGCAACATTTTAGTTTGGGAAGGTAATAGTTCAAATTGGTTACCTTGGTTCATCAATGATGGTTACGTTTCCAAGTGATTGACAATTTCTCGCAATGGATCTTCTATGATTGCTAATTCCTCGGGATGATGTAAAACATCCATGTCAATGCTGCTGTAAAGGACAGTTTCCAGTTCATCAAGGTCATGATATTCGGAATAAGATTGAGCTAAACAATCTATAATATCGATACTAGAAATATTTAACAGTGAGTTAGGATGACCCATAGCTTTGTAGACATTAAATTTCACGATTTCGCCATCAAACTCCATTGTCAGCGTTCCGCTTCGAACAGCAATTTTTGCGCTTGCGGTACTTAGGAACGGCCTTCCAAGAAAAATGTCAGACGAATTAGTTGAGTTATCATATTCCATATTAATAATGTAGAAATCTGCAGGGAAAATTAATTCGTTAACTTTAACAAAGACATTTTCAAGCAACCCTTCGGGATAGATGACTGACCTGTCTGCCAACTGGATTATTACTACTGTCTCTTTTAAAGGACCCGCGCTAATCAACTTATAAATAGAATAAGGCATAACATTAATGGAAGCCCCTAAATCACACATGGCTTTCTTAATGCCTACATTACCTATCTCACAGGAAATAGCAAACATACCTTGGTCCTTGTTTTTGGGCGAAACTTTCTTTTGCAGTACTGCGGAGACATTTTCTCCTACATTTACTCTTTCGTTATTAACCTCCTCTTGCTAGTACACAATTCCTTGAGGAATTTCACATAATGAGGGATTTTTTTGATTGCATCGAGCAAAGGGATATTTACCTCTACCTACCTGAATGTCTCGAGGATTTCTTTTTCCTCCTTCTATTTCTTATCCCTTGCAAGCCTCCCTGGAAAAGGTGGTGGCATCACAACTGGTCTCCGAATTTCTGATTCTGGTCTGGCTGTTGGATCAAAGATCTACTTTTCCCGTTCTTTGTCTTGCCCATGACTTTTTTCTGGAATTGCTCCCAGAACCTTCCCGCTACGAAGAGTTATTGCACTTGCATTCTATCAATGATTCGGCTCTGTCTGGGAAGGTAATTTACCTTGAGACTCCAAACGATTAACTGCCATCGAGAGTTTACTAACTTGATTAGTTAACTCTTGTATTGATGCGTTTGTCCTCTGTTGATATTTTGCAGCGTCTACGGTAAGTCTATCCACAACAGCTTCTAGAGATGTGCTCAGCTTGGGTTGTTGTTGTGGCGGTTGCAGAGGTCCCGGTTGGTAGGATGGATTATATCAGGGATTAGCTCCGTAATTCAAGTTGGGATGATCCTTCCAGCCGGGATCGTAGGTGTTAGAGAAATGATCATAGCTTCTTTGCGGAGGTCCCTAAAAACCTTCGACAGCATCAACATGTGCCGTTGAATTATTGTTAAGGATTGGGCATGAATCTGTCGGATGTTCAGATGTAGTACAAATTCCACACAGATGGGTCAGATTCTTTTTTTCTGTAAGCAAAAATTGAAAAACATTAGTAAGCTTATCCAATTTATCTTCTAAAGATGAAATGTTTACCCCCATTAACCCGTCTTGTGGGTTAAGAATTCGATCGATACTATTGAGAATTTGCCGTCATGGTCTTTGAGGGGTCATTTTGACTAGCACCCCTCCACTAGCAGCGTCAATCATCTTCATTTCCATAGGGAACAAACCCTCGTAGAAATATTGAAGAAGTGATTGTTCGGTCAACCCGTGTTGAGGACAACTTGCATACAGTTTTTTGTACTGCTCCCAATAGTCATAGAGCGATTCACTCTCCATTTGGCGAATTCCCACTATGTTCTTCCTAAGTTCAGCTGCTCACGATGCTGGAAAGAATCTGTCAAGAAATACACGAGATAAGTCAACCCATGTTGTGATAGAACCGAGGGGTAAGTAAAATAACCATTCTTTTGCTATATCAACTAAAGAAAAAGGAAAACTCTGAAGTTTGATTTCATCTTCGGTTACTCCCTAAGGCTTCATGCTTGAGCAGACGATGTGGAATTCTCTCAAGTGAGTGTGTGATTTTCATTCTTCAAGCCTCGAAATATGGGCAAAAGGTGAATCAAGCCTGACTTCAACTCGAAAGAGATTCCTCCAGTTGGATAGTTGATGTATAATGGTGTTTGCTAGTTGGGAGCAGCGGCTAGTTGACGAATGGTTCGGTTGGCCATCCTTTCTGGTTCACCGAGGTTGCCTTTCGCTTCTTTTGTTTCAAAAAGTGGTTCAGTCTCAGGTTCAACCACTTCGACTTGGTTCCCATCTCGAATTGCCTCTGCACGAATTACTTCGCTCAACTTTTCAACGTCGAATTCTAAGATCCCTTGTCCTAGCTCAACTCTTACTTTACTTGCATGTTTAAGAGCTTCTGTCTTTTTTCGTCATGCTCGCACCGATTTCTCAATCTCTGGGTCTTATTCAAGATCTCCTGATGAAGATTTGGTCATAAGGAAAACAAACAAAAATTAGAAAAATATATCCAATCCCCGACACGGCGCCAAAATTTGATGGGCATCGAAACCACCAAAAATAATTCCTACAAATAACTCTAAATAGTAGTAGAATGGTAGTAGGGTCGATTCCACAGGGATCAGACATTTTTTTATCAATTACTGCATTTATCTTGTGAGCAGAACGTTTGTCGTGTTGAGGGTCGTGGCAAAGGTCGTGCCTACGACTCCAAACGAACCTGCTGAAAAATAAATAAATCAGGGGGGTTTTAAAATGTTTAGAAACTAAATAATTGAAACAGCACAAAAAAATAATTAAACAAATTAGAAATCAAATTGAAAATTAAATTTGGGTTTTGTAATCAAAGTAAATAAGCTTTAGCGTTAGACTCGGTAAATTCCATGTCAAGAGTCGATCCTCGAAAATTGATCTTCTCCTTCAAACGATAAGCTAGTTATAGCGATTAAGAATGTCCTAACCATCAATTCCTCCTTTCGTAGCTGGTTCCGGTACGGCCTGCAAACCAACCCTTACTGATTATCTAACCGAGATACACGTGTTCCTGATTGAAGATTCCGGTAGCCTTGCGTTCTGAAGAACCCAACTCAAATCAACGGCCTCAACCGCGTGGGTCGTTTAAACTCGATCACCTCTTCATTGATTTGTTCTCGGACACTCGAATACAGCACGACCGACTTGAATCTCCAACTGTAGGCAAATACGACTCTAACCCAACGTGCACTTTGACTTGGAATTGAATTCAACCTTAAAGGATGATTTGTCTATCCCGATACTTCAACTCCAAATAGAAGTAGGAAAAGAATTAATTGATTGATGATTTTCCAAGAACAAAAAGCCCCTATTTATATACATGGGGTTTACTAAAAATAACCTAAATTAATTTAATATAAAATCTAAAATAATTAAAAATAAAAATAAATAAAAATAAAATAAACTAAAATAGGATTTTCTATTTTTGGCTTTTTACAAAGTCAAATTATTTGATGTGTCCTTGGCTTCCTCCAATTTTTTTATTTGGCCCCATTTCCATGATTTTCTTTCAATTTAGCCTTTTTTTAGCTTGCCTTTGATCAATTGCATCCCTGAAAAGATTTAAATCATAAAAATACTAATTTAGCGGGGATTGATTCAGGATTAAACCGAATTAAACACAAGAAACCATGCAAATTAACATGTTATCAAATATTATGCTTTGGGTAGGATACTTTTATGTATGTCTGACTATTCTGATATCTGTACATAAGCATATTATATTTGTATCTGATTCTGAGTACTGTATTTGTATTTTGTATCTGTATTTGGGGGTGGGATTATGTATATATGGAGGAAGTGTTCTGAAAGACGACCTTCGCCTATATTCTGCCAGTACGACTGCACATTATCTGATACGTGTCATTATGGCACGATGCGGTGTGTAGGGATGGGTGGGTGTTTTTAAACCCACGTGGTGTGATGGGATGGTCAGAGTTGGTGTGTAGAGGATGGGGGTAGGATTTTGTATATCTGATCTGCTTATCTGTATCTGAGATGGACATGAGTCCGAATCTGTATCTGACTGTATATAAAACTTCGTTTGCTTTGCTTGTCTAATTCTGTTGGGCTACACACTAAGTTTTCGTAAACTCACTTCTATTTGTCTGTTCTGTACAGGTAATCCATAGACTTAGGCGGATCGGTGCAGGGAGTCTTGCGGTGACTACTAGTCTTCGAACTGAATTTTATTAAAGGTTTTATTTATTTAAAGATTATTTTTGAGAGTTTTTTATTAATTGGACTCTCCGGATTGTTGATTAAATTTTTGGGATTTGGATTTTTGTTTAATATTTCGTTTAAACAATTCGCTAAAAACACATATTTTACTAAAACAAAAGTTTTCTAAAAATGCGAACTGCCTTCTTGATATACAATGGTTTTTCGTAAGCTTCCACTAATAAACACGTTTTAAGGCAAATTAAGTAACTGAATAAACGTTTTAACAATGGATAACAAATTTCGTCATCAAAACCCATTCTTTGCGACGCCTCTGGATTCGGCCATATCGTCTAGGCCGGGTTTGGGTGTTATAGATGTAATAACTACTATTATGTAAAATAGGATAATATTGGGAGAAGAAATTTATTCCAAATAGATTTAAGGATATTCTTTATTTCTACGAGTGTAATACACTTGTGACAATGTCATTAGACGGGCACTTATTGAGTGACTTTCGTAAAAGTATATAATAAGGGAGAGATCAATCATAACTAAATAATGTTGTAATTAACAGGGGAAGAGTCAAAAGTTAATTACAAATTATTTGAGTCCCTTACGTATATATATCCAATCGGTTTCTCTGCTAGCTCGAGATAAGTGGAAACAAATTGCATGTAAAACCAATAATATGAAATGAATGAAAATGATGAAATAAAAGAAATAGATCACACATAACACTATCCGCACTGAATGCGTTTTCTTAGTTAGTACAAAAGATGACTTAGAAATTAATTTAGGTTCTTCAAATTATTATTTCATTAATTGTAATAATTAATAATTATCACAAATTTGTTGAATAAGGAACTTAAATATATTTTTCTCATAGATTTTAATAAACTAAAGTTTCAATGGCTTTAATGAAATTATAATTGTATTGAGAAAATAATTTAACTAAGAAATTAATTTAGTGAATTTAATTAATTAAATTAGTTGATTAAATAAATAATATTTTGGAAAACAAAAAATAAATAATAGATTGAATGAAAGTCTAGATAACACTTATAGTTTGGCCCAATACATGAAAGGTTTAATTAGTCCTTATTACATACAACGGGCAAGAAACCCTAGTATCTTATAGGGTGTGTCATCGCCCCTTATACTTCTACTTAGGGTAGAAGTTGTATTTTCAATTAAAATAATATTATTTAGTTAGACCTTATTCGAATAGAACTCTTGTACTAATTCTCAATAAATAGGAACTATGTGTTAATTTTTACACACATTATTCTACGTCGCTATTCTTTCAAAAAATATTGGAAATCTATTTTATAGAATAAATTTTATTTTTTTTTGGAAAAACGCATAATTCTGGTTATAGAGAGAATTAATGTTTCTACTGAAATTAAAAAAAAAAAAAATCATTCTATGCAATTGACTTGTGACACTTTGAGCTTATGCTCAAAGTACTTCGTCATTCAAGAATAGTGAAGAAAGTCATTACGTAGAAAGTTGGGATCAACCTAAACCACCTCATACAAAGTACATGTATAATTTTGGTTAATGTTTATTGCTATAAATATCACAATGGCTCGATTGCAAACATTATTTTCTAAACCGATTTTTCCAACATTCTTACTTTTGAGAAACAATTAAAATTCTAAAGAGTTTGAGTAAGAAAACGGCCTTACACCTGATTTTACACATTTATTTAATTTTAGTTTAGGAATAATTTAAACTATATTTTGGATAGTAACATAATTTAGGGATTTCTACGGATCAAGATAAGTGAATAAATCATTTAATTCAGAGTCAGAATAATAAGTAAAGTCTAGGTGGATTCTTCCTTGGGTATTGTTTTTATTCATTGGTTTATTCGATTACTTTCTTCACTCTCTGTCGCGCTCATAGTAAATTAGTTAGTTAAATTTTAATCCCCTTAATTATTAGGCTAAATAATAAAAAGATAGTTATTACTAGTAATTTTAGTTCTTGTGGATACGATATTCCGGACTCATCATAGCTATACTTTGTTGGATAGGTGTGCTTGCCTTTGTCGAAATATTAGTTAGTTTTAAGCCCATCAACGGGCGTGTCTCTTGGCCATGTGAGTCACATGGCTTGGCCACACGACTGTGTGACCCCTATAGCTTTGAAAAGTTTTAATGTTTTCTGAAAAATGCTTTGAGTATCTGATTTTGTCCCGACTTGTTTTTAATGCATATTTTGGGCCTCGAGGGCTCATATAAGGGATAATATGTTTGATTTCAATTGGTGTCTAACATGAATATTATATGATGTGAAATGTTTGAAATTTCTATCTATTTGTTCTGTAAACTCTGGTAATGCTCCGTAACCCTATTCCGGCGATGGATACGGGTTAGGGGTGTTACACGAAATCCTCGACACAAAATGTGACACCTTATACTCGACCCAGTAGTTGAATCCGAATATAAAATATCACATTTCGTTGCCAAAGCAACTCACTTTTCCATTTTTTTTTGAAAAGGAAACGTAGTGGTAAAATTATTTTATAAAAATTTCGGCAACATTTCTGCCTATTTTATATAAAACCTTATGCAAAATTTAGCTTTTCAAAAAATATTCACATTCAAATTATCTCTCAAACCAATATCCAGCACTACGATTTCTCAAAACATATTAATAAACTAGATTTCTATGCTTTACTATTTTATCAAAACATTAGTTATAAAATAGTAGCTAATAAAACATAATGAAAATATTTAAATTTAGTTTACGACATAATATTATATATTTATAAGCCTAGGTACATGCCATTTACATCAACTATAAAGTAAACTCTTCACCAACATTGTTTGAGCTAAACTTCGGTTCTTCGGATGCTGCTGAAACGGTCTAACAAATCTAACTACTTGCGCACGGAAAAATAAACTAACCGTACGTTGAGAAAATTTTATGCTCAGTGGTGCTAATATCATATAAATTATACATAAGTATTGGACACAAATTAATTGATAGAAATAAACTAAAACATGATTATAAATATCATTAATAACATCACAATAAAAGAAAATTCTAATATTAATAAACTTTAATATTTTGATATTGACAAATTGAATAAAGAAAATAAGCTTTTTAATTAAATTCAAATTTGCAGAATTAATTTAATTTCCACAATATAAAAATTCAAATAAATTCAATTTTTGTTTTTGCTTTCTTTCAATTTAGACCCCATACTAAAGCTTAAACTCATAACCAGATACATGAATCCGTCACCCCGAGTTGCTCGGCAACGATGGCTATCAGAGTAGTCTACGACCCTCTGGGAATTGGGACTGCCCACGATCATCTGGGAATTGGGCCTAACAATAATAACAATTGACCGACTTGACCTTTTCTCCCTCGACCCCCTGGGAATTGAGGAGATCTAAATTCTCTAACATAAAGACTCTCTGGCATGCCAACTATATTTGATTTAGTCTAACTTAGTGAAACAGGGTAAAAACCAAATTTCATGATCCATTTCAATTTTATTTTCATATATATTCAAATCACATATCGCCTAATTTAAAATAGGCTTAGAATTTGAAACATATTAAATATTTTCTTACTCAATTATCTAAAATCATAATACTCAAATCCAAATCATAACCATGAATTCGCTAATTTAGTCTTATGAAAAACAGAGTATTCATCTCGAAACATAATTTTATAAATATTAAATAAATTATTCAAGCTCATCCAAAACTCATAAAAATAAAATAAAATAAAATAAAATAAAATAAAATAAAATAAATATAACTAGTCATATTAAATTAAATATTCTAAAGCTTTATGTAATGAAAATAAGATATTAGCACAAACCGAAGTTTGAATCGCTTTACTCCTTTTCTTCGCTTTTCTCCTTCAAGATGTTCGCTTCATTATTAGCTACAATAGGATCAATTCAATACAAAACAACATCATTTATCCATTCTAAAACTAAAACTAATAAAAACAAACTTAAATATGCATGATTATTCATATTGACAACTTAAGTTTTTTAGTCCGAAATTCGCATATCTTTCGACTCGATTATCCATTTTCAATTCTGTCTTCACCAGAGTACTCACTGCTTCACAAGTTATCATTTAGCACCAATATTACACAAAGTGGCCAATGTTCTCTACTTCCCCTTTAACATGGCCAAATATACCAAAAAAACTTTTCATCAATTTTTGTTTCTTTTTCACACTTCTAACAAGCTAAAACTCATCTTCTAATAATTTCCTATCCAAAAATATATCTATTGCACTTAAGTTTTCTAAGCTTCCATCAATGTCCTTTAATGGCAACTTCCAAAATACTTGATAAAAAAAAACTATTGGTATATATATGTAAAGCAAGCTTCAAAGATTCAAAATAAAAAGAAAAATTGAAGAAAAATCATACCTTACACTTAAATTTGAAGGAAAATGATGGAAGAAAATTTTTTTCTTTCTTTCCCCCTTATTTTGACGTGAAAAAGAATTTTTTTTTAATGTATTATAATATTAATTAATAAAATATTATTACTTAATTTAAAAAACATTTAAAAGTCATCATGAAACCATTAATTTTTTTAAGTAATGGAAAAATTGCCATTAAGTCTTTTCCATCAAAATAAATATAGGATAATTGCACTTTAGTCTCTATACTTTTCTAACTTATTCAATTCAGTCCCTGAACTCGATACTGATTTTTAACTTAACCATATACTCTTACTAATAATCCTCTGTGTTTTTATGCCTGACAATTTTCTCTAAAAACAATCACAATTTCTTATACTACTATTTATTTATAGATAACTTATTCAAGGACTTTTACCATAAATATTCATCTTCTCTTTTTTTTTTTTTAAGTGGGGATGCTACACAAAACTTCCAACGACACTAACGTTTACCGACGAATCAACGACAATTACTTGAATTCACGCATTGGAGATCGTTACCTTTAACATCTATGCCTAAAAAAGAAACCGAACAAACGCTTAACAGAGAATTCAAATAAATCAATCAGAAACGAACTTCGAGAGAGACGAACGAAGTTGAATGTTTAATAGAAATTCTACAACAAAACCCACAAAATTAACCTTTCAGTTGACAAACAATGAAAGGCGCACTTACCCAACGACACAACAGCGAAAATTTAACGGCAACTTCAGCGATTGTGAAAACCAAAAATAAAAGAAAAGAAGAAAAGAAAAAGAACAAACAGAAGAGGGAAAGGAAAGAAAACAATTTAATTTTAAAAAAAATTAAACTAATTCTGCAGAGTAGCAAAGCAAAAAAAAAAAAAAAAGCACATCTCCATTTCGCTCACACAGAGACTCGAACACTAAACCAAAAAGTAATAGATATTTAACCATCAAACCAACAAACTCATTTTTAACATAAACTAACGCAGATTTAAACTTAAGTCAACCGTTCAAGGATAAGGGTTAAGTCAAACAAAATAAAAAATTTCCAAATATAAGATTTGAACCCTGACTTCTAATATCCAAACAGAGCACTTAACCACAAATACGGAGACTTAATTATATTAGAATTTAACAAACAACACTCAAATTTTTGGGGAGTTACAATTTGTGACACTTTGAGCCCACGCTTAAAGTAGATCGTGGTTTGAGTATAGAGAAGAAGGTTGTTTAGTAGAAAGCTGAGATCGACCTAAACCGCCATGTATAAAGCATATGTATAATTTCTATTACTGTTTCTTGCTATAAATTTCATAATGGTTCGATTATAAAGAAAAATTTTAAACTTCCACTATGCCTAAAAGCATTGTTTTCTAAACCCATTTTTTCAACGTTCTTGCCTTGAAGACACAATTAAAAGTTTAAAGAGTTCAAGTAATAAGAAAGTTGCCTTACACCTGATTTTACACATTTATTTAATTTTAGTTCAAGAATAATTTAAACTATATTTTGGATTATTGATCATTTGGCACAAGATCAATTAGAGAAACGTTTTTGTATGTAATTGAATAATTGTTAAAACACTTGACATTTAAACACAAAGTATTAAAAAATTAAATTAAAATATCAAAATATTATCTCATTATCCATTAAAGTAACCTTTTATCGTTATTGAATAATTTTAATTTTATAATTCCCAAGCAATGAAACCACTTAGGTCTCTTTTAAAACTTTATGATAAGGTACATATCATCGTATAGACATGTTTTTCTTGAAACATGATTTGTATTAAAATTATGTTGATATCACTTCTCCGTTGCTAAATTGTAAATGTATTTTGTTAAGAAAGAAATTCGGATTTTCAACTAAAATTTCAATAGTAAACATCGTTACAGTGAAGTGTTAAACTTAAATTGTTTTTCTTAAAACTCTTGAGTTTTTCAGAAAAGAGACCCAAACTTTCTTCTAAAATAAATAAATATTTAAAATTAACTGTTTTTAAAACTTCGATAATTCTGCCAGGACATTTCGGTGGCCGATGTATTCTCTCAAATTCTAGTCTAACGTCTAGGTCGGGTTGGGATGTTACAACCTATTTTACAGAATAAATTTTATTTTATTTTGGGAAAAACACATAATTCTAGTTATAGAGAGAATTAACTTTCCTACTAATTTTTTTAAAAAAAGTTTCCATTCTATGCAATTAGTTTTGTGACACTTTGAGCTCACGCTAAAAGTATTTTGTGGTTCGAGAATAACAAAGAAAGTCGTTAAGTATAAAGCCGGGATCAACCTAAATCGCCTCGTGCAAAGTACACGTATAATTTCGGTTAATGTTTATTACAATAAATATCACAATCGCTCTATTTTAAAGAAAAAATTTAAACTTTCACTATGCCTGAAAAATTATTTTCTAAACTGATTTTACAAACATTCTTACTTTTGAGAAACAATTAAAATTCTAAAGAGTTTGAGTAAGAAAGCGGCCTTACACCTGATTTTACACATTTATTTAATTTTAGTTTAGGAATAATTTAAACTATATTTTGGATTATTAATCGTTTGCCACAAGATCAATTAGAGAAACATATTTGTATGTAATTGAATAATTATTAAAAAACTTGACATTTAAAAATAAATTACTAAAAAATTAAATTAAAATATCAAAATATTACCTCATTATCCATCACAGTAATCTTTTATCGTTGTTGAATAATTTTAATTTTCTAATATCCAAGTAATGAAATTGCTTAGATTTCTTTTAAAACTTTATGATAAAGTACATATTATCGTACAGACATCTTTTTCTCCTTGTCGGTGAATTGTTAGAAATAACGAAGAATATAGAACAAAGATTTGTAAGAGAAGAACCAACACTGAGTAGGTGAAAGCACGAAGTGCAGGTGTTGAGGTTAAATATTGATAATTTCACTGATAATTTTCAAGGAACGTGTAGATTGAACTTTACAAATTGCTAGTTTGTGGCTGAATTTTCTTTTTGTTGGTTTCAAAGTTGTAGCTTTGCTGTTTAGATTTCACTTTTAATGTTTTGATATGAGATTTGGGTTTCCCGGGTTTTGTTTGATTATTAGTTAAATCAAGTTACTTGTTTTTAAAGCAGTTTTTCATCTCAGTTTTGTTCATCTCGTTTAAATTTTAATAATTTTTGAATGATTTAAGGGATAAAATAAGGGATTCTCTTGAAAAATTAAACGGACAAAACAAGAAATTAAATATTTAAATACATATTTAAAATTTTCATTTATTTTATTTTTAATTTAGAATAACTTTTTAATATTTATATTTTTATAATGTCACGCCACATCAGTAAGTAAAAGTGAGATATCACTCCATGTCAACAAAAAAAGTTGACCATTAGTTGACTAATGATTTTCATTCAAACCAGGCTTATTTGACAAAAATCAAAACGATAAAGTTGACATTGTGAAAAGAAAAAGATAAGGAGAACACTGTGAGAGGTAGCAAATGTTAAAGACAAATATTGTTATTATGCCTATTTTATTTGCATAACTAGGATTAGATTGATTAAAATAATAAAAGCAAATTCTAAAATTGTCCAAAATATTTCATATTATGCTCGAAAAGTAAGATAACCTAAGGAAAATGTGATATTTACTTCTTACATTCACGAATATTGATATTGTTGAGAAATGGCCTCAAACGAATGCTTGAAATCCAAGCATAGTAATTAATCACATTCTAGAGTCTTACATCACTACTGAGATTGTAAGATTTTGAAAACCAAATACCAAGTTAAAGTTATAGGTTTTATTTTCTTCATTGTAATGCAAAAAGTTGTATTGAATTTGAAAATTCTAGGTTTATTAACAATTGTGAAAATAGTGAAAGCTTTAGAAACCCCGTAAACTAAAAATGCAAAAAGGTTAGAATGCGAACTTCTTTCAAGATTGTTGTTCCTATAGTTATTGAACAATTTTAAAAAAATTGAAGAATAATAAATGATTAACCAAACTCATCTTATGATGAAAAATGACAGATGAACCCGCATTAAATAAAGCAAAAATTAACATTAAATAATATTTTTACAATATAGTTTTGAAGTGGTTTCAAGGAGGTAAGATTTTGATATTTTAATCTAAACAAATGTAAATCAATATTTTAAAATAACTTTATATATTTAAACGCATTTAAATAAATAAAAAATTCCGGAAAAACCCTAACTAATTATGTATATTATAGATTATAAATAATTAATAAAATATAAAAAAATATTTTATTATTACACAAGGATTCAAAATTTTCAAATTCAATTTATATCCTAACTCTAAATATATAAAAAAGAAATTAAATCTAAGTAGTTTATTTGTTTTCCTTTTTGAATTTTGAAAGAAGCGTCAATTAACCTTTTTCTTTGTTCTTTTCTTTTTGCTTTTCACTTGGAATTCTGCTTCTGCTGACACATTCTCATGCAACAAACAAAGAAACATGGCCGAAGAAACTCCAGCCCAAGAATCCCGCTATTGCAGCAGCGGCGCGGACGGTGATCGACTCTGACTCACCTGCTGGTTTAGAGCCCTTCCCTTCTCGGCCAGCCAGCCAGCCATACCACCTCATGTAGCAGCTGAAAATGAAGAGAAGACACCGCGGCCTCTGAGTTGCAGCCGGAGTCGGATGGAGAAAAAAGAGACGGGAGCACCACCAGAACTAGTGCTCAAGAAGCTAGGAGGTGTTGTTGAAGAGGAAAAGTCTTTCAAACAGGAATGCAATTATCTGATGTCGAAAAGGAAATTAAGTTTTGGAAGCAGTTTGGTAAAGAAGCAACAGACTTAACCTTTTCAATTCAGAATCCAAGGGTGAATAAAACCCAGAACCCAATCCAACGAGCTATGAATACAATTATTTTGACTTATAATGCAATTTTTTTTATTTTCAAGCTCATCAACCCAAAACTACAATCGTATTTGCCACCAAAGATTGTTGAAACTCGAAACCGAATGTCAAAAACATGCAATTCTAATACTAAAACAACCAAAGGGTGGCTCGTATATTATATGGTTTTTGAAACTTTGGTCCCTCACTCCACGAAAACATTGTTCTGAAAGTCAAAACCAAATGTCGGTAACTCTACAATATATCTACATGCATATAAGTTTTAATAAAACTATAATATTTTGTCCACAGTTGTTACGAATTCTTCTCAACAAAGAAAATCTTCAAGTCAAACGTGGGATATAGAATAAGACTTTTTATGGTAAAATTGCATGGAGAAGACTACGTAAGTCCATCGCCATCACCATCATCACCTACGCCACTACCAAGTCCCAAGAGCATACACACTTTCCCTTCGCTTATAATCCTCTTCTCGACCTTCTTTTTGTGACAAAACTACTAGAATTTAAGCTAACTTGGAGATATTTGAATAATTAATTTCTAAGGGTGGGTTAAAATATTAATTTCAAGTTTCTTGTTTTGATTTGTAACACCTATAAATAGTGTGCTCGGCCTTAACCCAATTTCCATCAACAAGGCTTGCTTTAATTGCGGTTTGAATATGGGAAGTTCTAGCGTTATTGGTGCTACATTCTTGGTTCTGCTCCTTGTGGATTTAGCTTTCGCTACTAGGTCACTTAGTGGTGGTGGAGGAGGCGGAAGTGGTGGAGGTGGAGGTGGCGGAGAGGGTGGTGCCACAGGTTCTGGATATGGTTCAGGGTATGGTTCCGGGAGTGGTTCTGGATATGGTTCCGGAGCTGGTGGTCTTGGAGAAGGTGGAGGTGGAGGTGAGGGTGGGGGTGAAGGAGGCGGTGGTGGTGGGAGTGAAGGATCAGGGTATGGGTCTGGGTATGGGTTAGGATCCGGATCGGGGTATGGGTCTGGTGGTGGGATAGGAAGTGGTGGAGGAGGTGGCGGTGGTAGCGGAGGTGGTGGCGGTGGAGAAGGGTCTGGATATGGTTCTGGATTGGGATACGGAAGTAGGTCTGGATCCGGATACGAAAGTGGAGTTGGTGGTGGCAACGGTGGAGGAGGAGGTGGCGGCAGTGGCGGTGGTGGAGGTGGTGGCAATGGAGGAGGGTCGGGATATGGGTCCGGATCCGGATACGGAAGTGGGTCTGGATATGGAAGTGGAAGTGGTAGCGGTGAAGGAGGAGGCGGAGGTGGTGGCAGTGGAGGTGGAGGAGGTGGAGGGAGTGGTTCGGGCCAGGGATCAGGCTATGGAAGTGGTTCAGGTTATGGCTCCGGGTATGGTAGCGGTGGAGGGTGATTTCCCACATAAGTTCAAACTAAGGTTGAATTCTAGTTGCTACTTATCGTTGTGTTACCTTCAAAATAAAGTGCAGTGTTTGCCTACGAGCACCGCATGTAAATGTTTTAAAGACTTTCAAGTCTTTTGTAATCATATCTAAATATTTGTTATCCTAATATTTCAAATAAAATAAAAATTTTATTTTTACAACTTGCATTGCTTTGGGTAACTTTTTAAATTCAATGCTTTAGCATCTTGACAAAAAAAAAAAAAAATTAGTAGGAGATTAATTGATCTAGATTTGTAAATCGATGTATTTTTTGTGTGTGTATGTGCATTTTCTCATGTCATATTTGTGCTTATATTATTTTATATTTATTAAAATTTGAGAAATTAATACTATTCCGCTATAAAGATTTTGGCATGTTTATGTATCCATGTCATGTATTCATTTTTTTTTACTCTCTTTGTCTCGTGTTTTTAGTGTAATGTTCGTGTATTTGGTTTGTTTAAAGTCGCTTGTTGCAAAAGAAATAAAAATTGCAATATAATAATCTCTTTTTCTCTTTATTTTTTAGGGTAAACTATAGAACTAGTCACTCAACTATTAGCATGTTTCTGTTTTGGTCACCCAATTATGAAAAATTTCAATTTAGTCACTAACATTTTAGATCATTTCTATTTTGGTCACTCACATTTTATATTGTTTTTGTTTTTGCCACAGCCCGTTAAATGATTAACGGAAGTGATGATGTGGCTATTTTTCTAATTGGTATATAACATATTTAGTCCTCAATACTTGCACATTCTATCAATTTGATCCTAATTCGAAATAATTCAATAAAGTTGACCATCCACATTTACAAATTCTATCAATTTGATCCCTAAGCGCATATAATTATAATTAAATCTTGAGTCTCATATTCTGATGCGAATCCGGTCGCATCATGTTATGACACAACTCGACGCCACCGAGAATGGCATAAACGTGAGGGTTCCAAGTGCAAAATGAAATCTAATTTCAATTTGTTAATTTGTGTGCAGGTTTTAATTGACCGAATTTGGGGCGGAAACCATTGCTAGAATAATCGAACAATCCAAGATGTCTAGCTCAAGTGTCCCATGTAACTTGCTATGAGCTCAATTATCTAGTTCATAGCTCATCCTAGCTCATTGAGCTCAAATTCATTCGGTGTTATCTTGCGCATCAATTTGATGGAACATTCAATTCGGTTTCAGCTCAATTTTAATTTTTATTTAATTTATGCATTTTGAGCTAATAGTTGTTGGAATAAACTTCCAATAATATTTAGTTAATTTAGTTAAGTATTAAATGTGTACTAAAATTAATTAATATGTCTAAGTAAATTCGGCATTAATGTGTCTAAGTAATTAAATGTGTTCTGAATCCTACAGCCATTTAATTTGTCTTAGATTCATTTAATTTGTCCTAGCTCAAATAGCTCATTAAAGTGTCTTAAGCTTAGGCAAAGTAATTGAGCTAATTATTATGTCTTAACCGAATTTATTTCATCTTATAGATGTTCACACAAGCTGAATTTAGCTAGCTCAAGTGCATGGAACGACATTGAAGAGGAGCATGTATTTGGCTGGAGCATTAAGTGGAATTATTTGGCTGGAGCATGTATCGCACGGCCGTGTGGTGCTTCGTTCATTTCTCCCACGCTCGTGTAGAGGTCGCCACGTCCATGTTGATAAATCAGTGTCGACCACGGCCGTATCACATGGCCGTGGCATTTTATTGCCGCCCGTGGTTTGGGGATTTTTCATCCTAGGTTCGTATGATCTTTGCCACGCCGGTGTGCAAATCCGTGGTGTCCACACGGCCACGGCCACGCCTGTGTGTAAGGCCGTGTAGTAGGGAAACCTATGTTTCATTAATTTGGTTAGTTTGTAGTTAGGTTCTAGAAGTAAAAATAAAAATAAAAATATGAAAAATAATGGGGTTAGTGTTTGGGTTGCCTCTTGAGAAGCACTCGTTCAAAGTCTTAAGCTAGACTTACCTCTCATTCGCGTATTCATGGTCTAGGATCTGGCTCAGTTGTGTAGGTTCGTGGTGTTTCCTGTAAAGAAGGTTGAATTAAATGGTCATTAATAGAATTTATGCTTTCACCTTGATTATTTGATGTTCTAGCCGAGTCAAGAGCCTGAAGAGTGATCGTTTCGTTACCTACACGAAATGTGAGTTCACCTGTACCAACATCAATTTTAGTTCTAGCAGTTCCTAAAAAGGGTCTTCTTAAAATTAAAGGAACATTGTTGTCCTCATCCATGTCTAAAACAACAAAGTCTGCTAGGAAAATGAATTTGTCAATTTTTACTAGTACATCTTCGATTATACCCCTAGTAATTCTAATAGTTTTATCAGCTAATTGAATGTTCATCCCAGTTTATTTGGGTTTCCCGAGACCTAGCTGTTTAAACATTTTATAAGGCATAACATTGATGCTTGCCCCTAAATAAGCTAAAGCATTATTAACAGATAAACTACCAATTAAACGTGGAATTGTAAAAGTCCCTGGATCTTTTAATATTTTGTGGTAGCTTATTTTGCAAAATTGCCGAGCACACTGCATTTAGCTCCACATGCGACGTATCATCTAACCTCCATTTGTTTGTCAAAAGCTCTTTTAAAAATTTCCTTCAATCTAGCATCTGCGAAAGAGCTTCAAGAAACGGTAAGTTAATATGTAATTTTTTTAGAAGTTTAAGAAATTTACCAAATTGTTCATCTGCGTGGTCTTTCTTCATCGCATTAGGGTATGGCACATGAGGTTGATACTCTATAATTACCGGTCTTGGTTTATCATGTCTGACCTCAACCTTACCTTCCTCTACCACATTTTCTTGCCTAATTTTGGTTCATCTAACCCTTCACTATCGTGAGCAGTTATTGCTTGAAGTTGCTCTTTTGGGTTAGTTTCAATGTTGCTTGGCAAGCTTCCTTGTGGTCGTTCAGAGAACTGCTTAGCAAGTTGCCCTAATTGGTTTTCAATCCCTTGAATCGATGCTTGTTTATTTTTGAGTGCCGTCTTGGTGTTTTTGAAATGGGTTTCTAATACCGCTATAAATTTTGTTAGCATCTCCTCAAGGTTCGGCTTTTTCTCTTGTGGGTAGGGTTGCGGTTGGAAGCTTGGAGGCGATTGTTGCCTCTGATTTCCTTGGCAACCCCATAAAAAGTTAGGATGGTTCCTCCAACCTGGATTGTAAGTGTTACTATAAGGGTTATTTTGAGGTCTAGAATTGTTACCCATATAGTTCATCTGTTCGCTTTCTATGCTAGGGTTGTAGGGTGGGTATTCTGTATTGTTCATCCCTCCACCATTTGTATCGCACTGCACAACTGGATGTACTTGCGAAGAACCACACAAACCATCAATTTTCTTACTTAAAAGTTCTACCTGATTTGATAGCATGGATACCGTGTCGAGGTTGTAAAAGGTTTGAATCTGTAGCCACAAGGGTAACCCATGGTGAGGGCACCTTCTTAATAAATCCTTGTATCTCTCCCATGCATCGTAAAGTGTTTCTAAATCCATTTGCACAAAAGAAGAGATATCATTCCTCAACTTAGCCATTTTAGACGGCGGAAAATATTTAACAAAAATTTTTCGTTCATTTGCTCCCCTGTAGTGATTGGTCATCGTGGTAATGAGTTCAACCACTGTTTAGCTTTGTTTCTCAACGAGAAGGGAAACAACCGAAGGCGAATGACATCATAAAAAACGCAATTGATTTTGAAGGTATCGCATAATTCTAGGAAATTTGCTAAATGATTGTTTGGATCCTCATCCTGCAAACCATCAAACTGAACAAATTGTTGAATCATCTGTATAGTACTAGGTTTCAATTAAAATTATTTGTAGCAATAGCAAGTCTAGCAATACTTGACTCAGTTCCTGTAAAATTAGGTTTAGGATAATCATACATAGTACAAGGAGCATGATTTTGGTTCACCGGGTTTGTGGCAACCACAGGAGGTAGCGGATTGTTATCAGCCATCTCTTCGGTAGTGTCGGTATCGTCCTCTTGCTCTTTTTCTATGTACTGTAGGCTTTGCCTTATTTCTCTATGATTTCTGCGAATGGTACCTTCTATATCACTGTAAAAAATCAAGGGTCCTGACGGGTTTCTTCTAGTCATAAACTAGAATTACCTGTCAAAAGAAAAGAAAAGAAAAAGTTATTAAACTAAAATAAGAATGGCTGAAGTAATAGAAATTTAGCGTTCCTAATATCTTAGTCTCCGAAAACGGCACCAAAAACTTGATGGAGCTCGAAACTAACTATTATTTCGACAAAGGCAAGCGCACCTATCGAATAGTAGTATAGATGTGGTGAGTCCGGAATATCGTATCCTCAAGGACCAAGAGTACTAGTATTAACTATCTTTTTATTATCTAGCCTAATAATTAAGGGAATGTGGTTTTAATCTAAAATTAACTAACTAATTTAATTAACTATGAAAGTGACAGAGAGCGAATTGGGAAAAATACTTTTTGGACAATTTATATGAGATAGACAATACCTAAGGAAGAATCCATCTAGACTTCACTTATTACTCTTGATTCATGCAATTTATTCACTTGGCTTAATCTGTAGAAATCCCTAAATTATATTAATCCCTCTTTCGAGGCTACTAATAACTGACTCTAGGTTGATTAATTGAAACCTCTTTCTAATTAAAATCCCTATTGTCGCATTAATTCGATTTATGGATTCCCTTATTAGGTTTGACCCTAATCCAGCATATTTTCGTCGCCCTATATTGAGGGTTGCAATCAACTCCGCTTAATTATGTTGATCTACTCTTAAACAGGGACTTTTCCTCCACTGAATAAGCACATTCAACTTGAATCAATAAACTGAATTATCAAAACAAGAATAAGAATTCACAATTAAGAATAAGCACAAGTGATTGTCGAAATCAGAGTCTTAAATTTATAATGAGACTGATCGAACCTAGAAGCTAACTCTGAAAAAGATTTCAAGGCAAGTGCACCTATCGAACAGTAGTGTAGTTTAGGCAAGACCGGAATATCAAATCCCAAAGGAACCAAAAGTACTAATACTAACTCTCTTCCTATTCATCTAATCTAAATTAACTACTACTAAGCTAAAGACGCAAAGACAAAAAGGAATGAAGTAGGAAAATAACTTGAGGAAAAGCTCAGTTGATTAAGACGATACCCTTAGGAAGAATCCACCTAGACTTCACTTGTTATCTAACTCTGAACCAGACGATGTATTCACTTGACTTGATCCGTAAGACTCCCTAAGTTATATTAAACCCTCTCTCGAGGCGAATAACGTCTAACCCTAAGTTGATTGATTGAAATCTCTTTCTAATTAAAACCCCTAAAATCACATTAACTCGATCTATGGACTCCCATATTAGGTTTCACCCTAATCCGGCAAAATCTCGTCACCCTATCTTTAGGCGTGCGATCAACTCCGCTTAATTATGCTAGATCTACTCTTAAGCAGGGACTTTTGCTCCACCACCTAAGCACATCATACTTGAATTAATATCTCGAAAATATCAACATAAGAATTAAGAACACATAATTAAGAACAAGTCAAATATTTATCATATAGTTCAACAAACGATAACAAGATTCGTTTTAGGTGTCATCCCTTTCAGGTATCTGAAGGGTTTAGTTCATAACAAATAAGGAAAACATTTGAGAAAAGATAAAACAAAACATAAGAAATCCCTAAAAACCTGAAGGAATTGAAGGAAAGATCCACCGTCTTCAGTAGAATTCTGGCTTCTTGAGATGGATCAACTGGCTATCTTCAAGTGATTCTCCACAAATCTGACCTTTTCGGCTTGGCTCCTTGGCCTAGCTAACCGCCCTTTTTCTGGTAGCACTTAGGGAGTTTATATAGGCTCTCGAAATAGGTTTCTTCGCTCCTAACTATCCAAATCGGAATGAAATTGCTCTTTCCTACGACAGGGACACGGCCATGGCACACGCCCATGTGGATCGTGGCCAGGTCATGCTCGGACTTCTTTAATGAGGCACGGCCGTGTGAATCGAGATCAAGCCGTGTTCTAGTAGATTGACGTGGCACAGCCGTGGGGGCTTAAGTCCAGGCCGTGTCGATTTCTTCTTTGGCCCAATTTGGTCCATTTTAGGCCCGTTTCTCATTCTGTTCATCCTCGAGTGCTTTTCTAGGTATAAGACATGAAAAGAAAGGATTACGAGCACCTTTTAACATAAATCAAGGGATAAATCATCCAAAAGCATACTAAATGTGGGATTAAAACGTGTTACTTTTACGGTTTATCAAATACCCCCACACTTAAGCTTTTGCTTGTCCTCAAGCAAAATTCTCAACTTACAATTAAAACGAACTTTCCATGATCCATAATTCCTATCAACAATGTCTCATCATAATTCATAGATAATTTATACATGGATAATTTTTCTCAAACAGTTCTAAAGATTCAAATAATAAAAGCCATATATTTGTAACACGAAAATGTAGGTGTCTCCCCTTTATCTGAATAACTACCTTTTAATTCAAAACCAAAAAGGATTGACATCCTTACTAAAGATTCACTCAAATCACTCAAAGTGTTTAAGGTTTAGAATTAAGCACTCAATAAGTTGAAGACGAAAAGTTAATCCCATAGGCTTGCCTGAAAATCAAATCTCCACCACTATAATATGAGATGATACACAAATCGAAAGGTCTTTACACGGTTGTAACGGGGCTAGGGTTAAAGGTGTGGATAAAGGCTAAATTAGAAGGTTAGAATCGAGATTGAATTGACAAATTACCTATCTAGAAGAATGAACTAATCTTAAATAATTACATCAATTGAAAACTAATAATACGAGCATTTTCTTCAATAATAGGAAATTAAACGTATAGGCTCATTTAATCGTAAAAGTAATAGTGAATATAATAATCAGAAATTAAACGTATAGGCTCATTTAATCGTAAAACTAATAGTGAATATACTTCGATTTTTTTAATTAAGAATAAGTCACGTAATAAAGGATAAATTCAACTGCTGAAATAATATAACTAGGTAACTAATTAAATCAAATCTCGATATTAGGGTAGTCAAAAAGGAATAGTGATAACAAATACAAAGGGGTTTTGGGTTACTATTAGCTGGTGAGTCAATAAAAAGGGTTGTTAGGATCAACGGGGTTCACTAGGGGTTAATTATGAAGGTAGGCTTTTTAGTGGAGTGAGTGGGTTAAATCCTAAGTGCCTTAATCATCTCTGTATATCAAATCAAAGGTGTGGTCTTGACATGTATAATCGAAGTAAGTTCTAGAATAACAGTTCAATGTTGACACACTCATAATCAACAAAGTAAGCATGAAAAAGAATATATGCTCTATAAGGCTCAAAATCTCACAATAATTATGGGTGTTTTGACATCAACCTTGTAAATTTCAAACTTCAAAGTAACATTTAGATTCAGGTAGATAACCTAAAAATTTTAATTTTGAAAAATAGACTTATTATGCTTGATTCTCTAGTATTCTTCAAATTTAATCATCAATGCACAATTAACTATGACTTACTCTAAAACATTATTAATAAAAATCATAAATCATTAGAAATTTCATCTTAATTAGTAATATGAGGAAATTAGTCAAAAACAAGGTATAATTTAGGGATTTGAGAATAATGAAGAAAGTTAGGCACTTTTATCCTCAGGGATTGAGAATAATATGGAAAGTTAGGCACTTTTACCCCCCACACTTAAGATGTACGTTGCCATGAATGTACAAAGATAGATAATAACAGTTTATATAAAATAAAAAGAGAAAGGAAAAAGTGACACTCCCTGAATTATGGATGATTGCCTTGGAGGATGTGGAAAATTCATCAGAAGTGCCGTATTTTGTTGTGGCGGTTATTAACGAGCTCTGTGCTAGATGAAGAAATTGGGGAGCTCGTGAAGAATTAGCCAGGAGTTATTAAGACACAATTAAAATAATCCAAATATATAATTAAAAATAAGACAAATAAATAAAAGGAGACTAAGAAGGAAAATAAAAGTAAAAGAGAAGCGTAATTGACTGAGAGGTCCTTATTGATGGATGGTTCGCGAGGTGGGTGTGACCTCTACGGCTGCTGAGGTGCTGGCGGTGGCGGAAGTGGTGTGGCTATGGTCGTGGTCATGGTGATTCCCTAGCAGCTTTTAGAGCCTGACACTAAGAAACTAAAATATATTAAACTAAATTAAGCATAAGATTGTCAAAGGGAGGAAATTAAAACAAAAGAGAAAAGAAAAATAGAAACTAAATGGTCTCAAAGACCCTTGGCTTGTTGTTTGGATGAAGCGGCCGGCATGAACTTATGTATAGGGGTCTCTCTTGAGGAGACTATGCTTCGATTCCGCCGTTTCTTCGACATGGCTATGTGTAGCTCAAGAGTTTGGCGACTTTGCTTTGGAGAGGGGAAAAAAAGGAAGAAATGAGGATGGGTGTGGGAAGAGTGGGAGGGGTGGTGGGTTTAAATAGAGGCTCAATTCTGGTAAATTTACACGCCCGTGGATCGGGGGCGTGTCGATTTACATGGCTACTTCGCACGACCGTGTGTCTGGGCATGTTGGCTCACCCACGCTTATTTTTCAGATTGCCACGGCCGTTGGTGATAAGTCAGTATGTTTGCACGGTTGGAAGGCACGGGCGTGCCACTTTGTCGTTGCCCGTGGGGGAGTTATTGGGTCTGTGAACTTCAAAAATTAGTTGAGACTGATTCGTACTGCCTCTGCCATGTTGGTACAAAGATTCTTAAGGTACACCGTGTGGCCTGAAAATCTGCACCCTTGGTTAGTTTTAAAGTTAGGTAATAAAAAGATAGAATCGAATATATATAAAATAAAAAAAATAAAAAATATAGAAGTTAATGAGGTTAGTACTCGGGTTGCCTCTCGAGAAGTGCTCGTTTATAGTCTTAAGCTAGACTCTCCTCTCATTTGTTTGTTCATGGTGGTTTAAAAGTTTGAACATCTTCCCTCATGTTATCAGTGCTATTCTCACTATAAAGTTTAAGTCGAGAAGCATTTACTGATAAACCATAAAAGCAACATATTTTAAGCCCACAGTTAGTATGCTTTTGGATGATTTATCCCTTGATTTATGTGAAAAGGTGCTTTTAATCCTTTCTTTTCATGTCTTATATCCAGAAAAGCACCCGAGGATGAAAAGAACGTAAAATGGGCCCAAAACAGAGTAAACGGGCCATATCACAGAATTGACACGGCCTGGCTCAGAGACCACACGGCCGTGCCTCGCCGATCACCTAGAGCATGGCCTCTCCTCCGATTTACACGGTCGTGCCTCATTAAGGAAACCGAACACGGCCTGAAGTCGATCCACACGGGTGTGCTACATGGTCGTGCCTCTGTCGTCAGAATGAGTAATTTCAGTCAGAAAAGGATACTTAGGGCGAAAGAATCGCATTCCAAAGAGCCTATATATCCCCTAAGTGCCACCATTAAAGGGGAGTGGAGCTAGGCCAAGGAGCCAAGCTGGAAAGGTCAGAATTGTGGGAATCGCTCGAAGTTAGCCAGTTGATCCATCCCAAGAAGCCGGAATTACACTCAAGACGGCAAAATTTCCTTCAATTCCTTCAAGGAGTTTTAGGGATTTCTTATGTTTTGTTTTATCTTTTCTCTTGAGATGTTTTCTTTCTTAGTTATGAACTAAACCCCTCAGATACCTAAAGGGGATGAAACCTAGATGAATCTTGTTATTTGATTTTTGAATTATATGATAAATACTTAGTTTGTTCTTAATTATGCATGCTTAATCCAAATCTGATGTGCTTAGGTGGAGGAGGAATAGACCCTGCTTAAGAGTAGATCTAGTGTAATTAAGCAGAGTTGATCGAACACCTAGAGATAGGGTTACGGAATTTTGCCAGATTAGGGTGAAATCTAATATGGGAATCCACAGATTGATTTACTGCTATTCTAGGGGGTTATTATAAGAGAACGAGAGTTCCACTAATTAACCTAGGGTTAGACGTTATTCGCCTCGAGAGAGGGTTTAATATAGGTTAGGGAGTCCTACAGATCAAGCTAAGTAAATAAATCATATAATTCAGGGTTAGATAACAAGTGAAGTCTTGGTGGATTCTTCCTGAGGGTATCGTCGTGATCAATTGAGTTTTTCTTCAAGATATTTTTCGATTCCTTAGCTTAGTCGTCATTAATTTAGATTAAAACAAATTCACTTTATTTTTAAGGCTAAATAATAAAAAGAAAGTTAGTATTAATACTTTTAGTTCCTTTGGGTTCGACAATCCGGTCTTGCCTAAGCTATACTATTGTTTGATATGTACACTTGCCTTTAATCGTTGTCAGAGTTAGTCTCCAGGATCGATCATTCTTTTATAAATTTTAAAGCTCTGATTTCAGCGATCAAGTTTTTGGCGCCGTTGCTGGGGAACTAAAATATTAGGAAAACTCTATTTTTATTACTTTAGCCATTATTTTTTATTTTCAGCAATTTATTCTGTTTTTAGTTTAATTTTTAATTTTGCTAATTTTTCTCTCTTTCTTTTCTTTCAGGTACCTTTAGTTTATGACTAGAAGGAACCCGAGAGGACCTTTAGTATACGACATTGATATTGAAGCTACCGCTCGAAGGAATCGCCAAGAAACCATGTGAGCCCTAAACTATACAGAAAGAGAGGAAGAAGACAGATCCAATCCTACTGAGGCGATGGACGAGATTAATCCACCACCACACGATGTGGGGGAACACAACGCTCCACGTACCATGTTTGATTATGCTAAACTATATTTAACAGGAGCAGAATCGAGTATTGTTAGGCCTGATATAGCCGCTAGTAATTTTGAATTAAAGCATAACACAATACAAATGATTCAACAGTTTGTTCAATTTGATGGTTTGCAGGACGAAGTCCCAGACACTCATATAGCTAATGTCTTAGAGTTCTGTGATACCTTCAAAATAAATGGCGTTTCTGATGATGCCATACGTCTTCGGTTATTTCCTTTTTTGTTAAGAAATAAAGCCAAACAGTGGTTAAACTCGTTACAACGAGGGTCAATCACTACATGGGATCAAATGATCGAAAAGTTTTTAATGAAATATTTCCCACTGGCCAAAACGACCAAATTGCGGAATGATATCTCTTCTTTTGTGCAGATGGACTTAGAAACATTATACGACGCATGAGAGAGATACAAGGATCTCTGAAACACCCACACTCGGCCCACGAGCCTTGATCGGATCTGGTATGTTCCTCGATGTAAACCGGTTCAAAATTCTTTTGTTATTTAGGAAAAACTGTGTGTTTTGAACGAAGATTATTGTTGGGTTGGGCTTGAGTTGAAAACAGGTTTATCTTATATTGAAATCCCTTTATTTTAGGTGTCAAACATTTAGGGATTAGTTTAAAAGAAATTTACTTAATCTTTAATTTATAAAAATTTATAAACATAATAAATAAAAGTAAATGTAAAGTAGTTAAACTATGGCCTTATTACATCAAAATAAAACCCAAAATTAAATCCAAGTACTTAAAATAAAAAGGTCCGAATAAAATAAATTTCCTTGCTGAGCATGGCCACCCCTAAGCTTCTGCCGATCCGGTCCATCACTGATCATCACCTGTAAAATAATCCCACAACGGGGTGAGTCAACAGACTCAGTGTGTAACCACAACACTAAGTCCTAACAAATTCAAGCATACAAGTCATACATGTACATATAACATCTATATAATATGATGCAAACCCGAACCCAAACCTAGATGCCATCTGCTACACATCACCCGTACCAACCTGCACACCATGGGGCCTACTGAGTCAACCTCCATCCGCTACACACTATCGAAGGCAGTCGCTGCAGTCGACGTGCTCATCGCCCTTATAAATATTGTGGCATAGCCACCAGATAATATTTTGTGTCATGAGACACCACATTCAGATAATTGTGACCGAGGTCACCAAATTCAGATATTGTTACATAAGTCACCACATTCACTTCCCCTTTCATAATATCCCATATGCCCCCTAAATCATTCATATCATGCAATCTCATACCATAGGCCTTATTTCACATTCTTATCATTATTTACACATGTACCATAACAAATCTTATTATAATCCTAGTAGGAGTAGGAAAACGTACCTGGATACTTTGTACCATAACATGGTACCTTAGCCATAGCTTTCACATCATTATAACACTTATATTAAATGTAATGCTTTAAATTTATTAAGTCTTAAGGAAGGGTACACACCTGATTCACTTAGCAAGTTCACTGATTTCCCGAAAATCTGATCTATTGATTTAGATCTCAAGTTCCTACATTGGTTTAATCACTTAATGTTACAAAAAGCCTATTCGGCTAATAACCCAAATCCCGAAGGATTAACACAACCACTTCTTACCTTGCTGCCAATTGGTCACTAACCAAATCCTAGAAATTCCCTGATATTCCTTCCTTGTAATCGACTAGACACCATATAACTAATCTAGTTAGTTTCGGCTTTTTAAACAAGTAAGAAATTGATCCAATTCACTAAATGGGCCTTGGCCGAATGTGTATATGCACTTACCTTACGGATCTCAAATCCCGGAAGATCCTTTTCTGAAGTCGACAACACCTAAATCCCGAAAACCTTCCTCAAAGTTTCGACCAAAGACATAAAGGGATCAGTTCCTAGATTTCGACAAGCCTAAAAGAAAAAGAATGGAAATCGATAACCACTAACCTTACCCTTTAACTTTGTAATCGACGGCTCCCTTGCTTGAGTCCTCAAAGATTCGGCTTAAGGCTTGGGGAATAATCGGCTATGAATCACTTATGTATTCGGTTTCAACAAAGATGAAGAGAGAGGGATATGAGGCTTAGAAAGAATCGATACTAATTAAATTTTGGAAAGAAGTTTCGGCTAGAACACATGGTATTTCAGCTTGGCAAAAAAAAGAAAAGGGAAAAGAGGAGTTGCACTAAAGAATTCGGTAGAGAGAAAAAGGTGAAAGAAAGAATGAATGAATGGCCTTATTTTTCCTCCTTTTGCTGAAATTACTAAGTTAGAGTCCCGTACTTGGCCAACACTCTCATATCCTTGTTTTCCTCTTTATCTCTTCATTTAAAATTAAAGAATAATCCATCATTTATCTCTTGAAAATAAAAGGATAAAAACTCCTAAATTTAGCCTTGATGCCGTCCCCCTATTCCCCTCTCATTGACGTCACATGCAAAAATAAAAGCCTTAAAATTTTGCTTCCCACGCGACTCGAACACAAGCCCTTCTTCACATGCTGGTGGCGTCATTTCCAGGGCCTTAAGTGGCACCTCCAAGCCACTTTTCCAAGCCCAATTTCATGTCAAATTTCCTCTATAAATTTTCTTAAGGCCACCTTGCCTTAGGTCCCTCTTTTAAGCTTTAAAATCGAGTAATTTCTAAAGTACTCACCCACGCACTAAGGTTCACAAAATTCATAATGCACATTCATAACACACACACATAGGCTATAATCCAGGATATTACAATCTCTTGAGAAGGTGTCCACACCATGGTTTACCCTTGTGGCTACTTCCAAACATTCTATAACGGTGTAAACCCCTCAACGAGGCAACTAATCGACTCAGTAGCCGGTGGAACATTGAATAATAAAACTCCAGAAGCAGCATACGAGTTCATTGAAGAGATGTCAATGAATAATTATCAGTGGCAAGTTACAAGGACGAAACCGATGAAATCAGCCGGAGCTTTCAACATAGATACAATAACCATGCTATCAACGCAGATGGAGATGATGAATAAAAAGATTGACAGTTTGTGTTCTTCGCAAGTACATCCAGTCATGCAGTGCGACGCAAGTGGAACCGTGGCGAATCCTGAGTACCCACCCTACCAACCGGAAGTAGAGAGCGAACAGATGAACTATATAGGTAACAATTTCAGATCCAATAATAATCTTTATAGTAACACTTACAATCCAGGTCGGAGGAACCACCCAAATATTTCATGGGGAGGTCAAGGAAACCAAGGAAATCAAAGACAACAACCTCCTCAAAACTTCCAAAACCAGCCCTATCCACAAGAGAAGAAACCAACGCTCGAAGAGATACTGACAAGGTTCTCAGTAGACACAGAAAAATGTCTCCAGGAAACTGAGAGGACAATCAAAAGCAACGAGAGTCGAATCGGGGAAATCACTAAGTCAGTGAAGGAAGTTACTAATGCAGTCGAACAACTTGCAAAGCTAATGTCAGAACGACCGCAAGGACGTCTACCAAGCAACACTAAGATTAATCCAAAGGAGCAAATTCAAGCCACAATAACTCAAGAAAATACAGAAATAGACGAACCCATCCCACAACAAGAAACCAAGGAAGAAAAAGGTAAAATCAAGGTAAAACAAGAAAGGCCAAAACAGGTAATTAAGGAGTACCAACCTCGCATACCTTACCCCGAAGCATTAAAAAGAGACGATTCAGAAGAACAGTTCGGTAAGTTTCTTAAACTTTTAAAGAAATTACATATTAACTTACCTCTTCTTGAAGCTCTTTTTCAGATGCCAGACTTGAGGAAATTTTTAAGACAGGTCTTGACAAACAAACACAAATTAGACGAAGAGCCACACATTGAACTCAACGCAAAGTGCTCAGCAATTTTACAAAATAGACTACCATAGAAATTAAAAGATCCAGGGAGTTTTACAATTTCATGTTTAATTGGTAGTTTAACTATTGATAATGTGTTAGCCGATTTAGGGGTAAGCATAAATGTCATGCCTTATACATTGTTTAAACGACTAGGTCTAGGGAAGCCCAAACAAACTAGGATGAGTATTCATTTAGGTGACAAAACTGTTAGAATTCCTAGGGGCATTATCGAAGATGTTCTCGTAAAGATCGATAAATTTGTTTTCTCAGTAGATTTTTTTGTTTTAGACATGGATGAGGACAATTCGATCCCCTTAATTTTAGGAAGACCTTTTTTAGCAACTGCCGAGACTAAAATTGACGTTGCCACAGGAGAACTCATACTTCGTATAGGTGACGAATTAATCAGTCTTCAAGCTCTTGACTCAGCCAGGGCAACAATCGATGGAGGTAAGAAAGTCAATACAGATGATAATCAAATTGTTCAACCTCCATCGCAGGAAACATCACAAGGACACAACCCTAAGCTGACCCCTAAAACCCAAATCACCAAAGAGGAAGTACATGAGGAACAAAGCCTTAGGGTCAACAGATTAGACAGACAGAAGACACAGGTGACAGAAGAACCAGAACCACAAAAGATAAAATCAGAGGAACCACCAAAAGATGGCACGATTGAACCTGATCTTCAGTTCAGTACCAATAAAGAAATAACTCACGAGGAGAAAAGGATTCAAATTAACAACTTAGATGAGTGGAAAATGCACTTCAAGGAAAAATTAGGGATACAAGAAACAGAGTTAAAACCACTCTACGAGATAGGCAAGTCCAAAAGCAAAAATCAGATATTATTAGACCTACGACTATCTCCTCCAGACCCTGGCACAAACAAAGAAATCCTTTTTAAGGCAATAATGCTCTATCGCACAAAACAGTCGAGGTACGCAATCCTAATTTGGATGCTCTTAAAAGAAATGCTACTCGACCTAAACCATACAATGAACATAAAAAGGATAATATGATGGAAGATATCCAAACCTTTAAACCTCCCTAAATTTCTCAAAAACGAGTAAAGTCTAGCTTAAGACTATAAGCGGGTGCTTATCGGGAGGCAACCCGAGCACTAACCTTATTAATTTTTGCATTTATTTTTATTTTACATTATTTTTTCTTTTTAACCTAACAAGAAGTGTAGATTTCCAGGCCACACGGTCTTACACAAGGCCGTGTCCGTGGCCGTGTGGACCATCAGAATCTTTATACTGACAAGGCAGAGGCCGTGCGAACCAATTCAACCACCTCCCGACGTCACAGATCCAACCACTCTTCCACACGGGCGCCGACAGAATGACATGGCCGTGCTTCTTGGCCGTGTGAAGCTACTGACTTACATAGCACGACCAACACACACCCATGGCTCCCAACTGTGCCTACATACTGACTTCCAAAGCACGGGCGTGGATGGATGAAGCACGGGCATGGGGTAACAACACACTTCAACACACGGCTGTGCGAGGCGGCTGTGTAAGTCGACACGCCCTCAGACCATGAGCGTGGGAACGTGCCAGGTTTTAAATTTTAATTAAATCCCACAACCCTTCCCCCGCTCCCCATCTCCATCTTCCTTTTTTTTCTTTCAAAAATTTTTCCCTTTCCTTAGAAAAAGTGTCCAGACTCTTGAGCTACGCCAGAACCATGCCGAAGAAGTGTAAGAGGCCAAACTCTATGAAGGAGGATGATATACATGAGTTCATGCCGGCAGCTTCATCCAACCAACAGGCCAAGGGTCTTTGAGACCATTTAGTTTTTATTTTTCGTTTCTCTTTCCTTTCATTCTCCTTTTCTTTGTTAATCTTATGCTTAATTTAGTTTAACTTAGTTTAGTTTCGTAGTGTCAGGTTTGAAGGGCTGCTTGGGAATCACGCCAACCACCACGATAACCACACCACGTCCACCACCGCAAGCACCTGCCCTGCCTTAGAGGTCACACCCACCTCGCGAACCATCCAACAATAAGGACTCTTCGGTCCATTTATCTTTTATTTTCATTTCACTTACATTTTTGTTTCCTCTCTCTTTATCTTTCTTATTTTTAATTATATACTTAGTTCATTTTAATTAGGTCTTAATAAATCCTTGCTACTCCTCAGAGTGCTACCCAATTTCTTCATCTAGCGCAGGTTCGTCATCCAGACCGATTATCACCGCCACCAAAGACACTCCTCCAGGAAAACATCTAGAATTCAGGTAGTAATTCCTTCCCCTTCTCTTTTGATTTATCCCTTAAATGTTATTATCTATCTTTGTACATTGAGGGCAATGTACATCTTAAGTATGGGGGGGTGAATAGTTATTCTGAGAAAATACCTAACTTTCTTCATTATTCTCAAACCTGAGGATGAAAATGCCTAACTTTCTGCATTGTTCTCAAATCCCTGAACTTAATCTTGTTTGAAAGTAATTTTCTCATATTACTAATTAAGATGAAATTTCTAATGATTTATGATTTTTATTGATATTTTTTTTGAATAAGTCATAGTTAATTGTGCATTGATGATTAAATTTGAAGAATACTAGGGAATCAAGCATGATAAGTCTAATTTTCAAAAAATTAAAATTTCTAGGTTGTTAACCTGAATTTGAATGTTATCTTGAAGTTTGAAATTTATAAGGTTGATGTAAAAAAAAAAAACCTAATTTTTTTGTGAGGTTTTGAGCCTTATAGAGCATAATTCTTTTTCGTGCTCACTTTATTGATTATGAGTGTGTCAACTATGAACTGTTATTCTAGAACTTGCGTCGTTTATACATGTTGAGACCACAATTATGATTTGATATACCGAGATGATAAAGGCACCTAGGTTTTAACCCACTTACTCCATTACAAAGCCTACCCTCATAATTAACCCCTGGTGAACCCCGTTGAGCCCAACAACCCTTTTTATTGACTCACCCACTAATATTAACCCAAAACCCTTTGTATTTGTTATCACCCTTTTTTTTGACTACCCTTTAATCGAGATATGATTTGATTAGCTACCTAAGTTTTTACGAATTATTACTATTTGAAGTTGTCTTTACTTAGTTGTTCTTAAAAAACAAATCAAAGTGTATTCAGTATTAGTATTATAAAAAGTGAGCTTATACAAGTTAAAGTCTAATTATCAAAAGAAAAAGCTCATATTAGTAGGATTATTATTTTCAGTTGATATAATTATTATCTTAGAAATTTTTAGGTCGGTAACTTATTAATTCAGTCTCGATTCTAACCTTCTAATTTCAGCCTTTATCCACACCTTTAGCCCTAGCCCCGTTACAACCCTAACAAAGACCTTTTGATTTGTTATCATTTCATTTTATAGTGGTGGAGATTTGATTTTTAGGAAGCCTATGGGATTAACTTTTCAGGTTTGACTTATGAGTGCTTAATCTTAACCCTTAAACACTTTTTGAGTGAAATGAGTGAATCTTTTTTGAGGATGTCAACCCTTGTCGGTTTTGAATTAAAGGTACTCATTCAGATAAGGGGAGACACCTAAGTTTTCGCGCTACAAATGAATGACTTATCTTGTTCGAACCCTTAGGAGTCTTTGAGTTGAATTATCCATGTATAAATTATCTATGAATTAGGATAAGGCATTGTTGATAGGAATTATGAATCATGGAAAGTTCATTTTAATTGTAGTTGAGAATTTTGCTTGAGGACAAGCAAAAGCTTAAGTGTGGGGGTATTTGATAAACCATAAAAGCAACATATTTTAAGCCCACAGTTAGTATGCGTTTGGATGATTTATCCCTTGATTTATGTAAAAAGGTGCTTTTAATCTTTTCTTTTCATGTCTTATACTCAGGAAAGCACCCGAGGATGAAAAGAACGTAAAACGGGCCCAAAACGAAGTAAATGGGCTATATCATGGAGTTGACACGACTTGGCCCAGAGACCACACGGTCGTGCCTCCCCGATCACCTAGAGTATGACCTCTCCCCCGATTTACACGGTCGTGCCTCATTAAGGAAACCAAACACGGCCTGAAGTTGATCCACACGGGCGTGCTACATGGCTGTGCCTCTGTCGTCAGAATGAATAATTTCAGTTGGAAAAGGACACTTAGGGAGAATGAATCGCATTCCAAGGAGCCTATATATATCCCCTAAGTGCCACCATTAAAGGGGAGTGAAGCTAGGCCAAGGAGCCAAGCTGGAAAGGTCAGAATTGTGGGAATCGCTCGAAGTTAGCCAGTTGATCTATCCCAAGAAGTCGGAATTATACTCAAGATGGCAGAATTCTCCTTCAATTCCTTCAGGGAGTTTTAGGGATTTCTTATGTTTTGTTTTATCTTTTCTCTTGAGATGTTTTCTTTCTTAGTTATGAACTAAACCCCTCAGATACCTGAAGGGGATGAAACCTAGATGAATCTTGTTATTTGATTTTTGAATTATATGATAAATACTTAGTTTGTTCTTAATTATGCATGCTTAATCCAAATCTGATGTGCTTAGGTGGAGGAGGAATAGACCCTGCTTAAGAGTAGATCTAGCGTAATTAAGCGGAGTTGATCGAACACCTAGAGATAGGGTTACGAGATATTGCCGGATTAGGGTGAAACCTAATATGGGAATCCACAGATCGATTTACTGCTATTCTAGGGGGTTATTATAAGAGAACGAGAGTTCCACTAATTAACCTAGGGTTGGATGTTATTCATCTCGAGAAAGGGTTTAATATAGGTTAGGGAGTCCTACGGATCAAGCTAAGTAAATAAATCATATAATTCAGGGTTAGATAACAAGTGAAGTCTAGGTGGATTCTTCCTGAGGGTATCGTCGTGATCAATTGAGTTTTTCTTCAAGATATTTCCAATTTGTTCTTTTTGTCTTTTTCCTTAGCTTAGTCGTCATTAATTTAGATTAAAACAAATTCATTTTATTTTTAAGGCTAAATAATAAAAAGAAAGTTAGAATTAATACTTTTAGTTCCTTTGGGTTCGACAATCCGGTCTTGCCTAAGCTATACTACTGTTTGATAGGTACACTTGCCTTTAATCGTTGTCAGAGTTAGTTTCCAGGACCGATCATTCTTTTATAAATTTTAAAGCTCTGATTTCAGCGATCATTTGCCTTAAAAATGTCGAAGATAGGATTGCTTACTTCACCTATTTCGTATGGGAAAATATTACATTCCTCAAGAGGAATTTCTTTGTTCGTGTTCAGGTCTGATGGGATGATGCGAGGATCCGCCTTATCTATTAGTACCTGGTCTCCTATTTTGAAGTGGTTAGATGTCCCTATGAGCTCTTCTGGGGGCTCCTTCGGCTTTACATCATGTGGTTTCGGTTCATCTTTAAATTGTAGTTTCAACTCTTTTAGTTTGTCAACCCTAAGGCTTCGTGCCTTATGTAATTCTTCTTTGTTGGCATGGGGTCCATGCTTCGGCTCAGGTTTGTAACCTTGTGGTGTTTCCTGTGGTGAAAGTTGAACAGCCTGGTTATTAACTATTTTTACTTTCTCACCTTCATCAATTGTTGTCCTGGCTGAGTCGAGAGCTTGTAAACTGATCGATTCGTCACCTACTTGATGTATTAGTTCTCCTATGCTAACATCAATTTTAGTCCTAGCAGTTGCTAAAAAGGGTCTTCCTAAAATTAAGGGAATCGAATTGTCCTCATCCATCTCTAAGATGAAAAAGTCTACTGGGAAAGTGAATTTATCAATTTTTACAAGAACATCTTCGATAATACCCCTAGGAATTCTAACAGTTTTATCAGCTAATTGAATGCTCATCCTAGTTTGTTTGGGTTTCCCTAGACCAAGTTGTTTAAACATTTTATAAGGCATGACATTTATACTTGCCCCTAAATCAGCTAATGCATTATGAACAGTTAGTCTACCAATTAAACATGGAATTGTAAAACTCCCTGGATCTTTTAACTTTCACGGTAGTCTATTCTGTAACATTGCTGAGCATACTGCTTTTAATTCTACATATGGTTCCTCATTTAATTTGCCCTTGTTCGTCAAGAGTTGTTTTAAAAACTTCCTTGAGTCTGGCATCTGTGAAAGAGCTTCAAGAAGAGGTAAGTTGATATGTAATTTCTTTAAAATTTTAAGAAACTTTTCGAACTGTTCCTCTGTATCGTCAATTTTAATCGCTTCGGAGTAAGGAATGCGAGGTTGGTACTTCTTGATTACCGGTTTTGGCTTTTCTTGTGTTACCTGAACTTTACCTTCTTTTACCTTGTTTTCTTGAATTGGATTTGGTTTATCTAACCCTATACTATCATGAGCTGTGATGGCTTGAACTTGCTCCCTTGGGTTAGTCTGAGTGTTGCTCGGTAGTCTTCCCTGTGGTCTCTCCGAAATTTGCTTAGCAAGTTGCCCAAATTGATCCTTGAACTCTTGTGACAATGCCTCAAGTTTTGTTTCTACCTTTTGGAAATGTGTTTCTGAGGCTGTTATGAAGTTTGTTAGCACCTCTTCAAGGTTCGGCTTCTTTTCCTATGGGCAGGGCTGTTATTGGAGGTTTTGGGATGGTTGTTGCCTTTGATTTCTTTGACCGCCCCATGAGAGATTGGGGTGGTTCTTCCAACCTGTAATCCAGGTATTACTATAAGGGTTATTGTTAGATCAGAAATTATTACCCATATAGTTCATCTGCTCGCTCTCCATGCCCTGTCCGTAGGGTGGGTACTCAGGATTCACCACTCATTCACGTGCGTCGTACTGCGTAACTGGATGTGTCTGCGAAGAACCATAGAAACTATCAAAATTTTTATGTAATAATTCTACCTGATTTGCGGTTACTGCATCAATTTTGAAAACTCCGGCTGCATTAGCTGGCCTTGTCCTTATAACTTGCCACTGATAGTTAGTCAGTGACATCTCCTCTATAAACTCGAAGGCTTCTTTAGGAGTTTTGTTGTTTAGGGTTCCACCGGCAGCTGAATCGATTAGCTGCCTTGTTGAAGGGTTCACACCGTTGTAAAAAGTTTGGACCTGTAGCCACAATGGTAGTCTATGGTGTGGGCACCCCCTTAACAAATCTTTGTATCTCTCCCATGCGTCATATAATGCCTTTGAATCTATCTACACAAAAGAAGAGATATCATTCTTTAATTTGGCCGTTTTGGCCGGTGAAAAATATTTTAATAAAAAATTTTCGGTCATTTGATCCCATGTAGTGATTGATCCTCGTGGAAGAGAATGTAACCACTGTTTGGCTTTATTTTTCAGGGAAAAGGGAAATAACCGAAGACGGATGGCATCATCAGAAAGACCATTTATCTTGAAGGTGTCATAAAATTCTAGGAAATTTGCTAAGCGTGTGTTAGGATCCTCATCCTGCAAACCATCAAACTGAACAAACTGTTGTATCATCTGTATAGTGTTAGGTTTCAGCTCAAAATTATTTGCAGCAATGGTAGGTCTAACAATACTAGGTTCAGTTCCTGTTAAACTAGGTTTGTAACACCCCTTACCCGAGACCGTTGCCGTAGTCGAGCACGAGGCATTACTAGACTTAACTTACTAGTTCTAGGCATAAAAATTGAAACTGTCCGTCTGCGTCATGTTCACTAAATTAATTATAACTCGAGTTAAGAAACTCGAAATCAAGATCCATAAATTTTCCCTGAAACTAGACTCATATATCTTCTTACTATAATTTTTCCAGAATTTTTGGTGTGGCCAATTAGTACAGTTTATTAGTTAAAGTCTCCCCTATTACACAGTTTGACAGTTCTGACCTCTCTTCACTAAAAATCAATTATCTCATAATATACAACTCATTTTCCTACACCGTTTTCTTTATATGAAAAATAGACTCAATAAGCTTTAATTCTATATCTCATGCACAATCTAATTCAATTTCTACTATTTTTGGTGATTTTTCAAAATCACGTCACTGCTGCTGTCCTACTATTCCCCTGCATATAATTACATAATTTCTTTAAAATAATTATCAACTAGACATTTCATAACATCCACAACCATGTTCTTAATTAACCATTTTAATGGCTAATCATTACCAAACATTTACAAGTCCATAATAAGCCATATCATAAGGTCACACACATAAAATGGTTAAGTCCCTATACATGCCATAACTTAAAACGTTCAAGTCACAAAATACCAATATAATCCTTTGATAGTGTGTACGATCTCCGACGTCCTTTCGATCCCCGAGTTGGCTTGCAATACTATAAAAAAAAATAAAGAATGGGAGTAAGCATAAAGCTTAGTAAGTTTACATGTAAATAGATGACAACATTCTTAATGAATTAACTTATTCTTTTCTTATCAAGATCATTTAAGCTTTTAACTCAATATACTCAAACTTGTATTCTTACCTTGTCTTTTTAACATGAATTTATCTTACCTTACCTTTTTAACATGAATTTATCTTACCTTACCTTTTTAGCTTGAACTTGTCTTAACTTACCATTTTAGCTTGAACTTGTCTTACCTTTACTTTGGTATACTCCTGAATTTTCCCGTTGAACCACTTGGAATACTAAGGATACGCGGGTACCTTTCCTTATGAAACTTAACCATTGCCATGTCTTGACATGGTCTTACGTGGTATCCTTGCCTTATGAACTCACCAATGCCATGCCTTGGCATGGTCTTACATGGGATCTTTGCCTTATAAACTCACCAATGCCATGCCTTGGCATGGTCTTACATGGGACATTTGCCTTATAGTAACTTATCAATGCCATGTCTTGACATGGTCTTACATGATTTCCTTAAACCCTAATGTCATGACATTTGTATCCTACACATTCCTAAGGTTCAACCTAACTTTCTCGAGATAACTTTTCCGTCAATTCATACTTGAGTCTTTAAATAATAAATTTACAGAATAAATATGTAAATGCTGGAATTTAATAATATTAAATGTAAAATAATAGAATATTGCATTTATTTACTGCAAACTTACCTCGAAATAAAATCGATAAATTATATCGATTTAATCCTCTATCTTTTCTTTCCCGATCTAACTCTAGATTTCGTTCTTCTTGATCTATAATAGCAAATTTAGCTTATTTAATACTCATATTTATCAAAACAGTCCTTAACTCTCATTTTTGGCAAAATTACAATTTTGCCCCTAAACTTTTACATATTTACAATTTTTCCCCTAGGCTCGAAAATTAAACTTCAGCCCTTATTCTTATGTTTTATAACATGCTGAACATTTTTCCCTTCTATAGCAACTTCAAATTCTTACTATATCACATACTTATGAACAATAACAACTTTTACTAATTAGCTCGTTTTTACCGAAAATCACTTAATAAAAATCATTCCTCTACTCATAAACATGCAAAATCTACCATCAATCATCAAAAATCACAAGTTCTCATCAATGGCATAACTCAAAATATTCATCAAAATTCAAAATTGAAACATGGGTTTTGTAGCACTCAAAGCAACGATCTCAAAAACGTAAAAATTATTAAAAACCAAACTAAAACATACCTTCAATTTAAGCTTAGAAATGCAAAAGATACAAAGCTTCAAAGTTTTCTTTTTCTCTTTTTGAGTTTCGGCAGTAGATGGTAAAATGAAAACTATCCACTCATATATTTTTTGTTTTATAACTATTATATTATTATTAAATTACATTTATTATTTAATATATATAAAACTTGTACAATAAGGATATGTATCAACCCATTGCCGTCCACTACCTTTTATTATTGGGAAAATTGCAACATAAAACTCCATATTAAAAGAACATCCACTATTTGGCCCTTCTAAAAATAACCACTAAATTTTCATTTTACGCGATTAAGCCTTTTTATTAAATTAAGCACCCAAACAATAAAATTGAATCACGAAAATTTCACACATAATAATTCACACATTATAAGCACTGAAAATAATATTAAAATATTTTACTGACTCGAATTTGTGGTTTCGCAACCACTATTCTGTTTAGGCCCTATTTCGGGATGTTACATTTCTCCCCCCCTTTAGGGATTTTCGTCCCCGAAAATCTTACCTGTAAAGAGATTTGGGTACTATTTTCGCATAGTCTCTTCGGGCTCCCATGTAGCTTCTTCTATTCCATGCCTATTCCATAATACTTTCACAAGTGCAATACTTTTATTCCTTAATTGCTTAACCTCTCGGGCTAGAATTTTTATTGGTTCCTCCCGTAAGTCATATCCGGTCAATCTCAACCTCTGCTTATAAATCACATGCGACGGATCTGAACGATAACGACGTAGCATAGACACATGAAACACATTATGAATCTTCTCTAACTCAGTTGGCAAAGCCAAACGATATGCCATTGGCCCAACTCTCTCGATCACCTCAAACGGTCCAATAAACGGGGACTTAATTTGCCTTTCTTGCCAAATCTGAGAACTTTCTTCCACGGGGATACTTTCAAGAATACCCTATCACCAACTTGAAATTCAATGTCTTTTCTTTTCAAATCGCATAGGATTTACTCCTATCTCAAGTCGCTTTCAAGCAATCTCGATGACTTTTACTTTTTCTTCTGCTTTCTTTGACTAGATCAACCCCAGTAAATCTGATTTTCCTTAAGCTCATTCCAATACAAAGGTGTGCGACATTTACGTCCATACAAAGCTTCATAAGGTGCCATCTTCAAACTCGATTGATAACTATTATTATAGGCAAACTCTACTAACGGTAAATATTTCTCCCAACTACTTTGAAATTCCAATACACAACATCTAAGCATATATTCAAGTACTGAATAACTCTCTCTCGATTGACCATCACCGAGGATGGAAAGTCAGACTAAAACTCAACTTTGTACCTAAAGCTTCCTGCAATTTCTTCCAAAATCGTGAGGTAAATCTCGGATCCCTATCCGAGATAATCGATAATGATACTCCATGTAGTCTCACAATCTCTGTAATATATAACTCGCCAACTTGTCAAGTGAATAATCCATACTGAATCGGGATGAAATGAGCCGACTTTGTTAACTTATCAATCACAACCCATACTGCATCTTTCTTTCTCTGTCGAAGGCAATCTCGTCACAAAATCCATAGTAACTCGATCCCATTTCCACTGGGAACTAATACAAAGTTGCAATAAACTGAAGGTACTGATGTTCGGCCTTTACCGTGATGATCAAGCATCTAGAAACAAACTCGATATATCTCTTTTCATTCCCTGCCCACCAATACATTTTCTTCAAATCATTATACATCTTTGTACTTGCTCGGGTGAATAGACAAAGAATCGCTATGTGCTTCTGTTAGATTTTCTTAATAAGCTCATCATTCTTTGGTACACATACTGCTCTCTCTGAACAACAAACAACTATCGAACCGATCTGAAAATCGACTCTACACTGACTCGTGACCGAACTCTTTTTGGCTTGCAACTCACTCACATCCTTCGAGCTTCACAAATTTCTTCAAGAAACGCCGATTTAACTCTCAACTCAATTAAGATAGAACCATCATCCGATAATGCCAAACTAGTGTGCAAAGCTCTCAATGCAAATAAAGATTTTCTACTCAAAGCATCAAGAACAACATTTGCCTTACCCGTGATAATCGATCACTAGCTCATAATCTTTAATCAATTCTAGCCATCTTCTTTGCCTTAAGTTCGGATCTTTCTCGAGTCATCAAGTATTTCAAACTTTTATGATCGGTGAATATTCGGCATTTCTCCCCATATAAGTGATGTCTCCGATTTTCAATGCAAATACAATAGCAAATTAGCTCTAAATCATGTGTCGGATAGTTTTTCTTATGTAGCTTTAACTGCCTAGAGGCATAAGCAATTACCCTTCCTTCCCGCATAAGTACACAAATTTAGTCCATTCAAGGATGCATCATCAGAATCACAAACTCTTTACCCGATTCTCGTTGTACTAAAATAGAGCTTCAAATCAACAATGCCTTTAACTTGTCGAAACTCTGCGACACTTCTCACCCATTCAAACTTGACATCTTTTTGTAGCAATCTTGTCAATGGAGTAGCTATCATGGAAAATCCTCTACAAATCGTCTATAATAACCTAAGCAAGACCAAGAAAACTTCGACCTCCGATACATTCCCGGGAGGCTTCCAATCAACAATGGTGAAATCTTATTCGATCAACTTTAATACCTTCACCGAGACAACGTGTCCAAGAAAACAAACTTCTCGTAACTAACTCACTTTTGCTAAATTTGGCATAAAGTCGATTATCTCTTAAAATCAGAAAAAGCGTTTCTCAAATGCTCGCATGCTCGGTCTCATTATGAGAATAAATCAAAATGTCATCAATGAACACGACTACAAACTTGTCCAAATAAGGTCTAAAAATTCGGTTCATTAAATCCATGAAAATAGCAGGAGCATTAGTTAAGCCAAATGGCATCACAAGAAACTCATAGTGACCATACCTAGTTCGGCGAGCGCTTTGGAACATCCGACTCTTTAACTCATAATCGATAGTATCCTGGATCTCAAATCTATCTTAGAGAACAGAGTGGCTCCTTCAATTGATCAAACAAATCATCTATTCTAGGTAATGGATATTTGTTCTTGATGGTTACCTTGTTAAGTCGTCGATAGTCTATGCACAATCTCATGGAACCGCCCTTCTTTTTCACAAATAACACTGGTGCACCCCATGGTGAATAACTAGGTCTTACAAAGCCTTTATCGCTTAATTCCTCAGAGTTGAGCTTTCAATTCTTTTAATTCTATTGAAGCCATTCTATAAGGAGCAATAGAAATAGGTGTGGTACCGGAATCAATTCAATACCAAACTCAACTTCTCTCGATAGGAGGCAAACACAGTAGTTCTTCCTAAACACATTAGGAAACTCATTTACCACAGTGCACTCGATTCAATTTTCAACTCGATCTTTAGTATTTAACACAAAAGCAAGATAAGCTTCACATCCTTTCCTTAAACATTTCGACGGCGGACATACGTAAATCATGGAAATTGAACTATCTCGACTCATCCGAATTAACCCAAAGGAACTCACCATTTTCACATTTCAACTCAATGAATCTTTTTCACAATTCACTATCACATCATGTGCGCTTAACCAATCCATACCAAGAATCACATCAAACTTATCAAATGGCAATAGCATGAGATCACCGGAAAAACAAGAACCTCTAATCATCAAAGGGCATTTTTACATACTTTGTTTACTAACACATGCTTGACCTAATGGGTTCGATACTTTAATCACAAATTGCAGAAACTCTATGGGCACGCTCATACTAGGCATTAATTTCATGCAAACATAGGAATGGGTTGACCCCGATCAATCAAAGCAATAACATTAACATCATGAAGAGAAAATGTACCCGTAATTACGCTTGGGGAAGATGCCTCTTCACGAGCACACAGTAGCATAAGTCCTTGTGGGTGCTCTAACATCCGATCTTGTTGTCGTATCTCTAAATGTACCTCTACCGCCTACTCTCTGAATTTCTCTCGAGATCCGCCTAACGGGGCATTACGATCTTGCACTCGGTATTACTTCCTTTTTAACCATCTCGACACTCCCGAATGAAATGATCCGGTGCACCACATCGGAAACAACCAGTCTTATTTGCTCTACATTGACTCGATGACGTCGACCACATTGAGGACACTCGGGCCTATCAGTGAATAATCGCGCAACACTCGCAATCGAAGTGGTTTGAGCTTTTGAATCGATAAATCTTCCACCTCTATTTCGCTAGAATACCCGGTTGAAAAATTAGGTCTCGTAGAAAACTCTCTAGGCCTCTTGGATGTAGACCGAAAATGACTTGCTTATCCGCCTTTTCTTCGTGTCTTGCATCTCAATTTCAGCTTTACCCTTTCTTTTTAACAACTCTTCTCGCTTACAGTGCTCGTTCAACTAAAACAACAAACTCCTTTATCTCTAAAACACCAACCGATCGGATATCATCATTGAGCCCATCCTCAAATCTTTTGCACATGATAGCCTCTCAGAGACACACACTCGAGCATAATTGCTTGAGTCGGATAAATTCACGCTCATAGTCGATCACGGTCATCTTACCTGCTTTAACTCAAGGAACTCTTTTCTTTTCTCGTCAATAAACCTCTGATCGATGTACTTCTTACTTAACTCCCCTGAAAGAAATCCCAAGTAACTCTTTCTTTCTGTACTATCGACACAAGTGTCTTCCACCACCGGTAGGCCGAATCTCTAAGAAGTGACACCACACATTTAATACATTCTTCCGGTGTGCGGGATAACTCATCAAAGACTCGATAGTGTTCTCGAGCCAAAATTCAGCTTTCTCTGCATCATCATCTTTGGTAGCCCGAAACTCTTCAGCCCCTTGTTTTCTCGATCTTATCAACGGGCGGTTTCTCTCTTCTAACGTTATTTATAATCGGGAAGCTACATGGGTAGTCTGTGGATCATGAGGGGTGGAGGTCTAACGGCCGGGTTCGCATTTAACGAACTCAAAGAAACCATTCATTCATAGCTTGGAAGAAGGCTTCTCGAGCCCCCTCCTCCCGACTAATCAGAACGGGCTTTCACACGACTATCTCGTGGCACCGCCCTTCAAATGGGAGCGGGCGCATTACTCTCTACATCATCTCGCACCATCTCGCTCGGGATCCATAAGTATAAAAAAATTTAAATCGTCAAGAGTCGCCACACTATCAAAATATAAGTATGGCATGTATAGATAGACTCTTACTCATACTAAATATTCCGAGAATCGACTAAACCTTGCTCTGATACCAATAAATGTAACACCCTTACCCGAGACCGCTGTTTGTGTAGTCGAGCACGAGGCATTACTAGACTTAACTTACTAGTTCTAGGCATAAAAATTGAAACTGTCCGTCAGCGTCATGTTCACTAAATTAATTATAAATCGAGTTAAGAAACTCGAAATCAAGATCCATAAATTTTCCCTAAAACTAGACTCATATATATTCTTACTATAATTTTTCCAGAATTTTTGGTGTGGCCAATTAGTACAGTTTATTAGTTAAAGTCTCCCCTATTACACAGTTTGACAGTTCTGACCTCTCTTCACTAAAAATCAATTATCTCATAATATACAACTCATTTTCCTACACCGTTTTCTTTATATGAAAATAGACTCAATAAGCTTTAATTCTATATCTCATGCACAATCTAATTCAATTTCTACTATTTTTGGTGATTTTTCAAAATCACGTCACTGCTGCTGTCCTACTATTCCCCTGCATATAATTACATAATTTCTTTAAAATAATTATCAACTAGACATTTCATAACATCCACAACCATGTTCTTAATTAACCATTTTAATGGCTAATCATTACCAAACATTTACAAGTCCATAATAAGCCATATCATAAGGTCACACACATAAAATGGTTAAGTCCCTATACATGCCATAACTTAAAACGTTCAAGTCACAAAATACCAATATAATCCTTTGATAGTGTGTACGATCTCCGACGTCCTTTCGATCCCCGAGTTGGCTTGCAATACTATAAAAAAAAATAAAGAATGGGAGTAAGCATAAAGCTTAGTAAGTTTACATGTAAATAGATGACAACATTCTTAATGAATTAACTTATTCTTTTCTTATCAAGATCATTTAAGCTTTTAACTCAATATACTCAAACTTGTATTCTTACCTTGTCTTTTTAACATGAATTTATCTTACCTTACCTTTTTAACATGAATTTATCTTACCTTACCTTTTTAGCTTGAACTTGTCTTAACTTACCATTTTAGCTTGAACTTGTCTTACCTTTACTTTGGTATACTCCTGAATTTTCCCGTTGAACCACTTGGAATACTAAGGATACGCGGGTACCTTTCCTTATGAAACTTAACCATTGCCATGTCTTGACATGGTCTTACGTGGTATCCTTGCCTTATGAACTCACCAATGCCATGCCTTGTCATGGTCTTACATGGGATCTTTGCCTTATAAACTCACCAATGCCATGCCTTGGCATGGTCTTACATGGGACATTTGCCTTATAGTAACTTATCAATGCCATGTCTTGACATGGTCTTACATGATTTCCTTAAACCCTAATGTCATGGCATTTGTATCCTACACATTCCTAAGGTTCAACCTAACTTTCTCGAGATAACTTTTCCACAATTCATACTTGAGTCTTTAAATAATAAATTTACAGAATAAATATGTAAATGCTGGAATTTAATAATATTAAATGTAAAATAATAGAATATTGCATTTATTTATCGCAAACTTACCTCGAATAAAATCGATAAATTATATCGATTTAATCCTCTATCTTTTCTTTCCCGATCTAACTCTGGATTTCGTTCTTCTTGATCTATAATAGCAAATTTAGCTTATTTAATACTCATATTTATCAAAACAGTCCTTAACTCTCATTTTTGGCAAAATTACAATTTTGCCCCTAAACTTTACATATTTACGATTTTGCCCCTAGGCTCAAAAATTAAACTTCAGCCCTTATTCTTATGTTTTATAACATGCTGAACATTTTTCCTTCTATAGCAACTTCAAATTCTTACTATATCACATACTTATGAACAATAACAACTTTTACTAATTAGCTCGCTTTTACCAAAAATCACTTAATAAAAATCATTCCTCTACTCATAAACATGCAAAATCTACCATCAATCATCAAAAATCACAAGTTCTCATCAATGGCATAACTCAAAATATTCATCAAAATTCAAAATTGAAACATGGGTTTTGTAGCACTCAAAGCAACGATCTCAAAACGTAAAAATTATTAAAAACCAAGCTAAAACATACCTTCAATTTAAGCTTAGAAATGCAAAAGATACAAAGCTTCAAAGTTTTCTTTTTCTCTGTTTGATTTTCGGCAGTAGATGGTAAAATGAAAACCATCCACTCATATATTTTTTGTTTTATAACTATTATATTATTATTAAATTACATTTATTATTTAATATATATAAAACTTGTACAATAAGGATATGTATCAACCCATTGCCGTCCACTACCTTTTATTATTGGGAAAATTGCAGCATAAAACCTCCATATTAAAAGAACATCCACTATTTGGCCCTTCTAAAAATAACCACTAAATTTTCATTTTACGCGATTAAGCCTTTTTATTAAATTAAGCACCCAAACAATAAAATTGAATCACGAAAATTTCACACATAATAATTCACACATTATAAGCACTGAAAATAATATTAAAATATTTTACTGACTCGAATTTGTGGTTTCGCAACCACTATTCCGTTTAGGCCCTATTTCGGGATGTTACAAGGTTTAGCATAATCATACATAGTATGTGGAGCATGATGTTCGACCATCTCTGGAGGTGGCGGATTATTTTCAGCCATCTCTTCTATGGTATATATTTTGACTTCTTGCTCTTCTTCTATGTAGTTTAGGCTTCGCCTTATCTCTCTACAATTTCTACGAATGGTACATTCAATATCACTGCCATAAAGCAGGGGTCCTGTCGGGTTCCTTCTAGTGATAAACTAGAGGTACCTGAAATGAACAAAAGAAAGAAACAAAATTTAGAAAAATAAAAATAAAATTTAATTGCAAAAAATAAAATAAAAATAAATATGGCTAAAGTAATAAAAATTAAGCTTTCTAAATATTTTAGTTCCCCGGAAACGGCGCCAAAAACATGATTGTCGAAATCAGAGTCTTAAATTTATAATGAGACTGATCGAACCCAGAAACTAACTCTGACAACGATTTTAAGGCAAGCGCACCTATGGAACAGTAGTATAGTTTCGGCAAGACCGGAATATCGAGTCCCAAAGGAACCAAAAGTACTAATACTAACTCTCTTCCTATTATTTAGCCTAAGAATTAAGTGAAGTCGTTTTTATCTAATCTAAATTAACTACACTAAGCTAAAGACGCAAAGATAAAAAGGAATGAAGTAGGAAAATAACTTGAGGAAAAACTCAGTTGATTAAGACGATACCCTTAGGAAGAATCCACCTAGACTTCACTTGTTATCTAACTCTGAACCAGACGATGTATTCACTTGACTTGATCCGTAAGACTCCTTTAGTTATATTAAACCCTCTCTCGAGGCGAATAACGTCTAACCCTAGGTTGATTAATTGAAATCTCTTTCTAATTAAAACCCCTAGAATCACGTTAACTCGATCTATGGACTGCCATATTAGGTTTCACCCTAATCTGGCAAAATCTCATCACCCTATCTCTAGGTGTGCGATCAACTCTGCTTAGTTATGCTAGAGCTACTCTTAAGCAGGGACTTTTGCTCCACCACCTAAGCACATCATACTTGAATTAATATCCCGAAAATATCAACACAAGAATTAAGAACACATAATTAAGAACAAGTCAAATATTTATCATATAGTTCAGCAAACGATAACAAGATTTGTCTTAGGTTTCATCCCCTTCAGGTATCTGAAGGGTTTAGTTCATAACAAATAAGGAAAACATCTCAGAAGAAAAGATAAAACAAAACATAAGAAATCCCTAAAACCCCCTGAAGGAATTGAAGGAAAGATCCACCGTCTTGAGTAGAATTTCGGCTTCTTGAGATGGATTGATAAACTGTAAAAGTAACATATTTTAATCCCACATTTAGTAGGCTTTTGGATGATTTATCCCTTAATTTATGTAAAAAGGTGCTCTTAATCCTTTCATTTCATGTTTTATACTCAGGAAAGCACCTGAGGATAAAAAGAACGATAAACAGGCCTAAAACAGACCAAATTGGGCCAAGGGAGAAATCGACACGGCCTGGACTTAAGCCCACACGGCCGTGCCACGTTAATCTACAAGAACACAGCTTGATCTCGATTCACACGACCGTGCCTCATTAAAGAAGTCCGAGCACAGCCTGGCCTCGATCCACACAGGCGTGTGTCATGGCCGTGTCCCTGTCGCTGGAAAGAGCAATTTCATTCGAATTTGGATACTTAGGGGCAAAGAAACCTATTTCAAGAGCCTATATAAACCCCCTAAGTGCTACCAGAAAGAGGGCGGTTAGCTAGGCCAAGGAACCAAGCCGAAAAGGCCAGATTTGTGAAGAATCACTTGAAGATAGCCAGTTGATTGATCGCTGTAAATTAGAGTTTTAAAATTTATAAAGAGTGTGATCAAACCTGGGAACTAACTCTGACAATGATTAAAGGCAAGTGTACCTATCGAACAGTAGCATAGCTTAGGCAAGACCGGATATTGAACCCAAAGGAACTAAGAGTACTAATACTAACTTTCTTTTTATTATTTAGCCTTAAAAATAGAGTGAGGTTGCTTTAAACTATATTGACGAAGACTAAACTAAGGACACAAAGATAAAAAGGACAAAAAGGAAAATAAATTTGAAGGAAAACTCAGTTGATTACGAAGATACCCTCGGAAAGAATCCACCTAGACTTCACTTATTATTTAACCCTAAATTATATGATTTCTTTTACTTAGCTTGATCCGTAAGACTCCCTAACCTATATTAAACCCTCTCTCGAGGCGAATAATGTCTAACCCTAGGTTAATTAGTGGAACTCTCGTTCGCTTATAATAGCCCCCTAGGATAGCAATAAATCGATCAATGGACTCCCATATTTGGTTTCACCCTAATCCGATAAAATCTCGTAACCCTATCTCTAGACGTTCGATCAACTCCGCTTAATTATGTTAGATCTACTCTTAGGCAGGATCTATTCCTCCTCCACCTAAGCACATTAGATTTGGATTAAGCAACATAATTAAGAACAAACTAAGCAATTATCATATAACTTAAAAATCAAATAAAAAGATTCATCTAGGTTTTATCTCCTTCAGGTATCTGAAGGGTTTAGTTCATAATGAATAAAAAGAACATTGCAAGAGAAAAGATAAAACAAAACATAAGAAAATCCTAAAACCCCCTGAAGGAATTGAATGAGAATTCCACTGTCTTAAGTATAATTTTGGCTTCTTGGGATGGATCAACTGGCTATCTTCGCGTTATTCCCGAACTCTGACCTTCTCAGCTTGGCTCATTGGCCTAGCTTTGACGCCTTTTCAAAGGTGGTACTTAGGGGATATATATAGGCTCTTGGAATGCGATTCTTTCTCCCTAAGTATCCTTTTTCGACTGAAATTGTTCATTCTGACGACAGAGGCACGGCCATGTAGCACGTCCGTGTGGATCAACTCTAGGCTGTGTTCGGATTTCTAACTTGAGGAACGGCCGTGTTTTAGATGTTTGGCGTGGCACGACCGTGTGGGTTGAAGTCCAGGCCGTGTCGATTTCGTTAATTGGCCCATTTACGCCATTTTGGACCCGATTTATGTTCTTTTCATCCCCGGGTGCTTTCCTGGGTATAAGACATGAAAAGAAAGGATTAAGAGCACCTTTTTTCATAAATCAAGGGATAAATCATCCAAAAGCATATTAAATGTGGGCTTAAAATATGTTACTTTTACGGTTTATCAAATACCCCCACAGTTAAGCTTTTGCTTGTCCTCAAGCAAAATTCTCAACTTACAATTAAAACAAACTTTCCATGATTCAAAATTCCTATCAACAATGCCTTATCCTAATTCATAGATAATTTATACATGGATAATTTAACTCAAAGAGTCCTGAAGATTCAAACAAGATAAGTCATATTTTTTGTATCACGAAAACATAGGTGTTCCCCTTTATCTAAATAATTACCTTTAATTCAAAACCTACAAGGATTGACATCCTTACAAAAGATTCACTCAAATCACTCAAAAACAGTTTAAGGGTCAAAATTAAGCACTCATAAGTCGAACCTGAAAAGTTAATCCCATAGGCTTGGCTGAAAATCAAATCTCCACCACTGTAAAATGAAATGATAAATAGATCAAAAGGTCTTTGTTAGGGTTGTAACAGGGCTAGGGTTAAAGGTATGGATAAAGGTTGAAATTAGATGGTTAGAATCGAGATTGAATTGATAAGTTACCTACCCTAAAAATTTCTAGGATAACAATTACATAACCTGAAAATAATAATCCTACTAATACGAGCTTTTCCTTTGAAAATAGTCTTTGATTGTGTAAGCTCACTTTTCATAAAACTAATTAATGAATATACTTTTGATTTTTTTTAAGAACAAACTAAGTAAGAATATAAGATAATTTCAACTATCAGAATAATATACTTATGTAACAAAGCAAATCAAATCTCGATTAAGGGGTAGTCAAAGGAAAGGGTGATAACAAATACAAATGGTTTTTTTTGTTAATATTAGTAGGTGAGTCAATAAAAAGGGTTTGTTAGGATCAACGAGGTTCACTAGGGGTCAATCGTAAGGGTAGGCTATTTAGTGGAATTAATGGGTTAAAACCTAGGTGCCTTTATCATCTCGGTATATCAAATCATACTGTGGTCTTAACATGTATAATCAATGCAAGTTCTAGAATAACAGTTCATAGTTGACACACTCATAATCAAGAAGTGAGCATGAAAAAGAATGTATACTCTAGAAGGCTCAAAATCTCACAAAAATTATGGGTGTTTTTGACATCAACCTTGTAAATTTCAAATTTTAAGATAACATTCAAATTCCGGTTGACAACCTAAAATTTTAATTTTTAGAAAATTAGACTTATCATGCTTGATTCTTTAGTCTTCTTCAAATTTAATCATCAATGTACAATTAACTCTGACTTATTCAAAAACATGTCAATAAAAGTCTCAAATCATTATAAATTTCAACTTAATTAGTAATATGAGAAAATTACTTTAAAACAAGCTTAAATTCAGGGATTTGAGAATCATGCAAAACAAATTACGCATTTTTATCCTCAGGGTTGGAGAATAATGCAGAAAGTTAGGTATTTTCTCAAAAATAACTATTCACCCCCCACACTTAATATGTACATTGCCCTCAATGTACAAAGATAGATAATAACAAGTAATGGATAGATCAAAAGAGAAGGGGAAAGAGTTACTCTCTAAATTGTGGATGTTTTCCCGGATGAGTGTCTTTGGTGGCGGTGATGGTCAGTCGGGATAACGAACTTGCGCTAGATGAAGAAATTGGGTAGCGCATTAAGAAGTAGCCAGGCTTTAGTAAGACCTACTAAAAAAAAACTAAATATAAAATTAAAGAAAAACAAACTAAAGGGAAGGAGACTAAGAAGAAAACTAAAATGAAAAGAGAATATTAATGGACTGTGAAGTCCTTATTGAAGGATGGTTCACAAGGTGGGTGTGACTTCTAAGGCTGGAGAGGTGCTGGCGGTGGCGGAAGTGAAGAGGTTATCGTGGTGGTCAGCGTGATTCCTTAGTAGCCTGGCAAACCTGACGCTACAAACTAAATTAAGTTAAACTAAATTAAACATAAGATTATTAAAGAAAAGGAGAATGAAAGGAAAGAGAAATGGAAAATAAAAACTAATTGGTCTCAAAGATCCTTGGCTTGGTGTTGAGACGAAGCTGCCAGCATGAACTCATGTTGATCGTTCTTTGTTAAAGAGCCTATGCTCAGCTTCTTCCGCTTCTTCGGCATGGTGTTGGCTTGCTCAAGGATCGAGAGTCTTAGTAAGTGGAGAATCTAAGATGGAAGAGAGTGAGAAGCAAAGAAAATAAGGATAAAATCAGATGGAGGGAAGGGGAAGAGTTGAGGGGTTTAAATAGCTGTTCAATTTTGGTGCTTCCCCACGGCCGTGGTCCTAGGGTGTGTCGATTTACACGGATTCCTCACACGGTCGTGTTATAGAGGGTGTTGTCACCCTCTGCCCGTGTTTAATCCCTCCATGCCCGTGCTTGTGAAGTTTTTCTTTTGGCACGATCGTTCTGTACGGGGGTGTCTGACCCGTGCTTGATAAGTCAGTACCTTCACATGGTTTTGGGCACGGCCGTGCCCTCTCTGTCGGTGCCCGTGGGAAGGGTGGTTGGATCCATGACGTTAAGGGGTGGTTGGACTGAATTGCACGGTCTCTGCCCTGTCAGGGTGGTGGTTCAGGTGTTCCACATAGCCACGGACACGGCCGTGTGTAAGGCCGTGTGGACTGGAATTCTGCACTTTTGGTTAGTTAAAAAAAAAGAAAAAGAAAAAGAAAAAGAAAATAAAGTGTAAACAGAATGCAAAAAGAAATAGGGTTAGTACTCAGGTTGCCTCCTGAGGAGCGCTCGTTTATAGTCTTCAGCTAGACTTTCCTTGTGTTTTAAAAAACTCAGGGAGGTTTGAAGGTTTGAATATCTTCCCTCATGCTTACAGTTTTATTTTCATTATATTCTTTAGCATTTATTTTAAAATTTCAAAAAATAGGATTGCTTACCTCAAATGTTCCATGTGGAAGAACATTGATTACCTTAAAAAGGATTTCTTTGTTTGTGTCAGGGTCTGGAGGGAATAGTCGTGGGTCTGCTTTGGCTGACAATAACTGATCTCTGACTTTAGACTTGTCTATCTTGTAGAGTGGTTTTGATTCTGTTTCCTGTATCCCTAATTTCTCCTTAAAGTGTGTTTTCCACTTGTCTAAGTCATTGATTGGAATCCTTTGCTCCTTGTGAGTTGTTTCTTTGTTGGTACTGAACTAAAGATCAACTTCAGTCGTGCCCTTTTTTGGTGGTTCCTCTGATTTCACTTCGTATGGTTCGGGTTCTTCCTTGACCTGTGTCTCCCGCTCATCTAATTTATCAACCCTAAGGCTTTGTTCCTCGTGTGCTTCTTTAGCTTAGGGTTCGTGTTTCGGCTTAGGTTTTTGTCCTTTTGATTTTTCCTGCGATGAAGGTTGAACAAATTGGTTATTATCTGTATTGACTTTCTTACCTTCATCGATTGTTGCCCTGGCCGAGTCAAGAGCTTGAAGACTGATTGATTCGTCACCTACACGGAGTATGGGTTCTCCTATGGCAACATCAATTTTAGTCTTGGCAGTTGCTAGAAAAGGTCTTCCTAGAATTAAGGGAATTGAATTATCCTCATCCATGTCTAAAACAAAAAAATCTATTGGGAAAACAAATTTATTGATCTTTATGAGAACATCTTCAATAATGCCCCTACGAATTCTAACAGTTTTATCAGCTAATTGAATACTCATCCTAGTTTGTTTGGGCTTCCCTAGACCTAGTCGTTTAAACAGTGCATAAGGCATGACATTTATGCTTGCCCCTAAGTCAGCTAACGCATTATCAATAGTTAAACTACCAATTAAACATGGAATTGTAAAACTCTCTAGATCTTTTAATTTCTGTGGTAGTTTATTTTGTAGGATTGCTGAGCACTTTGCGTTGAGTTCAATGTGTGGCTCTTCGTCTAATTTGCGTTTGTTTGTCAAGAGCTGTCTTAAAAATTTCCTCGAGTCTGGCATCTGAAAAAGGGCTTCAAGAAGAGGTAAGTTAATGTGTAATTTCTTTAAAAGTTGAAGAAACTTACCAAACTATTCCTCTGAATCGTCTCTTTTTAATGCTTCGGGATAAGGTATGGGAGGTTTGTATTCCTTGATTACTAGTTTTGACTTTTCTTGTGCTACCTCTGTTATACCTTCGCCTACCTTTCTTTCTGGAATTGGTTTTGGTTCATGATCGCTATAAATCAGAGCTTTAAAATTTATAAAAGAATGATCAAACCTGGAAACTAACTCTGACAACGATTAAAGGCAAGTGTACCTATCGAACATAGCTTAGGCAAGATCGGATATCGAACCCAAAGGAACTAAAAGTACTAATACTAACTTTCTTTTTATTATTTAGCCTTAAAATTAGAGTGAAGTTGCTTTAGACGAAGACTAAACTAAGGACACAAAGACAAAAAGGACGAATAGGAAAATAACTTTGAAGGAAAACTCAGTTGATTACGATGATACCTTCAGGAAGAATCCAACTAGACTTCACTTATTAATTAACCCTAAATTATATGATTTCTTTTGCTTAGCTTGATCCGTAAGACTCCCTAACCTATATTAAACCCTCTCTCGAGGCGAATAACGTCTAACCCTAGGTTAATTAGTGGAACTCTCGATCGCTTAAAATAACCCCTTAGGAGAGTAGTAAATCGATCAATGGACTCCCATATTAGGTTTCACCCTAATCCGGCAAAATCTCGTAACCCTACCTCTAGGTGTTCGATCAACTCCGCTTAATTATGTTTTTCTTCTCTTAGGCAGGGTCTATTCCTCCTGTACCTAAGCACATTAGATTTGGATTAAGCAACATAATTAAGAACAAACTAAGTAATTTATCATATAACTTAAAAATCAAATAATAAAATCTGTCTAGGTTTCATCCCCCTTCAGGTATCTGAAGGATTTAGTTCATAATGTAAAAATAAAATATCACAAGAGAAAAGATAAAACAAAACATAAGAAAAATCCCAAAACTCCCTGACGGGATTGAAGGAGAATTCCGCTGTCTTGAGTATAATTCTGGCTTATTGGGATGGATCAACTGGCTATCTTCGTGTTTATTCCCTAACTTTGACCTTCTCGGCTTGGCTCCTTGGCCTAGCTTTGACGCGGCTTCGACTTCTGCCAAACTCCCCCTTCAAGTTGCCCCCTTGGGTGTTTATATAGACTTTGAGATGCCTTACTTGGCCCCTAAGTATCCTAATTTAAGTAGAATTCCTAATAGGGTGTTTGAATAGGCTTTGGAATATGTTTCTTTGTCTCCAAGTATCCTTCCTCAAATGAAATTTCTCTTTTCGGCAACAGGGACATGGCCATGACACACGCCCGTGTGAATCGTGGCTAGGCCATTTTCTAGTAATTTAATGAGGCACGACCGTGTGGCTTGAAGTCTAGGCCGTGCCAATTTTGTGAATTGGCCCATTTGGCCCGTTTTAAGCCCGTTTTATGTTCTTTTCATCTTTGGCTACTTTCCTGAGTATAAGACATGAAAAGAAAGGATTAAGAGCACCTTTTTACATAAATCGAGGCTTAAATTATCCAAAAGCGTACTAAATGTGGGCCTAAAATATGTTACTTTTACGGTTTATCAAATACCCCCACACTTAAGCTTTTGCTTATCCTCAAGAAAAATTCTCAACTTACAATTAGAACAAACTTTCCATGATTCATAATTCATATCAACAATGTCTTATCATAATTCATAGATAATTTATACATGGATAATTCAATTCAAAGAGTCCTAAAGATTCAAACAAGATAAGTCATACAATTGTAGCATGAGAACATAGGTGTTTCCCTTCATCTAAATAATTACCTTTAATTCAAAATCTACAAGGATTGACATCCTCACAAAAGATTAACTCAAATCACTCAAAAAGTGTTTAAGGGTCAAAATTAAGCACTCAGACGTCGAACCTGAAAAGTTAATCCCATAGGCTTGCCTAAAAATCAAATCTCCACCACTGTAAAATGATGTGATAAACAGATCAAAAGGTTTTTGTTAGGGTTGTAACGGGGCTAGGGTTAAAGGTGTGGATAAAGGCTGAAATTAGAAGGTTAGAATCGAGATTGAATTGATATGGTACCTATCTAAAAATTTCTAAGATAATAATTACATCAACTGAAAATAATAATAATCCTACTAATACAAGCTTTTTCTTTTGATAATTAGACTTTAACTTGTATAAGCTCACTCTTCATAATACTAATACTGAATATACTTTGCTTTTTTTTTTTAAGAACAAACTAATAAAGACAACTTCAACTCATAATAAAAACTTAGGTAACTAGTCAAATCATATCTCGATTAAAGGGTAGTCAAAAAGAAGGGTAATAACAAATACAAAAGGTTTTGGGTTAATATTAGTGGGTGAGTCAATAAAAGGGTTGTTAGCTCAACGGGGTTCACTAGGGGTTAATTATTAGGGTAGGCTTTTTAGTGGTGTAAGTGGGTTAAACCTAGGTGCCTTTATCATCTCAGTATATCAAATCATAACTGTGGTCTTGACATGTATAATCAAGGCAAGTTCTAGAATAACAGTTCATAGTTGACACACTCATAATAAAAGAATGAGCATGAAAAGGAATGTATGCTCTATAAGGCTCAAAATCTCACAAAAATTATGGGTATTTTTGACATCAACCTTGTAAACCTCAAATTTCAAGATAACATTCAAATTCTGGTTGACAACCTAAAATTTTAATTTTTAGAAAATTAGACTTATCATGCTTGATTCCCTAGTATTCTTCAAATTTAATTATCAATGCACAATTATCAATGACTTAATCTAAAACATATAAATAGAAATCATAAATCAAAGAAAATTTCATTCAAATCGTAATATGAGAAACTTACTTTAAGATCAAGGCATAATTCAAGGATTTTCAGATAATACTATAATTAACCCCCTCCACACTTAAGATGTACATTTCCGTCAATGTACAAAGATGGATAATATCAAAATAATCATAAAATCATAAGATAGGGAGAGAAGTGAAACTTCCTGAATTTTGAATGAAGTCAATGAAAAGAAACCGGATAGGATTGGAGGTGAACGTGGGGAAACGTCTCGAACCGTTTGAAATTGAATCCTCGAAGCAGCCAGTCTGATTTTATTGTATCCTAAGCTAAATCTAAATATAAAGAATAAGAAGAAGAAAATAAAATAGAATAAAGTAAAAAAACATGAAATGAAAATAAAATTAAAATAAAAACAAAAATAAATAATGGAAAATGAAGGACAACTGGAAGAAGGGAGAACGAGTTTTAAATAGATATGTAGCCCGTGTTTTGGAATTTTGAATTTTTGGCCCGTTCAGGTGTTCGGGAACGACCGTGGGTGTAGTGGCACGCCCGTGTCTTTCTTCACACGGTCTTTTAATATGGGCGTGCTCCTCCCGTGTTCAGTAAGTCAGAATGTTGGCACGGTTGGAAGGCACGGCCGTGTTCAGCCCGTGCTGCATCACTCACGCCCGTGTACGTCAAGTTTTTCTTTTGGCACGATCATTCTGCATGGGCGTGTTATACCCGTGTTCAATAAGTCAGTAGCTTCACACGGGGCGTCGGCACGGGCGTGGACTATTATCATTACCCGTGTTGGGAAAAAAAATTTTTCTATATCGTGCACGGCTACTAGCACGCCCATGGTTCGTCCCCTGGCTTCCACACGAGGCACGCCCGTGTGTAAGGTCGTTTGGCCTAGAAATTTGCTCTTTGGTTAGTTTAGGGTTAGGTGCTAAAAGGAAAAAAGTAAAAATAATTAAAAAAATAAAAAATAAAAAAATGTAAAAATGGGGTTAGTGCTCGGGTTGCCTCCCAAGAAGCGCTTGTTTATAGTCTTAAGCTAGACTTTACCTCTCATTCGTATGGTTATGGTGGTTTGAGGAGGTGAAAATCCTTTCTCATGCGATCAGTTCGATTATGGATATATAGTTTAAGACAAGTAATGTTTACCTCAAAAGTGTCGAATTTAGGATTGCTTACCTCGACTTTGCCGTATAGGAAGACATTAAGTACCTCAAAAGTGATTTCTTCGTTTGCCTTGAGGTCTGAATTGGTAATTCGAGGGTCTTCCTTATTCAACAATACCTGATCCCCTATTTTGACATGATTTGTTGTTTCTATCAGCTTGTCTGGGGTCTCCTTCAGTTTCACTTCGTGCGGCTCCTGTTCCTCTCTGATTTGTGTTTCCTTCTCTTTTAGTTTGTCAACCCTAAGGCTTTGTTCCTTATGTGTTTCTTCTTTGTTGGCACGAGGTCTAAGATCTAGCTCAGCTAAGTGATTTCGTGATGCTTCCTGTAAAGAAGGTTGAACCAAATGATTATCAATAGAATTAACGTTCGTACCTTTATTACTCGATGCCCTAGCTGAGTCAAGAGCTTGAAGAGTGATTGTTTCGTCATCTACACGAAGTGTGAGTTCACCGAATTCTTCCTCTGTGTGGTCTTTCTTTATTGCATCGGGATATGGCACACGAGCTTGGTACTCTGTATTTATCGGGTTTGGTAAATCATGGCTTACCTTAACCTTACCTTCACTTACCACAGGTTCTTGCCTTGGGTCAGATTCCACTAACAATTCTTTGTTATGAGCTTGTACATCTTGGGGCCCATAATTCAGCTCAGGTTTGTAGCCTTGTGGTGTTTCCTGTTGTGAAAGTTGAAAAATTTGATTATTAACTAAATTGCAAAACGGGTGTGGATGAGCCAACACACCAAGACACACGGCCGTGCGAAGCGGCCGTGTAAATTGACACGCCCTCGGTCCACGGGCATGTGAATGTACCAGAATTGAGCCTCTATTTAAACCCACCACCTCTCCCATTATTCCCACACCCATCCTCTATTCCTCCTTTTTCTCCCCTCTCCATAGAAAAGTCTCGAAACTCTTGAGCTACACATAGCCATGTCGAAGAAACGGAGGAATCGAAACATAGTCTCCTCAAGGGAGACCCCTATACATAAGTTCATGCCGTCCGCTTCATCCAAACAACAAGCCAAGGGTCTTTGAGACCATTTAGTTTCTATTTTTCTTTTCTCTTTTGCTTCAATTTCCTTCCCTTTGACAATCTTATGCTTACTTAAGTTAAATATATTTTAGTTTCTTAGTGTCAGGTTCTAAAGGCTGCTAGGGAATCACGCCACTTCCACCACCGCCAGCACCTTCGCAGCCTTAGAGGTCACACCCACCTCGCGAACCATCCATCAATAAGTACCTCTCAGTCCATTACGCCTCTCTTTTACTTTTATTTTCCTTCTTAGTCTCCTTTTATTTATTTTTCTTATTTTTATTAATATATTTAGTTTATTTTAAATATGTCTTAAGAATACCTGGCTAATTCTTCACGAGCCCCCCAATTTCTTCATCTAGCACAGGATCGTCATCCAGACCGACCTCTCCAAATTATCTTTCACCTCCGACTCAAGGAATCCATCCAAAATTCAGGAAGTGTTCTCTCCCCTTCTCTTTTGATTTATCTCATAAATATTATCTATCTTTGTACATTGAGGGCAATGTACATCTTAAGTGTGAGGGGGGTGAAGAGTTATTTCGAGAAAGTGCCTAACTTTCTTCATTATTCTCAAATCCCTGAATTTAGCCTTGTTTTGAAGTAATTTCCTCATATTACTAATTAGGATGAAATTTTTGATGAGTTATGATTTTTATTGATATGTTTTAGAGTAAGTCATAGTTAATTGTGCATTGATGATTAAATTTGAGGAATACTAGAGAATCAAGCATGATAAGTCTGATTTTTCAAAATTAAAATTTTCTAGGTTGTCTATCTGAATTTTAATATTATCTTGAAATTTAAAATTTACAAGGTTGACATCAAAACACTCATAATTTTTGTAAGATTTTGAGCCTTATAAAGCATATATTCTTTTTCATGCTCATTTATTGATTGTGAGTGTGTTAACATTGAACTGTTATTCTAGAACTTGCTTCGATTATACATGTCAAGACCATATCTATGATTTGATATACAAAGATGATCAAGGCACTTAGGATTTAACCCATTCACTCCACTAAAAAGCCTACCTCTATAATTAACCCCTAGTGAACCCCGTTGATCCTAACAACCCTTTTTTATTGACTCACCCTCTAATATTAACACAAAAACCCTTTGTTTTTGTTATCACCATTCTTTTAACTACTTATATCGAGATTTGATCTGAATAGTTACCTAATTATAGTATTTCAGTAGTTGAATTTAGCCTTTATTACTTGACTTGTTCTTAAAAAAAAAGAAAAAGAAAAGTATATTTAGTATTAGTATTATGAAAAGCGAGCTTATACAGTTAAAGTCTAAATATCAAAAGAAAAGCCTATATTATTAGGATTATTACTTTTCAGTTGATGTAATTATTTAGGATTAGTTCATTTTTCTAGTTAGGTAATTTGTCAAGTCAATCTCGATTCTAACCTTCTAATTCAGCCTTTATCCACACCTTTAACCCTAGCCCCGTTACAACCCTGTTAAAGACCTTTTGATCTGTTTATCATCTCATTTTACAGTGGTGGAGATTTGATTTTCAGGCAAGCCTATGGGATTAACTTTTCATGTTCGACTTATTGAGTGCTTAATTTTGAAGCTTAAAAACTTTGAGTTATTTGAGTGAATCATTAGTGAGGATGTCAACTCTTGTCGATTTTGAATTAGAGGTGACTATTTAGGTAAAGGTAAACACCTATGTTTTCATGCTATAAATGTATGACTTTGATTGTTTGAATCTTTAGGACTCTTTAAGTTAAATTATCCATGTATAAATTATTTATGAATTATGATGAGACATTGTTGATAGGAATTATGAATTATGGAAAGTTCGTTTTAATTGTAAGTTGAAAATTTTGCTTGAGGACAAGCAAAAGCTTAAGTGTGGAGGTATTGGATAAACCGTAAAAGTAACATATTTTAATCCCACATTTAGTATACTTTTGGATGATTTATTCCTTAATTTATGTAAAAAGGTGCTCTTAATCCTTTCTTTTCATGTTTTGTACTTAGGAAAACACTCGACGATAAAAAGAACGAGAAACGGGCCTAAAACGGACCAAATTGGACCAAGGGAGAAATCGACACGACCTGGACTTAAGCCCACACGGCCGTGCCATGTCAATCTACTAGAGCACGACCTGATCTCAATTTACACGGCCGTGCCTCATTAAAGAAGTCTGAGCACGGCCTGGCCTCAATCCACACGGGTGTGTGTCATGGTCGTGTCCCTGTCGTTGGAAAGAGCAATTTTATTCAGATTTGGATACTTAGAGGCGAAGAAACCTATTTCGAGAGCCTATATAAACCCCCTAAGTGCTACCAGAAAGAGGGCGGTTAGCTAGGCCAAGGAGCCAAGCCGAAAAGGCCAGATTTGTGGAGAATCACTTGAAGATAGCCAGTTGATCCATCTCAAGAAGCCGGAATTCTACTCATGACGGCGGATCTCTCCTTCAATTCCTTCAGGGAGTTTTAGGGATTTCTTATGTTTTGTTTTATCTGTTCTTCTGAAATGTTTTCTTTTATAGTTATGAACTAAACCATCCAGATACCTGAAGGGGATGAAACCTTAGATGAATCTTGTTATCATTTGCTAAACTATATGATAAATATTTGACTTGTTCTTAACTATGTGTGCTTAATTCTTATGTTAATATTTCCAGGATATTGATTCCAGTATGATGTGTTTAGGTGGTGGAGCAAAAGTCCCTGCCTATTGATATATCTAGCATAATTACAGCGGAGTCATTCGCGCGCCTAGAGATAGGGTGACGAGATTTTTCTGAATTAGGGTGAAACCTAATATGGGAGTCCATAGATCGAGTTAATGCAATTCTATGGGTTTTAATTAGAAAGAGATTTCAATTAATCAACCTAGGGTTAGTCGTTATTCGCTTCTAGAGAGGGTTTAATGTACATTAGGGAATCCTACTGATAAACCGTAATTATAACATATTTTAGGCCCACATTTAGCATGCTTTTGGATAATTTAAGCCTTAATTTATGTAAAAAGGTGCTCTTTATCCTTTCTTTTCATGTCTTATACTCAGGAAAGCACCCACAAGTGAAAAGAACGTAAAAAGGGCTTAAAACGGGCCAAATGGGCCAATTCACGAAATCGACACGGTCAGGACTTCAAGCCACACGGTCGTGCCTCATTAAATTACTAGAACACAACCTGGATCCCGATAAACACGACCGTGCCTCATTAAAAGTCCAAACATAGTCTGGCCACGATTCACATGGGCGTGTGCCATGGCCTTGTCCCTATCACTGGAAAGAGAAATTTCATTCGGGAAAGGATACTTGGAGGTAAAGAAACACATTCCAAAGCCTATTCAAACACCATAGCAGGAATTCTACTTAAATTAAGAAACTTAGGGGCCAGGTAAGGCATCTCAAAGTCTATATAAACACCCAATGGGGCAACTTGAAAGGGGAGTTCGACAGAAGCCAAAACTGGCGTCAAAGCTAGGCCAAGTAGCCAAGCCGAGAAGGTCAAAGTTAGGGAATAAACGCAAAGCTAGCCAGCTGATCCATCCCAAGAAGTCGATATTATACTCAAGACGACGGAATTCTCCTTCAATTCCTTTAGGGGTTTTAGGATGTTCTTATGTTTTGTTTTATCTTTTCTCTTGTGATGTTTTGTTTATTCATTATGAACTAAACCCCTCAGATACCTAAAGGGGATGAAACCTAGATGAATCTTTTTATTTGATTTTTAAGTTATATGATAATTACTTAGTTTGCTCTTAATTATATTGCTTAATCCAAATCTAATGTGCTTAGGTGGAGGAGGAATAGACCCTGCCTAAGAGTAGATCTAACATAATTAAGCGGAGTTGATCGAACGCCTAAAGATAGAGTTACGAGATTTTGCCGGATTAGGGTGAAACCTAATATGGGAGTCCATTAATCGATGAACTGCTATCCTAGGGGGTTATTATAAGCGAACGAGAGTTCCACTAATTAACCTAAGGTTAGACGTTATTCGCCTCGAGAGAGGGTTTAATATAGGTTAGGGAGTCTTACGGATCAAGCTAAGTAAAAGAAATCATATAATTTAGGGTTAATTAATAAGTGAAGTCTAGGTGGATTCTTCTTGAGGGTATCTTCATAATCAACTGAGTTTTCCTTCAAAGTTATTTTCCTATTTGTTCTTATTGTCTTTGTGTCCTTAGTTTAGTCTTCGTCAAAAGCAACTTCACTCTATTTTTAAGGCTAAATAAGAAAAAGAAAGTTAGTATTAGTACTTTTAGTTCCTTTGGGTTCGATATCCGGTTTTGCCTAAGCTATACTACTGTTCGATAGGTACACTTGCCTTTAATCATTGTCAGAGTTAGTTTTCAGGTTTTGATCATTCTTTAATAAATTTTAAAACTCTGATTTACAGCGATCACCTATGTATCAAGTCAAATGAATAAATCGTCTGGTTTAGAGTTAGATAACAAGTGAAGTCTAGGTGGATTCTTCCTAAGGGTATCATCTTGATCAACTGAGTTTTTCATCAAGTTATTTCCCAAATTCATTCTTTTTGTCTTTGCGTCTTTAGCTTGGTAGTAGTTAATTTAGATTAGAGGAACATTCACTTAATTCTTAGGCTAAATAATAGAAAGGGAGTTAGTATTAGTACTTTTGGTTCCTTTGGGTTCGACAATCCGGTCTTGCCTAAACTGTACTACTGTTCGATAGCTGCGCTTGCCTTAAAATCATTGTCAGGGTTAGTTTCTAGGTTCGATCATTCTCATTATAAATTTAAGACTCTGATTTCGATGATCATGGATCAACTGTCTATCTTCGAGTGATTCTCCACAAATCTGACCTTTTTGGCTTGGCTCCTTGGCCTAGCTAACCGCCTTCTTTCTGGTAGCACTTAGGGGGTTTATATAGGCTCTCGAAATAGGTTTATTTGCCCCTAAGTATCCAAATCCGAATGAAATTGCTTTTTCCTACAATAGGGACACGGCCATGGCACACGCCCATGTGGATCATGGACAGGCCGTGCTCGGGCTTCTTTAATGAGGCACGGCTGTGTGAATGGAGATCAGGCCGTGTTCTAGTAGATTGACGTGGCATGGCCGTGTGGGCTTAAGTCCAGGCCGTGTCGATTTCTTCTTTGGCCCAATTTAATCCATTTTAGGCCCGTTTCTCGTTTTTTTCATCCTCGGGTGCTTTTCTGGGTATAAGACATGAAAAGAAAGGATTAAGAGCACCTTTTAACATAAATCAAGGGATAAATCATCCAAAAGCGTACTAAATATGGGATTAAAATATGTTACTTTTATGGTTTATCAACAAGTATTTATCTCATAAATCACATAATAATAAGATCTATCTTAGGTTTCATCCCCTCAGGTTTTTAAGGGATTTAGTTCATACTAAAAGAAGGAAACATCATAAAAGAGGGAAAACAACAAAACATAAGAAAACCTAAAAACTCCTAAAGAACTTGATGGGAGATTTTCAGTCTTGATGGAGATCCTTCTCCTAAGCTATTCCCGACGGCTGTCTTGGAGTATTTTCTCCTTCTACTCGGCATCTATTCAACGTCCTGTCGAACTCCCCTTTTTGGTTACCCCCCAGGGTGTTTATATAGGCTTCGAAATGCCTTTCTTGGCCAACAAGTATCCTATTTTGAATAGAATTCATCCTAGGGTCGGCATGGACACGCCCGTGTGACACGCCCGTGGTCGATAGCCTAGGCCGTGTTCAATCCGGCTAGCCACACATGGCCGTGTACGGTGGTCCAGGCCTTGTAGGCCCATTTTGTCCCTTTTTTGGCCCGTTTCTCGTTCTTTTCGACTCCATAAGCTGTCCTGAGTATAAAACATGAAAGTAAGAGATTAGGAGCATCAAATTCATCAAATTCAGTAGAAACTCATCCAAAATTAAACCAAGCATGAGGTTAAAATATGTGTAAATTATGGTTTATCAGACCTGAATTTTGGATGAATTTCGTGGAATAGTGAAAGCGAAGTTGTGGATATAGCTAAGTGAAGCGCATGATTCTAAGCAACTATTAAAAAAATAAACACAACTATGAAAGAAGATGAAAGGATTGCTCGATTAGGAACAATCATAAAAATTAAAATAGAGTTCAAAATATATTAGATAAGTCTTTAAAAGATAATAAGAAACATAAAATAAAAATAAAAATAAAAATAGAAATAAGATAAAACAAGAAGACAAAATAAGCCCGTGTGGCTTGTTCTCAACCCGTGTTCGTCGAGGACAAAAACATAGTCCAGTCTTCACATGGCATTGGTCACGCCCATGTGTCCAGGCCGTGTGCTTCACATGGCCAAGTCGCACGGCCATGTATACCATTCTTCGCTTCTCCCACGCCCATGTGGAATTCCACATCCCATCACACATGGCCGTGTGTATCACTTGAGAAGCCCCCTGAATTGTTTTAAAATTTGAAATTTGAAAAATTAAGCTCCAGGATTCACACGGCCTAAGACACGCCTGTGTGCCTAGGCCGTGTGGGTGACACGACCATGTTGCCAAGCCGTGTAGCCCTCTGCCAATTTACTTAAAATTTAAAAACTAAGTCCTAGGATCCACACGGCCAGGGACACGCCCATGTGTCCAGGCCGTGTGGGGATTAAATTTTTATTATTAATTTTGAAAATTTTCATAAAATATAATTAGTAGATTAGGCATGTTAATGCTTGGGTTGCCTCCCAAGAAGCGCTTATTTAGAGTCTAAGCTCGACTTACCTCATTTTGACTTAGTTACGGTGGTTTACCGAGTCGAAACTCCTTTTTCTCGCTATCAATTTTGTCAATATACGGTTTGAGTCGAGTAGTGTTTACCTTAAAAATGCCGAAATTAGAATGAGCTACCTTGACTGTACCGTATAGAAAGACATTGAGTACCGTGAAAGGAGTCGCTTCGGTTGTATTAAGCTCTGACGTGGTTATTTGAGGGTCAGTTTCATCTAGCAGTACTTGGTCCCTAACCTTGAAGAGTTTTATTCCACCTTCAATTTGGTCATAGAGTTGCTTCGATTTTGCTTCTTGTATTCTCGATTTCTCCTAGACTTGTGTCCTACATTCGTCTAGTTCGTCGATTAGCCTTCGCTCCTCATGAGTTGTTTTATTGTTGGCATGAGAACTAAGACATGGCTCATTTGTGCTTTTTTGAGGTACTTCCTGAAAAGAGGGTTGGACCACGTGGTTATTAATAGAATTTATACACCCACCTTAATTACTCGATGTCTTAACTGAATCACGAGCCTGAAGAGTGATCGTTTCGTCACCTGCACGAAGTGTGATTCACCTGTACCAACATTAATAATAGTATTAGCAGTTGCTAAAAAAGGTCGTCCTAAAATTTAAGGTGCGTCACTATCCTCATCCATGTCTAAATCAATAAAGTCAACTGGGAATATAAATTTATCAATTTCTACAAGCACATCCTCAACAATTCCCCTAGGAAATCTAATAGTTTTATCTGCTAGTTGAATGCTCATCCTAGTTTGTTTAGGTTTCCCAAGACCTAGTTGCTTAAAGATTTTATAGGGCATGACATTAATACTCGCCCCTAAATCAGCCAAGGCATTGTTAACATCTAAACAACCAATTAAAAAAGGAATAGCGAAACTCCCTGGATCCTTTAATTTGTTGGGTAGTGATAAACCATAAAAGTAACATATTTTAATCCCACATTTAGTATGCTTTTTGATAATTTATCCCTCAATTTATGTAAAAAGGTGCTCTTAATCTTTTCTTTTCATGTCTTATACTTAGGAAAGCACCTGAAGACAAAAAGAACGAGTAACGAGCCTAAAATGAAGCAAATTAGGCTAAGGGAGAAATCGACACGGCCTGGACTTAAGCCCACACGGTCGTGCCTCACCGATCATCTAGAACACGGCCTTACCCCAATTCACACGGCCGTGTCTCATTAAAAAAATCCGAACACGGCTTGAAGATCGTCCACACGGGCGTGTGCCATGCCCGTGTCCTTGTCGTGGCAAAGAGCAATTTCATTCGAATTTGGATACTTTGGGGTGAAGAAACCTATTTCGAGAGCTTATATAAACCCCCTAAGTGTTAGCTGAAAGGGGACGGTTAGCTAGGCCAAGGAGCCAAACCGAAAAGGCCATATTTGTGGAATCACTCGAAGATAGCCAGTTGATCCATCTCAAGAAGCCGGAATTCTACTCAAGACGGCGGATCTCTCTTTCAATTCCCGCAGGGAGTTTTAGGGATTTCTTATGTTTTGTTTTATCTTATCTTCTTAGATGTTTTCTTTTATAGTTATGAACTAAACCCCTCAGATACCCGAAGGCGATGAAAGCTATGTTGAATCTTGTTATTGATTTCTAAATTATATGATAAATACTTAGTTTGTTCTTAATTATGTGAGCTTAATCCAAAATTGATGTGATGAGGTGGAGGAGCAAAAGTTACTGCTTAAGAGTAGATCTAGCATAATTAAGTGGAGTTGATCGCACACTTAGAGATATGGTAACGAGATTTTGCCGGACTAGGGTGAAACCTAATATGGGAGTCCATAGATCGATTTACTACTATTCTAGGGGGTTATTAACAGAGAAAGAGATTTCCATTAATTAATCTAGGGTTAGACGTTATTCGCCTCGAGAGAGGGTTTAATATACGTTAGGGAGTCTTACGGATAAAACTAAGTAAATAAATCGTCTAGTCTAGTGTTGGATAACAAGTGAAGTCTAGGTGGATTCTTCCTAAGGGTATCCTCTAAATCAACTGAGTTTTTGTAAAAGTTATCTCCCCGATTTATTCTTTTTGTCTTTGCGTCTTAGCTTGGTAGTTAGTTAATTTTAAATTAGACAACCAATCACTTTATATTTAGGCTAAATAATAGAAAGAAAGTTAGTATTAGTACTTTTAGTTCCTTTGGGTTCGACAATCCGGTCTTGCCTAAGCTATACTACTGTTTGATAGGTGCACCTGCCTTAAATCGTTGTCAGAGTTAGTTTCTAGGTTTGATCATTCTTTTATAAATTTTTAAAGCTCTGATTCACAGCGATCAAGTTTTTGGCGCCGTTGCCGGGGAACTAAAATATTAAGAAAGCTCTATTTTTATTACTTTAGCCATTATTTTTTTATTTTCCGCATTTTACTTTTATTTTTATTTTAGGTTAAATTTTTTATTTTTGCTAAAATTTTCTTTCTTTCTTTTCTTAACAGGTAGCTCTAGTTTATGACTAGAAGGAACCCGAGAGGACCTTTAGCATACGACAGTGATATTGAAGCTACCGCTCGAAGGAATCACAGAGAAATTAGGCGAGCCCTAAATTACACAGTGGAAAATCAATAAGGCAGATCCAATCCTACTGAAGGGACGGATGAGAATAATCCACAACCACATGATGTGGGGGAAAACAATGCTCCACGTACTATGTTTGATTATGCTAAACCACATTTAATAGGAGTAGAATCAAGTATTTTTAGGCCTGCTATAGCTGTTAATAATTTTGAATTAAAATCTAACACAATACAAATGATTCAACAATTTGTTCAATTTGATGGTTTGCAGGACGAAGATCCAAATACTCATATAGCTAATTTCTTAGAGTTATGTGATACCTTGAAAATAAATGGCGTTTCTGATGATGCCATACATCTTCTGTTATTTCCCTTTTCATTAAGAAATAAAGCCAAACAGTGGTTAAACTCGTTACAACGAGGGTCAATCACTACATGGGACCAAATGACTGAAAAATTTTTATCAGAATATTTCCCACCGGCCAAAACGACCAAATTACAGAATGATATATCTTCTTTTGTGCAGATGGATTTAGAAACATTATACGACGCATGGGAGAGATACAAGGACCTACTGAGAAGATGCCAACACCATGGATTACCTTTGTGGCTTCAAGTCCAAACTTTTTACAATGGTGTGAATCCATCAACGAGACAATTAATTGATTCAGCCGCCATTGGAACTCTGAACAACAAAACTCTTGAAGCAGCCTACGAGTTTATCGAAGAGATGTCGCTGACTGACTATCAGTGGCAAGTTACAAGGACGAAACCGACAAAATCAGCCGGAGCTTTCAACATAGACACAGTAACCATGGTATCAACACAGATGGAAATGATGAATAAAAAGCTTGATAGTTTGTGTTCTTTGCAGGTACACCCAGTAATGCAGTGCGACACAAGTGGAACTGTGGCGAATCCTGAGTACCCACTCTACCAACCAGGAGCAGAGAGCGAACAGATGAACTATATAGGTAATAATTTTAGATCCAATAATAACCCTTATAGTAATACTTATAATCCAGGCTGGAGGAACCACCCAAATTTTTTGTGGGGGGGACAAGGAATTCAAGGAAATCAAAGACAACAACCTCCTCAAAACTCCCAAAATCAGCCATATCCGTAAGAGAAGAAGCCAAACCTTGAAGAGATGTTGATAAAATTCATAGTAGCCACAGAAAATTGTCTCCAGGATACTGAGAAAACAGTTAAAGATCAACAAACATCGGTTGAAGAGACTAAGAACCGAGTCGGGGAAGTTACTAAGTTAGTAAGGGAAGTCACTAAGGCAGTAGAACAGCTTGAAAACTTAATGTCCGAACGACCGCAAGGACGTCTACCAAGTAACACGGAGATTAACCTGAAGGAGCAAATTCAAGCCATCGCAGCTCATGATAGTAAAGGGTTAGATGAACCCAACTCAATACAAGAAAATGAGGTCGAAGGAGGTAAATTTGAGGTAGCACTAGAAAAGCCAAAATCGATAATCAAAGAGTACCAACCTCGCATACCTTATCCTGAAGCATTAAAGAGAGACGATATAGATGAACAGTTCGGTAAGTTTCTTAAACTTTTAAAGAAATTACACATTAACTTACCTCTATTCCAAGCTCTTTCGCAGATGCCAAACTCTAGAAAATTTTTAAGGGAGCTGTTAACGAAAAAACAAAGGATAGACGAGGAACCACATGTGGAACTCAACGCAAAGTGCTCAGCAATTCTACAAAATAGACTACCATGGAAATTAAAAGATCCAGGGAGTTTTACAATTCCATGCATAATTGGTAGTTTATCTATAGAAAATGCATTAGCCGATTTAGGGGCAAGCATAAATGTCATGCCTTATAAACTCTTTAAACAACTAGGTCTAGGGAAACCAAAACAAACTAGGATGAGCATCCAATTAGCTGATAAAACTATCAGAACTCCTAGGGGTATAATCGAGGATATGCTCGTAAAGGTCGATAAATTTGTCTTCACAGTAGATTTGTTGTCTTAGACATGGATGAGGACAATTCGATCCCCTTAATTTTAGGAAGACCATTCTTAGCAACTGCCAGGACTAAAATTGATGTTGAAGCAGGCGAACTTATACTTTGTGTAGGCGAGGAGACAGTCACTCTTCAAGCCCTCGACTCAGTTAGAACATCAAGCAACAAAGGTGAGAATGTGAATTCTTTCGATAACCATTCGGTTGACCCTTCTTTTCAGGAAGCACCACAAAAGGACATAACTGAACCCGATCCTAAACCCTGTAAGGAAATAACTCATGGGGAACAAAGGATTTAGACCGATGAACTAGATGAGTGGAAGACACACTTCAAGGAAAAACTAGGGATACACGAAGAAGAACCGGAACCACACGAAGTGAAAATGAAAGAGCCCCCAGAAAAGCTCGTAGGAACATCAAACCACTTCAAAATTGGAGAACAGGTACTGTTAGACAAAGCAGATCTTCGCATCACTACATCAGACCTGAAAACAAACGAAGAAATTCCTCTTTGAGGTACATAATATCTTCCTACACAGAATAGTCGAAGTAAGCAATCCAACTTTTGGCACTTTTAAGTTAAACGCTTCTCGACTTAAACTTTATCAAGAAAATAGAACTGTAAGCATGAGGGAAGATATTCAGACCTTTAAACCTCCTTGATTTTTTTTCAAATACAAGGAAAGTCTAGCTTAAGACTATAAACGAGCGCTTCTCGAGAGGCAACCTGAGTAGTAACCTAATTAACTTCTATATTTTTCATTTTAATTATTTATTTTATTCTTTCTTTTTGTCATCTTACTTTAAACTAACTAAGGGTGCAGAATTCCAAGCCACACGGCCTTGTACACGGCCATGGTCGAGACCGTGTGTACCTCAAGAATCTTGGTACTAACATGGCAGGATGGTACAAGTCAGATTCAACTAATTTTCAAAATCACGGACTCAACCACTCCCTCACGGGCATCGCCAAAGTGGCACAGCCATGTCCCACGACCGTGTGAAGCTACTAACTTGCCAACCACGGGCAGAACACGCCCGTGCCATTAGCCGTGCAAAGATACTGACTTGAAACCTACGGGCATGGCAGACTGAAGAAACGGGCATGGAGAATCAACACGCCTTGACACACGGCCGTGTGAAGTGGCCATGTACATCGACAGGCCCTCGACACATGGGCGTGTGAATGTACCAGAATTGAGCCTCTATTTAAACCCGAGCCTCCCTTCCCCATTCTTTCCACCCACTGTCCACTCCTTCCTCTTCTCCCCTTTCTCTCAAAAACTTTCCCCTCTATATAATAAGTCTCTATACTCTTGAGCTACGCATCGCCATGTCGAAGAAGCGGAAGAAGGCAAGCGTAGTCCCCTCAAGGGAGACCCCTATACATAAGTTCATGCCAGCCTCTTCATCCAAACAACAAGCCAAGAACATTTGAGGCTATTTAGTTTTTATTTAGTTTTTCTCTTTTGCTTCAATTTCCTTATCTTTACTACTTTTCTACTTAATTTAGTTTAACTTATTTTAGTTTCGTAGTGTCAGGTTCGAAAGGCTGCTAGGGAATCATGCCACTTCCGTCACCGCCAGTACCTCCCCAGCCTTAGACGTCACACCCACCTCGCGAACCATCCACCAATAAGGACTCTTCGGTCCATCCATCTTTTATTTTCATTTGATTTACATTTTTGTTTTCTTTTTCTTTATCTTTCTTATCTTTAATTATATATTTAGTTTATTTTAAATGTGTCTTAATAATTCCTGGCTAATTCTCCGTGAGCTACCCAATTTCTCATCTAGCATAGGATCGTCATCCAGACTGACCCCTCCACCTCAAAGAAATCATCCATAAATTCAGGAAGTTTCACCTCTCCCCTTCTCTTTTGATTTATCTCTTAACTGTTATTATCTATCTTTGTACATTGAGGACAATATACATCTTAAGTGTGGGGGGTGAATAGTTATTATCCCTAACTTTCTGCATTATTCGCAATCCTTGAGAATAAAAGTGCCTAACTTTTTTCATTCTTCTCAAATCCTTGAATTTAGTCTTGTTCTAAAGTAATTTCCTCATATTACTAATTAGAATGAAATTTTTGATGATTTATGGTTTTTATTGACATGTTTTTGAGTAAGTCATTGATAATTGTGCATTGATGATTAAATTTGAAGAATACTAGAGAATCAAGCATGATAAGTCTATTTTTCAAAAATTTAAAATTTTTAGGTTGTCTACCTGAACCTGAATATTATCTTGAAGTTTAAAATTTACAAGGTTGATATTAAAATACCTATAAGTTTTGTGAGATTTTGAGCCTTGTAGAGCATATATTCTTTTTCGTGCTCACTTTAATGATTATGAGTGTGTCAACATTGAACTGTTATTCTAGAACTTGCCTTGATTATACATGTCAAGACCACAGTTATGATTTGATATACAGAGATGATAGAGGCACTTGGGATTTAACCCACTCAATCCACTAAAAAACCTACCTTCATAATTAACCCTTAGTGAACCCCGTTTAATCCTAACAACCCTTTTTATTGACTCATCCACTAATATTAACCCAAAACCCTTTGTATTTGTTATCACCATTCCTTTTTGACTACCCTTATATCGAGATTTGATTTGATTAGCTACATAACTATATTATTTCAGTAGTAGAATTTATCCTCTATTACTTAGTTTGTTCTAAAAAAAATTTAAAAGTATATTCAGTATTAGTATTATGAAAAAGAGCTTATACAGTTAAAGTCCCTTCATCAAAGGAAAAAGCTTGTATTTAAGGTTATTACTTTTCAGTTAATGTCATCGTTCCAGTATTTCTAGGTAGGTAACTTATCAATTTAGTCTCGATTCTAACCTTCTAATTTAGCATATATCCATACCCTTAACCTAGCCCCGTTACAACCCTATTAAAGACCTTTTGATCTCTTTGTCATCTCATTTTACAGTGGTGGAGATTTGATTTTCAGGCAAGCCTATGGGATTAATTTTTCATGCTCGACTTATTGAATGCTTAATTTTGAACCTTAAACACTTTGAGTGATTTGAGTGAATCTTTTGTGAGGATGTCAATCCTTGTCGATTTTAAATTAAAGGTAATTATTTAGATGAAGGGAAACGACTATGTTTTCGTGCTACAAATGTATGACTTATATTGTTTGAATCTTTAGGACTCTTTGAGTTAAATTATCAATGTATAAATTATCTATGAGTTATGATAAGACATTGTTGATAGGAATTATGGATCATGGAAAGTTTGTTTTAATTGTAAGTTGAGAATTTTGCTTGAGGACAAGCAAAAGCTTAAGTGTGGAGGTATTTGATAAACCGTAAAAGTAACATATTTTAATCTCACATTTAGTATGCTTTTGGATAATTTATCCTTCGATTTATGTAAAAAGGTGCTCTTAATCTTTTCTTTTCATGTCTTATACTCAGGAAAGCACCCGAGGACAAAAAGAATGAGAAACGGACCTAAAACGAAACAAATTAGTCCAAGGGAGAAATCGACACGGCCTGGACTTAAGCCCACACGGTCGTGCCGCACCGATCATCTAGAACACGGCCTTACCCTGATTCACACGGCCGTGTCTCATTAAAGAAATCCAAACACGGCTTGAAGATCGTCCACACGGGCGTGTGCCATGCCCGTGTCCCTGTCATGGCAAAGAGCAATTTCATTCAAATTTGGATACTTTGGGGCGAAGAAACCTATTTCGAGAGCCTATATAAACCCCCCTAAGTATTAGCTGAAAGGGGGCGATTAGCTAGGCCAAGGAGCCAAGTCGAAAAGGCCAGATTTGTGGAATCACTCGAAGATAGCCAGTTGATCCATCTCAAGAAGTTGGAATTCTACTCAAGACAGCGGATCTCTCCTTCATTTGCCTCAGGGAGTTTTAGGGATTTCTTATGTTTTATTTTATCTTTTCTTCTGAGTTGTTTTCTTTTATAGTTATGAACTAAACCCCTCAGATACCCCAAGGGGATGAAACCTATGATGAATCCTGTTATTGATTTCTGAATTATATGATAAATACTTAGTTTGTTCTTAATTATGTGAGCTTAATCCAAATTTGATGTGCTTAGTGGAGGAGCAAAAGTCCCTGCTTAAGAGTAGATCTAGCATAATTAAGCGGAGTTGATCGTACGCCTAGAGATAGGGTGACGAGATTTTGCCGAATTAGGGTGAAACCTAATATGGGAGTCCACATATCGATTTACTACTATTCTAGGAGGTTATTAACAGAGAAAGAGATTTCCATTAATTAATCTAGGGTTAGACGTTATTCGCCTCGTGCGAGGGTTTAATATACATTAGGGAGTCTTACGGATCAAACTAAGTAAATAAATCGTCTAGTTTAGTGTTGGATAACAAGTGAAGTCTAGGTGGATTCTTCCTAAGGGTATCGTCTAAATCAACTGAGTTTTTCTAAAAGTTATCTCCCTGGTTTATTCTTTTTGTCTTTGTGTCTTAGCTTGGTAGTTAGTTAATTTTAGATTAGACAACCAATCACTTTATATTTAGGCTAAATAATAGAAAGAAAGTTAGTATTAGTACTTTTAGTTCCTTTGGGTTCGACAATCCGGTCTTGCCTAAGCTATACTACTGTTCGATAGGTGCACTTGCCTTAAATCATTGTCAGAGTTAGTTTCTAGGTTCGATCATTCTTTTATAAATTTTTAAAGCTCTGATTCACAGCGATCAGGTAGTTTATTCTGTAAAATGGTTGAGCAGACTACATTTAGCTCCACGTGCGATGCATCATCTAACTTCCGTTTGTTTGCCAAAAGTTCCTTTAAAATTTTAACTAATTTTGGCATCTGCGAAGAAGCTTCAATAAACGGTAAGTTAATATGTAATTTTTTTAAGAGTTTAAGAAATTTACCAAATTGCTCATTGGTATGATCTTTATTTGTTGCATTGGGGTATGGTACGCAAGGTTTATATTCTTTACTTACCGGTTTCTGTGCACTGTGGCTCACCTCAACCTTACCTTTACTTACCACAACTTCTTACCTCGGTTTAGATTCAGATTTTACTAACCTTTCTTCGTCGCTCACAGTGATTGTATGGAGTTGCTCCCTCGGGTTAGTTTTGGTGTTACTCAGCAAGCTGCCTTGTGGTTGTTCTAAGATTAGCTTAGCAGCCTGACCTATTTGGTTCTCTAGCCCTTGGATCAACACTTGCTGATTTTTAAGTGCGGTTTCAGTGTTTTGAAAATAGGTTTCTGACATCAAAATAAATTTCGTCAGCATCTCTTCAAGGTTTGGCTTCTTCTCTTGCTAGTAAGGTGGTTGTTGGAAACCTGGAAGGGGTTGTTGTCTTTGATTTATTTGACCACCCCAAGAAAGATTGGGATGGTCCCTCCAACCTGCATAATAAGTGTTACTATAGAGATTATTCAGAGGTCTAGAATTATTACCCATATAGTTGACTTATTCGTCTTCTGTGCTAAGGTTGTAGGATCGGTTTTCTGGATGGTTCCCTCCTCCATTTGTGTAACATCCCAAAAATTAGGGGTTGTGGTTTTGTTTGATTTTATGTTGTACTTGCTCAGTTGGTTATTTGAGTGCATTTAGGGGGTTCTAATAAGGCCTGAGTTCGAGTCAAAGCCTTGGAAAAATTTTAGTTTTCGACCATTTAGTGGAGAGGGCTGTTGGCAGTTGGGCTTAAGTAAATTTGTGTGTGTTTTAGAAACACAAGTTGAGCATGTGGTGTGGTGTAGTGGTGTCAAGTGGAGAGTAAGGAGGGAAGGGGTTCAAATCTCACAGGTTGCAAATGAAGGATTTTATTTTGTGTTAGGAAAGTGGAGGAAGCAGAGTGTAACACCCCGAACCCGGCCCATACGTTTCGACCGGATTTGGCATGTTACGGGTTTGATGTTGAAAACATAGTTCCTTATCGGTTTTGGAAATCGTAAATTAATTAGGCAATAATCGAATAAATGACATTTGAAAAGAAAACCTTGTATTATTATTATTATTTTGAATAATTAAACCTTTGACATAATTTCATAAGTTGCGAATATTAAAAACTACTTAGTTGAATATAAACTATGGGGCCTTATTACATAGGTGGTCCAAATTAAAAAAAAACAAAAAATAAAAGAGAACATTGTATTTTAAACGGAGATGTATTTCTTTAAATAAAAGTTCTTATGGCCCCTCAAGTCCGTCTCGGCTCCCATGTCGACGATCTATTGCTCATCTGAAAGAGTAGAGAAAAATGAAAGGGTGATTCACCAAGGCTCAGTGTATAAATCCTGAAACACACAACGACCTGAGGCCCACAAACACGTTATGAGCCCTGGCCCATACATAAAGGCAGCAATCATAATAACATGATAAATAATAAATGATGAATAGCACAACCCATCCTAGAATTCCATCCTCTACACACCAACCCGTACCAACCATCACACCTCGGGGATTTCTACAATCAACCCTCCATCCGGTACACACTATAACGACAAATGCATCGCCCTATTCCTATTAATCGGGAATCATTAAACGTGGCATTGCCACCGATCACTATGTGACCTAACATTAGATTTTGTGGTTTAACCACCGATCACCAAGTGACCTATCAGGCACTTCCCCTTCATTATCATAATCCCACCCCATGCATACACACATGAAAAATTGAAAACATCATACCATCTTTAAGAAAACAGGCTTTCATAAATACATATCGATACACATAGAGATTTCTATGATCACGTACCTGGCATCCTTTGCCTAACCCTTTTAGGGTTTTATTCGACTATCTACACAGCCTATTTCCGGCTTTTAGCTCATAACATATATATTACAGTTAACTAGTGTGTTAGAGATCTACACACGATTACGACACAAGATGATATCGCCTATGTCGACGCTTATCCGTAGCCAACACCACCGCTTATCCGCCTAAGGTGTTGTTCTCACTCATCCACAACCTGGTAGCCAATCTCGAATAGCAGACACCGCTCATTTCTTAAACTTAGGGATTGGGTTTACGGACCCAATCCTCTCCTTTGCCTGATCCATATTTGACTCCATCAAAAAGTCCTTGTCAAAACTACTATGACGAAATAGGTTTGTTAAACCATAACATATGGTTAAGATCATAAATACGATAGCGAATCTAACGGAGATCTAAAGAGAACCCTTTACCTTGAATTCCCGAAATTAGAGACTAACGATTTTTGGCTTTTAGATCTAGATGATCTTTTTCCATTCCCGATGTCGCCCAACAAGAAAATACATAAAACCATTAAACCATTAGCCTTTCGGCTTTGTCTTCCAAAAACCGAAAGAGATCTTAAGGAATAACAAGAGTCGACACTCACCTTACTAGAGAAAATTCGGCTACTCCCAGAGGATTCCGGCTTTTTGTGAAAATCAGGAAGAGAAGATGATTCAAAGAAATCTATGGAGATTCGGCTTTTAATGAAGAAATCGGCAGGAAGAAGAAAAGAGAATTTCGGCAGAGTACAGGTAGGTACGGCTTCAGCAAAGATCAAAAGAAAAGAATGTATAGATAGAATTATGAGGTTTCGACTTTTAGAAGAAATTGAAAGGAAAGGTTGCAGAGAATGGCTGAAGGTTTCGGCACTGAGAATGAAGAAAAGAATAGGGTTCAAATGCCGAAATTGAAGAGATACTACCCCTATTTATAGAGAATTTCGGCACTTACTTATCAAATCCTGGAAGTGCCCTTCCTGATAGCTAAAAATAAAACAAATAATTGGGAAAATTTGGCACCCCCTATGGCAAATAGAAACCGATTTCTTCCCCCCTCTTAGAGTCAAAATTTTGGCCACCATCTAGCCTTGCAGATAACTCCTTGATTCTTTCCTTATCCTCATCTAACTACTCATCCACAGTGTCATGGATAACACTACCTCTTCCTTCCTTTATTAGCACATTATCCACCTTATTATCACATTAAATAAATTCCTAAATTTAAGCATCATTGCTGAACCCCACTACTGCTCTTATAAATGCTGAAAATATTTAAAATAAAAGGTACCAGGCGACTCGAACCTTGGACCTTCAATTGGCGCCAACTTCTTTCCCTCTTAGTGGCGCCATTTGCCACGGGGCCACAAGCCTATTGGTGTTTTAAAACACAGCTAATATCTTTTATGCCCTAACTTAACAAGCTTTCCACTAAAGTGTTCAAACAAGAATTTGAACTACAGCCTCAGCCCAAACCTGAGCCCATTCTGAACCCTAATACTTAACTGAACTCATTACACATATTCACTCATTAAACGCAAGGGCCCAAAAATTCAGGATGTTACACAGAGTTCGGATCAAACTCTTCAAGGGGAGTTGGAGACTTGGTCAAATAATTCAAATGGATGAAGGAGGGCAAAATTAGGAGGAATGAGTGGAGAAAATCAAGGGATGGATGTGTGAGGGAGTGTTGGCCGAATGTGGGGAAGTGAATAGGGAAATTCGGCCAAAGGTTGGGATTGTGGGGAGTGCATTTTTGGTTTGGTGTTAATGTGAGTGTACCGAATTTCTTTGGTGTTCCTTTGAGAGTGTAACACCTCAAACCCGGTCAACACGCTACGACTGAATCCGGCATGTCATAGGGTAAAATATTTTGAAGAAACAAGTTGTAGTTTAAATTTTGAAAAGAAATGTTATTGAAAACATTTTGTGTCATTTGAAGTTTGGGAAAAAGAAGAACTCTTTTGAGAAAACCGTTTTGCCGTCTCTCATCTTATAAAACTGTTTGATTTTAAGAAAACCCGACTTCGTTTAAGTGTAAAGTTAAAAACCCATTTTTGCAACTGGACTTTAAGTAAAACTTAATTTTAAAAGAAATTTGAGTTGGTTTGTTGTCATCACTTGTTTATTATTACCCGATGGTAAAGTTTAGAAAACCCGATAAGACGTATAAATTTAGAAAACGTTGAGTGTACAGGTTATCAAGGCATGCTATGTTGATGTACGTAAGCAAAATATAATAAAACTTAAAGCAGATAAATAAACCCCAAAAATTAAAAGTTAATGGCCTTATTACAAACCCAAAACCAAATTTAAAGGAAATATAAACCGAAATAGCAAATTAAAACAAAACCCGAAAATATTGCGCATGGCCACCTCGAGTCTGCCCCGGCTCCGTATCTGCGATCTACGAATCATCTGCAAAATGCAAGGGAAGGGGTGAGTCACCCAGACTAAATCCTTCTTGCTAGGCGTAAGGGGTAGCCCACTGACGAAATCCATCGTAATCCTTTCCCACTTCCACTGCGGAATCCTTACCTGCTGCAACAGACCCGACGGTAACTGATGTTTAGCTTTGACTTACTGCCACGTCAGGCACTTACTCACAAATTCAGTTACTTCCCGCTTTAGACTCGGCCACCAGAATTGTTCCCGCAAATCTCGGTACATCTTGCTACCTCTATGATGCATAGTGTATGGGCTGCTATGAGCTTCCTAAAGAATTCTCTGCCTTAGCTCAACGTCCTTCGGCATACACACTTTCCCTTGAAAACACAGTACTCCATCACTACCCAAGCTGTAACCTTCCAAATCCCCGTTCTGCACTTGTAACCTTCAAGCACTCTGAACCTCATCCCCTAGCTGTTTTTCTTTAACCTAATCTACCCAAGTCGGCTTTACCTGCAACTCAGCCAATAGACTCTCGTCGTCATACAGACTAAGGTGAGCAAACATCGCTCTCAGGTCCGTTACCACCTTGCGGCTCAACGCGTCAGCCACTACGTTAACCTTAGCCGGATGGTATTCAATCGAGCAGTCGTAGTCCTTTAACAACTCGATCTATCTCCACTGCCTCAAGTTCAATTCCTTCTGAGTCAAGAGATACTTCAGACTCTTGTGATCCGTGTAGACTATAGACTTCTCCTCATACAAGTAATGCCTCCAAATTTTCAGGGCGAAAACCACTGCAGCCAACTCCAGATCATGTGTCGGGTAGTTAACTTCATGAGGTCTCAACTTTCGAGATGCATACGCCACTACTTTCCCCTCTTGCATTAGCACACATCCCAAACCAGTATGCGACACATCACAATAAACCGTAAACTCTTTCCCCGCTTCAGGCTGAATCAAGATCGGAGCTTCTGTCAGAATCCTCTTTAACTTGTCGAAACTTTCCTGTTGCTTATCTGACCACACAAATGGAACCCCTTTTCTCAGCAACTTGGTCAACGGCGCTGCGATCAAAGAAAACCCTTCCACAAATCTTCTGTAATATCCTACCAGACCCAGAAAACTCCAAATCTCTGCTACCGACTTAGGTGGTTTCCAATCCAATACTGCCTCAATCTTCCGAGGGTCCACCCTAATCCCTTCTGCTGACACCACATGACCCAAGAATGTTACTTCCCTAAGCCAGAATTCGCACTTACTAAACTTGGCGAATAGTTGCTTCTCCCTCAAAATCTATAGAACCACCCGTAGGTGCGCATCATGCTCCTCCTTAGATCTCGAGTACACCAAAATGTCATTTATAAACACCACGACAAACCGGTCCAAGTATGGCTGAAACACCTGATTCATCATGTCCATGAACACTGTCGGTACATTGGTCAACCTGAACGGCATTGTTAAAAACTTGTAGTGTCCATAACGAGTGTGAAACGACGTCTTATGGATATCGGCCTCCTTTACCTTAAGCTGATGATACCCCGACCTTAAATCAATCTTAGAGAAGACAGATGCACCCTTAAGTTGATCGAGCAGATCATCTATCCTTGGCAACGGGTACTTGTTCTTGATCGTCAACTTATTCAGCTGACGGTAGTCTATACACATCCGTATTGTACCGTAAAGTACAGGCGCTCCCCAGGGTGATACACTCGGTCGGATAAAACCCCGGTCCAACAATTACTGAATTTGTGCTTTTAGTTCCACCAACTCCTTCGGCGCTATCCTATATGGGGCAATAGACACTGGCGCGGTTTCGGGTAACAGATTTATGCCAAACTCCACTTCACGGTCTGGAGGTAGACTCGGAAGTTCTTCTAGGAATACATCTGTAAATTCCTTCACTGTTCGGACATTCCCCATGATTGACTCCTTAGCCTCCAAAGCACAAACATGAACAATAAACGCCTCACAACCCTTCCTCACCATTTTCTCGGCCTTTAAAGCAGATACAACATTGGATAGATAATCTCTTTTATTACCCATCATCACCACCTCTTTACCCTCAACTGTTCTCAATACCATGCGCTTAGCTGCGCAGTCCAAACTTGCCTGGTACTTCACTAGCCAGTCCATCCCAAGGATCAAATCGAACTCCCCAAATGGCAGTTCTATCAGATCGGCTAAAAACACTACCCCTTGAAGTTCTAGGGGTACATCCCTATATAGTTTGTTTACTTCTACTGAGTGACCTAGAGGGCTTATTACTGTCATCTCCTAGAAGTAATCTCAAAGGCTAAGTTCATAGTTCCCACTATACTACTGGCAACGTGCAAGTGCTTCGAACTAACATCTATCAAAGCAGTATAAGGCAGTCAAAAAATTAAAAATGTACCGATTATGACGTCCGGTGCGTCGCCTTCCTCTCGATGCCTCGCTGCATAGACCAATCCAGGCTGTCTCGCCTCTGCACTCCTAGCACTTCTGCCCGGTGCTCCACGGCCTCGTCCAAAACCATTACCTCCCCTGGCCGAACCGTGACCTCTCTGTGGTTGCTGACCATCCCTTCTGAACTATGTATGGCCCTGACCCTCAGACTGGATCCTGGCTGACCTCTGCAGACAATCCCTTACTCGGTGCCCCATTGACCCACACTCGAAGCACCCTTTATTTCCGGTCTAACATTCTCTCGTATGAGACTTCCCACACCGAGCACACCATGGCGGCCACTGAGTAGTAGCAGCAGCCTTGCAGCTTGATTCGACCCATCATATTTAGCCATTTTCTGCTAATTCCTGGCAGACCCTGATGACCCAACACTCCTCTTAGTCCAATTCCTATCCTGGTTTCGTCTCACTGACTGTTTCACCTCCTCTGCAACCTTGGCCTTCTCTACCAATACCGCAAATTCCCTTTCTTGCTGTGGAGCAATCAACATCCGCAGCTCATCTCTCAACCCGTCCTCAAATCTGACACAGATCTCGTGTTCTGAAGCCACAATACCTAGAGCATAACGACTTAACCGGAGAAACTCTGCCTCATACTTCGACACTGACTTACTCCCCTAGACCAAATTCAAAAACACCTTACGCTGTGCATCAATGTAACTAGCCCCGACGTACTTCCTCTGATAAGCTGCCTTAAAGAAATCCCAAGTGATGTCGTCGACCATTGCTCCATCCCTGACCGTGAGCCACCACTGATAAGACTCGTCTCGGAGAAGAGACACTATTCCCTTCAGTTTCTCCTCAATCGTAAAATCAAAGTCGTCCATGATACGTTCCTCGCCTCCAGCCAATACTCAGCCGTATTGGGAGCCACACCGGATACACCTCTGAATACCTCTGCTCCATTAGCCCGAAGTCGTTCGGACACAAATTTTCGAGCTCCCATTCCGATGCTTGCACCCGCGACTCTCTCCAAAACTCGCAACATCGCTTGTGACACTGCGTCATCACCACCTGTCTGATCCTGAAACTCTACGCCCACAGTTGGCGGCGGCGGTACCTTATTCTTCGACCCATGACCAGACCCTATCGGTTCCGACACAGTCATCCTACCTCTGCCACGTCCACGTATATTACGCCCACGTCCTCGTGCACTCATGACTACTGTTCACGATTTGATCTGAGTTAAGAGTTTTATGCGTTAGACTTATTCCACTGTTATTACAGCTCAATCTTATGAACAGTTTACCACGGGGATTGTTTTCGCAAGTTCACAAGATCCTTTGAGTTTCAGTCTCTAGAGTTATCTACTAGTACTATCAGTCATATCACTATCATCACAATCATATGAACAGCAGTTAGGGGTACTTACCTGGGCGGATCGGTGCCGGAGACTCGGTGCCATGCTTCCCAAACCACGCATTTTCCATCAAGACCTTTTTCATAACCCATTTTTTAAATATTTTGGGCCTCAGGCCCACAACCGAACTTTTGAACCTAGCTCTGATACCAAAATTGTAACACCCAAACCCGGTCAACACGCTACGACCGAATCTGACATGTCACAGGGTAAAATATTTTGAAGAAAGAAGTTGTAGGTTAAATTTTGAAAAGAAACGTTATTGAAAACATTTTGTGTCGTTTGAAGTTTGGGAAAAAGAAGAACTCCTTTAAGAAAATCGTTTTGCCATCTCTCATCTTATAAAACTGTTTGATTTTAAGAAAACCTGACTTCGTTTAAGTGTAAAGTTAAAAACCCATTTTTGCAACTGGACTTTAAGTAAAACTTAATTTTAAAAGAAATTTGAGTTGGTTTGTTGTCATCACTTGTTTATTATTACCCGATGGTAAAGTTTAGAAAACCCGATAAGACGTATAAATTTAGAAAATGTTGAGTGTACAGGTTATCAAGGCATGCTATGTTGATGAACTTAAGCAAAATATAATAAAACTTAAAGTAGATAAATAAACCCCAAAAATTAAAAGTTAATGGCCTTATTACAAAACCAAAACCAAATTTAAAGGAAATATAAACCGAAATAGCAAATTAAAACAAAACCCAAAAACATTGCGCATGGCCACCTTGAGTCCGCCCCGGCTCCGTATCCGCGATCTACGAATCATCTGCAAAATGCAAGGGAAGGGGTGAGTCACCGAGACTCAGTGTATAAATCCCCATCCTGATAATATCAAAGCACTTACACAATTTCATAAGCTATTATGCAAGTCATGCAACCCAAACCTAATCATCCATACTCTTGTATGTACCCCGTGTGGTCAAAACCACTAGTGACCGTAGTCACAAATAATATAGGTGTGGTCAAAACCACTGGTGACCGTAGTCACAAATAATATGGGTGGCGCCAACCCACCTTGTGGTCAAAACCACTGATGACAATCCCGTAAATCAACATATGGGGCCAACCCACTGTGGTACCAAACCACTGGGACGGGTCACAAATAATCCATGTGTGGTCAAAACCACTGGTGACCGTAGTCACAAATAATATACGTATGGTCAAAACAACTGGTGGTCAAAACCACTGAGACTTAGTCACAAATCATATGGAAAGTGGGGCCAACCCACTGTGTGGTTAAAACCACTGGTGACAATCTGAATCAACCTTTCCCCTCTTCTCATCATACCCATCATCATGAACACATTTTCCGTGGCATATTAACATGTTTATCATAGAAATATCACATAGCATGGCATAATCAAATGATATAACAGCATTTATCAATAGCCAAACAATAGGAGACTTACCCGGAGTCCACGCTCATACCCACAAGGGTAACACACCGATTTTAATAGTTATTTTGACTTTTAACAGTAAACTTACTTAGCAAATTAACTAATGAAGTGTGTAAGAGTTACATACCTGATTACCTGCAAGACTACGCTTCCTACGTCGGTACTGTCGTTAATCGACACTACTGCTATCTGCCTATTGTTTTGCTCAGATGCCGGCCCACACCCCGGTTTGCCAATCGTGAACAGCCGACACAGCCCTCTTTTTGAACTTAGGGACTGGGGTCTCAGATCTAACCCCACCTACCGCTTGACTGGCACTAGGATCCATAATACCTTTGGTCACTAAATCAGATTAACACGGCGAATATCTTAAAAAAATAAGGTTAACCTGAGAACGCAAATCATTACCTAGATCGACAGATCCCGACTAGTTCAAGAACTAAACCACGAGTAGAGTGGAACCCGGAAATCCAATCGCTTGACCACACCCTTCCTATATTCGGCCAACACAACACCATTAAGAAAAATAGCCATTCGGCTTAACCAAAAAATCCCGAAGGATATAACGCACAGAGATAACCACCTTTACCGTAACACCTTTCGATCTTCAAGCAAAACCCGCAGCAACGGGACGACAAGCCTTCCCCTACAATCGGCCAAGCACTAACATCCTAGGATTAATGCCTTTGGCATTCAAAAGAAGGGAAAGAAGATTTGAAACGATAAAACACTTACCCCACACTAACGCAATCGATTGAAGTAACGGCAATCCAACATTAAAGATCTGCTGTAACCAACGTCCCCTAAGAAAGTTTAAGTGACAGAGATTCTGGCTTTTCTCATCATAGCAATCGAGATAAAAAAAAAATTGAGATAAGAACATGCCAGGGCAATTCGGCCATGAGATCAAAAGAAGAGAAGAACGAAAAGGACGCAATGGAACCATACCTGCCTATGGATTGAGATTCGGCTATGAGAACCCAAAGGAGAGAAATGGATTTCGGCACTCCAAGGGGATTAGAAAACGTAAGAAAAGAAGAAAATAAGGCCAAGGGTATTCGACCAAAATACTTTGAAGAAAAGAGAAGAGAGTAGCAAGATTTTCGGCTTTCCAAGAATGGAGGAGATGGAGAGGAGCAATGGAGAATGGGGTTTCGGCTCTCTAAGAAAATAACAAGAAGATGAAATAGAGATGGCAAATGGTAAGCAAGTGGGTTCGGCCAACAAGAGAAGTAAAAGAAAACAGAATATGAGATGAGGTTTAGGAGAGATTTCAGTTTTGGCACAAAGGGGAAAAAAGATGCAACTTGCCAAGGTGATTCAGTTTTGATCAAAAAGAAAATGAAGCTAAAGAAGGCAACCCCTAAGCTCAACTATAGGAATTCGGCACTCCCTTAAGCACCCCCTAAATCGAATGCTGCCCTTGCCCAAAACCCCTTCCAAGAATTCGACTAAACATACTCCTTCTCAATCCCTTCTTTTTCTCCTCGTTTTTCTCCTGACCAACCATTCAAATCAGTTTGAATAATTCAAACCCCAACATCCACTCTTCACCACCCATTTCAAATGTGTTGACTCTTTCAACACATATCCAGCAGAGTCCCACCTGAGTACAACTTTCCCCTGGTTTTGGCGTAAAAAAAAATGCAAAAGGAGAGATTTCTGCAGCTCGAACCAAGGCCCTCTTAGCTCCCTGTGGCGTCACCTCTCCAGGCCTTTAGTAGCGCCTCCCTTGCCACTTTTCCATTGGCTTATTTGTGTCAAAACACTCCATTAATTTCTCTTATCACCTAACTCCCTCCGCTCCCCCTTCCAAGTACCCAAAACGAAAATTTTTGCCATGACTCAAGCCTACCCCGAGCTCATGCCTGGACCCCAAAACACCCTAAACTAGCACAACAAACATATTATCACATGCAACACACAAAAATGCAGAGACCCCGATTTAAAGATGTTACAGTGAGTTTTACTTTTTGGGTTATTATTTTCACCAACATTTCGGGTCATTTTCTTTCTTCTCTGACTTCTGCCGATTTCACCTTGCTCTCATTTCTTTTTCTTCCTCTTTCATTTTCCTGTTAAGTGCCGAATTGGTAAGCCTTGTTTTCATCTTCTTTTCTCCTTTCTCCTCATCTCTCTTCTTCCTATCGCTTGTTTTTTTTATTTACCCCTAAGCTGTAACCACACTTCTACCTTTTTAATTTCTCCCTAGGTCGAATACTTTTCTTCTTGAAGTGTCGGTTTGTAAGCCGAGCCTACTTATCTTTTTCATTCTAAATCCTTTTGATTTTGGTGGTTGGGGCTGAATGTTGTTTTAGACAACTGTCGATTGCTGTCGTTCGTTGGTTGGTAAGTGTGTTTATAACCGAAAGAAGGGTTGCTATTTTCTTTTATCTCATGCTAGAATGGGTTCTTTGGGGTTTGAAAGGTTGCTTCTTTAGTTACCTTTGCTTAGCGGGTCTAATGTATTCTTTTTTTCGATTAATGCTAGGAACTCATTTTCTTTAGCCTCGGAATAGGGCTGACTACCGTTGCGCTGAGGGAGATCGTATCACGTGGTAAGAAAGGCTTGTTGATCAGTATTTTGATTTACTTTAGGTAGAGACTAACTATTAATCAATTGTTTCATAGGTGCCGAATAATGGTTGCGGCTGTGAAGTCCGCAGATCCGAGACTAAAAACGAGTTGAATGGGACACACGAGCGTGTGTGCCCGTTTGGGCCGAAATCAGATTTTAGGCCCAATAGCACTGTTTTAACCAGAAATAGAAACCGTGTCACTCGAGGCGACAGTAGGCCTTCGGGAAGGCTATTGTAGGGGTAAATTACCAAAATACCCTTAGTGGGTAAATTACTAAAATACCCTTAGTGGGTAAATGACCAAAATACCCTTAATGGGTAAATTATCGAAATACCCCTGATAGGCGAAATCACCGTTTTACCCCTAAACAACCGTTTTACCCTTAGAGGTAGGATCATTGCTAAATGAGTAGTAATTGTATGATTGATGTGGATGGTGATGCATTGTTTACATGATTTTAATATGACATATCATACTGCATAGGTTGGGTTATGGATTTTGGAGGTAGCACTGTACTGGTGGCTTAGCCACGTTATACTGATTTAGTGGTTTTTGTCACGTTATACTGATTTAGTGGCTCAGCCACATATACTATTATTAGTAGCTTATCTGTGTTATTGGTGTGCTGGTTGGGTGGGTTGCCTTGGTCCCCACAGGTGTGTTGGTTGGTACGGGTGGTGTGTTGGTTACACTGGGTTGGGTACATAATTGTTTGCATAACTGTTTTGCATATCATAGGGCTTCGGCCCAGACCATTATTGAATAGGGCTTAGACCCAGATTGATACTGTATGGGCTTGGGCCCAAACTGTGTTTGTAATACGGGGATTACACACTGAGTTCTTGTAACTCACCCTTTCTCATTAACTGTGCAGGTAATCCCCAGCCTTAGAGGATTTGGAGCCGCGAGGGACTCAGAGGTGGCCATACGTTACGTATTTACTTGGGTTAATTTAGCAATTTTATTTTAACTTACTTTTCCATTATTTTTGGGTTATAATTTTTGTAATAAGGCCGCTGAAATTGTTTTAACTTTAAATTGGTACTTTCTTACAACATGTTAATTTATTAATCACGAGATTTTTAAACAATAACAACCATTTTTAAAATATCACGATTCTGCAACTGTTTAAACCAAAATTTCGTAATAGACAAGGTTTTAAATACAAATTAATAAATGTATAATAATATTTTTGAAAAGGAATGATTTCGAGCAAAACTTGTTTTGTTAATAAGCAACGAGAACCGAAATTTTTGAACGATAGAAAGTTTTGATTTGTAGATGAGTTTTCCAACGAACACAAAGTTTTCAAACAACACCTAATGTGGCACGCTAGATCCGGTCATAACGTCTAGGCCGGGTGTGGGGTGTTACAATTTGCGTCGCATGGCATCACCGGATGGACCTGCATCAAACCATATAAACCATCAATCTTTTTATTGAAAAGCTCTACCTGGTTTGATAATATGGCGACTGCGTCGACATTAAAAACACTGGCTGCTTTTATAGGCTTTGTCCTCATAGCTTGCCACTAATAATTATTCAGTGACATTTCCTCTATAAAATCATAAGCCACTTAAGTTGTTTTGTTATTCAGAGTCCTACCGGCGGCTGCATCAATTAGTTGCCTAGTTGAGGGGTTCAAACCGTTGTAAAAAGTTTGAACCTGTAACCATAGCGGTAACCCATGGTAAGGGCACCTTCTCAATAAGTCCTTATACCTCTCCCATGCATCGTAAAGAGTTTCTAAATCCATCTGCACAAAAGAAGAGATATCATTCCTCAACTTTGTCGTTTTAGCCGGCGGGAAATATTTTAATAAAAATTTCTCGGTCATCTATTCTCAAGTAGTGATGGAGCCTCGTGGTAACGCGTTCAACCACTTTTTAGCTTTATTCCTCAATGAAAAAGGGAATAACCGATGGTGAATGGCATCACCAGAAACACTATTAATTTTAAAAGTATCGCAGAACTCCAAGAAATTAGCCAAATGAGTATTTGGGTCTTCGTCCTGCAAACCATCAAACTGAACAAACTGATGAATCATTTGAATAGTGTCTGGTTTCAGTTCAAAATTATTTGCAGCAATAGCAGGTCTAACAATACTTGATTTAGCCCCAGTTAAATTGGGCTTAGCATAATCGTACATAGTACGAGGAGCTGGATTTTGATTCACCGGATTTGCGGCAACCACAGGAGGGAGAGGATTATTATCAAGCATCTCCTCGTTAGTATTAGTATCGTCCTCTTGCTCTTCCTCTATGTATTGTAGACTTCACCTTATCTCGCTTCGGTTTCTGCGAGCGGTGCTTTCTATCTCACAATCAAAAAGTAATGGTTCTGACGGGTTTCTTCTAGTCATAAACTAAAATTACATGCCAGCAGAAAATAAAAGAAAAATTAGCAAATTAAAATAAAATAAAAATAAATTGCAATAAAAAATTATAATGGCTAAAGTAATAAAAATTAAGCGTTCCTAATATTTTAGTCCTCGACAACAGCGCCAAAAACTTGATGGGCTTGAAACTATCTAATATTTCGACAAAGGCAAGTGCATCTATCGAACAGTAGTATAGCTTTGGTGAGTTCGGAATATCGTATCCTCAAGGACTAAAAATTACTAGTAATAACTATCTTTTTATTATCTAGCCTAATAATTAAGGGATTTTGTTTTAATCTAAAATTTAACTAACTAATTAATTAACGATGAACGCGACAGAAAGTGAAGAAATAATCGAATAAACCAATGATAAGGGCAATACCCAAGGAAGAATCCACCTAGACTTCAGTTATTATTCTGACTCTGAATTAAATGATTTATTCACTTGACTTGATCCGTAGAAATCCCTAAATTATCTTAATAACTCATTCGAGACTAAAAACAACTGACTCTAGGTTGATTAATTGAGATCTCTTTCTAATTAAACCCCTATCGTCGCATTAACTCGATCCATGGATTCCCTTATTAGATTTGACTCTAATCCGGAAGATTTATGTCGCCCTATTTCTAGGGTTGCAATCAACTCCGCTTAATTATGATGGATCTACTCTTAAACAGGGACTTTTGCTCCACTGAATAAGCACATCAATCTTGAATTAATATTCCTGAAAACATTAAAACAAGGATTAAGAACACATAATTAAGAACAAGAACAATTATTTAACACGTAATTCAGATTTATTAAATAATAATATTCATCTAGGTTTCGTCGTCCCTAGGTATTTAGGGAGTTTAGTTCATACTGATAGAGCGAAACATCTTAAAATAAGGAAAACTACAAAACATCAGAAAACCCAAAAAACTTCAAGAGAAAATGATAGGAGATATTCAGTCTTGATAGGGATCCTTCTTCCAAGCTGCTCCCAATGGCTATCTTCGAGTATTTTCCAGCTTCCTACTCTATGTGCTCTCCTTTAGGTCCTCCCCCTAGGGTGTTTATATAGGCTTTGGAGCACCTTCCTTGGCCCACAAGTAGTCTTTTCCGAATAGAATTAGAATTGGGTTCGCGGGGACACGCTCGTGTCGCGATAAGCAGGTCGTGTTCGATCTGCTTTCGTCACACACACCGTGTGTGGTGCGCCTGTGTGTATAGTCCAGGCCATTTTGATTTCTGATGTAGGCCCATTTTGTCCCTTTTTGGCCCATTTCTCATTCTTTTCGACTCCCTAGGCTCTTCTGAGTGTAAAACATGAAATTAAAGGATTAGGAGCATCGAATTCATCAAATCTAATGAAAATTCATCCAAAAATAAGCCAAGCATGGGTCAAAATATGTATAAATTATGGTTCATCAATATTGTCTTCAATGGTTTTTGCACGTAAAGCAAAATTAAAGTCAATATTAACTAATTGGTTATCTAACATTTAACTAATACTAAGCGGTGTTATATGGTCAGATTGTATTATAGAAAAATAATTGTATTAGTAGATAATCTAAACATGTCATCTGTCTAATCAGAATTGAGCAAATCGATTGAAAAACTAATATGTCGTCTATCAAGTCCAACTAGGGAGATACATTGTCTTGGGTATCAAAGCGAATGACACCTAGAAGATAGAGAGATAGATGTGATTGACTGGACTGACACTATATCAAATAGGACCCAAGTAGAATATACCTTAAATTCGTTTAAGGATTTATTCACTTGTGACATTCATAATGTGACATACCTTAATCTTTAGTGGATGATGGACTATGTATGCGTGGCTCGTATACTTTGATGTAAATGGAAGCTCGAGTTCAAATAGATAAGGAACTGAAAGATGATGCGTTGTGTATATGGCTTCTAGATGATGTAGAATAATTCCACAATAGTGCCGTTCATAGCCCAATAAAGGTAAATGATAACCTCTGATCGTCACTGCATTATAGATTGAAAGTGACGTGGTCACGGGTCATTTTTCTTAGTGATATAAATGATTTAATTACTATTTGATAGTAATTGGCTTTCATGAAAGAAGGTGTAATGATTACCATAATACAAAATAGGATAATATTGGAGAACAAATTTATCCAAAATAAATTTAAGCATATCCTATGAGGGTAACACACTTACAACAAAGATCATTGGACGAACACTTATTTAGTGTCTCTCGTAATGGTATATAATAAGGGAGATATCAGTCCTAATATTGTAGTGGGATGACTTCATGACTAAATAATGTTGAAATTCATAGGGGAAGAACCGAAACTTCATTACAAATTATTTAAGTCCTAAGTATGTATGTCTAATCGATCCCTCTACTAGTTTGAGATGACTTGAAACGAATTGCATGTAGAACTAATAATATGAAATGAAAGAAAATGATGAAGCTGTCGAAACCATTTTTAAGTTTTTATTTTTTAAAACAGGGATCGACTTTAAAAACGAAAATGGAGTCGCCACCATTCCCTTTTTGCTTAGGTGTGATCGAATCACCTTATAAAATATTTTATTTCAAAACATTGATTTTGGCCTACAAAATTCAAGAAAACGGGTTCGGGAGTCGGTTACATACGAGGAAGGATTAGCACCCTCTAACGCCCAAAATTGGTACCGGATTGATTAGTTATTGTCCTAATGTCGAAAATTCGAAAAGATTTGAAAACATGATTTCTTTAAAAACTTGAACAATTTGAGTTGAAAATTGAGATTCCTTTGTTCCAAAAGAATACAAACATCATATCCAGCACGTTAGGAAATGATGTTTTAAACCCTTGTAGCCAACATCATCTCATGATTTACAGAATTCATTAAAAGGATATTTAGTTAAATCGAAACCTAGCACGTTAGGGCACTATTTCCCGAATTTCTAAACACAAAAAATTGCCTTATTTAAGAAAAACTTTTGGATAAAATGTAGTAATTAAAGAAGATAGATATTTTTAAACAAAGATTTAAAAAAAAAACACTAAGTTATTACAAAAAGTGCAATTTACTAAAGTTAGAGGTCATATTAACAATTAGCACTAACAAAAATAATTAAGTAAAAGAATGACAAGCAATAATAATAATGTTAAGGTAAACAAAGATAATGGATTCAAATTTTTTTTTTTAAAAAAATGAACAATCAAAATAAAAAATATAGAGTAGATAATAGCAATTTTAAAAGAATTTATGAAAAAAATAAAAAAAAATTTATTCACAAGATTAAATTCATGTATAAAAAAATAATAACATAAGGTAAATAATATACTCAAAACATTTAATGAATGTTATAACGATTTTTAAAAAAAATAAAAAAAGTATAAAAATGATATGGATAAAATAAAAAAAAGTTAAAAAAACGCATAAGTCAACCTAACTCCCGCAATATGAGGATTCAACGAAATTCCTCCACCAAAATCTAACTCGAACGGAAGCAAATCAAAAAGAAACGAAGATGAGTGAAGAACAAAATAAGAACAAGCCACAGAAAATAAGAACACAAAAGAGAGAGAAATTTGAGTGAATGCTCTCAAGAATTTTTATTACTTAAAACTCTAGTGTCTACAATGAAGGGAGATGCCTCTATTTATAGTTGAGCCTCCCCAAATCCAACGGTACAGATCAATTACATCAACGACTAAGATTAAAAGGTATCTACAAATTAAATCACTAAGATTATAAAATCATATCTTCTAAGAGTGCATACCATATCTTCTAAGGTTGCATATTATATCTAAGATTTGCATATCATATCTAAGATTGCATACCATATATTCTAGGATTGCATATCATATCTAAGATTTGCATATCATATCTAAGATTGCATATCCTTGAAGATTGTACTTCCATATACGTTCAGCTTGTAGATAGACCTTCAATCTTTTCAAGTAATGGGCCATTCCTATCGGGCCAAATGATATATTTTGGACTGGACTTGGACTTTGTTTTATTATTTTGAGTTTATTATTTTTTGTTTGGGCCTGGGCTAAATTGGCCTATTACAGCTGCCCTCTTTGCTCATTGTCGTGTAACGAGAATGGAGCAAAGACTATAAAAGGACCAATTTTGCCCAGTTATGTCGAGCCTTAACCTCTTGATCCTTATCTTCGTCAAGTAGTCTCTAAACCAACTGCAACTTCAAGGAGATTGAATTTGTAGCTTTAATCTTATTCTACTGCAACTTCAGGGAGATAAGACCTGCTCTTGTAGATTTAATCCATCCTACTGTAACTTCAGAAAAGTGAGACTAGTATCTTTGATCTTGCTTCACTGCAATATTCAGGAAGACAAGATCTGCTATTTTTAGTTTACTCCGTTGCAAACTCAGGGAGGCAAGCTAATATCTTCGATCTACTTCCTGCAACTTCAGGAAGACAAGATCTGCTGTCTTTAGTCTGCTTTCCTACAAACCTAGAAAGGCAAGCTAATATCTTCGATCTACTTCCTTGCTACCTCAGGAGTAAGGCTGATGGCTAAAATTTGCTCCCCTGCTACTTCGGGAAGATAAGATTCACTGTCTTCGATTTGCTCCACTGCTATCTCAGGGAAATAAAATCTACAATCACTAGTCTGCTTCCTTGTTACCTCAGGAAGATAAGACTAATGGCTTAAATCTGCTCTCCTGCTACCTCGGGAAGATAAGATTCACTGTCTACAGTCTTCAGTCTACTCCCTTGCTACCTCAGGAAGATAAGACTACAAATTTCATCCTGTTCCCTTGCTACCTCAGGGAAATAAGGCTAGTGGCTAAAATCTGCTTCCCTTCTACCTCGGGAAGATAAGATTTACCGTCTTCGATTTGCTCCACTGCTATATCAGGGAAATAAAATCTACAGTCTTTAATCTGCTTCCTTGCTACCTCAGAAAGATAAGACTAATGGCTTCAACCTGCTCCCTTGCTACCTCAGGGAGATAAGATTGGTGGCTTGAATCTACTCCATTGACGATACATGGAGATAAGATTCACCAAATCCGCTCCACTACCGCTTAGGGAGATAAGATCTACAGTCTTCAGTCTACTTCATTGCTACCTTAGGAAGATGAGGCTACAAACTTCAACTTGCTCCCTTGCTACCTCAGAGAGATAAGGTTGGTGGCTTGAATCTGCTTCATTGCCGATACATGGAGATAAGATTCGCCAAATTCGATCCGCTTCACTATCGCTTAGGGAGATAAGATCTACAATTTTCAGTTTGCTTCCTTGCTACCTCAGGAAGATAAGACTACAAACTTCAACCTGCTCCCTTGCTACCTCATGGAAATAAGGTTGGTGGCTTGAATCTGCTCCATTGTCGATATATGGAGATAAGATTTGCCAAATTCGATCCGCTCCACTACCGCTTAGGGAGATAAGATCTGTGAATTCACCGATGTTGCTACACCATCCTCTGTAGACTCGATTTTATATGCTTATGTTTATGCCAAATGATTAAGATGCTATAATGCTCCTAACTAAATGTATTATGGACGACATTTGCATGAATACAGAATGTCATGAGAATGATCCCATTTTTTTTAATGTATAATGATTAGAATGCAATGATCAGAATGAATCTAATGCTCCTAACTAAATGATATTAGGGATGACATTTGCATGAATGCAGAATGTCATGAGAATGATCTCTTTTTTTTTTAATGTACAACGATTAGGACACAATGATCGAAATGAATCAAATGCTCCTAATTGGAAATGTATAAATGATATTTACATAAATGCCTGAGAATGATCCCTTTTTAATGTTTGGGTTGTCACTACTCATAGTTCATCAAGGTTCTATCACTGATGCATTACCATGCTTTCTCGTTCAGCTGGTATCTTTGACAGAAAACCCAAAGAAACGATCATATTCTGCTCAGCAAGCTTGCCCCACTGTAATTTCAGAGTCCCTTCCACTGTACCTTCTGGGACATAAAGTTTTGTACCTCCCACTGCAACTTCAGGGGAATAACATTTGGTTTAATTCATCCAATCTGTTATCAACTTGATCTGTTACACCATTCCCTAGGTGTAATAACCAGATGTATGTGCCTGAAATTTGCATGAATACAGGGTATCATTTTTCTTTTCTCGAGAGTGATCCCCTTTTACACTTGGGTTGACATTACTCGTCATTTGTCGAGATGGTATCAATTGACAAAATTTCTTGTCTTTTCAACCAATAAAAATCTAAAAGAGATAAACATCTTTCAATATTTCAAAACTCTTTGGCTTGGTGAGTTCTAAACAATAGTCCTGTTTCAAATTCTCATGTTATTTAGAAGCTTCCAGAGTAATATGTGAAACTCCTTTTATGAAAGTATTATTAGTCCATTAATCATTATTTCAATATAAAATGCTTGAAAAAGATCACGACAATGGACATGAAAGAAGTTAATCAGGAGCATAGCTCGAAACAAATAAGTTAGTCAAAGATAACCTAGGCAATAAAAGAAAATTGATTGGTGAAAAGAAAATTGATTGGGGGTGTATATTTGAAAAAAATAAAGTAATCAAAGATAGCAAATTTAAAATGGGTAAGATAGAAGCTAGGTGCCCCAGATATCGCAGCCTGAGCATCTCTGTACAAACTTCTTGAGGACTATTTTGAACTTAATACATGTTTAGAGGATCCGGAGTACTTTGTCAATACCCTGACATAGCATACTTCCTCATTGTTAATTCAGGCATAGAAAGACTACCACATATACTATCTTTGATCAAAATATGAGCCGCCCTTTTCGGGTTTTCGGCTCAAAACCCCTTTGGTTTCAAAGCGCCCCTTGTGGGTTTTCGCCTTGGCCTCTCCCTTTTCTTTTTTTTTATCTCATGTCGCCCTTTGCGGGTTTTCACCTTTGGCCTTTCCCCTTTTAGGTAAAATACTTCTTGTCTGAACCTGAATTTGCCAGATTGGGCAAGTCTTCGCCATCCGTCTCGGTCAATATCAATGCTCCTCTAGCACAGGTTCTACATAAGGTCCTTCCCAGTTTGGCATCTGCTTTCCACTGAAATCCTTTTGTATAAGAAGGATCTTCCTCAATACCAGGTGCCATCATGAAATTCCTTTGGGTGGTCCGTTTTCAACATAAATCAGCATCATCCATTTTTAGTACATTTGACTATGATGAATACTTTCAAACCCTTTTCTTCAGCCAAGTTCACTAGAGACATTCTACTTCATCCAATTCTTGACTCAATCAAAGCTGGGAGCAAAGAAAACTCGATTTTCATGGGCAAAACCACTTTTATTCCATGAACCAATGGGAAAAGTGTTGCCCCAGCGAAGGTCTTGGTCGACGTTTGATACGCATAGAGAGTAAATGGTAACTTCTTATGCCAATCTTTACAAGTCTTGGTCACCTTTCATATTTTTTTGTTGTTTTTTTTTTGTATTTTTTCTTTTGGTAACCTTTATTGCACTGTGATATGCTGCCTGTTCTTTGAGCAAACTGTAATCTTTGACATTGTACAATTATGCATTATTAAACATGGTCCTTTCTGGCATTCTTTGCCGGCACCTGATCCTTCCTCTTTTTTTTTTTGAAATTTGATGACTGTCGACTTGCAATATTGGCATATGAAGCAACATTCACCCTCTTAGTGACGTAATCAATGACCACCAAGATAAATCGATGTCAACTAGAAGCTTTTGATGAGATCGGCCCTATAACATCCGTGCCTACATAGAGAAAAGTCTGTGAAGAAAATGAAAGAGTCACATAAATCTTGTCTTCTTCAATTCAGAATTTTCAGTATAACTGATGCGATCCCCTTCCATGGTAGACCAACAGTACTTGATCCTCATGTTTAGCCCACGTCTTAGTAGCATAGGCATGTCTTGATATGATCATGCAAATACATCTTTGAATTCTTGAAAATAACTCAATGATGTCTCGCATTATTTTTGGGGTAAGCTAGGCTTCGATCTTCACTCCTTTCCTGGGCTCGCAATGTCTATTAACCCTATGTAAGGTAGGATCTGTTTTTCATCATGTTCTACCACCCTTAACACATAATAAGATATGTTACAATCTCTTCATCTTCAAAGTCCTGAGATTCCTTTAAACACATATCTTACTCGAAAGGAGACTCTAAGTCTATAACAGTGTTGCTCACATTGTTGATATCTAGAGACCTATTATAGGTTCGAAGGAAGATTCCAAAGAATAAATGATTCAAAGAATGATTATTTGTATGGTCATGAATGAAGAATGAAAGAATACTTGAAAGAAAGTCCAAAAATAAAAGAATCTATTTATGGAAAGAATAAAAGAATATTTGTTCAAAATGATGCATTTTATTGAAATAAAAATTCTGGACACGAGCCAATTTCACAAAAGGATTCTTATTGCCTCTAGGCTTAAGGCAACAAGCATGTTTTGAATATTACTCTAGATTAGCTCTAAAAATACAGGGATCTCTTCCACAGTCCCATTATTCAAAACACTCTCAAGTACACAAGAGCTTGGAAACATCGTTCCTTGGTTCCCTCTTCGCTTTTGATTTCTTCAAGGAGTTGCAACTTTCTTGTATCCTCCTTCAATTATCGCATTTACTTCCTCGTCAAAGTGATTAGGTTCTGATGAGTCGTCGAACTTCACAATTCCCATTTTGATGAACCTTTCGACCAACTTTTTAAACGTAGTATAGTTTTCAATTGAGTGACCTGTTATTCCCGCGTGGTACTCGCATTGGGCATTCTTATTATACCATTTTGGGAATAGAGGTTGCATAGGTTTGGAGTAGGACGGAGACACCACATGCACATCAAAAAGATTATGATACAGCTCCTTATATGTCATCGGGATGGGTGTAAACTAGAGCTTTTTTGTATTTGGCCTCGAGTTCGGTTCTTACCTTGAAGAGCCTTGATAACTAGTGGCTATAGCCTTCGGCTGGCTTACGGTGATTGATTTGGGTTGCCTGCTTAAGGTACTCACTTCATTTTCTTATTTCTCGGGGCTAATCTTTTGGCACTTTATCCCGTTTCTATCTTCCCACTCCTTACCGCATTTTCAATCATCTCGCCAGACATTACTATACCTGAAAAGCTTATAGTGGTGCTTCCCAACATATGGTTAATGAATGGGGCTTTTAAAGTATTGATGAAAAGCATTGTGGTCTCCTTTTCTAAAAGCAGCGGCTGAACTTGTAGGGCAACTTCCCTCCTTCTTTGCGCATATTGCTGAAACTTTCATTTGATTTTTTCTCCATGTCCTGTAAGGTGATTTTGTCAGGCGTCATGTCTGTGACATGATTGTATTGCTTCATGAAAGCTTGGGCCAGATTTCTCCAGAAGCTAATCCTAGCACGGCTGAGTTGATTGTACCACTTGGATGCTGTCCCCACCAAACTATCTTGGAAGCAGTGGATCAGTAATTGATCATTATTAACATACCCAGTCATCCGTCTACAAAACATGGTAATATGGGCTTCAGGGCAGCTAGTCCCGTTGTCCTTCTCAAATTCTGGCATTTTAAACTTGTGATGAAGCACCAAATCTGGGGCCAAACTCAGGTCCTTAGCATCAATTCCATGGTGATTATTAACATTTTCCAAGGTCTTGAACTTTTCTTCCAACCATCTATAGCGATCCTCTAACTTCCTTGAGGACTCAATCCTTGTTTTTTCCCTTTCTGCTATATCTAAGTCAGGGATAACAGGATTAGCAGGGTTATCTCCTGGGTTAGATCCTGTGCCCACTTGGAAGTTCATGGGCACTCCAGCATTAGTTTTCCCTTGTTGAGGCCTAATCGTGACGGATGGCCTTTGGGGATACTCTTTAGGGTGTGCTTGTGTATGCGGTGGAGTAAAATCCAGAGGAAAGTTCTCATTATCTTCTCCGAAAATAGTCATGGGACCTTTTCCTTTATCCATCGCCCTGTTCAGTAGCTGAGCCATTTGAGCCATCATATTTCTTTGGACTTCCAGCATTTGGTCACTGATTTCTTGTTGGATCTTTGCCAACTGCTCTTGCAGCTGGTCTTGCATGTCTCTCTGGAACTGTTCGAGTCTTTGATCCATATTTTTTTTGTCTTAGTGTGAGTACTGTAAAGATGATTAGTTTCTAGATTAACTTTCTCTCTTTTTCTGAAATAACTTCAACTAATTAGGGCCCCTTTTGTAAAAGTCTAATGCAAATAATGCAATGCAATGCAGATGGATGGAATGAATGCAAAAGAAAGAGAGGCGTTGATTCTGAATTCAATTCCATTAGAAAAACTTTTCTAGAAAGCAAATTTCTTTACATAAAACGAATTACATATGCGGCCTTGCCCTCATATTCCAAGCAAAAAAATCAATCCCCTTCTTCGCAAAGGTCAAATCTTGCAAACTTCTAATAGATGCCTCCACTAGCTCCTTTTTTGCTTGGGTCACGTCTCATTACTCACATATCCTCGCAATGCTTGTTAGAAAATTGAGACATGACAGCTCTCGAATAGTCTTTGTCAGGTTGAATCCTTAGGCAATAAAGTCTTGTATTCCTTCACGGACTACCAGTCTTCTCTCGTTGTGTTTACTTGTACCATATTCAGACGACCGTATTATAATCCACTTTACCAAGAAATCCATTTTCTCATGACAAACTCTTCTATTTAGCAATCGAATTTGAATCAACACCTCTTTTTTATGATGTGAATGCAATGCAATCAAAACAAAAGAGAACACGTTAGCACAATAGAAATAAATAACAAAATAAGGCACCTATCTGGGTGACCACTAGGGTTTGGCATAGTTCTACTTAAGGTGGGCTTTTAGGGTTCACTATATGCGGTTTAGTTCTAAAGAAAAGGTACTTGAACCAGCAGATTTTTCAATCTTCACCCATTATAGGCTCATACAGATCGAGTTCAGTTCAGGGGAATACATTTCCATATGTCCATGCGGAAGTGAAAACTTCACGAAGACATAAGTACAGATGTATCCCAGAAGCAATCCACTAGCCCATGCAGAGGTGAAAACCTCACGAAGGCATAGTTTCTCACTCCCACTTAAGGGTGCGACCACAACGGTCATGCAATGTAATGTGCGCAAAAAAAAAATCATATGCAATGACACAAACAAATGCAACACAAGGATCGTAATTTTCAAATCGAATTTTCAAATTAAATCAAATTTTACGACAAAAAACAGAAAATAATTAATTTTACGGCTTGACTCTCTTATTGTCCCCAGTGGAGTCGCCAAGCTGTCGAAACCATTTTTAAGTTTTTTTTAAGAAAACGGGGATCGATTTTAAAAACGAAAATGGAGTCGCCACCAATCCCTTTTTGCTTAGGTGTGATCGGATCACCTTATAAAACATTTTATTTCAAAACATTGATTTTGGCCTATGAAATTCAAGAAAATAGGTTAGGGAGTCGGTTACGTACGAGGAAGGATTAGAACCCTCATAACGCCCAAAATTGGTACCGGATTGATTAGTTATTGTCCTAATGTCGAAAATTCGAAAAGATTTGAAAACATGATTTCTTTAAAAACTTGAACAATTTGAGTTGGAACTTGAGATTCTTTTGTTCTGAAAGAATACAAAAATCATATCCAGCACGTTAGGACATTATGTTTTAACCCTCATAGCCAACATCATCTCATGAATTACAGAATTCATTAAAAGGATATTTAGTTATTTAGTCAAACGGAAAATCAAAACTCAGCACGTGAGGGCACTCTTTCCCGAATTTCTAAACGCAAAACATTGCCTTATTTAAGAAAAACTTTTGGATAAAATGTAGTAATTAAAGGAGATAGATATTTTTAAACAAATATTTAAAAAAACATTAAGTTATTACAAAAAGTGCAATTTACTAAAGTTACAGGTCATATTAACAATTAGCACGAACATAAACAATTAAGTAAAAGAATGACAAGCAATAATAATAATGTTAAGGTAAACAAAGATAATGGATTCAATTTTTTTAAAAAAAATGAACAATAACAAAAAAATAATATAGAGTAGATAATAGCAATTTTAAAAGAATTTATGAAAAAAATAAAAAAAATTATTCACAAGATTAAATTCGTGTATAAAAAAATAATAATATAAGGTAAATAATATACTCAAAACAATTAATGAATATTATAACCATTTTTTAAAAAAATTAAAAAAAGTATAAAAATGGTATGGATAAAATAAAAAAAAAGTTAAAAAAAAACATATAAGTCAACCTAACTCCAGCAATATGAGGATTCAACGAAATTCCTCCACCAAAAGCTAACTCGAACGGAATCAACTCAAAAAGAATGAAGATGGGCGAAGAACAAAATAAGAACAAGCCATAGAAAATAAGAACGCAAAAGAGAGAGAAATTTGAGTGAATTCTCTCAAGAATTTTTATTACTCAAAACTCTAGTGTCTACAATGAAGGGAGAGGCCTCTATTTATAGTTGAGCCTCCCCAAATCCAACGGTACAGATCAATTACATCAACGGCTTAGATTAAAAGGTATCTACAAATTAAATATCTAAGATTACAAAATCATATCTTCTAAGATTGCATATCATATCTAAGATTGCATACCATATCTTCTAGGATTTCATTTCATATCTAAGATTTGCGTATCATATCTAAGATTGCATATCCTTGAAGATTGTACTTCCATATACGTCAAGCTTGTGGATAGACTTTCAATCTTTTCAAGTAATGGGCCATTTCGATCAGGCCAAATGATATATTTTGGACTAGATGATCGCTGAAATCAGAGCTTTAAAATTTATAAAATGATGATCAAACCTAGAAACTAACTCTGACAATGATTAAAGGCAAGTGTACCTATCGAACAGTAGTATAGCTTAAGCAAGACCGGATATCGAACCCAAAGGAACCAAAAGTACTAATACTAACTTTCTTGTTATTATTTAGCCTTAAAAATAAAGTAAAGTTTGTTTTAATCTTAAATTAACGACGACTATGCTAAGGATAAAGACAAAAAGAACGAATTGGGAAATAACTTGAAGAAAAACTCAATTGATCATAGGAGAACTAATACGTCAAGTAGGTGACAAATCGATCAGTTTACAAGCTCTCGACTCAGCCAGGACAACAATTTATGAAGGTGAGAAAGTAAAAACAGTTAATAACCAGGCTGTTCAACTTTCACCACAGGAAACACCACAAGGTTACAAACCTGAGCCAAAGCATGGACCCCATGCCAACAAAGAAGAATTACATAAGGCACGAAGCCTTAGGGTTGACAAACTAAAAGAGTTGAAACTACAATTTAAAGATGAACCGAAACCACACGATGTAAAGCTGAAGGAGCCGCCAGAAGAGCTCATAGGGACATCTAACCACTTCAAAATAGGAGACCAGGTACTAATAGATAAGGCAGATCCTCGCGTCATCCCATCAGACCTGAACACGAACAAAGAAATTCCTCTTGAGGAACGTAATATTTTCCCATACGAAATAGTCGAAGTAAGCAATCCTATCTTCGACATTTTTAAGGTAAATGATCGCTAAAATCAGAGCTTTAAAATTTATAAAAGAATGATCGGTCCTAGAAACTAACTCTGACAACGATTCAAGGCAAGTGTACCTATCGAACAGTAGTATAGCTTAGGCAAGACCGGATTGTTGAACCCAAAGGAACTAAAAGTATTAATTCTAACTTTCTTTTTATTATTTAGCCTTAAAAATAAAGTGAATTTGTTTTAATCTAAATTAATGGCGACTAAGCTAAGGAAAAAGACAAAAAGAACAAATTGGAAATATCTTGAAGAAAAACTCAATTGATCAAGACGATACCCTCAGGAAGAATCCACCTAGACTTCACTTGTTATCTAACCCTGAATTATATGATTTATTTACATAGCTTGATCCGTAGGACTCCCTAACCTATATTAAACCCTCTCTCGAGGTGAATAACGTCTAACCCTAGGTTAATTAGTAGAACTCTCATTCTCTTATAATAACCCCCTAGAATAGCAGTAAATCAATCTATGGATTCCCATATTAGGTTTCACCCTAATCCGGCTAAATCTCATAACCCTATCTCTAGGCGTTCGATCAACTTCTCTTGATTACGCTAGATCTACTCTTAAGTAGGGTCAATTCGTCCTCCACCTAAGCACATCAGATTTGGATTAAGCATGCATAATTAAGAACAAACTAAGTATCTATCATAGAATTCAGAAATCAAATAACAAGATTCATCTAGGTTTCATCCTTTTTAGGTATCTGAGGGGTTTAGTTCATAACTAAATAAGAAAACATCTCAAGAGAAAAAGATAAAACAAAACATAAGAAATCCCTAAAACTCCCTGAAGGAATTGAAGGAGAATTCCGCCGTCTTGAGTATAAATCCGGCTTCTTGGGATGGATCAACTGGCTAACTTCGAGCGATCCCCACAATTCTGACCTTTCCGACTTGGCTCCTTGGCCTAGCTCGCCTCCCCCTCAAAGGTGACACTTAGGGGATATATATAGGCTCCTTGGAATGCGATTCTTTCTCCCTAAGTATCCTTTTCCAACTGAAATTGCTCATTCTGACGACAGAGGCACGGCCATGTAGCACGCCCGTATGGATCGACTTCAGGTTGTATTCGGATTCTTTAATGAGGCACGGCCGTGTAAATCGGGGGAGAGGTCATGTTCTAGATGCTCAACAAGGCACGACTATGTGGTCTTTGGGCTAGGCCGTGTCAATTTCGTGATATGGCCCATTTACTCTGTTTTGGGCCCGTTTTACGTTCTTTTCATCCTCGGGTGCTTTCCTGGGTATAAGACATGAAAAGAAAGGATTAAGAGCACCTTTTTATATAAATCAAGGGATAAATCATCCAAATGTAAGCTAAATGCGGGGTTAAAATATATTATAATTACGGTTTATCAAATACCCTCACACTTAAGCTTTTGCTTGTCCTCAAGCAAAATTCTCAACTTACAATTAAAACGAACTTTCCGTGATTCATAATTCTTATCAACAATGCCTTATCCTAATTCATAGATAATTTATACATGGATAATTCAATTCAAAGAGCCCTGAAGATTCAAACAAGATAAGTCATATTTTTGTAGCACGAAAACATAGGTGTTTCCCTTCATCTAAATAATTACCTTTAATCCAAAATCGACAAGGATTGATATCCTCACAAAAGATTCACTCAAATCACTCAAAAAGTGTTTAAGGATCAAAATTAAGCACTCATAAGTTGAACCTGAAAAGTTAATCCCATAGGCTTGCCTGAAAACCAAATCTCCACTACTATAAAATGAAATGATAACAGATCAAAAGGTCTTTGTTAGGGTTATAACGGGGCTAGGGTTAAAGGTGTGGATAAAGGCTGAAATTAGAGGGTTAGAATCAAGATTGATTTGATAAGTTACCTACCTAAAATTTTCTAAGATAATAATCAACTAAAAATAATAATAAACCTACTAATACAAGCTTTTTCTTTTGATAGTTTGACTTTAACTTGTATAAGCTCACTCTTCATAATATAAATACTGACTATACTTCGATTTTTTTTTAAGAACAAACTAAGTAAAGACAATTTCAACTTATAATAAAAACTTAGGTAACTAGTCAAAACATATCTCAATTAAAGGTAGTCAAAAGGAAGGGTGATAACAAATACAAAGGGTTTTTGGGTTAACATTAGTGGGTTAATCAATAAAAATGGTTGTTAGGCTCAACGGGGTTCACTAGGGGTTAATTGTGGACGTAGGCTTTTTAGTGGAATAAGTGGGTTAAAACTTCAGTGCCTTTATCATCTCGGTATATCAAATCATAACTGTGGTCATAACATGTATAATTAAGGCAAGTTCTAGAATAACAGTTCATAGTTGACACACTCATAATCAATAAAGTGAGAATGAAAAAGAATAGATGCTCTATACGGCTCAAGATCTCACAAAAATTATGGGTGTTTTTGACATCAACTTTGTAAATTTCAAACTTCAAAGTAATATTCAAATTTAGGTTAACAACCTAAAGTTTTAAATTTTTGAAAATTAGACTTATCATGCTTGATTCCCTAGTATTCTTCAAATTTAATCATTAATGCATAATTAAGTATGACTTATTCAAAAAAAAACATGTCAATAAAAATCATAAATTATTAGAAACTCCATCTTAATTAGTAATATGAGAAAATTACTTTCAAATAGGATATCATTCAGGGTTTTGAGAATAATGAAAGAAAATTAGACACTTTTACCCATAAATGATGATAATTAGTGATCAAGCAGAATATAAGAGGGAAAGTGTCACTTCCTGAATTACGGATGAGATCCTTGGAGGATGTGGAAATTGTGTGGCGTTCGGTGACTTATTGAATTTCTCCTAGTTGTGCATTTTTGTATGTGGAGTGTGTGATTTACTCTGCAAAGTCACTGGTTAACGATCTTAGATATGTGGTTAGGGATGCTCGAATAGTTAGATAGCCAATGGTAACAGTTTGCAATAATAATTACAAGTTCAAATTTAAAAGAAACAACATAAAATAAAAACTTAAAATAAAGAAAAATAAATTGAAAGATAACAAATTAAAAGGACTCATATGTCCTCATCATTGGCCAGGTTCTGCGGCGGTTCTGCTGATAAGATGTGGAGATGCTGGTATATCTGTTGAAGTGTAGTCTCTATCCCATCAAGACGTTGAGAAGTTTCAGCAAAATACAGCTCGAACTGGTCGAGCCGTATAGAGATGTCTGCTAATGAGGGTGCTATATGACCTGGCCGCTGGCTCTGACTTGGTGCCTCCTGTGATGGTAGGACATCATCAGTAATGTCCTCGGGCTCCCCTTCGTCTGCGTGTGCCACTCTTCGGTACTGAGGAGGGCTGGTTCTTTGGCATTGTTTAATCATTCTCATATGCAGCATCGTGTAACACCCCAAACCCGGTCCAACACCACGACCGAATCTGGTACGTTACGGGGAAACGAGTTTGAAAATTTCGAGGTTGCACTAAATAGATTTCATAAAACTTTGTTCCGTAAAAAAAACAGTTGTTTAATTTCATAAATAAAACATTTAATCTTAGTAAAAATTTGATTTCAAGTTGGGAGACAATGGATTTTCATTCATTTATAAAGTCAGTGTGATACCCGATGGTATAGTTGAAAACATAGCGTGGAAATTTTGAAATCGTTGTCATATTAAGTTTTAGCAAATTAACCCCAATGATTTTGTTAAAGCATATAAAAATCTAACTTAAAACATAACATCATAAGGCATAATTTAAAGGCCTTTTACAAGTCCGAATTAAAATCCAACCGAAAGTAAATAACTAAGTACCCAAAATATAATGTCTGAGTAAAAATTTTTATTCAGATGGGATGAGCATTCCGAGTCCATCCCGGCTCCATGTCCGCGTCTAAGTGTCACCCTGAAATGTTAAAGGAGAGGTTGAGTCGAGTGACTCAGTGTGTAAATCCCGCTCCCGAAGAAACAACATGCTAACACACATCATACATAGCAACATAATTAATGTAACCTGGTCCTAACCATCCATATCGCTTTTCTACCCCCCAGATACCAAAACCACCGGTGACATATAGTCACAATGTGTTACTAAAACACCGTGTCCCAAAGACACAATATCCGTCAATATGGTACCAAACCACTGGTGTCCCAAAGACACAATTGTGCTACCAAAGCACTGGTGACCGAAGTCACGAATCCCATGATGATGGGGCCAACCCATCGTGTGATACCAAATCACTAGCACACGATCCCATATCTAAAGTGGGGCCAACCCACGGTGGTCAAACCACAGGGACAAGTCGCAATGAGGTGCCAAACCTCTGGTGTCCCAAAGACACAATTGTGCTACCAAAGCACTGGTGACCGTAGTCACAAATCTGGTGATGGGGCCAACCCATCGTGTGTTACCAAAACACCGCGCGCTAATCCCAGATAATCATCTCAGTGGGGCCAACCCCACTGTGGTACTGAGCCATCGGGACGAGACGCCGAGGTACCAAACCTCTGGAGGTGCCAAACCTCTGGTGACCCAAAGTCACAAAGTGTGCTACCAAAGCACCGTGCTCGTCAAGACAAAATACCACCGCTCCTCCACTCGTATCACCCATCAACATACCATACTCATGTAATCATGCATATCATACAATCATGCATCTCATGCTATTATGTCTAATCTCATATCTCGTGTCACATATATCCACAAATCCATGGTAACATATAGATCATCATTAAAATAGTAATACTGACTTACCCGAGTCCAGAATCATACCCATTAGGGTATCATATCAATCATCACTGTTTCATTAATCATCACACAGGTTATCAATCATATTACTAAACAGAAGTGTGTTAGTTTACACACCTGGTAACTACGAGTCTAGAATCCCAACGGAAACAATCTAAGGCCCCTTGATGACTAGCTCCTACAATCGGCCAACATAGGGGTTAGGCACTAAGACCATTCAGCCATAACCAAATGAACCACAAGGGTTAGCGTTGAACCCTTACCTTGCTATTGGTTTGGTTTCCTACCAAACCCGAACCACAATGGCCCTTCTAAGACAATCGGCCTCCACCTTGAAAAGAATAACAGTTAATCCTTTATCATTCATGACTTAATCGAAACCAGAAGATTAAACTAACAACAACCAATCACTTACCCCTTACTACACTTACCAATCGGTTAACAGAAAAACGGCTCCTCTTGCTTGCTTCCGCAATTAAAAGACCCTACAACGAACACAATTAACATCCTTCTATAATTGCCATATTCGGCCCTTAACCCAACCATAATCAATAGAGGACACAAGAGGGAAAAATGGCCATTCGGCCAGCCACTTACCTTGTTCAAAGATGGAACAACCAACCAAGATCCACCCTTCACTGATATTCGGCCAAGAGAGCTACAAGGGAGTGGAGAGATTCGGCTTTGACCAAGAAAGAAATGCAAGAAAGGATGAGGAGAAGGACTGATATTCGGCCAAAGTGCAAACACAAACTAGAAGGAAATTTCGGTAATCACCAAGGGAGGGTTCGGCTAGTACCTTAAAATGAAGAAAAGGAAGATATGTCTAAGAAGAGAATCGGCCAAGGTCTTGAGAAGAGAAGAAAATGGGAAAAGAGATAGGTGCTTTTCGGTTTTGAAGAAGGAAGAAATGGGGTTGATGAATGTAGATTTCGATTTTCAAAAGCAAAAAGAATGAGAGAAGACTCTTTGGGAATTCGGCTTGTTGTTGACAAAATGAAAGAACTTTGGCTTACCAAAGAGAAGACCGAAAATGTACCAAAAGCAAAAGTACATTCGGCCTCCCCCCTCTCCCACACTAAACCGCCCACTCCCCACTCCAAACACCCAAAAATTCGCCAATAACTCTCCAATAACTCCCAACCACACATTCAAACAAACATGACCAAGTCTTCCTCCTACAATTGCTCTCCACCTTTCTTTTGAACGGTTTGACTTGGTCCAAGGTAGAATTCTAGTTGCCTTCTACCACTCCTCCATGCCGTCCAAAAAGAAGCCAAAATGTGAGGATTTTCGCAGCTTGAACCCAAGACCTCCTCCTTACAAATGACGCCAACTCCAAGCCTCCAAGTGACGCATGCTTTGCCACTCCACCAGCTCCTCTTTTTGTGTTCAAAAACACCAAAATAAATACACATCCTCACTCCATCACTCCCGACTTAACACCTAAAAACCAAAATTTCCCATACACTGTGCATACACCTAGCCTACAATTAAGTCCCAAACTACACAAACAGCAACATAGCATACTAACAACATGCAGAAACATGCCATGACAAAAATAGCCCCTAACCCGGGATATTACAGTTCTACCCCCCTTAAAAATAATTTTGGCCCCGAAATTACCTGGTCAAAAGAGTTGCGGGTATTGCTGCCTCATCGTATCCTCGGGTTCCCACGTGGCTTCTTCCACGCCATGGTTCCGCCAAAGTACCTTAACCAGAGGCACAGACTTCCTACGCAGAACCTTCACATCCCGATCAAGAATCTGCACAGGCTCCTCTTCCATAGTCAAATCTGGATTTACCTCGATCTCCTCCACCGCTACTACTACATGTGATGGATCTCGAACGCAGTACCGTCGAAGCATCGACACGTGAAAAACATCGTGAATCGGCTAAGCTCCACCGCAACTCAAGCGTGATACGCCATCGGTCCAACTCGTCTCAATACCTTATACGCCCAATAAACCCTCGGACTTAGCTTGCCTTTTTCGCCAAACCTCAAAGACCTTCTTCCAAGGCGAGACCTTTAAGAAGACCCGATCTCCCACAGCGAACTCTATATCTCTTCGCTTAAGATCGGCATAAGACTTTTGCCGGTCCGAAGCTTCCTTTAATCGAGAATAAATCAACTTAACCTTGTCCTCGGTCTCAGCAACCAACTCGGGTCCCAACAACTGACGTTCACCTAACTCTGTCCAACACGTCGGTGAGCGGCATTTCCTACCATACAATGCCTCGTATGGTGCCATCTTGATGCTTGCTTGGTAACTATTGTTGTAGGCGAACTCGGCTAACGGCAGAAACTCCTCCCAACTACCCCTGAAGTCCAGAACACAACCTCTCAACATGTCTTCCAAGATCTGAATAACTCTTTCCGATCGCCCGCCGATCATGCGGGTGAAAAGTCATCTTTGAAATCCAAGCGCGCACACTGCAGAGCTCCGATGTAACGCTCTCGAACCTCGACGTAAACTCGAGATCCCTATCCGAGATTATCGAAACCGGTACACCGTGTAGCCTTACTATCTCTGACACATAAAGCTTCGCCAACCTCTGAAGTGAATAGTCCACTCTCACCGGAATGAAATGGGCTGACTTAGTCAGACGGTCCACAATAACCCAAATCAATCTTTCTTGCTTGGCGTAAGCGGTAAACCACCGACGAAATCCATAGTTATCCTTTCCCATTTCCATCGAGGAATCTTCACAGTCAAGCAAACCCGACGGTAATCGATGTTCACTTTGACTGGCCGACAAGTCGACACTTCCCAACAAACTCTGTCACTTCCTTCTTCAAGCCAAAGCCACCAAAATCGCTTCCCTAAGGTCTCTATACATTTTGCTACCTCCAGATGCATAGCATAAGGATCATGCTATGTGCGTCTGAAGAATCTTCTCGCCTCGCCAACATCTTTAGGCATACAAGCCTTACCTTAAAAACACAGAACCTCATCACTGACAAGTCAGAAACCTCCAAACCACCATCTCAGCACTTGCAACCTTCGCGCACTCGTAACCTCATCCTCTAATCGCTTTTTCTCTCGATCCGCTCAACCCAAGTAGGCTTAACTCGCAGCTCTGCGCAATACTCCCATCGTCATACAAGCTCAAATGGGCAAACATCGCTCTTAAGTCCGAAACAACCCTACGGCTCAACGCGCTCATGCCACCACGTTAGCCTTGCCCGATGATATTCAATCGAATGAATGTAGTCCTTGAGCAACTCAACCCATCTACGCCGCCTCAAATTCAAATCCTTCCGAGTCAATAGATACTTCACTCTTTATGATCCGTAAACTATTGATCTCTCACCGCATAAGTAATGCCTCCGCATTTTTAGAGCGAAGACTACGGTGCTAGCTCTAAATCGTATGTCGGATAATTGGCCTCGTGTGGCCTCAAATGCCGAGAAAGCGTAAGCCACAACCTTACCCTCCCGCATCAAAGACACAACCCAATCCCGTATGAGATGCGTCGCGATGCAATCGTGAATTCCTTACCACCTCAAAGTTGAATTAAAACAGAGCCTCGGTCAAGATCTTCTTCAACTTATCAAAACTCTCCTACTGCTTTCTCACCCACACACGAAACGGAACTCCCTTCCTTAATGACTTAGTCATCTGTCTTTGCAATTAACGAGAAACCTCAACAAATCTTCTGTAGTATCCCGCCAAACCCAGAAACTCGAATCTCAAATGATCGACTTAGGAGGCTTCCAATCCAAAACCGCCTCAACCTTCCGAGGATCTACTCTAATCCCCACCGATACTACATGACCCAAAAACGCCACTTCACTAAGCCGTAACTCGCACTTACATCGAACTTAGCATAGAGTTGCTTCTCCTCAAAATTTGCAACACCACTCTCAAGTGTGCATCATGCTCTTCTTCCGACCTTGAGTAAACCAAGATGTCGCCAATAAAAACCACGACGAAACGGTCCGAGATCATCGCTGAAATACCCTATTCATCATATCCATAAAAAGCCGCCGAGCGTTAGTCAACCCGAACGGCATTACCAGAATTCGTAGTGCCCGTCATCGAGTCCAAACGCCGTCTTATGGATATCCGCTTCCTTAACTTTCAACCGATGGTACCTGCACCTCAAATCGATCTTCAAAACACCGATGCACCTTCACCGATCAAACAAGTCATCTATCCGTGGTAACGGATACTTGTTTTTAATAGTCGACTTATTCGGTTGGCGGTAGTCTATACACATCCGCATCGCATCGCCCTTCTTCTTGACGAATAATACCGCGCGCCCCCACGGTGAAACACTTGGCCTAATGAAGCCTCGATCCAACAAACTCGAATCCGAGCCTTAAGCTCCACCAATTCCTTTGGTGCCATCCTATATGGAGCAATAGACACCGGCGCAGATCCTGGTAGCGCATCTATCCCAAACTCTACCTCCCGATCCGGTGGCAAACCCTAAGCTCCTCCGAAACACATCAACAAATTCCTTAACATGACGAACCTTCTCAACAAAGCAGACTCTTTAGCCTCCAAGGCATGCACATGAACCACATACGCTTCACGACCTTCCCCGACCATCTTTACACTTTTAGTGCCGATACCACATTGGATAAGTAATCTCTCCTATTACCTATCATAATCACTTCATCTCCTTATCCGTCGATAGAACCATGCGCTTAGCCACAAGAATCCACCTTGGCCTCGGTACTTAACCAACCAGTCCATCCTAAGAATCGATCGAACTCCCAAAACGGCGGCTCCATCGGATCGCAGAAAAAAATGACCCTTGGAGTTCTAGGGGTACATCCTTATATAGCTTATCTACGACTACAGAGTGACCTAGAGGGCTAAGTACAGTCATTTGTCTAGAAGCAGTTTCTGAGTCTAAGTCCATGGTCTCAACTATACTACTAGCAACATACGAATGCGTGGAACCCAAGTCAATTAAAGCGGATAGGAGAACCAAAAATCAAAAACGCACGGTGATTACGTCCGTGACGTCGCCTCGCGCGGCGCCTAGTCGCATACATCGATCAGTGCCGTCGTGCCTCAGAACTACCCGCACCTCTGCCCGATGCTCCACGACCTCGACCAAATCCATTACCACCTCTGCCATTACCACGGCCCCTCTGTGGTGGCGGTCCATTACCTCTGAACTGATTACGGCCCTGGCTCTCAGATTGAATCCTGGCCATCCTACGCGGACAGTCCCTAATGCGATGATCCAAAGATCCACACTCAAAGCAACCTTTTCCACCACTCCAACAACCACCCCAATGGGATTTCCCACACTGACATTACATCATGGCGGTCCCGCCTTCAGCAAAGAACAAACCTAGCGATCGATTACGCCCACTTGCCTGTCTAGCCCTCTTCTCGGATTACGGGACGATCCGTAAGACCCAAAGCTCCTCTTAAGCCTACTCCTATCCATGCTCTGTCTTACCGACTCTTTAACACCCTCGGCTACCTTAGCCTTCTCAACTAAGACAAGAAACTCGCGCCTCTGGCCGTGGAGCAATCACACCCTTCAACTCGCGTCTGCTGAGACCATCCTCGAAACGAACACACCTCTCATGCTCATGGGCTACAATGCCCTGGCATACCTACTCACCTTCAGAACTCACCTCACTCTCTCGACCAATGATTTACTCCCCGAACAAGCCTCGTAAATGCCTTTTCACTGGAGTCGATGTAACTAGCCCCGATGTATTTCTTTTGATATGTTTGCTCTCGAAATAATCCCATGTCAAATCTTCCGCGCCACACTATCCCGAACCGTGAGCCACCACCGATATGACTCATCCCGAAGAAGTGATACGATGCCCTTCACTTCTCTTGGTCACCAAGTCCAGATCATCCATGATCCGCTCGGGCTTGCCTCCACCAATATTCAGCAAAGATCTTTAGGAGCAACACCGATACACCTCGAAAAAAATTCGGCCCCATTAGCCCGGAGTCGCCAGAACAGATTTCCTAACTCCTGCACCACCACCTACACCAGCTACTCTTTCCAACACCCGCAAAGATCGCTCGTGACACCGCATCGTCTCGGTCGATCTTGGAACTCACCACCTCCACCGGTGGCGAATCCCAGATCTCATTTTCGACCCTTGACCAGATCCTACGGGTTCGTAAACCGTCATCCTACCTCGACCTCGACCACGAGTATTACGCCACGCCCACCTCGAGTACTCATGACTAAACGATCTACGTTTACGATTAAGAAGATTTTTATGCATTAGTATCGCTCCACTTTCTTAACCGCAAGGAAATTTTATGGATGGAGTTTAATCGTGGTTCTTTCGAGCAACCAAGGTTTCAATCTTCTATCCTATTCACCCGAAAGAGGTCATACATCCATTCCTTAACCCTTTCCATACCTATTCACTCTTCTGACATTGTCGCCCATTCTAGCCCAAGGTATTTCCGTCATTTTCCTACAGTATTTTTTTTAATAAAAGATATTTTAAAACTTTCATAAAACCGATCACTTTGGAATTCCAAAATTCGAGAGTGTTCTTTGAAAATTTTGTAAAATACTTCGCTTTGGAAACTGTGGTATTTTAGTAATTTTCACAAACCGAGGCGTTTTAAATTTCCAAAATCAAAATTTCCGATTGATATTTTGTAAAACAGAGTGTTTGAATTTCGTACAAACTTATTGAGTTCGAGATTTTATAAACCGGGGCATTTTAGTAAATTTACTCCTAAGGGCATTTTTGTAATTTTTTTTTTTTTACAAATCGAGAAATTGCTGTAAAAGTGACATTCTCGCTTTGAAAGAGTTTATTGCAAAAGTTTGAAAACATTAGGGTTGTTGTTGTATTTTCAAAACATGGCTAATTCCCTTTTCGGGTTTTAGTCGTTAAGTTAAGTCTATGACCGAGCCTTCTTGGTCGTGGTGAACTCGAGCTACGCACTGTGGGATACTGCGAAGAGGAGGTGAGTCACGAGGATCGCTTAAATACCAAGCTCTTCCGGATCCTTTCCTAGACATGCGTGGGAGTTACCACACACCCCAGCCATGGTCGAGTCATAGATTGGTTTAGTGCTTTAAATCTTATGCTTTAGTTCGAGTGTTTGAGTGACCTAATCCTAGGGTTCAAGTCCTATAAATCTATCTACGTTCCATATCACCTACCCTTCTACAAATAGTAATTCACAGAAGAGTTTAGAACTACTTACACAGCGAACCTGTGTCGAGACTCTGTGCCATGCCTTGTAAACCATACCATGTCTTTAACCCAAAACATTTAAAATGGACTTTTTGAAAATGGTTTGGGCCTCAGCCCACAAATGAGCTTTTGAACTTGGCTCTGATACCACAATTGTAACACCCCAAACTCGGTCCAACACTACGACCGAATCTGGTATGTTACGGGGAAACGAGTTTGAAAATTTCGAGGTTGCACTAAATAGATTTCATAAAACTTTGTTCCGTAAAAAAAAACAGTTGTTTAATTTCATAAATAAAACATTTAATCTTAGTAAAAATTTGATTTCAAGTTGGGAGACAATGGATTTTCATTCATTTATAAAGTCAGTGTGATACCCGATGGTATAGTTGAAAACATAGCGTGGAAATTTTGAAATCGTTGTCATATTAAGTTTTAGCAAATTAACCCCAATGATTTTGTTAAAGCATATAAAAATCTAACTTAAAACATAACATCATAAGGCATAATTTAAAGGCCTTTTACAAGTCCGAATTAAAATCCAACCGAAAGTAAATAACTAAGTACCCAAAATATAATGTCTCGAGTAAAAATTTTTATTCAGCATGGCATGAGCATCCCGAGTCCATCCCGGCTCCATGTCCGCGTCTAAGTGTCACCTGAAATGTTAAAAGAGAGGGTGAGTCGAGTGACTCAGTGTGTAAATCCCGCTCCTGAAGAAACAACATGCTAACACATATCATACATATCAACATAATTAATGCAACCTTGGCCCTAACCATCCATATCGCCTTTTCTACCCCGTGTGGTACCAAACCACTTTGTGACATATAGTCACAATGTGTTACCAAAACACCGTGTCCCAAAGACACAATATCCGTCAATGTGGTACCAAACCACTTTGGTGTCCCAAAGACACAATTGTGCTACCAAAGCACCGTGACCGAAGTCACGAATCCCATGATGATGGGGCCAACCCATCGTGTGTGATACCAAATCACTAGCGCATTTATCCCATATCTAAAGTGGGGCCAACCCACGGTGGTCAAACCACGGGGACAAGTCGCAATGAGGTGCCAAACCTCTGGTGTCCCAAAAGACACAATTGTGCTACCAAAGCAGCACGGTGACCGTAGTCACAAATCGGTGATGGGGCCAACCCATCGTGTGTTACCAAAACACCGGCGCCAATCCCAGTATAATCATCTCAGGGCCAACCCACCGTGTGGTACTGAGCCACTCGACGAGACGCCGAGGTACCAAACCTCCGGAGGTGCCAAACCTCTGTGACCCAAAGTCACAAAGTGTGCTACCAAAGCACTGGTGCTCGTCAGCACAAAATACCACTGCTCCCTCCACTCGTATCACCCATCAACATACCATACTCATGTAATCATGCATATCATACAATCATGCATCTCATGCTATTATGTCTAATCTCATATCTCGTGTCACATATATCCACAGTCATGGTAACATATAGATCATCATTAAAATAGTAATACTGACTTACCCGAGTCCAGAATCATACCCATTAGGGTATCATATCAATCATCACTGTTTCATTAATCATCACATAGGTTATCAATCATATTACTAAACAGAAGTGTGTTAGTTTACACACCTGGTAGCTACGAGTCTAGAATCCCAACGGAAACAATCTAAGGCCCCTTGATGACTAGCTCCTACAATCGGCCAACATAGGGGTTAGGCACTAAGACCATTCAGCCATAACCAAATGAACCACAAGGGTTAGCGTTGAACCCTTACCTTGCTATTGGTTTGGTTTCCTACCAAACCCGAACCACAATGGCCCTTCTAAGACAATCGGCCTCCACCTTGAAAAGAATAACAGCTTAATCCTTTATCATTCATGACTTAATCGAAACCGAAGATTAAACTAACAACAACCAATCACTTACCCCTTACTACACTTACCAATCTAAGTTAACGTAAAAACGGCTCCTCTTGCTTGCTTCCGCAATTAAAAGACCCTACAACGAACACAATTAACATCCTTCTATAATTGCCATATTCGCCCTTAACCCAACCATAATCAATAGAGGACACAAGAGGGAAAATGGCCATTCGGCCAGCCACTTACCTTGTTCAAAGATTGAACAACCAACCAAGATCCACCCTTCACTGATATTCGGCCAAGAGAGCTACAAGGGAGAGGAGAGATTCGGCTTTGACCAAGAAAGAAATGCAAGCAAGGATGAGGAGAAGGACTGATATTCGGCCAAAGTGCAAACACAAACTAGAAGGAAATTTCAGTAATCACCAAGGGAGGATTCGGCTAGTACCTTAAAATGAAGAAAAGGAAGATATGTCCAAGAAGAGAATCGGCCAAGGTCTTGAGAAGAGAAGAAAATGGGAAAAGAGATAGGTGCTTTTCGGTTTTGAAGAAGGAAGAAATGGGGTTGATGAATGTAGATTTCGATTTTCAAAAGCAAAAGAATGAGAGAAGACTCTTTGGGAATTCGGCTTGTTGTTGACAAAATGAAAGAACTTTGGCTTACCAAAGAGAAGACCGAAAATGTACCAAAAGCAAAAGTACATTCGGCCTCCCCCCTCTCCCACACTAAACCGTCCACTCCCCCACTCCAAACACCCAAAAATTCGGCCAATAACTCTCCAATAGCTCCCAACCACACATTCAAACAAACATGACCAAGTCTTCCTCCTACAATTGCTCTCCACCTTTCTTTTGAATGGTTTGACTTGGTCCAAGGTAGAATTCTAGTTGCCTTCTACCACTCCCTCCATGCCGTCCAAAAAGAAGCCAAAATGTGAGGATTTTCGCAGCTTGAACCCAAGACCTCCCTCCTTACAAATGACGCCAACTCCAAGCCTCCAAGTGACGCATGCTTTGCCACTCCACCAGCTCCTCTTTTGTGTTCAAAAACACCAAATAAAATACACATCCCTCAGCTCCATCACCTCCCCTGACTTAACACCTAAAAACCAAAATTTCCCATACACTCAGGCATACACCTAGCCTACAATTAAGTCCCGAAACTACACAAACAGCAACATAGCATACTAACAACATGCAGAAACATGCCATGACAAAAATAGCCCCTAACCCGGGATATTACAGCATCGTCTGAATGCCTTGAGGTGCCATGTTACCTAACAATGTGAGGGAAGTGGTCTATGCCTCAGTGCGGAGGAGGCCAAAAAATCAAGCCAACCTTGTGATGTACGGCCCCATCGATAAGATCCCCTTCTTGTGCAACTCTATCTGGTGTTGATTTGCACAGGCGATGAAGTATGCCAAGTCAAAAACATGCCCTTCAGACATGCACGATAGGTAGTAAACATCGTGTTTATTTACTATGCTGGTGCTCTCTCGGCACCCTGTGATGGTATGGGAGAGGATGGCTTGGAGATACCTTAGGGGTGGCAGAAGGGTTGTTGCCTTCGAGCGACTTGGGTCGTTGACATTTGTGATGGGTTTTAAGTTTTGCCAGCATTGGAGGGGGTACAGTGGAGTTCTCGGTTTAGCTCGGATAGTGGGTTAGCTTCTATGAATTCTTGTGTATAAAGTCCTAGTGCCGAACCAAATTGCGGTACGCTCAATCGACGCACCGTTCCCCCTAGGCAAAATTAGATGGCACCCGGATCGTCAAACTGCACCATCACAGTCTGCAATGTGAAAGTGGTGCAGAATTTGAAAGTGAGCTCTAAGTATGTGGGCTCATTGATTAAGAAGAACTGGTCCCACGGGTCAGTCGAGAGGAAGGCTCGAGTATAGGGTGCCAGCCCTACTTGTTCTACTGCTGGCCAGTTGATGCACCTACCGATGCCAATGTGTCTGTCTCAAATTCTTTTGTAACATTCTTCTTGAGTTGCTTGAGAAAATCTGAGGAATGGGTGTCGGAGCTCGAAAGAGGCACTTGCAGAGGATGATCCGGGCCCCTTTCTTTTCTTGCTTGGGGCCGGCCGTTTTGTTCGTGATGTCGACATGGTACCAGAGGTTGGGATGGTATGAGATGATTAGACACGGACGGAGTACGGCGGTGGTGCGGGTTCTGCAGCTCGAACATAGCGATGGCGGGGGCGTGGCGCTCGGTAGCACGGCTGTGGTATGGGCATGTGAACGATTTTTGGATGATTTATGGAGAGAAATGGCAATGGGGGAAGTTATAGGTGAAGGATAATGCAGATGCTGCCAGATTTTGGGGAGAAAAGATGTTGAAAATAGATTTTAGATTTAGGGTTCGGGGAAGGGATGTTAAATTTTATATATAGGGGAGGGGGCACGGTCCACCGCCAGGCCTGTATGCATGTTAAATCGCCCGTGCTTTTCGCGATTTCCAGAATTTGGGCGCGTTCAGGAGTCTTGGCATGGCCGTGGGTAAATTAGCACGCCCGTGTTCGATAAGTCAATATGTTGGCACGGTAGGGTAGCACGAGCATGTATAACCTGTGTTTGGCAAGTTAGTATCTTCACACGGTCGTTGGGCACGGCCATGTTTGTCCCGTGCTTAACCTCGTACGATTAGTTAGTACGGGCATGGTATGCCAGTGGTGTGTAAGTCAATAGCTTCATACGGTTATGAAAAACGAGCGTGTGATGCCCGTGCTCGATAAGTCAGTAACCTCGCACGGTTAGGTAGCACGGGCATGGTCGGGTATCGCAGCCCGTGTTAACGAAAGAAATTTTTCTTGTTTGGGCACGACTCTTGGCACGCCCGTGGTTCATCCCCTGTCTTGCACACGGTCAATGACACGCCCGTGTTCAAGGCCGTGTTTAAAAACCTGCACTTCTATTGGACTATTTTAGTGTGGTGTTAGAAAAAGAATGGAAATAAAATGTTAGTGGGTTAATGCTCGGGTTGCCTCTCAAGAAGCGCTTATTTATAGTCTTAAGCTAGACTTTTCCTGTTTTTGGTTATAAAAGAAGGTTCATGGAGCAGAAGCTCCTCTCTCATATCTCCAAAATCTGCACCATTATAAATTTTGAGTCAGTGACCATTTACCTTGAATGTGCCCTTAGTGGGATGAGATACCTCAATGGTGTCATATGGAAAAATTGTTTTGATCATGAATGGGCCTGACCATCTTGATTTCAGCTTTCCCGGGAATAGTTTAAGCCTTGAGTTATATAGTAGGACCAAGTGCCCTTCTTCGAATTGTTTTGATATCTTGAGACGAGCATCGTGGCGTCGCTTTGTTGCTTCCTTGTACAGTTTTGAGTTCTTGTAGGCTCCCATTCTCCATTCATCTAGCTCATTCATCTACATCATTCTTTTCTTTCCTGCAATTTTGAGGTCAGAATTCAAGAATTTTATTGCCCAAAAAGCTTTGTGTTCTAATTCGAATGGTAGATGACAGTTTTTCCCGTATACAAGTTTGTATGGGGATGTCCCCAGAGGTGTTTTAAATGCTGTTCTATAGGTCCATAAAGCATTATCTACTTTTAATGCCTAATCTTTTCTGTTTGATTCAACAGTTTTTTTCTAGGATGTGCTTAAGTTCTCGGTTTACTACCTTAACTTGCCCACTAGTTTGAGGGTGATATGGGGTGGCTGTTCTGTGGTATACTCCATTTTCTTTAGAACTTTTTCAAATTGAGTATTACAGAAATGAGTACCCCTATTACTAATGATGGCTTTATGTGTCCCAAATCAAGAAAATAGTTTCTTGAGAAACTTAACTACTACCCTGGCATCGTTGGTAGGTAAAGCTTCTGCTTCTACCCATTTTGACATGTAATCTACTGCCACTAGGATGTACTTGTTTCCAAAAGAACTGGGGAATGGTCCTATAACATCAATACCCCATACATCAAATATTTCACATGATGTCATATATGCTTAAGGCATTTCATCACGTTTAGAAATATTACCTATTCTTTGGCATCTATCACACGAGGTAACATACCTGTTGGCATTTTTAAATAGAGTGGGCTAATAAAAACCTGATTCGAGTATTTTGTGTGATGTCTTAATACCACTGTAGTTTCCTCCTGAAGGTCCTAAATGGCAATGTTCCATGATTTTGGTTGCTTCTGCCTTTGTAACGCATCTTCGAATTACCTGATCTGCACATATGCGGAAAAGAAAGGGGTCTTCCCAAAAATAATTTTTCGCATCAGCGAAGAATCGCTTCTTTTGGTGATGTGTTAATTTTTTGGCAAGATGTTAGCTGTTAAATAATTTGCAATATTTGCAAACCATGGTAACTCAGAATGCGTTATAGAGAAGAGTTGTTCTTCGGGGAACAAATCGTTTATTTCACTTTCATCTAGCTCTTTCGTGTGTGGATTTTAGAGTCTAGAAAGGTGATCTGCTGCAAGATTCTCAGCTCCCTTCTTATCTTGTATTTGCAAGTCGAATTCCTGTAAGAGTAGAATCCATCGTATAAGTCTGGGTTTTGCATCAGGTTTGTTTAAAAGATAACGAAGAGCAGAATGGTCAGTGTAAACGACAAATTTAGATAATATTAAATATTGTCTAAATTTATCAAAAGCAAAAACTACAGCTAGCAATTCTTTCTCTGTGGTGGTGTAGTTTTCTTCTGCGGGTGTTAATGTTCTGCTAGCATAGTAAATTGGTTGGAAATACTTGTCTATTCGTTGTCCCAAAACTGCACCCACTGCAAAATCACTTGCATCACACATTAGTTCAAAGGGTAAGTTCCAATCAGGTGCAATTATAATCGGAGCATTTATTAATTTATCTTTAAGGATATTAAAAGCATCTAAACATTCCTGATTGAAATTGAAAGGAGCATCTTTTTCTAGTAATTTTGTCAAAGGCTTAGCTATTTTAGAAAAATCTTTAATAAATCTTCTATAGAACACTGCATGTCCTAAAAAGCTTCTAATAGCCTTAACAGAACTAGGGGGTAGTTTTTCTATGGTTTCAACCTTTGCTTTATCTACCTCAATCCCTTTACTAGAAATCTTATGTCCTAACACAATCCCTTCTCTAACCATAAAATGACATTTTTTACCAATTCAAAATAAGGTTTGTTTCCTCACATCTCATTAGAACTTGTTTTAAATTTTTAAGGAAAAGATGGAAAGAATTACCGAATACCGAGAAATCATCTATAAATACCTTCATGATGTCTTCCACGAGTTCGTCAAAGATTGCCAACATACAACGTTGAAAAGTAGCAGGTGCATTACATAACCCAAAAGGCATTCTACGATAAGCAAACGTACCGTATGGGCATGTAAATGTTGTCTTCTCTTGATCTTCAGGAGCTATGGGGATTTGGAAGTAGCCGGAATCCGTCCAAAAAATAGTAGTACATATGCCCGGATAGTCTTTCTAGCATTTGATCTATGAAGGGCAGAGGGAAGTGATCTTTTCTGGTGGCATCATTCAACTTTCTATAGTCTATACAGACTCTCCAGCCTGTAACTGTTCTTGTTGGAATTAACTCAGTCTTTTCATTGGGTACCACTGTCATTCCTCCTTTCTTTGGAACTACCTGTACAGGACTTACCCAAGTGCTGTCAGAAATAGGATAGATTATTCCTGCATCTAGGAGTTTAATTACCTCGGATTTAACCACTTCTTTCATGTTGGGGTTTAACCGTCTTTAGGGTTGCACACATGGTTTGTATTCTTCTTCCATTAGGATTTTTTGTGTGCATAATGATGGGTTTATTCCCTTGATGTCAGCGATTTTCCAGGCTATGGCTTTTTTATGTTCTCTTTTTCCTTGGGTTCTAGTTCTGAAGAGATAATTACCGGTAGCATAGAATTATCCCCGAGGAATGCGTATTCTAAGTGTTTTGGCAACTGTTTTAATTCCAATTTGGGTGGCTCATCGATGGAAGATTTCTGCTCTATTTTGTTATTGTTTTCAATGCTTTCTTATTTTATTTGTCTAAATAACGATGTATTCAGATTCAACTCATCGCCTTCATGTTTTTCCCCTCTTCTTGAGTCAGGCACAGTTCCATTGTGTCGGCATTTATGATTTCCTGTAATGAATTTTGAATAATATGATCCGTAGTATCAACAAAATAACAGGAAACATCTTGCTCTTTAGAATATCGCATGGCATCATAAATTTGAAAAATAATTTCTTCATCGCCTATCCCTAATGCAAGTTTACCGTCACCTACATCAGTAACGGCTCTAGCAGTAGCTAAAAAAGGGCGCCCCAAAATTAAGGGAACATTAATGTCTTCATCCATGTCTAACACAACGAAATCAACAGGGAAAATGAATTTATCAATTTTCACCAAGATATCTTCAATAACTCCTCTAGGATATTTAATGGATCTATCTGCTAACTGAATACTCATCCTATTGGGTTTTGGTTCCCCTAGATCTAGTTGTTTAAACATTTTATAAGGCATTAAATTAATACTGGCGCCTAGATCAGCTAGTGCTTTTTTAATATTTAAGCTACCAATTAAACAAGGGATAGTAAAACTTCCTGGGTCTTTTAATTTGGTTGGTAACTTATTTTGGAGGACAGCTGAGCACTCCTCATTAAGTTCCACCGTCGACACTTCTTCAAGCTTCCTTTTATTCGTCAGGAGTTCCTTTAAGAATTTTGCGTACTTCGGCATCTGTGAAATGGCTTCAACAAAAGGTAAGTTAATATGTATTTGCTTAAAAAGTTCAAGAAACTTACCATATTGGGCATCTAATCATTCCTCTTGTAACTTTGCTGGATACGGGATTGTTGGTTTACTTTCTTTACATACTGGGTTTACATCCTCAACTCCCTCATCTCTTGTTTTGTTATTTTCATGTGAGAGTTGTTTCTTTGGTTCGTTTAATTCCTTCCAACTTCTTAATGTAACTGCTTTTACCTGTTCTATTTAGAATAAATTTCCGCCCGTATTTTACAAATCATCCTAGTAAGTAGTCCAATCAACTTAGTAACCTCCCCGAATGACTTAGTAAGTTTTTCAATTGACGCTCGTTGATCTTTAAATGTTCTCTCTGTTTCTTGCAAACATTTTTCTGTGTCTGTCGAGAATTTTGTCAGCATCTCTTCGATGGTTGGTTTTTTCTCTTATGGATAGTGCTGATTTTGGAAGTTTTGAGGAAGTTGTTGCCTTTGATTTCCTTGATTTCCTTAACCTCCTTGACCTCCCCACGAAAAATTTGGGTGGTTCCTTCAACCTGCATTGTAAGTATTACTATATGGACTATTATTGGATCTGAAATTGTTACCTATATAGTTCATCTATTCGCTCTCTGCTTCTGGTTGGTAGGGTGGGTACTCAGAATTTGCCACAGTTCCACTTGCATCACACTGCATCACTGGATGTACCTGAGAAGAACACAAACTGTCAAGCTTTTTATTCATTATCTCCATTTGTGTTGTTAGCATGGTTACTGTTTCTATGTTGAAGGCTCCTGCTGATTTTGTCGGTTTCGTCCTTGAAGCTTGCCACTGATAATTATTCAGTGACATCTCTTCAATGAACTCGTACGCTGCTTCACGAGTTTTATTGTTTAAGGTTCCACCGGCGGCTGAGTCGATTAGTTGCCTCGTTGAGGGGTTTACACCGTTATAGAATGTTTGGACTTGAAGCCACCAAGGTAAGCCATGGTGTGGACATCTCCTCAAGAGATCCTTGTATCTCTCCCATGCGTCGTATAATGTTTCTACATCCATCTGCACAAAAAAAGAGATATCATTCCGTAATTTGGCCATTTTGGCCGGTGGGAAATATTTCATTAAAAACTTTTCGGTCATTTGATCCCATGTAGCGATTGACCCTCATTGTAATGAGTTTAACCACTGTTTAGCTTTATTTCTTAATGAAAAAGGAAATAACCGAAGACTATGGCATTATCAGAAACGCCATTTATTTTGAAGGTATCATAGAACTCTAAGAAATTAGCTATATGAGTGTTTGAGTCTTCGTCCTGCAAGCCATCAAATTGAACAAACTATTAAATCATTTGTATTGTGTTAGGCTTTAATTCAATATTATTAGCAGCTATAGCAGGCCTAACAATACTTGATTCTACTCCTGTTAAATGCGGTTTAGCATAATCAAACATTGTACATGGAGCGTTGCGTTCCCCCACATCGTGTGGTGGTGGATTAATCTTGTCCATCCCTTCAGTAGGATTGGATCTGTCTTTTTCTTCTCTTTCTGTATAGTTTAGGGCTCGCCTGGTTTCTCGGCGATTCTTTTGAGCGGTAGCTTCAATATCACTGTCGTATACTAAAGGTCTTCTCGGGTTCTTTCTAGTCATAAACTAGAAGTACCTGAAAGAAAAGAAAGAGAGAAAAATTAGAAAAATTCAAAATTTAACTAAAAACAGAATAAATTGCTGAAAATAAAAAATAATAGCTAAAGTAATAAAAATAGAGTTTTCTTAATATTTTAGTTCCTCGGTAATGGTGCCAAAAACTTGATCGCTGAAATCAGAGCTTTAATATTTATAAAAGGATGATCAAACCTGGAAACTAACTCTGACAAGGATTAAAGGCAAGTGTACCTATCAAACAGTAGTATAGCTTAGGCAAGACCGGATATCGAACCCAAAGGAACCAAAAGTACTAATACTAACTTTCTTTTTATTATTTAGCCTTAAAAATAAAGTGAAGTTTGTTTTAATCTTAAATTAACGACGACTATGCTAAGGACAAAGACAAAAAGAACGAATTGGGAAATAACTTGAAGAAAAACTCAATTGATCATAACGATACCCTTAGGAAGAATCCATCTAGACTTCACTTGTTATCTAACCCTGAATTATATGATTTATATACTTAGCTTGATCCGTAGGACTCCCTAACCTATATTAAACCCTCTCTCGAGGTGAATAACGTCTAACTCTAGGTTAATTAGTGGAACTCTCATTCTCGTATAATAACCCCCTAGAATAGCAGTAAATCGATCTATGGATTCCCATATTAGGTTTCACCCTAATCCAGCAAAATCTCGTAACCCTATCTCTAGGCGTTCGATCAACTCCGCTTAATTACGCTAGATCTACTCTTAAGCAGGGTCTATTCCTCCTCCACCTAAGCACATCAAATTTGGATTAAGCATGCATAATTAAAAGCAAACTAAGTATTTATCATAGAATTCAGAAATCAAATAACAAGATTCATCTAGGTTTCATCCCCTTCAGGTATCTGAGGGGTTTAGTTCATAACTAAATAAGAAAACATCTCAAGAGAAAAAGATAAAACAAAACATAAGAAATTCCTAAAACTCCCTGAAGGAATTGAAGGAGAATTCTGTCGTCTTGAGTATAAATTCGGCTTCTTGGGATGGATCAACTGGCTAACTTCAAGCGATCCCCACAATTATGACCTTTCCGGCTTGGCTCCTTGGCCTAGCTCGCCTCCCCCTCAAAGGTGGCACTTAGGGGATATATATAGGCTCCTTGGAATGCGATTCTTTCTCCCTAAGTATCCTTTTCCGACTAAAATTACTCATTCTGACGATAGAGGCACGACCATGTAGCACGCCCGTGTAGATCGACTTCAGGCCGTGTTCGGATTCTTTAATGAGGCACGGCCGTGTAAATCGGGGGAGGGGCCGTGTTCTAGATGCTCAACAAGGCACAGCCATGTTGTGTTTGGGCCAGGCCGTGTCGATTTCGTGATATGGCCCATTTACTCTATTTTCGACCCGTTTTACGTTCTTTTCATCCTCGGGTGCTTTCCTGGGTATAAGACATGAAAAGAAAGGATTAAGAGCACCTTTTTATATAAATCAAGGGATAAATCATCCAAACGTAAGCTAAATGCGGGGTTAAAATTTGTTATAATTATGGTTTATCACTAGACTTGGACTTTGTTTTATTATTTTTGGTTTATTAATTTTTGTATGGGCTCGGGCTAAATTGGCCTATAACAGAAGTAATATAAATAGATCGCACGTATCATTATCCGTAGTGAATAAGACAATTAATTAATTGTAATTAAATAATTGAAGTTCGAAGTAAGAAATAAATCTATTAGTTATCACAGATTTGTTGAATAAGACAATTAAATATATTTTCCTCATTGATTCTAATACGGTAAAGTTATCATGACTTTAATAAAATTAAAATTAGGTTGAGAAAATAATTTAATTGAAAAATTAATTTAGTTAATTTAATTGTTTGATTAAATAAATTATATTTTTTGGAAATATAAAATAAATAATGGGTTGTATAAATTATAAGTGTCGAATAAAAGTTTAAATAACACTTATAGTTTGAGCCAATACATGAAAGGCCCAATTAGGCCTTATTACATGCAAGAGGCGAGAAACCCTAGTATCTTATAAGTTGTGTCATCGCCCCTTATACTTTTACCTAGAGTAGAAGTTTTTTTTTTCTATTAAAGTATTATTATTTAGTTAGACCTTATACGACCAGAACTCTTGTATTAATTCTCTATAAATAGGAACTATGTATTAAGCTTTATACACACATTATTCTATGTCTCTATTCTCTCAGAAAATATTGGAAATTTATTTTACAGGATAAATTTTATTTTCTACGAAAAATGCATAATTCCAATTATAAAGAGAATTAAATTTCCTAAAGAAATTTTAAAAAGTTTCCATTCTATGTAATTGATTTGTGTAACACCCCATACCCGGCTTAGAAGTGAAGGCCAAGTTTGGAGGCTATATCCACTTATATGAAAACAAATCAACCTTTAACTATTTGAAATTTAACATTCAGAAATCATGTAATTAATTAAACCAAACATAAAAATTCAGACTTTTGAAGCATAATCCAGAATAAACACATGGTAGCATAAGCTTATAAAAATAGTAAAAAGTAAAAAGAATTGACCGAGCTCCTGCCACGCTAACCCGCTTAAATCTGTGGGTTACCTGTAATCGAAACAAACAGACTAAATGAGTTTGTAACTCAGTGTGTGTAACATACATTCAATAATAAACGACAGTACAATAGATATGATTTCAGTTTTTCATAAATCAGTAATTTATCAGAATAAATTACAGAATCAAAAACAGAGAATATCATATACGGATACAGATTCCTATCCCCATCTGCTAACACACCATATAGGGCATCCAATATCCATCTATCCCTATGCACTGCGTAGTGATTGTATGTCACATTTCAGAATAATTGTCGCCTAGCTGCTAGATCAGAATGCAACAAATCGTTAGAATCAGAAATTTTTGTGGCTTAGCAACTAGAGTTGGCAGACTATTAAACTGTTCACACTTCCTTCTTTGTACAGTCCCAATCTCGATGCACATGCAGATTTAACATATACCAAATATAAGTATATAATAATACAATTTTAGAACGTGCTCATGTAATGCTATCGCACTTACTTATCAGATCTCATATCAAGTGTGTGTGTATATATATATAATAATAACAAATTATTCAGTAACAGATTGTCAGATAAAAATTTCAATGTCTAGTTCAAATCATACGGACCCTACGGTAAGCCTACGTTCGATTCAAATGACGATTATGGTCTTAGGAAAAAATCTTAATTTTTGGCCTACACGCTCGTGTGGATTCACACTGCCTACGTGGCTGGCCCGTGTAGTCCACATGACCTAGCACACACCCGTGTGGCCCTCTTACTGTCACACACGGCCTGTCACACAGTCGAGTTGCTGAAAACAGTGAGTGACACGGTCTAGCACACGGCCAGGCACACGCTTGTGTAACTCAAATATCAAAATATCTCTCACACGGCCTGGACACATACTAGTGTCTCTAGCTCGTGTGACTATAATTCCAAAATAGTGAGTTACATGACCTAGACACACGCCCGTGTCCCTAAGCCGTATGACCCTAATTCACAAACAGTGAGCTACACGGCCTAGCACACGGCCGCGTGGTGTCAACAACCATGTTTTCTAGCGTATGATATTTGCAAAAAATTGGGTTTTCATTATACACCTTGTATAGTTTTGATGTAGGAGCAATACAGAAGAATCGTAGAACCTAAAATGACCATTCAACAATCAATTAAACTACTTAATCGACAAAATTTGCACAATTTAGCACTTAACTAACTATGTCGAAATGTAACAACCTGTTTTCAGTGAAATCGAAACAGTGGTTTCAGGACCACAAATCCGAAGTCAAAAAATTTGGTTTAATATTATTTTATGGTCTACAGTATGATAGAAATATCGTATAAAAATTTTGTTAGCTTACTTTGATAAAGAGGACTAAATTGCATTAAGTGCAAAGGTTGTGTTCTAATAGCTAAAGGTATTAATTAGCTATAGAATTTTAAATTGGAGGTTCTTATATTGTAAATAGGCCATTAAAATGCTTAGTGGTTAAGTATGAATAGTCATCATTGGAAATTGAATGAAATATTAAGGTTAATTTTGGAAATTAGTGATTAAAGTTATAATAAATAAAATAAATTAATCTATTCTCATCATTATCCACCAAAAAAAAGAGAGAGAAGAAATCCTAGCCACGGGAGCTTGAATTTGGGCAAGCTTATTTTGCTCATTTAGGTATGAATCTTTGTCCCGTTTTTGATTATTTCTATGTTTCTGAAATCGTAGTAGCTTAATATAGCTAGCTCGAGGATTAATTTGCAAAAATGTTAAAGTATTAGGGCTTTTCCATTGATAAATATGCTTGAATTTTGAAGTTTGATAATAGAAAATGAATGGTTATTGTTAGATAAACAACTTTTGTAAAGAGAATTTTGATAGAATTATCAATTAGGGATTAAATTGAAAAAAAAATGATAAATTTATGGTAAAATTTGTGAATTTTTTGAAATATATGCACTGCTATTAATATGTATAGGCTTGAGTAAGGATTAAATTGTAAGAATTTTATTTTTCGAGCCTAGGGACTAAATTGCAAAAGAATTAAAAGTGTAGGGCAAATGGTAATTTTGCTAAAATTCCATGTTGGATTAAATTGAATGAGAATTATATTGAAATGAGTTAAATTCATTCGTATAGATCTTGTTAGACCTCGTACAGAGTTAGATCGAGGCAAAGAGAAAATATCTGATTAATCACCTTCGTATCTACGTACACTTGTCAAGGTAAGTTTGTGTAATTAAATTGTACATTTATATATTTTAAATTGAATTATTTGTTTGTAATTTCTATAATTACCATGTATAAATACCGATCGCATATCCGCCGATTACCGAGTCCCGTTTGAACCTTAGAAATTTGTAGGATACAAATAACATGTCATTAGGGTTACTGATTTGGTTTGGGTCCTGCATGTGTTACGGACACACCACAACTCGTATAAACTTCCCGTTATTTAGCTCGTATAAGCTTCTCGTTATTCAACTCACATGAGCTTCCCGCTATTCAGCTTAAAGGAGCTTACCGTTTACAGCTTGTATTAGCATACATGTAAATGGATTGACAGATTACAGTTTAGTACACTTCGTGTGTGCTACTCGTGTATCCAACGATATTTTAAATGGTTCAACTAGCACAATTTTGTTATGAGATTATATAAGTTTGATATGAACTATTACTGGTATTTACATGAAATACATGGAATATGATTATTTGATGAATTCAACCATGTGTGTTGGATCTTATATGTGATTTTCATGGCTAATATGTTGGTGATCATGTGTTTAGGCTTTTGGCCAAATTGGTTGACATATGATTTGTTTATTTACCTATTTTATGGATACATGGTAAGTTAAATTCTGTGTTATACGGACTTACTAAGCTTAAATGCTTACTCCGTGTTATTTTCCATGTTTTATAGTAATTCTGAAGCTTGTACAGGTTGGAAGTTGGTTGGAGCTATTTCACACTATCCATCGGTCATTTTAGTGCTTTCAATAAATTAATTCTGATTATAATGGCATGTATAGGTTAATTTGGCCAATGTTGGCATATAATTGTTTTGTTGAGATTAGCCACTTATATGGCTTTTGTTTGGTATATTTTGATGCATATATAAGTGATCTTATCATGTTTGATGTGTGATTGATATGATAGAATAAAAAAAAGTAAAATGTGGTTTGAATATGCATATATTAATTTGGTCATATAGGTAAGTTGAGATACTTGTTGACATGTCTTTAAGTTGTTATTTGGGTGCCTAAGGGCATATTGGTTGTATGTAGTGGTATTTCATGTTTAAGACTTGATTTTAGCTTGTTTTGAATGCCTTTTTATGGCTTGTTGATGTGCAAAAATGTTGGGTTAGGTTGATGTCAAATTGGGTGAGAAATGCGGCTTGGAAATTGGCCTATTTTCGTCCATACTAGCAGAGTCACGGGCGTGTGACACACAACCAGGTGATATAAACATCTGCCCCTGTATCTTTTAAATTGCGCAAGTCAGTATGCTCACACAACCTAGCACATGGGTGTGTGGCTTGACCGTGTGACCCAAGTCAGGGAGTTATACGAGCATGGGCACGGCCTGGGACATGGTCATGTGTCCCTATTTCGAATGTTCAGACGGTCCAAGACACGGGTGATAAACCATAAAAGTAACATATTTTAATCCCATGCTTAGCGTGTTTTTGGATGTTTTATTATACAATTTTATGAATTCAATGATCCTAATCCTTTAAATTCATGTTTCTATACTTAGGAGAGCATAGGGAAGCGAAAAGAATAGAAAACGGTCCAAGATTAGATAAAACGGGCCATCTTAAGGATTCACACGGCTAAGCCCATACCACACGGGCTGAGCACATACCCGTGTGAACCACACGGGCTTGACACATGCCCGTGTGCCAGCCCGTGTCGAACAAAGATCCATCCGTGGTTCGATTAAGCTGATTTTTGGACAGTAGCTAGGAGATAAGGTGTTCTTGATTTTGTGCGGTCAGATTTTTCATCCGAGTCCTATAGCGTCAGAAATACCCGTTTTTCAGCAGCTACAATTTGGTGATGTTGTCCCATTTTTTTCTCTCTTTTGCTAAAGATTACATATTGTTAGCCTTGTTGGAGTTGAATGCTTGTTGTAGGCTTGATATTGTGATCTTGTAGTTGAACATTTGATGATAGTGGAGCTTTTGATCAGACTCTAAAGTCCCGTGGTTTTTACCCTTGATTTAGAGGGATTTCCACGTAAAAATACCGGTGTCTCTATTCATTTATTTTGTTATGGTTGCATTGGTTGATTTGTGGTTGATTAAGGTTGCTAGAGAACATATTTTTGTGCTATTGTGCTTGCCATAATTTTTGACAGGAGTTATAGGGAGAGAAAGAACACCGATTATGCTTTGCTTGTTTCGGTTGTTCGGTTTCTTCCAAATAAACTGGTATCGGAGCTTGGTTATTGTGTTAAATAATTATGGAAATCAATACAAGTAGGATGATTATGTTGAATGGCGCAAATTATCAACTTTGGCAGAATAAAATGAAGGACTTGTTGTTTGTGAAGGCTTTGCATCTTCCGGTCTTTGCTACTCAAAAACCCGATTCAAAAAGTGATGAAGAATGGGAATTTGAGCATCAACAAGTGTGTGGCTTTATTCGGCAATTTGTTGAAGAAAATGTTTACAACCACATTAATCAGAAGACACATGCTCGAACATTGTGGGAGAAGCTTGAAAGCTTGTATGCTTCAAGGTCGGGCAATAACAAGTTATTTTTGCTGAAGAAAATGATGGCGTTGAAATACAAAGAAGGAACGTCTATAGCTGACCATGTTAGTAAATTTCAGAGTGTGATGAATCAGTTGCTTGGTATGGGTGTCAAATTTGATGACGAGATTTTAGGCCTTTGGTTGCTTGTTACTCTATCAAACTCTTGGGAGACCTTTCGGGTCTTGCTCATTAATTCTGCCCTACAGGCTATTAATACTTTGGATTTGGCTAAGAGTGGTGTGTTGAATGAAGAGGTTAGAAGAAGATCTCAGGGTCCTGCATCACAGTCTGAAGTATTGGTTATCGAGAACAGGGGGAGGAACAGAGACAAAGATGGAAAGGGTAGAGATAAAAGTTGAAGCAAGTCAAGATTGAGATACAATAATCTTGAGTGCCATCATTGTGGTAAGAAAGGCCATATCCAGAAATATTGCTTCAAGTGGAAGGAAGAGAACAAAGGTGGTGGTGATAAACATGATCGGAATGATGATAAAAAATCTGAGCGTGTTGCTACTGTTACTCATGAAGATCTATTGGTCATTTGTGATGAGAATTTGGTCAATCTAGCATGTGACGAGAGTAGTTGGTTGATTGATACTGGTGCATCACTTCATGTCACGTCGAGGAAGGATTTCTTCACATCTTATACTCCTGGTGATTTTGGGGTATTAAAGATGGCTAATGACGGTTTGGTTTCGGTTATTGGTGTGGGAGATGTTAGCTTGGTGAGTAACAATGGAACAAAGTTAACTCTCAAGGATGTCAGACATGCACCAGATATCCGTTTGAATTTTATTTCTGCAGGAAAGCTTGATGATGAGGGATTCTGTAACACCTTCAGTGAGGGGCAGTGGAAGCTGACTAAAGGCTCCTTGGTTCTGGCTCAAGGAAAGAAGAGCTCAAATTTATACTTGATACAAGCTTCAACTTCTCGAGAACGGTGAATGTGACAGTGAATGACCGACTCAGTCACATGAGTGAGAAGGGGCTTAACTGTTTAGCGAGAAAGAATCAACTTTCGGGTTTGAAGAATGCTACACTGAATAATTGTGCTCATTGTCTAGCAGGAAAGTAGAAAAGAGTTTCATTTAGAAGTCGTCTTCCTCATAAAAGATCAGAGTTGCTAGAGGTGGTCCATTCAGATGTTTGTGGTCCGATAAAAGTAAGGTCCCATGGCGGTGCACTTTATTTTTTGACTTTCATTGATGACTGTTCAAGAAAGCTATGGGTTTACACTTTGAAGTCTAAAAATCAAGTCTTTGAGGTGTTTAAACAGTTTCAAGCATCAGTTGAAAGGGAAACAGGGAAAAAGTTGAAGTGCATTCGTACTGATAATGGTGGTGAGTACACAAGGCCGTTTCATGAGTATTATTTGCGACAGGGAATCAAACATCAGAGAACACCACCAAAGACTCTACAGTTAAATGGGTTAGCTTAAAGAATGAACCGAACATTGATTGAGAGAGTCAGATGTTTGTTGTCAGATGCAAAGTTGCCAAGATCATTTTGCGCTGAAGCTTTGAATACAGTGACACATGTGATAAATTTGTCTCCTAGTGTTCCTTTGAGAGGTGATGTGCCAGATAGAGTTTGGTTTGGTAAAGACGTGTCATATGATCATCTACGTGTGTTCGGTTGTAAAGCATTTGTTCATGTTCCAAAGGATCAAAGATCCAAGTTGGATGCCAAAACTCGACAATGCATTTTTATTGGTTATGGTCTAGATGGTGAGTTTGGTTATAGACTCTATGATCCAGTTCAGAAGAAACTTGTGAGAAGCAGAGATGTTGTCATCATTGAGGATCAGACCATTGATGACATTGATAAGACAGAGAAAGTGAATTCACAAGACAGTGGTGATTTGATCAATGTGAATCCAGTTCCCCTAAACTTTTCACCAAGTCCTATCCACGATGATGTGCATGGTGATGTTAGTGATGACCATCAGGATATAGGTGACTTTGATACTCCCATGGATGATGTTGTGAATGATCAATAACAAGCACCTATAGCTCCACCAGCAGTTCCACTTCGAAGGTCTTCCAGAGATTGACGATCTTCTGTCAGGTATTCTTCTGATGAATATGTTCTTTTGGTAGCGGGAGAACTCAGAATGTTATGAAGAGGCTATGGAGAGTGAATGCAAAGATCAGTGGGTTGAAGCGATGAAAGATGAACTTCAATCCTTGCATAAGAACCATACTTTTGAGTTAGAAGGGCAAAAGAGTTTTGAAGAATTGGTGGGTTTACAGATTGAAGCAAGAAGAGAAGTCTTCATCTCCACGATACAAGGCTAGATTGGTCGTCAAGGGTTATACTCAGAAAAAGGGGGGTTGATTTTGAAGAAATATTTTCTCCAGTTGTGAAGATGTCCTCTGTTAGAACTATACTGAGTTTAGCAGCTTGTTATGACTTAGAGGTTGAACAAATGGATGTGAAAACTGCTTTTCTTCATGGTGACTTGGAAGAAGAGCTTTACATGGAGCAACCAGAGGGGTTTGTTGCACAAGGGAAAGAGGACTATGTGTGCAGATTGAAGAAGAGCTTGTATGGTTTGAAGCAATCTCCAATACAATGGTACAATAAGTTTGAGTCTATTATGGGGGAGCAAGGCAACAAAAAGACTACTTCTGATCATTGTATGTTTGTTAATATATTCTCTGGTGATGATTTTATAATTCTTTTGCTCTATGTTAATGATATGTTTATTGTTGGTCAGAATGCTTCTAAAATTGAGAAGTTTTAGCAAGAGTTGAGTAAATCCTTTGCAATGAAGGATTTGGGGCCAGCAAAGAAAATTCCTGGCATAAGATTGACACGTGATAGAAAGGCCAAGAAATTATGGTTATCACAAGAGAGGTACATCGAAAAAGTACTTCAAAGGTTTAGCATGGATAAAGCTAAAGCGGTGAACACTCCCTCTACTACGCACTTCAGATTGAGTGTTAAGGATAGTCCTTCCATAGAAAAGGAGAAGGAAGAGATGCAAAAAATTCCTTACTCTTTAGCCGTGGGAAGTTTTATGTATGCAATGGTTTGTACGAGACCAAACTTGGCTTATGCCGTTGGTACAGTTAGTCATTTTCTTTCTAATCCAGGCAGAGAGCATTGGAATGCAGTGAAGTGGATTATGAAAAATCTTTGTGGAACTTCCAACATGAAACTTTGTTTTGGCAATGAGAAACCTGTTCTTGTTGGGTATACAGATTCAGACATGGCCGGAAACATTTATTCGAGGAGATCTACTTCAGGTTACTTGATAACTTATGCAGGGGGAGCTGTGGCATGGCAATTGAGATTGTAAAAATGTGTTGCATTGTCCACCACCGAATCAGAGTTCATTGTAGCAACCGAAGCATGCAAATAGATGCTTTGGATGAAGAAGTTTGTGCATGAGCTTGGTTTTACTCAAGATATGTATGTCTTGTATTGTGATAGCCAGAGTGCTATTCATCTTGGTAAGAACCCAACTTTTCATGCTAGATCTAAGTATATTGATGTGAGGCACCATTGGATACGTTCTTGAAGCTAAGCTGTTAGAGCTTGAGAAGATACACACTAATGATAATGGTCTGATATGTTGATGAAGGCTTTACCAAGAGGAAAGTTTGAAGCATGTTGTTTGACCTTCGGCATGGAGGCATTCCCCACATAGTCGGAGGAGGAGATTTGTTGGGTGTGGGTCCTAGGTCCTACTATTTGGGGAACCCTTACACTGGTCAACCTAACTTAAAAAGGGTTGTATATTTTTTCTTTCTTTTGTTTGGTTACAAAAAGGAAAGATTCTGCCACATATTTATTACCTTTTTTTTGGATTTGACAAAAAAGCCACTCTTTTTGGCTTTTACGTGTGGATGTGGGCAGCTATTTATTGAGAGCCAAAATCAAATTTTAGAGAGAGAGAGATTGAAGCTAGAAAATCAGTTTTTTAAGTTTGGTGCAGCGGTGATCAACCTTTCGATCAAAGGTCTATCTGTGGTTCAATTGAGCTGATTTTTGGACAGTAGCTAGGCGATAAGGTGTTCTTGATTTTGTACGGTCAGAATTTTCATCCAAGTCCTGTAGAGTCAGAAATACCCGTTTTTCAGCAGCTACAATTTGGTGATGTTCTCCCATTTTTTTCTCTCTTTTGCTAAAGATTACATATTGTTAGCCTTGTTGAAGTTGAATGCTTGTTGTAGGCTTGATATTGTGATCTTGTAGTTGAACATTTAATGATAGTGGAGCTTTTGATCGGACTCTAAAGTCACGTGGTTTTTACCCTTGATTTAGAGGGGTTTTCCACGTAAAAATACCAATGTCTCTATTTAATTATTTTGTTGTGGTTGCATTGGTTGATTTGTGGTTGATTAAGGTTGCTAGAAAACATATTTTTGTGCTATTGTGCTTGCCATAATTTTTGACAGGAGTTATAGGGAGAGAAAGAACACCGATTGTGCTTCGCTTGTTTCGGTTGTTCAGTTTCTTCCCAATACCTGTCACACCTTGCTTTGTTTTCATGTGGAAAAACCCAATTTTTAGGGTTTTTGAGCATTCTAAAGTCTATAAATACACACCAGAGGAAGACCTAAAGGAGCACGCAGAGTAGAATGAAGAAATTAGTCAAAGGAAGCCGTCGGAATCATATCGGAAGTAGATTCACTCCAAGATTGAAGATCTCCATCAAGTTCCTTAGAAGTTTTTTGGTTCTTTATGTCTTCTTGTTGTCTTTATTCTGAGATGTTTTCCTTTTACGTTATGAACTAAACTTCTTAAATACCTAGGGAGGATGAAACCTATGATGAATCTTATTATTTAATTATCTAAATTACATGATAAATACTTGTTCTTGTTCTTAATTATGTGTTCTTAACCCTTGCTTTAATATTTTCAGGATATTAATTCAAGTTTGATGTGCTTTTTCAGTGGAGCAAAAGTCTCTGTTTAAGAGTATATCTAGCATATTAAGCAAAGTTGATTGCAACCCTAGAAATAGGATAACATAAATCTATCGAATTAGAGTCAAATATAATAAGGGAATCCATAGATCGAGTTAATGTGATGATAGGGGTTTTAATTAGGAAGCGATTTCAATTAATCAACCTAAAGTCAGTTGTTTTTAGTCTCAAAAGAGATATTAACATAATTTAGGAATTTCTACGGATCAAGATAAGTGAATAAATCATTTAATTCAGAGTCAGAATAATAACTGAATTCTAGGTGGATTCTTCCTTGGGTATTGTTTTTATTAATTGGTTTATTCGGTTACTTTCTTCACTCTCTGTCGCGTTCATAGTAAATTAGTTAGTTAAATTTAAGATTAAAACAAATCCCCTTAATTATTAGGCTAAATAATAAAAAGATAGTTATTACTTCTAACATCCTAAAATAGGGGCTATGGTGTTTGAACTTCTTTTGTGTATTGTTTAATGGTGTTATTAATTGAGGTGTTTTAGAGGCTAGTTATAAGCCAAAGGTAGGCCCGAGCTGTAGGAAAATTTTTGTTTTTAAGTTTTAGTTAAGGGGAGCTGAAGGAGCTAGGGGTTAAGGGTAATTCGTGGGGGATTTAAGCATAAGAATGGGCTTGGTAAAGTGGCAAGGAGGCGCCACTTAGGGCCTTGAGGGTGACGCCACATGCAGGGAAGGGAGAGCTCAGGTTCGAGCAGCAGAAATCTCATTTTCTGCTTAGCATTTTGACGCCAAGGGGGGAAGGAGTTGTGCTCAGCACAAACTCTGTCAGATAAGCTTGGAACAAGTTAAATTAATTTGAATTAGTGGCCAGGAGAAGCTTAGAGCAGTTGCCGAAATTTGAACTCCTGTTTAGGAGGAGTGTTCGGGTTGGAAAGCTGAGTAAGGGGGTGTCGAAATTCCTTAGTGGTTAGGTGGTCATTTTCGGCTAGCTTGGAAGGCCTTCATTCTTTGTTTTGTGTCAAAATCGAAAACCCTTTGAGCCTTGTCAATTTCTCCCTAGTGCACCATAATAAAGTAAAAGCCGAAACCACCATAGGTACTTGTCGTTTTCCCCTCTAAAACATATAGCCGAATCTACACAAGAACCATTTGGAAACTCACTTCTTCTCCTTTGAAACCGAAACTCCAGTTGACATCTTTTTGCTCTTCTCTTTTTCGGCAATTAAGGTGCTTGGCCGAACCTTCTTCTTCCCCTATTTCTCTTTTCTTTCTCTCATAACTGCTCAAAACCACATCTTCTTCTCTTCTTTCTTTTTGCCGAAACCCCTTAATCCCTTTTCTTTAAGCCTAAGCCGAATACCAACCATCTTTCTCCCATTCTCTCTTTTCCTTCTTGAACCGAATCCCATTTGTTTGTCTTCTATCAACCATACTCTATTGCCAAAATCTCCTTGCTTTCTTCTTGTTTATTTTGGCCGAATATCAGTCTAGCATAGATCTCCTTTGGGTTCTTCTTCAATCGATTTTGAGAAGGGTAAGTAGTCTTGGCCGAAACTTTATTCACACTTTCTCTTCTTTCTGTCAACTTTTATGAATGCAAACGCCGAATTTCGGCATTTGTTAACAAGATTCTAATCATCTTTGGGAAACTGATTTCTCCTAGGTTCTTCGGGATTTTGGAAGCAGTAGATTGGGAGTAGTATTCTCTGACAATCCATTGTCATCCAGTCTTTGGTAAAGATCCATGTTGATTCAATCATTCTTTAAGTTGTTTGAAAAGCCGAAGGCTATTGAGACTAAGTTTTGTTGTTGGCCGATTGTAGGGGGAGGATCAATTTCACATATTTTGGTGTTGTGATTAGTATTCAAAGAGCATTAAAGTAAGGTTTGGGGTTCCATACGTTAGCCCTTCGAGATTTATTGGTATGGCTGAATGGCCTTGTTAGTGGTTTGGTTTGGCCAAATGTAGGACAAAGAGGATCTAGTGCAGTAGATCGGGTCTTCGGGATTCAGTGCTTGCATTAGTAACAGGTGTCTAACTTACACACTTGATAACCTGGTAAATATATTAATAACCTAAATGTGTTAAAAGCCGGAAACTGTGTAGATCTTGATATGATACCTTATGGGTATGAGCAGGGATTCGGGTAAGTCCGTTTTGATATGATTTTGCTATATGATGCTTAATACCATGATCTATGTTATATTTGTTATATGTTTCATATTAAGGCATGATGGCATGATTTGTATACGTGTTGCATTGTTATGGGTGATATGAGAGGAGGGGGAAGTTTGATATCCGTGACTTTGGGTCAGCAGTGGATTGGCACCACCAGTGGTTTGGTACCACAGTTGATTTCGTGACTTTTGGTCACTAGATGTTTGGCACCTCATAGCGACTCGTCCCAGTGGCTTAGCACCACAGTGGGTTGGCCCCACAGTTGATATATCAGGATTGTCGCCAGTGATTTGGTATCACAACGTGGGTTGGCCCCACACTTGGATTATTGATATTTCGTGACTTTGGGTCACCAGAGGTTTGGCACCTCATAGCGACTCGTCCCAGTGGCTTAGCACCACTGTGGGTTGGCCCCACATTTGATATGACGGGATTCTCGCCAGTGATTTGGTATCACAACGTGGGTTGGCCCCACAGATGGATTATTCATGACTTTGGGTCACCAGTGGTTTGGCACCACATTATTATTGGATATCAGTGACTTTGGGTCACCAGTGGTTTGGCACCACCAGTGGTTTGGTACCACACGGGGTAGAAACGGAGTTATGGTTGGCTAGGTTTGGGTGCATGATATATTGCTTGGTTATGATTTGTGTAAGTATGTTGCATTAACCGGGAGGGGGAATCATGCACTGAGTCTTGGTGACTCACCTTCTCCCTTATATTTTCAGGTGCTTCTTAGATCACGGATGGGGAGCCGGGTGGACTCGTGGTGGCCATGCAGTATTTGCTTTCGGGTTTATTGAACATCTTTTGGGTACTTAATTTTATTTCACTTTAACTTTCGGTTTTTATTTGGGTTTGTAATAAGGCCTTTAAAATTATGTTTTTGGATTATTTTATGTGTTTGGATTTGATTTCAAATATGGCAAAGTAAAGAACTCGGTTGATTTAATAACTTGAACACAAGGGTTTCTAAACTATAATACGCAATGGTTTTCAAAACTTTACGATCGGGTAATACAATCACCTGATAATAACGACAACTCAAATGGTTTACAAACTTAAGTTTTCCACACTCAATTTAAACAATTTCTAAATAACTAAGATTGATTCACTCAGGTTTTAACATAAACATTTTCTATTGTATAGATCGACAAATGAGTTTTAAAGAGCTTTTACGGGAATTCAGAGTGACACAACAATTTTTAACTAAACATACACCTAATTTCTGCAAACATAAAACAAACAAAGAGTTTTCACTGAAATTTAACCGGTAGCTTGTTTTCTTCGAAATGTTTTCATCTTGTGACATACCAAATTCGATCGTGGTGTGTTGACCGGGTTTGGGGTGTTACAATTATGGTATCAGAGCTAAGTTCAAATGCTCAGTTGGGGGCCCGAGGCCCAAAATGTTTTAAAGTATGGTTTTAAATGTTTTTTCAGAAATTATATGGTTTGAAAGGCATGGCACCGAGTCTCCGGCACCAATCCGCCCGGGTAAGTACCCCTAACTGATGGTCGTATATGATTACGATTATGATGATATAAGCTTTGAATGACTAGTGATAGTGGACTACCCTAGAGACTGAAACTTATAGGACCTTGTGGACTTGCGAAAACAAAACTCTTTAATAAGAACTGTTCATAATACTGTGCCTTAATAATAGTGGAATAATGACTGATGCATAAAACTTTTAAATCAGATAAGTCGAGACTTTAGACATGAGCACTCGAGGTCGAGGTCGTAATACACGTGGACGCGGTCGGGGTAGGATGACAGTGTCTGAACCAGTGGGGTTTGGTCAGGGGTTAGAAAATGAGATACCAGCACCACCACCAGTTGCAGGTGGTGAGTTCCAGGATCAGACGGGGGATGACGCAGTGTCGCAGGCGATGCTACGAGTTCTTGAGAGAGTAGCTGGAGTAGGTGGAGGCGCGGGAGCTCAGAAATCTGTACCTAAGCGACTCCGAGCCAATGGAGCTGAGGTATTTTGAGGTGTTTCTGGTGTGGCTCCCAGTACGGCTGAGTATTGGTTAGAGGCGACGGAGCGGATAATGGATGACTTGTATCTGACTACCGAGGAAAAACTGAAAGGGATAGTGTCACTTCTCCAGGATGAGTCATACCAGTGGTGGCTCACGGTTCGGGATAGTGCTGCAACGGATGATCTCACTTGGGACTATTTTAAGGCAGTTTATCAGAAGAAATATGTTGGGTCTAGCTATATTGATGCGCAGCGAAAGGCATTTCTAAGACTGGTTCAGGGGAGTAAGTCTGTACCGGAGTACGAGGCTAAATTTTTAAGGTTGAGCCGGTATGCTAGGGGTATCGTGGCTACAGAACATGAGCGATGTGTTAGGTTTGAGGATGAATTGAGAGATGAGCTGAGATTGCTGATTGCTCCACAGTAAGAGCGGGAGTTTGCTGTGTTGGTGGAAAAAGCTAAGGTAGTTGAAGGGGTAAAGGAGTCCGTGAGACAGAATCTAGATAGGAATAGACATAAGAGAGGTTTTGGATCATCTGGGTCTGCCAGTAATCCTCAGAAAAGGGCTAGGCCGAATCAATCTGGAAGGCACCGCTGTCGCTAACCGTGGACCAGTAGCAGATGTAATCGATACGGGAAATTTCATTGGGGAGGATGTTGGACCGATGGAAAAGGATGCTTTGAGTGTGGCTCGTTGGATCATCGTGTAAGGGACTATCCACGTAAGCTAGCCAGGATTCAGTCTGAGGGTCAGGGCCATGTTCAGTTCAAGAATGAGGGACCGCCGCCGCAGAGGGGTCGTGGTACTGGTAGAGGAGGTAATGGTTCGTCGTGGGGCCTCGAGCACCGGCGAGGTGCGCAAACACTGAGGTAAGACAGCCTGGGTTGGTATATGCAGCGAGGCGTCGAGAGGAGGGCGACGCACCGGACGTCATAACTGGTATGTTCTTAATCTTTGGATTACCATATACTACTTTGATTGATGTGGGTTCGACGCATTCGTATGTTGCTAGTAGCATAGTAGAGACCATGAACCTAGACTTTAAGACTACTTCTAGGGAGATGACAATAATTAGCCTTCTAGGTCACTATGTAGAAGTAAATAAACTGTATAGGGATGTACCCCTAGAACTCCAAGGGGTAGTGTTTGTAGCTGATCTGATGGAACTGCCGTTTGGGGAGTTCGATCTGATTCTTGGGATAAACTAGTTGGTAAAGTACCAGGCAAGTTTGGATTGCGCGACTAAGCTCATGGTTTTGAGAACAGTTAAGGGTGAAGAAGTGGTGATGATAGGTAATAGAAGAGATTATCTATCCAACGTGGTATCTGTTTTGAAAGCTGAGAAGATGGTCAGGAAGGGCTGTGAGGCATTTATGGTTCATGTTGTGCTTTGGAGGCTAAGGAGTCTGCTGTAGGGAATGTCCGAACAGTAAAGGAATTCGCTGACGTATTCCCAGAGGAACTTTTGGGACTACCTACGGATCGTGAAGTTGAATTTGGCATAGATCTGTTACCCAGAATTGCGCCAGTGTCTACTGCTCAGTATAGGATGGTGCCGAAAAAATTGGTGGAATTGAAGGCTCAGATTCAGGAGTTGTTGGACCGAGGTTTTATCCGGCCAAGTGTTTCTCCTTGGGGAGCGCCGATACTCTTTGTCAAGAAGAAAGATGGTACAATGCGGATGTGTATAGACTACCGCCAGTTGAATAAGTTGACGATCAAAAACAAGTATCCGTTGCCGAGGATACATGACTTGTTTGATCAGCTTAATGGTGCATTGGTTTTCTCCAAGATTGATTTAAGGTCTGGGTATCATCAACTAAAGGTGAAAGAGGCTGATATCCACAAGACGGTGTTTCGTACTCGGTATGGGCACTACAAGTTTCTGGTAATGCCGTTTGGGTTGACTAACGCGCCGACAGCATTCATGGACATGATGAGCCGGGTATTCCAACAGTATTTGGATCAGTTTGTCGTGGTATTTATAGACGACATCTTGGTATACTCAAGGTCAGAGGAGGAGCATGATGCGCATTTACGAGTAGTGCTGCAGATTTTAAGGGAAAAGCATTTATTTGCCAAGTTTAGTAAGTGCGAGTTCTGGCTTAGAGAGGTGACTTTCTTGGGTCACGTAGTATCAGCTGAGGGGATTAGAGTGGATCCTCGAAAGATTGAGGCAGTGTTGGATTGGAAACCGCCTAAGTCAGTGGCAAAAATTCGGAGTTTCCTAGGTCTGGCAGGGTATTACCGAAGATTTGTAGAGGGATTTTCTCTGATCGCAGCACCGATGACCAAGTTATTGAGAAAAGGGGTTCCATTTGTGTGGTCTGAGAAGCAGCAAGAAAGTTTCGAAAGTTGAAAAAGATTCTGACTGAAGCTCCGGTTTTGATTCAGCCTGAGGCAGGAAAGGAATTCACAGTATATTGTGATGCATCACATACTGGCTTGGGATGTGTGCTAATGCAGGAAGGAAAGGTAGTGGCTTATGCATCTAGACAGCTGAGACCGCATGAGGTTAACTATCTGACGCATGACTTGGAATTAGCGGCAGTGGTTTTCGCCCTAAAAATATAGACACTATTTGCACGGAGAGAAGTCGATAGTCTACACGGATCACAAAAGTCTGAAGTACCTTTTGACCCAGAAGGATTTGAACTTGAGACAGCGGAGATGGATCGAACTATTGAAGGACTACGATTATTCGATTGAGTATCATCCAGGCAAGGCTAACGTGTTGGCAGACACGTTGAGCCGTAAGGTTGTATCAGACTTAAGAGCAATGTTTGCTCATCTTAGTTTGTATGACGATGGAATTCTTTTGGCAGAATTGCAGGTTAAGCCGACTTTGGTAGAGCAGATTAAGGAGAAACAGCTAGTGGATGAGGGTTTGAATGCTCGGAGGTCGCAAGTTCAGAATGGTGGTTTAGAGGGTGATAGCTTGTATAGTGAAGGAGTATTGTGTTTTCAAGGGAGAGCTTGTATGCCGAAAGATATCCAGTTAAGGCAGAGAATTCTTCAGAATGCACATAGCAGCCCATACGCTATGCATCCTGGAGGTAGCAAGATGTATCAGGATTTGCGGGAACAATTTTGGTGGCCAGGTCTGAAGTGGGAAGTAACTGATTTTGTGGGTATATGTCACGTGTCAGCAGGTCAAGGCTGAACATCAGTTGCCGTCGGGTTTACTTCAGCCGGTGAAGATCCCACAGTGGAAGTGGGAAAGCATCACTATGGACTTTGTCAGTGGATTACCCCTTACGCCTAGTAAGAAGGACTCAGTCTGGGTGATTGTGGATCGTCTAACTAAGTCAGCTCATTTCATATCGGTAAGGGTAGATTACTCGCTTCAGAAGTTAGCTAAGTTGTATGTGGCAGAGATAGTGAGGTTGCACGGTGTGCCAGTATCGATCATTTCAGATAGGGATCCCAGATTTACGTCAAGGTTTTGGAAAGCATTGCATCAGGTGTTGGGTACGCGATTGGATTTCAGTACGGCATTTCATCCACAGTCTGACGGGTAGTCGGAAAGGGTTATACAAATCTTAGAGGATATGCTGAGGGGCTGTGTTTTGGACTTCAGAGGCAGCTGGGAAGAATTTCTACCATTAGCTGAGTTCGCATACAACAATAGTTATCAGGCAAGCATTAAGATGGCACCATATGAGGCATTGTATGGTAGGAAGTGTCGCACACCTATATGCTGGACAGAGTTGGTGAGCGTCAGATATTGGGACCAGAGTTGGTTGCAGAGACTGAGGATAAGGTTAGATTGATTCAGGCTCGTTTGAAGGAAGCTTCAGATAGGCAGAAGTCATATGCTGATCTCAAACGGAGGGATATAGAGTTTGCCGTGGGTGACAAGGTCTTTTTGAAGGTCTCGCCATGGAAGAAAGTGTTAAGGTTTGGAAGGAAAGGCAAGTTAAGTCCAAGGTTTATTGGGCCATATAAGGTGTTGAGACGAGTGTAACCAGTAGCCTACCAGCTCGAGTTGCTAGTAGAGTTGAGTCAGATACACGATGTGTTCCATGTCTCCATGTATTAGGCATTATCATTCAGATCCGTCGCATGTTGTAGCAGTGGAGGAAATAGAGGTGAGTCCAAATTTGACTATGGAAGAGGAACCAGTGCAGATTCTAGATCGAGATGTGAAAGTGTTGCGCAAGAAGTCAGTTCCGTTAGTGAAGGTGTTATGGCGAAATCATGGCGTGGAAGAAACTACATGGGAACCGGAGGATGTGATGAGACATCAATACCCTCAACTCTTTTGACCAGGTAATTTCGAGGCCGAAATTATTTTTAAGGGGGTAGAACTGTAACATCCTGAAATAGGGGCTATGGTGTTTGAACTTCTTTTGTGTATTGTTTAATGGTGTTATTAATTGAGGTGTTTTAGAGGCTAGTTATAAGCCAAAGGTAGGCCCGAGCTGTAGGAAAATTTTTGTTTTTAAGTTTTAGTTAAGGGAGCTGAAGGAGCTAGGGGTTAAGGGTAATTCGTGGGGGATTTAAGCATAAGAATGGGCTTGGTAAAGTGGCAAGGAGGTGCCACTTAGGGCCTTGAGGGTGACGCCACATGCAGGGAAGGGAGAGCTCAGGTTCGAGCAGCAGAAATCTCATTTTCTGCTTAGCATTTTGACGCCAAGGGGGGAGGAGTTGTGTTCAGCACAAACTCTGTCAGATAAGCTTGGAACAAGTCAAATTAATTTGAATTAGTGGCCAGGAGAAGCTTGGAGCAGTTGCCGAAATTCGAACTCCTGTTTAGGAGGAGTGTTCGGGTTGGAAAGCTGAGTAAGGGGGGTGTCGAAATTCCTTAGTGGTTAGGTGGTCATTTTCGGCTAGCTTGGAAGGCCTTCATTCTTTGCTTTGTGTCAAAACCGAAAACCCTTTGAGCCTTGTCTATAACACCCCAAACCCGGCCCACGAGTCCTGACCGGATCTGGTATGTCACTGCGGAAAAACGTTTGAAAATATTCTTTCTTAAGAGTAAAAACCGTTAAAAATTTGTTGCCTTTAATAAAACATTTTCGTAATTTAAAACATCCTAAGTAAAAATTAAGTTGTTATGAAAATATCCGGATTAAAGCTTTATTATACATAAATTTAAGAAAAATATAACCATTTGCAAATAGCATCTCAATTGTCAATCCATAATAAAACATAATAATAAAGTTACTTAATAAAAATACTTAAATACTTTAATGGGCCTTATTACAATAAACACTTAATCAGAAATACTGAAAATATAAATACTTAATTAATTAAAATATCTTTCTGCATGGAAATCTGCTTCTACATGGCCACTTTGTATCCACTCCAAACCCGGTCCAAGCATCACCTGCGATGTTGATAAAATTTGGGTGAGTCATACAGGCTCAGTGTGCAATTAGTCCACTGAATTCCACCCACATGTCAAGCCATATAATAACCCATATAACAAATAGTAATGCAACTTATTCACATGTGTTCACTTATTGGGCTTGGCCCATATCCACATCTTATGACATATAAGAATGCCATTCATTCACATATAGAGTCCACATATTAGGCTTGGCCCATAACCATATCACATTCTTATAATAGTGGAATTAACCACATGCTTCCACATACTGGGCTTGGCCCATTTCACATTAATCCACATCACATACTGGGCTTGGCCCATTTTCACATATATTCACATGCAAAGTTATGCAATTATGATGCCCAACCTAGTCTAGGGTCCATCCGCTACACACCCCCGTATCCAGCCTACCACACACCAGGGGATTATTAAATCACCCTCTCCTTTTCACTCCAAAAGGCAATCAATGCCGTCCACGTGCAATTAAGCACAAAAATCCACAACGCGACCTCAGTCAGCGCCAATCCACGATGTAGCCGTAGCTAACACCAAAACCACGATGGGACACATAGTCACTCATCAACCACGATATGGCACATAGCCGATATAAACCACGATGAGGCACATAGCTACTCATCAAGCCACGCGAACTTAATCGCAAATAATCCACAACGTGACCTCAGTCAACGTCAATCCATGATGTAGCTCAAGGCTAACATCAAAACCACGTACTCGAAGTACACCCTGTCCTTCTTTCATATCATATCCCACCCATGCACATGCAACATAAAATAATGCCATGATAATGCATGTACATGTTATTTAGCATATTATCACATATTCACATCAATAATCACAGTTCATCAGATTCGGTACTTACCGTATTATTGACATACCCCATGAGGGTATCCATATCACAATTTCCACTGCACTAGTTAGCACATTCATAGCACATACACAATATTACATACATAACATAAACCCGAAAAAGCAGTGAGGCTAACTACACACCGATAACTGAAGCTCTAAACTCTCGATCCCGACGCTATCGCTAAGCGAAACTACGGCTATCTGCCTATAGCTTTCTCCTGCTGCTGGCCCACACCCCGGTGGACAATCCCGAACTGCGAAAACGGATCTTTTCTTAAACTTTGGGATAGGGTTCTTCCCTTTTCCCTCGTGGATCTCGTATTTGCATCCATCGGTGTAATCTTAATCGAGAAAATCTCGTTAATCACCAATATACGAAATCTTAACCAAATATCCACAACTTAACATACTTACCTAAAGGGTCCTCGAAATCTCAAAGCTCCTTACAAGCAATCGCCGACTTGCCTAAACACCCATAGTCAAAAATCGATCAACCATTAACAACCCTTATGGCCTATGGCGAAATATCACAAGTCACTTACCAAACTTACCTATTTCCCGAATCACCACTTATTCTGCCGAAATCCTGCTAAACAACTATTAGATTCGCCAAACCAAAAACCAAGGCCTTAACCACTTGATTTCGGCATCCCCAAATAAAAAGAATCCAAATCAACTGCTAAGGGAGAACATACTTACCACTACTCACGTTGGAAAGATCAAGAGGGGAAAAGAGTGTAGTCGACAACCCCTTTCCTTAGAGAATCAGCTTTGGAAACCAAGGTAAAGATAGTGTTTCGGCACTTTTAAAAAGAGTAGAGAATGAGGCTATGTGGTTCAGCTATGGCCCTTAAAAGAGGGTTGGAATATTCGGCTATTAACAGTACAAGTGTGGTGTTGAAGCAAAGAAGAATAAAGGAATGGGAGAGGCTTTGTAAAAGAAGAAAACAAGGTGAGCTTCTATGGTTTTTTTCCGTCTCAAAGAGAGGATGGAATGAAGGGACTCAGTTTTTGGCACAAGGAAATTAAAGGAGAAAAAGAATACAAAAGATGATCACTCTCCTATTTATCAAAATTCGGCACACACACACACTAGAGTCCTATATTTGGCCACCATATCTTCACCAATTAAATCCCAAATTAGTCTCCTATTTTATCTCTTCAGAACTCATTCAAAAATATTTGAATTAAACAAATCTTTTATCCCTCATATTTCTCTTATCACCTATTAAACTAAAATAAATAAAAATAAAACAATAATTATCTTCTATCTACTAATCTAAACTAAAAATAAATAAATTAACAATTATCCTACTTTTAGCCGAATTTAATAGGAGAATTAGAATCCTCCTCTAATTGGAAGTCCCAAGTGCCATCCACGTTCTTCTCCCTTGCCTTGGCGTCAGATGCAAAATAAAACACCAAAATACTGCTTCCCACGCGAGTCAAACTCCCGACCTGCTGGAACCCTTAGACACAGGCTGCTAATAACGCCCCAAGCCACTCTGCCACGGCGTCTTTTTGTGTCATAAACTCGCCACAATTTCTTTTAAGACTTCCTTCCCTAGCTCCCCCCTTGTCTTAACGCCAAAGCAAAATAAAAATACCCATTTGCTTTCCACGCTACTCGAACCCAAGACCTGCGCCATGCGTCACTTCCAGGCCCTTAAGTGGCGCCTTGCAGCCACTTTACCAAGGCTTGTTTTATGCCAAACACGCCTAAGATTTTTCCTTTAAGGCTTCCCTGGCCTTGCTCCCTTTCCAAACGCAAAAAGAAAAGCCCATTGCTTCTCACGCTGTTCGAACCCTGTCCACCTAGCTCCTTGAGGCGTCCCTCCCCTAAGCACTAAGTGGCACCTCCTAGCCAATTTACCACTTGGATTTCTTGTGTCCTAAACCCCCAAAACTTTTCTTAAGGCCTCTTCAGCCTAGCTCCTCTTTTTAACTTAAACCCAATATTTTTTTTTCGAAAGCCTTCCTTTATTTTTTAGAGTTCTCAAAACCCTTAAAACTTATCCAAACACACTCAAGGCCTACTTAGCTCATGAATTATGCACTCACGCATAACCCCTACTCTAGGATGTTACAGTTCTACCCTCCTTAAAAATAATTTCATCCTCGAAATTACTTACTAACTAACGGCTGAACAATCCTACTCATCAGACTACGCTTATGCTGCGCACTGTGATCTTAATAGAACCATCATACTTCCTAGGCACAATTTTTAAGTTCACATCCAAGGTTTCAAGCACTTCACTAGCAACACAAGAATGAACTATCTCTAAAGCAATAAATAGTATTTCAAACATAAGAAACTTACCCACTATCACATCCTTGGTTGTCCCGCATCCGAACCTTCAGCTCCTCTGTCGGGTGTTCCACGACCTTGGCCTCGAGCCCTATCCATCACTTGAGGACATTTCTTAACCAAATGAGCCTTAGATCCACACTGAAAACATTCCTTACTATTACCCCAACATTCTCCTGTGTGAGTTCTCCCACACCGAGCACAGGAACGATTCCGATTCTCAGAAACTGGTATAGGTGCACGTACAGAATTCTCGATCCTTGGTCTTTTCTGAACATCTTCAAACGATGCTGACGGTCCAAAACTTCTCTTATTCCCGTTCCTTTCCTTATCTCAGTTTTCTCTTACAATTTTCTTAACTTCTTTAGCGATCCGAGCTTTCTCCACTAGAATGGCGAAGTCCCTTTCTCTGTGCAGAGCAATCAACTCTCGTAGCTCATCATGCAACCTATCTTTGAATCGGACACACCTTTCGTAATCAGTGGCTATGATCCCCTTGGCATACTGACTTAACTGCACAAATTCAGCTTCATACTCCGCTACCGACTTACTTCCTTGTACCAAGTTTAGAAACGCCTTCCTTTGCGAGTCTAAATAACTAGCTCCAACATACTTCCCTTCGAACTTAACCTTAAAATATCCCCAATCCACTCGATCTGCCGGGGTACCTTGCCTGACAGTGAGCCACTATCGATAAGCATCGTCTCGGAGCAACGAAACAGCACCTTTCAGCTTTTCCTCATCAGTACAGTCCAAATCATCCATGATTCTTTCGACTGCTTCCAACCAATACTCCGCTACATTCGGAGCTACTCCTGATACTCCTCTAAAAATCTCGGCTCCGTTCGACCTAAGTCATTCTGACACTGACTTTCGAGCTCCGTTTCCTACACTAGCTCCTGCCACTCGCTCGAGCACTAGCAACATAGCCCGCAATATTGCGTCATCGCCTCCTATCCGATCTTGATCCTCCGCGCCCACTGCTGGCGGTGGCACATCATTTTCTGACCTATGGCCAGACCCTACTGGTTCCGATACTGCCATTCTACCTCTACCGCATCCACGACGACCACGTCCCCTAGAACTCATTTCTAATGTCGCGATTTAATCTGATTAAAAATTTTATGCATCAGTACTTTTGTTCCACTGATTAACCGCGAACAATTTTATGAAATGAAGTATTTAGAAGTAGTTCTTTCGATCACACAAAGTTTCAGTTCAAGTTCACTACTCTAATTCAGAGAATCACATTCATTCCTCAATAGAGGCACATTCATTCAGCAACATAGACATATTCATTCAGTGGTATCTACCACCCACATTCACTATTCGAACATTTTTGTCCGTTTCTATCCCACGGGTATTTTCGTCATTTTTCCTACAAGGGTATTTTCGTAATAAATCGGGGTCAATTTAAAAATCTTTATAAATCAAAGGCATTTTCAAAATTTTCAAAACTCGTGGGTACTTCGGAAATTTTCTAAATCAAGGTATTGCAAAAATTTTAGAAATCAGGGTTATCTTGGTAATTTTGTAAGTTAGGGGTAATTCAGTAATTTTCCAAATCAGGGTATCTTTACATTTTACAAAAATAGAATTTTCTGATATTTTTGTAAAGTAAGAATATTTTAAATAAAAGTCGAGGGTAATATGAAAATTTTAGAAATAAGGGGCATTTTGGTAATTTACAACATAGGGGTATTTTCGTAATTTTATAAATCGAAAATATTTTGAGAAATTTTCACAATAATCTGTTACTACAATTAAAAGGGTAATTTAGGGATTTTAAAACTAGGAATTTTATAAAACTGCCTGGCTAGTCCCTTTCGGGTTTTAATTATCGGTTTAACCCGTGAATAAGTCCTCTTGGTTAGGGTGAACGATTACTACGCACCAGGTAGGATTCGAGTAAAGAGGAGGTGAGTCACTAGGACTGCTTAAATACCAAGCTCTTACTGAATTCACTCCTAGACATGCGCACAACAGTTGCCACACCTTAACTCGGCGACTTAGTCACAGGTTTGTTTAGTGGTGCTTAAGTCTTATGTACTTGTGTTTGAGTAGACTAGTCCTAGGGTTCAATAGCCCTAATCCTCTATCTATGTTCCATAAAAGCCCATACAATTTCACATATACACAATTCACTTCAGTAACTAGAAGTACTTACCTGGTGGACTTCGGGCCGGAGATACAGGTGCTATGCCAGAATAACCTGAAATAAAAGTCCATATTTTTGAAAAACCCATTTTTGAAAACTATTTTCGGGCCCAAAACCTCAAGCCGAGTTTTGAACCGGGCTCGATATTAAATCAGAACACCCCAAACCCGCCCACGAGCCCCGGCCGGATCACGGTATGTATGTCATCTGCGAAAACGTTTGAAAATATTCTTTCTTAAGAGTAAAACCGTTAAAAATTTGTTGCCTTTGATAAAACATTTTAAGTAATTTAAAACATCCTAAGTAAAAATTAAGTTGTTATGAAAATATCCTGGATTAAAGCTTTATTATACATAAATTTAAGAAAAATATTACCATTTGCAAATAGCATCTCAATTGTCAATCCATAATAAAACATAATAATAAAGTTACTTAATAAAAATACTTAAATACTTTAATGGGCCTTATTACAATAAACACTTAATCAGAAATACTAAAAATATAAATACTTAATTAATTAGAATATCTTTCTGCATGGAAATCTGCTTTTGCATGGCCACTTTGTATCCACTCCAAACCCAGTCCAAGCATCACCTGCGATGTTGATAAAATTTGGGTGAGTCATACAGACTCAGTGTGCAATTAGTCCACTGAATTCCACCCACATGTCAAGCCATATAATAACCCATATAACAAATAGTAATGCAACTTATTCACATGTGTTCACTTATTGGGCTTGGCCCATATCCACATCTTATGACATAAAAGAATGCCATTCATTCACATATAGAGTCCACATATTAGGCTTGGCCCATAACCATATCACATTCTTATAATAGTGGAATTTACCACATGCTTCCATATACTGGGCTTGGCCCATTTCACATTAATCCACATCACATACTGGGCTTGGCCCATTTTCACATATATTCACATGCAAAGTTATGCAATTATGATGCCCAACCCAGCCTAGGGTCCATCCGCTACACACCCCCGTATCCAGCCTACCACACACCAATAGATTATTAAATCACCCTCTCCTTTTCACTCCAAAAGTCAATCAATGCCGTCCACGTGAAATTAAGCACAAAAATCCACAACGCGACCTCAGTCACAGCCAATCCACGATGTAGCCGTAGCTAACACCAAAACCACGATGAGACACATAGTCACTCATCAACCACGATATGGCACATAGCCGATATCAACCACGATAAGGCACATAGCTACTCATCAAGCCACGCGAACTTAATCGTAAATAATCCACAACGTGACCTCAGTCAACGTCAATCCACGATGTAGCTCAAGGCTAACATCAAAACCACGTACTCGAAGTACACCCTGTCCTTCTTTTATATCATATCCCACCCATGCACATGCAACATAAAATAATGCCATGATAATGCATGTACATGTTATTTAGCATATTATCACATATTCACATCAATAATCACAGTTCATCAGATTCGGTACTTACCGTATTATCGACATACCCCATGAGGGTATCCATATCACAATTTCCACTGCACTAGTTAGCACATTCATAGCACATACACAATATTACATACATAACATAAACCCGGAAAACAGTAGGCTAACTACACACCTGATAACCTAAAGCTCTAAACTCTCGATCCCGACACTATCGCTAAGTGAAACTACGGCTATCTGCCTATAGCTTTCTCCTGCTGCTGGCCCACACCCCGGTGGCCAATCCCGAACTGCAAAAACGGATCTTTTCTTAAACTTTGGGATAGGGTTCTTCCCTTTTCCCTCGTGACTGGTATTTGCATCCATCAGTGTAATCTTAATCAGAAAATCCTGTTAATCACCAATATACGAAATCTTAACCAAATGTCCACAACTTAACATACTTACCGAAAGGGTCCTGAAATCTCGAAAGCTCCTTACAAACACTGTCGACTTGCCCTAAACACCCATAGTCAAAAATCGATCAACCATTAACAACCCTTATGGCCTATGGCCGAATATCACAAGTCACTTACCAAGCTTACCTATTTCCCGAATCACCACTTATTCCTGTCGAAATCCCTGCTAAACAACTATTAGATTTGGCCAAACCAAAAACCAAGGCTTTAACCACTTGATTTCGGCATCCCTAAATAAAAAGAATCCAAATCAACTGCTAAGGGAGAACATACTTACCACTACTCACGTTGGAAAGATCAAGAGGGGAAAAGAGTGTAGTCGACAACCCCTTTCCTTAGAGAATTGGCTTTGGAAACCAAGGTAAAGATAGTGTTTCGGCACTTTTAAAAAGAGTAGAGAATAAGGCTATGTGGTTCGGCTATGGCCCTTAAAAGAGGGTTGGAATATTCGGCTATTAACAGTACAAATGTGGTGTTGAAGCAAAGAAGAATAAAGGAATGGGAGAGGCTTTGTAAAAGAAGAAAAAAAGGTGAGCTTCTATGGTTTTTTTTCGGCTCAAAGAGAGGATGGAATGGAGGGACTCAATTTTCGGCACAAGGAAATTAAAGGAGAAAAAGAATACAAAAGATGATCACTCTCCTATTTATCAAAATTCGGTACACACACACACTAGAGTCCTATATTCGGCCACCATATCTTCACCAATTAAATCCCAAATTAATCTCCTATTTTATCTCTTCAGAACTTATTCAAAAATAATTGAATTAAACAAATCTTTTATCCCTCATATTTCTCTTATCACCTATTTAACTAAAATAAATAAAAATAAAACAATAATTATCTTCTATCTACTAATCTAAACTAAAAATAAATAAATTAACAATTATCCTACTTTTAGCCGAATTTAATAGGAGAATTAGAATCCTCCTCCAATTGGAAGTCCCAAGTGCCATCCACTTTCTTCTCCCTTGTCTTGGCGTCAGATGCAAAATAAAACACCAAAATACTGCTTCTCACGCGAGTCGAACTCCCGTCCTGCTAGAGCCCTTAGACACAGGCTGCTAATAACACCCCAAGCCACTCTGCCACGACGTCTTTTTGTGTCATAAACTCGCCACAATTTCTTTTAAGACTTCCTTCCCTAGCTCCCCCCTTGTCTTAACGCCAAAAGCAAAATAAAAATACCCATTTGCTTTCCACGCTACTCGAACCCAAGACCTGCGCCAGGCGTCACTTCCAGGCCCTTAAGTGGTGCCTTGCAACCACTTTACCAAGGCCTATTTTATACCAAACACGCCTAAGATTTTTCCCTTAAGGCCTTCCTGGCCTTGCTCCCCTTCCAAACGCAAAAAGAAAAGCCCATTGCTTCTCACGCTGCTCGAACCCTGTCCACCTAGCTCCTTGATGCGTCACTCCCCTAAGCACTAAGTGGCGCCTCCTAGCCAATTTACCACTTGGATTTCTTGTGTCCTAAACCCCCAAAACTTTTCTTAAGGCCTCTTCAGCCTAGCTCCTCTTTTTAACTTAAACCCAATATTTTTTTTTTTCCAAAGCCTTCCCTTATTTTTCAGAGTTCTTAAAACCCTTAAAACTTATCCAAACACACTCAAGGCCTACTTAGCTCATGAATTATGCACTCACGCATAACCCCTACTCTAGAATGTTACATTGTCGATTTCTCCCTAGTGCACCATAATGAAGTAAAAGCCGAAACCACCATAGGTACGTGTCGTTTTCCCCTTTAAAACATATAGCCGAATCTACACAAGAACCATTTGGAAATTCACTTTTTCTCCTTTGAAACCGAGACTCCAATTGACATCTTTTTGCTCTTTTCTTTTTCGGCAATTAAGGTGCTTTGCCGAACCTTCTTCTTCCCCCATTTCTTTTTTCTTTCTCTCATAACTGCTCAAAACCACATCTTCTTCTCTTCTTTCTTTTTGCCAAAACCCCTTAATCCCTTTTCTTTAAGCCTAAGCTGAATACCAACCATCTTTCTCCCATTCTCTCTTTTCCTTCTTGAACTGAATCCCATTTGTTTCTCTTCTATCAACCATACTCTATTGCCGAAATCTCCTTGTTTTCTTCTTGTTTATTTTGGCCGAATATCAGTCTAGCATAGATCTCCTTTGGGTTCTTCTTCAATCGGTTTTGAGAAGGGTAAGTAGTCTTGGCCGAAACTTTATTCTCACTTTCTCTTCTTTCTGTCGACTCTTATGAATGCAAAAGCCGAATTTCGGCATTTGTTAACAAGATTCTAATCATCTTTAGGAATCCGATTTTTCCTAGGTTCTTCGGGATTTTGGAAGTAGTAGATCGGGAGTAGTATTCTCTGACAATCTATTATCATCCAGTCTGTGGTAAGGATCCATGTTGATTCAATCATTCTTTAAGTTGTTTGAAAAGCTGAAGGCTATTGAGACTAAGTTTTGTTGTTGGCTGATTGTAGGGGGAGGATCAATTTCACATATTTTGGTGTTGTGATTAGTATTCAAAGAGCATTAAGGTAAGGTTAGGGGTTCCATGCGTTAACACATTTAGGACAAAGGGGATCTAGTGCAGTAGATCGAGTCTTCGGGATTCAGTGCTTGCGTTAGTAACAGGTGTGTAACTTACACACTTTATAACTTGGTAAATATATTAATAACCTAAATGTGTTAAAAGCCAGAAACTGTGTAGATCTTGATATGATACCTTATGGGTATGAGCAGGGATTCAGGTAAGTCCGTTTCGATATGATTTTGCTATATGATGCTTAGTACCATGATCTATGTTATATTTGTTATATGTTTCACATTAAAGCATGATGGCATGATTTGTATACGTGTTGCATTGTTATGGGTGATACGAGAGGAGGGGGAAGTTTGATATCCGTGACTTTGGGTCACTAGTGGTTTGGTACCACAGTTGATTTTGTGACTTTGGGTCACCAGAGGTTTGGCAGCTCATAGCGACTCGTCCTAGTGGCTTAGCACTACAGTGGGTTGGCCTCACAGTTGATATATCGGGATTGTCGCCAGTGATTTGGTATCACAACGTGGGTTGGCCCCACACTTGGATTATCGATATTTCGTGACTTTGGGTCACCAGAGGTTTGGCACCTCATAACGACTCGTCCCAGTGGCTTAGCACCACAGTGGGTTGGCCCCACATTTGATATGACAGGATTGTCGCCAGTGATTTGGTATCACAACATGGGTTGGCCCCATATATGGATTATTCGTGACTTTGGGTCACCAGTGGTTTGGCACCACATTATTATTGGATATCAGTGACTTTGGGTCACCAGTGGTTTGGCACCACCAGTGGTTTGGTACCACACGGGGTAGAAACGGAGTTATGGTTGGCTAGGTTTGGGTGCATGATATATTGCTTGGTTATGATTTGTGTAAGTATGTTGCATTAACCGGGAGGGGGAATTATGCACTGAGTCTTGGTGACTCACCTTCTCCTTTATCTTTTCAGGTGCTTCTTAGATCGCGGATGGGGAGCCGGGTGGACTCCTGGTGGCCATGCAGTATTTGCTTTCGGGTTTATTGAACATCTTTTGGTAATTTTATTTCACTTTAACTTTCGGTTTTTATTTGGGTTTGTAATAAGGCCTTTAAAATTATGTTTTTGGATTATTTTATGTTTTTGGATTTGATTTCAAATATGGCAAAGTAAAGAACTCGGTTGATTTAATAACTTGAACACAAGGGTTTCTAAACTATAATACGCAATGGTTTTCAAAACTTTACCATCGGGTAATACAAATCACTTGATAATAACGACAACTCAAATGGTTTACAAACTTAAGTTTTCCACACTCAATTCAAACGATTTCTAAATAACTAAGACTGATTCACTCAGGTTTTAACATAAACGTTTTCTATTGTATAGATCGACAAATGAGTTTTAAAGAGCTTTTACGGGAATTCAGAGTGACACAACAAATTTTAACTAAACATGCACCTAATTTCTGCAAACATAAAACAAACAAAGAGTTTTCGCTGAAATTTAACAGGTAGCTTGTTTTCTTCGAAACGTTTTCATCCTGTGACATACCAGATTCGGTCGTGGTGTGTTGACCGGGTTTGAGGTGTTACATTACTAGTAATTTTAGTCCTTGTGGATACGATATTTCAGACTCATCATAGCTATACTACTATTCGATAGGTGCGCTTGCCTTTATCGAAATATTAGTTAGTTTCGAGCCCATCAAGTTTTTGGCACCGTTGCCGGGGACTAGAATATTAGGAACACTTAATTTTTATCACGTTAGCCATTTTTTTATTACAGTTTATTTTTTTTTTTAATTTACTAACTTTTCTTTTTTTTTTGCTTCTGGCAGGTTCCTTTAGTTTATGACTAGAAGAGCAAGAGGAAGTTATTTTTATTACTGAGGGGATGGCTGAAAATCAGAATAATCAGCTACCTCCTGTGGTTATCGCAAATCCTGCTCCTCGTACTATGTACGATTATGCTAAGCCTAATTTAACTGGGGTTGAATCGAGTATTGTTAGAGTTGCTATTGCTGCAAATAATTTTGAACTGAAACCTAACACTATTCAAATGATTCAACAGTTTGTTGAGTTTGATGGTTTGCAGGACGAAGACCCAATACTCAATTGGCTAATTTCTTAGAATTCTGCGACACTTTTAAAATTAATGGCATTTCTGATGATGTCATTCGCTTACGGTTATTTCCCTTTTCATTGAGGAATAAAGCTAAACAGTGGTTGAACTCGTTTTGATACAGACCGGCTCGGGGTGGGTCGAAATGTATATGAGTTGCCCAATCGTCTACGAGGAAGGAATAAGCCTTTGGAAAATAATTTAGAAAATATAAATGAGTTTGCGAAAGCTTTAAATAAATAAATAGGAGTTGGTTCGGTTTGATAAAATAAAAAAAATAAAATAAATAAAAATGATAATTGGATGGAGATGGATAAAAGAACTTAAACAAGAATCGATTCAACACTAAAGAGTGTCACCCCGAATTCTATAATGTTTAAGGTGGAAAGATGAAGATAGGTTGATGAACGCCACACCAAAGGGAATTTGGTGATAAGTTCAAACAAGTCAAAGATGCCACAAGCAAGCTTGATAAGTCTAATGAAACTTGTACGAAATTGAAGAGGAGATGAACTCACTCGAATGAACAAAAGTTCATAAAATTTTCTTAAAGTCTGAATTGTGTTAAATGAGAATTACATAGCCTTTTTATAAGCTGAACAAAGGCTAGCCAAATAGTCTTTTAATCTTGCCTCTTAACCCTTAAGTTTTTGAAAGGACACTAGTAACCTTATCCCTTAACCCTTAGGTTTTTGAAAGGGCACCAGCAACCTTGTCCCTTCATGTTCACCAAAAGGCACCTGGCAACTTTGTCTCTTCATGTTCACCAAAAGGCACCTGACAACTTTGTCTCTTCATGTTCACCAAAAGGCATTGGGCTAGTTGAATACCGAATGAAGCTGAACTAAGCTAACACGACTAAATCAGCTTGAAGAAATGTACGAATCAAGCTAATTGAGCATGAAGCTGGGAAGCAGTTTAATGTAGAAAAGCCAAGAGATGACCAAGATATGTTGGAGGAGGTAACAATTGTGGGGGAGCCAACTATAGTTGATTTTCCAACATCTTATAGAGCTAACTAATTATACAGACAATGGCTCGTCTCAGTTAGTATACTTTGTAAAACACTGGGAATATAAGCAAGCAAATGTCGTTCGTCTTCTTAGAGAAGAACTTGACAATCTAAGCAGGCAATAGGCAAGAATATGAGCTCAAGAGGATTGAAGTTTGAATATTGAGTTGCTCCATAAATTTAAAAATTGGTGGTGCCCCGGGTGTGCCTGTATCATCCCCTCCCTCTTCAAGACGATTCGTCCTCGAATAGACCCTTTGGTTGTCCGAACAAAACTCCTTGCTCGTCTTTCCTCGATCAAACGGGACGGATGATTATCGCAATACCTGAAAACAATAGCCTAGAGTTAGCAAAAGGTGATGCAAACAAACTCGTAATCTAGGCCTAATCAAATCAAGACAAATATGACACATGTGGATGGACAGAATTGAATTATCCTGCAAACCAAGTAATGCCTCGTCAAATGTTCAAAACAAATTCGAATGGATTTCAAAACCGGCATACAAACTAAATTGATTCCACAGGTCATGGTTGGCATGCGAGAGATGAATCAAATGGTAGACATAATTGTCACAAGTAGGTAATTGAAAAGGTTCACTATCATAGGCATCATGACGATTAAAAATGAAAATCTCTTTATCATTAATCAAGACAGATAGATCATATTTGAATGAAACAAAATAGTCAAACTCATCATGATCTAAGTGCTTTACACAAATGAAATCATTAACATGATTGTTGTTATCATTCGAGGAGTATGAATAAGTTTCAAAGCCTTTAAATGCCTCACCTTGTTTATCTTCACGAGTAGGAAAACAAAGATCAGATTTACCTTGCTTGATCATTACAAATCCTCTCTCTTTGGAAATGTAATGTAAAACAAACCTTGTAACTCGATCAACTCGAATTGATGATGAAGCACACAGATAGCTGGTGCTTTTCAAAGGGTTATGTACACAAAAATGTAAAGGGTTAGTTTCAACAGGAGGGATGGACTTAAATTGGAAAACCAAATCATGTTTGAAGTTGGATTCAAGTCCATAGGCAAAAATCGACCTTACATTCTCGGAATGTAATAAAGATTTCACGTGTGGCCCAGCAATATGATCAAGGATCAAAACAGAATTGAAACCAAAATCATTAAATTTCATTGCCCCAATTAAAGTTTGAAAATCAAGCAAACTTAAATTAGATGTACAACATGCAAGTTGCTTGAAGTTTTCATAAAATGACTCACAGTAACAAATGCCAGGTTTGAAAACACGAACTTGATCACGAATTCTAAGAGACAACATATTTCGTTTAGATCTCAATGTCCACATCATGTTATTCAAGAAAATCGTCACCAAACAATTATGTGATTCCAATCTTACTTGATGAAACTTACATGCAAAGTTGACATAATAAGGTAAATCACTAAATGGAACAGGCTTTTTAAATATCAACAAATTTTCACACAAATGCATCAAAGGAAACTTAGATATGCCAACACTCGAACATTTTTTCATCTCAATTTTCATTCGAATAGGTAGTTCAAAGCATGGAAATCTTGTACGAAATTTCAAAGATTTATCTTGAATGACACAATCACATGGATCAACTATTTCATGCGATAACCTATCATAAATGAACGATACAGACGTGTTTAAACAGAAAGGATTAACACATGAATTTAAAGATTTCATGTCGTCAAAACTTTTAAGTGAAAAACTTTTATCACAAATATTCACAATTCGCAAAGGCTGAACCAATCCAAAAAAAATCAACAGAATTTCCATTATAAGACATTTCATAGGAAATGCTTTTCATGGCATTTTTCGAAACAAGGGCATTAACTCTAAAAGATAGATGATGACTAACCAAATCAAAAGATGTAAGTCTTTCAGGAATAAAGTCATCAAAATCTTTATGGGCAACTTTGAAATCACATGGCCTTGATTCGATACACAAGGAATCCTTACCTTCCTTACCTTTCAACTCGGGAGGTTTAACTTCATTTTCAACTTTCCCCTTTTTGATCAAACAAAATCGTCGATCGTCGGGAAGGTATTGAAGTTGAAGGTCATCGTGCGTTTTGTCGGGAACCTGAAAAGAAGTAATAGAAGAAGAACAAACTTTAAGAGTGTTAGTTGAAAAATCACTTTCTTTTTCTTGCTCATCTTGTTCTCGCATTTCTTTTTCCAACTTCTTTTCTTTTTCAACGCTCTCTTTATTCTCAATCTCGATTTTCTTTTCTTTTTCTTCTTTTTCAGTTTCTTTTTCATTTTCTTCTCTTTCAATTTCTTTTTTTTTTATTTTCTCGAGTTCGTTCCATATTCGCTCGTTTTCTCTCATGATCTTCTCTTGCCTTTCTTTTTTTTTAGTTCTTTTTCTCTTTCTTTCATTACAACAAGAAGAGGATACAAAAGAATCAAAATGAGTAAAATTTTGTTCAAGAGAAGGGATAGCATTCTCATAGGTATCTCGATAAGTTCTTCGAGAACGTTTCTTCAATAGAGACTTTGCTGAAGCAGAAGAGGAATAACTTGTTCCTTCTCGTTCGTCGCCTCGAAAGGATTTGAACTCATGTCTTTCTTCTCTCCGTTTCAAAAATCTTGACGAATATGAATATTGACAAGGGTTTCTTTGCGAATAGTCCTTGGACGTGTATCGCCGTGATGAACTCGACTCTACCCTCCGGCTTGATGAAATCTTTCGGTCGAGGAGGCTTTCCATTTCACTCAATAAGTATTGGAAGTCACCGGCTGAGAATTCGTCTTGAGACATGTTTATTGCGTGGCTTGAGGTTCGGTTTCAAAGTGGGTAACAAGGGATTGATGTTGGGTATAGGGTAGGCTAAACAAAAGAAAGTTTTTTTTTTGTCTCGGATAGGCTAAAATAAAAAAAAAATAGTGGCGTTGGGGTGAAATGATGTGAACTTGAATGATGGAAACTTTTTTTTTTAAATCGGGGGTAGAAATATGAAAGTAAGTTACAAACTTCACACTTCTTTTTTTTTAATCGTGGGTAGAAATATGAAAGTAAGTTACAAACTTCACACTTCTTTTTTTTTTAACTTCGAAATTTTTTTTTGAATTTTTTTTGTATCTTTTTTTTTTTTGAACTTCAAATACAATATATGCTAAATACAATGAAAATAAAATACAACCTTTTTTTTGAATTTTTTTTAACACGATTTTTTTTAAATTTGTTTTTTTTCAACTTATAAACTTATTTCGGTGTTGTCGTGCCCCTCGTTTTGTAGCTCTGATACCAGATGATACGGACCGGCTCGGGGTGAGTCGAAACGTATATGAGTTGCCCAATCATCTACGAGGAGGGAATAAGCCTTTGGAAAATAATTCGAAAAATATAAATGAGTTTGCGGAAGCTTTAAATAAATAAATAGGAGTTGGTTCGATTTGATAAAATAAAAAAATAAAATAAATAAAAATGATAATTGGATGGAGATGGATAAAAGAACTTAAACAAGAATCGATTCAACACTAAAGAGTGCCACCCCGGATTCTATAATGTTTAAGGTGGAAAGATGAAGATAGGTTGATGAACGCCACACCAAAGGGAATTTGGTGATAAGTTCAAACAAGTCGAAGACGCCACAAGCAAGCTTGATAAGTCTAATGAAACTTGTACGAAATTGAAGAGGAGATGAACTCACTCGAATGAACAGAAGTTCATAAAATTTTTTTAAAGTTTGAATTGTGTTAAATGAGAATTACATAGCCTTTTTATAGGCTGAACAAAGGCTAGCCAAATAGTCTTCTAATCTTGCCTCTTAACCCTTAAGTTTTTGAAAGGACACTAGTAACCTTATCCCTTAACCCTTAGGTTTTCGAAAGGGCACCAGCAACCTTGTCCCTTCATGTTCACCAAAAGGCACCTGGCAACTTTGTCTCTTCATGTTCACCAAAAGGCACCTGACAACTTTGTCTCTTCATGTTCACCAAAAGGCATTGGGCTAGTTGAATGCCGAATGAAGCTGAACTAAGCTAACACGACTAAATCAGCTTAAAGAAAGGTGCGAATCAAGCTAATTGAGCATGAAGCTGGGAAGCAGTTTAATATAGAAAAGCCAAGAGATGACCAAGATATGTTGGAGGAGGTAACAATTGTGGGGGAGCCAACTATAGTTGATTTTCCAACATCTTATAGTGCTAACTAATTATACAGACAATGGCTCATCTCAGTTAGTATACTTTGTAAAACACTGGGAATATAAGCAAGCAAATGTCGTTCGTCTTCTTAGAGAAGAACTTGACAATCTAAGTAGGCAATAGGCAAGAATCTGAGCTCAAGAGGATTGAAGTTTGAATATTGAGTTGCTCCATAAATTTAAAAATTGGTGGTGCCCCGGGTGTGCCTGTATCACGTTCCCACGAGGTTCCATCACTACTTGGGAACAAATGACCGAAAAGTTTCTTTTAAAGTATTTTTCGCAAGCTAAAACGGAAAAGTTAAGGAATGATATCTCTTCTTTTGTGCAGATAGATTTAGAAACTCTTTACGATGCATGAGAGAGGTATAAGGACTTATTAAAAAGGTGCCCTCACCATGGGTTACCTCTATGGCTATAGGTTTAAACTTTTTATAACGGTTTGAACCCCTCAGGCAACTAATCGATGCAGTTGCCGTTGGGACTCTGAATAACAAAGCACCTGTAGTGGCTTACAAATTTATCAAAGAGATGTCACTAAAAAATTATCAGTGGCAAGTCAAGAGAATAAAGCCTAATAAAGTAGCCGGTGTTTTCAACCTTGACGCGGTCACCATGTTATCTAACCAGGTAGAGCTTTTAAATAAAAAAATTAATGGTTTTTATGGTTCTACGTAGGTACACCCAATGATGCAGTGCGATACAAATGGATGAGGGGTGAACAACACAGAATATCTATCCTACAACCCTTGCACAGAGAACGAACAAGTCAACTATATAGGTAACAATTCTAGACCTCAAAATAATCCCTATAGTAATACTTATAATGGAGGTTGGACGAAGCACCCAAATTTTTCATGGGGCGGTCAAGGGAATCAAAGACCATAAGCCCCTCCAGGTTTCCAACCACCCTACTAGAAAGAGAAGAAGCCGAACCTTGAAGATATGCTAGCAAAATTTATTTCGGTGTTAGAGACTCATTTTCAGAATATTGAGACAGTATTGAAAAACCAGAAAGCATCAATTCAAGGGCTTGAAAATCAAATTGGACAGCTGGCTAAATTAGTTTCCGAAAGGCAACCAGGTAGTTTGCCTAGTAACACTGAACCTAACCCAAAGAGCATGTGAAGGCAGTTACACTAAGGAATGGGAAGGGTGAGGAAATAAACGAGAATGTGACACTGGTGCTTAAAGAGTATAAACCACCAATCCCATACCCAGCAAAGTTGAAGAAAGACCACATGGATGAACAATTTGGTAAATTTATTGAACTTTTTAAACAATTACATATTAACTTACCTTTTGTTGAAGCTATTTCGCAGATGCCTGCATATGCAAAATTCTTAAAAGAGCTTTTAACAAATAAAAGGAAGTTTGAAGAGCTATCAACTGTGGAACTTAACGAGGAATGTTCAGCTATTCTCCAAAATAAGCTACCAACCAAATTGAAAGATCCAGGAAGTTTCACTATCCTCTGTTTAATTGGTAGTTTAAATATTGAGAAAGCATTACCTGATTTAGGTGCCAGCATTAATTTGATGCCTTATAAAATGTTCAAGCAGCTTGGTCTTGGGGAACCAAAACCCACTAAGATGAGTATCCAATTAGTTGATAGACCTGTTAAATATCCTAGGGGAATTATTGAAGATGTTTTGGTAAAAGCTAATAAATTCATGTTCCCTGTTGATTTTTTTGTGCTTAACATGGATGAGGACATTGAGGTGCCTTTAATTTTAGGTCACCCATTTTTAGCTACTGCTAGGGCTGCTATTGATGTAGGTGATGGTAAACTTGTGCTTAGGATAGGTGACGAGGAAATTATTTTTAAGATTTATGATGCTATGCGATAATCTAGAGAGCAAGATTATTCTTATTATTTTATTGACTCTATTAATCATTCTATTCAAGATTCTTTTCAGGAAATCATACATAAAGACACGTTGGAACTGTGTCTTGTCTAAGGTGAGGAGGCAGATGATGATACCACTAAGATAGGAGAGATAAAAATTGAGTTAAACTCTAATAAGTCTTTCCTAAGACAAAAGAGGTATGAGGGGATTGAAACAAATGACGAACTAAAACAAAAACCCTCTATTGAAGAACCTGCCAAATTGAAATTGAAACAGTTACCAAACCACTTAGAGTATGCGTCCTTAGGAGATAATTCTACACTACCAGTAATTATTGCTTCAGACTTGGGACCCAATGAGAAAGATGAGCTACTACAAGTACTAAAGGAGCATAAAAAAGCCATAGCTTGGAAGATTTCTGACATTAAAAGGATCAACCTATCGTTTTGCACCCACAAAATTTTAATGGAAGATAAATATAAACCGTGTGTACAAGCTCAAAGACGATTAAATCCCAACATGAAGGAAGTTATTAAAGATGAGGTAATTAAGCTTCTAGATGCTGGAGTTATTTATCCTATTTCTGACAGTACTTGGGTGAGTCCTGTGCAGGTTGTTCCAAAGAAGAGAGGCATGACTGTTGTAGCCAACGAGAAGAATGAATTGATTCCAACAAGAACAGTCATAGGTTGGAGAGTTTGCATTGACTATAGAAAGTTGAACGATAACACGAGAAAAGATCACTTTCCCTTACCATTCATTGATAAGATGTTAGAAAGATTATCCGAGCATATGTACTATTGCTTCCTAGACGGGCTCTCTGACTACTTCCAAATTCCAATAGCTCTTAAGGATCAAGAAAAGACAACATTTACATGTCCATATGGTACATTTACTTATCGTAGAATGCCTTTTGGATTATGTAATGCTCCTGCTACTTTTCAGCGCTATATGCTAGCCATCTTTGATGAACTTGTGGAAGATATTATGGAGGTATTTATGGACGACTTCTCGGTATTCGGTAATTCTTTCCACCTTTTACTTAAAAATTTAAAACAAGTTCTGATGATATGTGAGGAGACGAACCTTTTGCTTAATTGGGAAAAGTGTCACTTCATGGTTCGAGAAGGGATTGTGTTAGGTCACAAAATTTTTAGTAAGGGGATTGAGGTTGATAAAGAAAAAATTGAAACCATAAAAAAATTACCTCCTCCTAGTTCAGTTAAGGTTATTAAAAGCTTTTTAGGACATGCTGGATTTTACAAAAGATTTATTAAAGATTTTTCTAAAATAGCTAAGCCTTTAACGAAACTACTAGAAAAAGATATGCCTTTCAATTTTAATCAGGAATGTTTAGAAGCATTTGATACCCTCAAAGATAAATTAATCAATGCTCCAATTATAATTGCACCTGATTAGAATTTTTCCTTTGAACTAATGTGTGATGCGAGCGATTTTGTAATAGGTGCAGTTCTGGGACAGCGAAGATGATAAACCGTAAAAGTAACATATTTTAATCCCATATTTAGTATGCTTTTGGATGATTTATCCTCTGTTTTATATAAAAAGGTGCTCTTAATACTTTCTTTTCATGTCTTATACCCAGGAAAGCACCCGAGGATAAAAAGAATGAGAAACGGGCCCAACACGAAGTAAATGGGCCATATCACGAAATCGAAACGGCCTGGGCCCAAGACCACACGGTCGTGCCTCACCAAGCATCTAGAACGTGGCCTAACCCCGACTTGCACAGCTGTGTCTCATTAAAAGTTTGAATAAGGCCTGGCCACTATTCACACGGGCGTGTGCCATGGCCGTGTCCCTGTCACTGGGAAGAGCAATTTCATTCGGGAAAAGATACTTAGAGGCAAAGAAACACATTCCAAAGCCTATTCAAACACCCTATTAGGAATTCTATTTAAATTAGGATACTTAGGGGCTAAGTAAGGCATCTCAAAGTCTATATAAACACCTAAGGGGGCAACTTGAAAGGGGAGTTCGGCAGAAGCCGAAACCGGCGTCGAGCTAGGCCAAGGAGCCAAGTCGGAAAGTTCAGAATTGTGGGAATCGCTCGAAGTTAGCTAGTTGATCCATCCCAAGAAGCTGAAATTATACTCAAGACAGCGGAACTCTCCTTCAATTCCTTCAGGGAGTTTTAGGAATTTCTTATGTTTTGTTTTATCTTTTCTCTTGAGATGTTTTCTTTATTCACTATGAACTAAACCCCTTAAATACCTGAAGGGGATGAAACCTAGATGAGTCTTGTTATTTTATTTTTTGAATTATATGATAACTACTTAGTTTGTTCTTAATTATGCATGCTTAATCCAAATCTGATGTGCTTAGGTGGAGGAGGAATAGACCCTGCTTAAGAGTAGATCTAGCATAATTAAGCGGCATTGATCGAACGCCTAGAGATAGGGTTACGAGATTTTTTCAGATTAGGGTGAAACCTAATATGGGAATCCACAGATTGATTTACTGCTATTCTAGGGGGTTATTATAAGAGAACGAGAGTTCCACTAATTAACCTAGGGTTAGATGTTATTCGCCTCGAGAGAGGGTTTAATATACCTTAGGGAGTCTCACGGATCAAGCTAAGTAAATAAATCATATGATTCTGGGTTGGATAACAAGTGAAGTCTAGGTGGATTCTTCTTGAGGGTATCGTCGTGATCAATTGAGTTTTCTTCAAGATTATTTCCCAATTCATTCCTTTTGTCTTTGTGTCCTTAGCTTAGTCGTCGTTAATTTAGATTAAAACAACTTCACTTTATTTCGGGCTAAATAATAAAAAGAAAGTTAGTATTAATACTTTTAGTTCCTTTGGGTTCGACAATCCAGTCTTGCCTAAGCTATACTACTGTTCGATTGATACACTTGCCTTTAATCATTGTCAGAGTTAATTTTTAGGTTCGATCATTCTCTTTTATAAATTTTAAAGCTCTGATTTCAGCGATCAAGTTTTTGGCGCCGTTTCCGGGGAACTAAACTATTAAGAAAGCTCTATTTTTATTTCTTTAGCCATTTTTTTATTATTGCAATTTATTTTAATTATTATTTTTTATTTCTGCTAATTTTTCCTTTATTTTGCTTTTGGCAGATAATTTTACTCTATAGAGAAGATGGCACTGAATAATTATTAGTGGCAAGTCATGAGGACAATTCCTACTAAAGCAGCCAGTGCTTTCGACCTCAACATGTTCGCCAGGTTATCTACCCAGCTAGAGATGATGAATAAAAAGATCGATGGTTTGTGTAGACTCTTGCAGGTACACCCAGTAATGCAATATGACTCGAATCCAGGAGGCGTGGTGAATCCTGAGTACCCACCCTACGGATATGGCATGGAGAACGAAAAAGTCCACTATATGGGTAACTACTCTAGACCTCAAAATAATTTTTATAATGACACTTATAATGCAGGTTGGAGGTACCAACCCAATTTCTCGTGGAATGATCAAAGTAGCCAAAGACAGGAACTTCCTCCAAATTTTCAACAACCACCACACCAATAGAAAGATAAGTCCATCCTTGAAGAGATGCTGGCAAAATTCATAGCAAACACAGAAACACGTTGCAAAAATATAGAAACAAAACAAGAAGCATCGATTCAAGGGATCGAGGATCAGTTAGGTCAGCCTGCTAAGCTGATCTTAGAACAACTACAAGAAAGCTTGCCAAGCTACACTGAAACAAACCAACGAACATCGATTAAAGAGATCAAGAGCCAAGTTAGGAAAATCACTAAGGCAGTCACACAACTTGCAAAGTTAATGTTCGAACGACCGCAAGGACATCTATCAAACAACACGGAGATTAACCCAAAAGAGCATGTAATATCCCGAAATAGGGGTTGCGAGTTTGGTAAATAACTCGAGTGTTAGTAGGCCTCAAGAGTGGTTTGATGTGTTTTTGGAGTTCCTAAAACTCCCGGAATAAAATGGGACATTTTTGAAAATTTTGAAAATTTGAGGATAAAAGTGGAATTTGGTGAGAAGGCCTTAAGTAAAAAAATTTTGTAAGGTTTGGACATGAAAGTCCAAGTAGCGAAGTGGCTTCCGTGTGCCACTTAAGGGTCAGCGCCAAAATGGGTCAGGGGTTCGAGTGGCATGGGGCGCATAGCATTTTATTTTGCAAGTATGCGCTACATTGAGGAAGGCTTTAAAAGAAAATCGAGATGGTTCTTAACACAAAAGCAATACCAGGCGAGATGGCAAGGACGTTAGCAGCTCGCGGGAGGCCTTTGCAAGGACTCGAGTTCGAGTCCTGAAGGCAACGATTGCGTTTTGTTTTGTTCTTTTGGAACCAGCAAGGGACGCCTGCGAGTGAGGGTTTAAAAGGAAAATGCGATGCAATTCTATCATGAAATTCAAAGTGGCCGAGTGGTTAAGGACTTTGCTGGGGAGTGGTGACTAGGAGGACTCGCGTTCGAGTCCTGGAATTCGCACTTGAAGCACTCCATTTTTCCTTTTAGCGCTAAAGAGAAAGGAGCCAAGGCAAGGATAGTTTAAAAGAAATTCGCAATGAGTTATGGCATGAAAGTTTCAGTAGCGGAAATGGCCGGGCGCTTGGGCATGTTGCTTCAGGTCTCGAGTTCGAGACTTTGAAGGCACACTTGGTCCCTTTTATTTTTACACCGACGTGGAAGGCCTTGCATGGCCCATGCTGCGCATGCATTTTTTGGAATAGGCATACACGCATGCTTGTGGGTGCTGCCCCATGTTGTTGCATTTTATTGTTTATTATTTTATTAAATGATGGTTATTATTTTATTGTATAGAAAATGGTGTGGTATGGGTAAGGTGATGGAATAAGGATTTAATAATTTTTATTGCTATTTGATGTTTGAAATTTTTGAATGAATATGGGAAAAAGAAAGAAGAGTTGGCAGCCTTGTGGTTGACAAGGATGCATGGCCGATTTCCTTATTGCTTTTTGGGGAGTTTGGCCAAATTTGATGCTTAGAAATTTCTCTTCTATCCTTTGAGTGTTGGCCGAAAGAATAAGGAAAGAAATGGAACTTGATCGGCTTTGGTTTTGAGGAAGGAGCATGGCCGAAATGTCTCCCTTTCTTGCCATTTTGTTTAACTAATTTTGGGAGGATTGAAAGGGCTTGTATTTTCGGTTTATGCTTGGTGCTAGCTAAATATCCTCCTTCAAAACCTTTCTTCTTCATCCTTGTGTTTTACCAAATTTGTATTTGAGTTTCATTTGACAAAAGCCGAAAGTTAAACCCTTTTATGCATTATTTTTCTTCTTCTACCACTTCTTCTCCTTTCTTTTACCTTGATTAAATAAAAGCTCTCTTGAGGTTGCCATTACCGTATAGTAACTCCACTTTGAGGAGCTATGGCCGAATCCTTGTTTTGAAGGTGCTATTGACTACGTGTTTCTTTTGCATGGGTCAGCCTTAAGCGGTATTAAAGGAACTCCCGAGATTTTGAACTATAAGGTAAGCACGAAGGTAGTCTCGGCAAAAAAAAAAGGGGCCATGTTTGAAGTATTCTTGTGTTGACCGATCCTAATAAATTGTTAGTAGAGTTGCTGTCAACACCAAAAGTAATTAATCATTTTCGGATCCTTTAGCAAAGACTTGTGGTTGTTAACTTTCGGCCATAAGCTATATCTTTGGGTTTTGTAATAACCTAATGTTGAGTTGTCTTTAGGGATGGCCGAACATGTATTAAGCCATATTGATGTGTTCTTTTTGTGTGTAGTTAGTGTTGAGGAGCATCAAAGGAATCTTTCGGGAGTTGATGTGCTCAAAGGACTTTGTTGAGCAAAGTAAATGGAAATTTTGATATCTTTGAGAGCTAATCGACAGAAACCAGTGGTGTTTCGGGATCGAAATAAGCTAGGTATATGACTCTTGGTATTCGGCCTAAGGCCATGTTTTTGGTACTAAGTGTGACTGATTTCGGTTATGTGTTCTAGGAGCAAATCGATAGAAATAACAAAAGCTTTCGGGATTTTAGTTGCTGTTAGATTCGATAAATCAGAATCTCGCTATAATCAGGTGTGTAGTTATCGCACTGTACTCCTGTTTGTAAATTTTGTAAGTGATGCATGTATTACTTTTACGTAAATGTCACGAGTTGTGCTCGTTAAATAAATAAAGGCTAAAAATACGGATACTAAGGTAAGTGATCGAATAATCGATTAGTAGTTTGGTACTAATCTTTCCGTGATTTGTGGTAATAAATGTTTATCGATGAATGTAAAATAAAGTTATGACATGTTATGTATATCGTTTTGAGTAATATGTGACCATGGTATAAAATATATATTTGTTTCAGATATAAAATGTTGCTATGGTACATATAAGTACGCATGAGACTTGTGATGTGACTATTGAAGAAAAAGGGTGTACACTATGTGAGTGGTCTAATCCGAACCTCGTGCTGCATTCGTGCTTGATGATTTGTGAATTGAAAGATATGTGGGATCCCTATGGGATCGGTGGCTTAGCCACGACCTTAAGAAATAATGTGCAAAAGAAAGATATGTGGATCACTTGTGGATTGGACTTCGAAATTGTATATTGAAATCGCATTTTATAATAGTGTGTTTTCATAATCGCACATTTATAATTGTATGTTATATATATATGGATATGGGCCAAGCCCATATGTGAGGACTTGCGTATTAACTATGCACTGAGTCTTGGTGACTCACTCTATTTTTATTAAACCTTTCAGGTGGCGCGTAAAGCTAAGACCGGGTCGAAGAGGATACAAAGGTGGCCATGAGGAAATGGACTTTTATGAAAAGGGACGGTTTATTTGATTAATTAAATAATGATATTTTTCGTATTTTGATTAAGCGTGTATTGTAATAAGGCCCACTAAAGTGTTTCCGTTCATTTGTTAAGTATTGTTACTATTATGCGCTATTATGGAAGGATAATTAAAGATTGATTTCAAGTGGTTTTATTTTCTCAATAAAGCTTGAAACCGATATGTTTATAACAAACTCCGATATTTACTTAGAATTTTATAATTCACGAAAATGTTTTATTAAAGGAAATAAATTTTAAACGGTTTACTTCTTAAGTAAGATGTCTTTCGAAAGTGTCCCGCAGTGACATTCCAAATTCGGTCGGATTAAATGGGCCGGGTTTGGGGTGTTACATTTTGGTATCAGAGCATGGTTCAAAACTCGGCTTTGAGGTTTTGGGCCCGAAAATAGTTTTAGAAAGTGGGCTTTTCAAAATGTGAACTTCTATTTTGGGCTTGTTCTGGCATGGCACCTGTACCTCCGACCCGAAGTCCACCTGGTAAGTACCTCTGACTATTGAGGTATAGTGAATATATAAATTGTATGGGCATAATTGGGCTTGTAGATTAGAAAATTTGGGCTATCGAACCCTAAGACTAGTCTACTCAAAAACAAGTGCATAAGATTTGAGGACTGAAATGACCGTAGAGGTATAGTGAATGAATGTGTCCCTGCTTATGAACGTGTATGTGATTCTCTGAATAAGAAGTAGCGAACTTGAACCGAACCTATGTGTGATCGAAAGAACCACTTCTAAATACTTTATTCCATAAAATTGTTTGCGAATAATCAGTGGAACAAATTTCTAATGCATAAAATTTTTAAGTCAGATTGTGCGATAAGAGATGAGTTCTAGATGACGTGGTCGAGGTAAAATGGCCATATCGGAACTCGTTAGATCGGGTTAAGAGTTTGATATGAGGTATCACCTCTACCACCAACTTTTGATAATGAGTAGCAAGATCAGACGAGGAATAATGCTGTATCGCGGACCGTGCTGCGAGTTTTAGAGATGGTGACTGGAGAGGGAGAAATATGAGAGCTTGAAAATTTGTTTCCGAACAACTTTGATGCTAATGGAGTGGATTTATTCTGTGATGTATCAGGAGTGGTACTCAGTACGGCTGGATATTGGTTGGAAGCAACCAAGTGAGTTATGGATGAGCTCGATTTGAGCCCTGAGGAAAAAGTGAAAGGAATGGTGATGCTACTTCGCAACAGGGCGTATCAATGGTGGCTCACAGTTCAAGATAGTGTCACGACTGAGGACTTCACTTGGGAGTATGTCAAGACAGCATACCAAAAGAAATATGTCGATATTTACTACATTGATGCTCCGAGGAATGTGTTTTTGGGACTAGTTCAATGGAACGAGTCCATGGCAAAATACGAGACTGAATTTCTAAGGTTAAGCCGATTTAATCGAGGAATAGTGGCTACAAAACATGAACGATGTGTCCGGTTTAAGGACGGATTAAAGAGTGGTCTGAGACTGTTAATAGTTCCTCAACAGGAACGGGAATTTGTTGTGTTAGTCGAAAAAAGCTAAGATAGCTGAAAAGATTAAGAACTCGATGAGACAAAACTGAGATAAGGATATGAACCGTGATAGAGAAATTATGAATTGTCTAAATTATCTGAGGGTCTTCGAAAAAGACCGAAGGTTGAAAGTTTTGCTCATGTGATTAAGCCAGCTATGAGAAACCGGGACCGTCCGTGTGCTCAATGTGGAAAATATCGTGTCGGTGAGTATTGGAACCAGAAATTTAGAATGTTTTAAGTATAAGTCTATAAGTAATTGAATATTATTAAGGTTAGTTGTAACCTTGTATACATGATGGAATTCTGGTTATAAATATAGTGAAAGCCGACTGTGGATAGACTTTCTATCACGAAATGTTATTGAAGTGATCAGTACAAGTGATATGTGGATTGACTTTCTATCATGAAATATTATTGAGGTGATAAATACAAGTGATGTGAAACATATGGTTTATAATTCTGGTCAGCTTGTAATGTGATTCAGATGTTGATAATATTATATTTCGGGCTTTGATGCCTAGCAGGCTTTGTGCCGGTGTATATTTCGGGCTTTGATGCCTAGCGAGCTTTGTAAAATGCAGTGTATATTTCGGCTTTGATGCCTAGCAGGCTTTGTGCCGGTGTATATTTCGGGCTTTGATGCCTAGCAGGCTTTGTACCGGTGTATATTTCGGGCTTTGATGCCTAGCAGGCTTTGTGCCGGTGTATATTTTAGGCTTTGATGCCTAGCAGGCCTTGTACCGGTGTGTATTTCAGGTTTCGATGCCTAACCGGCTTAATGCCGATGATGGGCTATAATAGAAAATTCATGAATCACATACAAGATGGAACATGTTTGTTACCACAAGCTGAATGCTCGCGTAAGCACAAGTCTTTCCATTTGCAAGGAATAAGGAAACTTAGTATGTTCCCATTTGAATTAAGTAAGATATGATATAGTTCAAGCTTCGGTAGGACTTTTAATATGTGCAATTGATCTTACCATTGATGTGTATGATATCCGTAAGGGAATTTAAGCTTAAATGTGCTTGTGAAGAAGTGGCCAAAAGTGAAAATGCTAAATGTGAAAAAGTTTGAAATGTGTTTGCATATGTGTACATCTGAGTATATGTGATCGATATATGGTGAATTGAAATGTGCGGATGTTCGTTAATAAGTAATTTCGAGGACATTTTAAAGCCTTCCTTAATGTAGCGCATACTTGCAAAATAAAATGCTATGCGCCCCATGCCACTCGAACCCCTGACCCATTTTGGCGCTGACCCTTAAGTGGCACACGGAAGCCACTTCGCTACTTGGACTTTCATGTCCAAACCTTACAAAATTTTTACTTAAGGCCTTCCTCAGCCAAATTCCACTTGTGATGTGACTATTGAAGAATAAGGGTGTACACTATATGAGTGGTCTAATCCGAACCTCGTGTTGCATTCGTGCTTGATGATTTGTGAATTGAAAGATATGTGGCATCCCTATGGGATCAGTGGCTTAGCCACGACCTTAAGAAATAATGTGCAAAAAAAAGATATGTGGATCACTTGTAGATTGGACTTCAAAATTGTATATTGAAATCGCATTTTATAATAGTGTGTTTTCATAATCGCATATTTATAATTGTATGTTATATATATGTATATGAATTGTATGGATATGGGCCAAGCCCATATGTGAGGACTTGCGTATTAACTATGCACTGAGTCTTGGTGACTCACTCTATTTTTATTAAACCTTTCAAGTGGCGCGTAAAGCTTGGACCGGGTCGGAGAGGATACAAAGGTGGCCATGAGGAAATGGACTTTTATGAAAAGGGACGGTTTATTTGATTAATTAAATAATGATATTTTTCGTATTTTGATTAAGCGTGTATTGTAATAAGGCCCACTAAAGTGTTTCCGTTCATTTGTTAAGTATTGTTACTATTATGCCCTATTATGGAAGGATAATTAAAGATTGATTTCAAGTGGTTTTATTTTCTCAATAAAGCTTGAAACCGATATGTTTATAACAAACTCCGATTTTTACTTAGAATTTTATAATTCACGAAAATGTTTTATTAAAGGAAATAAATTTTAAACGGTTTACTTCTTAAGTAAGATGTCTTTCGAAAGTGTCCCGCAGTGACATTCCAAATTCGGTCAGATTAAATGGGCCGGGTTTGGGGTGTTACAGAACAAATTCAAGCCGTACAAGCTTACAATAGTGAAAGGTTAGTGGAATCTGACCCAATGCAAGAACCTGTGGTAAGTGAAGGTAAGGTTGAGGTGAGCCATGAATTACCAAAATCGACAATTATAGAGTACAAACCTCATATACAACATTCTGAAGCAATGAAGAAGGACAACATAGAGGAACAGTTTGGTAAGTTTCTTAAACTTTTAAAGAAGTTACATATTAACTTACCGTTTCACAAAGCTCTTTCGCAGATACCCGATTATAGAAATTTTTTAAAAGGGCTGTTGACAAACAAACGGAAACTAGACGAGGCATCGTATATGGAGCTAAACGCAATGTGCTCAACAATTCTACAAAATAAACTAGCACGGAAATTAAAAGATCCAGGGAGTTTTACAATTCCATGTTTAATTGGTAGTTTATCTATTGATAATGCTTTAGCTGATTTAGAGGCAAGCGTCAATGTTATGTCTTATAAAATGTTTAAACAACTAGGTCTAGGGAAACGCCGGTAAACTAGGATGAGCATTCAATTAACTGATAAAACTATCAGAATTCCTAGGGGTATAATAGAAAATGTTCTAATCAAAATTGATAAATTCGTATTCCCAGTAGACTTTGTCGTTTTAGACATGGATGATGATAATTCGATTCTTTTAATTTTAGGAAGACCCTTTCTAGCAAATGCCAAGACTAAAATTGATGTTGGTACAGGAGACCTCATTCTTCGTATAGGTGACGAACCAATCAGTCTACAAGCTCTTGACTCGGCCAGAACATCAACTGATGAAGGTGAGAAAGTAAATTCAGTTGATAACAAATTTGTTCAACTTTTATCATAGGAAACACCATGAAGCCAAAAAACTGAGCCGAATCATAGACCTCATGCCAATAAAGAAGAATTATATGAGGAACGAAGCCTTAAGGTTGACAAACTAGAAGAGTGGAAGACACACTTTAAAGAGAAACCAAAATCGCACGAAGAAAAACCGAAGGAACCCCCAGACAAGCCGATAGGAACAACAAATCACTTCAAAATAGGGGATCAAGTATTGTTGAATAAGGAAAACCCTCGAATCACCAATTCAGACCTCAAGGCAAATGAAGAAATCATTTTTGAGGTACTTAATGTCTTCCTATACGGCACAGTTGAGGTAAGCAATCCTAAATCCATCACTTGTGAGGTAAACATTACTCGACTTAAACTCTATATCCATAACCGAATTGATCGCATAAGAAAGGATTTTCACCTCCTCAAACCACCATAACCATACGAATGAGAGGTAAAGTCTAGCTTAAGACTATAAACGAGCGCTTCTCGGGAGGCAACCCGAGCACTAACCCCATTTTTACATTTTTATTTTTCATTTTCATTCTTTTCTTTTATTTTCCCTTTTAGCACCTAACCATAAACTAACCAAAGTGCAGATTTCCATACCACACGACCTTGCACACAGCCGTGGCCGTGGCCGTGTGGCCACCACAGGAAGGTATAAGGGAGGGGGCAACCACCAGATCCATAATTTTTATTTAACCCTCTTCTCCATTTTTCTTTTCCGGTTGTTTTTCTTCTTTCATTTTCCATTATTTACTTTTATTTTTATTTTTTATTTTTTTTCTTATTCTTTATGACATTTAGATTTAGCTTAGGACGGAATAAAATTTGACCAGCTGCTTCGAGGATTCAATTTCAAACTCTTCAAGGCGCTACCCCACATTCACCTCCAACGCATTTTCCACCTCCTCCAAGGATCTCATCCATAATTCAGGAAGTTTCACTTCTCTCCCTATCTTATGATTTTATGATTATTTTGATGTTATCTATCTTTGTACATTGAGGGCAATGTACATCTTAAGTGTGGGGGTTAACTATAGTATTATTTGAAAATTCCTGAATTATGCCTAGTTCTTAAGTAATTTCCTCATATTACTAATTAGGATGAAATTTCTGATGATTTATGATTTTTATTGATGTGTTTTAGAGTAAGTCATTGATAATTGTGCATTGATGATTGAATTTGAAGAATACTAGAGAATCAAGCATGATAAGTCTATTTTTCAAAATTAAAATTTTTAGGTTGTTAACCTGAATTTGAACGTTATCTTGAAGTTTGAAATTTACAAGGTTTATATCAAAACACCCATAATTTTTGTGAGATTTGAGCCTTATAGAGTAGACATTCTTTTTCATACTCATTTTATTGATTACGATTGTGTCAACTATGAACTGTGATTCTAGAACTTGCCTTGATTATACATGTCAAGACCACATCTATGATTTGATATACCGAGATGATAAAGGCAATTAGGTTTTAACCCACTTACTCCACTAAAAAGCCTACCTTCACAATTAACCCCTAGTGAACCCCGTTGATCCTAACAATCCTTTTTATTGACTCACCCACTAATTTTAACCCAAAAACCCTTTTGTACTTGTTATCACCATTTTTTTAACTGCCCTTTTTGTCGAGAATTGACTTTGAATAGTTTCCTAACTATGTGCTATATTTCAATTGTAAAAGTTCTTTCTTAATAGTTTATTCTTAAAAAAAACAAAGTATATTCATTATTAGTTCAATGTTAAAAGAGCTTATGCATGTAAATTTCAAAATTTTGAAGAAAAGCTCGTATTATTAGTTTTCAATTAATGTAATTATTTAAGATTAGTTCATTTTTCTAGTTAGGTAATTTATCAATTCAATCTCGATTCTAACCCTCTAATTCAGCCTTTATCTACACCTTTAACCCTAGCCCCGTTACATGTAACATCCCCAAACCCGGCCCATTCACTACGACCGAATCTGGTTATGTTATTGCTGAAAGGCGGTTGAAAAATCTTTTTGTGTATTTTATTCATGCAGAAATCTTGGGCATGATTGTTTGAAACCTCCTATTTCATTTTGAAATCCAGTAATTTTGAAAACCAAGTCAGATATGTGAGTAAATCAAATTCATCTTACTTAGAACTCAAGTAATTTCTTTTGTTGTGAAAAAAAAACATTTTTGAGTTAATAAGCATTTAAAATAATAGAACCATAATTAAAGTAATACCAAAATAATAAATGGCCTTTATTACAACCCAATAATTCAAATAAAGTACTTATATCAAAACCAAGCATAAAATATTAAATCATCATCTTCGGGCATGGGCCACCTTGTCCTCCCCGATCCCGGTCCACTTTATGCACTACCTGAAATGGTTAAAGGAAAAAGGTGAGTCACCAAGACTCAGTGTGCCACCCTTTTTCCCGAATTAGCAGAATATCATATACAAACATAATCATGCTCATCATGCATCCAATTAATATGCACCCAACCCTAACCATCCATACACCTTTTCTACCCCGTGTGGTACCAAACCACTTGGTGGTGCCAAACCACCGGTGACATATAGTCACAATGTGTTACCAAAACACTGTGTCCCAAAGACACGATATCCGTCAATGTGGTGCCAAACCACCGGTGTCCCAAAGACACGTTTGTGATACCAAATCACCGTGACCAAGTCACAAATCCGATGATGGGGCCAACCCATCGTGTGATACCAAATCACTAGCGACAATCCCGTATCTCATAAGTGGGGCCAACCCACGGTGGTGTTAACCACAGGGACGAGTCGCAATGAGGTGCCAAACCTCTGGTGTCCCAAAGACACAAATGTGGTACCAAACCACTGGTGACCGTAGTCACAATAATCAAGTGATGGGGCCAACCCATCGTGTGATACCAAATCACCGGCGCTAATCCTCAATACCGCCTTGTGGGGCCAACCCAATCGTGGTGCGAAACCACGGGGGCGAGGCCGAGGTGCCAAACCTCCGAGGTGCCAAACCTCTGGTGACCCAAAGTCACAAAGTTGTGTTACTAAAACACTGGGTGCTCGTCAAGACAAAATATCACCGCCCCTCCACTGCATACAACCCACATAAACAATGATATGCATTTTAATAGACATATACCCACATGCTTGATTAGTCACATACATATTATTTATCAACCATCCCGTATCATAGCACACGTAACATATACATCATGCTTACCAAAAGCATCATAACAGAGGACTTACTCGACCCGTGTGCCTATACCATAATGGTATTCAATCCACCTTCCATGGATCCCAACACACACAACATATAGATACAAAATGATAAGTGTAAATGTGCACACAATATAATAAGCACTTAAAATAGTAGAAGAGTGAGTGTGCGTACACACCAAAAACTTAACCAAAGAATCAAACTAAGACCCTTGATCCTCTTGCTCCTAAAACAATCGGCCAACCAAGCATTAGTACTCATACCATTCGGCTATAACCATCTAAAACCAAAGGGGTTATCGATTAACCCTTACCTCACGATTGATTTGGTTTCTTACCAAATCCCGAACCACAATGGTTCCTCCTATGATAATCGGCCACCACCTTAAAAGAAGAACTATTAATCCTTGGTCACCCTTGACTAAATTGAACTAAACAAATAAACCAAATGATAATAGAACCACTCACTTACCACAAATTTACTAAACAATCAATGAGAAGAAAATGGCCCCTCCCCGCTTGCTTTCCACAATCCGATTGTCCTACAATAAGATCGGTTAAAACACAAGAACTAGCACCTTTCCACCAAGAACCAAAATTGGCACTAACCACAGTGAATGTTAACAGAGAACCGAAAAGAAAAACAACCATTCAAAGACTTACCTCCTTCAAAACTCTGTTAGAACCAAAACTAGAGGACTACCTCGGTGAAGATTCGGCCAACACTTCAAAAGGAAGATAAGGGAAATCGGCTTTAGATATCTAATACTCTAGAGTTCGGTTTTGAGTGAGAAAAGAGTGAAAGAAAAATATGAATGGGTAGAGTTTCGCTAGAAGGTTTAAGGAAGAATAATGAGAGTTCGAGAGAACAAAATAATATGGTTTCTACTCAATGGCAATGGAGAAAATGAGTGAAGAATCCTTAACACAAATGAACACAAAAGAAGAAATGGAGAAGAAAGCTTTGAGAAGAGACCTTCTGGCTATAAGGTTCTATTTTGAAGGAGGGATATGAAAATGGAATGCTAGGTTCACTTGCCCAAATGAACCAAAAAGAAAAACAATCGGGGAAGAGGCCATTCGGCTATCAAAGAGTATTGAAAGAAACACCCAAGCAAAATTTTGCAAAATGCTAGAAACAAAAGTGACCGAAAATGCTCCAATTGACTGTAAAATCGGCACAAGCTTCCCCTAGAAGACTCCAAATTCACACCACCTACAAAGGCTCTCGCCACTTAATTCAAAATAATTTGAATTAACAACTCCTATATTTCCTCAAAGATCAACCATAAAAAATAATAATACCATACTATCTAAAATAATAAAAACAACACCCACCCAAATTAAATTCTAATTCAAAATAATACTTAAGCTTATCCTTATCATCTAATTTTAATCTACATGTGCCGTCCACCTCAATTTGCTGCCCAAAAAGAATAAAATAAAACTAAAACTCCAAATGCCACTCTCTGTGTTCGAACTCGAACCAAACCACTGCAAGTCCTCACCCCAACGCCTGAGCCACTCGGCCACCACCTTGATTTTATGACAAAACCCCCATCATTTAATCTTAACCCTTCTTACTCCAAATTTCTAGCCGCACACCAAAATAAACGCCAAAAGCCGCTCCAGCGCTCGAACTTGCGCCTCCCGCCCTCCAACTCCTATGTGCCGCACGAGAACCACCAGGCAAGTCGCTTGCAGCCAAGTACACGCCCCAAAATATTTTAAGGCCTTCTACCTTGCAACGCCATAATCCAAAAATTAAAACCCAATCACGCTTTCTTCTTGATCGAACCCAAGACCTCACAGCGCTACCTCCAATTCTAAGTCACAAGACACACCACCTTGCCAAAGCCTTGCTTATGCCATAAATCACCGAAAATAATTCTTAAGGTCTCCTTGGCCCGCTTCCTTTTCACACTAAAATCCAAAATTTTCCAAACCCTTCCCCCTTTCATCCAAACATTTCTAAAACCCCTAAAACTCATCCAAGCACTCCCAAAAACCTACTAACACTTGATTTAAACCCAATCCGCACAGCCCCTGAACCCGGGTGTTACAATTCTACCCTCCTTAAAAATAATTTCGTCCTCGAAATTACTTGGCTAGACTAACGGTCCATAGACTAATTCCCACACTACGCTATCGCTGCGCACTCTGATCTCCAAGAACTAGCATCTTTCTAGGCATACTTTCTAAGTCTATACCACAAGTTCTTAAATACTTACTAGCAACAACAAACAAGCAGTCACCAAAACGAACAACGCAACAAAGAATATCCAACCAAAAGAAGCTTACCCGCTGACACATCCGGCACATCATTATCCTTCTTCCGACGAACCAAAGCTTCACGACCTCGACCGAAACCATTCCCTCCATGGTTCGGACCACGACCTCTCGGCGCTTGCTGACCATCTCTGCCAGGCTGCGCAAAGCCTTGACCCACTGTCCGAGTCCTTTTTGGATCCAGGGGACAATGCTTTACCAGATGAGACTTGGACTGACATCTGAAACATTCTCGAACTCGATTCCAGCACTTGCCCACGTGATACCTTCCGCACTGAGCACACGGACGATCTGGATTCCCAGCAACTGACTTAGAAACATGAGCAGATGCCTCGACCCTCGGTCTTTTCTGAGACCCCTCAAACGATTCTGGCGATCCCAAGCTCCTCTCATCACGGTTCCTTCCTCTACCTCCATTCCGCCTCTCAGCCCTTTTAACATCCTCAGCTATCGGAGCTTCTTCCACGAAGATGGCGATACCACTGATCACATTGGCTCCTGCCACTTGCTCGAGTACCCGCAGCATAGCTTGCGATCATCGAGTCGCCTCTCCTCTGTCGATCCTCGCTGCTCGCTTTAACACCGGTGACGGCGGCACATTGCTCTCTGACCCAACCGGTACCGATGCTGCCATCCTGCCTCTACCGCGTCCACGAGAAATACGACCACGCCCCCTAGAACTCATATCTAGCGCCTCGATTTAATCAGATTAAAAATTTTATGCATTAGAAATTTGGGTTCCACTGTTTACCACGGCAAATTTTATGCAAAGAAGTTTCCGAGAGTAGTTCTTTCGATCAATCAAAGTTTCCTTCCTACCCAGGGGTAATTTCATCATTTTTCCTAAAAGAGTATATCGGCCGTAACTCAGGGTAAATTTTGAAAATTTTGTTTTTCCAACAAAGTATGTTGCCAAAAAAAAAAATTTCAGAAAGCAGGGCTATTTTTGTAGTTTTGGAAATCAGGGCATTTTCGTAAATTCTCCAAATCAGGATATCACAACATTTCACAAAATATGTTTTTTTTATATTTAGTAAAACAGGAATATTTAGTAAAAGTCGAGTGAAATCTGAAAATTTAACGACCCAAGGGTGTTTTGGTAATTTTGTCAATCCAGGGTATTTTCGTAAATTTTTTTTTTTTTACAAACCAAGATATCTTAATATTTAAAAACTTGAGATTTTGGTATTTTACCAAGTAAAAAGCATTTTATCAAAAATTGAAGGTAAAATGTAAATTTTATAACACAGGGGGCATTTTTGTAATTTCGCCACTAGGCGCATTTTGGTAATTTTGATAAATCGACAGACGTCTTTCCAAAACAGATTTAGGGTTTCACCAACCAAAGGGGGTAAAGGTGAAAATTTTAAAACAGGGGGTTTTTAAAACAATCAGGTCAAATCCCTTTCGGGTTTTAATATTCGGTTTAGCCTATGAACAAGTCCTCTTGGTTAAGGTGAACCGTAGCTACGCACCAGGTAGGATTCAAGTGGAGAGGAGGTGAGTCACGCGGACTGCTTAAATACCAAGCTCCCACTGAATATCACTCCTAGATATGCGCACACAGGTTGCCACACCTTAACTCGGCGACTTATTTCACAGGTTTGTTTACGAGTTTTAAGTCTTATGCAAATGTTTGAGTAGTCTAATCCTAGGGTTCAACAGATCCTAGTATTCTATTCTACGAGCCCAAACTAAGCCCAAATCAATTCATACAAACAAATCACTTCCAGAAAGTCCGAAGTACTTACCTGGTGGACTTCGGGTCGGAGGTACAGGTTCCATGCCGAAATAACTCAAAACCCTTTTATAAAAGCCCATATTTTGAAAAGCCCATTTTGAAAATGTTTTTGGGCCCAAAACCTCAAAGCCGAGTTTTTGAATCTGGGCTCGATATTAAATCAGAACATCCCCAAACCCGCCCATTCACTACGACCGAATCTGGTTATGTTATTCTTGAAAAGGCGGTTGAAAAATCTTTTTGTGTATTTTATTCATGCAGAAATCTTGGGCATGATTGTTTGAAACCTCCTATTTCATTTTGAAATCCAGTAATTTTGAAAACCAAGTCAGATATGTGAGTAAATCAAATTCATCTTACTTAGAACTCAAGTAATTTCTTTTGTTGTGAAAAAAAACATTTTTGAGTTAATAAGCATTTAAAATAATAGAACCATAATTAAAGTAATACCAAAATAATAAATGGCCTTTATTACAACCCAATAATTCAAATAAAGTACTTATATCAAAACCAAGCATAAAATATTAAATCATCATCTTCGGCATGGGCCACCTTGTCCTCCCCGATCCCGGTCCAGCTTTATGCACTACCTGAAATGGTTAAAGGAAAAAGGTGAGTCACCAAGACTCAGTGTGCCACCCTTTTTCCCGAATTAGCAGAATATCATATACAAACATAATCATGCTCATCATGCATCCAATTAATATGCACCCAACCCTAACCATCCATACACCTTTTCTACCCCGTGTGGTACCAAACCACTGGTGGTGCCAAACCACCGTGACATATAGTCACAATGTGTTACCAAAACACCGTGTCCCAAAGACACGATATCCGTCAATGTGGTGCCAAACCACTGGGTGTCCCAAAGACACGCTTGTGATACCAAATCACCGTGACCGGTCACAAATCCGATGATGGGGCCAACCCATCGTGTGATACCAAATCACTAGCGACAATCCCAGTATCTCATAAGTGGGGCCAACCCACGGGTGTGTTAACGTGGGGGACGAGTCGCAATGAGGTGCCAAACCTCCGGTGTCCTAAAGACACAAATGTGGTACCAAACCACCGGTGACCGTAGTCACAATAATCGAGTGATGGGGCCAACCCATCGTGGTGATACCAAATCACCGGCGCCAATCCTCAATACCGCCTTGTGGGGCCAACCCACCGTGGTGCGAAACCACGGGGGCGAGACGCGAGGTGCCAAACCTCCGGAGGTGCTAAACCTCTGTGACCCAAAGTCACAAAGTTGTGTTACCAAAACACTCGTGCTCACAAAGACAAAATATCACCGCCCCTCCACTGCAGACAAACCCACATAAACAATGATATGCATTTTAATAGACATATACCCACATGCTTGATTAGTCACATACATATTATTTATCAACCATCCCGTATCATAGCACACGTAACATATACATCATGCTTACCAAAAGCATCATAACAGGGACTTACCTGACCCCGTGCCCTATACCATAATGGTATTCAATCCACCTTCCATGGATCCCAACACACACAACATATAGATACAAAACAGATAAGTGTAAATGTGCACACAATATAATAAGCACTTAAAATAGTAGAAGAGTGAGTGTGCGTACACACCTGAAAACCTTAACCAAAGAATCAAACTAAGACCCTTGATCCTCTTGCTCCTAAAACAATCGGCCAACCAAGCATTAGTACTCATACCATTCGGCTATAACCATCTAAAACCAAAGGGGTTATCGATTAACCCTTACCTCACGATTGATTTGGTTTCTTACCAAATCCCGAACCACAATGGTTCCTCCAATGATAATCGGCCACCACCTTAAAAGAAGAACTATTAATCCTTGTCACCCCTTGACTAAATTGAACTAAACAAATAAACCAAATGATAATAGAACCACTCACTTACCACAGCTTACTAAACAATCAACAGAAGAAAACGGCCCCTCCTGCTTGCTTCCACAATCCGATTGTCCTACAATAAGATCGGTTAAAACACAAGAACTAGCACCCTTCCACCAAGAACCAAAATCGGCACTAACCCTGTGAATGTTAACAGAGAACCGAAAAGAAAAACAACCATTCGGCACTTACCTCCTTCAAAACTCGGTTAGAACCAAAACTAGAGGGGGCTACCTCAGTGAAGATTCGGCCAACACTTCGAAAGGAAGATAAGGGAAATCGGCTTTAGATATCTAATACTCTAGAGTTCGGTTTTGAGTGAGAAAAGAGTGAAAGAAAAATATGAATGGGTAGAGTTTCGGCTAGAAGGTTTAAGGAAGAATAATGAGAGTTCGAGAGAACAAAATAATATGGTTTCGGCTCAATGGCAATGGAGAAAATGAGTGAAGAATCCTTAACACAAATGAACACAAAAGAAGAAATGGAGAAGAAAGCTTTGAGAAGAGACCTTCGGCTATAAGGTTCTATTTTGAAGGAGGGATATGAAATGGAATGCTAGGTTCGGCTTGCCCAATTGAACCAAAAAGAAAAACAATCAGGGAAGAGGACATTCGGCTATCAAAGAGTATTGAAAGAAACACCCAAGCAAAATTTTGCAAAATGCTAGAAACAAAAGTGACCGAAAATGCTCCAATTGACTGGGTAAAATCGGCACAAGCTTCCCCTAGAAGAGTCCAAATTAATACCACACCTACAAAGGCTTTCGCCACTTAATTCAAAATAATTTGAATTAACAACTCCTATATTTCCTCAAAGATCAACCATAAAAAATAATAATACCATACTATCTAAAATAATAAAAACAAACACCCACCAAATAGAATTCTAATTCAAAATAATACTTAAGCTTATCCTTATCATCTAATTTTAATCTACATGTGCCGTCCACCTCAACTTGCTGCCCAAAAAAATAAAATAAAACTAAAACTCCAAATGCCACTCTCCAAGTTCGAACTCGAACCAAACCGCAAGTCCTCACCCCAACGCCTAGGCCACTTTCGGGCCACCTTGATTTTCATGACAAAACCCCCATCATTTAATCTTAACCCTTCTTACTCCAGCCCCTAGCCGCACCGAAAATAAAACGCCAAAAGCTGCTCTCCAGCGCGCTCGAACTTGCGCCTCCGCTCCTCCAACTCCTATGTGCCGCACGAACCACCTGGGCAAGCCGCTTTCTTGTGCCAAGTACACGCCCCAAAATATTTTAAGGCCTTCTACCTTGCAACGCCATAATCCAAAAATTAAAACCCAATCTGCGCTTTCTTGGATCGAACCCAAGACCCCTCACAGCGCTACCTCCAAATTTCTAAGTCACAAGACACACCCACCTTGCCAAAGCCTTGCTTGTGCCATAAATCACCGAAAATAATTCTTAAGGTCTCCTTGGCCCGCTTTCCTTTTCACACTAAAATCCAAAATTTTCCAAACCCTTCCCCTTTCATCCAAACATTTCTAAAACCCCAAAAACTCATCCAAGCACTCCCAAAAACCTACTAACACTTGATTTAAACCCAATCCGCACAGCCCCTGAACCCGGGTGTTACATTACAACCCTGACAAAGACCTTTTGATCTATGTATCATCTCATTTTTCAGTGGTGGAGATTTGATTTTCAGGCAAGCTTATGGGATTAACTTTTCAGGTTCGACTTATGAGTGATCCTTTGACTTTGAACCTTAAACACTTCTTGAGTGATTTGAGTGAATCTTTTGTGACGATGTCAATCCTTGTAGGTTTTGAATTAAAGATAATTATTCAGATAAAGGGAGACACCTAAGTTTTTGCAATACAAATACATGACTTATTTTATTTGAATCTTTAGGACTATTTGAGTTGAATTATCCATGTATAAATTATCTCTGAATTATTATGAAACATTGTTGATAGGAATTATGGATCATGGAAAGTTTTTTTTAATTGTAAGCTGAGAATTTTGCTTGAGGACAAGCAAAAGCTTAAGTGTGGGGGTATTTGATAAACCGTAAAAGTAACATATTTTAATCCTACATTTAGTATGCTTTTAGATATTTATCCTTTGTTTCATATAAAAAGCTGCTCTTAATCCTTTCTTGTCATGTCTTATACCCAGGAAAGCACCCGAGGATAAAAAGAATGAGAAACAGGACCAAAACGGAGTAAATGGGCCATATCACGAAATCGACACGGCCTGGGCCCAAGACCACACGACCGTGCCTCACCAAGCATCTAGAACATGGCCTAACCCCGTCTTGCACGGTCGTGTCTCATTAAAAGTCCGAACACGGCCTAGCCACAATTCACACGGCGTGTGCCATGGTCCTGTCCCTGTCGTTGGAAAGAGCAATTTCATTCGGGAAAAGATACTTGGAGGCAAAGAAACACATTCCAAGGCCTATTCAAACACCCTATTAGGAATTCTACTTAAATTAGGATACTTAGGGGCCAAGTAAGGCATCTCAAAGTCTATATAAACACCCAATAGGGCAACTTGAAAGGGGCATTCGGCAGAAGCCGAAACCGACGTCGAGCTAGGCCAAGGAGCCAAGTCGGAAAGGTCTGAATTGTGGGAATCGCTCAAAGTTAGCCAGTTGATCCATCTCAAGAAGCCGAAATTATACTCAAGACGGCGGAGCTCTCCTTCAATTCCTTTAGGGAGTTTTAGAGATTTCTTATGTTTTGTTTTATCTTTTCTCTTGAGATGTTTTCTTTATTCACTATGAACTAAACCCCTCAGATACCTGAAGGGGATGAAAATTAGATGAATCTTGTTATTTGATTTTTTGAATTATATGATAACTACTTAGTTTGTTCTTAATTATGCATGCTTAATCCAAATCTGATGTGCTTAGGTAGAGGAGCTGCTTAAGAGTAGATCTACCTTAATTAAGCGGAGTTGATCAAACGCCTAGAGATAGGGTTACGAGATTTTTTCGGATTAGGGTGAAACCTAATATGGGAATCCACAGATCGATTTACTGCTATTCTAGGGGGTTATTATAAGAGAACGAGAGTTCCACTAATTAACCTAGGGTTTGACATTATTCGCCTCGAGAGAGGGTTTAATATACGTTAGGGAGTCTCACGGATCAAGCTAAGTAAATAAATCATATGATTCAGGGTTAGATAACAAGTGAAGTCTAAGTGGATTCTTCTTGAGGGTATCGTCGTGATCAATTGAGTTTTCTTCAAGATTATTTCCCAATTCGTTCTTTTTGTCTTTGTGTCCTTAGCTTAGTCGTCGTTAATTTAGATTAAAACAACTTCACTTTATTTTAGGCTAAATAAAAAAAAGAAAGTTAGTATTAATACTTTTAGTTCCTTTGGGTTTGACAATCCGGTCTTGCCTAAGCTATACTACTGTCCGATAGGTACACTTGCCTTTAATCGTTGCCACAGTTAGTTTCCAGGTTCGATCATTCTCTTTTATAAAATTTAAAGCTTTGGTTTTAATGATCAGAAGACACAAGCATTTTCAATCGATTTATTATGGTAGCAAGACATTGACGGACGCACAAGAAAATTACACCACCACAGAAAAAGAATTGCTAGTTGTGGTTTTTGCATTTGATAAATTTAGACAGTATTTGATATTATCTAAAGTTTTCATTTACACTGACAATTTAGCTCTTCGTTATCTCTTAACTAAATCTGATGCAAAACCTCGACTCATAAGATGGATTCTACTTTTGTAGTAATTTGATTTGGAAATTCAGGATAAGAAAGGAGCTGAAAATCTTGCGACAGACCACCTTTCTAGGCTTGAGAATCCACATCTCAAAGAACTCGATGAGAGTGAGATAAATGACTCATTTCTTGAGGAACAACTCTTAACTATATCCGAGTCTGAGGTATCTTGGTTTGCAGATATTGCCAATTACTTAGCTGCTAACTTTCTACCAAAAGGGTTGACACATCACCAAAAGAAACTATTCTTTGCTGATGTGAAAAACTATTTTTAGGAGGATCCTTTTCTATTTTGTATATGACCAGATCAAGTAATTCGGAGATGTGTCACAAAGTCGGAAGCAAATAAAATCCTAGAACATTGTCATTCAAGATCGACAAGAGGACATTCAGTGGGACTAGGACAACACATAAAACACTCGAATCATGTTTCTATTGGCCCACTCTGTTCAAGAACGCTAATAGGTATGTTACTTCGTGTGATAGATGTCAGAGAACAGGTAATATCTCTAAACGTCCTGAAATGCCTCAAACATATATTCTATCATGTGAAATATTTGATATATGGGGTATTGATTTTATGGGTCCATTCCCTATCTCATTTGGGAATAAATACATCTTAGTAGCGGTTGATTATATGTTGAAGTGGGTGGAAGCTCAAGCTTTACTTACTAATGAGCGGTTGAGTGGTAGTGAGATTTCTTAAGAAACTCTTCTCTCGATTTAGAACACCTAGAGAAATTATTAGTGATAGGGGTACTCATTTTGTAATGCTCAATTTGATAAAGTCCTAGAGAAATATGGAGTGCACCACAGAACAGCTACCCCTTATCACCCTCAAACTAGTGGACAAGTTGAAGTAGCCAACCAAGAGCTTAAGCGTATTCTAGAGAAAACCGTAGAATCAAATAGGAAAGATTGGGCTTTAAAAGTAGATGACGCTTTATGGGCCTATAGAACCGCTTTTAAAAATCCCGTAGGAACATCTCCATATAGACTTGTTTACGGGAAAAGTTGTCATCTACCATTTGAATTAGAGCACAAAGCATTTTGGGCTATAAAATTCCTAAACTATGATCTTAAACTTGCAGGGGAGAAAAGATTGATGCAGTTGAACGAGCTTGATGAGTGGCGAGCGAATGCTTACGAGAACTTACGATTATACAAAGAAGCGACAAAGCGACACCATGATGCTCGTTTCAAGTAGCCTGAGCAATTTGTAGTTGAAGATCTAGTTTTGATATACAACTCAAAGCTCAAATTATTCCCTGGAAAGCTGAAATCAAGATGGTAAGGTCTATTTGTCATTCAAACCATCTTTCCCTATGGCATGATAGAGGTAACTCACCCGACTTCTGGCACATTCAAGGTAAACGGTCAATGACTTAAACTTTATAATGGTGAGGATTTTAGAGATAGCTCCACGAACCACCATAACTTAGCGAATATAAGGTAAGTTGAGCTTAGACTCTAAACAAGTGCTTCTCGAGAGGCAATCTGAGCACTAACATGCATAAATTACTAATTATATGTTATGATATTTTTAAAATTAAATAATAAAAAATGGTGTTTTAAAACCCACACGGCCTGGAGACATGGGCATGTCCCTGGCCGTGTGGATCCTGGGACTTAGTTTTTAAATCTTAAATAAATCGACAGAGGGCTACACGGCTGGCAACATGGCCGTGTCACCCACACGGGCGTGTCCTCGGACATGTGGATCCTGGAGCTTAAAATTCCCAAAAAAAAATGACAGAGACACGGCCTGAATATAGTCCACATGGGCGTGTGACACGGCCGTGTGGACCACACGGCCTAGACACACGGGCGTATCTAAGGCTATATGAAAACTGGAGCCTAGTTTTTTAAATTTTAAAATTTAAAACAAGTTAGGGGGCTCCACGGGCAATACACACGGCCATGTGTGAGGTTACACGGTCGCGTGTAATTTCACACGGGCGTTGGAGAAGCGAAGGACATCGTAGACGGCTGTGTGAACCACACGGCCTCGACACACGGGCGTGTCCGGGGTCGTTTGAAGATTGAACTTAAGAATTTCACAGTGAACACGGGCCAAATAATTTTCACACGGCCGTGTGGCCTAACACGGGCTGTTACATGATCGTGTCACCTATTAAACCCCCAACCCCTTCTTTCTTCTTTTTCCCAAAACCCTCTAAACCCTAGCCGCCGTAACTCCTTCACCCTTTCCCACTTTCAGCCGTCGCACTGTCGACCCCCATCTCTTTTTCTTTTCCATTGCCTTTTCCCTTGCCTCTTCCCTTGCACCGCAACCTTCTCCCTCTCTTCTCCTTCCCCCTTCCTTTTTTCCTTTCCTTTGCGCCACCATACCCTCGACCCCCTCTTCTTTGCCCCACCACACCCCCCAACTCCCATTCCTAAACCCACCACCGTCGGCCAAACCCCCTCCCTCTCCCCTTTCCTGTCTTCCCCCACCAACTTTTTCCCCTAACACACACAGACTAGTCAACCCAACCCCCTAGCCCCTCACTCTTCACCGTTCGGCCGCCGTCCAACCATTCGCCCATCGACCGCCAGTCGCACCTCACCCCAGCCACCACCCTTGACCACCGTCGGTCCTTCTTATTCCCTTTTTGCCCATTATTAGATTTTCTCTATTATTTCTTTATTTGTTATTATTATTATTTTATTATTTATTTAGTTATTTCTTTATTTCCTTATTATCAATTTAGTTTTATTTTATTGATCCTCCTCAGTACCGGTTGTCTTGTTCTAATGATCAGGATGATTTTGATGACATCACTGATGATGTTCCTTTCCCTCACGAGGATCCACTTCATCCTCCACCTCCAAGTCACCGACCTCCTTCTTTTGCTCCTACTTTGACAGACATATCCGAGCGTCTCACTCGCTTCGAGCAGTAGTGCTTTCAGCGGTTCGACAGTCTCGAGGCCACATTACAGCAGATCTGCCACTATCTCCATATTTCATCTTCGGGGTCGACGGCTCACGACGCGCCTGATGATGAGGACCTTTGAGGCCATTTATTTTATTTTATTTTTATCTTTATCTTTATTTTTATTTTTATTTTTATTTTTATTTTTCGTCTATTTCCCTTTTATGTTTATTATAATCTTTTCAAAGATTTGTCTTTTATCTTTTGAACTCTATTTTAGTTTTTATAAATGTTCCTAATTGAGTAATCCCTTAATCTTCTTCCACAGTTGTGTTTATTTTCTTAATAGTTACTCAAAATCATGCACTTCACTCAACTATATCCGCAATTCCTCTTTCACTATTTCACGGATTTCATCCAAAAATTCAGGAAGTTTCAATTCTCTCCCTCTCTTATGATATTCTCATTTTATTGTTATTATCTATTTTGGTACATTGAGGACATCTTAAATGTGGGGAGGTTAATTATATCATTATTAGAAAATCCCTGAGTTATGTCTTGTTCTTAAGTAATTTTCTCATATTACTATTACAATGAAATTTTTATTGATTTATGATTTTTATTGATATGTTTTGGATTAAGTCATAGGTAATTGTGCATTGATTGTTTAAACTTTAAGACATTAGAGAATCAAGCATGATAAGTCTATTTTCAGAATTAAAATTTGTTAGGTTGTTTTCCCTAAATTTAAATACTACCTTGAAATTTGAAATTTGCAAGAATGACATAAAAAAAACCATAATTTTTGTGAGATTTTGAGCCTTTTAGAGCATACACTTTTCTTGCTCACTTTATTATTGGTTATGAGTGTGTCAATATTGATTTGTTATTCTAGAACTTACTTCTATTATACATGTTGAGACCACACTTTTGATTTGATATACCGAGATGATAAAGGCACTTAGGTTTTAACCCACTTATTCCATTAAAAGCCTACCTTCATAATTAACCCTTAGTGAACCCCTTTGAGCGTAATAAACTGTTTCTTGACTCACCTATTAATATTAACCCAAAACTTATTTTTGATTCAATTTTCCCATTTTATTGACTCCTTTTTTTGTCAAGATTTGGTTTGGTTAGTTGCCTCACTATGTTCTTTTGTTCTTGTTCTTAAAAAAGAAGAAGAAAGAAAGTGGAAATATATTTATTCATTTATGTTGATTATTACTAGTCCTTTAAGTTTGAGCTTAAGTAATTAATCTGAGAAGAAGCTCGTGATTTTGTTTAATTTTGAATCATGTAATATTAATTCATTTTTCTCGTAGGTAATTTATCAATTCAATATCGATTCTAACATTCTATTTAAGCCTTTATCTACACCTTTAACCCAAGCCCCATTACAACCCTTTGAAGACCTTTTGATTTGTGCATCATCTCATTTTATAGTGGTGGGTATTTGATTTTCATGAAAGCCTATGGTAATAACTTTTCATGTTTGACTTTTGACTGCTTAATTTTTGAACCTTAAAACACTTTGAGTGATTTGAGCGAATCTTTAGTGAGTATGTTGAATCTTGTCAGCTTTGAATTAAAGGAAATTATTTAGACAAGGCGAAACACCTATGTTTTCATACTATAAAAATGTATGACTTGGATTGTTTGAATCTTTAGTACTATTTTAGTTAAATTATCAATGTGTGACTATTTTTGAATTATGATAAGACATTATTGATGAGAATTATGAATTGAGGAAGTTTAATTTTAATTGTGAGTTAAGAATTTTGCTTGAGGATAAGCAAACACTTAAGTGTGGGGATATTTGATAACCATAAAAGTAACACATTTTAATCCCACGCTTAGCGTGTTTTAGGATGTTTTATCATACAATTTTTTGAATTCGATGCTCCTAATACTTTAAATTCATGTTTCTATACTTAGGAGAGCGTAGGGAAGTGAAAGGAATGAAAAATGGGCCAAGATCAGATAAAACGTGCCATCTTAAGGATCCACACGGCCAAGCCCTTACCACACGGGCTGAGCACATGCCCGTGTGAACCACAGTGGCTGGACACGCGCCCGTGTGCCAACCCATTTCGGTCAAGAGCCATGCAAATTTGCACACGGCCTGGGCCTTCTCACACGGGTTGATCACACGCCCTTGTCCCTGTCGCACCCTGATTTTTTTTCACGCAAAAAACAAGAGCCAATTTTTAGGGTTTTTAAGCATTCTAGAGTCCATATATACAAACCATAGGAAGACCTAAAAGAGCACGCAGAGTAGAACGAAGAAATTACTCGAAGGAATCCGTCGGAATCATCTCGGAAGCAGATCCACTCCAAGATTGAAGATCTCCATCAAGTTCCTTAGAAGTTTTTTGGTTCTTTATGTCTTGTTGTTTTCTTTATTCTGAGATGTTTTCCTTTTATGTTATGAACTAAACTCCCTAAATACCTAGGGAGGATTAAACCTATGATGAATCTTATTACTTAATTATCTGAATTGCATGATAAATACTTGTTCTTGTTCTTAGTTATGTGTTCTTAACCCTTGCTTTTGAAGCACCCCACACCCGGCCCACGAGTCCTGACCGGATCTGGTATGTTCCTCGAAGAAAACTAGTTCAAATTCGTTGGCACTTTGAAAAATTTTAAGTGATTTTGGAAGAAAGTTCGAATTGGGTTGGGCTTGAGTTGAAAACAAGTTTGTTTTATTTTGAAAGCCCATTTGTTTCAAGTGAGAAATATTGAAAGTTTATATTAAATCAAATTGACTTAATCTTTAATAATTAAAAATGTCGAAACAAAGCGAATAAAGCAGAAAATAACTTAGTTCAATTGTGGCCTTATTACATCAAATAAAAACCCAAAATAAAATTATAAAATATTTAAAATAACAAGAGTCCAACAATAAGGAAAATCTGAACTTCGCATGGCCACCACTAAGCTCCTCGCCGACCAGGTCCATCACTGCTCACACCAAACATGTTCCAACAGCGGGTGAGTCAACAGACTCAATATGTAACCAACACTAAAATTTAATAGATCAGGCATACCATATTGTACCACAGGCATATTCATATACAAACAGAAATATGATGCAACCCAAACCCAAACCTAGATGCCATCCGCTACACATCCCCGTACTAACCCGCACACACCGTGGGGACTACTAAGTCAACCTCCATCCGCTACACACCATCGAAGGCGCATTTGCGATCGACGTGCTCATCGCCCATATAAAATTTATGGCATAGCCACCAGATAATTGTGTCATGAGACACCACATTCAGATAATGTAATCAAAGTTACCACATTCAGATAATGTAACCGAAGTTACCGTATTCAGATAATGTAACCGAAGTCACCACATTCAGATAGTGAGGCTGAAGTCACCACATTCACTTCCCCTTTTTCATATAACCCGAATGCCCCATACTATTCATATTATGCATATCATACTTAAACTCACATTCATGTCCCTTTTCACATGTTAAACATAACATATTTCGTAATCCTAGTAGAAGTAGGAAACGTACCTGAGTACAAAGTACCATAACAGTACTTTAGCCATATTCTCATTCTTATAAACATGCATATATTACATATTACCATAAACCTTATTAAAAGTTAGTGTGGTACACACACGATTAAACTTAACGAAGTCCTTGAAATCCCGAACAAAACTGATTTACAGATTTAGATCTCAAGTCCTATATAAATTAATCACTTACTATTTAATAAAAACCATTCGACCATTAATCCAAATCCTAATAGGATTAGTATTACTAAAACTTACCTTGCAGCAAAATTGAATTAAGAATCAAATGCCGGAACTTTGTATTCTTCCCTTTTGAAATCGGCTAAACACTATATTACTCCACGGGTTAGTTTTCGGCTTCGGATAATAAATCCAAACATTTAAAATAGGCCTTGGCCGAATGTCTTAAACACATACCTTGTGATTTCAAATCCCGAAAAGTATCCCTTGGCTATGGAGATGTTGAAACCTACATGATATCTGTTAGATCCACTTCTAACATTTAAATCACCTTTATATAGCCCTTGGCCGATTGTACACTTACCTTGGTTGGCTAGATCTTGAACTATCTTCCTTAAGAGTCGACACTAGCAAAGATCCCGAAATTTCTCCTTAATATTTCGGTCAAAGAAACAAAAAGAGAATCAGTTCCTAGATCTTGATTAAAAGAGATTGAACAACAAAAATCCATTGTTCTTACCTTAACACCACAGTCGACGGCACCCTTGTTTGAAGCCACAAAGATTCGGCTATGGAGACTTAGACAGGATCGAAAAGGTTTCGGCTATGACAAAGAGAAGAGAAAAGAAGAGAAGAAGAAAAGAAGGATTTTGGAGAGGAAAAGAATTGATGAAAGAGAGGCTACTTGGCCAAGAGAAATTCGCAGAGAGAGAGAGTGGGCTAGGGGATTTTCGGCAAACACTTAGAAAAGATAAAAATAATAGCCTTTCTTTTCCTTCCTTAGCCGAAATTACTAGGCTAGAGTCCCCTACTTGGCCACCACTCTTCCTTTGTGATAACTTTATCCCTTAATTTAAAATAATTAAAAGAATAATCCTTTAATTATCTCTCCAAATTAAATCCTTATTTATCCCCTTAATTAGCCGTATTTTAAAGAGAATAAAACTCCTCATTTCTAGAAAGTTTGTGCCATCCACCTCTGGCTTCTGGAAGCAAAAGTAAAACTTCTTTTATTTGCTTCCCTTGTGACTCGAACTCAGGCACAACACCTTGCATGTGGCGCCATTTCCATAGGCCCTAAGTGACATCTTCAGGCCATTTTTCCAAGCCTGTTTGTGTGTCAAATTTCACATACTTTTTCTTTTAAAGCCACCTTGCCTCAGTTTCCTCTTTTAAACTTTAAAACTCGACATTTCTAAGTCATTTCTAAGTTTCCTAATATTTTCGTTTGCCTCTTTAAACTTGACATTTCCTTACATTTCCAAGTTTCCAGAAATGTTCACTTTCCTCTTTTGAATCATTTCCAAATCATTTCCTTACTTTTCCTAGTTTCCAAAAATGTTCACCTTCCATTTTTAAACTTAACATTTCCATACATTTTCAGGTTTTCAAAAATGTTCATTTCTAACTCATTTTCATTCATTTCCAGGTTTCCAAAAATATTCAAAATTTATTCATAACACGTAAGACATGTCATTTCGTATAATTAAACTGAAAATGCATAAGCCCTTTTCAGGATGTTATAGTTCTACCCCCTTAAAATAATTTCGTCCTCGAAATTTCCTATCTAAAACAATTGAGGGTATTGCTGTCGCATCATCTCTTCTGGTTCCCACGAAGCTTCCTCCGATCCATGGTTGCGCCATAACACTTTGACTAGAGGAACTGACTTCCTCCGTAGCACTTTCACATCACGTTCCAATATCTAAATCGGCTCTTCCTCGCATGCGATAAGTCCGCCTTAGCTCCACTTCTTCAATCGGGTACCACATGAGATGGATCCGATCGGTAGGACGTAGCATGAATACATGGAATACGTCGTGCATCTGCTGCACTCGTGGCAACTCCAATTGGTATGCCATCGGTCCAACTCGCCAATGACTGATAGGCCCCTATAAACCTTGGGCTTAACTTCCTTTTCGACCAAACCTCATCACCTTTTCTTCCAAGGCGAGACCTTCAGAAACACTTGGTCTCCCACTTCAAACTCTATTTCCTTCCGCTTGAGGTCTGCGTACGACTTCTGCCTATCAGAGGCTTCCTTTAACCGTGCTCGGATTACCTCCACCTTCTCTTCAGTTTCAGCCACTAACTCTGGACCCAAAACTCGACGTTCTCCTAACTCTGTCCAACAAGTAGGAGTTCGACACTTCCGACCATACAATGCTTCATATGGTGCCATCCAAATACTAGCCTGATAGCTGTTGTTGTGGGCGAACTCATCTAAAGGCAAGTAATCTTCCCAGCTTCCTCGGAAATCTATCACACATCCTCTCAGCATATCCTCCAACACTTATATAACTCGTTCAGACTGCCCATCTGATTGTGGATGAAAAGCCGTAGTGAAGTCTAACTTAGTGCCTATAGCTTGATGAAGTGCCCTCCAAAATCAAGACGTAAACCTTGGGTCTCTATCGGAGATGATCGATACTGGTACTCTATGTAACCTCACAATTTCCGCCACATATAATTTGGCTAACTTCTGAAGAGAATAATCAACTTTTACCGGGATAAAGTGCGCGGACTTGGTCAAATGGTCCACTATCACCCATACCGAGTCCTTCTTAGTGGGCGTAAGGGGAAGCCCACTAACGAAGTCCATGATAATTCTCTCCCACTTCCATCGCGGAATCTCAATTGGTTGAAGCAATCTCGATGGGACTTGGTGTTCACTTTTTTAACTTATTTGACACGCCGGACATTTTCCCACGAACTCGGTAACTTCCGTTTTAAGATCGGACCACCAAAATTGTTCCTTTAGATCTCTATACAACTTAATGCCTCCGAGATCCATAGCATAAGGGCTACTATGCACCTCCGAAAGAATCTTTTGTCTTAACTCCTCGCCTCTCAAGATACGAGACTTTTCCCTTGTAGCACAATACTCCTTCATCATTAACGCCATAGTCCTTTAATTCTCCGTCTTTTGTATTTGCGTAATCTTAGCACTTAGGTCCTTATCGACCAACCGTCCCTTTTTACCTCATTCACCATGTGGGCTTGACTTGTAATTCGCCAACAAAGCTTCCGTCATCATATAAACTTAAGTGAGCGAACATAGCCCTTAGATCCGACACAACCTTCTGACTTAGGGCATCAGCCACTACGTTTGCCTTACCCGGGTGGTACTCTATCGAGCAATCATAATCCTTTAATAACTCCACCCACCTTCGCTGCCTCAAGTTCAACTCCTTCTGAGTCAACAGATACTTAAGGCTCTTGTGGTCTATGTAAATTATTGACCTTTCTCCATAAAGGTAGTGCCTCCAAACCTTAAGGGCGAAAACCACCGCTGCCAGTTCCAAGTCATGAGTTGGGTAGTTAACCTCATGAGGCCTTAGTTGCTGAGACGCATACGCGACCACTTTTCCATCTTGCATTAGGACACATCCTCCCATCAGTATGCGAGTGTCACAAGACACACCACAAAATCCTTTCCCGCCTCCCACCAATTAACACCTGAGCCTCTGTCAACACCTTCTTAAGCTTTTCAAAGCTCTTCTGTTGCTTATCTGTCCATTCAAAGGGTACTTCCCTCCTTAGCAACTTTGTCAAAGGCGCGGCTATTGACGAGAGCCCTTCCACGAACCTTCTGTAATAGCCTACCAATCCTAATAAACTTCAGATCTCAGCCACGGACCTAGGTGGTTTCCAATCCAACACTGCTTTGATCTTCCTAGGATCCACCCTTATAACTTCTGCGGATACTACATGTCCTAAGAATGCCACCTCCTTAAGCCAAAATTCACACTTGCTGAATTTGGCATAGAGCTTCTTCTCCCTTAATATTTGCAGCACAACTCAGAGATGCTCATCATGCTCCTCCTCCGACTTTGAATACACAAGGATGTCATCGATAAACACGACGACGAACCTATCCAGGTAGGGTTGGAAAACCCGATTCATCATATCCATGAACGCGGCTGGAGCGTTCGTCAACCCAAACGGCATTACTACAAACTCATAATGGCCGTATCTTGTCCTAAAAGCGGTCTTATGGATATCTGCCTCCTTCACCTTCAACTGATGATATCCCGACCTTAAGTCTATCTTCGAGAATACTGCGGCCCCCTTCAGCTGATCAAACAAGTTATCGATCCTTGGCAAAGGATACTTGTTCTTAATGGTCAGCTTATTCAACTGATGGTAATCTATGCACATCCGCATAGTTCCATCCTTCATATTTAAAAATAGGACCGGTGCTCCCCATGGAGACACACTGGGTCGAATGAACCCACGATCCAGCAATTCTTGAATTTGAGCCTTGAGCTCAACCAACTCCTTTGGTGCTATTCGATATGGAATGATTGACACAGGAGCTGTTCCCGGCAGCAAGTCTATTCCAAATTCCACCTTCCTATCTCGGGGTATTCCTGGTACCTCCTCCAGAAATACGTCTTTAAAGTCCTTTACCGTTCTAACTCCACTGACACCTTCTTCCTTTCCACCCAACGCACTTACGAAGGCTAAGAACGCCTTGCACCCTTTCTTAACCATTTTCTCAGCCTTCAGCGCCGAAACCACGTAGACAGGTAGTTTCTCCTTTCTCCGATCATTACTACTACTTCATCCTCCGGAGTCCTTGTTCCATTCGTTTAGCCGCACAATCCAACACGGGCCGGTGCTCTACTAGCCAGTCCATTCCAAGTATGAGTTCAAACTCCCCAAAGGGTAGTTCCATTAAATTAGCCTGAAAGTTCACTCCCTAAATTTCTAGGGGTACACTCCGAAAGATCTTATCCACCACTACAGTTTGGCCTAATGGGCTTACTACAGTCATCTGCCTATCAGAAAGTTCAAAGTCTAGGCCTATTGTTTCCACTACACCACATGCAACATAAGAATGGGTCGAGCCCACATCAATCAAGGCATAATAGGGCTTGCCATAAATAAAAACGTCTGCCAGGTTATAACATTCGCACGCGTCTCCATCTTCCCGCGAAACCGCATAAACCAAACCCGGTTGCCTTGCCTCAAAGATTAGCGGCACCTCGCCTGGTGTTCCGTCCCCACCGCCAAAGACCATTACCTCTCGTTATTCGAACCACGACCTCGTTGAGGTCGTTGTCCTCCTTTACCACCGACTAACATTCTCGAGTCGGTCGACTTTCATCTGGTTTCTTAGGACAATCCTTGAGCATATAGTCCTTAGACCCACACCTAAAACATACTCCCGTCTTTTTCCAGCACTCCCCTAAGTGCTTCTTTCCACAATGATCACAAGGACGATCGCCATCCTGTACCAAACTTGCGACCTCGCGACCCATCAACTCTAGGCCTCTTTTGAACCTTCTAGATGATCCAAAACCTCTTTTGGGCCTATTCCGGTCCATAGTCTGCTTGGTAGCATCCTTGATTCCCTCGGCTACCTTGGCCTTTTCTACTAAAGCAGAAAACTCCCGCTCCCGATGCGGTGCTATCAACAATCTCAGATCATCCCTTAGTCCGTCCTCAAAACGGACACAGCGCTCATGCTCAGTTTCCACTACTCCTTGGGCTTACCACCAACCCTCGAAATTCACCTCATATTCGCGCGGGGACTTGTTCCTTGAACCACCCTAAAATGCCTTCCTTTGCTCATCCATATACCGGTTCCAACATACTTCTTTTGATACGCTTCCTTAACGTACTCCGTGTCGATCCTCGCCGTGGCACCATCCTCGAACGCTTAACCACCATTGGTACGCTTCATCGCGCGTAATGCGCTGCCACCATTCTTTTAACTTCTCCTTGTGGGTCGTCAAGCTCATCCATGATGCGCTCGGCTTGCTTCCAACCGATGACTCACCAGTATCTTGGGTGCCACACCGATACTCCACGAAACATTTCGGCTCCATTAGCTCGGAGCCGTTCAGGCACAGACTTACTATTTCCTGAATTTCCTCTTGCACCAGCCACCAATTCCAAAACTCGTAGCACGGCCGCGATCGATAAAGATCTTCTCCCCGCTTGAGCTTGTCGCTCAACACCCACAGCTGGGGCTGGTGGTGGCGGTGGTATCTCATTGTCAGACCCTTGACCCGATCTAACGGGTTCTGACACAGTCATCCTTCCTCTACCTCGTCCACGACGACCACGTCCTCTAGAGCTCGTTTCTAAAGTCGAGATCTGATTAAGAAGTTTTATGAATTAGTCTTTGTTTCACTTGATTACCCGCGAAGAAATTTTATGAAAAGAGTTTTAGGAGTGGTTCTTTCGTATTCATACATGTACACAGTCTTTCCATTCATTCGTACATCCATCAAACAATTATGAACTTTCGCTCATTTAGAGAAATGTTGTAGTTTTCATTATTATTGTTTTTCCACTACCCAGGGGTATTTTTGTAATTTTTTCCTACAGGGGTATTTTTGTAATTTTTCAAAAGAAAAAAATTTTCTTGATGATTTTGTTAAAAGGTATTTTGGTATTTTGGTAATTTTGTAAGTTAGGGGCAATTTTGTAATTTTCCAAAATTAAGGTATTTTGATATTTTGCAAATTAGGGTTTTTGAACATTTATAAAATAATGAAGTTTTGATTAAAACTATGGGTATTTTGGAAATCTCATAAATCAAGGGCATTTTTGTAATTTACCCATAGGGGTATTTTTGTAATTTCATAAATCGAAAATTTTTCAGAAGACTTTGTAAAAAAAATGGTTTTCACAAATTTAAAAGAAAGTTTTAAGAGTTTTTTTTTTTAAAACTAGGGTTTTGTTGTTTTTATAAAAACACGGCTAGTTCCCATTCGGGTTTTAGTTATTGTGTTTAGCCTATGACCGAGTCCTCTTGGTCAGGGTGAACCAAAGCTACGCACCAGGCAGGATTCGAGTGGAGAGGAGGTGAGTCACGCAGACTGCTTAAATACCAAGCTCCCACCGAAACCATTCCTAGACATGCGCACAGAGGTTGCCACACCCACTGAGCCCTCTGGGTTAGGGTGAACCGAAGCTACGCACCAGGTAGGATTTCCTGCGAAGAGGAGGTGAGTCACTAGGACTACTTAAATACCAGGCTCTTCCGGATCCAATCCTAGACATGCGCACAGGGGTTATCACACCTAACTCGGTTGACTTAGCCATAGGTTTGTTTAATGGAATTAAGTCTTATGCGTCTGTGTTTGAGTAGACTAGTCCTAGGGTTCAAGTTCCTATCATGCTATTCTACGTTCCATTCCTTTTCTACCCTTCCATAATTCACGTAATCACACAGATGGTTAGGGGTACTTACCCGGTGGACTGCGGGTCAGAGACTTGGGTGCCATGCCAGAAAACCTGCTTATTTTCAGAAATACTTCCATAAAACTCATTTGGCTCGATTGGAAAACGTTTTGGGCCTTAGCCCACAGGCCGAGAGTTTTAAAACTGGGCTCTGATACCAAACTGAAACACCCCACACTCGGCCCACGAGTCCTGACCTGATCTGGTATGTTCCTCGAAGAAAACTAGTTCAAATTCGTTGGCACTTTGAAAATTTTTAAGTGATTTTGGAAGAAAGTTCGAATTGGGTTGGGCTTGAGTTGAAAACAAGTTTGTTTTATTTTGAAAGCCCATTTGTTTCAAGTGACAACTATTGAAAGTTTATATTAAATCAAATTGACTTAATCTTTAATAATTAAAAATGTCGAAACAAAGCGAATAAAGGAGAAAATAACTTAGTTCAGTTGTGGCCTTATTACATCAAATAAAAACCCAAAATAAAATTATAAAATATTTAAAATAACAAGAGTCCAACAATAAGAAAAATCTGAACTTCGCATGGCCACCACTAAGCTCCTGTCGACCCGGGCCCATCACTTTGCCACACACTGAAACATGTTCCCACAACGGGGTGAGTCAACACTCAATGTGTAACCAACACTAAAATTTAATAGATCAGGCATACCATATTGTACCATAGGCATATTCATATACAAACAGAAATATGATGCAACCCAAACCCAAACCTAGATGCCATCCACTACACATCCCCGTACCAACCTGCACACCGTGGGGACTACTAAGTCAACCCTCCATCCGCTACACACCATCGGCGCGCGCTGCACCGCAGCTGGACGTGCTCATCGCCCATATAAAATTTGTGGCATAGCCACAAGATAATTGTGTCATGAGACACCACATTCAGATAATGTAACTGAAGTTACCACATTCAGATAATGTAACCGAAGTTACCGTATTCAGAGAATGTGACCGAAGTCACCACATTCAGATAGTGAGACCGAAGTCACCACATTCACTTCCCATTTTTCATATAACCCGAATGCCCCATATTATTCATATTATGCATATCATACTTAAATTCACATTCATGTCCCTTTTCACATGTTAAACATAACATATTTCGTAATCCTAGTAGAAGTAGGAAATGTACCTGAGTACTTTGTACCGTAACAGTACCTTAGCCATATTCTCATTCTTATAAACATGCATATATTACATATTACCATAAAACTTATTAAAATTTAGTGTGGGGTACACACCTGATTCGCTTAACGAAGTCCTTGAAATCCTGAACAAAACCGATTTACAGATTTAGATCTCAAGTCCTACATAAATTAATCACTTACTATTTAATAAAAACCATTCGGCCATTAATCCAAATCCTAATAGGATTAGTATTACTAAAACTTACCTTGTAGCTGAATTGAATTAAGAATCAAATGCCGGAACTTTGTATTCCTCCCTTTAGAAATCAGCTAAACACTATATTACTCTACGGATTAGTTTTCGGCATCGGATAAAAAATCCAAACATTTAAAATAGGCTTTGGCCGAATGTCTTAAACACATGCCTTGTGATTTCAAATCCCAAAAAGTATCCCTTGGCTATGGAGATGTTGAAACCTACATGATATCTGTTAGATCCACTTCTAACATTTAAATCACCTTTATATAGCCCTTGGCCGATTGTACACTTACCTTGGTTGGCTAGATCTCGAACTATCTTCCTTAAGAGTCGACACTAGCAAAGATCCCGAAATTTCTCCTTAATATTTTGGTCAAAGAAACAAAAAGAGAATCAGTTCCTAGATCTTGATTAAAAGAGATTGAACAACAAAAATCCATTGTTCTTACCTTAACACCACAATGACGGCACCCTTGTTTGAAGCCACAAAGATTCTGGCTATGGAGACTTAGACAGGATCGAAAAGGTTTCGCTATGACATGAGAAGAGAAAAGAAGAGAAGAAGAAAAGAAAGATTTTGGAGAGGAAAAGAATTAATGAAAGAGAGGCTACTTGGCCAAGAGAAATTCGCGAGAGAGAGTTGGCTAGGGATTTTCTAAAAACACTTAGAAAAGATGAAAGAATAGCCTTTCTTTTCCTTCCTTAGCCAAAATTACTAGGCTAGAGTCCCCTACTTGGCCACCTCTCTTCCTTTGTGATAACTTTATCCTTTAATTTAAAATAATTAAAAGAATAATCCTTTAATTATCTCTCCAAATTAAATCCTTATTTATCCCCTTAATTAGCCGTATTTTAAAGAGAATAAAACTCCTCCTTTCTAGAAAGCTTGTGCTATCCACCTCTGGCTTCTGGAAGCAAAAATAAAACTTCTTTTATTTGCTTCCCTTGTGACTCGAACTCAGGCCCAACACCTTGCATGTGGCGCCATTTCCATAGGCCCTAAGTGACATCTTCAGACCACTTTTCCAAGCCTGTTTGTGTGTCAAATTTCACATACTTTTTCTTTTAAAGCCACCTTGCCTCAGTTTCCTCTTTTAAACTTTAAAACTCGACATTTCTAAGTCATTTTTAAGTTTCCTAATATTTTCGTTTGCCTCTTTAAACTTGACATTTCCTTACATTTCCAAGTTTCCAGAAATGTTCACTTTCCTCTTTTGAATCATTTCCAAATCATTTCCTTACTTTTCCTAGTTTCCAAAAATGTTCACCTTCCATTTTTAAACTTAACATTTCCATACATTTTCAGGTTTCCAAAAATGTTCATTTCTAACTCATTTTCATTCATTTCCGGGTTTCCAAAAATATTCAAAATTTATTCATAACACGTAAGACATGTCATTTCGTACAATTAAACCGAAAATGCATAGGCCCTTTTCAGGATGTTACAGCTTTAATATATTTAGGATATTAATTCAAGTTTGATGTGCTTATTCAGTGGAGCAAAAGTCACTGTTTAAGCATAGATCTAGCATAATTAAGCGGAGTTGATTGCAACCCTAGAAATAGGATGACATAAATCTATCGGATTAGAGTCAAATCTAATAAGGGAATCCATAAATCGAGTTAATGAGACGATAGGGGTTTTAATTAGAAAGAGATTTCAATTAATCAACCTAAAGTCAGTTGTTCTTAGTCTTGAAAGAGATATTAACATAATTTAGGGATTTCTACGGATCAAGATAAGTTAATAAATCATTTAATTCAAGGTCAGAATAATAAGGGAAGTCTAGGTGCATTCTTCCTTAGGTATTGTTTTTATTTATTGGTTTATTCGATTACTTTCTTCACTCTCTGTCGCGTTCATAGTAAATTAGTTAGTTAAATTTTAGATTAAAACAAATCCCCTTAATTATTAGGCTAAATAATAAAAAGATAGTTATTACTAGTAATTTTAGTCCTTGTGGATACGATATTTCGGACTTATCATAGCTATACTACTGTTCGATAGGTGCTCTTGCCTTTGTCGAAATATTAGTTAGTTTCGAGCCCATCAACGGCCGTGTCTCTTGGCCTTTGTCGAAATTTTAATGTTTTCTAAAAAATTCTTTAAGTATCCGATTTAGTCCTGACTTGTTTTTAATGCATATTTTGGGCCTCGAGGGCTCATATAAGGGACAATATGTTTGATTTCGATTGGTGTCTGACATGAATATTATATGATGTGAAATATTTGAAATTTCTATCTATTTGTTCTGTAACTCTGGTAATGCTCCGTAACCCTATTCCGGCAATGGATACGGGTTAGGTGTGTTACACGAAATCCTCGACGCAAAATGTGGCACCTTATACCCGACCCAGTTGTTGAATCCGAATATAAAATGTCACATTTCGTTCCCAAAGCAACTTACTTTTCCATTTTTTTTTGAAAAGGAAACGTAGTTGTAAAATTATTTTATAAAAATTTCAGCAACATTTCTGCCTTTTTTATATAAACCCCCTGCAAAATTTAGATTTTTAAAAAATATTCACATTCAAATTATCTCTCAAACCAATTTTCAACACTAAGATTTCTCAAAACATATCAATCAACTAGATTTCTATGCTTTACTATTTTATCAAAACATTAGTTATAAAATACTAGCTAATAAAACATAATGAAAATATTTAAATTTAGTTTACGACATAATATTATATATTTATAAGCCTAGGTACATGCCATTTACATCAACTATAAAGTAAACTCTTCACCAACATTGTTTGAGTTGAACTTCGGTTCTTCGGATGCTGATGGAACGATCTAACAAAACTAACTACCTGCGCATGGAAAAAATAAACTAACCGTACGCTGAGCAATTTTTATGCTCAGTGGTGCTAATATCATATAAATTATTACATAAGTATTGGACACAAATTAATTGATAGAAATAAACTAAAACATGATTATAAATATCATTAATAACATCACAATAAAAGAAAATTCTAATATTAATAAAATTTAATATTTTGGTATTGACAAATTGAATAAAGAAAATAAGCTTTTTAATTAAATTCAAAATTGCAAAATTAATTTAATTTGCACAATATAAAAATTCAAATAAATTCAATTTTTGTTTTTGCTTTCTTTCAATTTAGACCCCATACTAAAGTTTAGACTCATAACCAGATACATGAATTCGTCACCCCGAGTTGCTCGGCAACGATGGCTATCAGAGTAGTCCACGACCCTCTGGGAATTGGGACTGCCCACGACCCTCTGGGAATTGGGCCTAGCAATAATAACAACTGACCGACTTGGCTTTTTCTCCTTCGACCCTCTGGGAATTGAGGAAATCTAAATTCTCTGACATAAAGACTCTCTAGCAGGCCAACTATATTTGATTTAGTCTAACATAGTGAAACGGGGTAAAAAACAAATTTCATGATCCATTTCAATTTTATTTTCATATATATTCAGATCACATATCACCTAATTTAAAATACGCTTCCAAATTGAAACATATTAAATATTTTCTTGCTCAATTATCTAAAATCATAATACTCAAATCCAAATCATAACCATGAATTCGCTAATTTAGTCTTATGAAAAACATAGTATTTATCTCGAAACATAATTTTATAAATATTAAATAAATTATTCAAGCTCATCCAAAACTCATAAAAATAAAATAAAATAAAATAAATATAACTAGTCATATTAAATTAAATATTCCAAAGCTTTATGTAATGAAAATAAGATATTAGCACAAACCGAAGTTTTAATCGCTTTACTCCTTTTCTTCGCCTTTCTCCTTCAAGATGTTCGCTTCGTTATTAGCTACAATAGGATCAATTCAATACAAAACAACATCATTTATCCATTTTAAAACTAAAACTAATAAAAACAAACTTAAATATGCATGATTATTCATATTGACAACTTATGTTTTCTAGTCCAAGATTCGCATATCTTTTGACTCGATTATCCGTTTTCAATTCCGTCTTCACCAGAGTACTCACTGCTTCACAAGTTATCATTTAGCACCAATATTACACAAAGTGGCTAATGTTCTCTACTTCCCCTTTAACATGGCCAAATATACCAAATAAACTTTTCATCCAGTTTTGTTTCTTTTTCACACTTCTAACAAGCTAGAAGTCATCTTCTAATAATTTCTTACCCAAAAATATATCTATTGCACTTAAGTTTTCTAAGCTTCCATCAATGTCCTTTAATGGAAACTTCCAAAATACTTGATAAAAAGAAACTTTTGCTATATATATGTAAAGCAAGCTTCAAATATTCAAAATAAAAATAAAAATTGAAGAAAAATCATACCTTATACTTAAATTTGAAGGAAAATGATGGAAGAAATTTTTTTCTTTCTTTCCCCCTTATTTTGACGTGAAAAAGAATTTTTTTTATGTATTATAATATTAATTAATAAAATATTATTACTTATTAAAATATTATTACTTAATTAAAAAAAATATTTAAAAGTCATCATGAAACCATTGATTTTTTTAAGTAATGGAAAAATTGCCATTAAGTCTTTTCCATCAAAATAAAAATAGGATAACTGCACATTAGTCTCTATACTTTTCTAACTTATTCAATTTAGTCCCTGAACTCGATATTGATTTTTAACTTAACCATATACTCCTCCTAATAGTCCTCTGTGTTTTTATGTCTGACAGTTTTCTCTAAAAACGATCACAATTTCTTATATTACTATTTATTTATAGATAACTTATTCAAGGACTTTTACCATAAATATTCATCTTCTCTTTTTTTTTTTTTAAAGTGGGGATGCTACACAAAACTTCCAATGAAACTAATGTTTACCGATGAATCAACGACAATTACTCGAATTCGCGCATTGGAGATAGTTACCTTGAACATCTATGCCTAAAAAAGAAACCGAACAAACACTTAACAGATAATTCAAACAAATCAATCAGAAACCAACTTCGATAGATACGAATGAAGTTGGATGTTTAACAGAAATTCTACAACAAAACCCACAAAATTAACCTTTCAGTCGACAAACAATGAATGGCGCACTTACCTAACGACACAACAGCGAAAATTTAACGGCAACTTCAGCGATTGTGAAAACCAAAAAGAAAAGAAAAGAAGAAAAGAAAAAGAACAAACTTGTAATATCCCGGGTTAGGGGCTATTTTTGTCATGGCATGTTTCTGCATGTTGTTAGTATGCTATGTTGCTGTTTGTGTAGTTTCGGGACTTAATTGTAGGCTAGGTGTATGCCTGAGTGTATGGGAAATTTTGGTTTTTAGGTGTTAAGTCAGGGGAGCTGATGGAGCTGAGGGATGTGTATTTTATTTGGTGTTTTTGAACACAAAAGAGGAGCTGGTGGAGTGGCAAAGCATGCGTCACTTGGAGGCTTGGAGTTGGCGTCATTTGTAAGGAGGGAGGTCTTAGGTTCAAGCTGCGAAAATCCTCACATTTTGGCTTCTTTTTGGACGGCATGGAGGGAGTGGTAGAAGGCAACTAGAATTCTACCTTGGACCAAGTCAAACCGTTCAAAAGAAAGGTGGAGAGCAATTGTAGGAGGAAGACTTGGTCATGTTTGTTTGAATGTGTGGTTGGGAGCTATTGGAGAGTTATTGGCCGAATTTTTGGGTGTTTGGAGTGGGGGAGTGGACGGTTTAGTGTGGGAGAGGGGGGAGGCCGAATGTACTTTTGCTTTTGGTACATTTTCGGTCTTCTCTTTGGTAAGCCAAAGTTCTTTCATTTTGTCAACAACAAGCCGAATTCCCAAAGAGTCTTCTCTCATTCTTTTTGCTTTTGAAAATCAAAATCTACATTCATCAACCCCATTTCTTCCTTCTTCAAAACCGAAAAGCACCTATCTCTTTTCCCATTTTCTTCTCTTCTCAAGACCTTGGCCGATTCTCTTCTTGGACATATCTTCCTTTTCTTCATTTTAAGGTACTAGCCGAACCCTCCCTTGGTGATTACCGAAATTTCCTTCTAGTTTGTGTTTGCACTTTGGCCGAATATCAGTCCTTCTCCTCATCCTTTCTTGCATTTCTTTCTTGGTCAAAGCCGAATCTCTCCTCTCCCTTGTAGCTCTCTTGGCCGAATATCAGTGAAGGGTGGATCTTGGTTGGTTGTTCAATCTTTGAACAAGGTAAGTGGCTGGCCGAATGGCCATTTTTCCCTCTTGTGTCCTCTATTGATTATGGTTGGGTTAAGGGCCGAATATGGCAATTATAGAAGGATGTTAATTGTGTTCGTTGTAGGGTCTTTTAATTGCGGAAGCAAGCAAGAGGAGCCGTTTTTCTGTTAACCGATTGGTAAGTGTAGTAAGGGGTAAGTGATTGGTTATTGTTAGTTTAATCTTCTGGTTTCGATTAAGTCATGAATGATAAAGGATTAACTGTTATTCTTTTCAAGGTGGAGGCCGATTGTCTTAGAAGGGCCATTGTGGTTCGGGTTTGGTAGGAAACCAAACCAATAGCAAGGTAAGGGTTCAACGCTAACCCTTGTGGTTCATTTGGTTATGGCTGAATGGTCTTAGTGCTTAACCCCTATGTTGGCCGATTGTAGGAGCTAGTCATCAAGGGGCCTTAGATTGTTTCCGTTGGGATTCTAGACTCGTAGTTACCAGGTGTGTAAACTAACACGCTTCGCTTTAGTAATATGATTGATAACTTTGTGTGATGATTAATGAAACAGTTGATGATTGATATGATACCCTAATGGGTATGATTACGGACTCGGTAAGTCAAGATTACTATTTTAATGATGATCTATATGTTACCATGATCGTGGATATATGTGACACGAGATATGAGATTAGACATAATAGCATGAGATGCATGATTGTATGATATGCATGATTACATGAGTATGGTATGTTGATGGGTGATACGAGTGGAGGGGCAAAGGTGGTATTTTGTGTCGACGAGCACCGTGCTTTGGTAGCACACTTTGTGACTTTGGGTCACGGAGGTTTGGCACCTCCAGAGGTTTGGTACCTCGGCGTCTCGTCCCGGTGGCTCAGCACCACGATGGGTTGGCCCCACGATGATTATACGGGATTGACGCCAGTTGTTTTGGTAACACACGATGGGTTGGCCCCATCACCGCATTTGTGACTACGGTCACCAGGTGCTTTGGTAGCACAATTGTGTCTTTGGGACACCAGAGGTTTGGCACCTCATTGCGACTTGTCCCTGTGGTTTGACCACCGTGGGTTGGCCCCACTTTAGATATGGGATCGTCTGCTAGTGATTTGGTATCACACGATGGGTTGGCCCCATCATCATGGGATTCGTGACTTCGGTCACCAAAGGCTTTGGTAGCACAATTGTGTCTTTGGGACACCAAAGGGTTTGGTACCACATTGACGGATATTGTGTGTCTTTGGGACACCAGTGTTTTGGTAACACATTGTGACTATATGTCACCAGTGGTTTGGTACCACACGGGGTAGAAAAGGCGATATGGATGGTTAGGACCGGGTTGCATTAATTATGTTGCTATGTATGATGTGTGTTAGCATGTTGTTTCTTCGGGAGCGGGATTTACACACTGAGTCACTCGACTCACCCTCTCCTTTAACATTTCAGGTGACACTTAGACGCGGACATGGAGCCGGGATGGACTCGGGATGCTCATGCCATGCTGAATAAAAATTTTTACTCGGACATTATATTTTGGGTACTTAGTTATTTACTTTCGGTTGGATTTTAATTCGGACTTGTAAAAGGCCTTTAAATTATGCCTTATGATGTTATGTTTTAAGTTAGATTTTTATATGCTTTAACAAAGTCATTGGGGTTAATTTGCTAAAACTTAATATGACAACGATTTCAAAATTTCCACGCTATGTTTTCAACTATACCATCGGGTATCACACTGACTTTATAAATGAATGAAAATCCATTGTCTTCCAACTTGAAATCAAATTTTTACTAAGATTAAATGTTTTATTTATGAAATTAAACAACTGTTTTTTTTTACGGAACAAAGTTTTATGAAATCTATTTAGTGCAACCTCGAAATTTTCAAACTCGTTTCCCCGTAACATACCGTATTCTTAGTCGTGGTGTTTGGACCGGGTTTGGGGTGTTACAATTGTGGTATCAGAGCCAAGTTCAAAAGCTCACCAGGGCTCGAGGCCCAAACTGCTTTCAAAAGTCTGCTTTAAATGTTTTGGGTTAAAGACATGGTATGGTTTACAAGGCATGGCACCGAGTCTCCTGCACCGGGCCGCCTGTAAGTAGTTCTAAACTCTTCTCGTGAATTACTATTTGTAGAAAGGTAGGTGATATGGAACGTAGATAGATTTATAGGACTTGAACCCTAGGATTAGGTCACTCAAACACTCGAACTAAAGCATAAGATTTAAAGCACTAAACCAATCTATGACTCAGCCATGGGGCTAGGGTGTGGTAACTCCCGTACGCATGTCTAGGAAAGGATCCGGAAGAGCTTGGTATTTAAGCAGTCCTCGTGACTCACCTCCTCTTCGCAGGTAACCCACCTGGTGCGTAGCTCGAGTTCACCCTGACCAATAAGGCTCGGTCATAGACTTAACTTAACGACTAAAACCCGAAAAGGGAATTAGCCATGTTTTCGAAAATACAACAACAACCCTAATGTTTTCAAACTTTTTGCAATAAACTCTTTCAAAACTGAGAATGTCACTTTTACAACGAATTTCTCGATTTGTAAAAAAAAAAAAAAATTACAAAAATGCCCTTAGGAGTAAATTTACTAAAATGCCCCGATTTATAAAATCTCGAACTCAATAAGTTTGTACGAAATTCAAACACTCTGTTTTACAAAATATCAATCGGAAATTTTGATTTTGGAAATTTACGAAAACGCCCTCAGTTTGTGAAAATTACTAAAATACCCCTGGTTTCCAAAACGAAGTATTTTACAAAATTTTCAAAGAACACTCTCGAATTTTTGGAATTCCAAAGTGATCGGTTTTATGAAAGTTTTAAAATATCTTTTATTACAAAAAAATACCCTGTAGGGAAAATGACGGAAATACCCTTGGGCTAGAATGGGCATCAATGTCCGAAGAGTGAATAGGTATGGAAAGGGTTAAGGAATGGATGTATGACCTCTTTCGGGTGAATAGGATAGAAGATTGAAACCTTGGTTGCTCGAAAGAACCCCTGATTAAACTCCATCCATAAAATTTCCTTGCGGTTAAGAAAGTGGAACGATACTAATGCATAAAAATCTTCTTAATCAAACGTAGATCGTTTAGTCATGAGTACTCGAGGTGGACGTGGCCGTAATACTCGTGGTCGAGGTCGAGGTAGGATGACGCTTTACGAACCCGTAGGATCCGGTCAAGGGTCGAAAATGAGATACTCGGCCCGCCACCACCGGAGGTGGTGAGTTCCAAGATCGATCGAGACGATGCGGTGTCACGAGCGATCTCGCGGGTGTTGGAAAGAGTAGCCGGTGTAGGTGGTGGTGCAGAGTTAGGAAATCGCTCTCGAGCGACTCGGGCTAATGGGGCCGAATTTTTCCGAGGTGTATCGGTGTTGCTCCTAGCACCTGCTTTGAATATTGGCTGGAGGCAACCGAGCGGATCATGGATGATCTGACTTGACGGGGTGAAGAGAAGTCAAGGGCATCGTATCACTTCTTCGGGATGAGTCATATCGGTGGTGGCTCACGGTTCGGGATAGTGTGGCCGCGAAGATTTGACATGGGATTATTTCAGAGCAAAGATATCAAAAGAAATACATCGGGGCTAGTTACATCGACTCCCAAATAAAGGCATTTCCGAGGCTTGTTCGTGGAGTAAATCATGCTGCGGTGAGTACGCAGTGAGTTCCTGGTTGAGTAGGTATGCCGGGGCATTGTAGCCACCGAGCATGAGAGGTGTGTTCGTTTTGAGGATGGTCTCATGAGACGAGTTGAGGTCGCCGATTGCTCCACATGAGAGGCCTTGAGTTTGCTTTGTCTTAGTTGAGAAGGCTAAGGTAGCCGAGGGTGTTAAAGAGTCGGTAAGACAGAGCATGGACAGGAGTAGGCTTAAGAGGAGCTTTGGGTCTTCCGGATCGATCGCCCGTAATCCGCAAGAAGAGGCTAGACCGAGTGGGCGAAATCGGTCCGCTAGGTTTGTTGCCGCGCAGGCGTGGACCGCCACAGCAGTGTAATCGGTGTGGGAAATCCCATTGGGGTGGTTGTTGGACCGGTGGAAAAGGTTGCTTTGAGTGTGGATCTCTGGATCATCGCATTAGAGACCGTCCCGTGTAGGATGGCCGAGATTCGATCCCGAGAGCCGTGGCGTGTCGGTTCGAGGTAATGGACCGCCACCACGCAGGGGCCGTGGTAATGGCGCAGGTGGTAATGGATTTGGTCGAGGTCGTGGAGCATCGGGCGAGGTGCGGGTAGTTTCGAGGCACGACGGCTGATTCGTGTATGCAACTAGGCGCCGCGAGAGGCGACGCACCGGGCGTAATCACCGCAGACGTTTTTGATTTTTGGTTCTCCTATACTTGCTTTAATTAACTTGGGTTCCACGCATTCGTATGTTGCTAGTAGTATAGTTGAGACCATGGACTTAGACTCGTAAACCGCTTCTAGACAAATGACTGTGATTTAGCCCTCTAGGTCACTCTGTAGTCGTAGATAAGCTATATAAGGATGTACCTCTAGAACTCCAAGGGGTCATTTTTGCTGCTGATCTGATGGAACTGCCGTTTGGGAAGTTCGATCTGATTCTTGGGATGGACTGGTTGGTTAAGTACCAGGCCAAGGTGGATTGCGCTAAAGCGCATGGTTCTATCGACGGATAAGGGAGATGAAGTGATTATGATAGGTAATAGGAGAGATTACTTATCCAATGTGGTATCGGCACTAAAAGTCAGAAAGATGGTCAGGAAGGGCTGTGAAGCGTATGTGGTTCATGTGTATGCCTTGGAGGCTAAAGAGTCTGCTGTTGAGAAGGTTCGTACTGTTAAGGAATTTGTTGATGTGTTTCCAGAGGAGCTTCCAGTGTTTGCCACCGGATCGGAGGTAGAGTTTGGGATAGATCTCGCTACCGTGGATCGCGCCGTGTCTATTGCTCCATATAGGATGGCACCAAAGGAATTGGTGGAGCTTAAGGCTCAGATTCAAGAGCTGTTGGATCGAGGCTTCATTAGGCCAAGTGTTTCACCGTGGGGAGCGCCGGTATTATTCGTCAAGAAGAAGGGCGATGCGATGCGGATGTGTATAGACTACCGCCAACCGAATAAGTCGACGATTAAAAACAAGTATCCGCTTACCACGGATAGATGACTTGTTTGATCACCGAAAGGTGCATCGGTGTTTTCAAAGATCGATTTGAGGTCCGGGTACCATCGGTTGAAAGTTAAGGAAGCGGATATCCATAAGACACAATGTTTGGACTCGATGACGGCACTACGAATTCCCCGGTAATGCCGTTCGGGTTGACTAACGCTCCGGCAGCTTTTATGGATATGATGAATAGGGTGTTTTCAGCAATGTCTCGGACCGCTTCGTCGTGGTTTTTATTGACGACATCTTGGTTTACTCAAGGTCGGAAGAAGAGCATGATGCACACTTGAGAGTGGTGTTGCAAATTTTGAGGAGAAGCAACTCTATGCTAAGTTCGGTAAGTGCGAGTTCGCTTAGTGAAGTGACGTTTTTGGTCGTCATGTAGTATCACCGGGGATTAGAGTAGATCCTCGGAAGGTTGAGGCGGTTTTGGATTGGAAGCCTCCTAAGTCGGTCATTTGAGATTCGGAGTTTCCGGGTTTGGCAGATACTCATCAAGATTTGTTGAGGGTTTCGTTAATTGCGACACCGATGACTAAGTCATTAAGGAAGGGAGTTCCGTTCGTGTGGGGGAGAGAAATAGCGGGAGAGTTTTGATAAGTTGAAGAAGATCTTGACCGAGGCTCTGCTTTAATTCAACCCGAGGCCGGTAAGGAATTCCACGAGCATCTTTCGACGCATCTCATACGGGATTGGGTTGTGTGCTGATGCAGGAGGGTAAGGTTGTGGCTTACGCTTCTCGGCAGCTGAGGCCACACGAGGCCAATTATCCGACGCATGATTTAGAGCTAGCAGCCGTAGTCTTCGCTCTAAAAATCTGGAGGCATTACTTGTACGGTGAGAGATCAATAGTTTACACAGATCATAAGAGTCTGAAGTATCTATTGACTCAGAAGGATTTGAATTTGAGGCAAACGTAGATGGGTTGAGTTGCTCAAGGACTACGATCGCTCGATTGAATATCATCCGGCAAGGCTAACGTGGTGGCGACGCGTTGGAGCCGTAGGGTTGTTTCGGACTTAAGAGCGATGTTTGCCCATTTGAGCTTGTATGACGATGGGAGTATTCTGGCAGAGCTGCAGGTTAAGCCTACTTGGGTTGAGCAGATCAGAGAAAAACAGTTAGAGGATGAGGTTCTGAGTGCGCGAAGGTTGCAAGTGCAGGATGGTGGTTTGGAGGGTTACAGCTTGTCTGGTGATGAGGTTCTGTGTTTTCAAGGTAAGGCTTGTATGCCTAAAGATGTTGAGCTGAGGCGAAGATTCTTCAGACGCACATAGCGATCCTTATGCTATGCATCCCGGAGGTAGCAAAATGTATAGAGACCTTAGGGAGCGCTTTTGGTGGCTTGGCTTGAAGAAGGAAGTGACAGAGTTTGTTGGGAAGTGTCCGACTTGTCGGCCAGTCAAGGCTGAACATCGCTTCACGTCGGGTTTGCTTCAGCCTGTGAAGATTCCTCGATGGAAATGGGAAAGGATAACTATGGATTTCGTCGGTGGTTTACGCTTCGCCAAGCAAGAAAGATTCATTTGGGTTATTGTGGACCGTCTGACTAAGTCACCCATTTCATTCCGGTGAGTGGACTATTCACTTGAGAGGTTGGCGGCTTTATGTGTCGAGAGATAGTAAGGCTACACGGTGTACCGTTTGATAATCTCGGATAGGGATCCCGTGTTTACGCCGAGGTTCGAGAGCGTTGCATCGGGCTCGCAGACGCGCTTGATTTCAAAGACGACTTTTCACCCGCAAATCGACGGGCGATCGAAAGAGTTATTCAGATCTTGGAAGACATGTTGAGAGGTTGTGTTCTGGACTTCAGGGGTAGTTGGGAGGAGTTTCTGCCGTTAGCCGAGTTTGCCTACAACAATAGTTACCAAGCAAGCATCAAGATGGCACCATACGAGGCATTGTATGGTAGGAAATGCCGCTCACCTACGTGTTGGACAGAGTTAGGTGAACGTCAGTTGTTGGGACCCGAGTTGGTTGCTGAGACCGAGGACAAGGTTAAGTTGATTCAGTCTCGATTAAAGGAAGCTTCGGACCGGAAAAAGTCTTATGCCGATCTTAAGCGAAGAGATATAGAGTTTGCTGTGGGAGATCGGGTCTTCTTAAAGGTCTCGCCTTGGAAGAAGGTGCTGAGGTTTGGCAGAAAAGGCAAGCTAAGTCCGAGGTTTATTGGGCCGTATAAGGTATTGAGACGAGTTGGACCAGTGGCGTATCAGCTTGAGTTGCCAGCGGAGCTTAGCCAGATTCACGATGTTTTTCACGTGTCGATGCTTCGACGGTACCGTTCAGATCCATCACATGTAGTAGCGGTGGAGGAGATCGAGGTAAATCCAAATTTGACTATGGAAGAGGAGCCTGTGCAGATTCTTGATCGGGATGTGAAGGTTCTGCGTAGGAAGTCTGTGCCTCTGGTTAAGGGACTTTGGCGGAACCATGGCATGGAAGAAGCCACGTGGGAACCCGAGGATACGATGAGGCAGCAATACCCGCAACTCTTTTGACCAGGTAATTTCGGGGCCGAAATTATTTTTAAGGGGGGTAGAACTGTAATATCCCGGGTTAGGGGCTATTTTTGTCATGGCATGTTTCTGCATGTTGTTAGTTTGCTATGTTGCTGTTTGTGTAGTTTCGGGACTTAATTGTAGGCTAGGTGTATGCCTGAGTGTATGGGAAATTTTGGTTTTTAGGTGTTAAGTCAGGGGAGCTGATGGAGCTGAGGGATGTGTATTTTATTTGGTGTTTTTGAACACAAAAGAGGAGCTGGTGGAGTGGCAAAGCATGCGTCACTTGGAGGCTTGGAGTTGGCGTCATTTGTAAGGAGGGAGGTCTTGGGTTCAAGCTGCGAAAATCCTCACATTTTGGCTTCTTTTTGGACGGCATGGAGGGAGTGGTAGAAGGCAACTAGAATTCTACCTTGGACCAAGTCAAACCGTTCAAAAGAAAAGGTGGAGAGCAATTGTAGGAGGAAGACTTGGTCATGTTTGTTTGAATGTGTGGTTGGGAGCTATTGGAGAGTTATTGGCGAATTTTTGGGTGTTTGGAGTGGGGGAGTGGACGGTTTAGTGTGGGAGAGGGGGGAGGCCGAATGTACTTTTGCTTTTGGTACATTTTCGGTCTTCTCTTTGGTAAGCCAAAGTTCTTTCATTTTGTCAACAACAAGCCGAATTCCCAAAGAGTCTTCTCTCATTCTTTTTGCTTTTGAAAATCGAAATCTACATTCATCAACCCCATTTCTTCCTTCTTCAAAACCGAAAAGCACCTATCTCTTTTCCCATTTTCTTCTCTTCTCAAGACCTTGGCCGATTCTCTTCTTGGACATATCTTCCTTTTCTTCATTTTAAGGTACTAGCCAACCCTCCTTGGTGATTACCAAATTTCCTTCTAGTTTGTGTTTGCACTTTGGCCGAATATCAGTCCTTCTCCTCATCCTTTCTTGCATTTCTTTCTTGGTCAAAGCCGAATCTCTCCTCTCCCTTGTAGCTCTCTTGGCCGAATATCAGTGAAGGGTGGATCTTGGTTGGTTGTTCAATCTTTGAACAAGGTAAGTGGCTGGCCGAATGGCCATTTTTCCCTCTTGTGTCCTCTATTGATTATGGTTGGGTTAAGGGCCGAATATGGAAATTATAGAAGGATGTTAATTGTGTTCGTTGTAGGGTCTTTTAATTGCGGAAGCAAGCAAGAGGAGCCATTTTTCTGTTAACCGATTGGTAAGTGTAGTAAGGGGTAAGTGATTGGTTGTTGTTAGTTTAATCTTCTGGTTTCGATTAAGTCATGAATGATAAAGGATTAACTGTTATTCTTTTCAAGGTGGAGGCCGATTGTCTTAGAAGGGCCATTGTGGTTCGGGTTTGGTAGGAAACCAAACCAATAGCAAGGTAAGGGTTCAACGCTAACCCTTGTGGTTCATTTGGTTATGGCTGAATGGTCTTAGTGCCTAACCCCTATGTTGGCCGATTGTAGGAGCTAGTCATCAAGGGGCCTTAGATTGTTTCCGTTGGGATTCTAGACTCGTAGTTACCAGGTGTGTAAACTAACACGCTTCTGTTTAGTAATATGATTGATAACCCGTGTGATGATTAATGAAACAGTGATGATTGATATGATACCCTAATGGGTATGATTCTGGACTCGGGTAAGTCAGTATTACTATTTTAATGATGATCTATATGTTACCATGACTGTGGATATATGTGACACGAGATATGAGATTAGACATAATAGCATGAGATGCATGATTGTATGATATGCATGATTACATGAGTATGGTATGTTGATGGGTGATACGAGTGGAGGGAGCAGTGGTATTTTGTGCTGACGAGCACCAGTGCTTTGGTAGCACACTTTGTGACTTTGGGTCACCAGAGGTTTGGCACCTCCAGAGGTTTGGTACCTCAGCGTCTCGTCCCAGTGGCTCAAGCACCACGAGTGGGTTGGCCCCACAGATGATTATACGGGATTGACGCCAGTGTTTTGGTAACACACGATGGGTTGGCCCCATCACCAAATTTGTGACTACGGTCACCAGTGCTTTGGTAGCACAATTGTGTCTTTGGGACACCAGAGGTTTGGCACCTCATTACGACTTGTCCCTGTGGTTTGACCACCGTGGGTTGGCCCCACTTTAGATATGGGATCGTCTGCTAGTGATTTGGTATCACACGATGGGTTGGCCCCATCATCATGGGATTCGTGACTTCGGTCACCAGTGCTTTGGTAGCACAATTGTGTCTTTGGGACACCAGTGGTTTGGTACCACATTGACGGATATTGTGTCTTTGGGACACCAGTGTTTTGGTAACACATTGTGACTATATGTCACCAGTGGTTTGGTACCACACGGGGTAGAAAAGGCGATATGGATGGTTAGGACCGGGTTGCATTAATTATGTTGCTATGTATGATGTGTGTTAGCATGTTGTTTCTTCGGGAGCGGGATTTACACACTGAGTCACTCGACTCACCCTCTCCTTTAACATTTCAGGTGACACTTAGACGCGGACATGGAGCCGGGATGGACTCGGGATGCTCATGCCATGCTGAATAAAAATTTTTACTCAGACATTATATTTTGGGTACTTAGTTATTTACTTTCGGTTGGATTTTAATTCGGACTTGTAAAAGGCCTTTAAATTATGCCTTATGATGTTATGTTTTAAGTTAGATTTTTATATGCTTTAACAAAATCATTGGGGTTAATTTGCTAAAACTTAATATGACAACGATTTCAAAATTTCCACGCTATGTTTTCAACTATACCATCGGGTATCACACTGACTTTATAAATGAATGAAAATCCATTGTCTCCCAACTTGAAATCAAATTTTTACTAAGATTAAATGTTTTATTTATGAAATTAAACAACTGTTTTTTTTTTTACGGAACAAAGTTTTATGAAATCTATTTAGTGCAACCTCGAAATTTTCAAACTCGTTTCCCCGTAACATACCAGATTCGGTCGTGGTGTTTGGACCGGGTTTGGGGTGTTACAAAACTGAAGAGGGAAAGGAAAGAAAACAATTTAATTTTTAAAAAAATAAACTAATTTTGCAAAGTAGCAAAGAAAAAAAAAACACATCTCCACTTCACTCACATAGGACTTGAAATTTTCCAAAATTCCCCGGAAATTCAAAATTTCCAAAATACTTTTTGTCAAAATCACCAAGGAACTCTTTCTTTTGAAAAATTACGAAAATACCACTGTAGGACAAAATTACAAAAATACCCCTGGGTAGTGGAGAAACAACAACAATGAAAACTACAACGTTTCTCTAAATGAACAAAAGTTGATAATTGATTGATGGATGAATGAATGAAAAGACTGTGTGCATGTATGAATACGAAAGAACCAGTCCTAAAACTCTTTCCATAAAATTTCTTCGCGGGTAATCAAGTGAAACAAAGACTAATTCATAAAACTTCTTAATCAGATCTTGACGTTAGAAATGAGCTCTAGAGGATGTGGTCGTCATGGACAAGGTAGAGGAAGAATGACTGTGTCAGAACCCGTTAGATCGGGTCAAGGGTCTGACAATGAGATACCACCGCCACCACCACCCCCAGCTGTGGGTGTTGAGTAGCAAGCTTAAACGGGAGATGATGCTGTATCGCAGGCTGTGCTGCGAGTTTTGGAGTTGGTGGCTGGTGCAGGAGGAAATTCAAGAACTCGGAAGTTGGTACCTGAGCGACTTCGTGCCAACAGAGCTGAAATGTTTCGTGGAGTATCTGAAGTGGCACCCAATGATGGTGAATCGGTGGAGAGCAACTGAGCGCATTATGGATGAGCTCGACCTGACCCCTGAGGAGAAGTTAAAAGGAATGGTGGCACTGTTACGCAATGAAGCGTATCAATGGTGGTTAACTGTTCGGGATGGTGCCACAACGGAGGATCTGACCTGGGAGTACGTTAAGGAAGCGTATCAAAAGAAGTATGTTGGAACCAGGTATACTGATGAGCAAAGGAAAGCATTTCTGGGGCTGGTTCAAGGAAACAAGTCCGTTGCGAAATATGAGGCTGAATTTCTGAGGGTGAGCCGGTATGCTCGAGGAGTAGTGGCAACTGAGCATGAGCGCTGTGTCCATTTTGAGGATGGACTAAGGGATGATTTGATATTGTTGATAGCACCGCATCAGGAGCGGAGTTTTCTACTTTAATAGAAAAGGCCAAGGTGGCTGAGGGAATTAAGGATGCTACAAAACAGACTATGGACCGGAATAGGCCCAAAAGAGGTTTTGGATCGTCTGGGAAGGTTCAAAAGAGGCCTAAAGTTGATGGGCCACGAGGTCAGCAAGCTGGTACAGGATGGCAGTATCGTTCTTGTGATCATTGTGGAAAGAAGCACTTAGGGGAGTGCTGGAAAAAGACGGGAGGGTGTTTTAGGTGTGGGTCCAAGGACCATATACTCAAGGATTGTCCTAAGAAACCAGATGAAAGTCGACCAGCAGCTCAGAATGTTAGTCAGGCTGGTAGAGGAGGACAACAGCCTCAACGAGGTCGTAGTTCGAATAACAGAGGTAATGGTGCTGGCAGAGGACGTGGAACACAGGGCAGAGGTGCTGCTAATGCTAAGGCAAGGCAACCGGGTTTGGTTTATGCGGTTCACCGAAGGGAAGATGGAGACGTGCCAGATGTTATAACCGGTACGTTCTTTATTTATGACAAGCCATATTATGCCTTGATTGATGTGGGCTCAACCCATTCTTATGTTGCATGTAGTGTAGTGGAAACAATAGGCCTAGACTCTGAACTATCTAATAGGCAGATGACTGTAGTAAGCCCATTACGCCAAACTGTAGTGGTGGATAAGATCTTTCAGAGTGTACCCCTAGAATTCAGGGAGTGAACTTTCGGGCTGATTTAATGGAACTACCCTTTGGGGAGTTTGAACATATACTTGGAATGGACTGGCTAGTAGAGTACCGGGGCGTGTAGGATTGTGCGGCTAAATGAATGGAACTAAGGACCCCGGAGGATGAAGTAGTAGTAATGATCGAAGAAAGAAGAACCTACCTGTCTAATGTAGTTTCGGCGTTAAAGGCTGAGAAAATGGTTAGGAAAGGGTGCAAGGCATTCTTAGCTTTCGTAAGTGCGTTGGGTGGAAAGGAAGAAGGTGTCAGTGGAGTTAGAACGGTAAGGACTTTGAAGATGTATTTCTGGAGGAATTACCAGGAATACCCCCAGATAGGGAGGTGGAATTTGGAATAGACTTGCTACCGGGAACAGCCCCTGTGTCAATCGCTCCATACCGAATGGCGCCAAAAGAGTTGGTTGAGCTCAAGGCTCAAATTCAAGAGTTGTTGGATCGTGGGTTCATTCAACCCAGTGTGTCTCTATGGGGAGCACCGGTCCTGTTTGTAAAGAAGAAGAACGAAACTATGCGGATGTACATAGATTACCGTCAGTTGAATAAGCTGACCATTAAGAACAAGTATCCTTTGCCAAGGATCAATGACTTGTTTGATCAGCTCAAGGGGTCCGCAGTATTCTCGAAGATAGACTTAAGGTCGGGATATCATCAGTTGAAGGTGAAGGAGGCAGATATCCATAAGACTGCTTTTAGGACAAGATACGGCCATTATGAGTTTATAATAATGCCGTTTGGGTTGACGAACGCTCCAACCGCGTTCATGGATATGATGAACCGGGTCTTTCAACCCTATTTGGATAGGTTTGTCGTCGTGTTTATTAATGACATTCTTGTGTATTCGAAGTCGGAGAAGGAGCATGATGAGCACCTACGGATAGTGTTGCAAGTATTAAGGGAGAAGAAGCTATATGCCAAAGTAAGCAAGTGTGAATTTTGGCTTAAGGAGGTAGCATTCTTAGGACATGTAGTATCCGCGGAAGGAATAAGAGTGAATCCTAGGAAGATCGAAGCAATGTTGGATTGGAAACCACCTAGGTCCGTGGCGGAGATCCGAAGTTTCTTAGAATTGGCAGCCTATTACAGAAGGTTCGTGGAAGGGTTCTCGTCAATAGCCGCGCCTTTGACAAGGTTGCTAAGGAAGGAAGTACCCTTTGAATGGACAGATAAGCAACAGAAGAGCTTTGAAAAGCTTAAGAAGGTGTTGACGGAGGCTCCAGTGTTAATTCAGCCGAGGCAGGAAAAGATTTTGTGGTGTACTGTGACACTTCGCATACAAGATTAGGATGTGTCCTAATGCAAGATGGAAAAGTGGTCGCGTATGCGTCTCGGTAACTAAGGCCTCATGAGGTTAACTACCCAACTCATGATTTGGAACTGGCAGCGGTGGTTTTTGCCCTTAATGTGTAGAGGCACTATCTCTATGGAGAAAGGTCGGTGATCTACACAGACCACAAGAGCCTTAAGTATCTGTTGACTCAGAATGAGTTGAACTTGAGGCAGTGAAGGTGGGTGGAGTTATTGAAGGATTATGATTGCTCGATAGAGTATCACCCGGGCAAGGCAAATGTAGTGGCTGATGCCCTAAGTCGGAAGGTTGTGTCGGATCTAAGGGCTATGATCGCTCACTTAAGTTTATATGATGAAGGAAGCCTGTTGGCAGAATTACAAGTCAAGCCCACATGGCTGAATGAGGTGAAAAGGGGACAGTTGGCTAATAAGGACCTAAGTGCTAAGTTACAACAAGTACGAAACGGAGAGTTAGAGGATTATGGTGTTAATGATGAAGGAGTATTGTGCTATAAAGGAAAAGTCTGTATGCCAAGAGACAAGGAGTTAAGACAGAGGATTCTTCGGGAAGCGCATAGTAGCCCTTATGCTATGCATCCCGGAGGCACTAAGTTATACAGGGATCTAAGAGAACAGTTTTGGTGGCCTGAGCTTAAGTGGGAAGTTACTGAATTCGTGGGGAAATGTCTGACGTGTCAGCAAGTTAAGGCTGAACACCAAGTTCCATCGGGATTACTTCAGCCAATCGAGATTCCACAGTGGAAGTGGGAAAGAATTACTATGGACTTCGTTAGTGGGCTTCCCCTTATGCCTACTAAGAAGGACTCGGTATGGGTAATAGTGGATCGTTTGACCAAGTCCGCGCACTTTATCCCGGTAAAAGTTGATTATTCTCTTCAGAAGTTAGCCAAATTATATGTGGCAGAAATTGTAAGGTTACATGGAGTACCGGTATCGATCATCTCCGATAGAGACCCAAGGTTTACGTCTCGGTTTTGGAAGGCACTACATCAAGCTTTAGGCATTAAGTTAGACTTCACGATGGCTTTTCATCCACAATCAGACGGGCAGTCTGAGCGGGTAATACAAGTGTTGGAGGATGTGTTGAGAGGCTGTGTGATGGATTTCCGAGGATGTTTCGGGAAGATTACTTGCCATTAGCTGAGTTTGCCTACAACAACAGCTATCAGGCTAGCCTTCGGATGGCACCATATAAAGCATTGTATGGTCGGAGGTGTCAAACTCCTACTTGTTGGACTGAGTTAGGAGAACGTCGAGTTTTGGGTCCAGAGCTAGTGGCAGAAACTGAAAAGAAGGTTGAGATAATTCGGGCACGATTAAAGGAAGCTTCTAACAGGCAGAAGTCGTACGCAGACCTTAAACGGAAGGAAATAGAGTTTGAAGTGGGAGACCAAGTGTTTCTGAAAGTCTCACCTTGGAAGAAGGTGATGAGGTTTGGTCGTAAAGGGAAGTTAAGCCCAAGGTTTCTAGGGCCCTATCGAGTGCTGAAGCGAGTTGGACCAGTGGCATACCAGTTAGACTTGCCACCAGAGTTGCAGCAGATACACGACGTATTCTATGTGTCCATGCTACGTCGCTACCGATCGGATCCATCTCATGTGGTACCAGTTGAAGAAGTGGAGCTAAGGCCAGACTTATCCTACGAGGAAGAGCCAATTCAGATATTGGAACGTGATGTGAAAGTGCTACGGAGGAAGACAGTTCCTCTAGTCAAAGTGTTATGGCGCAATCATGGATCGGAAGAAGCTACGTGGGAGCCAGAAGAGGCAATGCGTCAGCAATACCTTCAATTATTTTAGTTAGAAAATTTCGAGGACGAAATTATTTTAAGGGGGTAGAACTATAACATCCTGAAAAGGGCCTATGCATTTTCGGTTTAATTGTACGAAATGACATATCTTATGTGTTATGAATATATTTTGAACATTTTTGGAAACCTGAAAATGTATGGAAATGTGAGGGTTAAAAGAGGAAAGTGAACATTTTTGGAAACTTGGAAATGTATGGAAATGTTAGGGTTAAAAGAGGAAAGTGAACATTTTTGGAAACTAAGGAAATGTAAGGAAATGATTTGGAAATGATTCAAAAGAGGAAAGTGAACATTTCTGGAAACTTGGAAATGTAAGGAAATGTCAAGTTTAAAGAGGCAAACGAAAATTTTTGGAAACTTAGAAATGACTTAGAAATATCGAGTTTTAAAGTTTAAAAGAGGAAATTGAGGCAAGGTGGCCTTAAAAGAAAAAGTATGTGAAATTTGACACTCAAACAAGCTTGGAAAAGTGGCCTGGAGATGCCACTTAGGGCCTTTGGAAATGGCGCCACATGCAAGGGAGTTGGGCCTGAGTTCGAGTCACCTGGGAAGCAAATAAAAGAAGTTTTATTTTTGCTTCAAGAAGCACAGAGGTGGACGGCACAAGGCTTGCAAAAGAGGAGTTTTATTCTCTTTAAAATTCGGCTAATTAGGGGATAAGTAAATGATTTAATTTGGATTATTTTCAAGAGATAATAAGGATTATTCTTTAATTATTTTATATTAAGGAGATAAAGTTATCAAATAAGAAAGAGTGGTGGCCAAGCAAAGGACTCTTGGCCTAGTAATTTCGGCACAAGGAGGAGAATTAGGCCATTCATTCATTCACTCTCTCTGCCGAAATTCTCCTAGCAAAAATCCTCCCTTCTCTTTTCTTTCTCCAAGCCGAAAATACACCTTATATTCTAGCCGAAACTCTTTTCAAATTCCATCAGTGCCGATTCTTTCTAAAGCCTAATATTTCTCTCTTCCTTCATCTTTGAAACCGAATACCTAGAGGGCTCAGAGCCGATTGTTCATCAAGTTTCTAAACCGAATCTCTGAAGTGGTGTCAGGAGAGATCTATCGAATTCAATACTAAAGGTAAGAATCTTGTGGTTATCGATTTATTCACTTTTTTAAGCCGAAACATAGGATCTAATATTATTATTATTATTTTAGTGGCCGAAATTATAAGGAGTGTTTCGGGGTTCAGCAACTGTCGACTAAAAGGAGGAATATTTCGGGATTCATAAAGATATAAGGTAAAAAACTATAAGATTCGGCCAAAGGCCATGTTTTAAGTTTTAATGTTAGATTAAATCTAACACATGATTATAGGAATTTCGACATCCCTAGGGAGGCAAGGGTACTTTTCGGGATTAAAGATTTAGAAGGTAAGTACCATAGTAAATTCGACCAAGGCCTATTTTGATATATATAGATCTATTTACTATCTTCTCAAAAGCTGAAAACTAACCCGTGGAGTAATTTAGTGTTTAGCCGATTTCAAAGGGGAGGAATACGAAGTTTTCGGCACTTGATTCTTAATTCAAATCGGCAACAAGGTAAGTCTTAGTGTACTAATCCTACTAGGATTTGGATTTATGGCCGAATGGCTTTCTATTAAATTAGTAAGTGATTAATCAAATGTAGGAACTTGATATCTAAGGCAGTAGATCAAATTTCGGGATTTTCAGTGAAGTTGTTAAGCAAATCAGGTGTGTACCCTACACCAATCTTGATAGATTCATGGCTTTAACTTAATATATGTTTTAATCTGAAAATATAAGAATATGGCTAAGGTGCCGTGTTACGATACAAAGTACTCAGGTACGTTTCCTACTCCTACTAGAATTACGAAATATGTTATATTTAACATGTGAAAAGTGACATGAATGTGAATTTAAGTATGATATGCACGATATGAATAATATGGGGCATTCGGTTATATGAAAAAGGGGGAAGTGAATGTGGTGACTTCGGTCTCACTATCTGAATGTGGTGACTTCGGTCACATTATCTGAATGTGGTAACTTCGGTTACATTATCTGAATGTGGTGTCTCATGACACAATTATTTAATCTGGTGGCTATGCCACAAAATTTATATAGGCGATGAGCACGCCGATCGCAATGATCGCCGATGGTGTGTAGCGGATGGAGGGTTGACTTAGTAGTCCCACGGTGCGCGAGTGATGGTACGGGGATGTGTAGCGGGTGGCAACTAGGTTTGGGTTCGGGTTGCATCATTATTTTATCTGTATATGAATATGCATGTGATATGATACGGTATGCCTGATCTATTAAATTTTTGTGTTGGTTACACATTGAGTCTGTTGAGTCAACCCGTTGTGGGAACATGTTTCAGGTGATGAGCAGTGATGGACCGGGACGGCAGAACTTGTGGTGGCCATGCTCAGCTTGAAGTTTTATCTGATTTGGACAATTTATTTCATTTAAGTATTTCATTATTTTATTTTGGGTTTTTAATTGATGTAATAAGGCCTCCACTGAACTATGTTATTTTCTGTTCTATTTGCTTTGTTACGACATTTTTACTTATTAAAAATTTAGTAAATTTACGTTAAAATAAACTTTAAATATTTTGTCACCTTAAATAAATGGATTTCAGCACAAGAGAAATTGGTTTTCAAAACGAGCCCAACCCAAACAACATTTTCTTGAGAATCGCACAAGTTTTTCCTAAGGATCAAAAGAATTTTGAACCGGTTTAATCAAGGAACATACCAAATCTGGTCAAAGCTCGTGGGCCGGGTTTGGGGTATTTCACATGTTTTTCTTGAACATGATTTTTATTAAAATTATGTTGATATCACTTCTCTGCTGCTAAATTATAAATGTGTTTTGTTAAGAAAGATGTAACATCCAGAATTTAGGGGTCTTGCATTTTAGTTCATATTTATGTGTTAGTATGTTCTGTATGCTGTGTGAGTGTGTTTGGGGGCTTCGGGAAACCTTGGGGTTAAGTTTAAGCTTTAGTGAAATTTTGGTTTGAAGCTGATAAGGGGAGAGCTAAGGGAGCTAGGCCTCAAGGGATTTAAGGTGGTGTTCTTTGACACAACAAGTGGAGTGGTGAAGTGGCAAGGGGACGCTACCTTGGGTGCAGGGGAGGTTGCGTCAAAGAGAGTTGCAGGGGGAAGGAGGTTCGAGTTGCATGAACTGCATTTTGGAGGTTGTTTTTGCGTCAAAGAGGGGAGATGTTGGAGGTCAGCTAGGATACTTCAAGGATGAGGTGTTGATTGAGTCAACAACTCAAATGTGTGGCTATGAGGGGAGATAGAAGTTTGAATTATTCAAACTTGTTTGAATGAGTGTTCAGGAGGAAAAAGAGGAGGAAAAGAAGGGATTGGGTTGGTGTGCGTGTATAGCCGAATCTTGTAGTGGCTAAGGGGTGAGGGAGCATTCGGTTTTGAGGGGGAGCTAAGTGTGCCGAAATTGGGTGCTAGTGTGGTGTGTAATGCGAAATTTAGTCTTTTTTTTCTTTCTATCTTCTCATACTCTCTTTTGTGCCGAAAACACTTAGCATCTCAACTTTCTTTCTCTCTTGTTGACCCTTAGCCGAAACTTAGAAGACCATTAAGGTCACTTTCATTCATCTTTCTCTTCTCATCCTCAAAAGCCGAAAGTGTCACATTTTCTCTTTTTTTTCATTTCAAGTCTTCATCTTCTTTCTTGAAACCTCTCTAGCCGAACCTTTCTCTTCACTTTCTCCTATAGCCGAACCTCTTAACCTCAAACTTTCTCTTCTTTTCTTCTACCAATTGTTTCATCATCAAAGCCGAATAATTTTTCTATACCTTGGTTGAATCTCCTATTCACCATTTCTTTTCTCTTTTTCGTCCATACTCTTTCTTCTCTTCTTTTATTGTATTTATTTCTCCAGTTATATCTCTTGGCCGAATCTGTCTGAGCCTGTAAAGGGGGCGTCATTGTTCATCTCCTATCAATCTTCTCAATCGGGATAGTAGTAGTGGTAAGGGTTCGTTATTCTTTTAATCTTTCTCTTTTCTTTCTTTGGTTTCTGAAACCAAAGGCTTAACCTTGTTCTCATGTGTGGCCGAATCTATGAAGGGTTAATTTCGGGATCTCTGTTGGGCTAGCGTTAAGGGAGTAAGGGATCTTTTGAGATTTGATCGATCAAGGTATGGAGGGTGTACTTTTTGGTTCGGCCAAAGGCCATTTCTTTTGTCCATAAGTGTTAGAGCCGAATCTAACAAGGCTTATGCAGGGGATCTCGACAACTTTTAAGTTCAAGGGTATAGCCTTCGGGTTTTGGTCAACTGCGGTGAGGGTATTCTTTTATCAAGTGTTCTTTTGGGTTTCGTTTAGATCTGATTCAATATCTTAACCAGGTCTTCTGACTAAGATACTATCTGATGGATGTGAACACCAGCCAAGGAGAGAAAAGGGTTGGACACGTAGTCCCTACCCCTAAATTCAAGAAGCGGTTGGTTTCAGCAGTTCGTGATTGGCCACCAGGGTGTGGGCCAACATCGGAGCAAAATTGTAGACAAATAGTGGTAGTGTCATTTAGTGACAGTGTCGACATAGAGGGCGTGGTGTTACGGGTTATCAGGTGTGTAATTAACACACTGTTTACTTACTTGCTTTAATTAAGATATGTATTATGAGTGGTAGCCGAAATAGTGGCTATGGTGATGCTATTACCTAATTTGGGTAATCCGCTAACCAGGTTAGTATACTACCTATGTTGTACTTGTGGTTAAATATTGTGGATACATGTAAGCATGTCATATGCGCCTATCTGGTATGTTCATACGTCATATTGCCATATCATTATAATATGCTGCATGTGCATGGGGTTTGGGATATATTGGATAAGGGGAAGTGTGTACATTTATGTACGTGGATTAATGATGGCCTCGGGCCTCATTGTGGAATGATGATGACCTTGAGTCTCATTGTGGATGTTTGTGATTTAATCACGTGGATCAGTGGCTAGACTACTAAGTAGACTTTGAGCAGTGTTCTGCCAAAGAGGTGTGTAGCGGATGGAGGGTCGATTTAGTAATCCCCAGGTGTGTGGTGGATGGATATACGGGTGGTGTGTAGCGGTTGGATACTAGGTTGGGTTGGGTTAACATTTTGCATCATTATGTGTGGTATGTGGTTGATGTGGATTTGGGGCCAAGCCCATTTGTGGAAACATGTGGATTAATTGCACACTGAGTCGGTTTGACTCACCCTATTTTTCCTAAAAACGATGTAGGTAATACATGACTCTTTAGACCGGGCTGGAGGGGGTTCGAGGTGGCCATGCTGAAGTTGTTTTATTATTATATCTGTAATATCCTGATTTTGTGGGTCTATGCATTTGGGAGGTGGCATGGCTAAGTTGGTAGGTTAAGGCCTTGAGGTGTGTATTGGGCTCAGGTTTGGGCTTAAAACCTGGGTGGAAATTTCTAATAAATAGTGTTAGTTTATAAATTAAGTTAAGTAAGTATGTTTAGTAGCAAGTTGGCCTGTGGCCCAAAGTTTGGAGGTGCAATAAGTGGGCATGTAGGTGGCATCACAAGGGGGAGGAGTTTGGGCCATGTGTGGCCGCTTGAGGCCCAAGTTTAAGGGATCCAAAATTCGGCACTCCTAGGGGGGAGGGGAGGACAGCACATGAGCTACATTTTAGGAGCTTTAATTCTTTTATTTTAGAGATAAAATGCTGATAATAAGAAAGGGAAGAGTTGGTTTTAGGGTGGTCTCATCTAAAGAAAGGATAATAGATGTGATAATAGATGGATAAAAGTTATCAGGAGATGGGGGAGTTGGCCGAAACTCCAACTCTGAAGGTGTGTGTGTGTAGCCGAAATTAGTAGTCACTAGTCCATCTTTTCTCTCATTTGTTCTTTCTTTTCTTTCGTTCTTATACTCTTCTCTCTTCCAGCCAAAATTCTTAGCCTTATTCTCTCCAAAATTCCTCTAAAAACCAAACTCTCCTTGTTCATATCCCTTTCTCCCATAGCCGAACCATCAGGTGAGATCTCTTTTTCCCGAAGGTACACCATAGCCGAATGCTCCTCAGTAGTTTGGTGAATTTTCGGGATCTTTTTCTTCTCTACGATTACGCTCTTTTTTATTAAGTTCTATCCCGAATCATTTGTTCTAAGGCCCTATCGGTTTCACTCTCTACTCTTGAAAGCCGAATCCTGTTGTGCTGTGACCTGTAGTACCGATTTATGGGAAAGCCGAAGGTAGGTGGTGTGGGTTGGCCGAATGGCCTTTCTTGTTCTTTATTCTTTTGGCCGATTATCATAAGGGTCTAATGGGTTGCGATTAAGGGGTTGGTTTAATATATGGGTGTTGGCCGAATGTAGGTTGGTGGTGACGTTTTCTTAAAGACTTTCGGGATTCGACAGTTTAGGTAAGGGTTTCGTCTAAACACTATGATTATATATTAGATCGCAACGATTTGATTGGTTTAGTGACCAAGGGGTTATTTTGAACTCGAATAACAGTCAAGCAGTGGAGGTTGGATCTGTAAATCGAACGCTAAAGTACAAGAAACAAATAAGTATCGGGAGTTGGATCGTAGGCCTATAGTGTTAGTCTCGAGGGACGGTAGCGTAGAGGTAGTAAAAGCATTAGTACGAGAACCAGGTGTGTAACTCTTACACACTTTCTTTACTTATTATGTTAAATGTTATGTGTTGTTAATAGCCGAAATGACGACAATGGTTACCAAATTACCCTTGTGGGTAAAAGGCGAGGATGCCGGGTAAGTTGTTATGTTTCTCGCGTTGATTGTGATCTATGAGAGCATGATATTCTGTATACATAATTATGTATGTTAAGCATGATCATACTGATATTGTTAGCATAACTCTATGTTATGGGTGATGAGAGGAGGGGGAAGTATGATCTATCAGACTGTCACCAGTGATTTGGCATCACAACAGTGGGTTGGCCCCACATATTATAAAAATTATGACTAAGTCTCAGTGGTTTGGGACCACCAGTGGTTTGGTACCACATATATTAATTTTGTAACTCCGGTTACCAGTGGTTTGGTACCTCTAGTGGCTTGGTGCCACAAGGGGTAGATTTAAGAGACATGGATGGATACTTAGGTTGACGGGTTGCATGACATGCATATGTGTAAATGAATTTGTGTAAGAGCATAACTTCTCTTGGGATGGGGATTTATACACTGAGTCTCGGTGACTCACCCCTTCCTTTACATTTTTCAAATCAGACTTAGATCGTGGATATAGAGCCGGAGTGGACTCGAGGTGGCCATGCTCAGCATTTGTTTTATATCAAAGTTTTCTGTTTGGACTTAGCTGTTTTATTTAAATTTTGGGTTTTCATCGTTGTAATAAGGCCGCCTAACTTTTATTTTTGTGATGTTTTATTTGGTTGTTTTTTTATAACTTTCGATAAGCATACTTGGTACATATGAATTGGTTGTTTTTAAAACCTCAATAAGAATGTGTTTTCTAAAATGTTCACTGATTAAGTAATAAGTATGGAGTAACAATTAAGCAACTAAGTTTTTCTAAAACAAGATTTAACACGTTTTGAACACCACAAGATTCAAATTCGTTTTCTTTAAAATTATTCAACAGTTTTGTCCTTAAACAAAATAGACAAGTCGATTTTCAAACATTTTCTTTCCCGTAGCACGCCAGACTCGGTTGTAGTGGTTAGACCGGGTCTGGGGTGTTACAATATCTATTTTTACACTTTTCATTACTTTTTGGGATAAATTCTATTGTAATAAGACTGCTCTAAATGTTTTGAGATGTTATGGTTTTTCTTTTAAGTTGGATTTATTATCGGTTAACTAGTTAAAAAGTGATTTTTAAAATGTCTTTAACAAAGGGCAACTCAAAGAAGGTTATGTTAAATTTTAGATCGCTTATAAGCAAAAGTTTGTTTTCCAAAAATTCAAGCATGAATAAACGATTTGAACCTCATACAACCCGAAAATTTTAATCGTCGTCAATTTGCTTAGCGTAAACGAGAAACTCTTTTAAACGAAGTATTTGGTTTAGAATTTGAAACTTATTATTTTCTCGCCATCAAACAGAACCTTTTTCAACATTATTCCCAGTGACATCCTGAATTCGGCCGTGGTGGTTTGGGCCAGGTTTGGGGTGTTACAATTTGGTATCAAAGCCCAGATTTTTAACTTGGCCTTTGGGTTTTGAGGCCCACAACGTTTCCAATTTTTGTTTAAAGATAGCTAAAAGAAATTTTCCGTGGAATGGACTTTTGAAGGCATGGCACTCGAATCTTCCGGCCCAGGTCTACCAGGTAAGTCCTCTGACTGTATAAATGAATTGAGTGGAAGTGTATATATGATGCATTATTGTGGATATTGTTGTAGATGTTAGAATTTAGGGTATTCTCTCTAGAGACCGAAACTTTAGGGATGTGTGCTCTTTACGAAAGAATAACTTGAAATTCTATATCATAAAACTACTCTTTTAATCAAACAGTGGAAAGAAAGCTAATGAATACAATTTCTTAAATTAGATTAAAACGCGATGATAGACATGAGTTCTAGGGGACGTGGTCGTAACGCACGTGGGCGTGGTAGAGGCAGAATGGCTATATCGAAACCGATTTGGAGTGCGGTCATGGATCGAGAAATGAGCCGCCGCCGCCGTGTAGAAGGCCGAGTTTCAAGATCAGACGGGTGGAGACAACGCAGTGTCTCAGGCTATGCTGCGGGTTTTGGAGAGAGTTGCGGGAGCAAATTTGGGTACTGGGATCCGAAAATCAGTTTCTGAGCGACTCCGAGTGAATGGAGCCGAGATATTTAGAGGCGTCTCGGGGGTAGATCCGAATGTGGCGGAGTATTGGTTAGAGGCAGTCGAGAGGATCATGGATGACTTGGACTACACAGCTGAGGAGAAGCTGAAGGGCGCTGTTTCTTTACTTCAGGATGAGGCCTACCAGTGGTGGCTCACTGTCAGAGAGGGTACTCTGACGGACCGAGTGGATTGGGGTTTCTTTAAAGTGAAGTTTGAGGGAAAGTACGTCGGGGCCAGTTACTTAGATGCACAAAGGAAGGCATTCTTGAACTTAGTGCAAGGGGGTGAGTCAGTAGCTCAGTATGAGGTAGAATTTTTGCGACTGAGCCGGTACGCTCGGGGAATCGTTGCAACTGATTACGAGCGCTGTGTGAGATTTGAGGATGGGCTGCGAGATGAGCTGCGGGTGTTAATCGCTCCTCAGCGGGAGAGGGACTTTGCTACTTTGGTAGAAAAAGCTCAGATAACCGAGGAGGTTAAGCGAACTGAGAGACAGAATAGAGATAAGGACAGAAAAAGGAATAAGAGGAGTTTTGGACTGTCAGCATCATCTGGGGGTTTTCAGAAAAAGCCTAGGGTTGAGAGTTCTGCTCACGCTCCTGTGCCATCTACTGGAAGTCAGTTTCGTCTGTGTGCTTAGTGTGGGAGGTCTCATGTAGGAGAGTGCTGGGGAAGGAATAAAGAGTGCTACAGGAGTAGGTCAAAGGATCATTTGGTTAAGAACTGTCCTCAAGACATGGATAGGACTCGAATAGTAGGTCAGGGGTATGTACAGCCAGAAAGGGCTGGTCAACAGATGTCAAGGGGTCGTGGTCCAAACAGAGGAGGGAATGGTTCTGGCCGAGGTCATGGAGCACTGGGCAGAGGTGCTGGGAGCTCAGATGCAAGACAGCCTGGATTGGTTTACGCAGTCAGATGTCGTGAGGAGGGGGATGTACCAGATGTGATCACGGGTGCGTTTCTCATTTTTAGGTTACCCTTTACTGCTTTAATTGATGTAGGGTCGACTCACTCTTACATTGCTAGTATGGTGTCTGGAACCTTGAATGTGAACCCTGAAATTGCCTCTAGGAAGATGACCGTACTTAGTCCTTTAGGCCAGTCAGTAGTGGTAGATAAACTCTTTAGAGATGTGCCTTTAGATGTTCAGGGGGCAGTGTTCCCGGCTGACTTGATGGAGCTGCCGTTTGGAGAATTTGACTTGATCCTAGGTATGGACTGGTTAGTAAGGTATCGTGCGAATTTGGACTGTGCTGCTAAGCGCATGTCGTTGAAGACTCCCGGGGACGATGAGGTTGTGGTGATAGGTGAGAGGAGAGACTATTTGTCTAATGTAGTGTCTACTCTTAAGGCTGAGAAGATGGTGAAGAAGGGGTGCTTGGCTTTCCTAATGTTTGTTAGTGCTTTGGATGCAAATGAAGCTGCTGTGGGGGAGGTGAGAATAGTAAAGGAGTTTGTGGATATTTTTCAGGAAGAACTTCCAGGGTTGCCTCCGGATCGTGAGGTGGAGTTTGGAATCGACCTGTTGCCAGGTATAGAGAGAATTAACTTTCCTACTAATTTTTTTTAAAAAAGTTTCCATTCTATGCAATTGATAAACCATAATTTACACATATTTTAACCCCATTCTTGGCTTACTTTTCGATGAATTTTGACTAGATTTGATGAATTCGATACTCTTAATCCCTTAATTTCATGTTTTATACTCAGGAGAGCTTAGGGAGTCGAAAAGAACGAGAAACAGGCCAAAAAGGGACACAATGGACCTACATCAGAAATCACACGGCCTGGACTATCGACCACGGGCAGATGACACGGTCGTGTGTGGCTAGCAGAATCGACCACGGCCGAAGGAGTCCACCACGGGCGTGTCCCTCCCGACTCTAGGTTTAATTCTATTCGAAAAAGGCTACTTATGGGCAAAGTAAGGCATCTCAAAGCCTATATAAACACCCTAGGGGACAACCTAAGAGGGGACGCCGAGTAGAAGGAAGAAAATACTCCAAGACAGCTGTCGGGAACAGCTTAGGAGAAAGGTCTCCATCAAGACTGAAGATCTCCGATCAAGTTCTTTAGAAGTTTTTGGGTTTTCTTATGTTTTGTTATTTTTCCTATTTTTAGATGTTTCCTTTTATTAGTATGAACTAAATTCTCTAAATATCTAAGGGGATGAAACCTAAGACAGATCTTATTATTGTTTGATTTATAAGATAAATACTTGTTATTATTCTTAATTGTGAGTTCTTATTATTGTTTTGATAATTCAGGTTATTGATTCAATTCGAATGTGCTTATTCAGTGGAGCAAAAGTCCCTGTTTAAGAAAAGATCAACACAATTAAGCGGAGTTGATTGCAACCCTAGAAATAGGGCGATGAAAATCTGCCGGATTAGAGTCAAATCTAATAAGGGGATCCATAGATCGAGTTAATGCGACAATAGGGGTTTTAATAGGAAATAGATTTCAATTAATCAACCTAGAGTCAGTTGTTTTTAGTTTTTGAAAGAGATATTAACATAAATAAGGGATTTCTACAGATTAAGTCAAGTGAATAAATCATATGAATCAAAAGTAATAAGTGAAGTCTAGGTGGATTCTTCCTTAAGTATTGCCCATCTCATATAAGTTGTCTAAAAGTATTTTCCCAATTCACTCTCTGTCACGTTCATAATCATTTAGTTAGTTAAATTAGTTAGTTAAATTTAGATTAAAAATAAATCCCCTTAATTACTAGGCTAGATAATAAAAAGATAGTTATTACTAGTAGTTTTAGTCCTTGAAGATACGATATTCCGGACTCATCACAACTATACTACTGTTCGATAGGTGCGCTTGCCTTTATCAGAATAATAGTTAGTTTCGAGACTATCAAGTTTTTGGCACCGTTGCCGAGGACTAAGATATTAGGAACACTAAATTTTTATTACTTTAGCCATTTTATTTCTTTGCAATTTAATTTAATTTTTATTTTTATACTTTTCTATGTTTTCTTTTTTTGCTTCTGGCAGGAACTTTTAGTTTATGACTAGAAGGAACCCGTCAGGACCATTACTTTTTGACAGTGATATAGAAGGTACCGTTCGTAGATATCGTAGGGAACTAAGGCGAAGCCTACAATACATAGAAGAAGAGCAAGAGGACGATACTAATACTGCCGACTAGATGGCCGACAATAATCCACTACCTCCTGTGGTTGCTGCAAACCCGGTGAATCAAAATCCTGCTCCTTGTACTATGTATGATTATGCTAAACCTATTTTAACAGGACTGAATCAAGTATTGTTAGACCTGCTATTGCTGCAAATAATTTTTAACTGAAACCTAACACTATACAGATGATTCAACAATTTGTTCAGTTTGATGGTTTGCAGGATGAGGATTCAAACAATCACTTGGCAAATTTTCTGGAGTTGTGCGATACTTTCAAAATTAATGGCGTTTCTGATGATGCCATTCGCCTTTGGTTGTTTCCCTTCTCGTTGATAAACAAAGTTAAACAGTGGTTGAACTCGTTACCACGAGGATCAATCACTACATGGGACCAAATGACCGAAAAATTTTTACTTAAATATTTTTCGCAGGCTAAAATAGCTAAGTTTAGGAATGATATTTCTTCTTTTGTGCAGATGGATCTAGAAACAGTCTACGATGCATGGGAGAGATATAAGGATCTACTAAGAAGATGCCCTCACCATGGGTTACCGTTATGGCTATAGGTTCAAACCTTTTACAATGGTGTGAACCCCTCAACTAGACAATTGATTGATTTAGCCGCCGGTGGAACCCTAAATAACAAGACCCCTGAAGCGGCTTATGAGTTTATAGAGGAGATGGCACTGAATAACTATCAGTGGCTAGTGTCTTCAACCTTGACGTAGTGACCATGCTATCAAACTAGGTAGAACTTTTAAGTAAAATGATTGATGGTTTGTGTAGTTCTTCGTAGGTACATCCAGTGATGCAGTGCAATACAAATGGCGGAGAAACGAATAAGATAGATTTCCCACCCTACAATCCTGGCATAGAAAGCGAATAGATGAACTATATGGGTAACAATTCTAGACCTCAAAATAACCCTTATAGTAACACGTATAATCCAGGATGGAGGAACCACCCAAATTTCTCATGGGGTGGCTAAGGAAATCAGAGACAATAGCCCTCTCCAGGCTTTCAACAGCAACCTTACCTACAAGAGAAAAAGCCGAATCTTGAGGAGATGCTACCAAAATTTATCGCGGTGTCAGAAACCCATTTCCAAAATATCGAAACAGCATTCAAAAATTAGCAGGCATCAATTCAAGGGCTCGAGAACCAATTAGGTCAGCTTGTTAAGTTGATTTTAGAACGACCACAAGGTAGCTTGCAGAGCAACACTGAAACTAACCTAAAGGAGCAACTTCATGCTGTTTCTGCTCACGATAGTGAAGGGTTAGATAAGCCAAGATTGAGGCAAGAGAATGTGATAGAAGAAGGTAAGGTTGAGGTAAGCCATGATAAACCAAAACTGATAAGTGCAAAATATCAACCTCGTGTGCCATATCCCAATGCGACAAAGATAGACTGCACAGATGAACAATTAGGTAAACTTCTTAAACTGTTAAAAAAATTGCATATTAACTTACCGTTTATTGAAGCTCTTTCGTAGAGGCCTAATTCAAAGCAATTTTTAAAAGAGCTTTTGACAAGCAAGCGAAAGTTAGACGAGGCGTCGCATGTGGAGCTAAATGCAGCATTCTCAACAATCTTAAAAAATAGACTACCAAAAAAGTTAAAAGATCCAGGGAGTTTTACGATTCCTTATTTAATTGGTAGTTTATCAGTTAATAATGCTTTAGCAGATTTAGGGGCAAGCATAAATGTTATGCCTTATAAAATGTTTAAACAGCTAGGTATTAGGAAACCCAAACAAACTAGGATGAGCATTCACTTAGCTGATAAAACTATTAGAATCCCTAAGGGTATAATTGAGGATGTACTAGTGAAAATTGATAAATTCATTTTCCCAGTTGACTTTGTTGTTTTAGACATGGATGAGGACAATAATGTTCCTTTAATCTTAGGAAGACTCTTTTTAGCAACTACTAAAACTAAAATTGATGTTGCTACAGGCGAACTCTCACTTCATGTAGGTGATGAAACGATAACTATTCAGGCTCTTGACATGGCTAGACATTGAGTAATAAAGGTGAGAACATAAATTCTATTAATGACCATTCAGTTCAACCTTCTTTTCAGGAAGCACCATGAAATTACACAACTGAGCCATATTCTAGACCTTGTGCCAATAAAGAAATAGCTTATGAGGAGCGAAGGCTTCAAATCGATGAACTAGACGAGTGAAAGACACATGTCAAGGAGATACCAAGAAATCACGATGAACCAAAGCAACTCCATGACAAGCTTAAGGATGAGCCAAACCAATTTAAGATCGGAGATCAAGTATTGTTGGATAAAACCGACCCACGAATAGCCACTTTAGACCTTAATACAAGTGAAGAGATCCCTTTTAAGGTAATCAATGTCTTTCCATACGGAACAGTCGAGATAACTAATCCTAAGTTCGACACTTTTAAGGTAAACACTACTTGTCTCAAACTATATATTGATAATAGAACGGATAGCAGGAATGAGGAGTTTCTACTCCTCAAACCACCATGATTATGCAAATGAGAGGTAAGTCTAGTTTAAAACTTTAAATGAGCGCTTCTCGGGAGGCAACCCTAGCACTAAATTTACTAATGTCATATTTTCGATTTTTAGCACCTAACTGAAAACTAACCAAATTAATGAAGTGCAGGTTTCCCTACCACACGGCCTTGCACATGGGCCTGGCCGTGGCCGTGTGGACACCGCGAATAGGCACATCGGCGTAGAAGAAATCGTACTAACCAAGGACAAAAAAATCTCCAAACCACGGGCTGCGATAAAATGCCACGGCCGTGCGATACGGGGATCTTCTTGAAGTTGCCGAATCTCCTCTCAAGTGTTAGCCGAATCCCTTGTGTTGAGGTAAGTGTCGACATCAGTTAGTTTCTCATGTTCTATTTTGGTTTTGGAGACCAAAGCTGAAAGGCTAATTGTGGTGGCAAGGATATCTCCTGAGTAACGCTTTTCTTGTGTTCTTATTTTGGGGCGCCACATCGAGAATTGAAGTACATCTCTTAGATCTAAAAGCCGAAAACATTAGTCCCTGAATCTCATATCACTTTTCGAGAAATTCAAGGTAAGGGATTCTCTTTAGGTTCTCGTTAGATTCGATATCGAAATCACAATCTTAACCATATGTTATGATTAATAAGGCCTTTTTGATGGAATCAAATGTCGATCAGGCAAAGGAGGGGACTAGATCTGAAAATCTGATTCCTAAGTTTAAGAAGCGAGCAGTGTTAGCAGTACGGGATTGGCCACCGGGTTATGGACTGGCTTCTGAACAACACCTCAGGCCAATAGTGGTGGTGTTGGCTACGGATAGCGTCGACTTAAAGGGTCTCGTTCTAACGGTAATAAGGTGTGTAGATCTCTAACACACTAGTTAATTGCAATATATATGTTATGGGCTAAAAAGCCGGAAAGAGGCTGTGTAGATAGTCGAATAAAACCCAAAAAAGGGTTTACAAAGGATGCCAGGTACGTAATCATAGAAACCACTCTATGAGTATCGATATATGTGAAAACCTGATTTCTTGTTTTTTTTTAAGTATGTATGCATGGGGTGGGGCTATGATAATGAAGGGGAAGTGCATGATAGGTCACTTGGTGATCGGTGGTTAAACCACAAAATCTAATGTTAGGTCATATAGTGATCGGTGGCAATGCCACGTTTAATGATTCCTGATTAATAGGAATAGGCAGTACGGCTGTCGTTATGGTATGTAGCGGATGGAGGGTTGATTGTAGAAATCCCCGAGGTGTGATGGTTGGTACGGTTTGGTGTGTAGAGGATGGAATTCTAGGATGGGTTGGGCTATTCATCATTTATTATTTATCATGTTATTATGATTGTTGCCTTTATGTATGGCCAAGGCTCATAATGTGTTTGTGGGCCTCAGTCGTTGTATGTTTCGAGATTTATACACTGAGGCTTGGTGACTCGCCCTTTCATTTTTCTCTACTCCTTCAGATGAGCAGTAGGTCGTGGACATGGGAGCCGAGACGGACTCGAGGGGCCATCAAGTTATTTGTTTTTACACTTTTCATTTTATTTTATGTTTTAAATTTTGGAATTATTGGATGTAATAAGGCCTCCATAGCTTAGGATATAAGTTGATATATGTTAATGTTTATGTTTTTTTTTTATTCATGATCAAAGACTTATGTTTTACAGAAATAAAAATGGGATATCTAAACACTATTTAAATAAAACTATTTGAAAAGATAAATTACAAAAATTTTCTACAAGTGCCACCTATTTAACAAACATCAACAAAAACGAACTAAGTTTTACAAGGCCCTTTTAACGAAGAGTTTTTAACATCAAACCCGTAGCATACCGGATCTGGTCATGACGTATGGATCGGGTTTGGGTGCTACATTTTGGTATCAGAGCCTAGTTCAAAACTCGGGCTGTGGAATGGGTCTAGTAGTGTTTTGAAAATTTGATGTGAATTCGAGAAAAATGTCTTGGATAAAGATATGGCCTTCGAGTCTACCAGCACCCGATCCACGCAGGTAAGTATTCTACTTTCTAACTTTTGATATGATATGCATGATTGGGCTTGATGGGCTTGATGGACGTAGACTAGTATGTTAGGCATTAATGGACTTTAGGCTTAGTTCGAACAACTCTTTAAATTCATAAGACTTAATCTATCCAAACAAACCCGTGAACAAATCGCTGGGTTAGGGTGTGGCAACAGGCATACGCATGTCTAGGATTGGATTCAGGGAGAGCTTGGTACTTAAGCAGTCCTAGTGACTCACTTCCTCTTCGTTGGAATCCTACCTGGTGCGTAGTGACTGTTCACCTTAGCCACGAGGATTTGTTGACAGGCCAGAATCTATAATTAAAACCCGAAAGGGACCAGCCACCCTATTTCACAATTAAAATAACCCCAAGTTTTGTAAAACTTTCGAAATACACTTGGTTTGTGAAAATTTCCCAGAATACCCCAGAACTATAAAACTACCAAAATTTGTGGAATTACCGAAACACCCCGGTTGGAAAAATTTCCAAAATACCATTGGTTTGTGAAAATTTCAAAAACAACCGTGATTTTATAAAATACCCATGTTTTGCAAATTTACCCGAAAACCTCTAAAATTACAAAAGTAACCCGGGTTGTAAAATTAAATTTTCCAAAGTACCCCTACTTTAAAAAAAACCAAGATACCCCATTTTGAGGAAATTACCAAAATACCCTTATTTTGTAAAAGAAAAAAAATGTACCAAAGTACCTCTAATTCGAAGGAAATCACCAAAATACTTTATTTTGGAAAATACCCTGTAGGGCAAAACTACGAAAAACCCCTGGGTAGTGAAATGACAAAAATACCCTTATGTGATGAACGGGAGATCATGGATGCTATTTGTATGTTGATGGTTGATGATTGAATGTATGTGCTTCCTAGAAGTAGGAGATGCGAACTTGAGACTGAATTGTAGATATAATTGCGAATTCGAAAGTACTACTCTTAAAACTACTACTCATAAGACTGTTCGTGGTTAATCAGTGGAAGAAAACTAATAATTAATAAAATTTCTAATCAGATCAGCGCGAATCGGTAGAATAAGTACAAGGGGTCGTGGACGTCCGCCACGTGGCCGTGGTAGGGGTAGGATGACGGTGTCAGAACCAGTAGGATCTTGCCATGGATCTGGAAACGAGATGCCGGTACCACCAGCTGCGGAGGAGGAATTTCAGAACCAGACTGCCGGATATGACGCGGTATCTCAGGCAATGTTAAGGGTTTTAGAGAGGGTTGCTGGGGTAGGCATGGGCACAGGAGCTCGAAAATCCGTGTCGGAGTGACTTAGAGCTAATGGGGTAGAAGTGTTTAGGGGAATTTCTGGAATAGCCCCGAGTATAGCTAAGTATTGGTTGGAGGCGGTTGAGCGTATAATGGATGATCTTGATTTCACGGAAGAGGAAAAACTGAAAGGGGTTGTATCTCTCCTGCGGGACGAAGCTTATCAATGGTGGCTTACGATTAAGGATGATACGATGGCTAACCGTATCACCTGGGATTTTTTCAAAACGACGTTTCAGAGTAAATATATTGGTACAAGTTATGTGGATGCGCAGCGTAGAGCATTTCTAAATTTGGTGCAAGGAAGTAGGTCGGTAGCTACGTACGAAGCGGAATTCTTACATCTTAGCTGTTATGCTCGAGGAATGGTGGCCATAGACCATGAATATTGTGTTCGATTTGAAGATGGTCTAAGGGATGATTTGCGTGCATTGATAGCTCCACAGCGGGAGAGGGAATTTGCTGTGCTTGTGGAAAAAGCTAAGATAGCTGAGGAGGTGAAGCGGACAGAGAAATTGAATCGGGATAGAGATAGGGGTGAAAGAAATTTTGGATCATCAGGGGTAGCTGGGCGTAATCAGAAAAGACCCAGGTCAGACGGGCCAAGACGAGATGAGAAACTTGCTGCTGCTAGTCAGACACAGAAGTGTGCTCGATGTGGTAAATTCCATGAAGGTAAGTGTTGGGCAGGTAGTGGAAAGTGCTTTAGGTGTGGATCTATGGACCACCAAGTTAGAAACTGTCTGCAGCAACGGGACAGTGAAGGGCTCACAGGTCAAGGGAATGCACAGCCGGAAGAGGTGGTCAACAACCACCAAGGGGCCGTCGTCAAGTCAATGGTGGCAATGGCACAGGACATGGTCGTGGAGCACTAGGTAGAGGTCCAGGTTATGCTGAGGTGAGGCAGCCAGCTTTGGTCTATGCAGCACGTCGACAAGGGGATGAGGACGCTCCAGATGCGAATACTGGTGCGTACTCTATCATAGTATACTAAGTGTTTCACTTGGCTTTAGAATTAGAGTTCACAGCGAAAGCATAGTGGAGAGACTTGGGTAGTATGATTAATAGTTAGTTGGAAATTTTGAGGACGAAATTTCTTTAAGGGGGTAGAACTGTAACATCCTAAATTAATGGGCCGTTGCATTTGATGTGTGTGCTACGTTTAATATGTCAATTAGAATGTGTGAGGGGTTCAGAATGGGCGCAGGTTTAGGTCGAGACTGTAGTTAAATTTCTTGTTTGAACACTTTAGTGGAAAGCTTGTTAAGTTAGGGCATAAAAGATATTAGTTGTGTTTTAAAACACAAATGGGCTTCTGGCCCAGTGGCAAAATGGCGCCACTAATAGGGAAGGGAGTTGGCGTCAATTGAAGGTCCAAGGTTCGAGTCGCCTGGTACCTTTCATTTTAAATATTTTCGGCATTTATAAGAGCAGTAGTGGAGTTCGGCAGTGATGTTTAAATTTAGGAATTTATTTAATGTGATAATGAGGTGGATAACGTGCTGGTAAAGGAAGGAAGAGGTAGTGTCATCCATAACACTGTGGATAAGTAGTTAGATGAGGATAAGGAAAGAATCAAAGAGTTATCTGCAAGGCTAGGTGGTGGCCGAAATTTTGACTCTAAGAGCGGGGAAGAAATCGGTTTCTATTTGCCATAGGGGGTGCCGAATTTTCCCTGTTATTTGTTTAATTTTTAGCTGTCAGGAAGGGCACTTCCAGGATTTGTTAGGTAAGTGCCAAAGTTCTCTATAAATAGGGGGTGGTACTCTTCAATTTCGGCATTTGGAACCCCATTCTTTTCTCTCATTCTCTGTGCCAAAATTTTCAGTCTTTTTCAGCAACTTCTGTTAATTTCTTCTAAAAGCCGAAAACGCCTAAGCCTCTTCTTGTTCATCTCTTTTTCGGACCTTTCTGAAAGCCGAAACCTTTCACTTCACTTTCTGTTTCCATTCTTTTCCTCTTGTGCCGATTTCTCCATAAAATCAGGATCTTCTTGAAGTTGCCGAATCTCCTCTCAAGTGTTAGCCAAATCACCTGTGTTGAGGTAAGTGTCGACTTCAGTTAGTTTCTCATGTTCTATTTCGGTTTTGGAGACCAAAGCCGAAAGGCTAATTGTGGTGGCAAGGATATCTCCTAAGTAACATTTTTCTTGTGTTCTTATTTTAGGGCGCCACATCGGGAATTGAAGTAGATCTCTTAGATCTAAAAGCCAGAAACACTAGTCCCTGAATCTCATATCACTTTTCGAGAAATTCAAGGTAAGGGATTCTCTTTAGGTTCTCGTTAGATTCAATATCGAAATCACAATCTTAACCATATGTCATGATTAATAAGGCCTTTTTGATGGAATCAAATGTCGATCAGGCAAAGGAAGGGACTAGATCTGAAAACCCGATTCCTAAGTTTAAGAAGCGAGCAGTGTCAGCAGTACGGGATTGGCCACCGGGTTGTGGACCAGCTTCTGAACAACACCTCAAGCAGATAGCGATGGTGTTGGCTACGGATAGCGTCAACTTAGAGGGTCTCGTTCTAACGGTAATAAGGTGTGTAGATCTCTAACACACTAGTTAATTGCAATATATATGTTATGGGCTATAAAACCTGAAAAAGGGTTTACAAAGGATACCAGGTACATAATCATAGAAACCACTCTATGAGTATTGATATATGTGAAAACCTAATTTCTTGTTTTTTTTAAGTATGTATGCATGGGGTGGGACTATGATAATGAAGGGGAAGTGCATGATAGGTCACTTGGTGATCGGTGGTTAAACCACAAAATCTAATGTTAGGTCACATTGTGATCGGTGGCAATGCCACATTTAATGATTCCTGATTAATAGGAATAGGCAGTACGGCTGTCGTTATGGTATGTAACGGATGGAGGGTTGATTGTAGAAATCCCCGAGGTGTGATGGTTGGTACAGTTTGGTGTGTAGAGGATGGAATTCTAGGATGGGTTGGGCTATTCATCATTTATTATTTATCATGTTATTATGATTGTTGCCTTTATGTATGGGCCAGGGCTCATAATGTGTTTGTGGGCCTCAGGTCGATGTGTGTTTCGAGATTTATACACTGAGTCTTTGTGACTCACCCTTTCATTTTTCTCTACTCTTTCAGATGAGCAGTAGATCGTGGACATGAGAGCCGAGAGAGACTCGACGGGCCATCAAGTTATTTGTTTTTACACTTTCCATTTTATTTTAAGTTTTAAATTTTGGAATTATTGGATGTAATAAGGCCTCCATAGCTTAGGATATAAGTTGATATATGTTAATTTTTATGTTTTTTTATTATTCATGATCAAAGACTTATGTTTTACAGAAATAAAAATGGGATATCTAAACACTATTTAAATAAAACTTATTTGAAAAGATAAATTACAAAGATTTTCTACAAGTGCCAACTATTTAACAAACATCTACAAAAACGAACTAAGTTTTACAAATCCTTTTAACGAAAAGTTTTTAACATCAAACCCGTAGCATGTCAGATCTGGTCGTGACGTATAGGCTGGGTTTGGGGTGTTACAGTGGGAGAAACGAACGAAACACCACACGGCCGTGCAATATATTGCAATGTGACTTAATAGGCCCAGAAAACACGGGCGTGGGCAGCTGATTTCTATTTAAACCCCTTTTTCTGCTCACTTTCCTCCCTAAATCCCTTTCCTCCCAACCCTAGCCACCATAGTTTTTCTCCCTTTTTCACCATCCTTGCCACCATCACACAATGACTAAAAGCAAAAACAAGGACCATCCCCTCGAAAAGACCCTAGCACAGTCTCTTCGTGCGAGATCGATCTACATAAGTTCATGCTGGCCGCTTCATTAACTCTACAGGACAAGGACCTTTGAGTCTATTTATTTTTTCTTTTTATTTTATCTTCATCTTTAAATTTTGTCCCTTTATCTTTCTTGTCTTTAATTTATATTATTATATTTTGATTTCTTTAATTTAGGTTCAAAAAGCCGTTAAGGGATAACCATAACCCCACCAGAGTATCCACCTCCGCGTTCATCTATGCCTAATTTACCGTTTCTTTGCCTTGACTCCATCCAAAATTCAGGAAGTCTCCCCCTATCTTATGATTTTATATATTGTAGATATCTATCTTTGTACATTGAGGACAATGTACGTCTTAAGTGTGGGAAGGTGTCAACAATACTGAATTATATCTTATTCTTAAGTAACTTTCTCATATTTACTATTAGAATGAAACTTCTATTGATTTATGATTTTCATTGATATGTTTCGGATTAAGTCATAGATAATTGTACATTAATGGTTTGAACTTTAAGATATTAGAGAATCAAGCATGATAAGTCTATTTTCTGAATTAAAAATTTATTAGGTTATTTCCCTAATCTTAAATATTACTTTGAAATTTGAAATCTATAAGGGTGACACCAAAAACCAAAATCTCTGTGAGATTTTGAGCCTTTTAGAGCATATATTCGTCTTGCTCACTTCTTTTTATTATGAATGTGTCAACATTGATTTATTATTCTAGAACTTGCTTCGATTATACATGTCGAGACCACACTTTTGACTTGATATATTGAGATGATAAAGGCACTGAGGTTTTAACCCACTTACTCCATAAAAAGCCTATCCTCATAATTAACCTCTAGTGAACCCTTTTTAGTCGAATAAATCGTTTCTTGACTCACTCATTAATATTAACCTAAAACCAAATTTTTTAAAACTCCCCTGATCTTTTGACTTCCCTTTTGTCGAGATTTGATTGAGCAGTTGCCTAACTATGTTCTCTATTTCAGTTGTTAAAGTTCTTTCTTTTCATTGTATGTTCTTATTCTAAAAAAAAAAGTTGAAGATTTTTTCATTATTAGTAATTATGAGCTTAAACAGTTAATTTCACATCTTTAGAAGAAGCTCGTGTTATTAGTGATAAGTTAAATTGACGCAATTATTAATTATTAGTTCATTGTTTCTAGTTAGGTAATTTATCAATTCAATCTCGAGTCTAACCTCTTAATTCAGCCTATATCCACACCTTTAACCCAAGCCCCATTACAACCCTTTAAAGACCTTTTGATTTCTGTATCATTTCATTTTATAGTAGTGGAGATTTGATTTTCATGCAAGCCTATGGGATTAACTCTTCATGTTTGACTTTTGAGTGGTTAATTTGAAGCTTAAACTCCTTGAGTGATTTGAGTAAATCTTTAGTGAGGATGTCAATTCTTGTCGGTTTTGAATCAGAGGTAATTATTTAGGTAAGGGGAAACATCTATGTTTTCGTGCTATAAAAATTAATGATTTAGACTGTTTGAATCTTTAGGACTCTTTTAGTTAAATTATCAATGTATGAATTATCTATGAATTATGATGAAACATTATTGATAAGGATTATGAATTAAGGTAAGTTAATTCTAGTTGTGAGTTGAGAATTTTGCTTAAGGACAAGCAAAGGCTTAAGTGTGAGGATATTTGATAAACCATAATTTACACATATTTTAACCCATGCTTGGCTTACTTTTGGATGAATTTTGATTAGATTTGATGAATTCGATGCTCTTAATCCCTTAATTTCATGTTTTATACTCAGGAGAGCTTAGGGAGTCAAAAAAAATGAGAAACGAGCCAAAAAGGGAAAAAATAGGCCTACATTAGAAATCACACGGCCTGGACTATCGACCACGGGCAGATCACACGGCCGTGTGTGGCGAGCAGAATCGACCACGGCCGAAGGAGTCCACCACGGGCATGTCCCTGCCAACCCTAGGTTTAATTCTATTCGGAAAAGGCTACTTGTGGGCTAAGTAAGTCATCTCAAAGCCTATATAAACACCCTAGGGGCAACCTAAGAGGGGACGCCGAGTAGAAGGCAGAAAATACTCCAAGATAGTCGTCGGGAACAACTTAGAAGAAGGATCTCTATCAAGACTGAAGATCTCTCATCAAGTTCTTTAGAAGTTTTTGGGTTTTCTTATGTTTTGTTGTTTTTCCTATTTTAAGATGTTACCCTTTATTAGTATGAACTAAATTCCCTAAATATCTAAGGGGATGAAACCTAAGATAGATCTTATTATTGTTTGATTTATAAGATAAATACTTGTTCTTATTCTTAATTGTGAGTTCTTATTATTGTTTTGATAATTCAGGATATTGATTCAATTCGAATGTGCTTATTCAGTGGAGCAAAAGTCCCTGTTTAAGAGAAGATCAACACAATTAAGCAGAGTTGATTGCAACCCTAGAAATAGGGGGACGAAAATCTGCCGGATAAGAGTCAAATCTAATAAGGGGATCCATAGATCGAGTTAATGCGACAATAGGGGATTTTAATTAGAAAGAGATTTCAATTAATCAACCTAGAGTCAGTTGTTTTTAGTCTTGAAAAAGATATTAACATAAATCAGAGATTTCTATGGATTAAGTCAAGTGAATAAATCATATGAATAAAAAGTAATAAGTGAAGTCTAGGTGGATTCTTCCTTAGGTATTGCCTATCTCATATAAGTTGTCTAAAAGTATTTTCCCAATTCACTCTCTGTCACGTTCATAATCATTTAGTTAGTTAAATTAGTTAGTTAAATTTAGATTAAAAATAAATCCCCTTAATTACTAGGCTAGATAATAAAAAGATAGTTATTACTAGTAATTTTAGTCCTTGAGGATACGATATTCCGGACTCATCACAACTATACTATTGTTCGATAGGTGCGCTTGCCTTTATCAGAATAATAGTTAGTTTCAAGACCATCAGCAATTAATTTTGTCACACTTTGAGCTCACGCTAAAAGTACTTTGTGGTTCGAGAATAACAAAGAAAATCGTTAAGTATAAAGCAGGGATCAACCTCAAGCGCCTCGTGCAAACTACACGTATAATTTCGGTTAATGTTTATTACAATAAATATCATAATGGCTCGATTTTAAAGAAAAAATTTAAACTTTCACTATGCCTGAAAAATTATTTTCTAAACCGATTTTTCAAACATTCTTACTTTTGAGAAACAATTAAAATTCTAAAGAGTTAGAGTAAGAAAGCGGACTTACACCTGATTTTACACATTTATTTAATTTTAGTTTAGGAATAATTTAAACTATATTTTGGATTATTAATCGTTTGGCACAAGATCAATTAGAGAAACATATTTGTATGTAATTGAATAATTATTAAAATACTTGACATTTAAAAACAAATTACTAAAAAATTAAAATAAAATATTAAAATATTATCTCATTATCCATCACAGTAATCTTTTACCGTTGTTGAATAATTTTAATTTTCTAATATCCAAGCAATGAAATCGCTTAAATTTCTATTAATACTTTATGATAAGGTACATGTTATCGTACAGACACCTTTTTCTCCTTGCCGGTGAAATAACGAAGAATATAGAACAAAGATTTGTAAGAGAAGAACCGAAACGGAGTAGGTGAAAGCACGAAGTGCAGGTGTTGAAGTTAAATATTGATAATTTCACTGATAATTTTCAAGGAACGTGTAGATTGAACTTTACAAATTGCTAGTTTGTGGCTGAATTTTCTTTTTGTGGGTTTCAAAGTTGTAGCTTTGCTGTTTAGATTTCACTTTTAATGTTTTGATATGAGATTGGGTTTCCCGGTTTTTGTTTGATTATTAGTTAAATCAAGTTACTTGTTTTTAAAGCAGTTTTTATCTCAGTTTTGTTCATCTCCTTTAAATTTTAATAATTTTTGAATGATTTAAGGGATAAAATAAGGGATTCTCTCGAAAAACTAAACGGACAAAACAAGAAATTAAATATTTAAATGGGTGATATTTTTTTAAAAATATCACATATTTAAAATTTTCATTTATTTTATTTTTAATTTAGAATAACTTTTTAATATTTATATTTTTATAATGTCACGCCACATCAGTAAGTAAAAGTGAGATATCACTCCATGTCAACAAAAAAAGTTGACCATTAGTTGACTAACGATTTTCATTCAAACCAGGCTTATTTGACAAAAATTGAAACGATAAAGTTGACATTGTGAAAAGAAAAAGATAAGGAGAACACTGTGAGAGGTAGCAAATGTTAAAGGCAAATATTGTTATTATGCCTATTTTATTTGCATAACTAGGATTAGATTGATTAAAATAATAAAAGCAAATTCTAAAATTGTCCAAAATATTTCATATTATGCTCGAAAAGTAAGATAACCTAAGGAAAATGTGATATTTACTTCTTACATTCACAAATATTGATATTGTTGAGAAATGGCCTCAAACGAATGCTTGAAATCCAAGCATAGTAATTAATCACATTCTAGAGTTTACATCACTACCGGGATTGTAAGATTTTGAAAACCAAATACCAAGTTAAAGTTATAGGTTTTATTTTCTTCATCGTAATGCAAAAAATTGTATTGAATTTGAAAATTCTAGGTTTATTAACAATTGTGAAAATAGTGAAAGCTTTAGAAACCCCGTAAACTAAAAATGCAAAAAGGTTAGAATGCGAACTTCTTTCAAGATTGTTGTTCCTATAGTAATTGAACAATTTAAAAAAATTGAAGAATAATAAATGATTAACCAAACTCATCTTATGATGAAAAATGACATATTCACATTAAATAAAGCAAAAATTAACATGAAATAATATTTTTACAATATAGTTTTGAAGTGGTTTCAAGGAGGTAAGATTTTGATATTTTAATCTAAGCATCTTATAATTTAAGAATGTAAATCAATATTTAAAAAAAAACTTTATATATTTAAACGCATTTAAATAAATAAAAAATTCCTGAAAGACCCTAACTAATTATATATATTATAGGTTATAAATAATTAATAAAATATAAAAAAATATTTTATTATTACACAAGGATTCAAAATTTTCAAATTCAATTTATATCCTAACTCTAAATATATAAAAAAGAAATTAAAGCTAAGTAGTTTATTTGTTTTCCTTTTTGAATTTTGAAAGAAGCGTCAATTAACCTTTTTCTTTGTTCTTTTCTTTTTGCTTTTCACTTGGAATTCTGCTTCTGCTGACACATTCTCATACAACAAACAAAGAAACATGGCCGAAGAAACTCCAGCCCAAGAATCCCGCTATTGCAGCAGCGGCGCGGACGGTGATCGACTCTGACTCACCTGCTGGTTTAGAGCCCTTCCCTTCTCAGCCAGCCAGCCAGCCATACCACCTCATGTAGCAGCTGAAAATGAAGAGAAGACACCGCGGCCTCTGAGTTGCAGCCGGAGTCGGATGGAGAAAAAAGAGACGGGAGCACCACCAGAACTAGTGCTCAAGAAGCTAGGAGGTGTTGTTGAAGAGAAAAAGTCTTTCAAACAGGAATGCAATTATCTGATGTCGAAAAGGAAATCAAGTTTTGGAAGCAGTTTGGTAAAGAAGCAACAGACTCTAACCTTTTCAATTCAGAATCCAAGGGTGAATAAAACCCAGAACCCAATCCAACGAGCTATGAATACAATTATTTTGACTTATAATGCAATTTTTTTTTTATTTTCAAGCTCATCAACCCAAAACTACAATCGTATTTGCCACCAAAGATTGTTGAAACTCGAAACCGAATGTCAAAAACATGCAATTCTAATACTAAAACAACCAAAGGGTGGCTCGTATATTATATGGTTTTTGAAACTTTGGTCCCTCACTCCATGATGGAACATGGGTTGTATTTGCCACTAAAACATTGTTCAGAAAGTCAAAACCAAATGTCGGTAACTCTACAATATATCTACATGCATATAAGTTTTAATAAAACTATAATATTTTGTCCACAGTTGTTACGAATTCTTCTCAACAAAGAAAATCTTCAAGTCAAACGTAGGATATAGAATAAGACTTTTTATGGTAAAATTGCATGGAGAAGACTACGTAAGTCCATCGCCATCACCATCATCACCTACGCCACTACCAAGTCCCAAGAGCATACACACTTTCCCTTCGCTTATAATCCTCTTCTCGACCTTCTTTTTGTGACAAAACTACTAGATTTAAGCTAACTTGGAGATATTTGAATAATTAATTTCTAAGGGTGGGTTAAAATATTAATTTCAAGTTTCTTGTTTTGATTTGTAACACCTATAAATAGTGTGCTCGGCCTTAACCCAATTTCCATCAACAAGGCTTGCTTTAATTGCGGTTTGAATATGGGAAGTTCTAGCGTTATTGGTGCTACATTCTTGGTTCTCGCTCCTTGTGGATTTAGCTTTGTTGCTAGGTCACTTAGTGGTCTTTGGAGGAGGCGGAAGTGGCGGAGGTGGAGGTGGCGAGAGGGGTGGTGCCACGGTTCTGGATATGGTTCAGGGTATGGTTCCGGGAGTGGTTCCGGATATGGTTCGGGAGCTGGTGGTCTTGGAGAAGGTGGAGGTGGAGGTGGGGGTGGGGGTGAAGGAGGCGGTGGTGGTGGGAGTGAAGGATCAAGGTATGGGTCTGGGTATGGGTCAGGATCCGGATCGGGGTATGGGTCTGGTGGTGGGATAGGAAGTGCTGGAGGAGGTGGCGGTGGTAGTGGAGGTGGTGGCGGCGGAGGTGGTGGCAGGGGAGAAGGGTCTGGATATGGGTCTGGATTCGGATACGGAAGTGGAGTTGGTGGTGGCAACAGTGGAGGAGGAGGTGGCGGCAGTGGCGGTGGTGGAGGTGGTGGTAGTAGAGGAGGGTCGGGATATGGGTCCGGATCCGGATACGGAAGTGGGTCTGGATATGAAAGTGGAAGCGGTAGTGGTGAAGGAGGAGGCGGAGGTGGTGGCAGTGGAGGTGGAGGAGGTGGAGGGAGTGGTTCGGGCCAAGGATCAGGCTAGGGAAGTGGTTCAGGTTATGGCTCCGAGTATGGTAGCAGTGGAGGGTGATTTCCCACATAAGTTCAAACTAAGGTTGAATTCTAGTTGCTACTTATCGTTGTGTAATCTTCAAAATAAAGTGCAGTGTTTGCCTACGAGCACCGCATGTAAATGTTTTAAAGACTTTCAAGTCTTTTGTAATCATATCTAAATATTTGTTATCCTAATATTTCATATAAAATAAAACTTTTACTTTTACAACTTGCATTGCTTTGGGTAACTTTTTAAATTCAATGCTTTAGCATCTTGACAAAAAAAAAAAAAAAAAAAATTAGTAGGAGATTAATTGATCTAGATTTTTAAATCGATGTATTTTTTGTGTGTGTATGTGCATTTTCTCATGTCATATTTGTGCTTATATTATTTTATATTTATTAAAATTTGAGAAATTAATAATATTCCGCTATAAAGATTTTGGCATGTTTATGTATCCATGTCATGTATTCATTTTTTTTTACTCTCTTTGTCTCGTGTTTTTAGTGTATTTTAGTGTAATGTTCGTGTATTTGTTTGTTTAAAGTCGCTTGTTGCAAAAGAAATAAAAATTGCAATATAATAATCTCTTTTTCTCTTTATTTTTTAGGGTAAACTATAGAACTAGTCACTCAACTATTAGCATGTTTCTGTTTTGGTCACCCAATTATGAAAATTTTCAATTTAGTCACTAACATTTTAGATCATTTCTATTTTGGTCACTCACATTTTATATTGTTTTTGTTTTTGCCACAGCCCGTTAAATGATTAACAGAAGTGATAATGTGGCTATTTTTCTAATTGGTATATAACATATTTAGTCCTCAATGCTTGCACATTCTATCAATTTGATCCTAATTCGAAATAATTCAATAAAGTTGACCATCCACATTTACAAATTCTATCAATTTGATCCCTAAGCGCATATAATTATAATTAAATCTTGAGTCTCATATTCTGATGCGAATCCGGTCGCATCATGTTATGACACAACTCGACGCCACTGAGAATGGCATAAACGTGAGGGTTCCAAGTGCAAAATGAAATCTAATTTCAATTTGTTAATTTGTGTGCAGGTTTTAATTGACCGAATTTGGGGCGGAAACCATTGCTAGAACAATCGAACAATCCAAGATGTCCAGCTCAAGTGTCCCATGTAACTTGCTACGAGCTCAATTATCTAGTTCATAGCTCATCCTAGCTCATTGAGCTCAAATTCATTCGGTGTTATCTTGCGCATCAATTTGCTGGAACAGTCAATTCGGTTTCAGCTCAATTTTAATTTTTATTTAATTTATGCATTTTGAGCTAATAGTTGCTGGAATAAACTTCAAAGAATATGTAGTTAATTTAGTTTAAGTATTAAACGTGTATTAAAATTAATTAATATGTCTAAGTAAATTCGGCATTAATGTGTCTAAGTAATTAAATGTGTTCTGAATCCTACAACCATTTAATTTGTCTTAGATTCATTTAATTTTTCCTAGCTCAAATAGCTCATTAAAGTGTCTTAAGCTTAGGCAAAGTAATTGAGCTAATTAATATGTCTTAACCGAATTTATTTCATGTTATAGGTGTTCACACAAGCTGAATTCAGCTAGCTCAAGTGCATGGAATGGCATTGAAGAGGAGCATGTATTTGGCTGGAGCAATAAGTGGAATTATTTTGTAACACCCCAAACCCGGCCCAAACACTACAACCGGATCTGGTATGTCACTAAGGAATTTTATAAAACATGCCACGCTTTGGAAAACGAGTATCAGGTTTAAACATTTTAACCGAGAAACTTAGTAATTTAATATTCTGTATAAAATATAAATTTAAATGATACCTTGGTTGTAACACCCCGAACCCGGCCCAAACATTACGACCGAATTTGGGTTGCTACTGAGGAAACGTTTTGAAATCTTTAAAAGCCGATTCAACTTCTTGGTAAAAGATAGCGTCTTGTTAAAACAGTTGAGGTGTATAAAACCCATAGTTAGATTTATTTTAAAAATATTTGTTAAGTCAAGTTAATATATATATTTTAAAACCTTTACGATTGTTTTGGAAAACATGTGTACTTAATTTAATGATAAGAAATAGTTTAAACAAAGTAATCCAAACATAGAATAATAAAAATATAACTAGGAGGCCTTCTTACAACTTAACAAAAATATAATCAACTTTAAAATTAAATAAAATAAAACCCAAGTCCATCAAATTAAAATGTCCACTGCATGGCCACCTCGAGTCCATCCGGCTCCACCTCCGCGATCTACTCATCTGCAAAATGTTAAAGGAAGGGGTGAGTCGCCAAGACTCAGTGTGTAATCCCCCACCCGGTAAGGTAACTCATACACAAGTCATTAATAAACATGCACATGCAACCCAACCTAACCATCCATACTCCTTTTCTACCCCGTGTGGTCAAAACCACTGGTGGTCAAAACCACTGATGACTTAGAGTCACAAATCAGATGATGGGGCCAACCCATCGTGTGGTCAAAACCACTGATGACCATAGGTCACAATATATCAAATGTGGTCAAAACCACTGGTGGTACCAAACCACTGGGACTTAGTCGCAAGAATCAATCGTTGTGGTCAAAACCACTGATGACCATAGGTCACAATAATCTGATGGGGCCAACCCATCTTGTGGTCAAAACCACTGACGACAGTCCATAATACCATCCCCCTCCTCTCATCAATCCCACCATCACATGCTCTTATAACAATTTTTCATAATTCATACCGTAGCATTTAATCATCATGTGATGGCATGCAAATCATATATCAAAAATTATGAGTTAGGGGACTTACCCGGAATCCATGTTTAAGCCCACAAGCATATCATAGATCACTACCAAAATTTATACTCAAGACAAGAATATAGCAAATTTATTAATAAAGTGTGTAAAGAGCTTACACACCTGCTTCTACCGGAATTCCTAGATCCCGAAGATCCGATCTACGTCACTAGATCTCTTGTCCTATAATCGACCAAAAAGCATGGTTAGGGACTTAGGCCTATTCGGCCAAACCAAGTAATATCAGAGGTTCTTTTATGGCCTTACCTTGAATGGATTTGATTTCCAAACAAATCCCGAAGTCTTAATTTGCCCCTAAAACCATGGCACACTCATTAGTTTGGCATTTAAACAATAATCTTTTATCAAAGGCCTTTGGCCGAATGTGCTTACCAACTCACCATTGGAAAATAAATAAATTCCGCAAGCTTCCCTTCAAACGATTTAATCGTATTAGTAAGAATCATAGGCCACAACTTTAATTTAAAAAGAGAGGATTACCCCTTACCACACTTATTGAAAATCGGCAGCACCCTTTTCCTCAAGGGAGATTCGGCCTAAGCACAATTGGAGGGCTGGAATTTTGAGAAGAGGAGAAGGGTATTCTGGCTAAAAGAAACAAAGAATGCTGGAAATTTCTAAGAAAATTTTGGCTAAGAGCTAGGAGAGAATTCGGCAGCACAATGAAGAGAGGAATAAGAAAAGATTTTTTTAAACAAAGATTGGCCCCCCACTCTAGGTGATAAACCGAATGTGGACAGCCCCTAAAGAGTCCTAAAATCGGCCAACACTTCTTTTTGGGTGATAAATTTCCAGCTTTTATCAAATCCCATTTATCTTTTATTAATCCCTTAATCTCCTCTTAAACAAATAAAATAGAATACAACACTAACACTACTCCTCCAGCCGAATCCTAAGGCAAAATAATTAAAAAAAGAATTAAGCTATATCCTTATCAATTTAAAAGTCCAAATTCGGGCCATTACTCCACCCTTTTCACGCCAGTTGAAGAAAAATAAAACAAAATAAACTAATATTAATCCACCCCTCTAGCCAAATTCTAAATCAATTAAACTAAGCTTATCCTTATCTCAATTGAAGATCCCACGTGCAGGCCAATTCACGCCAGCAGCAAAGAGGAAAAATAAAAATCCAAATGCTGCTTCTTGGACTCGAACCAGCAACCCCAAGCAAGAGAGAGAGCAGCCAATTTAAAGCGCCCCAAACCAACTCTTCCCTTTGGACTTTCATGCTAAATATTCCCACCATTTATTTTTAAAGCCTTCTTACTAAAGCCCAGCATTGCATATAAAAAAATTAAAACGCAAAACTCCGCTCCAGCTACTCGAACCTAGGACCAACTAGGTCCCTTGCTGCCAGATGCGCCCCAAGCCACTCCATCAACCTGCCATTCATGCCATGAACCTTCACTAATTAATTTTAAAGTCCTCTTTCCTGGCCCCCTTACCTTTAACGCAAAACCCCAAAAATAGAAATACATCCCCTTGTTTCTCCCATGAATTGAACCCAAGACCTCCCTTGCAACCCCCCTTAGATGCGCCAAGCCAACTGTACCAAGCCTATTCCTTGTGCCATAATTCGCCCAAATTTATACTTAACCCCTATCTTCTAGCTCCCTCCTTTTAGATACTTAAAAAAAAAATTTAATATTAAGTCAGGCCTAGCTCGGGTTTAATTCTAGACCCCAAAACATGCCAAATAAATCATAAATTTTATTTCTTCAAGCACACACACACACACATGGGAACAAATAATTAAATTTCCAAACAACCCCTATTTCAGGATGTTACATTGTTGAATTAGGAAAAAAAAAACTAAGTTGTTACATGTCTTAGCTTAATTTTAGCATGAAATTTAAATGTCTAGTAATAAAAACCCAACATAAAACCCAAAATAAATATGAGTCTAGTGGCCCATGGCCTTATTACATTGAAACTTAAAATCCACTAATAAAAAAAACATATTAAAATAACTAAATAATGAAAAGTCCTTTGCTGAATCCAAATACTCTCTCGCATGGCCACCTTGCGCTCCTCTCCAGCCCGGTCCGATGCACTAGGTGCTACCTAAAAATGTTAAATAATAGGTTGAGTCGCGAGACTCAGTGTGCAACCCTCATGCACCATTAGATTTGGGCCTTATCCCCACAGAATAGAATAACAGATTAATATATAATAAAAATTATGCAAGCCCAACCCAAATCCTAGGTTTCTATCCGCTACACACCACCCTTACCTGCCAGTCACACCATTGGGGATTTCTACAATCAACCCACACCGCTACACACCATCGATGGAAGTCATGCTGCTCATCGTCAGATCATGGCCGTAGCCACTACATCAGGTCATGGCAAAAGCCACTACAACAGGTCACGGCAAAAGCCGCTACAACAGGTCACGGCAAAAGCCGCTACAACTGAACACTTCCCCTTTCATCAAACCCAACCCCATGCAATCACAGAAATCGGCATACTTATCACATATGTCATCTTAACAGGAACATTCACTTAGGAATAACAGAGATCACTAACCTGGTTGTAACAGACCAATTTTTGACCCTAATCGGAATAGTGGTTTCGGAACCACGAATCCGAGCCGATAAATATTTCTTAAAAAAAATTATTTTATGTTTATTATATGTGTGTTGATGTGTGTGAATGTTTCGTAGAAGAATTTAACCGTTTGAGTGTTTAATTGGGAAAAAGGATTAAATTGCTAAAGGAACCAAGGTAACAAACATGAACAAAATAAGGGGCTAAGTGAATTGTGACTTAAAAATAGGGATTTGCATGTCATATTTCCCATTTTTAGAGAGGTGGACGGCAAGCATGCTTTATAATAACTTATGGCTTTGAAATATTGTTTTTAAGACATTATTATAATGTAAGCATGCTAAGAATATTAAGTTTTCCTAAATATATTATAATTTAAGTAATATTATACTAAAAGCATGCTAAAATAATGTGTTAGTAGAATTAAACAAAAAGGAAATTATTTTTACATCTCTTCCCTCATTCATCCTACCCGAATAGTACCTTCAAGAAGAGAAGAAACTCATCTTCTTCATTCGGTTGTTGCATGTGTCTCTAAGGTGAGCTATCAAGCTCCATTTTTAATGATTTTGCATGGTTGTGTTGGTAGTCTTATATACTATCGAATTCTTGTGCAAAATTTGAGATTAAAGATCCCCTTAGATTCGGCCATGATCTAGTTCTATGGCTTTTTCATGTTCGATGAAAACATATTGGCTATGGTTGGTCATATTGTTTGATAGGTAGAAAAATGGGTGGGTATTTTAGCTTGATTTTAATAAGTCTTTTTATATAGCAATTGTTTGCTTTGGATGCTAATAAAAATCATGTTAAAAATTTTGGGTTTAAGCAAGCTAATATTCGGCTGGGATTAGGATGAATAAATTGTGGTTATTTAGCTTGTTGCTTGGTCTTATATTGAAGAAAATGCATGGATACATTGAATTGGCGATTCGGCCATAAGAGAGAATGAAATTGAGTTATTGTGTTCGGTTATATATGTATACTTATATAAAGTTAATATATGGCCATAGACAAGAAGGTAAGTTTTAAGTTAAAATACATTAAAGAGATTATTACCAATGTGTTAAATAATATTATTGAATATACTTGAACAAGATAGGGGTGATAGCCGAATATAAATGTTTATGTCTTGGAATTAATATGCTTAAATATTACAAATGTCTGGGAATAATTAGCAAAATATATATATTATATGATCTTGTTTTTAAATTGAATGGAAGTGTGATTTAATTGGTTTAATTGAACCAAATTAGATCAAAATCAAAAGGAGAAGAATTTGGAGAGAGGAAAAGCTAAACTAAACGAATAGTTGGAGATTTCGAATACATCTACTTCTAAGGTAAGTCCTTTAGCTAAAATATGTCAATAAATTAATTATGAATTTAGTGAATGATGAATTGTGGAAATTTAGAGTATAAATTCATGACATAGCCGAATGTGAATGTATAGTATTGAAGTGAATTTATTTGGCTAATGCAAGGTGAATAAGTAAGTTCTTGAGCAATCTTATGTTTTAAGGTTATTTACGAATCTAATGAATGATAGAATTTGTATGAGTTTGGTGTAAAACTATGAGTTGGCCGAATGTGATGATGATGGATTAATGGACTGATTTCAAATATATTAAATGTAATGTGAATAAATGCATATGGTTCAATAAGTGACAGTGAAATGTGAAAAGCATGAAAAAAAACTATTTTGACATTCGGGCTTTATGCCTAGCAGGCCTTGTGCCGGTGACATAATCGGGCTTTATGCCTAGCAGGCCTTGTGCCGGTGACATAATCGGGCTTTACGCCTAGCAGGCCTCGTGTCGGTGTTATTTTTCGGGCTTTTACGCCTAGCAAGCCTTGTGCCGGTGTTACTTTTCAGGCTTTTACGCCTAGCAGGCATGATGCCGGTGATGTATTTTACAAAAGAGAAATCGAATCGTGGATCAAGACAACTTAATGATAATTTAATTGAGTATATGGTTCAGGTAAGCATGTAAGGTATGCTATGCTTTATATCATTTGGGTCGAATTAATATTATGAGAATTGTGATATATATATGTTTGAAGTTAATATTGATGGGTGTAATATGACGGAACTCTAGTTTAAAATGTGCTATTATGGAACAATTGGTTTTCAAGTACAAATGTTAAGAAAGGAGATTTTCGTACGAGATGCTTCTATGAACTTTAAGAAATGTAGATTGAAGGAAATGATTCCAAAATTTACTTGGGTTAATGAATTAATAGTATTTGGCGTTGTATAAATGATTTACTTAATTGCCTATCTGGAATGCCATAAATTGATTGCTTTCATTTCGTAAAAAAAAAATAAATGTTTTATTATCATGAGTTAGGACTTACTAAGCTAGTAAGCTTAATTATGTGGAATGCTCTCCTTTGTTTTATAGATTTTGGTCACGTTACGGGCTCGTGAAGGATCTTCAAGAAGTCGTCCACACTATCGCCTTCCTTTGGTATTTTGAAATTTTGGTTACGAATTAGAAGGCATGTATAGGCTAGATGAAGTTTTAGAAACATACGATGTTTGACTTTGTACATGAATATAGCCATGCGAAGATGGCTATTTCCTTTGGTTGTGTATCGTTTATATGTTAAAATTTTATAACTTGCTCGTTCGTAAATGTATGTTTTAAACTTGATCATGGCCTAAATTACATATTGGATTGTTTTTGGTATACATATATATGTATGGTGAAGGCATATATTTTAAATAAAAAGGGATTCTAGTTGACAGCAGTGATGTGATTTTGAAAAATCACCAAAAATAAGATAAGTTGAATTAGAAGGTGAATGAGGTATAGAATTAAAGCTTATTGTGTCTATTCTGATATGAGATATTTAAATTTTAGTGAGACTTGTTCTGAATGAATTCGTGAATCCATATTCTGTCTTGGAAAAATTGTTAAAAATTGTACAAAAATAATTGGGGAGCATGGTTTATATGTTTGAAATCCCTGATGAGTCTATTTTTGATTGGAATAAACAAGAACATTATTGAAAATTTGTGCTAGGAGATAAATGAGTTTTTGTAATGACAGGTCAGAACCGTCAATAGTGAAATAAGGGAAACTTTGATGAATAAACTGTACTAATTGGCCACATGAAAAATTCTGGAAAAATTATAGTAAATTCATATATGAGTCTAGTTTCAAGGAAAATTTACGGATCTGAATTTTTAGTTTTGTAACTCGAGTTATGGTCAATTTAGTCAGCATGATGCAGTTTGACACTTTAAATTTTTATGTCCCGAACTTACGGTCAAGTCTTGTAATGCCACATACTCGATTCCGGCGACGGTCTCGGTAAGTAAGGGTGTTACATTTTATTAGTATCGAGCTACGGTTTAGTCGATTCTAGGACTACCGTGGCGCGTGTGAGTCTAGCTATACATGCCTTTATTATATGTTGATAGTGTAGTGACTTCGACGGCTGAACTTTGTTTTATATAGTAAATGGACACAGATCCCGAAAGAGCCGTAGTAGCGATGATGTAGACGATGTAGCGCTGACCGCACACACGGATCAGCGTCGGTAGACTTCTCGACTGTTTTGGGCAGCCACGAAGGAGAAACTCAACAAGCCTTTTATCGAATGATGAATGAGTGGTTTGCCCAATTTATTGGAATAACCCGAATGTACACCAACCTCCACCCCCGAATAATCCAACTCCGATCCCTTCACTCCCGATGATAGATCCAATGAGATCTAGTAGGCCCCCAGTTGATAAAATCCAAAAATTTGGGGCCGAAGAATTTAAAGCTAATGACGATGATGACGCTGAGAGAGCCGAAATGTGGCTTGATAACACTATTCGGGTACTTGATGAGCTGCATCTTGTACTCGGATGAATGCTTGAAGTGTGCTATATCTTTCTTGCATGGACAATCGCATATCACCGTGGAATACACTAGTATCGAGTGGTTCCGAAAGAAAAAGTGACATGGGATTTCTTCCAAACTGAATTTCGCAAGAAGTATATTAGCCAAAGATTCATTGATCAAAAATGAAAGGAGTTCCTTGAGTAAACAGGCGAATGACCAAATTAGCGGAGTATGAAAGAAAATTTGTCGACTTAGCGGATATGCTAGAGAGTGCGTTTCTCACTCAAGCTATTATGTGTAAAAGATTTGAAGATGGCTCAATGAAAATATAAAGATGTTCGTTGGCATTCTTGAAATTCAAGAGTTTGTGACTTTAGTTGAGAGAGCTTGCAAAGCTGAAGAGCTCGGGAAAGAGAAAAGAAAGGCTGAGACTGAAGCTAGAGACGTTCGTAAAAGATCTTCTGGTAAGGTCTTTCATTCCACAACCAAGAAGTCCAGAGATGACTATAGCCGACATAAAACTACTACAGATCCACCTAGACGGGATCGACCTCCTATGAGTTTTCGAGCTACCTCGATGGCCAGTGTTGGTAACGTTCCTCAGAATAGAGTTGAATGCGAACACTGTGGAAAGTGGCACTCAGGGAGATGTAGATTTCATGATCGGTCTTGCTATAAATGTAGATCGTCAGATCATTTTATTAGAGAATGTCCGAGGTTAGCTGAGCAAAATGCAGTTCAGAACATTAAGCCGAGCAACACGTTAATGCGAGGTAGACCACCCAGACATTCAGGCAATGTAGGTGGTAGTCAGAAAGGAACAAAGAACACTACAGATCGATCTGAGGCTAGAGCTCCGGCTAGAGCATATGCTGCACGAGCTAGAGAGGATGCTTCCTCCCCCGACGTCATTACCGGTATTTTCACTCTTTATGATACCACTGTAATTGCACTAATCGATCCTGGTTCGACTCATTCTTATGTGTGTGAAACTTTAAAATTTGGCAAGACTCGCTAGTTGAGTCTACCGAGTTTGTGATTCGTGTGTCCAACCCTTTGGGTAGATGTGTGCTTGTTAATAAAGTGTGTAGAGGTTGCCCGTTGATGATTCGGGATTATTGCTTCCCAGCTGATTTAATGTTGTTGCCCTTTGACGAATTTGATATAATCTTGGGTATGGACCGGTTAACTTCACATGAGCGGTAGAGGGATTGTAAAAGGAAGCTTATCGATTTGAAATGTCGAAATGGTGAGACCATCGAAATTAAATCCTATGACGTAAATGGGTTGCCTCTGATAATATCTTCAATGTTGGCTCAAAATATGTAAGAAAAGGGTGTGAAGCTTATTTGGCCTATGTACTGGATAATAAAATGTCCGAGATACAAATTGAATCTGTATTAGTTGTATGTGAATACCCCGATGTGTTTCCTGAAGAACTCACCGGTTTACCCCAAAGACGAGAGATTGAGTTCGGCATTGAGTTAGTACCGGGTGCGGCTCCGATTTCGATAGCTCCGTACCGAATGGCACCTATTGAATTAAAAGAATTGAAAGCGCAGTTGCAAGAGTTGTCAGATAAGGGCTTCGCGTGACCGAGTTTCTCTCCGTGGGGTGCACCGGTTTTATTTGTGAAAAAGAAAGATGGAACTATGCGAATGTGTATCGACTACCGACAACTAAATAAGGTAACCATAAAGAATAAGTACCCGTTACCTCGGATTGATGACTTATTTGATCAATTGAAGGGGGCTTCAGTGTTTTTGAAAATAGATTTGAGATCGGGCTATTATCAGTTGCGAGTCAGAGATTCAGATGTGCCAAAGACTGCTTTCCGAACGAGGTACGGACACTATGAGTTTTTGGTTATGCCTTTTGGACTCACTAATGCACCTGCTGTTTTTATGGATCTAATGAACCGAGTCTTCCGACAGTTTTTGGATCGGTTTGTAGTAGTGTTTATTGATGATTTACTGATCTACTCCAAAAATGAAACGGAACATGCTGAGCATTTGAGATTAGTACTACAAACTTTGAGAGATCAACGATTGTATGCAAAGTTCAGTAAGTGTGAGTTCTGGATGAATGAAGTCAACTTCTTAGGTCATGTTGTTTTGATGTCGGTATTCGGTGGATCCAAACAAAATAGCGACCATACTCGATTGGAAACCACCAAAGAATGTTTCCAGATTCAAGTTTCCTAGAAGTGGCGGGGTATTACAGACGGTTTGTAAAGGTTTTTCATTTATAGCTACACCGCTGATTGTGAGACTACTACGAGAAAGATGTCAAATTTGAGTGGTCGAGAAAAGTGTCGAAAAAGTTTGAACAGCTTGAAAGCCTTTTTGACCAGAAGCCCCATGTTAACTCACTGAATCGGGTAAAGAATTTACTATTTTTAGTGATGCTTCCTTAAATGGGTTGGGTTGTGTTTTAATGCAAGAAGGCAAGGTGATAGCCTACGCTTGAGACAATTGAAGCCGCATGAGAAAAATTATCCAACTCACGATCCGAGTTAGCGACCATTGTGTTCGCATGATTAAAAATTTGGCGTCACTACTTATTTGGCGAAAAATGTCATATTTATTCAGATCACAAAAGTTTGAAATATTTGATGACTCGTAAAGACTTAAACTTGAGACAACACGGATGGTTAGAATTGTCTTTGAAAGACTATGAATTAGTGATTGACTACCATCCCGGAAAGCTAATGTTGTTGCGGATGCGTTAAGTCGAAAATCATTATTTACTCTTCGTGCATTGAACGCATACGGTGGTTATGTCGATGATGGTTCGATCATAGCCGAGTTGCAAGCAAGACCGATGTTTATTCAGCAGATTTGTGATGCGCAGAAAGTTGACAAAAAGTTGATTGCTATTCGGATTCAGTGTGGAAATGATACAGAATCAGATTTTCGGATTGATGCAAATAATTGTTTGAATTATAAAAGTCGATTGTGTGTTCCTAAGAACTCAGATTTGATACAGATGATTCTGAGTGAGGCCCATAATGGTCGAATGTCGATACACCCGGGTAGCACAAAAATGTATAACGATTTGAAGCAGTTTTGTTGGTGGTCTGGCATGAAACGGGACATATTTGAGTTTGTTTCCAAGTGCTTAATCTGTCAACAAGTGAAAGCTGAGCATCAGGTACCGTCCGGATTACTTCAACCAATCATGATACCCGAATGGAAATGGGATAGAATCACAATGGATTTTGTATCCGGTCTCCCAATGACACCGAGCAAGAAAGATGCCGTATGGGTTATCGTTGATAGACTTACTAAATCAGCTCATTTTGTACCGATACGTACCGACTATTCACTTGATAAGCTTGCCAAATTGTATGTGTCGCAGATTGTAAGGTTGCATGGCGTACCAAGTTCCATTGTTTGGATAGAGACCCGAGATTCACATCATCAGCGGTTACGGAAGAAATTGCAAGATGCTCTAGGTACTAAACTTCATTTTAGTACGACCTTCCATCCGCAAAGCAGAGCAGTCGGTCACGAGCGAACTATTCGATACTTGAGGACATGTTGAGGTGTTGCGTTCTCGAATTTGAAGGTGCGTGGGAGCGATACCTCTTTTGATTGAATTTGCTTACAATAATAGCTTTCAATCTAGTATAAAAATGGCGCCTTATGAAGCCTTATATGGTCGAAAATGTCGCACACCGTTGTATTGGGTGAGCTCGGTGAGAATAAGATACACGGGTTTATTGGATTAAAGAAACAAAAGCAGAAGGTGGTTGTTATTAGGAGTAATTTGAAAGTCGCTTGGATCGTCAAAGTCCTATGCCGATTTAAAATGTAAGGACATTGAATTTCGTGTCGGAGATCGGGTGTTCTTAAAAGTTTCTCAGTGGAAGAAAATACTCCGATTCTGGTCGAAAAGGCAAGTTGAGTCCGAGATTTATCGGACGTATGAAATCATAGAACGATAGGCCTGTTGCTTATAGATTGAAATTGCCCCTTGACTTAGAAAAGATACACAATGTGTTTCATGTTTCAATGCTTCGCAAATATAGATCGGATCCGTCCCATGTGATTGCACCGTCAGAGATTGAAATTAGGTCTGATTTGACATATGATGAGGAACCGATCCGTATCTTAGCTCTGGAGATAAAAGAGTTGAGAAATAAAAGAATTTCATTAGTAAAGGTTTTATGGAATCGTCACGGAGTTGAAGAGGCTACGTGGGAGCTGAGAGAGTCAATGAGGCAACAATATCCGAACTTATTTAACGGTAAGATTTTCTGGGACGAAAATCCTTAAGAGGAGAGAGTTGTAATGCACCAATTTTTGACCCTAATCGGAATAGTGGTTTCGAACCACGAATCCGAGCCGATAAATATTTCTTAAAAAAAAAATTTATTTTATGTTTATTATATGTGTGTTGATGTGTGTGAATGTTTCGTAGAAGAATTTAACCGTTTGAGTGTTTAATTGGCAAAAAGGATTAAATTGCTAAAGGAACCAAGGTAGCAAACATGAACAAAAATAAGGGGCTAAGTGAATTGTGACTTAAAAATAAGGATTTGCATGTCAAATTTCCCATTTTTAGAGAGGTGGACGGCAAGCATGCTTTATAATAACTTATGGCTTTGAAATATTGTTTTTAAGACATTATTATAATGTAAGCATGCTAAGAATATTAAGTTTTCCTAAATATATTATAACTTAAGTAATATTATACTAAAAGCATGCTAAAATAATGTGTTAGTAGAATTAAACAAAAAGGAAATTATTTTTACATCTCTTCCCTCATTCATCCTACCCGAATAGTACCTTCAAGAAGAGAAGAAACTCATCTTCTTCATTCGGTTGTTGCATGTGTCTCTAAGGTGAGCTATCAAGCTCCATTTTTAATGATTTTGCATGGTTGTGTTGGTAGTCATATATACTATCGAATTCTTGTGCAAAATTTGAGATTAAAGCTCCTTAGATTCGCCATGATCTAGTTCTATGGCTTTTTCATGTTCGATGAAAACATATTGGCTATGGTTGGTCATATTGTTTGATAGGTAGAAAAATGGGTGGGTATTTTAGCTTGATTTTAATAAGTCTTTTATATAGAAATTGTTTGCTTTGGATGCTAATAAAAATCATGTTAAAAATTTTGGGTTTAAGCAAGCTAATATTCAGCTTTGGGATTAGGATGAATAAATTGTGGTTATTTAGCTTGTTGCTTGGTCTTATATTGAAGAAAATGCATGGATACATTGAATTGGCGATTCGGCCATAAGAGAGAATGAAATTGAGTTATTGTGTTCGGTTATATATGTATACTTATATAAAGTTAATATATGGCCATAGACAAGAAGGTAAGTTTTAAGTTAAAATACATTAAAGAGATTATTACCAATGTGTTAAATAATATTATTGAATATACTTGAACAAGATAGGGGTGATAGCCGAATATAAATGTTTATGTCTTGGAATTAATATGCTTAAATATTACAAATGTCGGGGAATAATTAGCAAAATATATATATTATATGATCTTGTTTTTAAATTGAATGGAAGTGTGATTTAATTGGTTTAATTGAACCAAATCAGATCAAAATCAAAAGGAGAAGAATTTGGAGCGAGGAAAAGCTAAACTAAACGAATAGTTGGAGATTTCGAATACATCTACTTCTAAGGTAAGTCCTTTAGCTAAAATATGTCAATAAATTAATTATGAATTTAGTGAATGATGAATTGTGGAAATTTAGAGTATAAATTCATGACATAGCCGAATGTGAATGTATAGTATTGAAGTGAATTTATTTGGCTAATGCAAGGTGAATAAGTAAGTTCTTGAGCAATCTTATGTTTTAAGGTTATTTACGAATCAAATGAATGATAGAATTTGTATGAGTTTGGTGTAAAACTATGAGTTGGCCGAATGTGATGATGATGGATTAATGGACTGATTTCAAATATATTAAATGTAATGTGAATAAATGCATATGGTTCGATAAGTGACAGTGAAATGTGAAAAGCATGAAAAAAACTATTTTGACATTCGGGCTTTATGCCTAGCAGGCCTCGTGGCGGTGACATAATCGGGCTTTATGCCTAGCGAGCCTCGTCTTGGTGACATAATCGGGCTTTACGCCTAGCGTGCCTCGTGCGGTGTTATTTGTCGGGCTTTTACGCCTAGCAGGCCTTGTGCCGGTGTTACTTTTCAGGCTTTTACACCTAGCAGGCATGATGCCGGTGATGTATTTTACAAAAGAGAAATCGAATCGTGGATCAAGACAACTTAATGATAATTTAATTGAGTATATGGTTCGGTAAGCATGTAAGGTATGCTATGCTTTATATCATTTGGGTCGAATTAATATTATGAGAATTGTGATATATATATGTTTGAAGTTAATATTGATGGGTGTAATATGACGGAACTCTAGTTTAAAATGTGCTATTATGGAACAATTGGTTTTCAAGTATAAATGTTAAGAAAGGAGATTTTCAAATTGAGATGCTTCTATGAACTTTAAGAAATGTAGGTTGAAGGAAATGATTCCAAAATTTACTTGGGTTAATGAATTAATAGTATTTGGCGTTGTATAAATGATTTACTTAATTGCCTATGTGAAAATGCCATAAATTGATTGCTTTCATTTCGTAAAAAAATTAAATGTTTTATTATCATGAGTTAGGACTTACTAAGCTAGTAAGCTTAATTATGTGGAATGCTCTCCTTTGTTTTATAGATTTTGGTCACGTTACGGGCTCGTGAAGGATCTTCAAGAAGTCGTCCACACTATCGCCTTCCTTTGGTATTTTGAAATTTTGGTTCACGAATTAGAAGGCATGTATAGGCTAGATGAAGTTTTAGAAACATACGATGTTTGACTTTGTACATGAATATAGCCATGCGAAGATGGCTATTTCCTTTGGTTGTGTATCGTTTATATGTTAAAATTTTATAACTTGCTCGTTCGTAAATGTATGTTTTAAACTTGATCATGGCCTAAATTACATATTGGATTGTTTTTGGTATACATATATATGTATGGTGAAGGCATATATTTTAAATAAAAAGGGATTCTAGTTGACAGCAGTGATGTGATTTTGAAAAATCACTAAAAATAAGATAAGTTGAATTAGAAGGTGAATGAGGTATAGAATTAAAGCTTATTGTGTCTATTCTGATATGAAAGAAACAGAGTAGGCAAAAGAGCTGTATGTTATGAGATATTTAAATTTTAGTGAGACTTGTTCTGAATGAATTCGTGAATCCATATTCTGTCTTGGAAAACTTGTTAAAAATTGTACAAAAATAATTGGGGAGCATGGTTTATATGTTTGAAATCCCTGATGAGTCTATTTTTGATTGGAATAAACAATAACATTATTGAAAATTTTTGCTAGGAGATAAATGAGTTTTTATAATGACAGGTCAGATCCGTCAACAGTGAAATAAGGGAAACTTTGATGAATAAACTGTACTAATTGGCCACATGAAAAATTCTGGAAAACTTATGGTAAATTCATATATGAGTCTAGTTTCAAGGAAAATTTACGGATCTGAATTTCGAGTTTTGTAACTCGAGTTATGGTCAATTTAGTCAGCATGACGCAGTTTGACAGCTTTAAATTTTTATGTCCTGAACTTCTGGTCAAGTCTTGTAATGCCACATACTCGATTCCGGCGACGGTCTCGGGTAAGGGGTGTTACACTGGTGATTCGCTTTTACCCTCCTTGGGTTTCATATGTTATGCCGAGATTTTGGCATTTTACAGAATATTTCAGATTAATAAACATATTTTTACCAGGCAATCTAAATGGTGTGGAAGTGTTACACACCTGATATCGCGTAGTTTTACACCCTTAGTCAATATCCTTACTGTCTAGATCTATAACCCTTAGTCTAAAACCTTGCTCAAAAGCTGGAAGAACACGAAGATTTGGGCTCCCCTACATTCGGCCAAGGGTTAAATAAATACCCGAATTTACACGTTTAAAATTAATAGATCTCCTTACCTTGAAATCCCGAAAGTAACACGATTCTTGTGTTACTGAACTCTGACTTAGAGATCTATGCGATTGACTCCTCTTCAAATCCCGGAATGCCGAAAATAAGAGAAAAACTCAAGGTCAGTTTCCTTATAGCCATTCGGCTAGAGTCTCTAAAAAGCCAAAAAGGATTGACGCCTTACTAATCGATACTTACCTTCAGTTTCCGTCGAGATTCAGCACAAGCAGATACCACAGAGAGGATTCGGCTTCTAGGAATGAAGATTCGGCTATGATGAGACTTTGGGAAATAGAGACTGAACTTTTGGAGATTTCGGCTATGGAAGGGAATAGGGGTGTAGTTTCAGCTTTTAGAGTATGAGCGATGAACAATAATAAAGATCAAAAGATTTGGCTAGAAGGAGGTTTCAAAGAAGAAGAAAAGAGGAGAAGGAAGTGGTGGTTTCGGCTTCTGAGAGAATGAAGATGAGGAAAGAAAGAAAAAGATTAATTGCTTGAGGTAGCCTTTGAAATTTCGGCACATCCCTTGCCTATACTAAACCGATTCCTCCCCCTTACTAAGTTTGATTTTTGGCCAACACTAGCTTCCACAAGATAGCTCCTATCCTTTTCCCTTATCTTAATCTATTAACTCCTCAAAAATAGCCCTAATTAGCACCAACTCCTCCCTCCTTTATCTATCTATTATCCTCATCAATTAAACATTAAAAATCCCTAAAAATAGCCTTGTTGCCGTCCCCCCTATGGCTCCCTTTTAAGTGCCAAATTTGGCCCAATTACTTGGGCTTCAAGCAGCCAAAACTGGGCCTCCTCTCTTCCTTACTACTGACGCCACTTCTAGCTCCCCTATAGCGCCACTTACTTTTGGGCCACAAGCCCATTCTGTCATTTAAAACACAGATAACTTCGTTTTAAAGTGCTAGAGTGTCTACGCAGAGATTTAGTCAAGGCCTCAGCCCATTCTTGGGCCCAATCTGGACCCCTAACCCTTAAATTAGCAAATTAAACTTACAACACACAAAATGCACAGGCCCATTAAATCAGGATGTTACAGTTCTACCCCCTTAAAATAAACTTCGGCCTCGAAATTTACCTGATCAGAAGAGATGGGGATATTGCTGTCCCATAACATCCTCTGGCTCCCACGTCGCTTCCTCCGCGCCATGGTTCGGCCACAAAACCTTGACCAAAGGGACAGACTTCCTTCTCAACACTTTTACGTCTCGATCCAAGATTTGCACTGGTTCCTCCTCAAAGGATAAATCTGGCCTTACTTCAATCTCTTCCACAGGCACCACGTGCGATGGATCAGAACGATAACGTCTTAGCATCAAAACATGGAACACGTCATGTATCCGTTCCAACTCTGGCGGCAACTCTAATCGATAAGCCATTGTGCCCATGCGTTCCCGTACCCGATAAGGCCCAATAAACCGAAGACTTAACTTACCCTTCCGTCCAAACCTCATTACCTTCTTCCATGGAGATACTTTCAAAAAGACCTAATCTCCTACTGCAAATTCCATCTCCTTCCGCTTTAGATCCGCATAAGACTTTTGCCGATTAAATGCTTCCTTCAACCGAGCCCGTATCAACTAGTTCTGGACCCAACATCTGATGTTCACCCAACTCTATCCAACAAATTGGGGTACGACATCTCCTTCCATATAACGCTTCATAAGGTGCCATCTGAATACTAGCTTGATAACTGCTATTATATGCGAATTCTGCCAAAGGTAGATACTCCTCCTAACTACCCCTAAAATCAATGATGTAACCCCTTAGCATGTCCTCCATGATCTGAATTACCCTCTTAGAATGACCATCAATCTGTGGGTGAAAAGCGGTACTAAAGTCTAACCTTGTTCCCATTGCTTGATGGAGAGCCTTCTAGAAACGTGACGTGAATTTAGGGTCCCTATCTGATATGATCGACACCGGTACACCATGTAGTCTCACGACCTCAGCCACGTACAACTTAGCCAACTTCTGCAGAGAATAGTTAACACGAATCGGTATGAAGTGAGCAGACTTCGTGAGTCAATCCACAATCACCCAAATTGAATCCTTCTTAGTGGGCTTAAGGGGTAACCCACTAACAAAATCCATCGTGATTCTCTCCCATTTCCACTGCGAAATCTTCATCGGTTGTAACAACCCTGAAGGCAACTGGTGTTCCACTTTCACCTGTTGGCACGTCAAGCACTTACCCATGAATTCCGTTACCTCTCGCTTCAGACCTGGCCACCAAAATTTCTCCCCAAATCCTGATACATCTTAACTCCTCTAGGATGCATAGCATATGGACTACTATGCGCCTCTCGCAAAATCATCTGTCTTAACTCCACATCCTTTGGCATGCAGACTTTCCCTCAGAAACACAAAACTCCATCACAATTTAAGCTATAGTCCTCTACTTCACCATTCTGCACTTGTCGAATTTGAGTACTCAAGACATCATCCAAAAGTTGATTTTCCTTGATTTGACTTGTCCACATGGGTCTTACTTGAAGTTTGGCTACCAGACTGCCATCCTCATACAGGCTAAGATGAGCAAACATCGCCCTTAAATCCGCTATTGCCTTACGACTCAACGCATCCGCCACCATGTTAGCCTTACCCGGTGGTACTCAATCGATCCACCTTCTCTGTCTTAGGTTCAACTCCTTCTGGGTAAGGATATACTTCAGGCTCTTATGGTCTGTATAAATAACCGACTTCTCCCCATACAGGTAGTGCATCCAAATCTTTAGAGCGAACACTACCGCTGCCAATTTTAGATCATGCGTAGGTTGGTTTAACTCATGTGGTCTTAATTATCGGGACGCATATGCAACCACTTTTCCATCCTGCATCAATACACAACCTAAACCTATGTGTGACGCATCACAGTAGACGGTAAATTCTTTTCTCGCCTCTGGCTGAATCAACACCAGTGCTTCTGTCAAAATTCTCTTTAATTTCTCAAAGCTCTCCTGCTGTTTGTCGGTCCACACAAACAATACTCCGTTCCTCAACAACTTAGTTAAAGGTGCTGCTATCAATGAGAACCCTTCAACAAACCTTCTGTAATACCCGGCCAATCCCAAGAAACTTCAAACTTCTGTCACAGACTTCAGCGGTTTCCAATCCAATATAGCTTCTATCTTCCGAGGGTCCACCCTAATTCCCTCTGCAGAAACCACATCCTAAGAAAGTTACTTCCCTTAGCCAGAACTCACACTTACTGAACTTTGCGAACAACTACTTCTCCCTCAAAGTTTGCAACACCGCACGAAGATTTTCATCATGTTCCTCTTCTGACTTGGAATAAACCAAGATGTCGTCGATGAACACCACGACGAATCGATCAAGATATGGTTAGAACACCCGATTCATCAAATCCATAAATGCTGCTGGCGCGTTCGTCAACCTGAACGGCATCACCAAGAACTCATAATGACCGTACCGAGTCCAAAACGCCATCTTATGAATGTCCCCTTCCTTAACCCTTAACTAATGATACCCCGACCTTAAGTCAATCTTAGAAAAGACCGAAGCTCCTTTGAGCTGAATAAATAGATCATCGATTCTCGGCAGTGGGTATTTGTTCTTAATAGTCAACTTATTCAGTTGACAATAATTCGCATGGATCCGTCCTTCTTCTTCACGAATAGGACCGGCGCTCCCCAAGGAGACACACTCGGCTGAATAAACCCTCGATCCAACAGTTCCTGAATCTGAGCTTTGAGTTCCACCAACTCCTTCGGTGCCATTTGATAAGGAGAAATAGACACGTGATCCGTACCCGGAAGTAGCTCTATTCCAAACTCCACTTCGCGATCTGGGGGTAATTCTGGCAACTCCTCCGAAAAACATCCGCGAAGTCCCTGATTGTTCGAACCTCATCGACAGTCACCTCCTTAGCATCCAAAGCACTGATAAAAGCTAGAAATGCGTTACATCCCTTCTGAATCATCTTAACAGCTTTCAATGTCGAAACCACGTTGGACAAATAATTCCTTCTTTCTCCTAACACAACCACCTCTCCGCCTTCTGGGGTATTCAACACCATACGCTTAATCCCACAATCCAACTTAGCACGATGCCTAGTCAACCAATCCATTCCTAAGATAAGGTCAAACTCTCCAAACGGTAATTCCATTAAGTCTGCCGGGAACACTACCCCTTGAGTTTCTAAAGGTACATCCTTAAATAGTTTGTCCACTACCTTAGATTGTCCTAGGGGACTAGCCACAGTCATCTTCCTAGTAGTTGTTTTAGAATCTATACTTAGGGTCTCAGATACCGAACATACAACATAGGAGTGGGTTGACCCAATATCAATCAAGGCAAGAAATGGTTTATCAACAATAAGAAACATACCGGTTATAACATCCGGTGCTTCACCATCCTCCCGTCAGCGAGCTGCATAAACTAGACCCGGCTACCTCGCATCTACATTACTTGCACCCCTACCAGGTGATCCACGACCCCGACCAGACCCATTTCCTCCTCTGGCTGTGCCACGACCCCTTGGTCTCGGCTGATCACCTCTCTTAGTCTGATCAGAACCTCGGCCCGTTGGTTGTATCTGATCCACCTGTGGACAATCCCCACTCAGCAGTTATCAATGTTAAGCAACTTATGAATTTTATGATAAGATTTATTTATACTTAATAATAAAAATACAAAGAGGTTTATTTTCAAAAAGTCTCTCCTTTATTCAAATTTAATTAACTTAACTTGTGTTTTCAAAACGCGATAAAGTGTTATGTGTTCGATAACATGCCAGATCCGGTCGAAACGCATGGGCCGGGTTTGGGGTGTTACACAGAACCTGGATTTATTTCTTTTAAGTATATTTCAAGTTTCTGAAAAAAATTGTGTTTTAAGAATGAGCTTCCGCTGTTGAAGGAAATTTTTACATAGTGGTTTTTGGCTACACCTCGTTTTGAAAGCAAACTGGATTTTATTTAACTTTTCTCTAGAAGGGTTTTCAATGAAAACAAGGTTTTCGCAAAAATACTTCAATGTGACACGCCAGATTCGAGCCTAACTTCTAAGCCGGGTTTGGGGTGTTACAGTCTTTGGAGCACCTTCCTTAGCCCACAAGTAGTCTTTTCTGAATAGAATTAGACTTGGGTTCGGCAGGGACACACCCGTTTAACACGTCCATGTGCAATAGCTTAGGCCGTGTTCGATTCTGCTCGTCACACATGGCTGTATGGTCTACCCGTGTACGATAGTCCAGGCCGTGTTGATTTCTGAGGTAGGCCCATTTTGTCCCTTTTTGGCCCGTTTCTCGTTCTTTTCGACTCCCTAAGCTCTCCTGAGTGTAAAACATGAAATTAAAGGATTAGGAATTCATCAAATCTAATGAAAATTCATCCAAAAAAAGCCAAGCATGGGGTCAAAATATGTATAAATTATGGTTTATCGAATATCCCCATAGTTAAGCCTTTTCTTGTCCTTAAGCAAAATCCTCAACTCACAATCAAAATAAATTCTTCTCAACTTATAATTTTCATCAATAATGTTTTGAAATAATTCACACATAATTATGTATTGAGAATTCTACTTAAAAGCGCATCAAAGTTTTAAACAATCCAAGTCAAACATTTGAATCATAAAATCATAGGCATTCCCCTTCATCTAAGTAATTACCTTTAATTCCAAGTCGACAAGAGTTGACATCCTCACTAAAGATTCATCAAATCACTCGAAGTGTTTAAGGTTCTATAATTAAGCACTCAAAAGTCAATCATGAAAAGTTATTACCATAGGCTTGCATGAAAATCAAATCTCCACCACTATAAATGAGATGATACACAAATCAAAAGGTCTTTAGCAAGTTTGTAATGGGGCTTGGGTTAAAAGTGTGGATAAAGGCTGAAATAGAGGGTTAGAATCGAGATTGAATTGACAATTTACCTAACTAGAAAAAATAAACTAATACTGAATAATTACATCAATTGAAAACTTCTCAATAATAACACGAGCTTCTTCTCAAAATGTGAAATTAACCGTTTAAACTCAAATAGCATAGAACTAGTAATAATTAAAATAAATGTACATATTTTTTTTCACTTTTTTCTTTTTTTCTCTTTTTTTTTGGAGTTAAGGATAAAAGAGATAATTTAACAATTGGAACAAAAGAACATAGTTAGGCAATTGACCAAATCAAATCTCGATAAAAATGGGGTTAATATAATAGGAAAAATTCTCAATGAATCAAAAAGCATGAGTTATGGGTTAATCTTAAGGGTAGATCAAGAAACGATTTATTAGGCTAAAAGGGGTTCACTAAGGGTTGATTATGAAGGTAGGCTTTTAATGGGATAAGTGGGTTAAAACCTAAGTGCCTTTATCATCTCAGTATATCAAATCAAAAGTATGGTCTCGACATGCATAATCGAAGCAAGTTCTAGAATAACAAATCAATATTGACACACTCATAACCAATAATAAAGTGAGTAAGAAAAGTGTATGCTCCAAAGGCTCAAAATCTCACAAAAATTACGGTTTTTGATGTCAATCTTGCAAATTTCAAACTTCTAGGTAATATTTAGGGAAACAACCTAGCTATGTTTTTTTAAATTTTGAAAATAGACTTATCATGCTTGATTCTCTAATTTCTTGAAGTTTAAACAATCAATACACAATTACCTGTGATTTAATCCAAAGCATATTGATAAAAATCATAAATCAATAAAAATTCATTCTAATAGTAATATGAGAAAATTACTTAAGAATAAGATATAATTTAGGGATTTTCTAATAATCATATAAATAACCTCCCCACACTTAAGATATACATTGTCCTCAATGTATGAATAAATATAATGACAGTATAGGTCAAATATTATAAGAGAGGGAGAGAAGTGAAACTGCCCTGAATTTTGGATGAATTCCGTGGAATAGTGAAAGCAGAGTTGTGGACATAGCTAAGTAAAGTGCATGATTCTAAGTAAAGTGCATGATTCTAAGCAACTATTAAGAAAATAAACACAACTATGAAAGAAGATTAAAGGATTACTCGATTAGGAACAATCATAAAAATTAAAATAGAGTTCAAAATATATTAGACAAGTCTTTAAAAGATAATAAGAAACAAAAAATAAAAACAGAAATAGAAATAAGATAAAACAAGAAGACAAAATAAGAAAAGAGAAAATGGGTTAGGGTTTTTATGGGGTGACACGGTTGTGTGAGGGTTCCTATTGGGCCACACGGCCGTGTCACACGCCCGTGTGGCTTGTTTTCAACCCATGTTCGTCATGGACAAAAATATAGTCCAGTCTTCACACGGCCTCAGACACGCCCGTGTGTCCAGGCCGTGTGGTTCACACGGCTGAGTCGCACAGCCATGTATACCATTCTTCGCTTCTCCCACACCCGTGTGGAATTCCACACGCTCGTGTAATCTCACACATGGCCGTGTGTATCGCCCGTGGAGCCCCCTAACTTGTTTTAAATTTTGAAATTTGAAAAATTAAGCTCCAGGATTCACACGGCCTAAGACACGCCCGTGTGCCTAGGCCGTGCGGGTGACACGGCCATGTTGCCAAGCCGTGTAGTCCTCTGTCGATTTAAAATTTAAAAAACTAAGTCCTAGGATCCACACGGCTAGGGACATGCCCGTGTGTCCAGGGCGTGTGTGGTTTAAAAACACCTCTTTTTTTTTTCCTTTTTTTATTAATTTTGAAAATTTTCATAAAATATAATTAGTAGATTAGGCATGTTAATGCTCCGGTTGCCTCCCGAGAATCGCTTATTTAGAATCTAAGCTCAACTGACCTCGTTTTTGCTTAGTTATGGTGGTTCACAAAGTCGAAACTCCTCTTTCTCGCTATCAATTCTGTCAATATATGGTTTGAGTCGAGTAGTGTTTACCTTAAAAGTGCCAAAATTAGAATGAGCTACCTCGACTGTTCCGTATGGAAAAACATTAAGTACCGTGAAAGGAGTCACTCCGGTTATATTAAGCTCTGACGTGGATATTCGAGGGTTGGTTTCATCTAGCAGTACTTGGTCCCGAACCTTGAAGTGTTTTATTCCACCTTTAAGCTAGTCATGGAGTTGCTTCAGTTTTGCTTCTTGTAATTCTCGATTTCTCCTTGACTTGTGTCCTCCATTCATCTAGTTCGTCGATCTGAAGCCTTTACTCCTCATGAGTTGTTTTATTATTGGCATGAGAACTAGGATGTGGCTCGTTTGTGCTTTTTTGAGGTGCTTCCTGAAAGAGGGTTGGACCACATGGTTACTAATAGAATTTATACACCCACCTTCATTACTCGATGTCTTAACCGAATCACGAGCCTGAAGAGTGATCGTTTCGTCACCTGCATGAAGTGTGAGTTCACCTGTACCAACATTAATATAGTATTAGCAGTTGCTAAAAAAGGCTGCCCTAAAATTAAAGGTGCGTCACTGTCCTCATCCATGTCTAAAACAATAAAGTCAACTGGGAATATAAATTTATCAATTTCTACAAGCACATCCTCAACAATTCCCCTAGGAAATCTAATAATTTTATTTGCTAGTTGAATGCTCATCCTAGTTTGTTTAGGTTTCCCAAGACCTAGTTGCTTAAAGATTTTATAGGGCATGACGTTAATACTCGCCCTTAAATCAGCCAAGGCATTGTTAACATCTAAACTACCAATTAAATAAGGAATAGTGAAACTCCCTGGATCCTTTAATTTGTTGGGTAGTTTATTCTGTAAAATAGCTGAGCAGACTGCATTTAGTTCCACGTACGACGCATAATCTAACTTCCGTTTGTTTGCCAAAAGCTCCTTTAAAAATTTAACTGAGTTGGGCATCTGCAAAAGAGCTTCAATAAATGGTAATGTAACATCTTGGAAAGGGCCTATGCATTTTCGGTTTAATTGTACGAAATGACATGTCTTAAGTTTTATGAATACATTTTTAACATTTTTGGAAACCTAGAAATGCATGGAAATGAAAATGGAAATGAACATTTTTGGAAACCTGGAAATGTAAGGAAATGATTCAAAAATGGAAAGTAAACATTTCTGGAAACTTGGAAATGTAAGGAAGTGTCAAGTTTACAGAGCCGATCGAAAATTTTTGGAAACTTAAAAATGACCTGGAAATGACGAGTTTTAAGATTTAAAAGGGGAAATTAAGGCAAGGTGGCCTTAAAAGAAAAAGTTTGTGAAATTTGACACACAAATAGGCTTGGAAAAGTGGCCTGAAGATGCCACTTAGGGCCTATGGAAATGGCGCCATATGCAAGAGGAATGGGCCTGAGTTTGAGTCACTTGGGAAGCAAATAAATGAGGTTTTATTTTTGCTTCCAGAAGACTAAGGTGGATAGCACATGCTTCTAGAAAGGAGGTATTTTATTTTCATAAATATTCAATTAAAAAGGTGATAAATAAAGGATTTTTAAATTGGATTATTTTGAAGAGATAAATGTTGGATTAAACTCTTTTATTTATGATAATTAAAGGATAAAGTTATCAGATAGAGGAGTGGTGGCCAAGTTGGGGACTCCTTAGATGATAATTTCGGCTATAAAAGGAAGGAAGGAGGGCTACTCATCAATTTTTGCTCCCTCCTCTCTCTGCCAAATTCTTAGTGCTCTCCTCTCTTCTTTTCTTTTCTTTTGTCAAGCCGAAATTAAGTAATTGTTGGAACCTAGCCGAATATTTTCCTCTCCATTAGGAGCCATTGCCGAATATCCCTGTGAATCTAAGCAAGGAAGCAGTCGACTGAAGTATTAAGGGGATCTCTCGGGTTTCTACAACTGTCGACTACAAGGAGGAATATTTCGGGATCTAAGGTAAGAAACTATAAGATCCAAAGGTCTTGTTTTAAGTTTTAATGTTAGATTAAACCTAACATGTGATTATAGGAATTTCGACATCCCTAGGAAAGCAAGGATACTTTTCGGGATTTGAGATCACAAAGGTATGTGTTTAAGACATTCGGCCAAGGCCTATTTTAAGTATTTGGATTTATTCCCAAAAGCCAAAACTAACCTATGATGTGTTTTAATGTTGGCCGAATGCAAGAAGGAATACAACAAAGTTTTGGGACTTGATTCTTAAGTCAATCGGCAACAAGGTAGGTTTTCAGTATACAAATCCTACTAGGATTTGGTTTTAAAGCCAAAAAAAGGTTTATTAATGTGTTTAAATGATTGGCCGAATATAGGAGTTAAGGATCTAAATCAGTAGATCGGTTCTTCAGGATTTCAAGGACTTCGTTAAACGAATCAGGTGTGTACCCCACACTAACTTTTAATATGATTATGGTAATATGTAATATGTGCATATGGATAAGGTACCGTGTTATGGTACAAAGTACTCAGGTACGTTTCCTACTTCCACTAGGATTATGAAATATGTTATTTATAACATGTGAAACTTTATAAGAATGTGAATTTAAGTATGATATGCATGATATGGATAATATGGGTCATTCGGGATATATGAAAAAGGGGAAGTGAATGTGATGACTACGGTCTCACTATCTGAATGTGGTGACTTCGGTCACATTATCTGAATGTGGTAACTTCGGTTACATCATCTGAATCTGGTGTCTCTTGACACAATTATATCTGGTGGCTATGCCACAAATTTTATAGGGGCGATCAGCATGTCGACTGGAGCGACTGCCTTCGATGGTGTGTAGCAGATGGAGGGTCGACTTAGTAGTCCCCACGGTGTGCAGGTTGGTATGGGGATGTGTAGCGGATGGCATCTAGGTTTGGGTTTGGGTTGCATCATTACTTTGCTATCCATTGTATGAATAAGTGTTTGATATGAACATGTATGCCTCGATCTATTGAATTTTAGTGTTGGTTACACATTGAGTCCATTGACTCACCCCGTTGTGAAAACATGTTTCGGTGATGAATGAGTGATGGACCGGGACGGTAGATCTTGTGGTGGCCATGCTCAACTTGAAGTTTTATTCAATATGGACACTTTAATTTTATTTAAGTACTTTGGAATTTTATTTTGGGATTTTACTTGTTGTAATAAGGCCATAGTTACATTTCTTTACTTTTATTTTTAATTACTATGTCACGAATTATTTTAAATTAAAGATCAAGTAAAATTATTTCTTTAAAAATAAACCCTAAATTGTTTTGTCACCTTAATTAATTGGATTTTCAAATAAAATAAATGGGTTTCCAACCTAAGCCCAACCCAAAACGATATATTTTTAAAAGTTACACAAATTTTCTCTAAGTAACAAGAACTTTGAAACCGGTTTACTTAAGGAACATACCAGATCCGGTTCAGGCTCGTGGGCCGGGTGTGGGGTGTTTCAGTTTGGTATCAGAGCCCAGTTTTAAGCTCTTGGCCTGTGGGCTAAGGCCCAAAACATTTTCAAGACGAGCCCAAATAATTTTCTTATGAAATAAGCAGGTTTTCTAGCATGGCACCTAAGTCTACGACCCGCAGTCCACCAGGTAAGTACCCCTAACTATCTGTGTGATTATATGATTTATGGATTATGAAAGGGTAGAAAAGGCATGAAACGTAGAATAGCATGATAGGAACTTGAATCCTAGGACTAGTCTACTCAAACACAAACACATAAGACTTAAGGAACGTTAAACAAACCTATGGCTAAGTCACTGAGTTAGTGTGTGGTAACCCCTGTACGCATGGCTAGGATTGGATACGAAAGAGTTTGGTATTTAAGCAGTCCTAGTGACTCACCTCCTCTTCGCAGGAATCCTACCTGGTGCGTAGCTTCGGTTCACCCTAACCAGAGGGCTCAGTTGGTGTGGCAACCTCTGTGCGCATGTCTAGGAATGGTTTCGGTGGGAGCTTGGTATTTAAGCAGTCCGTGTGACTCACCTCCTCTCCACTCGAATCCTGCCTGGTGCGTAACTTTGGTTCACCCTGACCAAGAGGGCTTGGTCATAGGCTAAACACGAGGACTAAAACCCGAAAGGGAACTAGCCGTATTTTTCTAAAAAAAAAAAGAAACAACAAAACCCTAGTTTTAAAACTCTTAAAACTTTCTTTTAAGTTTTTGAAAACCGTCTTCGTAAAATTTTCCAAAGAACTTTCGATTTATGAAAATTACAAAATTGCCCCTAACTTACAAAATTACCAAAAGACCCTGATTTTCAAATTTTTGCAAACATCACCGTTTTGGAAAGTACAATTCTCAAAAAGAGAACCCTCAAAGTTTTGGCAACTTTTGAAATATCCCTAATTTATTAAATTTTACAAATTTATCCCAGTTGTGAAAAATTACCGAAATACCCCTAAGGTCTAAAATTACCAAAATACCCCCAGATTTCAAAATTTTTCCAAAATACCCCGAGAATTTGAAATTACTAAAATACTTTGTGACAAAATCACGAAGGACCTTTTTCTTTTGGAAAAAATTACGAAAATACCCCTGTAGGACAAAATTACGAAAATACCCCTGGGTAGTGGGAAAGCAACAACAATGAAAACTACAACATTTCTCTAAATGAACGGAAGTTCATACTTGTTTGATGGATGAATGAATGAATGGAAAGACTGTGTGCATGTATGAATACGAAAGAACCACTCCTAAAACTCTGTCATAAAACTCCTTCGCAGGTAAACAAGTGGAACAATGACTAATTTATAAAACTTCTTAATCAGATTCCGACGTTAGAAATGAGCTCTAGCGGACGTTTTCATCGTGGACGAGGTAGGGGAAGGATGACTGTGTCAGAACCCGTTAGATTGGGTCAAGGTTCTGACAATGAGATACCACCGCCACCACCACCCCCAGCTGTTGGTGTTGAGCAACAAGCTCGAGACGGGGAAGATCTTTGTGTCGCGGTCGCTGCACGCGAGTTTTGGAATTGGTGGCTGGTGCAGGTGGAAATTCTGGAACACGTAAGTCTGTGCCGGAACGGCTCCGAGCTAATGGAGCGAAAATGTTTCGAGGAGTATTCGGAGTGGCACCCGATGATACCGAGTAATCGTTGGAAGCAACGGAGCGCATCATGGATGAGATTGATTTGACCCTGAGGAAAAGTTGAAAGGGATGGTGGCACTGTTACGTGATGAAGCGTATCAGTGGTGGTTAATTGTTCGGGATGGTGCCCCGGCTGAGGATCTGACCTGGGAATATGTTAAGGAAGCATTTCAGAAGAAATATGTGGGAACCAGGTACACAGATGAGCAAAGGAAGGCTTTTCTAGGGGCTGGTGCAAGGGAGCAAGTCTGTTGCGGAATATGAAGCTGAATTCCTGAGGTTGAGCCACTATGCTCGAGGAGTAGTAGCAACTGAGCATGAGCGCTGTGTCCATTTTGAGGACGGACTGAGGGACGATCTGAGACTGTTGATAGCACCGCATCAGGAGCGGGAGTTCTCTACTTTGGTAGAAAAGGGCAAGGTGGCCAAGGGAATTAAGGATTCTACCAAGCAGGCTGTGGATAGGAATAAGCCCAAAAGAGGTTTTGGACCATCTGGAAAGGTTCATTAGAGGCCTAGAATTGATGGGTCGCGAAATCGACAAGTCCGTGATGCAGGATGGCGATGTCGTCCTTGTGAGCATTGTGGAAAGAAGCACTTAGGGAGTCTTTGAAAAAGACGGGAGGATATTTTGGTGTGGGTCCAAGGACCATATGCTCAAGGATTGTCCTAAGAAACCAGATGAAAGTCGACCAGCCGCTCAGAATGTTAGTCAGGCATGGAGCACAGGGCAGAGGTACTGAATGTTAGTCAGGCATGAAAAGGGGAAGTGAATGTGATGACTACGGTCTCACTATCTGAATGTGGTGACTTCGGTCACATTATCCGAATGGGTAACCGGTTACATCATCCGAATCGGTGTCTCTCGACACAATTATATCCGTGGCTATGCCACAAATTTTATATGGGCGATGAGCACGTCGACTGCAGCGACTGCCTTCGATGGTGTGTAACGGATGGAGGGTCAACCTAGTAGTCCCCACAGTGTGCAGGTTGGTACGGGGATGTGTAGCGAATGGCATCTAGGTTTGGGTTTGGGTTGCATCATTACTGCTATCTGTTGTATGAATAAGTGTTTGATATGAACATGTATGCCTGATCTATTGAATTTTAGTGTTGGTTACACATTGAGTCTGTTGACTCACCCCGTTGTGGGAAACATGTTTCAGGTGATGAACAGTGATGGACTGGGACGGTAGATCTTGTGGTGGCCATGCTCAACTTGAAGTTTTATTCAATATGGACACTTTAATTCTATTTAAGTACTTTGGAATTTTATTTTGGGATTTTACTTGTTGTAATAAGGCCATAGTTACATTTCTTTACTTTTATTTTTAATTACTATGTCACGAATTATTTTAAAATAAAGATCAAGTAAAATTATTTCTTTAAAAATTAACCTTAAATAGTTTTGTCACCTTAATTAATTGGATTTTCAAATAAAATAAATGGGTTTCCAACCTAAGCCCAACCCAAAACGATATATTTTTAAAAGTTACACAAATTTTCTCTAAGTAACAAGAACTTTGAAACCGGTTTACTTAAGGAACATACCAGATCCGATTCAGGCTCGTGGGCCGGGTGTGGGGTGTTTCAGGTAAGTTAATATGTAATTTTTTTAAGAGTTTAAGAAATTTACCAAATTGCTCATTGGTATGATCTTTCTTTGTCACATTGGGGTATGGTACGCTAGGTTTATATTCTTTACTTACTGGTTTCTGTGCACTGTGGCTCACCTCAACCTTACATTTACTTACCACAACTTCTTGCCTCGATTCAGATTCAGATTCTACTAACCTTTCTTCGTCGCTCATAGTGATGGCATGGAGTTGCTCCCTCGGGTTAGTTTCGGTGTTACTCGGCAAGCTGCCTTGTGGTCGTTCTTAGATCAGCTTAGCAAGCTGACCTATTTAGTTCTTGATCCCTTGAATCGGCGCTTGCTAATTTTTAAGTGCGGTTTCAGTGTTTTGAAAACAAGTTTCTGACACTGAAATAAATTTTGTCAGCACCTCTTCAAGGTTTGGCTTATTCTCTTGCTGGTAAGGTGGTTGTTGGAAACCTGGAGGGGGTTGTTGTCTTTGATATATTTGACCACCCCAAGAAAGATTGGGATGGTTCCTCCAACCTGCATTATAAGTGTTACTATAGGGATTATTCTAAGGTCAAGAATTATTACCCATATAGTTGACTTGTTCGTCTTCTGTGCTAAGGTTGTAAGATCAATTTTCTAGATGGTTTCCTCCTCCATTTGCGTCGCATTGCATCATCGGATGTACCTGTATAGAACCATATAAACCATCAATCTTTTTATTTAAAAGCTCTACCTGGTTTGATAACATGGTGACTGCGTCGACATTAAAATCACCAACTGCTTTTATAGGCTTTGTCCTCATAACTTGCCACTGATAATTATTCAATGACATTTCCTCTATAAAATCATAAGCCGCTTCAGGTGTTTTGTTATTCAGAGCCCCACCGGCGGCTGCATCAATTAATTGCCTAGTTGAGGGGTTCAAACTATTGTAAAAAGTTTGAATCTGTAACCATAGTGGTAACCCATGGTGAAGGAACCTTCTCAATAAGTCCTTATACCTCTCCCATGCATCGTAAAGAGTTTCTAAATCCATCTGTACAAAAGAAGAGATATCATTCCTCAACTTTGCCGTTTTAGCCGGCGGGAAATATTTTAATAAAAATTTCTCTGTCATCTGTTCCCAAGTAGTGATGGAGCCTCGTGGTAACAAGTTCAACCATTGTTTAGCTTTATTCCTCAATGAAAAAGGGAATAACCGAAGGCGAATAGCATCATCAGAAACACCATTAATTTTAAAAGTATCGCAGAACTTTAAGAAATTAGCCAAATAAGTATTTGGGTCTTCGTCCTTGAAACCATCAAACTGAACAAACTGTTGAATCATTTGAATAGTGTTAGGTTTCAGTTCAAAATTATTTGCAGCAATAGAAGGTTTAACAATACTCGATTCAGCCCCAGTTAAATTGGCTTAGCATAATCGTACATAGTACGAGGAGCAGGATTTGATTCATCGGATTTGCGACAGCCACAGGAGGGAGCGGATTATTATCAGCCATCTCCTCGGTAGTATTAGTATCGTCCTATTACTTTGCCTCTATGTATTTTAGATTTTGCCTTATCTCTCTTCGGTTTCTGCGAGCGGTGCTTTCTATCTCACTGTCAAAAAGTAATGGTTCTGACGGGTTTCTTCTAGTCATAAACTAAAATTACCTGCCAAAAGCAAATAAAAGAAAATTTAGCAAATTAAAATAAAATAAAAATAAATTTCAATAAAAAATAATAATGGCTACAGTAATAAAAATTAAGCGTTCCTAATATTTTAGTTCCCTGGCAACGGCGCCAAAAACTTGATGGGCTCGAAACTATCTAATATTTCGACAACGGCAAGCGTACCTATCGAACAGTAGTATAGCTTTGGTGAGTCCGGAATATCGTATCCTCAAGGACTAAAAATTACTAGTAATAACTATCTTTTTATTATCTAGCCTAATAATTAAGGGATTTTGTTTTAATCTAAAATTTAACTAACTAATTAATTAACGATGAACACGACAGAGAGAAGAAATAATCGAATAAACCAATGATAAGGACAATACCCAAGGAATAATCCACCTAGACTTCACTAATTATTCTGACTCTGGATTAAATGATTTATTCACTTAACTTGATCCGTAGAACTCTTTCGAGACTAAAAACAACTAACTCTAGGTTGATTAATTGAAATCTCTTTCTAATTAAAACCCCTATCGTCTCATTAACTCGGTCTATGGATTCCCTTATTAGATTTGACTCTAATCCGACAGATTTATGTCGCCCTATTTCTAGGGTTGCAATCAACTCCGCTTAATTATGATGGATCTACTTTTAAACAGGGACTTTTGCTCCACTAAATAAGCACATCAATCTTGAATTAATATTCCTGAAAACATTAAAACAAGGATTAAGAACACATAATTAAGAACAAGAACAAGTATTTATCACGTAATTTAGATTTATTAAATAATAAGTTTCATCTAGGTATCCTCCTTCTTAGGTATTTAGGGAGTTTAGTTCATACTGATAGAGGGAAACATCTTAAAATAAGGAAAACTACAAAACATCAGAAAACCCAAAAACACTCAAGAGAAATTGATAGGAGATCTTCAGTCTTGATGGGGATCCTTCTTCCAAGCTGCTCCCAATGGTTGTCTTCGAGTATTTTCCAGTTTCCTGCTCTGTGTGCTCTCTTTTAGGTCCTCCCCTAGGGTGTTTATATAGGCTTTGTAGCACATTCTTTGGCCCATAGGTAGTCTTTTCCTAATAGAATTGGACTTGGGTTCGGCAGGGACACGCCCGTGTGCGATAGCTTAAGCCGTGTTCGATTCTGCTCGTCACACACGACCGTGTGGTCGACCTGTGTGCGATAGTCCAGGCCGTGTTGATTTCTAAGGTAGGCCCATTTTGTCTCTTTTTGACCTGTTTCTCATTCTTTTTGACTCCCTAAGCTCTCCTGAGCGTAAAACATGAAATTAAAGGATTTGGAGCATCGAATTCATCAAATCTAATGAAAATTCATCCAAAAATAAGCCAAGCATGGGGTCAAAATATGTATAAATTATGGTTTATCAATATTGTCTTCAATGGTTTTTACACATAAAGCAAAATTAATGTCAATATTAGCTAATTGATTATCTAACGTTTAACTAATACTAAGTGGTGTTATATGGTCAGATTGTACTACAGAAAAACAATTGTATTAGTAGATAATCTAAACATGTCATTTGTCTAATCAGAACTGAACAAATCGATTGAAAAACTAATATGTCGTCTATCAAGTCCAACTAGGGAGATACATTGCATTGGGTATCGAAGCGGATGACACCTAGAAGATAGAGAGATAGATGTGATTGACGGGACTGACACTATATCGAACAGGACCCAATTAGAATATACTTTAAATTCGTTTATGGATTTATTCACTTGTGACATTCATAATGTGACATACCTTAATCTTGAGTGGATGATGGACTATGTATGTGTGGCTTCGTATACTTTGATGTAAATGGAAGCTCGAGTTCAGATAGATAAGGAACTAAAAGTGGTGCGTTCTGTATACGTGTAACATCCTGGAAAGGGCCTATGCATTTTCAGTTTAATTGTACGAAATGACAAGTCTTAAGTACTATGAATAAATTTTTAATATTTTTGGAAACCTAGAAATGCATGGAAATGAAAATGGAAATGAACATTTTTGGAAACCTAGAAATGTAAGGAAATGAAAATAGAAATGAACATTTTTGGAAACCTGGAAATGTAAAGAAATGATTCAAAATGGAAAGTAAACATTTACTGAAACTTGGAAATGTAAGGAAATGGCAAGTTTACTGAGCCGATCGAAAATTTTGGAAACTTAGAAATGACCTAGAAATGTCGAGTTTTAAGGTTTAAAATAGGAAATTAAGGCAAGGTGGCCTTAAAAGAAAAAGTTTGTGAAATTTGACACACAAACAGGGCTTGGAAAAGTGGCCTGAGATGCCACTTGGGGCCCTCTTGAAATGGCGCCATATGCAAGAAGAATGGGCCTGGGTTCGAGTCACTTAGGAAGCAAATAAAAAGGAGTTTTATTTTTGCTTTCAGAAGATTGAAGTGGACGGCAAGGCTTCTAGAAAAAGGGAGTTTTATTCCCTTTAAATTTCGGCAATTAATGGGATAAATAAAGGATTTTTAATTCTTAAATTGGATTATTTAGAAGAGATAAATATTGGATTAAACTCTTTTATTTATGATAATTAAAGGATAAAGTTATCAGATAGAGGAGTGGTGGCGAAGTAAGGGACTCCTTAGATGATAATTTCGTCTATAAAAGGAAGGAAGGAGGGCTACTCATCAATTTTCTTCCTTCTTTTTTCTCTCTGCCGAAATTCTTAGCGTTCTCTTCACTTCTCTTCTCTTTTCTTTTGTCTAGCCGAAATCCCTAGCCTCCTCTCTCTTTTATTCAAAACCAAAAGCACAATCCAACCTAGCCGAATTCTTCATAGCACCAAAAGCAGAAATTCTGCCAAAGCCGAATCTTTGTTGTGCCAGAAGGGTGTTGCCGATTTCATCCAAAAAGGTAAGATCAACTATTATTTGATTTTCAATCTCTCTTTAGCCGAAATATAGGAATCTAACTCCTTTAGAATTCCATGGCCGAAATTTGGAAGGTTTTCCTCGGGATCTAGTAGTTGACGACTACAAAGAGAAGTACAACGAAGTTTTGGGATTTCTAAGACTCAAGGTAAGTCATATGAATATTTGGCCATAGGCCATTTAATGATGATTAAGGGTTAGAAATCAATCTAACATGTGTCTATAGGATTTTCGACAGCATTAAGGAAGCAAGGATCTATTTCGGGATTTGAATAATCATCAAATCGGCATCAAAGGTAAGTTTTTAGAATACAAATCCTACTAGGATTTGGTTTATAGCCAAATAGGTCTTTGCTAAAGATTACCATGTTAACTGAATATAGGCATTAAAGATCTAAATCAGTAGATCGATTTTCGGGATTTCAAGGACTTCGTTAAGCGAATCAGGTGTGTACCCCACACTATCTTTTAATACGATGTATGGCTTAAACTTGTTATATGTTCTAATATGAAAATATAAGAATGTGGCTAATGTACCATGTTATGGTACAAAGTACTCAGGTACGTTTCCTACTCCTACTAGGATTACGAAATATGTTATATTTAACATGTGAAAGGTGACATGAATGTGAATTTAAGTATGATATGCATAATATGAATAATATGGGGCATTCGGGTTATATGAGAAAGGGGAAGTGAACGTGGTGACTTCGGTCTCACTATCTAAATGTGGTGACTTCGATCACATTATCTGAATGTGGTAACTTCGGTTACGTTATCTGAATGTGGTGTCTCATTACACAATTATCCGGTGGCTATGCCATAAATTTTATATGGGCCATGAGCACGTCGACTGCAGCGACTGCCTTCGATGGTGTGTAGCGGATGGAGGGTTGACTTAGTAGTCCCCACGGTGTGCAGGTTGGTACGGGGATGTGTAGCGGATGGCACCTAGGTTTGGGTTTGGGTTGCATCATCATTTTTATCTCATTATATGAATAAGTATTTGATGTGAAAATGTATGCTCGATCTATTGAATTTTAGTGTTGTGTACACATTGAGTCTGTTGACTCACCCCATTGTGGGACTATTTTTCAGTGACAATCAATAATGGACCTGGTTCTACGAGAAGCTTAGGGATGGCCATGCTCAAACTTGAAGTTTTATTCAATATGGACATTTAATTTTATTTAAGTATTTTAGAATTTTATTTTGGGTTTTTACTTGATGTAATAAGGCCATAAGGCCCAAGTTGAATTTCTTTATTTCTTTTTACTTTTAATTATTACGTTTATGAATTGTTATTGATTAACGGATCAAACAAATTTATTTTTTTTAACCCTAAGTGATTTGTCACTTTAAATAAATGGATTTCAATGTAAGATAAATTGGTTTTCAGTACAAGCCCAACCCAAACAATTTTTTTTTTTTTAAATTCACACAAGTTTTTCCTAAGTAACAAAAGAACTTTGAACCGCTTTACTTGAGGAACGTACCAGATCCGGTCCAGGCTCGTGGGCCGGGTGTGGGGTGTTTCAGTTTGGTATCAGAGCCCAGTTTTAAAACTCTCGGCCTGTGGGCTAAGGCCCAAAATGTTTTCAAATCGAGCCAAGTAAGCTTTTTGAAAGGATTTTATGAAATAAACAGGTTTTCTGGCATGGCACCTAAGTCTCCGACCCGCAGTCCACCAGGTAAGTACCCCTAACTATTTGGGTGATTATGAATTGTAGAAGGGTAGAAAAGGAATGGAAAGTAGAATAGCATGATAGGAACTTGAACCCTAAGACTAGTCTATTCAAACACAAACACATAAGACTTAATGCACTAAACAAACCTATGGCTAAGTCACTGAGCTAGGGTGTGGTAACCCCTGTGCGCATGTCTAGGATTGGATCCGGAAGAGCTTGGTATTTAAGCAGTCCTAGTGACTCACCTCCTCTTCGCAGGAATCCTACCTGGTGCGTAGCTTCGGTTCACCCTAACTCAGAGGGCTCATTGGTGTGGTGAAACACCCCAAACCCAGCCCTCGAGCCTAGACCGTTTTATGAAAAGAGTTTTATACATTAGTACTTTCTAACGTCGCGATTTAATCTGATTTAAGAGTTTTATACATTAGTACTTTTGTTTCACTGATTAACTGCGAACAGTTTTATGAAAAGAGATGTTTAAAAGTGGTTCTTTCGATCAAACAAAGTTCTCAGCTCAAGTTCACTATTCAGAAAATCACGTTCACACTCATCAACCAATTATGAACTTTCGTTCATTCAGAGAAATGTTGTAGTTTTCATTGTTGTTGTTTTTCCACTACCCAGGGGTATTTTCGTAATTTGTCCTACAGGGGTATTTTTGTAATTTTTCAAAATAAGGTTCCTTGGTGATTTTGTCAATAAGGGTATTTTGGAAATTTCTAAATCCCGGGGCCTTTCGGTAATTTTGAAATTCCAGGGGTATTTCGGTAATTTTTTACAAACCAGGGTAAATTTGTAAAGTTTAATAATTCAGGGGTATTTCAAAGTTTGCAAAACTTTGAGGGTTCTTTTTGAGAATTTGTTTTCCAAATCGGTGATGTTGCAAAATTTTTGAAAATCAGGGTCATTTTGGTAATTTTGTGAGTTAGGGGCAATTTCGTAATTTTCCAAAATTAAGGTTTTTTTTTTGATAATTTACAAATTAGGGTTTTTGAACATTTTACAAAGTAATGAAATCTTGATAAGAATTGTGGGTCTTTTGGAAATTTCATAAACCAAGGGCATTTTTTTGTAATTTTACCACTAGGGATATTTTAGTAATTTTGCAATTCAGAAATATTTTGGGAAAAATTTTCCATACTAAATTCTGCTATACTTTAAAAGGGTAATATGGTGATTTTAAAACTAGGGTTTTCATAAAAACACGGCTAGTTCCCTTTCGGGTTTTAGTTATTGTGTTAAGCCTATGACCGAGTCCTCTTGGTTAGGGTGAACCGAAGCTACGCACCAGGTAGGATTCCTACGAAGAAGAGGTGAGTCGCTAGGACTGCTTAAGTACCAGGCTCTTCCGGATCCAATCCTAGACATGCGCACAATGGTTGCCACACCCTAACTCGGTGACTTAACCATAGGTTTGTTTAATGGTCCTTAAGTCTTATGCAATAGTTGGGGTAGACTAGTCCTAGGGTTCAAAGACTTATCATACTATCTACGTTCCATTTCTACCCTTCTACAGATAATAATTCACACAGTAGTTAGAAGTACTTACCTGGTTGACTGCGGGTCGGAGACTTGGGTGCCATGCCAGAAAACCTGCTCATCTTCAAAAATACTTTCATAAAACTCATTTGGGCTCGATTTGAAAACGTTTTGGGCCTTAGCCCACAGGCTGAGAGTTTAAAATTGGGCTCTGATACCAAACTGAAACACCCTAAACCCGGCCCACGAGCCTTGACCGGATCTGGTATGTTTCTCAAGTAAACCGGTTCAAAATTCTTTTGTTACTTAGGAAAAACTTGAGCGTTTTGTGAAAAAGATTCGTTTTGGGTTGGCCTTGAGTTGAAAACAAGTTTAACTTATGTTGAAACCTATTTATTTATGGTGACAAAACATTTCGGGTTTAGTTTAAAAATAAATTTATTGGATTCGTTAATTAATAATAATTCGTAAACATATTAATTGAAAATAAAAATAAAGAAATAAAACTATGGCCTTTTTGGCCTTATTACATCAAATAATTCCCAAACTTAAAATTAAAGTACTTAGTAAAAATAAAAGTCCCAAATAATAAGATTTTTCCTTGCTATGCATGGCCACCTTTAGCTCCTGCTGACCCGGTCTATTATTGCTCATCACCTGAAAAATATTCCCCAACGGGGTGAGTCAAACAGACTCAATGTGTAACCAACACTAAAATTTAATAAATTTAGGCATACCATCCATATCATGTTCACATAATAATTCAAGATAATGATGCAATCCCGAACCCAAACCTAGATGCCATCCGCTACACATCCCCGTACCAACCTGCACACCGTGGGACTACTAAGTCAACCCTCCATCCGCTACACTCCATCGAAGCGATCAGCTGCGATCGACGTGCTCATCGACCATATAAAATTCGTGGCATAGCCACTCGGATAATTGTGTCATGAGACACCACATTCGAATAATGTAACAAAGTTACCACATTCAGATAATGTAACCAAAGTTACCGCATTCAGATAATGTGACCGAAGTCACCACATTCAGATAGTGAGACCGAAGTCACCACATTTATTTCCCCTTTCTGATATAACCCGAATGCCCCATATTATTCATATTATGCATATCATACTTAAATTCACATTCATGTCACTTTTCACATGTTAAATATAACATATTTCGTAATCCTAGTAGGAGCAGGAAACGTACCTGAGTACTTTGTACCATAACATGGTGCATTAGCCACATTCTTATATTTTCATATTAGAACATATAACAAGTTTAAGCCATACATCGTATTAAAAGATAGTGTGGGGTACACACCTGATTCGCTTAGCAAATTCCTTGAGATCCTGAAAAGCTTGATCTAATGCTTAGATCCTTAATCCCTACATTTGATTAATCACTTACTACTTTAATAAAAAGCCATTCGGCCACAAATCCAAATCCTAGTAGGATTAGTATTCTTAAACTTACCTTGTTTGCCGATTTGATTAATAATCAAATCCCGAAATTTGTAGTATTCCTTCCTTAAAAATCGGCTAGCCACCAAATCATTTAACTAGGTCAGGTTTCCGGCTTTTAAATAAATAGGAAATAATTCTAAATACCAAAAATTAGCATTGGCCGAATACTTCATATGCTTACCTGTGGATTTTAAATCCCAAAACTCACCGAATAACTAGGGAACACGTGGCCTATGGTGTACCTTCGAGAAAAGAACTTCTCCTTCCTTGTAGTCGACACTTAGTAAATCCCGAAAGATCTCTTCAAAGTTTCGGCAACAAGATATTAATGGGGTTAGTCCTAGATTTCAGCAAATCTTAAAAGAAAAAGGATGAAACCGAATGAGATCTTACCCTTACTTGAAGAAATTGATTGCACCTTCACTTCAATCTTGAGAGAGATTCTGGCTATGGCTAGATGATGATCTCACAACTTTCGGCTTTTGGAGGGATTAGAGAAGGAAGAATAAAGATGGAGGATTCTGCTAGAACACAAGGTATTTCAACTTGGCAAAAATAAAAGAAGAAGAAGATTTGGTGAAGAGAATTCGTGAGGCTTTCAAAGAAAGAAAATAATGCAGAATGGCCTCTCTTTTCCTTTTATAGCCGAAATTACTAAGCTAGAGTCTCTTACTTGGCCACCACTCTTCTATTTTGATAGTTTTATCCCTTTAATTATCATAAATAAAAGAGTTTAATCCAACATTTATCTATTCAAAATAATCCAATTTAAAAATCCTTTATTTATCACCTTTTTAATCGAATATTTATGAAAATAAAACACCTCCTTTCTAGAAGCATGTGCCGTCCACCTCAGTCTTCTGGAAGCAAAAATAAAACCTCCTTTATTTGCTTCCCAAGTGACTCGAACTAGGCCCATTCCTTTTGCATATGGCGCCATTTCCATAGGCCTTAAGTGACATCTTCAGGCCACTTTTCCAAGCCTGTTTGTGTGTCAAATTTCACAAACTTTTTCTTTTAAGGCCACCTTGCCTTAATTTCCCCTTTTAAACCTTAAAACTCATCATTTCTAGGTCATTTCCAAGTTTCCAAAAATTTTCGTTCGGCTCTGTAAACTTGACATTTCCTTACATTTCCAAGTTTCCAGAAATGTTCACTTTCCTCTTTCGAGTCATTTCTAAATCATTTCCTTACATTTCCTAGTTTTCAAAAATGTTCACTTTGAACTTAACATTTCCATACATTTCCAGGTTTCCAAAAATGTTCATAATACATTCATAACACATAAGACATGTCATTTCGTACAACTAAATCAAAAATGCATAGGCCCACTTTCAGGATGTTACATGTGGCAACCTCTGTGCGCATGTCTAGGAATGGTTTCGGTGGGAGCTTGGTATTTAAGCAGTCTGCGTGACTCACCTCCTCTCCACTCGAATCCTACCTGGTGCGTAGCTTTGGTTCACCCTGACCAAGAGGGCTCGGTCATAGGCTGAACACAATAACTAAAACCCGAAAGGGAACTAGCCGTATTTCTGAAACAACAAAACCCTAGTTTTAAAACTCTTAAAAACTTTCTTTTAAACTTATGAAAACCATCTTTACAAAATTTTTCGAAAAATTTCCGCTTTATGAAACTTACAAAAATGGCCCTAGTGGTAAAATTACCAAAATGCCCTTGGTTTGTAAAATATTCAACTACCCGACAATTTCACCAAGATTTCATTATTTTATAAACACTCAAAAACCCTAAATTGCAAAATATCAAAAATACCTTGATTTTGGGAAAAAAATTATTACAAAATTGCCCCTAACTTACAAAATTACGAAAATGACATTGATTTTCAAAATTTTTGCAACATCACTGTTTTGGAAAGTACAATTCTCAAAAAGAACCCTCAAAGTTTCACAACCTTTGAAATATCCCTGATTTGCAAAATTTTACAAATTTACCCCGGTTTGTGAAAATTAACGAAATACCTCCGAGGTCCAAAATTACCGAGATAACCCCGGATTTCAAAATTTTTCCAAAATACCCCAGGAATTTAAAAATACCAAAATACTTTGTGGCAAAATCACCAAAGAAATTTTTTTCTTTTGAAAAATTACGAAAATACCCCTGTAGGACAAAATTACGAAAATACCCTTGGGTAGTGAAAAAGCAGCAACGATGAAAACTACAATGTTTCTCTGAATGAACGAAAGTTCATACTTGTTTGATGGATGAATGAATGAATGGAAAGACTGTGTGTTTGTATGAATACGAAAGAACCACTTCTAAATTCTTTTCATAAAACTTCTTCGCGAGTAATCAAGTGAAACAAAAGTACTAATGCATAAAACTTCTTAATCAGATCTCGACGTTATAAATGAGCTCTAGAGGACGTGGTCGTCATGGATGAGGTAGAGGAAGGATGACCGTGTCGGAACCCTTTAGATCGGGTCAAGAGTCTGACAATGAGATACCACCGCCACCACCACCCCCAACTATGGGTGTTGAGCAGCAAGCTCAGACGGGAGAAGATGCTGCGTCGCAGGCTGTGCTGCGAGTTTTGGAATTGGTGGCTGGTGCAGGAGGAAATTCGGGAAACCGTAAGTCTGTGCCCGAACAGCTTCGAGCTAATAGAGCCGAAATGTTTCGTGGAGTATCGGGTGTGGCACCCAGTACAGCTTAGTACTGGTTGGAAGCAACGGAGCGTATCATGGATGAGCTGGATCTGACCCCTGAGGAAAAGTTGAAAGGGATGGTGGCACTGTTACGCGATGAAGCGTATCAGTGGTGGTTAACTGTCCGGGATGGTGCCACGGCTGAGGATCTGACCTGGGAATATGTTAAGGAAGCATTTCAGAAGAAATATGTGGGAACTAGGTATACAGATGAGCAAAGGAAGGCTTTTCTGGGGCTGGTGCAAGGGAGCAAGTCTGTTGCGGAATATGAAGCTGAATTCCTGAGGTTGAGTCGCTATGCTCGAGGAGTAGTGGCAACTGAGCATGAGCACTGTGTCTGTTTTGAGGACGGACTGAGGGACGATCTGAGACTATTGATAGCACCGCATCAGGAGCGGGAGTTCTCCGCTTTGGTAGAAAAGGCCAAGGTGGCCGAGGGAATTAAGGAATCTACCAAGCAATCTGTGGATAGGAATAAGCCCAAAAGAGGTTTTAGACCATCTGGAAAGGTTCATAAGAGGCCTAGAATTGATGGGCCGCGAAATCAGCAAGCTGGTACAGGATGGTAGTATCGTTCTTGTGAGCATTGTGGAAAGAAGCACTTAGGGGAGTGCTGGAAGAAGATGAGAGGATCTTTTCGGTGTGGGTCTAAGGACCATATGCTCAAGGATTGTCCCAAGAAACCAGATGAGAGTCGATCGCGCTCGCATTTCGATCGTTAGTCAGCCGGTGGAGGCGACACAGCGGCCTCAACGGGTCGTGGTTCGGCAAAGAGAGTAATGGTGCCGGGCAGAGGCCGTGGAACACAGTGGCCGAGTGTGCTTTGCTAATCTTGAGGCAAGGCAATCGGTTTGGTTTATGCGGTTCACCGGAGGGAGGATGGTGACGCGCGGATGTTGTTATAACCCAGACGCGTTCTTTATTTTTGACAAACCCTATTTTGCTCTAATTGATGTGGGCTCGACCCATTCATATGTTGCATGTAGTGTAGTGGAAATCATTAGGCCTAGCCTCTGAACTCTCTGATAGGCAGATGACTGTAGTAAGCCCATTAGGCCAAACTGCAGTGGTAGATAAGATCTTTCGAAATGTACCCCTAGAGATTTAGGGAGTGAACTTTCGGGCTGACTTAATAGAGTTACCCTTCGGAGAGTTTGAACTTATACTCGGAATAGACTGGCTAGTAGAACACCGAGCCGTGTTGGATTGTGCGGCTAAATGAATGGAACTAAGGATCACGGAGGATGAAGTAGTAGTAATGGTTGGAGAAAGGAGGAACTACTTGTCTAACGTAGTTTTGGCGCTGAAGGCTGAGAAAATGGTTAAGAAAGGGTGCAAGGCATTCCTAGCCTTCGTAAGTTCGTTGGGTGGAAAGGAAGAAGGTGTTAGCGGAGTTAGAACGGTTAAGGACTTTGAAGATGTATTTCCGGAGGAATTACCAGGAATACCCCCAGACAGGGAGGTGGAATTTGGGATAGATTTGCTATCGGGAACAGCTCCTGTGTCAATCGCTCCATACCGAATGGTGCCAAAGGAGTTAGTGGAGCTCAAGGCTCAAATCCAAGAGTTGTTGGATCATGGGTTCATCCGACCCAGTGTTTCTCTATGGGAAGCACCGGTCCTATTTGTGAAGAAGAAGGACGGAACTATGCATATGTGCATAGATTACCGTCAATTGAATAAGCTGACCATTAAGAACAAGTATCCTTTGCCAAGGATCGATGACTTGTTCGATCAGCTGAAGGGGGCCGCAGTGTTTTCAAAGATCGACTTAAGGTCGGGATATCATCAGCTAAATGTGAAGGAGGCTGATATCCATAAGATCGCTTTTAGGACAAGATACGGCCATTTTGAGTTTGTAGTGATGCCGTTTGGGTTGACGAACGCTCCAGCCGCATTCATAGACATGATGAATCGGGTTTTCCAACCCTATTTGGATAGGTTCGTCGTTGTGTTCATCAATGACATCTTGGTGTACTCTAAGTCTGAAGAGGAGCATGATGAACATCTCCGAGTTGTCTTTGCAAATCATTAAGGAAAAGAGCTTTATGCCAAATTCAAAGAAGTGTGAATTTTGGCTTAAGGAGGTGGCATTCTTAGGACATGTGGTATCCGCAGAGGGAATAAGAGTGGACCCTAGGAAGATCGAAGAAGTGTTGGATTGGAAACCACCTAGGTCCGTGGCTGAAATCTGAAGTTTCTTAGGTTTGGCAGGCTATTACAGAAGGTTTGTGGAAGGGTTCTCGTCTATAGCCGCGCCTTTGACAAAGTTACTAAGGAAGGAAGTACCCTTTGAATGGACTAATAAGCAGCAGGAGAGCTTTGAAAAGCTTAAAAAGGTGTTGACGGAAGCTCCAGTGTTAATTCAGCTGGAGACAGGAAAAGATTTTGTGGTGTACTGTGACACTTCGCATACGGGGTTAGGCTGTATGCTAATGTAAGATGGAAAAGTGGTCGCTTATGCGTCTCTGCAGTTAAGGCCTCATGGGGTTAACTACCCAACTCATGACTTGGAACTGGCAGCAGTGGTTTTCGCCCTCAAGGTTTGGAGGCACTACCTTTATGGAGAAGGGTCAGTTATCTACACAGACCACAAAAGTCTTAAGTACTTGTTGACTCAGAAGGAGTTGAACTTGAGGCAACGAAGGTGGGTGGAATTGTTGAAAGACTTCGATTGTTCGATAGAATATCATCCGGGCAAGGCGAATGTGGTAGCTGATGCCCTAAGTAGGAAGGTTGTGACGGATCTAAGGGTTTTGTTCGCTCACTTAAGTCTGTATGATGATGGAAGCCTGTTGGCAGAGTTGCAAGTCAAGCCCACATGGCTGAAGGAAGTGAAAGAGGGACAGTTGGCGGATAAGGACCTAAGTGTTAAGTTACAGCAAGTACAGAACGGAGAATTAAAAGATTATGGCGTCAATGATGAAGGAGTATTATGCTACAAAGGGAAGGTCTGTATGCCGAGGGACACAGAGTTGAGACAGAGGATCCTTTGGGAAGCGCATAGTAGCCCTTATGCTATGCATCCCGGAGGCATTAAGCTGTATAGGGAGCTAAGGGAACAATTTTGGTGGTGTAATCTTAAACAAGAAGTTACTGAATTTGTGGGAAAATGTCTGACGTGTCAGCAAGTTAAGGTTGAACACCAAGTCCCATCGGGATTGCTTCAACCAATCGAAATTCCACAATGGAAGTGGGAGAGAATTACCATGGACTTCGTTAGTGGGCTTCCCCTTACGCCTACTAAGAAGGACTCGGTATGGGTAATAGTGGACCGTTTGACCAAGTCCGTGCACTTCATCCCGGTAATAGTTGATTATTCTCTTTAGAAGCTGGCCAAGTTATATGTGGCGAAAATTGTGATGTTACATGGAGTACCAGTATCGATCATCTCCGATAGGGACCCAAGGTTTACGTCTCGGTTTTGGAAGGCACTTCATCAAGCTTTAGGCACTAAGTTAGACTTCACTATGGCTTTTCATCCACAATCAGATGGGCAGTCTGAACGAGTTATACAAGTGTTGGAGGATATCTTTGAGAGGTCAGTGATGGATTTTCGAGGAAGTTGGGAAGATTACTTGCCTCTAGTGAGTTCGCCTACAACAACAAATGCCTATCGCTAACATTCGATGATGGCACCATATGAAGCATTGTATGGTAGGAAGTGTAGAACACCTACTTGTTGGACTGAGTTAGGAGAACGTCGAGTTTTGGGTCCAGAGTTAGTGGCAGAAACTGAAGAGAAGGTTGAGTTAATTCGGGCACGATTGAAGGAAGCCTCTGATAGGCAGAAGTCGTACGCAGACCTCAAGCGGAAGGAAATAGAGTTTGAAGTGGGAGACCAAGTGTTTCTAAAAGTCTCACCTTGGAAGAAGGTTATGAGATTTAGGCGCAAAGGGAAGTTAGGCCCAAGGTTTATAGGGCCCTATCGAGTACTGAAGCGAGTTGGGCCAGTGGCATACCAATTGGAGTTGCCACTAGAGTTGCAGCAGATGCTCGACGTATTCCATGTATCCATGCTACGCCGTTACCGATCGAATCCGTCCCATGTGGTACCTGTTGAAGAGGTGGAGCTAAGGCCAGACTTATCCTACGAGGAAGAGCCGATTCGGTCTTGGAACGTGATGTGAAAGTATTACGAAGGAAGTCAGTTCCTCTAGTCAAAGTGTTATGGCGCAATCATGGATCGGAAGAAGCTTCATGGAGTCGAGAAAAACAATGCGACAAAGAATACCCTTAATTATTTTAGTTAGGAAATTTCGAGGACGAAATTATTTTAAGGGGGTAGAATCAGTAACATCTCGAAAGGGCCTATGCATTTTCGGTTTAATTATGCGAAATGACAAGTCTTAAGTACTATGAATAAATTTTTAATATTTTTGGAAACCTGGAAATGCATGGAAATGAAAATGGAAATGAACATTTTTGGAAACCTAGAAATGTAAGGAAATGAAAATGGAAATGAACATTTTTAGAAACCTGGAAATGTAAGGAAATGATTCAAAAATGGAAAGTAAACATTTCTGAAAACTTGGAAATGTAAGGAAATGGCAAGTTTACAGAGCCGATCGAAAATTTTTGGAAACTTAGAAATGACCAAGAAATGTCGAGTTTTAAGGTTTAAAATAGGAAATTAAGGCAAGGTGGCCTTAAAAGAAAAAGTTTGTGAAATTTGACACACAAACAGGCTTGGAAAAGTGGCCTGGAGATGCCACTTAGGGCCTATGGAAATGGCGCCATATGCAAGAAGAATGGGCCTAGGTTCGAGTCACTTGGGAAGCAAATAAAAAGGAGTTTGATTTTTGCTTCCAGAAGACTGGAGTGGACGACAAGGCTTCTAGAAAAAGGGAGTTTTATTCCCTTTAAATTTCGGCAATTAATGGGATAAATAAAGGATTTTTAATTCTTAAATTGGATTATTTAGAAAAGATAAATATTGGATTAAACTCTTTTATTTATGATAATTAAAGGATAAAGTTATCAGATAGAGGAGTGGTGGCCAAGTAAGGGACTCCTTAGATGATAATTTCGTCTATAAAAGGAAGAAAGGAGGGCTAATCATCAATTTTCTTCTTTCTCTTTTCTCTCTGCCGAAATTCTTAGCGTTCTCTTCACTTCTCTTCTCTTTTCTTTTGTCTAGCCGAAATCCCTAGCCTCCTCTCTCTTTTATTCAAAACCAAAAGCACAATCCAACCTAGCCGAATTCTTCATAGCACCAAAAGTAGAAATTCTGCCAAAGCCGAATCTTTGTTGTGCTGTATGGTGTTGCTTGATTTCATCCAAAAAGGTAAGATCAACTATTATTTGATTTACAATCTCTCCGAAATATAGGAATCTAACTCCTTTAGAATTCCATGGCCGAAATTTGGAAGGTTTTCCTCGGGATCTAGTAGTTGTCGACTACAAAGAGAAGTACAACGAAGTTTCGGGATTTCTAAGACTCAAGGTAAGTCATATGAATATTCGACCATAGGCCATTTAATGATGATTAAGGGTTAGAAATCAATCTAACATGTGTCTATAGGATTTTCGACAGCATTAAGGAAGCAAGGATCTATTTCGGGATTTGAATAATCATCAAATCGGCATCAAAGGTAAGTTTTTAAAATACAAATCCTACTAGGATTTGGTTTATAGCCAAATAGGTCTTTGCTAAAGATTACCATGTTAACTGAATATAGGCATTAAAGATCTAAATCAGTAGGTCGGTTTTCGGGACTTCAAGGACTTCGTTAAGCGAATCAGGAGTGTACCCCACACTATCTTTTAATACGATATATGGCTTAAACTTGTTATATGTTCTAATATGAAAATTTAAGAATGTGGCTAATGTACCATGTTATGGTACAAAGTACTCAGGTACGTTTCCTACTCCTACTAGGATTACGAAATATGTTATATTTAACATGTGAAAGGTGACATGAATGTGAATTTAAGTATGATATGCATAATATGAATAATATGGGGCATTCGGGTTATATGAGAAAGGGGAAGTGAACGTGGTGACTTCGGTCTCACTATCTGAATGTGGTGACTTCGGTCACATTATCTAAATGTGGTGACTTCGGTCACATTATCTGAATGTGGTAACTTCGGTTACGTTATCTGAATGTGGTGTCTCATGACACAATTATCTGGTGGCTATGCCACAAATTTTATATGGGCGATGAGCACGTCGACTGCAGCGACTGCCTTCGATGGTGTGTAGCGGATGGAGGGTTGACTTAGTAGTCCCCACGGTGTGCAGGTTGGTACGGGGATGTAACATCCTGGAAAGGGCCTATGCATTTTCGGTTTAATTGTATGAAATGACAAGTCTTAAGCATTATGAATAAATTTTTGATATTTTTGGAAACTCAGAAATGTATGAAAATGCATGGAAATGAAAATGAACATTTTTGGAAACTCCAACATTTTTGGAAACTCAACATTTTTGGAAACACGAAATGCATTAGGACATGAACATTTTAGGAAACCAGAAATGTAAGGAAATGGTTCAAAAATGGAAAGTACACATTTTTGGAAACTAAGAAATGAAAATGGAAATGATCCAAAAATGGAAAGTATACATTTTAGGAAACTTGGAAATGTAAGAAAATGGCAAGTAAACAGAGCCGATCGAAAATTTAGGAAACTTAGAAATGATGCAGAAATGTCAAATTTTAAAGTTTAAAATAGGAAATTAAGGCAAGATGGCCTTAAAAGAAAAAGTTGGTAAAATTTGACATACAAACAGGCTTGGAAAAGTGGCCTGAAGATGCCACTTAGGGCCTATGGAAATGGCGCCATATGCAAAAGGCATGGGCCTGGGTTCGAGTCACAAGGGAAGCAAATAAATGAAGTTTTATTTTTGCTTCCCAGGCTAGAGGATGGATGGCACATGATTCTAGAATTAGAGGTGTTTTAATTCCATAAATATGAGAATAATAAGTGATAAATAAAGGATTTTATTTAATTGGATTATTTGAGGAGATAAATGATGGATTAAACACTTTTATTTTAAATAAAAGAGATAATATTATCACAAGGAAGAGTGGTGGCCAAGTCAAGGACTCTTGGCCTAGTAATTTCGGCTAAAGGAGGAGAATTTAGGCTATTCTCTCATCTTTTCCTAAGTGTGCCGAAAATTCCCTAGCCCCTCTTTCTCTCTGCCGAAATTTTTCCTAAGCAAAACTCCATCTTTTCTTCTCCTCTCCTTTGCTATTGTCGAACCAAAAACCTTTTCTTTTGATCCCTGATTAATAGTCCATAGCTGAATCTCTGTGGCTCTAGGCAAGGAAGCAATCGACTAAGGTATTAAGATAAGAACAATCAATTTTGTTCTTCTAATTCTTCTAAACAAGATCTAGGAAATAATCTCTTCTGTTGTCTCTTGATCGATTATTAAAGAAGAATTTCGGGATTTCAGATTCAAGGAATTTCGGCTAATCAGAAAGAGAGATCCAGGATTCAAGGATTTAAGGTAAGTAAACATTATTTATTCGGCCAAGGAATTAAGATCTGATCTTGTGATCTTCAGAGGTCAAACTAACTATGCTTAATGAATTTAGTGTTAGCCGATTTCAAGGAAAAGGATACTAGCAAATTCTTGGGACTTGCTTTACAATCATCCAATTCGGCAACAAGGTAAGTAATACAAATCCTACTAGGATTTGGTTTTTAAGCCAAATAGGTTATTAATATGTTTATATATGATTGGCCGAATATAGGAGTAAAAGATCCAGATCGGTAGATCGTTCTTCGGGATTTCAAGGAATCTATTAAGCGAATCAGGTGTGTACTTACACTAACTTTCAATATATTATGGCAATAATTATTTTAATATATGAATATGTATAAGAATGTGAATATGGCTAAGTACCACAAATATGGTAAAAAGTACCCAGGTACGTTTCCTACTTCTGATAGGATTACGAATATGATATATTTTGAACATGTGAATAGTAACATGAATGAGAAATAAGTATGTTATGCATGATATAATAATATTTAGGGCATTTCGGGCTATATGTGAAAGGGGAAGAAGGTGTTGACTTCGGTCTCACCAACGGAATATGGTGACTACGGTCACCTAATTTGAATATGGTAACTTCGTTACATTATCCGAATTTGGTAACTTCGGTTACATTATTCGAATATGGTGTCTAATGACACAAATTATATGGGCGATGAGCACGCCGATCGCAGCGATCGCTTTCGATGGTGTGTAGCGGATGGAGGGTCGACTTAGTAGTCCCCACGGTGTGATTGGCGTGTACGGGTGGTGTGTAGCGGATGGACAAATAGGCTTGGGTTTGGGTTGCATCATTTTTATATGAATATGTCTTTGATATGAACATGTATGCTCAATTGTTGATTGTTAGTTTGTGTACACATTGAGTCTCATTGACTCACCCTTTGTGGGACTATTTTTCGTAATAAGCAATAATGGACCGGCCTACAGGAGCTAAAGGTGGCCATGCACACAAGAAGAAAGGATTTTTAATATTTAGGACTTTATTTCTATTAAGTATTTTAAGTTTTTAAGTTTGGGAATTATTGATGTAATAAGGCCGAAAAGGCCATAGTTTTATTTAGTTACTTTAATTTTCTTTAACTACTATGCTATGAACTATTTTATATTTTAAGCTTAAGTAAAACTTTTTTTTTTTAAGTAAACCCCAAATTATTTTGTCGCCCTAATTTAATGATTTTTAAGTAAGGCAAGTGGGCTTTCAATCTAAGCCCAACCCAAACCCATATTTTTCTCAAAATTACACAAACTTTCTCTAAGTAACCAAGAATTTCAAAACCATTTTTCTTAAGGAACATACCAGATTCGATTCAGGCTCGTGGGCCGGGTGTGGGGTGTTTCAGTTTGGTATCAGAGCCCAGTTTTAAACTCTCGGCCTGTGGGCTAAGGCCCAAAACGTTTTTAATTCGAGCCCAAATGATTTTCTTTGAAATAAAGCGGTGTTTTGGCATGGCACCTAAGTCTCCGACCCCACCACCGTAAGTACCTAACTTTATGTGTGATTCTCGTGATTTATGAACTGTATAAGGGTAGAAAAGGCATGGAACATAGAATAGAATGATAGGAACATGAACCCTAGGACTAGGTTACTCAAACACCAAACGTATAAGACTTAATGCACTAAACAAACCTATGGCTAAGTCACTGAGCTAGGGTGTGGTAACCCACAGACGCATGTCTAGGATTGGATCCCAAGAGCCTCGGTATTTAAGCGGTCCCTAGTGACTCACCTCCTCTTCGCAGAATCCCTACCCGGTGCGTAGCTTCTCTTCACCTTAACTCGAGGGCTCTCAGGTGGTGTGGCAACCTCATGCGCATGTCTAGGAATGGTTTCGATGGGAGCTTGGTATTTAAGCGATCAAGTGTGACTCACCTCCTCACCACTCTAATCCCGCCTCGTGCGTAGCTTTGGTTCACCCCCACCAAAGAGGGCTCTCAGGTCATAAATTAAACATAATGACTAAAACCCGAAAGGGAACTAGCCATGTTTTGAAAAAAAAAGAGAACGAAACAACAAACCCTAGTTTTAAAACTCTTAAAACTTTCTTTTGAGTTTGTGAAAACCATCTTTACAAGATTTTTCCGAAAAATTTTTTATTAGTGAAAATTACAAAAATACCCCTAGTGGTAAAATTACCAAAATGCCCTTGATTCACAAATTGTCAAACTTCTCAACGATTTTGCCAAAACTTCATTATTTTATAAATGTTCAAAAACCCTAATTTTTGAAATATCAAAATACCTTAATTTTGGAAAATTACAAAATTGCCCCTAACTTACAAAATTACCAAAATGACCTTGATTCCCAAAATTTTTGCAATATCTCCATTTTGGAAGGAACAATTCTCAAAAAGAACCCACAAAGTTTTACAACTTTTGAAATATCCCTGATTTATTAAATTTTACAAATTTACCCTGATTTGTGAAAATTTACCAAAATACCCCTGAGGTCGAAAGTTACCGAAATACCCCTGAATTTCAAAATTTTTCCAAATTTACACCGGGACTTTAAAATTACCAAAATAATTTTTGACAAAAACACCGAGGAACGTTTTCCTTTTGAAGAATTACGAAAATGCCCCTGTAGGACAAAGTTACGAAAATACCCCTGGGTAGTGGAAAAACAACAACGATGAAAATTACAACGTTTCTCTGAATGAACGAAAGTTCATAATTGTTTGATGGATGGATGAATGAATGGAAAAGACTGTGTGCTGTATGAATGCGAAAGAACCACTCTTAAAATCTTTTTCATAAAACATCTTCGCGGGTAATAAGTGAAACAAGAATACTAATTCATAAAATTCCTTAATCAGATCTTGATGCTAGGAAATGAGTTCCAGAGGACGTGGTCGTCGTGGACGAGGTAGAGGAAGGATGATCATCAGACGAACCCGTTAGATCGGGTCGTGGGTCCGACAATGAAGTACCACCACCACCACCACCCCTACCAGGTGCCGAGCATCAAGCTCGAGACGGGAAGATCTTTGTGTCGCAGTCGTCTTTGCGAGTTTTGGAATTGGTGGTGGTGCGGGTGGAAATTCGAGAACCCGTAATCAGACTGAACGGCTCCGAGCTAATGGAGCCGAAATGTTTCGAGGAGTGTCTGGAGTGGCACCCAATACACCGAAAGTCTCGGTTGGAAGCAACGGAGCGCATCATGGATGAGCTTGATCCGACCCCGAGGAAAAGTTGAAGGGGATGATGGCAATCGCATTCCGATGAAGCGTATCAATGGTGGTTAATCAGGCGAAAATGGTGCCACGGTGAGGATCGACACAGGAGTACGTTAAGGAAGCGTACCAAAAGAAATATGTGGGAACCAGGTATACGGATGAACAATGAAAGGCTTTTTTTGGGGTTGGTGCAAGGGAGTAAGTCTGTCGCAGAATATGAGGCGGAATTTCTGAGGTTGAGCCGCTATGCTCGAGGGGTAGTGGCAACTGAGCATGAACGCTGTGTCCGTTTTGGGGATGGACTGAGGGACGATCTGAGACTGTTGATAGCACCGCATCAGGAGCGGGAATTCTCTGCTTTGGTGGAAAAGGCCAAGATGGCCGAGGGAATCAAGGATGCTACCAAGTAGGCTGTGGATAGGAATAAGCCCAAAAGAGGTTTTGGGCCACCCGAAAGGGTCATAAGAGGCCTAGAGTTGACGGGCCACTTTGAATCAACAAGTCGGATACGGCCGATGCGCGCGCCTTGTGAGCATTGTGGAAAGAGGCACTTGGGAGAATGTTGGAGAAAGACGGGAGGATGTTTCAAGTGTGGGTCCAAGGACCATATGCTTAAGGATTGTCCTAAGCAACCGGATGAGAGCCGACCGCACTCGTAATGTTAGTCAGTGGTAGAGGCGGACGCGACCTCAACGGGTCGTGGTTCGCCAACCGAGGTAATGGTGCTTGGCAGAGGCCGTGAGCACACAGGGCGAGGTGCCGCTAATCGTGAAGCAAGGCAACCGGGTTTGGTTTATGCGATTCGCCAAAGGGAGGATGGTGACGCACCGGATGTAATAACCGGTACGTTCTTTATTTCTGACAAACCCTATTTTGCTCTGATTGATGTGGGCTCGACCCATTCTTATGTTGCATGTAGTGTAGTGGAAACACTAGGCCTAGACTCGTAACTCTCGATGAGACATGATGATCGTAGTAAGCCCATTAGGCCAAACCGTAGTGGTAGATAAGATCTTTCGGAATGTACCCCTAGAGATTCAGGGAGTGAACTTTCGAGCTAATTTAATGGAGTTACCTTTCGGAGAGTTTGAACTTATACTCGGAATGGATTGGCTAGTAGAACACCGAGCCGTGTTGGATTGTGCGGCTAAACGGATGGAACTAAGAACCCCGGAGGATAAAGTGGTAGCAATGATCAGAGAAAGGAGGAACTACTTGTCTAACGTGGTTTCGGCGCTGAAGGCCGAGAAGATGGTTAAGAATGGGTGTAAGGCATTCTTAGCCTTCATTAGTACGGTAGGTGGGAAAGAGGAAGGTATTAATGGAGTTAGGACGGTAAGGGACTTCGTGGATGTATTTCTAGAGGAATTACCAGGAATACCCCCAGATAGGGAGGTGGAATTTGGGATAGATTTGCTACCGGGAACAGCTCGTGTATCAGTCGCTCCATACCGGATGGTGCCAAAGGAGTTAGTGGAGCTCAAGGCTCAAATCCAAGAACTGTTGGATCGTGGGTTCATCCGACCCAGTGTGTCTCCGTGGGGAGCACCGGTCCTATTTGTGAAGAAGAAGGGTGGAACTATGCGAATGTGCATAGACTATCGTCAGTTGAATAAACTGACCATCAAGAACAAGTATCCTTTGCCAAGGATAGACGACTTGTTCGATCACCGTGAAAAGCAAACAGTGTATTCTCAAAGATAGACTTAAGGTTGGGATATCATCAGTTAAAGGTGAAGGAGGCAGATATCCACAAGACGGCTTTTAGGACAAGATATGGTCACTTTGAGTTTGTAGTGATGCCGTTTGGGTTAACGAACGCTCCAGCCGCGTTCATGGACATGATGAATCGGGTTTTCCAACCCTATTTGGATAGGTTAGTCGTGATGTTCATCGACGATATTTTGGTGTACTCTAAGTCCAAGAGGAGCATGATGAACATCTCCGAAAGTGTCTTTTAGAATCGTTAAGGAAAAAAGCTTTATGCCAAATTCAGCAAGTGTGAATTTTGGCTTAGGAGGTGGCATTCCTAGGACATGTGGTATCCGCAGAAGGAATAAGAGTGGATCCTAGGAAGATCGAAGTAGTGTTGGATTGGAAGCCACCTAGGTGCGTGGTGAAATCCAAGTTTCTTAGGATTGACAAAGTTTACTGAAGGTTCGTGGAAGGATTCTCGTCAATAGCCGCGCTTTGACAAAGTCGCTAAGGAAGGAAGTACCCTTTGTATGGACGGATAAGCAACAGGAGAGCTTTGAAAAGCTTAAAAGGTGTTGACGGAAGCTCCAGTGTTAATTCAAATGAGGCGGGAAAAAGATTTCGTGGTGTCTCGTGACGCTTTCGCACACACGGGGTTAGGCTGTGTGCTAATGCAAGAAGGAAAAGTAGTCACTTATGCGTCACGGCAGTTAAGGCCTCATGAGGTTAATTATCCAACCCATGACTTGGAACTAGCAAAGCAGTGGTTTTTCGCTCTCAAGGTTTGGAGGCACTACCTTTATGGAGAAAGGTCGGTGATCTACACGGACCACAAGAGCCTTAAGTACTTGTTGACTCGTAAGGAGTTGAACTTGAGGCAACGAAGGTGGGTGGAATTACTGAAAGACTACGATTGCTCGATAGAGTACCACCCGGGCAAGGCAAATGTGGTAGTAGACGCCCTAAGTCGGAAGGTTGTGTTGGATCTAAGGGCTTTGTTCGCTCACTTGAGTCTGTATGATGATGAAAGCCTATTGGCAGAATTGCAAGTCAAGCCCACGTGGCTGAATGAGGTGAAAGAGGGACAAATGGCTGATAAAGATCTAAGTGCTAAGTTTCAACAAGTACGGAGCAGAGAATTAGGGGATTATGGCGTCAATGAAGAAGGAGTATTGTGCTACGAAGGAAAAGTCTGTATGCCGAAGGACCAGGAGTTAAGACAAAAGATTCTTCGGGAGGCGCATGGTAGCCCTTATGCTATGCATCCCGGGGGTATTAAGCTATATAGGGTTCTAAGGGAACAATTTTGGTGGTCTGATCTTAAGCGGGAAGTGACTGAATTCGTAGGGAAATGTCTGACGTGTCAGCAAGTTAAGGCTGAACACCAAGTTCCATCAGGATTGCTTCAACCAATCGAAGTTCCCCAATGGAAGTGGGAAAGAATTACCATGGACTTCGTTAGTGGGCTTCCCCTTACGCCCACTAAGAAGGACTCGGTATGGGTGTTAGTAGACCGTTTTACGAAGTCTGCACATTTTATTCCGGTGAGAATCGACTATTCCCTTCAGAAGTTAGCCAAGTTATATGTGGCAGAGATCGTAAGGTTACACGGAGTACCAACATCGATCATCTCCGACAGAGGCCCAAGGTTTACGTCTCGATTTTGGAAGGCACTTCATCAAGCGTTGGGCACTAAGTTGGATTTCACTACTGGCGTTTCATCCACAATCGACGGGCGATCAACGGGTTATACAAGTGTTGGAAGATATCTTTGAGAGGTCAGTGATGGATTTCAGGAAGTTGGGAAGATTATTTGCCTTTAGCTGAGTTTGCCTACAACAATAGCTATCAGGCAAGCATTCGGATGGCACCATATGAAGCATTGTATGGTCGGAAGTGTAGAACTCCTACTTGTTGGACCGAGTTAGGAGAACGTCGAGTTTTGGGCCCGGAGTTAGTGGCAGAAACTGAAGAGAAAGTTGAGTTAATTTGGGCACGGCTGAAGGAAGCCTCTGATAGGCAGAAGTCGTACGCAGATCTTAAGCGAAAGGAGATCAAGTTTGAAGTGGGAGATCAAGTGTTCCTGAAAGTCTCACCTTGGAAGAAGGTAATGAGGTTTGGTCGCAAAGGGAAGTTAAGCCCAAGGTTTATAGGGCCCTATCGAGTACTAAAGCGAGTTGGACCAGTGGCATACCAAGTGGAGTTGCCACCAGAGTTGCATCTAATGCACGACGTATTCCATGTATCCATGCTACGTCGCTATCGATCGGATCCATCTCATGTGGTACCTGTTGAAGAAGTGGAGCTAAGGCCGGACTTATCCTACGAGGAAGAGCCGATTCGAATCTTGGAACGTGATGTGAAAGTACTACGGAGGAAGTCAGTACCTCTAGTCAAGGTGTTATGGCGCAACCATGGATCGGAAGAAGCTTCATGGGAGTCAGAAGAGACAATGCGACAGCAATACGCTCAGTTGTTTAGTTAGGAAATTTCGAGGACGAAATTTTGTTTAAGGGGGGTAGAACTGTAACATCCTGGAAAGGGCCTATGCATTTTCGGTTTAATTGTATGAAATGACAAGTCTTAAGCATTATGAATAAATTTTTGATATTTTTGGAAACTCAGAAATGTATGAAAATGCATGGAAATGAAAATGAACATTTTTGGAAACTCAACATTTTGGAAACACGAAAATGCATTAGGACATGAACATAAACCTGAAAATGTAAGGAAATGGTTCAAAAATGGAAAGTACACATTTTTGGAAACTAAGAAATGAAAATGGAAATGATCCAAAAATGGAAAGTATACATTTTAGGAAACTTGGAAATGTAAGAAAATGGCAAGTAAACAGAGCCGATCAAAAATTTTAGGAAACTTAGAAATGATGCAGAAATGTCAAATTTTAAAGTTTAAAATAGGAAATTAAGGCAAGATGGCCTTAAAAGAAAAAGTTAGTAAAATTTGACACACAAACAGGCTTGGAAAAGTGGCCTGAAGATGCCACTTAGGGCATATGGAAATGGCACCATATGCAAAAGGCATGGGCCTGGGTTCGAGTCACAAGGGAAGCAAATAAATGAAATTTTATTTTTGCTTCCCAGGCTAGAGGGTGGACGGCACATGATTCTAGAATTAGAGGTGTTTTAATTCCATAAATATGAGAATAATAAGTGGTAAATAAAGGATTTTCTTTCATTGGATTATTTGAGGAGATAAATGATGGATTAAACACTTTTATTTTAAATAAAAAAGATAATATTATCACAAGGAAGAGTGGTGGCCAAGTCAAGGACTCTTGGCCTAGTAATTTCGGCTAAAGGAGGAGAATTTAGGCTATTCTCTCATCTTTTCCTAAGTGTGCCAAAAATTCCCTAGCCCCTCTTTCTCTCTGCCAAAATTTTTCCTAAGCAAAACTCCATCTTCTCTTCTCCTCTCCTTTGCTATTGTCGAACCAAAAACCTTTTCTTTTGATCCCTGATTAATAGTCCATAGCCGAATCGCTGTGGCTCTAGGCAAGGAAGCAATCGACTAAGGTATTAAGGTAAGAACAATCAATTTTGTTCTTCTAATTCTTCTAAACAAGATCTAGGAAATAATCTCTTCTGTTGTATCTTGATCGATTATTAAAGAACAATTTCAGGATTTTAGATTCAAGCAATTTCGGCTAATCAGAAAGAGAGATCCGGGATTCAAGGATTTAAGGTAAGTAAACATTATTTATTCGGCCAAGGAATTCAAATCTGATCTTGTGATCTTCAGAGGTCAAACTAACTATGCTTAATGAATTTAGTGTTAGCCGATTTCAAGGAAAAGGATACTAGCAAATTCTTGGGACTTGCTTTACAATCATCCAATTCGACAACAAGGTAAGTAATACAAATCCTACTAGGATTTGGTTTTTAAGCCAAATAGGTTATTAATATGTTTATATATGATTGGCCGAAAATAGGAGTAAAAGCTCTAGATCGGTAGATCGTTCTTCGGGATTTCAAGGAATCTATTAAGCGAATCAGGTGTGTACTCACACTACCTTTCAATATATTATGGCAATAATTATTTTAATATATGAATATGTATAAGAATGTGAATATGGCTAAGTACCATAAATGTGGTAAAAAGTACCCAGGTACATTTCCTACTTCTGATAGGATTACGAATATGATATATTTTGAACATGTGAATAGTAACATGAATGAGAAATAAGTATGTTATGCATGATATAATAATATTTGGGGCATTTCGGGCTATATGTGAAAGGGGAAGAAGGTGTTGACTTCGGTCTCACCAACGGAATATGGTGACTACGGTCACCTAATTTGAATATGGTAACTTCGGTTACATTATCTGAATTTGGTAACTTCGGTTACATTATCTGAATATGGTGTCTAATGACACAAATTATATGGGCGATGAGCACGTCGACTACAAAATGATTGCGCTTCGATGGTGTGTGTAGCGAGATGGAGGGTCGACTTAGTAGTCCCCACGGTGTGATTGGCAGGTACGGGTGGTGTGTAGCGGATGGACAAATAGGCTTGGGTTTGGGTTGCATCATTTTTTATATGAATATGTCTTTGATATGAACATGTATGCCTGAATTGTTGATTGTTAGTTTGTGTACACATTGAGTCTGTTGACTCACCCCTTTGTGGGACTATTTTTCAGGTAATGAGCAATAATGGACCGGGTCGGTAGGAGCTAAAGGTGGCCATGCACAGCAAGAAAGGATTTTTAATATTTAGGACTTTATTTCTATTAAGTATTTTAAGTTTTAAGTTTGGGAATTATTGATGTAATAAGGCCGAAAAGGCCATAGTTTTATTTAGTTACTTTAATTTTCTTTAACTACTATGCTATGAACTATTTTATATTTTAAGCTTAAGTAAAACTTTTTTTTTTTAAGTAAACCCCAAATTATTTTGTCGCCCTAATTTAATGATTTTTAAGTAAGGCAAGTGGGCTTTCAATCTAAGCCCAACCCAAACCAATATTTTTCTCAAAATTACACAAACTTTCTCTAAGTAACCAAGAATTTCAAAACCGTTTTTCTTAAGGAACATACCAGATCCGGTTCAGGCTCGTGGGCCAGGTGTGGGGTGTTTCAGGGGATGTGTAGTGGATGGCACCTAGGTTTGGGTTTGGGTTGCATCATCATTTTTATCTGTTATATGAATAAGTATTTGATATGAAAATGTATGCCTGATCTATTGAATTTTAGTGTTGTGTACACATTGAGTCTGTTGACTCACCCCATTGTGGGACTATTTTTCAGGTGACAATCAATAATGGACCGGGTTCGGCAGAAGCTTAGGGATGGCCATGCTCAGCTTGAAGTTTTATTCGATATGGACATTTAATTTTATTTAAGTATTTTAGAATTTTATTTTGGGTTTTTACTTGATGTAATAAGGCCATAAGGCCCATGTTAAATTTCTTTATTTCTTTTTACTTTTAATTATTATGTTTATGAACTGTTATTGATTAACGGATCAAACAAATTTATTTTTTTTAACCCTAAGTGTTTTGTCACTTTAAATAAATGGATTTCAATGTAAGATAAATTGGTTTTCAGTACAAGCCCAACCCAAACAATATTTTTTTAAAAAAATTCACACAAGTTTTTCCTAAGTAACAAAAGAACTTTGAACCGCTTTACTTGAGGAACATACCAGATCCGGTCCAGGCTCGTGGGCCGGGTGTGGGGTGTTTCAATACGGCTTCTACATGATGAAGCATAATTCCACAATAGTGCCGTTCATAGTTCAATAAAGGTAAATGATAACCTCTAATCGTCACTGCATTATAGATTGAAAGTGACGTGGTCACGGGTCATTTTTCTTAGTGATATAAATGATTTAATTACTATCTGATAGTAATTGGCTTTTCATGAAAGAAGGTGTAACGATTATCATAATACAAAATAGGATAATATTGGAGAACAAATTTATCCAAAATAAATTTAAGCATATCCTATGATGGTAACACACTTACGACAAAGATCATTAGACGAACACTTATTTAGTGTTTCTCGTAATGGTATATAATAAGGGAGATATCAGTCCTAATAATGTAGTGGAATGACTTCATGACTAAATAATGTTGAAATTCATAGGGGAAGAACCGAAACTTCATTACAAATTATTTAAGTCCTAAGTATATATGTCCAATCGGTCCCTCTACTAGCTTGAGATGACTTGAAACGAATTGCATGTAGAACTAATAATTTGAAATGAAAGCAAACGATGAAGTAATATAAATAGATCGCACGTATCACTACCCGCAGTGAATAAGACAATTAATTAATTGTAATTAAATAATTGAAGTTCGAAGTAAGAAATTAATCTATTAGTTATCACAGATTTATTGAATAAGGCAATTAAATATATTTTCCTCATTGATTCTAACACGTGACGAAATTATAATTAGGTTGAGAAAATAATTTAATTGAAAAATTAATTTAGTTAATTTAATTAATTTAATTGTTTAATTAAATAAATTATATTTTGGGAAATATAAAATAAATAATGGGCTGTATAAATTATAAGTTTCGAATAAAAGTCTAAATAACACTTATAGTTTGAGCCAATACATGAAAGGCCCAATTAGGCCTTATTACATGCACGAGGCGAGAAACCCTAGTATCTTATAAGTTGTGCCGTCGCCCCTTATACTTTTACCTAGAGTAGAAGTTTTATTTTTTATTAAAATATTATTATTTAGTCAGACCTTATTCGACCAGAACTCTTGTATTAATTCTCTATAAATAGGAACTATGTATTAAGCTTTATACGCACATTATTCTTTGTCTCTATTCTCTTAGAAAATATTGGAAATTTATTTTACAGGATAAATTTTATTTTCTACGAAAAACACATAATTCTGATTATAAAGAGAATTGAATTTCCTAAAGAAATTTTAAAAAGTTTCCATTCTATGCAATTGATTTGTGTAACACCCCCTACCCGGCTTAGAAGTTAAGGCCATGTTTGGAGGCTATATCAACTTATATGAAAACAAATCAACCTTAACTACTTGAAATTTAACATTCAGAAATCGTGTAATTAATTAAACCAAACATAAAAATTCAGACTTTTGAAGCATAATCCAGAATAAACACATGGTAGCATAAGCTTATAAAAATAGTAAAAAGTAAAGAGAATTGACCGAGCTCCTGCCATGCTGACCCGCCTAAATCTGTGGGTTACCTGTAATTGAAACAAACAGACTAAATGAGTTTGTAACTCAGTGTGTGTAACATTCATTCAATAATAAACGACAATACAATAGATATGATTTTAGTTTTTCATAAATCAGTCATTTATCAAAATAAATTACAGAATCAAAAACAGATAATGTCATATACAGATGCAGATTCCTATCCCCATCTACTAACACACCATATAGGGTATCCAATATCCATCTATCCCTACACATTGCGTAATGACTGTATGTCACATTTTAGAATAATTGCAGCCTAGTTGCCAGATCAGAATGCGATAAATCGTTAGAATTAGAAATTTTTGTAGCTTAGCCACTAGAGTTGGCAGATTATTAAACTGTTCACACTTCCTTCTTTGTACAGTTCCAATCCCGATGCATATGCAGATTTAACATATACCAGATATAAGTATATAATAATACAATTTTAGAACGTGCTCATGTAATTTTATCGCACTTACTTATCAGATCTCATATCAAAAGCGCGCGCGCGTGTGTGTGTGTGTGTAAGAATAACAAATTATTCAGTAACAGATTGTCAGATAAAAATTTCAATGTCTAGTTCAGATCATATGGACCCTACAGTAAGCTATGTTCGATTCAAACGACGATTATGGTCTTAGGAAAAATCTTAATTTTTGGCCTACACGCCCGTGCAGATTCACACGGCCTAGGTGCTGGCCCTGTAGTCCACATGGCGTAGCACATGCACGTGTGGCCCTCTTACAGTCACATACGGCCTGTCACACGATCGAGTGGCTCAAAATAGTGAGTTACACGGTCTAGCACACAGCCAGGCACACGCTTGTGTGACTCAAATATCAAAATATCTCTCACATGTCATGGACACACACTAGTGTCTCTAGCTCGTGTGACTATAATTCCAAAACAGTGAGTTACATGACCTGGACACATGCCCATGTCCCTGACCCGTATGACCGTAATTCACAAACAATGAGCTACACGGCCTGGCACACGGTCGCGTGGTGTCAACAAGCATGTTTTCTAGCGTATGATATTTGCAAAAAAATGGGTTTTCGTTACACACCTGGTATATTTTTGATGTAGGAGCAACGCAGAAGAATCCCGGAACCTAAAATGACCATTCAACAATCAATTAAACTACTTAATCGATAAAATTTGCACAATTTAGCACCTAACTAACTATGTCGAAATGTAACAACCCGTTTTTAGTGAAATCGGAACAGTAGTTTTGGGACCACAAATCTGAAGTCAAAAAATCTTGTTTTAATATTATTTTATGGTCTACAGTATGATAGAAATTTCGTATAAAAGTTTTGTTAAGAAAATTTTCCGTTTACATTCTTACTTTGATAAAAAGGACTAAATTCCAATAAGTGCAAATGAAACACCCCAAACCCGGCCCACGAGTCTCGACCGAATCTGGTATGTTCCTCGTGTAAAACATTTTCAAGTCCGTTTGTTCTTTTGGGAAAACTTAGGTGGTTTTGAAGGAAAAATTTATTTTTGGGTTGGGCTCGAAAAGGGAAACAAGTTTAGTCTTGAAAACCAGGTGTTTTTTCTAAAACTTTGTGTCGAGTGGTTTGAGAGCTTATCTTATATTGAAAACCATTTGTGTTAAATGTCAAAACATTTATTTTTAAGATTCGTTACTTAATCTTTAATTTGATAGAAATATGTAGCATAATAAAATAATTTAAAAAAGCATGCATAAACAGTATCATATCAGTGGCCTTATTACATCAACTGAAAACCCGAAATAAATCTAAAGTAGTTAAAATATAACATGTCCAAAATTAAATAAAAATCCCGAACTGAGCATGGCCACAACTAAGCTCCTGCCGACCCAGTCCATTACTGAACGTCACCTGCAAAATATTCCCACAACGGGGTGAGTCATACAGACTCAATGTGTAACCAACACTAAATCCCAATAGTTTAGGCATAACAGTTCATACAATTACATATAGTAGAAATAAAGAAAATGATGCAAACCCGAACCCAAACCTAACTACCATCCGCTACACATCACCCGTACCAACCTGCACACCGTGGGGACTACTAAGTCAACCCTCCATCCGCTACACATCATCGAAGGCAGTCGCTGCAGTCGACGTGCTCATCGCCCTTATAAAATTCGTGGCATAGCCACCAGATAAAATATTTGTGACATGAGTCACCATATTCAGATAATGTGACCGAAGTCACCACATTTAGATATCGTGGTATAAAACCACCACATTCACTTCCCCTTTCATAATCACCCATATGCCCCATGTCATACAAATATGCATATGTCATATTCCTATTTCACATTCTTATAGTTTTACACATGCCATAACAAATCATATTACACTCATAGTAGGAGTGGGAAACGTACCTGAGTACTTTGTACCAGAGCATGGTACCTTAGCCATATTTTTCACATTCTTATTAACATATTTAACCAACATAACCATAAACCTATAGAGAAATAGTGTCGGGTACACACCTGGTTCACTTAACGCTTTTACTAAAATCCCAAAAAATCTCGATCTAACGCTCTAGATCTTAGTTCCTACATTCGGCCACCCTAAACATGTTAGCAAAGAGCTATTCGGCTGAATAGCCAAATCACGAAGGATTAACGTAACCCACTTCTTACCTTGCTGCCGATTTGACTACTAATCAAATCCCGAAATTCCACGATATCTTTTCCTTGCAATCGGCCCACCCTAGATCACTTAACAGATTAGTTTCTGATTTTTGAACATGTAAGAAATAGATCTAAGTACTAAAATAGGGCCTTGGCCGATTGTACATAAGTGCTTACCTTGCGATTTAAAATCCCGAAATCCTTGTATACCACTTTCAACTGCCCCTAAATATCCATAGTTAGATTCGGCTAACATAGTAACCAATATGGTCGAATATGTACCTTTACTTACCTTGTGAATCCAAAACCCGAAATCGTCAATTACTCTTGGTACCTGTCGAAATCCCTTCAGGTACTATGTTAGATTAAATTCTAACATTTAATCTCAATAGATGGCCCTTGGCCGAATATACACATGACTTACCTTGAATCTTCAAATCCCGAAGACCTCACCTAGAAGTCGGCTATACTAGAAATCTCGAAAGATCCTTCCAAATTTCGGCAACACGAAAATTAATGAGATTAGTCCTTAACTTTCGGCTAAAAGAAAGAAAAAGATTGGAGACCGAATAACAATGGATCTTACCCTTAATGTTGTAGTTGACGACACTCTAGCTTAGCCACAGAGATTTTGATTTTGCAGAACACTGGGGAGATTCGGCTTCTCCCTTAACAGTAGTGATGATGAGGAAGAGATGAGAAAGGAATATTAAGGAAGCTCAAATATGAATCGGCTAGAGGGGAAAAGAAAAAAGGAATTGAGAGAATTGAAAGAAAAAGAGAATAGTTGCAGAGAGAATTCAGCAGAGGCTTCAAAGAGAAAAGAATAATGGTCTTGTTTTCCCTTTCTCTGCTAAAATTACTAAGCCTAGAGTCCCCTATTCGCCAACACTATCATATCCCTCGTTTTCCTCTTTATCACCTCATTTAAAAATTAATCAAATTAATCCAACAATTATCCCCCTTATCTAGCCGAATTTTAGAGAGAATTAAACTTTTCCTTAAGTGCCTTGGTGCCGTCCACTACTGCTCACTCCTGCAGCAAAATAAAAACTCCATTTGCTTCCCTAGCGACTCGAACACAAGCCCCTCTAACACTCCTTGTGGCGTCATTTCCAGAGGCCTTAAGCGGCGCCTCCAAGCCACTTTTCCAAGCCCGTTTGTGTGTCATATTTTCCCTACTAATTCTCTTAAGGCCACCCTGCTTAGCTTCCTCTTTTAAAACTTTAAAATCTAATAATTTCTACGGCGTTCACTACACTCTAGGGTTCACAAAATTCATAAAACACATTATAACACACAAGGCATGCTATTTCATATCATTAAGCAAAATGCACAAGCCCAATTTCAGGATATTACAGCTCTACCCCCCTTAAAATAATTTCGACCTCGAAATTACCTGGCTAAAATAAGTGAGCGTATTGTTGTCGCATTGCCTCTTCTGGCTCCCACGAAGCTTCCTCCGATCCATGATTGCGCCATAGCACCTTGACTAGGGGAACCAATTTCCTTCGTAGCACTTTCACATCTCGCTCTGAGATCTGAATCGGCTCTTCCTCGTAGGACAAATCTGGCCTTAGCTCCACCTCTTCAACTGAAACCACATGAGATGGATCCGACCGATAACAACGTAGCATAGAAACATGGAATACATCGTGCATCTGCTTCAATTCCGGAGGCAACTCTAACTGGTATGTGACTGGTCCAACTCACTTCAATACTCGATAGGGCCCTATAAACCTTGGACTTAACTTCCCTTTGCGACCAAATCTCATCACCTTCTTCCAAAGCGAAACTTTAAGAAACACTTGGTCCCCCACATCAAATTCTATTTCCTTCCATTTGAGATCTGCGTACGACTTCTGTCTATCAGATGCTTCCTTCAATCGTGCCCGAATTACCTCAACCTTCTCCTCGGATTCTGCCACAATCTCTGGACCCAAAACTCGATGTTCCGCCAATTCTGTCCAACATGTAGGAGTCTTACACTTCCGACTATACAATGCTTCATATGGTGCCATCCGAATACTGGCCTGATAGCTGTTATTGTATGCAAATTCCGCTAAAGGCAAATATTCTTCCCAACTTCCTCTGAAGTCTATCACACATCCCCTCCGCATATCTTCTAACACTTGGATTACTCGTTCAGACTGCCCGTCCGACTGTGGATGAAAAGCCGTAGTGAAATCCAATTTAGTGCCTAAAGCTTGATGTAGAGCTTTCCAAAACCGAGACGTAAACCTTGGATCCCTATCTGAAATGATTGACACCGGCACTCCATGCAACCTTACAATTTCTGCCACATACAATTTCGCCGACTTCTACAAAGAATAGTCAACTCGCACTGGCAAGAAATGTGCGGACTTTGTCAACAGATCTACTATTACCCATAACGAGTCCTTCTTAGTAGGCGTAAGGGGAAGCCCACTAACGAAGTCCATGGTAATTCTCTCCCACTTCCACTGCGGAATCATTATCGGTTGAAGCAATCCTGACGGAACTTGGTGTTCAGCCTTAACTTGCTGACACGTTAAGCACTTGCCGACGAATTCGGTAACTTCCTTCTTCAGACCCGGCCACCAAAACTGTTCTCTTAGGTCTCTGTACAGCTTAATACCTCGAGGATGCATAGCATAAGGGCTACTATGCGCTTCCTGAAGAATCCTTTGTCTTAGATCCTTATCCTTAGGCATACAGACCTTACCCTTGAAGTACAACACTCCCTCACTGGACATACTGTAATCCTCTTGTCGCATCTTAGCACTTAAATCCTCATCTGCCAACTGACTCACTTTTACCTCATCCAACCACATCGGCTTGACTTCCAACTCTGCCAGTAGACTTCCATCTTCATACAAACTCAGATGTGTGAACATCGCCCTCAGATTCGACACCACTTTCCGACTTAGAGCATCTGCCACTACATTCGCCTTGCCCAGGTGGTACTCTACAGAACAATCGTAGTCTTTCAATAACTCCACCCACCTTCGCTGTCTCAGGTTCAACTCCTTCTGAGTCAATAAGTACTTAAGGCTCTTGTGGTCTGTGTAGATCACCGACTTTTCTCCATAAAGATAATGCCTCCATACCTTAAGAGCAAAGACCACTGCCGCCAATTCCAAGTCGTGCGTCGGGTAGTTAACCTCATGAGGCCTCAATTGCCGAGACGCATAAGCGACTACTTTCCCATCCTGCATCAATACGCATCCCAATCCTGTATGAGAAGCGTCACAATACACCACGAAGTCCTTCCCTGCCTCAGGTTGAATCAAAACCGGAGCTTCAGTCAAAGCCCTCTTAAGCTTCTCAAAGCTCTCTAGTTGCTTATCCGTCCATATGAAAGGTCCTTCCTTCCTCAGCAACTTAGTCAAAGGTGCGGCTATTGATGAAAACCCTTCTACAAACCTTCTACAGTAGTAGCTCACTAACCCTAAGAAATCGAATCTCAAATACACGCATTTAGGTGGTTTCTAATCTAGCACTGCTTCAATCTTCCTAGGATCCACCCTTATTCCTTCTGCGGACACCACATGCCCTAAGAACGCAACTTCTTAAGCCAAAATTCACACTTGCTGAATTTGGCATAAAGCTTCTTCTCCTTTAATACTTGGAGCACAATCCGGAGATGCTCATCATGCTCCTCCTCTGACTTGGAGTAAACTAGGATGTCGTCAATGAACACAATGACGAACCTATCCAAGTAGGGTTGAAAGACCCGGTTCATCATATCCTTGAATACGGCTGGAGCGTTCGTCAACCCAAACGGCATTACTAAGAACTCATAATGGCTGTACCTTGTCCTCAAGGCTATCTTATGGATGTCTGCCTCCTTTACCTTCAACTGATGATATCTCGACCTTAAGTTGATCTTTGAGAATACTGCGGCCCCCTTAAGCTGATCGAACAAGTCATCTATCCTTGGCAAAGGATACTTGTTCTTAATGGTCAGCTTATTCAACTGACGATAATTTATGCACATACACATAGTTCCGTCCTTCTTCTTCACAAACAGGACCGGTGCTCTCCACGGAGACACACTGGGTCAGATAAACCCACGATCCATCAACTCTTTGATCTGAGCCTTGAGCTCAACCAACTCCTTTGGTGCCATTCTATATGGGGTAATTGACACAGGAGCTGTACCCGGTAGCAAGTCAATTCCAAATTCCACCTCCCTATCCAGGGGTATTCCTGGTAATTCCTCTGGAAACACATCTTCAAAGTTCCTTACCGTCCTTACTCCACTAACTCCCCCTTCTTTAGCATCCAACGCACTAACGAAAGTCAAGAAAGCCTTGCACCCTTTCCGAACCATCTTCTCAGCCTTAAGTGCTAAAACTACATTAGACAAGTAGTTTCTTCTTTCTCCGATCATAACTATCACTTCATCCTCTGGGGTCCTCAACTCCATTCGCTTAGCTGCACAGTCCAACACAGCCCAATGTTCTACTAGCCAATCCATGCCAAGTATAAGATCGAATTCTCCGAAGGGTAGTTCCATTAAGTCGGAAGAAATACTACTCCTTGAATTTCTAGAGGTACACTCTGAAAGATCTTATTCACCACTACAGTTTGACCTAGTGGGCTTACTACAGTTATCTCCCTATCAGAAAGTTCAGAGGCTATGTTTAGAGTTTCAACTACTCTACATGGAACATAAGAATGGGTCGAGCCCACATCGATCAAAGCAACATAAGGCTTGCCAAAGATAAGGAACTTACTGGTTATAACGTCCGGCGCGTCTCCATCCTCCCTCCGGCGAATCGCATATACCACACCAGGCTGTCTTGCCTCTGTATTACCAACACCTCTGCCAGGTGTTCCACGTCCTCTCCCCGCACTATTACCTCTGCCATTCGGACCACGACCTCGCTGAGGCTGTTGTCCACCTCTACCACCGACAACATTCCGAGTCTTTGTTGATTTCCATCTGGTTTCATAGGACAGTCCTTAATCATATGGTCCTTCAATCCGCACTTAAAGCATCCTCCTGTTTTCTTCCAAAATTCCCCTAAGTGCATCTTCCCATATTGGTCACATGTATGATACTGCCCTCCTGAACCAACTTGCTGACCTCGCGGCCCATCAACTCTAGGCCTCTTCTGCACATTTCCAGACGATCCTGACGATCCATAACCTCTCTTTTGCCTGTTCCGATCAGAGTTCTGCTTTACCAAGTCCTTAATTCCCTCGGCTACCTAAGCCTTTTCTACCAACGCAGAAAACTCCCGCTCCTGATGTGGGGCTATTAACAACCTTAGGTCATCCCTAAGTCCGTCCTCAAATCAGACACATCGCTCATATTCCGTAGCCACCACGCCTCGAGCATATCGTCTTAACCTCAGGAATTCAGCCTCATACTCTGTCACGGACTTGTTCCCTTAAACCAGCCCCAGAAAAGCCTTCCTTTGCGCATCAGTATATCTGGTTCCAACATACTTCTTCTGATACGTCGCCTTAACATATTCCCAAGTAAGATCCTCAGCTGTGGCACCATCCCGAACTGTGAGCCACCATTGATATGCTTCATCGCGTAGTATCGACACCATTCCTTTTAGTTTCTCCTCAGGGGTCAGATCGTTCTCATCCATAATTCGTTCGGTTGCCTCCAACCAATACTCAGCCATACTGGGTGCCACACCAGATACGCCACAGAACACCTCAGCTCCGGTGGCTCGGAGTCGCTCGGGTACAGACTTCCGAGCTCTCATATTTCCACCTGCTCCAGCCACCATCTCAAGAACTCATAGCACCGCCTGCGATACTGTAACATCTTAGATTAGGGGTTATGCGTTCGTGCATAATTCATGAGTTAGTAGGTTTTTGCAGTGTTTGGAAGTGTATTAAGGGTTCCTAAAATTCTAGGATGGAAGAAGAAAGCTTTGGAAAATTATTGGTTTTTAAGTAAAAAGGGGAGCTAGGTAAATGAGGCTTTAAAAGAAACTCCGTGTGAAGCATGACACAAGGAACCATGTGGTAAAATGGCATGTTTTATGAATTATGAATGTGTTATGTGAATTCTGGAAATAAAGAAATGTATGGAAATGTAAGGAAATGTAAGGAAATGTAAGGAAATGTATGGAAATGTAAGGAAATGTATGGAAATGTAAGGAAATGTAAGGAAATGCAAGGAAATGTATGGAAATGTAAGGAAATGTATGGAAATGTAAGGAAATGTGAGGAAATGTATGGAAATGTAAGGAAATGCAAGGAAATGTCTTGTCTTGGAAATGTAGGGAAATGTCCTGAAAATGTAAAGGAATAAAGAGGAAAGTGAACATTTATGGAAACTAGGAAAATGATTTAGAAATGACTCGAAAGAGGAAAGTGAACATTTTTGGAAACTTGGAAATGTAAGGAAATGTCAAGTTTACAGAGCCAAACGAAAATTTTTGGAAACTTAGAAATGACCTAGAAATGGCGAGTTTTAAGGTTTAAAAGGGGAAATTAAGGCAAGGTGGCCTTAAAAGAAAAAGTTTGTGAAATTTGACACACAAACAGGCTTGGAAAAGTGGCCTAAAAATGTCACTTAGGGCCTATGGAAATGGCGCCATATGCAAGAGGAATGGGCCTGAGTTCGAGTCACTTGGGAAGCAAATAAAGGAGGTTTTATTTTTGCTTCCAGAAGACTGAGGTGGACGGCACATGCTTCTAGAAAGGAGGTGTTTTATTTTTATAAATATTCGATTAAAAAGGTGATAAATAAAGGATTTTTAAATTGGATTATTTTGAAGAGATAAATGTTGGATTAAACTCTTTTATTTATGATAATTAAAGGGATGAAGCTATCAAAATAGAAGAGTGGTGGCCAAGTAAGGGACTCTAGCTTAGTAATTTTAGCTATAAAAGGAAAAGAGAGGCCATTCTGCATTATATTTTGTTCTTTGAAAGCCTCTGCCGAATTCTCTTCACCAAATCTTCTTCTTCTTTTATTTTTGCCAAGCCGAAATACCTTGTGTTCTAGCCGAATCCTCCATATTTATTCTTCCTTCTCTTTTCTTTCTAATCCCTCCAAAACCGAAAGTTGTGAGATCATCATCTAGCCATAGCTGAATCTCTGAAGGTTGAAGTGAAGATGCAATCGATTTCTTCAAGTAAGGGTAAGATCTCATTTGGTTTCATCCTTTTTCTTTTAAGATTTGCCGAAATCTAGGACTAACCCCATTAATATCTTATTGCCGAAACTTTGAAGAGATCTTTCGGGATTTACTAACTGTTGACTACAAGGAGAAAGGTTTCGGGATTTCTAAGATTAAGGTAAGACATATGTATATTCGGCCAAAGGCCATGTTTTATGTTTTAATGGTTAGATTAAATCTAACGCAAGGTTATAGGAATTTCGACATTCCTAGGAAAACAAGGATCAATTTCGGGATTTGTTCTTTGTCCCCAATCAAGAACAAGGTAATTTTAAGAATACTAATCCTACTAGGATTTGGATTTATGGCCGAATGGCTTTTTATTAAATTAGTAAGTGATTAATCAAATGTAAGGATTAAGGAATTAAGCGGTAGATCAGATTTCGAAATCTCAAGGAATTTGCTAAGCGAATCTCGTGTGTACTCCACACTACTTTGTAATATGAATTATGGTTGCATGTATTAAAATATGTGCTAATAGAAAAATGAGCATGGCTAAAGTACGATGTTATGGTACTAAGTACTCAGGTACGTTTCCTACTTCTACTAGAATATGAAAAATGTTATTCGTAACATGAGAATATGATAACAATGTGAACTCTGGTATTGTATGCATATTAATATGTGGGGCATATGGTTGTATATTGAAAGGGGAAGTGAAAAGTGGTGACTTAAGACCACGATGTCCCGAAAAGTGGTGACCTAAGACCACAGTAATTTGAAAAGTGGTTTCCTAAAACCACAGATGCGGAGCCTTAAGCCCGCAAATTGGTGTGTAGCGGAAGGAGGGTTGGCTTAGTAGTCTCCACGGTGTGACTGGCAGGTACGGGGGTGTGTAGCGGATGGACAATTAGGTTTGGGTTTGGGAATGCATCATAACTTGTATTCATTGTTTTGAATGTGTAACTCTTGTATGCCTAATTCTATTATGATTTAGTGTCGTGTACACATTGAGTCTGTTGACTCACCCCGTTGTGGGACTATTTTTTTAGGTGACGATCAGTAACGGACCGGGTTCGGCAGGAGCTAAAGGTGGCCATGCATAGCAAGGAAAAATCTTATTATTTGGGATTTTTATTTTTACTAAGTACTTTAATTTTAAGTTTGGGAATTACTTGATGTAATAAGGCCATAAGGCCATAGTTGGATTACTTTATTTTATTTTTATTTATTAAAGTTTAAAGTATATTTATTCAAAACAAAGCCCAAACGTTTTGTCACCATAAATAAATGGGTTCCAACATAAGTTAAATTTGTTTTCAACTCAAGCCCAACCCAAAACAATTATATTTTTTTAAAATCACACAAGTTTTTCTCTAAGTAACAAAGAATTTTGAAACCGGTTTACTTTAGGAACATACCAGATCCGGTTCAGGCTCGTGGGCCGGGTATGGGGTGTTTCAGATACAGCGTCGTCCCCCTTCTAATCTTGCTGTTCAGCACCAACAGCTGGTGGTGGTAGCGGTACCTCATTCTCAGATCCTTGACTCGATCTAACGGGTTCCGACACGGTCATCCTACCTCGACCGCATCCTCGTACGTTACGACCACGTCCCCTAGAGCTCATTTCTACGATCGTGCTTTAATCTGATTAAGAAATTTTATGCATTAGTCATTGTTTCATTAATTATCTGCGAAGAAGTTTTATGAAAGAAGTTTAGAAGTAATTCTTTCGATCATTTAAAGTTTCAAGTCTTCTATCCTAATTCAGAGAAGTACAATCCATTTACACACATTCACTATTCCAACATTTTTGCTTGATCCTACCCCAAGGGTATTTCCGTCATTTGTCCTACAGGGGTATTTTGGTAATAAGTCGGGGTCAATTTAGAAAATCTCCAGAAATCAAAGGTATTTTAAAATTTGCAAAACTTGGGGTTCTTTTTTGAGAATTTGTTTTCCAAATCGGTGTTGTTGCAGAAATTTTGGGAAATCGAGGGTCATTTTGGTAATTTTGAAAAATAGGGGTAATTTCGTAAATTTCTAAATCAAGGTACCTTAGTATTTTGTAACGATTAAGTTTTTGGATATTTTTGCAAAATCAAAAAATTTTATTGAAATCGGGGGTAACATGGTAATTTTAAAACCAAGGGCATTTTAGTAATTTTACCACTAGGGGTATTTAGGTAATTTTGTAAATCAGAAATATTTTGGAAAATTTTCAAACTAAGTTTTGCTACAATTTAAAGGGGTAATTTGGTGATTTTAAAATCGAAGTTTTTATGAAAATATAGTTAATCCCTTTCGGGTTTTAGTTATTGGGTTTAGCCTGTGAATAAGTCCTCTTGGTTAGGGTGAACCGAAGCTACGCACTGCAGGATTCCAAATGTAAGAGAAGGTGAGTCACTAGGACCGCTAAGTACCGTGCTCTTCCGGGTCCAATCCTGAACATGCGCACAATGGTTGCCACACACTAACTCGGCGACTTAGTTCACAGGTTTGTTTAATTAGGCTTTAAGTCTTATGTAGTTGTTCGGGTAAACTAGTCCTAAGGTTCAAGTACCTAATATACTAATCTACATTCCATTGATACCCTTCTATAATTCATAATATAAATCACACAATTGATTAGGGGTACTTACCTGGTGGACTTCGGGTCGGAGACTCGGGTGCCATGCCTGAAAACCTACTCTTTTCATAAAAGTTTTTCACAAAACTTGTTTGGGCCTTATTTTAAAAATGTTATGGGCTATAAACCCAAGGCCGATAGTTTAAAACTGGGCTCTGATACCAAGCTAAAACACCCCAAACCCGGCCCACGAGTCTCGACCGAATCTGGTATGTTCCTTGTGTAAAACATTTTCAAGTCCATTTGTTCTTTTGGGAAAACTTGGGTGGTTTTGAAGGAAAAATTTATTTTTGGGTTGGCCTCGAAAAGGGAAACAAGTTTAGTCTTGAAAACCAGGTGTTTTTTTAAAACTTTGTGTCGAGTGGTTTGAGAGCTTATCTTATATTGAAAACCATTTGTGTTAAATGTCAAAACATTTATTTTTAAGATTCGTTACTTAATCTTTAATTTGATAGAAATACGTAGCATAATAAAATAATTTAGAAAGCATACATAAACAGTATCATATCAGTGGCCTTATTACATCAACTGAAAACCCGAAATAAATCTAAAGTAGTTAAAATATAACATGTCCAAAATTAAATAAAAATCCCGAACTGAGCATGGCCACCACTAAGCTCCTGCCGACCCGGTCCATTACTGAACGTCACCTGCAAAATATTCCCACAACGGAGTGAGTCATACAGACTCAATGTGTAACCAACACTAAATCCCAACAGTTTAGGTATAACAGTTCATACAATTACATATAGCAGAAATAAAGAAAATGGTTCAAACCCAAACCCAAACCTAAGTACCATCCGCTACACATCACTCGTACCAACCTGCACACCGTGGGGACTACTAAGACATCCCTCCATCCGCTACACATCATCGAAGGCAGTCGCTGCAGTCGACGTGTTCATCGCCCTTATAAAATTTGTGGCATACCCACCAGATAAAATATTTGTGACATGAGTCACCACATTCAGATAATGTGACCGAAGTCACTGCATTCAGATATCGTGGTATAAAACCACCACATTCACTTCCCCTTTCATAATCACCCATATGCCCCATGTCATACAAATATGCATATGTCATATTCCTATTTCACATTTTTATAGTTTTACACATGCCATAACAGATCATATTACACTCATAGTAGGAGTGGGAAACGTACCTGAGTACTTTGTACCATAGCATGGTACCTTAGCCATATTTTTCACATTCTTATTAACATATTTAACCAAACATAACCATAAACCTATAGAGAAATAGTGTGGGGTACACACCTGGTTCACTTAACGCTTTTACTGAAATCCCGAAGAATCTCGATCTAACGCTCTAGATCTTAGTTCCTACATTCGGCCACCCTAAACATGTTAGCAAAGAGCTATTCGACTGAATAGCCAAATCTCAAAGGATTAACGCAACCCACTTCTTACCTTGCTGCCGATTTGACTACTAATCAAATCCCGAAATTCCACGATGTCTTTTCCTTGCAATCGGCCCACCCTAGATCACTTAATAGATTAGTTTCCGGTTTTTGAACATGTAAGAAATAGATCTAAGTACTAAAATAGGGCCTTGGCCGATTGTACATAAGTGCTTACCTTGCGATTTAAAATCCCGAAATCCTTGTATACCACTTTCAACTGCCCCTAAATATCCATAGTTAGATCCGGCTAACATAGTAACCAATATGGCCTAATATGTACCTTCACTTACCTTGTGAATCCAAAACCCGAAATCGCTAATTACTCTTGGTACCTGTTGAAATCCCTTCAGGTACTATGCTAGATTAAATTCCAACATTTAATCTCAATAGATGGCCCTTGGCCGAATATACACATGACTTACCTTGAATCTTCAAATCCCGAAGACCTCACCTAGAAGTCGGCTATACTAGAAATCCCAAATGATCCTTCCAAATTTCGGCAACCCGAAAATTAATGGGATTAGTCCTTAACTTTCGGCTAAAAGAAAGAAAAAGATTGGAGATCGAAAAACAATGGATCTTACCCTTAATGTTGTAGTTGACGGCACTCTAGCTTAGCCACAGAGATTTCGATTTTGCAGAACACTGGGGAGATTTGGCTTCTCCCTTAATAGTAGTGATGATGAGGAAGAGATGAGAAAGGAATATTAGGGAGGCTCAAATATGAACCGGCTAGAGGGGAAAAGAAAGAAGGAATTGAGAGAATTGAAAGAAAAAGAGAATAGTTGCAGAGAGAATTTAGCAGAGGCTTCAAAGAGAAAAGAATAATGGTCTTGTTTTCCCCTTTCTGCCGAAATTACTAAGCCTAGAGTCCCCTATTTGGCCAACACTATCATATCCCTCGTTTTCCTCTTTATCACCTCATTTAAAAATTAATCAAATTAATCCAACAATTATCCCCCTTATCTAGCCGAATTTTAGAGAGAATTAAACTCTTCCTTAAGTACCTTGGTGCCGTCCACTACTGCTCACTCCTGCAGCAAAATAAAAACTCCATTTGCTTCCCTAGCGACTCAAACACAAGCCCCTCTGACACTCCTTCTGGTGTCATTTCCAGATGCCTTAAGTGGTGCCTCCAAGCCAATTTTTCAAGCCCGTTTGTGTGTCATATTTTCCCTACTAATTCTCTTAAGGCCACCCTGCTTAGCTTCCTCTTTTAAAACTTTAAAATCGAATAACTTCTACGGCATTCACTACACTCTAGGGTTCACAAAATTCATAAAACACATTATAACACACAAGGCATGCTATTTCATATAATTAAGCAAAATGCACAAGCCCAATTTCAGGATATTACAGCAAAGGTTGTGTTCTAATAGCTAAAGGTATTAATTAGCTATAGAATTTTAAATTGGAGGTCCTTATATAGTAAATAGGCTATTAAAATGCTTAGTGGTTAAGTATGATTAGTCATCATTGGAAATTGAATGAAATATTAAGGTTAATTTTGGAAATTAGTGATAATAGAATTTTGATGGAATTATCATTGGGGATTAAATTGAAAATATGGTAAAATTTGTGAATTTTGTAAAATATATGGGCTGCTATTAATATGTATAGGCTTTAGTAAGGATTAAATTGTATGAATTTCATTTTTCGAGCCTAGGGACTAAATTACAAAGGAATTAAAAGTGTAGGGGAAAATGGTAATTTTGCCAAAATTCCATGTTGGATTAAATTAAATGAGAATTATATTGAAATGAGTTAAATTCATTTGTATAGATCCTAACAGACCTCGTACAGAGTTAGATCGAGGCAAAGAGAAAATATCTGATTAATCGCCTTCGTATCTACGTACACTTGTCAAGGTAAGTTTGTGTAATTAAATTGTACATTTATATGTTTTAAATTGAATTATTTTTTTAAATTTATATAATTACCATGTATAAATACCGATCGCATATCCGACGATTACCGAGTCCCGTTTGAACCTTAGAAATTTGTAGGATACAAATAACATGTCATTAAGGTTACCAATTTGGTTTGGGTCCTGCATGTGTTGCGGACACACCACAACTCGTATGAGCTTCCTGTTATTCAGCTCGCATGAGCTTCCCATTATTCAGCTCACATGAGCTTCCCGTTATTCAGCTCACATGAGCTTCCCGCTATTTAGCTCAGAGGAGCTTACCGTTTACAGCTTGTATGAGCATACATGTACATGAATTGACAGATTACAGTTTAGTACACTTCATGTGTACTACTCGTGTATCCAACGATATTTTAAATGGTTCCAAGCACAGTTTTGTTATGAGATTATATGAGTTCGATATGAATTATTACTGGTATTTACATGAAATACATGAAATATGATTATTTGATGAATTCAACCATGTGTGTTGGATCTTATATGTGATTTTCATGGCTAATATGTTGGTGATCATGTGTTTAGGCTTTTGGCCAAATTGGTTGAGATATGATTTGTTTACTTACCTATTTTATAGATATATGGTAAGTTGAATTCTGTGTTATACGAACTTACTAAGCTTAAATGCTTACCCTGTGTTATTTTCTATGTTTTATAGTAATTCGGAAGCTCGTACAGGTTAGAAGTTGGTTGGAGCTGTTTCACACTATCCATCGGTCTTTTTGGTGATTTTAGTAAATTTATTCATGCTATAATGGCATGTATAGGGTAATTTGGCCAATGTTGGCATATAATTGTTTTGTTGAGATTAGCCACGTATATGGCTTGTGTTTGGTATATTTTGATGCATATATAAATAAGTGATCTTATCATGTTTGATGTGTGATTGATATGATAGAATGAAAAAAAGTAAAATGTGGTTTGAATATGCATATATGAATTTGGTCATATAGGTAAGTTGAGATACTTGTTGACATGTCTTTAAGTTGTCATTTGAGGAGCCTAAGGGCATATTGGTTGTATGTAGTGATATTTCATGTTTAAGACTTGATTTTAGCTTGTTTTGAATGCCTTGTTATGGCTTGTTGATGTGCAAAAATGTTGGGTTAGGTTGATGTCAAATTGGGTGAGAAATACGGCTTGGAAATTGGCCTATTTTCGTCCACACTAGCAAAGACACGGGCGTGTGTCTCAGCCGTGTGTCTCAGCCGTGTGTGACACACAGCCAGGTGACATAGCTGTGTGTCCCCTGTATCTTTTAAATTGCGCAAGTCAGTATGCTCACACAACCTAGCACATGGGCGTATGGCTTGGCCGTGTGACCCAAGTCAGGGAGTTACACGGGCACGGGCACGGGTTGGGACATGGCCGTGTGTCCCTATTTCGAATGTTCACATGGTCCACGACACGAGTGATAAACCATAAAAGTAACACATTTTAATCCCACGCTTAGCGTGTTTCTGGATGTTTTATTATACAATTTCATGAGTTGGATGCTTCTAAACCTTTAAATTCATGTTTCTAAACTTAGGACAGCAAGATCAGATAAAACAGGCCATCTTAAGGATCCATACAACCAAGCCTGTACCACACGGGCTGAGCACATGACCGTGTGAACCACACGGGTTGGACACACGCTGATACGAACTCGGTTCGTTGAAGATTCGAGTAGTAATATGTGCTCGACCCCTAAATTGGAGTAAGTTAGGCTCTCGAGAAAGTGGTTTGAGAAAGAAAGGGAATTAGGCCCAAGAAGGTTCATTAGTGAACGGATAAGTTAGGAAAGAGATAGATGGAATAGTTGACTAAGGGTTCAAACCGAACTAACACAATAGGATGTGTTAACCCGAGCCTTAAGTGAACACTTAGGTTGGATTGGGGTTCGGTGGAAGGCTAAGGTAGAAAGGTGGAAACCTCGACTCGCTATCAATAAGTGATAGGAACCTCGGTATAGTGAACGCCACACTTTGGGGTTACAAAGTGATAAGTTCGGATATGCAAAGACAAGGATGACGCCACAAGGGATACTTGATAAGTCAACTAGTCTTTGGAGAAAATTGAGAGTTGAAAACAAACTCACAAATTAACAAAGTTATATGATGGTTCATTAGCCTCTAAAATGTAGATTACATAGCCTATTTATATGCTGAACAAAGCTAGCCGAATGGACAGCTCTTTAAGCCTTAAGTCTCTTAGGAAACTTCCTAGAAATTTCCCTAACACATTCTAGATCAATCTTGAATAAAAATCTGAAAATATTCCCTCTAGAGTAGATGGTTCAGCTGGCCCTTTTTAATGAGAATTGTCCACATTTAGCTTGATGTTTTAAAAAGTTTAAATGCTGCCTTGGAGAAGAGAAATGGCCAGCTTTAAAAAGGTATGTCCCTTGGCCGAATATGAGCAGCCTTTTAGTTTAATAGCTGCTGGAATTAATGAAGCAGCTCTTGGCCCTTGCTCTCCACGAAATTGACCCTTGGGGAAATTCAAAACAGCAACTCATTTGAGCTCCACGAAAAGACTTCAGCTGGAGTTAATTCCTTGTCCATTTATATCCACGAAAAGTCATGTAGAAAAAGAGAAAACCAGGAGCACATTAAATGGCGTCCCATGCATGAAGAAGCCAACAGCACATTAAATGGCGTCCCATGCATGCTGAATAGCTCTTTAAATTCGATCCATGCTTGCCTCAACATCTCATTAATTCGGCTAACAAATATGCAACAAAATTCGGCTGGACAACATGAATTAAATTTGGCACATTAACCTGTAGCAATGTTGAGACAAACACATTAATTATATGTCTAAACTGCTGGACAACATGAATTAAATTCAGCCTAGACAAATAAATAGTAGCAGCTAAGTAATTTGTCCTAAACTTGACATATTAACTTCATGTAATTAAACTAGACACAATTAATTTATGGCCTAACTTAAGACATATTAATAACATGCATTAATATAGAACATATTTAATACTTTAAAAATTAAAAAATGTCCAGATTTATTTAATTAAATGACTTGAGCTGATTTTAACTAACAAAACTAAATTAAACTTTTTCAAAGTAAATGCAATCAGCTCATTGAGCTAGCAAGGTGCCGATTTGAGCTGAACTAAGCTAACACGAGCTAAGCCAGCTTGAAGAAAGGTGCAAAAATAATATAGAAAAATACCAATAATACCAATAAGACTAAATATTTCTATATGAAAATAATAGACAAAATCATCTAAATCAACAAAATTTGTTAATCTAGATTTTACTATAGCAGGAATGTAACATCCTGGATTACAGCCTATGCATTAGTATGTCTTATGTGTTATGGATGTGATGTGTGCATTTTTAGAATCTTGGAAATGTAAGGAAATGACTTGGAAATGTAAGGAAATGACTTGGAAATGTAAGGAAATGTCTTGTCTTGGAAATGTAAGGAAATGACTTGGAAATGTAAGGAAATGTCTTGTCTTGGAAATGTAAGGAAATGTCTTGGAAATGTAAGGAAATGTCTTGGAAATGCTTTATAAATGTTAAGTTTAAAGTTTAAAAGAGGGACATGAAGCAAGGTGGTCTTAAGAGAAAATGTATGTGAAATATGACACACAAACGGGCTTGGAAAAGTGGATTGAAGATGCCACTTAGGGCCTCAGGAAATGGCACCACATACTGGGGTATTGGGCCAAGGTTCGAGCTGCAGGGGAAGCAAAATAAAAAGTTTTATTTTGTAGCAGAGAGTAGCAGCAAGGGACGACACAAGGCTAAAATTTAGGAGCCTTTATTCTTTTATTTTTAAGAGATAAATAGTGGATAAATAAGGGATAAATAATGGATTTATTTTAGATTATTTTCAAGAGATAAATGAGGAATTATTCTTTAATTAGGAAAATAAGGGAGAAGTGATGGCCAAGTAAGGGACTTTGAGTTTAATAATTTCGGCTAAGTAACGATAGTTGCTGAATTATCTTTTATTTTAGGAGATAATTAAAGAGATAAAGCTATCAAAATAGAAGAGTGATGGCCAAGTAAGGGATTCTAAGTTAGTAAATTCGGCTATATAAGGAAAAGAGGGCCATTCATCATTCTTTCTCTCAACCCTTCTCCTCGCCGAATTTCCTAGAGCATTTGTTCTTCTTCTTTTTGTTAGCCAAAGCCGAAAATTCAAGATATCACCATTAGCCAATTTCTTTTCTTTCCAATCCATCAAAAGCCGAATCTTTGAGGGGCTTCAAGCATAGGTGCTGTCGATTTCTTCAAGAAAGGGTAAGAACAAGTTTTGATTTCTATTCTTTTCTTTTAGATTTGTCAAAATCTAGGACTAATCCCATCAATATTCTTATTTGCCAAAATTTGAAAGGATTCTTTCGGGATTTTTGCCATAGTCGACTATAAAGGAAAAGATCTTCGGGATTTGACCATTAAGGTAAGTCATATCTGACATTCGGCCAAGGGCCATTGATTGTGATTAAAGGTTAGAAGTTGATCTAACATGTGGGTTTAGGGATTTTGACAGAAGCTATAACCAAGGGATAATTTCGGGATTTAAGATCCTTAAGGTAAGTGACTATGAATATTCAGCCAAGGCCTATTTTAGTAGTTAGATCTATTTTTATGTGTTTTAAGCCGAAAACTAACCGATTCAAGGGATCTAGTGATTAGCCGATTTCAAAGGGAAGAATACAAGTTTCCGGATTTGATTAATTATCAAATCGACAAAGAAGGTAAGAAAGTGGATACGATAATCCTTCGGGATTTGATTAAATTAGCCGAATAGGCTTTTTCCTAAAATACTAAATGTGGCCAAATGTAGGGATTTAGGATCTAAAGCGATAGATCGATTGTTCGGGATTTCAAGGAATTCGTTAAGCTAATCAAGTGTGTACCCCACACTATTTCATAATATGTTTTATGGCTATGTTTAATTAATATATGTGATATTAAGAATGTGAATATGGCTAAGGTACCATAATGTGGTACAAAGTACTGTGCACGCTTTCCTACTCCTACTAGGAATATGAAATATGTTATTTGTAACATGAGAATAAGAATGTAAACTTTGGCATATTAATGCATATTACAAAATGGGGCATATGGGTTATTGAACGGGGAAGTGAATGTGGTGACCTAAGACCACGAACACGGTGACCTAAGACCACAGTAATCTGAATGCGGTGACCTAAGACCGCGATATCTGAATGTGGTGACCTAAGACCACAAATGCGGTGACCTAAGATCGCGATATCTGAATGCGGTGACCTAAGACCACAAATGCGGTGACCTAAGACCGCGATATGGAGTGTAGCGGAAGGAGGGTCGACTTAGTAGTCCCCACGGTGTACAGGTTGGTACGGGGGAGTGTAGCGGATGGCTTATTAGGTTTGGGTTTGGGAATGCATCATAATTTGTATGCTATGATATGAATGTGTAATATTTGTTATGCCCGATTCTATTATGATTTAGTGATGTGTACACATTGAGTCATGGTTGACTCACCCCGCTGTGGGAACATTGTTTTCAGTGACGATCAAGAATAAACCGGCCTACAGGAGCTTAGTGGTGGCCATGCCCAGCAAGGAAATTATTATGTGGACTCTTTATTTTTATTTAAGTATTTTAAATTATTTGGGTTTATTTGAGGCCATAAGGCCATAGTGCACTATTTTATTTCTGTTTTTATTTATTATGTTACGAAATTTTTATTAAGTTAAAGATTAAGTAATTTACGTTAAATGTATTCTACATGTTTTATCACCTAAAATTTAAAAGGGTTTTCATTATAAAACGATTTTGTTTTCTACTCAAGCCCAACCCAAAACAATATTTCTTTCAAAACACACTATTTTCCCAAAGTAACAAAAGAACTTTGAACTGGTTTACTTGAGGAACATACCAAATCTGGTCAAAGCTCGTGGGCTGGGTTTGGGGTGTTTCAAGGAAAATCTTTTAATAAATGAAAAGAAAGATTTTGGACTGTTATTTCTTTAACAAATCCCCATTCAATACTGGTTATATCAAATGGTTCATGATTAAGCCTAAATTTGATAGTAGGAAATTGTTCTCCTATATCATTAGTAAAAACATAGGCTTGTAAATAATATTTTGAAAAAGTTTCTGAAAATTGAGCTTGCTGGTTGCAAATAGCTCTATCTATTTTTGAAAATATATCCGATGGTAGAATTTGTCTACATTTGTTATATAGACATATTCTAAGCATTTTATTAATAATAGGACTGTTTGTTCCCTTATTAATAAAATATTGGAATATATCAAGAAGATTATTTATCTCCTTAATATCTGTATATTCGACTAGGATTTCATCCCAACCTCTATATAAAACAGATTAAAGTAATAAATCATGAGCTTCTTTTTCCTTAGTTGTTTTTTCAACTAAGAATTACAAAACTGTAAAGCGCTTCTTCTAAAGTTTGCTCTTTGATCAGTAATATGGGTTTTCCATATTTTGTTTATAAAATTATAATATTCTAAAGGTAAACCTAGATTATAAAAATCCTTTATTTCAGAAAATTCAGAATTTTGTTGTTTTTTCAACAAATTCTCGGTTTCTTTATAATTTCAAAGATAACTTTTTTTGATATACTCGAATATGGATCTTGAGACCATTCATAATAACTCACCAGGCTGGTGATTGTGTTCCAAATGGTTGGTTTACCATAGGATATGGTACATAATATCCTTGATTAGGATAAAATGGTACTTGTGCAGAATAAATCCTTGTTTAGGACTCATTGTTTTTCCCTTGTTGGGTTTTTATGACATTTGTCCATTCTCCAACTATTTCTAGAGGTTTTTTACCTCTATCCATAAGGCCTGCTAAGAAAATCAGCAATCATTAGTAAAAATAAATTTAGGATTTTCTACTAATGGTATTTCTATAGAAGTGTTTTCTATAAATAACCTAATCGATTTTTTATTAATAGTAAATGGTAAATATTGATTTATAAAATTATTTCCTAATAAAATATCTCCATTCATTTCAGGAAAACATAATATTTTTGGAGTTATAAATCTAACATTATTTATGTAGATTGGTATATTTTTTGCTTTATAATAAATAGTAGTTTTATTACCATTTATTCCATTAATATTTATTGTCTTTTTTACAGGTTTCCAATATTCTTCAGGAATGGCATTCTTTTTACAACTACTGGTTGTAGCACCTGTATCTAATAAAGCATGTAAAGAATTTTTTTTATAATCTTTACCATGTAATGTAATTTCAATATATGTATTGAAATTTGTAATATCTTCTATTGACTAATGAATATCTTCCATTCTAGTGTTTCTAGAATTTTTACTAGGTGTAGTAGGAAAAATAGGAATATGAACTGTTTTCATACCTATTGGTGTAGAAGTACTTATATTATCTTCATCTTCCTCTGGTTGAGAACTAGAAGGTAATACTAAATTATCATCTGTATTGGTTATCAGGTTATTCTTATAATATAACTTATCTCCAGATGACATATATTCTATAGTACTTTCTGGTTTAGAAGTTCTAACATTATTAATTTTTTCTATCATCCAGTCTTTTGGAATTGATAGATCTTTTAAATGTAATAATTTTGGTTGAATTTTTGTAGTTAACTTATTGGGCTCAAAAAGCTCAATTATTTTATTATTTATTTCTTTTATTTCCACTTCTGTTGTATTAGTGTATTCATTAATAGAAGTCCAGCTTATTGCTAAATCTTCTACTAAGTCACTAATATCAGAATTTTTTGTTTGAATTCTAAGACATAGACACTCTTCTATTAGAGGGTCTGTTATGGATATAAAGTAATTTGGTTTAACTTTAAATCCTATAACTCCTGTAAATTAGACTGAATTCCTCCAATAAGTGCTTTTATTGGATTTTCAAATCTTTTATCTAATAATACTGCTAAAATAGGAACATCATGACCTCTTCTGAATAAAGCTCTAATTGTTATCATAATGACTCCTAAATGTATATATCTAACTTGAGGATATTTTTTCCTAATACGTTTTATCTTTTCTTTAGTAAATAATGGGATTTCTGTTAATCCTCCTTTAGTGTCTTTAGCGACTGTATTTCCGCTAATTTTTTCTATGTGTCTTTGTAACCAAATTTTAAACTTAGATATTTTATATATTTCTTCTTTAGAAATATGATTTTTATTAACCTTTTCTATTATATCATCAGAAAGGTCTGTTTCTTCTCCGATTAGATTTCCTAATTTAATATCCTGTTGTTCAAAATTAGGAATTTCTTCTAACTTATTTTTAGAACTACTTCCTAACATAAAGATATATTCATCAGACTCTGTTTCTGATATTAACTCATATAATATTTCAGTAGGATTTATTTCCTCACTAATACATATTTCTAAATCTTGTTCTTCAAGATTTTTAATCATTTTCCTAGCATTTTTGCCTTTGTTAGGACAATTTGTTGCTATATGACCTTCTTCATCACAAATAAAACATTTACATATTTGTTTTTTAGTATTTTTAGAAGTTTTTCTTCTAACAAATTTTTTCTTTTATTATTATGAGTATAATTTTTATTACCTGGTTTCCATCTAGCTAATCTATATTTTTTATGCTTTTTATAGGTTTTTGGACGTATAGAATTACATCCAAACTCCCATTCTCCTCCTAACATCTTTGTACAATATTTATGACTTAATTTATTCTTAACTTATGTAACATCCTAAAATTGGGGTTATTCGTGTTTGCATTATTTTGCCTGAGTTTGAATTGCTGTAATATTATTTATGGAATGATGAGGCTTAATTAGGGGTCTTGAGTGGGCTCGGTATAGTAGAAAATTTTATTTGGAAGCTTTAAAGGTAGGGAACCTTAGTAAGTAGGGGTTACAAGAATAAATGGGGAATTTTTGACACAGAAATGGCCTTGGAAAAGTGGCAAAAGAGAGGCCACTTAAGAGCTAGAAGTGACGCCATCAAGGAGCAAGGGGGAGCCTTGGTTCGAGTCGCGAAATCCTCCTTTTTACTCCTTATTTTGGACGGCAACAAGAGCGAGGAGATGCTCAAATTTGATTTCAATATTTTTTTTAAGGATAATGTGAGCATTTTAAATTGGATTTATTTGCTTAATTCTAAGGATAATAAGGATGTTATATTAATTATTTTAAAGGGATTATCATGGGATTAATTATTAAGAGTTGGCAGAGGAAAAATAGCTTTGAAATTAATTCAAATTAATTTGAATTAATTCAAATATGTGGCTTGGAGTGAAAGGGAGAGTTGGCTAGAGTTTGAACTCCTTATTGATAGGAGTGGACGGCAAGCTATAAGGTGCCAATGCTTATAAAAAGCATCAACCTATCACTTATTTTTCTTTTTTTTTCCCATCTTTGCAAGTTGCCGAAATTCTCAACCCTCCCATCTATTTTCTTTCTTTTCCTTCTCTCAAAATCCTTGGCCGAAACCTTCATTCCATATCTTTTCTTCATTCTCTTCTTCTTCCAACTCAAGCCGAATCTTCTCCCTTGGTGTGCCGATTTTCCTTCCCCCCATTTGGTGTAACTTTGGCCGAATATCAAAGCAAGGGTGATCCCTTATCTGTATTTTCCAATCGGTTTGGGGTAGGTAAGGGTAGTAGCCGAATGGCTATTTCTTTTTCTCTCTTATGTTTGTTGTTTGGCTGGATGGGAAGACTAACCCCTCTTTGGAATCAACATCATCTAGGAATTACGGGATTTCCAATCAGTAGATCGAATTCTCCAAACTCTAGTAATCGGTTTTGGTAAGGATCAATTTCCATAGATTTAACTTTCAAGTGTTCAAAGCCGAAGGCTATTACCTTGATTTACTAATCGATGGTAGTTGGCGAAAACAGATCGAGAATCGAAAGGCCGTGATTAGTAGCCAAAAGAGAAAAGGTAAGATTTCGGGTTCACAAGGAACCCCTCTCAAATAATTTGATTTGGCCGAATAGGCCATAATACTAACCCAAGTGTTTGGCCGAATATAGGGACAAGTAGATCTAGGGTGGCCGACTTCTCTTTTCGGGATTTAGACTATTCTGTGGTAACAGGTGTGTACATACACACCTTATAACTTTCTAATATGCTAAGTGTTATATTATGCCTAATCGGTTGTGTAGATGTGGATGTAATACCATCATGGTATTAACAAGGATACGGGTAAGTCTTTATTGCCATGAGATTACTATTTAATGCTTTTGGGAAACGTGGCACATTTGGTATGTGCAGCTTTTGTTATATAACAATGATAAATCTATGAATGTTGACTAATAAAATTATTAGCATGATTTCTGTACAAACATGTATTGGACTGCTGTGGGTTAAATGAGTGGAGGGGGCGGTGATATTGTGTCGGACACCACCGTGTTTTGGTAACACATTGTGACTACGGTCACCGAGAGGTTTGGTACCTCCGCAGGTTTGGCACCTCATAGCGCCTCGTCCGAGTGGCTTAGCACCACAATGGGTTGGCCCCACGAGATGATAATACGGATTGACGCCAAAGTGATTTGGTATCACATGATGGGTTGGCCCCATCAACCGATCTGTGTCTTCGGACACCGTGAGGTTTGGCACCTCCAAAGGATTTGGCATCACATCCGCGACTATACGTCACCGGTGGGTTTGGCACCACCGCGGGTTTGGTACCACAACGGGTAGACCGAGGCGCTTGGTTGGCTAGGTTGGGTACATAACCTTGTGCATATAGATTGTTATAAAGTGTGTACGAAATTGCTTAAACCGGGGGAAGGGTTACATACTGAGTCTTGGTGACTCACCTTCTCCTTTAATTTTTCAGTGACACGTAGATCGCGGATATGGGCCCGAGGGGACTCGAGGTGGCCATGCAAAGGGATTTAAATTTTAATAGACTTGGAATTTCGGTTTAATTATTTTTGGATTGTTGTTTTAAATTTTAATTGGGTTGTAATAAGGCCTCCTAGGAATATTTTAGTATGGTTACATGCTTTAATATTTGTTTTAAATTACTTACTTATAAAAATGAGTTCACATGTTTCTCCAAAGCAATCGTAAAGGTTTTAAAAGTACCATCGGGTACATAAAATATGTATATAATAACTTGACTTAATAAATATTTTCAGAATAAATCTAAATATAGGTTTTATACACCTCAACTGTTTTAACAAGACGCTATCTTTTAACAAGAAGTTAAATCGGTTTTTAAAAGATTTCAAAATATTTTCTCCGTAGCAAACCAAATTCGGTCATAGCGTTTGGGCCGGGTTTGGGTTTTTACAAAATTGGTATCAGAGCTAAGTTCAAAGCTCGGCTGTGGGGGCCCAAGGCCCAAAATGTTTTGTTTTTATACTAGTAGGCCTTTCTAAGTTATTTTTGGGTTTTGAACAGCATGGCACCGAGTCTCCGGCACCGATCCGCCCAGGTAAGTACTTCTAAACCTCTTGGTGGATTATTTCTTGTGTAGAAGGGTAGGAAGCATGGAACGTAGAGTAGACTTATAGGAATTTGAACCCTAGGATTAGACTACTCAAACACAAATAGAACATAAGACTTAATGAACTAAACCAACCTATGACTTAGTCACTAAGCTAGGGTGTGGTAACCCCTGTACACATGTCGAGGATTGGATCCGGAAGAGCCTGGTATTTAAGCAGTCCTCGTGACTCACCTCCTCTTCGCAGGTATCCTACCTGGTGCGTAGCTTCGGTTCACCCTAACTCAGAGGGCTCAGTGGTGTGGCAACCTCTGTGCGCATGTCTAGAAAGGTTTCGGTGAGAGCTTGGTATTTAAGCAGTCCGCGTGACTCACCTCCTCTCCACTTGAATCCTGCCTGGTGCGTAGCTTTGGTTCACCCTGACCAAGAGGGCTCGGTCGTAGGCTAAACCTAATGACTAAAACCCGAAAGGGAACTAGCCGCGTTTTTGAAAAAGAATGAAACAACAAAACCCTAATGTTTTCAAAACTATCAAAATTACTCTTTTGAATCTGAGAACAATCATTTTTACAACGTTTTTTTTCGAAAAATCTGATTTTTGGAAAATTATAGAAATGCCCTTAGGGGGTAAAATTACCAAAACGCCCTTGGTTCATAAAATATCAATCCAATGGTTTTGCCCAAAAATCTCATTATTTTATAAAAAACCCACAACTCTACTTTGCTCGTCATCAATAAAATACTTTGGTTTGAGAAATTACGAAAATGCCCTCAACTTGCAAAATTACCAAAATGACCCTGAATTCTAAAATTTTTGCAACGTCATCGTTTTAAGAAGAGGAACTCTCAAAAAGGACCCCCAGAATTTCGCAATTGTTAAAAACATCTCTGATTTACAAATATCACAAAATTACCTTTGATTGACAAAATTACCAAAATACCCTGGTTTCCAAATGTTGCCATATCTTTAAATTTTGCAAATTTTCAGAAATACACTCCAGTTCAGGGAATTTCAAAGTGACCTGCTTTAATAAAGTTTTGAAATCCCTCAGATTTTATTTACAAAAATACCCCTGTAGGAAAATAACGAAAATACCCCTGGGATAGAAACGGACAGAAATGTCTAAGGAGTGAATAAGTAGGTAAAGTATTAGGGAATGGATGTACCCTTCTGTGTGAACTAGGGTAGAAGACTTAAAACATTGTTTGATCGAAAGAATCCCTAATTAAACTTTCTCCATAAAATTTCTTCGTGGATAACCAAATGGAACAAAGGCTAGTACATAAAATTGTCTTAATCAGATTAAAGCGCGATAGTTAGAATGAGCTCTAGAGGACGTGGATGCCGTGGACGCAGTAGGGGTAGGATGACTGTGTCTGAACCCGTCAGGTCAGGTCAGGGTTCTGAAAATGAAGTACCACCGCCACCACCACCTCTAACTTTTAGAGCTGAGGAGCAGGAGCAGACGGGGGGAGAGGCAGTATCGCAAGCTGTGTTGCGAGTTCTCGAGTTAGTGGCTGGGGCTAGTGGAAATTTAGGAGCTCAAAAATCTGTTCCCGAGCGAATTCGGTCTAACAGAGCTGAGGTATTTCGGGGCGTGTCGGGAGTGGCGCCTAGTGCAGCAGAGTACTGGCTAGAATCTATAGAAAGGATTATGGACGACCTTGACCTGTCTAATGAGGAGAAATTGAAAGGAGCTGTGTCGCTTTTGAAGGATGAAGCGTATCAGTGGTGGCTCACGGTCCGAGATGGAGCCACGGCAGATGATCTCACGTGGGAGTACTTCAAAACTGCTTTTCAGAAGAAGTACGTGGGTACTAGCTACACTGATGCGCAGAGGAAAGCTTTTCTGGGGTTAGTGCAAGGAACTAAGTCAGTGTCGGAGTATGAGGCGGAATTTTTAAGGCTGAGTAGATATGCTAGAGGCATCGTAGCTACCGAACATGAGCGTTGTGTCCGCTTTAAGGACGGGCTTAGAGATGACTTGAGGCTGATAATTGATCCACAGCAGGTTCATGAGTTTTCATCGTTAGTGGAGAAGGCTAAGGTAGCCGAAGGGATCAAGGAGTCCGTGAGGCAAAATTATGATAAGAATAAGCTGAAAAGAGGCTTTGGGTCGCCCGCAGGTCAAGTGGTAATGTTTAGAAAAAGGCTAGGCGAGTGGGCCAAATCGTGTGCAAGGCCCATGGCTACTAATCGAGACCGGCCTCGGTAATCGCCGTGGAAAATCCCATTGGGGAGGTTGTTGGACCGGTGAGAGGGGTTGCTTTGAATGTGGGTCTTTGGATCACCGTGTGAGGGATTGTCCCCTGGCGAGCTCGAATCGATCGGAGAGGGTAACTGCACTCGTAATAGAAAATGTGGGACCACGCAGAGAGGTCGCGGTAACAGTAGAGGCGGCAACGGTCCTAATAGAGGTCGCAAAATCGTGGCGAAGGTGCAGGTGCAGCAAACACGCAGGCAAGGCGGCTGGATTAGTCTATGCAAAGCGCGCCGCGAGAGAGGGTGACGCACCGGATGTCATAACCGTTACGTTTTTAATTTTTGGTCTTCCTTATGTTGCTTTAATTGATGTGGGTTCGACGCATTTGTACGTAGCTAGTAGTGTGGTAGAGACTATGAACTTAAACTCGAGATCGCTTCTAGGAGATGATCGTAATTAGCCCTTTAGGCCATTCTGTAGTTGTGAACAAGCTTTATAGGGATGTACCCCTAGAACTCCAAGGGGTAGTGTTTGTGGCTGATATGATGGAACTACCGTTTGGGGAGTTCGATTTGATCCTTGGAATGGACTGGTTGGTTAAGTATCAGGCGAGATTGGATTGCGCGGCTAAGCGCATGGTCCTTAAGATGGCCGAGGGGGATGAAGTGGTCATGATAGGTAATAGAAGGGATTACCTATCCAACGTGGTCTCTGCTTTGAAGGCTGAGAAGATGGTCAAGAAGGGTTGTGAGGCGTATGTGGCTCACATTTGTGCCTTGGAGGCTAAGGAATCAGAAGTGGAGAAGGTCCAAACGGTTGGGGAATTTGCTGATATGTTCCCAGAAGAACTTCCGTGTCCGCCTCCGCATCGGAAGTTGAATTCGGTATAGACTTGCTACCCGGAACGGCACCTGTGTCTATAGCACCGTGCTGAATGGCACCAAAAGAATTGGTGGAGCTGAAGGCCCAAATTCAGGAACTTTTGGATAGGGGGTTTATCCGACCAAGTATATCTCCGTGGGGAGCACCTGTGTTGTTTGTCAAGAAGAAGGACGGTTCGATGCGGATGTGCATCGACTACCGTTAGTTAAACAAGTTAACGATCAAAAACAAATACCCATTGTCGCGGATCGATGACTTGTTTGACCAACTGAAGGGTGCGTCGGTATTCTCAAAGATAGACCTTAGGTCGGGCTATCATCAATTGAAGGTGAAGGAGGTTGATGTGCACAAAACGGCATTCCGCACTCGGTATGGGCATTACGAGTTCCTAGTGATGCCATTTGGGTTGACCAATGCACCGGCAGCATTCATGGACTTAATGAATAGAGTATTCCAGCAGTACTTGGATCAATTTGTTGTGGTATTCATAGACGACATATTGGTTTTTTGAAAGACGGAGGAGAAGCATGATAAGCACTTACGTATAGTTCTACAAGTATTGAGGGAGAAGCAATTATATGCCAAATTCAGTAAGTGCGAATTTTGGCTTAGGGAGGTGGCTTTCTTAGGTCACGTGGTGTCAGCGGAAGGGATTAGAGTGGATCCCCTCAAGATTGAAGCGGTGTTGGATTGGAAACCGCCTAGGTCAGTGGCCAAAATTCGAAGCTTTTTAGGTCTAGCGGGGTACTATCAGAGATTTGTGGAAGGATTTTCTCTTATTGCAGCGCCATTGACTAAGTTATTAAGAAAAGGAGTCCCATTTGTATGGTCGGAGAAGCAAAAGCAGAAAGTTTCGATAAGTCGAGGAAAATTTTAACTAAGCTCCTGCTCGCACACTACCGAGGCGGAAGTTGTTCACGGTCTATTGTGATGCATCTCATACTGGTTTGGGATGTGTATTGATGCAAGAAGGGAAGGTAGTGGCCTATGCGTCTCGTCAGTTAAGACCGCATGAGGTGAACTATCCGACTCACGACTTGGAGTTAGTAGCAGTCGTCTTCGCTTTGAAGATATGGAGACATTACCTTTATGGGGAGAAGTCGATAGTTTATACGGATCACAAGAGCCTAAGGTATCTCTTGACTCAGAAGGACTTGAACCTAAGGCAGCGCCGATGGATTGAACTGTTAAAGGATTACGACTGTTCAATAGAGTACCGTCCAGGTAAGGCTAAAGTGGTGGCTGACGCGTTGAGCCGGAAGGTCGTGTCGGGACTTAAGAGCGATGTTTGCTCATTTGAGTCTATATGACGATGGGAGTCTTTTGGCAGAACTCCAAGTTAAGCCAACCTGGATTGTGGAGATTAAGGAAAAGCAGTTAGTGGATGAAGGGTTGAATGCTAAGAGGGTGCAAGTTCAAGATGGTGGTTTGGAAGGGTATAGTTTGACTGATGATGGTGTACTATGCTTTCAAGAACGAGCTTGTATGCCAAAGGATGTGGAATTAAGGCAGAAAATTCTTCAGGATGTGCATAGCAGCCCTTACGCTATGCATCCTGGAGGCAGCAAAATGTATAGGGATTTACGGAAGCAGTTCTGATGGCCAAGGTTGAAGCGTGAGGTAACTGAGTTCGTGGGAAAGTGTCTGACGTGTCAGCAGGTTAAGGCTGAACACCAGTTGCCATCAGGGTTACTTCAATCAGTTAAGATCCTTCAGTGGAAATGGGAAAGGATAACTATGGATTTCGTCAGTGGATTACCTCTTACACCGAGCAAGAAAGACGCAGTTTGGGTAATAATGGACCGTCTGACTAAGTCAGCTCACTTCATACCGGTGAGAATGGATTACTCACTTCAGAAGCTAGCTAAGCTGTATGTGTCGAAAATTGTAAGATTGCATGGTGTGCAGGTATCGATCATCTCAGATAGGGATCCCAGATTTACGTCGAGGTTCTGGAAAGCATTGCATCAAGCGTTGGGTACACGATTGGATTTCAAGATGACTTTCCATCCGCAATGGACGGCAATCGGAAAAGGTCATCTGAGATCTTAGAGGATATGCTTTGGGGTTGTGTCTTGGAGTTTCGGGGTAGTTGGGAGGAATTTTTACCATTAGCAGAGTTCACCTACAACAATAGTTATCAGGCGAGTATTCAAATGGCACCATACGAAGCATTGTATGGGCGGAAATGCTGTACTTCTACATGTTGGACGGAGTTGGGAGAACGAAAAGTCTTGGGACCGAAATTGGTTACAGAAACTGAGGACAAAGTTAAGGTGATTCGGGCTCGTCTTAAGGAAGCGTCAGATAGACAGAAGTCTTATGCTGACCTTAAGCACAAGGAAATGGAGTATGATGTAGGAGACAAGGTTTTTCTGAAGGTGTCACCTTGGAAAAAGGTGTTGAGATTTGGGCGAAAAGGGAAGATAAGCCCAAGGTTCATTGGCCCATATACAGTGTTGAAGCGAGTGGGACCGGTAGCTTATCAGCTCGAGCTGCCGGCAGAGTTGAGTCAGATTCATGATGTTTTCCATGTGTCAATGCTTAGGCGATATCGGTCAGACCCATCACACGTTGTGCCAGTAGCAGAGATTGAGGTCAACTTGGATCTATCTTTCGAGGAAGAACCAGTTCAGATCTTGGATCAAGATGTGAAGGTGTTGCGTAAGAAGTCAGTGCCCTTAGTGAAAGTGCTATGGCGGAACCATGGTACAAAGGAAGCTACGTGGGAACCCGAGGATGTGATGCGGCAGCAATACCCTCATCTCTTCTAAATCAGGTAATTTCGAGGCCGAAATTATTTTTAAGGGGGTAGAACTGTAACATCCTAAAATTGGGGTTATTCGTGTTTGCATTATTTTGCCTGAGTTTGAATTGCTGTAATATTATTTATGGAATGATAAGGCTTAATTAGGGGTCTTGAATGGGCTCGGTATAGTAGAAAATTTTATTTGGAAGCTTTAAAGGTAGGGAACCTTAGTAAGTAGGGGTTACAAGAATAAATGGGGAATTTTTGACACAGAAATGGCCTTTGAAAAGTGGCAAAAGAGAGGCCACTTAAGAGCTAGAAGTGACACCATTAAGGAGCAAGGGGGGAGCCTTGGTTCGAGTCGCGAAATCCTCCTTTTTACTCCTTATTTTGGACGGCAACAAGAGAGGAGATGCTCAAATTTGATTTCAATATTTTTTTTTAAGGATAATGTGAGCATTTTAAATTGGATTTATTTGCTTAATTCTAAGGATAATAAGGATGTTATATTAATTATTTTAAAGGGATTATCATGGGATTAATTATTAAGAGTTGGCAGAGGAAAAATAGCTTTGAAATTAATTCAAATTAATTTGAATTAATTCAAATATGTGGCTTGGAGTGAAAGGGAGAGTTGGCTAGAGTTTGAACTCCTTATTGATAGGAGTGGACGGCAAGCTAAGGGGTGCAATGCTTATAAAAAGCATCAACCTATCACTTGTTTTTTTTTTTTTCCCATCTTTGCAAGTTGCCAAAATTCTCAACCCTCCCATCTATTTTCTTTCTTTTCCTTTTCTCAAAATCCTTGGCCGAAACTGTCATTCCATATCTTTTCTTCATTCTCTTCTTCTTCCAACTCAAGCCGAATCTTCTCCCTTGGTGTGCCGATTTTCCTTCTCCCCATTTGGTGTATCTTTGGCCGAATATCAAAGCAAGGGTGATCCCTTATCTGTATTTTCCAATCGGTTTGGGGTAGGTAAGGGTAGTAGCCGAATGGCTATTTCTTTTTCTCTCTTATGTTTGTTGTTTGGCTAGATGGGAAGACTAACCCCTCTTTGGAATCAACATCATCTAGGAACTACGGGATTTCCAAGCAGTAGATCGAATTCTCCAAACTCTAGTAATCGATTTTGGTAAGGATCAATTTCCATAGATTTAACTTTCAAGTGTTCAAAGCTGAAGGCTATTACCTTTATTCACTAATCGATGGTAGTTGGTGAAACAGATTCAGGAATCGAGTGCTGTGATTAGTAGCTAAAAGAGAAAAGGTAAGATTTCGGGTTCACAAGGAACCCCTCTCAAATAACTTGATTTGGCCGAATAGGCCATAATACTAACCCAAGTGTTTGGCCGAATATAGGGACAAGTAGATCTAGGGTGGCCGACTTCTCTTTTCAAGATTTAGACTATTCTGTGGTAACAGGTGTGTACATACACACCTTATAACTTTCTAATATGCTAAGTGTTATATTATGCCTAATCGGTTGTGTAGATGTGGATGTAATACCATCATGGTATTAACAAGGATACGGGTAAGTCTCTATTGCCATGAGATTACTATTTAATGCTTTTGGGAAGCGTGGCACATTTGGTATGTGCGGCTTTTGTTATATAACAATGATAAATCTATGAATGTTGACTAATAAATTTATTAGCATGATTTCTGTACAAACATGTATTGGACTGCTGTGGGTTAAATGAGTGGAGGGGGCAGTGATATTGTGTCGACGGACACCAAGATGTTTCGGTAACACATTGTGACTACGGTCACCGAGGTTTGGTACCTCCGCAGGTTTGGCACCTCATAGCGCCTCGTCCCAATGGCTTAGCACCACGGTGGGTTGGCCCTGAGATGATAATACGGGATTGACGCCGGTGATTTGGTATCACACGATGGGTTGGCCCCATCAACCGATCTGTGTCTTCGACACCGAGGTTTGGCACCTCCAAAGTGATTTGGCATCACATCTGTGACTATACGTCACCAGTGGTTTGGCACCACCAGTGGTTTGGTACCACAACGGGGTAGACTGAGGCGTTTGGTTGGCTAGGTTGGGTACATAACCATGTGCATATAGATTGTTATAAAGTGTGTATGAAATTGCTTAAACCGGGGGAAGGGTTACATACTGAGTCTTGATGACTCACCTTCTCCTTTAATTTTTCAGGTGACACGTAGATCGCGGATATAGAGCCGGAGGGACTCGAGGTGGCCATGCAGTGGGATTTAAATTTTAATAGACTTGGAATTTCGGTTTAATTATTTTTGGATTGTTGTTTTAAATTTTAATTGGGTTGTAATAAGGCCTCCTAGGAATATTTTATTATGGTTACATTCTTTAATATTTGTTTAAAATTACTTACTTATAAAAATGAGTTCACATGTTTCTCCAAAGCAATCGTAAAGGTTTTAAAAGTACCATCGGGTACATAAAATATGTATATAATAACTTGACTTAATAAATATTTTCAGAATAAATCTAAATATGGGTTTTATACACCTCAACTGTTTTAACAAGACGCTATCTTTTAACAAGAAGTTAAATCGGTTTTTAAAAGATTTCAAAATATTTTCTCCGTAGCAAACCAAATTCGGTCATAGCGTTTGGGCCGGGTTTGGGTTGTTACAACTTGTTTAGCCACCTTAATCTATAAGCAATGTAATATAATTCTTTCCTTAGCAAAATTAGTTCTATTACCTGTAGTATCTATATTTGCTACTTCTGTATTATTATCATTACTATGTTTTATTATGAAAGAAGCATATTTATTTATGCAAATTTCATCCCAAGGTGGTGGTAATTTATGAAAATATTGGTTTTTCCAAAAGTCTATACTATCATTTTTTAACTTTTGATATTCATGAAGAAATTTTTTAGAAAATTCTTCTAAATATCTAATATCACATAATTTTAATTTTGACAATATGTAGCTAGATTGACTATCTTGATCCATTTTATTAGTATAACCACAAAATTCTGTTTTTAGAATTGAAGTTAATCCTTTTAATAAATCTTTAGGGGTACTTATTTGATTAATAAGTTGACCCTTTTGTTCTTTTCCTTTCTCAGATTCTTCCCATCATCTGAGAAATTGTTGAACATCACCTTGAAAAGTTCCTACAAAATAGTTTAAAAACTTTTCTTTTGACCAAGCTGTACTGTTGTTGTTTACAACAATAGTCATAGATTGTGCCCAATCATCTATTGTTTTTTCATAGTCTGATAAAGGAACATTAGTTAAGTCTAAGTATATTCCTCATTGAGCAAAATTTCTTTTATTTAAATCATCTACCTTATAAGGTATAGGTATGGGCTGACTAGATTCTCCTGGGGTTTCCAGTTTTATATCATTAGTGGCTATATTTTCTATTTTATTACCTAATATTCTTGTTGTATTTTCAACATTTTCATAATTTTTATTAATAGCTCTCAGACTATCATCTGTTTGAAGGTCTGAGTCTATTTTTCTTTTACTGTAAGGATCTTTTTTATCAATTTCCCTAGGTTTCGGTATTTCATAATCATATGGATCTGCTTGTTCAGTATCCATGGGTTCAGGAATTTCTATATTTTAATCTTCTTCTGTTGAAGTGTTTTCTTCATCAGAATTATGACTAGTAACATTAATATCTACATCAGAATTATCAGAATTACTACTACTTTTATTAGAACTATTACTATTATCGGTAGTATCATAATTTAACATATAGTGATAATTATGTTTTTTAAATAAGTCTTTATGTTTTTCATAAAGTTCTTCTATTAATTTTAAATATTCTACTTGCTCATATTTATCTTTTGTTTTAGAAAATTGGTTTTTCCAATGTTCAATTAAAGTTTTATAAGAGTCAAAATCATATTTTTCTTGTTTTTTAATTTTTTCTCTTTTTTGTTTTCTTTTTTCTTTTTTTATTATAGATTGAAGATTCATCTGAAGACTTATCTTCATCTGATAAAGCTAAAATAACATTACTATTACTATAATATAAAGGTCCTAAATCTAAGCCCGATTCTATATTGTTATTATTAATAACTTGATCTAATTTATTATTAACATCAGATAATAATTCTTTAGACTTGTTATTCAAATCTAAATCTGTTACTACTCCCATATTATCTACTTTTTCTTCTACTTTACTAACCTTAGTATGTAGTTTATTAAAATATATAGATGTCATATCTATTAAACTATTGATACCTTTACTAAGAGCCGAAACATTATTTTCATTCTTAGAGTTTATATGCATAGTATGGTTACAAGTTTTATCTTTATACATACAATCCATTTCTTCCATGTTTTTTATCTTTGGTACCTAAAACCTTCTGTGTTTTTAACGTCTTCACACAACGCCTACAACGTCCCACTCGAACTCAACGGCAAAAAGAAGACAGAATGACAGATATATGGGTTTTGAGATAAACAACAACGAAATAAACGGAATTGAAGATAAAAGATAGAAACTTACAATGATAACTACGATATTAGAACTCCAGAAATCGTTACCCCGGGGCTCCTCTGATACCAATTACATGGGGGAGGGATATATGCACAAGCGGAAGGATGTTATTAATATCGTAGATTTTATTTAACAAGAGAAGATAGTAGATAATTTACAATAGATCGTTTACAAGGGTTTTCTAAAGAAAGCAAGTATACAAGAGAGTTTGTATATTGCCAATTTCTATGGAAAGTGATTTTTCTAACCCAAACAAGATCGTAAATTTTTCTAACTCAAGCAAGATCGTAAATTTTTCTAACCCAAGCAAGATGCCTTGTTTAGGCTACAACAATTCCTATTTATAATGTAAATTCTAAACTCTAATTAATTTACAATTGAAGTCCATACAGTACCCTGATAAGGATGACTTTATTATCGGCTCGATAGTTGCTTCCACGTAGCCTTCTAAATCTGACAAAATTAATGTAGTTGTGTCTACATTCTTCTTGCAATAATTGCCGCTTGCATCATTGCTTGCATCATTGATGACTTCTTACATCATTGCTTGCATCATCTTCTATTTATGAATATGGATGGTGGTGGATTGTCACATCCAATAATTAAATATCTTCTTTTTTGGATTTGTCTTTATCCTTCTTGGATATTTCTCAGATTCATCTCCTCGATTTCATCAAGGTGTAATGACTCTGGTGAAGGAACTGGTGTATTCCAGCTTTCCAACGTGTCTTTGATCTCCGTTGCTAACGGGTAATCATCGATCTCCATATTAGCTATTTTTTGTAATAACTGAAATGCTTCTTTATTTCTGTCTTTCTTGGTTCTTCCAGTGTCATATGCTAAAATTCTTTTTCCATCGGTCCAGAACAAATAAGTATCTTGGTGAAGAAGATGTTCGGCCATGTTTATCATATCAATTCCGGCTTGGATTTGTTAATTGGTAAAATTATTATAACCATTGTCAATGGCTTTTGACAAATTTTGTTGGTCTTCCATCTACTGCTGAAAGGGCTTTTCCTGAAAATAAAGTACGAATATTCCAAATTTGATATGGCTGATAAAATTTTTCTTTTTCAGCAATAGCAATAAGACTACATATTTCTATATGAAAATAATAGACAAAATCATCTAAATCAACAAAATTTGTTAATCTAGATTTTACTATAGCAGGAAAATCTTTTAATAAATGAAAAGAAAGATTTTGGGCTGTTATTTCTTTAACAAATCCCCATTCAATACTGGTTATATTAAATTGTAACACCCTAAAAATCCGAGTATCGATATATTGCATGTTTTGGTGTTTAGCTTATGAAGGAAAATTTTCTTACTTCTTTTTCGTGTTTATTATAGCCTTGAAAAGGGCATAGAATTATTTGGGTATAGAATGATCTTTAGTATTGAGAATTTATTGAAGTGGATCAAGTGACATTGATACTTAAGTTAATTTAAGTGTCAAAAATTAGCATAAGATGAGTAATTGGCAAGGTGGTGTTGGCGCATGAGTAATTGCATGAGAGGAGAGGTTCGAATCCCTTGGATAGCAATTAGGTGACTTTTATTTTTGCACTTGTATGGCAAGTGTCGGTCAAGCAATACTTATGGTAAGGATGGACTTTTTCATTTATGGAAAGTAGATTAAAGGAATAAGGTAAGTACTAACTTAAGGTATGGAATCAAGAAATGTTGGTATGATAAGGGGACATAAGGCATGTATCAAGGTGGATGTTTTGGAAACTATTTCATGGCCATTTTGACCATGAACTTGGACGGCATTATGAACAAAAGGGGGAGCCAAATTTTTGGTGGATAGTTGGGGTAGAATAGTAGCTTGTTAGAAATTTTTGGTCAAAATTTTGCTCATCCAAAACATCCTTCCTAGCAATTCTTTTCTCTCATAGCCGAATGTGTCTTTAGCTTGGAGAAAACAATTTTGTTGGGTTTCATTTAGGCATTTCTTTTTGACCATTTAGTCATTTCTTTGCTAATCATTTTGGTGCCTTCCTCTTAGTGCCGAAACTACCAACACAAAAGGCCATTCTTTTCCTTTTTCTTTCCCCATTGCCGAATGTACCTTGCTCCTAATCACATCTCTTTTCTTTTGAAAGCCAAACCATCATCGTCATCATCATCATCATCTCTTTCTCTCATCTTTTATTTCTTTCCAATCATACCTTCTTCATTATTTTCTCTCATGGCCGAATATTAGTGTACTCCATGGCCGAATCATTTTCTCTTTTCTTTGGTTAATCATAGCCGAATCTTCCATTATTCATAAACATCCTTCTCAATCATTTCTTTTTCAACCGTGGACGATAGGTAAGAGTTCTTTTTAGTTTATGTTGGTTATTAGTTGCTTTGGTTGAATCTTGATGGTCGTAAGAAGGATCTTTTGATCGAAATCATCGTTCATTCTATTAAACGTTATCTTTTGTTATACTTTAGTGTGATAGTGGAGGACCGGAACTCAAGTGTTCGTGAGTATCACAGAACGTTGGAATCGATTTAAGGTGTTAAGGGAACGTTTTGCTCGATTCTCATATTGTGGAACAAGGATATTTGTGGTAAGCAAATCTCACCCTTAAAACCTTTAGTCATATCTTCGATATATTATTAGGTCAGACTAACGATCCTTTGTAAATGAAGACAATCGAGATAGGGACGAAAAGGGCGGTGAATAGTATCCGGAAGAGGGGTGGTTCCGCTATTCCCCCTAAGTTTAAGCGAAGGGCTATTTCAGGAATCCGAGATTTTTCACCGGGTTACGGACGCTCATCCGAGGAGAATCAGTTGTTTGAAGTCGTTCGTACTCCCGAACCTTTGTTTGTTCGTGGACTTTCATCGGTTAACGAACCATCAATCGGGGAGAAACCGCATTTAGAAGTAGTTCGAAATTCTGAGGGTAAAAGTCTAGATCGTTATTTCTAAGATTCGATTTGCTAATAAATTATAGTGTTTTAATTTATCGTGATGCGTTTAGGTATCGACGAACGGGAAAGTCTAGTTCTCACAATAACTAGGTGTGTAACTTCACACTTATCTCTCGGGTTAGATACCAAATCGTAAGTATTGAGATAAAATCGTAAAGATGGCAAATTGGAAAATACGTAGTAATTAACACTTTTGTGTAAATGCATGAAAACGGTTAAAGTCGTGAAATTTACGAAAAACTGCTAGATTGTTAAATTGGGCCGAAAAAATTGCTAGATCGTCAAATGGGCCAAAAATCTTCTAGTTCGATATATGGGCCAAAGTTCGCTAGATTGCTAAATGGGCTAAATGCTATTTTGTCTTATGGGCCCAAATAAAAATTTTAAACATAGACTCATATGTATTGTGGACTACTTGATAAAATATTATATGGATATAGATTGTCATGCATACATGATTGCATGGGTTGGGATAATTGATGAAGAGAAGAAAGGCCTGTTGCCAAATATCTAGTTCGGTGGCTCTGCCACAAATTTTTATGGCTTAATGCCTCTAGTTCGGTGACTATGTCACAATCTAGTTCGGTGGTGCACCACAATATTATTTAAAATGGCTTTATGCCTACGACTGGTGTGTTGGCGGGGTGGGTTGACTTGATCCCCACAAGTGTGTTGGTTGGTACGGGGGTGTGTAGCGGATGGAATTAGGTTTGGTTGGGAAATTTCATCTTACATGCATTTTAATTATTATAATGTTAAATCCGTAAATGGGCTCAAGCCCATAATAATGTCTCGATGTTCTGGCCCAATAAATGTGGTAAGTGAGTTACACACTGAGTTCTGAGTAACTCACTCTGTTTAATTATCCATCTCAGGTAATGGCAATTGATGGAGGGTTGGGCTGAGGATGACTTCGTGGAGGCCATACTACAAATATGGGTTTTATAAGCTATGAACTTTATTTAAGTTATTTATTTTAATTACTATTTTGGGTATGATGTAATAAGGCCTCTATTAAATTTTTATGGATTTATATGTGTGGATGGATTTAAATTTTGGATTTAAGGCACTTAACATGGGCTTATGTTAATTCTATAAGGTTTTCTTAAAAATTGTGTTTTATAACATTTTAGATACTTAAATTATTTTCTTGTTTTTTTCTTTTCAAATTCTTTTGAACTCTTTAATAATTACTTTAAGGTTTGATAATTAAATACTAAATGATAAGTTTTCAAACTAGTATTTCTTAATTCATAAATTTTAAATCATAGCTCTTAATTTTTACTAAACTTCACTTTCAAAAGGCTTTGTGGAACCGTTTTACCTAAATCATTAGAGAATTAAATGGATGTTCATTCTGTGCGACAAACCAAATCTCGTCTTAACGTATAGACCTAGTTTGGGGCGTTACATTTAATGGTATCAGAGCCAGTTTCAAAACTCGACTGTGGTTTGGGGTCAACAACAATATTTGTGTGAGAGACAGTCTAAATTTCTAGACTTTATGTTTTAAAGGTAGTATGGCATCACGAGCATCCCGTACCAAGTCAAGTAAGTATTTGTATATTGATTGTTTATTATTGTGATATGATCATAGAAACACTCTAGAACTTTTAGTTTTAGGTGTTGAAAACAGTAGAGATTGAGACTATAGGATGTGAGTGCGAAAACAACTCTATCTCTTATATATCATAAAATATCGTTAATAAACACTGAAATAGTATTCTAATTCATAAAACTTTTAATTAGATTAAATCGAATTAGTCATTATGAGCACTAGAGGACGTGGTCGTGGACGCGGTAGACGTGGCCGTGGTAGAGGACGAGGTGTTAGGGGTGCAACTGAAGCGCCGGGTCATATGCTGGAAATGGATGCACCTGCGTCACTCGAGAGTAAGACGGGATCACATGATCATATGGAAGAAGATAATGCTTTGACACCAGCAATGTTGCGAGTCCTTGAAAGGGTCGCTGGAACTAGAGCTGGGCCAACAGCTCGTGGGTCGATATCGGAACGATTGAAATCAAGTGGTGCTGAGGTTTTCAGAGGTGTCTTAGGTGTAGCTCCAAATGTTGCTGAATATTGGCTTGAGGTGGTGGAGCAAATTATGGACGATCTTGAGTGCACTGTAGAATATAAACTAAGAGGAGCAGTGTCCTTGTTAAGGGACGAAGCATATCAATGGTGGCTTACTGTCTGAGAAGGCACTGAAGCTACATTAGTTACTTGGGAATTCTTCAAAGCTACCTTTCAAGGGAAATATGTAGGAACAAGTTATGTGGATGCCCGAAGGAAGGAATTTTTGAATCTGGTTCAAGGAAATAAGACGGTGGCAGCGTATGAGGCTGAGTTTTTACGCTTGAGTAGCTATGCTCGGACAATAGTGCCAACGGATCATGAGTGTTGTGTACGCTTTGAGGTTGGGTTGAATGATGAGTTGCGAGTTCTGATAGCCCCACAACAAGTTAGAACTTTTGCCACGCTTGTGGAGAAAGCCAAGATTGTCGAAGAGGCTAAGAACTTAGAACATCAGAATCGGGAAAGAGTTAGAAGCAAAAGAGATATAAAGTATTCGGGTTCTTCAAAAAGGTTTCTGAAGAGGCCTCGGAATGATGAGCCAGCTCAAGGTAGAACACCTATAGCTATTAATCAGAGACGAGACTGTGCTAAATGTGGGAAACGGCATTTCGGAGAGTGCTGGAAGAAAACGGGTGCTTGTTATAAATGTGGATCAATGGATCATCAATATAGGAATTGCCCTCAACGAATGGATACAACTCAGGAAGTTTGTAATATTGATGCACAGCCGGCAAGTGGAACTCAGCAACCATCGAGAGGTCGTGGACCAGGTCGTGGTGGTAATGGAGCTGGACGTGGTTAAGGTGTAGCGGTCGAGGCAATGGTTCTAGGGGTAACACGGATGCAAGACAGCCAGGATTGGTATATGTAGTTACACACCGCGAGGATGGCAATGCACCTGATGTGATAACTGGTATGTTCTTCATATTTGATGTACCTGTTATTGCTTTATTAGATATTGGTTCTACCCACTCGTATGTTGTTAGCACCATATCTGGAAACTTGAATTTAGAATCTAAAATTTTCGATAGTGAGGTGAAGGTAATTAGTCCTTTAGGACAGTCAGTAATTGTAAATAAACAGTTTAGAGACGTGCCCTTAGAAATTCAAGGAGAAATATTTTTGGCGGATTTGATGGAATTGCCTTTCGGCGAGTTCGATCTCATTTTGGGCATGGATTGGTTGGTTAAGCACCGGCTGCATTTGGATTGTGCTGAAAAGCGGATGTCAATAAGGACTTTGGAGGATAAAGAAATAGTAATGATAGGTGAACGAAGGAATTATTTGGCAAATATGGTATCTGCGTTAAAGGCAGAAAAGTTGGCGCGGAAAGGGTATGGAGCATTTCTAGCTTTTATTAGTGCTTTAGATGTCAAAGAGTTATCAGTGGAAGATGTGAGAACGGTGAAGGAATTTCCATATGTATTTCCCGAAGAACTACCTGGTATACCTCCAGATCGGGAAGTGGAATTTGGTATTGAGCTCTTGCCCGGAACGACTCCAGTGTCCATTGCTCCTTATAGAATGGCACCGAAGGAGTTGGCGAAGCTTAAATCTCAAATTCAAGAATTACTGGATCGGGGTTTTATTCGACCGAGTGTGTCTCTGTGGGGAGCACCAGTTTTTTTTGTTAAGAAGAAGGATGGATCGATGCGTATGTGCATTGATTACAGGAAATTGAATAAATTGATGATCAAGAATAGGTATCCTTTGCCGAGAATTGATGACCTGTTTGATCAATTGAAAGGAGCTTCAGTTTTCTCCAAAATCAATTCGAGATCGGGTTATCACTAGCTTAAGGTGAAAGAAGCGGATGTTCATAAGACGGCATTCCGAACTTGTTATGGACATTATGAGTTTTTGGTGATGCCGTTTGGGTTAACCAATGCACCAGCTGCATTTATGGATATGATGAACTGGGTCTTTCAACCATATTTAGACCGGTTTGTGATAGTATTCATAGATGACATTTTGGTATATTCAAGGAATGAAGAGGAGCATGACTCGCATTTGCGAATTGTATTGCAATTACTTCGAGATAATCAACTGTATGCCAAATTCAGTAAATGTGAATTTTGGTTAAGGGAAGTGACTTTCTTGGGTCATGTGGTATCAGCCGAAGGAATAAGGGTAGATCCTCGGAAGATTGAGGCTGTAATGGATTGGAAACCACCAAAGTCAGTAGCTGAGATTCGAAGTTTCTTGGGTTTGGCTGGTTATTATAGATGCTTTGTTGAGGGGTTTCGTTGATTGCTGCACCCCTAACTAAGCTGTTGCAAAAGGGAGTATCGTATGTATGGACCGATAAACAGCAAGAAAGTTTCAAGAAACTGAAAAAGGTTTTGACGGAAGCGCCAAGATCGATTCAACTTTGAGGCCGAAAAGAGTTTATAGTTTACTGTGATACATCACATACGGGTTTAGGTTGTGTACTGATGCAAAATGGGAAAGTGGTGGCTTATGCTTCTCGTCAGGTGAGACCGCACGAAGTAAACTACCCTACTCATGACTTGGAGTTAGCTGCGGTAGTGTTTGCTTTAAAGATTTGGAGGCACTATCTCTACGGTGAGAAGTCTATCATCTATACGGATCACAAGAGTCTTAAGTATCTTCTTACTCAGAAGGAGTTAAACTTGGGACAAAGAAGATGGGTGGAACTATTAAAGGATTATGATTTCTCAATCGGGTATCATCAGGGAAAGGCTAATATGGTAGCTGACGCGTTAAGTCGTAAGGTGGTATCTGATTTGAGAGCAATGTTTGCTCATTTGAGTTTGTATGAGGATGGTAGTCTGTTAGCGGAACTTCAGGTGAAGCCTTTGTGGTAAGAACAAATCAAGGAAAAGCAGATATCAGATAAAAAGTTAGGACCCTTAATTCAGCAAGCTGGAAGTGGTGAAATAGAGGATTTTGGTTTAAACACGGAAGGTGTGCTGTGTTTTCTTGGAAGAGTTTGTATGCCTAAGGACTCAAATTTGAGGCAAATGATTCTACGGGAGTCGCATAGTAGCCCTTACGCTATGCACCCTGTAACATCCTAGATTAGGGGTTATGCGTTCGTGCCTAATTCATGAGTTAGTAGGTTTTGGCAGTGTTGGAAGTGTATTAAGGGTTTTTAGAATTCTAGGATGGAAGAAGAAAACTTTGGAAAATTATTGGTTTTTAAGTAAAAAGGGGAGCTAGGTAAATGAGGCTTTAAAAGAAACTCCGTGTAAAGCATGACACAAGGAACCATGTGGTAAAATGGCATGTTTTATGAATTATGAATGTGTTATGTGAATTCTAGAAATAAGGAAATGTATGGAAATGTAAGGAAATATGGAAATGTAAGGAAATGTAAGGAAACGTATGGAACTGTAAGGAAATGTAAGGAAATGTATGGAAATGTAAGGAAATGTAAGGAAATGTATGGAAATGTATGGAAATGTAAGGAAATGTATAGAAATGTAAGGAAATGTAAGGAAATGCCTTGTCCTGGAAATGTAAGGAAATGTAAGAAAATGTCTTGTCTTGGAAATGTAGGGAAATGTGTTGGAAATGTAAGGAAATGTCTTCTCTTGGAAATGTAGGGAAATGTGTTGGAAATGTAAGGAAATGTCTTGTCTTGGAAATGTAGGGAAATGTGTTGGAAATGTAAGGAAATGTCTTGTATTGGAAATGTGAGGAAATGTCCTGGAAATGTAAGGAAATGATGTGGAAATGATTCAAAAGAGGAAAGTAAACATTTCTGGAAACTTGGAAATGTAAGGAAATGTCAAGTTTAAAGAGGCAAACGAAAATTTTTGGAAACTTGGAAATGAAAGGAAATGTCAAGTTTTAAAGCTTAAAAAGAGGAAATTAAGGCAAGGTGGCCTTAAGAAAATTTGTAGGAAGAATTTGGCACACAAACAGGCTTGGAAAAGTGGCCTGGAAATGCCACTTAAGGCCCAAGTAAGTGACGCCACCTACATGAGCAAGTGGGCCTGAGTTCGAGTCACATGGGAAGCAAATAAAAGAAACTTTATTTTTACTTCCAGAAGACTGAGGTGGACGGCACATGCTTCTAGAAAGAAGGTGTTATCTTTTCGTAAATATTCGATTAAAAAGGTGATAAATAAAGGATTTTTAAATTGGATTATTTTGAAGAGATAAATGTTGGATTAAACTCTTTTATTTATGATAATTAAAGGATAAAGTTATCAGATAGAGGAGTGGTGGCCAAGTAAGGGACTTTGAATTATCTTTTATTTTAGGTGATAATTAAAAAGATAAATAAGGGATTATTCTTTAATTTTTAAATAAGGAGATAAGGAGGAAAATAAGGAAGAGTGGTGGCCAAGTAAGGGACTCTAGCCTAGTAATTTCGGCTATAAAAGGAAAAGAGAGGCCAACCTTCATTCTTCCTTTTCTCTTTTGTTCATCTGCCGAAATTCTCTAGCAAAATTCTCTCTTCTCTATTTTGCCAAACCAAAATACCTTGTGTTCTAGCCGAATCCTCCATCTTTTTCCTTTTCTTTTCTTTCTAATCCCTCCAAAAGCCGAAAGTTGTGAGAGCATCTTTTAGCCATAGCCGAATCTCTGAAAGTTGAAGTGAAGGTGTAATCGATTTCTTCAAATAAGGGTAAGACCCAAGTTTGGTTTCCATTCTTTTATATTTTAGACTTATCAAAATTTAGGGACTAATTCCTATTATTGATCTTGGCCTAATCATGGAAGGAAAGTTTGATTTTATTAAGTGTCGACTACATGGAAGGAGAAGTTCTTTTCCGAAGGTACACCATAGGCGCGTGTTCCCTAGTTATTCTATGAATTTCTGGGATTTAAGAATCTAAGGTAAGTCATATTTAACATTCGGTTAAGGGTTATTTGTTGTGAATAAATGTTAGAAATTGATCTAACATGTAGTTATAGGGATTTCGACAGAGGGATACAAAGATTTCGGGATTTGAGAATTTCAAGGTAAGTTTAAGAATACTAATCCTACTAGGATTTGAATTTATGGCCGAATGGCTTTTTATTAAAATAGTAAGTGAATAATCAAATGTAGGGATTAAGGATCTAAGCGGTAGATCAGATTTCGAGATCTCAAGGAATTTGCTAAGTGAATCAGGTGTGTACTCCACACTATCTTTGTAATATGAATTATGGTTGCATATAATAAAATATATGTTAATAGAAATATGAGCATGGCTAAAGTACCATGATATGCTACTAAGTACTCAGGTACGTTTCCTACTTCTACTAGGAATATGAAAAATGTTATTAGTAACATGAGAATATGATAAGAATGTGAACTATGGCATATTTATGCATATTATTATTATATGAGGCATATGGGTATATTGAAAGGGGAAGTGAAAAGTGGTGATTTAAGACCACAGTAATCTGAAAAGTGGTGACTTACGACCACAGTAATCTGAAAAGTGGTGATCTAAGACCACAGTAATCTGAAAAGTGGTTTCCTAAAACCACAGATACGGAGCTTTAATCCCGCAAATTGGTGTGTAGCGGAAAGAGGGTCGACTTAGTAGTCCCCACTGAAACACCCCAAACCCGGCCCACGAGCCTGAACCGGATCTGGTATGTTCCTTAAGTAAACCGGTTGCAAAATTCTTTGTCTCTTAGAGAAAATTTGTGTATTTTCAGGAAAATCTCGTTTTGGGTTGGGCTTAGATTAAAAACCCATTTATTTTACCTAGAAATCATTTAGCTATGAAAAAAAAAACAATTTAAGGTTTATAATTATTAAAATAAATATAATTGAACTTAATTAAAAATAATGCGTAACATTATAAAGTAAAAATAAATGTATAAAGAAATTCAACTTGGGCCTTATGGCCTTATTACATCAATCAAAACCAAAAATAAAATTGAAGTACTTAATAAAAATAACAATCCCAAATAATAAAAGTTTTTCTTGCTATGCATGGCCACCTTTAGCTCTGCCGACCCGGTCCATTATCGCTCATCTCTCGCAAAATATTCCCCAACGGGGTGAGTCAACAGACTCAATGTATACATAACACTAACATTCAACAAATCCGCATACAAGTTCATATCAAGTTCATATTCATATAAAAATAAATGATGCAACCCAAACCCAAGCTTATTTGACCATCCGCTACACACCACCCGTACCTGCCAGTTACACCGTGGGGACTACTAAGTCAACCCTCCATCCGCTACACACCATCGAAGGCAGTCGCTGCAGTCGACGTGCTCATCGCCCATATCATTTCTGTCATTAGACACCATATTCAAATAATGTAACCGAAGTTACCAAATTCAGATAATGTAACCGAAGTTACCATATTCAGATAATGTGACCGTAGTCACCATATTCAGATAATGTGACCGTAGTCACCATATTCAGATAGTGAGACCAAAGTCATCACCTTCACTTCCTCTTTCACAAATATCCCGAATGCCCCAAATATTTTATAACATATATAACATACTTATTTTCTCATTCATGTTACTATTCACATGTTCAAAATATATCATATTCATAATCCTATCAGAAGTAGGAAACGTACCTGGGTACTTCTTACCACATTTGTGGTACTTAGCCATATTCACATTCTTATGCATATTCATATATTAAAAATAATTGCCATATGATATATCGAAAGTTAGTGTGAGTACACACCTGATTTGCTTAATAGATTCCTTGAAATCCCGAAGAACGATCTACCGATCTAGATTTTTAACTCTTATATACGGCCAATTATTAAAACATATTAACAAACCTATTTGGCTTAGAAAAACCAAATCCTAGTAGGATTTGTATTACTTACCTTGTTGCCGAATTGGATGATTGAAAATCAAGTCCCAAAAATTCCTAGTATCCTTTTCCTTGGAATCGGCTAACACTTACAATTTCCAAGACTGAAAAGAATTCCTTGCCTTATATATATATCTGTCGAAATCCCTATAATCATATGTTAAATTTAATCTAACATATACATCACAACCTTTAATCAAATAAATTTATCTTACCTTAGATCCTCGAATTTCCCAAAAGATTTCTCCTTGTATTCAACTGTTGTAAAAAGAACCTGAGAGATCCTTATAGATTCGGCAAAATAGAAAAGAAAGGAATTTGAATAGCTTAACCTTACCTTAATGCCTTTAATCGATTGCTTCCTTACCTAAAGTCACAGAGATTCGGCTATGGAGTTTTAATCAGAGATCAAAAGAAAAGGGTTTTGGCTTGACAGATGAAGAAAAGAGAAGAAGAAAAGATGAAAAGAAAATTCGGCAGAGGGAGTTTTGCTATGGAATTTTCGGCAAGGCTTAGAAAAGATGAGAGAATAGCCTTTAACTCTCCTTCTTTAGCTGAAATTACTAGGCCAAGAGTCCTTGACTTGGCCACCACTCTTCCTTGTGATAATATTATCTCTTTTATTTAAAAATAAAAGTGTTTAATCCATCATTTATCTCCTCAATAATTATATAAAAAGAAAATCCTTTATTTATCACTTATTATTCACATATTTATGAGAATAAAACACCTTTATTTCTAGAAGCATGTGCCGCCCACCCCCTTGCTCATGGAAGCAAAAATAAACCTCATTCATTTGCTTCCCAAGTGACTCGAACTCAGGCCCATTCCTCCTGCATGTGGCGCCATTTCCATAGGCCCTAAGTGACATCTTCAGGCCACTTATCCAAGCCTGTTTGTGTGTCAAATTTCTCCAACTTTTTCTTTTAAGGCCATCTTGCCCTTATTTCCTATTTTAAACTTTAAAATTTGACATTTCTGCATCATTTCTAAGTTTCCTAAAATTTTCGATCGGCTCTGTAAACTTGCCATTTTCTTACATTTCCAAGTTTCCAGAAATGTTTACTTTCCATTTTTGAATCATTTCCAAAACTGTTCAGGTTTCCAAAAATGTTTAGGTTTCCAAAAATGTTCATTTCCACTTTCATGCATTTCTAGGCTTCCAAATTATTCAAAAATTTATTCATAGTACTTAAGACTTGTCATTTCGTACAATAAAACTGAAAATGCATAGGCCCTTGTCAGGATGTTACACCCACGGTGTGTTTGGCAGGTGGTTTCCTAAAACCACAGATGCGGAGCTTTAAGCCCACAAATTGGTGTGTAGCGGAAGGAGGGTCGACTTAGTAGTCCCCACGGTGTGTTTGGCAGGTACGGGGGTGTGTAGCGGATGGACAATTAGGTTTGGGTTTGGGAATGCATCATAACTTGTATTTTATGTTGGAATGTATAATTACTGTATGCCTGATTCTATTACGATTTAGTGTTATGTGCACATTGAGTCTGGTTCACTCACCCCGTTAGGGAAATATTTTTTTCAGGTGATGATCAGTAATGGACCGGGTTGGCGGGAGCTTAAAGGTGGCCATGCACAGCAAGAAATTTTACGATTTGGACTTTTATTTTTACTTAAGTACTTTCAATTATTTGGATTTATTTGATGTAATAAGGCCATAAGGAACTATTTTATTTTTTATTTATTTTATTTATTATGTCTACAAATTTTTATCAATTAAAGTTTAAGTAAAATTTCTTTTAAAATAAACCCTAAATGTTTTGTCACCTTAAATAAATGGATTTCAATGTAAGATAAATTGGTTTTCAACACAAGCCCAACCCGAACAATATTTTTTTTTAAATCGCACAAGTTTTTCCTAAATAACAAAAGAATTTTGAACCGGTTTACTTGAGGAACATACCAAATCTGGTCAAGGCTCGTGGGCCGAGTTTGGGGGTGTTTCAGTTTGGTATCAGAGCCCAGTTTTAAACTCTCGCCCTTGGGTTTAAGGCCCAAAACATTTTCAAAATCTAGCCCAAAAGAAATTTGTGGAAATTTTCAGGTTTTTCTGGCATGGCACCTAAGTCTCCGACCCGCAGTCCACCAGGTAAGTACTTCTATCCATCTGTGTGATTTATTGAATGATCTGTAAAAGGGTAGAAATGGAATGGAACGTAGATTAGCATGATAAGTACTTGAACCCTAGGACTAGTGTACCCCAACAAATACATAAGACTTAAATGCCTAATTAAACAAACCTGTGGCTAGGTCGCCGAGTTAGGGTGTGGTAACCATTGTGGCATGTCTAGGATTGGATCTGGAAGAGCCTGGTACTTAAGCAGTCCTAGTGACTCACCTCCTCTTCGTAGGAATCCTACCTGGTGCGTATCTTCGCAAGAGAACTTAGTCATCGGCCAAACCAATGATTAAAACCCGAAAGGGACTAGCCATGCAGTTTTATAAAATTCCTAGTTTTAAAATCCCTAAATTACCCTTTTAATTGTAGTAAAAGACTATTGTGAAAATTTTTCCAAAATATCTTCGATTTACAAAATTACAAAAATGCCCCTGTATTGTAAATTACTAAAATACCCTTAGTTTTTAAGATTTTCAAAAATACCCTCGATGTTTGCTAAAATATTTTTACTTTATAAAAATACCAAAAACCTTATTTTGTGAAATATTGAAATACTCTGATTTGGAAAATTACTGAATTGCCCCTGACTTACAAAATTACCAAAAAGACCCTGATTTTCAAAATTTTTGCAACATCACCATTTTGGAAAATAAAAGTCTCAAAAAGAACTCTCAAAGTTTTGCAACTATTGAAATATCCCTGAATTATTAAACTTTACAAATTTACCCTGGTTTGTAAAAATATTACTGAAATACCCCTGGGTAGTGGGAAAACAACAATAATGAAAACTACAACATTTCTCTGAATGAACGAAAGTTCATAATTGATTGATGGATGTATGAATGAAAAGACTGTGTGCATACGAAAGAACCACTCCTAAAACTCTTTCCATAAATCTTCTTCGCGGGATAATCAGTGGAACAAAAGTACTAATGCATAAAACATTTTAATCAGATTAAATCGCGACGTTAGAAATAAGTTCTAGGGGATGTGAACTTAGAGATTGTGCCTAGGAAGTATGATGGTTCTATTAAGATCAGAGTGCGCAACGTAAGCATAGTGCGGTGAGAAGGATTGTACGACTGTTAGTAAGTAATTTCGAGGACGAAATTATTTTTAAGGAGGGTAGAACTGTAACATTCTAGATTAGGGGTTATGCGTTTGTGCCTAATTCATGAGTTAGTAGGTTTTGGCAGTGTTGGAAGTGTATTAAGGGTTTTAGAATTCTAGGATGGAAGAAGAAAGCTTTGGAAAATTATTGGTTTTAAGTAAAAGGGAGCTAGGTAAATGAGGCTTTAAAAGAAACTCCGTGTGAAGCATGACACAAGGAACCATGTGGTAAAATGGCATGTTTTATGAATTATGAATTTGTTATGTGAATTCTAGAAATAAGGAAATGTATGGAAATGTAAGGAAATATGGAAATGTAAGGAAATGTAAGGAAACGTATGGAAATGTAAGGAAATGTAAGGAAATGTATGGAAATGTAAGGAAATGTAAGGAAATGTATGGAAATGTATGGAAATGTAAGGAAATGTAAGGAAATGTAAGAAAATGTTTTGACACACAAACAGGCTTGGAAAAGTGGCCTTAAAAGAGGAAATTAAGGCAAGGTGGCCTTAAAAGAAAAAGTGTGTGAAATTTGACACACAAACAGGCTTGGAAAAGTGGCCTGGAGATGCCACTTCGGGCCTCTGGAAATGGCGCCACATGCAAAGGGATTGGGCCTGAGTTCGAGTCACATGGGAAGCAAATAAAAGAAGTTTTATTTTTGCTTCTAGAAGCACAGAGGTGGACGGCACATGGCTATAAATTAGGAGATTTTATTCTTTTATAAATAGTGGATAAATAAGGGATTTATTTATCATTATTTTCAAGAGATAATTGTTGGATTAAATTCTTTTAATTTGAATAAAGAGATAAAGAGGAAAATAAGGGAGAAGTGATGGCCAAGTAAGGGACTTTGAGTTTAATAATTTCGGCTAAGTAAGGATAGTTGCTGAATTATCTTTTATTTTAAGTGATAATTAAAGAGATAAAGCTATTAAAATAGAAGAGTGATGGCCAAGTAAGGGATTTTAAGTTAGTAATTTTGGCTATAAAAGGAAAAGAAAGGCCATTCTGCATTATTTTCTGTTCTTTGAAAGCCTCTGCCGAATTCTCTTCACCAAATCTTCTTCTTCTTTTATTTTTGCCAAGCCAAAATAACTTGTGTTCTAGCCGAATCCTCCATCTTTATTCTTCCTTCTCTTTTCTTTCTAATCCCTTCAAAAGCTGAAAGTTGTGAGAGCATCATTTAGCCATAGCCGAATTTCTGAAGGTTGAAGTGAAGGTGCAATCGATTTCTTCAAGTAAGGGTAAGGATCTATTGCTATTATCTTCTTTTTTTCTTTAAACCGAAAGTCAAGATTTTAATGCCATATACATGTTGGCCGAAACTTTGAAGGAGAACTTTGGGATTCTGTGACTGTCGACTACAAGGAGGAAGGTTTCGGGATTTCTAAGATTAAGGTAAGACATATGTATATTCGGCCAAAGGCCATGTTTTATGTTTAATGGTTAGATTAAATCTAACGCAAGGTTATTGGAATTTCGACATACCTAGGAAAACAAGGATCAATTTCGGGATTTGTTGGTGTCCCAATCGGCAACAAGGTAAGTTTAAGAATACTAATCCTACTAGGATTTGGATTTATGGCCGAATGGCTTTTTATTAAAATAGTAAGTGAATAATCAAATGTAGGGATTAAGGATCTAAGCGGTAGATCAGATTTCGAGATCTCAAGAAATTTGCTAAGCGAATCAGGTGTGTACCCTGCACTAATTTTTAATAAGATTTATGGTAATATGTAATATATGCATGTTTATAAGAACGAGAATATGGTTAAGGTACTGTTATGGTACAGAGTACTCAGGTACGTTTCCTACTCCTACTAGGATTATGAAATATGTTATATTTAACATGTGAAAAGTGATAAGAATGTGAACTTAAGTATAATATGAATGTTATGAATATTATGGGGCATTCGGGTTATATGAAAAAGGGGAAGTGAATGTGATGACTTCGGTCACACTATCTGAATGTGGTGACTTCGGTCACATTATCTGAATGTGGTAACTTTGGTTACATTATCTGAATGTGGTGTCTCTTGACACAACTATATTATCTGGTGGCTATGCCACAAATTTTACATGGGCGATGAGCATGTCGACTGCGGCGACTGCCTTCGATGGTGTGTAGCGGATGGAGGGTTGACTTAGTAGTCCCCACGGTGTGCTGGTTGGTACGGGGATGTGTAACGGATGGCATCTAGGTTTGGGTATGGGTTGCATCATTAATTTATTTGTTTATGAATATGCATGTGAAATGATAAGGAATGCCTGATCTGTTAAATTTTAGTGTTGTGTACACATTGAGTCTGTTGACTCACCCCGTTGTAGGAACCTTTTTCAGGTGACGAACAGTAATGGACGGGGTCGGCAGGAGCTTAGTGGTGGCCATGCTCATCAGGAATTTGTTTTATGTGGACTATTTATTTTAAGTACTTGAATTTAATTTGGGTTTTATTCTGATGTAATAAGGCTATAGTTGAACTATTTTACAATTATTTTTATTTATTATGTTTACATATTTTTATCAATTAAAGTTTAAGTAAATTTCTTTTAATATAAACCCTAAATGTTTTGTCACCTTAAATAAATGGATTTCAATGTAAGATAAATTGGTTTTCAACATAAGCCCAACCCAAACAATATTTTTATAAAATCACACAAGTTTTCCCTAAGTAACAAAAGAATTTTGAACCGGTTTACTTGAGGAACATACCAAATCTGGTCAAAGCTCGTGGGCCAGGTTTGGGGTGTTTTCGTTTCGTATCAGAGCCCAGTTTTAAACTCTCGGCTTGTGGGCTATGGCCTAAAACGTTTTCAAATCGAGCCAAGTAACTATGGCCTAAAACGTTTTCAAATCGAGCCAAGTAAGTTTTTTTAAAGTATTTTATGAAATAAGCAGGTTTCTGGCATGGCACCTAGGTCTCCGACCCGCAGTCCACCAGGTAAGTACCCCTATCTCTTGTGTGATTTATTGTATGATCTGTATGATCTGTAGAAGGGTAGGAATGGAACGTAGAAATAGTATGATAGGTATTTGAACCCTAGGACTAGTTTACCCCAACATTTACATAAGACTTAAGTGCCTAATTAGACAAACCTGTGGTTAAGTCGCCGAGTTAGGGTGTGGCAACCATGGTGCGCATGTCTAGGATTGGATCCTAAGAGCACAGTACTTAAGCGATCCTAGTGACTCACCTCCTCTTCGCAGAATCCTGCAGTGCGTAGCTACGGTTCACTCTAACCATAAGGACTTATTCATAGGCTAAACACAATAACTAAAACCCGAAAGGGAACTAGCCGTGTTTTTATAAAAACCCTAGTTTTAAAACTCTCAAAATTATCTTTTTAATTTGTGAGAACTATTTTTTACAAAATTTTTCGAAAAATTTTCGATTTATAAAAATTACCTAATTACCCCTGATTGTGAAATTACAAAAAATGCCCTTGGTTTATAAAATGTCCAAACTACCCATAGTTTAATCAAAATTTCCTTACTTTATAAATGTTCAAAAACCCTAATTTGCAACATATCAAAATACCTTGATTTTGGAAAATTACGAAATTGCCCCTAACTTACAAAATTACCAAAATGACCCTAATTTCCAAAATTTTTGCAACATCACCGTTTTGGAAAACAAATTCTCAAAAAGAATCCTCACAGTTTTACAAATTTTGAAATACCCCTGAATTATTAAGCTTTACCAATTTACCCTGGTTTATTACCAAAATACCCCTGAGTTTCAAAATTACCGAAATACCCCTAGATTTCAAAATTTTCAAAATTTCCCCGGGAATGCAAAATTACCAAAATACCCATATTGACAAAATTACCAACGAACCTTATTTTGAAAAATTACGAAAATACCCCTGTAGGACAAATTACAAAAATACCCCTGGGTAGTGGAAAAACAACAACAATGAAAACTACAACATTTCTCTAAATGAACGAAAGTTCATAATTGGTTGATGAATGTGAATGTGACTTTCTGAATAGTGAACTTAAGCTGAGAACTTTGTTTGATCGAAAGAACCACTTTTAAACATCTCTTTATGTCATAAAATTGTTCGCGGTTAATAAGTGGAACAAAAAAAAAATTCTGATGCATAAAACTCTTTAATCGGATTAAATCGCGACGTTAGAAATGAGTTCTAAAGAACGTGAACTTAGAGATTGTGCCTAGAAAGTATGATGGTTCTGTTAAGATCAGAGTGCGCAGCGTAAGCATAATGCGGTGAGAAGGATTGTACGACTATTAGTAAGCAATTTCGAGGACGAAATTATTTTAGGGAGGGTAGAACTGTAACATCCTGAAAAAGGCCTATGCATTTTTGGTTTAATTGTACGAAGTGACAGGTTTTATGTGCTATGAATATATTTTGAACATTTTTGGAAACCCGGAAATGTATGGAAATGATTTAGAAATGAACATTTTGGAAACCCGGAAATGTATCGAAATGGTTTGGAAATGAACATTTTTGGGAACCTGAAAATGTATAGAAATGAGTTAGAAATGAACATTTTGGCAACTAGGAAATGTAAGGAAATGATTTGGAAATGATTCAAAAGAGGATTTATGGAAACTTGGAAATGCAAGGAAATGTCATGTTTAAAGAGCCGAACAAAATTTTTTGGAAACTTAGAAATGACTTAGAAATGTCGAGTTTTAAAGTTTAAAAGAGGAAATTAAGGCAAGGTGGCCTTAAAAGAAAAAGTGTGTGAAATTTGACACACAAACAGGCTTGGAAAAGTGGCCTGGAGATGCCACTTAGGGCCTCTGAAAATGGCGCCACATGCAAGGGGATTGGGCCTGAGTTCGAGTCACATGGGAAGCAAATAAAAGAAGTTTTATTTTTGCTTCTAGAAGCACAGAGGTGGACAGCACATGGCTATAAATTAGGAGCTTTTATTCTTTTATAAATAGTGGATAAATAAGGGATTTATTTATCATTATTTTCAAGAGATAATTGTTGGATTAAATTCTTTTAATTTGAATAAAGAGATAAAGAGAAAAATAAGGGAGAAGTGATGGCCAAGTAAGGGACTTTGAGTTTAATAATTTCGGCTAAGTAAGGATAGTTGCTGAACTGTCTTTTATTTTAAGTGATAATTAAAGAGATAAAGCTATTAAAATAGAAGAGTGATGGCCAAGTAAGGGATTCTAAGTTAGTAATTTCGGCATAAAAGGAAAAGAGAGGCCATTCTGCATTATTTTCTGTTATTTGAAAGCCTCTGCCGAATTCTCTTCACCAAATCTTCTTCTTCTTTTATTTTTGCCAAGCCGAAATACCTTGTGTTCTAGACGAATCCTCCATCTTTATTCTTTCTTCTCTTTTCTTTCTAATCCCTCTAAAAGCCGAAAGTTGTGAGAGCATCATTTAACTATAGCCGAATCTCTGAAGGTTGAAGTGAAGGTGCAATTGATTTCTTCAAGTAAGGGTAAGGATCTATTGCTATTATCTTTTTTTTTTTCTCTAAACCGGAAGTCAAGATTTTAATGCCATATACATATTGGCCGAAACTTTGAAGGAGAACTTCGGGATTCTGTGATTGTCGACTATAAGGAGGAAGGTTTCAGGATTTCTAAGATTAAGGTAAGACATATGTATATTCGGCCAAAGGCCATGTTTTATGTTTTAATGGTTAGATTAAATCTAACGCAAGGTTATAGGAATTTCGACATACCTAGGAAAACAAGGATCAATTTCGGGATTTGTTGGTGTCCCAATCGGCAACAAGGTAAGTTTAAGAATACTAATCCTACTAGGATTTGGATTTATGGCCGAATGGCTTTTTATTAAAATAGTAAGTGAATAATCAAATGTAGGGATTAAGGATCTAAGCGGTAGATCAGATTTTGAGATCTCAAGAAATTTGCTAAGCGAATCAGGTGTGTACCCCACACTAATTTTTAATAAGATTTATGGTAATATGTAATATATGCATGTTTATAAGAACGAGAATATGGTTAAGGTACTGTTATGGTACAGAGTACTCCGTTACATTTCCTACTCCTACTAGGATTATGAAATATGTTATATTTAACATGTGAAAAGTGATAAGAATGTGAACTTAAGTATAATATGAATGTTATGAATATTATGGGGCATTCGGGTTATATGAAAAAGGGGAAGTGAATGTGATGACTTCGGTCACACTATCTGAATGTGGTGACTTCGGTCACATTATCTGAATGTGGTAACTTCGGTTACATTATCTGAATGTGGTGTCTCTTGACACAACTATATTATCTGGTGGCTATGCCACAAATATTACATGGGCGATGAACAGGTCGACTGCAGCGACTGCCTTCGATGGTGTGTAGCGGATGGAGGGTTGACTTAGTAGTCCCCACGGTGTGCTGGTTGGTACGGGGATGTGTAGCGATGGCATCTAGGTTTGGGGACGGGTTGCATCATTAATTTATTTGTTTATGAATATGCATGTGAAATGATAAGGAATGCCTGATCTGTTAAATTTTAGTGTTGTGTACACATTGAGTCTGTTGACTCACCCCATTGTGGGAACATTTTTCAGGTGACGAACAGTAATGGACGGGGTCGGCAGGAGCTTAGTGGTGGCCATGCTCATCAGGAATTCGTTTTATGTGGACTATTTATTTTAAGTACTTGAATTTAATTTGGGTTTTATTCTGATGTAATAAGGCTATAGTTGAACTATTTTACAATTATTTTTATTTATTATGTTTACAAATTTTTATCAATTAAAGTTTAAGTAAATTTCTTTTAAAATAAACCCTAAATGTTTTGTCACCTTAAATAAATGGATTTCAATGTAAGATAAATTGGTTTTCAACATAAGCCCAACCCAAACAATATTTTTATAAAATCACACAAGTTTTCCCTAAGTAACAAAAGAATTTTGAACGGGTTTACTTGAGGAACATACCAAATCTGGTCAAAGCTCGTGGGTCGGGTTTGGGGTGTTTCAGACCTGGTTTGTGGCGTTACACAAATGGTTCATGATTAAGCCTAAATTTGATAGTAGGTGTAACATCCTGAATTAGGGGTGTTTGAAAATTTAATTATTTGTTTCCATGTGTGTGTGTGCTTGAAGAAATAAATATTATGATTTATTTGGCATGTTCTAAGGTCCAGAATTAAACCCGAGCTAGGCCTGACTTAGTGTTAAAATTTTTTTTTAGTACCTAAAAGGGGGGAGCTAGGTGAGATAGGGCTTAAATAAAATTGTGGGCGAAATATGAAAAAGAATGGGCTTGGTACAATTGGCTTGGTCCGCCTAAGGGTGTTGCAAGGGAGGTCTTGGGTTCGATTCTTAAAAGTTACAAGGGGAAAATGTTTTTTTCTCTTTTGTGTCTTTGAGGCGTTAAAGTGAAGAGGGCTTTAAAGAAATTTCGGACAAGGTTTGAGCATGAAAGTCCAGGTGGTTGGGGTGGCTTGGGGCGCCACTTAAGAGTTTAGAAGTGGCAGGTCTCGGGTTCGAGACATAAGGGACGCAAGGAGCATTTTATTTTGGGCTTTTTGCGTTAAAAGAAAGAGGGCCAGTAAGAAGGCCTTATAATTAAATGGTGGGGTTATTTGACATGAAAGTCAATCGGGAAAAATGGCATGGGGCGTTGGAAGAGAGGGCTGCGGCAATAGGTCCTGGGGTCGAACCAAAGAAGCAGCAGTGGGGTTTTTATTTTGGACGTCCTGAAGAGGGGGTCATGGCCTGCACGTGGGACCTAATTTGATAACAATGGACCTTGTTGTTATTCGGCTGAAGGAGTGGGGTTTTTATTATTTTTTTATTTTTATCTTTATTTATTAAAGAGGTGATAAGGGAGAGCTATTTTTGGCTCATATTCGGCTGGAAGTGGGGGAGTTATTAGTGGTTTATTTACTTTTGAATTCTTGGTAGATAAATCATGTATTATCTTTGATAATTAAAAACTGAAATTATCAGCAAAAAGGGGGGAGAAGTTGGCCGAATGGAGGACTCATTAAGGCCATCCCCATTCAGTTTTTTATAGCAAGAAGTGCCCAAAAAATTTCCAGCAAATTCTTTTCTTCTTTTCCTCTTCATTGTGCTGCCGGATTCTCTCTTGTCTTTTAGCTAAAATTTTTTTTCAAAACTTCCAGCTTCTCTTGCTTCCTTTCTAGCCGAATCTACCTCTTTTCTTGAGTAGAAAATTCTAGCCCTTCCAATTGTGCTTAGGCCGAATCTCCCTTGAGGAAAAGGCTGCTGCCGATTTTCAATAAGTGTGGTAAGGGGTAATCCTCTCCTTTAAAATTAAAGTTATGGCCTATGATTCTTACTAATACGATTAAAGCGATTGTAGGGAAGCCATAACCATTAGGGAAAGCTTTCGGGATTTATTCCCCTAAGATAAGTGGTGGGAAGTGAAACGGATGTACATATCGTAAGGTGGTTAGTGTTCAAAGGACGTGTAAGGTCAAGATCTAGCGTTGTAGATCGGAGTTTCGATATCTAGGAATTACGATAGTAACAGGTGTGTAAGAACTCACTACACACTTTATTAATTTACATGATTATTGTTGTTGTTGTTATTCACCTTTTGGTAGTGTTTTGCTTATGGCTAAGCATGGATTCCAGGTAAGTCCCCTAACTTGTGATTGTTGATATATGATTTGCATGCCATCACATGATGTTAAATATTACGCCATGACATATGATAATTGATATATAAGCATGTGATGGTGGGATTGATGAGAGGAGGGGGATAATTTTATGGACTGTCGCCAGTGGTTTTGACCACAAGATGGGTTGGTCCCATCAGACTATTTGTGACCTATGGTCATCAGTGGTTTTGACCACAACGATTTATTATTTGCGACTAAGTCCCGGTGGTTTGGTACCACCATGGGTTTTGACCACATTTGATATATTGTGACCTATGGTCATCGGTGGTTTTGACCACACGATGGGTTGGCCCCATCATTTAAATTGTGACTCTAAGTCATCAGTGGTTTTGACCACACGGGGTAGGAAAGGAGTATGGATGGCTAGTTGGGTTGCATGAGCATGTTTATTAATGAATTGTGTATGAGATGTATTTTCCGGGTGGGGGATTTACACACTGAGTCTTGGTGACTCACCCCTTCCCTTAACATTTTGCAGATGAGTAGATCGCGGAGATGGAGCCGGATGGACTCGAGGTGGCCATGCAGTGGAATTTTAATTAGATGAACTTGGATTTTGTTTTATTTTATTTTAATGTTGGTTTTATTTTAATTAAGTTGTAACAAGGCCTCCTAGATATATTTTTATTATTCTATGTCTTGGATTAATTTGTTTAAACTATTTCTTAACATTAAATTAAGTACACATGTTTTCTAAAATTTAATCGCAAAATGTTTTATCGTGCCATCGGGCACACCTGAATCGGTAACAATCTGACTTAATTAATTTTTTTTTTAAATAAACCTAAGTATGTTTTTTTTATGCACCTCAAGTGTTTTAAATCGGACATTATCTTCTATCAAAAAGTTAATTCGGCTTAAAGGGATTTTCAAAAATACTTTCTCTGTAGCACACCAAATTCGGTGGTAGTATTTGGGCCGGGTTTGGGGTGTTACAAATTGGTATCAGAGCCCAGTTCAAAGCTCGGCTGTGGGGCCCCAAGGCCCAAAATGTTTTGGTAGGCCTTTTTAAAAAATAGTTTTGGTTTTAGACAGCATGGCAGCGAGTCTCCGGCACCAATCCGCCCAGGTAAGTACTTCTACACTTCTGTGTGAATTAATTATTTATAGAAGGGTAGGTATGGAACGTAGATAGTATGATAGGTGTTTAAACTTTAGGACTAGTTTACCCCAACAAAAATACATAAGACTTTAAAAGCCTAATTAAACAAACCTACGACCAAGTCGCCGAGTTAGGGTGTGGTAACCCTGGTGTGCATGTCTAGGATTGGATCCGGAAGAGCTTGGTACTTAAGCAGTCCTCGTGACTCACCTCCTCTTCGCGGGATTCCTACCTGGTGCGTAGCTTTGGTTCACCCTGACCAAGAGGGCTCGGTGATATGCTAAACATAATGACTAAAACCCGAAAGGGAACTAGCCATGTTTTTTTTTTTTTGAAAAAGAAGAAAACAACAAAACCCTAGTTTTTCAAAATTTTTAAAATTACTCTTTTAAATTTGAGAAAAACCATCTTTACAACGTTTTTCGAAAAATTTTGTGGAAATTACAAAAATGCCCTTAGGGGGTAAAATTGCCAAAACGCCCTTGGTTCATAAAATATCAACTCAATGGTTTTGTCCAAAAATTTCATTATTTTATACAAACATTCAAAACTCTAATTTTCAAAATTATCAAAAATATCTCGACTTTGGAAAATTACGAAAACGCCCTCAACTTGCAAAATTACCAAAACGACCCTGATTTCTAAAATTTTTGCAACAGCATCGTTTTAAAAAGGGAAACTCTCAAAAAGGAACCCTCAGAGTTTTACAACTGTTAAAATATCCCTAATTTACTAAATTTACAAAATTACCCCTGATTGACAAAATTACCAAAATACCCCTGGTTTCCCAAAATTTTGCCGTACCTTTAATTTGGCAAATTTTCAGAATTACCCTCCAGTTTTGGGAATTTTAAAATGTCTTGATTCATTAAAAGCTCTCAAAATTTCTTTTATTACAAAGATACCCCTATAGGAAAAAGACGAAAATACCCCTGGGATAGTAACAGAACAGAAATGTCCAAAGAGTGAATGTGTATGGGAGATACTATGGAATGGATGTGCTTTTCTGTGAATTAGGATAGAAAATTTGAAACTTTGAATGATCGAAAGAATCCCTATTAAACTCTCTTCATAAAATTTATTCGCGGATAACCAAGTGAAATACTAATGCATAAAATTCTTAATCAGATAAACGCAATCGTTAGAATGAGTTCAAGAGGTCGTGGACGTCCCGCCGCGTGGCCGTGGTAGGGTAGGGATGACCTTGTCGAGCCAGCAAAGGTCCGGTCACGGATCGGAAATAAGATGCCTGATCTGCCCACGGCGAAACCAATTTCAAGATCGACGGGTGGTAATGATGTCGTATCTCAAGTCAGACATTACGGGTATTGGAACGAGTAGCTGAGGCTGGCGCGGGTGCAGGAAACCGTAAATCTGTTGTTGAACGACTCTGGGCTAACGGAGCAGAAGTATTTAGGGGAGTTTCCAGAGTGGCACCTAGTGCGCGGGAGTACTGGTTGGAAGCAACTGAAAGGATCATGGATGACATAGATTTTACAGATGAGGAGAAATTAAAGGGTATAATTTCTTTGCTTCGGGATGAGTCATATCAGTGGTGGCTCACTGTAAGGGATGGAACGGTGGCAGAAAACCTCACCTGGGAATTTTTCAAAGATGCCTATCAAAAGAAGTATATCGGAACTAGCTACGTAGATGCACAGCGGAAGGCTTTCTTGAACCTGGTTCAAGGCAATAAGACAGTGGCGGAGTATGAGGCCGAATTCCTCCGGTTGAGTAGGTATGCTCGTGGTATTGCGGGTACCGAGCATGAACGCTGTGTCAGATTCGAGGATGGGCTAAGAGATGAGCTGAGGATGATGATAGCTCCACAACAAGAACGGGAGTTCGCTGTTCTAGTAGAGAAATCAAAGGTTGCTGAAGAGGTAAGACAAATCATTAGGCGGAATCGACAAGAGTAAGGATAAAAGGAATTTTGGGTCTTCGTGGTCCACCGAGGGTTTCTGAGTAAGAGGGCTAGATTTGGAGAATCAGAAAGAGCCGCAAGGCCTACTCAGTGGCCACCTCAGTGTGGTAGGTGCGGGAAATCCCACTCGGGGGAGTGTTGGAGTGGTAATCGAGGGTGCTTTGAGTGTGGATCAATGGGGCACCGGGTAAGAGATTGTCCGCGGAAGTTGGCTAGGACTCAAGCTGAGGATCAAGGACGTGGTCAATTCAGGAGGGATGGCCAGCAACCACAGAGGGGTCGATGTGCAGCTAGAGGTAATGATAATGGTAATGGGCGTGGCCGAGGTGCTGAAGGTACAGAGGCGAGGCAACCAAGGTTGGTTTATGCAGTTGGCCGTCGCGAGGAGGAAGATGTGCCAGATATGACAACGGGTAAGTTTCTTGTTTCCGAAATACCCTCAATTTTCTTGGTTGTGGTTACGTTAGTTCATTCTTATGTTGCTAGTAAAGTGTATGAAACTTGGATTATGAACGTAGGGAATGTTTCTAGGAAGTATGATAGTTCTTTAAGATCAGAGTGTGCAGCAGTAGTGTAGTGTGATGAGGTAAGGATGCACGATTGGACGATAGTAAGTAATTTCGAGGACGAAATTATTTTAAGGGGGTAGAATTGTAACATCCTGAATTAGGGGTGTTTGAAAATTTAATTATTTGTTTCCATGTGTGTGTGTGCCTGAAGAAATAAATATTATAATTTATTTGGCATGTTCTAAGGTCCAGAATTAAACCCGAGCTAGGCCTGACTTAGTGTTAAAATTTTTTTTTTAGTACCTAAAAGGGGGAAGCTAGGTGAGATAGGGCTTAAATAAAATTTTGGGCAAAATATGAAAAAGAATGGGCTTGGTACAATTGGCTTGGTGCGCCTAAGGGTGTTGCAAGGGAGGTCTTGGGTTCGATTCTTAAAAGTTACAAGGGGAAAATGTTTTTTTCTCTTTTGGGTCTTTGGGGCGTTAAAGTGAAGAAGGCTTTAAAGAAATTTCGGGCAAGGTTTGAGCATGAAAGTCCAGGTGGTTGGAGTGGCTTGGGCGCCACTTAGAGAGTTTAGAAGTGGCGTGTCTCGGGTTCGAGACATAAGGGACGCAAGAAGCATTTTATTTTGGGCTTTTTGCGTTAAAAGAAAGAGGGCCAGGAAGAAGGCCTTATAATTAAATGGTGGGGTTATTTGACATGAAAGTCAATCGGGAAAAATGTCATGGGGCGTTGGAAGAGAGGGCTGCGGCAGTAGGTCCTGGGTTCGAACCAAAGAAGCAGCAGTGGGGTTTTTATTTTTGACGTCCTGAAGAGGGGGTCATGGCCTGCACGTGGGACCTAATTTGATAACAATGGACCTTGTTGTTATTCGGCTGAAGGAGTGGGGTTTTTATTTTTTTATTTTTATCTTTATTTATTAAAGAGGTGATAAGGGAGAGTTATTTTTGGCTCATATTCGGCTGGAAGTGGGGGAGTTATTAGTGGTTTATTTGCTTTTGAATTCTTGGGAGATAAATCATGCATTATCTTTGATAATTAAAAACTGAAATTATCAGCAAAAGGGGGGGGAGAAGTTGGCCGAATGGAGGACTCATTAAGGCCATCCCCATTCAGTTTTGTATAGCAAGAAGTGCCCAAAAAAATTCCAGCAAATTCTTTTCTTCTTTTCCTCTTCATTGTGCTGCCGGATTCTCCCTTGTCTTTTAGCTAATTTTTTTTTTTTAAAAACTTCCAGCTTCTCTTGCTTCCTTTCTAGCCGAATCTACCTCCTTTCTTGAGTAGAGAATTCCAGCCCTTCCAATTGTGCTTAGGCCGAATCTCCCTTGAGGAAAAGGGTGCTGCCGATTGTCAATAAGTGTGGTAAGGGGTAATCCTCTCCTTTAAAATTAAAGTTATGGCCTATGATTCTTACTAATACGATTAAAGCGATTGTAGGGAAGCCATAACCATTAAGGAAAGCTTTCGGGATTTATTCCCCTAAGATAAGTGGTGGGAAGTGAAACGGATGTACATATCGTAAGGTGGCTAGTGTTCAAAGGACGTGTAAGGTCAAGATCTAACGTTGTAGATCGGAGTTTTGAGATCTAGGAATTACGATAGTAACAGGTGTGTAAGAACTCACTACACACTTTATTAATTTACATGATTATTGTTGTTGTTGTTATTCACCTTTTGGTAGTGTTTTGCTTATGGCTAAGCATGGATTCCGGGTAAGTCCCCTAACTTGTGATTGTTGATATATGATTTGCATGCCATCACATGATGTTAAATATTACGCCATGACATATGATAATTGATATATAAGCATGTGATGGTGGGATTGATGAGAGGAGGGGGATAATTTTATGGACTATCGCCAGTGGTTTTGACCACAAGATGGGTTGGCCCCATCAGACTATTTGTGACCTATGGTCATCAGTGGTTTTGACCACAACGATTGATTATTTGTGACTAAGTCCTAGTGGTTTGGTACCACCAGTGGTTTTGACCACATTTGATATATTGTGACCTATGGTCATCAGTGGTTTTGACCGCACGATGGTTTGGCCCCATCATTTAAATTGTGACTCTAAGTCATCAGTGGTTTTGACCACACGGGGTAGGAAAGGAGTATGGATGGCTAGTTGGGTTGCTTGAGCATGTTTATTAATGAATTGTGTATGAGATGTATTTTCCGGGTGGGGGATTTACACATTGAGTCTTGGTGACTCACCCCTTCCCTTAACATTTTGCAGATGAGTAGATCGCGGAGATGGAGCCGGATGGACTCGAGGTGGCCATGCAGTGGAAATTTAATTAGATGAACTTGGATTTTGTTTTATTTTATTTTAATGTTGGTTTTATTTTAATTAAGTTGTAACAAGGCCTCCTAGATATATTTTTATTATTCTATGTCTTGGATTAATTTGTTTAAATTATTTCTTAACATAAATTAAGTACATATGTTTTCTAAAATTTAATCGCAAAATGTTTTATCGTGCCATTGGGCACACCTGAATCGGTAACAATCTGACTTAATGAATATTTTTTTTTTAAATAAACCTAAGTATGTTTTTTTTATGCACCTCAAGTGTTTTAAATCGGACATTATCTTCTATCAAAAAGTTAATTCGGCTTAAAGGGATTTTCAAAAATACTTTCTCTGTAGCACACTAAATTCGGTCGTAGTATTTGGGCCGAGTTTGGGGTGTTACAGTAGGAAATTGTTCTCCTATATCATTAGTAAAAACATAGGTTTGTAAATAATATTTTGAAAAAGTTTCTAAAAATTGAGCTTGCTGGTTGCAAATAGCTCTATCTATTTTTGAAAATATATCCGGTGGTAGAATTTGTCTACATTTGTTATATAGACATATTCTAAACATTTTATTAATAATAGAACTGTTTGTTCCCTTATTAATAAAATATCAAGAAGATTATTTATCTCCTTAATATATGTATATTCGATCGATTTTCATCCCAATCTCATATAAAATGTATTTATGTAATAAATCATGAGCTTCTTTTTCCTTAGTTGTTTTTTCAACTAAGTATTCTGAAAACTGTGTAAGAGCTCTTCTAAAGTTTGCTCTTTGATCAGTAATATGGGTTTTCCATATTTTGTTTATAAAATTATAATATTCTAAAGGTAAACCTGGATTATAAAAATCCTTTATTTCAGAAAATTCAGAATTTTGTTGTTTTTTCAACAAATTCTCGATTTCTTTTATAATTTTAGCATAACTTTTTTGATATACTGAATATGGATCTTAAGACCATTCATAATAACTCACCTGGGTTGGTGATTGTGTTCCAAATGGTTGGTTTACCATAGGATATGGTACATAATATCCTTGATTAGGATAAAATGGTACTTGTGCAGAAATAAATCCTTGTTTAGGACTCATTGTTTTTCCCTTGTTGGGTTTTTTTTGTGGACAGTTGTCCATTCTCCAACTATTTCTAGAGGTTTTTTACCTCTATCCATAAGGCTTGCTAAGAAAATCAACAATCATATTATTAGCACCTTTAATATAAATAACTTCAAAATTAAATTGGCATAATTCATTATACCATCTAATTCTTCGAGGTATAGTTTCTAAACTTTTGTTAGTAAGAAATTGTTTAACTGCTTGATTATCAGTTTTTATAATAAAATGTTCAGGAGCTAAATATATTAGGAATTTTTTATTCCTTTTTTTATTGCTAATAACTCTTTTTCATATATTGCATAATTTATTTCATTTGGTTTAAATTTTCCCGAATTATATCTATAAATTAATTCTTCATTAGTTATTGTTTTAGCTTTTAATACACATCCCCAATTTTTTTTTGAGGCATCTGTTTCTAGAATTAATTTATCTCCTTGTTTAGGTAAATAAACCTTAGGAATATAATTTATTTCAGATTTTATGTGTTTTATAATATCTGAATCTTTTTTAGACCATTCAAAGGGTTTGTCCTTTTTTAGTTTTTCATATAACTCATCTAATTTTTTAGATAAGTTAGGAAAGAAATTTCTTCCATAATTAACAATTCCTAAAAATTGTTGAAGTTGTTCTTATCAACAATATTTTCGGGAAATTCTTTTATTTTTACAATAATATGATTTTGGAGTTTAAGACCATCAGCAGATAATATTAATCCTAAGAATTCTATTTCAATTTTTTCTATTTCAATTTTCTTAGGACTTAATATAATTCAATGTTTTATAAATTCTCTAGATATAATATTTAAATGTTTTCTGTTATTTTCTAATGTATCAGAGAATATTAAAATATCATCTATATAAACAACACAAATTTTTTTATATTTTTTAAATATAGAGTCCATCCATCTTTGGAAGACTTGTGGTGCATTACATAATCTAAATGGCATTACTCTCCATTGGTAATGTCCATTAGGTGCACTAAAAGTCATTAATGGTCCGGATTCTTCACATAACATGATTTGCCGTGGCCGATTTTGCAATCAAACTTACTAAAATATTTTGCTTGTTTAGCTTGATTAATTAACACTTCCTTTCTTGGAATAAAATACCCATCAAAAATAGTATTCTGATTTAATCTTTTATAGTTAATAACCATCCTAGCTTTTCCTCTTTTTGTTTCTGCATGGTTTCTTACCGTAAAAGCAGGACTAGAATGTGGACTAATAGTTTCTTCTATTAATCCTTTTTCTAATAATTCTTTTATCTGTATTTCAAATTCATCTATATCTTGTTTAGTATAGATTATAGGTTTTACTCTAATAATTATATTAGGATTTTCTAATTTAATAGTACAATATCTAGGACTATTTTTCCATAATTTTAATGGTTCTTCACTAAAATTATTTTCTAATATTTTAAACAACCAATGATTTGTTTCAAGTTGTTTAATCTGTTCTTTCCTAGGTGGTGTAAAATCTTGATCACAAATAAATTTGTGATTTTCAACTAAGGGTATTTCTACTGAAGTTTTTTCAATAGTTAATATAACAAAATTTTTATCAATAGAAAATGGTAAATGCTGATATATAAAATTATTACCTAATAATATATCTCCATGCATTTCATGGAAACATAATATTTTAGGAATCACAAATCTTACATTGTTTATGTAGATCGGTATATTTTTTGCTTTAAAAAGAATTAAAAGCTCTTATTGGATTTCTCATAAGTTCCCATTTTTCTGATGGAATAGCATTTTCTCTACAGCTACTAGTTGTAGCTCCTGTATCTAGTAAAGCATTTAAAGAATATGAATTATATTCTCTAAACTGGAATGTAATTTCAATGTAAGTATAATATTTCCTGGGTTGAAAATGTGAAAATGTAATAATATCCTTTTTTCCAAGTTTCATTTGTTGAATTATTGGTTTTTCTTTGACTTTTGTATCTTTAGATATTTTATCTAATTTGTTAGTATAATGTACCGGTTTTAATTCTATAGGTAAATATTGGTTTTTCCAATATTCTATATTTTTATTATAAGGATCTTTTTTATCAATTTCCCTAGGTTTCGATATTTCATAATCATATGGATCTGCTTGTTCAGTATCCATGGGTTCAGGAATTTCTATATTTTTATCCTCTTTTGTTGAAGTGTTTTCTTCATCAGAATTATGACTAGTAACATTAATATATACATCAGAATTATCAGAATTACTACTACCTTTATTAGAACTATTATTATTATCGGTAGTATCATAATTTAACATATAGTGATAATTATATTTTTTAAATAAGTCTTTATGTTTTTCATAAAGTTCTTCTATTAATTTTAAATATTCTACTTGCTCATATTTATCTTCTTGAAACACCCCAAACCCGGCCTACGAGCTTTGACCAGATTTGGTATGTTCCTCAAGTAAACCGGTTCAAAGTTCTTTTGTTACTTTGGGAAAATAGTGTGTTTTGAAAGAAATATTATTTTGGGTTGGGCTCGAGTAGAAAACAAAATCGTTTTATAATGAAACCCTTTTAAATTTTAGGTGATAAAACATATAGAATACCTTTAAAGTAAATTATTTAATCTTTAACTTAATAAAAATTTCGTAACATAATAAATAAAAACAGAAATAAAATAGTGCACTATGGCCTTATGGCCTTATTACATCAAGTAAATTCAAATAATTCGGAGTACTTAAAAATTAATAGTCCATAAAAATAAAAACTTCATGTTGAGCATGGCCACCACAAAGTCCTGCCGTCCCGGTCCATTACTGCTCATCACCACAAACATGGTCCCACAACGGGTGAGTCAAATGACTCAATGTGTACACGACACTAAATCATAATAGAATTAGGCATACAAGAGTTACACATTCAAAACATAGAATACAAGTTATGATGCATTCCCAAACCCAAACCTAATTGTCCATCCGCTACACACCCTCGTACCTGCCAGTCACACCGTGGGGACTACTAAGTCAACCCTCCTTCCGCTACACACCAAATTGCAGCCTTAGGTCACCGCATTCGTGGTCTTAGGTCACCACGCTCAGACATCGTGGTCTTAGGTCACCACTTTCAGATTATCGTGGTCTTAGGTCACCACTTTCAGATATCACGGTCTTAGTTCACCGTGTTCGTGGTCTTAGGTCACCACATTCACTTCCCCTTTCAAACAAACCCATATGCCCCATATAATAATAATATGCATAAATATGCCAGAGTTCACATTCTTATCATATTCTCATGTTACTAATAACATTTTTCATATTCCTAGTAGGAGTAGGAAACGTACCTGCGTACTTTGTACCATAACATGGTACCTTAGCCACATTCTTACACTTTCATATTAACACATATATCAAATTTAAGCCATAAATCTATTAAGATTAGTGTAGGGTACATATCTAATTCGCTTAAAATTTCCTTGAGATCCCGAAAAGCTTGATCTAATGCTTAGATCCTTAATCCCTACATTGATTTATCACTTATTACCTTAATAAAAAGCCATTCGGCCAAGATTCCAAATCCTAGTAGGATTAGTATTCTTACCTTGTTGCCGATTGGAACACCAACAAATCCCAAAACTGTTCCTTGTTTCCCTAGGAATGTCAAAATCCCTAAAACCTTACGTTAGACTTAATCTTAATCATCAAAACATAAATCAAGGCCTTTGGCCGAATATTCACATGTCTTACCTTAATTTTAGAATCCCGAATACTCCTCCTTTTAGTCGACTGCTCTGATAATCCCGAAAGATCCTTCCATATTCGGCAACCATAATATGTATGGGGTTAGATTATCTCTGGCTAATCTAAAAGAAAAGAATGGAAATCAAACTTGTTCTTACCTTTGAAGAAATCAACAAAGACTATGCTTGAAGCCCTTCCAAGATTCTGCTTTTGAATGGATTGGTAAGAAGAAATAGGAAGAAAAGAAAACTTGAGAATTTTGACAATGGTGGACTATAGATTCGGCTTGACAAAAGAAAAAGAGAAGAGAAGAGAAGAGAAGAGAGCACTCGAAATTCTACAGAGAGAGAGAGGAGGAAGAAAAATTGATGAGTAGCCCTATTTTCTTCCTTTTTTATAGCCAAACTACTACTCGTAATCCTTTACTTGGCCACCACTCTTCTTTATTGATAAGTTTATCTCCTTAATTTAAAATAATTAGAGAATAATCCTTTATTATCTCTTCAAAAATAATCCAAATTAAATCCCTTATTTATCACCTTATTAATCGAATATTTATGAAAATAAAACTCCTCCTTTCTAGAAGGCTTGTGCCGTCCACCACAGCTTCGGGAAGCAAAAAATAAAACTTCCTTTATTTGCTTCCCAAGTGACTCGAACTCAGTCCAAGACCTTGCATGTGGCGCCATTTCCAGAGGCCCTAAGTGGCATCTTCAGCCACTTTTCCAAGCCTGCTTTGTGTCAAATTTCACCAACTTTTTCTTTTAAGGCCACCTTGCCTTAATTTCCTCTTTTAAACTTTAAAACTCGACATTTCTAAGTCATTTCTAAGTTTCCAAAATTTTCGTTCGCTCAGAAACTTGACATTTCCTTACATTTTCAAGTTTTCTAAATGTTCACTTTCCTCTTTTGAATCATTTCCTTACATTTCCAAGTTTCCAGAAATGTTCACTTTCCTCTTTTGAATCATTTCTAAATCATGTCCATACATTTTCAGTTTCCAAAATGTTCATTTCAGATCATTTCCATACATTTTCAGTGTTTCCAAAAATATTCAAAATTTATTCTTAGTACATAAAACATGTCACTTCGTACAATTAAACCGAAAATGCATAGGCCCTTTCCAGGATGTTACACTTCTGTTTTAGAAAATTGGTTTTTCCAATGTTCTATTAAAGTTTTATAAGAGTCAAAATCATATTTTTCTTGTTTTTTAATTTTTTCTCTTTTTTTCTTTTCTTTTTTCTTTTTTATTATAGATTGAAGATTCATCCGAAGACTCATCTTCATCTGATAAAGCTAAAATAACATTACTATTACCATAATATAAAGGTCCTAAATCTAAGTCCGATTCTATATTATTATTATTATTATTAACTTGATCTAATTTATTATTAACATCATATAATAATTCTTTAGACTTGTTATTCAAATCTAAATCTGTTACTACTCCCATATTATCTACTTTTTCTTCTACTTTACTAACCTTCGTATATAGTTTATTAAAATATATAGATGTCATATCTATTAAAATACTGATACCTTTACTAAGAGCCGAAACATTATTTTCATTCTTAGAGTCTATATGCATAGTATGATTACAAGTTTTATCTTTATACATACAATCCATTTCTTCCATGTTTTTATCTCTGGTACCTAAAACCTTCTATGTCTTTAACGTCTTCACACAACGCCTACAACGTCCCACTCGGACTCAACGGCAAAAAGAAGACAGAACAATAGATATATGGGTTTTGAGATAAACAACAACGAAATAAACGGAATTGAAGATAAAAGATAGAAACTTACAAAGATAACTACGATATTAGAAATCCAGAAATCGTTACTCCGGGGCTCCTCTGATACCAATTACAGGGGGAGGGATATATGCACAAGCGGAAGGATATTATTAATATCGTAGATTTTATTTAACAAGAGAAGATAGTAGAATAAAATAAAATAGATCGTTTACAAGGGTTTTCTAAAGAAAGCAAGTATACAAGAGAGTTTGTATATTGCCAATTTCTATGGAAAGTGATTTTTCTAACCCAAGCAAGATCGTAAATTTTTCTAACCCAAGCAAGATGCCTTGTTTAGGCTACAACAATTCCTATTTATAGTGTAAATTCTAAACTCTAATTAATTTACAATTGAAGTCCGCACAGTATCCTGATAAGGATGACTTTATTATCGGCTCGATAGTTGCTTCCACGTAGCCTTCTAAATCTGACAAAATTAATGTAGTTGTGTCTACATTCTTCTTGCAATAATTACTGCTTGCATCATTGATGACTTCTTACATCATTGCTTGCATCATCTTCTATTTATGGATATGGATGGTGATGGATTGTCACATCCAATAATTAAATATCTCCTTTTTTGGATTTGTCTTTATCCTTCTTGGATATTTCTTAGATTCATCTCCTCGATTTCATCAAGGTGTGATGACTCTAGTGAATGAACTGGTGTATTCCAGCTTTCCCATGTGTCTTTGATCTCCGTTGCTAATGGATAATCATCAATCTCCATATCAGCTATTTTTTGTAATAACTAAAATGCTTCTCTATTTCTATCTTACTGGGTTCTTCCAGTGTCATATGCCAAAATTCTTTTTCCATCGGTCCAGAACAAATAAGTTTCTTGGTGAAGAAGACGTTCGGCCATGGTTATCATATCAATTTCGGCTTGGATTTGATAATTGGTAAAATTATTATAACAATTGTCAATGGCTTTTGACAAATTTTGTTGGTCTTATTCTACTGCTGAAAGGGCTTTTCCCGAAAACAAAGTATGAATATTCCAAATTTGATATGGCTGATAAAATTTTTCTTTTTCAGCAATACCAATAAGACTACATATTTCTATATGAAAATAATAGACAAAATCATCTAAATCAACAAATTTTGTTAATCTAGATTTTACTATAGCAGGAAAATCTTTTAATAAATGAAAAGAAAGATTTTGGACTGTTATTTCTTTAACAAATCCCCATTCAATACTTGTTATATCAAATGGTTCATGATTAAGCCTAAATTTGATAGTAGGAAATTGTTCTCCTAAATCATTAGTAAAAACTTAGGCTTGTAAATAATATTTTGAAAAAGTTTCTGAAAATTGAGCTTGCTGGTTGCAAATAGCTCTATCTATTGTTGAAAATATATCCGGTGGTAGAATTTGTCTACATTTGTTATATAGACATATTCTAAACATTTTATTAATAATAGGACTGTTTGTTCCCTTATTAATAAAATATCAAGAAGATTATTTATCTCCTTAATATCTGTATATTCGACTAGGATTTCATCCCAATCTCTGTATAAAACAGATTTAAGTAATAAATCATGAGCTTCTTTTTCCTTAGTTGTTATTTCAACTAAGAATTACAAACTGTAAGAGCTCTTCTAAAGTTTGCTCTTTGATCAGTAATATGGGTTTTCCATATTTTGTTTATAAAATTATAATATTCTAAAGGTAAACCTGGATTATAAAAATCCTTTATTTCAGAAAATTCAGAATTTTGTTGTTTTTTCAACAAATTCTCGGTTTCTTTTATAATTTCAGCATAACTTTTTTGATATACTGAATATGGATCTTGAAACCATTCATAATAACCCATCTTGCATCAAGACAGCATCGATACCAATACCTGAAGCATCACACTCAATCTCGAATGTTTTGTTAAAGTTAGGAAAAGATAACAATGGGGCATTAGTTAAACATTCTTTAATCTTATTAAAAGCAAACTCTTGATCATCAGTCCACACAAAAGGAGAATTTTTCTTGATTGTACCTGTCAAGGGGTCGGCTAAGGGGCTAAAATTAGGTACAAACCTTTGGTAGAAGCTTGCTAACCCATGAAAACTCTTCACTTTGCTGATGCTATGTAATATCCTTGATTTATGGCTTATGCATTTTCACTTAAATAAATGTGAAAGCATGTGTAGGTGTATGAGAATGTGTTTTATAAACTTTGGGGAACTCTAGAATGTAGATAAATGCCTTAGAAATTATTAGATTTTAAATCTAGAAAAGGAAGCTAGGCAGAGTGGCCTTAAGAGAAAATGTAGGGGAGATATGACACACAAATGGGCTTGGTAAAGTGGCTTGAAGGCGCCACTTAAGGCCTCTGGAAATGACACCACAAGCAGGTGTAGATGGGCGAGGGTTCGAGTCACAAAGGAGGCAAATAAGAGCTTTTATTTTTGCAGCTAAGATGTACAGAGATGGATGGCATAGGGACACTAAAGGGATAAGTTTAGTCCTTTTTAAAGTTCGGCTAGATAAAGGATAAATGATGGATTAATTTTATTAATTTGAATAAGGTGATAAGGAGGAAATTTAGGGATTGACTGAAGCGCCAGTTCTGATTCAGCCTGAGGCACGAAAGGATTTCGTGGTGTACTGTGATGCTTCTCATACAGGATTGGGATGCGTATTGATATAGGATGGGAAAGTAGTTGCTTATGCGTCTCGACAATTAAGGCCGCACGAGGTTAACTACCCGACGCATGACCCAGAATTAGCGGCAGTGGCCTTTTCTCTTAAGGTATGGAGGCATTATCTTTATGGAGAAAAGTCGGTGATCTGCACAGACCACAAAAGTCTCAGGTACCTGTTGACCCAGAAGGAGTTGAACTTGAGACAGCGAAGGTGGGTGGAGTTATTAAAGGATTACGATTGTTCCATAGAGTATCACCCGGGCAAGGCGAATGTAGTGGCAGATGCCCTAAGTCAGAAGGTAGTGTCAGATCTGAAGGCGATGTTCGCACATTTGAGCTTGTATGATGATGGAAGTCTACTAGCAGAGTTGCAAGTGAAGCCGACATGGTTGAATGAAGTGAAAGAGGGTCAGTTGTTGGATGAAGATTTAAGTACTAAGTTACAGCAAGTGCAGAATGGGGAGTTAGCGGATTATGGTATTAATGATGAGGGAGTACTGTGTTTCAAAGGTAAGGTCTGTATTCCTAAGAACAAAGAGTTAAGGCAGAAGATTCTTCAGGAATCGCATAGTAGCCCTTATGCTATGCATCCTGGAGGTACCAAGTTGTATAGGGATTTAAGGGAACAGTTTTGGTGGCCTGGTCTTAAGTGGGAAGTTACAGAATTTGTCGGCAAGTGCTTAACGTGTCAGCAAGTCAAGGCTGAACATCAAGTTCCATCAAGATTGCTTCAGCCAATCAAGATTCCGCAGTGGAAGTGGGAGAGAATCACCATGGACTTCGTTAGTGGGCTTCCCCTTACGCCTACTAAGAAGGACTTGGTATGGGTGATAGTGGATCGATTGACAAAGTCCGCGCATTTCTTGCCAGTACGAGTTGACTATTCTTTGCAGAAGTTGGCGAAATTGTATGTGGCGAAAATTGTAAGGTTGCATGGAGTGTCGGTGTCAATCATTTCAGATAGGGATCCAAGGTTTACGTCTCGATATTGGAAGGCTCTACATTAAGCTTTAGGCACCAGATTTGATTTCACTATGGCTTTTCATCCACAGTCGGACGGCCAATCTGAACGAGTAATCCAAGTGTTAGAGGATATGCTGAGGGGATGTGTGATAGACTTCAGTGGAAGTTGGGAAGACTATTTGACTTTAGCGGAATTTGCGTACAACAACAGCTATCAAGCTAGTATTCGGATGGCACCGTATGAAGCGCTGTATGGACGAAAATGTCGCCCTCCTACGTGTTGGATGGAATTAGGGGAACGTCAAGTTTTGGGTCCAAAAATTGTGGCTGAATCCGAGGAAAAGGTTGAGGTAATTAAGGCACGGCTAAGGGAGGCATCTGATAGGCAGAAGTCGTATGCAGATCTCAAGCGCAAGGAAATAGAATTTGATGTGGGGGATCAAGTATTTCTTAAGGTTTCACCATGGAAGAAAGTGATGAGGTTTGGTCGCAAAGGGAAGTTAAGTCCCAGGTTTATAAGACCTTATCGAGTATTGAAGCGAACTGGAGTTGAAGCAGATGCACGATGTATTCCATGTTTCTATGCTACGTCGTTATCGAGCAGATCCATCTCATGTAGTCCCGGTTGAAGAGGTGAAGCTAAGGCCAGATTTGTCCTACGAAGAAGAGCTGATTCAAATCTTGGAACGAGATGTGAAAGTGGGAAATCAATTCCTTTAGTCAAAGTGTTATGGTAAAATCATGGGTCGGGAGAAGCTTCGTGGGAGTCAGAAGAGCCAATGCGATAGCAATACCCTCACTTATTTCAGCCAAGTAATTTCGAGGACGAAATTATTTTAAGGGGGGTAGAACTATAATATCCCTGATTTATAGCTTATGCATTTTTGCTTAAATAAATGTGAAAGCATGTGTAGGTGTATGAGAATGTGTTTTATAAACTTTGGGGAACTCTAGAATGTAGATAAATGCCTTAGAAATTATTAGATTTTAAATCTAGAAAAGGAAGCTAGGCAGAGTGGCCTTAAGAGAAAATGTAGGGGAGATATGACGCACAAATGGGCTTGGTAAAGTGGCTTGGAGGCGCCACTTTAGGCCTCTGGAAATGACGCCACAAGCAGGTGCAGATGGACCAGGGTTTGAGTCACAAGGGAGGCAAATAAGAGCTTTTATTTTTGTAGCTAAGATGTACAGAGATGGACGGCATAGGGACACTAAAGGGATGAGTTTAATCCTTTTTAAAATTCGGCTAGATAAAGGATAAATGATGGATTAATTTTATTAATTTGAATAAGGTGATAATGAGGAAATTTAGGGATTAGATAAGGGATATGGAGTTGGCCGAATAGGGGATTCTTGGTGTAGTAATTTCGGCAGAAAGGGGAAAAGCAAGGCCATTATTCTTTTTCTCTTTGAAGCCTTTGCCGAATTCTCTCTGCAACTATTCTCTTTTTCTTTTCAATTCTGCAAAAGCCGAAAATAGGATCCCCTAGTCTTGCCGAATTTCCCTAAGTCCTATACCTTTCTTTTCTTTCTTGGTTAAACCGAATCTTTCTAAGTGATCATCAAAAGCCGAAACATGTGATTAACACTCCGTCTATAGTCGAATTCCTTAGTGGTGTCAACAAGTGTGCAATCAACTACTCTAACATCCCCAAACCCGGCCCATTCGTTACGACCGAATCTGGTTATGTTATTGAGGAAAAGACGGTTGAAAATCTTCTTAACTTAGAAAAATTTAGAAAAAAAAAAACTTGCTAACTTTTGGAAAATCCATGTTTATTTAAACTTATGAGTAAAACTTTGTTATTAAAATATACTCCTTTTAAAAATATATACATACAAACCCAAATTGAATAAGTAGGTTGGAAAAATATAATCATCTCCACATAGTGTTTCAAATTCATCAAACCATAATAAATACCCATAAAATAATAACTCAAAATAAATAAGAGTAAAAAGCCCTTTATTACACAATATTTAATCCAAATTCTTTGAATATAAATAAGCTTAAGAGTATTTAAATTCTTCTTCCTGCATGGGCCACCATGTGTCCTCTCCGATCCCGGTCCGATCTACGCCTCACCTGAAATGGTTAATGAAAGAGTGAGTCCACCGACTCAGTGCATAACCACAACACAAATTTCCATCCGTATGGGCTTGGCCCATACCCAACAATTCACATAGCAAATCATGCACATATGCATCTCAGCCCAACCCATAAACCAACCGTACTCCAACCTTGGCAGACTCCCTGCCTAAGGCCGTGGATAAACCACCACTGATCACCTTGTGATCCAAAATTCTTACCTTGGCAACTCACTGCTCAAGGCCGTGGCTGAGCCACCGATCAACCAATCGTGATCCCGATATCAAAATCCGCCTACGGTGATGCACATAGCCATCAACCGCCGAGATGGGCACCAAGCCAACATCTCCTCGAGGTAGCACAAAGCTAACCATCAAGCGCTAATGTAGCCGGAGCTATCATTAGACCACGTACACCTTGTGTACACCCCCGCCTTCATCGTATCAAGCCCAACCTCATGCAAATATATGGATGCTACATGTTAAGTCATTGTATCACATAGGAATATAAATATACACATATGTAAATATACATAACAAATAATCTTACCACCATCAGGTACTCATCACTTAAGCCATTATAAATGGCTACCACACATAACACACAAGTTTTAAACGTTAGCAATCAAACCGAGAAATAGTGCGATGATTACGCACCTTACTAGCACAATCGATCAAAACCCGCAAACGATACTTGACTAAGAACCTTGTCGAAAAAAATCCCTGGTAAAACGAATCCCGAGAGCCCCTTAGCACTTTTAACGCTAGCTAAAAGCAAAAGAACCCCCACCTAGCCCTCCATGATTCGGCCAAACAAAAGAATACATGATTAGCTACATGATTTCTGGTCAACCACAGAAAGAAGAGAAAACCAATAATAAGAAAGGAAACCTTACCACCTTACTACCCCAAATTCGGCTTGATAGTAACCTTGAGAATCAATGCTCTAGAAAAGAATGAAGAGGAGGAAAAGTATGGGTAAGGCTCAACAAGGGTTCTGGCTAACACAACATAAAGGAGAAAGGCTTTTCAACTTTAGAAGATGGGAATAGATGACTTAAAGTTTCAGCTAAGGTGATTTTTATGAAGGAAGAGAGGTGTTTAGCAATACTAGCAATTTCGCAAAAAAGAGCAATTGGTCAAAAGGAACAAAAGGTGAGCACTTCCCTATTTAAAGCATTCTAAGAACCCCTCCCCTTGAAGACTCCAACATCCTACCATTTCCTAAAATTTTCCTAGCCACTAATTCAACCGAAATTGAATTAATCAAACCCCAAATCTGCTCCCCACCAACCATTTTAAAACAATTCAAAATTTAAAAATAAAACCCACCTTTAATCCATTACCACCCTCCAATTTAAAATAAAAATAAAAACTAAAAAAACTAATCCATAACCCACCAAATTCAAAAGAAATAACAACCAACTCATCCTTATCTTCCAATTCAATCTACATGTGTGCGCCCACTTCAATTTGCTGCCCAAAATAGATAAAAACTAAAACTCCAATTGCCATTCTCCAGTTCGAACTCAGGACCAAGCTCGCTTCTCCTTTCCCCCGCTGTGCCACTTACTACTCGGCCACTTTGATTTTTATGACAAAACCCCAACATTAAATCTTAACCCTTCCTAGCCCAAATTTCACACCCGCACATAAAATGAAACGCCAAAATGCCGCCTGCTTGCTCGAACCAAATACCACACGCACCTTCAGCGCTTAAGTTCCGCATGCACACACCACCCGAACTAGCGCCTCATGCGACAAAACTCGCCCCAAAATAATTTAAGGCCTTCAACCCCGTAGCGCCATACCCCAAAAATTAAAACCCTTTTGCTGCCACTTGGTCTCGAACCAGTTCCCCCAAGGGCGCTACTTCCACTTCCCAATGCAATGCATGAACCACTATGCCGATCCTTTCTTGTGCCACAAATTACCAAAAATAATCCTTAAAACCTCCTTGACCCGATCCCCTTTCACACTAAAATTCTAAAAATTTTCCAAGCTCTTCCCGCTTCATCCAAACCTTCTAAAAACCTCTACACCTCATCCAAGCGCTCCAAAACCTACTAACACTGATTTACCCGATCTGCATGTGCCCCTAACCTGTGGTGTTACAATTCTACCCTCCTTAAAATAATTTCGTCCTCGAAATTACTTGGCTAGACCAACGACTCCACAAATTAATTCCCTCACTACGCTATCGCTGCAAGACTGATCTTAAAGAGCTAACATACCTTTTGGCACCGATCCAAAGTTCATACACAAGGTTCCAACACTTTACAAGCAACAAGAATAAGCAATCACCCACACGAACAAAACAACAGAAAAACTCCAAACATAAAATACTTACCCACGACACGCCAGTGCACATCATTATCCTCTCTCCGCGAACCGCATAAACTGACACTGGTGCCTTGCCTCGGTGCCACCATTACCACGGTCTTCATCGCTTCCCGACCTCGGCGGAACCATTTTCTCCATGGTTCGAACCACGACCTCTCGCCGCTTGTTGCGACCACCTCTGCTGGTTGCACATGACCTTGACCTTCTCGTCCGAGTCCTATTCGGATTCTCGGGGACAATCTTTAATCGATGAGTCTTGGACTTACATCCAAGCACTCCCGAACTCGATTCCAAAGACTCGCCAACATGATACCTTCCATGACTGTGCACACGGATGATCCGGATTTCCGGCGCCGGCTTTAGCAATATGAACAGAGTCTCAACCCTCGGTCTTTTCTCTCGACCTCTCTCAACCCTTCCGCGATCCCACACTTCTCTTATCCCTGCCTTTCTCTATTGTGCCTCTCACCTTCTTTGACCTCCTCACTATTCGAGCTTTCTCCACTAAAACGGCGAAGTCTCTTTCCGATGTGGAGCAATCGTAACTCGCACTCATCCTCGGACCCTCTTCAAATCGACACATCTCTCATAATCTGCTGCCACGATGCCCCTAGCATACCGACTCAAACGCAGAAACTCGGCCAGAGACTCGCTATTGACTTGCCTCCTTGCACCAAATTAAGGAACGCCTTCCTCCGAGCATCCACATAGCTCGCCCGACATACTTCCCTTCAAACTTGATCTTAAAGTAGCCCACACCACTCTCGATCCGCAGGGTACTTTCTTAACCGTGAGCCACCACCGTAGGCCTCATCCCGCAAAGAACGAAACAACACCCTTAAGCTTCTCCTCCGCAGCTTAAGTCGAGATCATCCATAATCCTTTCAATCGCCTCCACCCATTTTTCGCCACATTCGAGCTACCCTGGACACTCCTCCGAAAACCTCTCGGCCCACTCGCCTCTAAGTCTCTGCACCGACTTTCGATTCCTATTGCCCACATTGGCTCCCGCCACTGCTCGAGTACCGCAGCCTGACTTGTGACACTCACGCCGCCTCCTCCACCGATCCTCTGCTCAACCTCAACAGCTGGTGGTGGTGCATCGCTTTCTGACCCATGGCGTGACCCAACCGGTTCCGATACTGACATCCTGCCCCTACCACGACCACGAGTATTGCGACCACGCCCCCTAGAACTCATATCTAGCCTCGATTTATTCTGCTTAGAAAGTTTTATGGATTAGAAATTATTGTTTCACTGTTATAACCACGAGCAATTTTACGCAATTAAGTTTCCGAGAGAAGTTCTTTCGAGCAATCAAGTTTCCTTCCTACCCAGGGGTAATTTCGTCATTTTTTCTAAAGAGGGTATTTCTGGTAATAACTCAGAGTCAATTTTGAAAATAGTTTTTCCAACTTCAAAATTTACAAAATCTCAGGGGTCGTCTTGAAAATTTTGTTTTTCAAACAAAGTGTGTTGCCAAATTTCAGAAAACAGGGTTATTTTTGAAATTTTGGAAATCAGGGGCATTTTTGTAATTTCTCCAAATTGGAATATCACAATATTTCACAAAATAAGACTTTCGGATACTTGATAAAATAGGAATATTCTCATAAAAGTCGAAAGAAATTTGAAAATTTAGAAACCAAGGGCGTTTTGGTAATTTTATCACCTGTGGGTATTTTCAGTAAATTTCCAAAGTCGTATTTATTTTGAAATACTGAAAAACTGGATACTTTTGCAAAGTGAGAAAATTCTATTAAAATTGGGGTTACACTGTAAATCTTGAAAGTCGTGGCTTTTAGTAATTTTCAACACAGGGTATTTTTGTAAATTTCCCCCAAATCGGAGTATCTTGATATTTTGAAACCTCGGAACTTTGGTATTTTGTAAAGTAAAAATCATTTTATCAAAAGTTGAGGGTAGCACAGTAATTTTGCAATACAGAGGCATTTTTGTAATTTTGCCACTAGGGGCATTTTGGTAATTTTATAAATCGAGAAAACATCTTTCAAAATCTGATTTAGAGTTTTACAAACCAAAGGGGTAAAGTTGAAAAATTTTAAAACAGAAAGTTTTTTTTTTTTAAAAAAAACAGCAAGGCTAATTCCCTTTCGGGTTTTAATAATCGATTTAGCCCATGAACAAGTCCTCTTGGTTAAGGTGAACCGTAGCTACGCACCAGGTAGGATTCCTGCGAAGAGGAGGTGAGTCACGTGGACTGCTTAAGTACCAGGCTCTTCCGGATCCAGTCCTAGACATGCGCACACAGGTTGCCACACCTTATCTCGGCGACTTATTTCACAGGTTTGTTTAAGAACTTTAAGTTTTATGCACATGTTTGAGTAATCTAATCCTAGGGTCCAATAGCCCTATCATTCTATTCTACGAGCCCAACAAAGCCCATAATAAATCACACAACCAAAACACTCAAGAGCTAGAAGTACTTACCTAGTGGACTCGGGCCGGAGGTACAGGTGCCATGCCAGAATACCTGAAAAGTTTCTTAAAAACCCATATTTTTTGAAAAGCCCATTTTGAAAACTGTTTCGGGCCCAAAACCCTCAAAGCCGAGTTTTGAATCGGGCTCTGATACCAAACTCTAACATCCCCAAACCCGGCCCATTCGTTACGACCGAATCTGGTTATGTTATTGAGGAAAAGACGGTTGAAAATCTTCTTAACTTAGAAAAATTTAGAAAAAAAAACTTGCTAACTTTTGGAAAATCCATGTTTATTTAAACTTATGAGTAAAACTTTGTTATTAAAATATACTCATTTTAAAAATATATACATACAAACCCAAATTGAATAAGTAGGTTGGAAAAATATAATCATCTCCACATAGTGTTTCAAATTCATCAAACCATAATAAATACCCATAAAATAATAACTCAAAATAAATAAGAGTAAAAAGCCCTTTATTACACAATATTTAATCCAAATTCTTTGAATATAAATAAGCTTAAGAGTATTTAAATTCTTCTTCCCGCATGGGCCACCATGTGTCCTCTCCGATCCCTGGTCCGATCTACGCCTCACCGAAATGGTTAATGAAAGAGTGAGTCCACCGACTCAAGGCATAACCACAACACAAATTTCCATCCGTATGGGCTTGGCCCATACCCAACAATTCACATAGCAAATCATGCACATATGCATCTCACCAACCCAAAACCAACCAGACTCCAACCTTGGCGGACTCACGCCTAAGGCCGTGGATAAACCACCACCGATCACCTTGTGATCCAAAATTCTTACCTTGGCAACTTATCGCTCAAGGCCGTGGTGAGCCACCGATCAACCAATCGTGATCCCGATATCAAAATCCGCCTACGGTGATGCACATAGCCATCAACCGCCGAGATGGGCACCAAGCCAACATCTCCTCGAGGTAGCACAAAGCTAACCATCAAGCGCTAATGTAGCCGAGCTATCATTAGACCACGTACACCTTGTGTACACCCCGCCTTCATCGTATCAAGCCCAACCTCATGCAAATATATGGATGCTACATGTTAAGTCATTGTATCACATAGGAATATAAATATACACATATGTAAATATACATAACAAATAATCTTACCACCATCAGTACTTTCATCACTTAAGCCATTATAAATGGCTACCACACATAACACACAAGTTTTAAACGTTAGCAATCAAACCGAGAAATAGTGCGATGATTACGCACCTTACTAGCACAATCGATCAAAACCCGCAAACGATACTTGACTAAGAACCTTGTCGAAAAAAAATCCCTGGTAAAACGAATCCCGAGAGCCCCTTAGCACTTTTAACGCTAGCTAAAAGCAAAAGAACCCCCACCTAGCCCTCCATGATTCGGCCAAACAAAAGAATACATGATTAGCTACATGATTTCGGTCAACCACAGAAAGAAGAGAAAACCAATAATAAGAAAGGAAACCTTACCACCTTACTACCCCAAATTCGGCTTGATAGTAACCTTGAGAATCAATGCTCTAGAAAAGAATGAAGAGGAGGAAAAGTATGGGTAAGGCTCAACATGGGGTTCGGCTAACACAACATAAAGGAGAAAGGCTTTTCAACTTTAGAAGATGGGAATAGGTGACTTAAAGTTTCGGCTAAGGTGATTTTTATGAAGGAAGAGAGGTGTTTAGCAATACTAGTAATTTCGGCAAAAGAGCAATTGGTCAAAAAGGAACAAAAAGGTGAGCACTTCCCCTATTTAAAGCATTCGGCAACCCCTCCCCTTGAAGACTCCAACATCCGACCATTTCCTAAAATTTTTCCTAGCCACTAATTCAACCGAAATTGAATTAATCAAACCCCCAAATCTGCTCCCAGCCAACCATTTTAAAACAATTCAAAATTTAAAAATAAAACCCACCTTTAATCCATTACCACCCCTCCAATTTAAAATAAAAATAAAAACTAAAAAAAACTAATCCATAACCCACCGAATTCAAAAGAAATAACAACCAACTCATCCTTATCTTCCAATTCAATCTACATGTGCCATTCCACTTCAATTTGCTGCCCAAAATAGATAAAAACTAAAACTCCAATTGCCATTCTCCGTGTTCGAACTCGGGACCAAGTCGCCGCTCCTTTCCCTCAGCGCCAGCCACTTTCGGCCACTTGATTTTTATGACAAAACCCCAACATTAAATCTTAACCCTTCCTAGCCCAAATTTCCCACAGCCAGCACATAAAATGAAACGCCAAAATGTCGCTCTGTTGCTCGAACCAGCGCCCACACGCACCTTCAACTTAAGTTCCGCACAGACACCACCCGAACTAGCCGCCTCATGCGACAAAACTCACCCCAAAATAATTTAAGGCCTTCTACCCCGTAGCGCCATACCCCAAAAATTAAAACCCTTTTGCGCCACTTGGTCTCGAACCCAGCCCCTGGCGGCGCTACTTCCACCCCAATGCAACACGCATGAACCACTATGCCGATCCTTTCTTGTGCCACAAATTACCAAAAATAATCCTTAAAACCTCCCTTGACCCGATCCCCTTTCACACTAAAATTCTAAAAATTTTCCAAGCTCTTCCCGTTTCATCCAAACCTTCTGAAAACCTCTACACCTCATCCAAGCGCTCCAAAAACCTACTAACACTCGATTTACCCGATCTGTACAGCCCCTAACTCAGGGTGTTACAACTACAGTATTAAGGGTTAGATCGATTGTTCTTTGATTGTCAATCTCTCTTTTAAGCCGAAAGTTTAATCTAATTCCTCCTAATCTTATTGGCCAAAACTTGGAAGGTGAATTTCGGGATTGCCATTATAGCCGACTTCTAGGGAGATCATCCGGGATTTTAGATCTAAGGTATTTCGGCATCTTCATAAGCCAAGTGACAAGTTTTTGGGATTTCAGATCGCTAGGTAAGTACATATATACAATCGGCTAAGGCTATAGTAATGTTATGAATCTGTTTCGTATGTTATTCAAAAAGCTGGAAACTAACCATTTAGGTGATTTAGTGCCTAACCGATTGCAAGAAGAGGTATCACCAAGTTTTCGGGATTTGGTTAGTGGTCAAATTGGCAGCAAGGTGAGAATTTAAGTTGCGAATATCTTTCGAGATTTGGTTATATAATCGAATAGGTTTTGCTAATATGCCTAGTAATGGCCGAATATAGGAACCAAGATCTAGAGCAATAGATCAGGATTCTTCGGGATTTCAGTGAATTCGCTAAGTATACCAGGTGTGTACCCCACACTAAATCTTATTAGATCACGGCTCTAGTTTAATATATATGTTTGTAATAATATGAATGTGGCCAAAGGTACCATGCAACGTTACAAAGTACTCAGGCACGTAATCCCGACATTATGCTAATAAGTGATATGACTATTTGGCACATGGCATATGGAAATATTGATAAGAATGTGAAATAAGGAATGCTAACATTTCTTTCATGTTCTTATCTTATGCATGATTTGTATGACATGGGGCATATGGGTGATATGTAAAGGGGAAGTGAATTGGTGGTTTAATACCACATTATCCGAATGTGGTGACTTCGGTCACAATTATCTGAATGTGGTGTCTCATGACACAAAATATAATATCTGGTGGCTATGCCACAACTTTATAAGGGCGATGAGCACGTCATCTGTAGCGACTGCCTTCGATGATGTGTAGCGGATGGAGGGTTGACTTTGTAGTCCCCACGGTGTGCAGGTTGGTATGGGTGATGTGTAGCGGATGGTACCTAGGTTTGGGTTCGGGTTTGCATCATTATATTTAATTATATGTATATGTATGAACTGTTGTGCCTAAAATCGTTGAGACTTAGTGTTGGCTGTTACACACTGAGTTTATTTGACTCACCCCGTTGTGGGAATATTTTTCAGGTGACGATCAGTGATGGATCGGGTCAGCAGGAGCTTACTGGTGGCCATGCTCAGTTCGGGACTTTATTTTATTTTGGCCTTGTTATATTTTAAGTATCTTGGATTTATTTTGGGTTTCTTTTTCGATGTAATAAGGTCATAGTATGAACTGTTTTATGCATGCTTTTTATTTGGTTTTATTACAATATGATTAGGGTTACATCAAAGTTAAATGGTTTTTCTCAAAATAAATATTAAGTGTTTATGACCACCTAAACACAAATAATTTCCAATTTAAAGGTAAAATTTTTAAAACAGTTTCGGCATATCTTTTAATATGAGGAACAAGGTTTTTAATAAATCCCTGATTTCTAAATTAACAAAAGTTTTCAATTGAACCCAACCCAAGCAAATCCTTCTTCAAAACCACACGAATTTCTCCTAAATAACAAACAGATTTTCGAATGTTTTCTCGAGGAACATACCAGATCCGGTCAAGGCTCGTGGGCCGGGTTTGGAGTGTTTCATGCTAGTTGGATGTGGCCATTCGTTTATCGCTTTAACCTTTTCTTGGTCAACTTCCAAGCCACGAGCGCTTATAATGAAGCCTGGAAAGACAACCTCGTTAGTGCAAAAAGAACATTTCTTTAAATTAGCATAGAGTACCTCTTTTCGTAAAACTTCTAGAACCGCACGCAAATGATTACATGATCTTTGAAGCTTTTACTATAGACCAAAATATTGTCAAAGTACACAACACAAAATTTGCCAATAAATGAACGTAAAACATGATTCATTAGTCGTACGAAAGTACTAAGAGCGTTTGTAAGTCCGAATGGCATTACCAACCATTCGTACAAACCATACTTAGTCTTGAACGCAGTTTTCCATTTGTCTTCCTCCTGTATTCAGATTTAATGGTAGCCACTCTTTAAATCGATCTTTGAGAAAAGTTGGGCACCACTAAGCTCATCGAGCATATCGTCGAGGCAGGGAATGGGGTGGCGATACTTTACGGTGATTTCGTTGATGGCGAGACAATCAATGCACATTCGCCATGACCCATCTTTCTTAGGAACCAACAAGACCGGAACCGCGCATGGACTTAGACTTTCATGGATGTAGCTCATGTCCATCAATTCGGCTACTTGTCTCTCCAACTCCGTCTCTTCAGGACTACTCCTATCAGCCGGTCTATTAGTGATAACATGATTATTTTGCATGGTTTCATGTGTTTAATTAGGTTTATTTATGAATCAATCCCTGCTAAATTAGTATTTTTAAGATTTAATTCTTGTCAGGGGTGCAATTGATCAAAAGCAAGCTGAAAAGGGCCAAATTGATTGAAAATCATGGAAATGGGGCCAAATCAAAAAGATGGAGGGAGCCAATGACACATCAAATAATTTGACTTTGTAAAAAGCCAATAATAGAAAATCCTATTTTAGTTTATTTTATATTTTTATTTAGTTTTATTATTTTAGATTTTATATTAAATTAAATTAGGCTATATTTAGTAAACCCGATGTATATAAATAGGGGCTTTTTGTTCTCAGAAAATCATCAATCAATCAGTTCTTTCCTATTCCTATTTGGAGTTTTATTCCTATCTTTGTCTTTTCCTATTTCAATTTAGAATAGAATTTCTTTTCCTTTTTTTTTCGTTCAAGTTGGCGTCAAGTATTCTGCCTAATTCAATTCAAATTGTTTGTTTTTCAAATTGGTTTAATTCCCTTCGAGCCCCTTTTCCTTTCCAATTTCCATTATCCTTTACACAAAGCCAAATTACATTTCACAACCTTCAAGTATGATTAAATTCATGCCACACTAAACCCCTTTCAACTTTAAGCCGGTGTTAATCCCGTCAAAGACCCGTGAGTTACGAACCCGAGCTATTTAACCCCTACTTTCCCATATTTATTATTTCTCCGGATTAAGAGTATGACTTCGTCAACTCAAAAAGTCAAATCAACACTAAGTCCAAAAAGACGTCGTTTGAGTTAGTGTGGTTAGACGTACGGTTGGGATTCTGAAAGGATCGATTGTCTAATCGATTTTCTGTGAACACATTGGTGTGCCAAGTGGGGATTTTTGTTTGGTTCCGTCAAGGGAAATAATAACTGGATTTAAATGTCCCACAGGCTTGAGGGCATTGGTTAGAGCTAGGCTCTTCTAGAATGCAGAGCTACTGGAGTTCTAAATCACGAACGTTTCGTAGGTTGTTCGATCTGTAAGGGTTAGTTATAGGACGTTCCATAACTAATTTACACAAGGAAGAGTTAGTGTCCGAGGCGTCCTTGGTAGCTATAACTAGCTTATTGGAAAAGAGGAATTCATCTAATTTCGAGGATCGGTTCAAAGACAGAAAAACCCATGCTTAAGGCTGAGCTAAATTTAATTGATTTTTCTTCAGATTACTTCAATGTTTTTTATTTCATCTTTTACTTTTTACATTTTTTTCTGTGTTTATTTCAGGTTTCATATTTTATTCCCCATACTTCATGGGCACGACAACCGCCTGCATATAATCGGGTCGAGAGAAAACAATTTTCAATAAACCCAGTCTCTGTGGGATCGACCCTACTCCCTATACTGCTTAAATTTGCAAATTAGGTGTAGGATTATATTGGTGGAATCGACAGCCATCAGTTTTGGCGTCGTTGCCGGGGACTGGCAACACTTATAATTGTTTAAATCGCCTTATAACCAGATCTTCATCAGGAGATCTCGAATACAACCCAGAGATCAAGAAATCGGTGCGAATGCTACAAAAAGAGACGGAAGCTCTTAAACGTGCAAGTAAACCAAGAGTTGAGCTAGGACAAGGGATCCTAGAATCTGATGTTGAAAAGTTAAGCGAAGTAATTCGTGCAGAGGCAATTCAACGTGGGAAACAGGTCAAAGTGGTTGAACCTGAGACCGAACCACTTCCTGAAATAAAAAGCAACCTTGGTGAACAAGAAAGGATGTCAAACAAAACCGTTCGTCAACTAGTCACTGCTCCCAACGAGCAAACATCATTATGCATCAACTATCCAACCGCAGGAACCCTTTTCGATTTGAAATCAGCCTTGATTCAGTTTTTGCTTTTTGAGGCTTGAAGAACGAAAATCCACACACCTACTTGAGAGAATTCCACATGGTTTGCTCAAGCATGAAACCTCAGGGAGTACCCAAAGATGAAATCAAACTTTGGGCCTTTCCTTTTTCTTTAGTTGATACAACAAAAGAATGGTTATTTTACTTACCCCCCGGTTCTATCACAACATGAGATGACTTATCTCATGTATTTCTTGACAGATTCTTTCCAGCATCGTGAGCAGCTGAACTTAGGAGGGACATAGTGGGAATTCACCAAGTGGAGAGTGAATCGCTCTACGACTACTGGGAGCGGTACAAAAAACTATGCGCAAGCTGTCCTCAACATGGGTTGACCGAACAATCACTTCTTCAATATTTCTACGAGGGTTTGATCCCTATGGAAATGAAGATGATTGACGCTGCTAGTGGAGGGGCGCTCATCAATATGACTCCTCAAAGGGTAAGAGAACTGATATCCACCATGGCGACAAATTCTCTACAGTATCAGCCGAATTCAGAACCCACAAGACGGGTTAAGGGAGTAAAAGTTTCATCCTTAGAAGATAAATTGGATATGCTTACTAATGTTGTTCAATCTTTGCTTACAGAAAAGAAGAATCTAACCCAACTGTGTGGAATTTGTACTACGTCTGAACATCCGACGAATTCGTGCCCAATCCTTAACGACAATTCAATAGTAAATGTTGATGCTGTCGGACATTTTTTGGGACCTCCGCAAAGATGCTATGACCATTTCTCCAACACCTACAATCCTGAGTGGAAGGATCAACCCAACTTGAATTACGGAGCTAACCCTCAATATAATCCATCATACCAATCGAGACCTTTGCAACAGCTACAACAAAAGCCCAAGCCGAGCACATCACTAGAAGCTGTTGTGGAAAGACTTGTCGCCGACGCTGCAAAATATCAATAGAAGACAGACGCATCAATACAAGTGTTAATTAATCAAGTTAGTAAACTCTCGATGGCAGTTAATCGTTTGATGTCCCAAGGTAAGCTATCGTCCCAAACTGAGCATAATTCTCGACACAATGTAAGTGCTATGACGTTAAGGAGTGGGAAGGTTTGGAGCCCGTACCTGGCATGAGTCGTGCTCGCGACGCTGGTCAAGATGAGAAGAAACTTGACAAAAAGACTCCTGTGGAGTCAATACCACAAAAATCATTTGCAGTACCACCTCCGTTTCCTGGAAGACTAATCCACTACAAGAAGAAGCGAGAAGAGAAAGAGATCTTCGACACCTTTCGAAAGGTAGAAATCAACATGCCTCTTCTTGATGCGATTAAACAAATTCCATGGTATGCAAAATTCTTAAAAGAATTATGCACAAGTAAGAGGAAGCTCTTGGGCAATGAAAAGGTGAGTGTCAAAGAAAATGTCTCCATTGTTTTACAAAAGAAAATACCAGCTAAATGTAAGGACCAAGGTATGTTTTCCATATCTTGCAAAATAGGCAGTGTCAGTATTAAAAAAGCCATGTGTGACTTAGGTGCATCAATTAATGTTATGCCTTTGTCAATTTATAAAATACTTAATGCGAGTTTTTTAAAGGAGCTGATATTTCCTACAGACTTCTACATTATTGACATGGAGGATGACAACTCGGCCAATCCGTCTGAGATACTTCTTGGAAGACCATTCTTGAGTACTGCGCGAACGAAAATTGACGTTTGGAATGGAACACTCACCATGGAATTTGATGGTGAAGTGGCTAGGTTTAATGTTTATGAGGATATGGGACATGCCAATGATAAGTTACTAATTGTGCCTTGCAGGAATGTTGATCTTGATGTTAGGCAAGAGGAATTACTGATAATCCAAAAACCAATACGTGAAACTATCATGAAAGCCTCGAAATTAGAGCTGAAATCATTTCTATAATGTACAAGTATTCCGACAGAGAAAAATGCACACTTGAATGAAGAAGCTCAAAGACTCCTCAATTCACTAATGATAGAGGAACCCAAGAAGGGCTTCAAGGATAGTGGAAACAGGTCGAAACCTTTTTGCAAGGGCATCTAAGTGCACAAGATGGAGAAATTAATTCTCAATAAGCCAAACGGGTAACATTTAAGGTTGTCTAGCTAACAACATTAAACAAAAGCGCTTTTTGGGAGGCAACCCAAATTTCTTTTTATTTATTTAATTTTTAGTAATATTTAGGGTGTAAATAAATAAATTTTTATTTAATTCAGTTGATTTGATGTTTCTAGGAACATAATGGAGATCATGAACTTTTTTCGAAAGTCAGATAATAGTGATGGCGCAGGCATACGACATGCTAATTTGGTGACAAATAACAGCGGTACTGACGCTGCTAAAGGTGCAAGCCCACCCGACTCGCCTAACCAATGTGTTGGACCATCCCGAGATAGTCAACGCAATAGACATAGTCGTGCAAATACTATTCCTACTGAAAGTCGTTTGCGAGGATTTCTAGACTTTTCGACATTGGAGCATCAAACACGATATGACGCCATCCGACAACGCTCACTCCCGATCTGTAAGCAAATCAATTTTCCCACTCTTGATCTTTTAAATATTCATGATGCTATGCTTCATTATTTTGATGCTATTGGTTGGAATTTATTTGCTAATATTACTTGTAATGCATATAATGAATTAATTTATGAATTCTACACTACATTTAGCTTCGATATAAATGCTTTGCGAACTGTTGAAACAAAAAATATTGTATGTTTTTGTTTGCTTGGAAGGGACTTTCGGATGTCAATTTTAGAATTTAACATTGCCATGGGTTTCATTGACCATGATGATATTCAATCCGATTCCTATCATTCTGCTCTGTTAGATATTCTGAGAAACTTTGATGCTCACAATGTTTATCGTGTTTTAACTCATTCTAATCGTCTTTATAATCTGAAGACCACAAAAGACTTATTAGTGCATCAACCTGCTTTAAGTTATATTCACCGATTTTTAGCTTTTAGTTTTTTAGGCAGAAATGACTCGTCATCTATTTTGACTATGACTGAACTGTTCTTTTTGTGGTGCATGCATTCGGGTTTTAAAGTTAATTTAGGATATTGGTTTGCACGAAATTTTCATGCCGTTTTGCGTTACAATCGTCCATTAATACTTGGGTCATATATTTCATATTTAATCTCTTGACTTTTTCAAACTGGAATTGATTTCTCAACCTTCACATGTGCATATAGTATGGAGAGCCTAGATAAATATTGTTTGGATTCTATGGGATTGCTTGCCGGTACCCCTACTTCGTGTTATTTTGTTCTTCCAGGTACACGGACTTCTCGCGAAAATATGGTTTTTCGCCAACGTCCACACATCAATACTAGAGAGCAAGAGAAACAACCTCTATCTGTGGAGGCACGTTTAGGCCAAATCGAGGCGGAACTTGGAACAATGGAAACTCAAGTCTCCAAAATCCTTGATATCCTGCAAAGTCGTTACCCCCAACACCGACAAAATCATTAAGGACACATTGGGAGTACTCTGAACTTTTCTTATTATTTGTTATTTGAGCTGCTGTTTTTCTTTTCTATTATATGACACATGCTTGAGGACAAGCATAGATTAAGTGGGGGGGATAAAAATGGTAGTATGCATGGATGGTTGATTTTGGCTTAGTATGCATAGATGGTTAATTGATTTTGGCTGCATGTTTCTCTTTTGCATATGTTTAATCTTACGTTGAATTCATTCGATGGTTTATTTGACATTGAGCCTTTAATCTCATACTTAGTCAACTTGGACAATTGGGCAATTTTTTGAATTTAAATGCTCAAGTATATAGATTAGTCGACACTTGTGTTTTAAGGTTGATATATATAGCTAGATTTTTTTAAATTGATTGTTTGAAAAATATATATACTTGCTTGTGCATGAAAAAATTCAGAAAAAAAATGAAGAAAGAAAGAAATAATGGCTTAAGTTATGAGTGAAAGTTTCGAAAACATGACCGGATTGAGTAACCGGGGTGAGGTGTTTGGGTTGTCATCTCATCTCGAGTAAAAAGGTTCGAGTGACAAGTCGATAACTTAATAACATTCTGCTAACAGAGCCTAATAATAATAATAAAGACTGTTTGAACTGAGTAACCGGGATAAGGTGCTTGGGTTATCATCCTAGTTCGCGTAAAAAGGTTTGATCATGTCTAAAATTTTCTAAAGCATAGTTAGTTAATAATGCCTTGTAAATTATTGGATTCAAACTCAATTTAATTATCTAGTTCACATATTTCAAATTTTATGACATTCGTTGATTAAACTATATGTTCTGAGCATTTATGTAGTTATTTTTGCCTATGCTATTTACATTGAGTATGGATCCAGTAAAGAGGCTCGATTTTTAATAAATTGTAGAATTAATTCCAATGTTTGAAAGAACAACATGCTTGAGGGCAAACATGACGTAAGTAGGGGGGATTTGATAACATGATTATTTTGCATGGTTTCTTGTGTTTAATTAGGTTTATTTATGAATCAATCCCTGCTAAATTAGTATTTTTATTATTTAATTCTTGCCAAGGGTGCAATTGATCAAAAGCAAGCTTAAAATGGCCAAATTGAAAGAAAATCATGGAAATGGGGCCAAATCAAAAAGATGGAGGGAGCCAAGGACACATCAATAATTTGACTTTGGAGGGAGCCAAGATCACATCAAATAATTTGACTTTGTAAAAAGCCAATAATAGAAAATTTTATTTTAGTTTATTTTATATTTATATTTATATTTATTATTTTAGATTTTATATTAAATTAAATTAGGCTATTTTTAGTAAACCCCATGTATGTAAATAGGGCCTTTTTGTTCTTAGAAAATCATCAATTAATTAGTTCTTTCCTATTCCTATTTGGAGTTTTATTCCTCTCTTTGTCTTTTCCTATTTCCATTTAGAATAGAATTTCTTTTCCTTTTTTTTCCTTCAAGTTAGCGTCAAGTATTCTGCCTATTTCAATTCAAATTGTTTGTTTTCCAAAATTGGTTTAATTGCCTTCGAGCCCCTTTTCCGTTCCAATTTCCAGTATCCTTTACACAAAGCCAAATTACATTCCACAACCTTCAAGCATGATTAAATTCATGCCACACTAAACCCCTTTCAGCTTTAAGCCGGTGTTAATCCCGTCAAAGACCCGTGAGTTACGAACCCGAGCTATTTAACCCCTACTTTCCAATATTTATTATTCCTCCGGATTAAGAGTATGACTTCGTCAACTCAAAAAGTCAAATTAACACTAAGTCAAAAAAGACGCCGTTTGAGTTAGTGTGGTTAGACATACAGTTGGGATTTCGAAAGGATCGATTGTCTAATCGGTTTTCTGTGAACATATTGACGTGCCAAGTGGGGATTGCTGTTTGGTCCCGTCAAGGAAGTAGTAACTGGATTTAAATGTCCCACGTGCTTGAGGGCAATGGTTTGAGCTAGGCTCTTCTATAACACAAAGCTGTCGAAGTTCTAAATTACGAACGTTTCGTAGGTTGTTCGATTGGTAAGGGTGTAACATCCTGAAAAGGGCCTATGCATTTTCGGTTCAATTGTACGAAATGACATGTCTTATGTGTTATGAATGTATTTTGAACATTTTTGGAAACCTGGAAATGTATGGAAATGTTAAGTTTAAAGTGAACATTTTTGAAAACCTGGAAATGTAAGGAAATGATTTAGAAATGATTCAAAAGAGGAAAGTGAACATTTCTGGAAACTTGGAAATGTAAGGCAATGTCAAGTTTAAAGAGGGAAACGAAAATTTTTGGAGACTTGGAAATGTAAGGAAATGTCAAAGAAATGTTAAGTTTTAAAGTTTAAAAAGGGGAAACTAAGGCAAGGTGGTCTTAAGAGAAAATGTATGTGAGATATGGCATACAAATAGCCTTGGTAAAATGGCTACAAGGCACCACTTAGGGCCCTGGAAGTGACTCCACCAGCATGTGAGGAACGGCCAAGGATCGAGTCACATGGGAAGCAAAATAAAGTTTTATTTTTGCTTCCAGAAGCAGAGAAGTGGACGACACTAAGGAACCCAAAGGAGGAGTTTAAATTCTCTTAAAATTTCGGCTAATAGGTGGATAAATGATTATTTATCTTAAATTATTTTTCAAGGAGATAATAAGGGATTATTCTTTAATTTTAAAACTAAGGGATAATGATAAGGAAGAGTGATGGCCAAGTATGGGAGTCTCCTTCTCTATCTTCTCTGCCGAATTTACCTAGCAAAAATCCTCTCTTCTCTGCTGTTTTTTTTCCAAAAGCCGAAAGCAGGTTCTCTTAGCCTTAGCCGATTATTCCATTAAGTCCAAAAGCCGAAATCCTTGACAGCTATTCAATCTTCATAGCCGAATCTTTGAAGGGCTTCAAACAAAGGTGCTGTCGATTACAAAGGTTAAGAGTAAGATTAGTAGTTATCGATTTTCATTCCTTTTCTTTTAACCGAAATCAAGGGACTAATTCCCCTTAATTTCTTTGGCCGAAATCATGAAGGTTCTTTCGGGATTTAGTGGTTGTCAAATACAAGAGGAGATCTGTCGGGACTTTAAAAGATCTAAGGTGAGTCAATCAGTCTAAGGTTATTTCTTATGTTTAAGTGATTGAAAATCAGATCTAATATATATAAGTCTATAGGGATTTTGACAGAGGTATACAGGGATTCCGGGATTTGAGAATTTCAAGGTAAGTTCATAGGTACATTCGGCCAAGGCCTTAATTGTTGACTAAGATCTATTCCTTATTTTTTTGCAAAGGCCGAAACTAATTTGTTAAAGTGATTTAAAGCTTGGCCGAATACAAGAAGAGTATAGTAAAGATCTCGGAATTTGGCGCCAAGGTAGGTTTTGGGTTATACAATCCTAATAGGATTTGGATTTATGGCCGAATGGCTTTTTATTAAATTTTTTAAGTTTGGCCGAATGTAGGGACTTGAGATCTAAGGCATTAGATCAAGCTTTTCGGGATTTAAGTGAGCTGCTAAGTGTATCAGGTGTGTACTTCACACTATTTCTTAATATATTTATGGCAATATTTAATTTGTATGTGATTATAAGAATGTGCAAGAATATGGCTAAGGTACCATGAATGGTACAAAGTACTCAGGTACGTTTCTTACTCCTACTAGGATTATGAAATATGCTATTTTTAACATGTGAAAAGTTATAAGAATGTGAAAATTGGCTTATTAATGCATAATATATGATTTGGGGCATATGGGTTATTTAAAAAGGGGAAGTGAACGTGGTGACCTAAGACCACGATAATCTGAATGTGGTGACCTAAGACCACTGTATCTGAAAGTGGTGACCTAAGACCACGTTAATCTGAATGTGGTGACCTAAGACCACGATAATCTGAATGTGGTGACCTAAGACCATGATATCTGAGTGTGGTGACCTAAGACCACGAATACTCATAAGCGGCGATGAGCACGCCGATCGCAAATGACGCCTTCGCCGATGGTGTGTAGCGGATGGAGGGTTGACTTAGTAGTCCCCACGGTGTACAGGTTGGTACGAGGATGTGTAGCGGATGGCTTTTAGGTTTGGGTTCGGGATTGCATCATTATTTTGATCTGTTATAAGAATTGTTATGTGATATGATTATGTATGCCTAAGTCGTTAAGATTTAGTGTTGTAGTACACATTGAGTCTGTTGACTCACCCCGTTGTGGGAACATGTTTCAGGTGATGAACAGTGATGGACCGGGACGGCAGATCTTGTGGTGGCCATACTCATCTTGAAGTTTCATTTAAATTGGACCTTTTATTTCTTTTAAGTACTTTATAATTTTATTTTGGGATTTTACTTGATGTAATAAGGCCATAGTGAATTATGTTATTTTCTGTTTTAATTGCTATGTTACAAAGTTTTATTTATTAGAGACTAAGTAAATTTTAATTTAAAATAAACTTTAAATATTTTGTCACATGAAATTAAATGGGTTTCAATACAAAATAAATTTGTTTTCAACTCGAGCCCAATCCATCAGCAAACTATCCTCAAAACCCACAGATTTCCAAAGTAATAAAAAGATTTTTAACCGGTTTTCTTCGAGGAACATACCAAATCCGATCAAGGCTCGTTGGCTGGGTTTGGGGTGTTTCAGTTTGGTATCAGAGCCCAGTTTTAAACTCTCGGCCTGTGGGCTAAGGCCCAAAATGTTTTCGATCGAGCCCAAATAAGTTTTCTAAAAATATGTTATGAAATCAATGAGTTTTTCGCATGGCACTGAGTCTCTCGACCATGTCCACCGTAAGTACCTCTAACCATCTGTGTGCTTTATGAATTGTAGAAGGGTAGGAATGAAATGGAACGTAGAATAGTATGCTAGGTACTTGAACCGTAGGACTAGTCTACTCAAACACAAATACAATTGGCTTAAATGCCTAACTAAACAAACCTATGGCTAAGTCACTGAGTTAGGGTGTGGTAACCCCTGTGCGCATGTCTAGGATTGGATCCGGAAGAGCCTGGTATTTAAGCCGTCCTAGTGACTCACCTCCTCTTCGCAGGAATCCTACCTGGTGCGTAGCTTCGGTTCACCCTAACCCAGAGGACTTAGTGGGTGTGGCAACCTCTGTGCGCATGTCTAGGAATGGTTTCAGTGGGAGTTTGGTATTTAAGCAGTCTGCGTGACTCACCTCCTTCCATTCGAATCCTACCTGGTGAGTAGCTTTGGTTCACCCCGCCCAAGAGGACTCGGTCATAGGCTAAACACAATAACTAAAACCCGAAAAGGGAACTAGCCGTGTTTTTCTTAAAAACCCTAGTTTTAAAACTCCTAAAATTACCTTTTTAATTTGTGAGAACTATTTTTACAAAATTGTTTCGAAAAATTTTTGGTTTGTAAAATTACAAAAATACCCATATTGGTAAAATTACAAAAATGCCCTTGGTTTATGAAATTTCCAAAATACTCACAGTTTTTATCAAAATTTCATTTCTCTACTAAGTGTTCAAAAGCCCTAATTTGCAAAATATCAAAAACACCTTGATTTTGGAAAATTACGAAATTGCCCTTAACTTACAAAATTACCAAAATGATCCTAATTTCCAAAATTGTTGCAATATGACCAAAATAGAAAGAAAATTCACAAAAATAACCCTCAAAGGTTTACAAATTTTGAAATACCCCGGAATTATTAAACTTTACGAATTTACCCTGGTTTATTACCAAAATACCCCCGAGATTCAAAATTTTTGAAATGCCCTCGGATTTTAAAATTTTCCAAAATACCCCGGGAACTTAAAAAATTCCAAAATACTTTTTGACAAAATCACCAAGGAACTTTTTCTTTTGAAAAATTATGAAAATACCCCTGTAGGACAAATTACGAAAATACCCCTGGGTAGTGGAAAAACAACAAAAATGAAAACTACAACATTTCTCTGAATGAACGAAAGTTCATAATTGATTGATGGATGTATGAATGAAAAGACTATGTGCATGTATGAATACGAAAGAACCACTCCTAAAAATTCTTTTCATAAAACTTCTTCGCGGGTAATCAAGTGAAACAAGGACTAATTCATAAAACTTCTTAATCAGATCACGACATTAGAAATGAGCTCTAAGGGACATGGACGTAACGTGCAAGGACGCGGTAGAGGTAGGATGACCGTGTTGGAACCCGTTAGGTCAGGTCAGGGGTCTGACAATGAGGTACTGCCGCCACCACCACCCCCAGCTGTTGGTGTTGAGCAGCAAGCTCAGACAGGGGATGAAGCTGTGTCGCAGGCTGTGCTACTAGTTCTTGAGCTGGTGGCTGGTGCAGGAGGAAATTCGGGATCTCGGAAGTCGGTACCTGAGCGACTTCGTGCCAACGGAGCTGAGGTGTTTCGTGGAATGTCAGGAGTGGCACCCAATACCGCTGAGTATTGGTTGGAATCAACTGAGCGGATTATGGATGAACTAGATCTGACTCCTGAGGAGAAGCTGAAAGGAATGGTGGCATTCCTACGCGATGAAGCGTACCAATGGTGGCTCACAGTTCGCGATGGTGCCACAGCTGAAGATCTGACGTGGGACTATGTTAAGACGGCTTATCAGAAGAAGTATGTTGATACCCGGTATACTGATGAGCAAAGGAAAGCATTTATGGGGCTGGTTCAAGGGAACAAGTCCGTGGCAGAGTATGAAGCTAAGTTTCTAAGGCTGAGCCGTTATGCTCGAGGTGTGGTGGCTACGGAGCATGAACGGTGTGTCTGATTTGAGGACGGTTTGAGGGATCATTTAAGGTTGCCCATAGCCCCACATCAGGAACAGGAATTTTCCGCGTTAGTGGAAAAGGCTAAGGTAGCCGAGGGAATCAAGGACTCGGTTAAGCAGAGCTTTGATAGGAATAGGCCCAAGAGGGGTTATGGGTCGTCAGGATCGTCTGGGAGTGGGCAAAAAAGGCCCAGAGTTGGTGGGCCGCGAGGTCAGCAAGTTGGTGCAGGAGGACAGTATCGTCCTTGTGATCTGTGTGGAGAGAGACACTTAGAAGAGTGTTGGAAGAGGACAGGAGGATGTTTCAGGTGTGGGTCCAAGGACCACATGGTTAAGAATTGTCCAAAGAAACCGGAGGAGAGTCGGCCAACAGCTCAGAATGTTAGTCAGGCTGGTAGAGGTGTACAACAGCCTCAACGAGGTCGTGGTTCGAATAATAGAGGTAATGGTACTGGCAGAGGACGTAGAACTCAGGGCAGAGGTGCTGTCAATGCTGAGGCAAGGCAACCGGGTTTGGTTTATGCGGTTCACCGGAGGGAGGATGGAGAAGCGCCAGACGTCATAACCGGTACGTTCTTTATTCATGGCAGGCCCTATTTTGCTCTTATTGATGTGGGCTCGACCCATTCATATGTTGCATGTAGTGTAGTGGAAACACTAGGCCTAGACTCTGAACTTTCTGATAGGGAGATGACTGTAGTAAGCCCATTAGGCCAAACTGTAGTGGTGGATAAGATATTTCGGAGTGTACCCCTAGAAATTCAGGGAGTGAACTTTCGGGCTGACTTAATGGAGTTACCCTTCGGAGAATTTGACCTCATACTTGGTATGGATTGGTTAGTAGAGCACTGAGCCGTGTTGGACTGTGAGGCTAAACGAATGGAACTAAGGACTCCGAAGGATGAAGTAGTAGTAATGATCAGAGAAAGAAGAAACTACCTGTCTAACGTAGTTTTGGCGTTGAAGGCTGAAAAAATGGTTAGGAAAGGGTACAAGGCATTTCTGGCCTTCGTCAGTGTTGTAGACGCAAAAGAAGGGGGAGTTAGTGGAGTTAGAACGGTAAAGGACTTTGAAGATGTGTTTCCGGAGGAATTACCAGGAATACCCCCAGATAGGGAGGTGGAATTTGGAATAGACTTGATACCAGGAACAGCTCCAGTGTCAATTGCTCCATACCGGATGGCGCCGAATTAGTTAGTTGAGCTCAAGGCCCAAATCTAAGAATTGCTGGATCGTGGGTTCATTCGACCCAGTGTGTCTCTATGGGGAGCACCGGTCCTGTTCGTAAAGAAGAAGGACGGAACTATGCGGATGTACATAGATTACCGTCAGTTGAATAAGCTGACCATTAAGAACAAGTATCCTTTGCCAAGGATCGATGACTTGTTCGATCAGCTGAAGGGGGCCGCGGTATTCTCAAAGATAGACTTAAGGTCGGGATATCATCAGTTGAAGGTGAAGGAGGCAGATATCCATAAGACCGCTTTTAGGACAAGATACGGCCATTTTGAGTTTGTAGTAATGCCGTTTGGGTTAACAAACGTTCCAACCGCGTTCATAGATATGATGAATCAGGTTTTCCAACCCTATAGGTTTGTCGTCGTGTTTATCGATGACATTCTTGTGTATTCCAAGTCGGAGGAGGAGCATGATGAGCACTTATGGATAGTGTTTCAAGTATTAAGGGAGAAAAAGCTCTATGCCAAATTCAGTAAGTGTCAATTTTGGCTTAAAGAGGTGGCGTTCTTAGGACATGTTGTATCCGCAGAAGGTATAAGGGTGGATCCTAGGAAGATCGAAGTAGTGTTGGATTGGAAACCACCTAGGTCCGTGGCTGAGATCCGAAGTTTCTTAGGTTTGGCAGGCTATTACAGAAGGTTCGTGGAAGGGTTCTCGCCAATAGCCGCGCCTTTGACAAAGTTGCTAAGGAAGGAAGTACCCTTTGAATGGACGGATAAGCAACAGGAGAGCTTCGAAAAGCTTAAAAGGGTGTTGACAGAAGCTCCAGTGTTAATTCAGCCAGAGGCAGGGAAGGATTTTGTGGTGTACTGTGACGCTTCGCACACGGGATTAGGGTGTGTTCTAATGCAAGATGGAAAAGTAGTCGCTTATGCGTCTCGGCAGCTAAGGCCTCATGAGGTTAACTACCCAACCCATGACTTGGAATTGGGAGCAGTGGTTTTCGCCCTTAAGGTGTGGAGGCACTACCTCTACGGAGAAAGGTCAGTGATCTACACAGATCACAAGAGCCTTAAGTATCTGTTAACTTAGAAGGAGTTGAACTTGAGGCAGCGAAGGTGGATGGAGTTATTGAAAGATTATGATTGCTCGATAGAGTACCACCCGAGCAAGGCGAATGTAGTGGCTGATGCCCTAAGTCGGAAGGTTGTGTCAGATCTAAGGGCTATGTTCGCTCACTTAAGTTTGTATGATGATGGAAGCCTGTTGGCAGAGTTGCAAGTACAGAACGGAGAGTTAGAGGATTATGGCGTTAATGATGAAGGAGTATTGTGCTACAAAGGAAAGGTCCAGATGCTTGGGGACGAGGGTTAAGACAGAGAATTCTTCGGGAAGCGCATAGTAGCTCTTACGCTATGCATCCCGGAGGCATTAAGCTGTACATAGATCTAAGGGAACAATTTTGGTGGCCTGATCTTAAACGAGAAGTTACTGACTTCGTAGGCAAATGTCTGATGCGTCAGCAAGTTAAGATTGAACACCAAGTCCCATCGGGATTGCTTCAGCCAATCGAGATTCCACAGTGGAAGTGGGAAAGAATTACCATGGACTTCGTTAGTGGGCTTCCCCGTACGCCTACTAAGAAGGACTCGGTATAGGTAATAGTGGACCGTTTGACCAAGTCCGCGCATTTCATTTCGATAATAGTGGATTATTCTCTTCAGAAGTTGGCCAAGTTATATGTGGCGGAAATTGTGAGGTTACACGGAGTGCTGGTATCGATCATCTCTGATAGAGACCCAAGGTTTATGTCTCGATTTTGGAGGGCACTTCATCAAGATTTAGGCACTAAGTTAGACTTCACCACGGCTTTCCATCCACTATCAGACGAGCAGTCTGAATGGGTTATACAAGTGTTGGAGGATATGTTGAGAGGCTGTGTGATGGATTTCCGAGGAAGTTGGGAAGACTACTTGCCTTTAGCAGAGTTCGCCTACAACAACAGCTATCAGGCTAGCATTCGGATGGCACCATATAAAGCATTGTATGGTCGAAAGTGTCGAACTCCTACTTGTTGGACTGAGTTAGGAGAACGTCGAGTTTTGGGTCCCGAGTTAGTGGCAGAAACTGAAGAGAAGGTTGAGATAATCAGGGCACGGTTAAAAGAAGCCTCTGATAGGCAGAAGTCGTACGCAGACCTTAAACGGAGGGAAATAGAGTTTGAAGTGGGAGATCAAGTGTTTCTAAAAGTCTCACCTTGGAAGAAGGTGATGAGGTTTGGTCGCAAAGGGAAGTTAAGCCCAAGGTTTATAGGGCCCTATCGAGTACTGAAGCGAGTTGGACTAGTGGCATACCAGTTAGACTTGCCATCAGAGTTGCAGTAGATGCACGATGTATTCCATGTATCCATGCTACGTCGTTTCCAATCGGATCCATCTCATGTAGTACCAGTGGAAGAAGTGGAGCTAAGGCCAGACTTATCCTACGAGGAAGAGCCGATTCAGATATTGAAACGTGATGTGAAAGTGCTACGGAAGAAGTCAATTCCTCTAGTCAAAGTGTTATGGTGCAATCATGGATCGGAAGAAGCTTCGTGGGAGCCAGAAGAGGCAATGTGACAGCAATACCCTCAATTATTTTAGCTAGGAAATTTCAAGGATGAAATTAGTTTAAGGGGGTAGAACTGTAACATCCTGAAAAGGGCCTATGCATTTTCGGTTCAATTGTACGAAATGACATGTCTTATGTGTTATGAATGTATTTTGAACATTTTTGGAAACCTGGAAATGTATGGAAATGTTAAGTTTAAAGTGAACATTTTTTGAAACCTGGAAATGTAAGGAAATGATTTAGAAATGATTCAAAAGAGGAAAGTGAACATTTCTGGAAACTTGGAAATGTAAGGAAATGTCAAGTTTAAAGAGGGAAACGAAAATTTTTGGAAACTTGGAAATGTAAGGAAATGTCAAAGAAATGTTAAGTTTTAAAGTTTAAAAAGGGGAAACTAAGGCAAGGTGGTCTTAAGAGAAAATGTATGTGAGATATGACATACAAATAGCCTTGGTAAAATGGCTACAAGGCACCACTTAGGGCCCTGGAAGTGACGCCACCAGCATGTGAGGAAGGGCCAAGGATCGAGTCACATGGGGAGCAAAATAAAGTTTTATTTTTGCTTCCAGAAGCAAAGAAGTGGACAGCACTAAGGAACCGAAGGGAGGAGTTTAAATTCTCTTAAAATTTCGGCTAATACGTGGATAAATGATGATTTATCTTAAATTATTTTTCAATGAGATAATAAGGGATTATTCTTTAATTTTAAAACTAAGGGATAATGACAAGGAAGAGTGATGGCCAAGTAAGTGAGTCTTGGCCTAGTAATTTCGGCACAAGGAGGAGAACTAAGGCCATTCATTCATTCTCCTTCTCTATCTTCTCTGCCGAATTTACCTAGCAAAAATCCTCTCTTCTCTACTATTTTTTTCCAAAAGCCGAAAGCAGGTTCTCTTAGCCTTAGCCGATTATTCTATTAAGTCCAAAAGCCGAAATCCTTGACAACTATTCAGTCTTCATAGCCGAATCTTTGAAGGGCTTCAAACAAAGGTGCTGTCGATTACAAAGGTTAAGGGTAAGATTAGAAGTTATCGATTTTCATTCCTTTTTCATTTAACCGAAATCAAGGGACTAATTCCCCTTAATTTCTTTGGCCGAAATCATGAAGGTTCTTTCGGGATTTAGTGGTTGTCAAATACAAGAGGAGATTTGTCGGGACTTTCAAAGATCTAAGGTGAGTCAATCGGTCTAAGGTTATTTCTTATGTTTAAGTGATTGAAAATCAGATCTAATATATATAAGTCTATAGGGATTTCGACAGAGGTATACAGGGATTCCGGGATTTGAGAATTTCAAGGTAAGTCCATATGTACATTCGGCCAAGGCCTTAATTGTTGACTAAGATCTATTCCATATTTTTTTTTTTTGCAAAGGCCGAAACTAATTTGTTAAAGTGATTTAAAGCTTGGCTGAATACAAGAAGAGTATAGTAAAGATCTCAGAATTTGGCGCCAAGGTAGGTTTTAGGTTATACAATCCTAATAGGATTTGGATTTATGGCCGAATGGCTTTTTATTAAATTTTTTAAGTTTGGCCGAATGTAGGGACTTGAGATCTAAGGCATTAGATCAAGCTTTTCGGGATTTAAGTGAGCTGCTAAGTGTATCAGGTGTGTACTTCACACTATTTCTTAATATATTTATGGGAATATTTAATTTGTATGTGATTATAAGAATGTGCAAGAATATGGCTAAGGTACCATGAATGGTACAAAGTACTCAGGTACGTTTCCTACTCCTACTAGGATTATGAAATATGTTATTTTTAACATGTGAAAAGTTATAAGAATGTGAAAATTGGCTTATTAATGCATAATATATGATTTGGGGCATATGGGTTATTTAAAAAGGGGAAGTGAACGTGGTGACCTAAGACCACAATAATCTGAATGTGGTGACCTAAGACCACTGTATCTGAACGTGGTGACTTAAGACCACGATAATCTGAATATGGTGACCTAGGACCACGATAATCTGAATGTGGTGACCTAAGACCACGATATCTGAGTGTGGTGACCTAAGACCACGAATACTCATAAGGGCGATGAGCACGTCGACTGCAGCGACTGCCTTCGATGGTGTGTAGCGGATGGAGGGTTGACTTAATAGTCCCCACGGTGTACAGGTTGGTACGGGGATGTGTAGCGGATGGCTTTTAGGTTTGGGTTCGGGATTGCATCATTATTTTGATCTGTTATAAGAATTGTTATGTGATATGATTATGTATGCCTAAGTTGTTAAGATTTAGTGTTGTAGTACACATTGAGTCTCATTGACTCACCCCATTGTGGGAACATGTTTCGTGATGAACAAGTGATGGACCTGGGACGGCAGATCTTGTGGTGGCCATGCTCATCTTGAAGTTTCATTTAAATTGGATCTTTTATTTCTTTTAAGTACTTTATAATTTTATTTTGGGATTTTTCTTGATGTAATAAAGCCATAGTGAATTATGTTATTTTCTGTTTTAATTGCTATGTTACAAAGTTTTATTTATTAGAGACTAAGTAAATTTTAATTTAAAATAAACTTTAAATATTTTGTCACATGAAATTAAATGGGTTTCAACACAAAATAAATTTGTTTTCAACTCGAGCCCAATCCATCAGCAAACTATCCTCAAAACCCACAGATTTCCAAAGTAATAAAAAGATTTTTAACCGGTTTTCTTCGAGAAACATACCAAATCCGGTCAAGGCTCGTAGGCCGGGTTTGGGGTGTTTCAAAGGGTTAGTTATAGGACGTTCCATAACTAATTTACACAAGGAAGAGTTGGTGTCTGAGGCGTCCTTGGTAGCTATAACTAGCTATAACAAGTCAATTTGGTGCTCGATGCCTCGAATGGGTGGCAATCCGTTCGGCACTTCTTCGGGGAATATGTCGCCAAATTCTTACAACAAATACATTATAGGTACAGGCAAAGAAGTATCAATCCCTTTAGTTTCCAATAAGCATTCTTTGTACATAAGTACAAGAACGGGTTGTCTTGCCATTAACAACTTTCGAATCTTTCCCTTTTTTGCAAATACACTCGTTTTTTTTATTTTCACTCTCTCTTTCTTTTTCTTTGTTCTCTTGTGTTTTTGTCTCTTTCTCCTCACTTTCTCTTCTCTTTTTCTTTTCATTCTTTTTATTTTGCTCTTTTTCTTTTTCTCTCTTAACCGATTGCTTCATCTTGAGTTGGTCTTCATACACTTGCTTTGGTGTGACAGGGGTAAGTGTGACATTCTTTCTGAGATGTTTGAATGAGTACCGATTTGTGTAGCCATCATGGACTACTCGTCGATCAAATTGCCAAGGACGCCCTAGCAACAAGTGGTCCCCATGCATCGGTACAACATCGCAAGTCACTTCGTCTTGGTACTTACCTATGGAGAACACCACTTTGGCTTGCTTCGTAACCTTGAGCTCACCTCTGTCATTTAGCCATTGCATCTTATAGGGATTTGGATGCTTCATCATGGCTAAACCAAGTTTCTCAACAAGAAAAGAGCTCGCGACATTGGTGCAACTCTCCCCGTCGATAATCAGGCTACACACCTTACTTTGAACATGGCAACGGGTGTGGAAAATTTTTTCCCATTATTGTTCCTCCTCGACTTTTTGGATTTGCAAACTTCACTTGACAACGAGAATTTCTCCTTCGATGGGAACCTCGAGCTCCCCATCTTCCTCTGTAGGGTCTTCAGGCTCTTCCTCTCGTTCGTCTTCGGACTCGATTTCACCATTGGGCCGCACCACCATCACTCGACGGTTTGGACATTGGCTAGCAATGTGGCCCCTTCCTTGACATTTAAAACACTGTATATCTCGAGAACAGTTTGGGATGGGCTCACCTTTGTTTTTGCTAGTCTCGCCACTCGGTGGATTAGGCTTGGTGGCAACGAAAGGCTCCATAGGACGGGTGGGAGCTTTGCCCATGCCTTGAGTCCACTTGTTGGTAGAAGTTGTCAGATACGCCCGGGATGCTCCTTTTCACTTCAATTGTTTCTCAACTTGTATTGCCATATGCACCATGTCCATGACTTCAACGTAGTACTGAAGCTCGACAATGTTGGCAATATCTCAGTTTAAACCGGCTAGGAATCTCGCCATTGTTGCTTCGCGATCCTCCTTCACATCGGCCCTTATCATGGTAATCTCCATATCTTTATAGTAGTGTTCGACACTTCGATTGCCTTGTGTAAGATTTTGCAGCCGTTGGCATAACTCTCGATGGTAGTAGGAAGGCACAAATCGCTTCTGCATGACCGCCTTCATTTCGGCCCAAGTTGAGATAGGTTGCTCTTCGTTCCTTCTCCGGCTAGTCACCAATTGATCCCACCACACAATCGCATAATCTGAGAGTTTGATGGCTTCTAGCTTGACCTTTTTGTTCTCTGAGTAGTTATGGCACTCGAAGACAAGCTCCATTTTCTTTTCCCACTCCAAGTAGGCTTCGGGGTCGTTCTTGCCTTGGAATGGAGGGATAGACATCTTAGTGTTTTTGAGATTGTCATCGGGACGATCTTTATCTCGTTGCCCATGATTTCTTCGACCTTGATCCCTGATCATTATTTTATGCGATGTCAAATTCTTAAAATTTATAAAAAGAATGATCGAACCTAGAAACTAACTATGACAACGATTTGAGGGAAGCGCACCTATCGAACAGTAGTACAGTTAAGGCAAGATCGGATTGTCGAACCCAAAGGAACTAAAAGTACTAATACTAACTTTCTTTTTTATTATCTAGCCTAAAATAAAGGGAATTTGTTGTTTAATCTAAATTAACTAACTACTAAGCTAAAAACTCTAAGACAAAGAAGAATAAAATTGGGAAAAATACCTGTGAGAGAAAACCAATTGACTAGGACAATACCCGAGGAAGAATCCACCTAGACTTCACTTGTTATCTAACTCTGAACCAGACAATTTATTCATTTGACTTGATCTGTAGGATTCCCTAATTTATATTAATCCCACTCTCAAGGCGACTAACGTCTAACCCTAGTTTGATTAATTGAAATATTTTTCTAATTTAAACCCCTAGAATTGCATTAACTCGATCTATGGACTCCCATATTAGGTTTGACCCTAATCCGGTAGATTTTCGTCACCCTATCTCTAGGCGCGCGAGCAACTCCGCTTAACTATGCTAGATCTACTCTTAGGCTGGGACTTTTGCTCCTCCATCTAAGCACATCACACTTGAATTAATATCTCGGAAATATCAACACAAGAATTAAGAACACATAATTAAGAACAAGTCAAATATTTATCATATAGTTCAGCAAACGATAACAAGATTCATCTTAGGTTTCATCCCCCTCAGGTATCTGAAGGTTTAGTTCATAACGATAAAAGAATACATCTCAAAAGAAAAGATAAAACAAAACATAAGAAAACCCTAAAACTCCCTAAAGGAATTGAAGGAGATATCCTCTGTCTTGAGTATAACTCCGGCTTTTTGAGATGAATCAACTGGATTTCTTTGAGTAAATTCCACAATTCTGACCCCTCTAGCTCGGCTCTTTGGCCTTGCTGGACGCCCCCTGACTAAAGCCCTGGTTCCCCCTTTTAGGTCAAACTTAGGGTGTTTATATAGGCTTCTGAATGTGTTTCTTCGCCTCTAAGTATCCTAATCCGAGTGAAATTTCTCTTTGTCATGGCAGGGACACGCCCATGGTACACACCCTTGTGAATCATGGCCAGGCCGTGTTCGAGACTGTTGAATGAGGCACAGCTGTGTGGATTGGGTCCAGGCCGTGTTGATTTCGTGTTATGGCCCATTTACTCCGTTTTAGGCCCGTTTCTCATTCTTTTAATCCTCTGGTGCTTTTTTGAGTATAAAACATGAAAACAAAGGATTAAGAGCACCAATTTACACAATTCAAGGCTTAAATCATCCAAAAGCATGCTAAATGTGGGCTTAAAATATGTTACTATTACGGTTTATCTAATACCCCCACACTTAAGCTTTTGCTTGTCCTCAAGCAAAATTCTCAACTCACAATTAAAATGAACTTCCTCGATTCATAATATTCATCGATAATGTTTCATCATAATTCAAAGGGAATTCATACATTGATCATTTAAATAGAAGGGTCCTAAAGATTCAAACAATCAAAGTCATACATTTATAGCCTGAAAACGTTAGGTGGTTCCCCTTACCTAATTAATTACCTCTGATTCAAAATCGACAAGAGTTGACATCCTCACTAAAGATTCACTCAAATCACTCAAAGTGTTTAAGGTTCAAAATTAAGCACTCAAAAGTCGAACATGAAAAGTTAATCCCATAGGCTTTCCTGAAAATCAAATCTCCACCACTATAAAATGAGATGATACATAGATCAAAAGGTCTTTAAAAAGGGTTGTAATGGAGTTTAGGTTAAAGGTGTGGATAAAGGCTGAATTAAAAGGTTAGAATCGAAATTGAATTGACAATTTACCTATCTAAAAAAAATGAGCTAATCCTAATCACTTACGTTAATTGAAAACTTCATTACTAATAATATGAGCTTCTTCTTCAAGATGTGGAATTTTAAACGTATAAGATCAATTACATAAAACAAATACTGAATATACTTCATTTTTTTAAGAACAAGTCAAGTAATAACGGATGAATTCAACTACTGGAATAAAGTAATTAGGAAATTGATCAATTCAAATATCGATATAAGGGTGGTAAAAAACAATGGTAATAACAAAAACAAAGGGTTTTGGTTTAATATTAGCTGGTGAGTCAATAAAAAGGGTTGTTAGGATCAACGGTGTTCGCTAGGGGTTAATTATAAAGGTAGGCTTTTCAGTGGAGTAAGTGGGTTAAAACCTAGGTGCCTTTATCATCTCTGTATATCAAATCAAAGGCGTGGTCTCGACATGTATAATCGAAGCAAGTTCTAGAATAACAAATCAATGTTGACACACTCATAATCAATAAAGTGAGCAAGAAAAAGAATATATGTTCTATAAGGCTCAAAATCTCACAAAAATTATGGTTATTTGATGTCAATCTTGTAAATTTCAAACTTGAAGGTAATAATTAGATTCAGGTAGACAACCTAACAAAATTTTAATTTTTGAAAAATAGACTTATCATGCTTGATTCTCTAGTATCCTAAAGCTTAAATCGTCACTGCACAATTATCAATGACTTAATCCAAAACATATCAATAAAAATCATGAATCACATAATGTGAGAAAATTACTTAAAGACAAGATATCATTCAGGGATTTGAGAATAATGCAGAAAGTTAGGCACTTTCTCGAAATAAATATTCAACCCAACACTTAAGATGTACATAGCCCTTAATGTACAAAGATAGATAAACTGACAATATAGTGAAAAAATAAAAAGATAGGGAGAGAAGTGAAACTTCCTGAATTTTGGATGGAGTTGATGAAGAGAAACGTGGGGAGTGCCTTGAGCCGTTTGAACTTGAGTCCTCAAAGCAGCCGGTCTGATTTTATTGTATCCTAAGTTAAATCTAAATGCTATCAAGAATAAGAAGAAAATAATAAAAATAAAAATAAAAATAAAAGTAAATAATGGAAAATGAAAGCAGAAATATAACGGGAAAAGGAAAGGAAGAAGGGGGTTTAAATAGAGATGCAGCCCACACCCATATTCCTACTTGTGGTACCCACACGGCCGTGGCCACGACCATGTGTAAGGCCGTATGGGTATGGAGAACCTAGGCCTAAACATGAAAAGAAATAAACTAAACTAATTAGTAAGGTTAGTGCTCGGGTTGCCTCCTGAGAAGCGCTTGTTTAAAGTCTTTAGCTAAACTTACCTATCACTCGTGCAATCATGGTGGTTTAAGGAGATGGAAATCCTTTTTCATGTGATCACTTCGGTTATTGATATATAGTTTGATTCGAGTAGTGTTTACCTTAAAAGTGTTGAACTTAGGATTAGTTAACTCGACTGTTCCATATGAGAGGATTTTGAGTACCTGATCTCCAACTTTGAAGTGATTGGCTCCACCCTTACTACTTGATGTCCTAGCCTTGTCAAGAACCTAAAGAGTGATCGTTTTGTCACTTACACGAAATGTGAGTTCACGTGGTAGTTTATTTCGTAGAATTGCTGGGTACACTGTGTTTAACTCCACATGTGACGTATCGTCTAACTTCCGTTTCTTTGTCAAAAAGTCTTTAAAAAATTTCCTTGAATCTGGCATCTGCGAAAGAGCTTTAAGAAATGACAAGTTAATATGTAATTTCTTTGGAAGTTTAAGAAATTTATCGATTGGTCCTCTGTGTGGCCTTTCTTTTTCGCATTAGGGGACGACTCACGTGGTTGGTACTTTGTAATTACCGGGTTTGGTTTATCATGGCTTACCTCAACCTTACCTTCCACTACCACATTCTCTTGCGTCAATGTTGGTTCATCTATGATAGACCGTAAAAGTAACATATTTTAAGCCCACATTTAGCATGCTTTTGGATGATTTAAGCCTTGAATTATGTAATTTGGTAATCTTAATCCTTTGTTTTCATGTTTTACACTCAAGAGAGCACCGGATGATGAAAAGAACAGAAAATATGGCCCAAAACAGAGTAAATGGGCCATATGATGAAATCCATATAGTCGTGCCTCACTCAACAGTCTCGAACACGGCTTGGCCATGACTTACACGGGCGTGTGCCATGGGCGTGTCCCTGCGGCGGCCAAGAGGAGTTTTACTCGGATTTGGATACTTGGAGGCAAAGAAACACATTCCAAAGCCTATTCAAACACCCTAGTAGGAATTCCACTCAGATTAGGAAACTTAGGGACCAAGTAAGGCATCTCAAAGCCTATATAAACACCTTAGGGGGCAACTTAAGCGGGGAGTTTGGCAGAAGCCGCAACCCAGGGCTTTAGTCAGGAGGCGTCCAGCTAGGCCAAAGAGGGCAGATTTATGGAGATTTACTCGAAGATAGCCAGTTGATTCATCTCAAGAAGCCAGAATTATACTCAAGAAAGAGGATCTCTCCTTCAATTCCTTCAGGGGGTTTTAGAGATTTCTTATGTTTTGTTTTATCTTTTCTTTTGAGATGTTTTCTTTTATTGTTATGAACTAAACCCTCAGATACCTGAGGGGGATAAAACCTAAGATGAATCTTGTTATCGTTTGCTAAATTATATGATAAATATTTGACTTGTTCTTAATTATGTGTTCTTAATTCTTGTATTGATATTTCCGGGATACTAATTCAAGTGTGATGTGCTTAGGTGGAGGAGCAAAAGTCTCTGCTTAAGCGTAGATCTAGCATAATTAAGTGAAGTTGATCGCGCGCCTAGAGATAGGATGACAAGATATTGCCAGATTAGGGTGACACCTAATATAGGAGTCCATAGATCAAGTTAGTGCGATTCTAGGGGTTTTAATTAGAAAGAGATTTCAATTAATCAACCTAGGGTTAGACGTTAGTCGCCTCGAGAGAGGGATTAATATAATTTAGGGAATCTTACGGATCAAGTCAAATCAATAAATCGTCTGGTTCAGAGTTAGGTAACAAGTGAAGTCTAGGTGGATTCTTCCTCGGGTGTCGTCTTAATCAATTGGTTTTTCCTCAAGTTATTTTCACAATTTCATTCCTACAACCCCGACCCAGTAACCATGCTATCACACCAGGTAGAGTTGTTACATAAAAAAATTTGATGGTTTGTATAGTCTCTCGCATGTACACCTAGTAATGCAATATGACTCGAATCTAGGAGGCTTGGCGAATCCTGAGTACCCACCCTACGGATATGGCATGAAGAACGAATAAGTCCACTATATGGGTAACTATTCTAGACCTCAAAATAATTTTTATATCGACATTTATAATGTAGGTTGGAGGTGCCATCCCAATTTCTCGTGGGATGATCAAAGTAGCCAAAGACCGGAACTTCCTCCAGATTTTCAACAACTACCTCACCAACAGGAAGAGGAGTCGAACCTCGAGGAGATGCTGACAAAATTCATAGTAGCCACAGAAACACATTTCCAAAATATAGAAACGAATCTTGAGGCATCAACACAAGAGATCGAGGATCAGTTAAGGCAACTTGCTAAGTTGATCTCAGAACAACTACAAGAAAGCTTGCCAAGCAACACTGAAATTAACCCAAAAGAGCAAATTCAAGCCGTAACAGCTCATGACAGTGAAAGGTTAGTGGAATCTAACCCGAGGTAAGAGCCTGTGGTAAGTGAAAGTAAGGTTGAGGTAAGCCATTGTAACATCTTGAATTAATGGGTCTATGCGTTTAGTGTAAGGATATGTTTAATAGTTAATTTAAGTGATAGGGGTCCAAATTGGGCTCAGGACTAGGCAAAGGCCTTGGTTAAATTATCTGATTGGGCATTATAGAGTTAAAAGGAGGTAATTGTGTTTAAAATACCAACGTGGGCTTGTGGCCCAACAATAGATGGCACTGCAAGGGAATTTGAAGGTGGCGTCATTAACAATTAAATGGGCCTATGTTTTGGCCGCAAGGAGCCCATGTTTCTGGGCCTTTTTTGGCACTTTAAAGGGAACAAGGGGTGACGCCACACACAAGGAGTTAGGGGCCCAAAATTTAAGTTTCATAGAGCCCAAATCCTTTAATTTAAGTTAGCTAAATTCAGCATTAGGGTTAGGTGAAGTGGATGGAAACAAGGCTCAAAAATAGGAGGATTTATGTGGATTTTATAATTGATAATATAGATGATAAAAAGGAGAAAAGATAGAGCTATCCATAAGGCAAGGTGATGGCCGAAAATCCACCACCTAGAGGAGTAAAGAATTCGGCTACTTCATGGATAAGGGGTGCCAAATTTTCCCTTTTTATTAGCTTGACTTTTAGTTATCAGGAAGAGCGTTTTCGATTTTAAGCAGTAGATGGCGAAATTTCTATAAATAGGGGGGATATCTCTTTGATTCTGGCATTTAAACCCTAATTTCCTCTTCACTCTTTGTGCCGAAATTCTTAGCCTCTCCTCTACAATTTCTTTTCTTCAATTTCTTCAAAAGCCGAAACCTCTCATTTCACTCTCTTCTCCATTCTTTTTCTCTTGAGCCGATTTCTCTAAAAAGCCAAAATCTCCATAGTTTTTCTCTATTCATCCCATTTGTGAGATAGTTCTATTCTTCCAGCATTTAATCTTTTCCTTTGGCATTGTTGAATCTTCTCTCTAGTGCTAGCCGAATTCCCTGTGCTAAGGTAAGTTCGAATTTTGTTAAGATCTCACATTCTATTTTGGTTTTTGAAAGGCAAAAGCCAAAAAGCTAATAGTTTAATGGTTCTATGTTGGGCGGCATTCCGGGATTTGAAGGAAACTTGGTCGTCTAGATCTAAAAGCCAAAAAACATTAGTCTCCAATTTTGGGATTTTAAGGTAAGAAGATTTTCCCCAGATTTTTACTAGATTCGCTTATTATATACAAAATCTTAACTTTATGATGAGGATTAACGATCATAAATTGTGATAGTAGTTCTGACAAGTACTTTTGATGGAATTAAATATGGATCAGGCAAAGGAGAGATTCTCTAAGTTTAAGAAACGAGCGGTATCTGCCGTTCGAGATTGGCCACTTGGTTGTGGACCGGCTTCTGAACAACATCTTAGGCAGATAGCGGTTGTGTCGACTACGGATAACATCGACATAGAAAGTATCATTCTATCAGTAATCAGGTGTGTAGATCTCTAACACACTATTAATCCTGTATGTATGTCTATATATTTATGTTATGGGCTAAAAAGCCGAAAAGAGGATGTATAGACAGTCGAATGGAACCCAAAAAGGGGTTATGCTAAGATGCCAGGTACGTAAACATAGAACTCTCTATGTGTATCAAAATATGTATAAGTCTGCATGATGTTTCTTTTATGTGTAAGCATGGGGAGGGATTATGTTATTGAAGAGGAAGTGCATGATAGGTCACATAGTGATCGGTGGTAGAAATCCCACAAATATGAATGTTAGGTCACACAGTGATCGGTGGCTATGCCACGTTTAATGATTCCTGAATAACAGGAATAGGCAGTACGACTGTCGTTATGGTGTGTAGCGGATGGAGGGTTGATTGTAGAAATCCCCAAGGTGTGATGGTTGGTACGGGTTGGTGTGTAGAGGATGGAAACCTAGGATGGGTTGGGCTATGCATTGTTTAATATTTGATTTATATGAGTGTTGCCTTTATGTATGGGCCAGGGCCGATAATGTGTTTGTGGGCTCAGGTCGTTGTGTGTTTTGAGATTTATACACTGAGTCTTGGTGACTCACGCTTTCCTTCTTCTCTACTCTTTCAGATGAGCAGTAGATCGTGGACATGGGAGCCGAGACGGACTAGAGGGGCCATCAAGCTTTTATTATTTTCTTTTTATAGACTATTTCGGCTTTTTCTTTAAGTTTTATTTTATTTCTATTTTGGAATTATCTATGTAATAAGGCCCCATAATTTTTATTTCAATTAAGTAGTTTTAATGTTCTGCAACTTATCAAATTATGTCAAAGGTTTTATTATACTTAATAATAATAATTCAAAGGTTTTATTTTTAAAATGTCACTTATTCACTCAAATAATGTCTAATTAATTTACGACTTCCAAAACCGACAAAGTAGAAGTTTTCAATGTACAACTCGTAGCATACCAGATCTGGTCGAAACGCATGGGTCAGGTTTGGGGGTGTTACAGCCATGATGTACCAAGCCCGATAATTACAGAGTAGCAACCCAGTGTGCCATACCCCAATACGATAAAGAACTACCATATAGAGGAACAATTTGGTAAGTCTCTTAAACTTCCAAAGAAATTTCATATTAACTTGCCGTTTCTTGAAGCTCTTTCGCAGATGCCAGATCCTAGACCTCATGTCGATAAAGAAGAAATTCATAAGGAGCTAAGGCTTTGGATTGATGAACTAGACGAATGGAAGACACATTTCAAGGAGAGACTAAAAGCACACGAAGCAAAAACGAGGCAAATCCTCGACGAACCTAATGATGGGACAACCCAGTTTAAGATAGGAGATCAGGTACTCAAAATCTTTCCAGATGGAACGGTCAAGGTAACACATTCTAATTTTGGCACTATTGAGGAAAACATTACTCGACTTAAATTTTATATTAATAACCAAATTGATTGTATGAGAAAGGATTTTCACCTCCTCAAACCACCATGACCATGCGAATGAGAGGTAAGTCTAGCTTAAGACTATAAACGAGCGTTTCTCGGGAGGCAACCCGAGTACTAACCCCATTAACTTTTATATTTTTTATTTTATCCTTTCTTTATAGCACCTAACTATAAACTAACCAAAAGTATAAAATTTCAAGCCACACGGCCTTGCACACGGCCGTGGCCGTGGCCGTGTGGATGCACCGAATCTCCGTACTGACATGGCAGGAATGGTATGAGTCAGAGCGAGTCACAGACTCAACTACCACGCCACGGCTGCATTGACATTGTTAGATCATACACGGGCATGGAAACTAGAACACAGGCGTGGGAGAAGCGAACAAAGCACAACACGGCCGTGCGATACCACCGTGTGACACACCACGCCCATGGTACACGGGCGTGGGAAAGTACCAGGCCCCAAAATCTTATTTAAAACACCCCTCTCCCCTTCTCACCCACTCCCCATTCACTCTTCACCCCCTTCATATTTACTCTTCTCCTTCTTCATTCTCTAAAGCCTAAATCTAAGCTTCAACAATGTCGAAGAAGTGGAAGGATCCCAGCACAGTCTCCCTTAGGGAGATCGATCTACATAAGTTCATGCCGGCCGCTTCATCCAGTCGACAAGCCAAGGGTCTTTGAGACCATTTAACTTTTGTTTTACTCTTCCCGTCTCCTTTATTTTCCTTCTCTTTGACTCTCTTATGCTTAATTTAGTTTATTTTATTTTAGTTTATTAATCGTAGTTTCTTCAGGCTGCTTGGGAATCACGCCACTTCCGCCACCGCCAGCACCACGGCAGCCTTAAAAATAACACCCACCTCGCGAACCATCCAACAATAAGGACTCTTCTGTCCATTCATCTTTCATTTTAATTTCATTTACATTTCTATTTTTCTTGTCTTTAAATATATATTTAGTATGTTTTGAACTCTTATTATTATTTCCTGGCTAATTCTCTATGAGCTTCCCAATTTCTTCATCTAGCGCAGAGCTCGGTAGCAGCCACCATACCTCGGGACTCCCAACTTAAGGAAACCATCCAAATTCAGGAAGTTTCACCTCTCCCTCTCTCTTAAATTTCATATACATCTTTGTACATTGAGGGCAATGTACATCTTAAGTGTGGGGGGTGAATAGTTATTTCGAGAAAGTGCCTAACTTTCTTTATTATTCTCAAATCCCTGAATTATGCCTTGTTCAAAAGTAAAGTCTCTCATATTATGATTAGAATGAAATTTCCTTTGATTTATGAGTTTTATTGATGTGTTTTGGATTAAGTCATTGATAATTATGCATTGATGATTAAATTTGAAGGATACTAGAGAATCAAGCATGATAAGTCTATTTTTCAGAAATAAAATTTTTTTTTAGGTTGTCTACCTAAATTTGAATATTACTTTGAAGTTTGAAATTTACGAGGTTGATATCAAATACCCATAATTTTTGTGAGACTTTGAGCCTTGTAGAGCATATATTCTTTTTCGTGCTCATTTTTTTATTATGAGTGTGTCAACACTGATTTGCAATTCTAGAACTTGCATCGATTATACATGTCGAGACCACACCTTTGGTTTGATATACAAAGATGATAAAGGCACCTAGGGTTTAACCCACTCACTCTACTAAAAAGCCTACCAACATAATTAACCCCTAGTAAACCCTGTTAATCCTAACAACCCTTTTTATTAACTCACCCACTAATATTAACCTAAAACCTTTGTATTTGTTATCACCATTCTTCTTAAATACCCTTTTTGTTGAGATTTGATTTTGAGAAGTTACCTAACTATGTTCTATATTTCAGTTGTTAAAGTTCGTTATTTGTGACTTGCTCTTAAAAAAAACGAAGTATATTCATTATTAGTTCTGCTAAGTGAGCTTACATTTCAAATCTTAAAGCTCGTATTATTAGTTTTAAATTGATTAGTTCATTTTTCTATTTAGGTAAATTGTCAATTCAATCTCGATTCTAACCCTCTAATTCAGCCTATATCCACACCTTCAACCTAAGCCCCGTTACAACCCTGTTAAAGACCTTCTGATTTATGTATCATCTGATCATATAGTGGTGGAGATTTGATTTTCATGCAAGCCTATGGGATTAACTTTTCATGTTCGACTCTTGAGTGCTTAATTTTGAACCTTAAACACTTTGAGTGATTTGAGTGAATCATTAGTGAGGATGTCAACTCTTGTCGATTTCGAATCAGAGGTAATTATTTAGGAAAAAGGAAACACCTAAAGTTTTCAGGGCTATAAATGTATGACTTTGATTGTTTGAATCTCTAGGACCCTTTGAGTTGAATTATCCATGTATGAATTATCTTTGAATTATGATGAAACATTATTGATAAATTTTATAGATCGATGAAGTTTGTTTTAATTATGACTTAAGAATTTTTCTTGAGGACAAGCAAAAGCTTAAGTGTGGGGGTATTTGATAAACCATAAGAGTAACATTTTTTAAGCCCACATTAGCATGCTTTTGGATGATTTAAGCCTTGAATTATGTAATTTGGTGCTCTTAATCTTTTTTTTTCATGTTTTACACTCAGGAGAGCATCGGATGATGAAAAGAATGGAAAATGGGCCCAAAACGGAGTAAATGGGCCATATCACGAAATCCACACGACCTGGGCCTAAGCCACACAGCCGTGCCTCACTCAACAGTCTCGAACACGGCCTGGCCATGACTTATACGGGCGTGTGCCATGGGCGTGTCCCTGCCGCTGCCAAGAGGAGTTTTACTCAGATTTGGATACTTGGAGGCAAAGAAACACATTCCAAAGCCTATTCAAACACCCTAGTAGGAATTCCACTCAGATTAGGATACTTTGGGACCAAGTAAGGCATCTCAAAGCCTATATAAACACCTTAGAGGGAAACTTAAGCGGGGAGTTCGGCAGAAGATGGAACCTAGGGCTTTAGTCAGGGGGCGTCTAGCTAGGCCAAACAGGGCAGATTTGTGGAGATTTACTCGAAGATAGCCAGTTGATTCATCTCAAGAAGCCCAAATTATACTCAAAATGGAGGATCTCTCCTTCAATTCCTTCAGGGGGTTTTAGGGATTTCTTATGTTTTGTTTTACCTTTTCTCTTAAGATGTTTTCTTTTATTGTTATGAACTAAACCCTCAGATACCTGAGGGGGATGAAACCTAAGATGAATCTTGTTATCGTTTGTTGAACTATATCATAAATATTTGACTTGTTCTTAATTATGTGTTCTTAATTCTTGTATTGATATTTCTGGGATATTAATTCAAGTGTGATGTGCTTAGGTGGAGCAAAAGTCCCTGCTTAATAGTAGATCTAGCATAATTAAGCGGAGTTGATCGCGCGCTTAGAGATAGGTTGACGAGACTTTGCCGGATTAGGGTGAAACCTAATATGGGAGTCCATAGATCGAGTTAATGCAATTCTAGGGGTTTTAATTAGAAAGAGATTTCAATTAATCAACCTAGGGTTAGACGTTAGTCGCCTCGAGAGAGGGATTAATATAACTTAAGGAATCTTACGGATCAAGTCAAATGAATAAATCGTCTGGTTCAGAGTTAGATAACAAGTGAAGTTTTAGTGGATTCTTCCTTGGGTATCGTCTTAATCAATTGGTTTTTCCTCAAGTTATTTTCACAATTTCATTCTTCTTTGTCTTAGAGTCTTTAGTTTAGTTGTTAGTTAAATTTAGATTAGATAAACAATTCCCTTAATTCTTAGGCTAAATAATAAAAAGAGAGTTAGTATTAGTACTTTTGGTTCCTTTGGGTTAGACATTCCAGTCTTGCCCTAACTATACTACTGTTCGATAGGTGCACCTGCCTCAAATCATTGTCATAGTTAGTTTCCAGGTTTGATCATTCTTTTTATAAATTTTAAGACTTTGACATCATGAAAACAACGATCAATCTAACCCTTCACTATCGTGAGCAATTATAGCTTGAGGTTGCTCTCTAAGGTTAGTTTCGGTGTTGCTTGGCAAGATCCCTTGTGGTCCTTCTGAGATCAGCTTAGCAAGCCGACTTAACTGGTTCTTGATCCCTTGAATCGATGCTTCTTGATTTTTAAGTTCTATTTCGGTGTTTTAGAAACGAGTTTCTAACACCGTTATGAATTTTGTCAGCATCTCCTCAAGGTTCGACTTCTTTTCCTGTGGGTAGGGCTGTTGTTGAAAGTTCGGGAGGGGTTGTTGTCTCTGATTACCTTAACCTCCCCACGAGAAATTGGGGTGGTCCCTCCAACCTGGATTGTAGGTATTACTATAAGGGTTATTTTGAAATTTAAAATTGTTACCCATATAATGAGCTTGCTTGTTTTCCATGCCATATCCGTAGGGTGGGTACTTAGGATTCGCCACGCCTCCTAGATTCGAGTCATATTGCATACTACGTGTACCTACGAGAGACTATACAAACCATCAATCTTTTTGTTCATCATCTCTACCTGATTTGATAGCATGGAGACTGCATCAAGGTTGATGACACTGGCTGCTTTAGTAGGAATTATCCTCATGACTTGCCATTGATAATTATTCAGTGCCATCTTCTCTATAAGCTAAAGTTATCTGCCACAAGAAAATAGAGGAAAAATTTAGCAAAGTAAAAATAAATAAATAAATAAATAAATAAGAATGAAAATAAATTGCAATAATAAAAAAATGGCTAAAGTAATAAAAATTAAGCTTTCTTAATATTCTGGTCCCCTGGCAACGGCGCCAAAAACTTGATCGTTATTTTATGTGATGTCAAAGTCTTAAAATTTGTATAAAGAATGATTGAAACTGGAAACTAACTATGACAACGATTTGAGGCAAGCGCACCTATCGAACAGTAGTATAGTTAAGGCAAGACCGGATTGTCGAACCCAAAGGAACTAAAAGTACTAATACTAACTTTCTTTTTTTATTATCTAGCCTAAAATAAAGGGAATTTGTTGTTTGATCTAAATTAACTAACTACTAAGCTAAAAACTCTAAGACAAAGAAGAATAAAAATGGGGAAAATACTTGTGAGAGAAAACCAATTGACTAAGACAATACCCGAGGAAGAATCCACCTAGACTTCACTTGTTATCTAACTCTAAACCAGACAATTTATTCATTTGACTTGATCCGTAGGATTCCCTAATTTATATTAATCCCTCTCTCAAGGCGACTATCATCTAACTTTAGGTTGATTAATTGAAATCTTTTTCTAATTAAAACCCTAGAATTGAATTAACTCGATCTATGGACTCCCATATTAGGTTTGACCCTAATCAGGCATATTTTCGTCACCCTATCTCTAGGCGCACGAGCAACTCCTGTAACATCCTAAAATAGGGGTTATTTGTAATTGAATTATTTTGCTTGTGATTGGATTGTTGTGATGTTGTTGTGGTGTAATAAGACTTAATTAGGGATCTTGAGTAGGCTCGTATAGTAGGAAAATTTTATTGGTAAGTTTTAAAGATAGGGAGCCTTAGTAAGTAGGGGTTACAAGTTTAAATGAGGGAATATTAGACACTAATATAGTCTTGGAAAAGCGGCAAAGGGAGGCCACTTAGGAGCTAGAATTGACGCCACAAGGGGAGCAAGGGGAGCCTATGTTCGAGTCGCAGAATTCTCCTTTTTGCTCTTTATTTTGGACGACAAGAGAAAGAGAGAATTCTCAATTTAAACTTCAGGATAATAATGATTTTATAGGGATTTTATTTGAATAATCTTAAAAGGGTGGCAAGGAGAAAAAGAAGGAGTTTGATTTATTCAAATTCTTTTGAATATTTTCAAATGGTTGGCCAAGAGGAATTTTAGGTGGTGGCCGAATCTCAAACTCCTTGTTAGAGAGGAGTGGACGGCTTGGTGATTAAGCAAGGGGTGTGCCAAATTCTCTTAGTCACTTACTTGGCAATTTCGGCTAAGCTTTTTCCCATCTTTCAATTCTTTTTCCTACTCTTTTCATCCTTTATCAAAACCGAAAGCACCATTAATCCCTTACCTCTCTTCTTTTGTTTTCAAAAACTCTCTCTACCCTTTCTTTGCCGAATCCCCATCTTCTTTTCCCCTTTTCTTATCTTTCTCTATTTGGCCGAATATTCTTCACTCTTGTTGCCGAAACTCTAACTCCTTTTTCTCATTATTTTCTTTCTCTCTAGCCGAATCTATTCCCTATCTTGGTGACCGAAATTCCTTTTCTTCTTGTTAAACTCACCTTGGCCGAATATTAAAGTGGGATAGATCTCTTCGGATCTTCTTTGTCAATCAATTTGAAAAGGTAAGTGGTTATAGCTGAATGCTTATTTTTCTTCTCTTCTGTCTCTCTGTCGACTTGGATGAATGGGAAAAGCCGAAATATATTGGTGGCTAATCAGTGTTCGAACCGATTCTATCTAAGTGCTCTGGGATTTTGAAGTATTCAATCAAGCCTTCATTCGTTAGCAATCAGTCTTGGTAAGTGGTGGTAAGGATCTATTTTAGTAAACCATTTAGTTGGTATTTGGGAGCCGAAGGCTATTGTTGTGGCTACTAATGATTGCCGATTGTAGGGAAGTGAAGCAGATTTACATATCGTGAGGTGGTTAGTGTTCAAGAGGCGTTTAGGTGAGGTTTTGGGTTCTTACGATTGACCCTTTGGAATTATTTGGTTTGGCCGAATAGCCCATGTCACTAACTCTTGTGTTTGGCCGAATATAGGAGCAAGAAATCTAGTGTGGCCGATTGACTTTTCGGGATTTAGGGCTACCAGTGGAAGCAGGTGTGTACATACACACTTTGTAGCTAATAAATGTACTAAATATATTGATTGCTAATCGGATCTATGTTGATTCGGATTTAATACCATAAAGGTATAAGTGAGGCTTCAAGTAAGTCCTTGTCGTTATGAGGTTACTATTTGATGCTTATGGAAAGCATGACATATTTGGTATATGTGGTATATAAATATATGGCTGATGAGAAATCCAGTATGTGTGGTTAATTAAACATGATTGTTATGATTTCTGTTAATGCATGTCATAAAATGGTGGGTTAAACGAGTAGAGGGGGAAGTGATATCCGTGTCTTCGGACACCAATGGTTTGGTACTACATTTCATGACTACGGTCACCAGAGGTTTGGCACCTCATAGCGTCTTGTCCCAGTGGCTTAGTACCACAGTGGGTTGGCCCCACAGTTGATATTATGGGATCGTCGCCAGTGATTTGGTATCACACATGGGTTGGCCCCACAGATGGATTGTGTCTTCGGACACCAGAGGTTTGGCACCTCCAGTGATTTGGTATCACATTTGTGACTTTGAGTCACCAGTGGTTTGGCACCACCAGTGGTTTGGTACCACACGGGGTAGAGAAAGGTGTATTGGATGGCTAGGTTGGGTGCATGTTAAACTTAGTGCATGTTAACTTAGTTATAAATTGTGTATGATGTTGCACTAAACCGGGGGAAGGGTTACACATTGAGTCTTGGTGACTCACCTTCTCCTTTAATATTTTTCAGATGACTCGTAGATCGCGGATGAGGAGCCGGATGGACTCGAGGTGGCCATGCAGTGAAAATGTGGACTTAATGACCTTTGAATTATTTTATTTTATTGTTGGTTTATTTGTTCAAGTTGTAATAAGGCCTCCTAAGATTTTATTTTTATTATTTCACATGCTTTGGGATAATTTGTTTAAACTACTTAATGACTTTAAAATGATTACACAAGTTTCTTAAATTCAAACGTAAATGTTTTCTGTGCCATCGGGTACATCTGAAATCGGTAACCATCTGACTTAATAATTTTTTTTTAACAACTAAGTTAAGTATTGTTTTATTCATACACCGCAATGGTTTTAAACAAGACAATATTCTATTTAAAGTGAAACATTTTTACCAAAAATTTGAATCAGCTAAAAGAGTTTTTTTTTTAATATTTTTCTCTGTAACATACCGAATTCGGTCATAATGTTGGGCCGAGTTTGGGGTGTTACAAAATTGGTATCAGAGCCTAGTTTAAAGCTCGGCTGTGGGGGCCCAAGGCCCAAAATGTTTTGATAGGCCTTTGTTAAAATGGTTTTTGTTTTAGACAGCATGGCGGCGAGTCTCCGGCACCAATCCGCCTAGGTAAGTACTTCTGACTTCTGTATGAATTATTATTTGTAGAAGGGTAGGTATGGAACGTAGATAGTATGATAGGTGTTTGAACTTTAGGACTAGTTACCCCAACAAAAGACATAAGACTTTAAATGCCTAATTAAACAAACCTACGACTAAGTCGCCGAGTTAGGATGTGGTAACCTTGGTGCGCATGTCTAGGATTGGATCCGGAAGAGCTTGGTACTTAAGCAGTCCTCGTGACTCACCTCCTCTTCGCAGGAATCCTACCTGGTGCGTAGCTTCGGTTCACCCTAACCAAGAGGACTCGGTCATAGGCTAAACATAATAAATAAAACCCGAAAGGGATTAGCCATGTTTTATGAAAACTCTAGTTTTAAAATCGTTTAAGTACCCCTTTAAATAGTAGCAAAAACTTATTTTTGGAAAATTTTCAAAATATTTTCAATTTACCAAAATTACCAAAATGCCCCTAGTGGCAAAATTACGAAAATACCCTTGGTTTCTAAAATTACCGTATTACCCCGATTTCTATAAAATTTTCTTACTTTGCAATGGTACCCAAAAATCTTGTATTTCAAAATGATATCCTAACTTTGGAAATTTACAAAATTACCCCTGATCGACAAAATTACCAAAATACCCCTGGTTTCCAAAATTTTACCGTATCTTTAATTTGAAAAATTTTCGAAAATACCTTCCAGTTTTGTGAAATTTCAAAATGTCCTGAATTATTAAAGTTTTAAAATTTTTCTGGTTTATTACGAAAATACCCCTAGGATAGAAACGGACAGAAATGCCCGAAGAGTGAGTGTGTATGAAAGGTATTAGGGAATAGATGTGCTTTTCTATGTGAACTAGGATAGAGGACTTAAAACTTTGATTGATCGAAAGAATCTCTATTAAACTCTCTTCATAAAATTTCTTCACGGATAACCAAGTGAAACGAGTACTAATCCATAAAAATTTCTTAATCAGATTAAAGCGCAATAGTTAGAATGAGCTCTAGAGGACGTGGCCGTCGTGGACGCGGTAGGGGCAGGATGACCGTGTTAGAACCCGTTAAGTCAGGTCAGGGGTCTGAGAATGAGGTACCACCGCCACCACCACCTCCAACTTTTGGAGCTGAGGAGCACGATCAGACGGGAGGTGAGGCGGTATCGCAAGCTGTGTTGCGAGTCCTTGAGATGGTGGCTGGGGCAAGTGGAGGCATGGGAGCTCGAAAATCTGTACCCGAGCGACTCTGATCCAACGGAGCTGAGGTATTCCGGGGTGTATCGGGAGTGGCACCCAGTGCGGCGAAATATTAGTTAGAATCGATTGAGAGGATCATGGATGATCTCGATCTGACGAATGAGGAGAAGCTGAAAGGAGCGGTGTCGCTTCTAAAGGATGAGTCATATCAGTGGTGGCTCACGGTTCGAGATGGTGCCACGGCAGATGACCTTACTTGGGAGTATTTCAAAGCTACTTATCAAAAGAAGTATGTGGGCACCAGCTACGTTGATGCACAGAGGAAAGCTTTTCTGGGGTTAGTACAAGGCAATAAGTCTGTATCGGAGTATGAAGCGAAATTCTTGAGGCTGAGCCGCTATGCTCGGGGAATTGTTTCAACAGAGCATGATCGTTGTGTCCGCTTTGAAGACAGACTTAGGGATGAGTTAAGGTTGCTGATTGCTCCACAGCAGGAGCGTGAGTTTGCTGTTCTGGTGGAAAAGGCTAAGGTAGCCGAAGGGGTCAAGGAGTCCGTGAGACAGAACTATGATAGGAACAAGCAGAAGAGAGGCTTTGGATCATCTGGATTGGGTAATAATGCACAGAAAAGGGCTAGGCAGAGTGGGCCGAATCAGGCAGGGAGGCCCATGGTTACTAACCTGAGACCGGCTCAGTGTAATCGCTGTGGGAAGTCACATTGGGGAGGATGTTGGACCGATGAAAGAGGATACTTTGAATGTAGATTGTTGGATCACCGTGTAAGGGATTGTCCTCGGAAGTTAGCTAAGGATCAGCCAGAGGGTCAGAACCGTGCTCAGGCTAGAAATGAAGGACCACCACAGAGGGGTCGTGGTAATGGTAGAGGAGGCAATAGTTCTAGCCGAGGTCGCGGAATTTTGGGTAGAGGTGCAGGCAACACAGAATCAAGGCAGCCTGGTTTAGTCTATGCAGCGAGGCGTCGAGAGGAGGGTGACGCACCGGACGACATAACAGGTACGTTCTTAATTTTTGGTCTTCCATATGTTGCATTAATTGATGTGGGTTCGACGCATTCATACGTTGCTAGTAGCGTGGTAGAGACTATGAACTTAGACTTTGATACTGCTTCTAGGGAGATGACAGTAATTAGCCCTCTAGGTCACTCTGTAGTTGTAAACAAGATATATAGAGATGTACCCCTAGAACTCCAAGGAGTAGTGTTTGTGGCTGATTTAATGGAACTGTCGTTTAGGGAGTTCGATCTGATTCTTGGAATGGACTGGTTGGTTAAGTATCAGGCAAGGTTGGATTGCGCTGCTAAGCGCATGGTTCTAAAGATGGCTGAGGGTGATGAAGTGGTCATGATAGGTAATAGAAGAGATTACCTATCTAATGTGGTGTCCGCGTTGAAGGCGAAAAAGATGGTTAGAAAGGGCTGTGAAGCATATATGGTTCGAGTATGTGCCTTGGAGGCTAAGGAGTCAGCAGTTGAGAAGGTCCAAACAGTAGGAGAATTCGCTGATGTGTTTCCAGAAGAACTTCCGGGTCTGCCTCCAGATTGAGAAGTTGAGTTCGGTATAGACTTGTTACCCGGTACGGCACCTGTGTCTATAGCACCTGTGTCTATAGCACTTATAGACCCGATATGGAACCAAAGGAATTGGTGGAGCTGAAGGCTCAAATTTAGGAGCTCTTGGGCCGAGGGTTTATCCGACCAAGTATATCTCCGTGGGGAGCACCTGTGCTGTTTATCAAGAAGAAAGACGGGTCAATGCGGATGTGTATCGACTACCGTCAGCTAAACAAGTTAATGATCAAGAACAAGTATCCGTTGCCCCGGATTGATGACTTGTTTGACCAATTGAAGGGTGCATCATTGTTCTCGAAGATAGATCTTAGGTCGGGTTATCATCAACTTAAGGTGAAGGAGGTTGATGTTCACAAGACGGCATTCTGCACTCGGTATGGGCATTACGAGTTTCTAGTGATGCCATTTGGGTTGACCAACGCACCAGCAGCATTCATAGATTTAATGAATAGGGTGTTCCAGCAGTACTTGGATCAATTTGTCGTGGTGTTTATAGACGACATATTGGTTTACTCAAAGACGGAGGAGGAACATGATATACATTTGTGTATAGTTTTACAAGTACTGAGGGAGAAGTAGTTATATGCCAAATTCAGTAAATGCGAGTTTTGGCTTAGGGAGGTGGCTTTCTTAGGTCACGTAGTATCAGCGGAAGGGATTAGAGTGGATCCTCGCAAGGTTGAAGCGGTGTTGGATTGGAAACCGCCTAGGTCAGTGGCAGAAATTCAAAGTTTTCTGGGTCTGGCAGGGTACTATCGAAGATTTGTGGAAGGATTCTCTTTAATCGCAGTGCCGTTGACTAAGTTATTAAGGAAAGGAGTTCCATTTGTATGGTCGGAGAAACAGCAAGAAAGTTTTGACAAGCTAAGGAAGATTCTGATGGAAGCTCCAGTTCTGGTACAGCCTGAGGCAGGGAAGTTGTTTACGGTTTATTGTGATGCATCCCATACTGGGTTGGGATGTGTGTTGATGCAGGAAGGGAAGGTAGTGGCCTATGCATCCCGTCAGCTAAGGCCGCATGAGGTTAACTATCCAACGCACGACCTGGAATTAGCGGCAGTAGTCTTCGCTTTGAAAATATGGAGGCACTACTTGTATGGGGAGAAGTCGATAGTCTACACAGATCACAAAAGTTTGAGGTATCTCTTGACACAGAAGGATTTGAATTTGAGGCAGCGCCGATGGATTGAATTGTTGAAGGACTACGACTGTTCTATTGAGTACCATCCGGGCAAGGCTAACGTGGTAGCTGACGCTTTGAGTCGGAAGGTCGTGACAGACTTAAGAGCGATGTTTGCTCACCTCAGTTTGTATAACGATGGAAGTCTTTTGGCAGAACTGCAAGTTAAGCCGACTTGGATCGAGGAGATTAAGGAAAAACAGTTAGTAGATGAAGGTTTGAATACATGGAGATTGCAAGTTCAAGATGGTGGTTTGGAAGGATATAGTTTGTCTGGTGATGGAGTATTATGTTTTCAAGGGCGAGCTTGTATGCCAAAGGATGTGGAATTGAGGCAAAGAATTCTTCAAGATGCACATAGCAGCCCATACACTATGCATCCTGGAGGTAGCAAGATGTATGAAGATTTGCGGAAACAGTTCTGGTGGCCAGGGTTGAAGCGTGAGGTAACTGAATTCGTGGGAAAGTGTCTGACATGTCAGCAGGTGAAGGCTGAACATCAGTTGCCATCAGGGTTACTTCAACCAGTGAAGATCCCTCAGTGGAAATGGGAAAGGATCACTATGGACTTTGTCAGTGGGCTACCCCTCACGCCCAGCAAGAATGACGCAGTTTGGGTGATTGTGGACCGTCTGACTAAATCAGCTCACTTCATACCGGTAAGGGTGGATTACTCACTTCAGAAGCTAGCTAAGCTGTATGTGTCGGAAATAGTGAGGTTGCATGGAGTGCCAGTATCGATCATCTCAGATGGGGATCCCAGATTTACGTCAAGGTTCTGAAAAGCGTTGCATCAGGCTTTGGGTACACAATTGGATTTCAAGATGTGACTTTCCATCCACACCGATCGGCGAGGCGATCGAAAAGGGTCATACGGATTTTAGAAGATATGCTAAGAGGGTGTGTTTTGGATTTCCGTGGAAGTTGGGAAGAGTATCTACCGTTGGCAGAATTCGCTTATAACAATAGTTATCAAACGAGTATTCAGATGGCACCATATGAAGCACTGTATAGACGAAAATGCCGTACTCCTACGTGTTGGACGAAGTTGGGTGAGCGGCAAGTTTTAGGTCCAGAGTTGGTGACAGAAACTGAAGATAAAGTTAAGGTAATTCGAGCTCGTCTCAAAGAAGCGTCAGATAGACAGAAGTCTTATGCTGATCTTAAGCGCAAGGAAATGGAATATGCAGTAGGAGATAAAGTTTTTCTAAAAGTGTCGCCTTGGAAGAAGGTATTGAGATTCGGGCGAAAAGGGAAGCTGAGCCCTAGGTTCATTGGGCCATATACAGTGTTGAAGCGAGTGGGACTGGTAGCTTATCAGCTCGAGCTGCTGGCAGAGTTAAGACAGATTCATGAAGTCTTCCATGTGTCGATGCTTAGGCGATATCGATCAGATCCATCACACGTTGTGCCAGTGGCAGAGATTGAGGTAAACTCAGACTTATCTTTCGAGGAGGAACCAGTCCAGATCTTAGATCGAGATGTCAAGGTTCTACGTAGGAAGTCAGTACCTTTGGTGAAAGTGCTATGGCGAAACCATGGTGCGGAAGAAGCTACGTGGGAACCCGAGGATGTTATGCGGCAGCAATACCCCCATCTCTTCTGATCAGATAATTTCGAGGCCGAAATTATTTTTAAGGGGGTAGAACTATAACATCCTAAAATAGGGGTTATTTGTGATTGAATTATTTTGCTTGTGATTGGATTGTTGCGATGTTGTTGTGGTGTAATAAGACTTAATTAGGGATCTTGAGTAGGCTCGGATAGTAGGAAAATTTTATTGGTAAGCTTTAAAGATAGGGAGCCTTAGTAAGTAGGGGTTACAAGTTTAAATGAGGGAATATTAGACACTAATAAGGTCTTGGAAAAGCGGCAAAGGGAGGCCACTTAGGAGCTGGAATTGACGCCACAAGGGGAGCAAGGGGAGCCTATGTTCGAGTCGCAGAATTCTCCTTTTTGCTCTTTATTTTGGACGGCAAGAGAAAGAGAGAATGCTCAATTTAAACTTCAGGATAATAATGATTTTATAGGGATTTTATTTGAATAATCTTAAAAGGGTGGCAAGGAGAAAAAGAAGGAGTTTGATTTATTCAAATTATTTTGAATATTTTCAAATGGTCGGCCAAGAGGAATTTTAGGTGGTGGCCGAATCACAAACTCCTTGTTGGAGAGGAGTGGACGGCTTGGTGATTAAGCAAGGGGTGTGCCGAATTCTCTTAGTCACTTGGCAATTTCGGCTAAGCTTTTTCCCATCTTTCAATTTTTTTTTCCTTCTCTTTTCATCCTTTATCAAAACCGAAAGCACCATTAATCCCTTACCTCTCTTCTTTTGTTTTCAAAAACTCTCTCTACCCTTTCCTTGCCGAATCCCTATCTTCTTTTCCCCTTTTCTTATCTTTCTCTATTTGGCCGAATATTCTTCACTCTTGTTGCCAAAACTCTAACTTCTTTTTCTCATTATTTTCTTTCTCTCTAGCCGAATCTATTCCCTATTTTGGTGACTGAAATTCCTTTTCTTCCTGTTAAACTCACCTTGGCCGAATATTAAAGTGGGATAGATCTCTTCGGATCTTCTTTGTCAATCGATTTGAAAAGGTAAGTGGTTATAGCTGAATGCTTATTTTTCTTCTCTTCTGTCTCTCTGTCGACTTGGATGAATGGGAAAAGCTGAAATATATTGGTGGCTAATCAGTGTTGGAACCGATTCTATCTAGGTGCTCTGGGATTTTGAAGTATTCAATCAAGCCTTCATTCGTTAGCAATCAGTCTTGGTAAGTGGTGGTAAGGATCTATTTTAGTAAACCATTTAGTTGGTATTTGGAAGCCGAAGGCTATTGTTGTGGCTACTAATGATTGCCGATTGTAGGGAAGTGAAGCAGATTTACATATCGTGAGGTGGTTAGTGTTCAAGAGGCGTTTAGGTGAGGTTTTGGGTTCTTACGATTGACCCTTTGGAATTATTTGGTTTGGCCGAATAGCCCACGTCACTAACTCTTGTGTTTGGCTGAATATAGGAGCAAAAAATCTAGTGTGGCTGATTTATTTTTCGGGATTTAGGGCTACCAGTGGAAGCAGGTGTGTACATACACACTTTGTAGCTAATAAATGTACTAAATATATTGTGTGCTAATCGGATCTATGTAGATTCGGATTTAATACCATAAAGGTATAAGCGAGGCTTCAGGTAAGTCCTTGTCGTTATGAGGTTACTATTTGATGCTTATGGAAAGCATGACATATTTGGTATATGTGGCATATAAATATATGGCTGATGAGAAATCCAGTATGTGTGGTTAATTAAACATGATAGTTATGATTTCTGTTAATGCATGTCATAAAATGGTGGGTTAAACGAGTGGAGGGGAAAGTGATATCCGTGTCTTCGGACACCAGTGGTTTGGTACCACATTTCATGACTACGGTCACCAGAGGTTTGGCACCTCATAGCGTCTTGTCCCAGTGGCTTAGTACCAGTGGGTTGGCCCAACAGTTGATATTATGGGATCGTCGCCAGTGATTTGGTATCACACGTGGGTTGGCCCCACAGATGGATTGTGTCTTCGGACACCAGAGGTTTGGCACTTCCAGTGATTTGGTATCACATTTGTGACTTTGAGTCACCAGTGGTTTGGCACCACCAGTGGTTTGGTGCCACACGGGGTAGAGAAAGGTGTATTGGATGGCTAGGTTGGGTGCATGTTAAACTTAGTGCATGTTAACTTAGTTATAAATTGTGTATGATGTTGCACTAAACCGGGGGAAGGGTTACACATTGAGTCTTGGTGCTCACCTTCTCTTTTAATATTTTTCAGGTGACTCGTAGATCGCGGATGAGGAGCCGGATGGACTCGAGGTGGCCATGCAGTGAAAATGTGGACTTAATGAACTTTGAATTATTTTATTTTATTGTTGGTTTATTTGTTCAAGTTGTAATAAGGCCTCCTAAGATTTTATTTTTTTTATTTCACATGCTTTGGGATAATTTGTTTAAACTACTTAATGACTTTAAAATGATTACACAAGTTTCTTAAATTCAAACGTAAATGTTTTACTGTGCCATCCTAATTTTATCCAAATCGATAACCATCTGACTTAATAAATTTTTTTTTAACAACTAAGTTAAGTATTGTTTTATTCATACACCGCAATGGTTTTAAACAAGACAATATTCTATTTAAAGTGAAACGTTTTTACCAAAAATTTGAATCAGCTAAAAGAGTTTTTTTTAAAATATTTTTCTCTGTAACATACCGAATTCGGTCATAATGTTGGGCCGGGTTTGGGGTGCTACAACTCCGCTTAACTATGCTAGATCTACTCTTAGGTAGGGACTTTTGCTCCTCCACCTAAGCACATAACACTTGAATTAATATCCCGGAACTATCAACACAAGAATTAAGAACACATAATTAAGAACAAGTCAAATATTTATCACATAGTTCAGCAAATGATAACAAGATTCATCTTAGGTTTCATCCCCCTCAGGTATTTGAGGGTTTGGTTCATAACGATAAAAGAATACATCTCAAAAGAAAAGATACAATAAAACATAAGAAAAACCTAAAACTCCTTGAAGGAATTGAAGGAGATATCCTCTGTCTTGAGTATAACTCCGGCTTTTTGAGATGAATCAACTGGCTTTCTTCGAGTAAATTCCACAATTCTGACCCCACTAGCTCGGCTCTTTGGCCTTGCTGGACGCCCCTGACTAAAGCCCTGGGTTCCCCCTTTTAGGTCATACTTAGGGTGTTTATATAGGCTTCTGAATGTGTTTCTTCGCCTCTAAGTATCCTAATCCGAGTGAAATTTCTCTTTGTCACGGCAAGGACACGCCCATGGCACATGCCCATGTGACTCGTGGCCAGGCCGTGCTCGAGACTGTTGAATGAGGCACAGCCATGTGGATTGGGTCCAGGCCGTGTTGATTTCATGTTATGGCCCATTTACTCCATTTTGGGTCCGTTTCTCGTTCTTTTAATCCTCCGGTGCTTTTCTGAGTATAAAACATGAAAACAAAGGATTAAGAGCACCAATTTACACAATTCAAGGCTTAAATCATCCAAAAGTATGCTAAATGTAGGCTTAAAATATGTTACTATTACAGTTTATCAATCCCAAACACTTTGGACAGACGCATGTTCGCTCTCGTGGTCACTTTGCTCATATAAGTCTTATTGGGCTGGTCTAGGTGATTCACGATCTCGCCTTTGATTTTGTGGAGTTCTTAGGCGTTGTACTTCCTCGCCAAGTTTGTCCAATTGGTCTTGCATAGGTTCTATGGTTTCTCGAAGCATACGCTGGAACTTTCGCATCATTGCTTGTTGGGTTAAGTCGGGGACTCCTCTACCTTGAGCGATATTGCGAACGGGATGCAACCTTCTTCCTTCCATTTGACGTCTATCGGGACTTTCCGACATGAAAAGAAATTTAAACACATTCACAAAAACTCACAGATCTCTCGCAAAGAAAGTCACTCAATTTCGACTTTTATTCCTCTCTAATAATCTCACCAACCTTTCTTGCCTTTTACCACTCGGTTTTCGTCTCTCGAAGTTCTCCGCAGACTAAGCAGATGAATCAACACCACTTGGGGTCGGCTTACAAAATTGATGTGGCTTAGTGGGAAATTATTATCAGGTTTGGGTAGGCTATCAAACAATTATGGGGATGTCGGGCTTGAGTGTGACGTTTTAAGTAGAATAGAAGGTAGAATGAATCTGCAGACTCCCGATCAAATACTAGATTTTCTAAGGAAATCGAATTTTTTTATTTTTTTCCTACTTTTTTAATAACTATTTCAAATACTAGATTTTGAATACAAAATAAGAATATAACTTTTGAATGTTTTTTTGTTTTCGAATGTTTTTTAAAAATATAACTCTGAGACTCCCGGAATCGTCGATACTTACTCAAAATTGACTAGCTCTGATACCAACTTGATACGAACTCAGTTCATTAAAGATTCGAGTTGTAGTATGTGATCGGTCGTAAATTGGAGTAAGTTAGGCTTTCGAGAAAGTGGTTTGATAAAGAAAGGGAATTAGGCTCAAGAAGTGTAACATCCTGGAAATGGGCCTATGCATTTTTAACTTAATTATACGAAATGGCATGTCTTATGTGTTATGAATGTATGGTGAACATTTTTGGAAACTTGGAAATGTAAGGAAATGACTTGGAAATGTAAGGAAATGTCTTGTCTTGGAAATGTAAGGAAATGACTTGGAAATGGAAGGAAATGTCTTGTCTTGGAAATGTAAGGAAATGACTTGGAAATGTAAGGAAATGACTTGGAAATGTAAGGAAATGTCTTGTCTTGGAAATGTAAGGAAATGTCTTGGAAATGTAAGGAAATGTCTTAGAAATGTAAGGAAATGCTTTAGAAATGTCAAGTTTAAAGTTTAAAAGAGAGACATGAAGCAAGGTGGTCTTAAGAGAAAATGTATGTGAAATATGACATACAAATAGCCTTGCTAAAATGGCTACAAAGTGCCACTTAAGGGCCTAGAAAGTGACGCTACATACATAGGCAAATGGGACAAGGATCGAGTCGTATGGGAAGCAAATAAAAGAATTTTATTTTTGCTACAAGAAGCAGAGAGGTGGACAGCATTAAGGCTCTTAAAAGAGGAGTTTTATTCTCTTTAAAATTCGGCAAATAGATAGATAATGATGGGTTATTATTGGTATTTTTAATTAAGGGATAAGAGATAATTAAAGGATTATTTCTATTAATTTTAAACAAAGTGATAAAGATAAGGGAGAAGTGATGGCCAAGTAAGGGACTTTGAGTTTAATAATTTCGGCTAAGTAAGGATAGTTGCTGAATTATCTTTTATTTTAGGTGATAATTAAAGAGATAAAGCTATCAAAATAGAAGAGTGATGGCCAAGTAAGGGAGTCTTGGCCTAGTAATTTCGGCAATAGGAGGAAAGGAGAGGCTATTCTGTATTATTTTCCTTTCTTGAAAGTCTCTGCCGAATTCTCAAGCAAAAACTCCTCTCTTCTCTTTTATTTTTGCCAAGCCAAAAACACCTTGTGTTCTAGCCGAATCCTCCATCTTTATTCTTCTTTCTCTTTTCTTTCTAAATCCATTCAAAAGCCAGAAGTAAGCCTTTTTAAGGCCATAGCCGATTATTCAAGAAAGCCGAAATCAAGTTCTTTCCAACCTAAAGCCGAATATCTCAAGTGGCATCAAGAGGAAGTGCTATCGACTTCCACAAATAGGGTAAGGGCCGATTATTGTCTTGATCATTCCTTTTCTTTATAGCCAAATGTTAGAAACTAACCTTAATAATCTTGGCCAAAACTTTGGAAAAAGGTTTGAGATTTGCTAGTTGTCGATTTCAAGGGAGTATCTTTCGGGATTCGTCCCAAGTCAACTATTTCGGATTTAAAGATCGGGGTAAGACAATAAAGTATTCGGCCTTAGGCCATTTTTATTGAGATTTAATGTTAGAAATTGATCTAACATGTGGCTATAGGGATTTCGACATACACCTAAGACAAGAGATCAATTCCGGGATTTAAGATTTGGAAGGTAAGTACATATGTACATTCGGCCAAAGCCTAGTTTAGTATTTTGATTTGTTTCTTAAATGTTTAAAAGTCGAAAACTAACCAAGTTAATGGATTTAATGTTGGCCAATTGAAGAAAGGTATAGCACAAAGTTTTCGGGATTGGATTTATAGTGAAATCGACACCAAGGTAAAAATTCGATTATAATAATCCTAATGGGATTTGGTTTTATGGCCGAATGGTTTTTAGTAAATTACTATATGTTAGCCGAACATAAGAACAAAAGATCTAGGACGCTAGATCGAGATCTTCAGAATTTGGAGTGAATTCGCTAAGCTAATTAGGTGTGTACCCTACACTAATCTTAATAGATTTATGGCTTAAACTTGATATATGTATTAATATGAAAGTGTAAGAATGTGGCTAAGGTACCATGTTATGGTACAAAGTACTCAGGTACGTTTCCTACTCCTACTAGGATTATGAAAAATGTTATATTTAACATGTGATAAGTGGTAAGAACGTGAAATTTGGCATGTTAATGCATAATATATGATATGGGGCATATGGGTTATTGAAAAGGGGAAGTGAATGTGGTGACCTAAGACCACGATATCTGAACGTGGTGACCTAAGACCACGATATCTGAATGTGATGACCTATGACCACGATATCTGAATGTGGTGACTAAGACCACGATATCTGAATTTGGTGACTTCGGTCACAATTATTTAATCTGGTGGCTATGCCACAAATATTTATAAGGGCGATGAGCACGTCGATCGCAAATGATCGCCTTCGATGGTGTGTAGCGGATGGAGGGTTGACTTAGTAGTCCCCACGGTGTGCAGTTTGGTACGGGTGATGTGTAGCGGATGGCATCTAGGTTTGGGTTTGGGTTGCATCATTTTAATTTAATGATATATGAATTTGTATGCTATGAAATGCCTAAATTTGTTAAGACTTAGTGTTGTGTTACACATTGAGTCTCATGACTCACCCCGTTGTGGGAACATTTTTCGGTGATGATCGGTAATGGACCGGGTCGTGAGGTTAGGGATGGCCATGCTCAAAGAAGAAATTCATTTTATTTGGACTACTTTATTTTAAGTACTAAGGTTTTAATTTTGGGATTTATTTGATGTAATAAGGCCATAGTTGAATTACTTTAATTTTTCTTTTAATTACTATGTACGAATTTTCACCAAGTGAATTTTAAGTAGATTTATTTTAAAACAAAGCCTAAACGTTTTATCTCAAGTAAAGGGTTTCAATAACAAATAAATTTGTTTTCAACTCGAGCCTAACCCACAAACAAACTTTCTTCAAAACACACAGCTTTTTCAAAGTAATAAAAGAATTTTTAACCTACTTATTTTACTTGAGGAACATACCAGATCCGGTCTAGGCTCGTGGGCCAGGTATGGGGTGTTTCAGTTTGGTATCAGAGCTCGTTCCAAACTCTCGGCCTTGGGTTTAAGGCCCAAAACATTTTCAAATCGAGCCCAAGTAAGTTTTAATGAAAATATTTTATGAAATAAGCAGGTTTTCTGGCATGGCACCTAAGTCTCCGAAGACATGATCCACCGTAAGTACCCTTATCTCTTGTGTGATTTATTGTATGATCTGTATGATCTGTATGATCTGTAGAAGGGTAGGAATGGAACATAGAAATAGTATGATAGGTACTTGAACCCTAGGACTAGTTTACCCCAACATTTACATAAGACTTAAGTGCCTAATTAAACAAACATGTGGTTAAGTCGCCGAGTTAGGGTGTGGCAACCATGGTGCGCATGTCTAGGATTGGATCCTGAAGAGCCTAGTACTTAAGCGGTCCTAGTGACTCACCTCCTCTTCAGAGAATCCTACAGTGCGTAGCTACGGTTCACTCTAACCATAAGGACTTATTCATAGGCTAAACTCAATAACTAAAACCCGAAAGGGAACTAGCCGTATTTTTATAATAAAAAAAACCCTAGTTTTAAAACTCTTAAAATTACCCTTTTAATTAGTGAGAACTATTTTTACAAAATTTTTTCGAAAGATTTTCGATTTATAAATTACCTAAATACCCCTGATTGTGAAATTACAAAAATGCCCTTAGTTTATAAAATGTCCAAACTACCCATAGTTTAATCAAAATTTCCTTACTTTATAAATGTTCAAAACCCTAATTTGCAAAATATCAAAATACTTTGATTTTGGAAAATTACGAAATTACCCCTAACTTGCAAATTACCAAAATAACCCTAATTCCCAAAATTTTTGCAACATCACCATTTTGGAAAACAAATTCTCAAAAATAACCCCAAAGATTTGTAAAATCTGTAATACCCTAATTTATTGTGCTTTACAAATTTACCCTAGTTTATTACCAAAATACCCCTGAGTTTCAAAATTACCGAAATGCCCTTGGATTTTAGAATTTCCAAAAATACCCCTGGAACACAAAATTACCAAAATACCCTTATCGACAAAATTACCAAGGAACCTTATTTTAAAAATTACGAAAAATACCCACCAGAGGACAAATTACTAAAAATACCCAGGGATAGGAATAAGGCAAAGAGTGTTCGAATAGTGAATGTGGGTGGTAGATACCACTAAATAAATATGTCTATGTTGATGAATGAATGTGCCTCTATTGAGGAATGAAGGTGTCTCTGTTGATGAATGTGAATGTGATTCTCTCAATTAGAGTAGTGAACTTGAACTCAAACTTTGTGTAATCGAAAGAACTACTTCTAAATATCTTTATTTCATAAAATAGTTCGTGGTTAATAAGTGGAACAAAATTCGATGCATAAAACTTTTAATCGAGTTAAATCGCAGCGCGTTAGAAATGAGTTCTAGGGGCGTGAACTTAGAGATTGTGCCTAGGAAGTATGATGGTTCTATTAAGATCGAGTGCGCAACATAAGCGTAGTCTGCGGTGAGTTAAGATGTCACGATTATTCGTTAGTAAGTAATTTGAGGACGAAATTATTTTTAAGAAGTAGAACCAGAACATCCTAGAAATGGGCCTATGCATTTTTATTTAATTATACGAAATGGCATGTCTTATGTGTTATGAATGTATGGTGAACATTTTTGGAGACTTGGAAATGTAAGAAATGACTTGGAAATGTAAGGAAATGTCTAGTCTTGAAATGTGTAAGAAATGACTTGGAAATGGAAGGAAATGTCTTGTCTTGGAAATGTAAAGAAATGACTTGAAATGTAAGAAATGTCTTGTCTTGGAAATGTAAGGAAATAACTTGGAAATAGAAGGAAATGTCTTGTCTTGGAAATGTAAGGAAATGACTTGGAAATGGAAGGAAATGTCTTGTCTTGGAAATGTAAGGAAATGACTTGGAAATGTAAGGAAATGTCTTGGAAATGTAAGGAAATGTCTTAGAAATGTAAGGAAATGCTTTAGAAATGTCAAGTTTAAAGTTTAAAAGAGGGACATGAAGCAAGGTGGTCTTAAGAGAAAATGTATGTGAAATATGACATACAAATAGCCTTGCTAAAATGGCTACAAGGCGCCACTTAAGGGCCTAGCAAGTGACGCCACATACATAGGCAAATGGGCCAAGGATCGAGCCGCATAGGAAGCAAATAAAAGAATTTTATTTTTGCTACAAGGAGCGGAGAGGTGGACAGCATTAAGGCTCTTAAAAGAGAAGTTTTATTCTCTTTAAAATTCGGCAAATAGATAGATAATGATGGATTATTATTGGTATTTTTAATTAAGGGATAAGAGATAATTAAAGGATTATTTCTATTAATTTTAAACAAAGTGATAAAGATAAGGGAGAAGTGATGGCCAAGTAAGGGACTTTGAGTTTAATAATTTCGGCTAAGTAAGGATAGTTGCTGAATTATCTTTTATTTTAGGTGATAATTAAAGAGATAAAGCTATCAAAATAGAAGAGTGATGGCCAAGTAAGGGAGTCTTGGCCTAGTAATTTCGGTAATAGGAGGAAAAGAGAGGCCATTCAGATTATTTTTTTTTTTCTTAAAAGTCTCTGCTAATTCTCAAGCAAAAACTCTTCTCTTCTCTTTTATTTTTGCCAAGCCGAAAACACCTTGTGTTCTAGCCGAATCCTCCATCTTTATTCTTTTTTCTCTTTTCTTTCTAAATCCATTCAAAAGCCGGAAGTAAGCCTTTTTAAGGCCATAGCCGATTATTCAAGAAAGCCGAAATCAAGTCCTTTCCAACCTAAAGCCGAATATCTCAAGTGGCATCAAAAGGAAGTGCTGTCGACTTCCACAAATAGGGTAAGGGCCGATTATTGTCTTGATCATTCCTTTTCTTTATAGCCGAATGTTAGAAACTAACCTTAATAATCTTGGCCAAAACTTTGGAAAAAGGTTTCGGGATTTGCTAGTTGTCGATTTCAAGGGGAGTATCTTTCGGGATTCGTCCAAGTCAACTATTTCGGAATTAAAGGATCAAGGTAAGACAATAAAGTATTCGGCCTTAGGCCATTTTTATTGAGATTTAATGTTAGAAATTGATCTAACATGTGGCTATAGGGATTTCGACATACACCTAAGACAAGAGATCAATTCCGGGATTTAAGATTTGGAAGGTAAGTACATATGTACATTCGGCCAAAGCCTAGTTTAGTATTTTGATTTGTTTCTTAAATGTTTAAAAGCCGGAAACTAACCAAGTTAATGGATTTAATGTTGGCCAATTGAAGGAAGGTATAGCACAAAGTTTTCGGGATTTGATTTATAGTGAAATCGGCACCAAGGTAAGAATTCGATTACAATAATCCTAATGGGATTTGGTTTTATGGCCGAATGGTTTTTAGTAAATTACTATATGTTGGCCGAACATAGGAACAAATGATCTAGGACGTTAGATCGAGATCTTCGGAATTTGGAGTGAATTCGCTAAGCTAATCAGGTGTGTACCCTACACTAATCTTAATAGATTTATGGCTTAAACTTGATATATGTATTAATATGAAAGTGTAAGAATGTGGCTAAGGTACCATGTTATGGTACAAAGTACTCAGGTACGTTTCCTACTCCTACTAGGATTATGAAATATGTTATATTTAACATGTGATAAGTGATAAGAATGTGAAATTTGGCATGTTAATGCATAATATATGATATGGGACATATGGGTTATTGAAAAGGGGAAGTGAATGTGGTGACCTAAGACCACGATATCTGAATTTGGTGACTTCGGTCACAATTATTTAATCTGGTGGCTATGCCACAAATATTTAAAAGGGCGATGAGCACGTCGACTGCAGTGACTTCCTTCGATGGTGTGTAGCGGATGAAGGGTTGACTTAGTAGTCCCCACGGTGTGCAGGTTGGTACGGGTGATGTGTAGCGGATGGCATCTAGGTTTTGGGTTGGGTTGCATCATTTTAATTTAATGATATATGAATTTGTATGCTATGAAATGCCTAAATTTGTTAAGACTTAGTGTTGTGTTACACATTGAGTCTGTTGACTCACCCCGTTGTGGGAACATTTTTCAGGTGATGATCATTAATAGACCGGGTCGGCAGAAGCTTAGGGATGGCCATGCTCAGCAAGAAATTTATTTTATTTGGACTACTTTATTTTAAGTACTAAGGTTTTAATTTTGGGATTTATTTGATGTAATAAGGCCATAGTTGAATTACTTTAATTTTTCTTTTAATTACTATGTACGAATTTTCACCAAGTGAATTTTAAGTAGATTTATTTTAAAACAAAGCCTAAACGTTTTGTCACATAAAGTAAAGGGTTTCAATAACAAATAAATTTGTTTTCAACTCGAGCCCAACCCACAAACAAACTTTCTTCAAAACACACAGTTTTTCAAAGTAATAAAAGAATTTTTAACCGGTTTACTTCGAGGAACATACCAGATCCGATCTAGGCTCGTGGGCCTGGTATGAGGTGTTTCAAGAAGGTTCTTTGGTGAACGGATAAGTTGGGAAAGAGATAGATGGAATAGTTGAATAAGGGTTCAAACTGAACTAACATAATAGGATGTGTTAACCCGAGTCTTAAGTGAACACTTAGGTTGGATTGGGGTTCGATGGAAGGCTAAGGTAGAAAGGTGGAAACCTCGACCTGCTATCAATAAGTGATAGGAACCTCGGTATAGTGAACACCACACGTTGGGGTTACAAAGTGATAAGTTCGGATATGCAAAGACAAGGATGACACCACAAGGGATACTTGATAAGTCAACTAGTCTTTGGAGAAAATTGAGAGTTGAAAACAAACTCACAAATTAACAAAGTTATATGATGGTTCATTAGCCTCTAAAATGTGGATTACATAGCCTATTTATAAGCAGAACAAAGCTAGCCAAATGGACAGCTCTTTAAGCCTTAAATCTCTTAGGAAACTTCCTAGAAATTTCCTGTAACATCCTAGATTAAGGGTTATGCATTTGTGGCATAATTCAAGTGTTGGTGAGCTTAGTGTATCTTTGAATGTGTTTTAGGAGTTTTTGAGAACTTTAGGTGAAGGGGAAATGCTTGGAAAATATTGGAATTTTAAGTGAAAAGAGGAAACTAGGTAGGGAGGCCTTAAGGAAATTTATGTGGAGTTTAGGACATAAGAGTCAGCCTGGTACAGTGGCTGCAAGGCGCCACTTAGGGCCTTGGTGATGATGCCATGGGTAAGGGCCTTGGTTCGAGCGGCATGGGAAGCAAATGGGCATTTATTTTTGCGTCAAGAAGGAGCTGGGCTAAGGAGGCTTTAAAAGAAATTCTGGGTGAAGCATGTCACAAAAAGCGCCTTGGTAAAATGGCTTGGGGCGTTATATGTAGCTTGCAGCAAAGAGGGCTCAAGTTCAAGCCTTGTTAACAGCAGTAGGCGTGTTTTTATTTTGCTTTTAGCGTTAAGACAAGGGGGAGCTAGGGAGGAGGCCTTAAAAGAATAAGTGGTGGAGTGATGGCATAAGAATCAGCTAGTAAAAAGTGGGCTGCGCAGCGCGCCACTTAAGGCCCTGGGAATGACGTCGCAAGCTTGGTACAGGACGGGATTTCGAGTTACGTGGGAAGCAGTATTTTTGGTGTTTTATTTTGCATGTGACGTCAAGGCTAGGGAGAAGAGTTGGACGGCACATGGGCTCTCAAAAGGTAAGGATAAGCTTGGTTTTTATTTTGAATTTCGGCTAAAGAATAGGATAAAGGTAGTTTTATTTTATTTATTTTAAATGTGTGCAAAAGAGATAAAATAGGAGGGAATTTTGGGATTTGATAAGTGGAGATAAGGTGGCCGAATATAGGACTCTAGGACCTTGCATGAGTAGTGCCGAATTCCATTTAGTATACTAGGTGATTACCGAAATTCCTCTAACCTTTCTCTCTTCTTATTCTTTTTCTTTCTACTTTGATTCACCATCTTTCCTTGAAAAGCCAAATAACCCTTTATCATTTAAGACCTTAACCGAATATTTCATCTCCATGGGGAGCCATTGCCGAAATCTCTTAGTCACTATTATACCTCTTTTTCTTCCATCTACATCTACTTTTAAGAGATAGCCGAATGTTCTTGCTTCCTTGGAGAGCCTAGCCGCATCTCAAAGTGCCTATTTTCTCTTCTTTGCCGAAAGCCTTTAAAGCGAAATAGATAGCCGAAATCTACTCTCTTTTAGTCTTCACAAGCAGACGTTGGAGTTAGCATTAAGGACCAGTAAGGGAGCCTCTCAGGATTTGATCCATCAAGGTAAGTCAAAGTGCTATTCGGCCAAGAGCCATTATTCATGGATTTATGTGTTAGCCGATTTTAACATATGGTATATAGGGATTTCGACAACTCTAGGAGTAAGCAAATATTTCGGGACTTGGAAAGGCTAGGTAAGTGGTTGTTGACTTTCAGCCATAGGCCACATTAAGAGTTTAAAGTGATGATCGATTGTGTATTATGGTTCTTAGGAGCTGATCAACAGGAGTTAAGAGAAGTCTTCGAGATTCTGATCCATCTCTGGTAAGGTTGATAAGTTGTAGTCTATTCGATTAAGGTTTAGTACATTATCATTTAATCAGGTTTTGATTAGATATCATTAATGGATGCAAATACCAGTCGAGAAGGTAAAAAGGTGAACCCTATTCCTAAGTTTAAGAAGAGATCTGTCTCGGCAGTTCAGGATTGGCCACCGGGGTGTGGGCCAGCAGCAGGAGAAAACTATAGGCAGATAACCGTAGTGTCGCTTAGCGATAGCGTCGGGATCGAGAGCTTAGAGCTTCAGGTTATCAGGTGTGTGATTAACCTACCATTTTCCTAGTTTATGCTATATTTGTATGTGTTATGTTTATGTGTTAACTAGTGCAGTGACAATGATGTGATATGGATACCCTAAAGGGGTATATCGAATACCAGGTCAATGTTGATTATTGAAAGAATGTGAATGTGCCTATATGAATGAGATTGTATGTCTGAACAACCTGTACATGCATTATTATCATGACATTATTATATGTTGCATATGCATGGGCGGGATATGATATCAAAGAAGGTACGAGTGTACTTCGAGTACGTGGTTTGGTGTTAGCCTTGAGCTACATCGTGGATTGACATTGATTGAGGTCACGTTGTGGATTAATTGCGATTTAGTTCGCGTGGCTTGATGAGTAGCTATGTGCCTCATCGTGGTTGATATCGGCTATGTGCCATATCGTGGTTGATGAGTGACTATGTGTTCCATCGTGGTTTTGATGTTAGCTACGGCTACATCGTGGATTGGCACTGAATGAGGTCGCATTGTGGATTATTGTGCTTAATTGCACGTGGATGGCATTGAATGCCTTTTGAAGTGAAAAGGAGAGGGTGATTTGATAATCCCCTGGTGTGTGGTGGCTGGATACGGGGGTGTGTAGAGGATGGACCCTAGGTTGGGTTGGGTGCACTTTGCATAATTTCAATGGATGTGTGAATTATTGTGAAAATGGGCCAAGCCCAGTTGATATGTGAGTTAATATGGAAATGGGCCAAGCCCAGTATATGAATGTGGATTAGTGTGGAAATGGGCTAAGCCCGATATGTGGAAATTATGCGATTAATTACCTTGTTACCTGATAAGTGATTTGAATATGGGCCAAGCCCAGAATGTGATAATATGTGAATATGATATTTGTTATCTGATATATGGGTTAATATGTGGTTAATATGTGGGTGGAATTCAGTGGATTAATTACACACTGAGTCTGTGTGACTCATCCAATTTTTATTAAACATCGCAGATGATTCGTGGTGATTGGATCGGGTTGGAGTGGATACGAGGTGGCCCATACAGAAGACATCTTCTTTATTTTATTCAGTTTATTACTAAGAACTTTAGTTTAATTATTTATAGTAATAAGGCCCAGTTAAAGTATTTGAACATTTTTATTATGTTTAAGTTAGATAACGATTAAATTATCATTTGGAAATGCTTTTATGTTCGGTAACTCATATTTTTAAAGTTTATAAAAGTTTTAAATCCGGGAAATTGTAATAACTTAGTTTTATTGGGAGATTTAAACACACAATGTTTTATTAAAGACAAAATTTTTAAGGTTTTTCCCAAAAGTGAAATCAGTCTTCAAACATTTCTCCGCAGTGACATACCTGATCCGGTCAAGACTCGTGGGCCGGGTTTGGGGTGTTACAGTTTGGTATCAGAGCCCAGTTCAAAACTCGACTTTGAGGTTTTAAGCCCGAAAATAGTTTTCAAAAATGGGCTTTTCAAAATATGGACTTTTATTTCAGGTTTATTCTGGCATGGCACCTGTATCTTCGGCCCGAAGTCCACCAGGTAAGTACTTCTGACTATTGAAGTGTTGTATAGATGTGAACTGTATGGGCTTTTATGGGAACGTAGATTAGTAGAATTAGGGCTGTTAAACCCTAGGACTAGCCTACTCAAACACAAGTGCATAAGACTTAAGGACCATTAAACAAACCTGTGATTAAGTCGCCGAGTTAGGGTGTGGTAACTATTGTGCGCATGTCTAGGAGTGGATTCAGTAAGAGCTTGGTATTTAAGCAGTCATAGCGACTCACCTCCTCTTTACTCGAATCCTACCTGGTGCGTAGTAACCGTTCACCCTAACCAAGAGGACTTAGTCATCGGCTAAACCAATGACTAAAACCCGAAAGGGATTAGCCGAATTTTTATAAAAACCCTAGTTTTTAGAATTTCTAAATTACCCTTTGATTTCTCGCGAAGTTCATTCTGAAAAATTTTTCAAAATATTTTCGATTTGCAAAATTACAAAAATACCCTTGTGTTGTAAATTACTAAAATCCCTTGGATTGAAAAATATATATATCATATTACTCTCGACTTTTATTAAAATATTCTTACTTTATAAAAATATCAGAAAATTCTATTTTGCAAAATGCTAAGATACCCCGATTTGGAAAATTACTTGAATTACCCCGACTTACAAAATTACCAAGATAACCCCGATTTAAAAATTTGCAATACCTTGATTTAGAAAATTTCCGAAGTACCCACGAGTTTTGAAAATTTTGAAAATGCCTTTGATTTATAAAGATTTTTAAATTGACCCCGATTTATTACCAAAAAACTTGAAACACCCCAAACCCGGCCCACGAGCTTTGACCAGATTTGGTTTGTTCCTCAAGTAAACTGGTTCAAAGTTCTTTTGTTACTTAGGGAAAACTTGTGTGATTTAAAAAAAAATATTGTTTGGGTTGGGCTTATGATGAAAACGAATTCGATTCATCACCTGAAACATGGTCCCACAACGGGGTGAGTCAACAGACTCAATGTGTACACAACACTAAATCATAATAGAATCAGGCATAACAAATATTACACATTCATATCATAGCATACAAATTATGATGCATTCCCAAACCCAAACCTAATAAGCCATCCGCTACACTCCCCGTACCAACTTTGCATACACCGTGGGGACTACTAAGTCGACCCTCCTTCCGCTACACTCCATATCGCAGTCTTAGGTCACCGCATTTGTGGTCTTAGGTCACCACATTCAGATATCGCGGTCTTAGGTCACCGCATTTGAGGTCTTAGGTCACCACATTCAGATATCGCGGTCTTAGGTCACCGCATTTGTGGTCTTAGGTCACCACATTCAGATATCGCAGTCTTAGGTCACCGTATTTGTGGTCTTAGGTCACCACATTCAGATATCGCGGTCTTAGGTCACCGCATTGTGGTCTTAAGTCACCACATTCGGCTATCGCGTCTTAGGTCACCGCATTTGTGGTCTTAGGTCACCACATTCAGATATCGCGGTCTTAGGTCACCACATTCAAATTACTGTGGTCTTAGGTCACCACATTCAGATACCACGGTCTTAGGTCATCGTGTTCGTGGTCTTAGGTCACCACATTCACTTCCCCTTTTCAATAACCCATATGCCCTATATCATACATATTATGCATTAACATGCCAAATTTCACATTCTTATTACTTATCACATGTTAAATATAACATATTTCATATTCCTAATAGGAGTAGGAAACGTCCCTGAGTTCTTTGTACCACATTATGGTACCTTAGCCATATTCACATTCTTAATATCACATATATTAATTAAACATAGCCATAAAACATATTATGAAATAGTGTGGGTACACACCGATTAAACAGCAAATTCCTTGAGATCTTGAAATCTGATCTATCGCTTAGATCCTTAATCCCTTGTGGATTTTAAATCTCGAAACTCACCGAATAACTAAGGAACACGTGGCCTATGGTGTACCTTCGAGAAAAGAACTTCTTCTTGCTTGTAGTCGACAATACTTAAATCTCGAAACCTTCCTACTATGTTTCGGCCAAGATTAATAATAGAGATTAGTTCCTAAATTTCAATAAGTCTAAAAGAGAAAGAATGAGAATTGAATGACAGTGATCCTTACCCCACTTACTGAAACCAACAGTATTCCTTCTTGGCACTCCTTGAGATATTCGGCTATAGCCTAAGTGTGATCAACAATTTCAGCTTCTTGATGAACACTAGAGGATTTTGATTTTTCAAAGAAAGAAGAGGAAGATATAAAACTTAGGAAAATTCGGCAAGACTAGGGGGTTCTGCCTTCGGCTTTGTGGAGAATAGAAGAGAAAAGAAAAGAAAAGGGGTTGCAGAGAAAATTCGGCAAAGGCTTTCTAGGAAGAGAAAATAATGCTGAATGGCCTCTCTCTTTCCCTCTTATAGCCGAATTTACTAGCTTAGAATCCCTTACTTGGCCATCACTCTTCTATTTTGATAGCTTTATCTCTTTAATTATCTCCTAAAATAAAAGATAATTCAGCAACTATCCTTACTTAGCCGAAATTATTAAACTCAAAGTCCCTCACTTGGCCATCACTTCTCCCTTATTTTCCTAATTAAAGAATAATTCCTCATTTATCTCTTGAAAATAATGATAAATAAATCCCTTATTTATCTCTTAAAAATAAAAGAATAAAAGCTACTAAATTATAGCCATGTGCCGTCCACCTCTCTGCTCCTTGTAGCAAAATAAAATTTCTTTTATTTGCTTCCCATGTGACTCGAACTTAGGCCCAATACCCTTGTATGTGGCGCCATTTCCAGAAGCCCTAAGTGGCATCTCCAGGCCACTTTTCCAAGCCTGTTTGTGTGTCAAATTTCACATACTTTTTCTCTTAAGGCCACCTTGCCTTAGTTTCCCTTTTAAACTTTAAAACTCGACATTTCTAAGTCATTTCTAAGTTTCCAAAAATTTTCGTTTGCCTCTTTAAACTTGACATTTCCTTACATTTCCATGTTTCCAGAAATGTTCACTTTCCTCTTTTGAATCATTTCTAAATCATTTCCTTACATTTCCAGGTTTCCAAAAATGTTCACTTTCCTCTTTTAAACCTAACATTTCCATACATTTCTAGGTTTCCAAAAATGCTCACTCTCCTCTTTTAAACCTAACATTTCCATACATTTCCAGGTTTCCAAAAATGTTCAAAATATATTCATAACACATAAGACATGTCATTTCGTACAATTAAATCAAAAATGCATAGGCCCATTTCCATGATGTTACAGTTCTACCCCCCTTAAAAATAATTTCGTCCTCGAAATTACTTACTAACGAATAATCGTTCATCTTAACTCACCGCACTACGCTTATGCTACGCACTCTGATCTTAATAGAACCATCATACTTCCTAGGCACAATCTCTAAGTTCATGTCCCCTAGAACTCATTTCTAATGCCGCGATTTAATCTGATTAAAAAGTTTTATGCATCAGAATTTTGTTCCACTTATTAACCGCGAACAATTTTATGAAATAAAGATATTTAGAAGTAGTTCTTTCGATCACACAAAGTTTTAGTTCAAGTTCACTACTCTAATTCAGAGAATCACATTCACATTCATCAACAGAGACACCTTCATTCCTCAATAGAGGCACATTCATTCATCAACATAGACATATTTATTCAGTGGCATCTACCACCCACATTCATTATTCGAACACTCTTTGCCTTATTCCTATCCTAGGGGTATTATCGTAATTTATCCTACAGGGGTATTTTCGTAATTTTTCAAAATAAGGTTCCTTGGTAATTTTTTCAATAAGGGTATTTTGGTAATTTTGCGTTCTCGGGGTATTTTTGGGAGTTTTAAAATCCGGGGGTACTTCGGTAATTTTGTAACTTGAGGGTATTTTTGTAATAAACCAAGGTAATTTGTAAAGCTTAATATTACAGGGGTATTTCAAAATTTGTAAAACTTTGAGGGTTCTATTTTTTTGAGAATTTGTTTTCCAAAATGGTGATGTTGCAAAAATTTTGGAAATTAGGGTCATTTTGGTAATTTTGTACGTCAGGGGTAATTTTGTAATTTTCCAAAATCAAGGTATTTTTGATAATTTGCAAATTAGGGTTTTTGAACATTCTATAAAGTAATGAAATCTTGATAAAAACTGTGGGTATTTTGGGAATTTCATAAACCAAGGGTATTTTTTTTGTAATTTTACCACTAGGGGTATTTTTTTGTAATTTCATAAATCAAAAATTTTTCGAAAAATTTTGTAAAAATAGTTCTCACAATTAAAAAGGTAATTTTAAGAGTTTTTAAAACTAGGGTTTCTGAAAAAAAACACGGCTAGTTCCCTTTCGGGTTTTAGTTATTGTGTTTAGCCTATGACCGAGTCCTCTTGGTTAGGGTGAACCAAGCTACTACACACAGTAGGATTCCAAATGAAGAGGAGGTGAGTCACTAGGACTCGCTTAAGTACCGTGCTCTTCCCTGGATCCAATCCTAGACATGCGCACAAGGGTTACCACACCCTAACTCTCGTGACTTAACCATAGGTTTGTTTAATTAGGCATTAAGTCTTATGTAATAGTTGGGGTAACCTAGTCCTAGGGTTCACATACTTATTCTCTACTCTACGTTCCATTCCTACCCTTCTACAATTCATAGCATAAATCACACAATAGATAGGGGTACTTACATGGTGGACTGCGGGTCGGAGACTTAGGTGCCATGCCAGAAAAACCTGCTTATTTCCAAAAAAAATATTTTCATAAAACTTACTTGGGCTCGATTTGAAAATGTTTTGGGCCTTAAACCTCAGGTCGAGAGTTTGAAACGGGCTCTGATACCAAACTAAAACACCCCAAACCCGGTCCACGAGCTTTGACCAGATTTGGTATGTTCCTCAAGTAAACCGGTTCAAAGTTCTTTTGTTACTTAGGGAAAGCTTGTGTGACTTAAAAAAATATTGTTTGGGTTGGGCTTATGATGAAAACGAATTCGATTTTTATATTGGAAACCCTTTTTAATTTTAAAAGATCAAAATATATAGAGTATATTAAATGAAAATTTCTTAATCTTTAACTTAATAAAGTTTCCAAACATAAAAAAAAAATAGTTCAACAGTGGCCTTATTATATCAAACAAATTCCAATAGTTCAAAGTACTTAAATGAAATAAAAATGTCCATTAAAAGTAAAACTTCAAGCTGAGCATGGCCACCACAAGTTCTGTCGTCCCGGTCCATCACGGTTCATCACCTGAAACATGGTTCCACAACGGGGTGAGTCAACAGACTCAATGTGTACACAACACTAGATCATAGTAGAATCAGGCATAACAAATATTACACATTCATATCATAGCATACAAATTATGATGCATTCCCAAACCCAAACCTAATAAGCCATCCGCTACACTCCCCCGTACCAACCTGTACACCGTGGGGACTACTAAGTCGACCCTCCTTCCGCTACACTCCATATCGCGGTCTTAGGTCACTGCATTTGTGGTCTTAGGTCACCACATTCAGATATCGCGGTCTTAGGTCACCGCATTTGTGGTCTTAGGTCACCACATTCGGATATCGCGGTCTTAGGTCACCGCATTTGTGGTCTTAGGTCACCACATTCGGATATCGCGGTCTTAGGTCACCGCATTCAGACATCAGAGTCTTAGGTCACCACATTCGGATACCACGGTCTTAGGTCACCGTGTTCGTGGTCTTAGGTCACCACATTCACTTCCCCTTTTCAATAACCCATATGCCCCATATCATACATATTATGCATTAACATGCCAAATTTCACATTCTTATTACTTATCACATGTTAAATATAACATATTTCATATTCCTAGTAGGAGTAGGAAACGTACCTGAGTTCTTTGTACCACATTATGGTACCTTAGCCATATTCACATTCTTAATATCACATATATTAATTAAACATAGCCATAAAACATATTATGAAATAGTGTGGGGTACACAGCTGATTCGCTTAGCAAAATCCTTGAGATCTTGAAATCTGATCTATCGCTTAGATCCTTAATCCCTTGTGGATTTTAAATCTCGAAACTCACCGAATAACTAAGGAACACGTGGCCTATGGTGTACCTTCGAGAAAAGAACTTCTTCTTGCTTGTAGTCGACAATACTTAAATCTCGAAACCTTCCTACTATGTTTCGGCCAAGATTAATAATAGAGATTAGTTCCTAAATTTCAATAAGTCTAAAAGAGAAAGAATGAGAATTGAATGACAAAGTGATCCTTACCCCACTTACATCAAACCAACGAGATTCCTTCTTGGCACTCCTTGAGATATTCTGCTATAGCCTAAGTGTGATCAACAATTTCACTTCTTGATGAACACTAGAGGATTTTGATTTTTCAAAGAAAGAAGAGGAAGATATAAAACTTAGGAAAATTCGGCAAGACTAGGGGTTCGCCTTCTGGCTTTGTGGAGAATAGAAGAGAAAAGAAAAGAAAAGGGTTGCGAGAGAAAATTCGGCAAAGGCTTTCTAGGAAGAGAAAATAATCTTGAATGGCCTCTCTCTTTCCCTCTTATAGCCGAATTTACTAGCTTAGAATCCTTTACTTGGCCATCACTCTTCTATTTTGATAGCTTTATCTCTTTAATTATCTCCTAAAATAAAAGATAATTCAAAGAACTATCCTTACTTAGCCGAAATTATTAAACTCAAAGTCCTCACTTGGCCATCACTTCTCCCTTATTTTCCTAATTAAAGAATAATTCCTCATTTATCTCTTGAAAATAATGATAAATAAATCCCTTATTTATCTCTTAAAAATAAAAGAATAAAAGCTACTAAATTATAGCCATGTGCCGCCACCTCTCTCTGCTCCTTGTAGCAAAATAAAATTTCTTTTATTTGCTTCCCATGTGACTCGAACTTAGGCCCAATACCCTTGTATGTGGCGCCATTTCCAAAAGCCCTAAGTGGCATCTCCAGGCCACTTTTCCAAGCCTGTTTGTGTGTCAAATTTCACATACTTTTTCTCTTAAGGCCACCTTGCCTTAGTTTCCTCTTTTAAACTTTAAAACTCGACATTTCTAAGTCATTTCTAAGTTTCCAAAAATTTTCGTTTGCCTCTTTAAACTTGACATTTCCTTACATTTCCAAGTTTCCAGAAATGTTCACTTTCCTCTTTTGAATCATTTCTAAATCATTTCCTTACATTACCAGGTTTCCAAAAATGTTCACTTTCCTCTTTTAAACCTAACATTTCCATACATTTCCAGGTTTCCAAAAATGTTCACTTTCCTCTTTTAAACTTAACATTTCCACACATTTCCAGGTTTCCAAAAATGTTCAAAATATATTCATAACACATAAGACATGTCATTTCGTACAATTAAATCAAAAACGCATAGGCCCATTTCCAGGATATTACCATACCCTTGTCGAAAAAATGACGAAAATACCCCTGGGATAGAAACGGACAGAAGTGTTCGAATAGTGAATGTGGGTGGTGGATACCACTGAATGAATATGTCTATGTTGATGAATGAATGTGCCTATATTAAGGAATGAATGTGATTCTCTGAATTAGAGTAGTGAACTTGAACTGAAACTTTGTGTGATCGAAAGAACTACTTCTAAATACTTCATTTCATAAAACTGTTCGCGGTTAATCAGAGGAACAAAAGTACTGATGCATAAAATTTTTAATCAGACTAAATCGCGACATTAGAAATGAGTTCTAGGGGACGTGGTCGTCGTGGACGCGGTAGAGGTAGTAATGTCGATGATCGTAACCGGTAGGAGTGCGCAATGGGTCAGAAAATGATGTGCCACCGCCAGTAGTAGGCGCGGAGGATCAAGATCTGACAGGAGGCGATGACGCGGTATCGCGAGCTATGTTGCAAGTACTAGAACGTGTGGCAGGAGCTAGTGTAGGAAATGGAGCTCGAAAGTCAGTGTCGGAAAGGCTTAGGTCAAACGGAGCCGAAGTTTTTAGAGGAGTATCAGGAGTAGCTCCGAATGTAGCGGAATATTGGTTAGAGGCAGTCGAAAGAATCATGGAGGATTTGGACTGTACTCCGGAGGAAAAGCTGAAATGCGCTGTCTCGTTGCTCCAAGATGAAGCTTATCGATGGTGGCTCACTGTCAGACAAGGTACCCCGGCAGGTAGAGTGGATTGGGAATATTTTAAGGCTAAGTTCGAAGGGAAGTATGTTGGAGCTAGTTATTTAGACTCGCAAAGAAAGACGTTTCTAAACTTGGTGCAAGGAAGTAAGTCGGTAGCAGAGTACGAAGTAGAATTTGTAAAAGTATGCCCAAAGATCAATCATGAGATTGTTGTAATAACATACTTAATTTACCATGTTTATTAATATAAAGCGTTGTCATTATTATTTTGGTTTTTCTTTCTGTGTGTATAAATAAACTGTTTTATAATAATGTCCTGAGAATAATATGATTATTCTTAAAAGATCCTTAGTCGAGTATTATTGTTGACTAGGACAACAATAATGCATTAAGACTAACATGTAGTTGATTGATGATAAAGAGTTGTCATTGATATGGAGTGTCAAAATCAATGCATGAATATGTGTGTTAGAGAACAACATATTGGATTGACCCGCTATGAGTATGTTTCTTGGATTATTATGTAATTGTCACAACATTACTCATAGTGATTAATATGTACATGATCCTCGGACTTGAGATCATTATTATCCCAAAGATCGTGAGTTGTATATTTTGATACAATCAAACGTATAATAGTAACGGGTTGTTCTATAAAGGCTGATGTTGGATATACCACAATCTATGTAGAGGGATATTGTAACACCCCAAACCCGGCCCATTTATTCCGGCCGAATTTGGAATGCCACCGCGGAATACTTTCAAAAATATTCTTTCTTAATAGTAAAACCAATGAAAATTTTGTCGAGTTTGGTAAAACAATTTCGTGACTTGTAATATTCTAAGTAAAAATCTAAGTTTGTTATAAAAATATCGGATTCAAGCTTTACTTGAGAAAATAAAACTATTTGCAATCGACATTTAAGCTATCTTTCCATAATTGGGCATAATAATAACGATACTTAACAATTGAACTGAAACACTTTAGTGGGCCTTAATACAATACACACTTAATCAAAATACGGAAAATATCATTATTTAATTAATAAAACAAAACGTCCCTTTTCATAAAAGTCCCTTTTCTCATGGCCACCTTTGTATCCCCTCCGACCCGGTCCAAGCTTTACACGCCACCTGAAAGGTTTAATAAAAATAGAGTGAGTCACCAAGACTCAGTGCATAGTTAAAACACATGCCCTCACACATGGGCTTGGCCCATATCCACATGATCCATATATATAACATACGATTATAAATATACAATTATGAATACACAACATTATAAATATGATTACGAATATACAATTATGAAGTCCAATCCACAAAGTGATCCACATATCTTTTTTTTTTTTGCACATTGTTTCTTAAGGTCGTGGCTGAGCCACCGATCACATAGTGATCCACATATCAATCGGTTCACTAATCATCAATCGCAAATGTAGCACGAGGCTAGCATTAGATCATTCACATAGTGTACACTTATCTCCAATAGTCACATCACAAGTCTCATGCGTACGTATATGTACCATAACAACATTTCGTACTAAACAAATATATATATATTTTATACCATGGTCACATATTACTCATAACAATATACATTACATGTCATCACTTTATATTACATTCATCAATAATCAATTATTATGGCAAATCACTGACGAGTTAATATCATAACCTGATTATTCGATCACTTACCTTAGCATCTATACTTTTTGCCTTTATTTCGGCTAACATGCACAACTCATACATTTACATAAAATGATACTTACAATACATATATCAAGCAAAAGAACAGTGCGATAACTACGCACCTGTTTAAAGCGATATTCGATTTATCGATTCTAATATCAACTAAAGTCCCGAAGCTTCATTATTAATCGATTAGCCCTAAAACACATAACCGAAATCGGTCACATTTAGTACTAATAATAGGGCCTTAGGCCGAAAGTCAAACATCCACTACCTTTGATGCTCAAAAACCAGAGCTTCCTTTATTCTTGTCAATATGGTTCAAATCCCGAATTAGTCACCCGATCCTTTCAAACACCTATAATCCAACCATTAGAATCGGCTTAAGCATAATTCTAAGAACATGGCCTGAACCAAAATGTATATATATAACACTTACCTAGCTTTCTCCAAGTCTCAAAAGATTTGCATGCCTTTGGTAGTTACCAAATCCCTTGAATAAATAAAACTGTAAATCTCTTTTAAAAGTTCCTTAACACTAGCACAATAGGAATACATCAATATAGCCTTTAGCATGTTTGGCTATTCTTAGAATCAAAATCTAGCCTTGATTTCTGCATGCAAAAAGAAAAGGAGAAGAAACCAACTACTTAATAGGGTACTTACCAATCTTTTGCTTAGAGACTAAAAGAAGTAGTCAAGACACCCTCTTCAATAAGGATTCGGCAATAGTGTCTATCATGTTCGGCTAGCAACAATGAAAAGACAAAGAGATCAACAAGAGCTAGCCAAATACTTACTAGCTTCATCAAAACCGAACTCAAACTTACTCTTTCTTTCTTTCTCTTGGTCAAGATAACAATGTCAAATAAACAAAACAAGTTTCGACTAAGCTTTCTATGGTCTCCAACATTCGTCCATGTTCCAAAAATGCAAGGAAAGGAAAGCAAAGCATGGATTTCAGCCATGCTTTCATTGTTATTACCAAGGCCGATCCACCAAGTCCCTATGAGCTCCAATGCTTTCAATCGCCATACTTTTACAACCCATGCCGCACATGCTTCTCTTTTCTTTTGAATATTGTTTATTCCTTTATTCTATCCTTTTCCCATATTCTCATAGAAGTTGATAATAATAATAACATTATATATATGTATTATCCTATTACTCTAAGCAAACAATTAATAATAAAAAATAAAGTAGAACAACATAGGGCAGTACCCACAAGCATGCGTGCATGCCTCTCCATTTTACATAAATCAAGGCCGGCCAAGCATTCTTCTCCCTTGCTAATCTCAACATCACTTTCCATTGTTTTAATTCATAAAAAAAATTATTGCAACACCATAAAAATAACAACCCATTACTTCTCTATTTCCATAAAATAATAATAACCCATCAATAAATAAAATAATAACACAATAACTTAAAAGTTTGAAGCCTCATGCTTCCAAAACAAATAACAAATAAAATAAAAATAATAAAAAGAAGAAGAGACCCTTGCTTTATGCGTGCTTGCTGCATGCATGCATGCATTTATTGCATCCCTTCACGCCGGCACAAAAAGGAGAGCCCCAGGTGCATTCCCCAGACGCTGCCCCCAGGTCTCGAACCCGAGACCTAGAGAAAGCTCTCCAAACTTCCTGCCATTTCTGCTAAGGTGACTTTCTTATCAATATTGCTTCGAAAATTCTTTTAAAGCATTCTTCGCTAGTTCTCCTTTACTCTAGCGCCAAGTAAAATAAAAGCCTTCGCGCGCCCCTAATGGGACTCGAACGCGAGTTCCCCCTAGCCGCGGATTTCAAGCAAGGCCCTTAACCACTCGGCCACTGTGAAATTTTATGACATAAATGCGTCGTGAATTTCTTTTAAACCCTTTTTCCCGTTAGCTTCCCTTTATAAAAAAAAATACAAACTCACCCCGCTTCTTCGGTAGCGTCTCAACACAAGTTCTCGAATGTACCTGTACCACAGTGCAGCGCCCTCACCACTCGGTCAATGTTCATTTTATGCTAACAGACGCGTTGAAAATTCTTTTAAGGCCTCCTTAGTCCATAACACCATATAGCACAAAATAAAAACCATGCGCCCAGCATTGCTCGATCCCTTGACCTGCTTAGCGCTAAACCAAACCTTAAGTGGCATGCGAAGACCACTTTACTGTGGCATTTTATATGCCACAATTTTACAAAAAAATTTTACTTAAGGCCTCCTCACCCAATTTCACTTTTAGCCCCAAAATTTTCAAAATTTTCAAAAGTGTCCCATTTTAATCCGAGAGTTTTAGGGACTCTAAAAACACATCAAAATCACTCTGAGGCACTAACACTCGAGTTATTTTCCAAACTCGCAACCCTTATTTCGGGATATTACAGATATGGTTGATCAATAAAGGATAAGTCCCTCCTACATAATAGGAGTAATATCTTAGGCCACTTGATTGAGTGAGACTAGAAATGCATGGCCATGCTCAAATAAGTTGATATGAGATGTCATACTAATTTGTATATCATAGTCTACTCAAGATATCAAGAAACATGGGATGGACTATGCAAGTGTGACTATCCCATGACTTGTATCCGTTCCAGAGATAAAGGACTTAAGGATTAATGCATGGAAGGTTAATCACGAATGGTCATGTCGAATCATGACTTCTTGTAACTTAGGTAGCAATGATGCATTGCTAGATGCCACTCATTGTCTATGACAATAGAATCGTTCTAGTATTACTGCTAACGTTGCAAGAACCTACAGGGTCACCTATGGTTGAAATGAACGGAATAAAATATAGTTGGTATTGCGTTTGGTTGTCACATGAATTAAATTAATTAAAGAATTAATTTAATTGGGAAATCAAATATTGAACATATTATATGTACAAGGATGTTGTACATATAATGATAACATAATTTTATTAATATATGAATTTGATTCATATATAAATTTAAATAAATATAGTTTACCGAAATCCTTATTATAATTAATGTAATTATAATTTTCAGATATAATTAATGTAATTATAATTTTCGGTTAAAAACTTTATTGTATTTATTTAATCTTGTAATACATGCAAGAGATACCAATTATAAAAGGCCCAATTAAGAGGATACCTATTATAAAAGGCCCATTGAGAAAGGCTCCCATTATAAAAGGTATTAAAAGGAGACAAAGCAAAAAAATGGAAAACCCTAAGTGATTGCTTGTTAGGTCTAGCAGCCGTCAAGCAAATAAACCTCCAAAATAGTTTTGGAGATTTCTTCCGTTCATAGTCAAATCGGGTGGATCACGTAGAGGCCGACATCGGAAAAGGTTGTGGCTTGATTCGACAATAGATCAAAACTCTTGTTGCCAAGGCGTCGCTGTCTACTCAGATTGAAGTTTTGGTAATTTCAAAACCTTTATTTCACCCCGATTCGTTCCTCACACATGGATTCCTGATTTGGATCACCGGATCTAATTTTATTCTGCTGCGCCATGGGGTTCCGGCTTTCCAACAGAATTTGTGCGGTTAAGTCAGTACGCTAAAGGGATCGTGACCACTGATTACGAAAGGTGTGTTCAGTTCAAAGATGGGCTACGAGATGAGTTGCGAATGTTGATCGCTCTACAGAGAGAAAGGGACTTCGCCATTCTAGTAGAGAAAGCTCGGATCGCTGAGGAAGTTAAGAGGACTGTAAGAGAGAACCGAGATAAGGAAAGGAACGGGAATAAGAGAAGTTTTGGACCGTCAGCATTGTTTGTAGATGTTTAGAAAAGACCCAGGACCGAAAATTCTGTACGTGCACCTGTGCCAGTTTCTGAGAATCGGAGTCGTCTATGTGCTCAGTGTGGGAGAGCTCACACAGGAGAATGTTGGGGTAATAGTAAAGAATGTTTCCGATGTGGATCTAAGGCTCATTTGGTTAAGAATCGTCCTCAGGCAACGAAGGTTCGTGGTCCAAACCATGGAGGAAATGGTTCTGGCCGAGGTCGTGGAACATCCGGCAGAGGAGCTGAAGGTTCGGATGCGAGACAACCAAGGATGTGATAGCGGGTAAGTTCCTTGTTTTGGAATATTATTTATTGCTTTTGAGATAGTTCATTCTTGTGTTGCTAGTGAAGTGCTTGAAACCTTGGATGTGAACTTAAAAAATCATGCCTAGGAAGTATGATGGTTCTATTAATATCAGAGTGCGCAGCATAAGCGTAGTGCGGTGAGTTAAGATGTACGATTATTCGTTAGTAAGTAATTTCAAGGATGAAATTATTTTTAAGGAGGGTAGAACTGTAACATCCTAGATTAGGCGTTATGCATTTGTGGCATAATTCAAGTGTTGGTGACTTAATAAAACATTTTTGTGACTTAAAATATTCTAAGTAAAAATTAAATTGTTATAAAAATACCGGATTCAAAACTTTATTATACATGCTTAAGAAAATAAAATCATTTGCAATTAATATTTAAATTGCCAATCCATAATAGAACATAATAATAAAAATACTTAAATAAAATACTTAAATACTTTAATGGGCCTTATTACAATAAATAATTAAACCAAAATACTTAATAATAAACTGATTGAAATAATCAAAACATCTTCTGCATGGGCCACCTCGTATCCACTCCAACCCAGGTCCGATCATCATATCACCTACGATGTTTGATAAATAATTAGGTGAGTCATACAGACTCAGTGTGTAATTAAACCACTGAATTCCACCCACATGTTAACCACATAATATACCATATATCAGATAACAATTATCATATTCACATATTATCACATTCTGGGCTTGGCCCACATTCAAATCACTTATCAGGTAACAGGGTAATTAACCACATAATTACACATATCGGGCTTAGCCCATTTCCACACTGATCCACATTCATATACTGGGCTTGGCCCATTTCCACATTAGTCCACATATCACTGGGCTTGGCCCATTTTCACATATGTTCACATACGAAATCATGCAATAATGAAACCCAACCCAAACCTAGGGTCCATCCGCTACACACCCCCTTATCCAGCCTACCACACACCAGGGAATTATCAAATCACCCTCTCCTTTTCACTCCAAAAGGCATTCAATGCCGTCCACGTGCAATTAAGCACAATAATCCACAACGCGACCACAGTCAGCGCCAATCCACGATGTAGCCGTAGCTAACACCAAAACCACGATGGGACACATAGTCACTCATTAACCACGATATGGCACATAGCCGATATCAACCACGATGAGGCACATAGCTACTCATCAAACCATGCAAACTTAATCGCAAATAATCCACAACGTGACCTCAGTCAACGTCAATCCACGCGAGGCTCATGGCCATCACAAAACCACGTACTCGAAGTACACCCGTACCTTCTTTCATATCCCACCCCATGCACATGTACATGTAATAGTGACATAATAATAAATGCATGCACATGTTATTAAGGCAATCAATCATATTTCCATAGGCATAGTCACATTCACATCGGCACTTTCACATTCTTATCAACAGATAATACTAACCTGAATATCGATATACCCCTTTTTAGGGTAATTACCACATAATCGCCATTTGCATCGGTTAGCACATAAATCACACATACAATTATAGCAAAAACCCGAAAAACGGTGGGTTAATCACACACCTGATTACTTGTAGAACTACGCTTTCAAGATCGACGCTATCATTAAGTGATACTACAAATTTATCTCGCTCTATTTTGTCGCTCGACACGTCCACACCCCGTGGCCAATCCCGAATCGCAGCGATGGATCGCTTTTCTCTTAAACTTAGGGATAGGAATTATCCCTTGTCCTCCTTGACTAGCACTCGAATCCATCGATAACACTTAATTAGCATCAAAGGGTTAATCATCCATATTATAATCTAACATAACGAATCCAAGGGCTTATCGAATAATCTTACCCAAAACGAATAGAAATCCCGAAAGTTCCTCTTAACCACTATCGATATGTCCCTATTCCATCATAGTCAAATCGGTCATACTTATAAGACAAAATATGGCCTTAGGCCGAAACTACAATGGCTTACCTTGCTGTAGTCGAATCCTTATAAGCTTCTTTAACGGTCCCTAACATCGACACACAAAAGAAACGCATTAATAAGGCCCTAAGCCCATTTGGCCATTCCTAAAAATCAAGGTCCTACCCTTGATTTCGGCACCACCAAGAAGAGAAAAGAAAGCCGATTATGAAAGGTGAAAACACTTACCACTACACGTTACTTGAAGAGGCTAGAAGAAAGACTCACACTAACGCTTTCAGCTCTTAAGTCTTGCGACAAGAAGAGAGAATGAGGACACTATGGAATTCGGCTATGGCTTCTAAAAGGCAAGGGGTTATTCGGCTATCCAAGAAAATATGTAGAATGAAAGTTGAAGAAAAGAGAAAGAATAGGGAGAAGAAGTGAGAAGCAATTCGGCTCAAAGAGAGAATTAGAGGAACAATTTTTGGCCAAGGAAAATAAAATGAAGAAAAGAATAGTTAAAGGATGGTCACCCCTATTTATACTACTCAATTCCGGCACTCCTACCTCCTCTCAAATTCCACTTCCTTCTCTCATAATAACTCTTGAACACATATTCAAAATATATAAAATAAATCTATAATTTTCTTCTATTTATCAACTTAAAATAAATCCACTTTAATTAATCGAATAAAAATTATCCATCATTAATCCCTCTTAAATCATCTCTTATCTACCTATAAAAGAATAATGTAAATAAAAATAAATTAACAATTATCTACTACTTATCTAGCTGAAATTTGATAGAAGAATTAGAATCCTCCTCCAATTGGAAGTCCCAAGTGTCGTCCACTGCTTCCTTCTTTCCTGGCGCCAAAAGCCAAAATTAAAACACCCAACTGATGCTCCCGCGCCTTGAACCCGGGACCTGCTGGAGCTTTACTGCAGATAACGCCCCAGCCACTCTGCCAAGACGCCTTTTTGTGATATAATTCACCCTGAACTTCTTTTAACACCTCTTTCCCAAGCTCCCCCTTGTCCTAGCGCCAAAGCAAAATAAAAACACGCCCCCTACCGCCAACGGGATTCGAACCAAGGCCCTTGTTGCAAGCCGCATATAGCGCTCCAAGCCACTCTGCCGTGGCGGTTTTTATGACATAAACCCGCCACAAATTCTTTTAAGACTTCCTTTACCCTTAACGCCAACTTGCAAAATAAAAACTCCTTCCTGCTGCCAACAAGACTCGAACTCCAGACCCTTGTTGGCGTCTATTCCTGCCTTAAGTGGCGTCCTTAAGCCACTTTACCAAGCCCATCTCTATGTCCTAAAACCTTGCCATTTATTTTTAAGGCCTTTTTAGCCCAGCTCTCTTTTTGACGCAAAAAAATAAAAAGTCTTTGATGCGCCCCGCGTTACTCGAACCTCTTCCCTCCTGCACTCCCTTGCACCTTAGCGCCTTAAGCCACTTTGCCAATTAATTTCTTGTGTCCTAAACTCCACAAAATTCTTTTAAGGCCTTCTTGCCTAGTTTCCCCTTTTCACTTAAAATTCTAATATTTTCCAAAGTTTTTCTCCTTCACCTAAAGTTCTCAAAAATTCCTAAAATATATCCAACCACACTTAAAGCCTACTAATCACTTGAGTTATGCTCCAAACGCATAACCTCTAATTTAGGATGTTACAATTCTACCCTCCTTAAAAATAATTTCGTCCTTGAAATTACTTACTATCAAGCAATCGTGAATTCTTAACTCATCACCCTACTCTACCGCTGCGCACTCTGATCTTAACAAAACTAACACATTTCTTAGATACTATCTCAAGATTCGCATTCAAGGTTCCATACACTTTACTAGCATACAAACTTGAACTATCTCATAACAACCAAGTCAATAAAGAGATTCCAGGGTTAGGGAACATACCTTGTTGCCTAAGCCAACCTTGGTTGCCTCACATCCGAACCTTCAGCACCATCGCTTGGTGTTCCATGACCTTGACCTCGAGCCCTATCCATCACTTGAGAACATTTCTTAACCAAATGAGCCTTAGACCCACACCGGTAACATTCCTTACTATTTCCCCAACATTCTCCTAAATGAGCTCTTCCACACTGGGCACATAAACGACTCCGATTCTCAGCAACTGGCACATGTGCACGTACAGAATTCTCGATCCTTGGTCTTTTCTGAACATCTCCAAACGATGCTGACAGTCCAAAACTTCTCTTATTCCCGTTCCTATTCTTATCTCGGTTCTCTCTTACAGTCCTCTTAACTTCTTTAGCGATCCGAGCTTTCTCCACCAGAATGGCGAAGTCTCTTTCTCTGTGCAGAGCAATCAACTCTCGCAACTCATCTCGCAATCCGTCTTCGAATCGAACACACCTTTCATAATCAGTAGCCACGATTCCTTTGGCGTACTGACTTAACCGCACAAATTCAGCTTCATACTCTGCTATCGACTTGCTTCCTTGAACCGAGTTTAGAAACGCCTTTCTCTGCGAGTCTAAATAGCTAGCTCCCACATACTTCCCTTCAAACTTAAGCTTAAAATATTCCCAATCCAGTCGATCTGCCGGAACACCTTGCCTGACAGTGAGCCACCATCGATAAGCTTCATTTCAAAGCAACGAGACAGCACCTTTCAGCTTTTCTCGAGTACATGATCAAATCGTCCATGATTCTTTCTGATCGCTTCCAACCAATACTCCGCTACATTCGGAGCTACTCCTGATACTCCTCTAAAGATCTCGGCTCCGTTCGACCTAAGCCTTTCCGATACTGACTTCCGAGCTCCATTTCCCATACTAGCTCCTGCTACTCGCTCTAGCACTCGTAGCATAGCCCGCGATACTGCGTCATCTTCTCCCGTCGATCTTGATCCTTCGCGTCCCATCGCTTTGGCGATGGCACTTCCGTTTCGACCCATGGCGGACCACGCTTGTTCGAGCATCGCCATTCTACCTCTATCTTGTCCACGACAACCACGTCCCCTAGAACTCATCTCTAACGTCGCGATTTAATCTGATTAAAAGTTTTATGCATTAGTATTTGTTCCACTATTTAACCGCGAACAATTTTATGAAAAGAATTTCTAGAAGTGGTTCTTTCGATCGAACAAAGTTTCAGTTCAAGTTCACTACTCTAATTCAGAGAGTCACATTCATTCCTCAATAGAGGCACATTCATTCATCAACAAGAACACATTCATTCAGTGGTATCTACCACATACATTCACTATTCGGACATTTCTGCCCGTTTCTATCCTATGGGTAATTTCGTCATTTCTCCTATAAGGGTGTTTTGGTAATAATCGAGGTCAATGTGAAAATCTTTATGAATCAAAGGCATTTCAAAATTTACAAAAACTCATGGGTATTTTTGAAAAGTTGCTTTCCAAATCAGAGGTGTTGCAGAAATTTCAGAAATCGGGGTTATTTTGGTAATTTTGTAAGCCAAAGGCAGTTCAGTAATTTTTCCAAATTAGGGTATCTCAATATTTTGCAAAATAGGATTTTTCTGATATTTCGTAAAGTAAGAATATTTTAATAAAAGTCAAGGGTAATATGATTTTTTTAACCAAGGGCATTTTTGTAATTTGGCAATTCGAAAAATTTTTCGAGAAATTTTCAAAATAGATTTTGTTACAAATCGAAGGGGTAATTTAAGGATTTAAAAACTAAGGTTTTTATAAAAAAATACGGCTAGTCCCTTTCGGGTTTTAGTTCTTCGTTTAGCTTTATGAATAAGTCCTCTTGGTTAGGGTGAACCGTAGCTACGCACTGGGTAGGATTCGAGTAAAGAGGAGGTGAGTCGCTAGGACTGCTTAAGTACCAAGCTCTTACTGAATACCAATCCTAGACATGCGTACAATGGTTGCTACACCTTAACTCGGCGACTTACTTCACAGGTTTGTTTAATAGTCCTTAAGTCTTATGCATGTGTTTGAGTGCATTGGCCCTAGGGTTCAATAGCCCTAATATTCTAATCTACGAGCCCAAATAAGCCCATAACAGTTTACATAAACAAATCACTTCAATAATTAGAAGTACTTACCTGGACTTGACTTCTGCCTGAGATCACAGTGCAATGCCAAAATAACCTGAAAAATAATTCATAAAAGCACATATTTTTGAAAAACCCATCTTTGAAAACATTTTTGGGCCCTACAACCCTCAAAGCTGAGTTTTGAATCGGGCTCTGATACCAAACTGTAACACCCCAAACCCGGCCCATTCACTACGACCGAATTTGAAATGCCACTGCGGAACACGTTCGAAAATATTCTTACTTAAGAGTAAAAACCGTTAAAAATTTGTTACCTTTAATAAAACATTTTCGTGACTTAAAATATTCTAAGTAAAAATTAAATTGTTATAAAAATACCGGATTCAAAACTTTATTATACATACTTAAGAAAATAAAATCATTTGCAATTAATATTTAAATTGCCAATCCATAATAGAACATAATAATAAAAATACTTAATAAAAATACTTAAATACTTTAATGGGTCTTATTCCAATAAATAATTAAACCAAAATACTTAATAATAAACTAATTGAAATAATCAAAACATCTTCTGCATAGGCCACCTCGAATCCACTCCAACCCGGTCCGATCATCATATCACCTGCGATGTTTGATAAATAATTGGGTGAGTCATACAGACTCAGCGTGTAATTAAACCACTGAATTCCACCCACATGTTAACCACATAATATCCCATATATTAGATAACAATTATCATATTCACATATTATCACATTCTGGGCTTGGCCCACATTCAAATCACTTATCAGGTAACAGGGTAATTAACCACATAATTACACATATCGGGCTTAGCCCATTTCCACACTGATCCACATTTATATACTGGGCTTGGCCCATTTCCATATTAGTCCACTTATCACTGGGCTTGGCCCATTTTCACATATGTTCACATACGAAATCATGCAATAATGAAACCCAACCCAAACCTAGAGTCCATCCGCTACACACCCCCTTATCCAGCCTACCACACACCAGGGGATTATCAAATCACCCTCTCCTTTTCACTCCAAAAGCCATTCAATGCCGTCCATGTACAATTAAGCACAATAATCCACAACGCGACCTCAGTCAGCGCCAATCTACGATGTAGCCGTAGCTAACACCAAAACCACGATGGGACACATAGTCACTCATTAACCACGATACGGCACATAGCCGATATCAACCACGATGAGGCACATAGCTACTCATCAAACCACGCGAACTTAATCGCAAATAATCCACAACGTGACCTCAGTCAACGTCAATCCACGTGAGGCTCATGGCCATCACAAAACCACGTACTCGAAGTACACCCGTACCTTCTTTCATATCCCACCCCATGCACATGTACATGTAATAGTGACATAATAATAAATGCATGCACATGTTATTAAGGCAATCAATCATATTTCCATAGGCATAGTCACATTCACATCGGCACTTTCACATTCTTATCAACGAGATAATACTAACTCAATATCGATATACCCTTTTTGGGTAATTACCACATAATCGCTTAACTCGCATCAAGTTAGCACATAAATCACACATGCAATTATAGCAAAAACCCGAAACGGTGGGTTAATCACACACCTGATTACTTGTAGAACTACGCTTTCAAGATCGACGCTATCATTAAGTGATACTACGGCTATCTGCCTATTTTGCTGCTCTGACGCTGGTCCACACCCCGGTGGCCAATCCCGAAAAACTGCAGTGACTGCTCTTCTCTTAAACTTAGGGATAGGAGTTATCCCTTGTCCTCCTTGACTAGCACTCGAATCCATCGACAACACTTAATTAGCATCAAAGGGTTAATCATCCATATTATAATCTAACATAACGAATCCAAGGGCTTATCGAATAATCTTACCCAAAATGAATAGAAATCCCGAAAGTTCCTCTTAACCACTATCGATTTGTCCCTATTCCATCATAGTCAAATCGGTCACACTTATAAGACAAAATATGGCCTTAGGCCAAAACTACAATGGCTTACCTTACTGTAGTCGAATCCTTATAAGCTTCTTTAACGGTCCCTAACGTCGACACACAAAAGAAACGCATTAATGAGGCCCTAAGCCCATTCACCCATTCCTAAAAATCAAGGTCCTACCCTTGATTTCGGCACCACCAAGAAGAGAAAAGAAAGCCGATTATGAAAGATGAAAACACTTACCACTACACGTTACTTGAAGAGGCTAGAAGAAAGACTCACACTAACGCTTTCGGCTCTTAAGTCTTGCGACAAGAAGAGAGAATGAGGACACTATGGAATTCGGCTATGGCTTCTAAAAGGCAAGGGGTTATTCGGCTATCCAAGAAAATATGTAGAATGAAAGTTGAAGAAAAGAGAAAGAATAGGGAAAAGAAGTGAGAAGCAATTCGGCTCAAAAAGAGAATTAGAGGAACAATTTTCGGCCAAGGAAAATAAAATGAAGAAAAGAATAGTTAAAGGATGGTCACCCCTATTTATACTACTCAATTTCTGCACTCTACCTCCTCTCAAATTCCACTTCCTTCTCCTATAATAACTCTTGAACACATATTCAAAATACATAAAATAAATCTATAATTATCTTCTATTTATCAACTTAAAATAAATCCACTTTAATTAATAGAATAAAAATTATCCATCATTAATCCCTCCTAAATCATCTCTTATCTACCTATAAAAGAATAATCTAAATAAAAATAAATTAACAATTATCTACTACTTATCTAGCCGAAATTTGATAGAAGAATTAGAATCCTCCTCCAATTGGAAGTCCCAAGTGCAGTCCATCGCTTCCTTCTTTCCCCGCCCCAAAGCCAAAATTAAAACACCTGAATCACGCTCCCGCGCCTTGAACCGGGACTGCTTTGGAGCTTTACTGTAGATAACGCCCCATCCACTCTGCCAAGACACCTCTTTGTGATATAATTCACCCTGAACTTCTTTTAACACCTCTTTCCCAAGCTCCCCCTTGTCCTAGCGCCAAAGCAAAATAAAAACACGCCCCCTGCCGCCAACGGGATTCGAACCAAGGCCCTTGTTGCCGCAAGCCGTATATAGCGCTCCAAGCCACTCTACCGTGGCGGTTTTTATGACATAAACCCGCCACAAATTCTTTTAAGACTTCCTTTACCCTTAACACCAACTTGCAAAATAAAAACTCCTTCCTGCTGCCAACAAGACTCGAACTCCAGACCCTTGTTGGCGTCATTCCCAGGCCTTAAGTGGCGTCCTTAAGCCACTTTACCAAGCCCATCTCTATGTCCTAAAACCTTGCCATTTATTTTTAAGGCCTTTTTAGCCCAGCTCCCTTTTTGATGCAAAAAAATAAAAAGTCTTTGATGCGCCCCGCGTTACTCGAACCTCTTCCCTCCTCCACTCCCTTGCACCTTAGTGCCTCAAGCCACTTGGCCAATTAATTTCTTGTGTCCTAAACTCCACAAAATTCTTTTAAGGCCTTCTTGCCTAGTTTCCCCTTTTCACTTAAATTTCTAATATTTTCCAAAGTTTTTCCCCTTCACCTAAAGTTCTCAAAAACTTCTAAAATATATCCAACCACACTTAAAGCCTACTAATCACTTGAGTTATGCTCCAAATGCATAACCCCTAATTTAGGATGTTACAGCCTTGGTTCGAGCGGCATGGGAAGCAAATGGGCATTTATTTTTGTGTCAAGAAGGAGCTGGGCTAAGGAGGCTTTAAAAGAAATTCTAGGTGAAGCATGTCACAAAAAGCGCCTTGGTAAAATGGCTTGGGGCGTTATCTGTAGCTTGCAGCAAAGAGGGCTCAAGTTCGAGCCTTGTTGACAGCAGTAGGTGTGTATTTATTTTGCTTTTGGCGTTAAGACAAGGGGGAGCTAGGGAGGAGGCCTTAAAAGAATAAGTGGTGGAGTGATGGCATAAGAATCAGCCTAGTAAAGTGGCTGCAAGGCGCCACTTAAGGCCCTGGGAATGACGCCGCAAGCTTGGTGCAGGACGGGAGTTCGAGTTGCGTGGGAAGCAGTATTTTTGGTGTTTTATTTTGCATGTGACGTCAAGGCTAGGGAGAAGAGTTGGACGGCACATGGGCTCTCAAAAGGTAAGGATAAGCTTGGTTTTTATTTTAAATTTCGGCTAAAGAATAGGATAAAGGTAGTTTTATTTTATTTATTTTAAATGTGTGCAAAAGAGATAAAATAGGAGGGAATTTTGGGATTTGATAAGTGGAGATAAGGTGGCCGAATATAGGACTCTAGGAGCTTGCATGAGTAGTGCCGAATTCCACTTAGTGTATTAGGTGATTACCGAAATTCCTCTAACCTTTCTCTCTTCTTATTCTTTTTCTTTCTACTTTGATTCACCATCTTTTCTTGAAAAGCCGAATGACCCTTTATCATTTAAGACCTTATCCGAATGTTTCATCTCCATGGGGAGCCATTACCGAAATCTCTTAGTCACTTTTATACCTCTTTTTCTTCTATCTACATTTACTTTTAAGAGATAGCCGAATGTTCTTGCTTCCTTGGAGAGCCTAGCCGCATCTCAAAGTGCCTATTTTCTCTTCTTTGCCGAAAGCCTTTAAAGCGAAATAGATAGCCGAAATCTGTTCTCTTTTAGTCTTCACGAGCAGACGTTGGAGTTAGCGTTAAGGACCAGTAAGGGAGCCTCTCGGGATTTGATCTATCAAGGTAAGTCAAAGTGCTATTCGGCCAAGAGCCATTATTCATGGATTTATGTGTTAGCCGATTTTAACATATGGTATATAGGGATTTCGACAACTCTAGGAGTAAGCAAATATTTTGGGACTTCGAAAGGCTAGGTAAGTGGTTGTTGACTTTCAGCCATAGGCCACATTAAGAGTTTAAAGTGATGATCGATTGTGTATTATGGTTCTTAGGAGTAGATCGACAGGAGTTAAGAGAAGTCTTCGAGATTCTGATCCATCTCTGGTAAGGTTGATAAGTTGTAGTCTATTCGATTAAGATTTAGTACACTATCGTTTAATCGGGTTTTGATTAGATATCATTAATGGATACGAATACCAGTCAAGAAGGTAAAAGGGTGAACCCTAGTCCTAAGTTTAAGAAGAGATCTGTCTTGGCAGTTCGGGATTGGCCACCGGGGTGTGGGCCAGCAGCAAGAGAAAACTATAGGCAGATAACAGTAGTGTCGCTTAGCGATAGCGTTGGGATCGAGAGCTTAGAGCTTCAGGTTATCAGGTGTGTGATTAACCTACCGTTTTCCAGGTTTATGCTATATTTGTATGTGTTATGTTTATGTGTTAACCATTGCAGTGACAATGATGTGATATGGATACCCTAAAGGGGTATATCGAATACCAGGTCAGTGTTAATTATTGAAAGAATGTGAATGTGCCTATATGAATGAGATTGTATGTCTGAACAACCTGTACATGCATTATTATCATGACGTTATTATATGTTGCATGTGCATGGGTGGGATATGATATGAAAGAAGGTACGGGTGTACTTCGAGTACGTGGTTTGGTGCTAGCCTTGAGCTACATCGTGGATTGACGTAGACTGAGGTCACGTTGTGGATTAATTGCGATTTAGTTCGCGTGGCTTGATGAGTAGCTATGTGCCTCATCGTGGTTGATATCGGCTATGTGCCATATCGTGGTTGATGAGTGACTATGTGTCCCATCGTGGTTTTGATGTTAGCTACGGCTACATCATGGATTGGTGCTGACTGAGGTCGCGTTGTGGATTATTGTGCTTAATTGCACGTGGATGGCATTGAATGCCTTTTGGAGTGAAAAAGAGAGGGTGATTTGATAACCCCCTGGTGTGGTGGCTGGATACAGAGGTGTGTAGAGGATGGACCCTAGGTTGGGTTGGGTGCACTTTGCATAATTTCAATGGATGTGTGACTTATTGTGAAAATGGGCCAAGCCCAGTTGATATGTGAATTAATGTGTAAATAGGCCAAGCCCAGTATATGAATGTGGATCAGTGTGGAAATAGGCTAAGCCCGATATGTGGAAATTATGCGATTAATTACCCTGTTACCTGATAAGTGATTTGAATATGGGCCAAGCCCAGAATGTGATAATATGTGAATATGATATTTGTTATCTGATATATGGGTTAATATGTGGTTAATATGTGGGTGGAATTCAGTGGATTAATTACACACTGAGTCTGTGTGACTCACCAAATTTTTATTAAACATCGCAGATGATTCGTGGTGATTGGACCAGGTTGGAGTGGATACGAGGTGGCCCATGTAGAAGACATCTTTTTTATTTTATTCAGTTTATTACTAAGAACTTTTGTTTAATTATTTATAGTAATAAGGCCCGGTTAAAGTATTTGAACATTTTTATTATGTTTAAGTTAGATAACGATTAAATTATCATTTGGAAATGCTTTTATGTTCGGTAACTCATATTTTTAAAGTTTATAAAAGTTTTAGATCCGGGAAATTGTAATAACTTAGTTTTATTGGGAGATTTAAACACACAATATTTTATTAAAGACAAAATTTTTAAGGTTTTTCCCAAAAGTGAAATCAGTCTTCAAATGTTTTTCCGCAGTGACATACCAGATCCGGTCAGGGCTTGTGGGCCAGGTTTGGGGTGTTACATTTCCCTAACACATTCTAGGTCAATCTTGAATAAAAATCTGAAAATATTCCTTCTAGAATAGATGGTTCGTCTGGCCCTTTTTAATGAGAAGAGTATGCATTCAGCTTGATGTTTTAAAGTGTTTAAATGCTGCCTTGGAGAAGAGAAATGGCCAGCTTTAAAAAGGTATGTCCCTTGGCCGAAGATGAGCAGCCTTTTAGTTTAATAGCTGCTGGAATTAATAAAGCAGCTCTTGGCCCTTGCTCTCCACGAAATTGACCCTTGGGGAAATTCAAAACAGCAGCTCCTTTGAGCTCTATGAAAAGACTTCAGCTGGAGTTAATTCCTTGTCCATTTATATCCACGAAAAGTCACGTGGAAAAAGAGAAAACAAGCAGTACATTAAATGGCGTCCCATGCATGAAGAAGCCAACAGCACATTAAATGGTGTCCCATGCATGCTGAACAGCTCTTTAAATCCGATCCATGCTTGCCCCAACATCTCATTAATTCAGCCAACAAACATGCAGCAAAATTTGGCGGGACAACATGAATTAAATTTGGCACATTAACCTGCAGCAATGTTTAGACAATCACATTAATTATATGTCTAAACTGCTGGACAACATGAATTAAATTCGGCCTAAACAAATAAATAGCAGCAGCTAAATAATTTGTCCAAAATTTAACATATTAACTTCATGTAATTAAACTAGACACAATTAATTTATGTTCTAACTTAAGACATATTAATAACATGCATTAACATAGAACATATTTAATACTTTAAAAATTAAAAAATGTCCAGATTTATTTAATTAAATGACTTGAGCTGATTTTAACTAACAAAACTAAATTAAACTTATTCAAAGTAAACGCAACCAGCTCATTGAGCTAGCAAGGTGTCGATTTGAGCTGAACTAAGCTAACACGAGCTAAGCCAGCTTGAAGAAAGGTGCGAATCAAGCTAGTTGAACTGGGAACTTTGTGTTCAACTATTCCATCTTCCCACACTCAAGCAATGAAGCTAGCTACAGCCTCTTGGAACCTCTTGGCACGGGCTCGAGTGATTGGACCCGAGGGTAGCTCTAAGGATTCAACGCCTAGCATGTTGGGCGAGCTCGCATCACACGCCCGTGTGCCAGCCCTTGTTGATCGAGAGCCATGCAAATTTGTACACGGCCTGGTCCTTCTCACACGGGCTGATCACACGCCCGTGTCCCTGTCGCACCCTGCTTTGTTTTCACGTGGAAAAACCCAATTTTTAGGGTTTTTGAGCATTCTAGAGTCTATAAATACACACCAGAGGAAGACCTAAAGGAGCACGTAGAGTAGAACGAAGAAATTACTCGAAGGAAGCCGTCGAAATCATCTCAGAAGCAGATCCGCTCCAAGATTGAAGATCTCCATCAAGTTCCTTAGAAGTTTTTGGGTTATTTATGTCTTGTTGTTTTCTTTATTCTGATATGTTTTCCTTTTACGTTATGAACTAAACTCCCTAAATACCTAGGGAGGATGAAACCTATGATGAATCTTATTATTTAATTATTTGAATTACACGATAAATAGTTGTTCTTGTTCTTAATTATGTGTTCTTAACCCTTGCTTTAATATTTTCAGGATATTAATTCAAGTTTGATGTGCTTATTCAGTGGAGCAAAAGTCTCTGTTTAAGAGTAGATCTAGCATAATTAAGCGGAGTTGATTGCAACCCTAGAAATAGGATGACATAAATCTGCCAGATTAGAGTCAAATCTAATAAGGGAATCAATAGATCGAGTTAATGGGACAATAGGGGTTTTAATTAGAAAGAGATTTCAATTAATCAACCTAAAATCAGTTGTTCTTAGTCTCAAAAGAGATATTAACATAATTTAGGGATCTCTACGGATCAAGATAAGTGAATAAATCGTTTAATTCAGAGTCAGAATAATAAGTGAAGTCTAGGTGGACTCTTCCTTGGGTATTGTTTTTATTCATTGGTTTATTTGATTACTTTCTTCACTCTCTGTCGCATTCATAGTAAATTAGTTAGTTAAATTTTAGATTAAAACAAATCCCCTTAATTAATGGGCTAAATAATAAAAAGATAGTTATTACTAGTAATTTTAGTCCTTGTGAATACGATATTCCAAACTCATTATAGCTATACTACTGTCCGATAGGTGTGCCTTTGTCGAAATATTAGTTAGTTTTGAGCCCATCAAGTTTTTGGCGCCGTTGCGGGGGACTAGAATATTAGGAACACTTAATTTTTATTACGTTAACCATTTTTTATTTTTTTTATTGCAGTTTATTTTTGTTTTTATTTTAATTTACTAACTTTTATTTTATTTGCTTCTAGCAGGTTCCTTTAGTTTATGACAAGACGAAACCCGTCAGGACCTCTAGTATTTGATAGTGAGATGGAAAGTATAGCTTGCAGAAACCGTAGAGAAGTGAGGCAGAGTCGACAGAGTACAATAGAAGAGCAAGAGGAATTTATTGTTATTACAAAGGAGATGGCTGAAAATCAGAATAATCACCTACCTCCTGTGGTTACCGCAAAACCTGCCCCTCATACTATGTACGATTATGCTAAGCCCAATTTAACTGGGGCTAAATCAAGTATTGTTAGACCTGCTATTGCTGCAAATAATTTTGAACTGAAACCTAACACTATCCAAATGATTCAACAGTTTGTTCAGTTTGATAGTTTGCAGGATGAAGACCCAAATACTCATTTGGCTAACTTCTTAGAATTATGGGACACTTTTAAAATTAATGGCATTTCTGATGCTATCATTCGCTTACGATTATTTCCCTTTTCATTAAGGAATAAAGCTAAATAGTGGTTGAACTCATTACCATAAGGTTCCATCACTACTTGGGAACAAATGACCGAAAAGTTTCTATTAAAGTATTTTCCGTCGGCTAAAACGGCAAAGTTGAGGAATGATATCTCTTCTTTTGTGCAGATGGATTTAGAAACTCTTTACGATGCATGAGAAAGGTATAAGGACTTATTGAGAAGGTGCCCTCGCCATGGGTTACCTCTATGGCTACAGGTTCAAACTTTTTATAACGGTTTGAACCCCTCAACTAGGCAACTAATCAATGTAGCTGCCGATGGGATCTGAATAACAAAACACCTAAAGCGGCTTACAAATTTATCGAAGAGATGTCACTGAATAATTATCAGTGGCAAGTCATGAGGACTGATCGTGTGTCAGAGTCTTAAAAATTTATAAAAAGAATGATCGAGCCTAGAAACTAACTATGACAACTATGGAGGCAAGTGCATCTATCGAACAGTAGTATAGCTTAGTGGCAAGACCGGATTGTCGAACCCAAAGGAACCAAAAGTACTAATACTAACTTTCCTTTTATTACTTAGCCAAGAAATTAAATGATTTATTAATTAATCTAAAATTAACTAAATATGTAACATCCTGAAAAGGGCCTATGCATTTTCGGTTTAATTGCATGAAATGACATGTCTTACGTGTTATGAATAAATTTTGAACATTTTTGGAAACTTGAAAATGCATGGAAATGATTTAGAAATGAACATTTTTGGAAACCCAGAAATGAATAGAAAAGATTTAGAAATGAACATTTTTGGAAACCTGGAAATGTATGGAAATGATTCAAAAGAGGAAAGTGAACATTTCTGGAAACTTGGAAATATAAGGAAATGTCAAGGTTAAAGAGCCAAACGAAAATTTTTGGAAACTTAGAAATGACTTGGAAATGTCGAGTTTTAAAGTTTAAAAGAGGAAACTGAGGCAAGGTGGCCTTAAAAGAAAAAGTATGTGAAATTTGACACACAAACGGGCTTGGAAAAGTAGCCTGAAGATGCCACTTAGGGCCTATGGAAATGGCACCACATGCAAGGGGTTTAGGCCTGAGTTCGAGTCACATGGGAAGCAAATAAAAGAAGTTTTATTTTTGCTTCTAAAAGCCCAGAGGTGGACGGCACAAGGCTTGCAAAAGAGGAGTTTTATCCTCTTTAAAATTCGGCTAATTAAGGGATAAATAAAGGAGTTAATTTGGATTATTTTCAAGAAGATAATTGTGGATTAATTCCTTTTATATTTTCTATGGATAAAAGAAGAGATAATAGAAGGATTATTATTATTAAACAGAGTGATAATTCAAAGGATAAAGTTATCAAATAAAGAAGAGTGGTGGCCAAGTAAGGGATTACGAGTAGTAATTTCGGCTATAAAAAAAGAAGAAAATAGGGCTACTCATCAATTTTTCTTCCTCCTCTTCTCTGTAAAATTCTTAGTGCTCTCCTCTCTTCTCTTCTCTTCTCTTTTGCCAAGCCAAAATACTCCATGTTCTAGCCAAACTTTTTCCAAAAATTTAGTTAGTATCGATTCTTTCTAAGCCTCAAGACCGAATTCTTAAGGACTCAAGCAAGGGAGCCATCGATTACAAGGTCAAGGGTAAGGTAAGTGGTTATCGATTTTTATTCTCTTATTTTTGGGCTTGTCGAAATCAAGGTATTAATCCCATTAATGAATTTTGGGCTGAAATTTGAAGGGTTCTCCGGGATCTCATATTATTGCGACATCTCCATAGCCAAGAGTTTGTTTTCGAGATTTAAAAAGCAAGGTAAGTACATATATGTACATTCGGCCAAAGGTTTATTTCATAATTAAGATTCATTCAAAAATCGAAACTAACCAACTCAGAAATTTAGTGCTAGCCGAATTCAAGGAAGAGAGATTTTGGAATTTCTGCTTTGAAAAGTCATCAAATCGGCATCAAAGGTAAGTTTTAAGTGTGTAAATCCTACTAGGATTTGGATTGTAGCCGAATAGGTTTATTAATATGTTTAAATGATTGGCCGAATATAGGGGATAATGGATCTAAAGCAATAGATTGGTTTTCGGGATTTCAAGGAATTCGTTAAGCAAATCAGGTGTGTACCCCACACTATCTTTTAATACGTTATATGGCAATATCTAATGTATGTATGCATAAGAATGCAAATATGGCTAAGGTACCCTAATGTGGTAGAAAGGTACTCAGGTACGTTTCCTACTCTTACTAGGATTACGAAATATGTTATACTTAACATGTGAAAAGTGACATGAATGTGATTCTAAGTATGATATGCATGATATATGGGCATTCGGGTTATATGAGCAAGGGGAAGTGAATGTGGTGACTTCGGTCTCACTATCTGAAGGTGGTGACTTTAGTCACAATATCTGAATGTGGTAACTTCGGTTACATTATCTGATTGTGGTGTCGTATGACACAATTATTTAATCTGGTGGCTATGCCATGAATTTTATATGGGCGATGAGCACGTCGACTGCAGCGACTGCCTTCGATGGTGTGTAGCGGATGGAGGGTCAACTTAGTAGTCTCCACGGTGTGCAGGTTGGTACGGGGATGTGTAGCGGATGGCATCTAGTTTTGGGTATGGGTTGCATCATTATTTTATCTGTATATGAATGTGCATGTGATACGTTATGGTATGCCTGATCTATTAAATTTTAGTGTTGTGTACACATTGAGTCTGTCGACTCACCCCGTTGTGGGAACATGTTTCAGGTGATGAGCAGTGATGGACCGGGACGGCAGAACTTGTGGTGGCCATGCTCAGCTAGAAGTTTTATTCATTATGGATAATTTATTTTATCTAAGTACTTAAGAATTCTATTTTGGGTTTTTACTTGATGTAATAAGGCCATAGTTGAATTTTCCTTATTTTTATTTTCAATTATTATGTTTACGAATTATTATCAATCAAAGTTTGGGTAAATTTATTTTTAAAACAAACCCTAATTGTTTTGTCACCTTAATTAAATGGAATTCAATATAAGATAACTTGGTTTTCAACACAAGCCCAACCCAAAATGATATTTTTCTTAAAATCGTACAAGTTTTTCCCAAGAAACAAACGAACTTTGAATAGGTTTGCTTGAGGAACATACCAGATTCGGTCCAGGCTCGTGGGCCGGGTTTAGGGTGTTTCAAATTGGTATCAGAGCCCGTTTCAAACTCTTGGCCTGAGGTTTAAGGCCCAAAACGTTTTCAAAGCGAGCCCAAATAAGTTTTATGAAAATATTTTTGAAATAAGCAGGTTTCTGGCATGGCACCTAAGTCTCCGACCCGCAGTCCACCAGGTAACTACTTCTATCCATTTGTGTGGTTTATAGTATGATGTGTAGAAGGGTAGAAATGGAATGGAACGTAGATTAGCATGATAAGTACAACCCTAGGACTAGTCTACTCAAACACAAACGTATAAGACTTAATGCACTTAACAAACCTATGGCTAAGTCACTGAGTTAGGGTGTGGTAACCCTTGTACGCATGTCTAGGATTGGATCCGGAAGAGCCTGGTATTTAAGCAGTCCTAATGACTTACCTCCTCTTCGCAGGAATCCTACCTGGTGCGTAGCTTCGGTTCACCCTAACCCAAAGGGCTCAGTAGGTGTGGCAACCTCTGTGCGCATGTCTAGGAATGGTTTCGGTGGGAGCTTGGTATTTAAGCAGTCCGCGTGACTCACCTCCTCTCCACTCGAATCCTGCACAGTGCGTAGCTTTGGTTCACTCCGACCAAGAGGACTCGGTCATAGGCTAAACACAATAACTAAAACCCGAAAGGGAACTAGCCGTGTTTTTATAAAAACAACAAAACCCTAGTTTCAAAACTCTTAAAATTTTCTTTTAAATTTGTGAAAACCATCTTTACAAAATTTTCCGAAAGATTTCCGATTTATGAAGTTACAAAAATGCCCTAATGGTAAAATTACCAAAATACCCTTGGTTTATAAAATGTCCAACTACCCAACAATTTTACCCAAAATTTCATTATATTATAAACACTCAAAAACCCTAATTTGCAAAATATCAAAAATACCTTGATTTGGGAAAATTACGAAATTTCCCTTAACTCACAAAATTACCAAAATGACCCTGACTTTCAAAATTTTTGCAACATTACCGAATTGGAAAACAAATTCTCAAAAAGAACCCCCAAGTTTTGCAACTTTTGAAATACCCCTGAATTATTAAACTTTACAAATTTACCCTAGTTTGTGAAAAATTACCGAAATACCCCTGGAATTTCAAAATTACCGAAAGGCCCTGGATTTCAAAATTTTTCCAAAATACCCCGGGAATTTAAAAATTCCAAAATACTTGTGACGAAATCACCAAGGAACTCTTTCTTTTGAAAAATTACGAAAATACCCCTGTAGGAAAAAATTACAAAAATACCCCTGGGTAGTGGAGAAACAACAACAATGAAAACTACAACGTTTCTCTGAATGAACGAAAGTTCATAATTGGTTGATGGATGTATGAATGAATGAAAAGACTGTGTGCATGTATGAATACGAAAGAACCACTCCTAAAACTCTTTTCATAAAACTCCTTCGCGGGTAAACAAGTGAAACAAAGACTAATTCATAAAACTTCTTAATCAGATCTCGACGTTAGAAATGAGCTCTAGAGGATGTGGTCGTCGTGGACGAGGTAGAGGAAGGATGACCGTGTCGGAACCCATTAGATCGGGTCAAGGGTCTGACAATGAGATACGGCCGCCACCACCACCCCCAGCTGTGGGTGTTGAGCAGCAAGCTCAAACAGAGAAGATCTTTGTATCGCAGTCGTCTTTGCGAAGTTTTGGAATTGGTGGCTGGTGTAGGAGGAAATTCAGGAAATCGTAAGTCTGTGCCTGAACGGCTCCGAGATAATGGAGCCGAAATGTTTCGTGGAGTATCGGGAGTGGCACCCAGTACAGCTGAGTACTGGTTGGAAGCAACGAAGCGTATCATGGATGAGCTTGATCTGACCCCTGAGGAGAAGTTAAAAGGAATGGTGGCACTATTACGCGATGAAGCGTACCAATGGTGGTTAACTGTTCGGGATGGTGCCACAGTTGAGGATCTGACTTGGGACTATGTTAAGAAAGCTTATCAAAAGAAGTATGTTGGAACCAGGTACACTAATGAACAAAGGAAAGCTTTTCTAGGGCTGGTTCAAGGAAACAAGTCCGTTGCGGAATATGAGGCTAAATTTCTGAGGTTGAGCTGGTATGCTCGAGGAGTAGTGGCAACTGAGCATGAGCGCTATGTCCATTTTGAGGACGGACTAAGGGATGATTTGAGATTGTTGATAGCACCGCATCAGGAGCGGGAGTTTTTTGCTTTAGTAGAAAAGGCCAAGGTGGCTGAGGGAATTAAGGATGCTACAAAGCAGACTATGGATCGGAATTGGCCCAAAAGAGGTTTTGGATCGTCTGGGAAGGTTCAAAAGAGGCCTAGTGTTGATGGGCCGCGAGGTCAGCAAGCTGGTACAGAATGGCAGTATCGTCCTTGTGATCATTGTGGAAAGAAGCACTTAGGGGAGTGCTGGAAAAAAGACGGGAGGATGTTTTAGGTGTGGGTCCAAGGACCATATGCTCAAGGATTGTCCTAAGAAACCAGATAAAAGTCGACCAGCAGCTCAGAATGTTAGTCAGGCTGGTAGAGGAGGACAACAGCCTCAACGAGGTCGTGGTTCGAATAACAGAGGTAATGGTGCTGGTAGAGGATGTGGAACATAGGGCAGAGGTGCTGCTAATGCTGAGGCAAGGCAACCGGGTTTGGTTTATGCGGTTCGCCGGAGGGAAGATGGAGACGCGCCGAATGTTATAACCGGTACGTTCTTTATTTATGGCAAGCCTTATTATGCCTTGATTGATGTGGGCTCGACCCATTCTTATGTTGCATGTAGGGTAGTGGAAACAATAGGCCTAGACTCTGAACTTTCTGATAGGTAGATGACTGTAGTAAGCCCATTAGGCCAAACTGTAGTGGTGGATAAGATCTTTCGGAGTGTACCCCTAGAAATTCAGGGAGTGAACTTTCGGGCTGATTTAATGGAACTACCCTTTAGGGAGTTTGAACTTATACTTGGAATGGATTGGCTAGTAGAGCACCGAGCCGTATTGGATTGTGCGGCTAAACGTATGGAGTTAAGGACTCCGAAGGATGAAGTAGTAGTAATGATCGGAGAAAGGAGAAACTACCTGTCTAACGTAGTTTCGACGCTGAAGGCTGAGAAAATGGTTAAGAAAGGGTACAAGGCGTTCTTAGCCTTCGTAACTGCGTTGGGTGGAAAGGAAGAAGGTGACAGTGGAGTTAGAACGGTAAAGGACTTTGAAGACGTATTTCCGGAGGAGTTACTAGGAATACCCCCAGATAGGAAGGTGGAATTTGGAATAGACTTGCTGCCGGGAACAGCTCCTGTGTCAATTGCTCCATATCGAATGGCACCAAAGGAGTTGGTTGAGCTCAAGGCTCAAATTCAAGAATTGCTGGATTATGGGTTCATTCGACCCAGTGTGTCTTCATGGGGAGCACCGGTCCTGTTTGTAAAGAAGAAGGACGAAACTATGCGTATGTGCATAGATTACCGTCAGTTGAATAAGCTGACCATTAAGAACAAGTATCCTTTGCCAAGGATCGATGACTTGTTCGATCAACTGAAGGGAGTCGCAGTGTTTTCAAAGATAGACTTGAGGTCGGGATATCATCAGTTGAAGATGAAGGAGGCAGATATCCATAAGACCGCTTTTAAGACAAGATACGGCCATTTTGAGTTTGTGGTGATGTCGTTTGGGTTGACGAACACTCCAGCCACGTTCATGGATATGATGAACCGAGTTTTCCAACCCTACTTGGATAGGTTCGTCGTTGTATTCATCGACAATATCTTGGTGTACTCCAAGTCTGAAGAGGAGCATGATGAACACCTACGGGTTGTTTTGGAAGTATTAAGGGAGAAGAAGCTCTATGCCAAATTCAGCAAGTGTGAATTTTGGCTTAAGGAGGTGGCATTCTTAGGACATGTGGTATCCGCAGAAGGAATAAGAGTGGACCCTAGGAAGATCGAAGCAGTGTTGGATTGGAAACCACCTAGGTCCGTGGCTGAGATCCGAAGTTTCTTAGGTTTGGCAGGCTATTACAGAAGGTTTGTGGAAGGGTTCTCGTCAATAGCCGCGCCTTTGAAAAGGTTGCTAAAGAAGAAAGTACCCTTTAAATGGACGGATAAGCAACAGGAGAGCTTTGAAAAGCTTAAGAAGGTGTTGACGGAAGCTCCAGTGTTAATTCAGCCGGAGGCAGGGAAGGATTTTATGGTGTACTGTGACGCTTCGCATACGGGATTAGGATGCGTCTTAATGCAAGATGGAAAAGTAGTCGCTTATGCGTCTCGGCAGTTAAGGCCGCATGAGGTTAATTACCCAACCCATGACTTGGAATTGGCAGCAGTGGTTTTCGCCCTTAAGGTGTGGAGGCACTATCTCTATAGAGAAAGGTCAGTGATCTACACACACCACAAGAGCCTTAAGTATCTGTTAACTCAGAAGGAGTTGAACTTGAGGCAGCGAAGGTGGGTGGAATTATTAAAGGATTATGATTGCTTGATAGAATACCACCCGGGCAAGGCGAATGTGGTAGCTGATGCCCTAAGTCAGAAGGTTGTGTCGGATCTAAGGGCTATGTTCGCTCACTTGAGCTTGTATGATGATAGAAGCCTGTTGGCAGAGTTGCAAGTCAAGCCCACCTGGCTAAATGAGGTGAAAAGGGGACAGTTGGCTGATAAGGACCTAAGTGCTAAGTTACAGCAAGTACAGCACGGAAAATTAAAGGACTATGGCGTTAATGATGAAGGAGTATTGTGCTACAAGGGAAAAGTCTGTATGCCGAGAGACGAGGAGTTAAGACAAAGGATTCTTCGAGAGGCGCATAGTACCCCTTATGCTATGCATCCCGGAGGCATTAAGCTGTATAGAGATTTAAGGGAACAATTTTGGTGGTCTGATCTTAAACAGGAAGTTACTGAATTCGTGAGGAAATGTCTAACGTGTCAGCAAGTTAAGGCTGAACACCAAGTTCCATCGGGATTGCTTCAACCAATTGAGATTCCGCAGTGGAAGTGGGAGAGAATTACTATGGACTTTGTTAGTGGGCTTCCCCTTACGCCTACTAAGAAGGACTCGGTATGGGTGATAGTGGACCGTTTGACCAAGTCTGCGCACTTTATTCCAGTAAGAGTTGACTATTCTCTTCAGAAGTTGGCCAAGATATATGTGGCGAAAATCGTGAGATTACATGGAGTTCCAGTATCGATCATCTCTGATAGAGACCCAAGGTTTACGTCTCGATTTTAGAAGGCACTTCATCAAGCTTTAGGCACTAAGTTAGACTTCACTACGGCTTTTCATCCACAATTAGACGGGCAGTCTGAACGGGTTATACAAGTATTGGAGGATATGTTGAGAGGCTGTGTGATGGATTTCCAAGGAAGTTGGGAAGACTATTTGCCTTTAGCTGAGTTCGCCTACAACAGCAGCTATCAGGCTAGTATTTGGATGGCATCATATGAAGCATTGTATGGTCGAAAGTGTCGAACTCCTACTTGTTGGACTGAGTTAGGAGAACGTCGAGATTTGGGTCCAGAGTTAATGGCAGAAACTGAAGAGAAGGTGGAGATAATCCGAGCACGGTTAAAGGAAGCCTTTGATAGGCAGAAGTCGTACGCAGACCTCAAGCAGAAGGAAATAGAGTTTGAGTGGGAGACCAAGTGTTTCTGAAGGTCTCGCCTTGGAAGAAGGTGATGAGGTTTGGTCGCAAAGGGAAGTTAAGCCCAAGGTTTTTAGGGCCCTATCGAGTACTGAAGCGAGTTGGGCCAGTGGCATACCAATTGGAGTTGCCACCAATATTGTAGCAGATGCACGACGTATTCCATGTATCCATGCTACGTCGTTACCGATCGGATCCATCTCATGTGGTACCAGTTGAAGAAGTGGAGCTAAGGCCGGACTTATCCTACGAGGAGGAGCCGATTCAAATATTGGAACGTGATGTAAAAGTGTTACGGAGGAAGTCAGTTCCCCTGGTCAAAGTATTATGGCGCAATCATGGATCGGAAGAAGCTTCGTGGGAACCAGAAGAGGCAATGCGACAGCAATACCCTCAATTGTTTTAGATAGGAGATTTCGAGGACGAAATTATTTTAAGGGGGTAGAACTGTAACATCCTGAAAAGGGCCTATGCATTTTCGGTTTAATTGTACGAAATGACATGTCTTACGTGTTATGAATAAATTTTGAACATTTTTGGAAACTTGAAAATGCATGGAAATGATTTAGAAATGAACATTTTTGGAAACCCGAAAATGAATAGAAAAGATTTAGAAATGAACATTTTGGAAACACGAAAAATGTATGGAAATGATACAAAAGAGGAAAGTGAACATTTCTGGAAACTTGGAAATGTAAGGAAATGTCAAGTTTAAAGAGCCAAACAAAAATTTTTGGAAACTTAGAAATGACTTGGAAATGTCAAGTTTTAAAGTTTAAAAGAGGAAACTGAGGCAAGGTGGCCTTAAAAGAAAAAGTATGTGAAATTTGACACACAAACGGGCTTGGAAAAGTGGCCTGAAGATGCCACTTAGGGCCTATGGAAATGGTGCCACATGCAAGGGGTTTAGGCCTGAGTTTGAGTCACATGGGAAGCAAATAAAAGAAGTTTTATTTTTGCTTCTAGAAGCCCAGAGGTGGACGGCACAAGGCTTGCAAAAGAGGAGTTTTATCCTCTTTAAAATTCGGCTACTTAGGGGATAAATAAAGGAGTTAATTTGGATTATTTTCAAGAAGATAATTGTGGATTAATTCCTTTTATTTTTTTATGGATAAAAGAAGAGATAATAGAAGGATTATTATTATTAAACAGAGTGATAATTCAAAGGATAAAGTTATCAAATAAAGAAGAGTGGTGGCCAAGTAAGGGATTCTGAGTAGTAATTTCAGCTATAAAAGGAAGAAAATAGGGCTACTCATCAATTTTTCTTCCTCCTCTTCTCTGCCGAAATTCTTAGTGCTCTCCTCTCTTCTCTTCTCTTCTCTTTTTGCCAAGCCAAAATACTCCATGGTCTAGCCGAAACTTTTTCCAAAAATTTAGTTAGTATCGATTCTTTCTAAGCCTCAAGACCGAATTCTTAAGGGACTCAAGCAAGGGGCCGCGATTACAAGGTCAAGGGTAAGGTAAATGGTTATCGATTTTTATTCTCTTATTTTTGGGCTTGTCGAAATCAAGGTATTAATCCCATTAATGAATTTTGGGCCGAAATTTGAAGGGTTCTCCGGGATCTCTATCATTGTCGACATCTCCATAGCCAAGAGTTTGTTTTCGGGATCTAAAAAGCAAGGTAAGTACATATATGTACATTCGGCCAAAGGTCTATTTCATAATTAAGATTCATTCAAAAACCGAAACTAACCAACTCAGAAATTTAGTGCTAGCCAAATTCAAGGAAGAGAGATTTTGGAATTTTAGGCTTTGAAAAGTCATCAAATCGGCATCAAAGGTAAGTTTTAAGTGTGTAAATCCTACTAGGATTTGGATTATGGCTGAATAGGTTTATTAATATGTTTAAATGATTGGCCGAATATAGGGGATAACAGATCTAAAGCAATAGATTGGTTTTCGGGATTTCAAGGAATTCATTAAGCAAATCAGGTGTGTACCCCACACTATCTTTTAATACGTTATATGGCAATATCTAATGTATGTATGCATAAGAATGCGAATATGGCTAAGGTACCCTAATGTGGTAGAAAGGTACTCAGGTACGTTTCCTACTCTTACTAGGATTACGAAATATGTTATACTTGACATGTGAAAAGTGACATGAATGTGATTCTAAGTATGATATGCATGATATATGGGCATTCGGGTTATATGAGCAAGGGGAAATGAATGTGGTGACTTCGGTCTCACTATCTAAATGTGGTGACTTCGGTCACAATATTTGAATGCGGTAACTTCGGTTACATTATCTGAATGTGGTGTCGCATGACACAATTATTTAATCTGGTGGCTATGCCACGAATTTTATATGGGCGATGAGCACGCCGATCGCAAATGATCGCTTTCGATGGTGTGTAGCGGATGGAGGGTCGACTTAGTAGTCCCCACGGTGTGCAGGTTGGTACGGGGATGTGTAGCGGATGGCATCTAGGTTTTGGGTATAGGTTGCATCATTATTTTATCTGTATATGAATATGCATGTGATACGTTATGGTATGCCTGATCTATTAATTTTTAGTGTTGTGTACACATTGAGTCTCATTGACTCACCCTGCTAGGGGAACATGTTTCAGGTGATGAGCGATGATGGACCCAAGTGCGGTAGAACTTGTGGTGGCCATGCTCAGCTAGAAGTTTTATTCATTATGGACAATTTATTTTATCTAAGTACTTAAGAATTCTATTTTGGGTTTTTACTTGATGTAATAAGGCCATAGTTGAATTTTCCTTATTTTTATTTTCAATTATTATGTTTACGAATTATTATTAATCAAAGTTTGGGTAAATTTATTTTTAAAACAAACCCTAATTGTTTTGTCACCTTAATTAAATGGAATTCAATATAAGATAACTTGGTTTTCAACACAAGCCCAACCCAAAATGATATTTTTCTTAAAATCGCACAAGTTTTTCCCAAGAAACAAACGAACTTTGAATCGGTTTGCTTGAAGAACATACCAGATTCGGTCCAGGCTCGTGGGTCGAGTTTGGGGTGTTTCAAAATATTAGGCTAAAGATGCAAAGACAAAGAGAATGAATTGGGGAAAAAATACTTGTGGGAAAAACCAATTGATTAAGACAATACCCAAGGAAGATCCACCTAGACTTCACTTGTTATTTAACTCTGAACCAGACGATTTATTCACTTGACTTGATTCGTAAGATTCCCTAATTTATATTAATACCTCTTTCGAGGCTACTAACGTCTAACCCTAGGTTGATTAGTTGAAATTTCTTTCTAATTAAAACCCTTAGAATTGCATTAACTCGATCTATGGACTCCCATATTAGGTTTGACCCTAATCCGATAGATTTTTGTTAACCTATTTCTAGGGTTGCGATCAACTCCGCTTAATTATGCTAGATCTACTCTTAAACAGGGACTTTTGTTCCACTGCCTAAGCACATCAATACTTGAATCAATATCCTGAAATATCAAAACAAGAATTAAGAACACATAATTAAGAACAAATCAAGTATTTATCATATAGTTCAGAAAATAATAACAAGATCCATCTTAGGTTTCATCCCCCTCGGGTATTTAAGGGGTTTAGTTCATAGTAAAAGAATACATCTCAAAAGAAAATATAAAACAAAACATAAGAAAAACCCTAAAACCCCCTGAAGGAATTGAAGAGAAGATCTTCCGTCTTGAGTATAATTCCGGCTTCTTGAGACGAATCAACTGGCTTTCTTCGAGTAAATTCCACAATTCTGGCCTCTCTGGCTCGGCTCTTCGGCCTAACTGGACGCCTAACTGGATCCCCTTAAAGGTTGGCCTCTAGGGTGTTTATATAGGCTTTTGGAATGGCTTTCTTTGCCTCTAAGTACCCTAATTCGAATGAAACTCTTCTTTGTCACGACAGGGACACGCTCATGGCACACGCCCGTGTGAATCATGGCCAGGCCGTGTTCGGGTTTATTAAGGTGGCACGGCCGTGTGGCTTGGGCCCAAGCCGTGTTGGTTTCTTGATATGGCCAATTTACTCTGTTTTAGGCCCGTTTCTCTTTTTCTTCATCCTCTGATGCTTTCCTAAGTATAAAACATGAAAACAAAGGATTAAGAGCACCAAATTACATAATTCAGGGAATAAATCATCCAAAAGTATGTTAAATGTGGGATTAAAATATGTTCATATTACGGTTTATCAAATACCCCCACACTAAAGCATTTGCTTGTCCTCAAGCAAAATTCTCAACTCATAATTAAAATAAACTTCCTTGATTCATAATATTCATCAATAATGATTCATCATAATTCAAAGATAATTCATACATTGATAATTTAAGTAAAAGAGTCATAAAGATTCAAACAATCGAGTCATAGTTTTATAGCACGAAAACATAAGTGTTTCCCCTTACCTAAATAATCACCTTTAATTCAAAATCGACAAGAGTTGACATCCTCACTAAAGGTTCACTCAAATCACTCAAAGTGTTTAAGGTTCAAAATTAAGCACTCAAAAGTCGAACATGAGCAGTTAATCCCATAGGCTTGCATGAAAATCAAATCTCCACCACTATAAAATGAAATGATACACAAATCAAAAGGTCTTTAAAAAGGGTTGTAATGGGGCTCGGTTAAAGGTGTGGATAAAGGCGTGAGGTCTAAGATCTGGCTCAGTTGTGTAGCTCTGTGGTGCTTCCTGAAAAGAAGGTTTAACCAAATGGTTATTAATAGAATTTATATTCTCACCTTGACTACTCGATGTCCTAGCTGATTCAAGAGCCTGGAGACGGATTGATTCGTCACCTACACAAAGTATGAGTTCACCTGCGCTAACATCAATTTTAGTCTTAGCAGTTGCTAAAAAGGGCCTTCCTAAAATTAAGGGGATACTATTGTCCTCATCCATGTCTAAAACGACAAAGTCTATTGGGAATACGAATTTATCAATTTTTACAAGAATATCTTCAATTATACCCCTAGGAATTCTAACAATTTTATCAGCTAATTGAATGCTCATCCTAGTTTGTTTAGGTTTCCCTAGACCTAGTTGTTTAAACATTTTATAAGGCATAATGTTTATTCTTGCCCCTAAATCAACTAAAGCATTATCAACAGATAAACTACCAATTAAGCATGGAATTGTAAAACTCCCTGGATCTTTTAATTTTCGTGGTAGTTTGTTTTGCAACATTGATGAGCACACTGCTTTTAATTCCACATGTGATTCCTCGTCTAACTTCCGCTTGTATCTTAACAGCTCTTTTAAAAATTTCCTTGAATCTGGCATCTGCGAAAGAGCTTCAAGAAACGATAAGTTAATATGTAATTTCTTTAAATGTTTAAGGAATTTACCAAATTGTTCATCTATGTTGTCTTTCTTCATTGCATCGAGATATGGTATACGAGGCTGGTACTCTTTAATTACCGGTTTTGGCTTATCATGACTTATCTCGACCTTACCTTCCTCTACTGCATTCTCTTGGCTTACCTTGGGCTCATCTAATCCTTCACTATCATGAGCTGTTATGGCTTGAAGTTGCTCCTTTGGGTTAGTTTCAGTGTTGCTTGGCAAGCTTCCTTGTGGTCTTTCAGAGATTAGCTTAGCAAGTTTCCCTAATTGGTTCTCGATCCCTTGAATCGATGCTTGCTAATTTTTAAGTGTTGTTTCGGTGTTTTGGAATGTATTTCTGACACCACTATAAATTTTGTCAGTATCTCCTCAAGGTTCGGCTTCTTCTCCTGTGGGTAGGGCTGTTTTTGGAAGTTTAGAGGGGGTTGTTGTCTCTGATTTCCTTGACCACCCCATGAAAAATTGGGGTGGTTCCTCCAACCTGGATTGTAAGTATTACTATAAGGGTTATTTTGAGATTTAAAATTGTTACCCATATAGTGAACTTGCTCGTTCTCAATGCTCGGGTTGTAAGATGGATAGTCTGTGTTGTTCATCCCTCCTCCATTCGTATCACACTAGATAATGGGATGTACCTGCGAGGAACCACATAAACCATCAATCTTTTTATTTAACAACCCTAGCTAGTTTGATAATATGGTTACTGCGTCGAGGTTGAAAACTCTGGCTGCTTTTGTTCGCTTTGTCCTTGTGACTTTCCACTGATAGTTATTCAGTGACATCTCTTCAATGAATTCGTAAGAAGCCTCAGGTGTTTTATTATTTAAGGTTCCGCAGGCAGCTGAATCAATCAATTGTCTCGTTGAGAGGTTCACACTGTTGTAAAAGGTTTGGACCTGTAGCCACAAGGGTAATCCATGGTGTGGACACCTTCTCAATAGATCTTTGTATCTCTCCCATGCATCGTAAAGTGTTTCTAAATCCATCTGCACAAAAGAAGAGATATCATTCCTTAACTTGGCCGTTTTAGCCGGCGGAAAATATTTTAATAAAAAATTTTCGGTCATTTGTTCCCATGTAGTGATTGATCCTCGTGGAAGAGAATGCAACCACTGTTTAGCTTTATTCCTCAAAGAAAAGGGAAATAATCGAAGACGAGATGCATCATTAGAAACGCCATTTATTTTAAAGGTATCGCAAAATTCTAGGAAATTTGCCAAGTGATTGTTTGGATCTTCATCCTGCAAACCATCAAACTGAACAAATTGATGTATCATCTGAATAGTGTTAGGTTTCAGTTCAAAATTATTTGCAGCAATAGTAGGTCTAACAATACTTGACTCAGTTCCGGTTAAATTAGGTTTAGCATAATCATACATAGTTCGAGGAGCATGATTGTCGGCCACCTCTGGAGGTAGCGGATTATTCTTAGCCATCTCTTCGGTTGTATAGTTTCGATTTCTTGCTCTTCTTCTATGTAATTTAAGCTTCGCCTTATTTCTCTACGATTTCTGCGAACAGTACCTTCAATATCACTATCGTAAATTAGGTGTAACACCCCAAACCTGACCCATGCGTTATGAGCGGATTTGGTATGTCACACGAGCAAAACATTTTAAACATTTTTTTTCGTACTAAAATAGGTATTGCTTTGTTAAAATCAAGAAAACAAGTTTGATTTGAAATATTTGATAAAATACTGCTAAACTCGAAGATTGATTGATAAATCGATAAATTTGAACTAATGATCTTATAAAACGTGACCTTTGAAAACGACGTTGAAAATTCGAAAGAGAATCTGAGTCTTTTGAAAATTTCATTGATAATTCGAATGAAAATTTCCGTATTAAAAATATTTGTAAAAGTTTATTTTGAAATCCATTTGTTAATCGATTTTGGAAAACCTTTATTTAAGTTTTTAGAAAATTCCCATTTAAAATAATTTAAGAAAAATAATAAGTACAGCTAAACATAAAACCAAATAAAAATATACTCTAGAAGCCTTATTACAACATAAAACCCACAATAGTAAAGTGCACGAAAATAGAAATCTAAAGTTCCAAAATAAAAACACCATTTCTGAAGTATGGCCTCCACCGAGTCATCCATGGCCCAAGTCCACGTCACTGAGCATTACCTACAGGGATTAAGAAAAGAAAGGGGGTGAGTTACAATAACTCAGTGCATAATCCCCGTACTGTTATCCACTGGGCCTAAATCCCATTAAGCAATAATTTGGGCCTAAGCCCATTTACAATAATAATAATAATGTATCAATTATATCATGTGTAACAGTCCGATTTAGACCCTAATCGGAATGGTAGTTTCGGGACCACGAATCCGAGTCCAAAAAATATTTAAATATTATTTTTTGTGTTAATTATATGTGAATTAGTATGTGTGAAAGTTTCGTATAAAAAATTGATTATCTGTGTGCTTAATCAAATAAAAGGACTTAATCGCATAAAGAACAAAAGTTATAAACTATAGTGTAAAGTACTAAATTGATAATGGTTTCATAAATTAAAGTATTGGAATGTTAATATAGCCAAAATTAAGATAGTGGCCGTCCAAATGAAGCATGAAATGATGGTTGGAATTTGTTTATTATATTTTATTATGTTTTAATGTTATAAAATATAATTTTATAAATATTAAATGAATAAAAGTGATGAAAGATGGAAAAAGTCTCCATCTTCTTCTTGTTTTAACCGAAACCAAAAGAAAAGAGAAAGAAAGAATCCTAGTTACATTCGGCCATTGTTGAGCTTAATCAAGGTATGTGTTCAACTCGGTTTTTGATAATTTTTACGTTTTTGAGATCGTTGCTTAGAAATCTTCAAGACCCATGTTTTAATTTTTTATTTGGATGAATATTTTGAGTTGAGCCATTGATGATAGCATGTTGTTTGTGTTGTTAAATGGTGAAATATGATACATATGTGTTAGATTAACAAGTTTTGTTTTTGAATTTTTGATAAAAATGAGTATATTGGACTAGATTACAAAAATAAATTTTTGACAGACTAAAATTTGAAATAAACGAAATGTATGGACTTGTATGAGAACTAGGAACATTCAGCCCTTAAGGTGTTTAGTCAAATTTTGTGTATTTTGTGTTTTGTGCATATAGGACTAAATTGTAAAATTGTGAAATATTAGGGGCAAAATGGTAATTTGCCCATTTATATGTTTTTGGATTAAATTGAATGAAAATATATTTGAATGAGCTTAATTTGAACATGTTTAGATCAAGAACCAAAGAAAACGGATTTAGATCGGGGGAAAAACAAAAATAATCGAATAGCCGATTTTCGTCGTCCGTCGATATCCGAGGTAAGTCTTTAAGCAATAAAACATTGTAAATTATGTACGTAAAATAGTACATGTTGATTTGGAAATTTTGTATCAATATTTTTAAAGAGCCGAATGTGATTAAAGCTAAGATTTTAAAATGTTTAAGTTATTCGATTGTGATATGATATTTAAGTGCTAGTACAAAGTATAAACTATATGAGATATTCGATATATGAAATATATGTGTGAGACAGCTTAAAAGTGTTATTATTCAGGCTGTAAGCCTAGCAAGCCTTGGGCTGGTGAATTTAATCGGGCTTTGTGCCTAGCAGGCTTAATGCCAGTGATTTAATATCAAACCTCTGGTCTAGCAGGCCTAGTGCCGGTGTGTGTTTCAGGCTTTTGCCTAGCAGGCTTATTGCCGGTGATTTGTTATAAATATATGCTTTAAAGGATCATTAACGATGTGGAATTTAAATACAGCAAATAAGCTAAATGTTCAGGTACATATAAGCCTAATGGTTATAAGAGGTAAGGTAAGTTCGTATTTTAATAAACATTATAAAATTATGTTATAAATGCATAATATTTGTATGATTGAATTCAATGCCGAATGGTAATGCAAATGCATGTATTTTAAATAAGTTATATATATCATTATGATATTGAATTATTCGAGAAGCAGGATATATGAATACGAGAAAGTTCTGATAATGTAACGACGTCCGAAAGCCCCGTTTGAACCCTAGGAATGGTAGAGGATACATGTGTCATGACATAGGATTCCGAGATATGGTTTTGTGTAAGACCACGTCTGGGACGTTGGCAACGATTTGTGATATCGTGTAAGACCGTGTCTGGGATACTGGCATCGATCAGAGATTACGTGTAAGACCATGTATGGAACATCGGCATCGTATATGATTTCGTGTAAGACCCTGTCTGGGACAGTGGCATCGATATTTAATTACATGTAAGACCACATCTGGGACGTTGGCATTGTATGAGCTTTCTGAGTATCCGAGTATCCTTATTTATTCCGAACGGTTCAACGGGCATTCCGAGATATAAATGGTTAAGTGAATGACATTCCAATTCAGGTACGTTGAAAATATATAATATGTTTGAAAATGAAAGGTAAGTATATGTACAAAGAAGGTTATGTGATGTAAACGAAAAAGAAATGTGAATTTGAGTATAAATAATGAAAGTGAATACGTAGAAATCATGAAAAAGTGAAATTTGCATTAAAATAGTACTGGACAGCTGCAATTATGTACTTTTGAAAAATCACCGAAAATAGTGGAAATTGAATTAGAACGTGAGAGAGATATGAATTAAAATATCATTGAGTCTATTTTCATATAAAATAAATTGAGTAAGCAAAAGAAGTGGAAATTATGAGATATTTAAATTTTAGTGAGACTGATTTTGAATGACTTCGTGATCCTCTGTTCTGTCTTGGAAAAATTATTACAAATTGTAAAAAACTAATCATGGATCATGGTTTATATGTTTAGAATCCTTAATGAGTCTATTTTTTATTAGAATAAACGATAACATTATTTGAATTCTGTACAATGAGATAACTCGGTTTTGGTAAAGATAGGTCAGAACTATCGAACAGTGAAATAAGGGAAACTTTAAGAATAATCTGGTATTGATTGACCACACCAAAAATTCTGGAAATTTTATGGCAAGAAGATAGATGGGTCTAATTTCAGGGAAAATTCACGGAACTTAATTTTGAATTCTGTAACTTATGAAATAATTAAATCAATGACTATGACTCAGAAAAATAGCCTAAGCTAAACTTAAGAAAAAGGTGAAATCATGTGAATATTGATTCTATTTCCTTGAGCATATTTATTGAGAAATGGGTTAATATTGTTAATTAAATTGCTTATTATTATTAATATGCCAACTTACTAAGCTTTCAAAGCTTACTCTGTGCATTTGTCCTATGTTTATAGATTTTTAGAGATTTGCTCGGGTTGGAAGTCAGAGGAGGCCTTATCACACTATCCGGTTATTGTTTCGGTAAATAAAATCTTTGAGTTTTGGTTATGTGGCATGTATAGGCTAGTTTTAATATGGTTTATTCTGATTTGTGTATGTATAGCCATGCGAAAATGGCTTGATTGTAATGTTAATGTTGGTATATTTTCGCTTTTGCTATAAGTCTATTTTTAAAGTATGTCCTTACGGTCTTTAAACATGTGGTGTTTGGTTATATAAATTCAGCATTGAGTAGTGATATGTATGGCTTATAATTGGCTCATTTTGGTAAGCTTGATACATGCTACATTTTGCATTTGTGAATTGATAAATGATACTAATAAGGTAAATTAATAAAAATGTTCTGTATATGTGAAAGAGTTAAATAAGCATGTTATGATTTTGTTGGTCATGTGGTTCATATGACCGAATGTGATTTATTTGATTGAGCATATGGTTACTATTCGAGTTTAAAATTGTTTGTAAAAGAGTTAATAACACTTTGTGCATAATTGAATCGAATGACCGTATAGTAAAGAAGTTGATATTTCTATGTACATGTAATGTAGGAAACATAGCATGTAAGATCTTATTTGGCTATGCATTATAAATGTGCAAATTTGGCTGATTTGATAGAGTAGATAATTGCTATTTGATTATAAAGTATATTATAGAAGTTGATATGGCATGGTGCATGAATTGCAACATATGACCATACTAAAATGTGTATTGTTCGGTAAGGCCTCGTAACCCTAGTCTGACGATAGACTCGGGTTATGGGTGTTACATCATGTGTATGAAATGCAATTCCCAAACCAAACCTAGTAATCCATCCGCTACACACCACCCGTACCAACCAACACACCTATAGGGATCAAGTCAACCCACCCCGCCAACACACCAATCGCAGGCATTAAGCCATTTATAACAAATTTAATTGTGGACAAGCCACCAGAATAACAAAATTTACGTGGCATTGCCACTATACGGATTTGTGGCAGAGCCACCAGAACTTCTCTTCAACATTTTCCCATCCCATGCAAAATTATGCATATGTAACATACATAGTAAATGATATTACAAATATAAACAACTATTAATATCTCAGAGATCCATTACAAACAATTTGGCCCATTAACACTTTGCAAAATCGGCCCATTAAGGCAGTCTATCAAATCGACCCATTAAGGCAATATAACAATTCAGGCCATTACGGCAATATAACAATTCAGCCCATTAAGGCAATATATCAAACCAGCCCATTAAACAATATATCAATTCGGCCCATTAGGGGCATTTCCATAATTCATCTATATATAAACACTGGTTTATCAAGAATGCGCAAGAAAAGCACTTCGAATTATTGATTCATCGCCAGAGATGGCTTAGAACCAATAGTTCATTATCTAATGGATTTTTCCGTTCTAATACTCCATCCGAGAGTTATCGGTATTTATCAAATCTGCTCCTATCTAACTAAGGCTATTGGATCAAATGACAAAGACATTGTTGAGAAAAAGATGGCTTTTCCCTGATGAAATGAAAATTGGATTCATGTAAGAGGAGAAAGGTTTCCATTACTTAGCCGGAAGATATGTGGTCATGAAATAGGGATTAAGTGGAACGGAATTGACTGGTGGTAGAGTTGTGGAAACACTGCTTTCTTCCATATTTTGGACCTTAGCTCCATGAAAAAATATGCTATCTCTTTGAAACATGGAAGAATTGAAATCTTAGATCAAAACACTATGTATGGATGGTATGAACTCGCCTAAACAAGAATTCTTGAACAGCGAACAACCAGAGCTATTACTGGCATTTTTGTAAATCGGCCCATTAGGGGCATTTTCGTAAATCAGAAGTTCTACCCACTAAGGATAATTCGGTAATCTCGCAACCCAGGGGTATTTCGGTAATATACCCTCCAATGGTATTTTGGTAAATTTTGCAAACCAGACTTAACTAATAATTTGGGGCATAAAAATCAAAACTCTCCATCTGCGTCATACTGACCAAATTGACTATAACTCGAGTTAGGAATCTCAAAATATAAATCCGTAAATTTTCCTTGTAACTAGACTCATATATCTTCGTACTACAATTTTTCCAGAATTTTTGGCTCAGCCATTTAGTACATTTTATTCCTTAAAGTTTCCATTGTTTCACTGTCCAATGATTCTGACCTCTCTTAACTTAATTTCAAATATCTCACTATACGATTTTCATATACTGCTCCCACTTGTTTCTATTGAAAATAGGCTCACTAAGGAATCTATACATGAATTATAACTCATAATTCACTTTGTACAATTTTATACGATTTTTCCAAGACAGATCAGGGAACCATGAAGTCAATCAGAACCAGTCTTACTAAAATTAAAATATCACAGAATTTAAAATTCCTTTTCCTTCTCTACTACTTCCATATAAAAATAGACACAGTAAGCTTTAATTCAATATCTTATTCACTTATTAATTACTTTTCTCCTATTTTCCGTGATTGTTCAAAATCACGTCACTGTTGCTGACCAAAAACTGTTTCATTGCAAACTATGGTTACAACTACGGACATACACACGCCCGAGTGATCACCGATGCCGGTTTTCAGTTTTCTTCGGTATTTTGACCGAATCACAGAATATTTCATGCAAACTTTCAGAGAAGTGTGAGATTACACACCATTTCAAACATGTATTTGGAAGGTACGGGATTATACACCTTGATTACGAGTTGTGCTTTCTACCGTTTCAACACCTATAATGATAGTTGATAGAAGGTTAGTCTCAACCTTGATAATCTTAACTAGAAACACTTTATTAGGCTAACACCTCTTACCACGAATGTGATCTCCCTCAGTGCACCAAGAATCGATCCTACCCTTTGACTATTGAAATCCCATCCTAACTATATTTGGTGAGCAAAAGAGTTGTTAGCAATTATCTCACCTTTGGCCAAAACAAATCTTATAACAATGTTTTTACCCCACTTGCTTGACGAGTCAACGATAATGATTTGGTTAATACAAATCACTTGCGCTCCTTTACCTTGTTGAAAGTCCGATTGTACTAATGGCTACGGATGAATCAAACGTGATAGATCCGGCCTTCCCACTATTACGCTGGTTTAATCGAGAAAGAAAAGTCCAACTTGTAAGATGGAGAAGAGGATGATCAAGGATCGGTTAGTGGAAGGAAATGGAGAAAGATTGAATGAATAATGAATATGAAAAGAAGTGTTAACCCAAGAGGAATTAGCAAGTTTCGACCATCAAAAGAAAATGAGTAAAAGTGGTTTGAGAGTCACGGCAAAACAAGGGAGAAGAAGAAAAAGAATTGACCAAATAGACTAGGAGGTTTCGGCAAAGAAGAAAGAAAAGAAGAAAATATGCTCACTAATGGCTTGTAATTTCGGCACAAAGCAAAAGAAGAAGTTTGGAGAAAAACACAAAATAGTGCAAAAGAGATTTTGGCCTAACAAGCACCAAAATTCTACCAAAAGACAAAGTAAAAATTTGGCTACCTCCCTTTACCCCCAAAATCGTCCACATACATGACCATAGTGGTCAAAAATTGGCCATCCAAACTTTACATAACACTCTCCTCTTTTTGTGCCAACATGTTCCCTATACTTGCCTTTTTCTTTTGATTCCTTTCCTTACCTTCATCCTTTCCTTGTTTCCTTAGCCATCATACCATAATTAAAAAGTCTTACTTACCATATTTAAGCCTTCGCCGATACTTACCATATAGCACAAAAATTTAATCCAAAATATTTGCACTAGGTGGGATTCAAACCTTAGACCATTAGTACACTCCACATGCCACTTGCCACTTTACCAATAGACTCTTTGTGCTAGTAAAATGCACACTTATTTCCTTAAGTCTCAATGCTACTTGCTACTCTCCTTAAATGCTTAAATACAAAATTTTTCCTATAGCCCATCTTGAACTCGGAACTTCCTAGAAACCTCGTAACCTTCCAAATTCACTTAACTAATAAGTCCCACTTGAAATAATGTCGTTCTCTTATTCTCAAAATTTTAAAACGCTTCTATGCTCAAGGCCCAATGGGCCCAATCCTACTAGGCCCAATTTCGGGATGTTACATTAGGGGTCATGTCGGGTTCCTTCTAGTCATAAACTAGAGGTACCTGCTAAGAATAAAAGAAGAAAAATTAACAAAGTTAAAAGCAAAATAAAAAATAAATTGCAAAAATAAAAATGGCTAAAGTAATAAAAATTGAGCGTTCTTAATATTTTATTTCCCCGGCAATGGTGCCAAAAACTTGATCGTGTCAGAGTTTTAAAAATTTATAAAAAGAATGATCGAGCCTAGAAACTAACTATGACAACGATGGAGGCAAGTGCACCTATTGAACAGTAGTATAGCTTAGTGGCAAGACCGGATTGTCGAACCCAAAGGAACCAAAAGTACTAATACTTTCTTTTTATTATTTAGCCTAGAAATTAAAGGATTTATTAATTAATCTAAAATTAAATAACTATTAAGCTAAAGATACAAAGACAAAGAGAATGAATTGGGGAAAAAATACTTGTGGGAAAAACCAATTGATTAAGACAATACCCGAGGAAGAATCAACCTAGACTTCACTTGTTATTTAACTCTGAACCAGACGATTTATTCACTTGACTTAATCCGTAAGATTCCCTAATTTATATTAATACCTCTTTCGAGGCTACTAACGTCTAACCCTGGGTTGATTAATTGAAATTTCTTTCTAATTAAAACCCCTAGAATTGCATTAACTCGATCAATGGACTCCCATATTAGGTTTGACCCTAATCCGACATATTTTCGTCATCCCATTTCTAGGGTTGTGATCAACTCCGCTTAATTATGCTAGATCTACTCTTAAACAGGGACTTTTGGTCCACTGCCTAAGCACATTAATACTTGAATCAATATCCTGAAATATAAAAACAAGAATTAAGAACACATGATTAAGAACAAATCAAGTATTTATTATATAGTTCAGAAAACAATAACAAGATCCGTCTTAGGTTTCATCCCCCTCAGGTATTTAAGGGGTTTAGTTCATAATAAAAGAATCATCTCAGAAGAAAATATAAAACAAAACATAAGAAAAACCCTAAAACCCCCTAAAGGAATTGAAGAGAAGATCTTCCATCTTGAGTATAATTCCGGCTTCTTGAGACGAATCAACTGGCTTTCTTCGAGTAAATTCCACAATTCTGGCCTCTCTGGCTCGGCTCTTCGGTCTAACTAGACGCCTAACTGAACCCCCTTGAAGGTTGGCCTCTAGGGTGTTTATATAGGCTTTTGGAATGGCTTTCTTTGCCTCTAAGTACCCTAATCCGAATGAAACTCTTCTTTGTCACGACAGGGACACGCCCATGGCACACGCCCGTGTGAATCATGGCCAGGCCGTGTTCGGGTCTGTTAAGGTGGCACGACCGTGTGGCTTGAGCCCAAGCCATGTTGGTTTCGTGATATGGCCCATTTACTCTGTTTTAGGCTCGTTTCTCGTTCTTTTCATCCTCCGGTGCTTTCCTAAGTATAAAACATGAAAACAAAGGATTAAAAGCCCTAAATTACAAAATTCAGGGAATAAATTATCCAAAAGTATGTTAAATGTGGGATTAGAATATGTTCATATTATGGTTTATCAAGGACAAAGCCTAATAAAGCAACCAGTGTTTTCAACCTTTACACGGTCACCATGTTATCTAACCAAGTAGAGCTTTTAAATAAAAAAATTTGATGGTTTGTATGGTTCTATGTAGGTACATCCGGTGATGCAATGCGATACAAATGGAGGAAGGGTGAATGACACAGAGTATCTATCCTACAACCCCAGTACAGAGAACGAACAAGTCAACTATATGGGTAACAATTCTACTCCTCAAAATAATCCCATTAGAAACACTTATAATGCAGGTTGGAGGAAGCACCCAAATTTTTCATGGGGTGGTCAAGGGAATCAAAGACCATAACCTCCTCTAAGTTTCCAACCACCCTACCAGCAAGAGAAGAAGCCAAACCTCGAAGATATGCTAGCAAACTTTACTTTGGTGTCAGAGACTCGTTTTTAGAATACCAAGACAGCATTGAAAAACCAGTAAGCATCGATTCAAGGGCTTGAATATCAAATTGGACAGCTGGCTAAATTAATTTTCGAAAGGCAACCAGGTAGTTTACCTAGTAACACCAAACCTAACCCAAAAGAGCATGTGAATACAGTTACACTAAGGAATGGGAAGGTGTTGGTTGAAGTTGAAATGAAGATGCCTTAAGAAACTGATAATGCGAAGGGTGAGGAAATAAACGAGAATATGACACCGGCACTTAAAGAGTATAAACCACCAATCTTACACCCAGCAAAGTTGAAGAAAGACCACATAGATGCACAATTTGGTAAATTTCTTGAACTTTTTAAACAATTACATATTAACTTACCTTTTGCTGAAGCTATTTTGCAGATGCCTACATATGCAAAATTCTTAAAAGAGCTTTTAACAAATAAAAGGAAGTTTGAAGAGCTACCAACTGTGGAACTTAACGAGGAATGTTTAGCTATTCTCCAAAATAAGCTACCAACCAAATTGAAAGATCCAGGAAGCTTCACTATCCCTTGTTTAATTGGTAGTTTAAATATTGAGAAAGCATTACCTGATTTAGGTGCCAGCATTAATTTGATGCCTTATAAAATGTTCAAGCAGCTTGGTCTTGGGGAACCAAAACCCACTAGGATAAGTATCCAATTAGCTGATAGATCTGTTAAATGTCCGAGGGGAATTATTGAAGATGTTTTGGTAAAAGTTGATAAATTCATATTCCCTGTTGATTTTGTTGTGCTTGACATGGATGAGAATGTTGAGGTGCCTTTAATTTTAGGTCGCCTATTTTTAGCTACTACTAGGGCTGTTATTGATGTAGGTGATCGTAAACTTGTGCTTAGGGTAGGTGACGAGGAAATTATTTGTAAGATTTATGATGCTATGCGATACTCTAGAGAGCAAGATGATTCCTGTTATTTTATTAACTCTATTGATCATTCTATTCAAGATTCCTTTTAGGAAATCATATATAAAGACACGCTGGAATTGTGTCTTGTCCAAGGTGAGGAGGCAGATGACCATACCACTAAGATAGGGGAGATAAAAATTGAGTTAAACTCTAATAAGTCTTTCCTAAGACAAAAGAGGTATGAGGGCATTGAAATAAACAACGAACTAAAACAAAAACCCTCTATTAAAGAACCTCCCTGATAAACCATAATTTACACATATTTTAACCCCATGCTTGGCTTAATTTTGGATGATTTTCCATTGAATTTGATGAATTCGATGCTCCTAATCTCTTAATTTCATGTTTTATACCTAAGAGAGCTTAGGGAGTCGAAAAGAATGAGAAACAGGCCAAAAAGCGACAAAATGGGCCTACATCATAAATCACACGGCCTGGACTATCGACCACGGGCAGATCACGCAGCCGTGTGTAGCGAGCAGATTCGACCACGGCCAAGGGAGTCCACCACGGGCCTGTCCCTATCGTCCCTAGGTTTAATTCTATTCGGAAAAAGCTACTTGGGGGCCAAGAAAGGCATCTCGAAGCCTATATAAACACCCTAGGGGGCAACCTAAAAGCAGACATCGAGCAGAGGCTGAGTAGAAGGCAGAAAATACTCCAAGACAGCTGTCGGGAGCAGCTTAGGAGAAGGATCTCCATCAAGACGGAGGATTTCCCATCAAGTTCTTTAGAAGTTTTTGGGTTTTTCTTATGTTTTGTTGTTTTCCCCATTCTAATATGTTCCCCTCTATCAGTATGAACTAAATTCCTTAAATACCTAAAGGGATGAAACCTAAGATAGATCTTATTATTGTTTGATTTATAAGATAAATACTTGTTCGTATTCTTAATTGTGAGTTCGTATTATTGTTTTAATGATTTAGGTTATTGATTCAATTCGAATGTGCTTATTCAGTGGAGCAAAAGTCCCTGTTTAAGAGAAGATCAACACAATTAAGCGGAGTTGATTGCAACCCTAGAAATAGGGCGACAAAAATCTACTGGATTAGAGTCAAATCTAATAAGGGAATCCATAGAACGAGTTCATGTGACAATAGGGGTTTTACTTAGAAAGAGATTTCAATTAATAAACCTAGAGTCAGTTGTTTTTAGTCTTAAAAGAGATATTAACATAAATCAGGGATTTCTACGGATGAAGTCAAGTGAATAAATCGTATGAATCAAAAGTAATAAGTGAAGTCTAGGTAAATTCTTCCTTAGGTATTTCCTATCTCATATAAGTTGTCCAAAAATATTTTCCCAATTCACTCTCTGTCGCGTTCATAGTCATTTAGTTAGTTAAATTAGTTAGTTAATTTTAGATTAAAAATAAATCCCTTTAATTATTAGGCTAGATAATAAAAAGATAGATATTACTAGTAATTTTAGTCCTTGAGGATACAATATTCCGGACTCACCACAACTATACTACTGTTCGATAGGTGCGCTTGCCTTTATCGAAATAATAGTTAGTTTCAAGCCCATCAAGTTTTTGGCGCCGTTGCCTGGGACTAAGATATTAGGAAAACTAAATTTTTATTACTTTAGCCATTTTATTTATTTGCAATTTATATTTATTTTATTTTTAAATTTGCTAATTTTTCTTTTATTTGCTTTTGGCAGGTAATTCTAGTTTATGACTAGAAGGAACCCGTCAAGACCCTTGATTTTTGACAGTGATATAGAAGGTACCGTTCGTAGAAATCGTAGGAAAATAAGGCAAAGCCTACAGTACATAGAAGAAGAGCAAGATGACGATACCAACACTACCGAAGAGATGGCTGATAATAATCCGCTACCTCCTGTGGTTGCCGCAAATTCGGTGAATCAAAATCCTGCTCCTCGTACTATGTATGATTATGCTAAACCTAATTGAACAGGAACTGAATCAAGTATTGTTAGACCTACTATTGTTGCAAATAATTTTGAACTGAAACCTAACACTATACAGATGATTCACCAATTTGTTCAGTTTGATGGTTTACAGGATTAAGATCCAAACAATCACTTGGCAAATTTTCTTGAATTTTTCGATACTTTCAAAATTAATGGCGTTTCTGATGATGCCATTCGCCTTCGGTTGTTTCCCTTCTCGTTGAGAAATAAAGCTAAACAGTGGTTGAACTTATTACCACAAGGATCAATCACTACGTGGGACCAAATGACCGAAAATGTTTTGCTTAAATATTTTCCGTCGGCTAAAACGGCTAAGTTAAGGAATGATATTTCTTCTTTTGTGCAGATGGATCTAAAAACACTCTACGATGCATGGGAGAGATATAAGGATCTACTAAGGAGGTGCCCTCACCATGGGTTACTTTTGTGGCTCCAGGTTCAAACCTTTTACAACAATGTGAACCCCTCAATTAGGCATTGATTGATTCAGCCGCCGGTGGAACCCTAAATAACAAGACCCCTGAAGCGGCTTATTAGTTTATAGATGAGATGGCACTAAATAACTATTAGTGGCAAGTTATGAGGACAAAGCCAACAAAAGCCACTAGTGTTTTCAACCTCGACACAGTGACCATGCTATTAAATCAGGTAGAACTTAAAATGATTGATGGTTTGTGTGGTTCTTCGCAATAAGAGTTTCAGTCAGATTAGGGTACTTAGAGGCAAAGAAAGTCATTCCAAAATCCTATATAAACACATTATAGGCCAACCTTCAGGGGGTCCAGCTAAGCGTCCAACTAGGCCAAGGAGCCGAGCCAGAGATGCCAGAATTATGGAATTTACTCGAAGAAAGCCAGTTGATTCATCTCAAGAAGCCGCAGTTATACTTATGATAGAGGATCTCTCCTTCAATTCCTTCAGGTGGTTTTAGGTTTTTCTTATGTTTTGTTTTATCTTTTCTTTTGAGATGTATTCTTTTATCATTATGAACTAAACCCCTTAAATACCTGAGGGGGATGAAATCCAAGACAGATATTGTTATTGTTTGCTGAACTATATGATAAATACTTGATTTGTTCTTAACTATGTGTTCTTAATTCTTGTTTTGGTATTTCTGGGATATTGATTCAAGTATTGATGTGCTTAGGTGGTGAAGCAAAAGTCCCTACCTAAGAGTTGATCTAGCATAGTTAAGCGGAGTTGCTCGTGCGCCTAGAAATAGGGTGACAAAAATCTACTGGATTAGGGTCAAACCTAATATGGGAGTCCATAGATCGAGTTAATGAAATTCTAGGGGTTTTAATTAGAAAGAGATTCAATTAATCAACCTAGGGTTAGACATTAGTAGCCTCGAAAGAGGTATTAATATAAATTAGGGAATCCTACGGATCAAGTCAAGTGAATAAATCGTCTGGTTTAGAGCTAGATAACAAGTGAAGTCTAGGTGGATTCTTCCTCGGGTATTGTCTTAATCAATTGGTTTTTCCCAAAGTTATTTCCCCCAATTCATTCTCTTTGTCTTTGCATCTTTATCTTAGTTGTTAGTTAATTTTAGATTAGATAAAAATTCCTTTAATTCTTAGGCTAAATAATAAAAAGAAAGTTAGTATTAGTACTTTTGGTTCCTTTGGGTTCGAGAATCCAGTCTTGTCGCAGCTATACTACTGTTCGATAGGTTCACTTGCCTCGAGTCATTGTCACAGTTAGTTTCTAGGCTCAATAATTCTTTTTATAAGTTTTTAAGGCTCTGATAGACACGATCTTAGGGGCAAGCATAAACGTTCTGCCTTATAAAATATTTAAACAGCTAGGTCTTAGGAAACCCAAACAAACTAGATTGAGTATTCAATTAGCTGATAAAACTATTAGAATCCCTAAGTGTATAATTGAGGATATACTAGTAAAAATTGATAAATTTATTTTCCCAGTAGACTTTGTTGTTTTAGACATGGATGAGGACAATAATGTTCCTTTAACTTTAGGAAGACCCTTTTTAGCAAATGCTAAAACTAAAATTGATGTTGACACAGGAGAACTCACACTTCGTGTAGGTGACGAATCAATCACTCTTTAGGCTCTTGACTTGCCTAGGACATCGAGTAATAAAGGTGAGAACATAAATTCTATTAATGACCATTCGGTTCAACCTTCTTTTCAGGAAGCACCACGAATTTACACAACTGAGCCATATCCTTGACCTCCTGCCAACAAGGAAATAACTCATGAGGAGCGAAGGCTTCAGATCGATGAACTAGACGAGTGGAAGACACATGTCAAGGAGAAACCAAGAAAACACGATGAACCAAAGCGACTCCATGACAAGCTTAAGGATGAGCCAACCAAATTTAAGATTGGAGATCAGGTACTGTTGGATAAAACAGACCCTCGAATCGCCATTCTAGGCCTTAATGAAGAGATCCCCTTCGCAATACTGAATGTCTTTCCATATGGAACAGTCGAGGTAACTAATCCTAAGTTCGGCACTTTTAAGGTAAACACTACTCGACTCAAACTATATATTGATAAAAAAATTGATAGCAGGAATGAGGAGTTTCTACTCCTCAAACCACCATGATTATGCGAATGAAGGGTAAAATCTAGCATAAAACTTTAAACGAGTGCTTCTCGGGAGGCAACCCGAGCACTAACTTCACTAATTTCATATTTTCAATTTTTAGCACCTAACTCAAAACTAACGAAATTAATGAAGCGCAGGTTTCCCGACCACACCGTCTTGCACACGGGTGTTGTAATATCCTGGATTTTGGGCTTATGCATTTGTGCTTAAATATATGTGAAAGCATGCCATTGTGTGTTATGAATATGTTGTATGAATTTTGTGAACTTTAGAAAATAGGAGAGTGTTTTAGAAATTATCAGATTTTAAGTTCAAAGAGGGAGCTAGGCCTGATAGGCCTTAAGAGAAAATGTAGGGGAAATATGACATACAAATGGGCTTGTTAAAGTGGCAAGGAGGGGCCACTTAAAGCCCAGTAAGTGACGCCATAAGGAGTGTCAGAGGGGCTTGTGTTTGAGTTGCAAGGGAAGCAAATAAAAGAGTTTTTATTTTGCTACAAGATGGAGCAGTAGTGGAGGGCAATGGGGCACTAAGGGATGAGTTCAATCCTTTCTAAAATTCGACTGAGATAAGGGATAAATGATGGATTATTTTTATTTTTAAATGAAGGGATAAAGAGAAAAATAAGGGATTAGATAAGGGATGAGGAGTTGGCCGAATATGGGGCACAGGGGGATGGTATTTTCGGTTTAATGATAGCAAGGTAAGTGTGCCGAAAATTCTTCTCTTCTCATCTTTTCAGTTGTGCCGAAATTCTCAAAAAGATTAGCTTGTGTCCCTTTTCTTTTCTTCCTTTTTGCTACTCATTTCTATAAGCCGAAATTTATCAAGCCACACTCTTTTCTTCTTTTCATCAAAGGCCGAATACCCTCCTTTCAAAATCCCACCATAGCAGATTCTCTCTAAGTCTCATACTCTTTCTTTTCTTTCCCTTGTTAGTGTTCATCAAAAGCCGAAATCAATTGATCAGCATTTAGGCCATACCCGAATAGCTCTGTGGGTTCAAGTAAAGGTGTTGCCGATTTCAGTATTAAGGGTAAAGATCAACTATTATTCAATCTTCAATCTTTTTCTTTTAGCCGAAACTTAAGGACTAACCATTAATGTTCTTGGCCGAAACTCTGAAGGAGGGTTTCGGGATTCTGTTAATGTCGACTACAAGGGAGGAGATCATTCGGGATTTGAGATCTAAGGCAAGTAAGGTGTGATATTCGGCCATAGGCCATTTTAATAGATCTTGTGTGAAAGGCTGATTCTAACTTATATCTATAGGGATCTCGACATCATCAAGAGCAAGTAGCACTTTTCGAGATTTAAGATTCACAAGGTAAGTGAATCTGACATTCGGCCAAGGCCATGTTTAGTGACTAGATCTATTTCTTACTTATTCAAAAGCCGAAAACTAACTAGTTAAGTGATGTAGTAGTGGGCCGATTGCAAAAGGGAGCATCACAAGGTTTCGGGATTTGATTAGTAATCAAATCGGCAGCAAGATAAGGGTTTTGGTTACAGTGATCCTTCGGTATTTGGTTTTATAGCCGAATAGGCTTTTGTTAAAATAATAAGTGTTGGCCGAATGTAGGGACTAAGATCTAGAGCATTAAATCGGGATTCTTCGGGATTTTAGTGAACTCGTTAAGTATACCAGGTGTGTAGCCTTTCCTTAAATCTTAATAGATTTACGGCATTAAATTTAATATATGTGTTTATAATAATGTGCAAAGTGGGCTAAGGTACCATGCAATGGTACAAAGTACTCAGGTACATTTACCTACTCCTACTATGAGTATAATATGATCTGTACAGCACATATGTGAAATTATAAGAATGTGAATAAGAAATATGACATGGTTTATGCATATTTGTATGACATGGGGCATATGGATTATATGGAAAGGGGAAGTGATCTGGTGGTTTATACCACAAATATCTGAATGTGGTGGCTTCGGTCACATAATCTGAATGTGGTGACTCATGTCACAAAATTTTATCTCGTGGCAATGCCACAATATATATAAGGGCGATGAGCACGCTCGTCTGCAAATGCTGATCGCTTTCGATGATGTGTGTAGCGGATGGAGGGTTGACTTAGTAGTCCCCACGGTGTGATGGTTGGTACGGGTGATGTGTAGCAGATGGTACCTAGGTTTGGGTTCGGGAATGCATCATTATTTGTAAATTGTGATATGTATATGTATGATCTGATATGCCTGAATCATTAGGACTTAGAGTGGTTGTTATACACTGAGTCTGTTTGACTCACCCATTTGTGGGATATGTTTTCAGGTGACGCTCAGTAATGGACCGGGTCGGCAGGAGCTTAGTGGTGGCCATGCTCAGCTCAGAGTTTATTTTTAATTTGGACTTTCTACTTTCTTTTTCGTATTTGGATTTGTTCGGGTTTTGTTTTGATGTAATAAGGCCATAGTATGAACGGTTTACGCTTGCATTTTAATTATTTTGGTACGATACAAATTTTATTAAATTAACGCTTAAGTAATCGTTCTTAAAATAAACCTTCAAATGTTTTGACATCTAAATACAAATGATTTCCAATTTAAAGACAAATCTTTAACAAATTCGGCATGTTTTCTAATTTAAAAACAAGATTTTAATAAATCCCTGATTTCAAAAAGAATAAGATTTTCAACTGAACCCAACCCAAAACAAGTTTTCTTCCAAAATCATTCAAATTTTTCAAAGTAAACAAACAAATTCTGAACTGTTTTACTCAAGAAACATACCAGATCCAGTCAAGGCTCGTGGGCCGGGTATGGGGTGTTTCAGCTTGGTATCAGAGCCCAGTTTTAAACTCTCAGCCTTGGGTTTAAAGCGCATAACGTTTTTAATAAGGCCCAAACAAGTTTTGTGAACAATTTTGTGAATAAGCAAGTTTTTCTGGCATGGCACCTAAGTCTCCGATCCGAAATCCACCAGGTAAGTACCCCTAACTGTTGTGTGAATTATGGTATGATTTGTATCAGGTTAGAATGGGAACGTAGATTAGTATATGAAGTACTTGAGCCCTAGGATTAGTTTACCCCAACATAGAAATTCATAAAACTTAAAGCCTAATTAAACAAACCTGTGACTAAGTCGCCGAGTTAGGGTGTGGCAACCATTGTGTGCATGTCTAGGATTGGATTCAGGAAGAGCCTGGTATTTAAGCAGTCCTCGTGACTCACCTCCTCTTCACTTGAATCCTACCTGGTGCGTAGTGACGGTTCACCCTAACCAAGAGGACTCATTCACGGGCGAAACACAATGACTAAAACCCGAAAGGGACTAGCCATATTTTTATGAAAACCCTAGTTCTAAAAATCGACAAACTACCCTCTTGAATTGAGAAAATTATTTTTTGAAAATTTTCCAAAATATTCCCAATTTACAAAATTACCTAAACACCCCTGGTTGTAAAATTACTAAAATGCCCTTGGTTTGAAAAATCTTAAATTACCATACTACCCTCAATTTTTACTAAGATTTGCTTACCTTACAACAATATCCAAAAACCCTATTTTGTAAAATATCAAAATACCTTGATTTGGGAAAATTTACTAAAATACCCCTGACTTACAAATTACCAAAATAGCCCCGATTTCCAAAATTTCTGCAACATCACCGATTTGGAAAACGAATTCTCAAAAATAACCCCAAGTTTTACAAATTTTGAAATACCTTTGATTTATAGAGATTTTTCAAATTGACCCTGGTTTATTACCAAAATACCCTTGTAGGACAAATTACGAAAATACCCCTAGGGTAGGGACAGACAACAATGTTTGAATGATGAACGTGTGTGGTAGATGCTACTGAATGGATGTACTTCTCTGAATTAGGATAGAAGACCTGAAACTTTGAATGATCGAAAGAACTACCATTAAACTTCTTTCATAAAATTGTTCGCGGATAATCAGTGGAACAAAGGCTAATACATAAAACTTTGTAATCAGATTAAAGCGCGGTCATAGAAATGAGCTCTAGGGGACGTCGTCGCAATGTGCGAGGACGTAGTAGAGGCAGGATGACCGTGTTGGAACCCGTTAGGTCGGGACAAGGGTCCGAAAATGAGGTACCACCACCCCCACCACCAGCTATTGGTGTTGAGCAGCAAGATCAGACGGGGGATGATGCAGTATCACAGGCGGTACTGCGAGTTCTTGAGATGGTGGCTGGAGCAGGTGGAAATATGGGAGCTCAAAAATCTGTACCCGAGCGACTCCAAGCCAACAGAGCTTAGGTATTCTGTGGCGTATCCGGCGTGGCACCCAGTACGGCTGAGTATTGGTTGGAGGCGACAGAGCGAATTATGGATGAGCTGGATCTGACCCCTGAGGAGAAACCGAAAGAATGGTGGCATCGCTTTCGCGATGAAGCATATCAATGGTGGCTCACGATTCGGGATGCTTTGCCACAAATGAGATCTTACTTGGGAGTATGTTAAGGCGGCGTATCGGAAGAATTATGTCGGCACGCAGCGCATACCGATGCACAGAGGAAGGCATTTACGAAATTTGGTTCAAGGAATAAATCCGTGTGCAGCAGCACGGTTGAATTCCTAAGGTTGAGCCAGTATGCTCGAGGAGTAGTGGCTACGAGCATGAGCGATGTGTCCGGGTTTGAGGACGGACTAAGGGATGACTGAGGTTGTTAATAGCCCCATATTAGGAGCGAGAGTTTGGCTGCGTTGGTAGAGAGGCTAAAGGTAGCCGAGGGAATTAAGACTCTCAGAAGAGCCAGACACCGATCGGAGCAGCGAAAAAGAGCTTTTGGACCGTCAGGATCGTCTGGGAATGTGCAGAAGAGGCCTAGAGTTAATGGGCCGCGAGGTCAGCAGGCTAGTACAGGAGGGCAATATCGTACTTGTACCCAGTGTGGGAAGATGCATCTAGGAGAGTGTTGGAAGAAGACGGGAGGATGTTTTAAGTATGGATCTAAGGATCACATAATTAAGGGCTGTACTATTAAGATAGACGGAGCCGCTCGGCAGTCGTGGTATTAATCAAAGCTAGTAGAGGTGGACAGCAGCCTCAGAGAGGTCGTGGTCTGAATGATAGAGGTAACGGTGCTGAAAGAGGATGGGGAGCACCTGGCAGAGGTGTCGGTAATACAGAGGCAAGACAGCCGGGTCTGGTTTATGCAGTTCGCCGGAGAGAGGATGGAGACGTGCCGGACGTCATAACCGGTACATTTCTTATAGCGAACAAGCCTTATTTTGCTTTGATTGATGTGGGCTCGACCCATTCTTATGTTGCATGTAGTGTAGTTGAAACACTAGGCATAGCCTCTGAACTATCTGATAGGGAGATGACTGTAGTGAGCCCATTAGGCCAAACTGTAGTGGTGAATAAGATCTTTCGAAGTGTACCCCTAGAGATTCAGGGAGTGACATTTTCTGCCGACTTAATGGAACTACGCTTCGGAGAATTTGATCTTATACTTGGTATGGACTGGCTAGTGGAGCATCGGGCTGTATTGGATTATGTAGCTAAGTGAATGGAGTTAAGGACCCCGGAGGATGAGGTGATAATTGTGATAAGAGAAAGAAGAAACTACTTGTCTAATGTAGTTTTAGCACTGAAAGCTGATAAGATGGTTCGAAAAGGGTGCAAGGCCTTCTTGACTTTGTTAGTGCGTTGGATGCAAAAGAAGGGGGAGTTAGTGAAGTTAGAACCGTAAAGGAATTTGTGGATGTTTTTCTAGAGGAATTACCTGGAATACCCCCGGATAGGGAGGTGGAGTTTGGAATTGATTTGCTGCCTAGAACAGCTCCTGTGTCAATTGCCCCATACAGAATGGCACCAAAGGAGTTGGTGGAGCTCAAGGCTCAGATCCAAGAATTGCTTGATCGTGGGTTTATTCGACCCAGTGTGTCTCCATGAGGAGCACCGGTCTTGTTTGTGAAGAAGAAGGACGGAACTATGCGTATGCGCATAGACTACCGTCAGTTGAATAAGCTGACCATCAAGAACAAGTATCCGTTGCCAAGGATAGACGACTTGTTCGATTAGCTAAAGGGGGCAGCAGTATTCTCGAAGATAGATCTAAGGTCTGGATATCATCAGCTTAAGGTGAAGAAAGTAGATATCCATAAGACAGCTTTCCGGACAAGATACGGGCATTATGAGTTCTTGGTAATACCGTTTGGGTTGACGAACGCCCCAGCCGCGTTCATGGATATGATGAATTAGGTTTTTCAACCTTACTTGGATAGGTTTGTCGTTGTGTTCATAGACGACATCCTAGTATACTCCAAGTCTGAAGAGGAGCATGATGAGCATCTCCGGGTTGTGTTGCAAGTGTTGAGGGAGAAGAAGCTTTATGCCAAATTTAGCAAGTGTGAATTTTGGCTTAAGGAGGTTGCATTCTTAGGACATGTGGTGTCTGCAGAAGGAATAAGGGTGGATCCTCGAAAGATTGAGGCAGTGTTAGATTGGAAACCACCTAGGTCGGTGGCTGAGGTTCGCAGTTTCTTGGGATTGGCAGGCTACTACAGAAGGTTTGTAGAAGGGTTCTCATCGATAGTCGCCCCTTTGACAAAGTTGTTGAGGAAGGAGGTACCTTTCGTATGGATAGATAAGCAACAAGAGAGCTTTGAGAAGCTTAAGAGGGTTTTGACTGAAGCTCCGGTCTTGATTTAGCTGGAGGCAGGAAAAGATTTCGTGGTGTATTGTGACACTTCTCATACAGGATTGGGATGCGTATTGATACAAGACGGGAAAGTAGTCGCTTATACGTCTCGGCAACTAAGGCCACATGAGGTTAACTACCCGACGCATGATTTGGAATTGGCGGCAGTAGTCTTTGCTCTTAAGGTATGGAGGCATTATCTTTATGGGGAGAAGTCAGTGATCTACACAGACCACAAGAGCCTTAAGTATCTGTTGACTCAGAAGGAGTTGAACCTGAGACAGCGAAGATGGGTGGAGTTATTGATGGATTATGATTGTTCTATAGAGTATCACCCGGGCAAGGCGAAGGTAGTGGCAGATGCCCTAAGTCGGAAAGTCGTGTCAGATCTGAGGGTGATGTTTGTGCATCTAAGCTTGTATGACGACGGAAGTTTGTTAGCAGAGTTACAAATTAAGCCGACATGTTTGAATGAGGTAAAAGAAAGTCAGTTAATGGATGAGGATCTAAGTGCTAAGCTATGACAAGTGCAGAGTAGAGAGTTGGAAGATCATAGTATTAATGACGAGGGAGTGTTGTGTTTTAAGTAAGGTCTGTATGCCTAAGAATGAGGAGTTAAGGCAGAGAATTCTTTAGGAGTCGCATAGTAGCCCTTATGCTATGCATCCTGGAGGTACTAAGTTGTATAGAGATCTAAGGGAACAGTTTTGGTGGCCTGGCCTTAAGAGGGAAGTTACAGAGTTTGTGGGGAAATGCTTGACGTGTCAACAAGTCAAGGCTGAACACCAAGTTCCGTCAGAATTGCTTCAGCCGATAATGATTCCGCAGTGGAAGTGGGAGAGAATTACCATGGACTTCGTTCGTGGGCTTCCCCGTACGCCTACCAAGAAGGACTCGGTATGGGTGATAGTGGATCGGTTGACCAAGTCCGCGCATTTCATACAAGTGCGAGTTGACTACTCTTTGCAGAAGTTGGCGAGGTTGTATGTGGCGGAGATTGTGAGGTTGCATGGAGTGCCGGTATCGATTATCTCAGATAGGGATCCAAGGTTTACGTCTCGGTTTTGGAAAGCTCTACAGCAGGCTTTAGGCACCAGATTGGATTTCACTATGGCTTTTCATCCACAATCGGACGGTCAATCTGAACAAGTAATCCAAGTGTTAGAGGATATGTTGAGGGGATGTGTAATAGACTTCAGAGGAAGTTGGGAAGAGTATTTGCCTTTAGCGGAATTTGCATACAACAATAGCTATCAAGCCAATATTCGGATGGCACCGTATGAAGCGTTGTATGGACGGAAGTGTCGCACTCCTACATGTTGGACGGAATTAGGGGAACGTCGAGTTTTGGGTCCAGAGATTGTGGCAGAATCTGAGGAGAAGGTTGAGGTAATTCGGGCACGGTTAAAGGAGGCATCTGACAGGCAGAAGTTGTACGCAGATCTTAAGTGAAAGGAAATAGAATTCAATGTGGAAGATCAAGTATTTCTAAAAGTCTCGCCATGGAAGAAGGTGATGAGATTTGGTCGCAAAGGGAAGTTAAGTCCCAGGTTTATAGGACCTTATCGGGTATTGAAGCGAGTTGGACCAGTGGCATACCAGTTAGAGTTGCCTTTGAAATTGAGGCAGATGCATGATGTATTCCATGTTTCTATACTACGTCGTTATCGATCGGATCCATCTCATGTGGTACCAGTTGAAGAGGTAGAATTAAGGCCGGATTTGTCCTACGAGGAAGAGCCAATTCAGATTTTGGAAAGAGATGTGAAAGTGCTACGAAGGAAATTAGTTCCTTTAGTCAAAGTGTTATGACGTAATCATGGATCGGAGGAAGCATCGTGGGAGTTGGAAGAAGCAATACGACAGCAATACCCTCACTTATTTTAGCCAGGTAATTTCGAGGTCGAAATTATTTTTAAGGGGGGTAGAACTGTAATATCATAGATTTTGGGCTTATGCATTTGTGCTTAAATATATGTGAAAGCATGCCATTACTTGTTATGAATGTGTTGTATGAATTTTGTGAACTTTAGAAAATAGGAGAGTGTTTTAGAAATTATCAGATTTTAAGTTCAAAGAGGGAGCTAGGCCTGATAGGCCTTAAGAGAAAATGTAGGGGAAATATGACATACAAATGGGCTTGTTAAAGTGGCAAGGAGGCGCCACTTAAAGCCCAGTAAGTGACGCCACAAGGAGTGTCAGAGAGGCTTGTGTTCGAGTTCCAAGGGAAGCAAATAAAAGAGTTTTTATTTTGCTGCAAGATGGAGCAGTAGTGGAGGGCAATGGGGCACTAAGGGATGAGTTCAATCCTTTCTAAAATTCGGCTGAGATAAGGGATAAATGATGGATTATTTTATTTTTAAATGAAGGGATAAAGAGAAAAATAAAGGATTAGATAAGGGATGAGGAGTTCGCCGAATATGGGGCACAGGGGGATGGTATTTTCGGTTTAATGATAACAAGGTAAGTGTGCCCAAAATTTTTCTCTTCTCATCTTTTCAGTTGTGCCGAAATTCTCAAAAAGATCAGCTTGTGTCCCTTTTCTTTTCTTCCCTTTTGCTACTCATTTCCATAAGCCGAAATTTATCAAGCCATACTCTCTTCTTCTTTTCATCAAAGGCCGAATACCCTCCTCTCAAAATCCCACCATAGCTGATTCTCTCTAAGCCTCATACTCTTTCTTTTCTTTCCCTTGTTAGTGTTCATCAAAAGCCGAAATCAATTGATCAGCATTTAGGCCATAGCCGAATAGCTCTGTGGGTTCAAGTAAAGGTGTTGCCGATTTCAGTATTAAGGGTAAAGATCAACTATTATTCAATCTTCAATCTTTTTCTTTTAGCCGAAACTTAAGGACTAATCCATTAATGTTCTTGGCCGAAACTCTGAAGGAGGGTTTCGGGATTCTGTTAGTGTCAACTACAAGGGAGGAGATCATTCGGGATTTGAGATCTAAGGCAAGTAAGGTGTGATATTCGGCCATAGGCCATTTTAATAGATCTTGTGCGAAAGGCTGATTCTAACTTATATCTATAAGGATATCGACATCATCAAGAGCAAGTAGCACTTTTCGGGATTTAAGATTCACAAGGTAAGTGAATCTGACATTCGGCCAAGGCTATGTTTAGTGGCTAGATCTGTTTCTTACTTATTCAAAAGCTGAAAACTAACTAGTTAAGTGATGTAGTAGTGGGCTGATTGCAAAAGGGAGCATCACAAGGTTTTGGGATTTGATTAGTAATCAAATCGGCAGCAAGGTAAGGGTTTTGGTTACAGTGATCCTTCGGGATTTGGTTTTATAGCCGACTAGGCTTTTGTTAAAATATTAAATGTTGGCCAAATGTAGGGACTAAGATCTAGAGCATTAAATCGGGATTCTTCAGGATTTTAGTGAACTCGTTAAGTATACCAGGTGTGTAGCCTTTCCCTAAGTCTTAATAGATTTACGGCATTAAATTTAATATATGTGTTTATAATAATGTGCAAAGTGGGCTAAGGTACCATGCAATGGTACAAAGTACTCAGGTACGTTTACCTACTCCTACTATGAGTATAATATGATCTCATCTGACACATATGTGAAATTATAAGAATGTGAATAAGAAATATGACATGGTTTATGCATATTTGTATGACATGGGGTATATGGGTTATATGGAAAGGGGAAGTGATCTGGTGGTTTATACCACAAATATCTGAATGTGGTGACTTCGGTCACATAATCTGAATGTGGTGACTCATGTCACAAAATTTTATCTGGTGGCAATGCCACAATATATATAAGGCGATGAGCACGCTGTCTGCAAATGATCGCCTTCGATGATGTGTAGCGGATGGAGGGGGTTGACTTAAGTCCCCACGGTGTGATGGTTGGTACGGGTGATGTGTAGCGGATGGTACCTAGGTTTGGGTTCGGGAATGCATCATTATTTGTAAATTGTGATATGTATATGTATGACCTGATATGCCTGAATCATTAGGACTTAGAGTGGTTGTTATACACTGAGTCTGTTTGACTCACCCATTTGTGGGATAGGTTTTCAGGTGACGCTCAGTAATGGACCGGGTCGGCAGGAGCTTAGTGGTGGCCATGCTCAGCTCAGAGTTTATTTTTAATTTGGACTTTCTACTTTCTTTTTCGTATTTGGATTGATTCGGGTTTTGTTTTGATGTAATAAGGCCATAGTATGAACGGTTTACGTTTGCATTTTAATTATTTTGGTATGATACAAATTTTATTAAATTAACGCTTAAGTAATCGTTCTTAAAATAAACCTTCAAATGTTTTGACATCTAAATACAAATGATTTCCAATTTAAAGATAAATCTTTAACAAATTCGGCATGTTTTCTAATTTAAAAACAGGATTTTAATAAATCCCTGATTTCAAAAAGAATAAGATTTTCAACTAAACCCAACCCAAAACAAGTTTTCTTCCAAAATCACTCAAAATTTTCAAAGTAAACAAACAAATTCTGAACTGTTTTACTCAAGGAACATACCAGATCCGGAGAAGGCTCGTGGGCTGGGTTTGGGGTGTTTTAGGTGTGGCCGTGGCCGTGTGGATACCACAAATTTGCACACCAGCGTGGCAGAGATAGTACGAACCAAGGACGAAAAAATCCCCAAACCACGAGCAGCGATAAAATGCCACGACCGTGCGATACGGCCGTGGTCGACACTGAGAAGTAACACGGGTGTGAGACACGTCTGTGTCCCTAGGCCGTGGTCAACACTAATTTATCAACATGGACGTGGCAACCTCTACACAGGCATGGGAGAAATGAACGAGGCATCACACGGCCATGCGATACGATCGTGTGACCTAAGACGCCCAAGGAACACAGGCGTGGGCATCTGATTTCTATTTAAACCCTTTTTCTGCTCACTTTCTTCCCCAAAATCCCTTTCCTCCCAACCCTAGCCACCATAATTTTTCTTCTTTTTCTTTCACCATCCTTGCCACCATCACTCAATGCCTAAAAGCAAGACCAATACCACCATCCCCATGTCGAAGAAGCGAAAGGACCCTAGCACAGTCTTCCCGTGCGAGACCGATCTACATAAGTTCATGCCGGCCGCTTCATTAACTCGATAGGACAAGAACCTTTAAGTCCATTTATTTTTTTCTTTTTCTTTTATTTTCAATTTTAAATTCTGTCCCTTTATCTTTCTTGTCTTTTATTCATATTATTATATTTTGATTTCTTTAATTTAGGTTCAAAGAGCTATTATGGAACGGCCACACCTCCACCGGAGTATCCACCTCCACCTTCATTTGTGCCTAACTTCTCGTTTCTTTTCCTTGACTCCATCCAAAATTTAGGAAGTTCACTTCTCTCCCTATCTTATGATTCTATATATTGTAGATATCTATTTTTGTACATTGAGGACAATGTACGTCTTAAGTGTGGGGAGGTGTCAACAAGACTGAACTATATCTTATTCTTTAGTAATTTTCTCATATTACTATTAGAATGAAACTTCCATTGATTTATGATTTTCATTGATATGTTTCGGATTAAGTCATAGATAATTGTGCATTGATGTTTTAAACTTTAAGATATTAGAGAATCAAGCATGATAAGTCTATTTTTAGAATTAAAAATTTATTAGGTTGTTTCCCTAATCTTAAATATTACTTTGAAGTTTGAAATTTGCAAGGTTGACATCAAAAACCATAATTTCTGTGAGATATTGAGCCTTTTAGAGCATATGTTTTTCTTGCTCACTTTATTGATTATGAGTGTGTCAATATTGATTTGTTATTCTAGAACTTGCTTCGATTATACATGTCAAGACCACATTTCTGATTTGATATACTGAGATGATAAAGGCACCTAGGAATTAACCCACTCACTCCACAAAAAGCCTGCCCTCATAATTAACCCTTAGTAAACCCTTTTTAGCCTAATAAACTGTTTCTTGACTCACCCATTAATATTAATCTAAAACAAAATTTGTAATTCCCCCAAGCTTTTGACGTCTCTGTTGTCGAGATTTGATTTGAGCAGTTGCCTAACTATGTTCTCTATTTTAGTTGTTAAATTCTATCTTATTATTGTAATTACTTACTCTTAAAAAAAGGTTGGAAATTTATTCATGATTTGTGAGCTCAAACTGTTAATTCTATATCGTTAGAAAAAGCTTGTGTTATTTAGTGACAAGTTTTCAATTAATGTAATTATTTAGTATTAATTATTTTTCTAGTTAGGTAAATGGTCAATTCGATCTCGATTCTAACCCTCTAATTCAGCCTATATCCACACTATAACACCCCCAACCTGTATCCGTCGCTGAAATAGGGTTACGAGGCATTACCAAAGAGTACAGAACACTTACAGATAATTTGAAATCATTATCTTTACACAAATAGTACACTTGAGGTATACAATTTTATAATTATGAATAAACACATTTATCAAACATATTCCATGTTTTTATATATCACAATCTCATATTTCCACATGCATTTACTTTCCACATTATGAACTCAAATAACATATACAAGATATACCAATGTATTTCAAGTACGGTTTCATAATATTTCATTACAAATTTCAGATTATTTCATATTAGAACTTTTCTTATTAACTCATTTGGAATACCAATTCATACGGATACTACACTCAAAGGTGTACAAATATATAATCTCAAATGAACTCATTCATTAACCAAGTTCTATGTTCATGTCTCATCAACTCATATTTCTTTATATCACATAATATATACCATGATTGATGAGTCCATCAATACCATGATTTCCATTTCCTTGTTATTTTTCCATATTTATCCCGTTGAATTACTCAAAATTTTGATGGATTTTCAAAGGTACACTTTAGTGTACAAATCCGGGTCCGTCAATTCATATTCATGTGTGCACATTTCCATTTCAGAGAGCACACTCCCGCGAACCTCATCTTTACACAATGGATTACGATCCAAGCTAAATCAGAATATAAACTCATAGAGTATTGTCGGGATTACGACCCAGGCTAAATCCCTACAACGACAATTACTCTAATGAGCTTGGATCCAATTACACCCAAGCTAAATTGCACTTAATTCAGATTACCCGTCCGGGCTAAATCCATTTTCCACATATTCTTTGGGATGGCTATATCAGGATAGGATCACGCGTCAGGGCTAGATCCTTTTTACCGTCGATTCCTTTTCAGAGATCCATCGAATTTTCCTTTCATTCAATTGGGATTTCTTCCCCTTTTTATCAAATATATCAATGTTTCATCAATTTTCATACAATGAACATTCAAATTATATTCACATCAGTAACATACATTTCAAGTATTTAAGAATGTAATTCAATTTACATGAACTTACAATTCAATTTTTATACCATAACCATAATCTTAGTTTCATAATAAATATTTGAAATAAAACATTACATCATTTCTAATTCAACGTTTATCGGTTATAATCAGGCATGTGTTCAATTTATAGATAAGTCATTCATATATTTTCCTCATCCTCCTCTCCATTCCACATCCTTAGTATAAACAACACACTTGTAAGTAACATTATCTATAATTTTCACTATTTACTTATGTGAATATTCAAGCTGTCCATCCGTGTCATAGTCACTAAACTATTTTTATCTTGAGATACAGATCTCAAAATTAAGATCTGTTAATTTTATTTTAAACTAGACTCACATATCTTTTTACTATAATTTTTCTAGAATTTTTGGTGTGGCCAATTAGTACAGTTTTTAGTTAAGTTCTCCCCTGTTACACAGTCTGATGGCACTGACCTCTCTTCACTAAAAATAAGTTATCTCATAGTACGATTTTCATATAGTGTTTCTGATTATTTCTAATGAAAATAAGCTCACTAAGGAATACAAAAATATAAATTTTAACTCATAATTCTTTTTTTACAATTTTTAGCGAATTTCTAAAATAAGAATAGGGGATCACAAAGTTATTCTAAACCAGTCTTACAAAAATTTAAATATCTCAATATGTAGACTTCCTTTGCTTGCTATGTTTCTTTTATATGAAAATAGACTCAATAAGCTTTAATTTTTTATCTCATTCAACTTCTAATTCAATTTCTACCATTTTTGGTGATTTTTCAAAGTTAGACAACTGCTACTATCTGATCACTAAAATCAGAGCTTTAAAATTTATAATGAATGTGATCAAACCTGGAAACTAACTCTCACAACGATTAAAGGCAAGTGTACCTATCGAACAGTAGTATAGCTTAGGCAAGACTTGATTATCGATCCCAAAGGAACCAAAAGTATTAATACTAACTTTCTTTTTATTATTTAGCCTTAAAAATAAAGTGAAGTTTTTTTTAATCTAAATTAACGACAACTAGGCTAAGGACACTGAGAAAAAAAGAACAAATTGGGAAATAACTTGAAGAAAACTCAATTGATCACGACGATACCCTTAGGAAGAATCCACCTAGACTTCACTTGTTATCTAACCTTGAATCATATGATTTATTTACTTAGCTTGATCCGTAGGACTTCCTGACCTATATTAAACCCTCTCTCGAGGCGAATAACATCTAACCCTAGGTTAATTAGTGGAACTCTCGTTCTCTTATAATAACCCCTTAGAATAGCAGTAAATCAATCTGTGGATTCCCATATTAGGATTCACCCTAATCCGGCAAAATCTCGTAACCCTATCTCTAGGTGTTTGATCAACTCCGCTTAATTACGCTAGACCTACTCTTAGGCAGGGTCTATTCCTCCTCCACCTAAGCACATCAGATTTGGATTAAGCATGCATAATTAAGAACAAACTAAGTATTTATCATAAAAGTTAAAAATCAAATAACAAGATCCATCTAGGTTTCATCCCCTTCAGATATTTGAGGGATTTAGTTCATAACTAAGAAAGAAAACATCTCAAGAGAAAAGATAAAACAAAACATAAGAAATTCCTAAAACTCCCTGAAGGAATTGAAGAAGAATTCCACCGTCTTGAGTATAATTTCGGCTTCTTGGGATGGATCAACTGGCTATCTTCGAGCGATTCCCACAATTCTGACCTTTCCGACTTGGCTCCTTGGCCTAGCTCACCTCTTCTTTAATGGTGGCACTTAGAGGGTATATATAGGCTCTTTAGAATGCGATTCTTTCTCCCTAAGTATCCTTTTCCAACTGAAATTACTCATTCTGACGACAGAGGCACAGCCATGTAGCACGCCCGTGTAGATTGACTTCAGGCCGTGTTAGGATTCTTTAATGAGGCACGGCCGTGTAAATCGGGGGAGAGGCCATGCTCTAGGTGATCGGTGCAGCACGGCTATGTGGGTTTTGGGCCAGGCCATGTCGATTTCATGCTAAGGACCATTTTACTCCGTTTTGGGCTCGTTTTACGTTCTTTTCATCCTCGAGTGCTTTCCTGGGTATAAGACATGAAAAGGAAGGATTAAGAGCACCTTTTTATATAAATCAAGGGATAAATCATCCAAAGATAAGCTAAATGCGGGGTTAAAATATGTTATAATTACGGTTTATCAAATACCCCCACACTTAAGCTTTTGCTTGTCCTCAAGCAAAAGTCTCAACTTGCAATTAAAATGAACTTCCCATGATTCATAATTCCTATCAATAATGCCTTATCCTAATTCATAGATAATTTATACATGGATAATTCAATTCATAGAGTCCTGAAGATTCAAACAAGATAAGTCATATTTTTGTAGCATAAAAACATAGGTGTTTCCCTTCATTTAAATAATTACCTTTAACTCAAAACCGACAAGGATTGATATCCTCACAAAAGATTCACTCAAATCACTCAAAAAGTGTTTAAGGGTCAAAATTAAGCACTCATAGGTCGAACCTGAAAAGTTAATCCCATAGGCTTGCCTGAAAATCAAATCTCCACCACTATAAAATGAAATGATAAACAGATCTAAAGGTCTTTGTTAGGGTTGTAACGGGGCTAGGGTTAAAGGTGTGGATAAAGGCTGAAATTAGAAGGTTAGAGTCGAGACTAAATTGATAAGTCATCTACCTAAAAATTTTTAAGATAATAATTACATCAACTGAAAATAATAATCCTACTAATACGAGCTTTTTTTCTTTTGATAATTAGACTTTAACTTGTATAAGCTCACTCTTCATAATACTAATACCGAATATACTTTGATTTTTTTTTTAAGAACAAACTAAGTAAAGACAACTTCAAATAATAGTAATTCATAAAAACTTAGGTAACTAATCAAATCATATCTCGATTAAAGGGTAGTCAAAAAGAAAGGTGATAACAAATACAAAGGGTTTTGGGTTAAAATTAATGGGTGAGTCAATAAAAAGGGTTGTTAGGCTCAACAGGGTTCACTAGGGGTTAATTGTGGAGGTAGGCTTTTTAGTAGAGTAAGTGGGATAAAACCTAAGTGCCTTTATCATCTCGGCATATCAAATCATAACTGTGGTCTTGACATGTATAATCAAGGCAAATTCTAGAATAACAGTTCATAGTTGACACACTCATAATCAATAAAGTGAGCATGAAAAAGAATAGATGCTCTATATGGCTCAAGATCTCACAAAAATTATAGGTGTTTTTGACATCAACCTCGTAAATTTCAAACTTCAAAGTAATATTCAAATTCAGGTTAACAACCTAAAGTTTTAAATTTTTGAAAATGACTTATCATGCTTGATTCCCTAGTATTCTTCAAATTTAATCATCAATGTACAATTAACTATGACTTATTCAAAAACATATCAATAAGAATCATAAACCATCAGAAATTTCATCTTAATTAGTAATATGAGAAAATTACTTTCAAACAAGATTAAATTCAGGGATTTGAGAACAATGTAGAAAGGTAGGCACTTTTATCCTCAGGGTTTGAGAATAATGAAAAAAGTTAGGCATTTTCTCAGAATAACTATTCACCTCCCCCACACTTAAGATGTACATTGCCCTCAATGTGCAAAGATAGATAATAACATTTAAGGGATAAATCAAAAGAGAAGGGGAAAGAATTACTCCCTGAGTTTTGGATGTTTTCCCGGAGGAGTGTCTTTGGGGGTGGTGATGGTCGATCTTGATGACGAACCTACGCTAGATGAAGAAATTGGGTAGCGCACTAAGAAGTAGCCATGATTTATTAAGACCTAATTAAAAAAAACTAAGTATATAATTAAAAATAACAAAGATAAAGAAAGACGAAACAAAAATGTAAACGAAATGAAAATAAAAGATAAATGGACCGAAGAGTCCTTATTGTTGGATGGTTCGCGAGGTGGGTGTGACCTCTAAGGCTGGGGAGGTGCTGGCGATTCCCTAGCAGCCTTTCAAACCTAACACTACGAAACTAAACTAAGTTAAACTAAATTAAACATAAAATTATTAAAGAAAAGGAGAATGAAAGGAAAGAGAAACGAAAAATAGAAACTAATTGGTCTCAAAGACCCTTGGCCTGTTGTTTGGATGAAGCGGCCGGCATGAACTTATGTGTAGGGTCTCCATTAAGGAGACTATGCTAGGTTGCTTCCGCTTCTTCCGCATGGTTCTTGCGTGGCTAAAGAGTCTGAACACTTTTTCTAAGTAAAATAGAGAAATTTTTAAAGAGAAAGAGGATGGAGGAAGTTAGGGGGTGAAGGAAAAAGCTGTGGGGTTTAAATAGTGGTTGAATTCTAGAACGTCCCCACGGTCGTGGTTATAGCCCATTTCGATTTACACGTCTACTTCGCACGGCCGTGTGTTGGAGTGTGTTGGTTCCCCATGCCCGTGTTTCAGCCCACCATGCCCGTGTTTGTGAAGTCAGTATGTTGGCACGGTTGTGAAGTCAGTATGTTGGCACGGTTGGGATGCACGGGCGTGTCTTGCACGTGCTCGATAAGTCAGTAGCTTCACACTGTTGTGGGGCACAGCCATGCTAATTTGTCGGTGCCCGTGGAGAGAGTGGTTGGGTCCGTGACGTTGGAGGGTGGTTGGACTGAATTGCACGGCCTCTGCTCTATCAGTGTGGTGGTTCCGGTGGTCCACACGGCCACAGAAACGGCTGTATGTAAGGCCGTGGGGCCTGGAAAACTGTACTTCTGATTAGTTTAAAAAGAAAAATACAGTAAAATAAAAATGCAAAATAAGTAAAGTTAGTATTCGGGTTGCCTCCCGAGAAGCGCTCGTTTATAGTCTTTAGCTAGACTTTCCTTGTGTTTTGAAAAATTCAGGGAGGTTTGAAGTTTTGAACATCTTTCCTCATATTAACCATTTGATGTTCATTGTGTGGTTCAGGTCGAGTGGCATTTATTTTGAGAGTATCAAAATTGGGATTGCTTACCTAGACTGTCTTGTGTGGAAGAACATCGATTACCTTAAAAAGAATTTCTTTGTTTGTGCCAAGGTCCGGAGGAGATAATTGTAGGTTTAATAATACCTGATCTTCGCTTTTGGACTTGCCTATCTCGTGGAGTGGTTTTGGCTCTACTTCTTGTATCCCTAATTTTTCCTTGAAGTGTGTTTTCCACTCGTCTAATTCATCGGGTTGAACCTTTTTTTCCTTAGGATCTATTCCTTTGTTGGCATTGTGTTCAAGATTAGGTTCAATTGTGCCCTTTTCTGGTGCTTCCTGAAAATAAGGGTTAATCAAATGGTTATCAACAGATTTTTCTTCTTACCTTGGTCATTCGATGTCCTGGCTGAGTCGAGAGCTTGAAAAGTAACTGCCTCATTACCTACACAAAGTATGAGTTCTCCTGTGGCAACATCAATTTTAGTCTTGGCAATTGGTAAAAAAGTTCTTCCTAAAATTAAAGGAATTGAATTGTCCTCATCCATGTCTAAGACAACAAAGTCTACTGGGAAAACAAATTTATCGATCTTTACGAGAACATCTTCGATAATGCCCCTAGGAATTCTAATAGTTTTATCAGCTAATTGAATACTCATCCTAGTTTGTTTGGGCTTCCTTAGACCTAGTCGTTTAAACAATGTATAAGGCATGACATTTATGCTTGCCCCTAAATCAGCTAACGCATTATCAATAGTTAAACTGCCAATTAAACATGGAATTGTAAAACTCCCTGGATCTTTTAATTTCTGTGGTAGCCTATTTTGTAGAATTGCTGAGCACTTTGTATTGAGTTCAATGTGTGGCTCTTCGTCTATTTTGCGTTTGTTTGTCAAGAGCTGTCTTAAAAATTTCCTCGAGTCTGGCATCTGAAAAAGAGCTTCAAGAAGAGGTAAGTTAATATGTAATTTTTTTAAAAGTTTAAGAAACTTACCGAACTGTTCTTCTAAATCGTCTCTTTTTAATGCTTCGGGGTAAGGTATGCGAGGTTGGTACTCTTTGATTACCGATTTTGGCCTTTCCTGTGTTACCTCTACCTTTCCTTCGTCTACCTTGTCTTCTTGTTGCGAGATGGGTTCGTCTATTTCTATATTTTCCAGAGCTGCTATGGCTTGAATTTACTCCTTTGGATTAATCTCGGTGTTACTTGGTAGACGTCCTTGTGGTCGTTCTGACATGAGCTTTGCGAGTCGTTCGACTGCATTCGTAACTTCCTTCACTGATTTAGTGATTTCCCTGATTTTGCTCTCGTTGCTTTTGATTGTTCTCTCAGTTTCTTGGATACGTTTTTCTGTGTCTGCTGAAAATCTTACCATTATCTCTTCGAGAGTTGGTTTCTTTTCTTGTGGATAGAGCTGATTTTGGAAGTTTTGAGGAGGTTGTTGCCTTTGATTACCTTGATTTCCCTGGCCTTCCTATGAAAAATTTGGGTAGTTCCTCCAACCTGGATTGTAAGTATTTCAATATAGATTATTATTGGATCTGAAATTGTTACCTATATAGTTCATCTGTTCGCTCTCTGCTTCTGGTTGGTAGGGTGGGTACTCAGAATTCGCCACAGTTCCACTTGCATCACACTGCATCACTGGATGTACCTAAGAAGAACACAAACTGTCAAGTTTTTTATTCATTATCTCCATTAGTGTTGATAGCATGGTTACTGTGTCCATGTTGAAGGATCCTGCTGATTTTGTCGATTTCATCCTTGAAGCTTGCCACTGATAATTATTCAGTGACATCTCTTCAATGAACTCGTACGCTACTTTAGGAGTTTTGTTGTTTAAGGTTCTGTCGGCGGCTGAGTCGATTAGTTGCCTCGTTGAGGGGTTTACACCGTTATAGAATGTTTGGACTTGAAGCCACAAAGGTAAGCCATGGTGTGGACATCTCCTCAAGAGATCCTTGTATCTCTCCCATGTGTCGTATAATGTTTCTACATCCATCTGCACAAAAGAAGAGATATCATTCCGTAATATGGCCGTTTTGGCCGGTGGGAAATATTTCATTAAAAACTTTTCGGTCATTTAATCCCATGTAGTGATTGACCCTCGTTGTAACGAGTTTAACCACTGTTTAGCTTTATTTCTTAATGAAAAAGGGAATAACCGAAGACGTATGGCATCATCAAAAACGCCATTTATTTTGAAGGTATCACAGAACTCTAAAAAATTAGCTATATGAGTGTTTGGGTCTTCGTCCTGCAAACCCTCAAATTGAACAAACTGTTGAATCATTTGTATTGTGTTAGGCTTTAATTCAAAATTATTAGCAGCTATAGCAGGCCTAACAATACTCGATTCTGCTCCTGTTAAATGCGGTTTAGCATAATCAAACATTGTACGTGGAGCGTTGCGTTCCCCCACATCGTGTGATGGTGGATTAGTTTTGTCCATCCCTTTAGCAGGATTGGACCTGTCTTCTTCCTCTCTTTCTGTATAGTTTAGGGCTCGCCTGGTTTCTCGGCGATTCTTTCGAGCGGTAGCTTCAATATCACTGTCGTATACTAAAGGTCCTCTCGGGTTCCTTCTAGTCATGACTAGAGGTACCTGGAAAGAAAAGAAAGAAAAAATTAGCAAAATTAAAAATAAAATAAATTGCTAAAAAATAAAAATAATGGCTAAAGTAATAAACATAGAGTTTTCTTAATATTTTAGTTCCCCGGCACGGCGCCAAAAACTTGATCGTTGAAATCATAGTTTTAAAATTTATAATGAATGTGATCGAACCTGGAAACTAACTCTGACAACGATTAAAGGCAAGTGTACCTATCGAACAGTAGTATAGCTTAGGCAAAACCTGATTATCGAACCCAAAGGAACCAAAAGTATTAATACTTTCTTTTTATTATTTAGCCTTAAAAATAAAGTGAAGTTTGTTTTAATCTAAATTAACGACAACTAGGCTAAGGACACTAAGACAAAAAGAACGAATTGGGAAATAACTTGAAGAAAACTCAATTGATCACGACGATACCCTTAGGAAGAATCCACCTAGGCTTCACTTATTATCTAACCTTGAATTACATGATTTATTTACTTAGCTTGATCCGTAGGACTCCCTAACCTATATTAAACCCTCTCTCGAGGCGAATAATGTCTAACCCTAGGTTAATTAGTGGAACTCTCGTTCTCTTATAATAACCCCCTAGAATAGCAGTAAATCAATCTGTGGATTCCCATATTAGGTTTCACCCTAATCCGGTAAAATCTCATAACCCTATCTCTAGGTGTTGATCAACTCCGCTTAATTACGCTAGATCTACTCTTAGGCAGGGTCTATTCCTCCTCCACCTAAGCACATCAGATTTGGATTAAGCATGCATAATTAAGAACAAACTAAGTATTTATCATAAAATTCAAAAATCAAATAACAAGATTCATCTAGGTTTCATCCCCTTCAGGTATCTGAGGGGTTTAGTTCATAACTAAGAAAGAAAACATCTCAAGAGAAAAGATAAAACAAAACATAAGAAATTCCTAAAACTCCCTGAAGGAATTGAATGAGAATTCCGCCGTCTTGAGTATAATTCTGGCTTCTTGGGATGGATCAACTGGCTATCTTCGAGCGATTCCCACAATTCTGACCTTTCCATCTTGGCTCCTTGGCCTAGCTCGCCTCCTCTTTAATGGTGGCACTTAGGGGATATATATATATAGGCTCTTTGCAATGCGATTCTTTCTCCCTAAGTATCCTTTTACAACTGAAATTACTCATTCTAACGATAGAGGCATGGCCATGTAGTACGCTCGTGTGGATCGACTTCAGGCCGTGTTCGGATTCTTTAATGAGGCACGGCCGTGTAAATCGGGGGAGAGGCCGTGCTCTAGGTGATCGGCGCGGCACGGCTGTGTGGGTTTTGGGCCAGGCTGTGTTGATTTCGTGCTAAGGCCCATTTTACTCCATTTTGGGCTCGTTTTACGTTATTTTCATCCTCGGGTGCTTTCCTGGGTATAAGACATGAAAAGAAAGTATTAAGAACACCTTTTTATATAAATCAAGGGATAAATCATCCAAAAATAAGCTAAATGCGGGGTTAAAATATGTTATGATTACGGTTTATCACTGTCCAAAACTGCTTTAGTGTAACATGTTAATTTCTATTTTGTCCCAAATTCTACAATTCATACAATTTAGTCCTTGCTCAATTAACCTCTCAATTGAACTAATTTTATCATTTAATACTTTTCTCTATCAGTTTAAACTACTTCGTAATATTTGAAAATCAGAACTTTAGTATTAGACCTTAATTCCAAACTCTTTCACAATTAGGTCCTAAAACCAATTTCCATCAATTTTACTTGATAAAATCATCATATATCAAAATTAAAGCTTCAATTCTATGTTTATTCATCATATGCTTCCAGCAATCCATAAAAACTTTAAAAATTATTCATAGATTCAAAAACTAATGACATAGTAAGTTGGACCCAATTGTAAAAGTCCAAAAACATAGAAATTTCAAAGAGAAAGTAAGAATTAAACTTACATGAAGCTAGAGTATGAAAACCAGCTTGAGCCCTCTTCCATGGCTATTTTTCAGCTGATGAAAATGAAGAGAAATGAAGAGAATTCTAGATATTCCAATTTGGTCCCATTTTTATTTAGCTAATTTTGGCAATTTTCTAATTTTGCCCTTATTTCACCCATTTCCTGATTTTTCTCAGCTATTGCCACCCAAAGTATCTCCTTTGGGCTTATTTACACTTTAGATCCTTCCTCATTTGACAATTAAGCTATTTAATCCTTCTAGTAACTTTTACACCTTTTTCAATTTAGTCCTTTTTATTTAATTAACCACCCAAACGTCAAAATTTTCTAACGAAATTTTAATACTACCTTATTAACATTCCGTAAATATTCATAAAAATATTTATGACTCAGTTTATAACATCAAGATCTCGATACCTCTTTTTCTCAATTTCTTGACCAAATAAATCTTTATAAAACACAATTTACTATTTCAAAAATATTTTAAAAGCTACATTTGGCTCGTAAATATTAAATAATATAGTCTACAAGTTTATTTTTTAGATTTGGTGGTCTCAAACCATTATTTTTAACATCACTGAAATTTGGGATATTACACACACCTTTAACCCAAGCCCTATTACAACCCTTTAAAAACCTTTTCATTTGTGTATCATCTCATTTTATAATGGTGGAGATTTGATTTTCATGCAAGTTTATGGGATTAACTTTTCATGTTTGACTTTTTAAGTGCTTATTTTGAACCTTAAACACCTTGAGTGATTTGAATGAATCTTTAGTGAGGATGCCAAGTCTTGTCAGCTTTATGAATCAGAGTTAATTATTTACGTAAGGGGAAACACCTACGTTTCCGTGCTATAAAAATTTATGACTTAGATTGTTTGAATCTTTAGGACTCTTTTAGTTAAATTATCAATGTATAAATTATTTATGAATTATGATGAAACATGATTGATGAGAATTACGAATTAAGGAAGTTAACTTTAATTGTGAGTTAAGGATTTTGCTTGAGGACAAGCAAATGCTTAAGTGTGGGGATATTTGATAAACCATAATTTACACATATTTTAATCCCATGCTTGGCTTAATTTTGGATGATTCTTCTTTGAATTTGATGAATTCGATGCTCCTAATCTCTTAATTTCATGTTTTATACTCAGGAGAGCTTAGGGAGTCGAAAGGAATGAGAAACGGGCCAAAAGGGGACAAAATGAGCCTACATCAGAAATCACATGGCCTGGACTATCGATCACGGGCAAATCACACGGCCGTGTGTGGCGAGAAAATTCGACCACGGCCGAGGGAGTCCACCACGGGCATGTCCCTTCCATCCCTAGGTTTAATTCTATTCGGAAAAGGCTACTTGAGGGGCCAAGAAAGGCATCTCGAAGCCTATATAAACACCCTAAGGGGCAACCTAAAAGAGGACGTCGAGCAGAGGCCAAGTAGAAGGCAGAAAATACTCCAAGACAGCCGTCGGGAGCAGCTTAAGAGAAGGATCTCCATCAAGATGGAGGATCTTCCATCAAGTTCTTTAGAAGTTTTTGGGTTTCTTTATGTTTTGTTGTTTTCCCCATTCTAATATGTTCCCCTCTATTAGTTCATCCCTAAATACCTAAGGGGATGAAACCTAAGACAGATCTTATTATTGTTTGATTTATAAGATAAATACTTGTTCGTATTCTTCATTGTGACTTCTTATTATTGTTTTGATAATTCAGGTTATTGATTCAATTCAAATGTGCTTATTCAGTGGAGCAGAAGTCCTTGTTTAAGAGAAGATCAACACAATTAAGGCGGAGTTGATTGCAACCCTAGAAATAGGGCGACGAAAATCTGCCGGATTAGAGTCAAACCTAATAAGGGAATCCATAGAACGAGTTAATGCGACAATAGGGGTTTTAATTAGAAAGAGATTTCAATTAATCAACCTAGACTCAGTTGTTTTTAGTCTTGAAAGAGATATTAACATAAATCGGGGATTTCTACGGATTAAGTCAAGTGAATAAATTGTATGAATCAAAAGTAATAAGTGAAGTCTAGGTGGATTCTCCCTTAGGTATTGCCTATCTCATATAAGTTGTCCAAAAGTATTTTCCCAATTCAGTCATTTAGTTAGTTAATTTTAGATTAAAAATAAATCCCTTTAATTATTAGGCTAGATAATAAAAAGATAGTTATTACTAGTAATTTTAGTTCTTGAGGATAAGATATTCCGGACTCACCAAAACTATACTACTGTTTGATATGTGTGCTTGCCTTTGTTGAAATAATAGTTAGTTTCGAACCCATCACTCTCAAATTGGAATTGAAACAGTTACCAAATCACTTAGAGTATGCATTCTTAGGAGATAATTCTACACTACCAGTAATTATTGCTTCAGACTTGGGACCCAATGAGAAAGATGAGCTACTACAAGTACTAAAGGAGCATAAAAGAGCCATAGCTTGGAAGATTTCTGACATTAAAGGGATCAGCTCGTGTGTGCAAACTCATAGACGATTAAATCCCAACATGAAGGATGTTATTAAAGCTGAGGTAATTAAACTTCTAGATGTTGGAGTTATTTATCCTATTTCTGACAGTACTTGGGTGAGTCCTATATAGGTTATTCCAAAGGACTGTTGTAGCCAACGAGAAGAATGAATTAGTTCCAACAAGAACAGTCACAGGTTGGAGAGTTTGCATTGACTATAGGAAGTTGAGCGATACCACTAGAAAAGACCACTTTCCCTTACCATTCATTGATCAGATGTTAGAAAGATTATCCGAGCATATGTACTATTGCTTCCTAGACGAACTCTTTGGCTACTTCCAAATTCCAATAGCTCTTGAGGATCAAGAAAAGACAACATTTACATGTCTATATGGTACATTTTCTTATCGTAGAATGCCTTTTGGATTATCTAATGCTCCTTCTGCTTTTCAACGCTGCATGCTAATAGTCTTTGATGAACTTGTGGAAGATATTATGGAGGTATTTATGGATGACTTCTCAGTATTCAGTAGTTCTTTCCACCTTTGCCTTAAAATTTTAAAACAAGTTCTAATGAGATGTGAAGAGATGAACCTTTTGCTTAATTGGGAAAAGTGTCACTTCATGGTTCGAGAAGGGATTGTGTTAGGTCACAAAATTTCTAGTAAGGGGATTGAGGTTGATAAAGCAAAAATTGAAACTATAAAAAAAATTACCTTCTCCTAGTTCAGTTAAGGCTATTAGAAGCTTTTTAGGACGTACTGGATTTTATAGAAGATTTATTAAAGATTTTTCTAAAACAGTTAAGCCTTTATCGAAACTACTAGAAAAAGATGTGTCTTTCAATTTTAATCAGGAATGTTTAGAAGCATTTAATACCCTCAAACATAAATTAATCAATGCTCTAATTATAATTGCACCTGATTAGAATTTTCCCTTTAAACAAATGTGTGATGCGAGTGATTTTGCAGTAGGTGCAATTATGGGACAGCGAAGAGACAAGTATTTTCAGTCGATTTATTACGCTAGAAAGACATTGACGGCCGCACAAGAAAATTACACCACCACAGAAAAAGAATTGCTAGCTATGGTTTTTGCATTTGATAAATTTAGACAGTATTTGATATTATCTAAAGTTGTCGTTTACACTGACCATTCAGCTCTTCGCTATCTCTTAACTAAATATGATGCAAAACCTCGACTCATAAGATGAATTCTACTTTTGCAGGAATTTGATTTGGAAATTTAGGATAAGAAAGGAGCTGAAAATCTTGCGATAGACCACCTTTCTAGGCTTGAGAATCCACATCTCAAAGAACTCGATGAGAGTGAGATAAATGACTCGTTTCTTGAGGAACAACTCCTAACTATATCCGAGTCTGAGGTACCTTGGTTTGCAGATATTGCGAATTACTTAGCTGCTAACATTCTACCAAAAGGGTTGACACATCATCAAAAGAAACTATTCTTTGCTGATGTGAAAAACTATTTTTGGGAGGATCCTTTTCTGTTTCATATATGTGCAAATCAAGTAATTCGGAGATATGTTACAAAGTCGGAAGCAAATAAAATCCTAGAACATTTCTATTCAAGACCTACAGGAGGACATTACAGTGGGACTAGGACAGCATATAAAACGCTCGAATCAGGTTTCTATTGGCCCACTCTGTTCAAAGATGCTAATAGGTATGTTACTTCGTGTGATAGATGTCAGAGAACAGGTAATATCTCTAAACATGATGAAATGCCTAAAACATATATGCCATCATGTGAAATATTTGACATATGGGGTATTAATTTTATGGGTCCATGCCCTAGCTCATTTGGGTATAAATACATCTTAGTAGCGGTTGATTATATGTTGAAATGGGTGGAAGCTCAAGCTTTACCTACTAATGATGCTAGAGTGGTAGTGAGATTTCTTAAGAAACTCTTCTCTCGATTTAGAACACCTATAGCAATTATTAGTGATAGGGGTACTCATTTTTGTAATGCTCAATTTGATAAAGTCCTAAAGAAATATGGAATGCACCATAGAACAGCTACCCCTTATCACCCTCAAACTAGTGGACAAGTTGAAGTAGCCAACCGAGAGCTTAAGCGTATTCTAGAGAAAATCATAGTATCAAATAGGAAAGATTGGGCTTTAAAAGTAGACGACGCTTTATGGGCCTATAGAACCGCTTTTAAAAATTCCATAGGAACATCTCTATATAGACTTGTTTACAGAAAAAGTTGTCATCTACCATTTGAATTAGAGCACAAAGCATTTTGGGCTATAAAATTCCTAAACTATAATCTTAAACTTGCAGGGGAGAAAAGATTGATGCAGTTGAACGAGCTTGATGAGTGGCGAGTGAATGCTTACGAGAACTCACGATTATACAAAAACGCAACAAAGCGACACCATGATGCTCGTTTCAAGTAGCCTGAGCAATTTGTAGTCGGAGATCTAGTTTTGCTATACAACTCAAAGCTCAAATTATTCCCTGGAAAGTTGAAATCAAGATGGTCAAGTCCATTCGTCATTCAAACCATCTTTCCCTACGGCACGATAGATGTAACTCACCCGACTTATGGCACATTCAAGGTAAACGGTTAACGACTTAAATTTTATAATAATGAGGATTTTAAAGATAATAGAGAGGAGCTTTAGCTCCGCAAACCACCGTAACTTAGCGAAAACAAGGTAAGTCGAGCTTAGACTCTAAACAAGCGCTTCTCGGGAGGCAACCCGAGCACTAACATGCATAAATTACTAATTATATGTGATGATATTTTCAAAATTAAATAATAAAAAAATGGTGTTTTAAAACCCACACGGCCTGGACACACGGGCGTATCCTTGGCCGTATGGATCATGGGACTTAGTTTTTAAATCTTAAATAAATCGACAGAGGGCTACACGCCTGGCAACATGGCCTGTCACCCACACGGGCGTGTCCTTGGCTATGTGGATCCTGGAGCTTAAAATTCCCAAAAAAAAAACGACAGAGACACAGCCTGAATATGGTTCACAAGGGCGTGCGACACGGCCATGTGGACCACATGACCTAGACACACGGGCGTATCCAAGGTTGTATGAAAACTGGAGCCTAATATTTCAAATTTTAAAATTTAAAACAAGTCAGGGGGCTCCACGAGCAATACACACGGCCATGTGTGAGGTTACATGGGCGTGTGTAATTTTACACGGGCATTGGAGAAGCGAAGGACATCATACACGGCCGTGTGAACCACATGGCCTGACACACGGACGTGTCTGGGGTCGTGTGAAGACTGAACTTAAGAATTTCGCTACAAACACGGGCCAAATATTTTTCACACGGGCGTGTGACACAGCCGTGTGGCCCAACACGGGCCATTACATGACCGTGTCAAACCCCCAACCCCTTCTTTCTTCTTTTTCCCAACACCCTCCAAACCCTAGCCCCCGCAACTCCTTCACCCTTTCCCACTTCCAGCCGCCGCACCGTCGACCCCCCATCTCTTCTTCTTTTCCCTTGCCTTTTCTTTTGCCTCTTCCCTTACACCGCAACCTTCTTCCTCTCTTCTCCTTCCCCCTTCCTTTTTCCTTTCCTTTACGCCGCCATACCCTCAACCCATTAAAATATCAAAATATTATCTCATTATCCTTCACAGTAATCTTTTATCGTTGTTGAATAATTTTAATTTTCTAATATCCAAGTAATGAAATCACTTAGATTTCTTTTAAAACTTTATGATAAGGTACATATTATCGTACAGACACCTTTTTCTCCTTGTCGGTGAATTGTTAGAAATAAAGAAGAATATAGAAGAAAGATTTGTAAGAGAAGAACCAGCACTGAGTAGGTGAAAGCACGAAGTGCCGGTGTTGAGGTTAAATATTGATAATTTCACTGATAATTTTCAAGGAATGTGTAGATTGAACTTTACAAATTGCTAGTTTGTGGCTGAATTTTCTTTTTGTGGGTTTCAAAGTTGTAGCTTTGCTGTTTAGATTTCACTTTTAATGTTTTGATATGAGATTTGGGTTTCCCGATTTTTGTTTGATTATTAGTTAAATCAAGTTACTTGTTTTTAAAGCAGTTTTTCATCTCAGTTTTGTTCATCTCGTTTAAATTTTAGTAATTTTTGAATGATTTAAGGGATAAAATAAGGGATTCTCTTGCAAAACTAAACAGACAAAACAAGAAATTAAATATTTAAATACATATTTAAAATTTCCATTTATTTTATTTTTAATTTAGAATAACTTTTTAATATTTATATTTTTATAATGTCACGCCACATCAGTAAGTAAAAGTGAGATATCACTCCATGTCAACAAAAAAAGTTGACCATTAGTTGACTAATGGTTTTCATTCAAACCACGCTTATTTAACAAAAATCGAAACGATAAAGTTGACATTGTGAAAAGAAAAAGATAAGGAGAACACTGTGAGAGGTAGTAAATGTCAAAGGCAAATATTGTTATTATGCCTATTTTATTTGCATAACTAGGATTAGATTGATTAAAATAATAAAAGCAAATTCTAAAATTGTCCAAAATATTTCATATTATGCTCGAAAAGTAAGATAACCTAAGGAAAATGTTACATTCACGAATATTGATATTGTTGAGAAATGGCCTCAAAGGAATGCTTGAAATCCAAGCATAGTAATTAATCACATTCTAGAGTCTTACATCACCACCGAGATTGTAAGATTTTGAAAACCAAATACCAAGTTAAAGTTATAGGTTTTATTTTCTTCATCGTAATGCAAAAAGTTGTATTGAATTTGAAAATTCTAGGTTTATTAACAATTGTGAAAATAGTGAAAGCTTTAGAAACCCCGTAAACTAAAAATGCAAAAAGGTTAGAATGCGAATTTCTTTCAAGATTGTTGTTCCTATAGTAATTGAACAATTTAAAAAAATTGAAGAATAATAAATGATTAACCAAACTCATCTTATGATAGAAAAATGACATATGAACCCACATTAAATAAAGCAAAAATTAACATGAAATAATATTTTTACAATATAGTTTTGAAGTGGTTTCAAGGAGGTAAGATTTTGATATTTTAATCTAAGCATCTTATAATTTAAGAATGTAAATCAATATTTAAAAAAAAAACTTTATATATTTAAACGCATTTAAATAAATAAAAAATTCCTGAAAAACCCTAACTAATTATATATATTATAGGTTATAAATAATTAATAAAATATAAAAAAATATTTTATTATTACACAAGGATTCAAAATTTTCAAATTCAATTTATATCCTAACTCTAAATATATAAAAAAAGAAATTAAATCTAAGTAGTTTATTTGTTTTCCCTTTTGAATTTTGAAAGAAGCGTCAATTAACCTTTTTCTTTGTTCTTTTCTTTTTGCTTTTCACTTGGAATTCTGCTTCTGCTGACACATTCTCATACAACAAACAAAGAAACATGGCCGAAGAAACTCCAGCCCAAGAATCCCGCGATTGCAGCAGCGGCGCGGACGGTGATCGACTCTGACTCACCTGCTGGTTTAGAGCCCTTCCCTTCTCAGCCAGCCAGCCAGCCATACCACCTCATGTAGCAGCTGAAAATGAAGATAAGGCACCGCGGCCTCTGAGTTGCAGCCGGAGTCGGATGGAGAAAAAAGAGACGGGAGCACCACCAGAACTAGTGCTCAAGAAGCTAGGAGGTGTTGTTGAAGAGAAAAAATCTTTCAAACAGGAATGCAATTATCTGATGTCGAAAAGGAAATTCAGAATCCAAGGGTGAATAAAACCCAGAACCCAATCCAACGAGCTATGAATACAATTATTTTGACTTATAATGCAATTTTTTTTATTTTCAAGCTCATCAACCCAAAACTACAATCGTATTTGCCACCAAAGATTGTTGAAACTCGAAACCGAATGTCAAAAACATGCAATTCTAATACTAAAACAACCAAAGGGTGGCTCGTATATTATATGGTTTTTGAAACTTTGGTCCCTCACTCCATGATGGAACATGGGTTGTATTTGCCACTAAAACATTGTTCTGAAAGTCAAAACCAAATGTCGGTAACTCTACAATATATCTACATGCATATAAGTTTTAATAAAACTATAATATTTTGCCCACAGTTGTTACGAATTCTTCTCAACAAAGAAAATCTTCAAGTCAAACGTGGGATATAGAATAAGACTTTTTATGGTAAAATTGCATGGAGAAGACTACGTAAGTCCATCGCCATCACCATCATCACCTACGCCACTACCAAGTCCCAAGAGCATACACACTTTCCCTTCGCTTATAATCCTCTTCTCGGCCTTCTTTTTGTGACAAAACTACTAGAATTTAAGCTAACTTGGAGATATTTGAATAATTAATTTCTAAGTGTGGGTTAAAATATTAATTTCAAGTTTCTTGTTTTGATTTGTAACACCAATAAATAGTGTGCTCGGCCTTAACCCAATTTCCATCAACAAGGCTTGCTTTAATTGCGGTTTGAATATGGGAAGTTCTAGGGTTATTGGTGCTACATTCTTGGTTCTGCTCCTTATGGATTTAGCTTTCGCTGCTAGGTCACTTAGTGGTGGTGGAGGAGGCGGAAGTGGTGGAGGTGGAGGTGGCAGAGGGGGTGGTGCCACAGGTTCTGGATATGGTTCAGGGTATGGTTCTGGGAGTGGTTCCGGATATGGTTCGGGAGCTGGTGGTCTTGGAGAAGGTGGAGGTGGAGGTGGGGGTGGGGGTGAAGGATCAGGGTATGGGTCAGGATCCGGATCGGGGTATGGGTCTGGTGGTGGGATAGGAAGTGGTGGAGGAGGTGGCGGTGGTAGCGGAGGTGGTGGCGACGGAGGTGGTGGCAGTGGAGAAGGGTCTGGATATGGGTCTAGATCGGGATACGAAAGTGGGTCTGGATCCGGATACGGGAGTGGAGTTGGTGGTGGCAACGGTGGAGGAGGAGGTGGCGACAGTGGCGGTGGTGGAGGTGATGGCAGTGGAGGAGGGTCGGGATATGGGTCCGGATCCGGATACGGATACGGAAGTGGGTCTGGATATGGAAGTGGAAGTGGTAGCAGTGAAGGAGGAGGCAGAGGCGGAGGTGGTGGCAGTGGAGGTGGAGGAGGTAGAGGTAGTGGTTCGGGCCAAGGATTAGGCTATGGAAGTGGTTCAGGTTATGGCTCCGGGTATGGTAGCGGTGGAGGGTGATTTCCCACATAGGTTCAAACTAAGGTTGAATTCTAGTTGCTACTTATCGTTGTGTAATCTTCAAAATAAAGTGCAGTGTTTGCCTACGAGCACCGCATGTAAATGTTTTAAAGACGTTCAAGTCTTTTGTAATCATATCTAAATATTTGTTATCCTAATATTTCAAATAAAATAAAACTTTTAGTTTTACAACTTGCATTGCTTTGGGTAACTTTTTAAATTCAATGCTTTAGCATCTTGACAAAAAAAAATTATTTTTAGTAGGAGATTAATTGATCTAGATTTTTAAATCAATGTATTTTTTGTGTATGTATGTGCATTTTCTCATGTCATATTTGTGCTTATATTATTTTACATTTATTAAAATTTGAGAAATTAATAATATTCCGCTATAAAGATTTTGGCATGTTTATGTATCCATGTCATGTATTCATTTTTTTTTACTCTCTTTGTCTCGTGTTTTTAGTGTATTTTAGTGTAATGTTCGTGTATTTGGTTTGTTTAAAGTCGCTTGTTGCAAAAGAAATAAAAATTACAATATAATAATCTCTTTTTCTCTTTATTTTTAGGGTAAACTATAGAACTAGTCACTCAACTATTAGCATGTTTCTGTTTTGGTCACCCAATTATGAAAATTTTCAATTTAGTCACTAACATTTCAGATCATTTCCATTTTGGTCACTCACATTTTATATTGATTTTGTTTTTGCCACAGCCCGTTAAATGATTAACGGAAGTGATATTGTGACTATTTTTCTAATTGGTATATAACATATTTAGTCATCAATACTTGCATATTCTATCAATTTGATCCTAATTCGAAATAATTCAATAAAGTTGACCATCCACATTTACAAATTCTATCAATTTGATCCCCAAGCACATATAATTATATATAATTATATTTAAGCACATATAATTAAATCTTGAGTCTCATATTCTGATGCGAATCCGGTCGCATCATGTTATGACACAACTTGACGCCACCGAGAATGGCATAAACGTGAGGGTTCCAAGTGCAAAATGAAATCTAATTTCAATTTGTTAATTTGTGTGCAAGTTTTAATTGACTGGATTTGGGGCGGAAACCATTGCTAGAATAATCGAACAATCTAAGATGTCCAGCTCAAGTGTCCCATGTAACTTGCTACGAGCTCAATTATCTAGTTCATAGCTCATCCTAGCTCATTGAGCTCAAATTCATTCGGTGTTATCTTGCGCATCAATTTGCTGGAACATTCAATTCGGTTTCAGCTCAATTTTAATTTTTATTTAATTTATGCGTTTTGAGCTAATAGTTGCTGGAATAAACTTCAAATAATATTTAGTTAATTTAGTTAAGTATTAAATGTGTGTTAAAATTAATTAATATGTCTAAGTAAATTCGGCATTAATGTGTCTAAGTAATTAAATGTGTTCTGAATCCTACATCCATTTAATTTATCTTAGATTCATTTAATTTGTCCTAGCTCAAACAGCTCATTAAAGTGTCTTAAGCTTAGGCAAAGTAATTGAGCTAATTATTATGTCTTAACCGAATTTATTTCATGTTATAGGTGTTCACACAAGCTGAATTCAGCTAGCTCAAGTGCATGGAACGACATTGAAGAGGAGCATGTATTTGGCTGGAGCATTAAGTGGAATTATTTGGCTGGAGCATGTATCGCACGGCCGTGTGGTGCTTCGTTCATTTCTCCCACACCCGTGTAGAGGTCGCCACGCCCATGTTGATAAATCAGTGTCGACCACGGTCGTATTGCATGACCGTGGCATTTTATCGCCGCCCATGGTTTGGGGATTTTTCATCCTAGGTTCGTATGATCTTTGCCACGCCAGTGTTCAAATCCGTGGTGTCCACACGGCCACGGCCACGCCCTTGTGTAAGGTCGTGTGGTAGGGAAACCTATGTTTCATTAATTTGGTTAGTTTGTAGTTAGGTGCTAAAAGTAAAAATAAAAATAAAAATATGAAAACTAATAGGGTTAGTGTTCAGGTTGCCTCCTGAGAAGCACTCGTTCAAAGTCTTAAGTTAGACTTACCTCTCATTCGCGTATTCATGGTCTAGGATCTGGCTCAGTTGTGTAGTTTCGTGGTGTTTCTTGTAAAGAAGGTTGAATTAAATGGTCATTAATAGAATTTATGCTTTCACCTTGATTACTCGATGTCCTAGCCGAGCCAAGAGCCTGAAGAGTGATCGTTTCGTTACCTACATGAAATGTGAGTTCACCTGTACCAACATCAATTTTAGTTCTAGCAGTTGCTAAAAATGGTCTTCCTAAAATTAAAGGAACATTGTTGTCCTCATCCATGTCTAAAACAACAAAGTCTACTGGGAATATGAATTTGTCAATTTTTACTAGTACATCTTCGATTATACCCCTAGGAATTCTAATAGTTTTATCAGCTAATTGAATGCTCATCCTAGTTTGTTTGGGTTTCCCGAGACCTAGCTGTTTAAACATTTTATAAGGCATAACATTGATGCTTGCCCCTAAATCAGCTAAAGCATTATTAACAGATAAACTACCAATTAAACATGGAATTGTAAAACTCCCTGGATCTTTTAATTTTTTGTGGTAGTTTATTTTGCAAAATTGCTGAGCACACTGCATTTAGCTCCACATACGATGTATCATCTAACCTTCGTTTGTTTGTCAAAATCTCTTTTAAAAATTTCCTTGAATCTGGCATCTGTAAAATAGCTTCAAGAAACGGTAAGTTAATATGTATTTTTTTTTTAGAAATTTAAGAAATTTACCAAATTGTTCATCTGCGTGGTCTTTCTTCATCGCATTGGGGTATGGCACACGAGGTTGATACTCTATAATTATCGGTATTGGTTTATCCTATCTTACCTCAACCTTACCTTCCTCTACCACATTTTCTTGCCTTAATTTTGGTTCATCTAACCCTTCACTATCGTGAGCAGTTATTGCTTGAAGTTGCTCCTTTGGGTTAGTTTCAGTGTTGCTTGGCAAGCTTCCTTGTGGTTGTTCAAAGAACTGCTTAGCAAGTTGCCCTAATTGGTTTTCAATCCCTTGAATCGATGCTTGTTGATTTTTGAGTGCCGACTCGATGTTTTTGAAATGGGTTTCTAACACCGCTATAAATTTTGTTAGCATCTCTTCAAGGTTCGGCTTTTTCTCTTGTAGGTAGGGTTGCTGTTGGAAGCTTGGAGGGGGTTGTTGTCTTTGATTTCCTTGGCCACCCCATAAAAAGTTGGGATGGTTCCTCCAACCTGGATTGTAAGTGTTACTATAAGGGTTATTTTGAGGTCTAGAATTGTTACCCACATAGTTCATCTATTCGCTTTCTATGCCAGGGTTGTAGGGTGGGTAGTCTGTATTGTTTATCCCTCCTCCATTTGTATCGCACTGCATAACTGGATGTACCTGCGAAGAACCACACAAACCATCAATTTTCTTACTTAAAAGTTCTACCTGATTTGATAGCATGGATACTGCGTCGAGGTTGAAAACAGTGGCGGCTTTTGTTGGCTTTGTCCTCATAACTTGCCACTTATAGTTATTCAGTGCCATCTCTTCTATAAACTCATAAGCCGCTTTAAGGGTCTTGTTATTCAGGGTTCCACCGGCGTCTAAATCAATCAACTGCCTAGTTGAGGGGTTCACACCATTGTAAAAGGTTTGAACCTGTAGCCACAAGGGTAACCCATGGTGAGGGCACATTCTTAATAAATCCTTGTATCTCTCCCATGCATCGTAAAGTGTTTCTAAATCCATCTGCACAAAAGAAGAGATATCATTCCTCAACTTAGCCGTTTTAGCCGGCGGAAAATATTTTAACAAAAATTTTTCGGTCATTTGCTCCCATGTAGTGATTGATCCTCGTGGTAACGAGTTCAACCACTGTTTAGCTTTGTTTCTCAATGAAAAGAGAAACAACCGAAGGCGAATGGCATCATAAAAAACGCCATTGATTTTGAAGGTATCGGATAATTCTAGGAAATTTGCTAAGTGATTGTTTGGATCCTCATCTCGCAAACCATCAAACTGAACAAATTGTTGAATCATCTATATAGTACTAGGTTTCAGTTCAAAATTATTTGTGGAATAGAAGGTCTAGTAATACTTGATTCAGTTCCTGTAAAATTAGGTTTAGCATAATCATACATAGTACAAGGAGCATGATTTTGGTTCACCGGGTTTGCGGCAACCACAGGAGGTAGCGGACTGTTATCATCCATCTCTTCGGTAGTGTTGGTATTGTCCTCTTACTCTTTTTCTATGTACTGTAGGCTTTGCCTTATTTCTCTACGACTTCTGCGAATGGTACCTTCTATATCACTGTAAAAAATCAAGGGTCTTGACGGGTTTCTTCTAGTCATAAACTAGAATTACCTGTCAGAAGCAAAGAAAAGAAAAAGTTAGTAAACTAAAATAAGAATGGCTGAAGTAATAAAAATTTAGCGTTCCTAATATCTTAGTCCCCGACAACGGCGCCAAAAACTTGATGGAGCTCGAAACTAAATATTATTTCGACAAAGGCAAGTGCACCTATCGAACAGTAGTATAGCTGTGGTGAGTCCAGAATATCGTATCCTCAAGGACCAAGAGTACTAGTATTAACTATCTTTTTATTATCTAGCCTAATAATTAAGGGAATGTGGTTTTAATCTAAAATTAACTAACAAATTTAATTAACTATGAAAGCGACAGAGAGCGAATTGGGGAAAATACTTTTTAGACAACTTATATGAGATAGACAATACCTAAGGAAGAATCCACATAGACTTCACTTATTACTCTTGATTCATGCAATTTATTCACTTGGCTTAATCCGTAGAAATCCTTAAATTATATTAATACCTCTTTTGAGGCTACTAGTAACTGACTCTAGGTTGATTAATTGAAATCTCTTTCTAATTAAAACCCCTATTGTAGTATTAATTTGATCTATGGATTCCCTTATTAGGTTTGACCCTAATCTGGCATATTTTCGTCGCCCCATATCTAGGGTTGCAATCAACTCCGCTTAATTATGTTGATCTACTCTTAAACAGGGACTTTTGCTCCACTAAATAAGCACATTCGACTTGAATCAATAACCTGAATTATCAAAACAAGAATAAGAATTCACAATTAAGAATAAGCACAAGTATTTATCTCATAAATCAAATAATAATAAGATCTGTCTTAGGTTTCATCCCCTCAGGTATTTGAGGGATTTAGTTCATACTAAAAGAGGGAAACATCATAAAAGAGGGAAAACAACAAAACATATGAAAACCCAAAAACTCCTAAAGAACCTGATGGGAGATCTTCAGTCTTGATGGAGATCCTTCTCCTAAGCTACTCTCAAAGGCTGTCTTGGAGTATTTTCTCCTTCTACTCGACGTCTATTCAACGTCCTATCGAACTCCCCTTTTTGGTTACCCTTTAGGGTGTTTATATAGGCTTCGAGATGCGTTTTTTGGCCCACAATTATCCTATTTTGAATAGAATTCATCCTAGGGTCGGCAAGGACACGTCCGTGTGACAGCCTGTGGTCGATAGCCTAGGCCGTGTTCAATCCGGCTAGCCACACACGGCCGTGTGGTCCGCCCGTGTGCGGTGGTCCAGCCGTGTAGGCCCATTTTGTCCCTTTTTGGCCCGTTTCTCGTTCTTTTTGACTCCCTAAGCTCTCCTGAGTATAAAACATGAAATTAAGAGATTAGGAGCATTGAATTCATCAAATTCAATAGAAACTCATCCAAAATTAAGCCAAGCATGGGGTTAAAATATGTGTAAATTATGGTTTATCAGCCCTAAATTTTAGATGAATTCCGTGGAATAGTGAAAGCGGAGTTGTGGATATAGCTAAGTGAAGTGCATGATTCTAAGCAACTATTAAGAAAATAAACACAACTATGAAAGAAGATTAAAGGATTACTCAATTAGGAACAATCATAAAAATTAAAATAGAGTTCAAAATATATTAGACAAGTCTTTAAAAGATAATAAGAAACATAAAATAAAAATAGAAATAAGATAAAACATGAAGACAAAATAAGCCCGTGTGGCTTGTTTTCAACCCGTGTTCGTCGAGGACAAAAATATAGTCCAGTCTTCACATGGCCTTGGACACGCTCGTGTGTCCAGGCCGTGTGCTTCACATGGCTGAGTCGCATGGCCATGTATACCATTCTTCGCTTCTCCCACGCCCATGTGGAATTCCACACGCCATCACACATGGCCGTGTTTATCGCCCGTGGAGCCCCCTGAATTGTTTTAAAATTTGAAATTTGAAAAATTAAGCTCCAGGATTCACACGGCCTAAGACATGCCCGTGTGCCTAGGCCGTGTGGGTGACACGACCATGTTGCCAAGCGGTGTAGCCCTCTGTCAATTTATTTAAAATTTAAAAACTAAGTCATAGGATCCACACGGCCAGGGACAAGCCCGTGTGTCCAGGCCGTATGGCGTTTAAAAACACCTCTTTTTTTTATTAATTTTAAAAATTTTCATAAAATATAATTAGTAGATTAGGCATGTTAATGCTCGGGTTGCCTCCCAAGAAGCGCTTATTTAGAGTCTAAGCTCGACTTACCTCATTTTCACTTAGTTACGGCGGTTCACGGAGTGGAAACTCCTCTTTTTCGCTATCAATTCTGTCAATATACGGTTTGAGTCGAGTAGTGTTTACCTTAAAAATGCCGAAGTTAGAATGAGCTACCTCGACTGTTCCGTATGGAAAGACATTGAGTACCGTGAAAGGAGTCGTTCCAGTTGTATTAAGCTCCGGTTGCTAGAATAATCGAACAATCCAAGATGTCCAGCTCAAGTGTTCCATGCAACATGCTACGAGCTCAATTATCTAGTTCATAGCTTATCCTAGCTCATTGAGCTCAAATTCATTCGATGTTATCTTGCGCATCAATTTGCTGGAACATTCAATTCGGTTTCAGCTCAATTTTAATTTTTATTTAATTTATGCGTTTTGAGCTAATAGTTGCTGGAATAAACTTCAAATAATATTTAGTTAATTTAGTTAAGTATTAAATGTGTGTTAAAATTAATTAATATGTCTAAGTAAATTCGGCATTAATGTGTCTAAGTAATTAAATATGTTCTGAATCCTACAGCCATTTAATTTGTCTTAGATTCATTTAATTTGTCCTAGCTCAAACAGCTCATTAAAGTGTCTTAAGCTTAGGCAAAGTAATTGAGCTAATTATTATGTCTTAACCGAATTTATTTCATGTTATAGGTGTTCACACAAGCTGAATTCAGCTAGCTCAAGTGCATGGAACGGCATTAAAGAGGAGCATGTATTTGGCTGGAGCATTAAGTGGAATTATTCAGCTGCTGTTTTGAGCTTCTCCAAGTGGCTATTCGAAGAGCTCAATGAACAAGGCTGTTCAAATGGAGTCCATTTAGCTGGTGGCTGATCAATTTCGTCCTTTCACACTTGGAGGCTGTTGGAGTTCAAGTATTCACACTATTTGGGTTGTCCATGCTCCAAAACTCCCATTAAAATGCTACTGCACATTTAGTTTCTCAAGGCAGGATTAACGGAGCTCATTTAAGCATTTGGCCGAACATAGACATGGCCAATCAGCTCCCAACTCTTCCAAATACATTCAGCTGACTTTCCTTTATTTAAGAGCTGTCCAATGGCGTTCTAAAGAGTTGAATATAGACATGAAATTTATTTGGTATAGACATGAAATTTATTTGGTTTTATTCTAGAATTTTCCAGCTCATTAAAGCTGAATTACTTGGCCATTAAGCTATGAATGTGCCTATTCAGCTAGCATGGTTTCTAGCTATAAATATTTAGCTAATTTGATGTAAGGGGGACTTTTGCCAGTTTGAATGAACATAGTGTTCTTTGTGAGGTTTCTTCCTCTCCAATTTCGTTCGAGTCTCACTTTGACTTATCTGCTCGTCAGTGGTGTCAACATGATTCTCTTTTGAACTTATCACCTAATCGGTGTGGCGTTCTGTAACACCCCTTACCCGTGTTCAATGCCAGAACAGGGTACGAGGCGTTACCGGATAATAACACTTGCAACTGAACTAATTCAAGGCATAAATTTTCATTTAAAATTTAAAACTTTTATCTTATATCATCAAGTCCTTAAAATGGGCCTACGAGGCCCAAAACATGCTTTGGGAGCGATTCGGGACTAAATCGAGAACTTTTAAAACTATTGGAACATTTAGAAAATTTCATTGTTTTGGAGAGTCACACGCCCGTGTGGGTAAGCCGTGTGGTTACACCCGCCCGTGTGGCCCAGGACATGCCCGTGTCCTCCACCCGTGTAATTCTCTGTTTATGACGTCATCATTCGTTTTGGATCACACAACCAAGTCACACACCCGCGTGCTAGACTGTGTCCTCCACACAGTTGAGACACACGACCGTGTCTCTGCCTGTATGGTCAAGAAGTTGGTTATTTTCCAAACCAATTTCTACCCTATTCTGCCCATACTTGAGTATAACTTGAATGACACATTTCACGACATATTAAAGCTACCAAAACATCCACCGCGCACAAACGTAACAAGTCATAGCATACAATTTACTCAACCATGGAATGCATCATCATGAGTTTATAGAATAACCAATTTATTGGCCACATCAAATGGCTTTATACAATAATGAACTCTGAATATCATGGGTCATTATTCTAGGACAACTCACAGTAACATATACACATGACCAAGTTCCTTATACATGCCATAACCTTAAGTATTAAATCATCGAAACCTAAATAGTAAGCTCAATAGTGTGATAGGTTCTTCGTCGGCTTCCAACCCGAGCTAACCTGAGTACAATATAAACACGGAAAACAACGGAGTAAGCTATAAAGCTTAGTAAGTACGTATGTAAATAATAAACAATTGATTGCCATACTTTTAATAATCCTCATTATAAGCTCTCAAGATAATACTATTATTATTGCATAAAATTTCAAAATTCATTTATGTTCATCTTGAGTTGTTTACTCAAGTTACAGTCACTAAATTATTTTTATCAGGAGCTATGAAACTCCAAATTAAGATCCGCTATTTTTTTCTAAAACTAGACTCACATATCTTCTTACCATAAAATTTCCAGAATTTTTGATTTAGCCAATCAGTACAGTTTATTCTTTAAAGTCTCCCCTATTTCGCTGTCTGACAGTTCCGACCCCTCTTCACTAAAAACTAATTATCTTGTTGTACAGAACTCGAATGATATTCCTGTTTGTTTCTCTTGAAAATAGACTCATTAATAATTTCAAGAATATAAATTTTATCCCATGATTATTTTTTTTACAATTTTTAATGAATTTACCAAGTCAGAAAAAGGGATTCCAAAATCATTCTAACCCTGTCTCACTAAAATCCAATTATCTTCCCATATGAAATTCTTTTGCTTATTCTGTTTCTTTTATGTAGAAATAGACTCAATAAGCTTTAATTTCATATCTCATTAAACCTCAAAATTGATTTCCACCATTTTTGGTGATTTTTTAAAGTTACACAACTACTGCTGTCCAAAACTGTTTTATTTCAAATTTCACTCTTTCATGAAACATCATAACAATATGCTCACATTCAATAACATAATTTGATTAGCATGAATAATACAAAACTTTATCACTTCACTTATTCATTTTAATCCTCACCAAAATTAATCACATATCGAATTCATTGCTCACATGAAATTCCACTTAGCCAAATTTTCCCGATGAACACTTCGGAGTGATTACGGATACACGGTGGTTTCGCACATAGCCTCACCCATAATAACAGATACACGTTGGTATCGCACACAACCCACCAATAATAACAGATTCACGGTGGTATCGCACACAACCCACCGATAATAATAGATGCTATCCGGTGCACATAATAGCCTGCACTTAGTACTACACATGTGACCATAGCTATTTTATTCCACAATCTCACATAGAACCATATCTTGATGCCATAGTCTAACTATGGTCTCACACGATTTCACTTAGTCACACTTTGCCATGACTTATTCATGGTCTTTTCCGTCAATTCATCTTTTAGTACCGAACGAAAGTGTTCAACTTTACATTCGCTAGTCTCGAACATCAGATTTTCATTGTACAACAAATAATATAATTAAATTCACAAATTATTCATCAATTTATCAAATAAACATTTATGATTAACATACGAACTTACCTCGGTGTGAAACGACGAAATAAGTCAATTACTCGATTATCTTGCTTTTCCCCTGATCTAATTCCAAATCTCATCTTCCTTGATCTATAACAACACATTTAATTTATTTATTCATCATGCTATTCAAATTAGCGCAATTTCACATTTTTAGTAAAATTACATTTTTTACCCCTAAACTTTATCATATTTACACTTTTGCCCCTAGGCTTGTTAAATGAAATGTGTTCAATTTCTTTACTACCCATGCATAGCCAAGCCTTTTTCATGCTTATAGCAGCCCACATTTTTCATTATTTCACACCTTTACCACCTATTTTACAACTTTTACAAAATGGTCCATTTTAGGTGTTTTCATGAAAATCACTTAACAAAAGTTGTTTATTTAACAACCAAGATTCATTTTCTTCCATAAAATGCAGCAAATAACATGAATATTCTTATGGCAAAACCCTAGGCTTTCAACCATTTTGCAAAATAGTCCCTTCATTAGCTAGATTAAGCTACAAGGTTTCCAAAAATACAAAAATCATCAAAAATGACCATCAAAATCACTTACTTGTGAGAGTTAGAAGTTGCTGAAATTTTCAAGTTTCCATGGCCATTTCCTTGGGTAAGAATCGGTGGAGAAATAAAAAAAAGATGGTAGTTTTTGCTATTTTGTCTTATTACAACTATTAACTTATTTACCAATTTAACCTTTTAATATCTTCACCAAATCCACCTACTACATGTCCATCTTTGTCTCCTCACTTTTCTATTGGTATAATTACCATGCAAGTGCTCATACTTTCAATTCTATAGCTATTTAGTGCCTTTATCAATTAGACCTCAAGTTTTGCACCTTAAGTGATTTAGTCCTTTTTATCAAATTGAGCACTCAAACGAGGAAATTTCTTTATGAAAATTTCACACAACTTTAGTATCATAATGTAGGCATCAAAATAATAATAAAATAAATTTTTTGATGTCAAATTTGTGGTCTCGCAACCACTGTTTCGACTAGGCCCAAAATCAAGATGTTACATGTTCAACCCTATCCTTATACCTTTGGTTCTTACCTTGCTAGGTAACGGGTCAAGGTCCCTTTCCTTCATCGCCCTTTCCACCTTAAGCCATATAAGTCCCGGGTCACACTCTTCATAGTGTTGGATCGTTCTTGACGCTGAAGTCTGAATTTCCATTCCACCTATCCATCAAATTATCTATATCATTTTTCTTATTAAACCGAACTTATTCTTATCATACCTAACCTATTTTGAACCTATTTCCATCAATTCCTTCATATTTAGCCGACTACAAGCAACTTCAAGTTTTGGAACGATACTTTCTCGTCGACGATCAAGCAACTAAGACGACTCGACTCACATCACCGAGTCGGTTCGCATCATATTTAGTGTAGATATCTTTTTCTCCTTGTCGGTAGATTATTAGATGCAACGAAGAAGATAGAACAAAGATTTATGAGAGAAAAACTAAAACTGAGTGAAGGAAAGTAAGAAGTGCAGATATTGAACTGAAATATTGATAATTTCACTTATAATTTTTAAGAAAAGCGTAGATTGATCTTTAGAAATTTCCAATTTGTGGCAGATTTTTGTTTTCATGGGTTTCAAAGTTGATTTGGATTTCTCTTTGATTTGTAGTTTATGTTTGATTTATTAATTAAATCAAGTTAATTGTTATTAATGCAATTTTTCATTTGTATTTTGTTCATCTTATTTGACTTTTAGTAATTTTTAAATGATTTAAAAGATAAAACAACAGATTTTGTGAAAAGATTCAAGGGGATAAAACAAGTAATTAAATTTTTAAATTTTCAATGATTTTTATTTTTAAAAAAAACTATCACAATTTTTTAAAATTTTCACTTTCCTATTTTTTAATTTGGATATTTTTAATATTTATATTTTTATAATGCCACATTAGAAATGAAGTGTCACGGTATTGATAACTCTCATATTTAAAGTTATGTTAGTGTAGTTTTTAGATAATGATATGATACAATCTTAAAGTGTCATATTCAGTATTTTAATAACCGAACCGATGGCTAAATAGGTTAGACTAACAATCCTCGATTCAACCAGTTTGATTGGTTCAACCGTCGGACCAACAATAATTAAATAATTAAAAATCTATAAAAAAAAGTAATATATATATATATGAAATCAATTTTACTTTAACTTTTTAGATTTTTTATAATTTTATAATTATTTATTTAATTATTGTTGATCCGACGATCGAACCGGTTGAATCGAGAACTGATGGTCTAACATGTTTAACCATCAATTCGGTTATTAAAACATTTAATATGACACTCTGATATTATACCACATCATCATCTAAAATATTTTTTTTTCAAGTGAAGATGTAGCACAATCTTAAAAAAAAAAAATTGTTTAAAAATTTTAAAGCATATTCTAGTGTAATATTTGTGTATTTGGTTTGTTTAAAAACGCTTTTCGCAGAAAATAAATTCAAGATAATAATCTATTCATCTCTTTATTTTTAGGGTAAACTATAGAACTAGTCATTCAACTATTAGTGTGTTTCTGTTTTGGTCTCCAAATTATGAAAATTTTCAATTTAGTCACTAACAGTTTAGTCACATTATCAAATTTTTAGACTTTTCAAGTTCAAGGATGAAAATGGACTTAATTGTTAAGTTCAAGTGCTAATGTGAAACAAAAAAAGTACATGTACCAAAGTAGACCTAGTTGTCAAGTTTAGAGGTCAATATAAGCCTACTTGCCAAGTTCAAGGAACCAAAGTTATATTATCCCCTTTTTTTTTTTCACGGTCATTATCAGAATGGGCTTAAATTAATAACAATTTTCAAGTTCAGAGGTTAAACTGGATAAAAAAAGTTTAAAGGCCAATGTGGACTTACTTGTTAAGTTTAGGGACCGATAATTATATTATCATCTTTTTTTTTTTTTTTTTTTTTTTGCTATTCTTACATTTTGAGGGTTAAAATGAAAAATAAAAGAATTATATTAAAAAATCAAAAAAGAAAAGGCCAAATCAGAAAAACCCATAGCTATGGAAACTTGATATAATTTTTAATTAAATAACGAATTGATATAATTTGATTTAAGAAAGAAAAGTTTATGATATTTAGATTTTGAAAATTTTAAGTTTTAAAATGGATTTTAAATCCAAAATTTATCTCGAATTTGAGCGTAAATTTATTTAAATTTAAAAATCCGAATCTAAATCTTGAATTCCAAACAGGCATAAAAATACTTGTGAAGACTATAATTTAATGATGAGTATGGTAGACTTAGGAAGATTAAAATAAAAATCAGAAGTAAAGTGAGTGGGAAAGGTTTGAGATTATGATTAGATACAATATGTTGGATGAAAATCTCAAACCCTCTATCTTTCTCCTCTTTGCTCAGGTGTCAGCCCTCCTTGCCCACAATTAGGACAACTTTTCAGCCCAAATCCTTGGCAATCAAAGCATCTGAAACAATTAATTTTCTTTTATAAGAATCAAATTTATCTCTATATACATGTATTCTTAAATCATATATATATATATATATATATAACTCACTTCCATCTCTCGAAGATGTTGCCATTCTTTTTGTTTTTTCCTGTTCCCTGTAAACCCAATAAAATTGATATGAATTAGCTAAAAGAATACTTGATTTTCTTGTAACATTTTTTCTTGAGTCTAAGAAAGTACCACACCTTACATCCAGGACACTCTATAGCTCCTTTGCCTCCACATTTCTGGCATCTTTTCAAGATCTGAAATATGTATATATAGTGTGAATGATTTTATAGTGTGAATGATTTCAATGTATACTAATAAATCATATATTACATGATCTTATATTCAGTAAATGAGCTTATCAATTAGAAGAGGAGAAAGAGAGTTTAATTACCGAGTTTAAGGGACCAGATTTTGCAGCAAAGACAGGGAAAGCTCTGGGTTTAATTAGCTGCTTATTTCCATTAATTAGCATCCCAGGAGTGTATTGAGGAAGATGAGGTAAAGCTGAGAGATTTGCCATTGTGAGATGAGAGTGGAATCAAGTGCTGAACCTACGAACTTGTAAACAAATAAAGAAAGTAGCGCCACAAAATATTTATTTTTAATTGAGGCTGAAGAGAACTGGATAAAGGATGCCATCACTTATTATATGTGAAGGCTACTTGGCTTGTCTACCCTACATTGTATCTCCCTCTCTCTATCACTCAAATCCATTGCAGCCTAAACCATATTTCTTTTTGGTTGGTATCTTTTTTTTTTCTAATTTAGTATTTAAAATTAACCATTAAATTTATTTTGATTCTTAAATTTGAAAATAGTATATAAGTTCGATAATATAATATTTTGAGATTATATCATGACATCACTTAAAAATAACAGACTTAATGATAAATAAATCAAAATAGACTTTTGCACTTTTCTAATTTGAAGGACCAAAATAAAATAATTAGTAGATTCATGTACTAAAATAGACTAAAAAACCAAATTACCAAAATAAATCTAATTGCAGTCAAAATTTGCATTAACCCTTTATTTTTCAAAACCTTCATCGTATATATGGGTTAAAATACCTCTTCAGTCCCTCTAAATTTTAATATTGAGTAAATTTGTTCTTTTCAAAAAAATCAGAGCAGTTTAATCATTATTGATTTCAAAATTGAGTAACTAAGGACAATTAATCACATTATTAATATTTTTCATCAAATTTACATAAATTTGACCAGTATAATAACAAATTTAGCTCTCATATTTTACACATTCTATCAATTTGGTCATGATTTAACAAATTTAGCCCACAATACTTCTATAAATGTATAGATATTGAGGCTAAATTTGTTGATTTTTTTAGAATCAAGATCAAATTAACAAAATATGTAAAGATTGAAGGCTAAATTTACTATTATACCAATAAAAACTATACACAATTTATGAAAGACATTAATGCCATAATTAATTATCCTCAATTGCTCACTTTCAAAATTGAAAGGGATTAAATTATTCCATTTTTTTCTGTAGGGACGAATTTGCTCAATTTAAAAATTGGGAGTGATTCTTTTTACTGGTATGCTTTATTAGGGACCAGAAAACTTGGGCTGTTTTGAGCTTCTAGTTCACATCAGAAAACAAAAGCCCAGCAAGTTCCGTCTTTTTTATAGTTTTGGAATGAATTAAAGTGAAGCAAAAGCCCGATTAGTGAACCCAAAGCTCACTTTTTGGCAGAACAGAGAGGTCTGGTTTGCTTTTTTTTCTATCCTGCACTTTGCAGTGCAGCGGCCCCTGAAGTCGAAAGGGACGATCCAAGGAAATGGAAGACATAGAAGATTTGTTGGTCGGCAGCGGCGGAGCTCCTCCTGGGTTTAGGTTACCTTTTAATGCGGTTGGAGTTAATCCCAGGAAAAAGAACAAAGCCAAACCCAGCAAGGTTTCTCAAATGAGTGATCCTCCCAAAATCCCTGGCACTCAGGTCCTTCTTACTTCCTAATATAATTATATTTATCATTTATCAATTTGTAAATAGTTATTCATTCTTTTTCTTTTTCAATTTCTTTGTTGCAGACTATTTATGTCAAGACTTTTGGATGCTCACATAACCAGGCAAGTTTTCCTTTTATTTTATTATTATTATTTTTTTTTTAATTTGTAATGTTTTAGGAAATAGCTTAGTGGGTGGTTTTGAGCTTAAAAGAAGACCCAAAAACTGTGGTTTACTCAATGAACTGCGTTTTTGTCTTGTTGTATATATCTGAATACTAACTTCTTTTTAGCTCTTTCTTTTTGTTCCCTCAAATACTTAGATTCACCAAGAGTTTGTGTCTTACATGCTTATCCATAAGATATGATTGAAATTCATGGATGTTAAATAGTTGCACCCTGCCTTGAGCTCTTATGTCTTGTGAATTTGAGTTTATTACTTTATTTTCTATAATAATGTGGTATGAAGGTTGATCCTCCAATTATATGAAGAAACTTAGAAAAATAAAAGAGCATACCTATGTACATACTTGTATCCAATACTTGAGTACATACTTGTATCCAATACTTGTTCTAGAGTCCAACACTTGTCAACCTATATTCGAATATCAGGTTGATCTTCCAATTATGTGATAAAACTTACCCGTATGTGGCACTCATTCCCTAGTCCTGGTAACATAGGTTAACACTTGAAAGTCATTGAAGATGAGAAAACCTTATATCTAACCAAAAATTGCTTTTGTAATATATCGTGTTATCTATACTAATTTAAAATCTTTTAATATTAAAGATACTAGTTGTATTGATTACATGTCAAACCTGATCTTGTAATTGCATCTCACTCATGTTCATACATCTTTCCAAGTCTAGAATTCAATTTGATTTTTGCTTTTAGTTTATCTGATACTTTGACATCTTGTCAGAGTGACAGTGAATATATGGCTGGTCAGCTTTCAGCATTTGGCTACGCAATATCTGACAATCCTGAGGAGGGAGACCTTTGGCTAATAAATACGTAAGGCTTGCACCATTGAATTAATTTAATTTGTTATTATCTTTTTCTTGATTGTCATTACCTTGTTCTCTTTAATGTTCTTTTAGTACTGGAGATAAGTACATTTATACCATGGTTTTAACAATTATGAAATAATCAAAACATCGGATTCTCACAACCTCAGTAATATTCCTCTATTATCTGTTTCATAAGGATTTGAATGGATGTATTACTTTACTATGTGAAAAATCAATATACCCAAATAACAGTAGCTTTAAATAAGGTCATATAATCCCAAATTTGCTGAGGTTTTCATAGATCTTAATTTTTGAAAAGTTCTTCAACTTGCTTGGGTCATTCATGGTGGAGGGAAAGATTGATGAATTCTGGTTGCTATTGGTTGTGGATAATAAACTCACTGTTGCTTTTTATGTCTGCCCATGAAGTTCAACTTCATTATTGGCTCAACTTTTCTACATTGGTTTTTTAATTATCATAAATTATTGGAATATCAAGATTATAGCAGAAGCTGCATTTCTTGAAGAGTTAAACATGAAATCTTGTTGTGTATTAACTTCTGATTAGTGTGATGATTATAAGATGCATGAACTAGTCTGACACTAAATAAACAGCAGGCATCACAGAATGAGAGACATCTGCGTCCTGCAGACGAGCCTTTGAACTTTTTTCATTTCCTAGGATAGCCGCTTACCTTTTATCATGTATTGAGGCATAAATATTTGTCTTGTCATCCTCTACCTTTTATTATTTTATTCATTCTGCAGCACATGACTGCTGATTAATAATGGTTTCATTAAGATATGTTATATGTGCTGCTGTTATTATGTCTATTATCCTCAGAGGCATCAGAATGACCGTATAAGAATTACACATTTGTCTTAAAAAGAAATTTTGGTAACTTCTAAGAGCTGTCTCACCTCTTTTTCCACTCCACTATATTCTCTTTTTTTTTAGCATTTGTCTAAACACACTTTCTTTGACACACTATATTCCCTTCAAACACTATTTTTGGTATCAATGCTTATATGTTTTAATAATTTTATCATTTTTTGGTTTGTTTTGCAGATGCACAGTGAAAAACCCAAGTCAGTCAGCAATGAACACGTTAATAACAAAATGTAAAAGTGCGAAAAAGCCACTGGTGGTTGCTGGGTGTGTTCCTCAAGGAAGCCGAGATCTGAAAGAGCTAGAAGGGGTTAGTATAGTTGGAGTCCAGCAAATTGACCGTGTTGTTGAAGTTGTAGAGGAGACCCTGAAAGGGCATGAGGTGCGGCTCTTGAACCGCAAGACTTTGCCAGCGCTGGACCTTCCTAAGGTTTGAACTGTTAATTATTGCTACTTCAATTACTTAAATGGATTTATGACTATCCTAGTTGTATTGGACATATTTCTAAAGCACTGACTAGAGTCTAAAACCTCCTACCTAGATAGGTGAAACAAATAAATCTATAAATTTATTTATCAGAAAAATACAATTACAACAAAAAAGTTTGCGTGGGAGAGATTGCAATAGGGAAGAGAGGTGAATCGAATAGGTGATATTGAAAGAAGCAACTGAAATAAGCTGCATTATTTCTAGTACCAACGTGTTCTTTAGCTTTGACAATGTTCAAGTGGAAATGATGTTTAATGGCTGATAGTTGGCTTTTGAATGTTGGTACCAAATTCATTGTTAAAAGTTCCAGACTTTTCCCTTAATTAAAACTGTGGATAATTTCAAAATAGCATACAGATGATAACTTTTTACTCTTAAAGATTAATTTAACTCAAATTTGTTTAATCTTATATCAGGTCAGAAAGAACAAGTTTGTTGAGATTCTTCCGATTAATGTTGGTTGTTTAGGTGCTTGCACTTATTGCAAGACCAAGCATGCTCGTGGTCACTTAGGGAGCTACACTGTTGACAGTCTTGTAAGTAATGTATAGCTCAAGTACTACACTTTATTTTTGGTTGTGTCTTTACTAACCTCTCCGAAATGCAGGTTGAGCGTGTCAAAACCGTTATAGCTGATGGGGTCAGGGAGATATGGTTGAGCAGTGAAGATACTGGAGCATATGGTATTTTAGTTTTTGTGTCTGCCCATGATGCCTAGGAAACTTTAGATTTAAGAGTTTTGTTCCTGCAGCGTCTATAGTTGAAAATGTTGTTCAAGTTTTCAAATACAAGCATACATGCATATATTTGTAAAGATTAATAGTTGCATACATACATACATACACACATATATATGAACATGTACGGAGAGTGTTCTTATAGGTCATGCAATCTTGTAGGTCGTGACATTGGGGTTAACCTACCAATTTTGTTGAATGCCATTGTTGCGGAACTTCCTCCTGATGGAAGCACAATGCTACGAATTGGGATGACCAATCCTCCTTTTATCTTGGAGCATCTGAAAGAGATAGCAGCAGTTTTATGTCATCCTTGTGTATATTCCTTTCTTCACGTTCCGGTTCAATCTGGGAGTGATGCTGTCTTGACTGTAAGTCCAAAATTTGGTCATATAATGTCTCTTTATCTTGGCTAATGGCTTCAAGTTATTTAGTAACTAAAACAAAAAAATAAAAAATTGTAATTAATGCAGATAAGTGTCCTTAAATTTATGGTAAATGATAATTGTCTTACTAAGTAATTTTTTATTGTTTTAGGCTATGAATCGGGAATATAATGTGAGTGAGTTTAGGACTGTGGTAGATACCTTGACTGAACTTGTGCCGGGGATGCAGATTGCAACTGATATAATATGTGGATTTCCTGGTTAGTAGTTGTCTCTTTTCTCTGCCATCATTGATTTATATATATTGAAAAGCATATGTAGGGGCCTTTGTGGTGCTTTATTCTCTTAGTTTGCACCATAGGGCACTTCTATTTCCATTTTATATATCTAGCTTAATTCCAAATATGATCTCGATCAAATAAGGTAAAGAACTGATTATGGAAACCAAGGTTTAAAAAAATTAGATTGGAGATCATATGTTTATTACCTCAGTCAACTGGTTGGACTTTGTTCACTTTTAAAAAATTAAATATTTAAAAATTATTTTAATGCTAAATAAATATTAGATGCAGTAAATATTAATAAAATTATGTATTTGGCTTAATGATATGGTCTTGAATATACTTTTTGGGAGGTTATAGGTTTAAATCTAACTAATTACCGAGAAAAAAAAAAAAGAACAAAAAATATATACTAAACCGGTTCATTGATCTATATATTATATTGACTGGGATGGTCTACTGGTTTCTGGTTCAACCAGTCAGCTAGATCTGATTTTTCAATCAATGAGTGAAAACATTTTCTAGTTTTATGGAACGTTGAGGGCTAGTTGAGGGCTAGTTTAGTATTGCTTTTAGAAAGTGCTTTTGAAAATTTTGATTTAAGATTTAAATGTTGATGTTGTTGTCAAAAAGTGCTTTTGAGAAATAAAATCTCAATTTTAGACCTAATGTTATAAAGTAAAAAAATATGCATTTAAAAGATGTTTAAATTTGTTAATGTTATTATATCTCAGTAAAAAATATAAAAAAATAATTTATTAAAGCTCATTATTAATATTTTAATATATGAATATAAATTTTAAATATTTTTAAGCAATTAACATTTAATTATTTTTAAAATTTAATTTGAATATATAAATTATTTTTAAATATTAAAATATAATCATTTCAAATTCAATTCAAATATAGATTTATATATTGAAATAAATTTCAATAAGGAAATAATTTTATACCCAATATAAATATTACATAAAATTTATTGGATTATAAATAAGGGTTAAAATAGTCATTTGACTCCAAAAGTGCTTTTTCCAAATGCAAAAGCTAGAAATTACAGCTTTTGCGTTTAGATTCAAAAGTACTTTTCAAAAGCTATCTATTTAGCATTGCTTATAGCTCCACCCTAAAAGCACTTTGAAAAGCAATGAAAAACAAAGCCTAAATAAATTAAAATTAGGTTTCCCTGTTTTCTAGAGAATTAGGAAAAAAAGTTTTGCAACTATTGATATGCCCATACCTAGAATAAAGGTGGAAGGTAAATATATAATTGTTTTTGAACATAAGCCGGCTCAAAACATCTCTCTTCAGTTCGGAAAGAATTGCAGTTTTCTACTGATGGGAATTCTTCTGGTTACACTCTTGGCCCTGGGGTTGTATGACTGCTCACATCAGAAACCCTGGCCTGCTTTGGGTTTGGCTGAGCCAGGATTTTAGCACAAGTTCAGAACCAGGCCTACATAAGCTATTAGTTTATTGAACAACAAATGTTATTTGATTGGTTTCAATTTTCAAAAATCAAAATGATTTTATTTTAATATAAAATAATTTATTTTATGAGAACTCCAAGCTAGTGGTGCCCATGGCCTAGACTTCAATGTGGCACAAACCTTGTAGAGCTATTCTTGGCCAACACATGTACCTGAAGTTTTATTGTTAAAATGATACAAAATCATATTATATTAATAGTTAAATTTAAATATATATTTAAATTAAATTATGTATTTAATAAAATAGTCGCTTGAGCTCTGGCTTGCGCTTTAACATCTTACCTGAAAGATGTTGAAGCTTGTGGCCCGGGCAGGCAGCTAGCCCAAGAACTGATCTACTCCATTCCTATGGGCTTAGGGAAGCTTTTCAACACCGAAGCCCAAATTGGCTACAAAGCCTCTCGAATCGGGCCTATGGAGAAACTTCTATCCCATCACAAATATTTTGAGTATCTTATCAGAACATTTACTCTTAAATAATCTGCTTAAGGACTTAGTTCAATGGTTTTTCATTTAATTATAATAATTTTTGGTCATTTCAGGTGAAACTGATGAAGATTTTTCTCAAACAGTAAACCTTATTAAAGAATACAAGTTCTCTCAAGTTCATATATCACAGTTCTATCCTAGACCTGGTATGGTGTTGGTTATTGTTCCAGTTTCTTTACTATAATTTTCTTCTTCTTTTTTCTTCCCTCTGACTTTATTTTACTAAAAACTTAAAATCTTTCTTTCATTTAACAATTATTAATCTGAGGTCACTTGCAAGGCATATTCTGTCATGTTACATTGGAGCTCATAAATTCCTTGATATTCATACATAATTACTTATGCATATGCACTGGTATTCTTGTAGCAATCATTAGCCTATGTTTCAATGTCAAAGGCAGCTTCTTTTGTTTACTAGAAAATTTAGACAAACAAATCCTTAATGAGTAATTTAAAATTAGAAAAAATTTACTTCAGTGGTTTTTATTCCTTCTAGCAGCTACAAGGATGGAGGGTGTAAAATACAGATTTTCAGGGCTTGTTTAGTTCTGTAAATGTTTCCCAATCTCCATGTCAGCTTTTGATTTTCTTGATTTTTGTTAAGTGGTGTTACCCCCATATATTAAGTATTAGGTTTCCTTTTGTCTCATATTAAAGTTGGCCCGTTGACCTATTATCAATTGGTTTTAGGTGGGATGCAAAGCATGGTATGAAATCTTTGATTTTGTCATGTTATTCTACCTACCTGACCCCATGGGAGGTTGATGACCCCTGGTGAGATTGTTCATCTGTAGGCCCTGTGAGCTAGACATTAGGGGAGCGTTAAGTAGTGCTATCCTCCATCTGTTAAATATTAAGTTTCCCGTGTTATATTAAAGTTTGGCCCCTCCACCTATTACCAATTGGTTTTAATTCAGATGTTTAACCACTCCTCTTGCACAGGACCACAACCATCAGTACATTTTATTTCAATCTATTTTCTGTGAGCAGTGCAAAAGAAAAACCATAAATTGAGGAGGCAGCGTGCCTTTAGTAAGAAAATGCAACATATAAAACTATAAAGGTTAATTTTATAAAAAGTTACCTAGAAATCACCCTGAGCAAAGTCAATATAAGCCCCTAAAGTTGAAGGAACAAGAATTTTAGATTTAGCATTGTGTACATCATTTTGCTAGCATTTGCCTTTTGTGAGATGTAGATGATAGATAATCCAAAATTCCAAATGCTAGGAATAAAAATTATGTAGTACAAACCGATATAAGGTTAATAAATGAAGCTCCAACTGCCTAATTAGCCAATTAACATTGATAGTTGACTTATTGGAGAGAGTGATAATTTTTGTAGTCTAGAGCTAAACAAATTATTAGCCCTTATCTGGTTATGCTAATGAGATTTTGCTAATTCATTCAGAAGATTATGTAGTATTTGATTCTGATAAATCCATGTTTGAAATGGTATTAGATTCTAGATTTGCGGCTGTAATCATATGTATGAACTCCAAAAAGTTGAGATATTAAAACATCACTTGACTTTATAATTCAAAAGTTCCATCTGTTAAACAAACTATGCTTGATAGCTTACTTGGTCAATGTAAATATTGTCCATTTATTAGCTCTTAGCTATAGTAAGCTAAGACGTTCATTTGTATGATCTTTCTAAAACTAGGAACTCCTGCTGCAAGGATGAAAAAGGTCCCAAGTACTATAGTGAAGAATCGGAGCCGTGAATTAACTTCTGTTTTTGAAGCTTTTACACCGTACAATGGAATGGAAGGCAAAGTTGAAAGAATATGGATTACTGAAATTGCAACTGATGGAATTCACTTGGTAAGAAGATTTGCTTTGCACAACTTCTGTATGCTTCCTTCTCCTGTGTTTTGGCCCTGGTTAATCAACTAGATTTCAGCTTAAACTAGATTTATTTTCTGATGTTTGTGGACTGAAACCCTTCTGTTGGGTTGCTTTGTGATGGCTTATTAATGTGTTTATAGTCCTGGTGTCTTGCTCTCTGGTGAACTTGATTTCTTCTATTTTTGTTAGAAATGAACTGCTCTTGCAAGTTGCAACCCCCCGTTTAGTGTTTAATTATTTTACTCTGCATTCAATTTTTCTTCCTTTTCTTCTGGGTTTGATAGAATGCTATGCGGGAAATTTCTTTTTTACTTCTGTTTTGAAAGTCTGCAAGAGTTGTCAAGCATTTCTGTTTCTCTCTTGATATATTTCAAATTGGTACTTGGCATTTCATGTGCTCACAGTTTATCTAAATGCAATTTTCAGTGCCATCTGATATCTAGCTTGTGGGTGCCAGTTGTTAGAAACAGCTTTATGCTTCAACCTTTTATTGGATATAGCTACAACTTGTCACTTTTTCATAAGGCTTTATCTAACGTGTGCTAATATCTAAGCTCATATTCATTTCGTTATCCCAAGGTTGGCCATACGAAGGGATATGTGCAGGTTCTCGTAGTTGCTCCTGAAACTATTTTGGGTACTTCAGCTATCGTGAAGATAACATCTGTGGGAAGATGGTCAGTGTTTGGAGAAGTGCTCGAGACTCTCCCCCAAGTAAATGTAAAAATGGCTCCAGATAAGGTTTCTAATCAGGAGAAACATTCTCCTTGCTCCAACCAGTACGAGAGCTGTGCATGTTCAAAGGAGCCAGAACCTTGCTCTTGTGGACCAGACATCTGCGGGGGACAGATTAAATTGGATAAATGCACGGTTTCCAAGAATGATAGTCCAATGGAAAATCGAGCCAGCAAAAATCCGATTCACTGGTTTATAAGGAAGCGAAGGAACCATGCGCAAAAAAAGGTGGAGAATGACATTGCCTTGGGGCTAGAGAATGAGCAGGATTGGGCCCCGGGCGGCTGGGGTTTTGTTGATAGGGCTCTTCTTGTTGGAATCTTTGTCAGCTTTTTGATGATTGTTGCAGTAATAATGCGTCTAGATTTCAGGACTTTACTATTAAAATGAATAGTCCTTTGTCTGAAATTCTCCTTTTGGTTTTGGAAGATTTCCAATGTCAGAATTGCCTTTTTTTGTACTTTTTAACACAAATGCCAATGAGATTGAGAGATTTGAAGAACTATTGTTCATCTTATTTTTATTATATAAACATTTTCATCCTATAAATATAAACTAGTTCTGACACTTGCAGGCACTGGCCTACAGTTTTTTTTTTACCTTTTTCACTCCTTTACAGCACCCATGTGGACATATTAAGCTTTCAGTCATGAAGTACACATGATAACTAAAGCAAAATCTTGAATAGCGGCTGAAAAGAATGGTGGGGTTTCATAGATAAATCTGAAGAAAGCTGTGAAAGTGAATATTCGGACCAGGAAAAGTGAGATTCTTTGTAATGGGGTAGTGGATTGCTCTTCTCTCCCCCATTTCCAGGTAAGATCTGCTGAAAGTTATTCACCGAATCATCTTTATTCACATACTGATTAAACGAATGATAATGATGGAAGTAACCTTAGTTTTTCAAATTAGCATGTCTGTCTTTGATGGTAATCTCTTGAAGAAGTTGACAGGCACCGATGGCAGCTTGCTCCTGAAGCGAGGATGACGCAGCCAGTAGAGACCGAACAGAACAGCCACCACTTGGAACGGAGTAACATAAATGAACACAGCCCAGATCAAGGAAAAGATGATGAAGATTGCTGTTGCTCTTGGATCACGCCAGCTTAGTATTGCCTGAGCTCTTTCCCCTTGGCTTGCCAGATCTCCAACCACTGTCTGTACCCTACCAGCAACACTCCGCAGTCTATCATACCTCATTCGTACAATATCTGATGGTCTGGATGTTGGGAACGAGTCAAATTCTTCATCTAGCTCATCTGGGTGTGTACGATCCGCTTGTGAAAGCCGAGCATCCATATGTGGGGGATGTCTTGGTCTGAAACGGTAGTTCCATATCCCAATCACAAACAGGTAAAGGAAAATTGTAGGCAATATTAGTTCTGGGTAGCAAACAAGTATCAAGAACAAAATATGCACCAGACATGTTGTGATTGGGTTTCTCCAGTAGCAGATATCATTGAACCACTTGCAAATAGCAGTTACCCCCGAAAGAAGCGATATTATGCGATTGAAATTCGCCTTGCTTCTTCTGAGACTCCACATATGGTAATCCACATCCAACATGTACTCAACCACTTCCCGCCGAAGTGGTGGCTCTGCTCTCTGCAGTCTTGCTGCCACAATCTGCATTGCTTGGTGGCGCAGCCAGTCTATGTTCATAACTGGTATAGGCTGGACATAGTGCATCTTGGGAAGCAATGGCCTACCGTATTGAGCCACCATGTTAACCCACGCAGTGCAAGTGAACCTTAATGCCAACTGAAGTTCCCCATTCTTCTTCAAACCGCCGGGTGTAAGAACCAACAAAGGATAATAATGAGTATAAACACGATCAATCTCGAGAGTCGATAGCCGAACTCTCACCTTCCCGATTCTTTGATCCCTTGCATCATCTTTGCTCCCATTGGTGTGGGAATTATCAAACACTCCAATGGTGATTACAGTACAGGGATCATGAACTTCCCAAGTATACTGCTCGTTCCATCGAGGAGACAGAGTATCAAGAAGAGTTCTAGTCCTCACCCATTTGTTTCCATACTTTGCGACACAATATGCATCAGTCAGCTTGCCATCCTTCATCTTCATAGGCTGCAAATTCTTTGCACTCAAAATCCCAAGTTCGAGAATCCCGATGCTCTGCTTCCTGAGGAACTTGGATGATGGCTGAAGATCACTGCTAAAATGTGTAGATTCATCAAGAACATGGTACCCTGCCTCCAGAAAAATCCGCAGCAAGATCTTGCTTGAGAATTTTTCTTTCTTCTTTTCACCTTCCTCTTCTGCCTTTGAATGCTTTTGTAGATTAAACCACCGGGGATCCGGTGGCTTACCAGTTTCTAATCTTTGAGGCACTTCTCTAACTGGAATCCTTGCCCTCCCTAAAATCTCATCTTTACCAGGTCCAATCCTATCGTCAACAGATATGATTATGTAATCTTCAAAAGGCTCAGAGGCAACAAACATAAGCTGATCATCCCAAACTGGATGAATGGTGCGCTGTATTACCTTTGTAGGTCTAATCTGATTACCAAGTACTACCTTAACATATGGATCCGGCAGCCGGCCTTTGTCGTGCGGGACAAGGTCTTGAGCTTCCATGACATGAACTCTAAGGTAATACAGCTTGGGGGAGAAATAAACCTTGGACCGTGTATTAGCCAAGTTGGAGTGGCTAATGTTGTGAGCATCAGAATGCCATGCCTCAGGGAACGACTCATCAGCTTGCGTTCCCATCCAAACAGCCAACATTATTTCGCCTTTAACCTTGTCACCTTTCTTATCTGCCAATCTGTACCATTGAGGAGCCAATGGACTATCTGGTGGAACTCGAAGTGGGATTTCCATGACATCAAACACGATTTTCCCAACAAAATCATCTTTCCCAATATCCTTATCTTTCACAACAACTTCAAGCAAGTTTGATTGCACCCTTTCCTTTGAGAATGCAAAGATTTGGTGCCATACAGGGTTTTGGTTCTTCTCCAAGTATTTTGTTTGCCCTTTGTAGTTCCCAAGTTTCACTTCCACGTAAGGGTCAAGGCTTCCTGACATATCCATTACAGGAAGATCCTTTGCCTTAACCACATTTACATACAGGTAATGCATCTGCTCCACCAAGTCGTAAGTAGTCAACGTCTTGTCACCGCCCCTGTATCGCAAACGTGCCGCCACGGGTGGCCTAGTTTCCACCAACAGATAGTCGGGGTTCTGCCTTGGCATCTGCATATGCATCACACTAGCCGCTGGTGCTGCTGCTTTAGCAAAATCTGCTCTAATCTCCACCGCTGGTGGCTTTTCATTCATTGGAGGCGGAGCTGGTGGAGGACCGCCAGTTCCAGTCCCTACAGAGTGAAAAGTCCTCACTTCTGGTTCTTTCCCTATAGAATGAAAAGTCCTCACTTCTGGTTCATTCTTCTTCTTCTTCTTCTTCTTCTTCTTTTCTTCTACCTTGATCTCTTCAGCAAAATTGTTGACGTTGTTGATCTCCTGAAATGGAGTTTCCTGGAACTGGGATTCTTGGACACGTCCACCGTTGATCTCCTGAAACGGAGTTTCGTTGAACTGGGATTCTTGGAAACGTCCAGTTTCTTCATTTTCAGCCACCGCACTAGCAGGAACCGCACGTTGTACCTGCCCCCGAGTAAGTTCATCACGGACTTGATAAAGTTTCAGTGCAATCTCGCCTTTGATATTCGAAAAAAGGCCACGTTTATCAAGCGGGTAGTGCTGCACGCTGGAACCGGATTCCGACGAGGGGACGGAAGCCCCCGAAATCTTGATTCGGCCGAGAACATTCCGATGGTGACCATGATTGCCTTTCCTATCATTATAAACAGTGACATCAATGGTCTTGTACTCAAGATCTCCGGGCTGGTTTATATCAAAAACAAGGCTTTCATGCCAAGAAGGGTTAAGATCTTTGTGCTTGGTTTGAGTCCTCTGATGTTGGCCATCGAACTCAACTTCCACGAAGGGGCTTGAAGAACCCTGGTCATCTTTAGGCATCAAATCGTAGGCATCCACCACTTCAACAACAAGCTTACTCATGGTATAAAGAAAATGGGAAAGAGCCGAAATCCGTGGGAAGAATTAACGAAATGAAGAGAAAGAGAAGAGTAGAAGCAAAGAAGAAGAAGGAGAGGAGATGTTCATTGCGTTGGAGGAGTGTGAAGACAGAAACATGTGTTGAAGGGAGAGAAAAAGAAGAAAATGGGGCATTGGCATTTGGTGGAGGGGTGAGGTGGCCCCCCTTAAGTCACGTAGAGGGAGATTCTGGTGCCCACATTTGTTTCCTAATAATCTTTCTCACAAATAACAGTCATATAAAGATATTTGGGCAAATGTATTATGGATCCAACTTTTTCTTCAACATTTACATCATGGGGTTCATTTAGAGATAATGTTTAGGTGGTAGAGAAGAAACCTTTATTTTCTTTTTTCATTTTGTTTTTTTAGTTGAAGGGGGTAGATTCAGAAATTTGTGGTAGAGCTTAGGATATTTGGATGTACAATGAGATTGATAATCACGGTAATGGTGAGATATTAATTATTACTGTAATGGAATTTGATAAATGTAGTGGCGAGATTAAATTTTGTTTGGATTCAATTATAAATCGTAATGATGGAGATGAGATGAATTATAGCAAGAAGAGAAGTTGACCATTAAATACATTTTTTTTTTAAAGAAAACCTATAAATATATACCTCCAAGATAAAATATATATATGATTAATAAATAACCAAAATATATTAAAGTAATATATAATAATTTGATTAATCAAGATATATGATAATGTTGATATAATTGTTGAATTTTTAAGTTTACTATTATATATGGATATAACCCAAAAGAGATAATTATTGTAAAAGAAGGGTTTGAGTAGAGTGGATTTTACCTCACTTCAAATATACCAAATAGAAAGAAGATAGTCGATTGATTTAGTTTAAAAAGGATTGGAATATTCAAATAGGAAGGCCATTTTATTTGCTCTTTAAAAGGAATCATATACTAAATTTGAATATTCTATAACTCTAAATATTTGGATTCAAATAATAATATTTGAATATAGATATAAAAAAATTAATTTATCCATATTAAAATAAAAATATATTTTATAATTCTTATGTCGGTGGTGCGTTGGACAAATTACCTAGCTATGTAGGCGAGAGTGATAAGTCTCATTTATGAAATTTGAGAGCAATGAAAGTTGAGTTTTAGTGCAATGTCTACTTTTCAATGGAAATAGGGGGATCCATTATTAATGTCAAGTCCTTGGCCTAAAAGGTCAACTATTTCATAATTCTTCTTTTGCCTAATCAAGTTTTTAAGTAAATTATAAATTATACTAGTTATATTTGTTAGTAGAATGATTTAATTGGAATTCTAAAATAGAGTGCTGCCAAATACTTTTCATCCACTGTTTGAGTTTTGTTGAAGATTCCATGTTCCAACCACACCTAAACCCAAATCAAAATAAGTGAATGTTTTGTTTTTCTTAACCCAAATATTAAATGTTAGTGCATTTATTTATAGTTTTAAGTGGGTAGAGTTCGAATCCCAATAATTCACACCATTCATCAATTTAGGGTTATCAAAATCACAACCTACTTTTTTTGAAACAAAATGGTATTCTTGATTCAAGTTCAGCTTTTACTTCTTTTTGCATTCACGCTCCACTTTTATTTTGTACAATTTTAGTTTTGATAATTTTAACTTAACCATTACTCTTCTTAATTCATTTGTATTATAACTAAATATGTGACCTCACAATGTTTGTGAAACAAAATTTAGCTATCATTTATTAAATCATGTGACACTGAAGAATAAAAATGAAACAAAGCTAAAAGTAAACCTCTTTTTATGAGTATGGGTTGAGGCTTCTTTGTTGATATTTGAAGGAGTAAGGCTCATACCTATTTTTACTACTTTTTTAATGATTTTATGAAACTATTAAAACATATTAATACTTTGGTGATAATATTTGTTATTGGGTAAGTTATAGATTTAATCATTTATATATGGTTTAAATTATATTTTTGTCACTAAATTTTAAAATGTTACAATATGATCACTACCATTATTAATTTATTATATTTTGGTCACTAAATTTTTAAAAAGTTACAATATGATCATAACATTGCCAATTTGTTACAGTTTGGTCACTGAACCGTTAACTAACTTTAAGGTATAATGACATTCTAACATGGCACGACATTTCATCATTTTAGATGAAAATTTTAGGTCCGATTGGATAACTAATGTCTATACTTTTTCTGTTCTAGCAATTTATTTCTTATTGTTTTATTTTCTTTTAGTTTTCCTTTTTTTCCTTTTTCATTTAATTCATATATATATATATATATATATGAAAAAGAAAAGAAAAGAAAAGAAAACTCGTCATTCATCTTAAATTTTTCCAGGAATTTTAAAGAATATATATTAAACAAAAAAGAAGAAAAGCCGTGAATTCTTCCTTTCTATATTTTGTTCTCAAACTTGTTTATTTCTTCTTCCCAAGTCCCGACAACCATCTTTGATTCGGGCACGTCAGTGTTCTTTATTAAGGAATTTTTAGTATTTCATTTTGTTTGGTTCTTTGGAAATAAAAAACGCAAAGAAGCTGGTATTTTGAATTCTGAAGAAAAAATTAAGTTCAAGAATATATTTTTTTATTAAAAAATAGTTAGAAATTAGAGAAATACAAAGATACAAATTGGGGGAAATATTGGAGATTTTTATCGATGTTGCATGTAATGTTTGAATTGAAGATCGAGAATGAAAGCGGTTGGATATATCAGCAGAAGGAGATGACAAACAAGTCATAGTATTTTTAGAAAGAAGAAGAAGGAAAAGGAAAATTTAAAATAAAATAAAATAAAATAACTAAATTACTTAAAAAATATATATATAGGGATCAGTTGTGAATTTAACCCAGAATTTTTATTTGAAATGGTGATATAACATGCCATGTCAGCTTTTCATTACATTGTTAACAAAAATCAATGACATAATGACCATAAAAGAAATTAAAAAATATTTTTTAAAAGAACATTTTTGTTTTAATTTTATTTTTCCTAGAAAAAATAGTTAAAATAATTTTAAAAGAGTATCTTGTAGATTTGAATATTAGTTTTTTCTCCAAAAGTTAAATTAATTTTTTAAAATTATATTTTATTTTTTAAAATTTTAAAAACTAACAGTTTTCTAAAGAAATCATAGATATATCATGTGTTTATCCTACTCCAGATGTGACGTAATGTTTATTTAACCATATGACACATTCTAATGAACTCGAATTATAACTTAAATGATATCAACTCTATTTATAAAATTATTAAACTTAAACAATTATAGAATAAGATGTTAGAATCTTTTCCTGAAATTGATTTTTAATTTCTAAGGCATACATATATATATATAATACTAAAAAGTAGCTAGAAATTGCATGTTGATTTTAAAAGTCACCAAACCCAACCACATAATAGACGTACAAGTGGTGTACATACTAAATTAAATACAATATAAAACAAGCAAAGCTCCCTTCAAGCCTAAGTATAAGGGGTAGTTGCATGCTGATGGTAAAATAATATTGAGCTACCTTCGACCCTAAGTTTTAATATTTCCCATAATAGGAGGTTGAATGCATTTTAGCAATATGGCACAACTTTTTTCTTTTTAGGTTTCATTGATTTAGGCCTTGTTTGTTTGCGTTGCCATTTAATTATTCTTTAGAACATGTGTCCAACACCAAGGGGGTCCCCAACTTTTTAAAAGTTGCCTATCCCATTATTTAACAATCTATGAATCAAGTGGACACTCTAGCCCAATATTAATCTACTCTTTCAACCCTATTTTATTACCCTTTTTGACTCCCATTTTTCTCATCTTTTTATTTTTTTATTTATTATTGAAATTAATTTATTATATAAAATTCAAGCTTCATGATTTTTAATGGTAAAAGTAAAATTATATATAATAAAGTATAAAGTTCTCCCAACACATGGAATTTTTTTTTTATTTAGAAAGAAGACATTAAATGTAGCGTCCTTGTTCAGAATTATAAACTTCATCAAATGAAAAAAAAAAAAGACCTTGCCATAGATCATTTTGTTGTAACTTTCTACGTAATAGTCAAAACATTTAACCGTACCATTATTCCAAATATTTGACATATCAATAACAAAGTTTGTACTACCTATATGATTTTATATCATATTTCAATACTTTATGAAAAATTCCATCATCTATTCATCTATTACTATAACAAAATATTTAGTATATCAATTTTTATATTTCACAAATAAGATCAAGGAATTAATATAATGATACAATTTATTATTAAAATAAATAAATATTTAAAGAATAGCATAAAATATTTTTTAAATTATTTGTAAAATAAAAAATTTGTACTATCAATATAACAAATGCTAACCCTTACTATAACGTTAATTATTGGATATTTTTCAGTAGCCAATTGATGTTGTATCATGTGACAAAGAGCCCTGCTGAGATGTAAAGGAGAGATTATTTATTTAAAGTTTGTATTTGATATTTGAGGAGGTTGAAATAAAAGTATTAGGTCGGGAGAATAGGTTTGTGTAAGAAAAATTAAGTTCATGAGTGAGGTTTAATATTTAAAAAATTAATTTAACTCATTTTTTTCTTTTATGTATTATGTTATTTATTATTATATGAAAATTAAAGTATTATATCACGGAGATCTATTTATATTAATGTAAAATTCTTTTCTAGATTTTTTGTATAATTAATATTTTAACGATTTAATCATCATATTTAATGTCTCATTTACATAAATGATGCATATCAAATTTTTATTATTATAATATTTACGTGCACATATCAATAAAAAATATTAATAAATTCAAATTAAAACACATATTGTAATTTGAAAATTATATAGCAAACTAAGACCTTGAGTGTTGATGGTTTTAGATATTTAACGAAAATATGGTCATAAGAAAGTGTGATTATTTAATATGAAGAATATATAAAAATTGGTAGTATTTATGAAATAGAAAGAAAGAAGAAGAAGGGTTGTTTTCAACATTTTGAGTTATTGTTTTGTCGACTTCTATGAGGGACCGGAGCTGCTGTGATAACATGATTATTTTGCATGGTTTTTTGTGTTTAATTCGGTTTATTTCTGAATCAATCTTTGCTAAATTAGTATTTTTACGATTTAATTCTTGTCAGGGATGCAATTGATCAAAAGCAAGCTGAAAAGGGCGAAATTGAAAGAAAATCATGAAAATGGAGCCAAATCAAAAAGATGGAGGGAGCCAAGGACACATAAAATAATTTGACTTTGTAAAAAGCCAAAAATAGAAAATCCTATTTTAGTTTATTTTTTATTTATTTATTTTTAGTTTAAATTATTTTAGATTTTATATTAAATTAATTTACGCTATTTTAGTAAACTCCATGTATATAAATAGGGGCTTTTTGTTCTTAGAAAATCATCAATCAATTAGTTCTTTCCTATTCCTATTTGGAGTTTTATTTTTCTCTTTGTCTTTTCCTATTTCAACTTAGAATAGAATTTCTTTTATTTTATTTTATTTTTCCTTCAAATTGGCCTCAAGTAATCTGTAGCTTTGTTTCCAATTTTTGTTTCTTTTCCAAAATTGGTTCAATTACCTTCCAAGCCTTTTCCTTTTCCAAATTCCATCATCCTTTACAAAAGCAAAATCATATTCCACAACCTTCAAGCATGATTAAAATTATGCCACACTAAACCCCCTTTCAGCTTTAAGCCGGTGTTAACCCCGTCAAAAACCCGTGAGTTACGAACCCGAGCTATTTAACCCCCAATTTTCATTATTTATTATTTCTTCGGATTAAGGGTATGACTTCGTCAACTCACAAAGTCGAATCAACACTAAGTCAAAAAAGATATCGTTTGAGTTAGTGTGGTTAGACATACAGTTGGGATTCCGAAAGGATCGATTATCTAATTGGTTTTACGTAAACACATTGGCGTGCCAAGTGGGGATTGTTGTTTGGTTCCATCAAGGGAAGTAGTAACCGGATTTAAATGCCCCACGCGCTTGAGGGCATTGGTTCGAGCTAAGCTCTTCTAGAACGTAAAGCTGCCGAAGTTCTAAATCATAAACGTTTCGTAGGTTGTTCGATCGGTAAGGGTTAGTTATAGGACATTCCATAACTAATTTACACAAGCAAAAGTTGGTTTCCGAGGCGTCCTTGGTAGCTATAACTAGCTTATTGGAAAATAGGAGTTCACCTAATTCCGAGGATCGGTTCAAAGACGGGAAAAACCCGTGCTTAAAGCTGAGCTAAATTTAATTGATTTTTCTTCAGATTACTTCATTATTTTTATTATTTTATCTTTTACTTTTTATGTTTTTTTCTGTGTTTATTTCAGGTTTCATATTTTACACCCCCTACTTCGTGGGCACGACAACTGCCTAGACATAAATCTAGTCAAGAGAAAAACAACTTTCAGTAAACCCAGTCTCTGTGAGATCGACCCTACTCCCTATACTGCTTAAATTTTCAAATTAGGTGTAGGATTATATTGGTGGAATCGACAGCCATCAATTTTAGCGTCGTTGCCGGGGACTGACAACACTTATAATTGTTTAAATCGCCTTATGACCAGATCTTCATCAAGAGATCTTGAATATAACCCAGAGATCGAGAAATCAGCGCGAGCATGATGAAAAGAGACAGAAGCTTTTAAACGTACAAGTAAAGCAGAAGTTGAGCTAGGACGAGGGATCCTAGAATCCGACGTTGAAAAGTTGAGCGAAGTAATTCGTGCAGAGGCAATTTGACGTGGGAAACAAGTTGAAGTGGTTGAACTTGAGATCGAACCACTTTTTGAAACAAAAGAAGCGAAAGGCAACCTCGGTGAACTAGAAAGGATGGCAAACCAAACCATTCGTCAACTAGCCGCTGCTCCCAACAAGCAAACATCGTTATCCATCAACTATCCAATTGCAGGAACCCCGTTCGAGTTGAAATCAGGCTTGATTCACCTTTTGCCCACTTTTCGAGGCTTGAAGAACGAAAATCCACACACTCACTTGAGAGAATTCCACATGGTCTGCTCAAGCATAAAGCCTCAGGGAGTAACCGAAGATGAAATCAAACTTCAGGCCTTTCCTTTTTCTTTAGTTGATACAACAAAAGAATGGCTATTTTACTTACCCCGCGGTTTTATCACAACATTGGATGACTTATCTCGTGTATTTCTTGACAGATTCTTTCCAGCATCACGAGCAGCTGAACTTAGGAAGGACATAGTGGGAATTCGCCAAATAGAGAGTGAATCACTCTACGACTATTGGGAACAGTACAAAAAACTTTGTGCAAGTTATCCTCAACACGGGTTGACTGAGTAATCACTTCTTCAATATTTCTGTAAGGTTTTACTCCCTATGGAAATGAAGATAATTGACGCTGCTAATGGAGGGGCGCTTGTAAATATGACTCCTCAAAGGGCAAGAGAACTGATATCCACCATGGCGGCAAATTCTCAACAGTATCAATCGAATTCAGAACCCACAAGACGGGTTAATGGGGTAAACGTTTCATCCTTAGAAGATAAATTGGATAAGCTTACTAATGTTGTTCAATCTTTGCTTATAGAGAAGAAGAATCCACTCATCTGTGTGGAATTTGTACTACGTCTGAACATCCGACGGATTCGTTCCCATTCCTTAATGACAAATCAACGGCACATGTTGATGCTGTCGGAGGTTTTCCAGGACCTCCACAAAGACACTATGATCCTTTCTCTAACACCTACAATCCCGGATGGAAGGATCATCCCAACTTGAGTTACGGAGCTAATCCCCGATATAATCCCTCATACCAATCGAGACCTCTGTAACCACTACAATAATAACACAAGCCGAGCACATCTCTAGAAGATGTTGTGGAAAGACTTGCAGCCGATACTGTAAAATATCAACAGATGACAGACGCATCAATATAAGAGTTAACTAATCAAGTTAGTAAACTCTTGATGGAAGTTAATCGCTTGAAGTCTCAAGGTAAATTACCTTCCCAAACAGAGCCGAATCCTCGGCAGAATGCAAGTGCAATAACTCTTCGTAGCGGAAGGTTCTGGAAACAGTTCCAACCAAAAGTCATGGGCAAGACAAGGAACGGGAAAAGTAGATCTCTGATCCAAGAGCCAGACCAAAATCAGAAATTTGAAAACCAGTTGTGATGCCTGTAACATCCCTAAACCCGGCCCATTCACTACGACCGAATCTGGTTATGTTATTGCGGAAAGACGGTTGAAATTCTTTTTGATTTAAAATAAAACATCGTAGTTTGCTGAATTTTGGAAAAAAAACATATCTTTGGAATAAAACTTTGCTATTTAAAACTCATTCATTTTTAAAACTTTAGTTTATAATATCCAACTGGAAGAAATAGGTTGCAAACCATAAATCATTTTCCCATAGCAATTTAATTTAAATAGACCATAGTTAAAGTAATACCAAAAACATAAAATGGCCTTTGTTACAACCCAACAAATTCAAATAAAATACTTATATCGAAACAAGCATAATCTAATAAATCTTCATCTTCTGCATGGGCCACTTTGTTCTCTCCGATCCCGGTCCAAACTTTATGCACTACTCCGAAATGGTTAAAGGAAAAAGGTGAGTCACCAAGACTCAATGTGCAACCCTTTTTCCTGGATTAGCAAAATATCATATACAACATAATCATGCTCATCATGCATCCAATTAATATGCACCCAACCTAGCCATCCTCGACACCTTTCTCTACCCCGTGTGTACCAAACCATCAAGCGGTGCCAAACCACCGGTGACATATAGTCACAATGTGTTACTAAAACACCGTGTCCCAAAGACACAAAGTTGTGTTACTAAAACACCGGTGACCAAAGTCACAAATCAATTGATGGGGCCAACCCATCGTGTGATACCAAATCACCGCGCACGATCCCGTGTCTCAAAAGTGGGGCCAACCCACGGTGGTGTTAACCACGTGGATAAGTCGCTATTGAGGTGCCAAACCTCCGAGGTACCAAACCTCCGGTGACCGTAGTCACGCAGGTGTTACCAAAACACCGGTGCTCTCGTCAAAGACAAAAATATCATTGCCCCTCCACTGCACAACCCACGTTAACAATGATATGCATTTAACAAAAATATACATCATGCTTGTCAAGCAACATACATATCATAATCCAAATTACAAGACACATAATCTGATACACCATGCTTACCAAAAAGCATCAAAACGGGGACTTACTCGCCCTTTTCCTCATACCATAATGGTATCACATCCACCTTACCATGGATCCACATAACACACAAATTTCATATACATATATTTAAAACAACAAGAAGTGTGTATATGTACACAATATCATAAACACATATATATTACTAGAAGAGTGTGTGTGTGTACACACGATGAAGTGAGCACATTTATTAATAGAAAAGTGTGTGTATGAACACACCTGCAAGCCTTAACCGAAGAACCAACTAAGACCCTTGATCCTCTTGCTCCTAAAACAATCGGCCAACCAAGCATTAGCACTCATACCAATCGGCTAAAACCATTTTAAACCAAAGGGGTTATCGATTACCCTTACCTTTGCAGATGGTTTGGTTTCCTACCAAACTCGAACCAACCAATGGTTCCTCCAACAATCGGTCTTCCACAAAAGCTTAACAGAAAGAGAAGACTCCTCTTGATTGTATCCCAAAATCCGGTTGTCCTACAATGGAGATCGATTACAACACCAAAAGACTAACTCATCAAAACCACCCTATACTTAACCAAACCGAAACCACAAAGCCCTAACGAGAAAGAGGAATGACCAACCGGCCAAGAACTTACCCAACACCTACCACCGTTCGGCCCCAAGAAACCACTAGGAGAGGGAAGAGATTCGGCCAAGGTGTTTAACTCCCCTATGGCTCGGCGTGAGTGATAAAAGAGAAGGAGTAGAAATGAAATAGGGGTTACGGTGACAAGGTGCTTAAGAGAATGATGTTTCTACCTTATGAAAGAAATAAAGCAAAATATATGAAGAAGAAAAAAGATGACTAATTCGACTTTAGCACCATTGAACAAAAGAAAAAGAAGGGGAGAGAACATTCGGCCACAAAAATGAAGAGGAAAGAAAGATGGAGGGCATTCGGCTATCAACAATAATTGAAAGAACACAAACCAATTTTAGAAAGCTAAAGGGAGGGTTGGTCTTTCGGTTTCAAGAAAGAAAGATGGAGGAGTTTGCTAAAAGAAAAATCAACTCTTGATGCACAAACAAAAGGTCAGGCCAAAAGCTCCAAAATGCCTAAGGAAATTTCAAAGATTCTCCTTCCTAATACTTCCAAAAATCGCCATACCCCCTTTCCTCAAGACTCCCATAACCTGGCCACCCCTAGAACCACTACAAGCCCCCAATTTGAATTAACAAATCCCTTATTTTACTCCATTTTATCCCTTCAACACCCCCCCAAATTAACTAAAAAATAAACCCATACTTATCTAAAATAATAAAATAACAAATGCCACCCACCAAATAAATTTAAAAAAATTAAAACCTTAGCTTAATCTTATCTAATTGGAACTCCCATGTGCCGTCCCACCTTAATTTCCCCTTAAAAAGAATAAAAAAAACCAAAACTCCAAAATGCCACTCTCCGTGTTCAACACGGGACCAAACCGCTGCAAGCCTTACCCCCAACGCCTGTGCCACTCGGCCACCTTGCTTTTATGACAAAAACCCACACCAATTAATCTTAACCCTTCCTAGCCCAAAATTTCTATAACCGCATAAAATAAATTACGCCCAAAATGCTTTGCTCCAGCGCTCGAACTCTGCGCCTCCGCTCCTCCAACTCCTATGCGCGCACGAAAACCACTGGACAAAGTCGCTTCAGTGCCCCATTCGCGCCCTGGGCTTCTTTTAAGGCCTCCAACCCCATAGCGCCATAATCCAAAAATTAAAACCCTTTTCTTCGCCGCTTGGTCTCGAACCCAAGACCTCACAGTGTGCTCCAAATTCTTAAGTTATGTGTGACACACCACTATGCCAAGGCCTCTCATGTGCCATAAATTACCAAAAATAATCCTTAAAACCTCCTTTGGCCCGATCCCCATTTCACACCAAAAATCCAAACTTTTCCAAACTCTTCCCTTTCATCCAAACATTTCTAAAGTCCCTAAAACTCATCCAAGCATTCCCAAAACCTACTAACACCTGATTTAAACCTAATACGCACAAAATTTCTAAACCGTGGTGTTACAATTCTACCTCTCCTAAAAATAATTTCGTCCTCGAAATTACTTGGCTGAGACTAACGGTCCACGTCCTAACTCTCCAATCTTACACTATCGTGCGCACTCGATCTCCAAGAGCTAACCCACTCTCAAGGCGTCCTTTCTAAGTCTATACTCAAGTTCTTAGATACTCGCTAACACATGAACAAACACCACCAAAGCGAACAAAACAAAGAAGTAATAATTAGCCAAGAAAAAGCTTACCCACGACCCATCCTAAGACATCACTATCCTCCTTCCGAAGCGAAATCAAAGCGTCACGCACTCGACCAAAACCATTTCCTCCATGGTTCGACGACGACGACTCGTCGCTCACGACCACCTCTCGCCAGTCGCACAACACCTTGACCTCATCGTCCGAGTCCTTTTCGGATCCGGAGGGCCAATACTTAACCAGATCGCGACTTGGATTGGCATCCGAAACATGCCCGAACACGACGATTCCAAAGACTCGCCACGTGATACCTTCCGCAGACCGAGCACACGCAGGCGATCCGGGTTCCCAACAACTAACTTAGAAACACGAGCGGATGCCTCGACCCTCTGGTCTTTTCTCGAGACCTCTCAAGTGATTCCGACGATCCCGAGCTCCTTTCGTCCCGATTCCTTATACTATCTCTATTCCGCCCCTGAGCTCATATCTAGCGCCTCGATTTAAAACCCGATTAGAAATGTTATGCGTTAGAAATTTGGGTTCCACTGTTTACCACGGCCAATTTTATGCAAAGAAGTTTCCGAGAGAAGTTCTTTCGAGCAATCAAGCTTCCTACCCTACCCAGGGGTAATTTCGTCATTTTGTCCTACAGAGACATTTTGGTAATAACTCAGGGTCAATTTTGAAAATTTTGTTTTTCCCAACAAAGTATGTTGCAAAAATTTCAGAAAGCAGGGCTATTTTTGAAATTTTGGAAATCAGGGGTATTTTCGTAAATTCTCCAAATCGGAATATCACAGCATTTCACAAAATATATATATATATTTTTAATATTTAGTAAAACAGGAATACTTAGTATAAGTCGAGTGAAATCTGAAAATTTAACGACCCAAGGGCGTTTTGGTAATTTTATCAACCAAGGTAATTCTGTAAATTTCCAAAGTCAGAGCATTATTTTGAAATACAAAAATTGGGTACTTTTGCAAGGTAAGAAAATTTTATTAAACTTGGGGCTCAACTGGAAATTTTTGAAGATCAGGGGCATTTTGGTAATTTTCAACATAGGGGTATTTTTGTAAATTTTCTCAAATTGGGGTATATTGCTATTTTGAAAACTAGAGATTTTAATATTTGCAATGTAAAAATCATTTTAACAAGAGTTGAGGGTAGTGTGGTAATTTTATAATACAGGGGAATTTTTTTTTGTAATTTTGCCACTAGGGGCAATTTGGTAATTTTGGTAAACCGAGAAAATATCTTTCAAAATCTAATTTAGAGTTTTTCCAAACCAAAGGGGTAAAGTTCAAAACCCTAAAACAGGAGACTTTAAAACAATCCGGTCAAATCACTTTCGGGTTTTAATATTCTATTTAGCTTTATGAACAAGTCCTCTTGTTTAAGGTGAACCATAGCTACGCACTGTAGGATTCTAGTAAAGAGGAGGTGAGTCGCTAGGGATCGCTTAAATACCAAGCTCTCACTTGAATACCAATCCTCGACATGCGCATTAATCGGTTGCCACACCTTAACTCGGTGACTTACTTCACGTGTTTGTTTAGTAGCCTTAAGTCTTATGCATGTGTTTGAGTAGACTAGTCCTGGGGTTCAACAGATCCTAGTTCACTAATCTACGTTCCCATAAAAGCCCATAATATTCACATATAAATCAATTCATCAAGTAGAGTTACTTACTGCTTTGGATCATGCGGTCGAGAGATACAAAGCCATGCCGAATAACTCAAAAAATATTTCATAAAAACCCTATTTTTGAAAATCCCATTTTGAAAATGTTTTTGGGCCCAAAACCCTCAAAGCCGAGTTTTGAACCGGGCTCTGATACCAAACTGTAACATCCCTAAACCCGGCCCATTCACTACGACTGAATCTGGTTATGTTATTGCGGAAAGACGGTTGAAATTCTTTTTGATTTAAAATAAAACATCGTAGTTTCTTTGAATTTTGGAAAAAAATATCTTTGGAATAAAACTTTGCTATTTAAAACTCATTCATTTTTAAAACTTTAGTTTATAATATCCAATCGGAAGAAATAGGTTGCAAACCATAAATCATTTTCCCATAGCAATTTAATTTAAATAGACCATAGTTAAAGTAATACCAAAAACATAAAATGGCCTTTGTTACAACCCAACAAATTCAAATAAAATACTTATATCGAAACAAGCATAATCTAATAAATCTTCATCTTCGGCATGGGCCACTTTGTTCTCTCCGATCCGGTCCAAATTTTATGCACTACCTGAAATGGTTAAAGGAAAAGGTGAGTCACCAAGACTCGATGTGCAACCCTTTTCCCTGGATTAGCAAAATATCATATACAACATAATCATGCTCATCATGCATCCAATTAATATGCACCCAACCTAGCCATCCTCGACACCTTTCTCTACCCCGTGTGGTACCAAACCATCAAGCGGTGCCAAACCACCGGTGACATATAGTCACAATGTGTTACCAAAACACCGGTGTCCCAAAGACACAAAGTTGTGTTACCAAAACACTGGTGACCGAAGTCACAAATCAATTGATGGGGCCAACCCATCGTGTGATACCAAATCACTGGCAGACGATCCCGTGTCTCAAAAGTGGGGCCAACCCACGGTGGTGTTAACCACAGGGATAAGTCGCTATTGAGGTGCCAAACCTCTGGAGGTACCAAACCTCTGGTGACCGTAGTCACAGTGTGTTACCAAAACACCGTGCTCGTCAAAGACAAAAATATCATTGCCCCTCCACTGCATACAACCCACGTTAACAATGATATGCATTTAACAAAAATATACATCATGCTTGTCAAGCAACATACATATCATAATCCAGTATTACAGTACACATAACGGATACACCATGCTTACCAAAAGCATCAAAACGGGGACTTACCTGGCCCTTTTCCTCATACCATAATGGTATCACATCCACCTTACCATGGATCCACATAACACACAGCTCATATACATATATTTAAAACAACAAGAAGTGTGTATATGTACACAATATCATAAACACATATATATTACTAGAAGAGTGTGTGTGTGTACACACGATGAAGTGAGCACATTTATTAATAGAAAAGTGTGTGTATGAACACACCTGCAAGCCTTAACCGAAGAACCAACTAAGACCCTTGATCCTCTTGCTCCTAAAACAATCGGCCAACCAAGCATTAGCACTCATACCAATCGGCTAAAACCATTTTAAACCAAAGGGGTTATCGATTACCCTTACCTTTGCAGATGGTTTGGTTTCCTACCAAACTCGAACCAACCAATGGTTCCTCCAACAATCGGTCTTCCACAAAAGCTTAACGAAAAGAGAAGACTCCTCTTGATTGTATCCCAAAATCCGGTTGTCCTACAATGGAGATCGATTACAACACCAAAAGACTAACTCATCAAAACCACCCTATACTTAACCAAACCGAAACCACAAAGCCCTAACGAGAAAAGAGGAATGACCAACCGGCCAAGAACTTACCCAACACCTACCACCGTTACCCCAAGAAACCACTAGGAGAGGGGAAGAGATTCGGCCAAGGTGTTTAACTCCCATGGCTCAGCGTGAGTGATAAAAAGAGAAGGAGTAGAAATGAAATAGGGGTTACTGTGACAAGGTGCTTAAGAGAATGATGATGTTTACTACTTATGAAAGAAATAAAGCAAAATATATGAAGAAGAAAAGATGACTAATTCGACTTAGCACCATTGAACAAAAGAAAAGAAGGGGAGAGAACATTCGCCACAAAAATGAAGAGGAAAGAAAGATGGAGGGCATTCGGCTATCAACAATAATTGAAAGAACACAAACCAATTTTAGAAAGCTAAAGGGAGGGTTGGTCTTTCAGTTTCAAGAAAAGAAAGATGGAGGAGTTTGCTAAAAGAAAAATCAACTCTTGATGCACAAACAAAAGGTGGCCGAAAGCTCCAAAATGCCTAAGGAAATTTCAGCATTCTCCTTCCTAATACTTCCAAAATCGGCCATACCCCCTTTCCTCAAGACTCCCATAACCTAGCCACCCCTAGAACCACTACAAGCCCCAATTTGAATTAACAAATCCCTTATTTTACTCCATTTTATCCCTTCAACACCCCCCCCAAATTAACTAAAAAATAAACCCATACTTATCTAAAATAATAAAATAACAAATGCCACCCACCAGCTAAATTTAAAAAAATTAAAACCTTAGCTTAATCTTATCTAATTGGAACTCCCCATGTGCCGTCCCACCTTAATTTCCTGCCCAAAAAGAATAAAAAAAACCAAAACTCCAAAATGCCACTCTCCAGGTTCGAACCTGGGACCAAACCGCTGCAAGCCTTACCCCCAACGCCCAGGCCACTCGGCCACCTTGCTTTTTATGACAAAAACCCACACCAATTAATCTTAACCCTTCCTAGCCCAGCCCTATAACCGCATAAAATAAATTACGCCCAAAATGCTGCTCCAGGCGCTCGAACCTGCGCCTCCGCTCCCCTCCAACTCCTATGCGCCGCACGAGAACCACCTGGACAAGCTGCTTCTTGTGCCCCATTCGCGCCCCAGTTCTTTTAAGGCCTCCAACCCCATAGCGCCATAATCCAAAAATTAAAACCCTTTTGCTGCCGCTTGGTCTCGAACCCAAGACCCTCACAGGTGCTCCAGCCCCTTAAGTTGCGTACACAGCCACTATGCCAAGGCCTCTCATGTGCCATAAATTACCAAAAATAATCCTTAAAACCTCCTTTGGCCCGATCCCCATTTCACACCAAAAATCCAAACTTTTCCAAACTCTTCCCCTTTCATCCAAACATTTCTAAAGTCCCTAAAACTCATCCAAGCATTCCCAAAAACCTACTAACACCTGATTTAAACCTAATACGCACAGCCCCCTAAACCAGGGTGTTACAATGCCACCTCCTTTTCTAGGGAAGCTTGCAAGGGATAAGAAAGAGACTGAGGAAAAAAAATCCTCGAGACATTCAGGAAGGTGGAGGTAAATATCCCTTTGCTTGACGCTATCAAACAAATCCTTCGTTATGTGAAATTCTTTAAGGAATTGTGTACTAGCAAGAGAAGGTTAATAAGTAACGAAAGAGTAAATGTAGGAGAAAATGTCTCCGCAGTATTGCAAAAAAAAGTTTCGCCCAAATACAAGGACCAAGGTATGTTTGCTATTTCCTGTGAGATAGGTAATGTAGGCATTAAAAAAGCCATGTGTGATTTAGGGGCTTTCATTAATGTTATGCCTTATTCTATTTATAAGTTGATTAACGCGGGTCCTTTAAAAGAAACAAGAGTAATAATCTAGTTGGCGGACAGGTCAATCGTCTATCCCAAAGGGTTGCTTGAAGACGTCCTTGTTAAAGTTAATGAATTAGTTTTCCCTACAGATTTTTATATTATTAATATGGAAGATGATAACTCAACTAATTCGTCTGAGATACTTCTTGGGAGACCATGCTTGAGCATCGCGTGAACGAAAATTGAAGTTTGGAGTGGAGCACTCACCATGAAATTTGATGGTGAAGTGGTTAGGTTTAATGTTTATGAGGATATGGGACATCCTAATGATAAGTTACAAACTGTGTCTTGCAGGAATGTTGATCTTGATGTTAAGCAAGAGGAATTATTGATAATCCAAAAACCAATACGTGAAGCTGTCATGAAAGCCTCGAAATTAGAGCTGAAATCATTTCTAGAATGTACAAGTATTCTGACAGAGAAAAATGCAAACTTAAATGAAGAAGCTCAAAGACTCCTCAATCCACTAATGATAGAGGAACCCGGGAAGGGCTTCAAGGATAGTGGAAAAAGGTCGAAACCTTTCTGCAAGGACATCCAAGTGCATAAGATGGAGAACTTAATCCTCAATAAGCCAAACGGATAACATTTAAGGTCGTCGAGCTAATGATGTTAAACAAAAGCACTTTTTGGGAGGCAACCCAAATTTCTTTTCATTTATTTAATTTTAAGTTTTAGTAAGATTTAGGGTGTAAATAAATAAATTTTCATTTAATTCAGTTGATTTGATGTTTCCATGAACATAATGGAGATCATGAATTTTTTTTGAAAGTCGAATAATAGTGATGGCGCGGGCACGACATGCTAATTTTTGGTGACAAATAACAGCAGTACTGACACTGCTGAAGGTGCAAGCCCATCCGACTCGCCTAACGAACGTGTTCGACCATCCGGAGACAGCCAACGCAACAGAAGTAGTCGTGCAAACACAATTCCTACCAAAAGTCATCTGCGAGGATTTCTAGTCTTTCCGACATCGGAGCATCGAACACGATACAACGTCATCCGACAACGCTTGCTCCCGGTCTGTAAGCAAATCGATTTTCTCACTCTTGAACTTTTAGATATTCATGATGTTGTGCTTCATTATTTTGATGCTATTGGTTGGAATTTATTTGCTAATATTACTTGTAATGCATATTATGAATTAGTATATGAATTCTACACCACATTTAGCTTCGATATAAATGCACTGTGAACTGTTGAAACGCAAAATATTGTATATTTTCGTTCGCTTGGGAGGAACTTTTGGATGTCAATTTTAGAATTTAACATTGCCATGGGTTTCATCGACCCTGACGATATTCAATCCGATTCCTATCATTCTGCTCTGTTAGATGTTCCCAACAACTTTGATGCTCAACATGTTTATTGTGTTTTAACTAATTCTGATCATATTTATAATCCGAAGACCACAAAAAACTTATTGGTGCATGAACCTGCTTTAAGATATATACACCGATTTTTAGCATTTAGTTTTTCAGGTAGAAATGACTCGTCATCTGCTCTGTCTAAGACTGAATTGTTCTTTTTGTGGTGCTTGCATTCGGGTTTTAAAGTTAATTTAGGATATTGGTTTGCACGAAATTTTCAAATGTCGTTTTGCGTTACAATCGTCCTCTTATACTTGGGTCATATATTTCGAATTTAACCTCTCGACTTTTTCAATCTAAAATTGATTTCTCAACCTTAACATGTGCATATAGTATGGACAGCCTAGATAAATATTGTTTGGATTCTATGGGATTGCTGGCCGGCACCCCTACTTCGTGTTATTTTATTCCTCTAGGTATGCGGACTACTCGCGAGAATATGGTTTTTCGCCAACACCCACACATCAACACTAGAGAGCAAGAGGAACAATCTCTATTTGTGGAGGCACATTTAGGGCGAATCGAGGTGAGACTTGGAATGATGGAAAATCAAGTCTCTACAATCCTTGATATCCTACAAATCTGTTACCCCCAACATCGACAAAATCATTGAGGACACATGGGGAGTACTCTGAACTTTTCATTTTACTTGTCATTTGAGCTACTGTTTTTCTTTTCTATTATATGACGCATGCTTGAGGACAAGCATAGAATAAGTAGGGGGGATGAATATAGTAAGTATGCATGGATGGTTGATTGATTTTTGCTGCATGTTTCTCTTTTACATATGTTCAATCTTGCATTGAATTCATTCAATAGTTTATTTGACATTGAGCCTTTAATCCCATACTTAGTTAACTTGGACAATTGGGCAAATTTCTTGAATTTAAATGCTCAAGTATATAGATTAGTCGACACTTGTGTTTTAAGGTTGATATATATGTAGCTAGATTTTTTTAATTAATTGTTTGAAAAAAAATATATATTTGCTTGTGCATGAATTTAAAAAAAATATTAAATAAATAAATAAAGGTTCAAGTTATGAGTGAAAGTTTTGAAAACGTGACCGGATTGAGTAACCGGGGTGAGGTACTTGGGTTGTCATCTCATCTTGCGTAAAAAGGTTTGAGTGACAAGTCGATAACTTAATAACATTCCGCTAACAGAGCCTAATAATAATATTAATAAAGACTGTTTGAACTGAGTAACCGGGATAGAGTGCTTGGGTTGTCATCCTAGTTCGCGTAAAAAGTCAGTTTGACCATGTCTAAATTTTTTCTAAAGCATAGGTAATTAATAATGTCTTGCAAATTATTGGATTCAAACTCAATTTAATGAAACTATCTAGTTCGCATATTTCAAACTTTATGACACTTGTTGATTAAACTATATCCTGAAGCATTTGTTTATTTTTTGCCTATGTTGTTTGCATTGATTATGGATGTTGAAAATAAGCTCGATTTCTAATAAATTGTAGAATCAATTCTAATGTTTGAAAGAACAACATTCTTGAGGGCAAGCATGAGCTAAGTAGGGGGATTTGATAACATGATTATTTTGCATGGTTTCTTGTGTTTAATTCGGTAAATTAGTATTTTTACGATTTAATTCTTGTCAGAGATGCAATTGATCAAAAGCAAGCTGAAAAGGGCCAAATTGAAAGAAAATCATGGAAATGGGGCCAAATCAAAAAGATGGAGGGAGCCAAGGACACATAAAATAATTTGACTTTGTATATTTTAGTTTATTTTATATTTATTTATTTTTAGTTTAAATTATTTTAGATTTTATATTAAATTAATTTACGCTATTTTTAGTAAACCCCATGTATATAATTGGGGTTTTTTGTTCTTAGAAAATCATCAATCAATTAGTTCTTTCCTATTCCTATTTGGAGTTTTATTTTTCTCTTTGTCTTTTCCTATTTCAACTTAGAATAGAATTTCTTTTATTTTTATTTTATTTTTCCTTCAAATTGGCCTCAAGTAATCTGTAGCTTTGTTTCCAATTTTTGTTTCTTTTCCAAAATTGGTTCAATTACCTTCCAAGCCCTTTCCTTTTCCAAATTCTATCATCCTTTACAAAAGCCAAATCATATTCCACAACCTTCAAGCATGATTAAAATCATATCACACTAAACCCCCTTTCAGCTTTAAGCCGGTGTTAACCCCGTCAGAAACCCGTGAGTTACGAACCCGAGATATTTAACCCCCAATTTTCAGTATTTATTATTTCTCCGGATTAAGAGTTTTACTTCGTCAACTCACAAAGTCGAATCAACATGAAGTCAAAAAAGACGTCGTTTGAGTTAGTATAGTTAGACGTACAGTTGGGATTCCGAAAGGATCGATTGTCTAATCTGTTTTCCGTGAACACATTGGCGTGCCAAGTGGGGGTTTGGTTCCGTCAAGGGAAGTAGTAACCGAATTTAAATGTCCCACACGCTTGAGGGCATTGGTTCGAGCTAAGCTCTTCTAGAACGCAAAGTTGCCGAAGTTCTAAATCACGAATGTTTCGTAGGTTGTTCGATCGGTAAGGGTTAGTTATAGGACATTCCATAACTATTTTACACAAGGAAGAGTTGGTGTCCAAGGCGTCCTTGGTAGCTATAACTAGCTTATTGGAAAATAGGAGTTCACCTAATTCTGATGATCGGTTCAAAGATGGGAAAAACCCGTGCTTAAGGCTGAGCTAAACTTAATTGATTTTTCTTCAGATTACTTCATTGTTTTTATTATTTTATCTTTTACTTTTTACGTTTTTTCTGTGTTTATTTCAGGTTTCATATTTTACACCCCCTACTTCGTGGGCACGACAACTGCCCAGACGTAAATCTAGTCAAAAGAAAAACAATTTTCAGTAAACCCAGTCTCTGTGGGATCGACCCTACTCCCTATACTGCTTAAATTTGCAAATTAGGTGGAATCGATAACCATCATGCTGCCTGTAATATACACATCAATAGTTGAATCCATAATTTTAACAATCACCACCACTTTTAGGAATCACAATGTAGGTAAAAAATAAAAATATATATTTTCTATTTTTTTCTATAATTTTAAATATTATTGGTTTAGTTTTATATTTATTTAATAAACAATTTAATAGTTTCAAATTTTTAGTGAATTAAATATTCGATGGACGTTGCTTTCTGGACTAATAAATTAAGTGAATGTAAATTTAAATATTTTAAAATTTTCAGCCCTATTATTATTGTAAAATATTTTAAAATTTTCAAAAGCAAAGTATTCTTCGTGTAATGGTTTAATTTTTTTAATTAATAAATATGATAATCGGTATTGTACTAGTAGTAGCCGTATCAGTTGGTATGTTTCTTTTTTATCTTCAATTGGTATCAAGTAATTTAGGGTTCATTTGGTCAAAATTTTGGTGTGTTTTGACTGTTTTTATATGTTTTGGCTTGTTTTAATCAATATCGGCTTGTATCAGTACATACCAGGTCATATTAATTGGTACAAAATTTTGATATATTAAGCCTAACTTTTTATTTTTTTTTTTACCCTAAGTATTTTAAAATTTGCATTTAAGCTATAAAAGTAGTATATTAAAATCTATAGCTAATTTGATGTCACGAGTCAACTAGATATTAACTTAGTAAAAAAATGACTAAAAACTCATTCTTTTTACAATGTAATAAATATTAATTAGTATGGTCTATCAACACTCCGCATTGGGTTGATTATTTGTTTATATCAAATTATAGTGTAAAATTTTGAAAATTAAAATATACTCCAAGCAAGAGTTTTTAGAGCCAAATCGATGATCAAACGAGTTAGGTTACTGGTTCGTATAGTTCAATTGAATAAAACATTTAAAAATATATTTAAAAATAAAAATTAAATCAGCCAATTTTTTAACTTGGTTTGATCGATTCGTATTAGTTTGTGAGTCAACTAGTCTGATGCCTCTCTCCAGGCTAATACCCCAACCAGTTCAAACAACTATGACTCTAAGTCTCTAGACTTTGTACATTTAGAATTTAGTCCTCCTACTTTTGTTTTCAATAATTTAATCCCTCTACTTTTTGGATTTATAAATCTACTTTCAAATTATATATAACCACATAACAATTTAATTGAAAAGTTATCAATACTAACTATTTGAACTAATTAATTACATTATAAAAATATTAAACTAATTGTTGGAAATTGTAATCGCAAATTTAATTATTGATAATTATTGATTATTATCATTCAATGGATACATTTCCATGGAACATATTTCTTCTAAGAAGTATGTTCAACATGAAGGGTTGTGACTCTTCAAAATAAAATCCATTGAGTGCATATAAATAAAGGGTTTATGGTACTCACAAAAATTATTACAATCAATCCTATTGTCAAATATTAGAGTAAGAATTAGGGAATTTCTCAATTTTGCTAATCAAAGGAAATTCAAAAGTTTCGTTGTATCTCGGGAAGACCTTTGTCTTAACCTTCTAGCATCTTTGCGTGGAGGCAAATAGTTCTTTTTGGAAAGTGTCACCCCCGCCTCGAAGTCTACTATTTAATTCAATATCGTCTCCGGATCTATCTTCCCCACTCAATATATCCTACACTAATTAATAACATTATAAAAATATAGAGGCCAAATTATGTTAGAAATTAAAGTATAAAGACTAAGTCTCAAATTTAAGCATGGTAGGAGGATCAAAATTGAAATTTAACCGCTTTTATAAAATATATAAAAAAAACCATGGTAGGTGTGTGCCAGAATAATATTGTTTGGACCTTACTTTAATATATAGGTATAGATTACTATGAAGTGTTTTTAGGGGCAAAGCCAAAAATTTAGGGGACGAATAACATTAGGGTTGCAAACGAATCAAAATTGAATTAATTAGGCTTTGTTCACGTTTGTTTGTTTATTTTTAATATTATTAATGCTGATTAAAATTTTAAAATAATGTTTGTACTCCATTTAAAATTATACATGTTTATGTTTATTCATTTAAATTAAATAAAACACTTTTTTGAGAGTTGAGATATTTCAAACAAAACAAGATGATTACTTAAAATGGATGGGAGGATGTAACACCACTAATCCATATCCATCGCCAGAACAGGGTTACTGAGTATTATCGGAGTTTACAGACCAAATATTCAGACATCTCATATCATATAACATTCATGTCAAAAACCAATCAAAATCAATTATACTGTCCTTTATGCGAGTCCTCGAGGCTCAAAATACACATTGAAAATAAGTCGGGACTAAATAAGGTACTCAAAGAATTTTTCAGAAAACACCAAAAATTTTCAAAGATGTAGGGAACACACACCCGTGTGGCCAAGCCGTGTGGCTCTCACGGTCAAGAGACATGCCCGTGTCTCAGGCCGTGTGGGCATTCGAAATAGGAGCACACGGTCGTTTCCCAGCCCGTGTCTAAACTTGTGAGCTCCCTGACTTGGGTCACACGGCCAAGCCACATGCCCTTGTGTTAGGCCATGTGAGCATTCTGTTTTGTGCAAATTAAAGATATAGGGGACACACGGCAGTGTCACCTGGCCGTGTGTCACACACGGTTGAGACACACACTCGTGTGGACAAAAATAGGTCATTTTTCCTAGCCATATTTCTCACCCGATTTGCCATCAACCTAAATCAACATTTTGGACATCAACAAGTCATAAAAAGGCATTCAAATCAAGCCAAAATCAATACTTAAACATGTAATATTGTAACACCCTTAACCTATATCCGTCGCTGGAGTAGGGTTACGAGGCATTACCGATCAAATCACAACATACATCATACATTTCTCACACATAAACCCATTTTCACATAAACATCAATCAAATATAATCACATTGTCCCTTATAAGGCTCTACGAGACTTTAAACATGCTTTAGAAATGGTTCGGGACTAAACTGATAACATACGAAAATTCTCGAAAACTTAAAAATTTTTCAAACATACAAGGGTCACAAGCCCATGTTCCAGGCCGTGTGAAAACAGGGCATACATACTGACTTGGGTAACACGGCTGACCACACGCCCGTGTGACTAGCCCGTGTGCCCTTCGAAATGGCCACACATGCCCGTGTGTCAGGCTGTGTGCTAGGCCTTGCCAATCCTGTAGGGTATACTGACTTATGCAACACGGCCAAGTCACACACCTGTGTGCTAGACTGTGTGCCATTTAGGAGGGGTATACTGACTTGTGCCACACGGCCGGTCACACGCCCGTGTGTGAGGCCGTATGGAGTATACTGACTTCGATTCAATCTCAACACCAAGGGACACATGGCCGTGTAGTATGACCGTGTATCGCACACGACTGAGACACACGCTCGTGTCTCTGTCCTTGTAGACAAGAATAGGCCATTTGCAAGGCCAATTTGCCACCCTTTCTCATGCTCACTTAAACAACCAAAAAAATACCATTTCAACACATTTATAGGCAACCAAAACATGCTATTTCATATACAAATCAAGCCATTCAAAGTCCATCCATTTCACTACTCAAATCATAATCCAAAACATACTAAAACAATATGCCATTACCAATAATTTCACCTATCTTCTCTATGCATTTTTCTCATAATCTTATCAACTAATTCATGTCATAAAATATACCAAATCATCATCTTAAAATCAAGCCACAACATGCCTTTTTTCAAGAAATAATACACCAATTGACAACTAGCTAATTGAGCAACCATATAACCATCACAACAACCATCCCAAACATGCCAAAACACAAGGCAATATATACATCATATGTCACTTATCAAACTTATGATTTAAGCCAACTTAAATGGCCAAATACACATCAACATTTACATCATTCATGAGCCAAATCTCATGGCTAATGTCATATCTCAAAACACATCATGTCACTAGCCTATACATGCTATATACCATATTTACATAACATCAAAAGTACCAACAAGTTGATCAATAGTGTGATGATGTTCCTGATGATCCCCGAATCCGAGCTAGCTTTGATTATCTATAAAATAGGGGAAGAACACACAAAGTAAGCTTTAAAAGCTTAGTAAGCCATATACAAATAAAATTACCACATGAATCAACATCATTTTCTTCAATAGGCAAACTATGAATAAGCACATAAAAGTTCACAAACCTTTCCCATTGTACACATATTCAATATCATAAGTGAATTCATCAAATACTTCCCTTTCAAAACTCTTATGAATCTCGTACATACCTGAGTTATTTAACCCATTCACACATTCTTTCTCGACTTGAGTTTGCCCTTTGAACCATTCAGAATCATTAAGGATACTCATAAATCACATATAGCTCGTACAATGCCATATCCCGGATATGGTCTTACATCTTATCACATATCGATGCCACTTTCCCAGACAGGGTCTTATACGAAATCATATAACGATGCCAATGTCCCAGACATGGTCTTACACGTAATCACATCTCGGTAAACTAATGTCATGACATTTGTATCCTATACTATTCCTAAGGCTCGTACGGGTCTTTCGAACGTCGTAACCCTGTCGATACTTGCTCATATTCGATCATTCAGTATTCAATACAATTCAATGATAAATAAATACTTATAATTCAATTTAAAGACATTTATTTTCATATGAACTTACCTTGTATTCTGGATAAACGGACTGGATCGACTATTCAATAACATTTGATTTTCCTCGATCTAAATCTGATTTCTTTCGTTCTTGATCTATGTACATTCAAAATTAACTCATTTATTCATCAAATCATTCAATTCAATCACAAACACATATTTGAGCAATTTTACACTTTAGCCCCTAAAGTTCCACATTTTTACAATTTAGTCCCTATTTCACAAATACACAAAATTCATGAAATTTAATACCTTCCCAAGCTAGCTGAATTTTCCTAGTGCACATAAAAACCCATATTTATCATTTATTCACACATTTAACCACACATTTTCACATTTTCACAAATAAATCCCTATTTGACATTTTTGTCAAAAATCACTTTACAAAACTTGTGTAACTATCAACAAATATTCATTTTTCATCATAAAACATTCAAAAGCTCAAGCATTCATCAATGGCACTTCACAAAATCATTGGAAACTTCAAAAATTAAGGCATGGGCTAGCTAGAATACAAAGCAACGATCTCAAAAACGTAAAAATTATCAAAAATCGAGCTCAAACCGTACCTTAATCAAGTTTAATGTGTCCGAATATGTGAGCCCTAAAATGGAGTATTATCTTCTTCAAATTCGGTTTTAAATTAAAGAAGATGACAACCATTTTAAATTTTGTTTTGTTTTATTATACTTATTTCATAAATTACTTAATTAACCTTGGTTTATAAACATTTAAAACATCAAATGTACGGCCATCTATGTCAAATTCCACTATCAATGGTCTAATATCATCATAAAGACCTTTGGTTTAATGAATCATAGCAACTAAACACTTTTAACAAGTAGAATGCAACTTTTGCATTTTACGTGATTTAGTCCTTTTATCAAATTAAGCATTCAAACGTTAAAATTATTTCACAAAACTTTCACATGCTATAAACACCAAAAATAATATTAAAATAATTTTTTGATCTCGAATTTATGGTTTCGAAACCACTATTCTGATTTAGCTAAAACTGGGTTGTTACAAATACTATCACATACCAACAATATGCCCTTAGGCTCTTTAAATGACAACATAACTCATATCAATCAAATAATCAATTTCACCTAAATGACCAAATACATATATGCATAATTTACTAAATATACATATTCAACCCAACCATCAATATACCTATAAGATTTCTATCATTTAACCATTTCAAACACACATCAAGCATGATAAGGTCATTTATTCATCACAAGCCATTCAAATGGCTAGTACCAACAAAACATTTATATGCCATTATTGGCCAAATTAATCTATACATGTCATTATAACCAAAATTAATTTACTAATTATACCGAAAAGGCTGATGGATAGTGTGAAGTTGCTCCGACCAGCTTCCAACCAAAATGAGCTTCCGAATTACTATAAAACATGGAAAATAACACAGAGTAAGCATTTATGCTTAGTAAGTTCGTATAATAAGGAAATTAACTTACCATTTAACCACATTTAAGGTAACCATGCTAATATAACCAAACCAATTTGGCCAAATGTCAAAACACATATCCTCAACAGTCATGTAACACTTTCCATAACCAATAAACATGGATGTACATAATCACTAGGTAAGATTCACATACATGTATCATCCATTTCATATTTCAATATATCTTGTAATATCATTGAAAAGTCCCAATTTAGCCAGGGCCCAGACAAAAAACCAAACAGAAAAAATAAATGAAAATATTAAAAGTCCAGTCCAATTATAAGCAGCCCAAAATAAAAAAAAAAACCCTAATGGCCCAGTGGCCCACAACCTAAACTAAGTTTTCAGCAAAACTGAAAACCCTAGCTGCCGCTCCTTTCGCGCCGCCTAAGGCACCTTGTCCTGAGGCTTTACGCGCGTCTACTGCCTTGCACCAAAACGGCAAAGAGCGTCTCTCCTCTCCTCTACGTTGACCTCCACACCATCTACAAAAAAGGAATGGAAAAGGACAAAAATAGCATAAAAGAATAGTAGAAACAATAGCAAAAAAATAATAAAAAACAGTGTAATCTATGGTTATAAAAGCCATAACCAAATTGTAGTTTTTTGGACAGACAAGGGCAATAAAAAAACAATACAAAAAGATTCAAAAGGTATCCGTTTTATTTGTTGTTTTATTTTCAAAAAATATAAAAAAATACAACAAAAACAAAAAAGCCTTACCGCACTTGTTACGCAGTCGCTGTTGGTGGGTAGATTCATCACCCTCGAGAAGAGGACGCGAGAGGGACGCCCAGGGGGCCAAAGCCTTTTTTCCTTTTTCATTTTGTTTTTTTTTTTAAATACAGAAGGAATCCCCTCTGATCTAGTCTTCCATTTCCTTAAAAAAAAAAGAAGAAGGGAATTTTGAGTTTTCCGGCAGCCGTGGACGGTGGAGCTATCGTCGATGATCAATGGCCACCGCGGTGGCCTACGACGGCACCGATGGTCAGACTTAGGGGGCTTTCAGAGAAAAAAGAAGGGAAGATGAAGTTTTTTTTAAAAGAACGGCTACAAATGATTTTTTTTTTATTTTTTCACTTAAATAAGCCCTCAAAACGATGTCATTTTGGGCTTGGCCTCTGACGCTCAAAACAGCGTCGTTTTGGGTCCGGCGTGTTTTTGAAAGGAGGGTTTAATTGCCACTTTAGTCCTTCTGGTTTTTAATTGTTTTTCAATTTCATCCTAATTCCTTTTTTTTCTTTTTTAAATTGCACCATTAATTTCGAATCTCTTTCAATTTGGTTCTCAGACCGTTGACCCCCTGGAGAAGGACACGTGTCCAGGAGCCTTGGGATAATTTCCCATTTAGTCCCTGTTTATTCTAGCGTGTTTCATTTTGGTCCCCTATTCTTTTCTTTTCTTTATTTTTTTGTTTTTACAATTTACGCCCTTAAATTTCATTTAAATTTTGATCTATTCCTTATTTATTTATTTTATTACAATTTAGCCCTTTTATTATTTATTTTATTCTGATTTATCCTTTTAATTTCATTTAAGTTACGATTTAGTTCTTTATTTTTCACCCCTTTTGTAAATTGTTTCCTTTTTTTATTTACATATTTATTTATTATTCCTTTTATTCATTTACCTGCTTATTTACTTATTTAATTATATATTATTCATTTATTTTTTTAATTCCTTTATTCATTTATTTTTTATTACTTCATTTTTTTAATATTTAAATTTTTCTTTATTTTCTTTTATCAAATATTTATTTCTCTATTTTCTTTTTAATATTTAAAATTTTTCTTTATTTTCTTGTATCGAATATTTATTCATTTTTTTCTTTCTTCTTTATGCCTGTATTATTATTATTACTATTTTATTATCTAGTTATCTAGTTATTTATTACTTCTTTATTTTTATACATATTTAAAATTAAATTGCTTACATTTTTATTTTTATTTATGTGCACATTTGTTGTATACATTGTTGTTATTATTATTATTATTATTATTATTATTATTATTATTATTATTATTATTATTATTATTATTATTATTATTTACCCTTCTTTGATTATTTCTTATTAGTATTTGAATAATAATTATAATATGATCTTTGCCATCGTCATTACAAATTGGAATCTTATCACTATCGTAGTTACATCTTTGTCATTTGATTAGTAAGGCATTTTATATTTTTATATATCATCGTTTCATTTTTTTTATATACGCTTCCATTTTTATTTTATTTTGTTATAACAATGCCACGAGTTGTATTTAAGTGTATTTATTCATTTTTATGCTATGCCCAAGTAAGCTAAATGCACATTACTTTAAATATTGTATTCGTTCTTTTCGCACAATGCATAAAAAAGAAATTTTTTAAAACCGAGGCAATGTTCATTATTTTTTGAATTAGGAGAAAGTGTACCTAACTTACGAGATATGGCTTCTTTTTAAAACTAAAATAATCGAATATTCATTTCAAAAATATAAAAAACGAGATTCAAGTAACGATCAAATGGCGTTTATTCTTGATTTCAGGATTTAAGGCATTGTGTCCTAACTTACGGGACATTATCCTTCCTTCTCGATTGACTTGAAATAAACCATTTTCATGAAAATTAACATTAATATAAAGAGGGATCGTATTTTAAATTCTTTTCGAGTTCTTAACTTTCGACACTAAGACATTAATTAATCAATTTGGTACCAACTTTGGGCGTTACGAGGGTGCTAATCCTTCCTCGTGCATAACCGCCTCCCGAACTCGTTTCCTGAATTTTGTAGACCAAAAATCATCGTTTTAAGTAAGTTTAAATTTTTATTAAAATGATTAAATTATAAGGTGATCTAGTCACACCTAATAAAAAGGATCGATGGTGTAACGCCTCGAATTTTAGGCCTAGAGGAATTGGGCTTTGGGCTTTGGGTCTCATAAAATTTTTAAGTGAGCAAGAAATTGACATGATGGCTTTAAGGGTTTAATGAATTTGGAGTGTCTAGGTGTGTTGGAAAAGCTCTAGGTTCGAGTCTTGTGGTGGAGGATTCTTAATTTAATTAATTAAGGAATCAGGGTTGTGGGTAGTGGGCTTTTAAACAAAAATAAGTGAAAATGGCACAAAAAAGCCTATGGTGAAGTGGCTAAGTGACGCCAATAGGGTGTAGGGAGATGGCGACATATGCATGCAGGGAAGTCTGAGGTTCGAGTGCTAGCTTAGTTTTATTTTGGAGTTTAATTTTAGGCTTCTAGAAGGCTGGAAGTGGCGTGTAGAGGGAATCTAAGGAGAAGTGATCAGTAAAGAGAATTTAGGAGAAGGATAAGGGAGATATCATGGAGAAAAATTAGGAGATGAATAGTGGATGAAGTGGTGCCGAATTGGACTTTAGAGGTGGCTAGGTTTCGGCTATAGGCTATATAAATGTGTGTGTGCCGAATCTGGGGTCCTAGGTAATGCCGAATTTTCCTTTCTTTTTCTTTTATTTGCCGAAACCTTATTTTTCCACAACCAAAAATACCTTGCCTTGTTGCCGATTCTTCACTCTTTTCCTACCTTCTAAACATTTATTCTTGCTTCTTAGCTGATTCTTCTCTTTCTTAACAAACCGAATAACCTCTATTCTCCCTCAAGGTTCTTCTTTGATTTTTGCGATTTCATCTTCTTCCTTTACCTTGCATTTAGGTGCCGAATATCCCTTTGCACCACTCCGATTTTTAGGCCGAATACACCTTGGCCGAATCTTCTCTGTGTTTTTTCTTCAGCTTTGGCTGATTGATTCTTGGGATTTAGCATCGATCTCTTCCCTCCAAGGTCGTTACCATTTCACTATTGTTGTGTTTCAGGTTTTGGGTAAGTGTTCTTTACTTCGGTTTAAGGGTTGGCCGAATGGTCATATATGTTGTGAGGGTGACTTGTGTTAGATGCAAGTCATATATTTCTTAGGCTCTAATGATTAAGTTGGTACAGATCTAGGGTCTAATCGCGGTTGGTGTTAAAGAAATGAGCTAATAAGGCTTGTCGCACACGGTAAGGTTACGGTGAGGCTTCGGTTTTTGATAAAGTTTGTATTTAGCCTATGATTAATTGTTAAGTGATATCAAATGTAGGTTCGTGACTAAGAGAAAATCGCATCACGCGTTATTACCAGGTATGTACCAACACTACACACACATGATGTCAGCAATGCCGGAAAGCTGAAAAGCGGAAAGTGGCTAAATGGGCCCGGTGGGCCCTGAGGCTAAGTTTTGTAAAATTGTTTAATTTGGTTATATGAATTGAGTTAGTCATGCATGTTATGTGATCTGGAATTGATTTGGGCCTAATAGGCCATATGAATGGGATCTGGGCGTAATGGGCCATATAGATGTGATTTGGGCCTAATGGGCCATATGAATGAGATTGGGCTTAGTGGGTCGTTTGCATGTATGTAGGCTTATTTGGGCTTTGCATATGGGTTTGGTCTTAGTATCTGATAACTGCTAAAACATACATAAAACTTAAACACATAATTGCAACCGTGGACAAGTCATAAGGTTGAAGTGTGGTAATGGGTATATGTATGTGTAGGATTGGATCTAGAGAGAGCTTGGTACTTAAGCGGTCTCAATGACCCACCTCCTCTTCTCTGAAATCCTACCTGGTGCATAGTACCTGTTCACTTTAGGCCAACGGGAATTTGTTAACGGACCCAGGTAAGTATTAAATCCATAATACTTAAAAATGACCGAAATGCCCCTAAGGGCGAAAATGACTAAAATACCCCTATGTGTTAAACTTAGGAATTGTGGATGTTACATGCTGCATTCATATGATATACAGCCTAGGTTGCATATGGATGGGAATTATGGAACGGAGGAAGTATATGAGGATCGCATGGTTGCTTGACGATCGTGGATCTACCGAATGCTTTTAAGCCCATTAGCAGCTTTGCTGCAACGCAGGTAGTACTGCAACCGGGCTACCATTGATGTGTACCGGATGGGTGGGTTGATGTAGACATCCCCAAATGATGTGTATCGGGGGACGGAGAAGATGTGTAGCGGATGGATTATTTGGGGAGGGTTGCACAGCATTGCATGTATGATGTTGCTATGTTATTATTATGAAAAGGGCTTAGGCCCAATTGATTGCTTGTATGCTATTTGTTTGCTGAGGGTTGTACACACTGAGTTTTGAAACTCACCCCCTCTTTTATTTTCTTAGGAAATCCCCAGTAGGCGGTTCGACGGATGGAGGGACTTGGAGGTGGCCAACTAGCAAGACATTTCGTTTTACTTGATTTTCTTTATAGTTTTAAGTACTTTGATAAGTTTAAGTTGGATTGTAATAAGGCTTCCCCTCTGCTTAACTTTACATTGAATGTTTTACTTTATTTATTTTAAGATTTATATCAAATTTTTCTAAAAACAAGTGTTTTATTCAAAATTAAGCTTCCGCTGGTAAAAAGTTTTATTTTTAAATAATTGTTAACTTACAATCGAAAAGACAGATTTTATAATACACATCGTTTTGGAAGACAACTATGAACTGGGTTTTTAATCAAAATTCTTTAAGAAGGGTTTTCAACGAAAACAAGGTTTTCGCAAAAATACTTCAATGTGACACGCCGGATTCGGGCCTAACTTCTAGGCCGGGTTTGGGGTGTTACAGATGGTGACTCCTATTTTTTGTTTTTTTAAAATAAAAGTCGATATTCAAAAAAGGTTTTGACAATCATTTCCATGTAATTCAAGTATATACTCGTAATTGTTCATTTCGAACTCATATTGTTTCATATCAGAACTTTGCCCATTGAACCATTTAAAATATCATTCGATACACGGGTAGTACACACGAAGTGTACAAATCTGTAATCCGTCAATTCATATACTTGTATGCTTATACAAGCATGAAAATGGGAAGCTCTTCTGAGCCATATATCGGGAAGCTCATGTGAGCTAAGTAATGGGAAGCTCATACGAGTTGTATATCGGGAACCCTAATGACGTGTCATTTGTATCCTTTGAATTTCTAAGGTTCAAACGGAACTCTATAATTATTAGATTTGTGATCATAGTTACACATGGCAATTTGTACAAATCACACACAACAATATTCAATTTAAAAAATTTAAATATACAATTTAGTTACATGAACTTACCTCGATAAATTTTCGTAGATATGAAGGCTACTAGTCCGATACTTTTTCTTTGCCTCGATCTAACTCTGTATTAGGTCTATCCAGATCTATACGAATGAATTTAATTCAATTTAATATAATTCATATTCAATTTAATCCAATACACATCTTTGGAAAAATTACTATTTTGCCATTATACTTTTAATTAATTACAATTTAGTCTCTAGGCTCGAAAAATGAAATTCATACAATTTAATCCTTATTCAAGCCTAGCGATTTTCATACATATCAATAGCAGCCCATATATTTCACAAAATTTAGAATTTTTTCATAAATTTTTCATCTTTTCAATTTAGTCCCTAATTGATAATTTTATCAAAATTCTCTTTACAAAAGTTGTTTATCTAACAACAACCTTTCATTTTCTATCATAAAACTTCAAAATTAAACTATACTCATCCATGACAAAACCCTAATACTTTAACGGTTTTGTAAATTAATCCTCGAGATAGCTAGATTAAGCTATTACGATCTCAGAAATATAAAAATCATTAAAAACGGGACAAGATTACTTACCCAAATGAGCAAAATAAGCTTGCTAAAACTCAAGCTTCCATGGCTAGGGTTTCCATTTTTTTTATGAAAGATGATGAAAATAGTTTTTTATTTATTTAATATTACTTTAAATCTTTAATTTCCAAAATTAACCTTAATATTTTCTTCAATTTCCAATGATGAATAATCATACTTATCCACTAACTCCTCTAAATGGTCTATTTGCTATATAAGGACCTGCAATTTTAAATTCCATAGCTGTTTGATACTTTTAACTACTAGAATTCAATTTTCACTCTTTATGCAATTTAGTCCTTTTTATCAAGCTAGGCATGTAAACGGTAAAATTTCTTAACGAAATTTTCATATGATATTTCTATCATACTGTAAACCGTAAAATAATATTAAAATAAATTTTCTTCCGACCTCATATATGTGGTCCCGAAATCACTGTTCCAATTTCACTAAAAACAGGCTATTACAGAGGATCAAAATTGTGTGAAAATGCTGAAAGTTGAAGAAACCATATCAACATATATTTTTTGTTAATTAATTGTTATCTATCTACTATTTAAAATTTGAACATTATAGTATTATAAATTTTGATATAAATCATATTTCATTCATAAATTGAAACTAATTAGTTCCATATAAAACTAAAAGAAAATTGACAACCTACCCATTCTTTTCTTTATTTACATTAATGAGTTCTTATATTTTCTTTCAATCCTATGATTGAGGTGGGTGGAAAGAGTTGTCAAAACACATGTGGTTATAAGCAAATAATAATAATAAAACTCCTATTAATTTAGTGTCACTCTTTACGAAGTTATAAGAATGTCCTTTTGTTATTGAAATAAGTAATACTATTAAAATAGGAATGTAACCCTCAACCGAGTCACCAACTCAGTTAAGAAATTATGCTTATGATAAGATTTTTAGTATTAATAATATATTTATTGAGTTGGTGTTACAAGTTAACTGACACCGACTCAAGATTGATGGTAACATCATAATAAACATTTTAATCTAATTTTTTCATTTTAATGTTGTAAATATTTCATATGTTATTTTTAATTCATGCTTTATTATTTATTATATGTTATTTTTAAATAGATATTTATGTTCTAAATTTATAGATGAAAGATTTTTAATAATAATAATAAAAGGAAAAGAAAGGAATCTAGAAAGGGTTTTGGAAGCATGTGCGGGCTTTGTCACATTTTCTATATATTTTGTTTGTTTCATCAAACTCATACGAATGGAAAGGCACATGCTACCTTTTCGATTCCCTTTCTTCCATTACATTATTTCTTGGACCGCTTCATATTTGTTTGCTTTGTTTTATTTAAATTTTAATAATACAACTCAACTTTTAAAAGTATTATATTTTAATTAAAATTAAACCAAAATATTTTTTCTTAATTAAACTTTTTTTTTAAGTTGTACATGAAAAAAAAAACAGATAAACTAAAATTTGAACATCAATTTTGTTATAAAATATGTAATCTCAAATTCATAGTTGTAAAATGATGGTTTTAGGCACTACTCTAGTAATGATATCTATGGTTAGGTCCTAGTTGATTTTTTTTTTTTTTTGGTATAATGATTTATTTAGTTTTTTAACTTAAAAAAAAAAGTTTATTTTAGTTTTTCATTTAATTTTTTTAATTTTTAAATTATGTTTTTTTGTCAAATTTATCTGAAAACGGATAGAAAAATTAATGTTATTTAAACTTTGTTGATGTGACATACATTAGATGATATGTAAGCATTTAATTAATTTTTTTAAAATTTCAAAAAATCAAAAAAATTATTTTTAAAATTTAAAAATAATTTAAATTATTCAAAAAGTATAAAAAATTAAATTTAAAAAATTAATTAAATGTTGACGTGTCATCCATGTGGAAATCCATCTGTATGCCACACCAACAAAGATAACAAACGTTAAACTTTTCTATCTATTTTGAGGTGACTTGACAAAAAAATAAATGGTTAATGGTTAAAAAGACAAAAAATTAAATACATGAATAAATGATTTTTTTTTTTAAAGTTGGAGGGCCAAAAAATTCATTATGGCTTTTTTTTTATCCATTATTCAACTTTTTCAAAAGAAAAATGTTTTCAAATTTTGATAATTAAGAATTAAATTTAATTGAATAAAAAGTGAATTTGATTAAGATAAACACACATGCATACTTATGTATGCAAAGATTGCCCGACAATTTTGTTTCCTTCGAAAGTGAAAACGCTCCTTTCAATTGAAAAGAAAAAGAAAAAGAAGAGCACATCTGAAGAGAAAAGTGGTACTGATTATATAAAACTAGGGTGTAATCTTTAGTTAATCGCTGGGGGATCATTTTTCTTCTCGACCCTGGACTATGTTTTTGATTGAAGGCTGAATGATGCAAATATTTGGGCAGGAGTTGGCACACTGCATCGCTAAAGAAGTATCATTTGGTTTGATAATATTATCCTTAAAAAAAGGACACTTCATGGCGTATTTAGGCACAGTAGAATATTGGAAATAATTAATAAGAGATCATTTCCTCCCTGATCAATATTTTATTGTAATCTTGAAATAAATTAAAGTGTGATTGTAGCCATTTGAAGCCCTTGAGAGGAATATTCATGGTTCTGGAAAGGAATAAAAGCCAGCTTTCTTTTGTTTTTTCCATATGGAGTTTTGTTATTGTTAATCATAAAGAATGTTCAAAACACAATTCCGGTATTATATTATTTCTTTTAATCATTTTTCTATAATGTTTCAAAATGCTTGAATTCTGAATCAATCCTAAACAAATTTATTGCTTCCGGAAATACGTAAATGTAAAGTTCCCACTTCCCAACATTTATTATTTGCTTTTTGAAATGTCAAAATATTATGATACGCAAGTACTTGGCTGAATCATAATTAAATCCTAAATTCTATAATTTTTTTTTTGTGCATATTGAATCTCATAATTAATTTTCTTATCAAATTTATTTTCGTGCTTCATAAATTTTCGGTTTTATTCAAAAAATAATTCAGTACAAAATTTATTTGCATAAGATGTGTTTTAAATTTAAATTATTCTTCAATTTGTAACCTCACTCTTATATATAAATTAAATCATTTTTTCATTAAAAGTTTATTTTTAGATGTAAGCTAGATCCTTTTCCTCACCCATTAAAACTTTCCCTTTGAAAGTACAATAATACAAGTTCTTCACACCAATAAGATAAAACGACCTTAATCTCTTACATAAGACAATAAAAAAACTCTCTTGTCTTATCGAAAGAAACTTTTTATCTTCTTGGCTTCAATGATGTTTTCAATATAGAATAGAAATTAAATGTTGGATCATATTAAAAAGATGTTTTCTTAACTTCAATAAAATGCTAGAAATTCTAAAAGATGGGTTTGTAAAGAGCCCAGAATTTTTCAGTCAAAAAAATGTTTACCAAATATAGTAAATTACAAATATTTTCAAATATAAGCTAATTACCACTGAATATAAATCATTAAGATTTTAATTATAAAAAGAAATATAATTCATGGCTCTAATTTCATGCAATAAGGGTTAATGATTTGTTTATTCATTTTAATTGTTTTTTAAGAATAGGAAATTTGCAATGGAACCCGGATCGTGAATTTATGAAAAATTATTTTATTTAAAGTTGTCAAAATTTGAATTTGGTGGCTCCACATTTAAAATTGAGACTAATGAACAAACTTTTTGCAGTCTTAATCCAAAGTTATCATAAAAAAAAAAAAAAAGTAACTTTTGGAAAGAGAATGTGATAATTAATTCTATTTGTATACAGATGATTTGGGTTGGTAATTGTGTCTTTTCCCAACTTATTTTATCAATTTCAGGCTTCAGCTTACTTAATATTCGTTAAATTTCATACCCAGCCTACCGCCCACTTTTATAATTATTTGATTTTATTGAAATTTTGGATATTAAATAGATAATTTTAGTATTAAATAATAAATATAGACAATTATAAAAATATATAATTGATTTAAGGTTAAATTTTACTTATTAGCCTTTGTGCTTTATGAAAGTTATAGATTTAGCCCATCTACTTTAATCTGATCAGTTTTAGTTCATGTATTTAATGAATTTTAAAATTTCAATTCTCACCAAATAATACTAATAAATTTGTTAAGTGCAATTACTTCAAAATATGATACACCAAATATATTATCATATGTGTAACACTATATCCAATTATTATTTTCACATATTACTCACTACAATTCAGTTAATGGATTCATTATTATTATTTATATCAAGATTAAAATTTTAGAATTTAAAAAAGTATAGGGATTTAGAATGTACAATTGGAGAAGATGGACCAATCTACAATTGTACGCATAGTGTAGGACTAGTAATTGAATTTAACCAAATAAATTTAACTGCTTATGTTTGGGTTAGGACTAAAATTTCAAATTTTGAAAAGTACAAGGTCTAAAATTAACTATTTCAAAAAAGAAAAGGATTAAACTTGATCAAATTAAAATATAAAGGCTAAATCCATAACTTTCGCAAAGTAAATGAACTAATAGCAAAATTTAACCATTGATTTAATGGTCTAGCTTTTAATATTAAATTTAAAATTAAATCCAATTATCATCAAATTTTAAAATATATATATCAGTCTAAAATTATTTTTCTAATCTAAACTATTATTTCTTAATTGAGTTGATATCACCTTCAATCGGATCACCAACTCAGTTACAGAAATTATGGAAACATCATTGCATAATTAAAATAAATCATATTATTTGAGGGTATTTTAGTCTTTTTATTTAAAAAACAATAAAAATATATATAGTGAGATTTGACCTGAAACCAATTTTATTAATAAAACCTTTAAATTATCACTTAGCAAAAAAATTATTTTGAAATTTTTATATATTTTAATTATATTATGCATATTTCATTACCTCCATCAATTGGATATCTATAATTACTATTAATAAAACCTCTGATTGAGTTGGTGTCACAGGTTAATCGGGTACCAGCTCAATTAGGAGATGACTAATATAATTTTTTATTAAATGACAACTATTATTATTTTGATGATTTTTTTATCTTATCATACATTTATATAGCTTTTAAATAAAAAAAATTAAAATTAACATGTATTAGGATTGAACTCATGTTTAATAGTTTTATAAACAAAATTTTTACCATTACACAGATAATAATTTTTGAGTAAACTTTAAAAAATTAACATTTAACATAAAATATTTTCTCTTATCAAATTTGTGTATTTATCTATACTATTATTTAAACTCTTTGACTGAGTTGGTGTCACCCTTAACCGGGTCATCAACTCAATTAGAAAAATTACGAAAATATAATTAAAATAATGGTAAATTACACCAACAGTCACTCAACTTTGAGGTAGCTAACAAAACAGTCACCTAGGTTTCATTTCAGGCACTCAACTTTTGAAAAATAACAAAACAGTCACTAATGTTATAAAAAAGTGACAAGATAGTCACCGGTTAACAGTTTCCGCTAGTGTTTTAATGGGATAGTTGCTGTGGCAAGTTAAATTGCCACATTGGATGTCCACAGTGGAAACTCACCCAATTTAAGAAGAAATTGTAAAACCCTTAATAATAGAGAAGAGAAGAAGAATAAGAATAAAAAGAACAAGAAGGAGAAGAAGGAGAAGAGAAAAATAGAGATGCCTAGAGTGATTCCAGTTTGCTATTGTGGAAACCCAATCGAATTCCACCCAAGATCTGATTCTGATATCGCCCAATGGCAAAAATTTGTCCATAACCGTTGCCGTAAAACTCTCTTTTGCTTTGCCGGAGCTCCTCGCGCCGCTATCAAGAACGATTTTAGAGGCTTACTCCTCAACCACTGCAACAACGCTGAAAAAATAAAAAAAAAAGAAATAAAAAAAAAGGAAAGAACACACAGATTTTACGTGGAAACCCTTTCGGGAAAAAACCACGGGCAGAGGAGAAGAAAATTCACTATGTCGAATTCAAATCAATTACAAGAGGAATAGACCATGTCTATTTATAGGCTTATAAAGCCATATTCTAATAGGAGTGTAGTAAGATTGAAACTCCTTATTCTAATCAATATCAAATAGATGGAGTTTAATAAGGTTTAAAAAACCTTATTCAAAATAAAATAAAAGAAGTGTAGTTCTATAGGGATTCTTCTTTTATTTTATTTTACCATTGTATTTTATTTAAATAAGAATTTGGGTCACTTAATTCTAACAATCTCCACCTTGACACGAATTCTCAATAAACAAGTTCTTCATCGCGAACTCTTAACGAACAAGTTCTCCACCTCTTCCATAAAACCCCTTAAGGGTTTAACTTCAACAATGAACACCAACCAAGTCTAAGCAATGCTTAAACTTGGTTATAGGAAAATGACTTAGTCATCATATCTCAGGATTTTCATGAGTACTAATTTTGCTCACAACAATATCACCACGAGCAATAATATCACGAACAAAATGATACCAACATCAATGTGTTTTGTTCTCTCATGAAACATTTGATCTTTTGTAAGGAAGATAGCACTGACATCATCACAAAATATCATGTGCTAATTTGAAGGTCTTCATTTAGCTCACTAAAGAGTCCCTTCAACCAAATAGCTTCTTTACAAGCCTCGAATGTCGCCATGTACTCGGCTTGAGGTAGACAAAGCGATCGTAGTTTGCAAAGTAGCTTTCCAACTAATTGCACAACCTCCGATTGTAAAGACATAACCAAAGAGAGATCTTCTTCTATCAAGGTCTCCAAAGAAAATCAAAGCATCAACATACCCAATGACTCCATCTCTAGTTCTTCCAAATCGTAAGCAAACATCGTGTGAGTACCTGCAAGTATCTTAAAATCCACCGAATCGCTTTCCAATGTTCTTTACCGGATTCGCCATGTATCTCGCTAAATCGCATGACCGATCGCATATGATAAATCTGGACGTGAACAAACCATAGCATACATGAGAGATCCCACTGCACTAGAGTATGGAACATGTGACATGTACTCAATCTCATCATCTGATCGTGGAGACAAAACCGATGAAAGTCTGAAATGGGTCGCTAAAGGAGTACTAACAGGCTTAGCACTCTTCATATTGAACTCAAAAGAACTTTCTCAATGTACCCTTCCGACTTAGGTACAATTTACTTGCTTTTCTATCTCTCGAGAATCTCCATACCAAGTATCTTCTTTGTCGGTCCTAAATCTTTCATCTCAAATTCTTCATTTAGTTGGGATTTGACCTTTCTTATCTCTCCTTTATCTTTTGCTCTTATACCACTGTCTTGGTGATCGTTTTCAAACCGTAAAGAGACTTTTTCAGCAAGCAAACATAGTCCTCTTTTTCTCGTATCAAAACCTCTGTTGTTGCATGTAAATATCTTCCTCAAGCTCTCCATGCAAAAATGCGCTTTTTACATCTAATCGCTCAAGCTCCAAATCTTGCATAGCCACAATACCAAGCAAAGCTCGAATCGAACTATGCTTCACAACCTGGGAGAACACATCCGTGAAGTCCACTCTGAATTTGACTATAACCCTTTGCAACAAGCCTTACTTTATATCTGGATTCTTCAACTCCTAGAGTCCTTCTTTCTTTTTAAACACCCATTTACAAATGAACAACCTTTTTACCTTTAGAAAGTTTCACAAGATCCCATGTTCTATTTTTATGGAGTGATTCTATTTCCTCTTGCATAGCAAACATCCACTTTTCTCGAGTCTTCACACTAACCGCCTCGAGAATAATTAGACGGATCTTGGTTTGCATCTATATCTTCACCACATTTAAAGCATAAGCAACTAGGTCACCTCAAAGATACTTCTTTGGAGGTTTAATTTCTCTTCTAGTTCTGCTTTTTGGCGATAGAGTATTTTGGTGAAGAAGCAACTCTATTCTCAATTTTTGTAATCGCTTGGCTTGAGAGTTGACTCAGTATTAACTGATGCTCCACCGCTTTTGATTTTCTTTATTGGAAGAGTCTTTAAGAGATAAGTTAGGTAGCATAGCAGCTTTCATCAAAAACAACATCTCTGCTAATCACAACTTTTCTATTTTCAGGACACCATAACTTATACCCTTTTACACCACTTTATAGCCAAGAAAAACACATTTAATGGATCTTGGTTCCAATTTTCCATTATTAGCATGAGCATACGCAGACACCCAAAAATCTTTAAATCGTAATAATTAGCGGGATTACCATACCATACCTCTTGTGGAGTCTTTTTCAATGGCAATGGATGGAGATCGGTTGATCAAAAACATGCGATGAAATTCGCTTCGCCCAAAACGACTTTGGTAAGTTGGCATTTGACAACATACATCGAACCTTCTCCATGATCGTTCGTTCATTCGTTCTGCAACACCGCTTTTGTTGTGGAGTATGACGAATCGTCAAGTGTCTCACGATCCTTCCGACTTGCACGCTTTATTAAACTCATCGTAACAAAACTCTAAGCCATTGTCCATGCGGAGGTATTTTATTTGTTTTCCTGTTTGTTTTTCAATCATAGCTTTCAAGACTTAAATGCGAAAAACACATCGCTTTTACGCTTCAAGAAGAATGCCCAAACTTTTCTAGAAAAATCATCAATAAAAGTTAGCATATAATTGGCTCCACCTCTCGAAGGCACTCTTGATGGCCCCCACGCATCGAATGAATATACTCCAATGTTCCTTCGTGTTATGGATTCCTCTAGTGAATCGAACTCTCTTTTGCTTCCCAAAACGCGCAGTTCTCACGTAACTTCGGTTTGCAAATTCCTTGCCCATCAAGAAGTCCTCTTTGCTCAATTCTCGCCATGCCATTCTCACTCATATGCCCTAGGCGCATATGCCAAAGTTTAGTAATATCATCATCCGATAAAGAAGAGGAAGCGGCAATTTGCATCACCAATAACAAGATAGAACCCCCGCAAAACATATAACTTGGTAGCCTTTCTCCGCCTTTTTCATCACAATGAGGAACCTTTGGAAATCTTCAAAATCCCACTTTCAATGTATGTATTTGTACCCTTTTGAATCAAGAGTACTCAACGAAATTAAATTTCTCTTCAATTACAAACATGCCGACGCGTCACTAAGTGTTCTGACAACTCCATCAAACATCTTAACTTTAATTGTTCCAACACCTGCAATTTTACACGAAGCATTATTTCCCATCAAAACAACACCTTCAGATACCGTTTCATAATTTGTAAACCAATCCCAATTGGGACTCATGTGAAAGGTGCAGCCTGAATCAAGTATCCACTCCTCGCTCTCTTTTGAATTATTGACAGAGGCAACTAGAAGTTCACCATCACTGTAGTCTTCTACAATATCAGCTTCACCAGAATTTTCTGGTTGTTTTCCCTTTTGATTTGCAGCCTCCCTTTTAATTTTGTTCTGTAGCTTGTAGCACTCAGATTTAATGTGCCCTTTCTTCTTGCAGAAGTTACAAGTTTTACCTCTGTTTGAAGACTTTGATCTACCCTTAGATTTACCGCGAGGATTTCATTCCTGTGTCCTTCCACGATCATCATCAGCATTCCGATCTTGTCTCCCACGAACGATGAGACCCTCTCCTTGAGAGTCAGTTTTAACCACAAGATGCTTCATCTTATCATACGAGGTCAAAGAATCATAAACCTCATCAACTGTGAGAGACTCGCGGCTATATAAAATCGTGTCTCTAAAGGTTGAATAAGACGGGGGCAACGAACAAAGCAGAATCAACCCTAGATCTTCCTTATCATACTGAACCTCCATGGCCTCCAAGTTTGAGAGAATTTCTTTAAACATCATTAAGTGTTCGTGTACATGACGCACCTTCCTCCAAAGCGATGAGCATAAAGACGTTGCTTCATATGCAACTTGCTAGTTAAAGTTTTCGACATACATATTTGTTCTAGCCTCTTCCATAATCTTTGCAGCGCTCTTCTCCTTCATCACATCCTGCAAAATTTCATTAGACAAATGCGGATGTAACTGTGTTAGTGCCTTTCGATCCTTGCGCTTCTTATCTTCCTCTGTCAATGTCGAAGGCATCTTATCTACCCCTAACAGGGCTTCCTCTAAATCCATCTGTGCAAGAACTGCCTGCATCTTTATCTGCCACAACGCGAATCTAGTGTTACGATCCAACAGCGGAATTTCATACTTCAAAGACGCCATTACCGTGATCGAGATGAAAAAACCCGGAAGCTCTTGATACCAATTTGAAAAAATAAAAAAAAAGAAATAAAAAAAAAGGAAAGAACACACAGATTTTACGTGGAAACCCTTTCGGGAAAAAACCACGGGCAAAGGAGAAGAAAATATTTGAAAAAATAAAAAAAAAAGAAATAAAAAAAAAAGGAAAGAACACACAGATTTTACGTGGAAACCCTTTCGGGAAAAAACCACGGGCAGAGGAGAAGAAAATTCACTATGTCGAATTCAAATCAATTACAAGAGGAATAGACCATGTCTATTTATAGGCTTATAAAGCCATATTCTAATAGGAGTGTAGTAAGATTGAAACTCCTTATTCTAATCAATATCAAATAGATGGAGTTTAATAAGGTTTAAAAAACCTTATTCAAAATAAAATAAAAGAAGTGTAGTTCTATAGGGATTCTTCTTTTATTTTATTTTACCATTGTATTTTATTTAAATAAGAATTTGGGTCACTTAATTCTAACAAACGCTTCGGATTCATGTAAAGCTATGGATTGCACTGACAACCGTTGTTCCAATGACACCTCCATCATCCTCCAGACGTTTTTAGATTTTGATTTTTGTCTCCAACCCAGAGGTGACAGCTTCACCCGCCGGTTCGTCTTCGACTATATGATTGTTGGCTCGATCCCAGTCTTTTTCTAGCATCAAACAACTTACCTTCAATACCAATGGTTCTTACCCAATGACCCCAAATCTTACTCTGTTTTCATCCACCTTGACTTAGTCAAAAACGTTAGCTCCTCCATTAAACCCGTTCTTCAAAGTTACTGCAAACAAGAAATAAACCAAATGAGGGAGAAAGTGATTCAATACATTCCCAAATTAGTTTATGCAAAACCCGAAAAGGATTTAAACAATGTAAAGGATGCATTTGATATCGCCATTGATGGAGTTTTGAAGAGAATTAAAGAACAAGAGCAGTCAAAATGGAAATGATTATATACATACATATGTACATAGATTCTTTCTTTTTCATTTTTATTTTTTTGAAGAACAGGGTAGGGGAAGACATGATTGTATTTGTATTTTTCTATATACAATAATAATATATAACATAGTATATGGTTATTTATAAGTAATAATATATATTACACAAATGTAAAGTTTTTGTTGGGGAAAATAATGTATGAAGAGTTGCAGAGTAGGTAAGAAAATTTCATCAAACATATGTTTTTTTCTTTGAAAAAAATGGTGGATTGGGTTTCAAGGGCTGTATGTATTTTTGCAGATGACATAATTTGTCTGTAATTTCAGTGGTAACAATGAGAGACCATAAGCCTCACTAGAGGCATCTTCATTTTTTCTCCTCCTCCTTCTCCTCGTCTTCTTCTTTTTCTCTTTTCTTATTTTTCTCTTTTTAAACCCTAAATTGGTGCTGATAGGGCTGTTAAATTTGTGGTAACCGGCCAGCTGAAAGGTTTTCACGCCTTCATCTGCCATGTCACTTTGTCGTGACGTCTGTGACAAAAAACGGCAAAAAGGACTATTTTGGCACTTTTCCAAAGTTAAGTGATTGAAATGAAACCAATGTGACTGTTTTGTCAGCTACCCTAAAGTTGAGTGACTGTTGGTATAATTTACCCTTAAAATAAATTATATTATTAAAGGGTACTTTAGTCTTTTTATTTAAAAAACCAATAAAATATACTTATAGTGGGATTTGATCCCAAGCCAATTGATAAATTAGTAAAACTTTAGATTTATCACTAAACTAAAAACTTAACATTAATACATTTTTTACATTTTTGTTTTAATATGTTCAATTTATTATCTCCCCTAGTTGTATATTTATACTATTATTTAAGCTCCTAATTAAGTTGGTGTCACGAGTCAACCGGGCACCAATTCGGATAGGGAAACTACGGAAATGTCCTTCCATAATTAAAACATGTTACATTATTTGATGGTACTTTAGTCTTTTTATTTTAACAAAAAACAATAAAAAATAATATATGCATATGATGGGATTTGAATCTATGCCAATTAGGTTAGTAAAACCTTAAATTTACCACTCAATCAAAGTTTCATTTTAATTTATACTATTATTTAAGCCCGTAACTAAGTTTGTGTTATGAATCAACCGAACACCAACTCAGTTAGGGAAATTACAAAAATGTTCTACCGTAATTAAAACAAGTTATATTATTTGAGGGTACTTTAGTCTTTTTATTTTAACAAAAAAATAATAAAAATAATAAAAAATAAAAATATACATATGGTAGAATTTGAACTCACACCAATTAGATTGTTATAACCTTAAATTTACCAATCAATCAAAGCTTCATTTTAATGTATTTTATATATTTTTATTTTAATATGCATTAGTTGTATATTTATATCTATAATAATGTTGTTAATTGAATTGGTATCACAAGCCAACTCCGACACTAATTTGCAATTGATGACAATACCATAATAAACAATTGTAGTGCATCTAGTGTTATAAATATTATGTATTTATCTATTTAAATTTCGTTTTACTCACAATTTAATCTCATTTTTTATTTTAACATTGTATATATTTCATATATTATTATGACTAATTTGTTCCAAGCCACACATTTCATTATTTATTTTATGTTATTTTTAAACACACATCTGTGTTTTAAATTTGTGATATTTGCACGCGTATTAATAATGTATTTGATTGAGTTAGTGCCACAAGTTAACTTAACATAAGTTCAAGATTGATAATAACACCGTGATAAATAATTTAATCTATTTTTTTATTTTAATATCATACATATTTAATATGTTGTTATTATTAATTAATTTCAAACTATATATTTTATTATTTATTATATGTTATTTTAAACATATATATTTTAAATTTATAATTTTTACACATACGTGATAAAATTTCTATTTTTTATTTTTATTTTTAAACCATAAAACTATTTTTCTTCTATTCAATTGATGATGTAAAAGAAACACCCTTCGTATTGATGAACGTGCGTAGGAACCATCCGAAAGGATGCATTATACTTTTTCCTCAATTTATTTTATCCGTAGATCATATACTTTTATATATGATAAAAATATAGTTAACCTTAGTGCGATCAAATAGTACAAACCAGAGATTATTTCATTAAGGATTTGAGTTTTATTGATAGACCTTACCTTCATTTATAACTATGCTCTACTTTGGAGTTAATTCAATTTTAATTAATGTATTAAAAATCTCATATATTTTTTATATATAAAAATATATAATATGATATAAAAACATGAGCGCAGTCTAATATATATATATATATATAACAGAGGTGGGGATTATGTCATTTAGAATCAAATTTGTTTTATAACGTAATACTCTTATCACTATGGTAAGATTTTGCTGACATAAAATATATATTATTAACTCATAATAATTTGTTTGGTTTTTCAACTTTAAAAAAAAATCATTTTAGCCATTCATTTAATTTTTTGTCAAATCAATTCAAAATGGATGGAATTAATATTTATTAACTTTGTTGATGTAGCATACACATGGATTTCCAAGTGGATGACATGTTAACATTTAATTAATTTTTTAAAATTTAAAATTTTATGTTTTATATATTAATAATTTAATATTTTTACTTTTAAAAAAATAATTTTTTGAAATTTTAAACTTTAAAAATTAATTAAATGATGACTTGTCATCCACGTGTATGTCATGTCAACAAAATTAAAAAGTGCTAACTTTTTTATCCGTTTTGGGGTGATTTAACAAGAAACGCATATTTAAGGACTAAAAAAGGACGAAAAATTAAATGGAGAACTAAAATAATTTTTTTATAAAGTTAGAGGGCCAAATAAATCATTATTCCAATTATTAAAACAGTAAATTTTATATAAATATTCAAATATAATTATTAGAGAATAAAAAGTAATGGTACGATTTTTATCTTGACTAATACGAATGAATGACTAAACCTAATATAAAGCACTGTTTAACATGAATTCAAATCGTATGAAAAACACAACACAAGGAATTGAAAAATCTATTGGTTGGTATAATAGAGTGGTGGGATTGGAGTTATGAGAATAGGTGAAGTAGGATGTTTGAAAGTTCAACCTTCAATCTCTCTATTCAATGAACAAAAAAAAAAAAAAAAAACGGTGTTCAATCTGATGTATACCTAATAATAATTCAATTTTTCTTTTACTTGTAATTTTTGTTAATAATAATGAAATTATTTAATTACAACACAAAATTACATAAAGTAGAAATTAGAAACCACGTACTAAAGGAAAAACACTTGAAACTAAAATGTAACATAAAAGGCCCAATACTCAAAAGCACATAACAAACCCCCAAATCCAAGAAATTCAGAACAGCCCACCGCCGATCCAACTTAATTTGATGCCATTTTTTTAAAATAATCCTTATATAAAATAAATTTAATTCTAAATGAAATATTTTATATAAACTAATCCTTATATGTTGCAGATTCAAATTTTAACTAGCCTACATACAAAATCGATATAAATATATTAGCTATATTATCAACACATTAAACAAAAGGTCTAAATGCTAAAAAGTTCATCTTAAAAAAAATTAAAAATCAATTAAACTTTTAATCGTAACCGAAATCGGGTACCTAATCAAAATTCGAATTCGAAAGTTAGCAATCAATTGAGTCCTGGATCGTTAAGTGTTGGCATGACAATTAACATGAAAAAAAGATGAGGTGGTGACTAACATGACATTTGTCATGAAAAATTACTAATGTGGAGGGTTTAATTGATTTTTTAATTATTATATAAGGGTTTAATTAATTTTTTAATTATCTAAGTTTAAAAATTATTTAAATTAGAAAAAGTGATTAAATTTTATAAAATATTATTAATATATTAAGAAAAACATGAAAAAAAATATTATAATTCTTTTAGAAATTTTAGAAAAATATTGAAAAATATAAAATTTATCAAATATTATAATATATTATGAAAAATACTAGAAAATTGTAAGATATATACATCATGAAAAATTATAAATGAAACTAGAAAAATTTATAAAATTTATATAAATTTTATTAAAATAGTTAAAAATATTAAGAATATTAAGAATATAAAAATATAAAATTTTTAAAATTTTCTTATTTTAAAGGTTTTAAGTCTTCGATTTTGTATGAGGAGTTAGTGCAGACTTTGAGTGATAATGAGTTTAGTTTTTAGTGGCTAAATGTGAGTGTTTGAGTGATGAGTAATGATTTTGATTGAAAAGTGGTAATTTTTTTATTAAAAAGTTCTAAAAAAGTTTTTAAAATTTATTAAATTATTATAAAATTTGATTTTTTTAAAAATATATAAATTATTAATAAAAATTAAAAAATTTAAAATTACTAATACAATAATTGTTTAAATTTCAATAATTTTTATTTTTTTTATAAAATTTTAATAATTTTTTTGTCATGTGAATAATCCTTATATAATTTTCTATAAATTTTTCAATAACTTTTAAAAATTAATTAAGCCTTTGTAGAATAATTCAAAAAATCATTTCAATCTTTTTCTTAACCTTTCTTTACAATCATTTACTAATTTTAAATACCTAAACAAAATACACATATATCATTTCTTTATGTTGACCAAACTTTTAGGATATTTTCATTTTGGTCACTCAAAATGAAATCCTTACAATTTCATCACTCAACTTTTTAGGCGTTTTTATTTTAGTTACCCAACCGTTAAGTTTTTAACGTTGATTAACTATACACCCCATATCATATTCACACTTTCATTTTTGTCACCTAACTTTTATATTACTTTCATTTTGGTCTCCAGAAAAAAAGCCTTTTAGTGCAAATAAGGGTAAAAAAAAAGAATTAAAGTGAAAAAATAGTAGAAACTAAAATAATGTATTAAAAAATTTTCAAATTGTACTTATTTATCACATTGTCAAGAATTCAAAAATTTTTCAATATTGAAAATTTGAATTTCAAAACATAAAACTTAATTAAATAATTTGTTAAAAAATTTTATCCCTTAATAATGTTAATTGATTTGTTATTGTAATATTGAAATTAATTAAAATAATATCCTTCTAAATTTTATTTCATGTTTCCATATTATTCTTAATCAAAATCAACTCGATAACTCATATTTAATATTTGTCTGTGAAACTTAAATTTATTTTGATTATATAATTTTGAATCTCACATACTAAGTTAAAAAAGCAAAGAAAAATCATTGCAATTAATTAAATTAATTTCTTGTTCTTTGTTTGGGTAAAGAAGTGATGAAATTTTTTTGGTTTTGTTTAGCATGGAATATAAAACTAATTAAATTAATTGTAAGGGTTTTTCTTTATTTTTAGCTTTAGTATGAAAGATTCGAGATCATATAATCAAAAGAAATTTGGATTTCATGTACCATTATTAAAGATGATTTATTTGAGTTGATTTTAATTTGGAAACATAAAATAAAATTTTAAGATATAAAAGGAGACTAAATTAATTAATTTCAATATTATAATAACAAATTAGTTGACACTATTAAGGGATAAAAAAAATTCAATAACTTATTTAATTAATTTTTATGTTTTGAAATTTAAAGTTTTAATATTGAAAAAAAAAAGAAATTTAGAGCTTTCGGTAATGGGGAAAACAAGTACAATTTGGCAATTTTTAAAGCATTATTTTAGTTTCTGCTGCTTTTTCACTTTAATCCTTAATTTTTTTTACCCTGATCAATATTAAAAAAAAATTTGGATGACCAAAATGAAAGCGTGAGCATAATGTGATGTGTACAAATTAATTGCCGTTAGAGATTAATGATTGGGTGACTAAAATGAAAGCGAGTTGAGTGATGAATTTGCAGGATTTTCATTTTGAATAACTAAAATAAAAGCACCCTAAAAATTGGGTGGCCAACTAGATAATTTACCCTTTCCTTTTTTTCTACTTCATAATTATTTACATAAATACAGGTTATCTAAAAAAAATGTAGAGAATAAAAAATTATTTACAGTTCAAAATTTTTCTTCTCTTTTTTTATTCCAAAATCAAGTCCGTTCTTAACATTTTTGGGACTTTAGGTGAATTAATAAATTGTGTCCATTTTAAAAAAAAAAAATTATAAGTATAATACAATAAAATTTTTGGGCCCAGAAGATAAAAAAAATTATGATGAAAAATTAAAAACTTTAAATATTTAATTAACTTTTTTTAGTTTAATTTTTTTTTTAACATCAAAAGCTAAAAAATATTTTTTTGAGGGCTCTTTGAGTCTTGGGCCTGAATGGTTACACTCTCAAATTACTCCAGAATAGGACTTGCCCAAAATGGATTAATAAAAACAACGTAATTTAAAGAAAAGAAGAGATATTCAATTCTATTTATTTATTTTTTTTACTATCATTTTATTTCTTTTGTTTTAATGCAATTAAGCATACGGTAAATTATTTTATAAAAAAATCTTAATTATAAAAACCTATCATAATAAATCACTGCATTTCATTTTCACGGTTTAATCAAATAATATTGTTAAGATTATTTTACATTCTTTCGTTTAGTAATTTTAATTATCCAACTAAAATAATAGGTAAACTATATTAATAGTCATCTGATTATTAGTAAATTTTATTTTTAGTCACTAAACTATGAAAAGTTACAAAACGATTAACCACCTACTCAAATTTGTCTTTTTTGATCATCAATGGACTAATGGTGACAACTTTTAAAATTATCATAATAACAACTTTAACCATCAATAATTATATATTGTGTCAACTTAGTCTTGGTTCTAAAAAGAATTTAATCCTCAATATTTACACATTGTGTAATTTGATCTTTTGCGCAGTTTTATTTTTCTTTATGGGCCTTTCACCTAAAAAGCTAAAAAAAAATTTATTAGTTAAATTTAATTGAAATATACAAAAATAGAAATACTAAAAAGTTCAAGATAATAATTTTCATCATTTTCTTATTCTTTTAAAATTAGCTCTCTATATTACAAAAAAAAAAGAAGCAAAACTACAAAATAGAAATATAAAATTATATAATGGGTAAATATTGAGGATTAAATATTTTAGAAATAAGATTAAATTGATATAATTTATTAAATTGATATAATTTAGTAATATTAAATATTAAAATTAGAATTTTAAAAGCTTCGTGAAAGAAAAAAAAAAACCTCAATAACTAATAATTCGTCAACTATTACTGTGGTTTACCCTAAAATAATATGCCTCGTTACTTTCCGTTAGTGTTGATAATCCAAACAAAGGGCTCTATGACTATGGCTTTCTTTCTATCGTTCCGACAATAGTTTAGGACCGCTCGCGAATTTTCTCTTCTTTACCGTAACTAAAAAACCCAGCAAGGGCACCCTCAAAAGCAGCCACGTACGAAACAACGTGGTCGATTCAGTGCAAACGCGTCACTTAATCGATTGCTTGCTACATGCAACGTGGATTGTGGTACATATCCTCAAACCTCCATTCATTTTGCAGCCAACACCTTTTCATAACTAGGAAGATAAAGAGAGATGATCAACATTTTGGCCTTGAGTCTTGTACTCGGTTCACTGGCGGCTGCTGGAATATGGTCGCCAACCCCACAAAGGGAACGTGTTAGACTGAAAGAAGGACATACAGTTATTGTCCCTGATCATGATGAAGACGACAAACGTAGAACCGATGTATCAATCTCATCGCCCCCACCGCCACAGCAGCAACCTAAACCGGCTGAATGTTTTGGCAAGGAGGCTCTCAAAGAAGCCGCCTCCGTGCTTCCCAACCTTGGCCAAGGCATCTCACCGGAAGGAAAAGCCGGCTCCGGAAGACAATCCCGGGGGGAACTTATCTGTGATGCTTTTGGGAAATGCACTCGAACAATCGGCACTGTCTTGGGTAAAGCCAAAGTCATGTACAAGAATAAATTTTGAGCGTTAGTAAAATAGTAATATTTAGGTAAAATTATTGTATTGGTCTCTGTATTATAGTGTGAAAATGAGAGAAATGTAAGTTTGAAAAATGCAAAATGTTCGATTTTTTGTACCAGTTGAGAAAAATTATTAATTTTATGAGGTGTGATGTCATATTTATATAAAATATGATGTTACATTTTTAATTGATGTAAGATATTCACTCGATTAGTTGTAGCTTAATTTGACCGATGTTTTTTAACGTGGTCAGGATATGGAATTGGGTTGAGTTAAACCGTTTGAATTAATCTAAAATAGACTGAGTGAACATTTTATGTCTCTTAAAAATGCCAGACCAAACAACATTTAAATATTTTATCACCTCATAAAATTAATAGTTTCTATAATGACTTGAAATTTACAAGCATTGGAAAAATATGTCATAAAAATATTTATGAAGTTAGTTGTGTGTTTAATTAGGTTCTAAATAGGTGAATTTGATTTAATTAGGAGTACTTAAGAAAAAGGATTAAATTGTAATAGAGGTAAAAGTTTAATTATAGCCTAAAGAAAGTAAAAAGGACCAAATAAGCAATTAAGTCATTTTAGTTAATTGAGGCGGTTTAACATTGAAATATCAAAAGATTTGTAGTTAAGAATTTTATTATAATATATTATTCTATTATTCTATTAATATTACATTACATTATATTATTATTATTATTATTATTATATATATAACAAAAGAAACAAAAGAAATAAAACAAAAGAAACAGAATAGGAAGAGGGACGAAACAGAGAGAAAGAAGAAAGAAAAGGAAATAAAAGAATTTAGGGTTTTCAAATGTTTAAATTCAAATTGGTAAGTTAATTTAAATCCTTTTCTTGTAATTTTTGAGTTTTTATGAACCTAGAACAAAATATTATTAAGTATATGCTGACAATTTTAGAAGTTATTAGATTTTTAGACATTAATTTTGCCAGGTAAAAGTTTGAATTAGAGATTGAATTAATAAAATTTCTAATTAGAATTGGGAGATGTATTAAATTGTAAAATAAGTTATAAATTTTATATAATAGGGACAAAATTACAAGAATTTCGAAATTATGATAAAAAAATTAGATAGTTAAGTTTAAGTTTAGTTGAAATTTGAGTAGAAATGAGGTATGAACTGGGATGGAAAAATAGATGATTTTGGTTAAGGATTAAATTGGAATTAAGGTAGAAGTTAAATAGAAAATTCAAGTATTTGATGTGAATAATTGTTGTATTAATGATTGTAAATTATTTTAATTTTAATTTTCGTAGCTAACATTGAACCGGAGACATCGGCCCAGAAGGGAAAGGAAAAGATTGTCGGAGAGTAACTCGGGAGAAATTCTGGTTTGTATTACTATAATTTGAATTATTTATTATTAAATGCTAAATTTTAATTAATGTGTATGATAAGTGAAATTTAAGGTAAGTATTGATATTTGAGTTGAATGTGAATTGGATTGAATAATGAATATATATGTGTAATTGAATTGTATATTGATTGAAAGTTGGAAAATGATTTGAATTGAATCAAAGCATGATTATATGTGATTATTTGAAATATGTATTAATTTGATGTTGAAAAGTGATTTTAATACCCTATTAACTAGTCAGGCTAAGTCGGATATAGTTGGCATACCATAGGATTGGAAGTGTTCAGGATTACTTCGACTTCGAGTCGATGAGACACTTGGTGTCATTATATTACTTCGGATAGATTCGATGAGGTACTGGGTACCAACTTACTTCGGCATGGCCGATGAGACACTGGGTGTTAACTTATTGCTTCGAACTATCCGATGAGGCACTAGGTGCCATATTGGTGTGTTTGGTTGGATCCGTGTATCCGTAAAAGTCCGAATCATGTTAATAGGGGAAAATGAACAAATTTTGATAATATAATTTTTTTTTGAATGATTTTATATATGAAATGAAAGAAATATTGATATGAGATGTGGGAATGGAATGGATTTTGAGATAGTGAAATATTGTATGAATTCAATTGGATACAAGTTAGAAAAGTTATTATTATTATTAAATAAATTGATTTAATATATATCAGTTATTAAAAGGATAAAAGTATAAATTGAATAAGTATACTTATTTGCATGATTTACAAATTTGAATTATAGTAATACCACTGAGTATAATATACTCAGCGTACGGTTGTTTTCCGTGCGCAAGTTAGTAGAAATTAAACGATTCGGTTCAGCATCCAGAACTGATCCCGACCTCAAAAACTTGATGATGTATATATTTCTTTTTGGTAAAGGTGGCATGTACCTAGGTTATGAATATGTGTCATGGTGGATTTTGGTTGTAATAGATGACATATGTTATTTGAATAGACATATGAAAGAATAAGAAGATAAAATGGCACATATGATATTAAACTTTGAAATGGAAATAGAATGAAATTTCTAAACTAATCTTAATGTTGCTTGTGAATGTTTAGTGAATAGATGTAACACCCCAAATTTTTGGGCCTAGAAGATTTGGGCTTTGGGCTTTGGGTCTCAAAAAATTTTTAAGTGAGCGAGAAAGTGACAATTGGCATGTGGGCCTTGAGGGTTAATGAACTTGGAGTGTCTAGAGGTGTTGGAAAAGTGATGGGTTCGAACTTTGAGGAGAAGGAATTTTTAATTAATTATTAAAGGAACCAGTGCGGTAAGTAGTTGGGCTTTTAAATAAAAATAAGGAAAAAGGGCATCAAAAAGCCTTGTGGAGGAATGGCTAAGTAACACCACTTAGGGTATAGGAAGGTGGCGTTATGGGCTAGCAAGGAGATCCTAGGTTCGAATCCTAGCTTAGTATTTTTTTAGGAGTTTAATTTTGGCCTTCTAGAAGGTTGGAAGTGGTGTGATGATAGACTCTAAGGAGAGTGATCAGAAGAGAAAATTTAGGAAAAGGATTGGGAGTTATCATGGAGAAAAATTAGGAGATGAGATATGTGGAAGAGGTTGAGTCGAATTGGGAAGTTGGGGATAGGAAATTAGACTATAGGCTATAAATAGGTGTCGATTTTGGGGTTCTTAGGCTAATGCCAAATTTGTTTTTCCCTTTAGCCGAATTCCTCATTTTTGAGTTGCCAAAACACTTTTTCTCTCTAAGTACTTAGAAGCCGAATTCCTACTTTGCTTGCCGATCTTCCATACTTTTTCTTCTCAAATTCTCTTTTGATACACCCTTGGTTTTAGCCGTTCCTTCTTCTCTCCTTCTTCCGAATAACCCCTTTCACTATACTGATCCCAAAAGCCGAATACCTCTTGTGTAACATCCTAGATTAGGGGTTATGCGTTTGTGCATAATTCATGCGTTAATAGGTTTTGGCAGTGTTGGAAGTGTATTAAGGGTTTTTAGAATTTTAGGATGGAAGAAGAAAGATTTGGAAAATTATTGGTTTTTAAGTAAAAAGTGGAGCTAGGTAAATGAGGCTTTAAAAGAAACTCCGTGTGAAGCATGACACAAGGAACCATGTGGTAAAATGGCATGTTTTATGAATTATGAATGTGTTATGTGAATTCTAGAAATAAGGAAATGTATGGAAATATATGGAAATGTATGGAAGTGTATGGAAATGTGTGGAAATGTGTGGAAATGTATGGAAATGTAAGGTAATGTAGGGAAATGTAAGAAAATGTATGGAAATGTATGGAAGTGTATGGAAATGTGTGGAAATGTGTGGAAATGTATGGAAATGTAAGGTAATGTAGGGAAATGTAAGAAAATGTAAGGAAATGTAAGAAATGTATGGAAATGTATGGAAATGTAAGAAATGTATGGAAATGTAAGAAATGCAAGGAAATGTAAGGAAATGTCTTGTCTTGGAAATGTAGGAAATGTCCTCAAAATGTAAAGGAATAAAGAGGAAAGTGAACATTTATGGAAACTAGAAATGTAAGAAATGGTTCAAAAATGGAAAGTACACATTTTTGGAACCCGAACATTTTGGAAATCCCAACATTTTAGGAAACTGAACATTTTGGAAATCGAACATTTTAGGAAACCTAAACATTTTTGAAACTTGGAATGTAAGAAAAATGGCAAGTTACTGAGCCGATCGAAAATTTTAGGAAACTTAGAAATGACCCAAAATGATGAGTTTTAAAGTTCAAAATAGGAAATAAGGGCTAGAGGGCCTCAAAAGAAAAAGTTAGAGAAGTTTGACACACAAACGGGCTAGGAAAAGTGGCACAAAGGTGTCACTTAGGGCCTATGGAAATGGCGCCATGTGCAAGAGTCTGTTGGGCTTGGGTTCGAGTCACTTGGGAAGCAAATAAGTAAGTTTAATTTTTGCTTCCAGGAAGGAAAGTGTGGACTGCATGGGTTTCTAGAAAAGGAAGAGTTTTATTTGCATAAATATGTGAATAATAAGAGATAAATAAAGGAGTTCTATTCACATAAATATGTGAATAATAAGAGATAAATAAAGGATTATTTTCTAAGGAGATAATTGAGGAGATAATTGATGGATTAAATGCTTTTATCTTTTAAATAAAAGAGATAATATTATCAAAAAGAGGAGTGGTGGCCAAGTAAGGGACTCTAGGTGATAACTTTGGCTATAAAAGGAAGACAGAAGGCTACTCATCAACTTTTGCTCCTCTTCCTCTCTGCCAAAAATTCTCCCAAAGCAAAACCCTCTCTCTCAAAAATTTTCATTAAGCAAAAATCCCTCTCTTTCTCTTCTATTTCTTCTCCGTTTCTCTTGTCAAGCCGAATCTTTGTGGATTCTAAGGAAGAGGGCAATCATCCACAACATAAAAGGGGATCTTTCGGAAATCTAAGGATCTAAGGTAAGGATTATAATATAAATATTTGGTTAAAGATTATGATTCACGTTTTCAAAGTTAGATTTAATCTAACAGTAGTTATAGGGATTTCGGCGAGAGGATACAAGGATTTCGGGATTTGAGAATTTCATGGTAAGTTTTAAGTATACTAATCCTACTAGGATTTGGATTTATGGTCGAATGGTTTTTATTAAAATAGTAAGTGATTAATCAAATGTAGGAACTGATCTAAATCAGTAGATCATTCTTCGGATTTCAAGGAATCATTAAAGCAAATCAGTGTGTACCCTTACTAACCTTCAATAAATTACGTGGTAATTATTAAATATGTAAATATGTAACAGTATGTGAATGTGGCTAAGCACCACAAATGTGGTAAGGAGTACCCAGGTACGTTTCCTACTTATGATAGGATTGTGAATGTGATATATTTTGAACATGTGATTAGTAACATGAATGAAAATTTAGTATGTGAAATATGTTATGAAATAATTGGGGCATTCGGGATATTTGTGGAGGAAGAAAGTGAAGGTGATGACTACGGTCTCACCAACGTAAAGTGGTGACTACGGTCACATAAAGTGAAAAGTGGTAACTTCGGTTACATCCAGTGAATACAGTGTCTAATGACACAACATAAGTGGGCGATGAGCACGTCGATCGCAAATGACGCTTCGATGGTGTGTAGCGGATGGAGGGTCGACTTAGTAGTCCCCACTGTGTATGCGAGGTTGGTACGGGTGGTGTGTAGCGGATGGACAAATAGGTTTGGGTTTGGGTTGCATCATTATTTGATTTGAATATGCTTGATATGACTTGTATGCCCGATTTGTTGAAAATTAGTCTCAGGTACACATTGAGTCCGTGGACTCACCCCTGCTGGGGAATTACTTTTCGTGTGATGAGCGGTAATGGACCGGGTCGGCGAGGAGCTAAAGGTGGCCATGCAACACTTGAAGAATTTATTAGAATTTAGACTCTATTTAAATTTAGTACTTTAAATTTTATTTTGGGTTTGAATGATGTAATAAGGCCATAAGGCCTAGTTGGATTTTCTTTATTTACATTTATTTTATTTGATTAAGATACAAATTATTTTTTTGAATAAAGTTAAGTAAATTTATTTCTTTTAAAATTATTTTGTCACCTTATTTAAGTTGGATTTTCAAAATTTATTAAATGGATTCCAATTTAAGCCCAACCCAAAACGAATTTTTCTTAATTACACAAATTTTCTCTAAGTTAATCAGGACATTGAAAACCGATTTTCTTAAGGAACATACCAGATCCGGTTCAGGCTCGTGGGCCGGGTGTGGGGTGTTTCATCTTGGGCCGATTGCTTCTTGGGTAAGTATTCTCAATTATGGTTTAGGTGTATGCCGAATGGTCATAGATAGGGAAAGGGGGACTTGTGTTGGATACAAGTCACCTATTATTCTGTTTTTAATGATTAAGAATGATGCAGATTTAGGAGATACGCGTGATTAGTGATCAAAGTAGGGCTAATAAGGCTTGGTGTTTCAGGTAAAGTTAAGGTGAGACTTCGGCTTTTGGTAAAGTATTCGATAAGTATTTGTGATTAATCTTTGAGTGATATCATTTGTAGGATCGTGGCTAAGGAGATCGCAGTGCGTTTTGTTATCAGGTGTGTACATACACTACACACACATTAGATCGGCAAATCCCGAAATGCTGAAAAGTCGAAATGCTGAAAATTTTGGCTACGGTAGTCTTACGAGTGCACGAACACTCGTAAGGGAAAATTGATACATTATCAGAGGCCCCATGAGCGATCTCATGGACTTGGGTCGTGTTTTGGCCAATCGGGCCAGAATGGGCAAAATGGGCCTGATGGGCTGTAAGCTCAAAATAGGTGAATTTGATGGTTTGGTAATAAGTGATGAACTAGTCATGCTAGTTACATGGCTTGGAATTGATTTGGGCCAGATGGGCGCTATGAATGTGATCGGGCCAGATGGGCCATATCATTGTGATTTAGGCCTAGTGGGCCATACAAATGAGATTGGGCCTGGTGGACCATATGAACGTATGTGAATTTGTTTAGGCTTTGTAAGAGGTCTTGGGTTTAGTATTTGGTAAATTCCTTAACCTTACATAAAACTTTAGTAATTTATTGAGTGTGACTGTGAACAAGTCATAAGGTTTAGGTGTGGCAACGGGCATATGCATATCTAGGATTGGATCTAGGGAGAACTTGGTACTTAAGCGGTCTTAATGACCTACCTCCTCTTCTCTAGAATCCTACCTGGTGCGTAGTGTCTGTTCACTTTAGCCGCGAGGACTTGTTGACGGGCCAAGGTTCGTAATTAAGACCCATACTGTTAAGAATTATTGAAATACCCCTATAGGGTAGAATTACCAAAACACCCTTGATGTGTGAAATGACTAAAATACCCCTATGTGTTGAAGGTAATGTAACACCCTAAACCCCAACCCACATCGTAGCAGGGTTACGAGTGCTACTGGATCGATAGGTCAACTTTACAATTAATACACAATTATTATCAATCATAATATAAAATAATCTTATAGTCCCTTATATGGATCTTGAGGCCCAAAAGACGAAGAGTTAGGAATGGTTCGGGACTAATTCGAATACTTAGAAAATTTTCAAACATTTTAAAATTTTTTCAACTCTGAGGCTCACATGCCCGTGTATATTGAAAACACGCACGTGTGCTAGGCAGTGTGGACTCAATATGAGTCTTTCTAACCTAACCAACCCTGCAAAATTTCAAACCAAAACCAATTTGTAATCTGTGTAGCAACTAACACATTTACAATACAAATTAAATTCATGTTAATAAACTTTTTTCATTTTTATTTCATACATATATCAAATATATCATATTAGTTTCCGTTTTATATTTTTAACCAGTTTAAATAATTATTTTACAACCATAATCACAAGACTCATATACTCAACCTATTCATTACCTAGGTACATGCCACCATTATCAAAGAAAGGTATATCACTGAAAATTTTCTCTGAGGTCGGGATTACTTTAGATGCTGGACTGGACACCGACTTTCAATTAACCTGTGCACGGAAACAACCGCACGCTGAGTAAGGGTATACTCAGTAGTATTACCATAATTTAAATTATATAATAATTTATATACATTCAATTTATGATACAATTACTTAATAGTTATTTTATTCTTTAAATCAAATCATCTAATATAATAAGCATTATTTCAAGGTTTGTATTTAATTAGATTCATACATTATTTCACTATCCAATTTTATGAAAACCCTAGTTTTAAAAATCACCATATTACCCTTTTAAAGTATAGCAGAATTTAGTTTGGAAAATTTTTCCCAAAATATTTTTGAATTGCAAAATTACTAAAATACCCCTAGTGGTAAAATTACAAAAATGCCTTTGGTTTATGAAATTCCCAAAATACCCACAGTTCTTATCAAGATTTCATTACTTTATAAAATGTTCAAAAACTCTAATTTGCAAAATATCAAAAATACCTTGATTTTAGAAAATTACAAAATTGCCCTAACTTACAAAATTACCAAATGACCTGATTTTTAAAATTTTTTTGCGACATCACCGACTTGAAAAACAAATGCTCAAAAAGAACCCTCAAAGTTTTGCAAATTTTGAAATACCCTCGAATTACTAAACTTTACAAATTTACCCTCGATTTGTAAAAAAAAAATACCAAAATACCCTCGAATTTCAAAATTACCGAAAGGCCCCAGGATTTCAAAATTACTAAAATACCCTTATTGACAAAATCACCAAGGAACCTTATTTTGACAAATTACTTAAAATACCAGAGGACAAAATTACGAAAATACCCCAGGTAGTGGAAAAACAACAACAATGAAACCTACAAAGATTTCTCAAATGAACGAAAGTTCATAATTGATTGATGGATGTATGAATGTAAAGATGTGTGCATGTATGAATACGAAAGAACCACTCCTAAAATTCTTTCCATAAAACTTCTTCGGGTAATCAAGTGGAATAAAGACAAATTCATAAAATTCTCTTAAATCGATTAAATCGCGACGTTAGAAATAAGTTCTAGGGACGTGAACTTAGAGATTGTGCCTAGAAAGTATGACGGTTTTATTAAGATCGAGTGCGCAGCTGCGTAAGCATAGTGCGGTGAGAAGGATTATACGGTGCATTAAGTAATTTCGAGGACGAAATTATTTTTAAGGAGGGTAGAACTCTGTAAACATCCTAGATTAGGGGTTATGCGTTTGTGCATAATTCATGCGTTAGTAGGTTTTGGCGGTGTTGGAAGTGTATTAAGGGTTTTTAGAATTTTAGGATGGAAGAAGAAAGATTTGGAAAATTATTGGTTTTAAGTAAAAAGTGGAGCTAGGTAAATGAGGCTTTAAAAGAAACTCAGTGTGAAGCATGACACAAGGAACCATGTGGTAAAATGGCATGTTTTATGAATTATGAATGTGTTATGTGAATTCTAGAAACAAGGAAATGTATGGAAATATATGGAAATGTATGGAAGTGTATGGAAATGTGTGGAAATGTGTGGAAATGTATGGAAATGTAAGGTAATGTAGGAAATGTAAGAAAATGTATGGAAATGTATGGAAGTGTATGGAAATGTGTGGAAATGTGTGGTAATGTATGGAAATGTAAGGTAATGTAGGGAAATGTAAGAAAATGTAAGAAATGTAAGAAATGTATGGAAATGCATGGAAATGTAAGGAAATGTATGGAAATGTAAGGAAATGCAAGGAAATGTAAGGAAATGTCTTGTCTTGGAAATGTAGGGAAATGTCCTGAAAATGTAAAGGAATAAAGAGGAAAGTGAACATTTATGGAAACTAGAAATGTAAGAAATGGTTCAAAAATGGAAAGTACACATTTTTGGAAACTCAACATTTGGAAATCGAACATTTTAGGAAACTCAACATTTTGGAATCAACATTTTAGGAAACCTGAACATTTTGGAAACTGAACATTTTAGGAAACCTAAACATTTTTGGAAACTTGGAATGTAAGAAAAATGGCAAGTTACAGAGCCGATCGAAAATTTTAGGAAACTTAGAAATGACCCCGAAATGATGAGTTTTAAAGTTCAAAATAGGAAATAAGGGCTAGAGGGCCTCAAAAGAAAAAAAGTTAGAGAAGTTTGACACACAAACGGGCTAGGAAAAGTGGCCTGAAGGTGTCACTTAGGGCCTATGGAAATGGCGCCATGTGCAAGAGCTGTTGGGCTTGGGTTCGAGTCACTTGGGAAGCAAATAAATAAGTTTAATTTTTGCTTCCAGAAGGCTGAGGTGGACGGCATGGGTTTCTAGAAAAGGAAGAGTTTTATTTGCATAAATATGTGAATAATAAGAGATAAATAAAGGAGTTCTATTCACATAAATATGTGAATAATAAGAGATAAATAAAGGATTATTTTCTAAGGAGATAATTGAGGAGATAATTGATGGATTAAATGCTTTTATCTTTTAAATAAAAGAGATAATATTATCAAAAAGAGGAGTGGTGGCCAAGTAAGGGACTCCTAGGCTGATAACTTTGGCTATAAAAGGAAGACAGGAAGGCTACTCATCAACTTTTGCTCCCTCTTCCTCTCTGCCAAAATTCTCCCAAAGCAAAACCCCTCTCTGCCGAAATTTTCATTAAGCAAAAATCCCTCTCTTTCTCTTCTATTTCTTCTCCGTTCTACTGTCAAGCCGAATCTTTGTGGATTCTAAGGAAGAGGGCAATCATCCACAACATAAAAAGGGGATCTTTCGGGAAATCTAAGGATCTAAGGTAAGGATTATAATATAAATATTTGGTTAAAGATTATGATTCACGTTTTCAAAGTTAGATTTAATCTAACAGGTAGTTATAGGGATTTCGACAGAGGGATACAAGGATTTCGGGATTTGAGAATTTCATGGTAAGTTTTAAGTATACTAATCCTACTAGGATTTGGATTTATGGCCGAATGGTTTTTATTAAAATAGTAAGTGATTAATCAAATGTAGGAACCTGATCTAAATCTGTAGATCATTCTTCGGGATTTCAAGGAATCTGTTAAGCAAATCAGGTGTGTACCCTTACTAACCTTCAATAAATTACGTGGTAATTATTAAATATGTAAATATGTAACAGTATGTGAATGTGGCTAAGCACCACAAATGTGGTAAGGAGTACCCAGGTACGTTTCCTACTTATGATAGGATTGTGAATGTGATATATTTTGAACATGTGATTAGTAACATGAATGAAAATTTAGTATGTGAAATATGTTATGAAATAATTGGGGCATTCGGGATATTTGTGGAGGAAGAAAGTGAAGGTGATGACTACGGTCTCACCAACGTAAAGTGGTGACTACGGTCACATAAAGTGAAAAGTGGTAACTTCGGTTACATCCAGTGAATACGATGTCTAATGACACAACATAAGTGGCGATGAGCACGCCGATCGCAGCCGATCGCCTTCGATGGTGTGTAGCGGATGGAGGGTCGACTTAGTAGTCCCCACGGTATGCAGTTGTTGGTGCGGGTGGTGTGTAGCGGATGGACAAATAGGTTTGGGTTTGGGTTGCATCATTATTTGATTTGAATATGCTTGATATGACTTGTATGCCTGATTTGTTGAAAATTAGTCATGTGTACACATTGAGTCCAGGACTCACCCGTTGAGGAATTACTTTTCAGGTGATGAGCGGTAATGGACCGGGTGGCGAGGAGCTAAAGGTGGCCATGCAACACTTGAAGAATTTATTAGAATTTAGACTCTATTTAAATTTAGTACTTTAAATTTTATTTTGGGTTTGAATGATGTAATAAGGCCATAAGGCCTAGTTGGATTTTCTTTATTTCTTTTATTTTATTTGATTAAGATACAAATTATTTTTTTTTGAATAAAGTTAAGTAAATTTATTTCTTTTAAAATTATTTTGTCACCTTATTTAAGTTGGATTTTCAAAATTTATTAAATGGATTCCAATTTAAGCCCAACCCAAAACGAATTTTTCTTAATTACACAAATTTTCTCTAAGTTAATCAGGACATTGAAAACCGATTTTCTTAAGGAACATACTGAGATCCGGTTCCTGTGCTCGTGGGTAAAAGGGTGTTTCATCTTGGGCCGATTGCTTCTTGGGTAAGTATTCTCAATTATGGTTTAGGTGTATGCCGAATGGTCATAGATAGGGAAAGGGGGACTTGTGTTGGATACAAGTCACCTATTATTCTGTTTTTAATGATTAAGAATGATGCAGATTTAGGAGATACGCGTGATTAGTGATCAAAGTAGGGCTAATAAGGCTTGGTGTTTCAGGTAAAGTTAAGGTGAGACTTCGGCTTTTGGTAAAGTATTCGATAAGTATTTGTGATTAATCTTTGAGTGATATCATTTGTAGGATCGTGGCTAAGGAGATCGCGATGCGTTTGTTATCGTGTGTACATACACTACACACACATTAGATCGGCAAATCCCGAAATGCTGAAAAGTTGAAATGCTGAAAATTTTGGCTACGGTAGTCTTACGAGTGCACGAACACTCGTAAGGGAAAATTGATACATTATCAGAGGCCCCATGAGCGATCTCATGGACTTGGGTCGTGTTTTGGCCAATCGGGCCAGAATGGGCAAAATGGGCCTGATGGGTCATGTAGCTCAAAATAGGTGAATTTGATGGTTTGGTAATAAGTGATGAACTAGTCATGCTAGTTACATGGCTTGGAATTGATTTGGGCGGATGGGCGCTATGAATGTGATCGGGCGGATGGGCCATATCATTGTGATTTAGGCCTAGTGGGCCATACAAATGAGATTGGGCCTGGTGGACCATATGAACGTATGTGAATTTGTTTAGGCTTTGTAAGAGGTCTTGGGTTTAGTATTTGGTAAATTCCTTAACCTTACATAAAACTTTAGTAATTTATTGAGTGTGACTGTGAACAAGTCATAAGGTTTAGGTGTGGCAACGGGCATATGCATATCTAGGATTGGATCTAGGGAGAACTTGGTACTTAAGCGGTCTTAATGACCTACCTCCTCTTCTCTAGAATCCTACCTGGTGCGTAGTGTCTGTTCACTTTAGCCGCGAGGACTTGTTGACGGCCAAGGTTAAATAATTAAGACCCATCTTTGTTAAGAATTATTGAAATACCCCTATAGGGTAGAATTACCAAAACACCCTTGATGTGTGAAATGACTAAAATACCCCTATGTGTTGAAGGTAATGTAACACCCTAAACCCCAACCCGTCATCAGAACAGGGTTACGAAGTGCTACCGGATCGATAGGTCAACTTTACAATTAATACACAATTATTATCAATCATAATATAAAATAATCTTATAGTCCCTTATATGGATCTTCGAGGCCCAAAAGACGAGTTAGGAATGGTTCGGGACTAATTCGAATACTTAGAAAATTTTCAAACATTTTAAAATTTTTTTCAACTACAGGGCTCACATGCCCGTGTATATTGAAAACACGCACGTGTGCTAGGCAGTGTGGACTCAATATGAGTCTTTCTAACCTAACCAACCCTGCAAAATTTCAAACCAAAACCAATTTGTAATCTGTGTAGCAACTAACACATTTACAATACAAATTAAATTCATGTTAATAAACTTTTTTCATTTTTATTTCATACATATATCAAATATATCATATTAGTTTCCGTTTTATATTTATATTTTTAACCAGGTTTAAATAATTATTTTACAACCATAATCACAAGACTCATATACTCAACCTATTCATTACCTAGGTACATGCCACCATTATCAAAGAAAGGTATATCATCAAAATTTTCTCGAGGTCGGGATTACTTTAGATCTTTGGATGGACACCGACTTTCAATTAACTCTGTGCACTTTAAACAACCATATGCACGAGTAAGGGTATACTCGATAGTATTACCATAATTTAAATTATATAATAATTTATATACATTCAATTTATGATACAATTACTTAATAGTTATTTTATTCTTTAAATCAAATCATCTAATATAATAAGCATTATTTCAAGGTTTGTATTTAATTAGATTCATACATTATTTCACTATCCAATTTTCATTGAAATTTTTTCCATATCTCATTCCATTAGTTCATTTCATCTCATATACAATTCACTAAATTTTATCCTTTATTCAATATTAATTCAATATAATTCAATTATATTATTCTTTTCAATTAACTTCTTATATTATTTATATCATTTCAAACAAAATTGTGAACTTTAGTTTCATTTCTCCATCTTATATAATATTTCAATTCACAATTCATCTTTGAACATTTCCTGAACATTTGATTCATGCATTCAATTTCATATCACAAATCTCATTTCATATTTTATTTCACAAATTCACTTTCTTATTTCTTTCAATAGCTTAATCACATTTATTTGGAATTTATCATTTCACTTATTCACCCCTATTAACTTGACTCGGATTTTGGCGGATACACGGATTCCAACCCAAACACACCACAATATCCAACCCAAACACACCCAGAATAATAATATAAATCCTCCATAACACACCAGTATAATATAGCCTCCCAAACACACCGGTATATCATATCCTCCCAAACAAACCAATAAGGCATTAAATGCCTCTTCGGTTAAATCGAAGTATATAATAACAAAATCATCTTCTCAGCCGAGCTACAAATCTCCTCATCATATCATAATCCTATGGCATGCCAACTATATCCACCCTAGCCCGACTAGTTAATAGGGTATCAGAATCACATATCTATATCACTTTCACTTTCAATTGATCATAATCATTCGGATTCAATTCAATCACAATAACAAATTCACAAAATCACATAATTTCACTTCAAGTCACATTTCAACTCAATCACTTCCTTATACTTTCAATCCATGTACATTTCAAATAATCACTTTCAATTCAATTTGATTCAATTTCAAATCACTTTTCACTTTTCACTTTTCCATTCCATTCATTTTTATATATATATCATCAATTCAATGCATTTTCCACTTTCTAATCAATATATCATCAAATACTCATAGATATTCAAACTTCATTTCAATTTTATTCAATTCACAATTTAATTCAGTTTTATCTAATTCAATATTAATATTAACCTTATTTCTATTTACTAAACATATTATTCAAAATTCAACAATTACTAATAATAAATTCAATTCCAATACATATTTATCACTTAATTCATTCTTGATACTTACTTCAATTTGTTTATCATATATACATATATTAATTTAAAATTTAACAAATAATCAAATCTGAGTTATAGTAATACTAACCTGAATTTCTCGTTTTTACTCCTCATTTGTTTTTCTCTTTTCCTTCCTTGCTCAATGTCTCGAATTCCTTGTTTGCTATGGAAATAATAATGATTTACATTATTAATTACAACATTAAATTACAATAAATAATTGAATTTTATTCAATTCCTACTCTTCCTCTTCATTCCACATTCTTTATACACAATTCTATTATTTACTTATAAGTTCTTTCAAGGCTATCTACCTGAGTCGTTGTCACTAAATTATCTATATCTTCAGTTACAGAATTCCAAATTAAGATCCTTAAATTTTATATGAAACTAGACTCACATATATTTTTACCATAAAATTTTCAGAATTTTTGATTTAGCCAATAAGTACAGTTTATTCTTTAAAAAGCACCCCTGTTCTGTTGTCTGACAGTTCCGACCACTCTTCTCTAAAATTTAATTATCTTTTTGTACAGAATATATGTTCTAGTTTGTTTCTTATACAAATAGACTCATTAATGAATCAAACCATATAAATTATGTCCCAAGATTATTTTTTTACAATTTTTAATGATTTTTCCAAGTCAAAACAGGGGATCTCGAAATCACTCTGAACCAGTCTCACAAAAATCTAAATATCTCAAAATACAGAATTAGACTCAATAAGCTTTAATTTCATATCTCACTCAACTTCTAATTCCATTTCTACCATTTTTGGTGATTTTTCAAAGTTACTCTACTGCTGCTGTCCCAAAACTATTTTCTTATAGTTTATTTTGCAATTAAATCCTTTACCCAATTCTAACTTGAAATTCTTTCAATTAAACCACTAATTCATCTTTTTGTTCATCATATGCTATGTTCAAAAACTTTAAAACTTCAAAAATATCAACTTAAATTCATCAAAACTTTGTCCTAAAACTTATAAAACATCAAAATTAAAAGAAAAGGGCTAAATTGACTTACCTATTAAACATCCAAGCTTTAAATCATAAATTTCTCATTTTTCTTTTCTTTCACTTCTTTCTTTCTTTCACGTTTGCTCTCTGTTCTTCTTTTCATGTTTTTCTTTCTTTTTTTTTTCTTTTATAACATATATATATTAGTTTATAATAATAATTGTTTTTATAAAATTTATTTAATAACAAATATAATTAATACACTTGTACAACTATATAATTTACATTTGTTAATTTTTATCACCTTACAATTGTCAAGATCATAATTTATTTATCACATAAAAATCTTATTATACTTATTTAATATAAAACTATAATAATAATTAATAATATTAATAATTTAATATACTAATTTTAGGTATAAAAATCTTACATTACACCGCCTCAACAAAATGACTTAATTGCCATTTTGGTCCTTTATAATTTCTTTTAATCTATAATTCAACTTTTACTCCTATTTCAATTTAGTCTTTTTTACTAATTGCTCTTAATTGAGCTAAATTCACTTAATTAAAACCTGATTAAACACATAACTAACTTTATAAATATTTTTAACAAATATTTACGAGTCCGTTTACTAAAATCGGAGACCCGATAACTCATTTTCCGATATTCATACTTTTGAGGTCGTTACAGGTAAGATTTATGGATGTTACATGTACATTTGCTGTATTCATGTGATATTCTGTTTAGGTTGCATATGGGTGAGAATTATGCAACGTTTGGAAGTACCGCAACCAGGCTACCCTTGATGTGTATCAGATGGGTAGGTCGATTTAAAAATCCCTATAGATGTGTTTCGGCGGGACGGAGATGATGCGTACCGGATGGATTATGTGGGGAGGGTTTGCACCGCATTGCATGTATGATATTGTTATGTTAATAATATGATATGTTGCTATTTGTTTGACGAGGGTCGTACACACTGAGTTTTCGAAAACTCACTCCCTCTTTTATTTTTCTCAGGTGATCCTCAGTAAGCGGTTCGACGGATGGAAGGACTCAGAGGTGACCAACTAGCAAGACGATTAGACTTGCTTTTCTTAATATCTAAATTCTAGATTTTAAGTTATTTTATTTTGGATTGTAATTATTCCATTACTTCCACTATGCATTATAATTTTGAAATGGAACCTGGATTTATTTCTTTTAAGCGAATTTCAAGTTTTTTTTTGAAAATAATTATGTTTTAAGAACGAGCTTCCGCTGTCAAAGGAAATTTGTTTTTACATAGTAACAAGGAAATGGTTCTTGGCTACACCTCGTTTTGAAAGCAAAATGGATTGTACTTAACTTTTCTCTAGAAGGGTTTTCAATGAAAACAAGGTTTTCGCTAAAACACTTCAATATGACACGCGGATTCGGGCCTAACTTCTAGGCTGGGTATGGGGTGTTACAATAGATTATCAAGTTGGTGTCTTGATATGTTTTCAATGTAATTGTATATAAAATTGTAATGGTTGTGATATTGGTTTGAATGGGGTATGTTTTAAGTTTGCAGGGTTGGTTAGATGATTATAAATGGGTTATATTGAGCCCACACGATCCGGTCTACACGGTGTGAGCCCTGTATTTGTTAAAAAAAAATTAGAATTTCATGAAAAATTTCTCGAGCACTCAAATTAGTCTCGATTCAATTCTAACATGTATTTTGGGCCTTGAGGGTCCATAAAAGGGACATTATGAATGTTTTACAATATGTATGTTATTTATTTGTGTAAGGTTCGTAATATTTCTGAAAGGTTCGATAATGCTCTGTAACCCTGTTCCGGTAACAATTTAGGGTTAGGAGGTGTCACAGTTTCTTTTCTTTTTTTTACTATTATAAGAAAGATCATTTTGCTTGTTTTTCTAACATATATAGACTTTTTTGTTTATTTTAAAAGTCATAGACTAAAATATATTTTGCACAATAGTGTCGTTGATACAATATACAACAAGGGAGGAGACAAGAAAGAGTACGTGGTGGCGTTAAGAAAGTCAGTTCACCTAAAGAGGCGGAGAGCCGAAAATGGACAAAAAGATAGGCTAATTGCTAGAAGAGAGAATAATTGCCCAGAGTATACCTAAGGCTTTAGAGGTCTATCCCTTTTTCATCGTTGGGAAGGTATTTATAGAAGAGGTCCCCTTGTTCGTTAGCATAACGTGACAAGATGTTATGAAGGACGCTACAATCATACAATATGCAAATGACGTGCACTAGTGGAGTCTATTATGTTATTCAATACAAGATTGTTATGCCCAAGTGGATCCCAATGTGCTTGAAGGTGCGTTCACACTTGAGGAGTGTTCACACTTAAAAGGCAAATGCTCACATCATTTCTAGAAGTGGAGGGGTTGGCTAAAAAGGCTTTCCAAGCAGGTGACTATGAGAATGAGAGGTTTATACTCCTTTAACTAGGACAATGGTCGAGTAGGTCGTAACTCCAGATGGAGTCAAAAGAAAAATCAAAGCTATCTATCCTGCTAACACGTGTATAAATTGGGGAGGGATAAAAACAAGTGCACAACACTTTTAAAAATAAGATAGATTTATAAGAAAAAGTTAATGCATCAATAAAGTACATTTAAATTTGTTGTTATTAAATTTGTTGTTACAAGATTTGTATTATATTAGGCTTAGAAATTATAATGTCAATAGTATTTTTTTAATGGAAGAACATTTATTCAATGGAGAGAAGAAAGCGTTACAAAAAGCAAATGAAACCAAAAATCAACCAAAAAAAAAAAAAGGCAGCACAGCTAATCAGTAACCTCAAATAAACATTATAGGCATGCCGAGTTCCAACCAGGGCAGGGAATATGGATGTTATATCATTGCAAGGGACTCAACAGCAGGCTCCGATAACCACCTTGAAAGTCATGGAAAGGGCAAAGTGAAGCCAACCATCATACATGGTTTCAACCACCAGAAAACCAAGGAATGCCCTGCAACAAAAACATCAACAAATGCCCCCGAAACAGAATCCTAAGCAACAAAGCTACATCAAAACCTGGGAAGCTCTCAAAACGCACCCATAGATTAATTATTAGTAAAGACTAAATTACATAATGTATCAACGTTGAGGATTATATTTTTTAAAATTAAAATTAAAATGACATAATGTATAAATATTGACAGTTAAAGTTACGATTATGCTAATTCTAAAAGCTGTCATGTCATCTTTTAATTAACCATTTAACGGCTGATGACCAAAAAAATACAAAATCAAATAATTAGCAGACTGTTTTATAATTTTTCATAATTGAGACAAAAGAAGAAACTCTTACCATTAGCCTGTGACTCTACCTTTTTTCTAAATATATTTTTACCAAAATGCTTAGAAAAACATTTTTTTTCTTAAAAATAAATTTCATTTTTAATGTATTCATAAGTTTTTATTTATCAAATATTTGATGCCATGGTAAGACAATAAACTCCAATGAAGAGATCGCAGGTAGGGGTGATTAGTTGGTTAACCGATCCGAAATAACATTAACCAAATTAACCAACCTTTCAAAATTTTTAATCGTTAACCAAATCGAAATTTTTTCAAAAAAATTAACCGAACCGAAATTTTTTTTGTTAATTCGGTCGGTTAACCGAATTAACCGAAAATTATATGTTTTTTTATTTTTGGTTTAACCAAATTAACCGAATTATCTGAATTATCTGAATTATCTGAATTAACTGAAATGAATCACTACATAATTAAAAACATTGCATAAGTCTTTGAATCACTACATAATTAAAAACATTACATAAGTCTTGAAATTAACACATAATTAAAATGTAAGTCATTAATATTGTCAATTTGTATCCATTTCTTCTCTCCAAAATATCTCCATTTGCATTAAACCTACAAAAAGAAAAAAACATGTGCAAAAATTTAGCATATAATAGTGGGTTAGTTTTTTTTTTTAATTACAAAAAGAAAATAAAATTTAGAATTTTATTTTTATTTATTAAATTATTTGTAATTTTTATGATTGGGTTGGGTTGGGTAATTGGGTTGAGTTGGATACTTGGGTTTGGATTGAGTTTAGGTGAATAGTGGGCATATTTATATATTGTAATTTTTTTGATTGGGTTGGGTTGGGTAATTTTATTTATATATTATACTTGGGTTTGGATCGGTTTCGAACCGAATTAACCATTAACTAAAAAATTAAAAAAATAATTAACCGACCCCAGACCGAAAAAATTCGGTTCGATTGATTAACCGAATTTTTTCGGTTTTACCCAAATTTTGCACACCCCTAATCGCAGGGTCAAACACTGAAGATCATCTTGTTTAAAAAGATAGTCACAAAACTTGAAAAGAATTAATCTTCCTAGACTATAAAATAAATATCAAGGATATATTGTTGATAAGTTTTTTTTAATCTTCTAATTTATAAATATTTTTTCAATAAAAATCAAAAGATTATAACTAAAAGAAGGGTTACTATACTCTTTGGTACTCGAGAATAATTTTAATATTTAATTTGATCCTTGAGCTTATTTATTCAATTTGATATTTAAGTTTAACTTCAATATACAATTTGGTATTTGCATTATTTTTGTCCCAAATAAGTACTTGCATTTTTTTTTTATTAGAGCAAACATGTCAAATATTCATTGCGGGACATGATGCCATTTGGTCAAGGTACCAATTTAAATATTGAAGTCAACTCAGGTATTAAATTGAACATTAATACTAAACTCATGTACCAAATAATATATTAATTCTTAAAAGAAAAAAAAAGTTTAAAAGATAAAAGATAAAAGATAAAAAAAAAAAACCTGAAAAATAATATAGGAAATACACAAATGATTTTGCATTTTTTAATATCCGAGTTTGACACTTTTTTAATGTGATTCATGTGTTTATTTTTGAGTCAATACGGTATTTGTATTTGGTAAATACAAGCATCATATTAAACAACTAAATTATAGATTAATAGAATTTTAAAAACAGGGACTAATTTAAACAATTATCTTAATTAGAACAACTATATAAATTAAAATAAAAATCCTTAATCTTATATACATTAAAAATAAAGAAAAACATAGAAAATGGATAAAATTTTAAATGAAAGAAATAGTACTTAATTTTATAAAATTGTATTACAGAATTAAATCTAAAAAAAATTCAAAAATCAACCAGATATTTTAACTTTCCTTTTTCTTGTTCTTTGTGTTTAGAAAGTTTAAGATAGAAAAAAGATTGACATTATTCTTATTTACTAACATTAGCAAAAGCACAGAGCGAATCCGACATGAATCTGTTTGTCTTTTACTGTTGACAGAGATAAGTACATCCAAATTGCAAGGCTTTTGCAAAAGCAATGGCGATCTCCAATCTCTCCACTGCTCAAACACCACTTTTAGATGACACCGTTGACGCCTCCCTTGACTACAAAGGCCGTCCCGTCCGCCGCTCTAACTCCGGCGGCTGGAGATCCGCTTCTTTCATCATTGCCGTTGAAATTGCTGAGAGGTTTGCTTATTATGGTATCTCTTCAAACCTCATAACTTACTTGACGGGCCCTCTCGGCGAATCCACTGCCTCCGCCGCCGCTCAAGTCAACTCCTGGTCTGGGGCGGCGTCACTTCTGCCACTCTTGGGTGCTTTCATTGCTGATTCTTTTCTTGGCCGATATCGCACCATAATTCTTGCTTCCCTTCTTTACATCTTGGTAAAACAATTTCCCTTTATTTTATTAAGAGAGTTCATAATGCCTGGAATTTGGTGTTCAAGATTATTTTAATTGTTCCAATAATTGATTAGAGTACTTGCTAGACGTTTTCTATGCTGACTTGATGTGGAATGATTTAACAGGGTCTAGGTTTGTTGAGTCTGTCAGCCGCACTTCCTTCTGTCAGCAATTCTGCTGACCAAAGTACAGATAATATCATATTAAGTTCTTCTGCTCAATTTCAAGTCATACTATTCTTCTTCTCCCTGTACCTAGTAGCATTTGGACAAGGTGGGCACAAGCCATGTGTTCAAGCTTTTGGTGCAGATCAGTTTGATAGACAAGACCCAGAAGAGTGCAAAGCCCAAAGTTCATTCTTTAATTGGTGGTATTTTGGTATGTGTGCTGGCACCTTCATAACCCTTTGGATTTTAACCTACATCCAAGACAATCTTAGTTGGACTCTTGGATTTGGGATACCCGCTATTGTAATGGTAGTTGGTCTGCTTGTTTTTGTGCTTGGAACCACAACTTACAGATATAGTATCAAAGGTGATGAAGAAAACCCATTTCTGAGAATTGGTCGAGTGTTCATTTTGGCTGTTAGTAATTGGAAAACAACATCTTCTGCAATTGCTGCAGAGGAAGAGGCACGAGGAACTCTTCCAACTGAAAGTTCCAAGCAATTCAAGTAAGTGAGATATTTTTGCATACGAGAGAATTAAGATATGGTTTATGAAAACAATGTTCCTGTTTACATTTTTCAGTTACAGACATCTCTTAAATGGCGATATGGTTTTTGTAACGTGTAGGTTCCTCAATAAAGCTTTGCTTGCTCCTGATGGTTCAAAAGAACAAGGAAAGGTGTGTAGCACCGGAGAGGTTGAAGAAGCGAAGACAGTTATAAGGCTTGCACCAATATGGGCTGCAAGCTTGTTTTATGCCATCGTCTATGCGCAAACGATAACTTTCTTTACCAAGCAAGGGGCTACCATGGACAGATCAATAACAGCAGGGTTTAAAATACCTGCTGCTTCACTTCTGTCATTTATTAGCCTTACAATCATGGTCTTCATTCCTATATATGACCGCATTTTTGTTCCTTTAGCAAGAGCCTTGACTGGGAAACCGGCTGGAATTACAATGCTGCAAAGAATCGGAACTGGAATGCTTCTATCTGCCATATCAATGTTAATTGCTGCTTTAGTAGAGATGAGGAGGCTTAAAACTGCTGAAGAATGTGGGTTAGTAGACAAGCCAAATGTAACAGTTCCAATGAGCATCTGGTGGCTGCTCCCTCAGTACATACTGTCTGGATTGTCTGATGTGTTTGCGATGGTTGGCCTGCAAGAATTTTTTTATCATCAGGTGCCGAAGGAATTAAGGTGTGTCGGCCTTGCACTCTACCTTAGCATCTTTGGTGTTGGAAGCTTTTTGAGTAGCTTTCTCATCTCAGCCATTGAGAATATGACTGGTGAGGGTGGCCAAGATAGCTGGTTTGCAAATAACCTTAATAGGGCACATCTTGATTACTTTTATTGGCTGCTGGCTGCACTTAGTGCCATGGGATTGGCGCTCTATTTATGTTCTGCAAAATCTTACATTTATGCTCGGGGAAGTACCTTGTAGATGGACCTCGGGGCTTGGCTCTGGTGGTTCGTATGGTCATCCTTAAAAAATAGCATTCAGCAAATCTAGTGTCGTTCTCCGTCTCACCATGACATCGCTCATGCGGTAAACGGTTATTCACGTTACTTTTCTTGTGTATATTTATGCAAACTTTGTATCATTAAGATGTAAATTTTGATATAATTTAGTGTTTGCTTTATGTTTATATATATTTTCATGTTGTATCATATTATAATTATTTTGCTTGGTATCGTGTTCAAAATGATCTGTTGTGCAAACAATTGAAAAGGAAGCATGAAAGAATAAAAGCAAAATAAACGAAGAGGGTTATTTGATGCATTCTAATAAACACAAATCAAGTTCCAGTTAGCAATTGATGTAACAAACACATTGATAACCCTGTTTGACATTAGCCAAGCAAACTCCATTCCCATTCTTGAGTTGAAGGCATTGCTGTTTGCAAGATACCAGATTACATCCCTTTGGGTCCATCACTTCAATGCACCTCCCGCCACTCTTTCCCACCAGCAATTCCCTCGCCTCTCCTGCTATTTCATTCATTCCTTCCAAAAAGAAAATTCTTATTACAGAGATGATAAAATTCGAGTATTTTACATCGATCTACTTCAAATGGAGAGTTTTTTTTTTTTAAGAAAAAAAAGGCGTGCATATATCATACTATCCCATTATGTATAACTAAAACATAAATATATATTTCTTTATATTATATTGAAAAATCATTAAAAAGAAAGTAAAGTGAAGCAATGTATTAGTGTATGAAATGCTTACGAAAATAACTAGGATGGGATGGATGATTTCAACATTCATACAAGAGTGGGTGAAACGGTTATGGACATGGCAATCTGTTCCTTATTCCACTCCATTGCAATCCCTAAATACTAGGGTTAAGAAAACGTACCCGATGATGCCAATAGAAGCATAGCTAAGAATATGCAACAAATGAAGCTGGAATTCTTCATCCTCACAACTACCAATTAAAACTATATTTGTTGATGTATGTTATCACATTTCAACCAATGTGTGCTAGGTTTTATATGCGTTGAGAGAAAGAAAAGACAAAAAAGAATTTGTTGCAATAGAGGGCCACCAAAGAGGCATAACAGGTAACCCCAAGCTAAGTGGTTCATTAATTAATCAAGTAGTTCATTATTTTTTGCATAATCTAATTGCTTTTCAAGTAATTGCACCACTGCTAAGGGTGAACACATAACTACTAGTGGATTTTGTCTCATCTAAATATGAAATCTAGTTGGTGTCACTATAACCTTCTAATACAACGAGAATTCCTCTAAATAAAATACCATAAATCATATTACCTTTCAAGTATCTCATCAGTCTAAAGTATAGCAACCCAATGCTCATGATTTTGAGTTATGTGTATATCTGCTCAATGTACATACAACATATGCTATATTGGGTCAAGAAAGTTTTATTAAATGCATTAGACTCCCGATAATCTATGTACACTTAGACTGAGCAATAAGGTTTACCCCTATTTTCTTTAATTAAATATTAGCAACATAAGGAGTACTCACAAGTTTAATTTTACAGTGTTCAAACTTCTTTAAAAAGTCCTGGATATAATATTTTTGTGATAGCATTATATTATCATCTTTTCCTATGAATTTAACACTTAATATAATATTTTTTTTACCCATATCTTTCGTATCAAATGTATTGAGAATAAAGATTTAGCATGTGAGTTTTCAACGTAAATGCAACGCTATGCTCAAAATAACTCATGCAATCAGGGAAAAAATTATTTTTCTTAAGTTTAGCTAGCTGCTCCCACAACTTTAACGATTTTTAAGTTAAGAGGATAATGATTCCATAAATTTATAAGGTATCTTATATGGGAACCCAATTACAAGGGACATGCAAATAAAATAATTTCTCCAAAAAGATTTTCAAGTACATTTGCTTTTCTATATCTTTTATACAGAATAGGTTTTATGCAGTTTCAATTTTTGTATACAAAAATGACTAGTATTAGAAAATAAAGTAAGTTGTTGTGTTAAGTAATCTTAGCCATAAATCATACTTGAATAATGCAAATATCTATAAGTAAAGGTATAAAAATTCACACTCTATTTACAACTCAATTAGAACAAGTAAGTAATTTGTGCAATCTCCAAATTAATGTAAATAACATCTTTTCCATGCGATTAATCATGTAATTACATTCAACTTTAGCATTTCAAAGATTTAAGTTAATTTAACAAAACTAATATGCTAACTATCAAATACAATCTAGACATAAGACGAACCAAATGGGTTCATTATCATATATTGAATACAAAAAGGTTAATTTGGAATAGCAGTAATATTCTATGATGCCTTTGTTGTTTATATTGAAACATTAATTTTGAAAAGCAGGTCTTTGATTCATGTTACAGCACCCCTGCGGGTAAACTATACTCAACTATTACCATATTTTTATTTTGGTCACTTTTAATTTTGTTACTAACAATATCATTCAATTTTGTTTTGGTCACTCCCAATTAATTTGTTAACATAAATGGTGAGGTGGCTTTTTTTAAAAAAATTTGGGTTAATTTGATAAAATGTGTAAGTATTGAAGACTAATCAGGTTAAAAAAGATCATCTCACCATCTCCGTTAACAAATTTAACCGGGGAGTTACCAAAACAAAAATGAATGATAACGTTAGTAATGAGATTAAATATTTTCTTTATAATTTGGTGATCAAAATAATAGCAAACTAATAATTGAGTGACTAATTGGATAAGTTAGTGTATTTGAATTTAGTCCTCCCACTGTGCCATTGGTTTAGAAAACAAAGGTATGCACGTTTTGAGGTGGTGTAAAAAATTATAAAAATGTAAAATAGGAAACCATTAGTTCATAGAATGAGAGAATGTTTAAAATTAGTCGAGAAATTGAGTTTTATTTTGTTAAAAGAAAAAACTGATGATTCTTCTCACGATGGGCCTTAGGTTGTTGGGGTTTTAGATATAGAGATGTCCATTGGGCCTTTCCATCTATATGTAGAATACAAAATCAGCTACATTCTCTCAGCCTTTCTAAATAAAATTAAAACCATAATTTCTCATTTAAATCTGTTCAATCATCCAATTAATTAAATCTTACCTTAGACTAAATTGGATTTAGTATAGAATATGGGTCACTGTTCATCTTCGCTCCCAGTGTTATTATTTTTTAAAGGAGTTTTTGAGATTAAGTGTTGATACAAAATATAAGTAGGGAGGAAAATAAAGCAGAGAAAGGAGGAGATCAAAATAGTGTAGTGAAGATCGGTTCATCTATAGAGGTTGAGAGTCGGAATAAGGATAATGGGACAAGTTGATTGAAAAGATAAATGCTCAAAGTAACTCTAGAGTATAAAAATGGTTGATTCTTTGTCTATAATTTTCTAAGATATTTATAGGAAAAAGTCTCCTTGTCCACTGGTATAATATTGACTAGATAAGCATTTAATCTCTGTAGGGCCCAAATTTATGCCCGAGGCCCAACACCAAAACCAGAAAAATAAAAGGCTGTTACAACAGTCCAAAATCCGATGGCCTAAAACTCAGCCCAATGTTTGCAAGGCCCAAACGGCCCAAATCCTTTTAGCAAACGAGAACCCTAGCAGTGTCCTCAAGCGCCGCCAGCAACATCCTGATGCAGCACCTTCCTTCTCCTCAACATGCGCCTTCACGCCTCCGGGAGTGTACCTACAAAACAGGAGGCAGTAAAACATTAGGATTGTAGTGGAGTTGGGGTTTGATTATATTCTATTTTTAGAGGGGTTTTTTAGGCTATAAAAAGAGAGAATCAAATCTGTAAAAAAGGAGGAGAACGATTTTTGTACGGAGACTATACATTTTTCTATAGCAAAGAATCAAAGAAAAGAGAGCAAAGGTCCTTTTTTTATTCTTTCTCCCCTTAAATCTGTTTGTTTTCTTCGTTTTTTTTCTTTTTTCTTTGTTTTAAAAAATACAAAAGCTTAAGCATATAAAGGTTTTCTTTAACTAAAAGAAGAGATATCGAGAGAGACTCACCGGGCTCCCTTGACCATCGCCGTCGATGCGCACATGGGGGCTCCTCGTTTTGTTGCAAAATAGAAAAAGGGATCAAAGAAAGGGGGAAAGGTTCGGCCATTGTTGAAGCAGAAATAGGGGAATGAAAATGTTGGGTTTTTAGATTTAAAAACAAAGCAAAAGGTGCTGTGAAAAGGGGGGTGCCTTGCGCATGCGCCATTTTACCCTGAATGGGTAAATTGCGCAGTAGGCCCCTTTCCTTTGATCCCAGTTTTAATCGTGTCCCCCCTCCATTTTTTTAATTTGCCCCAAACTATTGTTTTATGTTTAATTCAGTTTTTTTTACCTATTTTGTTTTATTTCCAAATTAGTTATCTTTAATATATATTATTACTTATTATTTTATTGTTACCGTCATTGTTTTTATATATATGATATTATTATTATGATTTTATATTCCTTATTTTTTTTGTATTATCGTTTTTTATATTTTCATTTATTATTCTATTGTTTCTTTTTCCAATACTATATTTTTTTACCATCACTTTATTATTTTCATTTACCATTAATTTTTTTATTTTTATTACCGCTATGTCATGTATATATATATATATTACTGTTACTATATTTATATTTATGTTTATATTTATGTTTATTATTATATTTATTATTATATTTATTATATTTATTATTATTATTTTGTATTATTATTTTCAATATTACCACTGCTATTCTTTTCTATATTATTACTATAGTTGTTTTTATTATTTTATTGCCACTATTTTTTTTAATATGTATATTGTTGTTATATTTCTATTATATTTACTATTGTTATATATATATCCTTGTTTGCTTTAACTTTCTTTTATATTATGATTATATCCATTATTTTATTATGATCAAATATTTTGACTTTTTTTTATTACTACTAATTTAGTATATTGTTTTTTTTATTAATGTTTGTTTTTCTTTTCCCTTTTTTGTATTTATTATTATACCTTATTATTATCATGTTTACATTTTAACATTCTTAGTTTTGTTTTTTTTTTTAAATCTATAAAAAAGAGTTCCGTAAAGGTAATATTTCGTGGCTGAATGTTCGAAGAATTGTGCCCAATCGCGCTGGGCTTCGATTTTTCGTTCGTCTAGATCACTAAATATCTTTTAAAGATTTTGATCGTGTTTGTTGAAAATAAGGCAATGTTTCGTGTTTGGAAGTTCGAGAGATTCGTGCCCAATCGTGCTGGATCTCGATTTTCTATTCGTCCAAATGACCAAACATCTTTCAGAGATTTTGACCGAATTCTATGAAATAAAGGCAATATTTCACGATTGGAAATTCAAGGAATCGTGCCCAATCGTGCTGGGTTTCGATTTTAATTTGGCCAAATAGTGAAATACCCTTTTCAAATTATAACACGGGAATTTTGGAAATTATGAAATGATCTTGGTGTCGAGGGTTTGAAACATCGTATCCTATCGTGCTGGATGTGGTATTTTAGCTTTTCGGAACAAGAGAGTTTCGGTATCCAAGTCGAGTTATCCAAGTATTTTTTTTAAGATTCATATTTTAAAATATTTTTTTAAATTTTCGATATTAAGGACATTAATCAATCAATACGGTACTAATTTTGGGCGTTACGAGGGTGCTAATCCTTCCTCGTGCGTAATCGACTCCCGAGCCCGTTTTCTTAAAATTTGTAGACCAAAACATTTTCTAAGTGGCCCAATCGCACTTCAAAAAAGATTGGTGGCGACTCCATGTTCTTAAAGTCTGCCTATTTTCCAAATAAAAAAAAATGGTTCCGACAGCTTGGCGACTCCACTGGGGAACAATAAGAGAGTCAAGCCGTAAAATTGGTTGATTATTGTCCTTTTTATCGAAAATAAATTTTTTATTTACATTTGCCTGAGTTTGTGTTGCGCCATATATATCTGCTTTGGTTTGAGACACATAGAATATTTTTGCATTCATATTGCATGACCGTTGTGGTCACACCCTTAAGTGGGAGCGAGAAGCTACGCCTTCGTGAGGTTTTGACCTCCGCATGGCCATAGGGAAATGTATTCCCCTGAACTGAACTCGATCCGTATGAGCCTATAATGGGGGAGAATTGAGGAATCTGCTAGTTCGGATACCCTTCCTTTAGAACTAAACCACATATAGTGAACTTTAAGAGCCCACCCTAGGTAGAGCCATGCTAAACCTTAGTGGCTACCTATGTAGTGGTTTGACATTTTTTTTACTTACTTTGGTTACTTTTGTGCAATACTAACTTGTTTTATTTTGGTCATGTTTGCATGTCATTTCATACTTAAAAGGTGTCGATTCCTGTTTTAATTACTAAGTTAGAAGGCTTGTTATGGAGAACGGATTCCTTGATAAAGTAGAGGATAATGCGGCCGTGCGTATATGGTCAGAGAAGACACAGCTTGAGAAGGGGGATAGTCTAACCGAAGGGTATACATCAGAATTATTGGACTTCATTCGCATCAATGTGACACAGAATGAGCTCCAAGAGTTAAGAGATATATGGGCCTGTTGGGATGAAGCAACTAAGCAGCTTTTCTACCTTAATTATGGTGATCTACCCTACTTCATCGGACATCGAGTTGACAAACACTTATTTCGGCTATGACTCGATGTTGGAATTCCGCTTATATCTGTTTCACATTTGGGGAAGTGGATCTGGTGCCTACAGTGGAAGAATACACGGCTTTGCTTCGTAGCCAAAGGGTTCAGGTTGACAAAGTTTATTTCAGGGCCGCTAATGCACCAACTTTTGTAAAGAAGCTGATGAGTATTACTGGGATGAGTGAACAGTGGGTTGCGACACGAATTCAACAAAAAGGTGAAGGGAAATGCATTCCTTGGGGGAGCTTGAGGCAGCTGATTGTGGCACATCCAGATGTCAAGAGGAAAGTTGACATATTCGCCCTAAGTATCTACGGCTTGGTAATTTTCCCCAAAGCTCTGAGACATATAGATGAAGCGGTTACTGACTTGTTCGATCGACTTGACAAGGGGGTTACGCCAGTACCAGCGATTCTTGTCGAAATGTTTAGATCTTTGAATTCGTGCCGGAGAGCGGGTGAGGGTAGATTCATAGGCTGCGCGCAACTATTGTTGGTGTAGTTCCATAGCCATTTCTGGAAAGTAGATAGAGCTTCTTGTCGGGTTTTTTTTGCGAAGTACTCTCCATTAAAGGAGTTGACAGCCGCACCTAGGAGAGATGACATATCAGAAGAGAACTGGATCGCGCTTCTTCAGAATCTTCAGGAAAAGGATGTGGAATGGAGAGCTCCTTGGTTCGTTCCTGATGAAATTCTCTACCGATGTGGGAGTTATGATTGGGTTCCTCTGTTAGGAATCTGGGGAGCCGTTGGGTATGCTTCTTTGCTCGTGCTAAGGCAATACCAATCGAGACAGTTTATACCGTGCTTGCATGGGCTAGCTTCGATTTGAATTCTCGTATAGTGGGAATAATTATAAGAAAAGAGTTCGAGAAATTTCTGATGCGTGGAAGCAGATTCACCGAATGAAAAGAGTTGCAATGGGTCCAATGGCAACCCTCGAATATAATAAATGATGGAGTAGGAGATTAAACGATAATATCCCCGGGCCGACACAGGATACTGCTCGATCAATAGAGGAATACCTGCAAGTAGTCCCTTCTGAGTTAGAGATCATGAAGCATGACTTTGAAAGTAAAAATTCAGAGTTAGGGAAAAAGATAGAATAACTAGAAGAGGAAAAAATGAATTTGAGGTTAGATATTGATATCCAGAAATCAGAGGCTGAGAATCTGAGGAAAGGAAAAAGGAAGGCCGAAGAAGATTTGGATAGCTTGAAGACCGATTACAAAAAGTTGCATCTATCTATGAGGATTTCTTTGGTGGGTAAAACCTCTGGAACAATGGCGTCAAGAAGTTCGGAAGGAGAAGGCCAAGGTTGATCGGTGGAAGAAGAGGTTCCATGAGGCTCGAGCAAGGATACTCTGAGAAGGATCGTGGGTGAGAGCCAAAGCGAGAATGAGATGTTAAGAGCTCGAGTAGCGAGAACTAGAAAGGGTATTGTGTCGAAGTCGTAGCTCTACGGTGAAATTGGAATCCAGCCTAAATCAGATTGAAGAGTTGAAAGGAAAGGTGGTAACGTTTGAAACAGCGCTGCAAAATAGTGAGCTCTGAATCCAACTATTGGAAACAAACAACGAGAGGCGGGAAGAACAACTTCAAAGTTCTCAGAACCAAGTTAGAGAAAGAGACTACCTTATGGGTGAGGCCGTGATTCAGATACGAGAAGTGGCTGAACATTTACAAACCTTAGCTGTTCAGGCTGATGTGTTAAGTGTAGTATATGAGTCAGAGTTAAATAGGGGCCGAGAGTTAGCCTTACTTCTTAAGAAAGTTAAAACTTTGGGCATAAGGGCTAGGTCGTATATGTGACTCTGTTTTGTGTAAAGGATTTTGTTTTTAAATAAGTTTTCTATAAGAAATTGAACCAGAATTGACGCCTTTTTGCATTCATTCATTTACATTGCATTTCATGTATTGGCATTGCATCGCATCATGAGTATTAAAATATCACAAAAGAGCCCTATTAACTAAACATCACATTAAAGTTATCCTGGAACACCATTACTACACACGAAGGAAAACAAAAACCATGGATCAAAGGTTGGAAAGGTTGGAGCGAGATCTGCGAGAAAGAGATGCAAGACCGATTCTGCACTCGAATGCAAGAAGCGATTGGCCAAAATCCAACAAGACGTGAGGGATCAAATGCTGGAATCTCAGAGAAGTATGATGAGCCAGTTAACGCTGTTGTTGACTGGAGCACAGGATAAAGGAAAAAGCCCTATGGTCGATACCGGGGATGAAAATGAAAATTCTACTTATCCGCCAGGCCTAGCCCCAGTAAATTCTCAAGCGTAACCTCCCAGAGTGTCTGTTAATATCAGACCTCAGTATCAAACTGGTGCCTCGGCGTCAGCAAACTTCCCGACAGGCTCGAGCTCTAACCCTGGAGACAATTTGCCAAAGATCATGGTCCCTGATTTCGACGATACAGTAGAGGGGGAGAAAGCGAAGGCGGAGTTCCCAAAGGAGTTTGAGGATCGCTGCAAATGGCTGGAGGAGAAGTTTAAAGCATTGGAAAGTGCTGATTACCAATGCGAGGTGGATGCTAGGAAGCTGATTCTAGTCCCAAATTTGGTACTTCCTCCGAAGTTCAAGATGCCAGAATTTGAAAAGTACAACGGGACCAGTTGCCCTAAGGCCCATATTATCATGTTCTGTCAAAAAATGACGGGATATGTCAACAACGACCAGTTGTTGGTTCACTGTTTCCAGGATAGTTTGACTGGGGCTACAGCAAAATGGTACAACCAGCTGAGTTGTACGCAAATCAAATCGTGGAAGGACTTAGCATAGGCCTTCGTGAAGCATTATGGCCACATAACTGATATAGCGCCTGGTAGAATCACGCAGCAAAATATGGAAAAGAAGCCAGGCGAGAGTTTTAGGAAATATGTCCAGAGGTGGAGGGAAGTCGCCACACAAGTCTAACCACTGTTGCTGGAGAAGGAAATGATCATACTGTTTGTTAATACCCTAAGAGCACTTTTTATCAACCATATGTTGGGGAGTGCCACCAAGAGCTTCGCCGACATAGTGATGTCCGGTGAAATGATAGAGAACGCGATAAGGTGTGGGAAAATTGAAGTTGGAGAGAGCATGAGAAAAACGGCACCAAAAAAAAGGGAGAATGAAGTGGGTAGTGTAAGCTCAAATTATCCCAAACCCATTACTATTAATCAACCAAGAGCGGTGACCGTGGGCCAACAGGCCCCACCAAGACAAGAGTCTAACATGAGGCAGAATACCGAGAAGTTGCAGTTTACTCTCATACCTGTGATGTATAGGGAGTTGTATAAAACTTTGTTCAATGCGCACGCCATAGCCCCATTCTACTTAAAGCCGTTGCAACCTCCATATCCCAAGTGGTATGACACAAACGCTCAATGTGAATACCATGCGGATGTAGTAGGTCACTCGATAGAAAATTGTACTTCATTCAAAAGGCTAGTTGAAAGACTTATCAAGGCGGGAGTGGTAGAGTTTAATGACGCTCCTGGGGGAGGAAATTCGTTACCCAATCATACGGATAAGGGGGTAAACGCGGTAGTTGAGAATAGGGGGAGGAGAACCAAGCAGGAAGTTGCTGAGGTGAGAACCCCATTGAGGGAAGTTTGGAAAGCAATGCAAAAAATGGGGTTAGCTCTGCAGGAGAATGTGAACAGATCTTGAGATGCAAGGAACTACTGTGAGTTTCATAACAAGGAAGGCCATAAGATCCAGCAGTGCAACGAATTCAGAGCCATAGAACAGGGGCTAATGGATAATGAAGAGCTAGAGTTCTTTGACTTGGCGAAAGGAGAGGACGTATGTTCCACAGAGGGAGGGTCTGCAAAAAGGATCCCTAAAGTCAATCACCCAATAGTGATTATCACACGGCCAAGGGTCGACGAGGCCGGAGTGAAAATAGCGTCGAAGGTTGAAATTAAAAAACCCGTGACTTCTCCTTATAAAGATACACCGAGGGTTGTAATCAGAAAACCTGTAACTTCTCCTTATAGGGATACACCGAGGATTGTAATTCAAAATCCTGTGGCTTTTCCTTATAAAGATGATAAGAGGGTACCGTGGAACTATAATTGCACTGTGATAGTTTCCGGGAAAGTGAGTTCGGCCAGTACACCAGACCCAAAAGCTGAGTCCTCTATGATGAGAAGAGGGGAGGAAAAGACAGGACCACTGGTTAATGAACCAGTAACAGAGGATGAGGTTGGGGAGTTTTTGAAGTTCCCGAGACACGGAGTGAGTGCGGTGTTGTGGAGCAGTTACACAACGGTAAACAAGACGCACGCATCGATCGGCCTTACTGCTAAACTCAGAAGGACACCGTAGTGCGCTAATGAAAGCGTTGAATCAGATTTATGTTGCTAATGACATTTCGGTAAATAAGCTAGACCGTCTTGTAAATAACATAAGCGCTGATAATTTCATCTCGTTCAGTGATGATGAAATACCACCGGGGGGCATGGGATCTACCAAGGCTTTGCACATTACTACCCGATGCAAAGGGTATACACTGCCAGGGGTATTAATTGACAACGGATCGGCACTAAATGTTTTACCCCTATCTACACTGGACAGGTTACCTGTAGATAGCTCTCACATAAAAACATGTAATATAGTGAGAGCCTTCGATGGCACTGAGAGAAAAGTGATAGGGAGGATCGAGATACCCCTTCTAATTGGGCCAAACACGTACGAGGTAGATTTCCTCGTGATGGACATCAAGCCTTCTTATAATTGCTTATTGGGGAGGCCGTGGATCCACTCAGCGGGAGCTGTACCATCATCATTGCATCAAAAGTTGAAGTTGGTGACAGAGGCCCAGTTGATAACTATAAACGTAGAAGAGGATATCATCGCGTCTGTTACTAGTAATGCACCGTACATAGAGAATGATGCAGAGGCTATAGAGTGCTCATTCAGGTCATTAGAGTTTATAAATACGATTTTCATCAATGAAGGTGGCAAGGTCCCGATGCCAAAAATCTCTGAAGCCACAAGGATGGGCCTACAACAGAAGGTAGGAAAAGGAGCATTGCCTGGAAGGGGACTCGAAAAATACCTTCAGGGCCCGATTAGAGTGCCAAGATTGGTTGACAAACATGATCGCTTTGGTCTGGGGTATAGGCCAGATACCAGACAGAGAAAGGAGGAGCTGGAAAGGAAACTTGAAAGACGGTGGGCACGATTGAATGGTGCTGAGATCAAATGGGGTTCGATGACTTTTCCCCATATATCTAATACATTCGTTCTGGAGGAATTATTCATTCAGGGTTAGAGATTGTGAATAGAGAAACGGCTGAAGACATGATGAAAACTTTGAACATCAATGCTGTGTCTGAAGGAAGTTCGAGGAAAGGAAACTTGGCGGGTATTCGCCCCTACGAGCCTGGAAGTGTTCTGGACAACTGGATTGCGGAAGAAATTCCTGTAGTTTTTAGGACTAAAACAGAGTAATGTTCAAAACACACTTGTTGTTTCAAGCCTAGGGAACAACGAGAATCTTTTGTGAAATAGGCTCATGTTTAAGCATCTTTACTTTCAATAAAAATGCATTTTCCTTTCATAACGTGCAGTTATTCTTTTGTTTCTCTTCTTCCTATTCATAATCATAACACATAAATAAGTCAGTCTTAAATTCATTTTCATTGAATACTCTTTCATGCCTACCATAGGTCCCCAGATATCGATGTCATAAACAAAGCTGTTACGGACCTAGAATTTCCTGATAAGCAAGACATCTGCCCAGAAGAACCTCAGAACTTTACGGATGGCGGAGATTATAGTATATCCCAAATCTGTTAAAGATGGTGGAGCGGGAAGAAAAGCTGATTCTGCCTCACAAAGAGACAATTGAGAATGTGACTCTAGAGGAAGAGAAAGAGGTGAAAATTGGAACCCTCATCACCAGGGAAACAAGGTAGGACCTCATCAGACTTCTATTAGAGTTCAAAGATGTCTTTGCGTGGTAGTATCAGGACATGCCTGGGTTGAGCCCTGATATTGCGGTACACTGTATCCCCATAAAGGAAGATTGTAAGCCGGTTCAACAGAAGCTCCGAAGGATGAGACCCGATGTCGCTGTAAAAACACGAGAAGAAGTCAAAAAGTAATTTGATGCTGGGTTTTTACGAGTGGTGAATTACTCAGAATGGGTAGCCAACGTTGTCCCTGTCCCTAAGAAGGATGGAAAAGTACGAATGTGCGTCGATTATAGGGACCTAAACAAGGCCAGCCCGAAAGACAACTTCCCACTGCCTCACATCGACACCTTGATAGATAACACAGCGGGGTATTTATTTTTCTCTTTCATGGATGGTTTCTCAGGATACAATCAAATAAAGATGCATCCTGAAATATGGTAAAGACCACCTTCATAACCTTATGGGGTACCTTTTCTTACTAAGTAATGCCATTCGGGTTAAAGAATGCAGGAGCAACGTACCAAAGGGCTATGGTAACCTTGTTTCATGACATGATGCACAAGGAGATCGAGGTCTACGTCGACGACATGATCGCAAAGTCTCAAACGGAAGGGGAGCATGTGCAAGTTTTAAGAAAACTATTTTTGAGGTTGAGGAAATTTCAGTTGAAACTCAATCCAGCCAAATGTACTTTCGGGGCTCGATCAGGGAAGCTACTTGGTTTCGTGGTCAGTGAAAAGGGAATTGAAGTAGATCCAGATAAAGTCAAGGCCGTACAAAAATTTCCTTCGCCGCGCAATCAGAAGGAAGTCCGAGGTTTTCTTGAAAGATTGAATTACATCGCTCGGTTTATTGTGCAATTGACTGAGAAGTGTGATCCAATATTCTGTCTTCTTAAGAAACACAATCCAGGCATTTGGGATGATGAATGCCAGAGGGCATTTGATAAGATTAAAAAATACCTGTCCAATACCCCAGTGTTAATGCCTCCCAGTCCTGATAGACCATTGACTTTGTATTTGTCGGTGTTCGATAATTCAATGGGATGTGTACTCGGCCAGCACGATGAGACCGGAAAAAAAGAAAAGGCGATATACTACCTCAGCAAGAAATTCACCGAGTGTGAAATGAGATACTCGCCAATTGAGAAACTGTGTTGTGCATTGGTCTGGACAACTCGGAGGTTAAGGCAATACATGTTATACCATACGACTTGGTTAATCTCTAAGCTAGACTCGCTTAAGTACATGATGGAGTCAACCGCCCTAAACGGAAGAATGGCCCGATGGCAAATTTTGCTCTCTGAGTTTGACATAATTTATGTGAACCAGAAAGCGGTAAAAGGGAGTACAATAGCAGATTTCCTAGCCAGCAGGGCGCTAGATGATTAAGAGCCTCTTAATTTCGATTTTCCTAATAAAGATCTGATGTTTGTAGTGGCGACTGAGGAAGATACCCTAGAAGATCATCCTTGGAAGTTGAACTTCGATGGGGCATCAAATGCCTTAGGTAATGGAGTTGGGGCAGTCTTGGTATCACAATATGGAGAGCATTATCCATTCACTTGTAAGTTGGACTTCGATTGTACGAACAATATGGCGGAATATGAAGCATGCGTCATGGGAATCCGAGCAGCCATAGACCGCAAGGTTAAGGTGTTAAAGGTATATGGAGACTCACATACCGGTGATATATCACCAAAGGAGAATGGGAAACAAGAGATCCCAAATTGATCAGCTACCGAAAGTTAGTTCTGGAACTAATTGAGGAGTTTGATGATATCACATTCTTTTACCTCCCGCGTGATGAAAATCAGATGGCTGATGCCTTGGCCACCCTAGCTTCTATGATTAGAGTAAACGAGTAAGAGGGTATGAAGCCCATCTAAATGAGTATTTATGAGACTACGGCTCACTGCTGTAATATCGGCGTAAAAGAGGAGAGAGATGATCATTCTTGGTATCAGGATATTCTGCGATATGTAAGGAGTCGTGAATATCCTGACTAACCAACAGAAAATGGCAGGAGAACATTGAGAATACTGGCCAATGACTATGTCTTAGACGGGGAGATCCTGTATAAAAAGAGGAAAGATCAGGTGTTGTTAAGATGTGTCGATGCTGTTGAGGCTAGGAAAATCCTAGAAGAAGTCCATGAAGGTGTCTGTGGGACACATGCCAACGGTTTTACAATGGGCAGACAAATCATGAGATTTGGGTATTATTGGTCCACGATGGAAGGAGATTGTATTCGTTACGCCAAGAAATGCCACAAGTGCCAGATTTATGGAGATAAGATACATGTGGCTCCTTCACCTCTTCATGTTATGACTTCCCCATGGCCTTTCTCAATGTGGGGCATGGACGTCATTGGACCAATCTCACCGAAGGCTTCTAATGGACATCGATTCATCTTCGTGGTCATTGATTACTTCACCAAATGAGTAGAGGCAGCATTATATGCTAATGTCACGAAGACGGCAGTTAGCAAGTTTTTGAAGAAAGAGATCATATGTCGTTACGGTATGCTAGAAAGGATCATGTCTGACAATGCACTAAACTTGAACAACAGTGCGATAGCGGAAGTCTGCAGTCAGTTCAACATTAAGCACCATAACTCTTCGCCATATCGCCCGAAAATGAATGGAGTAGTTGAGGCGGCTAATAAAAATATCAAGAAAATTGTGGTGAAAATGGCTGAGACTTACAAGGATTGACATGAAAAGTTACCGCCTGCCCTCTACGCCTATCGAACATCGGTTGAACCTCTACCAAGGCAACTCCTTTCTCGTTGGTTTATGGGATGGAGGCAGTCTTGCCTATTGAAGTTGAAATCCCTTCACTCCAGGTTTTGTCAGAGTTGAAGTTGGACAAAGCAGAATGGGTTCAATCTCGATATGATTAACTAAATCTAATTAAGGAAAAGAGGCTAAAAGCCATTTGCCATGGTCAATTGTACCAGAGGCGGATGATGGGGGCTTACAATAAGAAGGTCCGACCCAGAGTATTCCATGAAGGAGATTTGGTGTTGAAACAGATCCGCCCTATGCAAAAAGACTTCAGGGGAAAGTAGACGCCTAATTGGGAAGGACCTTATGTTGTAAAAAAGGCCTTTTCTGGAGGAGCTTTAATACTAGCCGAGATGGACGGCAAAAGTCTGCCAAATCCAATTAATGCAGACTCAGTCAAGAAGTACTTCGCATGAAAATGGGCCTAGGCGAAAACCCGCAAAGGGCGTCTTGAGAGCAAAAAAAAAAAAGGGAGAGGCCAAGGCGAAAACCCGTAAAGGGCGCTTTGAGACCAAAAGGGCTTTGAGTCAAAAACTCAAAAAGGGCGGCTCAGATTATGACCAACTCGTGATGGGGCACACAGTAGTTTCGCCACACCGAAATTAAAAGTGAGGAGGTATGTTACGTTTTGGGGCATCGACAGAGTACCACAGTTCTCCTAGACGCATGTTGAGCTCAGAATGGTCTTCAAGAAGTACGTGCAGAGAAGTTCGGGCTATGATATCTGGGGCATCAATTCCACTCTTACTCATTTTGTACCTTAGCAAAATTTACTGCCTTTGTTCAATTCATTCTTCACGGGTTTTATCCCGAATAAATTTCAGTTTCATTTATCTCTACAATCTTTTTCCAAGCATTTCATATTGAAGTAATAATTACTGAACTAATAATGCTTTCACAAAGGAAGTTTTAAGTATTACTCTGAAAGTCTCTAAATAACACAAGAATCTGAAACATAACAGTTATTTAGAACTAACCAGGCTTAAAGGGTTCGGAGCACTTAAGATAAGGGTCTAAGCAGTGATGACGTCTTCAAATTCTCTATTAGAAGTATCAGTTGAACACACGTCAGGGATCACCTTAATAAGCAGCAAGCAATGACAGCCCAAGTGTTAAAAATGGATCATTCTCATGACATTTTGCATCCATTCATAACATTCATGATACATATGGTTAGGAGCATTTTTCATGACATCCTAATCATTTGACATAAGCATAGACCCCATGAAATCAATTCTACAGGTAGGTTCCTCAGAGGACAATGTAGCAAAGTTGATTGGAGTTACAGAAGACAACAGATCTTATCTCTACTGAGCAGGAGTAGAGCAGATCGAAAGACTGAAGCCTTATCTCTATTGAGCAGGAGTGGAGCAGGCTAAAGATAGTAGATCTTATCTCCACTGAGCAGGAGTGGAGTAGATCGAAGATTACAGATCTTATCTCTACTGAGCAGGAGTAGAGCAGATCGGAAGATTGAAGCCTTATCTCCACTGAGCAGGAGTGAAGCAGGCTAAAGATAGCAGATCTTATCTCCACTGAACAGGAGAGTGGAGCAGATCGAAAGATTGAAGCCTTATCTCTACTGAGCAGGAGTAGAGCAGGCTAAAGATAGAAGATTCTATCTCCACTGAGCAGGAGTGGAGCGGATCAAAGATAACAGATCTTATCTCCACTGAGCAGGAGTGGAGCAGATCGAAGATTATAGCCTTATCTCTACGAGCAGAAGTAGAGCAGGCTAAAGATAGTAGATCCTATCTCCACTGAGCAGGAGTGGAGCGGATCAAAGACAACAGATCTTATCTCCACTGAGCAGGAGTGGAGCAGATCGAAGATTATAGCCTTATCTTCACTGAGCAAGAGTGGAGCAGGTTAAAGATATAGATCCTATCTCCACTGAGCAGGGGTGGAGCGGATTGAAGACAACAGATCTTATCTCTACTGAGCAGGAGTAGAGTAGATCGAAAGACTGAAGCCTTATCTCTACTGAGCAAGAGTAGAGCAGGCTAAAGATAGTAAATCCTATCTCCACTAAGCAGGAGTGGAGCGGATCGAAGACAACAGATCTTATCTCCACTGAGCAGGAGTGGGGCAGATCGAAGATAATGAGCCTTATCTCCACTGAGCAGGAGTGGAGCAGGCCAAATATACAGATCTTATCTCTACTGAGCAGGAGTAGAGCAGATCGAAATCAGTAGATCTTATCTCCACTGAGCAGGAGTAGAGCAGGTCGAAAATAGCAGATCCTATCTCCACTTAGCAGGAGTGGAGCGGATCGAAGACGACGAATCTTATCTTCATGTATCGGCAATGGAGCAGATTCAAACCTCTAGCCTAATCCCCTAAGCAGTTAGATAGCAGGCTAAAAATAGCAGATCTTATCTCTACTGAGCAGGAGTAGACCAGATCGAAAGCAGCAGATCTTATCTCCATTGAGCAAGAGTGAAGCAGATCGAAGATCATAGCCTTATCTCCATTGAGCAGTAGTGGAATAGGTCGAAACAAAACTCCTATACCCCTGAAGATGCAGTGGATGGAATGAAGCTACCAAGATCCAATTGGACCGGGCAAAATTCGCCCTTTGTAAAGCCTTTGCTCTGTTCTCATTTTACGAAAACAAGCAAAGAGGGGCAGGTGTAGGGCCCAAATTTATGCCCAGGCCCAATACCAAAACCAGAAAAATAAAAGGCTGTTACAACAGTCCAAAATCCGATGGCCTAAAACTCAGCCCAATGTTTGCAAGGCCTAAACGGCCCAAATCCTTTTAGCAAACGGGAACCCTAGTAGTGTCCTCAAGTGCCGCCAGCAACATCCTGATGCAGCACGTTCCTTCTCCGTAACATGCGCCTTCATGCCTCCGGGGGTGTACCTACAAAACAGGAGGCAGTAAAACAGTAGGATTGTAGTGGAGTTGGGGTTTGATTATATTCTATTTTAGAGGGGTTTTTTAGGCTATAAAAAGAGAGAATCAAATCTGTAAAAAAGGAGGAGAACCATTTTTGTACGGAGACTATACATTTTTCTATAGCAAAGAATCAAAGAAAAGAGAGCAAAGGTCCCTTTTTTATTCTTTCTCCCCTTAAATCTGTTTGTTTTCTTCGTTTTTTTTCTTTTTTCTTTGTTTTAAAAAATACAAAAGCTTAAGCATATAAAGGTTTTCTTTAACTAAAAGAAGAGATATCGAGAGAGACTCACCGGGCTCCCTTGACCATCGCCGTCGATGCGCATATGGGGCTCTCGCTTTGTTGCAAAATAGAAAAAGGGATCAAAGAAAGGGGAAGGGTTCGCCATTGTTGAAGCGAGAAATAGGGAATGAAAATGTTGGGTTTTAGATTTAAAAACAAAGCAAAGGAGTCTTTGTGAAAAGGGGGGTGCCTTGCGCATGCGCCATTTTACCCTGAATGGGTAAATTGCGCAGTAAGCCCCTTTCCTTTGATCCCAGTTTTAATTGTGTCCCCCCTCCATTTTTTTAATTTGCCCCAAACTATTGTTTTATGTTTAATTCAGTTTTTTTTACCTATTTTGTTTTATTTCCAAATTAGTTATCTTTAATATATATTATTACTTATTATTTTATTGTTACCGTCATTGTTTTTATATATATGATATTATTATTATAATTTTATATTCCTTATTTTTTTTGTATTATCGTTTTTTATATTTTCATTTATTATTCTATTGTTTCTTTTTCCAATACTATATTTTTTTACCATCACTTTATTATTTTCATTTACCATTAATTTTTTTATTTTTATTACCACTATGTCATGTTTATATATTACTGTTACTCTATTTATATTTATGTTTATTATTATTATATTTATTATTATTATTTTGTATTATTATTTTCAATATTACCACTGCTATTCTTTTCTATATTATTACTATAGTTGTTTTTATTATTTTATTACCACTATTTTTTTTAATATGTATATTGTTGTTATATTTCTATTATATTTACTATTGTTATATATATATATATATCCTTGTTTGCTTTAACTTTCTTTTATATTATGATTATATCCATTATTTTATTATGATCAAATACTTTGACTTTCTTTTATTACTACTAGTTTAGTATATTGTTTTTTTATTATTGTTTGTTTTTCTTTTCCTTTTTTTTGTATTTATTATTATCCCTTATTGTTATCATGTTTACATTTTAACATTCTTAGTTTTGTTTTTTTCAAAATCTATAAAAAAGAGTTCCGTAAAGGTAATATTTCGTGGCTGAATGTTCGAAGAATTGTGCCCAATCGCGCTGGGCTTCGATTTTTCGTTCGTCTAGATTACTAAATATCCTTTAAAGATTTCGATCGTGTTTGTTGAAAATAAGGCAATGTTTCGTGTTTGGAAGTTCGAGAGATTCGTGCCCAATCGTGCTGGGTCTCGATTTCTATTCGTCCAAATGACCAAACATCCTTCGGAGATTTTGACCGAATTCTATGAAATAAAGGCAATATTTCACGATTGGAAATTCAAGGAATCGTGCCCAATCGTGCTGGGTTTCGATTTTAGTTTGGCCAAATAGTGAAATACCCTTTTCAAATTATAACATGAGAATTTTGGAAATTATGAAATGATCTTGGTGTCGAGGGTTTGAAACATCGTATCCTATCGTGCTGGATGTGGTATTTCAGCTTTTCGGAACAAGAGAGTTTCGGTATCCAAGTCGAGTATTCCAAATATTTTTTTTAAGATTCATATTTTAAAATATTTTTTTTAATTTTCGATATTAAGGACATTAATCAATCAATACGGTACCAATTTTGGGCGTTGCGAGGGTGCTAATCCTTTCTCGTGCGTAACCGACTCCCGAGCTCGTTTTCTTAAAATTCGTAGACCAAAACATTTTCTAAGTGGCCCAATCGCACTTCAAAAAAGATTGGTGGCGACTCCATGTTCTTAAAGTCGGCCTGTTTTCCAAACAAAAAAAAATGGTTCCGACAATCTCGTTAAACACATAATGGATAATCACGAGCATGTATTATAGGATTCTATCATTATGAAGTAATTAAGCCTAAATAGTCTCATTATTTTGGAAGTGTGTTCAGAATAACATTCTCCTGCGAACACAAATGGTAGGTTTTGTTTGAAGTGAGCCAGATAGTTGTGCTCAGAAGGTCAATATAGAGTCAATAATGCCCTTTGAACTTGACACGTGTCTTTCTGGTGGAGGTGTATGCCAATAAGTAACATACAAATTACAGTTAATATATGTTCAATACATTAGGATTAGAATTAGAGTCAATCTAATACAAACACAACAAACTGAAAACTAAAATATTTCTAGACTTAGACCAGAATAAATTCAAAAAGAGCTCAGTCGTGGTAGAACATATATCCAAAATATTACTAAGGAGAGCTCATATATAGCATTTGTGCATGGTGAGACTCAAACCTAAACTATTAAAGCCTATAAACTTCAACCTTTCTTGACATTGTCAAAGCCTCATTGGGGGTTTAAGTATTATTTTACTCCATGAAAATATTTTTATTTAATCTTAATTATCAAAATATATAAATATCACTATAGAAATATTTATAATATTTAATATGTCATAAAAATGAAAAGAATTTAAGAGTGAGTTGGAACTTAGACAAATATATTTAATATTAAAGTTTGATCCAACTCAATTTGATTCATATTTTTTTGTTTGTTTATGGGTATGAGAGTGAGACTTATTGGTATTTGATAGCCATATTGTGTTTTGATTAAATTTAGAGTCGAAACGAATTGGATCTCTAACCAGAGGATAAGCTTTCTCTATCTCCAAGAATCAAACTAGAAAATTTTCTTTATTTTATTATTACTAGTTGAATGCACTTACGGTAACTCTCTCCAAGATAAATTAATTTTTCTAAATTGAAAAGAAAAAAACTATTTGACCAAATATTTTTTCCAGCTATTTTTAGAAGGAAGCTAGAGCCTAGAAGTACAATTACTTTTCGCATAAATAATTAAATCAAAGACTTATCTTTATTAAATTAAAACACAAGTTTTAAACTAAAAAAACAGTGCAAGAATAAAAGAAATGTACAACCATTTCTGGTTTTGTGCGGAAGCAATTTAGAAAGCATAAGGTGAAAGAGGTTAAAACTGGAATGAAGAATGAGCCTATTCAAAATTGAGACTTCAATACATGATTAATTACTTAATTGAAGTTCACGGATTATGTCAGATCGGATGATGATTTGGGGTGATTATGAAGTAATGATTTTGTTAAATATAGATATGGAATTCTTGTAATCCCAAATGTTGTTTTCGGTTTCCAATGGCTAGTTATGTTGGAATTTTGGTATTTTTTTTTTATATTTTTAAAATTCTATGTTTTTCATTTAAAATATGAAAAGTTAATATTTAAGATTTATTAAAATTTTATCTATTTTTTAAAAGATAAAAGACCAAATTGTACACATAATATTTATTTTAGACGGAAAAGATTTAATGACGTGAGCAAATAGTAATTTAAGGTTTGAATTCCATTGTAAATTAATTTTAATCCAAATAATATTATCTACTAAAACTTTATATATATACAACCAAAGTATTCATTGCAAGTGCAAATAATAATATCTATTTCAGACAAAAAATAATAATTTAGCCTAGATAGAGCCTGAATGGTTGCACTTTCATTTCAATAGTATAATTCTACTTTCGAGAGTATAAAATGTCTTACCATTATACTTAATACTTATTGATTATTGACACAATTCAAACATTGTATATCATGTCATAGGTAGATTTATGAGATATTTAATCTTAATTATTTATTCAAACTTGAAAGTAAATATATATTGAAAAACAAAGGTCATGGGTGTGGTGTTCCATAAACAGTAGAACTAATTAGGCTGGGTGTTGAAAATGTATGTATAATGGAGGTCTATATTTATCATACCCAGCTGTATTCCTTCGACTCTTAACATGCAAAATTATACCAACAGAACAAAACAAATAAAAACCAAAATCGGTGGATTCTTGTGATTACAATGATTTATGATTACGTATTTGACCATTTTGATGTTAGTTGGATCCTACCTGTCTCACTATTACTCTTTATTTATATATACAACAATATAAGTAGCTTTTAATCTCCAGATTCATGTATTATATGATAACAATATTAATTATTTTATTTCCTAAACTATAATGCATGGAGCAATTCATTGAGTAAGGAATGCCTGCTCTTTCTATTTATATATTCATTTATTTATGAATGCGTTATCTAAAGTCTAAACTCCACTATGATTCCATCAATAATACCATCTTTGCATTGCTTCACTTCATCAATTTACACCTAACCAATATCCAAATTTAAATGAAAACTACTCTACTATTTATCGGCTTCTAAAACCACCCATCCAATTTATAAATATATAACTGGAATTAAATTAAATTAAGTTAAAAGACTAGAAATACATCTTACACTTTAAATTCGTGTTAAATAAATATTTATTTATTATTCTTTACAAGTCAAGATGGGTATAATAATTTTAAATGTACAACATTTTATAGATCAAAGACATTAATTACTTAATCAATTAAAGTGATATATATATTATATGAACGCAATTAATAAATATTTTAAAATTGATAAAATAATAGGTTTAATATAATATTTGGTAGCTGAACTTAACACTTTTCTTCTAATTTAGCACCTAAACTTTTTTTTGTCTAATTTGGTACCCAAATTTGACAATTTTTCCTAATGTGATACCTAAACTTGACACTTTTTTTTTAAGTTGGTACTTAAACTTTTTGGGGGTCCAATCCAGTGCTTGAATTCGACTCTTTTTCCTAATTTGGTACCTACTCTTTTTTTTTGTTCGATTTGGTACTTGTCAAACATTTTACAAATTACTCCAATATACTAACAATGTTATTTTATTTATGAGGTAGCAAAGATAATCAATGTATGACCGAAATGTAACAGATTATATGATTTTTTTTTTTTGCATTTTATATGCTCAATTAATTTTAGTTTTATTAATTGAAAATAATGAATTTCTTTTAATTTGGGTTTTTTTAAATCTTATTTAATATTAATTCGTTAAGCATAGCACAACACCTATTTTTTTAACATGAATTTCCTCTAATATTGGCAATATTTTGTATCATAACAAAAAAATTTAACACAGGTAGTATTTTACGTCATTTATATAATATTTAATAAATTTATATACCAAATTAAATTTTAAAAACTTACATACTTAATTAAAAAAATACTAAGTTCAAATATAAAATTGGGCCCAAAAAATTATAGGTAAAAGATAATAAAATATTATATTAAGCAAAAAGAATATAATAAAATTAATTATAAAGCAATAAGACAATAACTATAAATAAGAATAAAAACAAAGGTAGTAATAATGTAAACAAGTGCAGAGCAGAGCCAAATCGAACATTTAGCCTTCCTGTTGTGGGTCCCGACACAACGATCAGCCCTGGCACGTTCCTATGTTCTCTACTCAATTTCGCTGTCTTTGTCTTTTCTTTATTTCAAACGGTCCATTAATTATTATTGTTATTTTAAGGGAAACAAATAAAAAATATAAAAAACAATTTTGAATTTTTAAAATTCGAAAAACTGTGGAAAGGGGCCCTCAAAAGGACAGCAAAGAAAACCAGACAGCTTTGGGTTTGCTTTAAGAAGCAAAGGAAATAAAAAACCACTTGCCCAATTGGCGTGTTTTTTTCTTTTTTCAATTTTATAGGCCGGCTTCTTTTTTTTCTCCCTAAAGATATCATGAGATTTCTCAAATTTTAAAAGAAAGAATTGTGGTTTTGATAAAATAACAGCCTGTTTCTAGGGCTGAGACACGTGGCAGAACCAGGGTCATCGTTATAACACGGGCTGGAAATCATCGCCATGACATATATATTCCGGTAAATTTAAAACTATATTCTCAGCATATAAAATAAATCAAAATAAGAAATAGTATAAAAATATATAAATTCATTCAAAACTAATAGAGTATAACACTCAACTCTTTATGTGGATCAGCGGTGTTAATTTAATTTACATCGATATCGTTGTGACATCGATTAAATTAACTAGATAATTTTATTAATATAATATTAATAATTTAAAAATATAATAAAATATTTAAAAATTTAAAAATTAATTTAAAGATATTTGATGTAATTAACTCATGTATTATGTGAATAATATATGCTATTACTGCTATATATAAGGAAATCCTAACGCCTTCCTACACATACCTGTTCATTATATTTCTCTTCTTCTTTTTCTTGAAATTATAAAACGATATTAATTTTCAATCCTAGTTTCTTTACTTTTTAAGATTATATAATAATGATCTGGTTTTTTAATTTTACTTATTATTCTATTCTTAAATTTAATATTTAATATTTGATATAATTTTGGCAGCTTATTAATTAATTTAGATACTTTATTTTGATTTAAATATTCGTGTGAATTTTGATAATTGCTAATACGTTTTAAATTCTCTATTAAATTCAAATCTATTACAATGCTATTTTTGTTATATAATAATCAAGTGAGTTTTTTTCTTTTCAAAACATCATACCAACGAATGTAGCAGAAAAATTTTAATAGTTTCAATAATTGAAAGTGAATTTTTAAATTTGAAAAATAAAAAGATTAAATTTCTAAAAATAAAGACATAGTGACTAAATTCTAAATATTCGAAAAGCACAAAAATTTAGAACATATTCTACATTGGTACTCTATAAATTAACTTTAAAAGTAATTAACCCAACATAAAATGTAAAAATCATACTTATAAAATTTAATAATAGTTGGTGAGAAAAGAAAATCGAGTATATTAGATTTTAGGAAAAGTAGATGAATAATGTTATTTCTTTTTAAATATTTAAATTGCTTTTTATCAAGTGAGTTGTTAAGAATTTTATAAATAATAACTAAAATAAGCGTTAAAAACATAAAAACAAAGTTGTCAACCAAACAATGTTATAAAAACATGAGTGTTGTAGTGAATTTTTCTTGTCTTCATATACATCGTGCAAAATGGTTTTTGCAATGAAGGATTTGACATTATCTTAAGCTTATACCGCACATTGTTTCCAAGATTAAAAAAAGTATACCCCCGTTTCAGTTACATTCATCAATTAATTTGACATTTCTCTAATTACCAATCAATATCATTTTGAATTATTATTTGCCTCATTCAAGTTCTGAAATCAATTTGAGTGATATTTGATAAAATTTGTACCAAGTCTTTTTGTCATTAAACTCTTCTATTGCCCCATACAAAGTTCTCTTCTTTTTTTCCCTATAAAATAATCTGTTAGAATTAATATTTTAATCCACGTTATCGTAATTTTATTCGGTGGTTATATTTTGTCCACAATTTTATAGTTAGTTTACATTTTTTTTGGTTTTTGTTTTGTTAAATCTTCTTTTTTAAAAAAAGAATAAATAAATTAAGTGTGATTTTATTTTACATATTTTGGTGCATATGTGAGATTTGTCAATATAAATGTGCCACTTGATCTATTAAGGTTTAGGATTTTCCCGAGAGGGTTAGTTAGTATAGATTATGTGTGCTTAAACCATTAAGATGACAACCTAGAAAGTTATCATAGGCTAGACGAAATTGGGAGATAAGTGAGTATCAATCAATCGATTAGTTAATTAGAAGCCATGGGGTAATAATTGATTAATCGGTAGCTAATCCACCTTAAAACCCTAACCAAAGTTAATTACAAATCCTGGAGTGAGTTAATCTTCTTGATTGGTTATTTGATTTAAATCGTTTATTTATTTTAGTTAATTGATTTATCTCTTTAATCTACTTTATGGTTTAATCTACTTAATGATTTAAATGGTTTGACAGGTTTCTACAATCATGTGCATTTCACCTGCTTCCCAACGTATTTTTTCTTCTTATTGGTTGGCATAACACCCAACAACCAAAAACATAATTACTCTAGATCTATGTTACTATTTTTGATTATCGATTGTCAACCCATTGGAAGGTTGGTTATTAAAGTCACATCCTCTAACGTTATAATTGTTTCCCGCATAAAAAATGAAATTTATGCATTTTCAAGCCCTATCTTTCTAATAAAGTGGCAAACAACTTGAGTATCAATTTAAACTTGATTATTGTATATCTCACTAAAAAATTTCCCCTCCGGTCTCGCATACATCCATATAATTTTTTAAATTATAAAATAAAGTTTTATAATAATAAAATACAATTGTAATAAAATCAAATAAGAGCAAAATTGAAAAGGAATGATGAGAAAATTTTCCATATTTAAGATTTAATATATTACATGCTCTTTTTGAAACCTTAAAGTAGCCATTTTTTGAAAAAGTAGAAAAACTAGAAAAATTAAGGTTTTTTGTCCAGTAAGATATTTTTAAGGTTTTAATTTTGTAAAAGAGGATTGTAACTCAAGAGAGAAGAGAATGGGGTGACAACTTCCAATCTTCTTTATATCTACACTAAAACAGATCCCATAATCAAATAAAAATTTATTAATCCTAAATAAGAGATCATTTTTGGATTCTGAAGTTTCTATTTTTAAATTTATTTTCAAGAAATTTAAAAAATTATCATTCATTTTTTTTTTTGAAATCTTTTTTAAAATTCGTTTTCTAGATATTAACAATCAGTTTTTATTTTTTTAAATAAAAATATTTGGATGCAATATGATTTTATAAAGAGTTATAATTTTAAATTTATTTAATTTTGACATAGATGTTAATTTAGATAAAAATGTTAAATTTAACCAAACAAGAAATGATTTATTAAATTTACCTAATTATATATACATATATATAATTGCCATTGGGCTGATGATGTGCTTAAGGAATATAATTTTAAATATGGTAATATAATATATATTTTTTGGTAGTGAAGGAAATAATATTTGTAATTAGAATTTTAAATCGCAAGTAAGATTTGCAAAAATGCATACCTCGCGATGAGGTGGCTTCACTCTCATTTTTCCTTTTTTAGTTTGAAATAGTTTCAACTTTATAAACAAAATGATTACAAGTCCTTGTGTCATATTTATATTTTGCTTTTCCACCTCAACTTATTTAAATAAAAATGATAAATCCCCTCACAATGTGGTGAAAATAAATAAAAGTATGCCAGAGGTGTGACAAGAAATCCCCTCTATTATTAGTATTTTTGTTCTTCCATTATTGGCTGACACACTGCACGTAGAGTTTTTGAGTAAAATCATTCTATTTCTAATTGACAGTAAAAAATGTTATTAATTAAAATATTCAGCTGAATGTATTTGGGATTGATTTCCAAAAAAAGCGCAGATGTAACGCAAGATTGAAAAGAAAAAAAAGAAAAAAGGGCAAGGCAGCGCATAAGGAGTGGCAAAGATAGCGGTTTGGAAATGGAAGAGGAACAATGTCGGGGGTCCACTCCTTAACTCACTCCTATTAGATAAGCTAGCTGTCATTCCCCTCTCTCCCTCTTGTTTCTTCCATTTTTAAGCCCCCTCTTCTTCCTTCTTCCCCTTCTTCATTCTTCTCCCTTTCTTACACCTTTCCTTCTTCCTCTCTTACTTACCCATGGCCCAGGAGACTCTTAACTCTGAATCTGCACCCGCTGCCCCCGCCCAGGAAGTGTCTGTGGTTGTCGAGAAGCCTCAAGTTACTGAGAAAGAGCCACAACCCTCCGCACCTGCTCCCCTGCCGGAGCCTGAGGTGCCCGAGAAGCCGGCTGTTGTTGCTGTTGAAGAAGAAGCTGTTGAAGTTGAGAAGCCCAAGGTTGAAGAAAAGGAAGAAACTAAGATAACCCAGTCTGTTTCTTTCAAAGAGGAAACTAATATCGCTGGTGAACTTCCTGAGCCTCAAAAGAAGGCCCTTGATGAGCTTAAGCAGCTTATTCAAGAAGCCCTTAACAACCACGAGTTCACTGCTAAACCCAAAGCAGAAGAAAAACCTGTAGCTGAGCCTGAGCCAAAGAAAGAAGAAGAAGAAGAAGAAGAAAACAAGGAAGAGAAAAAAGAAGAAAAAGAGGAAGAGATACCTGCTACTGAAATTTCAGAAGAACCCAAGGCAGAAACGGATGCACCCGCCGCTGTTGAAGTCAAGGAAGAAGAGAATACTCCTCCTCCTCCACCACCACCAGCCGAGGCTCCTGCGGCCGAAGTGGTTGTGGTGGAAACAGAGGTGGCTGAAAAAGCGAAAGCCGTAGACGATGATGGCGCCAAGACGGTGGAGGCGATTGAGGAGTCTGTAGTCGCTGTTGCCGCTCCTCCAGCAGAGAAAGAAAAGGAGGAGCCCTCCGCCGAAGTGGCTCCTCAATCCGAAGAGACCAAAGAAGCCCAAGTTCCTCCACCTCCACCCGAGGAGGTGTCCATATGGGGGATCCCACTTCTCGCAGACGAGAAAAGCGATGTGATCTTGTTGAAATTCTTGAGGGCAAGAGATTTTAAGGTGAAGGACGCATTCACTATGATCAAAAACACTGTCAGCTGGCGAAAAGAATTCGGAATCGAAACCTTGCTCGATGAAGATCTAGGGAACGAACTAGAAAAGGTTGTTTTTATGCAGGGGTTCGATAAAGAAGGTCATCCCGTCTGTTACAACGTCTATGGAGAATTCCAAAACAAAGAGCTGTATCAAAACACTTTCGCTGATGAAGAAAAACGATCCAAGTTCTTGAGATGGAGGATTCAGTTCCTGGAAAAGAGCATCCGAAAACTCGACTTCAATCCTACTGGTATCAATACCATGGTTCAAGTGAACGACCTCAAGAATTCACCTGGACCTGGTAAAAAGGAACTCAGACAAGCTACCAACCAAGCCCTTAACTTGCTTCAAGATAACTATCCCGAATTTGTGGCCAAACAAGTATGATTTTTTAACTTTGTCAGATCATTTCTGTTTGCTTGTTAAAGTTTGAACTGATATAGATGTTGGTGCTGGATTTTTGAAGGTGTTCATCAACGTTCCATGGTGGTACTTGGCTTTCAATAGGATGATCAGTCCTTTCCTGACTCAGAGAACCAAGAGCAAGTTCGTATTTGCAAGTCCAGCCAAATCTGCTGAGACCCTCTTCAAGTAAGTGGATTTCCATTCATTTCCTCCTTTTAATTTTGCTTGTTTCATCAAATGGAAATCCAAGACCTTCTCATGTAGGATTCTATTTATGAACATTGGTATCGTTTCATCTATGACCATAAAAAGGGCCCTTGAACAAGTGTTTATATTTATTACTCTAGACATTAATTTGGCGTTTATTGCAATATGTTTGATTAATATGAAAGGATCTTTAATCATAAATAGATAATTAGTGTGTGCATAGTGTTTCATATAACTTCAAAATTTTTTTTTGGGGTAAATATTAGATATATTGCTCCGGAGCAAGTACCAGTTCAATATGGTGGACTGAGCAGAGAAGGTGAACAAGAATTTAGCGTGGCCAATGCCGTCACAGAGGTTACAATCAAGCCAGCAGCGAAGCACAGTGTTGAATTCCCTATAACTGAGGTATCATTTGTATCATTTTACTAAAATTATCAATTCAGTATACAATTCATGTAATAACAATAAATGGTATTTGAATTAGCAGAATTGTAATCTGGTTTGGGAACTCCGAGTAGTGGGATGGGAAGTCAATTACGGAGCCGAATTCGTGCCGACCGCCGAAGATGGGTATACCGTGATCGTATCGAAAACAAGGAAAGTTTCTTCGGCGGATGAAACCGTGATCTCCGATAGCTTCAAGACCGGTGAGCCTGGAAAGGTTGTTCTCACCATTGATAATCAAACATCAAAGAAGAAGAAACTCCTTTACCGGTCCAAGACCAAGCCTTATTCTGATTGAAGCTTTGAAATGATCAATGGGGTTGGATTTTGTTTTCTTCTTTATTGGAAAAATTATTTTTATAAATTTAGAATCTTTGGGGATTTATTTTTATTTATATATATTTTTTATATTAGTTAATTGGGATTTTGGTTTTTTATTTTGATTAAAAATGAATCTGGGATGAAACTGTGTGTAATGTGGAAGAAGGAACTGTTTTGTTATTGTGAAAACTCTTTGTTTCTAAAGTTGGTGTAAATGTCTTTCTGTTTTGTTCATTAATCATTTATTATCCATTTCTTTTTTTGTTTTTGGGTTTTGTCATCAGAGATCCGAGGATTCATTTTCTGAATTTGATGCATACGTTTTACATGGATCTAATCAACCTGGAAAGTACAGATTCTGTGTTATCATTTAGTCAATATTAATTATAAATTCTTAATTAAATTCGCTTGCATTAATAAAAAAAGAACACTCAAATTTTGATGAAATTTTCAGGCTTCACAATTAAAACTTTAATGTTCTTACTTTACATAAATCATATATTTCAGATATTACATGTAATTGATTCAAAGTATCTATGGATTGTAATTAGAGAAACGATTTTAGGATGAGAATAAGGATAGCAGAAGAAAGCGTGAAATGCGAGGGAGTTGGGTGTGAATGGTGAACCATTTATGGGGCCGGGGTTTGGCATCTTTCCCATCCTCCTCCTCATTTAAACCATGGAATTGATTTGAATTTTGATTTGAAAATTTTAAACATAATTTAATAACTATTAAATTGAGTTCACGTCCAAACTTAAAAATAAATGTTCAATCGAGCTTTGAATTAAGCTCAATTTTACTCCATTACACCCTTAATTCGGATGGAATGAATTTTATTTTTACAAACACCTATCCATTCCTACATTTAACTTTCAAAAACTAAAACAATTTGCATATTCATATTATATTTATGTATTTGATTTATATGTGTTGTAATTTATCCTATATATAAAGATTTTAACTGAATTGATGTCACTTATATCTAGATTCTAATTTAATAAAATAATAAATATTAATTTAAGAGAATTATTTTACCTTTTTAAATAAAATCCAAAGAAAACGCATGTTTATGATGAGCTCAACTTTAATAATTTGTACCATCGTTGATAACTTTTACATTTGAAGCATTTTTGGTATGGATGGTATCATTTATACTATTATTTAAGTTACTAATTGGGTTGGTATTATGAGTCAATTAGGCACTAATTCAATTAAAAAATTACAAAAATATCCTTCTATAATTAAATTAATAAAAGCCTATAAAATATTCATATAGTGGGATTTGAACCAATGTTGATTAAATTAATAAAACCTTAAATTTATCACTCAACCAACGTTTTATTTTAAAAGGTTTTTTATATATTTTTTTATTTTAATATGCACCATTTATTATCTCTATTAATTGTACATCTAAACTATTTATAAAGCTTCTGACTGGGCTAGTATCCCGAGTCATCCAGGCACCAACTCAGTTAGAGAAATTATGGAAATATCCTTCCGTAATTAAAATAAGTTATATTATTTGAGGATACTTTCACCTTTTAAATATCGTACATATTTCATATATTATTATTAATCAGTTTTAAACCTTATGTTTTATTATATATTATATGATATAATTAAGCTAATATCTATGTTCTAAATACATAATTTCCATATATATATATACGTGTGTGATATAATTTCTAATATATTTATAAATATTTAGCTTGTTGTCATGAGTAATTTTATTCTATTTGTGATATAATCCTTAAAAAAAATAATATTGATTTAAAAGATAAATATAGATTTTACCTAATTTGCTATAACCTAATGTTGTATATATTATATAAAAAAAGTATTCTCTTTTTATAGAATTGTTAAAGTTATTTTGAAGATGGTATTTGAAATAATGAAAAATAATTTGTGAACATGGCTGTCTGTATGGGGCCCAACCCCAAGTGTGAATTGAATCTTTCTTTTCCATGGTGCTTTATGGATTGAGAATAATACAGTTGGGTTTGTAATAATACCACATTCCCCACCACCACCTTAATTTAAAACATTCATGATTAATCATATATTCTTCTTTAAATATAATTCATAAAATTAATCTTTATATCTTTCAAATATCAACATAATTAATATTTATTGTTTAAAAATATTAGCTTAACCTATAAATTGGTATCTAAATTATATACTTTTTTTCCCATCTTGATACAATTAAATCCTTAGGGAGGATTCTTTTTCTCTCGGAGTATAACTTGTCCCCTTTTAGTAGTCCCGGGAGGAATTCAAAATCTAGTTTGTAACTGCATGGATGAGATTTACTGGCTGTGACAAATTTTAAAATGTAAATGAAAATTATCAGCAAAACTATGTCAGCCGTCTAAGTCATGTAACAGTAGAGGAATCGGAGAACCAACTTTGCTTTTCAGATAACAAAACCAGTAATGAAGTCCAAGGTGATAATGTAATTTTGAACAAACCCGACACTTCTCTAAATGATGACAAAGAAGATCAAACTTATTGTTCTACTAAAAAGAAATGTGTTCCATTATTTTATGATGCAATCATGAATTTATATTTAGCCTTCATAAAATGTATGTAGATGGTGGCCCTAATCAATGTCTTGATTTTGATGGCAATACAAGGTTAGGGGTTTTAGATTAGGGTTCTAGGTCTGACCCATTTTTTAAAAATTTCCCCGCGTGGATTAAAATATTTGTAGGTATTGATTAGTTTATCTTTATTGTAGTTTTCAATTTCTGTTGGGAGTGAGAAAGAAACTAAAATAGTGAATGAAAGGGGTGTAAAAAAAATTTCACTCTTCTTCGTAAACCTAGAACAACCTTACAAACACCATAAACGATTTAAAGGTTTTCTAAGGTAGAAATAATAATTTTTTAAGTTTTAATTTTGAGGTTTGAGACTTTGAAAAATTTTAGTTTAATCCCTTAAAAATTAGTTTGAAGGAGAGATTGGGAAGGAGATTTTGAAAGCACTGAAGGTTCAAAAACAAGGTTTTAATTTTTTTCCTTTAAAATGTCTTTTCTAAAAATTTTGTTTAAGGATTTGATTTTTTGAAAATCAGTAATCAAAAAAATTGTGAAAAAAAGTTGAAGAAATTGAAAGAAAAATGGAAAATCAATCAATCAACCTAGATGGAGTCCTGAAAAACATTGATTTAGAATAATTGTAAAAATTTAATCCTAGAAATCATATTTTTAATTTTTAATTTATTAATTTATATATTTTCTGGATTTTTTAAAGAGTTATTAGACGATGACATCATTAGTGACACTTGTTATAGTTGTAGAGTGACATGTGTTCAAACTTAACGGTGCTACAAAAAAAAGTACTAGAATGGTGGACAGAAAAATAATTTAGGTACCAAGTTGGGACAAAAAAAAAGTATAAGTACCAAGTTGAGAGAATGTGTCAAATTCAAGGGCTAAATGAGTATTTAAGTCTAGTTCAATTGATCTATATCGATTCATGGGTTAGATGGTTTAACCCTTATCTCTGGACCAATACCTCGAGTAGTTTCAAGTCCAACTGATCTGATTCTGAAAACATTGATTTTGTTTGATGAAATAACTTTCGATCTTGTTAGGTCGAGCAAGCAAGCGATGAAGTTCGAAAATAGATTTAATTGTCAGTGTCTTGACCTTAGAAGGACAGATTTCAAGCATTGTTGGAATTGTTAGACATTATAAAGGAAGAAAATAAGAAAAAAAAGGAAAAAGTAGGAAAAATGAAGAGAGAAAATAATGTAAAAGAAAATAAAGAAATAAAAAAATTAATTGCAATTGTTTATATAACATGATGGTTTATTATTGGCTGGAATTTTTAATGATATAATATTTTGGTGTAAAATGGGTAACAAAATAATAGTTTAAATACCACTTGTGACAAAAAAAAGTTTAGGTACCAACTTGAAAAAATGATATGACTTAGGTACTAATTTATGAGTTAAGCCCTTTTTAAAATAAATTTAACAGTTGGACTAATAGAAGTACCAACTTGGAAAAAAAAAATAGGTTAGGTATCACTTGTGAAAAAAAAAAGTTTAGGTATCAAGATGAGAAAAAATGTATAATTTAAGTATCAATTTGTGAATTAATCCTAAAAAATGTTATTTACTGTTAACAAAGTTAATACTTTAAAATCCTTTTATGGTTCTACAAATGAATTTTTTTTTTTGCTTAAAATTGAACTGCAAATAAAAAAAATCATGTCATTTTTAACAATAAATGTTAAATTTGTTATAATTTGGATATATTTTATTTTATTAATATTATAGAGATTAGATTGAAACATTTAATAATAGAGAAATTAATTTGATTAAGCCCTATAATAATTACTTGTGCCCATATTAAAGTTAGTAAATTTTTTTAAAATAAATATAATGGAGTTTGTAGGATTTATTTTTTTAAATAAATGTTTAAAGTATTATTTAAAATTTATAAAATAGATATCAAAAGACATAAACATTCCAATAAACGCAGTTTTGTATGTTGTTGGGAGACTAATCATTGCTAATAGAAACAAGACATACATTTTGTGTAGGTAATTAGTTTCTTATATCAAGCAAGTATAAAGGATTTGTTTGGTAGATTAGAAAGAAAATTGGAAAAATGAAATATTGAATGGGTGGAAAGTTAGCTTATAGGTGTATTTGGTTGGAGAGATGGAAAAAATAGAAAGAATTATCTGTATTTATTACTTGGTAGAGTTGAAAAATGCATAATATACACATCTCTCTTATTTTCTCTCCCCTCATCATTCTAATTTAAAAAGATTGATTTTTATACAGTAGGATGGAAAATGATGATCCATGAAGCTTGAAAATGTAGAAAATAAGAATGCCTTCTATTGTTTCATTGTGTATGATAAAATAGATGAAACAGTTGTAAAATTGATTGGCTACAAGTGAAAAACATGACAAAATCTTTCACCCAAATGTCACATGAATATTGTAGTTGATGAGGGAAAAAGGGATTTGAGATAATTGTAAAATATTTTTAAATCACAAAAGTTGAAAACTAGATCATTTCAATTAGTTTTTTTCCCTTAATATTTGGAATGCAATGTGCCATAACCTTACTTCACCTTGCTTTTCCTTTCAACATGAATGATTTAAGCATGAGAGGTGAGTGTAATGATAAACAACATATCTACACCTCACTATCACATGGGCTAATGCTAATACACAGCATTTTGTGCACTGTAAATACATAAAATATTATTCCATTTTTATTTTTTATATGTGAACAACGTTTTGTTTAATTTAATTTGGGTTGTTGACAAAAGTCCAAGTATAATGAATGGTGGTGGTCAATTTAAAATTTATTTCTCAAATATTGCCTCATTCCCAAACTTAATATCTTAAACAACAAAATCTCATCAATCTAATTGAAAATTTTTCATTTATACTTGCCCTGGATCCAATGTCTTTTTGATAAAGCTAATTATGCTTTTTACTATTTACATCATCTCTCTACTTTTAATTTTGTTAATTCAATTTATGTAATATTTTTAAAATACCACTTAGGATCTACTAAACCAAATAAAAAAATATATATCCACTTTCTTTAAAGCATTTTTAAAAACGTTTTTATTTGCTTATTCCACTTTTAATTTTAAAAATAACACCATCTAATTTACCAAAATATTTTTAATGCTATTATTATTTAAATTAAATTAAAATAATAGAGAAACTAAATAAAAACTAAAGAAATTAAAATTTAAATATTTAAAAATAAAAACGAAGTCATAATTAAACCTTTGATAAATTAGCAAATTCCAGCAGAGGATCTCAGTCACGCAATAAAGGATGGAAAAAGAAAAGCACTTGGGACTTTAGATTTAATTTTTCACATTAAAAAAATGATTATAAGTGCAAGAAAATTATTGTACCGCAAAAGCAGGCAGGTCCCTCTAGCCTACAAAACCCAACTTCTTTTTCTTTTTCTACTTTTGAAATAAATTAAACAAGGTTAATTATAATATTCAGAATTATTTTCTAAAGTTTAATAATACTACAAATTCTATCACACGCCATTTATTTAGAATATCGATTTTCATTTTAAAATAATGTACAATAAATAATATAATATATGATTTGAAATAAATTAACAATAACAAATAAAATATGTACGATGTTAATTTTTTTATTATTATGAAATTTAAACATATGAATTCATCATATTAAGCATACTAAATGAATACAATTATTTATCATGGTATTATCATCAATCCTAAGTTGGTTGTCGAGTTAATTTGTGACATTATCTCAATCAATAATATTATTAATAAAATAAAATTTTGGTCAATGGTGAGCTTAAAGTTTTATTAATAAAATAAAATAATAGATTGTGATGTGATAAAAGAGAAATAAAGGAGAAGTTTTAAATGAAAGATGTTGAGAAGCTCACTTCAGTTGCAAAAGAAAGAAATAGTGCCTCCCCACCCAACCAAATCCACCTAAAAATTGAATGCTCTACAAACCCATTCTTTACCATCAATGTAGGGTGAGTGTTGGCTTGAATTAGACCTAATTAAGCACAAGTAATCATGATGACTTTAATATCATAATTCATTGTGGAGACCCGCATCAACGGTTTTGTTTGCATTGCTCCCAAAATGTCAAGCTATCATCGACACAAATAATTATAGATATATTTATGCAACAAATGAATGGTAAAAGATGGAGTAACATTATCTTAGGAAGGTCAAGAGAATTGAAAGCTGAATCTAGCCTTTTAAGTGATATATGTATATATATATAAAGAAACTAACACAAGACTTTTTTTAATCGTCCAATCACAATAGAATGACAGACAAGCTTAGGGAGAAGTCAACAGTTGGGCAAGAAGGGCAACCATAATTTATGCTCATCTCTTTTTTTTGGTTACAAAAGAAGGAAAAGCCCTTACGACTATACCTCAAATTATCCCAAGTAGTAGCGTCCATAGATTATTCCAATTGCATCTCTAGCTAGTTGCTGCAATGGTTGCCATGCGATCAGCTATGAAATTTGCCTCCCAATCGACATGTTTAAACCAAATATCCCATGCCCTCTTGGCAGCTCAAGACACTTCTTACAAGGGCCAGTTAACTTCCTTCTCCATGCCATCGTTCAGCATTTGAACAACTCCTTCATTTGTCACATTCAACCACCACCCTCTTATAACCATTTTCCCATGCAATCAAGAAGCCATTATGTATCGCCTATAGCTCAGCCTGGTTGACACTGCAGATGCCGACATTCTTACAAAAATCCAACTAGCCAGTTTGCAAATTCATCTCTAATGACCCCTCTAGCACATATGCCCTTTGTGACCCCGTCGTCCTTGCTCCAACTCCCCCACTAGTGAAATCCATCCTATCTGTCTCAGGATTTTTTTTTATCAAATAACCAAAGGTTACGAGGTTTGGAAAAGAAACCCGCCTGATCCCTTGACTTGCGTCACAAAGATCGACCCACATAACAATCTCTAAGTACATGAATCATAGTCTCTTATGCGAATCCCCAAACATCAAAAGAAGGGTCATTGGACATTTCCCTTTTGAACTTCATGTTTGTCAAGAGCTTATCCTGTAAAGCAATCCATAAGAATTGCCTAGTCCTTTGCGGTCCTCGAAAGAGCCACACATCAAACAATATGAAAACCAAGTTTGTCAGCAAAGAACAAATATGATATAAGCGAACCATGTCTGGACAATTTAATCAGTTTCCACCAGTTTTCCCTCACTCTCGTTGAATGGAAATTTTTTTAATTTTGGCCTCTCTTAAAAATTAAATTGTACAATTTAAGTTCTTTTAGAATACAATTTTTATCTTCAAACCCTCAAAATTTTAAAACTTTATCTTTAACCTCTAAATAAAGTTTTTGACTTTATCCTTATTCATAACACGATAAATGTTGTGGAAAGCATAGTTAACGTTTTCTAACTTTAAAATAAGCTTGGTTAAAATATCTAAGGTTGATTATAGTTTGTACGAAAAAGAAAAAAAGGAACCTAGTGGCACCGAAATTCTTGACGTAATTGTCACCTTGGTACATATATCTTAAGATTAATTTATCTGTTTTTCAGTGATTAAAATATGCAAGGCATCCTTGATTAATATGCTAAAAGTATAGTTTAACTCATATATTATAAAATTGGGTCTGTATACGTTTGATATGGATACAAACAAGTAAAATCTATGTACTAAAATATTAAATTATTAGTGGTATAAAATATGGAGTTTTTGACAATAGCACTACCACTACCTACATGCTTTAACCAATGTTTATTTGGTTGATATGAATTATGAAAAGGTAATCTGCAGTTTGAACAAAGGCTTTTGGAAATGCATGTACCTAAATTAAAAAAACATACCATTGATAAGAGGAATCTCAATCATTACCAAACCGAAAAGAATGAAGAAAAGCACATTGAACCCTATCCCACATTTTATTTTCCACCACTTTTTTACTTTCTCCAGCCTCTAAATATTTGTTTGGTTCTTCATATTTTTACAACTAAACAATATAATGTTGACCATTCATGGTCAGGTAAAGCTAAGCTGTTGCTTCACTAATTTTTGAGGATTTACTTTACAACCTATATTTTGTTCTCTCTATATAAAAATAGACAAATTAATTTATACAAATTAGATCAAAGAGCAAATTAATCCTTTTAGTTAAAATTTTCGTTCTTTTATACGGTTAAAAACGGACATAGCTAATGAAATAATCAAATAGTAACAAGTAATGTGCCATGTGTACCTCATGCTGAATCATTTTACCCGCTGATCCAATATATAAAATGAGACAAAATGTGATGCAACTTTTAATACAAGATACGTGTTTCACTTAGCTGAAGTATATGCCTAATTTCTTTTAACGGTGCCCTTTCTATTTAATTTTACTCTTGGGGAAAAAAGTTAAAAAAAGAAAAGAAAAGAAAAGAAAGAAAGAAAGTGTTCTTGAATATGAAATTAATAATTATTTTAAAAGATTATATATGCAAATATAATTATTTCTTACCTTTTGCTTTTATTTGATTGCAATTATTGGGGAAATGAAAGTAAAATATGTATAAAAACTAGCAATAAAATAGAACCTGATTTTTCTATCATTAGTTTTGCTTTTGTATTAATATTAAAACTTGGTATACAATTCCAAAATTCACATCACCGTTAAAAAATGTATACTGATATTTATATGAAATTGAAGAATGGAAAATCCCTATCTGAACCTAAACCAAACCAATATAACCCTGGGCAGTACTCAGTAGATGGGATCACATTACAAGTTTTCCTGGGGAAATGGGGAATGATTACTCATCTATGGGAACTCTAAGTATCCAAGTCAACAACAATAATAACACAACATAAAAGGTAAGAAAAGTCAGAAATTTGGAGAATTATGGGTACTCAAAGCTATGTTGCCTGAACTTTTTCATTTTTATGAAAATATTTGTATATGACACAAACTATGAAGTTTTAAAAACTTTTACAAATTGAACATATTCATACGCCATACCCAATGAGTGCATGTCCTATAAAAGTCCAGCATGTTATGGTTTTCATAAAAAAAGTTAGAAACCATGATTGAGCTGGATGGTCAAAGATGAAACTTGAAGAGGTAGGAACAAGGAGACTAAGCTAATACCAAAAACCAAACACCAAATAAGAAGGCAACATATCAATATTCTCAACTTAAAAAGTATTTCAAATGATTATAGGTCCAAAAATTAATATCAAATTGAAATTATGGAATCTGAAAAATAGATTACATAAACCAAACAATCCCTTGTGTTCTTACAAATCTATAACAGTGTAAAAGGTTCCACAATATAGACATGATACACCAGAGAAATGTACAATGCACAACACCAGGGTAACCCAACATGCCAAGGACAAATTTCAAAACCATGAGCAACTTGCTGTCAACCATGCTCCTCACAAAGATGCAAAAACAAAGAAAAATGAACAAGTGATTTGCCCAAAATTTAGACAAGAATAAATTAAATCATAGTACGAGTAATACCCTTAGTCGCAGAAGGGTTTAACCTTAAACCTGTAGAGAAGCTTCTTCTTTTTTGAAGTTGGGTTGTCAACGGTTAGCAATACTTTACCCAGTTCACCAACTTTGAAGCTTTGAGACACAACTGGTTCATCTTTTGCAGTCATCTTGGTCGGTTTTTGAATGATGACCGCGTAGCTATCTTTAGCATCAGGCACAAATTCAGCTCCATAGCTCACCTCCCATCCAACTACCCTGATTTCCCAAACAAGAATACATTTCTGCAATGAAAAGTTTTTCCCATTAGACCTTACATTCATGATTGGCACAAAACTGAAACGCTTACTAGCCAAATATGTTCAGTTAAAAAAAGTAAATAAGAAAAGGAGGACATGGACCAGCATGTATCATGAAAAAATAGCATGAAGAAGCAATGAAATTTGCACCTCAAAGATTGTTATTTCGACAGTTTGCTTTGTCCCTGGTTTCACAGTCATCTCAGTGGCAGGATCAGCATCACTGAATTCTGGATTGCAATCACAATAATCCACACTCAAACCACCATATTGAATTGGCACTTGCTCAGGTGGTATGTATCTGTTTTACACATCGTATAGTTTAGGATATTAATCACTAAGGACTATAAGTACTCGGAATATGCACTTTGATAACTCAAATTCATCAAAAACATCCACTCACTTGAAAAGTGTTTCAGCAGATTTAGATGGCAGTGCAATGACAAACTTGCTCTTAGTTCTTTGGGTCATAAATGGACTAATCATTGTATAGAATGCCAGATACCACCAAGGAACATTAATAAACACCTAAAAGAACATGAAACCCAAATCAATGCATCTCCCAAAGAATCTAATATACAGTCAAATTTTCACATTATATATATAGGATAGTTAAATATGGATAGACATAGAACACACCTGTTTTGCAACAAACTCTGGATAATTATCTTGAAGAACCTGAAGAGCCTGTTTTGTTGCCAATCTAAGCTCCTTTTTCCCAGGTCCAGGCGAGTTTTTGAGATCACTAACCTGGAAAATGGTGGAAACACCACCAGGACTGAAATCAAGCTTCCTTATACTCTTCTCCAAGAGCTGAATTCGCCATCGCAGGAACTTCATTCGCTTTTCCTCATCCGAAAACGCTTTCTGGTACAATTCTTTATTCTGGAACTCGCCATAAACGTTGTAACAAACGGGATGGCCTTCCTTATCTTGTCCATGCATGAACACAACTTTCTCCATATCATCACCAAGATCTTCATCCAAAAGCTCATCGATCCCAAATTCTTTCCTCCACCTGATCGTGTTTTTGATCATTACGAAGGCATCTTTGGCTTTGAAATCCCTTGCCCTTAAGAACTTCAAAAGGATAACATCGCTCCTTTCATCTTTTAAGAGAGGAATACCCCAAATGGATACCTCTTTTGATTCTTGTTTCTTTTCCTTTTCTGGGTTTTCTTCACTTTTGGATTCTGAATTGAAAAGGTTAGAGTCAATTGCTTCTCTAACAAGCTGCTTCAGTTCTTCCAAAGCTTTCCTTTCGGAATCGGATAGATCAGCTTCCTTGTTGCTTTCCTCTTTGAAAGAACCCAGATTTTGAGGAACCTTTTTCTCTTCAACAGCAGCAGCCACCTCTTCTTGAGCACTAGTTGTAGTACCCGCCGCGCTAGGCTCTGCTGGTGCTCCCGTCTCTTCTTTCTCCATCATCGCCGCCAGTGACTCCGACTCCGTAACCACCTCCTGCTGCGGTGGAGCAGGCGGTTGCTGCGACTCGGATTCCGATATCACTACAGTTTCTGCTGCTAGAGCTGGTGGGTTTTCTTCCTTTGGTGCCTCAGTTACAGCAGGTGGCTCAGATTCTGACTCCACTGCTTGCGGCGGTAGCGTCGGAGGCAGCTCCTCTTTCCCTGACCCTTTATCCGATGAATCAGTTTCCAATGCCGCCGGTTCCGGCGGCGGAGCCTGCTCTTCTTTTTCAGCTATAGTCGTAGAAACAGATTCGGTAACAGAAACAGAAACAGCTGGTACATGAGACGTCGGGGAAGGGTCTTGTTTTTCTAAAACAGCAGGTGAGTCGGAGTCGGTCACCGTGGCAGAGGTTGGAGGCGGCGGCGCTGCTGCCATAGGTGGATTCTGGGCTGGAGTTTCATCGGCCATGTTTGTTGGTTTGTCTGTTAGTTGTATTGTATGAGAAAGTCAAGGAGAGTGAAGTGAAGCAGAGAGGGGTCATAAGGACAAGGGAAATATCTGGAACGGTAATATTTGGAAACGGAATCCTATGCTCCAATGTCTATTCTAACATTAAGACAAGACATGATCTCAGTGTACAATAAAAATATCATGATTTAATAAAAAAAAAGAACATCAACGCAGGACATTAAGATTTGTTCCGATTAAAGTTTGTGTCTGATAATACTCGCTTAATTTTTGAATATTATAATATTTAATTATATACAAAAATGTTTGAAATATAGAAATCAGAATAAAAATGAAAAGGTTATCATTTATGAGTTGGTGCGTTAGTGTCAAACAAAGAAAGAAGCACCGCTTCTATCTTGCACCCGTTTGTTTCCCACACCTTCCTATCTTCTCTTCAAATGAGAGTGTCAAACTTATTTATGGAACACGATGCTCGGTAATTTTTTTTTTACATTTTTCTTTTTTTTTTTATGATCAAGTTATTTACCTTAATGTGGTTTTTAAAGTATGAAATTACTGTCTTTTTTAGAGTACAATATATTTTATTATGACATTCAATATTTATCGATAATGTCTAACAATATTATAAATATAATATAAATATTTAAAATTTTATATAATATAAATTATTAATATATTAAAAACACATGAATATTATTTTAAAAACACACGTCAACATAAAATATTTTAAATGTGATTCTGATATGATAAAATATATTCACAATCATCCAGTTTAGAATCCATGAAAATAATATTTATATTATCATAAAAAAATTTATTGAATTAATTTTACGAGTCAATCAAAAGATTTATATTTTTTTAATAAAAAACTTTATTTTAAATGATGGTAAATATTATTATAATGATATTTTTGTTTTTAATATTTTTATGTAAAATCTTTAGATAAACAAGTAAAAACTATTACTAAAAATAAATTGAGTGAATAAGATCAAACCCAAATTGATTGAGACTTACATAAAAATCTTTTACCAACGCACCTATGATTCATTTAATGAATAAAGTTTTATAAATATATATTTTTACATAAACTTTTTTTTTTCTTTCACCTACATTTGACATAACCTCATATTATAAAATATAATTAAAAATAATACAAATTATTATGTGAATACATAACTGAATTAATATTGATATATCTTGCTCCACTACAACTCTTGGAGATCCCTCCATCACATTCTAATAAACCCTTCCAAACTTTTATAACAACTTTAAAGAGTAGTACATTATTCCAAAGGACCTATGTCAAGTTTCTCCTCTTTTATATAAGCTCTTTCCATTACCAAAAAGCCTCCAAGGGCTCTTTCCATATTTTAGTACTCTTGTGCAAATCGAAGCTCAACACCTCCATTTTCAACAAACACTACTGGTGACTTCTGGCACCACTATGGTGCAAACCATCTGCAACCTCCATCACTAAGATGTCAGATAACGATCCTTTTAGATAACAAAGCAAATTTACCTCCAAGTCTACAATAATAAGGTATTAACTATTTCTCTCATTAAATCTTTTCTTTTAAGCTTGCCTCCAAGGCTATTTGCCTCTTCATATCTACTTTGCCAAATTCACCTATAAGCCTACAACAATAATGTATTCGTGTAGCCATAAATAAGAGACACACATCAACAAGCATTATCTCGAGAAAGGTGACTTTATAACCTTCACCTTGACTAAAGGAGGGACTATTGTTATACCTAACTTCATTACCACCCTAAGTCCCAAAAAAATCTCATTAGGAAGTGCCCTTCATCACATCCTAATGAAGCCCTCGATACCTACATAATCATCTTATGTAGTAGAGGATTGTATCATTCCAAGAGGATCCACATCAAGATCATCATTTTCTATATAAGCTTTTCTCATCACCAAAATGCTTTAAAGTTCTCTCTTTTCATATACCAATACTTTGCCTTTATCCTAACTCAATATATCCAATTTTTATAAACATTACTAGTTGCTCTCAGCCCTACTATGGTTTGAACTGTTTGCAACCTTCATCACCAAACATTGCATCAACAATTAGTTATGTTTGTGGAAAAAGAGCAAAAATCTAAAGCTCAACCCCTCAATGTTATTCCATTAGTCCTTCAGGTTCCATATCTCTTATTTTTATTTGGAGTGTTTCCCTTACATTATTTTTGATGGTTCATATATCTCATTTTATTATTTGGGTTCTTTATATTGTTATGTCTCTCTTTTTTTTGAGCTTCTTAAGCTTTCTTCATTTTTACAAATAAAAAACAAGATGTTACAAAAAGGGTTTGGTAAATGAATGGTGTGCTTGTGTTAAGTTTGGATGAAATTGGTAAGTTTAGTACATATTGGTAAGATTGATTTTGAGATTGCTTGAATGATTAAATTTACGTATGTTTTGTTGATTGAGTTAAGGTGCCATTTGAGGCATATTGGTATGGTTTTGAATGTGGTATTTTTGGTGAAAGACAAGTGAATTGTATGCAGGTTATAAGTGCGTTTCATGATGTTTTGATCATGCCTTTATATGGGTAAATGTTGAGCTTGATTTTGGGGACTTGTAGGTCACTTTTGGTTCCACAATGCCGTGTGCCGCACACAGTTCCATGACACAGCATCAGGTTGTTACACGGGTTGGAACACACCCGTGTGACCTGTTGTATTTATGACTGCATAATCGCACCTAGCCATAGCCTGTTACACGGCCCAACAGCACAGTCGTGTGTCAATTTTTGAATAATCTCACTTTTAACCCACACGACCTCGGGCTTTCACACGGTCAAAGGACACGGTCGTGTAACCCCTATTTACAAAATTTTCTCATCCTTTTGTATTAGTTTCAAATTGATGCTTGATTGATGTTGAGTTAATTTAAAGCTTTCGTAAGCTCGATTTAAACTCTAATTTGGTAATATTGCATGTTATACTGGATCATGTGTGATAAATTGATATTGAATTGAAATTTTGAACTATAAATTTCATGTAAATGTTTTGTATTTGTCTGGAGCATTCTATTACTCGGGGTTTAGTGACTGGACTAGGTAAGGGGTGTTACATATCATCCTTATTATATGTCAAAAAAGCTACCCTTAATGGAATGATAAAGTCTTCAAACTAATCAAGACCCATTCAAATAAATGAAAGATAAAATGGAAACCACACCAAAATAGCCTATGAACAACAAGAAAGTCAAGTTCTCTTCACCAAAGTCGCCTTTACAGCCATCTTATTTTGGCTCCATTTATCTCTTAAGTAGAATGGAAATACGTATTATTTCCAAAATTCTGTGCATCTGTCTGACTGCCTTTCCAAGTGCTCGCCAAGCCTCATTTGTGTTTATCTAAAGAACATCCCTAAAAAGTTTACAAGTATCTCTTAAGTAGAATGAATTGTGTGTTATTGCCAGAACTGTTAAAAATTTGTTTTGTAAGAAAAGCCTTTACATATCAACCTAGTCTCTTAAGACATGCATTTTTAAAGGGGAGCCTTTAAAAGACATCAATCTGACCTCTTCAAGTGCGCCCTCTTAAGGGAGAGCCTTTAAAAGGCATCAGTTTAGCTCTTTCAAGTGTGCTCTCCCTTAACCTCTTTAGGTGTGTGTTTTAAAAGGAGAGCTTCTAAAAGGCATCAATCTAGGCCCTCTTAAAAGAGACACTTTGAAAAGCATCAATTTAGTATAGACGTCTTATTTCACTTAATTAAATTAAGCTTGCCTTTCAATGTGTCTTATTTCGCTTCACCAAATTAGGCTCACCATTAAATGAGTCTTATTTCACTTTGTGAAATTCACCTCTAAGATGTTAAATAGCAACAATTTCAAATAACAAAATCAATTGAAAATACAAGAAGGGAAGAATACGTAGAGGGTTACAATCTTAAAAGATATTTGTCGAAACCATTTTTTTGAAAAACGGGGTCGACTTTATATTTTGAAAATGAAAACAAAAACGGGAGTTGCCGCCAATCCTTTTTGATGAGTATGATTGGGTCACCTCGTAATTCAATCATTTTAATAAAATTTGAATTTACTAAAACGATGATTTTTGGTCTACGAAATACAGAAAATGGGTTCGGGAGTCGGTTACGCCCGAGAAAGGATTAGCACCCTCGATACTCCCAAAATTGGTACCTAGTTGATTAATTGATGTCTTTACATCGAAAATCGAAAACTCGAAAAGAAATTAAACTACGATCCTTCTTTGCATTATGTATATTTTATTTTGAAATGTTTAAACAAGTCGAAAATATATTAAAGGATATTCAATGATTCGAATTCGACGAGAAGAATCGAAACCCCGTAAGTTAGGGCACGACTTTATCGAGTTATTCGGATATAGAACATTGCCTATTTTTTGAGAATTTCGTTGACATGTTTGGTAAAAATTAATGATGTTTGAAACAATACTTTTTTAAATTAAAAGAAACGTACGTATGCTTAAACATAGTATACGATGTAGTTACGAAAAGATGAAATTGATGACATAAACAACTTAAAATATCGAAAATGTAGGCAATAATAATACCAAATGAGCAAACAATAATCCTATACTAACGTGATAATAATAAGGAAAATAAATAATGTTAATGATAATAATAATAATAATAGGAATAATAGGTATATAAAAAACATATACAATATAAAATTGTTAAGTATACAAAAAAAGGGGTAATAATAAACGAATATATGATAATAGCGAATAAATAATTAGTAAAAATAATGGTAGTATAACTAAATCGAAAGGAGAAAATAAAAGAAAGCATAACGAACAATTATATACGAGGATAAAAAAATATAAAAAGAAGTGAATAAATAAACGAACGATATGTGAATGGCAAAATAAATAAATAAATACATAAAATAAATAAACAAAAGAATAATAAATAGTTAAACAGGAAAATAAATGTGTTAATTATGACTCCTATTTCAGTCAAATTTGAGAAGTAATCTTCTAGTTAAACTCTGTTTATTTGTTTCAATCAAACACTGATTAGTTTAGATTATTTTATTATTATTTGACCTATGAATTTAGCCTATAAATAGGCTCTTTTACAACCTTAGAAAAAACACACCATTAGATATTAGAACTCATAACACATTTAGAGAATTTTGTGTTTACGTTTTGAGGGTTTTTTGTTTTCGGGTTTTCGGGGTTTAGTTTTTATCTCCATCTTTGTTACTCTTCATTCTTTTGCCATTATAGTAAAATTATCTTTGCCCGTGGTTTTTTATCCTTTTTGGAGAAGTTTTTCCACGTTAAATTTGTGTGTTCAATTTCTCAATTTCTTCTGCTATTTTTATTATTCGTTGCTTAATCGGGTCGATTCCTAACAAAATGAATAAATACAAGAATAAAATAAAAGGACTTGATTGACATTAAAGGAAAATTAAAAGATATAGATTGCAAATTAAAAAACTGAAGAGGACTAGAGTGTAGTGCGCTGAAACTAGCGAGGACTACATGGGGAAATACCCCCTGATCCTTGTGCGCAACGTTTCAGCAAGCAAAGGCCATGGACTAAATTAAAAGTAAAACGAAATTAAAAGGGCAGATTTTAAACAAAATTGAGGGCCCAACCAAAAGGCGCGTAAAGAATCGAGGACCATATGGGAAATTATCCCTATCTTTCGAAACGCGCAACTCTAGTATGGACTAAAATGAGGTAAAAGAAAAACCATTGGGGCCAAATTAAAAAAGAAAGAAAACGAAAAAAGGATTCGATTGAAATAGTTAGGAAAAGCGGAGGGACTAATAGACCCTTAGTCCAAAAACACGCGGATCCTAGGCTGATTTGAGTTGGGTTTTCAGGTTTAAACAAAACGGCATTGTTTTGGCTATGAAAGCTCTTGTTCAAAACGGCATCGTATTACCCTTGTATAAGAATAAGAAATCAGAAAGAAAAAAAAAAGCATTCTCCCCCTTTATTCTTCAAAAAAACTTGAGGATTCTCTCAAATCTCTCCCCTTTGCTCTCCGATCCGGCCATCGGGATTCTACATTGTCAACGACGGTAGTCGCCGTGTACGGTGGCAATGGAGTAAAAAAGAGGGTCATTTTTAACCCTTTTTCCTTTCCAAACCCCAACTTAACACTAAAATACCCAGAAAAACCCTTTAAAATCCGAAAAGGAAAAGAAACCTTTCGGTTCCATTTTTTTTCCGATCGCCCGAAAGGTAAGAGCTTTTTACCCCTTTTTTGTAAATAATAATACCTAAGAAAGAAAAAATTGACTTTAACTTTCAATCTTTTTTTCGTATTTGATATTGTTTTTTTTTTGTGTATTTCTCTGTTTCTTTTTTATTTAAAAAAAATCCCTCCCCAAATACATTGGTCTTTCGTGGCTTTATAGCCAAAAGAAAAAAAATACAAATATGTTTTCTTTGTTTTTTCATTACTGCTGCTTTCTGTCTTTGCTCTGTTGTCTTGTTTCTTTTCTTGGCTTGTTTGCAGGTGTTAGGCGGCCAGAAGGCTGGCGTGGGCGACAGACGGCTGGTCAAAAGGCGACGAGCACGCTGACCTAGTACGTGAAGGCTGTACTGTGCAAGAAGGTTGCTAAGGTTAGGTCTTTTGTAAATTGGCTTTAGGTTATGGGCCATTTTATTGGGCCAAGTTTAGTTATTGGGTTTGGGTAGTTTAATTTGGGTTTGGTTTTAAAATTGGGTCTGGGTTGTGAAAGACTGTTAATTAAATTGTTTAGCCCGGGCCAAAATTGGGCCCTACAATATTAACTATTACTTGGCATTAACTCTTATACTTTTAGGCTCACCTAAAGTGTCTTATTTTGCCTTTTCAGTCGTACTTCGCTAAATTTGCCTTTAAGACTACAACAAGGTATTCTTATCATCATAAATAAGAAATACTTCACCAAGAAGCATTGTCTTGAGGAAGGTCACTTTATAACCTTTCTTCAACTGGGAGGGACTACTGTTATACTTATCTCCACTTCTATCCTAAGTCTCAATAGGACCCATTCAGAAACCACTTCCATCACATGTTAACGGAGCCTTCCATATTTTATAGGCACCTTATGTAGTTGGGCATCATTCGAAAGGGCCTATGTGAAGCTTCTCCTCCTCCTCCATATAAGCTTCTAGAATGACCAAAAAGATAAGATACAAGGGTGGATTTTTATTTATATATATATTACATTTAGTTTCATAAAATGTTCCTTAAAAATATATCAATAAAATAAAAAATTGAAAAAGTTGTACATTAAATTTTAATCTTAAAACAATAAAACTAGTAACAAATTTAAAGTGGAATATGAAATATTTACCTAGATGAAAAAAAGGGAACTCACTAGAATTGTTTGAATTTCGAAGTAGTAAATATTTTATAAGAAATTACGTTGTAGCATACGATAATAAATATCCTTAAGAATTATTTTATTATAAAATAACCTTATAAGAAATTATACTATACCATACAATAGCAAAATTACTTTTGAAACAAGAAAAGAACTTTCATATATATTCAAAGAAAAGAACTTCCTTAAAAAAACACTTTATAGGAAATTACACTATAGCTTGTATGTGACCAGGCAGACTATCGGTTTGATTTAGTTGAGTAATTTTTATAGATGGATTATAATTTGATTTAGTTTATTTTAATTTTAGTTTTGAATTTTATATTTATTTTAATAAAATGAGTTTTGTTTTATGACTTTTAAATATTATTTGATATAATTTTTAAGTCTTTTTCATATATATTTCTAAAAAATAATAATTTTCAATAATTTTTAAATTGTTTTTATTATTTTAAATATAAAATATTTATTTTTATATCATAAATAATTGCAATTAATTATATATTAAATAAAATTTTATAAATCAATTCAAGTAAATTATTCTTGCTCAGCCTTAAGGTAGAGAATGTCCAACTCTGCGTTATTCGCTTATATATATAAATATATATTGCAATTATGTGCATAATTAACGATATTGGCTCATGTCCGATTAGGTAGATCATCTTTCAAATAATTTGTTTTTTTGCAATTGTGTGAATGGTTATGAAATTGGGTGGTGTGCGAACATGTTGACCATATTGCAATGACATGTGTTATTGGCTTCTATGTACTTCTCGAAACTTAGTAGCGTAAAGTTTTATGTATTTGGTATTGTGTCTTTTGTCTTGTTTTTAAAATTTGAAGCTCCGTAGTGAATCATCTGGGAAACTTCCTAATGTATTCAACAAGAATGCCACATGCTACACGTGGCTAATTCTAAATAGGGGATGCCACAAATTATCTATCCTATTTATTTCAATTATAATCGCCTAACTTTAAACTTTATTTTATATAATTCAGTTATGCTTAGGGAAGGATAAGCATTCTTAACATATTTATATATTTAAGATAATACTTTTTTTAACTTAAAAATCAAATCTAATTAAAATAAGTCCGAATAAAAATAAAATAAAAATGAAGGTGAACCACGCTATACCCATGCTAATAGGCTTACCCCATATAATCAATCCTAAATGTCTCATCGAAGCAACAACATCAATATCAATAATAGAAGATAAAGTATCCAACGCTTCTACAAAATCATGAAAAGGCGCGAACCATAAAACCATCCTCACTAGATGATAAGTTACTTTATTAGCCTCACTTTTCGTCGGTAAAAAATATCAGCAAAGCAAACTCCATCATAGTACTACGTTTCTCCCTTTCAGCATTCGCTGCAAGCAAGCAGTTCACTAGCAGAGCATTGTAAGGCCGCGAGGGTCTCAAACAACTATTACATAACTCGACAAGCCATTTATTAATCGACCATCCTGATCCTTCGCCACTACAACGAAATTACCCTCATCAATTAAATACAAATTTTATTAATTTTTTGTTTTAATATTTTTAATGATGTTTATTCTTAACAAAACTTACGTTATTAATGTATCCAAAAAAAAAAAAAAAAACCTAGTTTATCATTAACAAATATGTGAATTTAATATTTTTAAAATGATCTTGATTTGTTTATTAAAAAAATATATTAGTACATTTACCTCAATTAATAGATGCTTAAATTGAAAAAAAAGTTTGAAATATTTAATATGTATTTGAATTAAACATAAATTAAAATTTAATTTGATAGTAATTAAAATATCAGTTATCTAAAAAATTATAAGAGATAAAATATTAATGTAAAAATAGTTTTTAAAATAATGATAATAGATTCCAAATAAATTTAAAAACACTATAATTTTTTTTATATTCAACCATATACTTATATCTAGAGGTGCTCATGGGTCGGGCCCAACTAAAAATTTAAGCTTGTACTCAGTTCGGCTTAAAATTTTGCCCAAACCTGGCCCGAAATTTACCGGATAAGAATATTAAAATCTGGGTCCAACTCAGCCCGTATTAATTTTTTTATATTATTTTAAATATATATATAATATATCAAAAATACTAAAAATATTAAAATAAATGTTTCCCAACAAATTGAAAATAATTTTTTTTAAAAAAAATATGTATACTTAAATAACAGTAAGATAAGTGCAACTTAATAAGCAAATGTCTCTAAAATAGTAACAAAATTAACAATAAAACAAGAGTTATACAATAACAATAAAATAGTAACACATAATAGTGAAATGATAGCAAAATAATGAAAAAAAAAAACAAGAAAATAGCAAAAAAAGAGAGTAAAAAAAACATTTTTTTTTTTTTACATATTTAGGCCGAGCAGAATAAGCCTTACATGAGACCCAGCCCGTTTTCTAAACAAGCCTTATTATTTTCCCAAACTCATTTTTCGAACCTATATTTTCACCAAAATTCTCACTTTTCGAGCTTTGCCCGACCCATAATCAAGTGAACTTATCTCCGAGAATTTCGAATTACAAATGTCAAAGAAAAGAAGTATAAGAGGGGAATAACAACTTGTTCGGGCCAGGTATAACCCACATAGGAGGCCTGTTACTAAAAATAAAGGCTAAAAGAAAAAGCCCAAGTCTTGAACTAATTAATTTAACTCTTCTTATTAACCATCCAACTTTTTTCTACCCTCATCATGTTAAGCTTGGGGTCCAGCTAAAATTTTCAAAAATTTAGAGGATCTAATTAAAATATTTAAATATTTTACTAAATATAATTATAAATTTTAAAGGCATAATGGAGATTTAATTAAAATTTTGAAAAGTTTAATGAAAAATTTCAAATTTTGGGACAATTAAAATTTAGAATTTTTTAAAGGTCTAAAGAAAATTTTCAAAAATGGGGGCAAGGCCCCTAGGCCCTTATTACCGTCCCCAATGCCTTGTCCGTCGATCAGGGGTTTGGTCTCTCCAGTGGAGCTCTTCCCACGGTGACTGGTTTTGATTTTTTGGGCCTTTGTTTTGTAGTCTTTGTATGTTACCGAGTTTGAAATTGAAGACTTTAGGTAAGAGAGAGCATACACATTTATTCAAACTTCTCTGATGCTTAGTTTGGATGGGCGGTGTGTTTAACTCCGGTGAGGTTAAAAACAGCGGTGGCTGTGAGATTAATTACTATAGCGGTGAGATTAGATACTGTAGCAGTGAGATTAGAAATGACGGTGGAGTGTGTGTTTGGATTCAAACGCAACTGTAGCGGTGAGGTGAGAATAGAAAATGACTATTAAGGACATCAAATTAAAAATGATATATAATTAATTTACTTTTACGAGATTATTAAAAATATATGAATTTCTAAATGCATTTAATAAAATATTAAAATGTATCTTTGATATTTTATTATAAATATTTTAATTAATTACATAATTATTTTTTTATAAAAATCCACTTAAAAATATTATTTATTATCATGAAAATACAAACAATATTTTTTATTGGACTTGAATAAGAACAAGAAGGTTATAGTAGGAAAAAAGTTTCTCACTAGTACCTTTAGCTCTAGTCCAAAATAAAACCAGTAGTGAGATGGAAATTTTTAACCGCAACCCACCATTAGATATCCTAACATCAAAACAATGCAGTGAAAATGAATATTCTCTCAATATTCCATCTCACCATGGCTTATCTTGCATCCAAAGGGAGCCTAAATAAATGGCTAATGATCGATGATCCCCCTACCATTTCATTTTTTCTTGTAAAATTAATTTTTTAAGACTTTAGGTACTATTCTATGATAAAACGAAATATTTATTTCTCTAACTTGAATAAGAAATAAAAAGAAACACTATTATTATAAACATTTGTTAATATCAGTATTTTTGGCCATCATCATCGACTGTCACTTAATATTATTAGCGTGTTTTCTTCCTACTTAAGAGTTAGGTAGGAAGATGAATAATTTTAAATATTATATAAAAAAAAAATCAGTTTAACACACAAAATTAAACACGTTAGACTAGTATAGGTTTTCAGACAATATAAAAGAACAAAACAAGTAACAAATTACATGACAGCTTCATAATATATGTAGAGTACATATGGTTGAAATGCATCCTTATTTAATCTCATAATATCACAACACCCTTTTCAGATTTGTTCTCTCCTACTCTCTCTACCTGCAATCAGTGTTGTTCAGAAAGATTAATATATATATGTATATATATTAACCCAATGATTGGTTTCATATCAATATTGGAAGCAAAGATTAGAAAAAGGCAATTACCCAAGATGGAGAATCTTCTTGTCATGGTGGGAGTAGGGAGTGGGAGTTCCTCTCTCAATCACATTTGGAGTGAAGAAATTGCGAGATGCCAAGGCTTGGATAGCATTCAACTCTGCTCCTGTTACCATGTTTGCTTCCTCAACCCTCTCTATCTCTGCAATCTATTCTTAATCATAACTCCCATTCAGTGTCTCTTAAGATATTATGAAGCTACAAATTTTATATTTCCAAGGTTATAATAAAATATGGTCAGATAATCATTTTTTCAATAAACATGTATTCACAAAAAATAAAATAAAATTATGATTTAGTGGCCAAGGCTTTGTATCCCCATATCATAAATCTTATTAATCTGGGAGGTTTTTTTTTTTTTTTTTTTGAAATTGGGCCGTGCCCGACCATCAACCCCCTATTTTTGGGTATGTTTGAAACTAGCACTTTAAAAGGTTAGAATGTGTCATCAGTATATGTCTTCTTCTTAGATTCGCACATTAGTTTTTATATATATTTTTTATTTTCAAAAATTCAATCCCTCTATTTTTTAAATTTCAGAAGTTAAGTTCAATTGTTAACACGGTCAAATTTTTTTTTTAATTTGTTGGTGTGACATTTTGAAATAAAAAAAAAATACTCACTTGATAAGCACGTAACTAAAAAAATAATGTTGTAAGGAATATGAATTTAACATAATAATTTTAACAATGAAATCTGAAAAAGTAGAAAAATTAGTACAGGACTAAATTCTAAATTGAAGAGATTTGAGATATTGTTAAATCTCACTCAATATTTGAGTAGCCTTAACTAAACTCAAATTGCATGACAAAAACAATTGGTTGATGTGTTTGGAAATATGAATGTAATTACCTTAGCTCGGAGACATACACTTTCATTTTCCAGCTCAACTTCCTAGAAGATATAAAATTTAAGGTAGGTGTGTTAAAGAGTTAAATTTAGAAGTGGGGAAAAACAAGTAAAGTAAATAAGAAAGTAAGCATTCACCCTTTTCTGAAAATACTCAATTTCAGCTAGCAGCATTTCGTGCTGTTGCATCACCAACAACCAAACTCAGATAAGACACAGATATAAATATATAAACATTAAGTAGGAGAGTAAGCTGAGTTGAGTGATTTCAAGTCAAAGAAAATCCCCATTATTTTATATTAAATGAAAACGAAAATGAATCATTGGGATGTAAATATTTACCTTCTTTGATCTGATTCTAGTAATGCCTCGTTCAAGTCTATTCTCTAGCTGCTTTAACTCCTTCACTGTCAAGGAACTCAACGAATCTCCCATTAGATGCCTTGAAAGAAAGCAAGTAAAAAAGAAATAGGATTAGCCTTTAAAGAACAAAATGTAAAAGGAGGAAAAGCAGGCAATGCAATCCTCTGAAAGAACAAGTCAGGTTCTTTTAATTTTTGAAAATTAAGACTGCATTTTTCTTTTTCGTTTGTTCATCTCATAATTTCAAAGGATTTTATAGTTTACCTGCTAGAATTCTGTAGCATTTGAATCTGCTGCCTCAACTTGGCTGATTCTTGTTGATAATACTACATAGTAAAATAAATATTTCTTTTGTCATGCAAAATACTAAACTCCCATTTATCTTATCCCGAAAAATAATTAATTACCTGAGCATTGATTTCCGTAACGGTATTTGTGTTTGAGGTACCGGAACATGCCTTCTTGTACCTCTCTATTGTTGATCTTATGCTGCACCCAAGAAATCAAATCAACAGGGATATAGGAAATGGACGTCAAAAGAAAAAGCACAAATATTATATTTACTATAAGAATGCTTAGTTTTATAGAATCCATAAAGTAGCACCATAATTAACTCCTTGTTCATTTGAGTTTAGGGTAATCCAAGTACAAAATCAGTGATTCCATGGTGCATTAGGGACTGGAAGTGATGCATATAAGCCCTATCCTGAGCATTTTAGTTTGGACTTGAAACACGCCCCATGGACTATATTGGATTAATAAAAGTTGGATTGAATTAAAAGGAAGAGTGATTTGTTGCCCAAAATGACTTTACAAGATCTCCACCATGTGTTTCTTTAATTACTATTCGAAAAAGAAACCCATCTTATAAATATGTGTTTAATCATAATTCGCAAGTTAATTTTTAAAGTTAGTCGTGAATAAAATAACTGGGTGAAGAGTAGTGATATTGAAGTTAGCTCACTCGGAAATATAACAGGTGGGAGAAGAAAACACTCTACTTTGTTTTTGCATGGATTTAGCTATGGAAGTGAAAGGAGACATATAGATTGAAATGGCTGTATTTAGCAATGAAGCAAATAAAAGCTTACAAACATGGGTTGCCAAATCTTCAGTGAAGAGAATGATGATAAGCAAACAAAAGATTGGAGTTGGAGAGTTTGATAGTTTTTAGCTTGAAAATAGAAGCAGACAAAAGGAAGTAACAGAGATGTCCAAAACAACCCAACTGGAAAGTATTGGAACTCAAACTCCACTTTGACATTAAGTGTTTAAACCAAATGGGATCTATGTCAAATCTTCAACATCGGATGAAATTTTGCTTTGACTTCCGATTCTATAATCACATGCACCTCTTTACCATCTAATTACACCAAACACTTCCATTGGAGAGGCTCTTCTATATTGGAATTCCCTTTCCATCATACTTAAAAAATGCTTTTACTTCTATTTGTCCGGCAATCAATTTTAATTAGCTCAAAGTAATTGAAATTAGAATAAATCTTAAATCTGATCTTAAAGTTCCTAAGATGTTAATATTGCCATTGAGAGAAGTCCTCATTTGCATGGCTAAGAAATTTGTTTATATCACAAGTTTATTAGTGGTATTACATTTTAGTTTATGGTGCAAGATGTAATTTTTTTTTTTTTTATATCAATATGATGATTGTATTATCTAAGTGTTGGAATGCTTAATTTATCCATGTTGAATCAGATGTTAGATTGGAGTTGGCTCAACTCCATCGTCTTTCTCACTCATTTCCATTGTCTGTGTTTACCTCTGAAATAAAATGGATCATTCATGAATTAAATAGCGTATAGTGCAGATATTTGATTTGTTTTTGTGTAAATTCATATCATATTATAACTAGTATCTATGTGCAACAGATTTGAAGCAGAAGTCAATATTAATATTCAGACTTTTATGGATAATAAATTTAAATTGAGATACTCATCGACTTTATTTTTGTGGATACGAATTTAGATATTTAACTTATTAAATTGGGGTTTTAGCCTAATCGAAAATAATTTATTTCATTTTGATTCATGTTATAGTACAATAAAATTGATTTAAGTTTTAAAACAAGATTTGGATCTTCAAGATTTGAAAGCAAGCGAGGGAAAAATGTTTAAAAATCAAGTAATTTGGCCCAAAAGAAAATAATATTCTCAAGGAATGGGATTGAGAAGGTAAATTACTTGTTGTTGGAGTACTCGTAGAGGCGGCCACGGGTGGAGAAGACGATGAGAGCAACTTCTGCATCACACAGGACTGACAGCTCGTATGCTTTCTTCAGCAGCCCATTCCTCCGCTTGCAAAACGTAACCTGACGATTCGTGGTGTTCTCGATCCTCTTTATCTCTATCTTTCCTCTTCCCATCTTCACCCTTTTATATATTCCTGCTTTTAAGGTTTTGGAAGATGAGAAGATCGTGTCAGATTTAGTTTGTGAACAACTTTGCCAAAAGAAAAAAAAAAAGGTATTCAGAAGAAAAAGAACATGAGTGTAGAAGCAGATCCATGCAAAACCCAGGGAAATAGGGAGTGGATAAAATGTTAGCTATACTTAAACCCTAGCTATCTATCTTCCAAGAAACTTTCAAAGGAAACATAATCTCTTTTGGCTGATAAAAAAAAACAGTAGGTTATCAGCATGAAAGAAAGTGAAGTTGAAGGAGATTTAAAACATCTGTACATAACATATAGGGAAATTCAAAGCATAAAAAAACATAGCGAAAACCTATTATAGTTATCAGAGAAAAGAAGAACCAACATCCTCTGAAGAAGTTAGTTCGAAATATGAAGAAAACCCCATCATATGTTTTCTTGTTGTTGTTGGAAGAGGAGTTTTGTGAGTGATTATGCTGAGAAAAGAGATCTTTTTCATGGAAGGAGTAGAAGATTCCCTTGTTCTGACACCCGATCTAAGCTAGTTAGCTGATACTATAAACCTCTTAGCAAATAAACAAACCATGCATTTAGATGAATAGGGTAGTGTTATAAAAAGTATATAACCCAGACCCCTTGTTTTCCTTTTCCTTTTTCTTTTTTTTTTTTAATATATTTTTCTAAAGAGAAGATGAAAAAAGGGGCACAGACCTGAGGTTAGGCCACAGTTCCGGCCACTTCAGCTTTCGGAAAATTACAAATTCCAAAGAAGGCCAAAGTGTTTGGATTTTTGTTTCACAATACTTGATTTGAGAGAGTTGAGGGAGGTATATAAAAGCAAGAGAGAGAGCGAGAGAGAAAAAGACATTGGAATTGTAGTTAGCGGAAAGGGAAGAGAGGAAATGTAGTTTTAGGTAAAAAAGAAAGAGGATTGGAGCAGAGTGCGAATTCGCACCATCTTTGGCAACCATGTTTCCATTTTCTAATCCCTTATTTAAAGCGCCTGAACTCAATAACGTGCTCTCCCATCAAAGAATCTTTTTCTAGGGTTATACATTATGTGTGACATTGATACGGGATACTATTACCAATACATTCAATCTTTTCTATTTCAATTTTACTATTATCATTACTATCATGATTAAACTATTAGATGTGATTGTCGTGGTTACTTTGATTAAAAATCTGATCTTTATTTATAAGGATGGAGTACATTTCATTGTTTGTCATTAACCTTTTCAGAGAGCATCCGTGATGAGGGGATTAATCATTGCTACTGACGGTGAATACTCTAGTTACAATTATATTTTTTTCAATATTAGTATTATGAATGCATTGAATTTATAACTATTTGAATTCACAAACTTGTTATATGTATATTAGAAATTTTACCACATGCGCGTATGCGTGTGAAACTCACATATGTAAAATTCATAGGTGTGTTTTAAAAATAACATACATTAAATAACAAAATATATAGTTTAGAATTAATTAATAATAACACATAAAATATAGTGGCAGATCTCGGGACTAAATTTTTTTGGGGGCTAGTAAAATTTTCAAAAATTTTAGGAGTTTAATGAGATTTTTTTAAAAAAATTGGAGGTTTAATTAAAATATTTAAATTTTTTTAAGATTAATGAGAATTTTCAAATATTTCAAGTAATCTTAATTAAAATTATCAAAAAAAAATTAAAAGGTATAATGGGAAATTTCTAAAATTTGAAGGGGTCTAATTAATATTTTTTTAAAACTTCCAAGGAGAAATGAAAAGTTACAAAAATTTTGGCGGTTTAATTAAGAGAAAAATCATAATTTCTTAAAATTTTGGGGATGGGGACCAGGCCCTTGTATACCCTTTAAACGGTCCACCTCTAGTGAAATATGTACAAATTTTTATATAATTATAAAAAGTCAAAAATATCCACATAATTATATAACTTACTTTGTAAATAAAATGATTTTTTCATAATTCCTTAAGAGACCTGATGATGGGTGACCCTAACTCAGCAAAGGGGTTATAAATAGTATAGATAACAAATTTAGATTACAAATATACTTATTAGTTTCATGTAAAAACTAAAAATTGTTTTAGTTCAAATGATAAAAGAAAAAAAATTTATATGCATAGTGTCGTTGGTTTAAATTTGATTATGAACGAATTTTGATTGATTTATTAAAATATAAAAAAATTCTACATAATCATATAATTTTGTTTGCAAATAAAATGATTTTTGGTTATTTTCTAATTGAGTTGAGACTCGATTGATGAGTGACACTAACTCAATAAAGCTCTTTACAAATAGTATAGATAATAAAATAATTTTGGATAACAAATTAGAATGCTTTTTATTCTATACTTGTTAACTGGTAGATGAGGTTTATTTTAGGTCAGATTAATTTAGATTAGTTAACTTAGAGTTTCAAATTTTCAATTAATTTTGAGTTTAGATTAATTTTGGTTTGAATATTTTAAATTTGGATTATTTTAAGTTTAAGCCACTTATGTTTAATATTTAAGTTTTTCGAGTTTGATCATTTTAGGTTTTATCATTCAACACTTAGATTATTTGAATTCAATAAGTGTTGGTTTGTTTTCTAATTTTATAATATGTTACTTTTTTATTTATATATTATATATTTATTGAGAGAATATTAAATAATCTATATCATATAAAAATAAAAAATATTATAAAAAATAAAAATATAATATTGTAATATAAATATTGAAAAACTATATTTATAAAATTTAAAAAATACTATATACATGTCTAAACTAGTTTGGATTAGCCATTAAAGATAATATGTTAATTTTTTTATAATATATTTATTGTATAATTTTATTTTTCACGAATATGTTATTTTTAATAAAATAATATAAGAGAATTGAATTTCACTAATCAAATCATTTTGATTCATCGGTTTATAAAAAAAATTATTTGATATAAATTTTTTTTTATTTTTAAGGTATTTATTAGAGTGAGTCCAAAAATTAATCTTTCTCGTTCTGTAGGCCCATTAAATAAAAATATATAGTTGAAATATAAAATAATTATTTTTTTATATTAAATAAAAACTGAGATTTTTAAAGTAAAGATTCAACTTATTATTTATTATTTTGAGTCATATCGGTAATGGGGTTTTACTTTTTACTAAAAAGGGATGAATGATTAGAATTTTCAAACGCTTATGAACAGTAAATATATTTAAAAAGTAATGCATGAATCCAGCAATGGAAACGAAACTAATTATTAATTTATGGATCAAATTTACCATTTAACTCATCAAGTTTTCAATAAAGCTTTATAATTTAAGAAACAAACATCTCTATTAACTTTAAACCCTGCTTAACATTGGTTTATCTGATATAATTAAGACTAAAAATATTTATCAAGAAAAGTTATTTAAATATCAATACAATGACTCAAGCCTTGTTCAAACAATTTATTTAAATGCACACATGCGTGCTATATAATTATTAATACTATGATAATTTTGTTGTTTAGTTTGAGTAGTTTTAACGAAAATATGAATAATGGGTATAAGACAAATGGGTTACTTCACAGTCAGGTCCCCAATTTGTAGTTTTTTATAGTTAGCGAAAATTGTGAATTTAGTTATTCTACTTTAATTAAATTATTTTTAGTTTATGTATTTTTTTAAAATTTTAAGATTTCAGTGTTTACTAAATGATAATGGTTAAATTCATTTAATGAATTAACGACTATCATTTATATCAGACTAAAATTTTAATATATGAACTGAATTTACAACTGTAGGTATACATAATTAGTAATTGAATTTAAACAAATAGAGTTAACAATTACTATTTGAGTTAGAGCTAAAATTTCAAAATTTATAAAGTATAGAGATTAAAACTGATCAAGTCGAAAACTACAAGAACTAAATTTGATCAAATTAAAAGACAGGAACTAAATCCATAATTTTTTAAAAAAGTACAGGGACTAATTGCAGAATTTAACCAAATGGAAAAAAGATTGTTAGCAAGGCTGCAAGGTGAAGTTGAGGAGTAAGAATACCATAGTTGAGTATGATGAGATATAAGTAAGTGGATTCCAAGCAAACTCAAGGAGGGTAAGTTGAAAGGAGTTAGGCTTTGAGGTGTTGGATCCAATCAAATTCACCTTCCAACTTACCTTGGGTTGCCTCCCTCCACCGGCACCTTCAGATGTGGGTTCTTCACCATTGGTTAGGTGGCAGCTTAAAGAGGCTAGGGATGGTATTTGGGCAGGAATACCGCTCACCAGGCGGCGCCTTTTAGGTCTTGAATCCATCGTATGTTTCGCTAAGAAGGCTTTGTTCACCTTGCCTCCGTTGGGTGGAGGCCCCAAAACTAAGTCATCCTCCACATCGCCAACACTGTCCACATCACCTCCCTTTAATGTTTCCCAATAAAATAATATGCAAATAAATGGCTTCAATAAAAAACAAAAGTGCTACGGTCAACTTTTTATTTTATTTTATTTTATCGAGAAATAATGCATGCATCAATTAATTATTCATGGATATCCTTCTCCTTCACCTTGCTTTAAGTTTTAGTTGGAGTTGGGCATATTCCAAATGAAACCTTATTGGAAGAAATAATCATAACTTCACAATGAATATATGTTAAATTCTATGGAAATAAATATTCAAGGATTACACCATTTATATAACCAATTAATTCTTTTCTATTTTCTAGCTACTACACCCGCCATCATTTTTTCCCACTTAAAAGATCTAGACAACCCCTCTATATTTTAGATATTTACATTTTAATCCTTATATTATTGATATTAGTGAGTTGATAATATGGACTTCTGAAACTTATACAAATGATGATTAAACATGTATTAAAGATGAAGGAAAACTAAATCACAATTTTTTCAAGTTTCAACTAAATATTTGATAGTTTTAATCAAAACAATCATTACAAATAATTAATTAACTAATTAAACTCCACTCAATCTATAATTTTTACAGGAAACATGCAAGCATCGACTTTCCTAGCACAATCAAAATCAAGACTAAAATTCCAATTGAATCAACAGAGAAGAAAAAGAATTTGGAGGGAGCAATCTGGACTGGTTACATACAAGTCTTGAAGAATTGAATTTAAGATAATTTAAAACTAACAAATAAATGGTTTTAAATGGAATGAGAATTTTAATAACCTAAATATGAAATGATCTATATACAGCATTTCTTCCGCTCCAAGTGACTAACACCACATAATTAGCAAAACCCTTTTTTTAACAATTATCTCGGTTGCATAATAACAACGTTTAACCTTTAATTATGAAAAAAAGCTTACCCTAAACAAACCATAATAATTATAATTAATGTTTAACATTATGCGGGTTTACCTCATAATTTTAGATCTGATAACTACGGATAATACAAATACAAATTCAATGAAAATACAAACACAAAAATAAATTGTAGGTCCATAATGAGAAACTATGCATGCATGTTTTAATTATTCAAAAGTTGTTTTATTGAGAAAAAGTCGTAATGAATATGTCAAACTCCAACGACACCTTGTGGAAAACTCTCTTTGATTTTCTTCTACACAATTTAATAATCTAATTTTTATATGTTTGATATTCAAAATATTTACTTAATTAAATAAATTTATCTGTACAGTAGTCTTTAGCAAATATAATTACACCAGGAATCAGAGTTAAATATTTTCAATTAAAATTTAAGTCAATATTGAACAAAAATGAATCAACAAACACGAAAAATGTGAAAGAATGAATATAGTGAAATGAATTAGAGGGATCTGTACTTTGTTATACAAAATGTGAGGTGAGTTATGTTGAGGATTTTGTACTGGATCGAAAGAAAGTTGGGGGAAGCAAACAGTCAGTCAAAGCCTTCTCCAAGCTCTTTACAATCTCCAACATTGAAGGTTTGTGTTGACCTTCTGCTCTTACACAAGCAACTCCTACCCATCCTACACTTGCCACTCCCTCTATTTCGAAAGGGGTTGGTGCTGGGGCTCGGCTGTCCAATACTCTATGAATTTCATTATTCTCGATATATGGAACCGTAAAATCAACCACATTCCTTGGTGCATCATTGTGGTGGATTGCCTTGAGTCCTGTTAATAATTCCAGCAATACTATACCGAAACTGTAAACATCACTCTTATTGGTCAGTTGTTGAAACTTGTAGTACTCAGGGTCCATGTATCCGACTGTGCCGGCTACTTGCAGCGAGAGGTAAGACTCCTCATCCTCCGGACCAATCCATGATAATCCGAAATCAGATACCTTTGTTGTCCAAGTTGCATCAAAAAGAATGTTGGAGGTTTTTATGTCACGGTGTATGATAGGTGGTACCGCGTATTCGTGCAAGTATTCGATCCCTCTGGCAGCATCTAATGCAATCCTAAGTCGTGTAGCCCATGACATGAAGGGTGAAGACTGGAGCTTGTGGAGATGGTCATGGAGTGTGCCATTCCTCATGTACTCGTATACCAATACACGCTTATCTGATGTTTCAAAAAATCCAGTAGTCGGACAAGGTTTTTGTGGTGAAGGCGAGACAAATACTACATCTCATTAACGAAAGCATTGCCTTTATCTTCTTGACGCACGGTACCGACAGCATACGATGAAGTGCTCGTCATCGTTTCAGCATGCTTGATGGCCACTTCACGCCTATCGTCCATCGTTGCCCAGTAGACAGAACCGAAGCTACCGGTCCCAATTTTATGATCCTTAGAGAAATTGTTAGTGGCTTGAATCAGGACTTCTAAAGAAAATTCCTCCAACCCACCTGTATTTGCCAAGCTTGTCAATTGGCTCGGACGCTTCTCCAGAACTGCTTGTGCTAACGAGGCTTGGGGTTGATTGGAAACGCGATTAGTCAGACTTAGGGACACGGTTTCCTCCAGGTGACCTAAATCATGAACACGACAACCTCTACCTTTGCAATATCTAAAGACAAATAAACCGATGACTAGCAACAAAGATAAGGATCCTACACAACCAACAACTAGGAAAGTTATCATTCTTCAATTCCAATCATTGCTTGTGGATCTGTTTTGAGGTTGCGGCGAGGGAGCTGATAGTAGGGACGGGTCAATTGACACACAAGCTTGGCATATAGATCCACCATTACTGAAAAATAAGCCTGATCCGGACACTGAACCATATGGACATGTATTTCTACATGGCCCTGGTAAAACTTGAGAGAAAACCATAGAGGTGGAGTTAAACCTTACGTCACCCCAACAAAACAAGGAAAAATCTAACGTTGAAACTCCACAAAAAACATTTCTCTTTGCTTTGATTGTAATAAAGCTAAGCCTTTCTAGTTCCTGTGGCAGACTGAAGTTATTTTGGCCCCAACAGACTATAGTTCTATTAGTCCTTAATGCACAGCTCCGGTTCAGTCCCAAAGTCAGTGCGTTGAATTTTCCGCAAGGCGTATTCCCCTAACACTGTAAATCATTACCTCTACTGATGGCACAAGCATGCCTAAAGCCCGCAGCAATCACCTAATAATTCCCTTTAGGCTCTTTGCCATTGACACCAGCACCGTTTCCACGGAAGCTAATTTTTCCATCTTCCGATAATCCACATACAAATCCTTCGCCAATAGCGATTTCAGAGAAGTTTTGATCCTCGGTTGGGTTGAATTCGGGCCACTGCCAACAGTCAAGAGCATTAGTCGCATTAAGACCACAAATGTGAGAGTTTCCAGCATCGAGTTGGTTGAGAGCTGGACCCCTGTAAATCCTTTTGAACTCCATAGTAGTGCCATTGTTGAAGAATCTCCAACAATGCATGACTGAAACATGGGATGAGGAAAACGAAGGTCTAAAACCACATAAAAACCTATCCCTAGAGACAATCCCAGTGAAGGAATCATTAGGATAGAAAGGGGTTTGAATCCCAGGACTTGGAAAGCTGGAACAATTTAGGGAGGATCGATTGAGTTCAGGAGAAGGTACTAAAGCACACACTAATGTGAGGTTAGAAGTTTCAGATATAGAGACTGTGGAGAAGAAAAAATTGAAAGAAATAAAACAAAGAAAGGAAGAAATCAAGAAAGAAAAGAGGTGGGGTTTGCAGAAAAAACAACCCATTGAACTTGTTTTGACACGTAATTTGATGGGGAGAGGGAGAAAGATTATATATTTGGCAATTAAAGAATGCCAACATTGTTAGAGTAATGGAGCATGAGGGAAATTACACGCGGTTTACAGAGTTTGATGGAATTTCAAGTGTGGAACTGAGACCCAGTCTTGTGAAAATGTAATACTTTATTTCAAGGATTTTTCAAAAGAAGCAAGCATTGTGGTCTGGTCAACATTTGACGCCCATAGACACCCTCCAACTACAACAACTCCAACCAATTTGGCTTCACACCTTCATATCAAAACTCTTGCGTATATATAACCTGGTTAGGCTATTCAAGTCGAGTAAAGCTTTGCACATCTTTATAAATTTGAATCCTTTCACAAATTATTTAAATTTAATTTTGGAAGGATACTTACATGAGTTTTTCTATATAAATTTCTTGTTTAGCAGAGTTGGTAGTTAAATTATATATGCGTTTGACTAATTGTTCTAACATAATTTAATATTTCTACATGTAAGAGATGAATGTTAATTAGTGATTTAACGTAGACTTGATAATTATATATCATTTGACAGAATGAGCCTCCTACTTTTTTTTTTATTTAAAAGCTAGCCCTTCTTTTCTTAATATTTTTTATGCTCACTCGTTTTTGTTCATTGTTAAACCGTTTCAATTTTCAACCACGTTCAGTAGGACATTAGGTTGCGCTTTGGATTGAATAATTTATTTCAATATTTTCCATTATTCAAATTTCAACTAATTTGGTTGAAATAGAAACATTCCAAAAATTATGGGGTGTTTTACCCAATTAATTTTAAAATTAAATATTTACAAGAATGACCTAATTTTAAAAACAATGACAGGAATCATCTGAATGAACAGTGGCTAGAATTGTGCTGGCTGACACCCATGTTAGGTATTTTTTTTTTAAATATCCCATGTTTCTAGTGGTTGGCATCTAGTAAAAAATTAATTTTTTCTATATTTTTTGGTGACGGCACTGTGGTGGCTGGCACCCATGTCAGTAAAATTTTGTTTTTTTTTATCCTGTGTTTCTAATGGCTGGCACCCTAGTAAAAATATAAATTTTTTTTTTGTGCCGGCTTTCCATTTGTCTGCACCCGTGTTTGAAAAAAAATGATTTTTTTAGGTATCAACTATCTTGTTGTCGTGCACTCCCACACAAAAGATGGAATGCGTGGGTCTCTGGGCATCATCGTTCCACCAGGGTAGATATTAAATCCGACCTTAAGTCAAACATTTGAATGAATGTCGTTGTGCCAAACCTACGGCATCCAAGTATGGTATAATCCTATTGTCAGGAAAATATATCGGAGTACGGAGTTGAGGCCTTAAGATCTGATAGTCATCCTGTATATATGATAAAACCGATATTTATTAATTTTTTCAAATTTAATTTTCACTAACTAATAAATGATTATTTTTTAAAGAGTCCAACTTCAAAAACATTTTTAAAAAAAAATTATATGGTTTTATTTAAAACTGACTCAGGCTACATTTATAGGCTCCTTTATCATAAGTGTTGTGTGGTTGGTAGCACAGATAAGTGAACCCATTGCAATTTCTGCATAAATATCAATTAAATTATCAATTTCCATACAAAATAACAACAAATAATTGAACAAATCATTCAAATTAACAACATGCTAAATTACCTTAAAATTTTAATCTTAATACAAAAAAATGAGCAAAAAAAAAAAAAAACCTCCAGTGAGTGCTGTTTGGCCGGCTGATGGAATGTGGTGGTGGATGGGTGGGGGAAGGGGACCATTGAGACATATAGTGGGGAAGAAAGAAGAAGAAGAAAAAGAGAAAGAAAAAAAAAAGAAGTCTAGATAAAAAGTAGTCGTGTAACCATTGGGTCACATCAGCATTAAGTGGCAGGCCAGTGCCAGACAGCAGATCGTCGGCACCGGCCTGCCACCTGATGCCGATGTGACCCGACGATCACGCGGCTCATGTTCATTCAAATCTTTTTTTTTTCATTTTAAAAAAAAATATAACACTAACAAAACTTTTGTATTCAATTAATAGATTTGTTTAGCATTATTTAATACATTTTCTCGTTACTTGAATATTTGTTTAGTATTATATTTCGTATTTATAAAAAATAACAAAATTTGGTATAATATTAGTTTTTTAACTTTTTCTATATTTTTAAAAAACATTATATCATGACTTCATTTATTATTCTTGATTTTATATCGGTTTGGTTGCGGATAAAATTTACGAACTTATGAACAATAATTTTTTTTCTAACTTAAAAATAACTCCTTTCGTTTTTATCTTGCTATTATTTACATTAAAATTTACTCAACAATTTATTAACCTGTACTATTGTCGATTTTTTTACAAAATTTACCTAACTAATTTCATAATTTATGAAAATTCTCCAGGTCCAATAATACTAACTAATTTTGGATTAATCAAACTACATAGTTTGCTAATGTATTTTGAAAAGTATTTTCTCCAGCAAATTCATCTTCTTCTCAAATCAGGTTTATCATTGCATTTAGTAAGATTAGGTTTGACTGCCCTCAATCAAATACATCGATGTTGCTTAATTTTATTATTAATTGCGCAAAAATCACAATGACTTCTCGCATCCGAGCTTCAGACCAAACAATACTGAGCCGAGCTTCAAATGACTCCATCGAGAATCTCATGCCCCAAGTTCGGGGTTTTCGCGATACTTAAGGTTCGGTCCGCGAAGATTGTCACCTACTTGTGTAAATTGTAACTGACACTTTCGTTCTTTAACAACATAACCTTTGTAGTTCTCGTGACAGTATATAATTCAACCCCGCTAGCGCATTACTACCAATACATAATATAAATCTCCAGTTGATGGTATACTCCCCAAACAGAAAAAAACATTCTTTTTCAATCTCTCGCCCCATTTTTTTCTCTTTAGCAGTACAATCTCAATTATTTTTTTCTCACTCCTCGTTTTATCAAAACCCAAAGTGCATCCATGGCTGGTTATATAGTCTATTGGTGCCGACAAAGAAAAAGTCGGCACAAAAAAATTATTTAATTTTTTATTTCTTAAGGTATCTATTGGAGCGAGCCCAATAACTAATCCTCAGCATTCTGTAGGCCCATTAAAGGGTAGGTGCTAGCCATGAGTTTTAAAGCTGCTCCATAAAAAAACAAATTTTTTACTGGGGTGCTGACCACTAGAAACATGGAATCAAAAACAAATTACCTAACATGGGTATCGACCGACCACCATGGTGTCGACACAAAAAAAATATCGAAAAATTAATTTTATTTTTGGCAGTGCTGACGTTTGAATCGGAGAATACCTGTCTTTTACAAAATACAAAAGAAAAAAAATACATGTAGGTGTCGGCCATTACAATGCCAACAGCAATTTTGTTTTTTAAAACCCCTGTGCAATCAACAGGTAATGATGGAGGATGATTGGCGTAGTGCTGATTATTGAAGTATCGATATCGTCCTATACAGTTCATTTTAAGTTATTTCTGTTATTGTTTTTGAAATTGAATCATTCATATATATATATAAATTGAGTTAGTTGGGTAAATAGCCCCAAATGTGGCTAAGAGTACTTTAATAAGACTACCTGCTACAGATTCCTCATTTTTGTTTTCTTTAGACACTAGAAATGTAATTACAACTCTATAACTAAAATCAACTCATAAAAATATATTCCAATAAAATCCGTAAATAAAAGCAGCACATATAATAAAATTTAAATATAATATTTCAAAGTAATCATACATATAATAAAATCCTAAATATTATATTTAAAAATTAGTTAATCTCATTCAATATTTATAAATATATTTATATATTTAAAAATAATGATAAATTTGAAATTAAATAAGTAATCATACTTACTAATACCAATAAAAAATAGGATATTCAAATTTAGACAGATTGTTAAAAGGTAATGAGAGAAATTAGTAATTCAAACTTATTGTTTTATTTTTTTATGCAATTGTTATTCAAACTCAAATGAAATTTGAAAATATAAACTACAATTTTAACAAAAAAATAAAATTCACCAATCAACCATTCATGAAAAGAAAATGGATTAAATTATAAATTAAGATTTAATCCTGGATTCTATAACTTTTCTCTCTTTCATTTCTAAATATTTTTTATTCATATTAGTTTAAAAACTTAATAACTTTTAAATTAATTTTAAATATAATAAAAGATTGTGTTTATTCTTTTAATTTTATGTTGATAATCATCTATGTCTGTCTATTGACACGATTTTTGTCTTGTTTTTTGTTTCTTCTTGACGTTTGCCTTCCTTAGTGGTGGGGACGTTCGGCTGTCAACCAGATTCTATTAGTATGGAGAATGCTTTGGCCAGTTTGCAGTTGGCCAATGACGAGGAGATTTGGATACAGGAGATAGACGCAACGACAGATCAGTCCTTTCATCTTTGTCCGGTGGGTCGCTGCTTGACGGAGAGTGTAGTTCATTTTCCTTCCCTGCGCAATACCTTGGCAGACCTATGGCACCCCATAACGGGTATTTGCATATCAGATTTGGGTGAAAAACGTTATCTTTTTAAATTCTTCCACGAGGTTGACTTACAGAGAGTTATTGGGGGGCTCCCTGGTTTTTCAATAATCACTTGCTCTTGATCCATAGATTGTAAGATGGGGAATTTCCTTCTTCAGTTTCGTTAAACTTTACTGCTTTTTGGGTTCAAGTACATGATCTTCCTCCAGGTTTGATGTCTGAATATATGGCTAAATAGCTAGGTGATTTCATTGGACAATTCCTTGAGTATGATACGTCCTTTTCATCAATGGGTATAAAAAATTATATGCGTATTCGAGTTTGTCTGGATGTGCTGATCCCGTTAAAAAGGAAAAAGAAGATACTACTTGGTTCTAACCGAGTTGTTCATGCTAGATTCCGTTACGAAAAACTATTGGATCCTGCTAGTATCAATTTCGGTTGGGATATTTCCCTTAGGGCGGAGAATCGTCGCCGAAGTTCAACAACCAGTAAGTGGCTTCGAGAAGCCGATGGTTTGGTGTGTAGTGATTCGGTTTTGGCAAGCAATCAACAAGGAGAAAATTTAGGAGGAAATAGAGATTTTATGAATAAAGAGAGGCGTGATTTGAGTTTGGCTAATTTTTTCCTAATTCTTCTCATTTAAATTTAAATCAAATGAGAATGTTTAAGGAAACTAATACCTGGAACTAAAGAGTTAGGTGAGCCTTATGGGGCCGATGATGATTGTAGGCCTATGGTTTTGGGTATGGAGGATGAGAATGATCCAATTCACCCTATTGATAGGAAGAAACGTCAGCGTGTGCTGCCTATCAGTGGTAACATCCTTAACACTGCTTTGATAAAGGATAATAACGAGTTAACGGCTAGCTCTGCAGAGCAGAGCAGCCGAATGCAATGAAAATCATTAGCTGGAATGTCCGTGGGTTGGGGAGGTCACAGACTGTCAAAAAGCTCAAAAACAAATTGAGAGCCATCAATCCCCAAATTTTGTTTCTCATTGAAACAAAACTTAAGGCGAAGGATATGGAAATGGTTAGAAGGAAGCTAGGGTTTTCTTGTGGAATAGATGTTGATGCTGATGGGTCTAAAGGTGGTTTATCTCTGGGATGGAATGGTAACTTTTTGATTTCACTCAGAAGCTATTCCCCTTTTCATATTGATGCTGATGTTAATGACTGTGATAATGGAGTCAAGTGGAGGCTCACAGGATTTTATGGCAATCCTATTGAGCGTTTAAGATCAATGTCGTGGGATCTACTTCGTCACCTTCATAATTCAAATTGTGGTCCTTTGCTTGTGTTGGGCGATTTTAATGAAATCATTAGTTCATGTGAGAGAAAAAGAGGACATTTTAGATCAGACAACCAGATGGCAAAGTTTAGGGATGCATTGGAGGATTGTGGATTAATCGATATGGGATTCAGTGGCAGATGGTACACATGGGAGAGATGAAGGTTTCAAGAAATAAATATTCGTGAAAAATTAGACAGAGGGGTTGCTAATGGTGAATGGATGGATCTTTTTCGTACATACTCGGTTAAACACTTGGTTCATTTGACTTCGGATCATTGTCTGATTCTAGTAGATACGATAGACACGATTTATGGTGGGTAGAAATGTCGAGGTCACCATTTCTTGTTTGAACCTAGTTGGTGTTTAGACCAATCTTTTGGTGAGGTCGTCAAGCAAGCATGGTCTGGGTTTAATAATAATGCGGTTGATAAGTTAGCCAAAGCTGGTCAATTCTTCAGATCATGGAGTCAAACACATTCTCGAAAGCAAAAAAGATAACGTGCGAGGATGGAGGAGTATCTGTCTTATCTTTATGAGCAAGATCCCACTGATAAACACTTGGAAGAAATCATGGAGGTGCAGCTAGACCTTAATTTAGAGGCTGATAAGGAGGAAATTTTTTGGGAGCAGCGTGCAAGGGTTAACTGGCTGAAACATGGTGACAGGAACACTAGCTTCTTTCATCGTTCAGCTATTTCTCGTCATAAACGCAACCGAATTGTGGGTATTGAAGATAAGGAGGGAAGATGGGTTACTCAACCGGATGAGATGCTAAATGTTGTGGTGAGTTACTTTGGCGAGCTCTTTACTGCTTCGAATTCTACTGGTGTGTATCGTTTGTTGGATCTTGTTGAGAAAAGGATTACTAAGGATATGAATAATGAATTGTTAAGGCCTTTTTTGGAGGAAGAAATTTGACAAGTTGTTAAATCAATGGCTCCGATCAAGGCTCCGGGTATTGATGGTTTCCCAGCTTTATTCTTTCAAAAATATTGGGATATTATTGGGAGTGATATCTCTCAGTATTGTTTGGCAGTCTTAAAAGGGGAGATTGAGATGGATGAGATTAACAAAACCCATATTGTGTTAATCCCAAAAGTCGATAGACCCAAAAATCTCTCTCAATTTCGACCGATAAGCTTGTGTAATGTGATTTACAAAATCATCGCGAAAGTTGTGGTGAATCGGATGAGTCATATTTTAGGGCATTGTGTTGATGAAGCTCAAGGAGCTTTCATAGCAGGGAGACAAATCTCTGATAATACCTTAATAGCTTATGAGATTCTACATTCTCTTAAGTCTAGGAAGAAATGCAAGCAAGTGAACTTTGCGCTAAAGCTCGATATGAGTAAGGCGTATGACCGTGTCGAATGGGATTTTTTGGCTAGGATGTTGACTAGTTTGGGATTCTATCAAGAATGGATTATCCTCATAATGAGATATGTTTGTTCTGTGTCTTATACGGTGGGTGTCAATGAAGGTATTAGTGAGGGTTTTATTCTATCCCGTGGGCTGCGTCAAGGTGATCCCCTCAGCCCGTTTCTTTTTTTGATATGTGCTGAAGGTCTTTCAACTTTGCTTAATGAGGCAAAAAAAAAATAGGCTAATGGTTGGTGCCCCGATAGGCAGAAAACGATTTTCGATCAACCATCTCCTCTTTGCTGATGATTGCATTTTATTTGGTGATGCTTCGGAAAATGGGGCCTATGCTGTCCGTAGTATACTCGAGGAGTATGAAAATGCCTCGGGCCAACAGGTTAATTTTGAGAAATCTCTGATCTACTTCGGTGCGAGTGTGGATCAACAAGTGAGGGATCAAATTACTAATATTTTATGGGTTCGCGTAGCTACCAACCCGGAAAAATATTTGGGCCTACCGATGATGGTTGGAAGAAGGAAACATTGGGCGTTCGCTAACTTTATCGATAGATTTAGTAAGCGAATTGGCAGTTGGAATTTTCGTTTCCTCTCGATGGGTGGTAAGGAAGTTTTTGTCAAAGCTATCCTACAAGCTATTCCTATCTATGTTATGCAGTGTTTTGAGCTTCCAAAGTTGTTATGCAATGCACTAGAGAATATTACGAATAAATATTGGTGGGCTAATGGTAAAACAGGTAAAGGTATTCATTGGTGTTCTTGGAAGGACCTTTGCTACCCCAAAATTGCTGGAAGGTTGGGTTATCGTGATCTCTCTTTTTTTAATAAAGCATGGTTAGCTAAACAAGCCTGGCGTTTATTCGCTTAACCTGACTGTCTGTTGGCAAAGGTCCTTAAAGCTCGCTACTTTTCTTTTACCAATTTTTTATCGGCTAGAATTGGATCTTACCCTTCATTTACCTGGAGGAGCATTTCTGGTGCTCGTGAGCTGGTAGCTGATGGCCTACTCTGGCGGATTGGTAATTGGAGGAAGCTGAACATTTGGAATGACCCTTGGCTGCCTGGACCTGGTAACAATCGGTTGTTAGTACAAAACATGAGTATCCAGTGGACTACAGTAAACTAATTAATCGATGAATCCTCTTTTACCTGGAAGGACGATGTCATTCGCAAGCTCGTCGATCTTGACCAAGCAATACGTATCCTCAGTATCCCCTTGGCAAGGCCTGATGCAGAGGATGTTTTGGTTTGGCGGTATGACAATACGGGGATTTATACAGTAAAAAGTAGTTATAGGGTGCTTATCGCTAGACGACCACAGCTCACCAGTAACAACATGGAAGACGATGGCAAGTACAAAAGTTTCTACAAACAAATCTGGGAGCTACAATTACCCTCTAAAATCAAGATACATTTGTGGAGACTAATTAGAAACTATGTTCCCCATTTATGTAACCTTAAAAAGCGAAAGCTAACACTGGAGGTTGTTTGTCCTTTGTGCAAGGCAGCTCCGGAAGATTCTGATCACCTCTTATGGTCTTGCGAGGTACTGCGACGATTATGGAAGCTACTGGACCTTCATGCTGATTTGGAGAGTAGTACCTCAGATGGAAAAAACCAATTGGTTAGTATGTTTATTACTATGACAAATGAGAAAAGAAAGATGTTGTCAATTTCTTTCTGGGCTATCTGGTTTATGCGCAATAAATTAGTACACGAAGGGAGAAAGTTTTCTATACAGGAAATTCTGTGCTTTATCCAGAGTTATGTTCATGAACTAAAGACGAGCTGTACGCCTGTTTATACTCCTTTTTCTACAAAAGCAGTTTTTTGGAGGCCACCACCAGGGGATATTATCAAATTAAATTTTGATGCATCTTTTGATAGAGTATCTAAGTCAACTATTACAACAGTGGTTGCCCGTAATGATAAAGGGTTAGTTATGTGTGCTTGTGTTTACTAGTATACAGAAGTTGCTGACGCTTTTGTGGCGGAAGCCAGAGCCTGTGAGAGGGCGGTTCTCTTCACGATTGACATGGGCTTCCAGAGGATAATTTTGGAGGGGGACTCATTAGCAGTCATAAAGAAGCTTCGCTCTGCGAAAAATGACAGATCGGTGATCCGTTCTATTATACAGAATATTTGCATGATGGCTAACTTTATAGAAGAAGTTTCCTACAATTTTTCTCCAAGAAGTGGGAACCAGGTAGTGCATACCTTGGCGGTGGAGGGATATCGTTGGCCCTTACCTTGTTGTTGGGTTGAGGAGGTCCCTGATTGTGTCAATAACATTGTGGTGGAGGATTGGGAAGTTTGGATCCGGGCGCAAGAATGACTGATGCGTCTGTTCTTATTCTTTGAAGGCTGGAGAAGGTTCTTAGAATCTCCACAAGTTACAGATTCTTCAAAGTTGTTTTCTTCTGGAAGGCGAGCATGGTTTAGATGATCTTTGGAAGATGTTGCTGAGTTTCATTTGAGATGTTTGCAGGGAGTAATCTGGTTTTCTGGTTGTTTTGATTCTGTTGGTTTTGTTTCTTTTCCGCGTGCTAGTTTGATGGTTTTGGTTTGCTGTTTTTCTGTCCTTTCAGTTTCTCATGCGTCTGTTTGTTTACTTTATTTATTTTTCCCCGTTTTGTATGCCAGATGTTACCCACTATCATTAATGAAACTTGGCGTTTTGACAAAAAAAAAACTTAATAACTTTTCTCAATTAATAACATAAATATCTAATTATCACTTGATTTTTTTAATTTATAATTTTAATATACATTCTTTTTTGTACTTTCTTAGATTTTATATAAAATTTTAAAAATTTTAAAATGGTAACATGACATGAATCTCACGACATCACACCGTAATAAAAATCCAACTTGAAGAGTTAAATTCACAAAAATTGTCAAATTCACCTTTACCCAAAAAATAATAATAACAAGCTTGCATCAGATTTTAAGAAAAATGGTTTCCACTTCCAGAAACCCCATCAAGGGAGGCAAAGCTTTAAGCCTTTAACTGCTTCAACAACTACAACCTGATTAATTCTCAATACAAGAGTTTTTTATATATTTATCCAATTTTAACCCATCAGAGTAACCCTTGATAGATGTCTGTACAAACATTATATATATATATATAAACAACTAGAGAAAACTGTTACCAGCTTTGTCCGATTTGATATCTGCAGAAATGGAAGTGCAAGGTTCAGCATCCATGAGCATATTAACCACTTCCCTCATTGTAGGGCGCAAATTGGGAAGCTTGGCTGCGCAGAGGATGCCAATCTTCAACACCTTAATCATGTCATCTTGAACAGTTTCAACGGCCACCCGATCGTCTAGAACCTTGACGACACTTTCACCATCACCGAGATGAGTTAAAACCCAATAAATTATATCTTTCCCTTCACCGTACTCCTCTTCAATTGATGCTTTACCAGTAACTAATTCTAATAGTACCACTCCGAAACTATACACATCACTCTTTTCTGTGACTTTTAGAGTATACGCCAGCTCTGCCAATGAAAATCATACAGTTTAACATTAGATACACACACGTATATAGCAGAAATATGTGAACTATGTCTATGCAAACTCAGAATATTGCTAAAAAGAGAGGTGTTTTGAAACTCACCAGGAGCAATATAACCATGGGTGCCAGCAAAACTGCTGTACTCAGATCCCTCGAGAGATTTTTCAGCAATCTTTGCAACACCAAAATCAGCAATTTTTGGCTCATAGTCATCGTCAAGTAAAATGTTGCATGATTTTATATCCCTATGAATGACAGGAGGGGAACAATCATGATGCAGATAAGAGATTCCTTTAGCAGCTCCTAACGCAATTTTGTATCTTTGGTACCAGTTCAATTCTGGCTTTCCAGCTTTGTTCTCACGTCTAAGTGCTTGAAACAGATTCCCGTTCGACATGTATTCGAATACCAAATAGTTCAATCCTCCTTTCATTAAGCAAGCATAGAGTTTAAGTATGTTTCTATGCCTTATTTGCCCCAAAATGTCCATTTCTGCTGCCAAAACCTTCATTCCATTCCCCTTCCAGAGTTGTTTTACAGCTACCACATTACCCTTTTCCTTCAAATCCAGCCGATAAACTCGTCCGGTACCGCCACTCCCGATCAGATTTTCTTCCTCCAGCTTACATATTTCATCTGGATCAATGTCCATGTGGTGAAAAGATGCAAGTTTCCATTTTGAATTCACTCCCTTCTCACCTTCCAAATCGTTTTCGACATCAGATTCACCAAGCTTGAAGTTCTTGTAACTCACAAGCAGCAGGCCAGCTAAAACAAGCAGCAAAGTTACTGCCATGATAATGAAAACAACCAATTTACCCCCCAACACCCTCTTTTTCCCTTGCCCTTCCTTGCAGACATTTAACAAAGTATCCTTCACAAGCGTTTTTGAATATTGGTCAATGCAAAGTCCATTCCCGACAAATGCTTCGTCTCCACCTATAGTCAAAAGATCAGAAGGAACATTTCCAGACAACTGGTTCCGAGATAAATCAATGGAACTTAGCCTCAAATTTTCTAGATTCTTTGGAATTGGACCTGTAAGTTGGTTTCCAGAAAGATTCAAAGAATTCAAAGAGCTCATCAATGAAACTGTTGATGGGATATTACCACTGAAACCATTATCAGCAAGATTCAAGTCCACCAGCCTAAAACAGTCGCTTATTTCCACTGGTATCAATCCAGTCAGTGAATTTTGCTCAAGATGCAAGGAAGATAACTGCTTCAAAGCACCAATTTCAGCAGGTAGATTGCCACAAAAGCTATTATTATTCAAAAGAAGCCTCTCTAGGTTTGCCAACTTGCCAAGTACTGATGGGACATTACCTGAAAACCTATTGTTCTTCAAAACCAACTGATTTAAGCTAATGGAAAATACAATCATGGGGGATATCTCTCCCTCAAAGTCATTATCACCAAAATCAATCATGGTTGCATGTGGAAGTGCCCAAACTCCATCAGGAATTTTCCCAGAAAGATGATTCTTATTGATCCTCAACCTTTCCAGTGATTTGCAATCGACATACGAATCAGGAAACTCTCCTGAAAAGTTGTTGTCAAGAGCCAATAACAGCCTTAGTTTCCTGTTTTCACACAAGAACCTGGGAAATTCACCTGAAAATTGATTCTCCGATATGTCAATGCTGTCCAGCGGTGAGAATCGACCAAAATTTGCAGGAAATACCCCGGAAAAATTGTTTCTATAAACAGAGAAGCCTATAAGATTACGCATATCACCAAAACCTGCAGGGATTTCTCCAGAAAAGTTGTTATTATAACATTGAAAGACCACCAAATTCTTCAGATTTCCCATCTTTTCCGGCAATCTCCCGTGCATCTGATTCGACGAGATGTCGATTTCCCGCAACAGAGAAAGATCAGCAATCCCTGGTGGCAACTCGCCAGTAAAGTTGTTGAAAAATAACTCAATCTTGGTAAGGTTCTTCAATTTGGAAATCAAACTCGGAAAATCCCCAGAAATCTTGTTCCTTGAAATATCCAACGTCTGTAAAGCATTCAACTCAAAAATGGACTCTGGAATCTGTCCTCTAAGATTGGACCTAGCAAGAAATAGCCAAGTCAAGTTCTTCAAGTTCCCAATACTCTCTGGAATTTCACCTTCATCGTAATGGTTACTCGCTAAACCAAGATAAACCAGACCCGTTAAGTTCCCGACCCAATTTGGGAACCTGCCTGAAAAGAAGTTAACCGATAAATCAAGAACCTTCAAGTTTTGAAGCCCAGAAAGATCTGGTATGGTTCCAATCATTCCATTCCAGGAAAGATTCAAAACCCTGAGATTGGAACAATGGTTTAGCTGAGGAGGAAGCTTCCCAGAAATTAAATTTTGAGGCAAATAAATGGTTTTAAGATTTCCAAGTGTTGAAATGGAAGGTGAAATTTCGCCAGACAGGGATTTGTTCGCAAGTGAAATCTCGGTCACATTGCCTGAAACCGGATCGCAGATAACTCCGAAGAATTCGCATGGAGATTCCGATTCTTTCCAGGAATCCAACACGTTCAAAGGGTCTTTCAGCATGTTTTTGAAGTCGAGAAGAGCTTGGGTTTCAATGGTGAGTGACAAAGAAGGCGGGAAAACAACTAAAAACAATATTGAAACAAGGTAAAGAGATCGAAGGGAGAAGAAAAGTGGGTGTTGAGCCATTGTTGAATTCTTGATGATAAATTAATAATACCAAGCCCAGGATCTTAAAAGCATCTTGAAAAATTAGAATTTGGAAGCTGAATTATTGACATATGCCGATAATTCCAATACCGTCCTGGGCAAGTGGCAAAAGCTGAGAGAGAAAGACATACAATTACATGAACAAAAATACTGAATAATTATTTTATTCAATCAAACATTAATACAAAAAAACAATCTGAGTGAAGTAGGTTCAAATTTTGCTGATAAAGAGAGAGAGAGAAACGGATGTGACGTTGAGACGTCAATTTTGTTTGTAGCTGTGGATTACTATCGGTATCCATAAATTAATTATTAATAATTATTATTATTACAGTAAAGAATATTAGAGACTTAAGCAGGCTTTGAAGTTACTCATTATTACACATATTCTTTTGTTAGAATGGATTTTCATTTGTTCACTAAGTAAAGCAAAGAAATGATTAAAAAAAAGAGGATTCTTGAATAGCAATATCAAAAAGATTAGTTGAAATATATTAAAAAGCAGCCCTTTTTTTAAGGTCGGAATGTCTGGAATGTTGAGACTCAAATCTAACTTTTAGGTCCTTTAGAGCTATTATTCAATGGATTAAAGCACTAATCATAAACAAAACTTTATCAAGGCAAAATATGAAGAAAATAATCCATAACAACCAGTCTTTTTCATCTTCAAACATAAGAATAAATTGGGGTAACGTACCGATTGAAAATTCAGGGTGAAATCCAAAATTTCTCGTTTCGTTGTTTGGCCACTGAGAATGTTGAGCTTAGCTCCCCAAGAAAATAACCCAGTTTTCCAGAAAAAAAAGGCTGGTCTTTTAAGTTTGACTTTCTAAAAGCGTTACTTTTTCTCGAAAATGGCACTTCTTTTTCCTTTTTTGACACTGTCACTGAAACTCAGTTTTTCCCTAAGAAACTGAGAATAAATTAGAGTAAAAAGGGAAATAATAATAGTAAATAAAAACCCAGTGGAATGATAATAGTTTGAGGGTGAATAAACAGACAAAATGCTTCGAGAAGAAGATTGGGTTAGTGGGGCAGAAAGGCAAACATCAGTCATCGTATCGATGATGCGTGCATGATTTGAGATTTAGATTTCGGAAATGGTGTAGGTGGAAGCCCCTCTAAAACATAAGATTTAATAATAGAAATGTTATTTATATATATGATGCAGCCCAAACAAATTTAACTCCAAGTAGTCGCTTGGATTTTACTTCTTGTGCTAAGTAAAAGATGAAATTTTCTTTTGGAAATTTTAGTGACCAGAACTCAGTTAGAAGAAGAAAGATCCTTAGGATTAATGGAAGAATGTGAAGTTTCTTGGATGCGTGACAAAGGGCTTCAAGCTGAAATTTTTAATTAAGAAAATAATTTATAAAATTGAAATAAAACAACAATATCTGAAAAGGGATAGAATATAGGATTGCGGAACGGTAACGTGTGAATGATAGTTGATCAAGTCTCATTTGACACCGAAAACACCAACAAACAACTTTAATGCTCCTTAATTAACTCCCCCTAAGTAAATTATTATGGCAAATTAAAGTATTAAGAATCCCACCGCCAATTTGTATTGGAATTACTATAAGAAAAAATATTACAAAATAGTTACGATAAATTATTTTATAAACTTTTCTCATCACATTATTTATATTCCTTTCAATTAGTTAATAATATTTTAATATTTTTTACACACCATTGACATATAATTTGGGTAATTTTTTTACCTCGAACTCAAACTCAAATTCCAAACCTTGAATTCGAACTCAAATCTAATCTAAACTTTGAACCTATTCATTGTTTAGGATTTAAGGTTTGGGATTTGAGTTTCGATATTCAGGGTAATAAAATTACTAAAATTATGTATCAATGACATGGAAAAAATAGTTAATATCGTTAAATAATTGAAAAAGGACAATGGATGGTGTGGTGGAGAGGGCCCACAAAGTAATTTCTCCAATATTACTTCTTGATGGGTGTTGAATCCACCAAAAAGAAAAAAAATTCTTACACCTAATCAGTAAATATAAGGAGTAAGGACAATTCCACAAAGACTAGATATCTAAAATTATTTTAATTGACTACACGCTTGGCTTTGGCTTCAAACTAATCCTTGATAACAAGTCCTTCACTTGAACCAATAAATTAGTTATAGTGATCGATAAAGCCTCAGACCACCAACCCTCTGATAGCCTTGCGAACTAGAAGGGCTTAACTCGAATCAACAACCTCAACCATGTGGATCATATAGATCTGATTGCCATTTTTCTTAATGAATCTAACCAACAACTTAATTGGACATGCCAATGTGTTTTTTAATAAATTAAATATAACAAATGATTGATTTGGTATTTCTAATTGTACATCTATCAACGCCAAATTAAATATAATTTTATGAGATGATGGTTTCTATTATGTTAACTGAAAAAATAAGGAAAACCAGAATGAATATTTTTAAGTGCGGCTTCTAATTTCATGGCTCTCCCTCAAATTGTCCATCCACTGGATTGGGGTTGAGCTATTCCCAAGATTAAGTATATTGGATGAAGATATTAAGAAAAGAAAATTAATAGGGCAAGGCGCAATAATGCACTGGTGAAACAGAATTGAAAACGAAAGAAAGGAAAAGTTGAATTGGAATTCAATTCTGATTTCCAAGTACAGAGGCGCACCCTTCCCCACGCATATAAGATATAAAATCTTAATTCTACTTACATTCAATAATTTAAAATAATATAATCCTACTCAAAATATTAAAAATATCATCTTTTTAAATAAATCCCAAAATAAAAATAAAAATATCTAAACTCTTGTACTGTTTATTATTATTTTTGTGTCCAACAATTATTTGAGGGCCCATATTTTTTTATTATTCTAGACTTTCTCCACTTTACTCCACACTTAATAAAAAATGAAATAATAAATTCAAAGTTAATGACATTTTATTAAAAAAGTATATCAAATAAGCATAATAAATATGTTAATTACTCACATTATCACTCTTAATAACCAATCATCCCAAACTTCAAAAAAAGCATGTCTAAAGAATGAACGTCTACAGCCTAAAAGAAACTCAATTCAATTCACCTATGCAATGTTCCATTAAAATAAGGTATAATCAACATCTTCCTTCAACTTTACAAAAAAAAAAAAAATTTATTTTAGTCAATCATTTTTCCCCCTTTTTTTTTAGTTTTTAAATTTATATCTTTTATCAAATAGTCCCAAAATTTAAAAAAAAGTTAAATATTTTTTAACTTTACTGATATACATGTAGATTGCTATATGGATGACACGTAAACATTTAACTAATTTTTTAAAATTTTAAAATTTTAAAAAAATAAAAAATGATATTTAAATTATTAAAAAAGTATAAAAGTATATTTTTTTAAAATATTTTTAAAATTTAAAAAAATTAAATGTTAATGTGTATGCCATATTAGTAAAGTTAATGTTTTCCATCCATTTTAATTAGATGATTTGATAAAGAAAAATACAAATTCAAAGACTAAAAAAGGCCAAAATTTTTAATGAATAGCTAAAATAAATTTATTCTTTTTTTGTAAGGTTAGAGGGCCAAAAACAATCCTTATGCCTTGGCTTAAATTTCCAAATTTTAATCCAAGTAAAACTCCTCAAAATTTTAAAAAACGAGTTAAATAAACTTATCTTGATAATACAAAAAATTAGTAAAATTTGTTAGAATTTGATCCTCATGTTTCATAAAAGTTGAGAAGTTAGATCAATTGTATTATACTATTAAACCTTGTCGTGAATTAATAATCTAAAAATTAACAGTTCAACAATTTATATGTAATAAATTAATAAAAATCAACTGTTGTAATTCATATGCTTACTAATGACTAGATTAAATTCTTAGTTTTCATAGCATATAAATAAGGAGACTAAATCCTCAAAATTAAAAATTAATAGTTCAACAATTTATATATAATAAATTAATAAAAATCAATCGTTGTAATTCATATCCTTATTAATGACTAAATTAAATTTTTCTCATAGAATAAAAACAATGAGACTAAATCCTCAAAGCCCTTTTTTATTAACTGTCAATATATAGATTTATAGCAATTTATTTTTTAATACCATTATTTAAATATATATATATATATATATGTAGCTAGTTTCATCCTCGATGCATAATTCATTGTATTTAATAATTAAAAAATATATTTTTCAAAAAGAAATAATTAAAATATAAATTTTGAATACGTTAAAAGTATTTATAAGTAAAATAAGTATTTTTTAAAAAAATAATAAGTAAAAAATAATATATCAAATTAAATTATTGTAAAAAAAGTTTGAAGAAATTTTCAATTATAAACGGAATTTTTAAATAAAAGGCTTAAAAAATGAAATTTAACTAAACCTTCTTTCCAATTTAAGAGAATGGATTCTAAATATAAAAAGAATTATTCATATTCATTCTTAAATTAAATGAAGTGTTATCAAGTGTGAAGCAAAAAAATAAAATAAAAATAGGGACAGAATTAAATTGTATATTTTTACGATAATAAAAATATAATTTTATCATTTTAATAGTTACTATCTTTATAATTTTTAAAGAATTAAATTAATTTTTTTATCATATTTGAGGAGTTAAAATGTAATTTCACTATTACTAATTTAAAATTTTATAAATTATAAAACAGTTAAAATTAAAAATTTTCATTTTAGAGAGCGAAATCCCTGCAAAGCCCAGCTCCGCCCCTAAATATTATATATTAATTAAAACATGGGTCCAATAATTATATATGGATAAATGCCAAGTAATAAACGTGTTCATTTATCATAATTCTATGTTGTCACATAATTTTTTTACGTGCCTTATTTTATATAATATATATGATATTATAATTAATTTAATAATTTTTAATTAAATAAACATAATGTAATAAATGTTATTTTTAATATATAAGTATTTTTATCAGAAAATAAATAATATTTAACCAGTCTTTAGAGAAGCACCGTGGCACAAAGAAAGATACCAAATCTATAAATTAAGAGTGAAAACTTTGGTTTGAAGCATTTGTTGTCCACCTCTGACTTTTGTCCACTCCTATTTCGACTTATATGAAATGGTGCAACAAATTTTAACCATAATCATAAATTACAAATAATTATTGGCGTTGGAATATGTATGGAAATGGAATCATGTGCATTTAATTATTATTACTACCTACGTGTTTTCTTGATTTCTTATATGAGTTAGTTGTGATTTCTTAAGAATTTTGTGTCTGTCCCTTTTTTCTTTTAAGGAATTTACGTGTATGTTTTTAACAAGTAAAAATTTAAATTTTAATATTTATACTATTTATTAAGTGTTTTATTATGTTGGAAACACTTTCAATTGGGTCACCATCTCGGTTAGTTGTAACACCTTGATACCCGACTCAATCGTCAAGTCCGGGCTACAAAGTGCCACATTTATTGTTGGAGCAACTACAATATTTAACATTCAATTCGACAATCAATATACATTAAATTACAAATAAAAAATATGTATTAAACTTTATATAGTCATTTTCGAGTTTTATACAAGCTTACGAAAGCTCGTTTGCTAACTCGAGGTTGATATGAACCAAAATGCAAAAAATACAAAGTTTCGAGTCAACATCGCGACGTGACTCTTTGTAAAGGCTCGTCGTGACCTCGAAGTAACAACATCACCGTGAGAATCCTGCACTGGTCCTCATCACGATGCCAGGAGTTCGTCGTTGCAACGTGATATTCTTTTACTACCAACTTTAACATGTTACAAGCTAAAAGAGACTTGGAATCACATATATATTCTCATACAAACACTTCATAATTTACCAATATTCTCAAGTGAAAATACACCAATTTATAAACTTCAAAATAACAACTAATCAGTCTAATTTCAACCATTCATATATCCAAAACCAATTCAAGATTCATTTAAGTGCATAACCATTAATCTTAGGCCTAAATCAACTATTTGAACACAACCAAAAACAAATTCAATCATTAGCAAAAGACCATATCATATACAACTTAAACATTTAAGACACTTGACCAAAAGTCCCTAGGTACATGCCACAAAACCAAAACATACAAACTTTGATGAGTAAAAAATGTCGGTTTGGATGCTGACTTCAATTATCGAGGCTTCAAGAGGTACCTAAACCTACACATTGAGAAAACAAACTGTAAGCTGAGCAATAGACTTAGTGATACATTTATAATTCAAGACATAAACATTAACAATGAGCTTTAGCACAAATCATGCATCTATGTACTCAAAATTTAACGAAAACATATACCAAACGATCAATTATAGTTCATTATCTCTCTCTCTCTCTCTCTCTATATATATATATATATATAAGAGCTTACCAACATGTTATTAACCAACTTATTTAACAATATTTATATATGTTCAATTTGAACTTGTTCACTAATTATCAATCATATAATACTTTAAAGAATTAAACACAAACATTTATATAACCATGCCATTCAATTCTAGAGTCTACCTACTCATCCATATTCGTCTCAGGCCCCATGCCTCATTTCAGCTAATTTGCAAGTTGGATTATGAACCTTTTCAAATTACAAACCATATTTGATTATTCCATTAATTTCATAACATTACCAATTTCATTTTTATCATTATAATCATACTTATCATTTATAACTCCTATTAACCTGACTCGGACGGATACTTAAATCTTCCAACCAACACACCAGACTGGCATCAAAGTGCATTATCATATAAGTCGAAATAAATGAACCTGGCACGTAAAGTGCATACTAGCACATGAAGCGCATCCTGGTGCTCAAACACATATTGGCACACGAAGTGCATCCTAGCGCGTAAGTGTATAAACCCATACACAATCCTATGGCATGCCAACTATATCCGACACAACCCAAACAACTAATAAGGTACCAATGTTTAATTTCATTTTACAATTCAATCCACGTTATATCTCATACCATTTGCATAATCACAATCTCATTTCATCATGAAATACATATATTTCATATTATAGAGCATATTTCATTTCAATTTCTATATCACATATCAAAATTTAAGCATTTCATGCCATTTTCCATTTTATTCATTTTAGTCCTCTATCCGATAATCCATACCAAGATCAATCAAAACATGTCATACTATCAACATATACTCACGTTGACACTCTCGGATATAGTTGGCATGCCATAGGATAGATTGAGTACGAGATTACTTAGAGTATATGTCGATGAACATTGGGCACAATTTATTTACTTTAGATTTTCTGATGAGGCAATGGGTGCCAAATTGGTGTGTTTGGATGGGATCCGTGTATTCGTTTGAGTTCGGGTCAGGTTAATAGGGATATAATGTGTGAAATTGATAAATGATATGTGAATTGGATCGATAATGTCATTTGGTGTTACAAAGATGAATTACGATATATGAATATGGATAACAAGTGAAAGATCATGCGAACCGAATATACTAGCCCGAAGGGCCGATATAAAAATATGGCAAATCAATTTATTCGATTCAAAATGGCATGTTGATATGACCAAATGCTATAAGTTGAGTAGAAATGTGAAATCAATGATGCTAATATGTTAATATGGTATAATCTTTAGGTTAGTTAATTGAAATGTGTATAGATTGATTCATAAGGTATATTTGGTGCTTGTAGTTGCATATATAGATTGAAACATTGATTAAAAAATAGTATGATAACATAATAGTTGGATGGAAATGGAATTTGATTTGAATGTTTGAAATTGATTTAACTTATGTTATATTGACTTGAATCATGGAAATACCATTGAGCGTTTTCGCTCAATGTATGATTTGTTTTTCCTGTGCCCAAGAAGTGATTCCAACACCCAGTCCGAGATCCCAAGAAGTGATTCCAACATCCAGTCTGAGATCCCTAATGTTTGTAAAGTCTCATTTGTTCATTATACAACATGTACCTAGGTTGAGCCAGTTTTTACATAAAATTGAAGCTTGAAAATGGTCAAATGGTTGAATTGCATATATGGATTTGGTACTTATTTTGTTTGTATGAATGGTTGCAATATTGAGATTATATGTGAATATATATGTCAATTTGGTAAATCAATGGTAATTGTATAAGTGTTTTTGTTAATATGTAAGTTTAGGTAATATAAAGGTATATATTATAAGATATGCTAAGATTGAACATTGAGAATGGCATATTTGGCTAAATTGGTGATTGATTGTGATAAATTTGTTTTCTAAGTGATGCAAGTTAATGCCATTTTGGCCATTTTCAAAAGAGAGTCACGTCACGTCGCGATGACATACTCTTAACGTTGCGACGAGACTTAGTCAATGAGTTGAGTTGCGACGAGGGATCTTCGAAGTCACGATGTTAACCTAACATTTTAAATTCTTACAATTTAATCCTAATTCGATCTCGGGTTAGCAAAAAGGGCTTTCGTAAGTTCCTATAAGACCTGAGAATGATTACATACCATATTATACACGTGTATTTCTCATATTTGGATGTTTAATGATTCTAATTGAATGTAATTGTTCATAGTTGCTCCAGAAACAAATGTGACATCATATATAGCTTGAAACAGGTGATCAGGTCGAGTATCGGGGTGTTATAACATCAATATCTTTTCTTGTGAAATCCACTACTTACTATTATTGTTGGAGGTTGTAAAAACTGGTGAATGTCCATTTGATTATTTTTTAGTTGACTTTCCAGGGCATCGTTTGCTACGTTCGACTAGAAAATATGCCAAAAAGAAATAATCCATTGTATTCCATGGAGCATTTAAATTTGTCTTGCCAGAGCTCAATTAGCAGTGTTATGTAAGAGACCATTATAAACCCTCACTGCCCAAAGACAATCACTTTTGACAATCACTCGACAAAAGCCTTTATCCTAAAGCATCTTGAGATCATCGTAAATCACCCAGAGTTTCTCTTGCTGCACATTACAACTACCAATACCATGATTATAGCCAAAAAGCCATCTGCCATCATTTTCCCTAACAAGACCCCCTGAAGATGCCAAACTTGCACTTTCTTTTACTATTTCATTGGTATTCTGTTTGACCCAATTAGATTCTTAGTTTAATGCATTTAATGATTTCAATATCATCATTGGACGTTTACGTCCTACCTAAATAAGGAAATAAACTTAAGAAATAATTTACTTTTAGCTAAAAAAGGAAGAAGCTTGAATCTTTTGAAATATTTTCGAGGGGAAAAAATTTCTGGAAAAGTTTTAGCTAATGAAAAAAATAATGTGAAATATATGGTGGAAAACCCATTTTCATTTTATGTTTTAAAATTTAAATTGACTTGCATGTGTGTGACCACGCCCTAACGTACGTGCATCGAGGCTATGAATCAACACAAATACAATTATAACTATAGCGGTGTATTGCAAGTGTGACAAGTTAGTTGTAATATTTTTAAGTGTTACAATAGAACACTTTGGAGTATTTCAAGGATTGAATCCAAGGGATTTCCAAATTGGTAAATGTGTTTATCGAGTTAATTACAAATTAAACAATTACTAATCTATTTAAATAAAAAAATATTAGTGTAAATTCATATATAAATTGTTTATAAGCTAAACTTAAATTATAAATTAAACAAAATAATCTAATTTTCTTCCCTATTGTTTTAGCCAATGTAAATAATAAAATGATGGTCTATTGATTTGTTAATTGCTAACTAAGCTAATAAACCTATACCGATGATATTTTTTGTCACTCTTAGCTAAGAATCTCCTCTCTATCTCATCCTAGACTAAAAGATACCACATAGGTTCTCCTCCTGGTCTCACCTAGTAATATAGATCTCCTCTCGGTCTCACTATTCGACACAATTATATTGAACTATATAATGAAAAACTCTTCTTTCAGTCTCGTTTATCTAGGTTTTCCACTAGAGGCATCAATTCTAGTGTATTAAGCATTTCGATATAATCAAACAATCAATTAATCAAGAATAAATATTAACTTAATAAATAACCAATCAACCAACAGTCAACCAATTTAGCATATAGTCAAACTTAATTTTCAAACAAGTATTTTATCAAGCACATAGTTGACATAAAATAAAAATGAACAGTTTAAGAAAATGCTCATTTAATTGATGGAAATCCAATGAAGCCCAAAAGTTTGATCATCTCTTTTGCAAAGTCTTCAACAAGAAGGAAGAAATAAAATAACAAAAATAAAATATATTCTAAAAGGAAAAGGAAAAGGAAAAATCTAATCTAAAATTGGAAAGAAATGAAAACCTAACCTAAAACTATGAAAAACTAAGGGGAAAAATGTTCAGCCACCAACAATCTTCTCTCAAAAGCTTATAAGGTAATATACTTATAACCTACTAATATTTAACCCAACATTGACAATTATGCCCTTAAATGAGAAGCGACTTAAGCTTGTTTGGACACAAAATTGCCCTTGTAGTGTTTCATCTATCAAGCTTCGGTGTCGTGACACCTAGGCTTTGGTGTTGCGACACCCTTGACAGTGGCATAATTTTGGCTTTAGGGGATCTCAGTGTTGTGACAATCCCTGGTCGGTGTCAGTCGTGATATCATTGGTGATGGCTCCAATTTTTTCAATTGAACACCTTTAGGGCAATCACGACCTTGAAAGCTCGGTGTCGCAATTTTGGCTTGATGTCACGACATCCTACCCTCGGTATCCCGACTCTCTCGACAGTAGGCTCTATGTTGATTTTATGTTGAATTTTTTGCATCCTTAAGGTAAAGGTTTCGGTGTCACGACATCTTGACATCATTGTCGTGACACCCATGTTAGATGCAACTTTACTCAATGTTTGACCGTTGTTGTCTCCCTACACAAGCTCAAATCAATAATTAGACTCTCAATGACATAGTTTTGCCAATTTAGGTTTCAAAAGATGTAAAATATAAGAAAAACTATCATTAACACTAGAATTTAAGAATTGGTAAAAAGCATTAAAAGATTCATAAACTACTTGAAAACAAGTTCTTTAAGCACTCAAGAGAACCTAATTTGACATATCAAATTAAGGCGGATCAGTGTATTTCTTGATTCAAAATTTGGATTAATGTTTCTTAAAACCATTTTTGAAAAATTAGAAAAAGGATTTAAAAAAAAAGTTATGGATTGTAGATTTAAATGTAGAAAAAATCTATACATTTTAAAAAAAAAATCGAAAAAGTAAACTTTTTTTTAATTTTTACTACACAAAATATTTTTCCTGGGTTATAGAAATTAAGCCAGAAAAAATAAAACTTAATATTTTATTTTAAAAATAAATAGATTTATGTAATTTTTATTTTAAATATGAGATAAATGTAGTTTTAAGTAAATTTAATTTTGATGTGTCTCTAACTAACTATGACCACAATAAAGGCAAATGCACCTATCGTTTAATAGTATAGTTATAGTAACACCGGAAATATCGTATCCACAAGGACCAAGAGTACTAGGAATTACCATCTTCCTATTATCTAGCCTAAGAATTGGAGTGATTCCTTTTAAACTAAAACTAATTAAAAGCACTGTCGAAACCATTTTTTGAAAAACGGGAATCGACTTGGTTTTGAAAACGAAAATAAAAAGGGGAGTCACCACCGATCTTTATTTGGTGTGATCGGATCACCTTTGTTTTAATAAAACGTTTTTATTTTACTAAAACTGTGGTTTTGGTCTACGAAATTTGAGAAAACGGGTTCGGGAGTTGGTAACTTGCGAGGAAGGGTTAGCACCCTCGTCACGCCCAAAATTGGTACCAAATTGATTAATTAAGGTCTCAGTGTCGAAAGTTGAAAATTTTAAAAAGAATTTAAATACGATCCATCTTTTATGTTGTTTCTAAAAAATAGTTTTTGAAAGAAATCGAAGATGTATGCCGAGGGCTATCTCGTCTCGAGGTAAAATGGTATATCCAATATTTTAGGACATCACACCTTAACCTTTGAGGCTAGACTTGCCCTTTTTTATTGGAAATTTATGAATTTGATTTTAAGGACATTCTTTTATTTAAAATGGACGAGAAAATCGCAAACCTAATACTTTAAGGCACGTTTTCTCGAGCTTTTGAATAAAAGAATATCGCCTCGGTTTAGAAAACCTTATCCCGAAAGAACGCGACATCACATCCAATACTTTAGGACATGACATTTTGAATTCTCGAGAATAAGTTTTTTGTTTAAAAGTATGTTTGTTTTAAAGGATATTCGGTTATTTAGATTAAACGAAGAAAATCGCAACCCAATGCTTTAGGGCACGATCTCTCGAATTTCTAAATAAGGAATATCACCTTTTCGAGAAGAAACAGTTTCATGTCGAACAAAATCAATATGACACGAGTTCAGAATAAAATATACAAGCGAATTACAATACAGATATGCGTAGCGACATGGAAATAAATACGTTAATGTGAACAACAGTAATGAAGGCGAAAATAAAACAAGTCTAACACGAATAAGAAAAGAGTAAAACAGAAATAAGAATAAAACTAAAATAATGATAATAAGTATATGTACAGGTCATAGTACAATAATAGTGATATAGGAATAGTAACGTAATAATAATAGTATAACAATAATAAAATAATAATGACAATGATACAAAATATGTACAATATAATAATATAAATATAATAATAGTAATAATGCCTTAGTAGTAACAATAACAATAATAGTCGTAATAATAATATATAAAAATAAGGGTAATAAAAATGGAAATGATAATACCGTTATAAAAAAAATAATAGTGATAGTAGTTACAATAAAAACGATAAAGATAATAATAGTAAGAGTAATAAACTAACAAGAATAAAATAAAAATAAAAATAAAATAACTACTAGTAGTAGTAATAATAATAATAATAATAATAATAATAATAATAATAATATAATAAATAACAAAATAAAATAAAAATAAATAAACATATAACATTTTAAACAAGTTGGAAACTAAATTGAAATGAGATTGAAACAGCAAGGACCAAAATCGTAATAAGTCATAAAAAGAGGGCAAGGATCAGATTGAAACACCATGGAAATAATAGGGTCAGATTTTGAAAAAGGAGAAAAAATGCAAAAGGGGATTTAATCAATTAATGCCGAAGGGATGGGGGACCAGGTGCGCAATTATCCCTTTTAAGGGATATGCGCTGATCTAGCCTTAGCGAACGACGTCGTTTCGTTTGATATCCCTTTAAAACATTTTAACCCTAAACTTAAAAAATCAAAACAGCTGTACAACCCCCTTTTTTATCTTCCTCACTTTCTCAAAATCAGAACGGCGGCCCCCTCTTTCCTTTCTCGTTCCCGGCGTTTGGGTTCCCTCTGAGTGGCGTCGATCGTGCCACCACCATACTCGATGGACGGTAACGCGTGGAGAGGAGGTTTTAACCCCGTTCAAAACCCTTTTCGAAGACCCACTCCTTCAGCCCGATTTCGACACCGAAGAAAGAGGGGACTTCGACACCGAAGAGCGCCAATCCAGGTAAGTTTCCTTCCTTTTGTTTTGTTGTTATTATTTACTTTCGTAGTAGGTTTTGAAAACAGTAAGTTAAAAAACATAGAAGAGTAAAAGAAACGGCATTAAATTAAAGGAAATATAACAGAAAAATTCAAAAACAACCTTGTGCTTTGTTTCTTTTAGTTCTGATAGTATTTTCGTGGCAAAAAAAAGGGGTTTTTACAAGGTTTGCTTCGACTTTTTTTTATAACCAATTTACAAAGGCATCGGTTCCTGTTTCTGCTCTTTGTTTTCTCTGTTCGTTGTTGCTTTCTCTTGCAAGGCATGGGCGAGGTGCGTAGGTGATGGAGGCTGAGGCGCATGGGCGCTGAAGAGTCAGAAGGCGTGGGCACATGGAACGACGCGCGTGGGCGCGGGGAACAACGAGTGTCGGAAGTCGACGCGCGTGGGCGCGGGGAACGACGCGCGTGTGGCAGACGGAAGGTCGGCGGCGCACGGCTTTGGGGCGCCTTGAGTCTTTTCTTTTCTGGCTGAAATGTTTTGGGCTAGGGTTTCTAAGCTTGTTGGGCTTGCTTTGATTTGGGTCTGTTTTAGTCATTGGGCTTAGGGTTTGGACTTTAATTTATTTGTACATGGACTGTTATTAGTGGACCTTTAATTTTTATTTTATTTTTTATGGGCCCCAGGTTTTGTAGTTGGGCCAGGCAAAAATTGGTCGTTACAGCTGCCCCTCTTTGCTCATTATCGTGAAACGAGAATAGAGCAAAGACAATAGAAGAACCAATTTTTGCCCGATCTTGGCCAAGTCTTGATTCTTCAGTGCTCTTATTCTTCAGATGACCTCATCTCAATCGACTATTCCCTTGTCGCTTTGACTCACTTTACTGATTCACTGCGACTAAGAATTCAGAAAGGAGTGGTTTGTAATTTTGATCTCCTGACTGAAACTCTTCAAAAAAAGGTTAATCCTTAATACACTCAGGGAGTAGGGATTAGTAGCTTTGTCCTGCTTCCCTGAGACTTCGAGGTGATAAGAATTCAAAAAGAAGAAATATGTAACTTTGATCTTCTCATTGAAACTTCTCGAAATTTTGAGTTTGATCCTCAATACGCTCGAGGAGGAGGGATTCGTAGCTTTAACCTGCTCTGTTGGAACGTCGAGGTGATAGAAATTCGGAGAAAAGAGATCCATAACTTTGATCTTCTCACTGAAACTTCTCGGAAGGGTCAATCCTCAATACACTCGAGGAGAAGGGATTAGTAGCTTTGTCCTGCCCCCTTGAGGCTTTGGGGTGATAATAATTAAGAAAGAAGAGATCCGTAACTTTAATCTTCTCACTGAAGCTTCTCGGAAAGGTTGGTCCTCAATAAACTCAAGGAGGAGGGATTAGTAGCTTTGTCCTGCTCCGCTGGTATATCGAAGTGATAGGAATTCAGAGAGAAGAGATCCCTAACTTTGATCTTCTCACTGAAACTTCTCGGAAAGGTTGGTCCTCAATACACTCAGGGAGGAGGGATTAGCAGCTTCGACCTGCTCCACTGGGACGTCGAGGAAATAAATCTGAACTTTTCAATTTACTTCCTTACTATCTTTAGGAAGACTTCAATATTCAGTCCGCTCTACGGGAACGAAATCTAAACTTCGATGTTGTTATGCTGTTTTCTGAGGAACCTGTCCTGCGAAACGTGCTTATGCTTATGCAAATGATGAGGATGTTATGATCGAGGTGACTCAAATGCTCCTAACTATGTGTGCTATGGATGACATTTACATGAATGTTGAATGAGAATGATGATTTTTTTCCAGTGCAAAAATGACTAGGACGTAATGATCACAATAACTCAAATGCTCCTAACTGGATGCGTATGAATGCATGAGAAAGACCCTTTTTATGGTTTGAGCTGTCATTGCTCATAGTTTAGCAAGGTTCTATCACTGATGCACTACGATTGCTTTCTTATTCAACAGATATCTTTGACAGGAGACCTAAAGAAACGATCATATTCTATTAGTAAGTTTGCCCCGCTGTAATTTCATCGTCCCTTCCACTGGACTGTCTGAGACATAAAGTTCGTGCCTCTTACCGCAACCTCAGAAAAGTAACATTTGTTTTCTTCTAACCCTCTTGCTGCGACTCTGAGGTATAGGATCAATCACTACTTACTGGGTATAATGGTATCATGACTTCATTATGTACCTGGATCGGCATTGCTCGTTATTTGTCAAGGTCGTATCACCGACGAGGCGTCTGGTTTTTATTCAAATAGACGATCATTTTTTCTCCAACATTTCTAAACCTTAGGTGGAATGAATTTTGAACAATAGTTATATTTTAGGTCCTTGTATTTTTCAGAGTATTTCAGAGTAATATATAGAACTCCTTTTATGAAATTATTATTAGTTCCATAATCATTATTTCAATGTAAAATGCCCAGAAAGGATTGTAAGGAGGAAATTGATTGGGAGTATAGCTCGAAACAAAACAGGTTAATCCAAACTGGCAAATGCAAACAAGAAAGAAATTCATTGAATAAGATTATCACAAGTTACAAATTTAAGATGGGTAGAATGGAAATTAGGTACCCCCAGATATCGCAGCCTAAGCTTCTCTGCCTGAGCATTTGGAAGACCATTTTGAGTTTGATATGTGCTTAGGAGATCTTGAGTATTTTGTTGATGCACCGAGACGCAACATACCCCTTCCTTGTCCATTCGAGTGCAGCGAGGTTTTTCCTTCATAGTTCAAGCCGCCTTTTTCAGGTTTTCGACTCAAATCCCTTTTGGTCTCAAAGCGCCCTTTGCGGGTTTTCGCCTTGACCTCTCCCTCTTTTTTTTTAGGGGATCAAGGTGTCCTTGGCGGGTTTTCGTCTTAGCTTGTTCAAGTGAAGTATCTTTTGACTGAATCTAAATTCACGGGGTTGGGCAAGGTTTTCCCATCCATTTCTGTTAGAATCAGTGCACCTCCGGAGAAAGCCTTCTTCACCACGTACGGTCCTTCCCAATTCGGCATCCATTTTCCTCTGAAATCCTTCTATATGGGGAGGATCTTTTTCAGTACCAGGTCTCACTTGTGAAACTCTCTTGGGCGAACTTTTTTGTCATAGGGTCGCATCATACGCTTTTAATACAACTGACCGTGACGAATAGCCCTTAGCCTCTTTTCTTCGATTAGGTTCAATTGATCGTATCGAGCCTGAATCCATTCGACTTCATCCAGCTTTACTTCTGTCAAAACCCGAAGAGAAGGTATTTCCACTTCAATGGGTAGGACTGCCTCCATCCCGTAGACCAGTGAGAAAGGTGTTGCCCGTGAGAGTTACGACGGGCGTTCGATAAGCATAAGGTGCAAATGGTAGTTTCTCATGCCAATCCTTGTAAGTCTCTGTCATCTTCCCCACTATCTTCTTGATGTTCTTATTCATTGCTTATTTTGCCCATTCATTTTCGGGACGATGCGGAGATGAGTTATGATGTTTAATGTTGAATTGATGACAAACATCTGCTATCATGCTATTTTTCAAATTCAATGCGTTGTCTGATATGATCTTTTCAGGCATCCCATATCGGCAAAGGATCTCCTTCTTTAAAAGCCGACTAACCGCTGATTTAGTAACGTTAGCATATGAAGCAGCTTCTATCCATTTCGTGAAGTAGTCAATGACTACGAAGATAAATCGGTGCCCGTTTGACGCTTTCGGTGAGATCGGTCCGATAACATCCATGCCCCACATGGAAAAGGGCCATGGGAAAGTCATAACATGTAAGGGGGACAGAGGCACATGAATTTTATCTCCATAAATCTGGCATTTATGACATCTCTTAGCATAGCTGATACAATCTCCTTCCATGGTGGACCAGTAATATCCAAATCTTATTATTTGCCTGGCCATTGTGAATCCGTTAGCATGCATTCCGCAAACGCCCTCATGAACTTCCTCTAGGATCATCTTGGCTTCTAAAGCATCGACGCATCTTAGCAATACTTGATCTTTTCCCCTTTTGTACAAGATGTCCCTGTCCAAAACATATTCGAGGGCCAATCTCCTGAGTGTCCTTTTCTCATTCTCAGTTGCATGATTTAGGTATTCACGATTTCTCATATATCATAATATATCTTGGTACCAGGGGTGATCATCCCTTTCTTCTTCTTCTACATTGCAACAATAAGCTGGGGCCTCGTAAATACTCATTTGAATGGGCTTTACATCTTCTTGCTTACTCACCTTAATCATGGAAGCTAAAGTAGCCAAAGCATCTGCCATCTGGTTTTCTTCCCGTGGGAGATAACTAAAAGTGATGTCGTCAAACTCCTCAATTAACCCCATGACTACCCTTCGATAATTGATCAATTTGGGGTCTCTTGTCTCCTATTTGCTCTTTAGTTGGTAGATCACTAATGCAGAATCTCCATATACTTCCAGCGCTTTAACTCTACGTTCTATAGCAGCGCGGAGTCCCATGATACATGCTTCGTATTTTGCCATATTGTTTGTACAATCAAAATCCAACTTGCATGTGAACGGGTAGTGATCTCCATTTGGGGATACCAAGATTGCCCTAATCCCATTTCCAATAGCATTTGATGCTCCATCGAAATTCAATTTCCAAAGGCCATCTTTTGCAGTGTCCTCTTCCGTAGCTGCCACATACATTAGATCCTCATTGGGAAAATCAAAGTTCAACACTCATAATCTTCTAAAGCTCATTAGCTAGGAAGTCGGTTTGCGCTCCCTTTTACAAACTTTACGGCTCACATATACAATATCAAATTCAGACAGTAGAATTTGCCATCTAGCCATCCTTCCATTCAAAGCGGTTGCCTCTATCATATACTTTAGGGGGTCTAACTTTGAGATTAGCCAGGTCGTATGATACAGCATGTATTATCTCAATCTCTGTGTCGTCCAAATCAACGCACAACACCGTTTTTCAATTGGCGAATATCTCATTTCGCACTCAGTGAATTTCTTACTGAGGTAGTATATCGCCTTCTCTTTTCTTCCTGAATCATCATGTTGACCTAGCACACATCCCATAGAGTGACTAAGCACCATCAGATATAGGATTAACGGCTTGTCTGGGCATGGAGGTGACAGTACTGGAGGGTTTGACAAGTACTGTTTGACCCTATCGAAAGCTTCTTGACATTTATCATTCCATACACTTGGGTTATGTTTCTTCAAAAGACGAAATATGGGATCGCATTTCTCAGTTAACTGTGAAATAAATCGAGCAATGTAATTTAGTCTTCCTAGGAAACCTCGAACTTCTTTTTGAGTGCACGGCAGAGGCAATTCTTGTATAGCCCGAACCTTGTCTGAGTCGATCTCGATCCCCTTCTTACTGACTATGAAGCCCAACAGTTTGCCAGACCTAGCTCCAAAGGTACATTTAGTGGGATTGAGTCTCAATTGGAATTTCCTTAACCTCAGAAACAACTTCTGCAAAACTTGGATATGTTCTTTTTCTGTTCTAGACTTTGCAATCATGTCATCCACGTAAACCTCAATCTCCTTATGCATCATATCGTGGAACAAGGTCACCATGGCCCTTTGGTATGTAGCTCCTGCATTTTTCAACCCAAATGGCATTACTTTATAACAGAATGTGCCCCACAATGTTATGAAGGTAGTCTTTCCCATATCTTCAGGGTGTATTTTTATCTGATTGTATCCGGAGAAGCCATCCATGACGGAAAATAGTGAAAAGCCTGTTGTATTGTCTACTAGAGTATCAATATGAGGCAAAGGAAAGTTATCCTTTGGGCTAGCCTTATTTAGGTCTCTATAATCCACACACATTCGTACCTTCCCATCTTTTTTTGGGACGGGCACGATATTGGCTACCCATTCTAAATATTTGATCTCTTGCAGGAATCCAGCGTCGAACTGCTTTTGGACCTCTTCCTTTATTTTCAGCACAATATCTGGTCTCATCCTTTGGAGCTTCTATTGAACTGGCTTGTAATCCCTCCTTATAGGTAAGCGGTGTGCTGCTATATCGGTGCTTAAACTAGGCATATCTTCATAAGACCATGCGAAGACATCCTTGAATTCCTGCAATAACTTGATAAGATTCTGTCTTGTTTCCCCAGCTATACATGTTCCAATGTTTACCACTTTCCCTTCTTCCAACGTCACAGGTTCTACTGCTTCCTTATGAGGCCAAATTTGTCTCTCCTCCTACTCTACCATTCTTAACAGATCAGGAGACAGGTCCTCGTCTGTGTCATCTTCAAAATTCTATAATGTTTCTAAGCATATGTCTTGCTCAAAAGGATATTTCAAATCCAAGGCGGCGTTGCTCAAGTCATTGATATCCAGGGACCTGTTGCAGTTTAAGAAAATACGGGGCAAAGTGAATGAATTTGTAAATGGACAATTGTATGTAAAATAATGATGAAAGAATGGCCGGAAAACAAAAAAAAGAAATGTTTGCTTCAAATGATGATGAAAATGCACTTTATTGATATAACGATGCTTGAACATGCGCCAATTTCACAAAAGAAATTTTGTTGCTCTTAGGCTTAAAGTAACAAGTGTGTCTAGAACATTACTCTGAATGAGCCCTAAATACTACAGGGATTTCTTCCGCAGTCCAATTGTTCAAGACGGTTCCTGATTCATAAGGCTGAATATTTGACAAGATTCCTCCTTCAACCGCCTCCTCAGATATGGCACTAATGTAGACATCGCCTAACATTGCTACGATGTCTTCTCCTTTCAGTGTCTTCAGCTCAGAGTGGGTTACCCCTCCCGATATAAAGGTTTTGGATATGTGCGGGATTATTATGGGTTCCCACTTGGTTTCCTTCTCACTCAAACGAGTGTGTCTTCTTTCCTGCCTCCTTTCTAGCCCCTTCTTCTTTTGTCTTGCATCTGGTCTGAATCCCAGGCCAAAGCAATCTTATTTTTCTCTCAACATCGGGGCCGCCATTCTCCCCTAAAGGTACTTTCCAAGCCCTTTTCCCGGTAAAGGGCCTTTCCCCACGGTTATTTTAAATCCCATTCTTGTAGTCTTGGAGATTCTTGGTTTCAAGATTTTGTTTCCTTCCATAATAAAAGCCGCTTTCACGAACTCGAGAGATCGGAAAGAGCATTCAGCTGCCTCATCATTTGTCTCCAAGTAGGGCATATCACTGGTCACGGTTGCAATAATGTCCTCCTCAGCTTTTATCGTTACCAGTCGGCCATCTGCTATTAACTTCACGTTCTGATGTAATGATGACAGTACTGCCCTTGATGAATGTATCCATGGTCTCCCTAATAGGCAGTTATAGGAAGGCTCGATGTCCATCACTAGAAAATCTACTTCGTAAGTAGTTGGGCCAATTAATAAGGGTATCTCAATCCTTCCCATGACCTTTTTTTGAGTGCCGTCAAATGCCCTTACCACACTCTGGCACTCTTTCATGTACAAACTGTCCACCGGTAATCTGTTGAGGGTGGATAAGGGCAACACATTTAATGTAAACTCGTTGTCTATCAAGACCCCTGGTAGTATGTGCCCTTTGCATCTAGCGGTGACGTGCAAAGCCTTGGTGGATCCTCTACCACCTGGTGGTATTTCATTATCATTAAAATAAATGAAGTTGTCTGCACTTATGTGGCCGACCAATCGATCCAATTTATTAACCGAGATGTCACTAGCGACGTAGGTTTCGTTTAAAGCTTTCATCAGTGCGTTCCTGTGCACTTCTGAGCATTGAAGTAAAGCCAACACAGATATGCGCTTGTTGTTTGTGCAACTGTTCTACCACACAATATTCACTGTGTTTCAAAAATTTCAGGAACTCTTTAGCCTCTTCCTCAGTCACCGGTTCCTTGGTCCTTGTGTCGGGCTCGACTGGCTTTCCTTTCTCCTATTCCACCATTAGAGCTTTCCCCTTTATTAAGTCGTAGCGTCTCCCGCTTCGAGTATGGAAGCCTTCATCTGAATCCTCCTTCGTCACATTAGTTGAGCTCTTTGTGACTGCTACATTACACTCATAGTACCAGGGAACTTCCTTGCTATCTTTGTAAGCGAAGGCAGTGGGCCTCTGTATTATTACTTTCAGTGTTACCCGCGTTCCCGCCTCATTACTAGTCGAATTCTCCTTTTCGGGGACTGCTACATCACACCCATGATTCCGAGGAGCCTCTCTATTATCTTCAATGACAGTAGGCCTCCGTATTACCACTCTCGGTGCTACCTGCGTCCCTGCTTTATCACTTTTGGGATGTGAAATAATGATCATCGGAAGGCTAACTTTCGAACTTTTTACTATTGACTCTGACGCGCATATGCTCCTATCTTCTGTGCCTTCATCATAAAATTCGACTTCTTTATTGTTCATTAAGTTTTGCACCAGAGCTCTGAATTCTCCACAAGTCTGAATCTCATGTCCCAACTCCTGATGGTGCTCATATTAATTTGTCAGCTTTCTTTGACTTTTTTTCCGCAATAATTAGTCCATGCTTGACCATTTCTTTCCAGACCCATCTCAAGGGAGTCCTGACCTCTGCAACATTTGTTTTGATCCTTTTTTCTGAACATTTACTAATTACATTGGCTCCGTGATTGGGTAAAGGATTTGTTACGTTTGGCATGTTATCCAACTCGACCACACCCATATTGATAAATTTCTCCACCAATTTCTTGAAAGCTAGGCAATTCTCTATTGAGTGTCTCGCGGTTCCTGCGTGGTATTCACACTGCGCGTTCGAGTCATACCACTTGGGATACGGAGGTTGCATTGGTTTTAGGTGATAAGGGGACACAATATGCGCGTCGAACAGGGTTTGATACATCTCCTTGTACGTCATCGGAATCGGTGTAGCCCGTCATCCTTCTACAAAACATAGTAATATGGGCCTCTGGGCAGCTTGTCCCATTATACTTTTCAAACTCAGGCATCTTAAAATTGTACGGGAGCACCAAGTCGGGGACCAAGCTTAAGTCATTGGCATTTATTCCCGATGTTTACCGGCATTTTCTATAGCTTTGAATTTCTCCTCCAACCACTTATATTTATCCCCTAGCTGCTTTGGTAGCTCTAATTTTACCTTTTCAGCCATCTCATCCAAATCAGGGACATTGGGATTGATCGGACTTTCTCCTGGGTTAGTACCCGAACCCGTCGGGAGGTGTGTCGGTATTGCAATATCAGCCTGATATTTCAACCTGATAGTGACAGATGCCCTTTGGGGATACGTATCTGGTGGTGTTTGGGTATTCAGCAGGGTAAGAGAGGGGTTATCACTATCGTTCCATGAACTAGTGGCAATGCCCTTTTCCTTCTCACGTTCTTTAGACATCAATTGCGTTAGCTGGTTCATCATGTTATTCTGGGATTCTTGCATCCGCTCCATCATGTCTTGCTGGATTTTGGCCAGTTGCTCTTGTAATTGCGCTTGTCCTTTCATCTGATCCTGAATTTCATTTTGCATCTGTTCTAGTCTTTCCATTCTTTGATCCATTATTCTTGTTTTGCCTCTTGTACCGTAGTAATGTTCTAGGGTAACTGCCATAATTTTAGGGTCCTTTTGTGAGATTCAATGTGTACGATGCAATGTAATGCTGATGTATGAGATGTATGCAAAAATGTTGATTCCAATTCGATTTCCATTAGAATAGTTTTTCTAGAAAACAAGTTTCTTCACATAAAATGGATTACATATAAGGCCTAGCCCTAATACTTAACGCCTTGACTTCCTCAAGAAGCCAAGCTAGCTCTCGACCCTTCTCTGACTCTGACTCGTACATCAAACCTAATGCATCAGCTCGAACTGCCAAAGTTTGCAAGTGGTCCGCCACCCCTCGTATTTGAGCCATGGCTTCTCCCATAACATAATCTCAATTTCTGATTTGGCTCTGAGAGTGATGCAGTTGTTGCTTCCATCGCTCCTCATTGGCTTCAAAAAGTTCTTCCCGTAGCTCATAGCCATGTAAGGCAGATTCTAGCTCTTCAATTCTTACTTTCATTTCTTCAATTTTGCTCAGACTAGCCTTTAGTTCGGCTATGGAATTACGGCTACGATACTGATACAGTGATCTTTCCAATTCTGACATCCGCATTCTTAATTTCTATTTCTCATTTTGACTTTCCATCAAATTCCTTTTTAGGGCATCTTCTCGCTCACAGGTATCTCGGAGTTCCTTTTCCCACTGACTCGCTCTGCTCTTTTCTTCTTTAATTTCTTGACGGCATTGCTCTGACGTTTTTCCAAGTCCCGCAGTTCTCATCGACCTTCGTAGCTTTTTGTAGTTAGTCTTCAAACTATCCAAATCTTCTTCAGCTTTAGTCTTCCCTTTCCTTCACTTCTCGGCTTCTAGTTTTTGGATATCGACATCCAAACCTAGCTGCATTTTCTCTTCCTCTAGCTGTTCTATCCTTTTCCTTAATTCTCGGTTCCTTTCTTTAAAGTCTTGTTTGATGATTTCAAGCTCGGAAGGGATCACCCGTAAGTGCTCTTCCAGTGATCGGTTGTCTTCTTGGTCTGATGTGGGGATGTTATCATTGATTCTTCGACTTCGCCATCGGTCATACTCAGGGGCCATCATCGGATTGGCAGCAAACCTTTTCATTCTATGAATTCGGCTCCAGGCATTTGATATCTCGCGAACTCTCCTCTTGTAGTTTTCTCCTTTATATTCAAACTCGCACTGGGCTAACCCTTGTGTTGGAGGTGTAAATTGTCTCGACCTGTATTGTCTTAACGCGAGGAGAGGAGCGTACCCGGCAGCTCCCATATTCCGAGCATGGGGACATAATCAAAGTCTCCACATTTATATAAGATTTCGTCAGGAATCATCCAAGAGGTTCTCCACTCTACATCTTCTTCTTGTAGGCTTTGTAAAATCATCATCCAACTTTCTTCCGTGATGTCATCTCGTCTAGGCGTTGCTACCATATTTTTTAGCGGAGAACAGTCCTCGGTGAAGATTAGACACGATACCTTTTCCGTTTTCCAAAAATGACCGTGAAACCATGCTAGTAAGAGTTGGGCACAACCGATGAATCTCCCTTCGTCTGCTCTTCGGCACGCGCTTAGGGACCTAAAAGTTTCGACGAGAATCGCAGGAATAGGAGTGATCCCTCTATCTAACTTGTCAAATAGATCAGACACCGCCTCATCCACATATCCTAGAGCTTTGGCGAAGATGACCAATCCATAAATGCTCAAAGCTAAAACATCGACCCTCTTTTTTTCCTCATGATGTGCTATAATCAAATCCCTCAGATTTCTCCAAGGTATGCACTTGCAATCTCTCTTTTGTTTCGTCCGAGCCGTAACCCACTGCTCGCTCATCCCCGTTATGTTTATCAGCTTTTTTGTGAATGTAGGGACATTAACGGCTCTCAAATAAGCCTTATCAGTTTGAATTCTTGGGCAGCGGATCAGGGCTGTGTACTCCTCTATGGTAGGAACCAAATCCACTTTCCCGAAAGTGAAGCAACCGTACGTAAGATTCCAAAACTGGGCCATTGCTCGAAACAAGTACTGTTCTACCTTGATGTCAAGTAAATAAGGCAAATCGCCATAATGATTGTAGAATAGCCACTTGATCCTGTCGTCCCACTGACTCCAGATTTCCCTCATTTCTTGAAGATTATTTTGAGTTACACTGATGCGTGTGTAATCCCACAACTCTGATATGTATCCTCTATGAAATTTGTCCCCTTCTCTCATTTGTCTTGTCTCGGCCCATATCCTGGACCAATTGCATTATCTTCCATTTTATTAAGAAACCCCTTTTTCCATGATAAGCTACCTATTCGGCAATCGAACAGGAATCAACACCTTTTTGATGCATATGCCATAAAAATGAAGATAAAGCGAGTCATTATTTTGTACACAATAAGCAGCAAATGAAATACTTAATCGGGTAACCACTAGGGTTTGGCATGGCCCTATCTAGAGTGGTTCTTCTTACTTTTCTTTGCTATATGGGGTTCGGTTCTAGAGTAAAGGTACACACCAAAGAGATTCCTCAATCCTCACCCATTATAGGCTCATACAGACCGAGTTCGGTTCAGGGGAGTACATTTCCCTTTGGCTGCACGGAAATAAAAATCTCACGAATACATAGGTACAGATGTATCCCGAAAGTGATCCACTATCTTGCACGGAGGTGAAAACCTCACGAAAGAGTAGCTTCTCACTCCCACTTAAAATGGTGTGCCAACGGTCATGCAATATGATGAAACAATATTATACGAGACTCAAACCATATTATCAGATAAGTTGATGCAAGCAAATGCAATAAAAAGAATCGTATTTTTCAAATCAAATTTTTGACTTTCGACAAAAGGACAGAAATTAATCAATTTACGGCCTGACTCTCTTTCTCCGTGTCCACAGTGGAGTCACCAAGCTGTTGAAACCATTTTTTGAAAAACGGGAATCGACTTGGTTTTGAGAACACCGATCTTTATTTGGTGTGATCGGATCACCTTTGTTTTAATAAAACGTTTTAATTTTACTAAAACAGTGTTTTTGGTCTACGAAATTTGAGAAAACGGGTTCGGGAGTCAGTTACGTGCGAGGAAGGGTTAGCACCCTCGTCACGCGCAAAATTGGTACCAAATTGATTAATTAAGGTCTCAGTGTCGAAAGTTGAAAATTTTAAAAAGAATCTAAATACGATCCATCTTTTATGTTGTTGCTAAAAAATAGTTTTTGAAAGAAATTGAAGACGTATACCGAGGGCTATCTCGTCTCGAGGTAAAATGTTATATCCAATATTTTAGGACATCACAGCTTAACCTTCGAGGCTAGACTTGCCCTTTTTTATTGGAAATTTATGAATTTGATTTTAAGGACATTCTTTTATTTAAAATGGACGAGAAAATTGCAAACCTAACACTTTAAAGCACGTTTTCTCGAGCTTTTGAATAAAAGAATATCGCCTCGGTTTAGAAAACCTTATCCCGGAATAACGCGACTTCACATCCAATACTTTAGGACATGACATTCTGAATTCTCGAGAATAAGCTTTTTGTTTAAAAGTATGTTTGTTTTAAAGGATATTCAGTTATTTAAATTAAACCCATACACTATCCTATGGCATGCCAACTATATCCGACACAACCCAAACAACTAATAAGGTACCAATGTTTAATTTCATTTTACAATTCAATCCACATTATATCTCATACCATTTGCATAATCACAATCTCATTTCATCATGAAATACATATATTTCATATTATAGAGCATATTTCATTTCAATTTCTATATCACATATCACAATTTAAGCATTTCATGCCATTTTCCATTTTATTCATTTTAGTCCTCTATCCGATAATCCATACCAAGATCAATCAAAACATGTCATACTATCAACATATACTCACGTTGACACTCTCGGATATAGTTGGCATGCCATAGGATAGATTGAGTACGAGATTACTTAGAGTATATGTCGATGAACATTGGGCACAATTTATTTACTTTAGATTTTCTGATGAGGCAATGGGTGCCAAATTGGTGTGTTTGGATGGGATCCGTGTATTCGTTTGAGTTCGGGTCAGGTTAATAGGGATATAATGTGTGAAATTGATAAATGATATGTGAATTGGATCGATAATGTCATTTGGTGTTACAAAGATGAATTACGATATATGAATATGGATAACAAGTGAAAGATCATGCGAACCGAATATACTAGCCCGAAGGGCTGATATGAAAATATGGCAAATCAATTTATTCGATTCAAAATGGCATGTTGATATGACCAAATGCTATAAGTTGAGTAGAAATGTGAAATCAATGATGCTAATATGTTAATATGGTATCATCTTTAGGTTAGTTAATTGAAATGTGTATAGATTGATTCATATGGTATATTTGGTGCTTGTAGTTGCATATATAGATTGAAACATTGATTAAAAAATAGTATGATATCATAATAGTTGGATGGAAATGGAATTTGATTTGAATGTTTGAAATTGATTTAATTTATGTTATATTGACTTGAATCATGGAAATACCATTGAGCGTTTTCGCTCAATGTATGATTTGTTTTTCCTGTGCCCAAGAAGTGATTCCAACACCCAGTCTGAGATCCCAAGAAGTGATTCCAACATCCAGCCTGAGATCCCTAATGTTTGTAAAGTCTCATTTGTTCATTATACAACATGTACCTAGGTTGAGCCGGTTTTTGCATAAAATTGAAGCTTGAAAATGGTCAAATGGTTGAATTGCATATATGGATTTGGTACTTATTTGGTTTGTATGAATGGTTGCAATATTGAGATTATATGTGAATATATATGTCAATTTGGTAAACTAATGGTAATTGTATAAGTGTTTTTGTTAATATGTGAGTTTAGGTAATATAAAGGTATATATTATGAGATATGCTAAGATTGAACATTGAGAATGGCATATTTGGCTAAATTGGTGATTGATTGTGATAAATTTGTTTTCTAAGTGATGCAAGTTAATGCCATTTTGGCCATTTTCAAAACAGAGAGTCACGTCGCGATGACATACTCTTAACGTTGCGACGAGACTTAGTCAATGAGTTGAGTTGCGACGAGGGATCTTCGAAGTCACGATGTTAACCTAACATTTTAAATTCTTACAATTTAATCCTAATTCGATCTCGGGTTAGCAAAAAGGGCTTTCGTAAGTTCCTATAAGACCTGAGAATGATTACATACCATATTATACACATGTATTTCTTATATTTGGATGTTTAATGATTCTAATTGAATGTAATTGTTCATAGTTGCTCCAGAAACAAATGTGACATCATATATAGCTTGAAACAGGTGATCAGGTCGAGTATCGGGGTGTTATAACATCAATATCTTTTCTTGTGAAATCCACTACTTACTATTATTGTTGGAGGTTGTAAAAACTGGTGAATGTCCATTTGATTATTTTTTAGTTGACTTTCCATGGCATCGTTTGCTATGTTCGACTAGAAAATATGCCAAAAAGAAATAATCCATTGTATTCTATGGAGCATTTAAATTTGTCTTGCCAGGGCTCAATTAGCAGTGTTATGTAAGAGACCATTATAAACCCTCACTGCCCAAAGACAATCACTTTTGACAATCACTCAACAAAAGCCTTTATCCTAAAGCATCTTGAGATCATCGTAAATCATCCAGAGTTTCTTTTGCTGCACATTACAACTACCAATACCATGATTATAGCCAAAAAACCATCTGCCATCATTTTCCCTAACAAGACCCCCTGAAGATGCCAAACTTGCACTTTCTTTTACTATTTCATTGGTATTCTGTTTGACCCAATTAGATTCTTAGTTTAATGCATTTAATGATTTCAATATCATCATTGGACATTTAAGTCCTACCTAAATAAGGAAATAAACTTAAGAAATAATTTACTTTTAGCTAAAAAAGGAAGAAGCTTGAATCTTTTGAAATATTTTCGAGGGGAAAAAATTTCTGGAAAAGTTTTAGCTAATGAAAAAAATAATGTGAAATATATAATGGAAAACCCATTTTCATTTTATGTTTTAAAATTTAAATTGACTTGCATGTGTGTGACCACGCCCCAACGTACGTGCATCGAGGCTATGAATCAACACAAATACAATTATAACTGTAGCGGTGTATTGCAAGTGTGACAAGTCAGTTGTAATATTTTTAAGTGTTACAATAGAACACTTTGGAGTATTTCAAGGATTGAATCCAAGGGATTGCCAAATTGGTAAATGTGTTTATCGAGTTAATTACAAATTAAACAATTACTAATCTATTTAAATAAAAAATTATTAGTGTAAATTCATATATAAATTGTTTATAAGCTAAACTTAAATTATCAATTAAACAAAATAATCTAATTTTCTTCCCTATTGTTTTAGCCAATGTAAATAATAAAATGATGGTCTATTGATTTGTTAATTGCTAACTAAGCTAATAAACCTATACCGATGATATTTTTTGTCACTCTTAGCTAAGAATCTCCTCTCTATCTCATCCTAGACTAAAAGATACCACATAGGTTCTCCTCTTGGTCTCACCTAGTAATATAGATCTCCTCTCGGTCTCACTATTCGACACAATTATATTGAACTATATAATGAAAAACTCTTCTTTCAGTCTCGTTTATTTAGGTTTTCCACTAGAGGCATCAATTCTAGTGTATTAAGCATTTCGATATAATCAAACAATCAATTAATCAAGAATAAATATTAACTTAATAAATAACCAATCAACCAACAATCAACCAATTTAGCATATAGTCAAACTTAAATTTCAAACAAGTATTTTATCAAGCACATAGTTGACATAAAATAAAAATGAACAGTTTAAGAAAATGCTCATTTAATTGATGGAAATCCAATGAAGCCCAAAAGTTTGATCATCTCTTTTGCAAAGTCTTCAACAAGAAGGAAGAAATAAAATAACAAAAATAAAATATATTCTAAAAGGAAAAGGAAAAGGAAAAATCTAATCTAAAACTGGAAAGAAATGAAAACCTAACCTAAAACTATGAAAAACTAAGGGGAAAAATGTTCAGCCACCAATAATCTTCTCTCAAAAGCTTATAAGGTAATATACTTATAACCTACTAACATTTAACCCAACATTGACAATTATGCCCTTAAATGAGAAGCAAGTTAAGCTTGTTTGGACACAAAATTGCCCTTGTAGTGTTTCATCTATCAAGCTTCGGTGTCGTGACACCTAGGCTTTGGTGTTGCGACACCCTTGACAGTGGCATAATTTTGGCTTTAGGGGATCTCAGTGTTGCGACAATCCCTGGTCGGTGTCAGTCGTGATATCATTGGTGATGGCTTCAATTTTTTCAATTGAACACCTTTAGGGAAATCACGACCTTGAAAGCTCGGTGTCGTAATTTTGGCTTGATGTCATGACATCCTACCCTCGGTATCCCGACTCTCTCGACAGTAGGCTCTATGTTGATTTTATGTTGAAGTTTTTGTATCCTTAAGGTAAAGGATTCGGTGTCACGACATCTTGACATCATTGTCGTGACACCCATGTTAGATGCAACTTTACTCAATGTTTGACCGTTGTTGTCTCCCTACACAAGCTCAAATCAATAATTAGACTCTCAATGACATAGTTTTGTCAATTTAGGTCTCAAAAGATGTAAAATATAAGAAAAACTATCATTAACACTAGAATTTAAGAATTGGTAAAAAGCATTAAAAGATTCATAAACTACTTGAAAACAAGTTCTTTAAGCACTCAAGAGAACCTAATTTGACATATCAAATTAAGGCGGATCAGTGTATTTCTTGATTCAAAATTTGGATTAATGTTTCTTAAAACCATTTTTGAAAAATTAGAAAAAGGATTTAAAAAAAAAGTTATGGATTGTAGATTTAAATGTAGAAAAATCTATACATTTTTAAAAAAAATCGAAAAAGTAAACTTTTTTTTAATTTTTACTACACAAAATATTTTTCCTAGGTTATAGAAATTAAGGCAGAAAAAATAAAACTTAATATTTTATTTTAAAAATAAATAGATTTATGTAATTTTTATTTTAAATATGAGATAAATTTAGTTTTAAGTAAATTTAATTTTTATGTGTCTCTAACTAACTATGACCACAATAAAGGCAAATGCACCTATCGTTTAATAGTACAGTTATAGTAAGACCGGAAATATCGTATCCACAAGGACCAAGAGTACTAGTAATTACCATCTTCCTATTATCTAGCCTAAGAATTGGAGTAATTCCTTTTAAACTAAAACTAATTAAAAGCACTGTTGAAACCATTTTTTGAAAAACGGGAATCGACTTGGTTTTGAAAACGAAAATAAAAAGGGGAGTCACCACCGATCTTTATTTGGTGTGATTGGATCACCTTTGTTTTAATAAAACGTTTTTATTTTACTAAAACTGTGGTTTTGGTCTACGAAATTTGAGAAAATGGGTTCGGGAGTCAGTTACGTGCGAGGAAGGGTTAGCACCATCGTCATGCCCAAAATTGGTACCAAATTGATTAATTAAGATCTCAGTGTCGAAAGTTGAAAATTTTAAAAAGAATTTAAATACGATCCATCTTTTATGTTGTTGCTAAAAAATAGTTTTTGAAAGAAATCGAAGATGTATGCCGAGGGCTATCTCGTCTCGAGGTAAAATGTTATATCCAATATTTTAGGACATCACACCTTAACCTTTGAGGCTAGACTTGCCCTTTTTTATTGGAAATTTATGAATTTGATTTTAAGGACATTCTTTTATTTAAAATGGACGAGAAAATCGCAAATCTAATACTTTAAGGCACGTTTTCTCGAGCTTTTGAATAAAAGAATATTGCCTCAGTTTAGAAAACCTTATCCCGAAATAACGCGACATCACATCCAATACTTTAGGACATGACATTTTGAATTCTCGAGAATAAGCTTTTTGTTTAAAAGTATGTTTGTTTTAAAGGATATTCGGTTATTTAGATTTCACGAAGAAAATCACAACCCAATGCTTTAGGGCACGATCTCTCGAATTTCTAAATAAGGAATATCACCTTTTCGAGAAGAAACAGTTTCATGTCGAACAAAATCAATATGACACGAGTTCAGAATAAAATATACAAGTGAATTACAATACAGATATGCGTAGCAACATGGAAATAAATACGTTAATGTGAACAACAGTAATGAAGGCGAAAATAAAACAAGTCTAACACGAATAAGAAAAGAGTAAAACAGAAATAAGAATAAAACTAAAATAATGATAATAAGTATATGTACAGGTCATAGTACAATAATAGTGATATAGGAATAGTAACGTAATAATAATAGTATAACAATAATAAAATAATAATGACAATGATACAAAATATGTACAATATAATAATATAAATATAATAATAGTAATAATGCCTTAGTAGTAACAATAATAATAATAGTCGTAATAATAATATATAAAAATAAGGGTAATAAAAATGGAAATGATAATACCGTTATAAAAAAAATAATAGTATAGTAGTTACAATAAAAACGATAAAGATAATAATAGTAAGAGTAATAAACTAACAAGAATAAAATAAAAATAAAAATAAAATAACTAGTAATAGTAATACTAATAATAATATAATAATAAATAACAAAATAAAATAAAAATAAATAAACATATAACATTTTAAACAAGTTGGAAACTAAATTGAAATGAGATTGAAACAGCGAGGATCAAAATCGTACTAAGTCATAAAAAGAGGGCAAGGATCAGATTGAAACACCATGGAAATAATAGGGTCAGATTTTGAAAAAGGAGAAAGAATGCGAAAGGGGATTTAATCAATTAACACCGAAGGGATGGGAGACCAAGTGCGCAATTATCCCTTTTAAGGGATATGCGCTGATCTAGCCTTAGCGAACGGCGGCGTTTCGTTTGATATCCCTTTAAAACATTTTAACCCTAAACTTAAAAAATCAAAACAGCTGTACAACCCCCTTTTTTATCTTCCTCACTTTCTCAAAATCAGAACGGCGGCCCCCTCTTTCCCTTCTCGTTCCCGGTGTTTGGGTTCCCTCTGACTGGCGTCGATCGTGCAACCACCATACTCGATGGACGGTAACGCGTGGAGAGGAGGTTTTAACCCCGTTCAAAACCCTTTTCGAAGACCCACTCCTTCAGCCCGATTTCGACACCGAAGAAAGAGGGGACTTCGACACCGAAGAGCGCCGATCCAGGTAAGTTTCCTTCCTTTCGTTTTGTTGTTATTATTTACTTTCGTAGTAGGTTTTGAAAACAGTAAGTAAAAAAACATAGAAGAGTAAAAGAAATGGTATTAAACTAAAGGAAATATAACAGAAAAATTCAAAAACAACCTTGTGCTTTGTTTCTTTTATTTCTGATAGTATTTTTGTGGCAAAAAAAAAGGGGTTTTTACAAGGTTTGCTTTGACTTTTTTTATAACCAATTTACAAAGGCATCGGTTCCTATTTCTGCTCTTTGCTTTCTCTGTTCGTTGTTGCTTTCTCTTGCAGGGCATGGGCGAGGCGCGCAGGCGATGGAGGCCGAGGCGCATGGGTGCTGAAGAGTCAGAAGGCATCGGCACATGGAACAATGCGCGTGGGCGCAGGAAACGACTCGCGTGGGTGTGGCAGATGGAAGGTCGGCGGCGCACGGCTTTGGTGCGCCTTGAGTCTTTTCTTTTCTGGCTAAAATGTTTTGGGCTAGGGTTTTTAAGCTTGTTGGGCTTGCTTTGATTTGGGTTTGTTTTAGTCATTGGGCTTAGGGTTTGGACTTTAATTTGTTTGTACATGGACTGTTATTAGTGGCCTTTAATTTTTATTTTATTTTTTATGGGTCCCGGGTTTTGTAATTGGGCCGGGCAAAAATTGGTCGTTACAAGCACGACAGAGAATGAATTGGGAAAATACTTTTAGACAACTTTATAAAAGAGGCAATACCCCAGGAAGAATCCACTTAGAGTTCACTCATTACTTCTGATTCATACGATTTATTCACTTCACTTAATCCGTAGAAATCCCTAAATTATGTTAATATCTCCTTCGAGACTAAAAACAACTGACTCTATGTTGATTAATTGAAATCTCTTTCTAATTTAAACCCCTATTATCGCATTAACTCGATTTATGGATCCCTTATTAGATTTGACTCTAATCTGGCAGATTTACGTCGTCCTATTTCTAGGATTGCATTCAACTCCGCTTAATTACATTGATCTACTCTTAAACAGGGACTTTTGCTCCTCTGAATAAGCACATTCGACTTGAATCAATAACCTGAATTATCAAAACAAGAATAAGAACTCACAATTAAGAATAAGAACAAGTATTTATCTTATAAATCAAATAGTAATAAGATTCATCTAGGTTTCATCCCCTCAGGTATTTAAGGGATTTAGTTCATACTGATAGAGGGAAACATTTTAAAATAAGGAAAACTACAAAACATAAGAAAACCCAAAAACTTCAAGAGAAATTGATAGGAGATCTTCAGTCTTGATGGGGATCCTTCTTCCAAGCTGCTCCCAATGGCTGTCTTCGAGTATTTTCTGCTTTCCTCTCTCCGTCCTCTCTTAAGTCCTCCCCTAGGGTGTTTATATAGGCTTTGGAGCCCCTTTCTTAGCCCACAAGTAATCTTTTCCGAATAGAATTAGACTTGGGTTCGGCAGGGACACGCCCGTGTGCGAAAGCTTAGGCCGTGTTTGATTCTACTCGTCACACACGGCTGTGTGGTCTTCTCGTGTGCGACAGTCCAGGCCGTGTTGATTTCTGAGGTAGGCCCATTTTGTCCCATTTTGGCCCGTTTCTTGTTCTTTTCGATCCCTAAGCTCTCCTGAGTGTAAAACATGAAATTAAAGGATTAGGAGCATTGAATTTATTAAATCTAATTGAAATTCATCCAAAAATAAGCCAAGCATGGGGTCAAAATATGTATAAATTATGGTTTATCAAATATCCCCACACTTAATCCTTTGCTTGTTCTCAAGCAAAATCCTCAACTCACGATTAAAATTAACTTCCTCAATTCATAATTCTCATCAATAATGTCTCATCATAACCCACAGACAATTCATACATTGATAATTTAACTGAAAGAGTCTTAGAGATTCAAACAATTTAAGTCACAAATTTTTATAGCACAAAAACATAGGTGTTTCCCCTTATCTAAATAATTACATTTGATTCAAAACCGACAAGAATTGACATCCTCACTAAAGATTCACTCAAATCACTCAAAGTGTTTAAGGTTCAAATTAAGCACTCAAAAGTCAAACATGAAAAGTTAATACCATAAGTTTTCATGAAAATCAAATCTTCACCACTAAAAAAAATGAAATGATACACAAATCAAAAAGTCTCTTTTTTTTTTAAAAAAAAGGATTGTAATAAGGCTTGGTTTAGCGGTATGGATAAAGGCTGAATCAGAGGGTTAATATCGAGATCGAATTGACAAATTACCTAACAAGAAAAATAAACCAATACTGAATAATTACAATAATAACATGAGCTTCTTCTTGCTCAAATAACATAGAACTAGTAATGATGAATATATGTTTCCAACTTTTTTTTATCACGTACAATAATAAAGAAGTTAACAACTGAAATATAGAACATAGTTAGGCAACTGATCAAATCAAATCTTGACAAAAAGGAGCTAAAACAAATAGGAAAAATCCTCAATGAATCAAAAAGAATGGGTCTTGGGTTAATATTAAGGGTAAATCAAGAAATGGTTTATTAGGATCAAAGGGGTTCACTAGGGGTTAATTCTGAAGGTAGGCTTTTTTGGGGTAAGTGGGTTAAAACCTATGTGCCTTTATCATCTTCGTATATCAAATCAAAAGGTGGTCTCGATATGCATAATCGAAGCAAGTTCTAGAATAACAAATCAATATTGACACATTAATAACCAATAAAGTGAACAAGAAAAATATATGCTCTAAAAGGCTCAAGATCTCACAAAAATTATGGTTTTTGATGTAATCCTTACAAATTTCAAATTTCAAAGTAAAATTTAAATTTAGGGAAACAGCCTAACAAATTTTTAATTCTAAAAATAAACTTATCATGTTTGATTCTCTAATGTCTTAAAGTATAAACGATCAATGCACAATTACCTATGACTTAATCTAAAACATATCAATGAAAATCATGGATTTTCTAATAGTTAATAAAAATTTTATTCTAATAGTAATATGAGAAAATTTACTTAGGAACAAGACATAATTCATGGATTTTCTAATAATACTATTATTAACCTCCCCACACTTAAGATGTACATTATCCTCAATGTACAAAGATAGATAATTTCAATGTAAGTAGAAAATCATAAGAGAGGGAAGGAGGTGAAACTACTTGAATTATGGATGAAATCCTTAGAAAATGAAAATTGTGGAAATAGGTCCAATGAGAAGCATGATGAACTAGGGAGAGGTGAAGGTGAGGGAGAATACTCCAGTAGTTTTGTTCTTTCCTTAGTAGCATATTAAACCTTTTGAAGCTGCGGAGTCATCAGTAAAGTTTTTAGGGGGTTTTATGAATGAATTTCGTTATGGTTACTCGATAATAAATAGCCAGAGATATAAATAAATCAAAATATACTAATATAAATTAAAGACAAGAAAGATAAAGAAAAAAAGTTTAAAAATTAAAATAAAAGAAAACGAAAAAATCAATGGACTGAAAGGTCCTCATCAATAAATGGTTCGCGAGGTGTGGGTGGTGATGATATATGGAAGTACTGACAAATATGTTGTAGAGTCGCCTCGATGCTGTCGAATCGTCGAGCGTTTGTTGAGTGCAGTACTGCTTGAAACGAGTGAGACGCTCAGAGATGTTAGTCAGTGAAGTAGCCGCATGAACTAGTCGGTGAGGCGGTGGTGGCGAAAAAGGTGGCTCCTCATGATGTAAAGGGACATCATCAGTAATATCATCTGGGTCGTCCTGATCGATGGCTCGCGATAGACGGTACTAAGGAGGATCAAACCCACGATGACGCTCAATCATCCTCATATGAAGCATCGTCGAGATGCTCTGTGGGGACATCTACCCAATAAGCGATAGCGAAGAGGACTGAGCTGTGGTGTTGAGGAGGCCAAAGTATCGAGCCAGGCGCATCACATATGGGCCAATGGAGAGAATTCCTTTCCTATGTCGATCCGTCTGATGCGGAATGGTGAGAGCGATAAAGTAACTAAATCAAACATGTGCCTATGCACCCTAAAAAGTAGGCGTCATGAGTGTTGACGACACTAGTGCTCTCTCGCCTACCTGTCAAAGTGTGAGCCAGGATGGCGTGTAAGTACCTCAAGGATGGGGCGAGAGCTGATGCCTTGGTACGACTGGGATCGTAGGTAGCCGATATAGGGACTAAGTCTCTCCAGCAGGACGAAGGGGAGTAGTGGATGTGGCGATGAAGGTTCTCGAAGTCGTCGTCCTCCATGAATTCCTTGGTATAAAATCCCAAAGCGACCCCAAAATCTGGGATACTCAACTCTCGTACTAGGCCTCCAAGGTGGAATTGGACTGTGCCTGGGTCGTCGAAATTTGTCATGACCGCCTTAAGGTGGAAGGTGGAATAGAGCTCCAAAGTAAGCTCTAAATAGGTCAGCTCAACAATCTCGAAAAGGTGCCCACATGGGTCAATAGTCAATAGGGCCCGAACTGTGTCAGCTAGTTGGACCTGCTCTAAGGTGGCCCAATCAATACATCTCCCTACGCCGAGGGATTGTGCACGAAGTATTTGAAAAAGTTCCTCCTAGGGTCCTAGGGGAAACTGTAGAAAAGTGTGGCGTACATCGGTAGATGCACTTGCAGAGGTAGCTCCAGGTTTTTTCTACTTTTTCGAAGCTGGGACAGCAGTCTTTTTCCCATGTGGAGGAGTCATTATGTGCCTGCAAGATAAAGTATTCAACATTAGTAAAGTAAGGTAGAAACATCACCGAATATGTTCCCAAATATATAAATAATTCAGAATATAAACTAGTGAACCAGAGTGTCAAAATGGGATTACCTGTGATGAAGTTGTGGTTCCTAGATGTGAAGATTTATCAATGTAAGATACTAACTAATAACGAATAAATAACAACGAGCTAAAAGTGCTACAATAATGAGACTAATTAACAAGACTAATGGGAATCCCCGGATGCATGGCATTATCAAAATCAGTAAGCTACAAAGAGCAAAAATCATTGTCAAGTATCAATTAGTATAAAGAATGAAAATGTAACAAATGCAAACTAATAATTAATTTGAGTATACTTAGCAACTCAACCTAAATCTGAAATGGGACTCATAAAATGGATTCACAGTAATAAAAATGAACAATGAACTAAAAAGGGAAGGAGGAAGAGTAAACCAATGGAGGTGTTAAGGTGGTGGACGTGGTGGTGGCGCACGGGCATGGTGGTCGCGCACGGGGGTGTACTGCGGGGGCTGGTGCGTGTGGGGAAAGAAAGGGAGAAGAAAGAAGGAAAAGAATGAGAGGATATTTGGGATATTTCAGTCGCCTAGGAGGGTCGTCGAGGTAGTGGCCTGAGTAGGGAAATAGGAGTAGAGAGGGTGTTTGGGTGAGAGCGGCTAGGGTTTTGGGGGGGAATTTGGGAAATAAAATGAACAGTGGACGATTTAAATAGAGATTGGGACACATGGTCGCGGTCCACGTGTGCCTTGTGTTTAGCCCGTGTGTTTTGTAACTTGTTGGTTAAGGCATGTCTGAGTCTTGGCCCATACCTGTGTTCCCTGGGCGTGTGGGGTCACACGTCCAAACCGCACGGCCGTGTGAGGCTTCGTTCGTTTCTCCCACGCCCATGTGTCTTACTCAGTTTTAACCACTGCTTCTGGGCACGGGCGCGTCGCACGCCCGTGTCATTTTCTCAGTATCGCCCACGGTCTTAAGGCAATCTCGTGTGGGTATATCGCATCCCGTGTTCTTTAGTCAGTTTCGACCATGGCCGCATGGCACGGCCTTGACATTTTATTGCAGCCCTTGTTTTGGGGAAAATTTTCGTCCTGTTTCCGCATGGTCTCTGCCATGCCGATGTACCTGCTCGTGGTGTCCACACGGCCACGGTCATGCCTGTGTGTAAGGCCGTGTGGATAAGGAAACTTGCACCTATTAATTTGGTTAGTTTTTAGTTTGGTGCTAAAAATTGAAAATATGGACATTAATGAGGTTAGTGCTCGGGTTGCCTTCCGAGAAACGCTTATTTAGAGTCTAAGCTCGACTCACCTTTCATTCGCATAATCATGGTGGTTCGAGGAGTTGAAACTCCTTATTCCTGCTGTCAATTTTGTTAAAATAAGGTTTTAAACGAGTACTATTTACCTTGAAGATGTCAAATTTGGAATGAGTTATCTCGACTGTACCGTATGGGAAAATATTAAGTACTATGAAAGGGGTTGTTCCATTAGGTTCAGAAGTGGCAACACGAGGATCTACATTATCCATTGGAACTCGATCTCCAACCTTAATTTGACTCGTTTTATTTTTAGGCTCCTCATGGCTTTGCTTTGGTTCATCATATACTTTCAATTTCTCCTTAATCTGTGTTCGCCATTCATCTAATACCTCGATCTGGAGCTTTCGTTCCTCATGAATAGTTCTGTTCTCAATATGAGAGCTAGACCATGGCTCTATCATCTTTTTCCGAGGAATTTCCTGCAAAGAAGATTGAACATTAAGTTCACTTACATTAACAGGACTTGTATCATCTTGATCACTAGATATTTTGACAAAATCACGTGCTTGGAGTTTAATCATGTCATCATCTACACGAAGTATTAATTTCCCTGTACCAACATCAATAATGGTTCTAGCAGTTGCTAAAAAGGGTCGTCCTAAAATTAAAGGAACGTCACTATCCTCATCCATGTCTAAAACAACAAAGTCTATTGGGAATATGAATTTATCAATTTTGAGTAGCACATCTTTGATAAACCATAATTTACACATATTTTAACCCCATGCTTTGCTTACTTTTGGATGAATTTTGATTGAATTTAATGAATTCGATGCTCCTAATCTCTTAATTTCATGTTTTATACTCAGGAGAGCTTAGGGAGTCGAAAAGAACAAGAAACGGGCCAAAAAGGGACAAAATGGGCCTACACGGCCTAGACCACTACACACGGGCGGACCACACGGTTGTGTGACAAGTAGGATCGAACACGACCTGAGCTATCGACCAGGGGCGTGCACACAGGCGTGTCCTTTCCAACCCTAGGATAAATTCTATTCGGAATAGGATACTTGTGGGCTAAGTAAGGCATCTCGAAGCCTATATAAACACCCTAGGGGGCAAACTAAAAGGAGAGTTCGACAGGACGTCGAATAGACACCGAGTAGAAGGAGAAAATACTCCAAGACAGCCGTCGGGAACCGCTTAGGAGGATAATCTCCATCAAGACGGAGGATCTCCTATCAAGTTCTTTAGAAGTTTTTGGGTTTTCTTATGTTTTGTTGTTTTCCCTATTCTAATATGTTTCCCTTCATTAGTATGAACTAAATCCCTTAAATACCTAAGGGGATGAAACCTAAGACAGATCTTATTATTATTTGATTTATGAGATAACTACTTGTGCTTATTCTTAATTGTGAGCTCTTATTCTTGTTTGATAATTCAAGTTATTAATTCAAGTCGAATGTGCTTATTTAATGGAACAAAAGTCCCTGTTTAAGCGTAGATCAACACAATTAAGCGGAGTTGATTGCAACCCTAGATATAGGGCAACGAAAATCTGCCGAATTAGGGTCAAACCTAATAAGAGAATCCATAGATCGAGTTAATGCGATAATAAGGGTTCTAATTAGAAAGATATTTCAATTAATCAACCTAGAGTCAGTTGTTAGTAGCCTCGAAAGAGGTATTAATATAATTTAGGGATTTCTACGGATTAAGTCAAGTGAATAAATCGCATGAATCAAAAGTAATGAGTGAAGTCTAGGTAGATTCTTCCTTAGGTATTGTGTAACAGTTCGAATTTGACCCTAATCAGAATGGTGGTTTCGAGACCACGAATCCGAGTCCAAAAACTTTTTAAATATTATTTTCGGTGCTTATTATATGTGAATTATAATGTGTGAAAGTTTCGTATGAAAATTTGATTGTTTGTGTGATTAATTTAATAAAAGGACTTAATCGCGTAAAATGTAAAAGTTGCAAACTATAGTGAAAAGTGTTTAAGTGATAGTGGCTTTTAAATATGAGGTATTAAAAGGGCAAATAACCCATTATAAATGCTAGTGGACGACATAGGACAAAAATGCCCTTATTATATAAGGTAGTTTTATTTTAATTTAAAGGTTAATTTGGTAAATGAAAAATAATCATAATATATGCTAAATTAACACAAAAGAAAACCATTATCATTTTATATGCTCTTGGCCGAATATTGGAGAAAGAAGAAGGGTTTTGTTTCTTTTGAATTTCGGCAACAATTTAGCTTGATTAAGGTATGTTTAGTTTTCGGTTTTTGATAATTTTTACGTTTTTGAGATCGTTGCTTTGGATATTAGTTGATCCATGTTAGAATTTTTGAAATTGAGCATGTTTTATATTCGGCCATGGTTAGATGTTTGTGCTTATTGATGTTTAATGGAAAAATATTAAAAGTATGTTAGAAATTAACAAGTTTTGAATTGGAAATTTTGGTGGAATTGAGTATTTAGGGCTAAATTGTAAAAAATAAATTTTGGAGGGGTTCAATTGCAAAATAAATGAATAAATGGACTTGTATAATCCCTATGAATATTCGGCCCTTAGGTTGTGTAATGAAATTTTGTGTATTTTGTGTTTTGTGCAAATAGGACTAAATTGTAAAATTGTGAAACATTAGGGGTAAAATGGTAATTTACCCATTTATGTGTTTTGGGACTAAATTGAATTGAAATGTTGTTGAATAAGCTTATTTTTAATATGTTTAGATCAAGAACAAAGAAAAATAGACTTGGATCGAGGGAAGGCAAAAGTTATCGAATAGTTGGTCTTCGTCGTCCGTCGACAGTCGAGGTAAGTCTATAAGCAATTTAATGTCGTTGATAGTATTTATAACATAAATTATGTGCTAAATTATGAAATTATACTTATAAAATGTGCCTTAGCCGAATGTAAGTAGTGAGATTGAAGTGAAAGGTTGTTATAACTTAAATCGGGTCGATATGTTAAAGTGATTGAATTAGGTGTAACTTATGTTAATTTGGGCAGCATTACTGTCATGTGTATGAGACGATGATAAAATTATATCGGGCTTCGAGCCTAGCAGGCCTTGTGCCGGTGAAGTGTATCGGGCTTATTGCCTAGCAGGCTAAATGCCAGTGATCAAATTTCAGACCTCTGGTCTAGCAGGCTTAATGCCGGTGTATATTTCAGGCTTTGATGCCTAGCAGGCTTAATGCCGGTTATGTATTATAAAAAGAGAATTCATGAATCATACAAGGTGAAACATATTTAATGCTGTGAGCTAAAAGCTCGAGTAAGTATAAACCTTTTATATTTGTAAGGAATAAGGTAAGTTGGTATGTTACCATTTGAATGAAGTGATGTGATATAATTGATGATTCGATAAGAATTTTAATATGTGATTTTGAGTTTACCATTGATGAGTATGAACATTATATAATGGAATTTGAGTTTAAATATGTTATTTTGGAGAATCGGCTATAAGTGAGAATGTTAAGGGTGCAAGAGGTAGGAAGTGTTTGCACATGTGTACAAATAAGTGTATGTAATTGATAGGTATGTTGTATTCATTTGATTGGGAATATGTGAATACATATGATGTTTATGTGTTTTGATGAATTACATGTTTATGGAATAAAGTGCTAATACTTAAGTTAATGAATTAATAGCATCGGCCATGATCAATTTACATGTTGAAATGTTTATATTCAATGCCATAAACCTAATGATTAAATTGCTCAAATGTCTGAATGCTATATTAAAATTTGCTTGAGACTTACTAAGCTAGTAAGCTTACACCGTGTGTGTTTATCGTTCTGTTTATAGATTTTGATCAAGCTACGGGCTCAGAGGATCGTCGGTGAAGTCTACCACACTATCATCTCCTTTGGTACTTATAAGCTTAGTTTTTAAATCAAAGGCATGTATAGGTTAGACTAAGTTTTGAAACCAATGATACTTGGTCTTGTATATAAGTATAGCCCTGCTAAAATGGCTATTTCTCTTGGTTTAGTTTAATTTCTATGTTTTGTTATAATGGCTTGATCAAAGCACTAATGGATGTTTAAATTCGGTCATGGTTTAAATCATATATGGAAGGTGATCATATAATTTATATGTTATGTGTTCGGTTTTAGCAAGCTTGGCCTTGGTATGTTATATGCGAAACATGATTATTGCGTTTATGCTGTGTGTATGATCTCAACTAAGGTGAATTTATGAGTTACTTGTCTAACATGCTTTACGAATGATAGTTGAGTTAAGTCATGTATTTCGGCAATAAGGTAAATGATATATGCTGGATGTATTTAGTAAGAATAACTAATGTTATGTTTAAGTGATTTTGGTTATGTGATATTTACAATTTTTTTTTATAATGAAGTATATATATAATGGTTGGTTATATAGGTTCGATTGCTATTGGTAAGAAATGAAAATGTTCTAAGATGGTATAGGTACGAATCCAAATGGAAGATGAATTAGTATGTTCGGTCATGATGTAATGTTACAATGTTTACATATACATTTGATTATTAAATAGTATAAATAGTTCGGAAGGCTTAATATGCACACATATTGTAGTAATATGAATGAAAATCAGCTTATGTTATATGTGTGTTGATTTATGTCCGACATATGTTATATAATGATACAAGTTGGGATATGTTTTAAGTGTATAAATTTCATGAATGTTTAAGTCGTGTGGTTCAGACATTGTCATGTATTAAGTACCTGTAATAAAACTTGTTGTGCATTATTTACTTTAATAGGATATAAGGTTATATGAAATAGAAAAGATCGCATTGCTTGTGCTTGAGTTTAAATGAAGGTCTATCTAGAATTGAGTTTAGTTCAGTAATGCCTCATAACCCTAATCCGGCGACGGATACGGGTTAGGGGTGTTACATATTGCCTATCTCATATAAGTTGTCCAAAAGTATTTTCCCAATTCACTCTCTATCGCGTTCATAGTTAGTTAAATTAGTTAGTTAATTTTAGATTAAAAATAAATCCCCTTAATTATTAGGCTAGATAATAATAAGAAAGTTAGTACTAATACTTTTGGTCCTCAAGGATACGATATTCTGGACTCACCACAACTATACTACTGTTAGATAGGTGTGCTTGCCTTTGTCGAAATAATAGTTAGTTTCGAGCTCCATCAATCTTCAATTATACCCCTATGAAATTTAATGGTTTTATCAGCCAATTGAATGCTCATCCTAGTTTGTTTGGGTTTCCCAAGACTTAGCTGTTTAAACATTTTATAAGGCTTAACATTGATACTTGCCCCTAAATCAGCTAAAGCATTATTAACAGATAAACCACCAATTAAGTAAGGAATCGTAAAACTCCCTGGATCTTTTAATTTACGGGGTAGTTTATTCTGTAAAATTGTTGAGCAAACTGCATTTAGCTCCAAACATGATGCATCGTCTAACTTCCGTTTGTTTGCCAAAAGTTCTTTTATAAATTTTACTGAATTGGACATCTACGAAAGAGCTTTAATAAACGGTAAGTTAATATGTAACTTTTTTAACAGTTTACAAAATTTACCGAATTGTTCATCTGTGCAGTCTTTCTTTGTCGCATTGAGATATGGCACATGAGGTTTGTACTCTGTACTTACCAGTTTTGGTTTATTATGACTTACCTCAACCATACCTTTATCTACCACATTTTATTGCCTCAATTTTGGTTCGTCTAACCCTTCACTATCGTAAGCAGTAATGGCATGAAGTTGCTCATTTGGGTTAGTTTCAGTGTTGCTTGGCAGGCTGCCTTATGGTCGTTCAGATATTAGCTTAGCTAGCTGTCCTATTTGAGTCTCGAGACCTTGAATCGACGCTTGTTGATTTTTTAGTGCGGTTTCGGTGTTCTGGAAGCGCGTTTCTGACACTGAGATGAATTTAGTAAGCATCTCTTCAAGGTTCGGCTTCTTTTCCTGTTGGTAAGGTGGCTGAAAGCCTGGAGGGGGTTGCTGTCTTTGGTTTCTTTGTCCTCCCCATGAAAAGTTTGGGTGGTTCCTCCAACCTGGATTGTAAGTGTTTCTATAGGGATTATTCTGAGGTTTAGAATTATTACCCATATAATTCATCTGTTCGCTTTCTATGCCAAAGTTGTAGGATGGATATTCTGTATTGCTCATTCCTCCTCCATTCGTATCGCACTGTATCACTGGATGTACCTGTGAAGAACCACACAAACCATCAATCTTTTTATTTAAAAGTTCTACCTGATTTGATGGCATGGTAACTGCGTCGAGGTTGAAAACGCCGGCTGCCTTTGTTGGCTTCGTCCTCATAACTTGCCACTGATAGTTATTCAGTGACATCTTTTCAATGAATTCGTAGGCAGCTTCAGGTGTTTTCTTGTTTAGTGTCCCGCCGGTGGTTGCATCAATCAATTGCCTAGTTGAGGGATTCACACCATTGTAGAAGGTTTGAACCTGTAGCTATAGTGGTAACCCATGGTGAGGGCATCTTCTCAATAGATCCTTATATCTCTCCCATGCATTGTAAAGTGTTTCTAAATCCATCTGCACAAAAGAAGAGATACCATTCCTCAACTTAGCCGTTTAAGCCGGCGGAAAATATTTAAGTAAAATTTTTTCAGTCATTTGTTCCCATGTAGTGATTGATCCTTGTGGTAACGAGTTCAACCACTGTTTAGTTTTTTTTCCTCAACGAGAAGGGAAACAATTGAATGCAAATGGAATCATCAGAAACGCCATTAAGCTTGAAAGTGTCGTAGAATTCCAGAAAATTTGCTAAGTGATTGTTTGGATTCTTATCCTGCAAACCATCAAACTGAACAAACTGCTGAATCATCTGAATAGTGTTAGGTTTCAGTTCAAAATTATTTGCAGCAATAGCAGGTCTAACAATACTTGATTCAGTTCCTGTTAAAGTAGGCTTAGCATAATCATACATAGTTCGAGGAGCAGGATTCTGATTTACTAGATCTGTAGCGACCACAGGAGGTAGCGAATTACTCTGAGGATCAGCCATCTCCTTGGTATTTTTGGTATCGTCCTCTTGCACTTCCTCTATATACTGTAGACTTTGCCTTATCTCCCTACGATTTCTACGAGCGGTGCTTTCTATCTCACTATCAAAAAGCAAAGGTCCTGACGAGTTTCTTCTAGTCATAAACTAAAATTACTTGCCAGAAGCAAATAAAAGAAAAATTAGCAAATTAAAATAAAAATAAACTGCAATAAAAATTAATAATGGCTAAAGTAATAAAAATTTAGTGTTCCTAATATCTTAGTCCCCAGCAACGGCGCCAAAACTTGATGTGTCTCTAACTAATTATGACCACAATAAAGGCAAGCGCACCTATCGTTTAGTAGTATAGTTATGGTAAGACAGGAAATATCGCATCTACAAGGACCAAGAGTACTAGTAATTATTATCTTCCTATTATCTAGCCTAAGAATTGGAGTGATTCCTTTTAAACTAAAACTAATTAAAAGCACGACAGAGAATGAATTGGGAAAATACTTTTAGACAACTTTATGAAAGAAGCAATACCCAAGGAAGAATCCACCTATACTTCACTTATTACTTCTGATTCGTACGAGTTATTCACTTGACTTAATCCGTAGAAATTCCTAAATTATATTAATCTCTTTCGTGACTAAAACCAACTGACTCTAGGTTGATTAATTGAAATCTCTTTCTAATTAAAACCCCTATTGTCGCATTAACTCGATCTATGGATTCCCTTATTAGATTTGACTCTAATCTGGCAGATTTACGTCGTCCTATGTCTAGAATTGCATTCAACTCTGCTTAATTGCGTTGATCTACTCTTAAATAGTGCCTTTTGCTCCTCTAAATAAGCACATTCGACTTGAATCAATAACCTGAATTATCAAAACAAGAATAAGAACTCACAATTAAGAATAAGAACAAGTATTTATCTTATAAATCAAAATAGTAATAAGATTCATCTAGGTTTCATCCCCTCAGGTATTTAAGGGATTTAATTCATACTGATAGAGGGAAACATCTTAAAATAAGGAAAACTACAAAACATAAGAAAACCTAAAAACTTCAAGAGAAATTGATAGGAGATCTTCAGCCTTGATGAGATCCTTCTTCCAAGCTGCTCCCAATGGCTGTCTTCGAGTATTTTCTGCTTTCATCTCTCCGTCCTCTCTTAAGTCCTCCCCTAGGATGTTTATATAGGTTTTGGAGCCCCTTTCTTGGCCCACAAGTAGTATTTTCTGAATAGAATTAGACTTGGGTTTGGCAAGGACGCGCCCGTGTGCGAAAGCTTAGGCCGTGTTCGATTCTACTCGTCACACACGGCCGTGTGGTCTGCCCATGTGCGATAGTCCAGGCTGTGTTGATTTCTGAGGTAGGCCCATTTTGTCCCTTTTTGGCCCGTTTCTCGTTCTTTTCGACTCCCTAAGCTCTCCTGAGTGTAAAACATGAAATTAAAGGATTAGGAGCATCGAATTCATTAAATCTAATGAAAATTCATCCAAAAATAAGCCAATCATGGGACCAAAATATATATAAATTATGGTTTATCAGATTTATTTTTAATTAAAGTAGGAGAGAAATGTAGATTTCGAAGTAAATTAAACGTTTGGTCATATTTTGTTTTACTCTATAGGATAATGGACAATTTTTTATCTATCATGAAGAGCATTGACAAACGTTAATCATGAATAAACTATTTATTCTTTACAACAATGTCAAGAATTCTGTATAAGATGTGACTAATGTTCACTCAAGAATTTCTAAATTTATTAACTATTGTCTTCTACATATCATTTATATTTTTGTCACTTTACCTTTTTATAATTTTTTTTTATTTTCGCATAATAATGCAAAAATGTATATATATATTTAATCTTTTTACGTTTTACCTCTACAAACTAATATATATTTAATCTTTTTACGTTTTACCTCTACAAACTAACTTTAAAATATCATGTATTTGTAATTTCAAAATATGATATAAATTTATAAAATCTAAAATTTTAGTTTAAAAATATGAGATAAATATATTTTTAGGTAAATTTATTATTGTTTTAATTAAAAACTGTGTCCTGCAATTTTATCATTTATATTTAGTTTTTTCCCATTTAACAAGTGTATATATGATTTTATTTTAGTATTAATGCACAAATTTTACTACTTATTTACTTTTCTTTTTCAAATTTCAAATATTTAAAATTTTTCAGCAAATAAATTTATTAATACTATTTGTCAAAACCATTTTAAAATTTGATTTAAAAACGGGAATCGACTTTTAAAAACGAAAATGTGAGTCACCACCGATCCCTTTTTATTTAGGTGTAATTGGATCACCTTGAAAATCATTTTATTTCAGAATACTGATTTTGGTCTACGAAAAACAAGAAAAATGGATTTGGGAGTAGGTTACGTATGAGGAAGGGTTAGTACCCTAATAACGCCCAAAAATTGGTACCTAATCGATAAGATCATGTCCTAATATTGAAAATTTGAAAATTTTTAAAATAAGATCCTTTTATTAGAAAAAAAACTAAGGCTTGCCTATCTCAAAGAAATAAAATACTATACCGAGTAAGTTAGGATATAGCATCTCATAACTTCGAAACTAGGCACGTTTTTATTTTAGAAAATTCCTACCTCGAGACACAAAGCACCATATCCAGTAAGTTAGGACACAGCGTCTTGAATTCCCAAGAATAAGTTTTTAATTTGAAATTGGTAAGTTTCAGTTTTAAAAGAGAAGGGATATTTAATACCTTAAGTTCTACGAGAAAAATCAAAACCCAGTAAGTTAGGGCACAATTCTTCTCGAAGTCCTCAAATATCACATATCACCGTATTTTTAAAATATTTGAATAAAATGCTTTAATTTAAAAGGTATTTTTATAAAAATGGTTTGAGTAGGACATTGTATGAATACATTACAACATACATATTTAATAACAATTCTACATAACTACAAATTATTCTAACAATAAATAATAAAAAAATTTAACATGAATGAATATATAAAGATCTATGTTAAGCAATGATAACAATTAAAATGATATAAATAAATAAACATGAGGTAAAATAAATAGCAATAATTAAGATTTTTCATGTAATAACAAAATTAAACAAAAAAGGGGAAGATATATTTAAACACTAAATAATTATTATAACAAAAAAATAAGAAAAATAAAAAAATGATAATTTTATAAAACAATTAATATGTATAACAATATAAAAAAATAAAGTAAAAAAATATTATAATAAATATATAATTTAATACATATAAAAGATAATACATAATAAATAATATATAATAATTTTAAATAAAGATATTTAAAAAATATAATATAAATAATATAAATGAATCATGTTATATAATAAAAATAAATTTTATACAAAAATAAAATTTTATATGATATTAATATAGTATTGTATAATATATAAGATTTTAAAAATATAATATAATAACTAATGTATAAATTACAAATAATATATAATAAAATAATATTAAACAAATAAAACGATAAATAATACATATAAATATATATACGAATTTTATATAAATAATAAGAATAATATAATATTTTAATATGATAAAATAATTAAAATGCTATATAAAATATAATATAATAATATGATATAAAAATAAAATATGATATAATAACTAATGAAAAAATATATGGATAACAGTGAGAAATATAAATAATAAATAATGATAATTTAATATATACATTATATTAAAATAATTTAAAAAATAAAAGCAAAATGAAAAATAAAAAGAATAAAACAAAAAAATGGATAAGGATTAAATAAAAAAGGACGATATTGAAATGCGCGCCAAAAATGCAAGGATCAGTTGGGCAATTATGCCTCATTTTCAAAACGGCGTCGTTCTGTTACTGGCCCTTAAATAGCCCAAGGGACTAAATTAAAATGTGAACAAACATTTAAGGCCAAATTTTTTTAAAAAAAATAAATGGAATTAAAAATATTAAAAATGCGGAAGGACTAAAATGACAATTAGACCCTTTAACAAAAACACGCGGATCCTATCCGGGTTTTCAGGTCAACGCGCGGATCCTCCTAGAAACGACGTCGTTTTAACGCTTATTGACTTAAGTGAAAAAAACGTCGTTTTCTACTGCTATATAAGTCAGTATTTGGGCAAAAAAAAACATTTGTGCACCCTGTATTAAAAAAAAATCCCAGCAGATGCTCTCAAACCCTCCTCTCCTTTGACTGGAGCTTGGTCATTGGGTTCCTGAGCCACGCGCTTCACGCGCCGCCACCGTCGGTGGCTGGAGAGTCGAATCTCTCCTTTTTCGAAAGTAATGTTCTCGCTTTTTTTATTTTAATATTATTTTGTACGTAGATATGCATAAATCGAGAGAAATAATAGAAAATAACACAAAAAAAGGAAAATCACCTCTATAAACTACTTTTAATGTTTTATTTTGCTCTATTTTTTGAATATTTTTCGTATTTGTTTCCCTCTGTATCCCCCCTTGTTACAAAGTAAATCAGGCTTTTATAGCCTTGAAAATAAAAATAAAAATAAAAAAGGAAAACATTTGTTCCTGCCATTTTTGTTTCTGTCTTCTTTCCTTTCTTGTGCAGGAAAATGGCACTGATCTTGGTGGCAGAGTGATTCGGGCGCGAATCACGGCGCGATCAAAGGCCGGACAATGCTTGCGGCGCGAGGGTTTCCTGACTTCGTTTAGTCATTAGGCTCTTTTGGGCCATGTTTTGTTTGGGTATGGGTAGGGTGGTTAGGATCTGGGTCTGAATGCAAGTGGGCTCAAGTAGTTTAGGGGTATTGGTTTTTGGGCTTGCGTGTAACAAATTATAAATTTTGTTTTTGGGTATTGGGCTACTGTTTCGGGTTTTAGTTTCGGGTTTTTCTAAAATGGACTGTTTATTTTATTTTTATTATTTTGTTTTTCCTTTTCTGAATAAAATGGGCCCGGGTAAAATGGGCTGACTACAGTTGCCCCTCTTTGCTCATTGTCGTATAACGGGAATAAAACAAAGACTATAAAAGGTCCAATTTTGCCTGGTTTTGACTTTTGGTCCTCGTCTTCTTCAGATGGCTTCCAACTCCATTCCAAACTTCAAAGGTATTGGAGCTTCATCTTGACTTTCAATAAGTCTGATAGCTTCAATCTGCTTCACTGCAACTTTATGAAAGCAGTATCCACTATCTTTTGATCTGCTCCACTGCAAACTCAAGGAGACAAGATCTGATGTTTTCGATTTGCTTATTGTAACTTCAAGAATGCCAGATCTGTTATCTTTGATCTGCTTCACTGCAACTTTAGGAAGACAAGATCTGCTATCTTCAGTCTACTCCGCTGCAACTTTAGGGAGTTAAAGCTGAAAGGGTCTTTGATTTGCTTCCTGCAACTTTAGGAAGATGAGACTGCTATATTCAGTCTACTCCGCTGCAACTTCAGGGAGCTAAGGCTGAAAGGGTCTTTGATCTGCTTCCTGTAACTTCGGGAAGATGAGATCTACTGTCTTCAGTCTACTCCACTGCAACTTCAGAGAGACAAGGCTGAAAGTGCTTTTGATATGCTTCCTGCAACTTCAGGAAGATAAGATCTTCTATCTTCAGTCTACGCCACTGCAACTTTAGGGAGATAAGGCTGAAGGTGCCTTTGATCTGCTTCTTGCAACTTTAGGAAGATAAGATTTTTTTTTAATCTACTCCGCTACAACTTTAGGGAGACAAGATTGAAAGTGTCTTCGATCTGTTTCCTGCAACTTCAAGAAGATGAGATCTACTGTCTTCAGTTTATTTCGCTGCAACTTCAGGGAGATAAGGCTGAAAGGGTCTTTGATCTGCTTCTTGCAACTTCAGGAAGATAAGATCTTCTGTCTTCAGTCTACTCCACTGCAACTTCAGGGAGACAAGACTGAAAGTGTCGTCGATCTGCTTCCTGCAACTTCAGGAAGATAAGATCTGCAAATTCACCGATATTGCTAGGATATGTCCTGTAAACTCGGTTCCTTATGTTTATGTCACATGACTAAGATGCTATGATCAGAATGAATCAAATATTGCTAGCTACATGTAACATGTCATGAAAATGTTTCCTTTTAAAGGATTAGGATACAATGATCGGAATGAATCAAATGCTCCTAATGTAATTTGCTATGATATAAAAATGTTATGAGTATGATTCCTACACTAGGTGTTATCACTCATTTGTTCTTCATTCTTGTTCGTCAATCATGTTCTACTCAACAAGCTTGCCCCATTGTAATTTCTGAGTCAACTCCACTTGAATCTTGAGAACACAAGGCTTGTATCATCCTACCACAATGGGAGTTGAAACTTTTTCAATCTAACCCATCTGCAATTTTCAGGGTATAGGGTTTATTTTGAATTCAACCCATTCCATCACAATTCAGGGTTTCTTAGCTCGTCACACCATTCCCCGAATGGTATGACCTGATAACATCACTTACTTTCATCACATCAACCCATTATTTTATCCAATTATCAATTGGACAAGGAATTCAGAGAAATAGTATCTATCCAGACTCTTCTTTCTCAAATATTTCTATGCACATGGAAATTTTAAACAATTGTCCTGTTTTGGTTCATTATCTTATCTAGAAATATCCAAAGTAATATGTAGAATTTCTTTTTGTGAAATTATTAGTTCGTCAATCATTATTTCAATGCAACACATTTATGAATAATGGGTAACAAATAAATTGATCTAAAAAAGGGTTGAAATTGAATAAATTATCAGAAATACAAAGAAAATTAACTGAGAACATATCTTTGAGAAGAAAAAGAATCCCAAGATAGTAAAATGAATAAAATCAAATGCCCTAGATATCATCAATTGAGCTTCTATATACAAACTTTATGAAGACTGCCTTGAACTTAACATGTGTTTAGAAGACCCAAAGTACTTTGTTGATGCCCCAATATGCAACATTCTTCATTTTATTGTTAATTCAAGTGTAGCAAGATGGCTATGTGTCCATTCATAATTTGAGCCGCCCTTTTTGGGTTTTCAACTCAAAACCCCTTTGGTCTCAAGGCGCCCTTTGCGGGTTTTCATTTTGGCGTCTTCTCCTTTTTAAGCAAAATACTTCTTTACTAAATCAGAGTTCATAGGATTGGGTAAACGTTTCCCATCCATTTCGGTCAAGATCAGTGCTCCTCCTGAGAAAGCCTTATTCACCACATATGGTCCTTCCCAATTAGGCATCCATTTTCCTCTGAAATCCTTTTGTACAGGAAGAATCTTTTTTAGTACAAGGTCCCCTTTTTCTTCAATTAAGTTCAACTGATCATATCGAGCTTGAATCCATTCAACTTCATCTAACTTTATTTTTGACAAAACCCGAAGAGAAGGTATTTCCACTTCAATCGGTAGAACTGCCTCCATTCCATAGAACAACGAGAAAGGCGTTGCCCCAGTAGAGGTTCTGACGGACGTCTGATAAGCATAGAGTGCAAACGGTAATTTCTCATGCCAATCTTTATAAGTCTCAGTCATCTTCCCTACTATCTTCTTGATATTTTTGTTGGCCGCTTCCACTGCCCCATTCATTTTTGGACGATATGGAGATGAGTTGTGGTGTTTGATCCCAAACTGACTACAAACTTCTGCTATCGTACTGTTGTTCAAATTCAGTGTGTTGTTTGATATGATCCTCTCGGGCATTCCATATCGATAAATGATCTCCTTTTTCAAGAATCGACTAACTGCTGATTTAGTGACGCTAGCATAAGGAGCAGCCTCTACCTATTTCGTGAAGTAGTCGATTATCACGAAGATGAATCGATGTCTATTCGAAGCTTTTGGTGAGATTGGTTCAATAACATCCATGCCCCACATGGAAAAAGGCAATGGGGAAGTCATAACATGCAAAAGTGATGGAGGCACATGAATTTTGTCTCCATAAATATGGCATTTATGACATTTCTTAGCATAGCTGATACAATCCCCTTCTATGGTGGACCAATAATATCCAAATCTCATTATCTGTCTGGCCATTGTGAAACCATTAGCATGTGTTCCACAAACGCCTTCATGAACTTCCTCTAGAATTTTTTGTAGCTTCAACGGCATCAACGCATCTCAACAACACTTGATCTTTTCTCTTCTTGTACAAGATATCCCCGTCTAAAATATAGTTAGAGGCCAATCTTCTTAAAATTCTTTTTTCATTCTTAGTGGCATGCTCCGGGTATTCACAACTTTTTACGTATCGTAATACATCTTGATACCAATGGTGATCATCTTTTTTCTCCTCTTCGACATTATAACAATGAGCTAGAACTTCAAAGATACTCATCTGAATAGGTCTCATATCCTCTGTTCTATTCACTTTAATCATAGAAGCCAGGGTTGCCAAACCATCTGTCATCTGGTTTTCCTCACGTGAGAGATAATTAAAAGTAATGTCATCGAACTCTTCAATCAATCTTTGAACTATTTTTCGGTAATCAATTAGTTTGGGATCTCTTGTCTCCCATTCTCCTTTAAGTTGGTAAATTACTAAAGCAGAATCTCTATATACTTCTAATTCTCTGATCTTACGCTCTACGGCTGCTAGAATTTCCATGATGCATGCTTCATATTCCGCCATGTTGTTCGTGCAATCAAAATCCAATTTGCATGTGAATGGATAATAATTACCACTTCGGGATACCAAAATTGTGCCAATTCCATTTCCCACAGCATTCGATGCTCTATCAAATTTTAGCTTCCACGAACAATATTCAATATTTGCCACATGCATCAGCTTCTCATTTGCAAAATCAAAGCTCAAAGGTTCATAATCCTCCAAAGCTCTGCTAGCCAAAAATTCTGCTACTGCGCTCCCTTTTATAGATTTTTGGTTCACTTAGACTATATCGAATTTAGATAGCAAAATCTGCCACCTAGCTATCCTTCCATTCAAAGCAGTGGACTCCATCATATACTTTAACGGATCAAGCTTCAAAATTAACCATGTAGTATGATATAACATGTACTGCCTCAACCTCCGAGTTGTCCAAATCAAGGCGCAACATAATTTCTCGATTGACGAATATCTCATTTCACAATCAGTGAACTTTTTACTGAGATAGTATATCAAATTTTCTTTTCTTTTCGACTCATCGTGTTGACTAAGCATACATCCCATGGAGTTATTGAACACTGAAAAATACAGTATCTATAGTCTATCTGGATTAGGCGGAGATAGTACTAGTGCGTTTGACAGATACTGTTTGACTTTGTCAAAAGCTCTTTGACATTCATCGTTTCATACACCTTGATTGTGATTCTTGAGAAGACGAAATATGGGATCACATTTCTCAGTTAATTGTGAAATAAACCGAGCAATGTAATTTAACCTTCCAAGAAAACCTCAGACTTCCTTCTGAGTGTGCGGTGGAGGCAATTCTTGTATAGCTTTAACTTTGTTTGAGTCAACTTCGATTCCTTTCTCGCTGACCACAAAACCCAGTAATTTCCCTGACCAAGCTCCAAAAGTAAACTTTTTCGGGTTGAGCTTCAATTGAAATTTTCTTAACCTTAGAAACAACTTCTTCAAAACTTCAATGTGTTCCTTTTCTGTTCGAGATTTGGCAATCATATCATCAACATATACTTCAATCTCTTTGTGCATCATGTCGTGGAACAATGTTACCATGGCCCTTTGATATGTTGCCCCAGCATTTTTAGTCCGAATGGCAATACTTTATAATAGAATGTACCCCAAAATGTTATGAAGGTAGTTTTCCCCATATCTCAGGGTGCATCTTGATCTAATTATATCCTGAAAAACCGTCCATGAAAGAAAACAGTGAGTATCCCGCTGTATTATCCACTATTGTGCCTATGCGGTAAAGGGAAATTGTCCTTTGGGCTAACTTTATTTAAGTCCCTATAGTCCACACACATCCGGACCTTTCCGTCCTTCTTAGGGACAGGAACAATGTTGATAACCCATTCTAAATACTTGACCACTTGTAGAAAACTAGCATCGAACTGTTTCTGGACCTCTTCTTTTATTTTCAACACTACATCAGACCTCATCCTTCGTAGCTTTTGCTGAACTGGCTTGCACTCTTCTCTTATGGGAAGGCGATGTACTACAATATCGGTACTTAGCCCAGACATATCTTGGTACGACCATGCAAAGACATCCTTGAATTCCCGTAATAACTCAACAAGGTCTTGTTTTGTCTCCTCAGCTATGCGCGTGCCAATTTTCACAACCTTTCATTCATCCAAGGCTATGTTCTCTACCTCCTCCTCATGGGGTAAGATTTATTTCTCCTCTTACTTTACCATTCTTAACAGATCTGGAGATAAATCACAATCTCGGTCACCTTCAAAATCTTGAGATTCCTCTAAACACATGTCCTACTCAAAGTGGACCACTAGATCTGTATTATTATTGCTCACATCATGGATATCTAGGGACCTGTGATGGGTACCAAAGAATGTACAAAGAACAAATGAATTTGAGGACAACTATTCACATGATATGAATGAGAGATAAAAGATTCTGAATAAAATTAGAAAGTCAAAAGAATATAATGAAAGAATATTTGCTCAAGTTAATTATCAAAAATGTATTTTATTAAAACAAGAATTTTTGAACATGAGCCTATTTCACAAAAGAAATCTTATTGTTCCTAGGCTAAAAACAACAAGAGCGTTCTGAATATTACTCTGTATAATCTCTAAAAACTACAGGAAGTTCCTCTGCAGTCCACTTGTTCAAAACGCTTCCAAGTTCATAAGGGCGAATACCCAACAAGTTTCTTTGCTCAACCTCTTCCCCGTATATGGCATTAATTGGGGACCTTCCAATAACCCTCTCTTAGGGTGAATTATCCCTCCGGATACAAAGGTCTGGGATATGTGGGGGAACGTCATAGATTCCTACTTGACTTTTTCCCCATTCAAACGTGCTCTCCTTCTTTCTTGCTTCTTCTCGATTTCTCTCTTCCTTTGCCTGGCATCTGGCCTGAAACCCAAGCCAAAACGGTCTCTCTTCAGCATCGGCGCTTGAACTCCCCATTGGAGATGTCTGCCTAATCCTTTTCCTGGTAAGGCTCCTTTCCCCACCATCATTTGTAGGCTCATCCTCGTGGTCTTGGATATCTTAGGCACCGGAACTTCATTTCCTTCCAAAATGAATGTTGTGTTGACGAACTCTAAAGACCAGAAAGAACACCCAATGGCCTCCTCATTTGTCTCTACATATGGTGCATCATTGGTAACAATCGCTATGATGTCTTCCTCCGCATTTATAGTGACCAGTCGACAATCCGTCACCAGTTTCAGTTTTTGATGCAAAGATGAGGGTACTGCCCCTGCTGAATGAATCCAGGGTCTTCCTAGCAAGCAATTATACGAGGGCTTGATATCCATCACTAGAAAGTCCATCTCATATGTGTTTGGCCCAACCTGCAATGGTATATCAATTCTTCCCATCACTCTTCTTTCGGTGCCATCAAACGCTCTCACTATGTTCTGGCATGTCTTCATGTGAGAATTGTCTATCAAAAACCTCTTCAGTGTCGATAACGATAAGACATTCAAGGCTGATCTATGTCGATTAACACACTTGGTAGAGTATATCCCTTACAACTAGTGGTAATGTGTAGAACTTTGGTTGACCCCATACCTCCAAGTGGAATTTCATCGTCACTGAAGGAAATAAAGTTATCGGCACTTATGTTACTAATTAATTAGTCAAGTTTATTGATAGATATATCTTTAGTAACGTAAGTCTCGTTCAGTACTTTCATCAAAGCCTCACGATGTACTTCCGAACTTAAAAGTAAAGCTAGCACTGATATGCAAGCCGGTTACTTACGCAGCTGCTCTACCACGCTATATTCATTGTGCTTTAAGAATTTTAAAAATTCTTTAGCCTCTTCCTCCTTCACAGGTTCATTGATAAGGGTGCCAGGTCCTTTCTCTGGTTCAACTGTCACAGTCTTTCACCTTGCTGGTTCGGTTCTGACGTTTACCAAGTTGTAACGCCTCCCACTTCGTGTGTAGAATCCTTCACTTTGGACCTCCTTAGAAGTGCTAGCTAAGTTTTCTACCCCCGTTGTCGTCGCGTTACAATTGTAATTGCATGGTACCATCTTGTTATCCTTGTAAGGAAAGGACACAGGTTTCTGGATTACAATTTTAGGCGCGATTTGTGCTCCGCCTTCTGTATTTCTCGGTCGGGAAATAATGATCCTTAGATAATTGACTTTTTGAGTTGTCAACTCTCCTTTGGTTACATGTATGTTTCCTCCCTCTGAGCCTTCTTCGTAAAACTCTAGCTCCTTATTTTTCATGAGGCTTTGTATCAATAGTCTGAACTCAGCACATTCCTGGATCTCATGTCCTTCAGCTTTGTGGAGCTCACAGTAGTTCTTTGGTTCTTCACCTCTTTCCTCGAGACTTGATTTTATCAGTCCCCTTCTTACCATTTCCTTCCACACTATTCTCAATGGAGTTTTTACTTCTGAGACATCTCCTTTAATCTGTCTCACAACATTTTCCCCAATCGTATTTATCCCATTATCTCTATGATTGGGTAATGGGTTCTCTGCATTGGGTGTATCATCAAACTTGACAATCCCCATCTTGATGAACCTTTCAACTACCTTTTTGAAGGTAGTGCAATTTTCTATCAAATGCCCCTATATTCCCGCGTGGTAATCACAATGAACGTTGGAGTCATACCATTTGAGGTATGGGGGTTGTAACGGCTGTAGATAATATGAGGACACTACGAATGTATCGAATAAACTTTGATATAGCTTCTTATACGTCATTGGGATTGGCACAAATTGGAGCTTTTTAGAATTTTGCCTAGAGCCTGATTCTTGTTTTGTCGACCCTTGTTGCCCAGCAGTAACTACTTTTGGTTGGCTAACAGTGACTGCCTTTAAGTACCCTTTGTTGTATGTACTCGTATTGTTCACCTCGTTGTCCTTTTTTCTAGGAGCAGATCTTCTAGTACTTTCTCCTGCTTCAATCTTACCACCCCTTATGGCGTTTTATATCATTTCACCTGCCATCACTATATCTGCGAAGCTTTTGGTGGTGCTTCCTATCATATGGGTGATAAAAGGTGCCTTTAAAGTGTTGATAAACAACATGGTGGTTCCCTTCTCTAGGAAAGGTGGTTGAACTTGCATGGCAACTTCCCTCCATCTTTGCGCGTATTACCTGAAGCTTTCATTCGATTTCTTTTCTATGTTTTGCAACATGATTCTATCAGGCTTCATGTCTGTGACGTGATTATATTGCTTCATGAAGGCTTGAGCTAAGTCTCTCTAGGAGCTAATGTTAGTGCGGCTGAGTTGATTGTACCACCTGGATGCCGCCCCCACTAAACTGTCTTGAAAACAATAAATCAAAAGTTGATCATTGTTCACATAACCAGTCATGCGTCTACAGAACATAGTGATGTGGGCTTTAGGGCAACTAGTCCCATTGTACTTCTCAAATTCCAGCATCTTGAATTTATGAGGAAGCACCAGATCTGGGACCAAACTCAAGTCATTTGCGTCAATACCATGGTGATGGTCGGCATTTTCCAAAGCCTTGAATTTTTCTTCCAACCATCTACAGCGATCTTCTAACTATCTTGAAGATTCAGTTCTGATCCCCTCTCTCTCTGCTATGTCTAGGTCAGGGATAACAGGATTAGCAGGATTATCCCCTGGGTTGGATCCTATGCCAACTTGAAAATTCATGGGCACTTCAGTGTCAGCTTGCCCTTGCTAAGGCCTAATTGTGACAGGTGGCCTTCTGGGATATTCCTCAAGTTGTGTTTACACATGTGGTGGAGTGAATCCCCTAGGAAAATCCTCATTGTCTTCTGCATTGACTATGGGGCCTTTTCCTTTGCCCATTGCCCCACTCAGCATTTGGGCCATTTGGGCCATCATGTTCCTTTGAGCCTCCAACATCTGGTCCCTCATCTCTTGTTGGAGTTTTGCCATTTGCTCTTGCATCTGGTCTTGCATATCTCTTTGGAATTGCTCCAATCTTTGATCCATTTTCTTCGATTTGGTACGTGTACCGTAGGGGTGTTCAGCTTCTAAATTTTCCTTCTTTTTCTTTCTCTCTCTCTTTCTCTCTCTCTATTATAATTTCAGCTAATTAGACTCTCTCTATTGACTTAAATGCATATGATATGTTGTAATGCAAATGCATGAATGCAAAGAGGCATCGATTCTGATTCAACTTCATTTAGAAAACTTTATTAGAAAACAAAATCCTTTACATAAAACGAATTACAAATATGCTTTCGCCCTAAGTCCTAAAGTTTTGATTTTCCCAAGAAATGAAGCTAGCTCTTGACTACAATCGGACTGTAGCTCATACTTCATGCTCAACGTATCAGGCTGTGATGCCAAAGTCTGTAGATTATCAGCTACCTCTCGAATCTGAGCTATTGCTTCACTCATGAGGTAACCCCGACTTCTAACTTGGTCATTGGAATGGTAAAGCTCTTCCTTCCAACGCCCTTCTCTTGTTTCAAGAAGCTCGATCCGAAATTCACAACTGTGGAATGCTGCTTCTAACTCTTCAATCTTACCCTTCATTTCCTCGATCTTGTTCAGGCTTGACTTTAACTTGATCGCGAAATTACGGGTTCGATGGTGATGAAGAGACCGTCCAAGTTCAGCCACTCTAACTTTTAATTTTCCCTTTTTCATTTAAACTTTCTTCCAAGTTTTTCTCTAAGGCCTCGTTTCGTGCTTGCATTTCTCGAAACTTCCTCTCCCAATAGTTAGCTTTGGCCTTTTCCTCTTGGACCTCTTGTTGCCACTGTTTCAAAGTCTTTCCCAATCCAGCGTTCTTTATCGTCAGACATATCTTCTTATACTTTGTCTTCAAACTGTCTCGATCTTCTTCTATCTTCCTCTTTTCCTTCCTTAATTTCTCGGCCTCTGATTTCTGAACATCCACATCTAGCCTCATGTACATCTTTTCCTCTTCTAGCTTCTCTATCCTCTTTCCAAGCTCTGAACTCTTCTTTTCGAAATCTTGTTTCACAATTTCTAACTCTGATGGGACCACTTGCAAACATTCATCTCTTGATTGGGCGTCTTCTGAATTCAGCTCAGGGATATTATCATTAATCCTTCTAATCCTCTATCCACTGTATTCTGGGGTCGTCATCGGTCCTGCAGATAATCTCTTCATCCTACGAATCTGATTCCAAGCAGTAGAAATCTCCTTAACCCTCTTCTTATAATTTTCCTCTCTATGGGAGAACTCACACTGAGCCAGCCCATATGTCATTGGTACGAACTGTCTCAACCCATGTTGCCTCAGTACGAGCAAATAGGCATATCCAACGGCTCCCCAAATGAACCCAGTCAAAACTCCCACATTGATAAAGGATTTCCTCAGACACGTCTTCTCTCCTCGATGTAGCTATTATCTCTCTTTCAACGGAGAGTAACTCTCAGAAAAAACCCGATAAGACACTTTCTCCACCTTCCAGAAATAACTGTGGAACTAAGCTAACAACAACTGCGAGCATCCAATGAACCTGCCGTCACTTGTTCTCCGACATGCATTCAAAGATCTAAACGTCTCGGCTAAGATCGCAGGTACAGGCATGACTCCTCTGCCAAGTCGATTGAATAAATCAGTAACTGCTTCATCTACATGTCTTAGAGCTTTAGGGAAGATTACCAAACCGTAAATACACAAGGCCAAGACGTCAACCTTCTTCTTTGCATCTGGATGTGTTAAGACCAAATCCATCAAATTCTCCCAAGGAATGCATTTACCTTCACCTTTCTCCTAAATTCTGGCTGTAGCCCACTGTTCACTCATCCCCGTGATATTCATTAACTTCTTCACAAAGGTTGGAACATTAGCAGCCCTAGAGTAAACTCTGTCGACTTGGATCCTCGAACAACGAAGCAAGGTCGTATATGCGCTTCTTCTATCGTAGGCGCTTAATCTACTTTCCCGAAAGTGAAACAACTATAAGCAGAATTCCAAAACTAAGTAATAGCGCGGATCAGATACTTATCTACTTTGACATCGAGCAAGTAAGGTAGATTACCATTATTACGATAGAACAACTGATTTGCCTCATCGTCCCATTGGGTCCATATTCCCTTCAACTCCTAAAGCTCATTTTGCGTGACACTGATGGGAGCGAAATCCCGTAGTTCTAACACATACCCCTCAACTAAGCTATCTCATTTCTCTAATTACCTTTGCTCTGACCATATACAGACAGCTGCATTGTCTTCCACTTTATCAAGGAATTCGTTCTCTAATAACCAGCTCTAATAACCAGCTTTCTAACTTTAGAAACTGACGGTGAATCGATACCTCTAAAAATATGAAATGACATGCACAAAAAATAAAACACAACAGGTTAGTACCGAAAAATATAAAGCAAGCAAGTAAACAAACTTCAATCTGGGTAACTACTAAGGTTCGACGTAGTTCTACTTAGGGTAGGTTCTTATATTTTCTACGTGTGGTTTAGCTCTAAAGTTCAGGTACCCGAACCAGTAGATTCCTCGATCCTCACCCATTATAGGCTCATATAGACCGAGTTCGGTTCAGGGGAATACATTTCCTATGGCCATGCGGAAGTGAAAACTTCACGAAGACATAGGTACAGATGTATTCCGAAAGCAGTCCACTAGCCGATGCGGAGGTGAAAACCTCACGAAGGTATAACTTCTCGCTCCCACTTAAGGGTGTGACCATGACAGTCATGCAGTGCAATGCAGAGAGATATATTTAGAACCACATGCAATAAAAGGATCATGTTTTTTTAAAAAATAGAATTTTAAATTCGGACAAAAGGACATGAAGTTATCAATTTTACGGCTTGACTCTCTTATTGTTCCCAGCGGAGTCGACAAGCTGTCGAAACCATTTTAAAATTTGATTTAAAAACGGGAATAGACTTTTAAAAACAAAAATAGGAGTCGCCACCAATCCCTTTTTATTTAGGTGTGATTGGATCACCTTTAAAACCATTTTATTTCAGAATACTGATTTTGGTCTACGAAAAACAAGAAAAATGGATTCGGGAGTCGGTTACGTATAAGGAAGGGTTAGCACCCTCATAACACCCAAAAATTGATACCTAATCGATAAGATCATGTCCTAATATTGCAAATTTGAAATTTTTTAAAATAAGATCCTTTTATTAGAAGAAAAACTAAGGTTTGTCTATCTCAAAGAAATAAAATACTATACCCAGTAAGTTAGGATATCGCATCTCATAACTTCGAAAGTAGGCACGTCTCTATTTTAGAAAATTCCTACCTCGAGACACAAAGCATCATATCCAGTAAGTTAGGACACAACGTCTTGAATTCCCAAGAATAAGTTTTTAATTTGAAATTGGTAAGTTTCAGTTTTAAAAGAGAAGGGATATCTAATACTTTAAGTTCTACGAGAAAAATCAAAACCCAGTAAGTTAGGGTACAAGTCTTCTCGAAGTCCCCAAATATCACATATCACCGTATTTTTAAAATATTTGAATAAAATGCTTTAATTTAAACGGTATTTTTATAAAAATGGTTTGAGTAGGACATTGTATGAATACATTACAACATACATATTTGATAACAATTCTACATAAATACAAATTATTTTAACAATAAATAATAAAAGAATTTAACATGAATGAATATATAAAGATCTATGTTAAGCAATGATAACAATTAAAAGGATATAAATAAATAAACATGAGGTAAAATAAATAGCAATAATTAAGATTTTTCATGTAATAACAAAATTAAACAAAAAAGGGGAAGATATATTTAAACACTAAATAATTATAACAAAACAAAATAAGAAAAATAAGAAAATGATAATTTTATAAAACAATTAATATGTATAACAATATAAAAAAATAAAGTAAAAATATTATAATAAATATATAATTTAATACATATAAAAGATAATACATAATAAATAATATATAATAATTTTAAATAAAGATATTTAAAAATATAATATAAATAATATAAATGAATCATGTTATATATTTTATATGATATTAATATAGTATTGTATAATATATAAGATTTTAAAAATATAATATAATAACTAATGTATAAATTACAAATAATATATAATAAAATAATATTAAACAAATAAAACAATAAATAATACATATAAAAATATATATGTACAAATTTTATACAAATAATAAGAATAATATAATATTTTAATATGATAAAATAATTAAAATGCTATATAAAATATAATATAATAATATGATATAAAAATAAAATATGATATAATAACTAATAGAAAAATATATGGATAACAGTGAGAAATATAAATAATAAATAATGATAATTTAATATATACATAATATTAAAATAATTAAAAAATAAAAGCAAAATGAAAAATAAAAAGAATAAAACAAAAAAATGGATAAGGATTAAATTAAAATAATTAAAAAAATAAATTTAAAATACAAAAAAGAAGGATGATATTGAAATGCGCGCCGAAAATGCAAGGATCAATTGGGCAATTATGCCTCATTTTCAAAACGACGTCATTTTGTTACTGGCCCTTAAATAGCCCAAGGGACTAAATTAAAATGTGAACAAACATTTAAGGCCAAATTTTAAAAAAAATTAAACGGAATTAAAAATAATAAAAATGCGGGAGGACTAAAATGGCAATTAGACCTTTTAACAAAAACGCGTGGATCCTACTCGGATTTTGGGTCAACGCGCAGATCCTCCTCGAAACGACTTCGTTTTAACGCTTATTGACTTAAGCGAAAACAATGTCGTTTTATACTGCTATATAAGTCAGTATTTGGGCAAAAAAAAAAACATTTGTGCACCCTGTTTTAAAAAAAAATCCCAACAGATGCTCTCAAACCCTCCTCTCCTTTGACTGGAGCTTGGTCATCGGGTTCCTGAGCCACACGCTTTACGTGCCGCCACCGTCGGTGGCCAAAGAGTCGAATCTCTCCTTTTTCGAAGGTAATATTCTCGCCTTTTTATTTTAATATTATTTTGTACGTAAATATGCATAAATCGAAAGAAATAATAGAAAATAACACAAAAAAATGGAAAATCACCTCTGTAAACTGCTTTTGGTGTTTTATTTTGCTCTATTTTTTAAATATTTTTCGTATTTGTTTCCCTCTGTATCCCCCCTTATTACAAAGTAAATCAAGCTTTTATAGCCTTGAAAATAAAAATTAAAAGGGAAAACATTTGTTCCTGTCATTTTTGTTTCTGTCTTCTTTCCTTTCTTGTGCAGGAAAATGGCACTGATCTTGGTGGCGGAGTGATTCGGGCGCAAATCATGGCGCGATCGAAGGCTGGACAAGGCTTGCTGTGCGAAGGCTTGCGACACGAGGGTTTCAGGAACCCCTAGGTTTCCTGACTTCGTTTAGTCATTGGGCTCTTTTGGGCCATGTTTTGTTTGGGTCTGGGTAGGGTGGTTAGGATTTGGGTCTGAATGCAAGTGGGCTCGGGTAGTTTAGGGGTATTGGTTTTTGAGCTTGCGTGTAACAAATTGTAAATTTTGTTTTTGGGCATTGGGCTACTGTTTCGGGTTTCAGTTTCGGGCTTTTGTAAAATGGACTGTTTATTTTATTTTTATTATTTTATTATTTTGTTTTTCCTTTTCTGAATAAAATGGGCCCGGGCAAAATGGGCTGACTACACTATTTTCCCCCAAATTTATAAAAAAAATCATGTTATTTCTTTTGCTTTAAAGTTCAAAATATTGATATATTTTTTTATAAATAAAAGGTTTTAAACTACAAAATAAAATATAACTTATTAAAATTTAAATAAATTACGCAAGTTTAAAACATTTTTTCTAATAAATAAAAATTTTATAAAATATACAAACGAAAAACTAGTTCTAAATAAATTATAGGTAACATATTAATTTTTTTTAAAAATAAACGAAATAATTTTATTGATTTGGCAAAACAGTTCAAAAGTATACAAAAGAATAAAACATTATATTAATATGAGATTGGAATTCAACAAGTATAAATCATATTAAAAAATTTTAAAATTAATTTAATTTTAGATTAATGTATGGTCATAACAATAACTTAGCTTTTAGGTTGACCCACAACATAATGATCTGCCTTTAAATTCAAATAAAATGCAAGTAGAAGCAAAGAAAAGATGAAAGGAGGTTTGAAAATTTTCTCCAAACTTTCCATCATTATCTTGATCTCTTTTCAATGGAAAATGAAGGTTAAAGAATTCTTGCATATCACATTAAAAGAAGCATAAATAAAATGGGATATATGGTCATCTTTTAATTTTAATTAGTGGCGGCTCATGTATTAAATGCAAAACTTATATTCAATTTAAGTATTATTTATAAATTTGTTTATGAGAAGCTTCCTTTGTTTAATCATATATTTCAATAATTGTTGCTTTTTGGCAAGATAAATTTGTGTTTTCCATTTGTCACACCGGTTGAGTATTCATGTCATTAAGAAAGAAATTAATGGATTATAAGGCTGAGCTAAAAGTTAAGTACTTCAACTCCAATAATTAAGATTAGTTGTTGTAAAACAAACCTCTGAATGTTCTTAGAGATCAGTGGCCTGCTTTGTTATTGGTCTAAGAGCCTCCCCTGTGAGTTACTGAAGAGTATTGCAGTCTGCATCAAGTTTTTTTCTCGAATTTCTTGTAGAAGCTTTAGAATGAAGTGCTAAGTTCAGAGTGAGGGAGGATTGGAAGTAGTGGTTTACTAAGTTGCATGACGAAAGATGATATTGAAGGTTTGGGGTCAAAGCTAACAAGGAACACGTACCGATCAACACTCGAGGATGGACAGAAACCATGATTAGTAGGATGTTTATGGACGAGTATGCAATTTAACAAATAAGCAATGATGGCATTGTTTAAGGTCGTATGGAAACTAGCATATAAACTTAGTATCAGTTCCATTGATGTGGAAACATGTTACTATTTAAATTTATCATTGAAAGCACAAAATTAGTAGGGTTATAGAAGCTAGCTCTTTGAACTTTCATTTGGTTGATGCCTTAGAAAATGTAGTGCAAGCCTCAAATCATGTCTTGTAAGCATATGGACTTTGACAATATTTCTTTACAGTTAAAAGGCTTAAATGCTTTCAGCAATGGATGTAATTGATGATTGACACATCTTCCATTAACTATGTTAATTATACATTGCATTTTATGAATAAGTTGAGAAATTTTAGGTCAAGTTGTTTCAAATTGATAATCATCTCAAGCTCAAGATCAATGTATTAATTGAAGATATTTCTTTTTAATAATTGGATGAACTTCTTCGTTAAGAGATTTCCATTAGTGTCAACGCTATTGCAGGTTTTCATAAAGTGTGCATCATGTTGATGTAGATATCTTTTGTCATTAACCTGTTAGAATTTGGAGGTTGATAATTTTCAAGTATCCTCGAACCATTAATCATTTGAGTGTACGACGTCACATATGTATATGAAGGGAGAGCAATATTTTCAACTTCATCTTTGATTACTTCAAATCTTAAAAATTTTAAAATATAAATTTAATTATGTTTTATTAATTTAAACTTGTATTTTGATTTATGAATTGGATTTTATTTAAGTTTTAATTTTTATAAAAATTAAAACTTAAATTTAAAAATGAGACATATGATAAATGTCATTTTCCATAACAACTCCTCGTAAACTCAATTTTCTAAAATACTACAAAAATTTATTTTAGATTGATTAAGATTTTTTTTGTTTCCCAAGATATCCACTAAAGTAAGCCCGAAGACTAACCATTCGAGTTCTATAGATTCAATAAAGGAGTAGATGTTGGGCACAAGTTTTAAAGCTGCTCCATATCCAAGACGAGGATCAAACCCTCGACTACTAGTTAAGGTAAGAAAGATCATTGCTATCTCACCTAACCCCGTAGCTAATATGATTAAGATATTAAAATATAATAACATATTTGTTTATTTTTAAAATTTTGATAATTGATGTTAGAATGAAAATTGAACTACAAATTAATTGAAAAAAAAAATGAAATTTTTATTTTTTTTAACTATTTCCTAAAACTTTATTATTTACACAATTATAATTGTTTGACTTGGTTTTCTTTTATGATATAAAAATTTAAACATACAAGTTTTATAAAATAACGGAGTCACATTAATTTAAAATAAAAAAATGTTGGCTATAAAATTATTCATAAAAATAGTCATACAATATAAAAGAACTTCTTTAAATATTTGTAACTTATACATATGATATGATACAATGCACACTCAGGTCCCTTATTGACATTTTTGGGGCTTAGGCAAAGTAATAAATTGGAATCTCTTTTAAAAAATTATAAAATTTAATACAATAAAATAAAAACATATACTAGTAATTTCAGTAAAATAATACATTTTATTACCTTAAGCGAATAAGATATTTTCTAACAAAATAAAAAAAAAAACATTTTTCATTCAATCTACTCATATGTCATCAACTACAAAAACACAAGAAATCATAAAAAAAAGGTTCTACAAGCATTCTGAGATGCAAAAACATTTTATTACCTACACTCCATGTGGGGATATAACCAACTCACCCATCCCTACATTCCAAATAGCACCGAATGCGCACTAGATAGTAATTTGCAGCTGTACTGCCAGTAAATTAGGCTCGAAGCCTTTCAGTACACTTCCTCCAATCAATATCAACCCATCCTCATGCAATGCATCGTATAGTTATGTCATGCCCAATCATGGTATATCACATCTATACAGTACAGTACAAACAACATGCTCAATATACAGTCATATATATAAACATATCAAGTATGGATATAACAAACATTCATTAGAGGTCTAGGTAATCTTACCGACTTTACAGTAGGTTCACAGTTGACTCGGGTGACCCATGCAACCTTAGCAGTCAAACAGTGAAAATGGGCCTATAGGCCCATATTGCATGCCCATGTGAGCCCATACGCCCGTGTGGTTCACACGGCCCAAAATGGCCTTGGCCGTGTGGATCATACAGCCTAGCCTAATAATCCCACACGCTCGTGTGGTTCACCTGTGTGGGGCCCATACGGCCCAATTTGTCCCGGTCCATGAATCGCACATGGTCAGCCTCGACGATCACACTCCAGTGTTCGGTCACACGACCTACCACACAGGCGGCCACACGTCCATGTGGCGTCGATAGCCCCATTTTTCGGCTTTTCGTCGATTACCGTTTTCAGTGTTGTGGTTACACACCTGTAGTGTTTTCGGTACCTAATCCCTCCTAAGCACTTCAATACCCACAATTGACCAATCTAACACCACAATCAATCTTTTTTTACAATAATACAACAAATCCCGAAACAAATGAAATCCTCTAAAAAGCAATGAACACTTACTGCAAGGTTTCCAAGACTTGCTAAGAAATAGTACGAAGGGAGCCTCAATCTACACGATATCCTGCTGCCAGAACCATATAGTTAGTTGACCGAAAATTTCTCAATCGAAAAAATGTCAACAACTTACCACTTACCACACGAGTGGCTAATGTTTTCACAAAAGAGAAGAACAAAACACACTTAGGAGCAAAAGTGGAGAAATAAGGGAAACCAAAGAAGAAAAGTGAGAAGAGAGGATAAGGAAAGGCAGAGTTTCAGCAATGGGTAGAGATGAAGAACGGAAAAGTATGTAAAAGAAAAAATGAAGTAAAGGAGGGAGAGAGCAAAATGTCAAAAACTTTGAGGAAAAATTGATCACTCAATCGTTCAAATTTCTCCTAAAACCGTACAACCACTCCCACTATCCAAATCCCTTAATTTTCTCTCCACACTTCCCACTTCTCACTACACCTCTACCACTTCGGCATTTCAGTTGAGTTCAAACACTACACGGGACCACTTAGCAAAAATAATACTCCAGCGACAGCTCGAACACAAGACCTCTAGCATAATGACACTCTACTTATCCACCAGTTCAGCAGGCCCATTCTGACATGTTTTTACAAACAAATAATTAAAAGCTTACTGTCTAAAGATAGGGTTTATTCATTTTAAAAAAAATTGCCCAAGCTAATACTTGAACTTGGAACCTCTCAAACACTTCCCAGAACACTTAACCACTGAAACAGACACATATTTGTGTCACAAACATACGCAAACAAATATTTAAGGGATTTTTGGGGCGTTGTAACTTTAACCCTTAAGAGAAAATTTCGGCCTCAAAATTTTACCTGATCAGAATAGATGACGATACTGCTGACGCATCACATCCTCAGGCTCCCACGTGGCCTCCTCAGTGCTATGATTACGCCATAGAACCTTAACTAGTAGAATGGATTTCCTTCTTAGAACTTTTACATCGCGATCTAATATTTGAACCGGCTCCTCCTCAAAAGTCAAATTTTGCCTAACCTCAATCTCTTCCACTGCAACAATATGTGTGGGATTAGAGGGGTAGTATCTTAACATAGAGACGTAGAACACGTCATGAATCCAATCCAACTCTGGAGGTAACTCTAACTAGTAAGCAACCGGTCCCACACGTTTCAGTATGCGGTAAGGCCCAAAAACCTAGGGCTCAACTTGCCATTACGTCCAAACCTCAGTACCTTCTTTCATGGCAAGACCTTGAGAAAAACAAAGTCCCCCACAGAATATTCAATCTCTCGACGCTTCAGATCCGTATAGGACTTTTGTCTGTCTGATGCCTATTTCAGTCGGTCTCAAATCAATTTAACTTTGTCCTCAGTATCAGAAACTAGTTCAGAGCCCACAACATGTTGCTTGCCCAACTCCGTCCAACATGAAGGTGTGTGACACCTACGACCAGATAGTGCCTAATAAGGTGCCATCTGAATGCTAAACTGATAGTTGTTGTTATAAGTAAACTCTGCTAGCGGTAGGTAATCCTCCCAATTACTTCAGAAGTCAATCACACAACTCCCCAACATGTCCTTCAGTATCTGAATCACCCTCTCAGGTTGCCCTTCATTTTGAGAATGGAACGCAGTACTGAAGTCCAACCTTGTACGCAGAGCTTCATGTAGCTTCTTCAAAAATCGATATGTGAAACGCGGATCCCTATATGATATTATCAAAATCGGTACCCCATGCAGTCTCCCTATCTCAGACACATATAGTTTAGCCAGCTTCTGCAAAGAGTAGTCAGTATGAACCAGTATAAAGTTGGTGGACTTGGTCAATCGATCCACAATGACCCATACAGAATCCTTTTTAGTGGGTGTAAGGGGTAACCCACTAACGAAGTCCATAGTTACACGCTCCCATTTCCAAAGTGGAATCTTGACTAGCTGCAACAATCCCGAAGGTAATTGATGCTCAGCCTTAACCTGTTTACATGTTAAACACTTGGCCACAAATTCAGTAATCTCTCGTTTAAGACCTGACCACTAGTATAACTCACGAAGATCTTGATACATCTTGTTTCAGCCAGGATACATAGCATAAGGGCTACTATGCACCTCTCGAAATATAGACTGCCTCAACTCAGTATCCTTCGGTACACAGATTCTCCCACGGAAGCAGAGTACCCCTTCGCTATTCAATCCAAAATCCACAGTATTCCCACTTTCAATCTGTAGCGAAGACCGAAACACTCGTCCTCTAACTGTTTACCCTTTGTCTGCTCTATCCACGTAGGTTTAACTTGAAGTTCGGCCAACGGACTACCATCATCAAATAAACTGAGGCGAGCAAACATTGCCCTTAGATCAGATATAGCACTACGGCTCAACGCATCAGCCACCATATTGGCCTTACCAGGATGGTATTCGATAGTACAATCGTAATCCTTAAGCAGCTCAATCCATCTACGCTGCCTAAGGTTCAGCTCATTCTAAGTGAGGAGTTACTTGAGGCTCTTATGGTCAGTGTAAATGATACAATTTTCACCATACAGGTAATGCCGACTCCAAGTCGTGCGTTGGATAATTCGCCTCATGAGTCTTAAGCTGACGAGACGCGTACGCTACCACCTTACCCTCTTGCATCAACACATATCCTAAATTGACATGTGATGCATCACTTTAAATTGTAAATTCCTTTCCGCACTGATCAGATCGTAAATAGGGGCCTCGGTCGATGATGTCTTGAGCTTTTCAAAGCTCTCTAACTGCGAATCAGTCCAGTTAAGTGGCACACCCTTACGTAGCAGTTTAGTTAAGGGTGCGGCAATGAGGGAAAACCCATTTACAAAACCTCGGTAATATCCTGTCAGCCTCAAAAAACTGTAGATCTCTGATACAGTCCTAGGTTGCTTCCGATCTAGAATAGCCTTAATCTTTCGAGGATCAACTCTAATCCCCTCAGTAGAAACCATGTGGCCCAGAAATGTTACTTCTCGTAACCATAACTCTCATTTACTGAACTTGGCATATAATTGTTTCTCTCTCAAAATTTGCAGAACCACTCGGAGATGTTCATCATGTTCATACTTCGTTCTCGAATACACCAAAATGTCATCAATAAAAACCACTACAAACCGATCCAAATAGGGTTGGAACACTCGTTTCATCAGGTTCACAAAGGCTACAGGTGTATTCGTTAGTCCAAATGGCATCACTAGGAACTCGTAATGATCGTAACGACTCCTAAATGCTGTCTTGTGTATATCAGCCTCTTTAACCCTCAACTAATGATATCCTAATCGGAGGTCAATCTTGGAGAAAATCGAAGCACAGTGCAACTGATCAAACAGATCGTCTATCCTCGGTCAGGGGTACTTATTCTTAACCGTCAGCTTGTTCAGTTGACGGTAGTCAATACACATACACATGGATCCATCCTTCTTTTTCACAAGTAGCACTGGTGCTCCTCACGGGGACACACTAGGGCGGATGAACCCATAACCCAGTAACTCTTGAATCTGAGCCTTAAGCTCCACAAGCTCTTTAGGTGCCATTCTATAAGGGGCAATGGACACCAGAGCTATACCAAGAAGGAGGTCAATCCCAAACTCTACTTCATGATCCGGAGGTAACCGAAGTAGCTCTTCAGGAAAGACGTCTGAAAAGTCTTTAACCGTCCTTATATCTTTAACCGAGGAATCCCCAGAATATTAAACACTGATGTAGGCCATATACGCCTCACATCTCTTACGAACCAACTTTTCGGCCCTCAATGCAAAAATCACATTCGATAAGTAGTTCCGACGTTCCTCAATTACGACCACCTCGCTGTCTTTCTCTGTTCTTAGTATAACTCTTTTTGTAGTACAATCTAAGCTCACTCGATGCTTGACCAACCAGTCAATTTTAGTATCAGATCAAATTCTCTAAAAGGTAGTTCCATCAAATCAGCTAAAAAGATAGCTCCTTAAACCTCTAGAGGAACATCTCTAAATAGTTTGTTAACCCTTATTGACTGCCCTAACGAACTCAGTACAGTGACGCCACTTGCAGTGCTCTTGACCAGTAAACCCAAGTTTTTAGATACGATACAAGCTATATAGGAGTGAGTGGATCCTATATCTATAAGTGTAGTATAAGGTACATTGTAAATAAAGAACGTACTCATAATGACGTCCGGAGCATCTCAATCCTCTCAGCGATGTGTAGCATAAATTAGAGCCGGTTGCCTCGCCTCGGTATGACCAGCACATCTACCCGGTGCTCTCTGACCACGGCCCAAACTATTACCACTTCTGGCCTGATTATGGTCTCTCGGTGACTGCTGAACTACCCTCGGTAGTGGTGCAGTATCTATGCCAAAAGCTTGCATCTGATCGGACCTCCACGGACACTCTCTAATACAGTGCTCTAATTAACCGCACTTCACACAAGCCCCGGTTCTTTTCATGCACTCGTCCTGATTGCGTCTACCACAACCAGTACACGGCGGCTGTCCAGTAGTAGCAATAGAAGCCCCAACTCTAATCGGCCCATCCACTCTGGCCTTTTTCCTAGGCCTCTGAACGAAACTCAAAGCTCTGATTCTCTCTTATTCCTACCTCTCTCTGTTCTGGCGCTCAGCGTGCTTCACTTCCTCGACAATCTTCACCTTATCAACTAGTGCCTCAAAGTCTCGCTCCCTCTGTAGAGTTATCAGAACCCTAAGATTATCCTTGAAGCCATCATCGAAGCGAACACATTGTTCGTACTCAATCACCACCATTCCTCACGCGTAACGACTTGGTCATAAAAATTCAGCCTTGTACTCGACCACTGACCTATCCCTTGAGTCAGATTCAGGAACTCTCTCCTACGGGCATCCACGTAACTGTCCCCCACATATTTCCCCTAGAAGGCAGTCTTAAAGAACTCCTAGGTCAGTCGATCGGGCTGAGTGCCCTCCTTAACAGTGAGCCACCACTGATATGCCTCATCTCGAAGCAGCGATACAGCATCCTTTAGTTTTTGCTCGGTGGTGTAGTCCAGGTCGTCCATAATTCTTTCTGTGGCCTCTATCTAATACTCAGCCACATTAGGGGCAACTCCAGCAATACCTCTAAAAATCTCGGCTCTATTGGACTGGAGCCATTCCGTAATCCACCCCCGGCCTCTAGCTCTAGTATTGGGTCCTACGACCCTCTCCAGAATCTTTAACATGGCTTGGGACATGCGTCATCCCCAGCCGCTCGATCATGAGACCCAGACCCAGTTTCAGTATTAGATGACACCGGTGTCTCACTAGTGTCCAGATTGGGTAGGTTACCAGAAGATGAAGACCCCCTCGAGCCCCTCTACGGCCTATACCACGTCCTCTTGTACCCCGTCCATGAGTACCTTTTGTACTTATTTTTTAATAGCGTTTTATCTGTATTAACAGTTTTATGCATCAGTTTATAGTTCCAGTGTTAATTAATAAATATTTTATGAAAACAATATCAGAAGTTTAAAGTTTGTTTCGTACATCGCAGTGTCTGTTGGTTTTTCTACAGTATCAGTATACACTAACTTGAGTGTTTTCAGTATAGTCTATCTATAGTAGTCTCAGTATATACTACCTATAACAGTTCAATCAAAAACATATAATAGTTTCACATGGCAGTTTTAGAGAACTTACTGGATCGATACCGGAGACTTGATATATCACACAGCTAGTAAAAATATTTCAACTATCAGAAACTAGTTCTTTATAAACCCCAAATTTTAAAACTCAAATTCACAGCCGAGTTTTGAAAACATGAGTTTCTCCTACACTAGCATTTATAAAACATAAAGCAGTATAAAATCCAAATTTAAACCAAAAATCCGTAGAGGCCATTAATACAAAAAAAATACCTACATAAACTTAAAATCATAATTAAGTATCAAATAGTATAGAAGGAGTCGTGTGGCCACAGTTGAGTCCTCCGCTGCACCAATCCGCCTATGTCTGGGATTACCTGTACGGATTAAACAGAAGGGTGAGTTTTTGTAAACTCAGTGTGTAACCCCCACACAAAACAAGCAGTCAATATACGAATAATCACAGTCTGGGACTAAGCCCCTTTTCAGTATTAGTATAAGTCCAGTTTGGGCCTTAGCCTATTTCAGTAACAGTATGTATTAGGGTCTTAGCCTATCACAGTAAAGTAACAGTAACAGATATGCAATCAGAAAATCTTACCCAACTAGTGTCTACACTCCATCTCCGTCCAACCCTACACTTCATGTAGGGATATAATCAACCCACTCATCCCTACATTTCAAATAGTACCGAATACGGCACTAGACAGTAATTTACAGTTGTACTGGTAGTAAATTAAGCTCGAAGCCTTTCAGTACACTTCCTCCAATCAATATCAACCCATCCCCATGCAATGCATCGTATAGTTATGTCATGCCCAATCATGGTATATCACTTATATACAGTACAGTACAAACACAATGCTCAATATAAAGTTATATATATATATATATACACACACATATCAAGTATGGATATAATAGTCATTCAGCTAGGGGTCTAGGTAATCTTACCGACCCTACAGTAGGTCCACAGTTGACTCGGGCGACCCGTGTAACCTTAGCAGTCAAACAGTGAAAATGGGCCCACAGGCCCATGTTGCATGCCTATGTGAACCCACACGCCTGTGTGGCTCACACGGCCCAAAATGGTATTGGCCGTGTGGATCACATGGCCTGGTCCAATAATCCCACATGCCGGTGTTGTTAACCTGTATGTTGCCCACACTACCCAATTCAGCCCGGCCCATGAATCGTACATGGCCAGCCTCGACGATCACACTCCCGTGTTCGGTCACACGAGCTACCACACGCCCGTGTGGCTTCGACAGCCCCATTTTTTAGCTTTTTGCCGATTATCGTTTTCAATGTTGTGGTTACACACCTGTAGTGTTTTCGGTACCTAAGCCCTCCTGAGCACTTCAATACCTACAATTGACCAATCCAACACCACAATCAATCTTTCTTTACAATAAAACAACAAATCCCGAAACCAATGGACTCCTCTAAAAAGCAATGAACACTTACTGCAAGATTTCCAATACTTGCTAAGAAATAGTACGAAGGGAGCCTCAACCCACACGATATGTTGCTGCCAGAACCCCATAGTTAGTTTACCGAAAATTACTCAATCGAAACAATGTCAACAACTTACCACTTACCGCACGAATGGCTAACTTTTTCACAAAAGAGAAGAACGAAATGCACTCAGGAGCAAAATGGGAGAAATAAGAGAAACCGGAGAAGAAAAATGAGAAGAAGGGATAAAGAAAGATAGAGTTTCAGTAGTGGGTAGAGATGACGAATGAAAAAGTATGTAAAAGAAAAAATGAAGCAAGGGAGGGAGAGAGCAAAACGTCAGAAACTTTGGGGAAAAACTGATCACTCATTCCCTCAAATTTCTCCTAAAACCGTGCAACCACTCCCATTATCCAAATCCCTTAATTTTCTCTCCACATTTCCCACTACACCTCTACCACTTCGACATTTCAGTTGAGTTCAAACACTACACGGCACCATTTAGCAAAAATAATACTCCAGTAACAGCTCGAACATCTAGCATAATGACACTCCACTTATCCACTAGACCAACAGGCCCATTCTGACATGTTTTTACAACTAATTAATTTAAAGCCTACTGTCTAGAGATAGGGTTTATTTAAAAACAAAAATTTGCCCAAGCTAATCCCTGAACATGGGACCTCTTAGACACTTCTTGTAACACCCCTTACCCGTATCCTATGCCGGGACCGAGTACGAGGCATTTCCAGACTTAACAATACATTTGGTCAAATTACTTAACACATATACAAAATGACTTAGTCAAGTCCCTATACATGCCATAACTTAAATCATTTATAAATAAAGATACCCATAGATAACTTGATAGTGTGAAGCGATCTCCGACGACCTCCAACTTGAGCTTGTTTAATAGGACTCTGTAACATGGGAAAGAAAAGGGGAGTAAGCTTATAAAGCTTAGTAAGTTCACATGTAAAAATAATAAGCATTAGCAATGAATTTAGCTTACTACTAAGCCGTTATAACTTGCATAAATAATGCTAAGTTCTTACTTTCCCAACTTATTTGTAGCCTTATCAAGGCCTCAACATGACAAATCCTCACAACAAGTTCTCAAGATAATGCAATCATAATTACACATAGTTCCACCATTTTCTCATGTTTATCTTAAGCTGTCTACTTGAGTCATAGTCACTAAATCATTTATATCTCGAGCTACAAAACTCCAAATTAAGATCCATTAATTTTATCAAAAACTAGACTCACATATCTTCATACCATAAAATTTCCAGAATTTTTTGGCTTAGCCAATTAGTACAGTTTATTCATTAAAATTTCCCCCATTTCACTATTCAACTATTCTGACCACTTTTCACTATGAATCAATTTTCTCCTTGTACAGAATTCAAATGATGTTATAATTTATATCATTTGAAAATAGACTCATTAAGGATTTCAAGCATATAACTTTTATCCCATAATTATTTTTATAAATTTTTTAATGATTTTTCCAAGTCAGAACAAGGGATCACGTACTCATTCTGAACCAATCTCACAAGAATTTAAATATCTTGAAATATAAAAATCCTTTGTTTTCCATGTTTCTTTTATATAAAAATAGACTCAATATTATTTAAATAAACATCTCATCCAACTTATAATTCAATTTCTACTATTTTTGGTGATTTTTCAAATTCACATCGCTGCGACTGTCCAAAGCAGTTCTATTGTAAACTTTTGCTCTCTTTCATTTTAGTTGTGTTCATCACTTGCTTATACTAATCTTTCAAATTTCTGATTACATATTGAACATATTGTTCATACGTACATTTGCCACATTTCTCAATTGGTCACATTTATACTTGCACTTATTCATAACATGATTGTATTTAATTACACTTAGTCATCACACGATCACATGTATTTTCTCTTAGTCAATTTCCCGTTGAATTCATTGTAATGATAACAGATAAACGGTGGCCTACACATGGTACCACCCTTGTAGCCGAAGCTATCTCGGTACACATAGTAGCTCTGCACTTAGTACTATACATGTGACCAAAACCATTTCAGAACTCTCTTGTACACATAGTTGAGCTCAACATTAACAATCATTCAATCTCTTTCATTTGATTCACTCCTTTTGTATTACTTATTATCAAATTAGGAAACGTCTTACGAATTTGAGTACGTCGTTGCTCAGTGCCACGTTTCACAACTCAGTATGGTTTTCTTCATTGAAATACCATACCTACATTTCACAACTTCGTATGGAAACACCATACCTACATTTCTTAACTCAGTATGGTTAATACCATACCTACATTTCACAACTCAGTATGGATGATACCATACCTACATTTCATATCTCAGTATGGACGATACCATACCTACATTTCATATCTCAGTATGGATGATACCATACCTACATTTCATATCTCAGTATGGATGATACCATACCTACATTTCATAACTCAGTATGGATGATACCATACCTACATTTCATATCTCGGTATGGATGATACCATACCTACATTTCACACTTTGCCATGGATTAACCATGGTCTTATCCAATCAATTCATTACATGTCTAAATTCGATCATCATACTCATACTGCATTTCTCTTAATTTGATATTTCAAATCAATTTTGTAATTTTTTTTATATTATTCATGATCCAATAATAACATACAAAATAACACATGGTATCAGTTAAACATTTAAACATATTAAATTTAATGCTTATTAACATACGAACTTACCTCGAATGCCAAAACGACCATTTTACCAACTTTTTCGATTTTTGATTTTTCTCCAGTTCTACATCCAAATCTCATTTTTCGGGATCTAAAACATCACATTTCACTTATTTAATTAATATACTATTCAAAACAGTCCCTAACTCAAACTTTGGCAAAATTACAATTTTGCCCCTAAACTTTTGCATAATTATGATTTTGCCCCTAGGCTCGAAAATTAAACTTTATCCCTTTTCCTTATGTTTTATGACATGCTGAACATTTTTCCCTTCTATTGCAACTTCAAATTCTTACTATAACACATACTTATGAACAATAACAACTTTTACTGATTAACTCGTTTTACTCGTTTTCACCAAAAAATCACTTAGTAAAAAATCGTCCCTCTACTCATAAACATGCATAATCTACCATCAAACATCAAAATACACAAGCTTTCAACAATGGCATAATTCAAAATATCCACCAAAATCAAAAATTCAAGCATGGGTTTTGTAGATAACTTAGCAACGATCTCAAAAACGTAAAAATTATCAAAACCGAACTCAATTTCATACCTTAATCAAGCATGCAAGGCCGAAAGTTTAAGAGCTCAAGCTCTTTCTTTCTTCTTTGGTTTCGGCAATGAAGAAGACAAAATGATAGAAAAGATGTTCACCCACTTTTTTTTTTAATGTTTTATTACTATTATATTATTATATGATATTAAAGTCACCACCCATCTACTATTGCATGCATTTTGACGGCCATTAAGACCTATTTATGGTCAAATTGCAACCTTAATACTTCATAATATAAAATCAATCACATTTTGGCCCTTACACATTAACCCTTAATTTCCATTTTACACAATTAGACCCTTTTCATTTAATCAGGCATCTAAACGATAAAATTTTAAAACAAAATTTTCACACCAACAAATTCACACATTGAACACATCAAATTAATATTTAAATATTTTTCTAACTCGGATTCGTGGTCCTGAAACTACCGTTCCGATTAGGGTCACAATAGGGCTGTTACAACTCTCCCCTCCTTTAGGGATTTTCTTCCCCGAAAATCTCATCAGTTAATGGATTTAGGTTTAATTTCACAAGTCACTTTTAGGTTCTCATATAGTCTCGGCATCCTCAACATCTTACTTCTTAAACTAAGATTCAGAACTATACTCTCTTATCATGAACATAAAAATCATATTACAGATCTTCTTAAATTCTGACTGAAAATCCCACTAATAAGTAATTGGCATTATTCTATCAATAATCTCATACTCTTCGATGAACCACAACTCACCTATCTTTACTTATCTAGATGAATTTTTTTTTTTGTTAATGAAATACTTTTAGAAGCACTTGACACTCATCTAAGTTCAATACTCTTACCTTTCGATTCTGTATGCAATTTTTGATAATCTATAATTGATTTATTGGTACACAAACTCCGTCTCGAAACAGCATATAAATAGTCGGTTTCTGACCTGTAGTTCTGAATTGGAAGTTAGTTGTTTTCGAACACTTCTAACTTACCATTTACTGACAAAATTCTAAGTTTCACAAAATCATGGAATAAGCATCATTATTTCTGAATAATAATCACTGTCTAATTCACATCATAAGATTCTTTTCATGCAGTATTAACTAAGTGCAAGCATAAGCTACCATTTTCACGTTCTTGTATCAAAATACACTTCAAACCAATAAACTATCCAGACTAAATAATTGAATTGGTCTTGGCTGTTTCACAGTACCTTTCTAAATGAACTATTTTCATCCGGTTGCTATGATAACTCAAACATGTATCTTATTACAATTCTTTCCGGTTACGAATCAATGATCCTTAAATCAACTATACAGTTTGAATGATATATAACAATCTCGTTTTAACTCATTGAGATATATAAAATTACTCAGAAATAACAATCATAGTGCAGATTCCAGCTTGATCCTTCACTATTTACTCTTTTATCAATGTTGATTTTTTTTCCGAAATCTAAAGATAGATCAATCTAATAAAGTTCATTTTACTGTTACTTCTTAAAATACTGAACCACATTGGATTGCATCTCTCTGACAATTAAAATTGTAGTAACATTTCAAGGCTAACTTCTCAGTCACATCGATAAACAATACTTTTAGTCTTTACACATCTGACAATAGTAACATTGTATGTTCACTATCAAACTAGATTTCATACTCACATAAGTATGATTACTTCCAATAAAGGAATATCTCTTGCACAATTCATAAAATAAAGTCAATAAGAAATCTGAGATAAGGAGATCCAAGATTTTATACCGTACTAGAAGTCTGAGAATATAGCTCATAAGAGAAATAATACTGACTTTGACTAATTCTCAGAAAATTTACAGAAGGAAAATAATACTTATAAGCACTGAACGATAACAGAAGCAACATAGTTTTCATATACACATTTCACAGAATAACAATCAGTGGAAACTGAATTTCAACATCATTTGAATGTTACTGTTTCTTTTCTATCAATTCATTTTAATAGAATACCAGAAAAGATAGAGTAAACTGATCACGACCCAGACATATTAACACTGCTTTCATCTATCACTGAAATCAACTAGCATTCTCATATGATTAGAACCCCGAACGAGTCGATTAGTCAATATTAACTTTTTCCTTAACTGTAACATTGCGAAACCCGGATGATTTTCATAAAATTTCATCACAACACTGAAGTTATTTTAGGTCATTTAACACATATTCACGGTATTCATCCGTATCCTTTGTTTCTTTCAAAGGTTCATCCGGAAATTTCCTCACTTTCCATCATTTTAATAAATATCAATAATATTCACTCATATTTCATATGATACATTAATATGTAAAAACATAAGTAAAAAGGACGTATCATTTACATATAAACTTACTCATTTCAAGTCTTACCACATTCCAAATGCATATCATAAACATTGCTCACATTTACATGCACTTATACCCTGCATTTGTCATCACATAGTCACACGTAATTTTCACTTTGTCAAAGTTTCCCAATGAGCACTTTAGAATAATATCGAATACACAGTGGTTTTGTACACGGCCCACCAGTAATAATAAATACGGTGGTATCGCACACAGCCTACAAATAATAATAAATACTATGGTATCGTACACAGCCCACCAATAATGACATATTCACATGCTGCCATAATAAGATAAACTTCTCAATTACTTTAGTAGATAATGCCTCAGCTGAAAACATAACATCTCGATCATCGGAGAAATTTAAACACAAGTTTCCATAACAACCAATACTAAAGCACAATCTTTATACCTCTGGTGACTGTATCAAAGAACTCTCACCATCAAGTCAAAAATTATAATCATTCTAAGCATTTTTAAGAAGAAACCATTTTCATCAATAGAACATTTCCAACTGATATCTCATGGTTGATACTTTGAACAATAATTTATTAAGCAAACAAAAATGACAACATCTCAGAACATGGAGCTGCACAGGAAATACTCATAACATTCACTTAATTTCACAAGTTATACTCATAGCATCATACAAATGCAAATCAACATGAACACTTATCATAGTGTAAACTTTCATTTCATCTCATCTTTCATATTTTAGAATTTTTTTTTCCCACAATTTATTCATCATCACATAAACATCATAAACTATTACTCTTACTTTTTATGAGTCTCAACTCATCATAAACTATTATTTTCACTAACAAATTTAGTTCGGTTGAAGTACGCATCTGTCTAATAAAATAATTTACATCAGGGTCGGAAGTCGTCACACTATCACAGTTCATTATGGCATGTATAGCGAGACTCTCACACTCACTATGGTAGTCCGAGAATCGACTAAACCATAGCTCTGATACCAATAAATGTAACACCCCTTACCCGTATCCTATGCCGGGACCGAGTACAAGGCATTTCCAGACTTAACAATACATTTGGTCAAATTATTTAACACATATACAAAATGACTTAGTCAAGTCCCTATACATGCCATAACTTAAATCATTTATAAATAAAGATACCCATAGATAACTTGATAGTGTGAAGCGATCTCCGACGACCTCCAACTTGAGCTTGTTTAATAGGACTCTGTAACATGGGAAAGAAAAGGGGAGTAAGCTTATAAAGCTTAGTAAGTTCACATGTAAAAATAATAAGCATTAGCAATGAATTTAGCTTACTACTAAGCCGTTATAACTTGCATAAATAATGCTAAGTTCTTACTTTCCCAACTTATTTGTAGCCTTATCAAGGCCTCAACATGACAAATCCTCACAACAAGTTCTCAAGATAATGCAATCATAACTACACATAGTTCCACCATTTTCTCATGTTTATCTTAAGCTGTCTGCTTGAGTCATAGTCACTAAATCATTTATATCTCGAGCTACAAAACTCCAAATTAAGATCCGTTAATTTTATCAAAAACTAGACTCACATATCTTCATACCATAAAATTTCCAAAATTTTTTGGCTTAGCCAATTAGTACAGTTTATTCATTAAAATTTCCCCCATTTCACTATTCAACTATTCTGACCACTTTTCACTATGAATCAATTTTCTCCTTGTACAGAATTCAAATGATGTTATAATTTATATCATTTGAAACTAGACTCATTAAGGATTTCAAGAATATAACTTTTATCCCATAATTATTTTTATAAAATTATTAATGATTTTTCCAAGTTAGAACAGGGGATCACGTACTCATTCTGAACCAATCTCACAAGAATTTAAATATCTTGAAACATAAAAATCCTTTGTTTTCTCTGTTTCTTTTATATGAAAATAGACTCAATAATATTTAAATAAACATCTCATCCAACTTACAATTCAATTTCTACTATTTTTGGTGATTTTTCAAATTCACATCGCTGCGGCTGTCCAAAGCAGTTCTATTGTAAACTTTTGCTCTCTTTCATTTTAGTTGTGTTCATCACTTGCTTATACTAATCTTTCAAATTTCCGATTACATATTGAACATATTGTTCATACGTACATTTGCCACATTTCTCAATTGGTCACATTTATACTTGCACTTATTCATAACATGATTGTATTTAATTACACTTAGTCATCACACAATCACATGTATTTTCTCTTAGTCAATTTCCCGTTGAATTCATTGTAATGATAACAGATAAACGGTGGCCTACACATGGTACCACCCTTGTAGCCGAAGCTATCTGGTACACATAGTAGCCTGCATTTAGTACTATACGTGTGACCAAAACCATTTCGTAACTCTCTTGTACACATAGTTGAGCTCAACATTAACAATCATTCAATCTCTTTCATTTGATTCACTCCTTTTGTATTACTTATTATCAAATTAGGAAACGTCTTACGAATTTGAGTACGTCGTTGCTCAGTGCCACGTTTCACAACTCAGTATGGTTTTCCTCATTGAAATACCATACCTACATTTCACAAGTTGGTATGGAAACACCATACCTACATTTCTTAACTCAGTATGGTTAATACCATACCTACATTTCACAACTCAGTATGGATGATACCATACCTACATTTCATATCTCAGTATGGATGATACCATACCTACATTTCATATCTCAGTATGGATGATACCATACCTACATTTCACACTTTGCCATGGATTAACCATGGTCTTATCCGTCAATTCATTACATGTCGAAATTCGATCATACTCCGCCCTGCATTTCTCTTAATTTGATATTTCAATTCAATTTTGTAATTTTTTTTATATTATTCATGATCCAATAATAACATACAAAATAACACATGGTATCAGTTAAACATTTAAACATATTAAATTTAATGCTTATTAACATACGAATTTACCTCGAATGCCAAAACGACCATTTTACCAACTTTCTTGATTTTCGATTTTTCTCCAGTTCTACATCCAAATCTCATTTTTCGGGATCTAAAACATCACATTTCACTTATTTAATTAATACACTATTCAAAACAGTCCCTAACTCAAACTTTGGCAAAATTACAATTTTGCCCCTAAACTTTTGCATAATTACGATTTTGCCCCTAGGCTCGAAAATTAAACTTTATCCCTTTTCCTTATGTTTTATGACATGCTGAACATTTTTCCCTTCTATTGCAACTTCAAATTCTTACTATAACACATACTTATGAACAATAACAACTTTAACCGATTAACTCGTTTTACTCGTTTTCACCGAAAATCACTTAGTAAAAAATCGTCCCTCTACTCATAAACATGCATAATCTACCATCAAACATCAAAATACACAAGCTTTCAACAATGGCATAATTCAAAATATCCACCAAAATCAAAAATTCAAGCATGGGTTTTGTAGATAACTTAGCAACGATATCAAAAACGTAAAAATTATCAAAAACCGAACTCAATTTCATACCTTAATCAAGCATGCAAGGCCGAAAGTTTAAGAGCTCAAGCTCTTTCTTTCTTCTCTGGTTTCGGCAATGAAGAAGACAAAATGATAGAAAAGATGTTCACCCACTTTTCTTGTTTTTTTTTTATGTTTTATTACTATTATATTATTATATGATATTAAAGTCACCACCCATCTACTATTGCATGCATTTTGACGGCCATTAAGACCTATTTATGGTCAAATTGCAACCTTAATACTTCATAATATAAAATCAATCACATTTTGGCCCTTACACATTAACCCTTAATTTCTATTTTACACAATTAGACCCTTTTCATTTAATCAGGCATCTAAACGATAAAATTTTAAAACAAAATTTTCACACCAACAAATTCACACATTCAGAACACCAAAATTAATATTTAAATATTTTTCTAACTCGAATTCGTGGTCCTGAAACCACCGTTCCGATTAGGGTCACAATAGGGCTGTTACACTTCTTAGAACACCTAACCACTGGAACATACACAGATTTATGTCACAAACATACTAAAACAAATATTTAAGGGATTTTTGGGGCGTTACAAAAAATTTTCATCTTTTTGTAAAACCCAAAAATAATGAAAATATGCGTTGAACAATTCCAAAAGTGGGCACACGGGCCCATGTTGCATGCCCACACGCCCGTGTGGCTCACACGATCCAAAATGGCCTTGGCCGTGTGAATACTAGCCTTTTAAATTTCGTGACGAACACGGGCTGAAATTCGAAACACACGGGCATGTGACACGGTCGTGTGGCCCGTGTCACTTATTTAAACATTTTTTTCTTTTTCTTTTCTTTTCCAATCTTTTTCCCAAACCCCCTTAAACTCTAGCCGCCATTTTTCCCTAAGTTTCACCGCACCTCCGACCACCGACAACCTCCCCCCTCTTTTCTCTGTTTCCTTTTCCTTTTCTTTTACGTAAACACCTCCTCTTCTCCACCTTTCCTTTTTCCTTTCCTTTTAACCGCCATCCACCCCAACCCCCTTTTCTTTGCACCGCTGCAACCCCTTTGCCATAAATCCGGCTGCCGTAACCTCACTCCAGCCACCACCCTTGGCCACCGTCGGTTCTTCTTCTCCCTTGTTGCCCATTATCTTATTTTCTATATTATTTATTATTATTTAGTTATTTCTTTATTTATTCATTATTTATGTATTTATTTTAGTTCTTTTCTTATTTATTTCTATATTCTATTATTTTATATCCTTACTTGTTTAGCTTTTTGTTTCTTGATTAGTTTATTGTCTCTTTCTATTCAGATTATTGATAGTTATATTTCTTGTTATAATTTTGCTTGTTACTGTGTTAAGATGATACTTATTCTTTAATTGGATTACCTTTTCACTAATTTTATTAACTTGGTTAATTGTTCTTCACATTCCGAATTGTTTATCTATGAATTGCTTTCTATTTCTTATTCTTCTTTGTTTTAGATTATTTAAATTTGCCTCCTAATTGAGAATTAGTTAGTTGATTTATTTTTATTATTTTCACCAATTTAAATCATGATGACTCATTCCTAATTTTTGCATTTTAGGATACTAATACACATTGTTTAGGCATACTTTCCTATTTAAGACTACTTAGACTTTGCTTTTATTTACAAATTTGATAATGATTTATTTCTTTGTTGATGAACCTCTTTCCCTTTTTCAGGAACATCATGACTAATACTCGAGGCAAGACTAAAGTCACCGTCCCCGCTTCAAAAAAGTGGAAGAGTTCCGGTGCGACCTCCTCGAGCGCCTCCACTGAAGTGCGCCACCCTTACCTCAGATTTACTGCGGACCCATTAGAGGACTTATTTCAGCTCCTTCGAGTATGACCCCTAGGTTTGGCCTGCTGCATTGATTGGGCTGCATTGGAGCAGGTCCACCTTGCTGACGAGGTTCACGCCTTCATCATCAAAGCACCATGGGATCGCTTCTTCAATATCGTCGAGCTCACTTATATAGAGATTACTTTGGAGTTCTGCTCGGCGTTCCACCTTCAGAGCATCATGTCAGTCCATGACACGTCCGGCACCATCATATTTCGCCTTGGCGGTTTGGTGTGCCACATGAGCGTCCTAGAATTCGGTGCTGCTTTGGGGCTATACACGGAGGTGTTCATGAGCACCTAGGACTTTCTTCAGCTCCATCGCCATATTCATTATTCGCCATCGCATTGTTGGACTGACCTCACGGGTGGCCTGACAAACTATGACGCTTGTCGCTCGAAGGCGACTTCCCTCTTTCCAGCTCTAGGGCCTCTTTCCATCTCTAGGGTATCTTCACGCCGTTTTAGCTCATACTTTGACAGGATGGAGAGAGAGCACCGAAGTCGTGAGCACACACGATGCATATTTTTTATGGAGCATGGAACATGGCCAAGTATTTGATCTGGCGTACTTCATCGGTTTATCCTTCTGCCATCAGACTGACCGCCACAAAAAAGGCCCCATCTGCCTAGGCCTTTACGTGACTCGCCTCGCTTGACACTTCGATCTTCTCGACACACCGGAGCAGTCCTCCTCGCTTATACTGGTTGGTCAGATGTCCCCTCAAGGCATCTCGAGCATGCTATATATGAGGATGATCGAGCGACGTCATGGATTCTATCCTCTCCAGTACCAATTGTCTTGCCCTGATGATCAAGATGATCTCAAGGATATCATTGAAGATGTCCCTCTCCCTCATGAGGATCCACCTCACCCTCCACCTTTGAGTCACCGACCTCCTTCTTGTGCTGCTACTTTGAATGATATATCCAAGCGTCTCACTCGCTTCGAGCAACAGTGCTACCAACGGTTCGACAGTCTTGAGGCCACATTACAGCAGATCTGCCACCATCTCCATATTTCACCTTCGGCACTGCCACCTCGCGACGCATCTGACGATGAGGACCTTTGAGTCCATTTATTTTATTTTGGTCTTTATTTTTATTTTTATTTTTAGTCTATTTTTCTTTATGTTTCATTTCATATTTTCCAAGACTTATCTTTTATATTTTTAACTATATTTTAGTTTTTATAATTATTCCCAATCGAGTAATCCCTTAATCTTCTTCTATAGTTGTGTTTATTTTCTTAATAGTTACTCAGAATCATACACTTCACTTTGTTATATTTGCAATTCCGCGTTCACTATTCCACGGATTTTATCCAAAATTCAGGAAGTTTCACTTCTCTCCCTCTCTTATGATATTCTTATATTGTCATTATCTATTTTGGTACATTGAGGACAATGTACATCTTAAGTGTGGGGAGGTTAATTATATCATTATTAGAAAATCCTTGAATTATGTCTTGTTCTTAAGTAACTTTCTCATATTACTATTAAAATAAAATTTTTATTGATTTATGATTTTTATTGATATGTTTTGGATTAAGTCATAGGTAATTGTGCATTGATTGTTTAAACTATAAGACATTAGAGAATCAAACATGATAAGTCTATTTTCAGAATTAAAATTGCTAGGTTGTTTTCCCTAAATTTAAATATTACTTTGAAGTTTGAAATTTGCAAGGTTGACATCAAAAACCATAATTTTTATGAGACTTTGAGCCTTTTTTAGCATACACTTTTCTTGCTCACTATTATTTGGTTATGAGTGTGTCAATATTGATTTGTTATTCTAGAACTTGCTTCGATTATGCATGTCAAGACCACACCTTTGATTTGATATACTGAGATGATAAAGGCACCTAGGTTTTAACCCACTTATTCCATTAAAAGCCTACCTTTATAATTAACCCTTAGTGAACCCCTTTGATCCTAATAAACCATTTCTTGATCTACCCTTAATATTAACCCAAAACTCATTCTTTTTGATTCATTAAGAATTTTTCCTATTGTATTAACCTCCTTTTTGTCAAGATTTGATTTGATCAGTTGCCTAACTATGTTCTTTATTTCAGTTGTTAAATTCTTTCTTATTACTGTAAAAAAAACAAGTGGAAATATATATTTATTATTACTAGTTTTATGCTACTTGAGCTAAACGGTTAATTTCACATTTTGAGAAAAGCTCGTGTTATTATTGATAAGTTTTTAATTGATGTAATTATTCAGTAGTAGTTTATTTTTTCTAGTTAGGTAAATTGTCAATTCGATCTCGATTTTAACCCTCTAATTCAGCCTTTATCCACATCTTTAACCCAAGCCCTATTACAACCCTTTCAAAGACCTTTTGATTTGTGTATCATCTCATTTTATAGTGGTGGAGATTTGATTTTCATGCAAGCCTATGGTAATAACTTTTCATGTTTAACTTTTGAGTGCTTAATTTGAACCTTAAACACTTTGAGTGATTTGAGTGAATCTTTAGTGAGGATGTCAATTCTTGTCGATTTTGAATTAAAGGTAATTATTTAGATAAGGGGAAACACCTATGTTTTCGTGCTATAAAAAGTTGTGACTTGGATTGTTTGAATCTTTAGGACTCTTTTAGTTAAATTATCAATCTATGAATTATTTGTGAATTATGATAAGACATTATTGATAAGGATTGTGAATTAAGAAAGTTTAATTTTAATTGTGAGTTGAGGATTTTGCTTAAGGACAAGCAAACGCTTAAGTGTGGGGATATTTGATAAACCATAAAAGTAACACATTTTAATCCCACGCTTAGTGTGTTTTTGGATGTTTGTTTATATAATTTGGTGAATTCGATGCTCCTAATCCTTTAAATTCGTATTTCTATACTTAGGTGAGCATAGGGAAGCGAAAGGAGTGGAAAACAGGCCAAAATCGGACAAAACGGGTCATCTTAAGGATCCACACGGCCAAGCCAGAACCACACGAGCAGGGCACATGCCCGTGTGAATCACACGGGCTAGACACACGCTTGTGTACCAGCTCGTGTCAATCGTGAACCATGTAAATTTTCACACGGCCTGGACACCCTCACACGGGCTGAGTACACGCCCGTGTCCCCGTCGCACCCTGCTTTGTTTTCACCCGAAAAAAGCCAATTTTTATGGTTTCTGAATCTTCTAAAGTCTATAAATACATGCCAGAGGAAGACCTAAGAGGAGACGCAGAGTAGAATGAAAAAATTACTCGAAGGAAGCCGTCGAAATCATCTCGGAAGTAGATCCACTCCAAGATTGAAGATCTCTAGTCGAATTTCCTTTGAAGTTTTATTAGGTTTTTCATGTCTTGTTGTTATTCTTATTTTGAGATGTTTTCCTCTATAAATATGAACTAAACTCCCTAAATACCTAGGGAGGATGAAACCTATGATGAATCTTATTATTTAGTTATCTGAATTACATGATAAATATTTTTTCTTGTTCTTAATTGTGTGGTCTTAATCCTTGCTTTAATATTTTCAGGATATTAATCCAAGTTTGATGTGCTTAATCAGTGGAGCAAAAGTCCCTGTTTAAAAGTAGATCTAGCATAATTAAGCGGAGTTGATTGCAATTCTAGAAATAGGACGATATAAATTTACCGGATTAGAGTCAAATCTAATAAGGGAATCCATAGATTGAGTTAATGCGATAATAGGGGTTTTAATTAGAAATAAATTTCAATTAATCAACCTAGAATCAATTGTTAGTAGTCTCGAAAGAGATATTAACATAATTTAGGGATTTCTATGGATCAAGACAAGTGAATAAATCGTTTAATTCGGAATCATAATAATAAGTGAAATCTAGGTGGATTTCTCCTTGGGTATTATCTCTCTCATTGGTTTTCTTTGAATATTTTCTCAATTTTATCTCTGTCGCGCTCATCGTTAATTAGTTAGTTAAATTTTAGATTAAAACACTTCTCTAATTAGGCTAAATAATAGAATAATAGTAATTACTAGTACTTTTAGTCTTCATGGATACGATATTCCGGACTCACCATAGCTATACTACTGTTCGATAGGTATGCTTGCCTTAGTCATATTTAAGTTAGTTCGTGACATCATCAGGCCGAACCTTTGAAGCTATATCCATGGTGTTTTTCATCTCCATCTTCGGTGGTGGTTCATGGAGAAAGATGATAATCATCTTTTATTTTGCTTAATTAATTAGTATACATCTATTTACTATTATAACCTTTTAATTTAAAACAAATTTCAACAATACCAACTCCCATAAATGTCCACTATCAATTAAATGGTCTATTTACCATCCAAGTACTCACACAATTAAAATCTATAGTCATTTAATGCATTTTACTAATAGAACTCAAGTTTAGTATCTTACGCAATTTAGTCTTTTTTATCAAATTGAGCACTCAAACCATAAAATTTCTTTACGAAATTTTTCACACTATCATATTATCAAGTAGTAGACATTAAAATAATAATAAATTAAATATTTCGACTTTAAATTTGTGGTCTCGAAACCACTGTTCTGATTTGACCCAAGAACGGGTTGTTACAATAATAATCAATTACAAATAGACATGATAATTAACAATATCCAATTATTTGTGAGGGAAATGCAACTAAGAAATTAAAAATGAGTAACAAAAACAATTAAAATTTCAATCGCAAAAAGTCATAAAGAAATGGTATGCAATAGTATATTATACTATGGTTCACCAAAAAAGGAATTAGAGGGAGAAGTTAAATATAAGGATGACTTAATGACTTTATTAGTTAAAACCCAAAGATATTATCAAATTAAGAATGAAAAGATTACAAGAAATAAAAGGAATAAAGGAGAATCATACCTATAACAATGGTAGATCTAGTAGACCATAGATGGGAGGCACCATTGGTAGCAAGTAGGTTCAACGACTAGTTGAATAATGGCAGTCTGGCACAGCCACACAAGACGGTAGGAGAAAGAAGAACTACCGCACTAAAGTCGCCATCTATCACCGAAAAAATTATTTTAGAATCTCAAACTCTCGATCTCTCAGATATAAAGTAAAAATTAATAACTTCAATTGTTTGGTGCTGATGAATGATGTATTACTCAAATGAAATTTGGCCCTATTTAACTTATAGAAAATTTCTGTCGTTGCTATGGTTATGGGAAAATAGAGAAGGTTGAATGCTAGTAATCATTGATCTTTTGGGGGAAAATAGAAATTCTCCATTAGCTTTAATAGTAGGAGTTGGAATTCGGGAACTAAATGAGGTTTAGAAAAGCCAAAGAATTGGAGATGAAACGTTTATGGCGAAGAATTGAAGGCCCCTTTTCTTTTCTTTTCTTTTTTCCCTCCTACAATGAAGTGTCAATCAAAAGGCTTAAAAGGTTGAAGATTTTTTTCCCACGTTAAAAGCTGAAGAAAGAATTTTTTTGGGCCCCTTCCAGCGTTGAACCCTAGGTGACAACACTACCAAACTACCCCCAAGGGCAGCCCTATACACACTGTCGTAACCATTTTTTTGTACAACGGGTCGACTTTGGTTTTGAAAATGAAAACGAAAAACAGGAGTCGCCACCAATCTTTTTTGATGAGGTGTGATCGGGTCACCTCGTAATTCAGTCATTTTAATAATAGATTTGATTTATTAAAACAACAGTTTTGGTCTACGAAATTTAGAAAAACGGGTTCAGGAGTCGATTACGCACGAGGAAGGATTAGCACCTTCATGACGCCCAAAATTGGTACCTAATTGATTATTTGATGTCTTTATATCGAAAATTTGAAAAGATTTTAAAATACGATCCTCTTTGTTTAAAAGAAAACTTGAATAAATTAAAACGGATGCTAAGACCATCTTATTTTGAAGAAGTAAAATGTCACACCCAGTAAGTTAGGGTACAACATCTTGAGCTCCCGAAATTGAGCTTGTCTTTCGACTTTTAAAACTTGTATTTAAGCTTGAGGAGGATATTCGGTTATTTTGGTCAAATGAAAAATCGAAACCCAGTAAGTTAGGGCACGATTTGTCGAAATTCCAAATACAGAATATTGCCTTTGTTTTTTAGAAATCCTTATCCCGAGATAACAAAACGTCACATCCAGTGAGTTAGGACATGACAATTTTGAATTCTCGAGAATAAGTTTTTATTTAACTTTTATGCTTTGATTTTACAAAGAAAATAATAGGTTCTTTAGATTCGATTGGAAAAATCAAAACCCAGTAAGTTAGGGTACGATTTCTTTCGAACCTTAGAACGCAGAATATTCACTTATTTTAAAACAAAAATTTTAATGGATCGGATAAAATGGAATATGATCTTATGGCAAGATGTAAGATAAATTTCGGTGCTAATATATGTAACAAAATAATGATGATGACAATAATAAATATAAATATCAATAATGGATAGTCGAAATTTGAAAGTATGTGCAACTAAATATAAATACATAAATAAGTAAATAAATAATGAAATGGCAATAATAAGCGTAAAAAATTTAAAATAAAGCAGATCGGAATAAAAAATAATAAGGGTAAAAGTAAAAATAAAACAAACCAAAAATAAAAGGCATAGTAAGAGCAAAAATAAAAATAAGATAAATAATAATAATAAATAAAAATAAGACAACTAATTATATAAAGAAATAATGAGTAAATAGATAAATGAAAACTAAAAATAATTTAAAATTTAATAGTGAACAAATAAATAAATGAATATTAGGTAAAATAGTTAAAAATAATAATATTAATAATTATAATAATAAATGAATAACAATAATAAATAAATAAATAAATAATAGTGATAATAATAATAATAAAAGTGATGATAGAAATGAAAATAATAATACTAGTAATAATAATAGTAATGGAATAAAATAATAATAATAATAATAATAATAATAATAATAATAATAATAATATGGTGGTAATAATAACAAACGAATAATAATGGTAAAAAATAATAGTAGTAGTAATAATAATAATAATAATAATAATAATAAATAGATAAATAAATAAATAATATATAGAGATAATTAGAACAGAATAAATAAATAATGAATTAAAAGGTCAAGGTTAAATAAGTTAAGGACTAAATCGGAATAAAAACGAAATTTAAAGCCTAAATTGTAATAAATCTAGACAAAATAGGACCAAAATCAAATGCGCTTAAATCATCGAGGATCTATTCGGCAAATAACCCGATCCTGGACACATGTCTGTTTCTCAGAACGTTGGTGGATCGGGGACTCGGTTGAAGTGGGCAACAAATTCATGGTCCAATTTTAGAAAAAAAAAGGGAAAAAGGACTAAATCAGAATAGCCCAAAAAGTGAAAGGGACCTGGGGCATAAATACCCCCTAAAAGGAAAACACGCGAATTTTGATGCCTGCGGGTCGGGTCGCGGGTTGAAGCCTAATACGGCGCCATTTTGAGGCCTGTGAAACAGACCCTAAACGACGCCGTTTCACACCCTTATAAAAGCAACATTTTTTTCTTTTTCATTCATTTCTGCTATCAGTTTCAAAAAAAAAAAAACAAAGTCTCCTTTTTTTTTTTCTCAATTCTCTCTGCCTAGCCCAAAATCCCCTTTTTGCCCGTTTTGCCCCTAGAACCCGAATATTGGGTTATTTTCCTAAGAAAATGGCAGCAAATCAACGAAACAAGCAAAGGACCTTTCTATTCCAAACTCCTCCGATCGTCGAAAATAGGTAATAACCTTTACTTTTCTTTTTATGTTTTTTTGAATGTAAAATAAAGATAAAAAATTGAAGAAAAAGAAAAAACTTAAAGAGTAAAAGAAAAACAGAAATATTAAAAGAAAAAAAAAACCTTTAGGAAATTTTTTTTTATTCTGTATTCAAAGTCTCTGTTTTTTCATTGAAAAATCCCCCCTTACATTATTTTTCGCTCGGCTTATATAGCCGAATAAATATTACATTTTAATCCTATTTTTACTATGTTTGTTTGCTTTTGTGTTGTTTTCTCTGCTGTCTTCTTTGCTCCTTTTGCAAGTGCTTTCGAGGGTCAACGAGTGTTGGGCGGTGTGCACGTCGATGGCAGCACATGGGGGCGGTACGGCACCAAGGAGGCTGGTCAGAAGGCATGCAGCGCTAGGGAGCAGCTAGGGTTTCAGTTTTCTGATTTAGCTTTAGGTTTTGGGCTTATTGGGTTAGGTTTAGTTATTGGATTTGGGTGTTGTCTGGGCTTTTGGGTTTGTAAACTGTATTTGGTTAGGACTATTTAGCTCGGGCTAAAATTGGGCTTTACACACACTACCAATCTTTAGCCCATTGAAATATGTTTGACAGCGTGGGGACAATTAAATGTGATGTAAGGGTGCTTTGTTTTCGTTTAAATATTTTTAACAAATTAATCCCCTACTTGCTTTCAATTTAATTTAATTTTTTTAAAATTGATCACTAAATTTTGAAAATAATATTGTGATAATTAACTCTTAATCACTCAAGATTAAAAGAAAAATAGTGACCTCTAACCTAACACTAAATGTTAGAATGTCGGGTCAGGAGTAATATATATCCATGCCACCCTGATTGATTGAATTGTTCCATTTGATCTTTATTGGTATAACTTGTACTCACTCATTCCACTCATTTCCATTAACTACTTATTAAGCTATTGAATTTAATCACACATTCATTATTCTACTTGTAACATCCCAAAATTCATAGGATTATAATTAATAAAATAATTAAGAAATAAGTCTTAGTCTTGATGGTTAAGAACTTAGGATATTGCTTAGAAAACCAACATTCAAATCCTGTTATTTTCTTTTTACCTCTTTTCTTTTTTTTCATTTTTATTAATTTCGGCAGAATGGTTTAATTACCAAATCAATCATCTAAAGTTTGCTTAACCTAGCCATTTAGTCTCTTCCTAATCATAATAGAATTTTGATTATCTTTTCCAACCTTATTTAGAATTTCTTTTCTCTCTTCTTTAAATACATCTTTTTCTTTTATTTTTTCACTTTTCTTTTTCATAAAATTTTCATATTCTTTTTCTGGAAATTTATTGTTGATATCCCGAACCCGAATTCCACCTCGTTCAATTTGTTCTTCGTATTGTTTTAGCTTAACACCGTCAAATTTCGTTTCTAACGTTCAAAGATCGGTAAGAATTCATGTTTTGAGTTCCATAGAACCGTAGAAATCTTGTATTATATTATTCTTGACAATTTTTCAAAATCAATTTCGAATCTTTTATGAGTTTTTTATCGAAAATCTTGTTAAATTTGATAAATCTTGAACTTCGATAATAATTATTGCTTTCTTGTCAATCGAAAGACCTGTTGTGGGTATTCCGGATCAGATTTGGACGTGAAGATCGTTGCTCGAGACCCCAAAAGTTAGGTGTGTGTACTTTTATGAGAAAATCAATGCAAAATCGAACCAGCCCAAACCATATGGCTTACCAGATGGGTATGTGGGCCGCCCGCGTGGACTGCACGGCTACACACACGATCATGTCCCCTATGAAACCCTAGGTTTTTTGCTTCTTACACGGTCTGCCACATAGTCATGTCTCCTCTATAGGTTGATTTTTCGAACACCACACAGTTACAGTCTCTCCACACGGCCTAGCCACACGGTCGTGTACCCTTCCACATAGTCCAGGGCTTCCCACAAGGTCCGGTCACACGACCATGTGTCCCCTAAAGCTCAAAATTTATAGTTTTGACCCAAAATTTTATGATTTATGCATATTAGTTCCTGATTGGTCCCCAAGCTATTTTAGTGTTTAATTTATGCAATTAAGTCCTTGATAGTATGAATAATGCTTGAATCCATGATTTAATTGACTATATTAATATTAAATAGATACCCAATTGCATGAATTGTGAGTAGTCATGTTAATTATATCTGTATTTACGATTTTCATATAACATACCTTATGACACCACTAAATTAAACCTTTGAGGAATATACGATTTTGCTACTGAATTAATTCTTTGAAAACATATTTATTGTTGCAATATTTGATTATTTTTAATCATAATATTTGTTCTATTATGATATGTTTTAAGCATGTCTTATTTTGTTGCATAGGGTGGGACGCTCTAAAAAGGAGGAAGTTCTGGCAGATTATTAATCTGCAACTTTGGTAGTTTATCCACATACATCTAGCAACTTCATTTGCAATTATATTGTGTACTCACAATTATCTGACAACATATTAACCTGCAACACTGATGGTTTGTCCACCCATTATCTAGCAATTTTTATTTGCAATAATGTTATGCATTTACAACCATCTAGCAGCGTATTTTCTTACCATTTGTAATTAGATACCGGAAATATGTTTGTCATCCAAACGAATAAACAGAATTTTCATTATAAAAATTAAACAAAATCAAAGAAATTACGAAATATAAAATTAAAACAATAAGATTTTGAGAGAAATTGAATGAAAAATTGAGAACTAAATAGTTGAGGTAATAGATGAACTAAGAGAATTGAGAAAATGAGATTTGAATGCAAAAGAAACAAAATGAGTTGAGTTTATATAGCAAATAAACTAGTCATTGGAAAAAAAGTTGCTATTGGATTTTTTGACCGGGGAAAATTTACTGTTGGACGAAAACGTGTCCATTCAGCTAAAGTGGCAGCAGGAACATTGAAAATACGTCTATAGAATGTGTTTTTTACGCTCTCAAATGAAAACATATTCTCCCGGACCCATATATTTTTTTGTTTCTTTTTCTAAAATCAACGAATTTATCAAAAGTACAGAAAAAAATATCCAACTATTTCTCCATTATCTTTCAAAATCCATATATTTTGCTAATTTACCTGAAATTAATATTCCAATTAAAAGAAGTCTTATATAAAGGAAGTTCTGAAAGGATGTATTGTAAGTACTTTTGTATCTCTTCAATGGTCAGTCAATTTTCACGAATTTGGATGTAAAATGATGTGATGGTTCTTCCAAAAGAACTTTCATATCTTCCATTATACGAATAAACTTTTAAATAGTCTCTCTTTTTTTTCGATTTGAAATATTTTATCTATTGTATCTTTTTGGGTTAATTGACATCTTTAAACTATAATCCATTCTTAATTAGGTTTTCTTTAAATTAACCACGAATATATCAATATTATATTTAATTATGTCTCTCTATTTGTTGACCTAATAAATTAGATATTGAATATTTGCTCAAACCCAATGAAGAGAATATTTAAAACGTAAGAATTAAATTGTAAAAAAATTAATCTTCCTATATTTTTTGTCATTGTCAATTTTCAAACCTATTATATCAAAAATTTATATTTATTGAATATATATAATTTGATTTACATGTTTTTTAATATATTTTATATAAATTTAAAATTTCTAATGTTTAAATTGATAACACGATTGATAGAACTATATTAATATAAAATTAATATTTAAAGAATTCAATTAAAACATTTTAAAATGTAAAAATCAATTTAAATTTTGGATAATAGTGTAACATTGGTTGGAGAATTAACCCAATCTTTTTATCATTTTCCAAGTTACAATGAAATAAATGGCATTGAAAATACACTGATTCACAATAAGTTGAGAAACACTCTTTATAAAAGAAAACACAGTAGCTCGTTAGAAGTACATCTTATTCGATTAATCAATTAATATTTATTCATGTTTATATATAATAAAAAACGATAGTATTTATTCATTGTTTTTGTTTACCTTCAATACTGAGGTATTTTATTTTTAATTTATTTTCCCGTTTTATTCGTATTGTTTGTTTGAGTTACTTACACCAAATATCTCTAAAGTTCTCATTATAAATTAGTATTCAAATTTTAAAATATTTTAATTATATCCTTAAATTATTGATATTATATCAATATGGTCCTTTAAATCGTTAATTTAATCGTTAAATGAAATATAAGATCTTATGTGTCGTAATTTAAAATGAAAATTTTAAAGAAAAATGTATATTGTAAAAATGAATGTTGTAAAAATCTTGGTTATAATATTTTAAAATTTTTTACGGAAACTATCTCATTTTAAATTATGTCACATAAGATTTTATGTGTCATTTAATGGTTTCAATAATGAAAGGACCTTTTTAATATAACATTGATGATTTGGAGGTGTAATTGGAATGTTTTGAAGTTTGAAAAATAATTTAAACTAAAAGTTATAATTTGGACATTAATGGTGCGATTAACTCTATTTATTTATTTATTTTGTTTAATCAACTCATTTATTGTTCAATCTTGTTTCAACAGTCATTAAAATAAATTATTTTAAAGGGTAAATTATTTTTTGGGTTTGAATTTGACAATTTTTTCATCTTGAGGCTTAATTTTTTTTTATCTAAATTAAGCCCAAAACTTAATAATTATTCCTACATTAAAACTTAAACCTTTTTTATTATCCATATTAGCCTTTAAAAATCCTTAAAGTCCAGACTCAATATTGAAAATATTTACCAAATTCAAATCTGATCTAAACAATCTCAAATTTTTATATATATATTTTTATTGAGAGGGGAATAGGACATGTTTAGATATTTAACACAAGATTTTATGTTTCATTTTATGCTTACACCATTTGGATTAAAAAACGAGTAGGTAGCTTCCCCATTGATCTTGTTACATCTATAATATCCATTTTGCATCTATTCATTTGGGCTTGAAGGTACTTAATGTAAGGCCCCATGTACACCTTTATGAAAAGTGAGAGCATAGGCAAAAATCATACAACAATTGGAGAAATGTCTTCATTAATGATAGTTGAAGTTTATTATTAATGTTAATAAACTTATCCACCCCTCCATTTGTTCAACTTTATCGCTACATCATTAAACTTCAAGATTTGCATTTTAATTCCTTGAAATTTTAAAAGAAAATTTTAAAAAAGAATACGAGTAAAATTTAAAATATAAAAAAAAATCAAATTTATATTATGAATATAATATCAACTCACCATTAATTAAAATTTCGTATCTCTCTTATACTATTATAATTCGCATATAATCTATTCCCCTCTTTGAAGAACCAATACTTTAATAGTACATTATTTTTTGAGAAGCTTTTAACTTATTAACATTAACAATCTCCATAATAGAAGCAAAACTTAACAACCGTGGCGAAGCTTGAAACTTATTTTTAGGAGTTCAGAATTAAATTATATATTCTTACAATAATAAAATGTAATTTCATATTTTAATAGCTTATATCTTTATAATTTTTAAAGGGTTAAATCAAAATTTTATCATTTTAAATAATCAAAGTGTAATTTTACCATTATTAATTTAAACTTTTATAAATTATAAAGAATTTAAATTAAAATTTTACCATTTTAGGGACCAAAACTACTCCGCCACTACTTAACAAATAATTTTATTTTCTAATTTTCTTTACATGCTATTTGGAAGTGTTGCCCTTGATGCATCTCTTTATAATGCTAAGTTTACTTTTAATTAGCATAACACTAATTAAATAATAAATATTAACATAAAATAATAAGAAGAAATCTATCACTAAAAAAATCTCTAAATAACTATTTTGCTTGTTTAATATAAGAATACTAAATAAAATTAAGTATGCTACTTGCTTATTTATCATTATTTTGCGGAATTAACTCGATTGGTATAAGTATTGTTGTTAATGCAATAGGACATGAGTTCGAGTGCATTGAAGTGCATTATCCTCCTATTTAATGGTTGAAGAGGAGCTATCGATAGTTCTAAGTATTATCTCAAAAAGAGCAAATATAATCAAAAAATTAAAATTTTAAATTGATGCAATTTTATTTTAACTTTAATTTTTTTTTTGTCAAAACTATATTCTTTGATTTTTTAAAAAGAAAATACTACCTAAATTAAAATAAATAGGAAAAATAAAAGAATAAATAATTAAAATATTATAATTAAAATAATTAATTATCTTTTGTTAAAATATTTAAATTGTTCTTTAACTTTCAATATCTAAATTACCCCTATTTCCTCTTAGTGATTTTCAAAAGAATTGGTTTTATATATTGTTTACTTTTGGACACAATATTAATTTTTAACATTATGGTTTATACTATAATAGTACTGAATTAAATTAAGTACGTAGCTTATTCATTTATCATTGTAATTTTTTAATTATTAAATTAATCCACTGTTAAATTTTTTGAGCTGGAATTACTACTAATTAAGTGTTGTCTTGTAAGAGTTCTTCGAATGCTATAAGACTTGCTATATGAATTTGTTTAATTATTAATTACTTTTTAATATATTGTTATGATTTTATAAAAAATATTATTATTTTTAATTATAAAAAATTAATACATATTAATTTTAATTAAAAATTATTATTCAAATATTAATTTAATAGTACTAGCTTCTAATGTAACATACGTCGTATATGATTTTACACCTTTAAAATTTAATTAATTTTTTAAATATTGTATTATAATTTTAGTAATTAGTGTGAATAATATTTCTTATTTAAATTATTGAATTTAATTAAAATATATTAATTTATCAATTCAAATATTATAATAAAAAAATTAAAAAAATTAAATTATTTTTTACATATTCAACATAATTAGCATAATTAACATTATGCAAAATAAGAACCAATTAACATAATTAACTCTAATATTAATTAAGTGATAATTAAGATGCTTATAATCCTATTCAAGTATAAATCTATTTTAAAATATTTTAAAATTAGCACAATTTTTTAATAATAATTGTAAAATAATTTATAATTATTTTTAAATGTATAATAATCTCAACTTCTATTTTATTTTAATTTTTTATTAATAAATCTAATTTAAATATTATAATTATTTTAAAATGTAAATTTAGTAATATATATATATGATAGAAAACAAATGGTATTCTAATTAGTTAATAAATTTTCCAATCTCATGCTTTAATATATATTATAGATAATGAAGAGTAATTTTGTTCTCTCTTAAACTTGTACTACTATATAGACCTGATTATGGGTTGGGTAATTCACTGAGGCCGGAGTAAAAATATATGCCTGAAAATGAGTTTGGACAAAAAATAATGCTCGTTTTCTAAATGAGCTGGGCCAAGCCCAAATTTGGTTCAAAAAAATTTTCTGGTGCTGTTTTATTATTGTTTTGTTGTCATTTTGCTATTATGTTGCTACTATATTGTTGTTATTATTTGGATATTGTATATCTCTTATTTTATTATTAACTTTGCTACCATTTTAGAGGCATCTGCTTGTTAAATTGTAACTATTTTAGTGTTATTTAAGTATAAATATATATTTTTAATGTATTTTCAATTTTTCGGGAAATATTTATTTTAATAATTTTAGTTCATTTGATGTATTATAATTTTTAAATTTGTTTTTATATAAAAAAATTAAGATATAACTTAAATATAACACCACCTACGCAGAGCAGAAGTTGTTAATTGCTAGCTTGGAAATGGAGTATTGAACGAAAGGAAGTTGATTATTAGAGTGTAGGGAACAAATATTTTGCAGTGTATGCACCCTCCTAGGAACCCTGTTCACAATTTCATAAAAAGCTCGGCCTGACCCACATCTTTTTGGAAAGTTTTAAAGAGGACCTTAATTTAAATTTATTCGTGTTTGATTAAGGTCGAAATATACAATCCCCACAAGTAGAAGAAAGTCATGGAAAACGAGATACATACATGTGAAGCTTGGAAATGTAACTTAAAGTTGGGCAAGCTGATTAACATTAATGGGATAAACTTCAGTTTTACGTTTAGAAGTGAAAGCCTTGGTTGCTATTTCCACATTCACTTTTTCAGTGGGATGAAGCCCATCGAAGAACACATGAGCACTCCTGTCCTTACATATCCTCCCACCTTTCTTGCATGAAATTCCATTGCCTGCTAATTGTCTCAATGGCACCACTTCACAACATGGATTGTTAGCATCTTTGAAACCTGTAAACACAATATCATCATATTTTAGTCAAACTGATTCAATCTCCTACTTAATTATTATTTTCTTACCTCTGGAATAAAGGTTTTGGATGATATCAGTTACAATATTGTAAGAGTTAACCAAAACAAGATTAGAAGTTGACATGTCGGATTTAGCCCCGTCTATTATTGATTTCAACTCATTATTGAAGAGAACCGCCGCCTCGTTCATAACTTCGATGCACCCATTTTTACGCATTGCATTCAGCATTGGAGAACATCCAAGTGGATATACTGATATCAATACAAACTTCCTTGCTCCTAATCTGTACAACCTCTGTAATAATCCAACAATTATCATATTTGTTAATCATATGTTATATTTGAGAGTAGAAATTGTAATTACATAACTACATTTAAATTAAAAAAAACATTCTCTAAACAAATAACAAAGCTTAAAAATCAGATCATTGTATGTAATATGTTAGTTTAAGAAAGTATTTAACAATAAAGCTATTAATAGATAATAATATTATATCTAATTTAATCTAAATACTCTAGCATTCTATATTTATTGAGTTCTTCCCTGTCTAACATTATACATATACTCTTTGTCATTATCGGTTAATCTTTGACCAAATATAATTAATTAATAATATATCCTACATACTTTAGTTAAATATTTAGTAGATCAAAATATAAAAAATTATCTCTTGTTAATAAAATTTGAAGATTATATAAATGAGATTAGTAATATAATATTTAATTACATTTATAAATATCAAATATATGTCCTAAAAAAATAAAATGTTCTATCATTATTGTATAAAAATAACTTCTTAAATTTAAATATGTACAGGTGTACTTGAAAAGTCTTATGGTAATTGAATTTGACTGTAATTGCTTGCAACTACTCATAATTACTTCAATTCTAATAAGAATTGAAGTAAGAATTGAATAGTGTAACTGAAATCCATGGAATATACTCATTAGAATGATTATTCAAATATGTTACACATTTATAATTACATGTAATTATGCTCAAATTCAATTATTACTTAATTTTTTTAAAATAATATATTTAATAAATAAAATTTGATTTATTTAAACTAAACGACTCCAAAGTTCAGTTGTTCAAACCTAAAAGTAATATTTAGGTTATCTGAAAAAAAATATTGAAAAAAAAGTTAAAAGTAAAAAAAAATTGGGCTTTTTAAAAAGTTTATAATATGCTATTATTTATTTTATATATTATATGTTTATATTGCATGGAAAACAAATATAAATACTATAATACTTGTAATAAATATATATTTGTTATTAAAATGAAAAATACTAAGTTGTCTTTGTTTAGAAATTTAATAAATATTTTTTTTGTAAAATTACTAAATATTAAAAAAATATTAAAAGAATAAGGTAAAAAGATTTCTTTGGATCCTCTCAATTTTGAAATTGAGTAAATTAGTTTATTTCAAAACAAAAATTTAAGCAATTTAATCACTGTCAATCTTGAAAATGAGAAATGAAGGAAATTAATCATGACGTTAATGTCTTTTGTCAATTATGCATGATTTTTTATTGATATAATAATAAACTTAACCCTCGATGTTTATATATTTTGTTAACTTGGTCTTGATCAAATTTCAATAAATTTCGGCTCAACATTTACACATTTATAAAAAAATATTGCAATTTAAATTTATTAAATCATGACCAAATTGATATACCGTATGAATTATGAAAAATATTAACGACGTGATTAAATATCTTTAGTTGCTCATTTTCGAAATTGATAGAGATTAATTTAATTCAATTTTTTTAAGATAACAAAAATGAAAAAAAAAAAAAAACTAAAGATACTAATAGAAGCATAAAAAGAAGAATGGAGGGAAAAAGGAATGCACCCTGAGTTGAAGGGAAAGAGAGGTGGTGAGATTGGCAGTGAAGGTTTCAAGGCTGACATTGTACTCCCCTTTTCTCGCAAAGCAGTTGAATAAATAGTCGTTGCCTCCCGTCCCCACTATGAACATGTACTTCTTCATCGCTTTCCTAGTCTCTCTTCTTTTAACCCCCAATTGTTTTTTCACTTGCGGCAACATCACCGTCTCGAAGTTCCTTATTTGTTGATTTAGGCTTATCACTTGCCCCTGCAATTTCCATTCCTCCTCAACTTATTTGCTATCATGCCACAAACTCGCAAGGGCTAAGGCAATTAATATAAAAGAACCAAAAACAAAACTTCATACTGTATTTTCAAGTGAATCAGAATTAAATTAATAAAATATTTGTATTCACATTATTTCATTCTAAAGTAACCCTTACTCTTATTTTTAAAAAAGTCTCTTATCATATTAGGTATTTAAGTAAAATTAAAGGACAAGTGAAAAAATTCAACTAAATATAAAATCCAAAAAAAAAATTCACAATTTAATAAATATAAAACACCGCCCTTTAAAGAAATAATTCGTATATATTAAAAATTTTTCACTCTAATCTTTGGATAAGAAAATAAATACGATTATGCATATTCAAATTTATGTCTTATCAAGTTTAAACTTATTGAATATATATCTTAAATTCTTTTAAATATAGAAAATAATGTATTTAATTTCTAATCAACAATTCCTTTTCCTGGTTAAACAATGTCAATTCACGGGCAGGTAGGGGTGTGGGTACATCCAAAAATAGAAAATTTTCCTTTTTACTCTAAAAATTTTAAAATTGGAAGTTAATGTTGATAAAAATATATTTTGATTTTCAAAAAAAAAAAATCATCGAATCCTTTCAAAATTGATAAAATCATATATAATAAAATTATATTTTAATTTCTTAAAAATTTATAATTTAATTGTGTAAAACTTTTTGCCCTAGTTATCAAGTACCTATATTCTATATTTGACTATCCCAAAGTCTTCTTTCCGAAAAAAGAGAAAACTATTCCAAAGTGAAGTTGAATTCTACACAAATATGGAAAAATTCTCTCTGCACAATTTTTTTGCAAGATTGGGTTTGGGATTGAAGAAAGGAACCCTTGGGAGAAGACTATTTTAAAGAAAAGAAAGACAAGAGGACGAGGATATAGTGAATGTAAAACTGCAAGCGGTGCTTGGTGAAAAAGGTAGTGAAAAACAGAATATGTCTTACCGCTAGAAAACCAGTATCATCCAAAATACCAGAAGCACCAGAGGCAAAGTTGACACCATGAACCACTTTGCTTCCCTTTGTTGAAGGGTCAGAAAAGGGTGGAATAAGGCAGGGAAGCTTCAGCATTTCGCCTAGTAAATCGATCACATTTTTCCCATTTGTAAATCGGCCAGATGGTCCCTTTGGAAAGTCTATCCCATAGGGTAAGAAATCAGCTTTAGCCGTCGAGTTTTCAAGGTAGTCGTTGTTGCCATTGTCCACCAAAGAGCTCCCAAATACAAACATACCTTTGATCTTATCATCACTTCCATCCTTCCCTTTAGCTCTTATGCAATTGGTTTGAGAGAAACAGAGCAAGAATTGAAGGCATACAAGGATGGGTCCTTTTGCTGCTCTTTTAGCCATTATGTTTCCGAGCTTTTTGGTTGGGTGTGACTTGCTATATAGGATTAATTGATTGCTATTTGTGTGGAAAGAGAGGAGAGGGGCTTGTTTTTTGTAGAACAACAAAGCAAGTGACTCCTAATTATCCAGATGTTTGGTAATGGTTACAAGTATCAACTTCTCTATATTCTCTAATCTATTCTTTGTTTAACTTAGAATTATTATTAAAAAAGTATTTTGGGTGTTATATATTTAGTAATGTTGAGGGGGATCGGCGTTTTTGGGAGATGTTTTCAAAATGTTATTCTCGAGGACGTGGAGAAGTTTTCAAAATGTTATTCTCAAGGACGCCAACTCAGTCTCTCAACAACGAAAAGTATTATCTTCCGAGTAAGGTTTTATCTCTCATTTCGCAGACGGAGAGTCGTGTATGATTCACTGAGGGGAGCCAAAGTGATACCATATACCCTAACAATTGACCTATATGGCATAGGTCAAGGGTTCAAATCCCAATAAGGGTGAAATGCTCACGTCGCCTCTTGAGGGGTAGTTGTATGTCCACGTATGGTCGAGGTGCTCCTCTCCGTGAACTGTACACGACTCTTCGCGGAGTGGGAGACAAAACCCTCCTTCAGAGAACACTACATTCCATTGTTGAGAGATCAGAATTACATCCTTAAAAATGACATTTCAAATACGTTTCCCGGAGGAGCCAATCCCCCTCAACAAATAATCATTTTAATGATAGATCCAAAGGAAGTCAACCAATGGTTTGGGCATTTAATATATATTTTTTATTTTACCTCCCCCAACCAAAATTTATATTTATCTTGATTCCTCAACACCTTACCAAACCTAGTAATTTGAAATCACCAATTGTTTTCACCCAACTGATCCAAAATAATTAATTATTTACGAAAATGACTCAGATCAAAATTTATGTACGAAAATAACTCGTTCTCCATAGTGTCTATTGGTGCTGCCTAACACATTGGCGGCACTGCCCCTCAATGATGACCCAATCATTGGGTGTTGTCAACTTGGGTGTCGTCATTGTGTTAGGTGGCACTGGTCTTTATTTTTCAAAATACTCGTTAAAAATACGAGTATTCAGGGAGGGAAAAAAAAGGAAAAAAATTAATGGGTGTCACCAGTTTGTCAGTCAGCACCGATAAATATTTTTTAAAAAAATATTTTTTGTGCCGCCAGTATCTTAGAAGACACCTGTTAAAAATTTTTTTAAAATACATTTTTTTGGTGTCGCTATCATGTCAGTCAGCACTAGTGATATTTAAAAAAGAAAAACTATTGTAGATATCGTAAAAGTCAATAAGGAGAAAATATTTTCTTTAGTGTCGAAATCGGCACGAAAGGCCACCGCCAGCACCAATTTTTTTTTTAAAATTTATTGACCAGTGTCGCCTGACAAACTGGTGGCACCCATTTAAAAAAAATATTTTTTCCCTCCCTAGATGCCCTTCTTTTAACATGTATTTTAAAAAATACAGACTGGTGCTGTTTGATACAACAGCGACAAAAAAATATTCTTTTAAGAAACTGATGATTGGGGGGCAGTGTCGCCGGCATATTAGACGGCACTGACAAACACTATAGAAAATGAGTCATTTTCATACATAAATTTTAACTTGAGTCATTTCCATAAATAATTAATTATTGTTTTATCAATTAGATAAAAAATCCGAAATCATCATTACTTTATAATATTATACTAAATACAAGAATTTAAAATCACTAGTGATGATGATGGGAATCTTATATCACCAATGTAATTAGATAATTATGGTAATCCTAGAAACGATACTAAACGCTACATAAATCATTTCGTCAAGAGATTATGACAAATTCATAATAGAGGTAAAAAGAAATTGTGTAAAAATTATATTTTTAAAAATAAATTATGAAAGAATTTAACGAGTCTTTAATTAAAATGTCAAATTTGAAGCATTAGAAACCATGTCCTAAGTTTAAGTCCTAAAAATACAATGTATGAGATTTATTCTAGTTTCAATTTTTTTTTATAATTTTATATATAATATATATAAAGAAAAAAAAACACTTTTTTTAGTAATATTTGATGCTTTTTAAGAGCAATGTTTTTTCTAAATCATTTCATAATTAAATTGATGTGACATTAATTCAATAAAATAATATTACAATATCATCATTTAGTGTATTAAAAAAATGGATAAAGTTTTATTTTAGTACAGGCGATTAGTTTTATTGGGTTTAAAATAAGGCTTTGATATTAATAATGGGTTTGCCCTTTTATAGGATTTATATAACTGGATCAATAACTTATCCACGAATAAAAATTGTAAACGGAAATATATCCATTACAATATTATCACTATAAGAATAGTAACTAATTTTAAAAATGATGTCAAAGTCGGTCAATTTCCAAATCTAAGTTGTATTTAAAATACACTTCCAAGCATCAATTAATATTATACCTTAGAAAATTACTTTTCATTCAATGCTCTCACATTCTCAACAAATTTAACTAAATACAATGCATTGGTTCTAAAATTAATGTCAACATAAGATATAATTGAAAATTAGTATAAAATTATTTGAATACTTAATTCAATAATGTATGTATGATGCATTCATTATACAAGATATTAGATTATATATATATACACTCGAACCCACGACTCCTGATTGCAACAATAATAATGGTGTCAACTGAATTAAGGCTCAATTGAAAAAATATTAGATTTAACATATACTTTTTTCGTACATTAATATATGCTATACGCCCTATCGACGTTAATATGTGACACCACGAGAAGATACTTGCGAGGTGTTCGCAAATGACCATCCGCCTTGCGTCATTTGGCAAGTTCCTCATATGAAGATCACTAGGACAATCCTGACCTTACATAACTCAGCTAGTCACATCTAGACACCTTGTCCTCTAATTCACATGTAACGGGAGCGCGCTCACTCCCAAAAAGAGACCATTGAGGCGTAACAACCCATAACCTCATACTACCTTAGCAAAGAGACTGTTAGAGCAATACCACACTTGATGACAACCCAAGTACAATAGTATTGCCACCTAGCCAACCAAACGATCACTATGTCCCAAATTTGTTGGTGACATGACATTACTAGACAATAGATCTCGTTCTCTATAAATACCTTGTAGAATGATGAATTAAGAATCTTTTGGCCTACTCAACATCCCTAAGAACTTACCTCTTGCATCCAACTCCTCTTGTCTTCAAACCACCTTACTCCTTTCCTCTTTCTTCTCTTTTCTCTCTTTTCTAGCCCTTTGCCTATCAAGGTGAACTGGCCTTTTTATCACCACCACCTTCTCCTTCTTCCTTATCTTTTCTTAATACTTTATATCAATAATTGGTGTAGTGAGCGTGGATCGAACCATCGTTTCTTCTCCCACCAATATTTCTCTCAACCCAGGAAACCCAATAACCCTAATGACTCTTATCAACCTTATCGTTTATGAGATTCTTTCAAGTCAAACACCAATCACTTACTTCAACTCATCCTTTTGTACCCCTCTACCAACCCCCAGTTTCGTTCTCTCGATCTCCTATGCCATTTTCCCAACCTTTCTTGTCTCTCTTCCAGTTTATTGCACTACCCCCTTGTTAGATTTGTAAAATAAATCTAAAAATAAAACTGAATAAACTAGGATCTATCATGTCAAATCATCAAGAATAAATGAAGAATGAAACTAGATGCGGAAGCGTACCTGAATCCATAAATTCCTTGTAGTTTTACCGGATTTTGGGGATTTAATCTTCCAAATTAGCACACAAGAAATTTAAAGAATATTTACTCTCTCTCTTTCCTAATGATGGGATATTAGAAAGATATCTTGTGTATAATTTGGGGACCATAACCCTAATATTTATAACATTAGAATATTAGTTCTATTCAAATTCTAATTAGCCCATCATTAATTAGAATTTGATTAGAAGAGTATCTACACATATTTATCCCATACTTTATTTAATAATTAAAAGCCCAATAGAATTCTAACCAAACTAGATCACTTTTAATTTGGGCTAACCTATCATGATAGTAGATAATAACATGTAATTATCCTTATTATATATGTGATGTCCAAAGTTTCTAACAATCTCCCACTTGGACCACATATATATACTAATTACTTTATAATTACATGTCATTATATAACCTTATGAGCTCAAAATTGTACTATCATATCCAAAAGGTATTTCGAAAAATCTCATCCATTAATTATGTTAACATAGAACCAAGGCGACTTTCGTTACACATCTCGTAACTAATCCATCCATGATCACGTATATTAACACAACCAAATGACATAGATCAGGTATGGATGTGTAGCATGGAAATTACATGCAATATGATCTAAACATGTCTATTTCCAACTGGTCCTCTTTAAACTAAAGTGAGGTCAGTTTCAAAACAATAAACTGAGTGAATCAACTGAATACTTCATTTCTGATCAAAAAGTAACCGAATACATAAATGTCTGAAAACAAATAAAATATAAACTCCCACTAAATCATGATATGCTCAAACAATGTAACACCCATGTGAGCAGTATGCTCATGAAAGACCTTGGGTGGTAGAACTTTTGTGAGTGGATCCGCTATCATGGAGTTTGTCCCAATGTGCTCTATGGATATTTGACCATTTTGCACTCTTTCTTTTACAACTAGGAACTTTATGTCAATATGCTTTGACTTAGATGAACTCCTGTTGCTATTGGAATATAGCACTGCTGATTTATTGTCACAAAATAATTTGAGTGGTCTTTCTACATTATCCAAAATGCGCAACCTTGTGACAAAGTTCCGCAACCATATTCCATGGTTTGATGCCTCATAGCATGCTACAAATTCTGCTGCCATAGTGGATGAAGCTACAAGTGTCTGTTTGACACTTTTCCAAGATATAGCTCCTCCAGCTAACAGGTAAACATAGCCTGGTGTAGATTTCCTACTATCTTGGCATCTAGCAAAATCAGAATCAGAATGCCCAATGACCTCCAAAAGATCTGATCTCTTATAAGTAAGCATGTAGTTTTTTGTTCTCTAAAGATATCTCATAACCCTTTTGGCTGCTATCCAATGGTCTATACCTGGGTTGCTTAAATATCTGCCTAACATCCCAACAACGTACGCAATGTCCGGACGTGTACAAACTTGAGCATACATTAAACTCCCAACAGCTGATGCATAGGGAATCTTTTTCATTTCTCGAATTTCAAGGTTACTTTTAGGGCATTGAGTAAGACTAAATTTGTCTCCTTTAGCGACAGTGGTGTCACTTGGTCTACAACTCTGCATGCCAAACCTTTTGAGTACCTTATCGATATAGTTCTTTTGTGATAATCCAAGAATACCTCGAGATCAATCTCGATGTATCTGAATTCCTAAAACAAAAGAGGCGTCCCCAAGATCTTTCATCTCAAAATGCTTAGATAAAAACCTCTTGGTTTCGTGCAATAAGCCTATATCATTAGCGGCAAGCAAAATGTCATCAACATATAGAACCAGAAATATGTACTTACTCCCATTGAATTTGTGATACACACAATCATCAACAATATTTATCTCAAAACCAAACGAGACAATTATTTGATGAAACTTATGGTACCATTGACGAGAAGCTTGTTTGAGTCCATAGATGGATTTTGTCAATTTACAAACTATATTCTTTGAGTCTTTTGGCTCAAAATTTTCTGGTTGTACCATATAAATTGTTTCTTCAATGTCGCCATTAAGAAACGTAGTTTTAACATCCATCTGATGTAACTCAAGATCAAAATGAGCACAAGCACCATGATTATCTTAAATGAGTCTTTCGATGAAATTTCAGAGAAAGTCTCTGTAAAATCAATACATTCTTTTTGAGTATATCCTTTAGCTACAAGACGTGCTTTATACCTCTCCATATTACCATTTGCATCCCTCTTGGTTTTAAATATCCATTTACAACCAATTGGTTTTGCACCTTCAAGTAATGGGACAAGTTCCCAAACTTTATTGTCTTGCATAGATTTATACTCATCTTTCATGGCATCAATCCATTTTTGAGAATTAGAACTTTTCATGGCCTGATGAAAGTTGATTGGATTATCTTCCATCATTCCATTATCATCCTCATGTTCTTGGAGAAATACAATATAATTATCTAGAATAGCATTTCTCCTTTCTCTTGTGGACCTCCTTAATGGCACTTGTTCTTGAGGTTGTTGAGTTTGTTCTTCTGGAACAATTACCTCATTTTGAATGGGAAGTTGTTCAACATTGTCTTGTAGAGGTTCTTGATTCACTTCTTGATCCATGATAGGTATAAGAACCTGAACATCGTCAAAAGTGATAGTAGGAACCGAGTTAGAATCCAATTCCTCCTCAAAAACAATATCTCTAACCTTATTTCTCCCCCAAACTTAACATCTTTAAAAAATATTGCAGTTCCCGTCTCAAAAATATTCCTTATTATGGGATCATAAAATTTATAGCCCCTAAATTGCTCAGAATAGCCAATAAAGTAGCTATTTACTGTTTTAGAGTCCAATTTCTTTTCATGTGGCCTATAAGGCCTTGCCTCAGCTGCACATCCCCAAATGTGAAAGTGCTTTAGACTAGGCTTTTGACTTGTCCAAAGCTCATAAGGTGTTTTTGCAATTACTTTATTGGGTATTCTATTTAGAATGTAAGCTGCTGTCTTTAATGCTTCTTCTCAGAGGGACTCAGGTAAGGTAGAATGAGCAATCATGCTCCTTACCATATCCTTAAGAGTTCTATTTCGTCTTTCAGCTACACCATTCATACTAGGTGATCCTGGCATGGTGTACTGTGGGACAATACCGCATTCCTCTAGGAATCTCGCGAATGGTCCTGGACATTGTTCACCTGAGCCATCATATCTACCGTAGTACTCACCACCACGATCAGATCTGATGTTTTTAATCTTTTTGTTGAGTTGATTATCAACTTCAGCTTTATAAGCTTTGAACACGTTCAAAGACTGAGATTTCTCATGAATAAGATATAGGTACCCATACCGTGAGTAATCGTCTATGAATGTTATGAAATATTGTTGACCATTCCAAGATGCCATAGGGAATGGCCCACAAATATCTGTATGAATTAATTCTAAGATGTCTAAAGATTTGTTAGAACCCAATCTCTTGGTTTTGGTCTGTTTTCCTTTAATGCAATTGACACAGACATCAAAGTCTGTAAAGTCAAGGGACTCTAAAATACCATCAGACACAAGGCGTTTAATTCTAACTTTTGAGATATGACCTAAGCGCTTATGCCATAATGATGCTGAATTTTCCTTATTTAATTTGCGTTTAATACCACGTGATTCTACATGCAAGGTTTCATTATAGGATGCAATTGTTTCTAGCAAATAAAGGTTGTCATAAGTATTTAAATAACCAGTTCCAATAACATTTGAACTTAAAGACAAATTAAATTGATTGTTTCCAAATGAACAATAATAACCAAATTTGTCCAACGAAGAAACAGAAACTAAATTCCGTCTAAATGACGGTACAATATAAGTGTCTTTTAAATCCAAATAAAAACCAGTTCCTAATAACAACCTAAAATGCCCAATCACTTCCACTTCTACCGATTTTCCATCGCCTACAAAGATGTGTCTTTCACCATCACTTGGCCTTCGGTAACTCAGGCAACCCTGCATAAAAACACTTATGTGAGTAGTAGCACCAGAATCTATCCACCAAGTGTTTCTAGTTATTGAAGCTAAATTGATCTCTGAACAGACCAAATTAAGAATTATACCTTTCTTTGCATGCCAAGCATGATATTTGGTACAATCTTTCTTTACATGTCCAGACTTGTTACAAAAGAAAGTTGTTGTTTCTTTTGAGCTGGACCCTTAGCAGCTTCATTCTGATATTTTTTTTTTCTTGCCCTTGTCTTTAGGGGCATTGGCCAAATGAGCACTTTCAGACTTATCACGCTTCAACCTTTCTTCCTCTTGCACACAATGAGAAATGAGCTCATTTAGGGTCCATTTCTCTTTTTGACAGTTATAACTAATTTTAAATTGGTTAAACTGTACAGGAAGTGATACTAAAACCATAAGAACAAGCAATTCCTCAGAAAGCTCGATCTTAAGTGCCTTAAGTCTTGAAGCAGTATGGAACATCTTCATAATGTACTCCCTTACGTTTCCTTGACCCTTATACTTCATAGACATCAAAGAAGTCAGAAGTGATGTCATCTCAACCTTATCGTTTTTAGCAAAACGTTTCTCAACTTCATCAAGGAAACCCTTGGCCTAAGTAATCTCTTCAGATTCTATGCCCCTAAAGGCTTCTGAAATGCTGTGTTTCATGATCATAAGACTTATACGATTTGAACGATCCCACCTCTCAAAATCCCTCTTAACATCAGGGGTGTTTTCCGTAGTGAGAGGTGCAGGTTGTTCTTCCCTTAGTGCAAGGTCTATGTCCATACAGCCAAGCACTATAAGTAAGTGCTGTAATCACCAATCTTGCCCTGGCCCAGTAAAATAAAACCCAATAAATCGGTCCATAAAAAGGGCCCAATACAAAAAACCAAAACCAATAAAATTTTAAATGTTCAATGTCCATTACAAACCCAATTAGCCTTAACACAAGTAACAGCCCAATACGAATCAAACCCAGTCACTAAATCCCAAACCGAATGGCCCGTTTTACAGGTAACTCAAGCCCATTTACAACCTAACCCATTGACCCATTCTTTAAGCCCAATGGCCCAAAATTAAAGGTTTGTCAGAAACCCTAAGCCAGCGCCGCCAGTAGGCCCTTCATCTGCCTCGCGCGTCGGCCACGCGCATCGCTCCAGTTCCCCGCACGCGCCCCTTGCCTCGTCTCGACCGCCATGCGCCTCGACTCTGATGCCCACGCCCCCGACGTTTTGAGTTCCCCCAGGCTTCTTGTCTGCCACTCCTCGCACGTCTCCATCGTCCACTGTCTCGGCCTCCGTCGCCTGCAGGCTTCACCCATCATCTACAAACAACCCCAAAAGCAACAGAAACGAAGCAAAATATGGGATAAACCATATAATATTAAAGATTAGTGTATTCCTGGCTATAAAGCCATCGAAAGTTGATGTAAAAAGGGTTGGGAGTTCTGGTTCTAAGAACACTGTAAATCAAAAAGCAAAAAATAAAAAGCAAAATATTATATTCAAAACAGACCTCTCAACGCATCATCAGCAGCCGAGGCGAAAAAGATTTGGAAGGTTGATCTTAATCTCTGATCTGGCTGCCCACTATTGTCCTTTTATCTATTTTTATTCATTATCTTTCAAGCTTTTAAAGTAAAAAAATCAAAAAGAGAATAAAAGAGCTTACCTGAACCGAGTTTTGAAGAGGGGTTAAGGTTCGCCGGCCCGAGCGTCGTTGGCTACTGAATCGATGGTGGCGCGACGGCGCGAAAGGCCACTGGAGAAAGCCCAAGCGTCGGGTGCGAGAGAGAGAGGGAGAGAGAACGTCCTTTGCTTTTTTTTTTTTTTGTTTTTGAAAAACCAAATCTGCAAATGAAGGAAGAAAGGAATTTTTTGGGTTTTAAAACTGGAGACTAGACGGCGCCGTTTAGCCCTCTTTAGGCCAGTGCCTTGACCCGACCCGTTTAAGAGGGATCCGCGCGTTTTTCTTCAAGCGGTCTAATTGCTATCTCGGTCCCTCCGCATTTTTATCACTCTCAATCACATCTGTTTCAAACTCTGTTGATCTTCAATTTGGCCTCAAAACTCTCATTTCATTTTCAGTTCGATCCCATAAGGCTTTAACGTTCAAATCAAAACGACTCCGTTTTAAAATTTGGTGTAATTTCAACTTTAGCCCCTGTAATTTCATTTGGATTTCGACTTAGTCTTATTTTTATTTGCATTGCCATTATCCATTATTATTATTATTATTATTTATATTATTCATCCAAATATTATTCCTTTTGCATGTCATTATATTATATTTTTATTTCTATTTTTTTATAGTCACATATTATGCATCATTTCTAAAGTCTTTAAGTTTATTTATACTATTTGATCTATTTTACTTATGTTGTTTATACTACGTAAATAATCTCATGATCAACATATTATACATGTATACGTGTAAATGGTTTCATTATTCATTATTTCGTTGCGTTCAATATTATTTTCATTATAAATTATTTTCTTATATTAATTATTATGTTATATATTAAAAAAAGGGATTATATATTATGTAGCATTATATTATATCATATTGTTGTAGAATATAAATTTAAATCGAAAAATATGTTTTACGTATATTATCGATATTGTCATACGTTTTTACTTTAGATTAATATATATTACTTCCATTCCATACATTGTTTATAACATTTGCGTCATATGTACGTCTTGTTACCTAGAAATCAAACTTGTATGAATATGTTCGTATTTGTGTGTTGCTTATCGTATCTGTCTACATATCATCGTGTATTTGTAATTGTTTAAATATAGGGGTTATCATTTTTCGTATTTCTTATTATCATGTCTTGATTACCTATTTGAAACATTAGCATATTATAATTATTTAGAATAAAATACATTATTTTACAAAATTATACTTCATTCAAAAGCTTTTTCAAAAGACAAGGCAATATTTGTGTGTTTAGGAACCCGAAAGATTACATCCTAACGTGTTGGGTGTTGATTTTTCGTTCAACTAAATAACCAAATACCCTTTTTATATGCTTTGAAGACCAAAGATGATCTTGGTATCGAAGTATAAATATGTTATATCCTAACGTGCTGGATGTGACATTTTATTCTTTTGAAACGAGATAAATCTTGGGATTCAATTCTACTTGAAATAACCCTACCTTTTTTAATTTTTTTTAACCCCAAATATTTTCGAGTTTTCAACATTGGGACAACGTCAATCAATTTGGTACCAATTTTGGGCGTTGCAAGGGTGCTAATCCTTCTTTGCACGTAACCGACTCCCGAACCCGTTTTCTCAAATTTCGTAGACCAAAATTATTTTTAATAAATTGAAATGCTTTGTTAAAATAACCCATCTCAAGGTGACCCGATCGCACCTCGAGTAAAAGATCGGTGGCGACTCCCTGTTTTTTCATTTTCAAAAAGTCGATTCCCGTTTTGACAAAAAATGGTTACGACAAGTGCCTTTTCCTTTCCTTAAAATTAGTCCCATTAAGCATGAGTATAGAATTTATATTAGCAGATATTGTGGCAGCAGAAGATGAGTTAGCTGAATATAGAACAAAAAACAAGCTTAAATCAATATTCATAAGTAAACAATAAATTCAGGATAATGGCTAATCCCATCTCAAGATACCAAACACAACATTAATATAAAGTCTTTGGACAGTAATATTAACAGTAAGCGGTACTCTTGTTGTAGCAATCAAACATTGACAATAAATTATGTCAAACAATGAATTAGTCTTTGGACTAACTTATTGCTCACATAAAATACCTTATAATTATCACACGTTTCTCACCACAGATGTCGTTGAAATTCTGCCAAATATTAACTTACCTTTGGGTCAATTAATAAAGCATGAATCACAAAAACATATAATCATCTTAATATTTCAAATAAACTAATCTACACAAAAGATGTCACTTTGGCGGCATTTTGTTTCAACTAATTTATTTAAAATATTAGACATCCTTAATTATAAGCTAAAATCTGAATTTATTTGTTTCAAAATATTTACCTTAATTTCATCTTTCAATCAAATTTGAAAGATAATTATATATATAAATTTCCAAAACATGCATTAAACCAATCAAAGCATGCATATATTATATAACAAAACATATATATGAATCAATTTCTGTATATATATTTATATATATATATATTTTTAAATGTCATATAGGATTAAAATAATAATCACATGCCTTGCAAATATCAAACTAGATTATATTTATAAAACCTTAAAACTTTATTTAAAGAATCAAAACCCAAAATTATCAAGAATCTCAAAGATTCAACATAATATATAATTAAAATATCAAATTCATAAAGAATAAATTCTTTCTCAATGATTCAACATGACAAAGCTCGGATGCCACTTGTTAGATTTGTAAAATAAATCTAAAAATAAAACTAAATAAACTAGGATCTATTATGTCAAATCATCAAGAATAAATGAAGAATAAAACTAAATGCGGAAGCGTACCTGAATCCATAAATTCCTTGTAGTTTTACCGGATTTTAGGGATTTGATCTTCCAAATTAGCATACAAGAAATTTAAAGAATATTTACTCTTTCTCTTTCCTAATGATGGGATATTAGAAAAGATATCTTGTGTATAATTTGGGGACCATAACCCTAATATTTATAACATTAGAATATTAGTTCTATTCAAATTTTAATTAGCCCATCATTAATTAGAATTTGATTAGAAGAGTATCTACACATATTTATCCCATACTTTATTTAATAATTAAAAGCCCAATAGAATTCTAACCAAATTAGATCACTTTTAATTTGGGCTAACCTATCATGATAGTAGATAATAACATGTAATTATCCTTATTATATATGTGATGTTCAAACTTCCATCACTCTCTCAACTACTTGCATCACTCCCCAACCATCTACTCAAAACCCTGGTCAATCAATCCCATCCCAGCTCCAACCAACCATTAGTGCTTTTTCTTCTGTCCTTCAAAAGCTCCTTTCACAATACATACAGTATTCTCTCTCGTCCTGCCAATTCACTCCACCCTCCCAAGTGGCTGCTACCACCACCCCTGTTGATAAAGCCTCTCATCAACAACCCTTTGGCTCTTAGCATCAAGTCACTGAGATGCAAGAGAAAATGTGACATATTGAAGAAAAGGTTTTCGACCAGTAGCGCCAGTTCTAGGAGCAGTAGAAATGTTAGTACCTGCTTGACTTGAACAATGCTTAAAATGAGTAGTTGATTGAAGAACACTAAGAAGCTGGGGATGTGATATGTCATAATTAGATATGAAAAATTTAATCCCTTTTCACCCGAGGAGCATGTTTTCAAGTAGCTTTTAGAATCATTTTGTAAGTTTTCACATTAGTGTTAGGATTTAGTTTAAACATTGTTTTTGATAAGTTTTTGTTTAATTTTGAATAAATAGTTAATTTCCTTCATATATGGACTTAAAAGTGTGCAAAGGTTATTGTAGAGCTTAATCGAGTGAGGTTAATGAGGAACACAAGGAAAGGACTTCCTTGTCACGATCATGAGATGTCTTTTCACGACTACGACCTTGTTGACTTGCCAAAGAGTTTCCTGAACTAAGCCATTGTTGCGACCATAACAAGTCCTTGTTGTGACCACGAAGGCTCTAACTGAAGCTAAGAGGCAATCAGAGAGATTGTTGTTGCAACCATGAAACTTCAGTGTTGCAATAATGATCAACTAATTGGAGCAAGTTTTGGGGAACAGACAGTCCATTTTCGCGACCATGGATCCCATTGTCGCAACAACGCCTTTCGTAACTGCTGAATTTGATATCATTATTAGGGGTAGTCGATGGAAAATTGAATAAAAAATGCCTTAATTTGATAATTATATTGATGGCATTAATGTAATTGAATTATTAATTAGGGTTTTATTATAAATATCACTTTATAATCAACAAAAGAAAGACATCAAAGTAGAGATAACTTTCAGTCAACAAATTTTATTTTTAGTTTTTGCTTATTGCATTTCTAGGTTAGAATTTATAGTCAATTAACAGATTTTTCCATTTTCTACCTTCAACTGGTGTTTAATGTTATTGGACATCAAGACTTTGCGTGATTGAATACAATTGGACTTCTCAAGCCAAGGATTTCTCATTTTAACGAGCATTTCTTAAACTTTTTTTTATTTTATTATCCTTTAATTTCATTATATTGAATTAAATGGAATTTTATCGTATGATTGTAATTGCCTTGGATATGAACTAAATCCTTTAGGTGATTGGTTGTCTTGATTACTGTTGATGTGATTGTATGCATTTTGTTAATTTTGAATGCATGGATTAGATTAAATCAACTGTGTTTATCACTCAAAATTGACAAAGTTTGAGTGAAATTTTAGATGGAATAGGATGAGAGGACATCCTATCTAGTATGTATCAATTTGATTAGGTTTGAATGAATGAAATTGAGAGGAGATTTCATTTTAGCACTTCGATTAATTATTTGAGATCGAGAGGTGAAAGTGACTTGGGGAAGAATTGTTTGTTTGAATTCTGTAGGTATCAATCCATCATTAGCGAGAGACAACTAATCACTATTTGTTGCAATTAGTAATTCTTACCAATTGAAACTATTAGCTTTAGAACTTTAAGTGTAGTTAGTACTACTATCATTTTCCATTTCATGCATTGTCGTACTAATTTAAGATTTTAAGAAATAATGGACTTATTTTAGCATAAAGAGTATCTAGTGTAGATATTAACATATCACTTTATCATACAACTCATTGTTAATAGCTACATTTTTATTAACTCTCTCGGCCCATTTTGTCCGAACATCAATAACTCTATATTACATTTGTCCAATATATCTTTTGCATAATCAAGCATGTTAGAATATAAATATTTGTAAAGACTTGTCTCTACAATCAATTCTTGAATTATTTCTCAAGATTATTTGTTTGAAGGTTATTTATAATGACATGTTAATAACTATATTAAATATAATATTAAGCAAAACAAATGTTAAATACATTATAGTTTTTATAATATTTAGATAAATAAAATTTTAAAAATGGTCGTACTTTCTATTTGTGAAAATATAGAGAAGAATTTTGAAAGGAATAAGAAAGTAATAGTAATAATTACTACAACATTAATTTGTTAGAAAAGGAATTGAAGGTGTATGAAACTAAAGGTATTTCTAATGAAGTATACAGAAAAAGGCTTTAATATAAAAGTTAAAACTGATGAAGGATTCGAATGTGAAATAACCCAATAATACAATATGTGTGGATCTAAAGATGGCAACAGAGTGGGAGGAGATGTTTTTTGCTTGCGTCAATCCCAATACAATATAATATAATATAATCCTAACACAATCTGATCTGACGTAAATATAATTTTACCCACTTCGAACTCAACCCTGAAAATTAAGATATAACTTAAATATAAAACTACCTTCGCAAGAGTATTGAAAGAAACGAAGTCGATTATTAAAGTGTGGGGACAAAGATTTTGTAGTGTATGCACCCTCGTAGGAACCCTGTTCACAATTTCATAAAAAGCTTAGCCCAACCCACATCTTTTTGGACAGTTTTTAAGAGGAGCTTAATTTGACTTTATTTGTGTTTGATTAAGGTCGAAAGATACAATCCCCACAAATAGAAGAAAGTTATGGAAAACAATACATGTGAAGCTTGCAAATGTAACTTAAAGTTGGGCAAGTTGATTAACATTAATGGGATAAACTTCGGTTTTAAGATCAGAAGTGAAAGCCTTGGTTGCTATTTCCACATTCACTTTTTCAGTGGGATGAAGCCCATCAAAGAACACATGAGCACTCCTGTCCATACATATCCTCCCACCTTTCTTGCATGAAACTCCATTGCCTGCTAATTGTGTCAATGGCACCACTTCACAACATGGATTGTTAGCATCTTTGAAACCTGTCAACACAATATCATCATATTTTAAATCAAACCTGTCCAGTCTCGTACTAAATTATCATTTTCTTACCTTTGGAATTAGGGTTTTGAATGATATCAGTTACAATATTGTAAGAGTTGACCAAAACAAGATTAGAAGTTGGCATGTTAGATTTAGCCGCGTCTATTATTGATTTCAACCCATCATTGAAGAGAATCGCCGCCTGGTTCATAACTTCAATGCACCCATCTTTACGCATTGCATTCAACATTGGAGAACATCCAAGTGGATATACTGACATCAATACAAACTTCCTTGCTCCTAATCTGTACAACTTCTGCAATAATCCAACAATTATCAAATTTAGTTAATTATATATGTTATATTTGAGAGTATAAATTGTAATTACATAACTAAATAAATTTAAATTATATAAAAAAAATTCTCTGAACAAATAACAAAGCTTAAAAATCAAATCATTGTATGTAATATGTTAATTTAAGAAAGTATTTGACAATACTATTAATAAATAATAGTATTATATCTAATTTAATCTAATTACTCTAGCATTTCATATTTGTTGAGTTATTCTTTCTCTAACATTATACATATACTCTTTGTCATTATCGGTTGATCTTTGACCAAATATAATTAATTAATAATAAATACTATATACTCTAGTTAAATATTTAGTAGGTCAAAATGTACAGAGTTATCTCTTGTTAATAAAATTTGAAGATTATTTAAATGAGATTAGTAATATAACATTTAGTTATATTTACAAATATAAAATATATGTCCTAAAAATTAAAATATTCTACCATTATTGTATAAAACTAACTTTTTAAATTTAAATCATGTACGAGTGTCAGGGGCGAAACTAGGGGGCTAGCAGGGGCCTAACGCCCCTTAAAATGGAAAATTTTTCATTTAGGCCCTTTAAAATTTTTTAAATTTTAAACTAGTAAAGGTAAAATTCCACTTTGCCCCCCTAAAAATATAAAAATTTGATTTAATCCTTTAAAAATTATAAAGATATAGGTTATTAAAATAGTAATATTACATTTTTGTTATCGTAAAATTACAATATAATTTCGACCACCCTAAAAGAATTTTCTAGTTTCACTCCTGACAGGTGTACTTGAAAAATCCTATGATAATTGATTTTGATTATAATTACTTGTAACTACTCACATAATTACTTCAATTCTCAACACCCCATAAGAAATGAAGAATGTAAATGAATCCATGAAACCTACTAATTAGAATAATTACTCAAATATGTCACACATTTATATTTACATGTAATTACACTCAAATTCAATTATTAGTTAACTTTCTTAAAATAATGTATTTAATAAATAAAATATGACTTATTTAAACTAAATGACTCTGAAGATCAATTGTCCAAACCTAAAATTGATACTTAGGTTATCTGGACAAAAATATTGAAAAATAAGTTAAAAGTAAAAAAGTTTTGGCTTTTTTAGAAGTTTATAATATGCTATTATTTATTTTATATATTATATGTTTATATTGCATGGAAAACAAATATAAATACTTATAATAAATATATATTTGTTGTTAAAAAGATTTATCTGGTTCCTCTCAATTTCAAAATTGAGCAAATTAGTCTCCCTAAAAAAATTGAAGCATTAATTTAATCTCTATCTATCTTGAAAGTTAGCAATGAAGGAAATTAATCATGACATTAATTTCTTTTATCAATTGTGTATGATTTTTTATTAGTATAATAATAAATTTAACTCTCGATGTTTACATATTTTATTAACTTAATCTTTATTCTAAAAAATTCAATAAATTTTGGTTCAACATTTACAAAAAAATATTGGGTTAAATATATTAAATCGCGACCAAATTGATACAACATGTAAATTATGAAAAATATTAACGACGTGATTAAATATCCTTAATTGCTTATTTTCGAAATTAATAGAGATTAATTCCCTTTGATTTTTTTGAGATATAAAAAATGAAAAAAAACTAAAGAGATACCAATAGAAACATAAAAAGAAGAATAGAGGGAAAAAGGAATTCACCTTGAGTTGAAGGGAAAGAGAGGTGGTGAGATTGACAGTGAAGGTTTCAAGGCTGACATTGTACTCCCCTTTTCTCGCAAAGTAGTTGAATAAATAGTCGTTGCCTCCTGTTCCCATTATGAACATGTACTTTTTCATCGCTCTCCTGTTCTCTCTTCTATTAACCCCCAATTGTTTTTTCACTTGCGGCAACGTCACCGTCTCGAAGTTCCTTATTTGTTGATTTAGGCTTATCACTTGCCCCTGCAATTTCCATTCCTCCTCAACTTATTTGCTATCATGCCACAAACTCTCAAGGGCTAAGGCAATTAATATAAAAGAACCAAAAACAAAACTTCATACTGTATTTTCAGGTGAATCATAATCAAAGTAATAAAATATTTGTATTCACATTATTTCATTCTAAAGTAATCCTTACTCTTATCTTTAAAAAAATCTCATATCATATTAGATATTTAAGTAAAATCACACAATTTAATAAATATAACATACTATCTTTTAAAGAAATAATTTGTATATCTTAAAATTTTTTCATCTTTGGATAAAAGAATAAATACGATTATACGTACCCAAATTTATGTTTAATATAAAAAAAATATTATTATCAATCAAGTTTAATTTAGTAAATATATATATATTAAAAAATTTAAATATAGAAAATAATGTATTTAATTTGTAATTAACAATTTTTTTTTCCTGGTCAAACAATGTGAATTCACGGGCAGGTAGGGGTGTGGGCACATCCAAAAATAGAAAATTTTCTTTTTACTCTAAAAATTTTAAAATTGGAGGTTAATGTTGATAAAATTATATTTTGGTTGTCAAAAATAAAAAGAATCACCCGATCTTTTCAACATTGTAAAATTTTAATTTTTAAAAATTTATAATTTAATTGTGTAAAATTTTTTGCCCTTGTTATCAAATACCTATATTCTATATTTGACTATCCCAAAGTCTTCTTTCCGAGAAAAAAGAAAACTATTCCAAAGTGAAGTTGAATTCTACACAAATATGGAAAAATTCTCTCTGCACAATTTTTTTTGCAAGATTGGGTTTGGGATTGAAGAAAGGAACCCTTGGGAGAAGACTATTTTAAAGAAAAAAAAAAAAAGACAAGAGGACGAAGATATAGTGAATGTAAAACTGCAAGCGGTGCTTGGCGAAAAAAGTAGTAAAAACCGAATATGTCTTACCGCTAGAAAACCAGTGTCATCCAAAATACCAGAAGCACCAGAGGCAAAGTTGACACCATGAACCACTTTGCTTCCCTTTGTTGAAGGGTCAGAAAAGGGTGGAATAAGGCAGGGAAGCTTCAGCATTTCACCTAGTAAATCGATCACATTTTTTCCATTTGTAAATCGGCCAGATGGTCCCTTTGGAAAGTCTATCCCATAGGGTAAGAAATCAGCTTTAGCCGTCGAGTTTTCAAGGTAGTTGTTGTTGCCATTGTCCACCAAAGAGCTCCCAAAAACAAACATACCTTTGATCTCATCATCACTTCCATCCTCCCCTTTAGCTCTTATGCAGTTGATTTGAGAGAAACAGAGCAAGAGTTGAAGGCATACAAGGATAAACCCTTTTCCTGCTTTTTTAGCCATTAATTTTCCCAGTATATAGGATTAATTGATTGCTATTTGTGTGGAAAGAGAGGAGAGGGGCCTGTTATTTATAGAACAACAAAGCTAGTGAGTCCTAATTAACCAGATGTTTGGTAATAATTACCAACTATCAACTTCTCTATATTCTCTAATCTATCTTTGTTTAACTAAGAATTATTATTAAAAAAATATTTTGGGTGTTATATATTTACTAATGTTGAGGGCAGACAGACTCTTCTAAAAGAAGTTTTTGAAGTGTCGTCTTCAGAGATGCCAATCCTCTTAACAACGAAAGGTATTTTCCCTTAGAGAGGGTTTTGTCTCTTACTCCGCGAAGAGTCATGTACGATTCAATGAAAGGAGCCAAAGTGATCTCTTATACTAAGGGCGAAGTCAGAATAATTTTTTAGGGGCAGTCGAATGACGTTTTAATTTTTTATAGTATATATATTTATAATTTTTAAAGGATTAAATCAAATTTTTATAATTTTAAGGGGGCCAAAATATAATTTTATATTTACTAATTTAAAATTTTTTAAAAAAATTAAAGGACTTAAATAGTATTTTTTCATTTTAAGGGGCCGAGGCCCCTGCCAGCCCCTTTTAGATTTGCCTCTGCCTTATACCCCAACAATTGACCTATATGGCATAGGTCAAGGGTTTGAATCCCAATAAGGGTAACATGCTAATGTCGTCTCTTGGTGGATAGTCATACGTCCACGTATGATTGAGGCGCTTTTTTTCTTGAACTGTACATGACTCTACGTAGAGTGGGAGACAAAACCCTCTTTCGGAGAACAATCCCTTCTACTGTTGAGAAATTGAATCGACATATTTAAAGACGACACTTCAAATATTTATCTAGAAAAAACCAATCCCTTTAACAAATAATATTTTAATAATGGATCTAAAGGAAGTCAACCAAATGTTTGGGCATTTAATTTTTTTTTTAACACCTTACTTAATGTAGTAATTTGGAATCATCAATAATTTATAATATTATATCAAGTACAAGAATTTAAAATCAATAGTGATCATCATGGTAATCTTATATCACCAAGTAATTAGATTTATCATAATATCACCGAAATATATAAAAATATCATCATTTAATGTATTAAAAAGATGGATAAAGTTTTATTTTAGTACAGGCGATTAGTTTTGCAGGGTTTAAAATAAGGCTTTGATATTAATATTTGGTTTGCGCTTTGACAGGTTTTCATAACTGGATCAATAACTCATCCACGAATAAATTGTAAGCAGATATATTCATTACAATATTATCACTATAAGATAGTATACCAACTAATTTTAAAAATGATGTCAAAGTCGGTCAATTTCCGAAACCATTTTTAATTCTAAGTTGTATTTAAAATACACTTGCAAGCATTAATTAATATTATACCTTAGAAAATTACTTTTCATTCAATGCCCTCACATTCTCAACAAATTCAACTAAACACAATGCGTTGGTTCTAAAATTAATGTCAACATAAGATATTATTGAAAATTAGTATAAAATTATTTGAATACTTAATTCAATAATGTATGCATGATGCATTCATTATACAAAATATTAGATTTTAGATATATATGTAAACTCGAACCCATAGCCCCGATTGTAACAATAGTAATGGTGTCAACTGAGTTAAGGTTCAATTGGAAAAATATTGGATTTAACATATACCTTTTTCATACATTAATATATGTTATACGCCCTACTGGCGTAAACACGTGGCACCACAAGAAGATACTTGTGAGACGTTCATAGATGAACCTCCTCCTTGCATCACTTGGCAAGTTCCCCATTTGAAGATGACCTGGGCGGTCCCCCATCTTACATTACCCGAGTGGTCACATCTAGACACTTTGTCCTCTAACCACTTACTTTTAGTGGGAACGTACTCACCTCCAAGAAGGGACCATTGAGGCATAACAACCTCATACTACCCAAAAAAGATCATATGAATAGATCACACAAATAGTTGTTAAGTTCCCTGTTAGTGGAGTGCATGGATGTTTTTTCCTAGTCAACAGTAGACATGCCAAGAATCTACTTGTCCATCATCCATCATTCCCTATGGGTGGATTTTAAAGCTAAGCCTACAAAACAAAAGAAGAAGAAATTCCCTATTGTAACAGTCAATACTACAAGATAGGAAGTTAATAAATTGTTGGCTACAGGATTTATCCTAGAGGTCACGTATTCAGATTGAGTTTCGAAAGTTGTGATGGTACCCATGCCAGTCAATAAGTGGCTATGTGTTGATTTCACCAATCTCAATAAAGTCTACCCCAAAGCCAACTTTCCTCTTTCTTCCATTGATTGGTTGGTAGATGCTTCCATAGGGAATCAGTATATGAGTTTTATGGATGCCTTCTTCGAGTACAATCAGATTTTTCTATTGAAGAAGACCAGGAGCAAACAACTTTCAGTACTGAAGATGGGCTATTTTGCTACAAGGCCATGCTATTTGGTCTTAAGAATACAAGGGCCACATATAAATGGTTGGTTAATAAATTTTTCAACAACTAGATTAGGAGATGCATGGAGGTCTGTGTTGATAGTGCAACGATCGAACAACTTGTCGACAACCTATGGGAGATGTTCATAGTTCTCCGAAGATATAACATGAATTAAATCCCACTAAGTGTACCTTTGGAGTCAGCACCGACAAGTTTCTAGGGTTTATGATGTGCAACTTGGGAAGTGAGGCTAATTGAGAAAAGATCAAGGCCATTTTGGAGATGAACCCATTAGCTAGATAATATCCTTGAACTGGTGATGATGTGCTTAATGAAATGTTTTAGTGATTTATTCTAATTAATTTTGGACATGGATACTACTGATTTGGCACTTTATTGACTATATTTTTATATAGGTACGACGCATGTTCGAAATGTTATAATACAAGCTAAAAACATGAATTTACCGTGGAATCAAAAAGTTGGCGTACAAGGCATTTAGAATTTAGGATTCTTTTATTTTATATTTTATCTGGGACATATCTCTTTTAGAGATTAATTAAGATTAGATTTATATTTAGGAGCAAGTGATGACTTTTTACCTGGCTTTTATAATTTAGGGTTAAATATAAATTTGGTACCTGAACTTGTCCACTCCTCTCGGATTGGTACTTAAGGTTTTTTTTTTTTTATCCTAGATGGATACCTGGACTTTTTTTCTTTCAACTGACCTGATATTTTTTTAACACCTTTAAGTCTGAGACATGTGGTAGCACCAGACAACAACACGTGTCATTAGTGACATTATGATAATGTCATAATTTAAAATATATACTAAAAATAAAAAAGTTTAAATGTTATAATTTAATTTTTTTTAATATTTTACAAATCTAAAAAATATATAAAAATGATAAATTAAAAAGATCTTTCTCAGATTTTCTAAATATTTCCATGGAATTGTTCCAATGCTTGCATTGTCTTTCATCTCCTACTTCCATTTCTTTGTCTTTTTTATCAATTTTATTTTCATCGAAGGTTTCTTTTTCACGTTAAAGGAGAGCATGTTTTGAAAATTTATGAGATTTTACAAATAAATTTGAAGAACATTCATCAATAACCTAATAACACCTTGATTCAACATAATAGACAAACATTTAGAAAATTAATATTAACTAGTTTTCTATGCAATGTTCTAAAAAAAGCAATGTTGATTCAAGATAACAGACAGACACAAATTTAGAAAAATGTTGAAAACTTAATAATATTACATTCGCTTGCTAAGAATTTGAAATGGATATTCAACAAACTAATTAGAATATGAAGAAACAAAAAAAAAAAAAAAAAACTCAAATTTGAAATTGTGAAAAAAAACCCCCCAAATTTGCAACAATTTTGTTTGCTTACAAAAAACTACAACAATGGGATCTAAGGTACTTAAACCATAAACTCCTAAGCCCCATCAATCAACCCTTTAATCCTTCATAATACCAAGACCCTCAAACCCCATAACTATAGAAAATGATTCGGCATCAAATACCGACCACCATGGTTGTAACAACCAACCCATCTGAGCGATGAAACCCATTTGAGAGATCTGAGCGATGAAGAAGTTCATCATACCAAGGAGAAGTTGTGGTCAAAGTTACAAGATGGTTCAATGGTCAGATCTTTAGATCGGCGTTAGAGAAGTTCAAAAGTTGAAGGCATTTTTGTGGCTTTTGGGAAATTTTCCAAGAAATCTAATCGGAGCATTCAAAAAAGGGAACGGAGAGCAACAATTAGGTGCCACTTTCAGGCCAGAAAAGCGGCCAATCATGATGGCATAGGCTAGGTCCTGGCTAGGGTTGAAGGATGAAGAAGGAGAAAAGAAGAATATGATGAGAAATGGGGAAATGAAAGAAATAAAAAAAGAAAGGAGGCGGTATATTTTTATTATTTTTGTATATATTTTTAAATTTATTAATATTTTTAATTTATTTTTTAGATTATTGGCATCATCATGATGTCACTAATAACATGTGTCATTGTCTGGTGTTGCCACCTGTTCTAGACTTAACAGTGTTCAAAAAAAGTACCAAACTAGTTGACGAAGAAAAAGTTTAGGTACCAATCTGGGACAAAATAACCTTAAGCACCAATTTGGGAGAAGTGGACAAGTTCAGGTGCCAAATTTATATTTAACCTTATATTTTATCTTCACATTTATTTTAAGATTTTATTTTGAATATTTTTATTTGGCGTCAAAATTAAGGAGGCGATAAACTATTATAAAGAGTTAATAATAATATATTATATATAGGTATAGGCATAAGTTTAGGGTAGTTAATATTATGTTAGGTTATTATATATATAGGAGTAGGTATAAGTTTGGGGGAGTTAATATTATGTTAGGTTATCATCATCATTATCATCATATAGGTGTAGGTGTAAGTTTGTGGGGAAGCACTACAACCATCAAAACATTCTTGTTAACTTTATTTTATATTATTTTAATAAAGTTTCTCTTTTAGTTATCTTCTTCTTCTTTTTCTTCTTCAATTTATGAGCAGTTTGATTTAATCTAGCTTTAGGTTGATAATTAATTCGAAAGAGAACCATAAAACTTATAATCATACCCAAAGCCTTTCATTTCAGTATTCTTTATTTTCCTGATTTAGGATATAGGCTCAGTTGTCTCACAGAGTCGTAACAACATCAAGCCAAAAATGGCTTGTTGATTTGGTGTTGTACGGTGTATACTTGGAAGAACCGATACAATTTGTAATTGTCATAATCGATTTACCGAAGAAAAAATTGATGTGACCAATTGAGTGAGTAGTTGGATCCATCAAGGGAAGTAACCATCGAGTTTAAATAACTTGTTGGGTCCTTCTAGAACCAACCAACGGTTGGTGAACAAGCTATTTTAGATCCAAATAGGGAGATCTATAAAAATGTAAGTGTGATATACTAGTCAAAAGTGCTACCATGGAAAAACATATAAATGACCTTCGAGAGGTATTCACAGTGTTGTACAAATACAACATAAAGCTCAATCCAAGTAAATGTACCTTTGGAGTTAGCACCGAGAAGTTTTTAGGTTTTATGATATCCAATGGATGGATTGAAGCCAACATGTAGAAAATCAAGGCAATCCTTGAAATGAATCCTCCCTAAAAACCAAAGAAATTCAACGGCCAACTAGGTAGATAGTAACGCTAAGTCGATTTGTCTCAACTATGGTCAATAGATGCCTTTCATTTTTCAAGGCATTGAAGGATCATTTCTAATGGATAGAAAGATGTTACCAATCTTTTGAGCAACTGAAGCAGACTAAAGTACATTTCCGCTCCTAGAATCTCCTTCGCTGGGAAACTTATTATATGTCTATTTCATTGCATCTGATGAAACAGTTGCAATAGTATTGGTCAAAGAAGATGAAATACAATAACATCTAGTCTACTACGTTAGCTTGGTCCTGCAATATGGAGAACTGAATTAATCTCGGTGGAGAAAGTTGTTTTTACTTTGATAGTGGCTGTAAGGAAGCTCTGCCCCTATTTCCAAGTTCATCCCATTATATTATTTTATCAAATCAACCACTTAAAGATATCTTGGGAAAAGTTGACATCTCTAGAAGGGTGATGAAATAGAGTGTCTAGTTGAGTGAATTTGGGTTGGAATACTCGCCACAAAAGGCAGTCAAAGCCCAGGCCTTGGCAAACTTTGTAGACAAATGTTCATTTTCCCAACCATTTAAAAGTTTTGAAGAACACAACCCCACCAACAGTCCAACAAAAACTTCTTAAGAATCCGTCAAAAAAAAAACACTTAAGAAGTTCTTTCCATAACCCTCATTTTGCCGCAAGAAAAGCCTTAGGTGCTTCACGTTGATGGCTTCATAGTAAAATGAGGATTTCAGACTGGAGTTTTGCTTATTGGTCCCGAAAGGGAAGAATGGCAATATAGTTCATCTTTTGCTTTCCACACCTCTTATAATATCATCGAGTATGAAGCTCTAATTGCATTATTAGAACTAGCCTAGAAGTTGAGCATCCAAAACCTTCAATTCTATACAAATTCCTAGGTGGTTGCAAAGCAAATCTAGGAAAAGTATGAGGTCAAAGAGCCAACCCTGGCCAAATACTACCCTCCGGGGATGAACCTGTTGAAAAAGTTCCCTAAAGTTCATGTGAATTAAATTCTCAATACAAAGAATGTTAGAATCGACACTCTAGCAAAGCTAGTTGCCACCATTAACATCATTGAGAGGGGGAAAATTCGGTTAGAACATAAATAGTATCCAAATTATAAAGCAATAAGGCAAGTTCTCGCCATTGATATAGATGATTCTTAGGTCACCTCCATATAGAGTTTCCTATAAGGAGAAAAGGTATTTGAAGATCAGAAAGAATATAATGAGATGACACGAGTAGCCTCCCACTACAGTTTGATTGATGTAGTTTTGTATAAGAAGGGTTTCTTGCATCCACTTCTTAAATGTTTGAGATCGCCCGAAGCACCAACTAGGCGGAAAGGCCCTCACACAATGAATCCTGCAACAATGGTATTATTGGCCTTTGATGCAGAAGGATGCAATAGAGTATGTGGCCAAGTGCACACCCTGCTAGAAGTTTTCACCAATACCCCAACAAGCAATAAAACCTCTTCACAACAACTCTAGTTATACGCCTTTCGACACTTGGGGAATATATATTATTGGCTCATTCCCACTTGTTGTAGTGTAGAAGAAATACATTATGGTGGTCATCAAATACTTCACCAAGTAGATGGAAGAAGAAAATTTGGCCATCATCATTGATAAGAAAATGGAAAGTTTTGTGTGGCAGGTCATTATTTATTGATGTGGGATCCTGTGCTTGATAATCGCAAACAACGAGACCCAATTTCAAGGGAATTTTAAGGATTTTCGTGGGAATCTTCACATTTCCTTAGCTTATAACTCAGTCAAAACACTATAGACTAATGGTCAAGTTGAACAATGATTTTGCATTCTAGAATCGGGGAAACTCCTTTCAACCTTACGTTTGGGGCTAAAGCAATAATACTAGCAGAGATTGGCTTGAACACTCTTCGTGTGTTAAATTATACCTCTCAGGGCAATGAGATAATACTCCATAAGAACTTCGACTTTTTAGAAAAACCAAAAATCGAGCAGCCTTTCACTTAGGAATTAGAGCTCAAGAAGAGGCCAAGTTGTTATCGAGCAACCTTTCGCTTGGACCATATTGAGTGGCAATTGTTATCGGATTCGAAACATATGGGCCAGAGTGAATGGCTGAGAGAGTTATACCATGGACTTGGAATGTTCGTATCCTGCGAAGATTCTATGCATAAATGACATGTATGTAGTCTTAAATTGTAAGTTATTTTTACTATTTTGCTCTGTATAATTTTGAATAACATGAATAAAATTAAGCAGCTTGTCATTTAGATATCTTACATACATCATTAAGCATCTGCATCCTCTTGTAAGCCTTCCCCCATGCGTGGAAAGGTGACTCTTTATAGGTTTTTACAACACAAAGCAATTGAAAAAGTTATCTTTATCACAAGCAACACTTCAAAGTTCCAAAAATAATCTATCAACAAGGTTATTCAATGAATCTTACTCAACAAAAGTAAGTGCAACAAGTTTCGATCAAGAAATGATGAGAAATAATATAAGACCTTCCAAACAATTATCTTCAGATTTTGCAAGTTTTATTAAGCCAAAAGGTTTACAAGTTTTTATTAAGTTAATTTACAAGTCTATATCAAGCCAATAATGTAAACTTTAAATGGTGGAAGGTTGCAATTATCTTTAGTTTACTTAAACTAAGAAAATTTGTTACAAATAAATTGAAAAAAAAAAGTGAAAATATAATAAAGTAATACAAAATTTTGGTGAAGTCGAAGTCCATTTCTTCAAAATCTTCTCCCAAAAAAGGTGTCAAGATTATTTGGCAAAAATCAAAAGGACCATAAATAACTTATAGGGAAGACATTGATTAAAATATTTGTTTTGAATTTAATCCTATGGTAAGCAGGGGTATCAAATTAAGAAACTTTCAATTTATAAAGGCTTACGATGAATTATTAAATCTTGTGTACCGATCAATAGATAAGTTGAATTACAATTCTGGTTTCGTTACATTTGAGCTAGATAGTATAGGTGGGGAAAAACATGATTATAGCTTTAATATTTTATATTGATTGTTGAAATTAGTGAATGGAAGTAAGAGGAGTATAAGTAGGAGAATCGGAGATGCTACTTTTTTTCATTCTCTTGTTCTGGCTTTCATATTCTTCATTTCAGGTTTTTTTTAGAATTTTTAGGAGCGCTAGTAAGGAAGTAATGAGTGATATTCATGGGAAGAAAATGAGTGAATTAAATTGAGTATTTAAAAATCTAGTAGGCTGGTAATTTTTCTAACTCTTCTGTACCTTTTGGTTGAAGGAAAGAGGAAAGAAACTTGTGAGTTACTGAAAATTCATGGTTTTGGATAGTAAAATCTTAGATAGTTTATGATTTTTTTTTGCATATTAATGGATTCCGATTGTTTTACTTATTAATGCTATCATTTTTTATTGTCGGATGGTTATTTTGTTTAGTTGACCAAGAAGGATAAAGCCTGAGTGACAAAGGAAAGGCTAAGTAGGTGTAGGGTTTTGGCATTTGGGTGTTTTGCGGGTGAGTTTCTGAACTCCAACTTTTAGTTTTCATTCTGCATGTTACAGGGCTGTGATAGCTAGGTTATGTTTTGCTTGAAAATTTTGTTATATAATCTGGAGATGATGAACTTTGTTGTTGTTGTGTGAAAGTGTCATCGATGTTGTTGTGTTTGAGTGTGAGTACAAAGTCTAAATTGAAGATTTCTTGTGTGGCTAATTGTTGTCCACATGAGCAGTTGAATGTGATATAGCATGCAAACCTTATATAGTGGAGGTATTGATTGGTAGTGAATTATTGTTTTGTTGTAAGTCTGTAGTTATTGATTGATATGGCCAGATGGTATATGAATTGCTCTTGTATTGGTGAACTGTAAAACTCGAAATAGAGTTCATGTTAATGTAAAAATGTGTATGTCTTCTTGATATTAAATATTGTGTCCAGAATTATGATAGGTTGTGAAATATTAGCGTTGTGGCGGGACGTTAAATGAAAGAAGTATCGGTGTTGTGGTAGGATTTCAATTAAAAGAAGTATTGATGTTTTGGCAATATGTTTATTGAAGAAAGTCTGGCGTTGTGGAGGGACTTGTCCTCAAGATTACAAGGTATGATAGTTAACAAGGAATTTTCCTCATGTTTGCAAGTTATGACAGTCTGCAATGACTTGTCCATAAGTTTTCAATATATCACAGTCTGTAGCACTTGTTCTCAAGTTAAAGGTTATGATAGTCCACATGATTTTGTCTTCAAGTGTACAAGTATTTATCCACACATATTATAATCCACCAAGCATGGGTCCACAATAACTATCCATAAAAAATTAATCTGCGTATACAAGTTTACTAAGTATGTGATTGCAAGTTTGGTTTTTCCAAATGTGAATCGAGTGTTTGGGTTCGTAAAGATCGTCATTCAAATAAGATTCCTCATGGATTATCATTGAAATATGAGTTCACAGGATCATCCGCAAGCATGATTTTGTAGGGAATATTTTTCAAGTATGGGTTTGTAAGGACTCTATTGCAAGCTAAGGCAATCTGTAGGACTTGTTCTCAAGCCCCTAGGCTAATTCAATCCACTAATACTCTGCTATATGAGAGTTAGCATAAATAAGTCCACCAAATCCAAGCCTGCGTGAACAAATTCGCCCAGTATGAGTTTGCGAGTCTAAGTCCTCCAAACAAAAATCCACGAGGAATATCCATCAAGTGTGAGTCTGTAAAGACTATCTGTAAGTATGAATTCTTATATGCGGGCTAAGGTATGAATTCGTAGGTACAAGTCTATAGGTATGAGCCCGCGGATATGAAGTCATAAGTATGAATTCACATGCATGTGTTTGGTGCGGTAGCCAAGTATGTTTTTGCATAGATTTTACACTCTGTCTAAGTCTGCAGGGGTAAATCCACCTAGACTTTCCATAACACATTGTTCGCATATGGTGAAGGCGAATTGTAACACCCCAAACCCGGCCTAGACGTTACGACCAGATCTGACGTGTCACATTGAAGTGTTGATTTGAAAACTGGTCTTGTCGATGAAAGTTCATGACTAAATTTTAGATCCCTTTTAACTAATTGCTATTGAAAATGTTGGTATTGTAAAATCAAAACATGTTGGCCAATTATTGGTCATATCATTTGTTACAAGTTTATTAATCTGAATTAAAAACCGCGGAAGCTTTTCTAATTGTAAACTTTAAAATTTGAAATACGTGATTTTTAATTGGAAACAATTATTATTTCGAAAACTCGTGTTTCCTAGTCTAGCAGGTTGAAGTAAGAAGTTAAAACCAAATAAAAGTTAAAACCTCAAATGACCTTATTACATAATCAAAACCAAGTATACATTTAAAATATTTAAATCTCAAGTAGAAAATCAGTGTTCACGTGGCCACCTCCGGGTCCCTCGCGACTCCAAATCGTTTAAGGCTGGGGATTACCTGTACAGTTAAAAGAAAGGGTGAGTTTGCGAAAGCTCAGTGTGTAATCCCCTATCAGTCAAATAACAATCGGTGCGAGTAGAAACAGACTGGGCCTAAGCCCTATACAGTAACAAATCAGTCTGGGCTTTAGCCCTAAACAGTAACAGTGTGGGTCTAAGTCCAAAATTATAATAGTACAGAATAGAGATGCAACCCAACCCAATCCAGCCAACACACCACTCGTACCAACCAACACACCATGTGGGGACTAAGTCTACCCACCCAACCAACACACCAATATCGCAAAGATAGTCAAGACAATAATGCAAAGAAAGTCGCTAACAACGATAACGCGTGGCCCAGCCACTAAAATCAGAATATGTGGCGAAGCCACTAGAACAGTAAAAACGTGGCAGAGCCACTAGTACAGTACTTCCTCCAAATCAGAATTCCAACCACAATGTAGAATGTCGTGTCATAAATATTACGTGTGGGTAGTATGTCATATTCATAACTAGTCAGATAGATATCATATACACATCAATTAAACTACCACTAGGGGTATAATGGTCATTTCGTCGGTGAGAGGTAAAATGGTAATTTCACTCCTTAGGGGTATTTTGGTCATTTAACTACTTTTAGGGTCTCAGCACAGATGACAACCCTTAAAAGGTCTACAGTCATCTCAAACGACTCAGATAACCTATATGGCCCAAAACAGTGTAATTGAGCCCAAGATCCATTACTCGGCTCAAGTGGGCCTACACGCTCGTGTGGCCCATTCAGCCCAAATTTCGTCACGGCTATACGAACCTCGCAGCCAAATCCATTATTATTCACTTACCTTGGATTTTACCCATGTGGGGCCCATGAGCCCATTGGGCCCACATGGCCCATCTCAGCCCAACAAGGCCCATTATGACCTAAGCCCACGAGAACACTCGTGTGCCTCAACAGTCAAACGCCCATGTTTGTGGGCTCAGTTCACCACACGTACGATCACATGCTCGTGTGGCATCATACGCCATATTTTCGGCATTTTGTCGATCTACAGTCATAGCAGTGTAAACAATACATACTTTCGGCTTTTTAGCCGATCATCGAATACCGCATACAAATACACACCTGATTGCAACAACGAAGAGTGCGAATAATCTGGAGCACAAAACCTATAACCAACACAACACAAGATTAACGCATACTCTTAAAATCAACTTTATTTACTAAACCACAAACACTCACCTTGCTAGAACTAACAAATATTAGCGCCTCACTACTGATCAAGGGGGATTCCCCCCTCCTAACATGATTTGGTAGATCACATGTTGTTAGAAGACAACCATACATTCGGCCCCAAAGAGAAAGAAAAGGGAAAATCGAGGCTTGATAATAGAGCCAAAAGAATTTGACTAAGAACGAAATAATAAAGTGGTTGTAACACCCCCTTACCAATAAAACAAACATATTTCGGCAATAGTCAGTCAAGAAGATTCGACCCGAAATAAGAAGAACAAAGAGATTTGAGAGGGAGAGAGTATGAGAATTCGGCCTAACAGAGAAAGGAAAAACAAAATTGGAAAGAAGTAGAGATGAAAGTAAAAGAGAGGGTCAGCTATAGCAAAAAATGATTAAAGAAGAAATGAGTAGGAAGTTTCAAGCAAAGAAGAAACAGCATTCGGTTTCTTTTGGAGAAAAGAAGCAAAACTAAAACTGAAAAGGAGAGACCAATCGACAACATACAAAAGAGCAAGCAAAGAAAACAACTCCGGCACTTCGGGTATACCTAACAAAAGCCCCTAGCTGAATTTCCAAGAGTATGAAACCTATTTCGGCACAACTTTTCAAGCCTTCAAACTCCTTGAAAATCTCCATCGATCTCACCTAGATTTACTCCAAACCCCTATTCAAATCTATTTAAATTTTGATAACCAATTCTCCAACCACCTCTGCAGAGTTTGAATCAAAATCTACCTCTCACGCCACAGAGACATAAAATAAAACCCCCTTTTTGCATGCCATGTGATTCGAACCCACTCCCTCTTAAATGCTCCAACATGCCACTTGCCACCACAACGCAAGATCTCTTGTGTCACAAAACAAACACAACTTAGTTTTTGTCCTTTAAGCTAACATCCAGTTTTCCCTAAGAGCAAAAATCAAAATTTTTCCAGAGGCCATACTTGAACCCAGGCTTCCTAAAATCCCCAAAACATGCCTAGATTACCTGACCCACCAAAAACCATGATATTTATGTCCAAGCTTGCAAAAACAACGACCCTAAATTTTTGGGGCGTTACCCGAATTGTCTATATGAGCGAAGTGTATTGTAAGTGTATTACATATATTCATAATTGAACTTTTTAACGTATTAGTTGTCTTTATGTGTAAACTATATTCCATGCAAGTTGTATGTGTGGGTGAGAAAACGTCACGTGAACTCACTAAGTTCATCTTAAACTTACCATGTTTCTTTTTTTTTTCCAAGTAAAAAAGATTATTTTGAACTTTGGGGGAGGGATTAAGCCAGAATCTATTGTTTCTATCGTGAGCCTAGTAACTTTTGAGGCTTTAACATGTACATACTGAGGTGACCTATATGTTTAGCTCCTGAAGTTGTAAAAATTGAAGGACTTGTTTCAACTATGATGTGTATGTAATTAATATTGTGCACATGAATGAGGAGATATTTATAAGAATAATATTCATTTTGTTTTGAAGCATTGTAAACAACACATAAAGTGATAAAAGATCTAAAACATAAGCAATAAGTACACCAAGTCTAAAGTCTAGTCGAGTAGTACCCCGGCATGGTCAGTCATTCGACTAATCGACTTGAAATGTAACACCCCAAACCCGGTCAACACACCACGACCGAATCTGGTATGTCACAGAGGAAAACGTTTTGAAGAAGACGAGTTGCCGGTTTAGATTTAGAAAAGAAACGCTCTTTGTTTGTTTTAAGGTTGTAGAAATCAGGTGCATGTTAAGTTAAAATCAATAGTTTACTCTGAAATCCCGGAAATCAATCTTTAAAACATAAAAGATAATTCAAAAACATAAATTAAAGGCCTTATTACAAACCCAAATAAAACGAAATTTAAAGTAAATACCCAAATCAAAATCCATGTAAAACCGAATGTATTTAATGCATGGCCACCTCGAATCTACCCGGCTCCTCATCCGCGATCTACGAATCACCTGAAAAAGATATGGGAGAAGGTGAGTCACCAAGACTCAATGCATAATCCCCCTCCCGGTTAATGCAACATACTTACACAAATCATAACCAAGCAATATATCATGCACCCAAACCTAGCCATCCATAACTCCGTATCTACCCCGTGTGGTACCAAACCACTGGTGGTGCCAAACCACTGGTGACCCAAAGTCACGATATCCAATAATAATGTGGTGCCAAACCACTGATGACCCAAAGTCACGAATAATCCATCTGTGGGGCTAACCCACGTTGTGATACCAAATCACTGGCGACAATCCCGTCATATCAAATGTGGGGCCAACCCACTGTGGTGCTAAGCCATTGGGACGAGTCGCTATGAGGTGCCAAACCTCTGGTGACCCAAAGTCACGAAATATCAATAATCCAAGTGTGGGGCCAACCCACATTGTGATACCAAATCACTGGCGACAATTCTGAAATATCAACTGTGGGGCCAACCCACTGTGGTGCTAAGCCACTGGGACGAGTCTCTATGAGGTGCCAAACCTCTGGTGACCCAAAGTCATGAAATCAACTGTGGTACCAAACCACTGGTGGTGCTAAACCACTGGTGACCCAAAGTCACGGATATCAAACTTCCCCCTCCTCTAATATCACCCATAACAATGCAACACTTATGCAAATCATGCCATCATGCTTTAATATGAAACATATAGCAAATATATCATAGATCATGGTATTAAGTATCATATAGCAAGATCATATTGAAACGGACTTACCCGAATCCTTGCTCATACCCATAAGGTATCATATCAAGATCTACACAGCTTACGGCTTTTAACACATCTAGGTTATTAATATACTTACCAAGTTATAAAGTGTGTAAGTTACACACCTGTTACTAACGCAATCACTGAATCCCGAAGACCCGATCTACTGCACTAGATCTCCTTGATCCTACATTCGGCCAAACCAATGCCATTAACAAGGCCATTCGGCCATACCAATAAATCCCGAAGGGTTAACGCATGGAACCCCAAACCTTACCCTGATGCTCTTTGAATACTAACCACCACCCAAAGTATGTGAGACTGAACCTTCCCCTACAATCGGCAATCATTAACACTCATTTTCATTAGCCTTCGGCTTTACAAATATCTAATGGAAAGACTGAACTAACATTGATCCTTACCACTGACTTACCGAATTCGTTTGTCAGAGAATAGAGGGCTCAGATCTACTGCTTCAAAATTCCGGAGATCCTAAAAGAAATTGGTTCCTATAGACGATTAGCAATACTATCAACAAATGCCGAAGTTCGGCTTTTCCTCCCATGTGAGTTGATAGAGAAGAGAGAAAAGAAGTAATAGGATTTCAGACATGGACACTTACCTCTTCTTAAACCGATTGAAGAAGAACCCAAAGAAGATCTACTCTTGTTTGCTATTCGGCTAAAACTAACTAGAAGAAAGAATAGGGAGATTCGGCTATGTTTGGTTGAAGACAAACAAATAGGATTCGGCTAGAGTGGAAAAAGAGAAAGGAAAAGAAAGTGAAAGGGGAGAGAGGATTCGGCAAGTGGAGGGAAGAAGAAGAAGATTCGGCACAAGGGTTTAAGAAAAGAAAAAGATGAAAGGGAAAGATGGATGCTTTCGGCTTTGAGCAAAAATGGAAGAAAGAAAAAGAGAGTTGGGGAAGATGAAGATTCGGCCAAACACTTGAGAAGAAGAAAAAGAAATAAGCCTAAAGGAATTTGGAGGATCATTCGGCTAGGTACTCTAAAAAGGATTCGACAGGTGCAAAAACAGAAAGGAATTTCGGCTTTTCTTTAATATGGTACACTAGGGAGAAATCGACAATGCTCAAAAGGGGTTTTCGACTTTTGATTCACCAAATGCACTAGGACCTAGGCTAGCCGAAAATGCACCTCTAGGTACCTAAGGAAATTCGGCATCCTCCCTTACTCAGCTTTCCAAACCAAACACTCTTCTTCAAACTAGAGTTCAAAATTCGGCCACTACCTCAAGCTCCTCTTGGCCACTAATTCAAAAGAGTTTGAATTTCACAAGCTCCTATTTTTCCTCCTTGCCACCAATTCAAATTAATTTGACTTATTCCAAGCTTATCTGACAGAGTTTGTGCTGAGCACAACTTCTCCCCCTTGGCGTCAAAATGATAAGCAGAAAGTGAGATTTCTGCTGCTCGAACCTGAGCTCTCCCACCTGCTTGTGGCGTCACCCTCAAGGCCCTAAGTGGCACCTCCTTACCAAGCCAATTCTTGTGCTTAAATTCCCCACGAATTACACTTAATCCTTAGCTCCTTTAGCTCCCTTTAACTAAAACTTAAAAACAAGAATTTTCCTACAGCTCGGGCCTATCCTTGGCTTATAACTAACCTCTAGAACACCACAAATAATAACACAACCACCCATACTCATGCAAAACAATTCAATCACAACAACCCCTATTTCAGGATGTTACATGAAAGGGTAAACGAAACTTTATCAATAAGGTGAGATTCCTTTTCCTTCACTAGCTCAGTTGTGAAGCTTCTAGTTGGTTATTTTTATCTTCAAGCTCTTTGCCATTCTCCTTCAACTGGTGGTCCTTTGCTTCAATCTTCTTCTTTATCTAACTTTTAAAAGCTTACAGCTCTTCAATCATACTTTTAATTTTCCCCTTTAGATTGGAGGCTCTTTTATTGGCTTCAGTAATACCCTTCTTCTTTTCTTTTTTAGAGGACTAGGTTGTAACACCCCTCACTTGATCCAATAACAAATCCGAGCAAAAATGTGAATGTCTAATTGTTGAATTCTGTTATAATTAAGTATTTGTATTTGTGACTAAGTGCTCTGTTTGCGCGTTTGAGGTCAGAGGTTCGAGTCGCATCTTTGGAAAATTTTGCTATTTTAATATAAGTTAACCTCTATCCTTGAACCATCAATATAAGTTTAATTCTGTGTGAATAGGTGTTAAGAATGAGCCTGCTGGTTCACTGGTTAAGCATCTGTATACCTATTGGTCATGTGTTCGAGTCGTTTTGTATGCGTTAAAGGAATATTTTTATGTGACTTGGGAAATTGTTAGTTTTCGGGTTAATTTTAAAATCTTTATAGGTTTCTTTCTTTTTTCTTTCATCTTTCCCTACCGTCGTTTCTTTTCTTTTTACTCCTATGCGTTAAAGGAATATTTTTATGTGACTTGCCTCGTGATTTGTTATCGAGTCGATTTGGAAGTTCTACTTTATCATTATGTCGTTTTTTAGGTAAATTTGTAAGTTCAGTTGTTGGATTTTGTTAACATTAGTTGTTTTTTGTCCCTGTTGAAAACGTGGGTTATCAAATTATCTTGTTTGAATTCTCTGTTTATGTGTATGATTGGCGCTCTCTAGGAGAAGGCCTCGAGGATGACGACTCGCCAACCGTCTTAAGTCCGTAAATTTCTGAGTCTTGCATAGGTAATCGCCATTTTGAGTTTGGGGAGTTTTGGTGTTGAAGTTGTAAAAGCCTATTTTCAGTGAAGTTGGAATATTGGTTTTGGGAGCACAAATCCGAGCTGAAAAGAAAATTTATTTTAATATTATTGTGTGGTATGTATTATGATAGGAATGTCATATGAAAATTCTGATAAGAAAATTTTACCGATTATGTGCTTAATTACGGAAAGGACCAAATTGCATAAAACGTAAAAGTTGAATTCTCATAGCTAGAAGGATTAAATAGCTATGGAATTCAAAACTTGAGGTCCTTATATGGTAATTAGACCATTAAAGAAAAGTTAGTAGATATTTTTGGTGAATCATCCATGGAAAAATGAAAAAAGGCTAAGGACTAAATTGGAAATAGAAATAATTAAAAGATGATAAATAATTAATAAGAAATAAAAATAATTTCATATCATCTTCTTCCCCAAATATTCCATGGAAGCCCTAGGAAAGAGAAAACAACCTTTCTTGGCATAATTGGGTAAGTATTCATGTCCCGTTTTTAGTAATTTTTATATTTTTGAAACCGGGATAATCTAATCTATCTATTTGGGGGATTAATTTGAAAAGTTATCAAAGTATAGAGTTATGCCATGGATGAATATGCTTAAAGTTTGAAATTTATGGTAGAAAATGAAAGGTTGTTGATAGATAAACAACTTTTACAAAGTGAATCTTGATGAAAACTTGATTTAGGGACTAAATTGTAAAGTTGTCAAAATTGAAGAAAAATTCTGAATTTTATAGAATACATGTGCTGTAAAATTTATATTGAAATTTTGGTTAGGCTTGGAATAAGGAGTAAATTGTATGAATTTCATTTTCCGAGCCTAGAGACAAAATTGGAATTTATGAAAAGTTTAGGGGCAAAATGGTAATTTTTCCTAGGATGTAAATTGAGTTCAATTGAATGTGAAATGTGATAATTGATGATTAAATTCATTTATATAGATCCGGATAATTCAAATTCAAAGCTAGATCGAGGAAAAGAGAAAGTTTCAGATTAGTAGATTTTCTTAAACGAACTATTATCGAGGTAAGTTCATGTAACTTAATTATACATGTTAATATGTTTTAATTGAGTGTTGTATTTGATTTTAATGTGGTAGATGTTTATGTGATTTATAAGAAAATTATAAATTCATGGAATGATCACAAAATTTGAAAGGTTATTAAAATGTTAAATTCTGTTGGAATAATGAAAATCGATAGATATGTATGATTTCCCCTATATGAATGAGATTCTGTATATGCTACAGATGGGATTTAGCTCGGACGAGTAATCCCGGTATAACTCTCGAGCATCTTGATATATATATAGTTCCTACGAGCACCCTGATCAGTAATGATTTTGCATTTGTTGTACATTACCGTAGCTCTTTGTGAGCGTCCTATTACATGTTTCGATCGGTTGTGATCCAGCATATAATGCGGACACAAACATAGCTCTTCATGGGCATCCTGTTAAGCTCACTTGAACTCTCTGTTACCTTATCCAAAGCTCCCTGATATTATCTCTTCGGAGATATCTGAAAGGCTCTATGAGCTTCCTGAGTAAAAACTCTTATGAGTTTATTGATTAACTCGGATAAGTGTCCTATTACATGATTACATGGCTTGTTTGAGCATCTTGACATGTGGCTCGAGAGTATGCTCCTTGAATAAGAATTGACGGTTTATAGATTTGTACACCTTGAGTGTACTATTTATGTATTCATCGGTATTTCTATAATTCAACAAATAGAACTCCTGACAAGAGAAATCAATGAGATAAATAAAATTATATTTTGAATGATTTTGAGTAATCTGATGAATTTTTTTATGATGAGCTCATCTATGCTTATTTGATATACATAAAACTTATGTAACTAAATTGTTTGATTGAGTGTATGTGTTTAGGCAATTTACCAAGTTGATGGAAAAATATGTTATTGTATGCTTAATTTTAATAAATGAGATTGGTAATTTTGTTTCCTGTTATACGAACTTACTAAGCATATAATGCTTACTAGGTTTTATTTTCTCTGCACACGGTTGGAGCATCAGTTGGAGCATCATCACACTATCCACTAACTTGTTTTGGTATAAATAGTAAACTTATTTTGGTATAATGGCATGCATAAGCAACTTGACCTTTGTTGGTATATGAATGTGATTTGTAAACTAGCTATTAGAATGGCTAGTAATGTTTTGTTTTGATATACTTATAAGGTTAAATTATGGCAAATACCTATGTGTTAAGTATATTGAATATGGTTAGTGAAGTTATGCTTAACATATAAATTAAACAAAGGTAAGATTATAATCATGAATGCATATGATAAAATATCATATTAGATGTTAGCATTGGCTTGGATTTAATGCTTGAATTGGCTGGTATATACTTGTAAGTTTTGGTGTAGGTTATTGGAAAAATTTGGGTGAGAAATAAAGCTAGAAAATGGCTTTATTTTGTCCACACGGGTAGACACATGGGCATGTGTCATGACCGTGTGTCAAACACGGCTTGGCACATAGCCGTGTGGTTTGGCCGTGTGTCCCCTGCATCTTAAAATTGAGAAATAGAGTGTTCATAATTGAGCACACGGGCAGAGACACAGGTGTGTGTCTCAGTCGTGTGTGCTACACGGGCGTTGTCTCGGCCGTGTGAACCTTGCACCTAATTTTTGAAAATTAAATTGATCACATGGCCTACTCACACGGGCGTGTGGCTGGCTGTGTGACACAAGTTTGAGAGCTACATGATTTCAAACACGGCCTATAGCACGGGCATGTCTTAGGGTCACACGGGCATGTCCCTGGATCACACGGGCGTGTGAGCCCTATAACTAGGAAAATTTTAGAAATTTTCCAAAAAATTCTCTGAATTCTCGATTTAGTCCTGAATTGATTCTAATACTCATATTGGGCTTCAAGGGTCCATCCAAGGGACGTTATGAATAATCTCGGAAAATGAATAGTAATTGACATGAATTATCTGTAAATGTTTTAAAAACTCTAGGAATGCTCTGTAACCCTGTTCCGGCGACGGACACGGGTTAGGGGTGTTACAAAAGTTGTCGACTTCATTCGGTTTCTAAGAGATTATTCTAGCATTACGTAGGGGAATGTTTGTTTAATTGGTCTCTAATTTATCGTTTTAGGTTCTAGAATCATTCCTATTGCTTTTACATCAAATATGTACTAGATGAGTACCGAAAACCTGTTAACACCACACGGCCGTGTACCAGGTCGAATGGTAGGCCATGTCACGCTGATAATCTTGGGCACATGCTAGTTTCAAATCCAATATGGGATCCATAGAGCCTACATAAATATTCAACATTAGCCAAAATATACATAATTTATCTAAACAAACAAAGTTTATGGAAATTACCCAAGGTAATAACAATCGCAGAAGGAAGCACCACGGTAGGAAACGTAGGAGAGATCTCTTCAAAAAAAGGATCAATGCTCGCAGTACCAATGGTCTGAGCAGTTGACCCACCCGAAGTGGAAAGGGTAACACCTAAACCGATAGTTATAATTAGAGAAAGGGTAAAGGTGTTACTACCTACATCGTCTTAAGGACCAAGCTCAACAATCAGATCCTCAATATGAGAAAGAGCAACTTCCTGCTGTTGATCCCCATCATTAGTTACCTCAGAAGGAGCTCACTTTCTTTTTTTTATTGGCTAGTCTCTTTTAGGCAAAAAGAGACATTGATACTCCCTTGAGCATACTCTTTGGCACAACATTGGCCTTATGTTGAATAATCTCATTGTCCATGTTTGACCTTGCACAAACAAAAAAAGTCAGAAATTAGAAACTTAATGAAGACAAAAAATAAGAAGATCTCTTACGAAATTTTCTTTGCGATTGAGCAGGAAGAAAAATAAAATATGTTTTCTCTAAGAACTTCTCAATCCAATCTCAAATGTGGTCTCATAAAGACCTCTACTTGGGGGTCGAGAGGTAAAGGATCCACCACTGCTAATCCAGGCACAAACCTTTTTCAAACAAGATGGGCCCCTATAGTTACCAAATGATTCCAAGGTTTTGGGGCCCTCCCTTTTAACATTTGAACAATGAGAGAACTTCAATTGAAAAGATATGATTCAGCTTATGGTTGCCAACGATCTCCCCGATTAACCCTTCCATAAGATCTGCTTTAGTGTACATACAACCACCCGTATCGAATAAGCAGTACTTAAAAACCCTCCAAATAGTGATGTCTCAAGGAATGACAAGCAAACCCACTATGTCAATGATTTTAAACTGCTCTTGAGCCTTAAGATCTTCAGCTAGAGAAAGCTTGAAGTTGGATATATCCCTAAGGGCCAAAACCCATTTGGTAGGAAAATTAAAGTCATCCCCAAAGTTCAACTGAACAGAAATATATTTGCAATGATCAATCTCGATGTTGTTAGTCTTTCCATACAATATATTTTTAACTAGAGGATTCCTTACCAACAACAAAACCATAATAAACCTAATTGCTTTTTTTTGGTTCCCCTTGGATAGTTAATACAAGTTCTGAAAAACTTAAAGCTACTAGTTTTTCCTGCTTTCTTGTCAGAAAATAATAAATCCAGTCAATATCCACCAAGAAGTCTTACATAGTTGCCAAGGATCTATTTGATAAAAATTTAATACCTCTTGTGCAACAAGATACAATGAAAGGGTAAAGCCTTCCTCTAAGGAATGCAAAGAAAGGAGAAAATTAGGAGGATCCATGTAAGTCTTGTTCCCATTGTAGTTCCCTTCAACCTATGAAATGTCGTATTTGTCCATTTTGTGATGAAGCAATCAGACATATAGCAATATCGTAGATTCCTCTGGCATGATGGTGCATCGAAAACATCCATTAACAACAACCTCCCACTTTGTTTGAGGGAGATTCTCTTCTTCACCACCGCGAGCACCCTTGGAAAACCCTGCCTCACCCCCATGATTTTTGGTCACTGAAGAAGTGAAAACCTCCGTTGAACTCAATTGAGTCTAAGTAGAAGACATTGTGATAGAAAAAAAAAAAAAAAAACCAAGAAAAGAAATATTCTTGCTCTGAAAATAAACTTGAAAAAGATGAGAAAACAATAACACGAAATCAAGAAGACTCGAACTAAAGAAAACGAAAATGAAAGCAAAGCAACAAAATACTAATGCAAGAAACAAATGGTTAAAGAAGAAATAAAAGGGATTTTATAGACTTTATTACGCAAACGGTGTATTTCAAGTGAAAGAAATAATGTCCCAGCAACATCCAATGCTGAGGTCGAATGGGACATTCTAGGTGAAGCACCATCATTGGTACCAGTTTCCAACCGTTATCGTCAGGTCCCAAATTAAATGTCCCTGAATGTACTTTATGTCCTTCCAAAAGGCTTATGCAACATAAAATTTTTTATGATTGACATGCTAAAAGTTGACCCCTTTCAAATGATAAATGAAAATAGCCAAACATTTAAGCATGAACAATTAAAATTGTTTCATAGAAAGATACGTAAAGTGTTTCACAACATAAAAGATGGTCCGAAGATAGAAAATATCTTCTGAAATTCACATTCCGTCAATGCAATTTCATGTTACCATTGATCGCAGTGAATCAAAGCTTTAAAATTTATAAAAGAATGATCGAACCTGGAAACTAACTCTGACAACGATTAAAGGCAAGTGTACCTATCGAACAATAGTATAGCTTAGGCAAGACCGGATTATCGAACCCAAAGGAACTAAAAGTACTAATACTAACTTTCTTTTTATTATTTAGCCTAAAATAAAGTGAAGTTGATTTAATCTAATCTAAATTAACTACTAAGCTAAAGACATAAAGACAAAAAGGATGAATTGGGAAATAACTTTAGGAAAAACTCAGTTGATTAAGACGATAGCCTCAGAAAGAATCCACCTAGACTTCACTTGTTATTTAACCCTGAACCATATGATTCATTCACTTAGTTTGATCCGTAAGACTCCCTAACGTATATTAAACCTTCTCTCGAAGCAAATAATGTCTAACCCTAGGTTAATTAATAGAAATCTCTTTCTCTCTTAATAACCCCCTAGAATAGCAGTAAATCGATCTGTGGACTCCCATATTAGGTTTCACCCTAATCCGAAAAAATCTCGTCACCCTATCTCTAGAGTGCGATCAACTCCGCTTTAATTATGCTAGATCTACTCTTAGGCAAGGTCTATTCCTCCTCCACCTAAGCACATCAAATTTGGATTAAGCTCACATAATTAAGAACAAACTAAGTATTTATCATATAATTCAGAAAACAATAACAAGATCCATCATAGGTTTCATCCCCTTCAGGTATCTGAAGGGTTTAGTTCATAACAAATAAAGAAAACATCTCAAGAGAAAAGATAAAACAAAACATAAGAAATCCCTAAAACTCCCTGAAAGAACTGAAGGAGAGATCCGCCGTCTTGAGTAGAATTCTGGCTTCTTGAGATGGATCAACTGACTATCTTCGAGTGATTCACACAAATCTGACCTTTTCGGCTTGGCTCCTTGGCCTAGCTAACCGCCCCCCTTCCAGCTGATACTTAGGGGGTTTATATAGGCTCTTGGAGTGCATTTCTTCGCCCCCAAGTATCCAAATCTGAATGAAATTACTCTTTCCAGCGACAGGGACACGGCCATGGCACACGCCCGTGTAAATCATGGCCAGCCTATGCTCGGATTCTTTAATGAGGCACGGCTGTGTAAATCGGGGTCAGGCCATGTTCTAGATGATTGGTGAGGCACGGCCGTGTGGGCTAATGTCCAGGTCATGTCGATCTTCTTTCTTGGCCCAATTTGCTTCGTTTTGGGCCCGTTTCTTGTTCTTTTTATCCTCGAGTGCTTTCCTGAGTATAAGACATGAAAAAAAAGGATTAAGAGCACCTTTTTACATAAATCGAGGGATAATTCATTTAAAAGCATACTAAATGTGGGATTAAAATATGTTACTTTTACGGTTTATCAACCATCAAATGTGATTAAATAAAAGAAAAAGGCAAAGATGCAAAAGAAAAAAATATCATATACATTTTATTAAAATTGGATAGTACACAAAGAAGAAATTACAAACAACTATACAAAGAAGATTTTATATAAGTTTATTCTATAGTATGACATTTTCCCTTGTCACGGGAAGCATTTTGACCTATGGAACCCTTCCCTTTGTGACGAAAGGTATTAGGACCAATGTCATCATCACCAAAAGAGCCAAAAGTATCCTCATTGGCAACACAATTCGTAGTTTTCTTCTTGGATAGTCCTGTTTGAGTTGCAGTATCCTTAGGGTGAAGGAATATATTTTAGTTAGAGCACCAACTGTAGTACACTTGCCTCTTGAAATAATTACGAAGCTTCTCTCATTCAGGTCTGTAAGGGTTGTATACGTCAAAACCAAGATGATGACTATTTTGAAGCATGTCAAAAATAAGGTTGGAAGTTCAACATAACAAGGTTCAGCGTGTCAATAGATGTTTGCATAGCATCAAGTACCATTTCCATTATATATATAACTTTTTTTTTATCTTAACCTACTTTCCCACCTCCTCTTTCCGGCGAACCCTTTCTTTCCTCAAAGACTGAGTCTGCATTTCCAACCCTCCATTGAAAACGTTAAAATGTGCCTCCAAAAAATGAATCATTCTTTCTTACTCATGAATCCGCCATGTCTTGATTCGTGAAAGGGATATGGATATAATATGCCTCCTGGATTTGATGTGAAAGGAGAATATATATGATACTATGGGTATAGTCCTATCGTTCCGAAAACCATCCGCCATGTCTTAAGTTGTGCACTCGTAAACACTTTTCTCCCTAAGACAATGCTTTAAGACACCTCTCAAAGTGATTTTAAGAGAGACCAACAATATCCCTTTTTAGTTTATCATCTTAAATTGGCCGTAACCCCCAAGATTGTCATATAAATATGGACGATAGTAGCATTTTCTGAGAGAAGGTTGTGTCCATTTGGTGGAAAAGTTGAATATCCTACCAAATTGTAACTCTACAAGGATATACTTGCTATAGTTAACATTCATTGTCATTTCCTCACCATAAAACAAGTTTTCTATCTAGGGAGAACTTGTTCGAAGGTAAAACTTAAATAACTCGAAAGTCTATCTTCATTCAATTCCTATAGAAAGTACATATACTGAAACAAGCAATTGAAATGGTATATGCCCTTCTTGCAAAACATGATGAAAAATCCAACAAAGAGTCATCAAGAAAGCCTTTTCAATTGCACCGGTGCTATGTCAAAGCATACAAGACATACTAGATGAAATTCGGGAAGGGAAGAGTAGACCCCGCCTTTAAAAGAAATAATAGGAGGTAAAATCTTGGCCTCCTGCCAATAGATTTTAGGCCAAACATTTTACTGACATGATGCGACCCTTCAGGGATACTAAATTCGTACTTGTGATGTTTTGCGAGTAAATCACAACATAATAGTAGGCCCTTCATATCTAAATGGGTCATAGAACATTGGTAACTAAGGTTAACAGGAGGCTCATCACTCCTCTTTAGGATTTTGTTGCAGTAGCTTGATCAAACTTTGTCAACATTATTTTCTAGCTCTTTACCATCTCCCTCAGTAGAGCACGACTAGTACAATCACCACCTCTTCTGTAAGATTTACCAGATTGTTTGTCTCCCTTAGCCAATTTTTTTTAGAAAAATGTTAAAAATAAATTTGATAACAACAAAGAACAAGCACCGCAAAGCGAATCAAATCGAAAAAAACTCTAAAAATGAAGAAATCGTCTTAGAAAACCAATGATTAGAAAATTGCCAATGATAGTTGCAGAAATTTCAAAAAGAAAAGGAGGCAAAATAACTTCGAAGAATAAAACCTAGAATATATAGGTCTATTTCCCAAAACACACCTTTTCGAATGACAAGCAACATCCAATGACATCCTGCCACCTGTTTCAAAAAGTTGTTATTCATCATTATTACGACTACCCAGAAATGCAGTCCTCATAATACATTTATAACAAAATATCAAAGATTTTGATATAACATTTCACCATAAAACTAAGTCACCATTTGGAGCAACCTGTAATATAAAAAGTTAACGAATCAGAGCGTTTTGAGAAAGGCCACTTTATAACCCTTCTTTTGACTCGAATGGGGGGATATTGTTATACCCTCATCTGCGTCATGACACGTGGCAGGTGAAGAGGATGCCCAAATAGTAAGACAATTGTCACTAAGTCGAAAGGTCATCCGCAAGCCCTTTTCCAAGATGACCATCTGAACAAGCACATACCATCCATCGTCTAGGTCCCAAAGCTTTAACTGGAATATAAAGTTGTTGGTCACCAAATACTTGTGGGTTCAACTACTTTATACCAATGAGTCGAAATAAATGATAGGATTTGTCCCATCAAATATATCTTCGTTCCATCGAAGACATCCACCTTACGCATTTTGTAATAATGGCTTAATGGTAAGTCCAACACAATAATGTGACTTTACATGGACCCCTTACCTATAAATACTTTCAAGAACAAGGAAAAAATGATCGAATCTCCAAGTTATCAAGCCTTGTAATGCCCTGAATAATTTAATTTTATTTATGTGAAACTTGACACAAATATGTATCTGCTTCAGTGGTTAAGTGTTCTGGGTATGTTTGAGAGGTTTTGGGTTCAAGTCCCAAATTTTCAAATTCTGTTTTCTTTTTATCCTAGCCTAATCCCTACTAGGTGGGCTTTTGTAATATTGTTTGTAAATTCGTATCAGAATGAGTCTGCTGGTTCGAGTGGTAAGGAGTTAGCTTGCTGGATGTCTTCTGTTCGAAACCCTGCGTAAGCATGGGTGATTATTTTTTCTTTAGTTGTCTGATAGAGGTTTGATGGAACCGAAATTCTGTGGTAGTTGAGAGTTAGTGGGTTAGTAGGGAGTGGGAGAAAAACTAGGGATATGTTGTCACATTTTTTTACCTTTTCTTTAATTTTTTATTTTTATCTTCTTTTTTTCTTTCTCTCCTCCAAAAATCCCCAAGTTTAACCTTTTTTTTTCCTATTAATTGGCAAAATTCCTTTTCCTTTGCCTTACAAATTCTGACGCAATCTTGTCGTTCAATCTCGGTATTCTAGTTCTTCGATGTTGTTGTGCGACTTGGTAATTGTAAGGGGTGAATTTTCGTGTAGGTTAGAGAACCATTTTTCTTTAGCTGTTCTAAATCGATTCTATCATTTTCTTTTCGATAATATGGTTTTAGGTTGTTGGAGGTTGATCGTGAGGAACAGAATTCTCCTCTTGCAGAATCATAGTCGGGTTTGTTCGAGAAGTTGGGTAAGTATCGAACACTTGACTTTTATTGTTGTCGATTTCGTTGGTTCAGTTTAGTTATGGATGAAAACTTATTTTGGGGAGTATGTGATGTCAAATTTTAGGTTCTGGTGGCTCGAGTTTGTAGTAGCATTAAAACCAAAAAAGGAGGTTGTCGACGCCACACGGGCGTGTGCAAGACACGGTCGTGTTAATGACGTAGGTGTGGCTGTGCGCGAGACACGACCGTGTGACAGCAATGGTGTGGTCGTGTATGTAATAGCCCAAATTTCAGTGATATTAGAAATAGTGGTTCGAGACCATCAAATCTGACAAATGAACTCGTAGATTGTATTATTTAATATTTACGAGCCAAATGTAGCTTTTAAAAAAATTTTGAAATAGTAAATTGTGTTTTATAAAGATTTATTTGGTCAAGAAATCAAGAAAAAGAGGTATCGAGATCTTGGTGTTATAAACCGAGTCATAAATATTTTTATGAATATTTACAGAATGTCAATAAGCTAGTATAAAAATTTTGACGTTTGGGTGATTAATTAAATAAAAAGGACTAAATTGAAAAAGGTATAAAAGTTTCTAGAAGGATCAAATAGCTTAATTTTCAAATGAGGAAGGACCTAAAGTGCAAATAAGCCCAAATGAGTTATTTTGGGCGACCATAGCTGAGAAAAATCAGGAAATGGGTGAAATAAGGGCAAAATTAGAAAATTGCCAAAATTAGTTAAATAAAAATGGGACCAAATTGGAATATCTAGAATTCTCTTCATTTCTCTTCATTTTCTTTAGCTGAAAAACAGCCATGGGAGAGAGCTCGCTGGTTTTCATACTCAAGCTTCATGTAAGGTTAATTCTTGCTTTCTCCTTGAAATTTCTATGTTTTTTGACTTTTACAATTGGGTCCAACTTATTAATTCATTAGTTTTTGATTCTATGGCTAATTTTTAAAGTTGATGTCAATTAGTGCTGGAAGAATATGATGAATAAATATTGAATTGAAGCTTTAATTTTGTTATATGATAATTTTATCAAGTAAAATTGATGGAAATTAGTTTTAGGACCTAATTGTGAAAGAGTTGAAATTAAGGCATAGTGTTAAAATTTTGATTTTCGAAGGTTATGAAGTAGTTTAAAATGATAGAATAAAGTATTAAATGAGAAAATTAGCTCAATTGAGGGGTTAATTGAGCAAGGATTGAATTGTATGAAATGTGGAATTTGGGACAAAATAGAAATCAACATGTTATACTAAAGCAGTTTTAGACAGCAGCAGTTGTCTAAATTTGAAAAATCACCAAAAATGGTATAACCTAAATTAGAAGTTGAGTTAGATATAGAATTAAATCCTGTTGAGTCTATTTTCATATAAAAGAAACAGAGCAAGCAAAGGAAGTCTACATTTTGAGATATTTAAATTTTTGTAAGACTGGTTTAAAATAACTTTGTAATCCCCTATTCATATTTTAGAAATTCACTAAAAATTGTACAAAAATAATTATGAGTTATAAGTTATATGTTTGTATTCCTTAGTGAGCCTATTGTCATTAGAAATAATCAGAAACACTATATGAAGATCTTACTATGAGAAAATTGATTTTTAGCGAAGAGAGGTTAGAGCTGTCAGACTGTGTAATAGGGGTGAACTTAACTAATAAACTGTACTAATTGGCCATACCAAAAATTCTAAAAAACCTATAGTAAGAATATATGTGAGTCTATTTTCAAAGAAAATTTACGGATCTTAATTTGGAGTTTTGTAGCTCAAGATAAAAATAATTTAGTGACTATGACACGGATGGACAACTTGAATATTCACATAAGTAAATAGTGAAAATTATAGATAATGTTACTTACAAGTGTGTTGTTTATACTAAGGATGTAGATGGAGAGGAGGAGGAGGAAAAATAATATATAAACAACTTGTGTATAAATTGATTACATGCTCGATTATAATTGATAAATGTTGAATTAGAAATGATATAATGTTTTATTTGAAATATTTATTATGAAATTATGATTATCGTTATAATACAAAAATTGAACTTGTGAGTTTATATGGCTAAATTTTAGTGATCAATTGTTAGTTTTATGAACTTCATGATGTGTTATTTCATATGTATTGATGATAAAATCGTGAATAATGTAAAAGCATGAAAATTGAATAAATGATCAAATTGAGCACTTCAGTTCAGTGACAAGATGAATTGACGAAAAAGACCAAGGTTGAACCAAGGCAACAAGTGATAAGTGATAGCTTCGGCTATACTTATCTGATCAAGGACAAGTGAAAGTGATAAGTGATAGCTTCAGATACACTTATCTGATCAAGGACAAGTGAAAGTGAAAAGTGGTAGCTCCGGCTACCTGATTAGTGAAAAGTGGTAGCTCCAACTATCTGATCAGTGAACAGTGGTAGCTTCGGCTACAAGTGACAAGTGATTTCCGTGTAAGACCATATCTGAGATATGGCATCGGTGTGATACGTGTTTAAGATGTAAGACGATAGCTGGGCTATGGCATTCTAGTGAAAAGTGATGAATTGACAGATAAGTCCATGGTTTCACCATGGCATAATGATAGTGAAGATGTAAAACCATAGCTATGTTATGGCATCAGTGATTATCAGTGAACTTCAATGTATACCGATGCAGAATAATTCCGTAAGACGTTCACTAATTTGACGAAGTTGGTAAGTGTTACATAGAATAATGTAATATAAGGAAATATGAGTTGATAAGACATGAACATAGAACTTGGTTGATGAATGAGTTCATTTTTGATTATATATTTGTACACCACTGAGTGTATTATCCGTATGAATTAGTATTCCAAATGAGTTAATGAGAAGAGTTCTAATATGACATAATCTAAATTCGAAATGAAATATTATGAAAACGTACTTGGAATACATTGGTATGTCTTGTATATGTTATTTGAGTTCATAATATGGAAAGTAAATATATGTGAAAATATGAGGTGATGATACCTATACGTGGAATTTATTGGTGTATACGTACATCCTAATAGATTTTAATGAACATTGAAATTGGGCTCAATAAGTGATTTGTCAATTTAAATTGTGATTGGCAGGAAGAGTTAGTGAATTGCATCTTTATGAATTGTTACATGTATTTTTCAAAATACGAGGAAATGATGGTAATTCATACATGGAAATATGAGACTATAATATATTAAAACATGGAATATGTTTGATAAATGTGTTCATTCATAATTATAGAATTGTGCATCTCAAGTGCACTATATGTGTAAAGATGATGTTTCAAATGATTTGATAAGTAAAACTCAAATATGAAGTAGTTTGAAACCAAGACAAATTCTTATAAAAATGTATATAAAATATAGAGGTATGATTGTTATATGTTATATGAATACTGTAACACCTCTTACCCAGGTCTGTCGCCGGAACAGGATACGAGGCATTACCGGACATGATCCAAGCTATTGTACAAAATTCAAAATGTAAAATCCATATAAAGTTAAAACTTTTCCCATACATAGTCGTCAATACCCATAAGCAAAATAACTCGTCAATACCCATAAGCAAAATAACCATTCGTAACTATAAATAACTAAACAATTAAGCCTTCTATACATGCCATAATTTCCAAAATATTGTTTTCAAAATACCAAAAGAAGGCTGATAGTGTGAATAGATCTCCGACGATCACCGTATCCCGAACTAGCTTGATGACACTATAAAACAAGGAAAAGAAAAGAGAGTAAGCATATAGCTTAGTAAGTAAGTATATAAATAATTAATAAATGGATTTAGTATTTTTACAAAACAACACATTCAAACCTACAATCAAATTCATTATTTATTCAAGTTTGGAGCAAGCTGTCTATTCGAGTCACAGTGACTAAATTATTTTTATCTTAAGCTACGAAACTCCAAATTAAGATCCGTAAATTTTCACTGAAACTAGATTCACATATCTTTATACCATAAAATTTCCAGAATTTTTGACTTAGCCAATTAGTACAGTTTATTCATTAAAATTTCTCCTGTTTCACTGTTTGACTATTCTGACCACTTTTCACTACGAATCAATTTTCTCCTTGTACAGAATTCAAATGATGTTGTAACTTGTTTCATTTGAAACTAGACTCATTAAGGAATCTAAATATATAAATTATGTCCCAAAATTATTTTTGTACAATTTTTAATGATTTTTCCAAGTCAGAACAGGGGATCTCGAAATCACTCTGAACCAGTCTCACAAAAATCTAAATATCTCAAAATACAGAACTTCTTTTCTTTCTTTGTTTCTTTCATATGAAAATAGACTCAATAAGATTTAATTTCATATATTATTCAAATTCTAATTCAATTTCTACCATTTTTTTGGTGATTTTTCAAAGACACATAACTGCTGCTGTTCAAAACTGTTTTATTTCTAAATTTCAGTAACTTTCATTGTAACATTTACTCCGTATCAATCTTACCAAAGTTCTATCACATATCGAGCGCATTGCTCATAAGTTTACACACATATACCTACACTTATTCATCACATAATCACAGTCATTTACACTTAGTCATTTCCCGTTGAACATATCAGAATATTAACGGATACATCAGAATATTGCACATAGTGCCACACTTGTAGCCAAAGCTACTTCACATCACTTATCACACATAGGCTCGTTCTTGAGCTATTCACATTCGCGGTCTGCTCACACAAGCTGTCGGTCATACGTAACTACTCGGTGCTGCTCACACAAGCTGTCGGTATCCGCAACACATGCGGGATTACCCGACCATCGGTAGAACTTATAAGACCAGCACCCGTTTCACATAATCACAATCTCGGTCCGCTCCCACAAGTCGCCGGTCATACGTAACTACTCGGTGCTGCTCACACACAAGCGCCGAGAGTATCCGTAACACATGCTGGATAACTCAGCCATCGGTAGAACGTCACGGACCAAAGACCCCGGATCACTTATTCCACTTAGATTTCACATAGGTTTCAAGTGAACATGTCACTCGAATCCATTTTTATTCCTAAGGTTCAACCGGAAATTTCTCACTTGTCGATATTTTGTCAATTACATCAAATATTCAGCCACAATTCATGTCGTTTATCAAAATATGAAAATGTAAGTAAAAACAATACATTATTTACATACAAACTTACCTCGGTGCAAAATATGACGAATTTGCAATTCACCAACAACCTTTTCTTTTCCCGATCAAGGTCAATTCCTCGTCTTTCTTGATCTATAATAACATATTTAACTCATTTAATACGCACATTATTCAATTTAGTCTAAAAATCACACTATAGAAAAATTACATTTTTGCCCCTAAAGTTTCACATATTTATAATTTTGCCCCAATACTCGAAAATTAAACTTCAGCCCTTATTCTTATGTTTTATAGCATGCTGATCATTTTCCCCTTCTATGGCAACATCAAATTCTTACTCTAACATACACTTATGAACATTAGGAATTTTTACCGATTATATCATTTTACCATTTTCACTTAAAATTGCTTAGCAAAAGTTCTTTAACATCATTTCAAGCTTCATATTCTACCATAAAACATCAAAATACATGCATTTCATCCATGGGTAAATTTTTAAACACAAACCCTAGCTCAAAATAATGGTAGAAATAGGTAAATCTTGTTACGAGGATTTCAAAAACGTAAAAATCATTAAAAACTGGCTAGAACGGACTTACAATCGAGCTTGGAAGCTTGAGAAACCCTAGCTATGTCTTCCTTATGATAATTTCGGCCAAGGGGTTGAAGATGATCAAAAATTAGCTTTTAATTTTGTTTTTAACTCATTTTAATCACTAAAATGACCAAAATGCCCTTAACTTAAAAATATTCTATTTAACCTATTTAATGTCCATTTTTTTTTCCAGAAAGTTAACCAATGGTCTAGTTACCTTTTAAGGACCTTCAATTTAAAATTTCATAGCAATTAGATACCTCTAGCTTCTAGAACTCAAGTTTTGCACTTTTTACAATTTAGTCTGTTGACTAAATTGAGTGCTCAAACACCAAAATTTTCGAACGAAATTTTTACGAAATCATTTCATAAAATTGTAGATCATAAAAATATAAGAATATTAATTTTTTAATTTTTTTTCCTCATCGGATTTGTGGTCCCAAACCACTATTCCGACTAAGCTCAAAATCGGGTTGTTACAACTCTCCCCTTTAGGGATTTTCGTCCCAAAATCTTACCGAAAAAGAGGTTTGGGTACTTTGTTTTTCTCATGGCTTCCTCTGGTTCCCACGTAGCCTCTTCTACTCCATGTCTTTGCCACAATACTTTCACTAAAGCTATACTTTTATTTCTTAATCTGTTTAACCTCTCGAGCCAAAATCTTAGTCGGTTCCTCATCATAGGTCATATCCGGTTGAATCTCAATCTCTGTGAGAAAATCACATGTGAAGGATCGAAACGATAGCGTCGCAACATTGACACATGAAACACATTATGAATTCTTTCTAACTCTGCTTTGGTAAAGCTAGTAGATATGCCACTGTCCAATCCTTTCGATAATCTCATACGCCCAATGAAACGAGGACTCAACTTGCCCTTTCGGCCAAATCTCAAAATCTTTTTCCATGGAGATACTTTCGAAACACTTTATCACCCACTTGAAACTCAATTTCTTTTCTTTTCAAATCCACAGTATGACTTTTGTCGATCCAAGCGACTTTCAAACAATCACGAATTACTTTCACTTTCTTCTTGGTTTCTCTAACTAAATCAACTCCGTGAATCTGCTTTCTCACTAAGCTCGGTCCAATACAAAGGAGTTCGACACTTGCGACCATATAATGCTTCATGCGGTGCCATCTGTATACTCGATCGATAACTATTATTGTAAGCAAATTCAACCAAAGGTAGATATTTCTCCCAACTACCTTCGAATTCTAAAACACAACATCGGAGCATGTCTTCAAGAACTGAATTACTCTTTCGGATTGACCACCGTCGCTTTGCGGGTGAAACGCGTACTAAAATTCAATTTCGTACCCAAGGCTTCTTGCAACTTTTTCCAAAACCTCGAAGTGAACCTCGGATCTCTATCCAAAATAATAGACATAGGCACTCCGTGCGCTTTTCACAATTTCAAAGAATATACAATTCAGCCAACTTATCAAATGAGTAGTCGATGCGTCTGGTATAAAGTGAGCCGATTTCGTCAATCTATCCACCACAACCCAAACGGCATCTTTCTTTTTCGAGTCGAGGCAAACCACCACAAAATCCATCGTAATTCTATCCCATTTCCATTCGGGAACCATCATCGGTCAAGTAAACCCGAAGGCACTTGATGCTCGGCTTTCACTTGTTGGCAAATCAAACACTTTGATACAAACTCAGAAATTTCTCTTTTCATACCCGGCCACCAATAAAATTTCTTCAAATCATTATACAATTTTGTACTACCCGGATGAACTGACAAACAACCACTTTGTGTGCCTCATGTACAATTTTTCAATCAACTCATCATCTTTTGGTACACACACCCTATCACGAAACATCAAACAATCATCCGTCCGATTCGAAAATCAATCACTACCCAATTCACATTGAACTCTTTTAACTTGCAATTCCTGTCTTTCTTTTGAGCTTCGCAAATTTGCTGATGAAATAACGGTCTAGCCCTCAACTCGCCAAAATCGAACCGTCGTCAAACAAAGTCAAACTCGTATTCATAGCTCTCAAAGCATACAAAGATTTTCTACTCAAGGCATCTGCAACTACATTCGCTTTTCCCGGATGATAATCAATCACTAACTCATAATCTTTCAATAATTCGAGCCACCTCCGTTATGTCGCAAATTCAAGTCCTTTTGATTCATCGAGATATTTTAAACTTTTATGATCGGTAAAGATTCGACATTTCTCACCATACAAATAATGACGCCAAGTCTTCAAAGCAAATACGATGGCGGCCAATTCCAAATCATGCGTCGGATAGTTCTTTTCATGCGGTTTTAGCTGTCTCGAGGCATAAGCTACTACTTTGCCCTCTTGCATCAACACACAACCAAGACCATTCAATGATGCATCACTATAAATCACAAACTCTTTTCCCGACTCAGGTTGTACCAAAACCGGTGCTTCTGTCAATCGCGCTTTCAACTTCTCGAAACTTTGCTGACATTTATCGGTCCATTCAAACTTAACATTCTTTTGCAACAACTTAGTCATAGGAGAGGCAATCATTGAGAATCCCTCAACAAAACGTCTATAATACCCGGCTAAACCCAAAAAGCTTCTAACTTCAGATACATTCTTTGGCGGTTTCCAATCAACTATTGCCGAAATTTTACTCGGATCAACCCGAATACCATCACCCGAAACTATATGTCCCAAAAATCCGACTTCACAAAGCCAAAACTCACTTTTACTAAATTTAGCAAACAATTTCTTTTCTCTCAAAATCAGTAACACCATTCTCAAGTGTTTAGCATGTTCGGACTCATCTCGAGAATAAATCAGATATCATCTATGAACACAACCACAAACTTATCCAAGTATGGTCGAAAAATGCAATTCATCATGTCCATAAAGATGGCGGGAGCATTAGTCAAACCGAAAGGCATCACAAGAAACTCATAATGTCCGTACCTCGTTCTAAAAGCGGTTTTTGGCACATCTGACTCTTTAACTCTCAGCTGATAGTAACCAGACCTCAAGTCGATCTTTGAAAACACTGTCGCCCCTTTCAGCTGGTCAAATAAATCATCAATTCTCGCAACAACGGATACTTGTTCTTTATAGTCACTTTGTTGAGTTGTCGATAGTCAATACAAAGTCTCATAGATCCATCTTTTTTCTTCACAAACAATACGGGAGCACCCCAAGGAGAAAAACTCGGTCTCACAAATCCCTTATCTGTCAACTCTTGCAATCGAGCTTTTAATTCTTTCAATTCGATTGGAGCCATTCTATAAGGAGCAATCGAGATCGGTGCAGGTCCTGTGCAATAGATCAATAGCAAATTCAATCTCTCTAATTGGAGGTAACCTGCAATTCTTCCGGGAACACATCCGAAATTCACAAACTACTGGTATTGACTCAAGCTTCACTTCGGACATCTCAAAGATTCAACACATAAGCAATATAAGCTTCACACCCTTTTCTCATGTATTTCTGAGCAGACATGTGCGAAATCACCATAGGCAATTTATTTGATTCATCTGTTTCAACCCAAAAAATCTCACCATTTTCACATTTCAATTCAAGGGTTTTCTGTCTACAATTTACCTTAGCATCATACAATGTCAACCAATCCATACCTGAATAACGTCAAACTCATCAAATGGCAACAACATCAGATTAGCCGGAAAACAGTGACCATGAATCATCAAAGGACAATTCTTGCAAACCTTATCAACTAACACATATTTGCCTAAAGGGTTTGACACTTTAATCACAAATTCAGTAAGTTCAACAGGCAAACTTTTACTAGATACTAAATTCACACAAACATAGGAATGAGTAGATCCGGGATCAATCAATGCAATAACATTAGTATCATAAAGAGAGAATGTACCAATGATCACATCGGGAGATGACGCATTCTCACGGGCACGTATGACATAAGCTCTAGCAGGTGCTCTCACTTCTGACCTTACAGCTGATTCTTTCGCTATACTTTTACTGCTAGCTCCAGTTCTGGCATTTCTCAGTGGTCTACCTCTGCTGGCAGTATTACCCGGTCTAACACTCTGATATTTTCCTTCTTCAATCTTCTCAGGGCAATCTTTAATATAGTGCTCTCGAGAACCACACTTAAAACAAGCACGGCTAACCATATAACACTCGCCGGGGTGTCGTCTACCACAATGCTGACATTCAGGTCTATTGGATCTAACATTACCCACACTTGCCATTGAAGTAGCTTGAGTTTTAGAACCCGAATATGATCTCCCACGGTTTTGGTGCGAATACCCAGCTGAAACAGTCAATCGATGATTCATATCTTTGAATTTCTTGGATTGAGATTGGAATGACTTACTTATTGGCCTCTTTCTTGCATCTCTGGCTTCAATCACAGCTTTTCTCTTTTCTTTGTTCAGCTCTTCAGCTTTACAAGCTCGATCAACCAATACCACAAACTCTTTCAACTCTAAGATCCCAACTAGCAGTCGAATATCCTCGTTCAACCTATCTTCAAATCTCTTACACATAATGGCCTCGGTAGACACACATTCCTGGGCATATTTACTGAGTCTAACAAACTCTCTTTCATACTCACATCACGCATATTCGGCCTGCTTTAACTCGAGAAACTCTTTGCGTTTTTGATCAATGAACCGTTGGCTTATGTACTTCTTTCTAAATTCCTCTTGGAAGAAATCCCATGTAACCCTTTCTTTCGGAACCACAGATACCAGTGTCTTCCACCAGTGATATGCCGAGTCCCTTAATAAAGATATTGCACACTTTAAACATTCTTCGGAAGTACAAGAAAGTTCATCAAATACCCGAATAGAATTCTCAAGCCAAAACTCTGCTTTCTCGGGATCATCATCTATGTTAGCCCTGAATTCTTCAGCCCCTTGCTTTCGGATCTTATCAACCGGAGGCTTAGTCAGTCTTATCATTTCTGTACCTTGAGGAACTACGGGAACCGGTTGAGGAATAGGAGGAGGTGGAGGAGGTTGAACATTTGGATTCGCTCGAACAAATTCTCTATACCAATTATTCATCATATGGAGGAAGGCTTCCCGAGCCCCATCTCCTTGACTATGTGTTTCAGGTCTACTACCCACTGGCACGGTCCCTTGCGTGGGAGCCGGCGAATTACTTTCTACGTCATCAGCTACAGCTCGGTCGGGATCCATTTACTACATAAAAACACAATTTAAATTGTCGAGTCGTCACACTATCACGATATTTTTATGGCATGTATAGCTAGACTTTCACATACGCTATGTTAGTCCGAGAACCGACTAAACCATAGCTCGATACCACTAAAATGTAACACCTCTTACCTGTGTCATCGCGGAGCAGGATATGAGGCATTACTCTGACATGATCCAAGCTATTGTACAAAATTCAAAATGTAAAATCCATATAAAGTTAAAACTTTTCCCATACATAGTCGTCAATACCCATAAGCAAAATAACTCGTCAATACCCATAAGCAAAATAACCATTCGTAACTATAAATAACTAAACAATTAAGCCTTCTATACATGCCATAATTTCCAAAATATTGTTTTCAAAATACCAAAAGAAGGGTGATAGTGTGAATAGATCTCAGAAGCGATCACCGTATCCCGAACTAGCTTGATGACACTATAAAACAAGGAAAAGAAAAGAGAGTAAGCATATAGCTTAGTAAGTAAGTATATAAATAATTAATAAATGGATTTAGTATTTTTACAAAACAACACATTCAAACCTACAATCAAATTCATTATTTATTCAAGTTTGGAGCAAGCTGTCTATTCGAGTCACAGTGACTAAATTATTTTTATCTTAAGCTACGAAACTCCAAATTAAGATCCGTAAATTTTCACTGAAACTAGATTCACATATCTTTATACCATAAAATTTCCAGAATTTTTGACTTAGCCAATTAGTACAGTTTATTCATTAAAATTTCTCCTGTTTCACTGTTTGACTATTCTGACCACTTTTCACTACGAATCAATTTTCTCCTTGTACAGAATTCAAATGATGTTGTAACTTGTTTCATTTGAAACTAGACTCATTAAGGAATCTAAATATATAAATTATGTCCCAAAATTATTTTTGTACAATTTTTAATGATTTTTCCAAGTTAGAACAGGGGATCTCAAAATCACTCTGAACCAGTCTCACAAAAATCTAAATATCTCAAAATACAGAACTTCTTTTCTTTCTTTGTTTCTTTCATATGAAAATAGACTCAATAAGATTTAATTTCATATATTATTCAAATTCTAATTCAATTTCTACCATTTTTTTGGTGATTTTTCAAAGACACATAACTGCTGCTGTTCAAAACTGTTTTATTTCTAAATTTCAGTAACTTTCATTGTAACATTTACTCCGTATCAATCTTACCAAAGTTCTATCACATATCGAGCGCATTGCTCATAAGTTTACACACATATACCTACACTTATTCATCACATAATCACAGTCATTTACACTTAGTCATTTCCCGTTGAACATATCGAATATTAACGGATACATCGAATATATTGCACATAGTGCCACACTTGTAGCCAAAGCTACTTCACATCACTTATCACACATAGGCTCGTTCTTGAGCTATTCACATTCGCGGGTCTGCTCACACAAGCTGTCGGTCATACATAACTACTCGGTGCTGCTCACACAAGCCGTCGGGTATCCGCAACACATGCGGGATTACCCGACCACCGGTAGAACTTATAAGACCAAAGACCGTTTCACATAATCACAATCTCGTCCGCTCCCCACAAGTACGCCGGTCATATACGTAACTACTCGGTGCTGCTCACACAAGCCGCCGAGTATCCGTAACACATGCTTTGGATAACTCAGCCATTTGGTAGAACGTGCGGACCAAAGACACCGATCACTTATTCCACTTAGATTTCACATAGGTTTCAAGTGAACATGTCACTCGAATCCATTTTTATTCCTAAGGTTCAACCGAAATTTCTCACTTGTCGATATTTTGTCAATTACATCAAATATTCAGCCACAATTCATGTCGTTTATCAAAATATGAAAATGTAAGTAAAAACAATACATTATTTACATACAAACTTACCTCGGTTGCAAAATATGACGAATTTGCAATTCACCAACAACCTTTTCTTTTCCCGATCAAGGTCAATTCCTCGTCTTTCTTGATCTATAATAACATATTTAACTCATTTAATACGCACATTATTCAATTTAGTCTAAAAATCACACTATAGAAAAATTACATTTTTGCCCCTAAAGTTTCACATATTTATAATTTTGCCCCAATACTCGAAAATTAAACTTCAGCCCTTATTCTTATGTTTTATAGCATGCTGATCATTTTCCCCTTCTATGGCAACATCAAATTCTTACTCTAACATACACTTATGAACATTAGGAATTTTTACCGATTATATCATTTTACCAGTTTTCACTTAAAATTGCTTAGCAAAAGTTCTTTAACATCATTTCAAGCTTCATATTCTACCATAAAACATCAAAATACATGCATTTCATCCATGGGTAAATTTTTAAACACAAACCCTAGCTCAAAATAATGGTAGAAATAGGTAAATCTTGTTACGAGGATTTCAAAACGTAAAAATCATTAAAAACAGGGCTAGAACGGACTTACAATCGAGCTTGGAAGCTTGAGAAACCCTAGCTATGTCTTCCTTATGAGAATTTCGGCCAAGGGGTTGAAGATGATCAAAAATTAGCTTTTAATTTTGTTTTTAACTCATTTTAATCACTAAAATGACCAAAATGCCCTTAACTTAAAAATATTCTATTTAACCTATTTAATGTCCATTTTTTTTTCCAGAAAGTTAACCAATGGTCTAGTTACCTTTTAAGGACCTTCAATTTAAAATTTCATAGCAATTAGATACCTCTAGCTTCTAGAACTCAAGTTTTGCACTTTTTACAATTTAGTCCTTTTGACTAAATTGAGTGCTCAAACACCAAAATTTTCGAACGAAATTTTTACGAAATCATTTCATAAAATTGTAGATCATAAAAATATAAGAATATTAATTTTTTTAATTTTTTTTTCCTCATCGGATTTGTGGTCCCGAAACCACTATTCCGACTAAGCTCAAAATCGGGTTGTTACAAATACATAGTGTGAAAAAGTATAAAGTACAAGAGAAATTTAGTGAGAATTGAGCCCATATGCGTTTCTTGTTATTTATATAAAGTGTACGACTAACAAATGGTATTAAGTGTAAGGCTCAGTTGAATATCTTAAATTGGTTTTTGTATGTATTAAATGTGGGTGAAGAATAAGGATCAAATGCGTGAGAAATATAGCTTGGAAAATAGCCTAATTTGTGAAAATTAACCTTACCACACGGCCTAGCAACACGAGCGTGTACTAAGGCCATGTGACCCAAGTTCCTTCATAGATGCAAGTCAGAGAGTTATACGCCCCAGAGGTACGACCGTGTGAGCCACACGGGCGTGGGACCCTTGTAAATGAGATAAAATTAGAGATTTTGAGAAAAATTTCATATGATTTTGATTTAGTCTCAACCCAATCCCAATGCATGGTTTGGACTTCAAGGGTTCGTAAAGGAACTTTTATAATCAATTTTGATATTTGAGCGATAAATGGTTTAAATCATCTGTAAGTGTTCCGTACTCCTCGGTAATGCCTCGTACCCTGTTCTGGCATCGAATACAGGTAAGGGATGTTACAGTGTAGGCCACACGGGCTAAGCCAAAGTAGGTGTATGGGTTTTAGGCCAGGCCGTGTGGGCTATACGGGAAATGCCAATTTAAGGGTGTGAGCCAGACGGGCATGTGGGCCCAAAATTTTAAAATTTTCCTTAGGGTCGCACGAGTCGTTCTGATCGACTGTAGACCTATCGTAGAGTCGGTAAGGGCTAACCGAACCCTAATTCATGTGATATGTTATTCTGATAGTCTGATCAAAATAGAAAACTAATATGTATGTCTGACTGCTCTGTATGAGTATATATGTTATTTGTATACAAGCGTGTTAAGCAAGATAATTCTGTTAATTTTCTATTTTGTATCTGTGATTGGGGTAGGAATTGCATATATGGAGGAAGTGATCAGTACAGTGACCTTTCGCCTATTATCTGGCAGGTTGGTTGCATATTATTCTGTTATGTGTCGCACCGACACTATATGGTGTAAAGGGATGGGTGAGTGTTTTTAACCACATGGTGTGATAGGATGGTCAAAGATGATGTGTAGAGAATGAGGGTAGGATTCTATAAATCTGTTCAATACATCTGATTCTGATATATGTATCTGTTAAAGACTTAGGTCCGATTCTATTTTTTTCTGCATATGAGATTCTATGAATGTTGCATGACTATCTCTGTTGGGTTACACACTGAATTTATGAAAAATCACATCTGTTTGTTTGATCTGTACAGGTAACCCTCAATCATAGGCTGGTCGGTGCGATGGAGGCTCAGCAATGACCACTCGTTGGGAAAATATTTCCCCATTGCCATTAGTTTCAAAATTTTAAATTCTGGATTTATTTGAGAGTTTGTAATTTTTTTGGGGACTCTCTGGACTGTATGGTTTTAACTTTTGGTTTTGGTTTAGTTGCGTTTAAGTTTTTTTTTCTTTTAAATATGATGATTGACAAATTGTGGTTATATGCGAATAAATGCTTTGAAAACCCGAGCTTGGTTTCGAATAAAGCGATTTTCAAACTTCCGCTGCAAATTCTTGATTGCTTAAAATGGTTTCAAATAAGATTATAAACATAAGTTTTTCTGGATATTAAGACTCCTATCAGTAAACTAATAAAACAATATGTTTTAACTTAAAAGATGTAATTTAAAACCCTTCTTCATAACACTCCCAGATTCGGCCATAACGTCTAGGCCGGGTTAGGGGTGTTACAAGCCTACATTTTGATGGTTCACCTTAAACCCTTAGCATTCATACTCTTCTTACCTTCACTCTCTACAACCTTCCGATCTCTACTCCGACTGAGTGAACCGGCCTCTGTAGCAACCACTACTACCTCCTTGGTTGTATCACTGTATCAACTATTATATAAATTTCATACACCATATATTTAAATTGTATTTAACCCTAGTATCAGACTCATTGGTCAAAAGGGTGTTTATCCGTTCCCAATGGTTTGATATGTAGGTTCACCCATGCATAGTAGTGAACCGTTTGTGTGTGTGGCAATGGCACCAAAAACTTGATCGCTGTAAAATCAGAGTTTTAAATATTTATAAAAGAATGATCAAACCTGGAGACTAACTCTGACAACGATATTAAGACAAATGTACGTATCAAACAGTAGTATAGCTTAGGCAAGACCGGATATTGAACCCAAAGGAACTAAAAGTATTAATACTTACTTTCTTTTTATTATTTAACCTAACTAAGATAAAGGTTGCTTTTAAACTAAATTGACGACAACTAAACTAAGGAAACAAAGACAAAAAGATGAATTTGGGGATAACTTGAAAAAGACTCAGTTGATTTTGATGATACCTTCGGGAAGAATCCACCTAGACTTCACTTATTATCTAACCCTAAATTATATGATTTCTTTACTCAGCTTGATTCGTGAGACTCCCTAACCTATGTTAAACCCTCTCTCGAAGCGAATAACGTCTAATCCTAGGTTAATTAGTGGAACTCTCGTTCGCTTATAATAACCCCCTAGGAAAGCAGTAAATCGATCAATGGATTCCCATATTAGGTTTCACCCTAATCCGGCAAAATCTCGTAACCCTATCTCTAGGCGCCTGATCAACTCCGCTTAATTATGTTAGATCTTCTCATAGGCAGGGTCTATTCCTCCTCTACCTAAGCACATTAGATTTGGATTAAGCAACATAACTAAGAACAAACTAAGTAATTTATCATGCTTAAAAATCAATTAATAAAATCTATCTAGGTTTCATCCCCCTTCAGGTATCTGAAGGATTTAGTTCTTAATGTAAAAATAAAACATTACAAGAGAAAAGATAAAACAAAACATAAGAAATATCCTAAAACTCCCTGACGGGATTGAAGGAGAATTCCGCCATTTTGAGTATAATTCCGGCTTCTTGGGATGAATTAACTGGCTATCCTCGTGTTATTCCCTAACTCTGACCTTCTCGGCTTGGCTCCTTGGCCCAGCTTTCGCTCCGGTTTCGGCTTCTGCCGAACTCCCCCTTCAAGTTGCCCCCTTAGGTGTTTATATAGGCTTTGAGATGCCTTACTTGGTCCCTAAGTATCCTAATTTAAGTAGAATTCCTACTAAGGTGTTTGAATAGGCTTTGGAATGTGTTTCTTTGCCTCCAAGTATCCTTTCCCGACTGAAATTGCTCTTTCCAGCGACAGGGACACGGCCATGGCACACGCCCGTGTGGATCGTGGCCAGGCCGTGCTCGGACTTCTTTAATGAGGCACGACCGTGTAAATCAAGCGAAGGCCGTGTTCTAGATGATTGCCATGGCATGGCCGTGTGGGCTTAAGTCCAGACCGTGTCGATTTCTTCCTTGGCCCGAATTGGTCCGTTTTGGGCCCGTTTCTCGTTGTTTTTATCCTCGGGTGCTTTCCTGGGTATAAGACATGAAAAGAAAGGATTAAAAGCACCTTTTTACATAAATCGAGGGATAAATCGTCCAAAAGCATACTAAATGTGGGATTAAAATATGTTACTTTTACAGTTTATCAAATGGGATACAAAAAGATAAAATATGTTGTTAGCCCTTGTACTTTGACAAAATTTGAGAATGTCCTTGTGCTTAAAAGTTAAAAAAATAAGTCATTTTAATTTTCTAGTTTAAAAATATCAATCTGCTCATCAGCATTGTTAGTATTTCTCGTAAAAAATTTTCAACTTGGCATGTGGTTTAATGTAACAGCCCGATTTTTAGTGGTGATGGAATAGTGGTTTCGGGGCCACAAATTTCTATTATATCAACTCATACATATTATTTTTATAATATTTATAGAGTCATTATGGTTCTATTAAAATTTGGTTAAGAAATATTAATGTTTAGTTAGTTAATTAAAGAAAAATGACTAAATTGGAAAAGATGCAAAACTTGCTATAGCAATTAGGTGATGAAATGGTATAATTATTAATTGAGGAAGGACTTAAGTGATAATTAAGCCCTAAATAATATAGTGGGACAACAAATTGATGGATAAGGAAAAAATAATGAAATTATAATGGCAAACTTGTAATTTAGTTGAAATTAAAACAAAATTAAGTAAGAAATAGATTTTCTTCTTCATTTTCTTTTGTCACTGTCGAAACACCATAGAAATAGCTTGGAGAATCGGTTGAGCATAGAAGCTTCCATGTGAGTTCAATTATTAGCCGTTTCTTGTAATTTTTATGTTTTTAAGATCGTTGCAATTAGGTCTAACAAACCCGTACCTTCGTTTCTGATTCTGTTAAAAATTTTGGAAGTTTCCATTGATAAATATTAGATTTTTTTATGAATAACATGGATTTGGATCTTTGATTGTGTTGTGTGCTGATTTTCTAAAGTGTTTTTTTGTTAAATATTGATTTTAGGATTAAATTGTGAAAATGTCAAAATATTAGGGTTTGATAGTGAAATTTTGGTTTATTAGGGGCTGTATGAGGGCCTAGAATATTTGGATAGATTATTTATTTGAGAAAATTAGTTAATTTGATAGATTAATTAATTAAGGGATTAAATTGCAAAAATTGTGAAAGTTTGGGGTAATTGCATAAATTTGAAAAATAAAAAGGTATTAATTGTAAAATGGATTGGAAATAAAATATATGCTAATAAATGAGTACTTTTATATTTTAGATCAAGATCTCGTAGATACTCGTGGAAAAGGAAAAATAGCAAAATAGTTCTTGAACTTCTGCAATTACTACAATTCAGTCCAGGTAAGTTCTTACGGTTAAAATTTCACGTTTGTATAAATTGATTATTGGTATTATGCATATATTCTATTGTTGGAAATGAATTATTGTTTGAATTATAATATTGAATTGGATATTCGATTTGAATTGAACGCGGGATTTGAGTACATTCGTGATTTGGTGTATGACGGGGATTTGGAGTGAAGATGGTATTGGAGGGAGATATCGGTATTTTACCCAAATAAATAGGGGTTTAGCATTTGTTGCAAACTCTTGTGTTTTACTTTCTATTTGGTGTGATTGGGTGGATCAGCTCTTACGAGCTTCTATTGGTGTATTTGGGAAGACCAGCTCTGATGAGCTTCTGTTGATGATGTACTCTTACCCGTAAGTCGTTCTTCTAATGGAAAAATCTCGGTAAGGTGATTTATTTAATGAATTTGAAAGACATGTTATTTGTTTTTGTATTGATTTGAATACGGATGTATTTATCGATTGAAGTTGTGAATGACCAGGAGTTGTCTTGGATGATTTTTATTATTTGATATATTATAGTTAGTTCGATAAGATTTTTGTTTATCTCGTCGAACTTACTAAGCTTCATTAAGCTTACTTGTGTTGTTTAATGTCATTGTAGATTTTCAGAAGGTTGGACGATCGGGTCAGCACTCAAGTCACACTATCCAGTTTATCTCAGTTGTTTTTGAAACGTTAAATTCAGATTATATGGCATGTATAGGTTCTGGTGCTATTTTGGTAAATGTTTGGCTTATGTAAATGTTATGAATGATATTTTGTACAAATAACCAATTTGCAAAGGGTATGAGAATGAGGTATAGTTGTTATGCTAGTATGTGTCACTTACATATATTTGATTTGTTATGGTAACTTTGTTAGGTATTTTGATTTGGTATTGCTTGAATGAGTTGATGAAGTGAATTAATGTGTATTTTGAGATTAAATTGTCTATAATTGTGGTATTAATGAGGGTACATTGGTTAGGCACATATTAGGTTGGTTTTGATGTGTTTTTGACCCGGTTAATGTCATTTTGATTTTTTATTTTGGTTAGTATTTGAGTTTCTTAAGGTCCAAGCAATTTGATTATGTTTGTATTAATGTATGATTTGAATGATTTACTATTTTGTTGTCCTATAATACTCCGTAACCTTGTTTCGGTGACGGATACGAGTTGATTGGATTAGGATTTTTTAAATTAAAAATATAAGAGGATTGAAATTTAGGGTTTAAGGTTTTAACTTTTAAAGAATATGGATTAAATCTCAAATTCTATAGAATTACAGAGACTAATAACATATTCTAGCTAATAAAAATTGCATTTAATTTTTGGGTTAATATATCCGAAGGTACTAAACTTTTCAACCTGTACCTACTTGGTACCTAACTTTTTTAGAGTTAACTAGTACCTAAACTTAGAAACTGTAAGCTAGGTTGGTAGTTTTTATTGGTACCTAACTAACGCAATTAGATTTTAGGCTGACAACTAAAAAAATGTTGACACGTGTCATAAAAATAATAAAAAATATTTTTCAAAAAATTTGAAAAATAATAATATTAGGGAGTTTTTTTATTTTACATGCATAATAAATCTAGACAAATGGTTGTCTAATCACTTTAAATGTTTTTAGTAACTTAATATTTTTATAATTTAAAAATAATAATATTTTTGAAAAAACCGAACTCATTTATTTTAATTATTTTTTTCTATTTTCAAATTTTTTGTGAATTTTAGTTATTTTTATTTGTATTTTATTTCAAGTGCACAAAAAAATTTAGACATATGATTATCTAGATACAAGTGAGTCTGGACAACAGTATATTTAGGTTCATTCTAAACGTGTATGTCTCTAGTAATTTTATATTTCTTTATAATTTCAAATTTTAATAGAAAATGCTTTAAAATAAGTTCAAGAATTAAAATAAATTTAATTTTCACTCTACATTTAAAAAATATAGTAATGACTATATATCATTTAAAAATATTTTTTTCTTACTTAAGTAATAAATTTAAATAAATTCCAGATTTTAAAATGATTATAAATTATTTAATTAATAAAAATGTAATTTATTTTTTGAAAAAATTTATATTATTATTTTTTGAAATTATAGAAATATATATATAAAAATTACTAGAAAAATGTATGTGTAACACCCCAAACCCGGCCTGAACGTTATGGCCGAATCTGGCGATGTCACATGATAGTGCTTTTAGAAATCGTAAATACGTTAAAACCATTTTTAGGTATCTTCGGTTATCGTCAAAACGTGTTGTGTATTTGTTCGTTATCCATTTTCAAAACTTTATACGTTGCGGAAGCTTTTAAAACGATTTCCACGGTCGTACGTATTTTGATAAAATCTTTGTTTACTTTGAAAACTCGCGTTTGTCCTACTGCTAACAGTTTATAAAACAATAATTCCCAAGTTTTAAACAAAAATCCGAATGGCCTTATTACATAAAATTTACCCCAAATATAACCAAATCATAATTAAAAAATAAAATTGTAAAATAGAAATCTAGAACCGTGGTCACCGTCGAGTCCTCCGCCGCATCGATCCATCTACTGCTGAGGATTACCTGAATAGATTAAACAGAAAATGGTGAGTTTTCGCAAACTCAATGTGTAATCCCCACAGAAAACATACACACAGAAATATCAGATAGCACACATGATTTTCACAGTTCGGGTTTGAGCCCATTATAGAAACGGTGTGGACCCTAGCCCACTCAGATATAGAATCAGACATATTTCAGGGCCTTAGCCCATTTCAGACAGAATATGCAGAAAACAGAGTCCTACCCACCAGCCTCTACACACCAACTTCGTCCAACCCTACACACCATGTGGGGATAAAATCAACCCACTCAGCCCAACACACCAAGTTGTACCGATTACGGCACATAATCAGAAATTTGCAGCTGAGCGACTAGATAACAGGCTTAAGAACCTTTCAGATACTTCCTCCAATCATAATCAACCCACCCCGATGCAATGCAACATACAAGTATGACATGCTATTATGCAATTAAACTCATATATTGTAACACCCCAAACCCGGTCTAACCACTACGACCGAGTCTGGCGTGCTACGGGATAGAAAATGTTTGAAAATTGACTTGTCAATTTTGTTTAAGGAGAAAACTATTGAATAATTTTAGAGAAAACGAATTTGAATCTTGTGGTGTTCAAAACGTGTTAAATCTTATTTTAGAAAAACTTAGTTGCTTAATTGTTACTCCTTACTTATTACTTAATCAGCGAACATATTAGAAAACACATTCTTATCGAGGTTTTAAAAACAACCAATTCGTATTTACCAAGAATGCTTATCGAAAGTTATAAAATAAAACAACCAAATAAAGCATCACAAAAATAAAAGTTAGGCGGCCTTATTACAACGATGAAAACCCAAAATTTAAATAAAACAGCTAAGTCCAAAAAGAAAACTTTGATACAAAACAAATGCTGAGCATGGCCACCTCGAGTTCACTCCGGCTCCATATCCACGATCTAAGTTTGATCTGCAAAATGTAAAGGAAAGGGTGAGTCACCGAGACTCAGTGTATAAATCCCCATCCCAAGAGAAGTTATGCTTTTACACAAATTCATTTACAAATATGCATGTCATGCAACCTGTCAACCTAGGTATCCATCCGTGTCTCCCAAATCTACCCCTTGTGGCACCAAGCCACTGGTGGTACCAAACCACTGGTGGTCCCAAACCACTGAGACTTAGTCACAAATTTTATAATATGTGGGGCCAACCCACTGTTGTGATGCCAAATCACTGGTGACAGTCTGATAGATCATACTTCCCCCTCCTCTCATCACCCGTAACACAGAGTTATGCTAACAATATCAGTATGATCATGCTTAACATACATAATTATGTATACAGAATATCATGCTCTCAAAGATCACAATCAACGCGAGAAACATAACAACTTATCCAGCATCCTCGCCTTTTACCCACAAGGGTAATTTGGTAACCATTGCCGTCATTCCGGCTTTTAACAACACATAAAGAAAGTGTGTAAGAGTTACACACCTGGTTCTCGTACTAACGCTTTTACTGTTTCTACACTACTGTCACATGAGACTACGACTATCGGCCTATGATTTACTTTCGATATTGGCCCACACCCAGATGACCAATCTCGCACTCCTGACACAGATTGTTTCTTGTATTTTGGCGTTAGGTTTACAGATCCAACCTCTACTGCTTGACTGTTAATAGTGTCCATAACAACTCCTTGGTCACTAAACCAATAAAACGATGAGATCCAAATAACTAAATAATTATAACACTTAAAACAAACCCTTACCTAATTTGTCGAATCCCAAAAGTCTTTAAGAAAGCTTCACCACCCTACCTACATTCGGCCAACACCAATATATTAAACCAACCCCTTAATCGCAACCCATTAAACACCTTATGATATTCAGCCAAAAGAATAATAAACAAGAAAGGCCATTCGGCCGAACCTACACCAACCTACCTTCAGCTTTTCCACAACTCGGCACTTCAGATCTCAACAAGACATGATTCGGCTTCTATGAACAGAGAAGGGAAATCGACAGGCCTTAGAACAAATGGTTTAGGTTAGCAACTTAATGAAAAAGAAAGAGAGAAACCGCAGGGGAAAAACCTTGAAAACTTACCAAACCTAAAGAGGAGTACTCGGCTTATGGTGCACCTTCGGGAAAAATCCACCCTTGTAGATTCGGCTATGGGAAGAAGATGATATGCACAAGGAATATTCGGCTTTTAGAGAGTTTTCGAGGAGAGGAGAAACAACTAGGGAGTTTCGGTTTTCACAAAAGAAGAAGAAAAAGAGAGAAGCCTAAAGGGGTTTCGGCTATGGGAGGAAAAAGGGAAAAGAGGAGAAAAACTTAGGTGATTTTCGACAAAAGAGAGATTGAGAGAATAACAAAGTTTCAAGAAGTAGAAATCCACCCAAAATGCCGAAAATACTATCACCTTAGCACTAAATTTCGGCACACACACAAACACACACAGAGTTGGAGTTTCGGCCAACTCTCTCCCTCCTGATAACCTTTATCTCACCTGATAACCCAATCATTATCTTACCTTTAGAAGAGCCTACCTTAAAACCAACTCTTTCCTCTTAATTATCAGCATTTTATCACTAAAATAAAAGAAAATAAACTCCTAAATTGTAGCCACTACGCCGTCCACCCCTTCCCCCTTGAAGTGCCGAATTTTTGCCCTAAACACTTGGGCCTCAAGCGGCCACACATGGCCCAGTAACTCTCCGAAGTGACGCCACCTCTATGCATACATATAGCACCTCTAATTTTTGGGCCACAAGCCCAACTTGCTACCAACATAATTACTTAATTTATAAACTAACACTATTTATAAGAAATTTTAACCTAGGTTTTATGCCCGAGCCTGAGCCCACTACACACCTCAAAACCTTAATTACCAATTTAGCCATACAACATACCAAACGCACAGACCCACCCAATCAGGATATTACAGTTCTACCCCCTTAAAATAAATTTCGACCTCGAAATTTACCTGGTCAAAAGAGTTGAGGGTATTGCTGTCGCATGATATCCTCCAGTTCCCATGTCGCTTCTTCCGATCCATGGTTCTGCCTTAACACCTTTACCAAAGGAACTGATTTCCTACGTAAAACCTTAACAACCCGATCTAGGATCTGCACTGGTTCCTCCTCAAAAGACAAGTCTGGGCTCACCTCAATCTCCTCCACTGGCACCACATGAGACGAATCTGAGCGATAGCATCTAAGCATGGAAACATGAAACACATTGTGGATTTGACTCAACTCTGGTGGCAAGTCGAGCTGGTAAGCCACTGGTCCTACTCGCTTCAATACTTGATAAGGCCCAATAAACCTAGGGCTCAGCTTGCCTTTCCTACCGGACCTCAGAACCTTCTTCCACGGTGATACCTTCAAGAAGACCTTGTCACCTTCTGCAAACTCTATATCCTTCCATTTAAGGTCAGCATAAGACTTTTGCCTGTCTGAAGCTTCTTTCAACTGAGTTCTAATCACTTTCACCTTATCTTCTGTCTCAGCAACCAACTCCGGACCCAATAACTACCGCTCTCCTAACTTCGTCCAACACGTAGGGGTACTACACTTCCGACCATATAACGCTTCGTATGGTGCCATCTTAATACTCGACTGATAACTATTGTTGTATGCGAACTCCGCCAACAGTAAAAATTCTTCCCAACTGCCTCTGAAATCCAAGACACAACCCCTTAGCATATCTTCCAAGACTTGAATCACCCTCTCCGACTGTCCATCTGACTGGGGATGGAACGCCGTACTGAAATCCAACCTTGTACCCAATGCCTGATGCAAAGCCTTCCAGAAACTTGACGTAAATCTAGGGTCTCTGTCTGAAATAATCGACACTGGCACCCCATGCAACCTTACAATCTCCGCTATATATAGTCTCGCTAGCTTCTGAAGAGAGAAATCCATACGTACAGGTATGAAATGAGCAGATTTCGTTAGACAATCCACAATCACCCAAACCGAATACTTTTTAGCGGGTTTGAGGGATAACCCACTCACAAAATCCATTGTGATCCTTTCCCACTTCCACTGTGGAATCTTAATCGGCTGTAACAACCCTAACGATAACTGATGTTCAACCTTGACTTGCTGACATGTCAGACACTTACCCACAAATTCCGTTACCTCACGCTTTAGACCCGACCACCAAAACTGCTCCCGTAAATCCTGATACATCTTACTACCTCCTGAATGCATAGCATATGGACTGCTATGTGCCTCTTGCAAAATCTTCTGCCTTAACTCCACATCCTTAGGCATACACACTTTCCCCTAAAATCATAATACCCCATCGCTGCTCAAACTATACCCCTCCAATCCACCATTCTGCACTTGCAAGCATGGAGCACTTAAGACTTCATCTACCAGCTGTTTCTCCTTAACCTGATCTACCCATGATGGCTTCACTTGCAATTCTGCTACCAGGCTTCTGTCATCATACAGACTAAAATGAGCGAACATCGCCCCCAAATCCGCCACTACTTTCCGACTTAGCGCATCTGCCACCACGTTTGCCTTCCCCGGTGATATTCAATCGAACAGTCGTAATCCTTTAATAATTCCACCCACCTTCGTTGCCCCAAATTCAGCTCCTTCTGAGTCAACAGATACTTCAAGCTCTTATGGTCTGTGTAGATCACTGACTTCTCCCCGTACAAATAATGCCTCCACACCTTCAAAGCGAAGACCACTGCAGCCAACTCCAGATAATGCGTCGGATAGTTAACTTCATGCGGTCTCAACTGCCGAGAAGCATAAGCAACAACCTTTCCCTCCCGCATCAATACACAACCTAACCCCGTATGGGAAGCGTCACAATACACCACAAAATCTTTCTCTGCCACCAGCTGAATTAAGACCAGAGCCTTAGTCAAAACCCTCTTTAACTTCTCAAAACCCTTCTGCTGCTTATCCGTCCATACAAAAGGTACCTCCTTCCTCAACAACTTTGTCAAAGGTGCCGCTATCGAAGAAAACCTTTCCACAAATCTCCTATAGTAGCCTGCTAACCCCAAGAAACTGCGAATCTCCGCCACCGGCTTTGGTGGTTTCCAGTCCAATACTGCCTCAATCTTCCGAGGATCCTCTCTTATCTATTCGCAGATACCACATGACCTAGAAAAGTAACTTCCTTCAACCAAAACTCACACTTACTAAACTTGGCGTATAATTACTTTTCCCTTAAAATCTGCAACACTACCGCCAAATGCGCATCGTGTTCCTCTTCCGACCTTGAGTACACTAGAATATCATCTATAAATACTACGATGAACCGATCCAAGTACGGCTAAAACACCCGGTTCATCATATCCATAAACGCTATCGGTGCGTTCGTCAACCTGAACTGTATTACTAGAAATTCATAGTGCTCGTATCGAGTACGAAACGCCGTCTTATGGATATCCGCCTCCTTTACCTTAAATTGGTGATACCCCGACCTCAAATCTATCTTGGAAAAGACCGATGCTCCCTTAAGCTGGTCGAACAGATCATCTATCCTAGGCAACGGATACTTGTTCTTAATTGTCAATTTATTCAACTGATGGTAGTCTATGCACATTCGCATCGACCCATCCTTTTTCTTAACAAAGAGCACTGGCGCTCCCCAAGGTGATACACTTGGTCGAATGAAACCCCGATCCAATAACTCCTGAATTTGTGCTTTCCGCTCCACCAATTCCTTTGGCGCCATCCTATACAGAGCAATAGACACTGGCGCTGTTCCCGGTAGAAGGTCAATACCGAACTCCACCTCCCAATCCGGTGGCAAACCCGAAAGCTCTTCCGGAAAGACATCGACAAAGTCTTACACCGTTTGAACATTCTCCACACCTGATTCTTCAACTTCTAAGGCACAAACATAGACCACAACTACATCACATCCTTTCCTTACCATCTTCTCCGCCTTTAGCGCGGGCACCACATTAGATAGGTAATTCCTTCTCTCTCCTATCATCACCACCTCTTCACCCTCGGCCAATTTTAGCACCATACGCTTAGCCGTACAGTCCAGTTCTGCCCAGTACTTAACCAACCAATCCATTCCTAAGATTAAATCAAACTCCCCGAAGGGTAGTTCCATCAAATCCCCTTGAAACACGACCCCTTGAAGTTCTAGAGGTACATCCCTATACAGTTTGTCTACTACCACAGAGTGTCCTAGAGGGCTAACTACTATCATCTTCCTAGCAGAAATCGCATAGGCTAAGTTCAGAGTTCCCTCTACGCTACTAGCTACATATGATTGTGTTGAACCAATGTCAATCAAAGCAGTATAAGGCAACCTAAAAATTAAAAACATATCGGTTATAATGTCTGGTGCGTTGCCCTCCTCTCGACGTTTAGCTGCATAGACCAACCCAGGCTGTCTAGCATCAGTACCTCCAGCACCTCGGCCAGGTGCTCATCGGCCTCGCCCGTTACCATTACCACCCCCAGCTGTACCTCGACCCCTCTGTGGTTGCTGACCATCCCTCCTGAATTGACCACGTTCTTGACCATCGGCTTGAGTCCTGGCTAACTTCTACGGACAATCCCTTACCCGGTGCTCTATCGACCCACACTCAAAGCATCCTCTATTACCAGCCCAACACTCTCCCGAATGAGACTTCCCACATCTAGCGCACTGAGGTGGCCACTGAGTGACAGCAGGCTTTGCGGCTCGATCCATCCAATCTAGCCCTTTTCTAAGTACTTCCACCAGACCCTGATGGCCTAAAACTCCTTTTATCCCTGCTTCTATCTTGATTCTGTTTCTCGGTTCGCTTCACCTCCTCAGCTATTTTGGCCTTTTCCACGAGAACAGCAAATTTCCTTTCTCGCTAAGGTGCAATCAACACCCGCAGCTCATCCCTTAGCCCGTCCTCAAACCTAACACAGCACTCATGTTCCGTAGCCACCACACTCCGAGCATACTGACTCAACCTCAAGAATTCCGCCTCGCACCCAGGTACCGACTTACTCCCCTGAACCAAATTCAGGAACGCCCTACGTTGCGCATCAGTATAACCAGCTCCCACATACTTCCTCTGATAGGCTACCTTAAAATAATCCCAAGTGATATCATCGGCCACTGCACCATCCCTGACCGTGAGCCACCACTAATATGACTCATCCCGGAGAAGAGACACTATCCCCTTCAATTTCTCCTCAGCCGAGAAGTCTAAGTCATCCATTATATGCTCTGTTGCCTCTAACCAGTACTCAGAAGTGTTGGGAGCTACACCGGACACCCCTCTAAACACCTCTGCTCCGTTAGCTCGGAGTCGCTCAGCCATCGATTTTTGAGCTCCTGTACCCGCGCCTACCCCCAGAACTCTCTAAAACTCGCAGATCGCACGGGATATTACATCATTACCACGATCGATCCTCGAAACTCGGCTTCCTCGGTACCGGATGATCCGCAAAGACTTTTCCAGATCCATGGCGGACCTGCGCTCGACAAGGTCATCCTACCCCTACCCCGGCCACGCGGCGGACGTCCATGACCTCGTGTACTCATTCTTCCCATTCGCGTTTATCTAGTTAAGAGTTTTATGTATTATTAATTCTGTTTACTGTTTATTCACGAGCAATTTTATGAAAAATAGTTTTAAAAGTGATTCTTTCGAAGTCGAATCTATCTATAGTTTCAGTTTCAGGCTTATCTTCTAGTTCTAAGTGCATTCATCACACAAACAACATCCACAGACCACATTCAATGTGTAGGGGTATTTTCGTTATCTTCACTACCCGGGGGTATTTTTGTAATTTTAACCTACATGGGTATTTTCAAAATTTTTCCAAAATAAAGTTTCGGGTGATTTTGCAAATTAAGGGTATTTTGGTAATTTCGTGAAGCAGGGGTATTTTGGTTATTTTGTAAATTAGGGGTAGTTTGGTAATTTACAAACCAGGGGTACTTTGGTCTTTTTCCAAATTCAGGGTAGTTTTCACAAATCAAGGGGTAATTTGATGATTTCAGAACTAGGGTTTTTATAAAACAGTGTGGCTGGTCCCTTTCGGGTTTTAATTATTGGATTTAGCCTGTGAACAAGTCCTCATAGTCAGAGTGAACAATCACTACGCATCAGGTAGGATTCGAGTGAAGAGGAGGTGAGTCTCTAGGACTGCTTAAATACCAAGGTCTTCCTGAATCCAATCCTAGACATGCGCATGGTTGTTGCCACACCCTAACTCGGCGACTTACTCACAGGTTTGTTTGATTCGGCTTAAGTCTTATGTAATTAAGAAGTTGCGTAAACTAACCCTATGGTCCACCAGTTCTACCATGCTCAACTACGTCTAAAGCCCCTAAAGCCCACACATAAACATTAAATCAAAGGTTAGGGTACTTACCTGGGTGGATCGGCGTCGGAGACTCAGGTGCCATGCTTTCCGAGATATTCATCTCCTTAAAAATCATTTTACACCCCTCAAAACATATTTTGGGCCTTAAACCTACAATCGAGCTTTTGAACCTCGCTCTGATACCAAAATATAACACTCCAAACCCGGTCTAACCACTACGACCGAGTCTGGCGTGCTACGGGAAAAAAAATGTTTGAAAATCGACTTGTCAATTTTGTTTAAGGAGAAAACTGTTGAATAATTTTAGAGAAAATGAATTTAAATCTTGTGGTGTTCAAAACGTGTTAAATCTTATTTTAGAAAAACTTAGTTGCTTAACTGTTACTCCTTACTTATTACTTAATTAGTGAACATATCAGAAAACACATTCTTATCGAGGTTTTAAAAACAACCAATTCGTATTTACCAAGAATGCTTATCGAAAGTTATAAAATAAAACAACCAAATAAAGCATCACAAAAATAAAAGTTAGGCGGCCTTATTACAATGATGAAAACCCAAAATTTAAATAAAACAGCCAAGTCCAAATAGAAAACTTTGATACAAAACAAATGCTGAGCATGGCCACCTCGAATTCACTCCGGCTCCATATCCACGATCTAAGTCTGATCTGCAAAATGTAAAGAAAGGGATGAGTCACCGAGACTCAGTGTATAAATCCCTATCCCAAGAGAAGTTATGATCTTACACAAATTCATTTACAAATATGCATGTCATGCAACCCCTCAACCTACGTATCCATGCGTGTCTCCCAAATCTACCCTTGTGGCACCAAGCCACTGGTGGTACCAAACCACTGGAAACCCGAGTTACAAAATTAATATATGTGGTACCAAACCACTAGTGGTCCCAAACCACTGAGACTTAGTCACAAATTTTATAATATGTGGGGCCAACCCACTGTTGTGATGCCAAATCACTTGGTGACACCGATAGATCATCTTTGCCCTCTCTCTCATCACCCATAACACGAGTTATGCTAACAATATCAGTATGATCATGCTTAACATACATAATTATGTATACAGAATATCATGCTCTCATAGATTACAATGAACGCGAGAAACATAACAACTTACCCGGCATCCTCGCCTTTTACCCACAAGGGTAATTTGGTAACCATTGCCGTCATTCCGTCTTTTAACAACACATAACATTTAACATAATAAGTAAAGAAAGTGTGTAAGAGTTACACACCTGGTTCTCGTACTAACGCTTTTACTGTTTCTACGCTACTATCACTCGAGACTACGACTATCGGCCTACGATTTACTTCCGATGTTGGCCCGCACCCAGATGGCCAATCTCGCACTCCTAACACAGACCGTTTCTTGTATTTTGGCGTTGGGTTTACAGATCCAACCTCTACTGCTTGACTGTTAATAGTGTCCATAACAACTCCTTGGTCACTAAACCAATAAAACGATGAGATCCAAATAACTAAATAATTATAACACTTAAAACGAACCCTTACCTAAATTGTCGAATCCCGAAAGTCTTTAAGAAAGCTTCACCACCCTACCTACATTCGGCCAACACCCATATATTAAACCAACCCCTTAATCGCAACCCATTAAACACCTTATGATATTCGGCCAAAAGAATAATAAACAAGAAAGGCCATTCTGCCGAACCTACACCAACCCACCTTCGGCTTTTCCATAACTCGGCACTTCAGATCTCAACAAGACAGGATTCGGCTTCTAGGAACAGAGAGGGGAAATCGACAGGCCTTAGAACAAATGGTTTGGGTTAGCAACTTAATGAAAAAGAAAGAGAGAAACCGCAGGGGAAAAACCTTGAAAACTTACCAAACTTAAAATGGAGTACTCGGCTTATGGTGCACCTTTGGGACAAATCCACCCTTGTAGATTCGGCTATAGGAAGAAGATGATATGCACAAGGAGTATTCGGCTTTTAGAGAGTTTTCGAGGAGAGAAGAAACAACTAGGGAGTTTCGATTTTCACAAAAGAAGAAGAAAAAGAGAGAAGCCTAAAGGGGTTTAGCTATGGGAGGAAAAAGAGAAAAAAGGAGAAAAACTTAGGTGATTTTCGACAAAAGAGAGATTGAGAGAATAACAAAGTTTCAAGAAGTAGAAATCCACCCAAAATGCCGAAAATACTATCACCTTAGCATTAAATTTCGGCACACACACAAACACACACAGAGTTGGAGTTTTGGCCAACTCTCTCCCTCCTGATAGTCTTTATCTCACCTGATAACCCAATCACTATCTTACCTTTAGAAGAGCCCACCTTAAAACCAACTCTTCCCTCATAATTATCAACATTTTATCACTAAAATAAAAGAAAATAAACACCTAAATTGTAGCCACTACGCCGTCCACTCCTTCCCCCTTGAAGTGCCAAATTTTTGCCCCAAACACTTAGGCCTCAAGCGGCCACACATGGCCCAGTAACTCTCCTAAGTGACGCCAACTCCATGCATACATATAGCACCTCTAATTTTTGGGCCACAAGCCTAACTTGCTACCAACATAATTACTTAACTTAATTTATAAACTAACACTATTTATAAGAAATTTTAACCCAGGTTTTAAGCCTGAGCCTGAGCCTACTACACACCTCAAAACCTCAATTACCAATTTAGCCATACAACATACCAAACGCACAGACCCACCCAATCAGGATATTACATATATATTCAGTTCACTATACATGCTTAATACAGAAATCAGACAGATAGATCATTCAGTTAGGGGTCTAAGTATTGCTTACCGACCCTACGGTAGGTCCACAGTCGACTTGGGTGACCCGTGTAACCTTACAGAACATTTCAAAAATATGGGCTTACACGCCCATGTGGCCTGCCCGTATGGTCCCATACGCCTGTGTGACCTACATAGCCCAAATTGGCCTTGGCCGTGTGGATCACACGGCCTGGCCCAGAATCCCACGCGCCCATGTGGCCCACACGACCCAATTGGTCGAGCCTATGTGTCACACACGGCCTCGCAAGGCCGGGCTCGTCGATCACACGGCCGTGTGGTGACTTACAGTCTTTCACACGACCTACCACACGGGCGACCACACTCCCATGTGGCGTTGACAGTAAGGTTTTCGACTTTCTCTGAAACCTTGTTTTCTGCATTTTCGGGTACACACCTGGTACTGTTTTGTTGCAAAACACTCCCGAGCGCTCTAATACCTAAAATTGACAACACAAACCCGGAATTAAACACTTAGAATGACATTAAATCGAACCAAAAGTGATGGACAACCCACTTAAATCGACTAACATCTTACTTTAGGATGAGCAACGTTAATCCGCACTTTTAAAGCGTCGACTAGGAAACCCCAACACCTTGATTTTCTCCTAAACACAGGATACATCGCTTACTACCATAAACTAACATTGCTAGTCCCCAAATCACAAGAAGAATACCAAAAAGAGATCACTTACTAGATGAAAAAGAGTCTCGAACGCAAGAGCGATGATTAACTGCAAAAATTGCAGTGATAGGGAGAATCAAAAATAAAAAAAATATTAAAGGAAAGAGAAGGAAAATTGGCAGAAAGGGGAGAAGAAAACAACGTCAAAAATTTCGGGAAGGTGAGGGAGGAAACCAAAATTGCAGAAAGAAAAGAAATCAAAAGAGAAAATCTGATAACCCCCTATCCCAACTTCCATTCATTTTCTCCATCCAACTCCCCACTACTCAGCTTTTGAAACCAACTCAAACTATTCGTCACCAATTCTAGCAAAAAAAAATCTCCCATTTCCACCAATTCTAGCAAAAATAACCTCCCCTTGCCTAAACAAAGATTCAAACTCACAACCTCTCACCCAACAGTACTCCATCTAGCCACCAGACCAACAGGCCCATTTTATTAATTACTCACACACTTTAATTTATAAGCCTATTCGCCAGAGTTTGGGTTTTATTCATAAAAATACCAAAATTTAGCCAAGTTGAGACTTGAGCTTTGGAACTCCCACACACACCCAAAACCCATAACCACTGAAGCAGACACTCCTACATGTCAAAATTACAAACGCCGAAATTAAAGAAAAACGGGGCGTTGCAGTATGTTCAGAATAAACCTCGACAAATAATTATTCAAATTCAATTGTATTTGGACAATAATTAATCCAAATTCATTATCCACTTCAAAATTGTAGAATTTTAAAAGATTATATATAAAACAAAATTAAAAACAATATAAAATACATATATTACTTTAAAAACATTTGTATTTTTTGTTTTGAAAATATAAAATTATTAAAAATTCATAACAAACCTAGACAAATAGTTACGCATTTAAGATAAAAAAATTAAATCTCCTTTTTTTTTTAGTTTTTAAAAGATATTTTAATATTTTTATGACACATATCAATAATTTCTTGATTTTTGATAAAAATCTAATAATATTAGTCAGATAGGAATTAAAAACATCAACTTAAATTATAATTTCTAAGTTTAAATATGGGTTACATCCCATAGAGGTATAAATACCTAGTGTAAATTGTAAGGAATTTCGTATATATTAAACCTTAACAGAATGTTTGGTTTGATGGAATTGTTATTCCTTTCTTGCCCTATTCCACGCGCTACAGTGATTCAGAAGTTTGGTTCATCGTTTAGGTGATTCCACAGCTTTGCTATTACACCCATATTCCCTCAACTATTGTAATAGGTATTCAGGGGTGGGGGCTCTGAATTGCTATTCAACACCACACGCTGAATACATTTTCACATTTTGGGACCAAAATAGCCTGCTTTCTTCTCCACAATAATACAAATGTTTGACTCTAATTAGTATGTTAAGAAACAAATGACTATTTGAGGTCCTATTTAAGTTTTACTTTAGTACATAAATGAATAGGCATAAGTTTAGGCCTAGAGCATCATATTTTAACAAGTGTTACTTGCTATCACTATTACAATCAATATGATTGTGGACTAGAGACAAGAAAAAGGATTTAGAGTATTTGTGATTGAAAAGAATACACAAATGGTAAAAGAATGTTTTGTCTTGAAAGGCATTTTAGTTGCTTCTGCTAGTTTTCCATGCTAGTGTAAATCAATTGTAAAATAACTTTCTGCACAACCAATTTAGTCTTGTCTTCATTCCTTCAAATAATCCTTCACAGATTATCTTTTATTTAATGTTGTTCATAGTCTAGAGACTCCTTTTCTTCAACGTTGCATCTATATGTGGATGTTGCAGGGGTTTGAGTATTTCTATTGGGAAGCACATTGGTGCCAAAAAGTAACATTGTACCTGTTATCATGATATTTTAATGTTGTTCATGATATTTTAATGCCTTGTCTTTCAATTTGTTGGTTAATTTTGTGAAAGCATTTCATGCATGAATTTTGTTTACCAGAATACGAGCCTTCTCAGCATGCTTGAGGTTTAAGTGTGCCCCCCTGCTTGCATTGTACCTATTATCATCCTGTTCCAGTAGGAAAATATTAGTGGAACCAGTCAGATACAGGTAATAAGCTAAAGAAAGCCATTCTTTTATTTGATTATAATGAATATATATATGCTTCCTTTTATCATTTCTGATTTAGTTTGATTTTATTGTAACTTGTTACTTGTAAAACTAGCCTCTATAATTATTTGACTATATATATACCCCAAACCCCTTTTTTTAAGCATAATAGAAAGACCAAAATGATGCATTCAACAATAAGGAAAAACAAGGGATACCAACAATTACAACTTGCTTAAAAAAGGGTAAGCAAAGCTCAACAAATGGAAACAAGACAGCAAATAAACTTAATCTGCCAGTATCAAAGGAAGCTGCAAACCAATAAAAGCCAGAAAACCTAATAAAAGCTTTCTAATTTCTATGCATGTAAGCACATACTAAAAAGGAATTGGAAAAAAAAGGTACATACTGAAAAAGTTGACTGATGCTTTATTAACAAACATGAAAAAAATTATATTTATAAAAACAATCATTTGTACAATTAAAATTATAAATAGAGAAAGACGGTGAGAAATATACGAGAATAAAAACCTGTAACTAAACGCAACATTAAGTGGTTGACAAGTGTCTTATAAAAATATAGTAAAATATTAAAATATATATAATTTTAAAAAACACATGTCAATTTTTTAAGGCTGATGTAATTATTATATTTTACTACCAATACAATTATTATTTTTCTTAACAAATAATTAATCAATATTTAATTTAAATAAGAAAATAGTAGCTTAGGATTTTTTTTTTACAGACAAAGAAAGGTATTGGTGATCCAAGAATCAAACTCGGAATTGATGTCAACTAAAGATTTGGTAACTTTTTTTTTGTTATTTTACTCATAGTTTGTTCAATTGAAGGGCTTGTCAATTAAACTTTGACATTGTTGGCAAAGCTGAGACATTGAATTATTGAGGATCGTTTAAGTCTTACTATCTACAATTACGATATATGTATTTTTAAGTTTTATCTGATTAGAATCTAATTTTTCATATTTTTGTGCTTTGTATTGATATAATTATATTTTATAATTAATCTAATATATAAAAAGATTGAGGATAATAAAACAGCAAGGAGATGATGAGCTACTTTGCAATAAACCAATAATTTGATATGTCATCTATTTGATTTTAAAAATACAACTACTACATTATTATGCAATTTGATTCTCCTATTATGGTTCAAATTAAATTACGAAAAATAAGAACAAGTTAGGGTTAGAAATATATGTTATTTTTAATACTAATATGTAGTAGAAAAATGTAAAATTGGTTTTACCATAAGTTATTTTTTAAAAGACTATTTATTCACATTTACGTGTTTTAAAATTAAGTAATGATTTTAATGTAAGTTGATGAGGGGTGGTAAAGCATGATTGAAAGAATCTAATTATTAAACATGTTTAAGAACAAATGGTATCATATTTTAATTATTTCTGATTGGTCTACTTTGCATGGATTAGGAATGTTGTTTCTATATGTATATTATATACTTGTTCTTTTAATGAGATTCTGCCATCTTCGGCCTACCTTTCATAAGATTCAGTGATATACTTGTTCTTTTAATGAGATTCTGCCATCTTTGGCCTACCTTTCAAAAGATTCAGTGATCTGAGATTTTGGATGTGGATGTATTTCAAGATTAGATGTTCATTATTAATTTTTCTTTTAATGTTCAAGACATTATTATTTGCTAAGCCAAAGCTCGATTTTGTTGAATGAAATTTGATAAATATGTATTGTTCATTTTTCATGATAGTGTGCTGTTGCTTCCTCTTCTTCTTTGGTTTGCTTGATTGCTTCTTCCACTCACAGTTGAGTTTCTTGTATTCATTGAAACACTGTAAGTTATTTACAAATTAAATTCTTTGATTTTGTTTTACTGTTATAGAAATTAGTCTTGAAGAAATGTGACCCTTTTACTATGATTTGAAGATATGTAACACTTTAATATCTTGCAGTAATAGCTCGTCTGCCTTTAATTGTACAAAGTGAGAGGCGTAAAAGAATTGGTCTTGCTATTCCAATATGGTTGCAAATGTGTACAGTTGCGAGTTGGTTATTAGTTGCATTGGGTGCCATTCATAGCCTACATACTTATAGACCAATGATTAGTTCCTATATTTTAGATTTTTATGCAAAATGAGATTATGTGAAAAGACTTGTATATGCTAGTGACGAGACCTATATTGAACAAGTTAGGATGAATAGAATTACATTTTTTAAACTATGTGAGATGTTACAAACTTTAGGGGGATTAAAGTCGTCAAGGAACATGCTTGTTGATGAGCAAGTGGCAATGTTTTTACATATCATTTCTCATCACCTTAAAAATAGAGTTATCAAGCATCAATTTAATAGGTCCGGGAAAACCGTTAGCAGATTATTTCACAATGCTTTAAATGATGTCATGCGCTTACAAGATGTGTTATTTAAAAAGGCAAAGCCAATTACAGCTAATTCTACAGACCCAAGGTGGAAATGGTTCAAGGTATTGGAGTGAATACTATATATAACTCGTACATAATTTAGTCCATTTAGATTTAAATATAGTATCCTAACTCGAGGTTTTATACATGTGATGTAGAATTGCTTAGGTGCTTTAGATGGAACCCACATCAAGATTAGGGTTCTAACAGTTGATAAATCTAGATATCGAACGCGAAAAGGTGACAGAGCAATAAATATGTTAGGTCTTTGTACACTTGATATGTATTTTGTTTATGTTCTTCCTGGTTGGGAAGGTTCTATTACTAATGGACGAGTTCTTCGAGATGCCATTAGTAGGAGACATGGACTAAAAGTTCCTCATGATAAAGTGCAAAATTATAGGAATTTGAATTAATTTTTAAGATCATACTTTTTTGGAAAATTAACCATGACAAGTAGTTTCTTTTTATAGATTGTTATTATCTAGTTGATGCTGCATACACAATTTGTGAGGGATTTCTTGCGCCTTTTAGAGGACAAAGATATCATTTGAATGAGTGGCGCCAGGGTTACCAGCCAAGTACTCCGGAAAAATTTTTCAGTATGAAACATGCTTCAACGCGTAATGTTATTGAAAGATGTTTTGGGTTATTAAAACTTAAATGGAGAATACTTAGGAGTCCATCATTCTATCCTGTGAGGGTGCACAATAGAATCATTATTGCATGTTGTTTGCTCCATAATTTTATTCGAACCTAGAGTCTTGATCCTATTGAAGCGGAGTTGGAAGAAGGATTACCTAGTAATGTGATAGATGATAATGAACCAAATATCATAAATATTCATCCATAGGATGCATGGGCTACTTGGAGGATGGAACTAGCCAACCAAATGTTTGATGAATGGAAAACATCTAGAAATTAGTTAGGTTTAGGGTAAAAATAGTAAATGTTAAGTTGTTTATGTTATTTCATGTATCTAGTTTATGAAACTTTGGTGGTGTTCGAATTGTTTCTTTGTATTGTACTAGACTTGTTGAATGATAATTTATTTTCTTTTGATTCATCATGTGTTATAATTTTATAAAGTGTTGAACTTTTGATGCATAATATTGAACTTAATTTTAATTTGCGTTTTTTTCTTAAGATAATTATGTCAGGTTTTTCACAGTCAAGTGTTTCTTCCCAAAACTCTCAAGGAACCAAAAGGAAATGGGTTCTAGAAGAAGATGATGTGTTGGTTGCTTGTATGGTCGACTTGCACAATGTTGGAACCTTTAATGTAGATACAAGATTCAAAGCCGGTTATTTAAATGAGTTGGAAAAAATGTTAGAAATTTTTTTACCCCATGCCATGTTGAAGGCTAAACCTAATCTTGAATCGAGGATTAGGACATTGAAAAGGGATTGGTCAATCGTTTATGACATGCATAGTGGAAAAAATAATAGCGGCTTTGGTTGGGATGAGCATAGGCACTTGTTGTTGCTGAAGATGCGGTATGGAACTCATATATAAATGTAAGAATTATTTCAAGTCTTTATTATCTTAAATTGACCAAACTTATATCTAATATGAATTCATCATTTTTATAGAGTCATAAAGAAGCAGCTCAATTCAAAAATTGGAGTTTCCTTTATTATGACCAACTTACTGCCATCTACGCAAAAGATCGAGCCACTGGGAAAGATGCTCAAACAGCCACTAATATTATTGAAGAAATAGATGTTGAAGATGTGGCTACTACAAATACTCATGAAGAAAGAAATGATTTTCATGGATGCGAAGCTGATGTTTCTTTGGATGACATGGATCTTTCAGCTACACAACCGCAACTAGGTAGAAACCAAGGTGATTCCACATTTTCAAAGAAGGAAAAAAAAGATTTCTGATGCAAGTGATTCTTCTACTTCATTTAATGATGCTGCCACTCTATTGGCGAAAAATATACGGACCGTTGGCCTTGAAATCAGTAAAAGTATTACCTTCGAAGTGCTAATTCAACAAAAGTCAGAAATGGCCATTCAAAAAAGGGCTCTGAAATTATATCCAACATTATGTGAAGTAGAAGGTTTAACTGAGAATGAGCATTATCGAGCATTGAGCAAAATTCCAGACCATCCAACGCAAATGCTCATTTTCTTTAATTTACCTTCTACTGTGCGATTGGAATGGGTCAGAAGATTTCTTGCTGACCATTAAAAATCATGGTTGTGTTGATGGTATTTTGGTAACTTTTTGTGTTTGTAATATTTGGATGGTATAATGATATGATAGAATGTCATTACAATGTTGTAACTTTTTGATGTCGTAAAATTTTAAAACATATGGATTATGACATATAAACTAATGAAATCATGTAACTTTTTGTTAATATATTAATATTATGCTTGGATGTGAAATATAATTCTCAAGTTATTTATTACTTCTAATATTTTGTTTTTTTTTTATTGTAGAATAATTAAATTATTTGTTTCATTAATGATATTTTTACACATTAAATATGTATTGTAGTTTAAAAATAATAAAGTAGACTATATATTTTTTTATAGTATTATATATTTTGATTTTTTTTTAAATTCATATAATAATAATTTTATTAAATTATATTTAATAATAATTATGTTAAAATATGGTTAAATTATTTATTATTTTTATTAAATTATTTTCAATAATAATTTTATTAAAATTTAATAACAATAACAATAATCATCTGCCTAAAAAAATAATTTCTGCTAAGGGTATTCTGGTCATTTTAGTTTTTTTTTCCTTATGCTATTACAACATCATTCTATTCAACTAAACACAAGAATACTATTACAGTTTTATTCCATTTCATTCAACCAAACAGCTGAATTACTGATTACAACTCTATTCCATTACAGCTCTATTCAATTGTAGTCCTATTTTATTAAAGTGAACCAAACATACTCTAATTTTTTTTATTTCATTGTATCATATTTTAAATTATCTTTCTTGGTAAAGTCAAGGAGGAAAGAAAGATCCGAATCCCGAGTAATGTTGATGACAAAACATTAATTGAGATCACTGTTTGTTCGTCCAAATTAGTAAAGTCTCCATTGCACAGTGGCTTCTGCAGCCTGTTGAAAAGTCTCACCCTCTTAAATGCTCAACTATAAATTATATTGTCAATTTTTATTAGCAAGTAGCCTTAGCAACTTTCAACGCATTGGTAAATGGGTTTAGAATGACTGAAATATAAAGTTTTGAAATGTGATAGAAGCAGTGCATTCATTGGTTAAATTGATCAAAGAAAGGGCTCATGAGATTGAGACTGAAACACCATTTGTTGGGCAATGCAATGCTTGCCACTCTTAGAAACGAGGTGAAGGACTGGTGTTGATTGCTGGCAGACTCAAAGAAGGAAAGAAGATTCAGCGATCGATGCCGACTTCAAAAGCAAATACTAGATGTTATAGAATTTCAGCTATTTCACTAAATATCTATTTTTACAAATTTTTTTCTCCTAAGAAAAAACTTAGCACATAAAATAATAAATAAATACGAATCGTAAAGTTAAAAATATTAATTTATAATATTTTGCTTATAATTATGTCAGTACAAAATAATTTTCTATGCTTCAAAGTCAAATTTTTTAATTTATTTTATACTTCTTCTGTGTAGTATAATAATTTCAACATTAAAGAAATTACAGATTCAAGTGGGTTTAAATAATTTTTTTCGATTAAGGGTTTGAAAGTTTATATAAAAAACAAAAATAATTGAGAAAAAAAGGAAAATATTGAATTTTTTTTTTTAAATATAAAGAGAGGAAGGTGGAGGTTGAAGTATACGATGGCCCATTATGGAAGAGAATTTATTTCGAACAGAATTGTTCATGGAATTCACGATGGAGATGTGAAAAGAAACAAATATTGCGCGATAAATGATGTTGAAAATGAAAGACTTTTAGGGATGGATTCAGATGTATCTATTTTTGTTTGAATTATTTTAAGTTTATAAAATTTTGGATTTTGGATTTTTTTATTTGATTATTTTATATTAATTTTATTTTGGATATAAATATTTTTAGATTTTTACCCGATTTAATTTCGGATTCGTTTATAGATAAATTCAAAAAACTTTAGAATTTATATTTATTTAATTCCACCGTATTGAATAATTTTGGTTTTACAAATTAACAAAAATACTAGAATTTAAATTGTAAATAAATATAAAATTTTCAAAGAATTTTTTTTATATGGAATATTGATATATTCTAATTGAGTATAAAGGTGCTCATAAACTGAGTCGAGCTTAAGCATGATATTAATCTATTTTATGATTTTCGAAATCCCACCCAACCTGAAATATGAGTCTAAAATTTTGCTCAAACTCGTCCATATTTATAAATTGTTAACCTAAATTCATTTTAGACCCACTCATATTATTATTTTTAATTTTGAAAATATATTTATATTATATTATTTTAATACTTAATAATTTTATATATTTTTATTTATTAAGGTTTTATATATAGCTATCTTAACAGTTTTTAATGTTTAAATAATAGTAGTATTATATATTTCTATAGATTTAATTTTTATGTGTTATACATTACATAATATATAAATATAATATAACATAATATATTACAAACTTAAAAAATGGGTCGGTTCAAGCTCGAGCCTTGAATGTTCAAGTCAGACCTAATTTTTTTGTCCAATTTTATTTTTTGGATTTAATATTTTCGCTCAAACCCTCTAGAATTTTAAACTGGCCTTCAGACCTAGACAAATAATCCGACTAATGAATAGAAATAATTGAGTGCTATTGATTGTTTTTAGTATAACCACAATTAACCCTCACTAGTTAAGGGCTTTAATTTTTCTAATATACTTTTCATTTTTTAAATTTTTTATAGTGGTCGACTAAGTTTTAATTTGGTTATTTGATTTTTTTTTAATTATATGATAAATACTTAGTTTGTTCTTAATTATGCATGCTTAATCCAAATATGATGTGCTTAGGTGGAGGAGGAATAGACCTTGCTTAAGAGTAGATCTAACATAATTAAGCGGAGTTGATCGAACGCCTAGAGATAGGGTTACGAGATTTTGCCAGATTAGGGTGAAACCTAATATGGGAATCCAGAGATCGATTTACTGCTATTCTAAGGGGTTATTATAAGAGAACGAGAGTTCCACTCATTAACCTAGGGTTAGACGTTATTCACCTCGAGAGAGGGTTTAATATACGTTAGGGTGTCCTACGGATCAAGCTAAGTAAATAAATCATATGATTTAGGGTTAGATAACAAGTGAAGTCTAGGTGGATTCTTCTTGAGGGTATCGTCGTGATCAATTGAGTTTTTCTTCAAGTTATTTCCCAATTCGTTCTTTTCATCTTTGTCCTTAGCTTAGTCGTCATTAATTTAGATTAAAACAACTTCACTTTATTTTTTAAAGGTTAAATAATAAAAAGAAAATTAATATTAATACTTTTAGTTCCTTTGGGTTCGACAATCCGGTCTTGCCTAAGCTATACTACTGTTCGATAGGTACACTTGCCTTTAATCGTTGTCAGAGTTAGTTTCCAGGTTCGATCATTCTTTTATAAATTTTAAAGCTCTGATTTCAGCGATCAAGTTTTTGGCGCCGTTGCCGGGGAACTAAAATATTAAGAAAACTCTATTTTTATTACTTTAGCCATTATTTTTATTTTCAGCAATTTATTTTTGTTTAAATTTTAATTTTGCTAATTTTTCTTTCTCTCTTTTCTTATCAGGTACCTCTAGTTTATGACTAGAAGGAACCCGAGAGGACCTTTAGTATACGACAGTAATATTGAAGCAACCGCTCGTAGGAATGGCCGAGAAATTAGGCGAGCCCTAAATTACACAGAGGAAAATCAAGAAGGCAGGTCCAATCCTACTGAAGGGATGGATGAGACTATTCTACAAACCCCATGATGTGGGAGAACGCAACGCTCCACGTACTATGTTTGATTATGCTAAACCACATTTAACAGGAGCAGAATCAAGTACTGTTAGGCCTGCTATAGCTGTTAACAATTTTGAATTGAAGTCTAACACAATACAAATGATTCAACAGTTTGTTCAATTTGATGGTTTGCAGGACGAAGATCCAAATACTCATATAGCTAACTTTTTAGAGTTCTGTGATACATTCAAAATAAATGGTGTTTCTGACGATGCCATACGTCTTCGGTTATTTCCCTTTTCATTAAGGAATAAAGCCAAACAGTGGTTAAACTCGTTACCACGAGGGTCAATCACTACATGGGAATAAATGACCGAAAATTTTTTATTAAAATATTTTTCACCGGCCAAGACGGCCAAATTACAGAATGATATCTCTTCTTTTGTGCAAATGGATTTAGAGACATTATACAACGCATGGGAGAGATACAAGGATCTCTTGAGAAGGTGTCCACACCATGGTTTACCCCTATGGCTCCAAGTCCAGACATTCTATAACGGTGTAAACCCCTCAACGAGGCAACTAATCGACTCAGCCGCCAGTGAAACCCTGAACAACAAAACTCCTGAAGCAGCATACGAGTTCATTGAAGAGATGTCACTAAATAGTTATTAGTGGCAAGTTACAAGGACGAAACAGACAAAATCAGCAGGAGCTTTCAACATAGACACAGTGACCATGCTATCAACACAGATGGAGATAATGAATAAAAAGCTTGATAATTTGTGTTCTTCGCAGGTACATCCAGTAATGCAGTGCGACACAAGTGGAACTGTGGCGAACCCTGAGTACCCACCCTACCAATCTGAAGGCAGAGCGAATGCATTTAACTACATAGGTAACAATTTCGATCTCTAATAATAACCCTTATAGTAATACTTACAATCCAGGTTGGAGGAACCACCCAAATTTTTCATGGGAAGGCCAAGGAAATCAAGGAAATCAAAGGCAACAACCTCCTCAGAACTTCTAAAATCAGCCTTATCCACAAGAGAAGAAACCAACCCTCGAGGAGATGCTGACAAAGTTCTCGGCAGACACAGAAAAACGTTTCCAAGAAACTGAGAGAACAATTAAAAGCAATGAGAGCCGAATCGGAGAAATTACTAAGTCAGTCAAAGAAGTCACTAATGCAGTTGAACAACTCGCAAAGCTGATGTCAGAACGACCGCAAGGACGTCTACCAAGTAACGCCGAGATTAACCCTAAGGAACATATTCAAGCCGTAACAGCTCAGGAAAATGGAGAGGTAGACGAACCCATCCCACAACAAGAAACCAGGGAAGAAGAAGGTAAAATCGAGGTAACGCAAGAAAAGCCAAAACCGGTAATCAGAGAATACCAACCTCGCATTCCTTATCCCGAAGTATTAAAAAGAGACAATTCAGAAGAACAGTTCAGTAAGTTTCTTAAACTTTTAAAGAAATTACATATTAACTTACCTCTTCTTGAAGCTCTCTTTCAGATGCCAGACTTGAGGAAATTTTTAAGACAGCTCTTGACAAACAAACCCAAATTAGACGAAGAGCCACACGTGGAACTCAACGCAAAATGCCCAGCAATTCTACAAAATAGACTACCGCAGAAGCAAAAAGATCTAGGGAGTTTTACAATTCCATGTTTAATTGGTAGTTTAACTATTGATAATATGTTAGCTGATTTAGGGGCAAGTATAAATGTCATGCCTTATACATTGTTTAAACGACTAGGTCTAGGGAAACCCAAACAAACTAGGATGAGTATTTAATTATCCGATAAAACTGTTAGAATTCCTAGGGGTATTATCGAAGATGTTCTTGTCAAAATCGATAAATTCGTTTTCCCAATAGACTTTGTTGCCTTAGACATGGATGAGGACAATTCGATCCCTTTAATTTTAGGAAGACCTTTTCTAGCAACTGCCAAGACTAAAATTGATGTTGCCATAGGAGAACTCATACTTTGTGCAGGTAATGAGGCAGTCACTATTCAAGCTCTCGATTCAACCAAGACATCGAATGGTCAAGGTGAGAAAGAAAAATCCATTGATAACCATTCGATTAACCCTTCTTTTCAGGAAGCACCAGAAAAGGGCACGATTAAACCTGATCTTGAATACATTGCCAACAAAGAAATAGCTCATGAGGAACAAAGGGTTCAACCCGATGAACTAGACGAGTGGAAAACGCACTTCAAGGAAAAAGTAGGGATACAAGAAACAGAGTCAAAACCACTCTACAAGATAGGCAAGTTCAAAAGCGAAGATCAGGTATTGTTAGACCCACGACTATCTCCTCTGGACCCTGACACAAACAAAGAAATCCTTTTTAAGGTAATCAATGTTCTTCAACACAAGACAGTTGAAGTAAGCAATTCTAATTTTGATGCTCTTAAAAGTAAATGCTACTCGACCTAAACCATACAACGAACATAAAACGGATAATATGAGGGAATATATTCAAACCTTTAAACCTCCCTGAATTTTTCAAACACGAGGAAACTCTAGCTTAAGACTATAAACAAGCGCTTCTCGGGAGGTAACCCGAGCACTAACCTTACTGATTTTTGCATTTATTTTTATTTTACATTATTTTTCCTTTTTCTTTTCTCTTTTAATCCAACAAGAAGTGCAGATTTCCAAGCCATACGGCCTGACACACGGCCGTGTCCGTGCCCGTGTAGACCACCAGAATCTTGGTACTTACATGGCAGGGGAAGTACAAACCAGACTAAACTAATTTCTGAGTCACGGATCCAACCACTCCCCCACGGGCACAGACAAAGTGGCACACCCGTGCCCTACAATCGTGTGAAGCTACTGACTTACCAAACACAGGTAGAACACGCCCGTGCCTTCAACCCGTGCCAATATGCCGACTTCTCAAAAACGAGTGTGGCGTACGGAAGAATGGGCATGGAGAGCCAACACGCATAGGCACACAGCCGTGCGAAGAGGCCGTGTGAATCGACACACCCTAGGGCCACAGGCGTGGGAACATGCCAAATTTGAACTTCTATTTAAACCCCACAGCCCTTCCCCTTCTCCCCATCTAATTTCATCTTACTTTCTCTTTTTCCCCTTTTTCCTCTCAGACTTTTCACTCAATTTACTAAAACTCTAGATCCTTGAGCCATCACACAACATGTCAAAGAAGCGTAAAAGGCCAAACTCCTTAAAGGAGGATGATTTACATGAGTTCATGCCGGCAGCTTCATCCAACCAACAGGCAAAGGGTCTTTGAGACCATTTAGTTTATATTTTTCATTTCTCTTTCCTTTCATTCTCCTTTTCTTTAACAATCTTATGCTTAATTTAGATTAACTTAATCTAGTTTCCTAGTGTCAGGTTCACCACGCTGCTTAGGAATCACGCTGACTACCACGATAACCACGCCACTTCCGCCACCGCCAGCACCTCCCCAACCTTAGAGGTCACACCCACCTCGCGAACCATCCAACAATAAGGACTCTTCGGTCCATTTATCCTTTATTTTCATTTCATTTACATTTTTGTTTCCTCTTTCTTTATCTTTCTTACCTTTAATTATATATTTAGTTTATTTTAAGTAGGTCTTAATAATTCCTGGCTACCTCTCAGAGCGCTACCCAATTTCTTTATCTAGCGCAGGTTCGTCATCCAGACCGACCATCACCACCATCAAAGACACTCCTCCGGGAAAACATCCAAAATTCAGGGAGTAATTCGTTCCCCTTCTCTTTTGATTTATCCCTTAAAATTCGTATCTATCTTTGTACATTGAGGACAATGTACATCTTAAGTGTGGGGGGTAAATAATTATTTTGTGAAAATGCCTAACTTTCTGCATTATTCTCAAACCCTAAGGATAAAAATGCCTAACTTTTTGCATGATTGTCAAATCCCTGATTTAGTCTCGTTTTTGAGCAAATTTGTCATATTACTAATTAGGATGAAATTTCTGATGATTTATGATTTTTGTTGATGTGTTTTTGAATAAGTCATAGTAATTGTGCATTGATAATTGAATTTAAAGAATACTAGAGAATCAAGCATGATAAGTCTAATTTTCAAAAAAAATTAAAATTTTTAGGTTGTTAACCTGAATTTGAATGTTATCTTGAAGTTTAAAATTTACGAGGATGACGTCAAAAACACTTATAATTTTTGTGAGATTTTGAGCCTTATAGAGCATACATTCTTTTTCATGCTCACTTTTATTGATTATGAGTGTGTCAACTATGAACTGTTATTCTAGAACTTGCCTTGATTATACATGTCAAGACCACCATTATGATTTGATATACCGAGATGATAAAGGCACCTAGGTTTTTACTCACTTACACCACTAAAAAGCCTACCCTCATAATTAACCCCTAGTGAACCCCGTTGATCCTAACAATCCTTTTCATTGACTCACCTACTAATAAACCTAAACCCTTTGTATTTGTTATCACCCTTCCTTTTAACTACCCCTTAATCGAGATATGATTTGATTAGTTACCTAAGTTTTTATTATGAGTTGAAGTTGTCTTTATTAGTTTGTTCTTAAAAAAAATCAAAGTATATTCAGTATTAGTATTATGAAGAGTGAGCTTATACAGTTAAAATCAAATTATCAAAAGAAAAAGCTCGTATCAGTAGGTTTATTATTATTTTCAGTTGATGTAATTATTGTCTCAGAAATTTTTAGGTAGGTGCTTGTCAATTCAATCTCGATTCTAACCTTCTAATTCAGCCTTTATCCACACCTTTAACCCTAGCCCCGTTACAACCCTAACAAAGACCTTTTGACCTGTTTATCATCTCATTTTACAGTGGTAGAGATTTGATTTTCAGGCAAGCCTATGGGATTAACTTTTCAGGTTCGACTTATGAGTGCTTTTTCCTGAACCTTAAAAACTTTTGAGTGATTTGAGTGAATCTTTCATGAGGATGTCAATCCTTGTAGATTTTGAATTAAAGGAAATTACTTAGATGAAGGGAACACCTATGTTTTCGTGCTACAAATGTATGGCTTATCTTGTTTGAATCTTTAGGACTCTTTGCATTGAATTATCCATGTATAAATTATCTATGAATTATGATAAGGCATTGTTGATAGGAATTGTCAATCATGGAAAGTTCGTTTTAATTGTAAGTTGAGAATTTTGCTTGAGGACAAGCAAAAGCTTAAGTGTGGGGGTATTTGATAAACCGTAATTATAACATATTTTAATCCCATATTTAGTATGCTTTTGGATGATTTATCCCTTAATTTATGTAAAAAGGTGCTTTTAATCCTTTCTTTTCATGTCTTATACCTAGGAAAGCACCTGAGGATGAAAAGAACATAAAACGGGCCTAAAATGGAGTAATTTGGCCTTATCACAGAATCGACACGGCCTGGCCCTAATCCCACACGGCCGTGCCTTACCGATCACCTAGAGCACAGCCTGACCCCCAACTTACACGGCCGTGCCCCAAAGTAGAAATCCGAGCACGGCTTGAAGTCGACCTACACGGGCGTGTGCCATGGTCGTGCCCCTGTCACTGGAATGAGCAATTTCAGAAGGAAAAGGATACTTAGGGAGAAAGAATCACATTCTAAAGAGCCTATATATATCCCCTAAGTGCCACCATTGAGGGGGGTCGAGCTAGGCCAATAAGCCAAGCCGAAAAGGTCAGAATTGTGGGAATCGCTCGAAGTTAGCCGATTGATCCATCCCAAGAAGCTGGAATTATACTCAAGACGGTGGAACTCTCCTTCAATTCCTTTAGAGAGTTTTAGGAATTTCTTATGTTTTGTTTTATTTTTTCTCTTGAGATGTTTTCTTTATTCATTATGAACTAAATCCCTCAGATACCTGAAGGGGATGAAACCTAGATGAATCTTGTTATTTGATTTTTTAAATTATATGATAAATACTTAGTTTGTTCTTAATTATGCATGCTTAATCCAAATATGATGTGCTTAGATGGAGGAGGAATAGACCCTGCTTAAGAGTAGATCTAGTATAATTAAGCGGAGTTGATCGAACGCCTAGAGATACGGTTACGAGATTTTGCCGGATTAGGGTGAAACCTAATATGGAAATCCATAGATCGATTTACTATTATTCTAGGGGGTTATTATAAGAGAACGAGAGTTCCACTAATTAACCTAGGGTTAGATGTTATTCGCCTCGAGAGAGGGTTTAATATACGTTAGGGAGTCCTACGGATCAAGCTAAGTAAATAAATCATATGATTCAGGGTTAGATAACAAGTGAAGTCTAGGTGGATTCTTCTTGAGGGTATCGTCGTGATCAATTGAGTTTTTCTTCAAGTTATTTCCCAATTCGTTCTTTTCGTCTTTGTCCTTAGCTTAGTCATCATTAATTTAGATTAAAACAACTTCACTTTATTTTTTAAAGGCTAAATAATAAAAACAAAGTTAATATTAATACTTTTAGTTCCTTTGGGTTCGACAATTCAGTTTTGCCTAAGCTATACTACTGTTCGATAGGTACACTTGCCTTTAATCGTTGTCAGAGTTAGTTTCCAGGTTCGATCATTCTTTTATAAATTTTAAAGCTCTGATTTCAGCGATTTGGTATAGACAAGAAAATTTTTAGCATCACTTCGGATAATGCTTCTTATAATGATGTTATGGTTTCTCGTCTTAAAAATTGTTTTCGTGTGAACCGAGCTATTTTGTGTGATAGTGTTTTTTTCAAGTTAGATGTTTTGCACATATATTGAATCTTATAGTTAAAGTTGGTTTGGAACTTGCTGATGATATTGTTGTTAAGATTCGAAATGGAATTAAGTACATAAAAAAAGTCGAGAATTCGTAGGAAAAGATTTTATGATGTGGTGACAAAAGTTTTCATTTTAATGTGACCAAAAAGTTGCGTCAAGATGTCTGTGTGTGATGAAATTCTACTTATTTGATGCTTGAATCTTCTCTTTACTATAAAGATGTGCTAGATTATTAGGGCCAACAGGATAAAGATTATCAAATATTTGCACTTTCTAGCGAGTGGAGAAATGTTGCTATTTTTTGCAAATTTTTGAAAGTCTTTTATGATGTGACTTGTGTTTTTTTTTTTTTGCTCTAATTATCCAATGGCTAATTTTTATTTTAGAGGGGTTTTGAAGGTTCACAAGGTCTTGCTTGATACAGTTAAAGGTCATTGCTCTTTTTTAACTCCAATGGTTAAGCAAATGCAAGAGAAATTTAATAAATATTGGGCTGAGTATTCGTTGATATTGTCATGTGCTGCAATTTTAGATCCTCGTTACAAGTTGAATTATGTGCAATATTGCTTTACTACAATCTATGGTATTCATGCTTCAGGTTTTGTTGAAACCATTCTTAGTAATCTTAGACTCTTGTTTGACGAGTATGTTAAATCCAAATTCACGTCTTCCTCTTTGGCTGGGAGTTCTAATGTTTCAGATAAAAATCCTGTTGGTTCTAGTTTGCATCAACATAGAGTTAATAGTTCTAATTTTGGGGGAGATTTTGATGAAAGTGATTATTATAAATGGTATTTAAATGAATCTAGCACTAAGAGTGAAAAGTCACAGTTGGACATTTATTTGGAAGAACTGGAGCTTAAGTTGAATAGTCAAATAGATGTTTTAGATTATTGGTGTAACACCCCAAACCCGGCCTAAAAGTTAGGCCCGAATTTGGCGTGTCACATGGAAGTGTTTTTCAAAAACCATATTTCTTGTTGTTAAAACTTGTTTGAGAGTTAAAGCCTCTTTGTTAAAACTCAAAACACTTAAGCAATTGTTATTCGCTTGAAAACGTAATTACTTTTTAAAACCTTATCTGTTGCAGAAGCATATTTAAAATAGACAATTTATGAAAAGGTGATGTTCAAAAATTGAGTTGCAGAAGCATTTTGAAAACGTTGCGGAAACGTAGTGTTTTGAAGACAGTTATCATTTTGGAAATCGTATTCCACTTTTAGCAGTTAGAGAATAGCATAAATAAATTTCACAAATAATAAGTTAAAAATAGAAAGGCCTTATTACAACCCAAATAAAAATAGTTAAAAATAAATAATCAAAACGGAAAGCATAAGCAGTGTACGGTCTTCTCTGAGTCCCTCGCAGCTCCGAACCGTCTAAGGCTGAGGATTACCTGCACAGTTAAAAATGGGGTAAGTTTACGAAAACTCGATGTGTAATCCCCTATTACGATAACAGTCTGGGCCCGAGCCCATATGATATTGATCTGGGCTTAAGCCCTATTTGGTAACAGTCTGGGCCTAAGCCCTATTCGGTAACAATGCAAATGAACATATAACCCAACCCATACCAACCAATCTCTCCATGTGGGGACCATGTCGACCCATCCAGCCAAACTCTCCAATAATGCAGCCTAGCTGCTAATAACGGTATACATGGCTGAGCCACTAAAATAAGAATATGTGGCGATGCCACTAGAACGGTAATTCCTCCACTCAGCAAACCCAACCCAATGCAATATGTAATGTATGCAGTGTATTACGATCATATATAGATATATAAAAATCACATAAATAACATTTAAACTACCACTAAGGGTATCACGGTCATTTAGACGGTTAAGCGTAAAACGGTCATTTCACCCTTTAAGGGCATCTCGATAATTTTACCCACCGAGGGTATTTCAGTAACTTTACCCATAGAGGGTATTTTAGTAATTTTGCAAACTGGGATATTTTGGTAATTTCGCAAAACCAGGGGTATTTCGATAATTCTGTAAACTAGAGGTATTTTGGTAATTTCGCAAATTAGGGGTATTTCGATAATTTTGCAATCTGAGGGTATTTCGATAATTTTTTAAATCGAGGGTTTTTCGCTCGTGTGGTCCATTTAGCCCAAATCTATCTACAGATATGAGATTCACATAGTCCAATACAATATCTACTACACATATGCCTACGGGCCCATTGTGCTCATTTGGCCCCACATGGCCCCTTTCGGCCCATCGTGGTCTAAACAACCTAAACCTTCAAGAACACTCATGATGGCCTCAACTACCGCGTCGAAGCTCCCACACGTGCGCTCACACGCTCGTGTGGCTATCATTGCCGTGTGACTGGCAATTCGGCATTTGCCGCTCTACAGCTAGAGTAGTGCGAAATACACACACAGAATAAATACCAAAAAAAAATTTACAGTCCAATATCTAAAGAACTACCGTATTTCTAACTTACTGTATTTAAATTTCTAAACAGACAAAAGTATTCAGAAAACTTACGGATTCGACGCTGAGGACTCGGTGTACCACACTTTAGAGAACGGTTAATACAACATTTCAAAACACCAAATCTTTTCAAGCTTTTTTTTTGAAACAACACTTTCAGAAATTAAATTTTGAAAAACCAATCCACGGTCGAATTTTATAATCGGGCTCTGATACCATTAAATGTAACACCCCAAACCCGACCTAGAAGTTAGGCCCAAATCTATAATGCCCAAATTCGGGTCGTTACAATTGGAGCAAAAGTTCATGATGAGTCACTTAACTAACTAAAATCACGACAAAGGCAAGCACACCTATCAAGTAGTAGTATAGTTATAGTGAGTCGGAAATATCGTATCCATGAGGACTAAAAGTACTAGTAATTACTATCTTTTATTATCTAGCCGATAAATTGAAGGAACTGTTTTTAATCTAAAATAATCTAAACTAACTATTAAGACGCAACAGAGAATTTAGTAAGAAAATATTCGAATGAACCAATGAGAGAGACAATACTCAGGAAAGAATCCACTTAGACTTCACTTATTATTCTGAATCTGAATTAAACGATTTATTCACTTGCCTTGATCCGTAGAAATCTCTAAATTATATTAATATCTCTTTTGAGAGTAAAAATAACTGACTCTAGGTTGATTGATTAAAATCTCTTTCTAATTAAAACGCCTATTGTCGCATTAACTAGATCTATGGATTCCCCTATTAGATTTCACTCTAATCTGGTAGATTTATGTCGTCCTATTTCTAGGATTGCATGCAACTCCACTAATTATGCCAGATCTACTCTTAAATAGGGATTTTTGCTCCATTGAAATAAGCACATCAATCATGAATTAATATCTTGAAAACATTAAAACATGGAATAAGTACACATAATTGAGATCAAGAAATCAAGTATTTATCATGTAAATCAGAAATTAAATAACAAGATCCATCATAGGTTTCAACCTCCCTAGGTATCTAAGGAATTTAGTTCATAATTTGGAAGGAAAACATCTCAAAATTAGGAAAACAATAGAACATAAAGAAACCCAAAAACTTCTAGAGAAATTGAATGGAGATCTTCAATCTTGAAGGAGATCCTGCTTCTGAGTTGAATCCTTTGACGTTCTTCGAGTAAATTCTTCGTTCTTCTCTGCGTCCTCCCTTTAGTCCTCTTCTAATATGTATTTATAAACTTTAAAATGCTCAAAAACCCTAAAAATTAAGTTTTTTCATGTAACAGGGAAGTAGGGTGCAAAATCGACACGGGCTGGCACATGGGCGTGTGGCTAGCCCGTGTGGAAATGCCTAGGTAGTGTGGATCCTAGAAACAGCTCTTTTTGCCCCTTTTTGGCTCGTTTTTCGCTCCTTTCACTCCCCTATGCTCACCTAAGTATAGAAATATGAATTTAAAGGATTAGGATCATTAAATTCACTAATTCGCATAATAAATCATCCAAAAACGCATCAAGAATAGGATTAAAAACATGTTTCTTCTATGGCTTATCAAATATCCCCACACTTAAGTGTTTGCTTGTCCTGAAGCAAAATCCTCAACTCACAATTAAAATTAAACTTTCTCAACTCATAATTCTCATCAATAATGTTTTGTCATAATTCACAAATAATCATACATTGATAATTCAACTAAAAGGGCATTAAAGATTCAAAAAATCTAAGTCGAGCATTTTTAAATCATGAAAACATAGGTATTTCCCCTTATCTAATTAATTTCCTTTAAGTCAAAATCGACAAGAATTGACATCCTCACTAAAGATTCACTCAAATCACTTCAAGTGTTTAAGGTTCAAAAATTAAGTACTCAACAGTCAAACATGAAAAGCCATTACCATAGGCTTGCATGAAAATCAAATCTCCACCACCATAAAATGAGATGATACACAAATCAAAGGGTCTTTATAAGGTTGTAATGTGGCTTAGGTTAAAGGTGTGGAGAAAAGCTGAAAAAGAATGTTAGAATCGAGATCGAATTGATAAATTATCAAAATAGAAAAATAACAAATGCTGAATTACAAATAATTACATCAATCGAAACTATTCAAGAATAACACGAGCTTCTTCTCAAAATATAAATAAAAAATAACTAAATAACTATATATGTATTTTTTTCTTTTTTTTATATGTAAATAATAAGAAATAATTCAGCAACTTAATCAAGAGACTTAATCAAGCAGTTAACCAAATCAAATCTCGATAAAAATGGAGTCAATAAAATGGGAAAAATTCTCAATGAACAAAAAATGAGTTATGGGTTATCATTAATGGGTAAATCAAGAAACGGTGTGTTAGGCTCGAAAGGGTTTACTAAGGGTTAATTATGTAGGTAGACTTTTCATGGAATAAGTGGGTTAAAACCTAAGTGCCTTTATCATCTCAGTATATCAACTCAAAGGTATGGTCCCAACATGCATAATCGAAGCAAGTTCTAGAATAACAAATCAAATTGACACACTCATAACCAATAATAAAATGAGCAAGAAAAGTGTATGCTCTAAAGGCTCAAAATCTCACAAAAAATTATGGTTTTTGAAATCTAACTTGTAAATTTAAAATTTTAAGATAATACATCAATTCAGTGAAACAACCTAAAATTTTTTAATTCTGAAAATAAACTTACCATGCTTGATCCTCTGATATCTTAAAGTTTAAAACAATCAATGCACAAATATTTATGAATTTAATCCAAAACACATCAATAAAAATCACAAATCGATAAAAATTCATTCTAATAGTAGTATGAAAAAATTACTTAAATACAAGATATAATTCAGGGATTTTCTAATAATTATATAGATAACCTCCCCATACTTAAGGTGCACATTGTCCTCAATATACAAACATATATAATCACAGTATAAACAAAATATCATAAGAGAGGAAGAAAACTAAAACTGCTCTGAATATTGGATGAAATCCTCAGAATAGTAAAAGGCGGAATTGTAGTCAAATCTAAATGTAACGCATGATTTCGAGCAAATTAATAAGAAAATAAACACAAATAATAAAAAAGATTAAGGTGTTATAACTTGATTAGAAAAAAAACATATATATTTCAAAAAATAATAATGAAAATAAGTTGAAGAAAATAAAAAAAATAAAGCAACTAAAACAAAATTAAAAAGAAAGATTAAAAAAAATAAAACAAAAAATAATAATAATAAACTCAATGATACCAATAAACTTAAAGGTAATTGTAATTGATCGTTGAAATCAGAGCTTTAAAATTTATAAAAGAATATGATCGAACCTGAAGACTAACTCTGACAACGATTAAAGGCAACTGTACCTATCGAACAGTAGTATAGCTTAAGCAAGACCGGATATCGAACCAAAGGAACCAAAAGTATTAATACTAACTTTCTTTTTATTATTTAGCCTTAAAAATAAAGTGAAGTTTGTTTTACTCTAACTTTAACGACGACTAAGCTAAGGACACTAAGACAAAAAGAACGAATTGGGAAATAACTTGAAGAAAAACTCAATTGATTACGACGATACCCTCAGGAAGAATTCACCTAGACTTCACTTGTTATCTAACCCTGAATCATATGATTTATTTACTTAGCTTGATCCGTAGGACTCCCTAACCTATATTAAACCCACTCTCAAAGCGAATAATGTCTAACCCTAGGTTAATTAGTGGAAGTCTCGTTCTCTTATAATAACCCCCTAGAATAGCAGTAAATCGATCTGTGGATTCCTATATTAGGTTTCACCCTAATCCAGCAAAATCTCGTAACCCTATCTCTAGGCATTCGATCAACTCCGCTTAATTACGCTAGATCTACTCTTAAGCAGGGTCTATTCCTCCTCCACCTAAGCACATCAGATTTGGATTAAGCATGCATAATTAAGAACAAACTAAGTAATTATCATAAAATTCAGAAATCAAATAACAAGATTCATCTAGGTTTCATCCCCTTCAGGTATCTGAGGGGTTCAGTTCATAACTAAGAAAGAAAATATCTCGAGAGAAAAGATAAAACAAAATATAAGAAATCTCTAAAACTCCCTGAAGGAATTTAAGGAGAAATCCGCCGTCTTGAGTAGAATTCCGGCTTTTTGAGATGGATCAACTGGCTAACTTCGAGCGATTCCCACAATTCTGACCTTTCCGGCCTGGCTCCTTGGCCTAGCTCGACTTCCCTTCAAAGGTGGCACTTAGGGGATATATATAGGCTCTTTGGAATGATATTCTTTCTCCCTAAGTATCCTTTTCCGACTGAAATTGCTCATTCCAGCAACAGAGGCATAGCCATGGCACATCCTCGTGTGGCTCGACTTCAAGCCGTGTTCGGATTTCTTAATGAGGCATGGCCTTGTAAATCGGGGGAGAAGCCGTGTTCTAGATGCTCAATAAAGCATGGTCGTGTGGTCTTTGGGCCAAGCCGTGTCGATTTCGTGATATGGCCCATTTACTCCGTTTTGGGCCCGTTTTACGTTCTTTTCATCCTCGGGTGCTTTCTTGGGTATAAGACATGAAAAGAAAAAATTAAGAACACCTTTTTACATAAATCGAGGCTCAAATCATCCAAAAGAATACTAAATGTGGGCTTAGAATATTTTACTTTTACGGTTTATCAGTAATTGTTAGGATCGACCCAATTAAGCAACAAGAAAAAAATAGAGGAATAAATTGAGAAATTAAACACACAAATTTAACGTGGAAAAACTTCTCCAAAGAGGATAAAAAACCACGGGTAAAGATAACTTTACTATAATAGCAAGAGAACGAAGTGTACAAAAGATGGAGATAAAAAAAAGCTAAACCTCAAAAACCCAAAAACAAAAAACCCTCAAAATGTAAACACAAAATTCTCTGAATGTGTTATGAGTTCTAATATCTAATGGGTGTATTTTCTAAGGTTGTAAAAGAGCCTATTTATAGGCTAAATTCATAGGACAAATAATAATAAAATAATCTAAACTAATCAGTATTTGATTGAAGCAAATAAACAGAGTTTAACTAGAAGGTTATTTCTCAAATTTTACTGAAATAAGAGTCATACTTAAAAAATCTCCACCTTGACTCATATTCCACAACGCCATCTTTGCCAAAGCCTACTACGAGCCTATCTTGAACCATGCAGAGAATTAACTGAGTCGAATCTATGCTTAGAAACTGGAAGACTTTTAGCCTTTCACTTGTATACTACCAAATCAAAACTAACTCGGGTTTGATTTTCAAGAACACAGTGCCCTAACTTTTAAAAACCTGCATCCAAAAGAGAACCTCTCTTCAACGAAATGGTCATACATTTTTCCCTCCTATGACCAAGTTGCCTTCGGTCCAAACGAGTTGACTTCGACTCTGTAACGGAAAAGGGACGTCCGGTTTCATCAGTCACTATAAAACCTTCCAGAATATAAAGACTACCAGTTCTTTTACCTTTTAACAAAATGAGAGCTCCACGAGATACTTTAATGCCTCTCGACTTGGTGTTGATTCTACATCCTTTCAAGTCTAAAATACTCAATGAGATGAAATTCTTTTGTAAATCAGGTACATACCTGACATCTGAGAGTGTCCTAATTGTCCCATCATGTATCCTAATTTTAACAGTACCAATACCAATTACCTTACTAGATGAAGCATTTCCCATGCGCACAACTCCACCTTCAATCGAACTGTATGTGGAGAATCATTCTCTATTGGGACACATGTGGAAAGAACATCCTGAATCTAGGATCCACTCGGACGTGAGCTTGGAGTTATCACTCGTTCACACTAACAAGAAATCATCACTGCTTTCATCGACCAAATTAGCACCAGCTACATCTTCCTTGTTACTCTTAGCAACTCTTTTATTTCGTAGTTTATAACAATCTACTTTGATGTGACCTAACTTTTTACAATAGCGACACCTTTTGTCTCGTTTTTTTATGCTACCAAAACAGAAGCTTTCTTATTTACCTTACTATCCAAACCAAACTCATTATCGAGTTTGTCTCTACTCAACAAATAACCCTTCACATCTTCGAACGAGAGTTTGTCTCTGCCATAAATTAGGATCTCCCTGAAAGACTTGTATGAAGGGGGTAAAGAGCACAATAATAGCATAGCCTGATCTTCATCGTCAATATGAACCTCAACATTCTTTAAATCATTTAAAAGAGTAATGAATTGACTGATGTGATCTCTAAGAAGCTCACATTCGTTCATGCGAAACGTAAATAGACGTTGTTTCAACACTAAACAATTAGCCAGAGACTTAGTCGCATAAAGAGTTTCTAACCTTTTCCACAAGGCGGATGAGGTTTTCTCCATCAATACCTCCTGCAATACAGTATTCGTGAGGCACAACTGGATTGCAGACAAGACCTTTTCATCAAGCTCTTCCCATTCTGTTTGATTTAGATTCTCATGCTTTTTTCCGGTAACAACCTTTTTCAAGCCGGTTTGAACTATAATTGCAATTATCCGAACTTGCCATAGATTGAAATTTGTCTCACCATTGAACCTCTCAATTTCAAACCTTTTTCTGTCATATCTGAATGGGCTGATCTATGAAAATTGAACTAACTCTAATGCCACTTGTTAGGATCGACCCAATTAAGCAACAAGAAAAAAATAGCGGAATAAATTGAGAAATTGAACACACAAATTTAACGTGGAAAAACCCCTCCAAAGAGGATAAAAACCCACGGGCAAAGATAATTTTACTATAATGGCAAGAGAACGAAGAGTACAAAAGATGGAGATAAAAAAAACTAAACCTCGAAAACCCAAAAACAAAGAACCCTCAAAACGTAAACACAAAATTCTCTAAATGTGTTATGAGTTCTAATATCTAATGTGTGTATTTTCTAATGTTGTAAAAGAGCCTATTTATAGGCTAAATTCATAGGTGAAATAATAATAAAATAATCTAAACTAATCAGTGCTTGATTGAAACAAATAAACAGAGTTTAACTAGAAGATTATTTCTCAAATTTGACTGAAATAAGAGTCATACTTAACAGTAATAATAATAGTAAAAAAACTAAAAAAATAGAAATAGTAAAATTAATAAATAAATAAATTTAAAATATAAGTATAAGAATAATAAAATAAAATAAAAAATTAGTAAAATAAATAAAATAAAATAAAAATGGGGTGATTAACCCAGTTTTCACATGGCCATAGACACGCCCGTGTGTTCAGGCCGTGTGGGTCACACGGCCATGTGCCAGACCATGTGTGTTTTCCTTCGTTTCTCCCACGCCTATGTGAGATCCCACACGCCCGTGTGGCCAGACCATGTGTCTTGCCTGTGTAACTCTCTGACTTTAAAAAAAATTAGCTCCAGGTTTCACATACGCCCGTGTGTTCAAATCGTGTGGGTCACACGGCCATGTCGCCAGAACATGTGTGTTTTCCTTCGTTTCTCCCACGCCTATGTGAGATCCCACATGCCCGTGTGGCCAGACCATGTGTCTTGCCTATGTGAGATCCCACACGCCCGTGTTTTTAGGTTGTGTAACTCTCTGTCGATTACCTCATTTCACACAAGGCCTACGACACACCCATGTGTCTAGGCTGTGTGCTCCACACACCCGTGTGTCTAGGCCGTGTGGGTCAAAAACACAACTTTTTTTTAAGATTTTGAAAATTAATTACTTTTAAAAAATATCATGAAATAAAGTTAAGAAAATTAGTAGTGTTAACACTCGAGTTGCCTCCCGAGAAGCACTTATTTAAATTTAAGCTCGACTTACCTCAAATTCACACGGTCATAGTGGTTCGCGGAGTTGAAACTCCTTTTTCTCGCTAGTAATTCTATTATCAAAATAAGGGTTGAGTCGAGTATTATTTACCTTAAAAGTGCCAAATTCAGAATGAGTTACCTCGACTGTACCGTATAGGAAGACATTCAGTATCGTAAAAGCAGTTGTTCCATTTGCATTAAGCTATGAAGTGGCAATTCGAGGATCTGTCTTATCTATCATTACCTGGTCCCCAACCTTAAATTGGTTTGTTCCATCCTTATGCTCGTCATGGTGCCGCTTTGCTTCTACATCGTGTATTCTCGGTTTCTCCTTGACATGTGTTCGCCATTCGTCTAGTTCATCGATCTGCAGCCTTCATTCTTCATGAGTTGTTCTGTTTTTGTTGCATAAGCTAGAACGTGGCTCTATCACGTTTTTCCGAGGTGTTTCCTGCAAAAAATTTGAGTCACAATGTTACTCATATTAACAGAACTCGTATAATCAATTTGATCACTAGATATCTTAGTAGAATCACGAGCTTAGAGTTTAATCATGTTATTACCTACACGAAGTATTAATTCACCTGTACCAACATCAATAATAGTTCTGCAGTTGCTAAAAAAGGCCGACCTAGAATCAAAGGTACGTCAGTATCCTCATCCATATCTAGAACAACAAAATCAACTGGGTATATGAATTTGTCAATTTTTACAAGTACGTCTTCAACAATACCCCTAGAAAATCTAATGGTTCTATCTGCTAATTGAATACTCATCCTAATTTGTTTGGGTTTCCCAAGACCTAATTGCTTAAACATTTTATAGGTCATGACATTAATACTAGCCCTTAAATCAGCCAAAGCATTATTAACATTTAAACTACCAATTAAACAGGGAATAATAAAACTCCCTGGATCTTTTAATTTGTTGGGTAGTTTATTCTGCAAGATAACTGAGCAAATTGCATTTAGCTCCACGTGTGACAAATCATCTAACTTCCGTTTGTTTGCCAAAAGCTCCTTTAAAAATTTTATTGGGCATCTGCGAAAGAGCTTCAATAAACGGTAAGTTAATATGCAACTTTTTCAAAAGTTTAAGAAATTTAACAAATTGTTCATTTGTGTGGTCTTTCTTTGTCGCATTTGGGTATGGCACACGAGGTTTATGCTCTTTACCTACTTGTTCTTGTTCATTGTGGCTCACCTCAACCTTACCTTAACTTACTATATTTTCTTGCCTTAATTCTGGTTCCGGTTCAACTAACCCTTCTTTATCTCGAACAGTAATCGCATGAAGCTGCTCTCTTGGGTTAGTTTCAGTGTTGCTAGGCAAGCTACCTTGTGGTCTTTCTAAAATTAGCTTAGCAAGCTGTCCTATCTGGTTTTCGAGCCCTTGAATCGACGCTTGTTGATTTTTAAGTGCGGTTTCAGTGTTTTAGAAATAGGTTTTTGACACCGAAATAAACTTCATCAGCATCTCCTTAAGGTTCGACTTTTTCTCTTGCTGATATGGTTGTTGTTGAAAGCCTGGAGGGGTTGTGGTCTCTAATTTCCTTGACCACTCCAAGAAAAATTGGGATGGTTCCTCCAGCCTCCATTATAAGTGTTACTATATGGATTATTCTGAGGTCTAGAGTTATTACCCATATAGTTGACTTGTTTGTTCTCTGTGCTAAGGTTGTAGGATAGACATTTTGGATTGTTCATCCCTCTTCCATTTGTATCGCACTGCATCATTGGATGTACTTGCGTAGAACCATATAAACCATCAATCTTTTTATTCAAAAGTTCTACCTGATTCGACAACATGGTGACCGCATCTACTTTAAAAACCCTGGCTGCTTTTATCGGCTTTGTTCTCATGACCTACCACTAACAATTATTCAATGACATCTCCTCTACAAATTCGTAAGCTGCTTCAGGTGTTTTATTATTTAGAGTCCCACCGGTAGCTGCATCAATTAATTGCCTAGTTGAGGGGTTCAAACTGTTGCAAAAGGTTTGAATTTGTAACTATAGAGGTAACCGATGATGATGGCACCTTCTCAATAAATCCTTATACCTCTCTCATGCATCATACAGGGTCTCTAAATCCATTTGCACGAAGGAAGAGATATCATTCCTCAGATTGGCTATCTTAGCCGGTGGAAAATACTTTAATAAAAACTTTTCAGTCATTTGCTCCCATGTAGTGATAAAACCTCGTGGTAGGGAGTTCAACCACTTTTTTTCCTTATTTTTTAATGAGAATGAAAACAACTGTAGCCGAATGGCATCATCAGAAATGCTATTTATCTTAAAAGTGTCGCAGAATTCTAAAAAGTTAGCCAAATAAGTATTTAGATCTTCATCTTGCAAACCATCGAACTGAACAAATTGTTGGATCATCTGAATAGTGTTCGGCTTCAGTTAGAAGTTATTCGCAGGAATTGCAGGTCTCCCAATACTCGATTCAACCCCAGTTAAATTGGGCTTGGCATAATCGTACAGAGTACGAGTAGCAGGATTTGCAGCAACCACTGGAGGTAGCGGATTATTCTGATTATCAACCATCTCCTCAGTAATAACAATAATGTCTTCTTACTCTTCCACTATATTTTGTCGACTATGCCTTACTTCTCTTCGATTTCTAAGAGCTGTGCTTTCAATTTCACTATCAAATACGAGAGGTCCTGACAGGTTTCTTCTAGTCATAAACTAAAAGAACCTGCCATAAGCAAATAAAAGAAAACTTAGAAAACAAAATTAAACTAAAAACAAAAATAAAATGCAATAAAAGTAAAAATGACTAAATTAATAAAAATCTAGTGTTCCTAATATTTTAGTCCCCGACAACGACGCCAAAAACTTGATGAGTCACTTAACTAACTAAAATCACGACAAAGGCAATCACACCTATCGAATAGCAGTATAGTTATGGTGAGTCGGGAATATCTATCCACGAGGACTAAAAGTACTAGTAATTACTATCTTTTATTATCTAGTCGATAAATTGAAGGAATTGTTTTTAATCTAAAATTATTTAAACTAACTATTAAGACGCAACAGAGAATTTAGTAAGAAAATATTCGAATGAACCAATGAGAGAGACAATACCCAAGAAAGAATCCACCTAGACTTCACTTATTATTTTGAATCTGAATTAAACGATTTATTCACTTGCCTTGATCCGTAGAAATTTTTAAATTATATTAATATCTCTTTTGAGACTAAAAATAACTGACTCTAGGTTGATTAATTGAAATCTCTTTCTAATTAAAACCCCTATTGTCGCATTAATTCGATCTATGGATTTCCCTATTAGATTTGACTCTAATCTGGTAGATTTATGTCGTCTTATTTCTAGGATTGCATGCAACTCCACTCAATTATGCCAGATCTACTCTTAAACAGGGATTTTTGCTCCATTGAAATAAGCACATCAATCATGAATTAATATCTTGAAAACATTAAAACATGGAATAAGTACACATAATTGAGATCAAGAAATCAAGTATTTATCATGTAATTCAGAAATTAAATAACAAGATCCATAATAGGTTTCATCTTCCCTAGGTATCTAGGGAATTTAGTTCATAATTTGGAAGGAAAACATCTCAAAATTAGGAAAACAACAAAACATAAAGAAACCCAAAAACTTCTAGAGAAATTGAATGGAGATCTTCAATCTTGAAGGAGATCTTATTTCTGAGTTGAATCCTTTGACGTTCTTCAAGTAAATTCTTCGTTTTTCTTTGTGTCTTCCTTTAGTCCTCTTCTAATATGTATTTATAAACTTTAGAATGTTTAAAAACCCTAAAAATTTGAGTTTTTCCGTGTAACAGGGAAGCAGGGTGCAAAATTGACACAGGCTGGCACATGGGCGTGTGGCCAGCCCGTGTGGAAATGCCCAGGTCGTGTGGATCCTGGAAACAACTCTTTTTGCCTGATTTTGGCTCGTTTTTCGCTCCTTTCACTCCCCTATACTCACCTAACTATAGAAACATGAATTTAAAGGATTAGGAGCATCAAATTCACTAATTCACATAATAAATCATCTAAAAACGCATCAAGAATGGGATTAAAAACATGTTACTTTTATGGCTTATCTGTTCAGTTTGATATAATGAGCTTTCATTATTGCCCCGTGATCTTTTGGCAATTTCAATATCAACTGTAACTTCCGAATCAGCTTTTAGCATGGGTAAGAAAGTTATCACACCTAAGAGGAGTTCACTTAAGCCAAAAACGGTTCAAGCCAAAAACTGTTCAAGCTGTTGTTTGCTTTGATGATTGGATGTGAGCTAAGGGATTTTCAACGGATAATTATTATTCTCGTTTTATTGCTGTAATTTTATAATATTTTTTTATCAATTTGATTATCTAATTATTTATTCTTATTTCATGTTAGAAATTGGTAGCAGGAATGATGATGACAATGAGGATGATATTTCTTCGATTGCTTTTTAGGTTACCTTCCTTTCTAATTGTTGACAATTTATAGTTTGTTATAATATTAAATATGTTGATTAGTTAATGTTTAGATATTTTGTTGGTTGATTATATTTTACAGGTTTTTGGTGTTGTTTTGGTGTTGTTGGTGATGTTTTTTGTGTTGTTTGGTGCTATTTTTTATGTTGTTTTGGTGCTACTTTTTGTGGTGTTTTATTTTTCTTTTGCAGCTATTTATTATGTTGCTCTGTTGTCGTTTTTAATATTATTTAGATATTGTAGAACTTTTGTTTTATTATTAATTTTGTAATTATTTTAGTTCTAACTTGTTTCAATTTTAATATAACCACCTTTTATTATATTTTCAATTTGTGTATTGTTTTAAGAATTGTTTTAGTATCATTTTTTATTTGTTTTTATGTTTTTAAATGTAGTTAATTTTTTATATTTTTAAAAAATTTGATTTAATAAAATAAGCTAAAAATTTTAATATGGACCGAGTCGGGTCGAGGTCGGGCTCGGGCTTAGCAATTATATTTTGGGCCGAGCTTGGAAAAATTTTTGGGCCCATATTTCGGGTCGGGTCAGGCCCGAGCCTAAACAAAATTCTATGCTCGGGCCCGACCCACGAACACCTTTATTCATCAGTATCAGTAGGCATGCTGATCATGCAACTGGTAATACAGTGGCAAGAGTAACAGTAACAATTTATCAAAAATATAGTGACAATAGACATATAACATTCTCATATCATGCATATACAGTAATAATTCAGTCACTCAGATCATGGATTCCAACGTTATTCATATTATCAAGGACTCGATTGAATGAAATAAAATACTAAAAATAGTTTGGGGACTATACAAAGACTAAAGTGGACAATTCAAAAAATTCTGGGCAAAACCGTAAAACAAGGGTCACATATTCCGGTGAGAAGCTATAAGCCGTGTGGAAGGGTTACACGATCATGTAACAGACTATAGCCGTGTGGCAAACATAAAAATTACCCTACAAGAGAGACATGATTGTGTGGTAGGCAGTGTGAGAGGTTCTTTGCCGTGTGAAAATCGAAAGTACCCAAACATAATAGAAGCACATGGTCGTGTGGTCCACACACCCGTGTGGGAGGCCGTGTAGCTTAAATCCTACACACGGTTTACTTCGATTCACATGTAAAAAACACACACCTTTAACCGAGAGTCTAATCGATGTTCCTCATGCTTGATTCTGATTTGATTCACTTAAATCAGGTTCTTCAAACAACATTTGCACATAAATTAATGGTTGATTTTAATATTTGTCAAGTTTATCAAAGAATTTCGCAAAAACAGTAAAAGATTGATTAGACTACATGAAATATTAGCTTTGGTTAATCAAATTATGAAAAAACAAAATCTAACCCTTTGAAACGAGGTGTACTTACCGATTATTGGCAAGAAAAGGAATGCTATTGACAACAAAAATAAACCCAATGGAAAGAACGATCGAATGGAGGATGTTTTAATCCGGAAAAACAAATTAATTAATAGAAAAAAAATGAAAATATGATGTAAATGAAGGAAATGAAAAGAAAAAGGAGAAGCAATAGGGAAATGAAGATAAAATTCTGATTGGAATTAAAAAAGGGGAAGTGAAAACCAATTAGGAAATAAATTGCTTAAATAGCCAGGGTTTGTAAACCCTAGGGGTCGCATGGGTAATTTACCGAAAATTTCGAATGAGAAATAAAAATGATGCATTTGGGGAAGGAGTGACTCAAACCTAAGATTATAAGGGAGTGAAGCCAACTCTTAACCATTAGGCCTGAAGCCTATTTCTTGTTAAGTACCAACTCCTAACCATATGCATTTTAGATATAGCTTTTACCTTAGGTTGTAGAAAATAAAAGGAAGAGAAATAGGAGGAAGGAATACGAACATAGGATTTCTTAGATGAATGCATTATCACTTAACCATTGAGCCTATAGCTCATTTCTTTTCTATCCATTACAACTAGCCCCCTATATTTTGGTGCATGACTAATATACCGACTATCAGCTCGATCATCTTTAGAGCATAAGCTTCCACTTATATCAAAGCACATGAGTTACATACACATGATCAGTGACTAACTCAGGATTTAGGTAAGTCACAACATGAACGTCACAAGTGAATTAATTCACAAACGGATTCAGAATTAATTCAACTTGAGTCCAGTCCAATGTATTATTCTTCCAATGAATACATCTTTGTCTCTACCCGTGGAGTCAATTGCTCTGATAGCCAAGACTAGCCATCTACTTAATTGGAATTGTAGACGACATAGTAATCCTTCTAAGCATTTGAATCAAATGCTCATTTTGATTCTTTTACGGGATTACAGACTCGTTTAAATTATCTACTGAAGTAAGTTGTCTTTCTCACAATGTAAACATTCTTACATGCCACTTATCATTAGTTTGAACTTAGATAATCAATGAGCTAATATTTACTTGTCACAATTTCACTATGTATGCAGAACATGAAAGACGAAAACACAAGATATAATAATGAAATGTGAAATTAACTTTATTTATTCATCGTTTAACTGTATAGAAAACAGTTACATGTTTACTACAACATGAGCACATTTTCCAATACCGTGAACCCAAATATTATGTGGTAGTTGCTAATTATGCAAATACAAAAATGTTTACTTGCACCAAGTTGTGAGATATGATATCATTTGAGAGAATGGAGTTAGACACAAGCACCAAAGATGACTCGAACTTCTTAATTTGAGACATTCAAAACTTCAAAATGTGATTGAGAGGATATTTATTGTCATAAAAAAAATACCCATATTAACAACATTACCTCAGTATAACATAAAAGAAATAAGGTTTGATCATATTATTATGTTGCATACTTGATAACCTTATTCATATGTGAAATGGAGATGATCCATGCTTTGAAGAATACTTGGAAGAAGATGATTTTGATAATCTTAATGACACAAATATAGATTTTTAGATTTTGATGGTGGTGAATTCGGTTAGGGACCAATAGATGATGATAAGGAGTAATGAACAATAAGGAATGTTAAATGTTAAAGAGGTAATAACTAACAATATGGAATGCTTGAGCAATTAGATAGAATTGCATATAATGCTTGTTCTTTTTGTTATTTCTATTAGTAATCATATTATCAACTACTTTTTTTGGACTAGCATATTACATATGATGATTTGATTTCAATTTTTGTTACTCATTTAGAAATTATTTTATCGTACTAATAATTTTTTTATAGTAATTAATATTTTTTAAAAAAATATAAATTATGTAACTATGTAATTACAATTTATACTACCAAATATGATATAGGAAATTACGATGTAATTACACTATATCAGCCAAACATGTCTAAAGAAGTATAATTCTTTATATTATCTAAACAAATCCTAAATTTTATTTTAAGCTAAATGTTAAGCCTTGAATCATGGATACTAATTTTGATCCTAAATTTCAAAATCATTTATTACGAAACCCAGGTAGATGAATATCAAATCTAACCCTCCTATTGTGCAATTAATATAGGACAGTTTTTAATGTTAACATGATTTCCGATGTATGCTAGCTGCCTATAATCAAGTTTCACTTTTCACAGTTCAAACTTCTTTTTATTCTTTATGATCATATTTGTTTTTCCTTCTATAATTATCAAAATTAAAAAGACAAAGAAATAGAAAATTCGAACGAAAATAAAAACCATGATGTAGGACATATTTAATGATTAATTTGTTTGAATTCTATAGCATAATGAATAGTAAAGGAACCATCGTTTGATTGAAGCTATGAATCAAACAAAATGAATAAAGATTCTAATCTTTGATGAGGTTGATGATCTTAGAATTTTTATAATACTAACATGGAAGATTCATCAGGACCCAGAGTGAGATGCAATAATTTGAATTTACGCTTCACAAGTATTTATGCATTGACATGCCAAGATTTTATAACATTAAGGCATTAGAATATTTAGCTAAAGTGATAAATGATAGCCTAGATATTTATTTCCTTATACATACACTTATTTTTATGAGTGAAGTTCCTACATATTATTTACTTATTCATGCATTCATTTTTAGGTATTACAGAAATAGTTATTATACTCCTGCATTTAAGTTTTCCTCTCTTTTCATTTTTTAATTTATATTTTTTATTAAATCATCAAAAATAGATAGAATTATTGATGTGACATACACATGGATGATATGTTAATATTTAATTAAATTTTTAAAATTAAAAAAATATTTAATATATATTTTATATTTTATATTTTTAAATAATTTTTAATTTTTAGAAATATTTTTTAAAAATTTTTTAAAGTTTAAATTTAATTAAATGTTGACGTGTTATTCAAGTGATAATTCACGTTTATATCACATCATTAAAGTTAAAAAATATTAATTTTTTCATGAACTAAAAAGACAAAAAATTAAATAAGGCTTAAGTTTTTTATAAAGTTCAAAGGATTAAATAACAAATTATGTCTTATTTTATGAGTGAAGTTATGGGTTCCAATAATTTTGGGCAGCAGAAGCGAAGTTCATGATCCAGAAAATACTGTGTCAAGGATAATAAATGGGAGGACAATGGTAGATATAGTCATTGATTAGGGTAATTAAAAACATTTGCTACAGAGGCAGAGCCATCCACTTGGGAGATTTTGCGTGGGCTTTCCGTTCTCAGTGTCAGTCATATTTTGATTTTTTTTCCCCAAAAAGCATCACACCGTACCATGACTGCAGCCAGTGTCAGTCATTTTTGTCCCGAATTTATAAATGGTATTCTGCTTGAAACATGCTTTAATTAAAAACTCTAATCAACATTATTGAAAATTCATCACACCTACAGTTCTATACTTGTTAAATGTTAATGTTTTCTGCAGCAGGCAATCCCCATATTTCCCGCAGTCACGGTGAAGTGAGATGGGCATATGGTTTAAAAATTCTACTCAATTTTATATGTGAAATATTACATATATATTATATTGAGGTATATAAATTAATTTTTAACAGTAAAAATATATGAGATTTTTAATAAAATGATCAATTTACTCTTTAATCTAATGTATATTAATTAATTCATCTATTTTTAAGTAAAAGGGTCAAATATAATCCGACTTTTAGTATAATAATCTTTATAATCCTTTTATCATTCAAATATTAATATTAAATTAAAAATTGATGAACCAATCTATTCTGAAAGTTTTTATAATATTTTTTTTTCTATTCGGACTTTTTCAAAAAGAAATTAATGTACATGAATGGCAATTTTTTTTTTTTTAAAGAAAACTCTTTTATTGGATGCTCGAAAATATCTTTCCTATATTTTAGGACACTTTATTAATAGAATTCCTTTTGGTACGTGCACTTTATTAGTAGATACATACATGGGAAATTCTGTCTAAATTCTAGGACGTACGTTAATATATGAAAGGATTTGAAACAATAGAAATATATATAAAAATCTTTCATGTTGTTGATAAAGAGTATTATTGAATCAGATGATGTTATTTCATTAAAAACATTTAAAATGAGGGAATGATTTGATTATATAAACTCTTAAATATTTCCCATGCAACTAACATTTTATCTTTGCACTAGTCTAATTGTTATTCGGAAAAAAAGAAAGATAAATCTTAAAACTATACATGAACTTAGATTTAATGTGTAATTTTGTATATAAATTTTAATTTTGTGTATTTTTAGACATGAAATTTTGAGTAGATTTGATTCTAAAAAATTATTAACACAATTATTGAGTTACCATCGTTTTATGTTTATATATTGCATATATAAATAATTATATTTATCTAATATAAAAAAATAATTTGATGTATTTATTTTTCAGGTGTGTATGATTAAATCAAAATTAAAGTTCATGTATCAATTTACACATTAAATCAAAGTTGAGATGTAATTTTAAGATTTTAGAAACAATTCTTCTAAACTAAGGATTTTATTTTCCTTTGTTGGGTATGCATGGAAATTGATTAATATTGTGAATTGGGGCAGGCCTTTAAAAAAGGCTAATATGGACTTCCTTAGTCTTCCCAGTTCAAATTTTGGCCTATGAGGCTTTGACTAAGAGATAATACCCAATGAAAAGTTTGAAATTATTATTCTAAATAGTGTCTGAAAAAATTGATTTTTGAAATTTTAAAATAATTTTAATTGTGTTAATATATATATATATATATATAAGAGTATAATATTCATAATTACTTTTTCAAGCTTTTGATTGATTGTCTCATATCGAACAAAAACAACAATTAAAACAATAGCTTGTGACAGTGTTAAATAATTTTGTTTTGTTGGCAAGTTTGACTTGTATAAAATTAACGTTGGTTATTTATATTATTTGATTAAGCAAGAAATGTCTGACGTGTTATAATGTATACTCTTCTATGTGGCAGCATTGTTGAAGGAATTAAGAGTGCAGTTTTGACTAAGATTTTTATCTTATTTTCTTGAAATAAAATTGAGAGATAATCCAAAACCTATTTATAAGTCGTTATACACACATAATAATGTGTGCTTTTAGGGTGTCCTTTTTTCAAACATTGTCTTATCTTTTACTTAATATTTTCACACTCTTTTTAGGCATTCTTTTAAGATTTATATTGATTGTAAAGTGAGGTTTTGAGGAGATTGATTGTAGCAATTGTAAGACAACTTTGAGGCTATAATTATCCATTGATGTGAAGGTAAGGCATAAATCAAGAGTTGTACCAGATTAATTGTAAAATAAAATCATTCTTTAAGTGAGATATATAAAAATATAATTATTGAATCCGAACCGTGTTAACAAAAGTAAACCAAAGGTAAATTCACTATGAATTAATTGAATGTCTACCAAAAATTAATTTTGTAATTCTTATAGTATTTATGAATTTGATTGAACTTGTTTTTATACTTTTTGAAACTCAATTAATGTATTTATAAGGTTTAATTTATTGATTAGTTCTTAAATTTGACAACTTTTTTCACATTGGTCCTTAAATTTTATTTTAGATCATGTTGGCCCCTAAAATTGGTATCCGTTACATAAATAAGTATTATATAATAAAGTATTATAAAAATATATTTATATTAATTAATAAAATCGTAATTATAATTAAAAATTATTAAAATTATATTTATATTAAAAACTAAATCATTAAAAAGTATTTATATGATATTTATACTAAATAATATATATAACGAAATTATATTATATTTAATAATACTTAAATTATTTTTATATGATTATATCAAAAATAAAATAAATAATACAATGATGAATGAAAGGGGTAAAACAATAATTATCCCCACTTAACTAGGATTGCGGTGTAATCATTGGAGCTAACAGTTCCAGCCAAAATTTTGGCAACCAGTGAGACAATTTCACTGGATTGATGGTGTGTCTAACCACACCAAAATTAACTGCGTTCCAGTGGGAAAAAATGCCTTAACAACGGTCGTTATATTAATACACAAACTGAATTATTATTTATCGAATTAACTGAAATCATAAAAATATTAATTGTTAATTAAATTAACTTTTCTAAAAATATTTTAACAGACCAAAATAATTTCGATTAATTCAAGTGATTAATTAAATTAACGGAATTTTGTATATGTATTTTTATTTTATTCAAATAAATTTGAAAAATAGAAAAAAGAAGCAAAAACAACAAATAATACAATAACAACACTAATTTAAAATCATCATAACAAGCACTACAATAAAAAAAATTGAGACATGAGTAATGAAATAAAATCGAAAAAGTCAAGAAGAATAGAAGATGGTCTGGTGTCAAGCAGCGCCCGCCCAGACTTTGTTTTGAGTTTGGTAGTGAAAAAAAAAATTTAAGGCTTCTTTCTTTTACTTTTTATTTATTATTTTAGTTCAAAAATATATAAATCTATTATGATTTTAAGCCCATTATAATATTTTGTATAAATCCAATTAGTTTTAAATCCATTCTTTAATTTTTATATCTTGGGCTTACATAATATATTGGTTCTATCTAATATATTGGGCTTATAATATTTTATTATTAATATTTTTGATTAATCGATTAATTCAATTAATTACCAAGTTTTGAACTGAATTAACTGTTAATCAAAACGTTTAAAAAAAATCCTTAATTGATCCTTAATTGCATTAGATTTGATAACTAATTGATTACTCGAAATAACTCGATTCAATGGATTAATTGAATTAAAAATGAATTATGCACGCACAAAGTACGTACCGATGGAATTTTTCCTATTGAATCTCTACAAGCTCCGATGAAAATTTTATATATCCACTATTTTTTTTACATTTACAACCTTACTCTTTTACTTATTACCATGTTCCTTCTTACTTTTTATTGTCACTCTTTTTCCTTTTACATTCTTTTATACTTTTAAATTTAAAATACTGCATAAATTTTATTATTATATTATAAACAATTTTTATTTCCTTAAATTTTGAAAGCTTTTTTTTAAAGAAAAATTTCGATTGAACTTTATTAAATTTAAAAATGAACCATAACAAAAAGTTGGGTCAATTGGATTGGACTCTAATCATCAAAGAAAAGTAAAAAAATAGTGGCCCAAGAGTCCAAGACAGAGGCCCAAACATTTTTGAAAGCTTTTAAAGTAGGTATAATATTTTTATAATTATATAGTAATTAAGTAAAATGTTTTAATAAATATATTGAATAAGTATCAATATTTTGATAAGATTTAGTAATTTATTAAAATTTTAAATAAGTTATAGGTTGAATTATATAAAAGGTTTAATTTAATATATTTAATAGCTATTTTATATTTATATTACTATAAGCTCATCACCACCACTGCATTTGCATACAAACTCATATTTTATTATAAATTTTAATCTCATCACTATAATAATTAATTTATCGTCATTATTATTTGTAATCTCATCGAAATTAAATTCACCGCGATCGAAATGTACCCTAAGTCCTCTTGTGGGTCCCTGCCCACAATGGTGTCGAGTTTATCGTCAATTGCCATTACTGCCTTCACCAACCTTGGAGAAGAAAGTTATGAAGTGACAAGAGAGGAGAGGAAAGCTGGGAAAGAAAAATGATAGTTTGGTGGTAAGCTTCTTTTGGAGTAAAGGAGAGAAATTTTTACCCAGAGGAAAAACTTTTTTTCCCCTTGTTGTGTTTAAACCAAATTTAACATATTTATTATGGAGGTGGAATTGGCAGATCTGCATATTTATGACAAGTATTTTGCAGTGTAAGGTTGTAATCAGAACCTTCCAATTTCGTTCTAATGAAATCTGATTGATGAGAAAAAAAATCCATTTTTTCTAAGATTTATATTTTAAGCATTAACTATGTACTAAATATAGATAGCTGATATTAAAAAGGAAAAGATCACAGTACAGTTGCTAAAGCAAATTGCTAAAACACTAGGAGTTTCATATTCTACTGACTATATAAGAAAAAAGAAAGGCACAAATGCTACAAGGAGTACAAAAATAAAGTTCAGTTCTACTAACTGATTAAATGAACTAGAACAACCAAAACACTCAGTTCCACAATTTACAAGCTTTCCCTTTCTGAATTTCATCTTCAAATGCAACAAAAAGAGCATCAACTAGTCATCATTAATCCTTGATTGATCTCCAATTTCTTCATCACTAAACAAATTGCATGCATACCCGCAGATTAATATATGTAGTGTGTCAGTTGGAAGGCACATGGTAGTATTTGCCTTTACACATGCATCTATAAACAACCGGGCAGGACTCAGCCATGGAGCACTTGAAGCTAACCATCACCCTCTTGCATGGAAAGCAAGGCCCACAAGCGTGGGAACAATCCGGCAAGCTCGACCCTGTCGGGTATAACTCCATCCCTAACTCTTCCTTTACCCCTCCTTCCTGCAAACCCATCAGCTCATAAATCACTCTTTTATTAAACTAATCTCCATATATATATATAGTTTATGAGATTAGACAAAGGAGATAAGGGTCACTTGGAGGAAAACAGACCTTAGGGTTCATTTGTGTTTCATCTCCAAACTTGGTAGCTTCCCCATGGATGCCGGTTGCTGCACATGCAAGAAATGATTTAAGCAATCAAAAAAAAAAAAAAAAAGACAATGACATTATTTACCGTCAAACGTTACTACAACGGGTCATTGGGTCAATCTAAATTAAATTTTATTTTTTGTAAAAAAAATTGAGTTATGACCCAACATAATGACAAGTCTAAGGCAACACTGACCATGATGAGGTGGCACCCGAAGGCTTTCAGAGGATAGGCAAAACATGAACAAGATAACAACGGCCAATAGACGTGCAACAACTCCAAGAGACAGGATCTTCATGTTTCTTTTGTTATTATTGGTATATGAAACTACACAAATTTGAGAAACTTAAAAGGAAAGACAAAACATAAAAAGACCATGCAAAGAAACAAAATATGTTTTTTTTTGGGGGGAGATTTGGTGGTTGGTTTAGGGTAGTAATATAAGGTTGGTGATGAAAGGGAGGGAGGCATTGGTTTTAAATGTAGGAGGAGGGTACACCTGATACACTTCACATGATATCCATGGCTATCTTTTCAAAGGGTTTCACATGATTTGATAAGTCATCCACTATTAAACATATAATAATATTGGTACTTATATCTACGTTTAAACCTAAAACTTCAAACCAAAATTTGGAACATAGTAAAAATTTCAAAAAAAAAAAAAAAAAAAAAGTTAAGAAGTCACATCCAAAGAATTTCAACATTTTTTAGCTAAAGTGAACTATAAGATTAGGGGTACTAAGATTGGCTGAAACATGTTCAAAGATGGAATAGCTATAATTTAATTTAGATTAGGTCTGAGATAAAATTGTAATAATCCAAGTCAAATGGGTGCCCTTCAACCGCTACTATTTAAAATTTATTTTGTAAATATTATAAACGAAAAACAAACATTTTGAATCAACAATTTAACTTTTGTAGATTGATATGACTCATGAACTTCATTGGTGAAAGTTTCAAATTGAAAATTAGAAAATATAATTAATAATGTTCAGAGAACATTAAATTCAAAGAAGAATCTTACTGCCAATTTTGAATACATGAAGAGTTTAATCCTAATAATAAAAGTCATGAGAAATTCTCCATGCAAAAGATATGCCCTCCAAAAATTCATGAAGAAGGCCTGTTGCCTGCCTGCCATAAACGTGAAGTTCAGACCCTTCACTTAATGAACTATTGATTCACTTCGATGCAACACTATTCCTTTTCTCATTAATGCTCCCATTTATCACCCCTTTTTCACCGCAGAGCAGTGAATTCTCATAGCCTATATTTTCCGGTTTTAGAATATATGTACACGTAAATATACTCGATATACATTATGAGGCTGTAGTTTGAGGAAAGCGAAAGAGGTTACCGAGGATGTTTGAATCTAAATTTTTTAAATGTCATCATTTAAATTCGAGTAATGTATTAATGGATCTTATGACATTTTACTTTGAAGAAACGAGAAGTATTTACTTTGTAAAATAGAAATTGTGGTTGTAATAGTGATTCGAAATGTGGCCTTAATTTCAATCACGAAACTAAAAGTGTGTAGAAAATAAAGAAGAACACCAAGATTGTTTACGTAGTTCGATTACAACCTACATCTGCAGGATCTTACCTAGAGCAATGATTCACTATTTTTCTCACAGTACAACCAATGAATTAAGTCTTAACACTGGTCTAACACTAAACAATTTAACGACCTCACCATTGTACAAAGACTAAATCACTCTCCTACTAAGCTTTCCCCTTGAAAGTTTAGTTTTGTAACTCAAAAGATTCTCTTGATTGCTTACAAAACAGTGCACACATACACATTCCTAACTTGAACAAATTTTTGCTCTATCAAGCTCTTAATCTCTCGGTTATTTTCAATCCATTTTTATCCTAGGCAAAGCTTAAGTTTATATACTACTTAAGTTTTGTTTACATAAGAGTTATATTCTAATCACTTTTCTATAAAGTGAAGCTAAAAATCAACATAAGATAACACTTCCATGAGAGTCTTGATATAATCCATAGCCTTCAACTATAGAAAGTGCCTTGTTTCGCAAGTAACCAATCCTAATATGCAAGAAACCAATCTTCAAGTCTTCCATTTCAACTCAATAGGCATTCATGTTTTAGGCTGTAGTTCGTCCAAATATCTTTAAAACAAATAGCCAATGTTTTCGTCTTAAAATTTTCCAAGTTTGACAATGAAATAATGCTTGAAATTGTGGCCACTATTTCAGCCACAAAAACAACTATAGAATCTTTCTTGCCATCAATTGTGTCAACACACTAGAAATATGAGTGTATTTCTTTTCATGCTTGTCTTATATAAATAAAATATGGTTTATATTTCGTGTTGAATGTAATGTTAGTTTACTAGTTAAATAATTTTGTAATTGTTAGTTGTTTTCTTATTTTTATCAGATTTGCAATTATCCTTTGAAAATCAATCATGAACCTTTTAGTAGATTTTAGATAAAGTTTAGAATAAGGATTATGACTAGGATTTAGACAAGGATTCTGCTTTGGATAAGGATGATAATGTTGATAAAAATTATTGGTTAATAACCATGCTTATGATATAGTTTTGAAAAGGTGACATTTATAAATATGTGTAAAGCTTTGGCTAAAAGTAATCGAAGTGAAAGTTTGGTTTGTTCTAAAACAAGTTTTGTTCAAACGGGCATGGTTCAAGCGCGCTTGATTGCGTTTTATCCTCCTATTTAAGCGTTGAGAAGAGGTTATGAGTAGCTTTAGGCATTGTATGAAAAAGTTTTATTCTTTTTTGTAATGACCTGAAAGTTAGTGGTGTCGGAAAATGCGGTTTCGAAACCCCATTACCAATGATTGAGTCCGTAGATATTATTAATTAATATTTACAAGTCTAGTATAGTATCATATTAAATTTTTATTTAGAAATTATATCAAACGAATAATTAATTAAGATATAATGACTAAATCGTAAAAGTGGTAAAAGTTACTCGCTATAGAGTTTTAGCTGCTAAAAGGCTTAATCAATAATTGAAAAGGGCTTAAAATGGAAAATAAGCCATTTTGATTTGTGATGGATGGTTGGAGGAGTTTTATTAAGTAAATAATGATAAAATTATATTATTAAAACTGTTAAACAAAAGTTAAAACATAAAAACTGAAGAGAGAAAAAAGAAAAAAAAAAGTATCATCTTCTCCTACCTCTCTCCATCGTTTCTCCATAGCTAAAGAACAAAAAAAATTGTTCAAGCTTTGAGCTCTCAATTGGTAAGGTTTTCTAAGCTCATTTCTTGTAATTTTTATGTTTTTGAGATTGTGGTAGCTCAATTTAGCTAAATCATATGTTATTTTTTCAAAATTGTTAAAGTTTTCAAAGGTTTCCATTGTTGACTTCTTGAATATTTGGATGTTAAATTGTTAGTTATTAAGGTTAGAAGTGAAAAAAGACTAATTTGTAAAGTGAATTTGTTAGTTTTGTCAAAAGGACTAAGTTGTAAAAATTGTAAACAATGATGTGAAATTTCTATATTAATAGATAGTAGAGAGTCATAGAAGGATGTAATCGAAATTGGATCATAAAACAAAGCTTCAAATTAAAAGTTACGCTTGTTTCGATTTTAGGGATTAAATTGAATAAATTGCGAAAAATGTGCCACTTTGTAATTAATTGCGAATTGAGCTGGAAATTAATGCCATACATTGTTGAATTACTAATTGTAGCTAAAGACGATGCGAGAACATTAAAAGGAAAAGGAATGGCGAGAATTGATGACTAGTAATTCGAGTTTTCTATAAGTGTTCTAAGATTTAAAGCTTATTTAATTTCTATATCATTGTGATATTATACATCGTACATTGTTGTAGTAGACTCTAAAGATGAATTAAAATGAATTGAAGTAATTAAGATTGAATATTAAGACAAGGACTAGAATGAATATATTGATAATTATGGAATTGATTTATATTTGTTAATTGGTATGAAATTAGATTGAAGCATATTGAGTTATATAAAACGAAATTTGAAGATGGTTGACTTATAGCCATATAAAACGTGGCGGAGATGATCGATGAGCCATTGGATCAGATTTGGTAAACTATCGTTACCAGGCAATCTGAAGTGGTAGGTCATTATTGACGGGCAACCCGGGATGACATAAGTGAACTAGTAATGTAACACCTTTAACCTGTATCTGTCACCGAAACAGGGTTACAGAGTATTACCAAACAAACAAAACAGTAAACCATTCAATTCATACATCAATGCAATACATATTCCAAATTTCATTTAAATACATTCATAACATCCCTTAGTCGAGCCTTCGAGGTCTTAGAAAAATACAATAGAAACAATTCAGAACTAAATCGAAAACATTTAGAAAGTTTAGAAAAAATTATACTGCAGGGGTCATACAGCCGTGTAACATTCGAAATAAGCACACACGACTGTGTCCCAGCCCGTGTCCGTGCCCGTGTAACTCACTGACTTGGGTCACACGACCAAGCCACACATCCGTGTGCTAGGTCATGCAACTCTCGAAAAACAACCATTAACAACTTACAGGGGACACACAGTCATGTCGCATGACCGTATGTCACACACGGCTGAGACACACGCCCGTGTATTAGGCCGTGTGGACAAGAAATAGGCCAAAATCAAGCCTTTTCTTTCACCCAATTTCAACAAGTACCATTACGCCAAATGAACCTATGATCAAAGCATAAAACATGCCAAAATATGCATAATAAGACCATTTCAATATATACCATAAGTCCATTCAACCAATTGGCCATTTAGGCACCTTAATCACAACCAAGCATTTTGTAACACCCCAAACCCGGCCTAGATGTTATGGCCGAATTTGGCGATGTCACATGATAGTGCTTTAGAAATCGCAAAGATGTTAAGACCATTTCTTCGTTTGTACCACTTTTCATTATCTTATGCTAACTTTAAAAACGTATCATTTGTTTTCAATCATTATCCATTTTCAAAACGTTATACTTTGCGAAAGCTTTTAAAATAGCTTACGCATTTGTGTGTATTTTGATAAAATGTTTGTTTGTTTTGAAAACTTGAGTTTTCTTTCTAATAGCAGTAAAACCATAAACGTTGCAAATCCAAAATTTAAACAAAATACGTAATGGCCATAATTACATTAAAATTTCCCAAATATAAATTAAAACCAAGATAAATATAAACCATAAATATATCGTGAGGCAGTAGCAGTGGTCACTATCGAGTCCTCCGCTGCACCGATCCGTCTAACGCTGGGGATTTCCTGGACAGATTAAACTGAAAAGGGTGAGTTTCGTAACTCAGTGTGTAATCCCTATAGATATCAAACGTACAGAGTAATCACCAGAAATCAGAAATAACAAACTGGGCCAGAGCCCATTACAGAAACAGTTTGGGCCTTAGCCCACTCGAATGCAAAATCAGGTATATATAATAGGGTATTAGCCCAATCAGATATAGAATCAGAAATATATTAGAGCCTTAGCCCAATCAGATACAAAATGCAGACCAGAATATCAGAATCCTACCCACCAGCCTCTACACACCATCTCCGTCCAGCCCTACACACCATGAGGGGATATAATCAACCCACCCATCCCTACACACCATGCTGTACCGAAATGCGGCACATAAACAGAAGAATGCAGCTGAGCTGCTAGATAACAGGCTTAAAGCCTTTCAGACACTTCCTCTGAAATATCATCAACCCTCCCTGATACAATGCAACATACCAAATATGACATGCAACATGCAAATAACCGATCATACATTCAGTTCAGTATAGATATCATGATCAGTCAGACACCATATAATCAGATCACATAAATAAGGGGTCTAAGTAACGCTTACCAACCCTATAGTAGGTCCACAGTCGACTTGGGTGACCCGTGCAACCTTACAGATCATTTCAGAAAAAAAAATGAGCTGACACGCCCATGTGGCCTACCCGTGTGGGCCCACACGGCCTAAATTGGCGTTGGTCGTGTGGATCACACAACCTGGGCCAGAATTCCACACGCCCGTGTGGCTCACACTGCCCAATAGGTCAAGCCCGTGTGGCTCACACGGCCTTGCTCGACCATCACACGGCCATGTCACTTGCGCACGACCTGGCTCGTCGATCACACGGTCGTGTTGTAGCTCACAGCCTTGCACACGACCTACCACACAGCCGTGTGGCGTCGACAGAATCATTTTTTGGCTTTCGTCAATTCTCATTTTCTGTGTTTTCGGGTACACACCTGTATCGTTTTCTACGCGTAAGCACTCCCAAGCGTTCAAGAACTTATAATTGACATTCCAGAGCCAAATTCAGTGTTAAAACGAGTCTTAAACGAAACTAAACTGAGATATTAAACTCAAAACCTTCATCCTCCTTACCTTTACTTGAGTGATAGCATATCCACACCGCTTCAACGTTAACCAATACACCCCAGCCCTTAACCTTCTCCCATGAAACAGTAGACCAAGTCACCAAAAATCCATAAACCAAATTTACATTATAGTTATGAAAGACTTACCAACAATGCATGAAAGAGCAACGGAGAAGACGAAGACTAGAGGTCGGCAACAAAAATTAAAATAGTAGATGGGGGCGGCATCAAAAGAAAAGTGGCGTGAGAACAGAATAGGGAGAAACCAAAAATTTGGTTTTTTTTTTTTTGAAAAGAAAAGATTGATCAGAAAAGAAAAATGTTAACCCCCAAAAACACATCCCTTAATTCTCTCTACCAAATCTCCATTACTCAGAATTCTATCACCACTCAAACTTCTCCCCATAATCGTGCAAAAATAAAGCCAAAGCAGGGAATCGAACTCAGGACCTCATGCAATAAAACACTTCACTTAACCACCAAACCAGTAGGCCCATTATAATATCATTTTTCCAACAATAACTTAAAAGCCTACCGACCCCAGTGAGAGCTTTATTCATAAAAATGCCAAAATTTACCCAAGTTGTGACTTGAACTTGGGACCTCCCACACACACCAAGAACACATAACCGCTAAAGCAGACAGATATTTGTGTCAATTAATTTCAGAAACACATACAGATATTTTTGTGCTCCAAAATCACATAAGCCTGAATTAAAGAAATTTAGGGCGTTACACATTCATACTTATATTTGCATCAAAATGATCATGTTTCATCCAAACAACCTTAACTAAAACTCCATATCAACACATAACCTAATTAACCACATTTCAACCATGCCAACACATACCACTTTGGCCATTTAACCCATGCATCAATTTGACAATAAAAACACCAATCATCAAGACATCAAATGCCAAAAGAACGCCAACTATATTACTATATTTACAAGCCAAACATAACAACTAGTTCATCAAACACAAGTCCACCTATACATTCCATTATAACCTTGATCAAGGTATCAATTTTATCGATATAATCACTGGATAGTGTGATGGATCTCCGACTAGCTTCCAACCCGATCGAGCTTCCAATAATATATAAATTAAAAGAAAATAAATACGTAAGCAACAAATGCTTATTAAGGTCGTATAAACTTTAAACATAACATTCCATTTCAACAATGAACTTTATAGATTAAATATAAACTTATACCAATGCCTTAAGATTTATCGACTATATAACCATCAACTTATAAATGAGTAAGTCTGTTAACATCATACATATATATTTTTCATTCCTAACATCATAGGATTTTATAAATCATTATACACCATCATAAACTTTTTCATAAAACTATGAATTACTTCCTTTACTTACTTTCCATTTCATTTACTAAGCATAAACTTAAATAACAACATCAATTCATTAGTTATATATTTATTCACCTCATAGGTAAGTTCATCCATAACATACGTAATTTCTCATATATATAAATACACCATTCAACTCATCTATCCCTTTTTTTATCATATCACATTTCAATAATGAACTTACCGTTTCATTACCTTTTCTTACCTGTTTCATTTGTATAATACCAAAATAAGCATAAACATCAATCACAAGTTCAAGCTTGACATAAGCCTAATCACCATCATAAATACACAAGTTAGTGAATTTATGTATATAACTCATTTGGGGTCAATCACATGATAAACCATTTTATAAGAAAATACACCTTTGAATCTTACCACCTTTTCATGAACATAAGCATATTTCCATTTGGCCTTTTACCATTTCAATGTATATCATTAATATTAAACATGACATAATGCAACCATAAGCTTAGCATCAACCTAAGCATCATCCATAATCTCAACTGATGAATTTATTTATGTTCAGATCAATATTCAATAAATAACAAATCTTTCAAATTTAGTTAACATATTATCTTACTGGGATTTTCCATTCGAAGAATGACTTACGGATAAGAGTACATCCTTAAATAGACCGAACACACCAGACAGAAGCTCATAAGAACTGATCCAATCGAAATACACTAAGCAGAATCTCAAAAGAGTTGGTCCACCTAAAACACGCCAACAGAAGCTCGTAAGAGCTGAACAAGAGCTCATAAGAGTTGATTCACCCGAAACACACCAACAGAAAGTATAACGCAAGAGTTCACAAAAAATACTGAACCTCGATTTACTTGGGTAATATGCCGATATCTCCCTCTGATCGTTGTTTTTATGCAATGTCAAAGTCTTAAAAATTTATAAATTGAATGATCGAACCTAGAAACTAACTATGACTACGATTTGAGGCAAGTACACCTATTGAACAGTAGTATAGCTTAGGCAAGACCGGATTGTCGAACCCAAAGGAACTAAAAGTACTAATACTAACTTTCTTTTTATTATCTAGCCTAAAATAAATGAAGTTGCTGTTTAATCTGAATTTAACTAACTACTAAGCTAAATACGCAAAGACAAAAAGAATGAATTGGGGAAAATAACTTGAGGAAAACCTCAGTTGATTAAGATGATACCCTTAGGAAGAATCCACCTAGACTTCACTTGTTATCTAACACTGAACCAGACGATGTATTCACTTGACTTGATCCGTAAGATTCCCTAATTTATATTAAACCCTCTCTCGAGACGAATAACGTCTAACCCTAGGTTGATTAATTGAAATCTCTTTCTAATTAAAACCCCTAGAATCGCATTAACTCGATCTATGGACTCCTATATTAGGTTTCACCCTAATCCGGCAAAATCTCGTCACCCTATCTCTAGGTGTGCGATCAAGTCCGCTTAATTATGCTAGATCTACTTTTAAGCAGGGACTTTTGCTCGACCACCTAAACACATCATACTTGAATCAATATCCCAGTAATATTAACACAAGAATTAAGAACACATAATTAAGAACAAATCAAGTATTTATCATATAGTTCAGAAAACAATAACAAGATCCATCTTAGGTTTCATCCCCTTCAGGTATCTGAAGGACTTAGTTCATAATAATGAAAGAAAACACCTCAGAAGAAAAGATAAAACAAAACATAAGAAATCCCTAAAACCCCTGAAGGAATTGAAGGAGAGATCCGCCGTCTTGAGTAGAATTTCGGCTTCTTGATATGGATCAACTGGCTATTTTCGAGTGTTTCCCACAAACCTGACCTTTTCGGCTTGGCTCCTTGGCCTAGCTAACCGCACCCTTTAAGGATACACTTAGGGTGTTTATATAGGCTTTTGAAATAGGTTTCTTTGCCCCTAAGTATCCAAATCCGAATGAAGTTGCTCTTCTCCATGACAGGGACACGGCCATGGCACACGTTCGTGTGAATCGTGGCCAGGCCATGTTCGAACTTTTAATGAGGCACGGTCGTGTGGTCTTGGGCCCAGGCCGTGTCAATTTATCTCTTGGCCTAATTTGGCCCGTTTTAAACCCATTTCTCGTTCTTTCCATCCTCTGGTGCTTTCCTGAGTCTAAAACATGAAAAGAAAGGATTAAGAGCACCTTTTTACATAAATCAAGGGATAAATCATCCAAAAATATACTAAATGTGAGATTAAAATATGTTACTTTTATGGTTTATCACATACCCCTACACTTAAGCTTTTGCTTGTCCTCAATCAAAATTCTCAACTTACAATTAAAACGAACTTTCCATGATTCAATATTCCTACCCACAATGTCTCATCATAATTCATAGATAATTTATACATGGATAATTTAATTCAAATAGTTCTAAAGATTCAAACAATATAAGTCATACATTTGTATTACAAAAACATAGGTGTCTTCCTTTATCTGAATAATTACCTTTTAATTCAAAACCGACAAGGATTGACATCCTCACAAAAGATTCACTCAAATCACACGAAGTGTTTAAGGTTCAGGAAAAGAGCACTCATAAGTCGAACCTGAAAAGTTAATCCCATAGGCTTGCCTCAAAATCAAATCTCCACCACTGTAAAATGAGATGATACACAAATCAAAAAGTCTTTGATAGGGTTGTAATGGGGCTTAGGTTAAGGGTATGGATAAAAGCTGAATTAGAAGGTTAGAATTGAGATTGACCTGACAAATTACCTAGTTAGAAACAATGAACATATCTTAAATGCTTACATCAATTAAAAACTAATACTACTAATCCTAATACTCTAACATGAGCTTCTTCTTCAACATTTGGGATTTAAATATATAAGCTCAATTACATAGACAAATATTGAATATACTCCTTTTTTTTAAGAACAAATCAAGTAATAAAGGATAAATTCAACTACTGAAATAATATAATTAGGTAGCTAATCTGTAACACCCCTTACCCGTATTCGACACCGAAATAGGGTACGAGGCATTACCGGAATTACAAATTTATTTATCAAAAATTTTATATCATTTAACATTTATTTTTGAAACCAATCAAAAATCAAACATATTATCCCTTAAAACATATTTATTTTTCTTATTTCATGACTTACTTGAATTTATTTCTCGTCTCAACATATTTAATTACCTTTTATTTACATATTACAGATAATCACATATTGACATGTCATGATAAATATCATTCTCTTGCCGTTTATTCATAAACATATATTAGTTAATTCGTTATATCAATATTTCACGTGCTATCAACTTATATTTCCTTATATCACATATTTAAAGTTACACGAACTTACTCAGCTAAAATTTGCGTAAATACCAAGATTCAAGGGCATTTTGGTAATTTCCCATTTTCATCGATTTTTCAACCGATCTTAATCTAATTAATAATTTCATTCAATTTTGCAATTTTAAATAATAAAATAATCCATTCCATGTAAATTGGTCATCTCCAACATTTATACAAAACTAATCATAAACTTTTACTTTTATTCAATTTAGTCCTGGGCCTAAAACATTACAAATTAGCCATGCTAGCTGAATATTCATACATATTTTTCCTCCTCCTCCTCTCCATTCCACATCCTTAATGTATATAACATGCTATAAGTAACATTGTAAATAAGTTCATTATTTACTCATAAGTATATTCAAAACTGCCCATTTGAGTCATAGTCACTAAATTATTTATTTCCAGAGCTACAGAACTCCAAATGAAGAACCGTGAATTTTTCCTAAAACTAGACTCACATATATTCTTGCCATAAAATTTTCAGAATTTTTGGTTTAGCCAATTAGTACAGTTTATTCTTTAAAGTCACCCCTGTTCTGCTGTCTGGCAGTTCCGACCCTTCTTCACTAAAAATTAATTATCTTTTTATATAGAATTCATATGATGTTATGGTTTATTTCTTATAAAACTAGACTCATTAAGGAATCTAACCATATAAATTATGTTCCCAAATTATTTTTATACAAATTTTAGTGAATTTCTAAAGTAAGAACAGGGGATCACGAAGTTGTTCTAAACCAGTCTTACAAAAATACAAATATCTCAAATTACAGAATTCCTTTGCTTTCTCTGTTTCTTTTATATGAAAATAGACTCAATAAGCTTTAATTCCATATCTCACTTGACTTCTAATTCTATTTATACAATTTTTGGTGATTTTTCAAAGTTAGACAACTGCTGCTGTCTAAAACTGCTTTAGTGTAACATGTTGATTTCTATTTTGTCCCTAATTCCACAATTCATACAATTCAGTCCTTGCTGAATTAACCCCTCAATTGAGTTAATTTTCTCATTTAATACTTTTATCTATCATTTTAAAACTCCTTCATAACCTTTGAAATTAGAATTTTAACACTAGGCCTTAATTTCAGCTATTTCACAATTAGGTCCTAAAACCAATTTCCATCAATTTCACTTGATTAAATCATCATATAACAAAATTAAAGCTTCAATTCAATATTTATTCATCATATTCTTCCAACACTAATCCACATAAACTTTAAAAATTTAGCCATAGAATCAAAAACTAATGAATTAATAAATTGGACCCAATTGTAAAAGTCCAAAACATAGAAATTTCAAGGAGAAAGCAAGAATTAAACTTACATGATGCTTGAGTATAAAAACTAGCTTGAACTCTCTCCCATGGCTATTTTTCAGCTGAAGAAAATAAAGAGAAATGAAGAGAATTCTCCATATATTTCAATTTGATCCCCTTTTTATTTAGCTAATTTTGAAAATTTTCCAATTTTCCCCCCTTTTTCTTCTTTCTCTTCTCTTCTTCTTTCCTGCTCTCTGCTTCTTCGTTTGGGTTTCTGTTCTCTATTCTCTTCCCTTTTTTTTTTTTTTTTTTTTTTTTTTGTATATATATAATAATATAATAATATAATAATATAATATTATAATAATATACCTTAAAAATCTCAGATTTTTCTTTGTTATGTCACCTCAACTATACAAAATGGTATAATTTCCATTTTGATCCTTCATAATTTCTTTTAATCTATAATTTAACTTTTACTTTCATTTCAGTTTAGTCCTTTTCATTTAATTTCCTACCCAAACGTTAAAATTTTCTAACGAAAGTTTAATAATAACTTAATGACATTCCATAAATATTTTTGGAAATATTTATGGCTCACTTTATAAATTCGAGGTCTCAATACCTCGTTTTTGGCCTAATTTTTCTAATTAATTCTTTGACTCACAAAATTCACTAATTTTAAAATATTTCTAAAATCACACTTAACTTATAATTATCGATTAACAAAATTTTCTAACTTTTCGCCAAATTTAGTGATCTCGAATCACTGTTCCGACACTATTAAAATTGGGCTGTTACAATTCTTCCCCCCTAAAAAAATTTCGTCCTCGAAATTTCCTTATTATTTTGATCATGAACTTCGTTATTTCTATAATTCTATAGCTCCTTTGTGCACATATTTATCTGATTTATCATTTATATCCATTCCATATCCTTTCAGTTGCAATTTATTTTTAATTCAATATTGCGAATATACCTTATAGCGAAAATTACTTACCTTTTATAAGAGGCCCAATAGATTCAATAGAATACTTAAGATATATGAAACAAATATAGAAGTGTATTATTATTTACTATTAGTCGATAGCACTTGATGAGAACCAAAGTGTTATTATCGAGAATGCGCTAAAGTTCCTTAATGGTATACCACTAATATCTTAGTAGATTTAATCTCATTTACTTGGGAAAATTACATTATACACGCATGTCACTTTTACAATTTTAACATAATGCTTTTACATATCATTTTTTTTTTTTTCCAATTTCACTTAAATGTATTCACAAATAAATTTAATTTCACTTCCTCTTCAATATACAATTCAATACTAATATTTATCCATCGCTTAATTCGGTTTCCATTTAATTCATCAATAACGCTTACCTCATACTTCACTTACTATACGCATAATTTAAATTTAACATTTAATATTAAATAGTAAACATCAAGCATGCAACAATATAAGTCATATGTGTTAATTTATACTTTAATTTCATACCTCAACAATAGCATTTCATCAAATAGCATCATATATCATCTATATTATTTTTAATCAATTCATAAACCTTTGGTTCAAGTTTTCAATCTCATATCTCAATTTCAATTTACATTTCAATTCCTAATTCCACTTTTCCATACTTTCAATAGTTTAACCGATCAAATTCAATCGATTTTTCTCATTTCGTTTATTCAACAGATTTCAATAATAATAATTTGATATTTTAACAAATTTATGAACCTTAAGTTCATACTTCAATTCTCACATTTCAATTCGATTCACAATTCAACTCATAATTTCTTACTCATATTTTCAATAGTTCAATCGATCAAATTTATTTAGTTTTTCTCATTTTAGTTATTCACCCTATTAACAATCCGGACTTTGATAGATACACGGATTCCAACCCAAACACACCAGTACGGCACATTGTGCCTTAACGGTACACAATATACGACACACAAAGTGTCGAATCGATGCCGATAATAGATAATGATGAGTCGGCATGTAAGTGCTCGATCGATGTTTCAAGCAAAACCTGCACTCTTCCATATCCTATAGCATGCCAATTATATCCGACTAGTCCGACAAGTTAATAGGGAGATCAATTCTCATTTTAATTTCACTTAATATTCATATCTACCCCTATTAACAAGACTCGGACTTTGGCGGATACGCGGATCCAACCAAACACACCAGATTGGCACCCAAAGCCTCATCGACTCAAGGTCGAAGAATCCCGAACACTTCCAATCCTATGGCATGCCATTTATATCCAATCTAGCCCGATAAGTTAATAGGGTATTCAAATCATCATTTCATTTTTTTTTTTTTTTTTTTTTTTTTTTTTTTTTTTTCAAATTCACTTTTCCATTTCCTAATCAAGATATAATTCAATGATTCACTTTGTTCTCATTTCACTTTCTTAGCCCAAAGTAGACTTTATAGAACACACCGGATATACTTTAATGATATCTGAGAGGTGCATTATGATGCACAAGTGAACAGAGAGCACCAATGTGCTAGTAATCGAGAGCACCGACGTGCTAATAATCGAGAGCAACGACGTGCTAATATCGGAGAGCACCAATGTGCTAATATCGAGAGCACCGACGTGCATAATATCGGAGAGCACCAATGTGCTAATATCGAGAGCACTAACGTGCTAATGTTCCTTAATATCCCAATGAGTTCTAAATTTCGTCTACTTGGGCATTAAAGTCAATCTCATATATTTAAATAATTCACATAAATATTTCAAAAGGATAAATAACAATAATTTAAAATTCTTGTAGTACTTACAACAAAAAGGTTGAAATGATATATGTTATTCTTCCTTCACTCCTTAACCTTCTCTTTTCCTTTTCCTTCAATTCGGTCCTCTCCTTTCTTTCTCAAATTGATTTCATATAAACATATAACATTTATATGTAAAAAGTAATCAAATAAACTTTCTATATTATTTAACAAAATAAGCATGTATAATATATTTTTATTCAATTCGTATTTTTAATTTATTGTCTAATCAAATTTAAAATCACTAATTACTTTTCAATCAATATACATTTCAATTACTCACATATTTTCTTTATTTAATTTAATTTGCCTTCAAATATTCAAATAATTCATAATTCGATTACGTAATTTAAATAACTTTCTAATTTCAGTTCATTCTACTTTCACTTCTTATTTCAACTAGCCACAAGATTGCGAAGAATTCTTCATAGTTTAATGCAATACACATAACAATATTCAATAACTTCATGATTCAATTCAAGACACAAAAAATAATATTCATGATTCCATAATTCATTCAAGATCAATCTCAACTTCATGACTCAATCTTAAATTTATCATTTTACTAAATACTTACCTTAAAATACTTACCACACATAATTAATAAATTACACATAATAATGATAAAGTTTAAATTATAGTGATACAAATATCATCAAAGTCGGAACATATCACATTATCTTAAGTTATATATTAATAATGGCATATATTTCTAGACTTCACATATACTACATTTGGTCCGAGAACCGACTAAACCTAAGCTCGATACCACTAAATGTAACACCCCTTACCCGTATTCGACAATCAAATAGGGTACGAGGCATTACCTGAATTACAAATTTATTTATCAAAAATTTTATATCATTTAACATTTATTTTTGAAACCAATCAAAAATCAAACATATTATCCCTTAAAACATATTTATTTTTCTTATTTCATGACTTACTTGAATTTATTTCTCGTCTCAACATATTTAATTACCTTTTATTTACATATTACGTATAATCACATATTGACATGTCATGATAAATATCATTCTCTTGCCGTTTATTCATAAACATATATTAGTTAATTCGTTATATCAATATTTCACGTGCTATCAACTTATATTTCCTTATATCACATATTTAAAGTTACACGAACTTACTCAAGCTAAATTTGCGAAATACCAAGATTCAAGGGCATTTTGGTAATTTCCCATTTTCATCGATTTTTCAACCGATCTTAATCTAATTAATAATTTCATTCAATTTTGCAATTTTAAATAATAAAATAATCCATTCCATGTAAATTGGTCATCTCCAACATTTATACAAAACTAATCATAAACTTTTACTTTTATTCAATTTAGTCCCCGGCCTAAAACATTACAAATTAGCCATGCTAGCTGAATATTCATACATATTTTTCCTCCTCCTCCTCTCCATTCCACATCCTTAATGTATATAACATGCTATAAGTAACATTGTAAATAAGTTCATTATTTACTCATAAGTATATTCAAAACTGCCCATTTGAGTCATAGTCACTAAATTATTTATTTCCAGAGCTACAGAACTCCAAATGAAGAACCGTGAATTTTTCCTAAAACTAGACTCACATATATTCTTGCCATAAAATTTTCAGAATTTTTGGTTTAGCCAATTAGTACAGTTTATTCTTTAAAGTCACCCCTGTTCTGCTGTCTGGCAGTTCCGACCCTTCTTCACTAAAAATTAATTATCTTTTATATAGAATTCATATGATGTTATGGTTTATTTCTTATAAAACTAGACTCATTAAGGAATCTAACCATATAAATTATGTTCCCAAATTATTTTTATACAAATTTTAGTGAATTTCTAAAGTAAGAACAGGGGATCACGAAGTTGTTCTAAACCAGTCTTACAAAAATACAAATATCTCAAATTACAGAATTCCTTTGCTTTCTCTGTTTCTTTTATATGAAAATAGACTCAATAAGCTTTAATTCCATATCTCACTTGACTTCTAATTCTATTTATACAATTTTTGGTGATTTTTCAAAGTTAGACAACTGCTGCTGTCTAAAACTGCTTTAGTGTAACATGTTGATTTCTATTTTGTCCCTAATTCCACAATTCATACAATTCAGTCCTTGCTGAATTAACCCCTCAATTGAGTTAATTTTCTCATTTAATACTTTTATCTATCATTTTAAAACTCCTTCATAACCTTTGAAATTAGAATTTTAACACTAGGCCTTAATTTCAGCTATTTCACAATTAGGTCCTAAAACCAATTTCCATCAATTTCACTTGATTAAATCATCATATAACAAAATTAAAGCTTCAATTCAATATTTATTCATCATATTCTTCCAACACTAATCCACATAAACTTTAAAAATTTAGCCATAGAATCAAAAACTAATGAATTAATAAATTGGACCCAATTGTAAAAGTCCAAAACATAGAAATTTCAAGGAGAAAGCAAGAATTAAACTTACATGATGCTTGAGTATAAAAACTAGCTTGAACTCTCTCCCATGGCTATTTTTCAGCTGAAGAAAATAAAGAGAAATGAAGAGAATTCTCCATATATTTCAATTTGATCCTTTTTTATTTAGCTAATTTTGAAAATTTTCCAATTTTCCCCCTTTTTCTTCTTTCTCTTCTCTTCTTCTTTCCTGCTCTCTGCTTCTTCGTTTGGGTTTCTGTTCTCTATTCTCTTCCCTTTTTTTTTTTTTTTTTTTTTTGTTTGTTTGTATATATATAATAATATAATAATATAATAATATAATATTATAATAATATACCTTAAAAATCTCAGATTTTTCTTTGTTATGTCATTTCAACTATACAAAATGGTATAATTTCCATTTTGATCCTTCATAATTTCTTTTAATCTATAATTTAACTTTTACTTTCATTTCATTTAGTCCTTTTCATTTAATTTCCTACCCAAACGTTAAAATTTTCTAACGAAAGTTTAATAATAACTTAATGACATTCCATAAATATTTTTGGAAATATTTATGGCTCACTTTATAAATTCGAGGTCTCAATACCTCGTTTTTGGCCTAATTTTTCTAATTAATTCTTTCAGTTCACAAAATTCACTAATTTTAAAATATTTCTAAAATCACACTTAACTTATAATTATCGATTAACAAAATTTTCTAACTTTTCGCCAAATTTAGTGATCTCGAATCACTGTTCCGACACTATTAAAATTGGGCTGTTACATAATCAAATCAAATCTCGATATAAGGGTAGTAAAAAAAAGAATGGTGATAACAAATACAAAGGGTTTTAGGTTAATATTAGTGGGTGAGTCAATAAAAGGGTTGTTAGGATCAACGGGGTTCACTAGGGGTTAATTATGAAGGTAGGCTTTTAGTGGAGTAAGTGGGTTAAATCCTAAATGCCTTTATCATCTCTGTATATCAAATCATAGGTGTGGTCTCAACATGTATAATCAAGGCAAGTTCTAGAATAACAGTTCAATGTTAACATTCTCATAATAAAAAAAGTGAGCACGAAAAATGATATATGCTCTATAAGGCTCAAAATCTCACAAAAATTACGGGTATTTTGATATCAACCTCGTAAATTTCAATTTTCAAGATAACATTCAGATTTAAGTAGACAACTTAAAAATTTTAATTCTGAAAAATTAGACTTTTCGTACTTGATTCTCTAGTATTCTTCAAATTTAATCATCATGCACAATTAACTATGGCTTACTCAAAAACATATCAATAACAATCATAAATCATCAGAAATTTCATCCTAACTAGTAATATAAGGAAATTACTTAAGAATAAGATATAATTCAGGGATTTGAGAATAATGCAGAAAGTTAGGCATTTTCTCGAAATAACTATTCACCCCCATACTTAAGTTGTACATTGTCCTCAATGTAAAAAGATAGATAATAACAGTTATTAGATAATCAAAAGAGAGGGGAAAAAGTGACACTTCTTGAATTCTGGATGTATTCCTTGAGTCGGAGGTGAAAAGATGATGATTTATGTAGTATTGAATTACTCCTTAGTGATTTGTTTGTTATTTAGAGTGTGCAATTGAAACTGCGAAGTCATCAGTTAAATGTTTCGGTGGCATGATTAAACAAGTGTTTGTTAGCAATACTCGAAGGTTAAATGAATGAAATAAGAGTTTGAAATATAAAAGGCAACAAGTTTAAATAAAAACTGAAGCTATGAACTGAAAATAAAGAAAAGAAATCTAAAAATAAAGATAATAAAAGGACTCAAAGGTCCTCATCGTCTGCTGGGTCCTGCGGTGGTGTCGGTGAAGAAATGTGAAAGTGATGACAAATCTACTGAAAGGTGGCCTCGATCCCGTCAAAACGTCGAGCGGTGTCATTGAATGAATCCGAGTCGATCTTGCTTCGCCGAATGAATCGTAAGACGTGCTGAGAGATGTCCGAAAGTAAAGTTGCTGTATGGGAGGACTATTGGCTCGGGAATGGTTCCTCCTGTGGTGGTGGGACATCATCAGGAATGTTCTCATGCTCCTCCTCGTCAGTGGAGAGAGCTAGTCGGTATTGAGGAGGATCGGTCCCACGTTGATATTTGATCATCCTCATGTGTAGCATCGTCTGGATACCCTGGGGTACCATCTGCCCTATCAATGTAAGTGAGGAGGTTTGTGCGTCGGTGTCGAGTAGCCCGAAGTACCGAGCTAAGCGTGTGATGTAGAGACCCATAAATATGATCCCGCACCGATGCTGTTCTGTCTGATGTTGAATAGCTCGGGCTATAAAATATGCTAGGTCGACAACATGTCTGTCTCACATGCACCATAGATAGTAGGCGTCATGAGTATTGACGATGCCAGTGCTCTCTCATCGACCTGTTAAAGTATGAGCCAAAATAGCGTGTACGTACCTCAAAGACAGAACCAGGGCCGTCCCTTTTGAGCGACTGGGTCATAATCGAAGGAGTGGGTAGCTATCTTGTGCCAACATTGGGTGAGGCTGAAATGTATATGGCGAGGCAACTCCGAAAGGTCATTCTCTGCTACGAAGTTGTCTGCATAAAGTCCTAAAGCAGTTCCGAACTGCGGTATGTTCAGTTGTCGTATAGTGCCGCCGAGACGGAATTGTATCGTGCCCGGATCATCGTACTTGCTCATCACTGTTTGAAGTTGAAATGTTGAGCAGAGCTCCAAAGTGAGCTCTAGGTATGTGGGCTCGTTAATGTTGAAGAATTGCTCCCACAGATCAGTGGATAGAAGAGCCCGGATGTCACTGTCAAGATAGACCTACTCTAAAGCAGCCCAATCGATACATTTGCCCGTGCCGAGGGGCCGCGTGTGTAGTAATTTATAACGATCCTCTTGGACCCCTGGAGGAAATTGAAGGAACGGATGGCGCACTTCGGTGGATGCTCTTGCGGATGATGATCCTGGTACCTTTCGCTTTTTTGAGCTCGGGGCTCCTGTTCTCTTTCCTCGAGATAATGATATTGTATCTGAAAACAGTTGATATTCAAGTGATAATAAAGCAATTATTTTGAACAATACCTACAATACTTCAAAGTCTAAATAAGAACATTTCAGCCATGAGAAATTATATATTAACTATTTTAAACAAAAATATAGCAGTCAATTTAGTTTTAAATATCAAGAGATTATACTTAAAATTAAATAATACTAAAACTAAATAAAACTAGATGATACTACATGTAAAAAGAAATTAAGTAACATGAAATTTTAATCAAACAATAGTTAAAATAGATGAAAATAGAATAGTGAAGAGTGACCAGTAGTGTTTTGAGGTGAGTGGCGACGTGAACGGCTGAGCACGGGCGTGTACGGTGCTGCACGGTCGAGCACTGTAAGATACTGAGTAGCACGGCTTCGACGAGGGCGTGGGCTCTGTTAATACGGGTGTGGCAGCGTTTTGTGTGGGTTTTTTTAAAGGAGGGAAGGTGTTTGGGGGTCAAAATGGGGGTGATTTTTAGGATGGTGGCTGAATTAGGGAAGGAGGAGGTTGAGAGAATCAGTTAGGGTTGTGATTTGGGGAAGATGAGAGTTTAAGTTCCTTAGATAGTGGTGAGAGAATGGCCAGGGGCCACTCCCGTGTTCGATTTTAATCAGCCTGTGTTTTTCGTGATTTTGAATTTTGGGCGCGTTCAGGGTATTTGGCCACGGCTGTGGTCAAGGTGCCACGCCCGTGTTCTTCTTCCCATAGTTGTTTAGAACTGGCGTGTTTAGCCCGTACTCGACAAGTTAGTATCTTCACACGGTCGTAGGGCACGGCCTTGTCTTGCTCGTGTTTGACAAGTCAGTATAGTCCACGGAAAGTCGGCACCGGCGTGGACTATTATCGCAGCCCGTGTTGGGAAAAAAATTTCTTCTTTTGTCGTGCACAGTTACTGGCACACCCGTGGTTCGTCCCCTGGCTCCCACACGGCCACAGGCATGCCCGTGCGCAAGGTCGTGTGGTCTAAAACCTACGCTTTATTGGATTAATTAGTATGGAATTAAATGCTAAAAATTAAGAATTTAATATTAGTGAGGTTAGTGCTCGGGTTGCCTCCCGAGAAGCGTTCGTTTAAAGTCTTAAGCTAGACTTACCCTATTTTCATTTCTAAAAGAAGGTTCACAGAGCTGAAGCTCCTCTCTCATATCCCTGAAACCTAGGAAACAATTTAAGCCTTGAGTTGTATAGCAGGATTAAATCTCCTACTTCGAATTGTTTCGATTTCTTTAGACGAGCATCATGACGTCGCTTTGTTGCCTCCTTGTATAGCCTTGAGTTCTCGTAGGCATCAGCTCTCCATTCGTCTAGCTCGTTCATCTACATTATTCTTTTCTTTCCTGCAGCTTTAATATCGTAATTTAAAAATTTTATAACCCAAAAAGCTTTGTGTTCTAACTCGAATGGTAGATGACAGCTTTTCTCATAGACAAGTTTGTATGGGGATGTTCCTAGGGGGTTTTAAACGATGTTCTATAGGCCCATAGGGTATCATCTACTTTTAGTTCCCACTCTTTTCTGTTTGATTCAACCGTTTTTTCTAGGATGCGTTTAAGTTCTCGGTTTGCTACTTCAACTTGCCCACTGGTTTGAGGGTGATATGGGGTAGCTATCCTGTGGTGTACTCCATTTTTTTAAGACTTTGTCAAATTGAGTATTACAGAAATGGGTGCCCCTATCACTAATAATAGCTCTAGGTGTTCCAAATCGAGAGAATAGTTTCTTGAGAAACTTAACTACTATTCTAACATCATTGGTAGGTAAAGCTTCGGCTTCCATCCATTTTGACATGTAATCAACTGCCACTAAAATGTGTTTATTTCCAAATGAACTAGGGAATGGACCCATAAAATCAATACTCCATATATCAAATATTTCACATGATAGCATATATGTTTGAGGCATTTCATCACGTTTAGAAACATTACCTGTTCTTTGGCATTTATCACACAAAGCGACATATCTGTTGGCATCTTTGAATAGAGTGGGCCAATAAAAACCTGATTCGAGTATTTTATGTGCCATCTTAATGCCACTGTAGTGTCCTCCTAAAGGTCCTAAATGGTAATATTCCAGAATTTTGCTTGCTTTCGCCTTTTTAATGCATTTTCGAATTACCTGATCTGCACATATGCGGAAAAGAAAGGGATCTTCCCAAAAATAATTTTTTACATCAGCAAGAATCACTTCTTTTGGTGATGTGTTAGTCTTTTTGGCAAGATGTTAGCAGCTAAATAATTCGCAATATCTGCAAACCATGGTACCTCAGAGTGGGTTATAGAAAAGAGTTGTTCTTCGGGAAACGAGTCATTTATCTCACTTTCATCGAGCTTTTTGATATGTGGGTTTTCAAGCCTAGAGAGGTGATCTGCTGCAAGGTTTTCAACTCCCTTCTTATCTTGTATTTCCAAATCAAATTCCTGCAAAAGTAAAATCCATCTTATGAGTCAAGGTTTTGCATCAGGTTTAGTTAAAAGATAACGAAGAACGGAGTGGTCAGTGTAAACGACAACTTTAGATAATAATAAATATTGTCTAAATTTGTCAAAAGAAAAAACTACAGCTAGCAGTTCTTTCTCTGTGGTGGTGTAGTTTTCCTGTGCGGGTGTCAAAGTTCTGCTAGCATAATAGATTGGCTGAAAATGCTTGTCTCTTCATTGTCCCAGAACTGCACATATTGCGAAGTCACTTGCATCACACATTAGTTCAAAGGGTAGATTCTAATCAGGTGCAATTATAATCGGAGCATTTATTAGTTTATCTTTAAGGATATTGAATGCATCTAGATATTATCGGAGCATTTATTAGTTTATCTTTAAGGATATTGAATGCATCTAGACATTCCTGATCGAAATTGAAAGGAACATCTTTTTCTAGTAATTTTGTTAAAGGCTTAGTTATTTTAGAAAAATCTTTAATGAATCTTCTATAAAATCCTGCATGTCCTAAAAAGCTTGTAATAGCTTTAACTGAACTAGGGGGAGGTAATTTTTATATGGTTTCAATCTTTGCTTTATTTACCTTAATCCCTTTACTATAAATCTTATGTCCTAATACAATTCCCTCTTGTACCATAAAGTGACATTTTTCCCAATTTAAAACAAGGTTTGTTTCCTCACATCTCATTAGAACTCGTTTTAAATTTTTAAGGCAATGATGGAAAAAATTACTGTATACCAAGAAATCGTCCATAAAAACCTCCATAATGTCTTCCACAAGTTCATCAAAGATTGCCAACATGCAACACTGAAAAGTAGTAGGAGCATTATATAATCCAAAAGGCATTCTACGATAAGCAAACGCACCGTATGGGCATGTGAATGTTGTCTTCTCTTGATCTTCAGGTGCTATTGGGATTTGAAAATAGCCAGAAAGTCCATCTAGGAAGCAATAGTACATATGCCCAGATAACCTTTCTAGCATTTGATCAATGAAGGGCAAAGGAAAGTGATCTTTTCTAGTGGCGTCATTCAGCTTCTTGTAATCAAAGCAAACTCTCCAACATGTGACTGTTCTGGTGGGAATTAGTTCATTCTTTTCGTTGGCTACCACGGTCATGCCTCCTTTCTTTGGGACAACCTGCACAGGACTTACCCAATTGCTGTCAGAAATAGGATAAATTATTCCAGCATCTAGAAGTTTAATTACCTCAGCTTTCACAACTTCTTTTACGTTGGGATTCAATCGTCTTTGAGGTTGCACACATGGCTTGTATTCTTCTTCCATTAAAATTTTTGGGTGTAAAACGATGGGGTTATTCCCTTAATGTCAGAGATTTTCCAAGCTATGGCTCTTTTATGTTCTCTTAGTACTTGTATCAACTCCTCTTTTTCCTTGGGTTCTAGCTCTGAAGAGATAATTACCGGTAGCGTAGAATTGTCCCCGAGGAATGCATATTCTAAGTGTTTCAGCAGCTGTTTCAATTCCAATTTGGGCGGCTCATCAATGAAGGGCTTTTGTTTTAGTTCGTCATTGACTTTAATACTTTCTTCTTTCGTTTGTCTAGATGAAGATGTATTTAAATTCAGCTCGTCGACTTCATCTTCTTCCCCCTCTTCTTGAGTTAGGCATAGTTCCATCGTGTCATCATGTATAATTTCCTGTAATGAGTTTTGAATGATATGATCGGTAGTATCAACAAAATAACAAGAATCATCTTTTTCTCTAGAATATCGTATGGCATCATAAATTTGAAAAATAATTTCCTCATCGCCTATCCTTAATGCAAGTTTACCATCACCTACACTGATAACAGCCCTAGCAGTAGCTAAAAAAGGGCGCCCTAAAATTAAGGGAACCTCAATGTCCTCATCCATGTCAAGCACAACAAAAATCAACAGGGAAAATAAATTTATCAATTTTTACCAATACATCTTCGATAACTTCTCTAGGATATTTAATAGATCTATCAGCTAACTGAATACTCATCCTAGTGGGTTTTGGTTCCCCAAGATCTAGTTGTTTAAACATTTGATAAGGCATTAAATTAATACTGGCACATAGATCAGCTAATGTTTTCTTAATATTTAAACTACTGATTAAAAAGGGAATAGTAAAACTTCATGGGTCTTTTAATTTGGTTGGTAACTTGTTTTGGAGGATGGCTAAACATTCTTCATTAAGCTCCACTGTTGATATTTCTTCAAGCTTCTTTTTATTCATCAGGAGTTATTTTAAAAATTTTGCGTACATTGGCATCTGTGAAATTGCTTCAACAAAGGGTAAGTTAATATGTATTTGTTTAAAAAGTTCAAGAAATTTACCGTATTGGGCATCTAATCAGTCTTTCTTCAATCTTGCCGGATATGGGATTTGTAGCTTACTTTCGTTGCGTACTGGAGTTATATTCTCAACTCCCTCATCCTTTGCTTTATTATCTTCGAGTGGTATTTTTTCTTTGGTTTGACTAACTCCTTTCCACTTCTTAATGTAACTGCCTTTACCTGTTCGATTCCTTTAGAAAAAAATCTCTGATCGAATTTCAGAAACTATCTTAGTAAGTTGTCCAACTGATTTAATGAGTTCCCCAACTTGGTTCTCGATCCCTTTGATTGATACCTATTGATTATCGAGTGTCGTCTCAGTTTGCTGGAAACGGGTTTCTGTGGCTGCCATGAATTTTGTCAGCATCTCTTCGAGGTTCGGCCTCTTTTCCTGTGGATAGGGCTAATTTTGGAAATTTTGAGGAGGTTGTTGTCTTTGTGACCTCCCAATGAAAAATTTGGGTGGTTCCTCCAACTTGGATTATAAGTATTACTATAATTGTTATTATTATATCTGAAATTATTACCTATATAGTTCATCTATTCGCTTTCTGTGCCCGGTTGGTAGGGTAGGTACTCCGGATTTGCCACAGTTCCACTTGCGTTGCACTGCATTACTGGATGTACCTGCGAAGAACACAAATTATCAAGCTTTTTATTCATCATCTCTACCTGTGTTGATAGCATGGTTACTACATCGAGGTTGAAAACTTCGGCTGATTTTGTTGGTTTTGTCCTTGTAACTTGCCACTGATAGTTATTCAGTGACATCTCTTCTATAAACTCGTAGGCTGCTTGAGGAGTTTTATTGTTCAGGGTTCCACCGGCAGCTGAGTCAATTAGTTGCCTCGTTGAGGGGTTTACACCGTTATAAAAAGTTTGGACTTGGAGCCACAAGGGTAAACCATGGTGCGGACACCTTCTCAAGAGATCCTTATATCTCTCCCATGCGTCGTATAATGTCTCTAAATCCATCTGCACAAAAGAAGAGATATCATTCCGTAATTTAGCCGTTTTGGCTTGTGGGAAATATTTTAATAAAAAATTTTCAGTCATCTGATCCCATGTAGTGATTGACCTTCGTGGTAGTGAATTTAACCACTGTTTGGCTTTATTCCTTAATGAAAAGGGAAATAACCGAAGACGTATGGCATCATCAGAAACGCCATTTATTTTGAAGGTATCACAGAACTCTAAAAAATTAGCTATATGAGTATTTGGGTCTTCGTCGTGCAAACCATCAAATTGAACAAATTGTTGAATCATTTGTATAGTGTTAGGCTTTAATTCAAAATTATTAGCAGTTATAGCAGGCCTAACAATACTTGATTCCGCTCCTGTTAAATGAGGTTTAGCATAATCATACATAGTACGTGGAGCATTATTTTCTGCCACATCTTATGGTGGTGGATTGTTCTCATCCATCCCTTCAGTAGGATTGGATCTGCTTTCTCGCTCTTCTTCTGTGTAATTTAGGGCTCGCCTAATTTCTCTGCGATTCCTGCGAACTGTAGCTTCAATATCACTGTTGTATACTAGTGGTCCTCTCGGGTTCCTTCTAGTCATAAACTAGAGGTAACTGTTAAGAAAAGAAAGACAATTTAGCAAAGTTAAAAACAAAACAAAAAAATAAAAATAAGAGTGAATTGCGGAAAATAAAAATAAAAATAAAAAGAGTGGCTAGAGTAATAAAAATAGAGTTTTCTTATATTTTAGTTCCCCGGCAACGGCGCCAAAAACTTGATCGTTGTTTTTATGCAAGGTAAAAGTCTTAAAAATTTATAAATTGAATGATCGAACCTAGAAACTAACTATGACAACGATTTGAGGCAAGTGCACCTATCGAACAATAGTATAGCTTAGGCAAGACCGGATTGTCGAACCCAAAGGAACTAAAAGTAATAATACTAACTTTCTTTTTATTATCTAGCCTAAAATAAATGAAGTTGCTGTTTAATCTGAATTTAACTAACTACTAAGCTAAATACGCAAAGACAAAAAGAATGAATTGGGAAAAATAACTTGAGGAAAAACTCAGTTGATTAAGACGATACCCTTAGGAAGAATCCACCTAGACTTCACTTGTTATCTAACACTGAACCAGACGATGTGTTCACTTGACTTGATCCATAAGATTCCGTAATTTATATTAAACCCTCTCTCGAGGCGAATAACGTCTAACCCTAGGTTGATTAATTGAAATCTCTTTCTAATTAAAACCCCTAGAATCGCATTAACTCGATCTATGGACTCTCATATTAGGTTTCACCCTAATCCGGCAAAATCTCGTCACCCTATCTCTAGGTGTGTGATCAACTCCGCTTAATTATGCTAGATCTACTCTCAAGCAGGGACTTTTGCTCGACCACCTAAGCACATCATACTTGAATCAATATCCTGGAAATATTAACACAAGAATTAGGCACACATAATTAAGAACAAATCAAGTATTTATCATATAGTTCAGAAAACAATAACAAGATCCATCTTAGGTTTCATCCTCTTCAGGTATCTGAAGGAATTAGTTCATAACAATAAAAAAAAAACATCTCAGAAGAAAAGATAAAACAAAACATAAGAAATCCCTAAAACCCCCTGAAGGAATTGAAGGAGAGATCTGCCGTCTTGAGTAGAATTTCAGCATCTTGAGATGGATCAACTAGCTATCTTCGAATGTTTCCCAAAAATCTGACCTTTTCGGCTCGACTCCTTGGCCTAGCTAACCGCTCCCTTTAAGGATACACTTAGGGTGTTTATATAGGCTTTTGAAATAGGTTTCTTTGCCCCTAAGGATCCAAATCCGAATGAAATTGCTCTTCTCCACGACAGGGACACAGCCATGGCACACGCCCGTGTGAATCGTGGCCAGGCCGTGTTCGAACTTTTAATGAGGCACGGCCGTGTGGTCTTGGGCCCAAGCCGTGTCGATTTCTCTCTTGGCCCAATTTGGTCCGTTTTAAGCCCGTTTCTTGTTCTTTACATCCTCTGGTGCTTTCCTGAGTATAAAACATGCAAAGAAAGGATTAAGAGCACCTTTTTACATAAATCAGGGGATAAATCATCCAAAAATATGCTAAATGTGGCATTAAAATATGTTACTTTTACGGTTTATCACCCTCCAATACTATGTCCACTTCAAACCCCCGTAATAGACCAAAACACAAATGTACTCTATCCTGCATTCAATTCAAACCGAACATCAAACTCAAAATTATAACTCAGATAATGATTCATTTCCAACAATGGAATATATATTATATCATGTAATACCAATCACCAATTTATATAAATGTTAAATTTAACCGTACGAACTTACCTAGCTAAATTGCAGAAATGTCAAAGTATAGGGGCATTTTGGTAATTTTTCATTCTCCTCGATTTTCCACCCGATCTTTATCTAAATTAATAATTTCATTCAATCTATTAATTTAGACAGTAAAAAAATGTATTTTATGCACTTTAGTCATTTTTAGTTTTTTACAAAATTACCCCTAAAATTTTACTTTTATTCAATTTAGTCTTTGAGCCTAAAACATGCAACTTAGCCATTTTTACCCAAAATCGAGCCTACAAAAATACTCATGGCATCCAATACAGCCAAATGTTGCAAAATTTTCACATCAACTCCTTGTACTTTTACTATTTTAACAATTTAGTCCCTAATAAAAAAATTCATCAAAAATCACTTAATAAAATACTTTTAAATAACAAATAATATCTCAAATTCATAATTTAACATCTAAAATCACAAGGTTCATCAATGGTAACATTCAAAATCTTTAACAGTTTCAAAATCGAAGGTACGAGCTAACTGGACCTAGTTGCAATGATCTCAAAAATATAAAAATTATTAAAAACAAGGCTAAAACAGACTTACATGCAAGAATTTAAACCAAACGAATCTTCTCCTCACTGTAGCTATGGCTTTCGGCTGTTTGAAGGAGGATATGAAAGTGATTTTGTTTCTTTCATTAATTAAATTTGTTTTAATTTAGTTTAATTTACAAATTTGCCATTATAAACATTTTATTCTATCATTTTACTTTATTTAACCGTCCAAATAAATCCTTAAATGATTTAATTACCATTTAAGTCACTTTTCCTTTAATAAATAAACCATTTAATCACTCAAATCAAATAGTGATCAAATTTTACATCTTTTTACGATTTAGTCCTTTTTAATTAATTAACTATCGAAACGTTAAAATTTTTCAATGAAAATTTAATACGATATTTATAACACTCCGTAAAAATTTATAAAAATATTTACCGCTCAGTTTATAGAAATGAGGTCTCAATACCTCATTTTCTGAAACCACTTAACTTTAGGGTCTTATCACTCGAACTTAATAAATCATTTATATAACAAATATCACTACATCAAAAACCTTTTTAAAACAAAGTTTGAATTGTAAATTTTAAATAATAATATTTAAATATTTACAAACTTACTTGTCAGATTTGTGGCCCCGAAACCACTATTTTCGACACTACTAAAAAACAGGTTGTTACAGGTAAGCTATCGTTGCTAGGCAATTCAATGTGGCAGGTCATCGTTGCCGGGTAATCCGGGATTATAAATTTGAATGAGTTAAAAAATGGGCTTACGAGCTCAGAATTTCATTGGTAGGATAACAGGAAACAATATCCCTAGGTAGGGAAAGTGCATAACCAATGATGAATTCATGCTTGAAACTTAAATGACATGAATTTTAGACATTAATTCAAGTGTATATGGATTATGTCATTTTCTTATACCATCTCGTTTTAAAGGAATATGTTGAATTACTTACTCGTTGTGTAATTCATTTTTCATGAGCAGGTTAGGTCCATAGCTACCTTTCGGGTTCCACTTTAGCATCCAGCCGAGACCTTAGACTCCTTAATGTTTGTGCCCCTTTTTTTCTATATAATTTAGCATGTAGCTAGGGATGTCATTTTGAAATTTTGGATTGCCAATGTTGGTTTGAATTTGTTAAATATGTACTCTAGTGAATGGTTAACATCTAGTTAAGTAAAATATGCATATATTGCAATCCATGTTGTTGTGAGACTTGGAATGATGTTGAGTATATGTAAAATTGAGTTTGGTAGGAAGATTTGGATGAAATGGTGAATGCTTAATGTTAATAGTATGTTTGACATGGAATTGATTGAATGTATATACCTTATGAAATGGCATTTGAAATGTTTTGTTTGTGAAATGCTGCCAATTTGTGGCATATTGATTAGATTGTTATTAGGATTTGATAAGTGAATGCTACGTGTATGTTTTGACATGAAAGCTTGATGTATGAATTGATAAAATTTGCATGATTAATTTGGTATGATATGTACATGTATATGTGTTGTATTTGTGGAAATTGTTAACTGTGGAATGGTTGAATTATGGCTTTTAGTATGTTTTGAATTGGTTGAATGTAGCTTGGAAATGTTCCCAAAGAACCAGTGAGTTCTTTTTGGTTTGAGCATGAAAAGGTACTAAAATGTGAAATTTTTTAACCTTTTGGCAAAAAGTATCGATACCACGTGTAAAGGTGTCAATACTTTACCAAATTACCATGATTTATGAATGACAGAATGTCAATTTGGTATTGATACCATTATAAAGTATCGATACTAATTCCCAAGGATCAATACTTTATAAAGGTATCGAGTAAAATTAACTTGTGTTCAGTTTTTGAAAAATGACAGAATGTCAAAACGGTATTGATACTGAATTTGGTATCAATACTTCTTAACAAGGGTATGGATACCTTATTTCAAGTATCAATACTTGCGTATTTTGCCTTGATTTTTTTGGAACATCTAAGTTAAAAACGGTATCAGTACCTGATAAAGGTATCGATACCTATTCCCAAAACTTTGAAAAGTTTTCAGAATGGTCATCCTTCATGCTCAGGTCAACTTAAGAGCTTTCGTAAACTCGATTGTGATTCAATTTTGATTTTCTATAACATTGTGCATGATATTATGATATAAATCGAGGTTGAGTAAATCAATTGTTATAAATTTCTTTGGATTGTTCCGGTAATAGTAGTAGCATTCCGTAGCTCGGGTTGGGCAATTGGTATCAAGTCTATTACCTTAGAAGACTTGAGCTCTTTAATATTTTTATGATATATTTTGAAAAAAAATTATATTTTTTGTTAGCACATGACCTAAAACTATTAAATTCTAAAACTATGAGCTCAAATAGTTTTTCTAAACCTCCTATTTTTGCCAGTGAAAATTGTCACATTTTGGTGGTAAAAATAAAGACATGTTTGCAAAGCATATGGCTTTTGGGAAATAGTGGAAATGGGTAGTGATCCATTACTATTGAAGACTAACCTAAGTATAGCTCAAATCAAGTAATATAGTGATGAGTGTACTAAAAAATATAAGGCAATGTCATGACATCAAAAACTGCATTTTTTTAGCATGACATTACCTTATATTTTTTAGCACACTCCTCACTATGTTGCTTGATTTGATCTATAGTTAGGTTAGCCCTCAATAGTGGTGGATCGTTATAGTAACATCCCAAAAATTGGGGGTTAATAGAATTGGGTTTGTGAATCGAGAGAGACTGGTCAGGCCTTAATTTTTTAGATTATCTATGCATTTTTAGGAATAAATGAGGTATTGGTTTGTCGAATAAGTGTTAGTGAAACGTTGCTTGAAACCCAAATTCAAATCCCTTCTCTCTTACTATTTTTTATTATTTTGCTAATTTTGCCTCAAACCCTAGTATGTGACACGCCTTATTTTTAAAATAAATATTGCAAAATTATTTCAAAAATAAGGAAATAACCTAGTGGTTAATTGATAAATGCAAAAGCATGAAAATTAAATTAAGGTCCCAAGTCTAAATCTTTTCTCAAGCAAAATAACTTTTTTATACAAAATCCCTTGTTTTTAATGTGTGTGCCATCCATACCCTTGTAACCTAGGTATAAATGTTAATTTTACACAAAATATCAGCCTTTATTCTATTTTTACTCACCCTAGTCATTCCTCCCCTCTCCTCTCCTCCTTGATCTTCTATTTGTTTTCTTCCTTCCTCCATTGTTGCCGTCGCCTACACCTAGTTTTACCATCTCTTTCTTTTTCTTTTTGTCTCAAGATTTGTTAACATATTCTCCAAATCTGAAATCTTGAACTCTAATATCGATCCTGAACATTGTCAAGAAAGTGCATTGTTGTTTCTCTCAACTAGCTTGTGTAAGATCTTTTCTTTCTTCAATTTGTTGATTAATCTTGTCAATTAAAAACCTAAATTTCCAGATCTGAAATTTATATGGATTTTAAATATTTTAAAGGTATTTTTATAAATTTTTAATGGATCTTTAAATCATTTTTAAATTAGCCACGAATTTGGCCACCGCTGGTGGTGGTGGGTGCGCCTATGTGCAAGAAAGGCGGCTGTTTTGTTTCTTGATTCTTGCCCATCTTTTTCCAGCATTAATTTGAATTCATGAACCCTTCTAATCAGCCTTTAATCACATGTTAATTAGGGAAAGACATTCTTGATCAATTAGCCATTCGAATCTCACAATTCGGGAAGTGTAAGTGCGATTAATTGTAAACTAGTTTGTTGTTTCGACAAAGTTGTTGGGAAAAGGTTATGTATTGATTAAATGAGGGATCTTAATCAATATTAGCTACTAATTTTCCAGTATGTAATTGTGTTAGGTGCTGATCAAAACGCCCCAAATCAACTGTAAATCCGAAAGACATTTGCACGCACGATTCGCGACAAAATAGTGTAAGAAATCTAACTAGTTTGAATTCGTAAAATAGTAGTAATTTTGACTATTGATTGGAATCCATAAGTGGGTGTTTAAGGGCTAGTTAAGAGATGAATTGATGGAATTTATATTGATTTTTGACTTAGATTTGTTTTAAGGTTTATTAAGGAAAATTAAAAGATTTGCTAGTGTGCTATGAGAAAGCAAAAAATAAGGTATGGGTCCTAAACTAAAAAACTTAATTAAAAATGATAATTTTTTTTTATATAATTGATGATTTAGCTTGCTGATTGAATTGGCTTAATAGCCAAATAATTAATTTTGTAAGTGGCCGAACCAAGTACGTTTCGAGCCCTAAAAGATTGATATGTTAGCAAAGTTGCTAGTTTGACAATGTGACTGTGTGAATGGTATTGTGATGCATGATTGTGTTATTTGGTATAAGATTGATTGTATATATAGCATGATTTTCTGAGATATGAGTTTATGCATGATATAATTGCATGGATAGTTTGCTATGTTATATTGGAAAGGTTGCTATACATGCATGTTGGAAAATCATAAAAGTAAGTGAAATTTTGTAATGTTGAATGATATCATCTTAATGGTAATTTGAAATTTGGAACACTGTTTCCATTTACTGAAAGTATGTGATTATTGAGGGCATGTTGAACATGTCAAATAAATGTGAAAAGTATTGAGATATGATTATGTATTAGTTTGTGTGACATATTGCATTTGCATTAGGATGAGATATCTTGTGGTTGACGGAGGAGTTTCGTGGAGTACCGACGGCATATTAAGTCTGCATTTATATGTAGTCAGTGCACTGCACCTAGAGTACCGAGGGGATTGGCAATTTTATCGCATATTATATGTTATTGGCGATTGTATCACACTATTTGATATCTGTCAAATTTTCTACATTATTGATTATTCGATGGTTTTACCACATCGAGCTATGCTCACATTTGTTGGAGTTTGGCAGACAGGTTCTGAGGAACTTGTGGTGTGTAGCAAATGGTATGGGTAGAAACCTTTTTGCATTGCATCATGCTCATGACATCTTCGAATGTTATTGATTTATGCTACGTATTATATTCTGTTGCATTGAATGGTATCAAAATTAATGATTGTTACTCGAATGAATGATGACCCATGCTCATACACCATTTGACATCAATTTGATAATGACTATGTAATGATATGAAATTCCAATGATGGTTCCGTGTTCTTCTGTTAAAGCTAATATGTTTCACTATATTCAATATTTATATCTGTTTAAAAAATTGTTCCACTCACACTAAGCTTTCATAAGCTCACCCTCCAATAGTGTTTAACTTTTTAGGTAAACCTCAAAATTAAGACCGAACTCGGCATTCGGAGAATCACCTTGGACCTCGGACTCTTCTTAATAAGTATTATGAATTCTTTATTGGTTTTGGCTTGTAATTTTTAATTATTTCAGGCCTGTGGCTTGGTAACTTTTCTTTTGGAGATTTTTGCATGCATGGATTACACAAGCATAATAACAGAAAAATGCATGATATCAGACTTAAGTAAAATTTGACATTGTTCCCTAATTTCCGCTGCATTGCAAATGAACCATGTTTGAAAAACAAATCGATAATGCAACTAAGTTTCCAAAATAACTTGAAAAATGGTTTTTCTGCTGCATTATTTAACATCGAGTTTTTATAAAGAAAAGTGACAAGCAAACAAATTTTTTTTCTTAAACAACACTATAAATAATAAAATGAGTCTTAAGTATAGATTATCTAATAAATGAACTCTTTTAAACTAACTCAAAGTGCAAATACGATTTTTCTCTAAAATAAGTTTATTTAAAGTCTTCAAAAGTAACGTAAGTTAGCTTAGCCATTTCGGTGGCTAATGTAGCCTTCTCAATCTAGCTATAACGTCTAGGCCGGGTTAGGGACGTTACAACTACCCATTTCCACTATTTTTATTTTTAAAGATTTTTTATTCAATTTTTAATTTTTATGCTTTTTATTTAAAATGTGAAAAAAAATTAAATTATTCATGTACTTTTAAAAGGTAATGACCAAATTTAAAAAATGTAAATGTTGAGGACTAAAAAAGTAAATTTACCTTTGACATTATTAACTTTAAATTTACCTTTGACATTATTAACTTTATCGTCATAATTAAACAGAGAGATCAATATTTCACAAGGACTTAATATCTCATAATTAAAGTAAAGAAACTAAATTTTAAATTTTGAAAGAGTATAGGGACATTTAGCATATTTGAACCATTCCATTATAAGTTTATTCAACTATTTCATTATAACTTGTCATCGATCTCTTAACCAAGTGACAAGAACAATATTATAGACATAAAAGTTTGAATTAGATTCCAAACAACTTTATTACCCTCCTCAATTAAAAAAAAAAACCCTATTTCATTGTAACTTTATTCTATTCCAACCAACAAAACCTATTATTAGTGATGCTTTGCCCCTCTTGCCTTTTGTTGATGGTCGGTGTATAAGGTATATTTGGGTATTAGGCTGTTTGGTTATACAAACATGGATGGTATGCAAAATATTTTTGTTTGGTACTTGGGCTTTAAGCCTTGATTTTTTTATAATAAATATATAATAATTATTTAGTTTCTATACTAAAGACTTGGTTGATTTGGCATGGACATCAATTTAATTAAAAGTTAAAAATAAAAATTAATTTAAAAATTATTAGACAAAGATATTTTTATCTTTTAAGGCATTTTAATAAATTTTCATACCATAATGTAAAACTAACAACTTTATCATTTTGATCAAAATTTTAATTACTTGTTAGATAAATTTTTAATAAATATTCTTTTACATATTTTTTCCACCTAGTGTGGCATAGTATATTCTATAAACCATAAAATTTGGGTAGGGTTGAACATGGCGGGTGCTTGAAAACTTACTCAAAGACAGGTTGGATTGAAGATGAGTGTTTTTTTTCTTTTAAAGTTAATTGTTTTGGTTTAATTTTTATTTAATTTCTTTGTTGGATGAATAACGTGCTTTATGAACAAATTTACTAGATTAAACTTTAAATTTGATATTCAAACTAGTGTTAAGTGTTGGGAAAGTTGTTGCTTGTTCCATGTCTTATTATAATGAAATTGTTGTTGAATCCAATGTCCTGAATATAGTATATTCGTTTGTAAACTTATAATTTTTTTCGAACAAATTGATTAATAAAACAAATTTATTAATTACATTAATATACTTTGTATGATTGTCTTCAAATGATTTTTGCACGGAAAGCAAAATGAAAGCAAATGCTGCTCATTGGTTGTCCAATGTTTAAACTAATACTGAGCAGTATTACGTGGTCAGATCGTAATACGGCAAGATATCTTGTACTCGTAGACAAACCTAAACATGTCCTTAGTATAATTGGAAATAAGCAAACCGATTGAAAGACTAATATGCCGTCTATCAAGTCCAATTGGGGATATGCTTTGCCTTGGGCACCAAAGCGGATAACTCTCAGAAGATAGAGACATAGATGTGACTGATTGGACTGACAGCACATTAAGGTGGACCCAAGAAAAATAGATCATGAACCCGTTTATGGATTTATTCACTTGTGATGTTCATGGTGTGACATACCTAAATCCTAAGTGTATGACGAACTATGTATGCATGACCCGTACACTTTGATGTAAGTAAAAGCCTGAGTTTGAATAGATAATGAACCGAAAGCTGATGTGTTGGTGTACGGCTTCTACAGTATGTAGCGTCATTCATAACAGTGGAATTCATAGTCCGAGATATGGGTAAATAGCTTACCAAATTTACGATTTCATCCCAAAACTCCTTCCCTAGACTTGCGTTTGAAAACATGTACCGAGCCTTTTCCAACAAGGTTATGTTCTTTCTTTCTGCAACTCTATTTTGTTGTGGAGTACCTACAATGGTGTAATGTCTCTCTATCCTTTTCCATTTGCAGTAGTCATTAAACTCGGATGAATAGAACTCAAGTCCATTATCTGTTCTCAACCGCTTTACGGATTTCCCGATCTGTTTTTCTATCAATGTTTTCCACTCATTGAAGATTCTGAAAACTTCATTTTCCTGTTTCAGAAATAAACCCAAACTTTTCTGGAATGGTTATTAATAAAAGTTAAGAAATATTTATTACATCTTTTTGAGATGTTAGGAGTCAAACCCCATAAATCGGAATAGACGTAGTTAAGAATCTGTAGAGAAATAATCACATCGAATTGTCGCAATGTCGGATTGGTTCTCATCACGATGATTTCGACTCTTCTTCGGTAACTACAGTCGCACCAGTAACTGTTGACCCTTTGATAAACCATAATGTATACATATTTTAATCCCACATTTAGCATACTTTTGGATGATTTATCCCTCGAATTATGGAATTTGGTGCTCCTAATCCTTTACTTTCATGTTTTATACTTAGGAGAGCACCGGAGGATGAAAAGAACGAGAAACGGGCCAAAAACAGAGAAAATAGGCCAAAGTACGAAATCGACACGGCCTGGGCTTGAGCCACACAGTCGTGCCCCCTGAGCAGACCCAAACACGACCTGGACTCGACTTACACGGGCGTGTCCCTGACGTGACCTGTTTGAATTCCACTCGGATTAGGATACTTAGGGGCAATGAAAGACATTCCGAAAGCCTATATAAACACCCTAAGTGTGACCTAAAAGGGGGCGCTTCAAGTAGGTCGAAGAGCCAAGCCAGAGAGGCCGAATTGTGGGATTCACTGAAGACAGCCAGTTGATTTATCTCGAGAAGTCGGAATCATACTCAAGACGGAAGATCTTCCATTTAATTTCCTTCAGGGGGTTTTAGGGTTTTTCTTATGTTTTGTTTTATATTTTCTTCTGAGATGTATTCTTTTATAATTATGAACTAAACCCCTCAAATACCTGAGGGGGATGAAACCTAAGACGGATCTTGTTATTGTTTTCTGAACTATATGATAAATACTTGATTTGTTCTTAACTATGTATTCTTAATTCTTGTTTTGATATTTCAGGATATTGATTCAAGTATTGATGCCCTTAGGCAATAGAGGAATATTCCCTGTTTGAGAGTAGATCTAGCATAGTTAAGCGGAGTTGATTGCAACCCTAGAGATAGGATGACTAAAATCTGCCAGATTAGGGTCAAACCTAATATGGGAGTCCACAAATCGAGTTAATGCAATTCTAGGGGTTTTAATTAGAAAGAGATTTCAATTAATCAACCTAGGGTTAGACGTTAGTAGCCTCTAGAGAGGTATTAATATAAATTAGGGAATCCTACGGATCAAGTCAAGTGAATAAATCGTCTAGTTCAGAGTTAGATAACAAGTGAAGTCTAGATGGATTCTTCCTTGGGTCTTGTCTTAATCAATTGGTTCTCTCAACAGTATTTTCCCCAATTCCTTCTATTTGTCTTAGCATCTTTAGCTTAGTAGACAGTTAATTTTAGGTTAAATAACAATTCCCTTATTTCTTAAGCTAAATAATAAAAAGAAAGTCAGTATTAGTACTTTTGGTTCCATTGGGTTCAATATCCCGGTCTTGCCACTAAACTATATTACTGTTCGATAGGTGCGCTTGCCTCAATCGTTGTCGTAAGTTAGTTTCTAGGCTCTATCATTCATTATATAAATATTAAGACTTTCAGACATACGATCACCCTTATAGAACGTATAGGCTGCCTTTTTTCTATCCTCTCATTACAACGAGAGCTCCATAAGAAACTTTTTAGTCATTTGACTCAATGACAATCCTGCAACCATTAGAATCCAAAATTCCCAATAAGATGACATTTCTCTTTAAGTTGGGTACATATTTGACATCTAACAGTGTTCAAATTATTACGACATCCTTATTTGTACTGTTCCTATGCCGATTATCTTACATGGAGAATTATTCCCCATCAACATTACTCCACCTTCAACTGAATTGTATGTGGAGAACCAATCCTTGTTGGGACACATGTGATAGGAGCATCCTAAATCTAGAATCTATTCGGAAGTAAGCTTGAAGCTTTCGCTCGTCAACACTAACAAGAAATTATCACATCTATCTTCGGCTAACTAGCCTCAGCAACTTTGACTTTTTGCTTATCTTTCTCGTCATTTCTGGTATCCCTTTTAATCTTATTTTGAAGTTTGTAGCATTTTGACATGATATGGCCTTTCTTCTTACAATAGCCATATTCTTTGTCTCAATTTCTGGATTTAGATCTCGCCCTACACCTGCTTCAATCTGGCTTTCTTGGTTGTTGTCTGCCCATTGCAACTAAAACTGAGACTTGCCCATCTGTCCTTTTGTTTGCGCTTAAATCATTGTCGAGTTTGTCCTTACTCAGTAGATTCCCCTTCACGTCCTCAAATGAGAGATGATCTCTCCTATAAATCAGAGTTTCCCTGAAAGTTTTATAAAAAGAAGGCAAAGAACATAATAATAACATAACATGATCCTCATCGCTAATCTCTATATTAAGATTCTTCAAGTCATTTAGAAGGGTAATAAACTCACTAATATGTACTCTAATAGACTTACCTTCGATCATTCTGAACGTGTAGAGACATTGTTTTAACACTAACTGTTGGTCAATGATTTCGCCATATACAAGGCTTCTAGTTTCTTCCATAATGTATATGTTGTTTTCTCCTTCAAAGCCTCTTGTAACACATTATTTGTTAGATTGTTTATGTAACCTATCCTATTCTGTCTGATCCATGTCTATAGGCTTATTCTCTATAACTATCCTTTCAAGATCTCTATGAATCAGTATTGCTGACATACGAACTTGTCACAGATTGAAATTTGTGATACCGTCGAACTTATCAATATCAAACCTTGATGTTGCCATCTGTGAATAGGTTAAATACGAAAATTGAACTAGCTCTGTTTGTAACGCCCCAAAATTTTAATTTTTGATTTCGTGTATGTGTGACACATAATGTCTATCTGCTTTAGTGGTTATGTGTTCTGGGTGTGTGTGTGAAGTCCCAAGTTCAAGCCTTACTTGGGAAAATTTTGGTATTTTTATAAATAAAGCCTTAACCTTGTGCAAAGGGCTTAAGTTTAATTGTTGGTAAGTTTATATCAGAATGGGCCTGTCGGTCTGGTGGTTAAGTGGAGTGTTGGAGTGTTGGAGGTCTTGTGTTCAATTCTCTAAAAAAAAAGTAGAGTTTCGGTTTCCTCTCCAATTCCCCAAACTTTTTCTAATGTTTTCTTCTTCTTCTTCTTTTCCCTCCTCTGCCGATTCTTTCCCCTAGTTGCTGCTGACATTTCCATTATTTTTTCCTCTTCCGTTTCTTTTTTTTTTCCAATTGATTCGATTGTTCATCGTTGGTTGTGCGTGTTCCGTAAGTAACTGTTTTGTCTATTGTTAATCGTTCTTGGTTAATCTCTAAAAGGGGGATTCATTGTTGGTGTTTAAGAGTTAATCAAGGGGCTGGTGGTTTTGAATCGACGCTGTGATTATGTGAAGTCATGGTTACTCAAGCGAGATAAGGGTTTTGCTAGGTTTTTAGTCGATTTCCTTCCAAAATTAGTTGATTAAAAACGAATTAAGTGATTAATCTGGAGATATGTTGGTCGATTTTTAGGTTCTAGAGGCTTAGGAGTGCTTACGCATCAGAAACGATACCAGGTGTGTACCCAAAACACAGAAAACGGGATTCGACGAAAGGCCAAAATTGCTTACTATCAAGAAATAAGAGAAAATGATGCAAAAAATTGTAGAGAAAGGAAATAAGGGTGTTATAAACTTGGAAATCAGCATTTTGCACTAAAATAGTTTTAGACAGCAGCAGTAGTCTAACTTTTAAAAATCATCAAAAATAGTGGGAATTGAGTTAGAGATTGAATATAATATGAAATTAAATTTTATTGAGTCTAGTTTTTCATGGAAGAAACAATGTAAGCAATGAAATTGTAAATAATAAGATATAATAAATTTTGTGAGACAAGGTCAGAATGATTTTGGGTTCCCCTGTTTTGACTTAGGAAAATCATCAAAAATTGTAAAAAAAAAAAATAAGGGCTTAAATTTTTATTTTTAAATCCCTAATGAGTCTATTTTCAAGAGAAACAAATGGAAACATCATCTAAATTCCGTACTAAGAGATAAATAATTTTTAGTAAGGGAAGGATGAAGCTGTCAAACAGCAGAATATGGATAACTTTAAAGATTTTACTGTACTTATTTGATAAACTATAAATTCTGAAAATTTTATGGTAGAAAGGTATTTTAGTCTAGTTTCAAGAACATCAAGCGGATCTTAATTTGAAGTTTTATAGCTCAAGATATAAATAATTTAGTGATAATGACTCAAGTAGATAGCTTTGAATGAACATATAAGTAAATAGTGAAAACATATATGAGTATTGAGCTAGCATGGTTGCTTTAAAAATGGATCACACGGCCAAGGCCAATTTGGGTAGAGTAGGCCACATAGGCGTGTGGGCCCACACAGGCAGATCACATGGGCATGTGGGCCTATTTTTATCAAAATGTTTTTAAGGTTGTACGGGTTGCCCAAGTGGACTGTGAACCTACTGTAGGGTCGGTAAGTGCTACTTAGACCCCTAAATATGTGAAGTTGACAGAATGATATATGTACTGGGCATGTTAATATCTAAGCTGAATATATGTATTGAAATTGCATTATAGCATGTCATCTATTGTGTGTTGCATTGAATTTGGTTGGGGGTTGTTATTCGGAGGAAGTGTACTGAAAGGCTTTAAGCCTAATTTACTGGCAGCTCAACTGCAAACTACTGTATTATGCTACATTCGGTACTACTTAGAGTGTAGGGATGGGTGGGTTGATTATATCCCCACATGGAGTGTAGGGTTGGACGGAGATAGTGTGTAGAGGCTGGTTGGGTAGGATTTTACTACTGCATAACTGTTACTGCTACTGGTACAGTGATGGGCTAAGGCCCTACTGCATTTTAACACTGTACTGAGATGGGCTAAGGCCTAAACTGTCATTGATACTGAAAAGGGCTTAGGCCCATGACTGTTCAACTGTGAACTGTGAATACTGATTGCTTGTTTGTTTCTGTGGGATTACACACTGAGTTTACGTAAACTCACCCTTTTTATTTAATCTGCATAGGTAATCCCGAGACTTAGACGAATCGGAGCGACGGGGGACTCAGCGGTGACCACAATAATTTTTGGACTTCATGGTTTTCAATTTACGATTTATGATTTGATTATTATTGATTATTTGGGTTGTAATTTAAGGACCCTCTAAGACTTTGGTTTTAAATTTGGGTTTTTATTTATTTATTTTACTTTATGGATTTATACCTGCTGGTCCTAGGAAATTCGGTTTTCAAAAAGTTAAAGTAATTTCTAAATGCATGATCACCTAGACTGTTTTATTAAAGCTTCTGCAACGAGGGATGTTTCAAAACAAATGTTTTAAATGAACAAAGACGACTTCCTAAGTTCTAACAAGGGTTTACTAAAGATAATAACATGGAATGTTTTCATTTTAATAATGAGATTTCAAAAACACTATCGTGTGACATTGCAAGATACGGCCATAACGTCTAGGCCGGGTTTGGGGTGTTACACTGATACTAGTTTGTAGGGAATTAACCCGTGTATGCTACAAACAAGAAAAATAACTAAGAGATTGAAAAGATCGACACACAAATTTAACGTGGAATAACTTCTCAAAAGAGGATAAAAAACACGGGAAAAAGGAGATTTCACTATAAATAGAAGAGTACAAGAGAATGAGAGAATCAAAACAAAAACCCGAAATCCCGAAAGAAAAACCCTTCAAATCAAAGAACAAAATTCTTTCAATCTAAAAGTTTATGTTACGTAAAACCTAAAGTAACTAAGGCCTATTTATAGGCTGAAATTCGTAGCTCTTATGACTAGAATATCCCTAGGTTAATCAAAGTTTAAGTGAAAAACTGAAACAGAGTTTAACTAAGAGAAGAAAGTCGAGAAACTTGAGGAACACAACGTGGCGTTTGGTCTTTGGGACGAAAAAAGATCGCGTAGTCGGGACGAGGGCTTTCTTCTCGCCATGATGTTAATTGCTCATCGGAACAAAAAGCTTCTTCTCATTACGACATCACGCACTATTTTGGTCAAAATGTGAGACATACTTTCACTTATCCTAAAATTATAATTTGGAGTCAATTTGAGCTAAACAGCTAAACATAGGTATGCTTTTTAGTTTTATTTATTTATTTATAAGACTCAAACTTGAAATTTTATTTAAAAAAATTTAACTTTTTATTATTTAACTCAAATATCGAAAATCAATTTTTTTTTTTTTAAAGAATCAAGGTATTGAAAATGAATTGCTTAGGTACCTTACCTTGGATCATTAATCGTCTTGCTCTATACATCTGACGAGATATTAACACCCAAAGTTGAAGGAAAAGAGAGTTAGAACAAAAAGACTTAATGGCTTCCCTTCTATTAATCCTATTGTAAACTATAAATGAGAAGCAAACAAGAACTACTTTGCAAGTTTCATTAGCAAAAATATTTAAAAACATTTTTTAAATAAATATATATTTAATTTTATAACTTTTTTTATATTTTAAAAACTTTTTACGTATTTTTATTTATCAAAAACAAATTATTAAATACTTTTTAGGTTTTTTATAAAAATAATATTAAAAAATTAATTAATTATAAAAATAGGGTGGAGAATAAATTAATTATGAAAATAATGTTTACTATAATAATTTTAAGTGTCACCAGACAAATTAGCAGCATCAATGAATTTAATTTTTTAAAAATATTCAAGAAAAAAAAAGTTGAAAAATAAAAAAAAAAATTAGTTAGTGCCGCCAATATATCAGGCACACCCCTTGATTAAATAAAAAAAGCTGTTGTTTTAGGAATTAAATGTAGAGAAAAGAAATTAAACGTAGGGAAAATGCATTAAATGCATGGATTTAATGCAGGGAAAAGCCATTAAGTCATTAAATGTACGGAAAAGACTACTATCTGTGTTTGAACCACAAACTAACTTTTTTAGTTTTTACTTTTTCATTTTTATTTTGCTATCAGATTTTTTTTTTTTTTTAAATTTGATGTGTGAAGCGTCATCAAATTTTTTTCACTTTTTCAGCTTTTCTATTTTCTTGTGCTGCCAATGTGTTAAGCAACACCTAGAGGTGTGGTCGGGTCGGGCCGAGTTCAGCTAAAAATTTAGGCCCATTTGTTAGGCCCGTGCTTGAGCCAGCTCGAAAAATAGACCTAAAATTTTGTCCAAGTCCGACCCGGATAAAAATGTTAAAACCCAAGTCCGACCCAACCCGTCCATATTAATTTTTACATTATTTTTTTGTATAATTTTAAAATATATATAATACATCAAAAATACTAAAAATATCAAAATAAATATTTCCCAACAAATTGAAAATAAAAAATATTTATATTTAAATAACACTAAGATAGATGTAACTTAACAAGTGTTAAGAGATACCTTTAAAATAATAACAAAATTAACAATAAAATAAGTTTTATACAATATCCAAACAATAACAATAAAATAATAGCAACATAATAGTAAAACGGTAGCAAAATAGGGAGAAAACAATAAGAAGATAATATTAAAAAGCAAAAAAAAATATTTTTTTTGTCTTTTAGTGAATTTGGGCTAGGCCAGGCCCAGGCCAAAAATGCCTTACCTGAGGCCTAGCCCGTTTTTTAAACATGCATTATTTTTGTCCAAGCCCATTTTTCGGGCCTATATTTTTACCCAAACCCTTTCACATTTCAGGCGAGCCTTCGGGCTGGGCCGGGTGGCCCAACCCATGAACAAGTCTAGCGACACCCAAAGCTACTGTAACAAACATACCATTTTTGTAATTAATTTGTTCTCCATCTCATTTTTTAAATATTATTTTTATAAAAGGCCTACTTTTTATTTTATTTATCTTTAAAAAAAATTAAAATCAAGATTAAATTGGTAGAATATATAAAGTTAAGGACTAAATTTGTTTAGTTTTTTAAAACTGGGATCAAGTTAATAGAATTCACAAATATTGAAAGACTAAATTTACTATTATACTAATAGCAAAAGACCATGTTAGCATTTTGTTAATAATTTTATCTAAAATTTAAATAAAAAATAATTTCATAAGAAGAGTGACCAAAATATCAAATGTAGATAACATTAATAATTAAATCAAATTTTTTAAACTAAATGACTAAAACAAAAACAGATAATAATTAAATGACTACATATAAAATTAACCCAACTTAACTACTCATGTATCTTATTACTAATATAATCTCACAGTTACCCTTATAATATCAATATCACCGTTTCGAAATATTGTGGATCAGGCGGTTCTGAAAAACGAGGTACAGTCGATGATTGATGTGTACTGAGCCATTTGTACACCGCTGTTGTGCCCTATAAAATCCATATATACAATCAGCCAGCCGTAATAATCTCCGAACTTTTTTAAAAGTAAAATAAAAGGAAAATATAACGAGGCAGTAGAGAAAGGGAAAATCGCAAAATCCCCAGATTTTCTTTCCATCCAAACACACCTCTTTCTCTATGTCTTTGGTTTATTATCTTCACTGTTTCATTTGTAATTATTATCCTAAAAAAATCTCTCTTCCCTAATTTTCTCTCACTTTCCAGGAAAAAAATAAAGAACACCTTCTGTAATCGTTCTCTAACAAAGGTATGTTTATCAGTTACATGTATCTCATTTAAGCTCTAGAATTTTACAGGGCTTTGACTTTGCTTATTTATTTTGCTTTAGCTATTAAAAGAAATGATATCTGTTGTGAACGACGATGCTGAATTTGATAAACGATCGGATAAAATCGAAGAGAAAGCTAGGGTTTCTACCGATGAAGCTATTGGTAGCCGTAATGAAGACAATAGATTGAGCTTAGGAGTTTCTGATGAAGAAGCTAGGGTTTCTCCAATGGAGCACGATTTGAAAGATTTTAGGGTTTCAGAGAATAATAGATCTGAGGAGGTTAGGGAGAGTAATGCCAATAGTGTAGATAGAAGAATAGGCGACGAATCTAGGGTTTTTGATGTAAATGATCGAGTGGAACAGAATGATATGATAAACGACGATGAGAATGATAGAATAGAGAATTCAGAGAAGCTGGAGAAGGATACTGGTTCAGACTATAAGTCCTTGTTATCTGAGTTTGATGATTATGTAGCCAATGATAGAATTGGTGGAGGGACTTCAAGGGCGTTGAGTTATGGGTTTGAAGTGGGTGATATGGTTTGGGGAAAGGTGAAATCTCATCCTTGGTGGCCTGGGCATATATTTAACGAAGCATTTGCATCTTCATCTGTACGCCGGACAAGGAGAGAGGGACATGTGTTAGTTGCGTTCTTTGGGGATAGTAGTTATGGATGGTTCGACCCAGCTGAGCTTGTCCCTTTTGATCGTCATTTTATGGAGAAATCACAGCAGACAAACTCGAGGACTTTTGTTAAGGCTGTGGAAGAGGCAATGGATGAGGCGAGTCGGAGGCGTGGTCTTGGTTTGGCTTGTAAATGTAGGAACCCATATAATTTTCGGCCCACAAATGTCCAAGGGTACTTTGTAGTTGATGTGCCTGATTATGAACCAAATGGCGTTTATTCAGTGAATCAGATTAGGAATGCAAGAAATAGTTTTAAGCCTAGTGAGACCCTTTCATTTGTGAAACAATTGGCATCAGACACTGGAGCTTTTGACCAGCAGAGTATTGAGTTTCTTAAGAATAAGGCTACTGTTTGTTCTTTCCGGAAGGCTGTGTTTGAGGAGTATGATGAGACGTATGCGCAGGCTTTTGGGGTGCGGCCATCACGCCCTTCTAATTCGGCTGTTGATGCTCCAACACGACCTTCTAAAGAGGCACCGCGAGGTACTTGTCTAATCTGCATTGCTGATTCTTGGAAACTGTTTCAGGTTTTGATTTCATGGATTTCTTTGCAATCTGTTCTGCCTTCTCTGTTACATTAAAATTCAAATGTTGTGTTGTTTTTGAATGCAGTATTGCCTGCACTCATGAGACTTTAGGCTGAAATAGTTACAATTCTCACATGGCTAAAGCTGGTATTTTATTGCATTCATTTCATGGCTTCTAATTCTCTTTTTTTTTTTTTTTTTTTTTTTTTTAATTTCTACGGTATTTCTTTTGATATCACATTTTTTTTATTGAATGATGCATGGTTAGAGTCAGATATGCGTTTCTAATGACTTTGTTGCGTTAGTGGTGATATTCAATGCATGCAGGTTTGTGCCAGTATGATATCTGTGATATGTGTCTTAATACAATCATGAAATGAGTTTCTTTTATGATTTTGATCTCTCAAAAACTGTCTTTTAACTGTAGTTTTGGTTTTTATCAAAATATTTCTTCTTTATCTTTTTCCATTATAAAAAATTTTCTTTGATGTTGACTATTTTGGAAAAGGTCTCTACCACTTCTCATTGGAGGGGTCAGAACACTATAATGACTCTGGCTTCCATGTGAACGGTAAAATGTGACTCGATTTTGTGATATTGCAACTGCAACAACTTGTATTTGGATTTGTAGCCTTGTGATTGATCTTTAAGTCTCTCTTTTACACATTTCCTGTTAATGAACAACTGCCAAAAGTAACAGAAAAGTTGCTTATCAGGTTTGCAATATCATTGTTGAGTATCACACAACACTGAAAGGATGGAAGCAATCTTTGTGCCCCTCTGCATCTTGCATCCTGCGATAATATTTGCATGCATTTGTCTTGGTTATTGATTTAATCGTGAACACTGTCATGTCTTGTTCTTATTAGATTATTGCCTTCTTTGTTTCCATTTCCAGCTCCTTTGAGTGGACCACTGGTGATCGCAGAAGCCTTAGGTGGTGGGAAGAGTTCTAAAAAACCTGTAAAAGCTAAGGACCATTCAAAGAAAGACAGATACCTATTCAAACGAAGAGACGAAGCAGCTAGTCCAACAATGCCATCAACTTTCAGAGAGGGATCACCAACATTTGTAGCTGGAGATTATGTGTTGCAGAAGAGGGCTCCAGTTTCTCAGATTCCAGTAAAACAAGAGCAGTCTGTTGTTATGAGCAAGGATGGTGTAAATTCAAGTGGAGATTTATCTGGAAATGTAGTTCCATCTGCAAACCAGACTTCAGCCCCTGCTGCTGCTATAGATGGAAAGCCGTCTTTGAATAAAAGTGATGGTGTGTCTGCAACTTTTCAGTCCGAAGGTGATGTTATATTTGACCCAAAATCTGAGGGTGGAAAATTGTCCAGATCATATGAAGTAGTTCAGAAACCTGTTATGGATTCCACTGCAAAACTGGAAGGAGGCCAGGGATTAGATCAAGTTCGAGATGGTCTTACCAGTGGGCATCCTTACCCAGTTGATATAAAGCGCCCTGGTGGCGTGAGTGCTGAGGGTGGGGTGAAGAAAGTGAAAAAGCGCTCTTCAGGTGATATAGGTGTTGAGAACTCTGCTTCCGTGGAGAAAAAGAAGAAGAAAAAGAAGAAAGAGACTGGTTCAGAAACAAACACTGATAAAGCAAAGAAGCCTTCTCTCCTTGGAAAAGATGGGGCCAAATCCGCACAGATTGGTTTGGGTCCTAGAGAAGAGTCTCAGGCGAATCAGCAGAAGAAAGATATTGATCCTACTCATTCGTCATTCAATTCTGTTGGGGCTTCCACAACCATTGGTGTTGGAAATTCTGGATTTGAACTTGCACAACTACTGAGTGATTTGCATGCTCTGGCTCTTGATCCCTTTCATGGTGTGGAAAGGAATAGCCCAACAATCGTTAGGCAATGCTTTTTGCGATACCGGTCACTTGTTTATCAGAAAAGCTTGGTTGTGTTACCAACATCAGAGATGGATTCTACTGAGCTTCGTGCTGGTAAACCTCCTTTGGTTGGAGGCTCTGACAACACCAAGGAGAATGTTAGAGACTCGACTCCTTCAAAACCAGTGAGACCCCTTGCAAGACCTGATGATCCAACAAAAGCTGGACTGAAGCGTCTCCCATCTGATCGTCTGGAAGAAATTGCTGCAAAGAGGTTGAAAAAACTTAGTCAGTTGAAATCATTAGCTGCAGAGAAGAAGGGCAATCTGAGGGCTTCGGAAGCTCCAAAAGTTGAAGTTAAAGAACAGCCAAATACAGGACCCCCAGCAAGACCACCTAAAAAACCAGATTCTGCAAGGAAAGTGGAGTCTCTACCTAGGGCTGTTGAGCCTACAATGCTGGTTATGAAGTTTCCTCCTCAGGTATCACTTCCATCAGTTGCAGAATTGAAGGCAAGATTTGGACGCTTCGGCTCATTAGATCAGTCAGCTATCCGTGTGTTTTGGAAGTCCTCAACATGCCGTGTTGTGTTCAGACACAAGATTGATGCTCAGGCTGCATATAGATATGCTAATGGAACCAACTCCCTATTTGGCAATGTGAATGTGAGATACCATCTTCGAAGTGTGGAAGCTCCTACAGCTGAAGCACTAGATTCTGATAAGGCACGAGGAGACGAGACTGGCAGTGAAACCATACGAGTTAAGGATCCTGTGGTTGAAAGACCGGCAGCACCGGTGGTTGCACACCAGCCACTTCCACAACCGATGGTCCAGCTGAAGTCCTGCTTGAAGAAACCGACAAGTGAAGAGGCAGGGCAGGCAAGTGGGGGTAATGGAGGTAGAGGTACAGCGCGTGTAAAATTCATGTTGGGTGGGGAAGAAACTAGTAGGGGAGATCAATTGATGGTTGGTAATAGAAACAACTTCAACAACAATCCCAGTTTTGGTGATACTGCTGCACCTTCTGTTGCAATGGAATTTGATACTAAGAACATTCAAAAGGTCATTCCTCAATCTCCGTCTTCGTTTCCTGTTAATACCCCTATTCCTCAATTTGGGAAAGCCCCCACCGAAGTGGCTCCCAGAAATGTTCACAATCTTAATAATCAAACCACCACCCTATCAGCTAGTAGTACAACAAGCATGGATATTTCACAGCAGATGCTAAGCCTCCTGACAAAGTGCAACGATGTCGTAACAAACGTAACGAGCATGTTGGGCTATGTGCCTTATCATCCTCTTTGATTAAACAAAGGGCGACCCAAATTAATGTTGGATCAAAATCGATGAGATGATACCGTTTCTCCCCAATGCTGCTGCGAGGAAAGCATGATTCTGATTTTCGCAGCAAATGTACAAGTGCGACGGGGTTTAAAGAGTGCAATCGAGAAAATCCTATTTGTGGGTTTATAATTTTATGTACTCTTTGTTGGAAAATGTATTGCTGGGTGCTTCCAGTTGTATACTGGTTTTCAAAGTCCCCTGTGCTGTCTTTTTATAGCCTTTCTACTTCCCCCTCCCCCCAATTGAACTGCTGGTCTGTGTTTCTTTTTTGTGTGACGAGTAATGAATTTGTAGACGTGTCTTTCTTGTGTTCTAATTTCGTAGGTGATTTCAGTCAACTCGTACAACAGATAAATTACGAAAGTAAATGGACACAAATATCTATATGTACTGTCCAGTGGTCAAATTCGAAAACAAATGATAATTGGCCAACCCGATTTTCAATATTGATTCATGCATTTATTCAATTTTTTTTATCAGCTTGCTTTTATTTTGAAATCTTCCTTACCAGAAAAAAACATTATCCAAACTAGAAATGGTGGGACTATATTTCTTATAGATTGGTGCATTTTCTTAAAATCCAAAAACATTGATTTAGATAGGAAAAGACGAATCACCTCATGTCCCACCAAACAAGTGTAGACGATGTGAATCCATCTTATTCCATGCTTTCAGCATTGTTGATATGGTCTGGGTTAGGTAGGCTGGGCTTTGCTGGACAATGCTCTTACAAGAAAGTAGGAATCGTAATAAGGACGGATAATGGTAAGGCAAAGGCAAAGAGCACAGCTATAAAAGATTAAAGGGGGGTGATGTAACGTACTTATAAGATCTTTATACCTGGTTCCAGGGCCAGTTTTTCACTTGGCAATCTCAGACTGCTTGGTAGCGTTCTGTCAGGGGGCTTACTCTAATGATGACACTTGATCATACAATGGTTGCTTGGCCCTTTTAGATTTGAATTGTGGCCTGCTTATATTGTTCTAACACCTTTATCTCTTTAATTCTTTTTGGAATCAGTCCATAAGCTCAAGCCGTGGAGAATTCAATATTATTGGGCGATCAAAATAGGCACTGAGCAAAATTTTAAAAAGTATTATTCTTTTCATTAAAACAAGGTTTACGCCCAGTGTTCTTGAACACTTAGATCGTTATAAAAAGTAAACAAAAAATGAAATCTAAAAATTAGAGCACTAAAATTTAAGGTGTGTAGAACACTATAGAGTATTCTTCAGTATCCAATAAGCTCTTCTATTTTAACAAAAAATAGTAACGAACACACATTCACCAAGTAATGCACGAGGGAGGAGTTATTGTTCGGTACAGTTTTAAAAGGTTGCCAGTGCATGATATATATAGCCTTCAAAGTAAGGTTAGTCAAAATGTTGTTGAACGTGCAGAGAATTTAAGGGAAGTCAAATGCTATTAAGTAAAAAAGATGGGCTCTTTGAGCCCAGTTCTCGTGCACGTGAACCCTCCTTTCCATGAGGTCGTACAAACCCAATAAATTATTATCATGTAGACAAAAGGCAAAAAGGTTTATCTAATGAATGCGACATAAGTTAATTTGAAATACCCTTAATTTTCAACAATTCTCCATATATTTCAAAAAAAATAAAATGGAAAGCCTATTGTAGAGTACTTTGTTGATTATGGTGCGTAAATAAAAATTCTATCATATAAATTAAAATTCTCATTAATTATATTATATTCATAATTTGTTCTTCAATACAGTTGTGCACTAATAAACCATGTATACACCTAAATTTTCATGAGTACTTTAAAGGCTTTTTTAAAAAATCTCATAAAAGCGAGCCCACTTCACACTCATATAAATCAATTCATCAAATGTATATTGCAGATTAATGTGCCACCCATAAAAGATATGAATTTTATTAAGAGTTTATTTATCCTCACTTTCTTTGCAGTTTTAACACTATTTACACCATAGGAATAACATGATTTTATAGTGCTCAATGAATAAACTAATGACTTGTTAGTCATATGAACCTAATTCATAGGATCACAATCTCATAGATTGGGTTACCAACATTGTTACTTCCCTTAATGTTTCATTTATTAGTTTTTCATCCTATATGTATAGTTGGAGGATGGTCCAAATTCACTTTTCACTTCACATAATCAAGGGATATGACTTCATTTTTTTCCAATTGTTTTATCACATTATGTCTCATAGAAATATGTCTATTTTAACTAGTGAAAATTTTGTTCTTACAATAATTACTGTCAATTAGCAATCACAATGTAAGGACACAAAAGGTATTGGTTTTGCACCAAATGAAATATTTTTTAAGAATTTTTTAACCTTTCAACCTCATTACCAACCAACTTTAAAGTAGTAAATTATTATTTCATGATAGAATTAGCTGCCACTACTAAGGGTGAATAAATCACCACTAGTAGATTTTGCCTGTAACACGCTGAATAATTTATTTCTGTTTTTGTAAGTATTTGATATAAATGTGTATCTGCTTCAGTGGTTAAGTTTTCTGGGTGTGTTTGAGAGGTCTTGGGTTCAAGTCTTTGTTTTGTCAAATTTTGTTATTCTTGGATCCAAGCCTTATCCTTGTTCTATGAGCTTATATTAAATTGCCTGTAAATTCATATCAGAATGAGCTTGCTGGTTCAAGTGGTAAGAGAGTTAGTGTGTTAGAGGTCCTATGTTTGAATCTTTGCACGAGCATGGTTATTATTTTTGCTCGATTTTAGTGATAGAGTTTCAGTAGAGCTAAAAGTCTGAGTAGTGGGTGGTTATGATGGTGGATGTAGTAGGATTTGGGAAAAACTTGTTTTCCCAAAAATCCCTCTATTTTGGAATCTGACGTTTTCTTCTCTGCACTTTTTTTTTCTATCAGAATTTTGGTTTTTTTCTTTTTCTCTCCCTTCTTCCTTCATGGTTTGGTAAAATTGTTTTTCTAAACTCCGATTTTTCGATTGGGTGTTCATAAGTTGGTAGCAAATTGTGAAGATCGGGACTCTTCTCTCGCGGAGACGTAATTGAAATCGTTTGGGGTAGTGGGGTGCTGTGTGGCTCAGGAGTGGTTTTGCATTGAAATTATACCAGGTGTGTACCCGAAACACAGAAAAAAGAGTTTTGACAAAAGCCAAAAAACTATTCTGTCGATGCCACACGGAAGTGTGGTCACTCGTGTGGTTGGCCGTGTGCGAGACACAGCCGTGTGGTGATCGCTGAAATCTGAGCTTTAAAATTTATAAAAGAATGATCGAACCTGGAAACTAACTCTGACAACGATTAAAGGCAAGTGTACCTATTGAACAGTAGTATAGCTTCGGCAAGACCGGATTGTCGAACCCAAAGGAACTAAAAGTATTAATACTAACTTTCTTTTTATTATTTAGCCTTAAAAATAAAGTGAATTTATTTTAATCTAAATTAACGACGACTAAACTAAGGACAAAGATAAAAAGAACGAATTGGGAAATAACTTGAAGAAAAACTCAATTGATCACGACGACACCCTCAGGAAGAATCCACCTAGACTTCACTTGTTATCTAACCTTGAATCATATGATTTATTTACTTACCTTGATCCTTAGGACTCCCTAACCCATATTAAACCCTCTCTCGAGGCGAATAATGTCTAATCCTAGGTTAATTAGTGGAACTCTCGTTCTCTTATAATAACCCCCTAGAATAGCAGTAAATCGGTCTATGGATTCCCATATTAGGTTTCGCCCTAATTCGGCAAAATCTCGTAACCCTATCTCTAGGCGTTCGATCAACTCCGCTTAATTATGCTAGATCTACTCTTAAGCAGGGTCTATTCCTCCTCCACCTAAGCACATCAGAATTGGATTAAGCATGCATAATTAAGAACAAACTAAGTAGTTATCATATAATTCAAAAATCAAATAACAAGATTCATCTAGGTTTCATCCCTTTCAGGTATATGAGGGGTTTAGTTCATAATGAATAAAGAAAACATCTCAAGAGAAAAGATAAAACAAAACATAAGAAATCCCTAAAACTCCCTAAAGGAATTGAAGGAGAATTCTGCCGTCTTGAGTATAATTCTGGCTTTTTGGGATAGATCAACTGGCTAACTTCGAGTGATTCTCACAATTCTGACCTTTTTGGCTTGGCTCCTCGGCCTAGCTCGACGCCCGTTTCGGCTTCTGCCGAACCCCCCTTTCAAGTTGCCCCATTGGGTGTTTATATAGGCTTTGAGATGCCTTACTTGGTCCCTAAGTATCCTAATTTAAGTAGAATTCCTACTAGAGTGTTTGAATAGGCTTTGGAATGTGTTTCTTTGTCTCCAAGTATCCTTTCCCGAATGAAATTGCTCTTTCCAGTGACAGGGACACGGCCATAGCACACGCCCGTGTGAATCGTGGCCAGGCCATGTTCGGACTTTTAATGAGACACGGCCGTGCAAGTCAGGGTTAGGCCGTGTTCTAGATGCTTGGTGAGGCACGGCCGTCTGGTCTTGGGCCCAGGCCATGTCAATTTCGTGATATGGCCCATTTACTCCGTTTTGGGCCCGTTTCTCGTTCTTTTTATCATCGGGTGTTTTCCTGGGTATAAGACATGAAAAGAAAGGATTAAGAGCACCTTTTTATATGAAACAGAGGATAAATCATCCAAAAGCATGCTAAATGTGGGGTTAAAATATGTTATAATTACGTTTTATCAAATACCCCCACACTTAAGCTTTTGCTTGTCCTCAAGCAAAATTCTCAAGTCACAATTAAAACAAACTTCCCTTGATTCATAATATTCATCAATCATGCTTTATCATAATTCAAAGATAATTCATACATGGATAATTCAACTCAAAGAATCCTAAAGATTCAAACAATCAAAGTCATGCATTTGTAGCTTGAAAACGTTAGGTGTTTCCCCTTACCTAAATAATTACCTCTGATTCGAAATCGATAACAGTTGACATCCTTACTAAAGATTCACTCAAATCACTCAAAGTGTTTAAGGTTTAGAATTAAGCACTCAGAAGTCAAACATGAAGAGTTAATCCCATAGGCTTGCTTGAAAATCAAATCTCCACCACTAAAAAATGAGATGATACACAAATCAAAAGGTCTTTTGACAGGGTTGTAATAGGGCTTGGGTTAAAGGTATGGATAGAGGCTGAATTAGAAGGTTAGAATCGAGACTGACCTGAAAAATTACCTAACTAGAAAAATGAACTAATCTTAAATAATTACATCAATTGAAAACTAATAATACGAGCTTCTTTTTTTTTTCTTTTTTTTTTCAAGATTTGAGATTTAAACATGTAAGCTCACTAATAATGAATATACTTCGTTTCATTTTTTTTTTTGAACAAATCAATAATAATAACGAACTTTAACAACTGAAATAGAGAACATAGTTAGGTAACTGCTTAAAATTAAATCTCGACAAAAAGGGTAGTTAAAAAGAACGGTGATAACAAATACAAAGGGTTTTGGGTTAATGTTAGTAGGTAAGTCAATGAAAAGGGTTGTTAGGCTTAAACAGGGTTCACTAGGGGTTAATTGTGGAGGTAGGCTTTTTAGTGAAGTGAGTGGGTTAAAACCTAGGTGCCTTTATCATCTCTATATATCAAATCAAAGGTGTGGTCTTAACATGTATAATCGAGGCAAGTTCTAGAATAACAAATCAATGTTGACGCACTCATAATAAAAAGTGAGCATGAAAGAATGTATGCTTTAAAAGGCTCAAAATCTCACAAAAATTATGGGTATTTTGATGTCAACCTCGTAAATTTCAAACTTCAAAGTAATATTCAGATTAAAGTAGACAACCTAAAAAAAATTTAATTCTGAAAAATAGACTTATCATGCTTGATTCTCTAGTATCCTTCAAATTTAATCATCAATGCACAATTATCAATGACTTACTCCAAAACATATCAACAAAGATCATAAATCATAGGAAATTTCATTCTAATCATAATATGAGAGACTTTACTTTTGAACAAGGCATAATTCAGGGATTTTCAAATAATACTATAGTTAACCCCTCCACACTTAAGATGTTCATTGCCCTCAATGTACAAAGATGGATAATAGTAAAATAATCATAAAAATCATAAGATGGGGAGAGAAGTGAAACTTCCTGAATTTTGGATGAAGTTAATGAAAAGAAACCGGATAGGATTGGAGGTGAACGTAGGTAAGCATCTCGAACTGTTTGAAATTGAATACTCGAAGCAGCCATTCTGATTTTATTGTATCCTAAGCTAAATCTAAATATCATAAAGAATAAGAAGAAAATAAAATAAAGTAAAAAAATAATGAAATGAAAATAAATAATGGAAAATGAAAGACAACTAGAAAAAGGGAGAATGATGTTTAAATAGAGATGCAGCCCGTGTTTTGGGATTTTGAATTTTGGGCGCGTTCAGGGTGTTCGGGCACGGCCGTGGGTGAAGTGGCACGCCCGTGTCTTTCTTCACACGGTCTTTTAATACGGGTGTGCTCCTTCCGTGTTCGATAAGTCAGAATGTTGGCACGGTTGGAAGGGCACTGCCGTGTTTAGCCCGTGCTTAACAAGTTAGTAACCTCACATGGGGCTTCGGCACGGGCGTGGACTATTATCACCACCTGTGTTGGGAAAAGAAATTTTTCTATGTCGTGCACGGCTACTGGCACGTCCATGGTTCATCACCTGGCTTCCACACGGTCACGGGCACGCCCGTGTGTAGGGTCGTGTGACCTAGAAATTTGCTCTTTGGTTAGTTTATGGTTAGATGCTAAAAGGAAAAATAAAAGAAAAAAATAAAATAAAAAATAAAAAATGTAAAAATGGGGTTATGCTCGGGTTGCCTCCCGAGAAGCGCTCGTTTATAGTCTTAAGCTAGACTTTACCTCTCATTCATATGGTCATGGTGGTTTGAGGAGGTGAAAATCCTTTTTCATGCGATCACTTCGATTATGGATATATAGTTTAAGTCGAGTAATGTTTACCTCAAAAGTGTCGAATTTAGGATTGCTTACCTCGACTGCCGTATAGGAAGACATTAAATACCTTAAAAGTTATTTCTTCGTTTATTTTGAGATCTGAATTGGTGATTTGAGGGTCTTCCTTATTCAACAATACTTGATCCCCTAATTTGAAGTGATTCGTTGTTCCTATCAGCTTGTCTGAGGGCTCCTTCGGTTTCACTTCGTGCGGTTCCTGTTCCTCTTTGATTTGTGTTTCCTGCTCTTGTAGTTTGTCAACCCTAAGGCTTTGTTCATTATGTATTTCTTCTTTGTTGGCACGAGGTCTAAGATCTAGCTCAGCTAAGTGATTTCGTGATGCTTCCTGTAAAGAAGGTTGAACTAAATGATTATCAATAGAATTAACGTTCGTACCTTTATTACTCGATGTCCTAGCTGAGTCAAGAGCTTGAAGGGCGATTGTTTCGTCGTCTACACGAAGTGTGAGTTCACCGAATTCTTCTTCTGTGTGGTCTTTCTTTATTGCATCAGGATATGGCACACGAGGTTGGTACTCTGTAATCATCGGTTTTGGTAAATCATGGCACACCTCAACCTTACATTCACTTACCACAGGTTCTTCCCTTGGGTTTGGTTCGTCTAACCCTTTACTATCATAAATGGCTTGATTTTGCTCTCTCGGGTTAGTTTCAGTATTGCATGGCAAGCTTCCTTGTGGTAGTTCTGATATCAGCTTAGCAAGTTGTCCAACTGCATTAGTGACTTCCTTGACTGACTTAGTAAGTTCCCCGACTCAGTTCTCGTTGCTTTTGAGTGTTTTTTCAGTCTCTTGGAAGCGGTTTTCTATGGCTGCCATGAATTTTGTCAGCATCTCCTCGAGATTTGACTCCTCTTCTTGTTGGTGAACCGATTGTTGAAAATCTGGAGGAAGTTCCGGTCTTTGGCTACTTTGGTCATCCCACGAGAAATTGGGATGGTACCTCCAACCTGTATTATAAGTGTCACTATAAAAATCATTTTGAGGTCTAGAATAGTTACCCGTATAGTGAGCTTGCTCGTTTTCCATGTCGTATCCGTAGGATGGGTACTCAGGATTCGCCACGCCTCCTAGATTCGAATCATATTGCATTATTGGGTGTACCTGCGAGAGACTATTCAAACCATCAAACTTTTTATTCATCATCTCTAGCTGGTTAGATAACTTGGTGACCACGTCGAGGTTGAAAACACTGGTGGCTTTTGTTGGCGCTGTCCTCACAAACTTGATCGCTAAAATCAGAGTTTTAAAATTTATAAAAAAATGATTGAACCTGGAAACTAACTCTGACAACGATTAAAGGCAAGTGTACCTATCGAACAGTAGTATAGCTTAGGCAAGACCGGATTATCGAACCCAAAGGAACTAAAAGTACTAATACTAACTTTCTTTTTATTATTTAGCCTTAAAAATAAAGTGAAGTTTGTTTTAATCTAAATTAATGACGACTAAGCTAAAGACAAAGACAAAAAGAACAATTTGGAAAATAACTTGAAGAAAAACTCAATTAATCAGAACGATACCCTCAGGAAGAATCCACCTAGACTTCACTTGTTATCTAACCCTGAATTATATGATTTATTTACTTAGCTTGATCCGTAGGACTCCCTAACCTATATTAAACCCTCTCTCGAGGCGAATAACGTCTAACCTTAGGTTAATTAGTAAAACTCTCGTTCTCTTATAATAACCCCCTAGAATAGCAGTAAATCGATCTGTGGATTCCCATAGTAGGTTTCACTCTAATCCGGTAAAATCTCGTAACCCTATCTCTAGGCGTTCGATCAACTTCGCTTAATTATGCTAGATCTACTCTTAAGCAGGGTCTATTCCTCCTTCACCTAAGCACATCAGAATTGGATTAAGCATGCATAATTAAGAATAAACTAAGTAGTTATCATATAATTCAAAAATCAAATAAAAAGATTCATCTAGGTTTCATCCCTTTCAGGTATATGAGGGGTTTAGTTCATAATGAATAAAGAAAACATCTCAAGAGAAAAGATAAAACAAAACATGAGAAATCCCTAAAACTCCCTGAAGGAATTGAAGGAGAATTCTGCCGTCTTGAGTATAATTTTGGCTTCTTGGGATGGATCAACTGGCTAACTTCGAGTGATTCCCACAATTCTGACCTTTTCAGCTTGGCTCCTTGGCCTAGCTCGACGCCCATTTCGGCTTCTACCGAACCCCCATTTCAAGTTGACCCCTTGGGTGTTTATATAGGCTTTGAGATGCCTTACTTGGTCCCTAAGTATCCTAATTTAAGTAGAATTCTTACTAGGGTGTTTGAATAGGCTTTGGAATGTGTTTCTATGCCTCCAAGTATCTTTTCCCGAATGAAATTGCTCTTTTCAGTGGCAGGGACACGGCCATGAAACATGCCCGTGTGAATCGTGGCCAGGCCATGGTCGAACTTTCTAACTTGAGGCACGGCCGTGTAAGTCGGGGGGTTAGGCCGTGCTCTAGATGATCGGTGAGGCACGACCGTGTGGGATTTGGGCCAGGCCGTGTCGATTTCGTGCTAAGGCCTATTTATTCCGTTTTGGGCCCGTTTTATGTTCTTTTCATCCTCGGGTGCTTTCCTGGATATAAGACATGAAAAGAAAGGATTAAAAGCATCTACTTACATAATTCAAGGCTTCAATCATCCAAAAGCATGCTAAATGTGGGCTTAAAATATGTTACTTTTACGATTTATGAAATACCCCCACACTTAAGCTTTTACTTGTCCTCAAGCAAGATTCTCAATTCATAATTAAAACGAACTTCCTTGATTCATAAAATTCATCAATCATGCTTTAATTCAAAGATAATTCATACATGGATAATTCAACTCAAAGAGTCCTAAAGATTCAAACAACCAAAGTCATATATTTTTAGTTTGAAAACATAGGCGTTTCCCTTTACCTGAATAGTTACCTCTGATTCAAAATCGGCAAGATTTGACATCCTCACTAAAGATTCACTCAAATCACTCAAAGTGTTTAAGGTTCAAAATTAAGCACTCAATAAGTCAATCATGAAAAGTTAATCCTATAGGCTTGCATGAAAATCAAATCTCCACCACTGTAAAATGAGATGATACACAAATTAAAAAGGTCTTTACAGGGTTGTAACGAGGCTAGGTTAAGGGTATGGATATAGGCTGAATTAGCAGGTTAGAATCGAGATTAACCTGATAAATTACGTAACTAGAAAAATGAACTAATCTTAGATAATTACATCAATTGAAAACTAATAATATGAGCTTTTTTTTTCAAGATTTGAAATTTATAAATATAAGCCCAGCTTAATCGTAGAACAAATAATGAACATACTTCGATTTTTTTTAGAACAAATCATGTAATAATAGGAAAGAACTTTTACAACTGAAATATAGAACATAGTTAGGTAACTGCTCAAAATCAAATCTTGACAAAAACGGTAATCAAGAAGAATAGTAATAACAAATACAAAAGGCTTTGGGTTAATATTAGTGGGTAAGTCAATGAAAATGGTTGTTAGGATCAAATGGGTTCACTAGGGGTTAATTTATAAGGGTAGGCCTTTTAGTGGTGTAAGTGGGTTAAATCCTAAGTACCTTTATCATCTCTGCATATGAAATCAAGAGTGTGGTCTCGACATGTATAATCAATGCAAGTTCTAGAATAACAAATCAATGTCGACACACTCATAATCAAAAAGTGAGCATGAAAAAGAATATATGCTCTATAAGGCTCAAAGTCTCACAAAAAAATTATGGGTTTTTGATGTCATCCTTGTAAATTTCAAACTTCAAAGTAATATTCAAATTCAGGTAGACAACCTAGAATTTTTTTTTAAAATTTTTGAAAAAAAGACTTATCATTCTTGATTATCTAGTATCCTTCAAATTTAATCATCAATGTACAATTATCAATGACTTAATTCAAAACACATCAAAAAGAATCATAAATCAAAGGAAATTTCATTCTAATCATAATATGAGAGACTTACTTTAGAACAAGGCATAATTTAGGGATTTTCAAATAATATTATAGTTAACCCCCCCATACTTAAGATTTGCATTGCCCTCAATGTACAAAGATAGATTATATCCAAATAATCATAAAATCACAAGATAGGGAGAGAATGAAACTTCCTGAATTATGGATGAGGTCCTTGGAGGAGGTGGAAAATACGTTGGAGGTGATTGTGGGGTAGCGCCTTGAAGCGTTTGAAATTGAATCCTCGAAGCAGCTGGTCGAATTTTATTGTGTCCTAAACTAAATCTAAATGACGTAAATACTAAAAATAAAATGATAAAAATAAAAGCAGAAAAATAAAAATAAAAATAAAAAATGAAAATAAGGGTAAAAAAATGAAAATAAAAATAAAAGTAAATAATTAAATAATGATATGGTTCACGCCTTTGTGCCGACCCGTTGTGTTCACACGGCCACGGCCACGGCCGTGTGCAAGGCCGTGTGGGTATGGAAACCTGCGTCTAAATATGAAAAGAAATTAAACTAAACTAATTAGTAGGGTTAGTGCTCGGGTTGCCTCTCGAGAAGCGCTCGTTTATAGTCTTAAGCTAGACTTTATCTGTAACAGACCAATTTTGACCCTAATCGGAATGGTGGTTTCGAAACCACGAATCCGAGCCTGAGAGATATTTTAAATATTATGTTTTGTGTCTGTTATGTGTGATTTAATAAGTGTGAAAATTTTGTGGAAAACCTTAGCTATCTAAGTGTTTAATTTGCTAAAGGTCTAAATTGCAAGAAGGACCAAAGTAGTGGGCATAAATAAAAAGGGGGCTAGGTGGATTGTCCATTAAACATGGGGATTTGCATGTCAAATTCCCCATATTTAAACAAGGTGGACGGCAAGCATGCAAGAATCTTATGCTTTCTATGTATATTAAATTTTAAGTATTATTATATGATAAGCATGCTAAATGGATGAGAATTTATTTTAAACAAAAAGAAAATTTCTTTCTTCTTCCCTCACTCATCCCCTACCCGAAACTTACCTTCAAGAAGAAGACATTTATCTTCTTCATTCGGTTGCATGTGTCCCTAAGGTGAGGTATCAAGCTTCATTTCTTTGATGGTTTTGCATGGTTGTGTTGGTAGTCTTACATACTATCGAGTTCTTGTGCAAAAATTTGAGATTTAAGCTCTCCTTAGATTCGGCCATGACTTAGTTCTAAGGCCTTTTCATGTGTGATGAAAGCATGTTGGCTATGGTTGGTTACATTGTTTGATAGATAGAAAAAGAAAAGAAATGGTGGATACCTTAGCTTGATTTAATAAGTCTTATGAAGTAGTAATTGTTTGCTTAGGATGCTAATAGAAAAATCATGTTAAATTTTGGGTTTAAACAAGCTAATATTCGGCTGGAATTAGGATGAATAAGTTGTGGTTATCTAGCTTGTTTCTTGGTCGTATGTTGAAGAAAATGCATGGGTACTTTGAATTGGCATATTCGGCCATAGGAGAGCATGAAATTGAGTTATTGAATTCGGGTACATAGGTACACTTTTATCAAGTTAATATATGGCCATAGACAGCAAGATAAGTTTTAAATTAAAGCACGTTGATGAGATTATTATCAAAGTGTTCCCAAATATTTTGAATGCACTTGAACAAAGTAGTGCATGAATGCCGAATGCAAATGTTTATGTCTTGAAATTTATTTATTTTATAATTTTGCTTTGAATTGAATGGAAGTGTGGTTTAAATGGGTTTAATTGAACCAAATTAGATCAAGATCAAAAGGAGAAGAAGTTGGAGCGAGGAAAAGCTAAACTAAACGAATAGTTGGAGATTTTGAATCTATCTACTTTTAAGGTAAGTCCTTTATTTACAATATGTCCATGAGTTAATTACTGAAGTAGGTGAATGATAAACTCGTAGAAATTCATAGTATAAATTCATGACCTAGCCAAGTGTAAAAGTATAGTATTGAAGAGAATTTATTTGGCAAATGCAAATGAATAAGTGAGTTCTTGAGCAATCTTATGTTTTGAGGTTGTTTACAAAATCTAATGAATGATAGAAATTGTATGAGTTGGTGTAAAACCATGAGTTGGCGAATGTGATGATGATGGATTGGGTTGATTTCAAATGTATTTAACTAAATGTGAATAGGTGTATAGGGTTCGATATGTGACAATGAAATACGAAAAGTATGTAAAGCTATTTTTGACATTCGGGCTTTATGCCTAGCGAGCCTCGTCGTGCGGTGTTATTTATCGGGCTTTATGCCTAGCGTGCTTCGTGTTGGGTGTTATTTATCGGGCTTTACGCCTAGCGGCCCTCGTGCGGTGTTATTTATCGGGCTTTATGCCTAGCGGGCCTTGTGCGGTGTTACCTATTCGAGCTTTTACGCCTAGCGGGCTCGATCTGCGGTGATGTATTCTACCAAAGAGAAACTGAATCCTTGTTCAAGACAAATTTAGAGCTAAATTGTAAGGATACGGTTCGGGTAAGTATGTGAGGTTTGCTATGTTTAATATTACTTGGGCCAAATTAATATCAATGGATGTAATTTGACGGAAATTGAGCTTAGAACGTGCTATTACGGAACGATTGGTTTTCATGTATAGTCGTTAAGAAAGTAGATTTTCATGTGATATGCTTATATGAACTACTGACGAAATGTAGGTTTAGGAAATGATCCTAATTTATTGAGGTTACCGAATTACTAGTATTTGACTTGTGTAAACTATTTACTTACTTGCCATATGTTGATTGTTTTCTTTTAAGTAAATAATTAATCGTTCTATTATCATGAGAAAGGACTTACTAAGCTAGTAAGCTTAATTATGTGAGATGTTTCCCTCTGTTTTATAGATTAGGAGCAAGCCACAAGCTCATCGGGATTGCCGGAAAGTTACTCACACTATCAATCTACATTTGGGTACTCTTTCATTTTGGTGTTAAGCGAAGGCATGTATAGGATAGGCTTGGTTTTGTTTGATGAAATTTTAAGGTTCATGTGTAAACACTAAAAAGAATAGCCATGCATGCGAAAATGGCTAAAATTTTTGTTAAGTACGTTGGTGTGATTTGTTGTAAGATGGTTCATGGTGGCAATGCCTATGCATTCCTAATCTCGTTAATCGTTTTATTAAGGAAATGTTTGTATATGAATTGAATTCTTGTATTTGAGAAGTAAGGGAGGTCCGGGTAGAAGCTAGTTTATTTTTAAGAATGCAATAAAACAGCTTGTAGTAGCAGCAATGATGTGATTTAGAAAAATCACCAAAAATAGGGTATATTGAATTTGGAGGTGAGTGAGTTATGAAATTGAACCTTAGTGTGTCTATTTTTACATAAAAGAAATAGAGTAGGAAAAAGATTTATACCTTATGAGATAATTAAGTTTAAACGAAATCTTTTCTGAAGGAATTCGTGAGTCACTGTCCTGTTTTGGAAAAATTGTCAAAAATTGTACAAAAATAATTAGGAATCAGGTTTATATGTGTAGAATCCTAAATGAGTCTATTTTTCATTGGTATAAATAAGGACTCCATTGGAAAATTGTGCAATCAGATAACTGCAGTTTTATAGGGACAGGTCAGAACTGTCCAGCAGTGTAATAAGGGTAACTTTGATGAATAAACTGTACTAATTGGCCACATGAAAAATTCTAGAAAAATTATGGTGAATAGATATATGAGTCTACTTTCAAGGAAAATTTACGGATCTGAATTTTGAATTTTGTAACTCGAGTTATAGCCGAATTAGTCGGCACAACGCAGTTTGACAGCTTTAAGATTTTCATGTTTTGAACTAGTAGTCAAGTCTAGTAATGCCTCTTACTTAATTCCGGAGATGGTCTCGAGTGAGGGGTGTTACATTTTATTGGTATCAGAGCTTACGGTTTAGTCGATTCTAGGACTACCGTGGCGCGTGTGAGTCTAGCTATACATGCCTGTGGTTATATGTTGATAGTGTGGTGACTTCTGACAGCCTAAATTTTTGTTTTGTATAGTAAATGGACTCTGAACCAGAAAGAGCTGTGGCTGATGATGTGGAGAGCGTGGCGCCTGACCGTACCCACGGATCAGCGCCGATAGACTCTCGACCTGTCTCGGGTAGCCACGAAGGAGAGACAAAGCAAGCCTTTTATCGGATGATGAATGATTGGTTTGCCCAATTTATTCAGAATAACCCGAATATACCCCAACCTCCGCCCCCAAATAATCTAACTCCGGATCCACTAGCTCCCCCAATGATAGATCCAATGAGATCTGGTAGGCCCCCGGTTGACAAAATTCGAAAATATGGGGCCGAAGAATTTAAAGCCAACGACGATGATGATGCTGAGAGAGCCGAAATGTGGCTTGATAACACTATTCGGGTACTTGATGAGTTGTCTTGTACTCCGGATGAATGCTTGAAGTGTGCTATATCCTTACTACGGGACACCGCATATCACTGGTGGAATACACTAGTATCAGTGGTCCCGAAAGAAAAAGTGACATGGGATTTCTTCCAAACTGAGTTTCGCAAGAAATATATTAGCCAAAGGTTTATTGACCAAAAACGAAAAGAGTTCCTTGAGCTGAAACAAGGACGAATGACGGTAACGGAGTATGAAAGGAAATTTGTCAGGCTCAGCCGTTATGCTAGAGAGTGTGTCGCTACAGAAGCCATTATGTGTAAAAGATTCGAAGACGGCTTAAATGAAGATATAAAGATGTTTGTTGGCGTTCTGGAACTCCAAGAGTTTGTAACTTTAGTTGAGAGAGCTTGCAAAGCCGAAGAGCTCGGGAAGGAGAAAAGAAAGGCTGATACCGAAGCCAGAGACATCCGAAAGAGGTCTTCGGGCAAAGTCTTCCATTCCGCGAGCAAGAAGCCCAGAGATGACTACTGCCAAAGTGAGCTACTACAGATCCGCCTAGACGGGATCGACCTCCTATGAGCTCCCGAGCTACCTCGATAGCCAGTGTTGGTAACATTCCACAAAATAGAGTTGAATGCAAGTACTGTGGGAAATGGCACTCAGGGAGTTGTAGATTCCATGATCGGTCTTGCTATAAGTGTGGAGCGTCAGGTCATTTTATCAGAGAGTGTCCCAAGTTAGGTGAAAGAAATGCGCTTGAGAACACTACACCGAGCAAAGTGCTAATGCGAGGTAGACCACCCAAACATTCGGGCAATGTAGGTGGTAGCGAGAAAAAGAACGACGAACGCTACACAGTCGATCTCGAGGCAAGAGCCCCGGCTAGAGCATATCTTCGCGCGAGCTAGAGAGGATGCTTCCTCCCCGGACGTCATCACCGGTACTTTCACTCTTTTTGATATTACTGTAATTGCACTAATTGATCCTGGTTCGACCCATTCTTATGTGTGTGAAACTTTAAAATTTGGTAAGACTCGCTAGTTGAGTCTACCGAGTTAAATGATTCGTGTGTCCAACCCTTTGGGTAGATGTGTCTTTGGTAAATAAAGTGTGTAGAGGTTGCCCGTTGATGAGTACGAGACTATTGCTTTCGGTGACTTAATGTTGTTGCCCTTCGATGAATTTGATATAATCTTGGGTATGGATTGGTTAACTTCACATGAGGCGGTGGTAGATTGCAAAAGAAAGCTTATTAATTTGAAATGCCGAAACGGTGAGACAATCGAGAATAAAATCCGGTGATGTAAATGAGTTGCCTACGATGATATCCTCAATGGTAGCCCAAAAGTATGTGAGAAAGGGGTATGAGGCCTATTTGGCTTATGTCTTTGGATAATAAACCGTCCGAGAAACTAATGGAATCGGTACGATTGTATGTGAATACACCGATGTGTTTCTGAAGAACTACAGGGCTTACCCCAATCGAGAGAGATTGAGTTCGGCATTGAATTAGTGCTTGATCGACCCCAATTTCGATAGCTCCGCATCGAATGACGCCATCTTGAATTAAAAGAATTGAAAGCACAGATTGCAAGAATTGTGAGAGAGGGGTTTCGCACGGCGAGTTCTTCTCTCGTGGGGAGCACCGATCTTATTTGTGAAAAAGAAAGATGGGACAATGCGAATGTGTATCGACTACCCAAGAACTAAATAAGGTGACCATAAAGAATAAATACCCGCTACCTCGGATCGATGATTTATTTGATCGGTTAAAGGGGCTTGATGTTTTGAAAATAGATTTGAGATCGGGCTATTATCAATTACGAGTCGAGAGATTACGATGTGCCAAAGACGGCATTTCGAGCGAGTGCACGCACTATGAGTTTTTGGTTACGCCTTTTGGGCTTACTAATGCACTGCCGTTTTTATGGATCTAATGAACCGGGTCTTCCGACGGTTTTGGATCGGTTTGTAGTAGTGTTTATTGATGATATATTGATCTACTCTAAAAATGAAGCGGAACACGCTGAGCATTTGAGAGTGGTACTACAAACTTTGAGAGATCAACGGTTATATGCAAAGTTCGGTAAGTGTGAGTTACGGATGAATGAAGTTAGCTTCTTGGGTCATGTCGTCTCGATTGTCGGTGTTGGGTGGATCCAAACAAGATAGCAGCTATACTCGAGTGGAAACCACCAAAGAATGTTTCGGAAATCAGAAGTTTCCTAGGCCTCGCGGGATATTATAGACGATTTGTAAAAGGTTTTTCCATGATAGCCGCACCTTTGACGAGATTACTACAGAAAGATGTCAAATATGAGTGGTCAGAAAAATGCCAGAAGAGTTTCGAGCGGTTGAAAGCCCTTTTAACCGAGGCTCCAGTGTTGACTCAGCCTGAATCGGGTAAAGAATTTACTATTTTTAGTGATGCATCTTTAAGTGGGTTGGGTTGTGTTCTAATGCAAGAAGGTAAGGTGATAGCCTACGCTTCAAGACAATTGAAGCCACATGAAAGAAATTATCCAACTCACGATCTGGAGTTGGCAGCCATTGTGTTTGCTTTGAAAATTTGGCGTCACTATTTATTCGGCGAAAAATGCCATGTTTATTCAGATCACAAAAGTCTAAAATATTTAATGACTCAGAAAGATCTAAATTTGAGACAACGCCGATGGTTAGAATTGCTGAAAGACTATGAATTAGTGATTGACTACCATCCGGGGAAGGCTAATGTTGTTGCGGATGCGTTGAGTCGAAAATCCTTATTTGCTCTGCGTGCATTAAACGCACGGATGACGATGTCTGAGGATGGTTCGATAATAGCCGAGCTACAAACAAGACCGATGTTTATTCAGCAAATTTGCGAGGCACAGAAAGTTGACGAAAAGTTAGTTGCTATTCGGATTCAGTGTGAGAACGCTACGAATCGGACTTCGGATAGATGCAAATGATTGTTTGAAGTATAAAAATCAATTGTGTGTTCCAATGAACTCAGATTTGATACAGATGATTATGAGTGAGGCCCATAATGGCCGAATGTCGATACACCCGGGTAGCACAAAAATGTATAACGATTTGAAGCAGTTTTATTGGTGGCCCGGCATGAAGCGGGACATATCCGAGTTTGTCTCTAAGTGCTTAATCATCAACAAGTGAAAGTCGAGCACCGGTACCCTCTCGATTACTTCAGCCGATTATGATACCCGAGTGGAAATGGGATAGAATTACTATGGATTTTGTATCCGGTCTTCCTATGACACCGAGTAAGAAAGATGCCGTTTGGGTTATCGTTGATAGACTGACTAAATCAGCTCATTTCGTGCCGATCGTCGCATCGACTATTCACTTGACAAACTTGCCGAGTTGTATGTGTCGCAGATTGTAAGATTGCACGTGTGTGCGAATTCCATTGTTTCGATAGAGACCCAAGATTTACCTCGCGATTACGGAAGAAATTGCAAGATGCATTAGGTACTAAACTTCATTTTAGTACAAATTTCCTTCCATCCGCAAAATGCAGACGGTCGATCAGGCGAACTATTTTGATACTTGAGGACATGTTGAGGTGTTGCGTTCTCGAGTTCGAAGGTGCGTGGGAACGATACCTACCTTTGATTGAGTTTGCTTACAATAATAGCTTCCAATCTAGCATAAAAATGGCGCCTTATGAAGCCTTATATGGTCGAAAATGTCGCACACCGTTGTATTGACCGAGCTCGGTGAGAATAAGATACACGGGGTTGATTGGATTAAAGAAACCGAGCAGAGAAAGTGGTTGTGATTAAAAGCAATTTGAAAGCGACTTGGATCGTCAAAAGTCCTATGCCGACTTAAAACGCAAGGACATTGAATTTCGGTCGGAGATCGGGTGTTCTTGAAAGTTTCTCCGTGGAAGAAAATATTCCGATTCGGTCGAAAAGGCAAGTTGAGTCAGAGATTTATCGGACCGTCACGAAGTCATTGAGCGTATTGGACCGGTTGCTTATAGATTAAGATTGCCCTCCGAGTTAGAAAAGATACACAATGTATTTCATGTTTGATGCTTATAAATACGGTCGGATCCGTCCCATGTGATCACCCCGTCGAGAGATTGAAATTGATCGACTTGACCTATGATGAGGAACCGATCCGTATCTTGGCTCGGGAAACCAAAGAGTTAAGAAATAAAAGAATTCCATTAGTAAAGATTCTGTGCAATCGTCACGGAGTTGAAGAGGCCACGTGGGAGCTGAAGAATCAATGAAGCAACAATATCCGAACCTATTTAACGGTAAGATTTTCGGGGACGAAAATCCTTAAGGAGGGAGAGAGTTGTAATGCAGACCAATTTTGACCCTAATCGGAATGGTGGTTTGAAACCACGAATCCGAGCTCGAGAGATATTTTAAATATTATGTTTTGTGTCTCATTATGTGTGATTTAATAAGTGTGAAAATTTTGTGGAAAACCTTAGCCATCTAAGTGTTTAATTTGCTAAAGGTCTAAATTGCAAGAAGGACCAAAGTAGTGGGCATAAATAAAAAGGGGGCTAGGTGGATTGTCCATTAAACATGGGGATTTGCATGTCAAATTCCCCATATTTAAACAAGGTGGACTGACAAGCATGCAAGAATCTTATGCTTTCTATGTATATTAAATTTTAAGTATTATTATATGATAAGCATGCTAAATGGATGAGAATTTATTTTAAACAAAAGAAAATTTCTTTCTTCTTCCCTCACTCATCCCCTACCCGAAACTTACCTTCAAGAAGAGAAGACATTTATCTTCTTCATTCAATTTGTGCATGTGTCCCTAAGGTGAGGTATCAAGCTTCATTTCTTTGATGGTTTTGCATGGTTGTGTTGGTAGTCTTACATACTATCGAGTTCTTGTGCAAAAATTTGAGATTTAAGCTCTCCTTAGATTCGGCCATGACTTAGTTCTAAGGCCTTTTCATGTGTGATGAAAGCATGTTGGCTATGGTTGGTTACATTGTTTGATAGATAGAAAAAGAAAAGAAATGGTGGATACCTTAGCTTGATTTAATAAGTCTTATGAAGTAGTAATTGTTTGCTTAGGATGCTAATAGAAAAATCATGTTAAATTTTGGGTTTAAACAAGCTAATATTCGGCTGGAATTAGGATGAATAAGTTGTGGTTATCTAGCTTGTTTCTTGGTCGTATGTTGAAGAAAATGCATGGGTACTTTGAATTGGCATATTCGGCCATAGGAGAGCATGAAATTGAGTTATTGAATTCGGGTACATAGGTACACTTTTATCAAGTTAATATATGGCCATAGACAAAGAAGATAAGTTTTAAATTAAAGCACGTTGATGAGATTATTATCAAAGTGTTCCCAAATATTTTGAATGCACTTGAACAAAGTAGTGCATGAATGCCGAATGCAAATGTTTATGTCTTGAAATTTATTTATTTTATAATTTTGCTTTCGAATTGAATGGAAGTGTGGTTTAAATGGGTTTAATTGAACCAAATTAGATCAAGATCAAAAGGAGAAGAAGTTGGAGCGAGGAAAAGCTAAACTAAACGAATAGTTGGAGATTTTGAATCTATCTACTTTTAAGGTAAGTCCTTTATTTACAATATGTCCATGAGTTAATTACGAAGTAGGTGAATGATAAACTGTAGAAATTCATAGTATAAATTCATGACCTAGCCAAGTGTAAAAGTATAGTATTGAAGAGAATTTATTTGGCAAATGCAAATGAATAAGTGAGTTCTTGAGCAATCTTATGTTTTGAGGTTGTTTACAAAATCTAATGAATGATAGAAATTGTATGAGTTGGTGTAAAACCATGAGTTGGCCGAATGTGATGATGATGGATTGGGTTGATTTCAAATGTATTTAACTAAATGTGAATAGGTGTATAGGGTTCGATATGTGACAATGAAATACGAAAAGTATGTAAAGCTATTTTTGACATTCGGGCTTTATGCCTAGCAGGCCTCGTGCCGGTGTTATTTATCGGGCTTTATGCCTAGCAGGCTTCGTGCCGGTGTTATTTATCGGGCTTTACGCCTAGCAGGCCTCGTGCCGGTGTTATTTATCGGGCTTTACGCCTAGCAGGCCTTGTGCCGGTGTTACCTATTCAGGCTTTTACGCCTAGCAGGCTCGATGCCGGTGATGTATTCTACCAAAGAGAAACTGAATCCTTGTTCAAGACAAATTTAGAGCTAAATTGTAAGGATACGGTTCAGGTAAGTATGTGAGGTTTGCTATGTTTAATATTACTTGGGCCAAATTAATATCAATGGATGTAATTTGACGGAAATTGAGCTTAGAACGTGCTATTACGGAACGATTGGTTTTCATGTATAGTCGTTAAGAAAGTAGATTTTCATGTGATATGCTTATATGAACTACGACGAAATGTAGGTTTAGGAAATGATCCCTAATTTATTGAGGTTACCGAATTACTAGTATTTGACTTGTGTAAACTATTTACTTACTTGCCATATGTTGATTGTTTTCTTTTCGTAAATAATTAACTGTTCTATTATCATGAGAAAGGACTTACTAAGCTAGTAAGCTTAATTATGTGAGATGTTTCCCTCTGTTTTATAGATTAGGAGCAAGCCACAAGCTCATCGGGATTGCCGGAAAGTTACTCACACTATCAATCTACATTTGGGTACTCTTTCATTTTGGTGTTAAGCGAAGGCATGTATAGGATAGGCTTGGTTTTGTTTGATGAAATTTTAAGGTTCATGTGTAAACACTAAAAAGAATAGCCATGCGAAAATGGCTAAAATTTTTGTTAAGTACGTTGGTGTGATTTGTTGTAAGATGGTTCATGGTGGCAATGCCTATGCATTCCTAATCTCGTTAATCGTTTTATTAAGGAAATGTTTGTATATGAATTGAATTCTTGTATTTGAGAAGTAAGGGAGGTCCGGGTAGAAGCTAGTTTATTTTTAAGAATGCAATAAAACAGCTTGTAGTAGCAGCAATGATGTGATTTAGAAAAATCACCAAAAATAGGGTATATTGAATTTGGAGGTGAGTGAGTTATGAAATTGAACCTTAGTGTGTCTATTTTTACATAAAAGAAATAGAGTAGGAAAAAGATTTATACCTTATGAGATAATTAAGTTTAAACGAAATCTGTTCTGAAGGAATTCGTGAGTCACTGTCCTGTTTTGGAAAAATTGTCAAAAATTGTACAAAAATAATTAGGAATCATGGTTTATATGTGTAGAATCCTAAATGAGTCTATTTTTCATTGGTATAAATAAGGACTCCATTGGAAAATTGTGCAATCAGATAACTGCAGTTTTATAGGGACAGGTCAGAACTGTCCAGCAGTGTAATAAGGGTAACTTTGATGAATAAACTGTACTAATTGGCCACATGAAAAATTCTAGAAAAATTATGGTGAATAGATATATGAGTCTACTTTCAAGGAAAATTTACGGATCTGAATTTTGAATTTTGTAACTCGAGTTATAGCCGAATTAGTCGGCACAACGCAGTTTGACAGCTTTAAGATTTTCATGTTTTGAACTAGTAGTCAAGTCTAGTAATGCCTCTTACTTAATTCCGGAGATGGTCTCGAGTGAGGGGTGTTACATTATCACTTATTTGTATGATCAAGGTGGTTTGAGAAGGTGAAAATCCTTTTTCATGTGATCAATTTGGTTATAGATATAGAGTTTAAGTCGAGTAATGTTTACCTCAAAAATGTTGAATTTAGGATTGCTTACCTCGACTTTGCCGTATAGGAAGACATTAAGTACCTCAAAAGTGATTTCTTTGTTTGCCTTGAGGTCTGAATTGGTGATTCGAGGGTCTTCTTTATTCAACAATACCTGATCCTCTATTTTGATGTGATTTGTTGTTCCTATCAGCTCGTTTGGAGTCTCCTTCGGTTTCGTGCCGTTTCAGTTCCTCTTTGATTTGTATTTCTTCCTCTTTTAGTTTGTCAACCCTAAGGCTTAGTTCCTTAAGTATTTCTTCTTTGTTGGCACGAGGTCTAAGATCTAGCTCAGCTAAGTGATTTTGAGATGCTTCCTGTAAAGAAGGTTGAACCAAATAATTATCAATAAGATTAATGTTCGTACCTTTATTACTTGATGTCCTAGCTGAGTCAAGAGCTTGAAGAGTGATTGTTTCATCATCTTCACGAAGTGTGAGTTCACCGAATTCTTCCTCTGTGTGGTTTTTCTTTATTGCATTGGGATATGGCACACGAGGTTGGTATTCTTTATCACTTGATATTCTGGCCGAGTCAAGAGCCTGAAGAGTGACTACCTCGTCGCCTACGCAAAATATGAGCTCACCTGCATAGATATCAATTTTAGCTCTGGCAGTTGCTAAAAAGGGTCTTCTTAAAATTAAAGGAATATTATTGTCCTCATCCATGTCTGAAACGACAAAGTCTTCTGGGAATACGAATTTATCAATTTTGATTAGAACATTTTCTATTATACCCCTAGGAATTCTAATAGTTTTATCAGTTAATTGTATGCTCATCCTAGTTTGTTTGGGTTTCCCTAGACCTAATTGTTTAAACAGTTTATAAGGCATAACATTTATGCTTGCCCCTAAATCGGCTAACGCATTTTCTATAGATAAACTACCAATTATGCATGGAATTGTAAAACTCCCTGAATCTTTTAATTTCTGTTGTAGTCTATTTTGTAGAATTGCCGAGCACTTTGCGTTGAGTTCTACATGTGATTCCTCGTCTATCCTTTGCTTTTTCGTTAACAGCTCCCCTAAAAATTTTCTAGAGTCTGGCATCTGCGAAAGAGCTTCAAGAATAGGTAAGTTGATATGTAATTTCTTTAAAAGTTTAAGAAACTTACTGAACTGTTCCTCTGTATCGTCTCTCTTTAATGCTTCGGGGTAAGGAATGCGAGGTTGGTATTCTTTGATTACCGGTTTTGGCTTTTCTTGTGTCACCTCAACTTTACCTTCTTCTACCTTGTTTTCTTGTTTTGAGATGGGTTCGTCTAACCTTTTACTATCATGAGCTGTGATGGCTTGGATTTGCTCCTTTGGGTTAATCTCCGTGTTACTTGGTAGATGTCCTTGCGGTTGTTTGGACATTAACTTTCAAAGTTGTTCGACTGCCTTTGTGACTTCTCTTGCTGACTTAGTAACTTCCTCTAATCGGTTCTTGTTCTCTTCAACAGGTGTTTGTTGATTTTTAAATGTTTTCTTAGTGTCTTGGAGAGGGGTATCTGTGGTTGCCATGAATTTTGCCAGCATCTCTTCAAGGTTGGACTTATCTTCCTGTTGGTGAGGTGGTAGTTGAAAATTTGGAGGAAGTTCCCGTCTTTGGCTACTTTGATCATTCCACGAGAAATTGGGATGGTACCTCCAACCTGCATTATAAGTGTTATTATAAAAATTATTTTGAGGTCTAGAGTAGTTACCCATATAGTGGACTTGTTCGTTCTCCATGCTATATCCGTAGAGTGGGTACTCAAGATTCGCCACGCCTCCTGGATTCGAATCATATTGCATTACTGGGTGCACTTGCGAGAGACTACACAAACCATCGATCTTTTTATTCATCATCTTTAGCTGGGTAGATAACCTGGTGAACACGTCGAGGTCGAATGCACTGGCTGCTTTAGTAAGAATTGTCCTCACGACTTGCCACTGATAATTATTCAGTGCCATCTTCTCTATAGACTAAAATTATCTGTCAAAAGCAAAATAGATGAAAAATTAGCAAAGTATGATAATACTATGCATGTTTGATTATTTCGTTATTTGTATATAAGCATGTCGAGCATGTTTAATCTGTTATTTATATATTTGTTTTCTACATCTGTTTTGGGGTGGGTATTGTATATATGGAGGAAATGTTTTGTTTGGCGATCATTGGCTATATTCTGGCAGCTTGGTTGCACATTATCTGATATGTGTCGTAACGGCACGATATGGTGTGTAGAGTTGGTAGGTGTTTTTAACCCCACATGGTGTGATAGGATGGCTGGAGTTGGTGTGTAAAGGATGGGGGTAGGATTCTGATTATCTAATCTGTATATCTGACTCTGTTATCTGTAACTGAAATAGGCATAAGCCCAAATCTGTATCTGATTGTATGTGAGTTTTCTGCATATTGCATGTCTATTTCTGTTGGGTTACACACTGAGTTTATGTAAACTCACTTATGTTTGTCTGCTCTATTCAGGTAATTCATAGACTTAGACGGATCGGTGCGGCAGAGTCTTACGGTGACCACTAGTCTACAAACTGAATTTAATTAAAGGTTTTATTTACTTAAAGGATATTTCTGGGAGTTTTGTATTAATTGGACTCTCCGGACTATTGAGTAAATTTTTGAGATTTTGATTTTTGTTTAATATTTTGTTTGGACAACACGCTAAAAACAAGATTTTTACTAAAACAAAGGATTTCTAAAATACAAACTGTCTTCTTGAAATACAACGGTTTTCATAAGCTTTCGCTATAAAACACATTTTAAGGAAAATTAATTAATTAAATAAACATTTTGACAATGGATAAAAGAAAATAAGAGTTGAAAAACTGAAATGGTTTTATCGTATAAACTTTGTTATCAAAACCCATTCTTTGTGACACCTCCGGATTCGGCCATAACGTCTAGGCCAGGTTTGGGGTATTACATTTAGTGGTATCAGAGCCAGGTTGTAAAACTCGGGCTTTGAATTTTGGGTTCCAAAATTGTGATTTAAAAAGAATTGGTTTTCAAATACTTTGGATAATTTGAGAAATATGTGGTACATTGAGTCTCCAATGTCGATCCTGTAGATAGAACTGTTCTGAAAACACTGTAGTTAGTACTTTTTGAAATTGTACTGAAATAGTTAGAGACTGAAACTTTTAAAAATATTTTTGAGCTTCTAATAATTTATGCATAAAATATCTACTAATAAACACTGGAACTGATGCATAAAATTTTATAATATAGATAAAAATTTAAAAATTTACAATGAGCACTAATGGAACTCGTGGACGAGGTGTTCGTGGCCATGGTAGAGGTCATAGGGGGCTCAAGCTGAGTCTTCTTCTCTGGGCAGTATGCTAAATTTAGATACGAGTGGGAAGTCAGTTTCTTCTACTACTGAGACTAGGTCTCAAAGCCGTTTGGCTAGGGACGACGCACTGTCCCAAACTATGTTGAGGATATTGGAGAGGGTCAGTAGATCCCATTCTGGATCTGAACGGGCCGATAACTGAACAAATCTGGTCTAATGGTGTTGAGCTGTTTAGGGGAGTCACTGGAGTCGCCCCTACTATGGCCGAGCATTGGTTAGATGCCATTGAAAGGATTATGAATGATTTAGAATGTACTCCTAAGAAGAAACTGAAGGGTGCGGTCTCTTTGCTTCGCGATGAGGCATATCAGTGGTGGTTAACGGTTGAGGAGGGTACTCAGCCTGATCTTCTGAACTAGGATTTCTTTAAGACCACCTTTCAGAGTAAATACGTAGGGGTGAGTTATATGGATGTTCGTAGGCATGAGTTCATAAATCTCACGCAAAGTGATAGATAAGTGGTTGAGTATGAGGCCAAGTTTCTGAGGTTGAGTCGCTACACTCTTGGCATTGTGGCATCTGAGTATGAAACGTGTGTTCGTTTTGAGGACAGTTTGAGGGTACTGATTGCTCTACAGAGGGAGCGAGAGTTCACGATTTTGGTTGAAAATGCGAAGATCACCGATGATGTTAAGTGCATGGAGTGCCAGAATAGGGATTGAGAGAGGGGTAAGAATAAGAGGGATTCGGAGCCCTCTAGTTCTGTTTAAAGGCCTAAAAAAAAGGCTAGACCCGATGAGCCAGCTAGAGTGGGGGTTCCTGTTGCTCCTACTGGGATTCAACCTTATGGGGATTGTGGTAGGCGCCATCCGAGTGAGTGTTGGAGGAAAATAGGGGCTTGTATGAGGTGTGGGTCTTTGAAGCACCGTATTAGGGAGTGTCCACAGTGGGCAGATCAGATGGAAGCTTTGCGACCGGGTTTTGTATAGCATCAAAAGGCAGTTTAGTAGCCATCTAAGGGCCATGGACCGACTAGGGGTGGTAATGGTATGGGCCGAGGACAAAGAGCACTGGGCAGAGGTGCTGGTCATACTGAGGTGAGGTAGTCTGCGTTGGTTTATACTACTCGACGCTAAGAGGATAGAGATGCTCCAGATGTTATCACTGGTACGTTCTTAATTTTTGATGTACCTTATACTGCTCTGATAGACATAGGTTCTACACACTCTTATGTAGCTAATACTATTTCTGAAAACTTGAGAATTTCTGTTGAGAGCATTTCTAGTGAGGTTATTGTACTGAGTTTGTTAGGGCAGTCTGTCCGAGTTAGTAAACTGTACAGAGATGTTTCGTTAGAGGTGCAAGGGGCTGTGTTTCTAGAAAATTTGATGGAGTTACTGTTTGGGGAGTTTGATTTGATTTTGGATATGGACTGGTTGGTTGAGCATCGAGTTAGTTTGGATTGCATAACCAAGAGGGTCGTTTTGAGGGCTGAGGATGATAAGGAGGTGGTTGTGATCGGTAAGTGTTGAGATTATCTGTCCAATGTGATATCCACTCTTGTGGCTGAGAAACTGGTTCGGAAAGGGTGTGAGGCGTATTTTGCTTATGTTAGTGTTTCTATTTCTGGGGACTCTTCTACTAAGGATATCAGAACTTTAAGAGATTTTTCGGATGTCTTTCTTGAGGAATTACCAGGTTTACCTCCGAATCGAGAAGTTGAGTTTGGAATTGAGCTTCTACCGGGTATAGCTTTAGTGTCCATCGCTCTCTATTGAATGGCACCGAAGGAGCTTACAGAGGTTAAGGCTCAACTTCAAGAGCTTCTAAATCGTGGTTTCATCCGCCCTAGTGTGTCTCTATAGGGGGCACCGATTTTTTTTTTTAAGAAAAATGATGGGACCATAAGGATGTGTATTGATTATCGTCAACTGAATAAACTGATGGTGAAGAATAAGTATCCACTTCTGAGGATAGACAATTTGTTTGATTAGTTCCAAGGGGCTTCAGTGTTTTCGAAGATTAACCTTCGTTCTGGGAATCATCAGTTGAGAGTTAAGGAAGTGGATGTTCTGGGTATCAATTTTTACTAGAACATCTTCAATTATACCCCTATGAATTCTAATAGTTTTATCAGCTAATTGAATGCTCATCCTAGTTTGTTTGGGTTTCCCTAGACCTAGCTGTTTAAACACTTTATATGGCATAACATTTATGCTTGCCCCTAAATCAGCTAAAGCATTATCAACAGATAAACTACCAATTAAGCATGGAATTGTAAAACTCCTTGGATCTTTTAATTTTCGCGGTAGTTTATTTTGCAAAATTGCTTAGCACACTGCGTTTAGCTCCACATGCGATTCCTCGTCTAACTTCCGTTCGTTTGTCAAAAGCTCTTTTAAAAATTTCCTTGAATCTGGCATCTGTGAAAGAGCTTCAAGAAATGGTAAGTTAATATGTAATTTCTTTAAAAGTTTAAGAAATTTACTGAATTGTTCATCTGTGTTGTCTTTCTTCATCGTATTAGGGTATGGCACACGATGTTGGTACTCTTTAATTACCGGCTTTGGTTTATCATGACTTAGCTCAACCTTACCTTCCTCTACCACATTCTCTTGGCTTACTTTGTGTTCATCTACCCCTTCACTATCATGAGCGGTTATTGCTTGAAGTTGCTCATTCGGATTAGTTTTAGTGTTGCTTGGTAGGCTTCCTTATGATCGTTCAGAGAACTACTTAGCAAGTTGCCCTAATTGATTCTCGATCCCTTGAATCGATGCTTGTTGAATTTTGAGTGTTGTCTCGTATTTTGGAAACGGGTTTCTGACACCGCTATAAATTTTGTCAGCATCTCTTCAAGGTTCGGCTTCTTCTCTTATGGGTAGGGTTGCTGTTGAAAGCATGGGAGGGTTTGTTATATTTGATTTCCTTGACCACCCCATGAGAAATTGGGGTGGTTTCTCCAACCTGGCTTGTAAGTATTACTATAAGGGTTATTTTGAGGTCTAGAATTATTACCCATATAGTGAACTTGCTCGTTTTCAGCGTTCGGGTTGTAAGGTGGATAAACTGTATTGCTCATCCCTCCTCCATTCGTATCGCACTGCATAATTGGATGTACCTGTGAAGAACCACATAAACCATCAATCTTTTTATTTAACATCTCTACCTGATTTGATAGCATGGTTATTGCGTCGAAGTTGAAAACACTGGCAGCTTTTGTTGGCCTTGTCCTCGTGACTTGCCACTGATAGTTATTCAGTGACATCTCTTCAATGAATTCGTAGGCAGCCTCAGGTGTTTTGTTGTTCAGGGTTCCACCGGCGACCGAATCAATCAACTGTCTGGTTGAGGGGTTCACACCGCTAGAAAAAAGTTTGGACCTGTAGCCACAAGGGTAGTCCATGGTGTGGGCACTTTCTCAATAGATCATTGTATCTCTCCCATGCATCGTAAAGTGTCTCTAAATCCATCTGCACAAAAGAAGAGATATCATTCCTCAACTTAGCCGTTTTAGCTGGCGAAAAATATTTTAAAAAAAATTTTTCGGCCATTTGTTCCCATTTAGTGATTGATCCTCGTGGTAACGAGTTCAACCACTGTTTAGCTTTGTTCCTCGTCGAAAAGGGAAACAACCGAAAATGAATGGCATCATCAGAAATGCCATTTATTTTGAAAGTATCGCAAAATTATAGGAAATTCGCCAAGTGATTATTTGGATCTTCATCCTACAAACCATCAAACTGAACAAATTGCTGTATCATTTGAATTGTATTAGGTTTCAGTTCAAAATTATTTGCAAAGAATAAGCAGTCTAATAATACTTGACTCGCCTCTGTTAAATTAGGTTTAGCATAATCATACATAGTACGAGGAGCAGGATTTTGATTCACCGAGTTTGCGGCAACCACATAAGGTAGCGGATTGTTATCAGCCATCTCTTTGGTAGTATTGGTATCGTCCTCTTGCTCTTCTTCTATGTATTGTAAGCTTTTCCTTATTTCTCTTCTGTTTCTGCAAACGGTACCTTCTATATCGCTATCAAAAATCAAGGGTCCTGACGGGTTCCTTCTAGTCATAAACTAGAAAAACCTATCAGAAATAAAGAAAAGAAAAGAAAAATTAGAAAAGTATAAATAGTAAAAATAAATAATAAAAAAATAATGGCTAAAATAATAAAAAACAAGTGTTCCTAATATCTTAGTCCCCGGCAACGGTACCAAAAATTTGATCGTGTCCGAAAGTCTTAATTTTTAATATAATAAATGATCGAGCCTAGAGACTAACTATGACAACGAATAAGGCAAGTGCAGCTATCGTTCGGTAGTATAACTGTGGCAAGACTGGAAATATCGTATCCTCAAGGACCAAGAGTACTAGTAATTACTATCTTTCTATTATTTAGTCTAAGAATTAGGAGAATTGTTGTTTAATCTAAAACTAATTAATTACTAAGCTAAAGATGCTAAGACAAAGAGAATGAATTGGGGAAATACTTTTGGGAAAACCAATTGATTAAAACAATGCCCGAGGAAGAATCCACCTAGACTTCACTTGTTATTTAACTCTGAACCAGACGATTTATTCATTTGACTTGATCCGTAGGATTCCCTAATTTATATTAATACCTCTCTCGAGACTACTAACGTCTAACCGTAGGTTGATTAATTGAAATCTCTTTCTAATTAAAACCCCTAATGTTGCATTAACTCGATCTATAGACTCCCATATTAGGTTTGACCCTAATCTGGCAAATTTTCGTCGTCCTATCTTTAGGAGTGCGATCAGCTCCGCTTAACTATGCTAGATTTACTCTTAAACAGGGAATTTTCCTCCACTGCCTAAGCACATCAATACTTGAATCAATATCCTAAAATATTAAAACAAGAATTAAGAACACATAGTTAAGAACAAATCAAATATTTATCATATAGTTCAGAAAATAATAACAAGATCTGTCTTAGGTTTCATCCCCCTCAGGTATTTGAAGGGTTTAGTTTATGTTTATAAAAGAATACATCTCAGAAGAAAGTATAAAACAAAACATAAGGAAAACCCTAAAACCCCCTGAAGGTAATTGAAGGGAAGATCTTTCGTCTTGAGTATGATTTCGGCTTCTTGAGATGAATCAACTGGCTGTCTTCGAGTAAATCCCACAATTTGGGCCTCTCTGGCTTCGCCCTTCGGCCTCCCCTTTTTAGGTCACACTTAGGATGTTTATATAGGCTTTTGGAATGTCTTTCTTTGCCCCGAAGTAACGTAATCCGAATGGAATTAAAACGAGTCACGGAAGAGACACGCCCGTCTAAATCGAGCCCAGGCCATGTTCGAATCTGCTAAAGTGGCACAACCGTGTGGCGAACTCCAGACTGTGTGGATTTCTCACGTTGGCCCATTTTCTCCGTTTTTGGCCTATTTCTCGTTCTTTTCATCCTCCAATGCTCTCCTAAGTATAAAACATGAAATTAAAGGATTAGGAGCATCTAATTCTATAATTCAGGGGATAAATCATCCAAAAGTATGCTAAATGTGAGATTAAAATATGTACATATTACGGTTTATCATTTGCATACATGTATATGATCACACAGTGACTACTAATAAATTTTGTATAAACATATTTATCTGCTTCAACGAAAAAGAAATGATGGCTTGTCAATACTTGATCTAATTTCTCATGCCAATATTCAGGTGTTTGTTTCAAGCCATACAAGGATTTGAGAAGTTTACAAACTTTGGTTTATTGAACTGAAATAACAACCCTCAAGTTGTTCCATGTAAATTTCTTCTTTCAAATCACCGTTTAAAATTGTTATTTTAACATCCACTTGATGTATGAAAAATTTGTGTATAAGCCAAAGCAATTAAAATACAAATAGAATAAATTCTAATTATAGGAGCAAAAGTGTTAAAATAGTCTATGTTATGTTTTTGAGTAAAACCCTATTGCAACTAGTCTAGCTTTATATTTATCAATAGAACCATCAAGATTAAATTTCTTTTTAAAAATATATTTACAACCATTAGTTTTTTTTTTAAATGAGGTAAATCAACTAATTTCCTAATTATCATTTTGTAAAAAAGAATCAAGTTCTACTTTAATGATAGTTTTCGAACGAAGCATTAAGAGAAGAAATTATATATGAATAAGCTAATGGATTATTTTCCACCATTTAAGTGTAAAAATAATAGTGTGCCTACATACCTTATTAGCATGACCTCATAAGTCAAATCGTCTAACAAAAGAATTTGTAAGTTTGCATTTAGGGAGAGTGAAGGCAACACCATGCATATCTAACACTGAGAAGATGCGCTCTTACCATCTTTTGAAATTATCCTCATCGAGCACTTCAATTCTCGAGATGTTAAGGAAAGGCTTAGTGTATCAAACAACAAGTAGCATCGGCATCACAACATCATTAGTAGTAGTATTAACAACAAGATTGGTAGCATTGGCAGTAGTAGGAGGGATGAAAGCATCCACAGTGGCAACGAGATCCATAGTTATGATTGTTAAACTTAATACCATTGAAAAAATTAAACAAAAAATAGAATTCGAAAATTTGAGCACTAAACTTGAGGTGTGTAGAACACTATCTTTAAGGATAATTCACCCATAGCATATCCTCCAATATCCAACCCGCTCTTTTGTTTCAATAAAGAACATGAACAGGAAGAACAAAACTAAAAATAACACTAAATAAGTAATGTACATGGAGGTGTTTCTTTTTTGTGTGTTCACAAAAGGCTGCCAGTGTATAGTGTTGGAAAAAATGGTTTAGAAAATAGTGTTTTTAGGCACAACGAAAGTTTAAAATTTTTATTAAAACCAAGCCTTGCCATATTTATAATATTTAACCCTTAATTGAATTATTGCATGTTCTTTGTATGAGGTGGTCTAGGTTATTTCCCGACTTTCTATCGAACGATCTTCCCCGTTATTCTTGAACCTTGTATTACTTTGAGTGTAGGCTCAAACAAAACGAACCAAATACACAAAATGGAAACTTTTATTAACATTCAGTGGGAAAATTAATTCTCTATATACAATAAAAAACTTTGAACTTTTTTGAAAAATAGAATTTATTCTAAAAATAAATTGTAACTATTTTTCAACAGAATACTCAAAACTTATGTAATTAGGCTAGCTTATAGTTTTACTTCAACAAGGGGTAATTAAATAATAATGTTTTAATTAAAATACGGTATTCTACATTACAAGGGGCAGCGACAATCCAAAATGATACTAGGGTTTGCCCTCCCTCATTCTTTGAGATGGGCTTTCAAGCCCAACTTACATATTGGGTACAATTATATGTGTTATCTGAGTTTTTATTTGACACTTATGATTTATCCAACCCAATAGCTATTTTCTATGTTTTTCAAAAATATTAATTAATTAATTTAATTTTCTCAATTAAATTATTTTCTTAACTCAATTCTAATTCCATCAAAGTCATGGTAATTTTACCATTTTAGAATTTATAAGGAAATAGGTTTAATTGCCTCATTCAATAAACCTACGATGACTAGTTAATTTAATTCTCATTATTTAATTACAATCAATTAAATAATAATTTGAAGAAATTATATTAATTTCTAAGTCATCTTTTGTACTTAGTGAGAAAATTCATTCACTGTAAATATTAATACATGTGATCCATTTCTCTTACTTCTCATTTCCGTTCATTCCACAATTATCGCTTCTACATGCAATCTGTTTTGGGCTATCCTGAGCTAGTAGAGGGACTAATTGAACATATATAGTTAGAGCTCAAATAATTTGTAATTAAGTTCCTACTAGTCATCTATTAGTTATAACATTATTTAATCATTGAGTCATTTCACTATAGTACCTTGATTGATCTCTTCATTATTATATACCATTACGAAAGGTAATTATCAAGTGCTCACCCAATGACCTTATCATAAGTGTGTTACACTTAATCTCTTCAAGATAAAATTTGTTCTCCCAATATGATCCAATTTTATCTCATGGTTTCCATTACATCTTCTGATATGAAAAAGTCAATTACTAACACATAATAATTAAATCATTTGTATTATGACAAATGACCCGTGGTCACTTTCCTTTTTATCATGTAATGTCAATGAGATGATATCATTTACCTTATAAGGTTATGATTCCATTATTGTGGAGTGATGCTACATCATACAAAAGTCGTATACCTAACGTACCAACTTATGGTTCCATATCTATTTGAGCTCAGGTTTTCAATACATCAAAGTATACGAGTCAAGTATATATAGTTCATCGTCCACTTAGGATTAAGTTGAATAAATCTACAAACAGATCTACGATAAATTCAACTTGGGTCATGTCTTATGTATTGTCAATTCAAACAATCACATCTATGTCTCTATCTTTTAGGAGTCATCCATTCCAATACCCAAGTCTCTTCTCAATTGGACTTGATAGACGATATAATAGTCTTTTAATCGATTTTATCCATTTCTATTAGATTACGGGTTGTTTAGATTATCTACTAATATAAGTTGTCTTCTCACATTATGATCCAACCACATAATACAATTTAATATTAATAAAATATTAGATAATAAATGAGTTAATATTTGCTTACATTTTTCTTTGCGTGAAAAAATCATTGAAGACAAATACAAATGATATTAATGAGTAATAGAATTTTATTTAGGGCAAATACACTTAGGGCACTAGATCCCAATAATCTCCCACTTGTCCTAGTGAAGTAGATGAGTCATATTTCACATTCAAATACCTTTTACATGTTTCTCAAACTCCTAACCATTAAAATCTTAGTAAACGGATCTACAAGGTAGTCCTCAAATCTGATTTTGACTACATCCACTATTTCGTCAGTCATCGCTTCTCGAATAATGTGACATTTTCAATCAATGTGTTTTGTCATTTTGTGATTTCGTGTTTCCTTACTATTAGTTATTGCCACACTATTATCACAATTCAGTATAATAGCTTTCACCATACTAGGAATGGCTTTGAGACCTATAAAAAATTTTAAAGCTAGATTTCTTTTGTTGCTTTAGTAGTAGCCACAGATTTGGCCTCTGTAGTGGAGTCAGCAATATAACCCTGCTTGACACCTCTCCATACTATAGATGTAACACCCATGACTTGGCCTAAAAGTTTAGATCGAATCCCGGATGTCACATTGATCACCGAAGTGATCGTAGGTAAATTTTTACAAAACAAGTTGTCACGTCGAATCGAAACATTTAATCATTTAAAAACCTAGTCGGTAAAATTACAATTACGTTAAACATATAACAGGGACTGAATAAACAAATAAAAATTAAAGCGAAACCTTGTACCATAGCTTTATAAAACTTTACAGTTCAAAAATTGAATAACCAATTAGAAACTGAAAATACAAACTGATGATAATTTATTTTCACCGAGACTGTCCGAGACCTCTGCACACGAGTCCAGCGTTAGAATTCAGAAATGCACCTGAAAAGGAAACACTAATAGGGGGTGAGTTACTCGAGCTCAGTGTGAGTTTGAAACTTGACAAGAGACAGAATTACAGTGTTCAAATCCGAAGCGCCACAGAATTACAAACACGTACACAGTCAGAGAGTATACTTGAAACTAACGTCCCAACCAACGTAACCATTCAAGCACATTAAGTCACACACAGACACACAGTCCCAAGAACTATTCAGTCAAATAGAAACATTCAGATAGTCTCACACGTAGAATAATCAAACAGATGCGTATGTATGCAGTCAGATATTGAAAGAACCCACCCATACAGCCAAAACACCTCTCTGTCCCCTAATCACACCCCAAAAGAGCTGATTAAGCTCATCCAACCAAAACACACTACATAGGACCTCGAAAGGCCTATCCAACCCTACCACCATGTATGTAGACTAAGCCACTCAGATATATTATGCAGCAAAGCTGTTGTATAAGCAGTACAGTGCAATGCGATAATCCGCTGTACAGATATGTTGCAGTTTGAACTGCTTGATTAGATAATAGTAATATGCAACGAAGCTGACGTATATACGGTACAGTGCAATACGGTAAACTATTATATCGGTAGGCTGTAATTAAACTACTAGATCAGATAATAGTATGCAAACTAAGTGACATACATGCGATCTGAGCGATAAGTCATTTGACGAATAAGTTGCGATGAGAAAGCGCGGATCGAATCGAAAACACTCCTTCTTTTCACAATCCCACCCAAAATATATGCAATGCATGAATGAATTCACACTCACAGAAATGATGAACACGTCAACAGAAAATCAAACAGAGACAGATAAGCACACACGTCCAATGGACCAAATTTAGAATCAAACATATCATTTTCAGTAGCAACAACACATAGTCACGGATACAAAATGTAACACCCTAAAAAGGGCCTATACATTTTCGGTTTAATTGTACGAAATGACATGTCTTATGTATGGAAACCTGGAAATGTATGGAAATGTTAAGTTTTAAGTGAACATTTTTGGAAACCTGGAAATGTAAGGAAATAATGTAGAAATGATTCAAAAGAGGAAAGTGAACATTTCTGGAAACTTGGAAATGAAAGGAAATGTCAAGTTTAAAGAGGGAAACGAAAATTTTTGGAAACTTGGAAATGTAAGGAAATGACTTAGAAAATGTCGAGCTTTAAAGTTTAAAAGAGGAAACTGAGGCAAGGAGGTCTTAAGAGAAAATGTATGTGAAATTTGACACACAAACAGGCTTGGAAAAGTGGCCTGGAGATGCCACTTAGGGCCTCTGGAAATGGCGCCACATACAAGGGTAGTGGGCCTGAGTTCGAGTCACATGGGAAGCAGATAAAAAAAATTTTTATTTTGCTTCCAGAAACAAAGAGGTGGGCGGCACAAGGATTTTAAAAGAGGAGTTTTATTCTCTTTAAATTTCGGCTAATAAGAGGATAAATAAAGGATTTATTTTAGATTATTTTCAAGAGATAAATAAGGATTATTCTTTAATTTTTAAATTAAGGAGATAAAGTTATCAAAATAAGGAAGAGTGGTGGCCAAGTAAGGGACTCTAGCCTAGTAATTTCGGCTAAGAAAGGAAGAGTAAGGTTAGTCTTCATTCATTCTTTTCTCTTCAAGAAAGCCTCTGCCGAAATTCTCTAAAGTTTCTCCTCTTCTCTCTGCTGAAACTCTCTAGCAACCATCCTTCTCTTCTCTTTCATTTGCTAAGCCGAATCTATAGTCCACCATTGCCAAAATTCTCAAGTTTTATTTTTTTATTTTTGTGGAAACCGAATACTCCAAGAAAACCTCTAGCCGATTTCTTCAAAAGGGAATTTCGGGATTTAGGTGGTGTCGACTACAAGGAAGGCTATTTCGGGATTTGAGGTAAGCTATAAAGTGATATTCGGCCATAGGCCATTAGTATGATTTCAAGTTAGACTAAAATCTAACATATGTGTATAGGTATTTCGACAGCATTAAGGAAGCAAGGATCCAATTCGGGATTTAAGATTTGGAAGGTAAACACATAGGTAGGTTCGGTCAAGGCCTGTTTTGATATCTAGATCTATTTCATAATCGTTTAAAAAGCCGAACTAATTTGTTTAAGTGATTCAATGCTTGGCCGAATGCAAGAAGAGTATAGCAGAGATTTCGGGACTTGATTCTTAAGTCAATCGGCAACAAGGTAAGTTTTAGTGTACTAATCCTACTAGGATTTGGATTTATGGCCAAGTGGTTTTTTTTATTAAATAGTAAGTGATTAATCAAATGTAGGAACTTGAGATCTAAGGCAGTAGATCAGATTTCGGGATTTTCAGTGAAGTTGTTAAGCAAATCAGGTGTGTATCCCACACTAACTTTTAATAAGATATATGGCAATATTTAATATGTGCATGTTTATAAGAATATGGCTAAGGTACCGTGTTACGGTACAAAGTACTCAGGTACGTTTCTTACTTCTACTAGGATTACGAAATATGTTATGTTTAACATGTGAAAAGTGACATGAATGTGAATTTAAGTATGATATGCATAATATGAATGATATAGGGCATTCGGGTTATATGAAAAGGGGAAGTGAATGTGGTGACTTCGGTCTCACTATCTGAATGTGGTGACTTCGGTCACATTATCTGAATGTGGTAACTTCAGTTACATTATCTGAATATGGTAACTTCGGTTACATTATCTGAATGTGGTGTCTCATGACACAATTATATTATCTGGTGGCTATGCCACGAATTTTATATGGGCGATGAGCACGTCGACTGCAGTGACTGCCTTTGATGGTGTGTAGCGGATGGAGGGTTAACTTAGTAGTCCCCACGGTGTGCAGGTTGGTACGGGGATGTGTAGCGGATGGCATCTAGGTTTGGGTTCGGGTTGCATCATTATTCTATCTGTATATGGATATGCATGTGATATGATAAGGAATGCCTGATCTATTAAATTTTAGTGTTGGTTACACATTGAGTCTGTTGACTCACCCCATTGTGGGAACATGTTTCAGGTGATGGACTGTGATGGACCGAGACGGCAGAACTTGTGGTGGCCATGCTCAGCTTGAAGTTTTATTTGATTTGGACATTTGATTTTATTTAAGTACTTTATCATTTTATTTTGGGTTTTGTCTGATGTAATAAGGCCATAGTGATGATTTTATTTTTGTTTTATTTACTATGTTACGAATTTATGATAATTAAAGAATAAGTCAATTTAATTTAAAATAAACTTTAAATATTTTGACACCTGAAATAAACGGGTTTTTAACATAAAATAAACTTGTTTCCAACTCGAGCCCAACCCACAAACAAACTTTCTTCAAAACACACAGTTTTTTTTCAAAGTAACAAAAGAATTTTGAACCGGTTTACATCGAGGAACATACCAGATCTGGTCCAGGCTCGTGGGCCGGGTGTGGGGTGTTTCACAAAACTTACACTAATGTATTTTCAAATCAAAATGTACACAAATTAACAATTTGGAGTTTTGGTACCACACAATCGTGTGCTCTGGCCATGTGGAACTGCTTAAGCCATGTGGGAGGCCAAACACCAGTGTGAAGAAGGGTACACGACTGTGTGGCTGAGGCACACGCCCTTGTCTAAAGAGAGGCACATGCTCGTGTAGAGCAGTGACATAGTCGTGGGAACAGGTCATGTAACTCACTGTCCATTTGCACTAAAATAGAGCACAGGGCAGACACGGTCGTGTGAAGGTCTCACACGCCCGTGTGTCCAAAACACACGCCCGTGTGGGATCCTAAAATCCCTAAATAGCCACATGATCGTGTGACATCAAATTTTTCAAACCCTAATTCACAATCTCACTCGCCAGTGTTCTTAAGGGACACGGCCGTGTGAAAATCGACACACCTAAATCGGCCACAAGACAGTGTGGCACCCAAATTAGCCTGAAAACCCTAATTCCTAAATATACACGGCCGTGTGAACCAACACAAGCCTTTGTGGCTGCCTATGTGGTCACGAAACCACCTTAAAATAGCTCAAAAAATCATGCTTTCACCCTCGAAGCACTTCCCAGCCCTCAACAACTCGAAGCTATACCAAAATTAACAAGTTTTCAGCATAAAATTGTGGTACAACATCTAAAATAATAGATTTACGAACAAGCACACAAACTGTTTGCTTTTCACAAAGTTGAATTGAAACTCGCAATTAAACCAGAAAAAGTTTAAAACCCACACCTGATTCGTGAGCGAAAATGTTCGGGTGCCGACTCGATGACCAGGAAATGAAGCCCTTAAAATACCGTAGACAAAGACCGTTTTCGCAGAAAAGAAAAGAGCAAAAAGAAAAGCAAAGAGATGGAGAGGAAGAGGAGAACGTGTAACAAAAAAAAAGATAATAAAATAATAATAATAAATATACAACTATTCATTATTTTTAAACTTAAAACAAGGTTACCATTTAACAAAATAAAAATAACAATTTTACAAAACGCACACACGAGGGCTCGATAACCACAAAAACCATCATACCAGCAGGCCCATTCTGTCACTTAAACACACAACCAAACACAATAGCGCAACCTCCTCACTGATCCTAACCACAAAAACTCAAAACTTCTAACCCCAAAATTCGGGGTGTTACAATAGACCCGTTGTCTAGGATAAAGACACAGCTCAATATCAATTTCCTCAAATCTCAACACATTTGGAAGTTAAAATTTATAAATACGAGAGGAGTTAAATCTCCTTCAAAATATCCAAGCATATAATCATTCGTTCTTCATAAATACTTGAGTACATGCTTAACTTTTTGTTAATGTCTTGGATTGAGATTCACATGATATCGACTTACTATCCCTATTGCATAATAAATATTTGGACATGTGCATAAGATAACATATATGAAACATTCTACTGTCAAGCCATAAGGAACCTTTCTCATATGCTCTCTTTCTTTCTCTATCTTAGGACAATCCTCTAAAGAAAGATGAAAGCCTGAAATAGAAGGTTGTGATCCCTTCTTTAAGTAGACCATCACAAAATGTTCTAATATCTTATCTATGTATGAAGGATGAGATAAAGTTATCACTCTGTTCTTTCGATCATTAAGAATTTGAATTCTTAAAACATATTTAGCTTCACCCAAATCCTACATGCTAAACTGTTGGGTTAACCACAATTTAATCGATGACAATGTCCTTACATCATTCCCATGAGTAGAATGTCATCAACATATAAAATTACATCATTCCCAATGAGTAAAATGTCATCAACATATAAAATTACGAAGATCACCTTTCCATCAAAATAAGTTTATAAGCACAAGGTTCATCAATGTTTTACTCAAATTTAGGACTTTTGATCACTTGATCAAATATTTGATTCCATGAGCGGGTTGCTTGCTTAAGTCCATTTATGGACCTTGGCAACTTACAAACTTTATACTTGTTTCCATAAACTATATATCTCGTGAGTTGCATCATACAAACATTTTCTTCGAGATAGTCATTCAAAAAGGGTATCTTGACATCCATTTACCAAATATCATAATCGAAAGTCACTGCAATGGGCAAAAGAATGCCAATTGGCTTTAGCATGGCTACTGGAAAGAAGGTTTCCTCATAATTGATACATTTTTTCTGTGTCTAGCCTTTTGCTACGAGTCTGGCCTTGTAGGTTTCAACTTTTCCTTTCACATTTCTTTTCCTCTTGTAGATTCACTTACACCCTATGAGTTTTATCCTTTCTGGTAAGTCTATAAGTTCTCACACTGAATTGGATTTCATTAAATCCATTTTAACTTTCACAGTTACTTCCTAGAGCTTGGAATCGACACTCTGTATAGCTTCATCATACGTGAGAGGATCATTATCTTCGAGTTCAACAGTTTCCCTATTAAAAACACTACTACCACTTACAAATAAATCATGCCTTTTGGGGACCCTCCCATTGTGATGAGGCTTCCTATTCTACTGACTGTTTTATGGTTTACTATTCGGAACAGAATCTAGAATCGTAGCCGAAGGGATTTCATTATTTCCTGAAAGTTCCTCAAGTAGCAATCTACTACAAGGTTTAAAGTTGTTAAACTTTCCTCAAGGAAAGTAGCACGAGTCGACACCTTAATTATTTGATCTTTTGGGTTATAAAATACCCTTCATCATAGGCAATTGCGATGTGTGGATCTTTAGTTCCAATATGTGTTTGTCTTGGATGAGTTTTATATGGTTATTTATGGTTATAACATGAATGTAAAACAAATACTTAAGTGACTTGAAATCGTTTTTTATTTTGTATAACCAAGCTATCCTTCATGTTCATTTTACAATCTATGGAAACTAATATTTTTAGTGTTTATGACTACTTCTTCTAACAATATCGTTTCTAAAATTTAAACTTAAATTCACTTCCTAAAATTACAATATATCTTATTACTGTAACCATTATTGATAAATCTATTTAATATTTATATCAACATATCAAAATGTATATTAATTTAAGATAACCCTTTTTATTTGAGTTGTATGTTTTATTTTATTCGTGAGATTCTTCTTAGATTGGACCTGAAATCTCAGTTTAGAAAGGACAAATTAAAAATCCAAAATGGAGGAATTTTCTATTTATTTGTCATTTGTTGATAATACCATATATTTAATTTAAACCTTTAATATGCGGGTTAGGTGTGAAAGATAACTACCATGAATTAATTACCTGTCATCTGACATCTGAAGTAGGTACCAAACTTGGTCACTGTCTTTAATATTATTAATACCTCCGACAAACTTCTTTTTATTTGTTTTTTCAACGTCATTCTTAACTTGTCCCTTACATTTGAACTCTTAATATGCGTTTAAGAGTTTTTTTCAATATAATTCTTAAAAATCAGAGGATAATATGCGTGATTTCACCTTTCCATTTTTTTTGGTGGATTTATTTTTTAAGAAATAATATATCTACATTGGAGCAAAATTATAAATATTAAAATTTGAGTTTTAAATTTATAGATAATAAAATATTATAAGTTAATATTTCAATCATTCAATTTTTAAAAGTTACAAAATTGTTATTAAATTATTTAAAAATTTTCATTTAAATCATCGGATTGAGAGTGTTAAAATTGATACTAAATGACTTTTTTTGTTCGTACCGTCTATATCAATAGAAATATATATTTCTCATTATCGTCTAAACTTCAGTTGTTTTTCACAAAATAACTTTAAATGTCACAAATATGTGAACCAAAATTTAAATAGTTTTCTTCTCCGATCTCCAACACTAATCATCAGATTCACTTGGATTTAAGATATGTTCTTCTACTCGTCGATGGGTATTCATCTACCGTATCAATCACCAAATAGTTACTTGGAGCTAGTTAGCTGGACTTAAAAAAAAAAAGCCTTAATAGCCTTATGACTTAAATAAAAACTTTCAAATAGTTCAGTGACTTAAATGAAAACTTTCGAATAATTCAATGATCATTTTGTGACTTTTAGAAGTTGAGTGATCAAAACGTAAATTTATTAATAATTTATTGACATGGGGTATAGTTTACCCTATTTAATTAGTATTTGGATATATATTTTTCCAAATAAATAGATTAAAAATGAATTTTTTTAAGAGAAAATATTTAATTATAATTTTTAAACTTCATAAGCATAATTGAGGTGATGACATATGGTAACTTTTTAAGTGCGCTTGTAAAACTAAAAAATTACACAGCAAAAATGAGGTTTATGGTTCTTTCTTTTAGGCTGCCGGTCGCTTGCCAGCCACCCTTTCTCTTCCTCTTTCAATGGGAAATCTTCCCTTTCCGATTTATGTTTCTCTCCTCTATTTTTCTACTATGCCTTTTCAAGGGTGTTGTTCGTACAAATTGTTCTCAAAAGTTCTTAATGGTTGAACATAGTCAATATATATGATTTTATTTAACAATTTAAATCATAATTAAAATATTTGTATCATATTAAAAAATATATATAATGTAGATCAATTTTTTTTAATAATATTAAAAAATTCAATCATAGTTAGAGGATTTGTACCTACAATATAATCTTACTTCATGTAATTAATATAAAACAATATTAAAATATATTAATTATTTTGTTAATTTAGATATAGTGTTAATAAAAAATTATTAATCATCATTGTATAAACTATAAAAGTTTGATATATTGTAAATTAAACTCTTCACTATTCAATTTTTATTTTCTTTCTTTTTTTAATAATAAAAAAATGACCATAATAATTCACAAATAATATATATTAAATTATATAGATATATTTTTATGTGAAATGTAAAGTTACTTATTATATAAATAATTAAAAATCACTATTTAAAAGTAAAGTAGTATATTTTTTTTCTTTTTATTATTATATAAATCCCTTTAGCAAGAGTCCTTTAATAAAATTGGAATTATTATATATAAATATGATAAATTTTCTTATGAAATAAATTTATTAAACCATATATTTTAGTAAAATTAAAATTATTATTCATAAATGAGATAAATTTTATAAAAATAAAAATATATATTTAAAATGAAAAATTCAATAGTATAATGAAAAACAAAAGTTATATTGGCAAGTTAAAAAATAAATATAATAAATCTTATAAATAATAAATATATATAATGACAATATAATGAACACCCAAATCAATTTTAATCAATTCAAAAGTTTCTCTAAATTTGTATTTTTATATTTTTTTTTTTGCTGAAATGAAATATAATAATTTAAATATAAAGTAATTCAATATAAAATTTAACTTTATTTATTATTATATATATTCATTCAATAAAAGTCTTTTAATACAGTCAAAATTCTTATTTATAAAATGATAATTTTTTATCAAGTAAATTTAGTTGACTAAATATTTTAATAAAATTAAAAATTTTATTTACAAGAATGATAAATATTATTTCCTCCATTCAACTAAACTGTCATATTTTGACTTTTAATGGTCAAAATGTTTCAACTTAACCTCTTATTTTTGAAATTATTGCGGAAAAATATTTAAATATATATTATAAAAATTTAATGAAATAGTTTTTAAATATATTTTTTATAAAATTTAATTAAATAAAAAAAGTTAAAATATGCTATATTGTTATAAATGTAATAAATCTTATAAATAAAAGTCTTGACTTATATGAAGTGGTGGTTAAAGCTCTTATCAGATACTTATTTGATACAAGTTCAAATTGTGTTACCTCCAACTCCCACCCCTATTATTTTATCAAAAAATAAATAGTTAAAAGAATATTTAAAATGACAAATTCAATAATATAATGAATAATAAAGTCTATATCAATCAGTTCAAAGTTTCTTCAAATTCATACTTAGTGTCATGCGTTCAAATCTTACTATGATTGAGTTTTTATTGATCTACAAAAGCTAAAAGATAAAAACTCCCTCATAATAATATAACTTATTTTGTACATAAGAAAGTATTTTAGTAATTTCTCAACTGAATTAGTACCTAATCGATCCATGAGACCAACTCAATTAGGAGTTTAATATAAGTATAGTAAACAATAAATTTGATTCTCTAAATTTGATATCAATTTAAATATTTACTTCTTATTTAATTTTATTATGGCTTAATATACATTATGCGCCTAAATTTAACACTTTTTTTTCTTAATTTGGTACTTAAATTTTTTTTACTCAATTTGGCATTTGGACTTGACATTTTTTTCTAAGTTCGTACCTAGGTTTTTTTTTTGTCCAATTTGGTACCTAAACTTGGCAACTTTTTTTTATAATTTGATCCTATGCTTTTTTAAGGTTTAATTTGGGATCTAAACTTGACAAATGTTATACAAATTACCTCCCAAACACTAATGATGTTAGTTGTTTTAGAAATAGATAATGTACGATCGACATGCAATAGATGATAAGAATTTAATGGCAGGAATTATTTCATTTCTTTGGAGTTTCTTATGTTTCGCTAAACATTATGCTTGAAATTTACTTTTTATTAGGGTTGAGCTTATTTTGACTATTAATAGCAAGAATGATTTAAGAGGGGCCGGATACTTAAAGGATAGTTCGGTCTTCATAAAGCCCTTAATCCCACAAAAATATCATTACCATTAGAGAAAAATTGTGTTAAAAAATTATACATTAAGTTATGCTTAATTAATTAATATTGAATAAGAAAACAAAAGTTTTAAAAAACTCAAAATAAAATAGATTCATTATTATAAATTAAGAAAATAAAATAAATAAAAATAAAAGTAATTGAACATTTAAAATAAAAACATGAAATTTCATGTCATCTGCAACATATCGATCATAATTAATTATTTTTGCTACCACATAAAAAATAACATTTTTAAGTATCAAAATAAGAATAAATGTCAAGTTTAAGTACCAAATTAAGGGTAAAAACTCAAGTTCAAGTATCAAATTGAACAAAAAATTCTAAATACCAAAATAGCAAAAAAAATCAAGTTCAGATACCGAATATTAGGTGAAACCTTTTATTATTTATATTTTAAAAATAAAAAAAAAATCATGATATACTTAACGATATTGTCAACTAAACCATATATATAATGAGAGAATGATTTAATATTATAATCATCGAAAAATATTGATATTCTTTAAATAAAATGCATATTTGAATAGCAAAAAGTAAAAAAGAAAAAGAAAAAATCAAATCTCGAATAAAGTTTGTTTTATACAAAATGTTGAATAAAGTTAAACGGATTGCAATTGTTAAAGAAATTTATAGTCCCATTAGTTTTGTATCACTGAATAAATAAAAAGACAAAGGGAGGGGATAATTTTGTACTTTCGTCAATAGTATTGCTGGTCCACCGAACCAGGCATTTATGAAGACTAATAAAAACCAGCAACAGTACCAGGAAGAAGCTATCTCTCTCGTTTCAAAAAGCAATGGAAGATACTTCATCAGCAAAGGACGTAACGTTGCAAGGAACTCCAGCTAATTACTTCCCAAGGTCCTTCCATGAAGTTGTAGGTGCCATTCTCAGGTGTTTGGGACTTGAAACTGGATTCCAACAAAACCCTAATCCATGTCCAAAGAAAGAAGATGACAGTAAAGCCAATCATAATCAACCTGTTTCTCAAAAGGAAAGTCCAGATCCAACTTCATCAACAGACAATCCAGATTCATCAACCACTGTGATCGACCCACCAGCTGATCCTCCTCCTTCCTCCACTGTAAGATATGTTGCTTTGCTTGCTAGCTAATTTCTTTGATTTCTTTGAAACTGTCCCAGCAGTGGGTCACATTCGGTCTCCACTATTTCGGAATCAAGTCCTTGACTTAAGATGCATGTTTCAGTTATGCATGTAATTTTAAGATGCAAGTTTTCAATTATGTAGGTGTTGTTTTCGTTGTATCTTTAATGCAGGGAGACACCAACGATGGCGGCCTTCCCATGGTTTCTTTCTTTACTCCTAAAAGGCCAGGGACAAGCGGCGGCAGTGGACCTCAGATTAATTAACTTGAGCTGTCAAGATCGACGCTTTGTGGGCAAAAACAAGCTTTGGCAACTGCAACGATATTCAAGAGAGGTTTATATGGGGTCCTTGACTGTTGTTTTCATCTTGTTCTTGGATGTTTTTTTTTAGGAGAATGGAAAATCGAGTGAGTTGTGAATAATTTGTATAAAATATCATAAACCCATGTATTTTAAGAGTATATTAATTTCAATAACGTTGCAGAAAATGTGCTTATGAATTAGTGTTTGAGTTTATAGTTTAGATTTCAATTCCACAGGGTGCTTTAGAGTTTAGGACTGTACCATTCATTTATGGCCGGGTCACTGCTTCAGTCAACGACATGAAATTAAGAGGAAAAAAATCATAGATGAATTTCTAAAAAAGGCAAAAAATAAATAAATAAAAAAGAAGGTGATTTCCAGAGAATTTCAAACAATTTCATCCCATGGCTTTCATCTTCATTTTATTTATTTCTTTTAAACAAATTCTCCGTTTCTATTAAATCCATTGTTTAATTTAAAAGGATTTTTTTATTTGAGTTTGATTTTTTTTTTTAAAATTTTGGTATATGAATTTTTTTTTGTCTAATGTGATATTTGTATTTAACCATAGTTATAATAGTTTTTAACTTTTAATATTTAGTTTGAGTTCAAGTTGACTTGATGAAACTTAAATGCTAATATTATTAGGTTTGAGTTTTGACTATCTTAATGACAAAGTTGAGACTTTAGAAATTTTAAAATCTCAAGTTCTAATATCACACCGTCTAAATATTACTTGTAACTTCAAAAAAAATAAAGTGCCGCCCCCTAAAATGGAAACATTTTCATTTAAACTCTTTTATAATTTATAAAATTTTAAATTAGTAATGGTAAAATTGTACATGAGTTCCCTAAAAATGATAAAAATTTGATTTAATCCTTTAAAATTATAAAAATATAAACTATTAAAATGCCGAAATTATATTTTTACTATCATATATACAATTTAATTTGGATCCCAAAAAAATTTTCTAACTTCCATTCCAAACAAAAAAAATAGATAACATGATATATATTATATTGTTGTTACTAAACACTTACCCATATTCAAATAACATAGTCATAGGGGTTAAATTTTTTATTTACACCTTAAATATTAAGGTTTAAAGCCTGCCATATCATTTATTTCCCCTATGCATCAACAAAATTTTGATATACATTGTAAAACTACTAAGAGTGTAACATTACATATATTTGCAATCTATACTCGAAATTCCAGATTTAAAAAATAAAATAAAAATGAAAGAAGAGGTAATTGTGGAGCCAAATCACTGTAAAAAATTTCAATAGCCATTTAAAAATGTGGGGTAAAATTTACAAATTCATACATCACCTTTGTTGCGAATTGGACATTGAGTTAAGCTTATTTATAATTCCAAGAAAATCATATGACGGTGCAAATACAGACACTCCGTCGTCCATAGTTGTTGACCTTTTCTACTTATCGCTTTCACTACGTGCTCTTCTACTTGTTCCTATATAGCTAAGAATCATCTGTGAAATATGAGAAGATATTTAATATAAAGTTCAAAATCAATTATAAATACTCAAAAATATTTATTAAAAGTTAACGAAAAATAAAATATGATTTTAGTTAAAATAATAAAGTTAAGGTAAATTATGTTATTAGTCACTCAATTATAGGTAAGTTTTTGTATTGGTCATTTCATTAAAAATGTTACAATTTAATTATTAATATTCTTGAAATTTTTATTTTACTCAACTGTTGAGTGGTTAATGGTAATACTTTTTTAGTTGATATAATAATAATTTTAATTCTCAATTTTTAATTTTAATTCTCAATTTTTATACTTTCGGTCCATTTTACCTTAATTCTATATAAGAAATATTTAAAGAACTCAAAATTGTTTTTTTTTAAATTTAAATAAAATTTATGTAAAAATTCAAGTTATTGCTAGATTATTGTAACAACAAATCTTTATCATTGCCATAAAATCATGAAGACAAATAAAAAAAAAAAACTAGATCAATAAAATAAAAAAAAACTAGATCAATGTCAATCTCTAAATATAATATTAATCCAGTATAAATCTTAAATAGGATTAAAAACTAATGTTCATACAAGAAAATTTACTATTTTATTGCAGTAAAACTCAAGATTGATTAATATTGAGGTAAAAGAACAAAAATGGTCATTCACTACAGTCCAATAACTAATTAAAAACAAATCAGAACTAAATTAGTAATATTTTCAAGTTCAGTCCCATGTTTTTGAAAAACTTTCAAAACTGATATTATAGAAACTTGTGAAAATGACTCTAATGCTATTTTTTTAACAAAAAAAAAAAACAAAATATATCACAACATTTTCTTTTTCAAACTCAATTAAAAATTTCAAATCATTTAAATTGTTTTCAAAACTCAAATTGTAAAAATAAGTTATATTCCAAATATTTTCTATTTTCTTTTCTTATACAATGAACAACAAGTTTCCCTAATTTTCTCACTGTTATCTCTTTTTGAAATTTTTATCTATTTTGATTTAATTTTTGAATTTTCTAAGTACTTTTACAACTTTTTAGAAAGTTCTAAATTTTTAAAAAGAATTTCAAATTTTTATATAGAATTAAGGGTGAAGTCAGAATTTTTTTTATGGGGCCGAAATTAAATTGTAATTTTACGATAGTAAAAATATAACTTCACCATTTTAATAGCCTCTATTTTTATAATTTTTAAAGGATTAAATTAAATTTTTATTAGTTTTAGGAGGCCAAAGTGCACTTTTACCTTTACTATTTTAAAATTTTAAAAATTTAAAGAGCCTAAATGAAAAAATTTTCATTTTAGGATGGTCAGGGTCCTTGCCAGCCCCTTAGTTTCAGCCCTGTATAGAATCAAGGTCAAATTGATAGAAAGCATAAAAGCTGAGGATTATAATTATTATTATACCAATTAAAAAAGTGCCACTGCTAGCCACTTAATGTTGGGTGACCATAAAACAATTTCGAAAATGTTAGTGATCAAATTGTATTTTTTTTTTTTTAGTTAAGTGACTCAAACAAAAACTTATTCATAATTAAGTGACTAATGATATAATTTACCCTAAAAACTATGATGACTTGGATTCAAATCCTATTTTCTTTTATTATATGTATCTATTTTTTTAGATTTATCAATATATATATATATATACTCTCAAAATAACATTTCTTAGTTTATAGAAAAGAAAAACTTTTAGTAATTTCCTAACTAAATTGAAATATGGTTAATGGGTTGATAACAACTCAGCTAACGCCTCAATAATATGTTCAAAATTAAATTTATAACCATATACAATCATTTCATTGTAAATACAAATAATTTTATGACCTTCTGTTATAACGCTTGACAATCATAGAATTTGAATGCTTAGAAAACTTTAAATAAATCACAAACATCATGAAAGTGAAACTATTGAAGATTTGTGTATTTAAAAGATGATTGAGCATTTTCATAAACTTAGCATGCTCCCTAATTGCTAAGTATTTAGTGTCGATGTATCTACTTTAACTTACATCTTTTTTATTATTAGCAAATGACACAACTATTATATTGTCACAATATATTATCGGCTTAGAAATACAAACAATAACTCAAGCCCCCACAATGAAACTTATCAATCAAATTCCTTGTGAATTACTTTTAAAATAGGAAACAAACTCAACTTCCATAGTAGAACTGTTAACCAACATTTGTATGACATTTTTCTAAGATGTTGATACCCAACAAACACAAAACATATTCGAACGTTGATTTTTAAGAATCAACATAGCTAATGAAGTCAGTTTGAATACCTGACCAATTTTAAATTATCAAATCATATATATGTAAGCATGTACTTTTTATTCCTTAAAGATACCTCATTACTTTACTTGCAACTTTTTGATGGTCTAAGTTAAGATTGCTTTGTTATCTTCCTAATATTCCCCCTACAAATTGCAATATTAGGTTTGGTACAGACTTAAGCACAAATCAAACTTCAAATAGCTTAAACCTTATTACTTCTCTATTCAAGCTTTGGACATTCGTTCAAGGAATTTATAGCCCTATAGGTGTAATACTTTGTGCCCTCATCTAAAATTTTAACAATTTTATTAATATAAGTTACCTAGTATAATCCTAACATGTGTTAAAATCTATCCCTATGGATTTAAATGATAATAGCGCAAAATACCTCATCTATATCATTCATACAGAAATTTTGAAAAGTAATTATTTTATCGCGTGTAGCAAACCTATATAATTGATTATAAACAAAATTCTATCATCTATAATTAACACACACAAAAAAAGATGATTTTGCTACAACTAACGTTGTGATATACACACTAATCCACAAGATTCTCTATAGGACCAAAGGAAGAAATAACACCATGGAATTGTAAATAACATTGGTGGGAGACTTGCTTGAGTTCATAAATAAATCTCTCAGAGCTTGCAAAGCAAATGCTCACCATCACTTGAGATGAACCTATCAAGTTGCTTTGTATATACCTTTTAGTCTAAATCTCATTGAGGAAAGTTGTTTTCACATGCACTTGAAATTTAAGTCAAAATGGATAACTAATTCCATAATGATATGGAAAGAGTTTTTTTAGAGATATGAGAAAATACCTCTTTATAATCAATCCCCTCCTTATGAGTGAATTCTTTAAGAACAAGGCTAGACTTGTATCTCACAATATAGCCTAACTAATCCTTTTTTGTCTTAAAAATCTACTTTCAACCAATTGGTTTTTTTTTTCTTAAGGCGACTCAACAAGATCCCAAACTTGATTATCCAACATGGATTTCGTCTCATCATGCATAACATCGTACCATAATTTAGATTTGCTACTTTGTATATCTTGCGAAAACGTATATGGGTTATTTTCGAAAACTATGTCATGGTCAGACTCATGTAGGTACACTATATAATTAATAGAAATTGAAGACTGTAGACACCATATTTTGTTTGGACTTAATGATAATTTTAAAGTTGTTTCCATTTGATTCATTTTTAAAATGCTATCATTTCAATTATTTTGTGTGGATAAATAATTTTTTAGTTTATTGTCAAGTTAAAAGATTAATTTGGACAAAAGAAAAGTTCGTCCCAATGTGGGACCAATTATCAAGTTTAGAGCCTAACTTGGATAAAAAAATTTAGGCCCAATGTAGGAATAGTTGTCAAGTTTAAGCCCAAAATAGTGATTTAACCCTTTATCTAAATTTCTCCCACTATTATTATAATATCATTAATTAGTCTAAATAATTAACATCCTTAATGATTTTAGTAAGTATCGTAGATTTTTTTAAAACACTTGTTCCAACTCATAATGCCGAAATATAACTTTTTTGTTAAAATAGTATTTTTTATAAGAATTTACATCATTGTTTTAATCTAAATAATTAATTATGTTAATTATTTGGATTAACTAATAATATTATAAAAGTATAAAAGTCTAATTTATGTTAGAAATTAATAAAAGAATCAAAATTGAAATATGAGGAATGGCACGTATCAACAGAGAATGTTTTCAGAACTTCCATTTATATGTAGATTATAGATTAAGTTCTTAAAAGATAATTTTTAAATCATTTCCTAATTAATAACATCTACTGAATTAAGCATGCTGAAATGTTGAATAAGCTTCATTGCTCAAAAAAAAAAAAAAGTAATACGAAAATTGATAGTTTAGTCATTAAAGTTAAATAGATACTAAAATTAAAAATTGATCTGTAACACTCCAAAAATTTGAATGTCTGACAGTTGAATTTTGTCATAATTAAGTCTTTGTATTTGTGGTTATGTGCTTTGTATATGTGTTTGAGGTTAGGGGTTTAAGTAGTGTTTTTAGGAAGTTTTGCTACTTTATTTTAGATTAACCTCTAATCCTGAGCCGCTGACTTAAGTTTATGCGAACCTATGTTAAGAATGAGTTTGTTAGTTCAATGGTTAAGCTTCTGTAATTTCTTTGGTCTTGTGTTCAAGTCTTGACGTATGCGTTACAAATATTTTGCTAAATGTTAGAAGTCTAATGGGTGGTTAAAATAAAAGTTAACGTATTCATTTCCTTCTCCATTTCTCTTCTCTTTCTTTTTCTTTCATGTTTCTCCTTTCTTTTTATTTTTTTTTATTTCATTAGTGAAGTGGCTATCAGAGCTAATTGAGGGTTTAAGTTGTTCATTGTGTCGTTGGAAGATCTCTGGGTAAGTTCAATCGTGAATTATTGTGGTTCAGTGAAGTTTCTATTGATTTTTCGTTTATCTGTAGAAATAGGGTTTCTATGTTTTTTTCACTTGAATTCTCTGTTAAGTGATCATTGATCTCTTTTCTTTAGACAAGAATACCGAGGGAAGTAATCCTCCTCGCACTATTTCTAGATAGTGCTGTTGAGTTGTCAGTAAGCGTTGGTTTTGTTGGAAGTTCGCGTCAAAGTTTCGACATAAGTGGTTAAGTATTAAATTGTGTTTTTTTGTCGTTTTATTCGTTTGATTGGTTATTGAATGTTTGTTTTACGTCTCATGAGTACCCTACCTCGATCCTACTTCGAAACTACTTCAAGTGCGTACTGAAAACCCAACCTCCTACGAATTTTGGACGCCAGAAAACATGGCTGTCGATGCCACACGACTGTGTGGCAAACCATGTGAACCACACGGTCGTGTGGCAGGTCGTGTAACCCACTATTCATGAATTAGAGACACACGGGCTAAGGACACAGGCTGTGTTCAGGCTGTGTGTAGAAATGTTTAGTGTAAAGGCCCAAATTTGCTCGAGCCAGACATAAATAGAAACAAAAAAAAAACAAAACAAAAAAAAAATAATTAAACAGTCCAAATACATCAAACCCAAATGAAAAGAGGCCCAGTGGCCCAAAATACTTAAACATTTTCAGAAGAACAGGAAACCCTAGCCCTAGGCGCGCCGCTGCCCTCAGCCACGTCAGCATGCTCGTCCCGAGGTCTATTGCCCTTTCACCAAAGAAGCAAATAGACCACCTGCTCCCCTCCGTTGACCGAGCGTCGGACCTGCAAAAATACGAAAAAAACATAGAAACAGTAGCAAGACAGAGATAGAAAAAGAAAATAATATGTATAAACATGGCTATAAAAGCCAGATCCATAATGTAATATTTTTTACACAGATAAGATTAATAAAAAAAGAGAACTTAAAGCAAAAAAGGTGATTTTTTATTTCAGTTTTTTTACGAATTTATTTTGAGAATAAAAAAAATAACAAAAAAGTTAAAGATATTACCGGAGATACGTTGTCGTCGTCGTGTTGGTCCTTTCCGCCGATTCTAGGAACCTGGGAACCCTTTAGGGTTCCAGCGAATGCGTCATCGGCGAAAGGCGAAACCTTTCTGTTCCCAGGGGCAAGTACCAGCTCGTTTATAGGGTTTAAAACCCCAGATATGGGTTTTATTCGAAAACAGGGTTAAAAAAAGTTTTTTTTTACACATCCAGCCATCGTGGACGGCGCGCGCCATACATATGATGGATTCGGCACTTACCACCACAGCTTTAGCCGAGCCATGGCCAAATCTGAGACTGAGAGAGAAAAAATGAGAGAGCTTTTGAGGGTTTTTTTTGTGTTGGTATGAAATTTTTTTTTGGTGAAAATTTTGGCTAATATAGACATCTAAAAGGATGTCGTTTTAGGGTCGGCTTCAATAACCCCAAAACGACGTCGTTTTGACGCGACTCGCACGCCGACCCGACGCGCCCCTAAGATCCACGTGTTTTTGGACGAATGGGTTATTTGAGCTTTTGGTCCTTCCGCTTTTGCAGAGCGTTTCAATTTAGTCCTACCTCATTTTTCTATTTTTTAATTTTACCACAAAATTTTAGTTTTGTTTCAATTTGGTCCTTGGACCGTTTTAATGAGTAAGCACCTGAAACGGTGCCGTTTTGGGCAAACCCATGATCCGACCCGACCCATTCTAGGACCCTCATGTTTTCGCAACAAGTGGGAAATTTGCGATTTCTTTCCTCCCTCCTTTTAAAGGCCTTTCAATTTGATCCTATTTTCTTTTTCTTTTTCTTTTTCTTTTTCTTTTTATCTTTTTAAATGTATTCTCTTAATTTTATTTTTTTTATTTTGGTCCTCCGACCATTTGACCTCTTGGAACGGTGCGTTTAGGGGGGTTTGGGAATAATTTCTCATTTGATCCCCGTTCTTTTTCGCGCGTTCGGTTCTGGTCCCTTATTCTATTTTTTTATATTTTACAATTTATCCCCTTTAATCTCATTTTAGTTTCGATTTAGTCCTTATCTATTTATTTATTACAATTTAGACCCGCAATTTCATTTTAATTCTGATTTAATCCTTTTATTTATTTAGTTTTAGCCTTTTTCATGAACTTATTTTATTATTTACTTATTTATTATTGTCTAGATTTAATTTTAAAATTTATATTGTTCATATTTGTACATATTGTTATATTGTCATCTCATCTCATTTTACTTTATTTTATTCTATTTTTATTTTGTTTCCTTTATGTGTTATTTTATTATTCATTTTATTACTTTTGTTTTTTAAAGTCCTGTCTTTTTAATCATGTATTTTTCGTTTATTTTGTTTTACATTACTTTATCTATTTATTTAGATTATGGTATTATCATTAAAGTATACCCTTATTTATATTTATTATTTCAATATTTCGTCTATAAAGTCATTTTACATTGATTCATCATCATCATCACATCATGCATCATGTTTAGATATAATTAGTTCTTTTTATGTTATACTTTAAATAAGATAAATACACATCGTTTAAATATTACACCCATTATTATTCAAAACAAATTTTCAAAAATAGGCAATGTTTGGTATTCGGGAAATTCGAGAAAATCGTACCCTAACTTACGGGGTTTCGATTTTCTCATTAAACTTGAATAACCGAATATTCTTTCAAAATCAAAATACATAAGATTCCAAATAAAAAATAAAGGCAAGCTTATTCTCGAAGGTTTAAGGTGTCGTGTCCTAACTTACGGGATGTGACATTTTGCTATCTCGAGACGAGAGAGTCTTTCACGTTTATTTCGGTTTATTCAAGCAATTTATAAGCAAAATTAACATTAATACAAAGAGGGATTGATACTTTTAAATTATTTTCAAGTTTTCAACTTTCGACACTAAGACATGAATTAATCAATTAAGTACCGATTTTGGGCGTTACGAAGGTGCTAACCATTCCTCATGCGTAACCAACTCCCAAACCCATTTTTTGAATTTTGTAGACCAAAAAAATCATCATTTTAGTAAATTAAACCTTTTGTTAAAATGGTTAAATTACGAGGTGATCCGATCACACATCATAAAAAAGGATTGGTAGCAGCTCCTATTTTTCATTTTTTTAAATAAAAGTCGATTTCAAAAAAAAAAAGGTTTCAATAGCTTGGCGACTCCGCTGGGACAAAAAATAAGAGAGTCAAGCCGCGAGTTGATTACTTTTGGTCTTTTTTGTCGAAAATTGATAATTTGGTTTAAATTTACGACCCCATTTGTTGCATTTCATCCTTAATGTTTTGATATCTCGGGTTGTATAGCGATCTAATACATATGTTTTATTGTTTTGAAAGTTTCTTTTATGTGTTTATCACATGTTGCATTGCAAAATCGCTTGATTTTACCTTTCTTAAGTGGGAGTGAGATTCTATTCCTTCGTGAGGTTTTCATCTTCGTATAGGATAGTGAATCGTTTTCGGGATACATCTGTACCTATGTCTTCGTGAGATTTTCATCTCAGTATAGCCATAGGGAAATGTATTTCCCTGAACTGAACTCGGTCCGTATGAGCCTATAATGGGTGATGATCGAGGAATCTGTTGGTTCAGGTACCCTTGCTTTAGAACCGAACCCTAAGAACTTACCCTAGATAGAACCACACCAAACCCTTAGCGGTCACCCGAATAGGTACTCTATTTATTATTGCTTGCTTGCTTTAAATTCTAACTTTGTATGAAATATACTAACTTGTTTCATTTTGTTTTGACTGTGATTGCATTGTATTTTCATAATAGAAAAGGGTGTTAATTCATGTTCGGTTGCTAAATAGAGAGCTTGCCATGAAGAACAAATTTCTTAATAAAGTGGAAGATAATGCCGGCAGTCCGAATATGGTCCGAGAAGACGTAACTAAAGAAAGGTGATATCTAACGGAGGGGTACGTATCAGAATTATGGGACTTTACTCGTATCAGCGTGACCCAGAACAATCTTTAAGAATTGATGAAATCAAGCAGCTATTTTACTGTACTTATGGTGATTTGACCTATCTATTCAATATCAAAATGGACAAGCATTTGTTTCGTGCTCTGGCTCAATTTTGGAATCTCGCCTACAGCTGCTTTACTTTTGAAAAAGTGGATTTGGTACCTACTGTGGGAGAATACACAACCTTACTTCGTTGCCTGAAAATTCGAGCTGACAAGGTTTATTCCAGAGCCGCCAACATCCCAACTTTCTTAAAAAAGTTAATGAACATTACGAGGATGAGTGAGCAATGGGTTGCATCCTGGATCAAGCAAAAATGAAATAGTAAATGTATCCCTTGGAATAGTTTGTGAGATCTGATCTTAGCACACCCAGATATGAAGAAAAGGGTCGATGTCTTTACATTGAGTATTTACGGGCTGGTTGTTTTCTCTAAAGCACTAGAGCACGTAGACAAGACAATTTTAGATTTGTTTGACCAACTTGATAAGAGGGTCACACCCGTCCTTGTAATTTTGGTCTAAATATTCAGATCTTTAAATGCATGCCGGAGAGCAGATGAAGGAATATTCATTGGATGTGCACAACTCTTGTTGACATAGTTTCATAGCCACTTTTGGAGGGTAGAAAAAATTTCTTATCGAGTATTTTCTAAGAACTACTCTCCATTAAAAGAATTAGTGGCTATACCAAGGCGAGACGATATTTTGGAAGAAAAATGGATGGCGATACTCCAGAATCTCCAAGATGAGGACGTCAAATGGAGAGCCCTTTGGATGATCCCCGATGTGATTTTGTACCGGTGTGGAGACTTTGACTGGATTCCTCTACTTCGGATTTGGGGAGCTATTGGATATGCTCCTCTACTTGTGTTGAAGTAGTATAGGTCGAGGCAATTCATACCAGCAACGCAAGGGCTGGCCCAGTGTGAGTTTTCGTATAAGGGTGATAACTACAAGAAAAAGGTTCGAGAAATGTCTAACGCCTAGAACCAAACCCGCCGAATGGGTAAAAGATTTGCTGCAGGTCCGATGATGACCCTCGAGTATAATGGGTAGTGGGTAAAAGAATCAATGACAGCATCCCTGGGCCAAGTCAAGAAGGCGCTCGACCAATGGAGGAATACCTGCAAGTGATCCTATATGAACTAGAGATCATAAAGCAGGATTTTGAAAAAAAGAATTCAGAGCTAGAAAATAAGATAGAGCAACTGGAAGAGGAAAAGATGCAATTAGAACTAAATGTTGACGTCCAGAAGTTAGAGGCCGATAAATTGAGAAAAGGAATGAACAAGGCCGAAGAAGATCTGGAAAGTTTAAAAATAGATTACAATAAGCTGTGTTTGTCGATGAGAACTGCCGAGCTAGGAAAAACATCAGAACAATCATGGTAAGAAATCAAGGAAGAAAAGAATAGAGTCGATCAATGGGAAAAAAATTCCAAGATGGCCGAGTTCGAGAAAACGCTCTAGAAAGAGATCTATTGGAAAGTCAAAATGAAAAAGTCAGATTAAAAGCCAGGGTAGCATAACTAGAAAAGTCACTTTATAAGTATCGTAGTCGCAACTCTGTAATTGAGCTGAAAGTGAGCCTAAACAAGATTGAAGAGCTGAAAGGGAAGATTGAAGAGCTCGAGACCGCATTACTAACTTGTTAACTTTGAGTTAAACTCCTTGAAGCAAATAACTAATATTGGAAGGAGCAACTCCACCGTTCTCAAGGCCAGGTCAGGGATAGAGACCATATCATGGGTGAAGCTGTGGCTCAAATACGAGAGGTGGTCGATCATTTGCAAACCCTAGCAATTCAGGCTGACGTGCTAAGTTTGAAATATGAATCAAAATCGGATCGGGGTCAAGAGTTAGCTTGGCTTCTTAGGAAGGTTAAGGCTTTAAGTATCAGGGCAAACCTATATATGTAATCCGTTTTATGTAAAGGAATTTGTTTGCTAGTAAAGTTGTTCTAATAGAATTGAATCAGAGTCAATGCCTCTTTTTGCATTCATTTCATGCATTTGCATTTCATTGTATCATATGCATTAAATTTCACAAAAAAACCCTATGTAATCAAAATTATTTCAGCTAACCTAGAAACCAACGAAAGACTACCAATTGAACATCGTTACAATACTCGCGCCAAAACCAAAGTAATGGACCAAATATTGGAAAGGCTAGAACATATTCAAAAAATACATGCAAGATAAGCTGCAAGCGCAATTGCAAGCACAGTTAACGAAAGTACAACAGGAAATAAGGGATCAAATTCAAGAATCCTAAAGAAATATGATAAGCCAATTGACGCAATTGCTGAATGGAAGACTCGAAAAAGGGAAGAGCACCGTGGTCAACTCAGGGGATGATAATGAGGACCCCACTTACCCCCTGGGCTTTACCCCGATAAACGTCCAGGCACAACCAGATGCGTACCCACGAAGGGTAACCGTTACAATCAGACCCCAATAGTATCAAGCGGGTACCTCGAAGCTAATGAACTACCAAACAGGCTCAGGTTCCAATCTAAGAGATAATCCAACCAATCCCGTTGTTCCTGATCTAGATGATATGGCAAAAATAGAAAAAGCAAGAGTGGAACTGCCAAAGCAACTTGAAGATCGATTCAGATGGTTAGAAGAAAAATTCAGAGCAATGGAAAATGTTGATTATCACTGCGGAGTTGATGCTAAGGATCTGAGTTTGGTCCCCGAATTAGTGCTCTCACCGAAGTTCAAAACTCCATAGTTTGAAAAGTATAATTAGACTAGTTGTCCTGAAGCTCACATCACTATGTTATACTGAAGGATGACAAGATACGTTAATAATGATCAACTGTTAATCCACTGCTTCCAAGACAGTCTGATCAGGTCAGTAGCTCAATGGTACAACCAACTGAGTCGTGCCAAAATCAATTCATGGAAAGACTTAGTACAAGCTTTTATGAAGCAATATAGTCATATGACAGACATGACACCCGACAGAATCACGCTGCAAAACATGGAGAAAAAGCAAAGTGAGAGCTTCAGGCAATATGCCCAAAGATAGAGAGAGGTGGCAACGCAAGTCCAGCCACCTCTTCTGGAGAAAAAAACCACAATGCTTTTTATCAACACTTTAAAATCCTCGTTCATCAACCATATGTTGGGAAGCGCTACCAAGAGCTTCTCAGATATAGTAATGTCTGGGTGAAATAATTGAAAACGCAGTGAGAAGTGGTAAGATAGACGCGGGGGAAAGCACCAAAAGATCAGCCTCAAGAAAGAAGAAAAATGAGATGAATAATGCAAGCACATATAAAAAGGGTTGTGGGGCCTAAAATTTTCCCGGGCCATTGTAAACCAAATTAAACCAAAAAATAAATTACAATAAAACCAAAAATCCAAATAGATTAAAATGTCTATAGTCTATTTACATTTAAAGCCCAAATTAGGACCCAAATACCAAACAACTAGCCCACTTACAATTAAACAAACCCCAACCCAATTTTAGAACTGGCCCGAATGGCTCAAATGATTCTGGCAGACTGAAACTCTAAGGGTTCCAGAAGCTGTTTTGCGCTGCGCGCGTGCCTCCACGCGCATCGCCACGCGCGCCACCACGCACGCCTCCAGCACACCTCTGTACTGATTCCAGCGCATTAGTGTCGTACGGCCTCCGCACCATAGCCACGTCCCCTCTGTACCTGCGCAGGAGAACAAGGCAACAACAAATGGAAAATAGCATTGTATTTTTTGTTTTTTTTCTTTTCGGCTATAAAAATTAAAAAGTCCAACAAATGTCTTCTTCACGATTTTTACACGCATCATACAAAAATATACAGAGCAATAGATTATCAGAAACAAAAAAGGTGTTTTTCTATTCCGATTCCTTTACCCAGTTTCGTTACATTTCGTTTTTTTCTCTTTTCTTTTCTTTGCGTATGAGAAATAGATAGGGGCCAAGAAAGTACCTATTTTAGGGGTAGCATCATTGGAGCGTCGTCTCCCTCGTCGAAATCGCGCCCACAGGTGAAGTCGAACCCTCCTCTGGTTTTGAGTTTGGGTTTCGGCTGAGAAAGAAATTAATAGGGAGGCTAGGGTTTGGTGTGGCTGATTTGTTTCTTAGGGATAATATTGTTTTAGAGAAACAGCGCCGTTTAGGCTTACTTCGATAGCCTTAAAACGACGCCGTATAGGCCATGACCCGATATGACCCGACCCGATACCCATGGGATCCGCGTGTTTCTGCGATGATGGGATATTTGTGTAATTAGTCCCCCTTTTCTGCATCGCTATTTGATTAGACCACGGGTACTTTTATTTGTTTTTTAATTAGTCCCTGTAATTTAAGCGCGCTTTCAATTTAGTCCAGCTTGAGTGCTGCATTTTGGGCTTTGGAAATATTTGCTGGTTTAGCCCTTGATAATTTACACGCACATCAGTTTGACCCTCGCATGTGTTTCAATGATTTTTTTTTTATAAAATATTCTTTTAATTTTGTTCTATTTCAATTAAGTACCTTTTTTTGTTTTCATATACAATCTTCGCATTTTTATTATGTTTAATTCATTTTTTTTATTTAGTTTTAAACTATTTTATAATATGATAAAAAATATATTTATATACTATCCGTTTTAAACTATTTATATATATATTATTTATTCTAACTTGTTTTAATATAACGTTTATTAAAGTTTGTTTTACTATTAATTTAAAATAATTTTACACATATTACTTATTCTAAACTTATACATATTATTTATTTTAGATTTTTTTACATATTATATAGTTTTTTTCATGTATTGTTCTTTTAAAATTGTTATATATTGTAATTTCCTTATATATTGTTTTAAACTTTTTATATTTTATATTAGATTATTTTATACACCTTACTCTAGATTCTACCTATTTATTTATTCACTTTTTGAAAAAGTTTTTTTATTGTTATATTCTATTTTAAATTTCTACATGCATTATCTATATTAAATTCATATAGTATTTAATTTAAATATTTTCTTTATTATTATTATATATATATATGTATGTATGTATTATTTAATTCAAATTATTTCATGTGTTATCTATTCTAAGTTCTTATGATTATTTAATTTAAGATTTTGTATTTCGTTTTTATTAAATTGTTTCGCATTATATGTGTATACTATTCATTTCAAATTTTTCATATATTACTTGTTTTAAAATTCATATACATATAATTTATTGTTTGTATAACATAATATATTGTTATTGCATAAACTTTAAATTGCTCTCTTGTGTTTTCATTATGGCCATGTATTTTATTTTGTGATTGCGATTATATCTTGGCTTTATTATTGTATTGTGATTAAGAGTTCCCATTTATTTATGAAAATCGTTCATTTTTATCTAAACAAACCAATAAAATGCATTTTGAGTCAATTTTGAAATTGCGTATTTTAAAGTAAGGCAATATTTGTGTGTTTAGAAATTCGAAGAATCGTGCCCTATCGTGCTGGGTTTCGATTTTTTCGTTTAACCAAATAACCTTTTAAAATTATGTCCATGTTTCCAAAATAAGGCAATATTTGTGTGTTTGGAATTTCGAGGAATCGTGCCCTATCGTGCTGGGTTTCGGTTTTCCGTTTGATCTAATAACCAAATATCCTTTTTAGAATTTTGTCCATGTTTTAAAAAAAAGAACAATAAGGCAATATTCCATGTTTGGAAGCTTAAGGAATCGTGCCTTATCGTGCTGGGTTTCAGTTTTTCGTTTGTCCAAATAATTGAAGATCCTTCTAAAAATCTCAACGCGTGAACTTTGAAAATCATGAGAGGATCTTAATATCAAGGGTTTGAAATGTCGTATCCTATCGTGCTGGATGTAATGTTTTATTTCTTCGGAGCAAGAGAATCTTAGATTCCAATTCGAGCTATCCATATCTTTAAAAGGAATTGCATTTCTAAATCCTTTCAAAATCCCCAACGTTAGGATACTAATTAATCAATTTGGTACCAATTTTGAGCGTTGCGAGGGTGCTAATCCTTCCTCGCACGTAACCGATTTCCGAACTTGTTTTCTTAGATTTCGTAGACCAAAATTAGTGTTTTAATAAATCAAAATGTTTTATTAAAATAATCCACCTTAAGGTGACCCCATCACACCTTGAATAAAGGATCGGTGGCGACTCCAATTTCATTTTTAAAGTCGATCCCCATTTTTCAAACACGAAAAACTAATATATTCTGTGATAGTTTGGAACGAATGTCAGTCTTTTGTAAGGTCCGTATTAACTGATAGATTGTATAAACTTTTATTCTGTGATATGAGGCTGAGCACTGAATATCTCTATGCAGGTTGAATGTAACAATCATTAATAATTTTGTCGTAACCATTTTTTTGAGAAAAAACGGGAATCGACTTTGGGTTTTGAAAATGAAAGTAAAACACGAGTCGCCACCAATCTTTTTTTGTTGAGGTGTGATCGGGTCACCTCGTAAAACGGTTGTTTTTAATAAACAGTTTGATTTATCAAAATAACGATTTTGGTCTACGAAACTCAAAAAATAGGTTCGGGAGTCTATTAGCACGAGGAAGATTAGCACCCTCGATACGCCCAAAATTGGAACCTAGTTGATTAATCGATGTCTTATTGTCGAATATTTGAAAAGGTTTTAAAATACGGATTCTTTAAAAACTGTTTGGATAATTTGGGCTGAAATTTGAGATTTCTTTGTTCCGAGAGGATACAAACATCACATCCAGCACGTTAGGACACGATATTTTAAACCTTCGTAATCAAAGTCATCTCGTGATTTACGAAATTTATTAAAAGGATGTTTAGTTATTTTAGTCAAACAAGAAATCGAAACCCAGCACGTTAGGGCACTATTCCCCGAATTTCTAAACAAAAACATTGCCTTATTTAAAAACCTTTGGATGAAATATAATAATTTTGCAAAATGTATTTTTGTTTGATAGTGTTAAACTAAGAAAATAGATATAGATATTTGATTTAAAAATCGAGATTTCTTTGTTCCGAAAGAATATAAATATCACATCCAGTACGTTAGGATACGATATTTTAATCTCTTGTAATCAAAGTCATCCCATGATTTACGAAGTATGTTAAAAGGATGTTAGGTTATTTAGTCAAACGGAAAATTGTAACCCAGCACGTTAGGGTACTATTCCCCGAATTTCTAAATACAAAACATTGCCTTATTTCAAAAAAAAAAAAATTTAGATGAAATATGATGATCTTACAAATGTATTTTGTTTAATGATATAATATTAGGCTAAGAAAATGAATATAGGTAAAAATATTTACTAATAATAATGATAATAATGATAATATCAAATAATAGTAATAACAATAATAAATGAAAATAAAATAATAATAGTGATGATAATTAAAAATAAAATAAAATAATGGTAATAAGTGACAAAGAATAATATATTACTAATAACAATAATAATGAAGATAATAATAAGGTGACCAAAGTAATAATAAAAATGATAATGAAAAATGACAATAATAATGTAATAATAATGGTAATTAAAAATAATAATAATGATAATAAATGTAATAAAAATGATAAAAATAATAATAGTAAAGTAACGATTATAATAGTTTAAGAGTAAAATAAAAATAAATAATAATAGTAATAATAATGGCACTTAGAAAACAAATAGTAAGAATATATATACATTAAAAAATATAATAATAGTAATAATAATAATAATAATGATAATAATAATGATAATAATAATAATAATAATAATATAATAATAATATAATAATAATAATAATTTTGATACTAAAATAGCTAGAATAACCAAAAGGGACTAAATCGAGTTTGGAAGAGCAGTTTTGGGGCAAATCCGAAGTCAATAAGAGAAAATAAGGACTAAATTGCATTCGAAAGTAGCTAGGAAGGACCATTTGCATAATAAACCCCGAAATTACAAAACACGCGGATCCCCTTTTACACGGGTAGGGTCGCAGACGAGTCACGTTCCAAAACGACGCCGTTTTGGGCATTAAAGGCCAGCCCCAAAACGACGTCGTTTTAAGGGGCTATTTAAGGCCCAAAAATAATAAAAAAAAATTCATTTTTGACCTGCTTGCTTAAAAAACAATCTCACTCTCCTCTCTTCTCTCTGCAGGTCCGAAGGGGGAAGGATTGAATACAAAACGGAGAAAAAATCAGAACAAAAAAGGGGACTCGAACCTATAAAAAAATCGAATGTACAAAGGGGGCATTTTTCTTCCGAAAAAAAAAAGCAAATTCACAACAAAACCCAATCAATTCAAAAACAGAGAGTTAGCAAAGCTGTCATAACCATTTTTTGAAAAAAACGGGAATCGACTTGGATTTTTGAAAATGAAAATAAAACGGGAGTCGCCACCAATCTTTTCTGATGAGGTGTGATCGGGTCACCTCGTAAAACGGTTGTTTTTAATAAACAGTTTCATTTATCAAAACAACGATTTCGGTCTGCGCAACTCAGAAAATGAATTCGGGAGTCGGTTACATACGAGGAAGGGTTAGCACCCTCGATACGACCAAAATTTGTACCTAATTGATTAATTGATGTCTTAATATCGAAAATTTGAAAAGATTTTAAAATACGGATCCTTTAGAAAATGTTTGGATAATTTGGTCTAAAAATTGAGATTTCTTTGTTCCGAGAGGATATAAACATCACATCCAGCATGTTAGGACACGATATTTTAAACTCTCGCAGTCAAAGTCATCTCATGAGTTACGAAGTTCGTTAAAAGGATGTTAGGTTATTTAGTCAAACGGAAAATCGCAACCCAGCACGTTAAGGCACTATTCTCCGAATTTCTAAATACAAAACATTGCCTTATTTAAAACCTTTTGGATGAAATATAATAATTTTGTACAATGTATTTTGGTTTAATAGTATAGTGTTAAACTTAAGAAAATAAATATAGACGTTTGAGTTAAAATTTGAGGTTTCTTTGTTTCGAAAGGATATAAACATCACATCCAGCACGTTAGGACACGATATTTTAATCTCTCGTAATCAAAGTCATCTCATGATTTTTGAAGTTTGTCAAAAGGATGTTTAATTATTTAGTCAAACGGAAAATCGAAACCCAGTACGTTAGGGTACTATTCTCCGAATTTCTAAATACGAAGCATTGCCTTTATTTTAAAAAACTTTTAAATGAAATATGATAATTTTACAAAATGTATTTTGTTTAGTAATATAGTACAAAACTAAGAAAACAAATATGGATGTAAGTATAGTAAATATAAAAATGCTAATAATAATAATAATAATAATAATAATAATAATAATAAATGTAACGGTAGAAATAAAAATAGAATAAAATGATAATAAAAATAACATTAATAATAACATATAATATAGTAATGAAGAAATGAAAAATAAAAGAATAAAAATAATAATAAACAACGATAAAAGAAACTGTTGAAAAGAAGGAATAAAATGATAATAATATTAATACTGGTAATAGTAAAATATCTATACCAAAGAATAATATATATATGCAAAAATTCTAATATAATAAATGTAATAAAGATATTAAGTAATAAAAATAAGGTAATTATAATAATATAAATAATAAAATAATTAAAATAATTGCAATAACAAATAAAATTGCAAAAGAATATAACAGATGGGCCAAATTAAAATTAAAACGGAAATAAAGGGGCCAAATTAGATAATATAAGAAATAAAAGGACGAAATAGCAATGCACGTGAAATGCTGGGGACGTGGAGCGCAATTTTCCCCAAATAGTAAAACGCAGCGGTTAAAAAGGATCGAATCACAACCGCACGAAATTTCTGGGCCAAATTTGCAATAACAAAAAAATTGATTTTAAAAGCTAAAAATGCGGAAGGACCGAAAGCGCAATTAGCCCAATCGACGAAAACACGCGGATCCTTCAGTCGGGTGGGGTCGCGCGCGGGTCTTTGGCCAAACGACGTCGTTTTGGGCATTAAAGGCCAGCCCCAAAACAACGTCGTTTTGAGAGGCTATTTAAGGCCAAAAGTTTTTTAAAACTTTCATTCTTCACCTGGCTTCAAAAAAATTTTCTAACTCTTCTCTTTTTCTCTGCAGGAGGTAGGTTCGGGGATTCAAGCGACGCCACACATGCATATCATCGTCGCGCCGCCTCGTGTAAAAAACTCTCCTTTTTTTTCTTTTTTTTTGTATATTTTGATATTATATATATAAACTGCTTTTAAAGAAAAAAATAAAGAAAATAGGTTTATATAGTTTCGAAAAATAGGATAAAAGAAAAATAGAATAAAACCTTAAAATTATTTCTTTTTCTCTTCGATTGCCTGTTGTATACTTGAATTAATCTCTGTTTGCAGGTGTTTGTAACTGAAATATCTAATTTTGTGTTGATCCAATCTCTTTTTTGGTATTGATTTTAAAAAAGGGAACCCCCCTTACAATGAAATTAGATTGGCTTTTATAGCCATTGTTTTACAACTTGACTAATATCCTGTCTTTTCTATTTATTATTGCAGGCGACGGTGCAAGTGGAGACTTGAATTGGGCGGTGGCTACAGGCTTTGGCGAGAGAGAAGCGGTGGCGGCGGGTGGCGAGTCTGTTTGAAGGCGAGTGGGGGAGGCGTCGAGAGTAGAGCAAGTGGCTAGGGTTTTTTCTTTTTGATTTTCTGTTTAATTTCTGTTTTGGGTTTGGCAATTGGGCTAGGTTGGGCATTGTATTTGGTATGTAAAGTGGGTTAGTGTTAATGGGCTTCTGTTGGGTTGTTGATTTTATTTTCGAATTGGGCTTCGGCAATTGGGTTGGTTAACCCGGGCAAAATTGGGCTATGACAGCTGCCCCTCTTTGCTCATTATCGTGTAACGGGAATGGAGCAAAGACTTAAAGAAAGATCAGTTTTGCCCGGTCCCACTAAGTCTTGACTTCTTTGGTACCCTCTTCTTCAACTAGCCTTATTTTGGTCCATCACATATTGTTTCTTTGATCCACTCCACCGCCCCTTCAGAGAGATGGGACTTGTAGTTTCAATCTGTTCCACTGCAACCCCAAGGAGATAAGATGTGATGTCTTCGATCTGCTCCTGCAATTTCAAGAATGTCAGACCTGCTAACTTCGATCTGCTCCTGCAACATCAGGATTGCCCGACTTGCTAACTTTGATCTGCTCTATTGCAAACTCAGGGAGACGAGATCTGATGTCTTTGATCTATTCCACTGCTGGTCAGGGAGATAGGGCTGGTGGCTTGAATCTGTTCCACTACTGCTTAGGGAGACTAGATTTTTCGTTCGCTCTTGGTCCACTACTGTTTAGGGTGACAAGATCTACAATTTTCGACCTATTCCACTGCTGGTCAGGGAGATAGGATGATCTTCAACCTATTCCACTGCTGGTCAGTGGCAATAGGACAATCTTCAACCTATTCCACTGCTTGGTCAGTGGCAATAGGATGATCTTCAACCTATTCCACTGCTGGCCAGTGGCAATAGGATGATCTTCAACCTATTCCAATGGTCCCCCAGAATAGGTCTTCACTTCGTAAAGCCTTTTCTAGTTTGACCTCCATTTTTTTCTGAAATCCTTTTGTATATGAAAGATCTTCTTTAGTATCAGGTCCCCTTTTGAGAATTTTCTAGGTTGAACCTCTTTGTCACAAACCCCCATCGGATAGCTATTAACTTTTCCTCACAAACTTGATTAATCACGTCAGGATTGGATCCATTCTGCCTCATCCAACTTCAGTTCTGATAAAACTCGGAACAAAGGAACTTCAACTTCAATGGGCTAAACCAATGAGAAATGCGTTACCCCTTTTGATAAGCATAGAGGGTAAATAGTAACTTTTGTATATTAATCTTTACAAGTCTCGGTCTTTTTATGATTTTTTTCTGCCTTTGTTGCGCTGATATGACGCCTGATCTTATAAACTTTGTGCAATTATATGGCTAAATGTGATCTTTTTGACATTTTTCTGTGTCGGCATTCTTTCTTTTTTTTCTTGTTCTTCTTCTTTTTTTTTTATGACTATCGACTTTGTAATATTGGCATATGCAGTGACTTTTACCATCTTGGTGAAGAAATTGACAACCACAAAGATGAATTGGTATTGGCTAGAAGCTTTTGATGAGACTGGCTTGATAACATCCATGCCCCACATAGAGGAAATCTTATTTCTACATTGAGCTAGGCTTTGATCTTCATCTCCTTCCTTAGCTCTCGATGTAGGATCTGTTTTTATCCAGTATTAACAAATCAGAAAATATGTTATAATTTCTGTCATCTTCAAAGTCTTGAGATCCCTTAAATACATATCTCACTAAAAGGAGAGTTAGTAACAACGTTGCTCATGTCATTGATATCTGGGGACCCATAGTAGGTACGAAAGAATATTTGAAGAACAAATGAAACTAAGAACAATTGCTTATGTGGTATAAACATGAATGAAATAACTGAATAAAAGAATATTTTCACAAAATGAGACACAAAAATGTATTTTCATTAAAATAAAGATTTTGGGCACAAGCCTATTTCACAAAAAGACTCTTATTGCCTCTAGGCTTAAGGAAATAAGTGTGTTTTGAACATTACTCTGAACCAGTTCTAAAAATACAGGGGTCTCTTACACAATCCCATTGTTCAAAACTCTCCCAAGTATATAAGGGCTTGAAAACTTTTATGCCCCAGTTCTCTCTTCGGATGTGTCATTGGCGTTCTGACTTTTTGATTTCTAGGCTTCTGATGACTTCTTTAAAGAATCGCGACTCTCTTGCCCCCTCTTTCAATTACCACAAATTACTACTCCAGTCAACTCATCGAACTTCAAAACCCTTATTTTAATAAGCCTCTCCACCAATTTCTTAAATACAATGCAGTTATCGATTGAGTAACCCGTTATTCCCGCGTGATACTCGCATTGAACATTTGAATCATACCATTTGGGGTATGGGGGTTGTATTGGTTCCATGTAATGAGGAGCCACCATATGTGCATCAAATATGCTTTGATACAACTCCCTATATGTCATTGGAATTAGTGTAAACTGGAGTTGCTTTGCACTGGATTCTTGTCTTGATGAGCCCTAATGATCACTGGTCGCAGCCCTCTATTGACCTGTAGCGACTGATTTGGAACGCTTGCTAAAGTTGTTCACTTCATTTTCCATATTTCTCGAGCTTGATCTTTTGACACTTTTTGCCGCATCTATCTTTCCACTCTTTATGGCATTCTCAATCATTTCTCCAGTCATTACGATGTCTGAGAAGCTCTTTCTGGCGCTCCCTAGCATATGAGTGATAAACGGGGCCTTCAGCGTATTAATAAAGAGCATTGTGGTCTCTTTCTCCAAAGGTGGTGGCTGGACTTAGATGGCAACCTCTCTCCACTGCTGCGCATACTGTCTAAAACTTTCATTCGCCCTTTTCTCTATGTTTTGAAGAGTAATTCTGGCGGGAGCCATGTCTGTCAGATGACTGTACTGTTTCATGAATGCTTGGGCTAAATCTCTCCACGAACCAATTTTGGCTCGACTCAACTGGTTATACCATTTGGCTGCTGCTCCCATCAGGCTATCCTGAAAGCAATGGATCAATAGTTGGTCATTATTAATGTACCCCATCATTCTTGTACAAAACATGGTAATATGAGCCTCGGGGCAACTTGTCCCACTATACTTATCAAATTCAGGCATTTTGAACTTGTATGGGAGTACCAAATCTGGGACCAAGCTTAAATCTTTGGCGTCAATTTCGTAACAGTTATCAGCACTTTTGATCGCTTTGAACTTCTTCTCCAACCGTTTATATCTATCTTCTAGCTGTTTTGGCAATTCTGCTCTTGTCCTCTCTCCTTCAGCTATTTCATCCAAATCAGAGACATTGGTATTGATTGGATTATCTCCTGAACCTGAGCCATTTTGGAGATTCATTGAAGCACCAGCTTGGAATTGTTGAGGCATGATCGTGACAGCTGGTGTTTGTAAAGTTATTCGAAGTTGTGCACCAAGCTTAAATCTTTGGCGTCAATTCCGTAACAGTTATCAGCACTTTCAATCGCTTCGAACTTCTCCCCCAACCGTTTATATCTATCTTCTAGCTGTTTTGGATATTCTGCTCTTGTCCTCTCTCCTTCAGCTATTTCATCCAAATCATGGACATTGGTATTTATTGGATTATCTCCTGAACCTGAGCCATTTTGGAGATTCATTGAAGCACCAGCTTGGAATTGTTGAGGCATGATCGTGACAGCTGGTGTTTGTAAAGTTATTCGAGGTTGTGCTTGCACATGTGGTAGAGTAGAACTTGGGGGGTGTTGAGGATACTTAGTATTCTCCTCTGTATTAACCATGGGGCTCTTTCCTTTATCTATAAGCCCGTTCAACAGATGCATCATTTGAGTCATCATATTTCTTTGACATTCCATCTTCTTGTCCATCATGTCCTGCTGGATCTTGACTAGCTGCTCTTGCATTTGTGCTTGCATCTGTTCTTGCATCTCTTTCTGTATTTGTTCCATCATTTCTAGTCTTTGATCCATTGCTTTCGTTTTGCACCGGATATTGTGACGGTATGTAATTGGTGGGTTTTTGTTGGTTTCCAGGGTAACTGTCATAGTTTTTAATTTATTAGGATCTTTCTACAAATTTAGTGCATATGATGTGATGTAATGCAAATGCCTGAAATGCAATGCAAATTCATGAAATGAATGCAAAAAGAAAGAGAGGCGTTGATTATGAATTCAATTCCATTAGAAGAACTTTTCTAGAAAATACATTTCTTTACATAAAACAGATTGCATATACGACCTTGTCCTCATAGTCCAAGTAAAAACACCAATCCTCTTCTTCATATCTGGATGTATGGTCGTGTCCCGTGAACTTTCCCAAAAGATGCCTCTTCTAGCTTCTTGTTGCTTGGTCCAGGCCGTACCTCTTCACTCACTTATCCTCCGCGATGTTCATAAGCTTCTTTTAGAAAAATGAGACATGATGACTCTCGAATAATCTTTGTCGGCCTGAATCATCGGGCAAAGTCTTTTTGCATTTCTGTCAACAAACCCAATTGCAAAACCCAAAACAAAAATTAAACAGAAAATCAAAAATAAAAAACCCTAGCCACTTGCTCTGCCTCTGACGCGGCCTCTACCCACCTGCCTTCGGCGCACCTGCCCACTGCCGCCAACTGCTCTCTGCCAAAGCCTGTAGCCACCGCCCAAGTCAAGTTTCCACTTGCACCGTCGCCTGCAACAATAAATAGAAAAGACAGGATCTTAGTCAAGTTGTAAAACAATGGCTATAAAAGCCAATCTAATTTCATTATAATGGGGGATTTTTCGGAATTCAAAAAAAGAAAGAAACGAATTTCAGCAAATCAAGAACAAAGTAGAGCTTTGAAGGTTGATTTTGGTCCCTTCGTTTTTATTCTATGTTATTCAATGCTGTAGTTTTTATTTATTTTTTTCTTAAAAGAAAAGAATTTTCACGAACGAAAACAACAAGAAAAAGGAAAAAGAAACATACCTGAGCCCCATAGATGCGGCGTCGGAGGGCCTTTCTCATTGCGACCTCCGGTGTCAAAAGGGGAACTGAGTTCCCTCTCTCGTTTGCAACGGGGTGTCGAAGGCTTGGCCTTTAAAGAGGTCCCGAAAGAAAGCTAAAAGCCTGGCCTCGATCATCGCCGGTCACCGATATGGTATGGCACGGTGGTGCGACGAATCGACCGGAGAGAATGCCCAATCGTCGGGTGAAAAGAGAGAGGGAAGAGATGAGAAGAAGAAAAGATGGGGGTTCTCTGTTTTTTTTTTTTAAAAAAGAAATTATAAGCTTTTAAGGTAATAAATAATAAATGTTTTATTAATTTTTAAAGTGGTGCAATTAAAGGGGGGTTAAAAGTCTGCGCATTGACCCGATTTGCAAGCTGGATATGTGCATTTTCAACTTAAAAGGGAAATTTATGCGGCCAGTCCCTCCCATTTGCGCCACCTTTAATTTAATCCTATACTATTTCTTTCATTTTTGCCCTGAAGTTTGTGTGCCCTTTCAATTTAGTTCTACTTGTACATTACGTTTTGGGCTTTGGAAATATTTGTTGTTTCAGTCCTTGATCATTTGTGCACATTTTAAATTGGTCCTCGCCCTTTCTTTTTATTTCAAATTTGCCCCGGATATATTGTTTTTAATTCAATTTAGTCTTCTTTTGTTATTTTCACTATTTTATTATTAATTTAACTAATTTCCTTATTATTATTATTGTTATTATTAGTGTTATTATTAATCTTATAATTATTACTACTATTATATTTGTTATTATTATTTTATTATTATTACCATTATTATTTCATTTTTTATTACTAATACCATATTATCATTATTATTATTTTTATTATTACTATACTACTATCATTATTAAGTATTCCTATTATTATTTTCTATTATTGCCATTGTCATTTTTATACATATACTATTAATCATTTTAACCTTATTATTACATTTAAAAGTATATTATGTTTTATTATTTTCATCTTATTATTATTACTACTATGTATTATTATTACTATTATCATTTTATTTATTTTTATAAACATAATCTTTTACTTCGATTATTATTATTTCTTATTTTATTGTTTTTTATTAAAACAAAGGTGATCCGATCACACCGTTTTAGTAAATCAAAATGTTTTATTACAACAAAGGTGATTTGATCACACCTAATAAAGATCGGTGGCGACTCCCGTTTTATTTTCATTTTCAAAACCAAAGTCGATTCCCCCTTTTTTTTTCCAAAATGGTTTCAACAGCTTGGCGACTCCACTGGGGACTTCAAATAAGAGAGTCAAGCCACGAGTTGATTAATTCTTGTCTTTTTGTCGAAAATTGAGAAATTGGTTTTAATATACGATCCTTTCTTTGCATTTCATCTGCTTTGTGTTACGATCTTCATCATTGTATTCCTATTTCCTTTTTTTGTTTCAAGCTTTTGAAATCTTTGCACATTCCATTGCATGACCGTCGTGGTCGCACCCTTTAAGTGAGAGTGTGAAGCTACTCCTTCATGAGGTTTTCACCTCCGTGCAGGATAGTGAATCGCTTTTGAGATATATCCGTACCTATGTCTTCGTGAGATTTTCATCTCCATCCAGCCATAAGGAAATGTATCCCCCTGAACTGAACTCGATCTATATGAGCCTATAATGGGTGAAGATCGAGGAATCTACTGGTTCGGGTACCCCTCTTTAGAACCAAACTGCATATAGTGAACCCTAGGAGCCCACCTTAGGTAGAATTATGTTAAACCCCTAGTGGTCACATGGATAGGCACTCTATTTTGTTTATTTCTCCAGTGCTAACATGTTTTGTTTTGTTTATGATTGTATTGCATTGCATCGCACTGCATCATCTTAGAAAGGAGGTGTTGATTCATATTTGATTCCTAAATAGAAGAGTTTGTCATAAGGAAATGTGTTACTTGATAAGTGGATTATAATACGGTCGTTCGAACATAGTCCAGGTAAACAATGAGAGAGGGCTGATAGCCCACAGAAGAATACAAGACTTTGCCCGAGGATTCAGGCCGACAAAGATTACTCGAGAGTCATTATGTCTCCTTTTTCTAAAAGAAGCTTATGAACATCGCGGAGGATAAGTGAGTGAAGAGGTACGGCCTGGACCAAGCAACAAGAAGCTAGAAGAGGCATCTATTGGGAAAGTTCACGGGACACGACCATACATCCAGATATGAAGAAGAGGATTGGTGTTTTTACATGGACTATGAGGACAAAGTCGTATATGCAATCCGTTTTATGTAAAGAAATGTATTTTCTAGAAAAGTTCTTCCAATAGAATTGAATTCATAATCAACGCCTCTCTTTCTTTTTGTATTCATTCCATGCATTTGCACTGCATTTCAGGAATTTGCATTACATCACATCATATGCACTAAATTTGTAGAAAGATCCTAATAAATTAAAAATTATAACAGTTACCCTGGAAACCAACGAAAACCCACCAATTACATACCGTCACAATATCCGACGCAAAACGAAAGCAATGGATCAAAGATTAGAAATGATGGAACAAATACAGAAAGAGATGCAAGAACAAATGCAAGCACAAATGCAAGAACAGCTAGTCAAGCTCCAGCAGGACATGATGGACAAGATGATGGAATCTCAAAGAAATATGATGACTCAGATGATGCAGCTGTTGAATGGGCTTATAGATAAAGGAAAGAGCCCCATGGTTAATACAGAGGAGAATACTGAGTATCCTCAGCACCCCCCGAGTTCTACTCTACCACATGTGCAAGCACAACCTCGAATAACTTTACAAACACCAGCTGTCACGATCATGCCTCAACAATTCCAAGCTGGTGCTTCAATGAATCTCCAAAATGACTCAAGTTCAGGAGATAATCCAATCAATACCAATGTACCTGATTTGGATGAAATAGCTGAAGGAGAGAGGACAAGAGCAGAATTGCCAAAACAGCTAGAAGATAGATATAAACGGTTGGAGGAGAAGTTCAAAGCGATCGAAAGTGCTGATAATAGTTACAGAATTGACGCCAAAGATTTAAGCTTGGTCCCAGATTTGGTACTCCCATAGAAGTTCAAAATGCCTGAATTTGATAAGTATAATGGGACAAGTTGCCCCGAGGCTCATATTACCATGTTTTGTACAAGAATGACGAGGTACATTAATAATGACCAACTGTTGATCCATTGCTTTCAGGATAGCCTGATGAGAGCAGCAGCCAAATGGTATAACCAGTTGAGTCGAGCCAAAATTGGTTCGTGGAGAGATTTAGCCCAAGCATTCATGAAACAGTACAGTCATGTGACAGACATAACTCCCGACAGAATTACTCTTCAAAATATAGAGAAAAGGGCGAATGAAAGTTTTAGACAGTATGCGCAGCGGTAGAGAGAGGTTGCCATCCAGGTCCAGCCACCACTTTTGGAGAAAGAGACCACAATGCTCTTTATTAATACGCTGAAGGCCCCGTTTATCACTTATATGCTAGGGAGCGCCACAAAGAGCTTCTCAGACATCGTAATGACTGGAGAATGATTGAGAATGCCATAAAGAGTGGAAAGATAGATGCGGGAGAAAGTGTCAAAAGATCAAGCTCGAGAAATATGGAAAATGAAGTGAACAACTTGAACAAGCGTTCCACATCAGTCGCTACAGGTCAACCGAGGGCTGCGACCAGTGGTCATCAGGGCTCATCAAGACAAGAATCCAGTGCAAAGCAACTCCAGTTTACACTAATTCCAATGACATATAGGGAGTTGTATCAAAGCCTATTTGATGCACATATGGTGGCTCCTCATTACATGGAACCAATACAACCCCCATACCACAAATGGTATGATTCGAATGCTCAATACGAGTATCACGCGGGAATAATAGGTCAGTTAATCAATAACTGCATTGCATTTAAGAAATTGGTGGAGAGGCTTATTAAAATAGGGGTTTTGAAGTTCGATGAGTCGACCGGAGCAGTAATTTGTGGTAATTGAAAGGGGGCAAGAGAGTCGCGATTCTTTAAAGAAGTCATCAGAAGGCCAATGACACATCCGAAGAGAGAACTGGGGTATAAAAGTTTTCAAGCCCTTATATACTTGGGAGAGTTTTGAACAATGGGATTGTGGAAGAGACCCCTATATTTTTAGAACTGGTTCAGAGTAATGTTCAAAACACACTTATTTCCTTAAGCCTAGAGGCAATAAGAGTCTTTTTGTGAAATAGGCTTGTGCCCAAAATCTTTATTTCAATGAAAATGCATTTTTGTGTCTCATTTTGTGAAAATATTCTTTTATTCAGTTATTTCGTTCATGTTTATACCACATAAGCAATTGTTCTTAGTTTCATTTGTTCTTCGAATATTCTTTCTTACCTACTATGGGTCCCCAGATATCAATGACATGAGCAACGTTGTTACTAACTCTTCTTTTAGTGAGATATGTGTCTAAGGAATCTCAAGACTTTGAAGATGACAGAAATTGTAACATATCTTCTGATTTGTTAATACTGGATAAAAATAGATCCTACATCGCAAGCTAAGGAAGGAGATGAAGATCAAAGCCTAGCTCAATATAGAAATAAGATTTCCTATATGTGGGGCATGGATGTTATCTAGCCAGTCTCATCAAAAGCTTCTAGCCAACACCAATTCATCTTTGTGGTTGTCAATTTCTTCACCAAGATGGTAAAAGTCACGGCATATGCCAATATTACAAAGTCGATAGTCATAAAAAAAAGAAGAAGAAGAAAGAAAGAAAGAAAGAAAGAATGCCGACACAGAAAAATGTCAAAAAGATCACATTTAGCCATACAATTGCATAAAGTTTATAAGATCAGGCGCCATATCAGTGCAACAAAGGCAGAAAAAAATCATAAAAAGACTGAGACTTGTAAAGATTGGTATACAAAAGTTACTATTTACCCTCTATGCTTATCAAAAGGGGTAACGCATTTCTCATTGGTTTAGCCCATTGAAGTTGAAGTTCCTTTGTTCCGAGTTTTATCAGAACTGAAGTTGGATGAGGCAGAATGGATCCAATCCTAATGCGATTAATCAAATTTGTGAGGAAAAGTTAATAGCTATCCGATGCGGGTTTGTGACAAAGAGGTTCACCCTAGAAAATTCTCAAAGGGGGACCTGATACAGAAGAAGATCTTTCATATACAAAGGATTTCAGAGAAAAATGGAGGTCAAACTAGAAAAGACTTTACGAAGTGAAGACCTGTTTTGGGGGAAGCATGGTTATTGAACGAGATGGATAGCAAGGAACTACCCAATCCGGTGAATTCAGATTCAATAAAAAGTTTTTCCCCAAAAAAAAAACAAAAAAAACACACAAAAAAAAGGGGGGAAAAGAAAGAAAAAGGAGAGGCTAAGGCCCGCAAGGGGCGCTTTGAGACCAAAGGGGATTTGAGTTGAAAATCTGATAGGACAGCTCAAATTTTATTCGAAAGAGGGGCATACAGTAGTCTTGCTACGCTTGAATTAACAATGTTACGTCTTGGGGCATCGACAAAGTACTCTAGATCCCCTAAACACATATTGAGCTTAAAATGGTCCTCAAGAAGTTTGAACAGAGAAGCTCAGGCTGCGATATTTGGGGCACCTAGTTTCCATTTTTGTTATTTGTGGTTATTTTATTTCTTTTAAAATACACTACCAATAAATTCCCTTCTTGATTGCATTTGCTAGCTTTAATTAACTTGTTTGTTTCGAGCTGTGCTCTCAATCAATTTCCTTCTTGCCCATTGTTACAATCTTTTTCAGGCATTTTGCATTGAAATAATGATTTGTGGACTAATAATACTTTCATAAAAGGAGTTTCGCATATTACTCTAGAAGCTTCTAAATAATACAAGGACCTGAAACATGACTATTGTTCAGAACTTATTCAGCTTAAGGTTTGGAAATATTGGAGAAAGATTATTATCTCTTTGAACATTTTATTGGTTGATCAAAAGACAAGACACTTAGTCGGTAATACAACCTCAACGGATAACGAGCAATGTCAACTCAGGTGCACAAGGGGATCATTCTTGGGGAAAGAAAAATGATACTTCGCATTCATGCAAATATCAAGCATATACATCTGGCCATTATACCCAACGAATGGTGTAACAGATCAAATTGATCCCATACCATGAAGCTGCAGTAAGATGGATGGAAGAAACCAAATGTTATTCTCCTAAAGTTGTAGTGGGAGGTACAAACTTTATGTCCCAGAAGGTACAGTGAAAAGGACTCCGAAATTACAGTGAGGCAAGCTTGCTGAGCAAAATATGATCGTTTCTTTGGGTTTTCTGTCAAAGATACCGGCTGAACGAGAAAGTATCGTAACACATCAGTGATAGAACCTTGTTGAACTACGAGCAATGATAACCCAAACAGTAAAAAGGGTCATTCTCATGCATTCATGTAAATATCATTCATACACATCTATTTAAGGGCATTCGATTCATTCCGATCATTGCATCCTAATTTTTGTGAAAAGACCATTCTCATGACATTCTGCATTCATCTGCCATAATACATTTAGTAAGGAGCATTAGATTCATTCTGATCATTGCATCCTAACCATTTTGCATAAACATAAACACAACTGATTTTATAGGACAGGTCCCCTAGAGGACGTTGTCGCAACATCAGTGAATTCGAATATCTTGCCTTCCTGAGGGAACCAAGATCGAACGGTAAATCTCATCTCTATGAAGCAGCGGAGTAGATTTAAGCCATCAGTCCTATCTCCCTGACCAGCAGTGGAATAGGTCGAAGATTGTAGATCTAGTCACCCTAAGCAGTAGGGAACCAAGATCAAACGGCAAATCTCATCTCCATGAAGTAGCAGAGTAGATTTAAGCCATCCTTCCTATCTCCCTAACCAGTAGTGGAATAGGTCAAAAATTGTAGATCTTGTCACCCTAAGAAGTAGGGAACCAAGATCAAACGACAAATCTCATCTCCATGAAGCAGTAGTGGAACAGATTTAAGCCATCAGTCCTATCTCCCTGACCAGCAGTGGAATAGGTCAAAAATTGTAGATCTTGTCACCCTAAGCAGTAGGGAACCAAGATCGAACGACAAATCTCATCTCTATGAAGCAACGGAGTAGATTTAAGCCATCAGTCCTATCTCCCTGACCAGCAGTGGAATAGGTCGAAGATTGTAGATCCTGTCACCCTAAGCAGTAGTGGACCAAGATCGAACGGCAAATCTGGCTTCCCTAAGCAGTAGTGGAACAGATTTAAGCCTCCAGTCCTATGATTTAAGCCTCCAGTCCTATTTTCCTAACCTGCAGCAAAATAGGTCGAAAATTGTAGATCTTGTAACCCTAAGCAGTAGTGGACCAAGATCAAACGGAAAATCATGTCTCCCTAAGCAGTAGTGGAACAGATTCAAGCCACCAGCCCTATCTCCCTGACCAGCAGTGGAATAGATCAAAGACATCAAATCTTGTCTCTCTGAGTTTGCAGTGGAGCAGATTGAAGATAGCAAGTCTGGCATCCTTATGTTGCAGGAGCAGATCGAAATTAGCAAGTCTAACAATCCTGATGTTGCAGGAGCAGATCAAAGTTAACAAGTCTGGCAATCCTGATGTTGCAGGAGCAGATCAAAGTTAGCAAGTCTGGCGATCCTGATGTTGCAGGAGCAGATCGAAGTTAGCAAGTCTGGCGATCCTGATGTTGCAGGTGCAGATCGAAGATAGCAAGTCTGGCAATCCTAATGTTGCAGGAGCAGATCGAAGATAGTAAGTCTGGCAATCCTGATGTTGTAGGAGCAGATTGCAGGAGCAGATTGAAGGAGCAAGCTGAAGATATAAGTTTTATCTCCCTGAAGTTACAACAGAGCAAATTAGAGCTACAAATCCTATCTCTCTAAAGCGACGGTGGAGTGGGTCAAAGCGACAAGATGCGGTGGACAGGAATGAAGCTACCTGTGGAAGAGTACCCAAGAAGTCAAGACTCAACAAGACCGGACAAAATTGGTCCTTTGAAAGTCTTTGCACCATTCCCATTACACGACAATGAGCAAAGAGGGGCAGCTGTAGAACCCAATTATTGCCCAAGCCCAACAAAGAATTAACACCCATTTACATACCCAAAATAAAACCCAAATTTAGACCCCAAAAACTGGGTTAACCAACCCAATTGCCAAACCCAAAACAAAAATTAAACAGAAAATCAAAAAGAAAAAACCCTAGCCACTTGCTTTGCCTCTGATGCTGCCTCTGCCCACCTGCCTTCAGCGCACCTGCCCACTGCCGCCAACTGCTCTCTGCCAAAGCCTATAGCCACGGCTCAAGTCAAGTCTCCACTTGCACCGTCGCCTACAACAATAAATAGAAAAGACAGGATATTAGTCAAGTTGTAAAACAATGGCTGTAAAAGCCAATCCAATTTCATTATAATGGGGGATTTTTCGGAATTCAAAAAAAGAAAGAAACGAATTTCAGCAAATCAAGAACAAAGTAGAGCTTTGAAGGTTGATTTTGGTCCCTTCGTTTTTATTCTATGTTATTCAATGCTGTAGTTTTTATTTATTTTTTTCTTAAAAAAAAAAGAATCTTCACGAACGAAAACAACAAGAAAAAGGAAAAAGAAACATACGTGAGCCCCATAGGTGCGGCGTCGGAGGGCCTTTCTCGTTGCAGCCTCCGGTGTCAAAAGGGGAACTGAGTTCCCTCTCTCGTTTGCGACGGGGTGTGGAAGGCTTGGCCTTTAAAGAGGTCCCGAAAGAAAGCTAAAAGCCTGGCCTCGAGCATCGCCGGTCACCGATATGGTGGTGGCACGGTGGTGCGATGAATCGACTGGAGAGAATGCTCAATCGTCGGGTGAAAAGAGAGAGGGAAGAGATGAGAAGAAGAAAAGATGGGGGTTCTCTGTTTTTTTTTTTTTTTTTAAAAAAGGAAATTATAAGCTTTTAAGGTAATAAATAATAAATGTTTTATTAATTTTTAAAGTGGTGCAATTAAGGGGGGGTTAATAGCCTGCGCATTGACCCGATTTGCAAGCTGGATATGCGCATTTTCAACTTAAAAGGGAAATTTAAGCGGCCAGTCCCTCCCATTTGCGCCACCTTTAATTTAATCCTATACTATTTCTTTCATTTTTGCCCTGAAGTTTGTGTGCCCTTTCAATTTAGTTCTACTTGTACATTACGTTTTGGGCTTTGGAAATATTTGCTGTTTCAGTCCTTGATCATTTGTGCGCATTTTAAATTGGTCCTCGCCCTTTCTTTTTATTTCAAATTTGCTTCGGATATATTGTTTTTAATTCAATTTAGTCTTCTTTTGTTATTTTCACTATTTTATTATTAATTTAACTAATTTCCTTATTATTATTATTATTATTATTATTATTATTATTAGTGTTATTATTAATCTTATAATTATTACTACTATTATATTTGTTATTATTATTTTATTATTATTACCATTATTATTTCATTTTTTATTACTAATACCATATTATCATTATTATTTTTTTTATTATTACTATACTACTATCATTATTAAGTATTCCTATTATTATTTTCTATTATTGCCATTGTCATTTTTATACATATACTATTAATCATTTTAACCTTATTATTACATTCAAAATTATATTATATTGTATTATTTTCATCTTATTATTATTACTATTATCATTTTATTTATTTTTATAAACATAATCTTTTACTTCGATTATTATTTCTTATTTTATTGTTTTTTTATTAAAACAAAGGTGATCCGATCACACCTAATAAAGATCGGTGGCGACTCCCGTTTTATTTTCATTTTCAAAACCAAAGTCGATTCCCGTTCTTTTTTTTCCAAAATGGTTTTGACATATTCTATCTGAGTATAAACTGTATCTGAATGATCGTATAAGCATCCTTATCATTTGTCGTTTGAAATCTGCATTTGCATTAGGGGGAATTGTGTAAAGGAGGAAGTGTAATATACAGACCAAAATTAAAAATTGATCATTATTATATAATCTCAAAGAAAAGAAGTAAAAAATTATGTATTTGAACACGTATATATCAATATTTTAATCATAATAAAATATTCAAATTATCAAATTATGTCAAAAATTAAATTTAAAATTCAAACCATTCGTATAAAATCTAAAAACGAATTGCTTGTTTACTTGGACAATTGTGAAAAAGAAAGAAATGCATATATAGATATAGATATCCAGAACATGTCGACATAATTTCCTTATGTACTTTTTACCAAAAAATGTCGACATAATTTGTAATTTAATTAATATATTGAATTAAGAAAGTAATATGGTACAATCTGTGTGGTATAAATATCCATTTCTATTAAGAAAGCCTTTGCCAATCTTTGAAAACTGAAAGATACATATTTACTTTCTTCTCTTTAGATTCATTGGCTGAGTTAAAACGCAGCACTTTTTTTATTTTTTAAATTTATATGCATTCTCTATTAAGGTGAAAAACCACTTTTAACTTAAAAGTATATTTTTTACCGCAAAAATAACGGAAAACGCTAGTGTTTTTAAGTTAAAAATGCGATTAAAAAAACCTTTTTACCCAAATATTGTTTCATTTTTTTTATTTTGGAATTTCATTTATTGTTTTTTTGTTTTTGTTGTCTATTTTTAGAAGTTAGTTAAAAGAATTTTAAACTCGACTTCGAGTCAAAGTCATCGAGATTTTGTGTCATTATTTTTTAAGACCTAAAACCAAATAACTGAATATTAACTCAGCTAATGAATCAAAAGAGAAGAAAGAAATGAATAAATAATAGACAGTCTCTTTTGTTTTATTTTGTTTTTAAAATTTTAAAGGATGATAAGGTGAATAACTTTCCATCGGATACCCAAATTCATAATTATATTTTATTTTGTTTAATTTTGTTATTTTTTATTCAATAAACAAAACATTTCCATATTTTTTTTGGTATAATGTAACTTTTTCATTTTAGTTTTATAGGATTCGGTATTCCTAAACAATAAATTTTATTGAATTTTATTACTTAATTTTTAATTTATGATTAAGTGAAAATTTTAAATGTTTTAATGTGTTAAGGATTGAATTGCAACAGTTGAGTTGTTCGCAAGCTTGAGTAGCAGCAGCTAGGAGGTACGGTGAATGTTAAGGAATAAGCTACAACAGCAGTTAAGCATAATGAACTGCTGCAACAATTAGGTTGTTAATAAGTTATTACTCATCTTCTTTGTTAAAACTTAGTATAAATATTATGGTTGTAGGTTCTTTGTATTCATGTTGAACTTAGTGAAGAAATCATTCTTTCTTTCTTCTCTTTGATATTCTCTCGTCTTTGATTCTTTGAGGTTCATATGTTCTTTCTCTATCTGTTAATATTTCAACATGGTATCAAAGAGCTATGGTTTCTTGTTGAGGGTATTGTTGTGGAAAGTCGTTGAAGTTTCGTTGGTGTGTCATGACTCCAAAAGTAATCTCATGAGATGGCAGTAGTCACTAACAATCTGCTAATGATGGTAATGGTGCTAGACAGGTATCTTCTTGTCATTTGGATCATGGGTACAATTCTTGCACAGTGAGTAAATGTGTTCCTCAATTTCCTAAGCATGATACTATTAAGCTCAGTGAAACAAATTTTCTTCTGTGGAAACATCAAATTATGTTGATTTTTGAAGGCTGTAATTTGCAAGATTTTGTTTTAGGCACTATTAGCGTTCCATCTCAGTTTCTTGATAACAACAATGGTCAATTGGTGGAAAATACTACATTCTTGGAGCATAATCAACAAGACAAACTCTTGGCATCCTAGCTTTTGTCTACTATGTGTGATGAGATTCTTGTTTATCTCACTAGTGCTCACACGAGTGTAGATGTCTGGCTCGCAATTGAAAGACAATTTGTTGCTAAGTCAAGCATGAAGATTTCTAGTCTGAGATATAGTCTTTATTCTCAGAAAAAAGGGCAGTTGTCCATTAAAGAATATTTGACTAAGATAAGGAACATATGTGAATGTTCTCACCGCAGTTGGTAGATTGGTACCTGATCCTGGACAAGTCAGTATTATTTTGGCAGGATTAGCAGTGGAGTATGAGTAAGTGTTGATATATGTGAAACTCATATATTTTAAGGATATATTTTAAAGTTATTTAGGTAGATAAATCTTAGAATAAATCATTTGAGATATTCTAGGATTGTTTTATTTTATCTTTTATTAGTTTATTAGAATAAGGGAATTATTTTCCCAATTAGGTTATGACTCTTTTCTCTATTTAAATTCAGTTCTTTAGTTAATAAAAACAAAACTTCTATTAAATGCTCTCTTGAAAACTTTCATGGCATCTGAGTTAGGTTAAATCTCTAGTAACATCATGGTTAAAACAACCTTCACTGAAGATAAGAGATCCAGCAATCAAACAGAGGTAGAAAGTTCTACCGTTGAAACAACTATTGAGAGTATAATGACTCAAGGGACAGAGGTGTCTTGTAACACTCCGTAAGTAAAGGATATCAGGAATTACAGTTCTGGGACCCCCCCCCTTAGCACATTGGGCTCAAAAATATTATTATTATATTTTTGAGAATTACTTTTAAAATGAATTAAATGTTAATTATTAAAAAGGGGCTAAATTAAATAAGAGACAAAAGTAGGAATTACTACTATATTTTAAAATAGAACTTATAAAAGGGACTTATTAAGTAAATAAGCCATGTTATATATATATATATATTAGATATTGGATGGTTTCAATCTACTTTATTAGTATTATATGATTATAATATATTAGAAAAGAAATAAAGTTAAGAAAATAATAATAAGAGGAAGAGATAAAAGATATAGTCGGTGAAAAGTAGATAGGGGAAAGAGTAAAAAAAAAAAACTCATTGTTTTTCTTAGCTGCTGAAATTTTGAAGAAGGGGGGAAGAGCTATTCGGCCATGGAGACAAATGCATGAGTAAATTTGCGAGTGAAATTTGATAATTTTTGCATGAAATTTATGTTTTTGAGGATATAATGCTATGAATTAGTTTACCCATGTTGAAATTTTGAGAGTGAATGGAAATTTTGAGAGTTGCTATGGATGAGAAATTCAAAGGCTTAATCTTATTTTATTGAATACTAAATGTTTTTAATATGATGATTTGAGTATAAATTTTATATATTAAATTGGTCATATTGAGTGGTGGTGTTATTGATAATATTTCCTAAGGACTAAAAGGTTATAGATTTGAAATAGCATAGCTTAAATTGTTAATTTGGTGAAGTATAGGGACTGTTTTAGTTAACTATTCAATGCTGGAAAATTTGAGACTTATTTACTAAGTTCATTAAGTATATATAGATTATTTTGTGATATGAAATTGGTTAGCAATAACTAGAAATTAGTTAAATGCTATAAATAAATTTAGCAAAGTATGATGTTATTAAATTTAGGATTTTGGGGTTTGATAATGAAATTATGCACTTTGGTTAAGGAACGAATCAACCAAACGTGAATCGTGGAAAACGAAAGTAAAGGAGTAGCTAGCGGGCTCACCATTACGACTATTTTGTTAAGGTAAGTTCGTAGACTCGAACTTGATTTTACTTCTATTTACTATTTAAATTAAGTAATATTCTTAAGTTTGATCACTATATAAAATGTATCCGTATTATTGAATACTGGAAGGAAAATAAATGAGGAAAAATGTAGAAGTAAACAATTGATAATCGTCGATACGTTTCGACTAGCGCTGGTCGTAATATTTGTCAGCTTGTCTGACTAGTGCTGGGCACACAACCATAGGTTAATCCGACTAGCGCTGTAACATCTTAAAAATTTGAGTATCAATATGTTGCTTGTCTTTGGTGTTAGCTCGAATATGATTTTTTTTATGTGCTTAGTATAGTTTCGAGAAAACTCGGGATATATTCGGAGCTAGAATAAATTTTAGTAATGAGAATTTTATTGAAGTGGAATAAGTAACCCTGATGCTTAAAGTAATGTAAGTGTCAAAAACTAGCATAAGATGAGCTAGTAACAAGGTGGAATTGGCGCATAAGTGATTGCTTGAGGGAAGAGGCTCGAATCCCATGGATAGCATTTTGGTGGCTTTTATTTTTTTTGCACCTATTTGGCAAGTGTCGGCCAAGCTCTAATCTTGGTAAAGATGGACTAATTTTTTTATGGTAAAGTGGCTAAAAGTTATGGCAATTATGAATTTAGGATAGAACTTGCTTGATTTTGGGGATAGAATTTCTAAACTTTTGGGAAGTGGAGGATAATGAGGCTTAAAACAAGGAAAGGTGTTTTGGAAACTTTTGAATGGTCTTTTTGACCATGTATGTGGACGGCATAGGGGCTAAGGGGATGGCTGATTTTGGTGATTAGTTTGGTGGGATTAGGTGCTTGATGAGCACATTTTCCATTTGGTTATTTGGTGTTTTCCCAAAGCATTTTCTCTCTAATTTTCTCCTCTTAGCCGTATGAATATTGGACCAAAAAGGTAAACCATTTTCTTTTCTTCTAATCAATTGAGTTTTGTTTTTATTTTGTTTCCTCTCTTTTTCTTTCTCCCATAGCCGAATGTGTCTTGAGCTTGGAGAAAACAACTTTGTTGGGTTTCATTTAGTCATTTCTTTTTGACCTTTTGGTCATTTTTGCTAATCACTCAAGTATCCCATTTTGTGTTCTCATCTAGTGCCTAAAACATCAAACACAAACAACATCTCTTTCTTCTCTCCTTTGGCCGAATGTTAGACTACTTCCATAGCCAAGTACCCTTCATCTCTTCTTTATCATTTCTTCCCGTTCGTGTTGACACTCACTCCTTTGATCAATCGAGTTATAGTGGAAGGCCGGATTTTAGAATCTAGTAGGGAAGGATCGCGATTGTGGTAAGTGACTCTTGTGAGTGAGTACTTTTGGGCTTTTGGAACCTTTAGGATATCGATGCTAACTTTTGATCGAATTTATTTTTAGGGGGCAACGAAGAGTGGTTCTTTAGGGAATCCTAATCAAGGTGTGTAATCCCTTACTTTCCGAATACATGTTTGAAATGGGATGTGTAATCTCATGCCTCTCTAAATGTTTGCATGAAATGTTCTGTGAATCGGTCACAAGATTGAAAAGCCGAAGACCAGCATCTATGGCCACTCGGGCGTACGTATGTTCAAGTGGTAATCATATTTTGTAACAAAACAGTTTTGGTTAACAGCAGTGACGTGATTTTGAAAAATCACCAAAAATAGTAGGAATTGAATTAGAAAGTGAAGGATATATGGATTGAAAGATAATCGAGTCTATTTTCTTATAAAAGAAACGGAGCAAGCAAAGGATCAGTATATTTTGAGATGTTTAGATTTTTGTAAGACTGGTTCAGAGTAATTTCGAGATCCCCTGTTCTGACTTTGAAAAATCACTATAAATTGTAGAAAAATAATTACAGGACATGGTTTATATTATTAGAATCCTTAGTGAGTATATTTTTATTTGGATCAAACGAAATCAGTATTTGGGTTCTGTACAATAAGATATCTGAGATTTTGTGAAGAGAGGTCAGAACTGTCAAACAGTGAAACAAGGGATACTTTGAAGAATAAACTGTACTAATTGGCTAAGCCAAAAAATTCTGGAAAAATTACAGTAAGAAGTTATATGAGTCTAGTTTCAGAGAAAATTTACGGACCGAAATTTCGAGTTTCCCAACTCGAGTTATAGTCATTTTAGTCAGTACGACGCAGATGGACAGTTTTGATTTTTATGCTCCAAATTAGTCATTAAGCCTAGGTTGCAAAAATTTCCATCATACCCTTGGAGGGTAAATTACCAAATTACCCTTAGTGGGTACGATTACCGAATTATGAAAACGCCTTTATGGGCCAAATTACAAAAAGCCCCTAATGAGCTGAAAGTACGAAATGTCTTTATGGACCGAATTAGGAAAATACCCTTAATGGGTCAATTTGATAAATTGCTATATGGGCCCAACTTGATAAATCGATATATATGGGCCAAAATTGCTAGATCGATATATATATATGGGCCAAAATTGCTAGATCGATATATATATATGGGCCAAAATTTGCTAGATCGTTAAATGGGCTAAATTGCTATTTTGACTAACGGGCCAAATTGATAATTTGTAATATGGGCTTTTTGTTGAAATTTACCTTATGAATATATTGTTATGCATTATATATATACATGACTGCATGGGTTGGGATAATTGACGAAGAGAAGAAAGGCCTATTGCCAAAATCTAGTTCGGTGGCTTTGCCACAAATATTTTTAATGGCTTAATGCCTCCAGTTTGGTGACTTTGTCACAATCTAGTTCGGTGGCTCACCACAAATATTATATTTGGCTTAATGCCCGCTATCGGTGTGTTGGCGGGGTGGGTTGACTTGATCCCCACGGTGTGTTTGGTTGGTACGGGTGGTGTGTAGCGGATGGAAATTAGGTTTGGTTGGGAATTGCATATCACATGCATTTTTATATTTTATTTATATAATGCACATTTGTAAATGGGCTCAAGCCCAACTAATTGTTTAAATGGTTTTGGCCAAGTGAACACGGTAAGTGGGTTACACACTCGAGTTCTAAGTAACTCACCCTTTATTCTTACCCTTCTCGTAATGACAATTGATGGAGATTTGGGCGAGAGATGACTTCGTGTGGAGGCCATACTACGAATGATGAGTTATAAAAACTTTGGACTTCTTTTAAGTATTTTTTTTATTTAAGTACTATTTTAAATTGCGATGTAATAAGGCCTCTAGTATTATATTTATGGATTTTTATTTGTGGATGGTTTTTAATATGTTTTAATTACTTAAATGGGGTTGTTTAATTTTTATAAATGTTTTCTTAAACTTATGTATAAAAAGGGGGGTTTTTCTTAAATATCACCCACTCGTAAAATTTTGTGAAAACTCTTTTATAAATTCATTTCAACCAATTAATTAGATTTTCAACCAATTATCTCTCTCTAAATCAAATTGTAAACTCTTATGTTTTAAAATCATGGTTTTTTTTCAAATAAATCTCGATTTTTGATAAACTCCGTCTTCAAAATCGTTTTGAAAAATTATTTTCATTAAAAGCATTGATGACTGGACGTAAATTCGAATCGCATGGCATGCCAAGTCTGGTCTTAACGCATAGGCCGGGTTTGGGGTGTTACATTTTGTGGTATCAGAGCTAGTTTCAAAGCTCGGCTGTGGTTTGGGTTCAACAACAAATTTTGTTTAAAAACTGTTTAAATTAGTATGGCACCACGAGCATCCGGCACCAAGTCAAGTAAGTATTTGTATATTAAATATTTATTATTGTGATATGACCATAGGAACACTCTAGAACTTCTAGTTTTAGATGTTGAAACGGTATAGATTGAGACTATAGGAAGTGATTGCGAAAACAACTTTACCTCTTATATCTCATAAAATATCGTTAATAAATACTGAAATAGTATACTGATTCATAAAACTTGTGATCAGATTAAACTGAAATACCCAATATGAGTACTAGAGGACGTGGACGTGGTAGACGTGGCCGTGGTAGAGGCCGAGGTGCTAGGGTAGCGTCTGAAGCGTCGGGTCTTATGCCAGAAATGGATGCATCTGTGTCACCTGGGAGTGAGACTGGATCTCATGATCATACGAGAGAGGATAACGCTTTGACTCAAGCAATGTTGCGATTCCTAGAAAGGGTCACTGGAGTTAGAACTAGTCCAGCAATCCGTGGATCAATCTCGGAACGACTTAAATCAAGTGGTGCCGAGGTTTTTTAGAGGTGTCTCGGGTGTAGCTCGAATGTTGCGGAATATTGGCTCGAGGTCAGTAGAGCGGATTATGGATGATATGGAGTGCAATCGTCGAGCGGCCGAGAGGGGTCGTGTCTTTTGCTGAGGATGAAGCGTATCAATGGTGGCTTACGGTTCGAGAAGGTACCGAGGCTGCATTGATTACTTGGGATTTCTTCAAAGCTGCTTTCCAAGGGAAGTACATTGGGACAAGTTATGTAGATGCCCGGAGGAAGGAATTCCTGAATTTGGTCCAAGGAAATAAGACAGTGGCAGCCTACGAGGCGAAATTTCTCCGTTTGAGCCGTTATGCTCGCACTATAGTATCGACCGATCATGAGCGCTGTGTACGCTTTGAAGATGGGCTGAATGATGAGTTGCGGGTACTGATAGCCCCACAACAAGTACGGACTTTTGCATCGCTTGTGGAGAAAGCCAAGATAGCCGAAGAGGCTAAGAATTCAGAACGCCAGAACCGGGAAAGAGTTGAGGCAAGAGGGATATTAGGTACACGGGCTCTGCTAAAAGGTTCCAGAAGAGGCTCCGAAATGATGAGTCAGCTCAAGCTAGAGCACCTGTAACTACCAATCAGAGTCGAGGCATGTGTGCCGATCGTGTGAAGCGACACCGGGAATCTTTGGAGGAAAATCGGTGCTCGCTATATAAATGTGGTTCCAAAGACCATCGGTATATAAAATTGCCTCTCGGACGGTGACACGACTCCAGTAGCTCGTAACCCTGATGCTCAGCCAGCTAGAGGCACTCCGCAGCCACCGAGAGGTCGTGGACCAGGTCGTGGCGGTAATGGTGTTGGACGTGGTCAAGGTGCACCTGGTCGAGGAAATGGCTTTAGAGGTAACGCGGAGGCAGGACAGCCGGGGTTGGTCTATGCGGTTAGGCGTCGGGAAGATGGCGATGCACCTGATGTGATAACTGGTACGTTTTTCATCTTAAATGTACCTGTTACTGCTTTGATAGATATCGGGTCTACGCACTCGTATGTTGCTAGTGCCATATCTGGAAACCTGAATATTAGATCTGAGGTTACCGATAGAGAGATGACGGTACTTAGTCCTTTAGGACAGTCGGTAATTGTGAATAAACTGTTTAGAGACGTGCCCTTAGAAATCCAAAGAAAAATATTTCTGGCGGATTTGATGGAATTGCCTTTTGGCGAGTTCGATCTTATTTTGGGAATGGATTGGTTGGTGAAGCATCGGGCGCAAGTAGATTGTGCTGAAAAGCGGATGTTGATAAGGACTGTGGATGATGAGGAGGTAGTTATGATTGGTGAGCGAAGGAACTTTTTGGCAAATGTGGTATCTACTTTGAAGGCAGAAAAGATGGTGCGGAAAGGGTATGGAGCATTCCTAGCCTTCATTAGTGCTTTGGATGCCAAGGAATTATCGGTGGAAGGTGTGAGAACGGTGAAGGAATTTTCAGATGTCTTTCCCGAAGAACTTCCGGGTCTACCTCCAGATCGAGAAGTAGAGTTTGGTATTGAGCTTTTGCCCGGAACGGCTCCGGTGTCCATTGCTCCTTATAGAATGGCACCGAAGGAGTTAGCGAGCTTAAAGCTCAAATTCAAGAATTGTTAGATCGGGGATTCATTCGACCTAGTGTGTGTCCGCGTGAGCACCGGTTTTGTTTGTTAAATCAAGAAGAAGGATGGGTCGATGCGTATGTGCATTGATTATAGACGATTAAATAAATTGATTTATCAAGAACAATTACCCATTGCCGAATCGATGACTGTTTGATCAATTGAGAGGAGCTTGAGCTTTTCTCAAGATTGATTTGAGATCGGGTTATCATCAACTAAAGGTTAAAGAGGCGGATATTCATAAGACGGCATTCCGAACTCGTTATGGACATTATGAGTTTTTGGTTATGCCATTTGGTTTGACCAATGCACCAGCTGCATTTATGGACATGATGAACCGAGTCTTTCAACCCTATCTAGACCGATTCGTAGTGGTGTTCATAAATGATATCTTGGTATATTCGAGGGAATGAAGAAGAGCATGACTCACATTTGCGCATTGTGTTGAAAAAAATTTTGCGGGATAAGCAACTTTATGCCAAATTCAGTAAATGCGAATTTTGGTTGAAGGAAGTGACTTTCTTGGGGCATGTGGTGTCAGCCGAAGGAATAAGAGTTGATCCTCGGAAGGTAGAGGCTGTGTTGGAATGGAAACCACCGAGGTCAGTGGCTTTGAAATTCGGAGTTTCCTAGGGTTGGTCGGTTGGTTATTACGGCGTTTTGTTGAGGGGTTTTCATTGATTGCTTTGCACCACAACTAAGTTGTTGCGAAAAGGAGTACCGTATGTGTGGACCGATAAACAACAAGAAAGTTTCGAGAAATCAAGAAGATTTTGACTGAGCGCCAATCTCGATTCAACTTTGAGGTCGAAAAAGAGTTTACCGTTTATTGTGATGCGTCACATACGGGTTTAGGATGTGTGTTGATGCAAAGTGGGAAAGTGGTGGCGTATGCTTCTCGTCAGTTGAGGCCACATGAAGTCAACTATCCTACTCATGACTTGGAGTTGGCTGCAGTAGTGTTTGCTTTAAAGATTTGGAGGCACTATCTCTATGGTGAGAAGTCGATCATTTATACGGACCATAAGAGTCTTAAGTACCTCCTTACCCAAAAGGAGTTAAACACGAGACAACGGAGATGGGTGGAGTTGTTAAAAGATTATGACTTCTCAATCGAGTACCATCCTCGGAAAGGCTAACGTGGTGGCGCACGCATTGAGTCGTAAGGTAGTATCGGAGTTGAGAGCAATGTTTACTCATATCAGTTTGTTTGAGGATGGCAGTCTACTAGCGGAACTTCAGGTGAAGCCTCTGTGGTTGGAGCAAATCAAGGAAAAGCAGTTATCAGATGAAAAGTTGGGTCCTTTAATGCAACAAGTTGAAAGTGGTATAATAGGGATTTTGGATTGAACAAGGATGGCGTGCTATGTTTTTGTGGAAGAGTTTGTATGCCCATGGATTCGGGTTTGAGACAAATGATTCTACGGGAGGCGCATAGTAGTCCTTATGCTATGCACCCCGGAGGAAATAAGATGTATCGGGATCTTCGTGAAACGAGTGGTGGTGGCGGGGGTTGAAACGAGAGGTTCTGAATTTGTGGGAAATGCTTGACTTGTCAACAAGTGAAGCGGAGCATCAATTACCATCGGGATTATTACAACCGGTAAAGATTCCTCTATGGAAATGGTAACGGATAACGATGGATTTTGTTAGTGGGTTACCCTTAACACCTACTAAGAAAGATTCTGTTTGGGTGGTAGTTGATCGATTAACGAAGACTGCTCATTTTCTACTAGTTCGCATGATTACTCTCGCCGCAGTAAATTGGCTAAGTGTATGTATCCGAGATCGTGAGGTTGCATGGGGTACCGATGTCTATCATATCGGATAGGGATCCCGTGTTTACATCACGGTTTTGGAAAGCTTACATGAGGCTTTGGGAACAAAGTTAAACTTTAGCACGGCTTTTTCATCCTCGATCGGATGGTCGATGACGAAAGAGTAATTCAGATTTGGAAGACATGTTACGTGGTTGTGTAATCGACTTCAGAGGTAGTTGGGAGGATTTCCTACCGTTGGCAGAGTTCGCGTATAATAACAATTACCAATCCAAGGATTCAAATGGCGCCTTACGAAGCTTTATATGGTCGTAGGTGTCGTACCCTACTTGTTGGACCGAATTGGGAGAGCGACAGTTGTTGGGTCCTGAGTTGATATCTGAGACAGAAGAAAAGGTAAAAGTGATTCGAGCACGGTTAAAGGAAGCTTCGGATCGACAAAAGTCGTATGCGGATCTGAAGCGTAAGGATATTGAGTTTGCTGTGGGGGAGCAGGTCTTTCTGAAGGTCTCACCTTGGAAGAAAATTATCAGATTTGGAAGGAAGGGCAAGTTGAGCCCTAGGTTCATCGGACCATATCGTGTGATGAAGCGTGTTGGTCCAGATGGCCTATCAGTTGAATTACCTCCCGAGTTGAGTCAAATTCACAATGTTTTCCATGTTTCCATCTTTGAGGCGCTATAGATCGGATCCTTCTCACATAGTACCTGGTAGAAGAAGTGGAGTTGAGATCGACTTGTCTTTCGAGGAGGAACCAAAGAAAATATTAGACCGAGATGTTAAGGTGCTAAGAAAGAAAATTGTGCCGTTGGTCAAGGTTTTATGGCGTAATCACGGAGCGGAGGAAGCTACGTGGGAGCCTGAGGATGCAATTCGACAACAATATCCTCACCTCTTCTAGTCAGGTAAATTTCGAGGACGAAATTTTCTTTAAGGGGGGTAGAATTGTAACATCTTAAAAATTTGAGTATCAATATGTTGCTTGTCTTTGGTGTTAGCTCGAATATGATTTTTTTTATGTGCTTAGTATAGTTTCGAAAAACTCGGATTTATTCGAGCTAGAATAAATTTTAGTAATGAGAATTTTATTGAAGTGGAATAAGTAACCCTGATGCTTAAAGTAATGTAAGTGTCAAAAACTAGCATAAGATGAGCTAGTAACAAGGTGGAATTGGCGCATGAGTGATTGCTTGAGGGAAGAGGCTCGAATCCCATGGATAGCATTTTGGTGGCTTTTATTTTTTTTGCACCTATTTGGCAAGTGTCGGCCAAGCTCTAATCTTGGTAAAGATGGACTAATTTTTTTATGGTAAAGTGGCTAAAAGTTATGGCAATTATGAATTTAGGATAGAACTTGCTTGATTTTGGGGATAGAATTTCTAAACTTTTGGGAAGTGGAGGATAATGAGGCTTAAAACAAGGAAAGGTGTTTTGGAAACTTTTGAATGGTCTTTTTGACCATGTATGTGGACGGCATAGGGGGCTAAGGGGGATGGCTGATTTTTGGTGATTAGTTTGGTGGGATTAGGTGCTTGATGAGCACATTTTCCATTTGGTTATTTGGTGTTTTCCCAAAGCATTTTCTCTCTAATTTTCTCCTCTTAGCCGTATGAATATTGGACCAAAAAGGTAAACCATTTTCTTTTCTTCTAATCAATTGAGTTTTGTTTTTATTTTGTTTCCTCTCTTTTTCTTTCTCCCATAGCCGAATGTGTCTTGAGCTTGGAGAAAACAACTTTGTTGGGTTTCATTTAGTCATTTCTTTTTGACCTTTTGGTCATTTTTGCTAATCACTCAAGTATCCCATTTTGTGTTCTCATCTAGTGCCTAAAACATCAAACACAAACAACATCTCTTTCTTCTCTCCTTTGGCCGAATGTTAGACTACTTCCATAGCCGAAGTACCCTTCATCTCTTCTTTATCATTTCTTCCCGTTCGTGTTGACACTCACTCCTTTGATCAATCGAGTTATAGTGGAAGGCCGGATTTTAGAATCTAGTAGGGAAGGATCGCGATTGTGGTAAGTGACTCTTGTGAGTGAGTACTTTTGGGCTTTTGGAACCTTTAAGATATCGATGCTAACTTTTGATCGAATTTATTTTTAGGGGGCAACGAAGAGTGGTTCTTTAGGGAATCCTAATCAAGGTGTATAATCCTTTACTTTCTGAATACATGTTTGAAATGGGATGTGTAATCTCATGCCTCTCTAAATGTTTGCATGAAATGTTCTGTGAATCGGTCACAAGATTGAAAAGCCGAAGACCAGCATCTATGGCCACTCGGGCGTACGTATGTTCAAGTGGTAATCATATTTTGTAACAAAACAGTTTTGGTTAACAGCAGTGACGTGATTTTGAAAAATCACCAAAACTAGTAGGAATTGAATTAGAAAGTGAAGGATATATGGATTGAAAGATAATCGAGTCTATTTTCTTATAAAAGAAACGGAGCAAGCAAAGGATCAGTATATTTTGAGATGTTTAGATTTTTGTAAGACTGGTTCAGAGTAATTTCGAGATCCCCTGTTCTGACTTTGAAAAATCACTATAAATTGTAGAAAAATAATTACAGGACATGGTTTATATTATTAGAATCCTTAGTGAGTCTATTTTTATTTGGATCAAACGAAATCAGTATTTGGGTTCTGTACAATAAGATATCTGAGATTTTGTGAAGAGAGGTCAGAACTGTCAAACAGTGAAACAAGGGATACTTTGAAGAATAAACTGTACTAATTGGCTAAGCCAAAAAATTCTGGAAAAATTACAGTAAGAAGTTATATGAGTCTAGTTTCATAGAAAATTTACGGACCGAAATTTCGAGTTTCCCAACTCGAGTTATAGTCATTTTAGTCAGTACGATGCAGATGGACAGTTTTGATTTTTATGCTCCAAATTAGTCATTAAGCCTAGGTTGCAAAAATTTCCATCATACCCTTGGAGGGTAAATTACCAAATTACCCTTAGTGGGTACGATTACCGAATTATGAAAACGCCCTTATGGGCCAAATTACAAAAAAGCCCCTAATGAGCTGAAGTACGAAATGTCTTTATGGACCGAATTAGGAAAATACCCTTAATGGGTCAATTTGATAAATTGCTATATGGGCCCAACTTGATAAATCGATATATATGGGCCAAAATTGCTAGATCGATATATATATATGGGCCAAAATTGCTAGATCGATATATATATATGGGCCAAAATTTGCTAGATCGTTAAATGGGCTAAATTGCTATTTTGACTAACGGGCCAAATTGATAATTTGTAATATGGGCTTTTTGTTGAAATTTACCTTATGAATATATTGTTATGCATTATATATATACATGACTGCATGGGTTGGGATAATTGACGAAGAGAAGAAAGGCCTGTTGCCAAAATCTAGTTCGGTGGCTTTGCCACAAATATTTTTAATGGCTTAATGCCTCCAGTTTGGTGACTTTGTCACAATCTAGTTCGGTGGCTCTGCCACAAATATTATATTTGGCTTAATGCCTGCTATCGGTGTGTTGGCGGGGTGGGTTGACTTGATCCCCACAGGTGTGTTGGTTGGTACGGGTGGTGTGTAGCGGATGGAAATTAGGTTTGGTTGGGAATTGCATATCACATGCATTTTTATATTTTATTTATATAATGCACATTTGTAAATGGGCTCAAGCCCAACTAATTGTTTAAATGGTTTTGGCCAAGTGAACACGGTAAGTGGGTTACACACTGAGTTCTAAGTAACTCACCCTTTATTCTTACCCTTCTCAGGTAATGACAATTGATGGAGATTTGGGCCGAGGATGACTTCGTGTGGAGGCCATACTACGAATGATGAGTTATAAAAACTTTGGACTTCTTTTAAGTATTTTTTTTATTTAAGTACTATTTTAAATTGCGATGTAATAAGGCCTCTAGTATTATATTTATGGATTTTTATTTGTGGATGGTTTTTAATATGTTTTAATTACTTAAATGGGGTTGTTTAATTTTTATAAATGTTTTCTTAAACTTGCGTATAAAAAGGGGGTTTTTCTTAAATATCACCCACTCGTAAAATTTTGTGAAAACTCTTTTATAAATTCATTTCAACCAATTAATTAGATTTTCAACCAATTATCTCTCTCTAAATCAAATTGTAAACTCTTATGTTTTAAAATCATGGTTTTTTTTCAAATAAATCTCGATTTTTGATAAACTCCGTCTTCAAAATCGTTTTGAAAAATTATTTTCATTAAAAGCATTGATGACTGGACGTAAATTCGAATCGCGTGGCATGCCAAGTCTGGTCTTAACGCATAGGCCGGGTTTGGGGTGTTACAAGCGCTGGGCGTAATTCACCGTTGGTTTATCCAACTAGAGCTGGGCTCACAATTATTATCTTCGGTTAATCCGACTAGCACTGGGTGCAAATATTGTTGGTTTATCCAACTAGAGCTGGGCTCACATTCATTACCGTCGGTTAATCCGACTGGTGCTGGGCGCAACCTATTCTGCGGATTACCGCTAGGCGCCTGGTGCCACATCGTTAACTGATATTACGACAAAATTATTTAAATTATCGAGAGATTAGAATTCTTATTTGGCTAAGTTAGAAATTTATATTAATGGAGATTGGAATTGTGTTTAGCTAATAAATGGAACCTATTAATGATAAATTGATTTACATGTTGCAGGTTAGATAAATAGTAGAATTGGGCTCGGCATCCTACAGGAATCCCGTACTCGATGTTAGTTGTAACACCGCTTACCCGAGACTGTTGCCGGAGTCGAGCTCGAGGCATTACTAAACTTAACTACTAATTCGGGGCATAAAAATTGAAACTTTCCATCTGCGTTATGTTGACTAAATTAACTATAACTCGAGTTACAAAACTTGAAATTTATATCCGTAAATTTTCCTTAAAACTAGACTCATATATCTTCTTACTATAATTTTTCCAGAATTTTTCTTGTGGCCAATTAGTACAGTTTATTCATTAAATTTTCCCCTGTTTCACTGTTTGATGGTTCTGACCTATCTTTACAAAAATTCAGTTATATCATTGTACAGAATTCAATTAATGTTCTTGTTTATTCCAATCAAAAATAGACTCATTAAGAATTATAATCATATAAACTATGCTCCATGATTATTTTTTTACACTTTTAATAATTTTTCCAAGACAGAACAGGGGATCACGAAGTCTTTCAAAACTAGTCTCACTAAAATTTAAATATCTCATAATATAAAATTCCTTTGCCTACTCTATTTCTTTCATATAAAAATAGACACAATAAAATTTAATTATATATCTTATTCACTTTCTAATTCCATTTCTCCTATTTTTGGCGATTTTTCAAAATCACGTCACTGCTGCTAACGAAAAATTGTTTCATTGCAAAATATGGTTAACAAGTTTATAACATCTTTACTCCATTTCATTTAAATTCTATACATTAACCATACTTATATATACCAAAACCAAATCAACCAAAACCACAACCGAACATATTCATCAAGCCAAAATATAAATTCCAAAATTAACAAGATGGACAAGCCATTTTCGCATGGCTTATACAAATATATACAACTTCAAAACCAAACATAATATTAATAGCCTATACATGCCATATATGTTCATAGTTTCAAAAATTCAGTTTATAAAATACCAAAGTGAGTCGATAGTGTGATAGACTTCGACGATGATCCCCGACCTCGTAGTTATACTTCAAAATCTATAAAATAATCAAATAAACACACACTGTAAGCTAACATAGCTTAGTAAGTTATAAGCAATTACATAACAAAGCCAAAATACATTGTAATAGTAATTTACACACTATTAACTCATAAACCGAATATCCCAAGCATTTTAAAAAAAAATAGACTTCTCATAAGTCTTAAATTCATTCATCACATGAATACAAAAGAATATTAACCTATCACCTTTCATAGTTCCAAAATCCGAACATACATACATTTAACAGTCAGTTTTTATTCGTAAACTACTTATGAGATTTATACTTACCATTCAAATAAAAAACTCTCATAGTATGAAAAACTTACCGATTTCAACCATTACATTGGTGTTTACACTCACACCTTCCATACTCATCGACCGAAATTCCTTTTGTACCAAACGTGTTTTAAAGTTCAATTCATGCAGTTAAAATTCTTTGTCCAATTTCGCACACTTAGTGCTCGGAAAATAGATTCGCACATTTAGTGCTTATTATCCGATTTTGTACTATTTTCCGATTTTGTACACTTAGTACTCGGAAAATTAAATCCGCACATTTAGTGCTTACTATCCGATTTCGTATACTTAGTACTCAGAAAATTAAATTCGCACATTTAGTGCCACGTGACCGACTTCGCACACACAGTGCTCGGTATTCAAATTCACTCACTTAGCACATTTCTTGGTCTTGATACTTGTCTAAATAAACACACATATATATAAAAATTTGAATCCCAATCATATATATATATATGTACATATAAAAAATAATAATTTATTCTTTTCTATATCCTTCCACATTCGACTAAATATTAATAATAAACAATTATTCATCATTTTCAACTATATTCATTTCTTGACATTAATGTCTCACTTAGCCATGTCATGAGCATATATTTTATACTTCACATTCAACTAAATTCATCTTCCAACCAATAATGCATTCGGCATTGACATATTGTACATATTACCTTTATTTAATTCATGTACTTCATTATAGATAATAATTCAATTCAACCCAATTGCTTAAAAACTTACCTTGGATGTCGACGAACTACGTTTCCCGACTATTCGCTAAACTTTGCTTTTCCCCGATCCAATCCCGATCATTTTTGTTCTTGATATATTTAATTTCAAATTAAGTTCATTCAAACATATGTTCATACAATTGAATCCAAAAACACATAAGTGGGCAAATTACATTTTTACCCTAAATATTTCACATTTTCATAATTTAGTCCCTATTGCACAAAACACAAAATATTCAAAATTTGACTATGTCATGCTTAGGTCGTGTAACATCCTGAATTATGGGTTGTCAAAAATTTAAATATTTTCCCATGGGTGTGCCTGAAGAATTAAACTCTATGATTTATTTGGCGTGTTCTAGGGTCTAGAATTAAACCCGAGTTAGGCCTGACCTAGTGTTAAAATAATTTCTTTGGGCGAAATATGACAAAGAAATGGGCTTGGTACAATTGGCCTGGTGCGCCTAAGGGTGAGACAAAGGAGGAGTGTTAAAATAATTTCTTTGGGCGAAATATGACAAAGAAATGGGCTTGGTACAATTGGCACAGTGCGCTAAGGGTGAGACAAAGGAGGATTGGGTTGAGTGAAAGACATCACTTTGATTTTATTTTTCACAACTGGGAAATCGAGCTAGGTATGCCTTAAAAATAAATGGCAAGGGTAAGGGACATGAAAGTCCCGTGGTGGTAAAGTGGCTCCCATGCGCCACTTAGGAGTTAGAAAGGAAGAAGGGCGCAAGTTCGAATAGCAAAGCGTGAAGAGTTTGCGATTTTATTTTAATTTTGGGTGATGGGCTTAAGTAAGAAGGCCTTATAATTAAATATTGTGGTTATTTGACATGAAAGTCAATTTGGAAAAAAAGTGGCCTAGGCGTTGGAAGTAAGAAGGCTGCTGCTGCGGTGGGGTCGTGGGTTCGATCCAAAGGAACCTGCAAAGGTGTTTTTATTTTTATTTTAGCGCTATAGCTTAAGGGGGGCCAAGGAAAGTAAGGTTTAAAAGAAAATTTGATAGGATTATAGCATGAATTGCACAAAGGTCAGACTGGCTGGGGGCTGGGAGAGTTCTCTCCAGGTCTCGGGTTCGAGACCTGGGGGCTGCATTGGGGTTTTGTTTTTGGTTTTTCTTCTTTTGCCTACGTGGGAAGACGTCTGCATGTGCCATGCGCGCATGAAGGCATATTGTTTTCATTCTTTTATATTATTAGCATTTTAATTGTATTAAAGTAGGGGAGTGTTATTTTTTTTGGAAGATTAGGATAAGCTTAGCATTTGTTTTTGATTTTGTATTCGGCTAGAGTGGAGGACAAATATTAGTGTTTCATTTTTTTTATATTGAAAAGGTGATATTGGAGAGGAGTGGACGGCTTGGTGGCTAAGCATGGGATTTTATTGTTGTTATTTTATTTTTATTATATGTTATAGGAAATTGGGATTGGAAGATGGGGAGTTTTATATTATTATTATTTTATGTGTGGTGATGGAGTAGTGATAATATATTTATTATTATTATTATTATTTTGGTAGTAATGAGAGCCATGATTAAACAATGTATAATTTTCATGGATGAGTCTTGGCGTGGGGAGAGGAGAAGGTACAAGCATTAGTTTATATTTTTACAATGTTGAAGGGGTGATAATGGATTAAGTGGGATATTAGCAGGGGATAATTGATGTGTTTTATTATTATTTTTGAGTAAGAGTCAAGAGGAAATATAGGCACTTGGTTTATTCTATTATTTTCAAATGGTTGGCAGGGAGGATATTAAGGAATTTAACTAATTCAAATTAGTTGGAATTAGTGGTCTTGTGCTTTGGCCGAATTTTGGAGTCTTTAAGGTGGGAGTGCCGAATTATCTTAGTCCTTTACTTGATAATATTCGGCTAGCACATATCAAAGAAACCAAAAACTTTTTCCTTCATTAAACATGAGCCGAATGTTCTTAAGATTCTAAGCTTTTATTTTCTTTACTCAAATACTTTTCTTCCTTCTTGGTTAGTAGCCGAATTGCTCAAAAACGTGTAGGAGCAAGAATATTGTGGGTAGCCGATTGGTTTCTCCAGGATTTAGGGATAACGTTGGTGACAGGTGTGTACATACACACTTTATAACTAATTAATGTGCTAAGTATTTTTGTGTATGTGAAATTGGATTTGTGTAGATTCGATTTAATACCATAAATGGTATAAGCAAGGATTCGTAAGTCTTTATTGTTACGAGCTTACTTTCTTTGTGATGCTTTTGGGAAGCATGACATATTTATTTTATGTGGCATATGATATTTGGCTGATGATAAATTCAGTGTATGTTATTAAATAAACGTATTGGCATAATATCTGTTAAATGCATATTATTGATTGATGTGGGATTAAACGAGTAGAGGGGGAAGTAATATTTGTGTCGACGGACACCAGTGGTTTGGTACCACATTGTGACTTCGGTTACCAGAGGTTTGGCACCTCATAGCGTCTCGTCCCTGTGGTTAACACCACCGTGGGTTGACCCCACATTTGAGATATGGGATCGATGCCAGTGATTTGGTATCACACGATGGGTTGGCCCCATCAATCGATTTGTGTCTTCGGACACCAGAGGTTTGGCACCTCCAGTGATTTGGCATTACATCTGTGACTATAAGTCACCAGTGGTTTGGCACCACCAGTGGTTTGGTACCACACGGGGTAGACAAAGGCGTTTGGATGGTTAGGTTGAGTGCATGATTTAGTGCATGTTAATTTGTTATAAAATGTGTATGATGTTGCAATTAACCGGGGGAAGGGTTACACATTGAGTCTTGGTGACTCACCTTCTCCTTTAACATTTTTCAGATGACTCGTAGATCGCGGATGAGGAGCCGGATAGACTCGAGGTGGCCATGCAGTGGAATTTAGTATAAATGAACTTCAAATTTTAGTTTATCTTATTTTATCGTTGGTTAAATTTTACTTCAGTTGTAATAAGGTCTCCAAAGATTATATTTTATTTATTTTACCTGTTTGAATAACTTATTAAAACTATTTTAATGATATCAAAATAAGTACACATGTTTTCTTATACTTAAATCAAAAAAAAAAATGTTTTATCGTGCCATCGGGTACATTTGAAATCTATAACAACTTGACTTAATAAATTTTCAAATAAAACCAAGTATGGTTTTCTTTATACACCTCAATTGTTTTAACGAGACTATCTTTTATCAAAAAGTTAAATCGGCTTAAAAGGATTTCCAAAATATTTTCTCTGTAGCATACCAAATTCGTCGTAATGTTTGGACCGGGTTTGGGGTGTTACAAATTGGTATCAGAGCCCGGTTCAAAGCTCGACTGTGGGGGCCCAAGGCCCAAAATGTTCTGCATGGCACCGAGTCTCCGGCACCTATCCGCCCAAGTAAGTACTCCTAACCTTTGTATGAATTATATTCTGTAGAAGGGTAGGAAGCATGGAACGTAGATAGTACTAAGTACTTTAAACTTTAGGACTAGTTACCCCTAACAAAGGCATAAGACTTTAAGAGCTTAATTGAACAAACCTAGGACCAAGTCGCCGAGCTAGGATGTGGAAACTTTGGTGCGCATGTCTAGGATTGGATCCGGAAGAGCTTGGTATCTAAGCAGTCCTCGTGACTCACCTCCTCTTCGCAGGAATCCTACCTGGTGTGTAGCTTCGGTTCACCCTAACCAAGAGGACTCGGTCATAGGCTAAACACAATAAAACCCGAAAGGGACTAGCTTTGTTTTGATGAAACTCTAGTTTTAAAAATCATTACGATACTCCTTTTTAATGGCAAAAAAAAATTACTTTTGGAAAATTTTCAAAATATTTCGATTTACAAAATTATCAAAATGCCCCTAGTGGTAAAATTATGAAAATGCCCTTGGTTTCTAAAATTACCATATTACCCGATTTCAATGAAATTCTTTTACTTTGCAAAAGTATCCAAAAATCCTGTATTTCAAAATAATACCCTGACTTTGGAATTTACAAAATAACCCCTGATTGATAAAATTACCAAAAATACCCCTGTAGGAAAATGACGAAAATACCCCTGGGATAGAAACAGGACAGAAACGTCCGAAGAGTGAATAAATATGGAAGGAATTAGGGAATGGATGTTCTTCTCTGTGTGAACTAGGATAGAGAACTTAAAACCTTGATTGATCGAAAGAATCCCTATTGAGCTTTCCATAAAACTTTTTCGCGAATAATCAAGTGAAACAAATTACTAATCCATAAAAATTTCTTAATCAGGTTAAAGCGCAATAGTTAGAATGAGCTCTAGAGGACGTGGCCGTCGTGGACGCGGTAGGGGCAGGATGATCGTGTCAGAACCCGTTAGGTCGGGTCAAGGTTCTGAGAATGAAGTACCACCGCCACCACCACCTCCAGCTTTTGGAGCCGAGGAACAGGATCAGACCGGAGGTGAGGCAGTATCGCAAGCTGTGTTGCGAGTCCTTGAGTTAGTGGCTGGGGCTAGTGGAAATTTGGGAGCTCGAAAATCTGTTCCTGAACGACTCCGATCTAACGGAGCTGAAGTATTCCGGGTGTGTCGGAGTGGCACCCAAAGGCAAATGGAATATTGGTTGGAATCAACGGAAAGGATCATGGATGATCTTGACCTGACTAATGAGGAGAAGCTGAAAGGAGCAGTGTCGCTTTTGAAGGATGAAGCATATCAGTGGTGGCTCACGGTTCGAGATGGTGCCACGGCAGATGATCTTACGTGGGATTACTTCAAAGCTGCTTTTCAGAAGAAGTATGTGGGCACCAGCTACACTGATGCTCAGAGGAAAACTTTTCTGGGATTGGTGCAAGGAACTAAGTCGTTGTCGAATATGAGGCGGAATTTTTAAGGTCGAGCGAGATATTTGGGGCATCGTAGCTCACGAACATGAGCCGCCGTGTCCGCTTTGAGGACGGGCCGAGAGATGACTTGAGGTTGCTAATTGCTCACGCCGAGTTCGTGAATTTTCGTCCCTAGTGGAAAAGGCTAAGGTAGCCGAAGGGATCAAAGAGTCTGTGAGACAGAATTATGACAAAAATAAACTTAAAAGAGGTTTTGGACCATCTGGATCAAGTAATAATGCACAAAAACGGGCTAAGCAGAGTGGGCCGAATCAGGAAGGAAAACCCATGACTACTAATCAGAGACCGGCTCAGTGTAATCGTTGTGGGAAGTCACATTAGGGAGGTTGTTGGACCGGGGAAAGAGGATGCTTTGAATGTGGATCTTTGGATCACCGTGTAAGGGATTGTCTCGAAAGTTGGCAAGGAATCACCGGAAGGTCGCCAGTGCTCGGTTTAGGAATGTAGGACCACCACAGAGGGGTCGTGGTAATGATAGAGGAGGCAATGGTCCTAATCGAGGTCGTGGAATTCAGGGCAGAGGTGCAGGCAACACAGAAGCTAGGCAGCCTGGCTTGGTCTATGCAATGAGGCGCCATGGCGAGAGGGTGACGACCGGACGCGTCATAACCGTGACGCTTCTAATTTTCGGTCTTCCTTATGTTGCATTAATTGATGTGGGTTCAACGCACTCATACGTCCGCTAGTAGTGTGGTAGAGACTATGAACCTAGACTTGAGATCTGCTTCTAGGAAATGACCGTAATTAGCCCTTTAGGTCACTCAGTAGTTGTAAACAAGCTTTATAAAGATGTACCCCTAGAACTCCAAGGGGTAGTGTTTGTGGCTGATCTGATGGAACTGCCATTTGGGGAGTTCGATTTGATCCTTGGAATGGACTGGTGGTTAAGTATCAGGCAAGGTTGGATTGTGCGGCTAAGCGCATGGTTCTTAAGATGGCTGAGGGGGGAGAAGTAGTCATGATAGGTAATAGAAGAAATTACCTATCCAATGTGGTGTCTGTCTTAAAGGCTGAGAAGATGGTCAGGAAAGGGTGTGAGGCGTTCTTGGTTCGAATTTGTGCCCTGGAGGCTAAGGAGTCAGCAGTTGGAAAGGTCCGAACAGTAGGGGAATTTGCGGATGTATTCCCAGAAGAACTTCCGGGTCTGCCTCCAGATCGGGAAGTTGAATTTGGTATAGACTTGTTACCCGGAACGGCACCTGTGTCCATAGCACCGTACCGAATGGCACCAAAGGAGTTGGTGGAGCTGAAGGCTCAAATTCAAGAGCTCTTGGATAGAGGGTTTATTCGACCAAGTATATCTCCGTGGGAGCACTGTGCTTTGTTTGTCAAGAAGAAAGACGGGTCAATGCGGATGTGTATCGACTCACCGCCACGACTAAACAAGTCAACGATCAAAAACAAGTATCCGTTGCCTCGGATTGATGACTTGTTTGATCAACTGAAAGGTGCATCGGTGTTTTCGAAGATAGATCTTAGGTCGAGTTATCATCAACTTAAAGTGAAGGAGGCAGATGTGCACAAGACGGTATTTCGCGTACTACTCGGTATGGGCATTCGAGTTCCTAGTGATGCCGCTTGGGTTGACCAACGCTACCGGCAAATTCATGGACTTAATGAATAGAGTGTTTCAAAGAAGATTTGGATCAATTTGTCGTGGTGTTTATAGGCGACATATTGGTTTACTCAAAGACGGAGGAGAAGCATGATAGGCATTTGCGTCTGATCCTACAAGTATTGTGGGAGAAGCAGTTATATGCCAAATTCAGTAAGTCCGAATTTTGGCTAAGGGAGGTGGCTTTCTTAGGTCACATAGTATCCGCTGAAGGGATTAGAGTGGACCCTCGCAAGGTTGAAGCGGTCTTGGATTGGAAACCGCCTTAGGTCGATGCGTAAATTCAAGTTTTCTGTGTCCGCAGTACTATCGAAGATTTGTTGAAGGTTTCTCTTTAATCGTAGCACCGTTGACTAAGTTATTAAGAAAAGGAGTCCTATTTGTTTGGTCGGAGAAACAGCAAGAAAGTTTTGACAAGCTAAGGAATATTCTGGCGGAAGCTCCGCTTTTAGTACGATCGAGCGCGGAAGTTGTTCACGGTTTCTTCGCGATTCGTCCCATCTTGGTTTGGGATGTGTATTAATGCAGAAGGGAAGGTAGTGGCCTATGCATCCCGTCGCCTAAGACCACATGAGGTTAACTATCCGACTCACGACTTGGAGTTAGCGGCGATAGTCTTCGCTTTGAAAATATGGAGGCATTACTTGTATGGGGAGAAATCGATAGTCTTCACGGATCACAAAAAGTCCGAGGTATCTTTTGACGCAGAAGACTTAAACTTGAGGCAACGCCGATGGATTGAACTATTGAAGGACTACGATTTGCTCAATTGAGTATCATCCGTAAGGCTAACGTGGTGGTGGCGCGTTAAGTCGGAAGGTCGTGACGGACTTAAGAGCGATGTTTGCTCACCTCAGTCTATACGACGATGAAAGTCTTTTGGCAGAGCTGCAAGTTAAGCCAACTTGGATCGATGAAGTTAAGGAAAAACAATTGGTGGATGACGGTTTGAATGAGTGGAGGCTACAAGTGCAAAGTGGTGGTTTGGAAGGGTATAGTTTGACTAGTGATGGTGTACTATGTTTTCAAGGACGAGCCTGTATGCCAAAGGATGTAAAATTGAGGTAAAGAATCCTTCATGATGCACATAGCAGCCCATATGCTATGCATCCAGGAGGTAGCAAGATGTATGGAGATTTGCAGAAATAGTTCTGGTGGCCAGGGTTGAAGCGTGAGGTAACTGAATTTGTGGGAAAGTGTATGACGTGTCAGCAGGTTAAAGCGGAGCACCAGTTGCCATCTGGGTTACTACAACCAGTGAAAATCCCTCAGTGGAAATGGGAGAGGATCACTATGGATTTCGTCAGTGGGCTACCCTCACGCCCGATGAAGAAGGACGCCAGTGGGTGATTGTGGACCGTCGACTAAATCACTCACTTCATACCGGTGAGGATAGATTACCCCCTTCAGAGACTAGCAAAGTTGTATGTGGCTGAGATAGTAAGATTGCATGGTGTACCAGTATCAATCATCTCAGACAGGGATCCCAGATTTACGTCAAGGTTTTGGAAAGCGCTGCATCAGGCTTTGGGTACACGATTGGATTTCAAGATCTGATTTCATCCACGATCGGCGGCGATCGGAAAGGGTCATCTGATTTTAGAAGATATCTTTGAGAGGGTGTGTTTTGGACTTGAGGGTAGTTGGGAAGAGTATCTACCGTTGGCGGAATTCGCTTATAACAATAGTTATCAAGCGAGCATTCAAATGGCTCCATATGAAGCACTGTATGGACGAAAATGTCGAACCCCTACATTTTGGACGGAGTTGGGTGAACGACAAGTTTTGGGTCCAGAGTTGGTGACAGAAACCGAGGACAAAGTTAAGGTGATTCGGGCTCGTCTTAAGGAAGCGTCAGATAGACAGAAGTCTTATGCTGATCTTAAGCGTAAGGAAATGGAGTATGCGGTAGGGGATAAAGTCTTTCTGAAGGTATCGCCTTGGAAAAAGATATTAAGATTTGGGCGAAAAGGGAAGCTAAGCCCAAGGTTCATTGGCCCATATACAGTGTTGAAGCGAGTGGGACCAGTAGCTTATCAGCTCGAGCTGCCGACAGAGTTGAGTCAGATTCATGACGTCTTTCATGTGTCAATGCTTAGACGATATCGGTCAGATCCATCACACGTTGTGCCAGTAACGGAGATTGAGGTAAACTCGGACTTATCTTTCGAAGAGGAACCAGTGGAAATCTTAGATCGAGATGTCAAGGTTCTACGCAGGAAGTCAGTACCTTTAGTGAAAGTGCTATGGCAAAACCATGGTGCAGAGGAAGCTACGTGGGAACCCGAGGATGTGATGCGGCAACAATACCCCCACCTTTTCTAATCAGGTAATTTCGAGGACGAAATTATTTTTTTAGGGGGTAGAATTGTAACATCCTGAATTAGGGGTTGTCAAAAATTTAAATATTTTCCCATGGGTGTGCCTGAAGAATTAAACTCTATGATTTATTTGGCGTGTTCTAGGGTCTAGAATTAAACCCGAGTTAGGCCTGACCTAGTGTTAAAATAATTTCTTTGGGCGAAATATGACAAAGAAATGGGCTTGGTACAATTGGCCTGGTGCGCCTAAGGGTGAGACAAAGGAGGAGTGTTAAAATAATTTCTTTGGGCGAAATATGACAAAGAAATGGGCTTGGTACAATTGGCCTGGTGCGCCTAAGGGTGAGACAAAGGAGGATTGGGTTCGAGCTGAAAGACATCACTTTGATTTTATTTTTCATCAACTGGGGAAACTGAGCTAGGTATGCCTTAAAAATAAATGGCAAGGGTAAGGGACATGAAAGTCCTGGTGGTAAAGTGGCTCCCATGCGCCACTTAGGAGTTAGAAAGGAAGAAGGGCGCAAGTTCGAATAGCAGCAGCAGCAGGTTGCGATTTTATTTTAATTTTGGGTGATGGGCTTAAGTAAGAAGGCCTTATAATTAAATATTGTGGTTATTTGACATGAAAGTCAATTTGGAAAAAAGTGGCCTAGGCGTTGGAAGTAAGAAATTGCACTGCAGGTGGGGTCGTGGGTTCGATCCAAAGGAACTGCAAAGGTGTTTTTATTTTTATTTTAGCGCTATAGCTTAAGGGGGGCCAAGGAAAGTAAGGTTTAAAAGAAAATTTGATAGGATTATAGCATGAATTGCACAAAGGTCAGACTGGCTGGGGGCTGGGAGAGTTTCTCCGTGTCTCTGGTTTCGAGACAGAAATTCTGCATTGGGGTTTTGTTTTTGGTTTTTCTTCTTTTGCCTACGTGGGAAGACGTCTGCATGTACCATGCGCGCATGAAGGCATATTGTTTTCATTCTTTTATATTATTAGCATTTTAATTGTATTAAAGTAGGGGAGTGTTATTTTTTTTTGGAAGATTAGGATAAGCTTAGCATTTGTTTTTGATTTTGTATTCGGCTAGAGTGGAGGACAAATATTAGTGTTTCATTTTTTTATATTGAAAAGGTGATATTGGAGAGGTGGACTGGCTTGGTGGCTAAGCATGGGATTTTATTGTTGTTATTTTTTTTTATTATATGTTATAGGAAATTAGGATTGGAAGATGGGGAGTTTTATATTATTATTATTTTATGTGTGGTGATGGAGTAGTGATAATATATTTATTATTATTATTATTATTATTATTTTGGTAGTAATGAGAGCCATGATTAAACAATGTATAATTTTCATGGATGAGTCTTGGCGTGGGGAGAGAGAAGGTACAAGCATTAGTTTATATTTTTACAATGTTGAAGGGGTGATAATGGATTAAGTGGGATATTAGCAGGGGATAATTGATGTGTTTTATTATTATTTTTGAGTAAGAGTCAAGAGGAAATATAGGCACTTGGTTTATTCTATTATTTTCAAATGGTTGGCAGGGAGGATATTAAGGAATTTAACTAATTCAAATTAGTTGGAATTAGTGGTCTTGTGCTTTGGCCGAATTTTGGAGTCTTTAAGGTGGGAGTGCCGAATTATCTTAGTCCTTTACTTGATAATATTCTACTTAGCACATATCAAAGAAACCAAAAACTTTTTCCTTCATTAAACATGAGCCGAATGTTCTTAAGATTCTAAGCTTTTATTTTCTTTACTCAAATACTTTTCTTCCTTCTTGGTTAGTAGCCGAATTGCTCAAAAACGTGTAGGAGCAAGAATATTGTGGGTAGCCGATTGGTTTCTCCAGGATTTAGGGATAACGTTGGTGACAGGTGTGTACATACACACTTTATAACTAATTAATGTGCTAAGTATTTTTGTATATGTGAAATTGGATTTGTGTAGATTCGGATTTAATACCATAAATGGTATAAGCAAGGATTCAGGTAAGTCTTTATTGTTACGAGCTTACTTTCTTTGTGATGCTTTTGGGAAGCATGACATATTTATTTTATGTGGCATATGATATTTGGCTGATGATAAATTCAGTGTATGTTATTAAATAAACGTATTGGCATAATATCTGTTAAATGCATATTATTGATTGATGTGGGATTAAACGAGTAGAGGGGGAAGTAATATTTGTGTCGACGGACACCAGTGGTTTGGTACCACATTGTGACTTCGGTTACCAGAGGTTTGGCACCTCATAGCGTCTCGTCCCTGTGGTTAACACCACCGTGGGTTGACCCCACATTTGAGATATGGGATCGACGCCAGTGATTTGGTATCACACGATGGGTTGGCCCCATCAATCGATTTGTGTCTTCGGACACCAGAGGTTTGGCACCTCCAGTGATTTGGCATTACATCGTGACTATATAAGTCACCAGTGGTTTGGCACCACCAGTGGTTTGGTACCACACGGGGTAGACAAAGGCGTTTGGATGGTTAAGTTGGGTGCATGATTTAGTGCATGTTAATTTGTTATAAAATGTGTATGATGTTGCAATTAACCGGGGGAAGGGTTACACATTGAGTCTTGGTGACTCACCTTCTCCTTTAACATTTTTCAGATGACTCGTAGATCGCGGATGAGGAGCCGGATGGACTCGAGGTGGCCATGCAGTGGAATTTAGTATAAATGAACTTCAAATTTTAGTTTATCTTATTATCGTTGGTTAAATTTTACTTCAGTTGTAATAAGGTCTCCAAAGATTATATTTTATTTATTTTACCTGTTTGAATAACTTATTAAAACTATTTTTAATGATATCAAAATAAGTACACATGTTTTCTTATACTTAAATCAAAAAAAAAATGTTTTATCGTGCCATCGGGTACATTTGAAATCTATAACAACTTGACTTAATAAATTTTCAAATAAAACCAAGTATGGTTTTCTTTATACACCTCAATTGTTTTAACGAGACTATCTTTTATCAAAAAGTTAAATCAGCTTAAAAGGATTTCCAAAATATTTTCTCTGTAGCATACCAAATTCGGTCGTAATGTTTGGGCCGGGTTTGGGGTGTTACAGGTCGAATGTTCCATAAACTCATACAAGTCCATACATTTCATTTATTTTGCACTTTAGTCCTTCAAAATTTATTTTTTGCAATTTAATCCTATTTACTCAATTTCTTCAAAAATTCAAAGACAAAACTTGTTAATCTAACACATATAATTTATATTTCTTCATCAAACATCAAGAATCACAAGGTATCATCAATGGCAAAACACAAAATCATCATCACAATCAAAAATTAAAACATGATTTTTGTTCATTTCTAAGCAACGATCTCAAAAACGTAAAAATTATAAAAAACCGAGCTAAAACTCCCCTTAAATACCACATTTATCATAAAATAATATAAACAATCAAGTCACTATTACATGCAAATGATGACCAGCACTAAGCTATATTTTTGGCTAAATTGCACTATTAATACCTCAATATAAGAAGCCACCTTCAATTTAGTACTTACACATTCAACCACCAAATTTTCTTTTTATACTATTAAGCCTTTTTTCACAATTAAGCACCAAAACGATCAAATTTTAATACAAAAATTTCACACACACCAATTCACACATAAAGAACATAGAAAACAATATTAAAATATTTTTCCAACTCGGATTCGTGGCCCCAAAACCACCGTTCCAATTAGGGTCAAAATCGAGCTGTTACATTAGTGACGTTATCTTTTTGTGTTTTGGCATGTACCTAGGATGCAAATTCAATGATAGTGTCCTTTTTGTTTAGTGAGCTCTAGGGTACTAGTTTTTTTTGTAAATTTATATAATTGTAAATAGCTTGTTGACATCTTATACTATATTGAAAGCAATGTTTGTTTAAATGAATTGGTCATATTAGTGATTTATCTAGATTGTCTGGTTGATAGAATATTTGATGAATGTATATATATAAGACTTGGAAATTGCTTGATATGTGTGTAAGCTTGAGCTTGTTGAATTGGTACATTAATTATAAATATGTTTAAGCAAGTATGTGATAAAATGATCAAGTTGAGTGTTTGAATAAATGTCATGACATATCATGCATAAAACTTGGTATTAGCATTGATTTGAGAGTTATAAATTGGCTTCTATATGTGTTTGAATGTTATATAGGTGAAAGACCAATTGGGTGAGAAAAGTGGCCTGAAAATGACCTATTTTTCGTCCACACGGGCACACACACGGACATGTGTCTCAGCCGTGTGGCGCACAAGCGTATGGTTTGGCTGTGTGTCCCCTGCACCTAAAGCTGGCCGTGTGACCCAAGTCAGAGAGTTACATGGGTAAGGACACGAGCTGGGACACGGTCGTGTGCCTCATTTCGAATGCCCACACCAGCTGGCCACATGGGCGTGTGTCCCCTGTTTCTTTGAAAATTTTATATGTTTTCCGAAAAATCTCTTGAGTACCCAGCTTATCCCTGAGCTAATTTTAATGATTATTTTAGGCCTTGAGGGCTCGTATTTGAGACCATATGAATGTTTATTAATAGCTTTTGAATTGAATGAGAAATGTACATGAAATGTTTGATTAATTGAGTTATAAATCCGGTAATGTTTCGTAACCCTGTTCTAGTGATGGATACGGGTTTAAGGTGTTACACGTTTCGCCTTTTTTTAGCTGACATTTCACAAGCTGAATGGCAAGAATTATCTAGAATGGTCACAATTCGTAAAGTTAGCAATTGATGGGCGCGGCAAGCTAGGTCATTTAATTGGAGAAGTCAAGCAACCACAAGTGGGCGATCTAAAGATGAGCAAGTGGATGTCAGAAAATTCTATAATAATTGCGTGGCTTATTAATTCCTTGGAAGCATCCATAGGTAAACCTTTTCATTTTCTCCCGACTGTTAAATATGTTTGGGATGCTGCGAAAGACACCTATTCAGATTTAGAAATGGTATTTTCAAAGCCAAAGTTTTTTCAGTGGCTCTTAATGAGTGTGAATTTGTGACCATTGAATAAGCATTTGACAGTCCTGAATGGACTAAGGTGACTTAGGACGAATATGAGGCCCTTATGAAAAACACTTGGAATCAGTCCATTTACTTGCTAATAGACGAGCTGTAGAATGTAACTGGGTATTTAAGCTCAAACAGTATGTTGATGGTACTATAGCTTGACACAAAGGTCGGTTGGTGGTTAAAGGTTATTCAAAAGAGGTTGGTGTGGATTTTCATGAAACTTTTAGTCTAGTGGTTAAGCCACAAACGATTCATGTAGTGCTTTCCTTCGCTATAAGTTTTGGCTGGCAATTGAGACAGGTGGATATAAACAATGCTTTTTTGAATGGAGATCTTTTAAAAGAGATTTACATGCATCAACCTCCTAGTTTCAGGCAACAAAGAGGCAATGTGTCATTAGTATGTAGGTTAAAAAATGCCATTTATTGTAACACCCCAAACCCGGCCCATGCGTTTCGACCGGATCTGGTATGCTACGGGTTGTACATTGAAAACTTTTGCTTTGTTGGTTTTGGAAATCGTAAGTTATTAGGCAATATTTGAATAAATAAGTGACTTTTGAAAAGAAACCTTGTATTATTATTATTATTTGGTATAAATAAACCCCTGACATAAATTCATAAGTTGCAAATATTTAAAAAAAAACTACTTAGTTGAATAAAAAATAGGGGCCTTATTACATAAAATTCCCAAATAAAAATAAAATAAACTTAAAGAAATAAAATTCCCAAAAATAATTTGTAGAAATAAAATTTGATGGCCCCTCGAGTCCGTCTCGGCTCCCATATCCACGATCTACTGCTCATCTGCAAAGTTAGGAAAAATAATAGGGTGAGTCACCAAGACTCAGTGTGCAAATCCCAAAAACACACAAAAGGCTTGGGCCCACAAACACATTATGAGCCCTGGCCCATACACAATGGAAACAATCATAATCACATGACAGATAATAGATGATGAATAGCCCAACCCATCTTAGACTTCCATCCTCTACACACCAACCCGTACCAACCATCACACCTTGGGGATTTCTACAATCAACCCTCCATCCGTTACACACCATAACGATAGTCGTACTGCCTATTCCTATTATTCAGGAATCATTAAACGTGGCATAGCCACCGATCACTATGTGACCTCATAATATAACGTGGCTCAGCCACCGATCGCCATGCGACCTTAATAATACATCGTAACATCTCTACAGCTGAGCTACCTGTCATAAAGACCGATCACTATGTGACCTATGTGGCAAAGCCACCGATCGCTATGCGACCTTCTTCCCCTTCATCATATCCAAATCCCACCACATGCATACACACATAAAGAAAACATCATACAGGCTTTCATATATATATATATATATATATCGATACATATAGAGATTTCTATGATTACGTACCTGGCATCCTTGCCTAACCCTTTTAAGGTTTTATTCGACTGTTTACACAGCCACTTTCCCGCTTTTTAGCCCATAACACATAAAACACAGTTAAAGAGTGTGTTAGAGATCTACACACCTGATTAATGTCGATACCCTTGCTAAACTGATCTACAACTTTGCTCAAAAAGCCGAAAGGATGTGAAACTAGGGCCTCTCCTCTATTTGGCCAGGGTTAGTGTTCTACCCAATTTTATATATTTGAATAACAAATATTCTTACCTTAAAATCCCGAAATTGGAGACTAGCTATTTTCGGCTTTTAGATCTAGTTGACCAAGCTTCCTTCAAATCCCGAATTGCCACCCAATCATAGGACCATTAAACTATTAGCTTTTCGGCTTTTTGCCTTTCAAAAACCGGGGATAAAATATAAGATCTAACAATAGTCGACACTTACCTTAGAATAGGGGATTCGGCTAGCACTTGAAGAGAGGATTCGTCAATGTCAAAGAAAAGTTTTAAATGCCGGAAGAATAGAACTAATTCTCAAATAGGATGAATAAAGAAAAACTATGGAGATTTCGGCTTTTTAAAGAGAAATCGGCACAATGAGGAAAAAGTGGAGAAGAGTTTCGGCTTTTGAAAAAATTGGAGAAAAGAAATTGGAGAGGGAGAGGCTAAAGAATTCGGCACAAAGAATAGAGAGAATTAGGTTTTTTTAAATGTCAGAATCAAGGAGCTATCCCCCTTATTTATAGATATTTCGGCACCTACTGCTAAAAATTAAAAACGCCCTTAAAATTCAAGCTAAAAGAGAGGGTAAATTCGGCACCCTCTTTGCCATGCAGTAGCCGAATTTTACACTCCTCTAGGTGATAGATTTTCGGCCATCACTTGCCTTGTAGATAGGCTCCTATCTTTTCTCCTTTTTATCTCTTAAATTATCAATTATTAAATCCATATAAATCTCATATTTTAAGCCTTGTAGCCGTCCACCTCATTAAACCTAATTGTCGAAATTTAACTCACTTAAATTAAAACATTTGGGCTTCATTTAACTTAAATTTTGGGCCCTTAAATCCCTTGTGTGTGGCGTCACTTCTAATTCCCTTATAGTGCCACTTATTGTTGGGCCACAAGCCCATGTTTGGCATTTTAAACATAATTACCACATTTTAATTCTTTAATGCCCAATCTAATAATTTAATCAAGGCCTTAGCCTAATCCTGAGCCCCATTTGGACCCCTAACACTTAAATTAACACATTACCATAAGCCCAAAAATTCAGGATGTTACATTTATGGTCTCAAGTATACTCCTAAGGCTTGGTTTCATAAACTCAAGGAGTATTTGCTCACTACAAGCTTCATTTTGTCAAAGTTTGATGTCTCTCTCTTCTTCAAGCGGACAAGAGATATGGTCCTCTATGTTCTTGTCTTTGTAGATGACATAATTATCACTGGTAGTAGTCAGACTGATATTGATGAGTTTGTTCAAAACTTGAAAAATTAAGTTACTTAATAGATATAGAGGTACCTTATACTTCTACTAGTTTGTTTCTTTCTCAAAGGAAATACATAGATGATTTATTAAGGAAGAATCATATCAATTAGGCAAAAGGTACCCCCACCCCTATGGCCATGTCTTGCAGTTTGTCTGCACATGTAGGCAGCTCCATGGAGGATGAATTTGTGTACAGAAGTATCGTGGGATCTCTTCAATATATAGTTATCATGAGGCTTGATATTGCTTTTGTTGTCAACAAGGTTTGTCAGTTCATGCACAAACCTTTAGATCAACATTTTAAGGTTGTAAAACATATTCTAAGGTATCTTCGTGCTACTTTAGATTATGGAATCTCATTCACTATTGAATCTCGGTTGTCCCTCGTTGGTTATTTTGATGCAAACTGGGGGTACTGATTCAAGTGTAGGAGGTCTACTATGGGGTTTTGTGTGTTCCTAAGATCCAATCCAGTCTCTTGGGTGTCTAAGAGGCAACAAGTTGTTTTGCGGTCCACAATAAAAGCTGAGTATAGGAGTCTTGCACATGAAACTGTTGAAATAGCATGGTTGGAATCTTTGTTGTCTAAGTTGTAGGATCCAATTGCAGGAAAGGCAGTCCCTTGGTGTAATAACTTTAGGGCAGTAGTTGTTTTTGCAAATCTTGTTTTACACTCAAAGGTCAAACATGTGGAACTTGATTTGTTTTTTGTTCGAGATAAGGTTGCTAGTAGTGCTTTGGTAGTTGGTCATGTGTCAGTACAAGATCAGGTTGCAGATATACTCATAAAGCCTTTATCTGTGGGGTTTTATTTAACAAGTTTCAAACTAGACTTAAGATGGTTTGCAAGAGTGACTAGTTGCTTGTTCACGAGCTAGATATTCACAGTTTCAATAATCAGAAGGTGTGGTGCATGTTAAGGATTGAATTGTAGCAGTCAAGGTGTTCGCAATTGAGTTGTTCGCAAGCTTCAATAGCAGCCAGGAGGTTCAATAAATGTTAAGGAATGAGCTGTAGCAATAGTTAACCAGAATGAACTTCTGCTGTAATTAGGTTGTTAGTAAGTTATTGAGATAGTTGGTTTAGGTTGTTACTCAATCTTCTTTGTTAAAGCTTAGTATAAATACTATCGATGTAGGTTCTTTATATTCATGTTGAACTTAGTTAAAAAATCTTTATTTCTTTCTTCTCTTTGATATTCTCTCTTCTTTGATTCTATGAGCTTCATGTGTTCTTTATCTATCTGTTAATATTTCAACATAATGCAATAATTAAAAACATTAAATTAATTTTTAAAACATTATATTTTCAAAAATCAATATGAAATGTATATTTTATAAGAGGAAGATTTGAAGCAATAAAAGTTTCAAAATAGCAAAACAAAGAAGAACGAGGAAGTAAAACAATTTACTAGAGGAGAGAGAATGAAGATAAATATTGATGAGACAGAAGAGAGTTTCTTTTTTTAATTAACAAAAAGGCTATGTATTTATTTTCCACTATTAAAGTAGAAGGTTGCTTCTTCTTTTTTAGTTTTTAATTTTATATTCTTAAAAATTCAAAAAACAAAATATTTAAGATAGAATTAACCATTTAAAACCTTAACACAAGATAGATTTAATTACAGATATCAAATCCACACATACTAATAATTAAACAAGACCTTAAAGTTAAACCTCGTGTGTTAGCCTAATGGTAAGGGTATTCATTGCCTCAAGTGTAGCCTGGGTTTAAGTCACGCTAATTGCATTGCTATTAGGGCTTTGCCCCCTTCTTGTAATTCACCAAAAAACATCATCTTAAAGTTGCCAAAACATCTTACTCTCTGCTAACCAAAACATCATTGAGAATAAATTTGAAAATTAAGTTATAAAAATGTTGAGAATTATTATTTTATATATAAAAAATATTTACGTGAGAAAATTTAAGAAATCTATTTCGAATAGCAAAGAAGCCTAAATTTTTAAAAGATTTAGTAAGTAAAATAATTTGTAGTGTTCTTTCAAACAAGAAAAAGAAAATCATTGAAAACTTTTCTCACAACATAATTATTAAAATTTATAAAGAATATATATAATAGAATACTAAAAAAATTATAAAAAAATACGTTTAAAAATTGTTAAAAATTAATATATTTTCACATCTCCCTTCCCCAAAATCCACACTTTTCTTTCTCATTTTTCTCGATTAACGCCAATTTTTCTTCCTCGTTCTCTCAAATATTTTATGTACTTATCATTTTGAGCATATATAAATTCAGAATTTTTCATTGTAAAAATGGATTAAATTTTCATTTAAGTTTCCATTGTCAATTTGGATTATTTATTCAAATCAAAATAATAACAAGGGGAATTTTAGAATTTTTAGAATTTGAAAGGCAATTAATTAATTAGATAATGCTGCTAAAAAGGAAATCAAATTCTACTGCAAATCGTTTAAATCAAATGCGCACCAAGCATTTGTTAAAATGACAGACAAATAATAGATTTTCCCAATCTAATTAATATAATAATACTCGCTATCACATTCCAAAAATAGGGTTAGAAAAAACTGAGTTAGTGAAACCATGAGTGGTTACGTCCGGCTTTTGAGTTAAGATTACGAAAATTTTAACAAGTGAATTGATTTGGTTTAGTAGTTAAGTGTAGTGTTTGTGTGTGTGAGGCCTTGTGTTTAAATTCATTTCTTTAAAATTTTTCTATTTTTTCCTAAACATCTATATTTGAACATCTGGGTTATAAATTATTTTCACTTGATTGTTGATAAGAATTAGCTTGTTGTTTTAGTGGATAGGTTTTAGCCTACCTTTTGGTCCTGTGTTTGAGTCCTTTTGTGTGCAAAATAAAAATTATTTTTGTTTTGAACTAGGGAATCTGGTGGGTGTTTAATTAGTGGGGTGTGGGTAGTTATGAATTATCTTTCCCACTTCCCACTCTCACATTTTCTTCTCCCCCTCTTTTCAATTTTTTTTCTCTTCTTCTTTTTTTTTTTCTCATTCTTCTTTTATTTTTGCTTGATGTTGTTCCATTTTCTGCTAGGGGTCATACGTGATATTTTCTCTTGGAGTGTAGTTCGTTCATAGTGTAAATTTCGTCTAATTATCTTTTTATGATATTCTATTTTTAGTTCGTTCTTTGATTAAGGTGGAGTTGTGTTAGTATAATTTCCATTTCATGTTGTGATTAGCATTTTCGTGTTCTTGTTAGGTGAAAGAGTTGTGAATCAAATCCTCTAGCAGTATGGTTGTTGTTATGTTCGCTGCTTTTGTGGAGTAAGTATCCGAATGCTGACTTTTGGGACAGTTTCTTTAAGGAAAAATGGGTGTTTTTGTAACGCCCCAAAATTTTTGTTTATGTTTCTATAATTGTTTGACAAAAATATTTGTCTACTTCAGTGGTTAAGTGTTCTGAGTGTGTGTGAGAGGTCCCAAGTTCAAGCCTTAACTTTGGTAAATTTTGGTCTTTTTCTGACTTAAGCCCTATCTTTGCTTAGTGAGCTTATACTTCATTATCTGCAAATTCATATTAGAATGAGCCTTCTGGTTCGAGTGGTAAAGGTGTTGGTATGATGGAGGTCCTATGTTCGAATCCCTGACGAGCGTGGGTATTATTTTTGCTCAGTTTCCTGATAAAGTCTTGTTGGAGTTGGATTCTATGGGAGTTGTGAGTAGTGGGGATTGTGGAAGTAAATTAAGGGATTGGTAGAGATTTTTGGGGATTTTTTTTCCTCTGATCAAATTTTCTCTTTCATCAAAAGAAGAATTTGATGTCAAACTCTTTGTGTTTTCATTTTCTGACGTGAACTCCTTTCTTTACTTTTCTTTTTGGCAATCAGTGGAAATTCCCTATTATTCTTCGTGCTGATCTCGTGCTTTTGGTGCTTGCCATGGGGTTTAGGTAAGAGAATCTTTCTCGTTTCAATTTTTGGAAACTGTTGGATATACCTTCTATTGTAATGTGATTTCGGCTTGGTTAGGGATTTGACTTTCGCAATATTCTGGTGTAGGTAAAGGTGATGGAGAAGAAAACTCGGTTTGACGGTCTAACCGTGTTGTTATCTGTGCTAGTCGACGGTAAGTTACTTGCGTTGTTTCGGGTTTTTGTAGTGACTCATAAATTGGTTACTTGGTGACCAATGGATTTCTATTTCTTAGGTTTTAGAGGGCTCGTGGTTCTTGTAGCGTCTTAAACGAACTAGGTGTGTACTTGAAACACAGAAAAATGATTTTCGACAAAAGCCAAAATTGCAATATGTGGACGCTACACGGGCGTATGGTCCCCCGTGTGGTAGGTCGTGTGCGACAACACGGCCGTGTGGTCGACGAAACATGGTCGTGCACAGCACACGACTGTGTGGCGGCTAAAATGTGGCAGTGTGGGCCACACGAGCGTGTGGGCCCATACTGGTGTTTCACACGGGCGTGTGGATTTTTGGGCCAGGCCGTGTGGGCCACACGGGCTAAGGCCAATCTGGACGTGTGGGCCCATTTATCTAAAATTTTCCCTAAGGTTGCACGGGTCGTTCTAAACCACTGTGGGCCTAATATAGGGTCGGTAAGGGTTAACTAAACCCTAAACAGTATGATCTGATTGATTTATATCTTATACTGAGCAAGAAAGTACTGTGCATGTTTGATTATTGATCAATATGACTATATGTGATATGGTTAATAGCATGTGAGCATGTTAATTTGCATAACTATTTCTGTATCTGTTACTATTATTTGGGTGGGATATTATATATTTGAGGAGTGTTCAAAAGGCGCTTTTGCCTCTTATCCGCAAAAGATGGTTGCGCTTATATCTCATTGTGTGTGCCGCATCGATACTATATCGTGTGTAGGGCTAGGTGGGTGTTTTTTTAACCCCACATTGTGTGTAGGGATGGTCGGAGATGGTGTGTAGAGGATGGGGGTAGGATTTTTGATTTCTTATTTTGATCTACACATCTGTATCTGTATCTGAGATGGGCTTAGACCCAAATCTGTATCTGTATCTGAAATGGGCGTGGGACCTAACTTGTATCTGTATGTTTGCATGTCTAATTCTGTTGGGTTACACATTGAGTTTACGGAAACTCACCCCTTTTCTGTTTGTTCAGTACAGGTAATCCACAGAGTTAGGCGGATCGGTACTACGGAGCCCCTCGGTGACCACCAGTTCGAACCGATTATAGTTACAATATAATTTTTTTAAAATTCTAGTTATTCTTGTATTTATATAATTTAGACTTTACGGACTTTTTTTGGGTCAAACTGCGATTTTATATTTTTACAACTGCAAAACTCAATATAACTAGGATTTTACCAAAAGTAAGGGTTTTCTAAAATCTTAAACGGTTTTCCAAAAACAACGATTTATTTAAAGCTTCCACTACAAATAAGTTTTACCTCTAAGTGATTAAATGAATGAGAGCTTTTGAAATTGATAATAGCGATAAGGGCTAATGAACTGGTATGCTTTTAACTTAACGACAACAGTTTCCAACCCCATTTCATGTAACAATTCCGAATTGGGCCATATCGTCTAGGCCAGGTTTGGGGTGTTACATTTAGTAGTATTAGAGCCAGGTTGCAAAACTCTTAGGTTCCAAATATTGGCTTTAAAGAATTGGTTTTCAAATTATATTAAACACTTTGATTAAGTACGTGGTACACCGAGTCCCCAGCGCCGATTCTGTAACTTTCCTGAAACTTAGATAGTTTATTCTGAAATATTGTAGATAGCATACTCTGAAAACAATATATTTAGTACTCTTTGAAACTGTAGTGAAACGAATAGAGACTGAAACTTTTGGAAACATTACTGAACCTCTGGTATCTATTACAAAAAATATTTGTTAATAAATATTGAACTGATACATAAAACTCTTAATGTAGATAAACTCGAATTACAGGATGAGTGCACGAGGTATCCGTAGCCTTGGTAATCGAGGCCGAAATAGAGGTCGTAGGGGGGCTCGAGCTGAGTCTTCGTCTCTGGGCAGCATGTCAAATCTGGGCACTAGTGAGACACCTGCGTCACCTGCTACAGAGACAGGGTCTCAAAGTCATTCGGCTGGGGACGATGCACTATCGCAAGCTATGCTGAGGATATTAGAAAAGGTCGCTAGGCCCAATACTGGATCTGGGGCCGAGGGTCGAAAACTGAACGACTCTAGTCTAATAAAGCTGGGTTATTCAAGGGTGTCATAGAAGTTGCCCCTAACTTGGCTGAATATTGGTTGGAGGCCACTAAGAGAATTATGGAGGATCTGGACTGTACCCCTAAGCCGAAATTAAAGGGTGCAATTTCCTTGCTTCGCTACATAGCATACCAGTGGTAGTTAACGGTTAAAGAGGGCACTCAGCCTGACCGCCTGACTTAGGAATTCTTTAAGACCGCATTTCAGAGCAAGTATATGCAAGCTAGCTACATAGATGCTCACCGGCATGAGCTTCTGAATCTCACATAAGTTGATCGATCTATAGCCGAGTATGAGGCTGAATTCTTGAGGTTGAGCCGTTACGCTCGAGGCGTGGTGGTGTCTGAGTATGAGAAATGTGTCCAGTTTGAGGACAACTTAAGGAATAGTTTGAGGGTACTGATAGCTTCGTAGAAGGAGCGCAAGTTTTCTGTTTTGGTCGAGAAGGTGAAGATCGCCAAAGATGTTAAGTGCGCGAAGCACCAAAATAGAGATAGGAAGAAAGGTAAGAGCAAGAGGGATTCGGAGCCCTTGAGTTCTGTGTAGAGGCCTAAGAAAAAGGCCAAATCTGATGGGCCAATTAGAGTGGGGGCTCCTGTTACTTCAGCTGGGTTGCAGCCTTGTGGTGATTGTGGTAGGCGCCATCCGAGCAAGTGTTGGAGGAGGATTGGGGCCTGTTTGAGATATGAATTTTTAGAGCACCGTATTAGAGAATGTCCATAGTGGACAGATCAGATGCAACCACTGGGTTTTGTACAGTTGCAAAGGGTAGTTTAGCAGCCACCTAGGGACGTGGTTAGGCTAGGGGTAGTAATAGTATAGGCCGAGGGCAAAGAGCACCGGGTAGAGGTGCTGGTCAGGCAGAGGCGAGACGGCCTGTACTGGTTTATGCTGCACGACGCCGAGAGGATAGAGATGCTCCTGGCATCATCACCAGTACGTTCTTTATTTTTGATGTACCATTCATCGCTTTGATAGATATAGGGTCCACTTATTCGTATATAGCCAGTTCTGTTTCTAAAAACCTGGGGATTTTCGTTGAGAGCACTTCGAGTGAGGTTACTATACTGAGTCCGTTGGGGCAATATATTTGGGTTAGTAAACTATATAGAGATGTTCCATTAGTGGTGCAAGGGACTGTTTTCCTGGCTAATTTGATAGAGCTTTCGTTTGGGGAGTTCGATTTAATCTTGGGTATAGACTGATTGGTCGAACACCGAGTCAATCTGAATTGTATGACTATGAGGTTTGTTCTAAAGACTATGGATGATGAGGATGTGGTAATAATCGGTGAGCATCGAGATTATCTGTCCAATGTGATCTCCACTCTTGTGATTGAGAAACTGGTTCGAAAAGGGTGTGAGGCGTACTTGGCTTACGTAAGTGTTTCTAATTCTTGGAACTTTTCTGTTGGGAATATCATAACAGTAAAAGATTTTCTGGATGTCTTTCCTGAGGAGTTATCGAGTTTACCTCTTAATCGGGAAGTGGAGTTTGGGAGTGAGCTTCTTTTGAGTACAACTCTGGTGTCTATCGCTCCCTACCGTATGCCACCGAAAGAGCTTACTAAGCTTAAGGCTCAACTGCAAGAGCTTCTGGACCATGGTTCCATCCGTCTTAGTGTGTCTCCATCGGGAGCACCAATTCTGTTCGTTACGAAAAAGGTTGGGACCACGAGAATGTGCATTGATTATCGGCAGTTGAACAAGTTGACTGTGAAAAATAAGTATCCGCTTCTGCTTTCGATGATCGATGATTTGTCTGATCAATTTCGAAGGGCTTCCGTGTTTTCGAAGATTGATCTTTGTTCTAGGTATCATCAGTTGAGGATTAAGGAAGCTGATGTTCAAAATACTGTATTTAGAACTCGGTATGGACATTACGAGTTCCTAGTTATACCCTTTGGTTTGACAAATGCTCCAGCTGCATTTATGGATCTGATGAACCGAGTGTTTCAGCCTTATCTGGATCGATTTGTTGTAGCCTTCATCGACGATATTCTTATTTACTCTGAGACTGAGGATGAGCATGATGAGTATCGTAGATTAATGCTTCAGATTTTGCTTGAGAAGCAGCTTTACACTAAGTTAAGCAAGTCTGAGTTCTAGTTGCGTGAAGTAACTTTTCTAGGCCACGTGGTTTCTACTAAGGGGATTCGTGTTGATCCTTAAAAGATTAAGGCTGTGCTGGATTGGAAACAACCTAAGAACGTATCTGAGATCTGTAGCTTTCTAGGTTTGGCGGGATATTATCGGTGGTTTGTCGAGGGATTCTCTTTGATTGCAGATCATCTTACTAAGCTTTTGCGTAAGGGTGTCCCTTTTCTCTGGATTAATTCACAGTAAAAGAGCTTTGAGAAGCTCAAGTCTGTTCTGACTCAGGCTCCTGTTCTGATACAGCCTGAATCTAGTAAGGAGTTTGTAGTCTATAGTGATACTTCGCACGTTGGGTTGGGTTGCATTCTGATACAGGATGGTAAGGTTGTGGCTTATGCGGCCCGTCAGCTTAAGACACACGAAGGGAACTATCCAACGCATGATCTTGAGTTGGCTGCAGTGGTCTTTGCATTAAAAATCTGGAGGCATTATCTGTATGGTGAGAGGTGTATCATCTACACCGATCACAAGAGCCTCAAATATCTCTTTACTCAAAAGGAGTTGAACCTTAGGCAACGACGATGGATTGAACTGCTTAAAGATTATGACTGCACCATTGAGTATCATCCTAGTAAGGACAATGTGGTGGTTGATACTCTCAGTCGTAGAGTGGTGACCGATCTGAGGGCGATGTTTGCTCGCCTTAGTCTGTTTGACGATGGGAGTCTGTTAGTCAAGTTGCAGGTTAAGCCGACTTGGATTAATCAGATTCGAGATAAACAGTTAGGGGATGAGTCTTTGGGCTTGCAGTTTTGACAGATTGAGAGTGGTGCTACTTCTGATTTTTAGTTAAATAGTAATGGTTGTGTTATGTTTTCGAGGACGAATCTGTGTACCAAATGATTCTGATTTGAGGTAGTCAATTCTGAGGGAAGTGCATAGTAACCCTTATGTTATGCATCCCGGCGATAATAAGATGTCTCGAGGTCTCCGTGAACTATACTAGTGGCTAGGATTGAAGCGCGAGGTTACGGATTTTTTGGCTCGATGTCTAACATGTCAGCAAGTTAAGGCTGAGCATCAGTTTCCTTCGGGTTTGTTGCAGCCAGTTAAAATTCCCTTATGGAAATAGGAACGAGTGATGATGGGCTTCGTTAGTAGGTTGCCCTTAACACCCACTAAGAAGGATTCTATCTAGGTCATCATGGATCGATTGACCAAGTCTGCTCACTTCATTCCAGTTCGGACGGGCTTTCATCTGTAGAAGTTAGCGAAGCTGTACATCTCCGAGATAGTTAGACTGCATGGGGTTCAGTGTCGATTATTTCTAATAGATATCCTCATTTTACATCTCAGTTCTAGAAGAAGTTACATGAAGCTCTAGGGTTGAGATTGGACTTTAGTACTGCGTTCCATTCTCAGGCTGATGGTCAATCTGAAAGGGTGATTCAGATACTGGAGGATATTCTTAGGAGTTGTGTGATCGATTTCTGAGGTAGTTGGGAGGATTCTCTGCCGCTAGCCGAGTTCGCTTACAATAATAATTTCCAGTCTAGCATCCAAATGGACCATCCGAGGCTCTGTATGGTCGTAAGAGTCGTACTCCACTATGTTAGACTGAGTTGGGTGAACGTCGAATTTTGGGTCCTGAGTTGGTTTCAGAGACAGAGGATAAGGTTCGACTGATTTGAGATCGTCTGAAAGCGGCTTTTGATAGGTAAAAATCATATGCGAATCTGAAGAAACGTGAGATTGAGTACTCTATGGGAGATTTTGTATTTCTTAAGGTCTCTCCATGGAAAAAAGTTCAGAGGTACGGTCGTAAGGGCAAATTAAGCCCTAGGTTTATTAGACCATATCGAATTTTGAAGCGAGTAGGGCCGGTTGCTTATCAGTTGGAGCTACCTCCAGAGTTGGACCATATTCACGATGTGTTTTACGTTTCAATGCTGAGGCGGTATCAGTCTAACCTATCTCACGTTGTCTCTGTTGAGGAGATCGAGGTTAGACCAGATTTAACTTTCAATGAGGAGCCGATTTAGATTCTAGGTCGTGATGTTAAGGTTGGAGGAAGCCCATTCCGTTGGTAAAGGTTCTGTTGTGGAATCATGGCACCGAGGAAGCCACGTGGGAACTGGAGGATTCGATCCGGCAGCAGTATCCTCATCTGTTCTAAATAGGTAAATTTTGAGGTCAAAATTTTTTTAGGGGGTGTATCGATTACACATAACCCGCTAGAGGTTCATCATATACTGAATTCATCTCAAATTGTTAGATAACACTATTGAGTCTCATACACATAGTGTCACATTAACATCATACTCTAATAGGGTCTTACTTATATTAACATATCGATGTCATGTCCCTGACATGGTCTTATACGAATTCTTACACCGAGGCCATATTCTAATATGGTCTTACGCGAGACTATAACTATCAACATATCATGCTATATACATTTCCCATACTCCCAAATTCAATTCTCCTGACATCTCATTAAAAGATATTTCATACATTCATAGAGTAAATATACATTCCATACAACATAGGGATACTAAATTAACTCATACGTAATTGCCACATTCACACATGAACTTACCTCGATGTCGAAAGGGCCAAAAGGAACTTTTTGCCCACATTTCTCTTTTCATCCATTCTAGGTTCAAAACTTGTTTTCTTTGATCTAGAACAATGGAATTTACTGATTTAATCACTTATAAATCATAATACACCATAATCTACACTTTAGGAAAAAATGACTATTTTGCCCTTACACTTTGGCAAAATTATAATTTTGCCCCTAGGCTCGTAAATAAATTTTCATCACATTTTCTTGTTAAAAAAGCCTAGCTGAACATTTAATCCTCTTACAACTATCCACAATTCCAACTATTTCATGCCTTAATGAACAAATTATAACTTTTGCATTTTAGTCTTACTTAGGTGCTTTCATGACAACACCTTTCACAAAAGTTGTTGCTCACCATCCTATCATCCATTTCCTTCCATAAAAACTCAGCAACCAGCATAAACTCTCTCATGGCAAGTCCCTAAACTTTCAACCATGTTGGAAAATAGTCCCCCCATTAGCTATCTTAAGCTTTGGGGACTCCAAAAATACAATTTTTATCAAGAAAGATCATCAAAATCACTTACTTGTGAGGAGAAATGCTTGCTGAAATTTTGAGCTTCAAAAAACCCTATTCTTGTTGGTATTTTCGGTGGAAGAAAAGAAGAAATAAAAAGATGATAACTTTTTGCTTATTTCATCTTATTTTATTTCTTTTTAATTACCTAACATCACAACATTTAATGCCCTTGTCCCCTTTGTCTTCCTTTGACCGGTCAAGCTAATTCCCATGGCCTAATTGCACATTTGGGACCTCCAATTTATAAACCATAGCTATTTGGCGCCTCTAGCAAATAAAATAAAACTTTTGCACTTTATGCGATTTAGTCCTTTTTCACAATTTAACTAGAAATCGCTAAAATTAAGGCACCAAAATTTTCATGCATCATTATAAACATGTTATAACACATAAAATAACATGAAAATAATTTTCTCTAACCTCGAATTAGTGATTCCGAGATCACTGTTCCGACTAGCCCCTAAATCGGGCTGTTACACAATATTTGGATCCGTAGGCATTGTATGTGATCGGAAAGGTAGAAGTTTTAGTACTATAGATATATGGATAAGCTTAGGAGGTATTTTAAGTAAGATATGTTACAAATAAACCCTATGTTAAGGCACTTTGATTTGTTATATGTTTCTGATGATATGATATGCTATGATTTGCATAAGTTATATGACGTGTTACGCTTTGTATAATATATGTTTATGTATGCATGTCATACAACATATGTGGTACGTATGTATGTTAACGTGATTTTGCATATGCATTGGGGTGGGTTATGATATGATGGAAGAAGTGTTATATGACAGTTTTACTGTAATTATGGCAACTAGACCGCACATTTATATATGTCAGCTCAACTGCAATTATATGAGTGGCACACCGCCACATATTGATGTGATTGGATGGATGAACTCTTGTAGTCATATTTGGTGTGATTGTGTAACACCCCAACCTGTCTCCGTCGCTGGAGCAAGGTTACGGAGCATTACCGATAATTACAGAACATTTTCAGATAATTCGAGTAAATTACTGTTCATAGCAAAACTATCCACTTGAGTCATAGCTACTGAATTATTTATATCTTGAGCTAAAGAATTCTAAATTAAGATCTGCTTGATTTTTCAAAAACTAGACTCAAATATATTTCTACCATAAAATTTTTAGAATTTATGGTTTAGCCAATAAGTACAGTAAAATCTTCAAATTTACCCTTGTTATACTGTTTAACAGCTTTAACCTTTCTTTGCTAAAAATTACTTATCTCTTAGTAGGGGGTTTGGACGATGCTTCAATTTGCTTTTATTGAAAATAGACTCATTAAGAATTTAATAATATAAATTTGAACCCCTAATTAGTTTTTAAAATTTTTTGATGATTTTCCAAAGTCAAAATAGGGCAACCCGAAATCAGTCTAACATTGTCTCAAAAAATTTATTATATCTCATAATTTATAACTCTATTGCTTACGCCGTTTCTTCTATGAAAAGCTAGACTCAAAAAATTTTAATTTCATATTTTATTCAACCTCAAATTCGATTTCCACAATTTTTGGTAAATTTTCAAAGTTAGACAATGCTAACACATACATAATCACCATATCACAATTTCAAAAATATACCAAACCAATCATCACTAGCCATTCCAATGGCTACGTTCCAAACCACAATTTACGAGAAAAAATTTAGTCAAATTAGCCTATACATGCCAATATAACCATAATTATTTTACCTTATATACTGAAATGAATTGTTGGATAGTGTGAGTGATCTCCGCCAAGCTTCCAATCCAACGAGCTTCCGATTTACTATAGAACAAGGGAAAATAAAACGGAGTAAGAATATAATGCTTAGTAAATCTGTATAACTTGGTAATTAACTTACCAACCGTTCCTATTCAAGTTAACATACAAGGTACAACTAAACCATTTGGTCATAAGCCCTTACACATATTCTTATTACCCATATTAATCACATAATTCGTATAGACATCCAGAAACACATATATATATCCAACAATATTCAGATTCTCATCGTATAGACATCCAGAAACACATATATATCCAACAATATTCAGATTCTAATACACATATATTCACATAACATATATACAAATTATCTCTATGTATTTCAGATATATTTCATATTAATTTATCTCGAGTTCCAGTGTATTTCATGTCAAGTCTTTATTCGAAAAAAATCAATTACAGTATTGATAATCACTCGGATAGTACAAATCTATTCTCAAAAATGAACGTATTCATCAAACCATTTCATGTTCATGTATAAACATCTCATACTTCCATATTTTATTTCATATAACATCATTTTATATTTATCAGATAGATACATGTAAAAATCCCTTTTCTTTTCGTATCAGTATTTTACCCATTGAATTATTGAAAACATCGATGGATACACAGGTAGTACACTTGAAATGTACAATTCCATAGTCCGTCAATTCATATCCAGCTGTACCTTTTAGGTATACTCTCGAGCCACATATCATACAGCAGAATTACCAATCCAGGCTAAATTCTGACTGTAACATATACTCTAAGGGCTTTGTCGGATTACCAGTCCAGGCTAAATCCTTTATATGACAAAGAACTCTCTATAGAGTCCGATATGGATTACCAGTCCAGGCTAAATCCTAATTGAAACATATGCTCGAGAGGCTCATTTTGGATTACCCGTCCGGGCTAAATCCATTCTGCAACACGTGCAGTTTTATCAGGAAAATCACATTTATCCATCGACTTCCATTTATTCAAACGAGATTTAACATTTATCATAAAATTGTCAGGTATATGTTCAATCTCATAAATTTATGCATTTATGTAATTCACATTTTCACATTCAACTCAAGCACAAAAATAATATTTTTATCATTTATCATTTTATGGGTATTATCATTTATTTCAAACGTTATCATTTATCGAGCTTTATCAGATATGTAATCATTTCACATATATATTTACACAATCACATACACAATTCAATTCAAGTATAAAAACATGCATAGCTAAGTTATACGAACTTACCTTGATAAATGTTCGTATACATAAAGTCTATTAATTCGACATTTTCTCATTTCTTTGTTCTAACTCCTTATTCGATCTACCCAGATCTATATGAGTAAATTTAACATCAATTTAATGTAATTCATACTCATTTTATTCCAATTTACATCTTAGGAAAAATTACCATTTTGCCCTTAAACTTTTAATAAATAACGATTTCGTCCCTAGTCTCGGAAAATGAAATTCATGCAATTTATTCCTTGCTCCAAACCTAAACATTTTCATATATATATATATATATATATATATATATATATCAATATCAGCCCTTGAACTCCATGAAATTTTATAATTTTCCATAAATTCAATAACTTTACAATTTAATCCCTAAATCATGATTTCACTCAAAATTCTTTAATAAAATACCTTTACATATCCATTAACTTCTCAATTTCATCATCAAATAACTAAAATCATATGAAATTATCAATGGTATCTTCCAAAACTTCCAACAAAATCAAAAACTAATGAAATAACAAATTGGACCTAATTGTAAAAGTCCAAAAACATAAAAATTTCAAGAAAAAATCAAGAATTGAGCTTACTTGAAGTTAAAATATGAAAGACCAGCTAAAACCCTCTTCAATGGTTGTTTTTGACAGAAAATTGATAAAGAAAATATCTAGAAACTATTAAAATAACATTTGGCCATATAAACTTTATTTTAATTCCAATTTTGTCCCTAATCAAATAAATATGTTTGATTTTTTTTCATGTTTTGCCGCCTCAGCCATTTAAGATGGTCTATTTTCTCTTTTACTCCTTCTTTACTTACTATTAAGCTATTTAATCACTTTAGCAAGTTTTGCACATTTTTCAATTTTGTTCTTTTTAATTAATTGACTACCGAAATGTTAAAATTTTCTGACGAAACTTTAATACTACCATATTGACACTCCCTAAATATTTATAATAATATTTATGGCTCGGTTTATAACATCGAGGTCTCGATATCTCTTTTTCTCAATTAATTGACGTATTAATTTTTTATAAACACAAATTTACTAATTCAAAAATCTTTTAAAAATCACATTTAACTCATAAATATTAAATAATAAAATTTACGAGCTCATTTTCCGGATTTAGTGGCCTCGAACCACAATTTTCGACATCACTGAAATTCGGGTTATTACAGATTGGCTGGTTGGAGATGGTGTGTAGTGGATGGGGGTAGGACATTATTTGATATAATATGATCCGATATGGTATGATGTGATATGACATGATTCGGTACGTTATGATATGATATGATATGATATGATATGATATGTTCTGATATGAAATATTAAAGATAAGCTCTAATTTGAATTTTGATATGATTTGACATATTTTGATATATGATGAGCTTTGTTATGATTTATGATATTCTTTGATATATAGTATGATATGAAATTACGAGTTGTTTATTGCGTATGCAAAACCCTTAGTAAAATTCTTTTTGTAGGCCGGGCTATACACTGAGGTTTTAGCTCACTCGATTGTTTGATATGTTTCAGGTGAACTTCTGACTTAGGACCGGATGGCGTGCGGGAGCTCGAATTGGTCTTTCAAATAATATGGTTTGATTTATGTTAATTAAGATTTTCGGACATTTGGTTTTGGACTATGTTTTTTAATTTGGTTTTGTTTTTGGGTTTTGATCGGTTCGTCAGTTTTTGGAAGTTTTAACGTAAACTGCAAAATCATACAAGCTAACAAATTAGAATTCAGTTTTCAAAACTAAAACAAGCTAAGGATTTTCCACTACAAATTTAAAATGGGTTTTATGAAAATTTGTAACGAATGTTTTAAAATATGCCCAATTGGCAAACTGTACGTTTTCACTTATCAAGACCACATTTTCCAAATTATCAACTCTAGAACTTCCATTGCAAAATTTTATTCAAAATTACAAGTTTTATATAACTTTGATTTTCGATTTCATATCGAGTCACGTTTTGGAAAGTAAAGATTTCAACGTATTATTGTAACTCTCTAGATCCGGCTATAACGTCTAGGACGGATTTGAGGTGTTACACTCTCTTATTTACCTTGCAATCTAAAATCATCTCATCCCCCACCATCTTTCCACTATTATTTTTTGTTTTAACTTTCCACATTTTCTCTTTGATGGTTCCCTCCAATCATCACCTATGCCACCTTCTTTGCTAACATTTCTTACAATATCTTCACATTTATGCTCATTCAACACGATTTGCAAAATCACAATAAAAAACGAAGACGCAAAATTCACACAATAAAAATTTTTAAAAGGAAAAAAAAAAGAAGAAGAAGAAGAGGAACCTTTCATTGCATTGCTCACGGATTAACACTTTTTTTATAGTTTTCGAGTATTTTATATATTTTTATAATTTTTAATAATTTTTGAATTTTTATGTATTTTTTAAATTTTTATTTTATATTTTCTCAGTTTTTAGAATCATGACTAAATTGATATAATGTGTAAATATTAAGGGTTAAATTTGATTTTTTTTCCCTTCAAAATCATGATTAAATTAATAAAATGGGTAAACATTGAGGGCTAATTTTGTTATTGTACCAGGCCAGGTCAGCATTCCGTTTGGTGATCAAACTCATTTTAATAGAATCAAACCCATTTTAATAGTAGAGTGACTAAAATTGACAACTTATCTAATAAGAGTGATTAAAATAACAATTTTTTGACCAAAATAGGAACGCGAATAAACTTAAGTGACTATATGGATAGTTTACCCTCTCTCTCTTTTTTCTTTTTTATCATTTTGGTGCTTAAACTATCTCTACATTATACATTTTAATCCAAAAGTTAATGCATTAAGAAATGTCCTGCTAATAAAAATGTGTCACATATGTACTTTTTGTCCATATCATCGATAATGTGGTCTTTGACCTTTGACTAACTGTTGATCATTGATTGACCGTTGATGATTGACTTTTGACTGGACTTTTATTTTGAAAATTATAAAGGTTTTAAATTATATATATTTAAATTTGTTTGAATTTTTTAAAATATATATTTTAAAAATTTTAGATTTTCTGGATTTATATTCATTCTGTTGTAAAAAAAACTATATTTTTTAAATTTTCAAAATAACTAGTTTACTTATAATTTATTACAATTAATATACTTTTTTAAAGAATTAAAATTTTCATGCACCCAAAAACGCACTTTCACTCTATTGAACCTAATACCTTTTCAGGCATTCAAACTCTCTATAGTGTTGGGAGACAATATCTACTCATTGTGAAGTTCCCTAGCTCCTGACAAACAACAGTTAGAAACCTTTTCTTGATAAAATTGGTCTTCCCTCAAGAAAAAAAAAGTGCATTTTGCTGGTGTAATTGTCCATAAATGCTTTATATGCCATAAGATACAATTCAAACCCACAAATGCAAATGTTAAGATTTTCTTAATAGGTAATCGTGAGGCACATACAATCCGTCCCTTCATACATCCAACCAGGTATTTTCACTCAATAAAATCTGTTGCCTCTTTAGGAATTCTCTTTAAACATTTGAATTTTGAATACACCGCAAAATAGGGAAACAAATCTCTCATCAGCAACAACACTTCAATTTTTTTCCAAAAGAATAAAATATATATAAAAGATAAAAGATATTTAACCTTAAACGTCTTATATGCAAAACATGTCGACATAATTTCCGTATGTGCGATAAAATTGCAGTGTACCATAATTTCCATATGTCGACATAATTTGTAATCATGATTAATGCAGTTACCACAATTTGTGTTTACATATGTATATACGCATATCCATTCCCATCAAGGAAGGCATTGCGAATTTCCTCCTCAGAAATTTGAAAGCAGCTTCTTTGCTTTCTTCTTTTTAGATTCACTGGCTGGGTTAAACATCAAATACATTTTTTCTTATTTGTTTCGGTTTTTCATTTTGCAATTTTATTTTATTTTATTTGTTCTATAGCGTCATAAACATTTTAAAAGTATTTTATATATTTAAATTGTTGTACATTAATATATTGTATTATCTAAATTTTAAAAATATTTATGTACTTATATCATCTTTATATGGGAAGGGATAGTGTAAAAATTAAAATATTTTTATACACTTTTATAACTTTTAATATTTTAATATTTTAATATTTTATATATAAATTATGAATTTAAAATTTATTATGTATTTGTATGGTTCTGTTATATTTTAATTAATTATTCTTTTTAAACCTAAAAACTAATCATTGGATATTAAGCCAGGCAGTGAATCAAAAGTGAAGCAAGAAACGAATAAATTATTGGCAGCGGCTTTTTGTTTTTTAATTTAAAAGATTAAAAGGCGAATTTGCTAATTCAGACAGCTATATTTTTATTATGGTTGATACAGCAAGTTGCAACTTAGATTAGCAATTGAGCTGCTTAGATTTGTTAATTTTTATTGCCATCTTTTGATTATTTTTGTTTAATTATTTAAAGGATTTTGTGTGGTGAACATTGTAGTATAATTGGAGAAGATATTTCATCAAGAAAAAATTTGAAGTGATTTAGGCTTCCTTTAGATGCCCGTTTGATCTCATTTCAGTGCGTTCGGAGTACTTTTTAGCTGTACTACACCTTACCAATCCCTTTGGATTGTAAAGAGTAGAACGATTGAAGCATTACTCAACACACTAGATCAGTTTCCCCTATAGAGCTTTATGCTCCAGTCAAATGTTCCAACATCCCATTGGTGGTCATTTTTCTTTTTACACTCTTATTCTTATTTTTTCTCCATTTTACTTTCTTTCTTTTTTTTTTTTTGTCTCTTTCTTCATTTTACCTTCTACTTCAATAATTTTGTATTTTCAATTGCAAGATAATTTTATTAATTTAAAATAATAAATTTTGTGTTAAAAGAAGACTTAAATTGAATTGTAACTTTTTTTAAAGGATTAAAAGAACGATTTAATCATTTGAACCTAAGGGGCATGGCCCTACCTTACCTAGAAGTCACCCCTGTCAATGATAGATGAAGCAAAAGGTACCTAAATTGACATTTTAAACACTTCAATTTTGTAGGGACAAAACATGTTGGTTGTATTACTGTACATCTCTCTACCAATTCCTGTATTATTCTCTCATTTTGTAATCGCGAGGGGAGCTTGTGATGTTGGGCAGCGGTCTTAAGGTCGATCGCTGGCCTTCTGATTCTTCCTGCTCCTTTTCTCTGCTCCATTATGCCGGCTGTCAACCTCAGGGTCGGTGTCGATCACCCTTTTCCTGCACCCTCCTCCACTTTCTTTTCTCAACCCTTCCTCTTTCCCCCTCCTCCTTTTTTCTCCTTTCCCCTTCCTTGTTGCCTCTCGTGGTTGCTTTCGGTGTGGTCTTTTAATGGGTTGCCGTTGCTGACCTCGCCGGAAACAGCTCTCTCGCTTTCTCCCCCTTCACTTTTTTCTTTTTCCTTCTCCTTCCTTACCTCCACTCCTACCTCCTCCTCTCACCGAATATCCTGTGTTTTTCCAGCAAGTTTGTTCAGAGTAATATATCTAGCCTAGGGTCTCCCGTGGCTCCTCCCTTAAAGGAGTTCTCTCGAGTCGGTTTGTACTCGCTTCTTCCTTGACGCAAGCTTTCAAGCCTTGTATGTGAAGGATTTTCTCGGGCATCCTTGGATTGCTTGTTTTGCTAGAGCTAAGAGTATAAATGAGACACAGGCCGAATCTTGGGATGGTCATTTTCGCCTTTTAAATTTTTAAAATTTTAAGATAGTTACATTTTAAAATAATAAAATTTTTATTTAACCCTTTAAAAATTATCTTAAAAATTATAATTTAATTTTAGCCCCTTTACAAAAAATTTTAACTTCACCCTTGTTGATGCTCAAGTTATTCTTTTTAGTATATAATATTAATCTAAGTTTAATTATTGAGTTGAAGTCAAGCTTAATATAAAATTTAGTAAATGAACTTAATTAAACTCGAATTCGAGCTTGAGTATAAAAATTGATAAATGAATTTAATTGAACTCGAGCTCGAATAGCTTGATTATATCTCGAGTCAATCTCAAACTTCAAAATAGATGTTTAATCGAACTTCAGTCGAGTATCGAACTTCAAATTTCAAGTCGAACTTGACAATATTTAAGCTTGATTTGACTCGATTACACCCCTAACTAAAGCTGCTCGCATTCATTGGATTAGGTTAGCTTGAAGCATGTCCATTGCAACGAAGGTGAGGACATGACGAGGGTTCTATGCATAATGGCGACTTCTCTATTCTAATGGTTGAATACTGACATATAGATGAAGGTTTTCGTCTTTGCTTCCTTTTGTTAGGCAATTGTGGTTTGATTTAAGCGGAGTATGCTCCTTTTTCAGAATCCAATTGCAGACTTTTGAATCTTGTCTTTTTTTTTTTTTTTTTTTTGATCTTGTAATCACTGTGCATTTGAACAATATTTGATCATTGATTGCTTATTATCCTTTTTTTTAAAATGGATTATCTCATGTTGATTAAAAAAATTACATTCTAAAAGTTTACATTTTACATTAATAATTTGATTGAAATACAAAATTACTTATCACCATGTGGATTATAAAACCGATCATATTAGTTCAACTTTTTTAATCACTATATTGTGTTACCGTCTCATATAAGATATTAATAAAACAAGTATCATATTAATTATTTTTTAAAATATAAGTATGAGATAGAAAAAAATAAAGAATGCAATATAAGACATTAATCATTCAAAGAACAAATACATATGTTACAACCAACGAACAACCTTTTAATGGAAAACACAAATTTTTCCACCAGCATGGATTGTTGAAAGGGCATCGAAATTATTATATATATATATAGTGGTCTGCCCCACTGAATGTCTTATTTCATAAACAAACTATAACAATGGAATCCCAAAAACCAAGTAACTAAATTAAACACCAGTGCTGGTGAGATACTGTATAACTCCGGTGGTATTATGCCTGCCAGAGGAAGGTTGAGCAGTGATGTAATACTGGCCGACGTTTTGGTTTGCGCCGAGCAAAACGTCGAGCGTCTGGCCCGGTGCTAACGTAAGAGAAGTTGAGAAAGAGCGTTGGGCATATGTCGCGTTTTGTCCGACGATCGTGAAACTGTGCTGCGCAATGGCGAACACCATTGTTTCGTTGGCAACGGCATTTATTAAACGAAGAAGGTAAAGACCCTCGTAAGCCACTTCTAGCAGATATGTTGTATCTGTTCTCAAACACAAAATTATGAATATTATTATTACAAAGATGGCTTAACAATGAAATTATATTATTCGGATTCGGGCGTGAGTATCGAGTATGTACCGTTACTGCATCCATATGTTTCTCCAAGATGGCCATTGATTGTGTAACCGTCTGCTTGGCCAGCTGCAATGGTTTCATTAGCTTCCGTTAACTCTTGTCTAAACCATTCTCCTGAAAGAATAATTTGCCATGCAATTGCCGATTCAAAAGCCTTGAATATATATAATAAACAAAAAGTTGCAACCATAAATGGAAGAATTGAGAACCATGTTACCGAATATAATGATTTGATCTGACGTAGGTGTAGGGAAAGGATACTCTTCATCGGCCGCCGGTAAAATGACAAAGGCGCCATGGACGGTAGCTTTAGCCCAAGCACTCCTTGCGTGCCACCATAAAGTTCCGATTTCATCGTCTAATTCGATCTCGTAAGTGAAGTTTTTACCAGGCTGGATCAACTCGTTTGAACCATCAACCGGATCCTCAACCCCTTGCCTATTAAATTTCCCATAAAACAAAGAATAATCCCACAAAATTAAGTCATCTCATCATCAAATCTGTTTATGTCATTTACATATTATTTGAAATATATATATATATATATGTAGTATGATAATATAAATATATGAAATGAATTTAATAGTATGTATACCAATCAAAGGAAACAGCAGATCTTCCTTGATTGTGGACATTGACATAAACAGTATCGCCTCTTCGAACCCGAATCTCAGGCCCTGGAAAACTGCCGTTCACTGTCAATATGGTTTTTGTGCTGCATAGCTTCGTAATCTCTGTTTCTTGCAACTACAATTTAAAAACAATAATCCAAAATAAATACCCAAAAATCTGATTAAACATGGACGAAAAGGGGACAAAAAAGGTTACGAAAGTTACAATAAATTCGTAATAGTGATCTTCATCGGCACCGGAAAAGAGAAGGGAATTGAGAATCAAAAGCACTGATAACAAAAGAAAGACGTGTTTTTGGGAACCCATTTTGATGTTTATCTGTTTCAGCTGTGTGTCCCCCCTGTCTTTGTAATCTTTTGATTTGGTTTTCTCTTTAATTTATAAAAGAAGCAGCCATCATGGATGCTCAAAGTCAATTTGGTAGAAAAAGGAAGTCCTTGAAACACTGTACCTATCACAAATTCAAAATCTTCAGCCCAGCCAACTTTCTAGACCTCTGATCTACAACCAATTTCATAGTCAAATTTTAACATATATGATATTAATATAGGAAAGAAATATAACTTTATTTTAATTTTGTGCATTTTAATAGTTTTCTGTAACATTATTTTAGCAATCCAAGTATACTAATTTATGTTCTCTTTCAATTTTTAATAAATTAAAAATATCCACTTGATTTTCCCTTTTCTTTTTCTAGAGGCTTTTTTTTTGTTTCTTTTCCTTTGTTTTGTTTAATGAAGATGCCGGCTTTCTTGCTGCTCGTCTTTTTCTCCAACTTCTAATCTTTTCAATTTCTTTTCTTCATTCACTCTGCTCATTCTTACTTTTCCGTTTGCAAATTTAATATGAGTATTCTTGTTACTGTTATAATAAACGTAGATAATCACGGAAGAATAATCATAAAGCAATAAGAAAAAGAAAATTAAGAACATAGATTTTACGTTGAAACATTTTTAGAAAAAAATGTTGGGCAAATGAGAAATTCACTAATATTAAAAAATAAATGATACAAGAGTAATTTCGTCTACATCTATTTAAGGGTTAAAAAATCATGTTATAATTAAAGTCAAATAGTAAAAGTATAGTTCTATATGGATTATGGCCCTCGACCTCTCGCCCCCACATATTTCATAAAAAACCATACGTTTCATTTTTATTGTATGCTATTTTTAAACTATGTTTTAAATTCTTGTTTTAAATTCATGGTTTCCCAACTATCATAATAATATATGAAATATGTACAATATTAAAATAAACAATTATATTAAATTCTGAATAAAACGAAATTGAAACTCATAAATACATCATATTAACAATACTAAATGCACTACAATTATTTATCATGGCATTGTTATCAATTGGGAGTTAGGGCCCGTTTGGATGGGCGGTGTGTTTACCTACAGTTAGTGAAAAAAATAATGGTGGTAGTGAGGTTAGATACCGTAGCTATACTGTAGCGTGAGATAAAAAGAAAGCTAAATGCACCGCACTAAAGGTAAACGCCGATCCAAAAGGGCCCTTAGTGTAAAGTTAACTTGTGATACCAACTTAACTAACAATATTATTAATATATTAGAAATCCTATCACACGTGTATGCGTGTGAAAACCACAAATTTAGAACACAAATGTATGATAATGGAGATAATAAATTATGCAAATAAAAATATATAAAATATATTAATATGAAACTTTGGTCGAACGATAATTTTAAGGTAACACCCTTGAATAGTTTAACTTATTTTAATTACTGAAAGACAAATCCATAATCTTCCTAACTGAGTTAATGATTCGATTGAGGATGAAACCTAATCAATAAAACATTTAATAAATAGTATAGATACAACCCATTAAAAAAATCTATAAAAATCATTAAAATGAAGTACTTTTAATTCTACGAGGAATGCAATACTATTAATTCTAACAGTTAGAATATTACTAAATATTAATATCACAAAACCTTCCTAAAAGAATGTCGAACCTGTCCTATCTCGAATCTTCGATTTGTCAATTCTACATTTCAAATTCGTAAGCTATATAAGAATTTGAGAAAATTCAAAAATAAAATTTAAATCTTAATTTAAAATTTGTAAAACCTTAATCTGTATTTAAGATCCATGTGATCCAATATATATAAAGATTAATTCTATTTGAATAAAAGAAACAAAGAATAATTCTATAAAAGAACGTTGAGCCATAATTATATGATTTTATTTAAAACATAAATAATAATTAAAAATACTTTTATAATTGTTGTAACAATATATCACAACAAAAAAATTTAATTGTGAGCAATTGTAAAATAATAAAAGTTATCACAATTAACAATTTTTTTATTAATGCTTATGTGATAAAGGGAGAGTCAACATCACCTCCACTAAATTTTTATATATTAATGGTCAACATAGATTTAGTCAATATTCAAAATTTTAACTTAAATAATATACGAGTAGATCCTACATAAATTAATGATGATTTATTTATTATTAATAAAGTAAAAGTAATTAAAAAATAGATGGATTATAAAGTAAGACAAGTTAGGTGCAAAAAAGACTCTTGGTTTTCACAAAATGTACGAAAGTAAAATGGGAAATGTACGAATCTTCTTCATTATGACAATTTCTTTTCTGCAATATTTAACAGAAAGGACGCCTAAGTCTTTGGCAGCCCTAAAATTTAGTTTCTTTATTTCCTAGTTTATCAAGTTGAATAAAATAACCGACTAACCCACAATTTAGATTCAATTAGACTTTTCTAGTATAAAGATTCAAAAGATAAGTTTGGACAAAAAATTAAGGTGTATTTAGAAAATGAATCAAGCCTCCTATAAGAGTTTTTGACCCAGCTCAGCACGAATATATGCATAAAAGTATCGATACACTATTTGATGTCAATATAGTTTTAAGGTTCAGAGTTGTAAAAATTAAAGAAAAATTATCCTCCTTAAGGTGTTGATACATCACAATAAGTATCGATACATTCCCTATTATATCGATACTATACGCTTTAATACAGGTCGGGTCGATCTAGACTTAAGTTTAACATTTATAATCTGGATCGGACTTAGGAAAAAATTTAAGCCCATTTTTCAAACCTATCAATCGAACTTAAAATTTTGTTAGAGCCCGGCCCGAATCCAATCCAGCCCATGTACAACTCTAAATACATTAAAATATAATATAATATATAGTATGATTTAAAAATTGAAAATTGAAAATAATGCAAATACATGATCGATGGCGGTCTTTATCATGTGTCGATGGCTTAATGCTTACTCAGAAATGTTAAGCAGTTTTCCTCCTACACGACCCATCATTTTCTCCTATTGGTGTTTAAACATCTTTAATATTTCCTGTTATATATATATTATTTAAAGTAAAATCCTATCATAAAATCTATTTAATATAATAAAGTACATATACTAAATTTGGTTTCCTCGTTTTCTTTAATTGTTTATTAAATTTATTTTTAATAAAATAAAATTATAGATATATAATTAAAATTTTAAATAAAAATAATTCAAAATAATTTATCCTTTAAAAAAAGGATAAATTGCACCAACAGTCACCCAACCTTGGGGTAATTGACAAGACAGTCACCTAGGTTTCATTTCAGTCACTCAACTTTCAAAAAGTTACAAAATAGTCACTAATTAACAGTTACCGTTAGGTGTTAACGGAATTGCTGACGTGACAAGTTAATCAGCTGATGACTTGCCACGTTGGTGAAGCAGCTCCATTTTCCTCTTCTTCTTCTTCTCCATTGCTCATTGCTCATTTTTCTCCATTGCTCCAATGAAGGGTAAAACCATGGTGTATTCCTCAACATTTATCTCCATTCCTCAACATTTCTCTAAAACAACAACTACTTCCTCGTTCATCACTGTCACTTCAAGTTTACTCTGTTTTGGCAGAAAGTTTGCGCCAGAAAGAATAAGCTTTTCAGACTGCACATTCTAAGTTACTGAAAAGAGTAAGTGAAATTGAACAGTCAGAACAGCGGGTATCTTCTGTCAGGGAGAAGCTTAGCATTGTTGTCGCAAAAGGGAAAGGTTTGGTGGTGCAGCGTGATGGTCTTACGCAGTCACTTGCAGAGACATCTGCTGAACTAGAGAGACTCTCAGACGAATTACAGGTAAAAGATGCCCAGCTTCAGGAGTTAGAAATAAAACTGAAGGCTTACTCGAAGGCAGGTGAGCGTGTGGAAGCTTTGGAATCTGAACTTTCATACATTCGCAATTTAGCTACTGCATTAAGAGAATCATTTCTTCTCAAAGACTCTGTGCTGCAGAGAATTGAAGAGATTTTAGAAGACTTAGACCTGCCTGAGCATTTCCATTCTAGAGATATCATTGAAAAGGTTGATTGGTTAGCAAGGTCCACCACTGATAATTCTTTGCCTGCCCTAGATTGGGAGCAGAAAAGTTCTGTTGGAGGCTCCTACTCTGATGCGGGTTTTGTCACTGTTGATACCTGGAAAGAAGATGCATAACCAACCTTAACTTCAGAGGATGACTGGAGAAGAAAATATGAGGATCTTGAGAGCAAGTTTTATGGGTTGGCAGAACAAAATGAAATGCTCGAACAGTCCTTGATGGAAAGAAACCACTTGGTGCAAAGATGGGAGGAACTTTTGGGCAGAATTAATATGCCTTCACAGATGCGGTCCATGGAACCCGAGAAAAAGATTGAATGGCTAGGTGGGGCACTTTCAGAGGCTAATCATGATAAAAATTCTTTGCAGAAGATGATTGATGACCTTCAAAATTATTTTGAATCAGTAGCTGCTGATTTGGAAGAGTCTGAAAAGAGAATATCAGATCTTGAGTCAGACCTTCAATCAGCCAAAACAGGGAGGTCCTTGTAGTTGTTTGCTGCCAAAACAGAGTAAACTTGAAGTGACAGTGATGAATGGGGAAGTAGTTATTGTTTTAGAGAAATGTTGAGGAATGGAGAAAAATGTTGAGGAATACACCATGGTTTTACCCTCCATTGGAGCAATGGAGAAAAATGAGCAATGAGCAATGGAGAAGAAGAAGAAGAATAAGAAGAAGAAGAGGAAAATGGAGCTGCTTCACCAACGTGGCAAGTCATCAGCTGGTTAACTTGTCATGTCAGCAATTCCATTAACACCCTAACGGTAAACTGTTAATTAGTGATTGTTTTGTAACTTTTCGAAAGTTGAGTGACTGAAATGAAACCTAGGTAACTGTTTTGTCAGTTACTCCAAAGTTGGGTGACTGTTGGTGTAATTTACCCTTAAAAAAACCCTAAATCTTAAAACTATTGTTATGGATATATCATTCAATTATACAAAATTTAAAATTTTTTTCGAATACCCCTAAAAAGTCATTAAGGAAAAAGAATATAGTAATTTTAAAAGATAAATATTGTTAATTAGTTAATTAAAAAAATCAATAGTGTTTAAAAAACTAAAATATTAGATTTTATAAAATTTAATAATTCTAAAAAATATAATATGAAAATGTTTAAAAATTTTATTAAAAAAGTTAAAATTTATAGAAAATTTTAAAAAAATACTACTAAAAAACCTTTAACAACAAAATATTATTTAATTAGTCATTTATTTTTTAAAATATTTATATGTATTTTATTTTTATAAACACTATTAAAAATAAGAAATTATATGAAAATTTAAAAATCCCTAAAACAATCAATAAAAATATATTTAAAATTTTATATGAAGTTTAAATGTTTTCAATAGTAATATATTTTAAAAATTATAATAATTTTATAAACTTGAAAAAAATTATATTTATTAATTACATACTTTATATATATATATATTTCTAACATATCATTATTTGCAACTTGCTATATTAGAGAATTGATGATTCTTTTTAGTAGTTTTTACAAGTATATTTTAAGCAGCAGTGGAGAATTATTGAATAATATTATATCACTTATTTAAGTATTTATTTATGCGGTTTGAGTTTTAAAGCTCAATTAGTATGAGCATTATTGTCAATGTAGGAATATGTGAATTCGAGTGGGTTGAAGTGTATTGGAAAAGGACTATGATCAAAACTTGTAATGAGATTGTTAAAAAAAGTATTTATTTATAGAATAAAATAATTGTATCCTCTTATATTATATTCAAATATCTATTTTACATCTATCATAATAATATAACTTTTTCTCTTTCTTTTTTTTTACATTATTCATAAAAAACTAACAAACATAGAAAATGATTTAATAATATTTAATTATTAATGGGTAAAAATTTATTTATAATTAAAGCAGAAATTGTATTTACAATATTATGAATAAACTATATACATAATCAACTCATGCATCGCACAGGATAAGAAAATTATTATTCATAATATAACAAAATATAACACTAAAATTGCAAAAAGGGACGCAGCCAACTTTTTTTCTCTTTATTTTTTTAGTTTTTAATTATTCATTAATTTTTAGTTTTAAAAATATGATATGACAAAGATTAAAATTTAATGCTTTAGTCATATTTTTATTAAAAAAAACAATTTAATTCTTTTTTGAAAGCTTAAAGGAAATAACAATTAAATTGATAGAAAATATAGACGTTGTTGAGGGCTAAATTTTAGTTTGGAGTAAATCACTAAAATTAAGTTCAAATTTCATGCTACAAAGCAAATGCACAACATGCAGTCTCGTGGGGAAACAGATAATTCAAACAAGCATAGATAAAGCTCAATCAAATGATAAAAACATATTAACCCATAATTTCAACAGGTTGAAAATCTTTCTCCATCGACGCCTTCACAGCATCCAGAACCAATTGTGTCTTCCTGCTGATTGTCGGCCACTTTTTATCCGGTTGTGCTCCGTTCTTTTTAATATTTGCAACCAAGCTGGCAAACTCTCTCACCATGCAGGCTTCCTGAGGTAGATCTACAGTGACAGTGTGCTCACTCGGAAGTTGCACCCATCCGGTTACAAGTTCGTTAAATCCAGGTTTTGCGGATGTAGTATATGAGGCCCGGTGTTCTTGGTAAGGAATGATGAAATCTGTAAGATGTAGTGTTCCCAATGTTCCTATAGCAGTGAGATTCATTGTCAAATTTGATAAGAAAGAACAATGGAAGGTTGCAATTTTGCCATCTGCCCAGAGTAGTGAAGCTCCACACTCTAGTAGTACACCTGCTTCATTTAGAACTGGATTTCGGAAGGCTGTAACAGTTTTCGGTAGCTCATAGTCAGCTGCCCACAAGATTGACCTGATGCCATACCACCCGGCATCACCGAGAGCTCCAAGAGCATCAAGATCTGGCTTCACACGAATATCATTCTTGAGAAAATCTGGATCGGCAAAAAATGTGAAGCAACTGTTTACCTGAGAAAGTCAAAGGTAAAAAATACATAGATTTAGAATGCAAGTACACCAAATCAATGTAGCATCTTATCTTAAAATCATAGAACGCATCAAAAGGCAATTAGATAACATTCTGAAGAAGCTTAAATTTATGAAGAGATGAGAGGCGCATACACCCAACACTGTGTCCTGAATCTCTCTTCAAAAACCGTCAGATATGCCATTTTACCACATATTTATGCCTTATTCAGGCATACTTTGTGGAAGTGCATCAATCTTTGGACATTAATAGCAACGATTGAAATAAAATATATCACTGCAAGTCTATCTGAAACAGGCTTTACCATGAACTAGGTTCTTTCAAAAATCTAGCTGAAGGGAACCACAAAAGTTTTGAATTCACTCCAGATAAATTTTATCATTGTATAAGTAATAGTTCATGTGAAACAGCAGCAACTAATCTCACAAATGGCGATAAACATTCATGCTCCGTTTGGTTACTAGTGTAATAACATTAGTAAAAATCTTATTTATTACATATGTATTACAATAGTTAGACATAAAATAAAGAATAGTTAATACAAATTTAAACTTGAAATCAGAAAGATGAGTAAAAACTCTTGTAAAAAATAAGACTTCTTCGAAATAAGCAAAATATTTTCCATTCTCTTCACTAAAAAGAATTCATGGGAGTGGATAACTAGTACCAATTGAATTAGTTTATTGCTAACTCATATGCTAAAACATATGTAAAAAATAATACTCCTACCAAACGTAGGATAAGAGTGCTAAAGGAGTAGGTTCAGACATTGGTAGGCTGAGTGTTTTGCAAACATCCAAATGCAAGCATACAAACAATACTTCTCTTTTTCATACACAAACGAAATGCATACAAATATATATGTGCATATATAACTATAAGGCTTCAGTGAATTTATAGGAACTTATGAAAATGCTCAGCAACTGTATCTTAAAGATTGTGCCCTTGGGCCATTATTGTAAGCTCTGCATCAGAACAAAATATTATCTCCATTCATTTACTTTATCCTTTACAAAACCCTTAGTACAAAGACAAGCAAGCTTATTTCCAGTGGCTATAAAAACTCAAAACTTCATATCACTTTGTTGGTAAAAGAAAGTTCATATCATTGGGTACAATGAACATTCACATATCTAGATCATCGGTAGTGTTTGTTTTCTTCTCCATCTACAACCAACAAGTTTTTAGATTTTCCATCCCGAAACAATCCAAACAACCCGCAACAGAAACAAACGAATCACAGTCCAACAAGGAACTAGGCTCTGATTCATTAAGTACAAGTGTTTCATGTTTTAACAATAACAAGCTCAGTTGAAGAGGAGTTCAAGAGAAGCACTAGGTTCTGGACGAACAATAATACAGGCTCTATGACATCAACTCATTCACACAAGAGGCTATATTTAATGGGCTTAATTAATTGCCTACATACATGGATGACAGAGAAATATATACTATAATCATAAAGATGACAAAAAGCACAAAGCACCGATAGACAAATATTAAACCCGAGCCCTAAAAAAAAACCCAATTTCTATGCTTCCTTTGTCTCATTAATCCCATATCTTACCAAACTCTTCTTCACATCTCTACAAAACCCATTTTAAATTGAGTAAAAAAAACAATATCTAACAGGATCATCCAAACAAAGATATACAATTCTAAAGTAAAACAAGCTCCTAATATTTAGAAAGGCAAGAACTACACCTACAGAATCGGATGTTCATAGATATTAAGAAGATGACGCCATTCCATTGCCTAACATATTAAAATGATAAGGCATATGACACCTTAAATTGAGCTTTAAACTATCTCCTATGGCCTAGCAGGAAAGTGGTGAATTACATAAACAAAAGAAAAAAAAAAAACCTTAAAATGAGCAGAAACCCAGTAATGTATTTACCGTTCTAAGCTGACCAAACTGCTCCTTGTCGTTTAAAAACTGCTTCATTTTATGGGTTCTGGGATTATGCACCCACATGGTACCGTCCATAATCTGAACCCCGTTTTGTTCACAAGCCTTTAGAATCTGATCAAACTCGGCCACGCTCAAGGCGACGGGCTTCTCCGTGAGCAGATGCTTCTTTTTCTGAGCCGTCAAAACAGCCCATTTGAGGTGGAGGCTAGTGGGTAAAGGCAAATAAACGGCGTCGATGTCGGGGTCGTCAAGAAGGGACTCGTAGGAGCCGTAGATCTTGGTGTCAGGTGGGAAGCCATTGGCCTTGGCGAAATTGGCGGCTTTGTCGAAGGAGCGGCTGGCAACGGCGGAGACAGTGGCGTTAGGAGAAAGCTGGATAGCTCGAGAAACTTTGCGGGCTATCTCGGCACACCCAATGATTCCGAATCTGATCGGAATACCAGCCATTGTTTTGCTGTCAGGAAGAGAGATGAGCAGAAGGATATTATTTGTAGCAAGTGTACCGTAACATCGATATTGTTATCCGACTTCAAATTCGAGTTTTTTCGCCAATAAATAGTGATATTTAAATACTAGAATGTTGTAAATTATCTTTTAAAAAGGAAAATATAAAATTAAATTAGAGTAATATAAATAGATATTAGTATTTGATACTAGGTGTATTTTTTTTTATTTCCCATTTATAGAAAATTATTTAGTTGTATAAAAAAATATATAAAATAAATATTTGAAATAAAAAAGTTTTTAAAATTATATGTGAAATAAAAAATATAATAATTCTTTTTATTATTTTTAATTTATGAAAGATAATATTTCCTTGAGCCGAACCCTCAAATGCTTTTCTTTTTCCTTCTGAAATATTCTTTTTCCTAGTTTAATCAAGCTTAATAAGCAACTAGTTGATGGTATGTTTTGATTGTAGAGTAGATTGTTTATAATGTGATTGTATTAAGGGTAGTGCATATGATGCAGTGGAAGCATTATGTGTGGGTGATTTAGGAATTTGCATAGAACAGGTTCATTGTGTATCCAATCCCACTGATCACAAATTTGTTTTATTAGGCCCTCTGCAAGGCGGTAGGATTTGTTTGAGTTGCATGCTCCTGGCTGAATTTAGAATTTCTTTAAGCAGCGACGAGATTTTAATTATAATTTTTCATAAAAAATTATAAATTAATTATGTATTCATCATCTTTTAAGGTATTAAATAGAATTTTTTTTTATTTTTATGAGGGTTAAAGTGTAATTTTATTATATATTAATTTATAATTTTTCTATTTATAAGAGGATTGAATTAAAATTTTTTCATTTTAAGGAGACCAAAATATAATTTCACTAAAATTAATTTATAAATTTTCTATTTATAATAGGACTAAATTGATTTTTATTTTATTTTTTGAAATTGATTTTTATTTTATTTTTTGGGAGGCCAAAATCGCTGCCTGCCCATCCTAAAATTCGCCTCTGGACATATCATTGTTTGAATTGGATTAGATCAATCGATCAAATTAAAAAATTGTAAGGTATTAATTCAAAAATTGGTATTAAATTAGTTAAATTAAATTTTTAAATATTTTTTTATAATTTTCAATAATTTATTAAATTAAACCATACAAAATCACTAATTTTCTCATTAGCTTACCCGAACCATATTAAGGCTCTAGTGGCATAATTGTATTTAAAGTTTACAAACATATATTACAAGAAGTACAATTATAATAGTAATTATGTGTTTTGAAAATTGAAATTATGGTTATTAAAATAGTTATCGTTATTAAATTATTTTAAAGAATTTTAGCTAGTGATTTGATTTTATTTTTTTATAAAAGGAATTCCACAGTAGCCGATAAACAAATTTTTTTAATAATTTCAGTGATTTAAATCAAAACTTACTATAAATATTTAGATTATATTACATGTGTGAAAAAAATTATATAATAAAATGAAAGATTTTAATTGAAATGGTAAATTTGAGATAATGAATATAATAATATCTTAGACTTTATTTTTATTATGTGCATGTATTTTTTTAAAGATATAATGACTTATTTGGTGTTTCCAACTTTTAAAAAAAAAATAGTTTTTCAATTTAATTTTTTTATCTCTTTTAGTGTTCAAACTTATATTGTTTGTCAAACCTCTTAAAAATGAATAAAAATAATTCATATTTGTTAGTTTTATAGGTGAATTGTCAAGTAGATGTCACGTCAATAATTAATTAATTTTAAATATATAAAATTTATTTAAAAAGTATAAAATATAAAAAATATATTTTTGATATTTTTAATTTTAAAATATTAATTAATTGCTAACATGACATACAAGTAGATTGCCACGTGGATGCTACATCAGTAAAGTCAATAGAACTTAATTTTTTTATTATCTATTTTAGGTAATTTAACAAACAATACAAGTTTAATAGCTAAAAAAATTAAAATAATTTTTTTCAGAAAATTGAAGGATCAAATAACTCATTATAGATTTTCTAAACTTCATATAAAAATATAAACAAACAAAAATATCTTCAAAATAATATTCCTTAAATATTAAAAATAATTTTTTGTTAATTTCACAAAAGAATAAATTATTTTAAATTAAATATAAAAACCAAATTAAATACAGTATGCAGAAAAAAAAACCATAATTTCACCTAGTAATATGGAAAAAGAAATGGAAATTTGGCGCTTCTTTTCGGCCAAAAGGAAAAAGAAAATTCTAGCGCAGAAAAGGGAGCAAAATAAAGAAGGAAAAAAAAAAAGGAAATTTCTTTTCAATAGTTTTTACAAATATATCGGGTAAATCCATAGAGCTGTACCATTAAATTTAAAGCACCCCAAAAGAATTCAAAGGCGTGATAATTACGTTTTTTTTTTATAAAAAAAGAAAAAAAAAAGAAAAGGTAAATCAAATCTAATAAATCAAAACCAAATTGTTGCCGTTAATTTTACCGCCATGGCAATGCGAAGACGAACCTTGCTCAAGGTCATTGTTCTCGGCGATAGCGGGTATGTCGTTCTCAATTTCAATTTCTATGGCTTTTTCTTTTTACAACTAAAACGATGAATTTTTGGATTTTTTAAAATTTGTACGATTAATGGGTTATTATCAATTTCAGGGTGGGTAAGACGTCTTTGATGAATCAGTATCCTTTCAACAGTAATTGAATTTTAATCTTCGTATAGTCCTTTTTTTTTTTTTTGTAAATTTCCTGTTCTTTTTTTAGGGATAATTTTAGATCTTAAACTTTTTATTAAGGTCGTTAATTTTTTTGTTTATTTATTTAAATGTTGATTTTATAAGTTACGTTGTTGTCAGAATTAACTTCTTGAATTTAGATATGTTCATAAGAAGTTCAGTCAGCAATATAAAGCAACAATAGGTGCTGATTTTGTCACTAAGGAACTCCAGATTGAAGATCGCCTTGTCACTCTGCAAGTAGGGTTTTAATCTTTGAGTATTTCTATACTCTTCTTAACTTAATTTTGAAGTTTCCATGGATAGTATGTTTATGTATTTTATTTTATTTTCCTTTCTTTGCTGGCATTGCATTGGATAGATATGGGATACTGCAGGGCAGGAGCGGTTTCAGAGTCTCGGAGTTGCCTTCTATAGGGGTGCAGATTGCTGTGTGCTAGTTTATGATGTTAATGTGATGAAATCATTTGATAGCCTTGATAATTGGCATGATGAGTTTCTTAAGCAGGTTTTTCTTTTCCCCTTTCTCTATTTGTTCATTTTACTTTCCTTGATCGTTTCAGTTCTTTAGTGAATTATGTTTTGGCATGTCTTGATGAATGGCGCTTTTAACTTAAGTTGTTTTATGCCTTTATAACATTATCACGATTATGATAATGTCAATAAGAATGTGCAGTGTTTTCGATTTATTGGCTCGTACAGCTTTTATTACCCCTGCCATGATAAATCTAGCGCAGAGATTTTTTTTGGTCAAGGAATGTTGGCAAGTAATGCATACAATTACAAGTTAACTTTGCCAACCTCACTAAATATGGAATTCATCCTGCAACACTGCAAGTTCTTTATAAGCTATCAAGTAACTATTTATTTATAATTTTGATTTTCTTGTAAGGCTTCTCTCCTTCTCTTTGTCTCTTTGGCATGCATGTTCTACATTCACATCAATGCTGACAACCATCCTTTTCTACTAGATTTTTTTTATTTGAAACTCTAATGGTTTTATAGTTGATTTTGAGTTTGAATTTGTTCATTTTCTTTATGGCCTTAATTTCTCCAATATCATTATCTATATGGCCTACTTAAGTGATTTACTCTAGACTAGTGGATTGCTGGAGTTTGAGATAGTTGCTTCAGTTTAACCGTTAATATCTAGAGAGTTCAGAAAAATGTGGAACCTGAGATGTTTATTCTTATTTTCACGTTAAATTTTCTTTACATCGTTAAGCTCGTGTTGAAGCAATGGCTTGTGGATACACTCAAAGGTTGAAACCTCTCTATTAGACTTTGCCATAGACATTCTTGCCAATCTGTTACAAAGAAGGAAATTTGTTTTGAAAATTTGTTTTCTTAGAGTAAAGGGTGGCACTTATTTGAAGCGCACATGACATGAAGTAAATTTAAAAGAAACATGAGATTTTTCTTGTTAGGAGTGTATGCTTCCAAATTCTTACTTATACTGACACTGGAATTATTATTGGTTGCACAAATTCAAATACTCTATTCAACCTAGTTTTTCATATTGTGGTTCTGGACTCACAGATTCTTTTTGTTCACTTCCTTTTTTCTATAATTTTGATCTCACTCATGTTGTCATAACTGATTTTATCTTTGCCTTTTCAGTTCGCCTTCGTTTTGGTTCATTTCAGGATTATTAACTTTTACACTTTTTGAACAGGAAAGAAACACAGAATTTTTAATTGCTTACCCAATCTTTAGGTGGAAAATTGCCTCTTTTCAGTGGAGTGAGTGTTATAAACTGAAATGTTCATATTGGTTTTCTTATTGATATTGTTTGTTGCCATTCAGCTGTTGTATTGGTCATGAATCCCTGTTTTTCAAACATTTCTTTGTGCTGTCAACTAGTAAGAACAGTTTTGTAGAAGTATAGGTTTACTATAAACAGATCAGAAGAAGTATGTAGGCAATTTTGTAATAGAATCTCCAATAAATTCTGATCTTATGGGAATGTGAAATTTCTCTTCTTGATGCCTTGTTGCATCATGTTAAACCTAGAAATTGGATAAAACGTTTATTGCTGATGCTACAGTTAAGTGCTCAACTTGACCTACTTTCCTTGCAATGCACGTGATCTTTTCTAACAGCCAATTTAATTCCTGAGGTTGATTAGTCTTTTGTGTTAATTGTTTTCATCCCTCTAAAACTTTATATGAATTTCTTTGGAAGTGATTACCATCTGTTTTAAATGTTTCCAATTTCATTTCATGCCAGGCCAATCCAACAGATCCCAGGACGTTTCCGTTTATGTTGCTTGGAAACAAAATAGATATTGATGGTGGTAATAGTCGAGTGGTAAGGGTATATGGTTTTTATACGACCTAATTTTCCTTTATCCTCACACCTCAGCCTAATGGGTGGCATCTTGAGCCCATGTAGGTCTCCGAGAAGAAAGCAAAAGATTGGTGTGCTTCAAAAGGAAACATACCTTACTTTGAAACATCAGCAAAAGAAGATATCAATGTTGATGCTGCATTCCTTTCTATTGCCAAATCTGCTCTAGCAAATGAGCTGGAGCAGGACATGTAAGTTTATCTTGAAGCATATTCTTTTTTTTTTTTTTTTTCAGTGAACATTGGCATATAAATTAGTATTTTTCCAGCATGGTGTTGTTGGCCCAGAAAGGAGTATGGTTTTCTTCAGCACTGCAGATTCAGACCTTCATATCTCTAGCAATTTTACGGCATAGCTGTGATCTTTTTATACTTTTGTGACATTAAATAGTTAATAGTAGAGAAACAGAGGATATCTCCAACAGGGGCGAAGCCAGGACAATTTTTTAGGGGGGGCCGGATGAAATTTTAAATTTTTATAGTTTATATCTTTCTAATTTGTAAAGGATTAAATCGAATTCTTATAATTTTAGGGGGGCCAAAGTGCAATTTTACCTTTACTAATTTAAAATTTTTAAAAAATTTGAAGGGCCTAAATTTTACCTTTTAGGGGGGGCCGGGGCCCATACCAGCCACCCCCGGGATTCGCCACTGATCTCCAACATTCTATTGTGAATCAAACTGCATTAAGGGTGTACAAATTACGTTATCACCTAGAAATTCTGTTTGGATGCTGATTGATTTGCCTTGCCATATCAAATTCATTGTGTGTAAGTGACAATATTATGTATTTCATAATGACATGCCTCAGGTAGACCCATATTTCCTAACTTTAATGAGTTGCTCATCTGGACATGGTTCAATAATACAGTGGAAATATGTTACTATAATCCTATCTCTAAGAAGATCAATATATATATATTTTGCTTCATTAGGAAAGATGTACTAGAGTATGTAATCAAATGGTAAGGTGCTTATGGACAGAATAATGGGGGTAAGTGATTGGGGAAATAACAATAAACAAATTTGAAGGTAATAGTTTCATGAGAATCATGATGAGGTGTATTTTATTTGGTCAAGGTTAAAAATTTTGATATTGATTTAAAGAAATGTGTCTTTAATCATATAGCTGATTTCATTATTTTCCACAGTACTCATTCAATTAAATATGACTTAATTTTACAGCCATATAGATCGTATAATAATTATCAGAGTTCTTACCTACAACCTACTTCTTCTGTTATAGTTTTCTTAATTATTTGATTCTGTGTGGATGTTCATAAGCTTTCTTCTCATGATGCTGTTCTACTATGCTTAATTTGCGCTGTGGTGTTTGTTTGTTTTTTTTTTTTAGCAGTTTAGATGCTGTTGTTACTTTTATTGCTTCTTTTTGAAGTCTTTTTAGTACATATGTTATAGCTCATTGGCATATTCTTGTGTAATCGTCACAACCAATTTACTATTTATTTCTGTAGGATATAGATTTTATTTCTAAAATATTGATATCATGTCGTGAGTAACTTTTTGTTTTATTGTAACTACAGGAAAACTGTTTTCTTCTTCCACTTCACCTTAATATATTTGGTGTCTGTGTACTTAGTCTTAGCATAGATGTTTTCAAGTTTTTAAAGATTTTTGACCAGGCTATGCAGAAAATTTCTTTTTTTCTTTGACCTATTTTTCTGTTTGTGTATGAATGCAGATATTTCCAGGGCATCCCAGAGGCCGTGACAGAGACCGAGCAAAGAAGTGGTTGTGCATGTTGATTACAAGCCAAACTCTATGTTCTCTGGTTTTATCATTCTTACCCATTTTTTGGTATACACTGCATTCTAAACTCCCATGATCAAAGCATTATTTGTCATTGCTTTGTTTTGTTTTCGGTTGGTAGAGATGAACTTTGCAGAGTTCCCGCTCATTCTTCTTACGGTAGTGTACTGATAAAATGGTTCAGATGGCATTGAAGTTAGACATGAATAAGGCATATGAAAGGATTGAGTGAGATTACCTAGAAGGACTGATTAAATTATGACATGTGATAGCGTTAAATATTGGATGGTTTTTAATAGCGAGTAGCATAGTAGGATTGGTCCGACCAAATCCATTGTGCTTAGGCAAGGAGATCCAGTATTGCCTTATTTACTCTACGTTGAAGACATAGATGTTGTTTGTTGGACAAAGAAGTGCTTAGGAAGGCCATGCTATTTTGATTTCCACGAACGTTTAAAATGAGCAATGTTTAAATTTCCTGTTTTAAGAACAGGGATGATGAGGTTATTAGTTAGTTGTTGTGATATTCTATACTGTAGCAGTGGAAAATACAATAGTTCTAGTGCATTGGATAACTTATTCTTATATGTTTTATAATATTTTAGATTTGTTTTATATATTTATTTAATTATTTTAATTGATTAACTAATTAACTAATTTATAAATATGTTTATTTTATTAAATTAATGGTGAGTATTTAGTACATGGGTGCAGTATACTTTTCTTTTTTATTTTACAAGCATTCTTAAAATTTTGACATGTGTTTCTTTTAAAAAAATATATATATTTTAATATTTTACTATTGTCAACCTCAAACTTTATTGACAGTGTATTAAATAGCTTAAAAACTTGTAAATAAAAAATTTATTGAAAATAATTAAAAGTAAAGGTTAATATATTATTAGAAAAGTAATCACAATAAATGATTTAATTTAAAATTTTCAGCATGATTAAACTTATTTTAACCAATTAAATTTTTTAAAAACTAAATCTAAATATTGAAAATTTAATATTCCAAGAATGTTATTTGCAATTTGAGTATCTGGGTCATACGAAAGTAACTTTTTTTTACCTTTAGTTGATGGAAGGATTTCATGAGTAAAAACGAAAGAATAAGATTTATTTGGTTAAAAAAAAGTATAACAGCTTATTTGAATGGAGTGTACTTAGTTTAATGGCTTTTTGAGTCAATTAGTCAAAAATAATTTAACCAAATAAAAATGTAAAATAAATAATTAAAAATAATTTTAAGAAAAAATGAATAAAATTAAAATGGTTAAAGATTGCAAAAGATTTGCTGATTGTTTTTTTCCGGGAAAAGTGACTTTAGTCTGCACGGCAGCTGGGGGGGGGGGGTCTGTTTTACTATTTTAAAAAATAAAATATATATAAAAATAAATTTATATTAATATTTATTTATTGTTATAATTAAATTTAAATAAAAAGTTTTTAATTATTTTTTAACAATGAAAATAGACCATTTGAGTAGGTTGGTTCCGTCTTGGAAAATTTTTGGAACCAAATCTAAAAAGTTTTCGAGTGTCAAAACTAGATTGTTAATGAAATTTTATTTTCCAATAAATATTTTGTGTCTGAATTTAGAATTAGACGTGAAGTGATAATTTGAATCGTCACGAGTTTTTATTTTTATCTTAATTTAATTTAGATTATTTTGAGTTTAAAATTTTTAAAATTTAAGTCACTTCAAGTTAAATTATTTCGATTTTAAAATCAATTAAGGCATTAAATATTTTGGATTTGAATAGTCTTTAAATTATTTAAATTGAATTCAATTGAATTAGAATTTGATTTGATTTTTGACTCACTAACTTGATCCTAATGTTAGAGAAACTACTTGGAATTCATAAGACGGTCCAAATGGAGTGAATGCTTCTACATTACTTACATTTGATGCTATTGAGAAATGAGAGTAAAATCAATCAATAAGATAATAATATAGATTTATTGGCTTTGGTTAATTTGTTCACACAAAGAGAGGTGCCAACAACTTAACCAAAAATTAACCAAATAAGATTTTAGTTGGGGTCTCAAATAGTGTGGGGAAACGCCCCCATCATAATCCCACACTCGTATATAAATAATGCATGCTCTAATGTCTCACAGCAAATTACCAATCCAAGTCCTATAAATATTACCACCCTCCACTATGATAACAAAGATGAAGAGGTTTTCATATGTTGCCTTAAGTGCGGTCCTGTCACTCATGGTGGTGGTGGCCGCAGCGTTTTCGGGTGAAACACGGTGGGCAGAGGCGGCAGTGACATGTAACCCCATAGAGCTCAGCCCATGCTTGGCGGCGGTCATGTCGTCCACGCCTCCATCTGAAACCTGTTGCAGCAGGCTGAGGGAGCAGACGCCATGCTTTTGTGGATACCTTAACGACCCATCTTTAAGACAATTTGCTGATAACCCCATTATTAGAACTGTTGGGAACGCTTGTGGAGTTGCATATCCTCAGTGCTAAAACCTCTTCATTACAATACTATACATACATGCATATATACGTATACATACATAGGGCAGCATATAGGGCTGATTCTGCTGTCAACTATATACTGATCTGAATAAATGAATAATGATGATGAGATGTGGGATAATATTATTTTGTTTATCAATAGTACATTACCCAAGTGAGTGATTGTTTATATTTTTAAAAATACTAATTTTTCAATCCTTTTTAAGATAAATTTGTTGTGATATTTTTGTTGTATGACGTGACAATATTAGCTACTGTATTAAAACAATTTTTAAAAAATATAATATGAACAATCACGTGTTAATATATATTTTTCTCTGCATGCAATATAAATTATTGGTATATTAATTAGGAAGACAAAAGTTTAAGTATACTCAAACAGAGTAATTATGTTTAAAAGTAAATATTATTGATATACCAAACACATAAGTAACATAAATTTTGCTTTTTTGGTTGCAGTTAGTATTAATTATCAGAGAGAATGTATGAACATAATTTTGGTTTCATGTTGAAGAGTGGTTACGATTCAGCTGCCTTAGAGAGATTTGTCTAGTATTTCACAAATTATAATGACGTCTTTTGATATGCTCTAATATTAAAGTCCATCCGTGTCAAAGGAAAAATAGGTTAACTGTGTTTGAATGGTTCAAATAGTAAATTAAATGGTTTTTGGAATGTAAATTAAAAAAAAAATTGTGATTATTTGAATCTAATTTAATTATATTTTATTTTTTATGATGTAAGAGAAAATATTTTATATTTTAAAATGGTGAAAAGAACTTAAATTTTTAGGTAAAAATTATTTTTTAAAAGATACTATATAAAAATTAATTGATTGTTTTTATATTTTTGAAAATTACTATATAAGTGATATTTATGAAAAACTTTGAGTTCAAAAGTTACAAAATAAAACTCGTTTTATTAAAATAAATCCCAAAATCCAAAACTAATAGTAATGAAAAGCTGAATTATATTTAAAAAAATACAAAGATCGAAGATATTTTCAAAGAAAAAAGATTGAAGATCAATTTGAATCTAACTAAATTATTTTAAACAGGTTTAATAAAAAACTAAAAAACCTAATTGAATTGAACCAAATTTACACCTAAGGGTCTTGTTCCGAAATATTGTACTGAAAAGATCATAGAAGTTTGTCATCAAGTATTTGACCAAATAGGATCGTCCGATCCCTATAGAACTTATCACTAAAATACCGCAAAGAGAGTTTTTCACGAGAGAGGAAATGAAAATCATTAGTCCCACATGAAATTTATAAATAAGTGATTGTCTAAAAATGAGTAAGAAATATTTGCCTACTAAATAGGATGTATTAAACACATGATTTAGATACTTTTATGAATGTTAATTAAGTATAGTAAGTAAAATGGAGAGGATATTTGACTTTAAAGTTGTAGATTAATTGTGAGATGTGAGTTACTGCACATATAGTAAGTAGTAGGGTTCGATTATATGCAAAGTTTTTAGAATCAAGTTAATGGTCAAACTGATCTGACCATTAGTTTTTTATCTATCTGGTCCAAATCAATAAATAATTAAAATTCTTAAGAATTAAAAATATTTTTTAAAAAATATAAAATCTGATTCAATCATCGATTTGATTAAATTTTTAACTTAATTCAATTGATTTATGAATCAATTAATTTTTTACTTTAATTCTAATTCAATCTATTCATCACCAATCCAATTTAATTTTGAAAATGAGCGTTGTCGTGGAACGTGGCTAGCCTAATAGCTCGACAAGATTGTTTGGCTTTTTATGAAGAACATGGCATGTTGCTAACACGAATGCCCTCTACTACTTATGAACCACACACAAGGGAGTGTGTCCAAGTGATTCCAACATAGCAATATACATGTGAAAGTTCGTCAAAAAGTACATATAAAATATCAACGCAATCGAAGCATGATCAACACACATTTCAACATACCTGAATGTTCGATGATTTTTTTTTGTCCAAATCAACAATAACAAACAAAAACCGAAAAAACTAAATATTCAAAAAGATTGATGGACCAAACTGAAAAACAAAAAAGAAAAATGAAAAGAAGAGGGGACACAAATACATCCTAGGTCAAAACCAAAAAGAAAAAAAGAAAATAAATCAATTGATAAATAATTTCAGATCTTTAAGTAAAATCTTAGTTATAAATAGAGTTGTTCATGGGTCGCGTTGTGTCAGGCGTAAGTATGATATTAATATATTTTATATTTGTTCAAGCTTAACTCGACTTAAAATATGGGCCTAAAATTTTATTCAAATCCATTCATATTTGTAAAAGGCTAACACAATTTCATTTTAGACTTATCCATATTATTTTAATTTTCTTTTAAAAAAATTATTTTATTTTATTTTAATATTTAATAATTTTATATTTTTTTATTTATTGAAATTTTTTATATAATCATCTTAATATTATTTTAAAGTTTATATTAAAGTAGTATTATATATTTAGTATAAATTTATTTTTTAATTTGTTCTAAATTATATAATATATAAAAATAACATAATATAAAATATTATAAATTTAAAAAAAGGTCAGGCCTTGAATGTAAGCCCGAGCTCGGCCTATATTTTAAACGGGCTTAATTATTTTGTCAAAACTCTTTCAAATTTCATGCGAGTTTCCTGATCTGGACGAATAATCTGATCATTATCCGGTCTAATTATAAATAAAGAAAATAGGTATCGATTTTTTAAAATAAGTCTTTTTTAAAATAGCCGACGCCAAATGTAATTATGAAATATTGAAAAGTAAAATGAGACAGAGTGCGGTAAGGCAGGCATGTGAGCAAGGAGGGAGGGAAGCATGGCCTGTTTTTGCATGTCTGCTCTTTTGGTATATCATTGGGCCTACTTCCATTACATGCATGCATGTTATGGGGATTGAAGGATATCTCTTTGACTTCCTATCCCCTCTTCTATCCTATATTCTTCAAATTAAAGATTTAACTGTGTGGTCCTCTCAATTCGCAACTACTTCATTTTCTCACGTTTTCATTTTTTGTAGGAACAATCTTTTACACCTCACCATAATGATTTGACCAGTCACTTTACTAGCGTTTTCATTTTTATTAGTAACAATCTGTTATACCCCACCATGATGTTATGGGCAGTCTAAGACTTTCGAATAATACGAATAAACCCTTCACAATAATCTTTTTGTAAGAACCCTTCTACTTATAACTTATTTGATTAGGTATATTTTTTAATCATCTTATCAAGTTTCAATCATCGTGTCACATTTAATATTACTAAAATACATTATAACATCACTTTATTTAAATCTATGACATCAAGCTATTTCTTCTAATCCGTCAACAACAATTCAACACATGATATCAGGCAAGTATATAAGGCCTGAAATCTAAGAAGAGACCTAAGCAATCAAGAAGCCTTTCTCTCTCCTATCCGTCTTTCTCTCCCTCAACTTCTCCTTATTACTCTAACCACACTATCTAATGACTTTCTGCCTTGTCCTAAACAAGAAGAATCACTCGTCTCTACTACTTATCTATTCATGTATCAACAAAATCCTATTCACTTAATGGTTCAAAATCTCATGCATTTTAACGACCTACAATATTTGAACCTTGTACTTCAAAATTCAATTAAAATTTAAAGTTTAGTGAAGCATGATCCATTAGATGGAAAGGGAAAAAAGGAGAATTAAGATAGCAAAATCAAGAGAATTGATGTTCCTAAAACTGTACATCAGACTCCTCAACACCATCATTCAAATCCAACAATATCTCTACACACACTCTCTTTTTCTCATTGTTTTTAGATGTTCTTGGAATTTAAAAATGACAATACACAAGAAAATGACAATTTTTAACTTTGATTTGATGACTGCTTTATTAGAGGTTGAGAAGTCTTTCCCCATTCTTCAGGTTGGGTTTTAACCTCCATTAACAACGCCACTACTTCCTTCATTGTTGGACGTTCTGCTGGTGAAGAATTCACACAAAACATTGCAATCCCAAGTGTTTGCAGCATTTCCTGAACCAGTTGGTCCGGCATTCCTCGAAGCTTAGCATCCAGAATCGATGCCGCCGGTTCGAAGCTGCCCATTTTCTTTTTCACCCACTCCACTATGTGCACTCCATCTCCTACTTGTGATTCCACTGCACTTCGTCCACTTAGTATCTCCAGGAGAACCACCCCGTAACTGTACACATCACTTTTCTCTGTTATGTTCATTGTGTATCCATATTCTGCATCCAAAACAATACTTCGTAAGTTGATGTTACGGTCCTAATGAAGAGCCATGAATCCTGAATCAACTATGTACTAATCCTATGAAGTTAAGTAGGGCGGAAGTAGGGAACTTACCTGGTGCAATATAACCATAAGAGCCGGCGACTCTAGACATTGCATGGTGATAATTTGGAGAGTTCATCAGTTTCGCCAACCCGAAATCCGCTAAATAAGCCTCGAACTTGGAATCTAGGAGTATGTTATTGCATTTCACATCTCTGTGAAGAATTGCCGGTTTACAATCATGGTGAAGATAAGCTAAGCCTTGAGCTGATCCTACAGCTATCTTGTACCTTACTTCCCAACTCAAGTTTCGATTGCCTCGCAAAAGCTGTTGTAGATTACCATTCGGGATGTAGTTGTATAAGAGGAGCTTAACACTTTTGTTGGAACAATAACCTAAGAGCTTCACAATGTTCCTATGGCGAATGTGCCCTAGAATCTGAATTTCTGCTGCAAATGAGTCCACTGTTGGCTCTTCGTCGTCCTTTGTTCTCCAAAGCTTTTTCACTGCAATCAATTCCCCATTTGGCATTTCTGCTTTGTAGACGATCCCGGAACAGCCTTTTCCGATCACATTCTCGTCTTTTAGACAGTCCAAGATGTTATCAATGGTGAAATTGAGCCTTTGGAATGGAATGAAAGTCCATGGATATGAGAAATCTTCAGCTCCTGGTGAAGATGATGAAGCTCCTGCTGATTTCTCCATCATGTACCTATGGTTCCTTGTAACTAAATACCATGAAGCAAGGACTGCAATGGTAACTGATGCAAGGATCACTGAGACTAAAGCAACAGTTTTGGCTGATCTTAATCGGGTTTTTCGCATTAGGCTCGATGAACAAGTGGAACCATCGACGGATTCACATAGATTCAGGTTTTGCAGATAAGAATTATAGGAAAGAGTCCTAAAGAAAGGTGTTACAGGTATAGGACCTGAGAAATTATTGAATGAGATATTCAAAAAAGTGAGACTAGTAAGGGAACCTAATACGTTGATTCTTCCATGTAACATGTTATGAGACAGATCAAGTGACTGTAACTGTCTCAAACCAGACATTGATTCCGGTATTTCACCGGTAAACATATTGGAACTCAAATCCAAACTGATTGTTAAACTTGTTATATAACCAATCTCGGATGGAATTTCACCAGAGAGTCTATTGTAGCTTAAATCAAGCAGAGTAAGTTTCTGCAGATTCTGAAACGATTTCGGGATAGACCCTGTTAATAAATTGCTGTTGAGAATCAGCTTGTTCAAGTAACTAAAATTACCGAAACTCAACGGAATTTCTCCAGTGAAGCTATTTCGACTAAGATCAAGCTGCTCTAAATTCACAAGCTCCCCAAGCTGAGATGGGATTTCTCCATTAATGTGGTTGTTGTGAACATCCAATAGCTCAAGAACTGTGATGTTGGCAATCTCAGAAGAAAGACTACCTGTGAAATGATTCATATATAAGTCGAGGAACACTAAGTTCTGCAGTTGGCCGATCTCCTTCGGAATCTGCCCTGAAAGCCGGTTTTCTCCAAGCCTTAACCTCACTAGTGACTGACAATTTGAAACACTTCTCGGCAACTCCCCTGATAAAGAGTTTCCAAGAAGCAAAAGCTTGCTGAGCTTCTTCAAACTGAAAATCTCTTCTGGTATTGAACCAGTAAGCTTGTTCCTGGAAAGATCAATGGAGTAAAGTTCAGTGCAGTTCCCAAAAGAAGATGGGATTGTTCCTGAAACTGAATTGCCCCATAAGAAGAAACTCTGCAATTGTTTCAAGTTACCAATCTGCCATGGAATTGCACCAGATAATTTATTCTTGTCGAGTTGAAGTGTAGTCAAACTCGAACAGTTGCTTATCTCCCAAGGAATCAACCCAGTTAAGGAATTATCAGACAAGTGAAGCTGCTCAAGAACACCAAGCTTTCCAATATCACTAGGTATTTTGCCAGAAAGATCATTAGCTGAAGCATCAAGCACAACAAGTGATGAACAGTTGGATATCTCAGCTGGGATTGAACCTGTCAATGCGTTACCCCATAAAAGCAAGCTAGTAACCTTTTGAAGCTTGCCCAACTGAGGTGGAATAGAACCAGTCAGCTTGTTCATATGTAAATACAGATTCCTCAACTCTGAACATAATCCCAGTTCAGGTGGTATCGAACCAGATACCTCAGTATCATAAAGAGACAGTGTTTGAAGGTTGATCAAGTTGCCAAATGTTGATGGAATGGAACCAGAAAGACCAGTGGCGGCTGCCCCAAATGTGGTCAGATTGGTAAGTAAGCCTAACTGTGTAGGGATTTCTCCTGTTAGATCAGGATTGCCGCCAATTCTAAACTGTTGGAGAGAAACCAATGAACCCATTTGAGATGGTATTGAGCCATTGAGGAGATTATCTTGTAGACAAAGAACTTGTAATGAAGTGAGGTTACCTAGCTGTGGAGGAATCCCTCCACTTAATCCATTTGAATTCAAGAAAAGGAACTGCAGTAAGGAAAGCTGACCGAGCTCTTGAGGAATGGAACCTGTGAGAGAGTTAGAGGAAAGGTCTAAAAGGCGAAGGTGAACTAGTTTGCCAAAAGAAGGAGGGATTGAGCCTGAAATATTGGTGGAAGAGAGATTGAGAAGTTGCAGGGAAGAAAGAGAGGAAAGCTGTGAGGGAAAAGAAGAGATATTGAGGAATATGTTGGGCAGTGAGAGGGAGATAACTCTATTTTGTGGAGAACACGTTATCCCTTGCCATAAACATGGGGTTGAGCTCTTTGGGTTCCATGAAGAGAGCACTGGTGAAGAAGCTTTTGCAGATGGGTCAGCAGCTGATAAAAGAGAAAGAAGAGCCTCTCCATCAGGTGACAATGAGGTGACCAAGAGTGTTCTAAAAACAAACAGATAGAAGAACAAGAAATGGGTCCCTGCAAACAGGGTAGGCATTGCCATTTGAAGGTCTGAAAATGGCCTGAACCCAAGGTGGGGAAGACTAAGATCAAACAGGTTGAAACTTGAAAGAAATAAAGAAAGGGTTTGTTGAGACTTTCAATGGAAACTGTGAAAAGCCACACTTCCAGGAGACAACATGCATGTGAGAGAGAAGGTTTCAACTTTCAATGGAGGTGTGTGTGAGGCTTGCTTACACTTTACACCAAACTGTTGAATATTTCTTTTAGATTGATGAAACCATGCATGTGAACATCAAGGAAATTTATCCTTTATTATGAAGATATAGCGTACGCAAAATTTAAAGAATGTTATTGAAGCACCCTAGCAAATTTTAATACAAAATTACTTAGTTCCTTTTTTTTTTTTTTTACTAAAAGAAATTACTTAGTCTTGAGAAACGGGGCTTTTGATGAATAAATTAGGGCACTGGTTTCAATTAAGGTTTTAATTTAAGGAGTTTTGGGAATTCTAAAAAAATTTCAGCTGCACGAGGCGTACTCCCACGTTCCTGTCATAAAAGTTTTTGAAGATTTTAAAGCAGACAATAGATTGATTTAGGTGTGTAATAACTATTTTATCCTTCCTTAAATTAAAATGTCATGGGCATACTTAAATTATTAATTCAAACAGTTAATTACATAGGAAATTTGCTTTATCAGCCCTAAAAACATGAAGCATAAAGTCAGGTACATTATCCCCAATTCAAGGGTTGTTTAATCATTGATTGAAAAATAATGTGATTACTTAGTAAAGTTGATTAAATTAAAAATCTTTTACATATCAGAGCAAGATATTAGATATTATGAATAAGTTTTGTATTAATAATATTAGTTATTGAATTTTAGCTCAATTGGTATTATTGTTAATGTAGGAGAATGTAAGTTTGAGTGCGCTGAAGCGCATTATATTTCTATTTAAGGATGAGGAGGAACTATGAGTAGTTCTATACATTATATCAAAAAGATTAAATATTTAAAATATGTCTTAATTGTTTTAGTAATATTAGGTTTAAACATTAATTAATTAATAAAATATGTATTCAAATTAGCATACCATCTTTATTATGAAATTAAAATATATTAAAGTTTTAATTTTCATCAATTATTAAAAATGTATAAAATAAAATAAAAATAAAATTGAATTTTCATTACTGGTTAAACGAATCTTTGATTGTATAAACACATCAAACAAATAAAGTTTGAATTCTTAAATAATGGATCCAACCAAGGAATTCAATGGGATTTTTTATCCATGCTATGTACAAAACTGGAGCAATGTTTTAAATTTACCTTGCTAATAACGATATTAATTAGGGTAACGCCGCAACCTCAACTTTTTTCTTCAATTTTTCTTACTCGAGGTTAGATTCATATGTTTGTTGGATATCTTTTTTGTTTTTGGCTTTTTGAATTTACGACCAAATTTACTAAATATAATTTTTTTTTCTCAAAAAAATAAAGAATAAATTTAATTGTTTTTATTTTATTCTATTTCATTTAAGCTTATATTATTTTTTATCAAACAGTCTAATTATAATTAGTATTTAATTTTAAGTGATGCATCCAAAAAGATTTATTATTTAAAGTCAACACTTTTTTTTCAATTTATCAAACATAACCTTAATTCATATTTGAATAGTAATATTTATCCACTTCCTTAATTCTAAAGTTGAACGAGTTTTAACTATTAGTAAGTTTATATTTTGATCACTCAACTTTAAAAAATTACAAAACGATCACAGAATTATTTAAAAACTTTAATTTAAGTTATTGGGCCATTAAAATCGTTGTTGTATGGTCTTCTCTTTTGCAATGCTTATACCAATCGAAAGCTCTAATTTTCCTTATCTTCTGCAAATCAATTTCTTTTTACGAACAATTTTGAACTCATGAATATGATAACCAAAACCCAAATAATTTTCTTTTTCAATCTCTAGCACTAGTCATCAAATCAACTTAAATCTAAGATATGTTCGATGGGTATTGATCTACCATATTGATTGTTAAATCGTCGCAACTTAGAGCTCGCTAACCGGACTTCAAAAGAAAAACCTTAATAGCCCAGTGATATAAATAAATTTTTTAAAATAGTTTAGTGATTTAAATAAAAACTTTCTGATAATTCGTGACTGTAATGTAAACATATTGATAGTTTAATGGTCTTGGGTGAATTTACCCTAATCTATTTTACTATTAAAATAAAAGAGATATATTTGTAAATAAATAGAAATAAGTGGGTGAAAAAGAAGACATAGGGAAAGGAAACGCAAGACACATTTGATGACAAAAGGAGAGGGGCAGCTTGGGAGATTGTGAAACCCAAAATAGGGTTTTTAATTTTTTACAAACAAACAAACAAAGCAATTACAAGGTCTTTCTTTTTCACTTGCTTCCTTCCTTTCTTACACACTAAATTATAACTAACGTATCCTTGAAACCTGAGTTATGTTTTTATTTTATTTAATAAGGTCTGAGTAGGTGGGTGGCGTGCTGATACAGGCAACTCTACTCCAGATTCTGGATTCCGCCTATCTCCTAACCCTAATTAAATTCCAAACTCACATATTTTTGGATATTTACCCGAATTAGATTGATGATAGAATAATTATTCAATTTGATTTCAGTCTAATTTTAGTTAAGCAAATTATTTTAAAAAAAATTATTAAATTTATTCAATCTATTTTTATCTCAATCCAACCGCTTTGTATTGGTTTACAAGTTAAATAGTTCTTTTTTTCACTCCAAAAAATTGTGCCAATCGGTTTTTAATCTATTCAATTGGTCCAATCAATTTAAATAATTTTAGTTTATTATAGATTAAAAAAATATTTGGGTTTGATGTTTTAATTATTATCTATATCTAATTTAGAAAATATTGACAGGATATTTATTATTTAAATTTATATTAGTTTTTATAAATAATGAATTTGGATATTAGATTATTATAGATATTAATTTATTATTTGCTTTAATTTTTAGTGAAATTAAGTAAGATTATAAACATTAGATTGATTTGAGTTTCCGAGGAAAGGGTGGTGGGTTCGTTTTGGGAGTGGGGCAAAAACAAAACTATAATTTGTGAAAGGCTCACACCACATGATAGAGATCAAGGGGAGTGAGAAAAATATCATATTTTCATCATTGTGTTACTTTTACGGTACCATTATATTTATTTAGTGTTATAGAAAATTTCATTATTTAATTATTGATTGAGTTTTAGTTCAATTGATATGGGTATCGTTGTAAATATAAGATGATGTGTATTTAAGTACGCTGAAACGTATTATCTTCCTATTTACAAATTGAGAAAAGACTATGGATAACTCTAGATAATGTGTCAAAAATAACAGATATGATTAGAACTTATAATAAGATTGTTAAAAAATTTCATTTATTTTTTTATTTTTATATTATTTTTAATTACTTTTATCACATAATAATATAACATGATTTTTTAAACTTATGTTCTAGTGATACATTTTAAGAATCAAGAATCACTGAGTTGTTAACTTATAGTTTATAGAAATTATAACTAATATGGTTTATGTAATTTTTTTAAAGATATTCAGTGATTACATTAATGTTCCGCCACACTAACGGATGAAGTTAGATTATTATTTAAGGGGCAAAAAATGATTAATAAATTTTAAAGGTTTAAAATATAATTTTATAAAATTTAAAAGAGTTAAAAAGATAAATTTATGATGACGAGGGTAATGGTCACTTAGGTCAAACTTTATACGAGAAAAAAGTCCTCAACTTTTTTTAGAGATAAAATATTAAAATTATGCATGAAATTTATTTGATCAAATGTATAATTTAATATATGAACTTGAATTTTGTGTAATTATACATATTAAACTATGACTTTGGTTTAAATATATAATTTTTATTTTGATTTAATTGTATACATTTAAATAAATATATTAATTTATTTTCATATTTGATAAATATAATTATCTGTATACGTAATATGTAAATGTAAAATGATGTTAAATCTATAGTGATATTATTTATTTATGAAAATTTAATCAAATCAAAATTTATGTAAGGGTGGAGTTAGGGAGGTTAGCCCCTCACCCTCCTAAAATAGACAATTTTTCATTTAAGCCTTTTTATAATTTATAAAATTTTAAATTGATAGTGATAAAAATTTGATTTAATCATTTAACAATTACAAAGATATAGGCTATTAAAATGGTGAGATTGTATTTTTATTACCGTAAAAATATATAATTTAATTCCGTCCCAAAAAATTTTCTAACTTCACCTCTAAACTCATGTATAACTTTATACATTAAATCAAAGTTGATATATAGATTATTTACATTAAAAAAAAATCAAAGTCTTCTGATTTAACTCAGCCATAATTCTGATATATATACACGCAAACAAACTCGGCATTAATTTAAAGAATAGTCTAAGGGTTCACTGCTTACTAGTGAAATTTCATAAAACAGAATATTGTTAACGAATGATATAAAACAATCTTTAAATTTAATTTATATATTACTTATAATAGAACAATTTTATTCATCATCTATAATCTATTAAATGAATAAATGATATTATATAGGATAACTAAGTTTACACTTTCCTCACACTTTATTTTAAAAAGTTACAAATTAGTCATTAAATTATTTATACATGATTGTTTAATTTACTGAACTATTCAAACATTATCATTTAAGTCATAGGCTAATTAACTTGATACCATTTGTCCGATATATTCGTTAAGTCACTATTCATCATACGGTAAACTACATCTAGGGGCACTCAACTATTGGTAAGTATGCACATTGGTTACTCAATTTCAAAAAAAGTTACAAGTTAGTCACTGAATTATTCAAAAGTTATGGAATGAGATTTCCGTACCTCCTACATTGTTGTATCCAATAATCTTACGATTGTTTGGCCTCCACCTTCGGCGAAGAAACACATTGAACCAAATTTTTTTTCTTTTCATTTCAATTTTGCAGTTTAGTTTTCCTTGAAATGGCTTGAAACCTCCTAAAACTCCCCTAATTGAAACTCGAAGCCTTAATGAAGGAGCTCTTCGATCTTCAACCACTATTGTCGGATCTTTATCTGACGTTGATATGTCCCTTTTCTTAGTGAAAGTGTTTCCTTAACTGTTTAGATTGACCATTCTCGATTGGAACTCTCTAACTAACTCCTGATCAAATTTAGTATATTTGACTCGTTTTTTTACATTTTGATTCTCTTTTCTCTAATTTTATTTTGTCCCTTTGCTTCTTTAGGTCTTGTTTGTAGCTCGCTGAAATAAGAGACCTTCTTCCTTATTTTTATTTGCTTTTTATTTAGTATTTTTTTAATATTCCTAAAATAAGCATGAAAGGTTGATGAATTGGTAGGGTTAAAGGTGAGGCATAAGCTTGACAATGGCTTTGTTAAGGTTTGAGGCTTGAGTTGTTGATACTGTTGGATATAGGGAGTATTGGTGCAAAAATTGACTGATCAAAGTGCAAGCTTGTAAACTTACCAATAGTTCAATACCTAACTCTGTTAGGGGTGAGCAAAATAGGATTCGATTTGAAATACTCAATAAAAAATTTAAAATTTGAATTAAATAGTTCAAGTTATTCGAATCAACTCAAATAAAAAATTAATTTTTTTTGTTTAATTTGAATATAAATTACACAATTCGAGTTACCAGAAAATCCAAATAAAAAAAAAACAAAACTACGTTGTTTTGATAAATACTTACCTTTTCTAAAGTTAAAAGTCAAAACCATTAAGTTAAAAGGTAAAACTACGACGTTTTGATAAATGTTTACCTGTTAAGTTAAAAGACTAAACCATTATATTGTTTATGTAGTTAAATAATATTGTACTTCGTTTACTAATTAAATAACTGGTTCATGTAAACATAACATTGAGTATAAATAATAAGATTTGTTAGCTCGACTTGATTTGAAAAAAATTTCAAATTGAGTTCGGTTGCTAAAATAGGACTCGTCAGCTCGACAAACTCGAATTTTTTTTACTCGACTTGATCAAATGCTCACCCCTAAACCCTGTGATGAATAGTGACTTAATGACTACATTAGACATTTGTTACCAAATTAACAGGCCAATGGCTTAAAAGATAACGTTCGAATAGTTTAGTAATCAACTTGATAATCTTTTGAAATCGAGTAATCAAAGTATAAATTTACTATTAATTTAGTAACTTTTTGACGAAATTTATCCTTTTATTATGAAGATATAGCGTACGCAAAATTTAAAGAATGTTATTGAAGCACCCTAGCAAATTTTAATACAAAATTACTTAGTTCCTTTTTTTTTTTATTACTAAAAAAATTGCTTGAGAAACTGGGCTTTTGATGAATAAATTAGGGCACTGGTTTCAATTAAGGTTTTAATTTAAGGAGTTTTGGGAATTCTAAAAAAATTTCAGCTGCACGAGGCGTACTCCCACGTTCCTGTCATAAAAGTTTTTGAAGATTTTAAAGCAGACAATAGATTAATTTAGGTGTGTAATAACTATTTTATCCTTCCTTAAATTAAAATGTCATGGGTGTACTTGGAATTATACTTATTTTTAATATTTTAATTTATTGGATACTCAAATCTCAATCAATTGACAATTCGACACCCAAGGCCTAGTTGTTAGTTACTGTACTTGTGCTTGGGTCTTTAAAGTCAAAACAGATAATAATTGGGTTCGAATTTCCATCACAAGCCCAATGACCCTAACCTTCCATTTCCATGCTTCTCTTTTCTTTATTTATTTACTAGGTTTTTTACTCGATAATGCACAAATTTATATACGTGTATCAATTAAATATATTAATTTTATGATAGATATTATAAATAAATTTAAGTAATTTTATAATTTCTTTTACATATTTTTTAATTCAATATTTTATTTGATAAATTTAATGTATTGAATTATTATATGTGTATGATGTATACAATTTCCTAGAAACATAAATGAAAAATGTTTATGGAATCCATTAATTTCCTATTTATGAAATCTATTTATAATAAATGTTTTAAATTTTTTATTTTTTATTTTTAGAAATTCAATCCTACAAATAATTCTTATTATAATAAAATCTAATTAACATAAAAGAATTTAATATAAAAGTAAAAAAATTATATTCCAAATACACGAAAAGTACAAAGATTTGAAACATATTTTAACATTGCTTTATATATATACACTATAATCAAAGTAAAAGGTTTTAAATTATTTTTATTTTTTAAACAATTTTTTTATTAGATTTAAAGCCTATTATATTAAGAGAATTTTTAAATTCTTAAATTTAAAACATTTTATCATATTCTTAAAAAAAATTAATATGTTTTTTAGTTTTTAAAATTATTTTAATACATTTTTATTTGTTTCATTTTACGTAATACGTTAAATTAGTATTTTTTAAAGGAAAATTAACATTGAAGTGATCAACACTTATATATTACTAATTAGGTTAAAATATGCTCTAGGTTATTGTATTTTTTTAAATTTAGAATTTAATCCCTACGTTTTTCATATTTTAAATTTCAAGTTTAATTGTTAATGCCACCCTAAATTTATTTTTCGAATTTCCTAAGTGTGCCATTTTAAAATTAAAAAATTACCCACTCAGTAGTCATATAATAAAAATAATAATACTTTTAATAAATTTCAATTTAACAAAAAAATCTTTAATGGTGTTAATAATTGGACTTGTATAAATCTAAAAAGCAGAGAGACTAAATTCATTGAAATAAAAGTAAGAGGATTAAATTCCAAATATAAGAGTATAAGAACTTACCTACTTTTTAAATTCAAATTTAAATATTTATAGGTTTTTTATAACAATTTTTAATTTATTTTTAAACACTTTAAACATTTAAATTTTTTTATGGCATAATGCCAAAAATAACCTCTAACGTTTGATTGTTTGATCACTTTGGCCATGTATGTTTTTTTTAAAGCACTTCAACACCTAACTTTTTTTTTTGTGTCAAATTAGTCTATTTTCAACGAACATGCTGACGTGGTCGTTAGTTGACTAACAATCAACACTAACCACTAACATGGCGGTCCAAATGTAATTAAATGATGACATGGCATTATTTTGTCTTATATATCACGTCAACAAATAATTTTAAAATTATTAAAATTATTTTAAAATCATCATCATCATCATCATTGTTTCTTCTTCTCCATTGTTTCTCTTCATCATTCATTTCTTTAAAGGGAAAACAAATCAAAGGCATTTAGCCGGAGAGAAATACGCGGAAAAATAAAATCTCTTTGCGTTGATGCAATCAAGATCTACATATGCTTTTATTTCTTGAATTTTTTATCTTTGAATTTAAATAGACTCCGATCAAGAAAAAATAAAAATAGATAGTACAAGCCAATTTCGGCTCTGAAATGTGTATGAAATATTCACTTCATCTTCATATGTTCGTTGTTGTCGTTCAAGAAAGATTCCAAGAAAGGGAGTGGGAAAAGGAGAGATAAAACAAATTTCCTCACCTGGATTGAATCAAAAAAAAAAACACATTTGCTTGATTACGACAAGTTCGAGTTTTTTTAGTTTTTTGCAGGTGAGCTTTAATATCGACGAAGATAATAGAGCCTTTTAAAAACAAAAACAACCAAATCGAAGTTGAGTTCGCTGAGTGCGATTTGTTGTGGGCTAACAGAGGAGTGTACGCCGTCATACATTGCTTGTGTACGTGAAAATTTTGAAGGGCAAATGCTTTGTGGGCTTTTTTCGGAGGCGGTGAAAGATGAGAGGATTAGGTCGTCGTTGTCGAAAGATATTATTACAGTCAACGAAGCGTTGGTTCGACACATGAAGTTTTGTGAACAATTTAAGTTGTTGAGCCCGCCGGTAAATCTTACTAAAGATTTGATCACTACGATGAAACATATGATTTTAAGCCATCATATTTGGTGAAAATATATGTTTTGGATCTTTGAATTTGGGGGTTGTAACTTATTTTTGTTGCAGGTATTCTGTTGGGAAACATGGTTCGATGTTGCAGGATTTAAAGCCATTATATCTAGGGAATAGGTATGCTGGAGGCTTCACAATGGAGACGGTAATGATGATGATGATGAGCGATGGAGAGAAACAATGGAGAAGAAGAAACAATGATGATGATTTTAAAATAATTTTAATAATTTTAAAATAATTTGCTGACGTAATATATAAGATAAAATAGTGTCACATTAACATTTAATAAAATGCCAAACTGCCCAAACAATCAAATGTCAAGAGCTATTTTTGACATTATGCCTTTTTTTTTATTTTGAACTATCACATATATTCAAAGAAAACATTTATTTTGTAAATATAATTATTTTTAAGGAGAATGAGGAATTTTTTAATAGTTAATCTTATCAAATTTTATTTTGTGGCTTTATCATTTATATGGAATTCCTTTTTTAATTAAAAAATAAAAATTATTAACTAACTTAAAATATAAATAATCCATGTGGCAAAAAAATTATGTCGTCCACGTCAATTGGGAGCATAATATCTTATAATATAATATATAGATTTTTTTATTCATGTGATGTACGAATTAATTGTATGTATTAATAAAATATATTGTAATTTTTTTAAAATTTACCACTAAATTTTAAAAGTATAATTTTATAAAGTACATTTTTTTGTGCAAAATTATTACTATATTTTAGGTGAAATTAAAAATTGCCACTACATTTCACATTAATTAATATTAATTATTGTGCTTATAAATTAAAAGTAAATTTACCACTATGCTTTAACTCTATTTTAAAGTTTGCCACTTTACATTTATTTGATTAAATTTTATCTCTAAAGTTTAATTTTTTTATTATAATCTATTATTAATTCTTATCCCCGTTTTATAATAAAAAAGCTCGTTGAATCCTAAGGAATACATATACGACGAAATATTTTTAAAGATAATGAGCAACATGCCTCAAACTATTTGTCAGCACTACATTCAATACATCATATATTATTGAATTTAAATTTGAAAGTTTATAAAATATTTTTAAAAACTAGTTTTTTAATAAAAACTTTATAAGACCTTATTTATATTTTAAATAAGCAATATATTAGGGAAAATAAAATGTAATTACGTTATAACTACTTATTTTTTATAATATTAAAGTTATGTTTATTCTATATATATACAATTTTTTTATTTTTATATAAAGTTAATACTTACATATTGAATATTTTAGAATTAATTGCATTAATAATCTATAAAGTATGATATTCTGTAACACCCCAAACCCGGCCCAAACACCACGACCGGATCTGGTATGTCACTAAGAAAATTTTGGAAAAACATGTCATATTTTCAGAAAATATTTTTCTAAAGTTTATCTTCTTATTCGAAATAAATTTAATAGTTGATAGTTTAAATAAAATATGTCTTTATAAATTAAAAACCCAAATTTAAATACATGCATTAGTTCAATAAGAATTTAAATAACTAAAAGTAATTAAAGCCCAAAATAAAACAAAACATAAACTAATGGCCCATGGCCTTATTACAACGAGATTTAAAATCCATTAATTAAAAATATAAAGTATTAACTTGAGTCTTTTTGCTAGATCTAGATGTTCTTTTGCATGGCCACCTTGCGTTCCTCTCCAGCCCGGTCCGAAGCACTAGGTATCACCTGAAAGGTTAATTAATAGGGTAAGTCGCGAGACTCAATGTGCAACCCTCGTGCACCACTAGATCTTGGCCTTAGGCCCATAAAACAGATTAATATTTTCATTTATAAAAAAAAATAACAAATAATATGCAAGGCCCAACCCGTTTGCCTAGGTTTCCATCCGCTACACGCCCCCATACCAGCCATTCACACCATTGGAGATTTCTACAATCGACCCACACCGCTACACGCCAAGATGGCAGTCATGCTGCTCATCAACATAGTATGGCCGAAGCCCTTATAACAGATCACGGCATTAGCCGCTACAACATATAACAGATCACGGTATAAACTGCTACACATATAACGTATAACTTCCTCCTTTCATCAACCCAACCCATGCAATCATAAAATCAATATACTTTTATCATATAAAGTCAAAACATTCACTGACTTGGTGATTTGCTTCACCTTTTTTTGGGTTTCCAATATTAAACCGAGATATCAACATTTATCACAACATATAAACTTATGAACATACATTAATAATCAGATCTAGATGGTGGGGAAGTATTACACACCTGATATCGCGAAATCTACTATCCTTAGTTGATACCCAAATCTACTACCCTCAGTGTAAGCCTTGCTCAAAAGCTGAACAATTGCGAAAATAGGCCTCTCCTATATTCGGCCATAGTTAGTATTCTACCCGATTTTATATATATAAATAAACAAATCCTCTTACCTTGAAATCCCGAAAGTAACACGATTCTATAACTTAGAGATCTATGCGATTGGCCTCCTTCTTTAAATCCCGGAATGCCGAAAAGAAGAGTGAAATAAAAGATTAGTTTCTAATAGCCATTTGGCTAAGGACTTTTGAAAAGCCGAAAGAACATTGAAATCCCGAAATCAATATTTACCTATTGTTTCCTTCAAGATTCGGCAGAAGCAAACTCCTTTGAAGAGAATTCGGCAACTTCAGAAAGTGAGATCTAAGAATTCTGGCTTTTAGAAGATGTACGAATTGAAGAGATGGCTAAGAGAGATTCGGCCAATAAATATTAAGGAGAAGAATAGAATAATAGAGATGTGATTTCGGCTTTTATGGATTAAAAGAAGAATAGCAATAGAGGTGTAACACCCCTTACTGAGACCGTTGCCGGAGTCGAGCACGAGGCATTACTAGACTTAACTTACTAGTTCTGGGCATAAAAATTTAAACTGTCCGTCTGCGTCATGTTCACTAAATTGACTATAACTCGAGTTACGAAACTCGAAATTAAGATCTGTAAATTTTATATGAAACTAGACTCATATATATCTTCTTACCATAATTTTTCCAGAATTTTTGGTGTGGCCAATTAGTACAGTTTATTAGTTAAAGTCTCCCCTGTTACACAGTTTGACAGTTCTGACCTCTCTTCACTAAAAATCAATTATCTCATGATATACAACTCTTTTTCCTACAATGTTTCTTTCATATAAAAATAGACTCAATAAGCTTTAATTATATATCTCATGCACAACCTAATTCCATTTCTACTATTTTTGGTGATTTTTCAAAATCACGTCACTGCTGCTGTACAAACTATTCCCCTGCATATACTTACATAATTTCTTTCTAACAATTACCAACTAGGCATTACATAATATCCAAAACATACTCTTCATTAGCCATTTTAATAGCTAATCATTACCATACATTTACAAGCCAATCTTAAGCCATATCATAAGGTTATACACACAAGATAGTTGAGTCCCTATACATGCCATAACTTAAAACGTTTGAGTCACAAAATACCGATATAATCCTTTGATAGTGTGTAACGATCTCCGACGTCCTTTCGATTCCCGAGTTAGCTTGTAATACTATAAAAAAAAAATAAAGAATGGGTATAAGCATAAAGCTTAGTAAGTTTACATGTAAATAGATAACAACATTCTTAATGAATTATCTTATGTTTTTCTTATCAAGATCACTTAAGCTTTTAACTCAATATACTTAAAACTTGTATACTTGCCTTACCTTTTAACATAAATTTATCTTACCTTACCTTTTTAGCTTGGACTTGCCTTACCTTTACTTTGGTATATTCTTTGAATTTTCTGTTGAACCACTTGGAATACTAAGGATACGCGGTACCTTTCCTTATGAAACTTAACCATTGCCATGTCCTGACATGGTCTTACGTGGTATCCTTGCCTTATGAACTCACCAATGCCATGCCTTGGCATGGTCTTACATGGGACCTTTGCCTTATAGTAACATATCAATGCCATGTCTTGACATGGTCTTACATGATTTCCTTAAACCTTAATGTCATGACATTTGTATCCTACACATTCCTAAGGTTCAACCTAACTTTCGAGATTGCTTCTCCACAATTCATAATTGAGTCTTTAAATAATAAATTTACAGAATAAATATGTAAATGCTGAAATTTAACAACATTAAATGTAAAGTAATAGAATATTGCATTTATTTACTAAAAAACTTACCTCGAAAACAAAATACGATCAACTATATCGTTTTAATCCTCTATCTTTTTCTTTCCTCGATCTAACTCTGGATTTCGTTCTTCTTGATCTATAATAGCAAATTTAGCTTATTTAATACTCACATTTAACAAAACAGTCTTTAATTCTTAACTTTAGCAAAATTACAATTTTTTCCCTAAACTTTTACATATTTACACATTTGCCCCAAAGCTCGAAAATTAAACTTTATCCCTTATTCTTATGTTTTATGGCATGCTGATCATTTTTCCCTTCTATGGAAACATCAAATTCTCACTCTAACTTGTACTTATGAACATTAGGTATTTTTACCGATTAAGCCGTTTTACTCGTTTTCACTTAAAATCACTAAGCAAAAGTTGTTTAACATAATTTCAGACTTCATATTCTATCATACAACATCAAAATAAACACATCACCTATGGGTATTTTTCTAAATATGAACCCTAGCATGAATTATTAATAGAATAAACTAAATCAAGTTACCGGGACTCTAAAAACGTAAAGAACATTAAAAACGGGGCTTGGATGCACTTACTATGAGCTTGAGAAGTTGAATAAACCCTAGCTATGGTGTTTCCTTGAAAAATTCGGCCTACTTGAATAAGATGAGCAAAAATTGGCTTTTAATTTTGTTTTTAACTCATTTTAATCACCAAATGACCAAAATGCCCTTAACTTAAAAATATTCTATTTCACCTATTTGATGTCCATTTTTTTTCCAGCAAGTTAACCAATGGTCTAGTTACCTTTTAAGGATCTCCAATTTAAAATTTCATAGCAATTAGATACCTCTAGCTTCTAAAACTCAAGTTTTGCACTTTTTACAATTTAGTCCTTTTGACTAAATTGAGTGCTCAAACACCAAAATTTTCAAACGAAATTTTTACGAAATCATTTCATAAAATTGTAGATCATAAAAATATAAGAATATTAATTTAATTTTTTTATCGGATTTGTGGTTCCGAAACCACTATTCCGACGAGGCTCAAAATCGGGCTGTTACAAGAGGTTAAAAGATTCGGCCAACCAGGAAATTTTAGAGAGGAAGAAAGGGTGAAGAAGATGGTGGTTTTCGGCTTTTGAGAGGAAGAAGATGAGAAAAGAAAATAAAAGAGAGGCTTCAAAATTTCTGACACACCTCTTTTATATAAAAACCGATTCCTCCTTTTTAGCAGAGATTGATTTTCTACCAACATCGCCACACATGATAACTCCTATCCCTTTTCCCTTATCTTAATCTGTTATCTCCTCAAAAATAGCCTTTATCTGCTTATTATCCTTAAAGACTAAATCCCTAAATAATAGCCTTTATCTGCTTATTATCCACATGAAATAAATATAACAAAATTCCCCAAAAAAAAAGCCTTGTGCCACCCCTCTTACTCAATTAAGTGCCGAAATCTAGCCCTATAACTTGGGCTTCAAGCAACCAAAAATTTGGGCCTTCCTCATGCACTAGTGACGCCACTTATAGCTCACCTTACTGTGCCCTTAGTTCCTGGGCCACGAGCCCAATATGTCAATTAAACTACTACAACTTCAATTTAAGCCCTTAGAGTGTCTAAACAAAATATTTAAAACAAGGCCTCAGCCCAATTTGAGCCCCAATTGTACCTCAAATTCTCAAATTAATATTTTAAGCATTCAAACACATAAAATGCACAGACCCAATTATTCAGGATGTTACATATTCATTATAAATTATTTTTCAAACTTTAAACACTACACCAAAACAGGCTTTTAGCGGCATTTTTAGTGGCGTTTTAAAGAAAAACGCCGCAAATATTATACATTAGCGGCGTTTGAGGGAAAACGCTGCAAAAAAAGAGCAATTAATAAACGCCGCAAAAAAAGACATATTGCCGCTAAAGGTCTGAGCATTAGCGGCGCTTTCGGGAAAACGCCGCTAAAAGTATGGGCATTAGCGGCGCTTTTGGGAAAATGCCGCTAAAAGTATAGGCATTAGTGGCGCTTTTGGGAAAACGCCGCTAAAAGTATGGGCAATAGCGGCGTTTTCCAAAAAACGCCGCTAAAAGTATGGGCAATTAGCGGCGCTTTTGGGAAAACGCCGCTAAAAGTGTGGGCAATTAGCGACGCTTTTGGGAAAACGCCGCTAAAAGTCTGGGCATTAGCGGCGCTTTTAGGAAAACGCCGCTAAAAGTCTGGGCATTAGCGGCGCTTTTAGGAAAACGCCTCTAAAAGTAGGCGCTTTTGGGTATATATGATTGACTGCTAAGGGTTTCATTGGGTTAAGAGTTAGGGTTAATCGATTTAAGGGTTAATGGTTAAGGGTTAGGGGTTTATGTTTTATGATTTAAGGTTTATGGGATAGAGGATAGGGGTTTAGGGTTTAGATTAATTAGTCTCTTTTAATTTATATATTAAATAATTTCTTACATAATTGTAAAAAAAATATATTAATTTTAAAATATTAAATTAATTATCATTATAGTTTAGGGTTTATGGTTTAGTATATATAATTTAGGGTGTAAGGTTTAGGAGTTACTATTTTAAATGTTTAGGGATTATGGTTTATAGTTTGTGGTTTAAAGTTTAGGGTTTTACGGGTTAAGAGTTAGGGTTAATGGGTTTAAGGGTTAATGGTTAAGGGTTAGGGGTTAGCGGTCAAGGGTTTATGTTGTATGATTTAAGGTTTATGAGATATAGGATAGGGGTTTAGGGTTTAGATTAATTAGTCTCTTTTAATTTATATATTAAATTTCTTATATAATTGTAAAAGAGATAATATTAATTTCAATATATTAAAATTATGATTCTAGTTTAAATTGTTTAAGAGATAAATAGATAAACTTTACATATATTAAATGGTTTAGGATTTAAGGTTTACTTGAGATTTGTTAAATGATGAAATTTTTTAAAAAATTCAAAAAATAAAGAAAAAGTAAAAATCAAAAAATAAAAAGTTTATAAAATTAATAATTAGTTTAAACATATTGTTAGAATCAAAACAAATTAAACATATTGTTAGAATCAAAACAAAATTAATTTAAAGGAATATAATTAATAATTAAAATAAAAAAATTATTAGCAGCGTTTTTGAGCAAAAACGCCGCAAAAATAGGCCTTTACCGGTGCTAGACATAAAAACGCCGCAGTTGAGTACTATTAGTGGCGTTTGTTTTCAAAAACGCCGCAAAAAACCATTGAAACGACGTCATTTTTTAGGGGATTTTAGTGGCGCTTTTTAAAAACGCCACAAAGGGCAATTTTTTTTAATAAAACGTCACCATTTTTGTTTCGCTATTTTGTTTCTGTCGTTTTAACAAAACGAGCCATGCTGCAAAAATCCCTAACTTCTCTAATTTTTTCCCCCAAAATAGCAGAAGAAATCCCCCCCAAAACCCGATTAAGAAGAAACCCATCTCTCCATCTCTCCATCTGCTCTTATGCAAAATCTCGATTAAGAAGAAATCCCTAATTTCTGTAATTTCTCCCCCTCCAAAACAGCAGAAGGAATCCTCCAAAAAATCCTTAATTTCTGTAATTTCTCTATCTCTCCACAGTACGATACCTGTTTGGGTGACTTCTACAGTGTTGCTTGGATAGAAGACAGGTATGGATAAATATAATGGATCCATTACAAGCATGTTCATCATTTGCCTATATTTGTTTTCTCCATATCTCTTAATGTTGTATATTTAATCAGCATCTTCCATCGATTCCATAGCTCCACCTTGTTCTGAAATTAACAATTAATAATATATGGACAAATAGTCAATGAGCAAAGTGGGTGACATATGGGCAATTTTGCTTCTATTAGTGTTTGGACTAAATTAGGAAATTTTCTAATGTTGAGGGTTCTTTTGTGCAGTGAAGTTGTTTATATTGCTGTCAAAGTCCTCCTACCCTAATTTGATTTGTTTGATTTTGTATTTAATTTCATTGATTGCTTTTGGACTGAAATAGTTTGATTAATTGCTGTGTTTTCTGGATGATTTTGTATGCAGAGGTTTAGGTCCTTGTGTTTTCTGAATGGAAAGTGCCAAAAACATTTATATACGGACATTTTTTTTGAGTTGCCTTATTGGGAGCATCAGATTTTACGTCATAATCTTGATGTCATGCACATAGAGAAAAATGTTTGCGAGAACATCATTGGGACTATTTTGAATGTCGATGGAAAATAGAAAGACAATCTTCAGAGTTGACTTGATTTAGTCCACATGGAAATTCGGTGTGAGCTTCATCCCCAACCACTTCCGAATATGAAATATCGGTTGCCACCTGCTATTTATTCAATGTCGAAGACGGAGAAAGAAGTGTTCTGTACGGTGTTGAAGGATATAAAGGTCCCGGATGCGTATGCATCAAATATATCTCGATGTGTGAGTCTTAAAGATCGAAGATTATATGGCCTAAAATCGCATGACCATCACATCTTGATGCAGGACTTACTGCCAGTTGCATTGCGGTGTTGTATGTCGAAAAAGGTGACGTCTTTTGTAATTGAACTGTCCAATATAATAAAAGGCATTTATAGCAAAGTTTTGGATGTTCAAGAGCTTGAGACACTACAAGATCGAGTCGTACTGACTTTATGCAATCTGGAGAAGGTTTTCCCGCCTTCCTTCTTCACAATTATGGTGCACTTGTTAATTCATCTCCCTCGTGAAGCAATGCTCGGTGGACCCGTTTTCTATCGATGGATGTATCCCATTGAAAGGTCTTAATTTATTTAAAAATTATTCTTTCGTTCACCTAAATGCCTTTAGTTGCAACTTTTGATAATATTCTATACCGCCTTTAGGTTCCTATCCAAATTAAAGTCTTACTGCCGCAATAAACGTTATCCGGAAGGATCAATTGCCGAAGGCTACTTGGCACAGGAATGTATGACTTTTTGTTCAACGTATTTGGAAGATGTTGAAACAAGAATGAACAGACCAAGTAGAAATGCTGGGCTCACAGATCATAACTTGGCCGAAACTTATTTATTTCAAATTTTCAGAGAACTAATCGGCAAAGTCGAAATTGCAAAATTAGATAATAGATCGTGGGTCCAGGCACATCGATATGTTCTTTTTCATCATGATTCAATAGAACCATTATGCAAGTAAGTTGTAGAATTTGATAAATATTCATCAATTATAATTTGTCTGTCATCTAACAAAGTAAAACTTTTTTCTAACGTAGTGAGTACAAACAAATATTGAGAGCTCGTTCACTGTAATATCCTGAAATAGGGGTTGTGCGTTTGGAGCATAACTCAAGTGTTAGTGGGCCTTAAGTTTGGTTTGGAAGTGTTTTAGGGGTTCTCAAAGCTCGAGGATAAAAAGGGAGTGTTTTGGAAATTTTTGAAAATTTTAGGTTAAAAGTGGAAATTGGGTGAAGGAACCCTTAAGTAAAATTTTTGGAAGGTTTTGGACATGAAAGTCCAGGTGGTAAAGTGGCTTGGGGCGCTGCTTTAAGGGCCTTGGAGGCTTGCGCAAGAAGGGAGGAGGTTCGAGTTGCAAGGGAAGCAAAAGGGAGAAATTATGTTTTTGCAAATGAGGCGCATGCTAAGGAGGGCTTTATAAGAAAATCGAGGTGGTTCATGTCACAAAAGGGCGCACAGGAGAGGTGGTGGGACACTTGCAGCATGGGAGCTTCTCGAGGTCGGGCGTTCGAGTCCCAATGGGGGCGCGCAGATGCATTTATTTTTGCTTGGTGCTAGAGTAAATGGAAGCCAGCGAGGTATAGTTTAAAAGAAATACCTGATGCGTTTATGGCATGGAAGACACGCTGGCAAACTGGTCGAGAAAGCAGGGGATTCTCTCCGTGTCTCGTGTTCAAGACACAGGGGCCAGCTTGAGGTTTCTTTTTTTTGTCGGCGTGGGAAGGAGGCCTGCATGGGGCATGCACGCGTGATCAAGGCTGGAAGGAGTAGTTGTTTACTTATTACTATTATTTTATTTTATTATTTGGAGTATGGGTTTTTTTTTTGTTTTATGTTTTGGGTATTATTAATTTATGTATGGTGATGGGTAGTTATATATATTGTTATTATTATTATTTAGTTTGTTGCATGAGTATGGGGAGTATTTTAGTTTTTGTTAAATTATTGATGGAGCATGGGGTTAGTGATGGGGTTTGTTTTAAACAATGCTTTCTCTCTTTTCTAAGGTGATGGGCGGCCTTGAGAGTGTCAAAGCATGGCCGGCCTTGTGTTGCAAAAGCTTGGCCAAAATAATTGATTTTTTTTGTTTTCGGCTTTCTTTGCATTGGTGTTTGGCCGAAAATGGTCTTCCTAGGGGCCTTCTTTTCGGTTTTGAAGCTAGAAAGAGAGAGACCTAAGGCTTGAGTTCGATTTTTTTTTGTAGGAACTAGAGAGTTTTCGGCTAGCTATGTGCTTGCATGGTTTTCTTTCTTTAACCGAATATTTTAGGTGCTATTGTTGAACCTTTCAACCTCTTTTTCAACCTCTCTATTTCTCTATCTTGAGGCCGAATCTACAAGGGGAACATTAAAGGAGTCCTTCAGGTTTTGCAGAAATTAAGTCTCAAGGAGCAAGCAAGTATTCGGGTTTTTGGATAAGCGGGCTAGCGTTAAGGAGCATCTAAGGAGTCTTTCGGGAATTGAAGTGCTCAAGGGGGCTAGTTGAACAATGTATAAAAGCAAGTTCGGGATCGAAATAAGCTAGGTAGGTGGTAAGTATGTAGGATTTTCGACTACTCAAAGGTCAAGTTTTAGTTCTCAGGTTTCAGTGAGGGGCAAAATCGTCAAGTATAAAGGAAGCTTTCAGAATTCGAGATCGTTTTGGTAAGAGCATTGATAAGTTTGGTTTTGGATTGATTTTTGGTTATAGCTTAGTGACTTATTTGATATGCTAATTAAGTGTTATGATGGAGGCAAATACCAGTCAAGAAGGAAAAGGGGAGGTCCCTATTCCGAAGTTTAAGAAACGATTTGTCTCGGCGGTGCGAGATTGGCCGCCGGGGTGTGAGCCAGCGTCCGAACAACAGCGTAGGCAGATAGTCGTAGTATCGCTTAGTGATAGCTTCGGGATTGAGGGCATAGCGCTGTTAGTAATCAGGTGCGTAGTTATCACACTAATCTTTTGCTTGCTATATGTATTGTATATATTATTTTATGTAAACGTATAAGTTGTGCATGTTAGCCGAAATTAGGGGTAAGATGGTGGATACCCAAGGTGGATGATTGAATAATCAGGTTAGTGGTTTTGGTACTAATCTTTCAGTGATTTGCGGTAATGAATGACTATCGATGAATGTATAAAAATGTGGTGACGTGTGATGTATAATTGTTTTGAGTAATATGTTACCATGATACATATATATATGCATGAGATTTGGGATGTGACTATTTGAGGAAAGGATGTACGTTATGTGTGTGGTCTAGTGCTAGCCTCGTGCTACATTAGCGCTTGATGTTTAGCTATGTGCTTCCTCAAGGGAGGCGTTGGCTAAGTGCCCATCTCGGCGGTTGATAGCTGTGTGCATCACCGTGGACTGATTAATATGTGGGATCCCTATGGGATCGGTGGCTTGGCCACGGCCTTGAGCAGTAAGTCGGCCAAGGTAAGATATGTGGATCACTATGTGGGTTGAGCTTCATAATTGCATATTCATAATTGCTTATTCATATTCGCATATTCATGTATATGGACTGTGTGGATATGGGCTAAGCCCATATGTGGAGATATGTGTATTAACTATGCACTGAGTCTTGGTGACTCACCCAATTTTTTTTTCTAAACCTTTTAGGTGATCGTGATTTTGGACCGGGTCGGAGTGGATACAAAGGTGGCCATGTGGAAGCGGATTCTCATGCAAAAAGGATATTTTGATTAATTGAGTATCTACATTTTCATTATTCTGATTAAGTGTTAAATGTAAAAAGACCCACTAAAGTATTAAGCATCTTTATTATTATACTCTATTATGGATGGATAATTTAAATGTTGACTACAAATGGTTTTATTTTCTCAAGTAAAGCTTGAATCCGATACTTTTATAACAAACTTTAATTTTTACTTAGAATATTACAAGTCACGAAAATGTTTTATAAAAGGAAACAAATTTTCCACGGTTTTTACTATTAAGTAAGAATACTTTTGGAAGTGTTCCGCAGTGGCATTCCAAATTCGGTCGGCGTGAATGGGCCGGATTTGGGGTATTACATTCACGATCTCGAAGATTACAGCAACGAGAAATTAATAAGTTGTTCACAGAATCATTTCATGAATGGTTAAGCCAAACGGTATGCAATTGAAGTTTTCATTGTCAAGTAATGATGTTTTCTCATAACATTTATAATTACTTAATTTACTTTCGATTCAATAGGTTTGGAGTCGGAATGAAGTAAATGACGAAGTTAAATGGCTATCACAAGGTCCAAATAGAATAGGGAAAAGATATAGTGCCTTCCTTATCAACGGATTCAGATTTCATACAAAGTATTGCGAGAGATTGAGGAGAACCCAAAATTGTGGAATTGTTGTTAATTCTTCAATTACAAGTTATGCTAGTGCTAGGGACAATAATCCTATCGAGGGGAATGTGGAGTATTACGGACTTCTTGCTGACATAATTGAGTTGGATTATTATGACAGATGGAAAGTTGTCTTATTTCGAGGAGATTGGGCTGATCTGAATACGGCTCGCGGAATTAAAAACGATCAATATGGTTTTACAATGGTGAATTTTTCTCGATTGATTCACACTGGAGAACAATTGATGGACGAGCCGTATGTATTTTCTTCTCAAGTAAAACAAGTTTTTTACTCAAAAGATCCAACTGATGATGGTTGGTACGTTGTACTCCAGAACACCCTTAGAGACTTGTTTGACATGGGCAATAGAAGTAGAGATGACATATTTGAAAGATCAGAAACTTTGCCTTTTCCAGAACAAAACTTAAATGAAAATATCCCTAGTACTAGTCAACAATTTCAATGGGTTCGTCAAGATGTGGACGAAGATATTTACGAAATATGATGTAGTAAGATTTGAAGATTTTTTATTTATATGCAGTATTATAATTTTAATATTGGTCATGTTATATAATGTAACTATTTTAAATGTACTATTATTGTTGTTATTTGTTACTAAATTTTTGAACTATCTTATGTGTATTGTAGGAAAAATGCCTAGAAGACGATTACGGGACTTAAATATTGTCTAAAATACTCCAAATTCAGAAGAAAGAAATAGTGAACAGAATACGGTTGTTGGATCTTCTAGTCTGCCGAACATAGATGACGAGCATGGAGAATTTCAAAGTAATGTGAAGTTTATTTTTACATGCATGCTGAATTTTATTATTGATTCGTTTTTCAATTTTAATATAATATTATATCATTTTTTAGTTGAAGGTGGTGGGACGCGCAAAGGTCGGGGATGTACATTGCTTACAGATTTATACGACCTAGAGCCTGTCCAGCGAGTTAAAGTAAGTAGAAACAATCATGGCCAGCCTGTTGGATCTGAAGCTCGACTGTTAGCAGGCTATTTGGGCATTCTAGCACGAAATACCAATATGTTGCCCATTAACTACGAATCATGGCATCACATGCCTGATGCCAACAAAAATCAGGCTCTCGAAAATATTAAGGTAACAACATGTGAATGTAATTTATAATACTTTGGTTTAACTTTCATTTATATTAACTTTTTAAACTTATATTTTTTTAGGAGAGATTTGCTTTAGAGGTCTCTGATGACTATGTTAAGAAGACATTGGGTAAAAAATGGAGAGACAATAAAAGCACGCTCAAAAAACAATATTTTAAGAAAGACATAAGCCTCGACGAAAAATTAAGAAATGTTCCGCCGGGAATGTTGAGGTACCAATGGGAAGATCAAGTTAGATTCTGGAATTCAAAAAAAGGAGAGGTATTACGTACTTCTAAAGTCCTATAAATTATTTGGTTTATAGTATTTACTATATATATAATTCAAATTCCATTATGTAGGACCGTGAGCGAGTTGGAACAAGCAAATGCATGTAAAAGTAAGTTCACGCACCTGGCGGAGTTCCGTAAGTTTTGCTTGTGTAGTTGAGGCCGATGTATTATAATTTATTAATTCTGTCAAATATTAATTACTTTATACTATTAAATTATATTTTTTCTGCTACAATGTAGGAAGCTTCGACTGGTCAAAAAGTTGGACGCATTCAGCTTTTTGACATTACGCCTAGAAAGAAGGATGGATCTCCGATGACATCCGAAGCTGCAGAAATTTTGGTATATTTACTTAATAAAATTTTATTTATTATAAATATTTCTAATGTTTAATTATAATAGTTTAATTCATCGTTTATAGTTTTAAATTTATAATGTTAAGTTATGTTGCATTCTTTCTTATTTATATATTTCGTTTCTAACTCTTTCATTGATTTATTAGGATAAACTAAAGGAGAAGAAGGCGGAGTATGAAGCGACTGGTTCGACTGATAGTTCTGTTAATCTTGAGGAGATTGATAACAGAATTATTACCGATGTTTCGGGTCCTGCAAGGTACGATTGCTTCGACTGATAGTTCTGTTAATCTTTAGTATATTTTTAATAGAATTATCACTGATGCTTTTGGTCTTGAAAGGTATGGTCGGGTTCGATTTGAAGGATCTGGTGTTACCCCGACCCAATATTTTGGATCCGGCTCCCAGCAATACATGCCTTCTGGGGGTCAATCTCGTGCTGAAGTTCAGAGGCTACAAGACTAGATAGCTCAAATGCAAGAGAGCACGGTTGAGCAGAGGTAGTAAATTGCTGATGTTCAAAGAAAATATGAAGAACTCCAAAGAATGACTTAGAGCGGATGCAGGCGGCGGCGCAGCAGTGGAGGAGACGATAGCAAAGAATGAGAGAGGTAGCGGCAGCTGCGAGGGAGGCAGAGGTAACGTCGATGCTAGCAGAGCAGAACAAAAAGTACCAAGAGCTCCAGCAACAGCTTCAGCATATGATGCAGATGTTTCAGTAGTCGCAAAAACCGCCATCTTAGACATTTAGTTTCTCGTTGTAAGAATGTTTTGACATTATTACATTTAACATTATTGTTACAATATTTTCAGTTATCAATCATTTAATTTATTAAATTTCAAGTATCATTTAGAATTAATGCATTTGGTGTGATTCTTATGATAAATTTACTGTTTTGGGTTGGAATTATATGTTATATTTACTGTTATTGGTTGGTTTTAGTGCAGGAGGTGTATAATATTGAAAAAAATTGTACATTGGAAATCTGTACAAACTAGCGGCGCCGCTAAAGGTCAAGACATTTAGCGGCGTTTTTGGGAAAAGTGCCGCTAAAGGTCATGACTTTTAGCGGCGTTTATGGGAAAATCGCCGCTAAAGGTCATGATTTTTAGCGGCGTTTATGTGAAAAGCGCCGCTAGAGGTTGTAACATCCTGGAAAGGGCCTATGCATTTTCGGTTTAATTGTACGAAATGACATGTCTTAAGTACTATGAATAAATTTTTAATATTTTTGGAAACTCAGAAATGTATGAAAATGAAATGGAAATGAACATTTTTGGAAACCTGGAAATGTAAGGAAATGATTCAAAAATGGAAAGTACACATTTCTGGAAACTTGGAAATGTAAGGAAATGGCAAGTTTACAGAGCCGATCGAAAATTTTTGGAAACTTAGAAATGACCTAGAAATGTCGAGTCTTAAGGTTTAAAAGAGGAAATAAAGGCAAGGTGGCCTTAAAAGAAAAAGTTTGTGAAATTTGACACACAAACAGGCTTGGAAAAGTGGCTTGAAGATGCCACTTAGGGCCTATAGAAATGGCGGCATATGCAAGAAGAATGGACCTGGGTTCGAGTCACTTGGGAAGCAAATAAAAAGGAGTTTTATTTTTGCTTCCAGGAGACTGGAGTGGACGGCAAGGCTTCTAGAAAAAGGGAGTTTTATTCCCTTTAAATTTCGGCAATTAATGGGATAAATAAAGGATTTTTTTAAATTTTAAATTGGATTATTTAGAAGAGATAAATATTGGATTAAACTCTTTTATTTATGATAATTAAAAGATAAAGTTATCAGATAGAGGAGTGGTGGCCAAGTAAGGGACTCCTTAGATGATAATTTCGGCTATAAAAGGAAGGAAGGAGGGCTACTCATCAATTTTTACTTCCTCCTCTTCCCTGCCGAATTCTTAGTGCTCTCCTCTCTTCTTTTCTTTCTTTTCTTTTGTCAAGCCGAAATCTGTCAAGTATTCACTTAGTCTCTAGCCGAATCTACGAGTGGTGTCAGGAAGGAGTTGTCGATTTCTCCAAGTAAGGGTAAGATCTAGACTCGGTTTCCATTCTTTTCTTTTTAAGCCTGTCGGAATTTGGAGACTAATCTCTCATATTGTATTTTGGCCAAAATATGAAGAACTCTTTCGGGATCTGTCTCAAGTCGACTGTAGGAAGGATTTTCAGGATTTAAGGCATCAAGGTAAGACAATAAAGTGTTATTCGGCCATAGGCCATAAGTATGATTTCAAGTTAGACTAAAATCTAACATATGTGTATAGATATTTCGACAGCATTAAGGAAGCAAGGATCCAATTCGGGATTTTTAGAATCCACAAGGTAAGTATTCGGCCAAGGCTTATATTTTTGGTATTTGGAACTATTTCTTATTTATTCAAAAGCCAGAAACTGACATAGTTAAATGATTTGGTGGCTAGCCGATTTTAAGGGAGGAATACAAAGTTTCAGCATTTGATTCTTGATTCAGTACGGCAACAAGGTAAGTTTTAGTAATACAAATCCTACTAGGATTTGGTTTTATAGCGAAATAGGTCTTTGCTAAAGATTACCATGTTAACTGAATATAGGCATTAAAGATCTAAATCGATGAGATCGGTTTTCGGATTTCAAGGACTTCGTTAAGCGAATCGGGTGTGTACCCCACATTAACTTTTAATACGATTATGGTAATATGTAATATATGCATGGTTATAAGAATATGAATATGGCTAAGGTACCGTGTTATGGTACAGAGTACTCAGGTACGTTTCCTACTCCCACTAGGATTATGAAATATGTTATTTATAACATGTGAAAATTTATAAGAATGTGAATTTAAGTATGATATGCATGATATGAATAATATGGGTCATTCGGGATATATGAGAAAGGGGAAGTGAATGTGATGACTACGGTCTCACTATCTGAATGTGGTGACTTCGGTCACATTATCTGAATATGGTAACTTCGGTTACATTATCTAAATCTGGTGTCTCTTGACACAATTATATCTAGTGGCTATGCCACAAATTTTATATGGGCGATGAGCACGTCGATCGCAGCCGATCGCTTCGATGGTGTGTAGCGGATGGAGGGTCGACTTAGTAGTCCCCACGCAGTCTTTGGTTGGTGCGGGGATGTGTAGCGGATGGCATCTAGGTTTTGGGTTCGGGTTGCATCATTATTGTTATCTGTTGTATGAATAAGTGTTTGATATGAACATGTATGCCTGATCTATTGAATTTTAGTGTTGGTTACACATTGAGTCTGTTGACTCATCCCGTTGTGGGAATACTTTTAGGTGATGAACAGTGATGGACCGGGACGGTAGATCTTGTGGTGGCCATGCTCAACTTGAAGTTTTATTCAATATGGATACTTTAATTTCATTTAAGTACTTTGGAATTTTATTTTGGGATTTTACTTGTTGTAATAAGGCCATAGTTACATTTCTTTACTTTTATTTTTAATTATTATGTTACGAATTATTTTTGATTAAAGTTCAAGTAAAATTATTTCTTTAAAAATAAACCCTAAAATTGTTTGGTCACCTTAATTAATTGAATTTCTAAATAAAATAAATGGGTTTCCAATCTAAGCCCAACCCAAAACGATATTTTTCTAAAATTACACAAATTTTCTCTAAATAACAAAGAACTTTGAAACCGGTTTACTTAAGGAACATACCAGATCCGGTTCAGGCTCGTGGGCTGGGTGTGGGGTGTTTCAGAGGTCATGACTTTTAGCGGCGTTTATGGGAAAAGCGCCGTTAGAGGTTATGACTTTTAGCGGCGTTTATAGGAAAAGCGCCGTTAGAGGTCATGACTTTTAGCGGCGTTTATGGGAAAAGCGCCACTACAGGTCATGACTTTTAGTGGCACTTTTGGGCAAAGCCCCACTACAGGTCATGACCTTTAGCGGCGTTTATGATAAAAACGTCGCTAAAAGTCATGACTTTTAGCGGCGTTTGTGAAAAAAGCGTCGTTAAAGGCCATGACTTTTAACGGCGTTTTTGGGAAAGCGCTGCTAAAGGTCATGACTTTTAGCGGCGTTTTCTCAAACGCCGCTAAAAGTCATGATCTTTAGCGGCGTTTTTTTCTAATAAACGCCGCAAAAATTTACGGCGGTTGTTGTAGCGGCGTTTTTTGCGACGCTTCGAAAAGCGCCGTAAACACTTTTAGTGCCGCTTATAAACGCCGCTAAAGGCCAAAAAAAACGCCGCTAAAAGTCTATTTTGCTGTAGTGAAAACATTGTAATTACATCTTCAATTTATTAACCTTTTATCAATAAGGTCTTTCTGTTACTAAAATCGTTAATTCAACCATTAAATAGGACATCAGATCTTATGTAACATAATTTAAAATGAAAGTTTGAAAAAAAAAAAGAATATTGTAAAAATAGATATAAAAATTCTAGTTTTGATGTTTTGAAGTTTTTACATAAATTATTATTCACTCTCTCTTTTCCTAATTTTACTTTATTTTTAATTTTTAAATTTAAAAGTTATGCAGTAACATTTTACTTTTCTTTAAAATTTTTATTTTAGATTATGTCACATAATATTTTACGTGACATTTAATGGTTAAATTAATGGTTTCAATAATGGAAGGTTCGGGTTTATATAACGACAATAGTTTGGGATGTAATTAGAGCATTTTAAAGTTTGAGGATTGGTTTAAAATGAATGTAATAATTTAAGGATGTTAGTGCAATTAACTCAACTTCGTATGTTTAATAATATTTCTGTGTATTCTACGAGTTTAAAATTAGGTAGCGTTTGATGCTTTCCCATGTTATGATTCTGGTGGAATGTGATTCATTGAAATGTGATTACTAGTAATGTGATTGCCATGAAAGTTACTTTGCAACGTTTGGTATACATAAAAAAGTATTGATTAAAATCCTTGGAAAGTTGCATTATCATGTTTGGTTCACTAAATACCTTCTTGAGAATGTAATGATAATTTAAAATTTTACTCTTATTAAATAAAAATAATATTCATTTATTTAATATTTTACAATAAAATTTATTACCAATAAATATTGGATGCAATAGCAAGGCACATTGCATTCTCAATGGGAGATATAAGTTCGAACCTGGGAGACATAGTGAAAAAATAATTCTCAATGAAAAGTTAGATTTTAAAGAAAGTTAAAAAAAAATTGACATACCTAATATTAGAATTACTTTCTAACTGATTAAATTCTAGAAAAATTATCACTTTTTATCATACCAAACGCTATCTTAATTAAATTTAATTTTCAATAAAAGGGATAAATATCAAAACTATACGTGAACTATGATTTAATATGTAATTGTATACATGAACTTTGATTTTATGCAATTTTATATATGAAATTTTAATTTGATCCAATTATTGTAAATTATTAACACAATTATTGATGTAACATCATTTTATATTTATATATTGCATACATAAATAATTATATTTATCCAATATAAATATAAATTGATGTATTTATTTCTTTAAATGTGTATGATTAAATTAAAATTAAAATTTTAAGTATACATATGAACCACAATTAAAGTTTCACGTGTATAATTACAACAAATTAAAATTCATATATACAATTACACATTAAATTAAAATTAATGTATAATTTTAATATTTATCCCTTAATAAAATATTTTTTTCCCAGTAATTAGACCCAACTATCGAAAAATCTATTCAAATTTATCTCTAATTAATTCTTTTCTAATGAACAATTAAAAAAAAAAAAGTTTTGTCTTCCACGTGCATCAATTGGACCACAATCAAAATCCAACAATTATACTCAAAAGTCAATTATATTTGCCCTAATTGATTTTTGGATTTTGGTTCTCATCCTACTTTTTCATTTTTTAATTTTGCAGGGTAAAGGTTGACGTGCCATAAGACCAGTTTCCTTTGTGAAATTAGTTAATAAATTTGTTTTTAGATGAAAATGTTATAAAAAATAAAACTGTGAGAAATAATTAAAATACATAAGGTATAGATGATAAGGATTAAGTTGTTATTATATTAATTTTAAAAGTTGATGTTATTAGCTAACTGATTAGTGATCAAAAAGATAAATTTTAATAGTTTGGGTGACTATTTTATAACTTTTCGTAATTGGATGACTAAAAAAAGTTATTAATAGTTGAGTGATCATTTTATAATTTTTTTATAATTAGGTAACCAAAAAAATATATATTAATAATTGAGTGAATACCAATAAAATTTACAAGAGTAAGTCCCAACTAGACTTACTCATTGGTCGAGCCACCTACTCAGAAAATGAGAGAGTTTAAACAAAAATACGAGGCTCGAAAAATGAGTTTGGGTAAAATTTAAGACCCATTTTATATATTTGGCCCGAACTCGACTCGACCCGACCCGACTCGAATATATTATGTTATTAAAAATAATTAGATTAATTATATATGTTAAACAATAATTATATATATTTATATTAAATCACTAACCCATAACAATTAAACTTATTATTCAAAACCTAAAAAAAAACTTACCCAACTAAATAACCCAAAATATAAAATTTTAAAAATTATATTTAATACAATAAAATATTTATTATATTTATGGTATTATTTTTTAATATAAATATTTTTAATGTGTTAGAAATCTTTTATTTTAGCATTTTTAGTGCATTATATGTTTTACTTTTTTTTAAATAAAAATTATTCTACAAAAAATCAAATATGGGCGAGTTGAGTCGAACCAAGTTTACCTTATTAAATTGGGTTGGGCTTGGAGAAAAAAGTAAGACCATTTTTTAGGTCGGATTGGGGCAAGCTTGAAAATTTGGCCTATTAATCTTGTATGGGCCCAGTTCAAACCCGACTTGACCTTACCTATGAGTATCTTTAATCCCAACTCTCCGGGATGATGGTGACTACAACATCCAATTCCATCTCTTCTTACAGTCGACTGACAAAAGAGAAATGTTACTTAAAATAATCATGAAAATATATAATATTAATATAAAATTATTTTTAATATATTTTGAATAATAAAATAAAAGTTAAAATTTATTATTAGTCATTGTAATATGCCATATTTAATTTCTATATTATAATTTGATCATTTTTAGTTTATTTACTTTTTACATTTTAAAATTTTAGTATTGATCAAATACTAAAAGTTAAATTATGTTATTTTCGAAAACATATATTAATCTTATTTTTATATAATATGACAAAAAAATCACGTTATTTTAATTAATGTGTTTAATGGTAAACAAAAATAAAATAAAAAAATTAATGTGTTTAATGGTAGACAAAAATAAAATAAAAAAAAGTCTAAATTTCAAAAAGTTTTAAAGAAGTATAAAAATTCAAAACAATTGCCAACAATTTTCCCTAAATTTTTAACAATTTACAAAAAAAAAAAAAAATTGTTGTAGATGGTATATCATAATTTATTAACTTTTAGGAAATATCCATCAAAAATACGTTTCAGTCCAAAAAATATTGAGAAATCTTAAAATTATACATGAATTATGGTTTAATGTGCAACTGTATACATAAACTTTGATTTTGTGTAATTTTTTACATGAAATTTTGATTCGATCCAATTATTATAATTTATTAAGACAATTATTGATATATCATCATTTTATGTTTATATATTGCATACATAAATAATTATATTTATCTAATATAAAAATAAATTGATGTATTTATTTCTTTAAATGTGTATAATTGAATCAAAATTAAAGTTTCAAGTAATACTTGAATCACAATTAGAGTTTCATGTGTATAATTACACAAAATTAAAATTCATATATATACAATTACACATTAAATCAAAATTCATGTTTAAATTTGAGATTTATCCGCATTTCATAATAACTTCATTTGGAAATCAAACATGTGTTTTAATTTATTATTTTGGAAAGGTTTATCTTTTAAATTTTAATTAAGTTTAATTTAATCCATCTAAAAATATTTTCGAATTTTATTTTAGATAAAAAATTCAACTAATAACTGATGGAAACGTGTCCATTTTTAATAGTTGAATTTATTTATTTTTCACAACGTAAACTTTTATAAACATAAATAATTAACGTTATATTTAATCGTTATTGGGAATAACACGATCTTCAATTATTTTGATTGAAAAAATATATTATTTTTTAAAATTGTATATTATTTTCAGCTGTAGATCGTGTTGAATTTCTAGTATATATTATTAGTTCTTTTCTAGGTATATATTTTTTTTTAAAAGGGTAATATCTTTTATATTTTAGATAGTTAATATTTTTATTTTTATTTTAATTTTAATTTTATTTTATTATACATGCATGCTCCAGAGAACGGTTGAAAATTTAGAGAGAACTTCATATGAGGTTTATTCAATGATTTGTTGTTCTTCCGTTGCTGAACCATATACATATTCCTTTATCAACCGCAAAAACTCCGTTTAAATAAGCTCAAAAACACTGCCATCGGTAGTTACTGCAACACATTTCATTTTCTCTTTTCCTCTCAAAATCAATTTGCCTTCCATTTTTTCTCATCATCATCATCATCTTCTTCTTCTTCTTTCTTCACATCCATTGTATATACAGCCATGAGGCAAGGCTTAAAGCAGAAACAAGAGGTACATTTTTGTTTCTCCGAGCCTCCCTCTCAGAACTACATTATTTGTTTTCTGGGTTTTTAATTGAGGGAAAATTTGCAGAGAAAATTTGTTGAACTTGGCTGGTTTTTTTTTCGGTTACTGCCTACAGATCTTTAGGCCTGGAACTGTGGTGCGGAAATTGTTCAACATCACTCATGTGGAGCCCGATTACTGTGCCGATTCTGATGATGGCGACGAGATTGATTCTGACTCCGAAACCCAAGGTCACTCGCATTTGTTTTCTTTGATCTTGTTCAAAGTTTTAGCTATTTGGATAAATATTATTAGGTCCTGACAATCAGTTTGAAAAAAAAAATAATTAATTAGCCTCTTTAAAAATTGGACCAACTTAAGGCCTACTGGTTGAAGTCCAGCTTAACTCGTTTTTATGTTTGATAGAATAGAATATATTCTTCTTCTTTTTTATCAAATACTATTTATTAAATTTTTTATTAGGTTGGTGTTACTCTTATATTGGTATTACCTTTAATCGGGTTATTAATTTAGTAAGAAAATTATAAAAATATCTTTTTATAATTAAAAATGCTATAATATTTGAGGGTATTTTAATATTTCTATTTTAACAAAAATCAATAAAAATATATATATGGTAGGATTTAAACTAGATGTGTCAATGGGTCAAGCCAGGCTCAACTAATTTTAGACTCCTTTATTAGGTCTGGGCCCAGCTCGACCAAAAAATTAGCCTGAAATTTTACTTAAGCCTGGTCAGAATTAAAATGCTAAAAACCTGGGCATGGCCTGCCCGTACTTTTTTTTTTTATAATTTTTTTAAAAAATATAATAGATCAAAAATACTAAAACTCAAATCGAAAATAAAATTTAAAAAATATGTATACTTAAAAACACTCAGATATGTGCAACTTAATAAGCAAATGTCTCTAAAATAGTAACAAAATTAACAATAAAATAATAATTATACAATATTCAAACAATAACAACAAAATAATAACAACATAATAATGAAATAGTAGCAAAATAGTGAAAAACAAGAAAATAGCAACAAAACGGTAAAAAAACAAGAAAACAGTAAAAAAAATCAACATTTTTTTTGCATATTCGGGTTGAGCTGGGTCAGACTCGGTTAAACAAAGCCCGACCCATTTTCTAAACGAGTCTTATTTTTTTTTGCCAAACCCATTTTTCAAGCCTATATTTTTATCCAAACCCTCCCATTTCATGGACGGGCCTAGCTCGGCCCATGGACATGTCTAATTTAAGCCCATAACAGTTCAATTATTAAAATTTTAAATTTACCACTCAATCGAAGATTCATTTTAATATATTTTATATATTTTTATTTTAATATACAAAATTTATTATCTCCATAAGTTGTATATATACATTAATAATGTTGTTCATTGAGTTAGTGTCGGTTGATGTCACAAGTCAACTCGACATTAACTCATAATAAATAATTATAGTGCATTTAATATTATTTTTTGATGTATTTATGTGTCTAAATTTCGTTTTACCCATAATTTAATTTAAATTTTTTATTTTAATATTATACATATTTAATGTGTTATTAAGATTAATTAGTTCCAAACTATATGTTTCATTGTTTATTGTATATTACTTTTAAACAAATATTTGTGTTTTAAATCTGTGATATACGTGTGATAGGATTTCTAGTCTATATTATTTATTAAGCACCTGACTGAGTTGGTGTGACCCTTAGTCAGGTCATAGTAGGATTTAAACTTGCACTAATTGAATTGTTAAAACCTTAAATTTACAGCTCAACCAAAGCTTTGTTTTAATATATTTTATACATTTTTGTTTTAATATACACAATATATTATCTCCATCATATGTATATTTATACTTACTATTTATTAAGTATTTTACTAAGTTGGTATCATCATCAGTTAGTAAAATTACAGAAATGCCATTCTGTAATTAAAAAAAGTTAAAACTATTTGAGGGTATTTTAATCTTTTCATTTTAACGAAAACTAATAAAAAATACATAAATCCACCTTAATTGTTAAGTTAGTAAAATCTTTAATTTATCATTCAATCAAAACTTAATTTTAATATATTTTATATATTATTTTTTGTTTTAATATATACAATTTATTATCTCCATCAATTGTTTAATTAATTTCAACCATATGTTTAATTATTTATTGTTTGTTACTTTTAAACAAATATCTTTATTTTAAATATGTAATTTTCATATGTATACACATGTGATAAGAATTTTTTATATAATTTATATGAACAAAAATTAAATAATATATTTAATAATCATATCTAAAATACCTTTTCATTTTGGGTTCAGAGAATACCCTTTCGGGGGGTTGAGTCTAAATGTGAAGTGGGGTTTTGCAGACACACTTGATCGTGACAGTGGCACAGAATTAACGTCAAGAAGGGACACTGAGGAGGGGCCTCACCTTGATTCTAACGGTAATCAAATTTTTTTTTGGTAAAAAAAAAATTACAATTAAATTATCAACCAATAATAAAACTCAATTTTAATCCCTCATCAACGTTCATGTTTTAATCAATTTGAGTATTTATTTTGTGTTCTCAAATTAATCTATAATCTAAAATATTTTATACCCTATTTAATATGACTATTGTTTTATGTTATGTTTTAATTAACCTTTTATTGTCGTTTGTATTATCAAATTAATTTATATTTATACTTAAATTAGGTTCTTCAGTATCACGAGTGAACTGATTATAAACTCAATTATGAAATTATTAAAATACCATTTTATATGCAAAGTAATAAATATTAATAGGAGAGTGTTTTTATTTTTTTATTTTTTAATAAAATAATACTACGATTAAAGTTATAAATTTTTAATTTAACCATTTCAATCAAGACCTCAATTTTAACGTAATCTTTTGATAAATATGTTTTTTTTATGTAGATTTTTTACTCATATTGTAGATTTGTCATAATTTAGTTGTTATTTAAGTTCTTGACTGCATTGATGTCATAAGTTGACCAAACACTAAATTAAAAAAATGACAAACCCATGTACTTTTATAAAATAACAAATATTAATATGGAGTATTTTAGTATTTTTATATTCCTTTTTTATATTTATGGTTACATTTGAAGTTAGGACACATTATCGTTAAAATTTCAACCAAAATATAGTTTAGTTTTAATATAAACTTATTATAATATATCTTTTGCATAAGTTTGTCAACTTTTCCTGCATTGTGATTGTGATAATTTAATTATTTTTAATTTTCTTAAAACTTTGAGTCTTGAATAGCATCCTCTTTTTTAAAGATAAATATCAAAATTAACTGCAATACATATTACATACACAATATTTTGATTTCAAGTTTCAACCAAAATATCATTTAGTTTTAATTTTCTTAATTTATATAATTATATAGATGAAATTTTAATTTATAGTATATTTTTTACATTTACATATAACATATACATTATTTATATTATTCAACATGAAAACAAATGCATATATTAATCAAAATTTGATGTTTAGAATTGAATTAAAATAAAAATTTCGTATATATTTATACAAAATATAAATCCATAAATCATATTACACTTTGGGTTAAAATTAATCTATAATTTGATATTTATTTACTCTACGTTCTTTACTTATAAAGTTGAAAATAACTTTTGAATACGAGGGTTTATCTAGTCCAAAAATTTGGGTTGTCCCTGGCATTCGGGTTGTTTAGTGGAGTTCTAAATGAATTTTTCTGAACTTTGAACTTTCTTGTGCTTATTTTTTACATAATCAAAGTTTGTTTTCCCTTATTTTGGGCTCAGATGATCTTCCAAGTTTAAGGAGAAGAAAGTCAGAGACATTTAGGGCACAGTACATAAACACAAAGGAAATAAGGTGCACTGCATATATATATATATATATATACATAGTTATGCTTTCCTATGGTTTGTAGCTGAAACATTGTTTTGAATAGAATATGCGTTGGTACCTGGAATGTTGGTGGAAAGGTTCCATCTGATGACCTTGATATTGATGATTGGATTGATATGAATGAGCCTGCTGACATCTATGTGCTTGGGTAAGTATGCATATCCAACCATCGTGTTTGATTTATATTGATCCATCTCTTAGTGTTATTCATGTTCATCTTAAAAGTATGACTATTGCTTTATGTTTGCAGTTTTCAGGAGATAGTACCATTGAATGCTGGGAATATTTTTGGTGCTGAAGATAGTCGCCCAGTTCCAAAATGGGAAAACATCATTCGTGACATACTCAATAGAATTCGACCTGCATTTACCAAAATAAAATCCTATTCTGATCCCTCATCCCCGTCGAAGTTCAAGGCGTTCGACGATGTCCCAACCATAGAAGAAGATATAATTCTCGAAAGCGATAGCGACATCGGTGAAGAAATTCATAGATTAGATGAAGAACCTAATGGTGTTGATGAAGCCAATAATGGTGCTAAACTTGATAGGCTAGTAGCAGAACATGATTTGCTGAGGCAATATTATTCTCCAAAGAGGTTAGATAGATTGAATTGCTTGCGGATGGAAGATTGTGGTGAAAATGCCAAGGCCTTAATGAGTAAAGTCCGTAGCGGGTTCGGACAAGGTCGAAAACTAAATAGAATGCTTATGAAGACCGAAAGGATCGGTTTCAAGTGGCCTGAACCTCCATTAAACTTGCTATCTCGGCGTGTTTCGGGGCGACCAAAGGCTTTGAAGCGGACCAACATCAAACGTTTGGAAGCAATCAAGTTTGTTCAACCAAATAGTACATGCAAGTCCATAAATGATAATATTGCATCAGAGATAGCTGTGCTTGAAGAAGTGAACCTTGTATCCCTCATTAGTCGGAAACGAAGATCATCATACGTAAAGATAGTAAGTAAGCAGAAGGTCGGAATTTTCCTCACGATATGGGTCCGTCGGAGTTTGCGCCGGCATATTTATAATCTGAAGGTGTCCACCGTAGGTGTTGGTGTCTTGGGCTACATTGGTAACAAGGTTTGTTCCTTCATCCAGTAATGCTAGATTCTTGGATATAAAGAAAATTGGAAAGATAAAAATTAAAAGGGTAAAAAGTTAAAAAGGAAAAATATAATTTTTTTTAGATGGATGTGCTTGAAAGGGAAGAAGAAAAATTGAAACAAAAATTAATTTTCTTTGCATCCATTGCTTAGTAGAATTGAAAAAAGAACAATGCATAATTTTGAACTGATACACACTTCACTTCTTTTCTCATTTTCTCTCCTCTCAACATTCCTATTTGGAATGATTGATTTTTAGGCATTAGAATAGAAAATTATCTTAGTTCAATAACTATTTTGTAATTTTTTGAAATTAAGTGACCAAAATGTAAATTCACTAATAGTTTAGTAACCTTGAGTACAATTTACCCCTAGATTTAAAGTTTTTCTATCTATTTGGAAGGCTCCACCTAATATACGTATGAGTATGACGATTGAATTATGTTGCAGGGATCAGTATCAGTGAGCATGTCCATATATCAAACACTGTTTTGTTTCATATGCACTCACCTGACAGCCGGAGAAAAACAAGGAGACGAACTTAAAAGAAACGCTGATGTGCATGACATCCTAAGACGTACCCTTTTTCATTCCTATTCTACATTTGGACTTCCCAGAGGTATTCATGATCACGAGTGAGTTCTACTTTTAACATCTACTTTCACTGTGAATCAATGGTTATTAGATTACATCCTTACTCTTTATAAATGCTTTATTTTTTTTCCCTACAGAAGAATAATTTGGTTGGGTGATTTAAATTACCGTATCAACATATCATATGATGAAACATGCGATCTCATCTCCAACAAGAAGTGGTCCGAGTTAATAGAGCGGGATCAGGTAGTTTATTGCTGTTTTCTTATCAAAATATGAGCTTTGAAGCCTTATTTAAATCTAGTAATTTATGATGACAGCTTGTCCAAGAGCTGCAGAAAGGTGGAACATTCGAGGGATGGTCCGAGGGTGTACTGGATTTTGCACCAACATACAAATATGAGGTAAATTCAGAGAAATACTATGGAGAGGATCCTAGGATTGGGCGGCGAACTCCTTCATGGTAATGCTTAATTAATAACAAGATTTTATTTTATAAGATTTTATCCTTTGTTTGCCTTACGATTTCTTCTAATTTACCGTAGGTGTGATCGCATTCTTTCGTACGGTAAAGGAATGAGGCAACAGAGCTACGGTCGGACCGAGCTTAAAATTTCAGATCATCGCCCTGTTACCGCGACGTATATGGCCGAGGTTGAGGTATTTGATTCGAGGAGACTGCAGCGTGCTCTCACGTATACCGATGCTGAAATCAAGAACGAGGGAGATGCCGCTGAGGGTACCCAGAGACTGATGTCGAAACCAGTCCGTTGAGATGGATTTGTTATGTTTTTGATCAAGGAACATGGATCAATCTCTGTTTCTGAAAGAAGCATTGATCGATGTATAGATCGAGTTGTGGTTAATATTCTTTTTCACATTGAGAATTGGAACCTCTATAGGGATTAGGGAGGTGAGAGATGAAGTTGGAGCTTGATTTAAAATAAAAGTTAAAAGAGCTTGTTCAGTAAACCATGTTTACTGATTATAAGATTATTTCGATTCATTTTACTTAAGTTTTAGATTAAAAAAATAAATTAAACTAGTCAATTTAAGTTTCAAGTATCTGATTTATGCTCATATTAGAAACAGGCTTTATTGAAATACAATATCAGCAACAAAGACAAAAGATGCACTGCTCCATTGTTCTACAAAGTGAAAGCATATAGTCAAAGACCCAAAAAGAAAAGAAAAAAAATCCTTTTCTGAATAAGAATGGTTAAATTATTTTAATCTACTTTTGTATTAAGATGTTGGTATGTTAAGGGCCTAATAAATTTAATGGAGCAAGTGGTTTATTAGCATTTCATTGGTCAGACAAATGAGTTTTTTCTTTCCCATTGTAAAGACAAATTTATTTTATTACAAACAACTGAAAAGGCAAGAAAGAGGCATGAAATGGAGGAGAGTAGAATTAAGGTCTTAAGGATTATCAAATTCATGCGGTCTTTGAGGCTTAATCCATGTTGAGAGCTTCTAACTGCTCCGTTAGAGGGTTCCGAGGCATGGCATACATGCGATTCAACACTAAAAATGCAACAGTCAACATACATCATTTGGTTGACAATTTGATTTGTGTTTTTATAAGAATTGATACTGTAATTTAAGGGATACGTATCAAACATAAAGAAAAATTTGTAAATAAGAAACTAAAAAAAAATTTTGTTGCATTGCAGAAATTTAAAAATTTTCGTAAAATCGAACGTTTTGTTTTGTTTTGTCTATGACAATAAATTTTGTCAAATATAATACTTAGGTTTTGGTTTAGCAGTAATTGCTGATTTCCACTAAAGGAGTGAACTCTTGTTGACAAGTAGGATCAATAAGGAGTAGGCAACTTTGATGATGGCGGTTCACTCTGGATTCGGGTGGAGAATCACTGTTCTTGGTGGGTAGGGGAGCAGAAAGGAGTGATTGAGGTGAGTTGGAGAAGAAGGTTCCAAGTTTCTTAGTCTGAGCACTGAGGAGGTTGAGCAAACCATGAAGGTGGAAGAGGAAACTGGTAGTAGGGTGTATAAGTGTGAGTATCTCTGGAAAGAGAGGAGGAAATGTTTGGTGGAGGCTGAGACTGATGTTTGGTCGTCTTGTCAGGGTTGAAAGGTGATTGTTGGGTGCCTTGCACAGGTTGCTAAGTTTGTACTTGGGATGAAAGGAGCTCTAGGTTAGGGTTTGATGGATTAATAGAGTATCAGCTAAAGAATAAGTCTTGGTTTTTTTATCTATACTCTCCGCATCAATTGTTGATACATGTAATCAACACAAAGAAGATAGAGGAGAAAGTGATGGTTGCTTAGAGGTAGGTTCATCTATGATAAGCAAAGAACCGGGGAAAGGAACAAGAAAGGACAGACTTAAAGAGGATTTGAAGAGAAGGTTGTGTGAGTCTAGGTCATCAAGTAGAGTGCTTGAGGAAGAAGGAAAAGATTCCTTGCTCTTCATGAGCTGGGGTATATATAGGGGAGGTCCCCTCCTATATAGTGCCATGTTACCTACAATACAAATGGCAAACTGCCCATGTGGTCGGCTTAATGGCAGATCTGTTCCATATTAACTGTCGTTGAGTGTAGTACTGTGTAACCCTACTCTAATATTTTCCTTACTGAAGTTATACGAGATTATAGTCTTCATGGTCCTTCAATGGTCCACTTAGTGGATAAAGGGTGGCCTATTGGAGACCAAAAGCGAGTAGTCTCCTTGCAGGTTCCGCAAATGAGTGCTCACTAAGCCATACCTCGCGCTACCACATGTCCAAGCTAAGGATATAACAAATGTGTTTTACTATGCAAATTGAAATGTTCTAAATATTATGTAACAAGCAAACCCTTAGACTTGTATGTTTCTCACACGGATGCAAAAGTCCTAAACCATCCTTAATGCTTTATGTATTTACAATACTGTATTCTATTAGGCTATGTTACTCAGAGTATCCAAACATTTGGCACTTGTGACCAACACATTCAGACATGAGTACGAACATATGATCCTTTAAGCAAAGACCCTCTAAGTACATGAAAAAGCTTTAGAACAAATTTAGCATACTCGTATCTGATAGACCTGATCCGAGTCTGAGCAATAGGCCACCACCACCAGTCTAGGTTTATACTACACAACCTATATAAACCTATAGCTGCACTTGAAGGCTACAATGCCTCAAAAAATCAGGAACTCAAGAGCAAGGGCTTTGTTAACCAGTACTGCTGAAACCTCTGCCGTGCATACTCCAGGTAGTTGAAGTCTATCTTGTTTACATGACCCTGTACATACAATGCGTGGATTAGTCTGCAAAAGCTCTCCCAGGAAGCTAATGGAACTATGGAAATATGAAGAAAGATTGCATGCAGAAACACATACTGAGATGATTCCCCATAAGCCCCAAAACAGATGATTAGCAAGAGTGTATTTCTCGGCATCGCTAAGTAGCTGCTCCACTTCGGCATCACTGTATTCATTTCCTGCATGCATAGCAATCCAGCAAAACAGGTACTCTTAAACCAATTCAACATATAATTGGACTTTGTTTAAACAAATAACACACTTCAAAAGTACTCAAGACTATTTATGCTAGGTTCTCAACAAATACTTTTTCTATACAGTTGGCAGAGAATGATAAACTAACCCGAAGATGCCAGATACGCAGAGATGAATCTTCGGCGCTCCTCCAGATCTGTTGTTCAAATGCAAAAGGAATAGGTATAATTCGACCCAAAAATGCACAATATCTTTTAAACCATTTACAGGATGTTTTTAAAATTATAAGAGCTACTCACCAGGGTAAATGCTGTAGTCCAAAATATGGGGTGTCTCAGAATGATAATTTGCAGCCATCTCACAGAAGTGATTTGCAAGGTCATAAGCAACTGGATTGTAACTTGCATACTCATAGTCCTGGAGAAAATAATTCCTTGTAACATTCATAATTGGTACAAAATTTCATTTATCTATCCTGGAAATGCCATTTTTACTTGAAACATCAAGTGCGACATAAATTGCAAGCTAAAATGGCCTGAAATATTTGCAACACAGAACATGTCTCAGGCAATGCAGAAGAGAATACATCAGAAAATTAGCATGGAACAAGAGAAACTTCATGAAAACATGGAAAGGTCATCAGTGATCAGACAATTAAATTCTATAAAAGAAATGACAATTAGAGGTATGAATGAGCTGGGCCAAGCTGGTGTCGGGACAGACTTACATATGGTATCTCAACACCATACATATTTGCCCAAACTCGGTTAGACTGAAATATGAGACTCAAATTTTGTTCAAACCCACCCATCTTTGCATATGACTAACCTAGGCCACTTAATATTTAATAGTTTCTAAACACAGACAAGCTTTTCTAAACACAGACAAGCTAACCTGTTTAAAAGATGTATACATTATAATATGATATATTTACTTTTCATACTATTTCAAAAAGAAATTATTTTTCATAAAATATAAGTAACATACTATATAAAATAAACTAAAATTAATATACTATAAAATGGAAAACGAGGGGCCGGGTTCGGGTATTTAATGTTGGTGCCCAAGCCCTGTTAGACAAGCCTAATTTTTTTTCCAAACCCCTTCTAACGATCGAATAGGGATTCGGGCTTGGACAGGTCTAATCATCACATAGTCAAAGCCTAAAAAGTTATGAAATCCTTATCTAATAAATAGGCTAATCAAAGAGACAAATAGGAACTTCAGGAAGAGGCTGACCAGTCCCTTGGCTTATCATACATTCGGTGCAGTTGAAGCTTCGGCTACAATTTCTTATAAATGTGGTTGCCATACAGACCTTATCTGCAATTTCAGTTTACAAAAATCTAGAAATAAAGAATATTTTATGATATACATATTAAATTGTTATTTTGATAAAAATAAGAGTTAGATAAGTGATGAAGCATGAAGTTAAGGAAGCAGATAAACAGCTCAATTGACTTATTCGGATTTGGCTGACCATTAATATACTTCAAGAGCACTCCACAGATGAATCAGTTTAGCCATTTAAAAAAGCGGACAAATTGCCACAAGAATGCACATCCATTAACAAGTAGTTGCTCACTTTTTTACACATACTATGTTGATATGTTGACTACTAACTTAAAGAGTGCAAGAGTTCTAGTCGGAAGAAAACAACTTTCAGATATGCAGATTGGAGGAAAAGTTGCAAATGTTTGTTTAACTAATTATTTCAAGGGAAGTTGATGCTAAACTCTAGAACTGAAAGAACTCTATAGAAACCATATTTGCAACAAAAAATAACTGAACCGAAAACTTACAATTAAGGTAATTACTCTTGTCTCTTCGTCCATCATTATGTTACCGTATTGCAAATCATTGTGACAAAACCCAATCTCTTGATAGCCCTGTGTTAACTCTTTCTCAAGGATGCTGATTTCTTCTTCGAGACCATCCAAGCCAAATTCTTTAGCTGTGCTTGGGGAACAGAATCTTTTGGCTTGACTAAGCCAAGTTCTGTAAGAAGCAAAAAGGGATTAGAAACTTTCAACTCGAAAGATAAAAGCAATAATATCACAAATGCATATTAGTACCTCAATCGCTCCCAGAGAAGTACATTCTTTGGACCAGGCATGTCAAGATTGTTGAACTCTCTCAATTTTGCTGCTATAAGAGATGATATTTCAGGGTCACGGAGGTCAGCAACAGAGAGTGTCTGGTAAAAAGCCAAAAAGCTAGAAATCAGTTATCAGAGCTGACCATATATTTGTGAATAAAAAACTATGCAAATTGTTCATAGTCATGAACAAAGAACAGGGGATAATTTCTCCGTAAATGAGGCAGCATCCCAATTCAGTCTTCTTATCATGGCTCTAGAACAATGCTCGAGTTTCGAAAATCATTAAGCAAAGAAAGTAGAGACTCGTAATAGAACATCATCCATGAACTGTAGTTAAGATGTGGCAATTCTAACCCATACTACAATATTACAAAAAAATCTAAGATAAGATTTTGAGAGAAAACTTTTACATACCCTGGCATGAATGAACTCCTCAATCCTTCCATCTGAAAACCTCCCAAGAAGTCTAGGTCCTTGACCTAGCTCGGACATGCACTCAAAAGTCCTAATCTCATCATCCCTATTGAAAAACACTTCCACACCTTTGCCATAAACCCGGACCAACACTTTCTGATGCAGATCACCATGATTTGTAGGCCAGTTTATCTGAAAAATCTCGTTAGTCATAGCTCCCTTGAGTGGAAATACATGAAATTCTTCCATATCTTCTATCACATCTCCCCAAACCGACGCCACTGCTACCAAAACCTTCTTCAGTTCTTCAGGTGCAGAACTTGGAATGAACCCGTTTTTCTTCAAAGCCATTTTGTTTATCTGTCGAAACAACTCGAGATTGACTAACCTTGAGCTGTAAATTAAAACCCCACAAAAGAACACAACATGATTAGACCACACTACACCAAGAGCTTCATAAAACTGATGAGATAATAAATTCAACCTGCAGGAAAGAATACAGAATTTACCAAGAACAGAACAAAACAAAACTCATGCGAAAAGTGAATAAAAGCTATAAGAATTCAAAGCCTGTCAAAATATATTCATAAAAAGGGTTATTTTCAACGAACCTTGGAACATAAACGCCATGCATGTACCAAATACACACACACAAAAAAAAAAATCAAAGAACCCATTTGATTCAAACCTTCTAGAATTCAAGATAACAAACAAACACCCAGAAAGAAAGAAACATCAGGATACAAGAATGTCGACAAAAGCTAAAAGGGTCAAAGCTTTTCACACTTTAATCAAATCCCAATCTTTAAATAGACCCTTAAAAGGAGTTCAGCATGTCAACCAACACCATGCATGTAATAGGAGAACTCCATAATCAAACAACCCATTTCAGAAAAAGACGGCAAAGAACACTGAATTTCACCCAGAAAGAAACATAGCACTAAAAGAATTCTCACCAGAAAGTAGCAGCTGGCACACCAAAACCAAAGCCTTTTTCTGTATTGCAGTTTTGAGCACAAGAATCTTTGAAGAAAACAAAAGATGATGAACTATAAGAAGAATAGAAAGACTAGACAAATGAAAGCTTTGATCGGTTGGTTAGCAAAGAGGCAAACAACCAAATGTTGGTTAACTTTTCCCTTTGCCGTTGAAATAAAGCTCAGCTCTCATGATCGGGTCATTTTCGATGAAAATTCTTCAAGCTATACGAAAGTAACCGTGTCGGTTAACTAAATTTTGACGAGAGAGAAAATGATTAAAAATAATGTTATATTTGAAAATATATACAAAAAAGGCTTTATTCACATTTTAACCCTCAAACTTCCCCATTTTCCATAATAGATACTTAAACTTTTTTTTATCCTAAATAGGTACCTGAACTTTAAATCCACTAACTTTTTTAGTCCAATTGAGTAATACCGTTTGGAAAAAAATCCCTGACCAAACCAGCTTCAACAAGTGTATTATTTTTTTCATTTCAGATTTTTAAAAGAAATAAGTAAATTATTTGTGAAAAGGTAGATAAAAAAAATATAATATACATAAATGTTTTACTTCTATAATCTTTTTTACCTTACTTTATAAAAATAAAACATTTATGTATATTAAATATTTTATTTTTTATTTATCTTTTAACAAATAATTTATTTATTTCTTTTAAATATCTGACGTGGAAAAAATAATACATGTGTTGAAGCTGGATTGGTTAAGGAATTTTTTCTAAGTGGCGTTACTCATTTGGACTAAAAAAGTTAACAGAGTTAAAGTTTAGGTACCTATCTGGGATAAAAAAAAATTAAGTACCTATTTGGGAAAAGGAAAATATTTGGAGGCTAAAATGCAAATAAAGCCATTAAAAAGTTAAAATTAAATAATTAAATATAAGTCACAACTCACACGAGGTCGGTAAACCTTTGACTTTAGAGTTTAGACGCTGGTAACATCAACTCAAGTTCCAAAATTTAAGGCTTCAATTCTTTGCATATTTATTTTGGTTAAGTTTATATATATATATAATCCTGATTCTTACTATATAGTTTATTAGTTATAACTTCAAATTTGTTGTTTAATATTTTCATTTTTTCTCAATTTAGTTTTAATTTATTTTTCGTTAAATGTAAATTTTTTAAATAAAAATATTGATTCAAATGTTTATTTTTTAATAATGTTAACCACAGTATAATAGTCTATATATATTTTATGTTAATATAACATTATTTATCATAATAAATAATTTAAAAAAAACTAAAAATTATAAAAAGTTATAAAGTCTTTTACAAAATTATCATGAAGTATCGCCACACGGGCTCCATGTCTAAATATTTAACATTTTAATTAGGATTTTTTTTTTCAAAAAACAATTCTACTCTTTTTGAAAATTTGATAATTAAATATGACTTTTTTTAAAGGTAGAAAATTAAATTTAACTAAAAAATATATAAACGTTGAGGTTTTAATTTATCATTATGCATTGATTGTAATTGTAATACTTTTAAAATTTTATATTTATATTGAAAATAAAAAAAATATTTAAAATGTAGGGTAAATTGTCCTTTACACTACGATTTTAGTTAACTAAACCTAGGATTAAGGAAAAAAAATTGAAAATATTGAAAATCATCTGAACAGTAATGTTACTTAATTTTGTTAACTTCACATTGATTTTGATTTTGTCATTATTTTTATCAAGAGTTCATTTTTTCGACAATAATTTAGATTTAAATTATTGTTGTATTAAAAATATTATTTTTGTTTAATTTATTTTTTATAAATTAAAAAATTATAATCATTTGAATCGAGTTGAGTTGTAATTTATATTTTTATGTATAATTTTATATTTAAATTAGTAAAAATAAATTTAAAATATTAAATTTTTTTATTTGACTTGATTAGCCCCAAATTCACTGTTCGTTTAACATTAAATTTGTAAGAAAGTTAACACGGACGGTGCCAGGAATTGTGCTAAAGGACATGCTACGGCAGGGGGTGTTGTTAGAGACCACACAGGTGCATGGATCATGGGGTTTGCTAAAAATATTGGCGCTTGCTCGGTTGTTGACGTACAGCTTTGGGGTATTGTTTTCTAAATTTTAGATTATAAAATAATAAATTACAAAAAAATCTAATCAGCATCTAATCCGCCACTTGCACGGCCCACTTGCGCCACCATCATCATTCCATGCAGCCGACCACCTAGCTGCCAGTTGACACCAACTTGGCTAGGATCCGACATGAAAAACAAGTACCGGTTCTCCTTTTTACCCAGAAATTATTTCATCGACTAGTCGTACCACATATATGATTGATGATTTTGAGTCAGTTCTACTCCAAACTGAAAAAGGAGAAAAAAAATGCTAATATTAATCGGATAATTGTTCCATCGCCGAAGTAAAAGAAAGCGACGTAAAATAAAATAATTTGTGTACTTCCCATCCTTCGTGGAAAATTTATGGGTCCATCAAAATTTCGGCTTGTCTAATTCAAATCTCTTCCACCATTACTTTCTGTTAGCATAGGTGTTACTGACTCAGATTTTGTACAAAATTAAAAGCCTGTGGGACAACCTAGAATTGTCGGGGTAGATGAGAGGACTAGAAAGATTTTTTCTTTTTTTTTTTTCTCGATAATAGCAATAGAACGATTATAATTCAATAAAAAAATAAGAATATATAGATTTTATAAGAAAATTTTTTTGAAAAAAAATTACAGACAGAAAAAAATTTACTAATATTAAAAAATAAATAATATAAGAAAAGTTTCGACTACATCTATTTAAGAGTCGAAAAATTTTATTCTATACAGATACAACTTGTGATGTATGGTCCGTACTGCTCCACTTTTGTGCTTATACATCTGGACTAGATTTAACAAAATCTGATTAAGAATTAGAATTTCCAAATAATTACAAAATAGGAAATGAAACAATTTAAACTAAAACCAATTAATTGATTAAGAATTAGAATGAAACTAAGTAACTACATACAGCACACTTACAAAGTAGAATCTAGAATAATTCAAATTGAAAATAACTGAGTGAACAACTGGACTAAAAATTAAAATATCTGAATAATTACAAGCTAAAATCTAAATTAAAACTAACTGAGTGATTAATTAAACTAAAACTCACATTTAATAACTCCATATTGACAATCTCTTTAAATATTGTCCTTGGTTGAGAATATGAAATGGCCATTTACTGCGGAAGATTAAAGACTTTATTCGGAGATGATTGAAAGAATTTGTACCTTGCAAGACATCTTGCAGTTGGATTCGGTTTGTCAAAGGTGTGGTATTATTGAGAGCCTTGATTGACTGCCACTGCGTGAAACAAGTTGGCAATTTAGTGGTCTTTACCGGTGGCCAATGGGGTGAAATGCAACACTGATGCTACAGCAGGACGTTTGAGGACTGAATGGGGTTATGAAGCTATTGTTCGTAACGATAGGGGATGACTTCATTAAAGGTTTATCTGGGCACTTGACAATGGTTACTAATCCTAAACTTGCAGAAGCTTTGGCCATAAGGGAAGTGATCTCATGGTTTCGGTCCTTTACTTTTGACAAGGTGGAATCTGAGATTGATGGCTCGATACATTTGTTACATAAAGTGTCATAATTTAGTATTGATATTTAAATATTTTATTGAGTTAGTGTCGCTCTTTAACTCTGTCCTAATTTGGTGAAGAATTTATCAAAAAAATCCTTATTTTTACAAATTCTTTCATATAAAATCTAAAAAATATTTACAAATGATAATATTCAAATACAAAACACTATAACTTTTAATAAATATTCAACTTAACAATTTCAACTAGAACCATATTTGATTGTTATATCAATTTTATTTTAATTTATTAAATAAAAATTTCACCCAGACTATACCATAATCTAATATTATATAAAAAGGAAACCATTTACATTAATTTATAATTAAATAATTTCTTTTATAATTCTTATACAATTAATATTTTAACATCTCATAATATTTAATAATTGGTCAAAACTCAAAGTACATAATATAGGGGAATTTTTTTTTCAAACAGTCGATTATTACAATATTAATATTAACAGGATAAGAACTACTTTAATTTTATTTCTAGACATTAGACACGCACAACTGATGGTCTGATGCCACAAATGTGCACAGAAACGAATAGGGAAAAGCATAATGCAATTATGGAGCTTCAATATTCATCCAACATTCGAATCTTAACACATAAATATAAGAATATGAGCTTCGAAAATCCTTATTTACATGAAAATATTTAAAAAAATATTTAGCCCATGGCCGTGTTGGACACTAACTCGGTAACTCCTATATGATATACTTAAGACCTGAGCTCCATAATAGGACTACCTTCCCTGCATATGTATATATCTAGCTAAAGGACAACGTTTATGTTGGGCGTAGGTCACACGAGTCCCACTATGTGGGAGGCTCAATGCCCAAGTGTGTGTGCCCTATTATATATGTTTTGGGGCAGCAGAATATTGCTTCAATTTATTTTTATATGTGGGTGCCGCAAGTAAAGAATAAAAAAGTTTTGTTCTCCAAAAGTGTGTTTGAGAGGTTTATTCGATGTTCTATTTGAGCCGACTCTTGGGCTGTTTTGAGAATCTCAATTATGGATAGTGGAATTTTTCATAAAAATACTGTAGCTTTCGGCTTTCGTTATTAATGTCAGTCCTCTTTTAGTAATGTTTTCAATTTTTCGCTTTAATTTGTTGTTTATAATCTTTTTGTTGAATTATACGCTCTTGTTGTGGTTTTATGTTGTAACCTTTTAATAAGAATTTTTTTTTTTATAGTAAAACTTTTGGTGGACTTTCAAGTCTCATTGCTTTAAAGGGGCTTTTCACGTGTATGTCTCGATTTATTAGTTTTGTTTGTGATATTATGGATAATTTTATCAATTGTTGATGTATTGTGTTTAGGGGTGAACAAAACTTAATTTGATTTGAAAAAATTAAAAAAAGAATCGAATTTCGAGTTAAATAAATTGAGTTATTCCAATTAATCGATTATTCGAGCCAACTCGAATTTTTTTTTTGAATTTCGAGTTCGAATCAAGTTTAGTTTTTGAATTCGAATAACTCGAACAATTCAAATACTAAACTATAATATTTTACATTTTCACCCCAAACTCCCAAACCTTTTTACTTTCCCCCAAAACTTTTACTCCTCTCTCATCACACCCTCCTTCTACCCAAACTCATTCCCCCCCCCCAAATTTTACTTTTCCCATTTACTTTCCCCCCAAAATTTTACTTCCTCAACCCTCACAATTTTTTATTTTCCCCCTAAACTTTTACTTTTCATATTTTACCCCAAATCAAAAATTAAAATCATCCAAAAAAATGCCTAAACCTAAATATTAATAATTTTATTTATATCTACTATATATATTATTAAATTAAATTTCATATTTTTTTACTATTTATATTATTGAATTGTTTAATCATATTGAATCTTTATAATTTTTTATTAAAATTGATTTATTAATGATGCTATAAAATATTCGTGTTAAAATTTTATTTTGGTATCAATTTCACATTTTATCTTTAAGATAACTTTTATTAAAAAATCACATTTTTTACATTTAATATATTTTTTAATTTCAAAATATATAGTGACAAGAATCAGAAGATAATTGAAGCAACTAAGTAAGCAAATAAGCTAACCCTTATATAAAAGATTAATAAATAAATTATGAAGGATGAAAGTTAATAACAAATTTGATTACGGTGGGTGATAGTGATTATAAGGACCCAAAATTATTTTTTAAAATTTAACTCTTATTCGATTCGATTCGATTCGAATTTCATCTCACTCGACTCGATTCGAGAAAATTTCAAATCAAGTTAGGATGATAAAATATGATTCTTCAACTCGATTAACTCGAAATTTTTTCATTCGATTCGATCGAATGCTCACCCCTAATTGTGTTATTGGGTTTGTCATAATTACCAAATTGATTTATTGAGAGTGAAAGAACACCAATTGTGCTTCTATGGTGTTTCATCGGGTTCGGTTTCATCCCAATATACTAGTGTTAGAGCTTGATTCTTGTGTTTGGTAATCATAAAAATTAGCACTAGTAAAATAAATATGTTGAATGACACAAATGATTAACTTTGGAGGAAAAAAATGAAAGATCTTCTGTTTTTGAAATCTTTGCACCTTCTTGTTTTTGCTACTCAAGATCGAGTCAAAACTGATTAAGAGTGGAAATTTGAGCATAATAGGTGTGTGATTTCATTCAACAATTTGTTAAGAGAATGTCTATAACCACATTGATCAAGAGAAATATACGGGTAAATTGTGGAATAAGCTTGAAAACTTTTATTCTTCAAAGTCCGGTAATAACAAGTTGTTCATGCTTAAGAGAATGATGGCATTAAGTTACAAAGAAGAGACTTCTATAGTCAGCCACTTGAATGAGTTTCAAGGTTTGTTGATTCAACTATTTGGTATGGGATTTAAATTTGATAATGAGATTATGGGACTTTGGTTGCTTGCTACTCTACCGAACTCTTGGGAAACATTTCAAGTTTCACTCATTAATGTTGCTTCAAAGGGTGTTTTAACCTTGGAAATTGCTAAGAGTGGTGTGTTGAATGAAAAAGTGAGAAGAATGTCTCAAGGTTCTAGTTACCGAAAATAAGGGGAGAAACAAAGATAAAGGTGAAAAGGTTAGAGATAAAAGTTAAAGAAAGTCAAGGTCAAGATACAAAAATCTCGAGTGTCATCATTGTGTCATGGGTCGTGGTTCAAAGCTTGTGACCAAAGCACAATGAGCATCTCATGGAGGTCAGTCTATTAAATGGGGCTCATTTGACCCATGTGAATTGGCCCAATTCGAAGAATAAGTGATGAAGCTATTTACTTGAAGCCTTGGTGACCCAGTGAAACACTCATGAAAAATTAAAGTTACCTTGGTAAATAGGGAAAGTAATCTTAGAAGATTTTTAATTTGATAATATTTGATTTTGTAATCTTAGGGATTATATAAATCCCTTAATTGTAGATAGGTTTCGATCTTATCCGTCAATGAAACTCAATCTATATCGTTGGTTTTGAGGGAGCTCAACTATAAATAGAGGGTCTCTCTCATTTGTAATAATCTATTGTATTCCATTCTTTAGTAATAAATACTATTCGAGAGCATTTACTCAAACACTTGGCGTTCTTTGCTTTTTTATGACTATTTTATTCTTTTGAACTTATTTTGTCTTTGAGTTACTTCTACTAGCCTTAGAGATTTTTTTATCGAGAATTCTCACTTTGCTAGAGTTAAGCTGACTTAAGCGCATTTGAAGCAAAGAAATCGTCTAAGGCCACACGGATTGCAAGACTAAAGGTGAGCCCCGTGACAATTGTGGCAAGAAAGGCCATATCAAGAAGTATTGCTAGAAGTGGAAAAGAGAGAATAAAGACGGTGGTGATAAATAAGAAAGAGGAGATAATAAGAAATCCGAACATGTTACTATTACTATTACTGATGATTTGTTAGTCCTTTGTGATGAGAATTTGATCAACCTAGTAGGCGACGAGACTAGTTGGGTTATAGATACTAGTGTTACGCTTCACTCACGTCACAAAAGTTCTTCACATATTATAATCTTGTCAATTTTAAGGTATTGAAGATGGGTAGTGATAGCTTGGTGAAAGTTGTTAGTGTGGGAGATGTTAGTTTGGTCACTAATAATGGAACCAAGATGACACTTAAAGATATTAGGTATGCAGCGTATATTATTTAGATTTGATTTCTGCAGGAAAGTTTGATGATGTTGGTTTTTGTAACACTTTCAGTAAGGTTCATGGAAATTGATTAAATGCTCATTGGTTGTGGCTTAAGGGAAGAAGAGTTGGGACTTGTATTTGATGCAAGCTTTGACTTCCCGAGGCATGGTGAATGTGACAGAAGATGATGACCCAACAAAACTGTGGCATAAATAACTTAGTCACATGAGTGAGAAGGGGATTAATTGTTTGGTGAAGAAGAATCAACTTCCAGGTTTGAAGAATACTACGGTGAAGATTGTGTTCATTATCTAGCTGAAAAGTATAAAAAAGTTTCGTTTAAGCATCACCCACCTTCAAGAAAATCAAATTTGCTTGAATTGGTTCATTCAAATGTTTGTGGTCCCTTGAAGGTTAGGTCACATAGTGGCGCACTTTACTTCATGTCTTTCATTTATGACTGTTCAAAAAAACTTTGGGTTTATATTTTGAAAAGAAAAGACGATGTACTTGATGTATTCAAGCACTTTCAAGCTTCATCTGAGAGAGATTGAGAAGAAGTTGGAGTGTATTCGTATCGATAATGGTGGAAAGTATAGAAGACCATTTAATGTTTACTATTGAAGACTCCACAGTTAAAGACTCTACAGTTGAATGGATTGGCTGAGAGAATGAATTGGACATTGGTTGATAAAGTCAGATGTTTACTTTCATATGCAAAGTTGCTTAGATCTTTTGGGTTGAAGCTTTGTATATAATTGTACATGTGATTAATCTATCTCCTAGTGTTCCTTTGCAAGGTGATGTACTAGATAGGATTTGATTTGGTAAAGACGTGTCATATCACCTGCGTGTGTTCGATTGCAAATAATTTTTCTATGTTCCAAAAGATGAGCAATCTAAGTTAGATGCTAAGACTCGACAACGTATCTTCATTAGTTACAGTCATGATTCGATTGAAAATGTAATACCCCGAAATTATTATAGTAAGAAAATAAGATATTATCCTTGATATAATTAAGTAAGGAAATAAAGTGACAAAAAGGGAAATTTTGGATTATGTCAACATTGGGAAATATATTATGATATATTACATTATTAATTCAAGAAAGGACTAAATTGTAAAAGTGAGAAAAGTTTTGTTGTCCAAGAGTAAATACTCAAAATTTAAGGGGTTAAAGTGTAAATATAAAAAAGTTGAAGGACCAATAATGCAAATATTTTAGGGGTGGAATAATCTAGAAACTAAGGAAAATGGATGAATTAGGACCAAATCGAATAGATGAAGAATTATGAGGGACTAAATTGCAAATTTTTCCAAATTAAGTGATGACTCAATGATGGAATTTTAAAAGATCATGAAGGGTAAAATGATCAATTAGTAAGAAAGAGAACTCTAGAATGTAATGATTATGTTGATGATATTTTAAATTAATTAATTAGATAAATATTACTTTATTAATATTTTAATAAGATATTTTTTATTATTTTATTATTTTATTTAGTATATATATATGTGTGTGGAAAGAAAAAACACACACACACACACCATCCATCATCTTCTTCCATGCACCCCATGTTAGAAAGAAGAGAAGAAAGAAAATTTCTTTTCTTTACAATTTAGTCCTTCCACCAAAAATTCACCACTTTCACCTAGTAATCAAGAGAATTTCCATAACTACCAAGAGAGAAAAATATTAAGGAGACTATGAGGAGCTAGAATATCAAGTTAGATTGAAGAAATAGAAGCTGGAGGAGAGAGAAAATCAAGTTAAAGATTGAAATCAATAAGACAAGGTAAGAACATTAAGATTTCAATATATTTTTAAGTTTGATATTGTTGAAAAAGCTTGGAAATGATGTTATAATATAGTTTTCTTATATATGGTCCTATGTTCTTGATATGTTAGTGAAGGAAAATAAGAGAAAGTGATGGGAAATATTGTAGAGAATGTAAATAAAGGTGTTACAAATAAAGGTGTTACAAATTTGGAAATCAACACTTTGCACTAAAACAGTTTTAGACAGCAGTAGTAGTCTAATTTTGAAAAATCACCAAAAATTGGAGAAATCGAATTAGAGGATGAATAAAATATTAAGATAAATATTATTGAGTCTAGTTTCTTATAGAAGAAACGGTGTAAGTAATAGAATTGTAAATAATGAGATATAATAGGTTTTGTGAGACAAGGTCAGAATGATTTTGGGTTCCCCTGTTCTGAATTTGGAAAAGCATCAAAAATTGGATAAAAATAATTAGGGTCTTAAATTTATATGTTTAAAATCCTAAATGAGTCTATTTTCAAGAGAAATAAACGGGAATATCATCCGAATTCCGTATGAGGAGATAATTAATTTTTAGTGAAGAAGGTTTGGAACTGTCAGACAGCAGAACAGGGGTGACTTTAAAGAATAAACTGTAATTATCGGCTAAACAAAAAATTCTAAAAGTTTTATGGTAAGAATATATGTGAGTCTAGTTTATAAAACATTAAGCAGAACTTAAATTGGAATTCTGTAGCTCAAGATATAAATAATCTAGTGATTATGACGCAAATGGACAGCTTTGAATAAATTTAGAAGTAAATAGTGAAATCATAGATAATGTTACTTATAAGCATGTAATATAAACTAAGGATGTGGAATGGAGAGGAGGAGGAGGAAAATATATATAAATATTTGGCTAGCATGGCTAATTTGCATGTTTTAGGCTCAGGGACTAAATTGAATAGAAGTAAAACTTTATGGAAAATTTTGTAAAAATGTTAGAAATGAATAAGTTGCATGAAATGGATTGTTTTATTATTTAAGTTACAAGATTGAATGAAATTATTAATTTAGATCAAGATCAGGTGAAAACATGTTTTAGGGATTAAATTGAAAAGTGTTGAAATTATGGAAAAAAGTCTGATATTTCATAGAATTTATAGGCTGTTATCAATATATATGAGAATAATTAGGCTTGAAATAAGGATTAAATTACGAGAATTTTATTTTTCTGAGCCTAAGGATGAAATCGTCATTAATTAAAAACTTAGAGGCAAAATGGTAATTTTGCCTAGAGCATTAATTGAATGTATCAGAATATGAAATGAATGAAAGTGATGATCAAATTTATTTATAAAGATCCAGATGACTCAAATGGAAAATAAATCCCGGTTGAATGAAAGAAAAATTCGATGGATCTCTGAAATGGAAATTTGTGCACATGAATATGAATTGACGGACTCGGATTTGTATCACTATAATTCAAAATTTATCATTATTATATGTTTAATTTACTAATTATGTGATATAAGGAAATACGAGTTGATGGTACATCAAATATAGATATTATGAATTAACTGACTTATGTTTAGGAAGAAACAGTAAGAGAATGATATTTATCATGACATGTAAATATGTGATTATCTTTAATACGTTGATACAAGGAAATTAAGTATGTTGAGACGAGTAATAAATTTAAGTAAGACATGTCGAGAAAAATAAATATGTTTAAGGGATAATATGTTTGATTTTGATTGGTTCCAAATATGAATGCTAGATGAAATAAAATGTCTGATAAATAAATTTCTAACTCTGGTAATACTTCGTAACTCTATTTCGGTGACGGATTCGAGTTCGGGGCGTTACAGAAAAGACTTGTGAGAAGCAAAGATGTGGTTATCTTTAAGGATCAAACCATTGAAGACATTGATAAGATAGAGAATATGAATCCACAAAGTAGTGATGACTTGTTCGGAATGAGACTGATCCTCTAGCTTCTTCATGAAATCCTATTTAGGATGATATGCAAAAAGTTAACATTTATGACTAGCAAGGTATAGTTAATTTTAATGCTCCCAGGTTGAGAATCATCAACACCAAGCACCTATAGCTCCACCATCAGTTCCACCTCGGAGTTAATTAAATATCGATGATTTTCATAAGGTATTCTTTTGATGGGTGTGTTCTTTAACTGAAAAGGAAAATCTAAAGTGTTATAAAGAGGCTACGGAGAGTGAATGCAAAGATTAGTTGGTTGAAGCGATGAAGGATGAACTCCAATCCTTGCATGACAATTATATCTTTGAGTTAGTGAAATTGCCAGAAGGTAAGAGAGTTTTGAAAAATCAATGAGTTTACAGGTTGAAGCAAGAAGAGAATTGAATTCCACGATACGAAGCTAGATTGGTCATTAAGGATTATAGTAAAAAAACGAGGATTGACTTTATATTTTCTCCAATTGTAAAGATATTCTCTGTCAAAATTATATTGAGTTTGGCAACTTATTATAACTTAGAGGTTGAACAAATGGATATGAAAACCGCTTTCTTTCATGGCGATGTGGAGGAAGAGCTTTACATGGAGTAACTAAGCGTTTTGTTGTACAAGGCAAAGAGGAATATGTATGCAAATTGAAGAAGAGCTTGTATGGTTTGAAGCAAGCTCTGAGGCAATGGTACAAAATGTTTGAGTTTGTTATAAGGGAGCATGGCTACAATAAGACGATAGACTTCTGATTATTGTGTTTTTGTTCAAAGATTCTTCAGTGATGATTTCATTATTTTATTGTTCTATGTTGATGATATGCTTATTGTTGGTCATAATGCTTCTAGAATTGTCTTGATGAAACAAGAATTGAGTAAATCTTTTAAGATGAAGGATTTAGGACCAGTAAAGCAAATTTTTATCATTAGATTAACACGTGATAGAAAGGCCAAGAATTTATGGTTATCACAAGAGAGGTACATTGAGAAAGTACTTTAAAGGTTTAATATGGATATATAGAACGAAGATGGTAAGCACTCTCTTTGCTATACAGTTCAAGTTGAGTGTCAAGCAAAGTTATTCCACATAGAAAGAGAAGGAAAACATGTGAAAAGTTACTTGCTCTTTAGCCGTGGGTAGTTTAATGTATGCACGAGATCGGACTTGGCCTATGCAGTTGCTACAGTTAATCGGTTTATTTCTAATTCAAGGAGAGAGCATTGAAATGCAGTAAAGTGAATTATGAGATATTTCTAAGGCACCTTCAATTTTAAACTTTGTTTTGACAATGAGAAACTCATTCTAGTTGGTTACACAGATTTATATATGATCAGAGATATTGACTCGAGAAGATCTACTTCGGGTTACCTGATCACTGTTGCAGGAGCAAAGGCTTGGCAATCTAGATTGTAAAAATATGTTGCTTTATCCACTATTGAGTCTAAGTTTATTGCAACTACCGAGATGTGCAAAAAGTTCCTTTGGATAAAGAAATTTGTGTAAGAACTCGACTTTGTTCTAGAGAGGTATATTTTTTTTTGTGATAGTCAATGTGCTATTTGGTAAGAATTCAACTTTTCATTTTCGGTCTAAACATATTGATGTAAGGTATTACTGCATACGAGAAATTCTCGAGGCTAATTTATTAGAACTTGAAAAAATTCACACTAATAATACTGGTGCAGATATGTTGACTAAAATCTTACTAAAAAGAAAGTTTGAAGATTATTACTTAATCATTTGCACGGCAAACATCCATATTTGTCGGACGTAGACCACATAGGTCCCACTATGTGTATATGTATATATGTCTTAGGGGCAACAAAATAACGCTTTAGTTTATTTTCATATGTGGGTGCAACAAGTTGGAGAGAGTATTGTTTACCAAGTGTAATTTTAATCAACTCTTCAAGCTAGGGTTATCCGATGTCCGTTTAAATTGATTAGTAGACTCAAGGATCTCAATTGTTTAATACTCTTTGTTGAGTTATATTCTTTTGCATTTTGTGTTGTAATTTTGCAACAAATTTTTTTAAAATTTTTGGTTAACTTTCAAGCGCTATTATTTTTGCCATGGATTTTCCATATAAAAATTTGTATGCCTCGATTCATTATTTTTGTTTGCAAATTTGTTTGCCTCGATTCATGATTTTTGTTTGCAATGTTAAAAATGGCTTGAATTGATTGTTGATATATTATGTTATTAAATTTATCATAATTACCGAATATTTATTAGAAGTGAAAAACACCAATCATGCTTCTGAGACGTTTTACTGGGTTCAATTTTGGCCCAACAGTTTACTGACCCGAACTAAGGGTAAATATCGAATTAACTACTTAAGCCAAATTCTTAATCCGAGGATAATATTTCCTACTGTGATTTTGTCTATTTTTATAATTTTCATATCCAAATGAAGGAAGTGGACTTTAGTACTTGAAAGTAAATGGACAGACATAATAATGAATAGGGCATACTTGGCAAGTATGTTAGTCCGACACTTCATGATTCTCCAAAGACGCTCCAAATATATGAACATTTTGGGGGAAGAAATGAACATACTCGTGCCGAACATATCCATGCTTGACACTTACACTCAAGTTTGAGTAATATAGCTTGGCTAGACACATTATCACATTGCTTAACAACACAACACAAAAGTAAATGCTAAAAACCATACAGAACAAAAATGGAACTACAATAATCTTCAACAGTACATTTTCCTTGTGTCAGAAAAAAGGGAAGATTCACATTGATTATCATTATCCATACAAATTATGTGTAGGTAGAAAATTGCAATATAAGTAATCTAAGGAATGGTTGATAGTAAACTAAACAAGTATTATACTAGTTGCACAATCAAGCAAAAAGATATTCTATTTAATTTATCGATCACAATGCAAGAATATAAGTTTTAAGTGAGGTCATACTGTCAATACTGACCTTTTAGGTGGCGATCGCTGTTTTAAAAGGTTGGATTTTATTCGCCGTGTCAGCAAAAAGCATAGAAATGCTAGGACAACAATCAAGACTAAAAAAACTTCAAAGTGAGTTCCCCAGAAATACCCTATTGAAAGGAGCCGGCTTTTTCCGCCACAATCACAAATACTACGAAGTAAAGTTCCATCGGAAGAGACTTCTGGATCAAGAATAAAGTCTACATTTGTGGCTTCTTCTTTTTCCAACCAAATACGTGTGGCCTTTGATTTGTACCCAGGCACAGTAGCCATAACTGCAAGCATATTCATCAGTTTAAAACATATAGGTAGTTATTTGCTTAATTGAATGGGATATTTACAAAAAGGCCTGCCATCAAACCAATATCCCAGAAAAACGGCAAAGACTTATTGCTCAACAATCAGTAAAAGATGCATAAAACGTTCTCAATATAAGTTTAACCCATATTGCTTTGACTCTTTGTTTTTCTTTAAGTACCTACGGTTGACACTCATGTCCAACACTTACCAGGACATGAGCAAAGGGATACGATCCTTTGAAGACCCTCCAAGTACAAGAGAATCGTGGGAAAAATTTAACATACTTGAGTAACATACCCATGTCCAACACATTCAAGTCCAAGTAACATAGTATTCAACCAGCTCCAAAAACCAAATGCAAGCCTTATTAACACCTCTTCAGCTGCACCTTGCTATTCTCATGATTTAACCAACTACTCATTTTTCTTTTCTAATCATTCGTATGCGATCATTAGATATTTCTTGCATTACTAACAATCACTGAAAAGAACCCTGCACGCTGAGACTAAAAATTTTCATACCTTCATATCTCTCTCCTGGAACGAGTAACCGATGATAATCTGCTAATGTCCTGCTAGTTTTAACCTGTCATGATCAGGGGCACCAAGATACAAGTTATTAAAAGATAGCTACAACTTGAGACCACCAGATTATTTAATCTGTCAAGATTTTATAAAAGCAGCGAGAATGAGTATTTTGTTTACGATGATCAAAGGAGAAAATAAAAACCAATATAAGCACAAGCAGCATGGATACTGCTATTACAAGTATCTCAGAAAAGAATAAAATCCAGGCATATCAAAAGCAATTGATGTTTCATATACAAAGAGCAAAGAAAAAGCAATTGCTGTTTGGTAAAAAGGAGCTCCCTAACCAGAAGGGTCATAGAAGCTTAAGATGTGAAGCATGGATATGGATGTAAGAAAATATCAAACCACATTTTCACTTTTCCTAACATGATTGCTGCAAAGTATTAAGTGGTCTACTATGCAGAACAGGTCTGCAAATAAAGGAAAACAGAACTATGATTAATATCTTCAAGGTAAATCCATGTTCTTTATGCTCAAAATTCTTCAGAAATTACATCCTAACTGGGAAAAAGTAAACTTCACAAATTCCAAAAATGCTCTATGTTCACATATAACAGGTCGAATGCAAGCAGATTAAAATTTTCCATTCTAGGGAGAAATGATGAATTCTCAGTGATCATAGTATATACAAAATTTGAAGTGACTTCGACAAGTCAGTTAATTGCTCTCCTTTAGTGTCAGTGAATAAACTGATACATTCCAAATCAGAATCCTTACACTATGATTTCTGTGACAATAATATGGTTAATAAGGAGATGTCTGTGTATTATGACAGCATATATATGAACAAACCGTGTAATTTATTCCCTTGATTGTGATCAACCCAGGCAATGGCCTTCCACTGTCTGAAGAAAAGACCCTTCCATGAACTCCTGTCTAAAAATATACAAGTGGCATAGATCAATGATTCGTAGACAGAAAAAGCTGTATAAATATTCCACTTTGTTGAATATTTAAGATTGTTATCCACAATACCTCCGATAAGATAGATTTTAGAAAAATATTCTTTTATACAAAAAAGATGCAGAAAGAAAATGAAATCTATTTCAATTTTCAATACAGGACATTTTTAAAGCCAAACTGCAGAGTACCTTAACAAGGCTTGCAACAAGATTTAGCATGCTCATTTTGTTGTACTCCCAAATGGTAGGAAGCTGTACATTACAATTAGAAAGGAAGATGAAAAAAGGCAACAAGAAGTAGTAAAAACAAGAATGAACACTATCTAAATTAACTTTCCAAACAGGCTGATAGCAAAATAAGTTAACGGATTGCTGCCAAGAGCCAAGAACTATCTACTTGAGAAGATACAAAACCGACAAGGTTCACATATTAAGAGTGAGAAAATAAAAATGGAAAAATGATCATGCATATGCAAGAAAAGTTACTTAAAGCATCTGCAGAATAAGGTAACAATTTCAAGCAAAAAAAAAAGAATAGGGCAACAATAACTACTATAAGTGTTCAACTTCTATTTCATAGTTATTGTATTAGCATTTGTTCTTGCTAATTAGTTTTTTGCCAATTACGAGAGAGCTGAAAAGAGGGACATTGACAAGACACTACAAAGACCAAAACAACTAATTTAATTCCATAGAGGCAGAGATAATTTGGCGATAAATTTCTGACATTCTTCAGTAACAGCATAAAAGGGATTTGATATTTGACAACATTGTGATAAATAAAAGAACCAATAGTGCGCCAATTGAAGAGAACAGATAACGTAAAGTAGAAGGCCACCATAATAAATTTCCTACAATTAAAACAAACTTATGAAAAATGAAGCAGTTTTAAAACATTCTTTACCGCATCCAAAAAGCATGCTCCACAAAATAGCATCAAAACACCTTCAAAAGTATGTAACTGCTTGGTTTTAAGAAAACCATGGGATGAAACATTAAAGATTCTACATTTCAATGCCTAGGGTTCAAATTAAGAACAATCACTCCAAACAGCTTTGAAAAACACCACTATTACCTAAAATTTGAATTTTAAGAAAAACCAAAAAGTAGACATAGATATTGTATGAAAAGACTAAGGCAAAGGGACTTCAGAGAAGGATGAAGGAGACATTGGCGTAAAAGATATAAGAAATAACAAAAATGTTGAAGAAAGTGATGAGGTCCTTTTTATCTAAAGCAACACATCTGCATAAAATTTCTGAGCTAGAGCAAATTTAAAATAACTAAATTTTAGGATTTAGCAGGATCTTGAGGGGAAAAAAAGAATTCATTACAAGATACGCATAAAGAAGGGGCACTCTCCTGTGTTGTGACCGAGTAAAGAAGCAAAGAACGCTAGGTGAAAAGTATGACTCCCTATCTTTCTATTACTAAACTTTTATAATAAAAAAATAAGAAAATTAGAAAAGGCCTCCACCTTTTCAGAAGTTCAGTGCACTAAAGAATACAAATCAAGCTAACCATAATGAATGTTAAAGTGATTCCACTCCCGTTCAATTGGGTTTTCTCTTCTTTTTCTTTTCTTTTTTTTTTTTTTTGTTGGGGGTGGGGTTAGATTTAAACTAAACATCATTCCTTAAAAATCAGTTCTATGAAGTACATGTTAGAAAGTAAGATTTATGAGTTACTTCAACAATCACATCAACAATGTTTTCCTCCAAAAGAAGAAGAAAAAAACAGAACTGGTATAGAATATAATTATACAGTGAAGCTTGATGCAAGCCCTAATCCAAGTGGGAACATACTCAATATTATCAATTAAAAGATGGCTCAGACAGAATTCTAACCTCGTTGGCATTAGGCCATTTGTTATCACTAATCTCCAAGGTCAACTCAAAACAACCACCGTATATGTAGTTCCAATCTTGCATGCCACCATATACAGGGTACCTGCATTAAGTTGAATCACTGGCTTACATAACAGGAAAAGTTATGAAAAGTGGACTAATATTACAGACTATAGAAAGCAAAACATAAATGAACAAAAGTTGCATGGTTTGCAAGGTAATCAATTTCTCTGATCATAATCAGCAAACAAATTGCTTACCAGGCTGCTCCATTGGTAATGCCTCCTTCAAATTCTTTGCTCAAAGACATGTTATAGTGAGATTTGCTATATATGCTTGCCAAGAACCGGAATGTTCCATCATCAGGACATGCATAATAGATCTTCCTGATTTAATACACAAATATGAGAAACTACGTCCAGCATTGCATTTGAAAGATTCAGTTTGCATTAATATAAAAAAAGAAACTGATTTTATGTTGTTCCTAAGGTGCAAAGATGTAGAAGAGTCGCATTACTAACAGTAACATTATGACAAATGAAACTCATTATGAATTAAACAAAAGGTATGGGGATCCGCAAGGCTACAACAATTCATTATTGCAGAAATGATCATGGTGAAGTCAACCAGGAAGTTATTAGAGATCGTATTACAATTTAAATAACATATTTGCTGACATTGGCAAATAAAAAGAATTGAAGTGAAACAAGGCTCGAAAACCATGTCATGGAAATATACAATCTATGATCACTTAACATTTATGAACATCTAATAACCAAATCAAGGAAATTAAATTGCTTGCTTAAAAAGGAATTAGACAAATATAACTTAAACATGAATTAAGCCAAAGCCTAAAATGCCTAGATATAACACCTGATAGTCTAGCATGCCTAGAAAAAATATTTAAATAACAGGCAGGAGCTACAAGGAACTTGAATAATTTTGTAGGTTCAGCTTTGCAATTTTAAAGCTGATAACGAAGAAGAATCACCTTTTATCCAGAGAGGCGTCCCATGGATAGTTAGCAACAAGTGCACCCTGTAAAAAATGAATTGTTAATAGGCTCCTCCCCTTAAAGTTTCTTGTATACTAAACAAGATCAAATTCATATCCTCATTCCATCAATATCAGATATTTTGAAGTAATGAGACAGAACTACCATATACATCATTAGAAGGTATAAACTTTTACTAGATCTGAATGCCAGCAATCTAAAATTGATAACAAAACTTTAGAATTAAATTCTCACACTCACTAAGGCTCTGTTTGGTTGATAATTTTTCTATTCTATTTTTGCAAGAAGACAATACAGTAAAAAGAAAAAAAATGAATAGGAAACAGCAAATAGAAAAAGCGTTAATAAATCAGAGCCTAAATCAAAGATTAAAGTATAAGAATAGGCATATATGAACCAAACAATAAAACATAGATGGGCCACAGCATTTACATGAAGGGGCATCAGGCTTTAGTTTTCCATTTCTTCGGTTTTGCAAGTATATCATTATCTCCAGCCCTCAAAAATTTTACTACATCAATTTAGCTAAAATTTTCTTATTGCCCTTACTTTGGGCACCTCACACAGAATTCTACCATTGGATAAATACTCTAGTAAATTTATGTTACTCTGACTCGAGTTTTGAGTGTTGGATATGGGTATGTGTCTGACATGGGTCTGTTGAATTTTTTTCTTATTTTTTTCATGTTTTTGGAGGGTAATATCCCCATACCCATGTCTGAAATGTCTCAGACAAGGATGTTGGACAAGGGTACGTCATGAAAAATGAAGAGTCGAATCAATATAAAGGTACACTCCATGCAACACTAACATTACCTGCAGAATGGAGTCTTTGCTCTTTATGCATTGACTTCCAACTAGTACTTAATTTCTCTCACAAAGCAACTCAAATATATATATATATGGGTGCTAGACAAGAGAATGTCAAGAAAATGAAGAGTAGGATCAATATAGAAGTACATTTCATGCAACACTAATGTGATCTACAGAATGGGTGCTAGACAAGAGAATGTCAAGAAAATGAAGAGTAGGATCAATATAGAAGTACATTTCATGCAACACTAATGTGATCTACAGAATGGAGTCTTGACTCTTTACGCATTTACTTCCAACTAGTTTAGCACTGCTTTTGAAAAGTTTGCTTTATGATTTAAGTAGTCAGCAATGCTATTAAAAAGTGCTTTTGAAAAGATAAAATGTCTATTTAGACATGTTGTTGTAAAGTTAAAATAAGTTTCTGAAAGCCAGGCTAGACAATGAGGGGACATAGATAATTTATCTCAAACATGATTTTCCAAAAGCCAGAAGCTAAAAATTTTAGTTTTTTGAGTTGACTTAAAAACCTAGTTTTAAAAGCACTTTTAGCTTGAAAAACTATCTGCTTAGCATTGCTTATGGCTTGAAAAGCTATTTTGGCTAGAAAAGTGCTTTTGAGAAACAATGCTAAACACAACCTTAAGTTATCTTTCAAAGCAACTCATACATACACATACATATATGTATGAGTTTACAAGATAGAGTTGGGTGACAGAAGCATCTTTGCATATTTCAAAAAGGGAAATAAAAGTGATGCCAAGAAAGATAAATGATGAAGGGAAGCTTCTCTTATCACTTGTGATTAAATCTTCTATGCCTATCATGTTTACCTTCAAATATAGTCATTTACAACGTTTTGCCAGGAAATTGAAGCAATCTAAAAACTGACAGGGAAAAAGTAACAGCTATTGTCAATATCCAATAACAATAGCACTCTCTGAGTTTAATAAATACACAACAAGAGAAGTGAGAACAAAATATTACCCCATGCAAACTTGCAGATGCTGTAAAACGCATTTGTCTCAACCAACTCATAATTGCTTTTGTCTCAGGTTGTCGTGCATCCTCATTATTATTCCAAGGGAAGAACTGGCAGATTTTAATAGTCATGATCATTTAATATGGAGAATGGGAGTAAATCCAATAAAACCTAGGAATGAAGAGCAACTGAAGGCAATATACAATGATTATCAAACTAAAAGAATGCACATATGAACAATGGGATCCAATCAAATTTTGACCTTAAATGAATTCTTAGTTGGGATCATTTTCGATGAGTTGGATGAATAGAAATACAAAACATATCCCTTTCAATTGTTATAAACCAAACAAAATATATGCTAGCAATAATAACACCACTCACAACTTTATTACCATGAAAAAGAAAAATTAAACACTGACCCTAAGAATTAGGATCTCAAATCAACCTCGGATTTCAAGTTTCAACTCTGCCCAATCAATCCAATGATACCAAAATGTGCTTTCACATTTTAGATTCTTCCATGACAAAAAACAAGTAAATAATCATAGGAATGTGAACACTGCTGCCAATGCTATCTTTAATGAAAAAATGCAATCTGAATTTTTTTTATTAAATTCTACATGTTAGAAGATCATCTACAAATATGAAAGCACAAGGGTTTCCATAATTAAACAAAACTGATATAACTATATCATATATTAAGGTCATAAGGAGCAACACAGAAATTTGTATTGTATTGTTAAAAGGAATTTTTACATTTCATTTATTATTATGTCAAGTTGACTAGAAAATGGGAGGTACTGAATGGAGTTTCAACCATCTTATTCACCATTGCATAGCTTTCCTAATTTAGTCTGCATACCACCTTCCTGCAAGACGTTACTGAGCTATGATAATTCCTACAAATTATAATATCAATCCTGATTTGGGAAGAGCATAATCCTTAACACCAAAGATTTAATTAGGATTTTTTTACCTTGAACTTGTTGAAGAAGTTGAAGAAAACCAAAATACACATTTCAACATTAGATATATACCAGTCTTAGAAGATCCATTTGTTTGTGATCTATAAGGTTCAACTTTGAAATCAAATGCCTCAAACTTAAATCGATGTTGCAATAGAGTTACCTGATCTGGAAAATCTCGATTTAGATCAACATTATTTGCATTACCACGTCTCCTAAAAGAAAATCCATCAGGATTCATTGATGGAAGTATGTGAAGGTGAACCTTGTTAACAATCAAGTCAACCTGTACCATCAACAAATACTATAGATTAGGCAATTTTATAAAATAATGTGATAAGGGTCATAAAATTACAGCAGCTGTGAAAGATGAATGTTATGTTCATGCTTAACCAGACAAACATAAACAGAAAGCATACTTAATTGATAGAAATCATCAAATAGTATTATCAAAGTAATATTTGTAAATTGGGAAGGCCATAATAAAGAAGATCAACATTTTATGGAATGAGTGAATGAAGAATCAACTGTCTTTTTGACTGAGAAAAAGCAATCATATAAATAGTGGGCCGGGCCCTATGCATCACTCATGACTGCATATGTGTTTCTTTATGCATAAGGTGTGTATAGACATACCTGCAACCTTTCTATTGATTAAATATGTCAAAGACATCAGAATAAATTACCCAATGCAAATACAAAATGTCTTATAGTTGTTCAGATGTATGATTCAGTTCTCAAGCAAACCACTTCTTCCAATGACCATGGAGTGAGGGGGATGTCTCTAAAATGTCTCAGAAACAACTAGAAAATAAAAAGTAAAAAAAAAAAAAGGTATCTTAAAATAGCATTAAGCCTCAACAAATCACCCACGAATGAAGTATGATGATAAGTAAAAAAACAACAGTGCTTAAACCCAGGAATTATTATGGAGAAAACACTGAAAAAGGCACATAAATATTATTCACAACATCATGCAAGAAAAAAGAAGAAATACACTTACATGCAGTAAAAGGAATAGAAAAATACCAATGGGTCCCTCTTATAGTTGTCACATATCCAATTCGCAAGAAGCAAAAGAAGCTCACGACCAACGGGTTCATCACCATGCACATTACCAATAAACTGCAATTTCAAACAAATGAGGTGTGTTGACCCATGGAAAACAGAATAATAGTTCCTTTAATAGCAGTTGATAAACTACATTTTGAACAAAAAATGAGTCATGATGATGAAATAGAAAGGAAACCAAACTCTAAGTCTACAACCACCATTTGAGAAAATATGAAGAACGTAATCATGCTACTACGGTGGAAAACAATTGTCATAGAAATTCACATTCTCCAAAATTGTCAGAAAAATAGGTGTAATACTTGATAGAAAAAACAGGGTACATTTTAATGAAAATGAACAAGAGAAAGCTGTTGAAGAGAGAAAAATACAATTTATCAGAGAATGTGAAATGTGAAAAGAAAGGTCTAAACTTTGGTGCACATTTTTTAAGCCTTTACTATTGAAACTTTCTTCAAACATAATTCAATTTCAAATTAGATTCCAGAATTGCTATACCCAATACCTTTTCCCCCTTGAACACATATAACATAGTCCTTGAGAAGATATATTGTAATTGTGTAACACTCAATTGCTGCTGGTACTTTGTTTTCTAACTTCAGGTACTATACTACCAGGTTAACTATAAATCTTTTATCCTATAACTGCAAGATATATACTAATATTTCAACATCTCAAATTTCGTTTTCCTCCATTTTTATTTTATTAGTTTCTTCAATTCAATTCCTAAGTTCTTAGCCAAAAGGGAATCTTTTGTAAAACAATCATCATTTGATTTAAATATCCACAAAAACCCAATGAACTTCAAAATAGGAAACCGAATTAGCAATCACTAATTAAAACGGTGCATAACCATGCAGGTGCATAGGTAATAGAGCACTAAATCATTTACCTTGAATGCAGGTTCAGGCTCTTCCTGGCCTGGTTTGTCAGAAATCTCTATCACCCACTACACGAAAAGAATCACCAAACACTTACAAACACAAATGGTTCACAATAGTGTAACAAAAATCATTAGGAAATAATTGCGAACATGTATGTACAGAAAAGGAAGCAAGTTGAAACACAACTATTACCAGTGGAAAACCACGCACACTTTCTCCAATACTGATCCCAAAATCAAAAATGCCCTCAAAGAGAGTAATAAAGAACCAATCAGTATATAACCTCCATGGAACACTAAACAACTCCATTCATTCCACAAAACTATCCATTCCTTTAATGAGAAAATTCCTACTTAAATCCATCATAAAAATCGGAAAATATTATAGGCAAGAAAAGCAAAAAAAAAAAATAGAAATAATCACCTGTATATTCTAGAAATGTGACTACATCTTCGCCCAAATTCCTTCACCGCCCTTTCTAGTTCCGAGTTAGTCATGTAGCCACGAGCAATATCAGTTCTGTAAAAACAACTCCTCAAATTACTCACAAAACACATAAAGTTAATCAAACTTCAATTATTATCGAAAAAGAAAAAAAAAAAAAAAACACCTCGGGTGGTGAGACTGGTTTTCCTCGATCAAATGCCTTCCAGAACCGGCATAACTATCATTTTCAAACCCTAAATCTATATAAAAAATGGGTTAGGAAAAAATCAATCGTTTGTAAATTAAACGCAGAAAAAAAAATCCCGGTCAAACCATGTAAAAATTCAAAGATCATCGGGCTTCCTTTTTTTCCTTAAGAACGTAAATTTATTTACTTGTATATGCAACATAGATAAAAAAGAAAAGCACATTAGGAACCATAATTCACAACTACTAAGCTGTAAAGAGAAGCAAAGAGAGAGAAGAGGACCTGCAGCTGAAGATAAAGAAGTGCCGCGATAGCCGCCTCTGGCGATTACGTTGCGAACAAAGAATGAGAAAAGGATACAAAACTTGAGATTCATTTTTCCTTCACTTTTTTCTCTTTATTCGGAATAATATTAACAAATAATGCGATGCGTCATCAAGCTGAGCTTCAGCTTAGTTTTCGATCGCTTCCTTAACGATCTCCAGAGAGAGAGAAAAGGCTGATGAACGCAAGTTAATGATTAATGGATTTGGATCATTGATTTGAGAGCTAAACCCATTTATTTTGTAATATCTTATATGCATAATATCAGATTTAGCCCTCAATGTTTACATTTTCATCAATTTAACTTTTATTTTTTAACTAAATTTTAACATAATATTTGGCATACTGTTAGTGAATTTTTAGACTCACAAGTCAGAGTTGAGAAGTTTCTTATAATTATATAATAAAATATGTAAAATAACTATTTAAAAAAAGACAAATAATAATTTTTTAAAGTTAATTGTAAAATAAAAAATATACTACCAATATACTAAATATTAACCCTATATTAAATATGAATTCAAAAAAAAAATATTTAAATTTTGTTGTTGATTATCGAATAAATCAAGTAAAGTTAATCATCGATAAAATTGAAACATTGTTAATAATTCATAATTTTGAAATGAAAATAATATTTTATAACTAAGATTTTTTTTAAAAATATAAATTTTCATTAAAAATATATAAAAAACCTTTTTATTTGTATGTTAAACCATTTAAATTTAATAGGAAATATACATTTTTATTATGTTTTAAAACCTTTGTAGTTTTTACTGTTTTAAACTCTTTTAATTTTGAAAATAGTCACTAAATACGATAAATTTTCGTTTTGATTATTTAATTAAAACAGTTATATTTTGATTACTAAATTTTCAATTTTTTTTGTTTTTTGCCACTCGGCTGTTAAGTGTCAATTTTTTAGATAGTAAAATAACAATTTCATCCTCAACTTTTATAATCCTTGGTTAAATTGGATTGGAAGACGGGTTTTTTTCATAATTGATAAAGGCATATGTCACAATTTAACTTATTCATTTAATTGTTCTACAAGAATTTAAACTCTTTTATGATTTAATATACTATTTGCCCCCAAAGCTGCACTTAATTATCACTTTGATACCTAAATTTTTTGTATTAGTTTGGTACTCGAAGTTTCCAATCCGTTGTTCGTTTGCTCCGGTCATTAATGGAGTCAAAAAAGGTGACCCAAACTTTGTTTTCCAAAAAAATAAATTAAAAAACAAAAAAAATAAGAAAAATAGAAAAAATAAAAAAATTAGAAAAAGATTTTTTTTTAAATCAGAAAAATGTATATAGAAATACATAAAAACACAAAGAAGAGCAAAAAATACAAAAAAAAAGTGTCAAACAAATTCAGAAAAATCTGAAAAAATTAACAAATTAGAAAAGAAAATATATGGAAAGTTATATATTTCCAGAAACTAATATATATATTTTTCTGTTTAAAAATACATAAATTAGAAAAAAAAAAAGTGAAATTACAAAAAATTATCAAAACAAAGTCAGAAAAATCTCAAAAAATTAAAAAAATTCAGAAAAATATGAAAAGCTTTAAAATATGTGAATGAAAATATAAAATTAAAAAAAGTGTGATTTTGGTTGTCTTTTTTCTTTATTTTATATGGAAACCTTTAAATTCGATTACTAGATTCAAAATCTTAAAAAATATATTACGCTATGAGCAAAGTGATAAAAAATTGTTTTCAATATTTTAAAGTTTTCCATATTTTTTTTTCTTATTTTATAATTTTTTTATATTTTTCTGATTTTTTTACACTTTTTGTATTTTCGCACTTTTTTTAAAAAAAAATTGCATTTTTTTAAACAGAAAAATATTTTTTTAATTTCTAGAAACTTTATATAAGTTCTATCTATTTTTTCTGATTTGTTAATTTTTTTAGATTTTTCGGAATTAGTTTAATATTTTTTTGTATTTTATATCTTTTTTGTGTTCTATGTATTTTCTTAAAAAAATAAAAATAAATATATTTTTTAAAATTATAGAATTTTTATATAATTCTATATATTTTTTATGATTTTTAAGAAATTGATATTTTTCAATTTTTTTTGCTTTTTTTTTTTCATGGTTTTCCCCTTTTTTTTCATTTTTTTATTTTATTTCTAGAAAATAAAGTTTGGGTGAAGTCGCCCTTTTTTAACGCTGTTAGCAATTGAGTAAACTAATAACGGATTGAAAACTTCAGATACCAAAGTGATAAAAGAATTTCTTTAGGTACTACAGTGATGATTGGATGCAATTTTAGGAGGCAAATAGTACATTAACCCTTCTTTTATTTATTACTTGTTCCTTATTAATTTTAACTAATTAAATATAAAATAATCATTTAATATTATCACTTAATTATTTTATTATTAATTAATAATAATATAAATTTTATTATTTACCTCTTAATTAATTTAAATTAATTAGAGAAAATAATTATGACATAATATATGAAGTCATTTTTTACCCCAAGATAATTTTTGGCTTTACCCATAAAAATTTTAATTTGACACATAGTGTTTTGTAATTAAGTAAAAGTTTTTTTTTTCTACAATCACATCATCGTTTTCTCATGTTAGTCACCATGCCAACTTTCTATCACTTAACTATTCGTCAAGAGCTTTGACCGAAAATTATATTTTAAGATTTAATGAAGTGAAGTTATTTATATAAATGATTTAATTAGATATTATTTTTCATCAAGAATTTAATTGATTTTTTAATTATTTTATGAGAATTTTTTTTATAAGGAGTTTAATTGATTTTTTTAATGAAGCCTCAAAACTTTTTTTATTAAAAAAGGAAGTCAATATTTTTTATAATTCTATTTTATTTGTTATGCAATTTTGTAGAAGGTAAATTACAAGTTTGGTCATTTATGTATAGTTTAATTTATCTTTTAGTCAATAAACTTTAAAAATTATTATATGATTACTAACAGTGTCAATTTATTACATTATAATTATTAAAGTGAATCGCTATCTGTCATTAATGGTGTGACGACAATGTGACAACACTATTACCAGTACATTTTATTAATGTGTTAACATATGTTGATATTTTGATGGATTTGGAATTGCTAAAGGAGAAAAGGAAACTTGATGAAGGAAAGATTGTTACTTTGGCCTCTAAGTTTATTGATGGTGGTGCTGTTACAACCTCCACAAATTTACAGTGGATAATGGGAAATTTGATTAAATACCCTTATATTAAAGATATGAGTATTGGTTGAAATCAAAGGCGTTGCGGAAAATAGTGTTGAAGAACTCTAGCAAGATGAGATGCCTTATTTGGAAGCAGTGATTTTGGAAGGGCTAATAAGGCACCTATTAGCACACTTTGTGGTGCCTTATTGTGTGACAGAGAAGACATTCTCTTAGGAGGATATTTGATCTCCCTAATAATGGAGTTATTAATTTCATGGTGGCAAATATGGGTTATGATCCAAAGCTGTGCGAGGATCCAATGGCATTTAAGTTTAAGAGGTTCATCGCAAGTGATGGCATTGATAATGGTGGTGGGGAACTGCTTGATTTAACAATGAGTAGAGAAATTAAAATGATGACGTTCCATCAATAAGTATTGGACATAATGATAAAGTATATTGCATTTTAAGAGAGTGTATGTTCAAATATTGGAAATGATATTATTAAGAGGGATAATTACGAACTACGAATATAAACTGTAACGGATATGAAAGATACCAAAAAGAAATGTTGTCTTTTAAAATTGGTAGAAGAGAAAGAAAAAAAAAAAAAGAGGGAGAAAAAATATAAAGAAAAAAACCTCCCTAAAATTTCAACGACCGCATCATATTACAATTTTCAACAGTCAAATTAAATTATTATCACACCATTAACATTCTGTAACAGTTACCAATTGAGTTTTTACTCAATTAGCATGGGCATTATTACCGATGCAGGAGGACGTGGGTTCAACTGCATTGAAACGCATTATCCTCTTATTTATAGGTTGGGACTTGGGAGGAATTATAAGTAGTTTTAAGTATCATATACAAAAAAAATATATATTATCAAAATTTATAATGAGATTTTTCAAAAAAAAACATTAGATAACAGTTTAATAATCATTAGATTATGACATACTCACAATCTGATGCGACAATTTTATGTAACAAAATTTTAAAATATTTGATACAATAATTAAATATGACTTTGGTTGAAATATTAAAGTGATATATTAAATCTAATTACAAGTATTTTTTAAAATTTTATATGAAAAATAAAAATACTTTCAAAATGATATACTTTATAAAAATAAAATGTTTTTCATAAATTTACAACTAAGTTAGAATTCAATTGATTAGGGAGTTCAACTCGATATATAGATAGAAATAAATAAGCAACAAATTGATAATTTAGAGATAAATTATACGACGGAAAATAATTTTCATTTTAAGCAGTGAAAATAAAAGGTTTACAATTTAAATACTACTTCGATCATTTTGATCCTCAATCACCGATCCCATTTAGCAATCATCTTTGCCTTTACCAGTACCCATTGCCATTGACTTGCATTCACCTTCACCATCGCCTAAAACCAAAGTGCCACCAACCAACCATCATCAACCCCTAAACCAGCCCCCTCTCGACTCTTTTTCAATTCTCACCTCCACTCATGCATACCATCTCCTGCACACTACCCCTACTACCTTAATTCACTCCACCATTTTTCACACCTCATCTGAGCCCTCTATTCCACCACCCTCGACTACCTTTCCCCTCATCACAATCAATCTCACCCATTACCGAAACCAAACCTTGACCTAAACCAATCATAACCTCATCCTATACACACTGTCAACCATCAAACCACAAACTGAAATGAGCAAATAAAAAATAAAAAGGCCTTAAACCTAAACGTGCAGCAGAGGAAGAATAAAAAAATAAGCAAAAGACAGAAAGCAAGAAGCAAAGCAAAAAATCAGAGAAAGAATTAAAAAGGAAAAAAAAAAGCATAGAAAGGAGAACTCATCTTTTAAGGCTTCTCGGTTATTTGGTCACCAGAGCTCCGTTTAACAATCCGAACGGTGAAGGTAGAGAAGAGTTCGAGGAGAACAACATATCTTGGGCTCATGAGGTCCAACGGTGGACGCTGGTGAATCGAGTTTTCAGCTTCAGACCTCTGCTTGGGTTTTTGGTCACTTTTGGAGAAAATTTAAACGGAAGGACGTATAGAAGGTGTGGAGATCTATCGTTTGGTGGTGGTTTGTGGTGGAGTTCTTCGACTTAGGACTGCTAGGATTAGATAAAATAAAAGAAAAAAGAAAGCCTAAAACAAAGAAAGAAAAAAGAAAAAAAAGAGCAAAAGAATCAAAATTAAAAAAAAAAATTCATGTATTTTTTTGGGTAAAGTACAAAAATAGTTATTTTTATTTATCTCATATAACATTTTAGTCACTTACATTATCGTTTTGTTACAAAATGGTCACTCTATCGTTAAGTTCTGTTACCTCCTAACGACGATCCTATGTGGTAGTCCAAATGTGTTTTAAATACCAACTTAGATGTCCTATGTGGTAGTGTAAATTAAAACTATTTAATTAAAAATCTATTTTCATAGACATCTAACTTAGCATTTAAAATTCATTTAGATTGTCGGGTAAGACTGTCGTTAGGAAGGTAATAAAGTTTAAAAGTAAAGTGACCACTTCGTAATAAAACAATAACGTAAATAATTAAAATATAACATTTCAAATATAAGTGATTAATATATAATATAATACAAACAAAAATAAATATTTTTATAGTTTAATTTTTTTATATTTTAACCAAACTACTAAAATAATTAAACAATTACAAACTTTCTATTTTAAATATTTAAAATAAAAATATTTTATAATTAAAATCCTCTTACCTTTTATTTTATTTTATATTTTGTGCACTAAACCCTAGTTAAAATTGGTCTCCATCGGTTATTCGTCTCACCACATCAGCTTCGGTATCGCCAGAGCCTCATCTCTCATCTTCCCCAAGTCTTCTCGCCGCTCTCAAAAATGGTAATCCAAATCCCTAATTTCAAAGCTCTATTGTCGTTAATTGATTGGTTCATCTCTTTCTGCAGCTTTTTATATGCTTTATTGTACTTGATCTCACTATCAGCTTAAGAAAAAAAGTCAAAATCTGCTTCATTTTTTTACGGTTTTTTGAGGAAAAGGATTGTTATGAGCGCTTTAAAATGGGTTTCTCTTGATTTTGATTGTGTTCTTTCTTTCTTTTTTTTCCCTTAAGATCGTTGGTTTTAATTCATTTTAACGTATTTTTTTGTGTGTCGTGTTTACAGTCTCTGGTGGCCAACGAAGATTTCCAGCACATTTTACGTGTATTGAACACCAACGTTGATGGAAAGCAGAAGATTATGTTTGCTTTGACTTCCATCAAGGGTATCGGAAGGCGTTTTGCTAACATTGTTTGCAAGAAGGCCGATGTTGATATGAACAAGAGGTTCGTGTTTGTTTTGAAAATTTTAGATATATATGGGCATACTTATTTTCATGCCAATGTTAGATTTCATTGGGAATAACTAAGATGCTCTATGACTGAAAGTTTAGATAATGATATATGATATGATTTGAGGCATTTCATGCCGAAGTGATTACTTTTGATCTAGCTGCAAGTAGATTATGTGCATGTAGAAGAAAATTATGAGTTTTTTCTTTCTACTTTAGATAGAGTTAGACTAGAATCAGCATCTCTTATGTCACGCAATGAGAATATAAAAATGGAGCTGGGATTTGGATGAATATAATCAAATATAGTCACTTTTGAGGTCAAATCCCAGGTCTCAGCCCTGGATGGGCGGTGGAAACTACCAAGCTTCAGCACAGTAGAGGTAGAGGGAATTTCTGGTAGGGTGGTGACACATGTAGATAAAGCACGTATTGTGAAAAGGACTCTCTTGAGTGAGACATTTTTGGTTCAAACCAAGAAAAGTGCACCTACAGGTTATAAAGAGGGTTTGGGGTGCTAAAAATGGATGCTACTTTTGATGCAAAGCATATGCAGATGTGGTGACCAAATCCTATTCTGTAGGGTGATGTCCTGGTCATTACATTTCTAGTCCATAATCATGTAGGAAGCGTAGGCTGTGTGTTGATGATGTTGTTCAGTAGTATTTGGTTTTTGTAGCTATTGTGGGGAACTTATTTGATCTACTTCTTCCTGGTGTCAGGGCTGGTGAGTTGACTGCACAGGAATTGGACAATCTCATGACCATTGTTGCCAACCCCAGGCAGTTTAAAATTCCAGACTGGTTTCTGAATAGGCAAAAGGATTACAAGGATGGAAAGTATTCCCAGGTTGTTTCTAATGCTCTCGACATGAAGTTGAGAGATGACTTGGAGCGTTTGAAGAAAATCAGGTTAATTCTTTGTTTCTGCTCTTTACTGATTTGTCTTTGCGCATGTCTTATTTTATTTCCAGTTATTTGATACATAACCTTAGGAACGATACTATTAACATACCTGTTTCGGACACATACTCGTATCCGACACTCACACTGGAGTTCTGAGTATCATGATTTTCAATCACATGACTGAATAATTTAGACAATTTATTTGAGGCATTCTCTTCTATTACTTTTAATTGAGACCGATCCTGGCCTTTCTTTGTGCCTATATTATGCGGACTCAGGGTTAATGTTGGATAAGTGCATCTGTTGTTTTTAAAGTTGTTCATATACCGAGGCTCATACATTCTTACCTACCTATGTCCGATTATTGAGTATTATAGAGAAAATATGAATTCAGAGTGTGTTAACTTAAGATTTCTTAAGAAGTAGATTGAATCTCAGTTGATTCAATTTCTATTTGTGGTTTTAGTTTAGGGTTTTGGGACATGAGATGGCAACTAACATTTTGAAATACCATCGTGCAGGAACCACCGTGGGCTGAGGCACTACTGGGGCCTCCGTGTCCGCGGTCAGCACACCAAGACTACCGGTCGCAGAGGGAAGACTGTTGGTGTCTCTAAGAAGCGTTGAGTGCATATATAAATATATGTATATATCTATCCTGAGGCAGAGTTTATTTCCTTGCTTTTAGGCACTGTTTGCATGAAGACAAATTTTGGATGTGATTTTCTTCTTCAGATGTTTTGTTTTAATTAATAGTTTTCTTCTATGAATATGGCAATGTTAGACATGACATTAGAATACGCAAATTTCAGGTCAATTAATTTCCCAACATTCATTAATTAATCATATTCAAAGGGTTAATTATTTTTCTTATATGGATGTGTAACTTTATGTAATGATATAGTTTTCAGTTATTTTTCAGGTAGTTCGTTTGGTCTAATTAGAGTTTTTGAAAGAATTGTAATTTAAGGAATGTGTTAAATAAATTTTAATAAATTCTTACTGTAATTAAGTGATAGAATATTTTTTAATATTTTCAAAAAAAAAAAAAACTGTTGACTGGTTTAAAGAAATATTTTTAAATATTACTTTTTTATATTACAATTACTCATAGTGTTTGCCCAAATCAAATGTTTTTTTATTGATAATAATGATAATAATGTTGATGTCAAATAAATTAATATTTAGTCAATTTTTTAAATATTATTTTTAAACAAATGTTAGATAAATGACACTAAATATCCTTATAAAAAAGTATGAGAAATTATTTGGTACAAGGGATTAATAAGTGTAAAAAAAAGACAGATGTCAATTTTTCATAATTATTTGTGGAATAAAAAAATACATTGTCAATATATTAAATATTAATTTAAAAAATATTATATTTTTTAAATTAATTTATTGAATATGGTTACGATTAATAAATGCTAAAATATGTCATAAATTCTCGCAAAGAACTAGCTCTTGTACGTTTCAAGACATACAAATTACGGGTGGATTGTATTTCGATTCCTATATTGAAAAATAGATAAATTAGCTCTTGTACATTTTGAAACATGCAAATTAACTCCTCCGTTAAATTTTTTTTTGTTAAATAATTATGTGAAACATGCTGAAAATTAATTTTTATTGGTAAGCTATAAAAATGGTCACCCAATTATGGTTTTTGTTCTATTTTGGTCACCCAACTATTATTTTTTTCTATTTAGTCACTAAACTTTTGAAATTAAATATTTTAGTCACTCTTCTATCAATTTGATTCTAAATAAAAAAAAAAATTCAAGAATTTTAGCTCTCAATATTTACAAAATTTGTTATTTTAATTCTAATTTTAAAAAATTCAATAAATTTGACCCGTAATATTTACAAAATCTATCAATTTAATCCTAACTCTAAAATTTTAAAAAAATATTTTTAAAAAAATCATTTTTAGCCATTTATAACCCATTGGCTAACTCGTGATGGCAACGGGGTGGGGCGATGTTTTGCCTGCCCCGACCCGATGCTCTACCACCATGCTCCGACCCGACCTCAACTTTAAAAAATTTAGCTCGCTTCAAACCCAAACCCCAAAATTAATAATATACTCAACTCCAATCTGATTCGATCCAATCCGATTGAGTTTAATTTTTAATGATTTATCTCTAGAGTTGTGTACTAATATATGTTTACACACATGCTCTGATTACGACACAAAAGAAAAAAGAAAGAAAAAAGATTCCTTTAATAAATTATTAAATTAAGAAGATAAAAAATGGGGGAAATAAACTTAGAGGGGGTGAAAGGAGACAGTATGGAGGCAATAGAATAAGATTCTAGTAGCGATAAATTTTAGGGAATTTTAATTAATCAATATTAATATGTATTGAAGGTGATTTCGTAAATATCTTAGGATTGAGGTGGACGGTTTCATTCTAAACCCGACCCAATTATTTTTAAAAACTAATCCGTCTTGACCCCTAGCTTCAAAAAATAAATCGACCTTATCGGGTTGAATCAGCTTGGAACTCGTTGAATTTGAGGCTTTTTTTTTCCATTCCTATGGCTAATTCATGTGAAAAATTAAAATAAAAAAAAGTATCATCTTTGAAGCCACTTATAAAAAAACTTTAAAAAGTTGGATAAAACAATAAAATTTAAGATCCAAAAAGAAGTAAATGCATTAAAAATGTTACTTGTTCGGGTAATAATGCAACTAATTATTCTAGATAGGTTTTAAATCAATTGATTTAATTTAATGTAAAGCTTAAATTATAGTAAAAAAATTGTTGCAACTCACTTGAAAAAGAATAATGATATAACATGGATAATGTCTTTGGATAAATACATTGTAATGTTAATGTGATGTTGATTTAACACGTAGCAACGTTAATTCACTGATTTAACGGGTGTAAATTTAGATGCCCAATAATATTTATTTTGAGGTATCAAACTAGACCATTAAAAACTATATTTTAGTTCAAGTGGCAAGTTGTGACAGTTTGAAGAGTTTAAACATATTTAATTGTGTCGTATCTTTCATTGTAGAAACTTTGGTTGTGTTGACAAAATTAAAACAGCAAGTTAGTTACTTAGTTTAAGTGATTTTTCATTTCATTTTTAAAAGGTAAGTTACATATATAATTATATGTATTACCTTTATGACTCCCAACACTAAAAATTCAATCAAATATTTCTTATATAGTGTATGTATGTCAAAAATCAATTAAACTAAGAGATATAATATTATTTTTAAAAAATTTTAAAAAGAAATTAAATTAAGAAAGCTTAATGATAAATTTGATCACTAACATTTACATGTTTGGTTAAAATGACTTTAATTATACTTTTGATATCAACTTTTATTCTTTTTTTCAAATTGCATTTTTTTTTAAACAGATTTGATAAGTACTGCTAAAAAAGTTAACGGGACGATGTGAAATTTCATATGTAGAGTATTTTTTATGAGATGCAATTTATTACTTAGATAACACAATAAAATAATTACATGTGAAAAATAATAAAATAAATAATTCATGAAGTTAAAAAAATAACTCTTAATTTAAAAAAAAAAAACTTAATTATCTAAAAAAGGTTTCAAAATGATTTAATAGTAATCTTTTTGAAACCTCTCGGTAAACAAGCGTATGCATTCATTTTAAAACTTTTATTTAGATAATTACATTTATTTTCTTTAAATTAAGAGTTATTTTTTTTAATTTCATGTATAATTTATTTATTTTATTATTTTTCACATGTAATTATCTTATTATATTAACTAATTAATAAATTAAATCTCATTAAAAATATTCCACATCATCTATTTTGTAACGATACTTTCATCAAATCTATTAGAAAAAATAGTTTTAAAAAAAAAGTTGATGGCCAACAAAGTCTCAGAAATACAATTAGGGTGGTATTGACAAAATATGCAAACCTTAATGGCCAAATTTATTATTAAGTCGATTAACATATATTTAGAAAGTAGGACAAAAAATGTGTGAAAAATTAACTGGGAATAAAATAGCACATGTTTTCAAACTAGTAATTAAGGTCTTTGATTTTACCAAGAAAATGATTGGTTCTTATAGTAAATTGAACCCCCAAAAAGAAGCATGACAAAAATTTATATAAATTATATTCCTCAAATATGAAAAGCAAATTTCAAAAGCATCTAAATCCTATCAGAAAATAATCCATACCCTCAAAGTGAACCCAATACCAAAGAATAAAGAGCTATAAAAATCATTAAAACTAAGGCTGTTCTTTTTTCTTCTAATCATATGGATAAAACCAATAGCTTTCTGAAATCGGCTAACCTTGTATGCTTTTAACTTACCTACATGGAGGAGAATCAAACTTTCGAATCATGTTCATTAGAATCCGATAAATTGCTGGGCTTTTGTTGTCGGATTGTAGGAAGAGATAGGCTGCGACGCTCTTTCCCACCAGGCTTAGATGAAGCATTTCCGTACCAAATCATTCCAGCCACTGCTATGATCATGCCCAGAACCACATGTAGATTGAGGCCTTCTTTTCCGAAGAAAAAGAATCCCATAATCAATACGAGGATTGTCTTCATATGGCCAAGTACTTGGAAAGACACTGCAGTAAATCTGCCAATGCAGATGAATTGGCTGAGGTTGGTTCCAACTGCTATAGTACATGAAAGTAATATAAACATCTGCAACGACCATGGACCAAGAAAAATTGTTAGCGACTAATCCCGTAAAACTGAAAGTCACAGGAATAAACTACAATTGGAATTATGAACAGCTAAAGAAACTTCTTCAGGCATATGCATAACAGCATAGAGGAAAAGGCAGGCACCAAAAATAAGCAGCAGCTAAACCACATAAAAAATGTACCAAAGTGAACTTATGACTTGAATAGTATACTATTAATGTACAGGTCTATTTTATACAGCAGCCAAAGAGACAGAAAGGAGAGGAAGTACAGCTCTTATGTGCTGCATGCAACAATGTTAACACTGGCTCTTCATTTTTCACGAAGTACCCATGTTTGACACCTATATATGACACATACTTGTATCTACACTCATACCCGAGTTTGAATAACAAAACTAAATCACTAAAAATTAAATGCTTTTCTTAAATCAGAATAGAATGAGCACAAATACTTCCGCTAAGCCTAAATCATTTAGTAGACAGATGTTTTAAGAGATGTTAGGCACCATGTGTCATGTAAGTGGTCTTAGAAATGAATGCAGATTGCAACATGATACGCAATGCAAATTAAATATAACCGTAGGTCGAAAGAAATACAAGTAACTGCATGAATTACAATGCACATTCATGAACATAAGCAATTTTCTTCATGAACACGATTCTGACAGCAACTCTGAAGTCTAAAACAAGTAAATCTAACCTCATTCTAAACTGATGGCAACAACTACCATGACACAAAAACCTCATAATGCAAAGAATACAAATAGATAGAACACTTACAATAGATACTATATTATAATTATAGGCATCAACTCTCTGGCTTGTCAACCAATAATCCAGAAATGGTCCTAATAGCAGCAGTGTTCCAGCCTGGGCAGGAGCAGTGTGTCCCAGTAGGTTGAAGGAACTAAGGTTGTACCTTCGCTGAAGGTGATGTACATACTGCACAAAAAAAAAAAAAAAAAAAAAAAAAAACCACAATAATAAATAAATCATGGCATATAAGTTTAAAAATGAAGCAGTTTAGAACATTAGAAGATTCAATTTATATATGCACAAGAAAACACAACTTACATACTGCTGCAGAGAAGTACTCCAAACTGCAATGAAGGCAGCTATGAAACCCTTGGTATTAACACTCACATCGGTCACAGTACAAACACCAACGCCCAGAAGAACAACAGCTATGCTCAGCTTTGTGTCTCTTGAGTACCGAATCTTGTCCATCACAACTTCCAAAAAACAAGATACAGGAATCATACTGAGCTTTGCAATCTGTCATTGAATTAGAGAATCTGTGATTTTGAAAACATCTTAAAAGCAAAACTAGTAAAATCTAGCAAATAATATACTTTACCTGATAAAATCCCACAGAGTTCCACATCAGACTAACGTTCATTCCAACAATAGAGAAGTTTGCAAATAAAACAAATTTCAAAAGCTCAGCCATGGGTAGATGAGAAGATTGAATGTATCCTAACCATCTTAGAACAGCTGTCATCAAGGTTGTGGTAGCAAAATGCAAACCAGTTAATGTTGTGGCTGCAACAATTAGCAATCAAATACAAAGAAGTTAGTGACATTTTATTACATCCTTATTGAAGCAAAGCATAATGAGAACTTATTCGTAAAGGAAAAAGGAAAAACATAATCTTTAGCTTATTTACTTGAAGATAAGTATTACAAGAGCATCGTAATTGTCCTAAACTTAATATGAACTACTTCCAACATCCAAGTAAAGGCTTCCTTTCATCTTTTCTTACAATATCAGTGCAATTTTCTTCTTCTTATTATTTTTCAAATGTTTTCAACAACTTCAACCCATTTCTTTTCCTTCTAGAACATGTAAGGGAAGAGAGTCATAGCCTTGCATTTCATTCTCCACTATTTAAACCTACACCAAGCATATTCAAGGTTTGAACCTCAAAACTCATTTCTGTGTATGATAAGGCCAATTGCATAGCCTTTTTGCAGTATTGATTATCTGCTACCCAATCGTACCACTCACAATCTCAAATTTCAAATGTTTGTGGCATATGAAGAGGGGGGACGGAGGGAGCAATAAAAGGAGTTTAAAAGGAAGTTACCAAAACTGAAACCATAAGTAGCCATCAAGGCTTTATTGACAATAATAATTCCAACAGAAGTGACAACATTGAACATCCAGGCAGACGCATCTACAACTGCCTTTCTTTCAGCCTTGTTAGCTGGAGCCATTTTCTATGTAGTTGTAAGTGATAACCCCAAATCTTTGTACCACTCAGATTTTTATAAGTAATCCATCTTTGTGCATATGATATCCAAGAGTTTTCAACAACTTCAGCAATAATCCTACAAAATTAATAGTGACAAATAAGAACCAAAAAAAAAAAAAAAACTTGAACGGCAAGTTTATTGAAAACTATTCTGCAAAGATATGCTGAAAAGATACTCAGGCAAATACATTAACTACAATCAAGATATGAGTTACTAACTCAGACTAACCATGAACACAGATATGAACTACACGAATTCCTTTAATTGCTACAGTAAAAATATGAGTTAGTGACTCAGACTAAACTCAAATCCATATGAATCTACTCAACTCAAAGCCTAGACTTCGATAAAACATCTTCTGCCTCTGAAGAATAATCCAATTTGACAACAGATCTACGTAACCATTAACGGAGTAAAGCTACCTCAAAATCCATTTAAATATCTAAGCATGGAGTGCAAAGCACATCCATAGACTTAAAAATCATTGTGCTCATTAAATCATCGTGACTATGGCCACCACTACATACGAAATCAACTCAACTCCAACTTACGATTTTAGAGTTCTACAATAACTAATCAATAGTCAATGTTCTCCCTGTTTGGATCAAACTCTCAACATAATTTCATGCAGAAAATAGTTCACATCAAATTCAACATTTCGATTTACTCTCATCAAAGATAAATGTAGAATTCCAAAGTAGTTAAACACAGTAAACATAGAACACTCGAACATTTAATCTAACTATAACTATTTTACTTTAGATTCCCTTGAGAGATCAATCAGAAAAAAGCAAAGCGAGTCACATTGAACTGTTTAAACACTAAAAATCACAACAAAATAAAAAATAACAAAGATAATAAATAAACCTTATCAATGAATCGATGGATCCAGATCAAGTAAATAAGAAAACACTGACAAAAATTGTTAAATTAGATCTAAGAAATAAATAAACCAGTGTTCGATCTCAGAATTGAAATCAATGGAGAACGCGAATAACAGATCTAACGCATCGAAAGGGAAAATGGAAAACGACGGGCAATCGTACCGTTTTGGAAAGGCAGTCGTGGTACGAGAGAGAGGGAGAAATGATGAGGACGGCAAGTGTAGCTCAGTAAGGGGAGGGGCTTAATTATTTTGTTTGGATCCCTAGAGAGTTGGAGAGAGAGCGAAGAAAATTTTCAGTTTTTTTTATTTATTTAAAATGTGAAAATTAGTTGGAAAATGAAGGGATCGTGGAAGGGAGAGGTAGTAGAACAAAATAAAAACCAGGCAGACAAGCCAGCAAATGAGATGTGAAACATCAAATTGGCATTTCACACTTTATTCTCTTTCTTCTTCTTCTCCTTCTTCTTCTTTTTTTTTTCTTTTTTTTTTAATTTTTAAATTCCTAATGTATTAATTTCAAGAATTAAAATTCGAATTTGGCCCATGAGGCCCTCACTGTGTTTAAAAAGGCTCGATGATTCATGTTGAAGATCAATTATTTTTATTTGTAAACGTTATATTTGAATTTTCTTTCGGATTCTTTTAAGATTAAGATGTTTTTCTTGATAAACTGATAATTTAAATATTTTTATTATTAAAAATTTTAATTATTAAATATTATATTGTTTGATAAAAAATAAAAATTAATTTTTAAAAAAAATTAATTCTTAATTTTAAATTTATTAATATAGAAAAATTTACAGACCAATATAAATTGAATGTGGACACAATGTCAAGAAATAATAAAATTTTAATTGTTTTTCTTCTACTTCGTAGATATGGAGTGAGATCATCTTTAAGGCATATATCACAGTTTTTTTTTTTTTTTTTTTTTACTACAAGTTAGTATTTATTCCAATTGTAATTTATTAATATTATTGAATTTAGATAATATTTTTTATTACTTCTAATTACTAATGTTTTTGCATGTATAAGGTAGTGTGTAATTCAATGTAGTTATTTTATCTAAGTAAATTTTTTATTTTTTTTTTTGAAAAGGATTTAAGAAATGAGAAAAATAAATAAATATAACAGTTATACCATTTATATTTTCATAATAAGTGTTTTGGTCTAAATTAAATTATATTTTACACTATTAATTTTCTGTATTTTACATATCTCACAATTTAATCTTATTAATTATTACTATTTCTAAATTTCATTTAATTTTTACAATAATTTTTTTAAAACTAATACAAAATGTTATAATATTTGAATTAAAAATGTATGAAGATAATTATGAAATTTAAGTATATTAAAAACTCATTAAATCTTAATATTAAAAAAGTTTTATTAAATCTTAATATTTTAAAATACAATTATTTAAAAATAAAAATTTCATTCTACTTTCAATTAATTTTAATTTGGACAACTTTAGAGCTTAAATGTATTAAACTATTATAAAATTAATATTTTTCCTAAAAATATGTATACACACATTTGTCTAATTTATTTCCAGTGAATAATATTGTCCATATTTTTTAAAATTTCTATGGAGTGTAATATTTAATTATTTTAGTAAATATGCATAATTTCTATAATTAATTTTATATGACATAATATTATTAATGATATTTTTTTATAACAAAATAATAATCTTAAATGTTACTAAATCATTACAAGTTGATTTTCATATGAAAATAATAAATACGATTTTATAAAACTATAACAATATTTTATTTGCTATGTAATGACTTATAATATGTTATGAAACATTGAATGCCCTATTGACAGCCTCAGATTGAGTTAGGTATAGGTGGTATGTCAGAGGATTAGTGTATGAGATTTACTTCGATTTATACCGATGAGGCGTAGAGCACGTATTATATTTTGGATGTACAGATGAGGTGCTAGACACATTTATATATATTACTTGGTTAATACGCACGAAGCACAATATACTTTGGACGTACCAATGATGCACCAAGTGCTAATTATATTGGTGTGATGGTTGGTTAATCTGTGTATCCATCTTAAGTCTATATCCGGTTAATAGGGATTATAAAACATGTGAATTGGTTAATGATGCTAAATATTGGATGTTGATTTTTGAAATTGTATATGAATGTCATAGTATTAATGATAGCATGTGAAAGACCATGCAATTTGGTTATTACGAGCCTTGAGGGTCGATATGAATATAATACGAATCAATGAATTTGATTGTGAGAAATGGGAAAATGAATATGTTAGAATGAAATGCCATAAAATATGTGTGATCGATTATAATGGTATGGTAAATGTTAAATAGATTAATATGTGTAATTGATATGTATCATGATACTTGAAATTGAAATGATATAATAGCTAGAATTCAAAACAATGATATATGATTCGTTAAACAAGCATGGAAGTATGATAAATAAAAGCATGAGATTAGAAAGATGGATATGGTTTAATTTATTGTTGAATTTTGTATATATATTGAATATATTAAACTTGTTATATATGTGTTTTATTGTTTTTAAATCATGTTAGCAACACTAAATTCTATTGTTTAGCGTGCAATTTTGTTTACGATAGCATCCAAGATTCAATTCTAAGCTCAGCAAAGTGTATATAGATTTTGATATATTTTGTAGCAAGCGACATGTATTTAGTCTTATAGTTTACTTTGAATTCATTTTTGAATGTTTTGATCACTTGATGTGTTAATGGTATGTAACATGAACATGTCCATATATGCTTGTGTGTGTTGGATATAGGGATATGGGGTTATGCTTGTCTAATATGTTATGTTTAAATCATATTTGATACGATGCTTGCGTGCCAAAAAAGTGAAATTGATGCTTGATGTTAATAAGATTGTGATCATAGTTGTGCATAGGTGATTTAAGGTGTTAAACATGCTCAAAATTATATTTAGAACTTTATAACATGTCTTTTAATGTTTGGATATGATATGGTATTGTTTTGGGTCAAACTAGGTATGTTTTGGGGTCCTTTTTAGGTCCTGACAAACTTCTGCTGATGCAAGTTGTCAGATGTATCTGTAATGGCCTAAATTCAAGATTATCGGAATAATGGTTTCGCAACCATAAATCCGATTTAAATAGAAATTTATTTCAATATGTTTGCATGAGTCTTTATATGATAGGAAATATTTTTATAAATATTTATAAAATGTTAGTAATGTGGTATTAAACTTTCGTTAGAAAATTTTAACGTTTGGGTAGGTAATTAAATGAAAAGGACTAAATTGAAATGAAAGTAAAAGTTTAATTATAGATTAAAAGAAAGTATAAAGGACCAAAATGGCAATTAAGCCATTTTGTCTAGATTGAGGCGGTGAATTGAAGAAAAATCTGAGATTTTTAGTTTATTATTATACTATTATATTACTATATATATATATAAAGAAAAGAGAAAAGAAACAAAAGAGATAGAAACAGAAAAGAAACAGAGAGCAAACGTGAAAGAAGAAAGAAAAAGAAAAGAAAGAAGAAAAGGGAAAATTAAAAGTTTGAAGCTTAGAGTTTAATTTGGTAAGTTAATTTAGTCCTTTTTCTTTTAATTTTGATGCTTTATAAGTTTTAGAACAAAGTTTTGATGAATTTAAGTTGAAATTTTTGAAGTTTCAGAGTTTTTGAATATAGCATATGATGAATAAAATGATGAATTAGTGGTTTAATTGAAAGAATTTGAAGTTAGAATTGGGTAAAGGATTTAATTGTAAAAAAATAAGCTATAACAAAACTGTTTTGGACAGCAGCAGTAGAGTAAGTTTGAAAAATCACTAAAATTCGTAGAAGTGGAATTAGAAGTTGAATGAGATATGAAATTAAAGCTTATTGAGTCTATTTTCATATGAAAGAAACATGGAAAGCAAAGGAATTCTGTAATTTGAGATATTTATATTTTTGTAAGACTGATCCAGAGGGATTTCGGGATCCCCTGTTCTGACTTTGAAAAATCATAAAAAATTGGAGAAAAATAATTAGGGGCTTAACTTTATATTTTTAGAGTCCTGAATGAGTCTATTTTCAAATTAAATAAATAAGAAGTTCATATGAATTCTGTACGAAGAGTAATTTGATTCGTAGTGAAGAGAGGTCAGAACAGTCAAACAGTAAAACAGGGGAAACTTTAAGAATAATCTGGTATTGATTGAACATACCAAAAATTCTGAAAATTTTATGGGAAGAAGATATGTGAGTCTAGTTTCAGGTAAAATTAACGGTTCTTCATTTGGAGCTCTGTAGCTCGAGAAATAAATAATTTAGTGACTGTGACTCAAGTAGACAGCTTTGAATAAGCTAAAAATAATAATAGAATTATAGAAAATGCTACATGTGAACATGAAATGTATTGAATTGATGATTGACTTTATTTATTTAGATCCGGAAAACTCAAATACAAAGCTAGATCGAGGAAAGGAAAAAGTCCCGGATTAGTAGATTTTATAAACGAACTAGTATCGAGGTAAGTTCATGTAACTTGAATTATATTCTTAAATGCTTGAAATGTATGGTATTGATGTGAATATGATTTGAATTTTCATTGTATGAAAATTGATGATACATTGGTATATTTGATAAAAAAAAAAAAAAAAGAAGAAATCCCGGTTGAATGAAAGGAAAATTCGATGGATCTCTGAAAAGGAATTGACGGTAAAAAGGATCTAGCCCGGACGGGTGATCCTATCTGATATAGCCCTCCCGAAGAATATGTGGAAAATGGATTTAGCCCGACGGGTAATCCGAATTAGGTCGAATTTAGCTTTGGGTGGTAATTCGATCCAAGCTCATTAGAGTAATTGTCGTTGCGAGTTTAGCTTTGGATCGTAATCCCGACAATACTCTATGAGTTTATATTGCGAGATTTAGCTCGGGTAGTAATCCCATTTGTAAAGATGAGGTTCGCGAGTGTGCTCTCTGAAATGAAAATGTGCGCACATGAATATGAATTGACGGACCGGATTTGTACACAAAAGTGTACCTCTAAAGATCCATCGAAATTTCGAGTAATTCAACGGGATAAATATGGAAAAATAACAAGGAAATGAAAATCATAGTATTGATGAGCTCATCAATCATGGTGTGTATATTATTGATATATGGAAATTAATGAACTAACTTGAATGTTGAGCTTGTGCATGTTAGGGTATTAATGCATTGAATGGATATATGAATGCTTATTACATTGTATTGAAAATATTAGGTAAGTATAATTCTTGTTACATGGGCTTACTAAGCACAAAGTGCTTACTCTGCTTTCCTTTCCCTTGTTTTGTAGTGTTAAGAGCTCTGGAGGTCGAATCGGTGGGAGACTCATCACACTATCAACCCCAGATATTTCGGTATTTAAAGAAATTTTAGTTTGGAAATGAATGGCATGTATAAGCTAATAAAATAAATGTTAATATGAAATGAATATAAGGTTAGCCATGATATGGCTTATGTGTTGAAGTTATTTTATAAATATGCATGAATTTTATTTTGAAAATATGTTGAATTAGAATGGTTTCGGTTAAAAAAAAAAAATTGTGTAAACTCGGTAATGCCTCGTACCTTATTACGATAACGAATACGGTGGGGGTGTTACATTTGTTGGTATCGAGCTACGGTTTAGCTTTGTTCTAGGACCGATATAGCGAATACTGGATTAGCTATACATGCCATCTAAATTATTTTTGATAGTGTGATATCTCCTAACCATTTAAATTGTGTTTTCTTATAGTAATGTCATCCGACCGAGCTCAATCTGAGGAAGTCTGGGAGTCATGTTCCGCTTCAATACAAAGAGAAGAAACTAGCGATGAGAAGGCCCTGTATAGAGGGTCAAGGGAGGAGGCAAAAATAGCCTTCTTTCAAATGATGAATGAATGGTTTACCCAATATATAAGAACTAACCCTACAATGCAAAGAAACTCAAGCTCCCCTACATTTCCTCCACGGTTTCAGAGATTCCACAGTGCAGTCTGAATCTGTCGAGAAAAGGAAAAAGCTCCGGTCGATAAAATCCGAAAATATGGGGCCAAGAATTTCGAGCAAAGCGATTGATGATGATCCCGAAAGAGCTGAATTTTGGTTAGAAAATACTACTCGGGTTTTGGAGGAATTATCTTGCACGCTGCTGAAGAATGTTTGAAATGTCTTTGTTCCACTGCTAAAAGACACACTTATCATTGGTGGAATACTAAAGCTTGATTGTTCCGAAAGAAGAAATTACATGGGAATTCTTCCGCATCGAGTTCAAAAAGAAATATATCAACAGAGATTCCTTGATCGAAAAAGAAAAGAATTTCTTGAGTGAAACAGAAGGCAATAGATCAAGATTCGAGTATGAAAGAGAATTTGTTCGGTTGAGTAAATATGCTCGAGAATGGGTACAATCGGAAGTCAAAATGTGCAAACGATTCGAAGAAGGGTTGAATGAAGAAATTAAGCTACTTGTTGGAATTCTTGAAATTCGAGAGTTTGCTACACTAGCGAACGAGCTTATAAAGCGAGAAGAATGGAGCAAAGAAAAGAAAACAGTGAGAGGGAAGCTCGAATTTTTAGTAAAAGACCAATGGAAAAATCTCGGTTTTACTGCTCCAAAGAAATTGAAGAAGTACCAGGATCGTTCTACCTCAACCACTGGTATTTGGATAGAGTCACGAAGTTCACAGCGCAGACTAATTCAAGACCTTCCACTCCATCGATGACCGATGTTGGCGGTGTTGGTACCCCAAGTCGAGATGCGATGTTGTAATAAAGCTCATTTTGGTGAATGTCGATTTAAGAGCGGGGCTTGTTATCGATGTGGTTCTTTTGACCATTTCCTCGAGAGATTGTCGAGAAAGAAGTGAAAAAGAAGTTTGAATATATATCGAAGCCAAGCAATCCATCTTTGAGGGTAGACCATCTCGACCATCCAAGAATGTCGGTGGTAGCCGAGGAGCTACAAAAGATACTGCAAGTAGGCACGAGACACGGCGCCTCTAGGACATATGTCATGCGTGCGGAGAAGATGCCTCGGCAGACCGATGTTATTACTTGGTACATTTTCTTTACTTGAAACCGATATTCTTGCATTGATTGATCCGGTTCTACGCATTCATATATATGTGTAAAACTTGCATGCGTAAAAGATTTATCTATTGAACCTCATCAATTTCTTTGTTAAAGTCTCGAACCCTTTGGCCAATCTATTTTGGTGGATAAAATTTGTAAAATTGTCCACTTGATGGTAAGAGGTTATTGTTTCTGGTGATTTGATGTTCTTGCCATTTGATGAGTTTGATGTGATATTGGGCATGGATTGGTTAACTCAAAGATGATGCGCGATGAGTAAATCGTAAATGAAATATATTGTGTTGAAGTGCGAAATGGTGAATTACTTCGGGTTAAATCCGATCGACGAGAGGATTATCGATGTGATTTCGATTATTCTTGCTCGAGGTATGTCAAAAAGGGGTATGATGCTTTTCTTGCTTATGTATTAGATACTAAGGTATCTCGAGTCAAAGATTCAAGCGCATACCCAGTGGTATGTGAATTTTCTCGATGTGTTTCGGAAAGAGTTACCGGGTTGCCACCGAGAAAGAGAAGTGGAATTTTCTATAGATTTGATTAGGGAACTACTCCGATTTCCATAGCTCCGCATCAGAATGGCTCTTACAGAATTAAAGGAATTAAAGACACGATTCAGAGGAACTTGTTGATAGAGGTTTTGTCCGATCGAGTCATTCACCTTGGGGTGCTCCGCTCGCTTCTGTTTGTGAAAAAGAAAGATGGGTCTTTGAGATTGTGTATTGACTATCGACACTCAATAAGGTAACTATAAAGAATAAGTATCCGTTGCCCCGGATTGATGATTTATTTGATCACCAAAGGTGCTCTTGTATTTTCAAAGATTGATCTCCGATCGGGCTATTATCGATTCACGAGTAAAGGAGTCGGATGTGCCAAAGACGACTTTGAGAACAGTGCACGGGCATTATGAGTTTACGTTATGCCATTTGGGTTGACTAATGCACTGCAGTATTTATGGATCGATGAATCGAATATTGCACCGTGCTTAGACAGATTTGTGGTAGTATTCGTTGATGATATTTTGGTTTATTCTCGAGATGAAGAAGAACATACGAAACATTTGAGAATTGTGTTGCAAATTCTGCGAGAGAAACAGATTATATGCTAAATTCATGAAATGTGAATTTTGGCTTGAGAAGTGGGTTTTCTTGGACATATTGTATCCATTGAAGGCATCGGGGTAGATCCAAGTAAAGTCTCAAACTATTGTCAATTGGAGTCCACCAAGATCAGATCTCAAGTTAGAAGTTTCTTGGGTTTAGTGGTTATTATCGGAGATTTGTACAAGGATTCTATGATGATGCTTCTCCGATGACTCGATTATTGCGAGAAAGATGTAAAGTTCGAGTGGATGATGAATGTCACAGAGTTTCAACCGATTAAAAATCTATTAACGAAAGCACCAATATTAGTGCAACTGAGCAACCGTAAGGAATTTGTTATTTACAAATGATGCCTCATTAAATGGTTTAGGTTGTGTCTTGATGCAAGAAGGTAAAGTAATAGCCTATGCTTCAAGACAACTTAAACCACATGAAAGAAATTATCCGGTACATGATCTTGAGTTAGCCGCTATTGTTTTTGCATTAAAGATATGGCGACATTACTTATACGGTGAGAAATGTCATATTTATACCGATCATAAAAGCTTGAAGTATTTGATGACACGTAAAGATCTGAATTTAAGACAATAGCAGTGGCTTGAATTGATAAAAGACTATGATTTGATTATTGATTATCATCCGTAAGGCTAATGTTGTGGTGATGCTTTGAGTCGAAAATCTCTGTTTGCTTTACGAGTTATGAATACCCGATTGTCTTTGGTTGATGATGGTTCAATCTTAGCTGAATTAAGAGCTAAACCAACATTTTTACAGCAAATATGTGAAGCTCAGAAGAATGATGAGAAGTTACAGGTTAAACGGGCACAATGTGAGTCAAATCTCGATTCTCAATTTCAAATTGGGGTTGGTGATTGTTTATTATTCGAGGTAGGGTATGTGTACCCAAGAATTGAGCTCGTCTGAGAAAGATTTTACACGAGGCTCACAGTGGTACTATGTCCGTACATTCGGAAGTAATAAAATGTATAATGATTTGAAGAAGATGTACTGGTGGCGGTATGAAACGTGATATTTACGATTTTGTATCAAGATGTTTGATATGTCAACGAGTTAAAGCGAGAACATCAGTACCTTCGGTTACTTCACCAATTACTATACCGAATGGAAATGGGAAAGAATCACTATGGATTTTGTATCGGGGTTACCGTTGTCTCAGAGGAAAAAGATGCTATTTGGGTGATTGTTGACCGATTGACAAAGTCAAGACACTTTATTCCATGACGTATGGATTATTCTTTAGATAAATCGGCTTGAATTGTACATATCTCGAGATTGTCGGGTTACATGGAGTGCCTATCTCCATTATATCGATAGAGATCCCCGATTTACGTCTCGTTTCGGGATAAATTGCAAGAAGCTTTGGGTACTCGGGCTTGTATTTGAGATCGCATTTCATCCTCGAGACATGGCCAATCTGAGCGTGTAATTCAAGTATTGGAAGATATGCTTCGATGTTGTATACTAGAGTTTGAAGGTAATTGGGAGAGGTATCTACCTTTGATTGAATTTGCTTACAATACGATTATCACCCAAAGATTAAAATGGCTCCATATGAAGCTTTGTATGGTAGAAAATGTAGAACACCATTGTATTGGACAGAGCTCGGTGAAAAGAAGATACATGGGGTTGATTTAATCCGGAAAATGAGAAGAAAAAGTAAAGGTTATTCGGGATAGTTTAAAAGCGACTTCCGATCGCCAAAAATCATATGCCGATCTTAAGCGAAAAGAGATTGAATTTCGGTCGGTGACAAGGTATTCTTGAAAGTGTCTCCTTGGAAGAAAGTTCTCGGTTCGGTCAAAAGGGTAAATTGAGTCCAAGATTTATCGGGCCATATGAGATCATAGAAAGAATTGGACCGGTCGCTTATCGGTTGGCATTACCACGAACTTGATAGAATCCATAATTTTTTCATGTGTCTATGCTACGACGATATCGGTCGATCCTTCACATGTTATTTCTCCGATGTATGGAGATTCAACCGGATATGAGTTACTGATGAAGAACCGGTCAAGATATTGTACACGGGAAACAAAGGAGCTTAGAAATAAAAAAATAAATTTGGTGAAAGTACTGTGGCAAAAGCACGGGATTGAGGAAGCGACATGGGAACCGGAGGAGGCAATAAGGAAACAATATCCAAACCTCTTTACTGGTAAGATTTTCGAGGGCGAAAATCCTTAAAAGGGGGAGAGTTGTAATGGCCTAAATTCAAGATTATCGGAATAATGGTTTCGCAACCATAAATCCGATTTAAATAGAAATTTATTTCAATATGTTTGCATGAGTCTTTATATGATAGGAAATATTTTTATAAATATTTATAAAATGTTAGTAATGTGGTATTAAACTTTCGTTAGAAAATTTTAACGTTTGGGTAGGTAATTAAATGAAAAGGACTAAATTGAAATGAAAGTAAAAGTTTAATTATAGATTAAAAGAAAGTATAAAGGACCAAAATGGCAATTAAGCCATTTTGTCTAGATTGAGGCGGTGAATTGAAGAAAAATCTGAGATTTTTAGTTTATTATTATACTATTATATTACTATATATATATATAAAGAAAAGAGAAAAGAAACAAAAGAGATAGAAACAGAAAAGAAACAGAGAGCAAACGTGAAAGAAGAAAGAAAAAGAGAAAAGAAAGAAGAAAAGGGAAAATTAAAAGTTTGAAGCTTAGAGTTTAATTTGGTAAGTTAATTTAGTCCTTTTTCTTTTAATTTTGATGCTTTATAAGTTTTAGAACAAAGTTTTGATGAATTTAAGTTGAAATTTTTGAAGTTTCAGAGTTTTTGAATATAGCATATGATGAATAAAATGATGAATTAGTGGTTTAATTGAAAGAATTTGAAGTTAGAATTGGGTAAAGGATTTAATTGTAAAAAATAAGCTATAACAAAACTGTTTTGGACAGCAGCAGTAGAGTAAGTTTGAAAAATCACTAAAATTCGTAGAAGTGGAATTAGAAGTTGAATGAGATATGAAATTAAAGCTTATTGAGTCTATTTTCATATGAAAGAAACATGGAAAGCAAAGGAATTCTGTAATTTGAGATATTTATATTTTTGTAAGACTGATCCAGAGGGATTTCAGGATCCCCTGTTCTGACTTTGAAAAATCATAAAAATTGGAGAAAAATAATTAGGGGCTTAACTTTATATTTTTAGAGTCCTGAATGAGTCTATTTTCAAATTAAATAAATAAGAAGTTCATATGAATTCTGTACGAAGAGTAATTTGATTCGTAGTGAAGAGAGGTCAGAACAGTCAAACAGTAAAACAGGGAAACTTTAAGAATAATCTGGTATTGATTGAACATACCAAAAATTCTGAAAATTTTATGGGAAGAAGATATGTGAGTCTAGTTTCAGGTAAAATTAACGGTTCTTCATTTGGAGCTCTGTAGCTCGAGAAATAAATAATTTAGTGACTGTGACTCAAGTAGACAGCTTTGAATAAGCTAAAAATAATAATAGAATTATAGAAAATGCTACATGTGAACATGAAATGTATTGAATTGATGATTGACTTTATTTATTTAGATCCGAAAACTCAAATACAAAGCTAGATCGAGGAAAGGAAAAAGTCCCGGATTAGTAGATTTTATAAACGAACTAGTATCGAGGTAAGTTCATGTAAATTGAATTATATTCTTAAATGATTGAAATGTATGGTATTGATGTGAATATGATTTGAATTTTCATTGTATGAAAATTGATGATACATTGGTATATTTGATAAAAAAAAAAAAAAAAAAAAAGAAGAAATCCCGTTGAATGAAAGGAAAATTCGATGGATCTCTCGAAAAGGAATTGACGGTAAAAAGGATCTAGCCCTGGACGGGTGATCCTATCTGATATAGCCCTCCCGAAGAATATGTGGAAAATGGATTTAGCCCGGACGGTAATCCGAATTAGGTCTCAATTTAGCTTTGGGTAGTAATTCGATCCAAGCTCATTAGAGTAATTGTCGTTGCGAGGGGATTTAGCTTTGGACTGTAATCCCGACAATACTCTATGAGTTTATATTGCGAGATTTAGCTCGACTGTAATCCCATTTGTAAAGATGAGGTTCGCGAGAGTGTGCTCTCTGAAATGAAAATGTGCGCACATGAATATGAATTGATGGACCGGTTGTACACACAAAAGTGTACCTCTAAAGATCCATCGAAATTTCGAGTAATTCAACGGGATAAATATGGAAAAATAACAAGGAAATGAAAATCATAGTATTGATGAGCTCATCAATCATGGTGTGTATATTATTGATATATGGAAATTAATGAACTAACTTGAATGTTGAGCTTGTGCATGTTAGGGTATTAATGCATTGAATGGATATATGAATGCTTATTACATTGTATTGAAAATATTAGGTAAGTATAATTCTTGTTACATGGGCTTACTAAGCACAAAGTGCTTACTCTGCTTTTCCTTTCCCTTGTTTTGTAGTGTTAAGAGCTCGGAGGTCGAATCGGTGGGAGACTCATCACACTATCAACCCCAGATTTTAGGTATTTAAAGAAATTTTAGTTTGGAAATGAATGGCATGTATAAGCTAATAAAATAAATGTTAATATGAAATGAATATAAGGTTAGCCACTGATATGGCTTATGTGTTGAAGTTATTTTATAAATATGCATGAATTTTATTTTGAAAATATGTTGAATTAGAATGGTTTCGGTTAAAAAAAAAAAATTGTAAACTCTGGTAATGCCTCGTACCTTATTCTGATAACGAATACAGGTAGGGGGTGTTACAGTATCGGTACAAATAAGTCAGTAGCAAAAAATGAACAGTAGCAGGGACTTCTACCGATAGAATTCTAGACTTTTACCGATAAAAGCATGTCAAAACAGAATTCCTCCCCTATTTTGATTTGTTTTGACCCCCGGAGACCCGAATTAGATCATGATCATCCTCGAACACCTAAAACTCAATTAAAAATAATTTAAAAGTGTTTTGAATGACTTGAAATTGATTCTAATCAATATGAATGTTTTGTAAAGTGTGATAAAAGTTGGATATTGTGCTGATGTAGAATGAGAACTAGTTCTAGTTATTTTTAATTAATACCTTTGAACTTTTTTTCAAGTAATTCTAAAGTATTTAAATGCTTTAACTTGTTTATCGTTGGAATGAATAGTTTATATAATATGTCAAATGTTTGATGTTTTGAATTGATTATAAAAGGAAAGCTAGTTCATGTTGCTTCGACAATAAATGTGGTGCTTCACATTCGAACTCGATGATCAAGTTAGGTGGAGGATACTACAAAAAAAGTGCCCACTAATTCAAGCACCAATTTAATTGTGTTGTTTCCGCTCATAGCAACACCTTTTTTACTAACATGTTAAATACTTTCACATTATAATTAATTTAAAATTTCAATAACATACGCTATTAATTCTTACATAGCACATAAATGCAAATTAATTATAAAATAAGTTATTTAGCTATCCATGTTAAAAATTTATAGCTGTGAGTCTCAATTATATGGTTTCTAATATTTTAACCTATGCTTTTTCTAAATAAAATGTATATCTCACCATTGACTTGTTGGTTAAACGAAACCTTTTTTAAGTTTTAACATATTTTTTTATTCTTTTAACAGTTAATAAAATTTAACAAGCATAAATTTCATCCATTTTTCTGTTGAAAAAACGATCATACAAAATGACGTGATATTTTCCTTTTAACAAAAGAAAATAAAAGAACAAAAAATTCCTATTCCGCTCACGAAGTAACAGAACGCGAATCGCCGTCGCTAAGATCACCTCAACACACGCACTTTATCTTCTACAATAATTCCTTTTTTTTTTTTTTAATATTGAATACGCAAAGGAAACCAGGCCCTAACTCTGCACTCATCATTTAATCGCCATTCGATTGAGTATAATTTTCAGTCGGTTGGCAAAGTTTTTGCATCGCAACGTGTTACGGTTTTTTTCCCTCTAAAGAGAATGAAAATTTCGCATAAGTTTCAAATCTTGGACTCAGTTCCAACGTAGTCGAATAAAGCTATAAGAGGGGAAGATTTCTTTCATGGAAAAGCGTGTTTACGAAGTTTGGAAAGGAAGTAATGTAAGGATATCAATTCTTCGTTTATATTGCCCCCCCAAAAAAAAAAATAAATGCTAGGTTTTGGCATCTAGGTATTGTTAGATTTGTTTGGTTTGAAGGACAATGAGTATGGTTTTGATTGGTATAGTAGGATTTTTGGCTTCGGTTTTCATTGTTTTTATTTTGCTATGATAGAAAATGGGAGAAAACATGTATAAAATGATGAATTTCTTTTTGGTGCTTTGGACTGTTCATTGATTTGTTTTTACATTCTTGAGGTTAAAAAGAGGGTTATGGTTAAGGTCAATGAAACATTCATATCAGTTATGGATTGTAAAGTTACAATGCATATGACCTTACAATTTTTAGGTAGAATTGAGTGCTTTTGTGCTAAAATTGCTTTGATGCAAGTAGGCCGAATTCATGCTTCACAAGTAGCTCATTTTATTTTATTTTTTGTGTTTATAGTGCTATGCGTGTGCTTTCCTCGAAGGAACTTGTATAGATTATGAGAACATCTTGGTGATACTGTTGTGGCCTTTCCTAAGAGTATGAACTTATTCTAAATCTGCAATTCTTTTAGAGAAATGTCCTTACTGAAGTACGATAATTATAATTTCAGAATTTGGTGCAATTCCAAGCCATGATGATGATGAAGCCTTTTCTTTGTCTAGTTTGGTGATTATGTTGATATACTCGCTACTTTACTAGTGTGACAATGTTTGGATCAAAGGAATGATTCAGTGTAGGAATCGGTGCAAAAGTATTGTTTGAGTGGATCAACAATGTAGTATTAGATTGTGGTTAAGACTCAAGATTTAGATGAATGATCACATTTGTTGGAAGTGCCATGAAATCATAAAATATTGGTTGATATATATATATATTGCTATATTCACTATTTATTAGGACCAACATAGAATAAAAGGTGTGCTAGTTATGAAAAATATAGAGAATGATAGCTTTAGAATATTGATAAAATATGAAAATGCTATAGCACGATCTGATGTTCTTTGTTTTATCTTTTGATGTCTCCAGTCTGAATGGATCGTCCATGACTTTCATTCTGCATTTAATTCTCTTCCATATACGTTATGCAGAAGTTTTTCCTTGGTGGAAGGCTAATATTCGGTCCAGATGCTAGATCTTTGCCTGTTACCTTATTGCTGATCAGTGTTCCTTCTATAATCTTTTGCATATTTGTTGCAAGGCATCTTCGACATAGATTTTCTCCATACAATGCAGGATATGCAATTATGGTGGTAACAGTTGTCTTTACTATCTATGTAAGTATCTTTACCCTTTATTTGTTGATTGAATTGTTTTTTGAGGTTTTAGAACAATTACTCTTGAAATTATCACCCTAGTTGCCAACAGTGTTAACAATTCTGGAAGAACTTTATGAACTGCAAGTTATGGATAAATACTAAGTGCCAATTTTTAACAGTTTAACTTTTATGTTTAAATTCCCAAAGACAGTTTATCTAAAATTTGAAATATTTGTTTGGTGGAATATATGTAGTGCAACCCTTTCATTTGATCTAGATTACTTGCCGATTTTGTACTGAAAATGAATTTCTCATAGAAGTTTGGCCTTCTCTAATCTAAGATAAGATTAGGATAGCTATAGCCCCTTTTAGATTTTAAAGTACATATATAACTTTTTATCTTTTATTTTTGTCAACTTTCTACTTTGTCTTTTTGATATAGCATTCTTTATTTTGATAGGTGTTGTTTATTCTTTTCCTCACATCAGCCCGGGACCCAGGAATCATTCCTCGCAATTCACGTCCCCCAGAGGAGGAGCCTCACCATGATTCTTCTGTTCCAGCTCAGGCTGGGAATCGGCATACACCTGGCCGTCAGTTCCCTCGAACTAAGGAAGTTATGGTTAATGGAATGCAGGTGCGGGTGAAGTATTGTAGCACATGCATGATTTATCGACCTCCTCGTTGCTCCCACTGTTCCATTTGCAACAATTGTGTTGAGAGATTTGATCACCATTGCCCCTGGGTAGGGCAATGCATCGGACTGGTATGTTTTATCTGATAAACCTATCTATTCATACAAGTCCGGATGTTTCATGCTCCCCTTGAGCAGTGTTTTGTTAAGAGGCTGACTATTCTGTATATGAGCAGCGCAATTATCGGTTCTTCTTTATGTTCGTTTCTTCAACAACTCTTCTCTGCATCTATGTGTTCTCCATGTCAGCATTGTATATTAAGGTTCTGATGGATGATAACCATAGAACAGTTTGGGAAGCAATGAAAGAATCTCCTCCATCTGTCGTACTAATGGCGTATTGTTTCATTGCTCTATGGTTTGTTGGTGGGCTCACAGGGTTTCACTTGTACCTCATTGGAACAAACCAGGTATGATATTGTTTTTGCGCCCTCTTAACTTGTGAGAGTCGGGTAAAAAAATATGTAAAGAAATCAACCAATGAATACAAGTTTTAGGCCTTGATTTGCTTATTGTGGTGCAGCCTGCAAGGAACAAAGATGCCCTTTTTATGTTGTTTTAATTCGATCAGTTTATTTCGGAGTTTAACTAACCTAACTTCCTGTCTTCCAGACTACCTATGAAAATTTTCGACATAGGGCTGACAACAGAATCAACATTTTCGATCGAGGTTGTCCGAGTAATTTTGATGAAATATTTTGCACAAAGCTAAACCCCTCAAAGAATAATTTCCGGGCTTTAGTTCAAGAGGAGGTACCCAGGCCTACTGAGGAAGCGAAAGCAGATGTTGGTGGAGATACACATCTGAAAATCGAGGTAGATCTAGAGAACCGCCAAGATCTATTGAAGATATCCGAGCAGCATAGTATAGAGGAAGGTATAGACCTATCGAAGATCTCCCAACGACAAAATGACGAGGAAAATGATAGTAGAGAGAGTAATGATCCTCTTCGTAGTACCTTGGAGGCTGATTCTATTATGGGTATAAATCATCGAGCTTCTGTGACTATGACTCGATCAGACCCCGAACCCTCGAGTTATGGTAACAGTAGTTCAGAAATCGCAGCTGATTCCCATACCAATTCCACAGTTACAATAAAAGAAGCTGGCCGTTTATTTGAGTAGTTTGTACAGTAGCCATTGCATTCTTTTGGTTAGTGTTTTTACCGTATGAAGGGGATATTTCTTTGACTTACGAATGAGAAAGTTTCGATTGGGGAGGGAAATTTACTCCCTTTCAGGCATAAAAATACATGCATAAAAAATAATGCATTACCATCGAACACGATGGCAATCAAAACAACGAAAAAGACAATTGCCCACAAGAAGTGTACCAAGAAATAGATTCAGAGGGAAAAGAATCCACTTGGTCAGATGATTGATTTTTAGCTTTAATTCCGCTGGTCTAATTAAGGCATTCAATCATCGTCCGTACAATATCATATTACCACTTGACCAGATGATTCTCTAAATATTTATAAATATATTGAAAAAGCTTTTTAAAAAATTTTACATATTCATTCGTGCCATTGTACACCTCAAGCGGGAAGCACCATCTGAACCATTTAAACTCCAAGGATACCCACAAGGTTATTACTATTTATTTTTCTTAAAATACATTTAGATATAAGTATAAAATTTCATCTTCCAAATATATCGAACTTCTAAATTCTACCAAAGGGAAAGATGGCAATTTCAATCAAATCAAAAGAAAAACTCTGTTAAAAAGTAAAACATTGGGTATAATTGGTTCTCTAACTGGTCCAAAACCCCAGTTGTCCACACATTCAAAAAGAGTTGATAAAACAAAATTAATCCAACAATGCATTTCAAAACATAATAGAGAATCAACATAAACTAAGCTCAGAGAATGACAAAACCTAAACATATGATAGCCGGAAATTCATGACCAATTTGCAGATTTATGCCTTGAGCCGACCATAGAATTTCTGTTTTTCTTGTGTAGTCTGGAAACGTCCATGCCCGAATTTTGATGAGGTGTCGATGAACTTGAGCTTGATTTCCTCTAGAGCTACACGAGATGTCTGGTTAATCAAAGACTGGCGAAGTGTAACCACCCTCTTCTTAGGTCCAACACAGCCACCTTTGATCATCAGATAATCACTCTTCACAACACCATAGTGAGGGAAGCCACCAATTGGAGTGATATCTTTCTCAGTCCTGATGACCATGCACATTCCACAATTATATCAATCGAAATAAACAAAACCCATTGAAAGTCTTTATACGAGACCTTTAAAATACTCCCAGTCTGATCAAAGCAAAGATTTAAGTATATTCCACTAACCTGTCATAGTCCGTAATAGCAGAGTGGGTCTCATCACCAACCTTGCCAACCCGGTAAACCTTCTTGTTCATCTCAGTACGATGATGGTATCCATTCTGACCTGCCCTAGCAACTGTAAAGGAGACTCTAGCAGGATGCCAGGCACCGATACAAGCAACCTTACGCAAACCTCTATGGGTCTTACGGGGCAGACGTGTGACACCCCAGCGAGTCACAACACCTTCATAACCTTTACCCTTAGTGACACCGATGATATCAATCATTTCATCCTTCTGGAAAACAGCATCAATCGGGACTTGCTTCTCAAAGAACTTGTAAGCAAAATCAACCTTGTCTGCAATAGTTCCACCATTAACTTGGATCTCCATTAGGTGTGCTTTCTTCTGCTTCAATCCCTTCATTTTCCTAATCTGTAAAAGCACAAATTAACCAGAAACAGTACTATTAAAACAAAGCATTTGAAAATTACCACTTATGAACAATCAAAATAAAACAAAACCAAGGCATAGTTTAAATCATGTATTGGTAAAAACCTGAGTGTGGGCCAAAACCCTAACAACAGTGGCATATTTCTTGATCTTTTCCAGCTGAGCCTCGATACTCTTCTTCCCTTCTTCACTCTCGTACCGCTTTGAGTACTTGGTGAAAGCCTTCTTCTTGGACTTGCACCAATGCTTGTAGAACCTACGTTTGACTTCCTCGCTCAGATGCTGAGCCCAAACGGTGTTCAAGCTGCGAAGACCACGTGGTGTCTTGACATAACCAACAACCCCAACAATCACCATAGGAGGGGTTTCAATAATTGTAACAGCTTCACATGTCTCTTTCTTGTGAAGCTCTATGCAGAAACAAAGAACGCAAATTAACTTGAAATTCAAATAAAATTATGGGTGATGCATAATAAATTTAAAAAGTCCAAACTCCAAAATAACCGATGCCTACTAACCCTAGTTCCAGGAGAACTTCTAAATTCAATGCACTATTTTCACAAATGTCAATAATAGTTAACACATTACTTGTAAATTCCTTTCATAAAAATCATCTTAACCAATGCATTAACATTCAAAATAAGCTCAACAAATCTTAAAGCATGAGTTTATAAAGCTCAAAGAAAGAACAATTTAGTAGTCTATATATCAAACAAGTGGCACAAGTATCAGAGTTATGTCATCAAAATCAACTTACTAGATCCAGGTTTTTCAACCTCTCGAACAATGTGTGTCATGCCTGCCTTGTAGCCCAAAAAGGCAGTGAGCTTGCAAGGTTTGCTTGGGTCATCCTTAGGAAATGCCTTCACTGCACCAACCCACAGTAACACCATCACATACATATATATAGTCATTTAAATACTGCATTTTGGGATACAAAAGCTGTAGTTTTCTACAGCCATATAATAAACAAATTAAAAAAGAAAAAGAAAACAATATAACCTTTCCCTCTGTGACGAGAAGCTCGCTTCCTCGGAAGAAATCCAAGGGAACCATGCCTTGGGTGTTCAAACTTCCTGTGAGACATTCTTCCCCGCCTTTATCACCACCAAAAGTAAATTAAAAAAATAAACCCATTTATAACACCAAATTAAAAACGCGTAACCAAAGACCAAAATGAATATTTCAGCATCTAAGACTAAAAACTAAACAAAAGAAAAAGATTTTCACAGCGACATTAAGTCATGTTCTAACAAAAAGGGAAAAAAAAGTAGAGAACACAGTTTATATTTTCTTTCATTTCAAACCAATTTCTATGTATATGTAGCTGAAAGAAACGAAGAAGGAGAGATTAGACGGAAGAGAAAGGCAACCTGCTGAGACTGATGCCGTGCGGCGAATGCTGTGGCTGGCTGCTGCTAACGTCCTAAATGGCTAAAACCCTAGCTGATGCTTTTTTATTTATAAACAAATGCTTAGATATATTAATTTACATAAACACCCCCTGTTTTCTTCACTCAAATTTAATTTTGTCCCCCACCTTTCGGTTTTATGACAAAATGGGGAATCTCTCTTTTTTATTGGGCTTACAAATTGAGCCCAAAGTTATTGGTTAGTGTGAACTAGAACTTATTATGAGTCGCCTCATGATCAGATCAGCCCAACCATTATACTCATTTATACAATTCTTTTTCTAAGTTTAATTGGATTAGAAAAAAAAGGTTTAAATTTTTGTTTATGTTGGTTAAATAAATATTTTGTAACTTTGCACGTTTTATGTTTTCAAAAATATAACCCTAATTCTTGAATAGTGTGGATTAGATATAATTACGAGTCGAATTATATTTTAATAAGTTTAAATAAGTTATTAATTTAAGTTCGACTTCACTTAAAAATATATGAGTTTTAATAAATGCAATAACAAGTTATTTGGCTCTTTAACTTTATAAAAAAATATTTTTTAGTTTTTTATTTAATTTTTTTGTCTCTTTTAACCTTTAAAATTGCGTTATTTGTTAAATCACCTAAAAATAGATGAAAAAGTTAACTTATGTTAATTTTGTTGATGTATCTGAATTGCCATGTAGATGTCACGTCAATGATTAAATTTTTTTAAAATTTTTTAAAAATCCAAAAAAATATAAAAATTATTTTTAAAATTTAATTTTTAAAAAATAAATATATAAAAATAGTTTTTAAAGCTTTTAATTTTTTAAATAATTATTTGCTTTCATGGCATACACATGGATGCCATGTAAGTGAGTTAACTTTTCCATCTATTTTGGAGTGATTTGACAAATAATACAAGTTCAATGGTTAAAAGAGGTGAAATTTTAAATAAATGACTAAAATAATTTTTTTTTATAAAATTAGAGAGTCAAATAAGTTATTATACAAATTTGTTTGTATTTTCATACTCTTTAAGTCGACACTACTTATTGTTTAGAAAAAAAAAATGAATTACATTAAACCCCTCAATTTCTTCCTTAGATTTAATTTTGTCCCCATCTTTTGGATTTATGACAAAATAGGGGCTCTCCCTTTTTTATTGGCCTTGCATGTTACTGCCAAAAAGTTGGATTGGGTTTAAGCATATATCATTTTTAGTTTTAACTTTTAAGCTTGTTTTATGTAAGATCACATAAAATTTTAGTATTTTTTAATTATTGGGTAATAAATATAATTATATGTGTTTATAGGCTTGACCAAGTTGGATTTCGATCAGGTCCATATACGACATCGATGTCATACATAAATACTTAAGTTTAGTCCGACTTGAAATATGAATCTCAATTTTTATTCAAACTTGATTATATTTATAACGTACTAACTCAAACCCATTTATATCCACTAATATTATTTTTTAGTTATTTAAATTTTTTATTAATATTTATTAATTATATATATTTATTTCACTATCATTATATATTTTTTCATCTTATTAAAAGTTTAAGTATTATTTATAATATAGTATAGTGTATTTAATTTTCGTATGACATAAATTACATAATACATAAAATAACATAATAAAAACATATTATTAAACTTGAAAGTGAGTGGGGTCGGTATAGTTTGAATATTAGAGATTAAGCCCAACGTATATTTTAATCGAGTTTAGCTTTTTCGTTCAAATCCATTTTTAGACTTAATATTTTTATCTAAATCATTTCAAATATTATATAGGACTTTTAATTTAAATAAATGGCCCCAGTTCTAACTATATATAATATATATATACAAAATCTAATTTTTAAAATATTAAAATATTGAGATACAAAACAATTTGTAATATATGTTCTAAAGCTTTGTTTTTTAATGCATACATGTAATTAAATTTTAAATAATTAGTATGGTTCAACGTTTCACGTTAAGTTGATTATTTGTTTGGATTAAATTGTGGTGTAAAAATTTAAAGGTTAAAATATACCCTAAATTTTTATACACTTTATACATTTAGAATTCAGTCCCTACTTTTATTTTCAAGAATTTAATCCATTTACTTTGAATTTAAAAATTCAGGTCAAGTTGTCACTATTAAAAATTTTCTATTAAATTTATTTTAGTGACATTTTGAAATCAATATATATATATATTTACTTGATAGTTATGCAACAATAAAAATAATGTTGAAAAATACTGATAAGGTTTGACGAAAAATACAAACTCTTTAAGGTTTATTTATTAAATAAATTTTAAGTAAAAACAACAATTTTACCCTTAATTAATTATTATTCTATTTTTATTTTTAATATTTGTATTAAATAATTATAAACATAAAATAATAAAACCTATTTAATTATAAAAATACTTTAACTATTAAATTAAATTATAAATCGCTTTATATTTTAAAAAATCCATAGGTTAAATATAATTTATTTTCAGTATGTATTTTTTTAAGTTAAATTACAATTGTAATTATGAAAGATATAATCGAATAATTATAATTATAATAACAATATATTTAAACCTAAATCAGAATAAATAAATTTATAGAGTAGAATCAGTTGTAGCAATTATAGCTGCTGAGATAATTAGCGGCTGCTGACGAACCTTATCACTGAAATACAGTAACATGCTGCTTCACAACTCAACTCTTCATCTGCACTTAATTACATTCCATGCTAGCTTGAAATTAAACCAATATTTAATCCCCAATTAACACCCATTTACGCAAAATCCCATCAACTTCCATAGTAATTATACAATTAATCATATTAACTCTTTCATGAACAGTTAATAGAGTTGAATTCCTATATAAACCTACCATATGCTATCTCCACCAACATCTCATCCAATCTTGTTCTGCATTATCATCAAGCTTCTAAAAATGGCCAACACTTTCAAGCTTTTTTCAACACTCACTCTTCTGTTTTTAGCCCTGCCAATGGCATCGTCATTGGAAACCTCGAAGCTAACCCTTCAATCTCGACTCAATGCCGACTCCCCGAGTTGCTGGGAATCATTGACCCAGATTCAATCCTGCACTGGAGAAGTCATCTTGTTTTTCCTCAACGGCGAAACCTACCTCGGGGATTCATGCTGCCACGCTATTCATACTGTTAGCCACCAGTGCTGGCCGAACATGCTTGAAACACTAGGGTATACCACGGAAGAAGGTGACATACTTGAAGGATACTGTGATCATGAAACTTCCAAGTCTCCGCCGTCTGTGAAGGCTAGCGTGGTTGCCCCGGCGAATGATATGCTTCCTTGAATGGATGGCTTTCTTATTCGTGAATAAAATTTACCATGTTTTGTGTCTTTTCTGCAAGGGTTTCAGGGTGTCTTTGTTCTCTCTTCTTTTCACGTTGTTTGTAAGTCGGGAGCTATTAATGAAATAGTTTTTCATTACCAAATACGAGTACCACATGACAAATATAATACCAATATTTTAGCAAGATAAGGAAATAAAATTAAGGTTTTTAAATTAATATACAATAAAATATATGTGAAAACGGTGTTTTTTATTTTTGTATTAATTTAAAAAAATTATAACAAGAAACTATTAGAAAACGAATGCAATGAAATTAATAATCATAGAATCAGTTTAGTAACGAATGCAATGAAATTAATAATCATAGAATCAGTTTAGTTTCTCGAAAATCTCTCCTAATAAAATTAGGATCTCTTCGTGTACTTGAGGTCCTGTAATACTTAGGATACTATTTTTGAAGTTGCAACTTTCAAATAAAATTAATTATTATAATCATTAAATTGTAATGCACTAATGCTAATATTATAGTAGAAATTGGAAAAATAATGATTGAAGTCACTATATATTTGTAACCATTATTAGACAGATCTATTTATGGGTTGGGCTATTTATTTTAGTTTGAAATCCTATTTAAAATTTGGAAGGGTTTGAATAAAAATATTAGGATCGAAAAATGAGTTTGGGTAAAAAAATTAGATCCATTTAAAATATAGGCGAACTCGAATTTGAACATTCAAGACTCGAACTTGGCCCAGCCCGTTTTAAAGTTTATAATACTTTATATTATGTAATTTATAACACATTAAAAAAATAACCTATACTATATATATAATACTATTCTAATGTAAGCATTAAAATAATGTTAAAATGAATCCTATGTGATGACCTGATGGTCAAGGGTGTTCACCGTCCCAGGTGTGGCCTGGATTCGAGTCGCGCTGGTTGTTTGGGCTTTGCCTGGTTATTGTAATTTACCAAAAAAAATAATGTTAAGATGAATATATAAAAATTTTAATAAAAATTTATTAAACATTAAATTAAAATAATATAAATATATTTTTAATAAAAATAAAAAATCATATAGACAGGTTTGAGTAAAAATTTAAGCCCATATTTCAGACGAGGCTGAGCTTGAACAAGCATAAGATATATTAATATTATGTTTAGACCCAACCCATGAGGACTTCAAAGGGCCAGTTTAGCATTAGTTCTTAGAAGTACTATTGGGTCAAAAATCACTTTTGAGATAAAAATATTGCTAAATAAGATGTTTTTGAGCTTTTCAAAAACATTTTTTTGACCAAAAACAAAAATAAAAAAATTTTAACTTTTACGCAAAAGTACTTTTTAGCCTAAAAATGCTTCTAAAAAGCAATGGTAAACTAACCCTAAATCCAACTGTCAACTTTTTTTTTTTTAATTCGATCCTAAATTATTGTTTATTAGTTAAAAAGTAATTAAAGTTAAGTATAAAAGCATGCAAAATATTATCTTGAACATTGATATAAACTTCTAATCAATTCAAAGTCAAACCTTGCCTAATACAAGTCTAAATTTGTTCAAAATATAAGAGAATTAATGGTTATGGCTGTCATCTTAAGGAGAGCCGTGGTAGGAAGCCAAATTGGTTGTTTCAAAATATTTTTTTTCTTTCGTAAATTTTAAGTTACACTATTCCAACTCTTAATTATACATATATTTAGGGTCAAATATATAAAAGAAAAGGTTTAAAAAATAAAGCATATTTATATTCTGAAATGGACTAATAATATATTATGTGAGGCAAAATGAATATAATAAATGATAAACATGAGGAGATGAAATTGAGAGTTGTATGGCAAAGACAATAAGCTTGGTTAATACCTAAGAGATGTGAAGAATTAATGGATGCTATTTTCTCGGATTAGTTTGATAATTATGTTTTATTTTTACGAGAGAAACCTCAAAATAGGTTGTCAAATAGGATCAATCAAGTTTGTTCGGCAATAAGCAGTTAAAAAAAAATCTAAATTTATGATTTTTAGATTTTTTTATGTTTTAATTATTTATATTTGATATTTATAGTTAAAATATATTTTTCAAAATGTATTGAAAAAATAAAGCATATACTAATATAAAATTCTAATTCATTCCATAAAAGCATATACTAATATAAAATTCTAATTCATGCCATAATGTGAATAAATTTTTTTTTATTCTGTGTTAAACTAAAGTTGTTTATGGGTCGAGTCGGGTTTTAATAAAATTTTAGGTCCAGGTCTGAAAATGGGTCTAAATTTTTGTCTATGTCCGACCAAGATAAAAATGCTAAAATCTTAAAATAAAAAAAAGTTTAAAAATATTAAAATAAATTAAAAGAAATTATATTTAAATAACACTACCATAATTGTAACTTAACAAACAAATACCTCTAAAATAGTAACAAAATTAACAGTAAAATAAATATTTATTATACAATATCTAAACATTAACAATATAATAGTGAAATGATAGCAAATAGTGATAAAAAGTTGACAAATAGCAACAAAACAACATTGGCAAATAGCAACAAAACAACATGGTTTTTTTTATTACAAATTCAGGTTGAATCAAGCTCGGGCAAAAAACACTTACCTGAAACTCGATTCATTTTCTAAACGGACTTTTTTTTTTGTCTAATTCCATTTTTCGAGCTTATTGTTTGAGCTGCACCCGCATTAGACAACTCTAGGTTCAACAAAGGATAACATAATATTCATTGGAGAAGCAGACATAATATGAGAATCTAAGACAAATAATTTCAACCTTAAAAGAGTTCCCAAAAGAGCAATATAGTTGGACTTTAAGAGAGAAAGAAACAGCATAAAGGTCCTGCCATTCTTATTTAATGCCTTGCGGCAAACCTTAATCTGAAAAATAAACTAAAAAACAAAGTAAGTGGCGAATATTCCCATGAAGTATCTTACTATAAATATGGTTTCAAAGATCTGGTTATGCTATCTTCATACAACTCAAGTTTTCCTTTTAACTTTTTGCTATTCAAATTGCACCAAAATGAAGGGTTCCAATTGCTATAGAGTTTTGATTATTGTTGCTGTTGTTTGTTTAAATCACCAGTTACTTATTTGTGGTGCAGATCCTACGGATGGATTTATTGGTGTACCATTAACGGATGAGAATTTCGATTTACAAAAACCATATAATATACCACTCTCCCAACGTTACAATTACTCTGATGGTGTTCGAAGTTTTTGGGTCTACAATAAAGATAAGCCCTTCAAACCTGACAGTGGCACTAGGCCTCGCACAGAAGTACGCATAAAGGTAAACTAACGTATCTTCAATCGCGTGATAAAGAGAAGTCTTAGTCTCGAATTTTTTGAAAAGAAAAAACTTTTCTCCTTTGAGTCTGTTCTGATTCGATTCTAGAATAGTTAGACGTAAGGTGGTTACGAGATATTCAAGCACCTTCAATAAGAAAAAAATGACATGCAAATGCACGTGTACCATTTTTGGGCATTATATTGTTATTCAATTTCGTCCAAAATCGGACGGATCTTTGGACAAATACCTCGTTTGTCTAACACACACTATGAAGCCAAAGTAGTGCATTCTAACTGAACCGTGGTGCATGGTGTTTTAGGGACATGACTATTCGTCTGGAATTTGGCAATTTGAAGGCTATGCTTTCGTCCCAACAGGGACATCCGGGGTGACCATAGTGCAAATTCATGGCGCTGCTGAAGGAGCAACGACGCTGCAACTGCGGATTTACGATGGAAACATGAAGTATTACAGGTACAAACTGGTGGCCACCGACTTGTATGACAAGTGGTTTCGAGTAAATGTGATCCATGATGTAGACAAAGGGAAGATCACTGTTTTCATTGATGGAGAAGAGAAGTTTGTGGTGAACGATCAAGGACCCGGTGACTTGTATTTCAAATGTGGCGTTTATGCTGCACCTGCTAAATCTAGCAACTTCATGGAATCTAGGTGGAGGGACATTAAGCTTTTCAAAAAATGATTGCCATATGTACACATATATAAACCCAAACCCAAATCAAACCCTAGCCCGGGCCCAACAACCTAAACTTTTGCAGAAGTTTTTATTTTTCTTTTTTTCCTAAATTCGGCTATAAAAAGGTCGAAACAACAATGGAAAAAAGGGGAGGTTTTTTTTTACGAAAATACAAGGGAAAAATTCGAATATCAAATACAAACAGAAAGATCTTCGAATAAACATCAGAATACCGAAAGGTTGTTTTTTTATTTTCTTTATTTTCTTTTCAGCATTTCTTTTTAAGGTTTTCTATTTTTTTTAAAACAATATATAGTAAAAAAAGGAGCAAATTACCTATTTTTGAATTCACACATAGCGGCGACGCAGGCGGCGTGATGATCGACGCGGAGCTTCACGAGCCTGTAGGAAAGCCAGGGAGAGAAGAGGGGAGAGGAAACTCAGTTTTTTTTTAATGGGAAAGGAAGGAATGATTTTTTTTTTTTTAAATTTTGGTTTATATAGCAGAAGGAAACAACGTCGTTTTACTCTGGGAGTTTCGGCTCCAAAACGGCACCTTTTTAAGGCGGGTCAGACTGACCCGACCCGAACCACAAGGATCCGCGTGTTTTTGTAGCGGAAGGGCTATTTGCGCTTCTAGCCCTTCCGCTTTTTCAGTCTATTTCAATTAGATTTTTTTTGTTTTCAAATTTGACCCAATTGTTTTGCATCTGATTCATTTTGGTCCCTGTTAAAACGTGGGGCTTAGGAGGACGGGAATATTCCCAGTTGGTCCTTCCCTTTTTAGGCGCGTTACATCGGGGTCCTAATTCGATTGTTTCTTTTTTAATTTGGCTTTTTAATTTTATTTCCCTCTTAATTCAATCCCTCCTTCAATTTAGCTGCATATTTAGTGTTTCTTTATTATTTATTGTTTTTTTTTACTTTTTTTTAGTGTTTATTTATTTTATTGTATATTACTATTGTTATTATTATTTTTATTGATTTATTGATTTATTATTATTATAATTATTATTATTATTACAATTGTCATACATTCATTATTATTATTATTATTATTATTTGTTTAGTATTATTACTATTTTTATTATTTTTATTTTTAGTAATATTATTGTTTATTTTAACTTTTTTCCATTATTGTTATTATTACTATTTATTGTTACTATTACTATTATTTATATTACTATTATTATTATTATTATTATTACTAATTTAGTATTATTATTATTTTACTATTATTATTATTATTTTAATATTACTACTACTATTATTTTTTTATTTTATTTATAATTAACTTTATTATATTATTATTGTACTCATTTATTATTATTATTTTATTATTACCACTATTTTTATATATATATTATTATTATAATCATATTTTTCTATTATATTTATTATTATTATTATTATTACTTTCAACATTCTCAGTATTATTATTCCTATTTTTACTACTATTATTTTTATTTTATCACTATTATTATATATATTATTATTACTACAATTATATTTATCATTATTATTATTATATTTTTCAAAAAACTTTCCTACTTATTTTTTTTTATATGCCTACTCGATATTTTAAATTAAGCCTTTACTAATTTTTTTTTGGGTTACTTTATTTATTATTCCTTCTATTATTTTTGCTCATTCCATTTTATTTTATTATTGTTCTCATTATTATTGTCCTATTATATATTATCCATATTATGAACCTACCCATTTATTTATTTACGTCTTTATATGCCTGTAAGGTTATGTTGCTCATTATTATTATCATGTTTACATTATCATTATTTGCTAAGTATGACGATTTTTACATTTTAACCGATTTTCTATTTTAAAGGTTACATTGACTTTATCTTTTATTTTTTTCCACTTTTTACCCTAACTCATAAAAAGGGTTTTTACAAAGATAATATTTTGTGTTTGGAAGTTCAGGAAACCGTGCCCTAACGCGTTGGGTTTCGATTTTCCGTTCGTCCAAATGACCAAATATCCTTTTAAAAATTTGACCATGTTTTCTTAACTTCAAAAATAAGGCAATATTTCATGTTTGAAAATTCGAGGAATCGTGCCCTAACGTGCTGAGTTTCAATTTTTTCGTTTGGCCAAATAACGGAATACCCTTTTTAAAATTGCAATGCATGTATTTTGGAAATCATGAAATGATATTGGTGTCAAGGGTTTGAAACATCGTATCCTAAAGTGCTGGATGTGATATTTCATTCTTTCGGAATAAGAGAATTTCGATATCCAATTCGAATTATCCAAACATTTTCTAAAGGAATCGTATTTTAAAATCTCTTCTAATTTTCGATATTAGGACATTAATCAATCAATAAGGTACCAATTTTGGGCGTTACGAGGGTGCTAATCCTTCCTCGCACGTAACCGACTCCTGGACTTGTTTTCTTAAGATTCGTAGACCAAAATGTTTTATAATGTGACCCAATCGCACTTCAAAAAAGATTGGTGGCGACTCCATATTTTTAAAGTTGATCCTTGTTTTTTAAAAAAATAAAAAAGATGGTTTCGACAACAAGTATAACATCCTAGGTATATGCCATTTACCAAAAAGAAATGTACATCACCACTTTGAGTTTGGGATCAACTCTAGATGCTGATTCAACGATCTGACTTTACCTAACCTGCGCACGGAAATAAACCGTATGTTGAGTATAAACTCAGTGGTATTTCTATAATCAGAATACGTATTAAGCAAAAAAATTTATATTGTTTATATGTATATATTCACACAATCATAATCATTCAAACAATTAATCAATTTCTTATACATATCATTCATAACACTTTCAATTATCATCTCTTCTATATCAATCTCATAATTGCTATTCAATAACTTTTCACAATAAGATACTCAATTCAATTTCAATATCAATATCCTTTTCATGAATCCATGATTCATGCAATTTCATGCATTTCAATTGCATATTTCATTTCATTGCTCATTCAATCCATGTAACATCCCGAATTAAGGCCTAGTCGGAACAGTGGTTTCAGGACCAAAAATCCGAAGTAAGAAATTTTATTTTTATTATATTTTTATGGTCTACAATTTCACGAAACGATTTCATGAAAATTTCGTTCAAAAATTTTGACGTTTGGCCACTCAATTTAGTAAAAAGGACTAAATTGTAAAAAGTGCAAAACTTGAGTTCTAGAAGTTAGAGGTGTCAAATTGCTATGAAATTTTAAAGTAAAGGTTCTTAAATGGTAATTATCCCATTGGTTAAATTGTTGGACAAAATAGATATGGTATATGTTAGATAAGATATTTTTTTGTAAGGGCATTTTGGTCCTTTTATAAATTAAATGAATTAAAAACAAAATTAAAATGCCAAATTTGTCCATCTTCTCCATATGGATGAAATTTACCAAGAGAAGACATGGCTAGGGTTTTCTCAATTTTACAAGCTCATGGTAAGTCCGTTCTAGCCCCGTTTTTCAAGTTATTTACGATTTTGGAGTCCTGGCAGTTCGATTTTGCTTATGCTACCAATAATTCATGCTAGGGTTCATCTTTGGAAAATTACCCATAGGTGAAAAGTGTTTATTTTGATGTTTTATGGTAGAATATGAAGCTTGAAATTATGTTAAATAGCTTTTACTAAGCGATTTTAAGTGAAAACGAGTAAAATGACATAATCGGTAAAAATACCTAATGTTCAAAAGTGTATGTTAGAGTAAGAATTTGATGTTGCCATAGAAGGGAAAAATGATCAGCAATGTTATAAAACATAATAATAAGGGCTGAAGTTTAATTTTCGAGTATTGGGGCAAAAGTGTAAATATGTAAAAGTTTAGGGGCAAAATTGTAATTTTTGTAAAAGTTGAGTTAAGGACTGTTTTGAATAGTACATTAATTAAATAAGTGAAATATGTTGTTATAGATCAAGGAAAACGAGGTTTGGAACTAGAACAAGAAATTGACGAATAAGTCATTTTCACCGATTTTGCTTTCGAGGTAAGTTTGTATGTAAATAATACACTATTTTTATTTATGTTTTAATATTTTGTTATATTATATGAGATATGGTTGAATATGGAGTAATTATTTGATGTAAATTATGAATTGTGATTGATTATGGATGAATTGGAAAAATGTTGAAAAGTGAGAATTCCCGGTTGAACCTTCGGAATAGAAAAGATATGAATGAGGTAGCTAGGTCACAATTGTGGTACTAAGTGCAGGCCACTATGTGTACAAGAGAGCTACAAGAAGATTTTATGTCACGTGTGTAGTACTAAGTGCAGGCTACTACGTGTACCAGACGAATAGGTCGCATGTCTAGTACTAAGTGCAGGCTACTATGCGTACCCGATAGTTTCAATCACATGTGTGGTACAAAGTGCAGGCCACTATGTGTAAGTGATGGTTTTGGTCACGTGTAATACTAAGTGCAGGCTACTATGTGCACCAGATAGCTTCGGCTACAAGGGTGGTACTATGTGCAGGCCACCATGTATCTGTTATTATTCCGATGAGTTCAACGGGAAATTGACTAAGTGAAAATACATGTGACTATGTAACGACTAAGAGTAATTGAATATGACTAAGTGATGGATAAGTGCAGGTATAACTGTGAAAATTTATGAACAATATGCTCGATATTTGAGCGAACTTTTCGGTAAGAGGAAATGGAGTAAGTGAAATTATGAAAGAGTAAATTTAAAAATAAAACAGTTTTGGACAGCAGTAGTAGAGTAACTTTGAAAAATCACCAAAAATGGTAGACTTGGAATTAGTAGTTGAGTGAGATATGAAATTAAATCTTATTGAGTTTATTTTCATATGAAAGAAATAGAGAAAGCAAAGAAATTATGTATTTTGAGATATTTAGATTTTTGTGAGACTGGTTCAGAGTGATTTCGAGATCCCCTATTCTGACTTGAAAAAATCATTGAAAATTGTACAAAAATAATTTTGGGGCATAATTTATATGGTTATATTACTTAATCCCTATTTTTATAAAAAACAAACTAGAACATCATTTGAATTCTTTACAAAAAGATAATTAAATTTTAGCGAAGAATGGTCAGAATTGTCGGACAGCAGAACAAGGGATAATTTGAAGAATAAACTGTACTAATTGGTTAAACCAAATATTCTGAAAATTTTATGGTAACAATATACATGAGTATAGTTTCAGGGAAAATTTATGGATCTTAATTTGGAGTTTCATAGCTCCAGATAAAAATAATTTAGTGACTATGACTCGAATAGACAGCTTGCTCCAAACCTGAATAAATAGTGAATTTGAATGTAGATATGATTGTGTTATTTTGTAAACATGTTAAATCCATTTCTTATTATTTACATACTTACTAAGCTTTGTAGCTTACTTCCCTTCGTTTCCCATATCTTATAGGGTTGTATGCTAACTCGAGTTGGAGATCGTCGGAGATGTAATCACACTATCAAGCTATCATCGTGGGGTAAAAGTGAATACAAACCTCTTAAGTTTATGGCATGTATATGGACTTAGTCATTTGTATATGTCCTAATTGGTTTGGTCTAAAGTGTTGGCCTTTAATATTTAGCAGTTCATTTTGTATAATTTGGATGAAATTTTATGATTCAGTTTAATACGTTTACAAGTGTATGTGTTTTGGTAATGCCTCGTACCCTATTCCGGCGTTGAATACGGGTAAGGGGTGTTACAAACTATATTCAGTATCATTCAATATCATTCAATAACAATCAATTTTTCAATACAGTTGTACAACCCTATTAACATGACTCGGACTCGGACGGATACACGGATCTGACCAAAGCACACTAGTGCGGCACTCAGTGCCTCATCGGCCATGCCAAAGTAAAACAATATGGTACTCAGTACCTCATCAGATTTATCCGATGTAACAATACGACACATAATGCCTCATCGACTCGAAGTCGAAGTATCCCTTAACTCTTCCAATCCTATGGCATGCCAGCTATATCCGACTCAGCCTGATATAGTTAATAGGGTATTCAATTCACTTTCCAGTTTCCAGTCCATACACATTTCAATTAATCACATATATATTCTCAATTCAATATAATTCAATTCACTTTTCAATAACAAGTATTCAAATTTCATAATAATCACATATTCATATCAATTTTGTCACATTCCCAATCAATATATTTTTCAAATATAACATACATCCAATATTTAATTTCCACATCAACCACATATATCCATACAAATTCAATTCAATAACAATTGCTAATACTTGCCTTAATTACTTACCATAACATATAAACCAATACATAACAAAAAATAATTAAAATTCGAATTATAGAAATAAGCCGACGCTGAACCTATGGCCGACGCTTATTTATGTGTTGGGAAAAGTTTTGTCAATACTGACTTTTAAAAAAAGGTTGGGGAAGGCCTAGTCAAGTACAACCTTTGGAGAAAGGTTGCCAAATACTTGTTTAAGACAACATTAAAAAGGTTGGTATAGACTAGTCTAAGATAACCTTTTAAAGAAAGTTGGGATAAAATTTGTCTAAGGCAACATTTAAAAATAGTCGCGATAAATCTTGTCTAAGGCAACCTTTAAAAAAAGATTGGGATAAAATAGTCTAAGGCAACTTTAAATACGTTGGTATAGACCATGCCTAAGGCAACCTTTTGAAAAAGTTGGAGTAGACCTTCTCTAAGACAATCTTTAAAAAAGTTGGGATAGACCTGTCTAAGGCAACCTTTTAAAAATGTTAGGATAGACCTTGTCTAAAACAACTTTTAAAAAAGGTTGGTATAAATTAGTCTAAGGTAACCTTAAAAATGTTGGGAAAGATCTTCTCTAAGGCAACTTTTAGAAAACGTTGGTATTGACATGTCCAAGACAACGTTAAAAATGTCGGGATAAACCCTTTTACAGCAACCCTAAAAAGGTTAGGATAGACATTTTCCAAGGCAACTGAAAAAGAGTTGAAAGAAACCCGTCTAAGGCATCCTTAAAAAGGTTAGGGCAAACCTATCTAAAACAAACGTAAGATAGATCTTTTTCTCATGTCGATTCTTTTTTTACGATATTTTTTCTAATTTTTAAGAGCCTATTTTAGTGAAATATGAGCAAATTTGTATGAATTGAGTTTCGATGAGTCAATATTAATTGAACAATTAATTAACATAAAAATAATCATATAAATACAAAGTTATCATTAAATAATGTAGTTAGTAATTTATATACAAAATCCTAATAGAAGTAGTCAAAAGTTGCAAGCATGTTGTCAACCTATTTCACATGACATCAAAAAATTATACAAAATCCTAGTAGAAGCAGTCAACACGTTGCAAACATGTTGTCAACTTGATTCCTATGATATCAAAAAATTATACAAAATCCTAACAAAAGCAGTCAATACGTTGCAAACATGTTGTCAACTTGATTCCCATGACACCAAAAAATTATGGGACAACTACATTTATCAACCACTATTAACATATATATAATACATAATATGCAGTAACCGTCATTCATCATCATCCGAACTGAAGGCTTTATCATCAAGTCCGCTACTCTGAAATTCAACTGCAGAAATAGCAATGTACATTTTCTATTTATACGAGTTAAATGAGAAACAACATGAACACATGGGAAGACTATTAATATTAACCAAAGAACCATAAATTGAAGCTAAATAAAGAATTTTCAGCAGTACATCCAGTAAATATTAGTTGAGCAAGCAATGAGGACATTAAATAAGAACCTAGCATTCAATTACAACAGCCAATGTCTATTAAACCATTAACAAAGTTGTTGACAATATAGTTATAAAATAGTGACCTTAATATGTTTACTATGAAAATCCTTGGAACTTACTTGACATTCTCTTTGCCATACACTCATCGATGAGAGCCTTATACTTTTTATCACGAGCATCCATCATATCCATGAACTTTGCCACTCGAATTTCAGTTAATTTCATAAATCTTTCTTCTGCCTTAGCTATGAAATGAGCTTCTCGCTCCGTGGCTTCCGTACAAAATCGAGATTCTGCTTCCTCGAGTAGAGTTTTCTCTCGAACTGCTTGTTCGACTTGAATTGTTTGTATTTGCTCGACATGTTTAGCGCTCATCTCTTCAATCAATGTACTGATGGCTGATGTAGATTGGCTTCCTCGGGTGACTGACCCATAGCCAAACAACCTAGATTTGGTCATCCCACGTCCATACCCCACCATTATTCCATCCTTTTCAGGGCCAAACAATTGTGTATAAACCTCATTTTCTAATGCAATATTATCTTGAGGTGCGAAAGAACTCTCAGGTGTTGGCATAGAGTCTTTAACCATCTTGCATGCTTCATCCTATAGTTCTCTTTAATTAGAAAAATCTATTTTGAAAAGAAAATTGATGTCAAAATAAATATAAATAAATAATACCCATTTGTTTCTTACATAAACTTGTTTTGCTGCCTGACTGCTCAATTTGTCACTCCCATCTTTGCGCAAATGTTGAAATCTAAACTGCTCCAAACGCGAGGGTTCACGGCCTTCCTTCTCAGCCTATTATACAACAAAAAAATAATTGTTAACAATATTCAGCAATGAGCGCAGTGTAACAGCCCAAATACAACCCTAACCGGAACGGTGGTTTCAGAACCACGAATCCAAATTAGAAAAATATTTTATTTATTTATTTGATGTCTATGTTAAGTGTTTGTGCATGAGTAAAACTATCGTAGGATAATTTAATTGTTTTGATGTTAAATTAAATAAAAGGATCAAATAGCTAAAGTGGGAAAAGTAGAGTGCATGAATTTAGGAAGGCCAATGGAAATGCTTTACTCAAATAGGGACTTGCTTGTCAAATTTCCACAATTTGATATAGTGGACGGTAATGATGATGGGGGGAGGAATTTTTAACATATTTTAATCATAAACATAATATTTATGTTTATTTTTAATGGGTATTATATTAAGTAATAAAAGAACATAAAATAAATTGGGTTTTTCTCTCCTTCACTCATCTTCTTCACGATTCTCTTCAAAGGAAAGAAGAAAAATTTTCTCCTCCCTCATTCGGCCATTGCATGCGGTTGTAAGGTAAGGAAATTGAGTTTTAGATTAGTAAATTGTTACAAATTAAGTAGGTTGCCTTGTGTACCATCAAAATCATATGAACTTTCTTAGAGTTGAGCATGTTAGATTCGACTATGGAGGGGGATAGTAAACGTGATTTGTTATTTGAGGGAAACAAGATGAATTGAGATAGGAAATAGATGAAATAGAAAATAGTACATTGAAATGGTATGAATGCTTGGGAGGTTAGTTCAATTTTAGAATAGGGAAGCTTTATACATTTGGCCGAATGTTGAATTGAATATATTTTAGGATTATTTTAACTTAATTGTTGGATATACGTTTATGTATATGTATATGAAAATTCGGGTACATTTAATAGTATATCCGGCCTTGATGAATGTTTATATTTGGAAGGGATTATTGATAAATTATATGATATGAATGGTTTAAATTGTGACAAAGAAATTTAATTAAACTTGAGGAGAATTCGGCACTAGTGTAAAAGTGTATAAAATCTTTATATTTGTATATTATGTTCGAATGAATAAAAGAAATGGTAGTAAATTGTAAAAGTTTCAGATTATGATTGATATATGGAAAGAATGGTATAATTATGTGTCGATTAGAAATGAATGAAATGATTTGAATAGGTTCTTTTAAATTTGGTTTAGATCAAGGAAGGAAAGATTTGGAAAAGGATCGGGGAAAAGCGAAATTAGACGAGTAGCCAAGAAACCCTGAATCGTCATTCTTCGAGGTAAGATTTCAAGCAAACGAGTTAATTAAACCAATTCTTTGTACATTGATAATGTTTAATGGTTATTGGATGATTGAATTAATATTACCGAATAAGTTGTGGAGATTATTTAAACGTTTGTATTATGCAAGGTAAGTTAAGATGTTGAATGAGTAGTATGAATTTCGTACCACCTTGAATCTGAATGCAAATGTGTATAAACATGTGTATACTCTAAGTGAAGGTAAGAAATGTATTCGAAATAAAGACATAGTATGAGGGTAATGTGCTAGATATTTTAGTTACATTGAACATGGAAATATAATTATTTTCATGAATTAATGCATGGGCGATTATATGCTTGGATGATTGTTGGCTCGATTACATGAATGATTTGGTATTTTTATATGAATTACGAGTTTACAAAATGTACTATGAGTACGAAACTATGATTGAGCACTAAGTTTGCAGGTGAATAAGTAACGGCTCTGTGTGAGCGATAAGTTACGGGATTTTTGAGTAACGGCTCTGTGTGAGCGATACGTTACTGAATTTTTGAGTAACGGCTCTGTGTGAGCGATACGTTACGGGATTATTGAGTAACGGCTCTGTGTGAGCGATACGTTATGGGATTATTGAGTAACGGCTCTGTGTGAGCGATACGTTACATAGTGATTTTATCGAGGGTACTAATCATGCGAAACACTTTAAACTTATTTATCAACGTGCAGGTATGTGGGTCACTTTAAAGGACTATGTTATAAATGCAAATGGGTATATAGTATCGTTGGGAAATAGTACCTTAGAATTGTGTATGAAAGACTAAGTTTCAAATGGTAAGTTTATATATAGAAGTGCGTTTAATCATACAATATCCATGAATTGGTTCTTGAAATCTTGATTGTTCAGCCTTGTTGTTTGGTATGTGAATTGCTTACTGAAAATTTTAGTAGAATAAATGTACTTAGTTTAGCAAGCTTCTGAAATCTTACTAAGCTGTGAAGCTTACTTTCTCTCCGTTGTTTCTAGGATTTGTAGATCACTTTTGGAAGGTTCAACTTAATCTCGTGGATCAATTAGGAAGCTCATCATACAATCATCTATTTTGGTACCCCTTATTGATGGATTAATCCTTGATGATTATGGCATGTATAAGCTATTTTGTCTTCTTAGGATTTGTATAAGACGAATCTTTAATGGATGTATGCCATGCGAAAATGGCTAAATTGTGGTACTTGATTTTGTGTATGTTCGGTCATGGGGTTAATCCTTTTATGAAAGTATAATTATTTATGTGTTTATGCTTGAGATATAACAATATAGCTTGAATGACCTTTCGGTTGAAGTTTTTAATTGTGCAAAGCCGAATGTGGTGATTGCGTATTGTAGTAACTAATATTTCATGTTAGTCATTTATGTGTAATGAGCTGGTTTATATGTGGGACTATCTACGAAATAGTCTTTGATTTTGATAATGTGACCTTGCTAATTGAAATTGTTTTTGAGTGATAGATAACTTGTTATAAAAAGAGAGTAAAGCTTGTACATATTTAGTTAAGGTAATGTAAATGACCACATGAATAGCAAATGACCACATGAATAGCAAATAATGTTTATGGATTGGGTTTAGTTTAGTAATACCTCTTAACTAAGATCCAGCGACGGATACAGATTAGGGGTGTTACACGCAGAATAATTAATATAAGTTACATATTGATTAATATGTAATACCTACAAACTGTGCATTTAGGGTCGCATATCCTGTCCTACCAGCAGTGTGTGCATAACGCACCTTTGTTCGGGATTCTTTGGCCTTTTCTGATTGTGCCTATTTGTTTAAATTAATGAGAAAAAATATGAGTGTAATAGGAAAACTAAGTTCATTATGCCTCATTCAACAAATCATGCATTTATGCACCCCCTACTTTAATGATACCGTAAGTGGAAGCAGGAAAAATGAGACATTTAGTCTAATAAAAGTGTATACCGCAGCTTGCGGTGTTCCCCATTGCTCCACTAGCCACTTCCATTGATCATCGTGCACACCAGGAGGATTGTTTTCGTATATTACTTCAATCGTTCGACCTTCTTGGACCATCTCTTTGTAGTATCTAGTTTTCAAAGTCAATTTAAACTCCTTCCGAAGTTTTCCAACATGTGAGAGGATGTCAGAGTCCTCCACCTTACCTTGGAGATCAAACTTTTCCTACACATATAACAAAATAATGTAACAATTACTCATTACATACGATTTCAAATAATTCAAAATTATTGCAATATATTAAATTAGAAAATGATTATGTACTACATACATGAATGATTTTCAATATGTTTTCCAACACATATTTAGAAAGATGTTTCCAATGTTTTGTATTCAAAGGACAGATAGAACCAGTCCTTGAAATTGTACCGAGAAATTCAGCCAATTTGGACGCTTCCTTCCCAATAGGTTGGCCATATTGGTTGGCGTCTACTACTATACGAGTTCCAGGTTCAAGATTCCATATATCTTTCATGTTTGTAGGCCCTCTTTTTCTCTTAGTACCCTTAGTAGCCTCTGTCAAAAGTGACAATTATATTTTTGATATGAAAATTGAAAAAAAAATTATGTATCAATTTGAAAAAAATAAATATGATGCATGAGCAAATTGTGAATATGGTAAAAAAAAGAACAAAAACCAATCTTAATTATACAGAAGCATAATAAAAGATTTTATTTATCATAAAAAATACATAAACAAGTTTCTTTTATGCTATTACCTGTAATGTGGAAGTGCCTCAAATAGGGCTAAAGTCAGAGAAGCATCAAAATTATTTATGTAAGAGAAGGGTTTTTGAACAATAACAAAAATTCTTTCTATTTGTTCAAATAACCAATAATTTCATAGCTAAAAAAAAGCGACAAAAGAAAAAAAAAAAGAAGAGCAGTGAGAAAAAGAAAAAAAAAATTTGGCTCAACCTACACCTCATAAGAAAATTACATAAATGAAATCAAGAACCACCTACATAAGATACATAAGAGCAGAAGGTTAATTAACAAATAATTAATAAAATATATTAATACGATATATGTATATATACTCAGACCAAATTTGGCTCGACATACACCTCTAAATTTCAAAAAGCAGTGAGAAAAGAAAAAAAAAAGAAGAGTAGGGACAAAAAGAAAACAAAAAGAAAAAAAAAAGCAGTGACAAAATGGTAACAAATAGAAAAAAAAATGGTAACAAAATGGTAACGAAGAGGAATTTATGAAGGAAATTTAAAAAAAAAAAAAGAACCCATCTTTAAAACCAGAGAAATAAGGCGTGAGAAGGCAAAGGTACCAGCCGGAGTTGCAGGTACTGCTTCTGCTGACTAAGTTGGAGTTCCATCTCCTGTGCTTTGACTATCGGTAGCAGCACTTTCGAAGGTGTTCGAACCTGTCGAAGAACCTCTCGAAGAGAATTGTACACCTTTTAATGTACGCCCTTTGCGAATCATTTTCCTAGAAACAAAGTGGTGCTGGTTAAAGATGAAGTAAGCAGCAGAGGAAGGAAAAAGTCATGGGTTTTGAGGAGGAAAAACAGGGAAAATATGAATTTTCAACCGGGAAAAATTTTGAGCAAGGGTTTCTTCTTTATTTACTTACCTGTTCTTTTACCGTGTAGGGCTTGGACGGCAATTTCAAAGTGAAGAGATGGAGAATTGGCTTTTATATTGTACGAGCCCATTTGCCCGGCCCATTTTACATCAAATTAAACCGAACCAACACCAAAATTGACCCAAACAAGAAGGCCCAAACACCAAAATCGAGAAAAAAACAAAACCCTAGAGCCACTTGCCCTCTCTGCTGCGCAAACTTAGGCCATCGCCCTCTGCGCCGGGCTCGCTCTACTGCCCCACCGCCACCGCCGCCAGAGCACCACCAACGCCTCCACTTGCCCCACTTGCACTGCAAAACAAAGGCAACACGCAATGAAAGCCAACAACGGCAAGCAAAGAAACGAAAGAAAAGCGCGTAAACAAAGCCAATATTTTGTAATATTTTTGGGCTATAAAGCCAAGACCAAACCAATGTAAAAGGGGGATTATTACGAATCATCGGTAATCAAAATAGAACAAAACCTTGAAGGTTGACTTCGTTTTTAGTTCCATTTTTATTTTCTATTGTCTGCTATTTATTTTATTTTGTTTCCATTTTTAAAACTTTTTATAAACGAAAATAAAAAGGAGAGAGAGAAGAGTTACCTGAACCCCGGTCGCGACATCGGAGTCCTGCAGTCGTCGAACCGAGCCCAAAAGCGGAGGAGGGACTTTTCTTCTCTCATTGTTGGGCGCCGAGTGGCCTGGGCTTCAAAGGGGACTCCGGCGGGGGTCTAAAACACACCTCCATGCTTCGTCGACCACTAGATCCGGTGGTCGTGCGACGGATCATCGAGGAGCCCACTCACCGGAGGAAGAGAGAGTTGAGTGAAGAGAGGAAGAGAGAGAGAAAAAAAGGGGATTGGTCTGCTTTGTGTTTTAAAAAGAAATTAGGGTTATTTTGTGTTTTAAAAAATTTTAAGTCTTTTAACCTTGAATAAAACGGCACTGTTCGGCCTTTTGAAGGAGAAGACAGCGCATATCCCTTTAAAGGGATATTTGCGCGACGAGTCCCTCCTCTTTGCAACGCTGTTCAATAGGATCCTATTTTGCCCTTTTTAGTCTTTTTAAATTTTACCCCATTATTTTTCTCATTTTCAATTTGGTCCGCGCTTTGGCCATTTGAAACGCCACGCATCGTGGGTCAAGTTATTTATCCATTTGGTCCCCGTGTTTAAGAGCGTGACACCATGGTCCTTGGCACCCCTTTTGATTTGCTGCATTTTTAACCCCTTGACTTTTATTCTGCTTTTCAATATAGTCCGAATTTTGTTAAACTTATTATTCTTATTATTATTTTATTATTACTATACTATTATTATTAGTATTACTACTCTTATTTATTTATTATTACTATTATTCTTTTTATATATTTAATTATTATCACTACTATTATTTTATCTATATTATTATTATTATTATTTAGCATTTTTACCATCATCATATCATCATACTATTATCATCACCCTATTATTAGTTAATATCTTTATTATTACTATTATTATATTAGAATTTTTACACATATATACTTTGTTTATTCCTTTGTATAAATATTTTATTACTACCATGATTGATATTATTATCAACTTATTTTATCATTTTTATTTATTATTATTATTAATGTTATTTTTATATCATTCTCCATCCTACTTTTATTTCCACTATTATTATCATTGTTCTACTTTTTTTATTATTTTCTACCATTTTTGTTACTACTATGTTATTATTGTACTATATGATTTGTTATTAGATTATTATTATATTATTATTATTATTTTACTACTATTGGTATATTTTTTTGTTTATTCCCTTTGTACTTTCTATTATTTTCATTATTTTCCTCATCAATACGCTATTATTTTCTATTTTTATCATCATTCATGTTAGCATATCATTGTTACTATTATTGTTATTATATTTGTTTCATATGATGCATATATTTATTTTCCATTATATTTCTCATATGTCATAGCGCTATTATTATAATATGTTTATCATCTTTATATTATTTTCATCATTATCATGTTATTATTATCATCTCATCGTTATTTCTATTATCGTTACTATACGTAATACTTTTAATATATTATATATCATCCTTATTTATACGTATATATGCGTATGTCTTTTACTATTCTTTTCACGTATAACATCATGTTTTCACATTTTCGTGCTAATTTTTCTCGACACCTCAATTTTTATAACAACTAATATCCCGTATTAGCAATTCGAGAGAATCGAGCCCTAACTTACTGGGTTCCGTTTCTTCTCGTTTAAAGCTAAACAACGGGATATCCCTTTTGAAATCGCAATTTAAATTTTAAATAAAACACTTAATCTCGGATATTTAAAATGTTGTGCCCTAACTTACTGGACTCAACATCTAGATACTTCGGATAAGTTTATTTCTATTAAAATAGAGGCAATATTCCTAATTTGAACCTTCGAGAAAACGAGCCCTAACTTACTGGGTTCTGATTTCTCGTTTGACAAATGACGGAAGATCCTTTTCAAATGCAAAACTAAGTTTTAAAAGGCAAGCTTAGTTTCGAGAGTCTAAAGTATTGCGCCTAACTTCATCGGACATGATGCTTTATCTCTTCGAAAATAAGAGAGCCATAAATGTCCCTTCCAATTCTTTCAAATTTTAAAAATAAAAGTATCTATTTTGAACCATTTCAAAGTTTTCAACATTAGGACATCGATCAATCGGTTTGGTACCGATTTGGGGCGTGATTTAGGGTGCTAACCCTTCCTCATACAGTAACCGACTCCCGAGCCCATTTTCTCAAAACTCGTAGACCAAAAATATCGTTTTAGTAAATCAAAATGTTTATTAAAACAAAGGTGATCCGATCTCACCCAAATAAAGATCGGTGGCGACTCCCTTCCTTTTCATTTTCAAAATCGAGTCGACCGCGTCGTTTACCGTTTTATCAAAAAAATGGTTACGACATATATATTTTCTAATATATGTACTGCACTTTATTAAAAGCATTGCCAAAATAAACAGCCCAAAAAGACCAAATGAAGCCCAAAAAAGAAAACAAAAAAGCATTAAATTGTCTCTCTCTCTAATTACATATATAGCATGAGAAAAGTGTAGAGACTAAAATTGACTAATTTAAAAAGTCTAGGATTAAAATTGAAAAAATTAAAGTACAGGTCCTAAATTCATACCTTTTACAAAATAGACGAACTAACAGTGAATTTAACTAGAAATAAACTTCATGCGACCCACGTATATGACAGCAAATGCATGATATATGCATGAATTTGATGATGACACACATGAGCATATTTTTTAAACATATACATAATAAATTAACAATAATTTTAATTTATGAAACTAATTATAATGTTTGTTTTTTACAAGGAAAAAGACTGAATGTGCCACGCATGACCTATATTGTGGAGTCATCAACACCATCTCTTCCAGATAAAATCCATTCTCCTTGTGGACCCAAAAGCATCAAATAAACTTGAAAGCAAAAGGCATATTAGTTAAAGGACATGTTTTTTTCCCTCCCCACAGCGAAAAATCAAGAGTTTAACCAATTCTGACAGATAATGAAATATAATAACAAGGAAAGCTAATTCAAGATGGGAAAAATGGAAGGAGATCTGCATGATAAACTTACAGAATTTTCATCTCTGCAATTTCAGAAAGATTAAGAGAATTTGCCTTAGCAAGATATCCGGAGTGAAGCGAGTATTCTTCTCAAGCAGCGATAATGGAGGCCCACCTATGTCACCAAAACCAAGCATCTTAGCACAATTCCAACCACCTCGGGCTTGAGCAGTTTTTTCCCATTGTTCCCAAGGCGTCTGCAGTCCGGATCTTTCAACGAGGACATGAAAGCGGGATCTAAATATGTATCTAAGTAACTTGAGTTTTTGAAAAATAAACAATTTTTTGACATGGTTAATTAATTACTTGAAATTCAAATAGACCATGATCATTTATCGTAATCAAAAGAACAATGACAATTTAAAGAGAAGACTTGAAAATTGACATAAAACTACATGTCATCTCCGCGGAGCAATGGTATGCTACATTTCGCGAATTCTAATTCTATAGCAACTTAGACATAATGAAAATAATAACAAGATTTACTTCTTGCTTTAATAATATATTCCTCAAAACCTATCAAATCCACAAATATGGAGAAAAAAACAAATCCCATGTCTTATCACAGAATGTAACAAGTACAAGCATCCATATGTGGCAACAAATAAAATGAACTACTCTGTTTATAAGTTAAACTTGCTATCACAAGGAACAGCTTTGATGGAATTCAAATTGTTGATATGTTACACTGAAAAACACTTAGTCTCTTAGGGATGTTAATCATTAAAATGTTGGAGAAAGAGCCTCTTAAACCACAAATGCATAAGGTTGAAATATGGATACACCTATATTCCAATATCTGCACAGGGACTGACCTTTGTACCAAACCTACACCACTAACAGGATAAGGAGATTGATTGATTCCGTTTTAATTATGATGTGTCTCAAAATATTCAGCAGAATTTGAGCTGTCATAACCAAAACCTGCAAGAAAGTCGTCAAATGAGCAAAACTTATGGACAAATAGACAAGACTCATATATGCAAATGAGCAGTTACCGAAGACTCAAAAAGAAACAACCATTTTGAGGATATCTATGCTAGACAGCCTACTAAAGATTGTTCAATTACATACAGATAGACAAGAATTTAGCAGCTCATAATACAGCATACTACATTGTGCTTTAGTGCCGACTAACATTACAATAAGGAAATTACTTGGAACATTAGAAAAGCTCAAATGACAGTAAATGAATTTTCACAAATGGAAAAAGCCGATATGCATTAGAACTTAAAAACTTATATTCTCTCTTTTCTTAAATAGAAATATAATACTAACAAAATGTCTCCAAATATAAAAATGAACATACATAGATGTTAATATAATATGAATGTCATCTTCAGCTAAGTGCTCTGTTTCTTCAGGGCAATTCATACTGCATTAAATATATCAATTACACAAAATATTTGCACTTCAAACATCGTTCTTGTTCAAATTAAAAATAAAATTATTAAGTTACAATATGATGATCACATTGCGGATATTCATCATCTTTTACGGCAGTTTCAAAGCTTAGATTGAACAAATCTCTTGGCTTTATTCCGATAACATGGAGCCATCCTTTATTCTTGCCATCCTCAATATAAAATACTTATTTCGCTTGAAAAGCCAATATGTATGGATCGTCTGAATCACGATTCCCTGTATGGATAAGCTCAGAAAATTTTACCATAATAAAACCATTTGCATCATTCTTCATACTTTTAGGAGATTTAATATTCACCCAATCACATCTAAGCATGATAACCCAAAACCTATCATAATAGTTTAGCTCGATAATTTCAATGCAATTGCCATAATAGTTTCTACCGTCAGCAAAAACCATCACGCCACTGTTTTGAGTCTTACGATGTTGCTCAAGTTTTTTAGTGTGGACCCTAAAACCATTAATTATAAGCCCATCATATGTGGAAACCACCTTATGCGGTCCTCGAGCAAGAGCAATTACATCAGCATCAACTTGTTCAACTTTCATCTTTGGAATCTAGCCATATAGTAAGAAATCAATTAACTCTTATTCTATGATCAAATTTCTACAATATTCCCTCATTACATAAATAATACAATAAATTATTTTAATAGTGACAATTTACCTGTTTCGCAAGCCATATTGGGAACTTTTCAACCAACCATTTGTCCTCGATACGTTTACTAATTTGAATGCCATCATAAACAGCTCGTCAGACCCCAAAAATTCTCTATATATCATATATTCAGTATATTGGGAAAAATGTTGTCAAAATGTATACAAATTATGTGATAACTTTATTTGTCTATTGGTTAAGAAAAAGAATATAATGACAAGATTTTCCTCAGGAAACTCACTGACGGTAAGGCGATAACTTATCGCTATGCAATAAAACATAACGGTTTGCTTGTGCAAGAGATCGCGTGTCCAATATCTTTGTGTTCATGTTGCCAATTTGACGTCCTCCAGAAGAGAAAATGTACCGTTTTTGAATATTCCCATCATTCCTCGGAGGACGGGAAAATATAGTCTCAACATCAGAAAATAACGGGAGCAAAATGTAAGACATTCTGAAACTATATACCCTTCAGCAATAGAACCTTCGGGAAAAGCTCTATTTCGCACTGACGCTTTCAATCCCATAAGATACCTACATCACATTTATTTTTTTACATCACATTTATTTTTTTTACATACTTATTATATTATATATTAAAATATAAAAAAATAATATTGTGAAATATTATTGGTATATTTCATATACCTTTCGACTGGGTACATCCACCGGTATTGAACAGGTCCACCAAGCTTAGCCTCCATCGGCAAATGAATAATCAAATGAATCATGATTGTGAAGAAACCTGGAGGAAATATTTTCTCCATTTCACAAAGTGTTAATACGACTTGGCTTTGAAGTTGATCAAGTTCTTGTGGATCGAGACTTTTTGCACAAAATCTCTTGAAGAAATCTGATAGATTTGTAATAACACTTAACACCTTCTTTTCTACAACTCCTCTTACACATATAGGAAGCAAATCTTGCATGAGAATGTGACCGTCATGACTTTTAAGGTTGCTAAACTTGTGCTCTTTCAAATTCACGCATCGAGAAATGTTTGATGCATAACCATCGGGTACCTTCAAGTTCTTCACAATAGAAAGAAATATATCTCTTTCCTTGGATGCAAGAGTGTAACACGCTTGCGGTAGGTACTCTTTCCCGTTTCTCATTTTTGGATGGAGATGACTTCGGATGCCCATATCTTGTAGGTCCTTGCGTGCCTTGATATTATCTTTACCACCACGTGAGAGATTAAGAAGGGTGCCAACGACATTGTCACATACGTTCTTCTCGATGTGCATGACATCCAAGTTATGTCGAAGTAAATTGTAACGCCAATAAGGCCAGTCGAAAAATATGCTCCTCTTCTTCCATAAAGTCTCGTCTTGATTTATGAGATTTTCTTCATCACCTTCTACAACCAATTCTTCAAAGTTGTTAAACAAATCACACCCCTCGTCTACATCAAGTTCTATCGACCTTTCATCTATTTCTTCTCTGTCCCTCTTTCGAGCTTTTCCATAAATAAAATTGACACCTTCAACTTCCCTTAAGATATCTTCCCCAGATCGTGGTATAGGAGCTACCTCATACTCTATAGTGCCATCGAATTCACGACTTTGTTTCTGAAATGGGTGTTCAGCTGATAACCATCGACGATGACCCATATAACAGAACTTCTGACCGTACTGTAGCCATCGAGATTTAGTTTTTTCAGCACATACTGGGCAAGCAACCCAACCTTTTGTACTCCACCCTGAAAGATTAGCGTAAGCTGGAAAGTCATTGATTGTCCAAAGAAGACAAGCCCGTAAAGTGAAAGATTCAAAATCTGATGAATCAAAAACATCAACTCCTATCCACAATTGCTTCAACTCTTTAATTAAAGGCTGCATGTAGACATCAATGTCATTGCCAGGTCCTTTTTCACTAGGGATAACCATTGAGAGTATCATTGATGATTGTTTCATGCATGCCCAAGGTTCCAAATTATAAGGAATAAGAAGTACGAGCCTTGTACTATGACTTGTACTCATTGTTCGGAATGGATTAAATCTATCACTAGCCAAACCTAACCTAACATTGCGAGGATCAGATGCAAAATCAGGAAACCTCTTATCAAACGCATCCCAGGCAGAACCATCGGCTGGATGCCTCAATATACCATCTTTGGTTTCCTTCTTTATGCCATCTCATGGATTGTGATGTCTTGGAGGATTGAAATAATCTTTTAAGTCTAGGAATCAAAGGAAAGTACCGCAATACCTTGGCGAGCTTAGGGCGGCGACAACTACCATCAACTTGTTCATCTACATCCAACTCATTAGAAGATTGCCACCTTGAGCTTTTACGGACATCACAACCGATCTTTTACTAGCATCTCCCGAAGATAACATACAATCATTCGGGCATGCATCAATCTTGACATACCCAAGATTTAGTGCAGAAATATTTTTCTTCGCTTCATAGTATGTAGTCAGGATTGTGTTTCCATCTGGAAATGCCTCATTTAAAAACTCCAATATTTGAAGTGGTATAGAAGAGTAGTTGCTCTCTCCGCAGTCCTTTGGGCCTCATTAACATCATACTCCCGACCATTATTCTGAAACTCGTTTGAAACTCCATCAAAACTCTCATTGAGAGTTGGGATGTTGATACCTAAAGCATCCGTTATGAGATCTCTTAAATCAGCTTCGTTGTCTTGTGACAACGTACAAATTGACGGAGAAGTTCTCACTGTTTGATCGGTTTGCACCGATGTTCTTTCAATGGATTCTCCATAAAAAATCCAATGCCTGTATTCTTTTACTATACCATGAAGATGAAGATGCTCACCCACAATATGTGGTTCGTGCAATATCCTATTATTGCAACGATGGCACGGACAATATATTTTTCTGTTAGAAAGTGATTTTCCAATTGCAAATGATAGAAATCTTTTTAGTCCAGCTAGGTGATTGGAGCTAAATCTTGGAGCGTCTATCCAACTTTTATTAACCATCTGTTAAAGTAATTAATATTAAAATAGAGTATCTAATGCCTAATCCTAAGGTTCATGTGTGGAAATAGATGAGCTTTCTAGTGAACCAACAGCAACCAAAACTACCTAATTTATCCATAAATAAAATAACAAATTTAAATATTAAAATAAATAAAATTTATCTTTATGATGATTAAATAATATTAAAATTTATGATAAATAATATCTAAATTCCTAAATAAAATAGTCCAAAATACAAAGATAGAAAAATTTAAACCTAAATAAAAAAGACCAAAAAAAGAAGGAAAAGAAAAGGTTAACTAACCTTCTGGTTATATCAAACTGGTAAATCCAATGTCACGTATATCTCACTTATAGTAAAAAGGTATATGCTTCGGGATCTTTAATTTAGCCTGACAAGTTCACAAAAATGAAACCATCAACAATAGAACTCAAAAAAGCTTTATATGAGGCAAGCTCAATGGACATGCATTTTCACTAAATTACAGCAAAATAGCATAAGATAATAGATGACTACTAGTTTCTTTTTTGTCTTTTTTTTTTTGCTTGCATCAACCATTAATTATTAAAACTAAAACGTCAATTTATTGATATATATATACATATGACCTTACCAATGTGCAGCACTGATGAGCCCAGAACGATCGATCGATGGTGAACCGAGTTTGAGGAGCTTTGTTATCATAAGCACCGATTCTTTGTCAAAATTTCTGCAAAAGCCCATATACTCGCACCGGAGAAAAGGATTGCAAAACGTTCAGGAAATGTGGAACATACTGCAAAGGCATTAGTCATAAACCACATCAATTGGAAACTCAAAAAATTAAGTCATCACTAGTTGCAAATTAGTGAGAAGAGAAACAAAGATTATGGTAATGATCATGGCACAAGCAAATGTGAAATCTAGCCCATCACATAATACTGCACAGATATTAGCAAGTAAGAGAAATACACATCCTGTACGTTTACTATTTTCCCAAAGGATACGAATTAAGAATCTAATGCTATGTGTAGTATTAGCAGTTGTAGTGTTGCTTTTGCAGGCCAAGATGAATTGAAATTATACAGAAACGGATTAAATCAATTATTAGTTGCCATGATTTTTTTTTTGAAGAAATTGAAGTTTAAACCATGTTCGCAGTCATCTATCAATTACATTTTTATCTTTGGAAGCCACCACCTAGTTGTATTCGATGTATGATTTTATTTCTGAATATGGGGTTACAGTATCACCCCATTTTTCCTTACTCAACACTACACCATTACTAACACTAGAATCTCCATTTAAAAGAGGTTCCTCAAGGAGGGTACATTCACCCTCATTTTTTACAAAGAACCCAACAATACATAGAAACAAACCAGTAACAGCAGACAAGACATCAGATACTAAATTCTGGCTTGGGAAAGAAAGATGTTTTTTGAAGAGAACAATGTCTATATCAAGACATTAACATGAAATTGAAAAGTAAAAACCCCATCAAATTCTCAACACAACAGAGAACCTCTTTTGTTCTCCAGGATTGGAGAATTGACAATGCATGTAAACACATATTGAACATGCACACAGCAGTTCCATTTTACATGCCCACGGTAATGGCAAATTAAATAATGTTCTTTGTAACCAAAGGGTTAAGAATGCAGATCACCTGAGATAAGAAAACAACTGCTACCAGTATATATCAGTACTAATGTCCCACAACACACCTCAACGATGGCAACAAAGGATGCAGCTATGACTGCAAAAGCATCTCCAGCGTTAAAACGTGGTCTTCCCCTTTGAAATGGATACGGAAACCTTATCATGTATATGCAGCAAACCAAAGATTTAGCTAACCTCTAATCGGACTCAATAGTACCCTGAGGCATGGAGGCAAAATGGCAAGTTTCATATATTAGTCATTAGGGTAAACGATAGAAAAAACCTCCTACCGTCATATATTATATGAAATTTTTTAATGAACAAAGTACTTACTGGATCTTGATTTTGGGTTTTGATTAGGGGAAGAGATTAGGGGAAGGGAGGAGAAAAGGGGGGTTTTGATTTCGAGTATGGGGTTTTGTATTTTTTTTTTCAATAACAGGAAAAAAACTCTAAGGGGATTACAAATTGCAGAAGAAGATCATGAAAGATAGAAATGACAAAACAGCAAAAATCCCAAAAAAGTCGAACGTATTTTGAAACTAAAATCCAAATTTTCAATAAAATAATCCCCTTTTCTTCGCATTTTTGAACCAAGAAGCATAGAAGAAAACAAAGAGAAAGCTTCCTGACTTCACCTTACCTTGGGAAATCGAGATATGGTGAGGATGGATCGGAGAGTACAATCAACTCCGAAACGCTTGCGTTTTAGGGGTGGGTTGTTTAATCTGATTTTGGGATTTAGATTTGTTTCGAAGTCCATAATTCAAATCTCTAATGGGATAACTTTTCCTTGGACTGAAATGACTAAAACCAGTAGCCGAATAGTGAATTTAATTTAGAAATCAACATTAGAAAAGCAATTCACTTAATTTATGTGAACTATATAAAGTTAACATCTTATCATTTTGAACATCTAATTTCAAAAAGCCGTCATTAAATTATTTGAAATTAGATCATTTAATTAATAATAAATTTTTATTCAAGTTATTACGTTGTTCTATATTTAAAGATCCAGCTAGCAAGTTTCAAGTTGTGATTTAATAATCGGTACGATATAGTAATATTTATCAAATATTCAAGTTAATTTAATGATTAATGTCAAAGATAAAAAAAAGAAAGCTGTATGGATTTTTTGTTTGTAGATTACTGGTGTTCAAAAAAGCTTCATGAAAAAACAAGAACTGTAGAAGAGGAGAGCAATATGAGAGCTTTCAATTAGTGCAGCTAGTGCAAATAAAAAAGACTATAGTGATTTTAGCAACTACTGACTTGAATGAAATTTTTTGAAAAATTTAATAACTATTTTGTAACTTTTTAAAGTTAAAATTGATATTAGGTGTGGTTTTGACAGCATTACATTAAGTTAAAATATATTTAAAAGAATAAAAAAATAAATTAATCTTTTGATGAAAATTTACACACTAAATATTTCATGAGTAAATGTTAAAATTAAAAATCTTTAAGATGTTCTTAAAAAATAAAAATTCAAACTCAAATCGATTAGTGTTTTTCACTGCTTTAGAAGAGATAAGTGGAAGTTAGCATCCTTCCCTAACTGAAAGCTTAACTCCAGCGACTAATTCACATGCTTCACTTTTCACTTCCACTACACTGCAACTTCCTCTTTCAGCTTTGTTCTTTCCTAATGATCTTTGCCAATTCAAATTGCATTTTCTCTTAATATAAACTTAAATACTTAATTTCTTAGCCCCTTGAAACGTTGTGATGTCCCACTGATTAAAATATCAGAGCATATTCTAAAAACATAAGTCTGATGCTTCAATCTTAAACTCTAAACCCTAAATCCATAATCACAAAATCCTAAAATGATAAACCCTAAACTCATAAACCATAAACCCTAAAATATAACACTTAAACCTTAAACCCCAAACTCTAAACTCTAAATCTTAAAATATAATCCCTAACCCCTAAACTTTAAACTCTAAACCCTAAATCCATAATCACAAAATCCTAAAATGATAAACCACAAACTCATAACCCTAAACCTTAAAATATAACCCTTAAACCTTACAACTAAACTTTAAACCTTAAACCCTAAAATATAATCCCTAACCCATAAACCTTAAACTCTAAACCTTAAATACATAATCACATACTCTTAAAATGATAAACCCTAAACTCATAAACCTTAAACCCTAAAATATAATTCCTAAGCATTAAACCCTACACTCTAAACCTTAAACCCTAAACTAAATTTAATTTTTGCGACATTTTTATTAAAAACCTTATTCACACTCTAACCTACTAAGTTATTTTTAATTTGAATATATATAATTATTAACAAACTGATGATGTAAAATTTTAAGAATATTCATATTTTAAATCCAATTTTTTGGTGCTACGCATTCAAAAAAGCCAGAATTAAGGAAATTTAGGACGTTACACCTTTATACAAAGAGTTAGCCAGAGCGTATGTTGACAAATCTATCCCAACACTTAGGAAAGTGTTGCCCCAAAACTATCGTCTTAGGACTAGGCAAAAGCCAACTCATATTCAAGCGTTGCCTTAGGCATACATATCCCAACCCTTATACAAAGAGTTGGCCAAAGCATAGTCTATCCCAACACTTAGGAAAGTGTCGCCACAAAAGTGTTATCTTAGGACTACACAAAAGCTGACTCTTATTCAAGCTTTGCCTTAGGTATACATATCCCAACCCTTATACAAAGAGTTAGCCAAAGCGTAGTCTATCCCAACACTTAGGAAAGTGTCGCCCCAAAACTGTCGTCTTATGACTACACAAAAGCCAACTCTTATTCAGGCGTCGCCTTATGCAGACATATCCCAACCCTTATAAAAAGAGTTGGCCAAAGTGTATGTTGGCAAGTCTATCCCAACACTTAGGAAAGTGTTGCCACAAAAGTGTCGTCTTAGGACTATACAAAAGCCAACTCTTATTCAAGTGTTGCCTTAGACATACATATCACAACCCTTATACAAAGAGTTGGCCAAAGCGTATGTTGGAAGTCTATACCAACACTTAGGAAAGTGTCGCCCCAAATGTGTCGTCTTAGGACTAGACAAAGCCAACTCTTATTTAAGTGTTGCCTTAGGCTTGCATATCCCAACCCTTATAAAAGAGTTGTCTAAAGCGTATGTTAGCCAGTCTATCCCAACAATTACGAAAGTGCCGCCCCGTAATTGTCACTATAGGATTATTTTGTTGTAGTGATAATGTAATATAATAATATTTTATAATAAAATAATATTTACTTATATAATAAGTAAATAAGTAATTATTACGAATTTATGTATTTTATTTTTCCACATGTATTTCACTATTACCACACACTTGGAACCTATGGTTTAATTGCTAGTTTAGTCCCTTTAATTTTCTCTAGTTTATAATTAAACTTTTACACTATATTTAATTTAATCCTTATACCTAATTAACCTTAATTCAAGCTAATTCACCTAGCCAAAACCTAATTAACCACACAACTAACTTCGTAAATATTTTTAATAAATATTTACGAATTCGTTTGTCAAAAAAAAGACCCGAAAATACACTTTTCGATAACCGTAAATTCAGGGTCGTTACATTTTAATGATGCTTTCGATAATAATGTAAGAAGATATTCTTCTAATTAAAATGTATGTAAATTTTCTCTTAAATCTTTGTTTAATTATTTAGAATGATTAGTGCTTGAATGAAAGTGTTTGACTGTAGTGGTCATTTTGAGTGCCACTAAAAAGAGACCGTAAAATAGAGTAAACAAAGTATACAAAGTATACAAAGTATTGTTTACGCAATTTGATTTCCCTACATCTACGAAGCCTAGCTCAATGAGTAAATCCACTCTTTAATCCTCAATACAACAAGTGATTCAAGTTGTATCACTCTCCTAGTATAGCAACCTCACTTTTGTATCTTAAAGGCCTAGATCACTCATCTCTATAAGTTCTCTCGTTAAGAACTTAGGCTATAAACACAACTTGTTTACTCATAAATGCACTAACAAATATGTTTCTTAATGAACACTAAAGTGCTCTCAAAACTCAATACATAAATCTATACAAGTCTCATAGTATGTAAGAGTTTCGAAGACTTGCTAACATACTAAAGATTAATTACAATCCAATCCTTAGCTATAAAATAGCAAAATATAATATACTAATAAAGATCGGTGTAAAGTGAACTGTTGGAGATTCATTCTTCAATGGTATCTTCAATGTTATCCCAATCTGATCTCCACAATCCAAAGAATTCAATTACTTGATTGGAACCATTCCAATTTTCAAGGAAAGTTGCTTTAAATGGATTGGTTTCAAAGTCAAGCTTGCATATACCCAAAATACCGACATCATACAAAGCTCATAGATTTTGTTTCAAGAAAGTGCCAACTCCAAATATGGCAAGTATTTGTTTATCGCAATGTTGATAGAAGTGGCTACATCCAATTGGCACTTAGTCAGCCATTACAAAAATTTACCTCAATAAATTCGATAAGAAAATGGTGTTATTTGTCCCTCAATCATGAGATATCTATTTGTTTTTTATAAAGGATACAAAGTGTTGATACAAAGGTACAACAAAGAGGAAAGACAGAGGAGGGCATGGTGGTGTTGACGAAGATCAATTCACCTAATCAAGATGGAGAGCCAAATGTTATAGGGAGTGGAGGTGAAAAGAATAAAGACTGAGTGGTAATTTGACAAAATGTAGGCAAGTATCTTTGAAATTCTATCCCCTCTTCATGGTTCTAGGGGCTATTTATAGGCGAGGTCTCATGTAAGATGACATTAACGTGTTGGAGTCGTAATCAGTCATCATTGTGGGACACGTGGGGCAAATGTTTTCAATGGGATGAGGATGTTTGTGACGAGACATACCCAGCCATTCGTTCTAATTCGGAGTACAAAGTAATTGAACCCACATGGGGTTTCATGACCAAAATGATCACATTCTTAACAAAAGGTCGGGTGTCCAGAGGATCGAGTGGTTAGCTTCCTCGAATGGTCACCTTCCACCTGCTTGGTTGCCTAAGACAAGGAGTAAAGCTTTTGATGACCTCCCGATCTATAGCAGGTGAAGTACATCCCTCGGGTGGCCTTCTGAGCTACAACATGTCCCCATTTATGGGGGAGGTATAACAATATTCCCCCTTCTAAGTGCTAACCTTAATCAACATAAATACTAATTAAAAAAATATACAATGATAAATGATAAACATGTAAAATTGAAAGTTGTATTAAAAAGACAACAAGCTTATATTTATTGAGAAATGATTGTATGAAACAGGGGAGCCACGTCATCATGTATCATTCTCCAATTATTTAATGACATTTCAACAATTTTTTTTCATGTCATTGATACATAATTTTTGTAATTTTTTTAACCTGAACTTTGAACCCGAAACCTTGAAAAGACAAAGTTTATAGTTTAGGGTTTATGATTTAAGGTTTGAGTTCTAAGGTTCTTAGTTCGAGGTTTGAAGTTTGGGTTTGGGTTTAGGGTTTAATTTTGAGGTTCGAGGTTCAGGTTAAAAAGTTATCAAAATTATGTATTTAGAGGTTCGAGTTCAATGTTTAAGATTTTGGGTTTGGCTTTGAGGTTTGGGGTTCAGGTCAAAAAAAATTATCAAAATTATGTATTAATTATATGGGAAATATTGTTAAAATGTCATTAAATAATTGAAAATGATAAAAAATGATGTGGCTCCCTATTTTTGTTTTCATTATATTTACTTAGTATTTAGAATTAATGATTGCTATTTTTCGGATTAGTTGGTTTAATTAAGGTTTTTTTTTTCCTTACAACATAAACCTCAAAAGGAATCTGGTCACTTCTTTTTAACAGCTTGTCAGGTAGCATCAACCAAGTTTGCTCGGCAATATGCAATTAAAAATCACCCAAAATTTACAGCTTACAACTGTAATTACAAACTATATAGGTACAGGAGAGATGCACACAGGATAGAATTTAATTCATAATAAACATCAAAATATGGCTTCAGCCTTTACCTATATCATCGATGACCCATTCCCAATTATATTTTATATTCATGATTAAAATATATTTGATTATAATTGTAATAGGCCCAATTTACTCGGGCCTAAAACCAAATAAAAAAACTAAAATAAAAAATAATTAACAGTCCAAGTTTTTGTTACAAGCCCAAATATAACCCAAAATTACAAGGCCAGACAGGCCCAACAACTTTAAAAATTTTCAGAATGCCAGAAACCCTAAGGTTTCTAACGTCGTTTCTCCTTGGTCACGTCGCCCACACCTCGTCTCGAGGTCCCTCATCCCGAGGACCGTCTGCAACCTTGCACCGAAATGGAAAAATTTCTTCTTCACCTCCGTCAACGCCTGCAAACAAGCAAAAAAAGGGCAAAGAAGAAACGAAGCAAATAAACAGTAAAAATAGTAGCAAACTTTTTGTATTCGGCTATAAAGCCACAAAAAGAACCAGATTGTAACACACGAGATTAATCAAAAAACTCAAAGAAAAAAAATGTGATCTTTTGATTTTATTTTTTTCTTTTTATTTCGAAATAATAATAATAAAAAAGAATAAAAAAAGGGATCTCTCACCTGAGTCGCTTCATTTACCCCGTCGTCGCAGGCCTTATCCGGCATCGAAAATGGCTAGGGGAGGGCAAAGACGTTTCTTTTTAAAATCGAAAGTCTAGCCTTCGAATTCGGGTCAAAAGAGGCTAAAAAGGGGCTTCTTTTTTTTCTTATCCGGCCACCGGAGGCGACGGTCACCTTCGCCAATGACCGATGGCCATGGCGGGCTACCGACGACCTCCATGACCGAATTCTGGGTTATTCCCAGAGAGGAAAAGAAGAGAAGGAATGATTTTTTTAGAAGCTGTTAGAATAATTCCCCCCCCCCCTTTTTTTTACATTTATATCAAGTCCAATACAACGTCGTTTTGGGCCTAAGCTTCAGGCGCCAAAACAGAGACGTTTTGATACAAGCCGTGCGCCGACCCGATCCGACCCAGGGGATCTGCGTGTTTTTGACTGATGGTCTAATTGCACGACGGGCCCTTCCGCTTTTGAGGCTTAATTCGATTGGGTCCCATCCTTTTTTTAATTTTTTAAAATTTTTCCATACATTTTATTTTTGTTCTAATTTAGTCCTTAGACCGTTTTAAAAGGAAAAACACCTGAAACGGTGTCTTTTTGCCAACCCGCAAACCCGACCCGAAAATAGCCAAGATCCGCGTGTTTTCTCGTCTTGTGGTTTATTTGTGGTCCTGGCCATTCTAATTTTAAAATGATTTTCAATCCGGTCCCTTTCCTTTTTTTTTCAAATTTTACCATGTAATTTTGTTTATTTTCATTTTAATCCCTTTTGAAACGGCGCGTTTTGGGGATTTTGGGAAAATTTCTCATTAAATCCTTATTTCTTTTCGCGCATTTTAATTTGATCCTTGTTTCTATTTTATTTTTTTATTATTTATAATTTATATTCCTTAATCTCACTTTAATTTCAATTTGATCCCTGATTTATTTAACTTCAATCCTTTTTTTGCAAACTATTTTATTCATTAGTCTATTTATTTATTTATTCATTTGCTTATTATTTCTTCAACCTTTTTCAATAACCAAAGTTCATTTATTTTCTTTTTATGTACTTTTATATTTTACTATTATCATTATTATTTATTTATATATTTTCATAACAAATTGTACCATTAATTTCACTTATATTTTAATTCGGTTCTTTATTTTCAATATTTTATAAACTATTTTCCCTTATGTTTATTTATGTATTTATTTATTTATTTGTCTTTATTATTATTTAATTGGCATTGTCCTTTATGTGCATAATTTGTTATTATTATTGTTATTATTTATTTTATTTATCTTTGATTGTTCATATTAATGTTAAAATAGTGTATGTTATGTGATTCTCGTAAATTATTTTTATTAGTATATTTGTTATTGTCATTTATTAATGCGACATTTCATTTATACATCATTGTTCCGTTTTGTACATCACTATTTTATCTCATTTTGTTAAAATTAAGTCAAAATCGCGTTTAAACATATTTATCCATAATGGGCCGTTTTATATTACATCCCGAATAAGAGAAATACACATCGTTTAAATATTACGTTTGATATTATTCAAGAAGGAAAGTTTTCAAAGGGCTCTCGTTGGGTCTAAATAACCGAATATCCTTTTAAAATTAAAACGCGTGAGATTTCAAATATAAAAAAAATAAAGGCAAACTCATTCTCAAGAATTCGAAGTGTCGTGTTCTAACTTACAGGATGTGACATTTTTTTATCTCCAGATGAGAAGGTCTTTAACATACTCTTTCGATTTATTTAAGAATTTTTTTAGTAAAATAACATAATACAAAGAGGGATCGTATTTTAAAACTCTTTTCGAGTTCTCAACTTTCGACATTAAGACATTAATTAATCGATTAAGTATCAATTTTGGGCGTTACGAGGGTGCTAATCCTTCCTCGTACGTAACTGACGCTCGAACCCATTTTCCCAAATTTCGTAGACCAAAAATTATTGTTTTAGCAAAATCAAACCATTTATTAAAACAAGTAAATTACGAGGTGACCCGATCACACCTCCCAAGAGTGATTGGTGACGACTTCATTTTCGTTTTTAAAAATAAAAAGTCGATTTCAGAAAAATGGTTTCGACAATAATTACGGAAGTTAGGAAAGATGGCAAGGATCTCTACTACCTTAACTAGTGGTCGAGGATTCGATTCTCACCTGAGTGTAGAACAGTTTTAAAACTTGTAGTCAGTATCTACCTCTTAATAAGCCTACAGAATTTGATTATAAATATAAAATATATATATATTTTAACATAAAATACAAAACCATACCCGACACTCATAATATAATTTTAAAATGGGTTCATCAAGGAGAGCATCATATTCATTGGAGATGAAGACATAATTGTAGTATCTAAGAGAATTAGTTTGAACCTTAAAAGAGTTGTGACATATGAGGCCAAAGTTTCAGCATCAAGGCGCTTTTCATTGGCTGAGATATATGACTAATCTATTAAAACAACAGCATAAAGGTCCTGCCAATGGCTTACGGCAAACGTTAATCTAAAAAACAATGTGGCAAATATTCCCATCAATTATCTGACTATAAATATGGTCCCAAAGATCTGGTTATGCCATCTTCATACAACTTAAGTTTTCCATTACTTCTTCTGAAATTGCACCAAAATGAAGGCTTCCAATTGCTACAAACTTTTGATTATTGTTGTTATTTTTTGTTTGAAAGATCATTGGTTTATTTGTGGTGCGGATCCTACCGATGGGTTCACTCGTGTGCTATTAACAGATGAGAATTTCGATTTACAGAAACCGTACAATATACCACTTTCTCAACGTTATAATTACTCCGATGGTATTCGGAGTTTTTGGGTCTACAATAAAGATAAGTCCTTCAAACCTGACAGTGACACTAGACCTCGCACAGAAGTACGTATAAAGGTAAACTAGCATGTATTGAATCAAGTGATAAGAAGTAAAGTATTAATTTCGAGCTTGGGCTTTATGTGATTACGGATATTTAAATATCTTTGCAAAAAAAATATAAATGCCATTTTTTAAATTGATCTTATCTTTTTTTACGAAGGGCATTATAGTTTTATTCAATTCCGTTCGAAATGGAACACATACTATGAAACCCAAGTGCAATCCAACTGAACTGTTGGTGCATGGTGTTATAGGGACATGACTATTCGTCTGGAATTTGGCAATTTGAAGGCTATGCTTTCGTCCCAACAGGGACATCCGGGGTGACCATAGTGCAAATTCATGGCGCTGCTGAAGGAGCAACGACGCTGCAACTGCGGATTTACAATGGAAACATGAGGTATTATCGGTACAACCTGGTGGCCACGGATCTGTACGACAAGTGGTTTCGAGTGAATGTGATCCATGATGTAGGCAAAGGGAAGATCACTGTTTTCATTGATGGAGAAGAGAAGTTTATGGTGAATGATCAAGGACCCGGTGACTTGTATTTCAAATGTGGCGTTTATGCTGCACCTGCTAAATCTAGCAATTTCATGGAATCTAGGTGGAGGGATATTAAGCTTTTCAAAAAATGATTGTCATATGCACACATATATGATTAAAGATTTAATCTTTGTTCTATTTAGAGAAGTGGGTATTTATTAATGTAATATGCTATACATCTCGGTGTCTTGTATAATCTATATAGAAATATATTTATAATTTCTCTACGGAATCTACTGAATCATTCGATGTTGTTATGTTTTATATCAACTTTGACTCATTAACCTTTGATTAAACACTTATCTATACATTTATACACTATTAATTCATGAGATTATACTCTTAATAATACTAAAAAAAAGAAAAGAATGGTTGTTGTTATTTACAATTATAAACATATACACACATTGAACTTGTAGAAGAAAAGCTTGTATAACTAGTCCCTGAAACCTTGTGTAAAAGATGCAGTCATTTCCTTGATTACTAATGCCCTTACTCGATTGATTGTTACAAGGCACAAATAAACATGTTCTTCAACCTCCTCCAGCTGTTTCCAGAATCCACCATGGCTCTTCTTCAACTCCTCCACGATTTGAAGACAAAACCTATGATCTTCCCTTTGCCTCTCCAAACAAATCCCTATCATTTCCTTCTTGTGTTCAACTTCATCATTTAACCTAGAAACCAGCCGACTCAGTGTATCGAAATCCCGATTCAAGATATAAGTTCCCTTGGCTGCAACATCAAGTTGCTCCCCAACTTTCCTAAGGAACCCACATTTCAAACATGGAAGTTTCTTCAATACCTCTTTTTTCTTCTTTAAAATCTTTTCAGGGACGAAGCCCAAAATTGCAGGCGCCATTAACAATGGTGCAAGGGTATGTGCTGCTATAACTATAGCTATTATTACTAGCAATCCACAAGCTGTCGTTAAACAAATCCCGGATGTTTTGTGGATGAACTTGATCAGCTTTATCTTCCGAGTAACCTTTCTTTTCTTTGACTTAAGATGGTGCAATATTGAGGAGTATTTTTCATTGATTATCTTGAAATCATGTTTGATAGGGTTAGAAAATGGGTTTTTTAGGGCAAGGAATGAGTTGAAATCCGAAAGAACTTGTCTCATGTTATCAGGACAATGATAATAATCATCAAACAATTCGAGTGCTCGTTGAATGAAGTGATAATTACGTTGGATTTGGTTGATTTTAGTGAGGAGATGACCGCAAATTTTCGAAGCTTCAGCACTAATATCGAAGTAATCGAGGATTAGGGTTTTGAGTTCGGGCATTTCAGAAAGGATTGCAGATTTTAAGATGGAAGAAGATATGGTGTCGGGACAGGGTTCCAAGAGTTGAAAGAATTTGAATGAAGACGAGGGTTCATTGGCCAATATTTGAGCTTTAGAGGAAAATTCTAAGTATGATTTGGTTCTTAATGCACTAAGGTATTCATCATTTACATTCAAGCTTTTGCGACCATCTCTCACTTCTTTTTCACCTGAAACAAAATACATTATTATATTACAGACAAATGGAAAAAGAAAGCTTGGATGGAAATTACGTACCAAATGAAGAAATAGTTTTATAATTATTTTTTCAAGTCATAATTAGAACAATTAACTTTTTCTTTTTATGTGCACGTCTTTGAAATTTTTACATTATCAAGAAAAAGAAATATAAATGATGGGCTCCTATATGATTTTAAAGGAGAAAATGGTGAAAACATATTATAGGAATTCAAAAGAAGAATATATATATACTAAATAATTTGTGATTTTTTTTTCAAAGGTATTCATTGAAACGAGCCCAATAATTAATTTTGCCCGTTTAGTAGGCCCATTAAAGAGGTAGACACTATCTACGAGTTTTAAAGCTACTCCATACTTATGGAGAGTATCGAACCGTTACAAATTATTTAATCACTTAATTAAAGCGAGAAAGACCTTTACCCTCTCATTTAACTCCCTTAATTAAATAATTTTCGACTTTATTTCATCACTATATATTGCTAAATAGGTTAAGTGTCATTAATATTAAATTATTTAATCCCTTTATTGAAGAAGCTAGCAAGTTAGTTATGGAGCTTTCTTTTGCCAAAAGCCTAGTGGCTTTTTTATTATTATTTAAAAATATCATAATTTGAAGAAAAAAATTATTATAAGGAAGAAGGTTTGAATTTTAAATTTATCATTACTTCACACAATAAATGATTTTTAATTTATTGCAACTCCCCTTTCTTTCTTCTTGTCACTTAAAAGCTAAATTTAAATACATCTTCATTAATATAAATCTTTCATTCAAGCATTAGATTGTCTTGTCAAAATAGACTCTATTTGTTGAGTGTTTTTCTCTCTTTATCTTCCTCAAGTAATGGTATATGTATATTTCTATGATATGGGTATTGTTCATTGACATGACATGCTAGTCAAGTACTCTTCATGCATATAGACACGTATCCTACTCTAGACTCAACACGTGTTTATAAGGTCTTATGTACATGTAACTTCGCGGGAGAGCGAGCTCAACATGCAAACAGGTCATGCGAGCTCATTACAATCCAACCCAAATATTATATTTGGGCTTTGGACCAGTGATGATAATTATCCTAACACTATTAATTTCAATTTTTTCTAAAAATAAATTCAAAACTTAATTAAGTTAGTTTCATGCATCAAATACCAATTCATTCTAATAATTTCTTTTTCCAATAAAAACATAAAACTAAGCTAAAGAACTAACTTAGAATTCATATTCTTAAGAAACTAAAACCTCTTTTATTTAAGAGAGAAAAAAAAGGAAATATTTTATAAGAACAAGCATACATACCTCTTTTGATCTTAAAAGCTCTAAACTTTGCCCACATATTGATCTCTTCTTGTCTTAGAAGAAGGAAGAAGGAATGAATTTGGAGCTAATATTGGTAGGCTTGAAGGAGAAATACCTATATGTGTAATGAGAAATCCTCTTCCTTATAAACAAGCCTACAAGGGACAAGTAATTAATAATGGAGGCTTTTCTACAATAATAAATTAGAATACAACTGCCTAGCTTGCGGTGGGACTTCATATATATCTTTGCCTTACTACATACAGCCTTTTTTAAAGGAATATATATATATTCATATTATATTTGCTTTTTCTTGTCATTTTGTATATATTGGACACATTCGATGTATTTTTTGTTATGTAATGGTAAGTATTATGTCTAAAATTAAAGAAAAGAAAGAGATATATGGAGGGAGAATTATGTCGTCAATATATTTGCTTGTTGCGATTGGAAAGCTTTATTATCCTCTATTTTGGGGAGTGTTCTATTTGTCCTTGTATTGTTGTGTACTTTTGTAAGTTTACGCCATTAATGCTTGTATGTAGAAGACTCACATGAAGGCTGAAACTCATTTTCTTTTATTATATATTAATATCAAACTTAACTCAATCAATTTGTATAGCTACTTTTATGAAATGGTATTCCACAATCTATAATTCAAATTTTTTTTTCTCAATGATGTAATGATTTTTGGTTTCATAGGGAAAAGAAAAAAAATTATTATTTGAATATTAATATTTGCAAGAGGGGTTGGAATTAAATTGTATATTTTTACGATAGTAAAAATACAATTTCATCATTTAATAGTTATATCTTATAATTTTTAAAAGATTAAATCAATTTTTTATCATTTTGGGAAGGCTTAAATGAAAATTTTTCTATTTTAAAGAGGGTTGGGGTCCCTGCCAACCCTCTAGTTTCACCATTGTCCATCCATTAGAGCAAAGAACTCGATTTTAAGTACACTTAAAAGAAAAAATAAATGAAAATATACCGTTTTAATAATGATAATTATTTGGGATATTATCAATGAAAATTTTAAACTCCACAAAAGAAATTAAAAGTTGACAAATGTTTTATAACGATGTAATAAAATATTAAAAATTACATAACAATATTTTAAAACTGCTTTCACCGAATACCAAACCTTTAATAATTGGAATAATGTATTTCTAAGAATGTTGGTTGGGATATGTAATGCTAAGCTAAGAGGTTGTATATCTTTCTCATCCTCCAGGTAATTACATCTTTTTTCTTTCCAATTATTTAGGATAAAAACATAAGAAATAACACCAACAGCTATCCCTCATAGCATATTTGGATTATTTACTTTTTTAGTTATTAAATTTAAATCTGCATATATATAATAAATAAAATTATTTAAAATGAACTCCAATTTGCAGTCAAATTATAATAATCAGATTTAACATTGATAATAAGAAAATTCAAATGTTAAAATAATAATTCGAAGTGATATTTAAATTTTAATTAATTTTTTTAACAATTTTATTATAAGTTCAGATTATATATGTTCTTTTTTACATAATGTCTAAAACTACTCATAACTACTCTTCAACCCATAAATAAAAAGATAATATACTTCAATACATTAAAATCAATGTCCTCTTGTATTGATAACAATACTTATATCAAACGAATTAATATTCAATCAACAAATTTTAATTCATCTATACTATACTCATATCATGTAAGCGGTATATATAAAGTGGTTACTAAAATGAGCAGTCGGTTGGGTAACGTCCAGGCTTGAAGAGGGGCCAGGGCAGCGGTGGAGAGGTTTGGGGAAATGGGGGCAACGTGTAAAGACAAAAGGGGGACTTTAATTTGTAAGATTCTAACAACTTCATGTTTTTGGAGTGTCCAACTCACAAGGATTTTTCGGATTGGAAATTTGCTTTTTTATCTCTATATCTTCATCTAAAAAACCGTGGAGAGTTGGTATGCATGCACCTTCACTCAAAGGAAATCCAATAATATTTTAGGAATATAAGAAAAGAAGCAATCTATTAATTCCCATGCAAGATACTCTCAACGGTACGTATGAATCTACAAGTTATTTTAATATTACTTTATTTCAGTATTTTAATAATACTGTAGTTGATGAGTCTAATTAAACATTTTTATTTTTAAATAATATTTATAAACTATAGCTCAAATGCAACCACTAACATTGAAATTTAGAACTTTGATATCAACTATAAATTCAAATAAATGGTAAGTTGAAGTTAGAGTAAGTGATAAGTATAGATTAGAAATGGACATGGGAAACTTGTTTATGTAGTTTAGATTCCTCCTACGTTCGTAGGATTTTATCCAGAAAGCTAATTCATTATATTTCAACAAGTAATGATTTAAGTCCTACACACTCATTACATAACAACCTCACACTTTTACTCTAATCAATATCACTCTTCACTAAGACTTTTGTCACACCCTGGTTTGACGAACCGAATATGTATTGTGTATTATGATAAAAAAGACACATGATAAAATGTTTTGCCCTCGATATGGCACATAGATGCAAATCGTGATTGGTGAAAACTTGACTTTGTGAAGGAACACCTATGTGTTCATACAAGGAGGGGAGTTAGGAGGATACAGGGGTGATATTGTTATATAGCTCTGATGACGGATATAAAGATATAAGAAAAATTAGTTCTTCGAGAAGCGAGATCAAAAGTTAGCACAAGGAAGGGAGTGCATAGGAAAAAAGGTGCATGTGGTAGTGCACGTTGGATGAAAACATAAGCAGTAAGTCTGTTAGTCATAAATGGTAGTCCACACAAGTGACGTATTCACAGAGTAGATATGCCCGTGACAGTCACATACGAGTCTAGAAACCAGTGTGTTCTGCCAATAGACTGAGATGATTGTAGTAGTGTCCGCCAGCTGGTCTACAAACTAAGGTAATGTATTCGCTGAATATGGCAAACTAATCTGCTAGTTCGAGTCCTTTCTCTTAATGTCTGATAGTAATCAATGGTGGGATTGTTCTTCCTAGGAACTCATTAAGTTCTTACAAACTTACCCAATTTTCTTTTTCCTTTTAGGTTTTTAGGTTAAGCGTGGTGATCAAAGGGATACAGCCAAATCTACAATCATTTGTGAGCCTTCTTATTTTCAAGGTTAACATGTATTTGCTGGGGATGTTATGTCAACTATTAGAAACCGCCATTTTGAAATTCTTGATCCATATTGAACATTATTTTGAACAAGCCGAATGTTGAATGGAAGCCTTGTTGGCATAATGTTATTTGTGACTCATTGATGTTAATCTAAAATCACGCTTTCAAATAAAAGTCGTCTTAAACTAAAGGAATATCACTCTGGTAAAAGGGGTATCCACCAAAATGGATAATGGTATTTTCTTTAAAGAAAAGTAGAAAGGTGTATTTTCTAATCAGGTCAACCTGTGACGCTCCAAACTCAAATCTGATGATCGGGTCGGACATAGGGTGTTACAACTTTCCCCTGAAAAGCTTAGTTGTAAATCAAGTAACTCGCTTAAGTTTACTTCCAAAATTGCATTCAGCATGTTGATTCCCATGTGAACAATGATAAGTGCTTTCTCTATACTATTCTACCTAATACAAGTCGATTATACATAAGAGTTTAGGCTTACTAATATACAAATCAGTTATAATCATATTCTCTGTAAGTAACCACATAAAAAAGACTTTAGTTATCCTCATAAAAGCTAAAAGAAAAAGTGATATCTTCATGATATCCCAAAGTCAAATGATTTGATCTCCTTAAATAAGAGAACTTGGATTGCATGAAAGACTCCGATTCAATACTTGTTGATTTGATTCTACACAATTGATTACAATACAAATAAGGTAAGTTTTGGCTTAATTCAACTATGGCTCCAAGTTGTAACGATCATTGTAGCTAGAAATCAAAACTCCTTCTAATAAGAATCTATTTTATTTTTACTAGATAAACAAGTCTAGTTCAATGGAGTTCGAGCCATTCAAATAAAGCTTGAGCTTTATAATGTAAAACTCGTTCGAACTTCAACCAAACTTTAAATTTCGAGTTGAGCTCAAGCTTTCATACAACTTGATTTATAGTACTCTTAACTTTGTCATTTTAACTCATTCATACTCTTTTTTTTTTTTAATATTTCTATTTAATATTTATATTTAGTATACATTTATACAAGAATACAACTCACAAATATAACTATCCAACATATTCACATTTGATATTCACCATTAACATAACATATAAACGATTAAATGGTTTTATGCCATCATTTTCACATGCTTAATCAAATCATCTACAACTTTATAATCTTCCCTTAGTTAGGCTTTTCCTATTTCTTTTTATAGAAAAAGTGTCTTTTGCGGTTAACTGTTTTCTTTTATACTCTTCTTGATTTATAAGATCTCTTAGAGGTTGCTATCCCATGAGGAAAGCACTTTAAAATATCTTTCATAGGCTACACCCAGTGGCTCCGCCGCTAAGAGATCCAGGGATAACCACATCTTTAAAATGTTAAAATTGAAATTTAAACATTTTTATAATTTATAAAATTTTAAATTAATAATGATAAAATTTTACTTTATTTTTTTAAAAATGATAAAAAAATTGATTTAACTCTTTAAAAATTATAAATCAATTTAAACCTTTTATAATTTATAAAACTTTAAATTAGTAATTGTAAAATTGTACTTTAGCTCTCAAAAATGATAAAAATTTTATTTAACCCTTTAAAATTATGAAGATATAAGCTATTAAAATGATAAAATTACATTTTTGCTATCGTAAAAATATAAAATTTAATTCTGCCGTCCAAATAAAAAAAAATCGTTAATCTTATGGGCATGTGGAATATATAAACTTAAATTATAATAAAAATCTGGCTACAAAAAAATTTCAATTACCCAAATATAAAGTATCATTATTTCATTTGTTGTTATTGCTGTTACCACGATATCATATTATTATTTTGATATTAATAAATATTCAACTTACATTGTTATAGTACAAATATAATAAAATAATTTATGATAATTCATTATTAATATTATGATTTATAAATTTTAAATACTTTTTAAATAATTAAAATAAATTGTTTGTAAAACATAATTTGAATATAAATCACATTTAGAATTTATAGGTAACATAAATGAAATGTAAATTTACAATTTGACACCTAAACTGACTTTTGAAAAGCTAAAAGCTTGAATTTTCAGGTTTTTTATTTAACTTGAAAAGTATTTTTTTTTTCTTGAAAAGCGTTTTTAGAACATAAAGATACACACACCCTCCCTAAGTTGTATGTCTGTTTCACAAAAAATGACATACAGGAAACAATTTTTATATTTTACTCTGTTTATTTCATGAAAAATAATTTGGTCAATGGAAAATGCCAATGAATTCTAATGAAAAAATTAATTTTTTTAAATTAAATTTCTCTTTTGAAAAATATAAGTCATTTTTTAAAAAATAGCATCTATATGAGTAACTTTATTTTTATAAAAAAATTCAAATATTATTATATTTAATAATATTTTAAAAAATTAAAAAAATAAAATATTGAAATAAATTATTATAATTTTAATATTATTTTAACATACATATTTATATTATGATTTATTGTTTTAATAAATTATTAAATACCACAATTTTATTTCAATAAGAAATTTTAACATTAATAATTAAATTTTAAATAATATTCTCAATATTTTATTCAAAAGTTTTGTAATAATACTTTAATACTAAATATAGATTACGATTTATAAAAAAAATTAGTAAAAATATTTTATATTATAAAATATAAAATATTTAATAATGTAAATCCTAGTTAGTTTCATTTATCCTTTCAAACTCCAATATGTTACTATTTATTCTCATATATGCAATATATGAATCTTCAAACTAAGTTTTAATTAGACATTGGTTATTATTAAATCTGTATAAGATATTAGTAATTGTTTAATATTATCTTATTATAAAATAAAGGGTAAATTACACCTAAAGTCACTAAACTATTAGTAAGTTTATATTTTGGTCACTCAACTCCAAAAAGTTACAAAATGGTTACTGAGCTATTTGAAAGTTCTCATTTAAGTCATTATATTGTTAAAATCAATGTTATATGGCCTTTTCTATAAGAACTCCTTGCACCAATCGAAAGCTCTCATTCCCCTTCTTTCTGTAGTTCTATATTTTTTTTTCATGAAACAACTTGAACGTCATGAATCTACAAACCAAAATCCAAATAGCTTTCTTCTTCGATCACTGACACTGGCCATCAAATCGACTTAGATCTAAAGTATGTTCTTCTACTCGTCAATGGGTACTGATCCATCATACCAATCATTGAATCACAACTTGGAACTCACTAGCTAAACTTATTTTAAAAAAAAAAAAACTTAGCAGCCTAATGAACAAAATAAGAAACTATCAAATAGTTCAATGAAGGGTATTTTCAATCAACCGTAAATCAGTTCTCCTATCTCGTACTGTCTTAAAAATCTTATCAGCAAGTTTATTATTTCCCGAGAAAAATGTTGAAGACTCCAGTATCTTAAAAGTTCCAATAGTTTATGAATTCTCCTGATCAAAACGGAATTGGAAACCCTGAGTAATCCATCCTGAATGGTATTAATTGCTTCAAGACTGCCAGTTTGAATTAAAACTCTCTCAAAACCTTGATCCAAAACAAGTTTCAGCTCATCCAAAATATCCCAAAGTCTAGCATCCAGCACTCGGCAATTACCCAAATATTTGCTGAAACCAATAATCCACCCCCCATTTCGATCACGCACTAGCCCTCCAACTATAGCAGATGCATCCTCAATTCTAGTCGAACCATCTGTATTTAAACACACCCAATTACTTGATAAGAGAGAGGCAACGATAGATCTTTGAATCTTGAAAATAAACTATTTAAATACAAAAACATACTGCTTTGCTCAATTGTAAAATACCTTGACAACTGTATCAGAATTTCAAGAGATAGCACTAACAAATTTCAAGTATACAAATTCAGATATTACAAAATTAGAAATATTTGACCTGCTCCCATTGTTTTATCTTAATTTCTTACACACAGTTGCAAACATTCAAACTTTGTTTTTATTTACATTAAAAAAGATGTTTAGAAATATGTTAATTTTTATTAATTTTTAAAAATTCATATTTAATATATTAATTAATATTTACATTATAATATTATCTATGTTTAAGTGTTCCAATAATACATTACATCATATTTTCGTGGAAGAGGTAAACAGGGTTAAACCATTTCCGTGGAAGAGGTAAACATGATCTAACTGCAAGGAACATTTTTACTCAGAATTGTGTCCCCTTCCTAAACAATCCAACCCTTCGGTTCGACTATGAACAATCCTATGAAACAGTTCCCTAACCTTCTTCTCCAATGGTTCTAAACCTGCCGTCACTGCCTCATAAACCTGCCCCATTTCCTCCACTATCTGCCTCAACTCTTTTTCCTTCTCCTCGCTGATCGGAAACTGCACCGAACCCGTCAATTCACTCAACGACCTCGAACACTTGTTGATTTGATAAATCTCCATTAAAAACCCACTCGTGTTTTTCCTATCTTTCTTCCTCGACTCCTCCATTATCTTATCGTGCAATGAAAGGATGGAGGCCGCCCAAGGGAACTGCCTAGACATGTAGAAATGAACATGCAAACCCCGGTCCTGGCACGGTATTGCAGCCACCAACGCCCACATTACAAACAACAAAACGTTACCCATCGTGAAAACAAGCATCGCGAGTCCATTGGTGGCGGTAATTTCATTCGCTCGTGGTGAAACCAAGTTGCTCCCAATTGCTTGGAGCTGTTTAGCCGCCGACCAAGACCTCGAAACATTCCAAGACAATGACCTGAAACAATAGACGAGTCAAAAAAATTTATGTTTTAAATTGAAAATAATTAAGAATGAGAAGAAAAATGGGAGGTAAAGTGACCTGAAATAACCGAGACGATGTTGATCCTTGGATTGACTATTGCTGCTATTATTGTTTCTTCCAAAGGAACGATTCCTTAAAGCCAATGGTTGAGAGGAATCTTTGTCGTCGACCAACCCAACTGCTAACTCTGACAAAGCCTTTCTGGCACGACGAACTTGCCCTTCTCCTAAGATTCTCTTATTGGTGTTGTTTTTATTGACATTACGATGACCCAAAGCGCAAATCACGATTTCCATCAGCTTCTGCCATTGCTTGATTTGATCGAGCCCGTCGCGAATCGCGTTACAAACATCAAGCGACTTAACACTACGCTCGTAAAAATCGGCGATCAACCGATCCAAAGGAGGTTTCATTAGCCGGCCTTTGCTGTTAACGAGGATACCCCTGAATTCCTCTTCGCAACTAAGGAAAACATCGAGCAATTTCCGAACCCACAGGAGGGAAAGCAATTCATCGGAAGAAACAGAACCTAAGTCTTGGAACCGGTCGGCTATTTGCCTTTGAAAGGATTCAAGCTCCACCTCGTTGAAACCCGATCCATTGTTTAGCGACTCCATCTCCCGTGCTTTGATCCCTCCCAAACCAACGGCTTAAATTCGTCAACGGTGTCAAATTCCCTTGAAATTCCGTCGCGAGCATTCTCAAATCGAGTAATATCAACAATAATCATTATTATTATATAAAATCCCAAAATCTGAATTGAATTAGATCCGTTATTTAAGAGAGAAAATTAGGGAGAAATGAAGACGAAGCATGGACGTGGAGGAATCCTAAATGAAAGATCGGCATTTTTTGTTGGCGATTTTTAGGCCACGTTTTAAGGCTGTTGACAAAAAAAGAAACCGACGAGGAGGATGGGAGATTGATGTTGAAACAAGCCGAGGACTTAATTGTTAGACCCTTTTACTAAACTAACCTAAAAAAATTTAATATTTATAAAAATAACTCAGGTTTAAAAACAATCACAAAAATAACCTAAAATGATCAGTAAATTAGGGTTGTGGCTGGTCAATGGCCATCACCCCTTTGTATTTTTAACCCATGATTGCTTGATAATTGTGTCAGGCTTTAAAAAAAAATTTTGTTTGGTTCTGGCCTGTCAATGGCCATCACCTACTGGTATTTTTTTTACACCGTATAAAATTGATATACAAAAATATTAAAAAAGAAAAAAACGGAAAAAAAATTTTGGGGGTGATGGCCACCCCTATACCAGAAAAAAAAATTTAATTTTTTTTGGGTGCTGGCCTGCAATGGCCATTACCCCCTGTACCAGAAAAAAAAATTTAATTTTGTACCAAATTTTTTTTTCCATTTACATTTACACAATTAGCACCAAAATCATCATCTATATATAAGCTTTGATGCCGGCCATTGACACACCAGCACACAAAAAAAATTAAAAAATTTTTTGGTACAGGGAGTGATGGCCATTGATGAACGACACACCCAAAATTAAAAAAATTTGCAGTATAGGGGTGATGGCCATTGTGAGCTGACACCCAAAAAAATATTTTTTTTCTAGTATAGGGGGTGATGGCCATTGACAGGCCAGCATCAAAAAAAATTTTTCCGTTTTTTTCTTTTTTTAATATTTTTGTATACCAATTTTATACGGTGTAAAAAAAATACCAGGGGGTCATGGCCATTGAGAGGCCGAAACCAAAAAAAAAAAATTTAAACCCTGACACAATTTTCAGGCAATTATGGGTTCAAAATACAATGGGGTGATAGCCATTGACAGGCCACAACCCCAATTTACTGTTCATTTCAGGTTATTTTTGTGATTGTTTTTAAACCTGAGTTATTTTTATAAATATTAAATTTTTTTAGGTTAGTTTGGTTAAAAGGGCCTAATTGTTAAGATTTAAACTATCGTTGACGTTTTGGTAAAAATAAAAACTTTAACACGCGACACTTCAGGCAAGTTGGATCAGAGATTTTTGTTTTGAGCGGATCAGGAGCATTGATCAGGAAAATACTAGCAATTTGGGACCACCTATTGGCGCGTAATTAGACCTTAGGTTTTGTTAATCCATTTTTAATATAATCAGATTTTTTTCATATTTAAATATGTTAATAATTCGGTATTGAAATTTTATTTTATTTTAACATTTTGAAATACTCAATGTCTCATTTTAAGCTTTTTAAGGATTATACCACCATTTCTACAAACTTTTCTTATAACGTTATAGTCAAAAAATTAAACAGCGACAAAAGAAAATTGGGGTCAATAAAATCATACCACACATCGTGGGTCAACCCATTTCTCCTGGTTTAAAAGTTAGACCAAAAATGAAAATATTTGGATAAAAATATAAATCCAAAAATAAAGTTGGATTTTTAAAACTATTCGGGCTTCAAGTAAGATTTTTTAGTTCGAACCCGGCTGAAATTGTCTAAATTTTTCACTGTTGTTTACCGTTATTTTGTTGTCATTTTGATGTTGCTTTACTATTATATTTTACTATTTTGTTGTTATTATTTGAATATTGTATAACTCATTTTATTACTAATTTTACTACTATTTTAGAGATATATGTTTATTAAGTTACAACTATATTTGTTTATTTAAACATAGAGACTTCTTTAATTATATTTTCAATTTGTTGAGAAAATTTATTTTAATGTTTCTAGTGTATATTATATTTTTTAAATTTATTTTTATGTAAAAAAAATTAATACAGATGAAAGTCAAACTTGGGTTTAGCATTCTCTATATATGAAACAAGTTTTGACAAAATTTTAAATTCATTTTTCGAATCGAGCCAGACCCAAACCTAAAAAATAATCCTAAAATTTTACAGACCCAAACCCACCCGATCTATGATGAGCTCTACATACATCTCTACGTTTCCTTGTCAACATTACTACAAATATTTTCTTTGTTAAAATTTAAAAACCCCATATTTATTTTTCCTTACTCTACCTCGCCACTTTGGCTTAATATCGGAGCCATTTTTACCCTAAATCGCTCAAAATAATTCATCTTTCTCCTTCAAAAATTAGGGCTATGGTGAAATCATTCTATTCCCTGTTCTGCATTATCCTTGTTCTTGGCGTTGTTCTATTTTATGTGATAAAGTAATATGCTTACAAGTTAAAGAAATTGTAATTTCAATTTAAACTCGAAATGCTTGTTTTCAAGTCGTGAGATAGACAAATTCCTCAAAATTGACGCATTATATTATCACACAATTTATCTGGCTGCAATGTATGGTATGCCCACAAGAATGAAAGAACAGGAGAAAACATGACTTGCATTCTCATATTAGTTTAGGAGAAAACATGAAATGAACAAGGTTTTTGTTTCTTCCAATGAATTTCCAATCTCAAAAACCAAATGAAGAAGAAATTTGTAGAAAATCAAAGGTTTCTGAAATGATTACAGTTAGCTTATAAGATACTTGTCATCATCCACCACACCATTTGCTTCTTGAAGTCCTCGATCTTTCCTCATAAGTGATAGCTACCACCACACAACATTTTATTAAACAAAGAAACCACTGTCATCCCATCATCACAGCTGTTTTCAATCTCTTCAAACTCAACTAAAACCAACCACACCATGTCACCATCTATATCATTTAGACCCTTGGTGAATAATCTATGCAACTACTATAATGTGATCTGTCATTGGCGAAAAAGTAGACAAATACTCCACACAATCAAATGTCTTGGGGTTCCAAAAATGTCATGAGAAAGTGAAAGACGTTGATTCAATGTTTGTCATATACACCACCATACAAGTAAACATAGCATTTCAAATATAATATAGTGCAAGTGCCAACACACGAGAATGGATTATATGAAACTTAGATACCATGTCACTTGTATCCCTTTCCAATAATTTAATATCATTTTAGCATTTTCATCCAAAAATTTGACATCATTTTAAATTTGATTTTTTTCAAGATGAAAATGCTAAAATGGCATTAAATTATTGGAAAAGAATACAAATTTCATGGTATCGCAGTTTCATATAATCCTTTCTCGTCACATATCAAATGCAAAACACATAGTTGATACCCCAAGCAACAAGGTCTTCAAACCCCAAATCAGATTCGATCAAAACCCTTTCCCTTAAGACTCAAGAAAAGCGGACTCTTGACCTAATGTCAAAGAATCAAACACAAACCAACAATGACGAACCTTGACCCTATGTGTGGATTCAAGCACAAACACCAGCTCCCATCGATAGTGCTGCTTTTTCATCCAATACTACCCAAAGAAATAACAAAAATATAACCCATTAACTTTTTATTGAAGGGTCAAAGGTGATGGCCTTGCAAGTATCATAATCAAATGACAATGTGATGATATTTCCAAAAGCCGACCCACTTCTTAAGAGAAGAATAACAGTAATAGCAGCAGAAGTAGCAACATTAACTTTTCTATAACGCAATTACCTATGTTAAACGAAACGCGTGTGTCAAATACGAAAATGTTCAATTTTTCTTATGTATTTTGGGAGTTATTAGAAGATCATATCCTGATACATGTCAAGATATGCAACAAACATGAATGGCCATGGATGCTTTTGAGAAAAATGAAAAGTTGGGTGCAACACAAGTAATCATCATAAAAAAGAAAAAAACCAACCAAGGATTTTCATGGTATGAAATCACCAATTATACAGTTGAGACATTCAAGACAAGATCAGAAAGGCCCTCAGATCTCATTTGTAAGAAGTACTGGTCATCACAGTTAACTGATTCTCATTAAGAACCTTCCCACCTCATAATCTGTGTAAAAAAGATAGATAAATATATATAAAGAGAGAGAGAGAGCAAATCCTGTTTTCACTGTTTGTTGCTGCTGAAGATAATGATGATGATTGATGATGAAGAAAGCAAAGACAGATGATGATGATAATGATGATGGCGAATGTTCAAAATGAAAATCAGAAATAACTGCTCTATTCGATGAGTTTTCCATCACTGGGCCAAACACTAACTACAAAAAGCTAGTTAAAGCTAGTTACAAATTCAATGAGTTTCCAAACCCTTGTAATATATTTGTATTAGAGCATAAAAACCCAAGATAGCTATGGAGTTAAAAAAAGATCAATGTTGTTTGAACCAGACCGGACCAGTTGGACAGGGAACTGGCCAGGGTACCGGTCCAGAGAGCGGCTTTGAACCAGTTGACCTAGGAACCATTACGGACCGGATAAACCGAATATTTTTTTTTTTTTAACTTTTAATGATTTTTTAATCAGACCGGTTGAACCAATCGAACCGGCTAGACCGGTTCAACCACCGGTCCAGTTTAAAAAACATTGAAAAAGATAGCTTCAACAAGATGTCAGCACTCAAAAGATGCATCAGCTTAAACCTAATCAAGGCTTACTTCAAAATTTTTCCTTAAAACAGTTTCAAGAATCCTTCAAATCTCAATCCAAGAAAAAACATTTCCATGAGTTCGTTCATACTGTCATATGGAATAATCCCAATTGCTTGCTTTCTATTCACGAAATGCATAAGAAAAAAAATATTCCTATGAAACACATATTTGCATCTGACAAACCTGAATACAAGTAACATGACCGCAAACCATAACTTGGAAAAATCTAACCAGAACCATGTCAAATACATACCCATATCCAACACTCACACCCGAGTTCAAGTAACATTAGGCAAAGTAACCTACACACATAAAGAATCCGTCATCAGGCAGGACTGGTGGATAAGCAAACTAATACCAAAGACTTCTTAGGGAAACTATTCTCAAGACCAAATACGTATTTAATCCACAAGAGAATTACTCTGTCTGCGTTTCTGTGATGCATTTAAGTTTCAATGAACTTATATAAATTGTAGTTTAGCATTTGGTATTTATTACTCCCAGAAGTCAAAATCTAAAAAGCACATGTTATGCACTTCGGGCTGAGTCAGCCTATTATGACTGAAGATGACATATGCATTAGAATACCCTAAAAGCTATGTTACTCAAACTCGAATACAAGTGTCATATACGTATGTGTCTGATACAGGTATGGTCAGACTTTCCCAAGTTTGTCCATGTAATTAGAGGATTGAAGGTCGTATCCCATGCCTATATGTCAGAAACATATTCAAGATGGAAACATTTTAAGAAAAATGAAGAATTGGAACAACACAAAAAAGTGCAACTAAAAAGAGCCCTCAGAATCTCATAACTGCGTCGGTATCATGTACACTTCTCTGCAAAGGCATTCATCAATAGCTTTTCACACACCACCTGGCCGCAAAGGGTAAACTAGTTTTATATATATACATACATACATACATATATACACACAAAGAAATGTATACATGGGGAGAGAGAGAGAGAGAGAGAGAGAGAGAGAGAGAGAGAGAGAGAGAGAAGGGAGGTGGTGTCTAAAAGCAAGAGAATGAACTGAAAACCAGAACGATTCAATCAAAAAACGAGAGTTCCATCATTGGGCAAAAGTCAGTGTCAGTATGATCTCAATGAAACTAGAGACAATGTTTAAAACACTAAAGAACATTTTAGAAAGAAAGAACTATGATCCTAGATTGCTCCAATACACTTGTATCGGACGCATAAATGTCGAGATATGACCTCCAAGGATCCTCCAAATACATGAAAAAACTTCAGAAAATCAGACCATACACATGTCGAACAATACCCATATCCATTATATATATATTGAGAATGGAAAGGGCAAAAAGGTTACAAAAGCCCTAATCTAGCTTCAAATACCTATACTAAAAGGCCTATAATGACGACAATTACAAGTTAAATGGAAGATGTAATCCAAAGAAAACAAAATAACCCAGCCCCCAGATTTTATAAATATTTAATTCAAATTTTGAAGCTAATGATTTTCATAAAGACCACCGTATATCTTCAGATATAAAAGGAAACAGCAACAACACTACAGTGTCAACCATAAGCTTGATTAAATTCGCATTGAGTTTGAGCCAGGACATGAAAAGTTTGATAAACAACAGCAAACAAACAAAAGAATAACACCATATAAAAACACCTCATCATTGACCACATGCCAAAGCCTTTGAAAATTAACCATTTATTGCAGAGATGGTATCAAAAGCGATGAAAAAATTACCAGCTAGGCTCAATAGAACCAAAGTAGCACAGTACGGATAGCACATACAAGCATGGGAAGTATAGTCAAAGCTAAAATAGAAAAGGCTGCTGAGAAGTTCTCACAGACGACTAAATATTTAATGCTTTCAAAACAGCAATGCAAGAAAAGAAAGATACTATAATCAATGAAATAGACATATAAAGTACATAAAGGGAAAAAAATGAGCAAAAGTTTAATTAATTAAATTGTCCCCTAGAAAATGCATTAAAAAAATTCTAAGAGAGGCTTCATCAATTTCATCAAGCAACAAAGGACTATGCATTGTGCATATTGTAATTGCAGAAAAGATCATTTTTCTAGGTAAGGCAATTGAAGAAAAGATATATTCAGTGAGATTCACAAAATTAATAGACTAATTAAGCTAAAGAACAACCCATATAAACCATCCCAGTGAGAAATCTTAATACTAATCAATAGCATCGCGTTCCCATACTGTAGTCAGTAGTCACTAAAGAACAAAACATCCAGAAAAACTGAGAAAGACCCTTTAAAAATTTTCAAATTTTATGAATACAACTTGGTTAAGAACATTTTTTGAACCACAAATTCAAGTCAATGGCATAGAACAAAGTCTCCAAAAATAAAAAAATGGCTAAGTTACATAAGCTTTCTAGACTTCATGTGCTTCAAGATTATAGCTTTTTTTTTTGCTCTTGAAAGAAAAAGAAAGGCTAAGAGCCCAATGCATGCATCATGTTCTTTCTAAAACTACTATTAAGTAGAGAAATTATCTATGATTCAATTATTTAAATGCAAAAAATGGGTACTTTACAGTGATAAAAGAAAAAAAAAGGAGAAAAAAGCCTTTACAAATCCATGTGTGACGTGGAAGGAGGTGGTACTGGTGGTAAAAGTGGTGCAGGTGGTGGAGGCGGCGGCGGCAGTGAGTTAACGTTCCAGAAACTAAACAAAAGCCACGGGAACCGCTAAATGATCTTATAGTGTCTACATGAACGGTCAAAGTATCACGAATTTCTAAAAACAGATGACAAATTAAAAATAAAAAATAAAAGTTAAAGAAAGAAAAACATAAATGAATGGAGTAGAGGCTAGGGTTTATCGGAAGCCAAGCCATTTTTTTGGGATATAACCCAAAAACAAAATCTATTTCCAATCTAATACTATTGAAATATTTCAAATAATTATATACTATTAGGTAAAAATATAATTATGTTTAAATTAATTAATTATTTCACATATAAAAATAATTATATTTGAAATATTTTGCATATAATATTTGAAATAAAAATTATAGCCTACATTTATTGGATATTGAAATTTACTATTATATTTTATTTTAATTGATGTGAAATTTACTATTATATTTTATTTTAATTGATAGTAACTAAATATTTTTGTCTGTCTCTATGACACACTTCTCTTTGTTCTATCTCTGTGACACGCTTTTTTTTGTCTGTCTGTCTTTTTTTTTTCTTGTGGGTGTTTGGTTTGTCATTGTTCTGTTTTTATTCTCTTGGAGAGCCGATTAAGTGGTTCTGTTTATGGAGGAAGGAATAGCCAATCTGAAGCTAATGGACGAGGAGGAAGAAGAGTTTAATGAGGAATTTGCTATGGTGGAATGGAACTATCAATATTGTTTGGTTGGGCGTTGCTTAACCGACAGCGTAGTTCATTTTCCTTTTCTTCGCAACACTATGGCTAATCTCTAGCATCCTATTGGTGGGATCTGTATTTCAGATCTGGGGGATAAAAGATACATTTTCCAATTCTTTCATGAAGTTGATATTAAAAGGGTGATATATGGTACGCCATGGTTCTTCAATAACCATCTGCTTATTCTGCAAAAAGTTCAAAATGGAGAAGATCCGTCAAGTATCTTATTAAATTTTACTGATTTTTGGGTTCAAATACATGATTTGCCTCTTGGATTAATGAGGGAGGCGATGGCTAAGTAATTTGGCGATTTTATGAGGGCAGTTTATTGAATATGATCATGCTATTCTGGTGATGGGACTTAGACAATTTATACGTATTCGTGTTCGATTGGATGTGTCCGTGCCGTTGAAAAGAAAGAAAAAGATTCGGATGGGAAAAAAAACGACAGTTTATGCTCATTTTCAGTATGAAAAGTTGAGTTTATTTTGTTTCATTTGTGGTAAATTGGGGCATGGTGAGAGTTTTTGCCCACTGCGACTACGAATTGATCCAGCTAAAATTGTCTTTAGGTGGAAATCTCCTTAAGGAAAATGGCGCGCCAAAGGAACAATACAGTGAGTCGGTGGTTAAGTGCGATGGACGATTCTGTTTACAGCAGAACAGATTTGGAAAGGAATAATCAGCACAGCAATTTTAGTGGGGAGAGTGTTACTGGGAGAAACTCAAGGGGTGATTTGGGGATAAGATCTTTAATTCCTAATTCCATGCCTTTGGAATCTGGTCAAAAGATATACTTAAAGGGCAGGACAGATGGAATAATTTGGGTAAGGAGGTTTCGAATGAAAACGTGGGGGATAATGAGCCAATGGATTTGATGCTGAATGAGGAAAATGACAAATTAATTGTTTTGGAAGAGAAGAAACGTCAAAGGTTGTGGAAGATTCAACAACTAATTTTAAAAACAGCTCGGAAGGAATTTTGCTTATTGTAATGGTTAGCTCTGTTGAATAGAGCAACCGAATGCTATGAAGATCCTAAGTTGAAACGTTCGTGGTTTAGATAGATCACGAACTGTTAATAAGCTTAAGAACAAACTAAGAGTCATTAATCCCCAAATAGAAACAAAATTGAGTTCGAAAATGATGGAAATGGTTAGACTGAAGTGCGGTTTTTTAAATGGAATTGATATTAGGGCATCAGGTTTTAAAGGTGGTTTATCATTAGGGTGGAAAGGGAACTCGTTGGTTCGGCTCAAAAGTTCCTCTTACTGTCACATTGATGTTGAGGTCCAAGATAATGATGGTAGTGATGTTTGGAGGTTTACGGGATTTTACGGGCATCCGGAAGAAAGGTATAGAAGCGGATCTTAGGAGCTACTTCGATAGTTGGGCCATGATCAATCGATTCCTTGGGTGGTAATAGGGGATTTTAATGAGATCATGAGTTCTTTTGAGAAAAATGGTGGTCGCCTTAGATCAGAACGTCAAATGGAAGAGTTTTGAACCACATTGGAGGATTGTGGTCTAAATAATTTAGGCTACACGGGTAGGTGGTTTACGTGGGAGTGAGGGAGCGAGTGAGATTCTTGTCAACAAATATAAGGGAGAGGCTTGATCGAGCGCTTGCTTCTTTGAAATGGTTGAATCTTTTTCCGAACTACCAGGTGGAGCATTTAAGTCATGCATTTTCGAATCACTGTCCTATTCTATTGGACACCATTGGAAAGCAAAGGATAGAGCAGGCTAATGGGACTAAAAGGTTCCATTTTGAGGCCAAATGGTGTCTTGAAAACTCTTTTGATGAAGTGGTTAAAAAAAATATGACTCGTTATCAGGAAGTGTACCGAACAAGCTTAAGATCTTGGGCCAGCAGCTTTATCAATGGGACCAGGCCAGAAATAGGGAGAAAAAGAAAAGTCGATTTGGTTTAGAAGAAAGGTTAAACAACTTGTATAGCCAGGATCCTACCGATGAGATTTTAGCTGAAATTCTGAATGTTCATCTGGGTCTTAATTTGGAGGCTGACCAAGAAGAAGTATTTTGGAAGCAGCGAGCCCGTATTAATTGGCTAAAAAATGGTGATCGAAATACGAGTTTTTCCATAAAATAGTTGTGCAACGACATAATAAAGGAAGGATTAACAGTTTGGAAGATGATAATGGTAGATGGGCTTCTACGACAGAAGAGATGCTTCAGCTTACTGTCAAGTACTTTGGTAATTTATTCTCGACTTTGGAGGCGGGTGCAGATGATTGGTTATTCGGGATTTGGAAAAACAGATTTCTATGGATATCAATGCGGAACTACTCAAACAGTTCACTTAGGAGGAGATTAGAGCAGTTGTCAGAGATATGGAACCATTGAAGGTTTCTGGTAATGACGGTTTTTCTGCTATTTTTTTCTAGAAGTATTGGCACATTGTTGGGCCTGATATTGCTAAATTTTGTTTATCTATTTTAAATGGTGAATCTGAATTAGGACAGAATAAACACACATTGTCTTAATTCCTAAAGTTGAAAAACCAAGGAATTTCTCTCAATTTAGACCTATAAGTTTATGTAGCGTTATTTGCAAGATCATTGCGAAAGTCTTGGTGAATCATATGAGTAAGATTTTAGGATGTTGCATTAATAAAGCTCAATGAGCGTTTATCCCAGGAAGACTTATTTCTGATAACGTCCTTATTGCTTATGAGGTCTTACACTCTCTTAAAATGAAGAATAAATGTAATTTTACGCTTAAAATCGATATGAGTAAAGCGTACAACCGTGTTGAATGAGAATTTTTAGATGGAATAATGATTCGATTAGGTTTCCATGATGATTGGGTTGTTCTTATTATGATATGCGTTTGTTCTGTCAGCTATTCTGTGTGCCTTAATAGGGATATGAGTGATTGGTTTATGCCGTCGCGAGAGTTAAGGCAAGGCGATCCTTTAAGCCCTTATCTATTTCTAATTTATGCTGAAGGATTCTCTACTTTGCTTAATGAGGCCAAACAAAGAGGGTTGATGAGAGGTGCTCCTATCGGTAGGGAAAGATTATCGATAAACCATTTGTTCTTTGTAGACGACTACATTCTTTTTGGGGACACTTCGAGTGAAGGAGCTAATGTGGTCCGTAATAGTATTCGGGAGTATGAGACGATTTCAGGAGAAAGAGTAAATTTTGATAAATCCCTTATTTACTTTGGTGCCAATGTGGAGTCAAATGTCATAGAGATAATTGGTAACCTTTTGGGTGTTCGGGAGGCTTCAAATCTAGAAAAGTATTTAGGCTTACCAATGATGGTTGGTAGGAAAAAGAATTGGGCTTTTGCTAATTTTGTGGATAGGTTCAGGAAAAGAATCAATTACTGGAGTGTGCAATATCTTTCTATGGGTGGTAAGAAGGTTTTTATAAAATCAATTCTTCAAGCAATACCGGTTTATGTCATGCAGTGTTTCACTTTGCCGAAAGAGTTATGTCATAAATTAAAAGGTATTATGAACAAATTCTAATGGTCAAAATCTAAAACTGCTAAAGGCATTTATTGGAGTACGTGGGACGTGTTATGTAAGTCGAAATGTGCTGATGGGCTAGGTTTTCAAAAATTTGTTTTTGTTTAATAAGGCGTTAATAGCAAAACAAGTGTGGCATATTTTATCCCAACCCAATTGCCTTTTAGCTAAAGTATTTAAAGCCCGTTATTTTCTGTTTTCAAATATTCTATCAGCAAAGGTCCATTCTTACCCTTCGTTTACCTAAAAGGAGTATATGTGGGGCTAGAGAATTGATTGTAGAAGGGATTATTTGGCAAATTGGCAATGGAACCCATGTTAACATTTGGAATGATTCGTGGCTCCCTAGTCTAGAAAATAGTAGATAATTATTCCAGAATTTTATTCCTCAATGGAAAACTGTGAACCAATTAATTGAGTCCAAAACCAATACTTGGAATAAGGAGCTTCTTGATAGTTTTGTTGATGAAGATCAATTAAAGCGTATCTTTGCCATCCTAATTAATAGCCATGGTTTGGAGGATATGGTGGTCTAGAAGCATGACGCTACTGGGGAGTTCTATGTGAAGAGCGGTTATCGGGTACTACTTACAGAGCTTAATCAAAATAAGAGTTACAACCTTCCTAATGCAAAAAATTACATGGATTTTTATAAGGCGCTATGGACTACACAAATTCCTCCTAAAGTAAAAATCCATGTGTGGAGGTTGTTTAAAAGCTTGGTGCCGCATTTTTGTAATATTGCTCAGAGAAAATTAATTGCGGATGTCATCTGTTTGCAAGAAAGATCCGGAGGACTCAGATCATCTGCTGTGGTCGTGTTGTATCTTACGACAACTGTGGAGTGGCCTTCAAATCAAGATGGCTCCGGTTGGGTCTACCTCAAATTACAAAGGTCAATTTGTTAATACATTTCTTGCAGGTGATGAACATAACAGGCAGATTATATCTACCTCTTTATGAGCACTATGGTACCGTAGAAATAAGTGTGTGTATGAAGGTGTCAAGTTCTCATTGCAGGAAACTTTAGGTTTTATCCGAGGATATCATCAAGAGATGTGCTTAAGTCATGAGGATATAAAGAGTTTTTCCAGTTCAATGACAGAAAAGTTATGGAGACAACCTAATAATGGGTTTATCAAAATAAACTTTGATGCGTCTTTTCAAAGGGACTTTAGAACTTCTATTGCTGCAACTAGAGGCTACAAGTGTGAAGTTGTAGGGCCAAGTACTTACGCTGTTGAAAATGTGGTCAAATCTTTTGTGGCCGAAGCACGAGCCTGTGAAAGGGCTATCTTTTTTGTAGTCGACATGGGTTTTCGTCGAATTATCTTGGAGGGGGACTCTCTGACCGTAATAAAAAAGCTTAAGACATCTGCGGAAGATAAATCCATTCTTAGATCGATTATTCATAATATTCGTTCTATTGAGAAGAGTTTTGAAAGTGTTTCTTACCTTTTTGTTCCTCGGGAGATTAACAAGGCGGTTCACACTCTTTCTTTGGAAGGAAGGAGACGACAAGTCTCGTGCATCTGGATTGATGGGGTTCCCGAATCGGTGAAGAAGATGGCTGTTATGGATGGGACGATTTGGTTCCAGAATAAGTGAGTTTTTGAGTATGCTCTGGTTTTGGAGAAGGTTCTTGCGAATCTCCATGATTATGTTCAGAGCTTTCAAGTTTCTTCCTTTACTCCTTTCAGATTTGGGTTTCGCAAGATTGGAAGAAAGTTTGGCTGATATTTTCTCTCATCTGTGACGTTTGGGTTTTGGCATGAGGCGATTTATTTTCTCATTTATGGTTTGCTTGTTTTTTATGTGCGTCTTTTATCTGGTTTTGTTGACTGTTTCGATTTTGTTTGGTTTTGTTTCCTATGTTTTTCTCTTCTGGTTTTGATTGGATGTTGGAGTTAGTTTTTGAGCCATGTGCCATTATTTCCTTCATTAATAAATATCAGCTTTATTCTAAAAATATATATTAGATAAATTTCTCATTCAAATTTTATATGATTAAAATTAACCACTAAACTTTATATTTTAATCAATTTTACTATAACTTTAATTTTTTAAATAGAAATTTACCAAAACAAAATTCAATGGCAAAACTACTATTTCAATTTTTTTTAATAGTCAACATTAAACTACTTTATAAAATTATGAATTAACTTTATATTTTATTTAGCGAAAGGAAGACGTTAATATTTTAAAATATATAAAAAAAAGCTCCATATTATAGGAATTAAATTAAATTAGTCCTTTTAGTACTAAATAAATCAATTTAATTCTTATACTATTAAAAAGAATTAAATAAGTCCAATTTGTAATAAAGTAAACATTTACTGTATAAAAAATATTTTTATTTTTTTTTTTCAATTGCAATTCAATTTCAAACAAAATATTTCATTTATAGAGCCATAAAAACTTTTAAAATATTAATTTTGTTAAACGGTAAAAGGTATTTTTTAAACAATAAATGTTAACTCTATTCCAGTTTGGTCTTATTTGGTTCTTTTTAATAGTGTGGGACTAAATTGATCTATTTAATAATAAAGGGACTAATTTGATTAGGTCCCTATAATAAAGAGACCTCTAAAGTACATTCACAAAAAAAAACACTTTATTTTTTATAAATAACTATTTTATTAATATTTAATATTATAATAATTAATTAATTATTTTTAATTATTTAAAGAAAATAATTTTGTTAAATGTAACTCAGTTTAAATTTAGTAATTAAACTTATCAAACTTTATACAAGTTACCCAATGTGTATTAATTTTTTTAGTAGACGTAGCCATTGCATGACCAACATGTGACAAATAACATGGTTGTAATATTCAAATGGGAAAATATACCTATTTTTTTAATTTTAAATTATTAATTAAGTTAAATTTTATATATTAATTTAATCATTTAACATTTTAATTCTTTTAATATTTTCCCGAAATTTTTTAAGAAACGTTTTAACTCCCAAAAAAATTATTCTTATGTAGTTTCATCCTTTAGAAAATGAATGAAATAAATAAATTGATGTCTATTCAGGTTGTCTGTGCCAATTAAAAGTTCACCTTCTTTTTTTCTTTTACAGTTTATTTTTTTTATGAAACAACTTTGAAAATAACGAATTTGAAAATCAAAATTCAAATAATTTTTTTTTCCAATCTCCAACACTGACCGTCAAATTGACTTGAATCAAATATATATTTTTCTACTAATCGATGGGTATTGATCTATCATATCGATCATAGAATTATTGCTTAGAGCTCATTGATCAGACTTTTAAAAAAAAAATTAACAAACTAATGACTTAAATAAAAAATTTCAAATATTTAAATAAATTTGTATAACATTTAACAAAATGAAATACCAAATTGTACAAAAAAAAATTAGGTACCAATTTTTTTTTTTAAAAAAGAAGAAGTCAAATTCGAATATCAAATGTTATATTAAACTTATAGTTAATTGTTTTTATATTTAATTTCAAATGGTAAAAAGACTTCTGTTAGGAACTAGTATCTTTAGTGTCATATTTTCATCTATATGTATTTATATTTTTCGAACAAATTTATTTAATAAAATATCTATCACTTACATTAATATATTTAGATATTATCCTCAACGGTTTTTACACATAAATCAAAATAAAAACAAATATTAGCTAATTGGTTAGTTAATGTTTAACTAATATTAATCGATATTACGTAGTCGGATCGTAACGTAGAAAAACAACTTGTTTTAGTAGATATCTAAACAAGTACTTAGTATAATCGAGATTAAGCAAATTGATTGAAAAACTAATATGTCAAGTCTAATTAGGGAGATACATTGTATTGAGTATCAGAAAGGATGACTTCCAGAATATAAAGATATAAATGTGACTGATAGAACCCAAGTAGAATAGGTCCTAGATTCGTTTATGAATTTATTCATTTGTGACTAAATGTGCTCATGGGCCAGGCTGGGCATGGCCCCAACCAAAATTTTAGTCCCATTTGCTAAGCCCAGGCCCGGCACAACCCAAAAAATGGGCCTAACATTTTCTTAAGCCCGACCTGGATAAAAATGTTAAAACCCAGCCTGGCCCATATTAATTTTTTTATATTTTTAATATATTTTTTAAAATATAATATATCAAAAATACTACAAACATTAAAATAAATGTTTCCCAATAAATTAAAAATAAATTTTAAAAAAATATGTATACTTAAATAACACTAAAATAGATGTAACTTAACAAACAAATGACTCTAAAATAGTAACAAAATTAACAATAAAACAAAAGTTATACAATAACAACAAAATAGTAGCAACATAATAGTGAAATGGTAGCAAAATAGTGAAAAACAACAAGAAAATAACAAAAAAAATAGTATAAAAAAAGCAAAAAAAAACTACATTTTTTTTGCATATTCGAGTCGGGCCGAGCCCGGGCCAAAAAGCCTTACCTGAGGCTCGACCCGTTTTTTAAATTGGTCTTATTTTTTTAGCCAAACTCGTTTTTCGGGTCAATATTTTTACCTAAACCATCCCATTTTTCAGGCGAACCAGGTGGCTAAACCCATGAGCAGGTCTACTTGTGACAGTCATAATATAATATACATTAATCTTGAGTGGATGATGGACTATATATGCACGGCTTGTATATTTTAATGCAAATGAAAGCTTTAGTTCAAATAAATAAAGAACCTAAAACTAGTACATTGGGTATACGACTTCTGCAATACATAACATTATTCTATAACAATTGAACTCGTAACCCATTTAAAGGGTAAAGTATATCTCCTAATTAGCATTACATAATAGACGAAAAATAAATATGGTCATGGATCATTTGTCTTTATGCTAAATAGTTTAATTACTACTTGATACTAATTGACTTTTCATTAAGATGTAATGATTATTATGAGATAAAATAGGATTATATTGAGAGAATTAATTTATCCCAAAGAGATTAAGGACATCCTATGTGAGTAACACATTTATGACAATGCTATTGAACAAACCCTAATTAAGTAGCTTTCATAATAGTATATAATAACGGATAGTTCAATTATGATACTTCAGTGTAATAACTTCGTGACTAAATAATATTGTAATTAATAGACGAAAAACTAAAACTTAATTACAAATTATCTAAGCTCTAATTATACATGTCTAACCAATCTTTCTGCTAGTTTAAGACAACTAGAAAGGAATTGCATGTAAAATCAATAATATGAAATGAATGAAAACGATGAAATAAGATAAATATACTGCATGTATCACTAACTGTAGTGTATGTGTTTTCTCATTAAGTATAAAAGATAATTTGAGAATTAATTTAAGTTATTCGAATTATTATTTAATTAATTATAATTAAATAATTGAAGTTCAAATATGAAAACAAATTAATTAGTCATTATAGATTATATTACGGTAAAGTTGCTATGACTCTAGTGGAATTAGAATTGAATTGAAAAAAAATTAACTAACAAATTAATTTAGTTAATTAAATTAATTGACTAATAATATTTTAGATAATATGAAATAAATATTAGGTTAAAAAAATTATAAGTGTTGGAAAAAATGTTTAAGAAATATATATATTTGAACCCAGTACATGAAAGACCCAAGATTAAGCATTATATGTATTACAAAGGGCAATAACCCTAGTATATCTATAAAGGTGTCGCCTCGCTGCCGCCCTTCACTATTGCATTTAGAGTAAAAGTTGTATTTTCTATTAAAATATTATTATTTATTTAAGTCCTATTCAAACAAAACTCCTGTACTTTTCTAAATAAATGGAGACTACTAGTTAATCAAAGCAAACACACTTCACATACATCGTTATTTTACAAAAAAAAGTGGGGTAATTTGTTTACAAAGAATAAATTCTATAATTGGGAATATTAAATAGTTACTGGTTTATAGAGAGACTCAAAACAATTTGTAGTTTGAGAATAAAATAGAAGATCTTTTTTTTTGAAAGCCAGAATTGATTTTAGTCTATCTTACACAATACATATGTATATCTCAATTTACGTTTTTGACCATAAATAGCACAACAGTCTTGGTTTCATTAACCAATTTAATCCCTCTAAAAAAATCAAAGCAATTTAATTTTTATCAATTTTGAAAGTAAGCAACTAAAAACAATTAATCACGACGTTAATATTTTTCGTTAATTGTACATAAATTTGATTAGTATAATAACAAATTTAGTCTTCAAAGTTTACACATTCAGTCAATTTGGTCCTAATTTAACAAAATATGTAAATGTTGTATGTTAAATTTATTAAATTAAGACTAAATTGATAGAATTTTTAAATATTTTGAGTTAAATTTGTTAAATTAAGATCAAATTGATAAATTTTATAAACATTAAGAGCTAAATTTATTATTATATTAATTAAATCTACGTACAGTTTATGAAAAATATTAACTTATTAGTTATAATTAATTGCTTAATTTTAAAATTAATAGAGATTAAATTAAAAATTTTAAGTATTGAATATCAAAATTGAGAAAAAAAAAGTGTTTTTCCCATTTCAAATTTACTACGCTAGGGCCTCCCTGAGTGACAATCCAGCTCTAAACAATACCGCCTTTGCTTTCCATTAAAGGAGGGAGAGACCAGAGCTTTACACTTTTGCCCAAAACTTTACTCCCTCTCTCTAACTGCTAAACCCACCCACCAACTAACTGCTAAGCTCATCTTCGAAGTACAACACAAACAAATCAAGGACCTAATAGTAATTCAACTTCCTCCACATTTCAAAACGACACCGTTTCAGTTGTTAACTGGGGAGACAGCCAGCCCCTCTGATTTTTTACCTTTTGAGTCACTTTCCTATTTTAACCCTATCGAGAATTTTAAATCCGTCGTCCTTGTGTTTTCTAAAACGGCATTTCCTCTTTGCTTTTTGTAACATCCAGCTCGTCTCCAGTTGGCCTCTGAAATTCCACACCCTAATTTGTTTCTTTAGGGTTTCTTTTTTCAAGATCCAAAATTCATTTTTTTTCTTGTTATTTAGAGAATCTGAATCGAAATCAAGTTCATAAAACATCTGAATAACAATTGTTTTGAATTCAATTATTCCAGATATTTTAGATTCCTTTAAAGTTTGATCCGACGTTGGTTATCAGATGGCGGATCAACAAGAAGAAGAGGATCTTAGAATGGCTTTACGGATGAGCATGCAAAACTCGCCGCCAGAGCCGAAGAGGAGCAAGCCCAGAGAAGCCGCGAACTTAGCGACGACGACGCCAGAAGAGAGTCGCCGGTTGCAGCGTGAACTAATGGCAGCTGCAGCTGAGAAACGGATGCTGGCGACGGCAAAAAGCGTTCCGGCTTCTGGTTCCCCTTTGAAAAGCGATAGTGGCGGAGATATAGGAACCAAAGAGATGGAAATAAAAGCCAAAGAAGTGAAATTGGGTAATGAATTGTCGGAGAAAGAAGCTTATCAGTTATTTTTTATGGTTTTTGGAAGTGGTGTTTCGAAGGATATACTTGCTCAGTGGAGCAATCAGGGTATAAGGTAAAGGCTACTCTTTTGCTTTTAATATATATATAAATTAAATTATTACTGCTGAGAGACTAGGAGCAATGTAAAGAAATAATATCCACTGCTTAGTTGAATTTTCAATAAATATTGTGGTTAAGGATATTGATCACAGGATAAATTGGCAGCTAAGTTTGAGTATACTATATAGCATCAAGTTGCTAATGACAATTTTTTGTTTACTATCTCACGTGGAAACTACTTACTGATCAACTATGTCTTCTGTCCCTCCTTATGTTGTTCGATAAGAGAAAGCCTTATAACAGTTTAGCACTAGTAGGTGCTTCTTCGTGAATGAAGAATATAATTCATGAATGAAGTCTCTTACTGTCAGTTTCAATAAAAGGAAGTGCAAGGGCAATGTAAAGTGAATCTGAATCAAGAATGCGTTGGCATGAAACCTTGTATAAGAATTATTATGAATAGTCCTTGAAATGTAGTTCTTCATTGAGAAGGTGCCCTTTTTTTCCTGTTTATTTTTTATTTTGTGTTTATGTGTGTGTTTGTGAGAATGAATTGATGGGTGTGCAGTTATGGGCTTTGTAAATGAGCTAGAGTTAGAGGTATTGTTCATGTACGAGATGATTTCTTTCATTTAATGCAGTGCACTTTATAATTTATTCCCATAATTGCAATTCGATCTCCTTGATTTTCTTTGTTGTCTGATACTAAGTATAGATAGATCGATCTCCCTGATTTTCTTCGTTGTCCAATACTAAGTATAGATAGTATTCTTAGGGTAATTTTGGTTTAATTGCTTTATCTCTATGTTTATGCATATTGATTGGTTAAGCATACTGGCCAGATGAGCTGGCTCTTGGCTAATTTGTAATTGAACTGTTTCTTCTATATGTTCCATCATTATCTAGTATAATTATTATGAACCGTGCTTGGTAATTAATAGTTGGCAGATTATGTTGGTAGATATCTTATTCTTCGTTAAAAACTCATGGTTGCTAGTCCTTGTCTTCCTTCATTTTTGGTTTATATTTTCTTGGTAAATTCGTTTAAATAAATATCAATGCTCAGAATCTTTTGCAAGTTTCATATGTTTGGCTTTTATGGGCTAATACATGAAAAAAACAACTGTAGGTTTAGCCCTGATCCAGAAACCTCTATGATCCTAGTGCAGCATGAAGGTGGGCCCTGTGGTGTCTTAGCAGCCATACAAGTAATTCCCTAATTTCTTGGTTATATGAGTTCTTTTAGCGAGCAGAACTTGAATGTCGATTGTTCTTTTCATGCCATGTGGAGTTCTTAATCCATAAAAAAGTACATGTTTTCTTATGTTACAGCTTAACTTATTATAAGCATGTCTTCTGAATGCGAATATATTACATTGACATTTTTCTCTCACTAAAATTTGTTCTTTCCTTGGAAGCTTATTTTAGTGTCTAGTTTATTAATATAGTAATGATCATATTGAATGATGTTTCAATATTTTATGGAAAATTGTCTGACTTAACTATAATTACATGAATCTAAATTTCCGAGTTAAACTGTATATTAGCCAGTACTGCACTTTTCTTTTCTTTAATGCGAATGACATAGGATATTAATTGCTGATTAAGATTATTAAATAGGTTGACCCCACCAGAGCTGGCTTCGGATCTTATGATAGTCTCACGACATTTCTGTTTGTTCTGATGTTTATCTCACGATAATAGCCAGTTCTCTTATTGCTGACAATAATATTTGTCTGTCTATGCAGGCATTTGTTCTCAAGCATCTTCTTTTCTGTCCGGATGACTTGGTTAAAGCTGCCCAAAGTACACCACAGAATTCAACTCCCAGGAGATTCTCCAAAAATCAATATGTTGCATCAGATAATTTTGCTGCTTTTACTGAAAATGCAAAAGCCAGGTGATTAGATTTATTGCATTCCAAGTTTCTTCTAGCTCTGTGTTTTATCTTTTAAAAAATGAAGTTGAACTATTCAAGCAATATTAATTACATTCTATCCAACAATGTTAAGAAAAGATCTCCTGCTGGCTGTTACATACAATTTTTTTGCTATGTCAATCATCACGTTACTGCTTAGTTGTCCTGGCTTTTTCTTCTATTGAGTTCCTTTCAAATTCCACTTAGTTGCTTGCTTGTCTGGTTGCTAATATCTTGTTTGCCATTTGAAAAGCAGAGAAAAAGTGTGGTTCTTTGATCTTAACCTGAGAGATCAGGTTGCACGTACAATTTCTTTTTCGAATTGTGTTTGCCTGAGCACATGTACATTTGAAATTTGGCCTAATGGGCTATGGGTTGTATTTGCATATGGGCTGTGTTTTGGTCAAGGTATTAGCTCATTTTCATGAATGGTCATCGATCAATGTCAAGATTTTATGTAATGTTAAATCTTGTAACACATCTTAATGGATATTCATGATTATTTGTGATGTGAACTGGTAGTGGTCTTTATTATGCTTACTTCATTTCTGGAATAACTGATTTAAGAGGAATATTCATTGCTCCGGTTTCAGCTGCTTTTCAACTCATTAATTGTTATTCTGTTATCCATTTCAACTTAAATTCTTGTTTATGTTCACAGAGCCTTGGTTAAAAGTATGGGTGAGATATTGTTTTTATGTGGAAATAATAAAAGAGCTGTGATTGCAACTTTGAGTTCTATTGGTGATCGTGTTGAAGAATCTGAAGACAGTCTAACGAATGTTGTAAGTGGATCTCGATTGACCTGAATATGTTGTTATTATGTTAATATCTTAGTTTTTATATTTTTTTCTGCATTCTTATTTTCTGACAAGTGTTTGTTCTATCTTACAGATCATTGCACAAGCACTTGAAGGTCTTTCAATTGAATCGGCTTCTGATTTGCATAAAGTTTTAAGAGTTGAGACATACACAACCCCAGCAAGTGCCTATAAGAGGCTTGAAGCAATTATTCCTGTTTTTCAAAGTCGCATGGGAGCATTGCTTTTCCTTATCTCTGCCTTACTTTCTCGAGGATTGGTAGGTTTGTTTGTTTTGAAGACTCCGATTTTGTCTTTATTTATGCATCAATTTTTAATAGCTATATAATGCTTTTAAGAGCAAGCTATATCTAATATAGTTGATACTGTTTTCTTTGAATGCGGATATAATTACATCAATGCATCCTAATTTTATCTTAGGACTGTGTTCAAGCTGACCGGGATGATCCCAGCCTTCCTCTAGTAACTGCACCTTTTGGGCATGCTTCTCAGGTACATAAAATTGCTCTTATCCATTTAATGATAGAACTTACCGTCATTCTATGTTGTTCTGACTATTTCTCTTTTTTTAAGTATTTGTATCTATCACTCGCGTCTGACACATGGGTATGGGGATATCTCATATGAGCTTCAAGAACTCTCCCTATACTTAGTAAAACTTAGAAAAATCTGACCATACCTGTGTTGGATGCATATACTCACAGCCTGAGTCCGAGTAAACATGGCTTCCACTATTAAGTCTCTAGGTTGCACTTTTTGATGAATTTTGCTTTATAATTGCATTTGTACAAAATAATTTCAGGAAATTGTGAACCTATTGCTCTGTGGGCAAGCTGTTCCAAATGTATTTGATGGAAGGATGGATTTAGGTGGTGGCATGTTTTTGAAGGGTGTATCTACAAATGTGGATGTCGGATTCCTCACTCTTCTAGAATCCCTTAATTTCTGTAAGGTTGGCCAAAATCTAAAATGCCCAAAATGGCCGATATGGGTTGTCGGGAGTGAGTCACATTATACGGTATTATTTGCTCTAGATACAGCTGTTCAAGATGAGAATGAACTGGAAGAAAGAGAATCACAGATCCGGAAAGCTTTTGATGCCCAAGATCAGAGTGGAGGTGGTGGGTTCATTAGCGTTGAAGGTTTCCATCAAGTCCTCGGAGAGACGAATATCAGACTTCCATCTGTAAAACTTGATAGCCTTTGCGGCTCAGGCTTCATTGTGTGGAGCGAATTCTGGCAGGTTATCTTGGATTTAGACAAGAGCTTGGGAGGTCTTAAGGATTCAACTGGACAGATGGGTCAAAAGATATTCGATCTCTACCATTTTAACGGGATAGCAAAATCAGATTTGAATGGCAGCCAATTCAGTTCCGGAGGTGAGACTCCAATGCAAAGACCGAGGCTGACAAAATTGAGGGTTTCAGTACCTCCAAGGTGGACACCAGAGGAATTCATGGCAGACGTAGCAGTTCTTCCATCTGGTTCTGCAGGGACACAACCAAGTGGTAAAGACACAGAAGTGGCTAAACCCGAACCTTCTCAACATGCACCGTTGGTGGACTGCATAAGAACGCGCTGGCCTCGTGCGGTATGTAATTGGGTGGGGGATCCCCCTAGTATAGTCTGAAAATCTGAATGTGTATATTAATCATATCTGGGGATCCTTTGAGGCCCTTTGGATCTGGGGAGAGCAAAATTGAGTGAGAAAGAAAAGGGCACATATGATAAACCTGGTTGGTTTTTATCATAAATTCAGCAAATGAGAGGAGGTTAATTTTTTTATTATTCAGGGTTTGTTTCAGCTTTCACCATTCCTGTGGGTTTATTTGCTGTAGCATTGAAATTCTTAATTCAAATTTCAGATTTTAAATTCTGAAGGTGGGGGACCATATATCATCATCTCTGTGACCCTGTTCTGCATTTATTCCTTACTGTTTTCGTTCATGTGCTCAAACGAATGGTCTTAGTAGCCAGGGAGCGTTGTCATTATGTATTGTTTTGAGTTTAAATTGGAATTAAGGGGTCTAAGTTTTATTTTGATTAAAATTTCCGCCGTTTAGCATCCATTATGAATTTATTAGTACAAGATTTTGATTATTTTAAGGATTAGTATTTGTAGTGAATTTTTTAGGGTAAATTTCATTAATGATTACTCAATTTTTAATTAAAATAACAAAATTGTCATTAAATTTTAAAAAAATAACAAACTAGTCACTAATAATCATTTTTCGTTACAAACAAAACGGAGATGTTGAAGTGGCACATTAACTAGACACATTGGAGCCAGTGAAGAGAAGAATAAAGAGAAGAAATAGAGATACTATTGATTTTTCTCTTTCATTTTCTCTACTGATTTTCTTGGCATCCAAACAAAGGAGAGTTTAGCCCTCCACTGCTCCTTCACTATTGCCACCACCACCACTCCTTTCTCACTTAATTTCGACGTTTCCCTTCGTTTCTGCTCTAAACCCATATCCAAATCGTCCCTGCCGTCTATTTTTTTGCCATTTTCTTCATTTCCCGCCCTCCGATCCCCTCTACCAGGGGCGTAGCCAGGGGGGCTGGCATGGGCCCCGGCCCCCCCTAAAATTTAAAATTCCAATTTAGGCCCTTAAAATTTTTAAAATTTTTTAAATTAGTAAAGGTAAAATTGCACTTTGCCCCCCTAAAATTATAAAAATTCGATTTAGTCCTTTATAAATTATAAAGATATAAACTATAAAAAATTAAAATTTCATCCGCCCCCCCCTAAAATATTGTTCTGGCTTTGCCCCTGCCATCTCCCCAAATAAAGAAACCCTTTACTTTTCCTTACCCGTGCCACTTCTCAAAACGACAACGACCCACCACCTCAAAGGACACCTTCTCCTCCTCCACTGCTGCAAGGAGCTAAGCTCCTCCCTTTCCTCATCTCAATTTCAATAGGCAGTAGCAGCAGGGGAAGAAGAATAAGAACAACGAGAGAGCAAGAACTTGAGGCAACCCTTTGGTGCCTCAATAGAAACAAAAGCAGAAGATGAAAGATGACTATTGTAGCCATGGATGATGTTTTCAACGGCTTGAAAAGCTCTTCTAGAACCCTTTTCCCAAATTTCAATCTCCCCCCCCCACTTTTTTTCTGCTCATCCCTTTCCCCCAAAAAATTATGTACCTTCAGCTACTCATTTCCAACGTGGCTAGTTAAGCCACGCCAACCACTTAACGAGTCACGTCATCTGTCTCATTAAGATTATAATAAAAAATTATTAATAGGTAATTAATTTGTCACTTTTTTATAAAATTAGTAAATGTTTTGTTATTTTTGTAAAGTTTAGTGTCATAACTTTTCAAAGTTTAATGATTGTTTTGTTATTTTAATCAAAGTTGAGTTATTATTGATGCATTTTATTCTTCTTTTTTATTTCAAAAGTAGCCTTTTAAAAAATTACAATATATTTTTTTCTTTTTTTAAATTATTCTTTTAACTTTATATTATACCATTTTACTTGTTAACCTCTTGATGTTATTTGTGGGAATCTAAAAACTTCATGTATTGAATATTTTCTCTTATTTTAAATTAATTTTTACATCATATGATCTTAATTAATTTTTATAGTTACATTTAGAAAATAAAATGTAATCTTCGTTAAATTAAGTATTTGAATCTAATTAGTAATTTTAATTTTATTTGCATGTAATATTTCTTATATATACTTGTTATACCCCCTTCGACTTTAAACACTTAGCAGCACAAAAGGATACCTAAGGAACATTTCTCCACTCAATGCCAACCGACTACTCACCGTGAAGCTTATGGCTCAAGAGGCCTGATTCCAACTAACTTCTTGTTTTATCCGCAAGGGTCTTAGTTTTGAAAGTATAAGAGGGACTTTAGCATATATAGAATGGTGACATTGTTGTGTTCAGTAGAAGAGTTCAAAAAATCTATTGAAGATGAATAATGAAGTGTTTTTGGTGTATTTTTTTATGGTGAAATTGTAAAAGGTGATGTTGGTTCTGTATTCTGAGGTCGGCAAATAGTAGGTTGCGATTCAAAAAAAAAATGTGAAGCTAGCAGAAATGAAAAGGAAGATCAATGCGAAAATAACTATCCGCTGTGGAAGGGCGATGTCCAAATTATTTTACAAGTTTTCAATCTCTACAAATCCGTGCAAATTTTGTGAGATGCAGTTGTTAGATGATGATGACTTGGGCACTATGATGGAAATATGGTGGTCAACTGGAAGTGAGAACCCCTAACCAGTTGAGTTATTTGTTGAGTTAGCAGACTTGGAGTCTGTTGAGAATGTTAGTCCAATAAGTCAACATCACGAATTTAACTTTGATCTTAATGCCGGATGGATAGACAAATTAGAATGCAAAGGGAAATCGTAGATACCCAAAAATCCTAATTATGGTGGGAGTTCGTATAACAACCCTACCTCCGATCCCTGTCAACAAATACATCCGGAGGTAATAATAAGCACAAAGGAAAATGTCATAAAAATGATTGTATGAGCCCAAAATTGCTGGGCCCATTTTACAAACCAAACAGGTTAACCCAAATCTAAACCCCAAACCAAATTACAATCCGCCTACCCTAACCTTAACTAGACCAAACCCAACAGGCCCAATTACACAATAGTCAAACTAGGGTTTCAGAAAAGCTGAACCCCTAGCCTTCGGCGCACCTGCCCACTGCCGCCAATTGCTCTCTGCCAAAGCCTGCAGCCACCGCCCTTCCCACTTGCACCGCCACTTGTACCTGCATTAAATGAGAAAAGACAGAAAGAAGGAATAATGGCATTGTAAATGGCTATATAAGCCGAATGAAAAAACTATTGTGGGGGATCTTCTTTTTCTTCGAATCATCAATAAAAACATATAGATTACAGCATAAAAAGAGCAGAAAGAGTACCTAAAATCTACTAAAAATAAAAAATACAAAAGCCGAAATGAGGTAATATCTTCTTGTTATTTTCGAAAGCTTTTTTTTTTCCTTTCATTCCTCTTTTTAACATACATATATATATCCCTGTTTTAAAAAAGGAAAAAATAAAAAATAAAAAACTTACCTTTTTGAAGTTCCTGCAACCGTGCGCGGTGGCCGACGATGGTGGCGCGGCGGCGGGCGACGCCTGAATCCCTCTGGACCTAGGCTCCTGCAGAGAGGAAAAAAAAAGGGTAGAAAGTTTTTTTTTTCTAAAACAAGTGAAGAATGAATTTTTTTTAAAAAAAAATTGGCCTTAAGTAGCCTCCCAAAATGGCGTTGTTTTGGGCAAGTCTTCCAGGCGCAAAACGACGTCGTTTTGCCTCCGACCCGACTACCTGACCCGCTCCGGCCTAGGATCCGAATGTTTTTTGTCGGAGGGGTTATTTGCGCTTTTAACCCCTCCATTTTTTCGGCCTATTTCAATTAAAACCTTTTCATTTTCAATCTAGCTCGATAGTTTCATATTTGTCTTAATTTGGTCCCTTTTGAAGCGCTGTGTTTCAGGAGGATGGGATAATTTGCCCTCTGGTCCCTCCTTTGTTTTGCGCGTCACATTGGGGTCCTTTTCCCCTTTATTTATTTCAAATTTGCTTCAAAATTTTGTTTTATATTCCATTTAGTCCCCTTTTATTATTTTCACTATTTATTATTATTTTAGCTAAAATTTCTTCTTCTTATTATTTATTATTTATTATTATTATTTTAATATTACTATACTATACTATTAATATTAGCATTACTACTTTTTTTTATCATTATTACCATTTTTTTATTGATATTATTATTATTATTATTATTATTACTATTATTATGTTATTTATATATATTTTGTCGATTACCATTATTGTTACTATTATTATTATTATTTTTTCTTACTAATATCATTAATATTATTTTATTATTACTATTTCTTACTTTTAGTATTAGTATTTTTATTATTAATACCATTTTATTATTATTTTTATTATCTATTTTTATTATTATTTCTTTTACTACTATTATTATTATTACTATACTTATATTTATTTTTATTTTCTTGGCTTAAAATTATAATATTATTATGTTTATTACTATTATTTTCCATATTATTATATTCTGCCGTTATTTACCATTTTATTTTTACATTATTATTTATTTATTATTATATTACCTATTATTTATTTTACTTCTAATATCATTACTACATCGTATTCTTTTTTTATTTATTATATTGCCTATCATTGTTATTATATATTTTCTATCACTGTTAATATACAACTATTATCGTAATGCTTTCATTTTATCACCACTTATACTATCATTTTTACTTTGTCAATATCTTTAATATTTTAATAACTCTCGTATTAGTATATTTTTCGGATTCCATATTATTATTTTGTTCTAATTATTCTGTTCACATGTAACGTCGTATTTTCATATTATCATATGTCACACTAATTTTTCTCGATGCACCAGTCTTAAAACAATCGATATTTCGTTAAAGATTCAAGAAGATCGAACCCTAACTTACTGGGTTCCGGTTTTTCTTTTAATCTGAATAACGGAATGTCCTTTTTTAAAATCGCAATGCAAGTTTTAAATAAAATACTTGTTCTCGGAAATTCGAGATGTTGCGCCCTAACTTACTGGACACGACATCTAGGTACCCCGAGATAAGTTTTTTTGAAATAAAGGTAATATTCCGTATTTGGAATTTCGGGGAAATCAAGCCCTAACTTACTGGGTTCCAGTTTCTCATTTGACAAAATAACGGAATATCCTCATCAAACTTAAAACCGAGTTTTAGAATCAAAAGGCAAGCTCAATTTCGGGAGCCCAAAGCGTCGTTCCCTAACTTACTGGTATGATACTTTATCTCTTTGAAATAAGAGGGTCTTATTATCCATCTCGATTTGTTCAAGTTTTAAAAAATAAAAGAGGATCGTATTTTCAAATCTTTCCAAACTTTTAACATTAAGGACATTAATTAATCAATTTGGTACCAATTTTGGGCGTGACGAGGGTGCTAATCCTTCCTCGCACGTAACTGACTCCCGAACCCATTTTCTCAAATTTCATAGACCAAAAACACTGTTTTAGTAAACCCAAACATTTTATTAAAACAAAGGTGATCCGATCACACCAAATAAAGATCGGTGGCGACTCCCGTTCTTATTTTCGTTTTCAAAACCCTAGTCGATTCCCGTTTTCAAAAAATGGTTACGACAATGACCAATAATGGTGAAAATTCTGATCAAGATGTTGAAGATTTTAGTGATCTCGATGTTGATGAGGTTCCAGATGATATCGATGATGAATGCCCAAAGGAGGTTGAAGATGTTCACGACCTTCATTCAGTAACCCAAGTCTTGGCATTATTTTACGAAATAAACCTGGAGGCAACATGTTGAACGTAGATCCAGATGTAGCGCATGCATTTGAATTCCCTGAGTACGCCGATATAGTACCTGCTCATAGATTGGCTTCAAATTCGCAATTCGAGGAGTTGTTCGTTGGGCAATAGTTCAAGCACAAGGCGGACTGTGTGTTTGCCATCAAAATTGGAATAGTGGTTTCGGAACCACGAATCCGAGTTTATGTGATTCTATGTTACGTGTTTGAGCAGGTGTTAAAATATCGTAGGATTAATTGTATGTTTGAGTGGCTAAATTAAGTGAAGGATAAAATTGGGTAAGTATGAAAATTGCTATTGTGGAAATTTGGGCCAAATTGAATGGTTTTTCTTTGTTTGAGATTTAAGTTGCAATTTGGCCAATAATTAGAGATAGTGGACGGCAAACATGTTGAGAAATTATTAATGTCTATTTATATTATTATTAAAATAAGTTAGTGGAGTATTAAGTAAGCATGGATATTATTAATTAAAGAAAAACATTTCTCTTCTCTCATCTCTTTCTTCTCCATCTTCTTCCTCACCGAAATCACAAAGAAAAGGGGAGCTAAAAACCTTCATTTCATTCGGTCATTACATGTCTTTTTGAGGTGAGAAATTAAGCTTAATTTTTGTAAAGTCTTGCATGTTTGTGTTAGTTATCTTGAATACTATCAAATCCATGTGGAAATTTTGGAGTTTGAAGCATGCTCTAGGTTTGGCCATTGATAAAATCTTGGGTTTTGTTATGTTTTATGGAAGAATGTTAAATATAGACTAGGTATTAACATGTGTTGAGTAGGAAACTTAGAAGAAATGGATGTATGGTGACTTAAATTATGAAAATAAGTAATTGAGGGTATAAATGCAAGAATAGATGGTGTATATAGATTTGTATAAGGATGAAGAAAATTTGGTCCTCAAGGAGTTAATTCGAATTCCATGTAATTTTTGTGTTTTATGTTTGGGGACTAAATTGCAAGAAAGTGAAACTAGAGGGGTAAATTGGTAAATTGGTGAATTATATGTTATGATTAATTTTAATGTTATAAGGGGACTTAAACGAGCTTGAGGAGTATTCGGCCTTAGCTCAAAGGTGAATGAATTGTTATATGTTCGAATGAGTGAAAAGAAATAGTATTAAATTGTAAGAATTACAAACTATGAGTGATAGATTGGAAGAATGGTACAATTATGTGTTTCGAATTAAAATGAATGAAATTTATTTGAATGGGCTCTTTTCGAACTTTGTTTTAGATCAAAGAAGAAAAGAATTGGAAACGGATCGGGGGAAAGCTAAATTAAACAAGTAGCCGAAACATCTTTACCCTTCAACTATCAAAGTAAGTTTATAAGCAATTGATAGTAAATGAATAAATATTAAATTGAAATGTATGTTTTCGAATGAAATGTTATCTAAATTCTTGATGGTCGAATGTGATATGTGATTTTAAATATGATTGCCGAATGTAATAATATATGATCATGGACATGTAGTTATTATATAAATTTCTTGGTTGGTTGAATTAAGTATAAGAGTATATAGGTTTTATAAATGTGATAGGGGATGAGATCATATATGGACACCAACTTAATGTGAGTTGAATCATGTAAGCAACTAATGTATTTGGGTTGATATATATACAATTATGGATGGAGTAGTAATTGAATGTGAACCTTGAATTAAGTGATAATTGAAATAGAATAATTATCTATGTGTTTGTAAGGATAAGGTCGAATGTGATGATAGACATAGAAAGAAGGATTGATTCGAATTAGGTATATGTGTATGACATATGTACTGAAATGTGAGCATTTGTATATGTGTATTATGAGATTGAGAGTATGAAATTAATTAACGAACATTGTGTGTGTGAAACTGGTTGTGTGGCACTAAGTGTACGGAAATATTAAGTAACGGCTCTGTGTGAGCGATACGTTACGGGAAGTTGGCACTAAGTGTGCGAATATGTTAAGTAACGACTCTATGTGAGCGATATGTTACGGAAAGTTGGCACTAAGTGTGCGAAAATGTTAAGTAACGACTCTATGTGAGCGATACGTTACAGGAAGTTGGCACTAAGTGTGCTGATATGTTAAGTAACGGCTCTATGTGAGCGATACGTTACGGGAATTGCACTATGTGTGCGGGTTATCGGATTTTCTCAAGAACACAAATATTTTTAAAAGGTAAATGGAAATCTCAGGTATGTATATAAACGGTGATAGATATTTTATATTGGTATAAATTATGTGTGCTATTTCGACTTAGATAATAGTTATGTAAATGTTCGGTTTTGGTGACTCAATGAGTAGGCTTTGATGAATGGTATCTTAATACCTGTAATGAGGTTGAAACTTATTCAATAAATAGCATTAATTAGACAAGGGAAAAGTCTGTTTACTACTCGATTTTGTACTCTCCTTTTTGCTTATAACTTACTAAGCTTCAATAGCTTACCGTTGTGTATTTGTTTGTTCATGGAATAATTTTTTTTTTAAGTCGAAGCTCGCATTCGGGGATCCTGTCGAAGTCAAGTACATTATCACCTATTGTTGGTATCATCCTTTTTGACGTTAAACCTTAGAAATTATGGCATGTATAACCTTGAATTTTTTGGTCTCTTTTGGTTGAGATGTATATATGTATGCCATGCGAAAATGGCTATGTTTTTGGTTGTTTTGAACTTTCATTATTTCGGTCATGGTTTAACTTATTATAGATTTATATGTTATGATGAATGGTATTCAATGTTGTTTATATAATATGATCTAATTGCCTATATAGTTTTTGAATGGTGATCGATATATTTGGCATATGGTTATGGGTGTGACTAAGTGACTATGAATCATTGAGAAGAGTTATATACTGTATATGTGTATTGCTATTAATGATACATGCTCGGCCTTGATTGCATTGCGGGTTGAATAATATCGAAAGGCAATGTTCAAGTGTATGCATGAAATGTTTGAATAGTTAGATGCATAAGGTAAGATACCGAATATGGAAAGATAATGATGTTAATAAATTAGTTACTTTGGTTATGATATTAATTGTGTTATGCAACTGAATGACTTGATATTGGATGCAATATATATATACATACATATTAATGGTAATAAAATTTGGTATGCATTTATCATGATAGCTGTTCTTAAAGAGTGCTTAGAACTTGTGTGAGTCAATGAAATGCCCGTAACCCTAATCCAGCGACGGATACGGGTTAGGGGTGTTACAGGTGTGGTTGACGAGTTCAAGCTACATTTATACAAAGAACACAACAGTGACAAATACAAAAATTAGAAGGGCGGCATACATATACTGTTGCATGTATGTCTCAAGACCACGAAAATTGGATGCCAAAAGTATTTGCAACTGCATCATGCCACTAGTGAAAGATAGCCCAATCATTCCTGTGTCGACATTGATTGCGGACATTAAAGCTCAATTTCAGTACAGAGTGTCGTACAGGAAAGCGTGGTGGGCAAAACAAATGGCCATGCAACAATTGTACGGTGACTGGGATGAGTCATACAATGAACTTCAGGGTTGGATTTCAGCGATGGTGGGGTACATCTCAGGAATTATCGTGAACTTGCAAATGTTCCGTTATAGAGGCCCTAATGGTCAATTAGAACTGGGGAGAAGAGTTTTTCATCGACTGTTCTGGACTTTCGATCCATGTGTTAGGGTCTTCTCCCATTACAAACCTCTAGTGCAAGTTGATGGAACATGGCTTTATGGAAAATACACACAGATACTTCTGATTGCAGTTGCACAAGACGGTAACAAAATGTACTACTGATCGCTTTTGCCATCGTGGAGTCGGAGAACTCCGAATCGTGAGCATATTTCATTCGAAACTTGCGGAGACATGTTGTCAGGCAAGACAACATTTGCATTATCTCTGACATTTTAAAGGGTCTTGTTACAGCAATTCAACAATCGGAGGTTCTGTGGAGGTCTTTCTATTGTATTCGTCACATCATTGTCAACTTTCACAATGAGTACAAGAACAAAGATTGCCGCAAACGAACTGTGAGCATGGGTAAAAATATTGTATTTAAATTCATATTTGTAAATATTTCGAGTCTGTTTCCTAATTGGGATGGTAATGTATTTTATTAAAATACATACATAGGATACGAGCTAGAAGAACACCGATTCAGATATAAGTTGGCGAGGTTAGAGAGTGATAAGGAGGGGTCCAAACCTTCTCTTAGACAGTGGTTGTGTAGCATGGAGTCGTGGCAATGGGCTTAATATTTTGACGAGGGGTACCGATATAGTCATATGACAATTAACCTCGTTGAAGTCGTTAACTTTGTCTTGAGGTGTACACATTACTTGCCAATTTTAGTAGTTTTTTCAGCTACATTTTATAGGCTAGCAACCTTAATGCCAAAATTGGGGTTGAAACAAGCAAAACAGTTAGAGGCAAGACACGTGCAAGTCGAAAAAATCAAGGATGCCATGAAAGAGAACGCTCAAAGGGCTAGGTCGATGAATGCATAACTATATTCCCAAAATTTGAAAACTTTTCAAGTGACAGAGTATATCGATCGTCGGTCGGGGATCCCGCCACGGTTCTACGGAGTTGATATCTGAAACAGGTGGTATGAGTGCCGGATGTTCCAAACACTACAGTACCTATGTGCGTATGTGGTTACAGCATGTGCTACCTACAGTTTGAATGTCGAACAATATATCGACGATGTGCATGCACTTGAACGTACATTGCGTATTTGGGGTAACAAGTTCCCTATATTAAGAGATGTATCGACATGGGAAGTGCAACTGCCTGCGTTCGAGTTGTTGCCAAATCGGTCACTACATAGGAGAGTTAAAGGTCGACCGACAACAATGAGGATTCGGAATGACATGGATATAAGAGAACAAGTCGATCCAAAGTGTTGTACCATATGTAGAACAGTTGGCCACAATCGGAGCAAATGTCCCCATGGAAACGTCTACACTGGTCAATCTTCACGGTCTGAAAGAAATTAAATATTGTACTTGATGTTTGCATTTTATGATCTTTTAGAAATAAAGTTTGTATTATTTAGTGTTAAGATTTTATTTAAAATTAACAGTTACAACTTTTAATACTTTAAAAGATATTATAAATTATACAAAAAAAGACTAATATATAATATGTGGAACTTTAAACCAATACAACAAATATTACATAACACTTGAAATTTTTATAACTCAAAATTGGAAAGAACTGGGAGTGGTATCGTCGTTCAGGGTATAGCGATTTACGGGCCTTGGTTGACGGAGTGGACGTTGGCGTGTGCTGTATACATCAGGAAAATCGGCAACTAGATCGAACGTGGCCTAAGGCGGAGTGGAGTACATGTTATTACCAAACATATCAAATGATATCGGTGGTTGCTCTGGGTGAAATGAACTCGAACCGCCTATGTCCGGGTGATATGAACTCGAACCACCCATGTCCCGGTGATATGAACTTGAACCGCTCATGTCCAGGTGATATAAACTGCTTTGCGACTCATCACAACAAAGTCAACCCATTGGTCCGATGTGTTCAAAGGTTGGTCCTCCGAGTCGGGCTCCGCCATATGTTGATCCTCTTGCTTCCTCATAGGTTGATTTTCACGTCTATAGCCGTGACCCGGTACTATCATAAGTTGTCCACCATATAAATAAATACGCCATCGAGTCATGTACCACTGCATGTATTCAGTCAAGCGACTGAAGTCAAACATACAAGAGTGCATCTCAGGCTGCCTGTCGTACCGGGCATTCCATAGTGCTACATAACTTTGATGTTCCACGCTCCAATCTGTTGTATGTTTCCCCCTCATAGTCTTATCGTGGACATAAGCAAATTGTTGTGGCTCGACCGACACAAATTGTCGCATAACTTGATCACCGTTGTACCACTCAACTGTTGAGAAATTGAGCACCGACGTGTTAATGCACCACATATGGGCTTCAGCATGAACCCACTAAGGAATAAGGGTTGCAATGTTCAGTGCATAATACGACATCCACAAGAACTGCACTATATAACATAATAAGTCAAGTCACATCACATACTGCAAGTGGATAAGTTAAATCAACGTTACTTAAACCATATTAATATATATTACTTTCTCTCCTGCGTACGCCTCTATCATTTGGCGATAAATGATTAATGTTTGGCTCGCACCAGTTCTCGAAGACGTGGCCCATCTGAAACCAAAACAAACACGTTAGCAGTTAAACTTTGGGAAATATTATCCACACTTATGAGTCGTTAAATGTTAAGTATAATTTTGTTTTTACCTATTTATAAGTGGCCACGAATATGGTTGGTGCCTAACAGTCGCTAGAAATGACATCCTATATAAAGCCCAAGGCTGTAGTAGACCCAAACAACCAATCATGTTACTAACCCCATGTTTTGTTGCTCAGCAAATCTCATAATACAATACAGCCAATGCTGTCGATCCCCAGTTGTAACTACCAGCATGAGAAAAATCCTCCAATAGAGGTAAGTACTTTAAGTGGACCCTATTAGACCTATTGTTCGACATAAGTACCCCTCTAATCAGCTGCATAATATAGGCTTGAGCAGCACACATCACCTCGTGTTCAATGGCAGTGTAACGACCCGATAGTCACAGGTATTGGAAAGTGTATTTTCGGGTCTCCATTTTAGTGAAATAGATTCGTAAATATTTATTAAAAATATTTACGAAGTTAGTTGTATGGTTAATTAGGTTTTAGTTAGAAGAATTAGCTTGAATTAAAGTTAAATAGGTATAAGGATTAAATTGAATAAAGTGTGAAAGTTTAATTATAGATTAAAGAAAAGTTGAGGGATTAAATGAGAAAATAAACCATAAGTAACACTTGTATAGTAAAAAGTAAATACAAGTGTATGGTAACAATGAAATACATTTATACAAATAATGTACATAAGTATAAAATAATTATAAATGTAAATACTTAATATTTAAGTATATAATATAATAATAACTAAACAAATAAATAAATCAAATTGAGACAATTGTATGGTAAAAATAATGTACATGTGTAATAAATACATTTATACATTTGTAATATATATATGTATTTACTTATTATTTAAGAAATAATTATTATTATGTTAATATAATATTATACTAACATAATAAACATAAAATAAATAAAAATAAATAAAAAAACAAATAAAAGAAATAAAGATAGAAAAAGAGAGAATATTGAAACGAAATAGAGAAGAACAGGGGAGAAAAAAAAAGAAAGGTAAAAATTAGGGTTCCAAGGTTTGAAGCTTAAGTGGTAAGTCAATTTAGCCCATTTTCTTGTAATTTTTATGTTTTTGAAATCCTAGAACAAATACTACTTGATTTAAGTTGAAAATTTTAAAGTTAGTGAATTTTTAGATGTTGTTCATGTTGAATAATTTGAAGTATTAGGGGTTAAATTGATAGAATTTCAAGTTAGAAGTGAAAAGAGATTTAATTGTAAAATAAATCATAAATTTTAAGTAATAGGGACTAAATTGAGAGAATTTTGAAATTAGGGTTTTGTGATGAAATTAGGGAGTGGAAATTAGATTAAAGTGGAAATTGGATTGAGATATGCAATTAGTTTTGTAAGAAAAAGAGTTAGTTTAATTTAAGGATTGAATTGGAATTTATACAAAAGTTGTGTATAAATTAAAATATTCAATGTTAAATTGTGTTGTATTGATGATTTTTAATTATTTTAATTCAGTAGCAAACGTTGAGCTGGAGACCTCGGCTAGGAAAGAAAAAGATAAAGTCAACAAGGATTAGCTCGAAAATTTCGATTTGTATTTCTATAATCCGAATCTAATAATTATTTATTGAATTTATCATTTAATATGCATGGTAAGTGAAACTAATGTGAGTATTAGTATTGTTGATATTGAATTGCATATAAGTGGATTTGTGATTAATGTGAATGTGAATGTGGATATTGGTTATTGATTATATTGAAATATGAAAATTAATTGAGTTGAGTTATGAGTATATGTGATTATTTGAATTGAAATGTGTATTGATTGGAAAATTGAAACGTGATTTGGAAACCCTATTAACTGTATCGGGCTGAGTCGGATATAGTTGACATGCCATAGGATTGGAAGTGTTCAGGAAGAATTCGACTTCGAGTCGATGAGACACTGGGTGCTATATTATTACTTCGAATAAATTCGATGAGATACTGGTACCAACTTACTTCGGCAAGGCCGATGAGACATTGGGTGTCAACTTATTACTTCGAATTATCCGATGAGGCACTGGGTGCCATACTGGTGTGTTTTGGTTGGATCCGTGTATCCGCCAAAGTCCGAGTCTTGTTAATAGGGGTAAATAAATAAATTGGAAATAAGATTGATATTGAATGATAATGAATGTGAATTTGAATTTGAAATTGGATATTGAATATTGATTTGGATTGTACAATAGTGATACATGGACTAAGAGTTCATGAAAAGAGTATTGTTATTGCCAATTGATATGTAAATCAAAGTGAGAAAGCTATTGATGAGAAATGAAAGCAATAATGGATGAATTGATTTATTGATTAGTTAATATTTATGTATGGTTAAAGTGTATATTTTATACAATGTTATTTATTTAAAGTATTCGAATTATAAAAATACCACTGAGTTTGTACTCAGCGTACGGTTTATTTTCCGTGCGCAGGTTAGGTCAAAGTTCAAACGTCGAATTAGCATCCAAGGTCGATCTCAAACTCATTATGGTGAAGTACATTTCTTTTTGGTAAATGGCATGTACCTACGATGTTATGTTTATTATTTTGGAAAATGATTATAAATGATTTTATATTGTGATAATGGTTGGTTTTATATACATAAATATAAGTTGTTGTTTTTAAGGAAAATATACATAAATATAAGTTATGTGTTTGTTAAGGTGACAAAATGGCATATTTTGGTTAAAGTATGAATGAATTTGTTATATATAAATTTAGATTGATTTGGATAAAAACATATGAAGTATTTATGAATGTACATTAGTTAGTTTATTAAATTGATTATTTGTTATATTTTGGATGTATTTGATTATGTTCTAGATTGGTTGAACAATTAGTGGGTAGAACACGGCCTGAAGCATGGGCATGTCATAAGGTCACATGGACGTGTTCATTGACCACATGGGCGTGTGAGCCTTGCACCTAGGAAAAATTTTGAAATTTCACGAAAAATTCTCTGAGTTTCCAATTGAGTTCTGATTTGATTTTAACACGTATTTTGGGCCTCGAAGACCCCAAAAAAGGACTATATGATTAATTTATGTAATGTATACTTATTGAATTGTGAAATGTTTGTATTTGTTCTAAAATATCCGGTATTGCTCTGTAACCCTGTTCCGGCGACGGATAAGAGTTAGGGGGTGTTACAGGCAGTGCTCGATAACTCCTTAAAATTTACTCTCAACCATGCCAATGTCAAGCATGTGAATTCTGTTCCCCATCACTAGGGGACCGTCCAAGTAATCTGTGGCATAATACTGAAGGTTCCAACACTTTGCTTCGACCCATGACCACAGCATCGTTAACTCGTAACACAAGTTGCATAGTGACGTCTTCCAATGTGATAGTGCACTCCCTGCACGACATAATGAAGGTGTGGGTCTCCGTACACCACCGCTCAACCAAGGCGGATATTAAGTTCACCCTCAGGTCAAACCTCCGGATCAATACGACGTCTCCAAATTCCGCCAACTGTAAGTATGGCATGATCCGCTCGTCCGAATCGTACTTGGGAAAATGAAACCGCTACCTCAAAACGCGATAACCATCCTGTATGGTAATTTTTTATAAAAATATGATAATTCAATTATCTATATAATTTAAACATAAAATTATATATTGAAAAGTAAAATTGAAAGGTTGAGAAAACAAAAACATCACATTTATACTATACCAACATAGCCAATCTAAGTAATTTTTATTTAAGTTAAATTAAATAAATAATAAAATATTAATAATAGAATGAAGATTTGTCATAAAATATTAATAATAACAGTTAGAAATCAAATGTGATTATTATGTCCTAATCATAGTTAAACATTAAAACTAAAGGCAACTATATAACTACAAAAAGTACATAAAAAAAATAATGTCCTAAAAAACTATAAGTGGTATAGGTAAATATAAATCTAAAAAAGACTTATTTTTATTGAATTAATATCTATAATAATACATATAGTTTTATATATAATATAAACTAGACATATTCAAACTCGAAAATTTATCTTACATACGAGAATTTTTATAAAAAAATTCACTCATTAAAGACAAATATAACTTTTTTGTACCCTACAAATGGAACCAAACACAATAAACAGTAAAATTAAGCAGAAAAGTCGTTATATTAATAAAATTAATATATAAATTTATGAATGTGTACTAAATTAAAAAAATTATAACTAACACGTAGAGATTAATTTCATGCAAGAAAATAGTTAAAAAGGAATAATAACAACCAAATAGAGATCAGTTTCATGCAATTAAAACCCGTTGAACAAAGTAGCGTTTAGCAAGAAAAAAGGAGAAATTAAAAACAATTTTTTTATTTAATTTATAATTAATTTTACTGTTTCGTTGATTCTCGATAAAGTGTGATCCGCATTTACTCCAGAAGGCATTTTGATATCTACATAATATAAATAAAAAAACATAAATATAATATAATTAATTATTATATTACAATAACTGTAAATAAAAAATGCAAAATAAAAATTATAAATAACTTACTTTTTTTTTTCTCTTTTCTTCCTTCTAAAGTGGACCAAACCTCATCTTATATAATATTTATATTTTTTTAATTAATAATTAGGTTAACAACTGGTCACATCGTTGATATCATTGACACAATGTGACCAGTTATAATATATTTTTTTAATTTTTTAATTTAAATTTTTACATTTTTAATATATATATTTTTAAATAAAGTCATATTTTTTTCCAAATAAATCCTTTTTTTAAAAATATTTTTTTATTTTTTTAATTAATTCAAATTTCACTTTTTTTAAAATTTTAAATATAATTTAAAAAAAGGTTTGAATATCTTTAAAAATAATTAAAAATCATAATTTAAAAAATTATATGTAAAATTTAAAAAATATTTAAAATATACATTTAAAATATTATAAAACTAATAATAAATTTGAAATGTCATATCTTTAAAATATTTAAATGTTTTATATTATTAAAAATATATATTTAAAATTTTAAAAAAAATATTATAAAACATTTCAAATATACATTTCCAGTTTTTTAAAATCCAGAATAAATAAATAAATAAAATAAATAAGGACAAATAAAAAAACTTAAAAGAAAGTAAATAAATTAAAACTTAAAAAGAAAGAAAAAAAGGAAAAGGAAAAGAAATTGACATGAAGGGAAAAAAATAAAAAAAAAATTGGCCTTATTTTATTAGGGAAATAGGGTGTAAGGAGCTAATTTCTTTAGCTAAAGTCCCCCCTTACACTTTTAAAAATCACAATATTTTTTAGTATTTATATAGATTGTTAACGTGGCATGTTAGCAAACACTTTGGTTCCACCAACTTTTACTGTAAATTTTAGGTTATTTTCGTATTTTATCAAAAAAATAGATTATTTAAGTAATTAATTAATTTTTTAAGGTTATTTTTATAAAAAAGCCTACTAAACTTCATGTGGGCCTAACTACTTTGCATCATGGTTTAGAAGGAATAACAAAATACATCTCATCAAATACATATTTCCCATGTATCCCACAATGATGACATGATAGTAAGATGCACCACGTTAATACTACCAAACATGAAACCTCCTCTATAAATACCTCACAGCGCGATAAAGAAAGGATTAACTCTCAAGCATTCAAACCTCCTTTTCAATCTCAACTTACTTACTCACTTACTTCCTGTGGCTCTCCATCCAAACAAGGTGAACAACCTCCATTAGTACCACCACTTTCTTTTTCATGTCTTTTCCTTTATTGATATCCAACATCAACAATACTTTTTTATTCTTTTATTAAATTTTTAAACATAAACAATTTAATTTTTTTAACATTTACATTATACTTATAATAGTTTTCACATATCATTTTTTAAAACAAATAAATATTATCACAGAGATTTTGTTGGTCTTTTTATATTTTTTATATAAAATTCATAAAAAATAATTAAAATATAAAGTAAACTTTTAAAAAAAACACATCGTAAAGTTAACACAACAAATTCTCAAAATCTCAAAATTTTCATTTTAATAAAAATCTTATTGATTTCTTACTTAAAATTTTTTTATAATGTAGTTCCGATATCACAAGTGTTTATTTAAAAACGATTAAAGTACTTGAGAGGTCTTTGTATTATAGAGATATAATTAAATTAGTTTCTTTATTATAAAATAAATCAATTTAGTCCTGATGTTATTATAAAATATCAAATAAATCCAAATTGCAATAAAATTAATATTTACTATGTAAAAAATATCTTGAAAATTATTATTTTTCAATTATAATTCAACTCTAAACAAAAAATTTAATTTACAGAACTATCAAAATTTTAAAAATATTAATTCTATTAAATAGTAAATATTAATTTTATTCTAATTTAATATTATTTAAATTTTTTTAATAATAATAAAAATTAATTAATTTAATAAGAGTGATTTAATTAATTACAAGAACTCTCTAAAGAATCCAAAAATTGATTAGTGAATGGGAAAGCACCAAGTCGTGTGAAAAGAAGAGTGGAAATGAGATAATAATAATATTAAATAAACCAAAGGAGGGTGCCATCTACGTCACAACCACTTTCCATTAGTTTTACTCTATGTTATTGAATTCTTTAAATTTAGATATTATTCAGAGGCGAAGTCAAAAAATTCTTTTATGAGTAAAAATTAAATTGTAATTTTTTTATAATAAAAATATAATTTTATCATTTTAATACCATCTATCTTTATAATTTTTAAATTATTAAATTAAATTTTTATCAATTTTAGGAGAGTCTAAAGTGCAATTTTACTTTTATTAATTTAAAATTTTAAAAATTTTAAAATGCTTAAATGAAAAATTTTCTATTTTAGAGACTGACAACTCCTGTTTCACCCATATTATTGGATATTTTTTGGATGATTATATATATATATGTAGGACATAAATCTTAAATATATATTTCAGAATAATTATAACAATAAATGAATTGAAACAATTTTACAGATATATGTTTTTTTTTTTTGCTCACAAATATTATTAATTATATTTTTATTTTGCTCCCATCTCATGGATCGGGTTACTCGTTCATACTTAAAGGTTCATTCTAAATGTGAGAGAGTTTGGATAAAAGTATATGCTTAAAAAATGAGTTGGAAAAATGTAAGACCTGTTCAGAAAATGGGTCCAGCCTCAGGTAGGATTTTCCCCCGGCCCGAATCAGCTGTTATTTTACTATCGTTTCATTATTATATTGCTACTTATTTTGTTGTTATTGTTTGAATATTGTATAACTTTTGTTTTTAATTTTGTTAATATTTTAGAGGCATTTGTTTGCTAAGTTGCAACTAGAGTTGTCCATGGGCTGGGGCCTAACAAAATTGTAAGCCCGAGCCTGTCCCGACCCAAAAATGGGCCTAAGTTTTTGCCCAAGCTTGACTCTGATAAAAATGCTAAAACTCGAGCCCGACCTGTATTAATTTTTTAATTTTTAATTTTAAAAATATAATACACCAAATACACCAAAAATATTAAAATAAATGTTTCTCAACAAATTGAAAATAAAATTAAAAAATCTTTATACTTATAAAACACTTAGATAAGTGCAACTTAACAAGCAAATATCTTTAAAATAGTAGCAAAATTAACAATAAAACAAGTGATATATAATATCCAAACATTAACAATAAAATAGTAACAACATAATAGTAAAATTGTAGCAAGATAGTGCAAAAATTGAGAAAATAGCAGCAAAATATGGAAAAATAACAACAAAAATAACAAGGTTTTTTTTTTTTGAAAATTTGGGCCGAGTCGGGCCCGCGCCAAAAAAGCCTTATCCAATGCGCAACTCATTTTCTAAACGGGCATTGTTCTTTTACCCAAGTCCATTTTTCGAAACTATATTTTTGCCTAAACCCTCTCAATTTTTGGGCAAGCCGAGTGGCCCGACCGATGAACAACTCTAGTTGCAACTATCTTAGTGTTATTTAAGTATAAAGACTTTTTTAATGTATTTTTAATTTGTTATGAGACATTTATTTTAATGTTTTTAGTGTATTTGATGTATTATATTTTTTAAATTTATTTTTATATAAAAAATAATCTTAAAAAGATTTATACGAGCAGGTAAATTAGACTCGAATTTAGTATTTTTAGTTTGGATTAAACTTAAAACAAAATTTTAAACTCATTTTTTGAATCAAGTAGAGCCCAGACCTAGAAAACCAACCTAAAATATTGCATCCAACGAAACAGACTAGAACTAGGATACTGGCATCTTCACAGAAGATGTTCCGAGGAAAAATGATTTCAATATTGCAAACAACATAAAAGATGTTTTAGTTAGGGAATAGGATGTCCAAATCCGACATATTTACGGTGAAGGGTATTAAATTATTTAAAAAGAACTTGAACAGATATTATGCACCAATTACTCTTTTTAAAATTTAATTTCTCATTTCTTTCCATACAAAAAGAGGCATAAATGGCTTCTTTTGATGCATGCTTTTTTTTTTTTTTTTTGGCTTTCCAAACTAGGCACACATATTCCACTTTACCCCTCTCTTTAATTTTGTTCGGTATTGTCTTTCGTCCAGGATTTTGCTATTATCAAGCGACGGTTGAATTTATCATTTGCTTCCTCGATAACTTTTCGATTTTGGTTTTAAAATTTGTACCATATTTTATCCATTACAAAATATCCCATGATATTATCGAAACATTCAACATACTTCACACCTCATTAACATCCAAAATAAATAAATAAAATTTCTACGATTATATTTTTTTTTTGATACAAGTAGAATTACGATTTAAACCTATAGATAGATACAACAACAGTTAAATCGAATTTAATAATAAGTTGAACCAAATTATCCATTCAACATCGAATGATAAGTAATTTGATACTCTAAATCTTATAAATAGAAAAAAGATAAACGTGTTTGAATAACTAGACACTAATACGAGTATCAATATATCATTGAACATACAAATATTTTAGAAGTTTTTATTTGCTCTTGTAGCAAGTTTTTTAGTCTTATGCATATAATCTTAGTTTTACAAGTGATTTTAGGGATGGTTTTGTTGTCGTCCTCTCTAGTTTGGTGAATACTTGATTCTTTAGTCAATTTTTGCTCGCCGCTTTGGACCATTTGGGGTTGATTTTCTTATTGTATTAAGTGCTTGCAAATACTTCAGATATGTCGTGCTTGAGTTGTGACAAAGCCAATTGTCAACGGGTCATTATGGGTGTTCAATCGGTTAACCAACCCAACCTACCATTAACCGAATTAATTGACCCTTTTAAACCTTTAATCGTTAACCGAACTGAACTTTTTCGGTTAATTCGGTCAGTTAACCGATTTTTTTTTGTTTAAAACAAGTATAAAACATATATAAAAAATTAACCGAATTTAATATATGTAAAATGTATATAAAAATATAAAATTTTAGTTAATTAACCGATTTTGAACTGAATTAACTGTTAACTGAACTTCCAAAAAATTATTAATCGACCCTTGACCAAATTAATTCGGTTAACTGATCGATTAACCGAATTAATTCAGTTTTATCAAAAATTTGCATACCCCTACGTGTCATAGTCAATTGCCAAAATGTCATGATCTATTGATGCTGAGGCTAAAACTATTGTTGTGTTGATGGAACTTGTCTTTCACCATCTACAATAAATGTTTGTTATATATTTTTTTTCTGAACTGCATGGACTCATTCCATTCAAAAAAAAATCAACCCTTAGAGGACAGGAAAAGGAAATTTATAAACTGCTAATAAAGTTAATGAGGAGGCAGAATTTGATTTTTAAACCCTTCAATTTTCTGACTATGCAACAATCGAATTTTGGATTGTGATGGGGTTGTAAGACCCAAATTTTGCCCGGCCCAGTTACAAAACCTGGGGCCTATTAAAAAACCAATAAAGAATTTAAAATCCAATAATATCAGTTCGTTTATAAACAAAATCAGCCCAATACCAGACCCAGTTAATAGCCTACCTAAACTAAAAACCCGTAACCCAATTCAAACCCCGAGCCCAACAAGCTTAGAAACCCTAGCCCAAAACATTTCAGCCAGAAAAGAAAAAACTTAAGGTGCAGCCCCAAAGCTGTGCGCCGCTGACCTTCTGTCTGCCACACCCACGCGCGCGTCGACTTCCCACGCGCGTCGTTCCCCGTACCCACGCGCATCGTTCCATGTGCCCACGCCTTCTGACTCTTCAGCGCCCATGCGCCTCGGCCCCTATCGCCTGCGCGCCTCGCCCGTACCCTGCAAAGAAGACAGAGAAACAAAGAAACAGAGGGGTATGGAGCAAATAATAGATTAATCAAAAGGGAGAGTGTATCTCTCGGCTATAAAGCCAAGGAAAATTAATGTAACAGGGGCTTTTTTTTCACCTGTTTCAATCAATAGAATAGAAGAAGAAAAACTTTCAATCAAAAGACAAACCCTTGTAATCGGAGACCCATACGAGCAGATAACAGAATCGAAGAAAAAAAACATTATTAAGGTTGATATTCTTCTTTTTCGAAAACTAAGCCTATAAAGCTTATTTTCTTCATTTTCTTCAAAAAGGGGTTTATATATATTGATATAACATCAAAAAAATGAAAAAAAAAGAAAGGAATACTTCCTGCGGATCCCACAGCGGCCGGAGACCTCCTGGCGGCGGCGCAAGCTAGGGTTGAAAACCCTAGCAGAGGAAAAGGGATTCCCCTTTTGTTTTTAAAGAAAAAGAAACTGCAGCACAAATGAAAAAGAAGGAAAAGGAGGGTTTTATAGTAGATTAAAACGGCGTCGTTCTGGGATTGGGAGCCCAGGCACCAAAACGACGCCGTTCAGGCCCCAACCCGCGCGCACAACCCGAACCAGGTCAGGGTCTGCGCGTTTTCCCTTGGACGGGATAATTGCGCCACAAGCCCTTCCGCGTTTCACCTTCGTTTAATCCAGTTCTTTTATTGTTTTTAAATTTGCCCAATACGTTTTACTTTGAATTCAATTTAGTCCCCTACGAAACACAGTGTTTTGGGAAAAGGGGGTATTCTCCGTCCACCCCCTTACTTTCGCGCGCATCACATTAGACCCCCTAATCCCTTTTCTTGTTTTAAATTTGCTCCTTTAACTTCATTTCCCTCTAAATTTAGTACCTTTATTATCATTTTCACCATTTTTACTAATTATTTACTACTATTATCATTATTATTATTATTGCTATATTTATATTATTATAATGTACATATTAGGTATCATTATTATTAGTATTTTCGTTATTATTGTTACTACTATTATGTTACTTTTATACATATATGTATATATTATCGTTTGCTTATCACTTGCCATTACTATTACCGACTTTTACTCTATTTTATTATTTTATGTTATATTAAATTGTCTATATTATTTATTATTTTTATATTAGTATACTAAAGGCATAAATATATATGTATTTCTTAATTATTGTTTATTACTTTTATTTAGCTCAAAATTGTTTTCCTTAATTTTTTTTTATACATTATGTCTTAAATTGCATATTATATCGTATTATGTTGTATATTATTTTCAGCTAAAATTTATTTATGTTATATAATATATTTCTATTTATATTGTTTTTTATATATGTAGTTTTATATACATTTATTTAAAATCACTATATATTATTTTATTTTATGCATTATCTACATTGTTTATATCATATAAATGTCTCTTTTCATTATTTAAACTTGCATGGAATATGTTTATATTTTTCCATTGTTTATTGTATTTGTCTATACCTCATCGAACATTAGTAATTGCCCTAGCATAGGAATTCTTATTCGTCGCGTCTCTCGTTATTATTTCTTCATTGCTTATATTAAATGTTAGCATATCATAATTGTTTTCAATATGTATGTTCGATAATGTGAATACAATGTTGTCACATGGATTTTTGTTAAAAATACACTTTTGCAAAACTAACACTTTATTTAAGGTTTTCAAAATAAAATAATATTCATCTCGGATTCGAGGATTTAAATTATCGTGTCCTAAAGTATTGGATGTGATTTTTTTTTATTCCTTCAGAATGAGAAAGTTTTGGTATTCAATTCAAAAAATTATGAGATGATCTTGGATTCGAGATTTAAATTATCGTGTTCTAAAGTATTGGATGCGATATTTTATTCCTTCGGAACGAGAAAATCTTGATGTTTAATTCGAGAAAACCACGAGACAATCTTGGATTCAAGGATTTAAATTGTCGTGTCCTAAAGTATTGGATGTGATATTTTATTCCTTCGGAACGAGAAAATCTTGATATCCAATTCGAAAAAATTCAAATATTTTTAAAGGGGTCATATTTTTAAAAAAATCTTTTCACAATTTTCAACTTTCGACATAAGGACAATAATTGATCAATTTGGTACCAATTTTGGGCGTGACGAGGGTGCTAACCCTTCCTCGCACGTAACCGACTCCCGAACCCGTTTTTTGGATTTTGTAGATCAAAAACACTGTTTTAATAAATCAAAACGTTTATTAAAACAAAGGTGATCCGATCACACCAAATACAGATCGGTGGCGACTCCTCGTTTTATTTTCAAAACCCAAGTCGATTCCCATTTCTCAAAACTCGAAAAAATGGTTTCGACAGGGGTAATTTGCATAATTTCTTGCTAAAGAAGAGGAAGAAAGGCCAAAAATTCTTCCTTCATATGAAAGGCTAATGATAAAAGGGAAGGAAAGAATGGCAATATATTTACATTGATTATAAAAATAAAAATAACAACACAAGTGCAATTATTTAATTATGAAAAAAAAATTAGAGTTAAAATTAAATAATTATTATAAATTAGATAATATATGAGATAAACTAAGAAATTATCTGATGTAAATATTATTTAATTAAAAGCACGGCATAACATTAAAACGATACAAATACATAAATGTGTCAAAATTTATATATGATTGGATTATTTACAAGTAAAAACTTATAAAATCAATAACAACTTAAATACATGAAAACAAAAGCGAAAACATGATATGAATATATAATTATTTTTCTTCAAGTTGACTCGCTATTAAAAATTATATATAAATATAGACACAACATAACACGAGCACACAGATAAATTGAGTCGTTTTGATATCCTATACGAAACAAAGTATAACACAAAATTAACAAAAAAAAAATGCATCAAAAACCAGATAAAACAGATTATTATGTAAAAATATATTTATAACATTTTGAACCTAAGAAAATAACACAAATATAAAACATGGTATGAAACTAACATGAATGCATGAACATGATAAAATCAATGCTATTACGAAAACTCCCAGTTTTTTTTTTTGTCATATATTTTCATGTAATTTTTTTATCAATATTCATAATTATAGTTAATGTATAATATGTTATAGAAACATTGGTATAATAATAAGATTTTTATATTAGATTTTAATAAATTTGTTTATTTGTATTTTTTTCATATAGTTTATATTTTTATTTTAAATTTTTTGTATTTTATGGTTTTTATTATATTTAGAGTTGGGCTAAATTATAAAAATAGTCATTTTTGTTTGCCTCGAATTACATTTGTCATTTATGTTTGAAATGTTACGTTTTAGTCGCTTACGTTATCGTTTTGTTACGATGTGGTCCCTCTACCGTTAAACTCTGTTACCCCCCTAACGACAGTCCTACATGGCAGTCCAAATGGGTTTTAAATGCCAACTTGAATGTCCAATTGTCAAATGAAAATAGGTTTTTAATTAAATAAATTTAATTTGGACTGCCGCATAGGACATCCAAGTTGGCATTTAAAACCCATTTGGACTGCCACGTAAGATAGCCATTAGGGAGATAATGGAGCTTAATGATAGAGTGACCACTTTGTAACAAAATTATAACATAAATAACTAAAACGTAACATTTCAATGACTAAAATATAATCTAAGACAAACAAAAGTGACTATTTTTGTAGTTTACCCTTAGAGTTGAGGTTGGTGTCTTTGTAGAAAGGAGGCAAAAGACGGCCCCCTCTTTTGAGGTACAAAGTGGACCTAACGTTCTGTTTTAGCAATTGACAAAAAGTTGGGTTTGGCCCTTTTTATTGACCACAATGTCTTATGAGTCAGATTTGAAATCCAAGATTTAATTTTTTTTTAATTCTAGTTTATTGAAAATCTTGTAAAATTCATAAATAAAATTTAAATAAAAAATTATGTTTTTATTGCAAGAATAATTCAAATCAAGTCAAATTTATTCAAACCGAAAATAATACATTACTAAAATCAACCGAAATTTGATTTTTATTATATATCTAAAAGGTCGTTAAGACCTTCCTTTGTTTGACACGTGGGCACACTGGCACTTTTTCTTTACATCATAAGAATAGTTAAATTTTAATTTTGGTCCCTCTTTTATGTCTAAAATTGAGATTTAATATTTATACATTAATTTCTAACATAATTTGGTCCCTATTTTTTTATAACGTTATTAACTAGATCAAATAGATAATATCATTAACTTTTCTATTAAAATGTTACATAGTTATATATATTTTGCTCTTCGGCTTACCTTACTTTTTTTCTTTATATGGTAAGACAATAGTTAAATTTTAGTTTTGGTCATTATATATCAACATCTTCAACGTTATTTTTATTATTTTTTATTATTGCGTGACTACCAAATGAATGATTTTTTTTTTTTTAATTTCAAAATGAGACATCAATGAATTTAATAGAATAATTTTAACAGTGTGTTATACCCCCACTCAGGCAAGATACATGGCACTTCTAAATGACACCAAGTGGATGCTTGAAGACAGTTCTCCACCCCCTATTCTTAGGCTCATCCTCAGTTGCCCAACTTCCCGATTTAGCCACCTGCCATGGGACCATATGCTAATAGAGGAAACATTCCCTTTCATTAGGCTACTTACTACGATGTTTAGGCCATCCGCTTTTCAATGTGAGTACTTCTCCAAATGTGAGTAATCCTTTAAAGACTATTGATACCCACCTGAGCATAATAACCTCGTACTCTCTTAAAAAGAATAACAAAATGAGTCCCACTACGTACATTACTTACGCGATAATAACGATCTTATCACGTCACTGCTATCAGACAAGAGGATCTCCTCTATAAATACCCTCTAGAACAAAGAAAAAGGATCTTCATCCCCATTGTTAACTTTGAGCTCTTACTCTTAGTATATTGTCTTCCTAGCCTTCTCAGTTGTCTTCCATTCTCCTCTTGTTTATCTTCAGCTCTTCGTCTGTTTAGGTGAATCAACCTCCTTTGCACCACCACATTCTTCTCTCTATCTCCTCATTATTAAGACATGTATCAACATGATGGTAACAATTAGAGCTAATATCCTAAATAAAAAAAATAAAAAAATTCTGAAAATAAAAATAAAAATGCGAAATTCCAAAAGCAAGTTTAACGTTTAAATTATTATTCTATAATTTTTCATAAATAAATATTCAACCCACCCTGAAACATGAATTTAAAACAACATTCTTATAAATAAAAGTAATATTTAAAAGTGGATGGAGAGAACTGGAAGAGATAATCCGATCAAATAGACAATGCTCCACTAGGTAATTAGGACAGAAGTGGAAAGTGTTGGGCATCATGTCAAAGTCAAACAAATGGAGACGAAGACATGCGACCAGATTTGATTTGATTTTGATGCAAACACTTTCAAACGACTCCACCCTTTGTCCTAAAAGTTCATATTTTGGGTTGAAGACATTGTACCCAAATCACCTCACTTATTAGTGCATACTATCACTCCCACTACCCTCTAAATTCTATAATATTTTCTTATTGAATTACTACACAAATTAATGGGATACTAATTTAATTAATAATATTTTTAAAGGATAAAAATATTTTATTTTTTATATTTTTATAAAAATCTATAAAATATTAATATAATGGAATTTAAACTTATACCACCATAATTTAATAACTTTAATTTTACATTCAATTAAAATTTTTTAAAATTTTTACATAATTTTTTTATAAATATATTTTTACATAATTTTTCACTTCCATACATAAATTAACAGGTTCAAGATATAACTCTTGAATTATGAATTCTAAAATACGAAACGGATCAAATTTCCTTTTTCTTTTGTTTTGAATGAGAAAAAGATTTTATTTCATACAAAATAAGAGAAGGTTTAGAACTGAACAATATAATAACCTAGAAAAGTTTTAGGTTAAAAATATACATAACTAATATCATTAAAAAAAATATAGGTGATGATCTCTCTCCTCGTTATAAGTTTTGATCATATATGTGCTCTTTTTGATATAATGCCTAAAACTACCTATAGCCCTTTTCCAACCCATAAATAAGAAGATTATGCGCTTCAGTGCACTCGAACCAATGTCCTCCTACATTGGTAATAATATCCATACCAATCGAGCTAAGACTCAATCAACGATTTATACTTATTTTTAACACCGCCTTTATAATTCCCCGGACATTTTTTTTTCAATTAAAAAATATCTAACCAAAGTCCTTTTTTTATTATTTTCATTATATCATATGAAAAGTATATAATTTTGAATTTTCTAATATTTTAGTAAATACATAGAATTTATGAATCAATAATAATTTTTATAATTAAATACTTTTTATGAATAACACAAACATGAATAATATTCCTTTAGAAAAAAATATTATAATAAAATAAATACAAATATAACTTATGAATTTTTTAAAATAAAAATTTTAATTATTCATTAATAAATTATTATTTAACATAACTACAATTTTATAATATATTATAATTTAATGTAAAAATATATTTATTATTTATTTTTAATATAAACATAGATATAGTATTTTTAAATTATATTTAATAAATTTAATAATTATTTTAAAAGAATTTAATTATTACTACTATTTTCAGTCTCATCACTCTCAAATTGGATTGGAACAAAATGCACACACCATTAAATTTAATTTAAAATCAAAGGAGGAATTATTAATTGATTGATCAGTTGACGATATGCTATGATTTTCCCTTCTTACTTCCTCCATTTTGTCCACAATAATTGGGAAAGGATTTGAGACCCAAATTAATGACGATGCTAATGTGCCAACAATTCAACGGTAATCCAATAATATTTAAAAACTAATAATGCAAAATATCCTTCTCTCTTTGTAATTTTAGAAAACCATTATTTTAATATTATTTAATTTAGATTTTTATTTTCTATCGATTTGAAATAAATTTATCTATTTTCGATTATAAATCGTGAGATAGTTATCTGAATTTCAATTCAGTAGATTGGATTAACTAACTGGATCGGTTTTTACAACATTGAAAAACTCGTTTTATGCTGTTATTATTAGGCCTAAATTGATATCATCATTTGTTGTTGCTATTAAAGTAATGACGTGGTTTTTCTTTTAACAGTTTCAAGTAATATTCGATTAATGTGTAAATTCATTATTAGTTAAGTATAATTGGTTAGATTTTCATGTGACTTTAACAATGTGTTTGAATAACAATATAGAAAAATTGGCATCATCACTTTGTGTTACTAACATTGTTATCAATTTGAACTCACCAATAATATTATAAAAATAAATAATTTAAATTATACTAAATTAAAATTAACATGATAAAAAGAGTAAAACCATAATCAAATATATATACATCCATACAACAAGCTTCGCTTAAAAAAAAAGAAAAATCTATACTATTCCAATTAATGTTTCGAATTGAGGTAGTGTTACGAATTAATTAAATATAAGTTTAATTAAAATTTTAAAATAATTTTTAAAGAATATATATTATTATTATAATAATTTTATCTTTTTCATATTTTTATATAAAAAAATAGATAAACAACTAAAAAATACTACTTAAATATATTGAACTTGAAAATGGTGAAAATTTGTGCTTTTTTAATTTCATAAATATATTTTTACATAAATATTTTACTTTCATAAAATTTAAATTAAATATTATTAGAAGCTTAAATATTAATTTTCGTGGAGTACCAATTATGAGACCATTCCTTTTTTGTTTGAAAGAAATCGCTTCAATATATTGGTTGGTAATGAGGGGATTATTATTTATGCTTCAATTTTAAGTTTATAATTTTCAAAAGGTAATTAGAATAATATTTTAATCACTTAATTGAAAAAAAATACATACCTAATTGCAATTGCGAAATTGAAATGGAATTTTTTTCATATCGCACCCTTTTAAAAATTTAAATTAGTAAAGATAAAATTACACTTCTGCCTCATAAAAATATAAAAATTTAATTTAAACCTTTAAAAATTATAAAGATATAGTCTATTAAAATTATGAAATTACATATTTTCTATAGTAAAAATTAAAATTTAATTTCAGCCCAAATTTTTTTTAGTTTTGCCATTGGGCAATGAGAGTGACAAGTCTTGTTAGTATTCATGCACCCTCACTATCTTTCAAATGTTTTTATTTATTTATTTTTCTTACTATGGAGAGCTCAACCACTCAAATATAAAATTTATGTTTGAATTTAAAATGAATATTTATCGAATATTTTTTGAGCGTTAACAATTGCATTTGAATTTATACATAATAAAAGAAAGATTACAGTAAAAACTAAAATCTTGTAAATCGAATAATGAAAAGATAGATCTAATTGAACACATTGAAACTTCAAATTATTTGAATTATTTTTATGTAGAATATTAGTCTTATATTTTAGCTACTCTATATTTATATTTACTTTTACAAAAATGTTGTGAAATTGAGATATAATGTATAATTAACCCTAACAATTCTATCTTAACTTTAAATTCTTATTATAATTGTAATTAGTATACTATTGTTACATATGCCTTGTTAAGGTGATCTTCGCTGGGAAGATGTATGGTACTGAACTTCATTGTATCACCACCTTCGTGATCAAACTTAATTTGCCTGTGTCCTCATTAACTAAAGGAATTGTTCCACTATATTGTCAAGGGTATGTAAGCTACCCTTGACAACCTAACTACTCAGACAAAACATCTAATACTTATCACACACACACACACACATATATATATATTATAACTTGATAACATTATATCATCTTGTCAACTTAACCATGAATAAATTAGTCAAAACATGTCATGCGACATAAGGTTAAGTCATTTATACACCTTCTACTCTTTAGAAGGATATTGATCTATGACTGGCATTGATTCCTTATCCTCTCTCATCCACTTTCCTAAACCTTCTCTCATTTTTGTTCCTCATTGTTCTCTAATCAACTGCAACGTTATTACCTTAAGACTTTGCTTGGTAGAGTAGAAAAAAATTGAAAAGATGAAAAACTGAAGAGGTAGACAAATAGAAAGATGAAATATGTATATATATATTTTCTTTTAAAGACGTGCTTAGTGGAAAATATGAAAAAATTGAAAGAAAAGAAAATTTTCTTCATTGCTTGGTAGAGTTGAAAAATGAAAGAAAAAAATATATATTTAAAAATGTATAATTTTGAACTAACATATACATTAATCTCATTTTTCTTTTCTTTCGTCATTCTAATTTGGAAGGATTAATTTTTATGCATTAGGATAAAAAATGAATCTCTCTTCAATTTTCTTTTCTCTTACTTTTCTTCTGTAACGACCCAAAAATTTACGGGTACTGGAAAAGTACATTTGGCTCAACGTTTGCTACGAAATTAAAATAATTAAAAGTCATTAATACAACACAATTTAACAGTGACTATTTCAATTTATACATAACTCAATTCAATATCCTACTCCAATTCATGTTCAAAATCATCCAATATCATTCATATTGCTAATTCATTTATTTATTTAGTCCTTTAACTTTTCTTTAATCTATAATTAAGCTTTCACACTTAATTCGATTTAATTCTTATACCTAATTAACCTTAATTCAAGCTAATTCTCCTAACCAGAACCTAATTAACCACACAACTAATTTTGTAAATATTTTTAATAAATATTTAAGGATCCGTTTCACAAAAAAAGTGACCTGAAAATAAACTTTTCCAATACCCGTAATTTTTAAGTCGTTACATCTTCCCTGCCAAACACACTTAAAATCTATTTTCTTTCTATTTTTCCATTTTCTCCTTCCATCCCTTTACTTTTCCACCCAACCAAACATACCTTAAGGCTTTTGGTCCCTCAACAAACTATCCATTGATGAATTATGCAAGGGTAGGCATTTTTTATTTTTTATTTTTAATTGATGAATTAAAAAAACTCAAACAAATCATTAAACCATAACATATTAAAAAAAAGTATTATATAAAATTTAATATCCAAATATTTATGTTCATGTATTTAATATAAATAATTTATTATTAATGAGATTTTGGCATTGTTGATTAAATTGGAGGCATCAAATGTTTGAGCATCCAAATTTGAATATTACCATGTGAGATTGCGATGTATGGGTATCCAATCCCATCATGTGCGTATGCTATGTATGGATTATTTAAATTTTTTTCGATTCTTCATTCATTATATTTTGTAGTAGTTTAATTCTAATGTTGTAATTGCTCAAACATGTATTTATAATGTATTCTTTTTTATAATAACGGTTTAAAAAATATAAAGATCTTTTTTAATTTATTCTCCGTTGTACTTGCTCAAACATATATTTAATTATATATATATATGAATGTATCCTATTTGTAATAATAATACGAACTCCCCATTTAATTTTAATATGGGCATAATTATATCTTATCTTATGTTATATTTAATTTATATCGTGGTGACCAATATCATCTATCAATATCCCTCTATACTATATATAATATGTTTAACTTCTTATATTTTTGTCTTTTTATATTTGTTATAAAATATATAAAAATCAATTTAAATTAACACATAAAGCAATTTCAACATAAGTTATCATAATTTTCAAACTTTTCATTTTACCAATTCAACTGCATTCTCATTCATTTTTTATATGAAATATTCATAAATATATTTATTATATAATTTCACCCCACGTCATGTATGATATAAATTAAATATTTTTAATGAGATATAAATTAATTATTATTCTTTAAAAACTTAACTGAATTAAATATATATTTTTTCAGTTGCAAAAAGAAGTTGAACTATAACGCTCAACTGATAACAATAAGTTGGTTACTCAATGCTTATCCCTTAATATTAGTCTTGCACCATCAAACACCTTATCGCTTTGTTTATAGCATCAACAACTATGTTCACTATTCGTGGTATATATCTAATCTCCACTTATCAATCCTTAATCATCCATTGTGAACCTCCAATTTTAATCTCAACGAGCCCATCACTTTGACTCCAAGTATTAGGTCTACTACTATTTTACTATCACTTTCAATAGTAGCCAATACACCCCCTTCTCTCAAACCATTTTCAGCCCATCAACAATTGTTCGAAATTCTGCCTCTAGAATCGAGCTAACGCCTATATTGCGACCATACCTAATAGCTTTAATGGCATCTTAATATTTAAAATATATATTTAATATTATAATATTTAAAATTTTAATATTACCATTTCATTCAAAATTTTAATAAATATTTGGGCAGTAATCTAATTTTATTAAATTCTCATAAAAAATGGGAAATATAAAGGAAGGTCAAAGATACGCATAGGAGGCAAACAAAGAAAGAGAACTTCAATAAATTTTATAATTTTAATAAATAAAAAATAAATTACGTCAACTGAATTAAAAAATAATTAAGTTTTCATTAAAAAACTAGTTCAAAGTTCAAACTCTACTGTACGTGTATCTGTTTTTCAACCAAAAGATCCCTTTCTCCACCCCAAGCTCTCTCAACTCGTATTTCTTACAAATTTTAAACTCAACCACCACCACCGCCGAACTATCCTCCGTCAATTTCTACCGAAACGGTGGTGCAAAAGCTGATAGTGGAGATGGACCAAATACCTCCTCGTGGAGTTCACCACCGACGAGCTCACTCCGACACAACTTTCCGTTTCGATGATCTTCTCCTCTTCGACCCTTCCGACCTCGATCTTTCCTCCCTTGACCTCCCGGCTTCCTCCTCCAATCCCACTCCTCCACCTGTCGTCCCCGTCCCGATCTATTCCTCTGACGATTCTTCCTCCAACGGGCATCATCCTCGCTCCTCCCACAGTAAACCTAGGCAAATCTCTTCCCACCTCCGTAGTCTCTCTGTTGACTCGGATTTTTTCGACGGACTCGGCTTGACTGGACCGGCTATTTCAGGAGGAGCTGGGGATGAGAAATTTGGCGGGAAAGGAGTGGCGGGAGAGAAGAGGGTTCACCACAGGAATAGTAACTCGATGGATGGTACGGCATCGTTTGAGGTTGAGTCTTTGATGACCGTTGACGGTGTTAAGAAGGCTATTGCTCCTGATAGACTCGCCGAGCTTGCTCTTATTGATCCCAAGAGAGCTAAAAGGTAGGGTTTTTTTTTCCTGATAGTTGATCCTTTTTGCTACTGCTTTTTTTTTTATCCTTTTTATTTTAAAATCAAATTAATGGAAAATTTTTTACAACTTATTTTAATTAATTATGTTTCCTGTGAGACAAGTTTTGTTTTTCTTTAGTTTTGATTTGATCTTCCATCGATGCGCAAATTCGACTTGAAAAAATATCTTTGATCTGATGGAGTTTTTATTTTTTTATATATTTAATGTATTTTTTAATGAGCGAGCACAAATAATAAATATGAGAATTGAGCTTCTTTTACTTACAAATAAACATCTTAATTGAGGCTAAAATGAAATTCAATCGAGTTCAAGCTTCGAATTTCTAGTTTGAGCTCAAGCATGTTTAAGCTCTTTTTGCTTGTATTCTAGTAGTAATTACTTTCTTTTATTAATAATTAAAAAAATAAAAGGAAAGAATGAAAGATGGTGCCTGTCAATCTGTCATGATGAACACTTTTCTAGTGACTATTCGCTTTATCAAACAGCCTCTCTGCTGGGAAGGCTGTTTGAATTAAGAACTTGTCTGGGAGCCTTGTGCACTAGCTTCAACCTTTATAAAAGAAGTAGGGTGACACTCAAATCCTTTGAAGTTCTCCGATACATTAGAAGGGTCTAATAGTGGTACTCTCAGTAAGTGCGGAATACCTATATGTTTGGACAATAAGGAGTCAGAATTGGAGCAGCATAGACGTTGTCTTATGTATGTAAGTTGGTGGAATTAATTTTCATAGCAAATGAAGTTTGTTTGTGTTCTTTAGGATTCTGGCTAACAGGCAATCTGCAGCGCGTTCGAAGGAGAGGAAGATTCGATACACCAGTGAGCTGGAGAGGAAAGTTCAGACTCTTCAAACAGAAGCTACCAATCTCTCCGCGCAGGTCACAATATTACAGGTAAATATATTTTATCCTTATGCCTCTCTGATTTAGGTTCAGAGTTTACATCTTGAAAATGTGATCCTGTTTTTAATCCTTTCCAGGTTCGTGTATTCAAATGATATTTTTTTTTCATTGCTATGATTATAATTGCGAGTGGAATCTCATATGTATGAAACAGATGCCTGCAAGTATACTTATGGGTTGAATCATGTGTTATAATCGGAATAAATGTTAGAGACTTAAAACATTTCATTTGGGACGTTATTTAATTTACTACTTGACTATAAGAGGAAATCTTTTCTGAGATTGCTTTCACCTTTGAAAATACTTCTTTGTTGTATAGATGCATAGAATTCTCTTAGTTGGAAGAAGGGTTTAGACCCGTATTACTATAATTAAGGTTGCCTATTGCTTCAACTCTTTATTTTTCTTATAGTATTTGTGTCTGACACTCATGTTGGATACATAAGCAAGAAGTTATGACTTTCAAGGATCCTTCAAAATACTTGAAAAAAACTAAGAAAAATCTTACCATATCTATAGAGAACATATGTTGCTAGTATCTTTAGTCACTTTGCACCTTCTTGAGAGAAGTTCCATTACAAATTGTTTTTCCTAGACACTTAACCTTGTAAACTATCATTGGTCAATCCTTGAATAAGAAAACTATATGCAGTTGAAATAGCCTATGTCGCTCAGATTCTTTATTTTAAATGTCTGACATCCCTATCCAACAAGTATAGGGACAAGGGTATAAGATTTAAGTATATGAAAAAACTTTCAAAATACCAAAGCATATATGAAAAAACTTTCAAAATACCAAGCATACTTGTGTTAGGCACGTACCAGGATCCTACACTCCCCCCTTGAGTCTGAGTAGCACTGAAATAACTGTGTACCTTTAACATAGGAAATATCAGTTAAAGCATGATTTATCTGATATGGTTATCATCGGGACTGCTTAGTTATCATGCACAATATGATATTATTTAGCATTTTATAGAGTCCAATTGACTTATTTCTGCTGAAGTTGCAAACCTGGAAAACCTGTTTTGCATCTTTGAGGGCTCTAATATTTGATAACTGTACCCAGAGTGAAGGGAACAGATTCTAATATATTTGTCCTTCAATGCAGAGAGACACTACTGGGTTGACTACTGAGAATAAGGAACTCAAACTACGGTTACAGGCCATGGAGCAACAAGCGCAGCTTAGAGATGGTAATATGCGTACTTTTTCCTTATGTTTGCACTATATACTGCAATTATACCGGTGGTGGCCGGGAGCATTATGAATGAAGTGACTGCATTGTTTTGGTCATTCATCAGCTATGATGCAATTGACAAAACCATCAAAGTTCTTCCATTTCATAGTTAAGTGATTTCATCATGTAAAAGAGTAAGGCACAGTTGAAATTGTACATTCATGAGTGCACTTAAAGGACTTTGTTAATATGACATGGGAAAGGATGTCATATTTTTGCTTCCATAGTCCATAAAATTTTTGTATTGTCCTACAATAAGTCATCAAATGGGTATATATAGCAGTATTGTCAAGGGCACAAGGCGCACTCTGGACGTCAAAACGTTTATATTTTTTCTAAGGACAAGGTGCAACTAAAAAAAGGCTAGCCTGAGTAGAGTAAAGTGCATATGTGTATGTGTAAGTTAATAATAATAATAAACTAGTGTGGTATAGTTTATCTACAAAACATGTAAAATTTTATTAGTCAATATTTATGGTTTTCTTATAGGCTATTTCTATAGTAGAATACTCAATATTGAGAAGTATAGATATTGATACTATCCCTTTGTTACTGGTAGACTTATATCCAATGAAAAGGCGAAAATAAAAAAAAATTAGAGTGAACTTTAACCAGACGGGCTTTTTCCAGGTTGATTAAACAGGCACGTCTGGACACAACACTGACATTTAGTTACCAAATTAGGCTTTGAAGATATATTAAAATTAACATTTATATTTCTATGGGTTGAAGCTTTAAATGAAGCGTTGAGGGAAGAGGTGCAGCGGCTTAAGATACAAGCCGGTCAAATGTCAGCTATGAATGGAAACCACTTCAATGGCGGACTACCTCATTTTTTCTCCCACCAACCGTCCCCACATCACTTTGGTGGTCAGCAAACCCCGCAACAGCAGCAGCACCAGCAGATGCCTGAGTCATCCACCAATAACGGACATCCGCAACCGCAGTTTATGGATTTTAACCAGGGAGCCTAGTTTGAGGCTGGAAAAGGATCCTTGGAAAACATAAGAAAATGCATTCAACATAATATCTTGTACATGGTAATATATGTATACATAAATATATATGTATTGCAGGTTAGGGTTGTGAAAGAGTGTTGGTGGGATCAGAAGCTTAACATATGGCTTTATTATCTCCGTAATTAGGCTAAGATGAATGGAAATGTGTTGCTTTGGAGAGATTAGGTCCCTAATTCTATTGCATAATTGAGGGCTAAGATGTTGATTTTCAGTACCAATGTACCATGAAAATTCATATTCAGCAGCCTCATTTATACATTACAACTAGACTATCGATGCTTGTTTAACTCGGATTCTGAAATAGAGAACATCTCTTGGTGTAGTTTCAGCGTACTTCCAGAACTCGACAGTTCATGGGTAGCGTTTCAAAATTCTTTTCTATTTTGTATATCAATATACAAGTATTTTTATAATTATCAATTTTAATGAAACGAGCTTTATTGATCAAACAGTAATTTGGGTCAGAGTAGATCAGTTAGGGCGTTAGGTCTTAATAATAGAAAAGAAGACTACATAAAGTTTCTACATCAAAACATATGGAAGCATTTGCACTGATGACAGTAGCAGCACTGAGTTAGAATGTACCAAATGAGAGTTTAACAAAACAAAATGATGTTTGGTTAAGATGGTAGTAAAGGGAACATGCTAAGGTTGCTAAATTTGGACCATAACTCAGTTCGTGATCCAAAATCCAAGTACCAACTCACATGCAAAGTAACTGGCAATAAGATGCAAGTTCATGAGCTCAAACCCTCCACTTTCTTCTCACCTACCATTTCCTTATGCTCAAAAGGAAATATTTGAATTAAATCAAACTTACGTTGATCCAACCTTTCATTTTCTTGAAGTACTTATGTCTGACACATAAATAACAACATAGGTATGGGGGATATCTAAGGACCCTCTAAATATATGAAAATTTAAAGTAATCGAACATACTCATATCGGGCACGTAGCATCAAATGGGGGTGCTTATATTCATATCATGTGGTAGTACTTCAAAAGGCTCAATGTGGTAGTACTTCAAAAGGCTCAATCTTCTTTTGCATGAAGTTCATGATATGATCAATGCTGATTAAATCATATTCAAGCTCTACCAAGCTATCCGAGATTAGCATCTAAATTATAAGACAATGATGGCTACCTATCAGGCTATCACAAATAAACAACACTATCATGTTTTTCTAGACAACAAATACTCCTGAGAAAATAATCCTCCAGAAGCACTCCTACAAGATCATTCATGAATCATGCTCTCCCCACCCACAAGTGTTTCTAAAGAAATTCTGTTACTGCATCTTGAAGCATGGCAATGTATATTCGCGAAAGTTAAACAAAAATATGCTTAGTTGAATTGTAGTACCACGAGCATGCCAAGCACGCTAGAATTTTGGACCATGCCCTAACTTCCTGAGCTAAATACAAGCTCATTTGCAAATAATGAAGTAACTAGCAATAGGGATGTTAGCACATGTGCTTAATCCCGATCCTTTTATGTCTTCATCTCATCTGTTTCCACCTACTATTTCTTATGCTCTGAAGGAAATATTTAAGATCCACAACAAACAAGTGTGCATAATTTCAAATCATTTTGATAATCAGTTAGGTATTACTTTATAATCTGTGTTCTATCGATTCATATTCCTAAAAAAACAAGGGTAAGTCTACTTATGCATGAAGTTCTTGATACCAATGATATATTCATGCTCTCCCAAGCTGTCTGTGATTAGCATCTAAATTAGAAGGCAACGATGGCTGCCTATCATATATAAACAATACTTATGATTTACTAGACAACAAATATTCATGAGATAAAGACTCTTGAAGAATTAACGGAACCATTAATACTCCCCCTGCCCACAACAGATGTTTTAAAGGCAATCTTTAAGTGCATCTTGAAGGACGAAGTCTTAGATAATAGTATTATCTGCTTTGTACTGTTAATGCCAACACTTCTCTATTCAGCCATGCATTTTGGCTTGAGGATAGGCCTTTTGTTTGCTTTAACTTATACACTATGAATTCTTTCTAATACAGGAAATGACCAAAACCAAAACAAATGAGATAAAGTACTAGTAACAATAAGGCCAAATCATATGAACAGATATCTTTTTCCTCTTTCTTGCATTTGAATTTGCATGTATGCTTGAATTAGTAGCCAAAAGAGTGATCTTTCTCGTGTTAGGACTAATATATTTATCTTAAGCTCCAATTCATGCTTAAACATGCCATTTATATTTTGGATTCATTTGAATCTTCACTCTCATATACAATTATGATTTGGGCCAAAATAAATCAACATAAACCCTGGAAAATAGAGAAGGAAAGAAGGAATACAGAAAGAAGAGAGAAAGAGGAGAGAGTAGTAAAAAACTCTAAAATATTTCCTTTCAACCACTAGTTTGACTAAGGTCAACTATTTTAATTCTCATTTTCCACAGCTACCCCCTCCCGGATCCTGAAACTAATACAAGAGCAATCTCTCAACCAAAAGAATATATTTAAGCACCATTCCAAAATCCAATTAATTTGGATCTCTACGAGCTGGTGCTTCTATTTTATGTCCTTGAAGAAACTACAACATCAATAGGAACTATGACTTCATACTTTTAATTCTGAATTACCATAAATCACAAAACATTCCAATGAACGGGCCATAATGTTATTCTTAGTAACTGCACTAACTAGAGTATAGATTAGCAAATGACAAGAAAATGAGATTAGCATTGACAATGCTTCATATAGTGATCTCCTAACACTAGCTTCTTCCATTAATTTCAGAGAAAAAACACATTGTAGTTGCAAATAAACACAAAAATCATCCAATATTTGAACACAATGCCTCAATCAAGCATAAAAAACAGTAATAGAAGAAATGTAACATACTTGGGTTCTTTTCCATTATAATTAACGAGTTACATTGCCTGAGAACAAATTGAACGCAAATCTCACTTTTTCATTCTTGAGTCCTGAGTGTTGACAAACAGGTTACAGTGCTTTTTGCACTACCCTGAATCATCCATTTCACTAAAAGAACATAAACGAAAAACAAGAATGATTCAAAGTAGTAAACAATGCAAGAACATACCGAGCATTGATTTAAGGAACCTCAGACGTTCCCCAGAAAAGCTCGTCGCCATTTGCAGGCACCCCATCAATCCACCGTCATTCAAAGTGATTCAAAGGAAATACAGAAATAATTCAAAGTAGTAAATAATGGAAGGACACACATAGCGAAGATTTTAAGGAATTGCAGTAAGCCGAGCTTCAAACGTAAATCCCCGGAAAAGCTCGTCCCCATTTCCGGGAACCCCATCAATCCACCGCCATTTGCAGCAATCCCAAAGAGCCAACCTCCCAACTTTCTTCCCAGAAAAGCAAACTCTATTCCCTCCTCCGAAGACCTTAAATTTACTATCCTGAAACCAGCGGTGCATGGCCTCAGGCATCCTAGTCGCCTCTTCCCACTCCATTGTTTCCAAATCCAATCTCAATATCAAAATCGTCGAACAAGATTGATTAAAGGAATAATTGGATTTTAAGCCTCCAATCATCAAGATCTTGTTCCCATCACCGGGTATTAAACGCGGTCGTTTCATGATATCGAAAATGTCCCCCCATTCGTGCCTTTCTAAACATTCCCAGTTATTGTTCATGACATTTAAATTTAAATTTAACAAATTTTTGACAGCGCAAGAGAATAATTTCCACTTACTTCTCCACGGCGATCCGACGTCGCATAGGGCGAAAACGGAGTGGGAAATCACGATGGGACTTCGGGGTTTCGAAGGCAAATTCGAAGAGAATTTGAGCCATTGCTGGGTTTTTTGAGAAAAGGAGAAATAGAGAGCAGCGAGTTCTGTTAAGACCATGACTCGGTTCCTTGAGTCAACTAGCACAGAGCCATGGCGGGACCAGGCCGAGCCAAGTTGAGGGAGGACTCTGTATTGACGAGTCAAGGGGTTACAGACGATGAGTGACTTGTTGGAGTCGGGTGAGTCGGCCCAGAGGTAAACGAGGCCGAGTGAAGAGGCGACAGGGTGAGGAGATCGGAAGGGAAGGAAATCGAGACTGAATCGAAGCCATTGGTTCTGATCGGGATCGTACACGTGGATGCAGGAGTGGAGGGAGGCGTGGCGGCTGTGGTGATGGTGGTGGAGGTGAGGGGGGCGGAGAGCGAGGAGGTGGAGATGGGATCGGGCGGATATGAGTTGAATGAAAGAGGAAGAGGTCAAGGTTCGGTTAAAGAGCTTGCAAACGGAGCGGCAAATCATGATCTGACGAAGGGAGAGTGAAGAGAAGATCTGATGAAGAGTGTCTTCGGGAAGACGGTTGATCGGCGAATCCTCCATTTTCGTCGATGGAGAACGCGATGCGAAACAGGGGATGATGATCACTTCACGGGGGTTTTAATTAATTAAATAAACTAAATAAAAGAAATGGAGAACTTGAGGGTTGCGTAAAGAGACTGTGGTTTCTTTTCCAAAGGTGGCTAAGGAGTCTACGCTCCGTCGCCCCTACATCCCATCCCCAATTTTTCATTTTTCATTATATCTTGTCTAATTCACGATAAATTATTTTATCTATCTTATCCACTACATCATTTATAATCCTGTCTAATTAAATTTTTTTTATTAAATTTATATTATATGTATATTTTTTATTAAATTAATCATTAATCATTTCCCTTAATCACATTAGCCTTAGATAATGTGAAAGACACATTAGAGTGAAAAATTAACTCCAACCCATCTCGTGAAATAACTGATTTAACAAAATTAAAGGCTTCTAATCTAGAAAATATGTGAATTTGGCATGGGATTTTATACTTATTATTGGCAGTACTAGAATTAGGCACGATACCTTCGACGACAATCAAGTGAGAGTCAATCAAAGGCAATAGTACGGCAGCTATAGAACACTCGATATGACCTACTTGAAGGGTTCTAGTGTTGAGAACTTTAAGGGCGTTGCCGTCGTAAGGGTTGAGAGGTTCTCGCACAAGGCCCACCATTTCTCGACCACTGATTTTGCCTTTGTAATAAGGGAGAGGGAAAGAGACAAAGGGAGAGGGTTAGCAAATGGATGGTAAGAGGGAAAGAATCAGGGTAGGAGGGATGGTAGGGAAGAGGGGAAAAGGGAGAGAGAATTAGAGTAGGGCAAGGGATGGTGGGGGAGAAGGAGAGGGATGGGAGAGCAGTAATAGCGGGATGAAAAATGGAAACTCCGTTAAGTCTATAAGGAAAAGTAGTAGCTCTGTTAAGTTTGTAATGAAAAATAGTAGTTCTGTTAAGTCTGTAATGGAAAATGGTTAGTAACGACTGTTTTGTTATTTTTTAAAAGTTGAGTGACTGAATTGAAACCTGAGTGACTATTTTGTCAACTACCCCAAAGTTGAGTGACTCTTGATTTAATTTACCAAAAAAAATCACAATCAACGTAAATATCAATCTTCATCTTTCAAGTAGTCTGTCAAAATCAATGTTTTTAACGAGCATGAATTTATTGAAGATGTCCATGAAATATCGAATCTAAATTTGCGTTCTTTTGAATACAATGGTGATCTTTATGTTGGCTTGCAATTTCTATTGGAAAAGACCGTACTTACAGTAATCAAAGACTACAACCACAAAAAGTTGGTAGATTGCATAATGATCCCTTTATTGTTCATTTTTATATTATGTTAGAAAATCTAGTGCAAGAAAGAAAATTTATGGTGTAAGAAAGAAAAATCGATTCATTGTCCTTAGAGACTTTATTTCTGCCGCCAACATACAATAAATCTTAAAACCAAATATAAAATAGCGAAAATAGCATTATTGGGTTTTATATAGGCACATTCTGTTTGTCACTTTCGTACGTACCTTATGATAAAATTTATGTTTTTCTATAACATTATGACTTTCCAGAAAAACAATGTTTATTCATTATAAATTTTTTTAAATTGTGTTTATTCAAACAAATCTATTCAGTTACAAATAAAAAATAATTATTATTATTATTTCAAAAAATAAAATAATAATTAAATATAAAGTTATTTGCAACATTAATACAAACTCAAGTCATCTATAGGGGGTGTTTGGTAAATAAAATTTTGAGCTTTTTTCAATTGATTTGGGCATAAAGAGAGGATTGAGTAGTCAAACTATCTAATTGTAGTGTTTGATGAATGAAGGTTTGTAAGAATTTGTTGAGCTAAAACCTCAAAAACAAAAAACTCTGAGATGAGCAACTTTTTTTAACAATTGATTGGGAATGAGATATGTGGAATGACATGACCATGCTTGCTAAAAAATTACTCTCTTTGCCACATGCTCTCAAATCTAATAGGGGGTGCGAAGATATTATTAACTTCTATTCTTCTATTTTCACTTTCACCTCCAAAGTCCAAAGTAAATCTCCAAAAAAAAAAACACAAAAACAAAAAACTCCACTGTGAATCTACAAAAATCAACATTACTGTGAGAAATTTTCAATCAAGTCCATTTATCCTTGAATATTTATGTACTCTTAACTCATTTTCAATTTCTTTGTGTAAATTGATATTTTATGCAACTTTATATTAATTGAAATATGCTACTTGACAGATTTATTCAGAGTGTAACACAGTTATCACTAATTTACATACTAAGAACATGACATAATTACCACTAAAAATGTAGATTACAATTATATTGATACATTATTAATATTTATCAATTTTCACAAAGTTAATATTTGCAAATAAGGAACTTAAGAAATTTGTTTATTTAAGATTTCAAAAATATTCACGAATTAATTTCCATAATGGATGTTTTAATTTCTTAGTAATAGTGTTTTATTTCAATAATTTCATCCAATAAAGACTAAAGTATTGTAAACAAATAAATACTTAATAATAAAATGTATCTATCCTTATTTATCATTTTACACGTACCAGTTTTCAGCTATCAACTAAGTTTTATTAAACATTTTTAAATAAATAATTAATAAAATCAGTTGGTCAAATCAATTAATAGAACCAATTAATTAAACTAGTCACTGCAATCATCAGTCAGTTACCAGTCAATTGTCGAAAAGTACCATCCACATCTTTTGATTAGGACCTAACTCATAATATAATACCAAATAAAAATATATTTAGATGTCATTAAAAAATTTGTTAGCTCACTAATAATGTCCATTTCAACTCTTCTCAATCACGTTTTTGCTCCTTTCTCTTTCAAACCCTTCACTCCTACCGGTTCTTTCATCAAATATTTTTTATTCTTTCATTGGATTCTTTTATATTCGTATTGGGTACTATCATTATTTACTCTAATTAGATGAGAAGTTTGTTTTAACATTTTTAATTGGATTTTCATCATTTTATTGACAAAAGATATTTTCTTTGATTTTTGTTTGTTATTCGATTCTTTCAAGTTTGAAAATATTTTGTTCAAATTTTCGGTTCTTTCAGTCCCAACATGCAGAACTGGCTGCTAAGATGGTTGAAATGGGGTTGATTAAAATAGTCATGCATTTGTTGTATAAGCCAGGCTATAGTACTATTAACCTAACATAGTTGATAATGGCATTTCTTCCTTGCTTCAGATTGGAGATGAAAAGATGTAAAGACTTTATATAGTGAAGCGTGTAAGATAATTCCGTAGATCCAGTGATGACCCTTTTAATACACAGTTTGATTCATCTAGTCTATTGGGGAAAAAGAAAAGGTTTTGTGTTACTATTAACAACTGTTGCTTCGAAGCAGAGAATCAACTACAGATTTTGCTGTTAATATTAACAGCTCTGCTTCTCCCAATTGCTGGAAACAAGATATATAGTGAACAATACACAAAAGAATGCTACTTGCACTCTGCATTGACCGTGAAACTGTTAGGATCCCAAGATTTGTGTTCAAGAATTGGAGGATTGCTTTACAGGAAAAGGGTTATGGCCTGTCAATGGACCGAGAATTTTACAATGTGGAGTATGAAGATCCAAAAGTAATGGAAGCCAAAGAGCAAATCAATTCCTCGTTTGTTCATGGCAGCGAGACTGAAGAACCATCAACAACTACATCAAAATAGCAATTCACCTGAATGTAAATTGGTTTCTTCATTATCTTTATAAGCTTTGGAAAGAGGTCCCTTGTTTTTAGCTTAAATGATGTCGTATGTCAAAGCTTCAATTTAGGAGTGAGTAGTTTGAAAGAGAAAGGAGCACAAGTTAGATGGAGAAGATTTCAAATTAAAACTAATAGTGAGTTAGTAAAGTTTTTAATGACATGAATATATCCCTATTTGTCAATATACTATTGATTGAGGATCATAACTGATATGATAGTAATAACCTACCTAATAATTCTCGACAAACATTGTAAAATATGATTTCAAGTATAGAAGGTTATTTTTCATTTATACAATGACAAATGATAATGGCAAAATCAGCGTTAACACTTCAACGAAATCAATAAACGGGTAAACCTAGGATTGTTCGTTAAAGAGCTTTTAGTCAAGGATTGACTTATTTGTTAAATCAGATGGGTCGGGTCCATAACCATTAAAATAAACAAAGAAAATAAATTAATGAAAGAGCTTTAAGTATTCTTAGAAAAGTATCTAGAATGACAATGCACATAATCAACTCCAAAGAACGAAGCAGAAAACAATTATCATTAATAAAATAACACAACGTTATCCATCCAAATCCATTAGCTAACACACAACAGTTTTCGGTGAAAATCCGAGCTTTTAATGGTGGCGGAAACGCTAAATCCTGAATTTAAACACTAAATGCAAATGCTACTATGTTCCATCTCTACAACAAAAAACACCTTTATCTCTTTAGTTATCATACAACACGGATTCCTCAAATATGCAAGCAACTCTAGAATTGCTTGATCCTCACTCAATTTCTAGGGCCAATGCTCAGCGGGATCAAGCGATTTAAATTCAATTTTTCAACATACTCATACTATTTAATAAGGCCGGGTAATCCTCAAAACCCTTCCAATTATAAAAAGGATAGCCATAAAAATTTGGTTAAAAATGGCTTGCAAACAAGCCTATTTGTCTACAGAAAGTGACATTTACCTCCTTCCACGAGTTCCAGGACCTGACCTTGGGCCAGGGTACCGAGAAAATTGCAGCCTCAAGTAGTTAGAATCTGGGTCATGTTCATCCATTTTATAACCTGCAGAAAACAACAATAATCACAAAACTATCCAAAACACTAACAAATAACAAAGACTAAAATTTGGTCACATGTAGATATTCAGGGGAAAAAAACAAGTATTCAGGGAAAAAAAACAAGTACATGTAGACCTGGTCAAAGGCTAGGTAGGTCGCTAGGCTTGACCAGATTCAAACTGGGTCTTGACTCTTGAACAATCAAGCCTTATTACTATCCAAGCCCAAAAAAAGTCTGGTTATTGGATGGCTCTAGTTAGGTGATTAATATATGGACGTTTCTTTATTGAAAAATATTTTTGTATAGAGAAGTAAAATGACATATATATCTTTAATCATATAGTTATTATTGTTACTTTATTTGATTTTTATGCAAGTCCAATAACTGAGATAGTCTCATTTAACTTGTGATACCAAACTTGGTCAAAAGAATTATATATTCTATAGAATATAGATATGTGCATCGAGCTGGATGATGGGCAAAACCTATGACATAGAGAAAAATCACAGCATAAAAAGCTATAGATATCGTTTTTTTTTTTTTTTTTAAATTTCGAGGAAGGGGAGATTCGGGCGTTACTATTTTAACAGTGGATACAGAAACCTACCACTTAAGCCAAATGCTCAAGTGTACCAATATCGTTCTAGAGTGTTCACTATGGTTTCCTATTATTTTTTCATGTACTATGTATCATCATCCAATGATAAGCTACCTTCTATAAATGTCAAAAACAATGGAGGAAGAGATCACCTTGCAAGGCACTCATTGCAGTTGCTGCACAGGCAGGACTTGAAAAATCAACAAAACAAAGGACAATAGGATCTCCACCACGCTGCATTACCAATGCACCAGGTTTTAGCATTCAAAGCAGCACGCTCACTCATGACAATTTCATATGTAAAGAAAACAACAAAGGAAATCATGCTAAAGGAGACAAATTAAGTTTTGGCAATGCCTAGTCGACTTACCTGTCGGGGTTCTTTGCTCACTAACCGTACTTCTTTATATCCAACAAAAGGGCGAAAGATATCTATAATCTCAATCAAGGAATGTGAACCAACAGTTGGAAGCAAGATACTAAAGTAAAAATACCGTATCATAAAAAGAATAGATCAACATATCTTATCAAGCACTACATTACATAGGATACGAGCTACTTCCCTCCTTGTGCTGTCAGGAGGAAATCCCTCAACATATAGAGTATTGGAAGCATCTGGAGGGAGAGGAACGGTATCTCGCCCTGGCCTTGCAATTGCATCCACTGGATGTTGACCACTATAACCGATATTATGACCATTTGGTGACAGATCTGGAGCAGCAGATCCAAGACGACCCATCAGGGGAGGATCAGCTATTGGATGAACAGGCATTGCACCACCAACAGCCCTTCCTGACCCACCAAATGCACTAGCTTCTCCAGAAGTAAAAGAAGAAAGTTTCTTCAAAAGCAATTTAATGAATGCTTTAGAAAACAACAATGGAGATGCAAGGTGAAGTATAAATAAGCATGAGTAAAAGTCGAAGATGGTACTGCACTCTGGAGATAACGATCATATGCTGATCCAATAGATTTTGTATCCCTCGCAGACAGATGTCCACCATGATCATCATCTCTTGCCAAATAACTAGGCATCTCAAGAGCTGAACGTGGTCCAGAAGGCGGAGCATCTGTTAAGTTGAAAATTGAATATTTATATGCAACTCTTTCCTAGAGCAGATAATATCTTTCACAAAACATGCAAAGTGAAACAAGCATTTTCTTAAATTCGTTATAAACAAAATGGAATTTCACTTGTGCTTGCACTGCTGGTCTCAGGCTCACTCAAATGAAGGAGAGCTGCAGGGCACCTGTGATAGCCAGCAGGAAATCCCGTCACATCTTTTGACATGAACCAAGATAAGAGAATTAACATTGGGACATTCACTACTAAGCAATGTGCAGCATCTTTGTGGCCAGGAGCAATGCTAAATGGGCATGGGGTTCTAGGCTGTTGCCCCTAAGCAACGTGCCACATCAACAACTGGCTATGGTGTCAATTGAGTAAAAGGTCCATTCCCACCAAGATAAGGGACAGATAGGATTAAAGAAAGGCCAGACTTTAGCATAGGTTTAATATCTTGGAACACAAGGTCTCTTACATGTAATTATGTAGAGCTAGCAGAGGATTACGAGGAATATCCACATTTTTGCCTTCAAGAGACTAAACAGATAGATAAGAAAGCTAAATCTAATGGTGAATGGGGTAACAAATTATATCATTTGGGTAGATATAGTAACTAGAAGTGGAGTAGGTATAGTTTAAGACCATCAGTTGGTTGTTGAATTATAAGGACGGACAATGAGACATTTCTCATAAAACTCAAAAGTAAAAGCCGATGCTTTAAACATTACTGATACTTATGCACCACAAACTGACTAGAGAATGCTATTAAGTGACAATTTTGGGAGGACTTCGATGAAGTGGTGCAAGGCAGATCCGTAGAAGAAAAGATTTTCATTGGAACGTCTTTAACGGACATGCATGGCAAGACTTAGGGGTTTGAGAGTGTGCATTGGAGGTACAATTTTGGGATAGAAGCAAAGAGGAAGTATCATCCTGGGTTTTTTTAATCTTAAAGACTTGGTTTTAGCAAACACTTTATTCAGGAAAAGAGATTCCCATCTAATCACCTCTGTGGAGAGAATGCTAGCCAAATAGACTTTATTTTTCTTACTGATGGATAGAGTTGTTACATAGACTGTAAGGTGATACTGGAGGAGAGTATAGCTACACAACATCAACTTCCAGTTTTAAGTTTTATTTTAGAAAGACATATAAGCAATTGAGACATGTCCTAAACCCCAGGATATGGAGGATTTTGGAAGGGAATGCACAATCATCTTTGGTGGCTAGATTAACCAAGGAGGCTAAATGGGAAGATAAAGTCAACCCTAATATGATGTGGAATAAGATGACTGATTGTATCACACTGGTAGCTGGTAGCTAAATAGGAACTTGGTGAATCTATGGGCATGATATCACAACGTAAGAACCATCATGGTGGAGTGCGGAAGTAAAGGTAGTTATTAAGGACAAATGATCTGACTATACAAAGTTAAGAAATTGTAGGGATATAAAAAAACGTTCAGAAATACAAGCTAGAAAAGAAAGGAGACCAAGAAGGCTGTAAAGGATGCTAGAGTGAGAGATATAAAAGTATTTTTTGATAAATTGGACCCATAAAATGGAGGGAACTGTATCTATAGGCTTTCCTCAGATGAGGGAGAAGAAGACTAGATACTTGGGAACCGGTATTTCTATTAAGGATAACAACCAGATGGTCTTGGTGGAGGATGATAAGATTATCACGGGATGGAAATATTTCATAAGCTCTTCAATTATATTTACTCTCAAGATGTGGGTTATCAAAATATACCACTAGATGACCTAAAATGCGACTTTAAGCGTAAAATAAGATCTTTGAACCTTGAGATCAGAAACACCTTGCACCGGATGAAGATTGGAATCATGATCAGTCTAAATGCAATTCCTGTCAGAGTTTGGAAATGCCTCTATGAGGTTGGGATTGGGTGGTTGAGGATCTTGTTTAACAAGAACTTGCCCCAGACGAAAACTGAAATGGTGATAGGCCAATATCCAATTCCTATCAAAGTTTGAAAATGCCTCAATGAGGTCGTGGTTGACTAACTTGTTTAGCAAGATTTGATAATGTAATAAGATGCCTAATGAGTACAGGAAGAGTAGTTTAGGGTTTGATCCCCAAATATATGGAAAAGCTTAAAAAATAATAATAAGCATACTGATTTTAGATGCATACACTCAACCCGTGACACCGAGTAACATGGGCATTCATTTTTCATTGTTATCAATTTTGATTCGTGCTTACATATAAATGTATCTAATTCAACAAAATGAAACCTAACATCAAACTCCAATACTAAGTTCGAACATAATTCAACCAATATAACCGAAAATTTTCCACTTTTTTTTTTTCTAAACTAATCTCAAAAGCAGCTAAAGCTAAAACAGAAATAAACAAAATTTTGGAAAACTAAACAAACAAAATGGCAACAGAAAAAGGATTTATAGAGGCAAAAAAAGAAGTTTACCATAATCAGTACGTGGTCGTTTAAGCATCCCACCGGAAGAGAGCATCGGAGGATTTGGCTGTCGCCGATTCCAGTAACCATCTGCCATTTACTCTTTCTAAATTCCTTTATAAAAAAAAAATTACAATAATATAATTTTTCTAAATTTCCCTTTAGAAAAGGAGGAAAGAAGTGGAAAACCCAGAATCAAGGAAACCCTAACTCTAGCTATAAATATAATCTACTTCGATTCCTTTCATTTTTTTTTTTTTTTTTTTTTTTTTTTTTGCAAATCGGATTTCCTGCTGAGTTTCTCGTAACCAGTCAAAAGATTTCCTAACTCAGACGACTAGCGAGTCAGTTAGTATACACGTTCGGAAGTTTTCGGTGCAGTACCCTTCATAAATCTTTCCGCATGGATCACCACTAGAACGGATCATGGGTCAAGTAGGCTCCTTTTGGTAAAATATGTTCCAAGTCCTTGTTCTTTTCTACCTTTGATGTTTAGTCTCTCGACTTTTATTTCTAAAAAATTTAGTCTCTATACTTTTCAGATTTCAAATTCAAGTCCAATTATTAACACTGTTAAAATTATTTTATTAAATTCATTAGCGTGGCATTTAGCAATAAAGAAATACTCATTTGATAATTATGTAACAGAATAAAATATTATAATGAACTTGAATTTAACAAAAGAATTTTAATGATGTTAACAATTTGGCTTTTATTTTTAAATCTGAAAAGTAGAAAGATCAAATTCCTAAAAAAAAGTAAAAAGACTAATTTTCAAATATATGAAAAGTACATTAATTTAAGCACATTTTATTTTTATTTTTATTTTTATTTATAAAATGGGTCAAGCGGGATTTAGAATGGATTGATTAGTGTAGGCGGATAATATTAAAATATTACTCTTATATTAGTATTTATATATTTTTATAATTAAATTCAAATAAAAAATTATTATATAAATAGTAGACTTGTTCAGTGGTTGGATTATCCATCTAAGCTCAAAGGCTTGCCTAAAATATGAAAAAGTTCGGACAAAAATATGATATCCAAAATTAAAGGCGAGATCAATTAGGTTTGATTAAAAACTTTTTTGGATTTTTTAAACCCTAAGTGATAATTTTGTTAAATTTTTCATACTAATTTAGGGTTTTGGGGTCTTAGACTTATTTTTTACAAGATAGGTTTTGTTGTATGATTTTTTTATATTATATGGTAAAGTTTCAAATAAATTTTCATAAATATTCTTAAAAATAATTTTTAATTTAAACAAAAAATCAATACCGTTAGTGTATTTTTGAAAAAAATAAGTTTTTATATCGAATTATTTATTTTTATTATTTTAAATATAAAAAAATTTATTTTTACATCATAAATATTTTAAATCATTTATAAATTAAATAAAAATAAAAATTGGTTTGGATAATCGCAATTTTTAACTTGTATTTCAAAGATCGTTCAAACACCTCAGTTTAGATCAATTTTTGATTTCTTTTGTTTTTCTTGCTCAACCCTATCGAAAAATAATGAGTTTATAACCATAAAATAGAAATGAATTCTTTCATCACACAAATCAACCCTATCCAACATTGCTCTGAAATTGTTTTTGAACTTTTTATCTTTGAGAGTATAATCATGTGCGACCTCCAAAACTAGTTTTATACCTTTTATCTTATTCCCTTAGATGGTTGGAAGTTCTTTAACTTAGAGCCATTGAGAAGGACAGTGGTAGAGTCGAAGAGATACAACGCATGATGAGATCAATCTATTATTTGAGAAAGTTAAAAGTAACTCAGAACTCTCCTAATAAAACTCCATTCTAACTTGTCATAAACATTTTCCAGGTCGAGTTTAATGGTCGTAGAGCCAATCTTGACTTTTAAACACTTCAGAGAGTACATATCTTCTTGGACAATAATGGCATTATCCAAAGTTTGTCTTCCCAATACGAAAGTTGGCCTAGTATGGAAATATGAGTTTCTAAAGAATTGGTCGCATCCTAGCAACTATAACTATGGTGATGATTTTGTAAGTCATATTGCATAAACCGGTTGATTAGAATTTGCTGATAAAGGTTGCACTTTTTTTTTTAGGAATGAGAACAATAATTGTGTCATTGAGTCCTTTAGAGAGTTGGGCACTGGAGAACACCTCTATTGCCATCTTTATTACTTCATCTTTGTTGTTGGGCCAACACTTCTATAAGAAAAAATAGGTGTAGGCCATTTACTCCTAACTCGTTAAACGAGTTGAATACCACAAAACTTTGTCTTTGTATATATCAATTACGGGTGCTTCTAGCCTAGGGCTTGATGATCCAAAGCATTAAGGGTAGGCCACATTACAGATGATGTGGGATGTTCAATAAGTGATGAGATTATGGGTATGCAAAATAGGTTCATACAGTAATTTTGAACAATAGACTCAACCACTATTTTGTTTGGGATCCAATTGCCTTCTTGATCATTGAATCAAAGTATTGTATTATGGCTATGCAACACTATAGTCGTGAGGTGAAAGAACTTAGTATTGTGTTTGCTTTCACTATCCAGTTGACTCTAAACTTTAGGGCTAGCTTTTTCGTTTGTTTGAGGATGTTTGAGTATTCTACAACTATAAATCTCTAGAGGTCAAATAAGAAGTCATTGGGGTATTAGATTAGGGCTCTCTTAATGGCCAATAATGTAACACCCCTAACCCGTATCTGTCGCCGGATTAGGGTTACGGGGCATTACTCGTCTAACAACAAGACATTGCACTTTTATAAACATTGTTATACTAATTGATGCAAAATCAATCCATACTATCATTATTAAATATATATTTCTATTTTTAATATCGAGACATTAACTAACATATCACAAACAATATCATTACTATCATATATGAGCAAATTTTCATTCAATTAGCAAAACACTATTCATTTGGTCATTTTGAATAGTATAGCCGAATATATAGGTTTATTCTTAGTCAACTTATACCAACCAATTTACCACATATATATTCAATCACATGCAAACATAACTAGTTATCCACAACAATGATTTAACTTTTAAAACTTCATGACCGAATATATGTATATATCTCTATTTCACTTTACCAATAATGTTCGAAACATTTCAAACTTAATATACTCATGTCAAAATTTTTATCAAACTAAACCAATTCAAACATAGATCAATTACAAAATTAGTCACCGAAACTTTCAATTACATGACCAATATCTTATAATATCAATCTCCATTCAAAAATTCATACATGTTATATACGAATATGCACAAATTATGAACATAGCTCATAATATCATTTGTATCCTATCTTGTAATCATACTTACAAATTCACAAATATATGCCACAATTAAATTCTCTCTTTCGCATCTAATAGTCATTCATACAAAGCAAGACATAGCCATTTCAAAACTTAACATGCTATACATACATATAATCATTCATAAGCTCATCCAACCGCCTAGATATACTCTATGCTTATCTCAAAATCATGTTCTTGCATTCATATAAGACAAATTTTAAGAAACAAGGAATATACTTCCGAAACAAACTTACAACAAGTCCAAACATACACAAACACTATCGTCCTAACCAAATATTTATAGCAAAAACGAACTCCGAATATAGAAGTAAAGCCATTTCCGCATGGCATTTATATACATCATATTTCGAAATGACTCAAGGAGTAATATAGCCTATACATGCCATAATTTCAAAAGTTTAGCTTATAAAAAGGGTACCAAGACAGATGATAGTGTGATTAACTTTGACGATGATCCCCGAGCTTTAGCTTAGACTTCAAAATCTATAAAATAGTCAAATAAACACATACAGTAAGCTAATATAGCTTAGTAAGTTAAAAGCAATGGTAAAATGTACAATTAAACATTCTGCAAATCAAGTCAATCTATTATGATCATCAACGATTTCATAACTATAAATATGCATCACATAACCGTAACATAACTATCATACCTAGTAGTAGTCTGACAACCGAATATTCATGCATATCACATTAAATTTCATTCGATACCAAGCATTATTTATTCATCTCGAATATACTCAAACACTAATAATCACTTTTCATTACCTTAGTACCATAAGCCAATATAACTTACCTTAATAGTATTAACTTCCCCAACTACCTCGATCCACATACCTTTTATCTCAATTCATATATCCAAATTCACTAGTTAAAAACTTCGAAGAATCCGTAAACCCGCACACACAGTGCAATACATGTAACGTATCGTACACTTAGTGCCGTTACTTTGATAAAGTGCACACATAGTGTCATTTACTTGTAATGTATCGCACACTTAGTGCCATTACTTATTTTTCCCTCACACTTAGTGCCAATCAACCGATTTCACACACACAGTGCTCGGTATTTAAGCTCGCACACATAGTGCACATAAACCGATCCTTTCCTCATTCATAAAATTCATATGATATTATTTTCATTCATATAAATACACATATATATAAACATGTTCAAAGACAACTCATTTCTCTTTTCAAATACCAACACATTTGGCTAACACACATTATACATACCTATCTACCTGTTCCAACACAACCATCATTCTTTTTTCATTTCTCATATATAGTATCCCTTATTACATATATACATATATTTATTCATCTCAAATAATCAAGCTTAAATGTTCATATATAACAACATCATATTCGGCCAATAAGGTTAAACATAATTTTCTTCCATTTAACATATGCATAACAATATAGATTAAAATTCAATTAATCCAATTGCTTATAACATACCTCGGAAATTGTCGGATTAAGGTTCCTCAGCTATTCGTTTAACTTTGCTTTTCCCCGATCCAATCCCAATTCTTTATGTTCTTGATCTTAATCAAACATGTAAGACGCCGAATGGTTGAAAGCATTAGTTTCTTTCTTCTTTCTTTAAGTTTCGGTAATGAAGAAAAATAAAAGATGGACATGCCACTTATTCTTTTATGTTTTCTTTATTATAATAAGTTTATAATATATAATACATATATTAATATAACTTAACTTATAAAAACTAATATAAAATGCATTATAAAAGCATAATGCCGTCCACCCGCATGATGTTTGGTTAATTTACAATCTAAGTCCACATATAAAAGAAAACAAGTCAATTAAACCACACAATTTAATAAAAGGCTATTTTTACCACTTAAGCAATTTAGTCCTTTTTTTTAAATTGAACACACAAACAGACGAATTTGCCCACGATATTTTAACACATGCTCAAACATATATCATAGATATCAAATATAATATAAAAATATTTTTCTAACTCGAATTCGTGGTCCCGAAACCACCATTCCGATTAGGGCTAAAATTGGGCTGTTACAGACAATCTAGCAAGAAGTTGTTTCTTTTCTTAAACTCACCCTCAGTGTAGTTTTGTTCCATTCATCTAGGTAAGATATGAATTCTTCGAAAATTTACAGGAGGTTGAAGGTATTTGATCCAAAACTTGTTGAAAATGTCTTTGTAGCGATCTAAGTTTTGTCGGTGTAAAAAAAGTCAATTTTAAGATTGAATTTATTGAATCGGGTCATCTGAAATTTTAATCGATGCAGTTACAAAACAATTATGAAACTAAAAAAATATGGATATTAGTAATTAAATTATACAGTAATCAAGGGATTGAATATTACAATAGTACAGGGGCTAGGTTGGAAGCTCATTAATTATGCAGTACAATGACCAAATTGTAATGTGATTAAATAGAGAAAATTAGGTGGGAACTAAATATGTCCCAAAGAGATGATAAGCCATGGCCTAGGCTGCAATTCGACCATCGATAAAATTTTGATGGCAAATTAACTTATTATAAATTATGCTTGTAACGCTCGAAAATATTTGATTTGAACATTATGTTAAATTGTCATTAAATTATTATTTAGCTTTGATGTAAAGAGGACCCTAAAAGTGGATTGCAAAAATTATCAAGTGGTATAGAATTTATCTGAGACGAATAAGGACTAATGAACAAATTTCTTTGATCAAAGACTTGGTTAGCAATTAACCAAAATCTTTAGTGGCTAGTTTACCCATGAAGTGGTGAATGAAAATGATCTATGACATAAAAATCCACTATCCAAACTCTTGAATAAATAGTGATCCTTGTTTTATTATTATTAATTATATTAAGAGTTAAATATAAAATTAATACCCAAACGTGTCAATTTCTTCCAAATTAACGTGTCAATTTCTCTCAAATTGGTACTTATAGTTTTTTTTCTCATATTGGTACCCAAACTTTTTTTTCTATCAACTAAATCGATACTTGAGTCTAACGTCGTTAAGTTTAAGACACATGACAGAATAAGATTGTGACACGTGGCATAAATGACGTCATGGTAATAATCTAAAAAAAACTTTTTTCTTGTTTTGACTTTTCTTCCCCCCCCCCATTTTCTTTTGTTCCTTTTTTTCCCCTTCTTTCTTCTTCTCTCAACCCAAGTTTCTTCTTCTTGTTTGGCAGGTTTTTTTGTTATTAGGATAGGTGAAGTTTTCTAGACCCATCCTCCAAAGGAACCAGACATGATAATTTTTCATCATTCGGCTCAAGCAAAAGTCAATCGAATCAAATGGATACAAACGGATACCTATAAAATAAATCTATATTCTATATGTTTAAAATAAATCTATATGTTATCCCCACATATATGAATGGTTCCATATGTAAGAAAAAAGTTACTCGGTTCCATTTTACGGAGTTACAATTATACATTCCAAGGAATTTCATTTTTACAGGTAAATGCTCAATACCCAAGTAGGTGTACAAAGTTGATCGTGATCAATTGCTTTATTGGTCGTCTTAGGCCTAGCCAACAATTTTTTTTTTCTTGAGCAAAAAAAAAATATAGCTTTAAGTTATCTTGTAAAACGAACAACATTGTATTTCTGACGAAGACAGAGAACAGGATACAATGTTGTCACCGGACATTGCTTCAATCTTGAAAAACTTAAAGGAACTCGATAGGTTAAGGAAAGAACAAGAAGAGGTGCTTGTTGAAACCAACAAGCTTGACAAGAAACTTTAAACTAGTAAATTTTCTTAACCTTTTTTTCATTTTACTCCAAATTTTATGATGTGGGTTTGTTTTAGATTATTAAAATATGGTGATTTTTTGTGGGTGTCTTTGTTTTATTTTTCTTGTAATTAAGAAAAATTCTTTTTGATGTGGGTTTTGTAACAACCCTTAAGTGTTGCATGGATCTCTTGTTCTTTGTGGCGAAGATGATTGATAATGACAGCAACTAAAAGCCAAAAGAACCAAATGTCCACTTTCCTCTCGATTATATTCATATCACACCAAGCATCAAATGGTAGTTGCTCAACAATAGTCGAGACATCTTTGGCTTTAACTTTGGAATCTTTGATAGCCATAATTTATGGGTTGTGTAGGTGAACAATGTCTTAAATCGTACGAACAAAGTCACAATGTCAAGCTCCTCGACAATTCCAAACTAATATCATCATAGGCTTGATGCAATGTGGTGAGCTTGAGACTCTATCAAACCGGTTTGGATCCTTGTTAAATTCTAGCTCCTCCAAGGGTGTTCGCTCCATCTTAAACATCAAATCCATTTTCCCTTGAATTGTTAGAATGTTAAGGCAAATTTGTAACTTTTTTACTACAAACTCCACCTCAGTCATTTGAGCTAACGACATTACATTCATCTCATGCATCTTTAGCTTGCCTAATCTTATGAAGGTTATGGGTATCCCCTCGTCTAAAGAAGCTTGTCTACTAGGTTGTAGAAGCTATTGTGTGGAGCTTTTGATCAAAATAAGTTGAGCCCTTGAAATAGCAACAATGAATGTGGAAAAATCAGTGTTGGCTTTGGAAACTACAAGGTTGTTAGGGAATTGGTCACTTCCTTGGAGATCAAGCTCTTCATCCTCTAGAAGGTATAGGCCAGAACCTATCGAGAGGGTAGAAGGTCTCATTTTGAGAAGAGTGCTATTGAAGTATGCTCAAAGATTAATCATGAGATGATTGTAATTATATACGTATTTATCATATTTTTATTAATAAAAGCATTTCCAATGTTATATTCCACATTTATTTTCGTGTTTTAAATAAATAAATTAATAATATAGTCTCTAGAATAATAATATTATCCTTAACTAGTCATTAGTTGAGTATTATTGTGGGAAAGAACTTTTAAAATGTGCCGCGAAAAAGTATAGTTTATTAGTGTTTGGCATTGTTGTCAAAGTTTGTGGTGAAAAGTTAAAAGGTCCTTTTTTAAACATGAGGTAGAAAAGTAAAAATATTAGTTAATATAAAGAAACATAAAATTTAAGTGCCTTTTAAGTAATTAATATAAATTTTCTATAAAATTAATGATATATAAAATATTACAAAAAATTATATATTATGATAAATTATATTTAAATAATTTAATATAATAAAACATAAAATATAAACCAATTTAAAACTTTAAATATCTTTTAAATAATTAATATAAATAAAAATATTCCAATAAGTTAACCTTAAAAAATGAAAATAAAAAACACATTTTGAGAACCAATTAATTATAAAAATAAAAAATTGTTGAGAGAATAAGTGCTTTAAACATTTCAAAAGCAATTAAACAAGATTGAGAGACAAATTCCGTGTAACAATAGAGTTGTCAAAGCCTAAAGCTGGATTTGTCATTACTGCATAATCGAGTACTTTTTCTATTTATTTTCAACCACCATCCTTATTATTAGTATTCTTCATTGACTTTAGGAGTATAATTATTATGGATAGATCATCTTTAACAAGTAAGATGAAAAGGAGCCTACTCTGTATTAATACAAGTTAAACATTTTTGTCGGGTTGTAATTAGGAGTTAATGGAAAATAGAACTACTTTTGATGAATATTTTGCTAAATAATCCCTAAAATTTATAGGGTTTTTAAAATGTGATATTTTAACTTTAAAAATAATATATTTGGAAAAAAAGAGAAAAATCATGGAACTAAATAACTTGAAGGGTTTTTTAAAAAAGAAAAATAACTCCATCACCAAGGATTTTTGTTTAGCTTTATTTTTGTGTTAAATAAATTTCTTTAACAATGATAATTTAACATTATTATTAAACCTTGAAAACACAACATCAATACTTAATTAAATAAAATAGAGAAAAATAAAAAATAAAAAAATTGTCAATAAATGTATTGAGGATAATTTTTAAAATTATTCCACATAATAACGCTTAGTGTTATTGGAATTGGATCAAATCGGTCAGTCGAATCGATTGAATTGAGAATTAATCGATATACTAATTTTGAGAAGGAAATAGAACTAATTTCAAATGAACTGTTCAAAATCAATAAAAAAATAGATCGTGACAAAAAATTTGTAACACCCCTTACTCGGGTTCTACTCCGGAACCGGGCCCGAGGCGTTACCGTAATTAAAACCACTTGATCGCCACTTAGACTCAACGTGACTACTCTCTTAAGTCACCTCTACAACCTCATTCTCGACTTACGAGGCCTCACTCATACACACAAGGGCTCTCGAGACTATTCCGGAACTTTTTCGAATCTTAAAATTTTTCTCTTTTATATAGGGCTCACACGCCCGTGTAAGATAAGACACGCCCGTGTGTAGACACACACGCCCATGCCTTCAATCCGTGTATGAAAACCCAAGCATTCTGCCAATGCCCCACGGCTAGGGTACACGCCCGTGCTTTCCAACCGTGGTGAACACTAACTTCACTTACACGGCCTATTGCCTAGACACACGCCCGTGTGGCTAGCTCGTGGCCAAATTTAACTTAATATTTCAACATGCAGGGGACACACGGCCAAGTCACACGCCCATGAGCGGACCGTGTGTCACACATGGCCTAGACACACGCCCGTGTGTCTATCCACATGGACAAGAACAAAGCTATTTGCTAAGCCCTTCTCACCCTTATAGCATACACAACATGCACTCATTCAACACATCCATAATCAACTCAAATGAAATCACAATCTCACATGGGTAACTACATTTTTTCATATAATATAGCAGCCAACAACTATGGCATTATACAAAATAGATTATCCAATTATGGGCTAACACATCCTAGCCATTTACAACAAAATTCACTAATTTATCTAACCTCTATACATGCCATATACAAAACATTGAGTCTTATGTACCAGAGTGTGCTGATAATGTGGACGATTTTCCGATTGATCCTCGTATCTCGATTCAACACTTTTACTCTATAAGACAAGGGAAAAGAAAGGGAGTAAGCTTTGAGGTTAGTAAGTTTACACATAAACAATTAAGCATCATAGTATAAGCTAAACAACAATTAGCATTATACTAACATATAATGTACAACTATGCTTACTCTTTCTATCCCTTACCACATATCCAACATCTCATGAGTCACATACTCATAACCATTGAAATACACCCCTGCATTCAATATCACATTTACACAATATACAACACAACATCATTTCTCGATAATTCATCCACACAGCTAATTAACTCAATAATACAACCACACAGCTAATCCACACAGCTAATTTCTCGGTGGTTTTGCACTTAGCCCACCACAATCAATTAATAAGGTAGTATCGCACTTAGCCTACCACAAAGGTAATCATAGTGGTTTCGCACATAGCCCACTAGACGATAAACCTAACGATAGCATCACACATAGCCAGCTCATTGTCAATATGCATTAGGATGGTATCGCACTTAGTCCACCATTTAGCATTCTCACTACACATTCACATATCTACTTACTTAACCATACATCCATTCACAAATTCTACCACATTCATCCCACATAGGTTCTCAATCATTCTCAATCATGCTACACACTAGCTAGCATTAATAAATTGTAAGTATGAATGCATTGTTTATGCATAGACTTACCTCGATACTCAAAAGTATAGAAACGTGTAATTTAGTCCACCACCTTGCTCTTGCCTCGGTTTAGATCCGAACTTTGTCTTTCGTGATCTATAATGAATAAATCAGCTTATTTAATACACACATTGACTAAATTGACACTTATCTCATACTTTGGCAAAATTACTCTTTTGCCCCTAATCTTTCTCATAATTACACTTTTGCCCCAAGGCTCGTAAAGTGATTTTTATTCAACTTTCTAGCCTTTCATGCTTAGCCGAATCACTTACTCAACTAAAGCTATCATCAATTCTCACTAAATTACACATGTATGACTAAACTCAAGACTTTTACAAACTAGTCCCTACATGCATTTTCATGAAAAATCACTTAGCAAAATATGTTTCTACTACATCAAGCTTTCGTATTATTCCATAAAACATCAAAATACATGCATGTCATACATAGTACATTTTTGAACATCCATCATAGCTCATCAAATAGCTAAAAATAGCTTAATCATGCTACTAGGACTTCAAAAATACGAAGAATATCAAAAACGGGGATTGGATGCACTTAGTAGCAAGCTTGAAAAATTTGAAGAACCCTAACAATGGCTCTCTCAATTTTCGGCAGCCTTGGAGAAGAAGATGAATGAATTTTGTCATCTTTTCTCCCATTTTAATCATTTAATTGGTAAATAACCAAAATGTCATTTTTGATAAACTTCCTATTTTAACTCATCTATGCCCAATTTTGTCCAAAAATTAAAAATAGGGAAAATTACTATTTAAGGACCTCTAATATATATTCTAAAGCCGTTTCACACAAATAGCTTCTAGAATCTCACATTTTGCAACTTTTGCAATTTAGTCCTTTTGAACAATTCAACCGCAATTTCACAAAATTGCTTCATGAAACTTTCACACTAGCATGCATACATGGCATAAACCTCAAAAAACTCATTCATAACCCTCGAATTTGTGGTCTCGCACCACTATTCCGACTAGGCCCTAAATTGGGATGTTACAAAACTGACATTTGAATTTGCTTATAAATGTTATTTTTTATAATTTTATATTTATTTATTTATTGCTGGATCTATGATCGAATTGGTTGAACAAAAAATTGATCTTATCGATTTGACCACTGATCCAATTTTTAGAACACCAGTCATATTTGTACTACTTTTCCTATTCTTTTCATAGGGCACTCAACTTTTTCAAACTAAATCTTTGCTTCGTTGGCGGCGACGCCAGCCTTTGAGCTGGTTGTAGTTTCATCAACATTTTTTTCGTAGCTTTATTTTGTTTTTAATTTAATCCACAATATCATGGTTTTGTCACAGTTTTGTGGTTTTTGTTTTGTCCACGCTGCTTTCTTTGAAAGTAGATGTAATTTTATTTTTACTTTTAATCTTTAGTCTTGTTTCGGCGTATATGTGACATTTACCAATATAAGATTTACCAATATAAGGGTGCTGCCATATCTATTAGGAACCATTCTCGAAGGGTTTTATCATGATTGATGATAATGATGGTGATAGATTTGAGATGAGGAGGAGGAGAATAGGCTAACTAAGACTTAGCCTTTTATACATCATTGATGTGGTAGGTTTTTTGGAGGCTTTTGGCAATTTTTCATTGGTCGATCGATGTTCATCGTCAAGTTGATTTGATGATGGCAGTGTTAAGATGTAAATTTTAGTGATTTGATTAAGCTGATGCATTTCTAGTTTGTTTTCGAATTATTCAAATGTTGCTGGTACTGTAAACATAATATTTGTGCATTAATTTATAGTGATTTATTTATAGTTTGTACTATTATAGATCATGTCTGTTGTTCATCATTCCATAATAATAATTTTTTAAATGAAAAAAACAATATATCTAGTGGTAGTGATATTATTAATCTTCTCAAAATAATTAGGGAAAGAACACATATGAGGTAAATACTTTTATAGCGTATATCAGGTAAATAAATAGTTAAAAAAATGTGAAAAAAATACCACCAATATATTAATTATCTTAAACTCACGTAATTTTTAGACACTAAATAATCTTTTTGGCTAAATTTGTCTTAAATAAATCTAGGTAAAAAGCCAAGTATCATTGCCAGATAATAAAATAAAATAATTATTACAATTTATTTCTCCTTTTAAGTACTAATAACTGCCGCGCACTCTCTCATTTTCATTTCTCAAAGCGTTGGATCACACAACAGAACCAGCTCTTCCCTTCTTCTTTTCCCCTAAAATTTTGAAAAAAAAATAAAAAATCAAAGGCTTTAAATATCTCAAAGTATAAACAAATGATTATTAATTTTTGAGTTTCAGGTGATCTGAAAGAAATTATTCTGAAGATGAGAGGCCCCTCTCTGAGTCCCAAAGAGCCCCGCCACCGCGTTGCTGCTTCCGCCGCGTCGGTTCCTCTCTTCTCTCATTTCTTCATCAATTTTTTAAAATTACTGTTGCCATCTAAAAAACTTGAATTATTTAAGTAAACCTTTGCTTCGATTTTCTTGTTGACTGAGCTTTTTTAGTACTGCTGTTTGTTTGACTTGAAAAAGAAAATGCAGAAAGATCTGTTGAATTTGGCCGCCGTTTGTAGTTATTAATTTTCCTTTGACTTGCATCTTTGCTTTTAATTACTGTTGTCATTTTAAAAACTTGAAATCTTATGGTAAATCATTGCTTTGATTTGCTTGTTTACTGAGCTTTTAAGCACCGCTGTTTGTTTGACCAGAAGAAAGAAAATGCAGTAAGATCTGTTTGAATTTGGCTGTGATTTGTATTCTTTTAGAAGTGTTTCTTTAATTTGTAGCAGAAATATTGTAGTTGTAGATTGTATTAGTTTCCTTTGTATATTAATTATTTGAAGAAGTTTCCTAATACGGTAGGGTATTTATGTGCATTATTTTAGCATTTTAGCTGTTGAAAGTAAGATCAAATAAGAAGCAGATTGAGCTAGGGGTAGGCAGCGCCTCTCTAACTTTAACTACTTAAGCATTCAACTGTTTACATTAATTCTTCTTGTTTTCAATCATATTTTTGCTGCCATTGCTGTTGTTTATGTGAATTATTTATTATTATTTTTTTTTTTTTGGTACAACAATGATTTCAACCTAGGCTATTCCCATGGAAGGTGAACATCCTGCCACTAAGCCTCAACTTGGGGTTTGATATTATTATTATTATTATTTTCTGCTACTTGCAATATTTTGTGACATTGTTGAAGCTAGAGACAGCATCATGATAAGTAACTCTTATCATGTACATACTAGTTTTTCTAAGTTATGAAAACTTTTGGAGTTTGCTCGTTTTTCTATATAGTTACTTTGCTTTTGCAAATTGGGTTTTGGATGCTTCCACTTATCTCCATACTGACATTAGATTTGCCTTACATTATTACACATAAGCTATTTTTCTGGACACTGGTGAGTGCCAAATGTGGATATGCATTCAATACGAGCATGTTGAATTTCTTAAAGTTTTCCCCATATATTTAGAGGATCATACCTCATACTCATGTTTGAATTTGTCAGATATAGATGTTAGAAATTAGCACTTTAAAGAATATGAAGAGTTTGAATAACATAGCACACAAGACTTGTGGCCTTTTGGTTTTCTAAAACTTTGTCTCTTTTATATGCTTTATCGGCACAGACTGATGCAATTCATAACTGCATTCTCACAGTGAAGAAACAAGCAGAAGAGGGTTCCAAAGGAACAAGGTTTTCAGAGATGTTGAGAAGGCTCTCCATGTTCCTATTCGGTACAGGAACTGGAATTGCAAGATATCTACTTTGAAAGTTGTGCTGGTTATAATTTTGGTGGGATCTCTCATCACTCTCCTTCGCTCTCCTGCAGTTTACATTTCAGATCGTCCATCCAATCTTGTATCTCGGTATATTCTACCTTCAAAGTATCTTTCTGTTAATTGTTATATCTAGTCTATAGTTTGCTCTCCTGGACTTTAATTATTTTCTGCTTGAAAAAAAAAAAAAAACCATGTGTATGTATATAAGAGCATGCATGTGAGTACATCTGTGTGACTGTATCTAACTAGCTATCCAACTAGCATGGGTAACGACCTCAATATCTCAGTAGCTTTTAAAAGATTCATGACCTTGAATTCCTGGTACTGGAAATCTGGGAGCAGCAAGTTTGATAGCATATATATTCGACATTACTCTTGTTTTTGTTCTATTTTTTCAGTTATATGAAGTAGAATTTGTTACATGCAGCAGGCCTGGTTTTGTAGACAGATGGATAAGAGACAGTGTTGCCGCAGATCCACGTTATATATCAATGTTGGATGTAAATTGGGATCAAATCTTGAATGTCATTGAGAAACTGACTGACAGGGACGAATATCAGGGAATTGGCTTATTAAACTTCAATAATACTGAAACTGATCAATGGAAGCAGCTGTTACCAGATGCTGAGCATGTTGTTTTGCAATTGGACCATGTGGCAGACAATGTTACTTGGGAATCCCTGTTCCCTGAATGGATTGATGAAGAAGAAGAATTTGAGGTTCCTAATTGTCCTTCACTACCTAGTCTTCAGTTTCCTGGAAAACCACGGATTGATCTTATTGCTGTTAAGCTTCCTTGCAACAAGGCAGGGAAGTGGTCAAGAGATGTCACACGTCTACACTTTCAGCTAGCAGCAGCAAGGCTTGCTGCATCTGCTAAAGGGCTTCACCCAGTGCATGTGCTTTTTGTGACTGACTGCTTCCCGCTTCCGAATCTTTTTACATGCAAGGACCTTGTTGCACGTGAAGGGAGTGCTTGGCTGTATACACCCAACCTACGTAGGTTAAGAGAAAAGATTCGACTGCCAGTCGGGTCATGTGAACTTTCAGTTCCTCTCCAGGCTAAAGGTTAGTTTCAATCTAGTATCTTCAAGATATTTGTTCCTAGAAAGTCTTCTACTCATTACAATAATTGAAGCTGACTGGTTGAAATATTTATATAAACTTTTTACACATTTAGAGTCTTTTTACTAAGATTGCTGTTTTCTTTTTCCTGTTTAATCTTTTCTAATTTTACTCTTTAAGTTTTTCTTGATAATTTGGAACATTTCCTTATTAATGTTGGGTTGAAGTCCAACCATCTTAATGGGCTACAAGGGCTTAAACTGACTGATTTTTTTAGCTTTCCCGAGTCCAAAAGGTAAATATAAGTCCAAAAGGTAAATATATACTAACTAAATAAATTTGAACAGGGTCTTTCTATTCAGAGAGAGCACACCGCGAAGCATATGCAACAATCCTACACTCAGCTCATGTATATGTTTGTGGGGCCATTACTGCTGCTCAAAGTATCCGCATGTCAGGTTCAACCAGGGACCTTGTGATACTTGTTGATGACTCAATCAGTGATTATCATAGAGGTGGCTTGGAAGCTGCTGGGTGGAAAATTTATACAATCCAAAGAATCAGGAATCCAAAAGCTGAACCAGAAGCTTATAACGAATGGAATTACAGCAAGTTCCGTCTTTGGCAGTTGACAGATTATGACAAGATTATTTTCATCGATGCTGACCTTCTTATACTTAGGAATATTGATTTCTTATTCGAGATGCCAGAAATTTCTGCTATAGGAAACAATGCGACGCTCTTCAACTCGGGTGTGATGGTTGTTGAGCCATCGAATTGTACATTCAAGCTACTAATGGATCACATCAATGAGATTGAATCATACAATGGTGGTGATCAGGGTTATCTGAACGAAATATTTACTTGGTGGCATCGGATTCCAAAACACATGAACTTCTTGAAGCACTTCTGGGAAGGTGATGAGGTGGAGAAGAAACAGATGAAGACTCGCCTCTTTGGAGCCGATCCACCAATTCTTTATGTCATCCATTATCTGGGAAACAAACCATGGCTATGCTTCCGGGACTACGATTGCAACTGGAATGTGGACATTTTGCAGGAGTTTGCTAGTGATGTTGCTCACAAAACATGGTGGAAGGTACATGATGCGATGCCAGAAAATTTACAGAAGTACTGTCTACTTAGGTCGAAACAGAAGGCACAGTTAGAGTGGGATCGGAAGCAAGCTGAGAAAGGTAATTACACAGATGGCCATTGGAAAATTAAGATAAAAGACAAGCGTTTAAAGACATGTTTTGAAGAATTCTGCTTCTGGGAAAGTATGCTGTGGCATTGGGGTGAAAAGAATTGGACGGATAATTCAACTGCTAACCCATCACCACCTGCTATAAATAAGGTATCTCTCTCTTCATTATGATTTTGTTCTTCCTTTCATTTTCTCCTACGTATTTTCTGTGCAGATCTTATAATCAACGGTTTTTTTTAAAGAAAAAATTATAGATTGAGTTCCATCCAATGGTTATCTGGATATATATACACACCTTAGTTTTGAACCTCTCTGAACATTCGTTATTCAATTTCTTTTGAAAACGTTTAGCTATTTCATTAGTTTTCTATGGAATTTTTGTTGGAGATTTTCTCCACCCCTATTACATTATTGCAAAAGCAATTCATGCCTGCCATTTTACAATAGTCTTTGATGACAAAACAACAATTTCTAATTAAAAAAATATACAAGGACTAAATTGAAGATATATAGAATATCGTGTAGGGGCGAATTTGAATAAAAATTATAAATCAAGGGATTTAATGTGTCAATAGGCCATTAAGGCTTTATTACACATCTATTAGAAACTGTGTAGAGACTTTATCGAAAAAAACAGTCATACGGTTTAAATTTGTAGGTGTTTGAAATTTGTGAGTTTGATAAGAACTTTAATAATTGTTACATATAAGCTTTAACCATCGTTACATATTCACACTGTTGAATATGTTAGTGTTTGATCATTGTTTATAAGCTTTATCCATCATTATATACAAGTAAAGACTATATTAAAAAAAGATTAAGATTTCATTTAGATACAAATTGAAATTTAAAATTTATATAAATAGGATGAAAATATAAAAGATAATTTAAATAAAATAATAAAATTCAAGAGCCCATTTAATATTTTAATTCAAAATCAAAACTGCCGTCAACAACTTTGTTTTTATGCTTAAGCCCACAGAATGGTTAATTTCATGTATTTTCCTCTCTTTAAAACAACTGCACCCATTGTTTTCCATTTCAACAGCTTCACTTTTTTACCCTTTATTCACCATTATCACTTTTCTTTTTTCTTTTTATTTTTAAATTAAAAAAAGAGATGTTTTTTAAAATATATATTTACTGTTTATCTTTCTCAATACTCATTTAACTAGTTTATTTTATTTTTCACACTAAAATAATTCGGAAAATATAAAAAGTCATCGTAACTCTTTATTTGAAATTTATAACTTGGATTTTATAAGACTTTTTTTAAAAAAAAAATTAATTTCGGGATGAAATAGGTCGGAGTTTAAAAAAGAAAAAAAAATGAGAATTATGATTTCAATTCAAGGTCTTAATTGGTCAATGAGACTGTAATTGAAAAGAGGTGACTGGACTTCTAAAGATTTAATTTTTTTATTTACATAAATATAACGTGTGAATTAGATTTCATCATATATGTACTCCTTAAAAATTGCGTAGAATTAACAGTGCAATCAACTAATGAAAATTAAAATTTGAAATATTTATAGAAGCTCACTCTTCTCTTAGATTTCTTAACGAAAAAAAATAAAGTTAGTTATTTATTTAATTTTTTTATATTTTTATATTTATATTATTTGTAAAATCACTTAAAAATAGACAAAAAAATTAATGTTTTTTAACTTTACTTCTATACTGTTCACGTGCTAATTTACGCATGTATCATATTAACAATTAATTAATTAAAATTTAAAAATATTAAAAATATATGTTTTTATAATTTTAATAATTTTTAATTTTTAAATCATCCTTTTTATATTTTTTTAATTTTTTAATTTTAAAAATTAATTAATAGTTGATGTGACATATATGTGTATAGCATGTTAGCACGCTAATTTTTTATTTATTTTAAAATTATTTGATAAATAATACAAGTTTAAGAACTAAAAATAATAAAAAATTAAATAGAATATAAAATATTCTTTTTGTAAAATTAAAAGTTGAAATAAATCATTATTTAAAAAAACTGCTTCACAATTTTTTTTTTATCAAACAAGTTCGTAAAATAAAATCTTAAATTAATACCCCCAAACAAATAAAATCGTAAATGGCAACATTGTAATTACAGTAAACAGCTGGGTCAAATGGTCAGTCTTTGCATATATAGTTTACAGCATTTCTTTTGAAACTTCACCGGCAAATCCCTGAAACGCTAAACACTATTGTCACCATGCAACTGACTCACTGCCTTCCTACCAAAAACCTCTCATGGACGCCACGTGTCCACCACCGTCGCCATTCTCCACCAACCTCCACCGTCAGATTCGCCCCGATCTCCGCCTCCGTTACGGTATCTCCTCCGAAACATCAGAAGAGTCACTCAATGCCACCCGAAAAGCAAGAAGTGTTCAAATCAATGGAAAACTGGGCCACCGAAAATGTATTACCTCTGCTCAAACCAGTCAAAGATTGCTGGCAACCGCAGACCTTTTTGCCGGATCCGGCATTACCATTGGAAGAGTTCAACGACCAAGTGAAGGAGCTGAGAGAACGAATGGCAGAGCTGCCGGATGATTATTTCGTGGTGTTGGTCGGAGATATGATAACGGAGGAGGCATTGCCGACGTATCAGACGATGATCAATACGTTGGATGGGGTGAAGGATGAGACAGGGGCTAGCTCTAGTCCGTGGGCTGTTTGGACACGGGCTTGGACGGCGGAGGAGAACCGGCACGGCGATTTGTTGAGGAATTATCTGTATTTGTCAGGGAGAGTTAATATGTTCATGATTGAGCGGACTCTGCAATATCTGATCGGCGCTGGAATGGTAACATTTTCATCACTGTTTCATTAATTTACAATTTTTTTTGTTTATTTTTAAAATTTAATCCTCAATTTAATGATCAGTACCCGATGGAGCTGGAATGGTAAGGGTTCATTTTACCGCCTTTATTATTTATATAAATTACTTGTTAGAATTTTATAATTTTTATGTTTATGAATTAAAATTATTTCAAAAAATATTTTAAAACATCTTATGAATCTATCTATCTAGTATATTATTATAATTTTTTTATTGAATTGGGGTTGGAAATTTCTTTTTAAAGAGTAGCAAGTACTATTATAGAGGTGTTTTTGTTTTTAATTTTTTTAATTTTAATGAATAAATAATTACTTTTACATTTTTAAATTGAAGATTTTAAAAAATAAAAACAACTACTTAATTTTTTCATGTATTTTTTTTTTTTTAAATTTTAAGCACCTATTAGTATATATACTTGATATACTCCAAAAATGGAGTGTGTTTGACAGGACCCTGGAACCGAAAACAACCCATACTTGGGCTTCGTCTACACCTCATTCCAAGAGCGAGCTACCTTTGTATCCCACGGCAACACCGCTCGTTTAGCCAAGGAAGGTGGCGACCCAGTCTTGGCACGCATATGCGGCACCATTGCGGCGGACGAGAAACGCCACGAAATGGCCTACTCAAAGATAGTCGGCAAACTACTCGAAATCGACCCTACTGGAGCAATGCTAGCAATCGGCGATATGATGAAGAAAAAGATAACAATGCCAGCTCACTTGATGTTCGACGGCGAAGACCCACGGTTGTTTGAGCACTTCGCCGCCGTGGCACAGCGGATAGGAGTGTATACATCGGATGATTACGCTGATATAGTGGAGGCATTGAATGAAAGGTGGGGATTGGAGAAGTTGGAAGGGTTGAGGGATGAAGGGAGGCGAGCGCAGGAATTTGTGTGTAACTTAGCGCCTAGGATCAGGAAATTACAAGAACGAGCAGAGGAGAGGGCTAAGAAAATGGGGCCTCAAGCAGTGAAGTTTAGCTGGATTTTCAATAGAGAGATTACATTGTAGAATGAACCAAGCACTCAACTTCACTCTTTTCCTTTCTGAATGTCCTTTCTTTCTTGTCTGTTTAGGGTGCAATTAATAGGTAAAAATGAAGACTATGTTTTTGTTTGGCTTATATCTCGCAAATGAATAATATATGAAATTTTAAAAAATATATATTCTTACACATTATATCTAAAAAACAATCAAACTCACCAAATAAAAAAAAAAACTGTGTGTAAAAAAAAAAAATTGAAACTTTGAATTAATAGAAATTTATTCAGGTATCGAAATCAACGGCCTCAGGCGAAACGAATGGCAGTGTTTCTTTACTAATTGATTAGATATTCTAATACTTTGGATTTAAGCTTAAGAAATTTGGTGTTTAGCTTAATTTTGATAGCAATATTTGTTGAAATGGTTAGAGTTCTAAAACCCTAAATTTCAAAATTCGAAATTGAATAAGGTATCACTGGTAAGCACTAAATTTTGTTCGACTCGATTTCGTAGTCAATTTTCAAAAATTAAAAAAAAAAGTAATTAAAATTAAAAAATACAAAAAATTAAAATTACATTTTAACCCCTTAATTTTTCCAAAATTACATTTTGACCCCAAAATGTTTTCCAAAATTTTATTTTGAGCCCTAAATATTTCTAAAATTACACTTTAACCCTAATACTTTCTCAAAATTACATTTAAACCCCTCTAGTTTTACTGCATTTGCAACTGGGTCCCTCTAAGCAGAATGCGCGATTTGGGGCACCCACTCCCCGGATTTTCTGGCCACCAGCATGGGGGGCTGCTCCCTTCTTCAACCACCACCAGAAAATGTAGAGAGAAGGCAAAAATGAGGGCATAAAAGGAGGGAAATCATAACAAAAAGTCTCCAACAATTCGACAAAAAGAAAAAAACCCCTCACAAGAGGATTCGGCAAAAAAAAGAAAAATTTGGAGGAAAATTCCCAAAGGAAAATCAGCCTAAATATTTCAGCAATCAAATAAGAAAAAGGCAAAATCCCTTCGGTCACGATCTCTCAACGACTTTGTGGGCTCCAATCGGCCATCCTCTTCGGTACCCAACCTCGATTTCCATAAACCATTGTTTTCTTTTTTCTTCCTTGGTGATGGATCCAAAACATCACAAATAAACCTTTCTTCACCACCCATTTGAGTCAAAATTTTCCTACAAAACCCCCCACCACTACTGTGAGAACCACCGCCTGCCGATCTCCCTCTTTTCCGGTTACCTCACCACCAATTTCATTTTTCCCGTGCATGCTGTATGTTGGGGGCTGGAGGAATAAAAAAGAAAAAGAAATAAAAGGGAATAGCCTAATACCGATTTTAATATTTGGCACAAAAAAAAATAAATAAATGATATAAGCCTACACACTCATACCCATCAGCAGCAGCCCATTACCATTGACCCAGCAGCGGCCCAACACAGCGCAAGCCCACTCCAAAGTGGACTCAATTTAGTAGCCTATTAAAGCAGGCTTATTTTTTGGAGCTTTGGGTATATTCCTAACTTTTCTTATTTGTTAATTGGCCCACATGTTTAAATTTTGTTTCATTAACATTTTTAATTTTTTTTTTCATTATGTTGTGATTTTATTCACTAATCGTAATTTTTAGAGAGCTTATTTTTTATTTTTATCTTTTTAATAAATAAGGCAACGAATCGGTTTAATACTAGTCGTTGATTTCATCGCTATGTTGGGTGAATATCATCGATTCGTGTTAAATACGATACGCCCTTTTAAAAATAAAAAGATCTAAAAAATTTCGAGTTTTAAAATAAGATTTTTAATTTTTGTGGTTATTTTTAAATTATCAAGATTTCATTTTTTAAATATGTATAACAAGATAATATGTAATTCATCAAAATTTTTGTGTTTCAAAACTTTTTGTGTTTCAAAACTTTCATGTTTTAAAAAATTTTCGTGTTTAAAAAAATTTTTCGTACTATAAAAAATTCGTGTTTTTTAAAATTTTTCATGTTTCAACAAATCCTCGTGTTTTCAAAATTTCTTGGGTTTCAAAAAATTCTCGAGTTCCAAAATTTTCGTGTTTTCAAAAATTCTCATATTTCAAAATTTTCATGTTTTAAAAAATTCTTGTGTTTCAAAATTTTTATGTTTTTTTTTAAAAAAATATTCGTGTTTCAAAAATTTTCATATTTTTAAAAATTCTCGTATTTCAAATCAGATCACGATTAAATATTAAATTGAACTCGTATTTTTGAAAATTAAGACAACACGCGTTTAACGAGATACCAATTTTGGGCGTTGCGAGAGTGCTAATACCTTCCTCGCGTGTAACTGACTCCCGAACCCTATTTTTCTCTGGAATTTTAACGTAGACCTAAACTCGGCCTTTTTTTTTAAGAAAATTCAAAAAAAAAATTCTTTTAAAAAAAGAGGATTTATTAGGTGTCCGATCACACCTAGAAAAAAGATCGGTGGCGACTCCCTTTTTTAATCGAAACTCTGTTTTCAAATGTTCAATAATTTTCTCAATTAGCGCACGTACTAAATTTTAGGTCGCTACAGTTGGCGACTCTACTGGGACTTTTTTTTTGAGAGTCGAGTATGGGATTAAACGCGTGTTGTCAAAATTTTCGAAGCTCCTTGTTTAAATTAATATTTAGCCGTGATCCTTAATTTTTTTTTAAAAGTCATACATTTACATCATGTTGTAAATATTTTTCTAACTTGTTTTATCTTTTTGTTTTTTTTAAAGTCATACATTTGCATCATGTTGTAAATATTTTTCTAACTTGTTTTATCTTTTTGTTTTCCAGCTTTAAGTTTTTACGATTTTAGTTTTTTTTAGTTTTAAAATAAAAACAAAAAGGTTTGTTAGTTTTTCCCCACACACTGTGCACTTGCATTTTTGCATAACATGAGCTCTCTATCCAGGCTCCGTCCACTTAAGTGGAAGTAAACGCTATGTCTTCGTGAGTTAACTCGTCCCTCCACACAGGCTAGTGAATACTTCCGGGTTACATATGACTTATGCTTTCGTGAGTTAACTTGTCCCTCCGCATAGGCATAAGTAAATGTAATCCCTCGAATTGAGCTCGCGAGCCTATGATGGGCAATAACCAAGGCTCTGTACTAGCCTTAGTAGGCGACAGTATGGACAATTCGAGTACCTTTTTAGAACCGAAATCACATATAGTGAACCGTATGAGCCACCCGACTAGAGCCATTCCGAACCTTCGTCCGTTAATAGTCACCAAAATAAGTACATGGGAGAAACGCCTCTTACCTTTTATTTCCTTTACATTTACACTTTTTATACAAGGGAATCGGGTCCGCTTAATAATTTGGATTTGATAGATTATCTGATGAGTATGTGGGGTAGGTTTTTGTAAAGCATGATGAGTGTAAAAAAAAAGTAGGTCGGTTCCACTAAAATGCACGATTAAATAGCTTAATTTGTTAGATTTTTCATTTTTTTATCCGTTTATATTTGTTGTGATTACTAACCAATGTTATTTGTCTTCATTTTTATTTTTAATCATGCATCATAGGCATCTTGTTAGGAAAGGTGTTGATTAGAGATTAGTTGCCAAAAACGGGTTTCTGATAGAGGAGTCAATTACACAAGTAACCGAGAAAAATGTCGTGGTTCGAGACTGATCTTTGAAAACCCAGAAAGCTAAAGGGGACAGTTTAAAGGAAGGATGTATCTCCAATCTTCCTGAGCATGTGACTTCGAATGCTCGTCAGAATAACCTCAAAGACATGACTAGGATATGGAAACAGTGGGACTCAGACATTAGGGGCATCTTCACTGAAAAGTTCGGGGATATAGCTCACTTGATTGCTGTCAACATAGACGAACATTTGATTCAAGCCATGGTTCGATTCTAAGACCCAGCTTACCAATGTTTCACTTTCAATCAGGAAGATATAACTCCGACCATAGAAGATTTTGCCGCCTTGCTTCGTGTTGACAATGCACAATTCAACAAGATATATGTGAAAAAGCCCAAACCTATGACCTTCAAGAAAAAGCTAATGAAGTTGACGGGAATGACTGATACTGGGCTGAAAAATAGATAAAGAAAAAGAACGAAGTCAGTTGTGTTCCATGGTTTTCTCTGCGAGACTTAGTTCAAAACCATCCAGATACTGTGAAGAGAGTGGATCTGTTTACTTTGGCCATTTACGGATGAATCGTTTTCCCAAAGGTTCTTGGACATATAGAAGCTGCGGTAGTGGATTTTTTTGAAAAGTTGAGGCAATGAATCAACCCCGTCCCAACTATCTTAGCCGAGACTTTTAGATCTCTAAGTAGTTGTAGGAGGAAAGGGGAAGGACATTTTAACGGATGTGCACAGTTACTTAATGTTTGGATTTTGAGCCACTTCTGGAAAGTGGAACGCACACCTTTCCACATGTTCCCGAAAACATTCTCTCTATTGGAAGCTTACCTTGGGAAAGATTGGTCGAAGGATGTTACCGAACAACGCTAGGTTTCAGTTTTTCAGAACCTCCACCCCGAAGACATAACTTCGAGAGCACCATGGATCTGTCCTTCGGTTTTGTTATACAAATGCGGAAGCCAATATTGGGTGCCTTTACTCGGATTATGGGGAGTAGTTGGATATGCTCCGTTAATGGTTTAAAGGCAGTTTGCTTCACGACAGTTCATACCAGCTACTGGAGGATTGGCACAGTCGGAGTTTACTTTAATAGGTGAAGGTTACATGAAAAAAGTCCGAGAAACTGCAAAGTCTTGGAAGGAAATTTACCTAACGGAGTTAGCTCTGTATGCTGATACTATCACTCAAGATTATGACATATGGAGACAACGACGAGTGAATAGTCAACAAATCTCACCGACGGATTACACTTTCTAGAATCCTTTCTTAGAAGAAATGCAGTCCGAGCTGGAAATGGCAAGACATGAATTTGAACGTGAAAAGACCAAGTTGTTAGGAGATATTAGTTCTCTTCAAGAGGAAAACTACCAGCTGAAGATCGATGTTAGAATCGAGAAAGTCCAAAAAGAAGCTGAGATCATGAGAAACGACTTAAAGGGTCTTCATTTGGAAAATAAGAAATTAAGAGGCACTATAAGGAATAGTGGGCTGGGCAAATCATCGGCAGAATGGAAGGAAGAACTAAGCAACATCGAAGGTGGGATGGAATTTTGGAGAGGGAAAGCGAAGAAGGAAGAGGAAAAAGTTGCGCGTGCTATGATAGAGTTAAGGAAGAAGAATGTTGAATACGAAACCATGTCTGTAGAATTAATGGCTAGTCAGTCTGAGCGTCAAGGGCTAAGAAGGAAAATATAAGATTTAGAAAATACGCTGCAAGCTCATCAGCAACATTTAGATACTCTCCTAAAAGTCCTAGAAGAAGAGAATGGTCAGCATGACAGAGACACTCGCGCCTATGAAAAAGCTCTACAAGAAAAAGATCTGCATCTCGGCAGTTTGATAAATCAAATTCACAAGGCGGTTGTGCAAATCGTGCAATTATCAGATAAAGCTAAAGCTCTTAGTTGTCAATTCCCTCCGAGCCAAAGATCAAGCATGTCAGAATTCCTAGAACGAGTGAAGAAATAAGGTGATGTGGCTAGGAAATTTGTGTAACCGTTAAATCAGATATGGCAAAATGTTTTGTAATAGAATCTTTTGATTAATGAAATGCCTAAGTATGGGGCTATCTTGAAATCAACACCAAATTCTTACATATTTATTCATGACTAACATTCATTTGTCATTTATCCATTCATCCATTCATTGCATGTGCATATCACCCTAATAATTCACTGAGGCTAAAACCGTATAATCCACAGTTGCGACACCACGAATATGGAATCACGTCATCCTTATAGGAATCGTCTAAGAGCTAGAACTATGGATGCTGAACTCAACGAAAGAATTGAAAGGATGGAAAGGATCCAAAGAGAGTTACAAGAGCAGTTGACCAAGTCACAGCAGGAAGCAAGAGATCTGATGGTAAGATCTTGAGAGGAATCGCTTGAGCAAAAGGACCAAATGGCCAAAATGATGGAGATGATGATAGCTTTGGTCAAAGAAAAAGGGCCCATGCAGAGCTCTGATATCATAAAGCCCCAGTCAAGAGCTAATCAGGGTCCGTTCTATCCCTCAGGATTCACTCCACCTCACGTCCATGCAATGCAAAGAGGATATCCTCAAGGGGAACCTTCAGGCTTGGAGCAATGACCTGCACCACCTGCTCAAGAGGAGCAAGGTATATTCGTATCGAACCCTAGAGCTAATCCTACTAATCCAATTGTTCCAGATTTGGATGATCCGGTAGAAATATCCAGGTTGAAAATAGATGATCATAATGCTCAGGATAAGTATAGGAGCCTGGAAGAGAGGCTCAAGGCGATAGAAGGTACTGAAGTCTTCTCTACACTGAGTGCCAAAGAGTTCAGTTTGGTGCCCGATTTGGTTCTGCCTCCGAAATTTAAAGTGTCAGATTTTAAAAAATATGATGGAAGGAGATGTCCAAAGGTACATCTTATCATGTTTTATCGGAAGATGACTGGTTACGTGAATGAGGATAAATTGCTAATACACTATTTTCAAGACAGTTTGGTCAGATCGGCTCTTCGATGGTATAATCAACTCAGTCGAGAAAGGATTTGATCATGGAAAGACTTAGCATCAGCATTTTGTGAACAATACAAGCATGTATCTGACATGGTGCCTGATCGACTAACTCTGCAGATGATTGAAAAGAACCCGACAGAGACTTTTAGGCAATACGCGCAAAGATGGAGGGATATCTCGGCCCAAATAGAACCCCCATTAACTAAAACAGAGATAACAGTCCTCTTCATCAACACTTTGAAAGTGCCGTTTTATGATAAGTTGGTTAGAAGCGCTACGAAAGACTTTGCAGACATTGTAATATCTTGGCAGCTTATAGAAAACGCCATCAAGAGTGGAAGGATAGAAGGTTCCCAGAGTTCGAAAAGGGCAATACCCGTAAAGAAAAAAGAGGCAGAAATCCATATGGTGGGAACTGAGAGCCACTACACTTCTAATCCGTACCCAACCTAATCACGACCTCGATATCGCCCGCCTACAAACTTCTATTTTCCTCCCCAAAGCCCTTACTATCAAGCACCTCCCTCTTACCCCGTCTATGCCACAAATAACCAAAAACCATTCGCCATGTTCCTACTAAATACCAGGTCTACTCAAAGCCAACCCAAAAATGAACAAAGACCGGCAAAACCCAATCCTGAAAAACCTCAATTCACCCTTATTCCAGTGTCATACAGAGAGTTGTACCCGAAATTATTGAAAAAACAATTAATATCCCCACATTATATGGCACCCTTGAAGCCTCCATACCTAAAATAGTACGATCCTAATGCTAGTTGCATGTACCACGCTGGAAACCAGTGGCATTCTATAGAAATTTGTCTTGCCTTTAAAAGGATGGTTCAAGGTTTTATTGATACAGGAGTTTTATGATTTGATGGTGCTAGTAATGTGGCTGGAAATCCACTCCCTAACTATACTGAAGGGAACGTAAGCGTGGTAACAAAGGAAGACAATTGGCGAGCCAAAAGTTGTGTTTCTGAAATAAAGACACATTTTGCAGAAGGTTTGGGAGGTAATGGTTGAAAAGGGGCCGTTCTGTCATCCCAACAGAATTTTCAAAGAAGGAAACACAAAAAGTCAATGTTTTTGTGATTTCTATGGCATCGAAGGGCATGACATCCAGTCTTGTGAGGGATTCAAAAAATTACTTCAAGACATGATGGACAACAAGGAGGTCGAGATCTTTAACAGAGTGGAAGAGGCCGATGAAGGAGAAGTACGTGCTTCTAATAATCAATCATTAGGTTCCCCTTATAGCGCCGATCGACCTTTGGTGATTTATTACGAGGCAAAAAAAAGAAAAAGTGAAACCAAAGATGATAATTGAAGTACCATCTCCTTTCCCTTACAAGGACAACAAGGCGACACCATGGAAATATGATGTCAACATTATCATACCCGAAGGTGAAAAATCCAAAGCTACGAATGGAAGTGTTATTCTCCTAAGGTGGTTGAATCAAGGAAGAAGACTGGTGACTCGAACCAAAAAGAAAAGGCACCGATGCATGAGGTTGAGGTCGAGTTTGAAACTCCGTCCGAAAAAGAAGTTAAAAAGCCTGTGAATGAGGAGGAAGCACATGAATTCTTGAAGTTAATTAAGCACAGTGAATATAACGTTGTAAAATAATTAAACAAGCAACCGGTGAGAATCTCGGTATTTTCCCTCAGAACCACATCGGAATACTTTACTGAAAGTGTTAAATCAAGCTTATGTGGCGAGGAATGTATCTGTTGAAAAGCTTGATAGGTGGGTGAACAACCTGAATGCGGATAATTTCATCTCTTTCAATGATGATGAAATACCGCCAAATGGTAGTGGCTCTGTAAAAGTATTGCATATTACGACCAGTTGCAAGGGTTATATAATACCGAATATTCTCATTGACAATGAGTCTGCACTTAATGTCATGCCTTTGGCCACGCTTTTTAGGATGCCAATTGATATGTCTTATCTGAGGCCTTGTCATTCTACAGTAAGGGTATTTGATGGGACACGACGAGAGGTCATAGACGTCACGCCTTCGTATAATTACCTTTTAGGAAGGCCTTGGATCCATTCTGCTGGGGCAGTTTCTTCATCTCTCCATCAAAAAGTAAAGTTAATCATGGATAGCCGCTTAATCACAGTCGCTGGTAAAGAAGACATTGTTGCATCTATCTCTGCTGACGCACCCTACATCGAAGTAAACAAAGATGTAGTTGAATGTTCCTTCCGTTCCTTCAAATTTATCAATGCTACATTTGTAGCTGAAGAAAATAGGATTCCCACACCCAAGCTATTAAGGAATACCAAGATGGGAATTAAGCTGATTGTGGGAAGTGGAGCCCGAGTGAAGAAAGTTCTGGGAAGATATTAGCAAGGGATAGTTAGAGCACTAAAACCAGTGCATCACATGGCTCGATAGGTTTAGGATTCAAGCCGGATATGCGACAAAGAAGAAAACAGTTGCAGAAAAATCAAGAAAGGAGGATTGCAAGAGCCTCAGGTCGAAAATTGGAATGGGAGCCCATAGTATATCCTTATTTGTCAAAAACATTTACATCTGCAGGAATGATGTACCCATGGTGAGATAATTCATGAAGCACGCTGTTATTGATTGAAAGGGGTCTTCAGAACGTCAGTATAAATGTTATTGACAAAGGAGATGATGCAATTAAAGATGTTTCAATGATACGCCCTTGTCCTCTTGGATTCGTTTTGAACAATTGGACTGATGTGGACCTTCTTGTAGTTTCTAAGTCCTCTCCAGAGTAATGATCAATGTTAACTCTCTTTTGTTTGTGTGCCTCTAAGTAATAGTGGGATTCTTTTGTAAGAGCTTATGTTTGCTCTTTATCATTTAAATGAACATTAATAGAGATGCATTTTGTCATAGTCTTTTCATTCTCATTAACTTCATAATTATTCTCCCTTCTCATAGCTTGTCCTTACATGTATCTCATATCATGCCATAACATTATGTTTGTGGATTCTCATACCTTGATGCTCCTCTATAGTTTTCTTTTCCATTCACCTTTCAGATGCTCAGATATCAACGACATGAGCAATGCCGTTACAAGTCTTGAAATCGATTTCGAGAAAGTTATTTGTTTAGGAGAATTCGAAGCTGAGGAAAATGCTGAAGATTATGTCTCGTCTCCTAACTTACTAAGAGTAATAGAACAAGAAGATAAACAGATTCTACCCCATCAAGAATCTGTTGAGACAGAGAACTTGGGAAATGAAGAAAAGAGGTAGGAAGTGAAGATTGGGACCTCCATTTTAGAGAATACCAAACATGATTTGATCGCTTTGCTTCGTGAATACAAAGATGTATTTGCATGGTCGTATCTGGATATGCCAGGGTTGAACGAGGATGTAGTAGTCTATAGACTCCCACTGAAACCAGAATGCAAACTCATTCAACAGAAGCTAAGATGAATGAGACCTAAAATGCTGTTAAAGATAAAAGAAGAAGTCAAGAAACAATTTGATGCTGGCTTCTTACAAGTCTCTAAATATCCAGAATGGGTAGCTAATACAGTCCCGATACCGAAGAAAGACGGAAAGGTGCGAATGTGCGTAAATTATTGCGATCTGAATCGAGCAAGTCCTAAAGATAATTTTCCCTTGCCACATATCGATACGTTGGTGGATAACCCAACAAAACATTCATTTTTTCTTTCAGGGATAGGTTCTCGAGTTATAATCAGATAAAGATGGCTCCTGAGGATATAGAGAAAACTACCTTCGTGACGATGTGGGGGACATTCTGCTATAAGGTGATGCCGTTCGGATTGAAGAATGCTGGGGCAACATATCAAAGGGCCATGGTGATGTTGTTCCACGACATGATGCATAAAGAAATAGAAGTCTACGTTGATGATATGATTGCCAAATCTCGAGGAGAAAAAGAGCATGTTGAGAACCTCAAGAAATTGTTCGAAAGGCTAAGAAAGTTCTAGTTGAAGCTTAATCCAGCCAAGTGTACATTCGGGGCTACCTCGGGAAAATTACTAGGCTTCATTGTCAGCGAGAGAGGCATTGAGGTTGATCCAGATAAGATAAAATCCATACAAGAATTACCACCTCCGCGCACACAAAAAGAAGTCAGAGGCTTTTTAGGGAGGTTGAACTACATCGCTCGATTCATTGCTCAACTTAGCAACCAGTGTGACCCAATTTTCTGACTCCTTTGAAAACATAATTTGGGAGAATGGAACGAGGAGTGCCAAGTGGCTTTTGACAAGATAAAATGGTATTTGTCTAGCCCCCTAGTGCTAGTACTGCCAACTCCCGGGAGACCGTTAATATTGTATCTGACTGTGTGCGAAAACTCAATGGGTTGCGCACTGGGGCAACACGATGAGTCAGGGAAAAGTGAAAGGGCGATTTACTACATCAGCAAGAAGTTCACAGAGTACGAAGAAAAGTACCCGTCAATTGAAAAATTCTGTTGTGCTTTGGTCTGGGTAGTTCGAAGGCTCAGACAATATATGTTGTATCATACAACGTGGTCAATTTCAAAGCTAGACCCAATAAAGTACATGATGGAATCACCGGCACTCTCAGGAAGAATGGCAGATGGCAGATCCTACTATCGGAGTACGACATCGTATATGTGAGTCAAAAGTCGATAAAGGGGAGCGCGATAGCTGACTTCTAAGCAACTCAAACAACAGAGGAATACGAGCCATTGAGATTTGATTTTCCAAATAAAGATTTGATGTGTATTACAGAAAAAGAGTGTGAGTCGTCAAAAGAGAAATCATGGATGATGAGCTTTGATGGTGCATCGAATGCATTGGGGCATAGGATTGGAGTAGTCTTAATGTCACCAAAAGGGAACCATTATCCACTCACTGCCAGATTAAATTTCTTCTGTACCAATAACGTAGCGAAATATGAGGCTTGCATTATGGGACTTAGTGTAGCTATTGAACGAAACATCAAAATCTTAGAGGTGTACGGGAACTGAGCGTTGGTGATTTACCAAATCCGTGGAGATTGGGAAGTAAGAGATTCAAAATTAGTTAAATATTGTGATCTCGTTGCGGAACTGATTAAAGAATTCAAAGAAGTGACTTTTAATTACTTCCCACGAGAAGAAAACCAATTGGCTGATGCCATGGCCACTTTGGCTTCAATGTTCAAAGCAAACAGAGAAATGGAAATAATGCCTCTCCAAATGAGCATATATGAGGTCCCTGCACATTGTTTTAGCATTGAAAAAGAGACAGATGGACGGCCATGGTTCTATGATATCTTAGAATATTTCAAGAATCAAAGGTATCCTGAGCAAGTAAATGAGAACGACAAAAGAACAATCAGAAGAATGGCGGTGGGATTTGTTCTTGATGGGGACATCCTGTACAAAAGAGGAAAAGATCAAGTGCTCCTGAGATGCGTGGATGCTGTTGAAGCCAGAAAAATACTTGAAGATGTCCATGAAGGAATCTGTGGGACGCATGCCAATGGTTTCACTATGGCTAGGTAGATCATGAGACTCGGTTATTACTGGCTGACGATGGAAAACGACTGCATTAGTTACGTACGAAAGTGCCACAAATGTCAAGTTTACGGTGATAAAATTTATGCAGCCCCTTCGCCCCTTCATATCATGACTTCTCCGTGGCCTTTTTCTATATGGGGCATGGATGTTAGAGGGCCAATTTCCCCAAAGGCTTCTAATGGGCACCGATTCATTTTTGTGGTTATAGATTACTTTACAAAATGGATAGAAGTCGCTTCGTTTGCTAATGTGACGAAGGCTGCAGTTTGCAGGTTTTTAAAAAAAGAGATCGTATGTCGATATGGTTCGCCTGAGAGAATCATTTCAAATAATACTTTGAATCTGAACAACAAGATGATGAAGGAGGTGTGTGTGCAATTTCAAATAAAACATCATAACTCCTCACCCTATCGCCCGAAAATGAACGGAGCTGTAGAAGCGGCCAACAAAAATATTAAGAAGATTATTGGGAAAATGACCGAGACATATAAAGACTGGCACGAGAAGCTACCATTCGCTTTGTATGCATATTGCACATCTGTGCGGACATCTACGGGAACAACTCCTTTCTCTCTGGTTTATGGAATTGAAGCTGTGCTGCCCATCGAAGTTGAGATCCCCTCTCTACGAGTCTTAATGGAGTCGAAACTAGAAGAATCAGAATGGGTTCGAGCTCGATATGACCTGCTAAATCTTATCAAAGAAAAACGCTTGAAGGCAAGCTATCATGGACAGATGTACCAGAAGAGAATGATCACGGTCCATGACAAGAAGGTACGGCCAAGAGGCTTCCACGAGGGAGAACTCGTACTGAGAAAGATTCTCCCAATACAAAAAGACTTTCGAGGAAAATGGACACCAAATTGGGAAGGACCATATGTCGTACAGAAGGCCTTCTCGGGTGGAGCTTTGATTCTCACTGAGATGGATGGGAAGGAGGTACCAAATCCAGTGAACTCAGATGCTGTGAACAAATATTATGCCTAAAAAAAATATCAAGATGAAAACCCGAAAAGGTCGTCTTGATAAGAAAAAGTAAAAAGAAAAAAGTTATTAAGATGAAAACCCGAAAAGGGCGTCTTGATTAAAAAAAAGAGAGAGAGAAAAAGAAAAAAGAGATCAAGATGAAAACCCGAAAAGGGCGTCTTGATAAACAAAAATGATTAGGATGAAAACTTGAAATAGCGCCCTAATGAAGGGGGTTCGGACATAAGGAGCAAGACGATTTGAACAGGGAGTCAAATGGCGAGATTACAATATTTGAAGCATTCTTAGAAGCTCGAAATCTTCTACACAAGAAGTTTTGCTCAAAAAGATCCAGGATGAAGAAACGTGGAGAAGTTCATGCGTTGGATATCTAGAGCATTTGTGACAATTGAATCCGCTTTCCTTTCTTTATAATGTTTTCTTTATTGAATTATTCCTTGTCAATTTTCTTTGCTTGTTGCTTTTGAAATAAATATGAATGTGATGTATTTCTTTCGTACCTACTTTGTCATTTTCATGCATCTCATTTATGATTTATTTAAATAATAAATCGTAAAATGACATACTCTAAACAAAAGGAATGTTGAGGATTACACGGATGAGAATTTGATAAGCACAAGAGCCTCAAAGCAAGGACAAAGTTTAACAGGGGGCAAAAAATGGTGATATACGAGAAACGCAGATTACTCGTAAAGCTTGAGGACGGGTACAAAACTTAAAAGGAAAGTCGAGAATCGAAGCAATGAATGCAGATCATCACGAAAATCATAACGAAAAGGGATATATGACAAACAAGCCCAAGGCGCATGGCATAATCATGTAGGCATAAAAGTATTTAAGACAAATACGTGCATATCATGATGACATCATGCATGACATATATAGGTACTCCAGTAGAGCAAGAGGTTTTGATGATAGCTGTACCGAACCAAGGAAAAAGAAGACATTCAAGTTCCACCAGATGATATGTTGTGAAATTCTGATATTTTTAAAATTATTTCATTTCTGTTTTTCAAAAAAATCAACTCATATTGCGAGAGGTGAGTTGAGCCTCAGGTCACACGCTGAGGTATTTTTCAATTTCTGTTTTTTTTAATTAAAAAAAACTCATAACCCGAGAGGTGAGTTGAACCTCAGGTCACACGCTGAGGTATTTTTCAATTTCTGTTTTTCAAAAAAAAAAATCAACTCATATTGCGAGAGGTGAGTTGAGCCTCAAGTCACACGCTAAGATATTTTTCAATTTCTGTTTTTTTTTTTTTAAAATCAACTCATAATCCGAGAGGTGAGTTGAGCCTCAGGTCACACGCGGAGGTATTTTTCAATTTCTGTTTTTCAAAAAAAATCAACTCATATTGCGAGAGGTGAGTTGAGCCTCAGGTTACACGTGGAGGTATTTTTCAATTTCTATTTTTCAAAAAAAAAAATCAACGCATATTGTGAGAGGTGAGTTGAGCCTCAAGTCACACGTTGAGGTATTTTTCAATTTCTGTTTTTCAATAAAAAATCAACTCATGTTACGAAAGGTGAGTTGAGCCTTGGGTCGCACGTCGAGGTATTTTCAATTTCTGTTTTTCATTTTCAATTTTTCCAAAAGTCAACTCATAATGCGAGAAGTGAATTGAGTCTCGGGTCACATTCCGAGGTATTTTTCAATTTCCTTTTCTTTTAAAAAAAATCAACTCATAATGCGAGAGGTGAGTTGAGCCTCAGGCCACATGCCGAGGTATTTTCAATTTCTGCTTTCCAATTTCTGTTTAAAAAAAAAAAAAAAACAAAAGAGATCAACTCATAACGCGAGAGGTGAGTTAAGCCTCGGACACATACCGAGGTATTTTTAAAATTTTTGTTTTTCAAAGATCAACTCATATTGCGAGAGATTAGTTGAGGCTCGGATCACATGCAGAGGTATTTTTCAAATTTCTGTTTTTCAAAAATCAACTCATAACGCGATAGGAGAATTGAGCCTCAGGCATGCTGAGGTATTTTCAATTTTTGTTTTTCACAGATCAACTCATAATCCGAGAGGTGAGTTGAGCTTCGTGTCGCATGCTGAGCTATTTTTCGATTTCTATTTTTCAATAAAATAAAGAAAAAAATATTGGACAATCGAATAAAATTTAGTACTTTTAAATCTTTGCATTATCCCTATTTCACAGCGATGAGCAAAGAGGGGCAGCTGTAAGCACTAAATTTTGTCCGACTTAATTTCATGGTTAATTTTCAAAAATTAAAAAAATTAATTAAAATTAAAAAAATACAAAAAATCAAAATTACATTTTAACCCTTCAACTTTTCCAAAATTACATTTTGACCTCTTAACTTTTCCAAAATTACATTTTGGCTCCTAAACTTTCTAAAATTACACTTTGACCCTTAAATGTTTTCCAAAATTTCATTTCAACCTTTAAATTTTTCTAAAATTACACTTTAACCCTAATACTTTCTCAAAATTATGTTTCAACCCTGCTAGCTTTACTACATTTGCAACTTGGTCCCTCTGGCAGAATACGCGATTTGGGGCAACCACTCCCCGGATTTTCTGGCCACCAGCATGGGGGGCTGCTCCCTTCTTCAATCACCACCTGAAAATGCAGAGAGAAGGTAAAAATGAGGGCATAAAATGAGGGAAATCATAACAAAAAGTATCCTACAATTCGACAAAAAGAAAAACCCCCCCTCCCAAGAGGATTCGGTAATAAAAAGAAAAATTTGGAGGAAAATTCCCAAAGGAAAATCAGCCCAAATATTTTAGCAATCAAAAAAGAAAAAAGAAAAATCCCTTCGGTCACGATCACTCGACGGCTTTGTGGGCTCCGATCGGCCATCCTCTTCGGTACCCAACCCCGATTTCCATAAACCATCGTTTTCTTTTTTCTTCCTAGGTGATGGTTCCAAAACATCACAAATAAACCTTTCTTCCACCACCCATTTGAGTCAAAATTTTCCTACAAAACCCCCCACCACTACCGTGAGAACCACCGCCTGCCGATCTCCCTCTTTTCCGGTTACCTCACCACCAATTTCATTTTTCCCGTGCATGCTGTATGTTGGGGGCTGAAGGAACAAAAAAGAAAAAGAAATAAAAGGGAATAGCCTAATACCGATTTTAATATTTGGCCCCAAAAAAAAAATGAAATAAGCCTACACCCTCATACCCATCAGCAGCAGCCCATTACCATTGACCCAGCAACGGCCCAACACAGCGCAAGCCCACTCCAAAGTGGACTCAATTTAGTAGCCTATTAAAGCAGGCTTATTTTTTGGAGCTTTGGGTATATTCTGAACTTTTCTTATTTGTTAATTGGCCCACATGTTTAAATTTTGTTTCATTAACATTTTTAATTTTTTTTTTCATTATGTTGTGATTTTATTCACTAATCGTAATTTTTAGAGAGCTTATTTTTTTTTTATTTTTTTAATAAATAAGGCAACGAATCGGTTTAACACTAGTCGTTGATTTCATCGCTATGTTGGATGAATATCATCGGTTCGTGTTAAATACGATACCCCCTTTTAAAAATAAAAAGATCTAAAAAATTCCGAGTTTTAAAATAAGATGTTCAGTTTTTGTGGTTATTTTTAAATTATCAAGATTTCATTTTTTTAAATGTGTATAACACGATAATATGTAATTCATCAAAATTTTTGTGTTTCAAAACTTTCATGTTTTAAAGAATTTTCGTGTTTCAAGAAATTTTCGTGTTTAAAAAAAAAATTTGTACTAAAAAAAATTCGTGTTTTTTAAAATTTTTCATGTTTCCACAAATCTTAGTGTTTTCAAAATTTCTCGGGTTTCCAAAAATTCTCGAGTTCTAAAAATTTTCGTGTTTTCAAAAATTATCATATTTCAAAATTTTTATGTTTTAAAAAATTCTTGTGTTTCAAAATTTTTGTGTTTTTAAAAAAAAAATTCGTGTTTCAAAAATTTTTGTATTTTCAAAAATTCTCGTGTTTCAAATCAGATCACGATTAAATATTAAATTGAACTCGTATTTTTGAAAATTAAGACAACACGCGTTTAACGAGATACCAATTTTGGGCGCCGCGAGGGTGCTAATACCTTCCTCGCGTGTAACTGACTCTCGAACCCTATTTTTCTCTGGAATTTTGACGTAGACCTAAATTCGGCCTTTTTTTTAAGAAAATTCAAAAAAATACTTTTTCTTTTAAGAAAAGAGGATTTATTAGGTGTCCGATCACACCTAGAAAAAAAAATTGGTGGCGACTTCCTTTTTCAATCGAAACTCTGTTTTCAAATGTGCAATAATTTTCTCAATTAGCGCACGTACTAAATTTTAGGTCGCTACATCACCAATTTTGATTAAAAATGGAGATCCTAAATTTATATAACGTCTTTATAGATTGTTGCGCACAACGATAGTCCAAAAAGAGTACATTTTCGACCGGCTAGACCCATCTCTAGTACATTGCAAATTAAGTTTTCCTTTGCTCCCTTTCAACACTTACTGCGATAACAAGTTCTTATTTAACCATAAATTTAAGTTTGTGGAGAAGAAATTATTCTTTGCTAGACTAGGAATTACCGCCTTCCACACCGCTTTTGACAATCCAGAATCCGTAAAGCATGTAAATTAGTCTCCATTGAATACCCACAACAAACACAACGGCCTGACATTTGCCTTCGAACTTGTTCCCTATTAATCAGAATCCTATCTTGTCACAATAACCATAGGAATACATAAACTCTCTGTGGAGCCTTAAATTCCAAATCGACTTTCAATTAACAGCTGAATTGACATTACTATGAGATATCATATTCTTGTAAGTATTAGAAAATAATGTTATTTTTATTCGAATTAGAATAACAACACATTCTTTAGATTTTAAAAGTAATTTAAATTAGAAAAAAATATTAATATATATTTATAAATAAATAATCCAAAAATTGAATCGGAAAATTATTAAAATATATTTATAAAAAAATATTTAAAATTAATTTTTAAACATCTCATTTTTATATTGTGTAATTTTTTATTTAAATAATTTATAAAAATACTAATATACAATATTCATTACTTCAAAATAATTTTTAAGTAAGTTTTAACTAAATTATTGTGATGCATACTACCTAAGAATTTCTTGTGACATTAAGCTGAAAGAAAAAAAAAATTATAGTAAAAGGAGTTAAATAGATTAAGCAACAATTGAGTGCAACCATGATTAAGATCATTTTTAACTATGCCACGAATTGTACCTGGAGCTTGAATAAATTTATTAACACCAAATGTTTGTGAAAATCTCATTGCTACCATTGCATCGGTAACTTTATTCCTTTCTCGACAAACATGGGTCACTTCAACCTCCCAATCCAACCAAAGGAGCCTCCTTTAGCTCGCATCAAATCGTTAGCACCATGACTAACTTCTTGCTCTTTTATTATAGAGATTGCAAGTAAGTTGTCCAACTCAAGAATCACCTTTCCTATTCTCATTTTCCAAGTTTGCTGCAATCCTTCTAGAGTCCCCACTGTTCAACTTTCATCATTAAGCATAATCCAATATTCATGTTGAAACTCATAATCTAATCTCCGTTACTATCTTGTACAACACCTTGAGTCGTAGGTATACCCATACCACTACTCTTCGCTCCATTGGTATTCACATTACACCATTCCCTCCTCAGTTTTTCTCAACAAGTAAATGATTGGACTCATTGTTTCACTTTATTAAGCTCAAAGAACTTTATTATACTATAAATATAAATATATAGGTTCAAAATTTTAAATTTATCAATATCTATCTATAATCTACTTATATTTATAATTCTATAAAAGCTGAAGAAATTTTTGAATTGACAAGAATATTTTTAATTATTCATTATATTATTAAATTGACATTAAAAATTAAGTTTATATTTCTTTAGATAATAGTGTTTTTATTCATTTGAACTATATAGTTAGGTTAAAGTTTAATTCACGTTAATTAATTAATAATAACAAATAAAATCATATGATTATTTTTTTGTATAATAGAATTTTTATTTATTTATTTGAACTACACAGTTAAATATATTAATTATTAATAAAATATATTATTTTAAATTAATTATTATTGAATTAGTGCTATAGTGATATACACAAAATTAATGTTTACCATTATATTTAAACATGTTGAAACAATAACATTTAAATAACATCAGTTTTATTCAGGGTAATTTACCAGAAAATACCATTTTTATAAAAAATTTACGGAAAAGGACCTGTTTTCTAATTATTTACCGGAAAGGGACATTTCTCCTGAAAACGCATCCACGTCAGCGCGTTTTCAGGGGATGAAGCAAGAAAGCGCGTCCACGAAGGAGCGTTTTGTGCCACATCAGCCAAAATCGCGTCCTTGAGGGCGCGCTTTGCTGATGTGGCAAAAGCACTCCCTCGTGGATGCGCTTTTGCCCGTTCCAACTGTCACTTTTTTTTCACCGTTGGGCCTCCAACGGTCAAAAAAAATATAAAAACCCCCCACCCTTTCATTTTTTTCACACAAAGGTCCTTACTCATTTTTCTCTCAAATTTCTCTCAAATTCCTTTAAAGTTCCTCTCAAATTTCATAATAGTCCTTTAATTATTACAAAAAAAAACCCTGTTTAAAAGTTTTTTTAAATGATTTTTTGTTAAATTTAAAAATATTCGATCGTATTAGCAATGGCCGAAGAATTAATTCGTCTCGACAATAAACACATCTCCGTCGATCAAATGACAATGGTAAGTTATAATTTTAATTTTCCAATACTATTTAATATTTTTTAGGTTTATGCAATTCTAATTAATTTTTATTTTATAATTTTTAAAACAGACTATAGATCGGGTGTTGCAATGCTATATTCACAATATGCCTGGTCCGCCATTGCCGTTGATCGAGAATTACCTGCGGGAAGCGGGTTTTTGACACGTGGCCACGATAGGCCGGGGCTGCAAGTTGGATCCGAAGCTAATCAGTGCGTTGATAGAGAGGTGGAGACCCGAGACGCACACTTTCCATCTTTCATGCGAGAGTGTACTATTACTCTAGAAGACGTGCATTTGCAATTGGGATTGTCGATGGATGGGTACGTAGTTATCGGATCCGCAACTTCTGGTGATTGGGGAGCCGTATGCTACGAGCTTTTGGGTGCTATTCCGGATAACAATTACAGAGGTCGGATCGAGATGGGCTGGTTACGAGACACATTCTCGGAGCTGGATAATGACTCGACCGAAATAGAAAGAATACGGTATGCTCGGGCATACATTCTTGAGATGATTAGAGGCTATCTGATGTCGGACTTGTCACGAAACCTCGTACATCTGAGATGGCTGCTAAAACTAGTTGATTTTAGAGCAGCTGGTGAATTGAGTTGGGGGTCTGCCGTGCTAGCAAAATTGTATCGGGAGATGTGCAAGTCAACGCGGCCGAATAAAGTAAAAAATCAGAGGTTGGCTATCACTACTGCAATCATGGGCACGGTTTCGATTTCCATTTTTACGTTCTCGAGTCGACCACCCATATACATTCCCACTCATAACGAGGTAAATTTAATATTAGATTTTACAATTATTACGTAGATTTAAAATATAATTGTATGCTAAAAATTTATTTAATTAGGTGTAATCATTCGGCGAGTTATGTTGGAATACCTACATCGCTTGAAGATATACGGCTTCTATTAGAGCAACGGTCGGAAGCACAAGTAAGTATTAAATAAAATATATTTTCATAATAAAATAGTCGTTTCGTATTTAGTATTTAGTATATAACTATTACTTTTTATCATGTTAATATAGTTTGAATGGACACCATACGAGGATGCATCAATTCGGGCAGTAATTCCGGAAGAGTTTTTTCAAAATCTGAACATTTGGCATGTGAAGGTGCCATTGGTCAACTATGCCACTGTGGAGATGCACCAGTCAGATCGGGTTTTGCGTCAATTTAGATTCCGACAACAGATTCTCGTGGCACCAGAGGTGCTCGATGATAAGCACAAAGTCGACTTACGGTAGTTGCATACGGATTTGCCAAGATTTTGGTCAGCGTATATCGAATTGTTGGAGAACCGGTATGATTATATACCTACTCGGGAACCGATCATCGTTCCTGAGTTAGCGTGCATGCCGGGATACATGCCATGCTTTAGGATCCATGGAAAGCCGTATTTATTGTCAAAAGAGGAGAGGCGACAGCAACTTCGTGAACAAAGGGAACGACGAGGCCCTTTAAATCTAAGGAGAAAGGGTGATGAGACGGGACCATCAACAGCGCCCACACAGTCACTGGGCCCAACACTTCAGCCGACGACACCCATATCACAGCCTTTTTAGATTATGCCAGGTGCGTCCACTAGCCCTTATATGTAGCCTAACCCTTATATGTTTCATTTTCCCAGTCTCATGGCAGGTTGGAATGCATGGCCCGGTTCGAGTCTGTTCCCGACTACTCCGACTGGCCAGCCGATCTATAGGCCGTCGTCGCATGAGGGATCACACGAGGCGCCGTCGGGGAGCTCTTCTTTTTACCAATCTCTTTCGCCTTACGGGATCCAGACACTTCCGCCATGGGCGATGCAAACATCTCCCCAGTCAATTTTTTATTACGGTGGGTCATACTCCCAACACCCACAACCAGACCCCCTGCCGGAGGAACCAGATTCCCCACTTAAGGTTCCACAACCCTCGCCGGAAGCTAGAAGAATTAAGAATCCAGCGTGTAATTGTCAACCACCCCCATGTGGCACTGATTCCGACCAGCACCAACATTAATTCCGACCGTCATTATTTTATTTTTTTATTATAATTTAATTTTTATATCTTTAATAAAATAAAAGTTATTTTTTATTTATTTTTTATAATTTAATTTATTTTTTATATCCTAAATAAAATAAAATTTGTTTTTTTATTGTAATTTTTTATATTTAATAAAATAAAAGTTTTTTATTTTTTATTGTAATTTAATTTTTTATCTTTAATAAAATAAAAGTTTTTTTATTTTTTATTGTAATTTAATTTATTTTTTATATCCTAAATAAAATAAAATTTGTTTTTTTATTTTTTTTATTGTAATTTATTTTTATATTTAATAAAATAAAATTTGTTTTTTTATTTTTTAATTATAATTTAATTTTTATATCTTTAATAAAATAAAAGTTATTTTTATTTATTTTTGTAATTTAATTTATTTTTATATCCTAAATAAAATAAAAGTTATTTTTATTTTTATTTTTATTTTAATTTACTTTTTATATTTAATAAAATAAAATTTGTTTTTATTTTTAATTATAATTTTATTTTTATATATTTAATAAAATAAAAGATGTTTTTATTTATTTTTGTAATTTAATTTATTTTTATAACCTAAATAAAATAAAAGTTGTTTTTTTATTTTTTTATTGTAATTTATTTTTTATATATTTAATAAAATAAAATTTGTTTTTATTTTTTATTGTAATTTAATTTATTTTTTATATCTTAAATAAAATAAAAGTTGTTTTTTATTTTTTAATTATAATTTAATTTTTATATCTTTAATAAAATAAAAGTTGTTTTTTTATAATCTAATTTATTTTTTATAACCTAAATAAAATAAAAGTTGTGTTTTATTTTTTATTGTAATTTATTTTTAATTTTTATATCTAGAAACTAAGAAGAAATGAATGAATTAGGACTAAATTGAATAAGTGAAAAGTATGAGGGGTTAATTTGTAATTTTATCAAATGGATGTTGATCCAATGTATGAATTTTGAAGGATCGTAAGGGGCAAAATAATCATTTAGCAAGAAAGATAATTTTGAAGAATAATGATAATGGTGATATTTTAGATTAATTGAATAACTTTTTTTTTTTGTTTTGCAACTTATTCCTTCTACAAAAATTCACCATTTTCATCAAGAAATTAAAAGAATTTTCATAGCCACCAAGAGACAAAAATGATAAGGAGACTATCAACTATTCCGATTTGGACACGAGCGAGATGTATGGCTTAGGTTCCTACACCATCCACATAACTTCCGTTGGTTGGCCGTTTCTCGGATATCCATATTGTTGCGTATTCTAGTCGAGTAAGGTCGACCCTTTGGTTTGCGACGCAGTTCCCTCTCCGGTAACAGCTTATACGGAGTAAGCAATACAGACGGCCACTTACGTTCATCTGGGACTGGTGGGAATACGTATCTCCACATGTTGTACATGTATTGTATTTTATACACTTCGTCGACATAGCTCATGAGATCCAGACAGAGATTCTGACAAGCCGCAAGTACATGAGCGCATGGATAACGAAGTGCATCAAATATCCCACAGTCGTAGGTCATATGTCTCAAGTGTACACGATATTGCCCGCCAACAATACCTTGGTTCGGTCTGTCAAACTCCGTCACACGAAACCATAGGTTGTCGCGATCGTGACACACTGTGCGCATGGTGTTGGCCCGTGCCTTCTCCTTGTTAATTTCTTGCAGTACCTTCGCGCACCATACATGGCCTTCCTGCATTTGGCATTTATAACTCGCTGCTCGCTTCGAAAATAGTGCCGCTAAACGAAAATATGTCTTTCACACAATCGATGTTATCAGCAAATGACGCGTTCCTTTAAGAACAGAATTTATGCATTCAGCCAGGTTTGAGATCATATGACCATATCGTAGGCCGCCATCGTATGCTTGTGTCCACTGTTCCAAAGGTATGTTGCTTAGGTAGTTTGCGCCTTCTTTGTTAACTGAGCGCAAACTCGCCAACGTCTCGTGAAAACGGTCCTTATTGATCTCGTACCCTGCTAATATAAGTTGATAGCAAATATTACATACCACTCTTCAATTAAGAATAAATTGAATATTACAAACAAAATTATATTAATAGATATTACATACCCATGTTGGTCACTTGCCGTCATTCACTTGTAGATCGATGTTGTCCGCGGTAGTTGGACGCAACATGCCTTAGGCAATATCGATGGTGTTTGTGATGCCACAAGCTTCCCTGTCGCTCTATTGCGGCTAGTATTCTAGGGCCCATGTCAGATATAACGCATATATCAGGTTGGGGGAAGACATGCCTCCTTAACCTAGATAGAAAGAAATCCTAGTCATCAGCTGACTCCCCCGGTGTTATTGCAAACGCAATTGGAAAGATTCTCCCACTGCCATCCTGTGCCACAGCTAGCAATAGCCGATGCGTATATTTACCATACATAAAGGTACCGTCAATTTGTACCAATGGCTTGCAGTATAGAAATGCGTCTCAGTATTGCTTAAATGTCCAGAACAGACGCTTGAACACTTGGCATCCACGGAGCAATCGATCGTTGTAGTATGTCGGTTTCGTTTCAAGGTCTGTTATGCTGCCTGGGACATATCTCTCCAGCACCTGACACTACTGCTACACTTCATTCTATGAAGTGTCCCAGACCATGCAACTTTTCCAACGCCTTCTGCTTAGTTATCCAAGTCTTCCGGTAAAAGGGCATGTACCCCAATTGGCTACGAATATTGTCAATTAAGGTCGGCACTGAAGTCTTAGGATCCACATTCACCGTCGGTATTATTAAGTCAGCCAACATCTTTGAATCCATCTTAGGATGATCTTGTGAAACACCTGTCAACGAAGTACGTTAAATAGTGCAACATTACGTAATATCAGTATTATTCAAAAACCTTGAAGCACAAAATCTATACTTAATAGACTGAACTTTCATTAGCGTTGTTCCGAAGATTTTACGCATAATTCTTTTGCGAAGTTCTGTCAAATCTACGTTCTGGTTAAAAACCAATCGCGCTGTGTTCTCCGATAAAAAACACCATTTTTGGTGTCACAAACCTCACCATCATAGTAAATAACAGCACTAATACGTTCACTCATCTTCAGTTTCTATTTTACTTTTGCCTCAATTTCTATTATGCAACCTAAGAATGAAATTTGGCTCATTTATAGTCTGGATTGCCAGAGACTATTGTAGCAAAAGAGCGCCCACGTGGGAGCTTTTTTCAGTACTCTTGCTGACAGTGCATCCTGCTTGAAGCGTTTTGGTCACTATTTGTTTAGAAACGTCTTCTCAAAATTATTTTGCTAGAGACTACTGTAGTAAAAGAGCGTCCACGTGGGAGCTTTTTTCAGTACTTTTGCTGACAGTGCATCTTGCTTGAAGCATTTTAGTCACTATGTGTTCAGAAACATCTTCTCAAAATTATTTTACCAGATACTACTGTAAAAAAAAATCAAATAATTTTTATATTGCTGATATATTTTTCCCTAAAACCCTAAACCTAAAATTATTTTATTTAATTAATCCTAAAATCTAGTTCATTAATTTTCCCCTAAAAACCCTTAACCCTAATACCTTAAAAACCCTAAACCATAGCCCTAAAACCCTAAAAACTCATACCCTAACCCTAAAAACAGCTGAAAAAACTATCGGGGAAAAGGGCAAAAGCGCGTCCACGAGGGAACGCTTTGTGCCACATCAACAAAGCGCGCCCCCAAAGACGCGATTTTGGTTGATGTGGCACAAAGCGTTCCCTCGTGGACGCGCTTTCTCTTGCATCCCCAAAACGCTACCGACATGGACGCGTTTTCGGGGAAAATGACCCTTTCCGGTAAATAATTAGAAAACAGGTCCTTTTCCGTAATTTTTTTATAAAAATGGTATTTTCTTGTAAAATACCCTTTTATTCATGCACCTTGTGAGAATAAAAGGAGATTCATCGTCAGTATCATTTTTAGTATTAATAATTTCCATAGCACCATTAAAAAAATTATTCCCACTGATAAGTCGATAATAAATTTATATTATTTGTAATATTTTAGTATTTACTTTTAATTAGATTCTTTTTTAAAATTTTTAGAGAGTTAGATTTTTATTTAACTTTTATAAATATACTTTTATTTTAATTATTTATAGGAAGTTTAAATTTTCCAATTTGTCTTTATTTTATTTTATAAGACAATTAGATGGTTTAATCTCAATAGTTGTTTCACTCAAGAAAATAAAATATTAAAAAATTAAAAAATATATATGATAATCTCATCCCAATTAAATATATTTTGGACAAGATTCATAAAGTTCAATTTTATTATATTTGATATCATTTGAAATTCATTTTTAATTAATAAAATTATTATTTAATTTTAAATTAGAAAAATATTTAAAATATAAAATGTTAAAAAATAATTTTAGTATTAAAAGTTATTTTAACATTAAACTTAAAAATTAGTAAATTAAAACCACAATTAATATTATATACTATTCACATACAAATTAAATCAAACTCTAATATCAAATACTTATATTATAATTTAAAATTCTTTAATTTTTAAATATATCTATAATTTTTAATAATAATTACTTATTCTAATTATTTTATTAAATAATAAAAAAGAAGCATGTGAATAGGTTGGCAATCAAGCGAGTTCGAGTGGGTTCAGGTTAAATTATTTTGGGTTTGGGTTTAAGTTTTTTGTGTTTGGACTTTTTTAGGTTCGAGTTATTTTGAGTTCGATCTCGGATTTGGTTTCGGTTAGGGTTTGGTTTTACATTAAATATAAATATATATATATCTACAGAATTTAAATGTCTACATCTCAATATAAATTATTAATTTTTTATTATGATATATTATTTTCAATTATATTTTAATTAACATTAAAATTTGTTATTGTTACTGGTTAGTATAAAAACTATATAAAATTAATTTATTATATAAAATCAATTGTCCTAAATAATTTTATTATAAAGATATGATATATTAGAAGTTAATTATATTAAAATTTAAAATAATTGATTAGATGAACTTGAATATGAAATAATACTATTATTCACTACAAAAAAGAAATTTTTAACAAATGAAATGAGTTTTTTTATAGTTGCATAAAGGAAAATTTTTATGCATACAATAAAATATAACTTGACATTACATTCATCTATTAATATTTGATGACATAAATTACATGTTTTAAATATAAAATTTTATTAACTATAAAAGATTATTTGTTGGAACTGACAGAAGTTTGAACCTTAGTACATAAAAAAATCTCTAATTTTTCCTTTTGATAACACAAGTTTAAACCACAATATAGCATTTGGTTTTTATAATTTCTCCAATCATTTTATCAATAGTTGAAATAGAATATGTTACTTGATATTTCATACATCTAACTCATCTAAATTAGAAATTAAATTATCCTATATAATTACAAATAATTAATAATGGTAATCTCATTTTTTCAGAAAGCTGCTATGTCATTATATATAAAATAATTAATTTATTTATTAAGAAAAAATATTTCAATAAAACTACTCATGACCATTTTATCCAACTTTTTCAGGTTTAGACTTTTCGAATTTAGGGTTTTTAAAATTCGAGTTTTTGGGTTGGGTTCTTAGACTCCAGCTCTTAGTGTACACTGCCAGTGCTATCGAAAGTCATAACTAATCAATCCTAAATAAAAACCACTAAAATTTTCAATCCGATGTTATCTGTAAATCATTATTTACAAAAGAAGAAACGCCAGAGAAAGCGTCAACACTTCATACTGACTCTTTGTTTTACAAAGAAAGTTAAAAGAAAAACAGTCCGTATTTACTTAAATTTTATTATTAAAATATTAAAAGATATGATAACATTTTAACAGTTAATTAAAAAACTAAATTGAATGGACGAAGTTAGGACATGAGACATAAAAGCTTTGAGAGAATAGGAAGAAGCCACTTTACTACAACGTGAACTCCAAACAAAATTTACTCAAAAACTACTTACCAGTCATATACATTGCTAGTTATCATTATTATTGTTATTATTATCAGGGTAATTTTGCTAGTATAACTAAGTCCAATATCTTCACATCAAGACTGTCATCTATCCTTACAATGCCATCCGTACCATCTACCCCGATTAGCTTACCGGTGAGACCGCGTAGTGAGCCACCCATGATTTTGATCTTGTCCGATTTCTTCGGTGGTATGATTTCCATCTCACTAGGCATGGCGATTACTGTATCCCCACTGCCACTTGATCCAAGGGCCACCTTACACGACCCATCCTGTATCATCGAGACCATCAATTAATCCCTTTATAGTAACTTCTCCAAACACTACAATTATAGTCAATTATAGTCGATTGCCAAATGCTCCATTTGAAATAAATAATCGAGGTGTCAGTCTCGGGTATTGGCATGTAATGTTCAAATTTTTATAAACTTTGTTCAAAGCAATGCCAATGTTTAACATCATGTGGGAGATGTACCAAATAGAAGCAAAAGAAAATAACAACTTGATGAGGGACATACCGGAAGCACCTCCTGGATAACGCCAAGAGTCTCATCCCCAGATTTGTGCACATTGACCAAAATATCTGGCACGAACCATGGTCCTTCACTCTCAGGACCTGCAAGTAGCCAGATGTTATATTGAAACCATATTTAAGTTTGCCTTTTTTCTTAAAAATTTAGAACTATGATGGAGGTAATAACTTCAGATAAACTTCACCCTTGGCTTACACCAAAACCCTTTTTATATAGAATTGATGCATATAATTATATGAGAGACGATTTAAATCCCATGAAATATCCACCAGTCAATGACCCAAAGAAAGATCAGTTTGCTTAAAAAGCAGATGAAGAAACAGAAATAGCACCTATTACAGGAGACATAGCATCAAGACCACCAGTTCCTGGTGTCATTGGCTGCCCCCCAGGTGTACCCGGAATATAGGGTCCCGAGCTTGGTGTCATAGGCTGACCACTTGGTGTTGATGGCATATAGGGACTTGGAGCATTGCCTGCAGCAACCAAACCATGAGTAACACTAAAAAACTCATTCACACACATTCAAATAGCAAGAATATGATAATTTACAACCATAAGCTGAACCGCTGTCTCTCGGTGTTCCAGCCTCACTGTAACTACCGCCAGGAGTGCTGGCCCAACCCGAACCAGGTGTAGGTGCTTCATATGCCCTTGAAGGAGGACTTCCTGGCTGAAAAAGAACAGAATTTACAGTTATTTTACGAACAAACATACACTGAATAAGAATGAACAAAATAGCTACATTGCTAATAGCAGCCAATTGTGCAAGAATCCTAACCTGATACTGTGGACTGGTCCCCCAAGAGGCAGGGTTTCCTTCTTCCCAATTATCCCTATTTTGCAGTCAGAAAAATAAAACGACCAGTCAAATAAAGGCATGAATTCAACAATAAATGTGGGATGCACCAGATTAATGGAATCTACTATTAACCTAGATGGACTCATTGGTGCATAAGGATTCCAGGCCCTGTCACCCATAGGTGTCCTCATGCCATCAGGGATAGATGTTGCTGCAGAGAACATACAAGCAACTAAATTATTATTTATTAAATAACTTTCTCAGCTATAAAGGAAGTCTCCACAACTAAAGCACAAGAAAACACTAAATGGAAGAAAAAATACCTCCAGGATCTCTCATAGGAGTCATGTATGGATGTAATGGAGTTCGTGCAGAGCGCATAGGTGTTTCACTTCCCATACCATACCGGGATGTCTCACTAGTACAACAAAACAAACATTGGACAGATATAGGAAGAGGATTTTCATAGTCAAAAACAACAAAAGGAATCTCAAAGAAATCATATTTACCGGTGCGGTGTTGAAATAACGACATTATCAGAAACAAAATTGCGGTCGACTGCAAAAAGAAACAGGTCATATAAGCCACAAAGATACTAAAATGAAGGAGAGAACATTTAAAACTGGAACTTGAACTTGCCTGTAACAACCTTCATTTGAGACTCTAACTCAACTCGAACTGATTGACCTTTAATATCTACAACACGTCCACGGTAACCCTTATAAGGGCCCTGTCGAATTTTCACAGTAGTCCCAACCAAAGCATCATGCCCTCCTCTTCCACCTCTGTGCCTTCCTCCAGCTGCTTCGAAGGGACAGATGTTAATAGCATCAGCCTTATAATGAAATTTTATGACTTAACCTTGAGAAAAAATAGCCTAAAGATATTCAATAACCATTAAATTTGTACAACCAAGGATACTAAGACTGTCAGCAACATACAATCAAATGGAGGACCTCCCCTAGAAAATCTCCTTGGCGAAGGTGGTACACGAGGTGGAGCCTTGAAGCCACCAAATCTTGAGAGGGAATCACCCTAAGCGATTGAATCAAAATGCATGAGGATGATATAAAGTATACATGACTTAACCACCAGAGAGAGAGAGGACTTACATTTCTATTCCCATTGGAACGTGCTCCTCCTACTACACAACAAGAACCAGCTTTAGCACATATAAAGCCAGCATGCTCGAGGTGATGACGATCATAAACAAACAAGACTCCTTTGTATATATGCTCAACAGGGCCTTGTTTCCCCTAATATGATGGGATAAGATAATTTGTAAACTATATAAACCCACAGAGTAACTAATTAGGCAATCCAAATTGGAAATGAGAATCTTACTTTACAAGAACCCTCAAGGATCCTAACCACATCTTTTACAGAAACAGTATTCCTATATCTGTCTTGTACATCAAATTTCTTCTCAAGCTTGCATTTGATTTCCCTCAATTTGACAAGAGATACCTCTGGTCTCTCAGGAACCCCCTTAAGAACCTAAAGGAAAGTACAAGACTAAGATTATATTCAAGTGAGATGTGCCAAAACTCATGCCATTTGGGAGATGTTGATTCACCTGAAACGCTTCCCTTTCTACGCGTATAATTACACCAAAGCTATTGTTACTGCACCAACAGAACCCACATGTTAGGCACCCAAATTAACTAAAGACAGTAAATCAAATTCTTCAGCAAGAAACTACTTACTCTAGTAGCACAAGGTCATGAAGCTCATAATCCCCAATTTTTGTTACACCAGTCGTTACTTCAGAGCTCTCAACAACATCATCAGCAAAAACACGAATCTGATAAAAAAAAAAGGCAAATTATTTTTCCATTAAGATAGCCCTTCGATCAGAACCAAACTTGAAAAATGCATGACTCACATGTTCTTTGGTCGTATCAGATAAAATTATGAGCACATGCTGCTCAACCTTGACAACCATCCCAGTTGCACCTTCCTTAGTCCCAGCGACAACCTTCACATGATTCCCAGGCTCAAAGTACTTACATAGCTCTTTTTCGTTAACAGCCAGAGTTTTCTGCAAATCACCACAAAGGCTAAGTATGCCCTCGCAATAAGGAAAGTTATATGCAAACCAGCACTCAAAGACTTAATTCAAAGAACACCAAAACCAACTGAATTCTTACAGGAAGGCCTTTCATTTCTGGTCTGATGTGGACATTCTCTTCCTCAACCTTTTCAACCCATCCCTTTAAATTTTTCAGATCCCCCTTCACAACAATAACAGCATCACCCTTCATGAAATGACCTTTCTTCCTGTTCGCAAACAAAGTTGACAAACCGACCATTTCACCTTCTCCTTTCACACTTGGTGTCCGAAATTTTTCAAGTTCATCAAAAGTTGGTTTTATGTTCTGAGCACTAATTGACTTCATTGACACTGTTTTGTACAAGAACCCATCTTTAAACAACATGCCACCAATATTCTCAAAGTAATCACCAGACATTGGATCTCGTCTGTGCTCTACACGAATATGAAGTTCCCTAGAAAAATATTAAGGATTAAGATATTATGAAGCAACACAAAAGTGGTAGATTTTCCACTAGAAGTTGAAATCCGTTGAGACTACCTAGCTTCATCAACATTCATAAAACGAGGAGGAGGAACAAAAGCTTTCTTCTTTGCAACTTCTCTCCCTTCCTATATAAAATAGTAAATGTGCAAATCAAGGACAACAGAACCAGAAAAGAGAGATTAACAAGTTAATACTAACTCTGTTTAATTTTTCATAAATGCGATCCATTTCATACCAATTTATTCGCTAGGGCTTGTAAGTCAATTCTAGGGATCAATTTCACAGTGACTCTTTGCCGAACATTATCCACATCAACTACCTGCAAAATGGAAACTAGGTTAGACTATAAATTACGTACGAAGAATTCATGGAAGTAGACTGGCAAGGACAAAAATCGTACTTGAGCAATATCACCCTTATATGTCCCAATCTTCATTCTGACCCAGGTATCTCTTGAAAGATCAATCGCTTTGCTTTCAACTGATAAAACATCAGTCATTTCCCTTATTGGAACAAGCATTATCTTTGCTCCAAATATATTGCGTATACCTTTGATAGCCTGAAGCAGATTAAAATTGATCAATAGATATCTAAAGCTAAGCCACTCATCAAAAATAAGCCAAAAGCAGCAATTATTACATACCTCCCTCACATGGGCTTCCTTGTCTGCTTCGATATAAATATAATTTTTTAGGTGATCAAGGGCAATAACAGACCTGATCTGCAATTCAGATCCTTTATCAATGTATTTCTGCATGAGGCAAACTGCTGTCTCTCGTTCACGACCAATCTACCATTCATAAACATTACCTTAGTAAACTTCAATGAAAATTGTCCAAATCATAAAAAATTTCTGTTCAAAAACAAATTTCCAAAAAGTTGAAGAGGACATCAGTACATACAGCACATTTCACCATCCACAACTTTGGATCTCTTACAGATGGCAAAAGTGCTTGCTGTTCCACATCAGTTGTCTCCTCGTCGTATTCTGCGTGACTTGATCTTGCATACCTAGCTTGAATGCTTCTTTCAAGAGCTTCAACATCTTCTTGTTCATCCTCCCGAAGAGGTAATGGGCGACGCATCCTTCTACCAACATCTTCATCAGGCATATCAGCTCCACTGTCAACTATGAAGCCTGTATGAATAGAAGATTTAACAAAGATCACCATACTCAGATATCCATCAAAACATTCCACAGTAGTTATAAATCAAATAGCTTGCTAGGGGAAATCCTATAATTGTGTTGACTGTGAAATGTATCTTCAGCATATAAAAGCCACATTTATCTTTTTTGTTAAGGAAAAGGTGTATGAGATAATTGAAAGTAGCATTGATTGGGCAGAAAACTTTGAAAGGGCAAAGAACAAAGGACACCAGCCATGAGATTCACTTACAAAGTTTCCACATATCATTTTTATCCAACTATCACTACTACATGACATCAAAACACAATAGATTTAGGCAAATTTAACAAATATGGAAACCAAAAGATGCACAATAAGCTAAAAACTAAGAAGCTTAAAAAAAGGACTAAGTTGAACTTAAAATTACAGGAAGGAAAAAAAAAGTTGACCTAAAAACTCAGATCAGGTAATAAAATTTTGGAATAACGAGATATTCTTAGTTTTGCAGAGAACCAGATGCAAAGTATCCCAACACTTATATAAATGATAGAATGCTACAGAACTATAACACAAAGGTGAATCAAAAGCCAGGCAGAATGAGCTTTTTCTGCCATGTCTAGCATACAAGTATTTGTTAGTTCAATGTCATGGAGGAATACTTCACAGAAAGTTTGTAATGAAACATAGTCGAAAAACTAGAAGCTAGTTGAAATTTTATTAAGTTAGAAAATTTTCAGATTGAGTAATTTCCGTAACAAAACAGAGAATTCCTAGAATTTGCAGAGGACCAGGCCCTAAGCCCCCAGTATCCCAACAAATGTAAAAATAAAGAAGAACCATAAAAACAATAACAGAAATGTACACCTAGAAAATCAGATATATCAATCTAAAATGAAAACGTTTATTGACATTCAAAACCATTACAATGTCAGAAACTAATGCCACATCTTCATATCCCACCAAGGCACCGATAACAATAACAACCACATTCAATCAACATTTCTGATAAATGATTCCATAATCAGAAGTTACAGCATAAGATAAATATAAATGCCAATTACATAACTGGAATGCAAATTATGATCTCTTACGGGAAAAACAAAAGGGCTACTTTAATCTTCATTTTTAAAAGCTTAAGCGGCCGCTAACAGCAGAATCAAGTTAGAAGTAGATTTCCATTAAAAGGATATATCATTGTAACCTCCAAAATACCATATTGAACAACCGTAAGCTTCGAAGCGAAACTAATTTCTAAGTAGAAACTGATTTTGATTCATCCCCACATAGCATCTATTCAAGCAAATTAAATATTTCTCTTTTTCTCCCATTTTATTACCAATTTCACTTCCAATCAACCCAATTAGCAAAGGATAACTAAAACAAAAGTAAGGCAGAGGAAATTACCGTCTTCCCCTTCATCCTCTTCCTCTTCCTCGTCGCTATCAACCTGTGCTTCAAGATCAAAAAACTGAGAGCCATCACGCGGAGCCTTGTGTCGTTTCCCACCTCGACCACCACCACCACCACCGCCATAAACCTCATCATCTTCTTCTTCATCTTCCTCATCATCCTCCTCCGCCAAGTCGTCGATGAAATCAGATCTCCCACGCTTCTTACTCGAACCGCCACGGCCTCTCCCTACGTCTTCGTCGAGGTCGTAATCCTCGTCGTCCAATAACTGTTCTTCCTCATCTTCATACTCTTCCTCTTCGACGTCATCATCTTCTTCATCGTCGAATCGCCTTACCATCGTAGCAACTCTATCGAGAGGGCTCTGAGGTTTTTGTTGGTGATGATATATATTCTTTGAAAATAATTTTAATGGAAAAGGAAACCCTATATATGGAAAGGGGAAAGATTACATTTCCATTAAATAAATAGGTTTTTTTTTTTCCCTTACCCATTCCTTTTAACATGCCAATATCGACTTTAATTGGGCGGGCTTCAATCTTTACTGTCCTGCAATGAATTTTTATGTTATTTTAATAATTAATAATTTTAAAATTAAAATATTTTTTACTCTTCAATTTTTACTCAAATTTTATATTAAAGATAAAGTGGATCTCATAGCTTTAACTATACAATAAATGGAAGAAAATATAATTGTAGAGGCTTTTTTTTTAATATGCGCCAGATCAACTTTAATTGGGCCGACTTGAATCTTTACCATCCTATAGCCAATTTTTATGTTACTTCATTTAAATTTTTATCAAAGTTTTAATAATTAAAAAAATGTTAAATATTAAAATATTTAAAAAAAGCACTCTTCAATTTTTACTTCAAAAATTACTCAAGTTTTACTTAGAAAATCAAGTGGAATTCATAACTGTAAAATGGAGATATTAGATATAGCTTTAACTATACCAAAAATGGAAGAAAATATAGTTGTCGAGGCTATTGTTGTTGCTGTGTAATAGCTTAAATTTTCAGTGGCGTCGAAATAGTGATTCGAGGTCACTAAACCCGATAAGTGAGTAGAAAATATTATTAATTTAGTGAGTATAAGTTAAATGTGAAGTTAGAAAAAAAATTAAATTAAATAATTAGAATCGAAAACGAGGTATCGAGACCTCGGAGATTTTTAATCTAGCCATAAATGTTTTATAAATATTTATGGAGTGTTAATAAGTTACTATTAAAGTTTCGTCAAGAAATTTTAAAGTTCCGATAGTTAATTGAACAAAAAGGACTAAGTTGTAATAAATGCAAAGTTATGAGAAATGATTAAATAGTTTAAATGATAAAAGAAAGAGGGCTTAAAGGCAAATAGACCCAAGGTCTATTTGGGCTGACAACAAGGGCATGAAACCAGAGAAAATAAGGAGAAATAAGGGTAAATTTGGAATATTGCAAAATTTACTTAATAAAAACTAGGACTAAAGTGGAATTATCTAGATTTCTCTTGATTTCTCTTCATTTTCTTCAGCTGAAAAACAACCATGGGAGAGAGCTTCAAGCTGGTTTTCATACTCAAGCTTCATGTAAGTTTAATTCTTGCTTTCTCCTTGAAATTTCTATGTTTTTGGACTTTTACAATTGGATCCAACTTACTATGTCATTAGTTTTTGATTCTATAGCTAATTTTTAAAGTTGATGTGGATTATTACTGGAAGAATATGATGAATAAATATTGATTTGGAGCTTTAATTTTGTTATATGATGATATTATCAAGTGAAATTGATGAAAATGGGTTTTAGGACCTAATTGTGAAATAGCTGAAATTATGGCCTAGTGTTAAAATTCTGATTTCAAAGGTTATGAAGTAGTTTAAAATGATAGAGAAAAGTATTAAATGAGAAAATTAACTCAATTGAGGGGTTAATTCAGCAAGGACTGAATTGTATGAATTGTGGAATTAGGGACAAAATAGAAATCAACATGTTACACTAAAGCAGTTTTGGACAGCAGCAGTTGTCTAACTTTGAAAAATCACCAAAAATTGTAGAAATTGAATTAGAAGTTGAGATAGATATGGAATTAAATCTTGTTGAGTCTATTTTCATATAAAAGAAACATAGCAAGCAAAGGAAGTCTACATTTTGAGATATTTAAGGTTTTACAAGACTGGTTTAGAATAACTTCGTGATCCCCTGTTCTTACTTTAAAAATTCACTAAAAATTGTACAAAAAAAATTATGAGTTATAATTTATATGTTTAGAATTCTGAATGAGTCTATTTTCAATAGAAATAAACGTGAACACCATCTGAATCTTGTATAAAGAGATAATTAATTTTTAGTGAAGAAGGGTCAGAACTGCCAGACAGCAGAACAGGGGTGACTTTGATGAATAAACCTGTACTAATTGGCCACACAAAAATTCTGGAAAATTATGGTAAGAAGATATGTGAGTCTAGTTTCAAATAAAATTAACGGATCTTAATTTGGAGTTCTGTAGCTCAAGATAAAAATAATTTAGTGACTATGACACGGATGGACAGCTTGAATATTCACATGAGTAAATAGTGAAAATTATAGAAAATGTTACTTACAAGTGTGTTGTTTATACTAAGGATGTGGATGGAGAGGAGGAGGAGGAAAAATAATATATGAATGACTTGTGTATAAATTGATTACATGCTCAATTATAATTGATATAATGTTTTATTTGGAATATTTGTTATGAAATTATGATTATCGTTATAATACAAAAAATTGAAGTTGTGAGTTTATATGGCTAAATTTTAGTGATCATTTGTTAATTTTATGAATTTCATTATGTGTTATTTCATATGTATTGATGATCAAATTGAGCATTTCAGTTCAGTGACAACATGAATTGACGAAAAATACAATGGTTGAACCATGGCAACAAGTGATAAGTGATAGCTTCGGCTACACTTATCTGATCAAAGACAAGTGAAAGTGAAAAGTGGTAGCTCTCGCTACCTGATCAGTGAAAAGTGGTAGCTCCGGCTACCTGATCAGTGAAAAGTGGTAGCTCTAGTACCTGATCAGTGAAAAGTGGTAGTTTCGGCTACCTGATCAGTGAAAAGTGGTAGCTCCGGCTACCTGATCAGTGAAAAGTGGTAGCTCCGGCTACCTGATCAGTGAAAAGTGGTAGCTCACGCTGCGATCGATGAAAAGTGGTAATTTCGGCTACACCGATCGGTGAAAAGTGGTAGCTCGGCTGCCGATCAAGTGAAAAGTGGTAGCTCCCGCTGCGATCGATGAAAAGTGGTAGCTCATTACCGATCGATGGAAAGTGGTAGCTCTAGCTACCTGATCAGTGAAAAGTGGTAGTTTCGGCTACCTGATCAGTGAATAGTGGTAGCCTCGGCTACAAGTGACAAGTGATTTCCGTGTAAGACCATATCTGGGATATGGCATCAGTGATTATCAGTGAAATTCAAGGCATACCGGTGCAGAACAATTTCGTAAGACGTTCACTAATTTGACGAAGTTGGTAAGTGTTATATAGAATTATGTGATATAAGGAAATATGAGTTGATGATACATGAACATAGAACTTGGTTGATGAATGAGTTTATTTGTGATTATATATTTGTACACCCTTGAGTGTATTATCTGTATGAAATGGTATTCCGAATGAGTTAATGAGAAGAGTTCTAAAATGACATAATCTAAATTCGAAATGAAATATGATGAAAATGTACTTGGAATGTACTTGGAATGTATTGGTATGTCTTGTGTGTGTTATTTGAGTTCATAATATGAAAAGTAAATGTATGTAAAAATATGAGGTGATGATATCTGTACATGGAATTTATTTATGGATACATGCATCCTAATGGATTTTAGAGAACATTGAAATTGGGCTCAATAAGTGAGTTGCCAATTTAAATTGTAATTGGCAGGAAGAGTTAGTGAATTGCACGATTATGAGTTGTTACATGTATTTGTCAAAAATACGAGGAAATGATGGTAAATGATACATGGAAACATGAGACTATAATATATAAAAACATGGAATGTGTTTGATAAATGTGTTCATTCATAATTATAGAATTTTTGCATCTCAAGTGCACTATATGTATAAAGATGATGTTTCAAATGATTTGATAAGTAAAACTCAAATATGAAGTAGTTTGAAACCAAGACAATTTGTTATAAAAATGTATATGAAAAACAGAGGTGCGATTGTTATAAGCTATATGAATACATAGGATGAAAAAGTACAAGTACAAGAGAAATTTAATGAGAATTGAGCCCATATACGTTTCTTGTTATTTATATGGAGTGTACGACTAACAAATCGTATTAAGTATAAGGCTCAGCTGAATATCTTAAATTAGTTTTTATATGTATTAAATGTGGTGAAGAATAAGGATCAAATGAGTGAGAAATATGGCTTGAAAAATAGCATAATTTGTGAAAAATTAACTTTACCACACGGCCAAGCAACACGGGCGTGTACTAAGGCCGTGTGACCCAAGTTTCTCCACAGATGCAAGTCAGAGAGTTATACGCCCTAGAGGCTCGGCCATGTGAGCCACACGGGCGTGGGAACCTTGTAAATGAGATAAACTTAAGGATTTTGCGAAAAATTTTATACGATTTTGATTTAGTCCTGACCCAATCCCAATGCATGATTTGAACCTTAAGGGTCTGATAAAGGAAACTTTTACAATAAATTTTAATATTTGAGCGATAAATGGTTTAAATAATCTGTAAATGTTTCGTACTCTTCGGTAATGCCTCATACTCTGTTCTGGCATCGAACACGGGTAAGGGGTGTTACATGCTGGTTAAGATCTATCTAGTGGAAGTTCACAAATCTCTCTCGCTCTCTCTCTTTAAGCTCAAATCACCCATGAATTAGAAATCATAGAAATTGTTTATAGGTTTAACTTCAAAGCCAAGACTAAGATTATCAAGATTGAAGGCTTTAAGGGTAAGCTCATTCGTATCTTTAAGCACCTCAAGCTCGCTTTCATCTCACAAAAGACATAGAGATTGAAAAGTGTAAAATTAGGATTGAGACTTGGTTGGACACCAGGAAGACCAATGTCACCATTCACACCTCCTTTAGCCATATAAAAAAATTCATCACTAGTGTCACTAAGGGTTACCAGCAAAAAACGAGGTTTGTCATTGCTCATTTTCCATTCAATGCCTTTATCAGTAATGTCAACAAGTCCGTTGAAAATACATAGGGAGATGATGTCTAAAGACATGACGAAAGGTGAGAAGGATCAAATAGGACAAGATGTTAACCTTGGATCTCCTATGACTAGACAACTAATACTACAACATAGAGATATTTTTGGAAGAAACAATAGAAGAGAGGAAGGAGGTGTTGGAACATTTTTAATATATATATAGTGTTCCAATAGTTGCAAATGAAAAGTTATAAGTTACCAAAATTTATGTCACTTAATTAATAATAAAGGGTCATAATTATTTAAGTAGATATCTATTGAATAATTTTGTTTATGCTTAAAGATATGACTATCCATTTGGGTGGTTATATCTTTATGAAGAGACATGAGACCTTCTATAAATAGAATTGAAGTTTCATTTGCATGACAACCCAAAAACATAAAAAAAATTCTTTCTAGATAGTTCTATAAAAAATTACTGCAAATTTTTTTTATAGAAATTGATATCCTTACTATGCTCCACTCAGTGCGTAGTGGACTGTTTTAGTCAGTGTAAAACATAGATAGTCATTGGGCTTCATTGTATTCTCAAGGTTCACTTGCCAGTAACTCTTTTGCACACCATAATATAGGTGGGGTGAATAGAACCTTAAAGAAAGTGGTAATGTGGCATTAATACACGCCTTGAAGCCTTTGTTAATTTCTAATAAGTTTATTTTTATCCCCACGCACCAACATGAGGAAACTCAATTGCCCTCAACTTTTAGATTAAATGAGTGATCACAAGACAAAAATGTAGAGGAGCTTAGTAAGGTTGATGGTAAATTCAAGGAACAAAAGAACAGGAAATAACGAAAACGGTGAATTAAAGTCAAATGGTAAAGTAAATTTGAAAAGAAAACTTCAACAGTTAGAAGTGATGGGTAAAATGAAAACTACAATTGCACTTTTCCCTCAGCTTTTAGCTACTATAGATGAAGGGAATGTTATAGCTTAGATTGAATCTAGAGAGGTAAGAGCCCTTAACAGGTCCTTAGAGGCCCCTCTCTATTGAGCTAAAGGACTTAAGAATTCTAATAATAATTTGAGAGTTCCCCACCTAAAAACCCAGTAGGTGATAGACCTTGGGAAAATGTGCCCTTAGATTAATCATGGGAACATTGTGGCATCATGGACATATAATTTCTGAAAGGGAAGGGGGTGAGATAGATGGGGATCACTTATAAGGCAAAGGTTAAATTTGCATAGAGTTTTAATATTTATTATTTAAGTGGTGTACACATATAGAGGCAACAACAATTGTTGAAAATGTTGATTCGAGTTAAGACGAGACCCATATTAATGTGGTTGAGAATGTGATTGAGGAAAGAGAATAAAACATTGTGAACGTTGTTGTAAAGGATCAAAATCGTAAAAAGCAAAAGGAAATGAAAAGAAGAAGAGGTGAAGATTATTCTAAGAGAGTTTGAGCTAAAAGTAATACGTTAAAGAGTTTGGTGTAAGATGTCAATACAATTGTTGTAATTGATGCCCATAAAAATTTATTCATTTTTAATGTTGGCGCGTATCTCAATAATAATTTTACTATTGTTGATGGAAATTTTGCTTGGTGATGAGAATATTGATGATGTAAAGGTATTAAGTATGAATGTTGTGTTAGAGGATAGTGTTGTAAATTAGTCCTATGGAATCAATGATTTTAGGACTGAGATGCTTGTTTATTTCTCTATTGTAAGGTCAAATAATAAGGAATAGTTAAGGTAGGTTCTCTCTCAACAACCTCTTGCATCGCTATGATCCTTATCAATTTGAATGTTAAAGAGTTGGGCTAACCTCTAACATCGTTTCACTATGGATACTTGACCTGAAAAGTGAAGGCTAACTTATATTTCCTTATGAAAATAATAGTGAATTATTATAAAAAAAAGTTGTAAACGAAGTGGATTTATAGCTGATAATCAGTACAAACTGTGTAGTTAAAAGGGGATGGGCAATTCTCACGTGATCTAGCTTAGTTTCTTGTAATATATGATTTATGAATAATAATATTTTGTTACTTACATCAAGGAACCCGATAGATCCTTTTGGCTTGTTTGTCTTTTTGACCATTTGATTTTAAATGAAAGACCAAGAGTTTGGGATAGACTATATTAATTAGCTAACCAACTTGTTCGAGAAGACAAGTGGATTGTTATAAAAGGACTTTAACCAACCTATCATTCAATAAAAATAAAATCAAAATGGCAAATAAGCTATTAGAATATCTTAATAAATGTGGATTAGGATATAAACCAGCCAATGGACCTTATTTTACATGATGAAACAAAAGAGCAAAGGAAGATGAATATGGAGTTGCACTAGAAAGTTATCACACAAAGTGAGAAGATATATGTACCAGAGAATGCGCCCATAGGTCATTGTACACCTTAAGCCAATATTTCAAAGTTACAACCATTTATTAGAATACAAAAGAAACACTCCATAGAAGATGTAATCGGTAAGGTGAATAAATGAATCAAGATTAGATGCAAGTCACAACCTAACTATAGAGACATTGTAAGTTTAGCTTGTTACATCTCAAGTGTTGAACCAAGAGAGTGGAAGAAACCTTGCAAAATGAGTTTTTGGATACAATCAATGCAGAAAGAAATGTTACAGTTTGAAAGAAACCAAGCGTGGAAGCTAGAGCCTAAAACAAAAAATTACAACATCATTGGCAATAAATGGATCTTCAAAAAGAAAACTGATGAGCTATGCAACATTATTAGGAATAAAATCAGATTAGTTGCACAATGATACATTTAAGTCGAAGGGGTAGATTTTGATTAAACCTTTGTCCCTAGGACAAGACTTGAATCCAACAAGTCGTTTTAGCTTTGGCATGTCACTTAGATATTAAACTCTACCAAATGGAAGTCAAAAGTGTCTTCTTGAATGGATTTTTGAATAATGAGGTATATGTTGCTCAACCAAAATGTTTTACAAATGCTAATCATCTTGGTCATGTTTACAAGTTAACAAAAGCTCTATATGGATTAAAACAAGCCCCTAAAGCTTGGTATGGAAGAATCACCAAGTATTTGCAATGGTGAAGGCAATAGGGGGTAAGCAGTGGCCTTGCCCCCTCCAAAAAATGGTAGATTTACCATTTAGCCATTAAAATTTATGAAATTATATACTAGTATAGTGGTAAAATTATACTAAAGAAAACAATTATAATTCATCTCTAGCCCCCTTTAAAACAATTTTCTAGCTACGCCCCTAAGTATTTGTACGAGAAAGGTTTTGTAAGAGAGAATGTTGATAAATCCCTTTTTTATTAAAAGGATAAAATAATGAATCACAATAGGACAAATCTATGTGGACTTCATAAACTTCTTTTAGTTCACTCATTCAAAAACTTCTTAAGAATTTGTTGACTTCATGAAAGTTGAATTTGGAATGAGTAGGTGAACAAATCTGTGTGGATGACATTTTTCTTTTATTTCACTTTTTCAAAAGCTTCTTAAGAATTTGTTAACCTCGTGAAAGTTGAATTTGGAATGAGTATGGTAAAGTAACTAGCATATTTTCTAAGTTTTCAGATTAAGCAACTTAAGAAATGAACCTTCATCGTTCAAGAAAAGCATGTCTAAGGTTTAGTAAAGAAATTTGACCTAGAATCTTCTAAGGTTTTGAGAACTTCAATCAGGATTGAATGATATTCACTAAAGATGAATAGGGTGTGGCAACAGATGTGACCACTTATTGAAGCATATGATTGCCAGTCTCTTGTATCTTACAATTAACAAACCAAATATTAGCCAAGTGTTGGCAGATGTGCTCTACATCAAGCCTTACCAAAGGATTCGCATTTGAAGGTTGTCAAACAAATCATTAGACATGTGAATGTTAGATTGAATTTTGTTATTTGATTTTCTAAATATACTAATTTTAACCTTGTAAGATATTGTGATGTTAATTAGGCAGGGAATATAAATGATCGAAAAAACACCTCCATAGCATGCTTTTATCTTGTAAACAATATAATCTTATGGTATATCAATAAGCAAAATTATATCTCCCTATCCACTTATTAATTTGAATGAAACAAATGCTTGTAGATTCTGATGTACCCACAACTTGTGCCACAGTGTATTGTGATGACACGAATGCCATTAACATATCAAAGAATCTAGTATTACACTCAAGACTAAAATATATCGTCATCACTTCATGAAAGACTTAGTTGAGAATAAAATGGTTAAGTTAAAACATGTGCCCACAGACAAACAACCGAGTAACTTTTTTTATAAAATTATTGGATGGTAACAGGGTTGAGAGACTTTAAAGTGATATAAGGATTTATAATATTCAAATTTTATTGTATATTTTTTGTTTTGTTCTTCATTCAATTATGTCATTGTTTTTGAAAGTTATCTTGAACAACAAGAAAAATTATCCATTACAATATTTTACTTTCTCAAACTCTAGTTTACCTATTTGAGAAGGTATTTATGTTTAAATAGGATTAGGTTTTGATTATTTTCTTATCTTTTACCCTAATGTAGAAATTGTACTCACTTTGAAATACCTCTTGTTCCTTTACTAGAATATGATATTCGTGATTTATTTTGAGAATCAAGTTTTAACTTCGCTCTGTTTCTTCAAATATGACCAAATTTAATAGAACAAGTGAGTATGATCCAAAAAGGAAAGTGAACATGAAGATCAATATATTAAAGAATCCTTAATAAAGTTAAAGAACAAATAACAAAGTCAAAACCCTGATATTGATTTTAGCAACAATAGTTTAAAAGGTTTTGATTAGAATAAAAAAGTGAAGGAGGAGAAAAGATCTATTCAGAAAGTGATTCATCTAATAATATTATCTCTTTTAGAATAGAAAGAAAAGAAGGAGAGCCCAACAACTAAATGACTAAAAATTTGAAAGCCTTGCCATCTATCTCTACAATTGAACCATTGCATATTGGGAAGGAACAAACCCTTCTTGAATTTGATGCTCTAAACAATGTGGCGACATCTCTAATATAAACATGTGATCCTATTATCCAAATACTTGGCTAATGATTCAAACAATTTATCCTTTATATTTATATTAATTTAATATAAAATATAGTGATGTGTCAAGCAATGAGACTATCTGTTTGTCACAAATAACCATAACATGTAGACAAGTTTCATTAAATGTTGCATATCTTATAGTATATATACTAGTTTTCTTTATTCGTGTGATGCACAAATCGATTGTATGTATTAATTAAATTATATTTAATTATTTTTTAATTTTTTCATAAAATTTGTAATGTTTCATTAACAACATGGCTATGAAATTATAACATAATAATACATTAGTTAAATTTTAAAAACATGATGATTGTTATTAGACTGAATTTAAATAAACAATATTTTGAAAATTAATTTTAAAATATAAATATTATATCAGTGGATTGCGTGAAGTTATATTTTATATATATTTTCTAACTTAATCATTAATTATTAATTAGTGAATATAAATTATTAATTGAATTTAGATATTGTGACCACCAAATAATTTATTGCAACATCATTTATATTATTAAATATTTATTTGAATCCTAATAGTTTATTTCATTTATAAAAATAGTGATAAACTTAAAATAATTTTCTAAACAATGATTTATTATGTAAAATTGTAAGTTGAATTATTAAATATAAACAAATTAGAATGGAAAAATACAATTTGTAGAACATCATAAAAAAGTATATAAAAAAGATTAAGGGGTTTATGTTGCAATTTTTCCAAATACTTTTTTACTTTCCTTAACACATGTCAAATTTTTATAATTTCAACACTTTAAAAACTTAAAAAACTAATAATATCTATGTAAAACAGAGTATAACCTCATTTGCTTAATTTAAAACTAAAAAATATATTAGAATTTAATTATAATCTATACTAATATATAAAAGGATGGACTTTCATGACACCTGTTTTTTTCTTCTTATTATTTTTTAACATGAAAATATGATGGCTAAATTTCAATTTAGATCCCTATATTTGTCAAATTTAATATTTAATTTCTATACTTTAATTTTAACATAAAACTTTATACTTTGGTACCTCAACTCTTATTAATATCATTAGTTAGCCTAAATACTTTATTTTGATTAAAATGTTTATGTGAATTTTTAAGAATTGGTAACACCGTTAAAATTATCTATTAAATTCAGATGCATTATAATGTCATTATTTTATTAAATAGATACCAAACGAGAATTTTTTATTAATTTTAAAATATCACATCATCAAATTTAATAGAATAATTATAGCAATATTAACAAAAATATTTAAAATTTAAAATTCAAAAAATAAAATGTTTAATTTTTTAAAAATAAGATTAAATTTTAAATATAAAAAAATAAGTATATTACAATTATAAAATTTTCAATCTATAATTTAAGAAAAAAAAAGACGAAAAGTGAGTGAAAATCATACTAATTATTTTAATTTGATGATTATAACTTTATTTGAAAAAGAAAAATTATAATATCCTTAATTTAGCTAAAAATTATATATATAGTATGAATAAATGTTTGGTCACCGAAATGGCAAAATTTTGTTAGGTTAAAAAAATAAAAACTAGAGAAAATTATGCCTAACTCCATATATATATATTTTTCCGATTTAAAATATTTATAAGAAAAAAAGTCAAATTTGATTTGAGTTCAGACAAGGCAAGCCTAAGGTTGACGCAATTCCAAAATTGAAATAGAAAAAAGAAAAAAAAAAAAAATCACCAAAGGGCAAAGGCAAAACCTTTCAACCAAGTCCAAGAGAAAACGAGGAAAGATTTAAGTCATTATTCGTATAAACATACTACAAAATCAAGCTTTGTTCGTGTATTATTCGTTGTCATTTTTGTTATGTAAGATCCTCTATCCCAAAAACTTCAAATTTTTTTTGTTATTCTTTAATTTAGGTGAAGGGAGTAGTTTTATTGGTTTGATCACTTGGGGCTAGAAATGTTATTCAAGCTTGCTTTTTTTTTTATTTCCATTACTGTCTGATCTGTTCATTTTCTTTTTGGTTTTTTTTTTTTTTTTAAAACTGTTTTGGCTTTTAATTCTACGCTTAAAGTTCTGGGGTTTGATCGCTTGATATCCTTTTTATTTTTATATGGGCTGTTTCTATTCTTGGGGTTGCTATAGTTTCTTTTAATTGCCAATTTGAGTTTATTGATGATCATGTTCCAGAGTTGATTTTGATGATCGTTTACTTTTTAGTTATTTTAATTAAAATCTCAAAATTTGCCTCAAATTCATGATATTTAATGATAAAGTTATTGATTTTGTTGTAGGCTGTGCTTATAGAATAATCTGGGATTTTGTTCTTCAACAAAAGAAGCAGGTTCTCATGGCTAATAGTGCGGCAGCCTGTGCCGAAAGGGCAACTCATGATATGCTGATTGGTCCAGATTGGGCTGTAAACATTGAGCTATGTGATATTATAAACTCGGATCCACGGTATCATTCTTTTTGTTTGTCGGTTTAGTGGCCATTTTTCTGTTCTTTTATGTGTTTTTGTACTTGTGATTGTGCTTTGGTAATTAGATTATTTGGTTTTCTGGGAAGCACCAGTAGTCTTATTTGAATCACGTGAGTTGTGGTATTGAATTATGCAATGTAGGCTACTTAGGTGATTTTCAAACTTGCAAGCATTGTTTGCTGAAGAGCAGCTCTAATCACCACTTTAATTGTTTTAAGTCAAATTTGTGATGTAATCCATCTTTTGATAGTGTAATATATCATCACAAGAGATTGTGGTACACTTTTGTGGAATGTTTCACTGTAATTCAGTTGTCCAATCATGAAAGAGGTGGAGCTTGTGAGGAGATTGCTGGGTTAACTTGATTTGTGCTGCCATTGCAATAGACAAGAGAAGTTTTTTCAAGCTTTGATTAAAATGTATCTTGCCTCAAAAATGTTAATGGGAGGATGATATGGCATGATTTTTTTCAGAAGAGAGTGATGAAGGGAGGGAGGTGGAAGGAGGAAATTTTTGGATCTTCTGGATATGGTATCCTTTGTCTTGTAGGAGAAGAGTAAGGACAATTTCAGGGGAAATTTATATGTCACAAATAAGGGGTGGAGGGTGGGATTTTTCAAATATTGCATGTGAGATGCTTGAACAAGGACAAGAATCTTTAGGGTGTATACATGTTTATACCCTACTCTTGGATTCATTTAGTTTGACTATAGTGAGTGAAATGTTAAGAAAAATACCCTTGTTAGAATTAGGTATTCACACCTAACTCCATGTAATGTAGGACCAATATGATGGCTACCTTCCTATTCTATATTCTCTTGTCAGTCTATTATTTGGTGTTTTTCTATATGACAGACATGTTCTCTATTTTTCTTCTAGTTCCTTCTCTCACACTCATTGTTTTTTCGGCTTTAATATCTTTCTTGTACACTTTGGGTACTCGAGTGGGTCTTGGGTTGTAATTTATCTCTTTACTAGAAAAAGAATTGAAGGGTCTGAAGTGTGAACAGGAATGAAAATGTTTGAATAAACAGAAAGTCATTGTCCGATGCTAAGAAATGCACAGTGTATGTTATTGTCACCAATTTAATTGTTCGAAATATGATTTTATGCTCCCAATGGGTTTTCTGTAGACATAAAACACCCTCTCGTAGGAAAGTTGCATGGTTTTCCTGCGATTGTGTTGAATGTATTGGCTTCTTGTCATAACTTGATCCAAGCCTATTATTTGCTATTGCAGATGCATTTGGATCCTAAATCATCTGGACTTCAGTGAAAATCATAGTCAAGGTTTTGACATTCTCTATTTGTCTATTGTAGGCAGGCTAAGGATGCTTTGAAAGTCCTCAAGAAGCAACTGGGCAATAAAAACCCAAAAGTACAGCTACTAGCTCTTAATGTGAGTTACATGCTTCTTCCTCATACATATTGCTCTTTCAGATATTTTTTCGGAAGGCAACTCTTATGGTGTAATAATATGTATAACGAGGTTATTTTCAGTGATTTAATTTCATCATGTGGTCTCAAATGATTATTAACTCGGTACCATCCTATGTTTTTCCCTTAGTGTTGCATGATGATAAAGAAGTAATACGATACCGTATATCTTTATATATTCGTCCAGGTATTGGATTCTCTCAGTAAAAATTGTGGGGAGCATGTTTTTCAGCAGATTGTTGAGTGTGATATCTTGAACGAAATGGTTAAAATTGTAATGAAGAAGGTGCCTTTCTTTGCCTGATCTGTATCTAACATTTCTTTTTAATTTCCTCACTTTCTGGTTCTTACTACTCTTACGCTTCATTCTGGTAACTGTGCAGCCTGACTTGAATGTCAGGGAAAAGGTACTTACTTTTATAGACACATGGCAAGTAGCCTTTGGAGGACCCGGGGGAAGGTATCCGCAATATTTTGCAGCATATAAAGAACTACGGGTAAACGCTCTATTTTGTGTTTACCTGCCAGCCCTTTCTTTTGTTGGCCCTTCATAAGCATCTATTTTCCCCAAGGACGAATATTATCAAACTTGTTCTTTTGTGCTTGGATATATTAGGTTCCCTTTCATTTTCCATAATTTATCTTTTTCATGTATTTGGAGGATTCTTGGAGGGTCATATCTCCATACCCATCTTTGGATTTCTATTGGACATGAGTGTCAAATACGGTATTTCAAGAAAATGAAAAATCGGAATCACATAGTCTATTCGTATCTGTTCTTAAAGTTAAACTTTCTTTTGTGTATTTTCAGGTTGCTGGAGTTGCATTTCCTCCTCGTGAAAAGAATAGTGTACCGTTATTTACTCCACCTCAGAACAATCCAGTAACCCACCAACCAGTTTCAGCACGTCAAGATGCTGCTATTGAGGTCTCTCGACAGTCTGATGATGCTTCTGGTTTGAGGTACTAATTTGCTAGATTATTATGTTCTTGTTGCGGATTAAACAGTTGTCCTTGACACAACATCTTTGTCCGAAAACAGATTTCGAAACCTTTGCTTCACTCAAATTATTTCAGAGTATTTGATTCTTAGATCAATAATGACTTGAATCGGTAAAAGAAAAGTCGACTGATTTATTGTTGGTATCCGTAACTCTTTTGCTTGGATTGGATCTCTCATCTCTTGTTTGTTGTGTTTGATTTTATGTCTACCATATAAATTGTAAACCATATGTGAATGTGTAATACATTTATATCTTCATATGTATAAGTCGTCATTGCTTATGCAAAATCATATACATTATGATTTACAATTTTTTCTTTTTGTTAGGCCTAAATAAAATTTTATTAAAAATAAAGACTCTGAAGAGATTACAAAGAATAGAGCATCACAGCTTATAATAGACATCACCTCACCACAGCTCATAATTAAGAAAAAAAATTCAATTGATAATACACATTATGATTTGCATAATCATCTAACAGTTTCTATTATGTGTTCATTGGCATGTTTTAGTATATATATGACTATAACAATGTTGAAATGAATTTTTATACTTATTTTCTTTAATAAATCTAAAATTGATATTACAGAACATAAAGATATAACATGAACACAATATGATTACATGAATTTTTCAATACCATATAAATTGTAAACCATATGTGAATGTGTAATATATTTATATCTTCATATGTATAAGTCGTCATTGCTTATGCAAAATCATATACATTATGATTTACATTTTTTTTCTTTTTGTTAGGCCTAAATCTAATTTTATTAAAAATAAAGACTCTGAAGAGATTACAAAGAATAGAGCATCACAGCTTATAATAGACATCACCTCACCACAGCTCATAATTAAGAAAAAAAAATTCAATTGATAATACACATTATGATTTACATAATTATCTAACAGTTTCTATTATGTGTTCATTGTCATGTTTTAGTATATATATGACTATAACAATGTTGAAATGAATTTTTATACTTATTTTCTTTAATAAATCTAAAATTGATATTACAGAACATAAAGATATAACATGAACACAATATGATTACATGAATTTTTCAATATCATAAACATGATTATGACACGGCAAAATACATGAACACAGTATGGATTATTTTAACATTGGGACATAAAGATTGAGGCTTAAGCTATCCTTTTTTCTTTGTTGACTGTAATAAACCACTCCAAAGGTACTACACTGCATATCTCTTTCCATCTTTGTGTTTTAACATCTTTGCTGCTGACACGTAAACTTCCTACATAAACTAGCGGTATTTTGGTTATCATTTGCCTGCAAAGACAATGAAACTTGTCTACTTTCAGCTTGGCAGAGATTCAAAATGCTAGTGGACTAGCAGATATCTTAATGGAAGTGCTTAGTGCATTGGAGCCCAAGACTCCCGAGGTAAAAACTTTGTTCTAGAAATGAACCATTATGCTTGACCCATGTACTATCCTGTTTTTCTTTTTCAGATTATTTTCTTGCTGTTGTACGTTGATTTACTCGTTTTAATGTGCAAATTGCAAGGTTTTCATTTTCCTCTTGGTTTTCTATTTAGCACCGGGGAAATTTATTGTTCTGATTGTTAATCTCTTTGTCTGGGATCAGCTTTATTAATCCTCTTTTCCGGTTTCACATGGCGCAATGTAAAATCTTGGTTTTTTCCTTGCGGCGGCATGTTAAATTGATTCTTGATTTTGACCGTATTATTGGACTTATTGCATAGATTGGTCTTGGTAGATATTTTAAATAGGCTAAATTTTTTTGCTTAAGCCCATTTTTCGGGTTTAACAGTTTTGTCCTAAGCTTCCTGAATATTGAATGAGACTTTGGGCTTGGGCAGGTTGTGTGGTCTTTGCACAGTTCTAGATGAAAAGCAACCCTGGAAGCTAAATATGTGCCCACTTATCTATCAACACCAAATAAGAAATAAAGAAGATATATCTAATAAATACTACATACTCTCCAATGTGGTCCTTATGCATGCCAGGGATTAAATAAATTCAAATCAAATGATTAGGCTTACTGTTTTGGATGTTGTTCAGTCTTTGAAGCAAGAAGTGATTGTTGACCTCGTTGAGCAATGCCGTTCTTACAAAAAACGTGTTGTTCTTCTCGTGAATCATACAACGTGAGAATCTGTTTATATCTTCCATTGATTTCCCTCCTGTTTTATAGAATAATGCTGATGATGGATTTTGCTTTTCCAGAAATGAGCAACTTTTATGTCAGGGATTAGCACTAAATGATCGATTGCAGCATGTTCTTTGCCAGCATGATGACATTCTGAAAGGAAACACCGGTAGTGCTACCACAGCAGTAGCAGAAACTCGTGTTGTGCCGATTGTTAATGTTAACCATGACGATGATGATTCCGAAGATGACTTTGCTCAGCTGGCTCACAGGTGACTTTACCATGTTATTCTTCTGCCCCCCTTTTGTTTTGGACATTTTTCTTCTAGTTTACAGAAAATATTTAGAGTGTGCTGGATTAATCTTGCACTTCAAAACCATGAAAAAGTTGGAGAAAAAACATACATCAGTTCAATTCATCCACTTTGCACATGGACAATGTTTTAATGCTATGTTACGTTGACTTTTTGCTTTTCTTGATATTTCCATGTTTGATATTCATGTTTGATACATATCAAGACAAGGGAATGAGGATATCCTTCATGGATCCTCTAGATACATGAATTTTTTTACTTAAAAAAAGTTAACGTGTTTGTATCGGATAAATACTTGTATTAGAAATTTACAAGCGAGTCTGAGTAACTTAACATTGATGTGTTACATGCCCTGGTCTCTATAACTTAAGAGGAAATTGTAGTGGTTTTGTCTTATCTTCTCTAAAACACACTTAAAGATTTCTCTGAATATAGTTTGCGGGGAAAAAAATGAACATACTTAAAGATTGCTTGAATATAGTTTGTTGGAAAAAAATAAAAAATGAACATTCTTATATTGAACGGATACCAATATTCGACACTTATATCTAAGCAATATAAGATTTGGGTAACCAATCCTTACTTAAAAGGGAATATTTTTTGTGGTGTTTTGGTATTCTTGTTTCATCTAATTTAATGAATCTCTGTACTTGTATATTACAGATCGTCAAGGGATAATGCTCAAAGACAGGTCGAAAGAGCACAAAAAAGTGAACCTGCTCGAGCTGTTCCTCTTCTTCCTCCTCCACCCTCATCAAAAAGGCCAGTTACGATAAATTCCAGCTTCATTGATTATCTCAGCGGTGATGCTTACAAGTCCGAGGATTTCTCTGAAATTAAAGAACCTACACTTCATTCTGATCCTTCTGATGCATACATGAACTCCCTAGAGTTAGCTTCAACTTTAGCTCCATCATCTCCTTCCCGTTCGGCTGACACTGGATCTGCACCTGTGTTCAGTGAACAACCTAAACTGGCTTCCTTAGTCAAACCTGCTGATGCTGAGCAGCTGCCTCCGGTTCAGTTGGACAATCCTGCTGGAAACTACCCACCGTCTTCTATGTTCAATCAAAGACATCAATTCTTTGAGCAACAACATGGTTATACCGGTAGTTCTTCTCATTCCATTAATGGTTTTGATTCCTCTTATGACAGTCTTGTTGGACAAACTCAAAATCTCTCCATTAATTCTAAGATCCCAACCCAACAAGTAAACCAAGAAGATGCTTTCTTCAGAGACCTTCTTGATTTTGCCAAAGCCATGCCATCTTCACCATCTAAATCCAATAATAAGCCATGTTGATCTTCTCCGATAGAACTAGCAATTTGTATTTTCTTGTCGTATTCATGTATTTTACCGTTTCCTAATTGTGTAAAGTATTTTATATTTATATGAATTTTGATACATTAATAACACATTTTTTATATTTTGGAACATTCCTTTATTTGTGTCATGTTCATGTTTTTTTTAATATTTCATATTTGATTCCATTGCTTAACCTTGTATGGCAGCAAACATATTTCAAATTCAGAACAAGAAAAAGATTCATTTCTTCTTCAAATTAAAACAACCCAACAAAAGTGTAAAATGTCACATCAACACGATGGGAATGGCATAGTTCCTGCAAGTAGTGAATTAGAATCAGTCAAATTCACTTGCGTTTTAATTGATACAATAAACATGAAAATGAAAATAGCTCTTGCAAGTAAACATTGGGCTATGACATGAACAACTCCATGAAATGAAATCAGTTAACATTCAACCCTCATTCTTATAGCTTCAACCAATGAACTCTGAAAAACAGGCTACTACTGATTGTAAAACAAGTTGGCACTCCATCGTTGTTCATGGTTTTTGGTTTATGCACATGGGAAAGGCTAAACTAGATAACCCTCTTCTATGTAGTGTGTTATCTTATTTATTGTGCTGTGTTTCGGCTTTAGTTCACCAATACAATGTTTGCCTTCAAGAACCTGCAATAATTTTCAGCAACACTAACATAAAACAAATTGGTTTCCTTCATCTATTCTATATAACTTCGATACAAACACTGCAATCTTTCATGCATGGTAAAACAAAACCAAGTAGAGGAGCAAAACCAGATCCATTTCAAAGGCTATCTATTGACAGCATCATCAAATTGGATTGGCAGGACAGGTCATTCTTACACAGCCTGACCTGTTTTAGAATGTGCTATAATCAGCAATGTAATTAATTACATAGCTGTCATTTCCTTCTATGCACTTTGGGTATTTTTTTTCTTCATTTCTTTACAAGAAATCTCCCTTACAAACATTCAATCGATTATTTCGGGGTGCGCATTTAGCTTTACAGAGTAATAGCATTGCTTGTCAATACTTTTCAACATATCGATCTTGTCTTTGCACCAACTTAACTGCTATACAAATGGTAATACAATGCAACATGTTTATAGACAACATGCTATCCTAGCACATTATATGACAATAATTGAGTCCTTAAAATCACGATTAATTAGATAAGATTTAAATACGAGTGATCGATACGACAAATTTATAAATACTATGATCAAGAAATACATTTACTTACTTAATCCAAGATTAGGCTTAATTACTAACACGATCATTCCCCGTTAACATCAAACTACTATCAATTTGTTGAAACACAATCTCCATAGTACCATTGACTAACTAAACACAATTTTGGAAAGTGACAGCTAATTTGTAATACACATACCAATGTGAGAACTTATAGTGAAAGGAGATAATTTAGAGGCCTAATTTCATTAGTTTGGGCCTTCAATTCTTGAGTTTTCTGTCCCCTATATATATGCATCCCATTCAATAAGATTTTCATTCTATAATATCCCAAAAGTCTAATAGAGCATGTAACATCCTGAATTTTTGGGCCTATGATCTTAATGGGTGAAAATGAGTAATGAGTTAATTTAACTGTTAGGGGTCTAAATTGGGCTCAGGATGTGGTCAAGGCCTTGGTGAAATTTTTGTTTGGTCACTATAGAGTTTCAAAAGGTGGTATCTGTGTTTAAATTATCAAAATGGGCTTGTGGCCTAGTGGTCAGTGGCGCCACTTAGGGAGCAAGGAGGTCACGTCACAACAAAGGAGATAAGGGCCCAAAATTTAAGTTTCATGGAGCCCAATTCTTTTAATTTAAGTTAGCTAATTTTCGGCATTTGGTTAGGTGGAGTGGATGGTAACAAGGCTCAAAAATAGGAGGATTTATATGAATAGGATAATGTAGATATTATAGTTGATAATATGGAAGATAAAAGGAGAAAAGATAGGAGCCATCTGCAAGGCTAGGTGTTGGCCCAAATTCCATCACCTAGAGGAGTAAAGAATTCGGCTACTTCATGGAGAAGGGGTGCCGAATTTTTCCTTTTTAATTAGCCTGATTTTTAGTTATCAGGAAGGGTACTTTCGAGTTTTTGATAGGAGTGCCAAAATTTCTATAAATAGGGGGGATATCTCATTGATTCTGGCATTTAAACCCTAATTTCCTCTTCATTCTTTGTGCCGAAATTCCTAGTCTCTCCCTCTACAATTTCTTTTCTTTAATTTCTTCAAAAGCCGAAACCTCTCCCTTCACTCTTTTTTCCATTCTTTTCCTCTTGTGCCGATTTCTTTAAAAAGCCGAAATCTCCATAGTTTTTCTCTATTCATCCCATTTGTGAGTTAGTTCTATTCTTCCGGCATTTAAATCTTTTTCTTTGGCATTGCCGAATTTTCTCTCTAGTGCTAGTCGAATCCCCTGTGTTAAGGTAAGTGTCGACTTCTGTTAGTTTCTCACGTTTTATTTCGGTTTTTGAAAGGCAAAAGCCGAAAAGCTAATAGTTTAATGGTTCTATGTTGGGCAGCATTCCGGGATTTGAAGGAAATTTGGTCGTCTAGATCTAAAAGTCGAAAATCGTTAGTCTCTAATTTCGGGATTTTAAGGTAAGGAGATTTTCCCTAGATTTTTACTAGATTCGTTCATTGTATACAAGATCTTAACTTTATGATGAGGATTAACGATCATATATTGTGATAATAGTTCTGACAAGGACTTGTGATGGAATTAAATATGGATCAGGCAAAGGAGAGAATCCCTAAGTTTAAGAAACGAGCGGTATCTGCCGTTTGAGAATGGCCACTTGGTTGTGGACTGGCTTCTGAACAACACCTTAGGCAGATAGCAGTGGTGTTGGCTACGGATAGCGTCAACTTAGAGGGTCTCGTTCTAATGGTAATCAGGTGTGTAGATCCTTATCACATAAGTTTTATTTTGTATTATACCTGTTAGGGGCTGAAAAACCGGAAAATGAGGCTGTATGAACAGTCGTGTGTAGATCTCTAACACACTAATAATCTGTATGAATATATGTATGTTTATGTTATGGGCTAAAAAGCCTGGAAAAGTGGTGTGTAGACAATCGAATGAAACCTAAAAAGGGTTAGGCAAGGAATGCCAGTGCGTAATCATAGAACTTCTCTGTGTGTATCGATGTATCACGAAAGATCAGTAAACTCTTAGGTAGTAGATTGTTTGATTTTGCATGAATGTATGCATGGGATGGGTTTGTTATGAAAAGGGGAAGAGCATGATTGGTCACATGGTGATCGGTGGTAGAAAACCCACCTAATGAAATGTTAGATCACATGGTGATCGGTGGTAGAAAACCCACCTAATGAAATGTTAGATCACATGGTGATCGGTGGTAGAAAACCCACAAAATGAAATGTTAGGTCACTTGGTGATCGGTGGTAGAAAACCCACGTTAAAATTCCTGATTGATAAGGAATAGGCAGTATGACTGTCGATATGGTGTGTAGCGGTTGGCGGGTTGATTGTAGAAATCCCCAAGGTGTGATGGTTGGTACGGGTTGGTGTGTAGAGGATGGAATTCTAGGATGGGTTGGGCTTTGCATCATTTATTATCTGTCATGTGATTATGATTGTTGCCATTGTGTATGGGCCAGGGCTCATAATGTGTTTGTGGGCCCAAGCCTTTTATGTGTTTTCGGGATTTACACACTGAGTCTTGGTGACTCACCCTATTATTTTTCCCTAACTTTTCAGATGAGCAGTAGATCGTGGACACGGGAGCCGAGACGGACTCGAGGAGCCATCAAGTTTTTATTTTTATAGATTATTTTCGGTTTTTCCTTTAAGTTTTATTTTAGGAATATTTAGGTAATAAGGCCCCATAGTTTATATTCGCCTAAATAGTTTTTTTAAATATTTGCAACTTATGAAAATTTGTCAAAGGTTTAATTATTCACAATAACAATAATACAAGGGTTTTTTTTTATTAAATGTCACTTATTTATTAATTACTGCCTAATAAATCTACGATTTCCAAAACCAACAAAGCAAAAGTTTTCAATGTACAACCCGTAGCATACCAGATCCGGTCGAAACGTATGGGCCGGGTTTGGGGTGTTACAGAGCATTCCTTTGTAATCTTTTTACTTGTTTCTTTTGTCCTCTCATCTTTTGGCAATGGCAAACACTGAAAAGAAAACCAAGGGAAAACAAAAGATTGAGATTAAAATGATTGAAAATGATAATGATCGGTTGATCACATTCTCGAAACGTCGATCAGGAATCTATAAAAAAAAATAGGTGAGCTCTCCACTTTATGCGGTACTGAGATTCTTTTTATCATTTTTTCACCCGCAGGAAAACCTTTTACATTTGGTCACCCCTCTATCGAATCTATTGCTAACCGCTTTTTGAATAGAAACATACCTGTGATTGACGGCACGCACGCTCTTATTGAGGCTCACCGTTCGGTAAAAATTAATAAACTAATCCAGCTTTACAATGAGGTGCAAAGCCAAATGGATGCATCAAATGAGACACAAAAGGTGCTTGCTCAACAGGTCACAAGTGGGACAGATTCTAATCGTTGGTGTGAAACTCCCCTTGATAAACTTAACCCAAGGGAGCTCTACGAGCGATACTCCCATTTCTTAAAGCTTCTCGACCTGTTCCATATCTCTCGGAGCAAGAAGATTGCAACCACTTCTTCAATGCTTGCTCCAATGGGTCCTGCTGAGGATGCTCCTACTAACTTTCCTCTTAGTTAAGGCCATGGTTGCCAATAGTTCTAAACAAGTTAAATTTTCCTTGACTACTTAGGGGCTAGCCATATTTCCATATCGGTTCTTGTACATGTATATCAATCCTTATATTTATTTTCAATAAATTGGTGATTAATAAAAGTATCCTTGCATCATCCCATTTCTACTACTTTTATTGCTTCAGATATAATTTTACATGTTCTTTTACTTTTAGTTTACCGTTAAAAGGTTTTCATATTACACAATCAATAAAAAATATCTCAATACGAAAAATACATGTTTCATATGGATATATAATCAAACAATAAAAAAAAATACAAACATGACATCCTGTAGCTCGAACCTAACAATCAGGTCGGGAAATGAGTGTTACATTTTTAATGTATTTAAAAATATAATATTATTATATTTTTTATGAAACATTAAGAAAATAAAAAAATTAAATCCACAATGTTATCTTATTAAGAACATGAATTTAGAGATTTGAATTTTATTTATTATATACATTACAATAATAAAATGCTTGTATATTACGTGTAAGTTAATTAAAAAAAATCTAATTATATAAACTTGCAATGTGTTAATAGTGTCGAAACCTATCTTTTTGAAAAGGCGAGAATCGAACTTGGTTTTGAAAATAAAAACGGGAGTCGCCACCGATCTTTTATTAGGTGCGATCGGGCCACCTATGAAATATTTTAGTCTACGAGTTTCGAGAAAATGGGCTCGGGAGTCGGTTACGTGCGAGGAAGGATTAGCACCCTCGTCACGCCCAAAATTGGTACCAAATTGATCAATTAATGTCCTTATGCCGAAAGTTGAAAATTGTGAAAAGATTTTAAAAGTATGATCCCTTTAAAAATACTTGAATTTCCTTGGATTGAATATAAAAACTTTCTCGTTCTGAAGAGATAAAATATCGCATTCAATACTTTAGGACACGATAATTCAAATCCTCGAATCCAAGATGAATGCCGCTTCATTTAGAAAGTCTTATCTCGAAATAACGGAATGCCACATCCAGTAAGTTAGGACACAACATATCGAATTCTCGAAAATAAGCTTTTATTTTTATCAGAAAACTTTTTATTTTAAAAGATATTTCGTTATTTAGGTTAGACGAGAAAAATCGAAACCTAGTAAGTTAAGGCACGATTTTCCCGAATCTCTAAATACGAAATGTTGCCTTTACGAAAGAAATCAATTTTGCATTGGATAAAACGGAGCACGAATTGGTAACAAAATGCAGGAAATGAGGTACAATGCTAGCAAGCATACAGAACACATATGTTAAATACAATGATGATAATAAGACGAAAGTAGAAATACGGTGAGTAAAACTGATATACTAAAAGGGATAATAAACAGATAATAGTAGTATGTATATACAAGCAATAGTACTATAATAGTAATATAGGAAGAATAATAACATAATAGTACAATAATAAAATAATAGTATAATAATAATAGTAAGTATATACATGCAGCTAATAATAATAATAATAATAATAATAATAATAATAATAACACAAAATATGTACAAAGTAAATAATATAACTACAGTAATAGTACTAAATAATAATAATAATAGTCGTATAGTAATAATAATAGAAAAATAATAGTGATACAGAATATATATATAATAATAGTAGTAAATATAACAATAATAATAATAATAATAATAATAATAATAATGATAGTACAAAATATAGATAAGATTCCAAAATAACTTAAAAAGGATCAAATTGCACTCAAAAATGGGATTTGGGGTTAATTCGAAAATGAAATAAAGGAAAAGGACCAGGTTGAAAGGCGCGAAGAAGGGGAGGGGCCTCGCGCGCAATAAAACCTTCTGGCCAAAACGCATAACAGCAAGGGGGATCAAATTGCAAACCAAACTGAACTTTCTGGACAAATTTTAAAACAATAACAATCTAATTAAAAAACTATAAAAATGCGGAAGGGCCAAAAGTGCAATTGGCCCTTCCGGTCGAAAACACGCGGACCTTGGGGCAGATTCGGGTCGGGTCGCGGGTCGCACCAAACGGCGCCGTTTTGGCCGTTTCTGGGCCAGGTGCTAAACGCACCGTTTTGTTTGTCTATTTAAAACAAAAAATTTTTGTTTTAAATTCATTTCTCCATTATTTTCTAAGAAAAAACTCTAACTCTCTTTCTCTTTTCTGCAGGTGCGCGAAGGGAGGGGCCCTCCGTCCGACGACGCGGTTCTCGCGGTGGCCGGAAAAGGTAAGGTTTGTTTTTTTTATATTTTTTTATTTTCTTCTGTTTTATCTTATATATATATTCGTGGATAAAAGGATTCGAAATGAAAATAAGGAAAAAAAAGAAAAGAAAAAAAAAACCTCCGAATCTTTAGATCTGCTTGCGTTTTGATTCTTCTTTTTCGTTTGATCTCTGCTATTTTGTTTGTATTTCGAAGTATTTTGCTTGTATTGATTTTTTTAAAAAGAAAAGAACCGCTAATACATTGTTCTTAGTTGGCTTTTATAGCCGAATATTGATGAAAATAAAACAAATAAACCCATCCTTTGGCTCGTGTTAGGTTGCTGTCCTCTTGTCCTTTTTGCAGGTCGTGGCAGACAGTGGAGCAGAGGTGTCGGTGGTGCTGCGGTAGTGGAGGCCAGTGGGGGGAGGCTTGCGGCGCTAGGGTTCTGAAAACCCTAGCTATCTGAAAGATTTTTTAGGTTTTGGGCCTTTTGGGCCGCCTGTAAATTGGGTATTTAGTTGTAAATGGGCCGGTTTGGCTTTGTAATAGGCCCGGGCTAATTTTGGGTATTACAGCTGCCCCTCTTTGCTCATTGTTGTGCAACAAGAATAGAACAAAGACCTTAAAAGACCCAAATTTGCCCGGTCTTGTCGAGCCTTGATTCCTTTGGGCATTCTTCTTTGTCAGGTAGCATCAAGCTCCATTACTTCGCTCTACTTCACTGCTACTTCCAAGAGATAGGGCCTGTAGCCTCAATCTGCTTTATTGTTTCGTTATTTTTGCGATCTTTGGCCTATTCCACTGCTGGTTAAGGCAACGTCACATTCCACTATTGTTTAGAGACGCAATGTTCACCTTCGACCTCGTCTCACCACTGTTTATGGCGACAAAATCTATAATCTTCAACCTCTGTCACCGTTGATCAGTGGCAATAGGACGATCTTCAAATTCTTCCGCCGTTGGTTAGTGGCCATATAACGATCTTCAACCCATTCCGCCGCTGTTCGATGGTAATAGGATAAACTTCAACCCGTTCCACCGCTGTTTAGTGGCAACAGGACAATCTTCAACCCATTCCACCGCTCTTCGATAGGATAATCTTCAACCCGTTCCACCGCTGTTTAGTGGCAACAGGACAATCTTTGACCTATTCCACTGCTATTCAATGGCAATAGGATAATCTTCAACCCGTTCCACCGCTATTTAGTGGCAACAGGATGAACTTTTCAATTTGCTTCCTTCAGGGGGACTTCAATCTTCAGTCTGCTCCACTGCAAACTCAGGATAAGAATTCAGAGAGAAGAGAATCGTAGTTTCAATCTCCTCTACTGAAATTTTAAATAAGGATTTATCCTCAATGTTAACTCAGGGAGACAGGATTTGTAATCTTAACCTACTCCGCGGAAACTGAGAATTCAGGGAGAAGAGATTCGCAGTCTCAATCTTCTCTACTGAAACTTTGAAGAAATAATGATTTGTTCTCATTGTTAACTCAGGGAGACGGGATTTGTAATCTCAACCTACTCCACTGGAACTGAGAATTTAGGGAGAAGAGATTCGTAGTCTCGATCTTCTCTACTGAAATTTTAAATAAGGATTTATCCTCAATGTTAACTCAGGGAGACAACATTTGTAATCTTAACCTACTCCGCGGGAATTGAGAATTCAGGGAGAAGAGATTCGCAGTCTCAATCTTCTCTACTGAAACTTTGAAGAAATAATGATTTATTCTCATTGTTAACTCAGGGAGACGGGATTTGTAATCTCAACCTACTCCACTGGAACTGAGAATTTAGGGAGAAGAGATTCGTAGTCTCGATCTTCTTTACTGAAACTTCAGAGAAATAAGGAAGTATCCTCGTCGTTAACTCAGGGAGACGAGATTTGTAATCTCAACCTACTCCACGGGAACTTCGAGGAAATAAGACTTCAGAACTTTCCCATTCGCTTCCTTACTATCTCAGAAAGACTTAAATCTTCAGTCTGCTCCTCAAACATCTCTAGGGAACAAGATCTGAGCTTTTCAATTTGCTTCCTTACTACATTCAGGAAGACTTTAATCTAAACTTTTCGATATTGCTACACCATTCTCCGGGGAACCTGTCCTGTAGAATCAATTTTGTGTGCTTATGCTTATGCAAATGATGAGGATGCTATGATCAGAATGACTTGAATGCTCCTAACTACATGTGCTATGGATGACATTTACCTGAATGCAGAATGCAATGAGAATGATTTTTGTACAATGATTAGGATGCGATGATCAGGATGAATCAAATGCTCCTAAAATGTGTTTTGCATGAATGAGAATGATCCCTTTCTAACAGTTTAAGGTGCTCATCGCTCATTGTTTATCAGGGCTATATCATTGATGTCTTATGCTGCGATCTTGTTCGGCTAGCGTTCATGACAGAAAACCCAGGAGAATAATTATCTTACTCAACAAATTTGCCCCACTGTAACTTCAAGATTCATCTCATTGTGACCTAGGGGTATAAAATCTGAATCCTTTCATTTACCCCACTGCAACTCCAAAACATAGGATCCGTTTCCTCTTCGACTCATTTCATTGATATTCAAGGGTACAAGATCTAAATCCTTCCATCTATTGATCATTCTTCGGGTGTCCCAACCAGATGTATATGCATGAATGCGGAATATCATTTTCTTTCAAGAATGATTCTGGTTTTGCATTTGGGTTAGCAATGCCCATTTCTCGTCAGGACTGTATCACTGACGCAATACCTTATCATTTTGTTCAATCATCATTTTTGGCAAAAATCCAAGGAGACAACCTCAATTTGGATTCAGATGTTTCCAACCCTTAAGCTTGGTGGATTCTAAACAACAATCCTGTTTTGGACTCCTGTATTATTTAGAGGTTTCCAGAGTAATATGCAAAACTCCTTTAATGAAAATATTATTAGTCTAATAATTATTTTAATGCAAAATGCTTGAAAGGGATCATAATGATGGATGAAACAAAAATTTATTGGGAGTATAGCTCGAAACCAACGAGTTAATCAGAGCTTGCAAATGTAATGAAAAGAAAGTTCATTTAGAGTGTATTTTGAAAAGACAAGGAGAGCAGATTCAAAATGGGTAAAATGGAAGGTAGGTGCCCCAGATATCACAGCTTGAGCTTCCCTGTTCTAACTTCTTGAGGACCATTTTAAGCTCAATATGTGCTTAAAGGATCCAGAGTACTTTGACGATGCCCCATACCTCTTCATTGTTGCTTCAAGTATAACGAGACTACTGTTTGCCCTATTTTTATCAAGAATTTGAGCCGCCCTTTTCGGGTTTTCAACTCAATCCCACCTTTGGTCCCAAGGCGCCCTTTGCGGGTTTTCGCCTTTGGCCTCTCCTCCTTTTTTTTTTTTGCCGAAAATTTCCTTCTTGCTTGTTTTAATTTTTTTGAATTTTTTTATTTTTATTATTATTTTTTTTAGAATAGGAATTGATGACTGTCAACATTGTAATATTGGCATATGAAGTGACTTTTATCATCTCAATGAAGTAGCCGACATCTACGAAAATGAATCGATGTTGGCCAGGGGTTTTCGATAAGATGGGCTTGATAACATCCATGCCCCAGATATGGATAAGTCTTGTCTTCCTTAATTTGGCAATTATGACCTAACTGCTGCAATTTCCTTCTTTTTGGTAAATCAGTAGCTCGAGCCTCTTGATTGGCCTAGTCAGGGTAGCACCATTAGCATGAGATCTCCAAATACCCTTATGGACTTCTCCTGAGATTTCTTTAGCTTTGACCGCATACTCGTGCCTCAGTGGTCCCAGCATATCTTAACATGGTCATACGAAGACGTCTTTGAACTCTTGGAGGTAACTCAATTATACCCGCTGTAAGCCAAACTTCCATCTTCATCTCTTTTGTAGTGTTTGCTGACACTTAAGATCTACCGTTGTCAACAAATCAGGAAATAAGTTATAATCTTTGTCATCTCCAAAGTCCTCGGATCCCACTAGGCACATATCTCACTAAAAGGAGAGTTGGTAACAGTGTCACTCATGTCATTGATATCTGGGGATCCATTGTGGGTATAAAGGTAGAAAATCAAAAGGGTGATTACTCGCATGACATGAAAGTGCAACAATGTAAAATACGAAATGCAAGGAATGAAAATAAAGATGCATTTTATTGAAATAACAATTTCACAAAACTACTCTAGATTAGCTAAAAATACAGGTACCCCTTCTACAGTATCATTGTTTAAAAACATTCCAAACATGCAAGGTCTTGAACTTTGACTACTCGATTCATTCTTCAAATGGAGCGTTAGTGTTCTAATTTTCCGATTTCAGGCCTTTGGCGACTTCTTCAAGGAAATGCAACTCCCTGGCCCCCATTTTAACTACTACATTCACTGTTTTGCCATCGAGCTTCACAATACCCATGTTAATGAAATTTTCCACCAATTTCTTGAAAGTAAGGCAATTTTCGATCGAACGGCCTATAATCCCCGCGTGATATTCACACTGAGTGCTTGGATCATACCATTCTGGGTACGGAGGTTGCATCGGTTTTGGATAGTGGGGGGACACAACGTGCGCATTAAATAACTTTTGATACAACTCCTTATACGTTGTTGGGATTGGCGTGAATCGGAGTTCTTCAATATTTTTCCTTGTACGGGATTTTTTCTTGATGAATCCTGATAACTAGTGGGTGCAACCCTCGGTTGACTTGCAGCGACTGACTTGGAATACTCGTTCAAGTTGCTCACTTCATTTTCTACATTTCTCGAGCTTGATCTTTTGATACTCTCTCCCGTATCTATCTTGCCGCACCTAACCGCGTGTTCTATCCTTTTTCCGCATTTCACAATTTCTGAAAAATCTATCATAGAACTCCCCAACATGTGATTGATGAATGGAGCTCTCAAAGTATGAATGAAGAGTGTGGCTGCTTCTTCTTCTAAAAGAGGCGGTTGAACCTGTGTGGCTACCCCTCTCCAGCGTTGAGCATACTGCCTGAAGCTTTCGCTCGGCCTTTTCTCCATAGTTTGGAGAGTGACTCTGTCGGGAGCTATGTCTGCTATGTGGCCGTAATGTTTCATGAAGGCCTTGACTAAGTCCCTCCATGTTTTGATTTGGGTACTACTGAGTCGATCGTACCATTTGGCCGCAGACCCAACCAGGCTATCCTGAAAGCAGTGTATTAACAATTTCTCATTATCAGCGTGTCCCGCCATTCGTCGACCGAACATTTTCAGGTGTGCTCCAGGGCAGCTGGTCCCGTTGTACTTTTCAAAATCTGGAGTTTTAAACTTTGGTGGAAGCACTAAGTTTGGGACCAGACTTAGCTCTTTGATATCGACCCCGTAACGAGTTTCAGACTTCTCTATTGCTTTGACTCTCTCCTCCAACCACTTGTAGCGATCCTCCATCTGCGTTGAGGGTTCAACTTTCATTTCGTTAAAATCCGGTACCATAAGGTTAATAGGGCCGTCTCCTAGGTTGGATCCTGAGTCTATTTGGAAATTCATGGGAGATCCAATGTTAGCTTGGCCTTGTTGAGGCCTAATTGTGACAGGTGGCCTCCGGGGATGTTCCTCATGCTGTAAAGGCGCTTGAGGCAGGGTAGATTCTGAAGGAATATCTTCATTCTCCCCTCCAGTCATGGCCATGGGGCTTTTTCCTTTCTCCATGAACCTGTTCAATAGTTGGGTCATTTGAGCTAGTTGAGACCTCATGTCCCTCTGGGATTCCGCCATCTCTTGCTGGATCTTGGCTAAATGCTCTTGCATCTGTGCTTCCATTTGGTCATGCATCTCCTTTTGGAATTGCTCCAGTCTCTGATCCATTTTCTTTATCTTAGTGCGGGTGCCGTACAGGTGTTCAGCCTCCAGATTCTCTTTCCTATTTCTCTCTTTCTCACTGTTATGATCCGAGTGTATTAGACTCTTTCTATACATGTGACATGATGTAAATACATGCGATGCTAATGCAAATGCATGAATACGAAAAAGAAAGAGAGGCGTTGATTATGATTCAATTTTATTTAGAAAGCTTTTTAAGAAAATAAAGCTCTATACATAAAATGGATTATAAACACGGCTTTGTCCCCACAGTCCAAGTACAAACAAGAATCATCTTCTTCGTAATCGGATGTTTATGGACGTGCCCCTTGAACTTTCTCAATAGACGTCTCTTCTAGCTCTTTGTTACTTGGTCCCAGTCGCACTCCGTCATTCGCTTATCTTTCGTGATACTTGTAATCTTCTAATAACTTCCGAACAAATCTTGCCGGTTTGACACTTTAGGTAGTGTCCTCTCTCGTTATTACCTAGACTATGTTTAAACAACTGTATTATATTCCACTTTATCAAGAAAGTCATTTTTCGTGACACACTTTCTAACTTAGTAGTCGAATATGAATCAACACCTCCCTTCTATGATGATGCAATGCAATGTAATCAAAACAAAGGAAAACACGTTAGTACAGGAGAAACAAACAGACACAAGAGAAACACGTTGGTGCAAGAGAAATAAACACAAAACACCCATTTAAGCGAATACTAGGAGTTTGGCGTGGCACTATCTAGACTAGGCTCCTAGGTCTTTCTACATGTGGCTCAGTTCTAAAGTCAAGGTACCCAAACCAGTAGATTCCTCGGTCCTCACCCAATATAGGCTCATACGGACTGAGTTCGGTTCAGGGGAATACATTTCCCTATGGCCATCCGGAGGTGAAAACCTCACGAAGACATAGGTACGGATGTATCCCGGAAGCAGTCCCCTAGCCCATGCGGAGGTGAAAACCTCACGAAGGCATAGCTTCTCGCTCCCGCTTAAAGGTGTGACCAGAACGGTCATGCAAATATGAATGCAGAAATATCTTAAGAGACTCAACATTATTGCAAATTGATTTTAAAATGCTCAAATGAATTGGAATAAAAAGCCCTCTCATCTTGAAGTATTGGGATGCCATATCTAGTAAGTTAGGACACAGCACGCCAAGTTCTCGAGAGTAAGATAGGACACAATTCGGATCATTGTTATTTTGAAAATTCTTACCTTGAAGTAACGAGGTGTCACGCCCAGTAAGTTAGGACACGGCACTTTGTACTCTCGAGGATAAGCTTTTTACTTAGAAGAATGATTTTTTGAAAACGATTTCTGAATTTTGACAAAAGGACAAAAAGTAATCAATTTTATGGCCTGACTCTCTTATTGGTCCCCAGCGGAGTCGCCAAGCTGTCGAAACCTATCTTTTTGAAAAGGCGAGAATCGAACTTGGTTTTGAAAATAAAAACGGGAGTCGCCACCGATCTTTTATTAGGTGCGATCGGGCCACCTATGAAATATTTTAGTCTACGAGTTTCGAGAAAAATGGCTCGGGAGTCGGTTACGTGCGAGGAAGGATTAGCACCCTCGTCACGCCCAAAATTGGTACCAAATTGATCAATTAATGTCCTTATGCCGAAAGTTGAAAATTGTGAAAAGATTTTAAAAGTATGATCCCTTTAAAAATACTTGAATTTCCTTGGATTGAATATAAAAACTTTCTCGTTCTGAAGAGATAAAATATCGCATTCAATACTTTAGGACACGATAATTCAAATCCTCGAATCCAAGATGAATACCGCTTCATTTAGAAAGTCTTATCTCGAAATAACGGAATGCCACATCCAGTAAGTTAGGACACAACATATCGAATTCTCGAAAATAAGCTTTTATTTTTATCAGAAAACTTTTTATTTTAAAAGATATTTCGTTATTTAGGTTAGACGAGAAAAATCGAAACCTAGTAAGTTAAGGCACGATTTTCCCGAATCTCTAAATACGAAATGTTGCCTTTACGAAAGAAATCAATTTTGCATTGGATAAAACGAGTACGAATTGGTAACAAAATGCAGGAAATGAGGTACAATGCTAGCAAGCATACAGAACACATATGTTAAATACAATGATGATAATAAGACGAAAATAGAAATACGGTGAGTAAAACTGATATACTAAAAGGGATAATAAACAGATAATAGTAGTATGTATATACAAGCAATAGTACTATAATAGTAATATAGGAAGAATAATAACATAATAGTACAATAATAAAATAATAGTATAATAATAGTAAGTATATACATGCAAATAATAATAATAATAATAATAATAATAATATAATAACACAAAATATGTACAAAGTAAATAATATAACTACAATAATAGTACTAAATAATAATAATAATAATAATAATAGTCGTATAGTAATAATAATAGAAAAATAATAGTGATACAAAATATATATATAATAATAGTAGTAAATATAACAATAATAATAATAATAATAATAATAATAATAATAATAATAATAATAATAGTACAAAATATAGATAAGATTCCAAAATAACTTAAAAAGGATCAAATTGCACTCAAAAATGGGATTTGGGGTTAATTCGAAAATGAAATAAAGGAAAAGGACCGAGTTGAAAGCGCGAAAAGAAGGGAGGGCCTCATGCGCAATAATAAAACCTTCTGGCCAAAACGCATAACAGCAAGGGGGATCAAATTGCAAACCAAACTGAACTTTCTGGACAAATTTTAAAACAATAACAATCTAATTAAAAAACTATAAAAATGCGGAAGGGCCAAAAGTGCAATTGGGCCTTCCTACAAAAACACGGACTTGACCTTGGGGCGATTCGGTCGGCCGTTTACGGGCAGTGCTAAACGCACCGCTTTGTTTGTCTATTTAAAACAAAAAATTTTTGTTTTAAATTCATTTCTCCATTATTTTCTAAGAAAAAACTCTGACTCTCTTTCTCTTTTACTGCAGCGCGCGAGGGAGGGCCCCTCCGTCCGACGACGCGTTCTCTCTGATGGGTTTAAAAAGGTAAGGTTTGTTTTTTTTTATATTTTTTTTATTTTCTTCTGTTTTATCTTATATATATATATATTCGTGGATAAAAGGATTCGAAATGAAAATAAGGAAAAAAAAAGAAAAGAAAAAAAAACCTCCGAATCTTTAGATCTGCTTGCGTTTTGATTCTTCTTTTTCGTTTGATCTCTGCTATTTTGTTTGTATTTCGAAATATTTTGCTTGTATTGATTTTTTTAAAAAGAAAAGAACCGCTAATACATTGTTCTTAGTTGGCTTTTATAGCCGAATATTGATGAAAATAAAACAAATAAACCCATCCTTTGGCTCGTGTTAGGTTGCTGTCCTCTTGTCCTTTTTGCAGGTCGTGGCAGACAGTGGAGCAGAGGTGTCGGTGGTGCTGCGGTAGTGGAGGCCAGTGGGGGGAGGCTTGCGGCGCTAGGGTTCTGAAAACCCTAGCTATCTGAAAGATTTTTTAGGTTTTGGGCCTTTTGGGCCGCCTGTAAATTGGGTATTTAGTTGTAAATGGGCCGGTTTGGCTTTGTAATAGGCCCGGGCTAATTTTGGGTATTACAAATAGGAACATGAATTTCATGTTTACAAATATAAGTACTTTGAATTATTATAAGTATTCAAAAATTAAATTTGAAAATAATCTAAACACTAAATATTTTATAAGGAAATTATATATTAAAACCTATAACCCGATATTTATTGATAAAGGGAGACGTAAATAGATTTTTAAAGAATTTTAATGGACCAAGCTTTGACGAGTATATTTTATTAAATTAAGACAAAATTGAGTTCTAAAGTTCATTTTTTTTTTCATTTGCATGTAATAAAAGAGAACTGATTTATTCTCTCTTAAGAAAAAGAAACTGATTTTCTTTATAATTCCTCGAATATTTAGGTAAAATTATTATAACGGTCATTGTACTATATTTTAAATTGTATTTTTTATCTCTTTATTAGAAAATGCGAGTTAAAATATAATACAATGATTGCTATGATTTTTTTACAAAAAAATTTGCAATAAGATAAATAGAAAAAACTAATCCAAGATTATTCATGTTAGTGCCCAAAACATTACATTAAGAGAAATCCAAATAAAGAGAAATAATAAAATTATTACTATTAGAAAAATAAAATATCATTTTTAAAAAAAATGGTTAGACCATTTTTTATCCAGCTATAAACTAATTTATACTTCCCTTTTATTGTTCATTTTTCCATATTTTGAATTTTATTTTTGGTAGAATCCATATTTTGGATTTTATTACTATCATATTAGGAAAATAAAATATCCCTATTTTAGAATATGGTTAAATCAATTTTTGGTTTTTGGTGTTTGCACATGAGAAAAGCTGAACTAGATAACCCTCTTTTGTGTAGTGCGTTATCTTGTTTATTGTGTGGTGTTTCAGCTTTCGTTCACCAAGACAATGCTTGCCTTCAAGAACCTGCACTAATTTTCAGTAACACTATGAGTTGAATTCTTAGAACATAAAATAAATTTGTTTCTTTCATCTATTCTATATAACTTCGATGCAAACATTACAGTCTTTCATGCATGGTAAAATAGAACCAAGTAGAGAAGCAAAACCAGTTCCATTTCAGATGCTGTCTATTGACAACATCATCAAATTGGATTGGCAGGACAGGTCATGCTTACACAGCCTAACCTGTTTTAGAATGTGCTATAATCAGCAATGTAATAAATTACATAGCTGTCATTTCCTTCTATGCACCTTGGGTATTTTTTTTCTTCATTTCTTTACAAGGAATCCCTTTTACAAACACTCAATCAGTTATTCTTGGATGCGCATTAAGCTTTACCGAGTAATAGTAGTGATTTTCAGTACTTTTCAACATATCGATCTTGTTTTTGCACCAATTTAACTGCTATACAAATGGTAATACAATGCAATATGTTTGTAGACAACGTGCTATCTAGCACATTATATGACAATAATCGAGACCTTAAAATCACAATTGATTATATAATATTTAAATACGAGTGATCGATAAGACAAATTTATAAATACTACGATCAAAAAACACATTTACTTACCTAATCCAAGATTAGGCTCAATTAATAACATGATCATCGACCGTTAATATCAAACTACTATCAATTTGTTGAAACACATTCTCCATAGTACCATAGACTAACTAAACACAATTTTGGAAAGTGACAGCTAATTTGTAATACACATACCAATGTGAGAATTTATAGTGAAAGGAGATAACATAGAGGCCTAATTTCATTAGTTTGGGCCTTCAATTCTTGAGTTTTCTACCCCTATATATATGCATCCCATTCAATAAGATTTTCATTCCATAATATCCCAAAATTCTAATAGAGCAATCCTTTGTAATTTTTTTGCTTGTTTCTTTTGTCCTCCCATCTTTTGGCAATGGCAAACACTGGAAAGAAAACTAGGGGAAAACAAAAAATTGAGATTAAAATGATTGAAAATCAGGATAATCGGTTGATCACATTCTCGAAACGTCGATTAGGGATCTATAAAAAAATTGGTGAGCTCTCCATTTTATGTGGTAATGAGATCTTTTTTATCATCTTTTCACCTGCAGGAAAATCTTTTACATTTGCTCACCCCTCTATCGAATCTGTTGCTAACCGCTTTTTGAATGGAAACATACCTATGATTGACGACACTCACGCTCTTATTGAGGCTCATCGTACAGTAAGAATCAATAAGCTAATCCAACTTTACAATGAGGTGCAGAGCCAAATAAATGCATCTAATGAGACACAAAAGGTGCTTGCTCAACAAATCACGAGTGGAACAGATTCTAATCGTTGGTGGGAAACTCCCCTTAACCAACTTAACCCAAGGGAGCTCTACGAGCGATACTCCCATTTCTCAAAGCTTCTCGACTTGTTCCATTTCTCTCGGAGCAAGAAGATTGCAGTCGCTTCTTCAATGCTTGTTCCAACGCGTCTTGCTAAGGATGCCCCTCCTAACTTCCCTCTTAGTTAAGGCCATGGTCACCAATAATTCTAAACAAGTTAAATTTTCCTTGACTACACAATAAGAGAACGATAAAGGTTAGATACAAAGCTGTGATTTAATTATAATCTGCTTTAATGTCATGGGTCGTCGATCAAAGTCCTTGGCATTTCAATAAATTGGTGATTAATAAAAGTATCCTTGCATCATCCCATTTCTACTACTTTTATTGCTACAAATATAATTTTACATGCCCTTTTACTTTTAGTTTACCGTTAAAAGTTTTTCATATTACACAATCAATAAAAAAATATCACAACATGAAAAATACGTGTTTCATATGGATATATAATCAAACAATTAAAAAAAAATACAGATGTGCCATTCTGTAGCTCAAACCCGACAATCAGGTCGGGAAAGGGGTGTTACATTTTTAATGTATTTAAAAATATAATATTATTATATTTTTTATGAAACATTAAGAAAATAAAAGAAATAAATCCACAATGTTACCTTATTGAGAACATGAATTTAGAGATTTGAATTTTATTTATTATATACATTACAATAATAAAATGCTTGTATACTACGTGTAAGTTAATTAAAACAAAATTTAATTATATACACTAAATGTGTTAATGAGAACATGAATTTCATGTTTACAAATATAAGTACTTTGAATTATTATAAGTATTCAAAAATTCAATTTGAAAATCATCTAAACACTAAATATTTTATAAGGAAATCATATATTAAAACCTAACCTGATATTTATTGATAAAGGGAAATGTAAATAGATTTTTAAAGAATTTTAATGGACCAAGCTTTGACGAGTATATTTTATTAAATTGAGACAAAATTGAGTTCTAAGGGTTTTTTTTTTTTTTCATTTGCATGTAATAAAAGAGAACTAATTTATTCTCTCTTAAGAAAAAGAAACTGATTTTCTTTATAATTCCTCGAATATTTCGATCAAATTATTATAACAGTTGTTGTACTATTTTTTAAATTATATTTTCATCTCTTTACAAGAAGATATTGCTACGATTTTTTGACACAAAATTTTGCAATAAGATAAATAAAAAAAAACTAATCCATGATAATTCATAGTAGTGCCCAAAAAGTTACATTAAAAATGTGCTCAAAATTGATTTACATTGTAATGTTGAGAATATCCAAATAAAGAGAAATAATAAAATTACTATTATTAGGAAAATAAAATATCGTTGTTTAAATGGTTAGACCATTTTTTTGTCCAGCTATAAACTAATTTATACTTCTCTTTTATTGTCCCTTTTCCCATATTTTTAATTTTATTTTTGGTAGAATCTATATTTTGGATTTTATTACTATCATATTAGGTAAATAAAATATCCCTATTTTAGAAAATTATTACATCATTTTTTATCCAGCCATACACTAATTTATAATTTCCTTTTATTGTTCTTTTTTCCATATTTTGAATTGAAGTCAAATTCGAAAAAAGAGAGAGTCAAATTTTAACTCAAAAGTCTTTATTCCAATTGGGTTAAGTTTAAAATTAGAAGGTGAGTATTAATTCTAGACTTACATTTGAAATGGAATTATTTGGCCCATGTTTCAAATTTTGGAGCCCCTTACAAATTGATATTTTACATAAATTCTAATTAAATTGTGTTTTTTTAGTGCTATTTTATTTTATTTTCACTTACATATGGTTTGATACGAATATTGCAATCTTTCATGCGTAATAAAATAAGTTTAAGGGCTAATTTGGCGATACTTTTAAAAACTACTTTTGAAAAGTGCTGTGGAGAAGTGCTTTTGAAAAGTTTAGTTTAAAATTTGAATGTTTAGCATTGCTGTCAAAAAGTACTTTTGAGAAATAAAATATCAATTTTAGACATGTTATTATTAAGTAACAAATATGCATTTAAATAAAATTTAAATTAGTTAATATTATTATATTTTAGTAAGAATATAAAAAAATTACTATAAATTGCTAATATTTTAATATATGAAATATAAATTTTAAATATTTTTAAGTAATAAATATTAATTACTTATAAAATTTAATTAGAATATATAAACTACATTTTAAATATTTAAAAATAACCATTAAATATTTGTAATTAGTATTTTTAAAAAATATTTTTTTGTTTTTAATTAATGATTTTAACATATTTGTAATTAAGCCCTAAGAAAGAAAAAGGAAAGAACTATGCTATTAGAGGGGTAAAAAAGTAATTAAGCACTAAAAGTGCTTTTGGGAGAGGAAAAGCTAAAAATTTTAGCTTCTCCTTTTCAGAAGTGCTTTTCAAAAGCACTTCTGAAAGCCAAAAATTTCAGCCAAAAGCAGCTTGTGCTGCACAGCTTTTCTTCCAAAAGTGCTTTTGGAGCTAGAAGTGCTTTTTTTAAGCAGAGAAGAATAGACCCTAAGTAGATCATCGATGGTTAAACATTAGACTATTATCAACTTGTTGAAACACCTTTTCTATAGTACCATAACCTAACTACACGCAATTGTGGAAAATGACGGATAATTTGTATTACACATACCAATGTGAGAATTTAGAGTGAAAGGAGATAACTTAGAGGCCTAATTTCATTAGTTTGGGCCTTCAATTCTTGAGTTTCTGTCCTTATATATATGCATCCCATTCAATAAGATTTTAATTCCATAATATCCCAAAAGTTTAATAGAGCAATCCTTTGTAACCTTGTTACTTGCTTCTTTTGTCCTCCCATCTTTTGGCAATGGCAAACGCTAGAAAGAAAACCAGGGGTAAACAAAAGATTGAGATTAAAATGATTGAAAATGAGGACGATCGATTGATCACATTCTCAAAATGTCGATTAGGAATCTATAAAAAAAAAAAAGGTGAGCTCTCCACTTTATGCGGTAATGAGATTTTGTTTATCATATTTTCACCCGCAGGAAAACCTTTTACATTTGGTCACCCCTCTATCGAATCCATTGCTAACTGCTTTTTGAACAAAAACATACCTGTGATTGACAACACTCACGCTCTTATCGAGGCTCACCGTATGGTAAGAATCAATAAGCTAATCTAGCTTTACAATGAGGTGCAGAGCCAAATGGATGCATCTAATGAGACACAAAAGGTGCTTGCTCAATAGACCACAAGTGGGACAAATTCTAACCGTTGGTGGGAAACTCCCCTTGATCAACTTAACCCAAGGGAGCTTTACAAACGATACTCCCATTTCTTAAAACTTCTCAACCTGTTCCATATCTCTCGGAGCAAGAAGATTGCAATCGCTTCTTCAATGGTTGCTCCAACAGGTCCAGCTGAGGATGCCCCTACTCCTAGATACAGCCATGGTCACCAACAGTTCTAAACAAGTTAAAATTTCCTTGACTACTCAGGGGCTAGCCATATTTTCATTTCGGTTCTTGTACATGAACACCACTAGTATCAATTCATATATTTACTTTCAATAAATTGGTGATTAATAAAAGTACTTTAAACCTAACTTGATAGGAATATACACTAATATTTACTTTCAATAAATTGATGATTAATAAAAGTACTTTAAACCTAACCCAATAGGAATATATACTAATATTTACTTTCAATAAATTGGTGATTAATATATAGGAGAATTTACACTTGCAATGTGTTAATGAAAACATGAATTTCATGTTTACAAATATGTATAAGTAGTTTGAATTATCATAAGTGTCCAAAAATTAAATTTAAAAATTATCTAAAAACTAATAGTTTATAAGAAAATTATATTATATTTTAAACCTAACCCAATATGTAAGCAGCTTTTTTAAGAATTTCAATGGACCAATTAAGTTTTGACAAGTGTATTTTATTAAATTAAGACAAAATTGAGTTGTAATGTTCATTTTGTTTTTTTGTTTTTTTTTTTTCATTTGCATGTAATAAAAGAAAACTAATTTATTCTTTCTCAAGAAAAAGAAAACCAAATTTCTTTATAATTCCTCAAATATTTCTGTAAAATTATTGTAACAGTCACTATATTATATTCTAAATTGCATTTTTATCTCTTTACTAGAAAATACAATTTGAAAGGTAATATAGTAAATACTATTATATTTTTTTACACAAAGTTTTGTAATAAAGTAAATAAAAAAACCAATCCACAGTAGTTCATATTAGTGCCTAAAACGTTACGTTAAAAATATGCTCAAAATTGAATTACATTTTAATGATGAAAATATCCAAATAAGGAGAAATAATAAAATTATTATCATACTAGGAAATTTTTCTTTCTTTTTAGGAAATGATTGGACCATTTTTCATCCAGCTAGAAACTAATTTATACTTCCCTTTTATTGTTATTTTTTTTTTCCATATTTTGAACGAAAATAAAATATCTTTTTTTTAGAAAATGGTTACTCGATTGTTTATCCAGCTATAAACCAATTCATACTTTCCTTTTATTGTTTTTTTTCCATACTTTGAATTTTATTACTAGGAAAATAGAATATCCCCTTTTTAGTAAATGGTTACATCATTTTTTTTATCCAACCATACACTAATTTATACTTTCCTTTAATTGTTCTTTTTCTTTTTTCATATTTTGAATTGAATTTGAATGCGGAAAAAGAGAGATGTTAAATTTGTGTTCAAAAGTTTTTCTTCCAATTGTGGGTTTTTTTACCAAAATAGGATAGAAAAAAAGAAAATGTTCCAAAATAGGATGCCATACCAATTATTTACGAAAATGGGTTAAATGGGTGGTGCCGCCTCTCACACCCAGCGCACCTCCGACATCTACCACCTTTGGGTGCCGCTTTGTGCGAGACCATCAACCCCAATTTTGATTTTTTGTTTTCAGCGCTTTCTTGAGGGACCAATTAAGCAATTTTTCCAATTTTTAGAAAAGGGAGGGAAAGGTGCATGTTGCCACAGTAATTTTAAATTTGAATAATTGCCTTCTAAGCCCTCCTATTTATTATTTTCTTTTTATTCCCCTATTTGTTTTTTTTTTAAACAACTAATATTTTATAAATAAGATATTCAACGTTAAAAACAAATAAAGCTTTAAATCATAAAAGAAAAAAAAAGAAATGATACTTATCATTTTGAAAAAATATTGTAAAAAAGTGTAATATGTTAATTTCAAGTGTTTAATATTATTATCGTAAAATTACGGTTGAAAGTTAAAATATCTATTTTAGAAATAATGATGGGAAGTAAAAACAGTAAATAATTTAATATAATGATATATGACATATAAATTTTAAATATCTAAATTATTAGTAATATTTAATTTAAATATATAAATAGATATTATTAATAATATAATATCAATTACTTTTAGTAATATAATAATAACTATTAAATCTATGCATATATGAAATTTGAAGAATGCAAAAATGTATATAATAATGTTTACGATTTCCAAACATGTGCCCTAAGAGTAAAGTATTGTTAATTGTGTAAAGTAAAGTTAAAATAAAGCTATTTAAAAAATATAAACTAATTTACATCTTATATTGTTGTAAATTTGATGAGAATAATTTATTAAATAAAAAATATATATTTAATTTAATCAACTAGTTTTTGAATTTTATAAGTAAAAATCATAAGTAAGGGGTTTATTTAACTATAAAAATAGATTAATTGTTTGTTTAAACACAATATACTGAGTTGAAGGGGAATAAAAAGAAAATAATAAATAGGGAGGGCTTAGAAGGCAATTATTCAAATTTAAAGTTGGCTGTGGCAGCCGCACCTTTCCCTCCCCTTTCTAAAAACTGGAAAAATTGCTTAATTGGTCCCTCAAGAAACTGCTGAAAACAAAAACCAAAATTGGGGTTGATGGTTCACACAAGCGGCACCCAAAGGTGGCGATGTCGAGGAGTGCCACGGTGGCAGAGGCGGCACCACCCATTTAACCCATTTTCATAAATAATTGGTATGGCATCCTATTTTGGAACATTTTCTTTTTTTCTATCCTATTTTGGTAAAAAACCCTCCAATTGTGTTAAGTTTAAAATCAAAATGTGAGTATTAATTCTAGAGTTCCATTTGAAATGGGATTATTTGGCCCATGTTTCAAGTTTTGGAGCCCAATACAAAATGATATTTTACATAAATTTTATTTAATTTATGAATTTTTTTCGAGTTTCGCAATTTAGATGCACCAACTACTTTATTTTATTTTCACTTACATGTGGTTTGATGTGAACATTGCAATCTCTCTTGCATAGTAAAATAAATTTAAGTAAATTATTGATGGTTAAACATCAAACTATTATTAATTTGTTGAAACACATTCTCCATAGTACCATAGGTTGAGATTAAAATGACTGAAAATGAAGATAATCAGTTGATCACATTCTTGAAACGTCAATTAGGAATCCATAATAATAATAAAGTGAGCTTTGCACTTTTATTGGTATTTTAGCAACAATATGAAACACATAAAATATAAAAGATATATTGGATAGCACGTTGTCTGCAAACATATCACATTGTACTAACATTTGTGTAATAATTTTGCTTCTCTACTTAATTTTGTTACGCATGAAAGACTACAATGTTTGCATTTAAGCACATATAAGTCAAAATAAATTAAAATAAAATAATTGTGCACTTAATTTACAAAAGTCAAAGAAAAGAAATTCACAAATTAATTAGAATTTGTAACATCCTAAACCCGACTTGATCGCCAAGTCCGAGTAATAGGATGTCACATTCGTCGCCGGAGCAACTACGATCAACTTATTTCAACTTTAAGCCATTGTAAGATTTAATTCAATCAAACAAACATTGATCACAATAATCGCCCATTTATGGGATTTATATGCGTTCACAAAAGCTCCAAGAATTAATCCAAGGTTGAACATAAACCAGACATCCATCATATGATACCAAATTCATCAGCAGCATTCGTTTAAGAACAAACCAAATTAGACTTAATTAGGTACATGCCAAGTTAGAATAAAAACAGAATATACAAACATTGATGAGTTTGAGGTTGTTGACTAGATGCTGAAGTCATTCAAATATATTGAATTATACCTAACCTACGCACGAAAAATAAACCATATGTTGAGTAATGGAACTCAATAGTATTTTTATGATTTAAATAACAAAATTAAAGGTTAAAAAATTGTAACATCCAACTAGTATGTCATTCGCATCAAGTCAAACCAATTCATTTAGCATTGCAAAAGAAGTGATCAATTTCATTTACATGCCAACATCTGTTATAAAGCCTTTTTAAAACTTAATACCAATGACGAATCGAACATTTATATCACTAACATTATAACAATCAATTCCATGTTCGTTCCACAACAATAAACCATTTAAGTCTCTTTCTAGATTCGGTCCACTCATTCGTATTCATTTCAACCTCCCCCAAAGCTCGTTTCCAATTTATTCACACAGAAGTTCATGTATTTCCTTTATCATGATTCACATATATATACACAATTGATTCCATAGCATTATGCTATTTCATTTTGATATCTTTTATCAAGTCACTAACTCATACCAATTTCACATAACTCATTTCATTATCATATTTATTATCAAACTATTTCATTCCATTGTTAAGTTTCTAATTCCAATTATAGTATCACACTCAATAGAACTATTCATATTTCCACATACCATATCATGTATTTGATCATATTTGCATACTTGTACCCTGGACACTGTTGTTATCACATGATAACGATTTGATCATATTCATATTCAATTTCAAAATCACAATTCAATTAATCATTAACACACAATATCTAATTATAAATGTGTCTTATGAATCATCTTAAACATGAACAAATAAATAGTTAGAAATATATCATATTAACATGTCATTTCCCAAATTGAATCGTTGAATTTGTCACAATTTCAAACCAATCTTTCAGACTTATTAATCCAATTTACAAATTTCTTTCACATTAACAATTCTTTTCATTATAATTATAATTTTTTACATATTAAATCATTAACTTGGCTACGGCACAAACAGATACACAAATCCAACCAACACCCCAATTTGGCACCCACTGCCTCATTGGATAATTTCCGAAGAAAATAGATTGCGCCTAGCACTCATCGGCATGACTGAAGTAAATATTGTGCTCGGCACTCATCAACGCATAGTCGAAGTAACCATTTGATACCCAGTGCTTCATCGAAACGTCCGAAGTAATTAGTTTGCACACAGCGCTAATCAACATATAGTTGAAATTGTAACACCCCAAACCCGGCCCAAACAATACAACCGGATCTGGTATGTCACTAAGAAAAATTCTATCAAAACATGTCGTATTTTCAGAAAAGTCCAAATATGTTTTAAATAGAAAATGCTTTAGTAAAGTAAAATCCAAACTTAAATACATGCCTTAGTTTAATTAAAATATAAAACTTAAATGACTTAAAGTAATAGAAGCCCATAATAAAACATAATAGCCCATGGCCTTATTAAAACGAGATTGGAAATCCATTAATTAAAAATATAAAATAAAACTTGAGTCTCTTTTTGCCAAATCTACATATTCTTCTCATGCATGGCCACCTTGCGTTCCTCTCCAACCCAAATCAATCACTAGGTATCACCAAAATGTTAATTAAAAGGGTGAGTCGCGAGACTCGATGTGTGCAACCCTCATGCACCACTAGAGTTTGGGCCTTAAGCCCATTAAACAAAATAAACAGTGTAATAATCATAATAAAAATTAATAACAAATAATATGCAAGGCCCAACCCGTTTGCCTAGGTTTCCATCCGTTACACATCTCCGTACCAACCGTACACACCATTGGGGATTTCTACAATCGACCCACACCGCTACACACCATGATGGCAGTCATGCTGCTCATTCACATATGATGGCCGAAGCCCTTATAACATATAATGGCCGAAGCCCGTATAACATTTAATGGCCGAAGCCGTATAACAGTTCACGGCATTAGCCGCTACACATATAACGTATAACTTTCTCCTTTCATCAACCCAACCCATGCAATCACATACAAGCATTTTACTTATAACATTTAAACAGATTATTTACTAAACTGGGGATCCGCTTTTACCCTCATTGGGCTTCCATCAATAAACCGAGATTTCGGCATTTATCAATACATATAAAACATATGAACATACAATAATAGGCAGATCTAGATGATGGGGAGGTATTACACACCTGGTTACCGCGAAAATCTACTATCCTTAGCGTAGAGCCTTATTTATCGAATCCCGAAAATCCCTAGGAAACGTCACCTTCTTACCTTCGGCTTTTCCACCAAATCGGCACAGGAGACTTTTAATGAGACAGATTCGGCTACTAAAAGCAGAGAGGGAAAATCGACAGGCCTTAAATAAGTGTTTCGGGTTAGATCTAAATGAAAAGAAAGAGTGAAATCGCATAAAATAAAATCCCAAAACTCACCAAATTACTAAGGAGTATGTGGCTTATGGTGCACCTTCGGGAAACAGAAACCTCCCTTGTAGATTCGGCTATGGAGAAGAGAATATGAATAAAAGGAATTCGACTTTTAGAAAAAGAAAAAGAGAAACTGTAGGGAAGGCTTGGAAATTTTGGCAGAGAATGAGAGAAGAATAGGGTTTCAAAATATCGAAATTGAAGAATACTACTCCCTATTTATAGAGAAATTTCGGCATATCATCCACACACAGAGTTGGAATTTCGGCCAACTCTTCCCTTCTCTTGATAGCATTTATCTTACCTGATAACCCAATCCTTATCTCCTCAAAAAAAATAGCCCTCATCTTTCTCTTCATTATCTTCCTATTTATCAAGAAAATAAAAAAAATTTTAATCCCTATTTTGTAGCTAGTGTGCCGTCCACTCCTAGGGCTTGTAAGTGCCGAATTTTTGTCTTAAAATTTTGGGCTCTAAGTGGCCATACTAGGCCCAAACTCCTCCCTTCTGACGGCACCTTATGCCCACTTAAAGCTCCTCAATTCTTTGGGCCACAAGCCCAGCTTGTCACTTAATTAACTATCTACTTAAATTATAAGCTAACACCATGTATTAGCCACCTAACCCAAATTTTTAAAGCCCAATATATCACTTTAAAATACCCAAAGCACTAATTTAAACCCTAATCCATATATTTAAAAAGTCAGCCCGATCCTTAAAATCTCAATTTAACATATTAAACTATCACATTAATGCGCAGGCCCACGTTTAGGATGTTACAGTTCTACCCCCCTTAAAATAAATTTCGGCCTCGAAATTTACCTGATCAGAAAAGATGGGGATATTGCTGTCGCATAACCTCCTCCGGTTCCCACGTCGCCTCTTCTGCGCCGTGGTTTCTCCACAAGACTTTGACCAAAGGAACAGACTTCCTTCTCAACACTTTTACGTCTCGATCTAAAATTCGTACAGGTTCCTCCTCAAAGGATAAATCTGGCCTTACTTCAATTTCTTCCACTGGCATTATGTACGATGGATCAGATCGATAACGTCTCAGCATCGAGACATGGAACACATCATGTATCTGCTCCAACTCTGAAGGCAACTCCAAACGATAAGCCACTGGGCCCACACGTTCTAACACCCTATAAGGCCCAATAAACCGGGGACTTAGCTTACCCTTTCGTCCAAACCTCATTACTTTCTTCCACGGAGATACCTTCAAGAAGACTTGGTCTCCTATTGCGAATTCCACCTCCTTCCGCTTTAGATCCGCATAAGATTTCTGCCGATCAGACGCTTCCTTCAATCGAGTCCGTATTAACTTAACTTTTTCCTCCGTTTCCGAAACTAGTTCAGGACCCAATACCTAACATTCACCCAACTCCATCCATATAAGGCTTCATACGGCGCCATTTGAATACTAGCTTGATAGCTATTATTGTACGTGAATTCTGCCAAGGGTAGATACTCCTCCCAACTACCCCAAAAATCGATGATGCAACCCCTTAGCATATCCTCCAAGATCTGAATTACCTCTCGGGTGACCATCGATTTGTGGGTGAAAAGCGGTACTGAAGTCTAACCTTGTTCCCATTGCTTGATGAAGAGCCTTCCAAAATCGTGAAGTGAACCTAGGGTCCCTATCAGATATGATCGACACCGGTACACCACGTAGTCTTACAACATCAGCCACGTACAACTTAGCAAACTTTTGCAAAGATTAGTCGACCCGAACCGGTATGAAGTGAAGCGAACTTCGTCACCATCCACAATTACCCAAATTGCATCTTTCTTGGTGGGTGTAAGGGTAACCCACTAACAAAATCTATTGTGATTCTATCCCATTTCTATTGCGGAATCTTTATCGGTACCAACAATCCCGGGCGCGGTTGGTGTTCGCGCTTCACTGTGACACGTCAAACATTTACCTCACGAATTCAGTCACTTCGCTTTAGACTGGCACGGCACTGTTCTCGCAAAATCCCGATACATCTTAACTCCTCTAGGATGCATGGCATAGGGGCTACTATGCGATTCCCGAAGAATCATCTGCCTTAGCTCCTCATCTTTTGGCATACAAACCTTCCCACGGAAACTCAAAACTCCATCATTGTTCTAGTTATAGTCCTCTACTTCACCCTCCTGCACTTGTCGGATTCGAGTGCTTAAGACATCATCCAAAAGTTGCTTCTCCTTGATTAGACTTGTCCACATAGGTCTTACTTGTAGTTCAGCTATCAAGCTACCATCCTCATACAAACTAAGATGAGCGAACATCGCTCTTAGGTCTGCTATCACCTTCCTACTCAACGCATCTGCCACCACATTTGCCTTACCGGGATGGTATTCAATCGAGCAATCATAGTCCTTCAAAAGCTCGATCTACCTACGTTGTCGTAAATTTAATACTTCAAACTTTTATGGTCGATGTAAATTACCTACTTTTCCCCGTACAGGTAGTGCCTCCAAATCTTCAGAGCAAACACTACCGCCGCCAATTCCAAGTCATGCGTAGGGTAGTTCAACTCATGCGGCCTCAACTGGTGAGATGCGTACGCCACAACTTTTCCATCTTGCATCAACACACACCCTAAACCTGTGTGTGACGCATCACAGTAGACGATAAATTTTTTTCCTATCTCGGGCTGAATTAACACCGGCGCTTCCGTCAAAATTCTCTTCAGCTTCTCAAAGCTCTCCTGTTGTTTATCAGTCCACACAAAAGATACTCCCTTCCTCAACAACTTAGTTAAAAGTGCTGCTATGGAAGAGAACCTCTCAACGAACCTTCGATAATATCCTGCTAATCCTAAGAAACTTCGAATTTACGCCACGCACTTCTTGGCAATTTCCAATTAAACACGACGATTTTTCGAGGGTCTACCCTAATCCCCTCTGCGGAACTACATGCCCTAGAAAAGTCACTTCCTTCAGCCAGAACTCACACTTACTGAACTTTGCGTACAGCTGCTTTTCCTTCAGAATTTGCAACACCACTCGGAGTTGTGCATCATGCTCCTCCTCAGACTTGGAATAGACCAATATATCATCGATAAACACTACGACGAACCGATCAAGGTATGGCTGAAACACCCGATTCATCATATCCATAAATGCTGCTGGCGCGTTCGTCAAACCGAACGGCATTACCAAAAACTCATAATGATCGTAGCGTGTCCGAAACGTCATCTTATGAATATCTCCTTCTTTAACCCTTAATTGATGATATCCCGACCTTAAATCAATCTTAGAAAAGACCGAAGCTCCTTTAAGCTGGTCGAACAAATCGTCGATTCTTGGTAATGGGTATTTATTTTTAATCGTCAACTTATTCAGTTGACGATAATCCACGCACATACTCATGGATCCGTCCTTCTTCTTCACGAATAGGACTGGCGCTCCCCATGGAGACACACTCGGTCGAATAAACCCACGATCCAACAATTCTTGAACCTGAGCTTTGAGCTTTACCAGTTTCTTCGGCACCATTCGATAAGGGGCAATAGATACCGGAGCTGTACCCGGGAGTAGTTCTATTCCAAACTCCACCTCGCGATCCGGGGGTAATCCTAGCAACTCCTCCGGAAAGACGTCTGCGAAATCCTCGACTGTTCGAACCTCATTGACAGTCACCTCTTTAGCATCCAAAGCACTAATAAAAGCTAAAAAGGCGTTACCTCCCTTTCGAATCATCTTAACAGCTTTTAATGCCGACACTACGTTGGACAAATAGTTCCTTTTTTCTCCTAACACAACCATCTCCCCGCCTTCCGGGGTACTTAACACCATGCGCTTAGTCCCACAATCCAATTTAGCATGATGCTTTGACAACCAATCCATTCCTAGGATAAGATTGAACTCTCCGAATGGCAATTCCATTAAGTTTGCCGGAAACACTACCCCTTGAGTCTCTAAAGGTACATCCCTAAACAGCTTGTTCACTACCCTAGATTGTCCTAAGGGACTAACCACAGTTATCTTCCTAGTAGTTGTTTTAGGATCTATACTTAAGGTCTCAGATATCAAACATGCAATATAGGAGTGGGTTGACCCAATATCAATCAAAGCAAAAAAGGGTCATCATTTATAAGAAACGTCTGGTTATGACATCCGGTGCGTCCACCATCCTCCCGTCGACGAAACGCATAAACTAGACCCGACCGCCTAGCCTCTACATTACTCCTCGCACCTCGCGGTGCTCCACGACCTCGACCAGCCCTATTTCCTCCTCTTCCGCACCCACGACCCTTGGTCCGGCCGATTACCTCTCTTACTTGATCGGCACCTTGGCCCATTGGGCGCTCCTCCGATCCATCTCGAGCGATCCTTAATCAGATGTTCTGTGGATCCACACTTAAATCACCCACCTGTCTTCACTCTACATTCCCTATGATGCGTCTTGCCACATGTAGAACATGTCTATTTCTGACTCGTCGGAGCACGAACGGGCCCATCAGTCCTAGGCCTCTTCTGAAAATTCCCGGATGCTCTTGATAGGCCAAAATTCCTCTTACTCTTACCCTGATCCTTTTCCCTTTCTTGTTTCTCCACCCATTTCACTTCCTCAGCTATTTTAACCTTATCTACCAAAACAGCAAAGATTCTCTCTTGCTGCAGCGCTATCAGAACCCTTAACTCACTCCACAGCCCATCCTCAAACCGAACACAACGTTCATACCCCGTCGCTACCATTCTCCGAGCATAACGGCTCAAGCGCAGAAACTCCGCCTCATAATCAACTACAGACTTACTTCATTGTACCAAGTTCAAGAATGCCTTCCTTTGGGCATCTATATAGCTGGCCCCAACATACTTCCCCTGAAATGACTCCTTAAAGAAGACTCAGTCAATCCGGTCTGCAGTAGCACCTTCTTTCACCGTGAGCCACCACTAGTAGGCCTCATCTCGGAGGAGAGACACGACCCCTTTCAACTTTTCCTCTACCGTGAAGTCTAAGTCATCCATTATGCGCTCAGTTGCTTCCATCCAGTACTCCGCTGTGTTAGGAGCTACCCCAGAAACTCCCCTAAACACTTCCGCTCCATTGGCCCTAAGCCGCTCTAGTACAGATTTTCGGGATCCTGTGCCCATGCCTACTCTAGCAACCCTCTCTAAAACCCTCAACATCGCCTGAGATACAGCATCATCTCCGGGCGCCTCATCCCAAAATTCTTCTTCTACGGTAGTGCTTCCAGCATCTCGTTTCTCGACCGTGGCGGACCTACTGGCTCTGATGCGGTCATTCTACCCCTACCGCGTCCATGCGGCGGGTGTCCTCGACCCCTTAAACTCATTCCTCCGATTGGCGTTTATCTGATTAAGAGTTTTATGGATTATTAGTTCTTTCCACTGATTTATCGCGAACAATCTTATTAGTAGTAGTTTTTAAGAAGTAGTTCTTTCGAAGTCATACACACCATATAGTCTCAAGTTCATACATTCAATCATCAACATTCATAAACTCACGTTCATTACAGAAAAGTGTTGTTGTTGTCATTGTTGTTGTTTTCCACTACCCAGAGGTATTTTTCGTAATTTTATCCTACAGGGGTATTTTTGTAATTTTTCAAAATAGGGTTATTGGTGATTTTGTGAAGTAAGGGTATTTTGATAATTTTCCAGTCCCGGGGGTATTTTAGAAATTTTGAAAATTTAAGGGTATTTTAGTAATTTTGGAAATCCGGGGGTATTTCGATAATTTTAAAAATTCGGGGGTATTTCGATAATTTTAAAAATTCGAGGGTATTTCGTTAATTTTACAAATCAGGGTCATTTTGGTCATTTCGCAAAACAAGGGTAATTTGGTAATTTTACAAATCAGGGTCATTTTGGTCATTTCATAAAACAAGGGTAATTTGGTAATTTTTCAAACTTTGATGGGGTTTGTTGTTTTTTTTTCAAACGAGGGTTCTTTTAGTAAAATCTAGTTTCATGGTCCGGGTTATTCTTGTAAACGTGAGATTTTCGAGTAAATTTTCGAAACATGGTTGATTGGAAATTTTTCATAAATCAAAGGTATTTTGAAAATTTTACAAAACTTAGGATTTTTTTTAAAAAATGGCTGGTCCCTTTCTCGGTTTTACTTATGAGGTTTAGCCCATCAACAAATCCTCGTAACTAGAGTGAATAGTCACTACGCACTGGGTAGGATTCTAGTGAAGAGGAGGTGAGTCATTGGGGCTAACTTAAATACCAAGCTCTCCCTGAATCCACTCCTGGAGATATGCGTCACGCCTATTGCCACACCCTAACTCGACTAAGGTGAGCAGTCAACTACGCACTGGTAGGATTCCAAATAAGAGGAGATGAGTCACTAGGGCTCGCTTAAATACCGGACTCTTCCGGATCCTTCCTGACATGCGTATGACTGCGGTTACCACCCCAGCCTTGCGGCTCGTTATGGGTTTGTTCGGTGAACTTAAGTTTTATGAATTCTTAAGAAGTAGTTTGTACTAAGCCTAAAAAGTCTGTCAAGTTCTAATTCTAGCTTAGTCTACGTCCCACTAGACCCACTAAGCCCACATATATAAAGATCACACAATGGTTCGGAGTACTTACCTGGCGGACTTGGGCCGGAGACGCAGGTGCCATACCGAGCTAACAAACCTGTTATCATTTAAAAAAAACATGCATGCTTCAAAAACTCGATTGTAGAAAACGTTTTGAAACCAAAACCCCCAGAGCCGAGTTTTGAACCTGGCTCTGATACCAATTTGTAACACCCCAAACCCGGCCCAAACAATACAATCGGATCTTGTATGTCACTAAGAAAAATTCTATCAAAACATGTCGTATTTTTAGAAAAGCCCAAATATGTTTTAAATAGAAGATGCTTTAGTAAAGTAAAATCCAAACTTAAATACATGCCTTTGTTCAATTAAAATAAAAAACTTAAATGACTTAAAGTAATAGAAGCCCATAATAAAACATAATAGCCCATGGCCTTATTACAACGAGATTGGAAGTCTATTAATTAAAAATATAAAATAAAAATTGAGTCTCTTTTTGCCAAATCTACATATTCTTCTGCATGGCCACCTTGCGTTCCTCTCTAACCCAGTCCAAATCACTAGGTATCACCTGAAATGTTAATTAAAAGGGTGAGTCGCGAGACTCAGTGTGCAACCCTCATGCACCACTAGAGTTTGGGCCTTAAGCCCATTAAACAAAATAAACAGTGTAATAATCATAATAAAAATTAATAACAAATAATATGCAAGGCTCATCCTGCACCTTCGGGAAACAGAAACCTCCCTTGTAGATTCGGCTATGGAGAAGAGAATATGAACAAAAGGAATTTGGCTTTTAGAAAAAGAAAAAGAGAAACTGTAGGGAAGGCTTAGAAATTTCGGCAGAGAATAAGAGAAGAATAGGGTTTCAAAATACCAAAATTGAAGAATACTACTCCTTATTTATAGAGAAATTTTGGCATATCATCCACACACAGAGTTGGAATTTCGGCCAACTCTTCCCTTCTCCTGATAGCATTTATCTTACCTGATAACCCAATTCTTATCTCCTCAAAAAAAATAGCCCTCATCTTTCTCTTCATTATCTTCCTATTTATCAAGAAAATAAAAGAATTTTAATCCCTATTTTGTAGCTAGTGTGCCGTCCACTCCTAGGGCTTGTAAGTGCCGAATTTTTGTCTTAAAATTTTGGGCTCTAAGTGGCCATACTAGGCCCAAACTCCTTCTCCCTTCTGACGGCACCTTATGCCCACTTAAAGCTCCTCAATTCTTTGGGCTACAAGCCCAGCTTGTCACTTAATTAACTATCTACTTAAATTATAAGCTAACACCATGTATTAGCCACCTAACCCAAATTTTTAAAGCCCAATATATCACTTTAAAATACCCAAAGCACTAATTTAAACCCTAATCCATATATTTAAAAAGTCAGCCCGATCCTTAAAATCTCAATTTAACATATTAAACTATCACATTAATGCGCAGGCCCACGTTTAGGATGTTACAGAAATAACACCACCCGAGCAATTAATAGGGTAATCATTTATCCAATTCCCTTATAAATTCAATTCTCATTCTATCGATCTCAATATCATCAATTTATCACTCATGATATCATTTCATACATAACATATCATACTATTTCAATTCCAAACCAACTTCACCATTTCATTTAGTTTTAAGATTTTCACTTTTATCAATTTAATCATCTATCTGAATAATCTATTAAATTTACACCAATATGATTTAATCAGTCATAATCAACTGTTGATTCATTTTATAACTCTTCTATTATTTTTCCTCATCCTCCTCTCCATTCTACTTCGTTTATTTATAAGTATTTATACAAGAATATTTAGCCTTAGTATGACACGTCTTTACGTAACATGAATTGTCTTTTCACTATTTATACATATACCTTTAACAAAACTATCTTTTTGAGTAGTAATCACTAAATTATTTATATCCAGACCTACAGAATTTGAAATTAAGATCCACTTTTTGTTTTTGAAACTAAATTCAATAAACTTTCTACCATAAAAATTTCAGAATTTATTTCTAGGTAGATTAATACCAATTTTTTTTTTAAAACCTCCCATGTTCTGCTTCTAGGTAACTTTGATTCTTCTTCACTAAAAAATAAATATCTTTCAGTACAAGTCTCAGATTATGTTGTTGTTTGTTTCCTTTGGAAATAGACTCATTAATATTTTAGCCATATAAATTTCATCACCTAAATTTTTTTTGTACAATTTCTAATGATTTTACAAAATTAGAATAATTGAACCCGAAATTATTCTGACATTGCCTCATAAAAATATTATATCTTATAATATACAATTCCATTGCTTTCACCCTTGCTTTTGTGCAAAACTAGATTCAATAAGCTTTAATTTAATGTTAGATTCAACCTCTAACTTGGTTCCTAAAATTTTTGGTAAATTTTCAAAGTTGTAATACCACTGTTGTCCAGAAAGTGTTTAATTTCCATGATTTGAGTAAGTTCATCTCATTTTATTATATAACATAATACATTCCAACCAAATTTAATGCCAATAAATATAATCACTAATTTAAACAAATTTACATTGTTTTTCAAATTAGTCCTCTAGTTCGATAATTAATCTCAAATATAACATTTTAAACTCAAATAATTATTTTCAATTTCCTCGATATCATACCTTGCATAACAAAATAATTATATAAAAAATATAATTATTCAATTTATAGAAATAAAAACATAACATGAATTAACTTAGTAAGTTCCATATGAACTTACCTAGCGAAATAGTAACCAAACGAGCTTTTAAGGACTATTCGACAACTTTTGCTTTTCCACGACTAGCCTCGATTTGGTTCTATTCTTGATCTATAGAATAATTGAGTTCACGTTATCAATTCCAAACATCTCATATCATCCTATTGTAAGCATGTATCAGTTCAATTTTATTTTTAAATGTCATTTAAACTTTTACATTTTATTCAATTTAGTCCCTAAAACAAAAATAACCATATCTTTCAAATTTGAGCTTCATTTTGTAATCCTATTTCAATATCATCCTTTATAAACCCTCTACTATCTATTTTTATCAAAGTCTCATAACAATGCTACAAATAATTCATGTAGTCCTTATGTTACAAAACTAACATTTAAACTTTACAATTAATCATTTTCATATCTAAGCTCAAAATCTAATAATTTAACATAAAAAACTTCAAGACATTAACAATGACAACTTTTGAAAAATATAACAATTTTACAAAATAATATACGGGCTAGTTAAATTAAGCTTCCACTATCCTAAAAATATAAATTTAAACAAAATAGACTTGAAATAGGTTACCAATGGAAGAGTTAAAATTGAAACAGTTGAAACCTCCTCCTCCTCTTGAACATTAGGCCAAAGAGAGAATTGAAAAAAAAAGATGATAAATATCTTCCTTTTCTTTTACTTTTATGTTTTGTTTTTTTTTTATACATTAATTTTATTAAAAAATTTACACTTGCCAACCCTCCATCATAATTAAAACCCACCAACTAAATAACAACAACGGTTTAATAAACCTTGTGGTCCTCAAGCCTTTTATAAATTAGAATTCTATAATATTTAAATCTTTTTATGATTTAGTCTCTGAACCTTAATTAATAACTAATTCGGCCAAATTACCAATCCAAAGTTTAATTCACTTATAAAATAAATCCGTAATATTTAATAATATTTACGGACTTGACTTACGAAAAATAGAGTCCCGAAATTGTATTATTATTTTTTTTGACACCACTAATTTTCGGGTTATTACAGAATTTATGTAAAATATAAATTTGTAATTGTAACATCCTCAAAATTTTCATGAAATATAAATTATGTCAAATCAATAGTGAATCAATTATAATTTTAAAAAGTCATAATTTGAAAATCATCAGTGTTAGTAAATGGTGAAGATAGATACTGAAGACATTTGGAAAGACTTGTACATTGAGAAAAATAAATCCTGGGTATTGACTAGATTACAAGGGACTGAAAATTATCGGGGCCAAAGTAAGAAATTAAGAGTTGAAATGATTAAAATGAACTAAAGGAAAAAGGAGGAGGGACTAGAAGTAAAAATTTACCAAAAGAAAATATGACTCATAAGTGGTATTATAGAAAAAGTTGAAGGACAATACGGTAACTATTTGAAATAAATAATTACGGAAAGAGTGATTAAGGACTAATTGTGTCAAAATATGATTGGTGGGACAAAAGAAAATGACACTTTAGTCCTTATATTTTTCATTTTATTCAATTTAGTCTCTCAAATTTTCATTTCCACATATCAATACATATCCATACCACATTCAAAAAAGAATATTTATTCACTTTCACCTCCTTCCCTAAATGATAAATTTACACGTTTAGTCTTTCAACTTTCTCAAAATTTCAATTTATTTCTCACTTAAATTTTCATTATTCATACTTTCTCTCCAAATATCTAATCCACCTCCAATATACTCATTCCAATAATATCAATCCATTTTTTTGATAATTATTCTTATACATTCGTGGTAAAATAAAGTTTATTACATCTAAAATTTTGAGATGTTACACTAAAATTATCGAAAATGAGAAAGCTCAGTTGATCACATTCTCAAAACGCCGATCATGAATCTACAAAATAATATGGTAGCTCTACACTTTATGTGGTAATGAGATTGTTTTTATTATCTTCTCACCCATTGGTAAACCCTTTTTATTTGGTCACGCCACTATCAAATGCATTGCTAACTGCTTTTTGAATGAGAATATACTTGTGATGGACAACACTAACACTCTTATTGAGGCTCACACATTATAAGAATCAATAAGGTGATCCAACTTAACAATGAGGTGCAAAGCCTAATGGATGCATCTAATGAGAAACAAAAGGTGCTTTCTAAGCATATCACTAGTGGCACAGAAACCAATCGTTGGTGGGAAACTTGTCTTGATCAACTTAACCCAAGGGAGCTCTATGAACAATACTCTCGTTTCTCATAGCTTCTGAACTTGTTCCATATCGCCGAAATTCTGGTGGAAGTAGGTGACAAGCGGAATCGGTAATAAAAATAAAAGAGGATAAAAGTTACATAGGTGTGGGGTGCAACCTAGGAGCTTAGAAAGGACAAGGAGGAGGCTTTATGAACTCCTCTTATGGAGGAAATTTCGGACTGAATTGGTGAAGAAATGCAAAAGACTCTAGAGACCAATGTTTTGGATGCCAATGGGATTGATAAAAGACTTTGAGTGGCTCTCGAGGTCTCTAAGGGAAACAGGCTTAGGAAGTGAGAGAGACATAATGAACTTGAATATTTCATATGACAACATGGTGGAACACCTATTTGTCCATTGTCAGTTTGCGCGGGCCATCTAGTTTGGAAGTTGGCTCTTTGTTTGAATCCAACATGTCTTGTTGAGCTAAATTAGGGAAGGGTTTTTCAATGGTTGAATGGGGATGATATGGAGTACAAGGAAGCAATAGGTTTTTACTCAATTTTCATGTGCATTCTGTGGGGAACATGGAAGGCAAGGAATGTGGTGGTTTTTTTCAGAAGGAATGTTGAAACTCAATTCGTACGCTAGAACAAATCAAGCGGATGCTATACTGTATACACAGAGCCATTGATATCCCGCCAAATGTAACCTCAAGTGGGAATGAAGAACAAGGGTCAAGGAGGCTGAAGCTTACATCCCAATCTAGAGGAAGTGAAGCTAGTAATTGGAAAGTGGTGTTTTGTATTATAAAAGGACAGCTCAAGGAGGAAGTCAATAATTGTTTGTAATGTTAAAATGCAATCAAAGGGATTTTGGTATTCTTGAAGGAGAGAGATATTGGAAGCGAGACTCCTTGACAGAGCTAAAAAAAGGAAGGATCAATATTTTAAACAACAAAATTTAAGTATTGTTGATGGAACAAAGCGAGAAACAAGTACAAGTAGAAGTCAAGCCATGAGTAGAGATAGCGGCAATAACTAGTCATTCCTTCAATTGGGCTTCAATAAAATTTTACTTTTACGTGTATGACTGTTAAAAAGGAAAAAAAAAAAAAAACAGACTACTTGGCTATAGTGCTAGTTGCCAAAGCCGAAACCAAAAAATGCGAAGACACCGATGCAACCAGGTAATCCGATCGGAGTCCGATACGGAGAGCGATACAGACGCCGAGACCATGAAGTGCATATCGTGCAAGGAAGAGTACGGATCACGCGATGCCGGCACTTGCAAGGAGTGCTACGAGGAAGCAAGCGAGACCGAGGAAGAGTTGAAGCGAGAGATCGAAGATCTCAAAGCCAAAGTCGCCTTTTTACGCTTTTGGTCTCCGCTTGATCACGCCCACCGTGGCTCCACCACCACTCCCGGTCCCTTCTTCTCCGATGTCGTTTTGATCGCTTCCGATGATGGGTCTCCTGGGTTTCCCCCTGTGCCCGTACCCGCCAATAAAGCCGTTTTGGTACTTCCTATTTGTTTGGATTCTTTTAATTTCTTATCAAATATGAAGAAGAAAATCGCTAAAATCGGAATCTGCTTTAAAACCCAATTTAGAAATTATGTTACCAAGCAAGTTATTTATAATGTTCATAATTTATAAACATTTTGATGGTGAAACCAGGTGAATCGATCACCCGTATTCAAAGCAATGCTGGAGAATGAAATGGAAGAAAGCAGAAGTGGAACAATCAAAGTAAGTGATGTATCATACGATGCTCTTCGTGCCTTTGTAAACTATTTGTACACTGCAGAAGCATGCTTGGATGAACAAATGGCTTGTGATCTTCTGGTCTTAGCTGAAAAATACCAAGTGAAGCATCTCAAAGGGTATTGTGAGAAGTTCTTGGTATCGAAATTGAACTGGGATAATTCACTTATGAGCTATGCCTTTGCTCACCAGCACAACGCCAAACTCGTCCTCGATGCGGCTTTGTGTTTGATAACAGACCACATGGATAAGCTAACTAAAAGGGAAGAATATATTGAACTTGTGGAAAAGGATCCTCGGCTTGTAGTGGAAATCTATGAAGCTTACCTCTCTAAACAGGTTAATACAGCTGCTCATAAAGATTGTTCAATGAAATCGTAGTCATTTCTGATCAAATGATATTGTTGTTCATTGATATTGGATGAAATTTTAGTATATGTAATGTTTGATGATATTGGGTTGGGGAAATATGTAATACGAAGTTACAATGAATGTCATAGCCATTGAGCTTTTTCATCCTTTTGTCCCACGAACTTGTTTTGCTTAAATTTTAAGTTATTTTGGGTGACTTGGGATGGTTTTTGAGATGACTGGAATGGATAAGCTCACTAAGGGAAGATTGTTTGATGATATTTGGTGGAGGAAATCTCTCTTACAACGTTACATTGTCTGCCATACCCAGAGAGCTTTTTGGACCCTTTAATCTCTCCCAAACATGTTTTGGTTAGATTTGAAGTTATCTGCATGACTTGGGATGGTTTTTAGATGACAAGAATGGATATGCTTATTGAGAATGGAAGAATATATCCAACTTGTCGGAAAGGGTCCTTGGCTTCTCACATTGGATGCCATATGCATTGAGCTTTTCTGACCATTTAAGTTCATTGCATGATTTGGGATTGTTTTTTTTAGATGCAAGAATGAACCGGGTTTAGATGTTTTTCTCTAATAGGGTATTCTCCATTGGAGTTGCAGGGATTTCATGTCATTGCTTTTCGTAGCAAAGTCTAAAATCATGATCATCTAACTCTTTAGGAATTCACAGTGGCGCTCCATGGATTTTCTAAATACATGAAAAAATGGTTAAAGATTTAATTCTACTATAAAACAAATTATCGATTTTCCAAATAACTATAATCCATTACTTTGATCTACATCAAAGTTCAACCACACCCACATTGAGGAAACTCTTCAAAATTATCAACCGACAGAATTCAAGACCATTTTCTTTGAGACTACAACATACCCACATGAAAAAGAAAAAAGCAACTGCAGTCCCCATGTAAAGGAGCCCACTTCAATGCATTATCAAATTTTTCTATTTTACAGGAAGAGTAAAATTAGCAAGAATAGACGCGCATTAGTTTTCATTCGATTGGGATGCTCTAAAATTTTTAGATAATTTATTTATACAAAATTAATTTTGATAATTAGTCTCAATATTTCATAATTAAACCCCAAACTACATTAATTGTATGATGTTACAAACCCTAAAAATTGCTTCAGGTTACTTCTATATTTTGAAGCTGAAGATGCTTCAACTGTTCGTCCAAGCTACTGGTTGTCTCCGAAGCGCAGAAAATCAACAACACCAATGAATTCCATCAATAAAATCCAAAATTTATTTTTGACTCTTTCATTTCAACCTAGACCAGATCCAGTCCCGGAAACCGACCTCATTAGTGGATGGTTAAGAGTTGGTTGTGCATTCCCTGGGGAGTTGAACATGATATTAGGAGGAGCTGATGTGGATGCTTGCATGGCTGTATGGGGCATCCTCGGACCCATAGGAAACATAGGTTGGCGTTGCATGAATGGCATATGGGGATGTACTGGTTGGTTGTTAACATATCCAGAATTGCTTGGCGTTGAAGGTGAGGCTGACATTACCTGCTGCCTGTTGTTGCCAATGTTATTAACCATGGGAGAAGAAATCACAGGTACACTCATTTGTGAAGCGACTCCGGGGGTTCCGAATTGAGCTGATACAATTCGAGCCCTCTCAGCAGCAAACTTTTGCCTTGTTTTCTCTACTTGTTCACATTCTTTCATGAGTAACGTTTCAACTTCTGCAAACTGCTTAAGCTTCAGCTCCAATCTCTTCAACTGCGATACAGATTGAAAACAAGTTTATCTACAATTTATAATACAAGTTAAAAGTAAGAATAGAATGTTTTGGAAGTTCCGAGAAAATGAAATCTCAATGGACACTCCAAATATCTAATTGTTGCATCTTCTTTACATCCACCACAATCCGAGGAAGTATATGAGGAAGAAACCTTAAACATAATTCTAAGATAACTTATGGGAGATGCTAAAACAGCAGCGGTAATCCTATAAAGTTTTGATACTATTAAGTAGCCTCCGGTTTTCAAAAGAATACATGAACATAAAACACACACTTCACAAAATTATCAATATCCCAGCCAGGGCCCGGGATTCCAGTATCATATGCTACTTGGACTAGCATTAGATTCAAGGATGATTTTGAGATGAGGTACATGTATGTACCTGGAATGGGTATATGATAATTCTTTTTGTGGTTCCTATACAAAAGGAGGATCATGTCCCCATAACTATGAATATGTGTGGAACAGGTCTAAACACAGGTATTTCAAGGAGAGTTGCATTAACATAGCCAGTATCCATGGCAGTAATAGATATGTGAATCAAGTACCAAAGAAAAATTCAACTTGGATCAAGAACAATATAGAAACCCTAGCCGAGAAACAGATCTCAACAGCGTAGAACTTCTCAATGTATCTTTCAAATTTAAGAAATCTCCAAGTACAAGTTTATGTAATATCAAAATCAAAGGCATGCAACTTTGCCCTTCTTTTTTCCTTTTTTTGGTTCTATTTTCTAGGCTAAATAACAAAGGTGTGCAGTAAATGCAACAGGACAAGTCCTCTTTTGTCCTGGTTTCAAGTCTTTAACGGAAGTCAACTCTCTTATCAGCCAAATAAAGTTCCACATCATTACCAGGTATACATGTGAGAAAGACAAGAAAAATACCTGATGATTTATGATATTGGCTGATAACCTTTGGATTTCTCGTTCCTCATGGTCTGCAAACAGTTTTGCCTTCATAGCTGCAGCTGCAAGGCCAGCTTTGGCAGCAGCTTTAACTTTTTCAGCAGATAGTGGATGATCCTCTGCCTCATTTTGACCAAAAGAATGTATTGCTGAGTTCTCTGGAGTTTTTATGCAAAATGAATTACAAATAAAAAAAAACTAATATGGGAGAGAAAAAAGGAAACTAAAATGTAGTGAAAATAGTGCAAGTTAAACTTATGGACTACCTTTTTGATGAACGGAACCATGTAAACCACCTTCTCTACTATGTACACTCTCCATATTCATCCTTCACGGTTCAAATGGATAGTAATAAGCAATTTAACAGGAAGAATTTTGATGAAAAAACTTTAGATTGGTTTAATCCAATCAAAGCAAAGAAATGTTCAAATATTCAATCCACAAAACTTCATGACTTGGATGGAAGACATTGTATGCTCAAAATTCAATTCGTATCATCAGAGAAGAATCTCATAATAGCATTGAAGATTTTTGGAATCATGAGTATATGCCACTAACCTATTACCATGTCCCGAACCTTCCTTTTCTACATCTTCAGCCAATGCTGCCAAGGATGCATGGGCACAGGCAGCAGCAACTCTTGGTCCAACAGCAGAGGCCAGAAAAGCAACCTAGAATATTGTAAACTAGTTAGACCCATGTATGGGGAAAAATTACCAATACCATGAGATCCATCTTTGAGTACAATTTTATCACAATCTCTTGGGGTAAAAGTTCAGCTCTTGCATTTTTAAGAAGCAATTTTCAACAACAAAAGATGCCAATTTGGATCCATCTTTGCAATTTTCATCACAAACTCATATGATGAAATGAAAATTTCAATGTTAATAGGAGCCTAATTTGTGAAATTTTTAAAAAGCAAATCAACACTCACAAACTGCTTAAAATCTTTTGGATCCATTTACACTTTTTCTCATCCAAACTGCCAATAGGAGTAAGGGAATAAACCTTAATAGTGACTTTGATATGAGGCCAAAAGAACACTATTTGTTTGACCAAAAAGATAAAAGGTAATTCCAACATTAGAAGTATTTTAAGCTTCCCCATTTTTGTGTGCCAAAGGTGGTTACTACAATACCAGCAAATTACATGAAAATGACATAATTTAACGAACTTAAAATTGAGGAATTTATTAGAGAAATAAAGAATAAATGATTCAATGTTCATACTCCACAGTGAAATATTACAATCCTAAATCTTAAATGACTAATAAAGTGTTAAAAGAGTAATGAGGTGTCTGAAAAATGTAGTACCATACCATAGCCATAACTGGATTCCCAGAATTCTCAAAAGGAACCTTGCTTTGATAATCCGCATCTTGAAGGCTGGGCCCTGAAAAGCATGCAAAAATTAGATAAAAGGTTAACATCAATAACATCTTAATTTCCATGGCAAGTAGAACCTAAGTATAAAAAAAAACCTGGTAGACTCCCATTCATGTTTGAGTGTAACCTTTGGCCGTCTCCATTTGCAGCAATTGTTGACTTGGGCATGCTCGGAACTTCCAAATTTTCCAATAGGCCATCCTCCATGGGTAGACGTACAAAGTGAAGTATGCATTGTGCTTTTGACTTAGTGCCCACATGCTCAGCTATTTCATTCCAGTTCTCATTGTAAATTTCCATTGCCTCAAGCAACAGTAAAGTTTCCTGGTTGCTCCAACTATCTCCATCTAGGTCCCCATAATCTTTTGTTGAATCTACTCTAACAAAATCTATGCTTGAATGACCAGAAACAAATCTCCCATCATGGAAGCAATCAGAGCACAGCAGTACATCAACCTGTCAAGTAGCCAATAATAGAAACAAATGTGCACAATTAACGTCAAGATTTAGGTAAATCTAAAAGTTCACAAATTCTCCCGTCAATCTATGTTTATCTACAAAGTTGACATGAGTCCACAAACAGCACTTTAGACTCAGCTCCACTACAAGTACTTATCAAATTTATCCTTTTACACTGGAATAAAACAAATGTTCACCTCACGATTCCATCTTCTAAATACTTTTAAGCAAGTATTTAGAAGATATTACATAACTGATTTGCATGATTTAATGTCTACAAAGTTGACATGAGTCCACAAACAGCACTTTAGACTCAGCTCCACTACAAGTACTTATCAAATTTATCCTTTTACACTGGAATAAAACAAATGTTCACCTCACGATTCCATCTTCTAAATACTTTTAGGCAAGTATTTAGAAGATATTACATAACTGATTTGCATGATTTAATGTCTTTCATCATCCCTTATTGCATCATTAGATTGTATATCCAAAATACATCCCAAAGAAACCTAAACCACACACTGAACTAGTAAATTGATGCTCAGAAACCAGAACACACCAAATCAAATCAAGTGAGCACTAACCCAGCTTTCTAAACCACATCTACTGGTTCATAGTTACAACTTACAAGTGCAAGCTTTAGTAAAAAATTTCTTCTCTATAAAAGAGGATAGAAATAGTTTGTTGTTCCTTTCTTGACAACCAAAATTAAATAAAAAAGTACCTAGTATTCTCACAGCACACAAGAAATATACTCTCAGCAATAGTTGTTTTAAATACCTAGTTCCTTTCCGTTGAGGATATAGGGAAAACTTTTGGAAAATGCAAATACAAAAAAAGCCCAGCATTTGTAACATATGGAACTGCATCTACAGAAGATATCAACACCCCCCCCCCCCCACTATTGCAACCTCCAATAGAAAAATTCCAGTGTTAATGTTTTATTATCCAATTAACATTGAAGGCATTATTTGCATGTGCTGCTGATTTTAATATATATACTGTAGGATGAGGAACCAAGAAAACAACATTTGAACCCAACCTCAGAGGTTGGTGTGAGCTAGGCAGTCAACATGATCATATATAGAAGCCTCCCAAGATCCTAAACCAAAGGGGTTTTCTCTAAGAACATCAAAAAGGGGATTAATTCTTTTTCCCAAACCCCAGAAGAAGGCCAGTAATAAAATACCAGGAGCCTATTCCCTCATAGATGCTAATTCTGATTCTGTTCCATATCAAACATGCCTCGTTTTTCTTTTTTTATCTTAAATGGCTTGTTTTAAGTAGTTCACTAAATTTTTAAGGAAAAAATTGTACATATACAGCAAGATATTCATTGGATGAACAATGGGAAGAATGAGGATATTAAGACATAGCATGAAATAAATAAAGACAAACAGGGCTATAAAATCACATACCTCCTTCTGTGACTGATAATCTGAAGTGGCAACGGGCTGAGAACATGAAGTGCAATTGTTTTCATCTAGGCACTCTCGTATTCTATTGTCCAAGTCAGAGATGTCAGCATGACATGGCAACGATGGATAAACATCAGCTGCCTTGAGCCTACATTTTGGCTTGTCGAATTTGATCAAGCTATCAATAGACTTTAATGCAGCTGATGGCACATGAACGTCGCCATTCGGCTCCTCCCTTAAGTAGGACCCAGCACTCCAAGGCTCATGACTTGGTGCAGCTCCACAATAATTGATGATTCCCCAGTGATCAAGAAACCGAACAATTCGAGTTAAATCCTCATTACTAATTCCATCTATCAATCCCTGGCAATCAGAAACTGTAATTCTCTTCAATGGATTATCCATATACTTGGCAACAATGTGGTTTCTACATTCCATATATTTTTCCGGCATATGTTCAGGTGATTTTCCAGAGAAAAAATGTGGCACAACTTGTCTTTCTAGTCGATGCACGGAGGCTGGTGAGAACCACTCTGCTTGAAAGGGAATCCCACAAACATAACCAAATATTAATACACAACTAAGAAGACAGATAAGTGCAGAAAGAGAGGGGGAGGAAAGTGAGAGAGGGTGCAAGATAAGGTCAGTGCTTTACAAAAAATAAATGTGTGGTAATACCTTGCTCATACTCTTTAAGCAACAGACAGAACATGAAACTCATATCAAGTAAATAGAACAAACCCGTGTAAATTGCTGAACTTCTGTTTTAATTTAGATTGAATAACTAAACCAAGACTTCTTAGAGAGTCCAATTAAAATCAAGTAAAACAAAGATTAGTATAAAGTTCCCCAGTCCTATAAAGAAAGGTGCTAAAGTATATACTTTTCAAGCCATTCAATTCTACTAATAGCAAAAGTGTTTAAAGAGACCATTTTCATGTAACACTAAGCACGATTGAAAGAAGAAGTTCAAATTTTAAGAAAACATCACAGAAATATCTAAAGATAACTTTAGTCAAAATTAACATAAATAAGCATGATCTAGTTATATCTTTCATCAAAAGCACATGAAAATTAAAACAAAAGCTGTCCTTTGAAACGCAAGAGTCATCTACGGATTGTTGTTTCTGTTTCGCTCTAATCAGACTAGGAATTGAAACCAGGCAAAAAATTAATGCATAGAGATATAAAAGAAAGAGAAAAACTGAACCTGAATGCATTGGCAGGACATGAACCCTACTCCCAAACCTCTTAACAACGCCACGCCCCTCCATTATCGGAGGAGGTGTAATCACATACTTCTCCGGTTCAACAATGGGAGCTTCAGTCGAAACCGCCTGTAACTGCCCGTACGAAACGTTCTCCAAAACAGCCAGAGTCACCTGCTGGTGGCCCTTGCTATCCCCAACCAAACCGGCCCGCTCAGCCGCCACGATCGCCATCACAGAACCGTGAGGACGGTTCACAGTCCGCTTGACCACGGGGGGGAACTCCGAGATGCGAACTCCACCATCAGCCAGAACCTCACACTCGCTGGACCCCGCCAAAGACGGATCTCTAAATCCCCCTCCGGCATCGTCCCCGGAATTGTTATCGCGGTGGTTATCGATGTCCTCGTTGTTGTTATCTTCCTCTTCTACATCTTCCTCCGGGACATCGTTATCTTCTTGGAGATGCTTGGGCCTCCGGTCTCGCTTCCGCCGCTTCCACCGACCTCGACCATCTGTTGAAATTGAAATTTAAAGAATTAATTAAATATAAATAACAGAAAAAAGGGGGATTTTTTTATTAAGGAGAAATTGAAATGAAAAGTTGAAGGAGAGAGATTGCCTGAAGGAGAAGAAGCTGGCATTGGATTTGAATTTGGGAAAGAGGGAATTTAGAGAGAGAGAAAATTGCGGAGAAATTGTGGGGTCTAATTGTCGGAAAGGATGAGAAAAGGGGAATTTCAGGAAGAGGGAAAGGGAAGGGAAAACAGTAAGTGACTCACTGCGCCAAATATTTTTTATTTTTATTCAACAATAACAAACTGCGCCAAACAATAAGGAGGAATACTCTTGTGCGATCCGCAGGTAAACTTTTTTTTTTTCTAAATAATATATTTTATTAAATTACTTACAGATTTATATTTGGTTATTTATGATTTTAAATAAATATCTTCTTGAGTATTTATGATTTTATTTATATATATATGTGCATAGAATTAAAAAAATTAAGAATCATTAAATTATAATAAATTAGCCTATAGCGGCCAACTCCGTTGGTTTCTTTGACCATGGTGTTAGGCGTTAGATACAACTCTCTCTCCTCTCTATCTCTGTATATTTGGCTAGCTTGTTTTGGTCCCATGCATTGCTCCCATTTTATCAGCCGGCTTAGTTTTGGGTAAGAGCTGCCCCCTTCCCGCAACCCACCGCCATCTTTCTTCTCCATGCGTCTTTAAGGTAGGAGAGAGGTCAACAATTAACTTTGCATAAATGATCCCACATTGCTGCATTTCAATGTTGGTAACACCTCCAGTGAGCCACCCCCTTAACCATTTCTACATTATCAATGACCTACTTGAATCTCCGATAGGAGATCTCGAGCAAGTTTTGTTATTTTAGTTTCTGTAGTTTTTTAGTTGTTGTTAGGGTGATCACTTGTTTGGCCGTTGGTCACCAATCCTGCTTCTCTCTCGGGCTTTGTTTGTATGCTAGATTCTGAACATTTTTTCAGTAGGATAAGGTCTGGTCGCAATAATAATCCTTTCTGTCTTTTGACATGGATGGATGTGGCCTCCAGTCTCATGGGACTTGATTTTCCAAGTACGTCAGGGCTTTGTTTCTACTGAGTCCCTTGATATTTCGGCTTTTTGTACATGTACTTCATGATATCTTCACCAAGTGCTTTTTGGGGCCATTACTCAATTAAATTGGGAGACCAATATGGTATATGGGATCATACGTATTTATACGCCTCCTCTATATAAATGGTTCATTTTCTCTCCGTATGATTTGATTTCCTCTTTGCATCTCAATCTCATTATCAAAAGGATTAATGGATACTCGTCTTTTAGCCTTTGGTGATGTTTTGTTGTCTACTTTCCTCCCATTTTCGGCTAAGATGTTCTAATGGTTCAGATTTGAACCTTTCTTTTTTCTTTTCTTTTTTTTTTTACGAAATGAAATGAATTTTGTATTTGTTCAAAAAAAGAAGAAGTAAGGAATTTAAATATTAAAAACATAAATTTGATCTAATATGTAATGTCATACATGAATTTTAATTTTGTACAATTTTATATAAAAAAATTTGATCTGATTCAATTTTCGCAAATCACTGACAATATTATCAAATTAGCACAATTTTACGTTAACATATTTTATACACAAACAATTATATTAATTCAATATGAAAACAAATGTACCTTTTTATTTATTTAAATAAGTACAATTGAATCAAAATCAAAATTTTATGCAGATATATAATGACAATTTAAATTTAATATGTATAATTACATCACATACGAATCACAATTCGATTTAATGCATATAATTACATTAAATAAAAATTCATGCTATGTTTATATATAAAATTGATATTATTCCTACGACAACTTTGACATCATTTTAATCTTAACATTTTTTTCGAATCAACAAAACCAATCAAATTAATTACTCAATTACCTTTATATTACTTGAATATAGAAAAACTCAACCCAATTAATTAGTTAAATCAAAATATAAAATTAAATAGTTGAATAGAAAACAACCCAATTAATTTTTTCAATAAAAAATTCCAATTTATTAAAAATAAACAACCAAACTAATTTAATTATCCCATTAATTACGTAAATATAAAATCAAATACATGGATTTTATTATTAATTTTATAAACAAATCTTTAAAAGACCTGAAATTAACAAAAAAACATTAATTCAACCCAACAGAAAAACTAAATTTTGGTTAAATTAATTTAACTAAGTTTAAATTATGTTCGATTTATTCGAGCATTGATATATAAAATCCAATCAAATCAACTAATTTCTAGATTTATTTATGAGCTGAATTTTTTACTCATGTATAAAGGTCTGTACAAAATAGAGAGGTTTTAGATAAAATTACGAAATCAAAAAAATAAATTTAAAAAAGTTAGACCTATTTAAAATATGAATTGAGTCTAGACTTCAGATTCAAGGATAGCCGACATGTTTTATTCTTTTATATTTTTATTTATTTTTATATTTGATATAATTTATATCACATAAAATTAAATATAATATTATATAACGATTAAAAATATATTTTAAAAGATAACATGGAGGAATTTAAAACGAGTTTTGGTTAATTATTTATAAATACGAGTAAAAGTAGTAAAATTTTAGGCAACTTGGATAAATATAAAGGGTATTAATGTTATGGCTAAACTCCACTTAAGATTAAAGTATTAGTAAGTCTACATTTTGGTCATTGAATTTCAAAAAAATACAAAATAACCATTGAGCTATTAAAAAATTTTCATTTAAGTCACTCAACTGTTAAAATCACTATTGTATGACATTTTTGTTCCTACTACTTGCATTAATCGAAAGCTCTCATTCTCTTCTACAATTCTTTTTATTATTATTATGAAATAGCTTTGAACAACTTTATTTTCCAATCTTCATCACTGAGCATCATATCAACTTGGATCTAAGGTATGTTCTTTTACTTATCGATGAATACTGATCTGTTGTACTGATTGTCGAATAGTTGCTTGGAGCTATGTTCTTCTACTTATCGATGAACATTGATCTACTGTACCTATAACAGGCAAAATTTGCCTGGGCCCATGAAGAAATAAACCAAAATTTTGACAATGTCTAATAAACACCCGAGGCCCAATATTTTGGCCCAAACACTAAACCAAACCCAAACAGCCCAAAATAGAACAACAAAAGAAACCCTAGCAGTAGCCTCGCGCCGCCAGCAGCCCCATCGAGCCACGTCGCCACGCCATCCGCATCGTGCGCCTCCACGCCTCCGATGGTTGTACCTACAAAACAAGAAGCAACAAACACAGCACGACAAAGGGATTGTAGTTGGGATTTGATTATATTCTATTTTCGGGGGGATTTTTAGGCTAAAAAAACGGATAATTGAATGTAAACAGAGGGTCTTTTTTGAATAGATAGAGGCAATACACACGATTTCTACAAATATAAACTCAGTGAATAGAAAAAGAGACTTGCGCATAGATCGAAATAGGAGATCAGTTAAAAAAAACAAGGTGATTACGGTGTTCTACCTTTTGATTTTTTAGTCTCATTTTCGCTTTTCTTTTTGCTTTGCTTATATGCGAAAATAGAAGAAGAGGGTATTAAAAAACCTCTCCATTTTCATAGATTGACTGCACTTGCTTTCAAAAAACAAGCAAAGTTTTTTTCAAAAAAGAAAGAGAGATCGAGAGGATCTTACCGTGGTTCCTCCGGTCGCCGTTAATGGTGCACTCATGGGGGACTTGCTGCGAGAATGGGCATGCCTTAGCAGAGAAAATGGGGATCCCATTTGCTTTTTTTTTTTTTGAGGCCTTCGGGCAAATGAATTTTGCAAAGGGAAAAAAAAAGGTTTTAAACCTTAAGAAAACGGTGCCGTTTGAGGGGGGGAGCCCTGCACGATGACCCAATCCACAGCTGGATCCATGCAGTTTTACCATAAATGGGTAAATTGCTCGCTTAGTCCTCCTTCTTTGCGCCACTATTTTAATTGCTTCCCATTTCAGTTTTTTTATTTAAATTTTGCCCTAAATCTGGTTCGTCACTGCAATTTAGTCCGCATTCAGGCGCAGTGTTCAGGAACTCGGAGCAATTTCGTTTCTAGTCCTTCCACATTGCGTGCGCAATCAAATTTAGTCCCTTTTGATTAATTTGCTATTTTACCATTAAATTAATTATTTTTAAATATTCTTATTACCATTATTTTTTCATATGTATACATTTATGTATTATAATCATATTCTTTCTGTTATATTTACTATTATTATATATATTATTTTGTTTACCTTTTTTTATATGTTATTATTATATCTATTATTTTTTATTTTATTAACAATATACATTTATTTTTTTACTACTACTATTTTTTTATTAATACTATTATTTTAATATTGTTACTAGTATCTTATCATTAATACTATTTCAGTTATTACCATCGCTATTTTTATTATTAATATTATGATTATTACTTTCAAATATTACTGTTTAGTATTTCTATTTTCATTATTATTTCATTTATCATTATTAATTTTTAATATTATTACTATTATTTTTTTGCTATTATTCTATTATTATATTCATTATTTTAATATTATATTTACCCCTTTTTTATTATTACTATATTCATCAGTTTTATTAGTATTATTTTATCGTTACCATTTTTTCTTGTCACTATTATATATATATTATTATTATAATTATATTTATCATTCTTATTATTATTTTTATTACTTTTTTGCTATTATGATTTGTTTACTATTGTTCCTATCATTTCATGAATATCGATGATGTTGGATTACATTTTAACATTTTTTTATTTTTGCTTTTATTTACTTTTTTCCTAAATTCATAAAAAGGGTTTCACAAATGTAATAGTTCGTGTTTGGAAGTTCGAGGAATTGTGCCCAATCGTGTTGGGTTTTGATTTTCCGTTCGTCCAAATAACTAAATATCCTTTAGAGATTTTTGACCGTGTTTTCTTAAATAAGGCAATGTTTCATGTTTGGAAATATGAGGAATCGTGCCCAATCGTGCTGGGTTTCGGTTTTTTAGTTTGGCCAAATAGTGGAATATCCTTCTCAAATTGCAATGCATGAGTTTTGGAAATCATGAAATGATCTTAGTATCGAGGGTTTAAAATATCATGTTCTATCGTGCTGGATGTGGTATTTCATCTTTTCGGAACAAGAGAATTTCGATAGCCTATTCGAATTATCCAAACCTATTCTATAAGATTCATATTTTAAAATCTCTTCCAATTTTCAATATTAGGATATTAATCAATCAATAAGGTACCAATTTTGGGCGTTACGAGAGTGCTAATCCTTCCTCGTGCGTAACCGACTCCCGGACCCATTTTCTTAAAATTCTTAGACCAAATGTTTTATAAAGTGACCCAATAACACTTCAAAAAAGATTGGTGGCGACTCCGTTTTTCTTTTTAAAGTCGCCTTGTTTTTCAAACAAAAAAATGGTTTCGACAGTACCGATTGTTGAAAAGTCGCTTAGAGCTCATTAGTCGAACTAAAAAAAAAAACTTATCATCTAGTGACTTAAAGAAAAACTTTTGAATAGTTTAATGACTTAAAAGAAAAACTTTCAAATAGTTTAATAACTTAATAAAAACTTTCAAATAACTCAATAACCATTTTATAACATTCGAAGTTAAATGACCAAAATATGAAGTTACTAATAATTTAATCACATTAGGTATAGTTTACCTAATATTATATATAGACCCGTCAAATCGGACCGGAACGGACCCGGCCATGAACAACTCAACTGAATCCTAAACCGGACATACCGGGTCAAAACTTGGAGCTTTGAGAATAGCGGAGTGTCCTCCAATCCATCCTACAGTCTTCTTCTTTGGTTCTTTCTTCTTCGTCATTTAAGATCTCAATTTATTAAAATCAATTCAGTTTCTTGTGCAATCACCACCGAAAACCCTAAAATTTCCAATGTCGGTATGTCATTTTTATTTTTTGTTTTTTTAACCCTAATTCTTCGAAGCTTAATAACAGAGTTTCTTTCTTTTTTGGTCGATGATGATGCAGATCTTCGAGTACAATGGGAGCGCTCTGGTAGCCATGGTAGGCAAGAACTGCTTCGCCATCGCTAGCGATCGTAGACTCGGAGTTCAACTCCAAACTATCGCCACTGATTTCCAAAGGATTTCTAAAATCCACGATCATCTCTTTCTCGGTCTCTCTGGCCTTGCCACCGATGCTCAAACATTGTACCCTTTTTTTCCCCTTATTTTTTTTTTGCCTTTTATGATTTCGGTTTTTCACTTAATAAATAATTATCTTCTTTTTTTTTAAAAAAAAAAATTCAAGGTATCAAAGGCTTGTCTTTCGGCATACGTTGTATCAGCTAAGAGAAGAGAGGGACATGAAACCTGAGACTTTTGCTAACCTTGTTTCTGCTCTTCTTTACGAGAAAAGGTTTGTTTAAAATCCTCACTTACTTATCTTTGGCTATGTTCAATTGATGGAAGAAATGTGTAGCTTTAGTTTTGCTTTATACTGCCAAGTATTAACTCTTGATTAGTTGGACATTCAAATTAATTAGAAAAAATATTAGGAGAGAATTGATTTCTTAAGGATAATGGGTCTATAAGATAAGAGTAGTTGAGAAATGGTAAATTATATCTGTTTTTTATGTATAGTACTTTCGAATTGTGTTACTAAGAGTGGCTTTAAGTCTCGCGTCTAGATATGTGTTCAGCATATGTATGTTTAATTTTTTTCTTAGTTTTTCCATGTATTGGAGGATCATATCCTGTACTCATCCGGATATGTGTTGGACTTGAGTGTTAGACATGAGTGCTTCAAAAAAATTAAAGAGTTGGAGCAACAATGCTTTTGAATAATACTGGTTAAATGGCTAAAAGTAAATGTATTTCTTTTAAAGAAATGGAGCTCGGAGGAAAAGTTTATGGAGCACATGTCATGTGAAAAACCTTACATATGTCCTTGAAGGGAAATAACCTACTTAGCTTTTGAGAAGAAACTGAGCAGTGAGCATCAAAGATAATATTGACTTTCTCTTTTCATAATTTCTTTTCTAGCCTTGAAATCTAAAAGATGGATTTCATCTTTTCCTAACAATTTCAAGCCCTTACTTTATGATATGTCAACCTTGAAAGGAATTAGTTGGAAGTGTTAGATTTGAAGTAGGAATTGCAATTGAAAAGGGTGTCCTTTTTATGCATGCAAGAGATAAGTTTTATGACATTTTTTTCCCCATAGGTTTGGTCCATACTTTTGCCAACCAGTAATTGCCGGATTGGGAGATGAAGACAAGCCTTTCATTTGCACCATGGATTCCATTGGAGCAAAGTAAGTTTATTTCATTCCCTTGTAATTTTTGAAATAAAGTTGTCTTAGTTGCTTGGAATATTCATATTTGTTTTACCTGTAGTATTTAACGAACAGGAGACTTTGTAAAATAACTGCTTGCAACTTTCCTTTGGTAGAGACAAGCTTTGCTGCTGAAAGTTCCTCTATGGAAATGAAAACTTTATTTAATATCTTAATCAAAAGTCAAAGAAAGAAGAACTTTTACTCCATGATAACAGATTGCCAGGTGGCCTGTGACATCTAAAAGAGAAAATCATAAATTTGAACACTGTTTAATAAATAAAAAAAACACCCCTATTATCCTTGAAGCAGAAATCTGAGCACTTTTTAGTAAAAAAATCTTCTATTGTTCAAAAACAGTAATTCGGAAACTGATCAGTAAAGGACTCCCATTATTGTTCCAACTCTGTTGTATTCAACTCATTACAAATGATCCTTGATGCTTGACAAACTAGGGGTGTGGGGTCTCAATCATAATTGCAGCTTGTTAACAAAATAAGGGCGAAACCCATACACATTCTTTACTTGCCTTCTCTTGCCACGCATGATAAACTGGGAAAAACCTCCCCTAGCCACCACCTCTATATAATTAATTTTCTTCTATAAAGGTTCTTTTTTTTGTGTGTGTATGTTGATGTTAATACTTTCAAGACAAATAAAGCTTAAATTTGAAAATATTCTTCATGTTTCTTTGCTTTTCACTTTTCAAGGAAACCTGAAATGTATATATCCATACTGATTGCATTAAAAGAAAATCTAAAGAAGTTTTGTAGTCAGTGGCACTTTAAAATGGAATAGCAACAGGGTTTTGATTCAGACGACCATATGTTTGTAGATAGCTATTGCCCTCTTCTCTTTTCTGACTTTCAAATTGGTTACTTTCAATTTCCAAATTGGACAGGTGCAGCTACCATTACTTAAATTCCAATAACTTACCAAGCAGAAGAATTATCTGAGTTATTTCATAGTATTAAGTTTAGGACATGCATAGCATTAATATCAATCTTTGCAATTTCCTTTTGATGCATTAAATTTTAAAAGGACAACCTCCGACATTATTATTCAAAATCTAAGGGATTTCTGGATGATCATAGGATAATTTGTCATGTGTCATCTCTTGTCATCTCTCTCTGAGATTTGATTTATACATGCATGTTAGCGTAGCCATATGAGCTTTATCATGTAATTAACTCTCTTTGTTTTAATGTTTATTTTGGCACCAATGAGTTGGATTATTGACTGGCAAGACTGTTTTGAATCATGTGGGTTGAATTATTTTTCATATTTCAGTGGTAATGTTTGCTATCTTTTAAATGCAGGGAGCTTGCAAAAGATTTTGTAGTGGCTGGCACTGCCTCTGAGTCTCTTTACGGTGCCTGTGAGTCAATGTTCAAGGAGGACATGGTTGGTCATTTCATTTATTTTACTATGCTCAAATCAAAACACAATCATAGTAGATTTGAATCCTTTTTAAGAAGCATAAAATCCATTCCTTTTGTGCATGTAACCTAAAAGCTTAGACATGGTGCTTTCTTTTGGAGTAGATTATTTGGTCATTGTTAAAAGTGTTTTGTTACCTACTAAATTATTCATGCTTTATTGACTCAAATGTTTTCTACTTATTAAGGAACCCGAGGAATTGTTTGAAACGGTTTCGCAAGCTCTCCTTTCATCAGTAGATCGTGACTGTCTTAGTGGTTGGGGAGGACATGTCTATGTCGTGTAAGCATTTCTGAACGACTTCCTTGTATATTATCTTAGCATTTTTTACCCTAGGGTGATACTTGTTATACGGTTTGCCGAATTGGATCTTGATTAAAACCATCGAAATTCTTTCCTTTCTCTTATAGAGAATGCATTATTTAGGGTTAAAGTATCTAGGCAGTAACATAGAATCGAGTGATTTAATCTTTATACACTTGATATTGAAGAAAGTAAGTAAAATTGATTAACACTATTAATAGAAAACTGTTAAATACATCAAATTCTAAATTATGATAATTTAGAATTGTAGATAGAATTAAAGCGGTAAAAGAATTTCTTTATATTAAGAGCATAAGTTTTGTCAGAGGTCAGAAGTGTACAATAGCATTTAAATGGTTTTTCGTTAACACAGTTATCAATTTTACTTCTCTGCACCAATATTAGTGATGTACACGGGTTGGGCCAAGCCTATGCATGGTACCAGCAGCATAAATATCTGCTCGGCCCTCTGCTCAGTCTGAAATATAGGCATCAAATTTTGTCCCAATTAGCTCATACTTGTAAATGGTTAAACTCGAGCCTGTTTAAGTCCCTTTTTTTCTAATTTTCCGAACCTTTACAAATATTGGGTGACCCTTTGGACTTGAGCAGGTAGCTCGCCCTAGGGTAGGTCTAACCAATATCAAACATTCAAAGATGAAGTTACTTAGTTTTATGGTAGGACCAAATTGCAAATTTAACTAAAATACAAAGATTGTCTAGAAAATTTAACCTAATATATTGATGTCCGTAAATTTGCAGCACACCAACAGAAGTAAAGGAAAGAATCTTGAAGGGAAGGATGGATTGAGTGAAGCCAAGTGGTTCTCAAGATTCTTCATTTCCAGACTATAAAACTTCCGGTTTTTGTTTCATTTGCAGTGCTGGAAGGAAGATGATGTTATGGTGTGTTAAATTCTGAAATTTTTGAATGGCCTATTTATAGTCCCTCTATTTCCGTCTGATGGGATATGGGCATATGAAAGCACGATTAGGCAGGCCGATGGTCAGGTGAGGTGGCAAATTTGTTGGCCGCCGACGAGAATCATTGCTTATTATTTAGTTGGAAGACATCTGGCAGCACCGAGCCGCTTCAGTGAATGTGACCATTGAAATAAAAAATTGAATTGACCTATTAGATCGAAAAGCAGTGGTTTGTTTGGTCTTGATACTAATCAAAATATTCAAATTGGTTTAAAACTAGTTGAAATGAGTTGAATTTATAAACATGAGGATTTAAGTTGAAACTTCATGTATTTTTTATATAAAAAAGATAATACTGCTCTTAAATTAATAATTTTTTATAAAAATAAAAGGGTTTGGTAAATACATGAAAGACATCAATTCAATATTTTGTTTTTTTTTTTTTAAAGAAATAGAGGAAGATATTTTAAATCTACATCAGGTAATAATTTTTTTATATTTATTTTTAACATGCTTTTTCTTCTTTTAAAATTACTTTGTATCATTTTCTTCTAAAAAATCTATCCAACCAAAACTAATACAAGTATTAAAATGTCGAAATGTTGCATTTTTTGGGACAACAAACGGAGAGACAAATACTGAAGGTTAAAATGTGCTGCAAGTTACATTATTTTTCACAAATTTAGAATTTGGTCTTACTTTTCAGATTTTAGAATTTAAGTTCAATTGTCAAAACTATTAATTTTTTTGGTTAAATTTATTAGTTGACATTTTCGAGAGTGTTCTCGTAATTATAGCACTAACAATTTTTATGTTTTGGGTCCATTAAGAGTATATTACCCATCATTCCCTTGTCATTATGGGTACCTAGCACTTTAATCTCAGGATGGTTTTATTTATAGTGCTAGCAGTCACATACTAATAATGTACTTTGTCTCAATGAATTCAATACTTGATATTATATCAAACATTGAGTTGAGTTTCCATCATTGGTGACTCTAATTAATGGGCTTGAGTCCCACCTCTTTTGAGATATTGTTGACTACATCTCTAACAAGATTTGTTGTCAAAGGAATCCACCGAGTTTTCATTTGACCTCACATAATTAATAGTGTTTACTCCATCAAAGATTAATGGTCGAACATAACTATGTTTTGATCCAATGTCTCTAGACTTTCCATTATATACATAGCTATATGCCTTTGATAGAGTAGCCACACTATCACAATAGATAGAAATAGGTGAAATTGGTTTAGGCCATAAAGGTAAATTATAAAACAAATTTCTTAACCATTCTGCTTTTTTAGATGCAGCAACTAATGCAATAAATTCAGCTTGTATGGTGGAATCAGTAATACATGTTTATTTCCTGGAACCCCAATAAATGACACCTCCACCAAGAATGAAGATCCATACACTAGTAGATGTATGATCTTGCAAACTTGTAATCCAACTAGCATCTGAATACCCTTCTAAAACTGAATGATATCCATTATAGCACAACCCATAGTTAATAGTTTTCTTTAAGTACCTAAATACTTTATTCAAAGCTTGTCAATGCAAACTTCTTGGATTACTTGTGTACCTACCTAATTTCCCAACAACATATGCAATACCTGGTCTTGTGCAAGTCATTATGTATATGAGATAATAAATTAGTCTTGCATATTTCAATTGATCAATTTTTCTACCAGCATTAGATACTAGTTTTATTTTAGGATCCATGGGTGTAGATGTTGATAAACAATTGAAAAGATCAAACTTTTTAAGCACTTTTTAAATGTAATATGATTGTGATACAGCTATAGTGCTTTTTTCTCGGATTATTTTAATCCCAAGACTAATATATGTTAACCCATATCTTTTATAGCAAAGTTGCTTGACAAAAATTTGCGTTTTCTACTTGTTCCAAATTCATGCTAAATATGAGCATGTCATCTACATATAAGAAAATTATGATACCTTTTTCATTTTCAAATTCGCTATATATGCACTTATCAAATTCATTTATTTTATAGTCATTAGCTAGAACAACCTTCTCAAACTTTTGGTGTCATTGCTTTGGTGTTTGTTTAGGCCCATATAGAGATTTAATAAGCTTACATACCTTATACTACTGTTCTGGAACAACAAATCCTTCCAGTTATCCTATATACACTTCCTCTTCTAATTCACCATTTGAAAATGCAATTTTAACATCCATTTGGTGAAAAACCAAATTATATATTAAGGTAAGTGATATTAAGAGTCTAATCGTAGCAATTCTTGCTATTAGAGCATAGGCATCAAAGTAACTAATACATTATTTTGTGTAAAACTTTTGGCAACCAACCTTGCTTTAAATTTATCAATGGTTCCATCAACCTTCACTTTCTTTTTGAAGATCCGTTTACAACCTATTGGTTTGGAACCTGGTGGAAGGTCAACCAAGGTCCAAGTTTGATTTCCCATTATTTAATCCATCTAATCATTTGTAGTTTCTTTCCAAAAAGTAGAGTATTGAGATTTCATTATTTCTTCAAATGTAATAGGATCAGATTTCGTATTATAGCAATAAGGTATCTTATTGGTTTTACTTTCACATTTACCTTTTATAAGGAACATGATGAAATCTTGTAACATCCCAAACTCGGCCTAAACATTATGATCGAATCTGACGATGTCACATGGAATGGAATTTGAAAGCGAAACTAACAAGTTAAAAACGTTTCCGTTTATTATCTTCTATCAATCTCTCGTTGGTTTCAAAAATCATTTTCTCGTTAATTTGATTCATTTAAAAACATATTCTATGGCGGAAGCTTTTAAAACTGTAATATTTTAGGAAACCGTTCGCGTTTAGGAAAAACGTTATTTTTTATTAAACCAAGTTTTCGTTAAGTTTTGCAGTTTAAAATCCATGGAACAGTTAAAATCCAAAAATAAAGACAAACAGTCCAAAAGTCCAAATTACATAAAAAATACTCCCAAAATAATAGGGAAAACAAAACCTTAGATGGAATTAAAATAGTTTAACAGTTATGTGGTCACCGTGGAGTCCTCTGCCGCACCAACCCGTCTAAGTCTAAGGATTACCTGTATAGATAAAACAGAAAGGGGTGAGTTTACGTAAACTCAGTGTGTAATCCCCACAGAAGACATGCATACAGTCAAACACAATAAGCAGTCAAATGCAGCCTAGGCCTAAGCCCATTTCAGTTTTAGTAGCAGTTCGGGCCTTAGCCTATTTCAGTTTCAATACAAGATATGCATTAGGGCCTAAGCCCATCATAGTAATAGTATCAGATATACATTAATCAGTAAACAGAGTCCTACCCAACCAGCCTCTACACACCATCTCCATTCATCCCTACACTCCATATGGGGTTTTAAACACCCACCCATCCCTACACTCCAAGTAATACCGAATGCGGCACATAATCAATAAATTGCAGCTGAGCTGCCAGATAATAGGCTTTAGAGCCTTTTAGTACACATCCTCTAAATATCAACATCCCAATTCAATCCAATGCAACATACAGTAAATGACATGCTAATACATGAATATAAGTTATACATATAGTTAAGTATTCATTCATATAATCGTCATGCTCAGTACATATATCACACATACAGTTCACGCATTTAGGGGTCTAAGTAGTGCTTACCGACCCTATAGTAGGTTCATAGTCGACTTAGACGACCTGTGCAACCTTAGATCACATTTCAGTTAAATGGGCTTACACGCCCATGTGGCCTGCCCGTGTGGCCTGCCCGTGTGGCCTATACGGCCCAATTTGGCCCTGGCCGTGTGGATCACAAGACCTGGCCCAAAATCTTACACGCCCGTATGGACTACCAGTGTGGACTCACACGCCCGCGTGGCCTACACGGCCCAAATCAATCCAGCTCATGTGTCGCATTCGGCCTACCTGGCCTCGTCGATCACACACCCGTGTTATGGCACACGGCTTACCACATGGGCGACTACACTCCCCTGTGGCGTCAACAGTGGGGTTTTCAGCTTTCATCGAAACCCCATTTTTTGCGTTTTGGGTACACACCTGGTATCGATTCGATGTAGAAACCACTCCTAAGCCTTCCAAAACCTATAATCGTCATAATAACGCTTGAAATTAGTCCTAAAACATGATTAAATCGGAAACTTAATACCAAAAAAAGTCCAAAACAAGTGTTCAACGCTTACCCCAACACTTCGTGCAATTTGACTACAAATCCGCGAGAGGAAAACCCCGAACTTCACGACTTGCCGCTGCCAAAACTGGAAATAAGTTTACAAACGACAATTTGGAAAAAAGGATTACAAAGGATTTAACTCCACTTATCGAATCAGCAAAATCAGACGGTGTGCAAAAAGGAAACGAATTGAACATAATTCAAAAAAAGAAAAGGAAAAAAGAAGATAAAATTTCGGCAGGGAAGCAGAGAATCACGTCAGAATTTGGGAAAAACAACCGAAATTTTTGAAAAAAAATAATAAAGATAATTTCCCATTCCCCCATATCCCTCAAATCTCTCCAATAATCCCACTAATCCACTACTCAGAATTCCTGTTTAACCGAAACTTTCTCGGGCAATCGAACAAAAATAAACACCCACGCTTGCGCCGGGATTCGAACACAAGACCTTCAACAAACTAGCACTCAACTTAACCACCAGACTAGCAAGCCCATTCTGATATGTTTCTACAATTATTTTAATATAAGCCCACTCCCCAAACACAAGGCTTAGATCAGAAAAATATCAAAATTTGCCAAAGATAGGGCTTGAACTTGGGACCTCACACACACCCAGAACACTTAACCATTGAAGCAGATACACAGTTGTGTCATATCTTTACAAAAGCCGAAACAATAATTTTGGAGTGTTACAAATCTAGTCCAAAATTATTAACCTTTTAATCATTTTACTTCTTCTTAATTCTTGACAAGGTTCATCATTATTATCAATTTGTTCCAATGGAATATTATTCTCCTTTGAATAATGAATTAATTGTTGTGGTTGTAATTGTCTTGAAATAAAACAAAATCTATTTTCATAAAAAAATAGCATATCTTGATTCAATGACAATATTAATTGAAATTGAGTCATTTGGTTCAATTACCATGAACCTATATGCATTGTAATTATGTGCATATCCTATAAATATGCATTCAATTCCTTTTTCGCCGAACTTGTTACGTTTAGGTGTTAGAACTTTGACAATAACTCTACAGCCCCAAAGATTCAAATAATTAAATTTTAATTTCCTTCTATTGTTCATAGGGGGTTATTTTAGTTTTTTAATTAGGAACTCTATTCAATATATGACAAGCTGTTTGAATAGCTTCTCACTGAAAACTTTGTCCAAAAACTAAATATGATAACATTGAATTTACTAATTTAGTCAAGACTCTATTTTTCTTTTCAGCTACACCATTTTATCGTGGTGTGTAAAGGGTTGAAACTTAATGGATAATCCCAATGGATTCAAAATAACTTGGGTTATAGTATTCTCCACCTTTGTTCAATCTTAAGCACTTGACAAATGGTTCACATTAAAGTTCAACTTCATATTTTATAAACCTTAAATTTATTAAGTGCTTCATCTTTTGAATGCGATAAACATACATAGAAATATCAAGAACAATCATCAATAAAAGTAACAAAATATTTCTTTCCACCTAATGTAGGAGTATTATGCATGTCACATAAATCACTATGTATCATATCAAGTATTTTTTTTCCTTTTGACCTTAGGGAAAGGGTTTCTAGTAATTTTAGTCAATATACATGTATTGTATTTTTTAATAATAATAATATTATTAAAAATAATAATTAAATCTAAGTTAAGAATGTCATTCAATTTTCTATTATTTAAATGACCTAATTTATAATGCTATAAACAAGAAGATATAACCATATAAGTAGAAACAATATCTTTATTCTTATTAATAATATTGAGTTTGAACATACCCTCATACATATAATATTTCCCTTCAAAAATTCCTCCCTTAGATCGAATAAACTTATCTGCCTTAGAGACAAATTTGAAACCAAACTTGTTCAACAGACATCCACACATTAAATTCTTCCTAACTTTTGGTATATAATATGCATCATTCAAGGTTAAAATCTTTTCAGAAGTGAATTGTAGTTCAACAGACTCTTTGCCTTTGATTGCTGCGATAGAAGAATTTCTCATGTACAAGTCATTATCATATTCACGTTGTGTGAACTTTGTGAACATGCTTTTGTCTTTATACACATGTTTGGTTGCTCTAGTATGAGACCATCACACATTATCATCTTGTGCCATATTAATCTCAGAAACCATGGTAGCAATTTTTATTATTATTAGCCTTAGAAGAAGATTTATTCTTCAAAAATCGACATTCATTCTTGAAATGTCCTGACTTAACACAATGGTAGCATGAGCCCTTTTGTTTCTTTTTTAACTTAGGCGCTTTAACAATCTATTTATACTTTCTCTTGGATAGTTTAATAGTCTATACTTCCTTTGTAACATGCACTTTGGTGTTTTCAGAATCTATGTTTTGATCTTACTTTTGGTATTCTTCTTCAATATGAAGATGATTTGTCGAAGCTTCAAGAGATATTTCCTCTTTTTTATGTTCGAGACTTCTTTTAAATTCTTTCCAATATGGAGGAAGTTTGTCTATAATGGAGGATACAATAATTATTTCATTCATTTTCATATCATATTGCTTAAACTGATTCATCATTTTTTCAATATCATGAAATTGCTTCATAACAGAAAGACCATTCATCATTTTTGGTCATGTATCTTGTCTCTAATTTGTCCCATAATTCCTTAGCGGTGACCTCGTTTTGGTATGTGTCAAACAAACTATTGAATGAACCATTCAATATGTTGTCTATGCACATGTAATCAACATTGTCCCATTTTTTCCTTTCCCGGGTTGCAACAACATTTTCATTTTCATTCTATTCCGGTTTTGGACTATCCAAAAAATAAGCAAATTTCAAAGTTTATAATAAGAAGTGTATCTTTTTCTACTATCGTCAAAAATTGCCACAATCAAATCGATCAAACTTGACAAAGTTGGAAGCTAACTCCCTTTAGTGTTCCACTTTCATGTGTTGTAGTAGCCATCATGAAAAATTATTAAACTCTTAAAATTATTAGTGCAAAACTTTGGTGAGGAAAAACTCGAACACATGAACAGAGCACGAACAACAACTCGAACAGAAAAATGAAACAATAGAACAAGGCTCCAAGGCGTGTATCAAGCCACTATCTTTAAGGTTCTATTTGCCCCTACCTATACTCCGTGTGCAAATAAGTTTCAAGCAAATGAACTTTGAGGATACAATGAAATCCAATGCCTATTTGCGTTTTGCACTGACGAAAATAGTCCACAAAGCACTAAGCAAAGTATAACAAGAAAATCAATTTTTATAAAGAATTTCTGCAGTAATTCTTTATAAAATAATCTAATAATAGTAGAAGATGGGGGAAGGATAAAAAATTTTTTTGAGAATTTTTTATATATTTTTCAAATGAAATCTCATTCTTATTTATAGGAATTCTTATGTCTCTATAGAGACATAACTTTTAATAGGTGTCTTTTTTTAATAACCACTTTTTAAAAGAGACATAGTTATTCAACTAATATCTCATAGTTATAATTCATTGTAAAAAATAAGTGATATAACTCTTGATCAATAACCAAAAGATATTACACCTTTTCATTTATAGTTATTAGAACTCTATACTTGAAAATGTTCCAACAGGATTAAGGTATAACCACAAACTTGCCACAATAATCATTTCTCTATTTTATAGGCCCTAGGTAACCAATAGGTCACCTCTCTCTTAAATGGACATTAAAATATTTCATTAAAAAATTCTTACAAATAAATGCTACTAATAAAAAGATTTAATAGTAAACTATTGATATATAAAAAATTATATGCTTACAATAAATTAAATATAAATCTAAAATACATTTATACTATTTATTAAGCATTTTATTGAATTTGTGTCACCCATCAATCGAACCCCAACTCAATTAGGGAATTACTAAAAAACCATTTTATTTGCAAAGTAGATTATATGGTTACGTGGATGTTTGCCTTTTTAAGTTTTTATGCATCAATAAAAATTTATTCATAATGAGACTTGAGCCAAATACATCATGCACATTAAACTTTTTTTTTTTAACCATTTAAACTAAAACAATTTTTAGTCTTCATATAAAGCTTTAATAAATATATTTGTTATGTAATATCCTGATTCTCTGGGTCTGTGCATTTGGCATGTTGCATGGCTAAGTTAGTAGGTAAAGGCTTTGAGGTATGGATTGGGCTCAGGTTTGGGCTTAAATCTAGTTGAATTGATTAAAAAGAGAGTTAGTAGTTTTTTGTAATTTAAATTATTATGTTTAGTAGCAAGCTGGGCTTGTGGCCCAAAAATTTGAGGGGCTTTAGGTGAGCATCAAGGTGGCGTCACAAGGAGGGAGGAATTGGGCCTAGTATGGCCGCTTGGAGCCCAAGGTTGTTGGGTCAAAATTCGGCACTGAAAAGGGGAGGGGGTGGACGGCATAGAGGCTACATTTTAGGAGCTTTAATTCTTTTTATTTAAGTAATAAAAGATGATAAAAGGAAGTTATGAGTTGGTTGTTTTCAAAACCTCATTAAATACTTGTTTTTCTAAAGTGTTCACTGATTAAGTAATTAGTACGGAGTAACAGTATGACAACTAAATTTTCAAACCAAGTTTCAACATGTTTTACACGATACAAAATACATCGACGTTTTCTCTAAAATCTGACAAATCAATTTTCAAAGCATTTTCTTCCCCGTAGCACGCCAGACTCAGTTGTAGTGTTTAGACCGGGTTTGGGGTGTTACATGTTATATAATTCTTTTATATATTTGTGCATTTATGCTTGCTATTAATTAAGCCTCTGATTGAGTGGGTATCACGAGTTAACTGGGCACCAACTCAGTTAGGGAAATTACAAAAATGTACTTTTGTAGTTAAAATATATTATATTATTGGAGGGTATTTTAATCTTTTTATATTTCAAAACTATTAATAAAAAAATTACATGTGGTGATATTTAAACTTGTGCTTTATACATTAGCAATACATTAATTTACCATTAAGCCAAAACTTTATTTTAATTATTATTTACATTTTAAGTATATTACGAATACTTTATTACCTCCATTCATCGTTTATCTTTACTATTACTAGTTTCTAATTTTACATGTGTTGTATGTAAATTTACACGTTTATTTTTTAAATAAAATATTTTTAATTATTGTTACCTATCATTGATAATGATAGTTTCTCTTAGGTTTTAAATAATATATAAATTTGGAACTGTATAAGAAATGAAACTATAATGTTAATTTGAAAATAAAAAATAAAAAAAAGGTAAAACAACATGTAATGATTATAATAATAATTTACGATAAATAGGAAAAATATTTAAACTAAATTAATCAACATATTTAGTAATAGTAATTAAAATAATTGTTAAAATTTGACTTTCTTTTTAAAACAAATCCACAAAACATTTGTCACCTGCACCAAACAAATAAAGATAATAAAAAAAGAAACAGTTTTAAATACTTGCTTCCCGCAATATAAACTTATAAAAGAATTTTTTAAAAAATAATATCATAATATTATATTATTTTATCATCAATTATTATATTCTTCGAGCACTTTTCGATGTTATTGTTATTCGGATATGATTTGATATTGTCTTTCCGAAAAAACCATGGCTTTAATTATTTATTATTTATTATATAATTCTAATTTATTTACGCTCAAAATCTCTATTTTTTGCCGGAAATTTGTCTTAGATGCTATTTGATTGAATATGCTTAATTACCAAATGCTATTTCTAGAGTTAAACTTGAATTTTAATTTATATAAACTCTAAAATTAATTAAGTGATAATTAATATGCTTGGAGTTCTATTCAAGTAATAATTATAGTTTACATCAATAAGTACAATTTTTTTTTTTAAAAAAATTAAAGGCATAATGATAATTTTAACCCTTAATGTTTATGTAATAATCAATTTTGCCTGAGCCCAATATAGATTAGAAACCCAAATGATAAAACAAAAAAAACAATAAGCCAAAAAAAAAATAATAACAATAATATAAAAACAGTCCAAATAATAGCCAATGTCCATTCACAAATAAACCAGTCCATTTATAGCCCAATTACAAAGACCAAATACAGGCCCAATCTAATGCAAATAACAGGGCCCGTTACTTAGCCTAACCCATTAGCTCAAACTCACAAGAGGCCCGATGGCCCAAAAGCATTACAATTTTCAGAAAAATCTAGGGTTCTACGAACCCTAGGCGCCGCTCCCTCGGGCTCTTCGCGCCACTCCAGATTCCCATGCACGCTGCCTCTCTCCACGGCGCTGCTCTCGCATGCTCCCGACACCAAAGACTCGCACACTGTCGCCAACCACTGTCGCGCCTCGACCAGACGCTCGCGCACGCCCCAAGCATCGCCCATACCCTGCAAGAGCAAAACAAGACAACGGAAACGAAGCCAAGAACAGGAGAAAACAAAAAAAAGCAAAACTAGAGATCGGATAAAACGGAGGCGATTGTAAACAAAGGGGATCTTTTTTTTTTACGGAGGGGAGATCGAAAATCAATAAAAAAAACAAAAAAGGAAATCTCTGGCTCCTACACATTATCAGAAATCAAAAAGAGAGAAGGAATAACAGAAGGTTGATTTCGCTTTGCTATTTTTCTTCACTGCTTTCAATTCCTTAGTCCTGATTTTATCATTTTAAGCCCTTTTTTCACAAACAATAACACAAACGAAGAAAAGAGAACTCACCAGAGCCCCCGCGGTCGCGGTGTCGGAACGCCTTCGCTCCGTCGTTGAGATTCGGCCTGGAAAGGGGGTCGAAATCCCTTCCCTTTCATTCCGAAAACACTAAAAGTTGGGACCATTGGGTAAAGGGGGTTTTCGAACGGGGCGAAGGGCCTGGTATTGGACAACGCTGGCCACCGATGCGGTGGTGGTGCGATGGGGCTTAAATTGGCCCGATAACCCAAGCGTCGGAGGTTAAACAAGGAGAAAAGAGGGCTGGTGGCTACTCTGCTCTTAAAAATTCTTTTAGGGTTGAAAATGCGGTTTTTCAGAAATTTTGGGGTGTTTATATACTTAGCAACACGGCGCCGTTTGGGCTGTAGGGATAGCTGCGCATATCCCTTCATTGGGGTAATTGCGCGTTGGCCCCTTCTCCTTTTTCGGCGCTTTTGGTTTCAGCCCAACTTAGTTTTTTTTCCTTTTTAAAATTTACCCTGCTAATTCATTTGTGTTCTAATTGAGTCCCGCACCGAAATGCTGCCTATCGGGGTGGGTTATTTACCCATTTGGTCCCTGTGAGTTAAGGCGCATAACGACGTGGTCCTGGTTTCCCCTTTCCTTGATTCATTGCAATTTTAATCCTTTGCCCTTTATTCTATTTTCAATACAGTCCCTGATTTGCTTGATAAGCTTATTTATTTATTAGCTTCCTTTAAAAATCATATTATTATCATTATTAGCCATTTTAAGCTATTAAATATTACATATTTCTTAAATTTTTCATAGACATATGTGTTGTGTATTTTAAGATTCTCTTATACATCGTCTTTTCAAAATCTTTCATACACTATTTATTTAAATTAATTCATCTACTTTAAGCTTTCTTCGCAATAATATTTTATGCTTCATACGTAGATATATGTGCATTGCCTTTTAAAGTTTTACATCATTTCTTAAAATGGCTTTGTGTATTACTGTTTTTTAAAAAAAAAAACCTTTTTACATTATTTATTTTAAACTAATTTATTGGCATTCTAAAGTGCATGTTTTTACATTTTTATCGATTCCGACTTTTTACCCATCGCAAATTGCTATATATATTGTTTAATTTATTTGTCTTTCGATTATTGTTGTTGATATTTAAATAGTGCAAGTTATGTGGAGGTCATTCTTATGTGTATTATAGCTCGCTCATTCGTATTTTCATATCATTGTTGTTAATTCGTGTAGTATTTTATTCATGCGTGATTATTTCTATTTTCATATTGTGCCATCGCATTACACATATCTCAATGTATTTATTCAATACAAGTTGTCATCTTACTTCAAACAAATGATGCATGTTATTTAAATATTACACCCGCCATTACTTTAAAAGAAAATTTTTCAAAATAAGGCAATATTTTATGTTTGGAAATTCGAGAGATCGTGTCCTATGTGTTGGGTCTCGGTTCTCTCGCTTGACCAAATAATCGAATATCCTTTCGATATTTTAATGCATGAGTCTCGGGGATTAAGAGGTGACCTTGGATCCAAGGATTAAAATTGTCGTGTCCTATGCACTGGATGTGATATTTTATTCTCTCGGAACAAGAAAATCTTGATGTTCAATAAGATCAGATTTCTAAATTCTTTTCAAAATTTTCAGACTTTCGACATGGGGGCATTAATTAATCAATTTGGTACCAATTTTGGGCGTGACGAGGGTGCTAACCCTTCCTCGCACGTAACCGACTCCCGAACCTGTTTTCTCAAATTTCGTAGACCAATAAAATATTGTTTTAGTAAATCAAAACGTTTTATTAAAACAAAGGTGATCCGATCACACCTAACAAAGATCGGTGGCGACTCCCTATTTTTAAAGTCGATTCCTGTTTTGAAAAAAAATGGTTACGACAGTTTACATTTTTTGTCAACTTAGCTCTTATTCTTTTTATGAGCTAAATTTGGCTCTTAACCTTTCAAAAAAGAGTCAAGTCGTTTTTTAATGGAAATTAACTGGAACATTAAAATTTAATATTGTTGGTGTGACAACTTAAATGACAGTCCATGTGCACATCATATTAACATAACATCATTTATCTTATATGTTACATAAATAAATAATTCAAAAATTATAAAAAAATCAAAATTAAAGTTAAAAAATATAAAAAGTTCATAAAAATTCAAAATAATAGCATGAGAGTACACATAGATTGTCATGCATGTTGTCATGTTTAGAAATTTAAAATTTTAGTTAGTATTCTAGCTAAAAAAAATGATTTCGACTCTTTTAAAAAAGGTTAAGGGTTGAATTTATCCAAAAAAATTGTAAACCGATAAAATTGATATAATGTCAAATTAAAATTAACACAACTTTTTACGTCAAATTTTTTAATTGATAAAATCAACACAATTTTTTAACAAATAATTTTAAATTAAATTATAATTAATTTTAAAGTTAATTTAGTAATATGTTGGAAAATAAATGATATTATTTTTCAGTTCAAAAAGTTTTTCTAAACTTGTGCTTTTGTATATATTATAGATTTAAGCTAATAAAAAATTTACATGTGATACGATTCGAACTTACAACAATAAAATTTTAATTGGGAAATTACGGAAATGTCTTTCCGTAATTAAAATAAATTATATTATTGAAGGTCACTTTAGTCTTTTTATTTTAAAGAAAAAAATGCATATGATGAGATTTAAACTCATGCTCATTACAATAGTAAAGCTTTAAATTTATCACTCAACCAAAACTTTATTCTAATACTTTTTTATACACTTTCATTTTAATATGTACATTTTATTACCTTCATCACTTGTATATATTAATAATATTGATTAAGTTGGTTTCATAAGTTAATTCGACTCTAACTCAAGATTGTATATATTAATAATGTTGTTGATTAAGTTAGTTTCACAAGTTAACTCGACACCAACTCAAGATTATATATATTAACAATGTTGTTGATAAAGTTAGTTTCATAAGTTAATTCGATTGTATATATTTATGGTTTTAAATTTTATTTTACTAAAAAGTTAATTTAATTTATTCTATTTTAATATCGTACATATTTCATATGTTATTATTAATTAGTTTTAAACCATATGTTTTAATATTTATTGTATATTATTTTTAAACACACATTTATATTTTAAATTTATGAATTCTATAAGTATACACATGATAAAATTTCTAATACAAATAATTAAAATTTTCAATAAATGACATAACATTATTTATTATTTATACATACAAATAAATATATGCACTACCAAACCATAAACACAGATATTTTAAAATATTGAATTTTTATTTTGGACAGACTAGAGAAGCAAACAAGTAAAGGCTGGGAATTTGTAGGGCCAAAAATCATTCAAATAGGAACACGTGAAAGATCTTAGCTCAATCGTGAAGTGCGAAAGTTGTTTATGTCAAAAGATGGTTTGAAAAATCACAAGGTTTGAAAAATAGATTTGTGTAAATTTTGAGGTTTGTTTTTTTATATAAGTCGGGTAAAATTTTTTTGGTTTGAGCTCAACCCGAATATAATTATATCATAAAAATATTATATTAATTATATATGTTAAATAATAATAATTTATATTTATATTAAATTACTAATTAAATAATAATTAAATTTATTACTCAAAAATTAAAAAGTATTTATCCAACTAAATAATCCAACCTAAAATATAAAAATATAAAAATTAGAATAAAACATTTATTATATTGATGGTAGTGTTTATTTTTAGTGTGTTAGAATACTTTTATTTTAGTGTATAATATTTTTAAACAAAAAATTAATTTAAAAAGAAATTAAATATGGCTAAGTGGGGTTCGAGTTTATCTTTCTTAAATTGGGTTGACTTGGACAAAAAGTAAGCCCATTCTTGAGACCGAGTCGCACCCAAACTTAAAAGATTGATCTATATACTTTGTATGTATCCGACCCATAAATACTTCTATGTGTGAATATCTAATCTTACTATATTCAATTGTCACGAATGAATTATATTAAAATAATATATCTATTTGTACTTTTGATATGGATGAGATAAAACAAGATAGAGAAAATAATTTACTTATAACTTAAAATTTGAGTGTTAAAAAGTTGAAATTAATCTCATTATTTTTTATTTAATGAATTACAAGAAAAAAAATAAAATTCTAATAATAACATGATTAATACGACACGAAATCTTTTTAAATATTAAATGAGCCTTTTTAAGTTTGTAGAGTTGCATTTACAAAAGTAATTTACCGTAAATCCTAATCTCTAACCTTAAGTTTCATTTATTTAAACTAACGTCATTGTTGTCCGTTTAAAAAAGAAAAAGGATAACAGTATTCATCATCCTAAACTTCTCCGCCAGTCATGGCAGACCTAACCGTACCTTCAACATTTATTGTATATAGTTGCCAACTTGTTTGCCAAACCTTTAATGGTTTTAGACTCTTCCAATAAAATTTGTTAATTACGATATTTAAGTTTAATTATAAACATGTTGTAAAAAATTATCATCGGAAAAGAAAATTTGAGGAAAATAATTTGAAGATTACAAAAATCAGGATATATTGTATAAAACGGTCCACATTAGAAAAAAAAGAAATTATAAGATCCAAAACTCACGGACTATATAGATAACGGGAATTAAAATACAATAAAAATGAGGTGGCAATATTCGTCTTGATTAAAAGATCTGGAGAAATTCAAAAGACTTAGATATACTTGCCTTTCTATCACTGATTTTTCTCCTAATCACACGAATAACATCCAATTATTATCTTCCACGTTTAGATCAAACAACGCACGATGCGAGTAGATCATCATAGCCTACTCGAGAGCGTGATCTAAGAATTCCTGTTTTTTTGTCTCCTTCACTTTCTGAACTCCTTGGCTGCTATCACTACTACTTTAAAACCCTATAAATCTCAGAGACGGAAAGCTAAAAGGCAAAATAAGTTAGAGAAAAAAAGGAAGAGAGTTACTATAATGGGGAGAATCATTTCAGTTTGGCTTGCTTTTGCTGTCATCGCATGCTCTCTAACGGCGATCTCAGCTGAAGAGAGCGGCGAATCGAAAGAGTTTGTCTTGACTTTGGATCAATCTAATTTCACTGACACCGTTAGTAAGAACGATTTCATAGTCGTCGAATTTTACGCTCCTTGGTAAACTTTTATGTTCTATTCCCCCCTTTAGTTTCGAATTCTGTTCCGTTGATTATGTTTTTTTGTTTTTGTTTTTTGATTTTTTTTCCAAGTACATGCAATAAGTTTAGTAGTCGATTTGAGATTTGAGAAGTCAGATCTGAATAAATTGTTCAAAATTCAATGCCATTTAAATGATCTTTTTTTTAGGATTTTTAGTATTAATGTTAGGATTGCTTGATTTGAAGTACCAATTCGTTATGTAAAATTGAATTCGTAGTTTGCAATCTGGCGTTTGATTATGTGAAAGTGATCTCGATAATGGATTCCATATCGAGAACTAAAACGGAATCATTGCCATAGGAAGCAGCGAGTAATTCTTTTCGATTCTAATTAAACAGTAAGAGTACCTTAGATTAGGATTTGTAATTGTTTGTGTGGATATGGCATTTTAGATCGATGTTTCTCTGACTCGTTATTTTCCTGAGTTCCCCTGTCCATCATCTGCATCCCAAGTATTCGGAAAGGGTATTGGTTATGACCTTATGGTTCTCCAAATATATGTTAAAACTTAGAAAATTAAGCATATCCATGTTGGCACTTGGTACTCACCCTTTAGCCCGAATAACATAGTTTTAGATAATTGAGATTTTTATGTTCTTTTTGGTAATTAGACATGGTTTTTTTTATCTGGTGGGCAGTTGAAGTTTGACCTTTTTGATTAGCTTAATAAACAATTCTTGTCATATCAGGCTGTGTTTCTGGATACTTTTTGGCTTGTTATTATTTATTTATTTATTTTATTCATAAAATAATTTATTATCTAAATAGAACATTTGATTCTCTTGTATAACCAAGAGAGTGGCGAAACACTTCAACCTTGAGAGGTTTAACTTGAATTCTTTGTTTATAATTTACAATTCCTTGTGCCTTCTTAATTGAAAATATCGAATTGAATCTTTCCTTAATATGCCTAGTTAGTTTTTTTTTACCTCTCCTGCACTAAATAGTCTCCTTTGACCTCTACTTTTAGGTGCGGACACTGTAAGAATCTTGCTCCAGAGGTAAATGAAATTAGATTTTCCACAAAGTGTTGAGTTTTGGTTGTTAATTCATACTCTTAGTTGGCTAATGACAATAAACCTTTTTGTTTGTTGTATAGTATGAGAAAGCAGCATCTATATTGAGTAAACATGATCCTCCGATCCTTCTAGCTAAAGTTGATGCCAATGAGGAATCAAACAAAGATTTAGCAAATGAATATGAAGTTAAGGGTTTCCCGACTATTAAAATTTTGAGAAATGGAGGAAAGAATGTTCAAGAATACAAAGGTCCACGTGAAGCTGATGGTATTGTGGAATATTTGAAGAAACAAAGTGGTCCTGCTTCTGCTGAGATCAAGTCTGCAGAAGATGCCAGTAATTTTATTGATGAAAAGAAGATAGTAATTGTAAGTTATTTGATAATACTTTCTATTCCGTTTTCATTGGTGAAATTTAGCTTATTTGTATCAAAATGTTTGTTTCTAGGTTGGGGTGTTCCCCAAATTCTCCGGTCAAGAGTTTGACAACTATATGGCTCTTGCTGAGAAATTGCGTTCTGACTATGAATTTGGTCATACTTTGGACGCTAAGTACCTTCCCCGTGGTGAGTCATCAGTGACTGGCCCTGTGGTCAGACTTTTCAAGCCTTTTGATGAACTCTTTGTTGACTTCAAGGTAACGTGGAAATCTTGCTAGATTCTATGGCATCGTTAAATACAGGTTGAGTTGTGTTTATGTAACATACCTTTTGTACCATTTACTATTAGCTATTTATGCGGAAGCTATTTGCTTGCAGGATTTTAATGTGGAAGCTCTAGAGAAGTTTGTTGAAGAATCTAGCATTCCTCTTGTGACTCTCTTTAACAATGACCCAAGCAATCACCCCTTCGTTATCAAATTCTATAACAGTCCCCTTGCGAAGGTGAATTACACCATCAGAAATTTTATTCTCTTTACCAGCTTGTTCTTATACCTTTGCAGAAAGGCAGTGTGTTGCTGGTATTTATTTGGCTCCGAGCATTATCTTCGGTTACCAACTTTTGTCCTGTTTTTATTTGAACTACCTGATACACTCTTCTTGATTCTCCTCTGATTTCTTTTGGACTATATGATCGGTTTCTTTATCTGCTTGCTCTTCAATATAATATCGTTCTGGTTGGAATGTAATAATCTATAATATCTTGTTCTATACGCTAATAGGACTTCTGAATATGGTAGGCTATGTTGTTCGCAAATTTGAGCAATGAAGGAGTTGATTCCTTAAAATCTAAATTTCGTGAAGTTGCTGAGCAATACAAAGGACAGGGTATTGGTTTCCTTTTGGGAGATCTTGAGGCTAGTCAAGCTGCCTTCCAGGTTAGTAGCTACTTTAATATGGCAGTAAGTTTCTTGATTTGTTAGTAAGTCTAATTCTTCTGTTGGTTGCCAAGCAGTATTTTGGAGTTCAAGAAAGCCAAGTACCTCTCATCATCATTCTGGAGAATGATGGGAAGAAGTATTTGAAGCCAAACTTGGAGGCTGATCACATTGCACCATGGGTAAAGGATTACAAGGTGACTTCTGCACTTCAGTTGATGTATTTTTGTCAGAATAGATGATAGAACTTAGCCTTTCTTACCAAGATAAATGTGGTAGAATTGCAAATCCAAAAGCATGTACTTGTTCAGGTCATGGTTTTAGTGATATAATATCTAGCCAAGAGTTGTGCAATATTAGTGAGTGTTTTCCTTTTTGTTTGACCAAAGTACTCTTTTGCAGGAAGGAAAAGTTCCACCATATGTAAAATCTGAACCTATTCCGGTGGAAAATAATGAACCTGTGAAAGTGGTTGTTGCTGACACCCTTGATGACATGGTTTTCAAATCAGGAAAAAATGGTGCGTGTGATTGTTACTTTGCTTGATGCTTTTTTTCCTTCTTTGCCATTGTTTGTAGTCATGCTACGTGACACTTTTGTTTACTGTCTACTATTTCTTTTAATCAGAATTGGAATGTTTTGTTTTTATCTAACAGTATGAAACTTTGAATTTGGACTGAGTTGATCTTTGGTATATAACTTGTTAGTACTCCAGTAATTAATGTACCCTTATATGTAACGTTTCTTGATATCCTTAAAAACGTAATATCCTTGTAGTCAACTGTATGGGAACATATTTTGGATGGGTTTTTTAGACTTCAATCTTCGTGTACAATGAGCTTTGATAATTCTATTTCTCTAACCACCTTTTTGGGAATTTTAAAATGATATCAAGCTTTTCTTTCAACAGTTCTGCTCGAGTTTTATGCCCCCTGGTGTGGACATTGCCAGAAATTGGCACCAATCTTGGAGGAAGTTGCTGTGCACTATGAAAAAGATGCTAAAGTTTTGATTGCAAAACTTGTAAGCTTTTATACTCTCGATGATTTTTAGGGACCATATAGCTTTCTATAACTAAATATTGCTCAACTTGTAAGGTTTTGGTTTCAGTTTGGATCTAATTGATGAGATGTTCTTCTGAGTATTACTTTGATTAGCGGAGAATAATAAAATGGTAGAAAATGCAATACAACAAAAATGTCTTGGTCGGGTATTGCTGGTAGAATAGTAACACCGTCATGATTTTTTTTTTTTGAACTTTAGATAGTTCCTTAGTGGCATTTACTTTGATTTTACTCAAATTATCAAGTAACTTTCTTAGGATTATACGAATATCTAGGCACGTGACATTCCTCTATTTTTGATCCATTGGTTTCTCTATTTTTGTTTGCAGGATGCAACTGCAAATGATATCGTGGATCCAAACTTTGATGTTAGAGGCTACCCAACTGTTTACTTTAGATCAGCGGACGGAAACATAAGTGCATACGAAGGTGATAGGACAAAGGAAGACATCATTGACTTCATTGAGAAGAACAGGGAAAAAACTGCTCATCAAGAGGCATTAAAAGATGAGCTCTGAAGAGGGGTAAGTTTTCTTACAGTTCTATTTATATGCACGTGTTTGTGTTTGTTTCCCAAAGTGCATTATGAGCTAACTCTTAGCTATTCCAAAATTTAATACCAAAAATTGTTTTGGTTTTGCAGGACTTGAAACGAGAAGAGACATAAATAGTGCATTGTACGTTAAATACGAGAATTGCTATTGACTAAGCGGATGACTGATCTTCCTTTTTTCCCTTATCTCCTTTAGCTTTACATTTAAAAAAGACCTAGCTATGAATAATGCAGGATGTATTTTTATTTTTAGAAGGTTTAGACGATGTTATAATAGTTTTGTAACAGTTAAATTTGCTATAGGAAACATCCGAGCAAACCTAGAGAGAGGATATTTTAATTTATTTTCTCTTTGCTTCCCTTTTTTTCCTCTTTTCTTTTTTGCGATGTTTAGGAGTCGAGCGGGGAGCCATTAACAAGAGATTTTTGAATAAATAACCCTATATAATCGGAAAATTTTCGTACATGCTCTCGAATGTAGAATGACGAATTTATTCTAACACAATTTTGATTTCAGGAGTTGAAAATTTTGGTATCTAAAGTTAATACGCGTTCTTCCGTTCTATTTTAGTCTTTTTAGCAGAGCTTAAAAAAAAAGGCTAGTGTTCAATTACATTGTATCATGTGGTTTTTTTTTTTTTTGGCAAAAAATAAATATTTTTTTGTCAAATGCATATAAGCATTAAAGAATATAATTTTTTTTTAAATATATACAATCTTGAAAAATGTATAGAAATTATAGAAAGTATAAATATAAAAATCACCTAATATATAGTTTTTAGAATTGTATTTTGGTTTGGAGTGCAACATGATAGATTCTTATTGGTCCACATTTCAATCAATTTTCCAAAGATAATGGACAGAATCGGAAGTAGAATAGTAAATACCCAATCTGAGAAAAACAAATGGTACAGTAACTTTAGGGGCGGAAGTCTACTTTAATATTCCCCACGTTTGACCTAACCAAAGCAGCTTCTTCCATTGGCACTATGGCTCTTGCGTCCGCATTTTCATTGATGAATAACTAGACCTGTCCTTTAAATCCTCTTGTATTTACGCATTTCATTGTTGGCACTGTTACCGGTATTTAGGAATTTTTTAATCTTATAACCAAAATTTTTTAAAAAAAAACTATCATTTATCTTTAATTAATATTTTCCCTTATTAAATTAAAAATTTATATCAAAACATTATTTAATTCCAATTCACCTTTGAATTGAATTCCTAATAAGAGTAGAATTAAAACACACTTATCTGTAAATGTATTATTTTTTCACTTTCAAAATCATATAATAACACAGAAAAGAAAAGTTCAAAACACTGCCATGGCTTTCCGTTACAACGTGAATATTAGGCAAGAAAAGAGGCCCGACTTAGAAGAATGCAATGATAATGTTTTCAACATCAATATAGAGTTTCGTTATGTACCATCTCTCAACGCCGAAATCATCGTAGATACTTTTAGCTAAACCTTGATTTTTGATCGAGGCATGTTTTTATCTGAACAACATCGTCGAGACATCATTCATTGCATGGTTCCTCATTCGGGAATTTCTTGAGGATTCATTGAGTTCACTGTCTTTCTCCCTATTTTACATTTTGCAAGGGATGCAAATAGCAACCTAATGAACCTTGGGCTTAAAGTAATAAATAAATTCTAATATTATAATTAAATATATAACTAGTTCTGAAATATCAAATAACAAATATTTGAAAATTTCTCAAGTTTTAATTCCTTTTTAATTATTTATCAATAAAATTATTATCAGACATAAATATAACTGTACTAATTTTAAATATTTATTAATTTGAAAATGTTAAATAATCTATACATTTGTTTTATTATATATCAATATATTTAATCAAATTTTGTCATTTTATCTTTTCATTATAATTTATTTTATTGTCAACACTACGATTGTATCCAAACATATATCTCACAATTAATTTTAATCTCACTATTATAATATTCAATTTCATTGATACAATAACTAATTCACCATCGCTGTAATTTTCAATCTAACCAAAATTAATTTCACCGCTCATCCAAAAAAACCTTTAGCTAAGATTCAATAAATAATTACACTATTGTTGTATGATATATATATATATACATATTTATTTATTATAAATTGAAAAATACTTAGAAATAACCCCAATGGTTAAACATTTAATTGAATTGTTTGCTGCGTTACAACAATTCACTTGATAAAGAGAGGAGCGCTCTTTTTCTTTGTTAGTTAAATTCATTTCTTCCAATGAAGATTTCATATTCGAAATCTTGATACACCATATTGATTTGGAGGCATGGAGATTGATGTTTTGGTACCATTTATAGTTTCCTTCACAATTTTTTTTTAGAAATTTAGTTTTCTATTTTTATTGAAAATTTGAGAAAAAAAAATTATAATCTTTTTGGATTTTTTAGATTTTTTTTCTGATTTTTTAGATTTTTGAGTTTATGAATATTTTATATAATTTTTTATTTTTTAATAATTTTTTGAATTATATATTTGAAAATTTAAGAATTAAGATCAAATTAATAAAATAAGTAAATATCGATAATTAAATTTATTATTATCTAATTAAAAAATCACATCATTTAAATAATTTAATAAATTAAAGAGTGACTAAAAAATTCAATCTCAGGAGGAGATTGAAAAACTTACACCCGCTAGAAGAGTGACCAACGATTTAGTTTAACCTTTTTAACTTTTTTTTTTTATATATTTTAAAATCACAAGCATTTAATTTGTGTTAACTCAAAACACTTTGCATTGCCTTTCTTGCATGCATGCTTAATGAAGTAATTCATGCAGACTATCAGTGGGCCTCAGATATGTGAGTTGGCATATTTAGAGAGCATGTTCCATCACAATCTTAACCGAAATGGTGTCATTCACAATCTTTATAGAAAATACGTCATTAGAATCTTACACAACCTTTCTAATTAAGTCCACTTGTGTGAAATAAAAAGGTGTCAAGGATGGTTATAATTAATAAACATAACTGTGTTGTTTTTTCCCTTTAAGTAATCGAGTTTATTGGGATTAATTGAATGAGCTCTGATCTAATTACCTTTAAGCTCAAGCTTTAAAAGCAAATTTCAGCTTCATATAGCTTGAGTTAAACTCGGCTTTGTTAGAAGTCTACTTGTCATGCACAAATACTCAATTAATTTAAAATCTGAACAATTATCGTACTTGACATTTTAAAAAATAATTGTATGAAATAATTAAATTAAATTTTTTGGTTTTTACACTTGAGAGTTAATTTGGTGACTAACATGTAAATTATAATTTTAAATAAATTAAAAGACACAATTTAAAATTTCACAAACTGGAAATTTCAAATATATATATACATAGGAATGTATTGCTAAGAACATCACTTCAAGCTTAGGTGGTGTTGGATAATCCGTATTGATAACAAACCAATTATATATGAATTGAAGATAATCTTCATAGGCTTGTTACTAGGTGAAGAGTGGTGCAGCAAGTCGACGCCGAGTAAAGAGCGTCTTAACAGCTTTAATATTGAGGGTAAAATTAGGAAGAAGAAAGAACATGGCAGTTCATACAGTGGACGTGTGCTAAGATTTGCTTTAATTGAATTGTTAGCATTTTTCCCTTTCTGAAATGATTTTTCCATGATCTACTTATAATTTTTCCAACTGATTGAAAACAAAATGATCATTTAATATTTTTTTGTATGATGTCCACAATATTTTTTCAAGTAAAGTACTGATTATTTGAGGTTTAACAAACAGTTAAATTATATTACATACTTAGATTATAATGTGAAAAGATAACTTATGTTTATAGGTAATCTAAATTTTTCGTAATCTATGGGATTAGATTGAGCAAATAACTCGTATCAATTATAGACTTGATAAAGTCCCATATGTGTTTCATGCAAGATGGTTCTACACCTATCTTTAGTGAAGTAGGGTGGTAGCGTTCCATGTGTCAACCATGCATGTGATTGTGAATATCATGCTTGTTGAGACGTCACTAACAAGCGAGTTTATCTTAGACATGGTTGGTGAGGCATTTATAACAATTCTCACCCCAAGTCAAGAGAAATGTTATAAATTGGCCGTTCCCGAGATGAGGTAATAGTTATAAAGTGACCTTTCCCTATACAAAGTAGTGTAGTTTCATATTTATACTTTTTAAGAGGGATAGGAGTCTTGACAACTTGTAATTGAGCAATACGTGTGATAGGGAGGAGTTGCATGCTACATACGCGTTTTATAACCGCAATGACCTTAATTTTGACGGAGAAGATTATCGTTTGAGTTTTTACCAATTAATGAGAATGTTACGTGTTTGTTTTGTTAGGATAGACAAATTGGAGGATCAAAATTGTTGAGACGCGTATGTACATTTAATTGGCTTTGAAGAATTACGCTATCTTGGAATTGTGCTCAGCAAGCTTGGGCCTTGTATAGACAAGGCTCTTTAAAACTTGGTTAAGTGTTTATAGCTGCCATAGAGAATTTTTGAGGAAAAAGTCTTCAGAAGTTTTGTGTCGTCTGAGTTTTTTTCTTGTTAGAATATCTACGTTTCGTTCTTGAGATTAAAAAGTGTTTTTAAAAGTATGGTTTATTAATTTTTAGTGTTCGCCATTGTTGCAAAAGAAAATTGTGGTTTAAGGTTAAAATATTGTTTTAGACATGAAGTCGAAAGTTAAAATTAGTTAGATTATACGATATTTAAATAATTTAATATAATGGTATATGAAGTTTAAATTTTAAATACCTTTTAAATAATTACCTTTTAAATAATTAATATATATTATTGTAAAATTAATTATACATAAAATCATTTAATAACTTAAATATAATAATAAATTATATTTTAATATTTAATATAGTGATACATAAAATATAAATTAATTTACTTTTATATATCTTTTAAATAATTAATATAAATAAGGGTATTTTAATATTTTTCGCTCTCAAACACAAAAGCCAAAAGCCAAAAGTACCTCAATATTAGCTTTTGTGTTTTGGTTAAAAAACACTTTTGCACCACAGTTTTGAGTGAAAAGCCATGGGGCCTAAGTCTTTACCTTCTTGCTTTGTGTTTTAGGCATTGTTAATAATAACTTGTCTTGGTAAATCGTGATAAAGTTGGTATTTGAATGAGTTTTTTTTCATAAGTTCCCTCTATGTTGTAGGGCACGGGTTCAATCCCATCAAGTGCAAATGTTGAGATTTCTTTGGTGGGCGATCAAGTGCACATGCAAAATCTACCTCTTCAAACACCCAACGAAGCTCTCTCACTATTGAATTTGTCGCCCCTTTAAAAACTCAGGCTCTTAATAGAGTCGAGTGACAAAATCTCCACTAGAGATAATACTAACCTATTGAGAGATGGTTTATCAACTTTCAACAAACGATATTTCAAAGACTTCTTTTAAATATATATAGTGATAAATGGGTAATTGAAGAAAAGACGAAGGATTGACGACCATAGTTTAAACTAATGGGCTTGTAAAAAAAACTTAGAAGCTTCAAAGATCCCAAGCTGAAAACACTTAAAACAAACCAAGTATATCTTTCTCAACACCCTACCTCAAATGTCATCATCAAATAGATACAATGTTTGAGGTTTGCATGAGTTATGGTAGGGGACCTCACTGTTTGTATTTTTTTTTTTTTGCCTTTTATACAATGACGGAATTTTATTATTACTGGATATTTCGTTCTCCAATTATTTTTTTAAAAATAATCTCACTATCTCGACAACAATATTGTCAATCGAAAATTTCTGTAGCCTCTAGGATTACTCATCTTTGCACTTATAATATTAGTCTCGACGGGTTCTTTTGTTCCTAATACTACAAGTAAAATGCTTTTTAGTGACGAAATATTTTGGTGGATTTTAATTTCGTCAGCAAAATTAATTATTTTATTAGAACCTGGACGGATATTATGTTGAAAATGACAATTCCCCAATTTATTTCATTTTTGTGTGATTAAGGAATGATTTTTAGAACCAAGCTGATGATTAAATTGATTAAATTATTAATTTGTCGATTTGACTGGTTTGTACAATTTAATTCAAATTAATCATTAAAAAATTTATAAAAATACAAATAAAAAAATAATTCAACCAATTTTTTAATAACTTAATTCTTATTGGTTTACAAATCAACTAATTTTTTTTATATACCATAGTTCTTTTTTTCCCTTTGAAAAAAACAAAGAAATAGATTTGCACTTTACATGGAAATAGATTTGCGTGTTGAAGGTGGAAAGAAACACACTACATGCATGTTTTTGTAGTTTACTTGGAAATATATTTGCATTTTACATAATTGGAAGGGCTAAGTGGAATTTTTCAGATTCAACCATGGGGGAAACAAGGGGAAAAAAAGAGAAGGAAAACATCTAAGTAGCCTATATGATGTTCATGTTTTTCAACTCTATCTCTCAATCTCATTCTTCCTCAACAATATCCTTTGGATAAACCTGCAAAATACAAATATAAAAGACGCTATACAAAATTCATTGGCAAGATAATCATACATAAAAAACTTATGTTATTCATATACGAGTATAGCTAGATTTTTCTAGGTTGATTCATGTACGTGAAAAATTCTTTAAAGTCATATTCCTATGTGTCATACATAAATGTCAATATAAGTAATTCAAGAAAAATGAAAACTTAAGAGTAATATAGTGAAAAATTATCATGCACGAAAAAGCTATGTTATTGGATACAGACATGCATCTCGCAAACGTAGGGTTAGATTATTTTTTCAGTATTTGAAAGATTTTCGAAAGTCATATCATTGTGCTAATATGTCACACATGAATTGCAGCAACTAGGAGTGACTGCAAAAGATTGCTCACTCTCTGTTCGTTAACTCAAACCGGCTAGTAGGCATCGATATGCTTTTCAGGATCAAATGTATTCTTCTTTATTTCTCCTTCATTTTCACCTTTCATAACAACCTTCTTCAAGTCTTCTAACTCTTTAATAACTGCAGTCTGTAATTGGAATAGTTAAGGTCAGATGCAGGCATTGTATAAGACTTATCGCTATGTATTTGGAGAATACGGCCCGGCAATTAGGAGTTGAAGCAAAACTACGAGTTGTGGACTAAAATGTCATTTGCAATGTTTCAAGATAAAGGATCACTTACTTCTGGACTCTTGTCCATTTCGATGAAGACCGCTTGCATCTTGCTGTATATTTCGGAGTCCATAGCTTTCTGCTTTGTGCTTTCTTTCGCACTCTCCACCATTTTTGTCGAATGACCTGCATTTCGTACACGAAAAATTAAGCATGTAACCAGTTCAATTATATCTGGTAGGAAACTCTGCTTTAGAATGTATGTACCCACCTGCCCTTTGAGAACTGCAAGGCTCTTAGTATGCATAGGAGACTCTAGTAGGACTCCATTTGAAGGAGGGAGGCCGATTAGCCCACAAAGTAAAGTCTGCAAGCATGTTCCCGGTGGTAAAACGTGAGTATACGATAAGATTGTTTATAATTCGGTTGGTGGTACCGTTCGAGCATGAGATTTACCATGAATCCAAGCAGCATGATGTCATAATGATATGCAGATGGATTCTTGAGATTGAATTCCTTTTCTTGTGCCATTTGCGAAGCAACACTATGGTCAAAAAAGTAAAGTCCCGTAATCATCACAGGTGGAATAAATGCAGCAAAGATGTACAATGGAGGGATCCTTCCCATATCCTGCAATTTGATTATTTATAACACTGTCAACCTTGAACCTTGAACCTTGTAGCCTTTTCTTGCAAGACATATACGATAAGCGAGTACGGTCACCTTAATTACGGTCCAATGTTGTGATGATGCAGGTTCCCATGGCAGAGGACTAAAAAGCCTTCTTGGAACCCCAGAAGGAACTTTGCTTGGTACACTAAATGACATTGCTGTCCACACTACAACCATTAAAGGTACCCATAATCTGCAATGAAGCTTCCAAACCACCCTGTACAACATTCAGCAGCCATTTATGAGAGCTTATTTTGTATACTAAATCCGAAAATAGTCAAATGCTATGAATTTGTTTGCTTGACAAACCTGTGCCATGCCACCATGACCTCCCCCTTCGACTTTTCAAGGCGGTATAGAGAAGGCCAAGTGAGAATATGATTCCCAACAATCCATTTGTGTAAAGCCATTGAAATTGATACTTCTCTGACTTCGTGTCTTGATGTTCAGGAACTTGGAATTCACTCACAACTCCCTGCAATCGAATCATCAGTAGGTGTTTAGAACTTCATATAGTAGATGATTTATTTTCTTTTGATCAGATTTTACCTTGATAGCCAATAGAACACCGATCAACATGCCTAAAAGCTGGCCTGCAATCCTTGTGAACCGGTTAATTACCGTGCAAGCATTGAATACTGTAAGCAGAAACAACAAGAGAGTAGTCCAAACACAAACCCTGCAAAACATTTATCAACTTAGAAGATCAAGTACTTCCCAAAAAACTTTGGCAAAACTAATAACAACGGGGACTCGTTTTACCATCCGAACCAAGCCAAGTATAGTTCCTCCCCCAAGTCATCTCTTCCTTTTGCAAAGTTATACAAATATCTATACATGATGACAGTTGGCTCTGCAACTCTGTTCGAAGGTGGCAACTTCAGCAGCAACATGCAAGCTGCCATGCAACCAAGCACAAGTACGCAAGTAACCAAGCAGTCCAGCAGAAGCAAGCTTTTGTCCATTATTTAATTTGTTAAATTAGTTCATGTGATAGTTGACTTTTGTTGTTTCATTGTAACTTTTGTATTAGCTAAGGTTTAGTTAATTACTTAGCTGATTTGGTAGCTTTTAGGTACTCATTATGCTCATTTAATAGTTTAGCTACTTGCACAAGCAAGCTTTATTTTCTTCCAATGCAAACTAGCTACTTAAGTTGATGTATTAATTTCTTTTTTAAGTAATGAGAGTTGTTAGCTTGTTCTCTCAATTGCTCATTCGTTTTGCTTCTGCTTTTGAGCTTTCAAACATCGAATTTCATTGTTTTTAATTATTGTTTAAGACTCAACAAATGGTATCAAGAGTCTGTTATCTTTGAGGGGCCTAGGTTATGCATTGTTTGTGAGTGACATGATTTTGAAAGAAAAGAAACATGAGCTATTTTGTTTTGGTTGTTGCAAAATGAGTTTCTCACCACCACCACCATCTATCTTTGCTGGTGAAAACTACAACACTTGGGCTGTGAAAATGAGGACATACCTGCAGGAACATGACTTGTGGAATGTCATTCTGAATGACACAAAGCCACCACCTTTGAGAGCTAATCTGACCATAGCTCAGATCAGGCAGCATAATGAAGACTGTGCCAAGAAGTATAAGGCCATGTCTTGTCTTCAAAGTGGAGTTTTAGATGTGATTTTCACCAGGATAATGGCCTGTGACATTCCAAAGCAAGCCTAGGACAAACTCAAAGAGGAGTTTCAAGGGTTAGACAAGACAAGGCAGCAGCAGCTAATCAACCTAAGAAGGGACTTCGAGAATCTGAGGATGAAGGAATCAGAAACTATCAAGCAGTATGCTGACAGGATCATGGCCACTGTCAACAACATAAGACTGCTTGGAGATGATTTTAGTGACCAAAGGGTAGTTGAGAAAGTCATAACAACCTTGCCAGAGAAGTATGAATCAAAAATCTCTTCTTTGGAGGATTCAAGGGACCTTTCATCCATTCCTTTGACAGAGCTGATAAATGCTCTCTATGCACAAGAGCAAAGAAGAACAAACAGAATGGAGGAGCACTCTGAGGGAGCCTTTCAGACAAGAAGCAGAGAAAACACAAATTTTAAAGGCAAAAAGCCTTGGATAGAAAAGAAAGATAAAGGCAAGAAGGATGCTGTCAAGAAAAAGTTTCCACCTTGTGCTCATTGCAAGAAGACTACTCACCTTAAGAAATGTTGATGGTACAGGCCAGATATTCAATGTAGAGGCTGCAAATAGCTTGGCCACATTGAGAAAGTGTGCAAGAATAAGCCAAAACCACTGCCACAACATCAGAATCAAGCTTAGGCTGCTGAGGATGTTGAAGCACAGGAGGAGTTTGTTTTCACAGCCTCCTGTTTTGCCATCTCGAGCAAGGTCAGCAAGAGGTGGCTGATTGATAGTGGATGCACTCACCACATGGCTTCAGACAAGAGCATGTTTAAGGAGCTAAACACCACATTTAAGTCAAACATCAGAATTGAAAATGGTGAGCTCCTCGAGGCTAAAGGTAAGGGCAAGGCAGTTATTGGCACCAAGTCAGGAAACAAAACTATTTCTGAGGTTCTTTATGTACCTGATATTGACCAAAACTTGTTGAGTGTTGGTCAGCTACTAGAAAAGGGCTACACTCTTTCTTTTGAAGGCAAAACTTGTGTGATTAAAGATGCTGTGGATCAAGTGTTAGCAACTGTAGCCATGAATGATCGAGCTTTCATTTTGGATGTGAATCAGCTAGAACCAAGTGCACATACAGCTCAGGCTGATGAATCAAGTTTGTGGCATAAGAGGTTGGGGCATGCGAATTACAAGTCACTTGGCTTGCTGCACAAAATGAATTTGATTGAAGACATGTTTAAGATCGAGCCAAAAGGGGATGTGTGTAATGTTTGTCAACTTGGCAAACAGACCAGGCTGCCCTTTCTTGTCAACAAAGTTTTGTTGGGTAAGCTTCTTGAAGCAAAAGTCAAATGTTGTTGATTTTTTCTGCAAATTCAAGTCATTGGCTGAGAACCAAGCCAGTTGTAAGCTAAAATGCCTAAGGTCAGACAATAGAACCAAGTATGTCTCCCAAAGGTTCCAAAAGATATGTGATGAAGCTGGGATCTAACACCAATTAACTACCATTTATACACCACAGCAAAATGGTATTTGTGAGAGGAAAAATAGGACGATCCTTGATATGGTTAGATGCCTTCTGTTTGAAGCCAAAATGCCTAGTAATTTTTGGGCTGAGGTTGTAAACACAGCTGTTTACTTGCTGGATAGGTTGCCAACTAATGCTGTTCAGGGCAAAACACCATTTGAAGCTTGGTTTGGATAGAAACCAACTGTCACACACCTAAAGGTATTTGGTTGTTTGTGCTATGCATTGGTGCCAGCTGAGAAGAGAACTAAACTGGAAAAAAGGTCCATGCCAAGGGTACTTGTTGGTTATAGTAGTGTAAAAAAGGGGTATAGGATATTTGATCCATCAATCAGGAAGATTGTGGTAAGCAGAGATGTAAAGTTCAATGAAGCAACCTACTGGAAATGGAATGAAACTGATTCAAGTCTGCTTGAAGAAGATAAGAATGATTTTGACCTGCAGCATGCTGAGATTGAATCTGTAGCGCTGAAGATGACTTTGATGATGCATCTGTTAGAGGCACTAGGACACTAGCAGACGTTTATGAAAGGTGTGCTATGACCATGGTTGAACCTTCTTGCTATGAAGAAGTAGCAAAAGAAAGCTATTGGCAAGAAGCAATGAGAGCTGAGATGAGAATGATTCAAAAAAATGAGACTTGGGAGCTGGTTGATAGACCAACAAATAGGAAGGTTATTGGTGTCAAATGGGTGTTCAGAACCAAGAACAATGTAGATGGGTCTCTGAACAAGCACAAGGCCAGGTTGGCTGTAAAAGGATGCAGCCAGCAGCAAGGGGTCAATTTCTTTGATACCTTTACACCTGTTGCAAGGTTAGACGCTATGAGGTTGTTATTTGTCTTGGCAGCTCAGAAACAGTGGAAAGTACATCAATTGGATGTCAAATCAGCATTTCTAAATGGATTTCTCAATGAAGAAATCTTCATTGAACAACCTGAAGGCTTTAAGATCCCTGGTGAGGAACATAGAGTCTGGCTCAAAACAGGCTCCAAGGGCCTGGTATGATAGGATGGATGGTTACTTGTCAAGGCTCGGGTTCACAAAGAGCATAAGTGAGCCTACTCTGTATGTTGAGAAGGCTAGAGAAGAGACCTTGCTAATTGTTTCCTTATATGTTGATGACTTGTTAGTCACTGGCAATGAAGGTGAGCTGATTGAAGACTTTAAGGAGCAAATGCTAGACGTTTTCGAGATGACTGATCTTGGTTTAATGACATACTTCCTTGGTATGGAAGTAAATCAGGAAGAGCAAGGCATTTTTATAAGTCAGTATGCATTTGCACTGAAAGTTCTAAACAAGTTCAGCATGTCAAAGTGCAAGCCTGTTAGCACCCCAGTGGAATTAGGGGAGAAACTGTCAACCTCTAGTGAACATGATAGAGTGGGTGAAAAGGGGTACAAGAGTTTGACTGGTTGTCTACTGTATTTGACAGCAACAAGGCCAGACATCTTATATGCAGTTAGCCTTCTCTCGAGGTTCATGCATTGCTGCAATGTTGCACATTTTAAGGCTGCTAAAAGGGTCTTAAGATATGTCAAAGGAACCTTAAATTTTGGTGTGAAGTTTAAAAAGGCAGAGGAGTTAAAGCTCATTGGTTATTCAGACAGTGATTGGGCTGGTTCAGTTGACGATATGAAGAGCACTTCAGGCTACTTCTTTACTATAGGCTCAAGTGTTTTCAGCTGGAGTTTAAAGAAGCAACAGAAAGTAACTCAATCCACTCGCAGGTTTGAGTACATTGCATTGCACGTTACTACTCATCATTAATCGTGCTATTTGGCTTAGAAAGCTTCTAGATGATTTAAATGTTAATCAAGTAAAAGCAACTAAGATCGAAGTTGATAATTAATCAGCAGTTGCAATTGCCAAGAACTCTGTGTTTCATGGCAAAACCAAGCACTTTAAGATTAGATATCATTTTGTGAGAGAGGCTGAATTGACAAAGGAAATCAGCTTGGTCTATTGTAGTTCGAGGGATCAATTTGCTGACATCTTGACCAAGCCATTGGTTGTTACAAGATTTGTGAGTTTGAGAAGAGAGATTGGAGTTTGCTGCCTCATTGCCAAGGAGGAGTGTTTGAAGGTGGCAACTTCAGCAGCAACATGCAAGCTGCCATACAACCAAGCACAAGCACGCAAGTAACCAAGCAGTCCAGCAGAAGCAAGCTTTTGTCCATTATGTAATTTGTTAAATTAGTTCATGTGATAGTTGACTTTTTTTGTTTCATTATAACTTTTGTATTAGCTAAGGTTTAGTTAATTACTTAGCTGATTTGGTAGCTTTTAGGTTCTCATTATGCTGATTTAACAGTTTAGTTACTTGCACAAGTAAGCTTTATTTTCTTCTAATGTAAACTAGCTACTTAAGTTGATGTATTAAATTTTTTTTGAAGTAATGAGAGTTGTTAGCTTGTTCTCTCAGTTGCTCATTCGTTATGCTTCTATTTTTGAGCTTTCAAACATCAAATTTCATTGTTTTTAATTGTTGTTTAAGACTCAACAAACTCCAAGAATCAAAAGTGGTTGGCCACCGAATATCGAGTGTAGAATACCGCAAAGGGCAGTCGATGCTGTTGGTGTTTTGGCAAGGCTGAGCAAGCTAAGTAGAAAGCTTGTGTAACAAGCCTCGTTGCTTGGTGAAGAAACAAAAGCAGTAATTTGCTAAGAAAACAAGAACAAAAATGAGGAACAAGAAAGATTGAGCAAAAATTGAATGAAATTTGATTATTTTTCATTAACAACAACTTTGGCATACTGCCAATACATATATCAGTCTTTAACAAAACAAATCAAAGTAAGTTTTCACCTAATACTTACCTAATACCACTAATTACATGGAAACTTGGTAAAATGACTTGTACACATAAACAAAGCTGACTTCTCAGCTCAATCACCACCTAATTACATCAAATTCTATACCAACTAAGTTCAAATCAAACTAAGTTACAAAATATGAACTTGGAGTAACAAAACAAGTTGAATTTGGACAACATTAGTATGCTTTAGCTGCTGCAAGCTTGGCTCCATCTGTACGTAGTGCTCATTGCTGCATGGGTTGCATGGAAGGCCATCTTCTAACAGATGCCAACGTTTCAACCGTGCTTAGGCACCAATCTAAACCCAAATCCATGTTAAACATAACCTTTTAACTTTACCATTGAATACTGTTTCATGAATAGAACAGTGACAAACCTGTATCTCGGCTCAGCTGCTCGCCGAAGGCGATAACGAGGAGAGTAGAAGTGAAGAAGATGTTTGAGCATAAGGAACTTGTCGAGGGTACTTGGCCATGGGCATATCAGGCTCTTTATTTTTCATGTGGTTGCACATGGAGGATCTTTGTAAAGAATTGGGATGAGGTGTGCTTCATTGTTATATCGATGTTTATGATATATGAAAACCGTAAGCGACCAAATTGGTTTTTTCTTAAAATCATGTTAACAATTCTTTTTAAAAAAAATCATATAAAAACAGTAATTAATTCCAACTTCCACTTATGTATTGGATTCCTAATTAGAGTATAATTAAAACACATCTATCTATAAATGTATTATTTCTTTACTTTCAAAATCATATCATAACAAAAAAAAAAAAAAATTCAAAATACTACCATGGCTTTATGTTACAACGTCGATATTAGGAAAGAAAACGAGCCCGAATTAGAAGAATTCGATGATAATGTTTTCAACTTTGATATGGAGTTTTGTTATGTTCCAAATCTCAATGCTGAAATCACTATAGATAACTTTCAACAAAGCTTGGTTTTTTATCGAGATATGTTTTTGTCTGAACAAAACCACCGAGACATCATTAACTGCATAGTTCCTCATTCGGTAGTTTTTCCAGAATTCATTGAGTTCGCTGTCTTTCCTTCCATTTTACGGTTTGCGAGGGATGCAAATAGCAACCTAATGAACCTTGGACTTAAAGTAATAAATATAGAGGTGGTTGTGGACATAGTTGTTGATGTGAACATCATCGAGGATGATGATATTGATTATGATGATGAGTTGATTGATGAATTATTGATGAACGCTGTGCTCAACTTAACGCCAACAACTAGGTCATCGATTGAAGGTCTGGAAAGGGTTAAACGGGATCCAATGACGAAAAGGGAGGATGAATGTGGCATTTGCTTAGAGGAGTTTGTGGAAGGTAAAGAGGTTGCTTCGATGCCTTGCGGCCATGGTTACAATGATGGTTGCATTGTTAAGTGGTTGGAAACTAATCATATTTTCCTATTGTGCCGATACGAGATGCCCATTTGAATTTACTTTTAATCCTATAATTATTTCGTGTCTCCTATTTTAACATACTTTTGATTTTTGTATTTTCACAAAGTAAATTATATATAAAAAAAGTTTGATCAACATTACTCTCAACTGTAACTATAACGCTTTTGTCGCATATCTAATTCTTTTTCGTTATTGAAAATTTAATTTTTAATGGTACTTTTTAACTTTTACATCGTCATAAGAGCCTCAAAATTAAGCCAAGAAAATTGAATTGCATGTTGAACAATCTGCGATCTTAATTTATTGGCAGCAACTATCTTTGAAAAGTCAAAGATAGTGGCTGTAGTTGGCATCAAATATAGTGGTGTAGTTGGTAATAGCCACCGAAAATTAATGGGTGACAATTGGTATGGGGTAATTGCAATTTTGGTCCCTATTTGTATAGGTACCTTGCAACTTGATCCCTGAACCTCAACTATAAATAGGCCTAACCATCTCTCATTTTCTTCATCCCACAATTTGCCATTCTCTACTTAAGGCATTGTTCTCTCTCCCTATTTGTAAATTTTCACTTGTATTTTTGGAGTGAAATATATTTGGTAGTGCCCGAGGACGTAGGCAAAATTTGCCGAACCTTGTTAAAATTCTGGTGTTCATTATTATTTATTTTTCATATCTTGTGAGTGTGATCGTAGTTATTTATTATGCTATTAAATTACGATTGTGGGATATTCTGGCTAGGAAAGATCTGGTATTTAAGTGATCCTTGTGATCCACCTCTCTTTCTTGGGAATTGAACTCAGTGTGATTTTTCAGTACAATAATTTTACTCTTTTACACGCTTCCGCACAACAATTGGTATCAGAGCTAGATTCGTACTTGGGGAGTACGATCGTTTGTGGCACTATTCACGTATATGGTAATCGCTCACGTATCTGATGGTTGGGATTGAGGAGAAAAATGGCACAGACATCGTCATCAGCAAGGACTACGGTGACCAATGCAAAATTTGAAGTAGAGAAATTTGATGGTACCAATAATTTTGGTATGTGGCAATGTGAGATCCTGGATGTCTTATGTCAGCAAGAGCTGGATATAGCTCTTGAAATAAAACCTGACAATATGGATGACAAGGAGTGGGCCAAGATTAATAGACAAGCGTGTGGTACAATCCGTCTATGTTTGGCCAAAGAGCAGAAGTACTCTGTCATGAGGGAGACATCAGCGAGGAAATTGTGAGATACATTGGAAGAAAAGTTTCTAACGAAAAGCCTTGAAAATAGGCTTTATATGAAAAAGAAACTTTTTTGATTCACGTATGCACCCGGTATGTCGATGAATGACCATGTGGACTCATTCAATAAAATTTTAGCAGACTTGCTAAATTTGGATGGGAAATTCAGAGACGAAGACAAGGCATTATTGTTGTTGAATTCCCTTCCTGATGAATATGATCATCTTACCACCATATTGCTTCATGGGAAGGATACAATCACATTTGATGCAGTCTGCAGTGCGTTGTATAGATCTGAGACTCGAAAGAAAGATAAAAGAGATCACAGAGATACAACTGCAGAAGTCTTAACAGTGAGAGGTTGTTTAAGCAGCAGCAAACCTGGTAGAAGGGGAAAGTCCAAAGGGAGACCCGCCAAAGATGAGTGTGTCTTTTGTCGTGAGAAAAGGCATTGGAAAAAGAATTGTCCTAAGTTACAAAAGGGCAAGGCTATTTCTAATGCATGTGTAGCAGAACATGATGAGGAGTCAGACTTTAGCTTGGTTGGCATGGCAATGGCGTGTCATACTTATGAGTGGATTTTAGATTCAGGATGTACTTACCATATGTGTCCTAATAAGGACTGGTTTTCTAGTCTTACAAAACTAGAAGGTAGAGTTGTTCTTATGGGCAATGACAGTACTTGTAAGACAATGGGAGTAGGTACAATCCAATTGAAGAATCACGACGGCTCAATCCAAGTCTTGACTGATGTTCGCTACGTACCCAGCTTGAAGAAAAATCTCATCTCATTAGGGGCCTTAGATTCTAATGTGCTCAAAATCACTTTGAGAGATGGATTACTAAAGGTAGCAAATTTGGAATTTGACGGTGATGAAAGGCACAAAAAGAAATAACTTGTACTTTTAAATGGAAGTACAGCTTATTGGATCAACATCAACGATTCTGCGAAAGATGTAGATTCGAGGCTACCAAAGTTATGGCATATGCGATTAGGACATGCTTTGTGAAAAAGCTTTGCAGACTTTGGCGAAGCAAGGCTTGTTGAAAGGTGCAAATTCTTGCAAATTGGAATTCAGTGAACATTGTGTTCGGGCAAGCGAGCGAGGTAAAGTTTGGTTCAACAATTTACAATACGAAAGGAATTCGGACTACGTTCACGCAAGATGTGTGGGGACCTACCAAAGTGGCTTATTTGGGAGGTATGCACTATTTTGTTATTTTTTGTTGATGATTATTCAAGAAAAGTATGGGTGTATCTAATGAAAAGAAAAAGTGAAGTATTGGATGCATTTACGAAATGGAAGAAGACGGTGGAAACTCGGGACCGGTCGAAAGGTCAAACGACTTCGATCGGATAATGGTACTTGAGTACAAAAACGATCCATTTCTTCAAGTATGTCAAGATGAGGGCATCGTCGACACTTCACTTCATCGTCGGGACACCACCACAGAGAATGGGGTGGCGTAACGCATGAATCGAACTATACTTTGAGAAAGTTTGATGTATGTTGTCCAATCTTTGGATTAGGTAAGGAATTTTGGGCTGAGGCTGTTACATATGCGTGCCATCTAATTAATCGTTTGCCATCAGCTGCAATAAATGGCAAAACTTCTATGGAGATGTGGACTGGTAAATCTACTACTGACTATGATTCTTTACATGTTTTTGGTTCCACTGCATATTATCATGTAAAAGAATCAAAGTTAGACCCAAGAGCAAAGAAAGCATTATTCTTGGGTATAACTAGTAGAGTAAAAGGATACCGTCTCTGGTGTCTTGATACAAGGAAGATTGTCTTTAGCAGAGATGTGACTTTTGATGAATCAACCATGTTAAAGGATTCACAAAAGGATGACAAAACCAGTAGTACTTTGCAGCATGTGGAGCTTGAAAAGGTTAATAATGATCCAGCTGATATTAGAACAACAAATGATGAAGAAGTTCCGACCCAAGAACTTTTACAGCAACAAGATTCAATTGCATATAGGAGGCCAAGAAGAGAGATTCGTAAGCCTGCTCGCTTTGATGATATAGTGGCCTATGCACTTCCAATTGCAGATGATGATGCTCCTTCTACTTACACAGAAGCAATAAGTAACCCTGATGGTGTAAAGTGGAAGCAAGCCATGAATGAAGAAATGCAGTCTCTTCATCAAAACAGGACTTGGGAGTTGATGACACTTCCCAAGGGAAAGAAGGCAATTTGATGCAAATGAGTATATGCAAGGAAGGAAGGATTTCCTGGTAAAAATGAAATTCGGTACAAGGCTAGATTGGTAGCAAAGGGTTATGCTCAGAAAGAAGGAATAGACTACAATGAAGTGTTTTCTCCAGTTGTGAAGCATTCGTCTATTCGGATTTTGCTAGTCTTGGTTGTGCAATATGATCTTGAACTAGTTCAGCTTGATGTGAAGACTGCATTTTTAGACGATGATTTGGAAGAGAAAATCTATATGACTCAGCCAGCTAGATTCAAGGCTGCTGGTAAAGAAAACTGGGTTTGCAAACTGACAAAGTCGCTTTATGGATTGAAGCAATCCTCGAGGCAGTGGTACAAGCGATTTGATCAGTTCATGAAAAGGCAAAGGTACACAAGAAGTAAATTTGACCATTGCGTGTATTTCCAGAAGCTACAAGAAGGAACTTTCATATACTTGCTCTTATATGTTGATGATATGCTAATAGCATCTAAGAGCAAAGTTGAGATTGAGAGATTGAAGACTCAACTCAATCTTGAGTTTGAGATGAAAGATCTTGGTGAAGCTAAGAATATTCTTGGCATGGAAATATGTAAAGATAGAGCCCATGGCAGAGTTAGCTTATCTCAGAAGCAGTATTTGAAGAAGGTACTACAGCAGTTTGGCATGAACGAGTAGACAAAACCTGTAAGTACCCCGTTGGCTTCTCATTTCAAGCTTTCTGCACAACTATCTCCTTCGACGAATACGGAACGAGAATACATGTTGCAAGTTCCGTACTCCAATGCAGTGGGTAGCTTGATGTATGCAATTAGTATAGTGAGCAGGTATATGCATAATCCTGGAAAAGGACATTGGCAAGCTGTGAAATGGATTCTACGGTATATTCAAAAGACCGTGGATTTTGGATTACCGTTCGAGCGGGATAATTCTCTTGAAGCGTGGTGTTATTAGGTACGTTGATTCTCGACTATGCTGGTGATTTGGACAAACGAAGATCGCCATCGTTTACGTGTTTACACTTGGCTGGAGGACCAATCGGTTGGAAGTCTACTCTACGATCTCTGATTGCGTTGTCAACCCACGTAAGTGTATATACACTACAGTAATGAGAGGTCAGAAGGAAGCTATTTGGTTACAAGGTATGGTTAAAACCTTGGGATTGGTTCAGGAGCATGTTAACGTGTATTGTGATAGTCAAAGTGCTATTCATTTAGCAAAGAATCAAGTCTATCATGCACGTACAAAGCATATCAACGTACGATTCCATTTTGTGCGGGAAATTATTGATGAGGGGAAAATTTGTCTTCAAAAAATCAAGACTGCAGATAATCCCGCAGATATGATGACCAAGGTAGTAACAGCAACCAAGTTCGAACATTGTTTGAACTTGATTAATATCCTGCAAGTTTAACAGTTGAAGAAGGCACTATCAAATATTGTTGGCAAGGGCAGAAAGAATTGTGTGAAGATAAGATTATTCTAATCAAATCTTCAAGGTGGAGATTATTGGCAGCAACTATCTTTGAAAAGTTAAAGATAGTGGCTGTAGTTGGCATCAAAGATAGTGGTGTAGTTGGTAATAGGCACCGAAAATTAATGGGTGACAATTGGCATGGGGTAATTGCAACTTTGGTCCTTATTTGTATAGGTACCTTGCAACTTGATCCCTGAACCTCAACTATAAATAGGCCTAACCATCTCATTTTCTTCATCCCACAATTTGCCATTCTCTACTTAAGGCATTGTTCTCTCTCCCTATTTGTAAATTTTCACTTGTATTTTTGGAGTGAAATATATTTGGTAGTGCCCGAGGACGTAGGCAAAATTTGCCAAACCTCGTTAAAATTCTGGTGTTCATTATTATTTATTTTTCATATCTTGTGAGTGTGATCGTAGTTATTTATTGTGCTATTAAATTACGATTAAGGGATATTCTGGCTAGGAAAGATCTGGTACATAAGTGATCCTTGTGATCCACCTCTCTTTCCTGGGAATTGAACTCAGTGTGATTTTTCAGTACAATAAGTTTACTCTTTTACACACTTCCGCACAACATAATTTTTCTTGAGAAAGCTGGATTTCGCATTCTTGGCTAATGGAGCCATTCTCCCACAGATTCAATATATTTTGCTGAGTGCAAGGTGGCAGTTGAACATCACAACTGTCTCCCAAAATTGTTCCCTCCGACTTTGGGATGGTTCAATATCTTTGTGGATCCCCTATAATATCATTTGGTTTCAAAGGAACCAACTTTGCTTGTTTTAGAGTGAGCATTAGGGTTAAAGAGAGTTCTACTTGATATGAAGAGACCCTTGGATCATCGATTTTCCCTTACCCGTAATCTCGGTCAAATTTGTGATGTGTGGTTTTGTTGTTGAGCAGTTGGGTTCCTCTATGGCTCCCCATCGACCCTAAGCCAAGGACCTTGTGTTATCTCAATCGTTTTAACCTCTATAGCGCTTTTCTCAGCAACTCTGCTTCTCTGGGTGATCTCTGCTTTCTTCCAAATCCTCTTCAACAAGCGGAGGGACCTCCTTTATATCTTTGCTGGGGGTTGCTTTTCCCAATTTACCAATTGGGCCATTAGGTTTTCCGTCTCTATAGACATTCTCTTTGTTAACACCTCTGTTTCTCTCCTTCACTCTGCCATTACTTCCATTTCAGGTTCCCCCTACCTTTCTGATTTCATATTTCTGACTTGGGTTTTTGTATCTTTTTTCATTAATTGAGTCTGTTGTTCTATTTAGCTTTATTGTCTGCTTAGGTTTCGTCAATCATAGCAGAGATTTGGGGTTTATCTTTTTTAGCTTTTATCTTAGACATGGTTGGTGAGGCATGTATAACAATTCTCACCCCAAGTCGAGGGAAAAGTTATAAATTAACATTTCCCAAGATGATGTTATAGTTATAAAGTGACATTTCCCAAGGCGAAGTAATGGAATTTTAGATTTATACTTTTTAAGAAGGGTAGGAGTCTTGGCAACTTATAATTAAGCAATACATGTGATAGGGAGGAGTTGCATGCTACATATGCGTTTTATAACCGCAACAACCTTGATTTTGGCGGATAAGATTGTCATTTAAATTTTTACCGATTAATGAGAAGGTTATGTGTTTGTTTTGTTAGGATAGACAAATTGGAGGATCAAAATTGTTGAGACACGTAGACACATTTAATTGGCTTTGAAGAATTATGCCATCTTGGAATTGTGCTCAGCATGCTTGGGCCTTGTATAGATAAGGCTCTCTAAAACTTTGTTAAGTGTTTATCTTGCCACATTAAGAATTTGAGAATTTTTGAGGAAAAAGTCTTCAGAAATTTTGTGTCGTCTGAGTTTTTTCCTAGTTAGAATACAATTATTGCTGTCAAAAAGAATTTTTTATAAGTGTGGTAGAAAAGTACTGTAAAAAAGTGTAGTCTATTAATTTTCAGTGTTCTCCATTGTTATAAAAGAAAATTTTGGTTGAAGGTTAAAATGTTATTTTAGACATGAAGTGGAAAATTAAAATTAGTTAAATTATACGATGTTTAAATAATTTAATATAATGGTACATAAAGTTTAAATTTTAATACCTTTTAAGTAATTAATATATATTATTGTAAAATTAATGATACATAAAATCATTTAATAACTTAAATATAATAATAAATAATATTTTAATATAGTGATACATAAAATATAAATTAAATTTCTTTTATATACCTTTTAAATAATTAATATAAATAAGGATATTTCGATACACAAAAGTCAAAAGCTAAAAGTACCTAAATATCAACTTTTGTGTTTCGGTGAAAAAATACTTTTGTACACGATTTTGACGTCAAAAGTCATGGGGCTCAAGTCTTTACATTCTTGCTTTGTGTTTTAGGCATTGTTAGTAATAGTTTGTCTTGGTAAATTGTGATAAGGTCAGTATTTAAGTGAGTTTTTTTTCATGAATTGCAGCAACTAGGAGTGACTGCAAAAGATTGCTCACTCTCTGTTCGTTAACTCAAACTGGCAAGTAGGCATCAATATGCTTGTCAGGATCAAATGTATCCTTCTTTATTTCTCCTTCATTTTCACCTTTCATAACAACCTTCTTCAAGTCTTCTAACTCTTTAATAACTGCGCAATCAGTAATTGGAATAGTTAAGGTCGAGATCACGAGCATTGTATAAGACTTATCGCTATGTATTCGGAGAATACGGCCCGGCAATTCGGAGTTGAAGCAAAACTACGAGTTGTGGACTAAAATGTCATTTGCAATGTTTCAAGATAAAGGATCACTTACTTCTGGACTCTTGTCCATTTCGATGAAGACCGCTTGTATCTTGCTGTATATTTTGGAGTCAATAGCTTTCTGCTTTGTGCTTTCTTTCGCACTCTCCACCATTTTTGTCGAATGATCTGCATTTCGTACACGAAAAATTAAGCATGTAACCAGTTCAATTATATCTGGTAGGAAACTTTGCTTTAGAATGTATGTATCCACCTGCCCTTTGAGAACTGCAAGGCTCTTAGTATGCATAGGAGACTCTGGTAGGACTCCATTCGAAGGAGGGAGGCCGATTAGCCCACAAAGTAGAGTCTGCAAGCATGTTCCCGGTGGTAAAACGTGAGTAAACGATAAGATTGTTTATAATTCGGTTGGTGGTACTGTTCGAGCATGAGATTTACCATGAATCCAAGCAGCATGATGTCATAATGATATGCAGATGGATTCTTGAGATTGAATTCCTTTTCTTGTGCCATTTGCGAAGCAACACTGTCAAAAAAAAAGTAAAGTCCCGCAATCATCACGAGTGGAATAAATGCAAAGAAAGATGTACAATGGAGGATCCTTCCCATATCCTCGCAATTTGATTATTTATAACATCATCAACCTTGAACCTTGAACCTTGTAGCCTTTTCTTGCAAGACATATACGATAAGCGAGTACGGTCACCTTAATTACGGTCCAATGTTGTGATGATGCAGGTTCCCATGGCAGAGGACTAAAAAGCCTTCTTGGAACCCCTGAAGGAACTTTGCTTGGTACACTAAATGACATTGTCATCCACACTACAACCATTAAAGGTACCCCATAATCTGAATGAAGCTTCTAAACCACCCCTGCACAACATTCAAAGCAGACCATTTATGAGAGCTTATTTTGTATACTAAATCCAAAATAGTCAAATGCTATGAATTTGTTTGCTTGACAAACCTGTGCCATACCACCATGACCTCCCCCTTCGACTTTTCCAGGCGGTATAGAGAAGGCCAAGCGAGAATATGATTCCCAACAATCCATTTGTGTAAAGCCATTGAAATTGTTACTTCTCGACTTCGCGTCTTGATGTTCGGAACTTGGAATTCACTCACAACTCCCTGCAATCGAATCATCGGTGGTGTTTAGAACTTCATATAGTAGATGATTTATTTTCTTTTGATCGATTTTACCTTGATAGCCTCTTGAATAAACAGAACACCGATCAACATGCCTAAAGCTCGCTTTGCAATCCTTGTGAACCTAGGTTAATTACCGTGCAAGCATTGAATACTCGCAAGCGAAACAACAAGAGAGCGGTCCAAACACAAACCACGCAAAACATTTATCAACTTAGAAGATCAAGTACTTCCCAAAAACTTTGACAAAACCGATAACAACAACGGACTCATTTTACCATCCGACCAAGCCAAGTATAGTTCCCGCCTAAGTTATCTCTTCCTTTTGCAAAGTTATACAAATATGTATACATGATAACAGATTGGCTCTGCAACTCCAAGAATCAAAAGTGGTTGGCCACCGAATATCGAGTGTAGAATACCGCAGCGGGCGATCGATGCCAACGTTTCAACCGTGCTTAGGCCCCATCTAAACCCAAATCCATGTTAAACATAACCTTTTAACTTCACCATTGAATACTTTGTTTCATGAATGGAACAAAGACAAACTGTATCTCGGCTTTCAAATTGCTTTCGCCAAAGCGATAACGGGAGAGCGTAAGCAAAGAAGATGTTTGAGCATAAGGAACTTGTCGAGGGTACTTGGCCATGGGCATATCAGGCTCTTTATTTTTCGTGTGGTTGCACATGGAGGATCTTTGTAAAGAATTGGGATGAGGCGTGCTTCATTCTTATATCGATGTTTATGATATATGAAAACTGTAAGCGACCAAAATTGGTTTTTTCTCAAAATCATGTTTTGATTCGGAGAAATTTTAGGTTTTATTAATGGGTTAGCAAGCCTTTTTCTCAAAATCATGTTAACAATTCTTTTTTTAAAAAATCATATAAAAACATTAATTAATTCCAACTTCCACTTCTCTATTGGATTCCTAATTAGAGTATAATTAAAACACATTTATCTATAAATGTATTATTTCTTCACTTTCAAAATCATATCATAACATAGAAAAAAAACATTCAAAATACTACCATGGCTTTATGTTACAACGTGAATATTAGGCAAGAAAACGAGCTTGACTTAGAACAGTTCGATGATAATGTTTTCAACTTCGATATAGAGTTTCGTTACGTTCCATATCTCAACGCCGAAATCACTGTAGATAACTTTGAGCAAAGCCTGGTTTTTGATCGAGATATGTTTTTGTCTGAACAAAATCACCGAGACATCATTAACTGCATAGTTCCTCATTCGGTAGTTTTTCCAGAATTCATTGAGTTCGCTGTCTTTCCTCCCCTCTTACGTTTTGCGAGGGATGCAAATAGCAACCCAATGAACCGTAGCCTTAAAGTAATAAATATAGAGGTAGTTGTGGACATAGTTGTTGATGTGAACATCATCGAGGATGATGCTATTGATTATGATGATGAGTTGATTGATGAATTATTGATGAATGCTGTGCTCAACTTCATGCCAGCAAGTAGGTCATCGATTGAAGGTTTGGAAAGGGTTAAATGGGATCCAATGACGAAGAGGGAGGATGAATGTGCCATTTGTTTGGAGGAATTTGTGGAAGGTGAAGAGGTTGCTTGGATGCCTTGTGGCCATGGTTACCATGATGGTTGTGTTGGGAAGAAACCGAACAACCGAACGGAAGCGAAGTAAAACCGGTGTTCTTTCTCTTCCTATAACTCTTGTCAAATATTATGGCAAGCACAATAGCACAAAAATATTTGTTCTCTAGCAACCTATCAACCACAAATCAACCAATGCAACCGCAACAAAAAAATGACAAATAGAGACACCGATATTTTTACGTGGAAAACCCCTCTAAATCAAGGGTAAAAACCACGGGACTTTAGAGTCCGATCAAAAGCTCCACTATAATCAAATGTTCAGCTACAAGATCACAATATCAAGCCTACAACAAGCATTCAACTCCAACAAGGCTAACAATATGTAATCTTTAGCAAAAGAGAGAAAAAGTTGGAGAACATCACCAAAATCGTAGCTGCTGTAAAACGGGTATTTCTGACGCTACAGGACTCGAATGAAAAATCCGATCGTACAAAGTCAAGAACACCTTGTCGTCTAGCTGCTGTCCAAAAATCAGCTCAATCGAACCACGGATGGACCTCCGATCGAAGAGTTGATCACAGCTGCTCCAAACTTGAGAAAATAATTTTTCTAGCTTTAAAACTTTCTGTTTCTCACCCGTTTCTCTCCCTACTAAAAAATTGATTTTTCAGCTCTCTCTCACGTTAAAATATGGCTGCACATAAGCCACATAAAGGACAAAAGAAAAACAAAAGAAAATGACAAAATAAAATGATGAAAAGCTAAAGAAAAAACAAAATAAAATTGCCATAAAACATGGCATGTTTTAAGGGTCTCCCACATAGTGGGACCCTTACCCAACAGGTTGCATCGTTAAGTGGTTGGAAACTAATCATATTTGTCCATTGTGTCGATACGAGATGCCCACTTAAATTCAATTTTAATCCTTTAATTATTTCAAGTCTTTTATTTTTAACATGTTTTTTATTTTTGTATTTTCACAATGTAAATTATATATAAAAAATGTTGATCAATATTACTCTCAACTGTAAGTATAACCCCTTTGTCACATATCTAATTCTGTTTCTATTATTGAAATTTAGGGAGGGGAAGGAGGATATAGTCTCAACCTTCGTATCTTATTTTTGTTTAGTAGTTTAGATTATAAAATCAACACTTATACACAGCTGTCCAACCCTAAAACTATTGCATACGTATTTTGGTTTATCTACTCTTTTCGTTTCTATTTTAAGCTTTTAAGGGTTTTTTTTTTTCTATATAAAGATAATGGTTTAATTTCAACCATGATCACTCTACTTTTTCCTAGATTATATATTAATGGTCAAATTTGAGTTTGAGTTCTCATACTATGCTCAAAATTTAATCTCTTTTAATTTTTTATATAATTTAATACCTCAATTTTTATAAAATACAAAGTCTCCTTTACATAACATGTATCTAATGTTGTTTTTTCAAATATTATAAGATAATAGTTAAATTTTAATTTTGATTTAATTAACAATGATCAAATTTCGATTTTGATTTTGAACGTAATGCGGTGATTAGACCATATAATGGACGTTAGGCAAGAAATCGCTATAAGAACATCAAGGTTAAGTCGAAAAAGTTGAAGAGCATATTGAAATGTCTCCAATCTTAATTTTTCTTGAGAAGACTCGATTTTATCAACTTTTGACTAATGGGGTCATTCTTTCACAAATTCAATATATTTTGCAAAGAGATAATTCCTTTAGTTGATAGAATCCTACTTAAAACCCCCTCATTTAGAAGCTCCAGTGAGCCAAACTTGATTTGAAAATCAAATTGTAGTAGCTTACTAACACATGTTCTAATTTGTAGGGGTGAGGCTTTAACGTCCCTATGCTCTAACGGGGCCGCGCATTCGACAAGTGGACAGGCGGAGTAAAGTTTGCGCGTCTACGAAAGCAATCTAATCTTCCTTCCTTTTTCAGCATTCAAAGCGGCAAACTCTCTCACTTTCCCCCTTCCATTCTTCTTTCACAAACAGCCACAGCAATGCCTCCAACACATCAAAGTTCCAGCACCACCAAAGTGTCCACTTTCTTCTCAGCAACTCTGCTTCTCTGGGTGATCTCTGTTTTCTTCCAAATCCTCTTCAACAAGCGGAGGGACCTCCTTTACATCTTTGCTGGGGGTTGCTTTTACCAATTTGCCAATTGGGTCATTAGGTTTTCCGTCTCTCGTGACCCTCTCTTTGTTAACACCTCTGTTTCTCTCCTTCACTCTGCCGTTACTTCCATTTCAGGTTCCCCTTCCCTTCACTTTTGCCTTTCTGATTTCATATTTCTGACTTGGGTTTTTGTATCTTTTTTCATCCTTGATTCTGTTGTCTATTTTGCTTTATTGTCTGCTTAGGTTTCCTTAATCATAGCAGAGATTTGGGGTTTATCTTTTTTGGCTTTTATTGTTTTTTTCTTGGGAATTTAGAAGGTCTGAAGTTAGCTATTTTGGATCCATTTTATTGAATTTGCTTTTAGGAAACATTATGTATACTATATTAGAAATTGGATATTTTGGACTTAAAGGCCTATATATATATTTTCAAAAACACTGCATTTGTGTTTTACATTTTAAGAGTTAATTTGGTGACTAACATGTAAATTCTAAATTTGAATAAATTAAAAGACACAATTTAAATTGCACAAATTTGAAATTTCAAATATATATATACACATAGGAATGTATTGCTAAGAACATCACTTCAAGCTTAGGTGGTGTTGGATAATCCGTATTGATAACAAACCAATTATATATATATGAATTGAAGATAATCTTCATAGGCTTGTTACTAGATGAAGAGTGGTGCGGCAAGTCGACGCGGAGTAAAGAGCGTCTTAACATCTTTGATGAGTAAGCTATACTTCTTAAGGATGAAAGCAAGAGATCCCATGTGAAGGATAACGTGCTTTAAGATATTGTATCAACATGGCCTCTGGCTATCCATATGCACCTTTCTTCTTCTCAATCATTATGTTTCCGAGTGGTTTTGTTCCTTGATCGGGTTTCTTAAATTCTGTTTTCTATCTACTTTCTCTGCAGTGGTTTTCATTCTGCTTAATCAATGGTCCTTAACCAGTTTCAAGAGGATGTTTGAGCATAAGGAACTTGTCGAGGGTACTTGGCCGTGGGCATACCAGGCTCTTTGCTTTTCGTGTGGTTACTTCGCGTATGATCAGCAAGATATGCTGCAGTACCGACTATATAGTGGCTTTATCCCTTCCATCTTAATCCACCATCTAGTACTCCTTATTTGCTTCACCCTTGCATTGTATCGACATATAACCATCAACTATCTTATTCTCACTCTCATTTGTGAGGTATGTTTCAATTCCTTTTTGGCCAAAAAGTTGAAAGAATTATACAGGTTGCAAATGAAACATAATTTTAGTAGGACGTGTTTATAGTTCAAGATAAATAATTACACTTTTTTAACTTATATGTAGCTTGTAGTGTTGTATGGTAGTCACTAAGATGGGAGTATGGGACAGGTCTCAAGGTGCATTGAATTATCGAATATGGAGGATGGACCTAATGAAGTGTAATTTCCTTAAGTTTAAAGCTCTAAGCTATACACATTTAAGTAATTGGATTAGGGAAACGGTTAAAATTCAACATGTGGCGGGTAGACCGATATTCATTGGTGAGGCATACATCTTGTTGTTGGATATGTCTTGTTAGGACAGCTTGAATTCGTCTCTTCATAAGCATCTGAGTAACATAGGTTGCACATGAGGGATCTTTTTTCGCCCTTTCTTTTTAAAGAATTGGGATGAGGTGTGCTTCATTGTTATATTGATGTTTATGATATATGAAAACTGTTAGCGACTTAATTGGTTTTTCTCAAAATCATGTTTAGATTCGGAGAAGTTTTAATTTTTATTAATGGCAATGCTAGCAAGGTTGTTGACGTTGTTGTGGAATGCTAAAAGGTTAACCTTTGTTCCGACGTTGCAGCTGCATTCCGTCTTTCTACATGTGAGGAAACTGAGGCGGATGGCCGGTGTTCGTGATGCTAAGAGCCGAGTCGTGAAGGTTGAATGGATTCTTAATTGGATCATGTTCGTTTTCACTAGACTCCTGTCACACATTCTGATTACCGGAAAGCTAATCAAAGATGCTTCCAAGTTTGAAAAGGATATCGAATGGCCACTTGCCATGCTCGGAATGGCAGGAATGAATTTGCTTAACGCTTTTCTCGGCATCGACCTCTTCAATGCTTTCAAGAAAGAGAAGAAACCACAGCAGAATAATCCGAAACGCCACGAATGACAGAAAGACTTTGTGGCATTGATTTCATACAGGAAGTTCTTTTTCAGTTCAAAATGTGGCATCATTGTAAATTTATGTACAAGAGAAAATATTACATATGTTGACTTTAACATACCCAAACCATGTTTAATGTAAATTACGATGGTAATGGATGTCTTTTACTTTTATGATAATGTCAATTACGATGGGATATCCAAATTATTATTTCTCACTTGAATATTTATTATATTTTCTTTTTTACCAACTAAATTTCCAGATTTAGCGTTTAAATATCGAAACCAACAATGATATTCAATTTGTATTAAGATTAATGCAAATAATAAATATTATTTTTATTGTTAAAAAAAAAAAAAAAAAAAAGAGAAATCATAACTTATTTATGAAATATAAGTTAAAGTCGAATCGTTTTTTATTATTCGTATTTAAATCAGTAAAAATAATTTAAAAGTTTAATATAAAAATATATTTTTTTAAAAATATCATTTTTTATTTACAAGAAAAACTACATTTTTTTAAAGATATTTATAGAAAAATACTTTGGAACTTTACCAAATAACACAAAAAATAAATAAAATAAAATTCTTTTTGTTAAAATAAATTGCAAATTCTAAATTGAAAAATTGAAAACCACAACGGTTCAAAAAATCTATAAAAAAAAAAAAAATCAATCTAACCAAGTCGAACACCCTTAATTATTTTGATAATTATGTTATACAGGATTTTGTAATGTGTAATGGTGGTAGTTTATACTAAAGGTGGTATAGAGAGCTAACAAAGATGGAGGGGATATTTATAGAAGGATGGATTGGAGTGAGTCTCTTCTATCATCTTTACTTTTTTTAGTAGGGTTTAATTTAAACTCAAGTTAGAGTATGATTTAAGTGTATTTTAATGTGGGGTTTAGTGAGTTTGAGGAGTTGAATATATTAATGTAAATTTTTTATGGTACCGGGCCAATGTCCTCTTTATGACATAAGGTATCTTTTTTGGTCTAATCAATTAATTTTACGTTAGAGAAATGGCATCTGATATGATAATAAATTTAGGAGAATTTTTATACTTTGAGCTAATTATATTTAAAATTTGGCAAAAAAATTAAAAAACTCTCTTAAAAAACTCCCTACTTGTGTTTTTTTTTTTTTTTTTTTTTGGTTATAAATCACGTCAACAAGGACAGCCATAAACTAATTTTCCATTTTCAACAAAGAGCCTTGTTTTTGCTGTTCTACAAACAGCTGCTGTTTTTGGAACTTCCTTTTTTGATTATTCTATAACTCTGCCCTGAAAAATAGGCGTTAACGTCATTTCTGATTCAGGTTGACACGTTTCTAAGCCGACGACCCAACAGTTAACCCCTCAATTAGAACTTAGAGCTTGGGTTCTTTTCATCTCCATCACCGTCACAGTCATTGTCTGAGCTTTTGATTCTGTGGGAAGGATAAAAACCAATGGAGAAATCGATGTTTATTGGAAATCTCCATCATTCTCTTTCTTCTGCTTCTCAAAGACACGTAACTTACAGGTTTGTTCTTTCTTTCTTTCTTTCCTTTTGTGGGCCTGAATTTTGATTGCTTCTTTTTGTTGAATTGGATGTTAAAAATTTTGGTTTTTGATTTCTGTGTTTTGTTTGTTATGTGATAACTCTTTCTGGGTTTGTTGGTTTTTTGCTGATTTATGGAGGAACTTGACTGTGTTAATTTGTGTAAAGTTTTATGTTTTTAGCTTTGTTTCCATTGATTGTAGAGTAAGTGACTGGTTTAGATTAACCAAGAGTTAATTATTAGCTATTAATTGGAGTTTGATAAGATTGGTTATTGGGACCACTTGCTGTGACAACGGTGATATATATACACACATTTATTATCTTCAAAGATCACATAAAAAGTACCTACCTTGTTTTACAATGCTTGTTAACCTGAGTAAAATTGGCTTAGTCACTATGATTTCTGTGCAAAACCAGTTGTTTAACTTTCACCACGGTCAATGCCTATGTTACTTGGGTGGGTGAGTTTCTAATACGAGTATTTGTCCGACAGGAGCAAGTCTAGTTTTCCTTTTACTAATTTTTTCTGTGTATTTGAATGATCATATCCACTCATGTTTGAATATGTGTCCGAGTCGGAGCAACATAGGTCGGTCAATGAGAATGTTGCAGCAGTAGCAGGATACTTGATCACTGTCAAAATTTATGGGTTGGGGAGGCTGGGATTCGGAATTAGCTAACTTTTGTGTGGTTTTCTTTTCTTGGGATAATATTCTGGTTGTTAATGGCCGATGATATTCACCATAAAAACTGTTTATCTTACAGGTTTATAAGGATGTTCAAGAACTGATTATCTATGTTGTTTTGCATTTTTGATAACTTCAAATTCTTCAGATAATCTAGTTTGCTTCATAGTCAGTACATATGTAGTTATGAAACGTTTATGGTAACTTTGAATTCTTCAGATTCTCTAGCATGCTTGATAGTTTATAGATATGTGGTAATGAAACATCTGAGGATTCGATTTTTCATCGGTTGCTGAGCTGTAATTTGAGTTCTCTACCTTTGGCATTTACTGAAAGTTCTTAATTTTCTTTATTTGGTCGGTTACTAAGGCAGGCGATAAACTCCAATGTGATTGTTGTTATTGTGTTTACTTTTAGTTGGTTGTCTTCCATTTGAGCATCTCAAAGTGGAAACCAAAGTTAGAGTTTGTTTCTTTCTTTATGGTTTTTCGATGCTCCAAGTATTACAAACTACGATACCTTACTCGGTGAACGTCCTGATGTTGTAGTATAAGCATCAGATTATACTTGGATTTTTTTTTTTCTTAACATTGTACACCTGAAGATAAAATGGTGGAAACCATTCTTTTTGCAGTTGTGGTTCTTGTGGGTATGAGCTAAACCTGAGTTCGTCTAGTCGAAACACCGCAACAATTGGCTCTAAATACGGAAAATCAATAAAGAGAGGGATTATATCATTCGTTAGTATAGATGAGAGCAGATTTACGCAAGTTGATGAGTTCCGATGGGGTCCTTACTTTTCGAAGCATTCGTGGGGTTTGTTCCGCCGTAGAACCAAACTTCTTTGCCGCAAGTGTGGCAACTATATTGGAAATGCTTATGATGATAGAACTTCCGATCACCCTCTTGTATTAGATGGATCGGATTCATTGTCCAGTAATGAAGCTTCTACTCGTAGAAAATTTGATGTTCGAATCCGAGCCCTACAACCTTCATTTGCCGAAGAACTCGGCACTCCACATTCTATGTGATTCTACTAGAATGCTGTCTTCATCATTCTTGTAATTGCATTATCTACGTGAAGCGTTTTCTTGTCGGTTGTTATCTTCTATAGTGTCCATTCTCCGTTTTCTTTGTCCCGAAGACTCGGGATCTTATAATGGTACGTGTTTGATATGAATATGGTAGCAAGGATAGATATGAGATTTAAGTATTTAAATCAAACATAAAATATAGTTTCTCAAGGTACAAACAAAATTTTTATAAATGTAAATTTTGACTTATGAGATTTAATATTTCTACCGGTTTTGGTACATATCGATACTGGTCTGTTTTGGACTGTCATTTTGAAATTATTGCTATTTAAAAAGAATATTTGATATATGTATATAAAAAAGTATTTATAAATATCAAATAGTAAAATTAAATAAATCTTAAATATAAAATACTCATAAAAAATAAAGTTTTGGTTGAAGTGATAAAGAAAAGATTTTAAAATGTTATAGGTATAAGTTTAAATTTCACGGTATGTAAATTTTAATATAAAAAAATCCATCAATTGTATAAAATATTTTTTAATATGATTTACAAATTATTTCATAAATTAAATAATAAATTATCTCATATTATGTATAAAACAATTCATAATTTAACAAATTCAAAAAAAAAATTAATTTTAGAATTAATTTTTTTAGTACGAGTTTATACACCATATTCTGGTAAAATCGATACCGTCTGGAATTTATACCGGAATAAATAATAAGAGGTATCATCTGCAAGTATTATTGTGAGTTGTAGTTTATTGAACTTTAAGCCGAAAGCACTATCCGATGACACAAATTGATATAGTGGAGTAGTGGACAAAGCTTTTGCGTCCCATATCTATACAACAAAGCATAACAACAAAAAAGGAACTCTTTATTCTTTCGTCCTCTTTGTTAGAGTCCTTATCCAGTCCCTCTTCTTCACCTTGGCTCCCTCTACCTTGCTGCCAATGTGGCACGATGAGTTGGAACAAGTGGCCTATCCGCTTTCGCCACCTAAGCAAACTGCGTGGTTTGACCTGTTCTACCACACTTTTATTGGCCTCCCTTTGATTCTGGGTCATGATGGGGTTCCAAGACTAGGTGCAGTGCTCAAGTGAGACCTTTGTAACTTCGCCTGTTTCCCATGAACCAACACCGTCCTCTTCAAACTTGATTGAGATAAAGGAGTCTGCCAAAGTAAATTTTGGAGCATGAAACCGGAATTTAGCCTAAATTTCATGCACTCACCTTTAAGAACCGACATGTAACAAGTTTGGAGTCTGAATTCCGACATCTATGTCGTGATGTCAAACTCGGGATTTAGCTTAATTGATTCATACAGGTCTAAATCCCTAAAAAACTAAAATTATATAGAAGGAAAGCAATCTTTACCTGAGTTTTATATGCTGAAAACATTATTTAGCAAAAAATGACATGAAAAAAAGCCCCGTAGTGGATTGAGAGTAGAAAAATTGTACGATCTTTCTTGTCTTTATGATTTTTGATACGAATGAAGTGCATGGTCCAACAACTAAATGGTAAATGTACCTGCTTGAACTATGTTGAAATAGGAAAAAGTACCTGCTTGAGGGGTTGAAGCAGCATCATCAGGATCATAAGAAGTTTGAGGTTTGGAATGCTTGAACTGAAGACGATTGAGAAGAGAGGTAAAAGCAAAGAAGTTGGGAGATTTGATGTGAGAAACAGGTTGAACAAATCTATGGGTGGCAGTGCTAGTGGTTGAAGCTAAGATAAGAAGCCTCTCATTTAAGCACAAAGGGCATACCCCAAGACCTTCTTTGGGATGGAAATAAGAGCAGGAACTGTCTTTCATTATCATTTGGGTCAAAGAGAGGGAATTTTAACTCTTTCAAGAGAGAAACTGATCAATAGCCTTTTATGATGCAAAAAACATAGTCGGTGTATGTGTGAAAAATGTACCGAGCATAATCTATTAATATATTAAATTTAGGTTAAATTACGTACTTGGTAACCCAACTTTTAAAACGGATTTTATTTTGGAAATTCTTACAATTTGGTCATCTAATTTTTAGAACGCTTTTATTTTAATCACTCAGGCATTATATCTCTAATGGCGGTTAACTGTGCACACCACATCATATTTAACACTTTCATTTTAATCACCCAAATTTTAGGTTGCTTTCATTTTGGTCACATAAAAAATATTTTTTAAAGTATTGATTGGGGTAAAAAAATTAAAGATTAAAGTGAAAAAGCGGTAAAAACTAAAAGAATACATAAAAATTGTTAATTTGTACTTGTTTTTTCCCATTGTCGAAAATTTTAATTTTTTTAATATCGAAAATTTAAGTTTCAAAACATCAAAATAAATTGAATAAATTGTAGAAAATTTTGTATCCATTAATAATGTCAAACAATTTGTTATTATAATATTAAAATTAATTCATTTAGCCAACAACCTCTTAACCTAATGGCAAGAACATTATATTGTAAGTATAAGATATTAGGTTGAATTCCAAGCCACAACCCATTCCCCTCCCCTAGTTATAAAAAATAATAATTTAATCTTCTTTTAAATTTTAAAATTTTATTTTATGTTTCCAAATTATCCTTATAACTCAAATAACTCATATTTAATAATTATTTATGAAATTTAAATTTTTTTAATTATATAATCTCGGATCTTCCATACTAATGTAAAAGTATAGGAAAAGATACTTGCAATTAATTAAATTAATTGCTTGTTCTACATTTGGGTAAAGATATGATAAAAGAAAATTATGAGTTCCGTTTGGAATAGAAGATAAAATTAATTAATTTTAAGAATTTTTCTTTCCTTTTAGCTTAGCATGGATGATTCAAAATCATATAATCAAAAGGAATTTGTGTTTCGCGGAAAACTATTAAAGACAGTATTTTTCATTGATAATTTTTTAAAATAATTTCAAAACATCAAAATAAATTAAATAAATTATTATTTTTAACCAAAATTAAATAAATTGTTACTATAATTTTTGAATCTTAATATTTAAAATTGTATATTTCAAAACCCAAATTTAGAATTTTCAGCAATGGGATAAACATGTACAATTTGACAATTTTTTTGTATTATTTTAGTTTGTACTATTTTTCACTCTAATCCTTGATTTGTTTTTACCCCAATCAATACTTTAAAAAGATATTTTATGGGTGACCAAAATGAAAGCGACCTAAAAGTTGAGTGACCAAAATGAAAGCGCAAATATGATGTGGCATTTACAGTTAAGCACCGTTATAAATTTAATGCTTGGGTGACTAAAATGAAAGCACCCTGAAAGTTGGGTGACCAAATTGCAAGGATTTTATTTTGAGTGACCAAAATAAAAACGTTCTAAAAATTGAGTGACCAACTAGGAAGTTTACCCTTAAATTTATATGCCAATAACCTCTTAGCCTAATGGTAAAAACATTATGTTGTAGTTATGAAAGCACGGAATTGATCCCAAACAACCCTATTCTCCATCATTAATTTTCAATATATATATTAAATTTATATAAATATTTTTAGGTTAAAATATGCTATAAATATTTGTAATTTTCAAAAATTAGAAATTTAGTCTCTATACTTTTATTTCATGGAATTTAGTCCCTCTACTTTCAAATTTTAAAATTCAGATTTCAAAATATGCTATGATATGCGTAGTCATGTAACAAAAAAATGACAATCTAATAGACTTGAATTTATCAAGAAACTTTAAAAGTGTTTGTAATTCTTAAATATTTACATCAACATTTTAATAAGAAAAAAGTATTTAGACTAAGTAATGATATTAAAAATGGTGGAGTACCAAATTATGTCAAAAACTAAAGTATAAAAATTAAATTTCAAATTTGAGTATAGTACAAGGACAAAATTTGAAAATTGACCATTGTTATATAATCTAAAAAAAAAGGTAAAAGGCTATGTATTTAGACACATTTACATCATCATTTTAATCAAAATCAAGTATTTAGACTAATAATGATATCACAAAAATTTATGTATCAAATTATGTCAAATATTACAACATAGAGATCAAATATCAAATTTGAGCATAAAATATAAGGATCAAAACTAAAATTTAACCATTATTATATCTCAAAAAAGAAGTAAAAGGTTATGTATTTGGATATGTATATGTCAACATTTTAGTTCGAATAAAGTATCTAAACTACCTCTGATATTATAAAAGTTAAAATACCAAATGTCAAAAATAAAATTTAAAATTTCAGCAACTAAAATTGGACCATTCTTTTTAAAATTAAAAAAAAAAGAAAAAAAAGAAGAAGAGAGAGAATGGCTTGTATGTATAGCATATAGATTTAACATAATATACATATATAGTATATGAAATTGGAGGTACACATTAAACACATGAAGGGAAACAATAAAAGTAAGAGTCACATGGGGAGAAGCAGGGGGTGTTTCAAGTTAGGGTCGGCTTTAAGCCAATTTCACATCATCATAATCCTCTCCGATCTCCTCTTTAATGTGCTTCTTTGTATCGTCTTTTTCCAACTCTCTATTTCATACTTTTTTTTGACCTAACATGACAACATGATATGAATGCAATATATATAATTTTATTAATTTAATATGAAAATAAATAATTATATTTATTTTTTAAATATATATAATTGAATTATAATTAAAATTTCATATCTACATTTGAACTATAACTAAAATTTTATGTAAATAATTGTACTAAATTATAATTAATTAAATTCATGTGTAATCTACCTAATATAGAAATTAGGGATTAATTGGGCACAATAGGTATTTTTATTTGCTTTCTAATTTCAACTCTATATTGAATATGGGTATTTTGCACTTCTATTAGTACTATTAATCATTTGAGTTTTGAGGATTTTTTTTTTTTTGAGATCAATAGCTGGATTTTTCAAAACCAAACATAGAGACCAAAAACTAAAAAGCAGATCAAAACAGGAAAAATAACCAAAACAGTAAAGAGAAACTAAAAACTTTGACCCATGCAAGAAATAACCCAGCACTCAAAGACGATAGGGTTGCTTATGGAAACCATTTCCAGCTGTCAACCATAATAACCCCTATCTCGGAACATTCAAAACAGATAGCTTTTTTGCAGCCTTTCATTTATTGCCTTTCATCATTTCACCGAAAAATCTCTTAAAACCCCTCAAACCTCCTGATGTTTTAGCTTTTTCGTTCCACAATCCCAAGCAGATAGCCCTTTGTTCTTCCATTTCCTCTTCAGCAGTAACTCTCTCTTATCACCTATAAGCTTTCCGTTTGTCAACGATCGTCTCTCACCGTCTTTTTCAGCAACACTCGGGACTCCCTGCTCCAAATAAGTATTACTTCCCTTTTTTAGGCCATCGGTAGCTATTCGGTGTGCCACTTCATTTGCTTCCCTGTTTTGAAAAAGGAAAATACAGTTTCTGAAAAGCAAAGCCATTTTCTTTGAATCTTCAATATACGCTGCAATTTTCGATTTGTCCATTTCCTTCTCTTTCAGCTTTTCGATCATCGTCCTAGCATCACCTTCTATTTCTACATCTCGAAGACCAAGATGAAGACCCAGATCGAGTGCTTGGTAACACGCCATCGCTTCAGCAGCAAACACATTTGGTATATTCTTATTGATAATTGATTTCGAACATATTACTTCTGCCTTTTCATTTCTCACCACTAATCCCGAGCATGACTCCCTTCTATTGCTGTTGAAAGCCGCATCAAAATTTATCTTCAGATGCATCCCTATCGGCGCTCTCCAACTGCTCCTGACTATTCGTTTCTCAGGTAAAAACTTCCTTGCCCTATCCAGTTCCATCATATATCTGACAACGAACTCTGCAATTTGACTTCCCGTTTTCATTTCACCTTCATAAATGAATTTATTTCTGCCTGTCCAAATCCCCCACAAAGCACACACAAATCTCCGACAAATTTCCATAGAGTTTACAGCAAAAAAATTCTTTAGACTTTCAGGAAACCCCATATTTTCCTCGCCAGCAGACCATTCAATATTTAACTTCTCCCATGTTTCCTTTGCAATAGGGCAGTCTCTAAACAGATGCTCCCTTGTCTCAGCTTCCCCTTGGCACCTTCGGCAGATGGCGGATCCCATTAATCTTCTGTAGTGTAAATTACTGTGATTAGGCAAATAATTACTTGAGCTTCGCCATACTGTAATTTTATTTTTTGAGGGTAATTCTAAATTCTAGAGTCGCTTGTAAAATTGTTTAAAATCATCCTGTACTTAAGTCTGTTCGTCTTGTGTAAGAAGTTTATGTCCATTTCGCACTAAGTATTCTCCAGTTTTCTCCCCCCGCCAGACAACAAAGTCTTCGTATGAGTTCACAGGCAATGGAATACATAGTATCCTCACAACATCCCTCTCAGTAAAGGTATTAAGGATTAAATCTTCCTTCCATTTCCTTGTGTTATCTTCCTTCCATTTCCTTGTGTTAGCCTCAATCAGATCTGTAACTTTTGTTATGCTTAAATTGGAACTTTGATTCTGACCTTTTAGCTCTTTGTTTCCAGGAACCCACCTATCATCCCAAATAGAGACTTTCTGTCCATCACCAATTCGCCAGTCCAGACCTTTCAACAGAAGTCCTTTTGCCATCCACAGGCTCCTCCAAGTTAATGAAGGTAAATTACCCAAGCTTGAATTTAGAAAATCTGAATCTTTAAAATATCTCGCCTCTAACGTTCGCGCTATAAGAGAATTAGGATTGCGTAACAAACGCCAACCCTATTTGGCCAACATAGCAATAGTGAAAGAACTCAGATCACGAAAGCCCATTCTTCCTTCCTCCTTAATCGCGCATAAAGATCTCCATTCGTACCAATGCATGCCCCTTTTTCCATTACTTTTATTCCACCAAAAGGAGTTTAGTACATTTTCCAATTCAGCACACAGTGTCTTCGGCATAAGGAAACAGGCCATTGTGTATGTGGGTATGGCTTGCAATACTGCTTTTATAAAGACTTCTCGACCTCCTTGCGATATGTGCTTATAGCTCCAATTATTGATTCGCTGTTTCAGCCTATCTTTTAAGACTTGGAAAGCCATTTTCTTTTTTCATCCCACCATATTTGGAAACTCCAAGTACTTCTTAGGATCATTTGAGCATCGGACTCGAAGAGCTTGAAACATCATATTCCGATCTTGATCGTTTACATTTGAGCTGAAGAATACTGTTGATTTTTCAAAATTCACACACTGACCCGATCAAGTCTCATATTCCTTGAGAATACCCTTAAACACATCCATCCTCTTTTTTGATACTTCCCCGAAAAGGATACAATCGTCTGCAAACATGAGATGGGTGATTGAAGGAGAAGCTCTACATACCTTTACTCCACAAGTCTTTCCCTCTTGACAAGCCAATCTCATTAATGCTGATAGGCCTTCTCTACAAAACAATACAGATACGGGCTTAGTGGATCTCCTTGACGTAGCCCCCTAGTTCCTCTGAAACTTAACCTTCTTCCCCATTTATCAAAATAGAGAATGTAACTGAGTTAAGACAACGAACAATTAGAGCAATAAATCCCCCTGCAAAACCCATCTTTGCCATGACTTATTTGATAAAATCTCATTTCACTCTATCATAGGCTTTACTCATATCTAACTTTAAGGCCATAGAACATTTCTTCCCTACTCTCTTATTCTTAAGCGAATGAAGTACTTCGTATGCCAGTAACACATTATCAGTAATGAGTCTACTTGGAACAAATGCACTCTGAGAATCATCAATGCAATCATTCAGCACCTTCTGTAATCTGTTGGCAACTGACTTCGCAATAATCTTATATATCAGTGTGCATAACTAATAGGACAAAAATTCTTAAGATTAATAGGAGAGACAGCTTTGAGAATCAATACTAGCAAAGTTCTGTTTATTTCCTCAAGCGAGTGCCCCTGATTCAACACCTTCAAACAAAAGTCACACGTGTCCTTCCCTACAACATGCCAATATTTTTGAAAAAATAACACTGGAAAACCATCTGCACTCGAAGCTTTAGTAGGTCCCATTCCTTTCAGTGCATCAACAATTTCCTCCTCTGAGTAGAGAGCAGTCAATCTGAGATTCATACTTTTCGAAATGCATGGATTAATCCCTGATAGTATATGTGCCACATCTCCAACTACTCTAAATTCAAATAAATCAGAAAAATAATTCCGAGCAACTTCTTCAATTTTTGTGTCACCTATCGCAAGAGAACCGTCAACTCTCTGTAAACCCCTTATGCGATTTATACGTCTTCTCTGCTATGCATACTTGTGAAAAAACAACATATTTTTATCTCCCAATTGTGGCCAGTTAGACCTTGCTCGCTGCTCCCAGTATCTCTCTTCCTTATCAATCTCCATATTTAAATGTAGTTTAACTTCCATGAGTTCGGTCAAAATCTCCTCCGTTCTTTCCTCACCATTTAATTCCTCCAGTTTCCTATTTAATTTTTTCACCTCACCATTACGTTTGAATTGGGTCTTGCTAGCCCAAACTTTCAACCTATTTGCAAGGTTATTCATACGATTTAGGAAATGACTAGAGTTGCCTTCCCAGAGCTTTTTTATTTCATTCTCACACGATTCCTCAAGGACCCACCAAGATTCAAACCGAAAGCGAGTAGGGCTGTATCTTGTTCTGATAACTTCTATATCAACAAGCAGAGGACAATGATCCGAGAAAGAATGCGGAATATGTCTCAAAGAATAGTTTGGAAAAGTTTGCAGCCATGCATCTGTCGCTACACCCCTGTCAATTCTTTCCCTAATATTTCGCTCCGAACTGTGACCCCTTTCCCATGTAAACCAAGGGCCTGAAAAACCAATATCTTCCAATAAACATTCCTCCAACGTTTTGCGAAACTCCTCCATTCTAGCTTCATTCCTTGGAAGACCACCTCTTTTCTCATGTGCATAAAGAATATCATTAAAATCCCTTCCAACCAACCAAGGTAATAAATTATTCCTCCCTAACCTACGAAGCAGATTCCACGTCTCCCTTTTATTTCTTACCTCCGGAGCCCCATAGAAACCTGTGAACCTCCAAAAAGGTTTACCCAATTCTTCTTGAATCTCCATATCAATGTGGTTTTTTGAAAAACTCTTTAAATCTACTAACTGATCCTCATTCCATCCCAGACTTAAACCTCCTCGTGAACCCTCAGCCGGCACATCAATACCATTGGAAAAGCCACATCGTCTCCTAACAATTTCCATTCTTCGAGCATTCAGTTTAGTCTCCATTAAGAAGACAATTTGGGGATGATAGATTTTCAGCATGTGCTGAAATCTTCTAACTGCTCGTGGACTCCCCAACCCACAAACATTCCAGCAAAAAATCTTCATTGCTACCGGTTGGCTTACCCCATGATAGCCGCTGATATTAGTTGATTATGAGCAAAGAGCCCACCACGACCCTCAAACAAATCTTGTTTATTAGAAATATTTGAGAGCACAAAATCAGATCTTTGTCTTTTATTACCTTCATCTTTACTCAATGGATTATCTTCTAGATCACACTCCATATTTGACTGCTCCTTCCCATTCAAATTCCTTATTCCCTCTCTACCAATCTAGAAACCATTGACATTTTGAACATATCTCCCCATCTGAATTTTGTCAAATCTCCCTCTGTTCCCATCTATCGGACCATCTCTACCGTTTTCCGGATCTTCATTCTCCACATCATTGGATTTATATCCTTCTAAATTTATCCCCAGAGAATTACTAAAATTTCCCCATAGTTCACGACCTCGATTCTGGCTTGAATTTTTATTAGGTTGCTGTCTAAATCGGGTTTTCTCGGAAACCCCATTCTCTCCTTCATCCCTCAACCAAATACTGTTAACTGTTGAAGCTTTCCTTGTCGGAGCCCTCAGCGCCAATCCCCACCCAAATTCAACTTCCTGAGCACCAATCCGCAGTCTCAATGGACAAAAACTTTCACCATGGCCTAGGCAGCCACATAAGAAACAGAACAGAGTTAGTTTCTCATATTTAAAATTTGCGTACGTGAACTTTGCATCGGCAATCATAATTTTTTTTCCTACGTTTCAAAAGTTTTCGTACACCAATCTGCACACGGAGACGCATAAAATTTCTATACCCATTAAGGATTTGTTTTGTATTGTGCTCTAACAATCTGCCTATAAAATTCCCAAACTGAGTCGCCATTAAATCATTAAAAAAACCTGGGGGTAAATCATGAATCTGAACCCACCAATTTGCATACACCAACGGTATAGGCATCGGGTCTTCATTCCTTTGGATCCGATGGAAAATCAGAAGATGATTATTAAAAGTCCAAGGAGCACCAGTAATTACCCGCGTAATATCAATCTCATTGAAAAATTTGAATAGAAAACGTTTCTCCCCCAGATCTGTTATTTGTACCACTTCTAGTGGATGCCAAATGTTGGCCAAAGTATTTCTCATGGCTGGAAAGTGGATAAACTGGCTGTAAAGAAACATCCCACCAAACAAAAGTCATATGCAGATCTTTGTTCTTCAAACTCTTCTGACAGAGAAAAAGCCTCATCTTCCTCATCAATCAGATTCAAATCTTCAATACCTCTTTCCATTGTTTTCTCCGATCAAACCTCTAAAATCAACTCAGACTAGAAAACAAGACTCACAATAAAGAGAATACATAATCAAAGGAAGAAGAAGAAAACAAGCCTAAAAGGAAGAACCCTAGAAAAAACGTGCCAAGAAATGGCAGAGAGAAACGTGCCAATTTGGCACACTTAGTTTTGAGGGGTTTTAAAAGAATAAATTATATAGTTGGGACATTTTTAAAGGAAAAATATTTTTAGATTGTTATTAAGACATTTAATTTATTTATTTTTCCCAAAAAATAAAATTTCTAGTTATATTTGCTTATTCTAAGTTTTTCTTCCTCCTTTCTAATCACTTTTTTTTATTTAGTTAAAATATTAAATAAGTCCTTGGAAAATAATTTTTAAAAAATAATTAATCCCTTATTAAAATGTGCATCTAAGTGAGCCCTCTGAATCATGATTGGTAACCAATTGACCTCTTGAATTCATGTTTCTGTTGAAATCAATTGACCCCAATTGAGCACTTTCTTTCTCTGATGGCCGTTAACTGTTGACATGGACAAATGATGACGTGGAGGGCTTAATTGATTATTACTATTATTATTATTATTATTAGGCTTAATTGATTATTTAAGTAAAAATATTAAAATTAAAAAAACTAATTTTTAAATTTAAAATTCATAAAAAAATTGGAAACTTGTAAATATTATAAAAGTTATAGAAAATTTGTAAATGTTATAAAAGTTTTTAGAAAAATATTATAATTTTTTTATAAAAATATAGAAAAAATTATTAAAACATCATTAATATTACAAAATAGTATAAAATTTTAGAAATTATTAAAAATTAAGAAAACTACAAATAAGTTAGAGAAAAATATCAAAATACAAAAAATAATAGAAGTTTATAAAATAAAAAAATATTTAAAAATAGAAAAATAATTTAGATGTTAATTAAGCTAGTAAAAAGCAAGAAGACTTTTAATTGTACAAGACAAGATGTGGAGAAGCAAAGTCTTGATTGATCAAAGTTTCTCAAGTATATAATGATGAACATTTGATTAGATAAAGCTAAAGATAATGTCAAACTTAATTTATTGATAATGGAAGAGTTAGAAATGTGGCTTAATGATCCAATCTCCTCTTATGGATTATGATAAGCATATAAAAAATATATCATAGCTGATCAAAGTCAGCAATTCGACTGAAGATAGTTGAAGACCACTTTAATGATAATTGAAGTCTACATTGTTCATAATTCATACTGTGATGATCAACAAGTAAATATGATAATACTTTTGTCCATTAAGGGACTGTTCTTGAGTGTTCTATTATGCACGTTACTGTATCAAGATTGTTTTTATTAGGCTTAAATCATTGCTTTTATAGTGAGACTTAATAGTGAAATCCTTATTTGGGTATGGTCATGGAAATGTAGGTTAAGTCTCAATTGTGTTAATAATTTTTTATGTTCGATTTTTCTATTATTTTTTTTATTATTTGTTTATGTGACAAAAGGTGTCTCTACTTCACTTGTCATACTTGACGATCGGTTTCAAATTGTCCATTAATATTAGAGCCACACAAAGTATTTGGTGAGATCTTATATCTAGTAGTCATGTAAGTAGGTATGAAGGAAGGCTATTCAACTATATGTCCATCACTCTTGGATGAATCTAATCATATTGGCTTGAAAGCTTAGATGAGGGGTTTCATCAATCTATTCATGGGAGAACATAGAGATCAATTATAACTCAAAGAAACCTCTTTAGACTAAAACAAATGGTGTACGTATCCCAAAGGCTGAAACTACTTAGGTCTCAAAAGCAATGTTTTCAGAACTAGATCGATGATCAAATCGATCAGACCACCGATATCCGATTCAATTAGTTTGATAATTGATCCGACCATTTTAGTATTTAATAATATAAAATAATAATTATTAGGCCCATAGGCCATAACCAAAATAAAATAAGAGAACCTGAAAATATCTATCATTAACTCTTTTCAATTTATCATTTGTCCTCTGCTGCCAAAGGTCAAAGCCATCTTTCTGACTTTCTCATTTTTCAGCAAGGATGTCGGCGGAAGAAGTAGATGGGTTTTTTTTATAAAAATAATCTTAAAAATTAATAATTATTTAAATAATTTATTTTTTTATAAAATACGAAAATAACTCAAAATTTACCGTAAAAGTTGGTGGAACCAAAATGTTTGGCGCCACCAACATGCTCCGTCAGCAATTTACATTAAAAAATTAATTTTTTTGGTGGAGCTATATAGAATGGCACCACTTGTATAAATAATAGGAAAATACTGTGATTTTTAAAAGTATAACGGAGACTTTACCAATTTTACCTTTTTTTGGTGGAGCCAAATAAATTGACGCCACTAGATTTCAAGAAATTACCTCCTGACACCCTATTTCCCTATTAAAACAGTTAAACGCCAATTTTTTATTTTTTTTATTTTTCCTTCACGTCAGTTTTTTTTTGAATTGTCCTTTTGCTTTTTTCTTTCTTTTTAAGTTTTTATTTATTTACTTTTTTTAAGTTTTTTTATTTGTCCTTATTTATTTTATATATTTATTTTGTTTGTTTGTTTATTATTGATTTTAAAAAAACTTGAAATGTATATTTGAAATGTTTTATAATATATTTTTTAATTTTAAATATTATTTTTTAAATTTTAAATATATTTTTAATAATATAAAACATTTAAATATTCTAAAGATAAGTTTTATAATATTTTTAATGTATATTTTAAATATTTTTTGAAATTATGATTTTTAAATTATTTTTAAAGATATTCAAAAAAAATTTAAATTCTATTTAAAATTTTGAAAAAATAATATTTTATTTAAAAAAGTAAAATTTGAATTAATTAGAAAAAAATAAATTTTTTTGTTAAAAAATATGACTTTATTTAAAAATATATATTAAAAAGTAAAAATTAAAATTAAAAATTTTAAAAAATATATTATAACTGGTCACATCGTATCAGTGATATCAGCGAGGTGACTAGTCATTAACATAATTATTAATTAAAAAAAAAGATGAATGTTATATAAGGTGGGGTTTAGTCCCCCTTCAGAAGGAAGGAAGAAAAGAGAAAAAAAAAGTAAGTTATTTATAATTTTTATTTTGTATTTTTATATTTTATAGTTATTGTAATAAAATAATTAATTATATTGTATTTATGTTTTTTTTTCTATTATACAGATATCAAAATGTCTTTTGGAGCAAATACGGATCACACTTCATCGAGGATCAACGAAACAATAAAATTAATTATAATTAAATAAAAAAATTGTTTTAGTTTCTCGTTTTTTCTTGCTAAGCGCTACTTTGCTCAACGTGTTTTGATTGCATGAAATTGATCTTATTTGGTTGTTATTATTCCTTTTTAACTCTTTTCTTGCATATTAATTTATATATTAATTTTTTTAATATGACGATCTTTCTTTTTAATTTTATTGTTTACTGTGTTTGGTTCCATTTGTGGGGTACAAAAAAAGTTATACTTGTCTTTAACGAGTGAATTTTTTTTTATAAAACTTATCGTATGTAAGATAAATTTTCGAGTTTGAATATGCCTAGTTTATATTATATGTAAAACTCTATATATTATTATAGATATCAATTTAATAAAAATAAGTTTTTTTATTTTTATATTTACCCATACCACCTATAGTTTTTTAGGACATTATTTTTTTTATGTATTTTTTGTAGTTATATAGTTGCCTTTAGTTTTAATGCTTAACTATGATTAGGACATAATAATCACATTTGATTTCTACGTGTTATTATTAATATTTTATGACAAATTTTCATTCTATTATTAATATTTTATTACTTATTTAATTTAACTTAAATAAAAAACACTTAGAATGGCTATGTTGGTATAGTATAAGCGTGATGTTTTTGTTTTCTCAACCTTTCAATTTTACTCATCAATATATAATTTTATGTTTAAATTATATAGATAATTAATTTATCATATTTTTATAAAAAAATTACCATACAGGATGGGTATCGGGTTTTGAGGTCACGGTTTCATTTTTCTAATTACGATCCGGACGGGCGGATCATGCCATACTTACAGTTGGTGGGATTTGGGGACGTTGCATTGATCTGGAGGTTTGACCTGAGGGCGAACTTAATATCTGCCTTGGTTGAGCGCTGGTGTACGAAGACCGACACCTTCATTACGCCGTGCAGGGAGTGCACTATCACATTAGAAGACGTCGCTATGCAACTTGGGTTACGAGTTGACAGTGCTATGGTCACGGGTCAAAGCAAAATGTTGGAACCTTCAGTATTATGCCACAGATTGCTTGGACGGTCCCTTAGTGATGGGGAACAGAATTTCACATGCTTGACATTGGCATGGTTGAGAGTAAATTTTAAGGAGTTATCGAGCACTGCCACTGAGCACGAGGTGATGTGTGCTGCTTGAGCCTATATTATGAGCTGATCGGGGGGTACTTATGCCGAACAACAAGTCTAATACAGTCCACTTAAAGTACTTGCCTCTATTGGAGGATTTCTCTCGTGCCGGTAGTTACAACTGGGGATCGGTTGTAACAGACCAGTTTAGACCCTGGTCGGAACAGTGGTTTCGAGACCAAAAATCCGAGGTCGGAATGATAATTTAATATTATTTTCTATGTGACTAGTATGTGACATAGTCTGTGTGAAAATTCTGTGTGAAGATTTTATTGATTGTGTGTTTAATTTGCGAAAAGGACTTAATCACATAAAGTGTAAAATGCTGTGTGTTGATTATTAAATGCTTAATTATTGTTGTCTTTATAATTTGAAGGATTCATGTTGGAATTAGCCATTTTATGAGATTAAAGGACTTAATCGCATAAAGTGTAAAATGCTGTGTGTTGATTATTAAATGCTTAATTGTTGTTGTCTTTATAATTTGAAGGATTCATGTTGGAATTAGCCATTTTATGAGATTAGTGGAAGATGATAGCATGGTTTTGGTGTTATTATTAATAGTTGTTAAGGGTAAAATGGTAAAATGCCAAATAAGTTAATATTAATTAAACAAAACAAAAGAAATGGCCATTCTCTCATCTTCCATCTACCGAAATTAAAAAAGAAAGAAAGGGATAAGAGCTTTGAAGGTTTCGGCACATTAAGTTTTTGATTGAGGTATGTTTTGATCTCGGTTTTTGATAATTTCTACGTTTTTGTGATCGTTGCTTAGTGTACTATCAAACCCAAGCTTTGATTTTAGAAATTGATGGTGATTTTGAGTTATGTCATTGATAAATGCTTGAGCTTTGTGTTAGCTGATGGTGAAATATGAAAACTTGGTGTTGGATTAACATAGTTTATATTAAGATTTTTGGTGAAATTGAGTATTTTGGGCTAAATTGAGAAAAGTGTAAATTGAAGGACTAAAATGTGAAATTAATGAAATGTGTGGGTTTGTATAGACATTAGTAAAATTTAGCTAATGTAACATCTTGAATTTTTGGGCCTATGCATTTAATGGGTGAATATGTTTAATATGTTAATTTAAGTAATAGGGGTCCAAATTGGGCTCAGAATTAGGCAAAGGCCTTGATTAAAGTTATCTGTTTGGGCATTATAGGGTTTAAAAGGTAGTATCTATATTTAAAATACTAAAGTGGGCTTGTGGCCCAATCTTAGGAGGTGACGCCACGCAAGGGAGTAAGGGGCCCAAATTTAAGTTTCATGGAGCCCAATTTTTTTAATTTAAGTTAGCTAAATTTTGGGCATTAGGATTAGGTGAAATTTTGGGCATTAGGATTAGGTGGAAATTTAGGGGTTTTAATGTTTAAAATATGTGGATAATAAGTAGATAAAGGCTATTATTTAGGAATTTATTTTATGTGGATAATAAGCAGATAAAGGCTAAAATTTAGGGATTTTAATGATTAAAATATGTGGATAATATGCTGATAAAGGAGGGAGGAGTTAGAGATAATTAAGTCTCTTTTAGATGAGCTAGTAGATTAAGATAAAGGAGAAAAGATAGGATTTATCTGCAATGTTAGGTAAGTGCCGAAATTTCTATAAATAGGGGAATATCTCTTCAATTTCGGCATTTGGGTTTTTCTCTCATTCTTTGCTCTTCTTCTCTGAGTAAAAGCTGAAAACTCCTAAAGTTCTATCTTCTTCTTCATTCTCTGCAAAAAAGCCGAAATCTCTAAGCCTAATCCTCATCTTCACTTTGATTCAAAAGCAAACTCTTTCCATTCTTTTTCTTCCCGCCCCAATCTTTCAAGTCTCTTCCTTGTTTTCTTTTCTTCTTCTCTTTTCTCACATCGAAACCAAACTCTTCACTCAAGTATTTTAAAAGCTAAAGACACATCAGCCTTCTCTTGTTAATACTTTTTCCGGGATTTTCTCTAAAAGCCGAATTCTCTTTTGTTCATATTTTCCTTCTCCTATAACCGAATCTTCAAGGCTGATTTTCCCGAAGGTGCACCATAGTTGAATACTCCTCTTTAATCTACCGAATCCTTTCTTGCTGAGATCTGTAGTACCGATTTGTGGAAAAGCCAAAGGTAGGAAGGTGACGTTTTCTTAAGGACTTTCGGGATTCGACAAATTAGGCTTACACTGAGGGTAGCAGATTTGGATATCAACTAAGGATAGTGGATTTCGCAATATCAGGTGTGTAATACTTTCCCACCATCTAGATCTTATTATTAATGTATGTTCATAAGTTTATATGTTGTGATAAATGCCGATATCTCGGCTTAATGTTGGAAACCCGAAAAGGGTGAAGCAAATCACCAGGTCAGTGAATGTTTTGACTTTATATGATAAAAGTATATTGATTTTATGATTGCATGGGTTGAGTTGATGAAATGAGGAAGTTATACGTTATATGTGTAGCGGTTTATACCGTGATCTGTTATATGTTGTAGCGGCTAATGTCGTGATTCATTATAAGAACTTCGCCATAATATGTTGATGAGCGACATGATGCGCCATCTTGGCGTGTAGCGGTGTGGGTCGATTGTAGAAATCCCCAATGGTCTGAATGGCTGGTACGGGGGCGTGTAGCGGATGAAAACCTAGGCAAACGGGTTGGGCCTTGCATATTATTTGTTATTTTTTTTATAAATGAAATTATGAATCTGTTTTATGGGCCTAAGGCCAAAATCTAATGGTGCATGAGGGTTGCATACTGAGTCTCGCGACTCACCCTATTAATTAACCTTTCAGGTGATACCTAGTGCTTCGGACCGGGCTGGATAGGAACCCAAGGTGGCCATGCAAAAGAACATCTGGATCCAGCAAAAAGACTCAAGTTAATACTTTATATTTTTAATTAATGGATTTTAAATCTCGTTGTAATAAGGCCATGGGCCACTAGTTTATGTTTTGTTTTATTTTGGGCTTTAATTACTTTTAGTTATTTAAATTCTTATTGAACTAATGCATGTATTTAAATTTGGGTTTTTAATTTATAAAGGCATATTTTATTCAAACTATCAACTATTAAATTTTTTTCGAATAAGAAGATAAACTGTAGAAAAATATTTTCTGAAAATACGACATGTTTTTCCAAAATTTTCTTAGTGACATACCAGATCCGGTCGTGGTGTTTGGGTTGGGTTTGGGGTGTTACAGCTAAGCTTGTACTAGGAGAAATTATGTGAATTTGGTGATTTTGTGAAATAGGGACTAAAGTGTCGAAATGTAAAAATGTGAGGGCTATTGTGTAAAATGCCTTAAATATGTGTGTTTGGATTAAAATTAATGATTTAGCGATTGAATGGACTGAAGTTGAATGTGTATAGACCAAGAAAGGAGAGGTTCGGATCGAGATCGAGGCAAAGATAAAGTGCTCGATTAATCGATCGTTTCGATAGTTCGACGTCCGAGGTAAGTTCGGACATAATACGTGTATCATATTTAGCTATGTTTAATGTTTGGAATGAATGGTATGGAATTAATAAATTATAATGCTATGTAAGAGCTCGATGTTACGTGGCACTAAGTGTGCGTATTCAGAGATGGGATCGAGATAATTTACACTGTATGTGCAAAATAATATAAGCTTCAGCTTTGTGGTGGGCACTGTGTGTGTGATACCAATATATAATCGGTTTGATATAAAATGCACTAAGTGTGCGATGTTACTAAGCTTTGTCAAATGATTTGGGCACTGAGTGTGCGAATGAACCGAGGAAGTGACGGAAGTTGATAGAAATAAAATCAGTGAGTGATTAGTAGTATGTGATTGATAACTAAGTGTTGGTTAAGGTATGTTCGGAACCTATGTGGTTGATGAATTATGATTGAGATCATGGAATGTTAATAGAACATAGTAGTTGATATGGTATGGTACATAGTTGTTTGAGAAATAATCTATGTGATGGTTGGTTTAGTATAATGTTTTATGTTACGAACTTACTAAGCTTTGTAAAGCTTACTGTGTGATTTGTTTCTCTACCTTGCAGTGTTAGTAAAGCTAGCTCGGATCTGGGAATCGTCAGCATCTCCATCACACTATCGGTAATCTAATTTGGGTACTTTTGGAAAAATGTACATAGTTGAAACATGGCATGTATAGGCTAGTTATTGAATAAGTATGAGATGTGAACTTAGCCATGTGATTTCGCTAGTTATGTGTTAGTTATATGCTTTTGTGATTATGATATATTTGGTGAATGTTTTGGTATGGTTGGTTAGTATATGAAATGGTTGATAATTGGTAATGAATTAGCATATGAATAGTGAGTTCAATGATCAATTAATGCCTTAGTGATTTAGTGAAGTTATAGATAATTTATACCTAGACTTACATGTAATTTGGTTGTATAAATTGGCATGATTAGAAATGAGGTTATATGTGATGATATGATGATTACTTGACATGAAATTGGTTGCCAAATTGTGTGTTTAAAGATGCTCAATTGTACTTGTAGGATTGACCTTGTGTGGGTGGCAAATTAGCCTTGCAAATGGCCTATTTTGTCATACGATGGTGGCACACGGGCGTGCCTGATAACCGTGGGTGTAAGTCAGTATATGGCTTAAGAACACACGGCCATGGGACACGAATATGCCTGGTAGCCGTGTTGTTTTCAACAGGATCGACCACGGCCAAAGTGCACGGGCGTGCTTGGTGATCGTGGGAGCTAAGTCAGTTTCGACCACGGGGAGGACACACGGGTGTGTCTAGCAGCCGTGGGAGGCACACGGCCTACCCACACGGACGTGTATCCCCTGAAACCTAGAAAAGTTTTAAATTTTTGAGAAGTTTCTGTACGTGTTTTGGTTTAGTCCCGACCCCTACCTAGCATTTGTTTAAGGTCTTATACACTTTAATAAGGGACTAATTGTTTATGTTTGATGTATTATGACGATAATTGACTTTGTGTCGTAAATAGGTTGTGAAATGATTCTATTGTCCGGTAATACCTCTTAACCCTATTCTAGCGACAATTTTGGGTTAGGGGTGTTACATTTTTATTGGTATCAGAGCTATGGTTTAGTCGATTCTTAGACTAAAGTAGTGCGTGAGAGTCTAGCTATACATGCCATATATGAAATTGCGATAGTGTGATGAATTCTAACAGTTGAAAATGTGTTTTCATATAGCAATGGATCCTGATCGAGCAGTTGCTGACGATGTAGAAGCAATGCGTCTGCTCCCACTCAAAGGACAGTGCCGGCCACATCTAGGCCGAATGATAGTGGTGAGGGAGGAGAGGCTAAGCAAGCCTTCTTCCGAATGATGAGTGAGTGGTTTATGGAGTTCGTTTAAATGAATCTGACTACTCCACAACCTCCACCCCCACAAGTACCTATTGTGCCACAAGTTGTAGATCTGATCTGATTGAATAAACCACCTGTAGACAAGATTTGAAAATACGGGGTCGAGGAGTTTAGGGCCACATCTGATGATGATGCTGAGCGAGCCGAGTTTTGGCTTGAGAATACAATCAGAGTATTCGATGAGATGTCGTTGAATCCTGATGAGTGCATTTAGTGTGTAGTTTCCTTGTTGAGAGACGCGGCTTATAACTGGTGGAAAACATTGGTATCTGTGGTTCCAAGAGAGAGAATCACCTGGGACTTCTTTCAAGCTGAGTTCAGAAAGAAGTATATCAGTCAACGCTTCATTGATCAGAAACGTAAAGAGTTTCTAGAATTGAAATAGGGTCGTTTATCTGTTACTGAGTACGATTGGGAATTCGTAAGATTGATTCAATACGCGAGAGAATGTGTTTCGACCAAAGCTACCATGTGCAAACGTTTCATAGAGGGATTGAATGAAGACATTAAATTGTTGGTTGAGATACTTGATATAAATAAATTTGTTGTGTTAGTTGAAAGAGCACGCAAAGCTGAGGAGCTCAGTAAAGAAAAAGAAGAAAGCCGATTTTGAGGCTCGTGATGAAAGAAAGAGATCGATGAATAAGTTCTCTCAACCTTCAACGAAGAGATATAGAGATGCAAGCAATCGTTCAAATGTTTTGTTTGGACATCCAAGTAGAGATCGTTTGAGACAAAGTACTGGTTCACGAATTCACTCCGAATGAATCAAGTGTTGGTAGCGTTAAGAGTAACAAATCTAAGTGCAGACAGTGTGGAAGACGACATATGGGAGACTGCTGGGGCAAGTACAACAATAAAGTTTGTTATAAATGTGGATCCCGAGATCATTTTATTCGAGATTTCCCGAAGATGGCAGAAGAGAAAAATGTTCAGAATGAAAGACCAAGTAATGTGATGGCAAGAGGTAGACCACCCAGAAACATCAGAAATATGAGCAAAAGTCAGAGGGGGACAACTGACACAGCTGTGGGGTCAGAAGCGAGTGCACCTACCCGAGCCTATGCTATACGTGCACGAGAGGAAGTATCATCTCCAGACGTCATCACCGGTACTTTCACTTTATTTAATACTGATGTCATTGCATTGATAGATCCAGGATCAACTTATTCCTATGTGTGCATGAACTTAGTATTGAATAAGACTCTATCTGTTAAGTCTACTGAATTTGTGGTTAGAGTGTCGAACCCTTTAGACAAGTGTGTTCTAGTGGATAAAATATACAAGAATTGCCCATTGATGTTTCGTGATATATGTTTTATGGCCAATTTGATGTTACTACCATTCGATGAGTCTGACATAATTCTGGGTATGGATTGGCTTACTCTGCATAATGGCATCGTGAATTGTAAAAGGAAGAGTATTGAGTTGAAGAGTCAGAATGGTGAGATAGTTCGAATTGAATCCAGAGATATGAAAGGATTACCAGCTGTTGTATCTGCAGTGAAAGCTATGAACTATGTGAGAAAAGGTTGTGAAGCTTATTTGGCGTACGTGATTGATACAAAAGTGTCGGAAAAGAAAGTTGAATCTGTGCCTATGGTATGTGAGTTTCCAGATGAGTTTCTAGCTCGAGCTTATGTTGTATGGACCCGTAAGGAAGGAGATGCTAACGATGTTGTGACAGGTATATTTTTATTGCATTCGAAACTTGTTTATGCTTTAATAGATCCGAGATCTTCACATTCATATGTTAATACTAAATTGGTTGAGTCGAGAAGTTTAAAACCTGAGATGTCTAGAGTATCAATAGTTTTGTTCAGTCTATTGGGACAATCTGTGCTAGTGGATCAGGTGCACAGGAGATGTCCGTTAATGATACAAAACATAATCTTCCCTGTTGATTTGTTGATAATGCCATTTGGTGATTTTGATATAATTTTGGGAATAGATTAGCATACGGAACACGGGGTAATTTTGTATTGTTGTAAAACAAAGTTTCTTGTTCAAAGTGAAAATGGGAATAAGATTGAGGTGAATGGTATTCGAACTAGTGGGTCAACTCGTATTATTTCAGCGATTCAGGCTAATTAACTTCTTCAACAAGGTTGTACAGCTTTTCTAGCTTATGTTATTAATTCAGATTCTGTTGAAAGTCAGTGCAGTAAAATTCGAACTGTTTGTGAATTTCTTGATGTATTTCCTGAAGAGTTACCGGGATTACCACCAGATCGGGAGGTTGAATTTGCAATTGAAGTATTTCTTGGTACAGCTCTAGTGTCAATGCCCCATTATCGTATGTCACCTACGGAGTTAAAAAAATTAAAAATGCAACTGCAAGATTTACTGGATCATAGTTTTATACGTCTTAGTACTTCGTATTGGAGAGCTCCAGTGCTTTTTGTTAAAAAGAATTATTGTAACACCCCATAACTCTTATTCATCGCTAAAACAGAGTTATGGTGCATTACCGGATATTACAGATCAAATACGAATAATTATTAAATTATTCACACATAAATATAATAATTCAATCATATAGTCCCTTTTATGAACCTTCGAGGCTCAAAACACATGTTAGAAACAAATCGAGACTTAATCGTGTGCTTTGGAAATCTTTCGTGAAATTTCAAAAAATTTTCTAAGTGCAGGGGTCACTCGCCCGTGTGGTCCTAAGACATGCCCGTGTTTAACCCGTGTACCTCCCTGACTTACCTCACACGGCCAAGTCATACGCCCGTGGGTTGGGTAGTGTTCCTCATATGGCTAAGACACACGCCCGTATCTCTACTTGTGTTGTAATACCTGAGCATTATATTTTAAATTTTTAAGATGCAGGGGACACACGGCCTAACCACATGCCCGTGTATAAGCCATTTGTCTTACACTGTCTGGTCACACGCCCGTGTGGACTCAAAATGAGCCTTGTTCATCAAGTTTTACCAACCTTCCAAACTTAAACCACAAGCAATTCAATAACCAAATGTTCAACCAATCCAAAACACATTCAAATACATTTAAAACATGTATAATTAATCATCCTAAGTACCTAACCAATATACTCTTATAGGTATTTCACATATACTAACTAAATCAATCCAATTAAAACTCATTCAAACTAATTCTAATTTCATACAAATTTACTACTAAAATTTATCATTTGATAACTTTAACATTTCATATATATATATACCAACCATTATCATTTTACAACATCACTACAAACATTTCTCAAAATAACAACACAATATTCTAGGTACATGCCATTTACCAAAAAGAAATGTATTGCACCACAATAAGTTCGGGATCCACCTTAGATGCTGATTCAACGATTGAACTTTAACCTAACCTGCACACGGAAACAAACCATACGCTGAGTATAAACTCAGTGGTATTTCTGTAATCCGAATACTTTAAATAAATAACATTATATAATATACACTTTTAACCATATATATATAAACATTATCTAATCAATAATTCAATTCATCCATTTCGCATTCATTTCTCATCAATAACTTTCTCACTTTGATTCACATATCATTTGACAATCACATTACTATTTTCATAAACTCTTGATTCATACATTTCAATTGTACAATCCAATTCAAAGTCCCATTTCAATTTCACATTCAATATCAATCTTATGCTAATTCATTTATTTATCCCTATTAACAGGACTCGGACTTTGGCAGATACACGGATCCAACCAAAACACACCAGTATGGTACCCAGTGCCTCATCAGATAATTCGAAGTAATAAATTAACACTCATTGTCTCATCGGCCATGCCAAAGTAAGTTGGTACCCAATACCTCATTGAATTTATCTGAAGCAATAGTTTGACACCAGTGTCTCATTGACTCGTGGTCGAAGTATCCCTGAACACTTCCAATCTTATGGCATGCCAACTATATCCGACTCAGTCCGATACAGTTAATAGGGTTTCAATTTCACTTTTCAAATTCACATTCATCCAATATTCAAATATCACAAAATCACATACTCTCAATTCGATGTCATAATGATAATTATTCACATCATTTACTTACCATAACATTTAATCAAAATACAACAAATAATAATTACTAGATTCGGATTATAGAAATACAAACCATAGTTTCTGAGCTAATCCTCATTGACTTTGTCTTTTACTTTCCTAGCCGAGGTCTCCGACTCAATATTAGCTACAGAATTAAAATAATTAAAAATCACCAATAAAACACAATTTTACATTGAATATTTCAATTTATACACAACTTTGGCCTAAATTCCAATTTAATCTTTAATCAAATCTAACCTTATTTTCTTCACAATTTTATTCTTTATTTTCATTCAATTAACACTTAAAACTAAATTTAACTCTCTAATTTCATCATAAATCCCTAATTTTGAAATTCTCTCAATTTAGTCCCTATTACTTAAAAATTATGATTTATTTTACAATTCAATCCCTTTTCTCAATTCTAACTTGAAATTCTATCAATTTAACCTTAATTCTTCAATTTATTCAACATCAACAACATTTAAAAATCACTAACTTTCAAAATTTCAACATAAATCAAATGACATTTTGTTCTAGGATTTTAAAAACATCAAAATTACAAGAAAAGTGATTAAATTGACTTACCAATCAAGCTTTGAACCTTAAACCCTAATTTTTCTTTTTCTTTCTTCTTTCCCCCTTCTCTGTTTCGTTTGATTTGTTTCTTTAATTCATTTTTGTTTCTTTTCTTTCTTTAATTAAATATAATATAATATAATATAATTATTATTTAAATAATAAGTAAATATATTTTAATATATGTATTTTATTTTACCACATGTATTTCACTATTACGACACACTTGTCACTTATGGCTTACTTGCCATTTTAGTCCATCCACTTTTCTCTATTCTATAATTCAACTTTTGCCCTATTTATAATTTAGTCCATATACCTAATTACTCTTAATTTAGACAAATTCATCTAACCAAAACCTAATTGACCATACAACTATCTTCGTAACGGTGACCCGAAAATGCACTTTTCGATATTCGTAAATTTTAGGTCGTTACAAAGGTGGCTCGATGCGACTCTATACTGATTATAGGCAATTGAATAAGGTGACGATTAAGAATCGATATCCGTTACCCCGTATTGAGATTTATTTGATCAACTAAAGGGAGCTTTTGTCTTTTCAAAGATTGATTTGAGATCGTGTTGTGATGTACTGAAGACGGCATTTCGAACATGGTATGGACATTATGAATTCTTATTGATGCCTTTTGGGTTGACAACCAGCCGCATTTATGTATCTCATGAACCGTATTTTCTAACCGTATTTGGATCAGTTTGTGGTAGTTTTCATTGATGATATTTTGGTCCATTCGAAGTCTAAATCTGAACATGAGCAACATCTTAGAATTTTTTTACAAATATTATGGGAGAAACGGCTATACGGGAAGCTTAGCAAATGTGAATTCTGGTTATCAAAGATTGTTTTCTTGGGGCATGTTGTTTTAGCAGATGAAATTAGGGTTGGTCTGAAAAAGATCAAGGCAATTGTTCAGTGAAAAGCATCAAGAAATGTATTAGAGGTTCGTAGTTTCCTTGGATTGGCTGGTTATTACTGAAGATTTGTAAATGGATTTTCAAAGACAGCTTTGCCGATGACAAATTTGTTGCAAAAGAATGTTCAGTTTGTCCGGGATGATCAGTGTCAGGAAAGTTTTGAGAAATTGAAGAAAATGTTGATTGAAGCATTGCTTTTGACTTTACCTAAATCGGGAAAGGATTTTGTCATATATATTGATGCTTCCTTGAGTGGTCTTGGATGTGTATTAATGCAAGATGGAAAAGTAATTGTTTATGTGTCTCGTCAATTAAAATCGCATGAACACAATTATCCGACGCATGACTTGGAGTTAGTTGCTATGGTTTTTACTCTAAAGATATAGAGACATTACTTGTATGGTGAAAATTGTTATATTTATACCGATCATAAAAGTCTCAAATATCTTCTATCTCAAAATGAGCTAAATCTGAGACAACGTCGTTGGATAAAGCTTCTAAAAGATTTTGATTGTGTTATTGGTTATCATCTTGGTAAAGCTGATGTATTGAGTAGAAAAGTAGCGATTGAATTACGAGCAATGTAACACCCCTTACCCGAGACCGTTGCAGGAGTCGAGCACGAGGCATTACTAGACTTAACTTACTAGTTCGGGGCATAAAAATTGAAACTGTTCATCTGCATCATGTTCACTAAATTAATTATAACTTGAGCTACGAAACTCAAAATCTAGATCCGTAAATTTTTCTTGAAACTAGACTCATATATCTTCTTACTGAAATTTTTTAAGAATTTTTGGTGTGGCCAATTAGTACAGTTTATTAGTTAAAGTCTCCTCTATTACACAGTTTGATAGTTCTGACCTCTCTTCACTAAAAATCAATTATCTCATAATATACAATGCTTTTTCCTACACCGTTTATTTTATACAAAAATAGACTCAATAAGATTTAATTCTATATCTCATGCACAACCTAATTCCATTTCTAATATTTTTGGTGATTTTTCAAAATCACGTCACTGCGGCTGTCCAACTATTCCCCCACATATAATTACATAATTTCTTTAAAATAACTATCAACTAGGCATTTTATAACATCCAAAACATGTTCTTAATTAACCATTTTAATGGCTAATCATTACCAAGAATTTACAAGCCAATATTAAGCCATAACATAAGGTCATACACACAAAATGGCTAAGTACCTATACATGCCATAACTTAAAACGTTCGAATCACAAAATACCAATATAATCTTTTGATAGTGTGTAACGATCTCCGACGTCCTTGCGATCCCCGAATTGGCTTGTAATACTATAAAAAAAATTAAAGAATGGGAGTAAGCATAAAGCTTAGTAAGTTTACATGTAAATAGATAACAACATTCTTAATGAATTATCTTATGCTTTTCTTATCAAGATCACTTGAGCTTTTAACTCAATACACTTAAACTTGTATTCTTACCTTACCTTTTAACATGAATTTATCTTACCTTACCTTTTTAGCTTGAACTTGTCTTACCTTTACTTTGGAATACTCCTTGAATTTTCCCGTTGAACCACTTGGAATACTAAGGATACGCGGGTACCTTTCCTTATGAAACTTAACCATTGCCATGTCTTGACATGGTCTTACGTGGTATCCTTGCCTTATGAACTCACCAATGCCATGCCTTGGCATGGTCTTACATGATTTCCTTAAACCCTAATGTCATGACATTTGTATCCTACACATTCCTAAGGTTCAACCGGAACTTTCTGAGATAGCTTTTCCGTCAATTCATACTTGAGTCTTTAAATAATAAATTTACAGAATAAATATGTAAATGCTGGAATTTAATAGTATTAAATGTAAAATAATAGAATATTGCATTTATTTACCGCAAACTTACCTCGAAACAAAATACGATCAACTATACCGATTTAATCCACTATCTTTTTCTTTCCCCAGTCTAACTCCAAATTTCTTTCTTCTTGATCTATAATAGCAAATTTAGCTTATTTAATACTCACATTTACTAAAACAGTCCTTAACTCTAACTTTGGAAAAATTACAATTTTGCCCCTAAACTTTTACATAATTACAATTTTGCCCCTAGGCTCGAAAATTAAACTTCAGCCCTTATTCTTATGTTTTATAACATGCTAAACATTTTTCCCTTCTATAGCAACTTCAAATTTTTACTATAACACATACTTATGAATAATAACAACTTTTACTAATTAGCTCATTTTACTCGTTTTCACCGAAAATCACTTAGTAAAAATTGTTCCTCTACTCATAAACATGAATAATCTACCATCAATCATCAAAATACACAAGCTTTCAACAATGGCATAATTCCAAAAATATTCACCAAAATCAAAAATTCAACATGGGTTTTGTAGATAACTTAGTAACGATCTCAAAAACGTAAAAATTATTAAAAACCGAACAAAAACTAACCTTAAATTAAGCTTCCAAAGATGCCCAAATTTCAAAGCTTTCAAAGCTTTATTTTCTTCTTTAGTTTCGGTTGATTGAAGTTAAAGAAGATGAACATGCCACCACTTTATGTTTTATTTATTATTAAATTACATTTTTCTTTAACCTTTATTAAACCATTATCATAAAACATGAATTTTTTTGTTTTATTAGTCATTATGCCGTCCACTATCCTTATAGTTGGCTTAATTGCCACATAAGCCCTCACACTTAAGAAGACATAACAAATAGACATCTTTTCATAAAGCACACTAATTTTGCATTTGATGCAATTCAATCTTTTTATCAAATTAAACACACAGAGATGGATAAATTAGCTTACGAAAAATTTACCACATGCTTAATCACATATCAACGGCACGAGAAAAATAATATTAAAATATTTTACTGACTCGGATTTATGGTTTCGAAACCACTATTCCGTTTAGGCCCTATTTCGGGATGTTACAAGCAATGTTTTCTCAGCTCACTATCAATGATGATGGAAGCTTATTGGTTGAATTAAGAGTTAAACTGGTGATGTTTGATTAGATCAGGTCAGCACAGTTAGAAGATGGCAAGTTGAGGAAGAAAAGAGAAATGGTTCAAAATGGCATGTTAGAGAACTTCAGTATTAATGAATATGATTGCTTAAGATTTCGTAATCAGATTTGTGTTCCAAGTGTTTTTGAATTAAAAGAGTTGATACAAATTCGTAAAGCTCATGATAATCCTTTTGCTTTGGATCCTAAATGAACGAAAATGTATCGAAATCTACGATAATTGTATTGGTGGCCTGGAATGAAAAGAGATGTGGTTGAATATGTGGCTAAATGTTTGAGTTGTTAGCGAGTTAAGGCAGAATATAAAGTTCCTACTGGATTACTTCAGCCTATTAATGTTCTTGAATGGAAATAGGATTGTATTACGATGGATTTTGTAACGAGGATACTGTTGTCAGCAAGTAAGGAAAATGCTATTTGGGTGATTGTTGATCAACTTACGAAATCGGCTTATTTTACAACACTCTGATTGGTCACTTCAAAAACTTGCTAAGGTTTATATTTGGGAAATTGTGAGATTGCATGGTATTCATTTATCGATATCTCTAATCAGGATCCGCGGTTTACTTCAAGATACTGGAGACAGTTGCATGAATCTCTTGGTACGTGACTTAACTTTAGCACGACTTTTCATCCGCAGATTAACGGACAATTTGAACGAGTTATTCAAATTTTGGAAGACATGCTTCGTGCTTGTGTTATTGATTTTGATTCAGGTTAGGAATGTTATTTACCTTTGGCCAAATTTGTATATAATAATAGTTTCCAATCAAGTATTCAAATAGCTTCGTATGAGGCATTATATGGTCGTAGATGTCGATCATCTGTTTGTTGGATGGAATTGAATTAAAGAAAAATAATTGGGCTGGAAATAATTCAAGAAACGGAGGACATTGTTAAGAACATTCGAGATAGATTGAAGGCAACTTTCGACAGACATAAATCATATGCAGATCTAAAACGTCGGGATATTGAATATTCTGTTGGCGATAAGGTATTTCTTAAAGTTTCGCCATGGAAGAAAATTTTAAGATTTTGTTGAAAGGGGAAATTGAGTCCTCGTTTTATTGGGCCATATGAGATTACGAAAAGAGTTGGACCAGTAGCATACCGTTTGACCTTGCCTCTATAATTACAGAAAATTCATGATGCTTTTCATGTTTCCATACTCAAAAGATAAATATCAGACCCTTCTCATGTTATTTCGACAGAGGATATTGAAATCCGACCCGATTTATCATATGAAGAGGAACCGGTTGAGATATTAGCTCGGCAGGTGAAAGAATTACGTAATAAACGAGTTTCATTAGTGAAAGTATTGTGGCGAAGCCATAGTGTTGAGAAAGCAACTTGAGAACCGGAAGAAACAATGAGTTCTTAGTACCCCCACCTCTTTTCAGGTAAATTTTGAGGACGAAATTTATTAAGGGGAGAAATGTAACAACCCGATAGTCACGGGTATCAGAAAGTGTATTAGGATTTGGTTAGGTGAATTAGCTTGAATTATGGGTAATTAGGTGTAAACATAACATAAATAAATGAAATGAAATGAAATGAAATGAAAAGAAACGAAACGACACAGAGAAAGAATAGAAAGAAAGGAAAAAGAGAAAGAAAAAGGAGAAAGTTAGGGATTTCAAGGGTTCAAGCTCAAATTAGTTAGCTAATTTAGTCCATTTTCTTGTAATTTTTATGTTTTTAGAATCCTGGTATTAAATACTATTTAACCTATGTTGAAATTTTGGAAAACATTGAATTTTTAGATGTTGTTCATGTTGAATAATTTAAGTAATAGAGACTAAATTGATAGAACTTAAAGTTAGAATTGAAAAAAGGATTGAATTGTAAAATAAATTATAAGTTTTGAGTAATAGGGACTAAATTGAGAAATTTCAAAATTTTGGGATTCAAGTGAAATTAGAGAGTTGAATTTAGTTTAAAGTAGAAATTGAATGAAAATATGGAATTAGTTTTAAAGAAATAAAGTTAGTCTCAGTTTAAGGTCTAAATTGGATTTACGTAAAAGTGGAATAAATATTAAAATATTCAATGTGACATTGTGTGTATTGATGATTTTTAATTGTTTCAATTTTCGTAGGTAACGTTGTGTCGGAAACCTCAACAAGGAAGGGAAAAGAAAAATCAACGAGGAGTAGCTCACAAATTACGGTTTGTATTTCTATAATCTGAATTTAATTATTAAAACTATTGTACTTTGATTTCTTGTATATAGTAAGTATGGAAGGTGAGAATTATTATGTTTACAATTGAGATGGATTGATTTGGTGTGTGATGAAATTGATATGAATATGTGATTATTGTGGAAATTGAACATTGGATATTGTTATACTTGAAAAGTGAATTGAAACCCTATTAACTATATTGGGCTGAGCCGGATATAGTTGGCATGCCATAGGATTGAAAGAGTTCAGGGATACTTTGACTTCGAGTCGATGAAACACTGGGTGTCAATTTATTAATTTGGATAAATTCAATGAGGTACTGTGTACCAATTTACTTTGGTTTAGCCGATAAGACACTGGGTGTCAATCTATTACTTCAATTTATCCGATGAGGCACTGAGTGCCAAACTGGTGTGTTTTGGTTGGATCCGTGTGTCCGTCCGAGTCCGAGTCCTAGTCATGTTAATAGGGGTTATTGAAATAAATAGTGTTATGATTGATATTGAATGGTGAAATGAGATATGGATAGAGACACATGAATAGAGTATTTGTGAACTGAATATAAATGATCAATATTATGGTTCAAGTAATATGTGTTGATATTGTGAAAAGCTATATGGGATATCAATTGATAAGAATTGAATGAATTATAAATGTTTTATCTATAAATTGATTAGTCGTATGATTAAGGTTTTGTATGATTTAATGTATATGTTTATTTATTTTACTTTAAAGTATTCGGATTATAGAAATACCATTGAGTTTATACTCAGTGTACGGTTGTTTTCTGTACGTAGGTTAGATAAAGTTAGATTTTCGATTCAGCATCCATCCGAGATCCTGAACTCAAATGTGGTGAAGTTTATTTCTTTTTGGAAATGGCATGTACTTAGGATGTATTATGTTTGTCAGTTTGGGAAATGGTTGTAAATGATGTTAAAATTTGAAATTGGTTGGTTATATATATATGAACATATGTGTTATGTTAAGGCTATAAAATGATATGTTTTGGTTGATGTATGAATGAACTTGACATAGGCAAATTTGATTTGAAATATGAATGAATTTAGAATTGGCTTGAATGGTGTTTATTTGAATTATTTTGGATATTATATGTGAAGAACTTATGAGGATAGATTGGTTAGGTCATTAGGTTGATTGTTTTGATATATTTTATATGTATTTGGATATGTTTTAGATTGGTTAAATAAATAGTTTTTGAGTTGCTTGGTGTTCAAGATTGCAGTGTATGGTAAACTTGATGCTTAAGGCTTATTTTGAGTCCACACGGCCAGACACATGGGCGTGTGACTGGACCGTGTGAGACACATGGCTAACACACGGGTGTGTGATTTAGCCGTTTGTCCCCTGAAACCTTAGAATTTCAAAACAGAATGCCCAGGTAATTTTATACGGCCAGAAACACGGGCATGTATCTTAGTCGTGTATGTCACACGGCCAGCCACATGCCCGTGTGCTAGGCCGTATGATCTAAGTCAGAGAGTTACACGGGGTCGTATACGGCCTGCGGCATGAGCATGACCTATGGTCACACGGGCATGTCCCTTGACCACACGTGTGTGTGTGCCTTGCATCTAGGAAAATTTTTGAAATTTCACGAAAAATTTTCAGTGTACCTAATTTAGTCCCCATTTGTTTCTAACATATATTTTGGGCCTCGAGGGCTCAAAAAAGGGACAACATAACAAAGTTATGATGTAAATGCTAGATGATTAGGAAATGTTTGTATTTGATCCGAATTGTTCTCTTATAACCATGTCGTTCCAAATCCTCATTGTTTTCGGTCGACCTTTGGCTCTCCTACATTGTGATCGATCTGGACACATCTCGAACACAGGCAGTTTCACTTCCCATGTTGATACATTCCTTAATACGGGGAACTCGTTACCCCAAATACGTAACGTATGTTCAAGTGTGTACACATCGTCGATATATTATTCAACATTCAAATTGTAGGTAGCACACGTTGCAACCACATGAGCACACGGGTACCGTAGTGTTTGGAACATCCTGTACTTACACCACTGGTTTCGGAGGTCTACTCCATAGGACCATGGTAGGATCCCTAACCGATGATCGATATACCCTGTCACTCGAAAAGTTTCCAAATTTCGACAATATAGTTTTGTATTCATCAACTTAGCCCTTTGAGCGTTCTCTTTCATGGCATCCCTGATTTTTTCAACGTGCACGTGTCCTGCCTCTAATTGTTTTGCATGTTTCAACCCCATTTTTGGCATTAAGGTTGCTAACCTGTAAAATGTGGCTGAATAAACTGCTGAAATTGGCAAGTGACGAGTACGCCTCAAGACGGAGTTAACGGCCTCACCGAGATTAGTTGTCATATGACCATACCGGTACCCCTCGTCAAAACATTAAGCCAATTGCCACAGCTCCATGCTACCCAACCATTGTCTAAGAAAAGGTTTGGACCCCGCCATATCAGTCTCTAACCTCGCCAACTTATGTCTGAATTGGTGTACTTCTAGCCCGTAACCTATGTATGTATTCTAATAAAATGTGCTACCATCCTAATTAGGAAATGGACTCGAAATATTTACAAATACGAATTTAAATACAATATTTTTACCCATGTTCACAATTCATTTACGCCAGTCTTTATTCTTGTACTCATTGTGGAAATTGACAGCAATGTGACGAATACAATAGACGGACCTCCACAGAACCTTAGATTGCAATGTGACGAATACAACAAGACTCTTTGATCTCTCAGAGATAATGGAAATGTTGTCTTTCCTGACAACATATATCTACAAGTTCCGAATGAAATATGCCCATGATTCAGAATTCTCCGACTCTACGATGGCAAAAGCGATCGGTAGTACATTTCTGTTACCGTCTTGTACGACCACAATCAGAAGTATCTAAGTGTATTTTCCATGAAGCCATGTTCCATCAACTTGCACTAACGGTTTGCAGTGGGAGAAGGCCCCAACACATGGATCGAAAGTCTAGAAAAATCGACAGAAAACTCTTCTCCCCAATTCCAATTGTCCTAAGGCAACGTTTGCAAGTCCACGACAGTTCCTGGGATGTACTCCACCATCGCTGAAATCCAACCCTGAAGTTCATTGTATGACTCACCCTAGTCGCTGTACAATTGTTGCATGGCCATTTGTTTCGCCTACCACGCTTTCCTGTACGACACTCTGTACTGAAATCAAGCTTGCATGTCCGCAATCAATGTCGACACAAGAATGATTGGGATCCATATACTACATAAAACAAGTTCAAAACCATCAGAAGCCATCACACTATTATCATGCGCTTATAGCATGCATAGCTAGACTCTTACACATGCTACGGTAGTCCTAGAACCGACTAAACCATAGCTCTGATACCACTAAATGTAACATCCTTTACCCGTATCTTGTACCGGAATCGGGCACGAGGCATTACCTGACTCGACTCACTTGGTCATATAGCTTTGAGTTAGCAATTTCATTTCCAAATTCAAAGATTTTCAATCTTTCATCTAACTCCATTATAATGGGCCTATAGGGCCCTGTTCTAACCACCGTAAAATACCTGACATAAATTGGAAACTTTGACACATTTAGAAAAAATGTCACCTAAATAGGGGTCACAGGCCCGTGGACTAGATGACACACCCGGGTGTCATCTCACACGCCCGTGTTCAACGCCCGTGGTCGACACTGACTTGAGTCGCACGACCTGGACACAAGCCCATATGGCTGAACCGTGGTCGCCTCTGATTAATCCACACGGCCTGGACACGCCCGTGTGCTTCAACTGTGTGACAATTCAAATTCCAATTTCAAGATGCAGACTTCACACGGCCTGGGCACACGCCCATGGCTTGATCGTGTGTCACACACGGCCTAAACACACACCAATGTGCCTACCCATGTAGACAAGAACAATGTTGTTTGCCAAGCTCTTTGCACCCCTATAACTTACACTACATGAACCCATTTAACATACTAATAAACATCTCATAATTTCAATATGAACTTCCATAGATAATTTTGTAATTTCATAAATGATAAGGTGAGCTATCAACCATGGCAATATACAAAATAGTTATCTTAACAAGGGCCAATACATTTTGGCCAAAATGACAAAATATCCTAACTAGTCTAGCCCCTATACATGCCATGTACAAAATCATTAAATCTAGGTATATCGAGGTGAGCTGATAGTGTGGACGATCTTCTGAATATCTTCGTATCTCGGCTTGGCTCTTAAACTCTATAAAACAAGGGACAAAGAGAAGGGGGAGTAAGTTTTAAACTTAGTAAGTTTACATGTAAACAATATAACATTATAATATGTATTAAACAATTACATAGCATTACATGTTAAGCAAGAAACAATCTGCATTCATGATCATGCTTACTCATTTTCTCCATTCCCACATTCCAACCATATCATAAGCTTAATACATACATTCATTAATAGGTTCCCCTGCACTTAGCATCACAAAGTCACATAATACAACACATCACTATCTCTAATTCCATTACTCATAGTCAAATTACTCGGTGGTTTCGCACTTAGCCCACCAACAGCCTTTATTAGGGTGGTATCGCACATAACCCACCAAAAAGATTAGTTACGGTAGTATCGCACATAGCCTACCAAATAATGAATAGATGATGGTATCGCACATAGCCCATCATAATTAAGCAACAATGTGGTATCGCACTTAGCCCACCAACAAGTGTCGTCATTACACATTTATATGACTATCTCATCTTCACACAGTAATTATTCAATGACTATCACATTCAATCTATTTGAACCACACATGTTCTCAATCATGCCATACACTAATTAGCAACATAATGTTTACACAAATATGCATTGTTTACACATAAACTTACCTCGGTGCAAAAAGTGTTAACTAACGATTTGATCCGTCACCTTGTCTTTTCCACGGTCAAGGTTGATTCCACGCTCTTCTTGATTTGTAGGGAGATAACTTGGCTAAAATTTTAAAGCATTCAAAACCCCTCTAAGCTTGAAATTTTTGGTGGAGGTGAAGAGTGAATAGTGAAAGATGATACCTTTCCTTTTTAGCATTTTTTTTATTCATCTTTTATCACTTAATGTCACCAAATTTGACTAAAATTAATGCTCTTGTCCCCCTAGCTTCCTATGGTCGGCCAACACTCTTAATATGGCCTAATTGCACTTTAAGAACCTTTAATTTAATATTCTATGGCTATTAGACACCCCTACCTTGTAAAATAGAACTTTCGCACTTTATGCGATTTAGTCCTTTTTCGCAATTATGCAATAAATCGTTAAAATTAAGGTACCAAAATTCTCATGCATCCCTATAAACATGTTACGACATATAAAATAATATCAAAGTAATTTTCCTCAACCTCGGATTGGAGGACTCGAAACCACTGTTCCGACTAGCCCCAAAATCGGACTGTTACACCTACCACACTTTCCTGTACGACACTCTGTACTGAAATCAAGCTTGCATGTCTGCAATCAATGTCGACACAGGAATGATTGGGCTATCTTTCACTAGTGGCATGATGCATTTACAAATACTTTTGGCATCCAATTTCTGATGGTCTTGAGACATACGTGCGGCAGTACATGTATGACGCCCTTCTAATTTTGTATTTACCACTGTTGAGTACTCTATATAAATGCAACCCGAACTCGCCAACCACACCATCACCGACTCTCCAACATTCCTTAACATATAATGTCGGTATAGATTTGGCAACCTTGCAATCGACAATTTCATGATGTATTGTTTGATGGAAAACACACAGTCCGCGTTGTTCTCAAACTATTTCCCAACGAACAACTCCTCGAACTGCGAATTTGACGCCAATCTATGAGCAGGTACTATATCGGCGTACTCAGGGAACTTGGATGCATGCGTTGCATCTGGATCTACGTTCAACATGTCGCCCCAAGGTTTATTTCATAAAATAATGCCACGACTCGGGTTACTGAATGAATGGCCGTGAACATCTTCAACCTCCTCCGGGCCTTCATCATCGATATCATCTGGAACCTCATCAACATCGGGGTCACTAAAATCTTCAACGTCTTAATCAGAATCTTCACCATTATTGGTCATTTCTCTAACATTTGCCTCTGTGCTTATTATCGCCTCCGGATGTATTTGTAGACGGGGACCGGGGGTAGGGTTGTTATACAAACTCCCACCATAATTAGGATTTTTGGGTATCTGGGATGTCCCTTTGCATTCTAATTGGTCTGTCCATCCGGCATTAAGATTAAAGTCAAATTCGCGATGTTAACTTATTGGACTAACATTCTCAACAGGCTATAAGTCTGCTAACTCAGCAAATAACTCAACTGGTTGGGGGTTCTCACTCCCAATCGACCACCATATTTCCATCATAGTGCCCAAGTCATCGTCATCTAACAGCTGCATCTCACAAAATTTGAATAGATCTGTAGAGATTGGAAACTTGTAGAATAATCGGGACGTCGCCCTTCCACAACGGATAGCTATTTTTGCATTGATCTTCCTTTTCATTTTTGCTAGCTTAACATTGTTTTTTAATCGCAAACCTACTCTTTGCCGACCTGGAAATACACAACCAACATCACCTTATACAATTTCACCATAAAAAAGAACATACACCAAAAACACCTCATTATTCATCTTCAATAGACTTTTTGAACTCTCCTACTAAATACAACAATTTCACCATTCTATATATGCTAGAGAACCAAGAGGTGGAGCCATAAAGAATGGCTCCACCAAAATAAAATATTAAATATTAAATTTTTATATTAAAAAAATATAAAAAAAGTACACTATAAAGTGATGGGCCATTCTAAATGGCACCAACAAATAAAATATTAATATTTAAAATTTTAAATTTAATTTAAAAGAATGTTTGAATATCTTTAAAATTAATTTAAAAATTAATGAATTATAAAAATTATATTTAAAATTAAAAAAAATTAAAATATGCATTTAAAATATTATAAAAAAATAATAAATTTGAAAGGTCATATCTTTAAAAATAATATATTTTAAAAAATAAAAAATATTTAAAATATTATAAAACTAATAATAAATTTGAAATGTCATATCTTTAAAATATTTAAATGTTTTATATTATTAAAAATATAAATTTTAAAAATAATATTTAAAATTTTAAAAAATAATTTTAAAAATATATATTTAAAATTTAAAAAAATATTATAAAACATTTCAAATATACATTTCAAGTTTTTTAAAATCAATAATAAATAAATAAATAAAATAAATAAGAACAAATAAAAAACTTAAAAAAGTAAATAAATAAAAACTTAAAAAGAAAGAACAAGTAAAAGGACAATTCAAAAAAACTAACCTGAAGGAAAAAAAAAATTGGCCTTTAGCTGTTTTAATAGGGAAATAGGGTGTCAAGAGGTAATTTCTTTAAATTTGGTAGTGCCAATTTATTTGGCTCTACTAGAAAAAGGTAAAATTGCTAAAGTCCCCTTTATACTTTCAAAAATCACAGTATTTCCCTAGTATTTATTCAAGTAGTGCCATTCTACATGGCTCCACCAAAAAATTATTTTTTTAATGTAGATTACCGACGTGGCACGTTGGTGGCGCCAGACACTTTGGCTCCACCATCTTTTACTATAGATTTTGGGTTATTTTCATATTTTATCAAAAAAATAGGTTATTTAAGTAATTAATTAATTTTTTAAGGTTATTTTTATAAAAAAGCCAGCAGATAGAAGGCGGCTGAACACGGAAGCAATTCTGAGGCTGAAAGCCAAATGGTGAAACCATGAAGGGAGATTGGAGACTGGAGAGTGAAGAGAGGCCGGATGGACGAGTGACAAGAGTGGTGGTTGCCTGGGTGCGGGTGGGTCTCGAGTTAGGTTTTTTTTTTCAGGCTTGCCCAGACTGAAAAAGCTCTTTTTTTAAAAAAACGGTTCGACCGATTTTTACCTATTTTTTGATTAGGTTCAACCACCGGATTTTCTAATTCCCTGTTCAATCAATTTTTTGCTAATGTTCGGGCCGGTTAGCCAATCGGCCAGTCCGGTTTAAACATCATTGCTCCCAAGATGATAAAGTAGCAAATTTCAATTCAAAAGCATTGTGTGTTATTTTCAATGGGGGTGGATCAACAAGAATACATAAAGATTTCAAAGTGTATCTCATCTTGTGAAGCTTGAAATATCCTTGAAACCATCCATGAAGTAACTCTCAAAGTCAGCCTACCAAAACCTTAAAAGCTTACCTTGAATCTTTACGAATGTCTAATAATAATGAGCCCATCTTTGAATTTTATGCTAAATTTTGTGAAATAACTAGTGAGGCTTGAACTCTTGGCAAGTAATATTTTGAGGTGAAACTAGTTTGAAAGATATAACATCTCTTGCTCGAGAAGTTTGCAAATAAGGTGACAACCATTAAAGAGACGAAGGACGTAAGTACTATGTGTGTTAATGAGTTGGTAGGTTAATTATAGCTTTTAATGTGAAAGTGAGGGATTTAAATAGCGGTCAGATATCAGAATAGCGGCCGCTATATAGCGGTAGTGACGTCGTCTGAAACCGCTAATGCTGAAAATAGCGGTGTGAAGCGGAGTCACACCGATAGCAGTGGATCGCGGCCACAATTTAACTGGTAATGGCCAATTGCTGCAATACGGGCCGCTATTCCCGTTATTTTTCGTTACAGTAAATTTAAAAAAAATCCATCTCCTCCAAAAAAAATTCAACAGAAACACAATAAAACAAAAGGGAATATATTCCCTTACAAATCAGAGTTTTCAATAAAAAAAAAATAAAAAGAAGTCCAAATAAACAGAAAAAAGCAATCAAAAGATTCAAAATTCAAAAGCAATAGAAAATATGAAATTTTATTTCTCATATTTCGGCAAACAACACAGCAGCAGATGAAAGTGAGGAGCCGAGGACTTGAATCTGAAAAGCAAACCGAGATTGATAATTTTCAAGTAAGTACCTGAAATTTTGTCTTGATTCTTGCTTGCATGTCTTGAATCTACAGTGCAAATATGTTCTTTAGACTTTAGGGATGAAGGGAGAAGGCACAACCAGCATTTTCAGAGGAGAGGATATGAGTTTTCAAAGAGTTTTCAGAGGAGAGGATATGAGTTTTTCTTCTTTCAGAGGAAAGGATATGAGAATTTGATCTGCCGTTTCATTTCCTTTTTCCTTTACTTTTTCATTTTTATTTTCATTTAGCAAAATCGTTTCATTTACTCTTAGCCCTTATTAATTATTATAATAAATGGGTGAGACAATTTGCCACCCATAATAAAAGGCCAATTTGCTTGTGTCATTTCCTTACCCCTTAAGGATCAATTTGTTGATAGATAATTGGGTCATTGAGTTGGGTTTAATTTTATGAATATTGGGTATTTATTTGGGCTTGCATTTAGAAAGAGACAATGCCATATATTGATAAAATTCTGTCACAATTATACATTCAGATTTTAATGCATTTTGGAAAGAAAAATGTCCTCTTTTATTGTATAATTCAGATTTTGGGAAGAGGCAATCTATTAATTGAAAAGAGACAGCATTTTGGGAAGAAAAATATTCTCTTTTAATGCATTCAGAATTTTATTTCAAAAAGAAATCACTAAAAAATTATAGATCAATAAGTTAGAATTGTTTGGAGAGATTTTACTGAAAATGAAAATTACTTTGACGACAATCATATTATTATATTTTTTAATATGAAAGCTTCAATCTTATCAGATTCATAATTTTACTTTATATGTTATTTTTTTAATTAATATTGTAATTATAATTTATACTGATAATTATTTATTATTTATTATTATTTAAAATCTCATAACTTCCATTATTCAGGGTTTGTTTTTAATGAAAAATTATAACCTCTGTTGCTTGGAGTTTGCTTAAGGTTACACACAAAATTAATGAAAAAATTATAGTCTCCATCACTTATGACTTGTATTATAAAAGGTAAAAAATCAAGACAAATTAATTCATTGTGTTTTTCTTTATTAAATCCGATAGGTAACTTCAATTCAACATTAGATAAATCTCTATTGATTTTAGTTTGCATAATATGAAAAACTTGAATTTTTAAATTTGATCCAATTTGAATTTAAATTTTATTAAGATGGAACAAAACAAACTATTTATACCAAAAACTTTGGAACCAAGTAATAATAGGTTATGGTGTATTGTTGTTTTTAAAAAAATAAATAAATTATGTATGGATTATGCAATAATTTTAAATTTTCCATGTTAATGATGTTTGCTTTTTTTTTTGTATTATATTGTTGATAATATAAGTAATGAGTTGCTTATTTTTCTAAATATAATTTTATGTTTCTTATATATAAATAAAAAAAAAAAAAGCATGTCACCACATGAAGAGTTCCCAATTAAAGGATTGGAGGGTGCACCAAGTAATGATATAGGTTGGCACTTTGGAACTCCAGTGTCAAATGCAAAAGGAAATATCGTATGTAAATTTTATGGTAAAGTTGTGAAAGGAGGAATAACACGATTTAAAGAGCACATTGCTCATAAAATCGACAATGTTGCACCATGCCCTAATGTTACTGGTATGTGATACTTTATTATTATTTTTAAAGGTTATTGTAAATTTATCAATAAAGATTATATATAATTGATAATAATATAATGTGTGAATTATTTTTATTTTATTAACAGGTGTCATTAGAGAAAGTATGATGAATATATGAAGGAAAGCAATACAAAGAAAATAGACAAAAAGAGGAGAAAAGATGAATTTTTATCTCAATTAATAGAAGAGGAGGATGAACACGAGGAATTTGATGAGGTTTCTGCTATAAGGCAAGCAACTCGAGAAAGTATCCAATCACAACATGAGTGGCATAGAAGGGAAGAATTCAGACGAAGTACTGGTGGTTGGGATAACATTTATGAAGAAGGGCGGTCTTCTCATGGATCAGCTAGAGAATATCATAGAGAAAGAACAAGTAAATCCATCCCAAGTGAGTCTGTAACACCCCTTACCCGTATTCGACGCTGGAACAAGGTACGAGGCATTATCGAGGAGCACGAAACACTTACAGATGATTTAAACCATTTATCGCTCAAATATCAAAATTGATTATAAAAGTTCCTTTAACGGACCCTTGAAGTCCAAATCATGCATTGGGATTGGGTCGAGACTAAATCAGAATCGTATGAAATTTTTCGCAAAATCCCTAAGGTTATCTCATTTACAAGGGTCCCACACCCGTGTGGCTCACATGGCCGTGCCTCTGGGGTGTATAACTCTCTGACTTGCATCTATGAAGGAAATTGGGTCACACGGCCTTAGTACACGCCCGTGTTGCAAGGCCGTGTGGTAAAGTTAATTTTCACAAATTAGGCTATTTTCCAAGCCATATTTCTCACTCATTTGATCCTTATCCTTCACCCATATTTAATACATATAAAAACCAATTTAAGATATTCAACTGAACCTTATACTTAATACCATTTGTTAGTCGTACATTTCATATAAATAACAAGAAACATATATGAGCTCAATTCTCATTAAATTCTCTTGTACTTATAACTTTTTTACACTATGTATTCATATAACATATAACAATCACACCTCTGTATTTCATATACATTTTTATAACAAACTGTCTTAGTTTCAAACTATTTCATATTTGAGTTTTACTTATCAAATCATTTGAAACATCATCTTTACACATATAGTGCCATTGAGATGCACAATTCTATAATTATGAATGAACACATTTATCAAACATATTCCATGTTTTTATATATTATAGTCTCATATTTCCATGTATCAATTACCATCATTTCCTTGTATTTTGACAAATACATGTAGCAATTCATAAACATGCAATTCACTAACTCTTCCTGCCAATCACAATTTAAATTGACAAATCACTTATTGAGCCCAATTTCAATGTTCACTAAAATCTGTTAGGATGTACGTATCCACCAATAACTTCCATGTACAGGTATCATCACCTCATATTTTCACATACATTTACTTTCCATATTATGAACTCAGATAACATATACAAGACATACCCATGTATTCCAAGTACGTTTTCATAATATTTCATTTCGAATTTAAATTATGTCATATTAGAACTCTTCTCATTAACTCATTTGGAATACCAATTCATACGGATAATACACTCAACGGTGTACAAATATATAATCACAAATGAACTCATTCATCAACCAAGTTCTATGTTCATGTCTCATCAACTCATACTTCCTTATATCACATAATTCTATGTAACACTTACCAACTTCGTCAAATTAGTGAACATCTTACGGAATTGTTCTGCACCAGTATACATTGAATTTCACTGATAATCACTGATGCCATAACATAGATATGGTCTTTTCACTAGAATGCCATAGCTCAGCCATGGTATTACATCTTCACTATCATTACGCCATGGTGAAACCATGGAATTATCCGTCAATTCATCACTTTTCACTAGAATGCCATAGCTCAGCTATGGTCTTACATCTTAAACACGTATCACACCGATGTCATATCTCAGATATGGTCTTACACAGAAATCACTTGTCACTTGTAGCTGAAGCTACCATTATTCACTGATCAGGTAGTTGGAGCTACCACTTTCCACTTTTCACTGATCAGGTAGCCGTAGCTACCACTTTTCACTTTCACTTGTCCTTGATCAGATATGTGTAGCCGAAGCTATCACTTATCACTTTCACTTGTCCTTGATCAGATAAGTATAGCCGAAGCTATCACTTATCACTTGTTGCCATGGTTCAACCATTGGTTCAACCATGGTCTTTTCCGTCAATTCATCTTGTCACTGAACTGAAGTGCTCAATTTGATCATTTATTCAATTTTCATGCTTTTACATTATTCACGATTTTATCATCAGTACATATGAAATAACACATTATGAAGTTCATAAGATTAACAAATGATCACTAAAATTTAGCCATATAAACTCACAAGTTTAATTTTTGTATTATAACGATAATCATAATTTCATAATAACTATTCCAAATAAAACATTATATCATTTCTAATTCAACATTTATCAATTATAATCGAGCATATAATCAATTTATACACAAGTCGTTCATATATTATTTTTCCTCCTCCTCCTTTCCGTCCACATCCTTAGTATAAACAACACACTTGTAAGTAACATTACCTATAATTTTCACTATTTTCTTATGTGAATATTCAAGCTGTCCATCGGTGTCATAGTCACTAAATTATTTTTATCTTGAGCTAAAGAATTTCAAATTAAGATCCGTTAATTTTATTTCAAACTAGACTCACATATCTTCTTACTATATTTTTTCCAGAATTTTTGGTGTGGCCAATTAGTACAGTTTATTAGTTAAGTTCTCCCCTGTTACACAGTCTGACAGCTCTGACCTCTCTTCACTAAAAATCAATTATCTCATAGTACGATTTTCATATAGTGTTTTCGATTATTTCTAATGAAAATAGGCTCACTAAGGAATAAAAACGTATAAATTATAACTCATAATTATTTTTTTACAATTTTTAGTGATTTTCTAAAGTAAGAACAGGGGATCACGAAGTTATTCTAAACCAGTCTTACAAAAATTTAAATATCTCAAAATGTAGACTTCCTTTTCTTACTCTGTTTCTTTTATATGAAAATAGACTCAAAAATATTTAATTCTATATTTCACTCAGCTTATAATTCAATTTATACTATTTTTGGTGATTTTTCAAAGTTAGACAACTGCTGCTGTCCAAAACTGCTTTAGTATAACATGTTGATTTCTATTTTGTCCCAAATTCCACATTTCATACAATTCAATCCTTTCTCAATTAATCCCTAAATTGAGCTAATGTTCTCATCTAATAATATTCTCTATCATTTTAAACTACTTCATAACCTTTGAAAATCAGAATTTTAACTCTAGGCCTTAATTTCAACTCTTTCACAATTAGGTCCTAAAACCAATTTCCATCAATTTTACTTGAAAAAATTATCTTATAACAAAATTAAAGCTTCAATTAAATATTTATTCATCATATTATTCCAGCACTAATCCACATCAACTTTAAAAATTAGCCATAGAATCAAAAACTAATAAATTAATAAGTTGGACCCAATTGTAAAAGTCCAAAAACATAGAAATTTCCAGGAGAAAGCAAGAATTAAACTTACATGAAGCTTGAGTATGAAAACCAGCTTGAACTCTCTCCCATGGATGTTTTTCAGCTGAAGAAAATGAAGAAAAATGAAGAGAATTCTAGATATTCCAATTTGGTCCCATATTTATTTAACTAATTTTGGCAATTTTCCAATTTTACCCTTATTTCACCCATTTCCTGATTTTTCTCAGCTATTTCCGCCCAAAATATCTCCTTTGGGCTTATTTACACTTTAGGTTCTTCCTCATTTGACAATTAAACTATTTAATCCTTCTAGCAACTTTTATACCTTTTTTCAATTTAGTCCTTTTTATTTAATTAATCCCCCAAACGTCAAAATTTTCTAACGAAATTTTTATACTACCTTATTGACATTCCGTAAATATTCATAAAAATATTTATGACTCGGTTTATAACACCGAGATCTTGATACCTCTTTTTCTCGATTTCTTGACCAAATAAATCTTTATAAAGCACAATTTACTATTTCAAAAATCTTTTAAAAGCTACATTTGGCTCGTAAATATTAAATAATACAATCTACGAGTTCATTTGTCAGATTTGATGGCCTCGAACCACTATTTCTAATATCACTGAAATTTGGGTTATTACAGAGTCTGAGTTTACCTTAAGGAGAGATATACCTGAATTGGTTAAAAGCAAAAGTTCAAAGCAACCAAAGGTCAATGACTCTTTTTTAAAGAGTTTTCGAAGGAAGATAGGTGAAGCGGTATCTAAATTTTTAATATATGAAAGACTTCCTTTTCAATTAGCAAGCTTTCCGTGGTTGTATAACTTAATTCAAGTGTCAACAAAAGTTGGACAAAGTGTAAAGCTCCCAACACCTTATGAGGTTTCAGACGTGTATTTGGAGTCAGAGTATCAACGAGTTCGTGATTGGGTAAATGGACTAAAGACTCATTGGAAAGATTTGGATGCAACTCTAATGCGTGATGGTTGGACCAACAATTTGAATCAAATGCACATCATTAATTTCCCTGTTTATTGCAGTAAATGAACCATTTATTGGAAATCGGTAGATGTCTCAAGTGTTCATAGTAGAGATGTTGAATTCTACTACAGTTTGTTAGATTCAATTATAGAAGAAATTGGAGAAAATTACATTGTCCAAATAGTGACTGATAATGAGGCAGCAATGAAAGCTGCTGGAAAAAAAATTAATGTTGAAAAGAAAACACCTATATTGGACCTCATGTGCAGCTCACTATTTAGATTTATATCTTGAAGATATTGGGAAAAAGTCGAGTGTAGCAAAAGTGTTAGATAAGGAAAAAAAGTTACTTGCTTTATATACAATCACATTTTGTTCGTAGGAATGTTGAGTGTACAATAGAAGTGATATTGTATTTGAAGTAGGAAATAAAAAAAAGGCATCATGCATGTTGTCTTGGCTTTACTGTCCTCCGTGTGGAAATATAAAAAACGGCTCAATGTACAGAAACCTTGTCCCAATTCAAGGGGTAATTCGAAAATGGTAGTAAATATGTATTCCTTCATAAATGATAAGGTATATCTGATCGTACTTGTAGTTGTTTCAAATGTCAATATGATTGGTGTGGTAGGTAACCAGAATCAATGCTCAACAAACCCAGAATCAGTGTCACAAGATTGATTGTGTCATTATGGGCTTTTTTCGGCCTTTTATATATAACCCATGATATATTAAATTTAGCTCTTGCTTTTTACACTTTTATTCAACTCAGCCTTACTCTTATATTTGGAATCAATTAGACCACAACCTTGTGACATGATATTATTTTGCTCTATATGTCAAGTTAACACATAATTAAAAATTATAAACAAAAATTCAAAAAATAATTAGAAAAGTTCAAAAAATTGTAAATAAAATTTTTCAAAAATTATGAGAAAAAATCTCCTTTAAATTAAAATAACAAAAAATGTAAAAGATTATAGAAGTTTGTCAAATTTCCAAAGAAAAAAAATGATTATTAAATTTTTAAAAAATAGAAATGCAAAAGAATTTTAAAAACTTTTTTTGAACAATTTACAAAAATTCAAAAAATATTATGAAAACAAATTTAAAAACTCTTCAAAGTTAAAAACAAAAACTTAAATATTAACTTAGGATCCGTTTGTTTACATGTAAAATGTTTTACGGAAAATATTTTCTGCATTTTCCTGTGTTTGTTTCACAAAAAATAGTTTGGTCAACGGAAAATGACTTACAAGTCAAGGTAAAATAAACCCTTTTTCCTATAAAATGACTTACCCTTTTGAAAAACATAAGTCATTTTTCGGAAAAGAGCTGATCTATAAATAATTTTATTTTTATATAAAAATTAACTTAAATCAAGCTTAATATTATTATATTGATAATAAATTTTATTTTTATTTTCAAAAATATTTAAAATATTATATTTTTCAATATTATTAAACATACATATTTAATTATTTATATTTAGTCATATAATAAATTATTAATATAATAAATATAATTTATTATTTTAATAAATTATTTAATATTTCAATTTTATTTTAATAATAAATTTTAAAAATAATAATTTTAAATAATATTATTCACATATTATTGAAAATATTCAATATTAATATTTTAATAATAAATATATTAACTTAATTTTTTTTAATTTTTTAACTATTTACTGATGTCATGATACATAAGATAAAATAGTGTTGCAGTAGCAATAAAATACACAGATCACCATGTGAGTTGACACGCCAACGTCTAATGTGATTTTTAATGGAGTCATTAATTATAATAGAATAAAGGTGTAATGATTGAAAATTTGTTATACCCTCTCTCACACACATAAAAAAAATATCCTATATTATTTTTTATATTTTTTAATAAAAATGTTTTAATTTATACTAGCAATTGTATCATATGTATATGCGAGTGAAAATCACACATTTAGAACATATGAATGAGTTTAAAAATAACAAATAATGAAACATGTTGTTTGAAACTAATAATAACATAGGTGAAATATGTAAGAAATTAAAATTGTGAGTAAAAATAAAGTTAAATAGTTAAATATATGTGATTAAGAATAGTAAATGTACTTCAATTGCTTTTTGGCTTGTATTGCCATTTTTCTACAGCGTGTTAAAATGTTATTATGTTAGATAGCATTATTTAACATATTATCAAAATGTAATTATGTTGATGAAAGAATAATTCAACATCAATATGTATAAAAGATTTTAGGGTAAACTACATAAATAGTCACTTTTGTTTGACTCAAGTTACATTTTAGTCTCTTACGTTTGAAATGTTACGTTTTAGTCACTTATATTATTGTTTTGTTACTAGGTGGTCACTCTATCATTAAACTTCATTACCTCCCTAATGGTAGTCCTACGTGGCAGTCCAAATGGGTTTTAAATGCCAATTTGGATGTTCAGTTGCTGGGATGAAAATAGGTTTTTAGTTAATTAAATTTAATTTGGACTGCCACGTAGGACATCTAAGTTAGCATTTAAAACCTATTTGGATTGCTATATAGGACCGCCGTTAGGGAGGTTAACGGTAGAGTGACCATTTTGAAACAGAACGATAACGTAAGCAACTAAAACGTAACATTTCAAACTTAAGTGACTAAAATATAATTTGAAACAAACAAAAGTGACGATTTTTGTAGTTTACCCAAGATTTTATTTAATAATTGAATCATATATAGAGTAGTAACTTACATTTTTAGAAAAACTCCCATCAATTTTGAGTTGGTGTCAAGTTGACTTGTGAAAGCAACTCAATTAATGACATAATCAATATATGTGAGTGAAAAAAGTTTGTGTAATAATATTGAAATGTACAAAAAATTCCAAAATAAAATTCTTGTTGAAGTGGTGAAGTTAGTTGATATTTGTTGATGTTGGTGGTATGGATTCATTAGCAATTTTTTATTAGTTTTTTGAAAATTATAAAAAAGATAAAAGTACCATTGTAATAATATAACTTATTTTAAGTAAAGAAAGATTTTTTGTATTTTTCTAATTGAATTGATGTCCAATTAATTTGTAACACTAAATCAATCAGAAGATTAAAGTATTTGTATGGAATATGTATTATTTTTTTGTAAAATATGTGTAGAGTTGTTCCATTTAAGCTTCATAGGTTGCCTATGGTTTTACATTCCTACAATTTAATTATTAGTAGTTTTGCTCACAACAATACCTGAAATCAATTATTTTTTATATTCCAATTAGTTAGCCTTTAGTTAAAACAAAACGTGATTTCAAGTACTTTTTTTAATTTGTTCCAAAACAAATTTGAAATCATTTTACTTTCAATTAAAATGATAATTTAAAAATAATTTAAAAAATTATCAATTAAATTTTACTATTAAATATTTAATTCAAATATTTGTTAAGAATAAAGTTTATTATAAAAATTAAATACATGGGTATTATACTTTATTCAATAAAAATAAATTCATAAATTATTATAAATTTTTACTAAATTTTTTTGACAACCACATTTCATTAAAATCATAAGATTGAAAATCAAAAAAAGAAAAGGTAACCATAGAGTGGATGGGTGATTGAAGAAGTGTACAAATACAGGCTGTTAATCAACCATTTGCTAGGAATTTGGTCTATTCTTTGTTGCCACCTTGTAATTGAGGATAAATAGTTGTATTATTTGCTCTCTTGTCTCTAGGATAACTCCAACACATCATCATTATTATTTAGGTGGATTAATGTCTGTCATTTTCTTTGTCTTAGGTTGCTTAATGTCTGTCCATTTATTTGTCCTAGGTTGCTTGTCTGTCCTCCCAAGTTTGCTCGAATTAATTAAGGAAAGTAAATGTTCACATTGCGGGTTGGGAAAATTTTGTTTGATCTCTTGCATCTCTATTAAGGTTTGAGTAAGTAATAGATGAGATTGTAATTGATTTTAATTGATTGAGGTTTTTGAATAAACATACTTTTTCAATAAATATTATACTCGAGAGATGATTTTTTAAAAGTTTAAATGCGGAAAATCTCTTTCTATTTTATGTATTTTCAAAAATTAATTATTGCGTAATTTAGTGGTGTATTTAATATTAGGATAAATACTTTGTGTAAACAAATTATTGAAGTATAGAAGTGAGGCTGTAACTGGTGATTGAATTAGACTTAAATCACGACTTATATTATTGATTCATAATAAATTACTTTCTGTAAACATATAAAAAGGTTTCGAACTGTGTAACCAATTGTCATGTACATCATTATCATTTTCCTCTTTCAATTGTGTCTTTAGTTGCAACTTAATTTATAACTAACAAACAAGTTAACACTAAGGGTATTGAATGAAGTATGTTGGCCGAATCTCGATGGAAGGATTCTGGAAATCAATCAATTAAATTAGAATGCAAATTGAAGTTTGAAGAAGAACACCACGATCTTGAATCACAATTGAATTGAAGCCAAACAAAAAATTATTAGTTAGTTGCCCAAGCCAAATATTTATAGGGCAATGCTCTAAAAAGTAAAAGACCCTAAAATAATTTGAATAAATATTCTAAAATTTGTAATGATTAAAATTGTTAAGACCCACTGAAGACGTGTCTTGACCTGCACTTCGTATGGGTGAGCATTAAATGAAAACACGTAATATTGATTCGCCTACACATTGTGCGAACCATGTGTATGCAAATCCACTTTAAGTATACACATGTTAACCCTAAAGTAAGGTATGTGTTATCATGTATAGAAATTTACTTAATATGTCACATCTATAACAGTAACGATATCATACAAATACACGAAATTAACCCATCTGAGGGAATACAGAAAAAAGAAACCTCAACAAAAATCATATAATATAACCCTAATAATTAAAATAAAAATGATCAATAACCATTAATGGAGCTCATGGCACTAAAATATACTCAATTATCATTGTACCATCAATTAATTTACAAGCATGACAGATGATAATTGAAATGCACAATTAGTCTTAAAAATAATTAAAAAAAACAATTTAATTTAAAAACTTATCTAAATACACAATTACTCTTAAAAAATTGTCTTTCGTTGTAGTACCAATTATTGAATGATAATGAGGTTATGTCGCATGTTCTTTTGCTCCCATTCACCAAAAGTTTAGGGTCCCTCGATATTGTACCCAAGGGCTGTAGCAAAAGGGCTTACGTCGTATGTTCTTTTGCCCCCGTTCACCATACCTTTTCGGCGTTTCAATTTCACCCCCAAAAAAAAATGTTTAGGGTCCATCAAATTTGTACCCATTCATAGCATTGACAAAATGAGATGACAATTTATTCCAAATTTCCAACTATAGTATCCAGTCAGATTTTTATGTGGATGTTATTTAAATGGGAGAAGGATTTATTTGTAAAATTAAAAGATTTTTTTACTTATTTTTGTAATTTGTATAGTTAATATTTTAATAATTCAATTGTTTAATTTTTAAATATAATTATGTAAAATTTTGAATAGATGTATGGTATTGCACCCAAAATAGTTTAAAGTATGATCCAAATCTTTATACTTTTCGTAGATTTGAAATTTAGTCTTCCTACTTTTATTTCTGGAAATTTAGTCTTTTTATTTTTTAGATTTAAAATTCAAACACAATTGTTAACATTTTTTAAATTCTTCTGCAAAGTTTATTTGTGACATTTTGGAAAAAATAATCACTTGGTAATCATATAGCAAAAAAAAAAAAAAGTCGTTATAATGGATCTGAATATAACAAAAGAATTATAGCGATATTAACAGTTAGACTTGCATTTTCAAATCTAAAGAATGGAGGACTTTTTTTTTTTAAATAAGGGACTAAATTTCTAGAAATAGAAATAAGAGACTAAAATTCAAATGTACGAAGAGACTTAGAGACTTTATTAACATATATCTAATTATTGAATTTTTTTTATATAAATGTAACATTCCTCACTGGACCCGATCACGGAATCCAAATACGTGACGTCACATTACATTGTTGGAACAACTCAGACAATCCTGACACATTTCATAGAAATTATACATATATACGAGGATTAATTATAAAGTTCACATTATGCAAATGAAAATGTCCTAAATCACAACCAAATGGGCCCACAAAGAGAGGTTCGGGTCATACAATGTCAAACACGGAGCCAAGATACAAATCCTAACTCAAACAAAAAAAAAATTTGAAAAGTTGAGCAACTAAGGTTTTTTTCCTTATGAAAAAAAAAAAGTGTTTTCCTAATTTTTTATGTTTTTTTTTTAAGATAATGTAACATTTAGTCACTAAATTTGATAATTTTTCTAAGTTGATCCTAAATTTATTTTTTATCCATATTAGTCTTGGAACTTGGCAACTTTCTTCAATTTTAGTCTCTTGTGATGACATAGCACTTTGAGATTATGTCATGTCACCATGTAATTTTTTTATTAAAAAAATAATTTTTTAAAGTGATGATGTGGTACAACATGGACCAAAACTAGAAAAAATTATCAATTGACACTTTGGCTACTATTCTAGTAAAGTTTTAGCTCAAATTTAGGTATTCAATTAAATTTAAAATCAAGTAATATAAATTAGACAATCTTATTTGAAACAATAAAACAAAGTAGCAAATCATATAAGGTGTGGTGTGGTGGTTGCTCACATCATCTCTTAAATCATGAGATTAGGGTTTCAATCGCCACCCATGGGAAAAAACACATTTTATGGCCAATCATTTACTTCTTTGTTGAGTACTCACAGCCAGAGAATAATTATTACTATTGGTGTTGAATACCCTAATTTCGATAAAAAAAATCATACACAAAAGAAACAATAACATATAAATGAAAGAAGAAGAATAAGATTCATAAATTTAAACAGACACTAGATACACTCAATATAAAATCATTAGCAACAGAAAAAGAACTCTTTTTATTAATATTGATAGAAGATGAATAGAGAAATACCGATTCCTTATTTCTTTTTTGTTTCAATTTTTTTAATTAATTTTTTCAAATTCTCTTTAATTTAATCAACAATTCCACTTACATTGCTTACATGAAAAAATTACTTGTGGCACGTTTTAATTAGACGAAGTTAATGATCAATAACTTGAAGGGCTAAACTAGTGAAAGGAAGTAAAATTTAAGTACCAAAACGGGTCAAAAAAGTTCAGGTATTAGAGTGAGAAAAGTAGTATAGTTTTAAGGGTCAAATTGTTAATAAAACCAAAATTTTATAATAAAACACATATAAGAACTAAAAAAGAAACTAGATTTTGTGTATCTTAATATGGGTAAAAAAAGGTAAAGTTGGGATGGGGATGGAGTGGAGTGAAGAAATTAACTACCATAATTTAAAAATGCCATCATAATTTTAAACACCCATTGCGGAAAACAACCCATGGAGTAAGTACCAGAAATTGTTACACCCGCTAATATCGGGACAACCAAAATAAAATATAACTCCAATAATTAACGTTCACATAATAAAAGTAAATTTTTTATAGTAGAATTTTGGGTTGAATAAAAATATTAAATATAAATAAGTTTATCAAATATTAACTCTCTTTTTTAATCTTAACAATATTATTTGTTAAAATTATAACGTACCTTAACATTATACTCAATGCTTATTCATATATTTAATAATTACGTTATTGGGGTTGAAGAAAGGGATGATAGGACTTGATCCCATATCACCTAAGTGCTAGATAGAAGTTTTCTTCTTCTTCTTTTTTTGGTACAACTCTAATTCGAGCTATTTTTAAGAAGATGAACACTTAACAAATAGATTACTATTAGATCTGTCTATGGGTCAGATCGGATCATGTTCAAATTGAGTTCTAACAAACTTTTAAGCTTGTTTGATAAGCCTGTGCCCGATCCGAAAAATTAGGTTAAATTTTTGCCCAAGCCTGCCCATATTATAGATGTTAAACTTGAGCCTTGCATGTATTAAAATTTTATTTTATTTTTTATATAAAAATTTAAAAAATATTATACATTAAAAAACACTAAAAATAATTTTTTAAAATAACAAGAGTTATGTAATATACAAACAATAATAACAAAACAGTAAGAAAACAACAATAAAATAATAATATTTTAATTGACAATATAATAAAAATATTTTAAATTGAAAAGTAATTGGAAAAAGATGCTGTAATTGTAACTCTGTATTTAATTATAATTATACAAATCTATCAACAATAAATTGTAATTAAAAAAAATGGAGTCAAGGAGAAAAAGAATGTTAGAAAAGGGGACCGGAATTTTTATTTTTATGGAGGTGTGGAAGAAAAGAAGAAGAGCGGTCAAACATTGTGTAGGCAATCACATGGGCTGTGGTGTGGACCCAAAATAAAAGCTTGAGAAAATGGAATAAGGTTGAACAAAAATGCAGCAATCTTGGAGTATAAATAATACAAAATCAGGCTGTTCCTTTCACATTTACACACACCAATATCCCCACTGCCAAGTCTCTTAAATACCCAACTCATATTTTTTATTTTTTGCGATTTCTATATATTTCTTTTTCTAAATATTGAATTAAGTTCACCTTTGATTAATCAAAAGTAGGAGGATTATTGATTCGGTTCGGTCGAATTCTTTTAATTTTTTGAATTATCAAATTCAGTTCGTTCCGGTTAAGTTCTCATATTTTTCATATTAATTTTTTGTTTTAGATTTTTTGATTTATTTTGATAAAAATGAATTTTGTTTTATAGCTTTTGAATATTATTTTATAAAATTTTAAATTTTTTTACAAATATTTCTAAAAATAATAATTTTTCAAAAAATTTTAAATTATTTTCACTATTTTAAATATAAGATATTTATTTTTTATTACATCATAAAATTTAAAATTAATTATATATTAAATAAAAAATAGAATTCAGTTCGATTCCGATAAACGTGGATTTTAAATTTGAATTCCATAATCCATCCAAACTCCTCAGTTCAGGTCATTTTTCGGTTTTCTTGTTCAACCCTAATTAAAAGAGGCAGAGGCTTTTGTTTAGGGATACAGAGGGCTAGATATTTGTAATTTTTTTAAGTAAAGTATCTCTATGTTTATTTTAAAATTTATGAAAATTAATCTTTATAAAATTTGGGATTGTCCATCTTAACACTGTAATCCCTGTCATTAATAAAGTTTGAACTTGAATTCTCGAAAGATCAAGTTCCTTTAGTTACTATTACCCAATTCAAAAAGTAGTATTAGAATTTGGTGAATATTTGAATCTTATAAGAGTTTTAATTCCAAATTTTATCCTTTTTACTTTATGAAAATTGAGAATCTTGTCCGTCAAATTTTGGCTATCTTACATTATGAAAATTAATAAGTTATTTTAATTAAGTAACACTATTAAAATTTACTATTATATCATTATTTTCTAAATTAGCGGTTCAATAACTTATATGTAAGGAATTACTGAAAATCAATCGATGAATCATTTAAATATAATAAGTTAGAAAAAATAACAGTTGAAGTCCATATATTGACCAATAATTAGATCACTTTCTCAATTTTTATAAAATTATAGTTATAGTTACTCGAATTTGTAATTGTAATTGTAATTGTTATGCTTTAAAAAAGAAATTAATTTGTAAAAGGAATAAGGTGAGATGTCTAATTGCTTTCACTTTACATGGTTTTCTTTATTCGTTGCCAACTTACTGGATTGGCAGCTAAATTTGTTATTCAAATTATCAACTAGCGGTTGTTACTCTTTTCATGAAAAAGTTGATGATCAACATCTCACTCTACTTTTCGCCAAAATAATATTATGTTTTTTATTAAAATATTTATGATAAATGTAAATTAAGTCTTAGTTTGGTTGGCATCAACCTGGAAGCGCATTATTATCTTATTTAAATTATTCGAATTTTAGATATTGTATAAAAAAACAAAGACTAAAAATCATGATACCACGCGCATATAAAATACAGTAAATAAAAAAATTTATAGTACAAAATACCTCTAAATATAATATAAATTTTGATATATTTCATATTTATATGTAATATTAACTTCCGAATTAAAAGTTGCATGATGTAGATGCACATGCTATTGGCATTTGTTCTTTTTGACCCAAGCTAGCGATATGGACCCATTTTTCTGGATACTTTGATAAGCAAAAAAATAAGAAAGGATGACTGAATTTTCTCCAAGATCTATGAATTATTATGCATAAAAAGCATCTAAAGTTACTTAAATATTACAAAATTTAATCAAGTATTACAATGCACAGTAAATCACTTTTCATATGTGATTAGATCATTTGTGTCCCAAGCTTAAGTTCCAATTACATTGGTCATGGAATCAACTTTTTCATTAGCCACAGTTATCTTCATTCAAATAACAATTTAGTACAATAAAATTGTTGATACAAATATATAACAAGGAAGAAATAAAACGAGAAGGTTATAGTGGTTTAAAAGAGTTCGATTCACTTAAAGAAATGAAGAGTTCGGCCAATTAAATATTGAGGAAGATAAGTGCTCAAAAGGAAAAAACGGGTTTTAATCCTTTCTCTATTGTTGGAGGGAATATTTATAAGAAAAACCCTCTTATCTTGTAGTGCAACATGGTATGTTGTTATAGATGACGTACTATCATCAAATACATAATGTGACTAAACAGTTTTATTTATTTATTTTTAAATAATTAGCACTTCATAAAAAGTGTTGATGCACATTTAATATGGAAGTTAAAATCATTAAAGTGTTTCCTTAGAAATCTTAGTCAAACATATCATTGTCATTAGGATTATTGAGATCATTATTGATATAATTCACAAGATTTGATATCATCTATTAGAACGCCTCGTTACATGCATGATTTAGGCATCTTTAAATTACTTCATTTTAGAAGAGGTAATATGGTTTGATATTTTTAATAAATTAATTTTAAATACACATGAAGCTAGTTTACAAAATGTAAAAGAATGTTAATGAAAATTTAATATAACTCAATATTTATTGGGTGAAAATTATTTATATAGTGAAAATAAGAGAGTGGACAACTTTTTCTTTTTCTTTTTCTTATCACTACAATGTCTCAAGGAGGTGAGATGAGGATGACATGGTTTGATGCTGTGTTATCTAAATATCACTTAAAAACTTACTGTTTCTCCAATTTAAGGGCGATAAAACAAAAAGAATTTGGAGAGGGGCTAAGCTAAAAGAATTTGTAAATATTAAAATAACTTAAATTAAATTTTAAATTATTAAAAATGGCCAAATTTGTAGTTATTCCAATTAAATAAAAGTTAAAAAGGAATTAGAGGCACTATAGTTACAATTACACCAATAAGTCAAGGGGTCAAGGTCGCTGCTTGTCCCTTTGGTTACGTGCTGCTCCAAACAACTTTCCACTAGGTTTTTTTTTTCTTTTGAAATTAAGTTTTGGTTGTTTAATGTCAATATACATTTATATTGTCTATATAAATGTATGGATAAAATATAAGTATTTTTTTTGGTTTTTCTTTTAAATAATTCAAAATTTTTATTAATTATAAAAATGATCATTTTTTTTATATGTGTAAATGACTCGAAATAAATAATGAAAGTGGGTGGAGCCAAAGAGATTGGTGTAAGTCACTTACCACATCAACCATTCATTGGCGAATTAAAAAATCAATTTTTTTTGAGAGAAGTCAATGTATTTGGTGTCACCTGTATAAATATCACCTCCAATATCAATATTTGTATATTTTGTAGGGGCATAAAATAAATTTTGTGGAGGAGTCAATCTATTTGGCGTAACCAATGGTAGAATAATGGTGGAGCCAAATAGATTGATGTCACCACTTTTATTTAAGTGATTTTTATTTTTTTAACTCAAATTATTTTTTTATTTGTTGGTGTCATAGAGAATGGCATGACCACCATGCTGCCATTAGTCCACCGTTATTCTACTATTAGTCACGCCAAATAGATTGATTCTTCCACAAAATTTATTTTATGTCTCATGAAATACACAAAAATATTAATTTTAGAGGTGATATTTATACAGATGACACTAAATAAATTGATTGACATGATAAGTGGTTTGACACCGATTTTTTTTTACTCTATCCATTTTTACCATTCATTTGAAATCATTTACATGAATAATAAAAAAATTTAGATTACTTTTATAATTTTTTTAAAAAATTTAACTTTTTCTTTTTGTTGATAATAAGAGGAATCACCAACACTTGACATAAAAAGAATAGGCATTTGTTACTTTGTTCCTCTCTCCAAATCCGTATAAATTTGCGTGCGATCGGATCACTGCAAAGATTTTCTCTAAGGGGTAAAGTAAAATTAGATGAATAATTGACATTTTTATTTAGGGTTTCAATTTTTTTTTTCGTACAATGGGATGGTCAAAGACATGATGCCATAGGCATTAGAGTTTATAGCTGTCGCACACCGGCAGAGCCACCTATCAACATCAATAATTATAATGGGTGGATCATACACCACCACCTCATCATTGATTACATATTTTATTTGGATTTATTAAAATTTTTTTTTACATTTCAAGTATAAACAATTATTTTATCTTAATACTTAGATGTTTTATAATTAAATTTTGAATAAGATTTTTTTTTATTTTAATTTAGGCCAAGTCAAGTTTTCAATTAGGGTTTTAATTTATTTTTTAGAGTTTAAATTTAGATGATTTGGTCTGGACATGATTAGTTTTAAACAATAAAAGGAATACGATGATAAGAAAAATTAAAACATAATTTATATGTGATATATGGTGTTAAAATATATTTTAAAATTTTGAAATAAAGAAATGAGATATATGCCATAATCTTAACCATGTGTATGTAGCAATGATAATTCAAAGAATGGTAAGATTAAAATCAAATAAATGATTGGATTTTAAATTTAATCATAATTATTAGTTTTGAGTTGTGGAGTAGCAGTAATTTAAGATTGGACCGCCAGTCTCGAACATGTAAGCAAATAACTACAGATAATGGTGGTTGAATATTTTATTAAAAAATATAATATGTTCCCTATATGTAATATTTATCATTGCAGTTTTTGCCAAAAGACAAAAGTCTTCAATCTTCGAGTACAACATATCAGAATTAGTCTCAGTCTTTAGCCAAGAGACAGAACTTTCATGAATGAATCTTTGATTTTATTTATAAGATTAAAAAAATAACAAAATCCATAATAATATACATAGGTCTTGACTCTTGATAAATATATGTAAACCCTAATTAAAAATCATTAGCATTCGTGCTCCCACGATTAATGATGGTGAACTTGTCATCTCAAAAAATTGTTTTAATTATAATTATTATTATTCTTTAATCGTATTTCTAACTTAATTACTAAATTATTAAAACTTTTTTATTTTTATAAAGTAATAAAATATAACAGTAATATTATCTTTTATATTTCTTTTTTGAAACGATTTATTAAATAAGTCGACAAAACTAAAGAAACAAACGTAATAAAATCTTGACTACACAATAATCAAAGAAAGAAAATAAAATGTTAACTAAAATAAAATCATCTGTTTTGAAAACCACTAAAATAGATGGTATTCTAGGGCCCTCAAAACTAACCCCTAATTATCCAATTGATTTGACCTCAAAAAGCTTTCTCTTTTTGAGCTAATTTGGCAATGCCTTTAAAAAGTGTTTTTAAAAAATTCAGTTTAAAATTTAAGTGTTTAGTATTGCCGTCAAAAAGTACTTTTTAAAAATAAAATGTCTATTTTAGACATGTTATTATTAAGTAACAAATATACATTTAAATAAAATTTAAATTAGTTAATATTATTGTATTTTAGTAAGAATATAAAAAAATTACTATAACTTGTTAATATTTTAATATATGAAATATAAATTTTAAATATTTTTAAGTAATATATAAACTACATTTTAAATATTTAAATATAACCATTAAATATTTGTAATTAGTATTTTAAAAAATATTTTTTTATTTTTAATTAATGATTTTAACATATTTATAATTAAGCACCAAGAAAAAAAAAAGGGAAAGAACTATGTTATTGGAGGAGTAAAAAAGTAATTAAGCACTTAAAGTGCTTTTGGCAGAGAAAAAGCTAAAAATTTTAGCTTCTCCTTTTAGAAGTGCTTTTGAAAAGCACTCCTGAAAAACCAAAAATTTCATCCAAAAGTAGCTTGTTCTGCACAGCTTTTTTCCAAAAGTGCTTTTGGAGCCAGAAGTATTTTTTTTAAGGATAGAAGAACAGGCCATTCATCTCTATCATTTCCATTTCAGCTTCCTAAAAAATTGATTGTTGTTTTCCCCAATGTACCATTTAAGCCGTATTTTTGCCCAATGCTTCACCGATAGGTTAAGATTCCCTCCTCCTCCATATTCCTCCTTGCAAACGACAACACTTCTCCTAACAGACAAATTTGCTCTTTCTTCTCCAAACCCTCCGTTGCTAAGATGTGAGCCAACCCATTTCTTTCTCTTGCAGTGTATAAGAAACAGCGTGCAGGGGCGAAGCAAGGGGGCTGGCATGGGCCCCGCCCCCCAAAAATGTAAAATTGCTATTTTGGCTCTTAAAATTTTTAAAAATTTTAAATTAGTAAAGGTAAAATTGCACTTTGGCCCCCCTAAAATTATAAAAATTTGATTTAATCCTTTACAAATTATAAAGATATAAATTATAAAAAATTAAAATTTCATCCGCCCCTTAAAAAGTTGTTCTAGCTTCGCCCCTGACAACGAGTATGGAAAACTGTAGGCACTAATCACTAATTCATCTCTCCTATTGATATTTGTCCTTTTTTATTATTGTGAAAGCATCTCCCTCAATCTCAACCCATTAGAGTCTCAAATCTACTCCCATCTATGTTGCCTAAAGACATGTGCATAATAATGAATTGAATTTAAATTTAAGACTTCATTATATCTATAAACTTAATTTTATCATCTCAACTAAAGCTCTTTTTTATTTTAATTTTAAACTTTTTTTATAAATTTATTAATAATTTTTTACTCACATCAAAAATGTGTCATAATATGAATATTATCGTTGTTGTTTGAGATTAAAAAATGAATTGGGATATTGATTTTGAATCTCAAACTTATTTAATAGTGCATTTTAAGAATAATTTATGAATTAATTAATTTAAATTAAATTTGGATTTTTTAAAAATCTTTTTAGACAATCAATGAACAACATTTTATTTGTGCGCAAAACCTATATGAGGACAATAATACAAAGTATATTAATTGTAATCAATAAATTTGTTTTATTAATCAATTTGTTCAAAAAATTACAAGTGTATATTGATAAAAATACTACACTTAGAACACCAAATCCAACATTAGGTTCATTTACCTTCAAGGTAGTTTAGCCTTTAAAGCTTAACATCTTTTTAATTGACCCTTTTAGGTCTTGCAAGACCAATCAAATTACAAACTTTATGGTATTTTTCTCGATTTTGCAAATAGAACTATGCATAAATTTTTGCTAAAAAGAATCTCTTTATATCAACAAGACCTTATTAAAAGCACCTCCCTAACAACGTAAAGACTCCTTTAGTATAAAGACTACTCAACACTTTTTTCTTTTAAGTAAGGTCACTTTACATATTTTTCCCTTCGACAAAAGGGGCTATTGTTATACATCTCCACCATGCTTGGAAGACCTTGCCAAGTCAACCACCACGCATAGAGACCTCGCTCAGTCAACTTCAGAGATAACCTTCTTGACATCTCATTTTGCCAAGTGTTGCATGGCAATAGGCACATAAGCTATATACGATTACACGTGGCCATTATGCGATACGCACTTGTCTTACAAGACTTGATGGCTATATATACCTTTCTTTGTTACTCTATAAGGGGCTTTCTCATTCTCAACACAATAGAAAAACAAGGGAAACATAAGGCTCCACTACACCTCTTTTAAAAGACCACCTACAACTCTCACACTCTTAAGGCACCTTCAATCTTCATCCATCTATCCTTCTTTCGGCCTTTAGGCTAACCACCATCAACCACCAAATGCACATCTGTACATCAATAAGATTCAATATGTTACACAATTATTAACATGAATTAAGATAAAATAAATAAAACATAATTAAAAATAATACAAACATGATAAAAATATATTAACATGTTAAATTTTATATAAAACAAATATCAAAATTTACAAAAAAAAAAAAATCTAATATAACAAACACAATAAAAGTACACAAATTATAAAATAAACAAAATTAGATATGTCAATTAGAGTATCTATTGTTGGAAAATATGGACATAACATATATAATAATAGTAATTACATGTTATTGTTTACTATCATAAAAGATTAATCCAAATTAAAAGTGATTTAACTTGGTTAAGGTTTATTGGACTTTAGTTATTAAATAAAGTATGAGTCAAATATATGTAGATACTCTAGTAACTAATTTCTAATTGATGATGGGTTGATTAGAAATTAGGGTTAATGTGAAAAACTTATATATTAGGGTTATGGTCTTCAAATTACACATACTTAACTTTTCTAATATCTCATCTTTAAAAAGAGAGAGAGTTACATTCTCTGAATTACTTGTGTGCTAATTTGAAAGATCAAAACCATAAAATCGAATATTCCAAGAAATCAATGAATTTAAGTACGCTTCCGCATTTAGTTTTGTTCTTAATGATTTAACATGAAAGATCATGGTTAATAAAATTTTATATCAGATACTATTTTTACAATTCTAACAAGTGGTATCAGAGCTCATCATGTTGAATCATTGAGAACGAATTAATTTTTTATTATTTTTGGATTGATTCGTTATTTTCAAATTTTATGGTTATGATATTTCAATTATATACTATGTTGAATCTTTGAGATTCTTGATAAAAAAATTTGGGTTTTGATTCTTTAAATTAAAGTTTTAGGGTTTTATAAATATAAATTGATCTAACATTTTCATATGCTATTAGAAGGATCAAAATTTATAATTTATGCGGTTCTTGATTAACTTTTTAATCTTTCGTCCAAATGCACTGCCAATTGCCATTAATTTCGTTCCAATTTACTGCTGTTAAGTGTCGATCATCCCTCGAATTTGCTCCTTTTTGCTGTAATTTTAGCCATATTTGTTGTACCAATCCATCTAAATATCAACTACTTAGCGTTCTTAAAGTCGCTGCCATGCTCTTTAAAAGTCATTGCCGTGCCTTCAATTTTCGTTTCCATCTCCTTTAAAAAAGAAGAAAACTTCAAACAATCATATAGTTTATACTATTGTATTATTGATTTTTTATGAATGTGATGTCATATGTATGCATATGTGGCTTATTGAACTTTTCTGGGTTATTATAGTTTATTTGATAAATATACTATTGTTGGGACTTTAGGTGGTCTACCTTATTTGGTCACTTATTTTCATACTTGTTTTTTGCTTTTCTCTATGATTTGCATATGGTAAGTGAGTAACCCATAACAAACATGTTATTCATACTTTGGGAATTTGAGTTTTGTTGGAATTTTTCTTTGGTTTCTTTTTTTGATGACTTTTAATTATTAGTTCTGGATATGTTTTTCTCTCAGAGCATGCTCTATTGCTGTTTGTTTATTTGCATATTCCATGTTTTTCTTTTCTGGGATTTTTAATGTTGGATGCTTTAGTGTAAATCTAAACGAATTATATTTTTTAAGCATCAATCATGACATTGTAATGATGGAATTGTCTAGTTGGCAAAAGGAATTGTTTTCATTCTATGACTAATTCATCATTATTATTTTTTAATTAAATTTGTCGAATTAAGTTTTTTGGTTCTGATGGTGGCATTAAGATAACTTTATTTTGAGTTATTTCGGAATTTATAAAGTAATAAAAAAAATTTAGTTTTGACCTTTAACTGTTATGAAAATTTTAAATTTGAATATTGGTATATTTATATGTATTTTAAAATAACTTAATTGAAATAATAAGCTACCAAAGTGACCTGTTATTGGAATTATTTTGTTTTAAAATATGAAAGGTTGTGTGCATGTAACTTAAGTTACGTTAATATTGATTGGCCTAAAGGAAGGTTAATATTTAACAAAATTACATGTGCAACTGTGGTAATAAACGTATGACTATTATTCGGTTTTACACGTAAGCAATAATTCGGTTTTAAATTTGAATATTGGTATCATGACATGTGATTGTAGAGTAATTAATAAATATATGTGGTCCAAGAAGGAGATTGTTGAAAAATATAGATATCACATATATAATAATAGTAATTACATGTTATTATTTATTATCATAAATTATTATCCCAAATTAAAAGTGATATTGGGCTTTAGTTATTAAATAAAATATGGGTTAAATATGTGTAGATACTCTAGTAACTAATTTCTAATTGATGATGGGTTGATTAGAAATTAGGGTTAATGTGCAAAAGTTATATATTAGGGTTATGGTCTCCAAATTACATATATGTAACATTTCTGATATCTCATCTTAAAAAAAAAAAAAGAGAGCCACATTATCTGAATTATTTGTGTGCTAATTTTGAAGATCAAAACCATAATTTTTACATTGAATATTGATAGATCTAGTAGCCAATCAAATCTAATAGAAATAAGAAAAGGATAATGTACAAGAGTGAAGTAAAAAAAATCTTGTATTGGTTGGTCGAAATAATTTTTAATATTTTTGGAGAAGTTAAAAGTGATTTAAATTGAATAAATAATTTTCTATAAGTGCCAAAAGTATAATTTTTTGTTTCATCAATGCTAAAATCATTAAAATTGAACCTTCAATTTTTAAGGGGGACTAAAAGGAAACTAAACCTTTAGGAGCTAAAAGGGCCTCGTTTCATCCCTGATCATGTAACTACAACAGTAATATTAAAATATATAGTACAATGATCGTGATGTATTTAAAAAAATTGCATCATATTTAACAATTGTCAGGTATAGTTATAAGATATATTGTATTCTCAAAGTGAACGTAGTTTCGAATTTTAAAGACATATTGTTGAAAGAAATAATCACAAGTCTCGAACTGAACAGCAAAACAAACATAAAGAATAAAAGAAAATAATATTAAATTGTATCCATTACATAAAACTCGTAAAGTTATCAAAATTTTTATAACACTAATAAATATATCCAATCACGTGTACTAATGAGATATCAACATTATTGGTTAAGATAGAAGTTCTGAATATTTGAGTTGATAAATTTGGGCTGCGTAAGTAATGTATGAACTTGATTCAATTTTTTTAGTTTATTTATAATTTTATTGTATTTATAAATTATGAAATTTAAAAAAATATATAATTAAAAAGATATAAATAAAACAAATAGAGGCATTACGTAACGATGAGTGGAGCAAAATGACAGTCAAGATTTAGAAACTACCAATAGAGTAGCATAAAGAAAATTGGACCACACTGAATCAGTTATTTAGGCCAAACCATCTGCTTTTATCCTTATTTAGTTCACTCAAAAGCCTACTTTCAGTTTTGTTCATGTCAATCTTTCCCAACCATTCATTTTCCTCCACGTTTCCTTCTCTCCTTCTTCCACTTTTCTTATTCTCACTGCGTCCCACTCTTCCCTTCCCCTACATCTTTCCGCATTCAATCCAACACCCTTCTTTCTACTAAGGTGGGTTTGGATGAGTAATACCTTTAAACGAATACACTTATTTAAACTCACACTAACTTAACACACGGTATCTCTCTGAAATTATTTTTATTTCTCAATCCAATTTTCATATTTTAGTTTTAATTTTTTTTGTTATATATTATTATTTAAAATTTTAAATAGATTCATATCAGTTTTCAATCGAGTTTCAACTTAACTTAAAAATATATATTATTAGAATAAAATTTTATTTCGAAATATTTCTATTATCTTAACATTATCATTTTAACCAAACACATAATTAATTTCTATATTAATTTTTAATAAATATATTATATAAAATTTTACATTTATAGTGGAACTGTTATAATCTAATAATTTTAATGTAGTTATAATACACAAATAATAATTAAAATAAAAGATACGACATATTAATTATATTTATACTACATATTAAACACTTCATTGAATTGAAGTCACGAATCAAGTATACACCAACTCAATTGAGTAATTATGAAAATTACTTTAGCTTGTAAATTATATAGTAAATACATTGACAAAAAAAAATAAAAAATTTATACATAATATGAAATATAAAAACATAAAATATCTGAATTAATATGACAGAAAAAAGATATAAATCCATAAAAAAATATGTATACACGCAAATCATCAAATTTAATTTTATCTGATTTTTAGCTCCTTAAAAATCGACAATCGTTGCGTCGTTATTTAGAGTCTTCATTCAAATCAAACCAGTACCCAACCTCACCGGATTTTTCTCTCTCACGGGATACTCCGCCGAGCTTCACTCCGACGCCCAATTTCTTTGCTCAAAACGCCGTCATTTTTTTTTCTGTCATTTTGTAACCGTCTCTGCAAATTGTTCTGCAGAAAAGAAAAGGAAATTTTTTGAAAAACGCCAATCCAAGAAAAAAAACCAGTTCCATGAAAAGCTTAACTGCAACTACCGTGCTCTGCCGCGACGCCAGCCGTCGTCATTACTGGAATCTTCTAATTCTTTCATTTTATTAAATAAAAAGAAAAGCAAGTTCAATTCTATGCATCCTCTCTGTTGTATTTCCACCGTATCGGATCATTCCCCAGTCAAACCTTTACCCGACAACGTCGCCATGCCTCCTCATCCACCTGTAACTACCGTAACGACCACTTCCTCTTCCGGCTCTTCATTTAGATCCAACTCGGTCCGATCTACGGTCCAAATCCTGTGCCAGTCCGATCAAAAACAGAACAATCAACATCGCCGTAGTAGTAGCGTGGATTTGAATCGGATGAGCCAGAGAAATGGGACACCGTTGGGAAGAGAGGTTTCGAAGGCTCTGAATCTGGCTCCGGTTCCGGCTTCGGCTCCTCCGCCGCAAGTGGATGTGAAGATAAACAACATCGTGGGGAACGGAATATCGGGAGTGCTTTACAAATGGGTGAATTACGGGAAAGGTTGGAAACCGAGATGGTTCGTTTTGCAGGACGGAGTTTTATCATATTATAAAATCCACGGACCTGATAAAATCGTCGTTAGCCAAGAAACGGAAAGAGGTTCCAAAGTTATCGGCGAAGAATCTCTCCGTCTTATCTCCCGACATCGCAATTCTATTTCTCGTCATTCCCAAAACCGTCGGAAACCCTTTGGTGAAGTCCACCTAAAGGTTAAAAAATAGAAATATTAATGAATTAATGGAAAATAAAACAAAAAACAAATTTGATTTGGTTCTTCAGTTATTTGATTCTTGAATTTTTCTCAGGTTTCCTCTATAAGGGAGAGCAGATCAGATGATAAGAGATTCTCGATCTTCACCGGAACTAAGAGGCTTCATTTACGAGCCGAGGCTCGGGATGATCGGGTTGCGTGGGTGGAGGCGCTTCAGGCGGTTAAAGATATGTTTCCTAGGATGTCAAATAGCGAGCTCATGGCTCCGATGGACAATCTGGCGGTTTCAACTGAAAAGTTGAGGCAACGGCTGATGCAGGAAAGGGTAAACGAATTGGCTATCCAAGATAGTGAACAGATTATGAAGAGTGAATTCTCGGCATTGCAGAACCATCTAGTGTTGCTTAAACAGAAACAAAGTCTTCTCATTGATACCTTGCGTCAATTAGAGGTATGTGTTTATCTTAATTATAGTACAATACCTATTCATTTAATTTGATTAAAACTTGATTGATTTTTTCAAAACAAATTCATTGACTTCCCTTTTTTTTCTTCATAGAAATTATAAAGGGGTATGATATTTAGGATATCATGAAGGAATATTTTGATGATATTTTGCTTTTATAAAAGGGGGGGGGGGATTTTTTTTTTTTTTTTTTTGCGGTAGTGCCTCTTGCTAATACTCTGTTATAGAAGTTGAGAGGAGTCTGGTCTTATATGTCTCCATCTTTTTAGTTAATAAGATGTTGGTGGTGTTGTGGTTGATTCGAGATAAAATAAATGTCAATATAGCGAGACATTTGTTGTGGAACTTGTATGGCATTGATGGCGGTGACAGTAGCAGTTGTGCTGGTGGTTGGATCGGTGATATTTGGGGGTAGGCTATTTGATGGAGCAAATTAAATGTGATGTGTGTGGCCTTCAAGTAATCCGAAGGTTTTACTTCATACTGGAAGAATTTTAAAATTCCTCAACTTGCAGTTGATATAATTTAATTACATGTGAGCATTCTTTTGACCAAGTAGCATGAGTACAGATAAAATTTGTAATTCTTTTTTTGTTTTGTTTTTTTTTTTTTTTCTCGGGGGAGGGTGGAGGGGGGAGGGAGGGGACTCTTTTATGGGGTGTCCTTTTCGTGTTGTTTTTCCTTGAGAATATCAACATGTACATGGAAAAGTAACTTAAAATTACTTTCTGCTCAAAGTACTTTCACTTCCTTTTTAACTTTCATGCAAATGTACTTGTGGAGAATTAAAAACTTAAAATTGCTTAATTTTCAGAATTAAAAACTTCTTAAACAAAGTTTTTAATTCTCATTTTTGTCTTCTGCTAAGAAACTGCTATTTGAACTTTATTTTGTAGACAGAAAAAGTTGATCTGGAGAATACAGTGGTTGATGAGAGCCAAAACAAGTTGATTGATCTAGGGGCTTCTTCTATGATAAGGCAAGACAAGTCCAGTGGTAAGATTCTAGGCACTGGAAGTACTTATTACAACTGCTGGTCCCTTAATTTATGCTGAACTATTTATTATGTTTTGGGATATGTGTGGTTGATGTTTATAATCAGTGCTCACAACTTGCTATTGGTTCAGGAACTTTTTTTCTTTCAATTCTATCAGACATGTGCCTGAGTTTTACCTATACTTATTTGTAGACAACTTATAATACTTTCTTTTTATGTTGTCAAAAGATGAGCTGGTTCATGTCTGTGCCTTTTCTTTGTTATTACTTGTTACTTGTTCTATTTTATAAGTTTATTCTTCTTTCCATCAATTTGAAGTTGCTATTCTTGGCTCTTTGTCCCTTATGCGTTCTTTTATCCCTTTCTTATGCATCATTAAGTGCAGAGATAGACTTCCGGATAGGCTGGAGCAGGATTTAGAAATGGTCTCCATGGTCTTTCCTCTGTTAAGGGAGAGTATATGACCATTGAGCCACAGCCGAAGCTTGGCCTTTTCTGGAGCTGACTTATTAAAATTGTTATAGAGCTGGTTGCTTAGTTATAGAAATTGCTTATACTGTCTTCTTCGTTCATGTGCATGGCTTTCTTATATGTTTGGTTATGGAAATTGTTATTACGTAAATGTTTTCATAGCACTGTTTTCTTTTGTTAATTTTTTTTTCTTTCCTCTTTGAATTCTTACTCAGAAGGAAGTTCAACTGACTCAGATGATGATAATGAAAGAGTTGACGCTGCAGAAGAAGAAACTGATGAAGATGATCATACATTCTTTGACACTCGTGACATTTTGTCATCAAGTTCTTTCAGAAGCAATGGATCTGATCTCCGAACGTCATCTTTTTCTTCTTCTGATGAAGGTACTATTGCTGATGGTTCTGAAGAAAACATCGATCCTTACATCAAATCTGTTGGAAGTAACTTTCCTAGCATTAAACGGCGAAAAAAGTTGCCTGACCCAGTTGAAAGGGAGAAAAGTGTAAGTCTTTGGTCAATGATCAAGGAGAATATTGGGAAAGACCTTACAAAAGTTTGTCTTCCTGTTTACTTCAATGAGCCTCTCTCTTCTCTTCAAAAGTGTTTTGAGGATCTGGAATATTCATATCTGCTTGATCGTGCATATGAATGGGGTAAAAGGGTGAGTCTTTGAACTCCATATTATTTTATTTTAGAGAACAGATCATTGGTTGCAAAATAAAATTTTCCTGCGCTTATATTTATCTGTAATCACATCACTTCTTTAACGTAGTCATAGTATACATGAGGGCTTTACCTGATTTTTCCCCATCATTTCTCTCTTTCACACCTATTTTATGCTTGACTGTGCAAAAGGCTAGTTGCTATGCTTTTAGCAGTTCATTCCCTTAATAAACTTTGACAATCTGGATTTTTGGTGAGATTCCCCTGGGACTCATAATTTCCCCTCAAAAATTTGCAGGGAAATAACCTAATGAGAATTCTTAATGTGGCTGCATTTGCTGTGTCTGGATATTCTTCAACAGAAGGAAGAATTTGCAAACCCTTTAATCCATTATTAGGAGAAACATATGAGGCTGTCTTCCCAGATAAAGGTGTACGCTTCTTCTCAGAGAAGGTTTGGCTGCATTTGAGATATAGTCTATCGATGTTTTCTACTTTCTGTTTTTCCTGCATTTACACATCATTATTCAAAATTTAAAGCATATTAATCTTGCTTTAAAGGCCAAACCTTTGACTGAAGAATATGGTTCATTTGACCTACCTATTGCTTTATTAAATTCAATATTCATGAACATCAAAACCTTTTTTGCTTGTATATTTCATGCATTAAAATATTTTCCTTAATTTTGACTTTGCACATTCTATTTGGTTCGTTTTACCTGGTTAGTACAGTGATATGGAGTTGAAACAAGTTTGCTACGCCTGATGCCAAATTTGCTGTACTGCATGAGCTGTGCAAGTTTAGTATATTATTGATTCTTTGATTCACAGAAAGGCAGAGCTAGGATTTCCTTTTTTAGCTTGCTTCTCTTTGATTGTTCTTCTGTCACTTCCTTTTCTTTTTCTGGTCTTAATACCAATCCAAAAAGTTGCAACCTTGTTTTGGATGCAACTGGAGTAGAGCTAATATATAGGGTGGTAAGGAATAAGGTAGCATATTTATTCAATCATCACCTAAAATGATATCGTTTGGATGGCCAACCATAAACGAATTTGTGTAAGGGGAAACAGGAGTGTGTGCTAAAGATTTTGAATCTCATAATTTACAAGTGTAGTTAATAGACAATCTTAGATATTAACTTATGCATTTAGGTGTTAATAAGTGGGAATATTAATAGGCTTCAGCATCATTTATGGTATCCGTACTGGCAAAAGAAAAGCACACTGCTTGCTATATTTTTTTCAGTTCATCTCTTTGTCCTTTTTTTATTTGTTTCTGCTTTAATGCTATCCATGAAGTTGCTGATAGTTATTCCATTTTTGGTGTCAGGTCAGTCATCATCCTATGATTGTAGCATGTCATTGTCAGGGTACAGGATGGAAGTTGTGGGGTGATAGCAATTTAAAGAGCAAATTTTGGGGTCGCTCAATTCAGCTAGATCCTGTGGGTGTGTTGACCTTGGAGTTTGATGATGGAGAAGTGTTCAAGTGGAGTAAGGTATAACTCCAAAATTTAAGAACAATTAGGCGTATGTATTGTAACCAAACTTAAATGGATTTTCTTTTGCCAGGTGACGACATCAATATACAATCTCATACTGGGAAAGTTGTACTGTGATCACTATGGTACTATGCGAATAGAGGGGAATCGTGACTATTCATGTAAGCTGAAATTCAAGGAGCAGTCTATCATAGATAGAAACCCTCACCAGGTGATCTTTCATCTTCCTTAAAATAATCAATTAACTAAATATATCAAATCATTTTAATAGAATTATGTTATTGTTCTATCATCCTCTTTTTAACCATCATAACCATTTATCAGTTTATAAAACTTTATTGCATTCCAGGTACATGGTGGAGTTCAAGATAGAAATGGAAAGACAGTGGCTACATTATTTGGAAAATGGGATGAGAGCATGCATTATGTGAATGGAGATTGTTCTGCAAAGGGAAAAGGACAGGACTCTTTGTCAGAAACCCATCTGCTCTGGAAGCGGAGCAAACCTCCTAAATACCCCACCAGATATAACTTAACACGTTTTGCCATCACATTGAATGAGCTCACTCCTGGTCTGAAGGTGATTGTTATAATAGTTTCGATTGGATTAAAACTAGGCAGCTGTCTAATGCCTTAAATATATTTCATTGCATTTTTGGGCTATCCCTACAATTCCTGAATTACATCTAATACCTTGATGGTTTTTGTGAAATGCTGGTTTATATTTGATTTTTGGTAATGAAATTTTGGTCCTAAAGATCAAATTAGTTTGTCCATTTGAAACTATAGGAATTAAATGGAATGATTTTGAAACCGATGCACTAACTAGTTACCCTCAGAATTGCTTGCAGTAATCGGCATGTTGATTTCAATCTCCTTAATGTACACAGGAAAAGTTGCCTCCTACAGATTCAAGGCTGAGACCTGATCAAAGGTATCTGGAAAACGGGGAGTATGAAATGGCAAATTCAGAGAAGCTGCGGTTGGAGCAGCGGCAACGACAGGTAAGTTTTAGTTTTCTTTTCTGCAACAAATTCCATGTATCAATGAAGCAAATTGGCTAGGGAAGAGTTATAGAGCCCAGGAACTGTTGATTTATAATTACATGTAGATGTTATGTGGGTTAGGAACTTGGTTTTGTTCTTCCAAAAACCGTAGTTGTGATTTACTCATTCCAAGATTTAGACTTCTAGTTGAGGATAATATAAAAAGCTCAACTAAGAGCATTTCAAGGCTTTATAAAACTAACCTGCAGATGCCACTAATGTAGTGAAAACATAAACCATGAGTGGTGCATACAGCTGGAAATAACATCAATCTTAAGTTATTAAATACCTTACTGAGGATTTCACCGAAACCCAGCTTTTCTTTCTTGGTTGCTTTATGGTTAAAGGATTTAGCAGTTAAATTATACATATAGGCAGTCATACTATAGTCAAAAGTACAGTTTAATCATGTACTATAGAACTGAATAATTTAATCATTGTGCACTTGATTTTGGTGCAAACAAGTAAACTTGAATTAATGAAAAACCATCGAAGTATTGTTAGTTATGGACTTCTGAAATGTTATAACACTGAGCTGCGTATAGAACTAAAGTAGTAGAAGAATTCATTCTCTTAAAGAACGTATGCATTGTGGGATTTCAACTCATACTTCGATAGATTTTAGAAGTCTACCATTTAGACGGTTTCTCATTAACACTGATATCAATGTTATTTGTTTGCATCAAATCTCAGACATACAAAGAATAAAAACTAATTGTACTTTTGATTATACTACTGGATTTAGCAAATACTTTTGAAGGTTGCTTTATGTCTAATTGGGGTTTCTGTTTTCAAATCGAATTCAGGCTCGGATGATGCAAGAGAGAGGTTGGAAGCCAAGGTGGTTTGCAAAGGATAAAAACAGTGATTCATATCGATATATTGGTGGATATTGGGAGGCTAGAGAGCAAGGGAAATGGGATTCATGTCCTGATATTTTTGGCCAAATCCCTTCTGATCATCCCCTTGATTAAATTAGAAATCCTTATTTTTTTCCTTGATTCTTCTTCAATTTTTTTCACCAGATGTGATGGGGCACGCATCAACTGGGCCAAATCATTTTCGGGTTGCCCCGACAACAAGAATGTAAGTTTTTAGATTAAAAAGTTTATTAGGAAAATAATAGAAGGTTATTGTTTTTTTTTCCATCCTTTTGCTTCTGGGTTCATATTTGGTGATGTGATAAGTTGTGATCCATGAGATTTAAGGAAAAGAATTACACAGCGACTGGGTTTTAGTTTCTGAAATAAAAACGACAACTAATAAAAAATACAAAATTGGAACTTGGTAATTTTGACATAAAATATTTCTGACAAGCCTGTGGATTAACAAAAGAGACCCGACCACCAATGTTTTTATGTACTTGAATGATTTGTCTCTGTCTGAAGTTGTTTTATTATGTCCATTTTATTTTTATACGCATATGTTGCGGAAATTGAATTTTCTTGTTTTTTTACGTGTGAAAACTACTAAAAGGCAAAAATAGTGGGCAGATGGAAATGAAATGTTAGATGAATGAGGAAATTTTATTTTGTTTTTGAGAAATATATATAATAGGATATTATTTTATATATAATATATATTTTATACTCACACGTCACCCCTTCAATACTATTTGTAAAAGTTAAAAATTCCATCAAAACTGTTATTTTTTATTGAAAAGAAAATGTCGGATCAATTCAAAGCATAAATTTAATTATATTAATAAATCCGCCATTAAATATAAATAATAGAAAAACTTTTATGTAAATTAACTTAAATTTTACAATAGAATACATATTCTCTTTCCCCATCGAATGTTTAAATTTCCAAACAAGAGAAATATATATATATATATATAAAGAAGAGAAAATCCACTATGGAGCTTTTTGAAATGTTTAAATTGATCAACACTTATAGTTATCAAGGTGTTATTATGTTAAAGATTCATTGCAAAATTTAACTTTCATTGTTTGGGACTAGGACATGAGATGACCACTCCTTAAACTCGATATTCAAGATGCTGCAGTTATGGTCATTTTTATAGATGTCCTAAGGAATATTGTATTTCAATTAATATGAGTTTAACCTTAACTGGCATGAGTTCGATATTTATAGATGTTGAGATAAGCGTTTAGATTTTACCCATTTAATTTTTCTCAAACTTTATGAATTTCTTATTTCTTTTTATCTTATCATTATATACATTTGAACCCTAACACAATCAAAATACTTTAAACATTTTTCAATCACTCTTTACTACAACTCAATTTATCGTGTAAATGTTTTTATGACGAATGTTATATACAAGTGTTACAAAAATTTCTTGAATATGTTATATATTATGTTATTTTTATTACTATTTTAGTATTTCCTTTGTTGAATGATATGTTATTAAGAACTATTGAGTTTGTGAACATTATCTTTCTAATGCTAGTAATTAATATATTACAATCTTAATAGATAAGGTGGCCAATTGATTTATTGTCCTAGTTGATTATAATGATCAATTATTTCGATTTCAATCAAAAATCTTTGATTAACATTTGGAACAAATGAAAAAATTGATTTGGAGGAAAATCCAAATTAGAAATACAAAGAGGACGTCAAGTCTGAAGTTGAGATTTTTTGGGTCTATCAAAGGAGGACTTGAGTATTACGAGATGGCTTTTAGTGATGAAATGTCGAGACATTTGTATACTGGCAAAGTGACAATATTGAGATCAACTTGTGTGCAGAGAGCTTGAACATGTTAGCAACGAGTTTTAGTGTCGAGAAAATATGAAAAAAATCTTTAGCTCATATTGCATCATCAAGATTGTCAATGAATTTGGATAACAAACAAAAATTCAGGACTCAATGATGTCCACAAATAAACGAGTTGCATCAAATGATGATGAATTCATCATTGTTGGTTGTTTTTGAACCGGTCACAGAGTATCATCTAGAGATGCCTTTAATATATGGAACATTCTGCAATAAGAACAGGCCAAAATGAAGTCGAGTTGTCTACCTCTAGTAAGATGCAGTTTCCATTAGATGCTTTCCTGGATCCCAAATATCATGATGATGAGGTTGAAGAAACTAAAGATTTCACTAAACCTGAAGCCAAGTCGAAATTGAAGTCATAACCGAAGATGGCAATAATTTTGAGGCTAAAGACATTTCAATGACTGTTGTCTGGAAAAAGTGAAATTTTCCTATACATCAGACTGTCATCTTTTTACCAAACCATTAACACTGATACAGTTTAGGCATGAATTTCCTGAATATGCCCATGAAATCCTGTATTTGAATTTCCTTATGGTTGAATATAGTGTGCATTTTGAGTTGGCTTACAATTTGCATTGAAAGATGTCTTATAACAATAAAGAACTACAACCTTAAAAGTGTCGGTAAATTACAAAGTGACTGAATCTACGCCAACCAAATATGAAAGCAAATCGTAATGTTTAGCACAACCTGAAAGTGGGCCATCCGAGAAACAATTATGAAGAAGAAAGAACTTTGGGAATTTTAAAAATATAATGGCATGTATAAATGCATGATTTTAAATATATCGTAGGATCGTCAAAGATTAGACTCTAACATAATTTGCGACAGTATCATTGGGTTAGTCGTAGTAAATTTGGTGACATCCATTTTAGTTTTGATGGTTGAGATTTGTGCCAAGAAAAGGTTTTTCATGTTGTACAAAAAGGTGTGGATGATGAATCAAAAGACAACTGCGTAACTTTTTGGGTTAGATGTGGTCTATGAATTCGTTCTCGATATAGGGGTTGAAATGCAAATGCTTATCTCATTGTGGAGATCATATAGTTGAGATTTAGGCATTCAATTTTTACATTGAAAGGTTTTCATACTACAAACTAAATGTTTAGATATACAACATTTTCCACAAGATGAGAATTGAAATGTAATATCCCTTCATTCACTAGCATTGAGAATAAGACGACGGAGTGTAGGTTATTTTCTAAAAAAACTTGCAGAGCCATGTTTTTTAAAGTAACGAAATATGTTTGATATTTGATAGACACGAGGCTATCAAAATTGCGATGAGGCGTGATGGTAACAGATGAACGCCATTACATGGATATCATGTGTATTATATGCAACACATTGCTATAATTTCATTAAGGGATTTAATAATAAAGAATTCACAGGCAAGCTATAAGTATTGGCATGTAATATTATTTTATGATTGATTATTCACTTTAAATCTCAAATTCAAATCCTAATCTCGAGGTTTAGGGTTAGAATTCAAGGTTCAGGGTTCTGAATTTGGGGTTCATGGTAAAATAATTACCAAAATTATGTGTCAATAACATGAAAAAAATACACAAAAATTACTATTTTTTTAATTGGTTGCACAAAAATAAAAAAAAATGATGTTTGTTTATAATTTAAAAAATTAATTGTTTTAATTAATTTAATTAAAGTTAAATTAAGTTGGAGAAGATATTAGATGTAGATGAATGCATAATAATACTTTTTTATCTTTAAAATTTAATGATGTTGCGCTATTTTATTGGTGCCTAAAAACTATAATTTTTAGGATGATTCTAATATAATTTATTTCCTAAGTTTTAATGTATATACAAGGTTTAGGGTGAATTATGGTTAGTTGGTTGATTTTGGGTATTTAAATAGACTTCTATATTTGTGGGTGTATTAATTCAAAACTCGATTAATTTAGGTGGTTGAAGATTTTTGAATTTAAATTTGAATTCAATAATATTAAGTTTTGAAAAACATTATTTATATATTTAATAGTTTTAATCAATAAATTTTATCTAGAGAAATTAACTAAAAACGTTATTGCATAAAATGTGTCTAATTAACTAAAAAATTATACATTATTGATAATTTTAATTAAAAATTATGTAATCAAACTAATAAAACTTATAAAAAATGGTTATTTCTATTTCAAATAAAATTAACTTTGGAATAAATTATTTAATTTATTTGTTGATCATTTCTTATCATTCTAAGAAAATGCAATTATTATGTATAGTAATTAATACGATCTATTTCTCCAATTGATTTATCCATTAGTTAAATGTTTTACATGCAATTCATGTAGAGTTGTAGTAAGCTATTCGAATGATTAATTGAACATATATAATTAGAATTAAAATGATTTGAAACTACAATTAATTGAGAAAAATCATATTTGAACTCAACAAGATAATAATTAAATAAATAAGTGAAAAAAGAAAGAAAGATTAAAATAGAGGTGATCATGGGCCAGGTTGGGTCGTAATAAAATTTCAAGCCCGTTTGAAAGGCTCGGGCTCGGCCTAAAAAATGGACTTAAAATTTTGTCCAAGCTCGACCTGAATAAAAAAGCTAAAACTTGAGCCCAGCTCACCCGTATTAATTTTTATATTAATTTTTATATAAAAATATAAATTTTAAAAATAAAATACATCAAATACACTAAAAACATTAAAATAAATGTTCCCAACAAATTGAAAATGAATTTTAAAAAAATCTTTATACTTAAATAAAAAGCAAATGCTTCTAAAATAATAGTAAAATTAACAATAAAATAAGAGTTATACAATATTCAAACAATAATAATAAAACAGTGTTAAAACATCAACAAAACACTAACAGTTTTTTTTGCTAATTTGGGCTAGGCCTAGACTAAAAAAAGCTTATCCAAGGTCAAAATTGTTGGGAGGGTCCCACTATGTGGGAATCCCTCAAAAATTGCCATATTTTATGGCACCTTGTTTTGGCTTTTATCATTTTTTTTTGTCTTATACATGTGGTGTGGCCAGCATATTTCAATGTGAGAGAGAGCCAAATATCAGATTGCCAAGAAAGAGAGAAACGGGTGAGAAGCAGAGTGTTTGAAGCTAAAAAAAAAAATTATTTTTCAAGTTTGGAGCAGCTGTGATCAACTCTTCGATCGGAGGTCCATCCGTGGTTCGATTGAGCTGATTTTTGGACAGCAGCTAGACGACAAGGTGTTCTTGACTTTGTACGGTCGGATTTTTCATCCGAGTCCTGTAGCGTCAGAAATACCCGTTTTACAGCAGCTACGTTTTTTGGTGATGTTCTCCAATTTTTCTCTCTTTTGCTAAAGATTACATATTGTTAGCCTTGTTGGAGTTGAATGCTTGTTGTAGGCTTAATATTGTGATCTTGTAGCTGAACATTTGATTATAGTGGAGCTTTTGATCGGACTCTAAAGTCCCGTGGTTTTTACCCTTGATTTAGAGGGGTTTTCCACGTAAAATATCGGTGTCTCTATTTATTATTTTTGTTGCGGTTGCATTGGTTGATTTGTGGTTGATAGGTTGCTAGAGAACATATTTTTGTGCTATTGTGCTTGCCATAATATTTGACAAGAGTTATAGGGAGAGAAAGAACACCGGTTGTGCTTTCGCTTTGTTGCGGTTGTTTCGGTTTCTTCCCAACAAACTGGTATCAGAGCTCGGTTATTCTGTCAAATAATTATGGAAATTAATACGAGCAAGATGATTATGTTGAATGGCACAAATTATCAACTTTGGCGGAATAAAATGAAGGACTTGTTGTTTGTGAAGGCTTTGCATCTTCCGGTCTTTGCTACTCAAAAACCCGATTCGAAAAGTGATGAAGAATGGGAATTTGAGCATCAACAAGTGTGTGGCTTTATTCGGCAATTTGTTGAAGAAAATGTTTACAACCACATTGATCAAGAGACACATGCTCGAACATTGTGGGAGAAGCTTGAAAGCTTGTATGCTTGAGAGATCGGGCAATAACAAGTTGTTCTTCTTTCAAGAAAATGATGGCGTTGAAATACAAAGAAGGAACGTCTATAGTGACCATGTGAGTGAATTTCATAGCGTGATGAATCAGCTACTTGGTATGGGTGTCAAATTTGATGACGAGATTTTAGGGCTTTGGTTGCTTGCTACTCTACCAGACTCTTGGGAGACTTTCCGGTTTCGCTCATTAATTCTCGCTTCAAAGGGTATTATTACCTTGGATTTGGCTAAGAGTGGTGTGTTGAATGAAGAGGTCGAAGACGATCTCGTGGTTCTACATCACACCAGGTGTTAGTTACATGAGAACGGGGAGAGAAACAGAGACAAAGATGGAAAGAGTAGAGATAAAGGCCGAAGCAAGTCAAGATCGAGATACAAGAATCTTGAGTGTCATCATTGTGGCAAGAAAGGCCATATCAAGAAATACTGCTTCAAGTGGAAGAAAGAGAACAAAGGTGGTGATAAACACGATCGGAATGATGATGGAAAATCCGAGCGTGTTGCTACTGCTACTCGTGAAGATCTGTTGGTCATTCGTGATGAGAATTTGGTCAACTTAGCATGTGACGAGACTAGTTGGGTGATTGATACTGGTGCATCACTTCATGTCACGTCGAGGAAGGATTTCTTCACATCTTATACTCCTGGTGATTTTGGGGTATTGAAGATGGGTAATGACGGTTTGGTTCCGGTAGTTGGTGTGGGAGATGTTCACTTGGTGAGTAACAATGGAACAAAGTTAACTCTCAAGGATGTCGACATGCACCTGATATCCGCTTGAATTTGATCTCTGCGCAGAAAGCTTGATGATGAGGATTCGTAACACCTTCGGTGAGGGGCAATGGAAGTTTGACTAAAGGCTCTTGGTTGTGGCTCGAGGAAAGAAGAGCTCAAATTTATATTTGATACAAGCTTCACTTTCTCGAGAGACGATGAATGTGACATGAATGACAACAACCGAGTTGTGGCATAAACGACTTAGTCACATGAGTGAGAAGGGCCTTAACTGTTTAGGGAAGAAGAATCAACTTTCGGGCTTAAAGAATGCTACATTGAAGGATTGTGCTCATTGTCTAGCAGGAAAGCAGAGAAGAGTTTCATTTAGAAGCCGTCCTCCTCATAGAAGATCAGAGTTGCTAGAGTTGGTCCATTCAGATGTTTGTGGTCCGATAAAAGTAAGGTCACTTGGCGGTGCACTTTATTTTGTGACTTTCATTGATGACTGTTCAAGAAAGTTATGGGTTTACACTTTGAAGTCTAAAGATCAAGTCTTTGAGGTGTTTAAACAGTTTCATGCATCAGTTGAAAGGGAAACAGGAAAGAAGTTGAAGTGCATTCGTACTGATAATGGTGGCGAGTACACAGGGCCGTTTCATGAGTATTGTCTGCGACAGGGAATCAGACATCAGAGAACACCACCAAAGACTCCACAGTTAAATGGGTTGGCTGAAAGAATGAACCGAACACTAATTGAGAGAGTCAGATATTTATTGTCAGAAGCAAAGCTGCCAAGATCATTTTGGGCTGAAGCTTTGAATACAGTGACACATGTGATAAATTTGTCTCCTAGTGTTCCTTTGCGAGGTGGCGCCGCGGATAGAGTTTGGTTTGGCAAAGACGTGTCATATGATCACCTGCGTGTGTTCGGTTGTAAAGCATTTGTTCATGTTCCAAAGGATGAAAGATCCAAGTTGGATGCCAAGACTCGACAATGCATCTTCATTGGTTATGGTCTAGATGGTGAGTTTGGTTATAGACTCTATGATCCCGCTCGTAAGAAACTCGTGAGAAGCGAGATGTTGTCTTCATTGAGGATCGACCATTGATGACATTGATAAGACGGAGAAAGCGAATTCACAAGATAGTGGTGATCCGATCGATGTGAATCCGGTTCCTTTACACTCTTCACCAGTCCTATTCGGGATGATGTGCATGGTGATGTTACGATGACCATCGGGATATAGGTGACTTTGATGCTCCCATGGATGATGTTGTGAATGATCAACAACAAGCACCTATAGCTCCACCAACAGTTTCCACTTGAAGGTCTTCTAGAGATCGACGATCTTACATCGGTATTCCTCTCGATGAATATGTTCTTTTGACCGACGGGGAGAACTCCGAATGTTATGAAGAGGCTATGGAGAGTGAATGCAAAGATCAGTGGGTTGAAGCGATGAAAGATGAACTTCAATCCTTGCATGAGAACCATACCTTTGAGTTGGTGAAATTGCCCAAGGGCAAAAGAGCCTTGAAGAATCGGTGGGTTTACTGAGTTGAAGCAAGAAGAGAAGTCTTCTTCTCCACGATACAAGGCTAGATTGGTCGTCAAAAGGTTATACTCGAAAAAAAGGAGTTGATTTTGAAGAAATATTTTCTCCAGTTGTAAAGATGTCCTCTATCAGAACTATACTGAGTTTGGCAGCCTGTTATGAATTAGAGGTTGAACAAATGGATGTGAAAACTACTTTTCTTCATGGTGACTTGGAAGAAGAGCTTTACATGGAGCAGCCAGAGGGGTTTGTTGCACAAGGAAAAGAGGACTATGTGTGCAGATTGAAGAAGAGCTTGTATGGGTTGAAGCAAGCTCCAAGGCAATGGTACAAGAAGTTTGAGTCTGTTATGGGGGAGCAAGGCTACAAGAAGACTACTTCTGATCATTGTGTGTTTGTTAAGAGATTCTCTGGTGATGATTTTATAATTCTTTTGCTCTATGTTGATGACATGCTTATTGTTGGTCAGAATGCTTCTAAAATTGAGAAGTTAAAGCAAGAGTTGAGTAAATCCTTTGCAATGAAGGATTTGGGGCCAGCAAAGCAAATTCTTGGCATAAAGTTGACACGTGATAGAAAGGCCAAGAAATTATGGTTATCACAAGAGAAGTACATCGAGAAAGTACTTCAAAGGTTTAGCATGGACAAAGCTAAAGCGGTGAGCACTCCCTTTGCTACGCATTTGAGATTGAGTGTTAAGCACAAATCCTTCCACGAAAAGGAGAAGGAAGAGATGCGAGAAAATTCCTTACTCTTCACCGTGGGGAGTCCGATGTATGCAATGGTTTGTACGAGACCGGACTTGGCTTATCTGCCGTTGGTACGATCGATCGTTTTCTTTCTAATCCAGGCAGAGAGCATTGGAATGCAGTGAAGTGGATTATGAGATATCTTCGTGGCACTTCCAACATGAAACTTTGTTTCGGCAATGAGAAACCTATTCTTGTTGGTTATACAGATTCAGACATGGCCGGAGATATTGACTCGAGGAGATCTACTTCAGGTTACTTGATCACTTATGCGGGGAGTCGTGGCATGGCAATCGAGATTGCAAAAGTGTGTTGCATTGTCCACCATCGAATCGAGTTCATTGCGACAACCGAGCGCAAAGCAGGTGGTGCTGGATGAAGAAGTTTATGCATGAGCTTGGTTTTACTCAGGAGAAGTATGTCCTGTATTGTGATAGCCAGAGCGCTATTCATCTTGGTAAGAATCCAACTTTTCATGCTAGATCTAAGCATATTGATGTGAGGTACCATTGGATACGAGATGTTCTTGAAGATAAGTCATTAGAGCTTGAGAAGATACATCACCGATGATAATGGTGCTGATATGTTGACGAAGGCTTTACCAAGAGGAAAGTTTGAAGCATGTTGTTTGATCTCCTAGTATGGAGGCATTCCCACATAGTCGGAGGGGAGATTTGTTGGGAGGGTCCCACTATGTAGAATCCTCAAAAATTGCCATATTTTATGGCACCTTGTTTTGGCTTTTATCATTTTTTTTTGTCTTATACATGTGGTGTGGCCAGCATATTTCAATGTGAGAGAGAGCCAAATATCAGATTGCCAAGAAAGAGAGAAACGGGTGAGAAGCGAGTGTTTGAAGCTAAAAAAAAAATTATTTTTCAAGTTTGGAGCAGCTGTGATCAACTCTTCGATCGGAGGTCCATCCGTGGTTCGATTGAGCTGATTTTTGGACAGCAGCTAGACGACAAGGTGTTCTTGACTTTGTACGGTCGGATTTTTCATCCGAGTCCTGTAGCGTCAGAAATACCCGTTTTACAGCAGCTACGTTTTTTGGTGATGTTCTCCAATTTTTCTCTCTTTTGCTAAAGATTACATATTGTTAGCCTTGTTGGAGTTGAATGCTTGTTGTAGGCTTAATATTGTGATCTTGTAGCTGAACATTTGATTATAGTGGAGCTTTTGATCGGACTCTAAAGTCCCGTGGTTTTTACCCTTGATTTAGAGGGGTTTTCCACGTAAAATATCGGTGTCTCTATTTATTATTTTTGTTGCGGTTGCATTGGTTGATTTGTGGTTGATAGGTTGCTAGAGAACATATTTTTGTGCTATTGTGCTTGCCATAATATTTGACAAGAGTTATAGGGAGAGAAAGAACACCGGTTGTGCTTTCGCTTTGTTGCGGTTGTTTCGGTTTCTTCCCAACAAAAATTGAACTTATTTTTTTCCCAAACAATTATATATTTACCTAAACTATTTCATTCTTCGGACCAACTTTTGCGCCAAATTCTAGATTATAACAAGACGAAAGAAGGCATACTACGAATCCAACCTAGATTGTTTTTGAGTGGACAGCCAATTTGGAAATTAAGTCTGAATGGAGCAAAACAAGATAAATAGTAAAAGAAGTAAGATTTGAAAGTCAACTTATCACAATAAAAAAATGGTGTAGAAACGTTATGAAATCTTTGAACAAAGTAATCCAAAAACTTCAATTATTGAGTGGGTTCCTACAAAACCCTTAGTTTATACAAACGGCCCTATCAAAGGAAGAAGCTTGAGTTCTCTGCAACTTCTGAAAGAACGACTGCCAAGGACTCTATTTATAGGCTACAAATTTAGATAAAATGAAGAGAATTATCTCGTCTTAATCCTTATGTTTGACTGATCACTTTAAATCTACTTATGCAAGTTGTCTTCCTATACCCATTGCATGTGGAGATGATTTTAGTTGATATAGAGTTCACCAAGATGTGTTGTACTTACTTACACCATGTGCTACCAAAATTTGTTTTATTTTCTTTGGATTGTTAAGAGTTAATCCATGACGAATTCGATCAACCAAGGCTTTTCTCACTTCAATCCAACAAGAGCACGACCTGCAAGACAAAATAAGTCTGTTAATCCAAGAAATCAAATTAAATAAAACCAAGTGTGACACCATCATGAAAGGCCAAAGTAACCAAGTCAATTTTTTGTCTTCAATCTCCATTATGGTGCCATAAACCATAACCATATGTCCAAGAAGATGGTAATTCCATACTTGGCAAAGTTTACATACCACTGAAATGTTCAAACTTTATACGGATTGTCAGAAAATGACATTCCTAGAAAATAGCTAATTAGGACCTTTTATGCACAAAAAAGGAAAGTTATCAAATTGAAAAAGTCTAAAAAATAATAATTAAAGGTTGGTGGCGGATAAGATATATTCTCAGAAAATGTAATCTAGTTGCTGACTGTTTAACTAAGTTGAATTTAGCATGGAGGTCAAACCTATAAGTTATTAATATCTTACCTAATCAAGTTTTGGGGTTCTTTCAACAAGACAAAGCTACTGGTGCTTTCGCACAATTTAATTTAATGTAATTTTTTTCTTTCGTTTATCAGAAAAAAGGTTGCTAAATAAATTTTATAAAAATATAAACTCCAAATTATAGTCTATTAGTTAGGTGTTCACCTTATTGTAAAAAATGAATTTTATCAAAATAAAAAATATTTAAAAGATAAAATATACTAAAAATAAAAGTTTCTAAATTGAAAATTTTTAAAATTATGACTTTCCAAAAGTGGCAATTTCCTAAAGAGGAAACTTTTCCAAGACTCGGAAATTGGTCTAACAAAAGTCAAACTCGCACTTCTCGACGTCATGGTCATCGTGACCCATTTTAAAGCTAGAAGAAATGAATTCTTGAGCATAAGAAATCAATTTGATTTTCAATTGTCTTGTCTTGCTTCTCTTAATTGGTCCATTAGGCAAAGTTATGTTTTGCGACACTGATCCATTACAAGGTTCGTATTATAAAATAACATGTAAATAAGAACTAATTCTTCTTATACCATTAGGAAACCTACTAGTTCAATTACTTTGTTCTTATACCATTAGGAAACCTACTAGTTCAATTACTTTGTTCTTATACCATTAGGAAACCTACTAGTTCAATTACTTTGTGAGATGTGTGTTACTCTCATAGTATATTATACATCCTTTAAGGTTAGATTAATTCACCTAATTTGATCACTTTCATCTCATAATTACCATTGTATCTTTATAAAGAAAATGATCATTACTTTATACAAATAATGATTAAATCATTGTCCACACAAATTACCCATGGCCATGTTCTATTTGCATAAACCATACAATGCTCCTAAGATTCCACTATTATAAGTGGATCTATGTCATCATAAACCCAATATATCAACTTTCAACTTACTATTTTGAGATGCGTAAATTAGTAATGTATCAAAGTATATAAGATATGCAAATATAGTTATTAACTTAGGATTTAGGTAAGTCATACTATGAATATTACAAGTCAATTAATCCACAAACATATTTAAGATCCATTCATCTTGCGTACAATCCAATATTTTGTCAATCCAGATAACTACATCTATATCTCTATCTTGGGAGTCAATCCAACTTGGATAGCTAAGACAAGTTATCTCCCTATTTGTACTTATAGACTAGATAATAGTCCTAAATGAGTCACTTGCTCATTCATGACTCCATGGATGCTATTTAGATTACCTTCTAATAGAAGTTGTTTTCTACGTCATAAACACTTTTTACCATACAATTTAATATTAGTTAAATCTTAGGTAATTAGTAAACCAATCATTTACTTTTTATACAAAACCATTGAAGATATTCATAAAAAGAGTATTAGAATTAGTTTATGTGAATTTTTATTAATTCAAAGGGCTTGAAATATTACTAATAATATATGACAAAGAATTACATTAAAATGCACAAATCTTAACATGCGGTTTATCATATAAAGTGGAATGTCTTGGACAAAACTGAACTGTCATAAACCTTGGTTAGTAAGATGCAACTCGATGATGTCAAAGCATATAAGGGGCATGCGCATGTTAAAAACATTAGCATGCACATATGCTCCCACGATACTACGGCAATAATTGCCAGGTCTCTATACGACACTCATACAAACTACAAACAATTAAATTAATGTATTCAATTTTGTTTATGTTAATTTTTATATTAATTAAATAAGAATAAATCATCAAATAAATAAATTATGTGCATATTTATCATTTTTTTATCGTACCCATCTAAAATAATAGTTCTTATAATTTGTGTCATCTAAATTATTAATCCATTTGTATGGTAAAAAATATTTATTATAAGTATATTAGTAAAACTTTTATAATGTAATACATTTTATATCATATGCTTATATCTTTTATCTTTTAATAAAAGAAAATGTCTGTAGAACATAAACGATGAACGCTAAGCACGATAATCAATACCATCCCACTTGTATAATATAACGCAATCATTTATTTCATCAATCTCTCGTTGGGGTGCCTTGCTTAGCATTCTGAATAAGAATACCAAAACTACTAACCCCGATTATACCTTGTGGTCTATTAGAAATTGCATAACAATCGGAAATGTATGCAATGAACTAAATTGTCAGACTTTTCTATCGGTGGTACCCTTTCAGTCGATTAGAGGAAATAAGCTCTATCATGTTGAGTGCTTTAAACTGCAGTTGCATTTCGCTTTCCAAATTGACTCTACAACCACGTAAATTTCACTTGCCTCCCCCTTGTAATTTATCATCCCATTTGAGAATATGCCCAAGCAATCAATAAGTAATTACATCAATTAGAATTCACCATCTCTCATTACCATGTCACTGTCAACTGAAAGACTTGTCAATTGTGCTACATTTTTCACTATTATCGTACATCCTCTATATAAAAAAATGGAAAGCATAAGTCTCCAACCTTCATTATTCAGTTAAAGTGGAAAAAAAAGAGGTGAAGATGCACTTTAACTTTGTTAATTTGATTAATTGTATAGAAATTAGTAGTCTTTTTCGGGTGTGTAAATTTCGGGTAAAATTGAATTAATTCGGTTAACAGACCGAATTCGGTTAATTGGTCGGTTAACCGAATTAATTTAGTCGGGGTCGGTTAATAATTTTTTGAAAGTTCAGTTAATGGTTAATTAGGTTCAAAATCGGTCAGTTAACCGAATTAACAGAATTTAATAAATAATATTATAATATATAAGTATTCAGTCGATTTATTGGTCGGTTAACCGAATTAATTCAGTCGGGGTCAGTTAATAATTTTTTGGAAGTTCGGTTAACGGTTAATTAGGTTCAAAATCGGTCTGTTAACTAAATTAACAGAATTTAATAAATAATATTATAATATATAAGTATTCAATCGATTTGGTTAATTTTTTAGAAATATAAATTAATTGGTCAGTTAAGTCGGTTAATTTTTTATATGTTTTATACTTATTTTAACCAAAAATAAAAAATATATATATAAATTTCGATTAATTCTGTTAATCGACTGAATTAATCGAAAAAGTTCAGTTCGGTTAATTTTTTTGAAAAAATTTCGGTTCGATTAACGGTTAAAAATTTAAAAAATCGATTAATTCGATTAATAGTAGTTCGAGTCAATTAACAGATTGAACACCCCTATCCATCACTGTGGATTCACTCATTTGGTGCATGTAAATGTTAGAAACACTTGTAAGTCATTTGTTGTTAAAGGTCTTTTCTAGGTAGGATAGTAGAGGGTATATATGAAAAACCTTGGGGGAGATTACGGGATGAATCAGGATATTTCAGCATGCATTGACAAGTCCTGTCCAATACCAAATATTTGTAATTATTGATTTTATTTTCAAAGGTTATAAATATAAAGATTGAATTTTTAAATATTATTTTTATTTAAATTCCTCCTTATCTGTAAACTTCCTTTTGAAGCTAAGAAGAAGTGTTTTATATTAATCCAAAAACAGAGTTTTGCCTTTTGGGTTAGGAACACATCGTTGAATATGGAATAAATAAGATTTGTGAGTGGGCAACAATCAGGATCCACTACTCATTGCTTTTATGCATTCTTTATCATCACAATGTTTGACTTTAACAAATTAACAACTACAAATTTTAACATACAACCATTTTGGCAGACATTATTTGATAACTGATACAAAATTGGAATATCATTTAGATTTGAAATTTTCCAACGAAAATGACAACAACGTGAAAGTTCATATAAAATAAATTATTAATATGTTATAAAACTTTTATTCACACTGTAGGTGTGCGAATAGTCGCTAAAATAAGGGCGGTTTGTATTGTACAAGGTGTGCAGAGTTGTTAGAATAGAGTTTCACAGGTGTTGAGCTAATATTTTAGTAGAGTGTAGACAACAAGAACTACTTATGTCTCCTCTCCTTGCGTCGGTGCTAAGGAGGTTGGCTCGGTATGGATCTCAGCCATTAAGTTTCCTACTCCTTAGGTGCAAATGGTGGAGTAGCGAATGTTAGTTGAGAGGACTATTGGAATCAACGTGGAAGGACTGTACGAGGCATTCATCTGATTGGGGGTGCTATGGATTGATGGGTGTTGTCAAGAACTCTCTCTTGTATATCATTTGAGGGTTGTGTGGGCTCATCTGGTGTGACGTTAAGGATTTATATTTTCTATCTATCATAGAGAAGGATCTCATATACACATATGAGAACATAGTACTTCACTTAAAATCTCATTGAACTTTTCAATCCAAATTCTAAACAGAATCTTACAAGGATTTCTACTACTACCTACTCGAGCTTCAAAGGTGAATAAGTCATAATACTAGGCTTATGTTTCCAACATATTATTTATTTAACAATTTAACAAAATTAAACAAAGTTTACATATAGTATAATCCATCTAAAAGTAATAATGAATTTATTCACTTATCTTCTAAGTTCGTAATTTAATCAGACATAAATACACATCTTATCAACAATCGTCACTAATATATTTTAAATATATCAACACGAAAATATCATCACGGTCACTTAAACTTTAATACTTTTTTTTATGAAATCAATTATCGATTTAACATACTTTAACACAACCATTAACTCATGTCATTATAGATGAAGTACTTCCTAGTCTAAGTTTACATTTTATGCACCACACTTTTATCATTTGAGATTACGATACATTCAAAGATTTCTAAAAGTTTCAATAAGTTCCATTATGTTTATGATGAGGACGATGTTAGTTTATTGTTATGACTAATTTGAGGACTTATTCAACATTAATAGATAATATTCTGAAGACTTTGGTGGGATATTAATAGATAATGTTGCTAATTGTTTTTATTTTAATGAAAAATTATATTTAAATTATTTGTGAAAAAAATTAGTATTCGATTAAAACGTCACAATTTAATAATATATTACAACCATATACTTCAGCATGAAGTGGGTATTGGTGAGATGAACCTATTCTAAAGGGTAGTCTTTGAATTGAATCATAGTTTAACCTATTTTTGTAATATTTGCATACGTTTTATTTTTGGAATATTAATAGAGTGTAATTATGTTAATCCAAAGGTTGAGGAAAAAGACATTGACATCAATAAGCAGTTAGCATAATCTAAGTACTTAATTAGATAATTAAAAGTTCAAATAGTTGGTCAGAAACAATTGGTCGACCGTCTGACGTGGCATTAAAATACGCGAGATGCCTTGCACGTCGAACTTTTCGAAGGCGACGTCGTAAAACTGACCCCCGCTCGACTGCTAAAACATCTGGTCAATTGGGACCCACTCATTTGCCAGCTCATGCTGATAGTTTCAACGTTGGATGCGACTGTTTTGGCTTAATAATACTTATAAAGTAACTAATCAATTTAAATGGAAAGATAGAATGGTTAGATTTTTTTTGTTATATTAAAAATATGGTTGGTTTTAATTCAATTAGTAAGAGTATTATTGTTAACGTAGGAGGATATGAATTTAATTGCGCTGAAGTCCATTATCTTCTTATTTATAAGTTGCGAATAAATTATATATAATTTTAAATATTATGTCAAAAAAATAGATATAATTAGAATTTATACTCAAATATTAAGAAAAGAAAAAAAAACAGTGTATGAAATAAACAGATTAAATCACACAAAAATCATATCATTAAGTGTGAATGTAATATAGAAATGGTGGAAGATGAAAATTAGATTCATTTGTGTGTTAAATCGTTGATGAACCAATAAATGAGATTTTGGAACAAACATTTCAACGCGCAATCAATGCCTGTAAGTTAATTAATCCCTTAACCGTATTTTTTATTATAATTTGTATACCAATGCCACAGCTGCTGAGTGCTGGATTTCCTGTTCCATTATATATCTTTTTCTGTTGCTATCTTGAATATAACAGATCATTATTCTTAATAGAATCATGAAATTAAATAATATTAATTCATAAATTCTAAGCTCAGAATTTTCTCTATCTATTATCAAATTTTTAATTTAATATAATAATTTTAAAAATAATGGTCAAATTTCAATTCATTTAGTAAAAATAGGCATTAATATAAATTTAGCCCTTAATATTTACATTTTTTTATCAATTTAGTCTTTATTTTTTTTATAGCTAAATTTGGCTTTCAACCTTTTCGAAAGAGTTAAATTTGATCATTAATATTTGAGAAGAGTCGATTTGTTTTTTTAAATCAAATATTAACTAAAATATTAAAATTTTAAATATAGAAGCACATGGCAATCCATGTATACTTCTTTTTTTTTTATGAAATATTTTTATACTTTTTAAATTATTTGTTGATGTGGCATATACGAAAAATAGTGTCATATCACTATGAAGTATATGTAGACTGTTATGTGTGTTGTCACACCAATATAATTACAAAAATTTAATGATTTAATCAGTATTTCCGTTAAAAAAATTTGACACTTTTCAAAAGGTTAATAATAAAATTCAACTAGGAAAAAAAGGGAATAAAAACTAAAATTAACAAAAAAAAATATAAATATTGAGAGCTAAATTTATCATTGTCCTAAAAGAGAATATGTGTAAAAGATGGTATGAAATAAAAGTTTATAGAAGTAGAGAATCCTTGTCAAATATTCTTATAAAATTATTAAATTTCATGCTAAAATATGTTTTATATTGGTTAAAATATGATGTTTTGATCAAATTTGAGATTTTTTTATGTATTTAAAAAGTTAAAAATTAAATGCTTTTATTTTTTTAATTTAAAAATATTAATTCAATTATTAACATCGTTTTTATTTTCAGTAAAAAATTATCAACTTCGCAAATTGATTAAGTTAATTTTATATGACGTGATATATGATTGATGGAAAAGAAACATAGTAAGTTGATAAATTTTGACAAAAATTATCGACAACGACGATGATGATTGGACGAGAACTTTTAAATTAAAAAGATAAAATGATTGAATTTTTAACTTTTAAAATATAAAAATTAAATCTTAAATTATATAGAAATATGGAGGTTAATAACATATCTTAACATTTTATATTTTATGTTATAAATTCGCTTTAATTTGTTTTTTTTGATAAATTCGCTTTAATTTTAATTCAAAGTTTATATTACTTCACATCAAATTTTATTAATAATATAGGTATCAATTAATTGGGCAGAGGTCAATGGTGATGATATATAAAAATGACAAAGTTTAAAATAAACAAAAGATAAACTCTACTATTAACCCCTATACTATACGTAAGTCGTGGGTTTAGTATATGTATTTTAATTTAGTTTTATTTTTAGTTTATATACTTTTGAATTAGTCAATTTTAGCTCCTATATTTTTTGAATTTTGAAATTTTATTCATTATCCAAATGATAACTGTTAAATCTATTTGGTTAGATTATTTTATTAGTCCTATACTATATGTAAAATTGTAGATTTAGTCAATGTTCGTCAATTTGATCGTTCTTAGTCTCTATATGATTTAGAATTTTGAAGTCTCAATACCGATGCAAATGACAGTTGTTAAATCTATCAAGTAATTTTTTTTTTTGAGTAATATGTGAAAATAGTAAGCTAATACGACATTACACATGTGATAATATCATAACTCAATGAATTTAACAGTTATTGTTGGTCAGGATTGAAATTTTAAAAGTAGAAAAAGTATAAGGATTAAAAATGATCAAATTAAAGTACAAAACTAAATTTAAAACTTATGCATAGTATAGAATTTGATTACATATGATATGGATGATCCTTGGATCATTACGGGTGATTCCAACGTTATTCTAAGTGCCTCAAATTGTCCAATACTGATTAAGACTGAGGTGGATATTAGGAGAGCGGAGAGATCGTTTTGCTTCTTTAAAGGGTGGCTACACCATAATCATTTTAAGGATTTTGTTAAAGAAGTGTGGAAATGGGATTCAAATATTAAGAGTATTATATATATCATTTTACTGATACAATCAAAACCTTGAATGAGGAAGTGGTTGGTAACATTTTCAAAATAAAGAAAAGATTAATAACAAGATTGAAAGGAATCTAAAGAGCCTTGGAAGTTCACAATTCGAGGAACCTTGTGGAGTTGAAAATGCAACTCAATGCAAATCTAGAAGCAATTCTAGACTACGAAGAAACTTTATGAAAGCAAAAGTTGAAATGTGAGTAGATTAATAAAGGGGGCCAAATGCATAAGGAAGAGAAATGTAACACCCCTCACTCGTTTCTGTTACTGGAATCAATTACGGGATGTTACAGTAAATAACAGAACAAGAATATGAGATTTCAAATCGAGAATTGATCACAACAATCTTTGAATCTTAAACAATAATACAATTCATACTTTGCATACAAGTTTGGGCTTAAATCGAGCTTATTAAAACTCAAAAGCCATTTCAGAATCAATCAATGATCGATTTGAAACTTTTCATAAAAGAAAGACAAAAGTGCAAATCAGGTGTCATATAGTCGTGTGACTAGGCCATGTAATCAACTGTGATCGTGTGGTACAAATTTTACCAAAACTATAGTACTCACAAGGGCATGTGCCAGATTGTGTATGGCACATGCATGTGTGCTAGCCCGTGTTGAACATACATGTGTCTTTCTAATTGCCTAACTTGCGCTAAACAACCTATAATTCAAGTGTTATTTACATGGCCACAAAACTCGCATAACATTCAACTTACATTCATGCTAAAATATGTAACTAACCAACCACAATACCATTCATCCATATCACCTAAGATTTTCCTTTTAACAAGTTTAATAACTTGTGCATTCAACAACTAGACACACAAAACATATTCTTTAACTTAACATTCTCAACTCTACTCAATACATTCCATTTATCCATTTTGTAATCTTCTAACCAACATGCCCCAATGACACCATTTCACAACAACATGATATGCATATAATACATACCATCAATTGTTCTAATGACTTTCAAGTATAACATACCATTCCATTCTATCAATTCATTGATAATATGCATACATTCCAACCATTCATCACTAGCTTGATAAAACATACCAAAATCAACATAAAACAAGTGGTTCATAATCATTCTCAATTCATGCATTTTTATACATATTTAGAACACATATATACACATTTACAATACCTTAAAACAAGAAATTCACACGATTCATATCATTTTCTCAGAATACAACTTCAGTACCATTTAGCCTATATACATGCCACATAACTAATAAAGGACAATTCAAAAGAACTACCAAGACAAATGTTGGATAGTGTGAGTTTTGAAGAGATCCGATAGTCGTGTTCCGCAAAACGTCAACTGTAAGATACAGAAAACAAAATCAAGTAAGCTTTACGAAAGCTTAGTAAGTTCATATGAAAACATATATATTAACTTACCTTATCAACCAAAAATACAATTATATAACTAAGTATTCATGGCATATTCAATCCTAACATTTCATTTCACAAGAAACATATGAGTCTTTCACAAATTCATGTAATAGGACAATCGATGTAACATTTCATTCAATTCAATCTAAGTACTCAAACTCATTCATATTAACAAGACACTCATCTCTTTTATTTAAACATGTCTGCACGATGAACAATAATAAAAAGTTTGGTCACACATGTTGCAATATCGAGAAACATTTAGGTGTTAAACATGGTACGAAAGTGCATACTAGAGCACTAAAGTGCTTGTCAAGTCACCTGAGTGAATAACAGGGCAAAGATGTGCAGTCGGGGCATCGTAATGCAAATAGGAGCATAAATATGCTATCAAGAGCATTATAGTGCTAATAAAAACACGAATGCTATCAGGAGCACCGTAGTGTTAGCTGGAGTATGAAAGTACTATTAGGAGCACTTATTCAGGATTCAGGACATTCATGTTATCACTAAATTTCCAATAACTAAAACATGTATAAGATTCATCTCCATATTGTGTAATACTCTACATAGGGTTTAATTCTCATGTACACATCTAATTACTTTTCAATTGAGTCAAAACTTAACTTTTATAACAATGCCATTTCATTCAAGATTCATTAATTATATACAAGTATTCATAATGTAATTGATCAAAATTTATAATGATCATAAGTTGTATGAACTTACCTAAGACAATCAACTAACGAACTGAAACGTAGGGACTGTTGTACAGTTTTCCCCTTTCCCCAGTTATCAACAAATTGACCTATATAATAGTTAAAATTAAAATTATAAATTCCAAATGCATTAAGACACTCAAATGCATGCATTTAACCTTTTAATTTCATTTTACATAATTTCCTTAAAATTTTCATTTTATTCAATTTAGACCCTAAAATCGAAACAAACATAACTTTCACAATTGAACTTCATTTTTCATTCCAATTACAATTATATCCTTATACAACCCTCTAAATGCTAAATTTACAGAATTTTTGTGTCATTTTTTCATATTCACTAATTAGTCCCTATATGCAAAACCAACAAAATTAACTTAACAAAATAGTCCTAAAACATTTCCAAGCTTCAAAATCTTCCATTAATCATCCAAAAAGCTTCAAAAAAAACAATAGAAAATTTTCAAATCTTTAAAATTTTTGAAAATGGAGGTACAGTTTAGCTAGATTAAGTTACAACAATCTCAAAAACATAAAATTTACAAAAAATGGGCATCCGAAGGATTTATATGCAGGGAAGGAAGCTTGGTTGATTCTCTCCTCACTCAAAAATGTTATTTTCGATTATAAGAAAAAAAATGGAGCAGGGACTTTTGTTCCATTGCCTAAGCACGTTAAAACTTGAATCAATATCCTAAAATATCAAAGCAAGAATTAAGAACACATAATTAAGAACAAATCAAGTATTTATCATATAGTTCAGAAAACAATAACAAGATCCATCTTAGGTTTCATCCCCCTCAGGTATTTGAGGGTTTAGTTCATAATAATAAAAGAATACATCTCAGAAGTAAATATAAAACAAAACATAAGAAAACCCTAAAACCCCCTGAAGGAATTGAAGGAGAGATCCTCCGTCTTGAATATAACTCCGGCTTCTTGAGATGAATCAACTGGCTTTCTTCGAGTAAATTCCACAATTCTGGCCTCTCTGGCTCGGCTCCTTGGCCTAGCTGGACGCCTAACTGGACCACCTTGAAGGTTGGCTTCTAGGGTGTTTATATAGGCTTTTGGAATGGCTTTCTTTGCCTCTAAGCACCCTAATCCGAGTGAAACTCTTCTTTTTCACGACCGGGACACGCCCATGGCACACGCCCGTGTGAATCGTGGCCAGGCCGTGTTCGGGTCCGTTAATGAGGCACGACCGTGTGGTCTTGGGCCCAGGTCGTGTCGATTTTGTGAACTAGCTCATTTACTCTGTTTTAGGCCCGTTTCTCATTCTTTTCATCCTCTGGTGCTCTCCTAAGTATAAAACATGAAAATAAAGGATTAAGAGCACCAAATTTCACAATTCAAGGCTTAAATCATTAAAAAATGTGCTAAATGTGGGATTAAAATATGTTCATATTACGGTTTATCAATGAGAGAAACGCTTATTGACAGCAACAACTGAGAGTAATGTAGTGTCGAAAAGAGCACCATCAGCATGGACACAGTATATGTTCTAAAAAAATAGAATACTATGTTACTTCCATATTCAATGAGAACAAAGGCACCATGGTACCACTTGAATTTCCATATCAACTTGCATAAATGATAGATGACTTATGTTCAAATTCTTACACAATTTGAAAGTCCTAAGACGGATTGCCATGCCAAAATGCCAAACTGCCCTGCCAAACAAAATTAGATTGAATGTAACTTAAGATGCCAAACTATCATACCAAAATTTAATTGAATGCAAAATTAAAAGAACATTTCTATAAGTAATCAAAGTAAGATGAAATGGATTTGTCATTCCAAACTACATGGAAAATGCTTTAATGTCTTGTCCTTTTTTTAGAATTCTTCCTAACAATCCAAATTCTTCCTAACCATCCCAAATATTCATTTCCCTCTGATTGTCAATATTCTTTCTCATGGAAGAGGTTGGTTGTTTTCGGCAAGTATTATCATATTTAATGGCACTAGGAATTGATGTTACAATATTTGATGAAAATGAGAGAAACGCTTACAATGAGAAAAGGCAGCAACAACTGAGAGTAATGTAGTGTCGAAAAGAGCACCATCATCATCCACATAGTACATGTCCTGAAAAAATAGAATAATATGTTACTTCCATACTCGAGGAGAACAAAGGGACTACGGTATCACTTGAATTTCCATATCAACTTGCATAAACACTAGATGGCTTATGTAATGGCCTAAATTCAAGGTTATCAGAATAATGGTTTCGCAACCATAAATCCGATTTAAATAGAAATTTATTTCAATATATTTGCATGAATATTTATATGATAGGAAATATTTTTATAAATATTTATAAAATGTTAGTAATGTGGTATTAAACTTTCGTTAGAAAATTTTAACGTTTGGGTAGCAAATTAAATGAAAAAGGACTAAATTGAAAAAGGTGTAAAAGTTTAATTATAGATTAAAAGAAAGTATAAAGGACCAAAATGGCAATTAAGCTATTTTGTCTAGTTGGGGCGGTTTATTGTGAAGAAAATCTGAGATTTTTATGTTTAATATATATTATTATATTATTATATAATAAAGATATTTTAATATATTATATTATATTGTTATTATATATATTATAAAGAGAAAGTAAAAGAAAGAACAGAAAAGAAACAGAGAGTAAAGACGAAACAGAGAAGAAATAGGGGAGAAAGAAAGAAAAAGGGAGAATAGAGTTTTTAAAGCTTGGAGGAAAAAGGGAGAATAGAGTTTTTAAAGCTTGGAGTTTAATTTGGTAAGTTAATTTAGTCCTTTTCTTTTAATTTTGATGCTTTATAAGTTTTAGAACAAAGTTTTGATGAATTTAAGTTGAAGTTTTTGAAGTTTTAGAGTTTTTGAATATAGCATATGATGAATAAAATGATGAATTAGTGGTTTAATTGAAAGAATTTGAAGTTAGAATTGGATAAAGGACTTAATTGCAAAATAAGCTACAAGAAAACAGTTTTGGGATAGCAGTAGTAGAGTAACTTTGAAAATTCACCAAAAATCGTATAAGTGGAATTAGAAGTTGAGTGAGATATAAAATTAAAGCTTATTGAGTCTATTTTCATTTGAAAGAAACAGAGAAAGAAAAGAAATTCTGTATTTTGAGATATTTGGATTTTTGTAAGACTAGTTCAGAATGAATTCGGGTTCCTCTGTTTTGACTTTAGAAAATCATCAAAAATTGAAGAAAATAATTAGGAGCTTAAATTTATATATTTAGAATCCTGAATGAATCTATTTTCAATAAAAATAAACGAGAACATCATCCGAATTCTGTATGAGGAGATAATTAATATTTAGTGAAGAAGGGTCAGAACTGCTAGATAGCAGAACAGGGGTGAATTTAAAGAATAAACTCTACTTATTGGCTAAACCAAAAATTCTGAAACTTTTACGGCAAGAAGATATGTGAGTCTAGTTTCAGGGAAAATTAACAGTTCTTCATTTGGAGTTCTGTAGTTCGAGAAATAAATAATTTAGTGACTATGACTCAAGTAGACAGATTTGAACAAACTAAAAATAATAATAGAATTATAGAAAATGCTACATGTGAACATGAAATGTATTGAATTGATGATTGAATTTATTTATTTAGATCCGGAAAACTCAAATACGAAGCTAGATCGAGGAAAGGAAAAAGTCCCGGATTAGTAGATTTTGTAAATGAACTAGTATCAAGGTAAGTTCATGTAACTTGAATTATATTCTTAAATGTTTGAAATGTATGTTATTGATGTGAATATAATTTGAATACTCATTGTATGAAAATTGATGATACATTGGTATATTTGATAAAAAGGGGAAGAAATCTCGGTTGAATGAAAGGAAAATTCGATGGATCTCTGAAAAGTAATTGACGGTAAAAAGGATCTAGCCCGGACGGGTGATCCTATCTTGATATAGCCCTCACCAAGAAGAATATGTGGAAAATGGATTTAGCCCTGATGGGTAATCCGAATTAGGGTTCTGAATTTAGCCTTGGACTGTAATTCGGATCCAAGCTCATTAGAGTAATTGTCGTTGCGAGGATTTAGCTTTGGATCGTAATCCCGATAATACTCTATGAGTTTATATTATAGAGGATTTAGCTTTGGACCGTAATCCCATTGTAAGGATGAGGTTCGTGGGAGTGTGCTTTCTGAAATAAAAATATGCGCACATGAATATGAATTGACGGACCCGGATTTGTACACTAAAGTGTACATCTGAAAATCCATCGATATTTCGAGTAATTCAACGGGATAAATATGGAAAAATAACAAGGAAATGGAAATCATGATATTGATGAGCTCATCAATCATAGTATATATATTATTGATACATGGAAATTATTGAACTAACTTGAATGTTGAGCTTGTGTATATTAGGGTAATAACGTATTGAATGGATATATGAATGTTTATTACATTGTATTGAAAATATTAGGTAAGTATAATTCTTGTTACATGAGCTTACTAAGCACAAAGTGCTTACCCTATTTCCTTTTTCCCTGTTTTGTAGTGTTAAGAGCTCGGAGGTCGGATCGGTGGAAAACTCATCACACTATCAACCCCAATATTTCGGTATTTAAAGAAACTTTAGTTCGGAAATGAATGGCATGTATAAGCTAATAAAATAAATGTTAATATGAATGAGTATAAGGTCAGCCATTGATATGGCTTATGTGTTGAAGTTATCTTATAAATATGCATGAATTTTATTTTGAAAATATATTGAATTGGAATGGTCTCGGTTAAAAAAAATAATAATAAATAAAAAATTTGTAACCTCCGATAATGCCTCGTACCTTATTCTGACAACGAATACGGGTAGGGAGTGTTACATTTGTTGGTATCAGAGCTACGATTTAGTCGGTTCTAGGACCGATATAGCAAATACGGATTAGCTATACATGCCATTTAAATTATTTTTGATAGTGTGATATCTCCTGACCATTTAAATTGTGTTTTCCTTATAGTAATGTCATCTAACTGAGCTCAATCTGAGGAAGCTGGGAGTCATGCTCCGGCTTCAGTACAAAGAGAAGAAATTAGCAGTAGAAGGCCCGGTATAGAGGGTCAAGGGGAGGAGGCATAAATAGCCTTCTTTCAAATGATGAATGAATGGTTTACCCAGTACATAAGAACTAACCCTATAGTGCAGCAAACTCAAGCTCCTCCTCCTATTCCTCCACCGATTCCCGAGATTCCACAGGGTACAGGTACTGAATCTGTCAGAAAAGGGATAGCTCCGGTTGATAAAATCCGAAAATATGGGGCCGAAGAATTTCGAGCAGCAGTTGATGATGATCCCGAACGAGCTGAATTTTGGTTAGAAAATACTACTCGGGTTTTAAAGGAATTATCTTGCACGCCAGAAGAATGTTTGAAATGTGCCTTCTCACTGTTAAAAGACACAGCTTACCATTGGTGGAATACTAAAGCTTCAGTTGTTCCGAAAGAAAAAATTACATGGGAATTCTTCCAGACCGAGTTCAAAAAGAAATATATCAGTCAGAGATTCATTGATCAGAAAAGAAAAGAATTTCTTGAGCTGAAATAGGGTAATAGATCAGTATCTGAGTATGAAAGAGAATTTGTTCGATTGAGTAAATATGCTCGAGAATGGGTACAGTCGGAAGCTGAAATGTGCAAACGATTCGAAGAAAGGTTGAATGAAGAAATTAAGCTCCTTATTGGAATTCTTGAAATTCGAGAGTTTGCTACACTAGCAGAGCGAGCTTATAAAGCAGAAGAATAGAGCAAAGAAAAGAAACAGGCTGAGAGGGAAGCTCGAATTTTTAGTAAAAGACCAATGGAAAAATCTCAGTTTTCTACTCCAAAGAAATTAAAGAAGTACCAGGATCGTTCTACCTCAACCACTGGGTATTCGGATAGAGTGCGAGGTTCACAGCGCACTAATTCAAGATCTTCCACTCCCTCAGTGACCAGTGTTGGCAGTGTTGGTACCCCTAAGGCGAGATGCTAGTATTGTAATAAAGCTCATTTTGGTGAATGTCGATTTAAGAGTGGGGCTTGTTACCGATGTGGTTCTTTTGACCATTTTCTCAGAGATTGTCCAGAAAGAAGTGAAAAAGAAGCTGAATATATATCGAAGCCAAGTAATCCATCTTTGAGTGGTAGACTATCTCGACTATCCCAGTAATGTCGGTGAGTAGCCGAGGAGCTACAAAAGATATCGCAAGTAGGCCTGAGACACGAGCGCCTCCTAGGACATATGTCATTCGTACATGCGCAGAAGATGCTTCACACCCGATGTTATTAATGGTACATTTTCTTTACTTGAAACCGATATTACTTTGCATTAATTGATCCGGTTCTACGCATTCATATATATGTGTAAAACTTGCATGCGTTAAAGATTTATCTGTTGAACCCACTGAATTTGTGGTTAAAGTCTCAAACCCCTTTGGCCAATCTATTTTGGTGGATAAAATTTGTAAAAATTGTCCACTGATGGTAAGAGGTTATTGTTTCCTGGCTGATTTGATGTTACTACCGTTTGATGTGATATTGGGCATGGATTGGTTAACTCAAAGATGATGCAAGAGTAAAATCAGAAATGTAAATATATTGTGTTGAAGTGTCGAATGGTGAATTACTTGGTTAAATCGATCGAGATGGAGGATTATCTGGATGTGATTTCGATTATTACTGCTCGTAGGTATGTCAAAGGGTATGATGCTTTTCTTGCTTATGTATTAGATACCAAGGTATCTGAGTCGAAGATTCAAGCAGTGCCAGTGGTATGCGAATTTTCTGATGTGTTTCCAGAAGAGTTACCAGGGTTGCCACCAGAAAGGGAAGTGGAATTTTCTATAGATTTGATTCCGGGAACTACTCCGACTTCCATAGCTCCGTCATCAATGGCTCCTACTGAAATTAAAGGAATTAAAGACACGATTCACAGGAACTTGTTGATAGAGGTTTTGTCCGACCGAGTCAGTCACCTTGGGATGCTCCGGTTCTGTTTGTAAAAAAGAAAGATGGGTCTTTGAGATTGTGTATTGACTATCGGCAGCTCAATAAGGTAACTATAAAAAAGAAGTATCCGTTGCCCCGGATTGATGATTTATTTGATCAGCTGAAAGGTGCTACTGTATTTTCAAAGATTGATCTCCGATCGGGCTACTATCAGTTATGAGTAAAGGAGTCAGATGTGCCAAAGACAGCTTTCAGAACCAGGTACGGGCATTATGAGTTTCTGGTTATGCCATTTGGGTTGACTAATGCACCTGCAGTATTTATGGATCTGATGAATCGAATATTCAGACCGTACTTAGATAGATTTGTGATAGTATTCATTGATGATATATTTTGGTTTATTCTCGAGATGAAGAAGAACATACAGAACATTTGAGAATTGTGTTGCAAATTCTGCGAGAGAAAGCTTGATTATATGCTAAATTCAATAAATGTGAATTTTGGCTTGAGAAGTGGGTTTTCTTGGACATATTGTATCCATTGAAGGCATCGGGGTAGATCCAAGTAAAATCTCAACTATTGTCAATTGGAGTCCACCAAGATCAGATTCGAAGTTAGAAGTTTCTTGGGTTTAGTGGTTATTATCGGAGATTTGTGCAGGATTCTCTATGATAGCTTCTCCGATGACTCGATTATTGCAGAAAGATGTAAGGTTCGAGTGGACTGATAAATGTCAGCAGAGTTTCAACCGATTGAAAGATCTACTAACGAAAGCACCAGTATTAGTGCAGCCTGAACCGGGTAAGGAATTTGTTATTTACAGTGATGCCTCATTAAATGGTTTAGGTTGTGTCTTGATGCAAGAAGGTAAAGTAATAGCCTATGCTTCAAGGTAACTTAAACCACATGAAAGAAATTATCCGGTACATGATCTTGAGTTAGCTGCTATTGTTTTTGCATTGAAGATATGGCGGCATTACTTGTACGGTGAGAAATGTCATATTTATACGGATCATAAAAGCTTGAAGTATTTGATGACACAGAAAGATCTGAATTTAAGATAGCGCAGGTGGCTTGAATTGATAAAGGACTATGATTTGATTATTGATTACCATCCGGGTAAGGCTAATATTGTGGCTGATGCTTTGAGTCGAAAATCTTTGTTTGCTTTGCGAGCTATGAATGCTCAATGGACTTTGGTTGATGATGGTTCAATCTTAGCTGAATTGAGTGTAACACCCCAAACCCGGCTCACGAGCCTTGACCGGACTTGGTATGTCACGGAGTAAAAACGTTTTGAAGGTTTTGGATTTACAGTGGAAATTCGAAGATTTGTTGTGGTTATAAAACGGTGTTTGTTAAAGCTTAGGTGGGTTGAGTTGATGAACACGATTGAGTTGAAACCTTTGAAAACATTGGGTCATTTAAATTTTTAAAACCCTCAAAGTTATTGTTGACTTCGAAAATTTCGTTACCCGATAGTAACATCTTTAAAAACGCATTCGAGTACTTGTTAAAAATGTTACTATTAACCGATTTGCTTAACAGTTATAAGTTCATTAGTAATATAGTAAAAGTAACTACTTAAACACACGAATAATAATAAGCGGCCATATTACAAAACAAATCGAAATTTAGTAAATAGTAAACTTTAACGGTACGAAATAAAACTTCAAAAACGAAGAACAAGCATGGCCGCCTCGAGTCCTCTCCGGCTCCATCTTCGCGATCTACTCACTTGCGAAAAGACATGGGAAGGGGTGAGTCACCAAGACTCAGTGTATAAAATCCCCAACCCGAAAATACAACTCATACACAAGATATTAGTAATACATGTAATTATGCAACCCAACCTAGCCATCCATGCTCCTTTTTCTACCCCGTGTGGTACCAAACCACTGGTGGTGCCAAACCACTGGTGACCGAAGCCACAATATCAAATGATGGGGCCAACCCATCGTGTGGTACCAAACCACTGATGACCATAGGTCACAATATCAACATGTGGTACCAAACCACTGGTGGTGCCAAACCACTGGTGATGCGAAGTCACAAATATCAATATGTGGTGCCAACCCATCGTGTGGTACCAAACCACTGGTGACAGTCCATAGAGATCATCTCCCTCCTCTCATCAATCCCACCATCATCATGCTCACATAACAAGTACCATGATCCCATATATCACGCATTCATTTGTAGCATAGCATTTAACAGCATATGATGGCGTACACATCTTACAACATAGATCAAGTAATAAGGGACTTACCCGAAATCCATGCTTATGCCCACAAAGCAAAATTACTACATGAGAGATTATTTATATATATATCATTATAGTGACAGTTTATTCTAATAAAGTGTGTAAGATTTTACACACCTATTTAATCGAAGATCTAATGAGAAAACCCGAATTTATGCGATATTACAAAAGTCTCGAAACGTGTGTCCGTAATGCTCCTACATTCGGCCATTATAGGTTAGTATTCAAAAAGTCTTATTTGGTTATCACAACATCCCGAAGGATATGTCGTACTTGCAAATGCTTACCAACGCGATTTGAAATCCCAAAAACCTCCGATTTCTCCTTGTCCGCTTTGCCCCTAAAGCCATAGTGCACACTCAGTTACTCAAAAAAATACCAAAGATGGCCTTTGGCCGAATATGCTTAACTATTTATTTTTCTCACCGAAAATCCGAAGTTGTCACTTGCTAGATTTGGCTATGAGCAAAACTATGGGAAGTGGCCAATGGCCGAACACCATATAGGCTTTCCTTGCAGACTTGAAACCACGAAAGGCTCCCTCAATACACCTCGTCATTAGCTACAACAAGAGATACACTATTAAGACACCATACCCATTCGGCCAACCTTATAAGGCCCATTCTCAAGCTTTCGGCACTCAAAATAAAAAGTAAAGGAGCCGTATGCCAAAAAGGAGTATTTACCACCCTAAACCTCCTTCCAAACCGAATGTTTAAGGGAGAGTTCACTTACCAAGGGATTCGGCTAGGTCCTTCAAACGATGGTGGAGGAGTCGGCCACAAGAAGATGAATTAAATACTATGGGGTTCCTTTAAAGTATCATGCAAAGGAAAAATGGAAAGGAGAGGTTCATGAGGATTCGGCCATGGGTAGCTTAGGAAGGGAAGAAAACAAAATAGCCTAAGAAAATTCGGCCCAACACAAGGGATAGAAGAGAAAAACCAAGCATCAATTTTCGGCCAAGACAAATTGGAGGGAAGTGAGATGAATTTTGGCCAAGCTTTTGCTAAACTAATGGCCGGCCATGCTTCCTTCCCCATTAGAAAATTCCAACACCAAATACCAATGAACATTGTTTATTTACTTTTCCATCCCAAACATTAATCAAATAAACTTGCCCATTACTAACCCATCTTTCTATACCTAAAATAGTAATAATAATAATAATAATAATTATAATAATAATAAAAATAACACTACCCCATCACCATTAATAAAATAATAATAATAGCAAACAACAAAATAAAAATTAAGTTTGCTCCATGCCTCCAGCAGCATAAAATAATCAGCATGCCACGAGCATTAAATGCCCATGGAGGGCACTTTCCCACGCTGGCATAAAAAGGAAAATTAAACTCCAAAACTGCCCCCAGGTCTCGAACTCGAGACCTGGGGAAACATCCCTCGCCTCCTGCCACTCGGCCATTCCTCATTTCATGACAATATCGCGTCGAAAATTTGTTTTAAGCCCTCATTCGCAGGTGTCCTTTGCTTTGACGCAAAAACAAAATAAAACGCATCCAAGCGCTACCTTCAAGACTCGAACGCGAGACCTCTCTGCCGAAGTCACCAACACGACCCGTGCCACTTTACCACCCGGACTTTCATGTCCATTTATGCTCATTAAATCCTTTTAAAGCCTTCTTAGCCCATCACTCCATACAACGCAAAAATAAAACACTACCAAAAGCTCTCCAGGCTGCTCGAACCTGGGACCTTACTGCCACAGTCTCATGCAGCGCCCTTAGCCACTCGGCCAAGGAAATTTTTATGTCATAACCTTGCCCCAATTTCTTTTAAACCCTCCTTCACCTAGCTCTCCTTCAGCGCCAAAAATAAAACTCCCCAAAGCGATTCATGCAAATCAGACCCTTCCCTCTCCTAGAGCACCTTAGCGCCCCAAACCACTCTGCCAGACGATTCCTTATGTCATGCTTCGCACCATCAATTATTTAAAGGCTCCTCACCTGGCTTTTTCCTCTCAAGCACAAAAAGGGATTTCAGTCCTAAACTCGACCTAACCCGGGGTTATGACTAGGCCCTATAACAACTCTAACATAAGCATTTATTCAGGCAACACATGAAATTAAAATAATTTCAAACAACCCCTAATTCGGGATGTTACAGTTCTACCCCCTAAAAAAAATAATTTCGTCCTCGAAATTACCTGGATCAGAAGAGTTGGGGGTATTGCTGCCGCATCACATCCTCGGGTTCCCATGTGGCCTCTTCCGTACCATGGTTTCGCCATAACACCTTTACCAAAGGTACCGACTTCCTCCTCAGAACTTTGACATCTCAATCTAGAATCCGTACCGGCTCCTCCTCAAAAGACAAGTCCGCATTCACCTCAATATCCGCGATTGGCACGATATGTGATGGATCTGACCGATAGCGCCTAAGCATTGACACATGGAAGACGTCATGAATCTGACTTAATTCTGCCGGCAACTCGAGCTGGTAAGCTACTGGTCCCACACGTTTCAACACTGTGTATGGTCCGATGAACCTAGGGCTTAGCTTGCCCTTCCTGGTCAAACCTCAAGACCTTCTTCCAAGGTGATACCTTCAAGAAGACCTTATCACCTCATGCGATACTCCACATCCGGCGCCGCTTAAGATCGCGTAGATTTACATGTCTGTCCGACGCCTCCTTCGCATTTGAGCGAATTACTTACTTCTAACCTTATCTTCCGTTTACGCCACCAACTCGGACCCAACATCCGACGCTCGCCTAGTTACATCCCAACAGGTAGAGTACGGCATTTCCGACCATCTGACGCCTCATACGGCGCCATCCGAATACTCGTTTGATAAGCATATATTATAAGCGAATTCGCCAGGGTAGGTACTCCTCCCAACTACTACTGAAGTCCAAAACACAGCCTCTTAACATATCTTCCAAAACCTTAATTACTCTCTCAGATTGGCCATCAGACTGTGGATGAAAGGCCGTGCTGAAATTTAACTTCACTAACGCTCGATGCAAGGTCTTCCAGAACCTCGACGTGAACCGGGGATCTCTATCTGAGATAATAGACACATGTACACCATGCAATCGCACTATCTCAGATATATACAGCTTGGCTAACCTTTGGAGCGAGTAGTCAGCCCTTACCGGTATAAAATGGGCCGATTTAATTACCCGATCTACTATCACCCATATTGAGTCTCTCTTACTGGGCGTAAGGGGAAGCCCACTTACAAAATCTATCGTAATCCTCCCACTTCCATCTGGGGATCTTTACTGGTAGAATAATGTACTGATGGCAACCGATGCTCACGCCTTAACTTGGCTGGGCATGTCAAACACTTGCCCACTAACTCTCGGTTATTTCCCGCTTAAGACCCGCCACCAAAATCGCTCCCTTAAATCCGATACATCTTGTCGCTTCCCGATGCATAAGCGTCAAAGTCTTATGCGCTTCTTTAAGGATTCGCTGCCTCAAATCATCATCCTTAGGCATACATACTCTCCCCTAAAAGTACAACACTCCATCATTACCCAAGCTGAAACCTTCGACTTCACCATTCTGTACTTGCAACCTCCGCGTACTCAAAACTTCGTCGGTCAACTGCCTCTCCTTAACCTCATCTATCCAAGACGGTTTCACCCGCAATTCTGCCAGAAGACTACCATCCTCATAGAGACTTAGGTGAGCAAACATTGCCCTCAAATCTGCCACCATTTTACGACTCAAAGCATCAGCGACCACATTAGCCTTGCCCGGATGGTATTCGATAGAGCAGTCGTAGTCCTTCAGTAGCTCAATCCACCTCCGCTGTCTCAGATTTAAATCTTTTTGGGTCAAGAGGTACTTCAGACTCTTGTGATCCGAGTACACCACCGACTTCTCTCCATACAAATAGTGCCTCCAAATTTTCAAAGCAAAAACCACAGTAACTAACTCCAAATCATGTGTCAGATAGTTACCTTCGTGAGGCCTCAACTGCCGTGATGCATAAGTTATCACCCTTCCTTCTTGCATCAACACACACCCTAGACCAGCATGCGATGCATCACAATACACAGTGAATTCCTTCCCTGACTCAGGCTGAATTAAGACTGGTGCTTCTGTCAAAAACTTCTTAAGTTTGTCGAAGCTCTCTTGCTGCTTCTCAGACCATACGAACGGAACTCCTTTTCTCAACAACTTAGTCAATGGGGCTGCGATTAAGGAGAAGTTTTCCACGAATCTTCCGTGATATCCAGCCAACCCCAGAAAACTTCGGATTTTCGTAACCGACTTTGGTGGTTTCCATTCCAACACTGCCTCGATCTTGCTAGGATCCACCCTGATTCCCTCAGCTGAAACAACATGCCCTAGGAAAGTTACCTCCTTAAGCTAAAACTCGCATTTGCTGAATTTGGCGTACAACTGTTTCTCCCTTAGCACTTGCAGAACCACATAGAGGTGTGCGTCATGCTCCTCCTCAGACTTCGAGTATACCAAAATGTCGTCTATAAACACTACGACGAACCGATCCAGATAGGGTTGAAAAATTCGGTTCATCAAGTCTATAAACGCGGCTGGTGCATTCGTCAAACCAAAAGGCATTACCAAAAACTCGTAGTGCCCATACCGAGTACGGAATGCCGTCTTATGAACATCAGCTTCCTTCACCTTCAGCTGATGATACCCCGACTTAAGGTCGATCTTAGAGAAAATCGATGCACCCTTGAGTTGATCAAACAAATCATCAATCCTGGGCAAAGGATACCGATTCTTTATTGTCAACTTGTTCAGCTGTCGATAGTCTATGCACATCCTCATTGTTCCATCATTCTTTTTTTACAAAAAGCACTGGAGCTCCCCAAGGCGATACACTCGGTCGGATGAACCCTCTATCCAACAACTCTTGGATTTGAGCCTTTAACTCCACTAATTCTTTCGGTGCCATCCGATACAGAGCTATAGATACTGGCGCGGTTCCAGGTAACAAGTCTATAACAAACTCAACCTCACGATCAGAAGGTAGACCCGTGAATTCTTCTGGAAACACATCAACGTACTCCCTTACAGTCCGCACATCCCTCACTGCTGTATCCTTAGCTTCCAAGGCACGAACATGCACTACATATGCCTCACAACCTTTCCTAACCATCCTTCCCGTCTTCAATGCAGAAACCAGATTAGATAGGTAATCTCTCCTCTTACCTATCATTACTACCTCATCTCCGTCCACGGTCTTTAACACCATGCGCTTAGCCGCGCAATCCAGGCTAGCTTGATACCTTACTAGCCAATCCATCCCGAGAATCAGATCGAACTCCTTAAACGGTAGTTCCATCAAATCAGCCAAGAATACGACCCCTTGGAGTTCTAGGGGTACATCCCTATAGAGTTTACTTACTTCTATAGAGTGACCCAGAGGGCTTATCACAGTCATCTTCTTAGAAGTAAGCTCAAAGTCTAAGTTCAGAGTTTCCACTAGGCTACTAGCAATGTATGAGTGAGTCGAGCCAACATCAATCAAGGTGCTATAAGGTACTCCCAAGATCAAAAACATACCGGTTATGACGTCCGGTGCATCGCCCTCCTCTTGACGCCTCGCAGCATAAACCAAGCCGGGTTGCTCTAGCCTCGCATTACACCGGTACCTCCACCCGATGTCCTCGACGACCGCCAAGACCATTACCTCCTCTGCCAACACCACGACCTCTCGGTGGCTGATGGTTATCCCTCCTATTCAGTGGACGATCCTGACCCCCAGACCTTAGCCTCGCTACCTTTTTCGGACAATCCCTAACTCGATGTGTCACAGATCCACATTCGAAGCATCCCTGATTTCCTTTCCAACATTCCCCCGCATGAGACTTTCCACACTGAGCACACTGTAGCGGCCAATGAGTATTAGCAGCAGCAGGCCTAGCAGTCCGATTTGACCCATCATACTTTATCTTCTTTTGCTGATTCCCGGAAAACCTCGAAGATCCAGAGCTCCTCTTATTTCAGCTCCTATCCTAACTTCGTCTAAAAGACTGTCTTACCCCTTCAGCAACTTTAGCCTTTTCTACTAGAACAGCGAACTCTCTTTCCTGTTGCGGAGCTATCATCATCCTCAACTCATCCCGCAGCCCATCCTCGAATCTGACACAGTGTTCATACTCGGTACTCACAATACCGCAAACATACCTACTCAATCGGAGGAATTCAGCCTCATACTCTGCCACCGTCTTACTACCCTGAACCACGTTCAAGAAGGCCTTTCGCTGTGCATCCACGTAGCTAGCTCCTATGTATTTCCTTTGGTAGGCTGCCCTAAAGAAATCCCATGTGAGATCCCCCGCTGTCGTTCCGTCCCTTACAGTGAGCCACCACTGGTATGACTCATCCCGAAGTAGAGAGATTACACCATTCAGTTTTTCCTCAGCTGTAAAATCCAGGTCATCCATGATCCTCTCAGTAGATTCCAACCAATATTCTGCCGTGCTAGGTGCTACACTTGATACGCCCCGAAATATCTAAGCCTCATTCGCTCGGAGTCGCTCTGGAACAGATTTCCGAGCTCCTGTACCTCTACCAGCCTCAGCCATCATCTCTAGAACTCGCAGCATGGCCTGCGATACTGACTCGCCTCCTGTCTGATCCTGATGCCCAACACCAAAAGTTGGGGGTGGTGGTATCTTATTATCAGATCCCTTGCCTGACCTAACGGGTTCTGATACAGCCATCCGGCCCCTAACGCGCCCCCGACGGCCGCGACCTCTAGAACTCATTTCTTATCACGCGATCTGATTAAAAAGTTTTATGAGTTAGCCATTGTTCCACTGATTATTAGTGAAGAAATTTTGTGAACGGAGTTTTAAAAGTTGTTCTTTCGATCAGACAAGTTTCAAGTCTTCTGTTCTAATTCAAAGATACACATTCACTTATTTCGCACAGAGAAAGAGACTTCGCCATTCTAGTGGAGAAAGCTCGGATCACTGAGGAAGTTAAGAGGGCTGTAAAAGAGAACCGAGATAAAGAAAGGAACGGGAATAAGAGAAGTTTTGGACCGTCAGCATCGGTTGAAGATGTTTAGAAAAGACCAAGGATCGAGAATTCTGTACGTGCACCTGTACCAGTTTTTGAGAATCGAAGTCGTCTTTGTGCCCGGTGTGGAAGGGCGCATTCAGGAGAGTGTTGGGGAAAGAGTAAGGCATGTTTCTGTTGTGGTTCTAAAGCTCATTTGGTTAAGAAATATCCTCAAGTGATGGATAGGGCTCGAGGTCAAGGACGTGGAACTCCGAGACGAGGTACTGAAGGTTCAGATGCGAGATGAGATAACGAGTATGTTCCCTAATTCTGGAATCTTTTTATTGCCTGGATTGTTATGAGATAGTTCGTGTTTGTATGCTAGTGAAGTATGGAACTTGAATACAAATCTTGAGATAGTACCTAAGGAATGTGTTAGTTTTGTTAGGATCAGAGTGCGCGGCATAAGCGTAGTGCGGTGAGTTGAACGTACGATTTTTCGTTAGTAAGTAATTTCGAGGACGAAATTATTTTTAAGGAGGGTAGAATTGTAATACCCTAAATTAGGGGTTATGCATTTAGTGCATAACTCATGGGTTAGTGAGCTTCAAGAGTGGTTTGGGTGTGTTACAAAGGGATTCTTAAAACTTTAGGACTAAAGGGGGAGCTTTGGAAAAATTTTGGATTTAAGTGTAAAATGAGGAATTGGGCTGGGGAGGCCTTAAGAATAATTTTTGGCGTTTATAGGCATAAGAATCGCCTTGGCAGAGTGGCTTCCATGTGCCACTTAAGGTTTGGGAGTGACGCCATATAGGTCAAGAGTTCGAGTCTTAGACGTGGCACCAGCGTGTATTATTTTTGCAAATGGTGTTATTGATTAAAAAGGCTTTAAAAGAATTTGTGGCGGGTTTATATCGCACAAGACTCCTTGGCCGAGTGGCGAAGAGCGTTGCTTGAGGGCTGCGGCTAGGAGGACTCGTGTTCGAGTCCTGGGGGTCGCGTTTGAGACATTTTATTTTGCTTTTAACGCTAAAGCATAAGGAGCCAGCGATGGATAGGTTAAAAGAGTGTTGCGACGTGTTATGACATGAAAGGCGTGTTAGCAGAGTGGCTGGAGGCTTGGGAGTGTTTCCCCAGGTCTCGGGTTCGAGACCTGGGGGCAGCAGCATGGATTTTGTTTTGTTCTTCTTTTGGCTGGCGTGGGAAGGGGCTGCATAAGGCATGCACGCGTGGAGCAGGGCTTGATGGGAGTGTTTTTATCTTATTTTGTGTTATCATTATTTTATGCATAGGATGAGGGAGATTTTATTTTATTGTTGTTGGAAGTAGGATTTAGGTGATGGGTTTTATTTTTTTTTATTTTTGTTGGAGGATGGGATAGCTTTATTTTATATTATTATTATTTTTATTATTATTATTGTTATTATTATTATTATTTTATGTATAGAATAATGGGGTAGTGATGGGAGAGTGATTAAACAATAGAGTTTTATTATTTTTGGTGATAGAAATTAGCAAAAGGGGAGAGCATGGCCGGTTGAAGCATGGGACCTTTATGGTTGGTTTTGGTTTTTGTAAGGGGGGTGCCGAAAGTGATTCTTTGGTTTGGATTTTCTCTCCATTTTTGTTGGCCGAATCTCCCTAGCTTGTTTTTGGTTCTTTTCCAAATGTGCATGGCCGATTTTTCTTGAAATGGTTTTCTTTTCTTTTTACCTCGAGCATGGTCGGTTTTGAAATATGCTTAGGAGGGGTTAAGTGCTGAATTATAATTGTTTCTTCTCTAGTCTCTTTTGCCGATTTTTGTAACCAAGAAAAACCCTCTCCTTTTTTCTCAATTATTTTGTTAAGACCGAAGCTCCATTATTATTCCTTGTAGCCAAATATTCTTTCGCAATTTTGGGGTTTAACCGAACTTTTATTGAACTTTTCCACAATATTGTTTCTGTTATTTTTGTAAAGCCGAACCTTTGACCACATTGAATCTATTTCTACTCTTGGTCGAATTCTTTAAAGCATTAAGCCATCTCTACTTTGGTGCCAAAACTTCTCGTTGGGGATTTAGAAGTCGTTTCTTTAAAGGTGCATTAAGGGAGCTCTCGGGATTTTGAACATCAAGGTATGGTAGTATGTGTTATTCGGCCTAAGTCCATTTTCTAGTGATTTTTGGATATAGAAGACGTTTCTAATATGTTGTTAAACAGGGATTTTGGTAACTACAAGAGCAAGCAAATATTTTGGGGCTTGGAAAAGCTAGGTGAGGTGATAGTAGTATTCAACCTTATGCCATGCTTGGTATTTAAGTGGTTAACCAGTTTGACAATGGTAGTTAGGGGCTTCTCGACAGGAATAAGCAAAGCCTTCGGGATTTGGTAAGAGACCAAATCGGCATTAAGGAGGAGGAAAACCACGTTTCAAGATCGTGTTAGGTTCGAGTGGTTCGGGATTTCACTAATAGTCGTGTGTAGTTAGCCTCATCGTTTTCGAGGATTTATGTGATATTTGCATGTGTTATGTGTTTATTAATAAGTGCAGTGATAAATGTGAAATAGATACCCTAAAAGGGTATGACGATGATTAGGTTAGTATCGAATTTGTTGAGATGTGATTATTAATACGTGTAGGTGAGTATGCCTATGAATATGAATGTATGGTTATGAATATCATGTACATGCATTATCATGGCATTATTTTTTATGTGCATGTGCATGGGATGGGATATGAAAGAAGGTACGGGTGTACTTCGAGTACGTGGTTTGATGTTAGCCTTGAGCTACATCGTGGATTGACGATGACTGAGGTCACGTTGTGGATTATTTGCGATTTAGTTCGCGTGGCTTGATGAGTGGCTCTGTGCCTCATCGTGGTTGATATCGGCTATGTGCCATATCGTGGTTGATGAGTGACAATGTGTCCCATCGTGGTTTTGGTGTTAGCTACGGCTACATCGTGGATTGACACTGACTGAGGTCGCGTTGTGGATTTTTGGTGCTTAATTGCACGTGGACGGCACTGATTGCCTTTTGGAGTGAAAAGGAGAGGGTGATTTGATAATCCCCTGGTGTGTGGTAGGCTGGATACGGGGGTGTGTAGAGGATGGACCCTAGGTTTGGGTTGGGTGCACTTTGCATAATTATATCTGATATGTGAACATTTGTGGAAATGGGCTAAGCCCAGTATGTGGATATTATGTGGTTAATTACCTTGTCACTTGATAAGTGCATTGAATATCTGCCAAGCCCAGAATGTGTTAATATGCGATTTTGAGAATTATTACCTGATTTTTGGGTTCATATGTGGTTAACATATGGGTGGATTTTAGTGGTTTAATTACACACTGAGTCCATGTGACTCACCCAATTATTATTAAATCTTACAGGTGATCGTGATCTTTGGACTGGGTTGGAGTGGATACAAAGGTAGCCATGCGGAAGCGGATTTTCATGCAAAAAGATATTTTATTTAATTAATTAAGTATCTATATTTTCAGTACTTTGATTAAGTGTTTAATGTAAAAAGGCCCATTAACGTATTTAAGTATTTTTACTAAGTATCTCTATTATTATGTTCTATTACGATTCGAACTTTTAAATATTGATTGCAAATGGCTTTATTTCCTTAAGTATGTATAACAAAGTTTTGAATCCGGCGTTTCCATAATAATTTAGTTTTTACTTAGAATATTTCAAGTCACGAAAATGTTTTATTTAAGGAAACAAATTTTCAACGGTTTTACTTTTAAGTCAGATTATTTTCAAACGTTTTTCCGTAGTGGCACTTCAAATTCGGTCGTAGTGAATGGGCCAGGTTTGGGGTGTTACAAAGTTGTATAACAAAGTTTTGAATCCGGCGTTTCCATAATAATTTAGTTTTTACTTAGAATATTTCAAGTCACGAAAATGTTTTATTTAATATTTCAAGTCACGAAAATGTTTTATTTAAGGAAACAAATTTTCAACGGTTTTACTTTTAAGTCAAATTATTTTCAAACGTTTTTCCGTAGTGGCACTTCAAATTCGGTCGTAGTGAATGGGCCGGGTTTGGGGTGTTACATTGAGAGCTAAACCAACATTTCTACAGCAAATATGTGAAGCTCAGAAGAATGATGAGAAGTTACAGGTTAAATGGGCACAATGTGAGTCAGGTACTAATTCTGAATTTCAAGTTGGGATTGATGATTGTTTATTATTCAGAGGTAGGGTATGTGTACCCAAGAATTCAGAGCTCATACAGAAAATTTTACACGAGGCTCACAGTGGTACTATGTCTGTACATCCGGGAAGTAATAAAATGTATAATGATCTGAAAAAGATGTACTGGTGGCCAGGAATGAAACGTGATATCTCTGAATTTGTATCAAGATGTTTAATATGTCAGCAAGTTAAAGTTGAACATCAGGGACCTTCAGGGTTACTTCAGCCAATTACTATACCGGAATGGAAATGGGAAAGAATCACTATGGATTTTGTATCGGGGTTACCGTTGTCTTCGAGGAAAAAGGATGCTATTTGGGTGATTGTTGACCGATTGACAAAATCAAAGACACTTTATTCCTGACGTATGGATTATTTTTTAGATAAATCGGCCGAATCAGTACATATCCGAGATTATCGTGTTTACATGGAGTGCTCGTCTCCATTATATCGAGATAGAGATCCCCGATTTACGTCCTCGTTTACGGATAAATTGCAAGAAGCTTTGGGTACTCGGTTGTATTTCAAGATCGCATTTCATCCTCGCATGCATGGCCAATCTGAGTATGTAATTCAAGTATTGGAACATATGCTCCGATGTTGTACACTAGAGTTTGAAGGTAATTGGGAGAGGTATCTACCTTTGATTGAATTTGCTTACAATAACAGTTATCGGTCCAGTATTAAAATGGCTCCATATGAAGCTTTATATGGTAGAAAGTGTAGAACACCGTTATATTGGACAGAGCTCAGTGAAAAGAAGATACATGGGGTAGATTTGATCCAGGAAACAGAAGAAAAAGTAAAGGTTATTCGGGATAGTTTAAAAGCAGCTTCCGATCGTCAAAAATCATATGCCGATCTTAAACGAAAAGAGATTGAATTTCAGGTCGGTGACAAGGTATTTCTGAAAGTGTCTCCTTGGAAGAAAGTTCTCCGGTTCGGTCGAAAGGGTAAATTGACTCCAAGATTTATCGGGCCATATGAGATCATAGAAAGAATTAGACCGGTCGCTTATCGGTTGGCATTACCACCAGAACTTGATAGAATCCATAATGTTTTTCATGTGTCTATGCTACGACGATATCGGTCAGATCCTTCACATGTTATTTCTCCGATAGAAGTGGAGATTCAACCGGATATGAGTTACAGTGAAGAACCGATCAAGATATTGGCACGGGAAACAAAGGAGCTGAGAAATAAAAAAAAATTTGGTGAAAGTATTGTGGCAAAAACACGGGATTGAGGAAGCGACATGGGAACGGAGGAGGCAATGAGGAAACAATATCCAAACCTCTTTCTCGGTAAGATTTTCGAGGACGAAAATCCTTAAAAGGGGGAGAGTTGTAATGGCCTAAATTCAAGGTTATCGGAATAATGGTTTCATGACCATAAATCCGATTTAAATAGAAATTTATTTCAATATATTTGCATGAATATTTATATGATAGGAAATATTTTTATAAATATTTATAAAATGTTAGTAATGTGGTATTAAACTTTCGTTAGAAAATTTTAACGTTTGGGTAGGAAATTAAATGAAAAGGACTAAATTGAAAAAGGTGTAAAAGTTTAATTATAGATTAAAAGAAAGTATAAAGGACCAAAATGGCAATTAAGGCATTTTGTCTAGTTAGAGCGGTTTATTGTGAAGAAAATATGAGATTTTTATGTTTAATATATATTATTATATTATTATATAATAAAGATATTTTAATATATTATATTATATTGTTATTATATATATTATAAAGAGAAAGTAAAAGAAAGAACAGAAAAGAAACAGAGAGTAAAGACGAAACAGAGAAGAAATAGGGGAGAAAGAAAGAAAAAGGGAGAATAGAGTTTTTAAAGCTTGGAGTTTAATTTGGTAAGTTAATTTAGTCCTTTTCTTTTAATTTTGATGCTTTATAAGTTTTAGAACAAAGTTTTGATGAATTTAAGTTGAAGTTTTTGAATTTTTAGAGTTTTTGAATATAGCATATGATGAATAAAATGATGAATTAGTGGTTTAATTGAAAGAATTTGAAGTTAGAATTGGATAAAGGACTTAATTGCAAAACAAGCTATAAGAAAACAGTTTTGGGACAGCAGCAGTAGAGTAATTTTGAAAATTCACCAAAAATCGTATAAGTGGAATTAGAAGTTGAGTGAGATATGAAATTAAAGCTTATTGAGTCTATTTTCATATGAAATAAACAGGGAAAGAAAAGAAATTTTTTATTTTGAGATATTTGGATTTTTGTAAGACTGGTTCAGAATGAATTCGGGTTCCTCTGTTTTGATTTTAGAAAATCATCAAAAATTGAAGAAAAATAATCAAGGGCTTAAATTTATATATTTGGAATACTGAAGGAATCTATTTTCAATAAAAATAAACTAGAACATCATCCAAATTCTGTATGAGGAGATAATTAATATTTAGTGAAGAAGGGTCAGAACTGCTAGATAGCAAAATAGGGGTGACTTTAAAGAATAAACTGTACTTATTGGCTAAACCAAAAATTCTGAAACTTTATGGGAAGAAGATATGTGAGTCTAATTTCAGGGAAAATTAACGGTTCTTCATTTGGAGTTCTGTAGTTCGAGAAATAAATAATTTAGTGACTATGACTCAAGTAGACAGATTTGAACAAACTAAAAATAATAATAGAATTATAGAAAATGCTACATGTGAACATGAAATGTATTGAATTGATGATTGAATTTATTTATTTAGATCCGGAAAACTCAAATACGAAGCTAGATCGAGGAAAGGAAAAAGTCCCGGATTAGTAGATTTTGTAAACGAACTAGTATCAAGGTAAGTTCATGTAACTTGAATTATATTCTTAAATGTTTGAAATGTATGTTATTGATGTGAATATAATTTGAATACTCATTGTATGAAAATTGATGATACATTGGTATATTTGGTAAAAAGGGGAAGAAATCCTGGTTGAATGAAAGGAAAATTCGATGGATCTCTGAAAAGGAATTGACGGTAAAAAGGATCTAGCCCGGACGGGTGATCCTATCTTGATATAGCCCTCCCGAAGAATATGTGGAAAATGGATTTAGCTTGACGGGTAATCCGAATTAGGGTCTGAATTTAGCCTCGGACTGGTAATTCGGATCCAAGCTCATTAGAATAATTGTCGCTGCGTGGATTTAGCTGGACTGTAATCCCGACAATACTCTATGAGTTTATATTACGAGGATTTAGCTCGACTCGTAATCCATTGTAAGGATGAGGTTCATGAGTGTGCTCTCTGAAATGAAAATGTGTACACATGGATATGAATTGACGGACCGGATTTGTACACTAAAGTGTACATCTCGAAAATCCATCGAAATTTCGAGTAATTCAACGGGATAAATATGGAAAAATAACAAGGAAATGGAAATCATGATATTGATGAGCTCATCAATCATAGTATATATATTATTGATACATGGAAATTATTGAACTAACTTGAATGTTGAGCTTGTGTATGTTAGGGTAATAACGTATTGAATGGATATATGAATGTTTATTACATTGTATTGAAAATATTAGGTAAGTATAATTCTTGTTACATGGGCTTACTAAGCACAAAGTGCTTACCCTATTTCCTTTTTCCCTGTTTTGTAGTGTTAAGAGCTCGGAGGTCGAATCGGTGGGAGACTCATCACACTATCAACCCCAATATTTCGGTATTTAAAGAAACTTTAGTTTGGAAATGAATGGCATGTATAAGCTAATAAAATAAATGTTAATATGAATGAGTATAAGGTCAGCCATTGATATGGCTTATGTGTTGAAGTTATCTTATAAATATGCATGAATTTTTTTTTGAAAATATATTGAATTGGAATGGTCTCGGTTAAAAAAAAATAATAAATAAAAAATTTGTAACCTCCGATAATGCCTCGTACCTTATTCTGACAACAAATACGGGTAGGGGGTGTTACAGCTTATGTTCAAACTCTTACACAATTTGAAAGTCCTAAGACGGATTGCCATGCCAAAATGCCAAACTGCCCTGCCAAACAAAATTAGATTGAATATAAAATTAAGATGCCTAACTATCATGCCAAAATTTAATTGAATGCAAAATTAAGAGAACATTTCTATAAGTAATCAAAGTAAGATGAAATGGATTTGTCATGCCAAACTACATGGAAAACGCTTTAATGTCTTGTCATTTTTTTAGAATTCTTTCTAACCATCCCAAATATTCTTTTCCCTCTAATTGTCAATATTCTTTCTCATGGAAGAGGTTGGTTGTTTTCGGCAAGTATTACGATATTTAGTGGCATGGTAAATTAATGTTACAATATTTGATGAAAATGAGAGAAACGCTTACAATGAGAAAAGGCAGCAACAGCTGAGAGTAATGTAGTGTCGAAAAGAGCACCATCAGCATCCACACAGTATATGTCCTAAAAAAATAGAATACTATGTTACTTCCATACTCAATGAGAACAAAGGCATCATGGTATCACTTGAATTTCCATATCAACTTCCATAAACACTTGATGGCTTATGTTCAAACTCTAACACAATTTGAAAGTCCTAGGTCGGATAATTAAGACATTTTAAAACCACAATCACGTACCAAATAGTAGTTAGTGGATGGTGGTGACTTAAGCTAATTAAACATGATTAGCTTAATTAAACTAAGTTAATTAAGTTTTAATCATGATATAAAAGAACAAATTAGTGGAGTTGTCATCACTTTCATCTCATTCACCGTCCAATTTTGAAGCTTTAGCATTTGGCCCTTAATTGGTAAGCTTTTCCAAGCCCTTTTCTTATAATTTCTATGTTTTTGATGTCATGGGAGCTTGATTTAGCTAGTCCATGTACCAATTTGCAAAATTATTATAGTTTTTGAAAGTTTCCTTTGTTGATTTCTTGAAGAAATTGGTGTTAAATTGATTTATTTTAAGCTTACATAATGAAAAAGGACTAGATTGTAAAGTTTAATTATTAGTTTTGAATATAAGGACTAAAGTGAATAAAATATGATTTTTGTGAAATTTCAGTAAAAATAGGTAATAGAGACTCCATAAGGGATGTAATTGAATTCGATTTTTAAACTAAGGCTTGAAATTAAAATTTATGGTTATTTCAATTTTAGGGACTAAATTGTAAAATAAAATTTTTTTGGAGATATAAAAAAGGAATTATATAGGTTTATACATATCATGGCACAAGATAAAAATGTTTGGTACTGATGATTTGTCTAAAATAATTGTTTAGATCAATAATTGGATCAAACCGGAGATAAACAGGGAAAAACCAAAATTTTTGATTAGTCCTTGAAGATTCAGCTTGTTTTCTGTTCTGACCATCTAAGTTCATATGCTATTTATAACTTAGATTGTATGTATTTTGATTATATGTATGTATGCTTGACTGTAAATTAAATTGGTTGTGAATTGGTACAAAAGGTAAAAATGGACTAAATTGAAAAGTGGTGATTATATGTGAAATAGATGCTTGTGTGAACTTAGCAAATGTTAGGATACGATTGGCATGCCAATAGGGTTTTGTGCGTGCTTGTACGAGATTGATTACAGATATTACCGAGGTCCAACATTTGTTGTGGATAATTTAATACATGTGACACAGGTTTAGCTCGGATGAGTAAACTGATGTCATTTTAAAGGTTTAACCTAGACGGGTAAGCTGAAATTTATATATATTCAGCTTGGACAAGTAATTGGGTGTGTCGTTACAAAGGTTTAGCTCGGATGGGTAACCTGACATATATATATTCAGCTCAGACAAGCAATTGGTGTGATGTAGATATATTTGTATCCGAGTTCGTTTACTATGGTTCATCGGATGAGACAGATTATATAAATCAAGAAATAGAAATTAGATGAAGTGGATTTAAAGTTCAAATGAATGAATTGAGTACAATGCTTAAATATGTATGTGATTGTGGTACTCTTGGAATGAATAAGATTTTGAGTTTGATTATTTAAAACGGTATGTTTTAGTTTGTTATATAAGTGTGATATCATATAATTTGAATATAAGATTGTGGTCACCTTATTGATGTGTGATTTGCCATGTCTAGCCAACCTATGCTAAGCTATGTAGTTTATTTTTACTTAATAGAAAGATAAGGTAAGTTTTGTTTAATGCATGTGAACTTACTAAGCATTTTATATGTTTACCTAGTTGTTTTCTCTTTTCCTTGTAGATCGTTACCTTGTGGAACATGTAAAGTCGGATTGTCTCGAATGTCACACTATCCCTAATTCTGTAGCTATTTGGTCATTTTTGAGTCAAGAGTTGTGGCATGTATATAGGTGACATTAAGTGTCTTAGTATGTGAATGTGTTTACTTATGGCAAGTTTGTTTTAACCATTACCTATCATGTTAAATTGGTGTTTTGGATATGCTTAATGCTTATATGTCATAGAAATGCATGTGTGTACATATGTATTTATAATGAAAGTGAAATGGTATGTTCCAAGATGGTTTGGCATAGGTAAGATTGGTAAATTGGATGATTTAGTAGGTATGCCTTAATGATATTGAAATGCTTAATATTAGTTGATGTTTAAGTAGTGAATGCCTTGATGAAAAGTTGAATATGAGCATTGAGATTGTTTGGTATGATTTTAGGCATGTTTTGAATAAAGTGAAGTTAATTCTTGATGCATATATTGAACGGTTTGATTGGAAACTTTGAATTAGGTATCAAATGATTCATTTTTACCAAAAACAAGGTCCACGTCCCCACGCCAACTTACTTCGTTGCAACATTGATCGACAGTAAGTGACGTCAAGTGGCTTGACATCGTGACGTGACATACTATTTTGGCGGTGTCCCAACGTAGAATAGATGACGTCAGACGTCAGTTTTGAACTTTTAAAATTTTGCAATTTGGTCCTGTTTAGTACTCGAGTTGAAAAAAGAGCTTTCGTAAGCTCGATTAAGATTTAGAATTCATTGTTTATCATAATTTTGAATGTAATTAACTTTTGGTTACGTGTGTAAGTGATTTTATGTTGTCTGATTGATTGTAGTTTCTTTAGCAACCAATATAGCATTCCGTAGCTCGGACGTGGTGATCAGGTCAGGCGAGGGGTGTTACAGTGTAAGATTGTTGCAAATACTTTCCAAGGCAAGCAATTTGATTCGAGCCTCAATAAGACTCTTCTGGTATCAATGTAAAATATGTGGAAATATTCAAGAGTTTAATTTACATGTCGTGAGAGATTACTGAACATCGAAACAAGTTAGGAAGAAACTAGTGCTTGTACTTTACATTCTAAGTTTTTTCTTCTCTCCTACTTGGGTACTAGCTTGTTGAGAATATTAGAACTAATTTTAAGTAGTCCGATGAGGTTAGCTAGAAAATACTATTTAGTATAGTATGTTGCCAACTTTGGCTGACTCGTAACAAGTTGGTTTTTAGTTATGGTGGTTTTTGTGCGATGGAGATTATATTAAAATATCTTGTTTTAGCTATCAGTATTTTTTTTTTTTTTTTTTACAAAACAGGGACAAAAGCAAGCATCAAAGTTCAGTGACACAAACTAGATGGCATGCACCAATTAAAAGTTGGATAAATGTGAATATAGATAGACTTTCAAAACAAGCTTAACTAAAGGTGTTGTGGGGGTGTTGAGGGATTGTATGGACGGTGGTTAGGTGGCTTTAGTTGAATCTTGGGATTATGTTTTGTAACACAAGCAAAAGTTCGAGCTATATTCGACAGTCTGATGATTGCTTAGAGAAATGGTCACTATAATGTCATCATTGAGAATGATAGCTTGTCCATAATTCACCTTCTTAATGAGAAGCACGCAAAGGGATGGAATGGGACTTTGGTTGGAGCTAAGAAGTAGGGACTGGAAAACCAAGGTGCAACATGTTTATTGTGAAGGCAATGCAACAACTAACTTCAGGGCGAGTTATACGATCAATAAGAAATCAAGCCCGTATGAGTTTTCGCTTCCACCACAAGAGATAGGTTGAATCTTAACGGGGGATTCAATAGGTATTACATATGATAATGATGTAATAAGTTTGTTTAGGACTTTTACCCTTTTTTTGTTACCTACATGTAATAAATGTGTTTATCAATTTCATGGATATTTATATATATTCATAATGACTGAAATTAAAAGTACAACACTTTATTAACAAATTATATCAATAAAATAAGTGTATTATTCTAAAGGCATGATGATCAATTTAACCCTCAACATTTAAATCTTTTGTCAATTTTGTCATTATTCTTTTTTTGAATAAATTTAGTCGTTAACCTATAAAAAAGGAGTTAAGTCACTTTTTTTCTACAAATATGCTAACTAAAACATTTTTTAAATGATGTTGGCCTAGTAATCGGCTTGGTAATTCACATATAATTCATGCTAACATAATACTATTTTTTTATGTCACATCAACAAATAATTTAAAAATTATACAAATATTCAAAAAATAAAAAGATTCAAAATTAATATATATATATATATATAAAAGTTCATAAAAATTCAAAAAGATTAACATGAAACGCACATGAATTGTCAAACGGGCTACCATGTTTAAAAAATTAATGTTTTAGTCAATATTTCCGTTTAAAAAACAATTCAACTCTTTTTGAAAGATTAATGATCAAATTCAACTCTCTTTTTTTTGTAAAAGTTGATAACCAAATTTAACTCGAAATAATAATAAAAGTCAAATTAACAAAAAATATAAACACTCAAAGCTAAATTTATCATTATTTCTATTCTAAAAAGCAAATCACCTATAAAATAATAGAGCTTAATCCGGTTTTTTTTTTCTTCTCTTGTATAAGGTGGGTTTGGTCTCATTTCATTATTTTTTATTCACTACTTTTTAATATAATTTACCAATATCATTCCTGTTGGATTTGTTTAAGGATCCAATTACCCAATCGATTCGAGAAATTTTGCTTGTATCAGTAAAATTTTTAAAAAAATTAAAATTTTAATCCAACTTAATTCCATTAAATTATTTTTAAGAATATTTTTTTTTTTAGTATTTGCTTCCAATTGAATTCGGATAAAAAAAAATCAAATTACAATATGACTTGATTCGATGGAATGATGGAGAGGTTAAATTCACATTAAAAATGAATCAAACTCATTAATAATGAGAAAAAATGTAAAAAATAGCATATTATCGAAACAAAATTATCTAGAGAGATATAATATTAAGATTATTTTATATTGAATTTAAACCTTTTTTATAATTTTCGGTCTATTTTCAAATTTTAGAATTATCATTTTTAATAATCATTATCATTGCACACCCAAGACTTGAAAAGATGAATGATGTTAAAATTTGTAAAACAAAGTGTACAAATATAAACAATTAAATTGGCAGCCCCCAACTAAACTAAAGAGGGAATGAATGAGGAAGAAATTGACATGTTTTCTATTTAATAGGTGGTTGAAAGTCTACGTCTAAAGCTCATTCACTACGCATCACAAAAGTTATGGGATAAGATCCCGTATTTTGCTGACACTACAATATATAAATAAAATCACCATACGGTTGTCTATTCCCCTTTTATGATTCCCCTGTATGTTAATCCATATGATTCTATTTATATTCCTAAAAAACCATTACCATAAATAAATAAATACAAATATAAAAACTATTAATAAATTTATGATACCAAAAAAAAAAAATTATAAAGATAGAGTCAGGGGCTAGTAAAAAAATTTCATTTAAATCCTTTATAATTTATAAAATTTCATTTAAATCCTTTAAAAATTATAAATATATAAACTATTAGAATAATAAAATTATATTTTTACTATTAATAAAACATACAATTTAATTTTGCGAGACAAAATTGTTTTCCTAACTCTATCACTGGTAATAAGAATACACGAATTTTCAGAATTTCTCATTTTTCCAACGTAAAAAGAGAGGCAACTCTTATTAATTAGGGGAGGTGCGAAATGTGTTGTAATATTCATTCCATAATTTATGATACCCAAGAAAAATAAATACTAAAGCTTTGATAAAGTGTGATATGAAATTAATGTGTTTCACCATCTCTTTTTCTTTTCTTGACTTTGGACTAAAATCATGCAATTTTATTAATATCGTGTTGTCCACCATTTTTTTTTATATGATGCCAAAGTAAAAGAATAATATAATTAATTTTTTATATTAAAAAAAATCCTTCTTTAACTTATGACTATTAAAAAATAATAATTATTGATAAAGTAATAAAAATATAAAAATATTCGACTCGTACACCAATTTATTCAAGGCTTAAATAATAGTATAAATAATCCTTTTAATAAATAGCTTTTGTTTAAAAGTTAGACCATTTGATAATTTCTCATTTCAGTTAATTGTCTAATTAATTTTGACACTAATTACATCAAGTTATTAAATAATAACTAGACCATAGTCAGGGGTGAAACTAGAATTTTTTTTTTAAGAGAGGCCAAAATTAAATTTTAGTTTTTACTATAGAAAAAATATAATTTAACCATTTTAATAGACTATATCTTTATATTTTTAAAGGATTAAATCAAATTTTTATATTTTTAAGGGAGGTAAAGTACAATTTTATCTTTACTAATTTAAAATTTTAAAATTTTCAGATGGACCATACAAAAAAATATTCATTTTAGGGGGGCTGGGCCCCTACCAACCCCGTAGTTTCGTCGCTGACTATAACACACCTACGATTTAGATGAAAAGAATTATGTAATAAATATATTTATTAAAAATCCATGTAAAAGACAAATATAATTTTAACAGAAATTGTAAAATTAAAAGTCTAAGATTCATTATGACTTGTATGAAATTGTACGGGTTCAAATTATTTTACCTGTCAATATTGTATAAAAAAAAGGATTTATTATAGCTTATGTTCAAATTTAATTATGTGTTATTTTTATCGATATGTTATGACTTTTTAATAATTTCTTTACCGAGTTAGTATTCAATCTGACTCGTGTCAACTTAAAAAAAATTAAATATAAGTTGAAATATAGATGAATGGATATATATAAATTAAAATTGATATTTAAAAATTTTAATAAAATCAAATCTGAAAAGTTTAGGGGATAGCATAACATGAAGTATCCAACACATAAAAGAAGTCGCCTTAAAGGTGGGTCCATTCAAAAGTGTAAACAAAAATAAGTTATTTATTTAATGATGCTTTGCTTTGCTTCCATGTACACCATTTCCAAAGCTTCCCCCAACATTGATCAAACATTTATAACCCCAAAACAAACATTGATCAAAGATTTAAATTATAAAATTAAATTCCACTTAAAACTTTAGTTTTGATCCTCCAATCAATCATTTTTCTGCCAAATCTGTGTTTTCTCCTTCAAACCATTTGGGATTTTGTTTATAACCCCAATATCACATGTTTGATAGATAGGATATGTACGGATTTCATAATAGCTTTTAAGAATAAATTAGATTATGGAAAAAATTTTATTTTAAATGTTTTTAGTGGACATAAGTAAATTTTTAATATTTTAGATTAAAATTATATATTTGTTGTTTTGTAAAAGTAATAATTTTACGATTAAATAAATATTTAATTTAAAAGTGATTTTTTTTATATAATCTCTATTTTTGTTCATGATAACTTTCTAAAAATAATTGCTTCAAACCTATGGGGTTTTATTTTAATGATAAAGATTGAAAATTTATGTTGGAGTAATATATAATATGTATATACCATAAATTCATCAAATATATATTCATATTTAAATAATAAAGGGAAAAAAAATGGAATATCCGGTTTTTCACTAGCATGACATACCTAATCCCCTCCTACGCTTTCCTTCCTGTTCTCCCTTTTAAATTTCCCTAATTTTTTTTTTCCTTTTTATCTTTTTTCTTATAATTATATATTTTTAATTTTTCTTGCCCTCTCATTTGCTTTGCGTTTCATTTCATTTGCTCAGTTTTGTAGGATTCCAATTTTTCCACCCATTTCACCAAACCAAAGAACGTTTACAGGAAACACCAAAAGCAATAACAAAGAGGAAAAAAAAGGGAGAAATTTGTCGTCGGAAATGTTCTTGTCTCCGCCGGCGCCGTTTTGGGTTCTTCTATGTTTGGCCGTAGTTTCACAAATGCTGTAAGTTGAGGAAGGGAACTAAGAGATTCTTACAACGGAAAAGGTAAAACAGAGAGTTTGAAAGTGAAGAGAGTTCAATGCACGAAGCAGCGTTAAATGAGCAGAGCGACGTCGTTTCAAACGCCAAGAAGAAGAAATCCGAGGACGAGAAAGACCACCTTGTGGTTGCTGTTACTACTCCCATGTCTCACAATCATCGGAGCCGGCGCGTGACTCCCACGACTGCTGCTACCGTCGGTGCTGCCGTCGTGAAAGTCCTTCCCAACGGTGATATTTACACCGGTAGCTTCTCCGGTAGCGCGCCTCATGGATCGGGGAAGTACCTGTGGAAAGATGGGTGCATGTATGAAGGCGAGTGGCGGCGCGGGAAAGCTTCAGGGAAAGGGAAGTTCTCGTGGCCGTCAGGAGCCTGTTATGAAGGGGATTTCAAGTCGGGTCGGATGGAAGGAATCGGGACGTTTATTGGATCCGATGACGACACGTACCGCGGCTCGTGGATCTCTAATCGTAAACATGGGCAGGGCCGTAAACGTTATGCCAATGGGGATTACTATGAAGGATCGTGGAAGAAAGACCTACAAGACGGATACGGCCGCTATGTTTGGAGCAACGGGATCGAATACATCGGGGAATGGAAGAACGGCGTTATCTCCGGTCGTGGAACCTTGATATTGGCGAACAAAAACCGTTACGACGGGCAATGGGAAAACGGAGTCCCCAAAGGGAACGGAGTTTTCTCTTGGCCGGACGGCAGTCGTTATATCGGAGCTTGGAACGATGATACCATGAAGAAAGTTCAACAGTTAAACGAAACATTTTCTAACGGGAACGACGGGAAAGAGCATTGTGATGGAAGGGGAAGCTTAGGGGAAAGAAACATAAACTTCCCGAGGATTTGCATATGGGAAAGTGATGGTGAAGAAGGAGATATTACCTGTGATATAGTCGATAATGTTGAAGCTTCGATGATTTACAGAGATGGGTTTAGGGACTTTAGAAGAAACCCTTGTTGTTTTAGTGAGGAAATAAAGAAACCAGGACAAATGATTTACAAAGGCCATAAGCATTATGATTTAATGCTTAATTTGCAATTGGGTATCAGGTGAGAAAAAAATTTCAGGCTTTTGCTGGTGAATATATACGTTTTGGATCTTTGAATTTGGGGGGTTGTAACTTATTTTTGTTGCAGGTATTCTGTTGGGAAACATGCTTCGATGTTGCAGGATTTAAAGCCATCAGATTTTGATCCGAAAGAGAAGTTCTGGACGAAGTTTCCGTCTGAAGGATCAAAGCTTACACCGCCTCATCAGTCCATCGAGTTCCGATGGAAGGATTATTGCCCGGTGGTGTTTCGGTATGTTCCTTCTGCTTTTTAGTTGATTTATCTGCAAACTGAAGAATAAAAATAGTAATGAGCTTGCTTGATTGCATACTAGTTTCCACTGATTCTGTTATAAGTAGCTTTTTGCCATCATTCGTGTTTCACTGGCATTTACTATATTGGTAACGGGATTCGCTTTTGCGAGTTTCAGACATTTGAGGGAGCTATTCCAAATTGATCCTGCTGATTACATGCTAGCTATTTGTGGCAATGATGCGCTTAGAGAGTTTTCTTCTCCGGGGAAGAGTGGAAGCTTCTTTTACCTTACTCAAGATGATCGATTCATGATAAAAACAGTAAAGAAATCCGAAGTCAAGGTTAGTTGCCAATGCACTTGGACTTCATGCTAAAGTTGTTTTGTGTCTTGATGCATACATTTCTCGAATGGCATTCTTAACAATCTGAATTTTTTTTTTGTTTCTCATTATTTCAGATTACTCTCTCAGTTAAATTAAACATAAATACCTGTACATGATTAGAATGAATCTAAAGTGTGATTAACAATATCAGGTCCTTATAAAGATGCTTCCAAGTTATTACCAACATGTTTGTCGGTATGAAAATTCCCTTGTGACAAAATTTTACGGCGTGCACTGTGTCAAACCAGTTGGTGGCCAAAAGGTATGCGTTTGAAATAAATAGAAAATGAACTGAATTACTTGTATTCAAGGTTTTGTTCTTTCATGAAATCGTCTCACTTGCTCAAAAATTATTGTTGTTGTTAAATACCAGACCCGGTTCATTGTGATGGGTAATTTGTTCTGCTCTGAGTACCGAATCCATAGACGGTTTGACCTTAAAGGATCCTCCCACGGCCGCTCAACTGATAAGCCAGAAGAGGAAATTGATGAAACAACTACCCTTAAAGACCTGGATCTCAATTTTGTGTTTCGCCTCCAAAGAAATTGGTTTGAGGAGCTTATGAAGTAAGCTGTTTTACATTTTTACTCCTCTCCTTGCAACTCCTTATGTCAATTCATCCTTGTATTTATCACTAATTTTGTTAACCAAATGGTGGCAGGCAAATTGATCGAGATTGTGAGTTCTTGGAGGCTGAGAGAATTATGGATTACAGTCTTTTGGTTGGACTACACTTTCGTGATGATAATAGAGGTGATAAAATGGGATTATCGCCATTTCTCTTGCGCACTGGTAAGTTAGGAGACAATCATTGTATTCCATATGAAATTTGAGTGGAAAATCTCTGTTGCAATAAGAATACAGATTTGATTATGGATTCCTATGCAGGTAAAAACGATTCCTATCAAAATGAAAAGTATATGCGCGGCTGTAGATTCCTTGAAGCAGAGCTACAAGACATGGATCGGGTTTTAGCTGGCAGGTATGTTGATTTTTGTGGTTCAAATTATCTCCTCCAACCCCATCCCAACCACACACACGCACAGACGATGCTTAGATTTTAGAGTATGTGTTGTAACTATCGAGTTTAAAGTTTATGGTGAGTTATGTCTTTTTGCCATGATGGAATTTGCCAACATTTGGTCTAGATTGATCATATCCCATGGAAAAATAGAAGGTTCATTATGTTGTCTCATGTCTTAGTGATCTTGTGGGCATAATTCCGAATACGACAATTCTTTGCGGGGCATGTAGGAAGGGTGGTCCTTTATGATCCTAGATAATAACCAAGGGTTCCCTTGATTTTTATTGCCCATTATCGTTAGTTCTTTTTGAAATCTCCTTATAATGATGTTGATCCATCACTATTAGGTAATAGGCATGCCATGTGTATCTTTCTCTCTGGAGAAAAGTTGTATGGCATGCAAGATCTTTTTAGGGAATTGAACCTTCTATTATCTTCAAGTACCAATACCAGTGCGGATATGGTTATATGTGAACAACGTAGGAAAAGGAAAATTGAACATACCCATGTCAGTCGTATACCCTTTTTTAACATTCACAACCAAGTTCAAATGAAATTCCTACTTTTCTTTCTTTATTGGATTTTCTTGGTGTAATTTCAAAGTGAAAAAACTTGAGGTATTTAGTAGAGAATGAACAAGTACTTACACAGATTTGGTATTTAATTTTGTTTAATCAGGAAACCACTGATTAGACTAGGAGCAAACATGCCGGCAAGAGCGGAGCAAATGGCCAGAAGAAGCGACTTTGATCAGTATACTCACGGTGGAGTCGGTCACTTTTCACATAGTGGTGATGTTTACGAAGTAGTCTTATACTTTGGCATCATCGATATCTTGCAAGATTACGATATCAGCAAGAAATTAGAGCATGCATACAAATCCCTACAAGTGGATCCTACTTCGATATCAGCTGTTGATCCAAAACTCTACTCAAAGAGGTTTCGGGATTTTATCGGGAGAATTTTTGTGGAAGACAGGTAAAGAGAGAGAGCATCACGAGAAAAAAGGAAAATCGGGTTAAAAATATCCAGCTTCATGTCTTTAAATCAGAGACAATGGCACTTTCAACGTTGACTGCACCATTGAAAGAGTGTGGCATTTGCTGGGAACTATGCAACTCCCTGACATCTTTTTTGAGCAGAAACTCCATGGAATACACATAAACAAGGCATTGAGTGTAAAGCTGTTGGAGAGATTTGCAGCAGCAAAGTGTTGTGGGGAAATGTTGATAGCTGAATTTTGATGATCATCATGATGATGATGAAGAGGCAGGCTCCATGTACATTGAAAGGGGGTAGGGAAATTTGGATTCTGGTGAGTGGTGACATACATATATGTAGACATTTTCAGTTTCTTGGGGTGACATGTTTTTGTGGTGTCCAAGGAATGTGAATTGAGAAGATATGAAAGATAGGAATAAGAAAAAGTGTACAGGTTATGGAAAAAGGATGGGGATTTTATGATGTATGTTTTTGTGAGGAGATTATATTTATAGTGTATAATTCCATTTGCAGTCTATATTTATAATATTTCATTTCTACAGTCTTCACTTCCAAATGAATTGAACTTAATTGTTATTATAAGGTTAAAGGAATCAAATTTAGAAGTCAACAAGATTTGAAATTTGAGTCAAAGTCAAAGGTGGAGGGTTAGAGCGACGTCGTTTGGGATTTGAATCTAAGAAAAGGGTCTGAGACTCTGAGTGCATTGCTCTAAGTGGTGAAAGGGAAGAGACATAGGGGTCAGGGAAAAAGGGGGGGGTTTTAAAGCCATGAAAAGGATAGAAAGCTGAGAGAACAAAACATATAAAAATCCTCTGCTCTGCTCTTTCTTTCTTCTAAATATAACTTCAAATAAATATCCTTTTTGGTACATTCAAAACTTTTTTTTAAGAATTTTAAATTTAGATGTAATTATGAATATTATTAAATTTTGGATTCATTATTTTGAAATTTAAAAAAAATAAAGAAATTAATTTATCTAAATAAAAATAGAGAATAAATCCTAAACGTAAGAAAAATACATGATTTCTCTTGTTGCTTTTTTACTAAAATGTTTTAAAAATTAACTATTTCTTATTCTTAAAATAGTAACTTCATAATTTTATTTATCAAATAAGGATTTGTTTAAATACAAGCTAAGGGTTCACTTGAGAGTAAAACAAAGTATAAGGAGTTTCCTTGAACAAAAGCTATAACAATTAAGGGGTTATGTACAAGCTAAGTTTACTTAAATAATGATTTACTTAAATACAAGCTAAGTTTTATTATTTTTCAAAAGTTGAATGACTGAATTGAAAATAGCGTGACTATTTTGTTAGCTATCCCAAAATTGAGTGACTATTGGTGTAATTTATTCATAAATTAATTAAAACTGCATGTATGTTAAAAGATATTTTTTGGGTACAAGTTAAAGATTTATTTAAATATAATAAAAATATAGGAATTAGTATAACTATTTAAATTGTTTTGTATTTTTTACATTGCTAAATGTTAACCTAAAACCTCAAAACAATATATTATAATCAATAAATTGTTTTTAAATATATTTTTATTTTGTCACCTACTGGAATAGTGCAAGGAGAAAATAAAGAAATGTTTGGCAAAACCAAATTTGGGACTACACACACAACCCTGTCACTGTTGCCATTTGAACCCTCCAAATAGATTTGAGTTATCAAATCAACCCTCCACGTGTCAAAACCCACTTTATTTTTAAAAAAATATTAAATAATGGGTTTATCTATCATTTTATATTTTACTTTAATTTTTTTTTCAATTAAATACCTAACTTTAGATTTCGTTATTCAAACTAATATCAAATTTAACACATTTATTTTAAGTACTAAATTGAATAATAAAATAAAAAATTAAAAAATTAAATAACAAATTAAATACTAATCATTAAATGATTGAGATTATGGTTATTTTTTATTACTGAAGGGAGTCAAAGTCTAACTTTGATTTATAAGGGACCTTCAACTGTCTGATTGCTCAGACCCAGAACACAGGTCTGTTGATTAGTTGGACCTTTTGATTATGATATGTCCCTTTGAATATTTTTTTTAAATGTAAAAAAGAAGTCTTTCTTTCTTCCTTCGTAATTTTGGTTTTAAATAAATTTTTTTTTAAATCTCAAATTTAAAAATAGTAAATAACAACAATTAATCATCATGTTTACTTCTTGAAATAGTTTTTAATGTTTATGCATTCTATAATTTTGTCTTAATTTTAAAATTTTTAATACATTTAAACTTCAACTTTTACACATTTTATTAATTTGGTCATGATTCTAAATTATTTGATATCCGATAAAAGGTAAATTAGTTGAAATTTTTAGAATCAGAACTAAAATAGTTTAAATTTGTAAACATTGAAAGTTAAATTTGTTATTATACCAATTAAAATAAGATAAATTGATGGAAAAAATAAAATTCGATAATTAATTATCCTTAGATACTCAATTGTAAAATTAATAGGGACTAATTTACTTTCATTTTTAGAGAAATTAATTTACTTAATATCAAAATTGAGAGAGATCAAAAAGATAAATAATACACATGCATCTAAAAGAATGAAACTATACATTTTTCGATTTCTTTTTTTAATCTAAATTTTCAAATAAAAATAAAATCATTAAAAAATCAGTGTTTAAAATAAAATAAATATTTAAACATGAAACCGAAATTTTTATATCTTTTATAAATATACTTTTAAATAAAAAAAATTCACCATTGGAACATAATTTCATCATTGATAAATTTAGAATTTAAAGTTTAAATCACTGAATCATAGGATGTGAGGTTGTAGTACGTGGGTGTCAACTTGAAACATATAAATATGAAATGAAGTAATAAACCACAAATGATAAAGACATTAAGTCTTCCAAATTTCTTAAATGGTGTGTCGTCCTTTGTCGGGAAAAATCCTTAATCATACCAGACATGAACCTTGTCTACACAACCCCAATGTCTTCCCCAGATTTATTCTTCTACGTTTATTTCCAGCAATTCAATTCCCATCTTCCCCAAAACATCATCCATCATTTCAATTCAATTGCTTGATGCAACTATTGCAATTAATTCCACTTCAAACCTCATATTAATTATTTGCTTCATCTAATGCTTTTTTTAAAAAATAAAATAAAAGTTTCACTGAGGCATTTGTATTAAGAGTTTGATTGTACTATACTCTTTCTATTTAAAAATGGGTAAATTAATCTCCATATATTAGATTAAAAAGTAAACTGGCTCAAAGCCTGTGTATTGACTTGATGGTTAAGGTGTTCATTATCTTAATTGTGACTTGGGTTTGAGTTGTACTAATCGCATTGCTATAATTCGATGATATTTTAAAAGAATAAAACAATGAAAGAGAATGGCAAGGGACAAATAGTAAGCAAGAAGGGGACAGAAGCAGAGGAAGTAGGGTTTTCTTATGGCTTATAATGGTGGTGGGAAAATTAAGTGGACAACAACATGTGAGCAATGTCATTTACTGTTAGCTGATTTAGAATTTCCTTGTATTTTCATTTTTTTTTTTAAATGGACACTCTTAGAAAAGAATTTTTTTGAAATTGGACCGAAATTATTGAAGCAAACACAGAATTGTTGTTTGCACCTGCCACTTAAAAATGGGGACCTACATGTCCATCTTGACAATGTTAGGGTCCCAATTGCTTTGATTATGATTCCAAATGCTGCCACCAATAGGTTTCTCTAGAGGTAGGGTTGGTTGGACAAGATTTTGCAACTTCGACTCACCTTAGCTGCCCTGTTTTATCATTTTATGATATTTTATTCTTATTTTTAATTTAATTACAATAATCTATAAATATTTATTATCATTTTCTTTTTCTATTCTCAATAGCACGAGTTTGGAAAAAAAAAATTAAATCGATAAAAATACTCTATTATATTACTAAATTTGCATACAAATATAATCATAATATAATTTTAAAAATAATAATGTAATGTCTGTATAATTTTTTACATCAAGTTCAAATTTAAATAGAATTTTAAATATAATATGGAAAAGAAATATTAGAATTATATATAATTTAAATTTAAATTTAGTTCTATAAATATAATTTTTTTGGTTAATTATATTTAATCAAATTGCATCTATAAAATTATCCGGAAGATTGCTAGCATTAATAAATTATAATTATTTCAATAAAAAAAAGGGAGCATTGAAGCAATGATGGTTCGAATAGGTAATATCGAATTATATTCGAATAATAATGGTACTGAATTGGAATGAAAAAGCATTTTAATTGATGATGAGTAAATATAATAGTATACCTAATTTTATATTTTTATTGATTTTATGTTTTTTTAATTTTTTAATGATTTAAATTATTTGAAAGAACTAAAATTCAAGCGGTGATGTTGAACGATGCTGTGAGAAAATTTAAAGATATTTTTTCGCAAGGAAAAAACTTATACCATTCTAAATAGTGTAGAAAATGAAATTGGTTATGATGAGAATAATAGTTTTCGTAATAAATATGAATTGCCGTTAACTTTTTTATATTATTGTTAAAGAAGTAACTTCTCACATTCACAAAAGTATTTTATTTTATGATTTTGTTTGTTTTGATGATAAAAAAATATGGGTAAGCAAATGGTAAAAAATTTATTTTTCACTTTACCTGTATTTTGCTGGATATTATTAGCGTGGTTATTATTGTTAATTTTTTTAAAGATTTTTTGAAATTGTTTATATTGTGTGACGAAAATATTCTTTTATTTTTTAACTTATTATTATTTGTTTGGTGTAGTTGAAAAATGTTTTCAACAATAATTTTTAATCATTATTATTAAACGTGTTTATTACTTTAGTGTAAATATTTTTTATATTTATCATGAACGTAGGTCCAAATTTTTTATATAATAAAGATTGAAGGGTAGAAATTATTGATACGCAACATGTTCATCTTTCAAACATTAAATACATATATTCACATGCAATACATGTAACATGATTGATATATATTAATTATGTTAATTAATTATTATATGGAAAAATATTTTTTTTGTATTAGTTACACAATTTAAAATTAAATTGTACATTGAATTTGTTAAAAATGTTTTAATTATGATTTCAAATTTATTATTTAATTTTTAAATAATTTAATATAATTTAATTATTTTTAACAACCTGAAAAACATTATTTTATGATTAATTACATTAATTAAAAATATCATATTAAAAAATTAATGAAAAATTAAACACATAAAATCACATTATATCACAATCGAAACTAGTATTATATATATATATATATATATATAAATGAACAAGAATCCAAAATTGCAACAATACTTGCTTTGTTTCTTCATAATTTGGGCGAAAATAGCCCATTATATTGAAGTATTGGAAGGCATCTATTTTGGACAATCCAAAAAAAAGCCTACTTCATTTGAGTTGGAACGAGTTTCGCAACAAAATTCTTATACATCAAACTTGATGCAATCCAATTCGGATTTTTTTTTAGTTAATAACAAATTTTTATCTAATTTGAATTGTAAATATAAATTAAAAAAGAAAGAAAAAAAAACTTAGACTCAGAATACTCACTTAGTAATAATGTACTAGAAGAAATAAATTTAACATGAATTTAACAAAATCGTTTACAGCGTTAATAATTGTACTCTCAAAATTTGAGAAAAAATAAGAGATTAAAAATTACTTAAAATAAAATTAAAAGAGATTAAATTCAAAATATGTAGAGAACCTAGAGCACATTTTAGCCTTTTATTTTTAATTAGTATTGTAATTTCAATTCAAACTTAACTTCAGTTCAAGCACAAACTTGGAGTTGAACATAAAAATAAGTAATCTTTTAAAACAAGCCTAATCCAACAAGTTTGAGTATTTCATTGGTTATGTCTAATCAAATGCAAACTTGCTCAAACTGAGCTTCAAGCCTTGAACTTGGACTTAAACTCAAACTTGGAACAACTTGAATCAGTCTCAATTTAATTGACATGGAAGTCTCGAACTTAAAAAGGGATGCCAGAGAGAAAAAAGATGTTTTTATCTTGAATCATACTCAAGGTCTAAAATGAAATTCGTTCAAGCTCGAGCAGAGCTTCGAAACTTGAATTTTGAGTAAAACTCAAACTTCTTTCAACTCAATGGACTCGAAAAAGCGTCGAACTTATATATGATGGAGAAACCACTAAAGAATTATTTAATTCTCCTCTGATTTTTCTTGAAGCTGTACACTACGAACATGAATATCATGGAGCATAGAGGAACATAAAGTTCAACATGAACAAATGTTGCCAGCCGGCTTCTAGAACAAAGAGTTAAGAAAGAATGTTTTAATGTTATGCTGCTACTATGCAAGATGATGAATGATAGTCGATACATATAACTACGGAGGGAACTCAATGCTAAAGATACGTTTAATTCACCTCGACAACTAAACAGCTGATTGATTACTGATGTCGGACTCTCCTACGATCTGTTCATTTTACCTGATATCAAGGTATAGATTTCACCATGTAATTGGTAGACAAAGAAGTTATTGGTTTCCATTACGTCCTCGGACCCTAGGGATTCGCCTTAGTCCCATTGACCCCAAAAAGCGAGCAGGCCAAGTGCGGGTTACTGGGGAAACAGCACGGAAAGGATGGTGCATCCCAAAGTCATCATCATCAAATAGGTCATAATCCAAGAATCTACCACGCAAGCGAACGGATGAATCTAGATGAATAAAGCCATCATTGAAAGGGTCATCAAAAGAATCATCTGAACCATATTCATCCGCATAGACATCATGATAGCCCGGATCAATCACATAATCACCCAACACCATTGCTCCTGGCGTTGATGACATAATTGTACTGATCACATCATTTCGCTCTCTCTCGTTTTCAAGCTTTTTCCATTTTTCTTCAAGTACAGGGTCTACTGCTCGAGGTCGTGCCAGTGGGTGCTTTGTCCTAACATGTTTCTTAAGCTCTTTGTAAGTTCCAACAAACGAGCACTTGTCTTGCATACATGACCTTTTTTTCCGATTTAGATATTTCCGTACAGGTTCTACCACTGTCCAGCCCTTAACTTGCCCTCGGCAGAGTGGGCATAGAAGCTCTGGCACTTCCATCGTTTCAGTGGGCTGCTCCACACCTGAAATAAGACTTGAATTATCCATTGAGTCAACTGATGTTACTTTAGTGTAGGCTTTCTTGTATTGCTCAAGACAATTGGAAAACCGCTTGCTAGTCGCACACATGTAAGGGCGGCAACCCTTATCGTAAGAGGAACAAAGGAGGAGAACGGCATTGTGTGGAAACTCCAGACAAACGGAACATTTTGCAGCTTCCCAATCTTTCTTCTCTGAAGCTTTGGAACATCTCTTCTTTCTGGAACCCTTTCCAGCCCTCTTAGGATGAGAGGGCAATGGATAAGGCACTCTTTTATGCTGAGAATCAGACTTCCGCACTTTGCTAACTTTTGCCATTGGCAATTTAAACCTAAAGCAAAGGAGAGATAGATAGAGATCAAATCATTCTAATAATACAAGATTTTATAAAACACAAACAAGACTGATATCTGCCTTGCACTTTCAACAAGATCAAACTTCTCACATTTAATGCATGGACTTTAAAAAGTGTAGATAACAATTAATTATGTTTGGTTTTGGGTACAAAATGGGACAAAACCCAAGACAAGTAGATATGCCTCAAGAGAAGTGTTTATATTGGAATGGGTGCATACCCAGAAGACAATTAACATCTATGACTGTTGATCCGACTCTTCATTTTTTCTAGGAGCATGCTCAACATATTTTCGGCACACATTCAGACACGAGAATGGGATATGACCATCCAAATCAGAGACAGACCCGTTTAAAGGCCCCCCAAAATTTTTGGAAAATTTCATTTCTCCTTTAAAGTATTTAGAGAAGTTTAATTAGACCCCTCAAAATTTTGAAATTTCTCATTATACCTTACAATTTTTTTGAAAATTTTAATTAAAGTCACTTAAAATATTTGAAAATTCTCATTAATCTCACAAAAATTTCAAAATTTTAATTAGACCCTCAAGTTAAAAAAAGAAATCTCATTAAACTCTTAAAATTTTTTAAAATTTTACTAGTCCCTCCAAAACTTAGTCCCAAGATCAGCTACTGATTTAAATACATTTTTAAAAAAAATAAAATAATAAAATAAAATATACCCACATTGAACTCATTCCATATCCAGCACTCACCCGAGTCCAAGTAACACAGTCTAACTTGCTAAAACCACTCATTTCTAAGGCAATAAAGAATGAAATTCATTGCTAAAACATTAAAAACCAATAAACATAAATAATAATAATAATAATAATACGTATAGGCCTGTTGACTGATTAGAATTTCATGTTGTTCTTTCCATTGGTAAGATTCTCAATACCCAAAAACTGAGACAGTACAAACTTTCGAGTAACAGTAAGATTTATAATCAATGTAGAATATGTAATGCACCATCTGCAACAAGGTAATCTTATGCTTTGAACTATAAGGGGCAGGAAGCTTTGAATCATTTTTCATTATTAGTCATGAAAAGCTAAAGTGAAAATCTAGAAATTTTTTGAAGAAATAATCTTGTTTATGATTCTCCTCCATTAATAATTACTCACTAGCATTCATTTACATAATTAAAAAAAAAAAAAAAAGCAAACAAGAAACGTGGAATATTAAAAAATGGAAATGAAAATGAAATTTTTCAAAGAAGAAACATATATAGCACCAATTAATCATTACCAAAAAGGGCGAAAAGCTAATATAAGAGTGAGTGTCGTGTAAGGAACGGAGAAAGCATAAAACCTAGGCTAGAACATTTTCAAAAACAATAAAATCGAAATTGAGAACGAAATTGAAAACAAAATGAAATGAACGAGGGAAATATCAACATTCAACAGTAGAGATAAAACAGAGAAACCCGAATCTAGCGTAGCTGGATATTTCACTGTTGATTTGAAATTTTTTTGAAAGAGAAAAAACTGGTATTCGGAGAGAGGAAGGGAGGGAGAGGAAGGAAACCGATGTTCCGGTGGACGAAGGAGACTGCTTTAGAGGTGGCTCACTTTCCGCCGCCGCTCCCGCCGCCGCAATTGGTGGTGTGGAGAGAGTAGCCCAATTTTGCTTTACCTCTGTAGTTTATATATAAAAATTAAATGTAGCAGATCAGTGATTGGCATTTTAAGGTAACTTTAACGCCATTATGTCGATAGTTCTACACGAATTTAGATTCTTATGGGATATTATTAATCACATGGGCTGAAAACATAGGCCTAACTAAAAGCCCATTGAAAATAACAAACGTTTTCTCTTATAGTTTTTGGAGGCCCGTAATTTCTCTATTACCTATGCTGATTTTAAAATACTTGACACATAATTTGGTATCATTCTAATAGTATTAACCGTTTGTGTTTAATTTAGATTTTAGAGTTGATTAGATAAAAATTTATAATTAATTAATAATCTTACTAACTCTAAAATTCAAATTAAATCAAATCCATTAGATTGTATTTGATAAATTAAATGCAAAATTAATAAGATTCACAATTAACACTAAATGTATTCTATTGATAATAAAAATTCAAACCTAATAATATTACCAATTAACTTTCACCAAATCAGCTTTAAAATCCAAATTAAATCCCAAAAAGTTAACATCGTTATCTTTAGATTCCAAAATATATAACTTTTGTTAAATACAGATACCAGAATGAACTATAAGATAACACAGGTACCACGTTAGAAAAAAAGTGTCAAACTTGTATATCAAATGATATATTAAGTCTTCAGGATAATATTATTCAACAAATATTAATACAAATGTTTTCTCTTCGACAAATAGTGGTATACCCCCCACCAATAGGAACATGTGGCAACACAAAAGGCCATCTAAAGGACATACACACCCGTTGCAAATTGGGAAATCACCAGAAGCTTCATTTCCCACCTTAACCATATGGTCAAATGGGTATTGGAAAAATATTGACATCACATGTATAATAAGAATAATTACATGTTATTATTTTATTATCATGAAATGTTAGCTCAAATTAAAAATGACCTAATCTGATCAAGGATTATTGGCTTCAGTTGTTAAATAAAGTATGGGTCAAATACATGTAGATACTCTAGTAACTAATTTTTAATTGATAATGAGCAAATTAGAAATTCTGGTTAATGTGCAAAAGTTATAAATTAGGGTTATGTCCCCATATTATACATGCATAATTTTTTTGACATCCTATTTTCAAAAAAGAGAGAGCCACATCCTCTAAATTGCTCATATGTTATGTTGGAAGATCAAAACCAAAAGATCTCAAGATTTCAATGGATTTAGGTATGCTCCCACATTTAATTTTGTTTATGATGATTTTACATGACAGATCCTGATTTATTAAATTTTGTATCAAAGTTTTACGATTCTAATAGCGGAAGGTAGTTGTTCAATGAAGCCAACCACTTGCCTCGATCTTCTATTACGAACGTGATCCTTTTGATCACCAAACCCCACGTGGGTTCAACTACTCCATGCTCTGAATAAGAAGGAATGACAGAAAGCGTCCCATCACAGACATCTTCGTTCCATCGAGGACATCCACCTCACACGTCCTATAATAATGGCTTGATAGCAGGTCCATTATGTTAATACTACCCAACATGAGAGCTTGCCTATAAATAATATCCAATTGAATCTCCAACACACTTACCTACACTCTACCAATTTACTCTCAACTTCCACTTGCACTATCTTTACTCTTTTTGTAACATCTCGATTTTGGGCCTAGTCGGAATAGTAGTTTTGAGACCACAAATCCAAAGTATAAATAATTATTTTATGAGTATTTTGAGGTCTATGGCGTGATTTCATGATTGTGTGAAAATTTCATGAAGAAAGTTTATGCATAAAGTGTCCAATTTGATTTTTAGGACTAAATTGCAAAAGTTGCAAAATATGTGATTCTAGAAGCTTTAAGTATGAAATAGCTTTGGATTATTAATTAAAGGTCCTTAAATAGAAATTTTCCCAATTTCTATTTTTACGGACAAAAATGGACATGTTTAGGAAAAATTACAAAGAAAGGCTTTAGGGGCATTTTGGTCATTTGGTTAATAAAAGAATAAAAAGAGAAAATCAAGTCAAAATTGATGCCCATCTTCTTCACCATAGCTGAAATTATCAAGCTCTCCATAGCTAGGGTTTCTTCAACTTTCAAGCTTGATAGTAAGTGCATCCTAGCCTCGTTTTTAATGTTCTTTACGTTTTTGAAGTTGTTATCAACCGATCTAGCTATTTCTACCATTTATTTAAGCTAGGGTTGATGTCTAGGGTTTGACCCATGTGTGAAATGCATGTATTTTGATGTTTCATGTTAGATTATGAAAGTTTGATGTGTGATGAACATCTTTTACTAAGTGATTTTTTATGAAAACACCTAAAAAAGGCTTATTTGTAAAAATTGTAAAATGAGTAGTAAAAATCTGATTTGAAGGAAAATGTGGGCTGTTATGAGCATGTGTTAGGTTCGGCTAGGCTTAGGTAACAAAGAAAATGAATACATTTCATTTTACGAGCCTAGGGACTAATTTGTAAATATGTGAAAGTCTAGGGGCAAAACTGTAATTTTTCTAAAGTATGGTTTTTGGACTGATTTGAACAATGTGATAATTAAATGAGCTAAATTTGCTATTATAGATCAAGAAAAATAGAGTCCGGACCTAAACCGAGGAAATAACAAGGTTGTGAACTAAATCGAATAGTTAGCCATATTTTGGTACCGAGGTAAGTTCATGTGTAAATAATGAAACATTTCATTATTAGGTATTTAATGCTTTAATATTGCATGAATTGTGAAAATGTTTTTGTGAATTTGATTAATGTTGACTCGATGACGCTTCGACGAAGATGGGATACCTCGAAATCCCGGATGAACCTTAGGAATAGTTAGGATACAAATGTTATGACATTAGGGTTATGAGTATACTGTAAGACCATATTTGGGATATGGCATCGTTACAAGATTTCGTGTAAGACCATGTCTGGGACATGGCATCGATATGAGAATCGTGTAAGACCATAGCTGGGCTATAGGCATCGATATGTGATCCCATGTAAGACCATATTTGGGATATGGCATTGGTATGATTCTATGTGTATGTGATTCCCGAGTATCCTTTAGTATTCCAAGTGGTTCAATGGGTAATTCAAAGATTATGTCAACGAAATGACAAGGTATGATCATGTTAAAAGGGTACAGGTACGTATACAAAGCTCATAAATATTGAGATTATAAATCGATGAGACCTTGGTAAGAAGTGAATGAATAAATCATGATCACGAGTTCTATTGTACATTATGTAAATGACACGATTTAAAATGTATCTATGATACTTGATGACATTGTGATAAATAATATTATGTTATGTGTACAATAATGCATGGTTAATGTTGTTAATTATTTACATGCAAACTTACTAAGCTTTATGCTTACTCCCCTTTCCTTTCCATTTTATTATAGTATCGTTAAGCTAGTTCAGGGATCGAAAAACATCGGAGACTGGATCACACTATCAATTGGAACTTTTGGATATAGTTAGTCTCAACATTTTGAGTATGGCATGTATAGAGACTTGGTCTTTTTGTTATATGTCATATTGGTTTAGCCAAATGTGTTGGCTTATGATGATATTTGATTCATTTTGTATAACGCCATGAGATGTGGCTCATATTGATTATTAAGTTGTAAACCTATTCATATATGCATGCATGTGCCAATGTCATTATTATATGGCCTATGGTTTTGATGGTCGTATGAAGATGTGTTGTGTGTGAATTATTAAACTTAAGTTGGATGAAGGATGGTAGTTTTGTATGTGTATATGTTGGTATGAAAATGCATGCATGCAATCTAGGGAATGATGCTTATTTGTATATAAGTTGGTAAAAATTATATTTGTCATAATATGGAGTCTTAAGCAAGCATAAATTGATAAGAAGTTGCCATGTATGAGCCATGTTTGTGAATGTTTAAGTGCTTATTTATGCAATGTTAGATGTCATTGAGATGTGTAAGTGTGCCTGTGTTATTGAGGGTGACAAATGGCTTGAAAAATAACCTCAAAATTGTCCACACGGGTAGACACACGAGCATGTGTCAGGCCATATGTGACACATGACTTGCCCCAAGGGCGAGTGCTCTGGCCGTGTGTCCCCTGCACCTTAGTTTTGAGAAACAGAATGACAATAGTAAACACACAGGCATGAGACACGGCCGTGTAAGAGACATGACCATAGGACATGGGCACGTGCCCAAGCCGTGTAAGAGACACGACCATAGGACATGGGCATGTGCATGTGCCCAGGCCGTGTGAAGTCTGCACTTGATTTTCAGAATATAATTCGCCACACGGCCTAAGGACACGGGCGTGTGCCTTGGCCGTGTGACCTTATTTGGTTGATGATGTCATAAACAGAATATCCCCTATTTTGGAGACAGCCTGAAGCACGGGTGTGTGATATGTCACATGGGCGTGTCCCTTCACCCACACTGGTGTGTGGTCCCTTTTGCATGAAAAATTTTCTAAATTCCCTGAAAGTTTCTAAAGTTCTCGGTTTAGTCCCGAACACCCCCGATGTATGTTTTGAGCATTGTAGGCTCGTATTAGGGACAATATGAATGTTTATGAAAATTTTTAAATTTGAATGGAAATTCATGTCTCGGTTTTGTATGATTGCTTGCGTATAAGTCCGGTAACGCCTCGTAGCCTATTCCAGCGTCGAATACGGGTAAGGGGTGTTACACTTTTTACTCTTTAACTTTCCGCCCCGACAAGATGAACTAGTCTTTATCAACACCATCACTCCTTCTGTAACACCTCAAAACCCGGCCTAAAAGTTTAGACCGAATTTTGAAGACTACATTGGCCACCAAAAGCGGCGGAAACAAAAACTTTAATTCAAACCAAGAAAACCCTTTTGTTGTTATGTTTGAAACAATATTAAACCAGTGTCAAAACATTCAGAAGTAAAATCCACAGTTTCTAAAGTTCAGTTCAAATAACACTTTACGAAAATCTAACATAAAAATTTGTACCATAATTTATATAATCATTTTACAAACTGACTTAAAACCAACTGTATAAAACTTATGAAATTTTACTTAAACCGAATCAAACCATATCTTTCTGAGACCTCCGGTATGCCGAGTCCAGCTTCCAAAACACAGAAAGCACCTAAAAGAAAGAACACTACAATGAGGTGAGCTATCCAAGCTCAGTGTGAGATGGAAACATAAAACAGATGGCAAAAGACTGAGTGACACAACAATTATTTCAGACAAGTATATGTATAAAAATTCACTTACGAAAATTTCAAACCGAATTACAATATCAAACCACAGAAATGATGTCCCAACCATACGTAATAATCGGAACACATCAAAGCACATTAACCATATTGTCAATAACCAAATGATCACACAAACATACGTATATTTAGATGCAAAACGAATACAACCAGTCAAAGATCCAATCCCACCAACCAAACACCGCTTCGTCCACCCTGCACACCACATAGAACCATAATTGGCTCATCCACCCTACACACCACAATGTGGAACTAAGCCACTGAAATAAAAATATGCAGCTGAGCTAGCGTATGTATAGTACAGTGCGGTAAACCGTTGTACAGATGTATTGTAGTTAAAACTGACAAATCAGATCAGACTTCCTTCTTTCAATAACCAAATCTCAAAGTTTTCATGCTAATGTAGTAATGCACACAATACGTAGACATACATATAGAAACGGACATTCATGTTTCCAGTTGCACAGATTCAGATTTGATTACACTAATGTTTCAATACTCAGTTATGAAAGCAACAATAAATTCAGACTTTTTCATCATATAAATGAATAATTAAATTAAAGCATACAAATACAAAAATATCCACAAATTCAAACTTGACCGAGTCCTAAAAACACATACCAAGGCTTATCCAAGGGTCGGAACATACAGAAACACAAAAGAAGTCAAATTTCAACACAGAACAAAAACTTACAAAGCAAGGCCACTCGTGTGGAGTAGTCTAGGCCGTGTGGGGGTCTACACGTCCGTGTGGAAGGGTTACACACCCGTATGCAAGAGACACACACTCATATGACCGAGGTACATGGCCGTGTGAGTAGCTCGTGTAACTTACTGTCCAAAAGTGCCAAAATAAGGTGTAGAGCAGACATGCTCGTGTGGCTAAGGGACATGGCCGTGTGTCCAAGGCACACATCCATGTGACTGAATTACATGGCCGTGTGAGTAGCCCGTGTAACTCATTGTCCAAAAGTGCCAAAATAAGGTGCAGAGCAGACACACCCATGTGAAAAACGACAAAAATCCCCAAATACTTGCCACACAACCGTGTGGCACTGAAAACATCCAAAATCCCTAATTTGTAATGTCATACAGTCGTGTGCGGTACAAGCCCATGCCGTCACGAAACCACGCTGAAAGAGGCTGAAATCGTAGTTTTGCAATAGCAAGATGAACCCCAATCGCTAGCCGTTCAAGACACATTAGAATTTTACAGATTTCCTCACAATCCAACAATAATTCGTTACCACATTCAAACAGTTCAGAAACACACAAGAGACTGTGAATTCCATAAAACCCAACAGCAATTCAATATCGAGATTGAATAGTTCAGAACACACACCTGATATACGCTTCTTACGCATTAACAATCGATCGACGAGCCTCAACTTGAACTTGATTATGAAAACTCAACAATACTTCTACTCAAATCCAACTTGAAATGGGAATGGAAGTCAACCTCGGAATTGGAACAAAAGAAGAAAACTGAAGAACAAAAGAAAAGGATTGATAAACGGAAGAAACAATTATACTCTCCCAAAAGAAAGATCTTGAAATTGGGAAACAAAAGAAAAAGAAAGAAAAACGTCTAGAGAAAGGAAAAGAACGTGCTTTCTTTTTTGAAAAACTCCTTATTTCCAAATAAAAATAAAAATAAATAAATATTTAACACTTAAAAAAAAATCCTCAAAACACACATAAGGACTCAAACCCAAAACCCAAAGGTAAACTAACACATTCACCACCACCGAACCAGCAAGTTCATTCTAACTGTAACAGACCCATTTTGCCCAGCCCAATACTAATTAGATACTAAAAACAAAAAAAAAAAAGTCCAATTTACAGTCCATTACAAATATCAGGGCTTGATTAGCCCAAATCAAAACCCAAAACCCAATAACAGGCCCAATTGATAAATGGCCCAAAAAAATCTACCCTAATTCCCCTAGCCCAACAGGCCCAAAAGCTAAACCGACTCAAAAACCCTAAGGTTTTTGAGTTCTAAAGCACCGTACCCCCTCCCATGTACTGCCTTCAATGTGCACGTAGCCCGAGGACCACCATCACGAAAATGGCAACTCCAGCCTCGTTGACCTCCTCTCTAACACCTATAAAGTAGCAAAACAGCAACAACAGGGGGCAAACAATAGTAGAGATAAAATAGCAAGCAAAGATAATAATAATTTGTATTTCTTTCGGCTATAAAAGCCTTCATGCCAAACAATGTAATTTTTTACAGAAAAAACACACAGAGACAGAATCAAATACAAGAAAAAATTCAAAACATAAAGGTGCCTTTTCATTTTTCTTCTTCTTCCTTTTCTTCGAAATAAATAAAAATACCGGTCGTTTTGCCTTACCTTCCATCGAACATCGGCGATTGAATACCCAAGAACCCCCTAGGGGTTCTGATGTGGATTCCAAAAGGAAAGAGGGGAACAAGGGTAAACATTTGTTGCCTTCGCATATCATACTTTTAAAATCGAAATCAGATTTAAAGTTTTTTTAAAAAAAGGAGGATAGGACTAAAAAGGCCGAAAAAAAGTGACCTTTCGTGTCTCCGGCCACCCTATGCAGCGGGGCTATGGCGGAGACACGACGGAGGCTCGCTGGAACCCAAGGCCTGAGTATGGCTGAAGCCGGACCAGCGAGGGAAAGTGGGAGAGTTGTCTGCTGTTTTTTGAAGAAAGAAATTAAAAAGTCACCATTTTTTGGAAATTTTTGGCTTATATAAGGACAATAGAACGGAGCCGTTTTGAATGGAGTAATTTAATCCCAAAACGACTTCATTTTGAGATGGGTCGAACCGACCCTACCTGAACCGCCTAGGATCCGTGTGTTTTTGGACTGAGGGTCTATTTGCGCCCTCAGTCTTTCCGCTTTTGAGTCTATCTTCGATTCGGTCCTTATTTCATTTTTTCTTTTTCTTTCGATTTTTCTCGCAGGTTTTATTTTGATTTCAATTTAGCCCTTACTAATGCTATGCGTTTCGAAGGACAAGGATAATTTCCCATTTAATCCTCTCAGCTTTACGCGCTTTTTAGTTTGGTCCTACATTTCATTTCAAATTTCCCCTTTAATTTTGTTTTATTTTTAATTTAATCTCGTGCCTGGTTAACTGAAACACGCGCATAAGACCAGGGATATTTCCCCATGAGGTCCTCGGTAGTTTCAGATCATTGCAATTCGATCCTTGTCCATTTTATTTATTTATTTTTAACTTGTGCCTTTTAATTTTATTTTAATAATGATTAAGTCCCTTTTATTTTATTTCTATATTTATTTATTTATTCATTCATTTATTTATTTATTTGTTCGATTATTTATTTTTCTTTTACTTTATTCATGTTGTTCATTTACTTACTTTGCTACTCATATTGCTTATTTATTTGTTTATTTATTTTTCATTCTCATATATTGTGATTTATTATGTTTTTCATTTCCTTTACTTATTATGTCGTGTCCTAACTCACTGAATGTGACGTTTTGTTAGCTCGGGATAAAGATTTCTAAAAAAATAAAGGCAATATTTTGTATTTGGAATTTCGAGAAAACATGCCCTAACTTACTGGGTTCCGTTTTTTTATTTGACCCAAATAACTGAATATCCTCTTCAAGCTTAAACACGAGTTTTAAAAGTCGAAAGACAAGCTCAGTTTCGCGAACTCGAAATGTCGTACCCTAACTTACTGGGCGTGACATTTTACTTCTTCGAAATAAGGGGGTTTTGGCATCCATTTTAATTTACTCAAGTTTTCTTTTAAATAAAGAGGATCGTATTTTAAAATCTTTTCAAATTTTTGACACAAAGACTTCAAATAATCAATTAAGTACCAATTTTGGGCGTCACGAGGGTGCTAATCCTTCCTCATGCATAATCGACTCCCGAACTCGTTTTTCTAAATTTCGTAGACCAAAATTGTTGTTTTAATAAATCAAATCTATTATTAAAATGATTGAATTACGAGGTGACCCGATCACACCTCATAAAAAAAGATTGGTGGCGACTCCCGGTTTTCGCTTTTATTTTCAAAATATAAAGTCGAACCGTTTTACAAAAAATGGTTTCGACAGCTTGGCGACTCCATTGGGGAACAATAAGAGAGTCAAGCCGTAAATTGATTATTTTCTGTCCTTTTGTCGAAAAATAGAAATCTGATTTAAATTTATGATCCTTTCATTTCATTTTCGTGGTTTGCGTCATTTGATATGTTTGCTTTTCTGGTTTGAGTTCTTGATATATTTCTACACATTTGCATTACATGACCGCTCGATTATACCCTTTTAAGTGGGAGTGAGAAATTATTCTTTCGTGAGGTTTTCACCTCCGGTCAGGATAGTGGATCGCTTTCGGGATACATCCGTACCTATGTCTTCGTGAGATTTTCATATCCGTGCAGCCATAGGGAAATGTATTTCCCTAAACTGAACTCGATCCGTATGAGCCTATAATGGGTGAGGATCGAGGAATCTGCTGGTCCGGGTACCTTAACTTTAGAACCGAACCGCATATAAAGAGCCCTAGGAGCTTACCCTAAAAGGAACACCAAATCCTAGTGGTCACCCGGATTGGTGCTCTATTTTGTTTATTTCTTTTGTTCTAATGCGTTTGATTTTGCTTCGATCACATTGCATTTTCATCGTAAGAGATCCTTTCGTTGTATTTTTATTCGTCTTTGTTACGATCCTTATCATTGTGGTTTATAATTGTTGTGTTGGTTTGAGTTTAGGCATCTTTCTGCATGTCGTAGCCATTTTTTGACAAAACGGGAATCGACTTAGTTTTGAAAACGAAAATAAAATGGAAGTCGCCACCGATCTTTTATTAGGTGTGATCGGATCACCTTTGTTTTACTAAAACATTTTGATTTACTAAAACAATGTTTCTGGTCTACGAAAATTTGAGAAAATAGGTTCGGGAGTCGGTTACGTGCGAGGAAGGGTTAGCACCCTCGTCACGCCCAAAATTGGTACCAAATTGATTATTTAATGTCTCAATGTCGAAAGTTGAAAATTCAAAAATAAAGAGAAAATCGATTTTTTTCGAAAATATTTTAGTTTTCTCGAATTGAATATCAAGATTTTCTTGTTCCGAAGGAACAAAATATTACATCCAGTACGTAGGACACGATGATTTTAATCCTCGAATCTAGGATCATCTCTTAATTCCCGAGACTCATGCATCAAAATATCAAAAGGATATTCGATTGTTTGGCCAAGCGAGAGAACCGAAACCCAACACATAGGGCACGATCTCTCGAATTTCCAAACATAGAATATTGCCTTATTTGGAAACCTTTAATTTGGGATGAAATTTATAAAAGATTTTAGGTTAGGTTTTAAAGAAACATTATTCAAAATGTGAATGGGATTATGCGTCGAAGAGAACGATAATGTAACACGAATTTAGCGCCATACATGTAATACATAACATTGGAATCTTTAAACTAAAATATTAACATGCATGAATAACAATAACGATAATAGAACAATAATACGTGAGCACGAAATTACATATAATGAATTATAATAACATGACAATACAAATAAATGAATTATGGCACATGCAAAAACAATAATTAAATAATATACATCATCTAAGAAATAACATTATTAAACAAAGACCAACGAATTAAACAATTTAAAGAAGCAATACATAAAACAATTTAAAAATAATTAACAAAACGATTTTAAGTCGAGATCACATAATAAAACATAATATATGAAATGTTTTTAAAACGGTGTCAAAAAATAAAAAAACAAGATAAACTAATATAGCAATACATAGTTTAATAAAGATAATATACAAAGACTCAAAATAAATACCAATAATAATAATAATAATAATAATAATAATAATAATAATAATAATAATAATAATAATAGTAATAATAATAATAATGGTAACAATAATAATTGTGGAATAACTGAAAATGATCAAATTGAATTAAAAACGAGATTTTGGGGTCCAGTTTAAAATTAAAGAAGAAACGAGGGGTAAATTATAACATCGGCGTAATTTAGAAGCACCAAGGAAACAATAAACCCACTCTTTGAAACGGTGCATTCGAAAGCGGGCTAAACTGAAATAAGGGAAAATTTATCGGGCCGAAATCGAAAATATAAAAACTACAATGGGACACAATTAAGACATGGCGTAAAAAGGGAGGATTAAACGCGAAAATATCCCAAAATAAAAGGAAAACAAGCGGATCCTGTCGGGTCGGGTCATCCGTGCACGGGTCCTGGACCAAACAACGTCGTTTTTGTGCTTGGGCTCCCAACCCAAAACGGCGCCATTTTGGCGCTTGGGCTCCCAACCCAAAACGGCGCCGTTTTGATTCTTTTATAAAATCTATTTTTCTTTTTTTTTTTTATTTCTGCAATCAAATTAAAAAAAAACTTTCTCCTTCTCTCAACCTCTCCCCTTCCAAGCGCCGATCTGCCTCCTATGGACGCCGACTGGTGTATTCGAGCCTCGATGAACATCGTTTCAGCCTTTAAGATTCTCTCTTAACTTCGATTCTGACGAAGCAAAAGGAGATCCGTGGCGTTTTGGAAGGTAAGAGTTATCTTTTTATTCTTTTTTGTTATTGTTTGTAGAAAATTTTTTTAGAATGGAATAATAAAACCGGAAATAAGAATAGATCAAGATAATAGTAAATAACCATAAGAACAAAGATGAAATCAACCTTAAGTTTACTGATCTTTTCTTTGATTGTTGATAGTATTCTCGTATTTTTTGTAAAAGGAAAAGGAACCCTTTCTACAGTGTCTTTCAAATGGCTTTATAGCCGACGAATACAAACTGTTTTTTTATTATTCCATTGTTTTTTTGCTCCATACTTCGCTGCTGCTTGCTTTGTTCTTCGTCTGCAGGGTATGGGCGAAGGCATGCGAGGGTCATTGGTCAGTGTGCGTAGTGGCGCTAGGGCAGCAACGACGGGTGTTCGACCGAGGCATGGGGAAGGGCACTGTTAGGGCGAGTTCAAGAAACGCGTGGGGCATACGCGAGGATCTGCAAAGGCATGCGCGTGTGGAACTGAAGCGACGTCAGGGCGCGTGGACGCGCGATGGCGCTGAGAAGGGATCCTAAGGTTTCCTGTTTAGTTTATGACTTCGGGCCATTGGGCCATTCGGGTTGTTGGGCTGTTATTTGTATTAAACTTGGGTCTGGTATTTTGGGTTAATTGGGCTTTGAGCCTTTCCTGTACATGGACATTTAAAAGGACTGTTACATTTTAGCCTTTAGTTATGGCTTTTGTTTTATTACTTTTTATATTGGTATGGGGCCCCGGGCAAATTTGGGTTAATTTTAAATGGGTCATTCGGGTTTAGGGCTAGCTGATTGGGTTGAATTGGTTATGTATTTGGACTGCCTTTTATTTTATTGATTTTTCATTTCTGTTTTTCTTTTTGTTTTATTACTTGATGGGCCTCGGGCGCTTCTGACGGGCCCGGGCCAAAATTGGTTATTACACTGCATATTGCATTACATGATCGGTCGATTTTACCCTTTTACGTGGGAGTGAGAAGCTATGCCTTCGTGAGGTTTTCACCTTCGCATGGGCTAGTAGACTGCTTTCGGGATACATCCGTACCTATGTCTTCGTGAGATTTTCATCTCCGCATGGCCATAGGGAAATGTATTCTCTTGAACTGAACTTGATCTATATGAGCCTATAATGGGTGAAGATTGAAGAATCTGCTGGTTCAGGTACCCTTTCTTTAGAACCAAACTTCATTTAACGAGTCTTAAGAACCCACCATAGGTAGAGCCACTCCGAACCCTTAGCAGTCATCCGGATAGGTACTCTATTTTGTTTATTTCTCCTGTGCTAACATGTTTTCTTTTGTTTTGATTGCATTGCATTTTCATTATAGAAAGGAGGTGTTGAGTCACATTCGATTGCTAAATAGAAAAGCTTGTCATAGTAAAATGAATTTCTTGATAAAGTGGAAGATAATGCGACCTTCCGAATAGGTCTGAGTAAACAACAAGAGAATGTTGATAGTCCATGAAAGAATACACGACTTTACTTCGTTACCCGAGGATTCAAGCCAACAAAGATTATCCAAGAGCCGTTAACGTCTCGATTTCTTTAAAGAAGCTAACAAGCATCACGGGAATGAGTGAGCAATGGGTCGCAGTCCAGATCAATCAAAAGGGAGATAGTAAAGGCACCTATTAGAAAATTTACGAGATTGGATCTTAGCACACCTAGGTATGGAGAAAAAGGTTAATGTCTTCGCTTTGAGCATCTACAGGCTAAATGTTTTCCCTAAAGCACTGGGGCACGTGGAAGGGGCAGTTTCAGATTTGTTTGATAAACTTGACAAGAGGGTCACGCCCGTCCTTGTAATTTTGGTCGAAACATTTTGATCTTTGAATACATGCCGAAGAGCGAGAAAGGAAGATTCATTGGATGTGTGCAGCTCTTGTTGGCTTGGATTCATAGCTGCTTTTGGAGGGTGAAAAGGGTTTCTTATCAAGTATTCTCCGAGAACTACTCTCCATTAAAAGAATTAGTTGCTCAAATACAAGAGGTGGCCAATCATTGGCAAACCATAGCAGGTCAAGCTGACGTGCTAAGTTTGAAGTGAATTAGAATCAGATTAGGGTTAGGAGTTAACCTGATTTCTATGGAAGGTTCGAGCATTAGGGCAAGGTCGTATATGTAATCTATTTTATGTAAAGAAATTTATTTTCTAGAAAAGTTCTTCTAATGGAATTGAATTCAGAATTAACGTCTCTCTTTCTTTTTACATTCATTCAATACATTTGCATTGCATTTCATGCATTTGCATTACATCACATCATATGCATTAAAATTTGTAGAAAGACTCTAATTATTTAAAATTATGACAGTTACCCTGGAAACCAATGAAAACTCACCAACTACATATCAGTACAATACCCGCCACAAGACGAAAGCAATGGATCAAAGAATGGAAAGACTAGAACAAATGCAAAGGGATATGCAAGATCAATTGCAAGCACAGATGCAAGAGCAATTAGCTAAAATACAACAAGACATGAGGGATCAGATGATGGAATCCCAAAGAAACATGATAAATCAACTGGCCCAGCTATTGGCCGGAGGTCCCGACAAAGGAAAGAGCCCTGTGACCAATCCTGGTGATGATAATGAAGAACCTCCCTATCCTCCGGGTTTTACCCTAACAAACACCCAAATGCAACCGGATGCATACCCACAAAGGGTACCTGTCACCATCAGGTCCAAGTACCAAGCCGGTGCATCGGTACCGATGAACTTTGTAACGGGCTCAAGTTCTAACCCAGGGGATAATCCAACTAATCTCGTAGTCCCGGATCTTGACGATGTGCTAGAGATGGAGAAAATAAGGAGGGATTTGCCAAAACAACTTGAGGATCGGTGTCGATGGTTGGAAGAGAAGTTTAGGGCTATGGTGAACGCCGATTATCATTGTGGAATTGATGCAAAAGACTTAAGCCTAGTCCTTAACTTGGTACTCCCGCCAAAGTTTAAGACTCTAGAGTTCGAGAAGTATAATGGGACTAGCTGCCCTGAAGCTCATATTACGATGTTCTGTCGGAGGATGACAGGATACGTCAACAATAACTAGTGTTAATCCACTGTTTTCAAGACAGCCTGATCGAATCTGCGGCCAAGTGGTATAACTATTTGAGTCATGCTCAAATTGGTTCATGGAAGGACTTGGCTCAAGCTTTCATGAAACAATATGGCCACGTAATGGGCATAGCACCCACAGAATCATACTACAGAATATGGAAAAGAAATCGAGTGAGAGCTTTAGGCAGTATGCCCCACGGTGGATGGAAGTAGCAACGCAAGTCCAACCACATCTCATAGAGAAAGAAACAACCATACTCTTTATCAATACTCTGAAGGCACCATTCATCAACCACATGTTGGGAAGCGCTACTAAAAGCTTTTCAGACATAGTAATGTCTGAAGAGATGATAGAAAACACAATCAGAAGCGGGAAGATAGACGTAGGGGAGAGCGCCAAGAGACCACCCCTAAGAAGAAAGGAAAACGAGGTGAACAATGTGAATATGTACAATAAGGGTTATTCAAAGCTAGTCATTGTAAGCCAGCCAAGGACAGTGACTACCAGCTATCAAAGCCCCCTAGGCAAGATTCCAACCTAAAGCCTAACACGGGAAGGCTCCAGTTCATACCCATCCCGATGACATACAAAGAGCTCTATCAAAATCTATTTAATGCGTATGTGGTGTCTCCTTACTACCCAAAACTAATGCATCCCCCATACCCCAAATGGTATAATGCAAAAGCTCAATGTGAGTATCATGCAGGGATTATAGAGCATTCAATAGAAAACTACATTGCTTTCAAAAAGTTGGTCGAAAGGTTTATTGAAATGGGAATTGTGAAGTTCGATGATTCTTCAGAACCTAATCGCTCTGACAAAGCAGTAAATGCGAAAGTTGGAAGTGGGGATAAAAGAGTTACGATGCCTTGAATAAGACATGATCCCAGAAGGAATATCGGGGAATCTGAATGACATATCTAAAGAGGGAACCAGGGAATAGAATTTTCCAAGTGTTGCCCTTACATACTTGGGAGTGTTTTGAACAATGGGACTGTGGAAGAGATCCCTGTGTTTTTAAAGCTAATTCAGAGTAATGTCCAAAACACATTTATTTCTCTAAGCCTAGGAGCAATAAGAATCTTTTTGTGAAATAGACTTATGTTCAACATCTATATTTTCAATAAAATACATTTTTGTGTCTCACTTTGAGTAAATATTCTTTTATTCATTTATTTCATTCATGTTCATACCACATAAATAATTATTCTTAGATTCATTTGTCCTTTGAATATTCTTTCGTACCTACAACAGGTCCCTAGATATCAACGACGAGCCATGCTGCTACTGACTCAGAGTCTACTTTTGAGCAAGATATGTGTCTAGAGGGATCTCAGGACTTTAAAGATGACCGAGACTGTAGATCATTTCCTAATTTGTTAAAGATGGTAGAATAAGATGAGAAACAGATCCTACATTATAAAGAATAATTAGAATCTATGACTTTCTTTATGTGGGGTATGGATGACAGCGGGTCAATCATGCCAAAAGCTTCTGACGAGTATCGATTCACCTCAGGGGTCATCGATTACTTCACCAAATGAGCGGAAGCTACTTTATATGCCGATGTAACAAAGTCGATAGACAACAAATTTTATGTTTGTATGAAATCCCAAAAGGGGATCATATCTGACAATGCACTAAATTTGAACAACAGCACGACGTCAAAAGTTTGCAGTCTATTCAAGATTAAACACCATATCGTCCCAAAACGAAAAAAGAGATCATCGAGAAAATGATCGAGACTCATGAAGATTGGTATCTGTGCTTGTCAAACGTCTGTTAGGACCCCCCACTGGGGCAACGCTTTTCTCATTAGTTTATGGATGGAGGCGGTTTTTGGCCATTGAAGTCGAATGAAGCAGAATGGCTCCTATCCCAATATGATTAGCTGAACTTGATTAGAGAAGAGAGGCTAAGGGCTATCCTTATGGTCAATTGTACCGAAAGCAAATGATGCTGGTCTATAACAAGAAGGTTCGCCCAAGAGAATTCTATGAAGGAGAACTAGTTTTGGAAAGGATCATTCCCATACAAAAGACTTCTGAGAAAAGTGGATGCCAAACTGGGAAGGACTGTATGTGGTAAAAAGGGCCTTCTTTGGAAAAACATTGATTTTCCCCGAGATGGATGGCAAAGACCTACCCAATCCGGTGAATTCTGATTCAATAAAAAGTTTTCCAAAGAAAAAAAAAACACAAAAAAGGAAAAGGAAAGGCCAAGGTGAAAACAAGGGCGCCTTGAGACCAAAGGGGTTTTGAATTGAAGACTCGTAAAGGGCAATTCAATTTTTAATAAAAAAATGAGGCATGCAGTAGTCTCGCTTTCTCTGAATTAACAAGAAGGAGAGATGTTATGTCTTAGGGCATCAAGAGAGTACTCTAGATCTCTTAGACACATGTTGAGCTCAAAATGGCCCTCAAGAAGTTCATGCAGAGAAGCTCATGCTGAGATATCTGGGGCATCTAGTTTCCATTTTACCCATTCTGAATTTGCTATTTTTAATTGTTTTATTCGTTTCAAAATACACTACTAATAAATTTCCTTCTTGATTGCATTTGCTATCTTTGCTTAACTTATTTGTTTCGAGTTATGCTCTTAATTAATTTCCTCATTGTCCATTGTTATGATCTTTTTCAAGCATTTTACATTGAAATAACGATTAGTGGACTAATACTACTTTTATAAAAGGGGTTTCGCATATTACTCTAGAAGCTTCTAAATAATACAAGAACTTGAAACAGGACTATTGTTTAAAACTCACCAAGTTTAAGGAAGAGTCTAAACTAAGACTATCTCTCCGGATTTTTGTAAAAAATGGTGATTGAACAAAATGACAAGATATTGCGTCGCTGATACAATCTTGACAAAAAATGGGCAATGTTAACCCATGTGTAAAAGGGGAATCATTCGCAAGAAAAAAAATGATATTCTGCATCTATGCAAATATCATGCATACACATTTGGTTAGGTCACCTGGGGAGTGATCAGTTGATTGAACAAGTTACAGTCCTCTACCCCTGAGTTGCGATGGTATGGATGGAAAATGATACAAGTCCTGTACCATTGAATAGCAATGGGATGGATTGAAGAAGAAAAAAATCCTACATTTTGGATTTGCAGTGGGATGGATTCAGATTTTATACCCCTAAGTCACAATGAGATGAACCCTGAAGTTACAGTGAGGCAAATCTGTTAAGTAAGATATAATCGTTTTCTCGGGTTTTCTATCAAAAATACCAGCCGAACAAGATGGTAGTATAATACGTCAGTGATAAAGCCCTAATAAACAATGAGCGATGACACCTTAAACATTTAAAAATGGATCATTCTCATGAAATTCTGCATTCATGCAAAACACATTTAGTTAGGGCATTTGATTCATTCCAATCATTGTATCCTAATTATTCTCATGACATTCTGCAAATGTCATCCATAATACTATTTAGTTAGGAGCATTGAACTCATTCTGATCATTGCATCCTAATCATTGTAAAAAGACCATTCTCATGACATTCTGCATTCATGTAAATGTCGTCCATAATACATTTAGTTAGGAGCATTAGATTCATTCTGATCATTGCATCCTAATCATTTGGCATAAACATAAGCATGAGCCTACAAGATATGTCCCCTAGAGGACAATGTAGCAATATCGGTGAATTCACCAATCCTATCTCCCTGACCAGTAGTGGAATAGGTCGAAGATTGTAAATCTTGTCACCCTAAGCAGTAGTGGAACAAGATCAAACGTCCAATCTTGTCTCCTTAAGCAGTAGTTGAACAGATTTAAGCCACCAGTCCTATCTCTCTAAAGCGACAGTGGAGTAGACTGAAGATTATAGATCTTGTCTCCCTAAGTAGTAGTGCAGCAGATCGAAAACGACGAATCTTATCTCCATGAAGTAGCGGAGTATATTTAAGCCACCAACCTCGTCTCCTTGAAGATACAGCAGAGTAGATTGAAGTTACCAGTTTTTATTTCCTTAAAGTTTTAGTAGAGAAGCTCGAAGCTACAAATCTCTTCTCCTTGAATTCTTATCCTTTTGAGGTTCCAACGGAGTAGGTCAAAGCTACAAATCCCTTCTCCCTGAAATCCTCATATCCTTGAAGTTTTAGTAGAGAAGATCGAAGCTACAAATCTCTTCTCTATGAATTCTTATCCCTTTGAGGTTCCAACGGAGTAGGTCGAAGCTATAAATCCCTTCTCCCTAAAATCCTTATTTTCTTGAAGTTTTAGTAGAGAAGATCGAAGCTACAAATCTCTTCTCCCTGAATTTTTATCCCTTTGAGGTTCCAATGGAGTAGGTCGAAGCTACAAATCCCTTCTCCCTGAAATCCTCATTTCCTTGAAGTTTCAGTAGAGAAGATCGAAGCTACAAATATCTTCTCTCTGAATTCTTATATTCTTGAAGTTCCAATAGAGAAGATCGATGCTACAAATCTCTTCTCCCTAAATTTTTGTCTCGTTGAAACTTCAGTGGAGTAGGTTGAAGCTACAAATCTCTTCTTCCTGAAATTACATTGGAACGAATAAAGCCACAGATCTTATCTCTCTGAAATTGCAGTAGAACATATCAAAACCAACTTTATCTCCCTGAAGTTGCAGTGGGGCAGGTTGAATTACAGTGGAACAGACTGAAGATAGCGAATCTTATTTCCCTGAAGTTGCAGTGGAATAGATTAAAGCTATAAATCACAAATCTTATCTCTCTGAAGTTGCAGTAGAGCAAATCAAGATAAACCTTATCTCCCTGAAGTTACAGTCGAAGAATGAAGCTACAAGTCTTATCTCTTTGAAGTTGCAGCAGAGCAGAATGAAGACAGCAAATCTTATCTTCCTGAAGTTGCAGTGAAGCAGATTGAAGTCACCAACATTATCTTCCTGAAGTTGCAGAGAAGCGGGTTGAAATTACCAATTCTTATCCCTTAGAAGTTCCAGTAGAGTAGATCGAAGCTACAAATCTCTGCTCCTTGAAATTATATTCGAGCGGATCACAACATTAATTCTTATACTGCTGAAGTTGCAGTGGGTTAAAGCAAGGTAGAAGAAAAAAAGCACTGAGACTCAACAAGACTGGGCAAAATTGGTCCTTCTTAAAGTCTTTTCTCCATTCTTGTTACACAACAATGAGCAAAGAGGGGCGGTTGTAACAGACCCATTTTGCCCGTCCCACTACTAATTAGATACTAAAAAAAAAAAAAAAACAAAAGTCCAATTTACTGTCCATTAAAAATATCAGGGCTTGATTAGCCCAAATCAAAACCCAAAACCCAATAACAGGCCCAATTGATAAATGGCCCAAAAAAATCTACCCTAATTCCCCTGGCCCAACAGGCCCAAAAGCTAAATCGACTAAGAAACCCTAGGGTTTTTTAGTCCTAAAGCGTCGTACCCCCTCCCATGTGCTGTCTTCAGCGTGCACGTAGCCCGAGGACCGCCATCACCAAAATGGCAACTCCAGCCTTGTTGACCTCCTCTTTGACACTTACAAAGCAGCAAAACAGCAACAACAGGGGGCAAACAACAGTAGAGATAAAATAGCAAGCAAAGATAATAATAATTTGTATTTCTTTCGGCTATAAAAGCCTTCATGCCGAACGATGTAATTTTTTACAGAAAAAACACAGAGACAGAATCAAATACAAGAAAAAATTCGAAACAGAAAGGTGCCTTTTCATTTTTTTTCTTCTTCCTTTTCTTCGAAATAAATAAAAATAAATAGAAATATCAGTTATTCTACCTTACCTTCCGTCGAACATCGGCGATTGAATACCCAAGAACCCCCTAGGGGTTCTGATGTGGATTCAAAAAGGAAAGAGGGGAACAAGGGTAAACATTTGTTGCCTTCGCATATCATACTTTTAAAATCAAAATCAGATTTAAAGTTTTTAAAAAAAAGGAGGATAGGACTAAAAAGGCCGAAAAAAAGTGACCTTTCGTGTCTCCGGCGGCTCTATGAGGCGGGGCTACGGTGGAGCCACGACGGAGGCTCGCCGGAACCCTAGGCCTAAGTATGGCTGAAGTCGGACCAGCGAATGAAAGAGGGAAAGTTGTCTGCTGTTTTTTGAAGAAAGAAATGAAAAAGTGACCCTTTTTTGGAAATTTTTGGCTTCTATAAGGACAATAGAACGACACCGTTTTGAATGGAGTAATTTAGTCCCAAAACGACGTCGTTTTGAGATGGGTCGGACCGACCCGACCCGAATCGCCTAGGATCCGTGTTTTTTGGACTGAGGGTCTATTTGCGCCCTTAGTCCTTCCGCTTTTGAGGCTATCTTCGATTCGATCTTTATTTCAATTTTTTCTTTTTCTTCAATTTTTTCCGCAGGTTTTATTTTGATTTCAATTTAGCCCTTACTAATGCTGTGCGTTTCGAAGGACAGGGATAATTTCCCATTTAATCCTATCAGCTTTACGCGCTTTTTAGTTTGGTCCTAAATTTCGTTTTAAATTTCCCTTTTAATTTTATTTTATTTTTAATTTAATCCCTTACCTGGTTAACTGAAACGCAGCGCATAAGACCAGAGATATTTCCCCATGAGGTCCTCGGTAGTTTCAGATCATTGCAATTTGGTCCTTGTCCATTTTTTTAATTTATTTTTGACTTGTGCCTTTTAATTTTATTTTAATAATGATTAAGTCCCTTTTATTTTATTTCTTTTTTATTTATTCATTCATTTATTTATTTATTTGTTCTATTATTTATTTTTCTTTTACTTTATTCATGTTGTTCATTTACTTACTTTGCCACTCATATTGCTTATTTATTTGTTTATTTATTTTTCATTCTCATATATTGTGATTTATTATGTTTTTCATTTCCTTTACTTATTTTAATTATGCTTCTATTATTTTATCGCTTCGTTTTTCATTATTACTTTATTATTGTAACACCCCTTACCCGTATTCAACGCTGGAATAGGGTACGAGGCATTACCGGAATTACAAATTTATTTATCAGACATTTTATTTTAATTCAATATTTATATTTGAAACCAATCAAAATCAAACATATGGCCCCTTAAAGATATTCATTTTTCTCGTCATGTCTTACTTGAATTTATTACTCGTTTCATCATACTTAATTACCTTGTATTAACATATTAAAGATAATCACATATTTTCATGTCATGATAAATATCATTCACTTGCCGTTTCTTCATAAACATAAAACAGTTAATTTATCATATCAATATTTCACGTACCATCAACTCATATTTTCTTATATCATATAATTAAGTTACACGAACTTACCTGGCTAAATCAAATCTGTAGAAATATCAAGATTCAGGGTCATTTTGGTAATTTTCTATTTTCATCGATTTTTCAATTGATCTTAATCTAAATTACTAATTTCATTCAATTTTGCAATTTTAAATAATAAAATAATCTATTTCATGCAAATTGGACATTTCTACATTTTACAAAATTAATCATAAAGTTTTACTTTTATTCAATTTAGTCCTTGAGTCTAAAACATTTCAAATTAGCCATACTACCTAAATATTCATACATATTTTCCTCCTCCTCCTCTCCATTCCACATCCTTAATGTATATAACATGCTATAAGTAACATTGTCAATAATTTCATTAATTACTCATAAGTATATTCAAAACTGTCTATTTGAGTTATAGTCACTAAATTATTTATTTCCGGAGCTACAGAACTCCAAATGAAGCACCGTTAATTTTTACTGAAACTATACTCACATATATTCATACCATAAAATTTCCAGAATTTTTAGCCTAGCCAATTAGTACAGTTTATTCATCAAAGTCACCCCTGTTCTGCTGTCTGGCAGTTCTGACCCTTCTTCACTAAAAATTAATTATCTCCTCATACACAATTCATATGATATTCTCGTTTATTTCTATTGAAAATAGACTCATTCATAATTCTATACATATAAACTTAAGCCCCTAATTATTTTTCTCCAATTTTTTATGATTTTCCAAAGTCAGAATAGGGGATCCCAAAATCCCTTTAAATCAGTCTTACAAAAATATAAATATCTCAAATTACAGAATTCCTTTGCTTTCCCTGTTTCTTTCATATGAAAGTAGACTCAATAAGCTTTAATTTCATATATCATTCAACTTCTATTTCAACTTCTACGATTTTTGGTGATTTTTCAAAGTTACTCTACTGCTGCTGTCCAAAACAGTTTTGTTATAGCTTATTTTACAATTAAATCCTTTACCCAATTCTAACTTCAAATTCTTTCAATTAAACCACTAATTCATCTTTTTGTTCATCATATGCTATATTCAACAGCTTTAAAACTTCAAAAACTTCAACTTAAATTCATCAAAACTTTGTTCTAAAACTTATAAAGCATCAAAATTAAAAGAGAAGGACTAAATTAACTTACCAATTAAATTTCCAAGCTTCAAACCATCAATTTCTCCTTTTCTTTCTTTCCCTTTTTCTTCCCTTGCTTTCGTCTTGTTCTCTGTTTCTTTTCTGGTATTCTCCCCTTTCTTTTCTTTTGTTTTTGTTTGTATATATATATAATATTATAATAATATAATAATATAATAATATAATATAATATAATATTAATATATAATATAATAACATACTTTAAAAAATCTCAGATTTTTCATACTTAACTCACCTCAACTTTACAAAATGGTATAATTACCATTTTGGTCCTTCATAATTTCTTTTAATCTATAATTCAACTTTTACACCTTTTTCAATTTAGTCCTTTTCATTTAATTACATATCCAAACGTTAAAATTTCTCAACTAAACTTTAATAATAACTTAATGACACTCCATAAATATTTTTAGAAATATTTATGGCTCACTTTATGAATTCGAGCTCTCAATACCTTGTTTTTGGCCCAATTTTTCTAATTAATTCTTTTAGTTCACAAAATTCACTAATTTTAAAATATTTCCAAAATCACACTTAACTTATAATTATCGATTAACAAAGTTTTCTAACTTTTTCGTCAGATTTAGAAATCTCAAATCACTGTTCCGACACTATTGAAATTGGGCTGTTACAATTATCATATATTCGTTTATTTTTACCCTTATTATTATTTTTTAATTTATTTCAATTTGTTTTATTTTAAATTATTACACTTATTATTGCCATTCTATTATTTATCTATTTACGTATTTATATTCTGTCGCACATACGTGCAAATTTTGACTATTCATTATTGATATTTATATTTATTGTTGTCATCATCGTTATTTTGTTACTTATATTAGCACTGAAATTTATTTTATATCTTACCATAAGATCATATTTCATTTCATCTGATCCATTAAAATTTTTGTTTTAAAACAAGCGAATACTCTGCGTTCTAAAGTTCGAAAGAAATCGTACTCTAACTTACTGGGTTTCGATTTTTCTCATCGAATCTAAAGAACCTATTATTTTCTTTTTAAAATCAAAGCCTAAAAGTTAAATAAAAACTTATTCTCGAGAATTCAAAATTGTCATGTCCTAACTCACTGAATGTGACGTTTTGTTATCTCGGGATAAAGATTTCTAAAAAAATAAAGGCAATATTCTGTATTTGGAATTTCAAGAAAACGTGCCCTAACTTACTAGGTTCCGTTTTTTTATTTGACCCAAATAACCGAATATCCTCTTCAAGCTTAAACACGAGTTTTAAAAGTCGAAAGACAAGCTCAGTTTTGGGAACTCGAAATGTCGTACCCTAACTTACTGGGCGTGACATTTTACTTCTTCGAAATAAGGGGGTATTGGCATCCATTTTAATTTATTCAAGTTTTCTTTTAAATAAAGAAGATCGTATTTTAAAATCTTTTCAAATTTTCGATACAAAGACATCAAATAATCAATTAGGTACCAATTTTGGGCGTCACGAGGGTGCTAATCCTTCCTCGTGCGTAATCGACTCCCGAACCCATTTTTCTAAATTTTGTAGACCAAAACTGTTGTTTTAATAAATCAAATCTATTATTAAAATGACTGAGTTACGAGGTGACCCGATCACACTTCATCAAAAAAGATTGGTGGCGACTCCCGTTTTTCGCTTTTATTTTCAAAATATAAAGTCAACCCGTTTTACAAAAAATGGTTTCGACACTAACATTAGAATGCGAAAATGAACCAAAATGTTCAACTTACTCACTGACCCTTAGTTCAAATCTCAAAACTTCTAACCCCAAAATCCAGGATATTATACCCTCCTCCGTGTCTCCTCCTTATCAATATCACATATCAACAGACGAATTATATTTATTTTATGTTAAATATATTCAACAAATTTATTGTAAAAATTGTAATTAATTAATAATACGCTAATGAAATAATTTTATATTTATAAAATTTTAAGAATGATAGCGAAGTACTTTAAAGATAGCTACAATTTATATGACAATAAAATATCTGACAAATTAAAAAAAAAAACATTATTTCTCTAATTGACTAAAATAAAAATTAATTTAAAATAAATACTTATCATACTCGTGATTAGAGGTGATTAAGGTTGGGCTACCCGGCCCGGCCCGACGGCCCGCCTAAAAAATGGGAGGGTTTGGGTAAAAATATAGGCTCGAAATATGAGTTTGGGCAAAAAAACGAGACCTGTTTAGAAAACAGGCCGGGCCTCTGGTAAAACTTTTTTGGCCCGGACCCAGCCCAATTTATATATTAAATATATATTTTATTTTTAATCGAACATACTTTTTAAATTTACATATTTTTTATTTGTTTATTTGTTTTAATATTTATTTTAAAATTTTTTATTTAATGAAAAAAGCTTAAAAAAATTAATATAGGCCGGGCCGGACTCGGGTTTATCAATTTTCTTTCGGGCTGGATTTAGACAAATTTTTAGGCCTATCTTTCGGGCCGGGCCGAGTTCGAGCCTAGAAAACGGGCTTAAAATTTTGTCTAGACCCGGCCCGACCCGACCCATGATCACCTCTACTCGTGATCTTCTTGAATCAACATGAACTTTGTCTAAATCAAATTCAGAGTAAGCTCAAATCGATATTGAATCACAATAGTAAATTTCAAGCTAAATCATGAACCTCGTCAAATTTATTATTAGTAATGTTAGTATATACTATTATTGATTGTTTATTATAACGGTTATAACTATTCATTGATTATTTATACCATTAAACTTAAAAAAAAAAAATTAGTTGTAATTAATCAATCAAATATTAATTTAATTGAAAGATGATTAAAAAATTATTTTACGAAATAAATTATATTATTATGAGTGTGTTTTTATTTTTATATGAAATTAATACCAAAAAGTCACAGATAATAATATTTGAATATTGTAATTTTTAGATATGGAACCCCTAAACAATTAATTAGAAACTAGTCCAGTAAACGCAACACCAGTCACATTCACAATCAGCAAACTATTGACTTAGAAAGATTATTATGTTGTTTATAATTTCAATTAGGGAGATGATTAGTGTTAGCTATCAGAGTAGTTGACTCTACGAATAGAGATATAGAAGTATTCATTGCAAGAAAGATACATAGGATTGGACCCAAGTTGGATTAATTTCGAATCTGTTTGTGAATTAATCCATTTGTGACGTTCATGGTATGATTTACCTAAATCCTAGGTTAGTCACTGATTATATGTATATAACTCATGTGCTTTGATATAAGTGGAAGTTTATGCTCTAAAGATTATCAAGCCTATAGCCAGTATGTTAGTACATGACTTGTGGACATGATTTTACTAGAAATAATAGAATTAATCATATAATGAACCACAAAATATACGTCGTCTAGATTAAAAATCTTACTTTTTTTTTTAATTTTGAAAAATAAAACAAATTTTATTTTAATATACAAATTTCAATTAGGAACAAATATGGTCAGCTGGTAACTAAACTCGTACACAGGTCACAGAGTCCAGCTCGAATTAGCTTTGAATGATAATTTAAAATTAAAATTAAAATATTTAATATTTAAAAAATAAAGAGATAAATAGGCATGTGGACCTACCCACAAAGGGCACATATAAATATCAACGTACGGCCTTTATTGACCAAACAAAGCAGAGAGAACCCAGAGAAAAACAACGCACCACACCTTACCAAACATAACATTAGTCGAAGTTTTATCATTGAAAAGCCTTGTTCAATTTCAATATCATAAAATAATATTATACCAACAAATTTAAATATTTGTTTTTTTTAAGGAAAAAATGTTTTTTTTCTTTTTAGAACAAGGTGCCGAGTATTAAGAAAAAATATATATCAGAAAAGGGAAAAAAAAAAAAAAAGAAATTTAAGCTTCGTTCTTTATCTTCAATCAAATCAAAACCCTAAATTGCAATTGGTTTTTTTTTTTTTTTTGAATAATCAGCATTTATCTTTCTTTTCGTCATCTATATTTTCTTCTGCTTCACTTTCTTTGTCTCACTGAGACTCCCTCGTTTTTTTTTCTCGTAATTTTCCTTTTTAATAATTTTCCCGGAAAAAAGAAACGCATTGGATTGGGACGGTTATTATTATATTATTTTTATAAAGCTTACGTTTTTTTGAGGCAATAGCGAGGAATTGTTGCGGGGGGTGTTAGGGTTTGGATTCTGTTTTTTGTTTCATCTGCTCTTCATTTGTATAGAATTTCCCCCAAATTTTGTTGTTGCCTCTTTAGTTTGAAGCCCTAGCAGTCGGATACTTATAATTAAGATTTAATTCAGGGTTTTAATTTTACTCCAAATTTATGTCTGTTTACCTTCGTTCTCCTTAATTAAACTGGTTTTAAGTGGGCGTTAACTATTGTTTTGGAAAGTTATTTTTGCCTAAGTTATTGATTTGAAAAGAGGGTTAGATCCTTTCTTTTACTATTATTATTATTATTGGAACATATGAGTTTCATTTGGAACTGGAAAATCAGTAATCTGCAAATCCATCTTTAATCAAAGATGGAGGCGTAGGAGAGAGTAAATTGAAATGTAATCTCCTCATTGTGATTGCCTTTGTTTTCGTTGCTATGGTTTCACACTTGTGTTAAAATTCTGTTTCCTTTGATCCAAACATTTCCTTCTTTGCCACTTTAAATCCAGCAACCTTAATTTTGGTGGTTTGAGTGATTAGGGTTGGGTTAAGAGGAAGAAAATTAATTTGGTGGGTTAGGATTTGAAGAAGGTTACATAACCTTTTTATTTTTTATTTTTCTGATGATCATGTTTGGTATCCCTTATGGAAAGAAGTGAACCTGCATTAGTTCCAGAATGGCTGAGAAGTACTGGCACTGTTACTGGGGGTGGCAATTCATCCCACCACTTTACTTCCTCTTCTTCTAACTCAGGTACCGTTTGACAAGCCAACTTTTAGATACCCATTTATTTTTCATTGCATTTGTACTTGATTATAATGTTCTTTGGACATACATCTGTCTGTTAGACGCATTTTATGCCCTTTTATTATTTTATTATTATCATTGTGCTTCTCATTGCATTTATTCTAGTTTTATAGCCTTTGATTGTTGAGAATGTGTATATATATAATAATTGTGTTCTTCTTGTTATAATAGATGTTTCTTCTTTGCTGCATCATGGGAGACATAGAAATTCTAGGAATATAAGTGATTTTCATTCCCCTCGTTCAGCATTTTTGGATCGGACTTGTTCATTGAATTCAGGGAGGAGTTCTAGAAATGTTTCTGCAAAACATGCTTACAGTAGCTTTAGTAGGAGTCACCGTGATAAGGATCGAGAAAGGGATAAAGAGAGGACAAGCTTCGGGGACCATTGGGACCGTTATTGTTCGGACCCTTTAGAAAGTATCTTAACCAGTAGGGTTGAGAAATTAGGAGGTATCTCGACCAGTAGGGTGGAGATAGATACATTGCGTCGTTCTCATTCTATGCTCTACAGGAAACAGGTTGAGCCTTTGCCACGAAGGATAGTAGTGGACTCTAGAGATAATGGTAACAGTAACCATAACATTAGCAATGGTCTGCATTCTGGGGGTACTATCGGGAGTAGCATCCCCAAGGCTGTGTTTGAGAAAGATTTTCCTTCACTTGGAACTGAAGAGAGGCAAGGGGTTCCTGAGATGGTTAGAGTTTCCTCTCCTGGTTTGAGCTCAGCTTCTCAGAGTTTGCCTGTTGGTAATTCAGCTTTGATTGATGGAGAAGGATGGACCTCAGCTTTGGCAGAAGTGCCCAGTGTGGTTGGAAGTAGTAGCACAGGTACCTTGTCTGCCTCACAACCTGCTTCCACCTCAGGTTCTGGGGCTTCAAGCATCTCATCTAGTCTTAATATGGCTGAAGCACTAGCACAGGCTCCTTCACGAACCCGTACTCCTCCCATGGTAACTGGCTTAGAAACTAAGTTCTCATTACATGTATAACTTATACCTGTGATCTAACCATACATTTCTATTTTATTTAGTTAGCTGTCAACACTCAAAGGCGCGAGGAACTGGCTATTAAGCAATCAAGGCAACTAATACCAGTGACGCCTTCAATGCCTAAGGGTTCTGTAAGCCAACTGCCTCAGTTTCAGAAAATATTGTCTCTTGAATCTTAGCTGCTTTAAGATTGTTGTTTTCTACCTTCTCCATCAGTCTTCTTGTAAATCATCGGTTGAAAGCCCTATATTTATTTATATCTAATTTTATAAGCAAGCCTTATTTCTTTTTCTTTTTCCACCCTGGTTTTCTTTATACTGGATTTTGGTTTGAAGTTCATGAGGACTTTCTCTTTGTCTCACGACTTCTCTGATATAGTCTTGTGATTGAATCATAATTTATAACTGTTCTTGTACATATTCAAGGGACTTTGAAATGCCAATATTTTCTGAGGTTAGCTTGTCTGCTGCCTGTTCATAAACTGTTTATGAAGTTGTTCTGTTTCCTATCTGTTACCTGTCTACTGCTTCTGCACGGATAAAAGATCCATTTGTTTAGTACTTGGAATCTAAAGGTAATGATTAATCTAATTCTCTTGTCCCAGGTTCTAAATTCAGCAGATAAATCAAAAGCCAAACCTGCAGCCAGAATAAGTGAGACAAATGTAGCTGTCAAGAGTGGACCGCAGCCACAACCTTTGACTCATCAAGGTAATCAGTCTCCTCATGGTGGACATGTCAAGTCCGATATACCAAAGACATCTGGGAAGCTTTTGGTTCTCAAACCAGGATGGGAGAATGGGGTCTCGTCTCCCACTCAAAAAGATATTGCTAGTTCAACAACAATCACAAACAACAGGGTTACTACTAGCCAACATGCTGTTGCTCCTATTAAATCTGCTCCTGCAAGAAACTCAAACAGCCCAAAGCTTTCTTCTGGGGAACTCAAGGCAGCTTCCATTAATCCAATAGCTGGGTTCACTGTGGAAAAGAGACCTTCTTTGGCTCAAACCCAGAGCCGAAATGATTTTTTTAATCTCCTGAAGAAGAAGACCTCAACAAACACTTCTGCTGGTCTTTCAGATCCGGATCCTCATATTTCAACTTCCACTACAGAGAAATCTGAAGTTACAAAGGAAGTAGACGGGGCTTCTGCAACTGCTCATGCTGATGAGAATGGTACTGCAGCTGCTAGCAATGGTGACACCTGTTCTGATGATGGGGGAAAGAACATGAGTGCTACTGCTATGGTTTATCCTGATGAGGAAGAGGCTGCATTCCTTCGTTCTCTGGGTTGGGAAGAAAATACTGCTGAGGATGAAGGGCTTACGGAAGAGGAGATTAATGCTTTTTATCAGGAGGTAAGTGGTACTTTCCCTTTTGGCTTTTTGCTATATTTCCCTCCCCCTTTAATGATATATAACAGATTTATTCAATAAATTCTCATTGAAGTGGTTGTATGACTTGTTTCCTAGTATTAACGTTTCTAATGAACCCAGAAGTATACCGAAAATTATGTTTTTTTTTCTTTATAGGCATGAAGTTATATGAACGTTTAGTACATTTTCTAATGCTTTTATTTGCAATCCTGTCCCATGGCTGCTTAGCTTAGTTTCTTTTCATGGTTTGTATGCTGTTTGCTTAGCTTGCCTATTGATTTGGTTTTGCAGTACATGAAACTGAGGCCATCTCTGAAAGTTTGCCGTGGCATGCAACCAAAGTTATCTCAATCTTTTGCAAATAATTTGGATGGAGCTTCTGAATTGAGTTCATCCGACTCAGGGTCTGAAACTTGACTTTTCACTGTTCTTACATAGTCAAATCCAAAGGAGTTCCAATTTTTTATTATTATTGCAGATGATTAGTTCTTCTTCTTCTTCTTCTTCTTATTTTTTTCCCTTTCTTTGCCTCACTTTATCTCGTTTTTGATGTCTTCTGTTAGAAACAAAGCTGATGAGTTAGGTATTTTAGTGGGTAGGTTTTGGTTTGACAGTTCATTTTGCAAATGTTGCAATAAGTCCTTTCTTATGTTTCACGGGTTCGTCATCTTTCTTGAAGTACCCATATCCGGATATTATGCTCGATATACTTCCGAACCTTGTACAAGGATATGACTCTTCAAGGACACTTCACATACATGACAAGAAAAAAAAAAAAACTTAGAAATCCGTGCAGACATATCCAAGACTCACACTCAAACCAGGTTTGAGTAACATAGGTCCTAGGTTCGTATAAGAGAGAATTGGTTTGTTTTCCATGGTGGGTCTAGGATAAGAATTGATTTGGAAAAGATGCTGTGAAAGTTGTTGCATCTTTTGGGAGATATTTCCTCCTTTTTCTTCCTTTTACTTTGAAGAGAGTTCATAGAAATATAGCTTATTTGTGTTTTTGGTTAATTTTGTGGAAAAATATGTGGAAATAAAAGAAGTTCATTTTAGTTTATTTGTTATATTACTATTATCATTATTATTGTTCCATGCTTATCTTTTCAATTCATTCAATATTGATTTATTTAGCGTTATTTGAGTGATTCAACAGATATGATATTTGTAATTTGTCAAGTATCCGAATTTGATCAAATTACATGATATTACAATGCGATTTTGTAGGATATTTGAATTTATTAAATATTTGAAATTTTAGTAAATGTTTATAGTTTTTTTTTTTGTAATTTTATATTTTTAATATTTTTTTGTAATTTTTTGTCATTTTTAAAGATTTTATAGAGTTTTTCAGATGATGACAGCATAGTGATGTAATTGTATGATAAGTGACATGATTGGTTGGATATTCTAATTAGTTTTTTAATGTCCAAAAATTAAATCAGGGATTAAATCGGGAGTGTGATAATATTAGGGAATGAAGTGGGCTTTTTAAGGATCAAAATGGAAAAGATGGTATATTTTACGGGTTAAAGTTTGTATTAAGCAAAAAAACGTAAGACACATTTTAAAACCTCCTAACAATTTAACATTTATTTTTAAATTGTATGAAAGAGTATAAATAGTTTGTATATTTATATTGCATATACAGTGCAATAATTCATTTCATATTTTACATGAATTATTATGGTAATTAAATAAAATTATTTGATTAAATCGTAAATTTTACATTTTCTATTATAATAATTTAATAAAAATTATTTAATCAATTCGTAAGCATTTAAGGATTTCTATATTTTAAAATGTTATAATTTTCTAGAAATTTTTATAAAGTTAATAGTATTAGGTATTTTTAAATCATGCTTAGATTTTAAATTGGTTCATAAACTTTAAGATATCATAATTGAGTTATCAAAGTATGCTCTTGTATCAATTAGGTCTTTATATTAGTTTAACATCAATTTGGATGTTAAATATCAGCTCGATTTTGATGTATGAATCAATTTTTAAATATGTTTATATTATTGCATGAATAATTTGGATTTAACATATTGAAAATATCATTTAAATTTAGGAGGTAACTAGATGAAAGAATAGGCCATGTTGATCAAACTAGGTTGAAGGAGATCCACTGACATGAAAAGTCTTAAGAATGTGACAGGCGAAACTAGAAATTTTTTAAAAGATCGAATTTGAATTGTAACTTTCGAGAGAGCTAAAATGTAATTTTATTGTTATATTAACTTAAAATTTTACAATTTTGGTTTTTCATTTTTGAAAGGGTCAAAATTAAATTATAAAATTGAAGGGGCAAAATGTAATTTTATCATTAGATTAATTTAAAATTTTATAATTTCTAATGAACTAAAAGAACAATTTTCCATTTTAGGATGGCCAAGCTCACTATCTACCCTCTCTAGCATCCACATATGCCTACATAGAGTGGCACCGTCTTATTGATCGAAAAGTCCCGACATGAAGCATTGAGTCTCGTAACAGATTGAGCAATCTCAACAAACCCTTGAACCTTACAAAACAAAGGGAAAAAATTGTTAACAAGCAATGGAGATGAGAGAGGCATTAGGAACACTGACAACAAATAGAGGGAGGGGAAAAGGAGGAGGTTGAAATAACGGTTTGCCCTTTGTCCCAAGTAAGCCTTCTAACTGTTGTTGCAACAAGTATTGGGACATGAAAATAGAACAGAAAAGTTTTGTAAGGATAATAAGGAAATAACTATCAACACATAATATTTGTTAATGCAGCTCGAATTTATCAATTCTACCTCTACATAACTTTGCTCATAAAATGAATTTATTTAACAATTCATCCTAAACAATTAATTAAGCCCATTTTACCTCTCACAATGAATAATTGTAGCTACAAAATTCAAATTGTTACAAGAACTTTTCCAAATAACCTAACGTATAATTAATAAAATTTTCCAAGAATAACCTAAAAAGAACACGTAAAAACAATGATCGGCTCTCGAAATAATAAGTAAAACACTCACCCCAAGCTGCCCCTTGTGCGAAATCAGTAGCATATTTATAGGCTTTGAAAAGCCTTATTATGTCTTCGAAAATTCAATAGCAAGCCTTCAAAATTTAATACATAATTATCTTAAAATATAGTATAATTTTTATTTTCGAAAAGGGCTTCCTCTCTAAGTAAATCTGATCAGCTTCAGTTTCAAACCCAAAGGATAGAACCTATGCATTTTTTAATTCTCTTTATCCCTACAATATTGCAGCCACAAGGATAAGGTTAAAAACCCATCATATCTAGTTCCCCTTATACACTAACTAACCTGCATTTGCCGCCTAGATACATTTTAGAGATCAAATATAAATTTTATACTAGTAAAAAATGGCAACAATTCAAAATGAATTTGAATGTCGCAAATTGTTATTCTAATTAATGTTTGACCAACTATATGGGACAGACAATCAAAGTTCATAAAAGAGGTAACGGAAAGAGAAGTTAGAAGATGGGATAAAAGGGGGAAAGGAAGAGTTTGGGGGGGGGGGGGAGAGGGAGGGTTCGGTGAAGGAGGTGACGACCTGTTACTAGTTTGGCCACAAAAAACAGCCCCAAGAGAGGAGGGTTAAACTAAGAAAGCACTTAGAGATGATTGAGGTTTTTAGAGTTCTAAGAAAATGGTGATTATTTGAGATGGAGGTGTAAAGTGTTTTAGGATTTATGTCTGTAAGGGAAGGGAATCTAAAAACCATTACATGTCTCGGTTTTTATTATTTTAGTTTTTAAATGGTTAATGGTATTAATTTTTCTCAAACTATTCGCTATAATTTAAATTGGTTTTTAAATCCTAAATGTTCCAATTAAGTTTTCAAAGTATTGATTTTAATCATGTTTTTCCTTTGGCCATTATTTTAAGTTTCTCATTAAATGTCAGTTAGTGCGTGTAAAGGGCCATTATTTTAAGTTTCCCATTAAATGTCAGTTAGTGCGTGTAAAGGGGCGTGTGAGACTCATGTACAGAGTATTTAGTTGTTGAAAACTACAAATCACCTATGAAGATGATGGTACACCTCCTTGTGTGCCGACAATGTACCTAAAATATCATTTTAAAAAAATGACTCAAGAAGTACCTAAACGGTTTATGTTTATAATAACAAAATACAAACTCACTAAATAGAGAAAAAAAAAACTCTAATACCATGTAAATGATAATAGAGGAAAGAATATATACGAAAATAGACTAAGAAAAAAATTTATTTGTTTCATCTCTAGAGTTAGCTTATTTATATACAAGTTTACATAGTTTAACTAAGGAAATTCCATCAAAATTAAAATAAAATCCAATTTGAACTTAAACAATAAACCCATTGGCTAAAGTAAATTTATCTGTGCTCGAGACTAGGGTTCGATTTATAAGTTCACCAATGTGTAAGTGTAGTGTGTGAATTTAAACTTAGTATAAAAAAAAAAAAAATCCAACCCTAGAATTAAGCCAAAGAATCTATAACAAGGAAAAAGGAATGAATTAAAAATGGAAAAAAAAAGAGTTTGAAAAACAGATAGGTTTTGCTACAGATGGTGATTCGTATCACTTATTGACATTTAACAGTAAAATTAATGAAACAATGGGTACAAATTGATAGTTTAAAGACTAAATTAAAAAATTATAATTTAAACACCATATTTAAATTTAATTTATAATTTAACCACGTCTAATGCAATAATTTCTCTTTGCCAATGACCTTTTTAAGAGAAAACTATATAAAAATGTGAAATCACTCGTATCAAAAATAGAAAATTAATATAAATACAAATGAATAGTTATATTAAAATTAAACATAGGAACAAATATTACAAATCTATATAAAGCATTTTAACAAGGTAAATTTTGTGTTTTTTCCTATTAATTCTTTTTCCATTGAAAATAGGAAAAAGAATCCTCAAACAACTTACAAGTGAATAAAATAAATATAACTATATACACTACATGAATAACGAAATCACCTCTATCTACATGCAACACTAGTCAAGGCCAGGAATTAAAGATTTGCTCATCCTCCATCTTAGAATTTCTTCAAAAAACCTATCCAATGAAAACACAGAAGAAATTCATATGCTAAGAGAGAAAAGTTCAACATCGAACAATGGAGAGCAACTATGTGACCCAGACTACTCATTTTTCTTAAAGTATCTATGTCCGACACCTGCATCAAGCACATGTCTCGAATATGAGTATGGATAAATGATTTCTTTTAATATATGAAAAGACTTAGAAAATTTGGGTATAATCGTGTCAGAAACATACTTCTATCTCACACTTCTGAATCTGGATAGCATACGATACATGATTGATGTCTTCTATAGAAATCCTCAAGTATGTGATCCAAACTCTTCATTTTTTTTTAAAAGTATCCATGTATGACAGTTACGCTAAACACATTTGCGGGTATGAAAACATGGTTCTCCAAAAATATGAAAACAAATTAGAAAAAAGACTGGGTATAATCATGTCAGAAACATACTTTTCTCTGACACCTCCAAATCCAGATTACATGATTGATATCTTCATGAAATTGAATGACATCAGCAATGGTAATGCAAAACACCAAGGTTTTGTTTAAAGCTATAATTTGGGGAAATAAGCATTGGCGTTAGATGCATATAGCTGATAATGCCATTACTTGGACACTTAACTAGATGATTAGATAACCAACATGTCACTTACAGGTAACTGGTCATCGCTTTGTAGCATCAATAAACATGGCTCGAGTCCAATGCTCGACATCCTCAGTTTCTGATGGTGGAGGGGGAAATGTTGGACGCTCCACAAGATCCCATTCATCAATTGAGTTTCCATTCTTCCTAGTATCAGACATGTCAGTAGCAAAAAGAAAACTGGCAGCCGAACTACGAAGGTTGCTATCAGAGAAGTTTTTCTGCATGATCATTGCAAAACAAAATCAAAATAATGTATCCAAATTATGAAGCATCTAACTTAAAAAGTCCAAACCAATCTCATCGACAAGGCTGCTAGAATTTCTCAGCGAAGATAACAATAGAAAAGCTATAGCTTCAATGTTCATTTTTTCTAGAAATATACAAACTTGGCACTAGTTTGACGCATATAACAAGGATATGAAGATATGACCCTCCAGGGATACTTCATATAAGTGGAAAAGCTTAGAAATAAAAAAACAGACTCATGTCAGACATCCATATCTGGCATTAATACTTGAATTCGAGTAACATATGTGAAAAGCATATACATTCATTTTCGAAGCTAGTATGAATAATAGGCATAATCCAACCATGCAAATGACTTCCCAATTGAATGGAAACTACTGAGAAGTGGAATATATATCAGTCATACTTTTCCAACACTTAAGAGAAAAGTAGGTAGAATAGAATGTATATATAGGTGCATGTTGGTTAAAAAACCATATAACAAAAACATGTCAAAGATCTTGTGAATCGGAAAATTCAACAAATTAAAACTTCAAAATGGTTGAAGTTAAAACAAAGTCAAAGGCGATATTATACCGTCAAAGGAAGAGTGTGTGCACTCTCCAATAACGTGCTCGATGACATGGCAGAATTCACATTCCATACAGATTTGTTAAGTTGCTGGACTTGCTTGCTTGACCTGAAATTGAAAAGATAAGCACGACAAAGCACCAAACACAAAATAGATACATACATGTGTATAAACTATGAAAAAAAGCACCAAAAAGAATACAACAACTCTTCTAGTCCTCATCATGCCAACAATTTTGAAAGGTTGATTGAGCAGCAATCAAAACAACAGGATTTTAAACATAGATAACAGAGTCAGTTCAATCTCAGCTCGCCTCTATTTTATAAGATACTTTAGACAGGTCAATTTCTAAGTCTTTTCCTTCACACTTGATTGTCAAGAAGACAATTTCTACTCCCACAAGACCAAACAAATAACAATTGGGTTAAAATTAAACTACAAGCTGAAGCTAAGTTTAGCGAATGAAGTTACATGATAACCAGAAGGGGAAAAGATAAATTTATATCCTATCCAAAAGAAGCATTTCTGACCATTTATTCACTTGAAGCAAGTTTGAGCAGAGAAGCATCTTAAAACCAAAGGGATACTATAGGAAACACAATACTTAGGTTTAAGTATGGATGGTGACACCCAAACTCTTCCCAGAAGATAAGTAACTGTTCATTTTAACAATTCAAGATGACTCATTCGTGAATCCAACTCGTGAGATTTCCAGCTTAGCTATAAGCTTCTCAATGTACTTGTAAAGAGAACCCATTTTAGAACTTAAAACTATCATCTGAAAGATAACAACAAATACTCTCTCCATAAGTCTTATTTAAGGTTAGAAAAGCTGTTTTTATACTTCAAAATTTTACAAAAAGTACAAATTAAACATATGATTCAGCTCATATATATCAGAAATATAAGGCAGGAAACCACGCTGTACCTTGAACAAGCCATCTTCACCGAAAAAACAGATTGAACTTCCTTGGTTGAAGATAGCGTGGCCAGTAATTTAGAAAATGCTTCAAAAGTAGATGCCTCAGTAGGAACATCTAAACAGAGTGAGTTGTAGCAGTAAGCGGTAATGCATGCCACACTTTTCTTCAGAAGAGATATCCCTTTCTGCAAGTCCTTATGTGTTTCAGCAGTATGGGGAGAACCAGAAGAACAATTGAAGCTACTACTTCCAGATGAATCCAGAAGGAATCTTTTATCAGATTCCATTGAAGCAACACCAAAATTACTAGAGCTTCTATCTGTCCATGAATTATCCCCACCAGCAGAGCAATAATTTTGGCGAGGTATAAAAAGTGGATATTCATTGCTGCAAACAAACAAACATATTCAGTCCCACCAGAGAAAAACCTTAGTCAACCAAGTCAAATAACATTGCGGGTGAGATACCTTCGAGAAGACGGGCATGCATCCCAATAAGAATCTCGTTGCCATATTCGTGAGCAAGATCCCTGAGGAGAAACTATAACATCATGAGTACAATAATAATGGGGTAAAATTGATCTCATCTATGCTTGATTTGGTTGCTATCATTATAGAAACCAATATACTCCAATGTGAAATGGAAGAGCTTCAAAACAGGGATATATTTTGAAAGTATAGCTGCCAGTACTCATTTTAAACCATCAGAACCAAACAATGGAACACTAGAAAATTTAAGGAAAAAAGTAAGATAAAAAGTTCACTTCTTGATGTTTTTGTGCTGGTATTTTTTCACCACATTTACTTAAAACCATAATTGATTTGAAGGAAGAACAATCATCACAATGCTATGCATCAGAAAAATTCATGGACTTTGAATTCTTTGATAGTCATTCTAGAAACCAGAAAGGTAGTTCAAAAATGAAATGAAAATTACTTTTTTATACAGAAATCAATAAATTTTGAAACCACAAGTCATACTAATAAAATGAAGAAAATACATAAGAAATGCTTAAAAAAATTAAGAAGGCTCAACTATTTTTTACTAACAGTACCTAGGACAATAGAAATTTTCTTTAGTAATAGTCCATTATGATTTACAGTTTTAGAGCACTTAGAGATTACCCACAGGAAACCCAAATAATGCAAAACTATATATGCATATATGTCATGTATATATATTATATAAAAAAAATACAAAAGCAGAAGCTTCAAGAAGTTTATTAGACTTAGCATAAAGGTGAAATTGATTCCTAGTTCATACCGCAAAACCTGAGTTATGAAGTGCAGGAACAGCCAAGTTACGAACAACAAGATTCAGAAGTTGCACCATGTATCTGATTTCAAGCGGATCACCAAAGTGTCAGAAACTGGACATTCAAGCTCATGGATGGCTTAGATAACAAAGAAGATTCAAAGCTGAGGGAAGCGATTGTCCCAATGTCATATTATTCAATGAGGTGTAAATAAATGTAGGCGGATTCCAGTTGTCATATAGTCTTATATAAATATGCAAAATTTACCCTAACGAGGCAGCAAGCTCCTCTGATGGAACAGAATGGGGATCAAGCCCTCTTGGTAACCGAGCATTGCAAATAAGATCATACTGACCACTGGATCCATCTTTTCTTTCCCCCTCTAAATTTACCTGCGAAAGTAGAACTTCAGATTACTTATCTTTAACCTAGGAGATAGTGGCTAGAATATAAAAGCTTAGAGGCAGGGAAATGAATAAGTCTGGGGTGAATATCCTAATCTTAACCCCACTAGCTGCATATTTAAGTAATTGTAAGAGGAAAATATCACTAGACTTTTGGTTAAATCTCTGTAACATGCATGATCAATAAAGATTGTCAAGGTAAGGCTCATAACTAGAAGCAGCATATGAAGCACACTGACTAGTCACCAGTCACTACCAGGGACCAAAACAATTTTAAAATAGAAGCACTTACCCGACGTTGGGGAAACAATTTGCATATCTGTTTTACGACCACAGACTGCTTATGAAGACGTTCCGAGGTAATTGCCATCTGCAACTTAGAAAATGTCTAAGTCACATCTTTCAGATAAAATAAAAGACATTCTAATAAGCCAAAAAACAAAAAGAAACAAAAAAAACATAAAGAGATATGTAACGCCTCAAAAATAACAATAACATAAAAAAAACAAACAAGGGATCTCACATGCCCCAAGCTTTGCGTGCAAATAAGATTGGGATAGTACTTTTTGATCTGTTCCACACGATTCTTTTCCAACTGCAGAGAAAAAAATATAATTCCTAAAGTTAATGTTCATACAACTTGTAATTCTGGCCAATAAACCAAAATGGAACAGAGTTGGTACTGCAGCTCGAGCAGAATCAAGCACTCCGTAATCAAACTTTAAGTCATGAGACACCCTCTCGATCTTAGCTTTCCCTATATATAAAGCACCATTTAGCATACGCCTAACGAATATAAACATTAAAAGGAAAAAATAAACAGTGTGGAGCAAGCATCAAAACCTTGAGCTAATTGTTCTTTACTACGACGAAGCTTCTCTTTCAAGTACGTTAGCTTCTCGTTTTGACGAATTTTCCAATTCAGCTGATCATCAGTTTTCCCCTAACAACAAAACAAATAAAAAAAAAAAAAGACTCAAAAAGCGGTAGCAAAAAACTAATTTCAAATTAAGTGAAAGAAATCAAACCTTTGCGGCAAGCACTTCGGTTAATTTTGAATATAAAAAATCACGACGGCTTTTCAACGATATTAACAAAGAATTATATTCATTTAATCTGCAAACAAGAATTTATGAGAAGAATAAAAAAAGAAGTTTAAATTTAACAATCTTTTACAGACGATTATACATATATCTATATATATACACCTGTAATTGACGCAAACGGCGCAAATGGAAGCGCGATTTGAATTGTCGCAAATTGCGCAGTTGCTGGCTTTTTTGGACATCGTCACACCAATATAATTAAAATCTTTTCCTTCTTCATCAAAAAGAATCGAGAATCGAAATCACAAAGAAGAGAATTGAAACGGAAAGGAAAATTTCGTGATTGGTTGACAAGAAAATATAGTATTGTAGATTAAAAGTATTAAGAATTTTCTTTCTGTTTTTTCTTTTTTATGTTTTGCTTTTTGAAGGAGAAAGCGTAACAGATGCTGAGCTGAGAGACATATGGACGGAATGAATAATGATGCAAGTCACCGCCGATTATTATTTTGTTAAGGGAAACGTCGTCACTTTTACTTTCTGACCTATCCTTGAAGTTTTTTTTATACTTTAGTCCTTAATGTTTTCTATTATTCACTGGTTCAGTCCTTTGAACGTTAAGAATAAATTAGCACTTGTGAAATGATGACATCATCAGCTATTTTTAGAAAAAATCTTTAGAAATTAAAAAAGGTATAATGTCATATTTAACCCTTAATATTTACATCTTTTGTCAATTTGACCATTTTTCTTTTTTTGACCAAACCATAACGGTTAAATTCATTAAGTTAAAATTTACCACTTTCTAAAATTTGATGCAGCAAAAATACTATTTCATGTTTAATTTCATATAAACTTATTAATTCCATGTATTACTCACTAAAAATCTAGTCAATGAATTAACTACTGCTATTTGCATCAATACTCAAATCTAACAGTAAAAGTGTTATTATGCTAGCTTGGTTACAAATGAGGATAAGTGTCTTTTCTTATATAGGCAAGCACTTTAGGTCTAATGGTTACAATCAAATACAACAGACGGTCTAGATTAATTCTCTAAAACAATCTACCTGACTTTATTAAATGCTAGGCATGTGTAGATCTTTCTAGAGCATTCTATATCTTTTATTAGGTTTTACAAGGATCCGATCCCTTTCTTTGACTTTCAAAATCTTTCGAGATGTCTTGGCAACCTCTTGACTTATTATTCTTGCATACGCACCATTTTGGACTTGTTGAAATATTTGAGATACCCTTGCTCAAAGGTGAATTGTAACATTTACATGTCTTGATAGCTTGCATTAGATTGTTATGATAAAATTAAATATGATAATATTATAATAGTGAGATTAGAGGTTAAAATTTTTTATTTCATTGAAAATACTATGTTGATTTTATTTTATTAAAAAATTAAAATAAATTATCTCTTTTTTTTGAAAAAAAATAAGATATTTAAGCATCTTTTATAAAAAATTATCTAAAATAATATAAAATATTATATTCATAAGATTATAATTAAAAATAAATAATATTTTAAAATCAATATTTACTTTTATCAAACAACATAATTATATTCAATAGTTATATTTATTAATTTACCAAAAAATTTCTTTAATATAAATTTAGCACTTATAAAATTTAGTGGTAAAAATTTAGTACTTAATTTTTCAATTTATCAAGCACACCCTAAGTGACAAGATTAAAATCTTTCTTATCATGTATCATATAATTTTTTAGAATTTGTTAATACTTTTTTACGGTTTTTAATATTTTTTATTAAAATTTATAATGTTTATAATTTTCAATTTATTCAATATTTATAATTTTTTAATTTTTTATAATTTTCTTTTAAAAAAAAGTTGATGATGATGTAATCATCTAACACGTGATAATTTTATAATTGGTTGGATATCGGAAGTAAATTTTTTTTTTAATGCCCAAAGGATCTGAGCAATGAAAACAAAAGTATCTATTCAACTATTATAATTTTATAATGGCTTAATGCTCACGTTGACTCTCAAGCTATTCCTTTTTTTTTTTTTGGTAACTATTTTTATTTTATTTTAATTTGATACTTACACTATTATTTTATTATCCAATTTAATCGATGATGTCAAGAAAAACAGTGAATTTTTTTATATATATTAGATAATTTATATCAATTATTTTTTAGTTGAATCAAGCAAAATTAGTTAGGTATTAAAATAGATATATTTAAAAATTATTCTTCAAAATAAGTTCTTTTTAGGGCTACCTTGACACTCACGGGTGTCGAGTTTTCTTATATATTGTTCAACCGTAAAGTTTTTTGAGCCCAAGGTTTCTAGTAAATACAAAAAATGTATCTATTATATTTTTAAAGACCATAACACCCATGAGTGTCAAATTACTTGTCAAATAATTGTTGTACGTTTTCATTATAATCAATGTATCTACATTTAAGTCTAGATCTCTACTAGGCCTCGTCCTTCATTGCGTTTGGAAAGTCAGAAGCGCTTTTCTACCATAGAAGCAAAGAACGCTTGATTTTTGGGGCTAAAACTATAGTGAAAAAATATTTTTCCACCCAAACACAAAAACTGATATTTAAGTGCTTTTGATTTTTTGCGTTTAAAAGGCAAAATATCAAAATACCCTTATTTATATTAACTATTTAAAACTATATAAAAAATTAGATTAATTTATATTTTATGTATCATTATATTAAATTGTTTAAATATTTAAAATTTTAAAATATTTTATATATCATTAATTTTATAAATAATTTATATTAATTACTTAAAAGATATTTAAAATTTATACTTCATGTATCAACTTATTTAAATATCATATAACTTAACTAATTTTAAACTTTCTACTATCATGTTTAAAAAGAATATTTTAACATTTAATTATAATTTCTGGTAGCAATGAAAAATATTAAAATTAACAAACCATACTTTTTTACTATACTTTTTTACCACACTTTTCAAATATACTTCTTTTAAAAAATATTTTTAAAAAACATTTTTCAAATACAACAATAGAGAACTAACTCTTAGGCTTAGTTTGGATGGGCGGTGTGTTTACCTCCTGTGAGATTAAAAACAGCGGTGACGGTGAGATTAGTTACTGTAGCGGTGAGATTGGATACTGTAGCGGTGAGATTAGAAATAATAGTGGAGTGTGTGTTTGGATTCAAACGCAACTGTAGCGGTGAGGTGAGAAAATAAAATGACTATTAAAGACATCAGATTAGAGTTGATATATAATAGAAGTTTTTAAATTATTTTACTTATATAAAATTATTAATATATGTGAATTTATAATTTCATTTAATAAAATATTAAAATATATCTTCTAATATTTTATTATAAATATTTTAATGAATTATATAATCAATTTAAATTATTTATTAGATAAAATGATTATTATTTTTAATTTTTTATAGTTAAATATTCTTTTATAACAATAATAAATATTATTTTTGCAAATAATAACATTATACTTGGGTCAAATTTTGAAGTATCTAAACGAATAGTTTTTAATAAAAAAAATAATAACATAAGACATAAAATTTAATTGACTTGAGAAGCATTTATGTTATAATAAAGTTGTTTCTGCGTATCTTTTAGTGCTGTAGGAATGGCTTGATTGTAATAGCTTCAATAGTTGAGTGTAATAGCAAATTAAATTATCCTAACTTTACCTGGCTTGCACCATGTTTAGACTGTATTAGCAAAGTAAATTATGCAAACATCAAGTAAAACTCATGAAAAAAGACAATGAAATCAAAATCGTAAGCCATGTATTTACATTAAATTGTTATTTTATACACCCACGGTAAAGAATTATCAGTTAGAATTCAAGATACAACACATTCCATCATCCTGCTTATTACAACACCAATAATTGAAGACTTTGATGAAAAAGAAAATTAAAAGATGAAAAATAGAAGAAGTAGGAGGAAAGTACCTGGGTGGAGAAGGAAGATGTTTAAAAATGGGTATTTTTGTCTGTTAAAAATACCTACTGCCCCAATTGCCTTAATTCTTTGCTCTCATCTCCATCACGTTTTCGATTGCATCGGTGAGATTGAAATCAATTTTCGATTACCTTTGGAATGTTTGAAACAAACAATGATCTGATGAGATTGGTAATCTAATCGGACTTCATCAAGTTAAATGGTGAACCAAAGGAAACCTTAATCAGCTTGTATAATCGAGATTTACCTTTGGGTGATGTCTCTGTGACATGCTTGCCATGCTGATTATTCTTCCTGATTTGTTGATTTTGTTTTCCTTGTATTTTTTTGGCATTTTTATAAAAATAACCTTAAAAATTAATTAATTATTTAAATAATTCATTTTTTATAAAATATGAAAATAACTCAAAATTTACAGTAAAAGTTAGTGGAGCTAAAGTGTTTGGCGCCACCAACATGCCATTCAGCAATCTACATTAAAAAATTAATTTTTTGGTGGAGTCATGTAGAATGACACTATTTGTATAAATAATAAGGAAATATTATAATTTTAAAAAATATAAGGGGACTTAAGCAATTTTACCTTTTTTTGGTGGAGCCAAATAAATTAACGCCACTAAATTTCAAGAAATAGCTATCTGTCACCCTATTTTCCTATTAAAACAGGTAAAAGGTAAATTTTTTATTTTTTTCCTTCACATCACTTTTATGATTTGTCCTTTTTCTTTTTTTTTTTTAGGTTTTTATTTATTTACTTTTTTTAAGTTTTTTATTTGTCATTAATTAATTAATTGATTAAATTTATTTATTTGTTTATTATTCATTTAAAAAAATTTGAAATGTATATTTGAAACGTTTTATAATATTATTTTTAAAATTTTAAATATATATTTTTAAAATTATTTTTTAAAATTTTAAATATATTTTTTAATAATATAAAACATTTAAATATTTTAAAGATATGACCTTTAAAATTTATTATTAGTTTTATAATATTTTAAATATTTTTTAATTTTACATATAATTTTTTAAATTATGATTTTTTAATTATTTTTAAAGATATTCAAACTTTTTTTAAATTCTATTTAAAATTTTAAAAAATAATATTTTATTTAAAAAATGAAATTTGAATTAATTAGAAAAAATAAAAAAATATTTTTTAAAAAAAAATATGACTTTATTTAAAAAATATATATTAAAAAAGTATTAACGAAACGGCGTCGTATAGGGCTTATCCCCATAACCTCAAAACGACGCAGTGTCGCTTGACCCAGCATGACCCGATTGATCCGATCGAAGACCCATTCGGGGTCCGCACATTTCATTAATAGGGGATAATTTGCACGTTCAGTCCTCCGGTCTTGTGTTGACATCTGATTGGTCCCTTTTCTTTCATTTATGCTGTTCTTTCAAGTTTACCTCGATGATTCGCGCACTTTCTCGATTTAGTCCAGCTAGAATTGTTGTGTTTCGAAATATTTGCTAGATTAGTCCCCACGATTTAACGCGCATTTCAATTCAATTTTCTTTTTTTTTTTTTGATCATTATTTGACAACCAATTTCTTTATATTTTTATTCTAATCCTCTTATTTTATTCTCATTATTATATGGTATATTAAATTATTTTACTATATTATATATTTCACATTATTTTCCTATATACATTTTATGTGTATACTTAATTATTCCTACATATTATTTCACCCGTTTAATAATCTATATTCTATATTTTCGATTAGTTATTACATTATGTTTTGTATATCATATAGCGTTATATTATACATATCATTTCTAGAGTTTCATTTTATATAAAATTTATTTGTATTGTTTGATTCATTTATACCACTATTATGTATATAATTTCATAATCAGTATACTACATAGTATTATATTATATCATGTATTATTTTCTAAAAGTTTTTCAATCTTATTTACATTCTATAGCATGTTTCACACACATATATATATAAAAAAGGAAGAACAACACCTTTAGTCAAAACTACTATATATGTATATTACGTATTATTTTTTTTATGTATTAAGTTGTATATTTGTTATTAGGCTTTTTTGTTTTGCATATATTACCTTATATATCTATGTCTGCATAATGCCCATTCATTTATTATTTTATGATTGCTGTGGTGTAGTCATTTTAGTTGTATTTTATATCGTACGCTATTGCATTATAATCACTTTGTTAATGTTTGCGTATGATAGTTTATAGAAGCGATATTGTTACATAGATTATTGTTCAAAATAAAATATATTTCTACAAGATCATTATACTTCATTCAAAATTTCTTCAAAAAACAAGGCAATATTTGTGTGTTTAGAAATACGAAAGATTACATCCTAACGTGTTGGGTGTCGATCTTTCGTTCGACTGAATACTCAAATACCCTTCTTCTTTTACATGTTTTGAAGATCAAAGATGATCTCGATGTCAGAATATAAAGGTGTTATATCCTAACGCGTTGGGTATGATACTTTCATCCCTTTGAAACGAGATAATCTTGATATCCAATCGCAATTTAACAAATTCTATTTTTTTTTAATTTTCACCCTAAATATTTTCAAGTTTTCAATATTAGGACAACATCACTCAATGTGGTACCAAATTTGGGCGGTGCAAGGGTGCTAACCCTTCCTTGCACGTAACCGACTCCCGAATCTGTTTTCTCACATTTCGTAGACCAAAAGCTCTGTTTTAATAAACCAAAATGTTTTTTATTAAAATAAGGTGATCCGATCACACCTCGAATAAAAGATCGATGGCGACTCCCTATTTTTAAAGCCGATTCCCGTTTTGTCAAAAGAAATGGTTACGACATGGTGCATTAACACGTCAGTGCTTAACTTCTCAACAACAGTGATTGAGTTATACGACAATTTGGGTGTAGACAATTTATGCCGGTCGAGCCACAACAATTTGCTGATGTCCACGGTAATACTATGAGGGGGAACATACAATTGATTGGAGCGTGGAACATCAATGTTATGTAGCACTATGGAATGCCCGGTACGACAGACGGCTTGAGATACACTCCTGCATGTTTGACTTCAGTCCCTCGACTAAATACATGCAGTGGTACATGACTCGATGGCGCATTTATTCATATGGTGGAACTTATGATAGTACTGGGTCACGGCTACAGACGTAGAAATCAACCTATAGGGGAGCTAGAGGATCAACATATAGCGGAGCCCGACTCGGAGGACCAACCTTTGAACACATCGGACAAATGGGTTGACGCTTTTTGTGACGAGTCGTAGAGTAGTTCATATCACCCGAGCATTAGCGGTTCGAGTTCATATCACCTGGACATTCGCGGTTCAAGTTCATATCACTCGGACATAGGCGGTTCGAGTTTATTTTACCCAAATTAAGCAACCACCAATATCATTTGATATGTTTGGTAATAACATGTACTCCACCCCGTCTCAGGCCACATTCGATCCAGCTGCCGATCCTCCTAATGTGTACAGTACACCTCAACATCTACCCAGTCAATGAAGACCCGTAAATTGCTATACCCCGAAAGATGATACCACTCTCGGTTCTTTCTAATTTTGAGTTATGTAAATTTCAAGTGTTATGTAATATTTGTTATAATGGTTTAGAGTTTCACAACTTATATATTAATCTTTTTTTTTGTATAATTTATAATATCTTTTAAAGTATTAAAAGTTGCAACTGTTCATTTTAAATAAAAGCTTAACACTAAATAATACAAGTTTTATTTCTAAAAGATTATAAAATGCAAACATCAGGTATAACATTTAGTTTCTTTCAGACCGTGAAAATTGACCAGTGTAGACGTTTCCATCGGGATATTTGCTATGATTGTGGCCAACTGTTCTACATTTGGTGCAACGCTTTGGATCGACTTGTTCTCTTATATCAATGTCGTTCCGAATCCTCATTTTTGTTGGTCGACCTTTGACTCTCCTACGTAGTGATCGATCTAGCAACATCTCGAATGCAGGCGATTGCACTTCGCATGTCGACACATCCCTTAATACGGGGAACTTGTTACCCCAAATACGCAATGTACGTTCAAGTGTGTACACATCATCGATATATTGTTTGACATTCAAACTATAGGTAGCACACGCTGTAACTACATGCACACATGGGTACCGTAGTGTTTGGAACATCCCACACTCACACCACCTGTTCCAGAGACCAACTCCGTAGGACCGTGGCGAGATCCCCGACAACGACCGATGTACTCTATCACTCGAAAAGTTTCCAAGTTTCGGGGATATAGTTCTATATTCATCGACCTAGCCCTTTGAGCGTTCTCTTTCATGGCACCATTGATTTTTTCGACGTGCACGTGTCTTGCCTCTAACTATTTTACTTGTTTCAACCCTATTTTTGGCATTAAGGTTGCTAGCCTGTAAAATGTGGCTAAAAAAACCACTGAAATTGGCAAGTGACGCGTACGCTTCATGATGGAGTTAACGACCTCAACGAGGTTAGTTATCATATGGCCATACTAGTACCCCTCGTCAAAACATTGAGCCCATTGCCACGGCTCTATGCTACCCAACCACTGTTTAAGAGAAGGTTTGGACCCTGCCATATCAGTCTCTAACCTCGTCAACTTATGTCTGAATCAGTGTGCTTCCAGCTCGTATCCTACGTATCCATCCAAATTAGGAAATGTACTCGAAATATTTACAAAAACGATATTTTTACCTATGTTCACAATTGGTTAGCCCATGTTTTTTTTAAAAAAAAATTATTCTCGAATTTTTTAAAAATTTACGAGAATAAACCTTTACAAAGACTCAAAGTGACAACACCATTTTTTTAAGGTGTCATCAATTAATAAGGAAATATAACTTACAAAGGATATCTTTTTATAGACCCAAAGTCACATTTCCTTTGTTTTCTTGAGCAAAGTGGGATATGAGATATGTGTATATATAGACTCATGAACAGTTTTGCAGCTTGTTCCTAAACAATATGGGATTCCTTCCTCTTTTAACTAACAACATGAGATGAAAGGCTACACTATATTTGATTTTTTTTACTTAGAGTTTAATTTTTTTTACAAAAAGTTAACATTTGTTACATTATAAATAAAACTTTTAAACTTTATAAGTAAAAAAAAAATATAAAATATAAAATGAGTATGGTAAAATATTAAAAAATAAATATTTAAAAAATTACTAATAGTTGAGTGATCGTTTTGTAAGTTTTTATAATTCGATAGCTAAAAAATATAGTTAAGTGACTACTAATGTAATTTAATCTAGATATAAAATATGAAAAATAATTATTATATTTTATGTATATTTTATAGTTCTATAAAAAACTAATTTAACATAATTATATACTATGTTTAAATAGATTATTTATCTAGTCAAAATATATCTGAAATAAATTTATCGGCATTCATTAGGTGATGAAAATTAAATTAAATTAGAATTAAAAAAATTAATTAGTATAGTAAAATATTAAAAATAAATAAATATTTAAAAAGATATATCAATTTTTTAAAATTACAAAAAATATTATTTGAGTACCAAATGCTCACTATTTATTTATTAATCAAACATTCATAATATAAAATAAAATAAATAATAAAAAATTAAAAGTATAACTTCTAAATTTAAATAATGGAAAATTATTTTAAAAATTAGAATTGCATTGATATTAACTTCAAACATTTAAAATTGAATAGAAGATTATTGCATGTACAAGTTTCATATGTGCAATTTGTTCTCTTTTTTTAATAGTTATTTTGTATATGTTAACAATTCTAAAATGCAACAAGATTAAAGATCTCAAAAGATAATTTTATAATATAAGAAAATGTTAACAAAATATAAAAAAAATTGTTTTGTAAAAAAAAAAATCAAATATAGTGTAGCCTTTAATATCATGTTGTTAGTTAAAAGAAGAAGGAATTCCACATTGTTTAGGAACAAGTTGCAAAACTGTTCATGAGTCTATATATACACATATCTCATATTCAACTTTGCTCAAGAAAACAAGAGAAATGAGATTTTGAGTCTATATAAAGATTTCCTTTGTAAGTTATATTTCCTTATTAATTGATGACACCTTAAAAAAAATGGTGTTGTCACTTTGAGCCTTTATAAAGATTTATTTGAGCCTTTATAAAGATTTATTCTCGTAAATTTTTAAAAAAGTTGAGAATAAATTTTTTTTTAAAAAAACAGGGGCTAAAGCGCGTCCACGAGTGAGTGTTTTTGCCACATCAGCAAAGCACGCTCTCAAGGACGCGTTTTTGGCTGATGTGGCACAAAGAGCTCCATCGTGGGCGCGTTTTTCCGTTCATCCCCCCAAAACTCGCTGAGGTGAACGCGTTTTGGGGGAAAAAGGCCATTTTTTGTAAATAATTAAATTTTTGGCCCATTTCCATAATTTTTTTTATTTTGGTATATTTTAGTAAATTACCCTAATTTTAATATATACATTTTTTGAAACTATATTTAATATATACTTAAAACATAAAAATACATAAAATATCATACAAGTAAAATACTAATTTTTCTCTGCTTTTTACCTCGAGAAAAGAAAAACCCTCCTAATTGACATGAACCAATGTAAAGCGGTTCAGGTTTTAGCATAACCGGATCCTTAAAACGTCCAGGAGAAATCAACGGCGACCATTGAAGAAAAAAGCATGAGCTGTTGAACACCCTCAAAAAGAACGGCGAATCCGACACGTTCTCACACTCCACATCACAAATATGTAAATTTTGCACCTTTTTCCCCTTACAGTAACCTATAAATTTTCCGACCTCCTAAAAAGAAACCTTCATTCGCATCTCAGTTCTCAAAGAGAAAGTTTACAAATAAGAAAAAAGGTTTTTTTATATCAGTTCATCAATGGCGATGGCGGGAGGAGGGGGTCTTGTAGAGGCTTACGTGATGCTATCTTTATGTAAAGAGAAAATGAAGGAAATGGAGAAACGAGAGACAAAAACTGACGATAATCAGGTTTTTGATATTGAAAAGGAAGTCACTACGGCTGGTTGCTTTTTCTGGGTATCCAAGAAAACCCGTTCTTCCAAGGTTTCTAATTCTATAGAAAATTCCATTTAAGACCAATAGTTGTCTTCAGGCAGGACCATGTTGTGGTTCTTTTAATTATGTGTTTTGTTGTTAAAACAGTTAGATTTTTTGTTGCTTTTTTTTTTTTTTTAAAGAAAAAGAAAGAATAGGAATTTACAGATATATTTCTCAAAATAAATGAAACGGAAATGAAGGTTGAAACATAAATTATGAATCAACTAAATCTTTTCGGTAACTTGCTTAAAAAGAAAATCTCATGTAAATACAATGAAATAATCGAGGATTCCGTAAATATATTCTTTTTAAAAAATAAAAAAGTTTGAAATAATTAGAATTTCTTTTAAATTGGATGCATTAATAAATAAATAAATAAATAAATAATTTTTTTGGTTGCTTAACCTTATAGAGTGATAGTGTTATGGCGAGAGAAAGATGTTTTATATTGTTAAAGAAGGTAGAAACGATGATTTATGTGATTTTGAAGCCTTACTATTATTATCCGTATATAGTGTATTTATCGACAGTTTATGAATCATTTACTATTATTTAAGCTATATGGCGAAAATTAATCCGAATTGAAAAATTACGAAAATATTTATTCGTAACTAAAATAAATTATATTATTTGAATGTATTTTAATTTTAAATTTTAACAAAATTTTTTAAAAATATGTATATAATAAGATTTGAACTCATGCCAATTATTACATCAGTAAAACTTTAAATTTATTACTTAACCAAAGCTTCATTTTGATGTGTTTTATATATTGTTATCTATTAATACGTGGTTTCTACATGCATAAGTGTGATAAAATTTCTAATATTATATATTTTTGTTGAGGTTCAGTTGAATATTTATTAAGATGTGGGTTTCTACATGCATACATGTGTGATAGAATTTTTAATAGTATATATTTTTGTTGAAGTTTAGTTGAACTTGAAATATATGTTTTAAATTTTATTAAATTTTGTCTATATGCATAAATGGTTAACTTAAATTTATTTAAGGTGTTTCATTCATATATATTATTTAAAAATTATTTGATTTTATGTAATATATAATAATTATATATGTATGTTTTTAGGGTAAATTAGAAAAAAAATGTTGGTTTTAAATTATATTGAGTAAAGTAAATTATTTTTTTTTTCAAAATTTAGAGAAATAGGTCAATTTTTGAGAGAGAAGACAAAAACACTTCTTGTTAAAACACTTCAGCTAACATAATGCTTTCTACAAAACAAATTTTCCTTTAACACATCAAAGATAAATTTAAAAAATTAAAAATAATATATTTATTAATTAAAATAAAAAAGAGTTTAAAACAACATAAAATAAAAAAATATTATTGTGAGTACGAGAGGAACTAAACCTGATACTTAAGGATAAAACCACTAGCATTTAACTATAGCTGATCGAAAAAACTAATGTGTTAAAAGAAAACAAGTTTTGTAAAAAGTGTTGTTCAACATGTCAGCTGAAAACATTTCCTATTTATCTCTCCAAAATCAACCTATTTTCGTAAATATGAAAAAAAAATGGCCTACTTTACATTTTTTTTATTTTTCCCATAATTTTCCCTATATTTTATTACCATTATATATATTTTCCTTTATTAAATTTCTAAACATAATATATATTTAATTTCATATGATATAATTTACATAATATATAAAATAAAAATACAAATTGTAAACTTGAAAAAGAATCGGATCAAACTTCTATTGAAGCCAACATGGATGTGGCACTAACAACTGCATCTAGAGGCGAATCTAGGGGCTGGCAGGGGCCTCAATCCTCCTAAAATTTACAAAATTACTCTTAAAACCTTTGAATTTTAAAAATTTTATTTTAATATTATAATTAGTATTTAAAAAAGGATAAATTTTGTTTGGTCACCCCAATGTTTTTGAAAGTTTTTTTAATTTGATTTTTTATAAGATTTATAATTTTTGAATGATAAATTTAGTAACATTTTTAATATAATTTGGTAAATTAATAAAAAGTAGTATCTAAATATTAATTTGGTAAAACTAAAGTTTAATAATTGCAATATTTAAGTATCAATAGTATCTAAATATTTAGGTAAAACTAAACTTAAATAACTATAATATCTATCACAAATTAAGTATTTAACTTATTTTATTTTTTCTAATCAAAATTATCCCAAATTTAAATATCTTATTAAAAGTAGATTTGACGCGTGTAGGCCGAACCTACTTTAAATATTTATATCTTATATAATATTCCAACCCCTTCATCAACAATTCTAGCTTACCCATGGTTGAATCCGAATTTCATCCAACGATCTGGAGGTGTCGACCATGCAAGTCGGCTATTGGTGGTATACACGTGGCCAGATTGAATAGTCTTAGCTTTCGTAATAGACGTAGCCAGCTTTCGCAAAAATAAAGGGTTCCTATGTTTCCATGGCAGCAGCAAGTCAAAGCAAACATAGTCGACCACGCGACATTGTCTTATCCACATGGAGCTGAAAAGAAACCGTTGTGAGACGATGCCGGTAAAACTATAAGCCAAACTAAAGAAACAAATGAACAACCTCGTAGAACATGCACACACGTTTCCACAATGCGATCACAAGAGACGCATTGATGATTGATCTGTAAGTTGTTAAACCACGACGACATCTATATATATATATATATATATACTTAAAACTTACAGATTAACTGCCTTTTTTTTTTTTTCCTTTCTTAAAACCTTTTGATTCGTATCCTTATGAAAAAAGTTTTTCTAATTTTTATCTTTTCTATTCACAAAATACAAAATCAAGATTTTAAATTACTACAACATCTTCCGATTAATTGTCACTGATTCCAATGAATCAAGCAATTCCTGTAAAAACCACTTCAAAGAGAGCAAACTTTCAATGTCACGATTTAGGTAAAATCTGATAAAAAATATCCAACAAGTAAATACGGAGATTCTGAATTAGCACAACATTTATAAAGATACATTCCTATGAAAACTTCCCAATCTTATCTTCGTTTCAATGCCACGTTTCCACTTGTCGTGTTGCCCTCCAACTTTCCTCCAAAACCCCGGCCCTTGCGCCCATGGGGTAGGTGTTCACTTGTCCGCCGCTAGCGTCCTTGTTGCTCGCTGTTTTACCGGTCCCAACACTGGTCTGGGTTTTCTCAGGACTAGTGGCTGAAGCCTGCTACACGAGGTTTGGTGTCGTTGTTGTAACCATCGTTGGTCGAACAATGGTTTCTGGCTTTTACGCTCTTATGCTTGTATCTCTAGCTTCCAGGAATTTGATGGTTTCAAGTTTTATGCCGTCATGTTTATGTTTTATTCCTGTTTGTGCTTACGCTTATAATAGGTTTCTTCACTTGGGCCATGTTTAGGGTGTTCCTTCTGTCGAAGCTACTCTTTTTCTTGTTCCCGGTGCACATTAACTGTTTGTTTGATGAAATCTTTGTTTGAGCCAAAAAAAATAAAAATCCAAATAAACCCTAATAAAATCATATATACCCAATCGCCAACTTCAATTTTATCTCATCGATGAAGATGACCCACCCAAAAAGGGAGGAAAAAGAAAAGGCATCAAAACCTAAAGCTACTTGCCGGCAATGGCAAACACATGAGGGACTTTGATCTTACAAAGCTGCAGTTCAAGCACTTTCCTCCATTTTTTCGTAATTCGGAAATTGAATATAAAATCTTCAACACTGCTACTTGTTCTTATGAACCACCTTGGGCGTCGTTATTAATGTTTTTAACATCGAGTTGAACTTGAGCCTCGTTTGCTTCTACATGATCAATGTCGTGGGTGCAATCCATCACGAGATGCAACGTTAAACGACCATTGGATCGATAAGCTCGGAAATATTCATTGTGTCTCACTTTTTCTTCCCTGAGAATCAACCGTCCGTCGCTAGTGTAATACCTTTTAAGCACCCAAAGCGACTGCCACGGCTGATTCTCGGCGCTAGCAAGCGAGGGTATCGGCGGCGGAATTTCCCTCTCAAAATTAATCTTCCTCTTCCTACCCCGATTTTCTGGCTCCTTAACACCGCCACCTCCGCAGCAAAGCTCTTGGTGTTGGTTATCAATGCCGACACCAGAGCAACTCTCCATGCCAATGTAATCACCGATCAAAGAAGAATAAGAAGCTGATCTTGAAACAAGGCTTGAACTAAACATCCTTAAAAGGATTTTCAGATTGGTTTAAGAACTTAAGACCTCGAGACCAAGCTGATTGCACTTTTGAACGTCTATGAGGCTCAGAGGGCTGCATTATATCAAACACAAACAACTAAGTGTAATTTGTTTTTTGTTTCCTCGAATAAAACTAAATTTAGAATCAACAGCTTTCTATACAAAAATAGTCGGTCCAGACGGATAAAGTTTAGTATTTTCTGTTTTTACCTAAAATAACTGTAAAAAAAACTTCATCGTTTTATCCATATATGAGCTTTTATAATTTATATATAAAAATTATCCATAAAAATATTTGAAAAATAGCTTTCATTAAATATTGTATATCACCCGTTTAAAATAAGGGTAAATTACTAAAATAGTCACTCTTTTTATCTTAGGTTACATTTTAGTCACTTATATTTGAAATGTTACGTTATTGTGTTGTAACATTTTAGTTACTGAGCCGTTAATTGTCGTTAACGGTGTAACGGTAAACTGACGTGGCACGTTAAATCATCATTTCAAACAAAAAATTTAGGTTAAATTCTACGCTTGGTCCCTATATTTTTTCATTTTGAGCAATTTAATTTTTTCTCTTTTATGTTCTTTTAACTTTCTTTTATTTTCCATTCTCTCCAGCTTCTCCCTATGTTTTTCTCCCTTATCCATTTATTTTAATGTAGTTTTTCCATATTTTCCATTTGTTAAAACTAGTCCACAAGTTTGCCTCACTCGAAAAAAATTAAATTATTCAAAACAAATAAAATTATAGGGACTAGTTTTAACAAATAAAAAACATAGAAAAACTACATTAAAATAAATGGAAAAGGGAGGAAAACAGAGGGAGGAGTAGAAGAGAATGAAAAAAAAGAAAATAAAAGGAAAGTTAAAAGAAAATAAAAGAAAAAAAATTAAATTGCTCAAAACGAAAAAATATAGAGACCGATTGTATAAATCAACCTAAAATTTTTGTTTGAAATGATAATTTAACGTGCCACTTCAATTTACCGTTACACCGTTAATGGAAGTTAAAGACCCAGTGACAAATGTTACAACGCGATAACGTAAGTGACTAAAACGTAACATTTCAAACATAAATGACTAAAATGTAATCCGAGGTAAACAAGATTGACTATTTTAATAGTTTACCCTTAAAACAATAGTTGGATTTTAACTATAATATTCAATTTTATTTTACTATTAATATTATACTTTTACAAAAATTAATTTTCAATATCACTTAGGTTGCACGTGAATATATGTATTTATATTTACATTTTGTATTTATTATAAAATAATTAATATATAATATTAAAAACATAAAAGACTTTTTTTTGTTGAATAAAAACATAAAAGACTTTTAAACCATAATTAACTCAATATTAAAAAATTATATCTATACAATATTTAAAAGATGAATTACATTTTAAATTCTTCTATCTTAGTTTTTTTAATCACTACAAAATCAATGTAATTAAATTAATGATATTATCAATATATTAAATAATAATGTTATTTTCAGTTATAGAATAAATGTTTAATTTGTGTCTATTATGTAGTAACTCTTTGTATGCTGCATTATTTACATATGCCTCTTTTTTGTGTTTTTGTCATATGATAATAGATTTAACCTCAGTTTAAATAAAATAACAATTTAAAATAATAAGATATTATTTATTGATTAAATTGAATAGTTTAAAATTTAGTGAAAGTGAATATGGATTACTTTTAACGCTTAAATAAAAGTTACAAATTAAAAAATCCAACTTCCTAAAAAAAATATAATTTAAAAATAAATATTAATAATGGATTACTTTTAACGAATATGGATTACTTTTAACGCTTAAATAAAAGTTACAAATTAAAAAATCCAACTTCCTAAAAAAAATATAATTTAAAAATAAATATTAATAATATTACAAATCTATTTAAATTTTTTATTTATAATTTTCTATTGCAATTTATCATTCTTGTCATCATCTTCTATATGGATATTCTTCTTCAATCTATCATTCTCATCATCATCTTCAATCAACATTCGACTTCTGATGTATTAATTACCTAAAAATTACAAAACTATAATAATAATAATATAATAATTTATTGTTGTGAATTGGAGCTTTTATAAAATTATAATTTGTTACAGCTCTAAATTCTCGAGTCAACGCTCGAGCGTTGACCTGGGTTGGCTATGGATAAATTTATTTTGGGATTGGGTTTTGTTGGAATTAATTTGGATGGATTTTTGACCTTTTTATAAGAAATTAAGGATGTTGGAAACTTGTGTGAAGTAGAGGGAAGATGGATGGCTAATATGACGATTTTACCATTTTTGAATAAAAGTCTTCTCCCAGTTAATGAAAAAAGATGGCTTGGCAGATTGAGGTATGGGATAAAGTGGAATTATCCCAAATTTTCCCTATATTATAATCATTCTTTTTTCTCTATTTATATTTTTTCATTTTTTTTCTTCTTTCCATCTATTTCCCTTAGTAAACCGTGCAGAGGGAGAGAGATTTGAGTGAGTTCTCACTATTTTTCATCCTTCAAATCTCAAAGAAGGTAAGGATCTTGATCTAACTTTTTTTTTTTAAGTTTCATGGAAAAAAAATATCTATGTTTGTCAAGGATGAAGGTGAAGGTTTTTGGGTGTTTGGAAGGGTTTGTGTTTGAGGAAATCTCTACCCATCTTCTCATATATTATTTATTTATTTACTTAAAGCATGCATTTTTACATCCTATCAACTCTTTTTTTTTTTTTTTGAAAATCTTGTGTGTTACATGGTTATTAGTTAAAGAGGGTGGTGAATCTTCTAAAGCTAAGGGTAAAGGCAAATTGGTGGAGAGCTAGACAAGAAACTTTGTTGGTGTTCTTCCATCAAGGTGGTGCCCTCTAACTCTCCTATGCTTCTTGATAAATCATAAATATGATGCTTGTGTGATAAATATGATGCTTGTGTGATAATGCATGCATGTTATATGTCTTTGGGTGGAAATCATGTTTGGATGATTTAAAATGAAGCTAAAAACTTAGTTGTGAAATATGCCAAAAACAAATGTTATATGAATAGTAAGTTTAAAAATTCACCATAAATTCTGAAAAAATAATTAAGAAGTGATCTATACATCATTGTAACCATGAGTCGGTCTAGTTTCGTTTAGAACAAACAGAGATTGATTTCTATTTGTATTTTAAAAGATAAGCATTTTTGAGTGTTGAAAAATCATAAAAATCTGGCAACAGAATTTTTATAAAACAGATTTAGTAGTGACTTTGAAAAATCACTTAAAATTTCATAAGATAAAATAGGAAATAAGCCTTATATCTCTATAAACGTACATAAGTCTAATTTCATTTAAAACAAACGATGCTCAATTTAAAATTATATATTAAGAGTTATTAATTTTTGAATGAGAAAATGTCAGAATGTCAAGGTAGCAGACAGTCACATCTCATTAGTTAATATTTTAGCTAGAATGATAAGCAAGTTGAAACGAGTATGAGACTCAAATGTCATGGTTGTATTTTGTGATTATATGTTTGATGCTTTGTTTGCGCTCAGCCTTCGGGCTCTAACCTAACTAGCGGCCATGAGTGGTGCTCGAGATAACCCTACGAACACCCAAGATTATTTGATTAGCGGCCATGAGTGGTGCGGGACTATCCGAATACTTGATTATTTGAGTAGTATGTGCAATCTAACAAGTGATATGCAAGTGATTTGGTTATGTAGATTTAATGACTCATGATTTAATTATTCGGTACTTATGTCATGTTTCTATGTATACATTTGATTTGCATGTTTATATTTAAGAATTGCTTGAAGTATGGTAGATTTGTTGTGTACCACTGAGCCTATAAAGCTTAGCCTTCAAATTGTCATAATATTCATTTTTGTAGACTTTTGTTCGTGCCTGAGGAACATCATCGACAAGAGACTCCTAGCATCATGTATTCAGAGTACAGTACCTTATCTATTAGTGGGCATTGTATTCCTGAGGCTTTACTTGTATTTTTTTTTGTAGGTGTGTAATTCATTTATCATTTTTGTTATTTTGACTATTTTGGTATGCGATGATAATGAAGCTCCACATAATGTGTATAACTACTTTTATTACTATTTTCGGTATAACTATGTATGGTATTTTCTTTTATATAAAATGTATTTAAATGTTTTAAATTATTTGAAAATTTTGCTGGGTTGCTCCGGTGACCTGATGTAGCGGCTTAGTATTCGAGTACTCCGTATTCGGGATTAGGGTGTTACATAATTATAATAGCAATTAAAAATATAGTTTAAAGTAAAATTAGAATGAATAAGAATGTAGAATTATAAAGTGAAACTTTCGTGACAATAGAATGATAGGAAAAGTGAATAAAATTGAGTTTAAAATAAACTTAGTATAATATGTACAATAAACTAAATAAATGTATGATGAAAGAATAAATATTTGGTAGATAATTATGGCACTAATTAAATGATAATCAATCTAAAATAATATCTATCATTAATAATTAATATACTCAAGTGTGTAGTTCAAAAAATTAAAAATTCTATGAAAATAAAGAAAATGCTGATCAATGTTGATTAATCCACCAAAAATAGAAAATCCTACACCCTAGAATTCAAACCAATAAAAAGTCTCACATATATTGAATTGATAAATTTTTATCCAAGATTTGTGCGAAACTGCGTAAATAAAGTAAGGGGTTGAAAGTATAACAAAATTAAACAAATAAAATCAAAATAGAATATAAAATTTTGAACTAAAAGTAGATTTAACTAAAAGGATAAAAACTCTAGGCTTAAGCACGACTTCACTTTTAGGTTCTAAACTGATCATGAATTATAGATGCCTCATCATTTAATGATAAATCAGTTAAATTGATCGAGGAACAATCTCAATTCTTTTGCGGTGGTAAATTAATTATAGCTGGGAGCAACCTGACAATTAATTCTTGTCAAGCGAATAACATTATCAACTCTCATAATTTAATTTTTCGATAGTGTTGCTAATGAGGAGAGCCCAACTCTAATTAATGATCTCAAATATGCAAATCATTTAAGTTAGATAGCTAGTTCCCATGACATCGCCCAATTGGGCACCCAACGGATTGAATTATTTTTACTGATCGTGTATTATTCAAAGCATTAGACAAGAGGCCCTTATCGAAACAATACCAAAAAACAAAATTAAGAAATAATCCTATTTGTTATTTAATTCAAAGAAAAAGTAAATATCAATGCGAAAAGAAATAAAGTATAATTTCAATGTCACAATTCAAACACTCAACTTTTGTTGACTTTGAGGCTACAATGGAATTAAACTATTCATAATGAAAGGAATAACAATGAAAAATAAAAGATAAAATATCCTACCTATCTGATTAAATAAAGATAAGTCTAATCTTAATTAAGCTTCTAATAAAATATTTTTAGAAATTTAAGTCCAAATAAATATAAAATAATTAATAATTATTTTACATATTCTTAATATGTTAAATTCAATTTCAACTCAACTATATAGTTTGAATAAAAACTCTACTAATTTAAAAATATAAAAAATTATTTATTTTTAATGTCAACTTAGTGATATAATGAACAATAAAAGGTATACTTGTAACACCCCTTACCCAAGTGAACTTCAACAATAAATGTTACATTTAATACTAAACATACATTTAGGATTTCAAACACTTTAAAATTAAACTTTTAATAATGAATTCAAGATCTTATTACACTTTTAGGAATATAATTAGACTATTAATAAAGATTAATTACATATAAAATTTGTTTCAGGTCTTATTTAATTCGAATAAAAATTTTCAGCTACAAGTCTATATATCTCGAGACATTGCCAAGGCACTGTAGAAGTTTAGCTTTGATGTTGTTCTGTCTCGAGACAAAGAAGCTTATGTCTCGAGACATGGCTCGATTACTGAAGATGTTTAGCTTTGAAGTTTATATGTCTCGAGACACGTTTCACATGTCTCGAGACTTGGAATAGGGAACTTAAAAACTTTATTTTTAAACACATCCAAACTATACCAAAATCATTCATAATCATTTCAAACACAAACCATAACTCATACCAAATAATACCTTATATTTACTCACCAAAACACATCAAACACAAGTTTTAGAATCAATTAGTTTCTTATTACTTACATAAACATTCACCTAGGTACATGTAATATACTTAAAACAAAATAGTGGAGATAGCATACTCTTCTCCAAGTTCTTGGGATGTGATGAGATGTGAAGAGACTAATCCTCGATAAATCCTCACTTCAGGTTTTTACTTACACATTAAAAATAACGCGATAAGCTTGTGAAAGCTTAATAAGTACAATGAGAATTAAAACTATCTTTTATTAAATAAATGAAAACATAGTTTAATAGCTTTGTAACAAGTAAGTATAAAACAATTTAATATTAGTATCTCCATACAATAACTCAATTATTATACTTCCTTTCATTATCATTTCATCACTAACACATAATCTTGTCATATTATTCATAACTTTATTTTTATCTTTTATTATTCAATAGAGGCCCAAAGTAGACTTAACAGAACATGTAGAATATACAAAAATAATACACGGATATAAGTCATTAAGGTGCTTATTGATTGGGCTAGGCCGATGGTTGATTTTAAGAAATTTCCAAGCCCGAGTTAGCCCGCCCAGAAAAAACTCATTTCACTCTTTAAAAATAATAAAATATTAAAATAGATAATTTTACATTAATATTTATATATTTTTATAATTAAATTTAAATGAAAATATTTAAAAGTTTATTTAATTCAAAGTTGGGCCTATCTGAGAATAAAAAATCTTTATCCTAAATATTTCATTTGTAGAATCATAAAACACCTAGAAATATTAGTAATAAGTGATTTTTTTTTAAATAATAAATGTTAACTCCGTTGAAATTTAAATTTTTTTTATTCTTTTTAATGGTACAAAAACTATATCGATTCACTTAATAATAGAAAGACTAATGTGATTCAATCTATAATATAGGACATTCACCATTATTTGCCAAACTTATATTTTCTATCTATCTATCTACTATGTATAAAAGTAACTCGAAAATTGCAAATAGTAAACAACATATTTGCCCTTGATATTTTTTATAATTAAGTATTTAAACCGTAATTATGCTATTAATAATTTTTAAATATTCAAAACTTAATTAATTCTATTTTAAATAAATTAAAATATCAATTAATTTTATTGGTTGTATTATTTTATTAAAAATCTTATTAATGTGAAATTTTTATTTAATATTTTATTCTTCTATTTAATATTTTTAATTATACTTTCCCTTTTCAACGTACATTATTTAATTAGATTTTTTTTACTTTAAAATTTTTGGACTTAATAATTTTAAAATTTATATCAAAATAATTTTTAAAATTAAATATTCAAATAGTAAATAATTTTATTTTTATTAAATTAAAATATTAATAATTTTATTGGTGTTATTATTTCATTAAATTTTTTATTAATGTGAAATTCTTCTAATTAATATTTTTAATTGTACTTTTTTGTCTAAATATTGAATAATATCATATATGCAATTTCTTCTCGAGTTTCAAGTGGATGGGATTAAAGAAATGTTTCTTAAGAGGGGATTGGACTGGGAATCGAGGTGATTTGAAGAGGTGGAATCATCAACACATTTGGACTATATGAAACACTGTTGATATGTGAGAAGAGATAGTATCAATGAAATAATCACTCATACAAAATTATGATTACGATAAAATAACTATGCAAATTTAACTAATCAATTCAGTCATATTAAAGAGGTTTTGATAACCAATTGTGATTGCATTAAATTCCTATTTTCGAATACAAAGAAGTATTGGCATTGGTTAAGTATTTTTGTCTAAAAAATTATTCTAACAATCCATATCTCCAATACCATCCGATGTTAAATCAAGTGTCTTTGTTGATAAGAAAAAAACTAAGAAAAAAAGGAACATGTTTGTATAAGTTGTGGAAATAATAAAAAAAAAGAAGATGTGCGCATTTAATGAATTGGTTTTGAAATTTTTATGTTGAACATAACAATGAAAACAAGAAGCATAGTATCAAGCATAATCATGTATGTATTGATAAAAGGTAGATGTTGAGTATCTATGTGGAAGAAGTTATCAAGAAATTACAATAGAAAGTGAAATGACAAGCGGATATAAAGGAAGCTTTGTACACCAACATTGGACAAAAGTAGTTTATAGGCTTCTTCAATTAATATGGGCACAAAATCCTCGAGCCGATGTTATTAATGTGGTTATGACCAATTTTTTTGAGATAGAAAATAGATATAATAATCTTGGAACTAATGGAACGGATAATGATGGTCAAACTTAAAAAAGAATTGAAGAGGATAAAGGTCCTAAGTAAAAATAAAGACAGCAAATTTTTTTTTTGAAGAGATTGAAGATGCATTTTAGTTGAGATTGATTGTTAGAAACTTGAAGGGAAAAAAAGAAAAGAAAAGAGCAAACGTATGAGAGAGGTGCAATAACTGATTAACAAAAGTTTGAAATACGTAGATGAGTCTTTTACTAATTTTGATATTCAAATTATAGGATAATTCTGTGCAAAAACGTAGAGGAGACATAGAGGATAAGAAAACTCATTTGATTATTAGCAAATTGTGATGATCAGTTAATCATTAATATACTTAATCTTAAAACTAGGGTTTAGTGTTTAAGGTATATACATAAATTTTTTTCAAAGCTAATCCTTTGACGTTGGATTGCAAAATCATGATATTCTCTCATTAAACATTGAGGATGTAAATAGTAAAATTAAGTTGAGAAATATGAAACGATCAACATTGAAAATGAAGGAAGCTTAGAACACCAATATTGGACCATAATAATTCATGAACTTCTTCAATTAATGTGGACACATATTCCTTGAGCTCATGTAATTAATGTAGTTATAACCAATTTTTTGGAGAATGAAAATAGATATAATAACCTTGGAATTAAGGGGAATAGATAGTAATGGAAAACTCAAAAAAAAAAATTGAAGAGGATAAAGGTCCTTAAGTAAAAAATAAAGAAAGCAAAAACTCTTGAAAAAATCGAAGATACACTTTAGTCAAGACTGATTGTCCAATTTTTTCAATGATAGATGGTAGAGCTTTGGGATTTGAATAGTATTAAGCATGACTGCCTGTTATTAAAAGAACATGGGTGTTAGAAATTTTTAAAATTTTGATGGCCTATATGTTTTATGCATTGTGTGAAATTGGTAAGCAAAAAACTATTAGATGATATATTAGAGCTTAAAGCCCTAATCAAGAATAACGGTGATGATTAATGTGTATGCATTATGTGAGATTGATAAGTAGAAAAACTATATGATGAGGTATTAAAGACTTTAATTGTTGCTTGATCAAAACGGGAAAAAAAGAAGGATGTAGTGAATGTTTTGCAATTGAGCCTAACTTGAATGAATTTATTTATGTATAGAAGTTCGTGAAGTTATTAATAAATGGGATATTGTTGTTTCTTTATACACTAATTTTTACATTCAACCATGAAATTGTGGGTTTTGTTTAACGAAATGGAACTACTAAGAATGGAGTTGATGATATATGCTGCTTTATTGTATTTTATGAGGTGAAAATTATGGTGAAACCAGAGTAGAAGGTTAAACAAGTTTATGGTTGAGTAGTAGGGTTTGGGATAAATTTTTAATGATTTCTCTTTTCAATTTCAATTAAATAGATCTTTCGATATGTACAAGGTCTTAAGAGTTAAAATTTACACCCATAAAATGTGATGGGCGTATTAAAGATAATATATTATCAGAATTTAAGAAACTAGTTGTTAGGTTTTGTTAATGAAGCTATGCATATATTGTAGAAAATGATTGATTGTTACTACATGAATTTTTTTTGAAGTTAGATACTGAGATAAGTTTAAAGAGGAGAAATTGGAAAGCATAAATACAAAAAAAAAAAAAAAAAAGAATCTCGGGGAAGAAATTTCTTGTTGAGTTTCAAATAGGTTTAGATGGGTAATTGTTTATTGTGTTGATGTTTCGTTTGACTACTGATGCTTCAACAAACTATTGACCAATGCTTTTCTTACATGTGAATTAGGGTCTTTCGTTGATCAAGGAGATGAAGGGTGGATGCTTCTTTAATATGTTTTGATGATTTTTTTTTTATGTTGTGTCAGTGGAAATGGTGAGTTTCAACGGATAAATTGCCGAGTTGGGTTATAGAGTGATCATTAAGGAGACTATGGGGACCTTTGAGTGTTGGGTTACCTTCCTTCGTTTAGTTGATTTCTTGCTTTCAAAGTTTAAGGTCCTATTCTTTTTCTCGATTATTAGTGTGTGGGGTGTTGCTTTGAGTTGTTACAAATGGACGGATGTTCTCATATTGGGTTCTGGGGGCACCTTCCGACGCATTTGTGTATGAGGGTTGTTTTATGGATTTGTCTTTGTATCTCCTTTATACCCTTTTTGTTAAGACTTTCTTTTATGCATGGATTAATTCATGTTTATTGGGTTAATTGTGTTGAGGGTCCTTTTGCGCATGAAATTCAACTTCTCAAAACATGTTGAGCCATTGGGAGGGGTACGGTGGAAGAATCCCTTATGCATGAACATAAATTTAATTATTATATTCGTATGTATCATTATTATATGTCAGAATTTTTATTTAAAATTATGATAAATTAATTATTTGAATATATATTATAATGATAAAATTAACCTTAATATTTATCTCTTTTATCACTTTAGCCCAGTTTTTTTTAATCACTTTAATACTTAACCTTTAAATTTAGTCAAATTCATTTTTTAGATGAAAAAGTTAAAAATTTAATGGCATTAACATGACAATTTGCACGCCAATCCATATATTCTTCATAAAAATTTTAAAATTAATAAAAAATATTAAAAAGTTCAATAAATTTAAAAAATGTTTATAGATATTTTTTAAAATTATCCACTTTAGAAATGATGTGCATGTAGACCGTAATGCAAGCTGCCATATTAGGGTCGTTAAAATTTTAACTATTCAATTAATTATTTTTTATCTAAAAGAAATTATCTGATTAAATTTTGAAAATGGATGACCAAAATGATCCAAAAATAAGGCTAAAGTAATAAAATTAAACGTTAAGACTAAATTTATCATAATTTTTTTTAAAAAAGATAAAATTATTTTAATATAAAGTGATTCGAAATTTTTATAAATTATTTTATGGTATTCTTTTACCCAGGGCCCTACAGAAAAATTATTAAATTTTATTAAAAAAATTCAGTTCGAGGCCTATTTTTTAAAGAAAAGAAGTGTGTTAGGGGCCTTTTTTTTAAAAAAAATTTATGGCCCAAAGAAGAAGTGCGTTAGGGGCCCCAACAGAAAATTTATTAAATTTTATTAAAAAAATTCATTTCGGGACCCATTTTTTTTTGAAGAAAAGAAGTGCGTTAGGGGCCCTTTTTTAAAAAAAAATTTAGGGCCCAAAAAAGAAGTGCGTTAGAGGCCCTTTTTTTCAGTTCGCCCCGGGCCAAGGAAAATTCAGGGACGGCTCTACTTTTACCATTTTATGTTATTAAATATTTTTAATATTTATTATGTTTATTATTTAAAATGAACACTGATATTCTTCACGTGGGTTAAAACTAGTGATACAAAATGTCAAAACCTGATAAATTTGCATTCACAACTATGCCTCCATTTTGCTGAAAATACCTGGTGTCTGACATATATTCGTACATGGTATTGTGATATCACCCTTTGCAAATACATGGAAAAACTTATAAAAGATAAAACATACCTACGTTGAATACATACTCAAAGCCAAGTTTGAGTAAACATAGATTATGGAAACTATTAGTACAAGCAAAGTTTTCATGAGATCTGCAGCAAAACCATTAAACTAGATTGCTAATGCATGATGATTTCCTAATGCCACTAAAAATCTAATACTCCATCAACTTGGACCCCCCCTAAAATTACACTTACGAAAGCTATGGACTTTGCTGCAGACTCCACCACCGTCTCCAATCCTCATGAAGCTTCACGTAGTTGGACTGAATTGCCATCATAAATACTAGAATTGTTGCAGAAGTTCCACTACAGGTATGGTCTGATTATCAACTCGCATCAAGTTACCAAAATTTAAATGAGAGAGTGAGAAGATTGTTGGACGCTATTCTCATGAAGACGTGTAATCAACTCAGAACCTTACGGATTTCATTAGCTATTTGTTTCCTACTTGATGGCTCCATCTGCGTTGGATTAAAACAATCATTTTCAGTTCTGATATAGACAAGAATGCTATAAAAGCAAGAAGGGATATTTTAAAAGGGAAGCAAGATGGTTTACCTTACTTAGAAGGGCAGCAAGGCCTCGGGGTAGAGCTTGCATATCCGAAGCTGAACTGCCAATATTTGTAAGCTGAAGCAATACCTTTTGGACGCGAAGCTCTTGTAGCTTCTCGTTGTAGTTTCTCGTATCATCCTTCCATGAAAAGAAAGCTTCATCATTAACCCAAGCATCCTCTCTTCCCTTTGCAACATTGGAATCAAAAAACCATCTCTTGATCAAGTCCATTGCAGATTTATACGACAGTTGGTCACCGGCTGCATCGTTTACAGTTTTGACTAGAGAATTCTCAGAAATTCTCCGGCGCAGTCTTCTGTAGAAGAATGAGCGTGAACGGTCCCAGTCAACAATTTCTTTTATTACCCCTTTTGCAGCCATCCTCAAAGAAGTATCGTGAAGTTCAGCAAATTTATTGGCTATTTGCGTGTACACTGGCAACAGTTGCTTCTCACGTGATTGTATTTGCTGCTGCAGAGACTCTGCCTTAGCATGGCCTCCATTGCTCTTGGCTTCGTGAAGTTTTTCGCTCAAACTTATAAGCTGTTGGTCGAGCCTTCCCATGCACTCTATTAGTTCCTTTTTCCTAAACTTGATTTCGATTATTCCTTCCGGCTCAAGGACATTACCTTTAGCAGTGCGCTCGGCATACATTTCTATCTGGTCTGAATTGATCCGACTATCCACAACAACCCATGCCCCACCACGGAGCTCACCCATCATGGGAATGTAAACAAAGACGGGTTGTCCATATGTTCTGAGATTCTCAACAATGGTTGACCCAGCCTGAAGGATGCCCTCGAAAAGATCCCTTTGCCCACCCGAAAAGCCCCTCCAATTGGCAAGGATGAAAAGTGGAAGCTCTTCCCTATTGAAATCCATTATTGCTTGAGCTGTTTTTGTAGCAGAATCCGGAAACCATACCTGTCCAGCTTGAGGGACAACCCTCTCATGTGAATCAAGTTGTCCCGGATCAGCAGGGATAACCTGCATCACTGTCTGCGTCTCGACAGCTACTATTCCTACAGGGATTCCTCCAAGCTTTGCCCTTCCTGTCACAACTGTTCTGGCCCATCCTTCCAGTGTCTCGACAAAGCTATCCCTGTCAAAAATACCCCCCTTCCAGTTCCCATTACTATCTAAAGTACCACAAATAGCAGCACGAGGATCACATGAAGTTTCTGGGAAGTACTCCACAGATCGTTCTGGAGGATCAAAAGGATTTAAAACGGGTATTGGCCCACCTAGATGAGGAGGAATGCAACTTAGCCAGTTCAAAATCGCGGATACCCCTTCAAGGTCATCCGAGACAGTGAGATGTACAACCCCATTTGTTGCCATGATTTTAGGTCCACCAAGTTGCATGTGGGAGCTATAAACCTCACGACCAAGAAGTTTATTCAATGCAGAGAAACCAGTCAAAATAATCGGCTGGTCAAGTCTCTGTATGCATCGCATGCCAAGACGAGCAAGATAAGCACCTATACCCACAGTTCTACCAGTCACATATGTTAAGGTAAAGGTTTCCTTGTATGCCCTTGAGTATGCACTTGCAATGGCCCCACTACCCGATAAGTTCTCGACCCCCAAACCATCCTCCTTACCCACAATAGCATCGATCACCCACCTGGTCTTTCCACTGGCTAGCCTCATCTCATGTGCAATGACAGATGATCCAATCCTTGCATAATCCTCAGGGGTCAAGTAAACATATTGAAAACCGTTCTCAGGGCTGGATTCATCGGACCAACCAACTTTAAAGCAGGCTTTGACTTCCTCAGCTACCCCAATACGGGCACCAGAGTTAGCAGCCAAATAAATTAAAGGCAGTTTCTTATTGCATGCAAGATCGGTCACGGCAAGAAATAATGCATCCTCTCTTGGGCCAAAAGAACCAGCTTTGAAGGTAACATCATTTGCTACTAACAAAATTGTTCTTCCAGAAGGAAACTCGGGAGTAGACATTTCCATGCTCCAGGCTATCATGCCAACATCATTGAGGCCAGGCTGGCGTTCGATTGGAATAAGAGGAGTGCCCCAGTAACCTTTTTGGTCAGCAAATACAAGTTCCGTGACCTTACAAAGAAGTTTATCTTTGGGTTTTTTAAAACCTGGGAATCGCGATGCAAATGACTGTTCCAAGGCCATCTGGAATGCCTGCAAGTAGCTTCATTCTCAGTGATAAAGTTTATCTGCTACGGGTTATTGCGCATAAAAAAGGAAAAGAACAAGCAAAGTAGCCAATATGGACTGCATGCTATAGCACAGTGCTTACCAATGGAAAGTCATAGCAGTAAGTGGTACCATTTTTCCTTGCTAATAGACGTTTCCGGTCAAGAACACCCAAAGGCTTATAGTGGGCATTAACTGGTACACCATGCAAAGGACCCCTTACAGAAAGGGAATGGTATACCGCTTGGTGTTTGCTGGTATTCTCTAGTTCTCGGTATATCTGAAAGTATAACACGGCCATATTAATTTGTTTTACATATATTCATCTAAACTCCATTTTCAATGAGCTTAAGGTTTAGACTAGCTCTAGACGGATAATAGATATAGTTCTCAATTCTCACACCATTAATCTAGAGTGTGGTGGACAATTTTCGAAGCACCACAATTTACAGGATAGAAACTTACATGCACAGTACAGGTCTGACCTGTCACATTTGTCACTACAACTCTCCAAGCACCATTTGCTCGTCCAAAAGATGCTATCCAGAGCTTCACCTCCCACCGACAAACACCTAATTTATGCATTCTTACACCGGCAAACGCATGAATTTCCCGAGCCAGTTCTTCTAAGATCGTCTCTACTGCCTCTTCTTCTTGTCCAGCATCTATTTCAACTCTCCTGGTGCAATAGAAGAAGTTTACGGATCATGCAGAAGTGGAGGAGGAGAAAGGGAACAAAAATAATAATATAGACTTAATTACTTGGTATAAGGCATGAGATCATTTATCTCTTGCTCTTGTAAGATACAAAGGTACATCTGAGCATGGTCGGGCTTTAGAGTAGCATTGTGCACGTTAAGTTCCAACTCCTCCATAGCAGCCATTATGGACCGAAAAATGCTCTTTGAAGTAAAAGACATAGCCAATTGATTATGCCTCATGTCAACATCATGTCCCAAATATGCTGTAAGCCTATCATTGGATATAGGCTGCCTGACAAGTGTTCTGAGGAACATCCTCTGGATCGGGTGTGGCTTGTCTAGAACAGTATATAAGTGCCATTGACGGTCACGTGATGGGGTATACCTTATGCCCTCGTAGCCTTTAAGCTTATCCTGGATTAAGAATTAACAATCATCAGATCAAAGGTGCATAGAAATATTTTTTTTTCTTAGAAGGAAAACAAGTACCAGTTAAAATAACAGACCAATTCGAGGTATATGGATAGAGGAGGTTCTAGATGTCGCAAAAGAGGTTCTTCCTCGTAACATAGATTTTTGGCTGACCAATGAAACGAGTGCCTCATTGGTGTTCGCCCTTCATCCCTCTGTATGATACAGCTAATTACCCCCACACCAGCCCAGCGTAGACTTGACCCTACCTCTTTATCTTGAAGTATTTTCACTAATTTCTTGATTCTCTCTTGAGCTTGATCCTCATCACCACTGAAAAAAAGTAAAAGTAGAATTTTGATCAAGAAAATCTATGATTTTGTCCTACATTCAAGAAGTTATTTTTAAAAATAAAAATCAACCACTCCAACTATTATTGGATATACGCTTGCCTTTGGATTTTAATAGGTTGTATAATTTTATATAACTATGGATTTCAATACAAGCAAATTTCAGAGGACCACTCCATATACCTATCTTGAAGTAAACTCATCTGATTGTTTATGCCGACAAGTGCAATATGGATCATATTACCAAAGGTTGTTGGCTCAAGAGATCCATGTGGAGTTGCTTTCTCAAGGTTATGAGTTGTTTCCCTTAATGCGACACTGATAATAGCAGGCAAAAATTGGAGAGATTTAATTATAACCATGGCTCCCCATTTCCTCTCACTATGTTTCTCAACAGACATTTGTTCTTCTGACCCATTCTTTCTCTCGATATGCTCTTCCAAGAACTCCCATGAAGCAATAAGACCAGATCTATGCCACTGCATACGGACACTCTCCTTTACAAGATACGGCTGGTGACAAAAACAAACAGTTAAACGATGATGAGATGGTCTCGAAATAACATAAGCTGACTTAGCTGAGGCTGTGAAAGTTAAGCCTTAATACCTGGTAAAGCCTCCGAACATATGTCTCTACAACCCGCCTCTGAAGTGTGTGATCACTATGATCAAACAAACCTATGAGAGCATCTTCAACAGCTAAAGGAGCACTAACGAGATCCTCCATTCTTTCATTAGTGGCACTTTTCCTCTTGGGCGTGTCCATACTTTCACCATCCTCAGTAAACATTTCTAATTCAGAAAGGCTTCTAGCAATGGTGGAGCGAAGTTCACTCAATTTGGTTTGTTCCAGTAATTGACTAGCCTTGAGTGCCAACTATATGCACAAATTCAAAAATAAGCCTTAAAGAGAAAACATCAAATATTGTCCTCCAAGGAATTGAGTTTGGAAAGCCGAAATGATGAATACAAAGAACACGATAGTAAATCATATTATTGTAAGCTATTAAATTAGTAACTTAGTAAAATATCTAACCTCAGAATAACTAGTATGATTTAGTGCAGAGAATCGGATTAGTTGATCTCTATATGCAGCAGGGTTCGGATAAACCAGTTGTTCCAAGAGTCTGAGTATCAGTTTATTTTTATTCTTGACACCCTGCAAGCAAAGCACAAACCGTACAGTATGAGTATGGAATATTTTGGGCTAAAATATTAAAAGATCCCCTGAACTATTCCACTTCTGTTAACAAAGCCCCTAATTTTTATGGTATCCAAATAAACCTGCAACCTTTAATCTGTACCAAATAAGCCCTTATTTCAACTGACGGTTGATAAGGGCTTTTTAGGTATAAGTTAAAAGGCTAAGGGCCTATTTTGGTACAATTAAAGATTAAGGACTTATTTGGGTGCAAAATTAATGGTTAAGGGCTTATTTGGGTTTAATTAAATTATACTTAAGTAAATTGGTAAAGTTCATGGGGGTTTTGCTATTTTAGCCTATATTTTATGATAGGAAAAAGGGCATGAAAGCCAACTATAAAAGGGGCAGTACCTGATGAGAAAGCACAATGTCCACAACCTTTAGTAGATCTTTCTTATACTGAACCCGAAGACGTTCGATCACATCAGCCTGTGATATCGCATTGAAATGACTTGTATAAACATGAAAACAGAATAACAAACATTTGAAAACTTGAAGGCTGTAACAAGATAGGGAAGTGCAAATACGATGTTCAAATTTATGCATTGATGTCTCAACACTTCAAAATAAAGGCAATTCAGATTTGTACTGTCAAAAGAAATAACCATGACAAAGATATATGCACTACAGTAATACCATTATGAAGAATATGTATTTCTTTTCGACAAAGTTACCTGGATGTTGTCACTGAATAACTCTTCAACAGATAGATACTCTTCGAAAAGGGAACGCACAATAACACGAGCATGACTCTCTCTTCCGCCTTCATATGACTTCACAAGGCTCATCAATGGTTCAATATGCCTTTCTAGGGATCCTCTTTCTTTCTCAGAACAAGAGGATAGATGGGACTGCAACCAAAGTAGACGCCCTAAGTGTTTAACTTTCCCAATACAGAAAGTGAACTTCAAGATAAGGATTGTGGCATAAGGAAACTCACGTTGAGGACTCCCTTCAATAGCTTTGCAGGAAAGTCGATATTCTGGGAGCTTGGAATCACTTCAAACCCTTTATACTTCAATTCCAGCTGATACAATGGTAATAATAAAAATAAAATCGGATCAAAAGATACACATCTAAAGTCACTTCCCGAAGCACAAAGCGGAGATAAATTCTAGATAATGAATATTTACCTCATTTTTAAGATCTTTGGGAAGCCTGGTTGCCAAAACAGACATGCATTCTTGCCATTGAAGGAAAGGCAGCTCCGGACTGTCAAGGCAATTTAGCAGGCTTTGAACTTCCTGTAACATGTGTCAGCCAAATTGATATCATGAATCAAATTTCAAGAATATCTAAGAATGGCTTGGACCTAGGATCCGAGCTTTTTCCATTTACCCTTCATTGAATGTTTTAACTCAGTCTTTGCTCTCTATCTAAAGGCATCACTAAGACCTTTGAACAGTTCATATTCTTTGTTATTCCTTTTTATATTTAATTGACTATTATTTTCAGTAAGCATTATTTAAAGTTTGGCTGATATTGTAGCATTCTGAACTCTTTAGTTCCATTTATTAGCCATATATTATATATCACTTGTAAAAACTTTAAGGAATTAAAAGTCGAAATCCTGTAACCCGTGGTTTGAGAGCTAGTTAGTTAAAGGCACTTAAGTTTAAAAGGCAAAAACTACTGTGGGAGAGAATTTTGTGATTCCTGGCCTATTTCATCCCCCTGAGATTACTGTGGGATAGAGAAATACTCACTTCATTGATATTATGCTCATAACCAGCGAGAATCATGCGGGCTGCATTTAAACTTGCAGCACATCTCTGATGAACTTTGTCAGAAATTGCAGTGGGCGGCCCCAGTACCGGAAAGTTCCCCTGGAATGGTTCAGCTTTCCTAACAGCTGAAGGGTCATCCAGATCCAACCTAGCAATAAGCTCACCAGCCTGCAAGAACAAGGGCTTCCTAAGTTTTCCCAAAAAACTCAACTTTTATATTTCTCATATAGAACATATTACCTGCATTGTTTGACCTTCAGATGATTTTATTTGAATAACTCCTGAAGCAGGTGAAAGAAGAGGCATGCACATTTTCATAACCTCAACCTCAGCATAAGGTGTGTCGGCATCAATATGACAACCATCAGAAACCAAAAATCTAAGCAGTTTGCATGGTGTTTCAGCCACTAATTTTGAAGGATCATGATCTTTCTGGATAAAGGGGGAAAAACAACAAGAAGAAAAACATAAATAATAAGCTCACAACTTATTTTCTTGGACCAAAGGAAAACGTGGGGTTGTTTTTTCCTTCAAGTTGGGTCAAGGGGAGGATTCAAAGTGTATGAAAGAAAGGGATATGTTGCACCTGTAGCAGGCAAGTCCTTCCATCAATTAGAAGGCGAGTACCAGCGGCTTCTTCCTCTGCATAAATGACATGACTTTTTCCATCCAACTATAATAAATTGAAAAGTAAGCATCAGAAGGACGGTTGTAAAACAAAGACCAGCAGTAAGCGGTTCTAATAACTGCGAAAGAAATAAAGAACATAAGCAAAAGTAAAACATGTAGTAAAATGCTAGAGGGAAAATGCTTGCCTGCATCAATAAACCACCATCGCGTAATGTATGTATCTCTGCCTCAATCTCCGACTCATTCATTCTCAACCTATAACTTCCTGTTCCCCCTCTAACCATGTCAATCTAAAAACATTTTTTTTTTTCAAAATGTTAATATGCATGATTCATTAACATGATACCCAAAATCTCTAGAATTTCTTGAGAATTAGGAAAGGAATCCTTAAAATAGTGATACAATGACATAATTGAAAACTCATACCGTATATTTGCTTCCTTCAATGTTCAAAGACACTTGAGAATGCATAAGTGATATGTGCTGAAATCAAGACCAACAGACATCAGTATGTTAACAAAGACCTACATAAAAGAAGCAACTCAGGCTTACACTGTACCTTGGGAGGAATTTGACCCTTTTCAAGATAACCAATATAATCTGAAACCATAGCTGCACTGCTGGCCGATGCTTTCTGAGATAAATAAACAGTGTAAAATACTTACTCTATAATAAGAACATTGAATGCTGATATATGAGCACTTACATAGAGAGCTCCGGCAACAACTGAAAGATACCACGGAGGCCTTTCTGCTCTAACTCGCATTGCAATTCTACTGTCCAACCAACCAGTGTGGATTTTATTTTCTCGGTAATCTGAAGCCTGTATAGCATTTTAGTTAGTGGTTGGTAGTCCTAAAGTCGTACATTTTTATAACGAAAAACGATGGTTCATTTGATAAACATACATGTAAAAGGTCAATTGTGTAATCAACATTTGTACGAATTTCTCCACGGATTTGAATTTCTTTCAACCCAAGAACCATATTTGCTATAGCAAGAGCTCTGGATTCCCCAAAAGCAAAGACATGTCCTAATGTAAGATTTCACTCTTATCAGAAATAATGATATCTTTGTAAGGAATAACTATATACAAAGCGGCTATCTTGTCCAAAAACATTCATAGAAAAATCGAAATTTATCAGTGTAATTCTTACCAAATTGAGAATCTGAAAATTCATGAATGCCTCCTCCAGACTGTAAAGGATTATCGCACAATCATTGTATTAAGTTTTAGATTCTGTAAACCAATATTTTTTTTTCCGAAAAATAAAGCTTACCTTGACAGAGAAGTAAGCCCACACATTTGGCTTGCTTTTAAAACTCAACTCCTGTACAAAGTCATGGAGCTCAATACAAACTTAAAAAAAAAATGAAGCAAAAAAAGCACCAATTGAGATATTTGAAGTACAACTTATTTTTTTGTGAACTTAGTAAGGCTGACCTGTACTTTTCCGCTGGTAGGTTTAAAACCATCATCAGGATCCTCACTTGTCACACGCACAGCTACACAGTGACCTTTAGGCCTTGTTGATTCAGCCTTGTCAAAATCAAAACAAGTGGCAACAACAGAAACTTTTCTCCAAGAATCATAACCTCCACCATGTTCCACTCCATAAAATCTCCGTATTTCTAATCAACTCAAGCACACAGATATCATTTACGTAAATTACATGATCATGTGAAAAAGGGTTTATGAGAAGTATTGAATGTTGGCATCATACCAGGAATTTGCCATAGAGGAATACCCATCCCGATGGCAACCTGAGCAGCTGGCAGATTCACTTCAGCAATCCACTCAGTTACAGGGTGCTCCACCTGTTGCAAAAGCTTTTAATTATTGATTATGTAAGGAAAGTGAGAAGGCAAAAAATCCGTCCGCCAAATAAATCACAAGATTCTTCTTAACCTCTTTGAACCAAAATAATTTAAGAATCCACCAACCATGTTGTAGAATAAATCTACACCCTTTGTGGTTGTAAAACTGAATGCTTTTATAAATGGTTATTTTAGCTCAATACCGATTCCGAAACCAGCTAGCACTTGTATTTAACATCCTTTCCAAATGAAGATACAATTAATATATTGCAGAACCACACTAAAAGGATAAAACAAACAGAAAAGCAGGAGCACAAAGTTGATTGACCAAATGTGGCACCTAACTCCATATGACATGTTCTAGAACTATGGGTAAAATCGTTATGACATACTTGTAACCGAGGGTTGAGCTCTAGAAAGTAGTACTCGCCAGTGTCCATACTGTAAAGATATTCAACAGTTGCGGCTCCAACATAATTCACACATTTAGCTAACCTTCTAGCTGCCTGCTCCAGCTTTTTTACTGTCTCCGATGGAGCTACAGTGATTGGACCCTCCTCGATAATCTATTTCACATAAAGAATGCTGATGTCAGATCTTGTTAAGTCTCAAATATGATGCAACTGAAGCATTAAACTCCCTTTGACTGGAATCACTTTTGTTATGGAAGACTAACATTCAAATATAGCCTCAAAGAAACAAACTGACCTTCTGGTGCCGCCTCTGAATACTACAGTCACGGCTATGCAAAGCAGCAACATTCCCATACTGATCACAAAGTAACTGGACCTCTAAATGCCGGCTCTAATTCAGGAAAGAATATATATACCAAACAGTTTTGTCAGAAAAAAATATCTATATTCCTGCCACTTCTGTGAAATGAATCGTTGCAGAAAATCTCACCTGTGAAGCAAGTTTCATTATAAATATAGGTGAACCTGGAACTTCGCCTTGCACTTGCTTGAATAGTGTCCTAACTTCATCATCACTATGAACCTAGAAAACCAAACATCACAAGGCATGCAAAAACTTAAAACCAATTCGAACAATATGAAAAGTGTTTAAATCAATGATAATTTTACCAAAATAAGAGCAGTTACTTTAAAAGGGAACTAGCTAGAGCATTGGATATAAGTAAAAATTGCAATTGTCAGAGAATCAAAAGATTGCATGAATGAATGAACCTTTCTTATGCCTTTACCGCCGCCACCCCAAGATGCCTTAATCATTGCAGGATAACCAACAACTTGACAACTTGCAATTGCTTCTTCTGTCGTATAAACGCATGCTTTACTATATATTTCATCTGGAATAGAAACTAGGCAACTTTCTGCAGGAATTTTCACCTGGAAAACAGGAATGTAGCACTGTGCATGAGAAACTGCCATGGAAAGGACACTTTTTAATAGTCAAAAAGAAGATAATTACATGAGAACCACTCCATGGAAGGGTGGGTACATCTGCTGCTTGGGCAATCAATGATGAACCAATCTTATCTCCCAATGCTGCCATAGAAACAGATGGAGGCCCAAGAAAAATGATTCCTTTTGCATTCAGTGCATCAGGCAGCTCAGGGTTTTCTGATGCATGACCCCATCCAGGCCAAACCGCATCAACATGTGTTATCTCTGCCATCTGAGTAACACATGATATGATTTGACAAAAAATATAGAATTTCATCATATAATTAAACATAGTAAGCGGGAACTAACTCCAATGAACCTTTAGTAGCAAGAAAAAGAAACCTTCGTATTGCTTATCAGTTCTCTTACAATGTCCTAGGACTTTACATGCAAACATCTGTTACTGAGTTATTGACATCTATGAAGTCGTATGTATCAGAATCATTTGGATGAAAATCAATTATTTAAAGCAAGGACATCATAAGAGTGGTAAATTTCCTTTGTACTTTAAACTAAAACAAGCTTTTTGAGAGGCAATTCATCAACATAAGAACAATTCAGAAGCAAGCAAATGTTACCGGAGGTCACTATACACACCTCTACAATGAGCTGCACATTGGCGTAGTTATTATTATTTGTCCCCCCAGGAACTTCCACAAACTGGTCGGCAATTCTAATATGCTCTGCATTGATTCTCATGTCCTCAGGAGTAGCCATTGCCACCAACAGGATTGCCTTCTCGGTACCAAATGTTTCATAAGCCCACGTTCTAATACTACGTATAAATTTGACAGCTGCCATTCCATTGTTCGCAATTAAAATGCTATGGATTGGCTTTTTCCCTCCAAGTGCAGAACAGAATTCATCTACTTCACATATTGTAGCCGGGCTCCGGATTGGCAATACCCCATTTACGTATCCATTATTTCCACCAGACACAGCTGACCTTCTTTGGGCCTCAGACATACTGCATATCATCAAAAACAACCATCATCAATGGGTGCTAGGTTTCAGTAATGGCAGTCTAATTCTGAATTGAGACTTCAAAAGTAACTGTGATTCCTTAAACATATAAATGAACCAACATCATGATCAAACAAATTTAAATTGAAACCAAACCAAAAAGAAATGCTATGATAAAGCTATTTTTGGTTGTGCATGCCAGAATTTGGTATGATCAACACTGTGAACTTTTCCCTTACACTCTTATAGCTTATTTTAGTGAAGATGGAATAAAAAAAATCAAACTTTTAGTGCTAAAGATAATAGTTTATTCATGGTTGATTCCACTTCCAGTAACCAAAGATGAAAGATCACATAAACATTTCATTTCAACAAAAGCATAACTTCAGAAAGCAAAACAGCTCATCATTAAAAACTCTCCAAAAGTTAAAAAATTATTGTTTACCAACCTTACCAAACTGAAACCTCAATCAACAAAATTACAAACCCAACCGGCCTAAAAAAAAGACAACTTTTTTTTTTATCAAACTTGACAAAACAAACAAAATCAATCCAAAAAAAAGGAAAACAAGAATTTCCCTTCTTGCTTAAAAAAGAAAAGAAAAGAAAACCAATACCCAATTCTGTAAACAACACAAGAATACTAACAAACCTGAAAGAAAGATGAATTTCGTTCTAGGAAAGTTGGGATAAAAACAAATTGTATCAATTTACGATACGGGTATGAAGCATAACTTCAGTGTTTCTTAGTGAATGGAAACAAAAGGAGAGAAAAACAAAGAAGAAATGGTGAATGGGAAGTGTTAAGAGAGATGTACATGCAAAAGAATGTAAGAAAAAAGAAATCCTTAAATAAGTAGAGCAGTGATGTGGTAGCATAGAGTTAGGTTAGTGGTAGAAGAAGGTGGGTGTTTTTTTCCGTAGAGGTTTGAAGTAACGGCCCTGTTTAATTAATCGTCAACTTGCACGTGGTATCTGCCCCTTAACTCCTTTATTCTCCCTCATGTTTACCATCATCTGCAGATATTAGATAACCAAAAATATGAACCAAATAAAAAGAATATACAATAATATTGCCAAATATCAATCAAATTATCGTCTCACAATCCACATCTAAAATTTGTATTCCAGGGATTCATACATTCGTCACTAATATATGAAGCCATGTAAGTAAAAATATATGTATCACCTTCGTTGATACTTAAAGTTGGAAATCCATAACTTTAACATATATATTCAACATTTTTATTTACCTATCTTTCATGTGTGTAATATTATCATTTAAATAATTTTGTTCTTTTTTAAAATTACATAATTCAATTTAACTGAAGTTATTTATTAAATTTATAGAATTAAAAATGGAGGGGTTGATTCTCAAAATATGGACTAAAATACTCATAAATGTTGAATTTTATAATAAAAAATTTACCTAATCAGACCGGTTTTTGGAAAATTTATGGGAATAGGTTGATTTTATGAAAACGCATCCAGTTGTAAAAATAAGAGAATCTATATAAAAACCTATTTTGTAAGTTTTATTTTCATATTAATAGGTGACATCAAGAAATAAAAAAAAAATATTGGTGCTACCACTTTAATCTTGATGTAGCTGGGAGTAGTTTTTTGCTTTTCACCTAAAAATACTTCTAACCGGAAGCGTTTTCGTTAAAATGACCTAATCTCGTGATTTTTAAAAATCAGTTTAATTAGATAATTTTTTTATGAAAATCGACATTTAAGAGTATTTTAATCTAAAATATGAAAGGAAAAAAATATGTTGGAAGGTTCCATTGCCATTTGCCAGTAGGTTTGATGATAGGAGATGACGTGCCACGACTCTCCGTTTCATCATGCACAATTTGGTGGTGTTGTCCACCAACCTTCCGCTTATGTTGTTTTCATTCCATTTTATTGCATGAAAAAGTATATAGTAAAATTAAATGAATGATATGAATCAAGTTTCATTTTTCTAATATTATATTGCATACCAATTTTTAACCTTTGAAAATACAGAATTATTAATAATTGAATGTTTGAATTGAGATTAAAAAAAAAAAAAAGTGAGTTTGCATTCAATGAATCATTGTGAAGGATAGGATGATAAGGCACTGACTAATTAATTGGCCAAAGGATTTGTAGTCTTATAACTACTTTTTGTTTAGTAAATAAATAAAATTGGATGGTTAGCAGTTGCTTGTAACTTTCTACCAAAATCAATTAAATTTCTCAACTGTATGCATATAATAATTGACCTTGCAGTGCACACCTCTTCCGTTTCATCTCTTTACTTCTTCAACCATAAATTCCTTCCTTCGCCTTTAGTATATATGATCCATAAAAGGCCGGTTTTACTTTTTAGATGTGCCATTTTGCGATTCAACTTTAATTTTTTTATTTTTTTATTTCATTTTAAAATAATAAACCCTAATTTTAAAAAAGAAAATGATGGCAAAATAAATCATCTCTGAAACTAAAAAGATTAAGTTGTGAAAAAATAAATGTTGAATTTAAATTATAAAATATTTGATATATCATTTAAAATTTAAATTTAAATATAATTAAATTATTTGATAAAAGATAATATAATCTTAACAAGGCCATGTGATGATAGTGACATGAGTGTGTATATATCATACAAATCACAGATAATATATTCCGATGAATTAAAATTAAAATAAACACAAAAATACAACAAATCCAAGGGCTGGTAAATTTCAAACTTAGGTCATGAATATTAAAAAGCGTCAAGCTTGCCAATACGACAAAGATATCATTGACCTTTCGCAATGTCCCAACAATTGTCTCTAATCAGTGTATGTATATTAAGCAATTAAAATAATAATTATAACATTATATAAAATATATTTAACAAATTTTTTGACGAATATACCTAATGCCCTATAGAAAAAGAATTACATGAAATACTTAGCATGTTAATGAGTACAAAGAAATAAAATAATGGAGAATCCGTTCCTGACAAAGCCATCGGCACCGGAGCAACTTCCACTAGATCAGTTAACGGTAGTGCTTGGGCAGTCGACGGTTCTAAAACAATAAGAACCTTGGGTGAGTATGGAAAGTTACAACAATATAAATCAACATATATTCAAACATAAATAATATGACATATATACATAATTATTAAGCTTCATCTACCGATTATTAACAAAATGTCCAAGTAAAAGCAAATAAATGTGAGAGTGTAAAACAGGAAGAAGCAAGTACCAGGAGCTGCAACAGGCGAAGTAGATAGTACTGCATTAGGAAAACACCAACACTTTGTTATAAAAAAAAAAAAAAAAAGGATAAACAGGTGATTTAATTGTTATTTACCATCGCATTTGTTGATAGGAGAATCAAAAACTTGACAAGCAGAAGCCAAAGTAAGGACTTTCGTAAAATTGAAATCGGCAGTGTTTTTCAAAGCTACATAAATGCAATGGGGGTTAGATTGCAGTACTGTTTCAAATCCAAAACAACATGAAGGAATCGGACTGTTATCGGTGCTGCCTTTGATTAAAAACAAAAAGCAATCCGCCATATCATACATGACAGTGCTGCAAATCTCCGAAGGAGCTAATGACGACAACTCGGCTACAAGCTTTGGATTTGGAAAGCATATCATGATTCATGAAGATGCAAATGACAATAATAATTTTCCTTGCTACGTTTTTCATTTCTTTTTCTCTCATAAAAAAAAATTCACTTAAAATTGAATTAAAAAGTTATTTAAAACTAGTCTTTGTAAAATTGAATTTAAAAACTCATTTTAAATAAAGTTTGAAGATAAGATTTTAGATTTAAATATTTATCTTGTGGATTCTGTGCATTTTATTATCTTTCATTAAAATAGGTATATTGATGAAAATAAATAAATAAATCCTTAAATCATTTGTAATTTTTTTTAAAAAAAAAAAACTATATTTTAAATTAATGTTTTCTCAATTTTTCAATTTACCTTCTTATAAAGTGAAGAGATATAAATATCATATTTTGTTTTAATAAGGACAATTTACTAAAATATACCAAAATTTAAAAAAATTTACGAAAATAGGCCAAAAATTTAATTATTTACGGAAAAGGGTCATTTCTCCTTAAAACGCGTTCATGTCAGCACGTTTTAGGGGATGAACAGAAAAGCACATCTACGAGGGAGCACTTTCTGCCACATCAACAAAAAACACTTCCTTGAGGGCGCACTTTGCTGATGTGGCAAAAACGCTTCCCCAAGGACGCGTTTTAGAACTATTCTCAAATTTTTTAAAAATTTACGAGAATAAACCTTTATGAAGGCTCAAAATGACAACACCATTTTTTTTAAGGTGTCATCAATTAATAAGGAAATATAACTTACAAAGAAAATCTTTATATAGACCCAAAGTAACATTTCCCTTGTTTTCTTGAGCAAAGTGGGATATGAGATATGTATATATATAGACTCATGAACAGTTTTGCAGCTTGTTCCTAAAGAATGTGGGATTCTTTCCTCTTTTAACTAACAACATGAGATAAAATGCTATACTATATTTGATTTTTTTTACTTAGAGTTTAAATTTTTTTACAAAAAGTTAACATTTATTACATTATAAATAAAACTTTTAAACTCTATAAGTAAAAAATATATAAAATATAAAATGTGTATGGTAAAATATTAAAAAATAAATATTAAAAATTTATTTTGTAAAAAAAAATCAAATATAGTGTAGCATTTTATCTCATGTTGTTAGTTAAAAGAGGAAGGAATCCTACATTTTTTAGGAATAAGCTGCAAAATTGTTCATGAGTCTATATATACACATATCTCATATCCCACTTTGCTCAAGAAAACAAGGGAAATGAGACTTTGGGTCTATATAAAGATTTCCTTTGTAAGTTATATTTTCTTATTAATTGATGACACCTTAAAAAAATGGTGTTGTCATTTTGAGCCTTCATAAAGGTTTATTCTCGTAAATTTTTAAAAAATTCGAGAATAGTTTTTTTTTTTTTTTAAAAACAGGGGCTAAAGCGTGTCCACGAGGGAGTGCTTTTGCCACATCAGCAAAGCGCGCCCTCAAGGACACGTTTTTGGCTGATGTGGCACAAAGCGCTCCCTCGTGGACGCGCTTTTCTATTCATCCCCCCAAAAGGCGCTGACATGGACGCGTTTTGGGGGAAAATGACCCTTTTCTGTAAATAATTAAATTTTCAGCCCATTTTCGTAATTTTTTTTTATTTTGGTATATTTTAGTAAATTGCCCAATATTTATCACCGAAAATCCTATTTAAAACTTTTAAAGATTTATGTGAGTTTGTATTGCATTGAAATTGAATATGTGACAAGACTGAAATAAACTTTTACAAGGACATGGGTAGTTTTAATAAAATTGATCTAGTTTAACTAGAATTTGCAATTTAATATATATTTGATAATAGCTTATTGAGTCTTAGTTTGATTGGAAAAGATATTGTTGTCAATATAGGAGGATATAGGTTCTAGTGCACTGAAGTGTATTATCCTCCTATTTATAGGTAATTTTAGTATTGTGATAAAAAAAAGCACGAAGTCATCTCCATAACTGGCCTTTATCTAATAGCTAGGTGAGTTTGAATACAGATGATTCGGTTAGGTTTAACGAGGGCTTTACAGTAGATGGTGGTTGTGTGAGGGATTATAATGGTGAGTGAATTATTGGGTTGCTAGATATTTGGGTAATTGCACTGTATTAGAAGCAGAGCTTTAGGTGATATTGGATGGGTTGAACCTTATTTTGGATAGGCGTTTTGTGAGGATCTTAATTCAAATAGATAGTATTGAAGCTATTAATATAATCATAGAAGATTCTTCGGGAAACTATAAGCAGTGGAAATTTTAATATATTCTCAAAAAGGTCTTAGCTTTATTTCTTTATTTTTGTTCACAAAAAAAAAAGATATAAATAAAACTTATAATGAGATTATTCATATATATATATATTTGATTGTTTCATATACGTTAACGTGATAGTCTCATTTAATGATAAGTTGATGCTCTTATTTAATTAACATGTAATCAAACCATTTAAGTAGCAAAAATGTAATGAAAAAAAGAGTAAGTAAAATTATTATATTTATTAATTTTAACACTAAAAATTTCCAAAACACATAACATCCTAACATTCTATCTTTTCAAATTTTATATACTTAATTTTTAAATTAAAAATATAAAAGCTATTAACTTTTACCTTCTATTAAAGAGGGTCTTACCTTAATTTTTTATTTAAAAAATATCAAATTTAAAATTTAAAAGGTTTTATTAAAAATTGTATCTTAAAATTATATATAACCAATTTAAAAATTTTAAATTATCTTTTAATTATTTTAAAAAGTTAAAAATGAAATATAAAAATAACCATTTTTTATTATTTTTAAACTTAAGTACTAAAGAAGCCTTTGTAAAATAATTAAAAAATCAATTGAGTCCTAGTCGAAAAGTACAATCAATTGAACTCTCAATCTCAAGTTAGCAATCAGTTCAATCTCTATAATATGATTATCCATCAAAGCCACAGTGAGTCGTTAAGTGTTGATGTGAGGGAAAATGATGATGTGACAGTTGAGTTGACCTAACATTTGACGTGGATAACTTAATAGATTTTTAAGGATTATATAAAAATTCTCAAAAGAATTATAAAAATGATAAAAAGTATTAAAACTTTATAAAAAATTATAGAAGTAATTTTTAATTTTTAGTAACTCATATAAGTTGTTTATAATTTTTTAATTTTTGTAATATTTTAATAATTTCTAAAGATTTTTTTAAAAGAATTGATAAAAATTACTATTCATTTTTTTCCTTCACACATTGCGCTACATTATACCTCTCACGTCAATCCATTCTTATCAATTTCCTTCACATTTTTTCTCCTCAACCAAAAACATTAATCATCACTCACCTTAAGTTTTCAAACACTAAACTTATTGTTTCTCTGATCCCTTAGTCGATACTCTATACAAGTCCAAGTCCAATACCATCACAGGTGAAGCTCCCCATTAAAGCCAAATCAAACCTTAAAAATAACAAATTTTTCTATAATTTTCTTATATATTTTTTTATAATTTTTATTAATTTTCATCATTTTAATTATTTTTATATAATTTTCTATGTTTGTATAGGTTAATTTTTTAAAAAATCTGTAATTTCTAAATTTTTATAATATTTTCATAACATGTGAATATTTTGTAATATTTAATAGTTTTATCATTTTTCTAATTTTTCTATATTTATTACATTTTCAAAAAAATTATAATATTTTAATATATTTAAGCTTAAATTATTAAAAAAATCAATTAAACTCTCCACTTCAACATTTTTTCAGGTCAATTATCATGTTAGCTGCCGCGTCATTATTTTTCACAACAACTACCATGACACCAGCCATGTTAATATTTAATGACTTGTTAAGGGTTTCGAATAAAAAACCATATTTCAATGCTTCGATTAATGCAAACTTTTTCTATTTTTTAAAATTATTTTATAGGGGCTTTTTTAGTGTTAACTCTTATTTTTATCAAATTTTATTTCAAGATAAATTAAAATAAACATTTTTCCAACAAATTTTTTGATTATATATCATAAATATTTTTAATCAATTTAAAATTAAAATAAATAATTAATTAAACTTAAAAGTTACCAAAAAATTATATATTATCATATATATATATATATAAAATAAAGCAGAGTTTTGACACAAATTTGAAAACTTTCAATTCTTAGATACTTTGCCATGTGTCATATGTTGACACATATGCTGTTGGAATGTCATTAAGTCAAAATTTTGCTCACATATTGAAACAATTAATGTATGGTATTTATGCAATATTTGGTTAGTATAGATTTGCACAGTATTCATTTAATATTATGTGACAATATATCTTGCCAACAAATTTTTTTCAATGGTAAACTTTTCCATAATATTGTTTTTATTATTTAATTGTAAATTTTGTACGTAATATTTGATTTTACTTTGGTATGTGTCAAGGGAACAAAATAAGGTTGTGGACTGCATAGCGAAAATGTCGACTAGAGATTTAATGTGAAGTGTTATTTTGGTGAGCCACTTAAATATATTTGAGTTTTACAGAGAATGATGTTCAATAGTTTAGAATAAGACTCTCAGTAGAGTCATGTAGTTAGAAGGTTATTCCTATTTCTTTTTTAAAAAAAAATTCTTAATTTACCTTTTTAATAAAGTAATTTTGGTTATGAAATAAATCTTCTTGAAAACTGTTATTTTAGATATGATTTTCTAACATCAAAGAAATTTAGATATGATTTATGAAAAAAAAAATTTACATAAATAAAAACAAAGAAACTAAACTTATCAATTTAGTTATTATAAAATAACATTATTTATTTTAAAATTAGATATCTAAATTTATTAATAAATAATAAATAAATTAACAAAACATTAATTTAAATAAAATAAAAAACATTAATTTTAAATAAAATTTATTTGTAAATAATAAATTAACAAAAGTAGTTAAATAAGAATCCAAACAAACTAAACATAACAATTTCACAACAACTTAAATATGCTTGACAAATTAGACATAAGTAATCCACAAAAATTATAATTGTATATATTATAATTTTCCGTAAATTTATTTACACGTTAAAGTTTAAGCTTACATATTTTTAATATAAAAATGTACTTTATAATAACATAGTTGTATAAAAGGTTAATAATCATTAATAATCTATTTTAATTATATAATGTTAATTGTATATATTATAATCTACCATAAAATTAATTACACGTTTAATGTTTAGGTTGCATGTCATTAACAAAAGAACGAACATTATAATAATGTAATTGTATAATAATTATACATTCATTTTGCATATATAACAATTGACATATTTGATGCCCTTAAATGTACATAATACTATTTTTATAATATGTACTAATGTCTGATTATAAAATAAATTTATATTATAATATTTGTTTTAATTATATAAGCATTAATTAAAAATTGGTTTAAAACAATTTAATTAATTGAGTTGGTCAAATAATAAAAGGGGTATGAAAGATTTAGGGATTCCTATGATTCTGTACCATTGTTATGTTAGATTTACAGATACAAAACATAGGATTTAATAAATGCCGCATGAGATTTAAGATAAAAAATATTAAAGAATATATATTTTTCCTAATAAAATTAACATGTTTAAAATATTTACTTTAATTTTATTATTAAGTATTATATTTATTTTTTGAAAATATTTTTATTATGTTTTTGTACGTTTAAGAGAAATATTAATGGTTAAAACATGAATTTATGTAGGGTAAATATACATTCTGGTACCTAAATTTGGCTTCATGATTCAAATTGGTACCTAATGTGTTTTTTTGTCCAATTAGGTGCCTAAACTTGGCCTTAAGGTTCAATTTGATACTTAAACCTTTTTTTTTATCCGATTGGGTATCTAAACTTAGCGTCAAGGTTCAATTTGATACTTGACCTTTTTTTTGTCCAATTAAATATCTAAACTTAGCCTTTTGGTTTGAATTAGTACCTGAACAAATTGGTTTAAACAAGTTATTTGTTGTAAATACTAATGTGGATCAAAAAGTTAGGTTCAAGTACCAAATTGAACCAAGAAGCAAAGTTTAAGTACTTAATTGAACCAAAATAAACTTTAGGTACCAAATTGAATCTTAAAGTCAAGTTCAAGTACCTACTTAGACAAAAGAAATTTAAATATTAATTTGAATGTTGAAGTCAAATTCAGGTACTAAAATGTATATTTACCCTTTTATGTAGCAAAGGTATTGGTTTCAAACTTTATGAGAAGAAAATTTTAAATCTTTTGTAATTAATATATTTGAATTATCCGCGAGTAATCTAAATTTGCATATAAATTTGGATAATAAATCTATTTATATTCGCATCATATAATAATTTTAATATCTAAATTCGAATACAATCTAGAATTCACAAGATTTATATAAAGTATTTTGCAAACATTCAAATCCTTAAACAGAATTATCATACTTAACCGCAGCAAATAACCATATGCTCCAAGAATCTTATTCTTAATACTTTCCCTAACCATGTCACAATGTCTAAATGTCTCGTAAAAACCCGTGCATTAAGCCCATCTATAGCAGGCGCCTTCAGCAATGCCATCCCATTAAATCTTCTGCCTTGCAAGCCTGCGTGATTGGCGTTGGACAAAAGGGATAATGATTTTTTTTGTCTTTACAAAAAAAAAATATTTTAACATTTTATTTAATTTTTTATTTTTTAATCATTGAATTTATATATTTTATCAAATTATTTCAAAATAGATAAAAAAATTAATTTTTATTAATTTTACTGATATGACATACATGTAAATTATCATGTAAATAATATGTCAACAGTTAATTAATTTTTAAAATATTAAAAAATATTTTAATAATTTTTTAAATTTTAAAAAATTAATTAAATGTTAAGTGTCATTGACGAGAAAATTTATATGTATGTAATATCCAAATTTTTTATTTATTTTAAATGATTCGATAAAAAATACAAATTTTAAGATGATTCGATAAAGTAATTTTTTTTATAAAATTAAAAGGTTAAATAAGTAATTATACGTGAAAAACAATGAAAGAAGTAATGCTAATGCCATCCCGCAACTTATGCTTGCTTGCTTTGCACAACGTTCCTAATGTGAAAAGTGAAACCTGCAATCGATGACGTCCCCACTTGGAGTTGGTTCTATCTCCCACCAATAAAACCTCGCCACCTCACCATCCCAACTCTTTCCGTTCACCAAAATACACTCATGTCCCTTCAGTATTTACCAAATCCTCCATCCACACACACACGATTACACTCTGTTAACGCGGCTTGCCCGGTTATCATTTTCTGTTTCCCACTTTTTGTTTAATTTCCTTATATCACTCCACTTTATCATCACCCTCTTTTTATCTCCCTTTTTTATCTTGACTTTAATCTCCACACCTTCTTCCCATTACTTCATTACATTCTCAAGAGAAAAACCCAGAGCCAAAAAAATGGCCAAATTATTGCTGTTCATTGCACTATTTGTGATTCCATGTCTTGTTAGTGCTACACGCATGGTGAAGAACCCGTTGGTGGTTCAAGGTCAAGTTTACTGTGACCATTGCCGTGCTGGGTTTGAAACACCAAAGACTAGAAACATGGCTGGTACTTTCCATCTTTGCCTTTCTTATATGTTTTTTCTATGTTTCCCTATGCCTGTTCTTTAGTGTGTTCTGTTGCTGACATTGTTAGATCTGTTTCTTTTTGTGTGTGCACGTGTAGTTCTGTGTAGTAGTTCAGGGGATTTGATGTTTCATGAGTGAAGAAACTAGGGGTATGTTTGAAACATAAAATATTGGCAAGTTGGACTGGTGGTTAACTTCAACCTGGGAAGTTTCAAATCTGGGGAGAAAAGGGGGTATAGTGTAAGCTTTAAGTAGCCTAAAAACATGAAAATTATAGCCTTTTTACTTAGAATTTGACACCTGAGAGCAGATTGGTTCAAAGTTGTAACTTTTAAGAAAAAGTACGGTTCCAAAAATGATAGCTTTGCTCATAGTTTTGTACTACGTTACTCGGCTTATGACGTGAGTTTCGAACATGGATATAGATATGTTTTTAAGATATTCAAAGTTTTTCTTTGATTTATTTGGAAGTCTTAGGTGGATCGACTCTCATAATCATGCTTAGCTTAATGGAATACAAAAATGGTGGTTCATGGAGATGGAACATAGTATTGTTCTTAACTGATTGCTGTTGATAGATTGGAGATAATTTTCACAAGATTTGAGTATATGCCGTTACCTGTTAGGTTTGATTAATGGTACATTTGGTTTCCTGTCAGGTGCCAAGGTTAAGGTGGTATGTTCTAACCGGAAGACCGGTGATGTCGTGTACGAGAAGGAAGGACACACGGACTCAACCGGACAATACAAGATCGCTGTCTCCGAGGATCATTTGGATGAGATCTGCGACGCTGTTCTCGTTAAGAGCTCGCAGCCGGAGTGCGCTGAAATGTCACCGGGACGTGAACGTGCACGCGTGGTCTTAACCAACTTCAACGGCATTTCATCCAACACTCGTTTTGCCAACGCAATGGGGTTCATGGCCAACAAGGCTGAAGCTGGTTGTGCTGAGGTAATGAAGGTGTACCAGGAGGAAGATGATTAGAGTGGCGGTCTGTGAAGTCTAATTTACTTGCTAGTTTGGCATATATGAATATGAATATGAATACGATATGCGTGCTGTTTTCTCTGAATTCTATTGAATTTCTAATATGAAATATGCGATTTATCTTCGTTTTTTTTAATTATTTATTTGGAAGACCTGTGTTCAATATTTGTCTTTGAACAATATTTGAATATAAATATAAGATATAATCTTTATTCAAATTAATGGAAAATGTGAAGACAATTGATTCAGAATATTTACTATTATTTTTTATTTGTCATTTTTCTAACAATGACGTAGAATTACAGTTTCATACAAGAGAAACCATTCTATAAGATCAAATAATATTTTATATCTACTTATATTATTTGTATTTTCTCTATTAGGGCTGAAATGAATTTATGTAATTATTTTAAATAAAAAGGGTAAATTACATCAGTAGTCATTTAATTATGATTTTTTTGTTATCTAATTATGAATAGTTACAAAATGGTCATTCAATTATTAGTAAATTTTTTTTTTGGCTATCCAACTATGAAATGTTATAAAATTATCATTCAATTATTTAATTGTCTTTTTTGTCACTTAACTATATTAGATTTTTAGGTGTTTTTATTATTACGTTAGCCAGATGGTAACCAGAAAAACAATTAAACAATTAGGTGACTAAAAAATAAATTTACTAATATTTAAGTGATTATTTTGTAATTTTTTATAATTGGGTGATAAAAAAAATATAGTTGAATCACCTTATTTTTTGGTACATTTATGGCGAAGAGAAGCAAATGAAAGTCTTCGAAGCACATGTTGCCCACTTCACCGTTTCTCTTCCTAGAATGAGGTTGTCATCTGGCTGTTGTCCAATGGTAATAAACTGGAGGAGGTTATAGATGTCTTTAAATGCTGGTTGAAGTTTTCGCCCTACTTTGGTGCATCCAAGAATGATCTTGATCCATTTCTTGTCTTTATTCAATAGCCTACAAGAAGAAATATTATGAGACTTGAAGGGATAAAAGAATTGCACGGAGGATAAAATTCTAGCCTGAATATTGCTGGGAAACATGAAGTTCTGAATGAACAACAGTTGGAGCACATTAGAGTTTTAAAAAATAGCTGCTGCTCCAGTCATGTCCTTTTGACGATTTTTAATAATGTAGGAGGATAGAGACCGATGGGAGAAGTGATCACCAAGGCTGAGAGCAGGTTGATTCCTTGAATGAAAAGCCAGAGAAGAATGAGCATGATAGGCACTAAGAATGGAAATATAAAGATATGATATTCTTGTAATGGCCCCTATAGGACATGAATTAGAACCTCTAAAGACGAGTTAATTTCTTGATTTCCATATGATCCAAAGGGTGCAGGTTGAAGCAGTGTAGAAATTTCTTGAATCTTGAGAGTTGATACAATTTCCTTTGGAGCCAATGAAAAATCCAACCGGAGATGAATGAGTTGTGAGAGAATCGGAGTGAAGAACGAGGGGAGCCGAACCAAACTGCCCTAGCAAACCTGCAATGTAAAAAGAGGTAAGTAGGGTTTCCCTATCTTCTTTGGAAAGTGGGAAAATATTATCATTGATGGAGAGCCTTCTCGAAAAGATGTCTTTAGTGGAGAGGCAGTAGTTCCAAACCATAAAAAAAATGATGATTTTGAAAGGTATTTTAAGTTGCCAAAGATTACCGTTGACTTCGATTGAGAGGTGTGTAGGAATTCCTCTGAAGAGGAGGGAATAAACATTTTTAATTGTGAAGACCTCGTTGAAATCAACTTTCCATACTCTGTCATTTCCTCCTTGAAACGAAAGTGATCAAGTCAAGGGAACTTTGTTAATGTTATTTCGAATAATATATGGAAATATTATTTGATATATTACCATGATTTTAATATTTTTTTTATTAATAATTGATAAAGTTCTCAACAACTTCTTAATCTACCAACAAGTTTATTGTGTTGCAGGGCATGAGAGTGTAGGTTTAATCTAACTATTTCACTCCTTACCTTCAAGTATTAAAAGAATTATTTATTGATGTATCATCATTGTTGTATTTGAATCTATACCAATATTACATTGTAAATTTTAATGTCCCTCTAAATTAACTCTAATTTGATTTGATTCAATTTTTTTATTTATAAGTTAAATTTGGATTGAATTCTTTTGTCTTCTAAATTTTACTTTTTATTTTTTGTAACACAAAAATGCACATTTATATAAGTTAATGACATTAGAAATCCTCAATCTATGACCCTTATTCTAAATTGGTCTCCACACTTCAAAGCTCTTACATATCCAAATTATCGATGTTATATCAATTAGGTCCTTTCATTACAAAAATAATTAATTTAATTGTTAAATTGCATATCAGATCTTATGTAATATGATACAGATTTTAAAGAAAATAAATATTGTAAAAATATATGTTATAAGCTTTTATAGATCTTTATCGTTTACTCTTTCTTCAAATTTACTTTAGTTTTTACTTTAAAAAGTAATATGATAATGTTTTATTTTCTTTAAAATTTTGATTTTAAATTACGTCACATAAAATTTGACAGTTTTAATAATGAAATGATTTAGTTGATATAATTAAGATGCAATTAAACTTTTATAAGCTAGACAGTTTTGGGATGCAGTTAAAACTTTTATAACCTAAATGATTTGAGATGTAATTAAACATTTTAAAGTTTGAGAATCGATTTAGGAGTATAATATGGAAACCTAACATATTAAAGTTAACTTTGAAAAAAAGGATAAAAATAAAAACCAACCAATTGAATCGATCTGAAATAGTAAAATTGGACAAGTGAATTGAGTTTTCTTCGATATTAGATTGATTTCTTAGATATTAGAAGACTGCAAATATGCTTTTTCTTAAAAACACTATCACCAGTGTTCATTGCTGTTGCTTGGCTGAGATGGCTCAAACAGTGAAGATGGTACAAAGTTATGGGGGTAGGTTTACGTGGACTTACTAGTTGCACAAAGCTACAAAGTGGCCCTGAAACAGCTCCGTCCAACTTTGTGGATACCTTGCTTTAATGGTGCCAGGTTATGTTTACGTGTGCTCGATGGCGACAGCATTATCGGATAAGATCCAAATACATGGAATGGAATTTGATTCCTTCATAAATCTTCTTTTCCGAGACGGTTTCAAATCAATCAACGAATTCAGATGAGTTAATGTGATAAATAAAATTAGCAAAAAAAATTATATATAAATTTTATGATTACCTTTTCTTTTATAATGCTTTAATATATTAGTAGTATCACCTTCTACATGCTTCTCTCTACCGAAACAAGAATAAAAGATGATCTGTCCCCAGTTTAATATTTAAATTGTCTTTTTATCATATACCTGACAAACACAATAGAAATAACATAAATACTGGGTACTTGAATTTCAAATCTCTGGATTTTTTTTCTTTTCTTTTTAAGAACAAAGCTTTAGAACATTGTGAAAGAATTCTATGATTCCACAGGATACTGAACCTGAAGAAGGTGTATGTACAAAGTCAGTTAACAATTCCTATGCTATGAGATTTTCCCTTAAAAACAAATTCTGTACTCTTTTCTTCCTTTTCTATACAGAATTATGGAAGAAAATCACCTAATCTTTGCCGACACAAAACGGCAACAAAGAAAAGAAAGAATATTCAGTTAACTAACCCGTACATTGCGGACATCAAAATTTGTCAGTTTACTTCATCTGTGTGTACCGGCTGTGCTTTTCACAACCGTGTCGGTTCTGCATAACCATCCTGCAGAGCAGACTTTAAGATTTTTGCAAGCATTTGCAACCTTAAGGCATGTAATGAAGTAAGCATCTTTCAAGTGTGAAGAGCATAAACAAATGCATTCAGGAACTGCGGGTCAGCTGAATGTTGTGGAGAGACATACAGGACCAAAGGGCCAAAAAACCAGGATGACTGCCCATATGTATCAAAGACTTTCATCCAGGTCATGCCACAGATTGCAACAATTTGCTCTCAGTAGTCAAGCTAAGTGATGTTGGTTAGGCAGAACCATACTCGATGTCAGCAATCAATTCCTGGATGAAACATCTACAAATATAATTATATGTAAAAGCAACCATAAAGATCACAAGTTGTTTAGTACAAAACTTTGACTTCATGATTTATTTCTTACCTTCGAAGCTTGTGGGTGGATCTAGGTTACAGTTTCATAGATCCTACCCTAAAATCATCCATCTCCTTGCAAGATAGCAGGAAAAAACTTTGCAGAGACAGATTTTTAGCAAAAACAGTACGAGGCCGCGAGCAAAAGCATGTTGGTGCCCACCAGCAAGTATCATACACAAATCAGGCAGTGGTACCAACTTCTTGTAAATTGCGTTGGCTGAACAGATAAATAACTCGAGCTACTGCACTGGATCCTTTGTGGAGCCAAGAGCTATTCACGAATTTGAATCACAAGGATCGAAGTTTTGCTCCCAGGATCTTCACCGTGCACAAATATTTTGTAGGCAAATAATCAATGGCTAAGAATCCTTTTTCCACAGAGCACCAGCTGAATTTCGCTTCTGTGTGCCATATTGCCAGGCATCTCTAGATTTATCACCTGCCTGATCAAAGTTATCCAAGGAAGGTTCCATAGGTGGCTTAAATGGCCGATAATTACCATTCCTATAAATCGACTTGCCTGCATCTTCTAGTGGTGTTCCTGACCTGGAGTCCATGTGCATATCTCCTGATCTATGTCTTGGTCCAGCATACCTGAAACTCCTTGTGTTAGAAGCCTTACCCTGTGACGGAGGGTAACCAAGTCCCCTGGGCCCAGAAAAATCTTTGGAGACCAAATCTTTTTGGAAGTCCTTGGGGAGAGAATCCATGTCCATATAACAATTCCTAGCTTTGGCATCAGCAATTAAGGCTGCCCAGTCATCAGATTGCACCAGAGCTTTGGCATTACCCATAACCTGTTCAAACATCAAAGTTAATTCCTGAAACAAACATGACTTCAAGCAGTTCGGTGATGTTCTGAGCTAGAAAGTGGTACCATAGAATAATAGAAGATAGAAATCATACCAATAAAGCCCTTCTGGCACGAGTAAGAGCAACATTCATTCGCCGAATGTCTGCAACGAAGCCCACCCCATGACTTGAGGCTCGGACACAAGACATAATTATAACATCACGTTCCTGGCCCTGGAATGCATCCACAGTATTGATATATAGATCATTCCCTTCCTCTGATTTTATAACACTCTCAAACTCACGTTGTAGGCATTTTAATTGCAGCTTGTATGGTGTGATTATACCCACTGTGATTTTTGGCACACCCAAAGATTTTATAGTTCTCTGTAGATGCTCATATAAGCGCAAACAAAATACTGCTTCATGCACATTCTGGTATGAAACAGATCCACCTCTATGAGACTCGCGGCCATGGGTAACATCATAGAACATATAAGGTTTAAGTAAAGGGTCCTTGTAGTAAACCTCGTCAGGTAAGTTGGAAACGCTTTCACTATCAGTAAGACGTCCTTGGTAAAAGTACCTAGAAGGAAAATCTCTAATTTGAGGGTGCATCCTATATTGCACAGATAACAACATAGTTGGGCATCCTGCTTGCTGGAACCTTTCGAAAAGGCTTCTACTGTATAAGAGGGTCCCAGCAGCCTTGCTGATGACTGTTGCAGGAAGCTGCTGGGGATCCCCAACAAGTACACATCTTGCTGCACCAAGAGACAGGGGAGGAAGTACCGCAACTTCACTGGCTTGAGCAGCCTCATCAATGACAACCATATCAAAACCATGGCTAAGGCGAGAGAACAACTTGCGGCCACTGCTTGAGACAGTAGTGAAAACAATCTCAGCCTCATTGGCAAAACTGGCCTCAAGGTTAGCACGGGCTTCCTCTAAGTTGAAGTTACTGCCAGCACGGAACCTGGATTCTACAATGAGAAGGCGAGACATCTCAACTAGAACCTTATCTCTGTTTTCAACAACTGCAGCCAGGTTCTGCAACAATACATCCCTGTTCTGATCCCGAGCAACAAGAATATCAGGGTCAACACCAACAGATCCTTGAGACTGAATAGCAGCAGCTGCAGCAAAAAGTTCCCTTTGAAGAGTTGCTATCTGCTGAGATAACATAGCCTCACGAGCCTTTAAAGTGCGCATATGTTGTAAAATTTCATCATAACTCTTGAGCAGAAGTTGTTCGGACCTCCTCTCAACGGAAACTGCCTGAGCAGCCTGTGTTTGAGAGTCTACCCCAACTCGGGCCACATCAGGACGGTAAATTTTCATCTCACCATCAATAAATCCTCGACCAAGAACACGCGCAAGAAGCTCATCAGTTGCAGCATTAGAAGGAGCACAAACTAACATTCTGGGTTTAGGGCAGAGTTTTGGAAGGCTGCGGAAAAGATTCTGGTCCATGTTCTGAAGGACTTCATCAATTGATCCCATCGCAACATTGTCAGGATTGCTCTCATTAGCTTGCTTATAGCTCTCAGGTGCTAATTTCTTGAGCAAAGAAGTATAGTAGTGTTGATATTGAACCAGATGGATGACATTTAGCATCCCCCAGACTGTATGTGTCTTACCTGTTCCTGGAGGCCCTTGAACAAGAGTAAAAGGCCATGGCTCTTGCTTCTTAGCCACCCCACTATTTGTCCCAGCAGCTGTATGCGTAGCTGCCCACTGGATTGCAGCAAGCTGAGGCCCATTAAAGGTCCTATGTAAATAATCAACAAAATTTGGGGTGAAGCATTCAGGCATAGCAGGAGTTTGTTGCTCATATTTTGGAAAGTGATCTGGACTAGGTTTAAGGATGGCAGTTTGCATCTGTGCCCAAGAGAAATTTTGTTAACCATAGTAAGGAAGCATCAAGCGACAAGACCTGCTGCATCTGGCCGCAGGAATCTTTAAAAATGACAATAATGTAGGTACCTGGGCATTAAGACGACAAAATGCATGCAATGCCACATACTCCCGCTGGCTGGTTGCAAGAGATCCAAGAACAGTTAGATACCAAATAGCCCTGGGTTGAAGTTTCCGTAGAATATGCTCATCATCAACCTTGCTATAAACATTAATATGTTAATTCAACATTAGAAAACAGAGAAAGAGAAAATTAATGCTTGTGAAATTTTGGCTAAGCTTTTGCAGGAATCAACAGTAGCAACAAAGCATATATAAATAAGGAAGTGATATTTCTCTAATTACCTGCTTGAGTCACAGGAATCCCCAACATAGAAGTGAAGGATTGCACCAAGAGGATCACGAGTATCAAGGGGCCTGTGGCGCCTAACAGTACCAGCCACACGTCCAGTAACCTCGGCCTCCTCATCTTCTTCGATTGAAGAGGTGTTGCTCCACTTGTTTCTAACTGCAAGATATAAGAAATAAACATTGCTAAAATATTTACATCTTTTTAATTATTCCTAAATAAATCTGAAAAGAAATCTTATTCCAATATCATACCGGAACCAGGCCTTGGAGCAGATAAAACTGCAACATCACCCTCCTTAAATACCCACTTGGACTCAGTAGTGGGAAGAACTATCACATCATACCATCCTAAACCAACAGAAGAAAAATTTCTGCCAATTAATAAACTAGTAGAAAGATTATTCTCTATCCCAAAAATAATGACAGCAATTTTACCCTGGAACCAAAAAGTTAACCAAATTAGAGGTCAAAACCATAATTGTCAAACTTACCAATCCCCCCACCTACAGTAATTACATTATCACTTTGATAATAGACTGCAAAGTTGTAGACTGGTAAGTGTTTTAAGCCACTCTACCTCTTTCACGCCTTTCAATGCTTTTGATACGGACCATTACATGTGTATCTCTTGAAGCTGATTCAGCTAATTCTTCCCATGTACTGTACAGCTGTGCACGACATTCCTCAAAAAGCAACGGCTCAAATACTCTGACATACTCTTCTGCAGATTCAAACTGCCCGGGAACACACTGGAGTTCACTGTTTTCTGATGTATTAAGTGAAAATTTGTTGTCAAGTACAAGGGCTAAAAGTTCATAAGATATTTAGTACACCAAAAGAAGCAAAAGATAAAAAAAACAAGATAGAGATGAATGGAAATCAAATATAATTAGAGGTCAAGTACAACTGCAATCTAGAAGATGCCAAGCCAAAAAAAAGCAAAATGAAAAAGGAACTTTACTCAATTACCATGATGGGAAGAAAGAAAGAAATAGTTCTGATCATATATTTTACTTCACATTAATTAAATACACCTTCTTTTACGGTATTGTATGTCAATGGCTCCAGAAATTGTACAAATTATTAGGGCTCAGGTAAATATTCTGAGGCTTTACAAATAGTAGAAAAAATAAGCATATTCACCCAAGTAATCTCCTATAACATGCATGTGCCTAACGAAAAAGTTCCATTAAACAAATAATTATACTTTAAGGAGGGATAAGAGTAAATGAAGAAACCAGTAACTCCAAAGACATGTCACATTAATTGTTTCTACAATGGAAATTCTCATAAATAACCAGATCAAGAGAACTATTGTTAACAGATATTGCAAATAAATCAGTGGAAACAGCACCTTTAAAAGAGAACAAGAATATCTAGATTAAGGAAGTCTAAAAGCGTTCACCAGCTATCTGTAAATCCATAAAAAGAAGGCACACATGCAGACACACACATATATTATTACCTGGGTGGTGCCAAAACTTTTCATTCGTCACCTCTCGTATAAAACGTTCAACAGATGTGTCATGATAAGAGGTAGTAGTGGCAGTTATCTTTTTAGAAGGAAGATGTTTCTTGTTTACCATCTTTGTGTCCATAGCGCTTTGGCTGATTGGAGTTGGTTTTCTATTAGGAAACTGTGAATTCTTAAGTTGCCTTGAATCTATAGGTTGCTTCCATGAACTCTGTTTGGGAATGGTTAGTAAATGAGAAAGATCAGAGCCACTATTTAACCTCCTAGGCCTGGCAAGTAATCCAGAATTCATATCACCATTACATTCAGATTTAGGATCACATGACTCTACTGCAGGATTGCTTCCTTCATTACATGGTACATCAACTTGCTTCTGATCCTCATTTATTGGCCGACCTTGCTTTTCACCAATTCGTTCACCAATGTGATATTCTTTCACAGTGCGAGTAACAACTGGCATTGGAATGTTTTGCTTTCTTGGAGTAGAAGTTTTTATAGGGCCAGCTTGTTTGATATCTTCCAAATTAAGAAACATTGTCTTTCTATTCCGTTTCTTTCCCAGCATTGCTTCTTTCTGTTGATCTATCTTCCTCTTTCCTAGATTATTCGCACACCTAAGTGTGTGACTAGCTTCAATACCTTTAACTTCTCTTTGTTTGGACACTAAGCCAGGTTCTTCCTGACCATCAATGGGTATATCACCTTTTCCACTGCCTTCAGAATTTTGGCTACTGTTGCCCATCTGATCATTTAGAAACTGGTCCAGCTTTAATGGAGAATGATTGTTTTCAGTGGCACTAACACTTTGAATAATCACGCCTGAAGCACTAGAATGATCCATCACTTCATTTATAGGTCGCTTTTGTGAAGCTTTAACCTCTTCATGCATACTATTATTTCCAGATGCATCAGCAGAATCCTCAGCATCAGACCATTCACCTTCTTCTCTTTCTGCAGCTTGAGCATTTGTAGAAGCTAAAACAGAGGAAGCTGCTACATGTCCTTTTGTCTCCCTGCTATTATTTGATTTTGACTTTGAAGAAGATGATGCCAAATTGGAATTCTGGTATTCTGCTCTCTCGAGTTCAATATCTACTTTGGTTAAAGGAGAAGCTTTAGGCTGAATAAATGTTTGAAAACCTAAGTCAGAGGACACATGCAAGAACCCGTCACAATTAACTCTTTGCTGAGAACCTGTGAGTGTCACAGATAAGTCGGAAGTATGGGCATTAGCAGATGGAAGTGCCTTTTGTGGCTGGAAGCAGGAAGCAAGATCACTCTCCTCATCGTCTTCAGCTGGGGGCTCATTAAGATCAAATAATGGTCTTCCACGGGAGCCCATTTCATATATAAATGCATACAAGCTATATGATTATTCCAACAAGATCTAACTGGGTATACTAGTCAGCAAAAGATCCACATAGAAAACAAGCTGTACATATAATGAAAAGTTATTAGTTTAACCAAATCCAGTTAACCAACAAAAGTTTGCACATCCTGTAAGAAACAAAGCAATGTACTTGCTAATTATCTCCTATCATGAAACAACAACCAAATAACAACTAGCTTGACTTCCAAAATTGATACCTCCACATACATACGCACAACTTTAATAATCGATAAACAGTTTCAAAAGTAAAGCATAACAAATCTAAGATTATCATCTATCTACCAAACAGTACGCAATTAAAATTGTTCACACAAACAATCACAATAAGGTGACAAGATTACTTCTGAAGGAGCATTAAATGCAATATACTCAAACAAAGCAAACAATTAACTTAATCGAATCCAATGTGAACAATTAAAAAAATGAAGAACTTTTCACCCTCAATCTAAGTAACTCGAAATTTAGAAAAGAAATCCAATCGGAACTTAATTAGAATCATAAGATCCCTAATTTAGACTTAATCTAAGCTTAATCTCGATAAGCACATAATAGTTTAAACTAATTAACCCTAATATAAGCCCCCAGATCAAATCCTAGGGTTTTAAACGAGCATAAATCTAAACACTTAGCTCCATTGTCATTCACCTTCTTTGAAATCCGCAGATTTCATAAACTAAAACCTTTCGCAGATCAAAATAAACCACTTCCATTAAAACTGTCAAACAAGAATGCGTTAATCCAAAAGGTCAAACCCTCTGTCCTTCGATTCAAAATCTAATCTCATTCCTCCAGCATTTCTCCAAGTTCCAACATATAAATTCAAAATAGAAAGAAAAAAACAAAAGAAATTCAGTTGAGAGAGAGAATTTCCCATTTATTTAATTATTATAATTATCTTTTTTTTTCCTTTTACCTCTTCAAGAACTGCAGAAGTACCGAGCCAGGATTGAAAAAAGGAGAGAAATTAGGTTATAAAATTAGAGAGGAAAAATAAGAGGATCTTTCTCTAGTTTCCATTAAATGTGCGAATTGTCAAGGGAGAAAACGGGTTTATATAGGAAATAAGGAGCCCAATCTTACCGGCCGGTTTTTTCTCCGTCACCGTTTAATTATTTCCACGTCATTTTTTCATAAACAAATCCAACCATCTTTTTTTCTTATTTTTATTTATTGTATTTTATCCTTCAAATGAAAATCAATTTACGATAAAACCCTTTAATAGAAAAGGCGAATAAGGGATCCGAAGTGTAACAAAATAGGGGTAATGTTGTGAATTAGAGAAAAAGAGAGGGTTTGGTGATTTAGCGGTGTGGGTTTGATTCGTGTGTGTAAACACTCGCAGGGAAAGAATCCTGTGCTTTTGTGCTTTCATTAAATTGTGTGGGGCCCATGGGATGCCACGTCATCAATCACAGGGGCAAATTTACAATTGGAGGAATTTGATGATAAGGAGTTCGGATTTATCTTAAATTTCGAGTTAAACCAGAAATTGGAGGGGTTTTTTAATTTATGGGTGAACTATAAAAATAGTCACCTTTTTTTTACCTCAGATTATATTTTAGTCACTTATATTTAAAATGTTACGTTTTAATCACTTACGTAATCGTTTTATTGCGAAGTGGTTACTCTACTATTAAACTCCATTTCCTCCCTAACAATAGTCCTATATACTATTATTATAGTTTACCCTTAATTTACTATTGAATCTGATTTAAGATAAAAACGAACTGATGGAATTTATTTAATTATATTTGTTTACTTAATAAAATGAATATAACTTTTGCGTTCAGTTTTAATTATTTATTTTTAAACTCAAATTAAGATTTTTAATATAATTAAAAATAAAAATATATTAAAAAAATTAATTAGACTTTTGAAATATTGGAATCAAGGATTAAAATATTAAATTCAATTTATATAATAATTTGAGCTGCTAAAATTTAAGTTCGAACTAATAATTACAATGCAAAAATTCGAGATTTCTTTTTCTTTTAAAAATTAATAAAATTGGATAACTTAGGAATCAATTTTGGTCAAACAAGTTGTTTGTTTTTAATTTTAATATTTTTAGGAATAATTCCCTCCTTTTTCTAATTAATAATTTTCTGAAATTTGTTGAATTTAAATATCATATCCATTTTAAATGGGTAAACTATAAAAATAGTCATTTTTATTTGCCTCAGATTATATTTTAGTCACTTATGTTTGAAATGTTACATTTTAGTTACTTAAGTTATCGTTTTATTACGAAATAGTCAGTCTACTGTTAAGCTCTGTTACCTCCCTAACGGTGGGCCTATGTGGCAATTCAAATTGGTTTTAAATGCAAACTTGGATGCCTTACATGGCAATCCAAATTAAATTTATTTAATTAAAAACTTATATTCATCTCAATAACTAGACATCCAAGTTAGTATTTAAAACTCATTTGGATTGTCATGTAGGACTACCGCCTAGGGAGGTAACAAAGCTGAACAGTAGAGTGACCGCTTCGTAATAAAATGATAAAGTAAGTGACTAAAACGTAACATTTCAAACATAAACGACTAAAATGTAATCTAAGACAAACAAAAGTGACTAGTTTTGTAGTTTACCCTTTAAAAATCCAAATTGTCCAAAAAAACCCAAATTCTCACAAATTTTCATACCAAAAGGATCACAAAAATATCTACAAACAAATCTTCAATAAGATTAGTTGGAACAATTATTAATAAAAAACGATAAGATTCAGTCAAACAGATAAAAATAGATTGAAATTTAGGATGAGATAAAAAGGGCTTGAAAATTTACTTATCTCAATTCCCTTTATACATTATTGATAAACCGAAATTATTGGATCTTTATACTGCTAATAAAGTAGTGTTTGGATCCACACATTAATATTTGAGATATATCTCAACTTAGTTATAATAAATTATATGAAAATGTTAAAATGTTAAAATAAAAAAATATATGTAGAATGTTAAATTTAGTACCCAACATTTATATATTTTATCAATTTGGCTTTTTTTTTAGCTAAATCTTACTTCAACTAAAAAAAAAAGTTGAATTTGACCAACCTTACAAAGGTTTAAATTGTTATTTTTTTAATGGAAATACTGGTTAAAATATTAAAATTTTAAATACGACAACTTGCATTATAATTCACATTCCATGCTTTTTTTATTAATTTTTTTAAAAATATTATAAATTATTTGTTGACGTTAACATGTAAAACAAATAATGTCACATCAACTGATGTAAAGCACATTTAAACTGTATGTAATTTGTTATCCCAACATTGTGAAAAATATTAATCTTTCTAAGGTGGCTTTTATCATGAGCATCTTGTTCTAGTTGGGATGATTCCCCTTTTATTCCTGTTATTTTGGGTTCGGATTTGGCTACTATTAATTCCAATGTCTATAAGAAAGTTAGAACCGAGTGAGCCTGATGACTTGAAATATATATCTCCCTTAATTGCTTGTTGGAGCATTATTGTTATGTTTGTTTTTCTTATTTAATTTTGTTAATGAAAGCTTTTAGCCTCAAAAAGCAAATTTAATTAACATTTTCGTTAAAAAATAATTCAAATTTAATTAAAAATTAAAATCAAATTTAGAGATTAAATTTAAAATTATAACCTAAATATATTATTTATTCTTAGTGGGACATGTACCCGAATTTCATCGCATATTTTACAGGCTAGAAAGTAGAATAAAAATGAACATAGTTTGTTCCTGAAATATACATGGTAGAAATTTATATCTTAGCTTCAAGTCCGGCTATTCATTTTTTTTCTTTTCTTATGAAGTATTCGTGTTTTATGCATATCCGGATATGAATATAGGACTATAATCCTCCATATTCGTAGACCAACATCAAAAAGAAAAGAAATATCGAACATATCCATGTCGGATACAAGTCAAATTATAATGGTAATGGGATGTTTGTCATCTCCTACAACCAAGAAATGCCTTCCTTCTTCCATTACCATTAAACCATATTCATTAGCCCTACTTAAATGCTCACAAGGGCTAACTTCAAACTGAATTTCACCCATTTCCCCTCCACTTAATATCACACTTCGAAATCCAATCAATTGTTTCTTTGGCCTCCCATTTCCATGGTTTCCGTGCCTCACATACAACAATACCGGATGCTTACCTGCCAACTCCCCATTATTTTTCACTCCGACATGGACTGTGATCTTCCTTTCATCACAGATTTCAGCACCTACTTCTGAAACTAGCATGTATCGTACAGATTCGGAGGTCTCCTTTGTATGTAAACTCGAAGAATGGTTCAAATAAAGATTGTTTTGGGACACACGGGTGAACGAATACGAATACTTTGAGTAACTAAGGCCATAACCGAATTCAAAAACCGTGTCTCCTTTATAGAATCTGTATGTGCGTCCGGGATAATCCAATGACGATTCAGGTCTCATCCTCATGTCTGTCATCGGCACTTTGGTGAAATCTTGTGGATACCAAGTTACGGGTAATCTCCCTCCTGCATGACAGTATGTAGTGAATCATCATTGATCATATAACATTTTATTGGCAATAGACGGGACAATAGATTGTTACCTGGATTGTGATCACCGAAGATTACTTCCGCAAGTGCATTACCTCCACCTTCTCCTGGATAACCAGCCCAAAAAATGCCACCGATTCTCGGATCATCCTTAGCAAAAGATATATCAATCGGACCTCCGGAAAGAAGCACTAAAACAACTGGTCTCTTTGCAGCTTTCGCAACGCTGACGATGAGTTCTTGTTGCCTCCCGGGAAGAAACAAATCAACCCGATCGAGTGCCTCTCTTTCTTCAGTTTGATCTAATCCCATTATCAACACTACATAATCTGCCCGTTTTGCAATGTCGACTGCTTTATCCATTGCACCAGTAGAACAAGAAACCGTATCACAACCGGGGTGGTACACAGTGTTCTTAATGTAGCTCTCCAAAGCTTGCAAAGGAGTAACAGACTTGCATGGAGGGCCTGCATAGTTTCCGATAAGTGTTTGTGGCGAATTGGCATTTGGACCTATTACAGCAAGCGACATGGTAGATTTTGGAAGTGGAAGGAGTTTAGCATCATTCTTTAAAAGGACAATGCCATTACGAGCAGCTTCAAGTGCTAGAATCTGGTGCTCGGGGGAGCAGATTTGGTCCATTCCAATATTTCCAAAAGGATTTGGCACTGGATTTCCATTGAAAAGGCCTAATCTCATTCTAACAGCAAACAGATTATGGAGAGCTCGGTCTACTTGAGATTCTGGTAGTTTTTTCTGCAGTACTGCAGATTTGGTATAATTCTGCAAATAGGATCCACAGTTGAGATCCATGCCTGTAAATATTCATCAAACAAAAACATAAGTACATTTATTCGTAAATCGAATTTGCTGACATTATAAATCATCTTATAGAAACAAAAACCATTTAGATTGCAGAAATTACATATGAAACGCATCATCATTTATGTTCCTTTTATGATGCTTGTCATAGAAATGATCAAATATGAATTATCAAATTTATAATTTTATCTCTTACTTAAAATCCTAGGCCAACATTTTTTCCCTAGAAGAAATTCCATATTTACTTAAATGCTTCACTTTTCTTGAACACTCGTGTTTGACATCCGTTTCTGTCGTATACCCAAACATGAGTATGCAGATATAACGTAACAGTGAGAAGAAGATAATGGAACTATGCAGAAACACATGCACACGTTACTTATGTTATTTGGACTCAGGTGCAAATTTCGCATATAAACATGTGTCTAACGCATGTATGTACATTTGAAATGCCTTTAAAAGATCATATTCCGATATCCATATACGACTATGCGATGGTCACACGGTACTTTAAATAAAATCAAAAATAGGAGCTTCATACAACAAGATTACAAGGGATGAGGATGTGCATACCGGCCTTGAGAACATCAACAACAGCATCTTCAGGTGCTTTGGCATATCCTTGATCGTTATGGATGATTGCAACCGCATCACAGTCCGATGTGACATACCTGAATCAGAATTTTCAACCAGTGTATAATTTATCATTGAGTTGTTGATCTATGTTGTGTCCGATTCTTCATTTATATTTTCGTGAACGTATGATCTTTCATGGCCTCCTATGATGATGATGCCCGTCTATAACTCTCCAAATGCATTAAATTTTTTTTTGAATAACATACCCATAGTGATTTTCACAGAGATATCTGAATTTATTGAAATGAAAAAAATTACCCTTTGAAATCCCATTCGCCTCTCAGAGTCTTGAACAAGAGACTGGAATCAGCACAGCTTGGGACGCCATTAACTCTATTGTAAGCACACATAACTCCACTGGCTCGCCCATCTCGTACGCACTTCTCGAATGGCGGTTGGTATGTGTCGGCTAAATCTTGCACTGTTACCTGCAAATTAATCCAAATTCCAAAACCAAAAAAGTTAAAAATGTACTGTTCTACTTGATATGGTTTTTGACATTAGAGACCAATAAAGTAGCTTTTTACTAAAGCAAGACTAACAACCGCATCTTCACCAACTTGCTTCACATGTTTGTCATCCAACCAGGTATATCTACTTATGTTTTTTTTTTTTCAAATTATTTCACATATTAAGATATTGAATATAAAGATAAATAATCATCTTGGAACTTGATTTTTAGATTTTTTTTTTAAAAAAATTATTTGTGTTTGATATTTATCGAAATTTACCCAAAAAATAAGAACAAACAACATAGAATCAAATTCCAAGATGATAATCTAATGCTACAGTGGCTCGAAAGCTTTTCTTTTTTATTTTCTACTTTTTTTTCCTTGACTTCATTGGGAAGGAAAAATTATTATTAAACAATGACCATAAATTAAAGATAAAAAAAGCCCAGAAATGTTCTAAATTTTTTATCAAATACTACAAAAAATTCATAAACCAAATCTAAAACTAGAACTACTCTTTGCATGGGAAAATAAAAGGGAACAATGGGTAACACTTACACGAGCATCAAAGAGAAACCGGTTCGTACCCTTCCAATTATCCAAATCATAAGCTGTAAAATGCTTACAACAAGCTGAAGCTTGAAGGTGTCCATGGAGTTTCCCGCCTTGAAAAGTATCTCCTTGAACCCCTCTCACATACGACACAGCATATTTCCCAACCACAAATGGATCTTCCCCTGGTGTTTCTTGCCCTCTTCCCCACCTCGGGTCCCTAAATATGTTAATATTTGGTGCCCAAAATGTCATCCCATTTGCCTCCCCTGCATTATACATAGCTCTCGCTTCTCTTCCAATCGCCTATTTTAACATCACCACCATTAAAAACAAAATTGGGAAGAAAAAAATAACCCAGAGAAATGGCCAACTTACTTGGCCAATGCGGTACCATTGATACGGATCAAAAGAAGCAGCGGTGAGGATGACTTGAGGGAAGCTAGTAGCGGCTTTAATGGTACCGTCGAACTTGACGCCGGGACCGACGTTGGAAACGCCGTGTAAGGCCTCCGACCACCACTCGTATGCCGGGATACCTAGCCGTGGGATAGCCGGAGCTGAGTTAACGAGTTGAGAGATTTTTTCATCTAATGTAAGCCTTGAAACCAGGTCCCTAGCTCTTTGAGTTATGGGTAACTCGGTTTGGCAAAAAAGGTAGTTTTTGGTTTCTGGGTTCGATGAATCACAAGCAAATGGCGGTTGGGTTGATCCGCCATGGATGAAAAGGAGAGTAAAACTTAGTAAGGAAACGAAAGAAAGCATCATCTTTGAGAAAGTGAAGCTGCCTGAAAAGTGCTTACAGTCCAGTGAGTCGTACTGAGATGGTGTTAATTATTTGTTAAAAGAGAATGACTTGATTGCCCTTGCATTGTATATTTATGAATGGGGCTTTTGGGTAACACTGAATTTTTCTCGGTGTGAACGTCTCCCATGTAGGGACGGCTTTCAGTTTTTAAAGGTTGTGTTTTGGGCCCCTTTATTTGATTGGTTGACATGAACGGCGAAGTAAATGTTACAAATTTTTGGTATGGAATAATTGAGTTGAGAGTTTCAGACTGAATAATTGAGTTGAGAGTTTAAACTAAATCAAACTCCAAATTCGTAATGTATTCCTTAATTTTTTAATTAGAATTAATTATTATAAATAATGAATTAAACAAATTAATTTAAATAAATTTAAATATAAACTCATTTGTAAATGAGACTAAAACGTTCAACTCAAATAACTAATAAAAACAATAGTATTATACCAAACCTAAAAACCCCAAAAGCTTTTCTTTTTTTTCTCTACGTCGTTTGCTTTTTATCTTTTGTTTTGTTTAACAGTGTCAACTTCTTTCTCATTCACTTTACATGTTTTCTATCTTTTCAGTTTGTAAGTCTATTTTGTGAATATCTTTGTTATTTTCACAAATTGTGATGGACACATGTTTCTGTTTTAAAAGTATTTCAAAATACTTAATTATTTTACGAGCCGATTTGGACCCGTTGTTTTAATTTTTATGTGTTTTTATTTGTTTTTCCATTGGTCTAATAAGTTTTTAGTTTTAAAAGTTTTTGTCTGCTCTTGTAGCACGTTTTTTAATCTTGCGTATGCATGTAAATCTTAATTTTACAAGTGATTTTAGGGATGATTTTGTTATCATCGCCTCTAGTTTGGTAGATGCTCGATTCTTTTATCGATTTTTACTCGCTTTTTTTGGACCATTCGAGGTTGATTTCCTTACCGTATTAAGTGCTTGTAATCACTTTAGGTATGAAGTACTGAGTTGTGACAAAGCCAATGGTTAAATGCTAAAGTTAAAACATTTATTGTGCTGATAGAGCTTATCTTTTATTATTTATGACGAGTATTTGTTATTTTTTTCTTAAATTATATGATTCCTTTCATTGAATAAAGTAATAAATTAACTTTAAAAAAAAACTCAAGTACTTAATAAACTTAATAATTGATACTTAATATTTCTAAAATAAACTCAAAAATAATAATCAAAGTTAAAATTAAGTAGAACAAAACTTTTAAACTTATTTTTAAATAGATAAACAACTTCAATTAAATAAACTGATATAACTTGATTGAAACTTTAAACTCCATAGGAATCATAACCAATTTTAATGGTTGATTGCACCGTCAAGCGATTGATTTGTGATTTATTTATTTTCTTTAGATTCCTTGTAAGTTGTATGGGTGGTGGTTGGCTGTCATGAGGAAAATAGTCATGGCATGGGTCGCTTTACTTGGTAATGTGTTGAACCTTTGGACCCATGCGCGTACGTACATCATCTAAATTAGTACACACTTGGGAGTTGGGACCAATGTCAACTTATCTTTCAAACTCCAATTAAATGCTTTCTAGCCTTTCTACATTTGCACCCTTTAATAAGAATTAACCCTGATAAACCCCTTCTATTTCTCCTTAATTCAAACTTGTTTTTATCCCATTCATTCTTACACCCCCAATCATCTTGTTCATCAAATATTAAAATAAAAAAAATTTAATTTAACTTTAAACAAATTTGAACGCATTTTAAATATGTTTTCTCTAGATATTTTATTTAAGGAAATAAAAATTATATATTTTGTTACACCAATATATGATAGCTCGAGTGCCAAGTTTGTGAGCAATATGAGCAAACCCCCATGAACAGTATGTGCAAAACCCTCCCTCCCCCGAGCCCTTATAAAAACCATTTCAACTTAAAATTTGTCTAAAGTAACCTCACTCATCAATAGTTACATCAGAACTCAACTATCATTTGAAATGAATAATGCTACTTTACTTTGACTTATGGCACTAGATCACTTGGTTACGTACCCCTGACTCACCAATAACGACCCAGCACGTGACACCTCAAGACAAGAGATGACATGTATGTAAAGCTAAAAGACTAAAAGCCTAAGGCTGGAGGCAAGAAACTTAAACCTCCTCTACCATCACCTCACTTCAAACTCCATCCTCCTCCTGGTATCTCCTACTCTAGCCACTCTAAAAAGGGTGAACCACCCATCACCATCACCATCACCATCACCTATTTCTCCTTGTATCAACATATTTATATTATTTTATAATTAAATTTAAACACCTTTTTATTTATTAAATAATAATACAAGTAACATCAAAATTAAAATTACAAATAACTTGTTCAAAATCCAGATTGAAGAAATACTCCAACCCGAACCACGAAAATCCAAACTTATAAAATGTCAATAATTTAGCATAAATGTTTTTTTTTTCCAAAGTGTAGAGCATTAATAATCAGAGACTTTATTTCAGTTACCTCATAAAACCATATACGGTATATGAAAATGACAAGAGAATTACAAAATATTTTATCACGGTTGAACTTTATTATAAGCTACAATTCAATCAATTTTAGATTATTAGATATTTTATCATTTCCTCTTAAACCAAAATCGCTTCCATTTCTTTTCTAATTCTTGTTAAAAGATACAAATCATACCATTTGAGTAACGCATAATAAAGGAGTAGATAAATTCAAACTCAAGCTTCGACTCTGTCAATTTCGGTCAGTCTCAAAGACAACTAAGACTCGTAAATGAACTATGAAATCATTCCAATCATATTCATGATTACCAAGAAATCTGACTGAACAGGAATACGTACGGTACATTGCTGCATGGTCTTCTCGCTTAGTTTGATTTTTCCCCAAGCACCTCTTACCGGAACATGAAGCAGCAGCCCCAATCTTCAACTCAATTTACCAATTTCCATCTTCTTCTTGATTGCTTTTTGACCATGGTATATAAAAGAGTCTAATATTCCCGAAACAGTAAAAACACCTGAATTGAAAAAAAAATTTGAACAGCTTATCAGGAACTCCAATCCAATCAAGTGCATAGCTATGAGTTAAAATCAATTAACGAAGCCATATTCTTGGACTCAAAGTTTTTGTTGAATTAAACCAAGAATAAATTGCTAGAATCAAATAAAGACGATTTAGAACTTGCTAAGATATCATCTGTTTTTTATCCGCAAAATAGAAAATCTGCAGGCATAGTTTGTTGACTCAGTTACAGAAAGATGGTCAAGGAACTACCAAACAACATAAACATGAACTTAAACTTTTCATTCTTTTTTTATATAAAAAAAAAGGTGTGGGAAGGGATGAGAATTTAAACTTGTGATGTAACTTTTAGATTTTAGAAGTCGGATCTGGGAGATATTGGGTTCTTGCCTCATATGAAGTTGATGAAATATGAACAAGTTTATTTAGGTGTAAAACACTGCTATTAATTTGTGAAATAAACAGAATGCTGGGGGAAAAATTACCTCCAACTATAGCACAAACATTTGTTAGAAAGTGCAAGAACGAGACATGCTGCTCTGTAAAAGTCACCTAAAAAAATGAAATTCAAAATAAGCTCAGAGAAATAGCAGGAATCAAATAAAAAATTTGAAAAATAGTCTGGACTCGGGCTAGCATTTATAACTATTCTGTAAGAGAACTCATGTCTAATGCTTGACCCCTTAGGCCCCCTCGTATATATAAAAATAAATAACTAAACTGAACCTTGAAAGTGCAGTGGCATCTCTATGACGTAAAATGTTGATCCGGTCAAAGATACTGCCTAAAAACAAAAGCACGGGAGCAACCAACCTTGATAGGAGAAAGGTCATAAAAGAAGAAAACTCCAGGGAGGGATTGAAGCCGGCCTACTTCTGCACCCTTAAAATGCTCCGTTACAGAAAACTGTCAAAAGCAATCTCTCATGCATTAATCATTTTGACTAAATGAAAAACGAGATAAAATTCAAAATTTTTGCAAGTTTTAACCCCACCTGATTTGACTGGATAGTGTGCCCACTCACATCTGTGTACACGGTAGGGACAACCTACAAGATAGAGAATATATTGAAAACCATCAAACTAAGAAACCCTTTTTTTATTTGAAGCTCATTGAGGAACATGATAAGCTACATGCATCAGAGACAAAAAGCAAGAATCCATGCCCCTGAAGATATGAATGTATGCCATCAAATTACAAAGTTAGTCTGAATGCATGGTATTCAGTTTTCTTGAATTCATAACACATGGTGCTTGGTTTTCTTGAATGTGTTATTCTCTCTTGCTTTCATAGAAGATGAAAGCTGCGGTATTGAGGTTTATATTTGCACAAAAGTTTCAACTGTAGCAAACCATATTCTCAGTAGGTTCTCTGTTTTAGTTTTATTGATCTGTTTGCTGGTATCATTTTGAAATTGGAATTTCCCCCTTAATAAATTCGACAACATTCATCAGTTTAGAACGATTAAGCTAATCAGACAGACTTTTAGCATTCTGTGCCATTTATAAAGTTCAATGAGGGGCAGAATAAGCAAACTTTATCAATATTGTCAAAGCTCTTTTGAAATTAAGTTTTGAACTTTGATATGATATAACATTTATATATGCACAATTAGGAGTGGAAGTGTCACCTGCTGCAAACACTAAAAGGCTAATGGAATGAAAAGGGTTACGTAGAAGGCAAATAGTCTAGATCCAGGAGTAATATTCTGTCTTCGATTACTAGATAGGTGTCATACCTCTTGGTAGTTATTGGAGAATATGATAATAAAGGAGTAAAAATCAATTCACACAGAAAACTAACCTTGAGAAAGTACTGGTACATCCCACTTGGCTGTTCTTGAGTCCAATGAACACTGAATTTTAGAAGCAAAAACAAACAAGGACAAGATAAAATGTAAAATATGCCAACATCTCTCTCTTGTACATGGCCAAGATAAAAATGATTAAGCAAAAGTTAGCAAGTACCTATCAAGAGGATTCACGACCCCAGGGAAGTAATCTCCGAAAGCTAATCTATTGATCTTGTGACTTAGCTGTATCAAGTATTCATGAAGCGCAATAACATCAGATAACACATGCTAATGTATGCAAAAGATGAAAACAATAAGGCTGCATCTTACATTAAAACTGTCCTTTTGAAAAGCTAGCAAGTCATGTACATGAACATTCGATTGCTGAAAGCTTTTCCCAGGTGCAAAATGAAAGTTCCCCGCCACCTTATTAACTTCTAAAAAGCCATATATATTACACCCCTCACCTTCTTCATCCTTAATCTTCTGAAGAAAACCCTCTCTCTTGCACTGAACAGAAACAAGCAAGCATAAATCAAAGCATAAGCCAGGGTCACATTAAGTCATGTATGCCAACTGGGTTAAAGACCAATATTGAAGAGGGGAACGAACAAAATCTTTAGATAGGCCGAACAGAAAGCAAAAACTACTACTACACAGACAATAATACACTGTTACCCATTGGGATATTAGGTCAGACAAACTTATATACCTTTCGCGAGTATCAACTATCAACAACAACAACAACTAAAAGTTTCAAGTATCATGCAACAAAGACTGTATTGGTAGTTGCCCTGATATAAGATGATATAAATTGTTATCTTAAGATTATTGAGAAATAAAAGGAATCAAGTTTTTTAATGCACCAAGAAGAGGGCAAGTAAGTCCCATGTTAATTACCTAATTATTAGACAAATAACAATTCCCTTGCCACCTTCATAGTTGGCAGTCAAATTAAGCCTCTCTGGGAGTTGGATCTGGAACTGGTCAGTACTCGATGGGAATTCTTGGGAAGGGAAAATAGGCATTCTTATGGAAACAAGAGCAATTAATTACAAGCAAGACTATTGATACCAACGATACTAAAGGCAAACATAACATTTTCCATCCCAGCATATCTGTCTACGTGTGTCTCATTCCAATTAAAGTTGCTTAAAAAATCTGATAGTTTAAGCGCTCTTATGCAGACAGACCTGGTCAATCAAATCTGGGTTCGACAACGCCCAACCTTTCTTTCTGTATGCCTCACGAACATCCTCACAGGAATTGCAACAATCATCATCAGCCTGCAAGATCAAAAGGAAAAAGAATGCTGAAAAAGGAAAAGTACATCAAACCAGTAGCAGAAAGAAACTGGACTGATTTCAATGATCATTCACTACCTAAATACTGGCAACATTAACTGCCTCTTCAACTCCATAATAAAACACAACCAAATCAAAAGAAATTAAGGAAATTGCCAATTGAAAAAAGAATAAAGGTGAATAAATGCCACTAAATCAAATGGGTGTATCATATTTTAGGCAAATGATGACAGAATGAAAATTCTATTAGGATCAAGAAAATAAGGTACTGGGATGGGACCCATAAAACAAGTCAAAGATCCTTCATATTCAGGAAAAACATGCATCCAGCGGATTGATTTATATCACAACAAACTATAAATAAAACATACCGCTTCTGCACCATAACATGAACCACAATAAGTCTCATTGTGCTCAAGTCTGCCACCATGCCTCTGTAAAGGCTTTTCAATCTGTATGAAGTGGAACAATTATGAGCAGAAAGAAAGGCGTAGGCAAAACAAAAAGAGCTGAATGTGTGGTTCCTCAGATCCTTTGAGAGAAAAAATGCAACTGAGGAATCAACTTCAAGCAATATCGCCATATATCAAACCTTGGGAGCACCAATTCCGTCTGGCCTCGCTTCTATAACATTGCCATGTGCATCTAACCGTTTCTTGATTATGTCATGTTTCTGCAAATTTATAAAAATAAATGTTTAACAGAAACAACTGGACAATTTTAGCAGCAAGCGCAGAAAAAAATAAGTTCTGTGTGAATGCACATAAGTTCGTCTATTTTCATACAAAAACACATCTATGTGCCCATGAAGAGAGAGCGAGAGAGAGAGAAGTAGAAAATTCCCTTTACGATACTTGATGTGGGAGAAAAACTAATCAATATAGAATTAAAAAGCATAATTCATCACAATACATACCACATCAAGGTGTTGCTCTCCGCTTATATCCATTGCATCAACGCTAACGATTGAGCATGCAAGAGCAGGAAATGTAACATCAAACTGCATTTTTCAAATCCAAAGGAACATTAATAAATTACATATGATAATTACAAAGGATCCACAGCAGTGCTATGAATAAAACTGAAGAAACATTACAAAATGTGTGATATAATGGTTATATTAATTTTGGTGACACAGAATATGCTGATGCAGACAATATAGAAACAGTATACAGTAAAACATGAAAAATGACAATGGAATTATCTTTAGGAAATCTTGCAAAAGCAAGAAGAATCTTAAGAAAATTTTATGCAAAATTAAAGGCCATAGGGAAAAAGCTAAAAGGGAAAACTTAAATTAAAGTTGGATTAGAAGATGATAATACATTGATGCGTAGAGTTTCCCCTCTTGAAGTGTCAACCACGAGTTTTGTTTCGGTTGCAGCATGAAGATATAATCCTGCAACCAAGACAGGTAAAAACAAAAATGTTTATGGAAACCGAACATCTAACTTAGATTATGAATAAGACAAAAAGAAACCTCCTCCCCCCAAACAGGGCAACCCACCCCAACCATACCCCACTCACAAGATGTTAGGAGTTAACAGAACTGAAGAAAACTGATAAAGCAGGCACTAAAGAGAAACCAGGTTAAAGGTTAAAGTATCAAAGAAAAGCATATAAACAAGAATATCATCCATCAATAAAGATCTTAATAACCATATTCAAATTTCAAAGAAACTCGACTCTGGCACAAGGATCATGGTTGAGCAATGAAGATGCGAGTGATTATCAACAAATACAAATTTCCTTGAATGAAGTCCAGAACATATTTGAAATCTCATCGTTATCATTAACATGACTTGTTTACAGTATGGCTTCACTTGAAATGTCTGAAAATACAGACTACTAGCTCTAGAAAAAAGCCTGCAAAGTGTCTTGCACTAAAATCACAAAGAATGTGGGTGGTAACTTGTAAGCAAAACATGATAAAGTTAAATGGCTTCATAAATGGATTATCAGTTGTTCAATCTGCAATGGAAAGGCCATCGCTACCAACTCCTCAACCATACTACTGCAATATGTTCAAGAACAAAATGCAAATCTCTCCGTATTCATAAACAACCCGTTAAGAATTGTACACCATAGAAGTCGAACAAATTTTGTCAAAAATGGATGCAAATATATAAATGAAGCTCGGCTTGCATTTGACAGCAGCTGACAGCTATCGTTGACATTCATTTTAAATCAAATCAATTCGCAAACAGTCATTGAAAACCACCCCTCTTTACTAAAATCATTAACGATTCCCTACTAATTCCTTATGTTTAAGTTACTAATTCATTAATAAACATGAGTCACCATCTCGATTCAAATCACAATTCAAATCTAAAAACGCCTAACAAATTTCAAACAATTCAATTCCAAGATAGATAAAGAAAAAAAGGAATCAGATCGAAATAATTGAGAAGAGAAAAAGGAACTTACGGAGCTCGGAGAAGAAGAGCAAGAACATAACAACGGAGGAGACGACAGTGATAACGCCACCGGAAAGCGTACGGCTGTAGAAATCCTCGTTTATCTTAGGATATGCATCTAAATTCCTTATCTTATTCATTATTCCATCCATTGATTCTATCTATTCTTTTCTTTTTCAATTGATTTATAAAACAATTCCTGCTCTTCTTAACCTAAAATCCAAAACAGAAAAACAAATCTAACAAGAAATTAAAAGAACATAAACCAATTGAACAAATTACTTAAACACCTCGTTGATATTAATAGAATATTTATAGTTAAGAGTTTTGAAACGAGGAGTTTAAGATTTCCAGGGCGGAAGTCGTTTTTTCTTCTTTTCTGTCTCTCCTAAGGTTGGAAAATGAGAAAGAAGGCGAAGCTTATTTCTATTTCCCCACCCGGTATTTACGGTAAAGGGGCCTTTCTCCTATAATTTAAGACAAACTTTTTTTTTTTTAAGGTAACTACAAAAATAGTCATTATTGTTTGGTTAAATTTATGTTTTGATCATTATTCTATTTTGATTACTAATATTATCCTTTTGTAAGATTTTAATTAGACATAATTTAAACATGATTTTTTTTTTTTTTATCTTTTCACTTTCTTTCCTTTTTTTTCTTTCTTTCTTTTTTTTCTTATCATTTTCTAAAAAATAAAAGAAAGACAAACAATTATTCACCTTGAAATATAATCTAATCAAGAGCGAAATTAAGGGGTACCAGCCCCCTAAAATAGAAAAAATTTTATTGTGGTCTTTAAAAAATTTTTAAATTTTAAATTAGCAAATATAAATTATATTTTGGTTCAAGTTAAAAATATAAAAAATTGATTTAATATTTTAAAAATTATAAAAAAATAATAATATTATATTTTTATTATCGTAAAAATTATAATTTAATTTTTACCTTTAAAAGAATTTTTTAATTTCCCCCCTGAAACAGAGCATAATTTTCAAGATATTGAGCAGTTTGATTACTACTCTTGAAACATGCCTTAACTAAATTACATCAAAATCTAAAGGCTATAGCCAAAACAATGAAAGCCACTATCCACCTTCCCAGACTCGATACCATATGATGGTTACCAGTAAAAGACTTGATCCCTAGGAGATGGTTGCTCTCAATTCGACTCGTGGAAAACGCAATTCTCGCAGCCATTAGAGAGTAGAGACCTGCCAAAATAGCTTTGGCTTAAAAAAAATAGAAATTAAAAACTTATAAATTTTACAAAAATCAAAAAAATAATTTAACCTTCTAATTAGTTTTTCATTTTTTCTTAGTCTTTAAATTTGGGTTGCTTTATAAATCACTTTAAAATAAATAGAAAGGTCGACATTTGTTAACTTTGTTCATATGGCTTATAGGTGAATTTTTACATAGATGTCACACAAGTAATTAATTATTTTTTAAATTTAAAAAATTCAAAAATATATAAAAATATATTTTTAAAATTTAAAAAGTATATATATACATATATATATTTGAAGTATAAAAAATATAGATTTTTTAATTTTTTTAAAATTAAATATTTGCTAACGTAGCATACAAGTGGAATGCCAAATTAACGAAGTTAACAGAAGTTAATTTTTTTCATCCATTTCGGAGTGATTTAACAAATAATGTAAATTTAAGAATTAAAAAATAAAAAATAAATAAATAAACTAAAATAATTTTTTTATAAAATTGGAGAGCTAAAAAATTATTATATCAAAAAAATATACTCTTCATTCTTAACCAGACAATTCTAAATTCTAGCCGATGCTTGAAAGAAAAAAAAACTTTACATTAAATATTATAATATATGATATTATTTATATAATGATTTATATGAATAAGATATAAATATGTTAGCCTAAAAAAATATTAAGAGTAATTATTTGAGACTCCATGAGTAGAGTTTTTTAAGCTCCACAAGCAGATTGAGGGTGTGATAAATGTCACATTTATTTATTTAATTTTTTATTAGACTCTATAATACACTTATCCAACATTCAATCAATATTTAAAGTCTAAAAAACTCCGCTAACGTGTATCAAATAATTTTCTAAATATTAATTGTATTTATATAATAATAAAAAGTTCCAAAGATGTGTAACATTAATTGAGCCTTACATTTATATGATTTTATTAGTAGGTGTTAGATAAATGGCAAACATATATTTTAAACGATAAAATATTCTATAATCTATAGTATGTAATCAGTAATATTATATATATGAAAAATATTTGATGTATTCGTAATAGAGTTTTTAAATTTCATAAGTAAGTTAAAAGCTTGATAAGTATTCTTTAAGGGTATAGTAAAATGTTAAAAAGTAAATATTTTTAAAAAAATCACATGACAATTTTTTAAGGCTGCTTGTGAAATAAAAAATTACAGTACTAGTGTGCCAAATATATATATAATCTGTAGTATATATAAAAACACGAGTTTGAGAAATCTTTTGAATCGACTAGAATAAACTTTATTTTTTTAATATATTACTAAATTGACATTTTAAAATAATTGTAATGTTTAATTTAAATTTATTAGTTAAAAAATTAACATAAAATATAAGTTAGGATAATTATAAATTTAAAAGTATTTATAATTTTAATAAAAATTTTGATAATTATACATTTAAAAATAATTATAATTATAATTTACATTTATTATTTAAAAAAGTGTGATGTAAACAAAGTTTTGTTAATTTTAAGATATATAAGAAAAAGTTATGATAATTATAGTTATAATTTAATTTAAAATTATTAGTTAAAAACAAATATAATTTAAATTTGACATTACTATAAAAATTGATTTTTTTTTAAATTGTGCTAATTTTATTTATATAAAATAGAGTTAATATGTAACGACCCAAAATTTGTGGGTACCGACAGTTATCGGGCCTCCGTCTTAGTAAATCGAGTTAGTAAATAATTATTAGGAGTAATTATGAGTCTAATAGTGTGTTTAATTAGATTTTTATTTAGTGAATTTAGCTTAATTTAAAGTAATTAGAAAAAAAGATCAAATTGAATAAAGAGTGATAATTAGTAAAAGGGACTAAAATGGAAATTAAACCATTTAGCATAAATTTAGGCGGCAAATCAAATAAAAATCTAAGATTTTTACTTAGATTTTAAATTATAAAATATATATATTAGTAATAAATTATAATAAACTAATTTAAAATAATTATTTTAATTGATATTATATTAGATAAATTAAATAAATGACAAATGTATGGTAAAGATTAAAGACAAGTGTAATTGTAATAATCATATAGGTACACTTATAATAAAAATAAGCCTTGCTTAAATAATAAGTAAAATATTATTTATAATATATTATTATTATTATTATTATTATTATTAGTTAAAATAAAAGAAATAAAGTGAAGTTAGTAAAAAAAAAAAAACAAAAAAACAAAAGAAGAACAGAAAGAACAGAGAAGTATTTCGAAACAAGCAGGAAAGAAAGAAGAAAAAAAAAAGAAAAAGGAAAAATTCAAGATTCAAGGTTTTAAGCTTTAAAAGGTTAGTCAATTAAGTCCTATTCTTTTAATATTGATGTTTTAGAAGCTTTAAAGTAAGATTTTGATGAAACTAAGTTCATATTTTGAGAGTTTATAGGTTTTCAAGTATAGTTGATGTTGAAGAAAAAGATGAATTAGGAATTAAATTGAATGAAATTTAAGTTAGAATTAGTAAAAGGATTAAATTGTAAAGTAAGCTATAAAAAAAACAGTTTTAGGACAGCAGCAGTAGGATAACTTTGAAAATTCACCAAAAATTGTAGAAATAGAATTAGAAGTTGAGTGAGATATGAAATTAAAGCTTATTGAGTCTATTTTCATATGAAAGAAACAGAAAAAGCAAAGAGATTCTGTATTTTGAGATATTTAGATTCTTGTGAGACTAGTTCAGAGTGATATATGAGTCTAGTTTGTAATTCTGAAAATTTTATGGCAAGAAGATATATGAGTCTAGTTTCATATAAAATTTTTGAATCTTAATTTGGAATTCTGTAACTCAAGATATAGATAATTTAGTGACAATGACTCAGGTAGACAACCTTGAAAGAACTTATAAGTAAATAATAGAATTGTATATAAAGAATGTGGAATGAAGAGCAAGAGTAGGAATTGAATAAAATTCAATTATTTGTTGTAATTTAATGCTGTAATTAATAATGTAAATTTTTATTATTATTTTTGTAGCTTACAAAGAAAACGAGGCATCGGCATCCAAGGGAAAAGAAAAGATCGCCAGGAGTAAACGTGCATTTCGGGTTTGTATTACTATAACTCAAACTATTTATTAAATGTATATTGAATTTATAGTATATGTTATGTGTGAATATTGAATTATATGTGAGTTGATATAATAGATGTTTTGAATTGATCAAGTATTTGAAATTGTTGTGGAAATGAATTCGAAATTGGAAAAGTAAAATAATACCCTATTAACTTATCGGACTAGATTTGATACAAATGGCATGCCATTGGATTTTTGATGTGATGAGGAGATTTGCAGCTCGGCCGAGAAGGTGATTTCTTTATTATATGCTTCGGTTTATCCGAAGAGGCATTTAATGCCTTATTGGTGTGTTTGGGAAGATATGATATACTGGTGTGTTTGGGAGGTTATATTATACTGGTGTGTTTGGGAGGATTTCATTATTCTGGTGTGTTTGGGTTGGATACTCTGGTGTGTTTGGGTAGAATCCGCGTATCTGTCAGAGTCCGAGCCTTGTTAATAGGGTAAATAATTGAAATGAAACTTTGAAAATGAGATTGATTGATTTGGCTCTATTGAAATATATGTGAAAGAATGTATGAGTTAAATAATAAATTGAATTAGTATGTGAAAAATGAAATGTGAATTTAAGATTTATGAAATGATATATAATTATGTATAATTAGTTTAAATGATTTATAAAGCTTATGGTTGATGTTTGTAATTTATTAATGTTAAATAGTTTGGTTTATAGTAATACCACTGAGTATGAAATACTCAGCGTACTGTTGTTTCCGTGCGCAGGTCATTAAAGTTACAGATCCGGTTCAGCATCCAGAACGTTCCCGACTCCAACAAGAAAATTTTGGTGATGTATTTCTTCTTTTTGTTTAAGTGGCATGTACTAGGTGGTTGTACATGAGTCATGTATAGATATATATAGGTTAAATGATTTTGTTGTAATTAGATAATTATGAAATTTTGGATGATAAGCAAGTTTAAAGCTATAAATTAGTAAATTTGGTATTAAATTTTGAAATGAAATGAAGATATGAATTAGTTCCTTATATGTTAACACTTTAAAATTTAAGTAATAAATCAATGGATTAAGCATGCTCTAGTAGTGATTGAGATGTAAATTCTTTGGTTGAGACTTTGGTAATGGTTGTTTGGTTTGAATTTGCAGGGGGTTTTAGGTAAAAACAAGCAGAAATGCTGTCGAAATTTTTGTAAAAAAAAAAATCTGGAATACTCGAACAAGTCTTGTTCTACTTTTAATAAATGTTTTGGGCTTTTAAAGTCTATTATAAGGACTTATTTAATAATTATACTATGAATGTTATTTTATTTGTAAATTATTTGTAAATAGTCCGATATATCTGGTAATGCCTCGTAACCCTATTCCGACGACGGTTTGGGGTTAAGGGGTGTTACATAATAATTTAATAGAACTCTAAATATTTTAATTATCAATTATTTAGTATAAGAGTTATATACCAATTAAATTTTAATTTTAGTTTTATAAAAAAAATTAGCAGGAATATTCAATCAAATAGCATTTAATAAAAAATAGATGTAAAAAATTGGAGATTGTTAACAATAATAAGTTAGAATTATATAAAAAAGAATGGAGCATTAAAGTAATGATCTTTTATGAGATAATATTGAATCATATTTGTACAACAACAGCACCAAATAGACATGTCCATGGGTCGGGCCACTCGGGCCGACTCGAAAGCTCTCCCGAAATGTGAAAGGGTTTGGGCAAAAATATAGGCCCAAAAAATTGGGTTGTGTAACACCCCTTACCCATATTTATTATCGGAATAGGGAACGGGGCATTACCGGAGTTTACAATTTTTTTTTACTCAATATAACCCCTTTATAATTAATCTAGTCTTCCCTGCAAATATTTAAACCGAAACTAATTCATACCAACCGATCCAATTCAACATATTTTCAAAATAGATCCATGCAAATTTATAAGATAACCTCATTACATACTGAAACTAGAAATTTGTTAGCCATACCAATGGCTGACCTTACATTCATTTCATATTAACATTTATTTTATTAGGTTATACATGCCATTCATTTCCAAACTAAAGTTTCTTTAAATACCGAAATATCAGGGGTTGATAGTGTGATGAGTCTCCCACCGATCCGACCTCCGAGCTCTTAACACTACAAAACAGGGGAAAAAGGAAATAGGGTAAGCACTTTGTGCTTAGTAAGCCCATGTAACAAGAATTATACTTACCTAGTATTTTCAATACAAGCAATAAACATTCATATACTCACTCTGTAACACACCCGCACTGTATCCTATGCCTAACCGAGAGTGCGAGGCATTACCAGACTTAACAATACATTTTGTCAAATTAATTAACACATATACAAAATGACTTAGTCAAGTCCCTATACATGCCATAGTTTAAATCATTTATAAATAAAGATACCCATAGATAGCTTGATAGTGTGAAGCGATCTCCGACGACCTCCAACCCGAGCTTGTTTAGTAGGACTCTGTAACATGGGAAAGAAAAGGGGGTAAGCTTATAGAGCTTAGTAAGTTCACATGTAAAAATAATAAGCATTAGCAATGAATTTAGCTTACTACTAAGCTGTCATATCTTGCATAAATAATGCTAAGTTCTTACTTTCCCAACTTACTCATTTGTAGCCTTATCAAAGCCTCAACATGACAAATCCTCACAACAAGTTCTCAATTTGATACAAGCATTAAATCACATGCTTATACCTTATTACTCATGTTCACATTAATCTGTCTGCTTGAATCGCTGTCACTAAATTATTTATTTCTTGAGCTACAGAGCTCCAAATTTAAAACCGCAAATTTTCCCCGAAACTAGACTCATATATCTTCATACCGTAAAATTTCCAGAATTTTTGGCTAATCCAATTAGTACAGTTTATTCATTAAAATTTTCCCTGTTTCACTGTTCGACTATTCTGACCATTTTTAACTACGAATCAATTTTATCCTTGTACAGAATTCAAAAGATGTTATAATTTGTTTCATTTGAAACTAGACTCATTAAGGATTTCAAGCATATAACTTTTATCCCATAATTATTTTTGTACAATTTTTAATGATTTTTCCAAGGAAAAACAGGGGATCACGTAATTATTCTGAACCAATCTCACAATAATTTAAATATCTCGAGATATAAAACTTCTTTGTTTTCTCTGTTTCTTTTATATGAAAATAGACTCAATAAGCTTTAAATCAATATCTCATCCAACTTATAATTCAGTTTCTACTATTTTTGGTGATTTTTCAAATTCACATCACTGCTGCTGTCCAAAACAGTTTTATTGTAAATTTTACTCTTTCATGATTGCTTTGTATTAACATCCATTTAATCATACATAACCCCAAAACATATCCTTAACTAGCCATTCCAATAGCTAGCCATTATCGAATATTTACATGCCATTCGTTTTCCCCTTTTACCTATACATCAACCACAAAACTTAAACTTATCATGTCACAATTTAATTTGGCCTAAAAGCCTCACACATAGTAATAAATCAATTTATCACCTATTTATACATCATAAGTATAGACCTATCGTCACAAGGTCATCACAAGATCATTTTCATAGGTATGACCTACTCATTTACATTCTTACCAAATGTTCCATATACGTCGAAATTTAGTTCTCATGAATTTTGCGTACATACCTGTACCCTTTCAACATGATCATACCTTGTCATTTCTTTGATATCATCTTTGGATTTACCCATTCAAACTCTTGGGATACTAAGGATCGATACTCGGGAAAAACTCGTACAAGATGTATCGTACCAATGCCATGTCCCAGACATGGTCTTACGCTAGCTTTCATATCGTGGCCGATGCCATGTCCCAGACATGGTCTTACTCTAGCACACATATCAATGCCGATGCCATGTCCCAGACATGGTCTTACACTGGCTCTCATATCATGGCCGATGCCATGTCCCAGACATGGTCTTACACTGGCACACATATTAATGTCGACGCCATGTCCCAGACATGGTCTCACACTGGCACACATATTGCCATGGTCCAACCATGGTCTTTACTATCAATTCATCACAAGCCGAAATTCGATCATACTCCGCCCTGCATTTCTCTTAATTTGATCTTTCAATACAATCTCGTAATTTTTATATTATTCATGATCCAATAATAACATACGAAAGAACACATGGTATCAGTTAAACATTTAAACATATTAAATTTAATGCTTATTAACATACGAACTTACCTCGATATCAAAACGACCATTTTACCAACTTTCTCGATTTTTGATATTCCTCACGTTCTAGGTCCAAATCTTGTTTTCTCTGGGTCTAAAACATCACATTTCACTTATTTAATTAATGTACTATTCAAAACAGTCCCTAACTCAATTTTTTTCAAAATTACAATTTTGCCCCTAAACTTTCACATATTTACACTTTTGCCCCAATACTCGAAAATTAAACTTCAGCCCTTATTCATATGTTTTATAACATGCTGATCATTTTTCCTTCTATGGCAACATCAAATTCTCACTCTAACATGTACTTATGAACAAATAGTATTTTTACTAATTATGACGTTTTACTCGTTTTCACTTAAAATCGCTTAGTAGAAGTTGTTTAACATAATTTCAGCCTTCATATTCTATCATAAAACATCTAAATACACAATTTTCACCTATGGGTAATTTTCTAAAGATGAACCTTAGCATGAATTATTGGTAGCATAAGCTAAATCGAGCTACCGGGACTCCAAAACCGTAAATAACTTGAAAAACGGGGCTAGAACAGACTTACCATGAGCTTGGAAAGTTTAGAAGACCCTAGCCATGTCTTCCCCTGGTAAATTTCGTCCATATGAAGAAGATGGACAAATTTGGCATTTTAATTTTGTTTTTAATTCATTTAATTACCAATTTACCAAAATACCCCTAACTTAAAAATATCCCATTTCACTTATCTAATGTCCATTTTTGTCCAACAATTTAACCAATGGTCTAATTTCCATTTAAGGACCTCCAATTTAAAATTTCATAGAAATTGGACACTTCTAACATGTAGAGCTCAACTTTTGCACTATTTACAATATAGTCCTTTTGACTAAATTGAGTGCCCAAACGTCGAAATTTTTGAACGAAATTTTTACGAAATCTTTTCGTAAAATTGTAGACCATAAAAATATAATAAAAATAGAATTTTACTTGTCGAATTTGTGGTATCGAAACCACTGTTTCGATTAGACCCAAATTTAGGCTGTTACACACTCAATGCATTATTACCCTAACATTCACAAACTCAACATCCAAGTTAGTCGATTAATTTCCATATATTAATAACATACACGCCATGATTGATGAGCTCATCAACATCATGATTTCCATTTCCTTGTTATTTTTCCATATTTATCCCGTTAAATTACTCGGAATTTCGATGGATTTTCAGAGGTACACTTTAGTGTACAAATCCGGGTCCGTCAATTCATATTTATGTGCGCACATTTTCATTTCAGAGAGCACACTCCCGCGAACCTCATCTTTACAGCGGGATTACCAGTCCAGGCTAAATCCCCTGTAATATAAACTCATAGGGTATTGTCGGGATTACGGTCCCAAAGCTAAATCCCACGCACGACGACAATTACTCTAATGAGCTTGGATCCGAATTACAGTCCAAAGCTAAATTCAGACCCTAATTCGGATTACCCGTCCGGGCTAAATCCGTTTTCCACATATTCTTCGGGAGGGCTATATCAGGATAGGATCACCCGTCCGGGCTAGATCCTTTTTACCGTCAATTCCTTTTCAGAGATCCATCGAATTCCTTTCATTCAACCGGGATTTCTTCCCTTTTTTTTTTTATCAAATATACCAATGTATCGTCAATTTTCATACAATGAGCATTCAAATTATATTCACATCAATAACATACATTTCAAACATTTAAGAATATAATTCAAGTTACACGAACTTACCTCGATACTAGTTCGTTTATAAAATCTACTAATCCGGGACTTTTTCCTTTACTCGATCTAGCTTCGTATTTGAGTTTTCCGGATCTAAATAAATAAATTCAATCATCAATTCAATACATTTCATGTTCACATGTAGCATTTTCTATAATTCTATTATTATTTTTAGTTTATTCAAAGCTGTCTACTTGAGTCACAGTCACTAAATTATTTATTTCTCAAGCTACAGAGCTCCAAATAAAGAACCGTTAATTTTCCCTGAAACTAGACACAAATTTCTTTATACCATAAAATTTCCAGAATTTTTAGCCTAGCCAATTAGTACAGTTTATTCATCAAAGTTACCCCTGTTCTGCTGTCTGGCAGTTCTGACCCTTCTTCATTAAAAATTAATTATCTCCTCATACAGGATTCGGATGATGTTTCTGTTTATTTCTATAGAAAATAGACTCATTCAGGATTCTAAACATATAAATTTAAGCCCCTAATTATTTTTCTTCAATTGTTGATGATTTTCTAAAGTCAAAATAGGGGAACCCAAATTCATTCTAAACCAGACTTACAAAAATATAAATATCTCAGAATACAAAATTCCTTTGCTTTCCTTGTTTCTTTCATATGAAAATAGACTCAATAAGCTTTATTTTCATTTCTCACTCAGCTTCTAATTCCACTTCTACGATTTTTAGTGATTTTTCAAAGTTACTCTACTGCTGCTGTGCCAAAACTGTTTTCTTATAGCTTGTTTTGCAATTAAGTCCTTTATCCAATTCTAACTTCAAATTCTTTTAATTAAACCACTAATTCATCATTTTATTCATCATATGCTATATTCAAAAACTCTAAAACTTCAAAAACTTTAACTTAAATTCATCAAAACTTTGTTCTAAAACTTATAAAGCATCAAAATTAAAAGAGAAGGGCTAAATTAACTTACCTATTAAACATCCAAGCTTTAAATCATCAATTTCTCCTTTTTCTTTCTTTCTTTCTTTCTTTCCCCTGCTCTCTATTTCGTTTGCTTCTCTGTTTCTGTTTCTATCTTTTTTTTTCTTTAGTTTGTTTATATAATATAATGTTATAATAATATAATATAATATAAATATATAATATAATAACATACTTTAAAAAAATCTCAGATTTTTCATACTTAACCGCCTCAACTTCACAAAATAGTATAATTGCCAATTTGGTCCTTTATAATTTCTTTTAATTTATAATTTAACTTTTACTCCTTTTTCAATTTAGTCCTTTTCATTTAATTTCCTACCCAAACATTAAAATTTTCTAATGAAAGTTTAATACCACTTTACTAACATTTTATAAATATTTATAAAAATATTTCCTATCATATAAATATTCATGCAAATATATTAAAATAAATTTCTTTTTAAATCAGATTTATGGTTGCGAAACTATTGTTCCGATAACCTTGAATTTAGGCCATTACAGGTTGGACAAAAAAAAGACCCGTTTAAAACATGGACCAGGCCTCAGTAAGGCATTGGACAAAAAAAATCTGTTTTTGTTTTTTAATATTATTTTTATTGTTTTCTCCCTATTTTGCTACCATTTTATTATCATGTTACTACTATTTTGTTGTTATTGTTTGGATATTATATGAAACTTATTTTATTGTTAATTTTGTTTAGACATTTGTTAATTTTGTTATTATTTTAGAGGCATTTACTTGTTAAGTTGCATCTATCTTAGTGTTATTTAAGTATACATATTCTTTAAAATTTATTTTCAATTTGTTCGGGTTTAATTTAATTGTTTATTTCAATTAATATGGGCGGGTCGGGTCGGGTCGGGCCTAAATTTTAACATTTTTATTCGGGTTTAACTTGGACAAAATTTTAGGCCCATTTTTCGGGTCAGGCCTTGTAAAAGGGCCTAAAATTTTAGTTTGAAAAAAAGTATAAGATTATAATATTATTTTTTAATCTTTTTGCAAGTCAATTATATTACGTGAAGCAAGCAGTGTTAAATCTGTTATCCATTATTTGTTTGGTATAAGAGAAACATTTTGTAGATTTGTTTTGAAAATAAATTCAATTTCAAAATTTATTTTTAATTGTTATTATATCTTTTGTATTTACTTTCTTACGTAGTTTTAAATTTGTATATTATTTCAATGGTTTTATACATTAATTTAATTGTTTATTTCAATTGTTTTTAAAATATTATTTTATTTTTCAAAACTAATTCACTTTTAGTATAAATTAAATTAATCTTAACTTAATTAGCACAATATATACTTTTAAGTTATAAAAAATATATATTATTAATGAATTAAAAATGAATAAAAATTCACGTGCACATGACATTAGAAGCTAGTATATATAAAAGTATGAGGTTGAAAAAACTTTTGAACTGATGAGGATACATTTTATTTTCCATCATATTACTAAACTCACATTTAAAAATAATAAGGGAAAGCTACACCGTAGGCCACTTTAAAATAGCATCGTTTCTATTTTGGTCACTCTAACTTTTTTTCAATTTAATCACTTTAATTAATATAATTGCTCAAATTGGTCACTGCCGTTACAAATTCTACTAATCCACTAAAGAATTACTAACGTGACATTTTTTACTAAAACAAGAGACCTCGTTGTAATTAGTCCAAAATACTTTTCTTTTGTTATTTGCAACATAAGGTTAAAGTTTGTAAATGTTATCTTTTTCCTTTTTCTTCTTGTTTGTTTCTCAGGAAAAATAACAAAAAAAAGAGAAGATAGTTTGGACTCTTTTAAAACAACCTAACCACACTATCGTAACCCAATTTTGTCCGGGCTAACAAAGCCCAACTACCAGACCAGAATAATAGTAATAAAAAAGGGCCTATTTGCAAATCGGCCCAAATAAGCCCAAAATAAGAATCTGTTTTAAGAAAAATTTAGGTTTTTTTTTGAAACCCTAAAAATTCTAGCCGCCGCAGCCCCCATGTGCGTACCACTGGCCTCCACTACCGCAGCACCACGCCCACTAGCCCTTTGGCGCCGCTCCTCCACTATGCTCTGCCTCCACTAACTCCTGCAAAAGGCAGACGACAATAGCACAAGGGGAATTTTATTTTATTTTATTTCAAGAATTTCGGTTATAAAAACCGAAAGAAAAACATTGTAAAGAGGTTCCTTTTCTTCTTTTTTAAAATCAATAGAAGCATAATAGTTTCAAAAACACAGAAATAAAAGCAGAGATTAAACAAAAAAATCCGAAACGCAAATCAGATTAGTTACTTTTGAAAGTATTTTCATTTATTTATCTTTATTTCTTTTTGTTTTTTTTTTTATTTTGCAAATACACGTACATAAAAATAATAAATAAAAAGGGGAATTATACCTTTCCGACCATCACAGACGGTGGTGTGGCGCCAAGCTGACGGTCGCCGGACCGAGTCCCCATCGGAGGTCCCTGCCCTATAGAGAAAAAAAAAAGAGAGTGAAGACTTTTTTTTAAGTGGGGTGAGGAAATGAATTTTTTTCAGAAATCTGGCCCTTAAATAGCCCTTTAAAACGACGTCGTTTTGGGGCTGGCCCTTAATGCCCAAAACGATGTCGTTTCAGCCTAGCCCGACCCGATCCGACCCGCTAGCCAGGGGATCCGTGTGTTTTGTTAGGAGGGGCCAATTGCGCATTTAGCCCCTCCACTATTTCACATTCTTGCAATCGGGTTTTAGGTTTTTTTAAAATTTGCCCTGGAAATTTGTTTGATTTTTGATCTGGTCCCTCCACTGCTGCGCGTTTTGAAGGGAGGGGTTATTGCCCATTTTAGTCCCTCCCTTCTTTCATGCATTTCAATCTGATCCTTCCCTCTTTGTTTTATTTCAAGTTTACCCCAAACATTCCATTTTTGTTCATTTTTTATTTTTTTATTATTATTTTTATAGTATCATTATCATTATTATTATTATTATTATTATTATTATAACTATTATATATAATTATATTATATATAATTTTGCATCATTATTATTATTACTACTATATTTATATTAGTATATTGTATATATTGTGTATTATTATTACTATTATTATTACTATACTTATATTATTATCTTGTACATATTTTGTATTATTATTATAATAATTATTATTATTATTATAATATTTGCCATACTATTATTACCATTATTATTATTATTATTATTACTATATCTACTATTACCTCTATTATTATTAACATCGTTTTGTCTTGAACTTCTTTGTTATTATTATTTTTACCTTATCTTCTTAATTTTGTCTTCGTTATTACACATTTTATTATGATTTGTTTACTATTGTTTGCATCATTTTATGTAGATTGACGGCTTTGAAACACATTTCAATATTTTCTTATTTTTTTTAAATTCATAAAAAAGGGAGTTTTCACAAAGGTAATATTCATGCGTTTGGAAATTCAAAGGAATTGTGCCCAATCGTGCTGGGTCCGATTTTTTTTGTCTGACCAAATAAATGGATAGGCTATCAAACTTTGCTCGTACTTTTAAATAAGGTGATGTTCGTAAGTTTGGGAATTCAAAGAGATTGTGCCCAATCGTGCTGGGTGTGATTTTCTGTTTGACCAAATGAACGGATACCCCTTCAAATTTCAATACATGCCCTTGGAGAACCCTAGGGATGATCTTGAACTCGAGGATTTAGATTACTATGTCCAATCGTGCTGGATGTGATACTCTATCCCTTCGGAATAAGGGAATCTCAATATTTAACTAAATTGTTTAAAAATAAAAAAAGAGAATAAAATTTTAAAATCATTTCAAACTTTTCGACATTAGGACATTAATTAATCAATTTGGTACCGATTTTGGGCGTTGCGAGGGTGCTAATCCTTCCTCGCACGTAACCGACTCCCGAACCTATTTTCTTGAATATTCACAGACCAAAAGTACCGTTTTAGTAAACCGAAATGTTTATTTAAAACAAACGTGATCCGATCACACTTAATAAAAGATCGGTGGCGACTCCCATTCTATTAATTTTCAAAACCCCAAGATTCGATTCCCACCTTTTTCAAAAAAGGGATAGTTTCGACAGCTTGGCGACTCCGGTGGGGAATGATAAGAGAGTCAGGCCGTAAAATTGATTATTCTTTGTCCTTTTTTCGAAAATTTGGAAAATCATTTTGAAAAATCATGTTTCTTTTGATACATTTGCTGGTACTATTATTGCAATAATGTCGAGTCTCATAGGATATCTCTGCATTCATATTTGCATGACCGTCGTGGTCACACCCTTAAGTGGGAGCGAGAAGCTATGCCTTCGTGAGGTTTTCACCTCCGCATGGGCTAGGGGACTGCTCCCGGGATACATCCGTACCTATGTCTTCGTGAGGTCTTTACCTCCGCATGGCTATAGGAAAATGTATCTCCCTGAACCGAACTCAGTCTGTATGAACCAATAATGGGTGAGGACCGAGGAATCTGCTGGTTTGGGTACCTTGACTTTAGAACTGAAACACATATAGAGAGACTTAAGGGCCTACCCTAGATAGAGCCATATCAATCCTTAGTGGTTACCTAGATAGGGTTTTTGTTATTTGCTTTATATTTTGTTTCATAATACCAACTTGTCTACTTTATTTTGTTGCATATCATCCCATGATTCATAGGGTATCAATTCGCGATCAGTTTCCAAGTTAAGAAAGCTCGTTATGGAAAACGAATTCCTTGATAAAGTGGAAGACAATGCAGCCGTCCGCGTATGGTCAGAGCGAACGCAATTAGAAAAAGGGAACAGTTTAGCCGAAAGATATGTGTCAGAGCTATGGGACTTTACACGCATCAACACTACGCAAAACGACTTCGGCGAGCTAAAGAAAATATGGAACCAGTGGGACGATAAGGCAAAACAGATGTTCTATCACAATTATGGTGATCTACCCTACTTGTTCGACATTAAGGTAGATAAGCATCTATTCCGAGCCGTGACTCAGTTTTGGAACCCTGCTTACAGCTGTTTCACTTTCGAGAAAGTAGATCTAGTTTCTACCGTAGAAGAATATACAACCTTGCTTCACTGTCCGAGGGCCCAAGCTGACAAAGTTTATTTTAAGGCCACCAATGACCCTACCTTTGTAAAGAAGTTAATGAATATCACAGGGATGAATGAGCAGTGGGTCTCGGCCAGAATTCAGAAGAAAAGCGAGGGTAAATGCATACCTTGGGTAAGTTTGAAGGACCTGATCTTGACACACCCTGATGTAAAAAAAGAAGATTGATGTCTTTGCCTTGTGTACTTATGGTTTAGTAATTTTTCCTAAGGCTCTAAGACATATAGATGAAGCGATTCTTCGATCTATTCTTCCGATCGGACAAAGGGTCACGCTCAGTGCACGCAATCTTAGCCAAACGTTCGATCCTTAAATGCATGTCGAAAAAGCGGTGAAGCGCAGTTTATTAGATGTCTTGCAGTATTATTGGCATGGTTCCACAGCCATTTCTGGAAGAAAGGAAAGGTGTCTTGTCATGTGTTCTTTGAGAATTATTCTCCGTTGAAGAAGATAGTAGCTACACCAAGAAAAGAAAACATATCCGAGGAAAGCTGGATGACACTCCTTCAGAATCTTCAAGAAGAAGACATCGAGTGGAAAGCTCCTTGGATGATTCCTAACGAAATCCTTTATCGATGTGGAAACTTTGACTGGGTTCCTTTGCTCGGAATTTAGGGAGCTGTTGGGTATGCTCCTTTACTCGTACTGAGGTAATATGGATCAAGACAATTTGTACTAACGACAAGTGGACTAGCCCAATGTGAATTCGCTTATAGTGGGGAAAGCTATAAGAAAAGGGCCAAAGAGATATCTAGCGCTTGGAATCAAGTTCATAGAATGAAAAGATTATTCGCGGGACCAATGACGACTCCAAAATACGATGGATAGAGGACTAGAAGAGTTAGCAGTAACATCCCCGAACAGAGCGCAAAGGGTTCCCGATCTAGAGAGGAATGCTTACGAGTGATACCATCAGAGTTAAAAATCATAAAACAAGACTTCGAGAGACAGAATCTAGAGCTCGGAAAGAAGATAGAAAAGTTAAAAGAAGAAAATATGTACTTGAAGCTAGATGTGGATGTTCAGAAGTCAGAAACAGAAAAAGTGAAAAAGAAAAAGAGAGAAGTCGAGGAAGATCGAGATAACTTGAAGATCGAATACAAGAGGATGCGTCTGTCAATGAAGAATGCTGGATTAGGGAAGACCACTGAACAATAGCGACAAGAAATCCAAGAAGGAAAGGCCAGGGCTGACTATTGGGAAAGAAAATTTCGAGAAATACGAATGCAAGAAGAAACCTTAAAGAAGGACTTGACAGAAAGCCTGAATGAGAGGATAGAATTAAAAGATAGAATAACTGAACTTGGGAGGACACTCCATCACTATCAAAGCCGTAATGTCGCGATCGAGTTAAGGTCAAGCCTAAACAGGATCGAGGAGATAAAGAGTAGGGTTGAGGAGTTAAAAGCAGCATTACAAGGTTATGAACTACGGATAGAACTTCTTGAGGCAAAGGAAGAGCGTGGAGAAGAAGAAATTCGTCATTCTCATAATCAAATCAGAAGTCGAAATTACCTTATGAGTGAGGCCATAGTTCAGATCAGAGAGGTAGCCGATTACCTGCAAACTCTGGCAGCGCAGGCCGATATACTAAGCGTGAAATATGAGCTGCATCCTTGTCATAATCAAGAGCTAATCTCTTTGCTTAATAGAGTCAAAACTCTGGGCCTTAGGGCGAAAGCGTATTTGTAGTCCGGTTTATGTAAAGGGTTTTGTTTTCTAATAAAGCTTTCTGAAACGAAACTGAATCTGAATTGGTACTTCTTTGCTTGCATTCATTCCATGCATTAGCATCGCATGCATTTACATCATGTCACATGCATGGAAAGAGTCTAATACACTCAAATCATAACAGTGAGGAAGAGAGAAAAAGGAAAGAGAATTTGGAAGCTGAACATCCGTACGGCACCCGCGCAAAAACAAAGAAGATGGATCAGAGACTAGAGCAATTCCAAAAAGAGGTGCAGGACCAGGTGCAAGCACAGGTGCAAGAGCAGCTAGCCAAGATCCAGCAAGACATGATGGAGTCCCAGAGGGACATGAGGTCTCAGATAACTCAAGTGACCCAACTGTTGAACGGATTTATGGAGAGAGGAAAAGGCCCCATGGCTATTACTGGAGGGGAGAATGAAGATATTCCCTCAGGATCTACCCTGCTGTAAGTTCCTTCAAAGCACGAAGAATATCCCCGGAGGCCATCCGTCATAATTAGGCCTTAACAAGGGCAAGCTAACATTGGATCCCCCATGAATTTCCAAGTGGGCTTAGGATTCAACCCGGGAGATGACCCTATTAACCCTATGGTACCAGATTTTGATGAAATGGAAAAGAAAAATGAATGAATTTGAACCTCAAGAGCGGATGGAAGATCGCTACAGATGGTTGGAGGAGAGAGTCAAAGCGATAGAAAAAAATGAAACTCGTTGCGGAATTGATATCAAAGAGCTAAGTTTGGTCCCAAACTTAGTACTCCTACCAAAGTTCAAGACTCCGGAGTTTGAAAAATACAACGGGACTAGATGCCTTGAAGCACACCTGAAGATATACGGTCGACGAATGACGGGACACGCCAATAATGAAAAATTATTGATTCACTGCTTTCAGGATAGTCTGGTTGGGTCTGCGGCCAAATGGTACGATCGGCTCAGTAGTACCAAATCAAGACATGGAAGGACCTAGCCCAGGCCTTCATGAAACATTACGGCCACATAGTAGACATAGCTCCCGACAGAGTCACTCTCCAAACTATGGAGAAAAGGCCAAGCGAAAGCTTCAGGTAGTATGCTCAACGATGGAGAGAGCGACCCACGCAGTTCAAATTGCCTCTTTTAGGAAAAAAATCGCCACACTCTTTATCCATACTTTGAAAGCTCCTTTCATCAATCACATGTTGGGGAGTTCTATGACAGATTTTTCAGAAATTGTGAGGTGTGGAGAAAGGATAGAACACGCAGTTAGGTGTGGCAAGATAGAAGCAGGGGAAGGTTCCAAAAAGACGGCCCTGAAGAAAAGAGAGAGTGACGTAAATAACGTGAGTGCCCGTGACAAGTCGATCACCTGAATCAACCCAAAGATCAGTGATTACCGACCGTCCAAGCTCACACTCCAATACAAAACCAAATGGGGAGAAACTCCAGTTCACTCCGATCTACATGACATACGGGCAACTATACCAAAAGTTGTACGACACACATGTCGTCGCCCCCATTACTTACAGCCCCTCTAGCCTTCATACCCTAAATGGTATGATACAAATGCACAATGCGAATACCATGTGGGGATTGTTGGACATTCAATAGAAAATTGTCTCGCTTTTAAGAAGTTGGTAGAAAAATTCATTCAAATGGGTGTTGTGAAAGTTAACGATACAGAACACCCACTACCCAATCACGCTAATAACGGGGTGAACATGATGGGGGAGGAAGTAGGAAAAAGAGTGAAAATGAACGTCGAGGAAATAAAAACCCCGCTAAAATGGGTTTGGAAGCAAATGATAAACAGAGGCTTAATCACACAACAGCCGAGAGAAGAGCTTGAAGGAGCGGAAAGATATTGCGAGTTTCATGCAGAAACGGGTCATAATATTCAAGAATGCCTCAAGTTCAGGGCTATCGTTCAAAATCTCTTGGATAACAAAGAAGTGGAATTCTACGAAGAGATTGGAGAACCAGAAGAAGGAGAAGTCCACACGTCGGAAGAAGGATCATCTAGGAGAATTTATGGTGGCAACCGCCCTGCGGTGATTATATCACGACCTAAAACGGTTGAAATCACGCCGGAAAGAGAGGTTTACACATCGGAAGAAGGATCATCTAGAAGAATATATGGGGGCAACCGCCCTGCGGTGATCATATCACGACCAAGAACGGTTGATACTGGAGTATCAATCACGCCGAAGGTCATAATTCAAAAGCCCGTATCTTTCCCTTATAGGGACAATAAAAAGGTTCCGTGGAGTTACGATTATAAGGTAGTAACCCCAGGAAAAGACCAAGATGAGGGCTTTTTCACACGAAGTGTAAGGCGTTATACCCCGAACATAAAGGCCGAACTGGTTAAAAAGAAATCCGTGATAACCGAGTAAAATGAAGAAGAGACGATGAGACCGAAGCACTTGTCAATGAGCCTGTGACAGAGAACGAGGCTAAGGAGTTCTTAAAATTCCTTAAGCACAGCGAGTACAGTATTGTAGAGCAACTACACAAACAGCCAGCTCGTATATCGGTACTAGCTTTGCTCATGAGCTCAGAAACTCATCGAAACGCGTTGATGAAGGTATTAAACAAAACATACGTAGCAGACGATATATCTGTCAGCAAACTGGATCGTCTAATTGGGAATCTAAGTGCCGACAACTTCATTTTCTTCAATGATGATGAGATACCTCCTGGGGGTATGGGATCCACCGAGGCCCTACACATAACCACACACTGCAAAAGGTATATATTGCCCGCGGTGTTGGTCGATAACGGGTCGGCCCTGAATGTATTACCTTTATCCATATTGAACAGGTTGCCTGTAGATAGCTCCCACATGAAAACATGCCATAATGTTGTGAGAGCATTCGATGGTACGGAGAGAAGAGTCATGGGGAGAATCGATATACCTCTTTGGATCGGCCCAAATACGTACGAGGTGGACTTCTTAGTGAAGGACATCAAACCTTCCTACAATTGCCTGTTAGGAAGACCCTGGATCCATTTAGCTGGGGCAGTACCGTCATCACTGCACTAAAAGTTGAAGTTAGTAACGGAAGGAAGGTTGATCATAATCAACGCTGAAGAGGATATCGTAGCATCCGTTACTAGTGACGCTTCATACATTGGGATAGACGAAGAAGCGATGGAATGTTCTTTCCAATCATTGGAATTTAGCAACGCAACTTTCATTGCCGAGGGCAGCAAGATCCCCGTACCCAAGATATCCGAGTCTACGAAGATGTGCCTCCAGATGACAGTTGGGAAGGGAGCCTTACCAGGGAAGGGACTCGGAAAGTACCTTCAAGAAAGGACTGAAGTGCCGATGCAACGAGAAAAACGAGACCACTTTAGCTTAAGATTCAAGCCAAATGCAGAATAAAGGAGGAAAGAGAAAGAAAAGAGAAGAGGAAGAAGAAGGGCGTGCCTAGGCGAAGAAGAGATCAAATGGGAACCAATGACCTTTCCTCATTTATCTAGAACATTTGTCTCAGGGGGAAACATATACCCTGATCAAGGCATGACAATAGGAGAAGAAACCGAAGAAAGGCTGGGAAACTTGAGCATCAACGCTGTATCCGAAGAAAGGGCTAAAGAAGTAGATTTATCTGGGATTCGCCCTTATGCTCCTGGAAGTGTTCTGAACAATTGGACCATGGAAGAGATTCCTGTAGCTTTTAGAATCAATTCAGAATAATGTTCGAGACACACTCATTGCTCCGAGCCTAGGAGCAATGAGAAACCCTTTGTTGAATAGGCATATGTCCAAGCATCTTTATTTCAATAAAATGCATCTTTCGAGCAATTTTTTTTCACTCTTTACATTCCATTCATTCACACAAATAGTCATTCTTAGATTATTTTGTTTTTGCATTTTTCTTTGTCCTTTACAACAGGTCTCCAGATATCAATGGCATGAGTGACACTGTTATTAGCTCAGAATCTCCTTTTGAACAAGATATGGGTATGGAGGATTCCCGAGATATTGAAGATGACCGAGGCAATAGCATATCTCTTGAATTGTTAAGGATGGTAGAGCAAGAGGAGAAACAAATCTTGCCCCACAAAGAGTCAGTGGAAATTGTGAGCTTGGGAGAAGGCAGAGAGTTTAAAATCGGGGCTAACATCGCTGTGGAGACAAAGCAAGACCTCGTCAAGTTACTCCAAGAATTCAAGGACGTCTACGCTTGGTCATACCAGGACATGCCCGGATTGAACACAGATATAGTGGTACACCGCCTCCCCATAAATGAGGAATGTAGACCCGTTCAACAGAAGCTTCGAAGAATGAGGCCTGATGTTTTGTTAAAGATAAAAGAAGAAGTCAGGAAGCAGTTCGATGCTGGTTTTTTGCAAGTGGTCAAATACTCGGAATGGGTAGCAAACATAGTGCCTGTTCCTAAGAAAGATAAAAAGGTACAAATGTGTGTGGACTATAGGGATTTGAACAAGGCTAGCCCAAAAGATAACTTTCCGTTACCTCACATCGATACTTTAGTAGATAACACGGTTGGTTATTCACTTTTCTCCTTCATGGACGGTTTCTCTGGGTACAACCAGATTAAGATGCACCCTGAGGATATGGGGAAAACCACATTCGTGACCATGTGGGGAACATTCTGCTATAAAGTAATGCCGTTCGGAGTGAAAAATACAGGGGCAACATATCAAAGAGCCATGGTTACCCTCTTCCACGACATGATGCACAAGGAGATTGAAGTTTATGTGGACGACTTGATTGCAAAGTCCAGGACTGAGAAAGAGCATGTACAGGTCTTGAGGAAACTATTCCTAAGGTTGAGAAAATTTCAACTGAAACTCAATCCAGCAAAATGTACCTTTGGTACTAGGTTGGGGAAGTTGTTAGGATTTGTAGTCAGTGAAAAAGGAATTGAGGTGGATCCTGATAAAGTAAAAGCTATACAGTAGTTGTTTCCACCACGTACCCAAAAGAAAGTTCGAGGTTTCCTGGGAAGATTAAACTATATCGCTCGGTTCATTGCACATTTAACAGAGTAATGTGACTCTATATTCCGTCTTCTTAGGAAACACAACTCAGGTGAATGGAATGAGAAGTGCCAGGGAGCTTTCGATAAGATCAAGCATTACTTGTCTGAACCCCCAGTACTAATGCCACCTTGCCCAGATAGGCCACTGATATTGTATTTGTCAGTATTTGAAAATTTTATGGGATGTGTGCTAAGCCAACATAATGAGTCAGGAAGAAAGGAAAGAGCGATATACTAACTCAGTAAGAAGTTTACAGAATGTGAGACAAGATATTCACCAATTGAGAAACTGTGTTGCGCTTTGATTTGGACGACCCGGAGACTGAGACAGTACATGCTATATCACACCACTTGGCTTATCTCAAAGCTAGACCCTCTCAAGTACATAATGGAATCGACTACGCTAAATGGAAGAATGGCCCGATGGCAGATTCTACTTTCTGAGTTCGATATAGTCTACATAAACCAGAAAGCTGTAAAAGGAAGTGCAATAGAAGACTTTCTAGCCAGCAGAGTTTTAGAAGATTACGAACCATTGGACTTCGATTTTTCAAATGAAGACCTGATATACGTGGCAATCACTGAAGATGTCCAAAAGGAGGGCCTTCCTTGGAAACTGAACTTTAACGGAGCTTCAAACGCGATAGGGAACGGTATTGGGGCAGTCCTAGTATCCCCAGATGGAGATCACTATCCTCTCACTAGTAAATTAGATTTTGATTGCACGAATAATATGGCCGAATATGAAGCCTGCATCTTGGGTATCCGTGCGGCCATTAAACGCAAAATTAAAACGTTGGAGGTATACGACGACTCTGCGCTAGTGATCTATCAACTGAAAGGTGAATGAGAAACGAGAGATCCCAAGCTAATCAGTTATCGAAGGCTAGTCTCTGATTTAATCAAGGAGTTTGACAACGTCGCTTTCTATTACCTCCCACGAGAAGAGAACCAGATGGTCGACGCCCTAGCTACCTTGGCTTTTATGATCAAAGTGAACAAGCAAGATGAGGTGAAACCTATCCAAATGAGCATTTATGAGGCTCTAGCACATTGCTACAACATCAGTGAAGAAAAAGAAAAAGATGATCACCCTTGGTATCACGATATGTTACAATACGTGAAGAATCGTGAATACCCCGACCAAGCAGCTGAGAATGATAAGAGGACGTTGAGAAGACTGGCTAGCGATTATGTCTTGGATGGGGAAATCCTATATAGGAGAAGGAAGGATCAGGTTCTTCTAAGATGCGTGGATGCTATTGAAGCCAAGAGAATCCTCAAAGAGGTTTATAAGGGTGTCTGTGGGACACACGCTAATGGTTTTACAATGGCAAGACAGATCATAAGATTCGGGTATTATTGGTCTACTATGGAAGGAGACTGCATCAACTATGCCAGAAAATGCCACAAATGTCAAATTTATGGGGATAAAATGCACGTACCCCATTCACCCCTCCATGTCATGACCTCCCCGTGGCCTTTCTCTATATGGGGAATGGACGTCATTGGGCCTATCTCACCAAAAGCTTCGAATGGGCATCGATTTATTTTTGTGGTAATCGACTACTTCACCAAGTGGGTAGAAGCCACTTCGTATGCGAATGTCACGAAATCAGCAGTCAGCAAGTTCTTAAAGAAAGAAATCATATGCCGATATGGAATGCCTGAAAGGATCATATCTGACAATGCCTTGAACTTGAATAACAGTACGATAGCAGAGGTCTGCAGCCAATTCAAGATCAAACACCATAACTCGTCACCGTATCGTCCAAAAATAAATGGAGCAGTCGAGGCAGCTAACAAGAATATCAAGAAAATTATGGGGAAGATGACTGAGACTTATAGAGATTGGCACGAGAAGCTACCATTCGCTCTTTACGCTTATCGAACATCGGCCAAAACCTCTACCGGGGCAACTCTTTTCTCTTTAGTTTACGGGATGGAAGCGGTACTTTCAATCGAAGTTGAGATCCCTTCCCTTCGGGTCTTGTCTGAACTAAAGTTGGATGAAGCAGAATGGACTCAATCCCGGTATGATCAACTGAACCTAATCGAGGAAAAGAGGCTAAGAGCCCTTCGTCATGGACAAATGTATCAAAAGCGAATGATACGGGCTTATAACAAAAAAGTTCGCCCTAGAGAATTCTATGAAGGAGACCTTGTCCTGAAAAAGATCCTTCCCATACAAAAGGACTTTAGAGGAAAATGGATGCTGAATTGGGAAGAACCTTATGTAGTAAAGAAGGCCTTTTCTGGTGGAGCTCTAATTTTGACAGAGATGGATGACAAAACTTTACCGAATCCTGTAAACTCAGATTCAGTCAAGAAATACTTCACTTAAAAAAAATGAAGAGGCCAAAGTGAAAACCCGCAATGGGCGCTTTGTGATCAAAGGGGTTTTGAATTAAAAACCCAAGAATGGGCAATTCAAATTTTTTGAAAGGGAGGTATGTAACGATCTTGCTGCAACCCGAATTAACAAAAGGTAGAGACGTCACGTCTTGGGGCATTAATAAAGTCTTCTAAAGTCTGCCAGACACCTATCAAGTACAAAAGGGATCCTCGAGAAAATTTGTGCAGAAAAGCTCACACTATGATATCTGGACACTTATTTTTCTTCATTTCATATTTTAGCAAATTTACCTTGTCAAAACCTGATCTTTTGCTCAATTTATTCACTCTAAACTTCACTCTCAATATCCATTGTGATGATATTCTTCAAACTTTTTTCATTGAAATAACGATTAATGGACCATTAATGTTCAAATTAAAGGAGTTTCGCATATTAGTCTGAAAACTTCTAATTTTTACAAGAACCTGAAGTGAGGCCAATATTTAAAACTAACCAGGTTAAGGGGTAATTGAGGTTTGAAATGGTGACCCCCAACGATGCCAACCGAACGAGAATGCAGGGTGATACGTTACGAAAGAATCATTCTCATGCATTCATCATTCACATTAGGGGGATTCGATTCATTCTAATCATTGCACCCTAATCATTGTAAAAAGACCATTCACATGACATTCTACATTTATGCAAATGTCGTCCATCATGCAAGGAGCATTTGAGTCATTCCAGTCATAGCACCCTCATCATTTATTTAAGCATAAGTATATTCTACAGGGCAGATTCCTCAAAGAATAGTGTAGTAAACTCAGATCTTGTTCCCTTGAGATGGGAGCGGAGCAGGCTGAAGATTGAAGTCTTTCGAATGATAGTAAGGAAGCAAATTGAAAACGGCAAATTTCGTTCCCTAGAGATGATAGTGGAGCAAACTGAAGAATAAACTCTTCCTGAAGATAGTAAAGAAGCAAACTGAAAATTTCAGATTTTGCCACTGACCAGCGGTGGAAGAATTTGAAGATTATCCTATTGCCATCGAACAGCAGTGGAATGGGTTGAAGATTGTCCCGTTGCCATCGAACAGCGGTGGAATGGGTTGAAGGTTATCCTATTGCCATCGAACAGTGGTGGAATAGGTTGAAGACTACCCTATTGCCACTAACCATTAGTGGGAATAGATTGAAGATTATCCTATTGCCACTAACCAGTAGTGGAATAGGTTGAAGATTATCCTATTGCCATTGACCAGCGGTGGAATAGGTTGAAGATTGCCCTATTGCCATCGAACAGCAGTGGAGTAGGTTGAAGATTGTCCTGTTACCATCAAGCAGTGGTAGAACGGGTTGAAGACTGGTCCTATTGCCACTGACCAGTAGTGGAATAAGTTAAAAATTATCCTATTGCCACTGACTAGTAGCGGAATGGGTTGAAGATTGATTTATTGCCACTGACCAGTAGTGGAATAGATCGAAGATTGTCCTATTGCTTTGACCAGCAGTGGAATAGGCTAAAAAAATCGCATTGAAGATATAACAGACAGTAAGACAAATCGAGATTACAGGCCCTATCTCTCCGAAATAGCGATAGATTAGATCAGAGCAATGAGATACAATAGACTGGAATGAGGCTATATAAAGAATAGAAGAACCAAAGAAGTCCAGACTCAGTGGATCCGGACAAATTTGGCCTTCTTTATGTCTTTGCTCTATTCTCGTTACACGATAATGAGCAAAGAGGGGCAGCTGTCGTAACCCAATTTTGTCCGGGCTAACAAAGCCCGACTACCAGACCAGAATAATAATAATAAAAAAGGGCCTATTTGCAAATCGGCCCAAATAAGCCCAAAATAAGAATCTGTTTTAAGAAAATTTTAGGGTTTTTTTTGAAACCCTAAAATTTCTCATACCATAGACCCAGTATGCGCGCACTGGCCTCCTCCACTACCGCAAAGACCACGCCCACTAGCCCTTTGGCGCCGCTCCTTCACTATGCTCTGCCTCTACTAACTCCTGCAAAAGACAGACGACAATACCACAAGGGGAATTTTATTTTATTTTATTTCAAGAATTTCGATTATAAAAACCGAAAGAAAAACATTGTAAATAGGTTCCTTTTCTTCTTTTTTAAAATCAATAGAAGCATAATAGTTTCAAAAACATAGAAATAAAAGCAGAGATTAAACAAAAAAATCCGAAACGCAAATCAGATTAGTTACTTTTGAAAGTATTTTCATTTATTTATCTTTATTTCTTTTTGTTTTTTTTTTTATTTTGCAAATACACGTACATAAAAAATAATAAATAAAAAAGGGGGAAATTATACCTTTCCGACCACCGCGTACGGTGGCCGGCGCTGGCGCGACGGTCGCCGGACGGAGTCCCCATCGGAGGTCCCTGCCCTATAGAGAAAAAAAAAGAGAGTGAAGACTTTTTTTTAAGTGGGGTGAGGAAATGAATTTTTTTCAGAAATTTGGCCCTTAAATAGCCCTTTAAAACGACGTCGTTTTGGGGCTGGCCCTTAATGCCCAAAACGACGTCGTTTCAGCCTAGCCCGACCCGATCCGATCCGCTAGCCAGGGGATCCGCGTGTTTTGTTGGGAGGGGCCAATTGCGCATTTAGCCCCTCCACTATTTCACATTCTTGCAATCGGGTTTTAGGTTTCTTTAAAATTTGCCCTGGAAATTTGTTTGATTTTTGATTTGGTCCCTCCACTGCTGCGCGTTTTGAAGGGAGGGGTTATTGCCCATTTTAGTCCCTCCCTTCTTTCATGCATTTCAATCTGATCCTTCCCTCTTTGTTTTATTTCAAGTTTACCCCAAACATTCCATTTTTGTTCATTTTTTATTTTTTTATTTTTATTATTATTATTTTTATAGTATCATCATCATTATTATTATTATTATTATCATTATTATAACTATTATATATAATTATATTATATATAATTTTGTATCATTATTATTATTACTATATTTATATTAGTATATTGTATATATTGTGTATTATTATTACTATTATTATTACTATACTCATATTATTATCTTGTACATATTTTGTATTATTATAATAATAATTATTGTTATTATTATATTTGCCATACTATTATTACCATTATTATTATTATTATATCTACTATTACCTCTATTATTATTAACATCGTTTTGTCTTGAACTTCTTTGTTATTATTATTTTTACCCTATCTTCTTAATTTTGTCTTCGTTATTACACATTTTATTATGATTTATTTACTCTTGTCTGCATCATTTCATGTAGATTGACGGCTTTGAAACACATTTCAACATTTTCTTATTTTTTTTTAAATTCATAAAAAAGGGAGTTTTTACAAAGGTAATATTCATGCGTTTGGAAATTCAAAGGAATTGTGCCCAATCGTGCTGGGTCCGATTTTTTTTGTCTGACCAAATAAATGGATAGGCTATCAAACTTTGCTCGTACTTTTAAATAAGGTGATATTTGTAAGTTTGGGAATTCGAAGAGATTGTGCCCAATCGTGCTGGGTGTGATTTTCTGTTTGACCAAATGAATGAATACCCCTTCAAATTTCAATACATGCCCTTGGAGAACCCTAGGGATGATCTTGAATTCGAGGATTTAGATTACTATGTCCAATCGTGCTGGATGTGATACTCTATCCCTTCGGAACAAGGGAATCTCAATATTTAACTAAATTGTTTAAAAATCAAAAAAGAGAATAAAATTTCTAAATCATTTCAAACTTTTCGACATTAGGATATTGATTAATCAATTTGGTACCGAATTTGGGCGTTACGAGGGTGCTAATCCTTCCTCGCACGTAACCGACTCCCGAACCTATTTTCTCGAATATTCACAGACCAAAAGTACCTTTTCAGTAAACCGAAATGTTTATTTAAAACAAACATGATCCGATCACACTTAATAAAAGATCGGTGGCGACTCCCATTCTATTCATTTTCAAAACCCAAGATTCGATTCCCGCCTTTTTCAAAAAAAGGGATGGTTTCGACACACACTCTCGTAGATGACTGCTAGTAAACGAGGTAGTTACTACTCATATTAGTATTACACTTGTAGGAAACAAGACAGGAAAAAAAACTAAAATTTCAAAATTTTCTTTAATTAATATTTTAACAATAAAAAGAAAAAGAAAAACTCTCCCAATTTATCTTCAACTCTATCAATTTCCTTTCAATTTCAAATTATAAAAAAGTTGAACATGTGATTGGATGTCATCTACGGAATTATCATTTACCAATTGTTTCGATACTTCTTCTATAGTGGCAATGATGTTTTAAATGTCGAAAGCTCTAATTTTAATGTTATTTTCTCCATCGACAATCAATACTTTTTTTTGAAAATTTCATTATTATTTTTTAAAATTATAGTAAAATTGTTGATTTTGGTACAATTTGTCGCTTAGATGATTGATTGTGTAAGTATTATTGGACTGTTAAGCCTTGCTTAATTTCTTAGAAAATTGGTTTCGCAAGATGAGCTTGATTAAAAAGTAAGATCTCTTAACTTTTTATTTAGAAACTTTAGTCCAGTCATTAAAATAATATGTATTTTCTATTAAAATTTGTTAATTTGGAATTTTAATTAGGTTGTCTTCATATGACGCGATATATGATTGCTAAAATATAAATATGGTAAATTAAATTTTTTTATAGAAACTATCAACAATGATAATGATTGGACTGGGATTTTTAAATTGAAAAAGTAGGAGGATTGAATTTTTAACTTTTAAAGTATAGGGACCAAATATCAAATTCTATACAAGTACCGGGACTAACAACAAATTTTAACCTTTTTGTTATAGATCTACTTCCTTTACAGTTTAAGGCATTGATTCCCTATAAGTATTGGACCTTATGGCCCATGGCTAAGTGGCATATTGGGCTCTGCCTTTCCTTTATTTTTGACTGACACAGGATTTTTTTTATAATTATTATAAAAAATAAATCCTCAAGAAATTAATTCTGTTCTTTTCTATTTTCTATTAAGAGTGGAATTGGTCATCCATACCCAACGAGATTAAAAACCATATAGAATGGCTAAAGATTTTTATTTTTTTTTATAATTGAGAAAGTGGCGAAATTAGAAAATATTTTCATCATTTTAATAGTTTATATCTTTATAATATTTAAAGAATTAAATTAAAATTTTATCAATCTTAAAAAAACCAAAATATAATTTTATCATTACTAACTTAAAATTTTTATAAATTATAAATAAATAATTATTTTATTCTATTTTAGGAGAAGTCAAGACCCTCCAACCTTTGACTTACAGAAAAGTTGGAGAAGGCAAAAGGGGTTTCACCCATTAAAATTAGGATGCAGCTCAAATATAAAATCTAATATTTTCTAGTAAGTCCCGTCTCTGATCTACTTCTCATGTGAACAACACTTTCATCATCCGTGTTATTATTTTAAATATGCCATATTCAATTTTCTTTCAATTAAGGAACCGTCAAAACACACATAAATGTGATACATTTCCGGTGTAGAGAGGAAAGACGAATGCCATGTCGGTTAAATCAGCATTGGCTGCCATGGGAATACAGTGGAAACTCAAGAAACCTCATGGTACGGACGTACGGTGTAGTTGGTGGTGATGGTCAATGGGAAATATTATTGTGGGCGTGCTTTAGGTGAACCACAAATTTTCAAAGATTGAGGGGGCACAAACATGCGTGCAAATTAGATGTTTTTGTTCATTGCGTGGGGGGCAGTTGGATGCCAGCCTACGCACCAAAATCTTCTTTTATTTTTCGCAAATTGTTTTATTTTTAAATTTGTATATTTTATCAAATCATCTTAAAATAGATGAATTTTTTTTTAATTCTTTCTGACGTAACATACACGTGAATTATCACGTGGATGACACATCAACATTTAATTAATTTTTTTAAAAATTTTAAAATTAAAAATTAAAACCATTAAAAGTATTTAAAAGTATAAAAATAATAAAAATAAAATAAAATTGTAACACCTTCTAACCCTAAACCGTTACCGAAACAGTGCTACAGAGCATTACTGGACCTTTCAGACATATTGCGAACATTATACAAATAAATAACATACATATTGTAAAACATTCATAATGTCCCTTTTAAGGACCCTCAAGGCCCAAAATATGTGTTAGAAGTGATTCAGGACCAATTCAAGTGCTCAAGAAATTTTTCGTGTAATTTCAAAATTTTTCTCAAATATAGGGCCCACACGCCGGTGGGGACCAGGCCGTGTGGGCTCAATATAACCCCTTTTTAATCATCTAGCCAGCCTTGCAAACTTAAAACGTACCCAATTCAAACCAATATCACAACCAATACAATTTTATATACAATTACACTTGAATCATATCAAAACATCAATCCAAAACATCAATCTAATAATTTATTCAAGGTATAATCATAAAAATTTTACATATAATATTGAAACTAATTTAGTTAATTTCATTAATTTCCATTTCTAAACTTTATATCAAAAATACCATTTCATAGTCTTATCATTTCTCATAACCATTCAAACACATCATTTACTACCAATTCCAAAATGACTCATACATAACTTAGGTACATGCCACTTTTACCAAAAGAAATATACATCACCAAAGTTTTCTGAGATTGGGATTGACTTTGGATGCTGGACTGGAACGTTTGACTTCAACTAATTTGCGCACAGAAAACAACCGTATGCTGAGTATGGATATACTCAGTGATATTACTATAATTCAAATTACTTGATATAACATACAAATCATGCTTATTAAAATTTACAAATCAACAAAATATACTTATTCATTACATAACAACAATAGCCATTCTAAATAGCTTTTCTTTACACATTTCATTCATCAATACACTATTGTCTATTTGTGAACAATGATTCATACTATGCATTTCCATAATCTCATTTCATTGATTCATCAATCATTCCCTGAACCTTTGGTTCATTCATTCATTCTCATTTCTCGATTTCAATTTCTTATTTCATTTATCAGTCAATATCATTTACTTTCATTCAATTTTACCATTTCATTCGTTACCCCTATTAACAAGACTCGGATTTTGGCAGATACACGGATCCAATCAAACACTCCAGTATGGCACCCAGTGCCTCATCGGATAGTTCGAAGCAAATAATTGACACCCAGTGTCTCATCAGCCAAGCCGAAGTAAGTTGGTACCCAATACCTCATCGAATCTATCAGAAGTAATATAGTGACACCCAGTGTCTCATCGACTCGAGGTCGAAGTACCCCTAAACACTTCCAATCCTATGGCATGCCAACTATATCTGACTTAGCCCGACTAGTTAATAGGGTATTTAAATCACATATAACCTCAATTCAATCAAAATTTCTCACATTTTCAATTCAATCATTTTTTCACCTCTCAATCAATATTCAATCCATACATCCACACATTTTCACAATTCAATATATTTTCATTCAATTCAATATCAATACACACCTTAATTTCTCTTACTATGCATATTAATCACTATTCACAATTAATAATAAATAAATTCGAATTATAGTAATACAAATAAGAATTTCTCCTGAGTAACTCTCCGGCAATCTTTTCCTTTCCCTTCTGAGCCGATGTCTTCGGTTCGATGTTAGCTACGAAAATTAAAATAATTTATAATTATTAATACAATAATTATTCACATCAAATACTTGAATTTCCTATTTAACTTCTACCTTAATTCCAATTTAATCCTTAACCAAAATCATCTATTTTTCCATCCCAATTCATACCTTATTTATATTCATTTTTCGACCAAACTTAAACTTAACTCTCTAATTTTCATCATAAATACCTAATTTCCAATTTCTTGCAATTAGTCCCTATTACACAAAATTTATAGCCTATTCTACAATTTAATCCTTCTCCCGATTCTAATTAGAAATTCTATTAATTCAATCTCTAATTCACACTTTTACTCAACAAAATTAGTATCTAAAAATCTAATAACTTCCAAAATTTCATCATATACTTAGTAGTATTTTGTTCTAGGATCATAAAAACTCAAAAATTACAAGAAAAGGACTTAAATTGACTTACCAATTAAACTTCAAACTTTAAAATCCTTAATTTCCCCTTTTTTTTCTTTCTTTCCCTTTCTTTCCTTCTTTTCTTCTCTGTTTTCGTCACCCAATTCTGTTCTTTATTTCTTTTTATTCATTTGTTTCATTTATTTTACTTTAATTCCTTTGTTTATTAATTTAATAATAATATATTATAATAATATAAATATCTTTTACTTATATAATAAGTAAATATATACTTATATTACAACTGTACATATATTTATTATTACTATTACACATATATGGTTTCATTACCATACATTTGTTTATTATTAATAATATATTTTAACACATAAAAATCTTAGATTTTTAGGTTTATGCCGCCTCAAATTTGACAATTGGCATAATTCCATATTTAGTCCTTTTTATTTTCTTTAATCTTTAATTAAACTTTCACACCTATTTTAATTTGGTATTTTTTCCTAATTATTCTTAATTCTAGATAATTCACCTAACCAAAACCTAATTAAATATCTTTTTCGATGCCCATGAATTTTAGGTCATTACAAAAGTATTTTTTTTTTAAATTTTAAAAAAATAATTAAATGATGACATATAATCCACATATATGTTATGTCAACAAAGAGACGAAAACTTAAATAGAAGACTAAAATGATTTTTTTGTAAACTTGAAGTGTCAAAAAAATATTATCCCTTTATTTTTTATTTAAAGAAGGAATTTAAATTTAGAGTCTCCATTTGATGTGAATCAAGATTTGAGAGCAACATAATTTTTTGCTCACAAGTTTATTAAGAGGTTTGATTAGGAATAGAGGAAGGAAATATTGAAGTTTAAACTATTTATGATTTTATATTTAAGAATTTTTGTCTATTGTGATGTTAGATCAAATGGTCGCCATTAAATATAAATATAAAAAATACATAAAAAATAAAATAATAATTTACACCATATTGAATTTCATATTTAATTCTATAAAAAATTAATATACGCGATGTGATTTGATGTAATGCGATCACAAAGTATATGAGTGATTAATTATATTGATCTTATTGGGCGATGTCAACAGGATAGGGAGGTTAACCTAGATTAGCGTGGCCTTACTCTCTAGCAATATATAGCATTGGTGAGGTAATCTAGTAGAGTATGTTTAACAATTGCCCCCAGTTGAAGGGGAGTATCAACATTAATTAGTTAGGTGTTTCCTGTGTATGGCAGGACGTGGGGTGTTGCAATTTTGAAAAAAAAAAAATTGAATTTGTAATTGATGGTTTGATGGGGCGTGACTTAAGGAAACATATGCTAACCATTACTTAGGATACACATATTATAAGTGTTATGACGGATTATAGGCCACATATGAGCCTGTGGTTGGTTGCAGTTATTGCCATAATTGGGATGTGTTGATATTGAGCTAAACACATGTAAGTGTAATGAAGAAGTCTTGGGTCGTTCTTATAAATAGGGGCATTTTTTTCTCCATTTTTTTTTATCATTTTTAGATTTTCCTTCTACAAATTTATTTTTGCACCATACTTTTGCTTGGTCTTTAGAATTTGCTGACTTGTTTGGAACATTTCCTTTAAGGGAGTTTCTTTTTTTTCTCTTGTGAATTTTTATTTATTTATCTTGTACTTGATGTTTTTGTTATTGTCATGGCTAGTCAATGGAAAGGGAAATTTGGGGTAAGGGTAAGGGTAAAGGTATTTAGAGGGCTCTTAAAAATTTTAGGAGAAGAATAGATATTTAGATGTTTTAATTACTATATATTCTTTTGATTGTACTGTTGTTGAAGAAGAAACTAGAATCTTAATGGAATATAGAGATCTATAATTAAGCAATTATTAGTTTTATTTTTTCATTCCAACTGAAAAAAAATTGTTGAGCATGGTAGTGGATTCAAATTTTGATAAAGGGTTAGGTTTTTACAAGCTTTTATACTCTTTTTGAGGTTGGTTTCCATCTCTTGTTCCACTCATTTTTTGTCAAAATGTTGAATTCATACAGTGTTGCACTTGGGCAATTAGCGGGGATGTTTTGGTGGATTTTAGTGGCGTACTTCATCAACTGTAGAAAACACACACAGGGCATTTGTTTATACCTTTCAGAATATCTATTTATTTTTCTCGCCAATGAGAAGTACCAAAAAAAAGATTTTTGTTATTGTGTGGCGTGATGAGGCGTGAGCCTTATCTTAGATAATACAAAAAGCAATATACATTTTAGCAAAAACAAGCCCACCCAACCCTAAGCCACAACATATGTACGGGGAAAACATGTTAGATAAGGATTAGGTTATCGATTTGTCGTTTAAATAGATTATTAAAATTAAAATATATTAAAAAAATTAGGTTCAATCGCATAATTTAACTAATTTTTTACTTGGTTAAACCGGTCTAATGGTCTTCTATAGATCGGTACTCGATCGATTTCTAACCAATCAATTCAATCAATCAATTTAGTCCGATTCAAACAACAATGAATAAAAATTTTATCATTCGAGTTTTAGGCTTTTAACTCATGCAAATAATAATTAAAATACTTTATTTCATAAACAAAAATTTCAATAAAATAATTAGACATAACAATCAAATATACATAAATAACAAAATCTAGATTATTTATAATTATTTTATCTATAGGTATTTCTAAGAGAAATTATTTTATGAACCCTCCTCACCACGGTCCTTACCTATTAAAAATAATCATATAATCTTTGTTTCTACTTCATCTATGATCTGGAAAAAAAGATGAGGTGTTTATTTTTAATTGTTAGAAATCATAGATGATGTGATAAGAAAGATTCGTAAAATAATTTCTCCGCTCCTAGACTTAACTATAGAAAAGAGAACGAAAAAATGTGGTACATTACCAAAACATATTAGATAGAGTATTAAGAAGTTTGATTTCCTTTAAATAGGATTTTAAATAAGATTTTTATGTTCGAGTTTCTTAATTTGTATGAAATGGTAATTAAAATTTTTATGAAACTATATTATTCTTATCTCTTACCTTTAATATTGTATAAAAAATTAAATATTGTGAAAAGAAAAACATTATTAATTGAGTTTTACCTCTACTTAAAGATTCGAACTAACTCAACTTTGTTTTTAATTGTGGTCCAATATGGCCACCCAACCATTAGAAAGTTTCAAACAGGACAAGACCGGAAAAACATGTGGCACATTCTTTTACACAAGGCAATGGATGAAGGGTGACTAACATCTAGAGGTATTTATATATCAATTCGAATTTGATCTTAAAAAAATTTCTAAGTATGAGCTTAATTAATTTAAATAACTTTTGTATTATTTAAAAAAATAATAAAAATATTTCTACTTATATTTAATTATAAAAATTAGGTATATTTATATTTAAATATTAAATCAAGCCGAACGAGCCCAAAAATGAAATTTAAGCTTAAATTTTAATCAAAGCAGACCGAGCCGAAGGAGCTAGGGGGCCATCAACAGCTCTACACAGACGATTATGCATTATAATCCTATAAAGTATAAAGTTTAAATTAATTCCTCACATCCTTTTCTTGTTTTCACATACGCAACATATTCGGAAGCCCCAACCCCTCTCTCTCTTTCTCTATAATATGGAAGTTTGATTTTGACCCGTCGCCAGCCACCGCCAACTCCTTTTCTCTCCTTCAATGGCTGCCCCACCCCTTCCCAACATTCTCTATCATATTCATATACCATCTTCTTAAAGCTTCCCTCTCCTTTCATTTCTCTCTTTTGCTTCCCCCAATTCAACTTCATATTGTAAATACCAACCACAAGGAGAAGACAAAAACTCTTTCTTCTTTCTATTGGTTCTGGTAAAAAAGCAACTAGTATGCAATCTTCAAGCGGTGGTGATAACGACTTCGGTTCACTCCAACAATTTTTGAACTCCTCCCTTGTCTCTCACCACCAATACCACCCACACACTTTACTGGCTCAAGGACTCGATCAAGTTCCGTTTCCGAGCTCATCATCGATGCAACCCAGGCCAGTTGGTGAACTTAATGGTGTTGTCAAGAACCCCAAGAAGCGAACAAGGGCGTCAAGGAAAGCACCCACTACGGTTCTCACCACTGACCCAACCAATTTCAGAGCCATGGTGCAAGAATATACTGGAATTCCTACACCACCAGGCTCATCATCATTTTCCCGAAAGCTCAATATTTTTGGCTCTGGTTCATCAGGTACCCGGTCGTCCACTCACTTGGAACCTTTACGTCCCTCGGCTAAAAGGGTTCAGCCTGCTGCAACTTCATTATTAAACAATATTCCTTTAGCTGAAGCTTCTAATATGTTAAACTGTCAAGCCCAGGTTCTCCAGCCTCCACTTCAGCCTTCTCTTAATTTGCCTGGTTGTTCAGCTTCAGCTTCTTCAACAATGGCTTCCCTCGATGGTGTGAGTGGGAACCTCGGTGGCTTACATGGAAACTGGAGAGATGGGGTTGGATTAAACGATGGGAATCAAGATCATTTCAGGCCGTTTGATGGGATTTACGGTAATACTTCTCAGAGACTTAACAGTTTCAAGTCGAATTACTCTTCATTATCGGATTTCCAACATGAAAAGGGACTGGAAGACGTTTCATCCAGAGCTCAAGGTACAGTTGATTCATGGATGTCTCCTGCAGACTAGAATAGTTTACTGAACTGTTACAAATTTAAATGTGCAGAAGCACTAGTAGTTTTAATGTGACAAAGGATTTCGCTGCACTAGTCATCATATTCTCTCTTTTCTTTTCTTTTTTCGTTCATTTTAGAAATAATCATCAATAATTTAATTAAAATATGTTGAATATATCATATTGGATAATTATTTGTCACCAGATTTTTTCATATCATACATTGAATATACCCTATGCGCAGTTAATAGTTATATCATATATATATGTCTAGGATTATAGAATAATACTAGGTCGGTGATGTTAATAAAAGGTCTGTTATTCCTTAATTCCCATGTCCCTTGCCTACCGATTTCCCAAGTGGGCTCCTTTTCTCTTGGGAACTGCTTGGCTAATAGTAAATTTGAATATTCACTTTTTTATATAATCTTATTATGCTCATGCTAATTTAATTTTAAATATTGTGTTTTAATTATTTGGTTTATCTTTCAATATTTACGATTATATTATACAAAAAAAAAAAAGTTGAAAGATGGTGCAGACCGATGTGTGGCAATAGTGAAGCAATCCTAATCGAATCTTCTATGCCTGCCGGCCGCAATCATAAACTATAATATTCCATCATTTTAATTATTTTATTTTTAAAAAAAATCTCTCAGAAAATCCGAATAATGAAAAAATATAAAGAGATGATGTATAATACAAATAATAAATAAATTATTACAAATATTTGTAAAATAATCTCAAAAATTGACGTCTTAGAATAATCTAGAATCAAATTAGAGATACATCAACTTAATCAAATCTCTAAAACTTATATCATAATTCTACCATTATCAATCCAACTTGACGATGAAAACAAATCAACCAAAAAATAATTGCCAAAAGCTCAAAAAAAACCTACGGAATCAATGATGCACAAAATGTCAAGTCTCATATAGACTATATTCTTCCTCATCATCTCAAATCTGTCATCATCACTATAATCTATCATGATAAGGATTTTGAAAACGATTTCTAATAGATTTGACGATACCTTTACATTAGTAAATCTCATATTTATACCAGAATATAATTAGAAATTAAAAAATAAAATCATATAAAAAACTAAAAAGAAATTGGACAAAATAGTGATAATGTGAAATGATATTAAAAAACAAAATAAAAACAAAAAATATGGTGAAGAAGCCATAGTACGAAAACTCATGTCTGTTTTTTTAAAAGAATCTTAATTTATCCTTAACTTTCATTTTTTTTTTAAAAAAAGAAAATTGTGTATCATATAATCTAAATTAATTCTCAATTTTTAGTTATTTTTTCTTGTCCTCATTAATTCACATTCAAAGAGAAATTATTAAATAAATCCTACAATCACATATCCAATCATATAATAATATATAAAATCATTTTTATTTGTCGTTGTTGACTAATAAATTTGAAGAAAATTCAAAAATTGAATTTTCTCCTTCCTTCAACCATGACAAAGTTGTTTTGATTTACTTCTTGGGTATTTTGATTTTTTTTTTGGCACAACTGATATTTTGATTTTAGAAAATACAATTGATATATTTTTTTTTTCGTTAAAGATGCCATCACAAGATTTAAATACGAGTATTTAATCAAAATACTTGAAAATCTTAGTCAACAATCATATGCTTTATATGGCTTATTATATAATTGATGGGATCATAGCTTATATGATAAAAAGTGACTACTAAATAAAATATTCCCATATGAGATATGGGAATATGGTAACCTATAAATATATATAATATTTTAAATATGTTTATTAATTTATAAAAATATAAAAATAGGTAAAAGTATCATGGAATATTAAAAGTTAGATTGTGTTTTACTTTCTCTACTCAATAAATGGGTAAATTTGTCTCTGTGTATTAGACTAAAGAGCAAATTCATCTTTGCTGTTAAAAATTTTAACCATCTGTATTGTAAAAGTTTGTGTGGTTGACAGAATAATTAGACAGTGATACGTGACATGTCACATATACCTTATGTTAATGTGTACAGACCAATTTTTAATTACAAAAATAAATAAAATTTTAAACAAATAGACTAATTTACTTTTTAAACTAACATATAAAGAGACTAAAATATAATTTAAGTTTTAATATAAATATTCCATAGTAGTTTTATTGAAGAATGAAGATTGAGTATATAATTAGGTAAATGGCAATTTGGATGAAGAGGACAAATAATGACATGTAAATTTTTTCTCCTTTGGAATCATGGGTGGGTTGGGTCCATCACGCTGAATAATCTGGTTTTTAGCAATTATCCTTGTTTTTTATCTTTAATTTCTGGTCTCACTCAATCCATCAATTTTACATTGATTCGTTTTAAATTTAATATTTTTTTCCCTTAAAATGTAAATGCAATCCATAAAATTAGATAATTTTAATAAATATTGTTGTTTATCGCCTTTTAAAACATGCTACTTTACCTTGATATTTTTTTAAAAATAATTTTAAGAACTATATATAGGTTGAAATTATGTTTATATTTATATATATTTTTTAATATTTTGACCTATTATAAAAATAATATGAAGATAGATAAAGCAATTCCTGATTAAAATAGATATTAGTATAATGACTTATTTAGCCTTACAATTTTATAAAAAAATCATCTTAGTCTTTTATTTAATTTTTCGTCTTTTTAACTATTAAACTTGTATTGTTTATCAAATCTATTCAAAATGGATGGAAAAGGTAAAGTTTGTTAACTTCGGTTATGTGCATATACGTGGATGTCACAACAGCAATAAATTAAAATTTTAAATTTAAAAAATTCAAAAAATATATATAAATTATTTAAAAAGTATAAAATTTATAAAAATATATGTTTTTCAATAATTTTAATTTAAAAATATAATTAATTGCTAACAGGCATACACATGGGTACTACGCCAACAAAGTTAAACAGACGTTAACTTTTCCATCCATTTTGAGATAATTTGACAAACAATACAAGTTCAAGAGCTAAAATACTATTTTTATAAAATTAGAAGGCTAAATAAGTCATTATGCCTAAATGAATTAATTTAATTATCGTATTATTAAAAAAAATTCAAATAAGACGAAATTAAAATAAAGTTACCATTCATTATTTAAAAAATATAATTTACTATTTAACATAACTAATATTTTAAAAAATTTTATGATCATGTAAATAAAAAATATTTTTTTATATTAAACTGCAATTGATATGTAAACATTTTTTATAACATTACAATTTTAACTTTTTAAACATTTTTAAAAATATAAAAACTGAATTAATTCATTTAATAATAATAGAAATTAAAGTTTTATACAAAATCTTCCCAAATGCTTTTAGCGTCACTGTTCTCCACACTTGTGAGATAGGGAGAGACCCCTCCTTTTATGTCTTTCTCACCATTTTCAGGTTCGAAGCAGCTGCTTCAAAAGCTATAGACCTTTGCACTTCATCACACCCGTCTCATCTAACATATCTATCTCCTTGTTACCATACTAGGAACCTTCTTTGACAAGTCCCTTTCCTTTTCTCTTTTACAACATTATTATTAACATAGTTAAATTTCAATTTTGGTTACATAAAAATGGTTAATTTTCAATCTAAATCCCTATACTATTATACTCAAATTTGAAATTTAATTTTTAACATAATTTGGTACCATAATATTCATGCTGTCATTAATTAATTTAAATATTTTATTCTAATTAAAATGCTAACATGAAATTTAAGAATTATTGACATCATTATAATTCTTTGTTAAATTCATATCTATTACAATTATTTTTTTTTGTCACATGATTATTGAGTGAATATTTTTTAAATTTTAGAATGTTACACTAATAAAATTAACATAAAATTTCCACAGTATTAGCCACTGGTCTTGGATTTTTAAATTCTAAAAACTTTTTTTTTTTGCATTTTATAAAATGGATTGTTTTTAAATTTAGTCCCTCTATAAACTTAAACTTGAAATTTAATCATTATCCTTTAATTTCTCAAATAATCTGCACTCTATATTTTATAATGTTTTTAATTATTTTAAATAGTTTATATCATTTAGTTTTCAGTTAAAATGATATGCGGTTATATATAATTTGAAAGCGGATTTTTAAATCTACAAAGTAGAGGGATTAAATTATTGAAAATAAAAGTAGGACTAAATTTCAAATGTATGAAATGTTAAAATTTAGAGTCATGGTTGTTTGACTGAATCGAACTAGTTGGGGTACAAGTCCAGATAGAGACATTAAACTAGTTGATACATAAATTGGTATGGACTGCTTGAACCAAGCTAAAAATCGATTGAATCTCTTTTTTATTTTTATACATTTTCATGATTTATTTAATTGAACCGTACAATTATTGACTTGACTGGTTCGACCACTGATCTGATTATGAAAACCTAGCTTATAGTATATTTTAATCTTTAATTTTTTACTTAATAATTTAACAGAAACAAATAATCAACCTAGCGCGAAGCGTGAAATAAATATATTAGTTTATATAAAGGACCTTCCTTAGTTGAAACGTGTATCAACCTTTCTTTCTTTCTTTTTTCATTATATAGAAAAATGGTCAAACTTAAACTTTACTTATGCTACAATCAAATTTAAAATTATATAATAATGATCAAATTTCAATATTGATCCCTATGCTACATTAGAATTTAAGATTATATCTTTGTACTTCGACTTTTTAACATAAATTGATAACTTAATTTTTAAAATGTCTTTGATTAGCACAAATATTTTATTTTGATCAAAATGCTGATATAACTTTTAAGAATTATCAACACTATTAAAATTATTTGTTAAATTCAAGTCAATTGCAATGTCATTTTTTGTTACATGACTACCAAGTGAGCTTTAAAAAAAAAATTTCAAAATGCCACACCAACAAATTTAACAAAAGAAATTAATGTTGTTGTGTTAACAATTGAATCTGGAATTTTAAGTTCGAAAAATAGATAGACTAAAATTTTAAAATAAAAAAAGTATAAATATTAAATTTTAAATATAAAAAAGAGTACATAGACTTGAGTATATTTTAATATTTTAATATTTACTTTACAATTTGATTAAAAATAATTAATAAATTTTTTAAACATTTATTTCATTATAGGTTTTTATTATATCTATTACTTTTTATACGATGTCTAAAACTACTTATAGCCCTTCCTCAACTCTTAAATAGGAGGATAATGTGCTTCAACGCACTCGAACCTACGTCCTCTTGCATTAACAATAATATTGATATCAATCAAATTAAAACTCAACACGAAACGTGATAGGGTCCATATAGTAATATAATATAATATCGTTAAAAATTTGTGTTTTCCGAAAAATTGGAGGTTTTTTTTTTTTTTTCTTTCTTTTTAGATAAAAATTTGAAGTTAAGAGAACGTAAGCAGTGATGAAAAATAGATTACAAGGTGACGAAATTTGGTCATCTTTCAAAGGCTGCAATGTTAGACCAATTCGAATAATTGACATTTTCCTCTTTTTTATTTTTCAATTTATTTGACTATTTATTTCCTTTCGGGTTTTGTTGACCGAAGAATTTATATCAACCGTTGATTTTATTTATTTTAATCAAAAATTTATTTTAAACAGAAATTAGTTATCATTACACTTTGAACTTCATTGAGATTATTAAATCACGTGACTTAAACACATGAGAGTAGTAGTACTGGTTATATGTCAGATTTTTTAATAAATCTACTTTCTAAAGTTAATTTTAATATTACTGTTGAATGAAATTTAGATAATTAATATTTTTTTTTCTGGGATTGGGGCTCCTTCCTAAGCACAGAGAAGGAGACATTATTATCTTTGTCTGCCTCAAAGAGGGCTTTAAGTGATGTTCAATAACCCCATGTGTTTCCCACTTCCGTTGATGGTCAGAAAGATAAATACGTCTTAACGTTATCCACTCAAACTTGTCATCTTATTTTCCAACAAGATAAAATTCGTAACTTTGTGAATATATATGACAACTGATGCTGTGTCGGAACAATTATCATCTTTTGAAAGACATTAGAACGTAGAGGAGTGTTTAGGTAAGTTCTAGCAAAAACGGGAAGTCGTGGAAAGATGATGGGGAGGAAGATCCGAGTAAATTTTAAAAAATAAGTGTAGTGGTAAGCAGTTGTGATGGATGTCATAAGAGGTTAAAAATGTTGATAGTTACTGTGACTGTTGTGATGGTAGAAAGAAAGTTATAGAGAAGATTTTAGAGTATTAAGTTTATCAAAAGATTGAAAAAAAAATCTCAAATGAGACACTCACAATTTTCTTTATAGACATTAAAAAAGGAAGTTAAAAGGAAAACGATCATGAAAAAAAAAAAAGAGCATGAACATGTTAAAATAGCGGGTAGTGAGATTGAGAGGAGTCACTTGAAGGTGATAAGATTAAAGGTAATTTATGAAAATAGTGGATATAATAGTAGTTTCATGAAAATTAAACTTATGTGACTCGTTTTGGCAATGAGACTGCTACTTACAAATTTAAGTGCAAGTGCACATTTGATCAACAAAGAGAGGGAGGAAAAACACTTTTACTCCAAAAAAATGTTAGAAATAAATTTCTTAACAATATCTCTATCAAAGCCTAAGACATCTCAATAGCGGATCAAACCTAAAAATTCTGTCAATTTTTTTTAAGTTTAACTCTATAATGATTTCAATATGGAGTGATTATGCAAGAAATAATATTTTCTAACTCTACTATTGACAAAAGCATTAATGACAAAAAACGAGTATCTATAGATAACATTTAGAAATTAAGAGCCCTATCGATTGATCTAAGCTAGGTTTAATATAATGAAAAATTATTATAAAGTAATTCAATAAGTAATTGAATCTATATTTAATTGAGTCTCTCAAAAAGATAAGCCAAGTCCTCGTAAACCTAATTTTTATATCTTTAATATTTATTAAATAGTTGAAAGCTTTTTACATATAAAAAGTAATTAAAAATTTTTTAATTTATATCAAACTTGACATATATTATATATATAAATTAAATATAAAATATAACAATTAAATCATTAAAATATTAATTGTATAAAGAAATACAAAAAGCGTAACAATATTAATTTTATATTGAAGTAAGTGATTCTCTCCCCTTAATTTTTTTATTATTTCTTAAGAAATTACTAATTATAAAATTAATATTATTATGTTTTATCTAACTTTACGATTGCGTCCCCAAAATTACACCCTCACTAATGCAAAAAATTATCACTGCATCTCATCTCAATTCGTTTTCATCTCTACTTGTGAACGTATTTAATTAAGTTAAAAAACGAATATAAATACAAATAATTATAAATAAATAAATATATTGTTTTGAAATTTTTAATCTGTAAAAATAAAATGTCGATAATGGCAATAAAATAGAAGAATAAAATTCACTTTGTCAAATTCGAATAATACAAGAAGAGAGACGACTACGACTACATCTATTTATAGGTTTGTAAAACCATATTATAATAAAAGTCAAATAGAAGTAATACAGTAAGGTTAAAACACCTTATTTTAATTAACATCAAATAAAACAATTATACTTCTATACGGATTTCACTTGTGCAGTCGTATTTTATTTAAAAAAATTTGGGTCACATATCTTCAACAATTTAATCAACATAAACAAAATATGAATTAGTTTAGAAATAGTTTTGATAAAAAAATTTAGTTGAGAAATAGACAAATGAACAAACCATCATAATTAAAAAATTATTCATTTAAATTTCATTCATTTACTATCTTAAAAAATAAAAAAAAATCGTATTTATGAAGATAAGAACAGTCGTATTCACCGTAATTTCAAAAAAAAAATCATATTTATCGGAAATCAACATAAAAGTTATAGAGACTGGATCAAATTAGTCTTTATAATATTTAAAAGAATCAAAAAAATTTAAATTGAATAAATTTAACATTTATTGTATAAAAAATATTTTAAAAAATATTTTTTTCAATTATAATTTAATTCCAAATAAAAAAATTATTTATAAAACTATAAAATTAAAAAATATTGACTATTTCAAACTGTGAATAATATTTTTTTTAAATAACAAATATTAAGTTTATTCAAATTTAATCTTATATAATTTTTTAATAGTATGGAGATTAAATTAATTTAATATCTCAGCTTAAGAAACTGAAGGAAGCCGAAAGAAGTAAAAAGGCAAACGGAGTCGCTTGTTCGGGACGGTGCGTGACACATAACGGGACGTCATGGAGAGCACAATATGGCATACTGGAAGGACACGTGTCCAAAGCATGAACAAAGGAGAGAGATACACCAATGTGGTGAGATGGGAAGTCCCACGTAGGAGACAAAGTAAAAAAAGAAGAAAAAGTACCTTTCTGGTCCCTCTTAAATTTAAAGTTCAGCAATTTAGTTCCTTATGAAAAATCGGATCAATTAAGAATAATCAATCATGGTATTAATGTTTTCCATCAATTGTGCATAATTTTGATTGGCACATTAACAATTTTAGCCTTTGATGTTTAGATATTCAATGTAAATGTTGATAGAATATGTAGATGTTGCAAGTTAAGTTTATTAAATTAAGATCAAATTGACAGAATGTGTAAAATTTAAGGGTTAAATTTGCTATTATAACAATAAAAAAAATGTACAATTGATAAAAATATCAATATTGCAATTAATTGTCCTTAGTTGTTCAATTTCGAAATTGATAAGGAATAATTACTCTAATTCTTTTGAGAGGGATCAATTTGCTTAATTTTGACAATGAGATGGACCAGAGAGATCTTTTTACCCAAAAAATTAATTGTTTAATTATATTTAAGGTAAACTATAAATAGTGGCGCAACTATAAAAAAATTCAATTTAGGCACTCAAAATAAAAAGTTTGCAATTTAAATACCCACGTTACATAATCCGATCATATTAGTCACTCTTGTTAAAATCACAAACGGCCGGCTAACGCGGCAGTTAAAAAATCGATATGATAACAAAATTTGCCCTTAACTTGTACATATTATATCAATTTAGTCATAATTTTAAAAAATTAATCCTCAAAATTTACAAATGGTCTCAATTTGATTCTAATTCTAAAAAATTAAAAGAAACATATAAAAATACATAAATATTTTTAAAAAATATAATAATAAATTAAAATATATATAAAAATAAAAAATATTGTTAACAAAAAATAATAATATATAAAATTTAAAATTTTTATATTAATATAAGTATATTTATTTAATATTTAATATTAAATTTATTATTAATTTTTTAACATAATTTTTTATTTTTATACATATATTAAATTTATAATTGTATATATATTTAAAATGTTTATGTAGTTTTATATATTTCTTTGAATTTTTAGAATTAGGATCAAATTGAGATTTTTGTAAATTTTGAAGGTTAATTTTTTAAAATTATGACTAAATTGATATAATATGTAAAAGTTGAAGGCTAATTTTATTATTATACTGAATTTTTTAACTGTCACGTTAGCTTACCGTTTGTAATTTTAACGAAAGTAACTAAAATGATAAAACTATGTTTTTATTTTGATGAAAATTTTTAGTTTACCTTTATATTTAATAATTTTTTCCAGCGATGGGTGGAGTGAACCCAATAACCCAAGTTGGGACATGGGTCGGGTCTCTCATTACATCTAATAGTCGAAGTTGTACAATTTGCAATCGCAATTTGAGCCCAACATTAAAGATAAAAATGATCTCACATCCTTTATAATGCACATTATCTTTACTACAATAAAAAGTCCACCAGAACCATAAACTTGAATAAAAGAAAAAACCATCTGTAGACTATACACTGTTTAGTTTGTAAAATCATTGAGATTTGCTTAACTGCTGCGTTTTCTAGCAGAGATCATCACAAACTGTCCGTTTCTCATGCATGTAAAACCAACTAGTCCACAAGTTCGGCACAGATCTTCAAGTTCTCGTTCCGAAACGGCAAAATAGCTACCAGCAATTCCCATCATATTCTACACCCAACAATAATGAATTCGATGAGTTCAATAATCAATACCATTAATTAACGATATCAACGAATTTGATTTAGGATACAAAATCAAGTGGCCAATTCTGGATTCCGGTTGTGCGTTGAATGATGAACATTTAAACTTGTGGTCAATGTCATAATGAAGGTGAAATAGTTTACCTGTCGGAAAGTATTCACAAATGGCAGAAACGTGAACGGCCCATCAAATATGTAGGTGGTAGCGACAAAAACACCGCCCGGTCGAAGAACTCGACTTATTTCAGCTACCTAGATGAAAAGTTTTAGAATCACTTAAGACATGAACTGTAAAATATAAAAGCTCAATATATAATGCCGCAAGTAAGCATCCAGTAATTAGGAGCAATAAGCCAGAATGATTAGTTAATCACCACATTTGAAAGAAATGCTTACAGCGGTTGATGGTGAAGGCCAACAGTGCAAAGCAGCACCAGCATGCACAGCATCGATTGAACTTGACTCAAAAGGAAGTCGAGAGATATCGGCTCGGACCAAGGTCACTTTCCTTTGGAACAAAAAGTAAGAATGAAAAATCGGATATAACATTCATAACTATTTAAAATTACATACTTTCACATATCTAATGAGATTAGCTTAAACTAAAGGTAAACTCATACTCTTTGGGGAAGTTTTCCACTTGCTCGATGAACTCATAGCATTGTCGCAGCATGTTTTCTGAGTAGTCCAAAGCAATAACCTGCGAAAATAACCCACTCTTGGCAAAAAGCCTGGTGAACATCCCGCTGCCACAACTAGCATCAACGATCTTTCCACCTAGCACTCGCTTTAGGTAATTCTTTGCCATATCAAACTGTAATGTATATCAATAGTTAATTAGTCACTCACATTGAGGGGTAATACGATCCCATATCAACTACCTAAAGATTGGATTGTGGCTTTATAACACAATGGTCACCCCTTTCCCTAACAAGGTGGATTTTCTCAAAGGACAAACTTGCCTCTGGAACAAACGATACCTCTTATGGGGAAGTAGGCAATCCTTACATCAACTGCCGCACCATCAATATATTAAAAGAAAAGACTATGAAACAACAATGGCATGGATAGAGAGAAAAACCATTCCATGCATGTTATGTTGAAATTGTAGGATGATTAGAAACGTATGTTTTGTCATATTACCACTTCATAGTCCCTTCCTGATGAACAAAATTGTAGAAATTGTCATGTTACCTCTTTCTCTGGACCTGGAAAGCCGCCAAATACAAAATTTTGACGCCAGCCTCTCTCGTAGAGAAAGGACACCACTGGAGTCCTGGTTATGAAAACAATCCCAATATGCAACGAAGAAGTAAGATAAAAGCAAAACTAACTTAGGACATAACATCAAAGCACATGTACTAGTCAATTGCAGGCATAAGCAGCAACAACATCGAAAATGGTTCATAATGCTGTGGTTAAACAACAAAACAGAACATGAACTGTACTACCATGTTAGATTCCCAGCATAAAATAGGTGGCTCAACTTGAATATCAAGAAAGCCTACAACTTAACAAACTCGGGACTGGTATTAAACACGAGAACATGCAATAACAAAAAACCGAGCTAAAGTTCCCACCTAAAACCATCTCAACCTGAATATAGAGATCACAGTTAAATCAAGACTTAACTATGTATGAAAACATCACTTTAACCTGAAGAGTTCGGTGGCTAGCGGCATGGATTCATCGTATTGCTTAGACCCACTTGAGGCAACGAGGTCAAGATGCGTTTGGGTACCAGAGTAAGTCTTTTTGCATGTATTACATTGCAAATTAGACCCAACTGTTGATCCCCTGATCCATTCCAAATTCAAAACTAATTCAAACCCAATTTGAAATTCATTTAAGGAGTTGGGGGGGGGGGGGAATAATAACAGCAACTCACACGTATATAGGGGAATCACTAATCACCGTTAATGGGTTATAACAAATGGGACAAGCTAAACCACAGCTGCCGCTGCCGCCGCCGCCGGTCTCCTCTTTCTCCACCGCAATCGGTGCCTACCAAAGAGTAAAGTAATGCTATAAGCAACAAGACAAATAACTTTGGCATCAAAATTAACCCCTTTTTTTTTTGGGTTTTGCTATTGCATACCGTTGGCTTGGTTTCAACGAAGGCACGAACTTTAGCGGTTAAACTTCTTGTGAAGACGAGTGTGGTGAAGGGTCTGAACAAGAATCGTGCCGAGTTTTTACTGAGTTGACTCGGGAAAAACGCGGGTCTGAAATTACTGGTGAAGGGTCTGAACAAGAATCGTGCCGAGTTTTTACTGAGTTGACTCGGGAAAAACGCGGGTCTGAAATTACCGGTAATAACTGAATTCATGGTTTCTCTTAGTTTCTCTCTCTCTCTTTGACTGTAGTAATTGAAGAGGAATTTCTGGTTTGTGGGAAGAAAATGGAGGTAGGTGTAGGTCGTATGTAGAAAAGACGACGGAGAGGCCCAAAAGGCGACGTGGACTTAACAAGACCCTGAAACTTCTACATACATACATGGCTTATATATATACTGAGATTTATTTTGAACATAGTGAGATATATGCGAGGATGAGCAGGGTTCTTTTATTAGACGATTGTGAAGAAACACCATCTTCTAATTCTGTAACATTTAAACGAATAATATGAACAGATAATTTATTATATAAAATTGTGAAATTATGAATATTAGATTATATCAAAGCGGATGAAATTTAACTATATAAAACTATTTATATTCATTAAAAATTTAGTTGAAATGTCAAAATCGAAGGATTATATATTAATGTGTGTGATGTTCATTTATTTGCCCTTTAATTATATAGTTAGGGATTCGTTTTCCAATGAGAATAGAGTAAATTTATTTATCTCTTTAAAAAATATGATTATTTTATTAAAATGACCCAAAAGATAATTAATTATAAAAATAATTTAGGTAAAATAACTTGAAATGAACAGTAAAATGGGATTAGAGAATTTAATGGCTGGCACCACAATGATTTTTGACCCAATTATTATCTGATGATTGTGTCAGGCTTAAAAAAATTAATATTTGGGGTTGGGGACTTAATGGCCAACACTTGAGTATTTTTTTTTCATACAATAGCAATATAGTATACATTTATACCAATACATGAAAAAAAATTGATAAAAATTGGTTGGGGGATAATTGGTCGACACCACTTTATAATATTAAAAAATAATATTTTTTTGGGTACTGGCACATTGATGGTCAGCACCCATTTTATCAGATAAAAAAATTGGGTTGGGATACTAGATGGTCAACATCACTTTTTTTGAGTACTAAAAATAAATTTCTAGTGCTAGGACGCTGATGGCTGGGACCCTCTTAAGTCTATATATATGAAAGCTATTTGGTTGTGATATTGTAACTGGATGGGAGAAATATTGTTAAGATTATCTTCAAATGGGAGTATTTGAGTACATACCATCAAATGTACATACCATCAAATGGGAATATCGTATTTGGAAGTGTATCATCAAATAGATGTGATGTAGTGGATTGAAGATAAGAATGTGTGAGAGTGTACAACCGAATTTCGAAGTTGAATCATGTACTATTATGTTTTAACAGAGTTGAAGTATATATGTGAGATAAATGTTAGTATGAGTAGCGTCTTTTTAATAGATGATTGTGAAGAAACACCCTTATCTTCTAATTCTGTAACATTTAAATGAATAATATGAAAAAATAATATATTATATAAAATAATTTAAATTTATGAATATTAGATTATATCAAAGTGAGTGAAATTTAACTATACAAAACTATACATATATATTAAAAGTTTAGTTGAAATGTCAAAATCGAAAGATTAGATATTAATGTATGATGTCGAACTTTTCAATCGTAAAGTGTGATATGATGGTTGTTTATTTGTTCTTTAATTACGTAATTAGAGATTCATTTCTCGCTTATAGGAATAGAATATATTTTGTGGTGAGTTATTTTTCTCTTTAAAAGTCACTCATAATACGGTAAAATGATTAATTATTACTATCAGCCATGAATCTCTTAATTCCAATAAAAAATTAAGAAATTTACATTTTTATAATAATTAATTTAATTGTTAATTGCATCATCCATCCAAGTGAAAGAGAAGGAAGTTTATTTCGGGGGTGGAGCTGGAAATTTTGGAATGAAGGTTAGATAAAATTATAAGATTTAGAAAAGTTAAGCTATTAAAACTTTAATTTCATAATTAATTAGCTTTAAACTCATATATTTACTAATCAATTATAAATTTTATAGGATAAAATTCAGTATTGTTTGAATAAGATCGGTCGATTCGATCAAGAACTGGTTAGGGTATCGGTTTAGAGAGTGACTTTAAATTGATTGAATCGACGATTGAATCATTTTTTTTAAATCTTGTGAATTTTTAATAAATTTTTAATCAAACCGGTTAGGCTGGTCAGATCAATGAATTGGTGGCCTGACCAATTCGACCACCGGTTCAATTTAAAAAACATTGATATAACTAGAAATTCTATAACGTGCGTATGCGTATGGAAATTACATAATTTGAACATAGATATTAGTTTTAAAAAAACATATAATAAATAACGAAACCTATGTTTTGAAAATAATTAATAATAACACACTAAATATATACGATATTAAAATGAAAAAATAGATTAAATTGTAAATAAAATAAAATTTAAATATGTAAATACATCATAATAAGAATATCAAATGAACTACAATTGTTTATCATGATGTTGTTATCAATCTTAAATTAGTGTCAAGTTAACTTGTGACACCAACTCAATCGAGAACATTATCAATATATAATACAATTAAAAAGTAAATATTATATTAACATAAAATTTTAGTTCAATGATAAAGTAAATGTTTGTTTACTAATGTAAATAGCAGGAATTCAAATTCATCCACGCAAACTTTTTTATTGGTTTTTTTAAAATAAAATGATTAAAATATTATTGAATAATATAAATTATTTTAATTGGAGAATGTTATTCTTGTAATTTCTCTAATCGAGTTAATGTTTGATTGGCTAATAAGACCATCTCAGTCAGTGTCTTAAATAATAGTATACGTATTTAGTAATATTAAAATAAAAATAAAATCAATTTTAAAGAAATTTGAAATATCTATAATCTATATGAAAGTTTTAGTTTTGAGAAACTTTTGAATCAAGGAAAATGTCCTTTAGGGTAAACTATCAAAATAGTCACTTTTATTTACCTCAGGTTACATTTTAGTCACTTATGTTTGAAATGTTACTTTTTAGTTAATTATGTTACTGTTTTGTTATGAAATAGTTACTCTGCCGTTAATATCTGTTACCTCCCAAACGATAGTTCGACGTGGCAGTTAAAATGGGTTTTAAATGCCAGCATGGATATCCAACCAAGTAAATTAATTAATTTTTAATTAAATAAAATTAATTAATTGAAATTTCTAAATTAATTAATGAAAAATGTTAATTTGATTTCCCAAAATAATCAAAACCAATGTATCATATTAATCTTTGAACTGAAGAAAAGAAAAAAAGAACCATTGGTTTTTTTTTTTTAGTTTTCATTTCCATTTTGATAGAAAAAAACCATCTATTTTTGTTAAGTATGACTCCTATTTTAGTCAAATTTGAGAAATAATTTTCTAGTTAAACTCTGTTCATTTATTTCAATCAAACACTGATTTGTTTAGATTATTTTATTATTATTTGTCTTATGAATTTAGCCTATAAATAAGCTCCTTTACAACATTAGAAAAAACAACCATTAGATATTAGAACTCATAACACATTCAGAGAATTTTGTGTTTACGTTTTGAGGATTCTTTATTTTCAGGTTTTTCGAGTTTAGTTTTTATCTCCATCTTTTGTACTCTTCGTTATTTTGCCATTATAGTAAAATTATCTTTGCCCGGGGTTTTTTATCTTCTTTGGAGGGATTTTTCCATGTTAAATTTGTGTGTTCAATTTCTCAATTTATTCCACTATTTTTTACTTGTTCCTTAATCGGGTCAATCCTAACAAGTGGTATCAGAGCTAGTTCAAATTTCATAGATCTACCCATTCAGATATGGCAGCAACAAGGTTTGAAATTGAAAAGTTTGATGGTGAGACAAATTTCAATCTGTGATAAGTTCAGATGATGGCAATTCTAGTTCAAATCGACTTGAAAAAGGTTGTTACCGGGAAAAAGCCAAATAATCTAAATCAAACAGAATGGGAAGAGCTTAATGAAAATGTATTGTCAGCAATCCAATTGTGCCTCTTGAATATGACATTACAGGAGGTATTGATGGAGAAAACCTCATCCGCCTTGTGAAAAAGGTTAGAAACTCTTTATGTGACTAGTGAAAAAGGTTAAAAACTCTTTATGTGACTAAGTATCTAGCTAACTATTTAGTGTTGAAACAACGTCTATTTACGTTTCGCATGAACGAATGTGAGCTTCTTAGAGATCACATCAGTCAATTCATTACTCTTTTAAATGATTTAAAGAATGTTGAGGTTCATATTGACGATGATGATCATGCTATGCTATTATTGTGCTCTTTACCCCCTTCATACAAGTCTTTCAGGGAGACCCTGATTTATAGTAGAGACAAACTCTCGTTCGAAGATGTGAAGGGTCATTTGTTGAGTAGAGACAAACTCAACAATGAGTTTGGTTTGGATAGCAAGGCAGATAAGCAAGCTTCCATTTTGGTAGCATCAAAGAAACAATACAAAAGGTGTCGCTATTATAAAAAGTTAGGTCACGTCAAAGTAAATTGTTATAAACTGCGAAATAAAAGAGCTGCTGAGAGTAACGAGGAAGATGTAGCTGGTGCTAATTTGGCCGAAGAAAGCGGTGATGATTCCTTGTTAGTGTCAACGAGCGATAACTTCAAGCTCACATTTAAGTGGATCCTAGATTCGAGATGTTCTTTCCACATGTGTCCCAATAGAGAATGATTCTCCACATACAGTTCGGTTGAAGGTGGAGTTGTGCGCATGGCAACTGATTCATCTAATAAGGTAATTGGTATTGGTACTAATAAAATTAGAATACACGATGGGACAATTAGGACACTCTCAGATGTCAGGTATGTACCTGATTTACGAAAGAATATCATCTCATTGAATATTTTAGACTTGAAAAGATGCAGAATCAACATCGAGTCGAGCGGCATTAAAGTATCTCGTGGAGTTTTTGTTTTGTTAAAAGGTAAAAGAACTGACAGTCTTTATATTCTGGAAGGTTCTATAGTGACCGGTGAAATCAGACGTCCCTCGTCCGTCACAGAGTCGAAGTCAACTCGTTTGGAGAGGAGGCAACTTGGTCATAGGAGGGAAAAATGTATGACCGTTTCATTGAAAATAGGTTCTCTTTTGGATGCAACTTTTGAAAAGTTAGGGCATTGTGTTCGTGAAAATCAAACCCGAGTTAGTTTTGATTTTGTAGTGTAAAAGTCGAAGGCTAGAAGTCTTCCAGTTTCTAAGCACAAATTCGACTCAGTTAATTTCCTGCATGGTTCAAGATAGGCTCGTGGCAGGCTTTGGCAAAGATGGCGTTGTGGAAATATGAGTCAAGGTGGAGATTTGTTAAGTATGACTCCTATTTCAGTTAAATTTAAGAAATAATTTTCTAGTTAAACTTTATTTATTTATTTTAATCAAACACTGATTAGTTTAGATAATTTTATTATTATTTGACCTATGAATTTAGCCTATAAATAGACTCTTTTACAACTTTAGAAAAAACACTCATTAGATATTAGAACTCATAACACATTTAGAGAATTTTGGGCTTACATTTTGAGGGTTCTTTGTTTACAAGTTTTCAGGGTTTAGTTTTTATCTCCATCATTTAGAGAATTTTGTGTTTACGTTTTGAGGGTTCTTTGGTTTCGAGTTTTCAAGGTTTAGTTTTTTCTCCATCTTTTGTACTATTCGTTCTTTTGCCATTATAGTAAAATTATCTTTGTCTGTGGTTTTTTATCCTCTTTTGAAGGGTTTTTTCGCGTTAAATTTGAGTGTTCAATTTCTCAATTTATTCTACTATTTTTTTTTTACTTATTGCTTAATCGGGTCGATCCTAACAATTTTCATAATCATCTTTGTTGAATCAAAATAGTAGAAATCAAAATGAGTGCTCCATCAATCGGTTGGATTTTTTATTTAAAATGGAAGAACAAAGGATTGATTTAATAGAGGGTCCAAGCATGGATTAAAATAAGTAATGGATTTTTTTGTTATTTACCTACGTTTTGGGTTCAAATATTATGGGTTTTTTTTTTTTTTAACAAAAATGTGGTCCATCTTTTCATCTTTTTCTATATGTGTGGCATACAAAAGGTACATGCTTCATCTTTGTTTATTTGTGTATTGTGGGTGTAATGGGCAAAATTTGCCAGGACCCTTCATGAAAATAAGCCCACAGTCCATTACACCAAAATTACAGCCCACTGGCTAATTTTACAAAAATTAAAACTAATCCATACCCAAACACAACAGGCCCGCTAAAGCCCAGAAGAAAAACAATCAGGAAACCCTAATAGCTTTTGAGCGCCGCAGCCTCAAAGTGCCCCACGCTCATGCTCGACCTCCGAAACCTCCGCGCCCGCAACATGCGCCTCCACGTCTCTATGTTGTGCCTACAGAAGAGGGAAATATAACAACAGTAACGGGATATTTGGGATTTGATTTTTGGGGGGATTTCTTAGGCTATAAAAGCCGAATATTTCAGTGTAAAAAGGTGTGGTTGTTTTTTTACACGATTGATACAAAGAACACAAGCACGTTTCGCAGAAATACACAGACTAATCTGAAACAAAATCCGAAGGTTTACTTTTTTTCCCTCTTTATTTTTTCCGATTTCATTTTTTTCGTATCCTGACGTTTGCTATTTTCGTTACATTCTATTTTTCCAACCTATAATATATATAGATCATATTTTATAAAAATAAAGTAAAAAACTTACCTCGATTCCTCCGGCAGCCGCGATAAGCGCGTTCACGGCGTATGGGCTGCAATGATGGCCTGCCCTAGCAGAGATGAGGAGGGAGATCCTATTTTAGTCTCTATGGCTTTTGGAAAAATTGATTTGCAAAGTAAAAGGGGGGGTTTTGGTTTTGGTTCTTGAACAAAAGGGAATGAAGGAAATTAAGAGTTTTTTTTTGCTTTTGTTTTAAAGTAATAAAATGTTGCTGTATAAAAAGGAGGGGGGCGCCTCTAGATCTGCAAATTTACCCTAAATGGGTAAATTTCGCAGTTGGTCCTTCTTTTGCGCTATTTGTTTTAATTAAACCCTTTTTCCAGTTTTATTTGTTTTAATTTGTCCCCCAGGTCTAGCGCGTGTGGCAATCAAGCCCAGTTCTTCTATTTTCTTTTAAATTTGGCCCCGTAGCCTTTGTTTGCTGCAATTTTGTCCTTTTTCCAGCTTATATTACGATTTTTACATGAAATTAATTGTTTTTTAAATATTTTTTTGTTTGTTACTTATTATTATATTATTATATATTATTTCATATATATATAATATTGCTTACTACTGTTATTTTGTTATTATTACTATCAATTTCGTTGTTGTATTATTATTTTTATATTAAACATTGTTTTCTATTTATATTATTATTATAATTGTCTTTATTATTATCTCTATTATCACTGTTTTCATATGCATATTATTATTATATTTCTACTGTTGTTACATATATATCTTTGTTTACTTGATTTTTTTTTTTATATATTCTACGACTATATCCATTGTTTTGCTTTGTCAAATATTTTTATGCTCTCTTATTACCACTATTTTATTAATACTATTATTTTATTATTTTAATTTGATTATTATTTTATTATTATTCTATCATTATTATTTTAGTATTATTATGGATGCTGTTTTTATTCAATTTTCATATAATTATTGTCTCTATTATTATATTTACCATCCTTTATTATTATTGATTAATTATTTACATTATTTTTACCTTCATTGCTTTGCCATTTTTATACTATTACTATCATTATATCTTTTTTTTTGCTAATTGTTTTACTTTTATTATTACCTATTATTTTATTATTCAACATTTTTCTTTCATCTCCATTGTTTTCGACCGTTTTTGGATGTTAATTCCCATGCGTTACTCTGCGTTGTATATCGTTTTTTTTTTTGAGTATTTTGCTTACGCGTATCACCATTGCAATTTCTCCTCTAAATTCTTGATCCATAACTTTCTTCAAATATTTTATACTGGGAGGCTTTGAGAAATTGTGCTCTAACGTGCTGGGCTTCAATTTTCCGCTCGTCCAAAGGACCGAATATCCTTTTAAAATTTTGATTGTGTTTTCTTAAAAACAAAGGCAATGTTTTATGTTTCGGAAATTCAGGGAATCGCGCCTAACGTCTGGGTTGTGGTTTCTATTTGGCCAAGTCATTAAATATCCTTTAAAATGGTGTCCATTTTTTTAAACAAGGCAATATTTCATATTTGAAAATTTGAAGGATCGTGCCCTAACGTGCTCGGTTTTGGTTCTTTCATTTGGCCAAGCGATGAAATACCCTTTTTAAAATGACAATGCATGAATCTTGGAAATCATGAAACGATCTTGGTTTCGAGGTCCAAATATCGTATCCTAACGTCTTTGGGCGTGATATTTCACCCTTCTAAAACAAGAGAATTTCGATATCCAAACTCGAATTACCGAACATTTTCCAAATGATCCATGTTTTAAAATCTTTTCTAATTTTTGATATTAAGGACATTAATCAATTAATACGGTACCAATTTTGGGCGTTTCGAGGGTGCTCATCCTTCCTCATGCGTAATCGACTCCCGAATCCGTTTTCTTAAAGTTCGTAGACCAAAATGTTTTCAAAAGTGGCCCAATCACACTTCAAAAAAAAAAAAAAAGGATTGGTGGCGACTCGTTTTTCCTTTTAAAGTCGGCCTGTTTTCCAAACAAAAAAATGGTTTCGACAGCTTGGCGACTCCGCTGGGGACCCTTTAAGAGAGTCAAGCAGTGTAATTGATTGATTAATGTCCCTTATTTGAAAATTAAAATTGGATTTTAACTTTTTTTTTTCCATCGCATATGTTTTATGTTTTACGTGCCTGGGATATATTTGCATCATATTGCATGACCATAATGGTCACACCTTTAAGTGAGAGTGAGAAGCTACTCCTTCGTGAGGTTTTCACCTCCGTGCAGGATAGTAGATCGCTTTCGGGATACATCCGTACCTATGTCTTCGTGAGGTTTTCACCTCCGTGCAGCCATAGGGAAATGTATTCCCCTGAACTGAACTCAGTCCGTATGAGCCTATAATGGGTGAGGATTGAGGAATCTGCTAGTTCAGGTACCCTTGCTTTAGAGCCAAATCGCATATAGAAAGCCTTAGGAACTTACCCTAGGTAGAGCCATTTCAAACCTTAGCAATCTTCCCAGATAGGTGCTGTATTATTTCTCGCATGCCTTGAATTTTATTGTTGCTACATGATATTAACTTGCTGCATCTTATTGTAATTGCATATCATTTCATTTTTTTTTAGAGGTGTCGACTTACATTCGGTTTCCAATTTAGGAAGGCTTATTATGGAGAACGAATTCCCTGATAAAGTCGAGGATAATGCGGCTGTCCGAATATGGTCAGAGCGAACGCAGTGGGAAAAAGGGGACAGCCTAGTTGAGGGACATACATCGGAGTTATGTAACTACACTCGCATTAGTGTGACGCAAAATGATCTTCGGGAGTTAAAGGAAATATGGGATCAGTAGGATCAGGAGACGAGCCAGTTGTTTTATGAGAATTATGGAGATTTGTCTCACTTATTTGGAATCAATATAGATGAGCATTTATTTCGGGCCCTCACTCAGTATTGGAATCTCGCCTGTAGCTGTTTTACCTTTGGGGGGATAGATTTGGTACCTACTATAGAAGAATATACGGCTTTACTTCGTTGCCCGAAGGTCGAAGTTGATAAGGTCTATATTAAAGCTACTTGTGGCCCAACCTTTTTAAAGAGGATGATGAATGTTACCAGGATGAGTGAACAGTGGGTTGCAGCGAGGATCAAGCAAAAAGGTGAATACAAGTGCATCCCATGGAGGATTCTGAAGGATTTGATTCTAGTACATCCTGACACGAAGAGGAGAGTTGACGTTTTCGCTCTAAGCATCTATGGCTTAATGGTTTTCCCTATGGCATTGGGATATGTAGATGAGGCAGTCTCGGATCTCTTTGACCGACTGGATAGAGGGGTCACACCTGTTCCTGCGATCTTGGCTGAGTCGTTTAGATCTTTGAATGCATGCAGGAGAGCTGGGGAAGGCGCGATTAATAGGGTGTGTCTGATTATTGTTAGCTTGGTTTCATAGCCATTTTTGGAGAGTGGATAAAGTCTCTTGTCGGTTTTTTTAAGAATTACTCACCGTTAAAGGAGTTAGCAGCCACACCCAGAAGGGACGACATATCAGAAGAGAATTGGGTCGCACTTCTTAGAAATCTCAAGGAGGAGGATGTTGAATGGATAGCACTTGGGTTGGTTCCGGACGAAATTCTCTACCGGTGCGGAGGTTATGATTGGGTCCCTTTGCCAGGAATTTGGGGAGCCGTGGGGTATGCTCCTTTGCTTGTGTTGAGAAGCGGATAGATCAAGACAGTTCATACCAAGCAACGTTTGGGCTAGCTTTCGGTTTGAGTTTTCATATAGAGACGATCATTATAAGAAGAAGGTTCGAGAGATTTCTGATGCTTGGAAACAGACTCACGAACGAAAAGAGTTCTCAGAGGTCCGATGGCAACCCTCGGGTATAAGGCATGGCGGAATAGGAGAATCGATGATAATGTCCCCAGACCGATACAGGATGGTGCTCGACCAATAGAGGAATATCTGCAAGTAGTTCCTTCTGAGTTGGAAATCATAAAACAAGACTTCAAAAGTAAAACCGCGGAGTTAGATATTGATATCCAAAAATCAGAGGCTGAGAAGCTGAGAAAAGGAAAAAGGAAGGCCGAAGAGGATCTGGATAGCTTGAAGACCGACTACAAAAAGTTGCATTTATCCATGAGGACTGCTAGGTTGGGTAAAACCACGGAACAATAGCGTCAAGAAATTCACGAGGAGATGGCCAAGGTCGATCAGTGGAGGAAGAGATTCCATGAAGCTTAAGCACAAAAGGAGGCCCTGAAAAAAACTGTGGGTGAGAGCCAAAGCGAAAATAAGATGCTAAGAGCTCGAGTAGCAGAATTAGAGAAGGCATTGTGTCAAAGTCACAACTCTACGGTGAAGTTGGAATCAAGCCTAAGCCAGATTGAAGAATTGAAAGGAAAGGTGGTGGAACTCGAAATGGTGCTGCAAAGCAGTGAGCTCCGAATCCAACGATTAGAGGCAGATAACAAGCGATGGAAAGAACAACTTCAACGATCTCAAAACCAAGTCAGAGAAAGAGACTACCTTATGGGCGAAGCTGTGGCTCAGATACGAGAAGTGGCTGGTCACTTACAAACCTTAGCAGTTCAAGCTGATGTGTTAAGTATAGTATATGAGTCAAAGTCAGACCAGGGTCGAGAGTTAGCTTCGCTTCTTGAAAAAGTTAAAACTTTGGACATAAGGGCTAGGTCGTATATGTGACTCTATTTTATGTAAAGGATTTTGTTTTTTTTAATAAGTATTCTAAAAGAAATTAAATCAAAATTGACTCCTCTTGTTTTTGCATTCATTCATTTGTATTACATTTCATGCAATTGCATTGCATCGCATCATGAGCATTAAAATATCACAAAAGAGCCCTATTAACTAAACATCATATTATAGTTATCCTGGAACACCAATACTACACACGAAGGAAAACAAAAACTATGGATCAAAGGTTGGAAAGGTTGGAGTAGATGCAGAAAGAGATGCAAGACCAGTTGCAGACTCAGATGCAAGAGCAGTTGGCTAAAATCCAACAAGATGTGAGGGATCAAATGCTGGAATCCCAGAGAAGTATGATGAGCCAGTTAACACTGTTGTTGACTGGAGCGCAGGATAAAGGAAAAGGCCCTATAGTCGATGTCGGGGATGAAAATAAAAATTCTGCTTATCCGCCAGGCCTAGCCCCCCTGTAAATTCTCAAGCGCAACCTCCGAGAGTGTCTCATAATATCGGACCTCGAGATCAAACCGGTGCCTCAAAGACCAGTAAACTTCCTGACAGGCTCGAGCTCTAACCCTGGAGACAATTTGCCAAAGATCATGGTCCCTGATTTCGACGATGCAGTAGAGAGGGAGAAAGCGAAGGCGGAGTTCCCAAAGGAGTTTAAGGATCGTTGCAAATGGCTAGAGGAGAAGTTTAAAGTATTGGAAAGTGCTGATTACCAATGCGAGGTAGATGCTAGTAAGCTGAGTCTAGTCCCAAATTTGGTACTTCCTCCAAAGTTTAAGATGCCGGAATTTGAAAAGTACAACGGGACCAGTTGTCCTGAGGCCCATATTACCATGTTCTGTCGGAGAATGACGGGATATGTCAACAATGACCAGTTGTTGGTTCATCATTTCGAGATAGTTTGACTGAAATTTGCGCGACAAAATGGTACAACCAGCTGAGTTGTACACAAATCAAGTCGTGGAAAGACTTAGCACAGGCCTTCATGAAGCATTATGGCCACATAGCTGATATAGCGCCTGATAGAATCACGCTCCAAAATATGGAAAAAAAGCCAGGCGAGAGTTTTAGGAAATATACCCAGAGGTGGAAGGAAGTCACCACACAAGTCCAACCACCGTTGCTGGAGAAGGAAATGACCATGCTGTTTGTTAATACCTTGAAAGCACCTTTCATCAATCACATGCTGGGGAGCGTGACTAAGAGTTTTACAGACATAGTAATGTCTGGCGAAATGATAGAGAACGCGATAAGGTGTGGGAAAATTGAAGCTGGAGAGAGAATGAGAAAAATGGCTCCAAAGAAAAGGGAGAATAAAGTAGGTAATATAAGCTCGGGTTATCCCAAACCCATTACTATTAATAAACCAAGAGCGATGAATCAGTGGGCGGCGAGGCCTCATCAGAGACAGAACCTAACACGAGGCGAGAAAATCGAAAAGTTTGATTCACTCCTATACACGTGACGTATAAGGAGTTGTATAAAACTTTATTCATTCAATGCGCACGTCGTGTCCCCATTTTACTTGAAGTCTCTGCGCAACCTCCATATCCTAAGTGGTATGACACAAACGCTCGGTGTGAGTACCATGCGGATGTAATAGGTCACTCGATAGAGAATCGTATTTCTTTCAAAAAGCTAGTCGAGAGACTTATCAAGGCGGGGGTGGTAGACTTCAATGACCCACCGCAGTGGAGGAAATCAGTTACCTAGTCATACGGATAATGGGGTAAATGCTATAGGCGAGAAGCGAGGGGGAAGGAGGACCAGCGGGAGTTGCTTGAGACTAGAACCCCATTGAGGGAAGTTTGAAAGGCAATGCAAAAAATGGGGTTAGTTCCGCAAGAGAATGTGAACAGAGCTCCAAATTCAAGGAGCTATTGTGAGTTTCATGACAAGGACGGCCATGAAATTCAGCAATGTAACGAATTCAGAGCCATAGTACAGGGGTTAATGGATAATAAGGAGATAGAGTTCTTTGACTTGGTGGAAAGAGACGCGTATGTTCCACAGTGAAGTGTCTGCAGAAAAGGATCCCTAAAGCCAATCACCCAATAGTGATTATCACAGGGCCAGGGGTCGAAGAGGCTGGAGTGAAAATAGCACCGAAGGTCGAAATTTAAAAACCCGTGACTTCTCCTTATAAAGGTACACCGTGGGTTGTAATCAAAAAGCCCGTAACTTCTCCTTATAGGGATACACCGAAGATTGTAATTCAAAAACCCGTGACTTTTCCTTATAACGATGACAAGAGGGTACCGTGGAACTACAATTACACTTTGTGACGATTTAGGAAAAGTGAGTTCGCCAAAGACTCCCCAACCCGAAAGTGAGTCCTCTATGATGGAAAAGGGAGACAAGGAGACAGGGTCACTGGTTAATGAACCAGTAACAGAGAATAAGGTCGGAGAGTTTTTGAAGTTCCTGAAGCACAGTGAGTACAATATTGTGGAGCAGTTACACAAACAGCCGGCACGTACGTCGGTACTAGCCTTATTGCTAAACTTAGAAGGACACCGTGGTGCGCTAATGAAAGCGTTGAACTAGATTTATGTTGCTGATGATATTTCAGTAAATAAGCTGGACCGTCATGTAAATAATATAAGCGCTGATAATTTCATCTCGTTCAGTGATGATGAAATACCACCGGAGGGCATGGGATCTACCAAGGCTTTGCACATTACTACCCGATGCAAAGGGTATACACTGCCAGGGGTATTAATTGACAACGGATCGGCACTGAACGTCTTGCCCCTATCTACACTGGACAGGTTACCTGTAGATAACTCTCACATGAAAACATGCCAAAATATAGTGAGAACCTTCGATGGCACTGAGAGAAAAGTGATGGGGAGGATCGATATACCCCTTCTAATTGGGCCAAACACGTACGAGGTAGATTTCCTCGTGATGGACATCAAGCCTTCTTATAATTGCTTATTGGGGAGGCCGTGGATCCACTCAGCGGGAGCTATACCATCGTCATTGCACCAAAAGTTGAAGTTGGTGACAGAGGGCCGGTTGATAACTATAAACGCAGAGGAGGATATCATCGCGTCTGTTACTAGTAATGCACCATACATAGAGAATGAAGCGGAGGCTGTAGAGTGCTTCTTCAGGTCATTAGAGTTTATAAATGCGACTTTCATCAGTGAAGGTAGCAAGGTCCCGGTGCGAAAAATCTCTGAAGCCACAAGGATGGGCCTATAGCTGACGGTGGGAAAAGGAGTATTGCCTGGAAGGGGACTCGAAAAATACCTTCAAGGCCCGGTTAGAGTGCCAGGATTGGTTGATAAACGTGATCGTTTTGGTTTGGGGTATAAGCCAGATACCAGACAGAGAAAGGAGGAGCTGGAAAGGAAACGTGAGAGACGGAGGGCACGATTGAATGGTGCTGAGATCAAATGGGGTGCGATGACTTTTCCCCATATATCTAATACATTCGTGTCCGGAGGAATTATTCATTCAGGGTTAGAGATTGCGAATATAGAAACAGTTGAAGACATGATGAGAACTTTGAACATCAATGCTGCGTCTGAAGGAAGTTCGAGGAGAGGAAACTTGGCAGATATTCGCCCCTACGAGCCTGGAAGTGTTCTGGACAACTGGATTGCGGAAGAAATTCCTATAGTTTTTAGGACTAAAACAGAGTAATGTTCAAAACACACTTGTTGTTTCAAGCCTAGGGAACAACGAGAATCTTTTGTGAAATAGGCTCATGTTTAAGCATCTTTACTTTCAATAAAAATGCATTTTCCTTACATAACACGCAGTTATTTATTTGTTTCTCTTCTTCCCATTCATAATCATAACGCATAAATAAGGCATTTTTAAATACATTTTTATTCAATGTTCTTTCATACCTACCATAGGTCCCCAGATATCGATGTCATGAACAATGCTGTTACGGACTCAGAATTTCCTGATGAGCAAGACGTGTACCTAGAAGAACCTCAGGACTTTACAGATGATGAAGATTGTATTATATCCCCAGATTTGTTAAGGATGGTAGAGGAGGAAGAAAAGCTGATTCTGCCTCACAAAGAGACAATTGAGAATGTGACTCTGGAGGAAGGGAAAGAGGTGAAAATTGGAACCCTCATCACCAAGGAAACAAAGTAGGACCTCATGAGACTTCTCTTAGAATTCAAAGATGTCTTCGCGTGGTCATATCAGGACATGCCTGGGTTGAGCATGGACATTGCAGTACACTATATCCCCATAAAGAAAGATTGCAAGCCAGTCCAACAGAAGCTCCGAAGGATGAGACCCGATGTTGTGGTGAAGATCAGAGAGGAGGTCAGGAAGCAGTTTGACGCCGGGTTCTTACGAGTTGTGAATTACTCAGAATGGGTAGCTAATGTGGTCCCCGTTCCTAAGAAAGATGGGAAAGTACGAATGTGCGTCGACTACAGAGACCTAAACAAGGCCAGCCCAAAAGACAACTTCCCACTGCCTCACATTGTCACTTTGGTGGATAACACGGCAGGTTTTTCATTCTTCTCATTCATGGATGGTTTCTCAGGATACAATCAAATAAAGATGCATCCTGAGGACACGGTAAAGATTACCTTCATAACCTTATGGGGAACTTTTTGTTACCAAGTGATGCCGTTTGGGTTAAAGAATGCGGGGGCAACATATCAAAGGGCTATGGTAACCTTGTTTCATGACATGATGTACAAGGAGATTGAGGTCTACGTCGATGATATGATCGCAAAGTCTCGAACGGAAAGGGAGCATGTGCAAGTTTTGAGGAAACTATTCTTGAGGTTGAGAAAATTTCAGTTGAAACTCAACCCAGCCAAGTGTACCTTCGGGGCTCGATCAGGGAAGCTACTTGGTTTCGTGGTCAGTGAAAAAGGAATTGAAGTGGATCCGGATGAAGTAAAGGCCGTACAAAAATTACCTCAACCACTTACTCAGAAAGAAGTCCGAGGTTTCCTGGGAAGACTTAATTATATCGCTCGATTCATCGCGCAATTGACTGAGAAGTGTGATCCCATCTTTCGTCTTCTTAGGAAACACAATCTAGGCATTTGGGACGATGAATGCCAGAAGGCATTTGACAAGTTTAAACAGTACTTGTCTAATACTCCAGTGCTAATGCCGCCCAGTCCTGACAGACCATTGATTCTGTATCTGACGGTATTCGATAATTCACCGAGTGTGAAACGAGATACTCGCCAATTGAGAAATTGTGTTGTGTATTAATCTGGACAACTCGGAGGTTGAGGCAGTACATGTTGTACCACACAACCTGGTTAATCTCGAAACTAGACCCTCTTAAATATATGATGGAGTCAACCGCCCTGAATGGAAGAATGGCCCGATGGAAAATTTTGCTCTCTGAGTTCGACATAATTTATGTGAACCAGAAAGCGGTAAAAGGGAGTGCAATAGCAGATTTTCTAGCCAGCAGGGCGCTAGATGATTATGAGCCTCTTAATTTCGATTTTCCTAATGAAGATCTGATGTTTGTAGCGGCGTCTGAGGAAGATACCCTAGAAGGTCATCCTTGGAAGTTGAACTTCGATAGAGCATCAAATGCCGTTGGTAATGGAATAGGGGCAATCTTGGTATCCCCAAATGGAGAGCATTATCCGTTCACTTGTAAGTTGGACTTCGATTGTACGAACAATATGGCGGAATACGAAGCATGCATCATGGGAATTCGAGCAGCCATAGACCGCAAAGTTAAGGTGCTAGAGGTATATGGAGACTCTGCACTGGTGATCTATCAGGTAAAAGGAGAATGGGAAACGAGAGATCCCAAATTGGTCAGTTACCGAAAGTTGGTCTTAGAGCTAATTGAGGAGTTTGATGACATCACATTCTTTTACCTCCCGCGTGATGAAAATCAGATAGCTGATGCCTTGGCCACATTAGCTTCTATGATCAGAGTAAATAATCGGGAGGGTATGAAGCCTATCCAAATGAGTATCTGCGAGATTCCAGCTCATTGCTGTAATATCAACGCAGAAGAGGGGAGAGATGATCATCCTTGGTATCATGATATTCTGCGATATGTAAGGAGTTGTGAATATCCTGATCAAGCAACAGAAAATGACAGGAGAACATTGAGAAGACTAGCCAACGACTATGTCTTAGACGGGGAGATCCTGTATAAAAAGAGGAAAGATCAGGTGTTGTTAAGATGTGTCGGTGCTGTTGAGGCTAGGAAAATCCTGGAAGAAGTCCATGAAGGCGTCTGTGGGACGCATGCTAACTATGGGTTTACAATGGCCAGACAAATCATGAGATTTGGGTATTACTGGTCCACGATGGAAGGAGATTGTATTTGTTACGCCAAGAAATGCCACAAGTGCCAGATTTATGGAGATAAGATACATGTGCCTCATTCACCTCTTCATTGCATGACTTCCTCATGGCATTTCTCAATGTGGGGCATGGACGTCATTGGACCAATCTCACCGAAGGCTTCTAATGGACATCGATTCATCTTCGTGGTCATTGATTACTTCACCAAATGGGTAGAGGCAACTTTATATGCTAGCGTCACGAAGACGACAGTCAGTAAGTTTTTGAAGAAAGAGATCATATGTCGCTACGGTATGCCAGAAAGGATCGTGTCCGACAATGCACTAAACTTGAACAACAGTGCGATAGCAGAAGTCTGCAGTCAGTTCAACATTAAGCACCATAACTCATCGCCATATCGCCCAAAAATGAATGGAGCAGTTGAGGCGGCTAATAAAAATATCAAGAAAATTATGGGGAAAATGGCTGAGACCTACAAGGATTGGCATGAAAAGTTACCGCTTTCTCTCTTCGCCTATCGAACATCGGTTAGAACCTCTACCGGGGCAACTCCTTTCTCATTGGTTTATGGGATGGAAGCAGTCTTACCTATTGAAGTTGAAATCCCTTCACTCCGGGTTTTGTCAGAGCTGAAATTGGACGAAGCAGAATGGGTTCAATCTTGATATGATCAACTAAATCTAATTGAGGAAAAGAGGCTAAAAGCCATTCGCCATGGTCAGTTGTACTAGAGGCGGATGATGCGGGCTTATAATAAGAAGGTCCCTATGCAAAAAGACTTCAGGAGAAAGTGGATGCCTAATTGGGAAGGACCTTATGTTGTAAAGAAGGCCTTTTCTGGAGGAGCTTTAATACTAGCCGAGATGGACGGCAAAAGTCTGCCAAATCCAATTAATGCAGACTCAGTCAAAAAGTACTTCGCATGAAAATGGGCCAAGGTGAAAACCCGCAAAGGGCGTCTTGAGTTCAAAAAAAAAAGGGAGAGGCCAAGGCAAAAACCCGTAAAGGGCGCTTTGAGATCAAAGGGGCTTTGAGTCGAAAATCCGTAAAGGGCGCTTTGAGATCAAAGGGGCTTTGAGTCAAAAACCCGAAAAGGGCGGCTCAGATTATGACCAACTCGTGATGGGGCATACAGTAGTTTCGCTACGCTTGAATTAACAATGAGGAGGTATGTTACATCTTGGGGCATTGACAGAGTACCACGGTTCTCCTAGACACATGTTGAGCCCAGAATGGTCTTCAAGAAGTACGTACAGAGAAGCTTAGGCTGAGATATCTGAGGCATCAATTCCACTTTTACTTACTTTGTACCTTAGTAGAATTTACTACCTTTATTTAGTTTATCCTTCACGGGTTTTGTCCCGAATAAATTTCAGTTTCATTCATCTCTATAATCTTTTTCCAAGCATTTCATATTGAAGTAATGATTACTGAACTAATAATGCTTTCACAAAGGAAGTTTTATGTATTATTCTGAAAGTCTCTAAATAATATAAGAATCTAAAACAGGACAGTTATTTAGAACTAACCAGGCTTAATGGGTTCAGAGCACCGGAGATAAGGGTCTAAGCAGTGACGACATCTTCAAATTCTCTATTAGAAGTATCAGTTGAGCACACATCAAGGAGAACCTTAATAAACAACAAGCAATGATAGCCCAAAAGTTAAAAATGGATTATTCTCATGACATTTTGCATCTATTTATAACATTCATATAGTTAGGAGCATTTTTTAAGACATCCTAATCATTTGACATAAGCATAGACCCCATGAAATCAATTCTACAGGTAAGTTCCCCAGAGGACAATATAGCAAATTGATGGGAGTTACAGAAGGATAGCAGATCTTATCTCCACTAAGCAGGAGTGGAGCAGATCAAAGATAGTAGATCTTATCCCTACTGAGTAGGAGTAGAGCAGATCGAAGATTATAGCCTTATCTTCACTGAGCAGGAGTAAAGCAGGCTAAAGAATGTAGATCTTATCTCCACTGAGCAGAAGTGGGACAGATCGAAGATAATGAGCCTTATCTCTACTGAGCAGGAGTGGAGCAGGCCAAACATACAGATCTTATCTCTACTGAGCAGGAGTAGAGCAGATCGAAGATAGTAGATCTATCTCCACTGAGTAGGAGTGGAGCGGATCGAGGACAACAGATCTTATCTCCACTGAGCAGGAGTGGAGCAGATCGAAGATTATAGCCTTATCTTCACTGAGCAGGAGTGAAGCAGGCTAAAGATAGTGGATCTTATCTCTACCGAAAGGGAGTAGGGGCGGTCGAAAAGATCAAGCCTTATCTCTCTACCGGCGGGAGTGGAGCAGAGCTAAAGATAGTAGATCCTATCTCCACCGAAAGCGAGGAGGGAGTGGATTGAAGACAACGAGATCTTATCTCTCTTGAAAGAGGAGTAGAGCGGTCGAAAGACTGAAGCCTTATCTCTACTGAGCAGGAGTGGAGCAGGCCAAAGATACAGATCTTATCTCTCCTGGGCAGGGGTAGAGCAGATCAAAATCAGCAGATCTTATTGCCACTGAGCAGGAGTGGAGCAGATTGAAGTGCATAGCCTTATCTCCACCGGCGAGTGAGGAGCGGTGAAGAGACAACAGATCTTATCTCTACGAAAGGGAGTAGAAGCGGTCGAAAATAGCAGATCCTATCTCCACTGAGCAGGAGCGGAGCGGATCAAAGAAGACGAATTTTGTCTTCATGTATCGGCAATAGGAGCAGATTCAAACCTGTAGCCTAATCCCCTAAGCAATTGGGGAGCAGGCTAGAAATAGCATATCTTATCTTCACTGAGCAGGAGTGGAGCAGATCGAAGACAGGAGATCTTATCTCTCACGAAAGGTGAGTAGAGCGCGATCGGAAGATCAAAGCCTTATCTCCACTGAGCAAGAGTGGGGCAGGCTAAAGATAACAGATTGAAACAAAATTCCTATACCCCTAGAGACGCAGTGGAGGGAATGAAGCCACAAGAAACCAAGATCCAGCTGGACCGGGCAAAATTCGCCCTTTTAAAGTCTTTGCTCTATCCTCGTTATACGACAATGAGCAAAGAGGGGCAGCTGTAATGGGCAAAATTTGCCCGGACCCTTCATGAAAATAAGCCCATAGTCCATTACACCAAAATTACAGCCCACTAGCTAATTTTACAAAAATTAAAACTAATCCATACCCAAACACAACAGGCCCACTAAAGCCCAGAAGAAAAACAATCAGGAAACCCTAATAGCTTTTGAGCGCCGCAGCCTCTAAGTTGCCCACGCTCATGCTCGACCTCCGAAACCTCTGCGCCCGCAACATGTGCCTCCACGTCTCTATGTTGTGCCTACAGAAGAGGGAAATACAACAACAGTAACGGGATATTTGGGATTTGATTTTTTGGGGGATTTCTTAGGCTATAAAAGCCGAATATTTCAGTGTAAAAAGGTGTTGTTTTTTTTTACATGATTGATACAAAGAACACAAGCACGTTTCGCAGAAATACACAGACTAATCTGAAACAAAATCCGAAGGTTTACTTTTTTTCCCTCTTTATTTTTTCCGATTTCATTTTTTCGTGTCCTGACGTTTGCTATTTTCGTTACATTCCATTTTTCCAACCTATAATATATATAGATCAGATTTTATAAAAATAAAGTAAAAAACTTACCTCGATTCCTACGGCCGCCGCGATAAGCGCGTTCACGGCGTATGGGCTGCAATGATGGCTTGCCCTAGTAGAGATGAGGAGGGAGATCCTATTTTAGTCTCTATGGCTTTTGGAAAAATTGATTTGCAAAGTAAAAGGGGGGGTTTTGGTTTTGGTTCTTGAACAAAAGGGAATGAAGAAAATTAAGAGTTTTTTTTTGCTTTTGTTTTAAAGTAATAAAATGTTGTTGTATAAAAGGGAGGGGGGCGCCTCTAGATATGCGCAAATTTACCCTAAATGGGTAAATTTCATGATTAATCCTTCTTTTTAAGCTATTTGTTTTAATTAAACCATTTTTCCAGTTTTATTTGTTTTAATTTGTCCCCCAGGTCTAGCGCGTGTGGCAATCAAGCCCAGTTCTTCTATTTTCATTTAAATTTGGCCCCCAGAAGCCTTTGTTTGCTGCAATTTTGTCCCTTTTTCCAGTTATATTACGATTTTTACATGAAATTAATTGTTTTTTAAATATTTTTTTGTTTGTTACTTATTATTATTATATTATTATATATTATTTCATATATATATAATATTGCTTACTACTGTTATTTTGTTATTATTACTATCAATTTCGTTGTTGTATTATTATTTTTATATTAAACATTGTTTTCTATTTATATTATTGTTATAATTGTCTTTATTATTATCTCTATTATCACTGTTTTCATATGCATATTATTATTATATTTCTACTGTTGTTACATATATATCTTTGTTTACTTGATTTTTTTTTTATATATTCTACGACTATATCCATTGTTTTGCTTTGTCAAATATTTTTATGCTCTCTTATTACCACTATTTTATTAATACTATTATTTTATTATTTTAATTTGATTATTATTTTATTATTATTCTATCATTATTATTTTAGTATTATTATGGATGCTGTTTTTATTCAATTTTCATATAATTATTGTCTCTATTATTATATTTACCATCCTTTATTATTATTGATTAATTATTTACATTATTTTTACCTTCATTGCTGCCATTTTTTATACTATTACTATCATTATATCTTATTTTTTTTTGCTAATTGTTTTACTTTTATTATTACCTATTATTTTATTATTCAACATTTTTCTTTCATCTCCATTGTTTTCGACCGTTTCTGGATGTTAATTCCCATGCGTTACTCTGTGTTGTATATCGTTTTTTTTTTTTAGTATTTTGCTTACGCGTATCACCATTGCAATTTCTCCTCTAAATTCTTGATCCATAACTTTCTTCAAATATTTTATACTGGGAGGCTTTGAGAAATTGTGCCCTAACATGCTGGGCTTCAATTTTCCGCTCGTCCAAAGGACCGAATATCCTTTTAAAATTTTGATTCTGTTTTCTTAAAAACAAAGGCAATGTTTTATGTTTCAGAAATTCAGGGAATCGCGCCCTAACGTGCTGGGTTGTGGTTTCTGTTTGGCCAAGTCATTAAATATCTTTTAAAATGGTGTCCATTTTTTTAAACAAGGCAATATTTCATATTTGAAAATTTGAAGGATCGTGCCCTAACGTGCTGGGTTTTGGTTCTTTCATTTGGCCAAGCGATGAAATACCCTTTTTAAAATGACAATGCATGAATCTTGGAAATCATGAAACGATCTTGGTTTCAAAGGTCTGAAATATCGTATCCTAACGTGCTGGACGTGATATTTCACCCTTCTAAAACAAGAGAATTTCGATATCCAAACTCGAATTACCCGAACATTTTCCAAATGATCCATGTTTTAAAATCTTTTCTAATTTTTGATATTAAGGACATTAATCAATTAATACGGTACCAATTTTGGGCGTTTCGAGGGTGCTCATCCTTCCTCGTGCGTAACCGACTCCCGAACCCGTTTTCTTAAAGTTCATAGACCAAAATGTTTTCAAAAGTGGCCCAATCACACTTCAAAAAAAAAATGATTGGTGGCGACTCCGTTTTTCCTTTTAAAGTTGGCCCGTTTTTCAAACAAAAAAATGGTTTCGACAGTGGATAACCACAATAGTAAACAGGTATTGAGGTTGGTGTGTCCATTTCTTCTTCTTCTTTATTGTTATGTGTTTTTCTTCTCTTCTCTGATGGTAACAAAAAAAAAAAAAAAAAAGAAGAAAAAAACTCAATTGTTAGCTTCTTTTTAAATTGGAGAAATTTGGGTTTTAAGGCAAAATTTTGGATTCTATTTTCATAAAAAAAATGTAACTTTTCTCATCCCAGTTTGACATCCATATTGGTATTTAAAACCCATTTTAACTATCAGGTCGGACTATCGTTTGGGAGGTAATAGATTTTAATGGCAGAATGACCATTTTGTAACAAAATGATAACAAAAGTGATTAAAATGTAACATTTCAAACATAAGTGACTAAAATGTAATCTGAGATAAAAAAAATGACTATTTTGATGGTTTACCTTGTCTTTTATTGTTCATTATATCGCTAAATAAACATTTATAAAGTTTTTAGTTTTTAAAAGGCATAATGACTTATTTTGTTCTCCAACTTTATAAAAATAGTCATATTAACTGTCCATTTATTTTTCACATCTTTTATCTCTTGAACTTGTATTGTTGGTCAAATCACTCAAAAATGGAAGGAAAAATTCACTGACATGGCATCCACGTGTATGCCACATTAGCAATTAATTAATTTTAAAAAATAATTTTAATAACTTTTAAAATTTTAAAATATAATTAATTGCTTACATGTCAATTCATGTGTATGCAATGTCAAGCCAACAAAATTATCAAGCATTAATTTTTCTATCGATTTCAAAGTGATTTGACAAATAATGTAAATTTAAAGGCTAAAAGAGGCGAAAAATTAAATAGAGAGCTAAATTATTATTTTTTAAATAAAAGGCAAATAAGTTATTAGGTTGTTTTTAAACAATAAAATTTTAAAATAATACCATATATTGAAATAAATTAATTATTTTAAAATGAAAAATAATTAGACTCAACATCCGTACTAAAAAGATGGCATCGAATCAATAACATCGCAACCTAAGAAAAGGAAATTTTATATGCAGCCTTTATCCTAATTGATTTAATGTCACACCTCGTAAGTTAGCTATCATAAAACTACCTCAACTACAGAAAAATTAAATGTTTCACTTAAAATTAAGGAAAAAATGCTACAATTTGACTAGCAGTGATTAGAGTAGTTTATGTGACTGGTCAAACCTAAGAATGATATTAACATATTTTATGTTTGTTCAAGTCTAGCTCAGCTTAAAATATGGGCTTAGATTTTTACCCAAATCTGTTCATGTTCGTAAAAAACTAACTCAAATCTATTTTAGGCCCGTTCATATAAATTTTTTTTAAAAAAAATATTATATTATATTTTAATATTTAATATATTTTTATATTTTATATATAGTTATTTTAACATTATTTAATGTTTATATTAGAGAAGTATTATATATTTAGTATAAGCTTATTTTTTTAGTGTGTTCTAAATTATATAATATATAAAAGTAACATAATATAAAATATTATAAACTTAAAAATAAACCGAGCTCGAGCCCTAATTATTCAAGTCTGAGTCCGACCCATATTTTAAGCAAGCCTAATTTTTTTGCTCAAACCCAATTTCAAGCCTAATATTTTTATTCAAACCCTCTCAAATTTCGAACGAGCCTTTGGACTTGAGCGGATAATTCAGCCCATAAATAGGTCTAATCGTGATAAACAAAAAGCATGATAATATTAAAACAAATAAAGTTTATTCTAAATATATAAAGAAGCAAAATTTATAAGGAATATGTTAACCTTCGTTGGAATGAAACTGGTAAACAACACTCCAAAACAAATCAATAAAATTAATAAGAATCTTGTTTTTAAAATTAACAAAAATTAAAAAATAAATTATTATAAGTTAGTTTTATTATTAAAATATACATTTCAATCGAATTAAATCAGTTTGAAATTTAAATTAAAAAGAAAAAGGAAACATGGATCAAAATCCGGCTTGAAACATAAGGAATGGTGGTCCACAAAATGATTTGGTCTGGTGTGGTGAATTGACTGAATCACTCTCAATATGGTTACACTTCTTTCAACTTTGAATGCTCACGTGGAGGGGTCGTGAAAAGCGAAAATGATGCTTTCTGTAATTTCCCTTTTTGTTAATTAGAACCATTTTTAGAGAACCTACACCTTTCACGGGTCAAATTCTGCTATCAGATTTTATACTTTGTGTAATGTGAATTTAATATATGTACTTTTAGACTAATTTACGAGTAAAGATTCATTTTTAAAAAAATTTATGGAAATAGGCCATTTTGAATAATATTTATTGGAGTGGCTTGATTTTATTAAAACTCATTAAGTTGAAGTTGTTTTTAGGAGAAAATTAGAAAAGTACATCCAACTTAGCTTTTTTTCCCCTTTGACATGTAAAAAGAGCCCAAGTCAGTGCGCTTTAGTAAAGTGCTTCCACGTAAGCGCACTTTTGCCCTTGTTCCAACGATTATTTGAAATAGTCGTTGGCTCCCTAACAGTAAAAAAAGAAAAAAAGTATAAACCCCCACACATTTATCACAATTCTCTCCTAAATCTCTTAAAATTCTCAATTAACTCTAAAAAATCTCTTAAATAGTCTCTTAAAATTTTTTCCTAAATTATCTAAATTATACTTTTTATTAGTATTTTCAAGAAATAATTTTTTTATTAAAAATTTGTTCGTGTTCAGTTATATATTTAGCAATGGTTGGGTCTTTAATCTGTCTTGATAACAAGTACATCTCCATCAACCAATTGCAAATGGTAAGAATAAATTTTAATAAATTTTAATATTTTTAATTTTTTTATTTCATAATTATGATTGAAAATTTTTTTTATTATAATTTTTATGTAATTAGTTGGAAGATCAAATTTTGCAATGTCATATACCCAATCCTTGTAACATCCTAGATTAGGGGTTATGCGTTCGTGCATAATTCATGAGTTAGTAGGTTTTGGCGGTGTTTGGAAGTGTATTAAGGGTTTTTAGAATTCTAGGATGGAAGAGAAAAACTTTGGAAAATATTAGAATTTTAAGTGAAAAGGGGAAACTAGGCAAGGAGGCCTTAAAAGAATTTTGTGGAGTTTAGGATACAAAAAATCAATTGGTAGAGTGGCTTGGGGCGCTAAGGTGCAAGGGGGCTTCAGGAGGAAAGAGGGTCGAGTCTTGAAGGCAGCATGGGAGTGTTTTATTTTTGGCTTTTGGCGTTAAGGGGGGAGCTAGGTGAAGGAGGTTTTAAAAGAAATTGTGGGGGGGTTTATGACGCAAAGGAGCTAGCAGCAAAATGGCTGGTAGCGTGTGGTAACACCAGCAGGTCTCATGTTCGATTCACATGGACAGCAAGGAGTGGGGTTTTATTTTTTTTGGCATGTGACGTCAAGAGAAAAGGGGAGAGTTGGACGGCATGTGGACTCCAACAAGATGAGATAAGGCTTGTTTTAATTTTTTTATTGTGGCTAGGATAGTGGTGATTATATTTTATTTTTTTTCTTTTATTATTTTAATGGGTAAGATAAGAGAAGATAAGGGAAAGGTGAGGGGTTTATTTTATTTATTTTGAGTGTGTGAGATAAATATAGAAGAGATAATGGCGGCTTACTTTTATTAATTTTAAATAAAGTGATAATGGGAGGAAAGTGTGGGATGATAAGTAAAGATAAGTGGCCAGCTAAGGGGCTCCTTGGGTTGATAATTTTCGGTCAATTAGGGGGGATTAAGTGCTGAATTCTCTTTGGGGAGTGATCATCTTTTGTTTTGTTTTTTTTTATTTTTATTTTCTTGGTGCCGAAATTGAATTCCTCTATCTCATTCTCTCTTTGTGCCGAACAACCATAGGAACTCAACTTGTTTTTCTTTTTAACAAATGCCGAAACCCCCCTACCATTAGTTAGTATTGCCGATTCTCATAAGCCTCTCCCATTCATCTATTCTTCTATTTCTTCTCTTCTTTGTTTGGCACCTTAAAGAAACACCATAGCCGAATACATCTTTTCCTATTGTGGCCGACTTTTCCATCATTATTTTATAAGGCTTAGCCGAATCTTCAAGTGGTATTATTCTCCTTATTCTGACGCTAGTTGGAGAAACCGAAAGTGTCGTGGGTGGTAAGTATTTAAGTATTCAGTTTGTTTCTTTATATTTGTGTGACGTAATCAAGTGAGTGAGGCCTTGGTTTTAGTCATGGTCGAATGTTCATAGTGTCCTTATAGGTGTTTCTTTTGTATGTGCCAACATTAGGGAGCATTAAAGGAGTTTCGGGATTTGGAGCACTCAAGGTAAGCCATTGTAGTATTCAGCCAAGAGTTATTTTTATGGATTAAGTGCTTAAAGCCGATTTTAACATGTGACATATAGGGATCTCGACATCACTTGAAGCAAGGACCGATTTTGGGATTTAGTTTAGTAAGGTAAAGAGGCTTGTGTTATTCGGCCATAGGCCATATTTGGGTTTAAATGTGACCGATTTGTATTATGGTTAATTAGGGAGCAAGTCGACAGAAGTAGAGCAAGTATTCGGGATTTGAATAAGTAAGGAGGATATCGACAGACATAAGGAAGTTCCGGGATCGTGTTAATTCAAGTAGCTAGGGATTTCGCTAAATAGTAAGGTGTGTGATTAACCCACTGTTTTTCGGGTTTATGTTATATTGTATGTGTTGTGTAAATGCTAATATGTGCAGTGACAATTATGAATGGATACCCTTAAGGGGTATATCAAAAATCAAGTTAGTGTTAGTTATTAAGAATGTGAATATGCCAATGAGAACGTGATTGTATGCCGAATAGCATGTGCATGCATTATTTTACTATGTTATGATATTATCATATGTTGCATGTGCATGGGATGGGATCTGAATGTGAAGGAAAGACAGGGTGTACATTTATGTACGTGGTCTAATGTTAGTCTTGTGCTACATTGGCGCTTGATGGTAGCTATGTACTTCATCAAGGGAGGTGTTGGCTAGGTGCCACATCTCGGCGATTGATAGCTGTGTGCATCATCGTGGACTGATTGATAAGTGGGATCACTTAGGTGATCGGTGGCTTAGCCACGGCCTTGAACAGTAGGTCTGCCAAGGTAAGATATGTGGATCACTATGTGATCGGTGGATTAGCCACGGCCTTGGGCAGCAGGTCTGCCAAGGTAGGTGTGATGGATGGACATTAGGTTGGGATAGGCTTCATAATTGCATAATTTGTATGTGAATATATATGGTAATGGGCCAAGCCCAGTATGCGGAAACATGTGTTTAATTACACTGTTATAAGAATGTGATATGGTTATGGGCCAAGCCCAATAAGTGAAAGCATGTGATTAAGTTGCATTAATATCTGTTATATGGGGTATTATATGGTTTGACATGTGGGCGGAATTCAGTGGTCTATTTGCACACTGAGTCTGTATGACTCACCCAATTTTTATAAAACCTTCCAGGTGATGCATGATGCTCGGACCGGGTTTGGAGTGGATACGAGGTGGCCCATGCAGAAGAAGTTGTTTTCATTATATAATAGAATTTATTAATTTCAGTATTTTATGGTATTTTTGAATAGTTATTTATTGTAATAAGGGCCTTAAAGTATTTGAATTTGTTATGTTTAAGTTGGATTTACAAGTGGGATATTATTGTGTAAGTTTTAATTTTAAAAGCTATTTAAATCTCAAAAGTCATATTAAAGTTTTGAATCCGGTATTTTCTTATAACAACTCGATTTTTACTTAGAATGTTTTTAAATTACGAAAATGTTTTATTAAAGGCAACAAATTTTTAACGGTATTTACTTTTAAGTAAGATTATTTCCAAACGTTTTTCGCAGTGGCATTTCAAATTCAGTCGTAGTGAATGGGCCGGGTTTGGGGCGTTACAGTTTGGTATCAGAGCTCGGTTCAAAACTCAGCTTTGAGGGTTTTGGGTCCAAAAATGTTTTCAAAGATGGGCTTTTCAAAATATGGGCTTTATTTCAGGTTATTCTGGCATGGCACCTGTATCTTCGGCCCGAAGTCCACCAGGTAAGTACTTCTGACTTCTGAAATGATTTGAGCATGTGAACTGTATGGGCTTTTATGGGAACGTAGATTAGTGAACTAGGATCTGTTGAACCCTAGGACTAGTCTACTCAAACACAAGTACATAAGATTTAAGGACCATTAAACAAACCTGTGATTAAGTTGCCGAGTTACGGTGTGGCAACTGTTGTGCGCATGTCTAGGAGTGGATTCAGTAAGAGCTTGGTATTTAAGCAGTCCTAGTGACTCACCTCCTCTTTACTCAAATCCTACCTGGTGCGTAGCTTCGGTTCACCTTAACCAAGAGGACTTAGTCATAGGCTAAACTCAATAACTAAAACCTGAAAGGGATTAGTTGTATTTTCATAAAAACTTCGGTTTTAAATCACCAAATTACCCTTTTAAATGGTAGCAGAACTTAGCTTGAAAATTTTTCCAAAATATTTTCGATTTACAAAATTACGAAAATACTCTTGTGTTGTAAATTACTAAAATGCCCCTGGTTTAAAAAAAATTATCATACTACCATCGACTTTTATTAAAATATTCTTACTTTACAAAAATATCAGAAAATTCTATTTTGCAAAATGTTATGATACCCTGTTTGGAAAATTTACGAAACTACCCCTGACCGACAAAATTACCAAAATAACCCTGATTTTCCAAAATTTCTACCATGGTTCTGATTTGGGAAAATTTTCGAAATACCCCCAAGTTTTGGAAAATTTCAAGGTGCCTTGATTTATTAAATTTTTTTTTTTTGAATTGACCCTGATTTATTACCAAAATACCCCTATAGGACAAATGACGAAATTACCTTTGGGTGGGGAATTGGACAGAAATGCCCATAAAAGTGAAGTGAGTGCTGTGGATCAATAAATGTGTCTTTATGGATGAATGAGAATGTGATTCTCTGAATTAGAATAGTGAACTTGAACTGAAACTTTGTTTGATCGAAAGAACTACTTCTGAAAATTTTATGTCATAAAACTGTTCGGGGATAATAAGTGGAACAAAAGTACTAATACATAAAACTTTTTAGTCAGATTAAATCGCGACGTTAGAAATGAGCTCTAGGGGACGTAGTCGTCGTGGACGCGGTAGAGGTAGAATGGCCGTATCGGAACCCGTTAGATCGGGTCAAGGGTCCGAGAATGAGGTACCACCACCCCCAGCTTTTGGTGTTGAGCAGCAAGATCAGACGAGAGATGATGCTGTGTCACAGATAGTGTTGCGAGTTCTTGAGATGGTGGCTGGAGCAGGTGGAAATATGAGAGCTAGGAAGTCCGTACCCGAACGACTTCGAGCCAATGGAGCTGAGGTGTTCCGTGGCGTATCGGGTGTGGCACCCAGTACTGCTGAGTATTGGTTGGAGGCGACCAAGCGAATTATGGATGAGCTGGATCTGACCGCTGAGGAGAAAGTGAAAGAAATGGTGGCGCTGCTTCGTGACGAGGCATATCAATGGTGGCTCACTGTACAGGATAGTGCTACGGCTGAGGAACTCACTTGGGATTATGTTAAGGCGGCATATCAAAAGAAGTATGTTGGTACTCATTTCATTGATGCGCAGAGAAAGGCATTTCTAGGGCTGGTTCAGGGGAACAAGTCCGTAGCGGAGTACGAGGCCGAGTTCTTAAGGTTAAGCCGATATGCTCGAGGAATGGTGGCTACGGAGCATGAACGATATGTCCAGTTTGAGAACGGACTAAAGGACGATCTGAGGCTGTTGATAGCTCCACATCAGGAGCGAGAGTTTGCTGTGTTAGTGGAGAAGGCTAAGGTAGCCGAAGGGATTAAGGACTCTGTGAGACAGAACAGAGATAGGGATAGGAACTGGGATAAGAGGAATTTTGGATCGTCAGAATCATCTGAGAGTCTTCAGAAAAGACCGAGAGTTGAGAATTCTGCTCGTGTGTCTAAGCCAGCTACTGGAAATCCAAACCATCCGTGTGCTCAGTATGGAAGGTATCATGTTGGCGAGTGTTGGAACCGGAATCGAGAGTGTTTTAGATGTGGGTCTAAGTCTCATTTGGTTAAAGACTGTCCTCGGGATCCGAATAGAGCTCAGACAACAGGACAAAGACACGTGCAGCCAGGCCGAGGTGGTCAGCAGGCGACAAGGGGTCGTGGTTCGAATCATGAAGGGAATGGTTCCGGCCAAGGTCGTGGAACACCAAATAGAGGTGCTGAAGGTTCTGATGCGAGGCAACCAAGATTGGTTTATGCAGTTGGCCGTCACGAAAAGGAAGATGTGCCAGATGTGACAACGGGTACATTCCTTGTTCTGGAATACCCTTTATTACTTTGCTTGTTATTAGCTCATTCTTGTACTGTTAGTGAAGTGCTTGAAGCCTTGCATATGAATTTAGAGATTGTGCCTAGAAAGTATGATAGTGTTATCAAGATCAGAGTGCGCAGCATAAGCGTAGTGCGGTGAGTAGGATTGTACGACTGTTAGTAAGTAATTTCGAGGACAAAATTATTTTTAAGGAGGGTAAAACTGTAACATCCTAGATTAGGGGTTATGCGTTCGTACATAATTCATGAGTTAGTAGGTTTTGGCGGTGTTTGGAAGTGTATTAAGGGTTTTTAGAATTCTAGGATGGAAGAGAAAAACTTTGGAAAATATTATAATTTTAAGCGAAAAGGGGAAACTAGGCAAGGAGGCCTTAAAAGAATTTTGTGGAGTTTAGGACACAAGAAATCAATTGGCAGAGTGGCTTGGGGCGCTAAGGTGCAAGGGGGCTTCAGGAGGGAAGAGGGTCGAGTCTTGAAGGCAGCATGGGAGTGTTTTATTTTTGGCTTTTGGTGTTAAGGGGGGAGCTAGGTGAAGGAGGTTTTAAAAGAAATTGTGGGGGGGTTTATGACGCAAAGGAGCTAGCAGCAAAATGACTGGTAGCGTGTGATAACACCAGCAGGTCTCATGTTCGATTCACATGGGCAGCAAGGAGTAGGGTTTTATATTTTTTGGCATGTGACGTCAAGAGAGAAGGGGAGAGTTGGACAGCATGTGGACTCCAACAAGATGAGATAAGGCTTGTTTTAATTTTTTTATTATGGCTAGGATAGTGGTGATTATATTTTATTTTTTTCTTTTATTATTTTAATGGGTAAGATAAGAGAAGATAAGGGATAAGGTGAGGGATTTATTTTATTTATTTTGAGTGTGTGAGATAAATATAGAAGAGATAATGGTGGCTTACTTTTATTAATTTTAAATGAAGTGATAATGGGAGGAAAATGTGGGATGATAAGTAAAGATAAGTGGCCAGCTAAGGGGCTCATTGGGTTGATAATTTTCGGTCAATTAGGGGAGATTAAGTGCTGAATTCTCTTTGGGGAGTGATCATCTTTTGTTTTGTTTTTTTTTATTTTTATTTTCTTGGTGCCGAAATTGAATTCCTCCATCTCATTCTCTCTTTGTGCCGAACAACCATAGGAACTCAACTTGTTTTTCTTTTTAACAAATGCCGAAACCCTCCTACCATTAGCTAACATTGCCGATTCTCATAAGCCTCTCCCATTCATCTATTCTTCTATTTCTTCTCTTCTTTGTTTGGCACCTTAAAGAAACACCATAGCCGAATACATCTTTTCCTATTGTGGCCGACTTTTCCATCATTATTTTATAAGGCTTAGCCGAATCTTCAAGTGGTATTATTCTCCTTATTCTGACGCTAGTTGGAGAAACTGAAAGTGTCGTGGGTGGTAAGTATTTAAGTATTCGGTTTGTTTCTTTTTATTTGTGTGACGAAATCAAGTGAGTGAGGCCTTGGTTTTAGTCATGGCCGAATGTTCATAGTGTCCTTATAGGTGTTTCTTTTGTATGTGCCAACATTAGGGAGCATTAAAGGAGTTTCGGGATTTGGAGCACTCAAGGTAAGCCATTGTAGTATTCAGCCAAGAGTTATTTTTATGGATTAAGTGCTTAAAGCCGATTTTAACATGTGACATATAGGGATCTCGACATCACTTGAAGCAAGGACCGATTTCGGGATTTAGTTTAGTAAGGTAAGGAGGCTTGTGTTATTCGGCCATAAGCCATATTTGGGTTTAAATGTGACCGATTTGTATTATGGTTAATTAGGGGGCAAGTCGACAGAAGTAGAGCAAGTATTCGGGATTTGAGTAAGTAAGGAGGATATCGACACACATAAGAAAGTTCCGGGATTGTGTTAATTCAAGTAGCTAGGGATTTCGCTAAATAGTAAGGTGTGTGATTAACCCACTGTTTTCCGGGTTTATGTTATATTGTATGTGTTGTGTAAATGCTAATATGTGCAGTGACAATTATGAATGGATACCCTTAAGGGGTATATCGAAAATCAGGTTAGTGTTAATTATTAAGAATGTGAATATGCCAATGAGAACGTGATTGTATGCCAAATAGCATGTGCATGCATTATTTTACTATGTTATGATATTATCATATGTTGCATGTGCATGGGATGGGATCTGGATGTGAAGGAAAAACAGGGTGTACATTTATGTACGTGGTCTAATGTTAGTCTTGTGCTATATTGGCGCTTGATGGTAGCTATGTGCTTCATCAAGGGAGGTGTTGGCTAGGTGCCACATCTCGGCGGTTGATAGTTGTGTGCATCATCGTGGACTGATTGATATGTGGGATCACTTAGGTGATCTGTGGCTTAGCCACGGCCTTAAACAGCAGGTCTGCCAAGGTAAGATATGTGAATCACTATGTGATCGGTGGATTAGCCACGGCCTTGGGCAGCAGGTCTGCCAAGGTAGGTGTGATGGATGGACATTAGGTTGGGATGGGCTTCATAATTGCATAATTTGTATGTGAATATATGTGGTAATGGGCCAAGCCCAGTATGTGGAAACATGTGGTTAATTACACTGTTATAAGGATGTGATATGGTTATGGGCCAAGCCCAATAAGTGAAAGCATGTGATTAAGTTGCATTTATATCTGTTATATGGGGTATTATATGGTTTGACATGTGGGTGGAATTCAGTGGTCTATTAGCACACTGAGTCTGTATGACTCACCCAATTTTTATAAAACCTTCCAGGTGATGCATGATGCTCGGACCGGGTTTGGAGTGGATACGAGGTGGCCCATGCAGAAGAAGTTGTTTTCATTATATAATAGAATTTATTAATTTCAGTATTTTATGGTATTTTTGAATAGTTATTTGTTGTAATAAGGGCCTTAATGTATTTGAATTTTTATGTTTAAGTTGGATTTATAAGTGGGATATTATTATGTAAGTTTTAATTTTAAAAGCTATTTAAATCTCAAAAGTCATATTAAAGTTTTGAATCCGGTATTTTTTTATAACAACTCGATTTTTTCTTAGAATATTTTTAAATTACGAAAATGTTTTATTAAAGGCAACAAATTTTTAACGGTATTTACTTTTAAGTAAGATTATTTCCAAACGTTTTCCGCAGTGGCATTTCAAATTCGGTCGTAGTGAATGGGCTGGGTTTGGGGCGTTACAATCCTCTATCACTGTTGATAGAAACATACTTGAGGGAAGTCATTTTTTACACGTGGCCCTTGTAGGCCAATCGTGTAAGTTAGACTCGAAAGTCATAAGCGCGCTCGTGGAGAGGTGGAGACCCGAGATGCACACATTTCATCTTCCATGCGATAAGTGCACTATCACTTTAGAAGACGTGCATTTACAGTTGTGGTTACCCATGGACAGGTCGGTAGTCATGTAACACCCCCTAACCCTTATCCGTCACTGGAACATGGTTACGGAGCATTACCAGTCAATACAGTTTTAATACAAATAATACTGAAATAATTAACATTCAAATCAAAAATTATTCATGTTGTCCCTTTTTATGGGCTTTCGAAGCCCAAAATGTACGTTAGAAACAATTCGAGACTTAATCAGAAACTCTGAGAATTTTATGTGAAATTTCAAAATTTTTCCTATGTACAGGGCTTACACGTGTGTGTGGTTTAGGGACACACCCGTGTGACCCTAAAACATGCCCGTTTTTCAGGTCGTGTCCTATCCAGTGTAACTCTTTGACTTACTTCACACGGCTAAGCCACACACCCGTGTGCTAGGCCGTGTGGTCAATTTATTTTTCAAATTTTAGGTGCAGTTTCCACACGGCCGGGGACATGCTCGTGTGCTGGGCCGTATACCTCACACGGCTGAGACACACGGCTGTGTCTCTGCCCATGTGGCAATACCTGTGCATTCTGTTTCTAAAATTCTAAGTTGCAGGGGATACACAGCCTACTCACATGCCAATGTGTAAGCCATGTGTCTCACACGATCTGGTCACACCCCCATGTGCCAGGCCGTGTGAACTGAAAATAAGCCTTTTACAACAAGTTTACCAACCCTGCAAGCCTTAAATGACAAACAACTCAAAATTCAATCTTTCAACCAGTCCAAAACATAATTAAATATATCTAAAACTATTAGAACTATCAATATAATAATCTAACTAATGCATGTTCATAAATATCTAACATAAGTTATCTAATCAATTCATTTAAATACCTTTCAACCAATTCAAACTAAACCATGTAAATGACCATATTATAAGACATATATTTATATATATTTAGATCAATCTATCATTTTATACACCATTAATATTCTCATCACAAAATGACATCAAAAGACAACCTAGGTACATGCCATTTTCAAAAGAGAAAATACTTCACCACGTGCTTGAGTTCAGGATCGGCTATGGATGCTGATTAAACAGTCTGGCTTTAACCTAACTTGCACACGGAAACAAACCGTACGCTGAGTATATAACTCAGTGGTATTTCTATAATCTGAATACTTATTAAATAAAATTTTGTTAAGTTCAAATACATATTTACACATAACAAATCCATTCAATTATTAATTAATTTCACAATACACATCATTCATAACACTTTCAATTATCACATCTTCTATTTCAATTTCATAGATGCTATTCAATAGCATTTTCACCATAATGTATTCAATTCAATTTCAATATCATTCAGTATCAATCAATTTAACCAATTCATTTACTTATCCCTATTAACATAACTTGGACTTCGACGGATACACGGATCCAACCAACACACCAGTACGACACTCTATGCCTCATCAGCTAAGCCGAAGTAAAACAGTAACAGTACGGTACTCAGTGCCTCATCGGATTTATCCGAAGTAATAACAGTAAAACGACACTTATAGTGCCTCATCAACTAAAAGTCGAAGTATCTTTGAACACTTCTAATCTTATGGCATGCCAACTATATCTGACTTAGCTCGACCTTGTTAATAGGGTATTTCAATTCATTTCTCACTTCACAATCAATATACATCTCAATATCAATTCCACAATAATCACATAATTCCAATTCAATCTCAATTTTTCATACTAATCACATTTTTCGCATATACTCATAATTTCAATTCAATTCAATTCAATTCAATACCACAATACCAAACTCACCTCAATTTCACTTACCATACATAATAATAATAAATAAAATAAATAATTTTAGTTTTCGGATTATAGAAATACAAATCGTATTTTCGAAGCTAATTCTCGTTGACTTTCTCTTTTCCTTTCCTAGTCAAGGCTTCCGGTTCAACGTTAGCTACATAATTTAAACAATTAAAAATTATCAATACAATACAATTTTATATTAATTAATTCAATTTATACACAACTTTTTTCTAAATTCCAACTTAGTCCTTAAATCAATATTAATTTTATTCTTTCCAAAACTATTTCATATTTTCATTCAATTCTCACTTAAAACAAACTTCAATCCTCAATTTCATCCTAAATCTCTAATTTCAAAATTCTTTCAATTTAGTCTATACTACATAAAAACTTATGATTTAACTTATAATTCAATCTTTTTTCAATTCTAACTTACAAATTCTATCAATTCTAACCTAAATTCTTCAATTAATTCAACATAAACCACATCTAAAAATCAACTAACTTTCAAAATTTCCACTTATATCAAATAGTATCTTGTTCTAGGATTCCAAAAACATCAAAATTGCAAGAAAAGGGACTAAATTGACTTACCACTTGAGCTTCAAACCCTAAAATCCGTAATTTTCCTTTTTCTTTTCTTTCTCCTTTCTTTCTCCGCTGCTTCATTTGTTTCTCTGTTTCTTTTTCTATTTCATTTGCTTTATTTCTTTTATTTTAACTTAACTATATAATATAATAATAAAATAACATTTACTTATATAATAAGTAAATGTATAATAATTACTAATATATGAATTTTAATTTACCACATGTCATCATCTACACCAAACACTTGTCACTTTTTGGTTTATTTACTAATTTAATCCTTCAACTTTTCTTTAATCTATAATTAAACTTTTAAACTTTATTCAATTTAATCCTTATACCTAATTATCCTTACTTCTAGCTAATTCAACTAACCAAAACTTAATTAATCACACAACCAACTTCGTAAATATTTCTAATAAATATTTACGAATCTATTTTATAGAAGTAGTGACCTAAAATGTGTTTTTCCAATACCCATAAATTTTGGGTTGTTACAAGTCAACGAGTCTGTTTAATTTGCTGATTGAGGAATCGTATGTTATGATCTTTTGTGTGTGGTTCTGGAAATGATTTACAGCACTCGGACTGAAATGACCTGGTTACGAAATAATTTCGCAGAGCTGGCGGAGGATTTGACTGAAAAGGAAAAAGAACGATACGCTAGAGCGTACATCATTCAGATTATCAGGGTATACTGATGTCGGATAAGTCACGAAACCTCGTACATCTAAGGTGGCTGCTGAAGCTCGTCGATTTTAAAGCAGTTGGTTAACTCAGTTAGGGGTCTGTTGTGTTGGTGATATTGTACCAAGAGATGCGTCAAACGACGGAACCAGAAAAAATAAAAATTGGTGGCTGTCTTTTACTACTACAATCATGGGCTCGAAATCGCTTTCCATTTTTACGTTCTCGAGTTAACTACCACTATACATTCTTACTCGTAACAAGGTAAAATTTAGTAGATATTACCATTATTAAATTGATTTAAAATAAAATTATTATGATAATAAGTTATTTAAATAGGTGGAATCATGCCCCGAGTCACGTGGGATTATTTACCAAGCTTGAAGATATACGACTTCTATTAGACCAATGATTGGAAGCGGATGTATGTATTTATTTAATTTTGAACTATATACAAATAATGTAGTATGTATATATATAACTAATGTTTTTATCACATTCATATAGTTTGAATGGACACCATACGAGGACTCAGCAATTCGGGTAGTATTTCTTGAGGAATTCTTTGTGAATCCCAACGCTTGGCACGTTAAGGTTCAATTGGCAGTGTACGTTACTATCGAGATGCACGATGCGAATAGAGTGTTGCAGCAGTTCAGATTTCGACAATAGATTCCCGTGGCACCTTAGAAGTTTGATGACCTGCATCGTATCAAATTACGACTACCGGATATGAATTGGTCGATATTCCACTTGCAATATATCAACATGTGGAATAATCGATATGATTTTTTACCTATGTGGAATAATCGATATGATTTTTTACCTACTCGTGAAAATATTATCATTTTAAAGTTAGCATGCGATTTGGACTACATGTCATGGTTTAGGATCCATGGCAAGTCATATTTGTACGGGGAAAAGGAAAGGTGCCGACATCCTCATATGAGTAGGCCACGATGAGGCCCTTTAAATTCAATGGGTGACGAGGCGGGCCCATCATCAACGTCCACGCAAGAACTGACCTCGACGACCTCAGCACTGATGCCCACACCACCCCCAGTCAGTATGTATCGTCTTATTCTAGTCTATATCCTAACCCTATTATTTTCACACAAGCACAAAATTTGCATAACATTTTTTTGCTTCTAGTTCTATGTCAGGTTGGACTGTTGGTCATCCATCCTTGATGTGGTACATGCCGGGGTCATCTTATTTCCCGATGACGGTGATGTCTATGATGATGTATAGTCTATCTATGCATGAGACACTGACAGAGAGTCCACTCGTTATCCAATCGGCTTATGGGACTCAACACAGTTACACTCATTCATCATAGGTGACATAAACACCTCCGAGATCTTTGTTCTATCAATGTGGGTCATCTTCCCAACCACCTATTTATAAACCGGAAGATGCACGATAACAATCGCAAATGGAAAGATCTACCCCGACCAAAGGCATACCCTAACAACCACAAACCCGCCTGAAAGCTCAACTTAGAATGAATCCAGCACGTAACCATTGACCACCCCGATGTGGCACTGATTTTGATCGGCATATACACTAATGAATTGTATATTGTATCATTTAAGAAAATGAAAGTTCTGTTGAATCTTTTTTGTACATAGTCTAATTTTTGTACCATTAAACCTTAATCAAAATAGAATTTTACTTTGATTCTTTTCACATAGGATAGCAATAAGATTTGATTTGAAAAGAAATATCAAATGTTTTTTTTTTTTGAAAATTCTCATGAAAAAAATATCAAATTTACTTTGGATTAACAATGGATAATAATTCCCATGAAAACATATATTATAATGTTTACTTTCGATGCGGACATGACGGCATTATACGACTTGGGTTCCTACACCACCCACATAATCTCTGTTGGTTTAAGCTTTCCCGAATATCCATGTTGTCGCGTATTCTAGTCGAGAACGGTCGACCTTTTGGTTTGCGATGCAATTTTTTATTGGGTAATAACTTAAACGGAACAAGCAATACAGACAACCACTTATATTCATCTAGTACTCTTCATAAATTTAAAATTTAGACTTTATACTTTTATTTAAAATAATTTAGTTCCTTTACTTTTCAAATTTCAAAGTTTAGGTCCAACTGTTAACATTGTTAAAATTATTTTGTTATATCCAGATTCACTATAACATTATTATTTCTAGTTACATCACTACCGAGCAGAGGTGAAGCCAATTTTTTTCAGGGGGTGAAAAATTAAATTGTAATTTTTACAATAGTAAAAATGCAATATCATCATTTTAATAGTCTATATCTTTATAACTTTTAAAGATTTATATCAAAATTTTATAATTTTTATGGGGACTAAAGTGTAATTTTACATTTAGTAATTTAAAATTTTAAAATTTTTAAATGGCCTAAATGAATTTTTTTCATTTTAGAGGGGTTGGACCCCCTGCCAAGCGCTAACCCTCATAGATATGTCCCTGCTATTAAATGGTTTCAAAATATCACACCAAAAAATTTAATAAAAACAATTTAACAATATTAATAATTAGATCTAAATTTTAAAATATAAAAAATATACTAAATTTTTAAAAATAAACGTTGGGAGAATAAATTTCAAAGATTTATTAAATATTCAAGCCTAAAAATTCCCTTATTGCTTCAATAATACAGTAACACGGATGTCTATTGTTCACTCCCTCATGTATCATGTTGACCCAACTTAAAGAATTAGATTCAATGATATCTTTTCAATCCCTTTATTCAAAGCCAACTCAAAAATAACGATTTTATGAATAACTTTTTTCAAAACAAATTGATAATATGGATGAGTATGTTATAACTTTCAATGGTAAAAATATTAGGGAAGTGTTTGTATTTAAGGTGGATTGTATTTCAACCTTCATGGATAAATTAGTCTTTATATATTTTAAAATGTACAAATTAACCCATCAATTAAATTTTATCTGTTAAATGATAATGTGAAATGTTAATTTAAATGGTTAATTACTAATTTAGTATCTAAACTATAGCTAAAATATAATTTTGATTTTTTAAAATTTTCTTAACAATAATTCTAATTTTTAAAAAAACTTAAAAAGTAAATATAAATTATTAAAAGTATATTAAAATATTTTTTAAAATAAAATTATAAATAGGAAACTTCAAAAAATAAAAAATATAAAAAAATTTATGGTTTTCATCCAACGAAAACATTTTTGCTTCCATAAAAACTTTTGAGATGTTCTAATTTTAAAAAGGAAACCAAACAATAGTATGGCAGCGGAGGTCAACATGTCAAAATATATTTGTTCAAATATTCACACAAATGGCAGGCCATTGGTGCATTATGTCAAACGAAAACCATAAAAATTAAACTTAATCACCACGTTGAACTGATCCATCCAAAAAAAAAAAAAAAAAAAATCCTATACGAACATCTCCAACAAAATTAATATTCTAAAACCCCCATTTGATTCTTGAGAGGTTTTCTACTTCTCTCTTAAGATGTTTCCCTTGCCATTTGGTTGTTTCAGTTCCATATATATTTTTGATTTTTGAATTTTTTGAGTTTTATAAGAATAGAGAAGAAAGTTTTATAAAAAAACGATGATTTCTAGGTTTCGACATAAATTTTTTTAGATATTTTTTATTTATAATTTTTATTTTTTAAAATAATTTAACATAATTATTAATATTTTAATATAATTTTAATAATTTATATTTATTTTAAGTTTTTTTAAATTTTTTGAATTATTGTTAAGAAAAATTTTAAGAAATCAAAATGATATTTTAGTTATAGTTTAAGGACTAAATTAGTAATTAACCATTTAAATTAATGTTCATAGGGGTTAATTTGCACATTTCGAAATGTATAAAGGTTAATTTACTTATTTTTTTTTAAAGAGGGATCAAAATGTAAACTGCTTCTAAGTACAGGGGCTTTACTGACAATTTTTTCTAACCTTTTTATAGTTAAATGACAAAAAATTAAACATAATTTATTGAGCAAAGGTATAGTTTACGAATAATATTTGATACTTAGTGGAATTTTTAGACTTAAAAAATAAGACATATAATTTTTTTAAATTACTTACAAAATAAAAAAACACTGCAATGTACCATATATATTGACTCATAAAATATTTTTAAAATACGACAAAATAATCTACACAATATTAGAATTATTGGAATTTCAAATTTAGATACTTGATGGAGAGGAAGGCGGTACAAGATTCAAAAATCAGTAGAGTAGCAGCTACTCTTACCTTTTCTTTTTATTATTATTTTGAAAAAATTCAAATGTATAAATACATTTATGAAAATCCATGAAAATTTAAACGAAAAGGGAAAGGGTGAGATCGAATTTCAAAGCAAAAGGCACAAAAAGAAAGTTCCAGATCAAGAGATTTTCAAGTGTTTGGACAGGTTTCGTCATTTTCTACCTTTCTCTATCTCTCAGATCCTGTTTTCATACTTCCTCTTCACTCTTTCACAGCTCTACAAACAGTACCCTACTGCCCTCCTTTTGCTGTTGTTGCAGAGGAGGAGTAAGAATAGAGGAACCCAAAGGCTTTTGTTTGATTAAATTGAAAGCATTTCCATTTTTTTTCTTTGCGTGTAGTTTTGAGAGTGGGAGGGAAAAAAAATGGAGAGGAGCACTCCAGTTAGGAAGCCACATACCTCTACAGCAGATCTGCTCACTTGGTCTGAGACTCCTCAGCCGGACCCCGCCACCTCCGCCGCTCGCTCCGTCCGACCTCACCAGGTACTTCTTCATTGTGGTGGTGAATTTGTGTTGTTTTTTTTATTGATTTTTTTTATTAATGGCAGCCGTCAGATGGGATCAGAAAAGTGGTGTTTGGAGGTCAAGTAACTGATGAAGAATTTGAAAGCTTAAACAAACGGTGAGATCTGCTTTATTTGAAAATTTTTCAGCTCTTGGATTGTTTTTATAAATATAATCCGTCAAATACAGTTTTGAGAAATTTGAAATAGAAAGAGAGAAAAAATTGAATTCAAATCTGCGCTTAAATTAAAAATTTCATGTTTGATCCGTTCAATTATTCGTGACTTCTTTCCTTATTAGCTGCTATTTATCAACCATTAATTCGTGATCCATCGGATCTCCGTCCTGATCTAACCGTATCAACCGTTGGAGATCTAACTGTTCCAACTGTAACTATTTCTATCGTATTGAATCAATCATGTCTTCCTGGATTGGATAAAATTTCTTACTGCTCGTAATTGCATAATGCTTTGCGAGGATCCGTGATTTAAGATTCTTTTGTATGTTGAAATTCCAAGTAGAACTCTGTTCAAATTCGAGTTTTGATTCTTTCGTTCTTCATCTGTCTCAATTGTTCATTGCTCCATTGTTATATGAGATATGACCAAAGGACCTCCAAATCCGACATTCACAGGGTAACATAGCTTCAGCGGATTTTATAAGAGAATTCAGGAAGGCACTAGAATGAGAAAATGAATATATGACTTGATGAATTTTGTATCTTCTTCGTGCTGCTCATCTAATTATCTCTGCAACTGTAATGTGGTGATGTTTCCAGGAAACCTCCTTCTGGATATAAAATGAAGGAGATGACTGGTAGTGGTATTTTTGCAGCCAATGTAGAAAATGATGAGTCCGAACCAGGCAGTGCCAATCCTGCTTCAAACAACAAGACGGGATTACGAATGTACCAGGTATCCGTTCAAATCTTTCGTTTCTTAATTCTATTATGATGATATACTGTAATCTATTAGAACATGCTATATTCGTGTCAACTAACATTTTAGTTAAATGTTTTGATGTTTGGCACTGTCAGCAAGCACTAGCTGGAATTAGTCACATTTCTTTTGCTGAGGAAGAGACTATTTCTCCTAAGAAGCCAACTACTCTTCCTGAGGTGGCAAAGCAGCGTGAGTTAAGTGGAACGCTAGAAAGCGAAGATTCAAAGTTGAAGAAGCAGCTCTCAGATGCAAAGTGCAAGGAGCTTAGCGGACATGACATCTTTGCACCCCCACCTGAAATTTTGCCGAGGCCAACAACCATACGTGCATTGGCATTGAAGGACAGTTTCGACTTGGGAGAATCTCATACACATAATGTAAGTACATCTTAAAACTCCTTAGTCCTTACTGAATTTTGACAATGCTAGAGCGAATTGTACTTAATGCAACTGATTGCACCTAAGCTAGTTATAGATCATATAGCAGAAAGTTTAATTAATAGGCGAATTACATTTCTGTCATTCAATTTTTGCTTATACGGGGACTGCATGGCCTTTTGCAATCGTTAAGTACTTAAGTGTTGCCATTTAGTTTGATTTGCATCAATAAACTCGGAATAGTCTAACTGATTTATGAACTTGGATGTCATTTTCTAGTCGAGCGACGAGGCCAGGGTTAAGACAGCAAAGAAAATTCCTAATCAGAAATTGGCTGAGCTTTCGGGTAATGACATATTTAAGGGTGACATTCCTCCAGGTTCTGCCGAGAAGCCACTTAGTATGGCGAAAATGCGGGAGATAAGCGGCAGCAACATCTTTGCTGATGGAAAGGTTGAGTCTCGAGACTACTTTGGTGGTGTTCGCAAGCCCCCAGGTGGTGAAAGCAGCATTGCTTTGGTTTAACTTAGGTCTAACCCTGTCAGTTTGCTTTTGTTTCCGGGTGTTTTTCGGTTATCTCTTCAATGGGGGTGTGATTATATTATTTGACCTTTTTTTTCAATGGGTTTTGGTAATTATGTTTTAGGTTATAACATGTCAAATTGAACTATGGACCGTTGCTAATTGCATTGTTTGTCTATAGTCTTTGTGTTTTTCAGTCCCGATTTAGTAAAGGTCTTGGGCTGTTGCAGATTTAATTTTATTGCTCTTTTTGGTACATTGATTATCATTATATTGTTGGTGTGAGTAATTGACCGCGCTAAGCTTTAAATACAATTAGGACAAAAGTAATAGAGACACTTTACGCTTGTGCTTGCAACTGTGTGGGTATGGCTTAAAAATGCTTGAAATTAGTGTTTTTTTTTTTTTTTTTTTTTTGACATTTTGAATTTAGTTGGTTGTTGTTTAATTGAGTATTTTAGTCCTTGAGTAACACGCATGTTTAATAGAGCTTTTAATTTTACTTGCATTTATTTTTAGGGTAAAATATCAAAATAGTCACTTTTGTTTGTCTTAAGTTACATTTTAGTCACTTATATTTAAAATATATATTATATATTATTGTGTTGTAGTATTTTAGTCATTGATGTGACACGTTAAATCATTATTTTAAATAAAAATATAGAAAAACTGTGTCAAAAGAAATGTAGAAGGGAGAAAAATAAGAGAAAGAAAATAGAGGGAGAAGCAGAATAGAATAAAAAAAGAAAGTTAAAAGAACGTAAAGGAAAAAAATTGAATGGCTCCAAATGAAAAAAATATAAAGACTGATTGTATAAATTAACTTAAAATTTTTGTTTTAAATGATGATTTAATATGCGAGGTTAGCTTATTATTATACAAACAAAATTGATTGTTTTGGTAAATTACCCTTATTTTTAACTAGTTTTTAAGTTCAACATGATAATTGAATGAGTGTAACTGAATAATTAGATCTTTGAGAGTGAACTTAAATCAGCTCAAACTAAATTTGATGAAATACAAATCATACTTAACGTAATAAATCGATAGTGATGATAAAGTGCTTTTTGAAATTTCAGTGAGTGAAATGTAAGTTCTCAACTTGTAGTTTACCCGAAAGGTTTAAGCACCAGGTTTTCGCTCCCTTGCTCCGCACCGGTAAAAAATTCGTTTAAATTCCAAAACCAGCGTTTCATTTAGATTTTAGAGAGATATAGAGAATGGAAGGAACCGAAGGGGAATTTCAAGACGGAGCTCGAAAATTACAGATCGCCATTCGATGCGCCAAAGCTGCATTTCTACTTTCTTCTCTCAAATCATCCGTCAATCGCGTCAACGATGAATCTGAGGTAATTCACAAATTCCCCCGCCCCCCCAATTTTTTGCTCGAATTTGTATTTAACACGGTTCAAAACTGATATCCGAAGTTAATTCTGATCTCATGACTCGACGTAGGAGAAGGAGAAGATAATAAGAGAAATCGAAAATCTGAGGGTGGCGTTTGTGAAGGAACGACTGAAGATCAACAAAATCAAACTGTGTGGACTGACGGAGCTGATTCTTCAAGTGGTCTTCGGTATTTTGATTTCCTGTTTCTTTACAAAGCAAGCGTTTGATACCTTTCACTACTGATAGTGTATCTTCGTTTTGTTAATTACTGAACAAACTAGCTTCTGCTTTATAAGTTCCAAAAATTTTCAGTCATTTTGACATACGTAAGTTGCGAAAAGCATCCATTTGATTTTTGAAAAAATTTCCGTTGTTTGTTTCCAGATCATCAATTTGCCAAACGATTTTACGTAGGTTTCCACTTGTTCGAAAATTTTCATTTTAAGCATAGATGTATTTCAAAATTCTTCCGATTCGCGTCAATGTATACTTTTTTCCCCTTTCAAAATCGCAAAGCTCCACTGATATTGAGTGAATCATCAATCACAGATTCAATTTTACTACGTAATCTCACCAATTTTCAATTTGATTCCATACAAAAGACTAGAATCAACACAATTCGTCTCCATACAAAGGCTAAAAAATAAAAAAACAAGTGTGTTAAAACCCTAATTAAAAACCCTCAATGCCCAAAACGTAGCCGTATCCAACACCAATCATATCCTCAAACCTCATCCTCAAGTAAAAGCATATTCGGAATCCCCTTATTAACAGGAAACTTCCGGCCGGTCTCGGGGCAAAGGAGCGCACCTTCCTCGAGATGAAGTTCCAAGAGGGCATGATGAAACTTCCCCAAAAACTCGACGTTCGACTCCAACACCGATGGCTCCGGCGGCTCCTCCGGCATCTCGTCGTAGCCCATGATTCTGGAAGCATCGGAGAAGGCTTTCCAGTCGATCTTCGGAAATATGTTCCTAAGGAAATCGTGATTGATCTCGACTTGCTTCTCCACCACTTTCTCCACTTGGATCTTCAGAGGGAAACCGTTGGTTACCCCTTTGATGTTCGATGACAACATGTTGTGAGTTAACAATCTCATCCCTTTTTCCTTTTCTTCAGTCTTTTCGCTTTGTTTTCGAATTCTTGGGTAGATTAGAGCCTTCTAAAGTCCTGGGTTTTCTCCTGTGGAAAGACCAATATATGTCCTTGTATGTAGAGGGTGTTATAGTAATTTAACAAGTTCGGTGTTGCTGAAATTAAGCCCTAGTTCTTAAGCCCAATATAGGTTTGGGCTGAATTATTTCTAGCCCACTTTAGACCTTAGGTCATTAGGTTTTGATTTTTTAAGGCATTATTAAATTTCACAATTAATATTAGCAATAATGCTGCAACTACTACATTAACAGGTTATACATACTCTCATATATAGTAATTAATTAATCAATTAAAAGTAACATATGGGCAATTTATGAACTTTTTTAATAATAAAGTTTTAAGCTAAGATTACACCAGGACTAGTCGTTATCAGATAATGGGAATGTAGAACAATGGCTGTCATAATTTAATAAATTCCTCACACTTTCCGGTAGTTCTTCATGAAAAATTAAGTGCTCCATTTCACCTCGGACTTCTTTCGAGATACGATCTGCCACCCTATTACTCTCTCTCATTATCTGTTGAAACTTCACTTCCTAATCCTTAAAACATAAGTCTTGAATGAGTCTAATTTCATTGTAGATATTATTTACCACTAGCTCATTCCGAATAATGGTTACCAACATCGAGTTAAAACAAATTTATTGCTACTAGTATATAAAAACAAGTTTTTGTTGGTCAAATATATAAGTAATTAAAAATTATTTTTCAAATATATTGAATTTTAAATGATTTGTCCATTACTTATCATAACAAGCAAATCTAAATCTTTAAAATAATAGATAGCATTTAAAAGAAATTAAAAAAATAATTTGACTATAAATGGCACAAAAAACATCATAGTCCCTGCATGTCCAGCAGCTAGACCCAAGGTAACCATACAACAATACACCTGCACAACTTATTTGCTATGTCCTCAATCGTCACAATTGTACACAATATGAACTGAGAAATTAACTCCTCCAAAAACTATGTTGAATAAATAATGATGATGATGACCTAAAATAATAATACTACTAAAAGAAGTATTTGTAGAGTTCCTTGATTTAACTTGATACGAAAATCCACCACTTGTAAAGGCCAATGCTGTAAATTGTGGTGTAAATAATTACTCTCATTGGGTAAATCCTGTACCTGCACATAAACAGACATTTAGAGGACATAAAAAAATAATTAAAATATCATGTAAAACGTGAAACGAATATGAAAAATACATAATTATATAATTGTAAAATAATAAATACAATACGCTTACGGTCTAACAAATTGTTCCTGGAATAACATTGTCAGTTTCTTTTCTATCAAGGTATTCATTGTTGGCAGCAATAACTAATTTTCTTGCTGTGGGTGCTCATCGAAAAGCTAAACGGTTGACCACGAAATGTGATCCATTCCCATGAGTGAGGATCAAGTCTCCCAACCACATGATTAAAGGATGATGTGAGTAACCATTATACCACAACTTATAGTTAATATTGTAGTTTCGAGTCATAATAATAATAATAATAATAATAATAATTTATATTTGATATGTTAAGGGTGAACAATTTTATACAATTTTTAGTAAAGTAAATTATTACATATAAAAAATTTCTAAAAATAAATTAAAGTTACTTTCATTGATAATGATACATTAAATTTTTAAAAACCACGTTTAATATGAACTTAAACAAATATCACGTTAATATAAGATACACATGACATATTATATCTACCTACTAACTCATCTTCCACATCATTACTTAAAAATAGAAACGAAACAATTCACCTTTTACCTATTTAATTCTCTCTATATATACACGTATTGATAAAAAAATATCAAATTTACTAAAGAGTTAATTTATTTATCGAAAATTAATTTTCGCCAAAGAAAAGAGATAGACCCTAAGTTGAAGTTCCATTATTTTCTATAAAAGTATATAAATATTTTTGGGTAAATTGCATAGATAATCACTCAATTATCAAAAAAATTTATTTTAAGCATTAAAACTTAAAAAATTTTACAATTTAAGACTTACTTTACATAGCTTGGTCATTCCCGGTAAAATCACCAACGGTAAGCCGATATGATAGTTAAAAAAATCGGTATAATAAAAATTTTAGCCCTCGACTTTTATATATTATATTAATTTAGTCATAATTTTAAAAAATTAACCCTAAAAAATTTACAAATGCTCTCAAAATTTTAATAAATGAAATTTAAATTTTTTGATACATATTAATATAAAATTTAAATTTATTATTGTATTTTTTAAAAATATTTATGTATTTTTATATATTTTTTGAATTTTTTAAAATTAAGATCAAATTGAGAATTTTTTTTTTAAAATTTGAGGGCTAATTTTTTAAAATTATGATTAAATTAATATAACATAAAAAATTTGAGGCTATATTTGTTATTATATCGATCTTTTTAGCTGCCATGTTAACTTACCGTTTATAATTTTAACAGGAGTGACTAGAATGATCGAATTATATAATGTGAATGCTTAAATTACAAATTTCTTTATTTTAAGGGCCTAAAATAATATATTTTTATAATTGAGTGACAATATTGTATAGTTTAATCAATTATTTTTTCTATAAAGTTATAATTTCTTCACCCACTCACTTCAAGCAGATATTCGAACACCCCATGCAAAACCTTGGCACGTGCTTCGAATACAGATCATACATATTTATGTACCGCGTATCCGGTCGAACCGGCACAGATCCTTGAAGTGATCGTTAATGGCGGGTAGAGAATTCACATATATGAAGTGAATTTAAAGCCTTGGAAAGGCCTAGTTTCACTTCCAATATTATATATGAAATGAAATGGAAGATGAGAAAAAGAAATGAAAAATTGAATAACCTTTTGAATCCAGATCTTCGAGCTTGAAGAGCAGCTCTTTCGTCGGCAGTAACCGGATAAGGCCAGCGAGAAAAATCACGATCGAAGAAATCCCAGTCGGGCAACAGTATCCCACTAAGTCCGAGCATCCCAAACGCGTAAGTTACCATAATTTTCTTCAGAGAAAACGTGAATACCCCAACTAAAACCATGATCACCGATAGCCATACTATAGCCGACCTTAAGGCACCTTCATTCGCCATTTGATTATTCGAAGAAGATAGCGGCACTGAAAAATGAGGAAGAATGGAGAAATAGTGGTGTCCTAATTTGGTTGAAGATTGAAATTCATGAAAGTATCCAATAGGAAAAAAAATAGCAGCGGATTTAATGCCCCATCGCCTCAACGGTTTCATCACTTCATTTAAAAGCATTAACTGCATAGTTGCCACGGCATTGTCTGAGATGGAGTATAGTATTCTCAATTTTTCATCATCTGTAATGTGCCACCTGTGCTCCCCTACCACCCTCTGCCTGAGAGTGACGTGTCTGATGAATCATGAAAAATGAACTTCGACAAAAAATAAGATCTATTTTCTAAATGATTTTACCCAAGGTTTGCCCAGACCAACCCAAAATTAACTCACCAATGATCGGGTCTAATCCAGCTAATGACCCAGCATACCTAAACAACCAAAAACCCCATAATTCATTTTCCCATTTTAGTGCCTTGGCTGAATTCTCTTATAGAATCCGCTGAAGCTATGTTACCCTGTGAATGTGGGATTTGGAACTAAAAAGTTTACGATTCTGAAGTGCTTCTAACAATGGAGTGCAGAAAGCTGTTTCTGTTTCTGCCTCTACTTTCGTTTTTAAGTGATTTCAGTTTTTATCAAATAAGCAAAACTAGTAACTCATAGCAGAAAATGGTGCCATCCATAGTCCATTCTCGATGAGGAAAGATTAAGAAAAAATTCCAACTTACCTGGTTTTCACTATCCACATCAAACACTTAAGAATTATCAGCTCCTATGTCAACTGCATTGCATCATAAATTAACATGGTTGCAAAGTGGTATTATCCCACATCTGTTAAGTAACAACCTAATTATAATTCACAACGTTACATGTCTACCACTAAGTGCAACAAACTTATCATTAAACATCAGGATAGGACATTTATCTACCAAATTTGTACCATCATATGCTTCTTTAAGAAATACAGTGCTCCTTGCACCTTTATTTGTAATGTAAAATATACCATGGTGCTTTATCAAACATAGCACTAACTTGGACGGTAATCGGTACTCTGAATGAAATGCGTCCAGTTTTGCAGATATCATCCTCTTCTCCATGGTCAAACTGAGGAGTTCATGAAGCACAGCCACCACTCTTTTTCGGGTTTTTGGATCCGCAACTTCAAATCTCCTCGCATTCAAGTATGGAGAAGGGAATTCCGTTTTCTGCCACTTCTCAAGCTCCTCAAGGTAACTCTTATTCGGTCTAAAACCAGCAGCATAACACATTTTAAATGCAAATGGACCAAGATAGTTACCATCTTTCGTGATCCGAACCTTATTTTGACCACCAGCTGATTGCAACATCCTTTCACGTGCGAATCTCTCCTCACGAGCAGTCACTGCCAGTGAAGAATCCCAATTCTCCAAGTTAAGATATGCTCTACCATTGATAACTTTGATGGAAAAGTATTCAGGATATTTGAAAATCAACGACTTTTTGAAGTCATGAGGCAAGCCAAGTTCATTTCCAATGAATTCAACTTTCTCCAATGGCACCCTGCAATCAATAGACAACATTAACAACTTCCTGAGGTTCTTAACCAAAATGGGTTCCATTAAATTCCTTGCTTCACCCTCTTCTCTTGCAACCTTTTCGGCTTTTCCAGTTAGTGTAACAAAAGGGAATTCTTTTCCACAGCCACCACCAACACGGAATATTGAAGGGTACTTCTCAATGATGGACATGAAATTCCATTTTGCCACAAACCCAACTTCTTTTTCGAGGTCACGAAGAAGAAGACGTTGATGATTTTGAGATTGGATAATGGACTTTAGCTGAAGAATTAAAGATGGTTTCTTCTGCAAATCCATTACTTTGTCAAGTTGATAGTCTCTGTGGTATATTTTCTTCTTTGATCTCTTTCCTCCATTTGATATTTGCCTTACTGAAACAAACATGAAGTCTGATTTTTGACATCGGATTGCTGAAGATGATAACGTTATTATGGATCTTCTCTTCATTATCAAGTAATAAAATAAAAGACGTTGCTTTTTCTGAGATAAAACCTCGAACAGTTGGTGTGCGAGTCCAAAACCAAAATTACCACAATGAATTGGTTGGAGATAAACAAAAAACCAGATGTGGCAGGAAAACAGATTTAGATATCTGTTCCCCAATCAATCAAGACAGAAACGTCGTCTTCTCTCGATTGTATACGCCCAAACTCTACCAACAGTATCAACCAAGTCAAACAAAACCTTGACTACAGCCAGAGTCAAAACTTCAATGAACAGAGAGAACCTTAACCACCCCAAAAAAAAAAAAAAAAAACCCCTAAACATCAATATTTTGACCACAGTCTCGGTTTATTTCACTTCCTGCCCGGCTTATCACCTTCAATAACATCAAGCCCAGGTGCGTCGTTTAAAACCAAACATTTCATTCTCGCATCACCCACACAACCCATAAAATTAAAATCATCAACTTCAATAAGACCAACGTTGGTTTTACCACTTCCTCCAAAATATGGTTAACTCCATTATCTGTCGAGAATTCAACGCCTAATCTCCCAATATTTTCCAATTCTTCACCTGCTCTTACCGCTACCCTCCTTGAGCCCATAAATTATCCTCGACCCAACCTTTTAAAGAACTTCCTCTGTCATTAATATCGTTACTAGTATTGTCTTCCAATGCCACCTGTTTCTAACTCAGCGGCTACACATTAAATTTTTTGAGAATTATCCACATCATCATCTTCTTCCTCCCTCTATTTTCCTCTGTCATCCACATGGTATAAATATTTCTTCAAAGATCTTTTAAATACATAAAATTAAACATATTTGTATCAATATATATATTTGATATTCACATCTAAATCCAAAAAAAGCATACAGAAACTCCAAACTACTGGCCTGCATATTTTAGTCCTAGTTAAGCATAAACCAAACCAACTCATTGCTTCACATGATATACAAATTTCCTTGATATTTTTCACAACATATTTAAAATCCTTATAATTTATCGTGCAATAGTTGAGCCAAAATTGGCAGTAGTTGGCTTGTCTCATCTGCTTGAGTATGTAATCTCCAGTGAAAATGTTGGAAATTATATCACCAAATTCCTGCTTTCCCTCGTAGTTTGGATTATATAATAACATTGTTTCCATTTTAGAATGAATTAGCAAGATTGCCAATATTAAATTTATGGAATCATATCTTATAAAAAGTGTGCTTAAAACAGAGATTTAAAAATCTAATATTAAATTTATGGAATCTGGGTATTTCTCATAGGCTTTAACTTAAAGGTGAGGCAAGATTTCTTGTTATATCTTCAAAAAATTGAAATGGTCTACATTAGGTGATCCATTAGGGACTTAAACACGAGTTTTATGAAATGGGTTTCCAACTGTTCCCACCCCATCCCCACAAAGCTTACTCCACAAGCCATCTTCGTCACGCTTTGTTGTGAAACTTACGAAAGTGGATTACAGAGAGGCTAATTGCTATTGTGGGATTTAAATATTTGTAACATAAAACAAAACAAATTAAAAATTTTTATAAAAAAAAAAAAATCTGATTAGTAGCTTAAATCGGAAATTGAAAGTTTATTTGGTATAGATACTATTAGTATGTTGCAAATCATCATTAAAAGTTTAATTTCCCTGGTCTAATTAATTGAATTAATAGCATCAATATTTAATATAATTTATCTATTTTAACATCTTGTCATCTGAAAGGTGTTTTGGACTTCATTTTTATCTTTAGAAACCCTGATTACATGTGGGATATTGTTCGTAACAGTAGGGAAGCCAACGAATTTACGGATAAGTTGGCTAATGGTGGTGCGCTTGGTGAGACCATATTGAACTGATGTCGCCTATTGTTTTGAGCATTGATTTGTAATTGAAAAGAGTGCTTGGGAGCTCCCTTATTCTGTTTCGGGTCTTTTTGACTCAAGTGTATGTAGAATAATTTTATGCTGTATTTTGATTTATTTTTGTTTTTCTATAGAGTCATTTTGTAAATTTATTCTATGTTGAGCTTTATGTTGCCTTAATTAATATAAAAAAAGCTTCTACAAATTTTTAAACATTTTTTAAGAAAGAATGGTGGAGTTCTAGAAAAGTTTTTACTAAAAACGAAAAAAAAAATTACATAAATGATAAAAAATATATATATATTTAATTTAAATTTAATTTAAAATTTTAATAATTTATTAACATGTAAAATAAGCTATCGAACTGAGTTAAAATAAACAAAACTCAGACTCGAAAATCAGGCCGTCGGCCGGGCTCGTAAACAGTTGTAATGATGTGTCGGTCAATGAGGATATTTAGATGCATTGGTTGGAAACCTGATGAAAGAAGCAAATCAGTTTGTTTAACTGACAATTGAAAGTTTTAAAAACTGAAAAAAAAAATTATAAGGTTTTTGTCATATGACATCACTGCTTTATTTATTCAAATCACAGTCTCTGGTCCACCCGACAAAGGAACCTGGGTTGAAGTACCAAATCTAAATGGTGTTACTATATAATTAATTATGATAAGTAAAGAATTGTTATTCAATTTTGAATCCAAATTAAATCATATTATTTTGAAATTTTTTATAGTTGAGGGTAGGGAATGTGTTAAGTAGAATCGAACTCAAATTCTTATGCTTATAATATAATATTTTTATCATTAGGTTAAGAGGTTGTTATTATTGAATATTATTTCATTTTACGGATAAAATATATTCGGATATGTTATTTACAAAATAATGTGGATTTAGAGAATCAAAATCTAACTATTTTGAACTTATTGGATAGGGTAATTATAACATTTGAATCTTTCAAAAAAATAATAAAATTGATTAGAGATTGGTAAGGAAGAAAGGGAAATTTTTATGGCAAGAAAAGAAAGAGGTCTGTCTCAGTGTGGGAGCTGTTGGCAATTGACATTGACACTAACTACATTGACAAATGAAAGAAGGGTTTAGGTTTGAAAGAGGTAATATAGCTTATGATACAAGGTAAGTTCCCAATCTTGCACAAGTAAGAAATTAATTCATCAATAACTAATACCACTTCTTATTCCCCATTTTAATTTCTTTGGCTAATTTACTCTCCACAATTTTAATTCATTGCTTGTGTAAGTTATGTGATTCGAATTTGAATACGAATATATTTATAAAAAACTTAAATATTTGTAGGATTAATATTTTTGTGGGTACCAATGTCTAAGTATAAATATTATAAGAAATGAAAAGAATTTAGTAGTGGGTAGATTGAGTTCACATCTGAGACTCAATACTTTTTAGAGGTTTTAGCGGACTTCTGCAATGTTCATATAAAAAAATCCCCACCATTGATTGAATGATTACAAGAGCAAAAATACAATTTTGGTTGCTAGCTTTTCTTTCTTCAACAATGTGATGGATGTGTTTAGAGTATGAATATCAGTTGGAATTAAAAGTGTTTATAAATTGACTCAGATTAAATCACGATAAAATATTTTAAATATAACTTGATCTGTTTAATTTTTTCCGGTAAGAATTCTTTCAAAAAATAATTAAGATTTATATTTACATATTCATATTCGGATGTAAATATGGAACACAAATAATTAAATAAAAATAAAGGATCCAAGTAATACCATCGTTTACTTATATTTACAGAAAGAAAAAAAAAAAAAAACTGGTGTTGATTTGGGGAGTTTGCTGCACCAACTTCTCCTCTAACTATGTGTAGTCCTCGGGTGAAAATATCCTCAATTGTCGTTTCTCTATACGAAAATTAGATAGCTATCTTGATTAATAATTATTTTAGTTTTCACTTTTTTTTTTCTTTTTTTTGGATAATTTTATTAATAATGAATTGTTACATTGCATCTCTTCGACAACTATTTTAATTGAGAATTATAAGTTCCGATCATATTTGTTCTTTTTAACATAATGCTTATAACTACCTATAGTTCCTCCCAACCCATAAATAGGAGGATAATGCGTTTCAGTGCACTTGAACTCACATCCTCCTACATAATGGCGAATCTAGGGGGCTAGCAGGGGCCTGGCCCCTCTTAAAATGTAAAATTGTTATTTATGTCTTTGAAATTTTTTAAATATTTTAAATTAGTAAAAGTAAAATTGCACTTTGGCCCCCTAAAATTATAAAAATTTAATTTAATTCTTTAAAAATTATAAAAATATAGGGTAAAAAAAATTAAAATTTCATCCGACTCCCCTAAAAAATTGTTCTGGCTTCGCCCCTGCTTCTACATTGGCAGCAATGGCCATATCAATCGAATTAAGACTTAATCAACTATTTTTTGTGTGTAAATCAATCATATATATATGTTGAATCTGGTACGTAGATTTGTTAATTACTTTTAATTCTTCATCATGAAATCTAAAATAAATAATACTCCGACGTTATAGAAATTTGAAGCCATGCAAAAGGTGCAACACACAACAAAAATGTATGACGAAACATTATTCTTCTTCCTTCCCTTTGCGTGCATGGAATGCTTTCCTCTTTGACCAATTTCCCACGTCCACGTTTTCACGAAATCGTATTTTAATTTTCTTTCTGAAAAACGACCAATTATTTTGTCTTTTATAATTTTTTTAAAATTTTCAACGGATCATTTAATATATATATATTGAAAAAATACATTTTTTCAAAAATAATTTTTATTCTAGCAAAATTAATCAAAATTAAGTGATAAAGGTTGTCAAGAAATTGAAATTGAAGACTTAAATATAAATTATTTATCAATTCACTTTTAATTCGGTTAACCTGTAGTTTTTTTAATTAATAAAATACGATTTTTATATTAAATTTTATTACATTAAAAAAATCAGTTTGATTACAAACTTATGACAATTTTTATTTTACATAATGTTTATATTAGATGCTTCTATATTAAATTTTTTCCCCAAAAAAAAAAAATTATTTTGCTTGTCTATCATTTTTCTTTTTGGTCATCTAAATCATCATTAGGGGCGAAGCCAGAACAAATTTTTAGGGGGCCGAATGAAATTTTAATTTTTTATAATCTATATCTTTATAATTTTTAAAGGATTAAATTGAATTTTTATAATTTTAAGGGGTGAAGTGTAATTTTACTTTTACTGATTTAAAAATTTTTAAAAAAATTAAAGGCCTAAATAAAAAATTTACATTTTAGGGGGGCCAGGACCCTATTAGCCCCCCTAAATCCGCCTTTGATCATCATATCAAATTATGGTTGGAAGGATACCTTTAGTTTCACTTTAAAAAAAAATATTGTCGAATGGCATAAAAAATTGGATAAATTAGAAGAAAAGGTAGATTTTAAAAAATATTTAGGGATTTAGGTTGTTTTTCCCATATTTAAGGAAATAAATCGATTTTGGAGAGAGAAATAAAAAACATGAAGCGTTTTCAGCTAACATGTCGAAAAACACTTTTCACAAAACGTGTTTTCTTTTAATAAACTAGCTTTTTTGGTCAAATGGTTAAATGTTAGTGGTTTTGTCCTTAAGTCCTAGGTTTAATTCCCCTCCTACTCACGTTTGTATTTTTTATTTCATGTTGTTTTAATTTTTTTAAGTTTTTAATTAATAAATATATTAATTTCACGTTTTAAACCATCTTTTTAATTAATAAAACAGCATTTTCTTCTAATTTACCCATATAAAATTTATATAATAATATAATTTACATATAATTAAAGGGTTAGTATTTGATACATTGATCGCGTACTTTTTTATTCCACAAGTAACTTTAAAAAATCATCACGTGTTTTTTTTAAATATATTTATTTTTATAATATTTTACTATACTTTTATAGAATACTTGTAAATTTCGCTTGTTAAAAAATTCAGTTGCAGTATATAAAAATTTTTCTCATAATTAAAAGGAAAAGTGTTAATAAAAAAAGCCAAATGATTGAAACCTTAGGGGTAAACCAAAATCGTGAAAAAAAAAAATTGTATTTGTTAAATAAATCTATAAATCTTTCATTAAAAACTGTTAAAAACACATATAAATTATTAACATGATGCATTACATAACTTATTGTAATATAGCTTTTTTTAATACTAATTAAAGATGAAATTGAGAAGTAAAAGAATCTGTATAAATAGCATACCTCAGGAGTTATGGTGGTAAAAGAGGCAAAGCAAGTAATCAAGCAATTTGGCAAACCAAATAAAGAAGAAATAAAGGATAAAAAAAAAAAATCATGGGAAGATCTCCTTGTTGTGATGAAGATGGTCTGAAGAAAGGTCCATGGACTCCCGAAGAAGATCAAAAGCTGGTTCAGTACATAAAGAACCACGGCCATGGCAGCTGGAGAGCTTTGCCTAAGCTTGCAGGTAATAATTTTTAATTTTAAGTTAACCCTAATGGTAACCATTCAAGGTTTCCTTTCTTTGAATAGATATATAATAGAGTGGTTAAAATGCGCCATTGCAGGTCTCAACCGATGTGGGAAGAGTTGTAGGTTAAGGTGGACAAATTACTTAAGGCCTGATATCAAGAGGGGCAAGTTTTCTCAAGATGAAGAACAAACCATCCTGCATTTGCATTCCATTCTTGGGAACAAGTAATTTAAAACTGCATATATATATATATATATATATATGGTTTAGGGTTATATATCAGCTTTGATTTTCTCTGTAATTTGTTTGAGTTCTTATTTTGGTTTTTAATGGTGAAAGGTGGTCAGCCATTGCTACACATCTGCCAGGGCGCACAGATAATGAAATCAAGAACTTTTGGAACACTCATTTGAAGAAAAAGCTGATTCAAATGGGGATTGATCCAATGACCCATCAACCAAGAACTGATATCTTTTCGAGCTTGCCTCACTTGATGGTCCTGGCTAGCCTCAGAGACCTTTTGGAGAATCCATTGCAGGCTGAGGCTGCTCAGTTGGCTAAGCTTCAATACCTGCAATTTCTTCTCCAATCTTCGGCGGCTTCAATGGCGTCCAACGACAACTATGGTGGCGCCACCACCATTGGAGCAGAAGACATGGAAGGTTTCAACTTATTAAATTCAACCCAGTTTTCAGTTGGAAACAACGAAACCTCTCAACTGCTCCACTATCCACCACAACAACAAGTCCCTTTCGGTCTCCAAACATCGTTGAATAATGAGAAGAAAACCTCATCCAACAGTGATGAGATGGGCCATTGCTCCAACTTTATCGTCAGCCAAGGAGATAACCTAATTGATCACTCAGTAGCAACATCGTGTCCTCTTCAAAGTTCCCCGACGTCCCCTCTGGCAACGGCGGGCGCCGCCGATGCATCAGTTAGCAATGTTCCGGGAGATGCAAGCAGTGCTTCGAGCTACAATGGTGGCGCCGCCTCTCCCTACTGGTCTGATCTCTATTTCGACGACTCTCTCATGCAGGACATTATCTCATAGATGTTTTTTCTTTTTTTTTTTTTTTTAAATTTAAGTCTTTGAGTGTCTTGGGTTTTGAATATTTCTTTTTGTTACTGTAGATAACTATATATTGCATTTCAGGCTTCCATATGTATAATTCAATCATTAAATTTATTATTATAATTATAAGATTAATTAGTTTAAAAATATAAATATAAATACTAAAATAATATTTTTAATACTATGTAAATAATAATATAAGCAGTAAAAAAGGATTACATGAAACTATACTTCTATATTAAAAAAAGAAACATAAAATTACAATTTCATACGAACTCTTCACTAAATAGCGGTAGTTTTGAATTTAATATTATATAATTATAGTTTACGTAGCCTTCCCTTCAGTCCACACCTGCTACTTTCATTTAGTAATCATAAAATGAGCATTAAGTAGGAGTGCAAGAGACTCCATTAAGTAGTTGACGTGTGTTTTCTTTTTTTTCCTTTTTAATATTTATTTTACCTCTTAATTTAATCATTAGGATGACTTTGTTAATTATGTATTGGATTGGTTAATTTGAAAGTGACTTACATAGTCAATCCCTTGAGAGAAAAGAAATCAAATTTCTCTAACTACTCTAATTACAATCAAAACCTAATTTAAAGAAAATGTGTAATGTTTAAAATATGCTATTTTTTTTACAAATTTATAATTTAGTCCCTTAATTTTTTTAAATTGTAATTGTAATTATCGACATGATTGAAATTCTTTTATTAAATTCAAGTTCATTTCAATATATTTTTTTTGTTATATGGTTACTAAGTGAATATTTTTTTCATTTCAAAATGTCACGGGTTTTTTACTAATTTAATACAAAAAAAAAAAACCAAAATAATACAAGCATAAAATTATGTACCAAAATGCTACATGTAGGGTGGTGCCGCCTCTGGTAGAGGCGTGACCACCCTACTTTTCTGATACCTGTTAAAGAAAAAATATTAGTTAAAAAAAACATAAACTGTTAAAAAAAACTATTAAAAAAAAAGAGAGGATGTGGCAGAGGTGGCACTAGTTGCTGACGTGGCATAGGCGGCACCTACTCCCCCAAACCCTCTGTTTAAGCCATCAGTGTTAAATGAAGGCACATACCAGTAAAAAAAATTACAGAAGAAGAGAGGGAGAAGAGAAGAAAGAAAAGACATCTTCTTTTTTGTTATTTTTAAATAGAATAGGTTATAATAAGAAAAAAATTATTTTGTTAGTATTATATAGTTTGTTTAGTGTTATTTTTATGTTTTGTTTTAAAAGTTATTTTTTTTTATTGTGATTTTTTAGTAAGTTTTGTATTTAGATTAATTATGTGTTTATTGTGAATGTTATGTTTTAAATTTTTTAATATATTTAAAAGTTTTTATGTTAGTAAAACTATTATAAAGTAATTGTTAATTAGTGATAACAACTGAAAATATTTCTGTTATACATATTGTTAGAAATGACAACATATTTGGTATTGCCTGATGAGATAATAACTTTAGGACAAAGGGAGAAAGTTGATAAGATGATGAGAGAAGTGCAAGATTACAGAATGAAACCAGAATAAGACACTGTTCAACACCTTATTACCATAAATCGAAAGATGCAAAAAGTGTTGTGGAAGGGTCATGAAATGATTAGAAAGAATAAAGTGCAATACTTAACCCTTAGAGGGACATTAATAGAACAAGAGCATCAAATCATTTTAGACGAACTTTGGAAGACATCGGTACCATGAATTTATTGGAATCTAGCTATAAACTTCACGAAGTTTATAATCTCTTATGGAGCAAGGAAAATAGCGAGACAAAGTATAAGTTCACGAAAGTTGACTGGGAAGCAAAATGTGTTTGACAAACCATGGATAAATAAATTAGTTGTTAGGAAATTACTAAGAGAACTTGTATATTCAATACCCGTTATAAAGATTGAAGAGCCAGAAGATCCCGAGGAATTTCCAAATTGGATTATAGAAGATGAATATGAAGAGAATCAATAATTTCTAAATTGGATTGTAGAGAACTTCCCAGATGAAGATATAGGATCGGAGATGGAAAAAAACGTAGAACTGAATTTAAGTGGTTAAATGTAAAGATAAATGTTGTTCATATACAAAATGGGAACTGAAAAAGTCTAAGCTTATGAATGAAAAAAATTGCATATTGATTAATTAATTTTTTATTTAAGTAATTTATTTGCTGTTCGAAATTGTTTTGAGAAATTTTGTTTATTTTTTAACAGATTGAGTATTGAAGATGGATAATCAATTTTTCGTATGCGTTTATTTCGATGGAATCATCTTGACAACAACCATTAGATGCATATTTGAATGTCGGCAACAAATAGCAATGAGATTTAATAGAAATGTCTCGTTGGATGATATAAAGGGAATGATTAACGCAAAAATTGTTAGACATTGTGGGAGAAGGATCTCGAAACTTTTCTACAAGTTTCCAATTTCGACAGATCCCATCAAATTCACCGAAATGAAACTTGTAGACGACGAAGACGTGGAGATAATGATCGCTCTTTATTGTGGGAATGGGAGTGACAAAAATGCACCGATTCACTTATTTGCTGAGTTAGTTGGTATGGAGCAAAATGAAGATCTCATTGCATATGGTGAAGAACATGGAGCTCAAGAACTGTGCATGGTGGCTCCAATATCGTACGTTGATAGTGAATCGACTATACGTGGGATCGATATCGATCTTAATGTTACACCCAATATTGATGTGGTTGGTGATGATGGATACGATAATAGTGATCCTTGTGATCAAGAGGTTGATAGTGATAGTGATCTCGATATGGATGATGTCCTCGATGATATTGACAATGAAGACGTGAATGACAATGGAAACATTAACGCATCTTCGATCGGGAACCAGATGCGACGTATTGTGATACACAATAATTTTGGGCCATACATGTTACTCATAGACCCCGACGCGGCGCATATAGCTGAGTTCCTGGAGTACCCTGAAATACTTCCTGCTCACCAGTTGGCCATAAATTCCGATCCTGAGGAGTTGTTCAGAGGCCAGAGATTCGAAAGTAAAGAAGAGTATCTATTTGCTATTAAGCGGTATATCATGAATATATCAGTGGATTACAAAGTTGCAGTGTCTAAACCGACATTATATATTGGGGAGTGTTGAAAGTCAGCAGAAGGCTGCAATTGGTGGGTATAAGCTACATTTATTCAAAATTCATAGATGTCGGAGATACGCAAATTTGTTGGGCCTCACACATGCACATCAACACGTATGACAGAAGATTATTGAAAACTTGATTCCAAAACTATCTGTACATGTATCATGCCAATAGTGAAGGACATGCTGACCATTAAAGTTACGGTACTAATTGCCGAAATGCAGGCACGATTTCAGTATCAAGTATCATATCGAAAGGCGTGGATAGCTAAACAGATGGCAATAGAGCAATTGTATGGTGATTTTGATGCGTCGTATAACGAGCTATAAGGATGGATAGCCGCAATGCGGGAGTACGTACTGGGGGCTGCCATTGACTTATAGACACGACCTTATTACGGCCCGGATGACTAACTACAGCCGGGAAAAAAAACTTTCCATCGGATGTTCTAGACGTTTGATCAATATGTGCGGGCATTTCCCCACTGCAAGCCATTTGTGCAAGTGGATGAGACCTGACTATATGGAAAATATACACAGATCCTACTCCTTGCGGTTAATCAAGACGGCAATAAGAGCGTGCTCTCGATAGCATTTGCCATCGTAGATAAGGAGAACATGGAATCTTGGGAATTCTTCCTTACCAACCTGCGGAGGTATGTTATTAGTAACGATAATATTTTCATTATCTCCGATAGAGGAAAATGATTAATTGCCGTAATTAAGCGTTCCGGTGTGCCATGGAGATCTGTTTACTACATCCGTCATATTGCAGTTAACTTCCATCGAGATTATAAGAATACAGACTGGAAGAGACAAATAGTGAAAATGGGTAAAGGATAACCTTATCTTTTCAATATAAATTGTAATGTTTTATGTTATCGAGTTACTGTAACTTATATTTTTTTAATACATATATAGCGTACGAGTTAGAGCCACATATTTTCCGCCAAATAATGACGAGACTTGAGAGTGACATGTAGGGTCAAACGAACACATCTTTTCGACAGTGGTTGGGTACAATGGAGCCGTGGCAATGGGCTCAAAGTTTTGACGAGGGCTTTCGTTATGGTCAAATGACCACAAACCTAGTGGAGGGGATCAACGTTGTGTTGTTGAAAACATATCTTTAGATTTCATCTGTTTTCTCGACTACATTCTACAGGTTGGCTACCTTGATGCCAAAAATGAGTAAGCAACAAGTCAACCAGATGGAGACGGGACACGTGTTAGTCGAAGATGTCCCGGATGCAATGGTTGCAAACCGTCGGATGGCGAGGTCGATGAATGTAGAAATATATTTACGATGCCTTGAAATGTTTTGAGTTAGGAGACCACCGATTGTCGACCCGGTATACAACCTAGGTCCTATAGAGTTGATTTCCGGAACAGACGGTGTGATTGCAAGAGGTTCCAAACACTTCATTATCCATGTGTGCATGTCATGGCAGCGTGTGCTAAAGTGAACCTTAATGTTGAAAAATTTGTTGATGATGTGTACACACCCGAATGCACGTTGCGTGTCTGGGAAAATGAGTTCACAGCCTTACTTGACCTATCTACGTGGGAGGTGCCTCCGACGACTTTTGAGCTTGTCCCAAACAGATGACTACGCTGTAACACCCTGAATTTGGGCCTAGAATAAGTGGGTTCGTGTGCCGAGAGAATGGATTTTATCGTAAAAAAAATTAATATGTGGTTTATACTAAAATAAGATAATGGTCAATTTTTAATTGATCCCTAGATTATGCTAAAATTTGGGGATTTGATTTATATGCTTTATTTTTTTTTACATAGTTTGTCCCTCTACTTTTATAATGTCACTAATACATTTAAATAGTTAATTTTTCTTAAAAATATTATTCAAACAGAAATAAATTATTTTATCATGAAAAGTTTGAATGGACATTTTCTTTGAAAAAAATTATTATTGCATGTTTAGTTTAATTTTTAGGAGGTTTAGGAATGGTTGGTAGTGTTGGAAAAGTCCTAGGCTCGATCTAGGGCTTTAGCAAAAATGTTGTTTTTTTAGGGAGATTGGTGGTAGTCATAAGGCTTTTAAAATATTGTTGGGTTAAAAGATATCACAAAGAAGTAGGTGGTCTGGTGGCTTGGGGCGTTTGGAATAAGCTGGTGGTCAGAGGTTCAAGTCCTGGACTTGGCAAAAATTTTTATTGCGCATAAGTAGTATGAAGGCTAGAGTTTAGACCTTATAATTAGTTGGGGCTGATTTATAACACAAGGAAACGACTGACCCAGTGGCAAAGGTGTTAGGAGCAGGAGGGGGAGCAGGGTTCTAGCCGCGGCGTGCGCTAAATGTTGTGTTTTTTTTTAAGTAAACCTGGAGTGCGACAGAAGGTTTATAATTAAGTAGGGAGGAAATGTGACTCAAATAAAATACGCGGCGCAGTGGTAAGGGGTGTGTACCATAGTGAAGAGGTTGGAGGTTCGAAGCCTGGTGTTGTCGAATTTTTTTTGGATTTCTTTGGATGATTTGGTCGTTGTGAAATAGGCCTTAAGAGAAGTTGAGAATGAAACATATCACAAGAAGAGTTCTGGTGCAGTGGCTGGTAGCATGTGGTTGTGCTTGGAGGTCTCGGGTTCGAGTTGCCTTGTGCACAATAATTTTCTATTTTGCTGCAGGCGTGGGGAAGGTGGTTGAAGTGGACCGAAACACCCAAAGAATGGCTGCTGTTCGGGGAAGGCAATTTGAATGTAATTCAAATTGGATTTTTGGATAAATAAAGGAATTTTTGGATGGGGATGAAGATACAATTTTGAGATAATAAAGTAATTTAATTGGTGATAAGTTTGAGTCAATTAGGGAGTGTAGATCTATTTATTTTTTTATCTATTTATTTATTTATTTTAGTATATATATGGGTACCGAAATTCTCTTTAAATAGAGAGGATACCTCTTCAATTCTGGTATTTGAACCCCATTCTCTCAATCGTTTCTCTCATTCTCTTCTAAAAGCCAAAACCCTAGTTGCTTTCTGCAATCTTTTCTTTTGAATTCTTCAGAGGCCGAAACCTTTTATTTCATTCTCTTCTTCATTCTTTTTTCTCTTGTGCTAATTTCTCCATTAAGCCGAAAACATAGACCCCATTTGATTTCTTCATTAAAAGCCGAATCATCATAAGACTGCCGAAATCTCCCCAAGTGCTAGCCGAATTCCCTGTGTTGAGGGCATTATTCCGGGATTTGAAGGAGACCTGATCTTCTAGATCTAAAAGTCGAAAATCATTAGTCTCTAAGTATCATACGTCTTTTCGGGATTTTAAGGTAAGGTAGTTTTCTCTTGATTTTCGTTACATTAGATTATCGTATCCGTAATCTTAACCCTATGTTATGGATTAACAACCACATGTTACGATGGCAGCAACTGATAAGGTCCATCAATGGAATCAAATATGGATCAGGCAAGAGAGGGGATTGGATCTGTAAAACCAATCCCTAAATTTAAAAAGCGAGCGGTTTCAACAGTTCGGGATTGTTCAGTAGGTTGTGGACCAAAGATCCTAACAAAATCTTAGAGCATGATATAGCGCTTTTAACGACTTTTCGATAGTGTCGACATAGAGAGTGTTGTCCTAACAGTAACCAGATGTGTAACACTTTCACACCATTTAGATTGCCTGTTAAAATATGTTTATTAATCATTATATTCGATAAATGCCAAATCCCAAAGATAATGATTGAAACCCAAGGAGGGTAAAAGCGAATGACCAGGTTAGTGATCTCTGTCATTCCTAAGTGAATGTTCCTGTTAAGATGACATAAGGGATAAGTATGCTGTTTTCTAATTGCATGGGGTTGGGTTTATTGAAAGGGGAAGTGTTCTGTTGTAGCGGCTTCTGCCGTGACCTGTTCTGGTGGCTAATGCCATTTCAGCCTGGTGACTCTGTCACAACTCTGTTTCTGGTGGCTTTTGCCATTTCAGCCTGGTGACTTTGTCACAACTCTGACGATGAGCAGCATGACTGCCATCAATGGTGTGTAGCGGCATGGGTTGATTGTAGAAATCCCCAATGGTGTGACTGGCAGGTAAGGGTGGCGTGTAGCGGATGGAAACCTAGGACTTGGGTTGGGCTTTGCATAATTTCTGTTATATTATATTCTCATATATTCCGTGGCTCTAAGGCCCAAAATCTAATGGTGCACGAGGTTTGCTGCCGAGTCTCGCGACTCACCCTATTATTTAACAAATTCAGGTAGCACTTAGTGCATCGGACTGGGCTGGAGAGGAGCGCGAGGTGGCCATGCGAGAGAGTAATTAAATCCAGAAGAAGACTTTACTTAGAAGTTTTATTTTTAGTATCTTTAATTAATGGGTTTTAAATTCCATTGTAATAAGACCATGGGCCACTAGCTTTATTTTTATTCCAGATTTATTTTGGGCTTTTATTATTGTTAGACGTTTAAATGTTTCCTTTAATTAAGTTAAGGTAGATAATAAATTCAGTTTTTTTTTTTAACTCACAAAGGCATTTTATGAAATTTACATCTTATATGAATTAATAAATTATTAAGTTTTTCGGTATTAATATTTAAACTTGAAAAATATTTCCCGAAATTGTGACATCTTTTATAAAATCTTTTTAATGACATGCCAGATCTGGCTATAGTGTTTGGGCCGGGTTTGGGGTGTTACAAATTGGTATCAGAGCCCGATTCAAAACTCTACTTTGGGGTTTTAGGCTCAAAACGTTTTCTAAAGATGGGTTTTTGCATGTTTATAAATCATATAGGAGGGTTTTCTCAGCATGGCACCTGTGTCTCCTGCCCAAGTCCGCCAGGTAAGTATTCTAAACCATTGTGTGAAATATATGTGGGCTTGATGGGACTTATGGGACGTAGATTAGTTAGAGTAGAATTTGATGGACTTTAGGCCTAGCTGAAACAACTCCTAAAATCTCATAAGACTTAATTTCACTAAACAAACCCGTGAGCGAGCCGCAAGACTAGGGTATGGTAATAGGCATACGCATGTCTAGGATTGGATTCGGAAGAGCCTGGTACTTAAGCAGTCCTAGTGACTCACCTCCTCTCCACTGGAATCCTACCTGGTGCGTAGTGACTGTTCACCCTAATCATGAGGACTTGTTGACAGGCTGAACCTTATAATTAAAATCCAGAAAGGACCAGCCACCTTACTTTTTTTTTTTTTTACAAATTGCTAAAATACCCTTTACTTTAAAAACTTCCAAGATACCTATGATTTGCAAATATACCCCGATTTACAAAGTCAAACAAAATTTTCCTTAGCAAAGAAAAACTCACACAACACACGACAACAAACCCACAAACACTTGAACACTATTATTATTCCTTTAAAATCAAATTCTCCAAGATACCCCTGTTTTTTTTTAAAAAATATATATATCCTTAGTTTTGTAAAATTTTTGAAAATATCCCTGATTTGTGAAAATTACTAAATTGCCCCTAATTTATAAAATAACTAAAGTACCCCGGATTTCAAAATTACCGAAATACCCCCGAATTTTAAAATTACGAAATACCCCCAGATTTTAAAATTACTGAAATACCCTGGATTGTAAAATTACCAAAATACCCTTATTTCATGAAATCAACAAGGAACTCTATTTTAAAAATTACAAAAATACCCCTGTAGGATAAAATTACGAGAATACCCCTGGGTAGTGGAATAACGCGAATACCCCTATGTATTGAGTGTGGATGTATAGATGTTGTCTGTATGTTGATTGTTGAATGTATGTAGTTTATAGAACTAGGAAAGGTGAACTTGAGATTGAATTGCGAATTCGAAAGAACTACTCTTAAAACCACTAATCATAAGATCTGCTCGTGGATAATCGATGGAAGAAAACCAATAATTCATAAAATTTTTAATCGAGATAACGCGAACCGATAGCATAAGTACAAGGGGACGAGGACGCTCTAGATGTGAATACCGGTGCGTACTCTACCATAGTGTACTAAGTGTTTATTTTGGGTTTAGAATTGGAGTGCGCAGCGAAAGCATGGTAGTGAGACTTAGGTAGTATGATTACTAGTTAGTTGGAAATTTCGAGGACGAAATTTCTTTAAGGACGGTAGAATTGTAACACCCTAAATTTGGGCCTAGAATAAGTGGGTTCGTGTGTCGAGAGAATGGATTTTTTCGTAAAAAAAAATTAATATGTGGTTTATACTAAAATAAGATAATGGTCAATTTTTAATTGACCCCTAGATTATGCTAAAATTTGGGGATTTGATTTATATACTTTACTTTTTTTTATATAATTTGTCCCTCTACTTTTATACTGTCACTAATACATTTAAATAGTTAATTTTTCTTAAAAATATTATTCAAACAGAAACAAATTATTTTATCATGAAAAGTTTGAATGGACATTTTCTTTTAAAAAAATTATTATTGCATGTTTAGTTTAATTTTTAGGAGGTTTAGGAAGGGTTGGTAGTGTTGGAAAAGTCCTAGGCTCGATCTAGGGCTTTAGCAAAAATGTTGTTTTTTTAGGGAGGTTAGTGGTAGTCATAAGGCTTTTAAAATATTGTTGGATTAAAAGATATCACAAAGAAGTAGGTGGTCTGGTGGCTTGGGGTGTTTGGAATAAGTTGGTGGTCAGAGGTTCAAGTCCTGGACCTTGGCAAAAATTTTTATTGCCCATAAGTAGTATGAAGGCTAGAGTTTAGACCTTATAATTAGTTGGGGCTGATTTACAACAGAAGGAAACGACTGGCCCAGTGGCAAAGGCGTTAGAAGCAGGAGGGGGAGCAGGGTTCTAGTCGCGGCGTGCGCTAAATGTTGTATTTTTTTTAAGTAAACCTGGAGTATGGCAGAAGGTTTATAATTAAGTAGGGAGGAAATGTGACTCAAATAAAATACGCGGCGCAGTGGCAAGGGGCGTGTACCATGGTGAAGAGGTTGGAGGTTCGAAGCCTGGTGTTGTCGAATATTTTTTTGGATTTCTTTGGATGATTTGGTCGTTATGAAATAGGCCTTAAGAGAAGTTGAGAATGAAACATATCACAAGAAGAGTTTTGGTGCAGTGGCTGGTAGCATGTGGTTGTGCTTGGAGGTCTCGGGTTCGAGTTGCCTTGTGCACAATAATTTTCTATTTTGCTGCAGGCGTGGGGAAGGTGGTTGAAGTGGACCGAAACACCCAAAGAATGGCTGCTGTTCGGGGAAGGCAATTTGAATGTAATTCAAATTGGATTTTTGGATAAATAAAGGAATTTTTGGATGGGGATGAAGATACAATTTTGAGATAATAAAGGAATTTAATTGGTGATAAGTTTGAGTCGATTAGGGAGTGTGGATCTATTTATTTATTTATCTATTTATTTATTTATTTTAGTATATATATGGGTGCCAAAATTCTCTTTAAATAGAGAGGATACCTCTTCAATTCCGGCATTCGAACCCCATTCTCTCAATCTTTTCTCTCATTCTCATCTACAAGCCAAAACCCTAGTTGCTTTCTGCAATCTTTTCTTTTGAATTCTTCAGAGGCCGAAACCTTTTATTTCATTCTCTTCTTCATTCTTTTTTCTTTTGTGCCGATTTCTCTATTAAGCCGAAAACATAGACCCCATTTGATTTCTTCATTAAAAGCTGAATCATCATAAGACTGCCGAAATCTCCCCAAGTGCTAGCCGAATTTCCTGTGTTGAGGGCGTTATTCCGGGATTTGAAGGAGACCTGATCGTTTAGATCTAAAAGTCAAAAATCGTTAGTCTCTAAGTATCATACCTCTTTTCGGGATTTTAAGGTAAGGTAGTTGTCTCTAGATTTTTGTTACGTTAGATTATCATATTCGTAATCTTAACCCTATGTTATGGATTAACAATCACATGTTACGATGGTAGCAACTGATAAGGTCCATCGATGGAATCAAATATGGATCAGGCAAAGGAGGGGATTGGATCTGTAAAACCAATCCCTAAATTTAAAAAGCGAGCGATGTCAACAGTTCGGGATTGGCTAGTAGGTTATGGACCGGCATCCGAACAAAATCTTAGACAGATAGCCGTTTTAGCAGCTTCTGATAGTGTCGGCTTAGAGAGTGTCGTCCTAACGGTAACCAGGTGTGTAACACTTTCACATCATTTAGATTGCCTGTTAAAATATGTTTATTAATTTGTTATATTCTGATAAATGCCAAAATCCCGGCATAATGATTGAAACCCAAGGAGGGTAAAAGCGAATGACCAGGTTAGTGATCTCTGTCATTCCTAAGTGAATGTTCCTGTTAAGATGACATATGGGATAAGTATGCTATTTTCTGATTGCATGGGGTTGGGTTTATTGAAAAGGGAAGTGTTCTGTTGTAGCGGCTTCTGCCGTGACCTGTTCTGGTGGCTAATGCCATTTCAACCTGGTGACTCTATCACAACTCTGTTTCTGGTGGCTTTTGCCATTTCAACTTGGTGACTCTGTCACAACTCTGACGATGAGCAGCATGACTGCCATCAATGGTGTGTAGTGGCGTGGGTTGATTGTAGAAATCCCCAATGGTGTGACTGGCAGGTAAGGGTGGCGTGTAACGGATGGAAACCTAGGACTTGGGTTGGGCTTTGCATAATTTCTATTATATTATATTCTGTTATATATTCTGTGGGGCTAAGGCCCAAAATCTAATGGTGCACGAGGGTTGTACACTGAGTCTCGCGACTCACCCTATTATTTAACAATTTCAGGTAGCACTTAGTGCATTGGACCGGGCTGGAGAGGAGCGCGAGGTGGCCATGCGAGAGAGTAATTAAATCCAGCAGAAGACTTTACTTAGAAGTTTTATTTTTAATAACTTTAATTAATGGGTTTTAAATTCCATTGTAATAAGGCCATGGGCCACTAGCTTTATTTTTATTCCGGATTTATTTTGGGCTTTTATTATTGTTAGACGTTTAAATTTTTCCTTTAATTAAGTTAAGGCAGGTAATAAATTCAGTTTTTTTTTAACTCACCAAGGCATTTTATGAAATTTACATCTTATATGAATTAATAAATTATTAAGTTTTTTTCGGTATTAATATTTAAACCTGAAAAATATTTCCCGAAATTGCGACATCTTTTATAAAATCTTTTTAGTGACATGCCAGATTCGGTTGTAGTGTTTGGGCCGGGTTTGTGGTGTTACATACGCAGTCCGAGAGGTCGTTCGCAATCATCCAGAATCCATAATGAAATGGAAATTAGGGAGAAATATGACAGTAAGCGTTGTAAATTATACAGATTAGCTGGTCATAATCGGAGTAAATGCCCGCAGCGAAACTATCATGTTGGACAATCATCATGATCGAGTAGGAATTGAGCTTATGTTGTAATGTAATTAATTTTTATAAAAAAAATTACATTGCAAAGTTTGTTCCAATTAGATTAATGTTGTAATGTATTTAATTTATATTACAAGACTAAGTTTGTTACAAGTTTTAGTGTTTTAATGTTCAAAATGTCCAAATTAATCTAATTTATGTTATGGTCAAATTTTGTTCCAATTTTTAAAGTTCCAATTAATCTAATTAAATATATACAAAAAATACAAAATTTTTAATATCAAAACCCAAGAAACCCCTAAAATTGATGGTTCGATGGTGTTGTCCTAGGGGTATATTTCTGCGGAGGTCGACGTTCACGTTGTGGGTGATTGCGACGACCAACATCCTCTTCAATCGCAAGTGAGGGTGTTTGAGACATGGAAGAAAAATCATATGGCTCAAATGACATCGATGAACTTGAGTCAGGAGGAGTGCCATGCTACGGTGGATACAACCCAAGAGGAGTGGAGTACTGCAGTGGATACGGGTCTGGGGTAGTGCTATACTATGGTGGATACGGGTCGGGAGAAGTGCTATATTGCGGTGGATACGACCTAAAGATATCAAACCCGTAATGGTATCCGCCCCCTGACGAGCCCGAGAAATAGTCATTGCCCGGTAAATCCAGATGATAAGAACTATCAGTCGAATGTGAATGCGATTGCTCAGACTTGGCCTCCGGCTCTGGCTCGGGTTCGGGATCCGCTCGCTCTCGCTTATATATCGGCCATCGAATTGTATGGCCCAGTCACTTTGCGTGCGCGAGGGGACTACGATCGATCATCCACCAAGTAAATATGGCTTTCCAATACTAGAGTACCATTACTCTAATGATGGTTGCAAATCGAAAGTCATATCTATCTGAGGTTTTCGAACCATCTGATTATCCTACACCGCAATATATTTTTGGTGCACAACCCCCCCAATGACTTCCATGTTTTCCTCTCTTGTTGATTCCATGAGCCTTCCCCACCTGCATTGGCGGATCCAAGATATACTAGATGCAACCAAATTGTTGTAATACTCGATCCTCGTGGTACCATTCGACTACATTGAAATTGATAATTGGTGCGTTAGTGCACCACAATTAAGAATTAATGTAGGTAGACGAAGGTATAATAGCCGCAATTTCTGGTCTACGATATGGCATCCATATAAAATGCATGATTAATACCATGGTTAAAATTTAACACGGTTCGAGTAAGATATATAAAGTAATTACATGTCACGAATATTGTAATAGCTTACCCTTTCCCCCGCATGTTGTTCAATCATCAAACGGTATATCGGGATAGTGTACGACCTCCCGATACTCGGATAAATACTCCATCTACGAAAACAAATTTCAAGTAAATATAATATCGTTAGAATAGTATCATTATAAAGAAATTGTCCATTAATAACAAGTTAAGTTTTATCACCTGTTAACTAGTGGAAATACGTATGGTTGGTGACTAACCGATACCAAGAATGACATCAGATAAAGAGCCCATGACTGCAACAATACAAGGCATCCGCCTATGTCTACGGCATCAGGTTTTGTCTTTCAAAAAAGATCACTATACAACATAGCCAGAACTGCAGAACCCCAACTATACGAGCGAACATTACGCAAATCAGCTAATAGAGGTAAATACTGGAGATGAACCCTGTTGTTGTTTGCATCGGGCATCAGTACACCCCCTATAATATGCATAATGTACGCTCGAGCTGCGCACATCATTTCTTCTTCAGTGGCATTAACTGATAAATGCTCAAGATTGGCTTTCAGCCATGTAAATTTCAAACCCCAAAAATTGGACTCATCATCGCTGGGCGAGGCTCCTAGTAGGCTATAACAAAGTGCAGTCGGCTCAGCTATCACATTTACGCTCGTTACGGCACTCCCGTCGATTGGGAGCCCAAGTTGCAATGCAACATCCTCCAGAGTGACACTGCACTCCCCACACAACAAAGGAGAAGTGTGGGTCTACGGGCGCCAACGCTTGACCAATGCGGATATTAAATCGTACCGCAAATCAAACGTCTGGATCAATGCTGCTGACTCGAATCTAGCTAGCTCCAAGCAGGGCAGCAGTCGTGCATCCGACGAATATCCTAAACCATTCGCCCGGCCCCTTAATGCGCGGTACGGGCCTTGACAGTGTTAAATTATAGAAAATAGTTATAATAACATAATTTATTTCCGTAAATTACGTAGATCTTTTTTTAATGGAACCCATGATTAACAAATAACAATATATTATCATATTATTAACTGTGTCAGATATGTGAGGATCTTTCGTAATCAATGAAGCCATTGCAATGCATGTAAATTCAAAATAAATTTCGGTTATTAATTTCAATGTTTGATGGATTTTAAATATTTATTAAAATAACTAAATGTTATATGTTGCTTTTAATTACAAAAAAATACCAAACAGTTTTTTCGAAAACATATTTTTTTGCTATACTACATTAAAAAAATAAATATATCTAACTCAAATACAATATTTTTATTATTATTTTAAAAATGATAATAAGTAAAATATTTTGGTTTAAAATATAATAAATATAATATACTCGACATGTAGTTCAATATATTTTAAATTAATTTTTATTTAATAATAATGTGAGTGATGCAATAATAATTAAAAAACATGATAAGTAGTTCAATATTGTTTTAAAATATATTATAATATGTAATTAAATTCCTTGGGAAATAAAAAAAGATGGGAAAACAAGGAGGGGTTATGTTGCAATATTCTTAATTTTTTTTGTTCGGTGATTTTGGCCCTTTGTTGGTATTTTTTTTATTTTCGGCTTCTATTTTTTAAAATATACTATTTTCGTATTTTATTTTTTTATATTATTTTAGTACAAAATGTTTCAAATGTATTATTTTAGTGTTAATTTAGTAAAAAACCCTGATTTTGGCCCTTTGTTTGTATTCTTTTTCGGGTTTTATTTTTTAAAATATACTATTTTTGTATTTTATTTTTTATATTATTTTAGTAAAAAACCCGCCAGCACCAATTTCCCCAAAAAAATTATTTTTTTCGTATTATATTTTTTCATTAAGATATTTTTTTAGTATTTTATTTTTTATACTATTTTTGTAAAAAAAAAACCCATCACATAAAAAATAAAAAAATAATTAGAATATAACATACCAAATAAATTTCATAAAAAATATATCTAATTAACCTAAAACACACTTAACAAATAAATTACATAAAATAATAATAAAACATTCTTTGTACATAACATACATAGGTTTTTTTTAATTCAATAAAAATTAAAAATGAATTATGAATGAATGGAAATATAAAATAAATACAAACATACCTTAATATCTCTTTTTAATCAAATAATACCTTGCAAAAAAATAAATTTAAAAATTAAATCTGAATTAAATCAAAATCAATCAATCAACAACAACAACAATAATAATAATAACAACTAAAATAAATAAATTATTTCCTTAAATTAACATTAATTACTCAATTTATAAAAAAAAAATTACCTTTTTTTCCTTCTTTTTCCTTCCCTCTCTCTTCTCATTCTCATTTTCTTTATTCTTCCCTCACCAGTGCCGCCTTCTTCTACTTCTTTCTTCCTTCTTTCAGCCGAAATGAACTTGGGGACCATATACCCCAAACAAAGAAAAAACAAACAGCTTCCATGAAGAGTCTCATCGTCCCGGTGCTGCCTCTGCCACCTCCACCATCGGTGCCGCCTGTGGCAGGCCTTGTCTTATCACATCATTTTCTATTTTTTTGTTACAGCTTTTGTTTTTTTAACTACTTTTGTTTTTTTAACAGTTAGTGGCAGAGGCAGGGTGATCACGCCTCTGCAAGAGGCGGCACCACCCTGCATGTACCATTTTGGTACATAATTTTATGTTTGTATTATTTTGGTGTTTTCTTTTTTGTATTAAATTAGTAAAAACCCCAAATGTCACACTAGTAAAGTTACTTAGAAGATTTTAACGGTGTTATAAAACTTGGACCTAAATTTTAAATTCTAAAAATAGAGGATATAAATTTCAAATGTACGGAAAGTATATAGATTTGGAGCATATTTTAATCAAAAAAAATTAATATAAATTATAGCACAAAAATATTTAAAAGTATTAAAAACGTGAATAAAGTACAACCAATCAAATTTATAAGAATCTTCATTTCCTTCCACGTCTTAAATATCTTGAAAGTTTATTTTAAAATAGGGATAAAGCAACATTTAGACCCTATTTTGCAGTGCTTAAAAAAAAACACTTCTGGCTCCAAAAGTACTTTTAGAAAAAAAAGCTGTGCTAAACAAGCTGCTTTGGGCTGAAATTTTTGGCTTTTCAATGCTTTTCAAAAATTTTTACCCCTCCAATAACACGGTACTTTTTTTTTCTTGATAATTAATTACAAATGTGTTAAAATCATTAATTAAAAAAATATAAAAGACTAATTACAAATATTTAATGGTTATCTTTAAATATTTAAAATATAGTTTATGTATTCTAATTAAATTTTATAAATAATTAATATTTATTGCTTAAAAATATTTAAAATTTATATTTTATATATTAAAATATTAACAAGTTATAATAATTTTTTTATATTTTTTACTAAAATATAATAATATTATCTAATTTAAATATTATTTAAATGTATATTTGTTACTTGATAATATATAAAATAGATATTTTATTTCTCAAAAATACTTTTTAACAGCAATGCTAAACACTAAAATTTTAAACCAAACTTTTCAAAAGCACTCCTCAAATACACTTTTTCACAGTACTTTTCAAAATCATTGCCAAATTAGCCCTTAGTCTCTCAATTTGGCTGCTTTTTCTACTTTAGTTCCTTAATTTTTTTTTCATATTAGTCTCAAAACTTGATAGCTTTTTCGCTGTGGTCCTTGAAACTATTTTAAATTTTTTTAAAATAATATCCAAATTTTTTTAGGTTTTATATAAATTTTTTAAAACAATTTAGATGATGAATTAGCACTATCTCAAAGCAACATATCATCATATTTTAATGGAATTTAAGTTTAAGAGCCAAATTGAAAAAATTATCAAGTTTCAAGTCTAATATAGATAAAAAAAAAATTGTATATCTGATGTATATTCAGTTTAGCATGATTAATGTAACAGAGAAGTGTACATTTCAGACATGTCTCTAGAGACTATCTAGCGAAGGCCGCATCAACGACTGACATGAATTTGCAGCTATTTCCTGAACCAGTGGAGGGAGCTCACAGCATTTTGCGACTTGGCATCGCTGATTATTAACTGTTTCAATCTTCTGTTTAATGCTCCTCCATTTCCCCCCAAAAAATAGCACACAATTTTCAAAAAGATAAATGAAATATAGATATTATAATATGAAGGAGTCGGGTTGTTGAGAATTATGATATGATATTTATTGCTATTGTTATATCATGTTTGCCGTAAAACATCAGTGTTATTTATGAATCTACAATCTTACCTTTTTATGTATTTCATAATTTTTAATAATATTTTATATTTTTTAGTTTTTATTAAAATAATATATTATAATGTGTGATATGACCAAGTTGTTTACTTATAAATATTTTCTTTATTAAACCATTGAAATTATATTATATTGATTTATTTTAATAAATTTATCGATTTTTCGATCAAACCTTAGTACAAATTTCATGAACCCACAATTATAATATTAAAGCAACTACCACGTTAATCAAAATTAAATATATATACATAAATATAAACAAAAAAATATGGAAGAAAAAAGAGTCAAAATGATAACATATGACTAATATATTACAACCATATAAAATAAAAACAAAAACGCATTCAATCAACTCAAAAGCAATGCAACTAATTAATAAGATAATATTAGTCTCATACACAATTTAAAAAGTTAGAGCATTTTATATAAATTAATATGTGATACTTAGTTCATAGCATATTCACATGTCTATTATTACTTCCATCATTCTATAGCATATTTACCTTTTAAAATGTCATTACATATCATCTATCATCAATAGGCTAAAGCCAAAACACAACAAAAAGTTATGTGAATATATTTGAAATATCATATCACTAATTTCCTTCTGCTAGCAATCTTGTTAGCCATATCTCCTTCTGTTCAGTTGGGATAGTGAAGGAAATAACCATATTGATTGTTTTACTAGGAATCTTCCTTGAAGTAGTAAGTTTTTTAACTTCGGATAGTCCTGTTATTTTCATCAACTCATCCCACAACTGCATAGACTTCTGAGTAATGAAGTGCTTTGTCCTTATTCTCTTTGTCAATTCATTTTTGGCTTCAACCATTTTGCTTCTCAACACTTTAGCAATTCCTAAAAAATCAACTCCATCATTAGAATTCAAGTCTATCTTACTCTTTCTAGCTTTTTCAACCCTTCTAATTTGGCCTTTGCTAAGAGATGGGGACCTTGACTGGCCATTGTCTTCAAAATCATTTCATACCCAACATTTTCAGTTCCAATCATGTCAGTTTTTCCTACACCAATCTTTTGCATTGTTCTTTGTTCCACCATTATCATCTCCTTTCTCTTCTAGCTCTTCAATTATGTCAATTGTTGTTTGGGCATATTTTCCAATGGCATGGTCTTTACCATATATCACACTAAAATTTTCAAAATATAGCAATGTCCTATTCTTGAATGGGACTGCATTCTTATGACTCTGCATACATATTCATATAAAAATTATTAAATGCGTTTAAATATAAACAAAAATTTCATATAAAATCATAATTTATAAATTCACCTTAAGGAATTCATCTCAAACCGCTTTATAACAGCCCGTTTTCAGTGAAATCAGAATAATGGTTTTGGGACCATAAATCTGAGTCCGTAAGAAAAAATATTTTAATACTATTGCATGGTCTACATAATGATAGAAATGTCGTATGAAAATTTCGTAAAGAAATTTTTACCGATTACATGTTTAATTAGATAAAAAGGACCAAATTGCATAAAATCCAAAAGTTGAGTTCTAGTAGCTATAGGTATCAAATAGCTATGAAATTCAAAATTGGAGGTCCTTATATGGAAAATAGACCATTAAGAGGAGTTGGTAGATAAGTATGATGATTCATCAATGGAAAATTAAATAAAGAAAATGACTAAATTTAAAAGATGAAATAATAAAAGATGATATTTTAAAACATGGAAACCCTAGCCATGGAAACCTAAGCTCAAGCCAACTTATTTTGCTTAATTAGTATGTTTTTTTGTCCCGTTTTTTAGTAATTTTTATATTTTCGAGATCGTAATAATTTAATCTAGCTATTTCGGGGATTAATTTGCAAAGTTATTAAGGTATTAAAGTTTTGCCATGGATGAGTATGCATGAATTATGAAGTTTTATGGTAGAAAATGAAAGGTTATTGTTAGATAAACAACTTTTGTAAGGTGAACTTAGATGAAATTGTGATTTATGGACTATTTGTAAATATGAAAATTTTATGGAAAAATTCTGAATTTTGTGAAATACATTGGCTGCTAATGTTATATGTAAAAATCAGTTAGGCTTGGAATAAAGATTAAATTGCATGAATTTTTCTTTCCGAGCCTAGGGATGAAATCAGAATTAATTAAAAGTATAGGGGTAAAATGGTAATTTTTCCTAAGATGTGAATTGGATTGAATTGAATGTAAATTGTATTAAATTGATGTTAAATTCATTCATATAGATTCGGATAGATCAAATACGGAGTTAAATCGAGGAAAAGAGAAAGTAGAAGATTAGTAACTTTTGTGTGCACGAATATTGTTGAGGTAAGTTCGTGTAATTAATTTGTGTATTTAGATGTTTTAAATTGAATATTGTTGTGTGTGAAATGTATAATTACTATGTATAAGTATTGAACACATATCTAAATATATCCGACAAGTATTTAGTCCGGTTTGAATAAATGAAATTCGATGGATACAGGGTTCCCGTATTGGTTGTGGTCCTGCACGTGTTGCGGACACACCACAACTTGAAAGAGCATTCCATTATTAGCTCTCATGAGCTTCCCGTTATATGGTTCTTACGAGCTTCCCGTTAATAGCTCTTCGAAGCATCCCATTTGGTTGTGATCCTGCATGTGTTGTGGACACACCATAGCTCTTATGAGCGTCCCGATATATGGCTCTTCGAACTTTCCCGATTAAAGGCTCTTTCATGAGCTTCCCGATATTGGCTCGCTTGAACTTTCCTAATATTAGCTCGTATGAGCTTCCCATTCATGGCTCTCTAGAGCTTCCCGTTATATGGCTCACATGAGCTTCCCGTTATATGGCTCGAAAGAGCTTCCCGTTGATGTGCTCTTAAGAGCATTCCTGAATATGAATTGACGGATTACAGATTTGTACACTTTGTGTTTACCACCTGTGTATCCATCGATATTATAAATGATTCAACGGGTAAAGTTATGACATGAGAAATTATGAAATTGAGGCATATTTCATGCGATCTCGTACTCGTTGATGGATTCAAGTCGTGAATGTTCCCGATAGTAAAATGGAGAATTATCGTTTTACTTGGAGTTAAGGCTGAAATTCGCTAAGTGTAAGTTTAAAACAAAGCATTTCTAGTATTTTAAATAGTAAAGGCTAAGGTTCGGCTAATAACAAAGATAGGGATATTTTGAAGTTGGTAATTTGGATGGAATAGTTTAGGATTAAGGTTGAAGAGTGAACCAATACTATAGGACAATATTGACCCGAAACTTATAATAACACTTAAGGTGGATAGAAAGATAGGTAAACCGTGACCCACTATCTATATAGAGATAGGAACCAATCGGTATAAGGGTGAACGCCACACTCGTTAGAGTGATAAGTTCAAATGAATCAGACTGACGGCACAAGAATAACTTGATAAGTCAATTGAGTCACAAAAGAACAAAGGGAGTTGAATACCTCAAAATTGGTATAATGTTCATAAAAAGAGTGAAAAGTTGTAACCTTCAAATGTTTAGAAAAACAACTATTTATAGGGTCTAATCCTTGGCTAGGCGAATGGACACAGAACGAACTAAATGGACAGCTTTAATTCAACTTAATTGAGCTGAATGCTCTTTGAACTCTCCCAAAATGTCCTTTGAAGTATCCCATTCCTTGGTGATGCCAACAACCCTTTCTATTGATGATTCCAATCAGCTGATTTTAAATGAGTTCATGAAGGAGCTGAATTAGCTTGGGAAGTGACCGGTCAAGTTGGTGTAAACAAACTAAGATGCTGCCTTGATAAGCCGAATGGGCATGCAACTCATAAAGGCAGCTTGGGTGCATGAATGGTTATCCAAATGATCAGCCGAATTTGAGTAGCCATTTATGTGTGAACACATGAAATTGGATGGCCACAAAGGTGTGAACATGATTATTCAGCTGAAAGAACAAGTGTGAAAACACTTGATGCCTTGCTGAACCCGAAATGGCTATTGGGAGGTTGTGTTCAACTTATAATGGTGCCATACGAACAACCAAAGGAAGCTTCCCAGCAGCAGCCAATGTGAACACCTTAATGCCGTCCATTCCTAATCCCTACAAGACACATTAAACACAACTTAAACATATTTAATTGGTCTGAAATAAATCATGTATTAAAGATGTCTAAAACTAAGACACATTAAAATGCCTATTTAATATGTACTAAACTAAGACATATTTAAAACCTGCATTTAAAATGTTCAGCTTAAAACATAATTAAAACTCAAACTACTTTAACTAAATAACTAAAAAAATAACTATGACCGAATTAATTGTTTATTCCAGCAAATAAAATGCACAAGATGAATTAAGCTAAAATTAAACTAGTTGAGCTTGAAGCAGCTAAAATTGAGCTATTCTAGCAACCACATTAACAAGCTGAAATTTAAGATTCATTTTGCACTTGGGCCCTTCGTGCTTGGGCCAATTCCGATGGCGTCGAATTGTATCATGACATGATGCGGCTGGGATCGCATCATTCCCTCCCTCTTAAAAGCGATTTGTCCTCAAATAGGGCCATTTGCTCACAAAAAAACCTTTCTAGATCACGACCCGTTTTGTTTATGAACCTGACAAAGTCGCTTCCAAAAACATAAGAATTACAATTGGTTTGAAAAGAAATTAGATGATTTTCATACCCTCCCTCTTTAAAAGGGTACCATTTCAAATTGTCACTTAAACAAGAATAAAACATATTAGTGACATGTTGAATTAAAAGCACAAAAGAACTTTCTGAAATCTTATACAAAAATTGAACAAATAAACCAATGCTGGGATCAAAAACATGAGTTGGCCTTATCGTTTCATGATGATTAAAAAATCTCTTCGATGGGAATATACCAGAATCACGAAGCATTCAATAGTCATAATTTTGGACAACAAAAATCCATGGCTCCAATCCTTTGAACAATGTTATAGAACACTATTCTCCGAGATCAAAAACAAGGTTTTCTCTTGCCATTTCAATTTGACTTGACAATTTCATGACCGGCATCATAGAAAGAACATGAAACAATTTAAAGTCTTTATCATGCAAAACATTCTCGAATATTTTAAACCACAATATAGAACAATTTCCAGAATCAAAGATTTGACTTGGACTTTGCAAGCCATCAGAATTTACATGTTTTATTTTCAAAAATAAGGATAAAATTTGGAGCAGATGAAAGGGTTCAACACATTTATTCAAAATAAAATTACGATGCTCACCTTTTCTTAACAACAACTTAGGATAACTTGCTCTGGGTTTGAACACACGATTTTGATCACTCATTTTCAAAAACAGCAAAGACTTTTCTTTCATCAACAACTCACACATATCAATCAAACAAGATTTAGGCTTACACACATTCAAACAACCAATCCTCTCAAAATTCATTCGAACAAGCATATACTTATATGAGGATTTCGCACAAGATTTAGAGAATTCACATTAACATCACATTCAAATAGATCAAACATTTTACGCGAAAACTCTTTATCACACATGGTCAAGTTTTGTAAATGCCGATTTAGCCTAACTTCATCAATAAAATTACAATCACAAAACTTATCATAAGAAAAATTCTCCATTGTACTAGTTGGAACGAAATCATCAACACTAATCATAGAATGACAATTAAACAAATCAAAGTGAGGAGATCTTTCAAAAACTAAGTCACCAGCAATTTTCTCAATAGCATTCAAATTTGATTGCCGTGATTCAATGGCTAAAGATTCCTTACCTTGCTTACCTTTAAGCACTTACGGAATAATTTTACTTTCAACCTTACCTTTCTTGATCAATCGAATTCGTCTCTCATCAGAAAGGTAATGAAGGTGAAACTTATCAATTGAATCTCTAGAAACCTAAAAAGAAGAAATAATACCAGGAGAACTCGCATGTAGGTTAGTAAAACTCTCTTTCTCTTTCCACAGTCTCTTTTATCGTTGAAAACTCACTCTCACTCTTTATTTCACTTTCCTTTTCAACAACGTCACTCTTTCCACTAACATTTTCTTTTATTTCTTCAATCTCAATCTTTTCTTCAATTTTCTTTTCTTGCTCCCATTCTTTTGCAATCACAATCGCTTTTTCCTTTCTTTCACTTTCTTTTCCTTTTTTAAATTCTTTTTTCCTCATATCTCTTTTTTTCTCTCCATTTCATTTATGATTCGCTCATTTTCTCGTATTAACATTTCTTGCCTCTCATTTCGTTTAATTTCTTTTTGGCTCGTTCTTCCGTTACAAGAAGAAGATAACATATAAGAATCAACATGATAAATCGTAAAAGTAACATATTTTAATCTCACAGTTAGCATACTATTGGATGATTTATCCCTTAATTTATGTAAAAAGGTGCTCTTAATCCTTTCTTTTCATGTTTTATACTCAGGAAACCACCCGAGGATGGAAAGAATGAGAAACGGGCTTTAAACGGACCAAACTGGGCCAAGAGAGAAATAGACACGGCCTGGACTTAATCCCACACGGCCGTGCCTTATTGAGCAACTAGAACACGGCCAGACCCCGATTCACACGGCTGTGCCTCACTAAAGAAGTCCGAACATGGCCTGGCCATGATTCACACGGGCGTGTGCCATGGCCGTGTCCCTGTCGTGGAGAAGAGAAATTCTACTCGAAAAAGGATACTTAGGGGCAAAGAAACCTATTTCAAAAGCCTATATAAACTCCCTAAATATAACCTAAAAGAGGGCGGTTAGCTAGGCCAAGGAGCCGAGCTGAAAAGGTCAGAGTTGTGGAAATCACTCGAAGATAGCCAGTTGATCCATCTTAAGAAGCCAGAATTCTACTCAAGACGGCGGATCTCTCCTTCAATTCCTTCAGGGGGTTTTAGGGATTTCTTATGTTTTGTTTTTTCTTTTCTTTTGAGATGTTTTCTTTTATAGTTACGAACTAAACCCTTCATATACCTGAAGGGGATGAAACCTAAAACGGATCTTGTTGTTGTTTTCTGAACTATATGATAAATACTTGATTTGTTCTTAATTATGTGTGCTTAATTCTTGTGTTGATATTTTCGGGATATTAATTCAAGTTGAATGTGCTTAGGTGGAGAAGCAAAAGTCCCTGCTTAAGAGTAGATCTAATATAATTAAGCGGAGTTGATCGCACGCCTAGAGATAGGGTAACGAGATTTTGCCGGATTAGGGTGAAACCTAATATAGGAATCCATAAATCGAGTTAATGCGATTCTAGGGGTTTTAATTAGAAAGAGATTTCAATTAATCAACCTAGGGTTAGACGTTATTCGCTTCGAGAAAAAGTTTAATATAACTTAGGGAATCTTACGGATCAAGTCAAGTGAATAAATCGTCTGGTTCAGTGTTAGATAACAAGTGAAGTTTAGGTGGATTCTTCTTAAGGGTATCGTCTTAATCAACTGAGTTTTTCCTCAAGTATTTCCCCAATTCATTCTTTTTTTCTTTGCGTCTTTAGTTTAGTAGTTAGATAAATTTAAATTAAACAACAACTTCACTTATTGTAGGCTAAATAATAAAAAGAAAGTTAGTATTAGTACTTTTAGTTCCTTTGGGTTCGACAATCTAGTATTGCCTAAGCTATACTACTATTCGATAGGTGCACTTGCCTCAATCGTTGTCATAGTTAGTTTCCAGGTTCGATCATTCTCATTATAAATTTTAAAACTCGATATAACAACGATCAAGTTTTTGGCGCCGTTGCCTGGGAACTAAAATATTAAGAAAGCTCTATTTTTATTACTTTAGCCATTATTTTTTATTTTCTGCAAATTACTTTTATTTTTAATTTAAATTCTAATTTTGCTAAATTTTTTTTCCTTCTTTTCTTAACAGGTACCTCTAGTTTATGACCAGAAAGAACCCGAAAGGACCATTAGTATACGACAGTGATATTGAAGCTACCGCTCGCAGGAATTGCAGAGAAATTAGGCGAGCCCTAAATTACACAGAAGAAGAGTGAGAAGGCAGACCCAATCTTACTGAAGGGATGGACGAGAATAATCCACCACCACAAGATGTGGCGGAAAATAATGCTCCACGTACTATGTATGATTATGCTAAACCTCATTTAACAGGAGCAGAATCAAGTATTGTTAGGCCCGCTATAGTTGCTAATAATTTTGTATTAAAGCCTAACACTATACAAATGATTCAACAATTTGTTCAATTTGATGGTTTGCAGGACGAAGACCCAAATACTCATATAACTAATTTTTTAGAGTTCTGTGATACCTTCAAAATAAATGGCGTTTCTGATGATGCCATACGTCTTCGGTTATTTCCCTTTTCATTAAGGAATAAAGCCAAACAGTGATTAAACTCACTACCACGAGGGTCAATCACTACATGGGATCAAATGACCGAAAATTTTGTATTAAAATATTTCTCACCAGCTAAAACGGCCAAATTATGGAATGATATCTCTTCTTTTGTGCAGATGGATTTAGAGACATTATACGACGCATGAGAGAGATACAAGGATCCCTTGAGAAAGTGTCCGCACCGTGGTTTACCTTGTGGCTCCAAGTCTAAACTTTCTATAATGGTGTAAACCCCTCAACGAGGCAACTAATTGATTCAACCACCGGTGGAACCTTGAACAACAGAAATCCTGAAGCAACCTATAAGTTTATTGAAGAGATGTCACTGAATAACTCTAAGTGGCAGGTTACAAGGACAAAACCAACAAAATCAGCCGGAGTTTACAACCTCGACGTAGTAACCATGCTATCAACACAGGTAGAAATGATGAATAAAAAGCTTGATAGTTTGTGTTCTTCACAGGTACATCCAGTAATGCAGTGCGACGCAAGTGGAACTGTGGCGAATCCTGAGTGCCAACCTTACCAACCGGGCACAGAAAGCGAACAGATGAACTATATAGGTAATAATTTCAGATCTAATAATAACCCTTATAGTAATAATTATAATTCAGGTTGGAGGAACCACCTAAATTTTTCATGGGGAGGTTAAGGAAATCAAGGAAATCAAAGACAACAACCTCCTTAAAATTTCCAAAATCAGCCCTATCGACAGGAAAAGAGGCTGAACCTCGAAGAGATGCTAACAAAATTCATGGCAGCCACAGAAACCCGTCTCCAAAAAACTGAGACAACGCTCGATAATCAACAAGCATCAATCAAAAGGATCGAGAACCAAGTCGGGGAACTTACTAAGTCAGTTGGACAACTTATTAAGATAGTTTCTGAAATTCGATCAGAGATTTTTGAATGACCACAAGGACATCTACCGAGCAACACTGAGATTAACCCAAAGGAGCAAATCCAAGCCATCACAGCTCATGATAGTATAGGGTTAGATGAACCCTATCCAATACAAGAAAACGAGGTAAAGGAAGGTAAAGTTAAATCCAATACAAGAAAACGAGGTAAAGGAAGGTAAAGTTAAAGTAACACAAGAAAAGTCAAAACCGGTAATCGAAAAGTACCAACCTCACATTCTTTATCTCGAAGCGATGAAGAGAGACGATATAGAGAAACAGTTCAGTAAGTTTCTTAAACATTTAAAGAAATTACATATTAACATACCTCTTCTTGAAGCTCTTTCACAGATGCCAGATTCGAGGAAATTTTTAAAACAACTCTTGACAAACAAGCGTAAGTTAGACAAGGAGCCACATGTGGAATTAAACGCAGTATGCTCAACATTGTTACAGAATAGACTACTGCGAAAACTAAAAGATCCAGGTAGTTTTACAATTCCATGTTTAATTGGTAGACTAACAGTTGATAATGCCTTAGCTGATTTAGGGGCAAGTATAAATGTCATGCCTTATAAAATGTTTAAACAACTAGGTCTAGGGAAACCCAAACAAACTAGGATGAACATTCAATTAGATGATAAAACTGTTAGAATTCCTAGGGGTATTATCGAAGATGTTCTTGTAAAAATTGATAAATTCATTTTCCAGTAGATTTTGTTGTCTTAGACATGGATGAGGATAGTTCGATTCCCTTAATTTTAGGAAGACCATTCTTAGCAACCGCTAGAACAAAAATTGATGTTGGTACAGGAGAACTCATACTTCGTGTAGGTGACGAATCGATCAGTTTACAAGCTTTTGACTCGGCCAGGACAACAATTGATGAAGGTGAGAAAGTAAATTCAGTCGATAACCAAGTTGTTCAACTTTCACCACAGGAAACACTACAAGGTAACAAACTTGGGCCAAATCATGGACCACATGCCAAAAAAGAAGAATTACATAAGGAACAAAGCCTGAGGGTCGACAAATTAGAAGAGTGGAAAACATTATTTAAAGAAAAATCGGAACCACACGAAATAAAACCGAAGGAGCCCCCAGAAGAGCTCATAGGAACATCAAACCACTTCAAAATAGGAGATCAGGTACTGTTAGATAAAGCAGATCCTCGCATCACCACACTAGACCTGAACACGAACAAAGAAATCTTTCTTAAGGTACACAATATCTTCCCATACAGAACAGTCGAGGTAAGCAATCCTATATTCGGCACTTTTAAGGTAAACGCTTCTCGACTTAAACTTTATCAAGAAAATAGAACTGATAGCATGAGGGAAGATATTCAAACTTTTAAACCACCCTGATTTTTGCAAATACGAGGAAAGTCTAGCTTAATACTATAAACGAACGCTTCTCGGGAGGCAACCCAAGCACTAACCCAATTTACTTTCACAATTTTTTCATTTTTTCTTTCCCTTTCTTCTTTCTGAACACCTAGTTGTAAACTAACCAAAAACGTAGACTCCCAGGCCCCACGGCCTTGCCGACGGCCTTGCGACGCGACCGTGGATGACACTGACTTATCACCAACGGGCGTGGCAATCTGAAAAATGGGCATGGGAGAAACAATACGTCTCAAAACACGGCCGTGTGAGACAGCCGTGTGAATCGACACGCCCTCAGTCCACGGGCGTGGGAGAGCATCAGAAACATAAAACTCTATTTAAACCCACACTCCTTTTCCCCTTCTTCTCACCAACTCCCCATCTTCTTTCTTCCTTCCTTTCTCAGAATTCTCCCCTCCCCATAACAATTCTGTATACCCTTGAGCTACAGCAAAGCCATGTCGAAGAAGCGGAAGAAGGCAAGCGTAATCTCCTCAAGGGAGAACCCTATGCATAAGTTCATGCCGGTCGCTTCATCTAAACAACAAGCTAAGGGTCTTTGAGACCATTTATCTTTTGTTTTATTTTTATCTTCTTCTTTATTTTCCTTCTCTTTGACTATCTTATGCTTAATTTAGTTTATTTTATTTCGGCTTAGTGTCGTTCTCTAAAGGTCGCTTGGGAATCACGCCACTTCCGCCACCGCCAGCACCTCCACAGCCTTAGAAGTCACACCCACCTCTCGAACCATCTACCAATAAAGATTCTCAAACCCCTTTATCTGTTAGCCTTAGTTTAATTACATTTTTATTTTCTTTCTCTTTATCTTTCTTGTCTTTATTTATATGTTTAGTTTATTTTAAATGAGTCTTAATAATTCTTGGCTAATTCTCTACGAGCTCCCCAATTTCTTCATCTAACGCAGAGCTCGGTAGCAGCCACCACCCCTATCGACTTCCAACTCCAGGAAACCATCCAAATTCAGGAAGTCTCACCTCCCTCTCTCTCTTAAATTGCATATACATGTTTGTACATTGAGGGCAATATACATCTTAAGTGTGAGGGGGTAAATAGTTATTTCAAGAAAGTGCCTAACTTTCTGCATTGTTCTCAAATCCCTGAATTATATCTTGTTCTTAAGTAATTTCCGCATATTACTAATTAGGATGAAATTTCTGATGATTTATGATTTTTATTGATATGTTTTTGAGTAAGCCATAGTTAATTGTGCATTGATGATTAAATTTGAAGAATACTAGAGAATCAAGCATGATAAGTCTAATTTTCAGAATTAAAACTTTTAGGTTGTCTACCTGAATCTGAATGTTATCTTGAAATTAGAAATTTACAAGGATGAAATCAAAACACCCATAATTTTTGTGAGATTTTGAAACTTATAGAGCATATATCCTTTTTCATGCTTACCTTTTGACTATGAGTGTGTCAACATTGAATTGTTATTCTAGAACTTGCCTTGATTATACATGTTAGGACCACATCTATGATTTGATATACCGAGATGATAAAGGCACCTAGGTTTTAACCCACTTATTCCACTAAAAAGCCTACCTTCATAATTAACCTCTAGTGAGCCACGTTTAATCCTAACAACCCTTTTTATTAACTCAACCGCTAATATTAACCCAAAACCCCTTGTATTTGTTATGACCATTCCTTTTTGACTACCCTTGTATCGAGATTTGATTTGTTTAGTTACATAATTTCAGTAGTTGAATTTATCCTTTATTACTTGATTTGTTCTTAATTAAAAAAAAATTTGAAGTATATTCATTATTAGTTCTATAATTAAGTGAGCTTACATGTTTAAATTTCAAATCTTGAAGAAAAAGCTCGTATTATTAAATTTTCAATTGATGTAATTATTTAAGATTAGTTCATTTTTCTAGTTAGGTAATTTATCGTGTCAATCTCGATTCTAACTCGCTAAATTCACCTATATCCATACCCTTAACCTAGCTCAGTTACAACCTCAGAAAGACCTTTTGATCTGTTTATCATCTCATTTTACAGTGGTGGAGATTTGATTTTCAGGCAAGCCTATGGGATTAACTTTTCAGGTTCGACTTTTGAGTACTTAAATTTGAACCTTAAACACTTCGAGTGATTTGAGTGAATCTTTTGTGAGGATGTCAATCCTTGTCGATTTTGAATTAAAGGTGATTATTTAGACAAATGGAGACACCTACGTTTTCGTGATACAAATGTATGACTTATATTATTTGAATCTTTAGGACTCTTTGAGTTAAAATATCCATGTATAAATTATCTATGAATTATGATAAGACATTGTTGATAGGAATTATGAATTATGAAAATTTCGTTTTAATTGTAAGTTGAGAATTTTGCTTGAGGACAAGCAAAAGCTTAAGTGTGGGGGTATGTGATAAACCGTAAAAGTAACATATTTTAATCCCACATTTAGCATACTCTTGGATGATTTATCCATTGATTTATGTAAAAAGGTGCTCTTAATCCTTTCTTTTCATGTTTTATACTCAGGAAAGCACCCGAGGATGGAAAGAACAAGAAACGGGCTTTAAACGGACCAAACTGGGCCAAGAGAGAAATCGACACGGCCTGGACTTAATCCCACACGGCCGTGCCTTATTGAGTAACTAAAACCCGGCCAGACCCCGATTCACACGGCCGTGCCTCACTAAAGAAGTCCAAACACGGCCTGGCCATGATTCACACGGGCGTGTGCCATGGCCGTGTCCCTGTTGTAGAGAAGAGCAATTCTACTCGGAAAAGGATACTTAGGGGCAAAGAAACCTATTTCAAAAGCCTATATAAACCCCCTAAATATAACCTGAAATAGGGTAGTTAGCTAGGCCAAGGAGCCGAGCCGAAAAGGTCAGAGTTGTGGAAATCACTCGAAGATAGCCAGTTGATCCATCTCAAGAAGCCAGAATTCTACTCAAGACGGCGGATCTCTCCTTCAATTCCTTCAGGGGGTTTTAGGGATTTCTTATGTTTTGTTTTATCTTTTCTTTTGAGATGTTTTCTTTTATAGTTATGAACTAAACCCTTCAGATACCTGAAGGGGATGAAACCTAAGACGGATCTTTTTATTATTTTCTGAACTATATGATAAATACTTGATTTGTTCTTAATTATGTGTGCTTAATTCTTGTGTTGATATTTCTGGGATATTGATTCAAGTTGGATGTGCTTAGGTGGAGAAGCAAAAATCCCTGCTTAAGAGTAGATCTAACATAATTAAGCGGAGTTGATCACACACCTAGAGATAGGGTGACGAGATTTTGCCGGATTAAGGTGAAACCTAATATGGGAATCCATAAATCGAGTTAATGCGATTCTAGGGGTTTTAATTAGAAAGAGATTTCAATTAATCAACCTAGGGTTAGACGTTATTCGCTTCGAGAGAAGGTTTAATATAACTTAGAGAATCTTACGGATCAAGTCAAGTGAATAAATCGTCTGGTTCAGTGTTAGATAACAAGTGAAGTCTAGGTGGATTCTTCCTAAGGGTATCGTCTTAATCAACTGAGTTTTTCCTCAAGTATTTCCCCAATTCATTCTTTTTGTCTTTGCGTCTTTAGCTTAGTAGTTAGATAAATTTAGATTAAACAACAATTTCACTTATTTTGGGCAAAATAATAAAAAGAAAGTTAGTATTAGTACTTTTAGTTCCTTTAGGTTCGACAATCCGGTCTTGCCTAAGCTATACTACTATTCGATAGGTACACTTGCCTCAATCGTTGTCATAGTTAGTTTTCAGGTTCGATCATTCTCATTATAACTTTTAAAACTCGATAAAACAGCAATCACAGCACGACAAGCTTTTCGTTGGAAAGAAGGGAAAGCATCTTCATATGAGATATGGTCACCTCTTCGTGATTGAATCTCCGTGGATGAATTATTTGATGCACTTGAAGAGATATTTCTACCTTATCGTTTGCCACCCTGAAAGGTTTCAAACACGAAGCTTGCATCTTGAATTCTTCGTCATATAAGAATCACGGTATGGATCTCTTCTCGAATAATCATTGGATCTTTGTCTTCGTGATGATCTTGTTCTTGTCCTTTAACTTGGCGAAATTTGCTCCCGTTGGGATCTTTCCTTCAATCGGTCCAATCGTTCTTGTATGGGCTTGAACTTTCTATCGAACATGCGTTCCATGTCACGTATAAGCTTGGAGTGTTAAATCGGGCACTCCTCCTTTGAGTGCAACGTTTTGAACAGGTCGTAAACCACCTCCTTTCGCTGCGTTTCTTTCTAGGCTTCGAGACATGATATTAAATTCTCAATATGAATCCTTACAGTTCACTCGCAAAGAAGAGAATAGACGACACTCTACTCGTGTTTACACTTGATATATTGGCTTTTTCTTCTATCTAATGAGCTCACCACTCTCTTGCCTTTTACCTCTCACATTCGCCTCTCTAAGTTCGTAAGTGACTATGATTAGACTCACATGCAAATCTTGTGGGGTCGGCTTTCAAAAGGGTTACAAAGAATTGGAAATGATATTGGTGTAGGGTGGGCTGAAAGAAAGAAGGGTTTTGGAGTGTGGCGAAAATGTTTGTAGAGGAAAACTTCTAAAAAAAATTCGGGAAAACAACCACTTTCACAAACTAGCCTATCTTTTTTAAAAATATTTCGAATATTTCTTTTTAATATTTCAAACTGGTACTTCCAAATATACTATATTTTTTTTCAAGAATTTTTTTGAATTTTTTTTTCACGAACTTACTCCGGGATGGCTAGAACATCCGTACTCCTTGATTTTGGCTAGCTCTAATACCAAATGATAACAAAGCTATTTGCTAAGCTTTTCTCACCCCTCTAGCATACACATCATATACTCATTCAACACATCCATAAACAACTCAAAATTTAAACACAATTTCACATGGATATCTACATCTTTTCATATAATAAAGTAGCCAACGACTATGGCATTATACAAAATAGATTATCCATCTATAGGCTAACACATCTTAGCCATTTACAACAAAATTCACTAACTTGTCTAGCCTCTATACATGCCATATACAAAACATTAAGTCTCATGTACCAGAATGTGTTGATAGTGTGGGCGATCTTCCGATTGATCCACGTGTCTTGATTCAACACTTTTTCTCTATAAATCAAGGGAAAGAAAGAGAGTAAGCTTTGAGCTTAGTAAGTTTACACATAAACAATTTAAGCATCATAGTATAAGCTAAACAACAATTAACATTATGCTAACATATAAATTCACATCCACAATTATGCTTACTCTTTCTATCCCTTACCACATTTCCAACACATCGAGAGTCGAATACTCATATTATTTGACATGCACCCCTGCATTCAATATCATATTTACTCGAAATAAAATCCATCGTTATTTCTCAATAATACATCCACACTACTAATTTACTCAATATTACATCCACACAGCTAATCCACACAACTAATTTCTCGGTGGTTCCGTACTTAGCCCACCACAATCAATTTATAGGGTAGTATCACACTTAGCCTACCAACAAAGATAATCATAGTGGTTTTGCACATAGCCTACTAGATGATATACTTAACGATAGCATCGCACATAGCCCAGCTCATCATTGTTAAGTATTAGGGTGGTATCGCACTTAGCCCACCATCAAACTTTATCCCTACACATTCTCATATCTACTTACTCATTCATCCAGTCAATCACAATATCTACTACATTCATTCTACATGAACCATATAGGCTCTCAATCATTCTCAATCATGCTACTCACTAGCTAGCATCAACAATATGTAAGTATAAATGTATTGTTTACGCATAAACTTATTTTGCTACTCAAAAGTATAGAGATATGCAATTTAGTCCACCACATTGCTTTTGCCTCGGTTTCGATTTGGGCTTCATTTTTCTTGATCTATAATGAATAAATCAACTTATTCAATACACACATTGACTAAATTGACCTTATCTCATACTTTAGCAAAATTACTATTTTTCCCCTAATCTTTCTCATATTTACACTTTTGCCCCAAGGCTCGTAAAGTGATTTTCATTCAACTTTCCAACATTTCATGCCTAGCCAAATCATTTACTCAACTAAAGCAATCATCAATTCTCACTGAAACACACATGTATGACCAAACTCAAGACTTTCACAAACTAGTCACTACATGCATTTTTCATGGAAATCACTTAGCAAAAGATGTTTCTACTACATCAAGTTTTCATATTCTTCCATAAAATATTAAAATACATACATGTCATTCATGGGTACATTTTTGAACATCCATCTTAGCTCAACATATAGCTAAAAATAGCTTAATCATGCTATTAGGACTTCAAAAATACGAATAATATCAAAAACGGGACTTAGATGCACTTATTAACAAGCTTGAAAATTTGAAGAGCCCTAACAATGGCTTCTTGAAATTTTCAGCAACCTTGGAGAAGAAGATGAATGAAATTCTATCATCTTTTCCCATTTTAATAATTTAATTTCCAAATGACCAAAATGTCCTTTTTGACAAACTTTCAATTTTAACTCATTCATGCCCAATTTTGTCCAAAAATTTAGAATTTGGGAAAATTACTATTTAAGGACCTCTAATTTGTAATCCAAAGCTATTTCACACAAATAGCTTCTAGAATCTCATGTTTTGCAACTTTTGCAATTTAGTCCTTTTGAACAATTCAACCGCAATTTCACAAAATTGCTTCATGAAACTTTCACACTACCATGCAAACATAGCATAAACCTCAAAAACTCATACATATACCTCGAATTTGTGGTCTCCCACCACTATTCTGACTAGGCCCTAAATTAGGATGTTACATCAGAGCTATGGTTTAGTCGATTCTCGGACTAACATAGTGAATGTGAGTCTAGCTATACATGCCATATTACTCCCTGTGGTAGTGTGATATCTCCCAACTCTTATGAAATTGTTTTGTTGAGGCAGAGATGCTTTCCAACCGAGCTATTTTCGAAAACGCTGAAAGTAATACTAAGATATTTGAAAATGTGTTTGTGATGAGTCGGAACTTGAAAAGGTATGAATAAGAATTCATGATATGTATGTGATGATGTAGAAATGAAATAACCATAGGTTGAGAAATATGGATAAAATGTCATTGTTCTGGTTGAACGTTGTATTTCGATGGATTACGGTGATTTTATGAAACAGAAAAAATATTTTAAATGTTGCAAAAAGGATTTAGCCCGGAAGGGTAATCCTGAATTAAGCCCTCTCGAGCATAAGTTATGAAATGGATTTAGCCCCGACAGGTAATCCAGAGTAAACCATTTAGAGCATATGTTACTAAAAGGACTTAGCCTGGACTAGCAATCCTGTTATATCATATGTGGCTGCTCTATGAATAGATGTCAAAATGACACTTTTGAATATGAATTGACGGATTGTTGACATGCATACCTTGAGTATACTACTCGAGTATCCATCGAAATTATAATAGTTCAATGGGAATTATTCTTGAAAAATGAAAAGGTGAAATGAAATGAAAGTTTATGTTGTGATAAGCTCATCTATATTTATTTGGCATTCATATGATGTTATGTGCCTAATTTGTTTGATTAAGTGAATGTGATAAGTAAACTTACTCAAATTTATGGAATGTATGTTTAAGTACACTTGTTTGAATAAAGGTAATCAGAAAGTTCGTGTGACATAAATATGTATGTTAATTAGCTTGAAGTGAATTACATAATTGTAAAGATATTATGTTGATGATGAATGCTAAGTGATATGTGTGTATTTATGAGAGTCGAGTTAGAGGCTTTACGACCTCACCCCTTTACCAAAGTGGTATTTTATAACGAAATTTCACGAGATTTAAGTTGAATGAGCTCATGTAACATCCCAAAATAGGGCCTAAACGGAATAGTGGTTTCGAAACCATAAATTCGAGTCAGTAAAATATTTTAATATTATTTTCTATGCCGTTGATATATGATTAAGCATGTGGTAAATTTTCGTGAGCTAATTTATCTGTATGTGTGTTTAATTTGATAAAAGGATTGAATTGCATCAAATGCAAAATTAATGTGCTTATTGAAAAGATGTTTATTTGTTGTGTCTTCTTAAGTGTGAGGACTTATGTGGCAATTAAGCCAATTATATGGCTAGTGGACGGCATTGAATGATGAAATGCATAATTATATGTTCTTTTTATATATTAAAAACATTAGTTGAAATTTTATATTATATTAATATGTTATAGTATAATCAAAGAAACATGAGTGGATGGTTTTCATTTTACCATCTTCTTGCCGAAACCATAAAAGAAAAAGAAAGAAAAAAAACCAAGCAAGGGTTCGGCCATTCTAAGCTTAAATTGAAGGTATGTTTTAGCTTGGTTTTTGATAAATTTTACGTTTTTGAGATCGTTGTTTCGAGTGCTACAAAACCCATATTTGAATTTTTTGATTTTGGTGAATATTTTGAGTTATGCCATCGATGAGAACTTGTGATTTTTGATGATTGATGGTAGATTATGCATGTTTATGAGTAGAGAATAATTTTTACTAAGCGATTTTCGGTGAAAACGAGTAAAACGAGCTAATTAGTCAAAGTTGTTATTGTTCATAAGTATGTGTTATAGTAAGAATTTGAGTTGCTATAGAAGGGAAAAATGTTCAGCATGTTAGAAAACATAAGAATAAGGGCTGAAGTTTAATTTTTGAGCCTAGGGGCAAAATTGTAATTTTGCCAAAGTTAGAGTTAAGGACTGTTTTAGTAAATGTGAATATTAAATAAGCTAAATTTGCTATTATAGATCAAGAAGAACGAAATCCAGAGTTAGATCGGGGAAAGAAAAAGATAGTGGACTAAATCGATATAGTTTATCGTAATTTGTTTCGAGGTAAGTTTGCAGTAAATAAATGCAATATTCTATTATTTTACATTTAATATTATTAAATTCCAGTATTTACATATTTATTCTGTAAATTTATTATTTAAAGACTCAAGTATGAATTGATGGAAAAGCTATCTCAGAAAGTTCCGGTTGAACCTTAGGAATGTGTAGGATACAAATGTCATGACATTAGGGTTTAAGGAAATCATGTAAGACCATGTCAAGACATGGCATTGATAAGTTACTATAAGGCAAAGGTCCCATGTAAGACCATGCCAAGGCATGGCATTGGTGAGTTCATAAGGCAAGGATACCACGTAAGACCATGTCAAGACATGGCAATGGTTAAGTTTCATAAGGAAAGGTACCCGCGTATCCTTAGTATGTATGTCTAAAGTATGTATTTGCTGGGTTTTCTTCTAGATTGATTTTCGTTAGTGAATGGAATAATACGAGATTAATGATGACAAAATTAGTCAGAGAAATGATATTTGAATCGTAAGGATGTCTGAGTGTAACAGTAGTAATTGAATAGATTATGATGATCTCTCATTGGTATTTTACGTACTCATTTATCCTCAGAGATATATGTTATTGTTCATTTTCTGATGAAATTCTTATCGTATGAGAATGCTAGTTGCTTATAATGTTATATGAGAGCACTGTTGATCTCGTTAGTTGATGAGCAGCATTTCTTATCTCTCTCTGTGGGATTCTATTGTATAACGTTTAAAATAAAATCTGTTGGTGAAAATTTATGTGAGGCTATTCTTCTATTTCTACTGGATGTTGTGTTGTTTTATATATATATTTGGAAAATATATTATCTCTGTTACAATTGATTCTAGAGCATATAAGTATTGTTTTTCTTCCAATTTTCTCTGAGAAATCATCAAAATCTTTATTATTTTCTTATGAGTTATGTTCTCGGACTTCCAGTATGATATCTCATCTTGGATTTCTTTATCTCGGTTTTTTTATTATCTTTATTTCGTAAATTATCAATCATGGCTCATCTTTAAAGTGTGTTCTTTGGCTTGTGATAACTATGTCTATTATGGTCGTATTTTTGGTTTGAACATAGGAATATGGTGATTCTGGCATCAGGATTTCTCTAATTTTTGTGAAAGGAATTGACATCAGCAAAGGTGTAGATAGTGGAAGCTCAAGCTCAAATTGTACTATGGTTTTCTTTTCTCAGGTAATTTTGATTAAGGTCAATGAGTTCAATCAGAATATTTTGTTTCCTTGAGCTAATGCAATTGTAAAGATTTTTGATTAGCATGTTAAGGGAATTATAAAAGATTGTATGTTTGAGTTGTTTAACAGTATGAAGAAGGGAGTATTTTGATATGTTATTATTTGATAGTTGAGATCGACTCAGTTGTTTTATTTGAGCGAGCTGGTCAGTTGAAAGGTAATTTGAGTTATATGCATTTAAGTTTATCCTCAGGTAAGAAGATAAAATCTTGTACATTTATGGGTAAATTGACGAACAGTCTGAATGAAGAATTTATATTCAAAAAGGGTGTGATACAAGGACGTACCTATTGGATTAGTTCTAATTGAATGATTTTATTATGAGTTAAAGATGTTTTGATTGATAAAGTTATCACCTTTGTGAAAGTTGAATGGTCTCTTGAGTGTTAGCAAAGTTGAAAATAGTTGAATGAATTGTTAACCGAAGCACTGATTCTGGGTCCAGTTTAAATTGAGTAAAGAATTTGTGATATTTCAACGATGCACTATCGAATGGATTGGAATGTGTTTTAATACAATAATGTAAAGTAATAATTTATGCTTTCAGACGGTTAAAGTCACATGAAAGGAACTGTTCGACGAGTGATTTAGAGTCGGCCACTTTTTATGTCTGTGTAACAGCCTATTTTTAGGGTTAATCGGAACAGTGGTTTCGAGACCACAATCTGAAATTAAAAAATTTATTTTATTATTATTTTAATATTTACAGCATGATATTAGAGTTGTGTGAAATTTTCGTAAAAAATTTTTATCGTTTAAGTGGTTAATTCGATAAAAATGACTAAATCACGTAAAGCTTAAAATTGGGTTCTATAAGCTAAAGGTGTCAAATAGCTATAGAAATTAAAAGTGAAGGTCCTTATGTGGAAAATAGCCCATTTATGAGATAGTGGATCTTAGTGGAGTGGCATTTGGAGTAATTATTAATGTTTTTAAAGGTAAAAAGGTAAATAGGTAATTAAAGTTAATAATAAATAAAATAAAAGCCAAAATCGTGTTATTTTTCCTTCATCTTCCACCAAATATAGATAAAAGAAACAGCCATGGAAGCATAATAGGGTTCAGCCCTTGTTGTTTTTAATTGAGGTATGTTTCGAGCTCAGTTTTTGATGATTTTTATATTTTTGTGATCGTTGCTTCATGTTTTAGCTAGCCCGTACCCTAATTTCTGAATTTTTTGATGAATTTGTGAATTGCCATTGATGATAGCTTGATGTTTTTGAGTGTTGATGATGGAAAATGAATAATTGTTGATAGATTAATATGTTTTGTTAAGTGATTTTTGGTAAAAATGTCAAATAATGATTAAATTGTGAAAAGTGTAATTGAGGGATTGAAATGTGAAATAAATTGGAATATGGGTTGAGAGTAATATATGGAAAAATTTGGATAGCTTGGGTTTGTGTTTAATTTCATGAAATTGTGATTTTACGTGATAAGGACTAAATTGCAAAATTATGGAATAATAGGGGCAAAAGTGTAATTTTTTCAAAATGTGTAAATTGTGTTTAAATGAATGAATTAATGATTAAATAAGTTAATTTTGATATTAATTATATTGGCAAAAGCGGAATTCAGATCTAGATCGTGGGAAAGTTAAAATATTGGATTAGTCGACTTAATTTGTCGTTACTACGAACGAGGTAAGTTTGTATTTTAATGGACATTACGAAATCATGTTATAAATGCAAATTATTTGTGTGATTAAATTCAATGTCGAATGTTAATGTAAATATATATGTATTTTGAAAAAGTTATATATATTATTATGATATTGAATTGTTCGAGAAGCAAATTATATGAATACAAGAAAGCATCGACAATGTGATGACATCTGAAAGCTCTGCACGAACCATAGGAATAGTTAGAATACATATGTCATGACAAAGGATTCCGATGTGTTATCGTGTAAGACCACGTCTGAGACATTGGCATCGATTTGAGATTTACGTGTAAGACCATGTCTAGGACATCGGCATTGTATATGATTTCGTGTAAGACCTTGTCTGGGACAGTGGCATCGATATTTGATTACATGTAAGACCACGTCTGGGACGTTGCATTGTACGAGCTTTTCGAGTTATCTGAGTATCCTATTGACTCCGAACGGTTCAACGGGCGTTCCGAGAAATAAGTGATTAAGTGAATGACATTCCGATTCAGGTACGTTGAAATGTATACAATTTTGATAATGAAAGGTAAGTATATATATGTGCAAAGATTGTTATGTGTTGTGTATGCAAATGAAATGTGAATATGTGCAAATTAAACAGGAATAAATGAATAAGATGTGATTTATAAAGTGGCATATGTGAAATTGTAAGATAATATATAGATGAAAGGTGAATTTGGGTATAAGTGATGATATGTGATTCATATGAGAAAGATATGTGATTTAATATGTTATTTCCATAATGTGCTCATTTGGTTATATGAAAGTGAGACTTTAATATAATATGATAAAAAAAATTGAATAAACTTGTAAAAGCTAAAGTTAGTAAGTAAGTATATTATTGAATGGTGATGATTTGGTATGAAATCATGTTATAAACTTGAGATAATTTGTGTTATGACATTTGTGATAGCATAATATGCTTATGGAATTATAATGAATTCATTTGTTATATTAAGTTTATTAAGATACGAGCTTACTAAGCTTTCAAAGCTTACTCTATGTGTTTTTCCTGTGTTTATAGATTTTTAGAGATTTGCTCGGGTTGGAAGTCAGCGGAGATCGCATCACATTATCTGGTTAATGATTTCGGTATTTATACCCTTTATGACTTGGTTATATGGCATGTATAGGCTATGGTATTTGATATTAGGGTTGGAATATATTTAGTCATTTGAGATGGTTGATTATGAATGTGATTGTGGAATTTAGTATATTTTGATAAACTTGATATTGGCTAAATAACTTAGAATTGTTATAAGATTGGCTTGATATGATCTAAGTGTATATGGCCATTTTAATAATGGTTTAAGTTATTCATATGATCATTTGATAGATGATGAGTATTTGCTTAAGAAATGCATAAAATTGAGTTGATGAATTGGTTCATTTTTGAGGTATGAATTGATGTTTGAATTGGGAAATATTGTACAATTGAAATAGGTTATATTGATGATTATAGCTTGTGTATTTGGGATGTTCTTGGTTAATCAAATGGTATTGAAATGGTGCAAAATGATGTGGTTTAGGTATGCATGAGGAGAGTGAGAAATATGGCTTAAATCAAGCCTAATTTCGTGCCACACGGCCTGAGCACACGGGCGTGTGACTCAACCGTGTTACCCCGACTGCTTTAATAAAATAAGTCAGTGATTTATACGGCCTAGACACACAGGCGTGTCTGGTGGCCGTGTGTGGCACACAATCTTGGTACATGGGCGTGTGTGGCCATTTCGAATAGGCACACGGGCTGTCCACACGGGCGTGTGACGTTTGAAAATGTCAAAATTATTTTAAGTTTCAGAAATTTTTGTATATGTTCGGTTTAGTCCCGAACCATTTCTAAGCATGTTTTAAGGCCTTGTAGAGCCTTGTAAGGGACAATATGACCGTGTTTGAATAACATTGATAAACCGCAAAAGTAACATATTTTAGGCCCACATTTAGCATGCTTTTGGATAATTTAAGCCTCGATTTATGTAAAAAGGTGCTCTTAATCCTTTCTTTTCATGTCTTATACTCAGGAAAGCACCCACGGATGAAAAGAACGTAAAACCGGCTTAAAACGGGCCAAATAGGCCAATTCACGAAATCGACACGGCCTGGACTTCAAGCCACACGGTCGTGCCTCATTAAATTACTAGAACACGACCTTCTCCCGATTTACACGGCCGTGCCTCATTAAAGAAATCCGAGCACGGCCTGGCCACGATCCACACGGGCGTGTCCCATGGCTGTGTCCCTGTCACTGGAAGAAGCAATTTCATTGGGGAAAGGATACTTGGAGGCAAAGAAACACATTCCAAAGCCTATTCAAACACCCTATTAAGAATTCTACTTAAATTAGGATACTTAGGGGCCAAGTAAGGCATCTCAAAGTCTATATAAACACCCAAGGGGGCAACTTAAAGGGGAGTTCGGCAGAAGTCGGAACCCAATGCGTCAAAGCTAGGCCAAGGAGCCAAGCCGAGAAGGTCAGAACTAGGGAATAACGCGAAGATAGCCAGTTGATCCATCCCAAGAAGCCGGAATTATACTCAAAACGGTGGAATTCTCCTTCAATTCCTTCAGGGAGTTTTAAGATTTTCTTATGTTTTGTTTTATCTTTTCTCTTGCGATGTTTTGTTTATTCATTATGAACTAAACCCTTCAGATACCTGAAGGGGATAAAAACCTAGATGAATCTTTTTATTTGATTTTTATGTTATATGATAATTACTTAGTTTGTTCTTAATTATGTTGCTTAATTCAAATCTAATGTGCTTAGGTGGAGGAGGAATAGACCCTGCCTAAGAGTAGAGCTAACATGATTAAGCGGAGTTGATCGAACGCCTAGAGATAGGGTTACGAGATTTTGTCGGATTAGGGTGAAACCTAATATGAGAATCCATTGATCGATTTACTGCTATCCTAGGGGGTTATTATAAGCGAACGAGAGTTCCACTAATTAAGCTAGGGTTAGACGTTATTCGCCTCGAGAGAGGGTTTAATATAGGTTAGGGAGTCTTACGGATCAAGCTAAGTAAAAGAAATCATATAATTTAGGGTTAATTAATAAGTGAAGTCTAGGTGGATTCTTCCTAAGGGTATCATCGCAATCAGCTGAGTTTTTCTTCAAAGTTATTTTCCTATTCGTCTTTTTGTCTTTGTGTCCTTAGTTTAGTTTTCGTCAAAAGCAACTTCACTCTAATTTTAAGGCTAAATAATAAAATGAAAGTCAGTATTAGTACTTTTAGTTCCATTGGGTTCGATATCCGGTCTTGCCTAAGCTATACTACTGTTCGATAGGTACACTTGCCTTTAATTGTTGTCAGAGTTAGTTTCCAGGTTTTATCATTCTTTTATAAATTTTAAAGCTCTGATTTTCAGCGATCAAGTTTTTGGCGCCATTACCGGGGATCATCACAAAATCACTTAGCTGAGCTAGATCTTAGACCTCGTGCCAACAAAGAAGAAATACCTAAGGAACAAATCCTTAGGGTTGACAAGCTAAAGAAGGAGGAAACCCAAATCAAAGAGGAACATGAACCACACGAAGTGAAACCGACAGAAACCCCAGACGAACTGATAGGAACAACAAATCACATCAAAATAGAGGATCAGGTATTGATGAATAAGGAAGACCCTCGAATCACCAATTCAGACTTTAAGACAAACGAAGAAATCACTTTTGAGGTACTTAATGTCTTCCTATACGGCACAGTCGAGGTAAACATTACTCGACTTAAACTATATATCCATAACCGAAGTGATCGCATGAGAAAGATTTTCACCTCCTCAAACCATCATGACCATACGAATGAGAGGTAAAGTCTAGCTTAAGACTATAAACGAGCGCTTCTCGGGAGGCAACCCGAGCACTAACACCATTTTTACATTTTTTATTTTTTTATTTTTTTATTTTTTTATTTTCTTTTTCATTTTAGCACCTAACCATAAACTAACCAAAGAGAAGATTTCTAGGCCACACGGCCCTACACACGGGCGTGCCCGTGGCGGTGTGGAAGCCAGGGGATGCACCATGGGCGTGCCAGTAGCCGTGCACGACATAGAAAAATTTCTTTTCCCAAACACGGGTGACGATAATAATCCACGCCCGTGCCGACGTCCCGTGCAAGGTTACTAACTTGTTAAGCACGGGCTAAACACGGCCGGACCTTCCAACCATGCCAACACTCTGACTTATCGAACACGGGAGGAGTACACCTATAGTAAATGACCATGTGAAGAAAGACACGGGCATGCCACTACACCCACGGTCGTGCCTGAACACCCTGAACATGCCCAAAATTCAAAATCCCAAAACACAGGCTACATCTCTATTTAAACCTCATTCTCACTTTTTCTAGTTGTCTTTCATTTTCTATTAATTATTTTTATTTTATTTTTATTTCATTATCTTTCTTTACTTTATTTTATTTTATTTTCTTCTTCTTATTCTTTATGATATTTAGATTTAGCTTAGGATACAATAAAATCGCATCACGCTTTCTGAGGATTCAAATTCAAACGGTTCGAGACGCTTCCCCATGTTCACCTCTAATCCTATCCGGATTCTTTTCATTGACTTCATCCAAAATTCAGGAAGTTTCACTTCTCTCCCTATCTTATGATATTATGATTATTTTTATATTATCTATCTTTGTACATTGAGGGCAATGTACATCTTAAGTGTGGGGGGGTTTACCATAGTATTATTTGAAAATCCCTGAATTATGCCTTGTTCGAAAAGTAAGTTTCTCATATTATGATTAGAATGAAATTTCCTTTGATTTATGATTTTTATTGATATGTTTTGGATTAAGTCATAGTTAATTGTGCATTGATGATTAAATTTGAAGAATACTAGGGAATCAAGCATGATAAGTCTAATTTTCTAAAAATTAAAATTGTAGGTTGTCAACTGGAATTTAAATGTTATCTTGAAATTTGAAATTTACAAGGTTGATGTCAAAAACACCCATAGTTTTTGTGAGATTTTGAGCCTTATAGAGCATACATTCTTTTTCATGCTCACTTCTTGATTATGAGTGTGTCAACTATGAACTGTTATTCTAGAACTTGCCTTGATTATACATGTCAAGATTACAGTTATGATTTGATATACCGAGATGATAAAGGCACTTAGGTTTTAACCCACTTACTCCACTAAAAAGCCTACCTTCATAATTAACCCCTAGTAAACCCCATTGAAGCCTAACAACCCTTTTTATTGACTCGCCTACTAATTTTAACCAAAAAAACCCTTTGTATTTGTTAACACCATTTCTTTTAACTACCCTTTTTGTCGAGATTTGATTTTAAACAAGTTTCCTAACTATGTTCTATATTTCAGTTGTAAAAATTCTTTCTTATTATTATGATAGTTTGTTCTAAAAAAAAAACGAAGTATATTCATTATTAGTTCTATGATTAAGTGAGCTTGCATGTTCAAATTCCAATTCTCAAGGAAAAAGCTCGTATTATTAGTTTTTAATTAATGTAAGATTAAGTTCATTTTTTCTAGTTAGGAAATTCATCGGTCAATCTCGATTCTAACCTTCATTTTTTCTAGTTAGGAAATTTATCAGGTCAATCTCGATTCTAACCTTCTAATTCAGCCTTTATCCATACCCCTAACCTAAGCCTCGTTACAACCCTGACAAAGACCTTTTGATCTGTTTATCATCTCATTTTACAGTGGTGGAGATTTGATTTTTAGGCAAGCCTATGGGATTAACTTTTCATGTTTGACTTATGAGTGCTTAATTTTGACCCTTAAACACTTTTTGAGTGATTTGAGTGAATCTTTTGTGAGGATATCAATCCTTGCCAATTTTGAATTAAAGGTAATTATTTAGATGAAGGGAAACACCTATGTTTTCGTGCTACAAAAATATGACCTATATTGTTTGAATCTTTAAGACTCTTTGAATTGAATTATCCATGTATAAATTATCTATGAATTATGATAAGGCATTGTTGATAGAAATTATGGATCATGGAAAGTTTGTTTTAATTGTAAGTTGAGAATTTTGCTTGAGGACAAGCAAAAGCTTAAGTGTGGGGGTATTTGATAAACCGCCAAAGTAACATATTTTAGGCCCACATTTAGCATGCTTTTGGATAATTTAAGCCTCGATTTATGTAAAAAAGTGCTCTTAATCCTTTCTTTTCATGTCTTATACTCAGGAAAGCACCCACGGATGAAAAGAACATAAAATCGGCTTAAAACGGGCCAAATGGGCCAATTCACGAAATCGACACGGCCTGGACTTCAAGCCACACGGCTGTGCCTCATTAAATTACTAGAACACGGCCTTCTCCCGATTTACACGGTCATGCCTCATTAAAGAAGTCCGAGCACGGCCTGGCCACGATCCACACGGGCGTGTGCCATGGCCGTGTCCCTGTCGCTGGAAAAAGCAATTTCATTCGGGAAAGGATACTTGGAGGTAAAGAAACACATTCCAAAGCATATTCAAACACCCTATTAGGAATTCTACTTAAATTAGGATACTTAGGGGCCAAGTAAGGCATCTCAAAGTCTATATAAACACCCAAGGGGGCAACTTGAAGGGGAGTTTGTGTGATAGTGAGCGGTAAATTAAATGAGTATTGTGTGAGACAACTTTTGATTCTAAATTTTAGGTTGGACCTGATGACTGTTATCATTATTCCGAGATAGAATTTGCGTACTGAGTAATTCAGAGCTTATGCAGAAAATTTTGTACGAAGCTCAGTAGTAGCTCGTTTGTTCATTCAGGGAGTAATAAAATGTACAGTTATTTGAAATAGATATTCTGGTGATCAGGTATGTAACATGATAGATTAGTTGAGTTATATGTTTCAAAGACTATCCGATCAGAAATCGTACCAAAAGTAAAAGTGATTTGTGGCAGTTTAGAATTCACTTCAGATTGTCAGAAAACGTATGTGAATTTGAATCATGAGGATATGAAATTCCCGTTCAGCGATAGCATGCTTCCGAGAGTATTGCCTTGGAAAAAGATTCAAAATGTGTTTTGTGTATCTATGTTGTGATGGTATTGATTTGGACTCTTTGAGTATAAATTCTCTGATAGGGATTAAGATTCAACCGATGTGTTGTATAATGAAGAATAGATCAGAATTTTGACACGAGCGATTAAAAAGTTGGGAAATAAAAGCATAACCTTAGTGAGGGTTCTTTGGCAATGTCACGAGATAGATGAGTTTACGTGGAAATCGAATTTATATTTCGGTAAGATTTTCGGGGACGAAAATCCCTAAATGGGAGAGAGTTGTAACAGCTCGATTTTGGGTCTAGTTGGAATAATGGTTTCAGGACCAAAAATCTGACTCAGTAAAATTCATTTTTTTTATATATTTATGATCTACAATTTTATGGAATGATTTCGTGAAAATCTCGTTCGAAAATTTTGATGTTTGGGCACTTAATTTAGTTAAAAGAACTAAATTGCAAAAAGTGCAAAACTTGAATTCTATATGCTAAAGGTGTCCAATTGCTATGAAATTTTAAATTAGAGGTCCTTAAATGGTAATTAGACCATTCGGTTAAGTTGGTGGACAAAAATGGACATGGTTTGGTATGTTTCTAAAGTTTTTCATTAAGGGTATTTTAGTAATTTAGTTATTAAAATGAATTAATAATCAAATTAAAAGCCAATTTTTGCTCATCTTCTTCCCCTTGGCTGAATTTTATATGGAGAAGACATGGCTAGGGTTTTCAAGCTTCCAAACTCGATTGTAAATCTGTTCTAGCCCCGTTTTTCATGATTTTTATGTTTTTGAAATCCTTGTAACATGACCTATCTATTTCTACCACTAATTTGAAGAGATGTCAAAGTCTAAAATTTTACCCATGTTGAACATGTATTTATTTTGATGTTTGATGGTAGAAAATGCATGTCTGTTGTTTGTTAAACGACTTTTGTTAAATGATTTTCGGTAAAAATGTAAAAAATGACTTATTTGTAAAAGTTATAAAATAAGTAGAAAAATATGAATAAATGAGAAATGTGGGCTGTTATGAGTATGAAAATGGTTCGACTAGGCTTGGGTTTTGAAGAAATTGAATGAAAATCATTTTACGATCCTAGGGACTAAATTGTAAAATATCAAAAGTTTAGGGGCAAAAATATAATTTTTGCCATAATGTGATTTTGGGTTGATTTGAATAGTATAATGATTAAATAAGTTAAATGTGATATTATAGATCGAGAAAAACGAGGTTCGAAGTTAGAACAGGAGAAAAATGAGTATTTGACAATATTATGGTTGAATAAGAATTATAACTTTGAGCTTTATAGTAATTTGTATTATCTTATGTTTATATTGTTGGACTTGGTAAATGATTGGTAAGAGTTGCTTATTATCTTCGTACGGACTTACTAAGCTATATATATAGCTTACCCCCTTCCTTTCCAATGTCTTATAGGGTTATTAAGCTAGCTCGGATTAGAGTTTGCTGGAGATCCTATCACACTATCAAGCTATCATTTTGGGTATAAATGAATTCAAGCATTTTAAGTCTATGACATGTATAGGGACTCAGCTAATTTGTTATGTTTGTCATTATTAATTTGGGCATATGTGTTAACTAGTAATTGTTAATGCTTCATCTTATATATAGCCATGAATGATGGCTTATGTTGATCATAAGTTTATTCATATGTCCTATTGTAAATGTGAAATTATTATGTTTTTAAAGGGCTAAGTATGATGTTTTAAGCATGATAAATGATGGTATAAGAATGACATGTTATTGTGTTGTTTGTGATTGCTTATGTTATAAGTCCGGTAATGCCTCGAGCCTTGTTCCGGCGTTGAATACGGGCAATGAGTGTTATAAGCAGCCAATGTAAACACCTTAATGTCATCCATTCCTAATCCCTACAAGACACATTAAATACAACTTAAACATATTTAATTGGTCTAAAATAAATCATGTATTAAATATGTCTAAAACTAAGACACATTAAAACGCCTATTTAATATGTACTAAACTAAGACATATTTAAAACCCGCATTTAAAATGTTCAGCTTAAGACATAATTAAAACTCAAACTACTTTAACTAAATAACTAAAAAAATAACCGTAACCAAATTTATTGTGTATTCCAGCAAATAAAATGCACAAGCTGAATTAAGCTAAAATTGAACTAGTTGAGCTTGAAGCAGCTAAAATTGAGCTATTCCAGCAACCACATTAACAAGCTGAAATTAAAGCTTCATTTTGCACTTGGGCCCTTCGTGGTTGGGCCAATTTCAATGGCGTCGAATTGTATCATGACATGATGCGGCTAGGATTGCATTAGTATTGTTACGAGTATACACTTGAAATACAAAGATATATGTATATGTTTCATGGACACTTGATGTGATAATTATATGTATGTGAAAATTGAATTACATGTAAATTACATAACTAACATGCTTGATGAGGATATGTGTTTAAGTAATTGGCCAAATTGGTTTGAGCATATTTATTTGTTTACCTTAAATGTGAATTAAATGGTAAGTTAATTTCCGTTATACGAACTTACTAAGCATTAAATGCTTACTCTGTTTTAATTCCTCTGTCTTATAGTACTTAGAGGCTCGTAAAGGTTGGAAGCTGGTCGGAGCTACATCACACTATCCCTCGGATTCTTCGATATATATAGCAAACTAATTTTGGCTATAATGGCATGTATAGGCTAAATATGACCAATTATAGCAATGTAAATGTTTGGTTGTAATTAGCTATTGAAATGTCTTGTGAATGTGTTAAAGTGTTGATGTAGGTGAAAGATAATTTGGGTGAGAAAAGTGGCCTTGGAAATGGCCTATTTTCATCCACATGGCCTAGCACACGGGCGTGTGACTTGGCCGTGTGATGCCTGCACCTAATTAATGCAAGTCAAATTGCTCACACGGCCTAGCACAAGGGCGTTTGGCTTGACCATGTAACCCAAGTCAGAGAGTTGCACAGGTATAGATACAGGCCAGGACACGGCCGTGTGTTCCTATTTTGAATACAAACACGTCCTGGCCACACGGACGTGTGTCCCTTGCACCTAGGAAAAAATTTAACATTTTGCGAAAAATTCTCTGAGTACCCGGTTTAATCCCAACTTATTTCCAATGCATATTTTGGGCCTCAAAGGCTCTTATAAAGGACATTATGATTGATTATGATTAGTTTATGATATGAATTAGAAATGGTATGAAATGTATATATTTGATCTATAAATTTTGGTAATGCTCCGTAACATTGTTCTGGCGACGAATATGGGTTAGGGGTGTTACACGCTTGCTCAACTGTCACCACTTTCCCTGTTCTATCCCATCCAAAGTCATTGGTGTGCTTGCTATATATCATGTCATGTACAAATTGACCATTCCTTCCTAAGTGTTCTTAGCCTGTTGTCAATATAAAGCTTAGCCTTGACACCAAAATATGGGAATTTTGATTGTAACATTATCAAATATAGGTAGATACCCTTGTCTAAAGCCACAAAAAACATTGTGGCTGCCTATATGGTACAATTCAACAAGACATTGTGCCAAAATTCTATCCTTTTCATTTGTCTGGTGTCTCCAAATAGACTTGCTACTTGAAATCTCACATTTAAATTACCTTTAGAACTGCCATTATATATATATGCCAAACTGTATTAACATAATATATTATTGTGAAAAGTAGAACGTCGATAATTAAATGTATCGCAAAGAAAAGAGAAAGAAAAATAAAGAACACGTTGATTTTACGTGGAAACCCTTTCAGGAAAAAAATCACGGGCAGAGGAGAAGATAATTCACTATGTCGAATTCGAATGATTACAAAAGGAGTAGACTATGTCTATTTCTAGGCTTGTAAAACCATATTCTAATAGAAGGAGTGTAGTAAGGTTGAAACACTTTTTTCTAATCAATATCAAATAGATAAAGTGTAATAAGGTTGAAAAACGTTATTTTAAATAAAATAAAAGAAGTGTAGTTCTATATGAATTTTACTTTTATTTTATTTTACCACTCAATTCTAACAATTATAATTGTTATCAAATCAAATGTAGCTAAAAATGAAAAATATAGAAACATAAAGATATCTCATAAAAATAAATGCACAAATTACATGAAAGTATAAATAAAATATTTATCAAAATATAGTTTGCGCATAGACAACTAAACTTAGTTCATATATAAAAAAACATTTGGTTCTACATTTGTTGAACATTCCTAACATTAAATTCAACTAAATTTTCTATTACTTCACCTCTTTAATAGAGTAGCCCTTCACTCATTATACATCTCCATAACAAGTTGTTGTCTCCACATGCTCCACTCCTTTGTATGCTCAATTTCAGAAACTAATGCTTCATTAGCATCATCCCTAACTTCCTTATTACTTGAAGTTTCATCATCACGTTCTAAAAGGTCGTAGGACATTTTCTTCCGAATTTAATTGCGCAACAAGCAACATCAAAGGCAATTCGATTATGTGTCTTAATGGGATAGAAAGTAGGGGCTCCTAAGTATACTCCATATCATCTTTAAAAGACCAAAGCACCTTTTAATTACATTTTGTGCGGAAGCATGTTTCATGTTAAACAACTCTTCAGGAGTGGTAGGTTGATAGCCATGCCTCCATTCATTTAAGTAATATCGTTGCCCTCTAAAAGGGGCTAAGAACCCTTTTGAATGCGTAACTTGCATCAACAAGGTAATAACAACCTAAAAGAATTTATAAAACAAAATGTCTAAAAGTTACATTTTAAATAAAAAATTTGCTTAAAGTCAATTTGCCTTATATGAAGTCTCATTATCATCTTAACCTAAGAAACACATATCAGTAGGCCTTTTTAAACTATTCTTCCTACTCAAAGCATCTCAGAGAACTCTATTATTAGCAGTCAACCCTTCCCAACCTGGTAACATGTGTGTAAATTGCTAGGGGTGTGCAAAAAAAATATTGAACCGAAATACCTGGTAACGATTTTCGGTTTTGGTATTTTAAATTGAATAAACTGATTAAGGCCATAAGCCTATAACCCATGTACATACCCAAGCCCAAATTTAAATCTTAAACCCAAATACCGTTAAAACTAAATACTCTTAAAGCCCAAACCCATTAAACCCAATACCCACTAATATTAAAAACCCAATTAATAATTTAAATTTTTTATGACATTGATTTTAATTTTTATCATTTAATATATATATATAGATAATTTAATTTTAAATATTATATGTAAGAAGATAAAATAATTTTTTATCATTTAATTTTTATGAAATTTATATGTACGATAATTTGAAATTGAACATTCCTCGGGGAAATGAATAAATAAATTTCATAAAAATTAATGATAAATTTCATATACTCGATTGTTTTTTATGATATTCATTTTAATTTATTTATGATACATTTCATAAATCAAAGTAAGGATATGTTGGACATATAAGATAATATAAAATAAATAAATATTTTTTGAGTTGATTAAAATTTGTTTAGAAATTAATGTGGTTTTCTCCGAATGAAAAAGACCTAAAAATGAATTTATGTTTTTCGAATAAAATGAAGTTTAAAAATAGAAATAAATCATTTGGTCATAATTAATCGTTGAATGAAGAAATACTAAATATATTTTCTCATAAATTCTTTTACAGGTAAAGTCGTAATGATTTTAACGGAATTAGAATTGGGTTGAGAAAAATATTTAATTGGAAATATATTAAAGTTTATTTTGAGATATAAAAAAATAAATATCGGGTTGGATCAAATTATATAATATTGAGTTAAAGCCCGGGAAGCACTTGTAATTAGATCTGATATGGAAGAGACCCAAAAGCCCATTATGTAAAAGGGTGGGACGACAAATCTTAATATTATTAACTAGGGTTGGGGCTCTTTGTACTCCTAGTTAAACTAAGGGTCCATTTGTTTGCCAGTAAAATATTTTCCGGAAAATGATTTCTGGAAAATAATTTACTGAAAATATTTTCTGGTGTTTGGATGAATCTGTGCAAAATATTTTCTGTTGTTTGGCAGATTTCTTGAAAATATTTTATGGAAAAGTTGTTTTTACATATATTAATAAATTTATATACATATTAATAAATTTTATTTTAAAGGCTCCTTTTGTTTGCCAGTAAAATATTTTCCGAAAAATGATTTCTATGTATTATTTTCTAACATTGTTTGTGTATTGTCATATGTATTTTTTTGTTTTTTACTTAAAACCAATTCATTTATTCGAGTTGACTCGAAAAATCGAACAATTCAACTTGAATGACTCGAGTTTTTGATAATTAAAAAATTAGAAAATAATTTTGATAAATTGATACAAAATTAAAAAATAAAATAAAATGATGTGTCTCTGCTTGGAGTGGAATAGTGGGAGTTTGTGGCAACTCATCCTTGATGGATTTTTGTAAAAACCTTTGGTGTTTGTCTCAATTCAATACCTCAACCGATGTTCAAACACTGATTGAAACTAGGGAAGTTAATTAACAAATTTTAAAGAGAGTAAAGTAGATATATAATAAATGGTACACACAATTTATTATAGTAATTCATATACTACTTTTACTCTTGTTCAATGATGATTTTATTCAAAAATCCTATTGACTAAATTACAATAGATTATTGTAACCCAACAAAAAAAAAAACTTCAAAATTACAATCACACTCACCCCAAAAACATCGCTTACAAACAGAGTTTACTATCTGCAGAATACTTAGGATACAAGATTACAACAATACACATATTAATAGATTTGGAAATCACAAAACAAGCTCTCACACAGTTTAAATTCAATCCTTTATCTATAATTTGAATTTTGAATGCTAGCTTTCAGCTCCAAACAAATTCAAAATAGCTGTATCACCAAGTCAAACAAGATAAAGATAAAGCCTGCTATCAATAAAATACTCTTCTTCCTTCTCCCATGCAAAACTAAATTCTCTAGTTAATCGTTTAAAACAAACATATTTCATAAAAGTTGTTAATCATTTACTTTTGAATTTTGAATTTTGAATTTTGATTAATAGGCTTATGTTATCCGTGACATGTGGAGGCCCTAACTTATGTAAGTATAAGATGAATTATACAACGAAATCCACCAAATACATAAAGTTAAGTCCTCCAAGAGATAAACAGCATAGGAAGGGACAGGATATGTACTTCAAGGAAAACTAGGAAAGACTTCTGAAATATTACCATATGCATTTAGCTTGTGTCATCAAGTTGAAATTACTTAAGTGCCCCACATCAACAAAAATGGTTCATAGGGTAGAAACACTTTAGATGAAACAAGTCAGATGATGCTAAACATTTTAATAGGATAAGCCATTCAAACAATAACAAGCAGGAGACAAAGATCTTGCAACTGAAGACAGAGTAACACACCTGTTTCTCAAGCTCCCTAACTCTAGTTTCTGCTTCCTCACGCTTTTCTTCAAAGAAAACGGTTTACATGTTTCAAATGAAAAATGTCGTGTATAAAAAAAAACTGTAACGTGAACATAATTATTTATTTACGACATGTGAAAAGTAGATAGCCTTTTCCTTGTGAATTATGATCCGTAAATACAATTTTCAAACTGTAGGCAGTGATAGAAGGAAATCAAGTTCCAGAAAGATCAAGATAAGAGAACGGTGGTAGTGATTTTTTATGGTTTAACAATTAACAAGCATGAAGGTAATTACATTAGAAAGTGCATATATATAAAGCTAGTTATCCTTCAAATTATATCAAGGAAAGATAAATGAATACAAGCTCAAAACCCCCAAAAATAGTTTTCATATTGAGCTTGAGATGATGTTAAAACTAAAATCTATTTGACTAATGTATACATGTCGAGAATATCACAAGTCCTTCATTTAAATGTTCAAAAACATGCTGCTGTTTCATTCAAATTTTATGGTTTAATGTTTTGATAGGCCTTCTTTCATGTTTACTGTTGTTTAATTTTCATTTTTTGCCTACAGTCTGAAACTTGGTACTGCCCCATGGACAATTAAACATGAGAAAAGATGAAATAAGGTGAAATATAAACCAATGTACAATAGTTCATAGATGAGGGTGCTTGTGAATTATGTTAGTTGTATTATCATAAGTTTATTATCGTAAGTATAAATCTTAAGCTTGTTCACTAAACAAATTCAACCAACTTTCAGAGTTTATTATCTTAAGTATAAATATTAAGCTTATTATACACATAAGCACGTACTCATCAAGACTAATAGATATACAAAAATGCACACACATGCATGTTGCACCTTATTTCACTCGAGCAAAATAGCTTTTCTTTAGCGCTTTGTGCCTTAGTCGATACAAGGTTCGAACGCGTAGAGTGCACACCTTGCCCTTAACAAAACCACCTTTGCCATCCATCAATTTGTAAAACCAATCAAACATGGATACTATTAACAAAGTTCTCTATGTTCTAAGCTAAGAGCCAATACTTTCTTCCTTATACACACACACAATCAATCAACATTCAAACAAAAGACCAATATTGAAAAACATCTAATTACATCAAAAACATAAGCTTGGAATGAAGTAGTACGCGTTATTCAAACAAATGTCATCACATTTCTCTCTTTTTTTTCTTTTTAATTTAACGATGAGAATCCAAAATCAGCAGATGAACAAGGAAAACTTTAAAAATCGAATTTATTTTACAGAATTCTCAATTATTTACTCCATTTCAAAGAAATCAAAACTGAGCTCTCTGTAGAAGATGCCCTGGAACTCATCTCTCAAGGTCTGAATAGCGTAACCCATTTTCACGTAATAATCTTGCTTCTCCTCTTCCTCTTTGCTGGGCTTCGATCCTTGCTTCACCGGAGTCGAAAATTGTAGGTACAACATCAAGTTTTGGCTCAAACCCGAAACCGTACTACCGGCATCTTTAACACCGACCCTAGCGTTGGTCCTTCGAAATCGCGCAACTTTTGAGGAATTTAGGGCGGGGGTAGGGTACCTGGAAAATTTGCTAAGAGATTGAAAAAAAGAAGAAGATAGATAACAAAAATCAAAATGGGTAGATTACGTGGCAATGGCACAAATTTGCAACCCAAGGGAACGGAGAAGGGGAAGGGGAAGGGGAAGGGGAAGGGGAAGGGGAAGGGGAAAGGAGAAAGGGGAGAAGAAGGCGTCATTTTTCGGAAAATGTCTTACCGAAAAAAAAAAGTGTAGGACATTTTCCCACAAGAAGGCCTCATTTTCCCGTGTTTTGGAAAAGCTTTTACAAGGGAATTTATTTTCCACCAAACAAAAGGTGGAAAATGATGAAAATATTTTCCAGAAAATCTTTTACAACCAAACAAACAGAGCCTAAGAGTTTGTTTTTCTAGTTGAAATAAAATTCTACAATTCAACAAGGGTTTTACCTCCTCTACCTAAAGTTTAAACCATTTTCGCCTGTCATTAGTTAATTAACTTAAACCCCTATATGTGTTCGAGTTTAATAATACTAACAATGACTTTATTGAAATACCTACTCATTGTCTCACCCAAACTTTGAAATATGTCACTACAAGTTCCATTTTTAATGTGATGAGAAAGTATGATTAGGAAAATTGCTACTTGCTCATCGACCAAGAAGTTTTTTGTGTCCCTCAAGCCTCCTTTTATTTGTAATAACTCACACAACTTAAAAGAAGCAGTTCTAGACATTGTTAATTCATCAATACATGTTTGCTCATCACCATGGGCAAAATCTCTAATTTCTTCTCGCTTCTTGAAAAAATCCAAAGTGTAGAACTTAATTCTAGGCCTATAAGAAGTTAAGCTTTTTTTTCATGATTAAATTAACAAAGTAACAGCTTATTAGTGTTTTCATCTTAATCCAATGACTTAACACAACTAGTATCCTTCTCCTTTGATTCCTAGACTCAATCAACTTAAAACATCCATTCTTGCTTCTTTGAACATTAATACTCAAACAAGGCATTCTTTATGAAATACCTACAATTGTTTAACAACATACAATATTATTTATCAAACAATTGGAGGATTAGATAGATTCATAACAATTTACAACTTAATGAGATGCTAATGGTCCAACCAAGGCAACAGTAATATAAGTAGCAGGCTAAAAATGAGATTAGTTAGATATATAATCTATGAGGCTTTTACATGTGAAATTAAAAAAAAAAAAAAACACAGATTTAAAATATATACTCTAGTTTAAAAAAAAAACATAGCATTCGTGCGGAAATGGTTAACTTTTAACTAAATTAAGAGTAGATTATAGAATACATACCGGTAATTGAGAATTGAAGACCTTAATGCTTGTTTATAGAGGAAATATGAAAAAAAGAACTGATAATAGGTTATAAACAATGAAAATTTCTAATTAATAACTCTTGGTATTTATAAATATATTTGATCTCGCCTCACAAATGATGAAATTTGAACAAATTTTTTTACCTTTGTTTGACAACAATGACAGTAGAAGAGAACAGAGAAAATGGAGAAGGTCGGTAGAATTGTCTTTAGTACTCAACAATAAAAAAATGTGTACTTTTTAGTTTTAGATGAGAGTATTATTGGAAATAAAAAATAAAATAAAAATTGTTAATACAAATGGTATTTAAATACCACTTTGAAATGTGTTTTATTTATCTCTTAACTCGAAACAAAAAATCACTTTAGTGTATAAAATTTTAAACTTACCAAATAATTTATTATTTTAAAATTAAATAATACATTAATATTAATTAATATATCACATCAGTATTAACTCTACTAAATAGATCATATATTATTTTGGCAATGCTATGAATTTTATTAAAATTCAGACTAGGTGCATGCATGTTATTTATAGGTGAGAGTGCACATATAAAATCTTTGAATTTTATTTTGTGATTGTGATAATCTTAAATTATGTATTTAATCTAAATATTTGATAAAACGATAATATTTGAAAAAAAAATTAGATAGTCAAATATATATTTATTTCAAATGTATGCATGTTGATAGGGAGAAATTATTTGATATATTTTTTATCATATCATACATGATTCATTTTCAATTATTTAATGATATTTCAGTGATTTTTTTCATGTTATTGATACATAATTTGATAAAAAAATTTATCCCGAATCTCAAATTCCAAATCTTAAACCAGCACCTCAAATTTAAACCCAAAATCCAGAGATTTAAAATTTAAGTTTAGAATTTAATGTTCAGAATTCAAAATTTTCGTTATGAGATTTAAAGTTTATATTTATATATTAATGATGACATGAAAAAATTACTAAAATATGTTAAATAATTGAAAAGTAACCGTACATAAATAATTTCCAGTAAAATTAGAAAATCAATTAATTTTGGTAATCAATTCATGTTTGTCTATATTGGGGCTGTTTGTCTATATTGGGGCAAATACTGAAAGTCAAAGATACCCATTGACACGTAAGGTTATAATTGACATCAAGAATTTACCAGTTCACCAATTTTAGCTTGTTCACCATTGAGAATAATTTGGTTCATATTTTCCTGGCAAATCACGCAAGTAATATTTCCTTCGTTCTTCCATAATTTTTAGGGTGAGTAAAACTTCGATTCGAGTTAAATAAATTAAATTAATTGAGTCAACTTGAATAAGTAGTTCAAGTTTTAAGTTCGAATCAAATTAAATTTTACAATTCGAAAAAACTCGAATAATTTGAATAACAAATTGATATAAATACCCTTTTGGTTCCTGTTAAGTTTAAAAATGAACAAATTGGTCTATCTCAACAAAAATTATAAAATAATTAAAATAAATTTTATATTTTAAAAAATTATAAAAATTTCAAACAAATTCTAAAAAATACATAAAAAGTTTAAAAAAATTCTAGAATAATAATTTTAGGATTTAAATAAGTTAATTAATGATTCAAGTTTATCATACTAAAGTATTTTTATTATTATTTTGGTTTGAAAAAGTTTTCAAATATATATTGTTTCAAATTTATGTGTTATAACATGGAATTAGTTATACTGTAACAAGATTTTAATTTGACATATTTAATTTTTTAATTTAACTCGAACCATTTCACTCGATTCGGAAAAAATTCAAATCGAGTTAGGATGATAAAATAGAACTCATCAACTCGAAATTTTCTCACTCAATTTGACTTAATTCAATTAAACGTTCACCCCTAATTGTATGCGTTAAACTAGCGCAATTTTTACAAATTGGAGAGGGAACGTAATAGAGAGGACTTGAAACTTGGATCTTACAGCATTAATCCAGCTTTAATTTAATTAAGGTATTGATGTATGCCTTGGTTAGTGGTTCAAACCTCCACAGGTGTAATATGTATAATTAATGTTTTGCATAATATTGACATTTTTTTCTATAAATTTACAGGTCGTATCTTCACCAATAAAGATACTTCTTAAACTTAATAAACCCTTCTAAGTTCTCTTCAAAGTATGGAAGACAAAAACTCCTATAAAAACGATACCTTCTATTAAGGAAATAAAACACTCCAAAGCAAATACTCACCCTCAATACATATGATAGCAATAATTTATCTTTGTATTTATATGGTAAGAATAACATATTAAGTGAATGATGATAGTAGATTTAGGGAAAAGTTTATATTTAAGATTTCTACATTTATACTTCAATAAAATATTCCAATAATCAGAAACATATTTTAATTATAAACTATTTTTTATAAATAATTATAAATTATGCTTTAATGAATATTTCAAAAGTTAATTATTTGGTTAAAATTAATAAAATTTAAAAAATATATATTAAAAGTTTAAAGGTCGATGTTATTAAATTTTTCTAAAAACAAATATTTCGCAACATTAAAAATATATAAAAAACAATGTTAAAAAGTTTTTTTAGATTAATATTTTTTTTACTTTTTAATATTGTTCAAATTTTAAAATTTTTATTGCTTAAAAATATAAAACTATTTATTTTGCAAGTACTATTAAATTGATTTAAATAAATATATAATATTATATTCATTTCAATATCAATTATTATTATTATTTTATAAAAAGTTGATTTGTTAATTATTATGTTTTCCAAATAATATTATATAAAACACAAATATATCAGTCTACTTATTTGGATGGGCGATTGAGCGCGGTACGGTGCATTTAACTTATTTTTTGTCTCACATTATAGTATCGCTACAGTATCTAATCTTACTGCCACCGTTGTTTTTACACTAACCGCAAGTAAACGTATCGCCCATCCAAACTCACCTTTATAATCTCTCCCTATTCTCCGTCAGCTTAGAATCCTGAACCTGAATGAAGGTTTACAAATATAAGTGTGTACTATATATAGTAGAGTCAAGGTACAAGCAGTCAGTGGCGGAGCAGGGTGGCGCAGTAAAATGGAATATTTTCATTTAGATATTTTATAATTTATAAAATATTAAATTAGTAATGATAATTTATACTTTGACCCTATTAAAATGATAATAATTTAATTTAATCTTTTAAAAATTATAAAGATATAAACTATTAAAATAATAAATTTATATTTTTATTATTGTAAAAATATATAATTTAATTTCGACCTAAAAAAAAAATTCTGACTCCGCCACTGCAAGCAATTTAAGTTGTACTTAAAAAATGGTCTCGAATTCGATTAAGTTCTGCTTTTAAAAATTCCAACTCATCCTGTTTGATGGGTTTGGGCTTATACAAATCTTTCGAAATGCAAGTAGAGATAGGTGACTCAAATCTGAAAATGATTGAGGAGGAGGTAAGACTGAGGAAGGGGACCACTCATCGACGATCAACGGGGATCGAAAATGAAAATGGCAACTAACATACAAACAGAAGAGACGGACCACTGTCACATGGCAACCCCACCATCCTCTTTTGGAATTGGCAGCTAAAACTTCACTCCCATTACCATCTTCTGTTTCTTAAATCCATGGTCTTATTGCACATATAGGTACTTTAATTAATATTTGAAATATACTCATACAAAAGCTTAATACATATTTAGTACTTGAGTTTAAAATTTTTTTTTAATGTGGTACTTATGTTGTTTTTTGGTCCAATGTGATATATATATTTAACAAAAATCATAAATTATAGTACTAAATTAGTAATTAGTTAATAATATTAGCAATTAATTATACTTTAATCAATTTTAAATTTTGAAGTAAATACTAAAAAATTAACACCATTACCTTTAACTACCAAAATATATAATTTTTGTTAGATAAAAAATAATACCGACATTAAAAACCATGTTAAGAAATTCGGATATCAAGTAATGTATTAAGCTTTACAAAAACTATATAAATACTTTTTTTTATTTTCTAATATTAAATAAAAAAGGAAATTGGGAATATTTAGATTAAATAGAATAAAAGCACACAATCACAATTCACAATCTAAGATGAGCGATTGAAATTGAAATGTGATGGATGGATGGATGGATGGAGAAATGGGGTAAAAACAGGAGAAGCATATGATGACTTTTAACATTAACACAAAAATGGAATCTGAGATCTTTTTATGAAGAAGAAAGGAAAGGTATGGGGTGGATGGCTGTCCCCTTTCAATATCTAAAGCTTCCAATGCAATCTCTCAAGTTGAGATATATGATAATATCATTCATCTAATTCTCTTTTATAGAATCAGATGCAATCATTTTATAATTCATTCTCTTCCCATATCTCATTTTTATTATGAAATCAATATGATATCCAGTTTTATTTTTGTACCTTGTGTTAATCACATTAAATTTGAATGTTAGTGGTGAATGAAAGCTCCATCAACACGATGAAGGCTTTAGTTTCAGCATCAATTGAATATTACGTCACGTTGATAATAGGTTTTGTCACAATTCAAACACAATATATTTTAAGTGATTCAAACAACTATCATTATAAGAAAATCAACCCCGAATGGTTCAAAGCAACAGGCAAAATCAATAAAAGAACTGAACATCTATCAAACTGGGGAGGATGACGAGGAAACCCGCTAAAGTTACATACAAGACAAGATAAAAACTTGCCAAAGTGAAAATTTATTTAACAATGGAAAACAAACAAGAAAACATGTAAAACTTAAAGATAACATGGATCCAATTGACTCGTGAAATTATTTATTATTTCAAAATAGAAATAAATTAAGAAGCCGATAAAGAACCATTATTTGAGTATCTACAACCAACATACTTTCCAAGAAAAATTATTGGTCGTGAGTGAATGTTCAACACAATTATTTGTCCATCACAGCTTAGGAGGACAATGAAGATACTCACAAAATAAATCTATAAACTGAAAAAAAAAAATGAAAGCACATAGAGTAAATGGAGAGCTTACAAAATAGATCTACAAACTAAAAAAAAAGAAGACATGTGGAGTGAATAAAAAAAAAAAATTGGTGTAGAAAGAGAAAAAGGCAAATGGTAATCAATAGAATGCTAGTATCATCCCTTCGACAAAACAAAAAAGAAGAAACAAATAGTTTGGAAAAAGGTAAAACAAATTTAACCATTTTTATTTAAGTAGATAATGTAAAAGAAAATAAATAAATAAAGAAATGATGTTCCTTTCTGCTGCTTCAACTCAAACATCAGGTTGAGATATCTCATTTATTTTATAAAAATTATATAAATGGAAAATATTGTTATAATTAATCATTTCTTTTTGTCTTTTCATAATTTACCAAAAGAAAAAGAAAAAGAAAGCTTGAGGCACCTCATTCACTTTAATTTCTTTTATTAATTTTAATTATTCAAATAATATATAAATTTTCTTTTATCTTTATAATTATTTATCCAAACATAATCTTTGAGTGATTTGTATGAATTTTTTTAAAAAATTTAAAAGTTTTAAAATGCTAATAGTTTAAAATGAATCATTTCAAAATGATAATATTTGTGATTGTTTTGCTTGGATAAATAATTTTTTTTATAAAATTTACTCATTGAAATTTTTTTGGTAAAAAAGTTAATTATAAAAGAAAGAACGATGAAAATTGAACGTTGATAATAATAATGAATCGTAAAGAAATAGAGAAAAATAGAATACATAAATTTTATTATGTGGAAACCCTTTCAGAAAAAAAACTACAGGCAAAGGAGAAGAAAATGTACTAACTATTAAATTCAAACGATATAAGAGGAGAGACGACTACGTTTATTTATAAGTTTAAAAACCTTATTCTAATCAAAGTCTAATAAAAGCAATGTAGTAATGTTGAAACACTTTATTCAAATCAATATCAAATAAAATAGATGTACTTCTATATGGATTCCACTTGTGTAGTTTATACAGTAGAGGCCTCTGCCCCCACAGATCACCTCATCTTGCCACTTTTTTTAACAAAAATTTAGATTACACAACTCTAATACTTGTCATGCATATAAAATTTCGAACTAATCTATTATCTTTATCATATTAATAGAAAAACGGGTGTAGATATTAGATTAAATAAAATCCTTGGTTAAAGTTTCAAGCTTTTTATTGATAATATTACTATTACCGTTGTACTAACTGAGAGCTTTAGATGAAATAAAAACAATGAATTTGAGTCACTGAAATTACATATAAAATTTGAAATTTGTATTATTTTTTATTTACATAAATAAATTGAAAATTTGATAAAAGAAATTCATTTTTCCAGGTCTTATTCCAACCCGAAGCCATTTACAATCCAAATAAAATATATTCTCAAAATCAATCATTTAAATTTGAGAATAATAAAATCTGATTCAAATTAAGAATGGTGAAAATGGGTTTTGAATATCTTGAAATTACAAAGTATATGATACAGAAATAAAGCCAAGGAAGTAATTAGAGTGGTGGGTGGGTTTTTGTTTTTGTTGCAAAGGATAAACAGAAATTGAAAATAAAAAAGTTGTGGCTGCAAATTGCCTATCAATTTTCTTGTGTATCCCCCCATTTACATTAACCAATCCTCTTCACTCAGGCTTCATATATAGAAGATATTCAATAAAAAAAAAAAAACAGAGGGAATAATATTTACAAAATATTTAGTCATTTGCACTATTATCCTCCATTAATAATGCTTAAAACCTCCTTTGGTTGACAAAATAGCCAGAAAGATAAAACTTTTTACTTAGAAACCAAGAATTCCGAGCCTTATGGTATATAGTTAAGCAAAGATAAAATCTGGGTTTTTGTTTTGGGAGTTATGTCAAGCATAGTTTGGTTTAGAAGGGATCTTAGAGTTGAAGATAATCCAGCACTCTTAGCTGGAGTTAGGGCAGGCCCTGTTTTTGCAGTTTTCATATGGGCACCTGAAGAAGAAGGCCATTATCAACCTGGAAGGGTTTCAAGATGGTGGCTTAAACATAGTTTGGCTCTTCTTGATTCTTCTTTGAGGAGCTTGGGAACTTGTCTCATAACAAAGAGATCAACTGATAGTGTTTCATCTCTTCTCCAGATTGTTAAATCCACTGGTGCCACTCAGCTCTTCTTCAATCACTTGTATGGTTAGTCCCCCCCCATTTTTCTTGTAAAACTGAACAAAACTATGATTATATATAACAATTGAGGCTTGCATCAATCCAGAGATAGATTCTTATAATTGTGATTGTTCATTAATTTTGTGTTTCTCAGTATGTTCCCATTTTGGCATCATATATTCCCAGTAGTTTTCATTTGATGGTTTCCACTTTCTTTATTTGTTAGTTTCGATACAAAAAGATGATTATATCAATATCTAATATATAGATATAGTAATTGAGTGTTATGAGGTTTGCATCAATGGAGAAATAGATTCTTATAATTTGTGGTTTAAATATGCCTTGGCTTTCTGCAATCTTTGGTTTCTGATTATGTTCCATTTTAGTAAGCAATGGAAAAAGAAGTCTATGTTTAACATAAGTGGAAACTTACTGCCTTTTTCTTTGGGGTTCAGATCCTATATCTCTGGTTAGGGATCATCGAGCAAAGGAAGTACTGACGGCCCATGGTGTAGCAGTTCGATCGTTCAATGCGGATTTGCTTTATGAACCTTGGGATGTAAATGATGATAATGGCCGCCCATTCACTACTTTTTCTGTTTTCTGGGAAAAATGCCTTAACATGCCTTTTGACCCTGAGGCTCCTCTTCTTCCACCTAAAAGAATAATTTCAGGTTATTCTCCTTTGAATTCCCCTTCCTTTCGTCATGCATATCCGCTTATGTGTATGGGATAATAATCCCTCAAAGACCTTACGAATAAACCATGTTGATTAATACAGCTTTTCCATATTGTTAATGCATTACAGTGGTCTAACATAATTGATTTATACTTGTATTGCAACTGAGGCTCACCTTGAAACTGTACATGTTTATTGTTCAATCTGTGTGTAGGTGATGTGTTAACTTGCACTACGGATGTGTTGGTGTTCGAAGATGAATTGGAGAAGGGAAGCAATGCGCTTTTAGCTCGAGCATGGTCACCAGGGTGGAGCAATGCGGATAAAGCTTTGACAACGTTCATTAATGGACCTTTAATTGAGTACTCGAAGAACAGAAGAAAAGCTGATAGTGCAACAACTTCATTTCTTTCCCCCCATTTGCATTTTGGGGAGGTTAGTGTCCGAAAAGTCTTTCATCTCGTCCGAATGAAGCAGGTCTTATGGGCTAATGAAGGGAACAAAGCTGGTGAAGAGAGTGTAAACTTGTTTCTGAAGTCGATCGGCTTAAGGGAATACTCAAGATACTTGAGTTTTAACCATCCTTACAGCCATGAAAGGCCTCTTCTCGGACATCTTAAGTTTTTCCCTTGGGTTGTCAATGAGGGTTATTTCAAGGCATGGAGACAAGGAAGAACAGGTTATCCATTGGTGGATGCTGGCATGAGAGAGTTATGGGCCACCGGTTGGCTACATGATCGTATTCGAGTTGTTGTATCGAGTTTTTTTGTCAAAGTTTTGCAGCTTCCATGGAGATGGGGTATGAAGTATTTCTGGGATACCCTCTTGGATGCAGATTTAGAAAGCGATGCTCTCGGTTGGCAGTATATATCCGGTACTCTCCCGGATGGTCGTGAGTTCGACCGCATCGATAATCCGCAGGTTTGGCTGCTGTTATTTTTAGCTCACTTTCATCAAGTGTTTGATATCTAGTGTATGCATTGTCATCTAGTTAAAAGTTTTTTACAGTTTGAAGGTTACAAATTCGATCCGAATGGAGAATATGTCCGGCGGTGGCTTCCAGAACTTGCAAGACTACCAACTGATTGGATTCACCATCCATGGAATGCTCCTGAATCTGTACTCCAAGCTGCTGGCATCGAGCTTGGGTCAAATTACCCTCTGCCTATTGTAGGAATAGATGCTGCAAAATCCAGGTTGCAAGAAGCACTTTCAGAGATGTGGCAACTAGAAGCAGCTTCAAGAGCTGCAATCGAGAATGGAACTGAGGAAGGCCTCGGAGACTCTTCTGAGTCAGTGCCATTTGCATTTCCGCAAGACATACAAATGGGGGAAAACATTGAACCCGCAAGGAACAATGCTCCAGCTACAACACGGAGATATGAGGATCAGATGGTTCCTAGCATCACTTCTTCGTTGTTGAGAGGTGAACATGAAGAGTCTTCTTTGTATCTTAGAACTTCAGCAGAAGATAGCAGAGCAGAAGTTCCAGGAACTGTAAATATAAATCGAGAACAACAGAGAGACACATTAAACCAAGCGATTCCAGAAACAGCACGCAACCTGCAACTTAACTTCCCGATCAGGTTGAGAAATGCTGAGGATTCCACAGCAGAATCATCTAGTAGTAGTTGGAGAGAAAGGGATGGCGGAGTTGTTCCAGTTTGGTCCCCGCCATCTTCGAGTTACCCCGAGCAATTTATAGGTGAGGAAAGTGGTATCGGTGCTAGCTCATCTTTTCTACAAGGGCATCCACAGTCCCACCAAATCATAAATTGGAGGCGATTATCTCAAACCGGGTAAATTCATCTGAATCATCGTTCCATATCGAATCCATATCAAACCAATCAATAATCAATCCAATACCTGTGTAACCATGACTGCTTCCACAATATGATTTACAGGTAAAACGAATACACGCCAAAGGCAGGGACCTAGTACTTGCAGAACGCTCAGTCTAGTGACTGGATTGGACGATAACATGGCATGTTATCAACCCCATATATTGTCCACCAATCTAACTCGATCAGCAGCCAACTCGGGAGTTGGGTGAATGATCAGCTATCCAATGTTCTACCATACGCATAGCTCTGCCGTATAGTGTTTTGTCTCTATATAAAAGGGTAGATGAGATTCATGGTAGAAATGTTGTAATCCTGGAATAAAAAGAGGCTTCTGTGTATTTACTTTTTAACTGGTTAGGAAGTTGTATTGTATAAGTCATTCCTATTGCTCCCTCTTTTTCTTTTTATTTAATTACTTATGTTTGTCATTTTTACCGTCAAATTTTCGGATATAAATTTAAAGGAGTTAGGGCCTTCCAAGAATATTAAATGATCGATGTTGTCTTTTGTGTTCTGATGTTTTTGACTCTGGAAACCATGTTCTTTTTTAGTGTGCGTATTATAGATGATTGTGGCAACTTGTTCTAAGTTTGTGTGGTATCAAGAAGTCTATTGGTCCATGGCTTTAAAAATTTAATTGGGCAACTTCTTGTTTAAAAGGTAAGTCGTTTCTTGTCTGCTTGCTCAAATTGGCATGGAATGCAATTGTGTATTTTATTTGGTGTGAAAAGAATAATAGGCTTTTTGGGAATTCTTCTAATTTTGTTGAAGAAAATTAAAGATATTGTACGTTTTTGTCTAGTGGTAGATGTCCCACTGAGTCATACCTTGTCAATAACCGATTATGTTTGCAATGAAGTTTGAGGAATGTATAGGATAGGCTTTTGGTTTTAATTGTTGCAATCCGTGGTGTTTCTTGATTTTGTATAGCTTCTTTTGATTATTGTGGATTGCAAGATGTAATAGGTTTCTTTTTTCTGCTTCTTGGATAATACAATTTACTTATCCAAAAAAAAAATTTTGAAAATTAAATCCTTTTAAATTTTTTTATTTAAAAATTGCAATCAAATCATTGAGGTTCCATTTGTTTGTCAGTAAAATGTTTTTCGAAAAATGGTATCTGGAAAATGATTTACTTTTCTAGAAATGATTTACTTTTCTGGTGTTTGGATGAATCTGTGTAAAATATTTTCTGTTGTTTGGCAGATTTCTACAAATATTTTCCGAAAAAAATTTATATATATTAATAAATTTATATTTTAAATTGTTTTTACGTATATTGCAATGATTTATTTATTTATAAGTAAATCAAATTAAATATATAATAATACTCAATTATTAAGCTAGAATATTAACCGTCATAAATTGAAAACAACCAAAGTCTATTCACACTTTTTCAGATAAACGTCAAACACAAATACTTTAAAAGAAAAAGAGAAACCCTTATAACATAGGTTTTCCTTGTATTTATTAGCTTAATATTGATTACCACAAAAACTTTATTGTTCATCAATTTAATTTAACAGAGAAATTATTTTTTCTCAGACAAATGTATAATTTGAAGACATTGAAACTAGGAGCTCAAGTCAAAACTCAAAGCCTTGTATGAATATACAACCAGTGACAAGGAAACAATTAATATCCTAAGAAAGCTGTTCTATATTGGTACAGGTTTCAACTTCATGCCATGTTTATTTGTCATGTATCATGCTACTTGTTTTGGATTAGTTAAACTAATCAATCCTTTCTAGATTAGACATCACCATATCTTCAAGCCTTAACCGAAAATCGCTTTGAGGAAGACATTGGAGACTCTTGATTGCAATATTAGCTTTCTCTTTTGCCAATTCTTTTGCCCTTTCGATTCTCCTGCATTGCTTTACTAGTTCGATTGCTTTGTCAAGGGAACCAGTCTTGCAGAACTCAGATTCGATGATATCTTTAAGTTTTGGCTCCTTTTCGAGCGCAAAAATTACAGGTGCTGTGAGGTTGCCTTTTGCTAGATCACTACCAACTGGTTTCCCCAGCTGCTCTGCTGATTGTGTAAAATCCAATATGTCATCAACAACTTGGAATGATAGGCCAAGATTCTTTCCATATTCATACATTTGCTCTGTTACACTACGATCAGCTCCACTGAAAATGGCGGCTCCCTTGGTACTAGCTGCAATCAATGGAGCTGTTTTGTAATAACTCTTTAGCAAATAGTCCTCAAGTTTGACATCATAGTCAAACAAACTCGATGCCTTCTTAATCTCACCACTTGCAAAATCCTTAATAACCTACAATATCATTAATGAGGATACACTTGAGACTAGTTAAAATGAAATATCAAAAGTTTGAGAACTATCTCCATAGTCACAGCACGTTTAGAATCTCCACAGGTGGTACTTTTTAGTCAATACTTGGGTTTACATACAAATGAGATGGTAAATGTTAGGCCTCGGTCCTACATACCTGGCTAATGAGCTTAATGACTTCAAGGTTTTCAAGATTTGCAAGGTACCATGACGACTGAGCAAACATGAAGTCCCCAGCCAGTATTGTAGTGACCCGATAGCCGAGTAACCGAAAAATATATTTTTGGTCTTTGTTTTCATAAAATCGAATCGTAAGTATTTATTAAAAATATTTACGATGTTAGTTGTGTGTTTAATTAGGTTTTAATTAGGTGAATTTGATTTAATTAGAAGTATTTGGGAATAAAGATTAGATTGAATTAGGTGTAAAAGTTTAATTAAAGATTAAAGAAAATAAAAAGGATTAAAGAGGAAATTATGCCTATTGCCAAACTTGAGGTCAAGATAAGCATAAAAAAATCTAAGATTTTTATGTGTGTTAAAATATATTATTATTAGATAACTATATTAATATTATATTATATTATATAATAAAGCAAAGAGATAAGAGAGAAAGAACAGAGAAGCAAGACGAAACAGAAATCAGGGGAAAGAAAGAAAGAAAGAAGAAAAAAGAAAAAAGAAAAAAAAGGGGGAAATTGAAAGTTTGAAGCTTGGAAATTTAATAGGTAAGTTAATTTAGCCCTTTTTCTTTTAATTTTGATGTTTTATAAGTTTTAGGACAAAGTTTAGATGAATTTAAGTTGAGGTTTTTGAAGTTTTAAAGTTTTTGAACATAGCATATGATGAACAAAAAGATGAATTAGTGGTTTAATTGAAAGAATTTGAAGTTAGAATTGGGTAAAGGATTTAATTGTAAAACAAGCTATAAGAAAACTGTTTTGGGACGGCAACAGTAGAGTAAATTTAAAAAATTACTAAAAATCGTAGAAGTGGAATTAGAAGCTGAGTAAGATATGAAATTAAAGCTTAGTGAGTCTATTTTCATATGAAAGAAACAGGGAAAACAAAGGAATTCTGTATTTTGAGATATTTATATTTTTGTAAGACTAGTTCAAAGTGATTTCGAGTTCCCCTTTTTTAACTTTAGAAAATCATAAAAAATTGAAAAAAATAATTATAGGCTTAAATTTATATGTTTAGAATCTGGAATGAGTCTATTTTCAATAGAAATAAACGGGAACATCATTTGAATCCTACATGAAGAGATAATTAATTTTTAGTGAAGAAGGGTCAGAACTGCCAGACAGCAGAATAGGGGTGACTTTAATGAATAAACTGTACTAATTGGCTAAGCCAAAAATTCTGGAAATTTTATGGTATGAATATATGTGAGTCTAGTTTTAGAAAAAAATAACACTTCTTCATTTGGAGTTCTGTAGCTCTGGAAATAAATAATTTAGTAACTATGACACAAATAGACAGCTTTGAATAAATTTATAAGTAAAGGATTAAATTGAAATGTGAGCTAAGTAAGAAAGGATGGATTTATTATATTATACATGTATATTTTATCAAATAGTACAGGAAGTTTATTTGATTAATTTTTAACATATAAATGTTATATGTTTATATGAAATTGAAGAAAAAGAAAAGAAAGGAGAGGACCGAATTGAAGGAAAAGGAAAAGAGAAGGTTAATGAGTGAAGGAAGAAGAACTTATATCACCTCAACCTTTTGTTGTAAGTACTACAAGAATTTTAAATTATTTTTATTTATCTTTAAATGTATGAGATTCAACTTTAATGCCCAAGTAGACGAAATTTAGAACTACTAGGATATTAGTGTCATGCCATTAAGGAACTTTAGCGCGCGCTCTGATTATCAGCACGTTGGTGCTCTCTGATTATCAGCACGTTGGTGCTCTCTGATTATTAGCACATCTGTGCTCTCCGTATAGCACTTTAGTGCTCTCTGTTCACTTGTGCATCATAATGCACCTCTGTATTTGTTCCATATAACTGGTGTGTTCTATAAAGTCTACTTTGGGCTAAGAATGTGAAATGAGAACAAAAGTGAATCATTGATGTGTTAAGGTAAGTTTTATACCTTATAAAAGATAAGTTAAATTTATTTAAAGCAATGCATAGTTGAAGAGACTTACATGTGAGTAGATATGTAATATTTGATTGAGTTTAAAACATTTTGTTATGATTACTTATTTAATTATTCTTGTAGTGCTTACTAAGCCTTCACCGGCTTAACGCGTTTATTTTAACGCGTAGGTACAATTAAACCAGAAGAGATAGGTTCCAACTAGAAGATCTCTCACCTCATCACATCCTCAAGGACTACAAAAGTAGGTACTATATTTTGTGTTAAAATGGCATGTACATATGTAGTTTAAAAGTGTTCCCATGTGTTAGGGACTAAAATGTAGATTCTTAAAATTCTATCTATTTTCAGTTACTTGAAATATTTTGGTATATATGGAATGAATTAATAAACAATAAATATATTTGTAAAAATGGTTGGTAAGTCAAAATATTATATACAAATGTTTTAATTAAATAGTATTTAGCCATAACCGTTTTGGCACCAAATGTAAGTCTTATACCGGGTTCGCATAATAGAACCGGGTATAGGGGTATTACATTTATTGGTATCAGAGCCTAGGTTTTCTAAATTCTTGGGTTGAGGATGAGTCTATTTGTACATGCCATTTTATAAATTGATGTGATGAGATGAGGTTTAGTTATTTAATTGTAGAAACTTAAAGATGTTAAATAGACCTCGTGAAGAGTCAGAAAATGAAGTAGAGAGTAGGGCGCCAAACCTTGATAGGGAAATAGATCAACATAGAGTCCAAGCTCGAAGTGAATCGGTAAACCTAGAAGATGATAGGGATTCTAAATTGGAAGAAAGAACTCAATCTGAAACTGAACCGATACCGTCTAGAGAAGAAATTCCGATTGCAACCTTGTTACAAACAATGAATCAGTTATTGCAGCAAGTTGTGAGAACTAATAATGTTCCATCTGTTCCACCACTATCTTCTCCCCTTATTGCTCCACATCCACAATCATCTATAACCAATCATCGATCTCCCTTGGAGAAAATCAGAAAATATGGAGCTGAAGAGTTTAAAGAAAAGAAAGATGATGATCCAGCTGAGGCTGAAGAATGGTTAGAGAACATCAAAGAATATTTGAAGAATTGTAGTGTACAGGGGATGAAAAGTTGAAATGTGCAGTATCTTTATTAAAGGGTGAGGCTTACCAATGGTGGACCACTGTTATGAATATCCATCCTGCAGAGAAAATTAATTGGAGTTTCTTTGTATCTGAATTTAGAAAGAAATATGTGAGTCAACTTTATCTTGAGAAGAAGAAAAGAGAATTTCTGGATTTGAAGTAGAACAATATGTCTGTTACTGAATATGAACGTGAATTTATCAGATTGAGTAAATATGCAAAGGAATTAATAGCAAATGAAGCAGATATGTGCAAGAGATTTGAGTGGGGATTGAATGAAGAGATTTATGTTCCTCTTATACCATTACATCTACAAGAATTTCCTGTTTTGGTGGATAGAGCACAACGACTGGAAGAAGGATTAGCTCGTTCGAAAGAGAAGAGTTTTGGGAAGAGACTAGCAACTAGTTCAGCACCACCACCGTTTCCAAAAAGAGTGAGGGATTTCAGAGATTCTAAATACACTTCTCCTACTATTGGGCAAAGATCCAGAATTCAGACAAGACAAACTCAGCAGACGACCTCCATGGGTAGTACTGGGGGTTTCAAAAGAAAACCAACACCGCCATCATGCGATGTGGACGATATCATTGGGGAGAATGTCGACTGAATTCCTGAGCCTGTTTTCGATGTGGATCGAAAGATCATTTAATCAGAGATTATCCAAAGATGTCAGAAAGTGTTACAGAACAGTCTGTGAGAGGTAGCTCGGTTCCACAAAGAGGTAGACAACCAGGAATTTCTGGTGGCACTGGTAGTGGTACGAGATCGGCGAGGGAAACAACTGACAGATCTGAATCCCGAAGGCCTCGAGCTTATGCTATCAGAACACGAGAAGAGGGAGACGCTCCTGATGTGATTACTGGTACATTCTCTTTATTTGATTCTTCTGTAATTGCACTAATTGATCCTGGCTCTACACATTTATACATATGCATTACATTAGTGAAAGAAAGAGAGTTACAAGTAGAACTTACGAATCACTGAAGTAGTAGTTACTAATCCTTTCGGGCAAAGTGAGAAAGTTAATAAAGTGTGTAAAAGATGTCCCTTAAAAATTCATGATTATGAGTTTTCAGCAGACCTTATGGCACTTACGTTTTATGAGTTTGATGTGATATTGGGTATGGACTGGTTGTCAGAACATAGGGTTATGGTTGATTGCAGAAGAAAACGAATTTCTTTGAGAACTTGAGATGGAGATGAAGTGATTGTAATCGGTGAAAAATATAGTGCATTGACGAATGTGGTGTCTACAATGAAGGCTTTTAAGATGATGAGAAGAGGATATACTACTTTTCTTGCTTACATTTTAGATACTCGTACAATGAATTCTGAGATTGAAAAGATACCGGTGGTTTGAGATTTTGTTGATGCGTTTCCAGAAGAATTATCGGGTTTACCCCCAGAAAGAGAAGTAGAGTTTGGGATTGAGTTAATTCCAGGCACCGCACCTATATCAATAGCACCTTATCGGATGGCACCCACTGAGTTGAAGGAATTGAAAACGCAGCTACAAGAATTGTTAGACAAGGGATTCGTACGTCCTAGTGTATCACCATGGGGAGCACCAGTATTGTTCGTAAAGAAGAAAGATGGGTCTTTGAGGCTTTGTATAGATTATCGTCAGTTGAATAAAGTGACTATAAAGAACAAATATCCGTTGCCCAGAATTGATGATTTGTTCGACCAGTTAAAAGGAGCTAGTGTATTTTCTAAGATTGATCTCAGATCGGGTATCGCGATTCGGGTGAAAGAATCTGATGTGTCGAAAACTGCCTTTAGGACTCGGTACGGTCATTATGAGTTCTTAGTGATGCCATTTGGATTAACTAATGCTCCAGCCGCTTCCATGGATCTTATGAATAGAATTTTTCAGCCTTACTTAGATCAGTTTGTGGTTGTATTTATAGATGACATACTAGTGTATTCAAAAAGAGAAGAAGAACATGATAAATATCTTCGGATTGTGCTACAAATTTTGAGAGAAAAACAATTGTATGCTAAATTGAGTAAGTGTGAATTTTGGTTAAAAGAAGTCATTTTTCTGGGACATATAGTATCGATAGATGGTATTCGGGTAGATCCCAAGAAGGTAGAAGCTATACTTGAATGGAAAACACCAAAGAATGTGACAGAAATAAAGAGTTTTCTCGGATTGGCTGGTTACTATATAAGATTTGTTGAGGGATTCTCTATGATAGCTTCTCTGATGACCCGTTTGTTGCAAAAAGATGTTAAATTCGAGTGGATTGATAAATGCCAACAGAGTTTTCACCGATTGAAAGATTTGTTGACTAAAGCACCTGTGTTGGTACAATCTGAACCGGGTAAAGAATTTATTATTTATAGTGATGCATCATTAAATGGTTTAGGTTGTGTCTTGATGCAATAAGGTAAAGTAATAGCCTATGCTTCAAGACAACTTAAGCCACATGAAAGAAATTACCCGGTACATGATCTCGAATTAGCTGCTATTGTATTTGCACTGAAGATATGGCGGCATTATTTATACGGTGAGAAATGTCATATTTATACTGATCATAAAAGCTTGAAATATTTGAGATTGTCAGGCTACATAGAGTGCCTGTCTCCATTATATCGGATAGAGATCCCCGATTTACGTCTCGTTTCTGGGATAAGTTGCAAGAAGCTTTGGGTACTCAGTTGTATTTCAGTACTGCATTTCATCCTCAGATAGATGGCCAATCTGAGCGTGTAATTCAGGTATTGGAAGATATGCTCCGATGATGTATATTAGAGTTTGAAGGTAATTGGGAGAGATATCTACCTTTGATTGAATTTGCTTACAATAATAGTTATCAATCCAGTATTAAAATGGCTCCATATGAAGCTTTGTATGGTAGAAAATGTAGAACACCATTATATTGGACAGAGCTCAGTGAAAAGAAAATACATGGGGTTGATTTAATCTGAGAAACAGAGGATAAAGTGAAATTGATCAGGGATCGCTGCCTCAGATAGACAGAAATCTTATGCTGATCTTAAAAGAAAAGATATTGAATATAATGTGGGTGAAAAGGTATTTATGAAAGTGTCGCCATGGAAAAAAAATTCTCCGATTTGGAAAGAAAGGCAAGCTCAGTCCAAGATTCATTGGGCCGTATGAGATCTTAGAACGGATTGGTCCAGTTGCTTATCGGATAGCCTTACCACCGGAGTTGGATAGAATTCATAATGTTTTTCATGTCTCAATGCTAAGAAGATACTGATCTGATCCATCTCATGTGATTACTCCTGAAGTAATAGAAATCCAACCAGATTTAACTTATGAAGAGGAGCCAATTAAGATACTTGCTCGGGAAGTAAAAGAATTGAGAAACAAAAGGGTTCCGTTGGTAAAAGTATTGTGGAGACATCATATCGGAAGAAGCAACATGGGAAAGAGAGGAAACGATGAGATATCAATATCCGCAGTTATTTACGCCAGGTAAATTTCGAGGACGAAATTTATTAAGCGGGGGAGAATTGTAGTGACCCGATAGCCAAGTAACCGAAAAATATATTTTTGGTCTCTATTTTCATAAAATCGAATCGTAAGTATTTATTAAAAATATTTACGATGTTAGTTGTGTGTTTAATTAGGTTTTAATTAGGTGAATTTGATTTAATTAGAAGTATTTGGGAATAAGGATTAGATTGAATTAGGTGTAAAAGTTTAATTAAAGATTAAAGAAAATAAAAAGGATTAAAGAGGAAATTATGCCTATTGCCAAACTTGAGGCGGCATAAGCATAAAAAATCTAAGATTTTTATGTGTGTTAAAATATATTATTATTAGATAACTATATTAATATTATATTATATTATATAATAAAGCAAAGAGATAAGAGAGAAAGAACAGAGAAGCAAGACGAAACAGAAATCAGGGGAAAGAAAGAAAGAAAGAAGAAAAAGAAAAAAAAAGGGGGAAATTGAAAGTTTGAAGCTTGGAAATTTAATAGGTAAGTTAATTTAGCCCTTTTTCTTTTAATTTTGATGTTTTATAAGTTTTAGGACAAAGTTTAGATGAATTTAAGTTGAGGTTTTTGAAGTTTTAAAGTTTTTGAACATAGCATATGATGAACAAAAAGATGAATTAGTGGTTTAATTGAAAGAATTTGAAGTTAGAATTGGGTAAAGGATTTAATTGTAAAACAAGCTATAAGAAAACTGTTTTGGGACAGCAACAGTAGAGTAACTTTAAAAAATTACTAAAAATCGTAGAAGTGGAATTAGAAGCTGAGTGAGATATGAAATTAAAGCTTAGTGAGTCTATTTTCATATGAAAGAAACAGGGAAAACAAATGAATTCTTTCTTTTGAGATATTTAGATTTTTGTAAGACTGGTTCAAAGTGATTTCGAGTTCCCCTGTTTTAACTTTAGAAAATCATAAAAAATTGAAAAAAAATAATTATAGGCTTAAATTTATATTTTTAAAATCTGGAATGAGTCTATTTTCAATAGAAATAAACGGGAACATCATTTTAATCCTACATGAAGAGATAATTAATTTTTAGTGAAGAAGGGTTAGAACTGCCAGACAGCAGAATAGGGGTGATTTTAATGAATAAACTGTACTAATTGGCTAAGCCAAAAATTCTGGAAATTTTATGGTATGAATATATGTGAGTCTAGTTTTAGAAAAAAATAACGCTTCTTCATTTGGAGTTCTGTAGCCCTGGAAATAAATAATTTAGTGACTATGACACAAATAGACAGCTTTGAATAAATTTATGAGTAAAGGATGAAATTGAAATGTGAGCTAAGTAAGAAAGGATGGATTTATTATATTATACATGTATATTTTATCAAATAGTACAGGAAGTTTATTTGATTAATTTTTAACATATAAATGTTATATGTTTATATGAAATTGAAGAAAAAGTAAAGAAAGGAGAGGACCGAATTGAAGGAAAAGGAAAAGAGAAGGTTAATGAGTGAAGGAAGAAGAACTTATATCACCTCAACCTTTTGTTGTAAGTACTACAAGAATTTTAAATTATTTTTATTTATTTTTAAATGTATGAGATTCAACTTTAATGCCCAAGTAGATGAAATTTAGAACTACTAGGATATTAGTGGCATGCCATTAAGGAACTTTAGCGCGCTCTCTGATTATCAGCACGTTGGTGCTCTCTGATTATCAGCACGTTGGTGCTCTCTGATTATTAGCACATCTGTGCTCTCCGTATAGCACTTTAGTGCTCTCTGTTCACTTGTGCATCATAATGCACCTCTGTATTTGTTCCGTATAACCGGTGTGTTCTATAAAGTCTACTTTGGGCTAAGAATGTGAAATGAGAACAAAAGTGAATCATTGATGTGTTAAGGTAAGTTTTATACCTTATAAAAGATAAGTTAAATTTATTTAAAGCAATGCATAGTTGAAGAGACTTACATGTGAGTAGATATGTAATATTTGATTGAGTTTAAAACATTTTGTTATGATTACTTATTTAATTATTCTTATAGTGCTTACTAAGCCTTCACCGGCTTAACGCGTTTATTTTAACGCGTAGGTACAATTAAACCAGAAGAGATAGGTTCCAACTAGAAGATCTCTCACCTCATCACATCCTCAAGGACTACAAAAGTAGGTACTATATTTTGTGTTAAAATGGCATGTACATATGTAGTTTAAAAGTGTTCCCATGTGTTAGGGACTAAAATGTAGATTCTTAAAATTCTATCTATTTTCAGTTACTTGAAGTATTTTGGTATATATGGAATGAATTAATAAACAATAAATATATTTGTAAAAATGGTTGGTAAGTCAAAATATTATATACAAATGTTTTAATTAAATAGTATTTAGCCATAACCGTTTTGGCACCAAATGTAATAGTCTTATACCGGGTTCGCATAATGGAACCGGGTATAGGGGTATTACAAGTATGACTACTCTCGTGCTGTACAGTTGGTGAACCGTCCCTTTTCCTGTAATTAAATTAAAATACAGTTCCAAATGAGCAGTCTCCCGAATGATGAAAGACTAGGAGAAAAAAAGATATCGAAGAAATTCAAGCTCTTCCTATGAGATCAAAGCTTCTATTATTACTGTTACCATTACTATTGAATGTTAAAACCGAGCAGTCAGAATCATTCGATGGAATGGTAGGTGCAGTGGTTCCTGTCCCTAACATGCACAGGCTAGAAATTTGGCTACAGTTTCACTCTTAAACACCACCACAACTACCAATTTGCTATATATGTACAAAGAACATGGACGCCCCACATTTACACATGCACTTATTGTATATACTGAAATAGAAACCGTGTCTAGTGCCTTTATACATGTGTATAGAAGGCTGCAACCATAGCCTCAATTATCCCAAAGAAAATAATCACAGTAAATACAACCAATACAAGTGCAATGAATTTGAAACTTGCAGAGAGCTCTAAGCACCAACCTGTTTGAAGAAATGGACGCAGCTCTTACTCGCAGCAAAACTCCGGGAAGTCACTTTCGAACTTAAATGTGGCCTACTTGAACTACTTACACAAACTGGTTGTTGCATGACAAAGCCAAATTCATTATAGCATTTCTCTAAAAGACACTCAAAACATTCATTACTGAAGAAGAGGTACTAGCAACACTAGCTCAATGCACTTAACTGTTAAGTAATTTCCCAAAATTAAAAGCAAATCACAAAGTAATACAATATCAAGCAATCTTATCTATTTGTATACATATTATATGTTATTGGATGAAATTTACAGCAATTTAGCTTAGGGCTCAGAACTCAGATAAATTATCGAGAAAATTTTACATTACATAACTACTTTTCAGTAATTCAACTAATAGATTTAGCTTTAAGCTACTGATTTTCAAATAAAAATAAATTAATTAATCAAAATTTTATTTCGACAAAATGAAAATTCAATCTATTTTCACTTCCAATAACATCTATTAATTCGTATACTTATTTTTTCCTTTTTCCGTTTTTCTTTTCTAAGCAACCAAATGAAAAACAAACATTAATCTTGCTTTTATCCCTCGATCAAACTAGAGCTTTGGTTTATATACATACAAGAAGACATACATCCATCATCCATTCAATGAACCAAAAGTAATCGGTTCAATCAGCCAAAAAGAGAACCCCTTTTTTCCTTTTTTGGTTATCATCTATTAGAAATAGTTTCAATCAATTTCAACTCATTTTGACTAAAATTCATCGAATCAACAGCAGAAAAATCTAATAGAAATTCGATTCAAAAATAGAAGAATTACCTAAAACAACAACGGAATCTTGAGGAACCGCAATAAGAAGATGAATCTGAAGAGAGATCAACAACGAAAAGAACAAAAATCAGATATTTTTGAAACCGATCGGTTTCAATTTTAAGCTTGTTTCCGGTATTTCTCTTTTCTAAAAATTTGAGCTCGGGAATCCCAAAATCATTCAAGTTTCTTGCCTAGCTAAAGAAAAGAGAAAGGCAACAAATTTCAGGCATAAAATCGGTTAAAAATGTTGACAAGTAAAGAACAAGAAGAAAAAAAAAAAGATTTATGCCATACCTTAAGCCAATACCTAGCGAAGAATTCATGGTAGATTTGCCTGAGAAAGAGAGGAAACAAAATAGAATATGCTGAGAAGAGAAGATATGCGACGGACTTTTACCTGGAAGAGAAGATGAAGAATGGAAGAAGAAAAAGGAATGAAGAACGGAAGAAGAAGAAGAAGGAGCCTTACCTGGATGAAGGAGGAACCGGAAAATGTCTTATAGAAATGAAATCCGTAAGATATTTTCCCCTAAAACCCATTCATTTTACCGTGTCTTGGAAAATAATTTCCAAATGTAAAATGCTTTCAATCAAACAAACATTGAAAAATCAGGAAAACATTTTCCGGAAGACATTTTCCTGAAAACAAACGGACCCTAATATTATTAATAATTTCCATCAGAATTTATCAACTTAACATGTTCATTACACTATCATTCATCTTTAAAGTTCTTTTTGTTTATGTTCTTTCAACGAGAAAACAAGATAAATGGTCAGATAAAGTATTTAGTTCTTTTTGTTTATGTTCTTTCAACGAGAAAACAAGATAAATGGTCAGATATAGTATTTATCAACCATTAAGATATAAATAAAATAAATTTTATTAAAAGTATTGAATATTTTACACATGTATTAAACACTTGTGTTGATGTTGTTTAAATGTATCATTTCATATTATAATTTTATATTGGGTTAAAGTGCAAATTTGCCATCACACTATAGGTAAATATTGAAAATTTCCACTATATTTTGTTTTCTTTGATATTTGTCACTATATTTTGAAAATATGAGTAAATTTGTCATTTAACTCTTATGCAATTTAATTTTACTACTCAATATTTGTAACACCCCAAACCCAACCTAGACGTCAAGACCAAGTCTGAAGAGTTACATTGACGATATTAGAACTCCACATTTATGCTCGCAGATAAAAAGAAAATAATTCAACACATTATAGCAATCATAGAATCAACCAAGATTCAACCGTAATCAAATATCATATTACTAGAGAATACTAAAATTTACTAATAGTATAATTAAAGGGTGATAAAGTGATTGACCAAACTTCCATTACGCTGACCTGATCAAGTCTGGACCCACCTAAAATTCAGTCAACACAAAATGAGTTGTAAACCCAATGCATGACAGTAATGGATTTAACTAAAGCACAATGATAAAAGTAGTCGTCGGATTGCAAGTTCCAACCAGAATTAGAAGACATTCAGTATAGATTTATTGTATCAATTTTATAATAGAATAGTTCCAGTTCATATACAGAACAGATCAGAAACAAATGCAGTTATTCCTACCCTAATCCTCTACACACCATCTCCATCCATCCCAACATACCATTTAGGGTATAGAATACTCATCCAGCCCTACACACCACTTAGTGTCTGTAACGTCCTGAATTTTTGGGCCTATGCGTTTAATGAGAGAACATGTGTAATGTGTTAATTTAAGTAATAGGGGTCCAAATTGGGCTCAGAATTAGGCAAAGGCCTTGGTTAAATTATTAGATTGGGCATTATAGAGTTAAAAGAGTGGTAATTATGTTTAAAATACCAAAGTGGGCTTGTGGCCCAATCTTAGGAGGTGACGCCACACAAGGGAGTAAGGGGCCCAAATTTAAGTTTCATGGAGCACAATTCTTTTAATTTAAGTTAGCTAAATTTTGGGCATTAGGATTAGGTGGAATGGATGGCAACAAGGCTAAAATTTAGGGGTTTTAATGTTTAAAATATGTGGATAATAAGCAGATAAAGGCTATTATTTAGGAATTTATTTTATGTGGATAATAAGTAGATAAAGGCTAAAATTTAGGGATTTTAATGATTAAAATATGTGGATAATATGCTGATAAAGGAGGGAGGAGTTAGAGATAATTAAGTATCTTTTAGATGAGCTAGTAGATTAAGATAAAGGAGAAAAGATAGGATTTATCTGCAAGGTTAGGTAAGTGCCGAAATTTCTATAAATAGGGGGAATATTTCTTCAATTTCGGTATTTGGGTTTTTCTCTCATTCTTTTCTCTTCTTCTCTGAGTAAAAGCCGAAAACTCTTAAAGTTCCATCTTCTTCTTCATTCTCTGCAAAAAGCCGAAATCTCTAAGTCTATCCCCTCATCTTCACTTTGATTCAAAAGCCAAAACTCTTTCCATTCTTTTTCTTCCTAGCCGAAATCTTCAAGTCTCTTCCTTTTTTCTTTTCTTCTTCTCTTTTCCTGTCAGAAACCGAAACTCTTCACTCAAGTATTTTTAAAGCCAAAGACACATCAGCCTTCTCTTATTCATACTTTTTCCGGGATTTTCCTAAAAGCCTAAATCCCTAGATCTCATCTCCTGTGATTGCCGAATTGCTTCTGTGGTGCCTGCTTGTGCCGAATCTTGAAGGAAACAATAGGTAAGTATTGATTTCGGGATTTAATGTTCTTTCGACTTTTCAAAAGTCCTTAACCGAATGGCTATTAAAAACTAATCTCTTATTTCACTCTTCTTTTCGGCATTCCGGGATTTGAAGGAGGCCAATCGCATAGATCTCTAAGTTATAGAATCGCGTTACTTTCGGGATTTCAAGGTAAGAGGATTTATTTATTTATATGTATAAAATCGGGTAGAATACTAACCATGGCCGAATATAGGAGAGGCCTATTTTCGCAATTTTTTCTGCTTTTGAGCAAGGCTTTACACTAAGGATAGTAGATTTCGCGATATCAGGTGTGTAATACCTCCCCACCATCTAGATCTACCTATTATTGTATGTTCATATGTTTTATATGTTATGATAAATGCCAAAATCTCGGTTTATTGATGAAAGCCCAATGAGGGTAAAAGCGGATCCCCGGGTTAGTAAATAATCTGTTTAAATGTTATAAGTAAAATGCTTGTATGTGATTGCATGGGTTGGGTTGATGAAAGGAGGAAGTTATACGTTATATGTGTAGCGGCTAATGCCGTGAACTGTTATACGGGCTTCGACCATTAAATGTTATACGGGCTTCGGCCATTATATGTCATAAGGGCTTCGGCCATTATATGTTATAAGGGCTTCGGCCATCATATGTGGATGAGTAGCATGACTGCCATCATGGTGTGTAGCGGTGTAGGTCGATTATAGAAATCCCCAATGGTGTGAACGGTTGGTACGGGGGTGTGTAGCGGATGGAAACCTAGGCAAACGGGTTGGGCCTTGCATATTATTTGCTATTAATTTTTATTATGATTATTACACTGTTTATTTTGTTTAATGGGCTTAAGGCCTAAACTCTAGTGGTGCATGAGGGTTGCACACTGAGTCTCGTGACTCACCCTTTTAATTAACATTTCAGGTGATACCTAGTGATTCGGACCGGGCTGGAGAGGAACGCAAGGTGGCCATGCAGAAGAATATGTGGATTTGGTAAAAAGACTCAATCTAATTACTTTATATTGTATTTTGATTAATGGATCTTAAGCTTCGATGTAATAAGGCCATGGGCCACTAGTTTTATTCCTTTTCATGGGTTTAAATTTATTTTTTTTTTGTTATTGGAAACATTTATTTTACTTAAACAAAGACATGTAATTTAAGTTGGGTTTTATTTACAAAGGCATGTTTTATATAAATTATATTTGGGCTTTTCCGAAAATATGACACGTTTGACAAATTTTTTCTTAGTGACATACCAGATCCGGTTGTAGTGTTTGGGCCGGGTTTGGGGTGTTACAGTGTCGATACGACACTTTTCAAAATGTTTGCAACCTAGCTACTAGATCAATAGGAGAGTAACGCCGAACTCACATATGATTAATGGTCTAGCCACCGAATCAGAACAGGTCACTTCCTTCTTTACATGATTTCCCACCCAATGCAGAGATTATAGATGTCAAAATGTACACACAGTCGTTCAGATTCAGTAAACATTTGTATAATCAGAATCTCAATCTTAAATTATTAGATAGCAATTATACAACCAAATTCAAATAATACATATACACTATAGACAGCCTACATTTGCGTTAACAACGCTTACGACCCCAGAGATGACTTCCAAAACTGACCCACACGACCGTGTAATTCCACAAGGCCTGGCACACACCCGTGTGTCTCACACTGCCTAACACACGCCTGTGTGGTCTACCCGTTTGTGATCCTAAATCTCAAGCAGTAAGCCACATGACCTGGACACACGCCCGTGTCTCTAGTCCAGGTGGTACTTATCTTGTACTCAGTGAGATACACGGCCTGCACACACACCCATGTTCTTGGCCCGTGTGAACCCTACATTAGCATGCCCACACATGACGGGGGCACACGCCTGTGTCCCCTACCCGTGTGACTCAAATTCGGTAAGTAGTGTGTTACACGGCCTACCACACGGCCATGTGGCGTTGACAGTCATGTTTTTTGGCATCTGAAATTTACAAAATTTGAGGTTTTCGGTACGTACTTGAAGAGATTTCAAAGCAATAACAATGTAGAGAATCTCCGAAGCCCAAAATAACCATCCATTAACTCAGTCAACTAGCTTTATCGACAATAATGCACACTTATACACAAAATACTTTATGTTAAAGGTATCGACACGAAACCTTCCAACAAAATCAAACTTACCGGAAGGTCAACAACGGTCACTTGAATTGTTGAGTTGAGGCCCGCTACTCCCGATAACCCTGCCTAGGAGGAATCCAAATGACTAATTATCAGAAATTACACAATACGCTCAAGATGCCCAATTCAAAACATTCTACGAAAACAAGAAAAGAAACTGCGGAATTTAGTGAATTGATGGTGAAACTTACTCAATAACCTTTCGGTCGATACAATTAATGGCGTATAACTTCATCTAGACCCATACTTACTTACGGCCGTGATCAAAATGAAGAAGAAAAATAAAAGAATAGAAAAGAAAGCAAAAAAAATGCAGAAGCTTAACCAATTAACCAGTAGGCTTATTCTTGACATAGGTTTAAACTAAATTAAACTTATTTATGTCATTTAATGATAGAGGTTATCTTTAAAAATAAATAGTAAAACTTCTAAAAATACGACCCAAACTCATGACCTCAACCACATAAACAAAGCACATAACCACAAATACAGAGATTCAATTACGATGGAAATCCAACAGTCAAACATTAAAATTTTTGAGGCGTTTCAATTTTAATTTTGATTATTTGAAAATAGAAAAATTCTTTCAAATATTCCATTTTAATAATTAAAAATAATTTAACTTATAAATAACAATAATAAATTAAATTAAAATTTCTATTTAATGAAATAAAAACGTGAAATACATATATCATAAAATAAAAAATAAGTTTATTTTTATAAAATGATCATTTTTATTTGATTTCAATAATATATTAATTAACTTATTATAACTAAATATTGAAAATATAAAAAAATATTTTTATTAAATTTTGTCTTGAAATTATTTTAAAGTAAAATTGAATAGAAAAATCCAATGTGGCAAAACTTTTAAAGCAACAAAATTAGAAATAAAATTAAAGTATAATGGTAAAATTTTTTATAAAAAATAATGATAAATATCAATTAAAATTAGGTATAGTAACAAATTTTAATTTTCACTTAGTGACAACCTTTTTATATTCAAAATTACCCTGGAATAATCAATTCTTAGAATATCAAACTTTTCATTCAATTAATTTTCCCTTCACGACATTAATTTTGACTCTTATTATTTTTTTAATTAAATTGTAATTAAATTTTTCAAAAAAGTTTTAATTAAATTGTAATTAAATTTTTCAAAAAATTTAAATTATTTTTTAATAGAAATGTTGAATAAAATATTAATTTTTTAATGATATTAGTGTGGCAACATGCATGACAATCCACGTATATTTCATGTTAACATAATACTATTTGTTTTATATACCACATCCACAAATAATTTTAAATTTATAAAATATTCAAAAAAATTAAAAAACCTTATAAAAAGTTCATAAAATATATGTATGGAGTATATGTGAATTGTAACGCCCCGAATTTTGGGCCTAGATGAATTAGGCTTTGGGTCTCATAAATTTTTTTTAAGCAAATGACATGTTGGCTTTAAGAGTTTAATAAACTTGGAGTGTCTAGGGGTGTTGGAGAAGTGCTGGGTTCGAACTTTGAGGAGAAGAAATTTTTAATTAATTATTAAAGGAACCAGGGCGGTAAGTAGTTGGGCTTTTAAATAAAAATAGGGAAAAATGGCATCAAAGAGCCTTGTGGTAGAGTGGCTAAGTGACGCCACTTAGGGTATAGGAAGGTGGTGTTATGGGCTAGCAAGGAGATCCTAGGTTCGAATCCTAGCTTAGTATTATTTTTAGGAGTTTAATTTTGTCCTTCTAGAAGGTTGGAAGTGGTGTGATGATGGACTCTAAGGAGAGTGATCAGAAGAGAAAATTTAGGAAAATTATTGGGGAGTTATCAAGAAGAAAAACGAGGAGTGAGATGGGGAAGAGTTGGAGCCAATTGAGACTTTGGGGGGGTAGGCAAAGTTTAGGTTTTGTGTATAAATAGGGGGTGTCGAATTCCCTTTGTGCTATTTTGGCAATTAGAATTCCCTTTGTGCTATTTCGGCAACTATAGTGCTCTGTCGAATTCTCCTTCACTTTTTCTGTTCTAAACCTCGCCTCTTCCTTATGTGTTTTCTTTTCTTCTAAAGCTTTAAATCGAATATCATTCTCTTCTTTCTCCATTGCTTGTGCCGTCCCACATTCATCTCAATTGTTGGGGACCGAATATTCGTGACTTCAAAAGCCGAAAACCTTTGCTCTTAGAGCTGATTTCTTCATCGCCCCAAACCTTGTGCCGAATACTCTAGTGACCAAATCTCTGTCGTGCCGTCATCATTCCTTTGATTTTTGGTGGATCAGATCTTGGAAAAATTGGAATCAAGCTTGGATCTACAAGTCTCTGCCGAAAAGCTATCCATACGTTTCGGCTTTTGGGTAAGTGTTCTTGATTTTGGGATAAGTTGGTCGAATAGTTTATAGTAAGGGAAAAGGGTGACTTAAGTGGATATAAGTCACCTATTATTTTGTCTTTAACGATTAAGATTGATGCAGATCTAGGGGATATTCGTAGTAGTAGTTAAGGAAGGGCTATTAGGATTGGTGGCACATGGTAAGATTGCTTCGGTTTTTGGTAAATATTGTGGTTAAGTGTGTGATTGATTGGAGGTTGGTATTGGTTGTAGGTTCAAGGCTGAGGATAGTGTAACACGTCTCATTTACCAGGTGTGTACATACACTTCACACACGACAAATCAGCAAAAACTGAAATACAGAAAAATCGAAATGCCGAAAAGCCGAAACGCCGAAAGGTTGGCACCGACAACCGCACGAGCGTGCGAACATTCGTGTGGGAACACTGATAGGACTACCGGGACCAAGAAAGCGATCTCATGGTCTCAGGCCACTGTTTGGCCAACCAGGCCAAAAGAGGCTAAATGGGCCTGCCGAGCTCGTGGGCCCAAATCGGCAAGAGTTGATATGTGAAATTGAATGATGGATTGATATGGATGGTTGTATGATTTGATTATGATCGGGCCTAATGGGCTACATGTACATAATTGGGCTTAATGGGATGTATGGACATGATTGGGCTTAGTGGGCCTTATGGGATTTTAGAAATGCATGCTAGGGTTTTAATGGGCTCTAGGCTTAGTTCTGATGAATTCTTAAACAGTATAAAACTTAATTTAATAATCAAACATGTCTGTGGACAAGTCACTAGGGTAGAGTGGGGTAATGGACATATGCATGTCTAGGATTGGATCTAGGGAGAGCTTGGTACTTAAGCGGTCTTAATGAGCCACCTCCTCTTCTTTGGAATCCTACCTGGTGCGTAGTGTCTGTTCACTTTAATCGCGAGGACTTGTTGACGGGCCAAGGTTCATAATTAAGACCCATACTGTTAAGAATTACTGAAATACCCCTATAGGGTAAAATTACCGAAATACCCTTGATTTGTGAAATGACTAAAATACCCCTATGTGTTGAATGTAAGATTTATGGATGTTACATGTACATTTGTTGCATTCATATGATATTATATTTAGGTTGCATATGGGGTGGGAATTATGGAACGGATGAAGTATATGAGGATCGCATGGTTGCTTGACAACTGTGGATCCACCGATGACTTTTTAAGCCCGTTATATGATTAGCAGCTTTGTTACAACGTTAGGTAGTACCGCAACCGGGCTACCCTTGATGTGTATCGGATGGGTGGGCTGATTTAGAAATCCCCACAAATGTGTTTCGGCTGGACGGAGATGATGTGTACCGGATGGATTATTTGGGGAGAGTTTGCACAGCATTGCATGTATGATATTATTGTGTTAATAATATGATATGTATGCTAATTGTTTGACGAGGGTCGTACACACTGAGATTTCGAAAACTCACTCCCTCTTTTATTTTTCTCAGGTGATCCCCAGTAGGCGATTCGACAGATGGAGGGACTCAGAGGTGCCTAACTAGTAAGACGATTAGATTGTTTTTCTTATTATCTAAATTCTAGATTTTAAGTTATTTATTTTGAGTTATTCTATTCCGGATTGTAATAAGGTTTTCCCTCTAGTTATTATTCCATTACTTCCACTATGCATTGTGATTTTGAAACAGAACCTGAATTTATTTCTTTTAAGTATATTTCAAGTTTTTGAAAATAATTGTGTTTTAAGAACGAGCTTCCGCTGTCAAAGAAAATTTTTACATAGTAACAAGGAAATGGTTTTTGACTACACCTCGTTTTGAAAGCAAAATGGATTTTACTTAACTTTTCTCTAAAAGGGTTTTCAATGAAAACAAGGTTTTCACAAAAACACTTCAATGTGACACGCCGGATTCGGGCCTAACTTCTAGGCCGGGTTTAGGGTGTTACATGAATAGTTATGCGGCCTACCATATTTAAAAGTTTAACATTTTAGTCATTATTCCCATTAAAAAATAATTCGACTATTTTTTAAGGGTTAAAATCAAATTCAACTCTTTTAAAAGATTCATAGTCAAATTTATTTTAAAAATTTTAAAAGCCAAAAAGACAAAAAAGAATGTAAACGTTGAAAACTAAGGGTGTGCTTGATACACCATTGAAAATAAAATTTTTCAACATTTATTATTTTAAATGTGTTTGATTTTTTTTTTTTTTACTTAATATAAAATTTTCAAGTAGGTAATTTTAGAAAATATTAAATCGATTTTATTTTATTAAAAAATTAAAAAAAATGATCTTTTTTTAAAATGAAATATTCAAATTACCACATGTATCTTTTATGTAAAAATATCCAAAATAAGAATAGTAATAAGATTAAATTAAAAAATAAATAATATTTTAAAATCAATATTTATTTATACTGAACAACATAATTATATTCCTTATTTATATTTACTACTTTACCAAATAATTTTTTAATATAAATTTAGCACTAATAAAATTTAACAGTAAAAATTCATTACTTAATTTTTTAACACTTAAAAATTCAATTTATCAAATACGCCCTAAATTTGATATTATGCCTTCCAACTATTAAAAAAATACATATTTGAAAGTTAAATTGCTAAAAGATAATTTTTTTAAAAAAATCTAATTTAATCCAACCTTTGATGATTTTTTATTGATTGATTTTTATTTTACCTAAATTTGTTGAGTTTTGCTATTCTAAAAGATTTGCAAGACTAAACATAAAATTTACTCTCAATTAAAGCAATCCAATAGTAGACTAAATATAGCATTTATTATCGATTAAAGTAATCTAATAGATTCATTTTTTTACACAATGTCTGAAATTATCTATAGTCCTCTCTAATGCATAAATAGGCGGATAATGCAGTTTAGCGCAATTAAACCTATATCCCTTTAAATTAACATCAATATATATATTAATCGAATTAAGACTCAATCAAGATTGATTATGTCGTTTAAAGATAAAACTGAAAAGGCATGAAGGTATTAAAGTAGAATGCAAGTCATTGAATGTAATAAAGGCCATTGAATGTAAAGTAAACATCTTTGTGTAATTCTTTCATTCGTCAAAAACCTACCAAAATATAGTACATCTACTTTGCCATTTCTATGTAATACTCAAATTTCATTGTAAATTTAAATATGAATTAGTTTTCGATATCACACGCGTTGCACGTAAATATACAAATTTATATTATTATTATTACAATATTAAACAAATACGCATTATATTTTATTTTTTTCCAATTTAAAACTAAATAATAATGTTATTAATTAAAAAATAAATTCAAATTGTGTAAAATATAATCAAATTAAACTGTACAAATTGATAATATAATTTTTATTTTTCTAATAATTTATTTTCATAAGTGAAACAATTATTGAGATTACATAATTTAATTGTATTACAAAAAATACCACCGGAGTAAATTAAAGATAATTTAAAAATTCAACTTCCTAAAAGGTTAAAATAAAGTCTATATTAAAAATAAATACTAATAATATTACAAATATATCTAAATTCTCATTGTCATCTTCCATTCTGATCTTCTTTTTCAATCTATCATCATTGTCATTATCTTCAATCAACATTGAATTCTGGATGCAATTAATTGCTTTGTAGTTGCAAATTACTTAAAACAATAATAACAAATAAATGATTTGTATAAAAGTATAATTATAATATTAATTAGAAAAATAGTATAAAATAAAATTAAAATTGATAAAAACATACAATTATAAAGTGAAGCGTTCATAGTGGAAAAGTGAATAAGGATGAGTTAAAAATAAAATTAGTATGATATTTATAAACTAAATAAATGTATGATAATGATGAATGAATATTATAATTTTACATCATCGCTGATTAAAATGATCTTTTATCTTTTTCCGATGCCATTGTCATTTGATTATGTCTTGAAGTTTCTATTCAAAAACCATTACTTTGATACTCCGTTATTTTAAAGATACTTCAAACTTACCAATGCTAATAATTTCCAGTTGTTGAATGATATTTATAATGATAAATCTTTAAGTTTAATTGGTATACAATTGTTACACTAAGTAAATAATAATTTATTTAAAATAATATATTCAATTGTGTAGTTCAAATCAATAAAAACCCTTTTATACAAAAAAAATTTATTGATATGATTTTATCTTGTATTTTATATTTATATATATATATCTAGTATTTTTTAATTGTATAATTCAGATGGATAAAAGCTCTATTTAAAAAAAAATGATTTACTTAATGTTTATTTAGTAATTGAATGAACATAAGATGATATTCTTATCGATTCAAAAGTTTCTCTTGTGTTTTTATATATAGGTTAAAATGTGCTAGAAATCTCTATATTTCTATTCATAGAATTTAGTTACTCTATTTTTTTAGAATTCAAAATTTTGGTCCAACTATTAATATTATTAACCTTTTTGTTGTTAAATTCAAGTTAACTACCAAGTCATTTTTTTAATTATATGGCTACCAAGTAAATATTATTTTATTTGAAAAATATCACAACAACGAATTTTAAAAAAAAAATAACAGTGTTCACAATTAAACCTAAATTTTGAAATATAAAAAATAAAATGAGTAAATTTCATGAAATAAAAGTACAGTGACTTGTGACATATTTTAACCTTATATATATCATTGTTGATACAACTCTCAACAAGGGAAAAAGTAGGGAGGAGAAGGTGGTGGTGCAAAGGAAGTCGGTTACATAAATAGGCGAAGAGCCAAAGAAAGGTAAGAAGATGAGTGTAATAGGCCAATTTTGGCCCAAGGCAATAAAACACAATAAACACAAATATAAAAATAAAGCAGTCCAAAAAATGTCCAATTACAACAGACCCGAAGCCCAAAAAAAAACAATTTAACCCAAAGTCCAACATTACAACCCATTACAAAAAAGAAAACACTAGCCAAAAACCCTAGCCTCAAGCTGTGCGCCGCCGACCTTCCACCTGCCCTTTGACCCACCGCCGTCACCACACGTCAGCAGATCCCACCGCCTCCTTGCACGCCTCTGATGTCGCCTGTAAAACGAAGATACACAACAGCACGCAAGCAAAAACAAACGAGAAAGAAAACGACAACAGTAACAAAAAAACAAAATGAAAGGGAACAAAACCGGATCTAGCAATCGGTTATAAAAAACCGAAACGAATACATTGTATTTTTTTTTCTTTTTACCAATACTGCAAAATAAAAAACAAGTGTGAAATCAAAAACAAGAACAAAAACTTTGAAGGTTGATTTCGTTCTCGATCTTACTATTTACTGCTGTTTTCTATTTATTTTTTTATTTATTATTTTCAAACTCTTAAAACGAAATAACAAAGGAGAAGGAGGGGGCCTTACCGAAACCTTCACGGCCGTGGCGTCGGAGTACTCTCTCCGTCGTTGGAGCTTGGACCGAGGAGGGGTAATGAAGGTCCGTTCCCTTCGTTTTCGGGCCCCGAGAGTCGGGGTTTCAAAAGGGTTTTGAAATGGGGGCTAAAAGACCCGGTCTTGGGCATCGCCGGACACCAATACGGTGGTGGCACGGTGGTGCGAAGCGACAAACGGCCGGGGAAGCCCAACCATCGGGCACGAAAAGGGGGGGGAGAGAACCTGTAAATTTTTTTTTTTTTTTTTGGAAGAAGAAACACTCAAATGAAAAAAACATAAAAGATGGCTTTATACATTCAATAAAACGGCGCCGTTTGGTTCAAGGGTTACTGCGCATGTCCCTCAAAAGGGATATTTACGGAATGGATCCCTCCCCATTGCAGCGCCATTCAATCGGGCCCATTTTGTTGTTTTTCCTTCTTTACAGATTTCACCATTAATTTTGTTGGGTTTTAAATTGGATCCTTGACCCATAGACGCGCATAACGGCCCAATCAGTCCCTCTTGCTTTAACGTGTTCTATTTTAATCTCTAGTAACCCTTTTTTATTTATTTACCATTTAAACCCTGAATTTCAGTTCTATGTTCAGTCTCGTCCTTAACCTATTTAATTTATTCATTTTTTTATTTTTTATTTAAAAAAACTCTTTTATTATTATTTATTCTAAGTTTTCTTTTTCATATATTACTCTCTTTTTTTAAATTGTTTTACATATTATTTATTTTGTATATTATTTATTTTAAACTCTCTTTTATTATGTATTTTTGGATTATCTTATTATTATTATTAAATCTTTGTGTATATACACATTTTAGTTTATTTATCTTCAAATCTTACATACTGTGTTTATAAGATTTTACATATTATTCATTTTCCTATACACTATTTATTTTGATTTTCTTTTTTACATACTGTTTATTTTGAACTTATTATATATTATTTTAAGTTATCTTATATATCATATGTTTTAAATTCGTATACATCATTTAGTTCAAATTACGCCATTTGTTATCCATTTTAATTTTTATTACATTATTTGTTTACAATTGTTTTATTATTACTTATTTTAATATTTCATACATCGTTTATATTAAACTATTTCATATTTTTATACATTATTATTTTAAATTTCTTTTTTCATATTATTTGCTTTAGACTATCTTATGTGTTATTTTAAATTGTTACCTACATATTATTTATTGTAAGTTGCTTTATTCTATTTTAAATTGTTTTGTATATTAATCATTTTAAATTGTTTTATACTATTTACTTTAAGTTGTTTTTTATAGTATTTATTTTAAACTCATTTTTTATGTTTTATTCATTTAAAATTATCTTATTATTTATTTTAAATTATTTTATGTTATTTATTTCATTCCTTTTAACTACTAATGCTAGTACTTAAATGGTATGTTGTGAGATTATTGCCATTGCATGTATCTTGATTCATTTATTTGTATCCTCATGTTATTGTTATTCACTCGAGTAATATTTTGTTCATGTATTATTATTCCATGCTCGTTATTACGTTTTTATTTCATGTCAGCGCATCACAAATTAAACCCCAACACGTTTATCCAACTTAGATCGTCGTATTTTAATCCAAACTAAATAATACATGCCATTCAAATATTGTTTAAAAAAAAAAAAGAAAATCTTCAAAAAAGGAGAAACAAAGGCAATATTCTGTGTTTGGGAATTCGAGAAATCGTGCCCTAACGTACTGGGTTTCGGTTTTTCGCTTGGCCAAATAATCGAATATCCTTTTGATATTTTCAATGCATAAGTCTCGGGAATAATGAGATGATCTTGGATTCGAGAATTTAAATTGTCGTGTCCTAACGTGCTGGATGTGATATTTTATTCCTTCGGAGCAAGAGAATCTTAATATCCAATTCGATAAAATTCAAATATTCTTAAAAGAGATTGTATTTTTTTAAAATATTTTTCAAATTTTCAACTTTCGACGTTAAGACATTAATTAATCAATTCGGTACCAATTTTGGGCGTGACGAGGGTGCTAATCCTTCCTCCCACGTAATCGACTCCCGAACCCGTTTTCTCGAATTTCATAGACCCAAAAACATCATTTTAGTAAACCAAAACGTTTTATTAAAACAAAGGTGATCTGATCACACCTAATAAAGATTGGTAGCGACTCCCATTTTTAGTTTTAGTTTTTTAAACCCTAGTCGATTCCCGTTTTCAAAAAAATGGTTTCGAAAATGAGGTAGATAGTTGATGGCTAAGAGGGTTGTTTGTTGAGAATAAGTGCTCAAAGTCACTAGAGGAGGAAGAAGATCTATTTCTCTTCAAATAGGAGGATACCACTTGGTGCCATGGCAGGGTGGTTACTATCACGGAGTCTGTGAGAAACATGCACATTAAGACCCATTTTGTTATGCTTTTTGAAGGATTACAAACTTATTACGCGCAAGTGATCCTTAATAATCCCTGAAGAGAGTGTTCACACATACTTACCCATTTATTACAATGAATTTCAGTATGCATGTCTCTCACATACTCTGCCATAATTATTAACCATAGTTATTAAAAATTATTAAATGTTATAAAAAATTAAAAATACTTCTTCTTTTATAAATTTTATTATTTGTATAATTTTTGGGGGAATTTTATATAACCCTTAAAATCCAATTAAGTCTTTTTAATAATTAAAAAATCACTTAAGCCCTATACAACAATATTTTTCCATCTAATACCACGTCAATTGCTATGTCATTAAATTTTTCACGTCAATCATCATGTCATCACTTAACGGTCCGTCAAGGGTTCTAATGGAAAATAATTATATTACAAAGGCTCAATTTATTGCTAATTTTTTATTAAAAGCTCAATTGATCGCACTTTTCAACTAGGAGTTCTTTTTTTTTTTTAATAATTAAGCCTTATATAAATAATAAATATGTAAATATTTAAATGTATTAAAATATAAATATAAAATATTATAATGTTGAATATTAATATGATAAATTATTTAAATTTAAAATTTTATTTTAATAGTAAATTTTAACAATAATGATTTTAAATAATATTCATAATCTATTATTGAGAAATATTTATATTAATATTTTAATAATAAATAATATTACAACCTATAAATATTTAATAAAAATATTCTAAAGTATTTAATTATATAAATATGAGTATTTTTTTAAATGATGCTTAGCTTCATTTTTCATTCCTAACTCTAACACGTCACTATCTACTCTCATAAATGTAATATATGTGATTTAAATTAAGTTTTAATTATGTGTTGTTTATTATTGAGTTTATATAAGATATTAATTATCATAAAATAGTTTTTTGTTTCACAAGGTATCTGCTAAAGCGACCCATTGACTAATCCTCCGTGTTCTGTAGGCCCATTAAAGGGATAAGCACTGACCACGAGTTTTAAAGTTACATCATACTCAAGGCGATGATTGAACCCTTGACCACTAGTTAAGGTAGGAAATAAATGCTTTAAAAAAGAAATTGAACTCATGACCACTGGTAGACTTGTCCATGGGTAGGACCACCCAGCCCGTTCCGAAGACCCACGCAAAAAGTATGAGGGTTTTTGGGAAAAAATATAGGCTCGAAAAATAGGCTTGGGCAAAAAAAATAAGGCCTGTTTAAAAATGGGCCAAGCATCGGGTAAGGTTTTTTCTTGTCCTAGCCCGGCCTGAATTTGCAAAAAAAGTCTGGTATTTTACTATCGTTTTTCTACTGTTTTCCCACTGTTTTGCTATCATTTCACTATTATGTTGCTACTATTTTGTTGTTATTGTTTGAATATTGTATAATTCTTGTTTTATTGTTAATTTTGCTACTATTTTAGAGGCATTTACTTGTTAAATTGTACTTATCTTAGTGTTATTCAAGTATAAAGATTTTTTAAAATTTACTTTCAATTTGTTGGAAATATTTATTTTAATGTGTTTAGTGTTTTTGATGAATTATATTTTTAATGTTTTATATATAAAAAAATAAATAAGAAATTTTAATACGAGAAGGCCAAGCCAAGTTTTAGTATTTTTATCTGGGTCGAGCTTGGGTAAAAATTTAAGCACATTTTTTGGGCGAGGCTGAGCCCGAGCGTAGAACTTTGTTAGAGCCTAGCCCGAACCCGGCCCATGGACAACTCTAACCACTAGTTAACATAGGAAATATTATCTTATTATAAAAAAAAATTTCGATTGTCAAAAGGGAATATTACAATAATATTTTGTAACAAATATATTTATATTGTGTTTGTTTGACTAAAAACAACTTTTAGAAAATGATTTCAGTAAAATTTGTCAAACAAAGGAAAATAGTTTAAGCAAAATCATTTAAACACAAGAAAATTATAAATTATTTTCTAGAAAGTTGTTTTCAATGAAACAAACGCAGTCTAAATACAAATATTAAACATGAGGAAGAGATCCACATATACCCTTTTATATATTTTTGTACAATCAATATTCTAACCATCTAAAACTATCATATTTAATATTCTATTCATATAAATCATACATGGTAAATTTAACGTAAATTAAAATTCAGTATATGTTTTACGTAAAAAAAACTTCCAATGGTTCACTAAATATCAATATATATAATATTTTAAATTATTATGATAGAAATATTACATCGATTTTGAAAATTTATTTACACAACAAATATAATTATATTGATAAATTTAATGATTAAATTGTTAAATATTAATAGTATAAAAATATATAATTAATTTTACACCAATATATATCCCCTCTAAAACATGAATATGTAAGGAAAATGAAGGGAGGGGATGGCATTTACTTACACCATTCAACATCATGGATATTTTCAACTGAAATTCTCAGTCCAAATGCATGACCTCATTAGATATGATAGGGGCCTTTTTACTAAACTAACCCAAAAATATTAATTAATTGTCAAAATAACCCACCTTTTTAATTAAATATCAAAATGACCTAAAAGCTACAGTAAATTTAGGTGGAGCCAAATTAAATGGCTCCACCAAGTTGCCACGTCAGCATAGGGGATTAAAAAATAATTTTTTGGTGGAGCCTGTATAAAATACAAGAGAAATACTATAAAATCTAAAAAATTGGGGGCCTTTAAAATAATTTTCCAATTTTGGTGGAGCCATTTGAAATGGCGCCACCACCTTTACAGCTTGTTTTTTTTTTTTTTTTATTTTGTCTAAAGTTACTAAAATATATCTAAAGTTAAAAAATTGCTTTTAAGTCCCCCAAACTATTTTAGTAATTATTTTAAAATAATTTTAAAATATTTTAGTAATTATTTCAAATGGCACCACCAAAAAAGGGAAAAATTACTTTTAAGTCCCCCAAACTTTTCAAAAACTTAAAAAAAGTAAAAAATATAATATTTAAAATAATTACTAAAATATATCTAAAGTTAAAAAATTTATTTAAAATACTATTTAAAATTATTTAAAAATATATTATAAAACATTTTAAATACACATTACAAATATTTTAAAATTAATAATATAAATAAATAAATAAAATAAAATAAAAAAATTAATATAAAAGTAAAAAAAAATTCAAGAGGGTGGTGGCGCCATTTCAAATGGCACCACCAAAAAAGAGAAAATTGCTTTTTAGGCCTTTAATTTTTTAAATACATGAAAAAGTAAAAAAAAAAAGACAAAATTAAAAAAAAAAAAAAAACAAGCTGTAAAGGTGGTGGCGTCAATTCAAATGGCTCCACCAAAAATTGGAAAATTGTTTTAAAGGCCCCCAATTTTTTAGATTTTACAGTATTTCCCTTGTATTTTATACAGGTGGAGCCATTCCACCAAAAAATTATTTTTTAATCCCCTATGCTGACGTTGCAACTTGGTGGAGCCATTTAATTTGGCTCCACCTAAATTTACTGTAGCTTTTAGGTCATTTTGGTATTTAATTAAAAAAGTGGGTTATTTTGACAATTAATTAATTTTTTTGGGTTAGTTTAGTAAAAAGGCCATATGATAGGTCCAAGTCCTCATCTATTACTGCATTCTAACTTGTCATCAAAACTCAATCACATGTCTTCACTTTATGAATTTAATTGCTCTGCCCCATTGGCATTTATGTCAATTGCCCCTATAAATCCATTCAATCAATTTTGAATATTTAGGTTTTAATTCTATTGAATTTATATTATTTCGAATTTAAATTTTATTTAAATTGAGATTAAATAATTATGTATGACAAGTAAAAGCATGATTTTTGAAAAAAAATTGAAATAAAAACGAAAAATGATTGGATTGAGATTGAGATTCAGATTAATGAATGAATTTTCTTCCATTGAATATGAATGATATGAAAAAAAAAAAAAAAAATCATCATCAATGGCAACTGCCGAGGAATTCTATATTTTCCCCCTATATAAATATTTCATAGCTTACTGCTTTTGCTTATTCTTTATATCATCTTCACAATTTTAATCATGTGGGTTGTATAGTTTATATTGAGACATTACCCTGAAATTTTAAATCTAATGCAATACTTGTTATCCACTTGCAATGGTGCCTCGGATTGAGTACTTACAAGGTCCTACGTATGCCTTACGGATCCATAGGAGTCAGGTTGTTGGTTCCGTCGACTTTCGTTCTCGCTTTTCCTCCTTTTATCTTTCTTCTTTCTCATTTCTATTCTAAATATATAGTATCCCCCATTCATGGTGGAGCTTTTATGAAGATAACTTAAACATGCACAAAACACCACGACTCGAACTTCGGGTTTCATGAGAAACTGTTCTTAGCTTGGTTGTCTCTTGAAAAAAGGTTTCTGACAGATAAGGAGTCTCTCATCGTTGTTACTTTCGATTTCTATGACACGGGCTTCCCATTTCAACCGCCTAGTTAGAACTCTAGCTGAGTCAATAAGCAGAGCCGTATCGCGGATTATTATCCAACCCTGCAACAACCATCAAATGAATCACATCTTAAAACGTAGCAAAAGAAAACAACACCATTGGAAGTATTCGAAACCATATTTGATAGTTGATAGCTTGGTTTTAGTACCTCAGGACGAAGCATCCGGTCTATCTCAGTGAATATATCAAGCATGGTGCACCTCCAATGTTGACTAGACTCAAGAGATAGAAGTCCTTCTGCATGTACCATATCGTAAGTTCTAGGATATGTTGGAAATGCTTCACACCTGAAAGTGATCACAAAACAAATTAAGCACGAAACAAAAAAGGAAGACATATGTTGCTCATATTTTAGCGAACACAATCTAACAAGTAAACAGAATAGACATCCTCAGGTAGAGTTTGCTTCGGTTTAAGTCTTATGAATGTCACAGGATGCATGCATTTTAAAAATAAACCGCACATTAGTTCATTGCCCATAATTTTGTTTACCCCTGAGGGAAAGCATATTAGGTTGCAAAACTCATTATACGGAAAATGCATGTATTAAAACAACACAAAAAAAGCAATAAAGAAAAGTTCAGCTTGAGAAGAGAATCACCAATCATGTAATACACCAAAATAGCCCCGGTCAAGAATCAGGGGAAGGTACTTAGGTCCAGTTGTTGGGACTACATTCATTACCCAGACAGACTTCCTGGCTTCCAGTAATGCAGCATTTAAACCACCATAGCGAGCATTCATGTCTAACACATTCCTGAGCATGTTATAAGGTGGAGAAGGATCCTCGTCACCAGGTCTCTTCGGATGGTCAGAGAATATTAGCGGTGATAGAAGAGACCAGTAATTACGAACAATTATCCTATAGTTTGCAGTATCCTCATTAAGTTCATCCAAATGTAGACCTGATAAAATACCGAAATGATTAGAAAATAGATGATTGGAGTGGTAGTCAGAAATTTCTTTAATCATCGTCTTATCATGATGGAATTGTTACTTGTAACATAAGCATGAGAAGAACATGAAATTACCATATAAAGCTAGTTCACTTGGGTTTAAGTTAGATCTAGAAGGCCAAGTTGCCCTCTCCTCAATAGGGACCCATCGGCGACTATGCATTCCGCCTATACAGTTCTGAAGGGGTCGATAATACGGAAATTCAACATCTTGTACTTTGCTACAGATAGAAGGACCCGAACCAGACTTCCTGGTAAACATAATTCACATAGTCAAAATAAATTCATTTTTGAAGAAAATGGACATAAATCGAGAAAACAGCCTTACCGGGAGTTATAACAGGTTTTTTTACTGGTCTTTTTCCACACAACAGTTTCATCTTGTTGCGACATCAATTCCCAGCATAGGTTTTCTGCAAAATCATGAACAAAGTTCCACCTTTTCTGTTTCTCTTTGTTCCGAAGAGAACTCTGAACATTGATAAGAGGTGAAGTCCACACAAAGTACCCGCCCGGCCTTAGAACTCTATCAACTTCAATCAAGAAGGTACCATCTGCAGCGCACATTTAACATAAAAGTTTAATTATGACCAGCTCAAATACAAAAACGAAATATACAATGTTGAAAAAGTCATATATATGAGTAGAAATATGTTTACAAATTATAATTAGCAAATACTATTAAAAGTTTGGTTAGGAAAAAGTGAAGTTGACCATGGTTTTAGTGTATTCCTTCAAATTATCCATTGGTTGGCAGGTGTGAACTAAGCAGTCAAAACGAACTTTTGGCTAGGAATTTATCATCTAGAGAGCGTTTAACATTTTAAATAAGCACAGTTGGAAACTGTTAACTGATACCTTTTTGATCCCAGTCAATACCACAGCGCGCACAATGCAGCAAATCAAAAGAAAGAGATGGATACGGTAACTGTTTTGAACTGAAAGAACCAATCATTGCAGGAAGGCCCCTTTCGAGAGTGAGTTGGACTTGACTGCCCGAGGACTCATAATTCGCAATGCAAATGGTTAAGATCTGTTCGGAAAAGAGATGTGCTCCAAAGCTACCATATCCACATCCTATATCCAAGATGGTCCGGATCTGCACAAGTAGCCTTATGGATTATGCGAAAGAAAACTAATGGAATCATGGCACCGTGAAATACCAGTCTTGTTCATAGTAGCTTATTAAGAACATTTTAAGTTAATTCAGCTTATATAGACAAAATCACAATGTGCAAGCCAAAAGGTGGCAATTAAATAAGAAATGATAACTTCAAAAAGTATGTCAACTGGGAAGCTAAACAGATATGGTGTTACTACAGGAAGTAAAAATCATTGAGCAATGGAGAAGTACAAGCTCAACATTTATGTTCCGGGAAAATTCTGATTACCCCAGCTTGTATGAAGTTAGATTCATTTCTCAGTCCAATCATCTCAGCAATCTGATGGGAATAGTCTTCCACACCATCAAACATGAGTGATGCTGAACGGAAGGAAATCTGTTCTTCCTCCAACATCATCATCCTGAAATTGCATAAATCGGGTTTTAAAATACTTCTATAAGAAGGAAGTTAGCCGACAAGTGAAACACTCGCTCACCTCTTGGTTAAACTGCCTGAAGTAAACACCTCTTGACCAGTGATTTTAACATTTGCAACCCAAATGATATCTCTCCCAGTTGGCCACCTAAGAGGAATTTTGTAGTTCATAGGTGGAAGAACTAGACAATTTTGTCTAGACCCTTGTCTGCATACTCGATCATACTCATTGCCATCTGAAAAACCCGAATCGAGATTCTCCGAAACATTAAAGCAGGGAATATAGTTCTCCAACTCTCCAGGACAAAATTCTATTTCTTTCATCCTTGAAGTACCAAAAGAAAGCTCCCCTATATCCCACAAATCAGAAACAAGCTGCTCTTGGAGTCTCCTAGAACCATGAAATATATGACCTCTGGATGATGTTGAAATGGAAAGTGTCCACCAAAATGAACCAGTAAGAGCAAGAATCACAATCACAACTAAACTTGACTTCAAAAGTAGCATTGTTAACCTATGGCGACTTCTTGGGGTTCCAACAATGAAAGGATCAGATGCAAAACCATTGTCAGTGGCATCGTATTTAGTAAGAGGAGAATTATCTGAAAAAAGCGACCAAAAAGGAAACCTGTGGGAAGATTGGTTTCTATCCAATTCTTCCTTTTCTGTTTGTTCTTTCACTTGGGAGTCCAAAAGACCATTGCTGCTGCTTGTGACCCGTATTGCAGGTACACCTCGGTGCAGAGGCCTTGACATTTTTATAACCTGAAATCACCAACAGTTTTAAGATACTAGATCTATAAACACTGCTGAAAGTGAAATTCAAAGAAAGCAAATATTGAAGAAGTGGCTTTTTGAGGAAAGTAAAGTAGACACATTGAGTTTCACAACCTGAAAGTAATAAAGGGTGAGCTCATTACCGTTCAAAATCACTTGTTTTCCATTAAAATATAATTCTCTTTACTACCCAATTCTAAAATCTAATGAAAACCCAGATTAAAATGATCAAAACCCAATTTGGATCAACCATTTGAAAAACCAAAGTCATAAAAAAAAAAAAAAACAAAGTTTGTGAGATACCTTTTTGTTCGTAAGAACTGAGCTGGAAATTGAAAGATAACGTAATACAAGTTGCCTTCGGTACAGTAAGAGTGTTGAGTAAACGACTTTTCTATCGATCCAATCACGACTTAGCTCGTGAAAAAATAAAAACTCTTCATATATGATCGTAATAATCATTCAAAAACAAAGAAATGGTATGGTTTAAATACATGCCAATGTATTTAATAAATGAAGATAGACATTTTTTGAAAATTTTGAAACTTTTACTCATCCAAAATTTTATCTTCAGACAGTGTTCTCCGCTATAAACGCGGTAAAGCGCCACAAGTACCGCTCGAGCGGCCACCCCAACTGTAAATTATTTTATTTTACTTCCATCATATTAATCAAGTCTCATTTTTAAAGTATTTTTTTATTTAAGTTATTTAATAATTCAGGGAACAGATAAGAGTAACTATATATAGGGGACGGAATTTAGATTTTTTATTTTTTATTTTTTATAGATTTGTGTTTAGGTCGGTTCAAGTGATATATTTATATTATTGTTTAGGCTCAGATTTTTTAATTTATTTTAATTAATTCTTCTCGTATTTGTTTTTATTTAAAATTGCACATATTTCTATTTTAATTTAAATAGTGTAAAGAATTAATCGCAAGTTTATCATTAGAGTAAGAGATAGTAGATTAATAATATTAATTATTTTGATCGTAATTATAATTATTATAGTAATACTTATATATTTTTATCGTTAAATTTGAAATAAAAAACTTAATAATTAGATAATAATCGAAAGAAATCGGTATACTAAAACAGGATTCAAAGATAATATAAAACCAACCGTAGAGTTGAAGTTGGTGTGGTCGTAGATCTAACCGAAAAACGACAACGCTTTTATTTTTGTTTATTGTGAAATCGAGTTTGACTTATGCTGGAAGATCTAAATTTGGACAAACCCGCCCCTTGCTATTCGGTACATATGTATGAATACTATCATCCAAAATTTAATTAAATTCAAAACTTTAGGTTGATACGATAATTAATGTGTTCATCATTTTAAGTATGATTTGGTTGAGTCGCGTTATTCGTTTTGTTGTTAGAACTTTTTATAAAAATAAAATTAAATCTTGAAAAATAAATGTATTCAATTAGATTTTTAGTGATTAAAAGATTAATAAAAACCATAATTATTAATGTTGACATGGTGGATGAAAATAATGAGAAGCTGACACGTGATGTATTATATAGAAGCATGCTCCTATTATTTTATTTTTAATAAATTTAATAAAAATTTTAAAAATTATAAGTTGGATAAATAGATGTTTAAGTTCATTTAAATTTAGATATTTATTAGCGCATATTTATTATAGATGTGATTATTAAAAAAAAGATAAAATATCATTTGAAAATCATAAAATATTTTTTTATAAAATTTATAAAGTTGGTTAAAAATATAATAAAAATAATTATTAAAAATTATAACAAATATAAAATTACTTCAAAATTTATAAAAACATAAAAAAAAATTACAAAAATCATAACAATTACTACTTCTAAAAAATTACAAAAAGAATCTAAAAATCTTCCGAAGTCAAAATTTGTAATATATATTTTAAAGCACGAGTTTGAATTTTTTTTTTTTGAATTATTGAGGATATCTTTTATTTTCCATCACATTACTAAATTCACAATTAAAAATAATTATAATTATAATTTAATGGAAGTTGTTAATGATTACCCATTTAAAAAATAATTATTCGTTAAAAAGGTTGTGATAATTTTAAAATAAAATTATTACTTAAATAGAACTCTAAATACCTTAATTATCAGTTAATTAATATTAAAGTTAGTTATCTTAATTAATTATTGTTTCGAAAAATGTTATTTTGTTCTGATTACATAAAGTAAAACTATATTTTATATTTAATAAGTTAAAAAAAGCTTTGATTATGGTAGAATCAAACACATCGATATTTGTTATCATTTTATTCAGAATCTTGTTTCTACTGAAGAAATTGTTTTGAAGGCTCGGGATACAAATGAGCAAGCTGCAGACATTTTTACCAAATTACTTCCGCAAGCAAAGCACGAACTTTTCAAGGAACAACTTGATGTTTGTAGCTTTGAATCAAGAGGGAGTATTGAACGTTGTTTTCACCTTGATTCAAAACATCAATGGCAACCAACACTTTTCCATCATCTAATCAATCACTCCTACTAATAGTATTATAAAAATATAGAGAGCAAGAAACTAAAGTATAAAAATTAAATTTCAAATTTAAACATATTAAAAGGATTAAAATTGAAAATTACTTATTGTTAAAATGCCAAAAAAATTTAAAAATATTTGAAAACTTTTAATAAGTGTTTTTCAAAAAGAAATTGAAATATTTGAGGGAAAAAATGACGTTAAATAAAATGGTTTCGGGTTTATGAATGAAAATGGGTTATTTAGATTTTTTTTATTTTAATTATGAAAAATATGATGGGTTTAACATTGTTAACTATACAAAGGGAATAGGAAAGAATACAACAAAACTGAGATAGAACAGAAATAATATTTTTCACATATATTGAACGATGGATTACAAGCAGTATTAATAAGCAAAGTTAATAGTCAGTTAATAGTAAAACTGACTAGCAACTAACATATAACTGACTAACAGCTAACCATCTTATTAGTTACTCTATCATTCTTCCCGTTCCTTGAACTTCTAGTTTTGTTTTGTTGACAAATTTCACTTTTGACCGGACACGTAGAAGCGAGCGCGCAGTTGGCAAATTGCTTGAGAGTAATCGGCTTGGTAAGAATGTCCGCTATTTGTTTTTTCAGAGGAACATAATTGACTTGTAATGTGCCATCGATGACCTTCTCTCGAACAAAATGATGATCAATCTCTACATGTTTTACTCGGCATGATGAGTGGGGTTTGCGGCCATAGAAAGCAGGTAAGTATTGTCACACCGCACCACGGAGAACGCAGCGAGAGACATTCCAAGTTCATGCAACGATTCATCGTACCCATAGTAACTCGTAGACACAATTGGCAAGACTTCGTATTCTGCGCTTCGGAAGATGACCTCGATACAACAGTCGCTTTTTGGAGCTCCATGCAACAGGATTATGTCCTAGGTAGACAACATAACCAGTGGTAGAATGACGATCTTCAACAAACGATGCCCAGTCCGCATCTGAATAGCATGTTAGCTGAAACTGCCCAGTGGTGAAGTATAGTCCATGATCAAGAGTTTCAAGGAGGTATCGCAATACCCGTTTGACTGCCTTCCAATGAGCAACGGTTGGGGAATTCATAAACTGACTCAGTTTATTAACACAAAACACTAGATCAAGTCTAGTAATGCATGCATATTGCAGCATTCCAACAACACTGCGGTACATATGACCATCAGCAAAAGGCAAGCTATCATCAGACGCAACTAGCTTGAGAGCACTCACCATGGGTGTCGGAGTAGCTGAGGCAGCTGACATACTTGTCTTGTGAAGTATCTCAGTGATATACTTCTTCTGATGCAAGAAAAGTCCGTGCGATGTATGTTCAACAGTGATGCCTAAGAAGAAGTCAAGCTGACCCATGTCTTTAAGTGCAAACTTGTGGTGAAGCTGACTGACAACACTATCGATCTCCTTGGGGGAATTACCTGTGAGGACGATGTCATCTACGTATGCCATGAGAAGTAAATAACTCGTTGAGTTTGTACGAATGAACAATGATGGATCTGCCTTTGATGCATGAAAGCCAAGTTCAACAACCAAAAAATGTTTGAGAGTTTGAAACCATGCTCTAGTGGCCTGTCTTAAGCCATAGATAGCCTTGTTGAGCTTACAAATAAGCTGCTGACCATTTGGTCCGACTTCTTCAAAACCCGGTGGTTGACTCATATAGATCTCCTCATTGAGCTCCCCATTAAGAAAAGCATTATTAACGTCCACTTGTCGCAATGGCCAGCCCTTCATAACCGCATAGCTAGGATAGTGCGAATAGTTGTGGCTCGCACCACAGGACTGAAAGTATCGTAAAAATTAACACCAACATGCTGAGAGTATCCTTTGGCCACTAACCGAGCTTTATACCTGTCCACAGACCCATCAGCCTTCTTCTTTACTTTAAAGAGCCATTTGCAACCAATTGCTCTTCTTGTGGCAGGTAAGGGACACAAACTCCAAGTGTTATTGCTGATGAGAGCATGTAGCTCATTAGTCACAGCAGCTCTCCAAGACGCATTAGACATTGCAGCATGAATGTCAGCAAGAAGGTTGTTAGAGTCATTGGAAACGGTACTGATAAAAGCTTTCGGTTTAAATATCCCGACCTTACTTGTTGTTACCATGGGGTGGGTATTAGAAGGAACAGGGACAGGCAAATCCGAATGGGGTGGTAAAATGGTGTTGGAAACACTAGGATGAGAGGTTGTGGGAGAAGTATGTATTGAAGCAGGTGGAGATGACTGATGAGCAGTAGGCAGGTTAATACTTTGTGGAGTAAATGATGGAGTAGGTTTGGATGTTGACATGACAAGTAACCTGGAGCTAGTTTGTGGTTTATGGTGTTGTGGAATAGGTTTGGACATGACAGTTTGAAATGGAAAAATAGCTTCATTGAAGGTAACATGACGAGTAATGTATGTCGAAGCCATCCCTTTTTGAAAAGGGGGAAAGATAAAGCAGGAGTCGCCACTGATCTTTGTTAGGTGAGATCAGATCACCTTTGTTTTACTAAAACGTTTCGATTTATTGGAACAAAAATTTTTGGGGTCTACGTAATTCAAAGAAAAAACGAGTCCGGGAGTCGGTTACGTGCGAGGAAGGGTTAACACCCTCGTCACGCCCAGAATTGGTACCTAACTGATTAATTAATGTCTCGATGTCGGAAATTAGAAAATAAAAAGGGAATTAAAAAAAATCGATCTCTTTTGAAAACATTTGAACTTCTTGAATCGAATCACGATTTCCTCGTTTCAAAGGAATGAAACATCATATCCAATACTTTAGGACACGATGATTCGAATCCTTGAATCCGAAGTTATCTTCTAGTTTTTCTTTTTTTTTTAAAAAAAAAAATCAAGACTTCTCTCGTTCTAAAGGAGTAAGAAAATATCATGTCCAATGCTTTAGGACACGATAATTCAGATCCTCGAATCCGAGGTCGTCTCATAATTTTCGAAAATTTGTATGTCAAAATCTTCCCTTTCCTGAGGAATAAAATATCACATCCAATGCTTTAGGACACGATAATTCATATCCTCGAGAATGAGCTTTTTGTTAAAACATATTCGTTTAAAAGGACATTCCGTTATTTAGATTAAACGAAGAAGATTGTGACTCAATACTTTAGAGCACAACTCTCCGAATTTCTAAATAACAAGCATTGTCTTATTGAAAATTTCGTATCGGGTAAAATCAATAAAATGTGAGAATAAATTACAATATGGGCACGCATGGCAAAAATGGAAAAACATGTTAATTCAAATAGCAATGATGAAGACAAAATACCATAAAAACAAGAATGAAATTAAAAAATATAATGATAAGTACATATGTAAGTCGTAGCACGATAATCGTGACATAGAAATAACAATAACATAATGATAATATTATAATAATAAAATAACAATAATAATACGAAATAATATAGTAATATTAATAATGATAGTATAGTATAATAGTAATGAAGTAATAAAATAAACAATTAATGGTGATAAAAATAAATAATAATACAAAATAATATAGTAATAACAATAATGATATAGTAATAATAATAGTAATAGTAAAAAAAATAAAAATGATAAAGGTAAGAAAAATAATAATAAAATAATAATAACGTTACTAAAAATAACAAGAACAATTATAGTAATAACATTGAAATAAAATACTAGTAGTAGGTATTTATAATAATAATAATAATACAAATAATAATAAAAATAACAAAAGAGGGTAAATTACATGAAAATTTGGGGCTTAACTATAAAAAAATAAAAATAGAGGGACTAAATTGCGACACGCATGAGACAATCGAGGACCCAGAGCATAATTTTCCACAAACGGTTTGAACATAACGTTTTATAGAATCAATTGCAAATCATACAAATCCTTGGGGAAAAATTAAAACAATAGAAAATTTGATTTTAAATTGTAAAAACACGGAAGGACCGGATGCGCAATTATCCCACTCGGAGAAAACGCGCGGATCCTTCAGTCGGATTGGGTCAGCACGCGGGTTATAGGGGTGATACGACGTCGTTTTAGGGCCACTGAATCAGGCCCTAAACGGCGTCGTTTTGAAACCTTTATAAAACCAAAAATTTTCCTTTATTTTTCATTTCAGCTGCTTCCTTTAAAAAAACTAACCCTTCTCCCCTTTTTTTTTCTCTGCAGGTCTCAAAAGGAGGGGGGATTCCGGCGCGACTCCGGTCATGGGCTCCGTCACCGGCCACCGCGGTAAAGTCTTGTTCCCTTTTTTATTTTTTTTTAATATATATATGTATATGCCGAAAAGAAGAAAAAAAGGAAATGAAATAAGGAAATTCGGAAACTAAAAAAAGAAATCACCTCTGTTCTTCGATTTTGATTCTAGTTTTTTTTTTCTCCGAGTTTAATCTCTGTTTTTGCGTTTGTATTTAATCACTTGATTGTTTGTGGATCTGAAATCTCTCTCTTTTTTTTTATTCAAAAATCAAAAAAATCCCCTTTACAAGGATCTGTTCTTCGGTTTTATAGCCGAATACCAAAATACCATGTTTCCTTTTCTTGCTTTTTGCTGTGTCTTTGTTCTTTTTGCGTGTTTGCAGGTGTTAGGAGCATGGTGGTGGCAGAGGGCTGGTGAGGTTCGGTGGGCAGAGCAGGTGGCGTCAGAGGCAAGTGGGTCGCTAGGGTTAGGTGCGGCCCTAGGGTTTCCAGAAACCCTAGCTTCTGACCTTTTTTAATTTGGGCCTCTTGGGCCATTTGTAAATTGGGTTGGTTTGATGGGCCTCCGGTTGTAATTGGTTTGGGCCGGTTTAATTGGGTTTAGGGTTTGTGTCTGTTTGGGGTTTAGCTTTAATTGGGTTGTAATTTTATTGGTTTGGGCCGGGCAAATATTGGGCTGTACAATGTATACACAGCCACTAGCATCTTGACAACGGTATCCTTTGTGTAAGGGGGAGTACCCTAGGAAGATACATGGTGTTGACCTAAACTGTAGTTTGTGGGAGTTATAGGGACGTAGGTTGGGAAAGCACATGCATCCAAACACACGCATGAAAGTGTAGTCTGGTGGGGCTCGAAACAGTTTTTCATATGGTGAAATGTGACCAAGAAAAGTAGAGGGTAACCTGTTTATCAAGTAAGTAGCACTGCTGAAGGCATCATTCTAGTAGGTTAAAGGCATGGCTGCATGAGCAAGCATGGAGAGTCCAGTTTCCACGATTTGCCTGTGTTTGCGCTCTACTATCCCATTTTGAGCAGACGTATAGGGGCAAGTAAATCGATGGACAATTTCATACTGAGTTAAATACGACTTTAAAGCCTGAAACTCCCCACCCCCATCTGTTTGTATAGCTTTAAGTTGGCACCCCAAAGTTCGTTCAGCTTGTCTATGAAACTGTTGAAACATAGTGAACACTTCTGATTTCTTGTGTAGAAATTATACCCATGTGTATCGTGAGTATGCATCAGTGAATGCTACATAATAGAAGAAACCATTAGAAGAGAGTGGTGCTGGTCCCCAAACATCAGCAACTACTAACTGAAGAGGAGCAGTATATTCAGTAGAAGATCGCTCAAATGACAATTTGTGTGCTTTGCCCAAGTGACATGCATCGCAATGAAAAACATCTTTATTTGAACCAATAGGCAGATTACAATTTGATAAGGCCTTAGTAAGTATAGCCTTGCATGGATGGCCTAATCTAGCATGCCATACAGATAGAGGAACATTAGAGCTGGTGAAACAGCAATGAGCCAACTTGTCAGACAACCCAGTGGAAGAGGTTCCAGGTAAGTGTAGCTTGTAAAGTCCATTGTGTAATGACCCCTGGAGCAGCACCTCTTTGGTGTTAAGGTCACAAACTCGACACTGTGTGGGGAGGAACTCAAACATCACTTGATTATCTTTGGTGAATTGGGAAACAGATAACAAATTTTTTGTTATACCAGGAATAAATAATAAAGATCGCATGAACAGTGATCTTGGACGAGTGATAAGAGAAGACTGACCAGTTGCAAGAACAGGGAGAGCAGCACCGTTACCAACATATACTTTACCTGGATTTGCATGAGAGGTGTTTGTACCCAGCATAGATGCCGAATGAGTGAGGTGATGAGTTGTTCCTGAATCCGGATACCAAGCATTGTCGCCAATGATCTCAGGAGTTGCAATAAGGGCCTGAGGAGTAGTAGTGGTTGACGCAGATACACTTACAGGTTGTTGAGCATTTGTAACAAACGGATTAGACCAGGCAGACGCTTGTGCAGGAGCATAGAACCATCCGTGTGGAGGAATAGAGGTGGAAGATGGAACATGAGATGCAGGAGACTGTGCCCAAGAAACCATGGGTGATCCCGAGTAACAGACATTGGCCTAAGGAAGAGGAGAAGGTTTAGATTGTTCATTCTTGTATGTTGTATCGAACCGGTGATAACATCGATCCACAAGGTGCCCTTGTTTTCCACAAAGCTGACACTGAAAGCGTGAATAAGTTGATCATCCACGTCCACGACCTCTATTGTTGGAAGAGGGACGATAGGCAGGTGAAGATGGACTGGAAGTTGCGGGTTGACTGGTCACAACATTTACTGAACTGGTAACTTCATGGACAAGAACCTGCTGACGAGCCTCAGCATCTATCAATATGGTAGTCACACCTTGAGGACTGTAAGGAACTGGACTAGCTGTGATAATGGTGATGACCGATTCATATTCAGGTGACAAACCATTGAGTATAGCAGTAACATGTTCATGATCGCTTATGACCTCTCCACAACTAGCAAGAGAGTCACAGTATCCTTTAATTTTCATCAAGAAGTCTCTCATGGACAAATCACCCTTGCGTTGAGAGTGCAAAGCACGTCTATAAGACATCAATCTGGAGGTTGTTTTGCTGCCATACAAAGAAACAATGGCATTCCAAATTTGAGCACTAGTATCCATACCTATTAGATGAGGGAGAACGGACTGACTAACAGAAGACAAAAGCCAATAAGCAAGCGCACTGTCTTGTTGCTCAAATTTAGCGAACTCAGGGTTTTCTTGAAGCACTCCATCATCATCCGAAAGCATTGAAGAAGGAGGTCTCGTATGAGCATCCAAGAACCGTTGAAGCTTGTATGTTTTGATGGCCAAAAGAACTTGCTACCGCCATAACAGATAGTTAGACTCATCAAGAACGACACTGATTTTCTTGGTTGAGAAGAATCTACCATCCACAACAGTATCAGAAAGAGGAGAGTTCATTGCTGGTACAGCAGACTGAGCACTCGGTGGACTGAAGGAAAGAGACATGAACCAACGAGCATTCCCAGTAACTAGTGAACTTCTGATACCATGTTAACTATACAAAGGGAATAGGAAAGAATACAACAAAACTGAGATGGAACAGAAATAATATTTTTCACATATATTGAACGATGGATTACAAGCAGTATTAATAAGTAAAGTTAATAGTCAGTTAATAGTAAAACTGACTAGCAACTAACATGTAACTGACTAACAACTAACCATCTTATTAGTTACTCTATCAAACATTATTAACGATTTGTTCTAATGTTTTGGGATGACAACAAAATAATCATCCAAATTTCGTTATTAAAATAAGAAAATAATATGACTGAAATCGAATCCAACTTTCGTTTAGAGGTTGATATGTTCTCATCACATCTTTATGTTTCTCCACATGGTTGCCTTTTCCTTTATTGAACCAAAATAGGTAGGAAAAAATTGTGGCCAACACTATTCGACCATTAATATTATTATTGTAACAATTAAAACTTAAGAAATTAAAAGGTTTATAATTATTTAACATTGTGTAAAAAAATATTAAATAATCTATTTCATATTAAAATAGTTATATATATTTTTTATGAATAATAAATCAATGATGTCAGACATGTTAATTAATTTCATTGAAAGTTACATGCATGAACACTTCCATACTTCATAGAAGGAATCTACATTTTAATAACAAAGTATACGACAACCGTATTCCATAAATAAATAATGATTTTCTCGATATTTGTATTAAACTATTCATAGTCTCTCTAATTTATAAATAAGAAGATAATGAGCTTTAATTTACTTAAAACTACGTTCTCTTATATTGATAACAATGTTCATATTAATCGAACTAAATCAATTGGCGAAAAATATATATATTTAAAAAAAATAAAATTAAAAAAAAGGTTTTTTATATAGAAAAAAACAATGCAATTAGTAGACTATATATGTCTAAATGAAAGGGACAAGCAATAATTTTCAAACCAAGGTTTTTGTATTTATACGCCGACAATCGACATACTCTTTTCAAGGGAAAAATACATGTGTAGGTCATTTGATGTCTTAAAGCTCAGATCCAAACTTATGTAATATCACATTAGAATTCGTGATAACTGTGGCCGAAGGAATAAAATCGTATAATTTTTTATATTTTCAAATAATAAATTCTATTAAATTTTTTTTTTAAACAATTACTTAAATACTAAATAATTTAGAAAATGTGATATCGAATGTGCTTAAATGTTAATTTTTATAGTTTTTTTTTAAATTTCTAAAATTTTCTAATTCTTTCGGTTTTTTTGTAATATATTAACAATATTTTATAATTTTGCTATTTTTTTAATTTATATAATTTCTATGATTTTTTTTCACAGTACATTAATACTATTTTATAATACTTAATATTTTTTTAAAGAAATTTAAATAAAATATATTTTTCTATAATTTTTATAATTTTCTAAGTTTGTAATAATATTTTAATAACTATTACGTTTAATTAATTAAAAATTCAATTAAACTCTCAAAAATAATTTAAAAAATTAATTAAACTCTTCCCATCAAATATCACATCAGCCACCATATTATATTCATAACAACTGTCATTTTAACTTTTACATTATCACTTAATGATCCATCAAAAGTTTCGAAAAAATAATTATATTTTAGGTCTCAACTAATTACTAATTTTCAATTAAAAAGTCAATTTATTGTAATTTTTATTAAAAATTTATTTACTTTTTGAGAATTTTTTTTAACATCTAATCTTTATTAATAATTGCATAACGTGGATATGATTTCAGTTTAAGCCAATGGTCTTACCTTTTAAAACAAAAATTTATTTCTCTTAAAATTACAGTTGAAGCAATAAGGTTATTAATTATTAACATCAATGATTAAAGTTTAAGGTTTGGCAGTCCATTCTCCTGCATAAATTAACCCACTTTATCATTTCATAAAAGTGGTGTTATAAAATATTAACAAAATATCCACATTTATTATTTATATATTTAACTGGTGACTTAACATTTAAACAAAGGCTTCCATAAAATTATAAATCTAGATTGATGAAGTAGTAAAATTCCATCAAAGTTTGTACTATTAAATTTTTAATTTAGCTTTTTTTTTTATGTAAAAAGGATAATAAAAAAATTAATCCCAATTTTTATACTTTTCCTCAATTTGATCCCTACTCTTTTATTTGTAGCAAATTAGCTCTCAATCATTCATTATTGACATGATACTATTTTGTCTAATATACCATATTAGTAAATAATTTAAATTTTTTAAATAGTAAAAAAATCATAATATTTAAATAAGGACTAAATTGATAAAAAAAATGTAAATGTTAATAAAGACGGATCAAATATTTATGAAATTCGAATTTGCAATATACTCAATGTCATCCCTAGAGAGCAAGTAGTAGAATAAACCCCCCATTCTGTTAATCTTTTGATTAGAATCAATCAAGCACCAAGCAATGGATAAAAAGTAGACGAAACGGGAGCCCACACTCACCAAATCTCAGTGGAAAAACTGGCTATTATTATTATTAGGCGGATGACCACTTTATAGCATGCTAGGTATATGTAAAAATGCCCCAATCAGATGGCGAACAATAATTGCGAAAATTGAAAAACCCGATATGTGAAAAAGGCTTAAGGACCATTCATTTACCTCAATGACCTATTTTAAGCCTCTCAAACAAATTCCCCCATTGCATGTGATGTGCTCGTATAAAAAACTGGGTGCGTAGGGAAATGTCAGAAAGTTATTTCAATACTCTACCCCATTTCTTATACAGCAATAATCAATAAATTTTGCATGTGAGGATCTGGATCTCTGGGTTCTTTTTTTTTTCCCTTTTAAGCCCATTTACACTAAAAATTTAAATTTACATGTCACGCCCCGACCTATGTGTTAAATTTCAAATTAAAATTGTGGACTGTTGAATTTATTTTAATTTTTTATTTGAGCCTGCAACTGGGCTTCTGTTTGGACCTAATCTGTCAAAATGCTGAAAACCTTAGTACAATATATACATGTGCGGCATTTTTTAGTGTACAAAACCTTAGTGTGCCAAACTCTAGGTATTTCTTCCTCCTTGCCGAATCACACCTTGCTTGTTCGGATTGTATTGACGTGTAGGTCTGTCGACAATTGTACCTTTCCAATTGCTGCAGACTGGTAAGCAAGGTCCCTTAGATTGGTTAGACTCTGTTTTCGGATGCGCAACTAAGTTGCGTTTTACTTCTTCCCGTTTTGCTTAATTTGTCTCTTTCGGATCTTGCCGAAGACTTATGTTGCCGATTCTAATGTTACGTATTTGCGTGTGCTTGCCGTTTGAAGAACCAAACCTAGGTGAATTGGATCGAAATTAAACTAAAAGAGTGTGCCGAAATAGTGAAAGTGTCGCACGGGCGTGTGGAGTAAAGTTGTGTGTTCTAACTGTGTCATGCCGTGTGGGGGGGGGGGGGCTTAGGTCAAATGTGTGGGTGCTTAGAGCATATTTAGTTGCTTTTTATTATTATTATGATTACTAAACAACCTTGATTCATGATTCTGAATGCACTAGAAACATCATATTTGAAAGGGGTACATCCTTTGTTAAGTTGTTGAAAAACTGTGAGCATTGTTTGGTTGAAAACTCAATTGTGTGACGTAAGTATGGTTGTACTATGCTGCCATTTTTATGAAATGATGTTGTTGAGTATGTATCATGATGTTTCAGTGATATTTCTGCTCATACAATTGATGCATGCCTACTGTTACTGCTTAGACAAATAATTGTTACTATTCGCATGATAGTCGCATAATTAATACTGCTACTGTCACTGTTTCCTGTCACTGATAGCATGCCATACTGATGCATAAGGGTTGGGTTGTTGAAGGAGGAAGTTCAGGATTTAAAAACTGGACCGGTTCACCAATCAAATTTACTGATATACTAGTGGCTCATCCGCAAATATCGTTTTTGTGTGTAGGGCTGGACGAGTTCTGGGAATCTCTTATTGTGGTGTGTAGAGATGGATTGGATAATGGAGTGCACTGTCATTCATGAGTTTGCCATTGGATATTGTGAATTTAGTAGATATCGTGATTTTGATTTTGATTTGTACTTTGCACTGCATGTTTGTATGCTATTATTTACTACCTTATATGATTACTTCTCATATGTTAAGACCACGCTGAGTTTTCATAGTTCACCCTTTAGTTTTTTTCATCTTTTTAGATAATTCGTCAGGTTAAGATTAGACTCGACATTCGAAGGATCGTCGTTGGATTTTATTAAAAATAAAATAACAACGTATTTGTTTTACTTATTTCATGAACTCTGTTTGGTTTTGTTTTGTTTATATAGACTGTGATATGAACTCAGTTATCCATTTAATTTTAGACTTTGCAGTACACTTTAATTTACAAAAACCGAATAAGATTAATTATGTAATTTTGGGCATTAAAATTTAATTTTTTTTTATTTATTTAACGAATAAAACTTTGGGCATCAATTTTCAATTATCATAAAATATGAGGCAGAGAAAATTTTTCTATTTGAACCTAAAATAAATCATGTTTACAAATGGCTTAAAACCATAACAACTTAGACCCTAAACCAACTCCGAACAGAAAAGATAACGATTTTGGCAAATTTTGATAGAAGCATACTCTGGTTGTTGAACTATAGACAAATTGATTAAAGTAAAAATGGGTTCTTAACTTTTACTGAAATTGAATGTTTTACTGAACCATTTCAGTGTGACCTTCATAATTCGACCATAACGTCTGGATCAAGCTGGGGAGGTAACATTACAAATATTTATGGTGAAGTGATAATTATGGTTTTAATGTTTTTGGTAAACATCTTAAATGATAGTTTCTTTAATGGTGGGGAGCAAGCAACCCATATAGGGATAACGTGGAAATGCTGGGGATTCATGAATACTCACCATATGATTCAAAGTAACCCCTTCTCAACCAATGTTTCTGTATTTAGTACTTATTATTTGCTACTCAAAAGAAATAACAAAACAAAAGTTGAACTGATTGGATCTTAATCGTGGATCTTGTGATGTAGTAATAAATTTTGGTGGATAAATGGGAGTATCTTGTTCAAGTCCTTAGGGCCCAAGCTTTTAGTTATGGTTGAGAATAAGGACAATTGATGATGGCATAACAGCTAAAGCACTTGCCGTAAGTGCATGAAGATGAGATATGGAATATAAGATGGTGGAGATTGGAAAGCAAATGTAGGTTATGTGAAAGAGAAATATTGGCTATAGGATAACATAGGTCTTAGACCCCCCAAAAAAAGAAACTGCAAATTTTCTAACAAGTTAGAGAAATGCTATAAGCATTCAATTTTCCATTGATAACAAAATAAGGATACCTAAACTGCAAGATTAATTTCTAAAATTTAATTTGAAAGAATGTTTTTAAATAAAAATGATGCCAAGCAGTGACCCATTAGTCTAACGACAGTGAAACATGACCACCTGCTTTTTTCTTGATTAATTTAAAAATTGAAAAAGATAATGGGGTGAGAGAGGCTCGAACTCTCGACCTCAGGATAACTCAAAAGCTATGAGACCTACGCGCTAGCCAACTGCGCCACCACCCCTCCATGTTTAACTATAACATTTTTATAATGTTTTATAGCTCTTTATCAACGAGAACCTTATCAAAATATTAGAAAACTACCTGAATCGTGTTGTTTTATTGCATTTATTGTGACATCCACGAGAGCACAAGAGAAAAAACTAAAAAGTATATTTGTTTTTTAAAATTAATAGTAATTTTTAAAAATGAATTACAACTTTCTTGTAGAAGTGGCTTTTTTCGGAACCATTTAAATTTTTTTATTTAAATATATTATATAAAAAATTAAAAAGACAACATATACTTGAAATACTATCCATTGATCCTCTTCAATCTATAAATTGGAGGATAATATGTTTCAACATACTCGAACCCACGTATAGTAATAGTTGAAGGCTTTGCCGAGGTTTTAGATGCTAAATGTAGGCCCAATCAAATATTCATGAAGCCTGTCTTTGGTTATTTTATGAAATACATACCCCAAAACCCTGACAGGCCATACATCTTCGCTCCGCATCCTTCATCTACTAGTATATAGAGGTGATCATGGGTCAAACTGAGTTCGAGCCAGTTGTAACAAAATTGTAGACCTATTTTATGCGCTTGGGCCTAACATAGCCCAAAAAATATGTCTAAATTTTTTCCCTCAGATAAAAAGCTAAAACTCGAGTCCAGCCTAACTCGTTTGTTTTAAAATTTTTATATTATTTTTTTATATAGAAATAAAATTTTAAAAATATGATACATCAAATACATTAAAAACATTAAATAAATGTTTCCCAACAAATTAAAAATAAATTAAAAAAAGTTGTTATACTTACATAACACTAATATTGATGCAACTTAATAAGTAAATGTCTCTAAAATAGTAGCAAAATAAACAATACAACAAGAGTTATATAATATCCAAATAATAACAACAAAATAGTAACAAGATATTAGTGAAATCACAGCAAAACAGTGAAAAAATAACATCAGTTTTTTTTTTTTTGCAAATTTGGGTCGGGCAAAAAAAAGCTTACTCAAGGCCGGTCCATTTTCTAAACGGACCTTATTTTTTTACCCAAACCCATTTTTCAGGCTTATATTTTTACCCGAGCATTTTCACTTTTCAGGCAGACCTTCGGCCCAAGCCATGATTAGGTCTACTCATGTATTCTCCAACATAATATTATTTATATTATTATTTAAATGTTTTACTAAATTTGTGTTACCCTTAATCGAGTTAGGAAATTACAGTAAAATAAATAATATTATTCGAAAGTATCTTAATCTTTCCACTTTAAAAAAATCAATAAAAATATGCATATGTTGAGATTTGAACCTACACTAATTATATTAATAAAACCTTTAATTTACTGTGTAGCTAAAGCTTTTTTAAATATATTTTTTATAAAATTTAATTTTATTATGTACATTTTATTATTTTCATCCATTGTAAATCTATACTATTCTTTAAGCTCTTGTGTCATCCTCAATCGAGTTACCAATTCGGTTATGTAGTTATGGGAATGTCCTTCCGTAATTAAAATAAGTAATATTATTCGAGGATATTTTAGCCTTTTAACTTAAAAACCCATTAAAAATATGTATATGGTGAGATTTGAACACACACCAATTGCATTAATAAAATATTTAATTTACTATTCAATTAAAGTTTTTTAAAATATTTTTATACATTTTAATTTTATTATACACACTTTATTACATTTGTCGGTTAACTCGGCACCGGCTCAAGATTGATAACAACATCATGATAAATAATTTAATCTATGTTTTTTCATTTTAATAACGCAGATATTTCATGTGCTATTATTAATTAGTTTTAAACCATACATTTTATTATTTATTATATGTAATTTTTAAATAGACATTTATATTTTAAAATTGTGGTTTCCATACGTAATAAACTTTTTAATTTTTAAAAATCAAATTCCATCAGCTAATATCTATTAATTTGTGTTTTCTTTTTCAACTTAAGCTATTTGTGACAAGCAAACAAAAAATATAACCATACATAAGGAAGAACAAAAATCTAAAAGAGATGATCCTTCTCATTGAGTCATGAATTAGATTTTGAGTCAAATTTAGATTTATAAGTTAAAAAAAATTAATCTAATTGAATTTTATTTTTTATTTAGATTTTTAAGTTAAAAATAATAATTAATCTAATAGAATTTCATTTTTATTTATTTAGCTTTTTATAAGAATAAGTATTTTATTTATAGCTTAGTGAAAAGGACTTAAAATATCATTAAAAAGTCATTTAAAAAAAAAAACTGATGAACCTCAATTGGATGGAATTCAATTTAAATAAGTTTGATTTTTTTTTTTAAAAAAAGCTAAAGTATAATAATAGTTATATAATTATGTATTTCATTCTATTTTAGTCATCTAATTAATATTTTTTTCGATTTAAACACTCAATTCCTCGAAATTAAATATTTCAATTACTTTCCATTAGTTGTGGTTAACTGAGGGATGAAAAGCTAATGTGGGCTTTTTTTATTGACCTAATAAAAAATTTAACATTTCCAATATTTTCATATTCAATCAATTCGATCTGAAATCTAAAACAAGTTTCACCAAATTCTATAAAGAAATATTTATCTAGATAGTATTTTATTAATTTAATACATATGATATATTTAATTTAATTTAATATTTATCTTGTTAATATTTTATTAATTTAATATTAATGTGATTAATTTTAATCTTATTTGAAGAAAAAAAATTCTCTGAAGAAATTATTTCAAAAAATTTTTAGAGATATTCTTATTATTTATAATTTAACCCCAAAAGTTTAGAGAAATTACAAAATTGCTTCATTGGTAAATTTTTGAAAAATTTTCTGATTTGAAGTGAGCCCATACTCGGCAAGCGTGAGCTTAAGGATAGCGGAGAAGACTACTCGGTCAAAGTGGTCATCCTAAATGAATTATAAAGGTACAATTTTGATTAAGTGTTTATTAGTTTAGATAACACAACAAGTTCTTATTTTTGGGGAAAAAAATTAAAACTCTGGTTTTCCCTTAAACATGTTTTCCACTATGTTTTCCAAACCCGATTTTTCAATATTATGTTCATTTGAATCTAGACTTTGTCGCATATACATAAGGACCTTTGTTGTGCAAATGGTCAAATTGGTTTTAATGTTATGTGATAAATTAATAATGGTTGGAACTTATGTAATTGACTTGCTATGTGATCAAATTGATGCATGTTTTGATCTTGTGTGATACTTGTATGCATAATGATCTTAATTGATAGGTGCTGGCAAGATAAAGATTATAAGTATGATAGTTTGAATGGTTAGGTTGCTAAATGGCACGTAAAATGGTAAAAATGATAGTGATGCTTGAAATATAGGTTATGTGCATGGTTGATTTGGTTCTTTCCATTATCATTTGAATACTAGATACTCAAAATGATTAGTTTTATATATTGATTTAAAGTAAGTAAAAATTTCATGGTTAGATAAGTAAATGGGGGAAATTGAACTTGAATGAATGATATGAATTGTTTGTTAAGTTAAATAGTTAATTTCAAATTATTACAAGTTCATTTTGGCATGTTTGATTAGGTTTAGCATAAGTGAAATGGTCAAATGAATGTTGGTTACAATATATTTTGGGTTGAAAACATGTAATTAAGGTGCCAATATGAGCCAAGTAGTTAAAAAATAAGGGCAATGTCGCAACCTCGGACTCTTGACGTTGCAACATTATTATCTTAGAAAGTGAGTGATGTTGCGACGAGCATATGCATGTCGTCGCAACATGACCATTTCATAATGAGGAGATGACGAAGTTGTGACGTCGGTCCAATAAATTTTATAAACTTCACAATTTGTTCCTAGTTCAAATGTGGATTGATATAAGAGGAAACAAAAAAAAAAAGAGTTAGAAAATAATAGAAAAGAGAATCGGGAAAACAAAATAAAAAGAACTCATCTTGGCTTAGTCTGGTTCAAGTGGTTTGGGTTCATCTCTTGGTGATCTCAACAGTCAAAAGTTAGCCATTGACTAGGGAAGTAAGAGGAGGCTAAAAATGTCAATGGCCGAAGAAGACAACCTAAGCTATGGTGCAATCATTGAAGAAGTAGTAGCGGTTGGTGATAGCTAAAGGTTTTTTAAAAAGACAAAAAGAAAGAAAAGAAGAGAAGTGATAAAGAAGTAGTGAAAGTGAATAGTAAGTAGAGAAGAGATCACCTTTGGTACTAGTGGCCTGTGAGGGTGAGTTGAAGATGGTGAAGCATTGTGTATGGTCATTGATGAGGAGGTTAAGAGGTGTATTGCTGAGAGTGAGAGAGGGTCCAATTGTTTCTTAATAGAATTTGTTGAATTTTTTAGTTTTATGATGAAATTGATAGAATATGTAAACATTTGAGGGCTAAATTTATTATTAGGCAAATAAAAAAAAGTCCACATCTGCTTTCTACCTCTTAGCTAACGAAAACCAATGAGAGAGTGACTATAATAGTTAATTTTGAAAAATCGAATGACTAAATCGGAAAAATTATTAGTTGGATGACCAAAGCAGAACAAAGTATATAATTGGGTGACTATTCCTATACTTTATCCTTAAAAATAAAATAATATGGATTAACATAGCAAAAATCAATTAAATTAAACCATAAATTTGAACCTCATTGGTGATCTATGTTTTTTATCCCAACATAATGATATCCAGATAATTAAAGCCCACAATATAATTTCCCCCAAAATGGGCAATTTAGGGTTCTAAACTCCCCGAAGTTGTTAGGCATTTTAATGCCATTTTAGGAGGGGATTTAAAAGCTAGGTCTTGAATGGTACCACCTCGAAGTTCAATTTAGAAAAAATTTCAGACCAATTTACTAAACAGTAATTGCTTTAGTTAATGTTTTGTCTCTCTTTTTCCTTTTTCGTATAATTGGCGACAATAGGTTGATCATGATCGAAATTTGGTCGGATTCTTTTTTTGTGGACTCAAGGGCATGTACTGCATTCCCTACAAATAACTGTTTTTTAACCACAAATAGATACCAAGTAAGATGAAAATGTGGATTTAAATATCTTCAAATATTATTTTATTTATAAACTAAATTCAAATAATATTTAATTTTGGATATTTACAAAATGTTCAAATATTATTAAAAAAAATACTGGTTACGTATGTAAAATAAAGAAAAATGAGCCCAAGATATTGGAGATTTCAAGCGGAGATCCCCTTTCCATGGAGCTAGGATGTTGCTTTCAAAACACAACCCTAATATTCTTTTAATAATCTTGTTGTAACTATTTTTATTACACTCACTTTTCATCTGTGAAATATTAAGGCTAATTGTGTAGCTATTAAACGCATCATGTCTTTATATCTTTTATTAATTTGATATTTCGGGCTTATGAGTGGTTTCAGTTATATATAAAAAATTTAACCAATATATATATAATATTTAAAAATTCATATAAATAGGAGGACGTGGGTTCAAGTGTACTGAAGTATATTATTCTCCTATTTAAGGGTTGAGGAGGAGTTATGAGCAGTTCTAAGCATTGTATAAAAAATAAATATGATTAGAACTTATAATGAGATTGTTAAAAGAAAATCAAATCATCCCAGTAGATTAGTAATAGAAGTTTCCATGGGCTGAACGGTCAAATTGTGATTGAGTTTATACTTTTTAATTTTTGAGTTGAATTTATTTTATTATTTTTAAATAATAAAGTATAGGAACAATATTCGATACATTCTCAATGAAATATTTAAATTCTATAAGTAAAATTAAGGGTTGGCAAATGTCCTCTAGGATATAGTAAAATATTAAAAAAATATATTTTAAAAAAGGGAACCCAAACTGTTTTAGGCTGTGATTGAATTTATAATTTTTTTAGCTTTGAGCTAATTGACCTCAATTTATTTTATTGTTTAAAAATAATAAAATATAATAATAATATTTGATATATGGTAAGTGGGTTTTTAGACTCTATAAATAAAATTAAGGGGTTGACAAGGATTCAATAAAGTATAGTAAAATAGTAAAATAAATATTTTTAAAAAAGAGACCCAAACTGTTTTAGGATGTGATTGAGTTTATATTTTTCATCTTTGAGATGATTGAGCTTAATTTATTTTATTGTTTAAAAATAATAAAATATAAGAATAATATTTGATAAATTATTAGTAGAATTTTTAAACTCCATAAGTAAAATTAGGGGGTTGACAAGTGTATAGTTAAATATTAAAAAAAATATATTTTTTTTTAAAAAGGCACCCAAGTTAATTTTTTAAGATTTCTTGTGAAGTAAAAGAAGTACACTGCCAGCGTACCACATACTAACTCTAAAATATAACCTTATGTTAATGTTTATATATTAAATTTAAATAAAAATAAATTTTTAAATAATAAAACAAATCATTTGGGTGAGTTAGACTAAACTCGAGCTTGAGCTCAAATCTAGAATTTTTTTTTAGAATCAATCCTTTAAATAGCAGTGCCAAGACTTTCAAAAAAAAAAAAAGAATAATGGTGAAAAACTATGGGTTAACCAATCACACCAAACAATGATTAGTTATATTGGTTGTACAAGGAATTGATGGTATGATAGGTAGGGGTGTAAATAAGCCGAGTCATACTCAAATATTGGCAAGCACAAGTTCAATCTCGTTTCAAAATTCGAGACTCGATACTTAATTCGAGCCGGATTGAACATCAAAATTTAGGCTCGAGCTCGATTAAGTTTGTCTATCAATTTTCGTACGTAAGTTTGAACTCAAGCTCGATTAAGCATGTTTGTATATGAGAGAGAGTTGACTTTGCTTTCTAGTTGCAATTGGAGCTTGCTAACTACAAGAGTAAAAATTCAAGATGGAAATAAAAGTTGGTTACATAGTTTAAATTTAAAAACTTACTACTTATGCAGAGCTTTGTCTAGAGTGTAATCCACGATCAATCTACTACAAGATGTGATTAAGTTCACTAAGTTACAATCTGACTGTTATACATTAATTAGATCATTCTCCCCACTAAAATTTTCTTTTGAAAGTTTAGTTACAAATTAAACAGAAAAAATATTTTGTTTATAACAAATCCATATCAAAATAAGTTATCCATAACGAACAAGCATATCTAAACAAGAAACAAGCTTAAGTAGGTGTGTATTGGCTTGAGAACAATTCAACTGGCGTGAATTTTAATCTCCTTGAATTGTGATTGTGTATACCTTCAATATGGAATAAAAAGCACAGATTTTCTAGGAATAATCTTTTAAAGAAAATGGATCTCTTCAATTAAAGAAACTCAATCACATCAAAAATCTTCAAAGAGCTCTTACTTGACTTGATTTCCTTCAGATTCCAATACAATAAATGAACAAATTGTGGTAGAAAATCCTCCAAGATATGTATTAAACAGTGCAAGGTTTTTCGATTAAAAGAATGCCAACATATATGGCAAGTTATACAACAAGTCAGATGCAAGTTAAGTTGCAACTAGAACGTGTAATTGGCATTAACAATATATAAGCTTGAACTCGTTCATAATTAAACTCTTTGTATATAATAAGGATAAAATTATAATTTCATGATATAGAAATGTATTCAAATGAAAAGCTTGATTCAATCCAAATATTATAGTGGTCAAATTGGGTTTGACAAATAGCTCGAGCTACTCAAGCTCGAGCTTGACTCAATAATTATTGTTGACACATTTGATGGCAAGAAATATTCTATGGCTATTTTTGTGGTTGAAACAGTGGCAACAACTTCAGGTATTGTTTCATTGCGTTGTTTATTTTAAGAGTTGGCAAATTTTAGAACAAATGTATTGGACTATATGTTGTGGAATTATTTAACGAATTAAAGCTTAAAACATGAAGAACAATTGCCTTGAAACTGAATACTTGAAAATAGATTTTGGATTAATTCAAGTTACTTGTGGAGCAATTAAAGATATTTTGTATAGTTGAAGACTTTAGATTACACAGGGACTCTTATGGGATTATTATCTCATGCCGATTTTTAGCTCTACTTGATAGAAAAGTGATTATATTACAACTCTTATATAAACAAAACTTAAGTTTTGCGTAGGTTAAAATAGACTGAGAGATTAAGAGAGCACAAATTTGTTCAAGTTAGGAACGTTTTTATGTGTGCATCGTTTCTATAAATAATTAAGAGAGTCTCGAGTTGTAAAACTAAGCTTTCGAGAGGTATCCTTAGTAGGAGAGTAATCTAATCTTTGTATGACAGTGAGGTCACTAAATTGGTGAGTGTTAGATTAGTGTTAGGACTTAAATTATTAGTTGTACTATGAGAAAGACAATGGATCATTACTCTGGCCAAGGCCCCGCGGATAAATTGATGTTGAACTGCGTAAACAATCTTGTTGCTCTTCTTTATTGTTTTCGCACTTTTGGTTTCGTGGTTGAAATTGTGGCCACAGGTCCAAGCACTATTGCAGCCACAATTTATGTTTTTCAAAGCAAGTATCCCTCATTTGTACAATTACCAAAATTAATTTAAGTTTTTCTTAAATCAAATTTTAGGACAAAGCCAGAAAATTACTTTAAGGGAATCAGAGATGAGTTATAAATTATTGGAGGGAGGCAAAGTATAATAAATCTACCATTTTTGAGAGGCCAAGGCCTTTGCCTCCCCCTTTATCTTTGTCCTCCTCGAAGTTGAATATATTATGAAAATGAATATCTCATTTACATACTAATGTTTTATACTATTACTATGTCAAAATCAATTATTAACAAATTAGTATAGAATCAATAGAACCCATAAATATTTATTTAAAAAAATATTTATAATTAATGATACTTCAACCTTAAATCTTGAAATTTCATTTTAACATAAATGCAGTTAGATGAATTATTTAATTTTTATTTAACATTAAAATTAATATTTAAGTTAAAAAAGCATATTTTTCATTGAATCAATCAATATGTCTAATTTTACCATTTCAATGCAGATTTCATCGAATCAATTTATCTAACTATCAATATAAAAAAAAAAAAAAATCAATTGTCCAACATCAACAAAATCTGCATTATTCTTCTTAAAAGAAAGCGTATTATGATTTATGAGATGCAAATTTGCAATTTTTCAATATAATTATTAAACTATATAAATTTATTATACACTTCAACATCTACAAGTTACGGGACAGACCGCAAAAATTTAAAACCATCGGTTGGGTTTCGTTGATGGGTCTAGTTTTGAATATTCATATCTGGTTGATATTTTATATGTACTTACTTTCTTTTGTGTCAAAGGAAGAAATCCAGCTCATTTTTGTGAATGTGTGATAGGACCCAACGTGGAGAGACCTGCCACTTCACCCATTTCTTTTTCTCATACTACAACAAATTCCATTTTCATATTTAACTTGAAAATTCCTTTATATTCCTATACCCGGTAATTAATCGATGGTCGATAATTTAATTCTCGTGAAGTAGATTTAAATTTTTTTTCGTCAGTATCTATCTATCAATTAGCAGGTTGGTTTTCCAAAAGCGTTGTGATGACTAAAACCAGGGGCTGGCTGGGCTGGGTTTACAAAGAAGCCATAATACGACAAACATGCGATTTTCCAGTAGGGAAATGCGCGTGGAACATGATAATTGATGCTCTTCCATTAACAACTAATCCCCAATCTTTGTTTATTACGATTTGAGGGGATGAAATTGCTAGTTGAGAAGCTTTTTCAGATTTTGTTTTCAACGCTGCCGCCCCATTTCCCTCTGGTTTGTGATCCTAACTGTTATATTCTGTGCTTATGGTTAGTGGAGTTTATGAACATAGGATCATGTGGGAATATACATCCCTATACCCATAATATTAAGCACGATTTGGTACCAAAATTTATACATGTCATGATATAAATACATAAATATATGTCCATAAATACATGACATTTAGTAACAAGTCCTTTGAATGATGATTAAACAACTCTGCCAGTGCGTGCAAGTCTGGTTCTTTTATATACAATATTTATTTATTGATACAACTGGTTCTTTTATATTTTCTCAAGGAAATAGGGGCCACTATCACTATTTTTATTACACTTTAAATAATCTCATCTATAAGTAATCACCAATTTAATTTGCTCTATGTTTGGTCAAACACACCAAATCATATAGAATAATATATTTCTTTAAATCCCAATTTGTTATTATTATTATTATCTGACAGACTAACATTATGAAACTAAAAATCAAGATATATAGCCACAATGAAATTCACAATGAACAGTAAGGGACCAAGGGGTATTGATTGTGGAGTTGGGAGGGAATATTAATGCAGAGACAGTGAAGGACAGGCTTGAGTGCATACAGTCACGGAGCTGTCATTCTTATTTTACCAACCCAACCCTCTCCCTTTCCCCCACTTTCAACATCTTAAATACTACTATAGACAGCAAATTAACGTTAGCAGCTGTCTGGTCTCTCCTCTCTCTCTCTTTCTCTCTTACAGCAACAACAACAATCAACCAACCAACCAACCAACTTCCATAACATCTTTTAAAGTAAGCTTCATCATCCCATTCTCAGACCATCTTCAATGATTCATTTGTTGTGAGCTTATAGAGTGGCGGCGGCGCCTTTGGAAATGGATAAAGAGACAAGTATCGTAAAGCAAAAATTAGCAAAAGTGATGAAGATCATCAACCGGAATTGCAGAAGCTTCAGCTTGTTACTACATCAATCTTGTCAACTGTAAATATAAATCCGAAAAAGGAAGGTTACCCATTTGTTTTTGTTTTGCTTTGTTTAAAAAGGCAATGACGGCCACTTATCCATCTTACCGATCACCATTCGGTGACACGACGTTGACGAAAGTGTTTGTTGGAGGACTGGCTTGGGAGACACCCACCGACGACATGCGTAGGTATTTTGAACAGTTTGGAGAGATTCTTGAAGCTGTTATCATCACTGATAAAATCACTGGGAAATCTAAAGGATATGGCTTTGTAAGTATCTTTTCTCTATTTAATTTCTTCTTATAATATATATGTATAGTTCATTAAGATCACTGCATATCTGTAGGTTACTTTTCGTGATCCAGAATCAGCTAGGAAAGCTTGTGTTGATCCAAACCCTATAATCAATGGAAGAAGAGCAAATTGTAACATTGCTTCGCTTGGAAGGCCTACACCTTCACCTCCGCGAGGTTGATCAACTTTTCTTTTCTTTTTTTATTTTTAAAGTATTTCCGCCGGAAACCTTTATTCGAAACATATCATATATGCAGGAAGTATTCAAGGCAGCAATCCTTATCAGGTTGTTGGACAGCAAGGTGCACCATCTTATAGTGGAGTTGCAGCACCACTGCCACCACCTCCACCTCCGGCTCTGGTCTTTTATGCACCATACGGGTATGTACCACACTTATTGTTTTTATTCAAAGTGGTCTATGCCTTCAACACATTTCTTTTTTTTCTTTTGCTTATAGATATGAATATTAATCAATTTGGCAAAACCGGTAAATTTTGCAGAAAGCATGGCTTTGCTTTGTAGGGCTCAAATGTGTATATCAAAATGGTCCCCCAAATGATGTTTAGATATATGAGTCTATACCAACGGACCCATTTTTAGGCTTTTAATTAGTATGTTCAGATTTTATGCATTCTATAGTAATCTCATGCTTACCGGGTACTAATTAGAGTGTTTGATGAATTCTGTGTTTACAGGTACACAACTTACGGTCCTGAATATGGGTATCACCAAGTAAGTGATTATAAGTTGGGTTATTTTTTGTTCAATATTAAGTCAAATGGTTCATCAGCCAACAATGTTGATTGAATGGTGGCATTGCAGGCTGTCTATAATCCACAAATTCAGCAGCCACAATACTATCATCAACTGTATGGATCATCATCATCATCAATGGGCTCCCCATATTATTATGGGTATTGTTTGCAACCTCCAAGGGGGACATTTTCTGCACAACGCTTCCATGGACCTTCCTATCTTTACTATCCTACTCCAATGGAGGGGTCCTTCTCCACCTATCCTCCTCCCCCACCCTTTCCCTCTTCCTCAGGTAAATTTTTTCTAATATTATCTTCTACCATCGATATTTACCGCAATGATCACGGTAGCACTCGTTACATCCATGTGAATGAGCTGTATGTATTGTTGACTTATTGCCATTTCCCCAAATGATTGATCCATAGAAAGTCATGACAGAGAAGCATAGTGTAAACTAGTAGTGATTGCATGTGGTTTCAGTATCTGGGATGATGGTTGATTCAGATTTATGGAAAATATGGAGAGCCCCACTAACCATGTTATGCACTATGTTTTTATTTTTTTAATATGCAAATGTGGAGAGCCTCAAATTACCATCATTTTTCATCCTGCCATTGTATTCTCACACACAAATGCAGATATAATTGATAAAAGTATTATAGAGATAACTTTATCAAAAGATAGTTGTATTTTATCTTTTTTTATTTATTTAGAAAATGAAAAAATTAGTTTTAGTATATTAAATCAAAGAGTAAAATAATTTTTTAGTTAAAATTTTCATCTATTTTTACGGTTAAGAACTGATATAGTTACACATATATATGGCGTGCTACTTGTACCGTATGTCAACATACAATATCTAATTTTTAATAGTAAAAATAGATAAAATTTTTAAATAATTCACTCTAATTTGATTTAATGTATAAAGATTAATTTACTCAATTTTTTAGTAAATAAAACAAAATGTATTCCGACTCTCAATACAAAAAACTTTATTATACTTTTACCTGGTAACATTTTTTTCCATTTTACTAATTTTGGTTGCAGATTCTCAGACTCAACAACATACCACAACAGAAACAGAAGGTGGTGCCACTACATCTGAAAGTCCAAAACCCTGAAAAGATGTTCAAACTGTATAATCTTGATGTTCTTCAAATCACCTTATTTCACACTTATATTTCTCCACAATTTAGCCATAGGTGGACACTGCAATGCCCCCTCTTTGCAGTAAAAAGAGCGCTAATCAACCATCCTATGCAAATTTTTTCCCCCTCTTCTTTAATTCCCAAGAAAAAAAGGCCATTAATTCTTATATTTTTTCCTCAAAGTTCTCATTCTAAGTGATTCATTCATTAAGAGTTTAACACATCTTTTTACACAATTGTATGAACAGTTGAAGGGAATTGGATTACCTCAATAATCATTTTTTGTTGTTGTTGATTAACAATTTAGCTCTCAACTCGTTGATTTTAAAAATATTAGCTATATTTTGAGGACTAATTAGGTATTCAATATTGAGTTAATGAATTATGTCATTATTTTGTTTAAGTAATTAACAACAATTAAAGGACGAGTGATTGGAACCTTACAAATCGATAAACATTTGTGATATTTTTATATTTTTGTATTATTAGATAATAATATATTTTAACATTATAAATTGGGTATATTACCATAATTAGTCATACAAGTATTAGGGTGTTCTTAGTCACTTGAACAAAATTTTCAATTTAATCATTGTCGTTAAAGAAATTGTATATTTTGGTCATTTCGTCGTTGAATCCCTAATGGATGCTGGCGTGATCTTTTTTATATTGGCATAATAACAAATTCAAATCTCAACATTTACACACTATGTCAATTTGATCATGATTCTAAAAAATTCAACAAATTTAACCCTTAATATTTACATATTCTGTCAATTTAGTCATCATTCTAAAAAAAATTATAAAATATAATTATAAAATATTTAAAAAGTTTATATAGAAAAGAAAAATACATAAAAAAATTTAAATTCCACGTCCAAATCAAGGTTTTCAGGATCAGATTGGTGGTCCAATTGGTCAAACTACTAGTTTGTTGATCAATCTAGTCTGGACAATTAGATTAATAAATCATTAAAAATCATAAAAAATAAGTTTAACCTATTTTTTAACCTAATTCAAGCGGTTTGTATCGGTTGGTGACTCAACTGGTCTAAAATATTTTTTCGGATTAAAACATTTAACATTAAATTTGTTCTATTAACAAAATCACGAAATTTCAAACTTAATAATATTTACAATTGAATTTCATCAAATTAACCTTAAAATCTGAATTAAACACTAAAAATTAATATTGATACCGTTAACAACGTTTATAATCAACACCAAAAGTTTAATAGCACAGACTTGAAGTGCCACAAAATACGTTGCAAATTTCGGCTTTTTTACTCTGATAATATCAAAAAACTAATTAAATACCAAAATGGTATCCTCATGACATTATTTACCAAAATGAGGTGAAATGAACGGTGCCGAGGGGTGGAGGGACAAGGGATGGCGACACCACCCATTTTTTCTGCTCAATCATACCTCCAACATTAGCCTATGATATGTTTAAAGATAATAACTTTTTAATGATGGAGGGACATTATACGACGGTATCGATATATAAAACAAAATACGGGACAAAATATGAAGCAAAATACGGGTAAAAAGGGGTGGAGGATGCTAGACTGACGGCACCTCTTGTCCCTCCATTCTTCAACACTGTTCATTTCACCCCATTTTGGTAAATAATGCCACGGGTATACCATTTTGATATTTAATTAGTTTTTTAGTATTATTAGAGTAAAAAATCCGGATATATCTTGACAAATTTCACTATGTTTTTATTTCAAAAAAGACCATTGAAGAAACACATTGGTATTATCCAAGAACGGGTTTAATTCATTTATATTTGCTATAGACAACTATATTCTTCAAAATTCGTCTATCATGTACATATATGCATTCAAATTTAACAAAAGTTAAGCTTGGGTACTACTTTGGTTAACTATAACAAAAAATTAGCACTTAATTGGAAAAAAAAAAAAACCAGGTACCACATTGAACTTTCAATTCAAACTCAGTTATCATTTGGTAGATTAACCCTTTTATTTTTACTTAATATTGATTCAAAGGAGTGGGTTAGAGGGTGAAGACTGTTCACTTGGGGTAGAGAGTCATACGATGATGTTTGGATGTTGGTGGAGAGCCATACGAAGGTCAATTGGAAGTGTGGTTTGGACAAGTGTGTACGCAGTCTTGACGTTGGTCGACATAATGATATTTAAGAAGTCCTTCCTAAATTCTTACAAGGCAAAGTGTTTATTGAAGATTGAGAGTTTGCCACGCGTATGCTTGAGAGTTCATGTGTAGGATATGAAAGAGATGGGTTGTCCCTTGATGAGATGTTGGTGCGTTGCTAGATGTATATAGTGAGAGAGGTTCTCCCAATGAGGTGTAACTATATTGTTATACTTTGATACACGTCATCTTAAAATTTTAAAAGTAAATCCACTAATATTCATTTAAGATAATGCACTATTATTTAGTTCATTAATAGCGCATAAAATTATATGAATTATCCTTTAATATACCGATGACAAATTTTTTTTAACTCGAATAAAAGATCTCCATATGTCTCGTATATATTTTTATTTTTTAAAATATCAATTAAGGCCATTTGTCATGCATTCTAAATTTTTTATCGAACGCATTATGCAATATCGGTATTGAATAAGTTAATTTACATGAAAATATGGTAAATAAGTTTAAAAAAAAGAATATTTTGAAAATAAAGTGATTTTAGATATGTGAATCTCTAAAAAGAATTTTAGAAGTGAAAACACGAGAAAGGGACCAAATAAATTTTTTTAAAAAGTTTGAGAATTAAATTGTAATTTTTACAAAATAAAAAAGTGAGTTATTAGTTATAGATTAACATAAATATAAGTTGAAATACATATTGGCATGATGAAAATCACTTTTAAATTGGAAAAATTAGAAAGTACAAAGATTAAATTGTAAATTTCTAAAATTTACTGAGAAAATAGTAGAAGCACAATTTTTATCATATTAATGTTTTTATTATGAATTTTGAACTTCAATAGAAAGCTTTTCAATTTAGTATGCCCCCACCACTTATTTCTTTATGTATTTTACATATTTTTCTCATTTATTCTTTTCTTTTCCCTCCCTCTCATGTCTTTTTTTCTTCGATCCATTGCTTTGTTCATTTTTTTCATTTTTCATTTTCTACTCTCTCTCTCCCTTCCTCCTCTTCTTCTAACCAAACCCTTGCCAACCCTAGCCCACACCTCTATCTAAGCTCCAGTGTGATTGTTTGGTCGACATAAAGCCACTACTTATAATCTTCTTTTCTCCCCTTTTTGTACTTCTTTCTTTTATTTTTTCCTTCAAAATCCCTAAATGAAAACTAGCCCAATTTTTTTTTTTTAAGTTTTTGCCACCAACACTTTTTACTGGAGCTGTTACCGCCGTAGTCGCTTCTCCACTCTCTAAGGCCATCAAATGCTCCTTTTTTTTTTCTCTTTGCTTTTTCTTTCTTTATTTCTTTTTTCTAAAAGCACTTAAGCTGTCAACCAGAGTTTTGGTTTGGCGAGCTTCAAGCATCAATTTGAGTATTGGAAAAGTCAGAAGTTGATCACTAATGTTAGGAGCGACATAGCTCGAAACCAGAACCGATAAGACGAATGGTAGAGGATATCTAGGGCTTGGGAAGTTTGAAGCTTTGTCTAGATATTCGTGTGTGTGTGTGTGTGTGTTTTTTTTGAGAAATCTAGACTAGTGAAAGAAAAAAAAGAGAGAGGATTTTCTTTCAACAATGGTATTAAAGGCCGAAGAAGGCACAAGAGTAGTTGGTTGCGACTTGGAAGTAGGGGGCAGCTAAGGTTTCGATCATGTGAGAGAAGAGAAGATTTTTGAGAGGATAAGAAGAAATAAATTGTTTTTAAAAAAGTTTTTTTTTTTGGTTTTGACTTTTGGTTTCTAAATTAATTAGTAAAAAATATTTTATGTTTTTAATTCCATCTGATTTATAATTTTAAAAAATATAATTTAAATATTTGGCAATGACATGAGATCTACGTAGGCCCTTAACGCTTTAGAACTTGCCACTTGCACTTTCCATCAAGCCTCTGACGACGTGTAATGGAACAGTAATTAGTGACCAAAATGTTACAAATTAAAGTTCAATTACTAAAAGGTAAACTTAACAAAATATAAGTGATTATTTTTATAGTTTATCCTTTTTAATTTACAAAAAGACCTCATTTAAAATATCTCATAAGTTCTTATGCTCTTCACAATTTTGAAATATAGTCCTTGTACTTTTATTTTTATAAATTTAGTCTCTCTACTTTTTAGATTTTAAAATTCAGGTCCAATTATTAACACCATTAATTTTTTTTAAAAATTATTGGTGCCATATTTTGACATAAAAAAACTCACTTACTAGCCGTGTAACTAAAAACATAACATTATAATGAGTATGAATTTAACAAAGTAATATTAATAGTGTTAACAATTAGACTTAAATTTTAAAATTTTAAAAATAAAGAGACTAAATTACAAATTTATAAAAAATACAAGAACTAAATATTAAATTTATGAAATGTACAGGGACCTATGGAATCTTTTAACAAAACTCATAAGCATGTGTTTTAATCTTTGTTTTCCCTCTTAAATCCAACGGTCCCTATTTCATCCCACTTTTTTCTCTCCTCCTTCCTCAAACGCAATCATCGCCCCCCACTTTCTCCCACCCTCTCAAGAAATTCCCCCCAAAATCTCAGATCCAAAATTTTCAAAAAAAAAAGAAACGAAAAAAGAAAAACTACTTTTCTTCCCCTTCCCCTTCTCTCTACACTGATTCGAAAATTCGACAATGGCGACGACGAAGACTCCTTCGACTCGCGAGGAACAGGTCTACATGGCAAAGCTGGCCGAGCAAGCCGAACGCTACGACGAGATGATCGAGTTTATGGAGAAAGTATCGGCTTGCGCCGAAAATGAGGAGCTCAGCGTCGAGGAACGGAACCTCCTCTCCGTCGCTTACAAGAACGTCATCGGTGCTCGCCGTGCTTCGTGGCGGATCATCTCTTCCATCGAGCAGAAAGAGGAGAGCCGCGGTAATGAGGAACACGTCGCGAAAATCCGTGATTATCGCGCAAAGATCGAGTCCGAGCTCTCCTCGATCAGTGACGGGATCTTGAAGCTCCTTGACAAAAGGCTCATCCCTGCGGCTGCCGTTGCAGAGTCCAAGGTCTTCTATCTTAAGATGAAGGGAGATTATCATAGGTATTTGGCTGAGTTCAAGGCTGGAGCCGAACGCAAGGAAGCTGCTGAGAGTACTCTCTCTGCCTACAAATCTGCTCAAGTAAATTTCCCCTCATTTTCTTCGAGACCTGTTTTTTTTTTCCCGTTAATTTTATTTTCCCGATTCTCAGGACATTGCCACCGCCGAGTTGCCGCCAACTCACCCGATCCGACTCGGACTGGCACTCAATTTTTCTGTTTTCTACTACGAGATTCTCAATTCTCCCGATCGTGCTTGCAACCTCGCCAAACAGGTAGGTCAATTATTTTTTCTTTAATAAAAAATAATTTGTTCATAAATACAGTCTATTGACGTGTCGGCTTGTTCATTGAGTAGGCATTTGATGAAGCAATAGCAGAATTGGATACTCTAGGCGAGGAATCATACAAAGACAGCACCCTTATCATGCAACTCCTCCGTGACAATCTCACTCTCTGGACCTCCGATTTGCAGGTAAATTTAATTTCACATTTTAATTTTAAATTAACTCTTTTCCCCCTTTTATTTCTTGCTTCTTCTTTTTTCAACATTTGAATTTAATTGTGATAATATATTAATTATTAATTAGGATGATGGAGCTGATGAGATTAAAGAAGCAGCGAAGCAGGAGGAAGAGGAGAAGCAGCCAAAGCAGTAGCGACAAGAAGTGAGACTCTGCTGCGCTTTCTGTTCTATTACAATTTACCAATTTAGGGTTTTTAAATCAAAATTAAACTTTTGTTATCTCTTTGCTATCAAATATTTTAGGCAATTATTGTCTCTGTTTTTATGTGTTATTTATTTTTGCTTAATTTCTGTAATTGAAAATTAATTATTTTGTGTTAAACCTGAGCAAAATTAACGTCACACATTTAAATCTGTACAACTTGTCTGATCATTTCCTCGATCTAACTTTTCGTTGGTCCGATATTTCTAGCATCAAATTTAACCATAATTCATACTCGAAATCTTTATATTCTTTATATATTTAAAATTTAATTATATATTTAAAATAATTTTAATAAAAAATACAGGTTCAATTATTAAACTGTTAATCTTTTTATTAAATTTATCGGTATGACATTTAAGAAAAAATATATTTGATAATCATATAATCAAAAATTAATGTTGTAATAAACTTAAATTTAATAAAAGAGTTTTAATTGTATTAACAATTGAATTTGTAGTTTTAAATTTAAAAAGTAAGACTAAATTTTTAATAGAAAAAGTAGAGGATATATATTCCAAATGTAAAAGTAATATAGATTCTTAAATATATTTATACTATATATATGAAATGGTTGATTGAGTTGATTTTAAAATGTTATATTTTGCCTCGAGGTTACTTCTATATTTTAACATCTTGATATTAATTTGAAATATAAAATTACAAGGTGATGGAAATTTTAGTATGTAATTTAACAACTACTAAGGATTCCAAAATTTCAGATTTTTTTGTCTCTTATGAGTCGATCTCCAATATCTTATTGGATTATACTAAATGCGCGATTAAGGCTATCCCTTGTCTTTATGTCGGATGTCTTGAAATCCAAGATTTGTGCCATTGGGGTTTTGGAAGTACTGAGAAATATTTCATGGATCGGTTTATGTGATACTCGCAAAGGTAGATTTTGATTCTCAGCCATCTCAGAAGCTTGATTGGATATGTCATTTACAATGTTAAGAAAGAATTAAGTTTTTTTTATGTGTGTTGAGTAATTTTCGATGTGTCCTTCAGATGGCGTAATTTGCCTATTTATATAATGTGATATTGTTCATTGATAAAACATATTAAGTAGGCTTCATGCACTTAGACATGTACTTAACTCTAAACAAACCACATGTTACATGGTTCCAAGCCCATGCAATCTCGTAGTATGGGACCTTGCAGTACAGGGGTCGAGTTTGGCTTGCCATCTTGCAAGCTCACCTCGCAAGCCTAGCTCTTGGGTCAAGCCTGCTAGTCTGTGAATTTTTTAGGATCTAGCCCAAGCCCAAATCTAAGACGAGTTTGGACCAATGATGAGAATCATGCTAACAATATGGGTGATGGTTTTGAATCATTTGAATACTAATCAGATACAAGAAAGAAAAAAAAATTAACGAATGATGAAACTTGTGCAAGTTGCGGCTATTCTTGGAGTTTATCAAGCATATTTTGCGCGGTTGTCGTATAACCCACTAAGTCAGGTCGGAAATGAAGGTCGTATCGTATGCTTTTAATCAGACTTTTTTTATGTCGTTTACCCACTGGTTGGAGTATAATTTTACAAGGAACTTTTCTTCAGTTTATTTAGTCCCTTGGGGTATTCTATTTACCATGGTTTTGTGGGGTTTGTGGAAGGGTCGTAATAGCTTAGTGTTCAAAGGAAAGGATCCTTCACCAGTGTAAATTCTCGCTTATGCAAGGAAGTTTGCGCAGGATATTTGCATAATGAATCTCTTATTTGTGGCTAAAATCCATCGTGGACCAACATGGGTTCATTGGCGGCGTCCTCCAAATGGTTGTTTTATCTTAAATATCGACGGTATTGTAAAGTGTAGCAGTGAGCACTAAGTTAGCCTTTGCAGGTGGTTTGATTCGTGATGAATGAGGGGTTTACGTATGGGGTTTCATGTTGAAAATCGACTACACGAATAGTCTCCAAGCGGAGCTTTGTGGCGTGAGGAAAGGACTTTATTTGGCAAGACGGTTGAGCATTCCGAAATTGATTATGGAATTAGATGTTATGATAGCTGTTTGTTTTCTGAACCACCCATTTGATGATATTCATCCTTTGAGTACCCTTGTTCGTGATTGCTTGGCTGTTAGTATCGAAGGCTGAGTAATCAAAGTGCATCATACTCTTTGAGAAGGAAACTGGTGTGCCGACCATTTGGCAAACTTAGTGCAGGGTCTTGATGAGAACTTTTGCCAACTTGATCTTCCTCCGGAGAGTATCACTCCCTTGTTGCAAGCCGATGCCTGTTCATTGTTTCTTCTTTGGTACAAAAACTTATGTTTGTAAGTATCAAACTTAGAGAAGCAATGGGTTAAAACTTACTCTATATTGGTATCTTAAAATTCAGAAAATACTTTGGCAAGCACATTCTTTCTCTAATTTAGAATGTACCCAAAAAATATTAAATACATAACTTCTTTGTTGTAACATGTTTAAAAGTGCTTAATACACAAAATAATATTAACTTTTCATGCTATACAACCATTTTGTTAAGGCTCATATAGCTAGCAAGTTGTTAGTCGGTTAAAGAAGTTAGTAAATTGTTGGTTCAGATTGAAGTTGTTAAGAGTAGTTATTCAAAGCTTATATAAACACACTACAAAGAAAAGGAAGACAAAAATGAAATTCAAGAATCAAAAACAGAATTCATTTTCTAGTTTATAGTTTAGCTTCTTCTCTACTAATTCTCTCTTCTACAAATCGATTCAAGCATCAACCTTATCTAGTTTCTAACATGGTATCATTCACCGGCTGATCTTAGGATCTATGGCCACCACAAATTTCACCGATTTCGCCTCAGTTGAGCCGAGTTCTGCACCGTTCAGTGGTGATCATGTGATAACATCATTTCTACGTCATGAAGTTGTTAAGCTCACTAAAGAATCCTACATGCAATGGCAGCAACAAGTGAAGTTAATACTTGACGGTTATGATCTTCTTGGCTTACTTGATGGAACCTTACCTCCACCGGCTTGGTTTGTTCTGAATACAGACGGATCGTTAGCTCTGAATCCATTGGCTCAAGTATTCAAACAGCAAGATCGATTCTTAACCTCGTGGCTCCTCTCCACGATCAGTGCATCTCTACTACCTTCCTTCACTGATTCTAAGTCAGCATGTGACGTTTGGATCAAGGTAACGAATCTCTTTGAGGCTGATACGGGGGCCAAATAGTTGCATCTCCGACATGAACTACATTCGCTAAAGAAAGGTAACATGTTCGTTAAAACTTACGTTGCTCGGATTAAGAATCTTTGTGCTTTGTTAGAGACCTCAGGTTCACAGATTTTAGACGAAGAGAAGATTGAAATCATGCTTGCTGGACTGCCGCCGGAGTTCGAGGACGTCGTAAATCATATGGGTCAAAATCAAGCTTATGGGATTGTCGAATATTGCTATGGTCAATCAGCACGTGGGCCAAAAATAATGTTGGACAATATGCCCAGGCCGCATGGGCCACCTGTAGTTAGGTGTGAATTTAGGCGTGAGTTTGGGCAGCCAATTGGGGTGCCTTATGGACAAAGGTCGTGTGATAAAGGGTCGAATGCTGCAATGGCGGGTGGTGACTCAGTTTCATGGCACATAAAACCACGACTCTATGCATTGGGCTTCCCCAACTTGGTGATCTACATGCCTCCGATTATTCCGACACATCCGAGTCTCACATTAATATTGCTTAAGTCGGTTCTAATAATGGTGGAAATGATTCTTACATTCCCATGCCTATCACTACCACGTCCTGGTACCCTGATTCAGGTGCTAGTCATCATGTCTGTCTGGACCCGACGACGCTTCTTGACACCACACCATACTCAGGCATGTCTTCTCTCTTAATGGGTGATGGCACCCCTACTCGAATTTCGTCGATCGGTAATGGTATTTTACCCACTCTATCTAAATTGCTACGTTTATCAAATGTATTGTGTGTGCCAAGTATACGAAAGAATCTCTTGTCGGTATCTCAATTTGCTAATGATAATGGAGTGTTCTTTGAGTTTTATCCTACATATTGTGTTATCAAGGACATTGATAAACCGTGAAAGTAACATATTTTAATCCCACATTTAATATGTTTTTTGATGATTTATTCCTTGATTTATATAAAAAGGTGCTTTTAATCCTTTCTTTTCATGTCTTATACCCAGGAAAGCACCCGAGGATGAAAAGAACACAAAACGGGCCTAAAACGGAGTAAATTGGCCTTAGCACGAAATTGGCAGGCCTGGCCCAAAGTCTACACGGTCGTGCCTCGACGAATACCTAGAGCACGGCCTCAACTCCGTCACACACAGCCGTGCCTCAAGTTAGAAATTCGAACACTGCCCGGAGTCGATCCACACGGGCGTGCTACATGGCCGTGCCTCTATCGTCAGAATGAGCAATTTTAGTCAGAAAATGATACTTAGGGAGAAAGAATCACATTCCAAGAGCCTATATATATCCCTTAAGTACCACCTTTGAAAAGGGTCAAAGCTAAGCCAAGGAGCTAAGCCGAAAAGGCCAAAGTTAGAGAATAACGCGAGGATAGACAGTTGATCCATCCCAAGAAGCCGGAGTTATACTCAAGACGGCGAAATTTTCTTTTAATTCCTTCAGGGGGTTTTAGGGTTTTCTTATGTTTTGTTTTATCTTTTCTCTTGTGATGTTCTGTTTATTCATTATGAACTAAACCCCTCAGATACCTGAAGGGGATGAAACCTAGATGGATTTTGTTATTTGATTTCTAAGTTATATGATAATTGCTTAGTTTGTTCTTAATTATGTTGCTTAATCCAAATTGAATGTGCTTAGGTGGAGGAGGAATAGACCTTGCCTAAGAGTAGATCTAACATAATTAAGCGGAGTTGATCGAACGCCTAGAGATAGGGTTACAAGATTTTGCCGGATTAGGGTGAAACCTAATATGGAAGTCTATTGATCGATTTACTGCTATCCTAGGGGGTTATTATAAGCGAACGAGAGTTCCACTAATTAACCTAAGGTTAGACGTTATTCGCCTCGAGAGAGGGTTTAATATAGGTTAGGGAGTCTTACGGATCAAGCTAAGTAAAGAAATCATATAATTCAGGGTCAGATAACAACTGAAGTCTAGGTGGATTCTTCCTGAAGGTATCGTCGTAATCAACTGAGTTTCCTTCAAAGTTATTTTCCTATTCGTCCTTTTTGTCATTGTGTCCTTAGTTTAGTCTCCGTCAATATAGTTTAAAGCAACTTCACTATATTTTTAAGGCTAAATAATAAAAAGAAAGTTGGTATTAGTACTCTTAGTTCCTTTGGGTTCGATATTCGGTCTTGCCTAAGATATACTACTGTTCGATAGGTACACTTGCTTTTAATCGTTGTCAGAGTTAGTTTCCAGGTTTGATAATTCTTTTATAAATATTTAAAGCTTTGATTTTGCAGCGATCAAGTTTTTGGCGCCATTGCCGGAAAACTAAAATATTAAGAAAACTCTATTTTTACTACTTTAGCCCTATTTTTATTTTTCACAATTTATTTTCGTTTTTATTTCTCTTTTTACTCTTTTAGCTGAAATTTTCTTTCTTTCTTTTTCCTTAGCAGGTACCTCTAGTTTATGACTAGAAGGAACCCGAGAGGACCTTTGATATTCGATAGCGAAATCGAAGCTACCGCTCGTAGGAATCATCGGGAAACCAGGTGAGCCCTAGATTATACAGAAAGAGAGGAAGGAAACAGATTTGATCCTACTGAAGGGATGGACGAAAACAATCTACCGCCACGCGATGTGGGAGATCACAATGCTCCACGTACAATATTTGATTATGCGGAACCGCATTTAACAGGAGCAGAATCTAGTATTGTTAGGCCTGCTATATCTGCTAACAATTTTGAATTAAAGCCTAACACAATACAAATGATTCAATAGTTTGTTCAATTTGATCGTTTGCAGGACGAAGATCCAAACACGCACATAGCTAACTTTTTAGAGTTCTGTGATACCTTCAAAATAAATGACGTTTTTTATGATGCCATACATCTTCTGTTATTCCCTTTTTCATTGAGAAATAAAGCAAAACAGTGGTTAAACTCGTTATAACGAGGGTCAATCACTACATGGGATCAGATGACCGAAAAGTTTTTAATGAAATATTTTCCACCGGCCAAAATGACCAAATTAAGGAATGATATCTCTTCTTTTATGCAGTTGGATTTAGATACGCTATACGATGCATGAGAGAGATTTAAAGATCTCTTGAAGAGGTGCCCACACTATGGTTTACCCCTGTGGCTACAAGTCCGAACCTTCTACAACGGTGTAAATCCCTCAACGAGACAACTAATTGATTAAGCAGCCAGTGGAACGTTGAACAATAAAACTCCTGAAGCAGCCTACGAGTTCATTGAGGAGATGTCATTAAACAATTATTAGTGGCAAGCTTCAAGGACCAAACCGACAAAATCAGCAGGAGTTTTCAACGTCAATGCCATGACTATGCTATCAACGCAGCTAGAGATGATGAATAAAAAGCTTGATAATTTGTGTTCTTCACAGGCACATCCAGTCATGTAGTGCGACGCAAGTGGAACCGTGGCGAATCCTGAGTACCCACCATACCAACCAGGAGCAGAGGACGAGCAGATGAACTATATAGGTAACAATTTCCGATCTAATAATAATCCTTATAGTAATACTTACAATCTAGGTTGGAGGAACCATCCAAATTTTTCGTGGGGAGGACAAGGAAACCAAGGAAATCAAAGGCAACAACCTCCTCAAAACTTCCAAAATCAGCCCTATCCACAGAAAAAGAAACCAACCTTCGAGGAACATCTCTAAGAAACTGATAGAGCAATCAAAAGCAACGCGATCCGAATCGATGAAATTGCTAAGTCAATCAAGGAAGTCACTAATGTAGTTGAACAGCTTGTAAAGTTGATGTCAGAACGACCACAAGGACGTCTATCAAGCAACACAGAGATTAACCCTAAGGAGCAGATTCAAGCCATTACAGCTCAGGACAATAGGGGGTTAGATGAAGCCAATCCAATTCCAAAAAACAAAGTAGACGAAGGTAAAATAGAGGTAACACCAGAAAAGCCAAAACCGGTAATTAAAGAGTACCAACCTCGCATACCTTATCTTGAAGCCATAAAAAGAGACGATTTAGAAGAACAGTTCGGTAAGTTTCTTAAACTTTTAAAGAAATTACACATTAACTTACCTCTTCTTGAACCTCTTTTTCAAATGCCAGACTCGAGGAAATTTTTAAAACAGCTCTTGACTAAAAAACGCAAAATAGATGAAGAGCACCATGTGGAACTAAACACAACATGCTCAGCAATATTACAAAATAGACTACGACAGAAACTAAAAGATCCAGGGAGTTTTACAATTCCATGTTTAATTGGTAGTCTAAATATTCAAAATGCGTTAGCTGATCTAGGGGCAAGCATAAATGTCATGCCTTATTCACTATTTAAACGACTAGATCTAGGGAAGCCCAAGCAAACTAGGATGAGTATTCAATTAGCTGATAAAACTGTTAGAATTCCTAGGGGCATTATTGAAGATGTTCTCGTTAAAATTGATAAATTTGTTTTCCCAATAGATTTTGTTGTCTTAGACATGGATGAGGATAATTCAATCCCCTTAATTTTAGGAAGACCTTTTCTAGCAATTGCCAAGACGAAAATTGATGTTGCCACAGGAGAGCTCATACTTCGTGTAGGAGATGAATCAATCAATCTTCAAGCTCTCGACTCGGCAAGGACAACAGTCGATGAAGGTAAGAAAGTCACTTCAATTAATAACCAAATTGTTCAACCTTTATCGTAGGAAACATCACAAGGCCTAAACCCTGAGCCAGCTTATAGACCCAAAGTCAATAAGGTAGAATCAAACAAGGAACAAAGCCTTAGGGTCAATAAATTAGAGAAGCAGAAGACACAAATCAACGAAGAACCAAAATCACACGACGTAAAACCAGAGGAACCACCAGAAGAACTCGTGGGGACTTCAAATCACTTTAAAATAGGAAACCAAGTATTGTTAGACAAAGCCAATACTCACAACACCACAACAGATTTGAAGGTAGAGGGAGAATTTCTTCTTAAGGTATACGATATCTTTCCACAAGGAATAGTCGAGGTCAGCAATCTAATATTCGGCAATTCCAAGGTAAACGCTTCTCGACTTCAACTTTGTCAAAAGAATACAACCATAAGCATGAGGGAAGATATTCAAACCTTTAAACCTCCCTAAAATTTTCAAAATACAAGGACAAGTCTAGCTTAAGACTATAAACGAGCGCTTCTCGGGAGGCAACCCGAGCACTAACCCTATTTCTTTTAACATTTATTTACAGTTAATTTTATTTTTCCTTTTCTTCTTTTCAAACTAACCAAAAATGCAGGTTTTCCAGGTTACAGGGCCTTACACACGGCCGTGTCCGTGGCCGTGTGTACCACTGGACCCGCCACATTGACAGAGCAGAGGCCGTGCAAGTCAGTCCAACCACCCCCCAACGTCATAGATCCAACCACCCTCTCCACAGGTACCGACAAAAGGGCATGGTCGTGCCCCTCAACCGTGTGAAGCTACTGACTTCCACACCACGGGCACACCACGCCCGTGCCTACAAATCGTGTGAAGCTACTGACTTGTCAAACACGGGTGTGGGAATCCAAGACACGGGCGTAGGGTAACAACACACCTATACACACGATCGTGCTAGGCGGCCGTGTAAATCGACACACCCAAGAACCACGACCGTGGGAAAGCATCAGATCGGAACCCCTATTTAAACTCCTCAACTCTTCTCCTTCCCTCCATCTGATTTCATCCTTATTTTCTTTGATTTTCACTTCCCTCCATCTCAGATTTTCCACTTACTAAGACTCTAGATCCTTGAGCAAGCCAACACCATGCCGAAGAAGCGGAAGAAGCTAAGCATAGGTTCTTTAAAGAATTATCAACATGAGTTCTTGCTGGCAGCTTCGTCCCAACACCAAGCTAAGGGTCTTTGAGACCAATTAGTTTTTATTTTTCTTTCTCTTTTGCTTCAATTTCCTTCCCTTCTCCTTTATTTTCCTTATCTAAGCTTCTCTACTGCTATTTTCGTTTAATTTTCTTTTAGTTTATTAGTGTCAGGTTCGCCAGGCTGCTTGGGAATCATGCCGACCACCACGATAACCTCTTCACTTCTGCCACCGCCAGCACCTTCCCAGCCTTAGAAGTCACACCCATCTTGCGAACCATCCTTCAATAAGGATTTCACAGTCTATTAATATTCTCTTTTCATTTTAGTTTTCTTCTTAGTCTCCTTCCGTTTAGTCTGTTTTTCTTTAGTTTATATTTAGTTTATTTTTATTAGGTCTTAATAAATCCTTGCTACTTCTCAAGGTGCTACCCAATTTCTCCATCTAGTGCAGGCCCGTCATCCCGACTGACCATCACCGCCACCAAAGACACTCATCCGGGAAAACATCCACAATTCAGGGAGTAATTCCTTCCCCTTCTCTTTTAATTTATCCATTAAATGTTATTATCTATGTTTGTACATTGAGGGCAATGTACATCTTAAGTGTGAGGGGTGAATAGTTATTCTAAGAAAATGTCTAACTTTCTGCATTGTTCTCAAATCCCGGAATTTAATCTTGTTTGAAAGTAATTTTCTCATATTATTAATTAAGATGGAATTTCTAATGATTTATGATTTTTATTAACATGTTTTTGAATAAGTCATAGTTAATTGTACATTAATATTTAATTTGAGAAATACTAGAGAATCAAGCATGATAAGTCTATTTTTCAGGAATTAAAATTTTGCTAGGTTGTTGACCTAAATTTGAATACTACCTTGAAATTTAAAATTCATAAAGGATGATGTCAAAACACCCATAATTGTTGTGAGTATTTGAACCTTATAGAGCATACATTCTTTTTCCTGCTCATTTTTTGATTATGAGTGTGTCAACTATGAACTGTTATTCTAGAACCTGCCTCGTTTTTACATGCTGAGACCATACTTTTGATTTGATATACAGAGATGATAAAGAGACCTAGGTTTTAACCCACTCAACCTACTAAATAGCCTACCTTTACAAATAACCCCTAGTGAACCCCGTTGAACCTAACAAACCCTTTTTATTGACTCACCTACTATTATTAACCCAAAGCCTTTGTATTTGTTATCACCATTTCTTTTGACTTCCCCTTAATCGAGACTTGATTTGATCAGTTACCGAAGTTTATTATTCTGATAGTTAAATTTATCATGTATTACTTTATTCTTAAAAAAATTCCAAGTTATTCAATATTAGTGGTATGAAAAAAGAGCTTACACAATCAAAGACTGTTTTCAAAAGAAAAGCTCGTATTAATAGGATTACTACTTTTCAATTAGTAAAGTTTCGGTAAAGTCTTAGGTAGGTACTTGTCAATTCAAACTCGATTCTAACCCTCTAACTTCAGCCTGTAACCACACCTTTTACCCTAGCCCTGTTACAACCCTAACAAAGACCTTTTGATCTGTTTGTCATCTCATTTTACAGTGGTGGAGATTTGATTTTCAGGCAAGCCTATGGGATTAACTTTTCAGGTTCGACTTATAAGCAAACTTTTTCTGAACCTTAAACACTTTAGAGTAATTTGAGTGAATCCTAAGTGAGGATATCAATCCTTGTCGGTTTTGAATTGAAAAGGTAATTATTTAAAAGAGGGGAGACACCTATGTTTTCGGGGTACAAAATCATGACTTATCTCGTTTGAATCTTTAGGACTCTTTGAATCAAATTATCCATGTATAAATTATCTATGAATTATGGTAAGACATTGTTGATATGAATTGTAGATCATGGAAAGTTCGTCTTAATTGTAAGTTGAGAATTTTGCTTGAGGATAAAAAAAAGCTTAAGTGTGGGGTATTTGATAAACCGTGAAAGCAACATATTTTAATCCCACATTTAATATGCTTTTTGATGATTTATTCCTTGATTTATATGAAAAGGTGCTTTTAATCCTTTCTTTTCATGTCTTATACCCAGGAAAGCACCCAAGGATGAAAATAACACAAAACAGGCCTAAAACGGAGTAAATGAGCCTTAGCATGAAATTGGCACGGCCTGGCCCAAAGTCCACACAGCCATGCCTCGACAAATACCTAGAGCATGACCTCAACTCCGTCACACACGGCTGTGCCTCAAGATAGAAATCTAAACACGGCCTGGAGTCGATCCACACGGGCGTGCTACATGGCCGTGCCTCTGTCGTCAGAATAAGCAATTTTAGTCAGAAAATGATACTTAGGGAGAAAGAATCGCATTCCAAGAGCCTATATATATCCCCTAAGTACCACCTTTGAAAAGGGTCAAAGCTAGGCCAAGGAGCCAAGCCGAGAAGGTCAGAGTTAGAGAATAACGCGAGGATAGCCAGTTGATCCATCCCAAGAAGCCGGAGTTATACTCAAGACGGCGAAATTCTCCTTCAATTCCTTCAGGGGGTTTTAGGGTTTTCTTATGTTTTGTTTTATCTTTTCTCTTGTGATGTTTTGTTTATTCATTATGAACTAAACCCCTCAGATACCTGAAGGGGGATGAAACCTAGATGGATTTTGTTATTTGATTTCAAAGTTATATGATAATTGCTTAGTTTGTTCTTAATTATGTTGCTTAATCCATATCGAATGTGCTTAGGTGGAGGAGGAATAGACCCTGCCTAAGAGTAGATCTAACATAATTAAGCGGAGTTGATCGAACGCCTAGAGATAGGGTTACGAGATTTTACCGAATTAGGGTGAAACCTAATATGGGAGTCCATTGATCGATTTACTGCTATCCTAGGGGGTTATTATAAGCGAACGAGAGTTCCACTAATTAACCTAGGGTTAGACGTTATTCGCCTCGAGAAAGGGTTTAATATAGGTTAGGGAGTCTTACGGATCAAGCTAAGTACAGAAATCATAGAATTCAGGGTCAGATAACAAGTGAAGTCTAGGTAGATTCTTCCTGAGGGTATCATCGTAATCAACTGAGTTTTCCTTCAAAGTTATTTTCCTATTCGTCCTTTTTGTCTTTATGTCCTTAGTTTAGTCTTCGTCAATATAGTTTAAAGCAACTTCACTATATTTTTAAGGCTAAATAATAAAAAGAAAGTTAGTATTAGTACTTTTAGTTCCTTTAGTTTCGATATCCGGTCTTGCCTAAGCTATACTATTGTTCGATAGGTACACTTGCTTTTAATCATGTCAGAGTTAGTTTTCAGGTTTGATCATTCTTTTATAAATATTTAAAGCTCTGATTTTGCAGCGATTAGACATAAAGACGGGGGAGACCTTGCTGAAGGGCCATATACGTGATGGGTTATATCACTTTTCGGTACATGTTAAAGCTCCGTTCATTGCTCACACGAAGGTTCAAAATAAGGTAGTTGAATATTCTGTATTTAACTTGTGGCATAATCGTCTTGGCCACCCGTCTGCTTCTGTTGTTAAGGGTGTATTAGAAAAATGTAATATCAATTTTAATAAAGGTTGTGCTGGTCGTATCTGTACTGCATGTCAAAAAGGAAGGTTGCATAAATTGCCTTTCTCTATGTCTACTACATAATATCAACCATTTGAATTAATTGTATCTGATCTTTGGGGACCCGGGGCTGTAGCGAGTGACAATAAATGGTACTACGTGCCATTTATTGATGTATACATTAGGTTTACGTGGATCTATCTTCTAGGTCAAAAGTCTTAGGCATTAGAATGTTTCGTCCGCTTCCAGCAACTGATCAAGACGCAATTCAACAAGCCCATCAAAAAAACTTCAGAGTGACTGGGTAGAGAGTACCGGGCATTTACATCTGTTCTGAGATCTCAAGAGATTGTTCACTGATTAACGTGTCCTTATACTTCTGAACAAAACGAAATTGTTGAACGCAAGCATAGACACATTGTGGAAATGGGCATCACTCTATTGGTTCAAGCAAATCTATCCATGGAATACTAGGGATACGCATTTTGTTGTGCAGTGCATCTCATCAATCGTCTTCCCACTGCGGTTCTACAAGGATAGTCTCAATTTACGGTTCTGTATGGTCATGATCCCACCTATGATCATTTATGAGTTTTTGGCTGTTGTTGTTATCCTTACCTATGTCCCTATGCGACACACAAGCTGGAGTTTATATCACAACCTTCCACCTTTTTGGGGTTACAATACTCAACACAAAAGATATCAATGTCTTCTTCCGAGTGGTAAGGTTGTTGTGTCAAGACATGTTGTTTTTTATGAAAGTAAATTCTTATCATCTAATGATAAATCCAAAAGTTCGAATCTGGAATCTGGGGTGACTATTTCAACAACTATTCCTCTCGTTCGGAAAGTCTCCGCCTGCCTAGTGGAACCCTCAAGAAAGTCGTTAAATATCTCTAATTCGTCGTCAGCTAGAAATGTGTCATCTCCGCCTAGCTCGCTTCCGATGGCCCTACTGGTACGCATGAACCTAGTCCTCTAACTACTGGTGATACTGTTGATTCAACTAGACTTACGGAAGATGTTCCGTCCTTATATCATGGCTTAAACCACATAGTGTCTGAAGTTAACACTCATTCAATGGTGACTCGAGCTAAGGCAGGAATTTTCAAACCCAAAGATATGGCCGTTGAAGTTATAGAACTGTCCACAATAGTGGAGGCATTCTCCTCTGCTGAGTGGCGTGCTGCTGCCTAGGCCGAGTATGATGTCCTTTTTCGCAACTTTACCTGGGAGCTTGTTCCTCTACCATCAAATCGCAAGGTCATCGGGTGCAAGTGATTCTTCAAGATTAAGAGAAATCCTGATGGTACTATTGCTCGGCGAAAGGCCAGATTGGTAGCCAAAGGCTATTCTCAGGTTCCTAGGTGTGACTTCAAAGAAACATTTAGCCTGGTTGTCAAGCCTGCTACTATTCATGTTATTCTATCCATTGCCGTGTCCAGGGGGTGGTCTATTCGACAGGTTGATGTGAACAATGCCTTTTTAAATGGGGAATTGGATACTGAAGTGTTTATGCAACAACCTCCGGGTTATATTCAATCTAATTTGATTGGCAAGCCGCTTGTGTGTCGCCTGAAGAAAGCTTTATATGGCCTCCGTCAGATACCTCGTGTCTGGTTTGAAAAGCTGAAGTAGTTTCTTGTGTCTATTGGATTTGTCGTGTAACACCCCTACCCGTATCCATTGTCGGAATAGGGTACGAGGCATTACCAAAATTTACTAAATATTTTTGAATAATTCCGAGTCATTTATTGTTTATGTTTTGAAACTAATCATAACATTCCTCTACTGGGCCCTCGAAGCTCAAAACATACATTAGGAACCAACCGGAAGTAAATCGGGATCATAGGGAATTTTTCGTAAAATCCTAAAATTTTCCTACATTGGTTAGCATACTTTAATATTGACAAACTTATTTTCTCGACATGTCTCACTTGAATTTAGTACTTGTCCTAGTATACATAATTTTCCTTGTATCAAAGTATCAAACATAGTCTCATATTTATATGTCATGATACATCATTCTCTTGTTGTTTCTTCATAAATATAAACTATTCAATTCATTATGACAATATTTCATGTACCATCATTTTCATGAGTTTAGTGTATATTTATTCCAGTAGCAGTTCATAATCTTGAATATGCATAATTATCAGGCAAGTTTCACATACATGTATTTTCCATGTCGTATTTCAACATATCAAATAATTATCATTTTTATGTATTTCAAATTTAATTTCATGATTTTAAGTACTTGCCATTTTCTATATTTATCCCGTTGAATTTCTCAGATTTTCGATGGATTTCCAGTAGTACACTTATAGTGTACAATCCCGGGTCCGTCAATTCGTACACATATGGGTATACCCTTTTTCTAGAGAGCACACTCCCGCGAACCTCATTTCTTACAGCGAGATTACCAGTCCAGGTTAAATCCCCTGCAACGACAATTACTCTAATGAGTTTAATTTCGATTACCTGTCCGGGCTAAATCCATCTCACACATATTCTTCGGGAGGGCTAATATTTGGATCACCCGTCCGGGCTAGATCCTTTTTACCGTCAATTCTCTTTTCAGTGATCCATCGAAGTCCATTTCATTCAACCGGGATTTAATTCCCCTTTTTATCGAGAATTATCAATTTTTCATTAAATATCATACAATGAACATCCAAACCATATTCACATCAATAAACATACATTCCAAGCATTTAATAATATAATTCAAGTTACACAAACTTACCTCGTTGCTTGTTCATGTTTATAGTTTCACTAATCCGATGTATTTTCTTTTCCATGTTCAAGTCTCGTATGTGAGTTATCCGGATCTTTATAAATAAATTTGATCATCATTTTCATTCATTTCATATTCTGATACATTCAATTAATGCTCTAGGCAAAATTACCATTTTGCCCCTAAGCTTTTAATTAATGACGATTTCATCCTTAGGTTTAGAAAAATAAAATTCTTGTAATTTAATCCTTGTTTCAAGCCTAATTATTCTCATATATATTGATAACAGCCCATGAATTCTATGAAATATTAAAATTTTCCATAATTTCAACACTTTTCAATTTAATCCCTAAAACATGTTTTCACCCGATCTTGATCTAAATTAATAATTTTATTCAATTTTATAATTTAAATAATAAAACAATTCATTTCATGCAATTTGGTCATTTATGACATTTTTAAAAAATTACCCATAAAGTTTTACTTTTATTCAATTTAGTCACTGAGCCTAGAACATGCAAATTAGCCATGCTTGTAATGACCCAAAATCCGTAGCACCGGAAAAAGTGTGTTATCGGGCCTCGGTTTTAGTAAATCAAGTTAGCAAATAATTATTAGGAGTAATTATGAGTCTAATAGTGTGATTAATTAGATTTTTATTTAGTGAATTTAGCTTAATTTAGAGTAATTAGGAAAAAGGATCAAATTGAATAAAGAGTAAAAGTCTAAATATAGATTAAAAGAAAGCAAAAAGGTCTAAAATGGCAATTAAGCCATTTGGAATAAGTTTGGCGGCAGATGATGATAAGAATCTAAGATTTTTATTGTTTTATTATATTAAATTATAATGGATATGATTAGTATATAATTTTATATTGGATATATATATTATATTATTATAATATAATAAGTAGATAAGATTAAAAGAAGTAAAAGCAAAAGCTAAAAAAAAAAAAAAGAAGAAGTAGTAAATGTAAAGGCTCTACACACGAGAGAGAGAAAGAAGAAAAGAAAATAACAAGGGGAAAATAGGGATTTTAAAGCTTGAAGTTTAAATAGGTAAGTCAATCAAGTCCTATTTTCTTAATTTTTGATGTTTTAGAAGCTTTAAAGCAAGATTTTGATGAAACTAAGTAGATATTCTAAGAGTTTTTAGGTTTTTAAGTATAGTTGAGGTTGAAGAAAAAGATGAATTAGGGATTAAATTCAATGAAATCTACGTAGAATTAGTAAAAGGATTAAATTGTAAAGTAAACTATAAGTTTTCTACTATAGGGATTAATTTGGAAGAAATTATAAATTAGGGTTTTATTATGAATTAGATAGTCAAGTTGATTATGGAAGGAATTTAAGTAGAATCAAAGCATGAAATAAGTTAAGAAAATAAGTAAACTAAATTAGGATTAAATTGTAAATTGAGTTATAAGAAAACAATTTTAGGACAGCAGCAGAAGAGTAACTTTGAAAAATCACCAAAAATAGTAGAAATGGAAATAGAAGTTGAATGAGATATGAAATTAAACCTTAATGAGTCTATTTTCATACAAGAGAAACAGAGAAAGCAAAGGAATTCTGTATTTTGAGATATTTATATTTTTGTGAGACTGGTTCAGAGTGATTTTGAGATCCCCTCTTCCGACTTATAAAAATCATTAAAAATTGTAAAAAAATAATTGTGGGACATAAATTATATGGTTAGATTCCTTAATGAGTCTAATTTTATAAGAAACAAACTATAACATCATTTGAATTCTGTACAATAAGATAATTAAATTTTAGCAAAGAGTGGTTGAAACTGTCAGACAACAGAATAGGGGTGATTTCAAAGAATAAACTGTACTTATTGGCTAACTAAAAAATTCTGAAAATTTTATGGGAAGTATATATATGAGTCTAGTTTTATATAAAATTTACGGATCTTAATTCGGAATTCTGTAACTCGAGATATAGATAATTTAGTGACAATGACTTAGGTAGACAGCTTTGAAAGAACTTATAAGTAAATAATAGATTTGTGTATAAAGAATGTAGAATGAAGAGGAAGAGTAGAAATTGAATAAAATTCATTATTTATTGTAATTTAATGCTGTAATTAATAATGTAAATTATTATTATTTTTGTAGCTAACAAGGAAAACGAGGCATCGGCATCCAAGGGAAAAGAAAAGATCGTGGAGGAGTAAACTTGTATTTCGGTTTGTATTACTATAATTCAAACTACTATTTAGTTAATGTTATTTTTAAATTTATATGCATGGTAAGTAATTTATAAGGTAAGTATTATTATTGATATGAATGAGAATGAGGTGAAGTGTGAATATGTTTAAGTATTTAAATTGTTTAGTAATTAGAAAGTGGAAAATGTATTAAAATGAAAGGTGTGTTTTGAATTGAATTAAAAATTTAATTGAGAAATGATTTGAATACCCTATTAACTTGTCGGACTAGATTTGATACAAATGGCATGCCATTGGATTTGTGATGTGATGAGGAGATTTGTAGCTCGGCCGAGAAGATGATTCTGTTATTATATGCTTGGTTTATCCAAAGAGGCATTTAATGCCTTATTGGTGTGTTTGGGAGGACATGATATATTGGTGTGTTTTGGAGGTTATATTATACTGGTGTGTTATGGAGGATTTATATTATTCCAGTGTGTGATTGGGTTGGATATTTTGGTGTGCTTGGGTGGAATCCACGTATCTGCCAGTCCGAGCATTGTTAATAGGGTAAGTAATTGAAATGGAACTTTGAAAATGAGATGGATTGATTTGGCTCTATTGAAAGGTATGTGAAAGAATATACGTGTTAAATTATGAATTGAATTAGTATGTGTTAAATGAAATGTGAATTTAAGATTTATGAAGTGATATATATATAATTATGTATAATTAGTTTTAATAATTTATAAAGTTTATGGTGATGTTTGTAATTTATTAATGTTAAATAATTTTGATTTATAGTAATACCACTGAGTATGAAATACTCAGCGTACGGTTGTTTCCGTGCGCAGGTCATTAGAGTTTCGGATCCGGTCCAAAGATCCAAAACAAACCCGACTCCAACAAGAAGATTTTGGTGATGAATTTCTTCCTTTTTGTTAAGTGGCATGTACTAGATAGTTATATGAATTATAAACATACATAAAGTTAAATGATTTTGGTTGTATATAAATGATTATAATGTTTTGAATGAGGAAAATGATATGAAGTTATAAAATGATAAATTTGGTATTGGTTGATTTGGTTTGAATTTGCAGGGGGAGTTAGGTAAAAATAAGTAGAAATGCTACCGAAATTTTTATAGGATTTTAAAAAAAAAAATCTAGAAAATTCGAATAAGTCACATTCTGCTTTTAATAAATGTTTTGGGCTTTGAAAGTCTATTATAGGGACTTATTTAATAATTATACTATAAATGTTATTTTATTTGTGAATTAATTGTAATCAGTCTGATATGTCTGGTAATGCCTCGTAACCCTATTCCGGCGACAGTTTGGGGTTAAGGGGTGTTACAATGCTAATTGAATATTCATATATATTTTCCTCCTCCTCCTCTCCATTCCACATCCTTAATTTATATAACATGCTTGTAAGTAACATTATCTATGATTTCACTATTTACTCATAAATTTATTCAAAGCTGTCTATTTGCGTCATAGTCACTAAATTATTTATATCTTGAGCTACACAATTCCAATTTAAGATCTGCTAATTTCCCCTGAAGCTAGACTCACATACCTTCTTACCATAAAATTTTCAGAATTTTTGATTCATCCAATAAGTACAGTGTATTCTTTAAAGTCACCTCTGTTCTGTTGTCTAACAGTTCCGACCCTTCTTCACTAAAAATTAATTATCTCCTCATACAGGATTCATATGATGTTCCTGTTTGTTTCTCTTGAAAATAGACTTACTCAGGATTTTAAAAATATAAATTTAAGCCCCTAATTATTTTCTACAATTTTTTATGATTTTCAAAAGTCAGAACAGGGGAACCCAAAATCATTCTAACATTGTCTCACAAAACCTATTATATCTCATGATTTAAAATTCCATTGCTTACACCATTTCTTCTATAAAAAAAACTAGACTCAATAAGATTTAATGACATATTTTATTCATCCTCTAATTCGATTTCTAAAATTTTTGGCGTTTTTGAAAGTTAGACTACTGCTGCTATCCAAAACTGTTTTAGTGCAAAATGTTAATTACCAAGTTTACAACACCTTTATTTCCTTTCTCTACAATATTTCCCATCACTTTCTCTTATTTTCCTTTACTAAAATATCAAGAACATAAAACCTTATATAAGAAAACTCTACATTAACATCATTTCCATGCTTTTTTCACAATATCAAACTTTAAAATATATTGAAATCTTGATGTTCTTACCTTGTCTTATTGATTTCAATCTTTAACTTGATTTTCTCTCTCCTCTAGCTTCTATTTCTTGAATCAGACTTGATATTCTTGCTCCCCATAGTCTCCTTGTCATCTTTCTCTCTTGATGGTTATGGTAATTCTTTTGAATTCTAAGTGAAAACGGTAGATTTTTGGTGAAATGACCAATTTGTAAAGAAAGCAAAACTTTCTTTCTTTCTCTCTTCTTCTCACGTTGGTGTATGGGAAAGATGATGATAATTCTTCATCTTTCCTTCCTTATATACTAAATAAATAATAAAAAAATAAAATAAAATATCTCATTAAAATATTAATAAAATAATATTTATCTAATTAAATAATTGTAAAATATCATCAACATCATCATAACTTTTTAGATTTCTCTCTCTTCCAATTGACCATTTTGCCCGTTGTGATCTTTTAAAATTCCATCCTTGAATCATCACATAATTTGGTAAAATTATGATTTAGTCCCTCATAATTCTTTATCTATTCGATTTGGTCCTAATTTATCCATTTTCCTTAGTTTCTAGATCATTCCACCCTTAAAATATTTTCACTATTGGTCCTTCATCTTTTTCATATTTACACTTTAACCCCTCAAGTTTGGAATATTTACTCTTAGGCAATAAAAATTTTCTCACTTTTACCATTTAGTCCTTTCTTGAATTAATATATCATAATATACTTCTCAATGGTGTCATAACTCCAAAATATTCCCTTTTTATCGCTTTATTTCCTTATTTTACTATATCAAAGATAATATCTTATTGTAAAAATTTTCGGGGTATTACATGTCGTTTCAAAGTTTGATGCGTCTTTGTTTGTTTGAATCCAATATGACTCCACTCTCTATGTCTTGGTGTATGTCGATGACATTATTGTTACTGGGAGCCTGGCTACTGCAAGTGATCGGTTTATTCAATTGCCAAATGATGAATTCTCGCTCAAGGATATGGGTGATCTTCACTATTTCCTTGGGATCGAAGTCAGTTGGATTACCTCAGGGTGTCTCTATTAGTGTTAGGCAAAATACATACGTGATATCCTTGACCGAGCATCAATGACAAATGCAAAAAGTGTCTACACACCGATGGTGAGCTCGTCCACCGTATCCAAAAACAATGGTAAAAGTTTAGCGAATCCAATTGAATATAGAAGCCTTGCTGGTGCACTTCAGTACGTGGTGCTTACTCGTCCTGACATTGCTTACGCTGTGAACTGGATATGTCAATTTATGCATAGCCCTACCAATGTTCACATGGCTGCACTGAAACCCATTTTGCGGTACCTATGTGGTACCATTGATCTTGGAGTTATTTTTCGACCGTCCGCTCGTTTGTCGTTAAGTGCGTATGTCGATGCCAACTGGGGGCTCAATTTTGACGATCGTCGGTCAACTTCAGGGTACTGTGTTTGTTTTGGATCCACCGCTGTTTCTTGGGGGTCTAAGAAACAACAAGTGGTCGCTCGGTCTACGGCTGAGGCGGAATATCGAAGCCTTGCTGCAACCACTAGTAAAGTTACCTGGCTTATTTCATTACTTCAAGAACTACAGGTCAAGTCGGATGATACTCTTACTGTTTGGTGTGATAGCTCCGGTGCAGTAGCTGTCGCAACTAAACCTGTTTTACATTCTAAGTTCAAGCACGTTGAACTCGACCTGTTTTTTTGCCCGAGAGAAAGTAGCGGATGGGTCTGTTATGGTAGGCGAGGTTCCAGCCTGTGACCAAGTAGGATATCCTTACCAAGTCACTATCGGATGCGTATTTTGCGCGTTTTCGTACTCTTCTTCGGGTCTTACCCATAGAAAAGCTGGGTGAATGTTAAGGCTCATATAGCTAGCAGGTTGTTAGTCGGTTAAAGAAATAAGTAAGTTGTTGGTTCAGATTGAAGTAGTTAAGAGTATTTATTCAAAGCTTATATAAACACATTACAAAGAAAAAGAAGACAAAAATGAAATTCAAGAATCAAAAACAGAATTCATTTTCCAGTTTATAGTTTAGCTTCTTCTCTACTAATTCTCTCTTCTACAAATCAGTTCAAGCATCAACCTTATCTAGTTTCTAACACATTTGAGTAAGAATATTGTCACGCTTCATTTGATTATTAGTGTAATAATATGATGACAAAGTTTATTTATTACATATATATTACAATAATTAAACATAAAATAAAAAGTAGTTAATAAAAATTTAAACTAGAAATTAGAAATTTAAACTAGAAATTAGAAAGATGAGCAAAAGAATCTTATAAAAAATAAGGCCTCTCTAAAATAAGAAAAATATTTCCTTCTCTTTTTCAAAAATAAATTATATAAGTAGCTAAAAATTAATTTATTATTAACTCTGAACAAATATTACTTTTACCAATTATACCATTTGCATAACAAACAAAACTGCTTACAAAAAGAATGGGCCAAAGATAGAAGGCCCATAACTAGGAGCCTAGTCGCCACCCCCAAAGTTGTCGAGCCGGCGACCTCCCAGTCAGTCTAAAAACCAAGGAAAAGGCAGGCCTAGCGAGTGGCGCGCAGCTTCTAAAATTGTATACCGACAGCTCTCCAAAGAATGTAACACGTGGCGCACGCTGCGTGAAGTCAATATCTTTTCGCTTACGACTCCTCAAAAATTCTGACCTAACCTAAGCTAACCAACATATTTCAATCTCAAGCCGTTTTATCCTTGATTAGCCGCCTTCTATAGCTCGCCAGTCGCCGGTCACCATCAGCTGATCGCCTTCTCTTCCAGCAATGGCGGAAGCTCAAACAGAAACTCCGCCTTCCCTATCTGAGGTGCAATTATTACTCTTTTTGCCTTTGCTATTTCTTTTCTTTTTTCTTTTTCTTTTTAGTTTTTTAACTGTTTTAGATGTTCAATTTCGGTTTTTTAGAAGTTAGTTTAATTTGGATCGGGATGATCTTTGAGGTGCAATTTTACTCTCGCTGCTTCAATTTCCAAATTCATTTCTTCCAAAGCAATAATCTTAGGTTGTTTCAATCCTTGTAGGAATACGATCTCCGTTGCTTTTGCTCTTTTGTTCCTTTTTTTTTTTTCAATTTTTGAACTGTTTTGGATATTTAATTTTGGTTTTTTAGAAGTTAGTTTAGATGGGATTGAAATCAGCAGATCGAAATGAGCGGATCGGATCAAGTAATAATAGATATCATTTCTGAAATTAGAATAATTTAGTGACTAGATCATGTCGGCTTTTTGAAGTTTCGAGATTGCTGTTTTGATTACATTTTGATTGCCGATGCTTGTTATCGACTACAATTAAGTCCTATTTGTTCAGTATCATATGAACATTTTTGTTTCAAAATTCATTGCAACTCTTTTTTCTTTCTGTATTGGTCCGTTGAAGTTGCTCTATGATCTCCCTTGTGATTCTACCGATTTGAGTTTTATGTGCATGATATTTTTTCTTGTCAAAGGGTTCATTTGTAACTGAATGTCAAAGAAGTGTAACATTTCAAGCAAACGTTCATTGTGTTTATCACTAGTTGTGGACTTCTGGTGCTTAATTAATACTAAGGCATGATCAGATGAAATTTTTGAGTTGAAGTTTGCGGCTTAAATCAGAAGGTTTTGAGTAAGGGAAGGTAACGTTGCACTGGTATTGTAGTCAAATGCCAACTCAGATATTAGTATTGCATCTACATTGCACTTCTTGAACTAAAAGCAAATCTACTCATGATTATTTTGTGTGAACAATAATGTTCATCTATACTCTAGAATGATAATTGGGTTTTCTTTATCTTCTTTCAAGCTTGTTTTTTACTTCTTCTTGGACATCCCATTCTTGCTTAAAATTAGCTAAGATGCAAACTTGGTTGCTAAATTTTGGCGCTGATAACATCAATGAAATCCCTACTTCTCGCGCTTGTAAAACGCTTTGTGTATTTGGGCTGATACTAAGCTTTCTAATTCATAGTTATTTACTATGTTACTGGATTTTGGGTGTTAGTATTTGATATGTATTTGTGCTTGAAACGGTATGGTAAGATTTTTTTTTTTTTTTTTAAAGTTTTTTTCATGTATTTGGAGAATCCTGGAGGTCATATCCCCATTTCAATGTGGTGAACATGAGTGTCAGATTCGGGTACTTCAAGAAAAATAAAAATCAGAGCAAAAGAGGTTATTTGACCAGAGTATGTTTTTTCTTGAATCTTTGGACATGCAGCAATATTCACTGAAGAAGAAAGCGGAGAAATCAGATGTGGCTACAAAAGCAGCTGATGCAGAAGAGGTCGAAAATTCAGCTAGTACTTCTTCCAAGGAAGTGGTGACCGAGGAAGTCGAGACTCCTGCTCCTCTTATGGAAAGTACTGAGGTTCCTCCTGCTGTTGCTGAAGAAAACACCGAAGCCAATCCTGTTGCTCAGAACAGTGTTGAAGATGCTCAAGTTGCTGCGGAAGAAAGTAATGAACGTACCGAAGAGAGCTCAGGTGATGCTGAAGAAACACCGGAGATAAAGGTAGCGTTCTCAACCGTTCATTAAGAACTTAATCAATGTTGCCTGTTAGATTGCTTCACTTACATACTATGGTGCATACTCCGCATTCAGCTTGAGACTGCTCCTGCAGATTTTCGCTTCCCAACTACAAACCAAACAAGGCATTGCTTCACCCGATATATCGAGTACCATCGGTGAGTTAAACTTTGTTTATGAATTATATTGTATCTTATGAACATAATATGGTTTGTTTCTTCCAGCAATGGCTCTTGACATTTAAAAAAAAAAATATTTTCGTCTTATGTAGTTGTGTAGCTGCAAAAGGAGAAGATGCTTCAGAGTGTGATAAGTTTGCCAAGTACTATCGTGCCCTATGTCCGGGAGAATGGGTGCGTATTTTCTTCCAAGAACTGTAGTACATTTTATCTTCATCGTAACCAGTTGCATAATGGTTTTAACTTTTAAATATGATCGGATTAGTTCTTTTTGTTGCTCTACATGCATAAATCAAGGAATTCCATATGGCCCCACGTCATTTTGAGAGATCAGTTGCTAAATTAACTCTAGAATGTGAATATTAGTTGGGGACAAATATCAAAATTATATATGGATTTTGAGTCATTGTCCAATTCGATAAATAAACTTTGATTTGGTGCAATTATACACATGAAACTTTAATTCTGGTTTAAATGTATACATGAAACTTTAATTTTGATTCAACCATACACATTTAAATAAATATATAGATTAATTTATTTTATATTGATAAATATAATTATTTGTATATGCAATATATAAACATAAAAATATGCTATATCAATAATTGTATTAATGATTTGTGAGAATTGGATCAAATTAAAATTTCATTTATAAATTTGCACATTAAACCAAAGTTGATGTGTAATTTTTAGATTTATCCATATTAGTTATAGATGATCTGATATTGAAGAGCGGTCAAACAAAAATATCTAATAGGGATTGAGTGAGTTGAAATGTAATGCTTGATTAATCCATTCATCCAGACTCGGTCTAAATTATTCGAATGTTTTGTTTAGTGTTGTATGGGTCTTAAAAACATGAATCAAAATCGATTAATTTGTTTGTGTAATTTGTGAACCAATGCTGTCATTTAATCTTGTTCCTTTTGTGAATGATTGGTTACTCTTTTGTCCTGCAGATAGATCGATGGAACGAGCAAAGGGAGAACGGTACTTTTCCAGGTCCTCTGTAAGATGGTACTTTTCGGGAAATCCAGTGAAGTTTTTTCAAATTAGAAACGGCATTTTCAGGAAATAAGAAATTTTGGCATGTACCCGTTTTAACTGGATCATGATTGATAAAATGGAGCTATATATAGCCTATGTTACATAGGTTCAAGTGTTGGATATTGATATCTGTCCGACACCAATAAGTTTAATTTCTTTTTGAGAGCTATGCCCTATGTTTTTGTTCTTGTTCAGATGTGTCTAACATGAATATACAAGTTCTTCCAGCAAATTTAAGAAAACTGCATTAAAGAAATTAAGAAAATGAGGAATCTTTACAATATATATATAGCTTTTTATGTTATAATAATATGAATATGTATATAATCATGTTAATAAATGTATTTTATGGCCAACAATCAGTTTTATTATTATCTTCATCCTTTACAAAATGAGGATCGTGCTTATAAATAGTGCAAAAATGGAAGAAATTGAAAGAATGAAATAGAAAAGATATCGCTATACAAATGCCAAATAAAAAAATCAATAGATAAACGAGCATCGGTACAAATCATAGCCTAAGGCAATATGAATTTCCCAGCTTCAGTTTTATCCTATGTTATGCTTATCCGGTACGACACAATCAGGCGTTTTTATCTGTTGAAATGGAATCAATTTCCTAAAACTCGAGATATACATACTCCGCAATCCCCATTCGTGTACCATTAAACAATTTAGAGGACCTTCAATAAAAGCAATTGCTCTTTTTGCATCGACCTATCTACCTTTCTATTTGATTCTCTGACAGATGTATTTACATTCTGCGATGCCCTCTGGCACAAACAATCGGGTAACGGATTCGTGTAAAACGCTTCTTCGGAATGAGTACTCTCCATGCTCTTTGTTCCTGGAACAGAGCCTCCTCTCCTCCGAGGCGATCCTTGCCTGTAAAATCCATGAAACAATTCATAAGTTTAGATGAGCTGATGTGAGTGCCTGATACAAGCACATGTTTGGCATGTTCAATTTTTGAAAGTTCTACGTATTTGCCGAGGCTTTGGACGAGAAGTTCAAGAAAAATGAAGAGTTGAAGAGTAATATAGTGCTTGATTATTTCATGATAATGGAGTCCCCTCTTTGCACAAGCCATTACCTTCAGCATATAATTAAGACAAGAATGACATACAAATTTTTGTGTATTTCGATGATCCGGTTCGAAAGCTTGCTGCCTTCCTTCAATAAACCCTTCTCGATTTGTCCAAATAGATGAACGAGCCCTCTCCTAAAGGAGAAATTTCAGTGACAACCTCAGTACGAAACAAAATATTAGAATAGGAATATAGATAAGTAACCAAAATGGGTAGGAGTCTTAGAAAATGAATCAGCTTACCTGTCAGGAGAAATAGTTTTCCTATGTCCCAGAAAACGACGATGTCCTTCAACTGCTCCTGCCATGTTTCCGGAGTAGGATGGAATGAAGACATCACTTTCGACAGATACAATGTAGTCAAGAGCAGCCATTTGAGATGAATGGTTGGTGAATGGTTCGAGCTCCGCAACAGAAGCCAAATTTTCCTTCAAAATCATCACACGATATAAGAGATTACATTCTAACTCCATGCTCGTCCTTATTCCATAAAATTCAACATTGTCATAAAAATTTCACCAAGTTCTATATTAAGTTCCAAATGTTCAAATCTTTGTTTCTTCAGTCCTGGAAATGTTTAAATGTTACCCAAATGAGTATCATATTCTACCTTGCTCATTAACAAGGGATAGCGAGATCGTAGATCAGCCATATGAGTAACCCCCCCATATATCTCTCCTGCAGCAATGTATATAGGGGTCTCTGACGGGAATCCGAGAGCATTGAGAAAAATTCCAACCTCTTTTGGGGTTAAGGGGCACTGTCCTCTATATCTCTGTTCCGTGGCATCAATCTCTTTGACTTTCCAATTGGCAGTTTCATCTCTGCACATTCAAAATGAAAAGTGGTATAACAAATAGTTAGTCTCGTATACAACTCGGTGACGCTACTTTTTTTCTCAATGATCATATGATGTGCATTTAAAACAATTTTCTCCTATGTTATCTTTTGATTTTCTTTCAACTTCCACTGGACAGTATAAAGCAAGGTGACGTTTATACCTAATTGTCTCCAGCTCTTTAGCTTCAGCATTAGATAAACCATGCGTGCATCCACTATAGGCAAGCATGTCTTTCTCGTATCGTAAATGCAATGCGATGAAATGACCATAAGACCTCATCCGCTCCACCAACAACTGCAATATCGGGAACTTAATAAGTACGATGAATAGAGAAAAACATGCTGAAGATGCTAAGAAATGAATTGATATCAAGGTCAAACTGATCACTTTTCCCATTGCTTCAATTTGGGGTGCAAAACGAAGTGCTTCATAGCAAGCACGGCAACGAAGCTTTTGTATATCTGAAGGCAGATTGTTATTCGTTAGGCGAGAATCAGATTTAGCAGCTCGAATAACCTGGTAAAAAACAGGAAATACACGTGAGAGAGGTCTTCCATCAGGTAAATAAAATAAACCAGTTATTTAATCCATTAATCACAATAAAGATGTCAACAAACAAACCCGATATTCTTCCCACAGGCTACCTATCACATCCCGATAGTACTTGAAACTAGACATGCTTTTAAAATGCTTAACGATTTTGGTACCAGAAGATAATTCCTTGGGAAGTTTTTTCACAACTTTAACATCGTTTGCCAGAGCATTAATAAAATGGTCCTCATCAAAAACATCAGAGAAATTGCTGCAAGTCAACAAAAATGCAAAAATAATATTAATCACAAGGAAACTCAGCCAGAGATAGAAAGTAGTAAAGTGGTACTACTTTTTGCGAAGGATAGAATTTAGGAGAGCCTACCTAGTATCTCTCCAAAATGATCGTTTATCAAGTTCTGGAACTACAAGTGTAGCATTTATTATGCGGGCTACAGCTACCATGTCACATATCTGCAATTCAAGAATGAGAACCCAGTCAGCTAAATGATCAAGAAAAAGTGACATTCGTATTGGAGAACATATTACAATGGCTTGCTTGCCAATACATGTAACATTTTAATCTTTTAGTATCAACCCATAGCCGTAAAAATTGTAATCAATATTGTCTTTAGAACCATGTCTATATCTGTTTAGAATAGGTTTCTCAATGTATTCATCTCTATCAGGGAACATATCTGATGAAGGAATACATCAGATTCAGGAATTTTAATTTTGACAATAATCTTCAAAATCCATCATAGAATGAGGAAATTAATTAAGATCAAGATCCCAACAAGAGGTAGTGAAAAAGCATGTAACTAGTATGATAACCAGTTTCATGTTCCCAAGCATTGGCACCCAAAAATAACAGATATGGCTGGAACCAATATTATCAAACTAGAATTTCAACCATGAAAAGAAAAGAAGAGATATACCCCAGTTCTCATTTGGTTGAGATCGCCATTTGTACGAACTAGAAGATAACCTCTTGTCTTATCAGGAGCTGAATAAAAAAATGACAAATTGAAGAATCAATTTACAATTATTTTGTCGATACTTTGAAAGAGTAATTTCAAGGTTAACAACTTTTGTACTTGTATAATTAGAACTAGGCTGTATGCAGGGCACAAAATCACGATCTTCTGGTAGCTTCCACAACTTCTCCGAATCCAGGTTTCCACTGGCACCATCGAACTGTCAAATCTAAAGGAGTGAAAAACATGAAAAACGCATGACGGCTTCGCATCAATAGAGGTCTATGCTGCTCCAACTCTTCATTTTTGTTGAAGTACTCATATCTAACACTCAAGTCTGACACATGGATATGGAGATATGGCCTCCAATAATTCTCCATATACATATAAAAAATCTGATCATACCCGTGTTGGGCATGTATGATATACCATATCCAAAACTTACACTCGAGTCTAACTATGTAGGTAAAGGTGTATACTTGATTTGAGCCGCAATTCTCACGACAACAACAGCAAGAAGCTAGCAAGCAAAATAGATAGTAAACAACAGTAGAATTTTACAACCACCAATCAACTTTCTCCTAAAACGGCTTATAGAAAACAAGCAACGCACAATGTGAAGGAATATAATCCAATAATAACATTTCTTTCTTTTTTTCTCTCTCTCTTAATGTTTCATTTTCTCAGCAACCAAACAGATAAATGAATCGATTAAGATAAACACAAAAACCTTGTGCAATGAAACAGGAGCCTTGGGAAGATGCGGCGAAGATTGCTGTTTTGATAAATAAGGCGGAGCCACCTCCTCCGTCCACTTTTTCTCTGCACTTAACTTCTGGTAATTAAATTCATGTTGCTACAAAAATTAAAAAAATAATAATAAATTTCCACAATTTATACCTTAACTCAAAACAAATAAGGCGAAACTTCCACAAAACAAAAATTACAGAAACAAATCAAGCAGGCAATTGAAGAACAAAGAAAAAAACCGTAAATCAAATATATGATATATATATATATAGAGAGAGAGAGAGAGAGAGAGAGAGTTGAGTGACCGTAGGGAGCTTATGAGGATCAGATGAATCAGATGCTCGGGGAGAAGGGAAGACGCGCACGTATCCCGTAAGCAGTCCCACCAATGCTATGACGCATACGGTGCACACTAGTATCTTCCGTGGCTTATCAACCGCCACCATCCTCCGCCTCCGCCGCTGTATCATTTTCTTCCTCTCCGAATAGAACAAACAAAACAAGAAACACCGTTCTCCCTTTTTCCTATCTTTAAAACGAAAAGGCCGAGAAACAATGGACATACACCGCCATTATTAAAGGAAGCAATCGCATTGAACAAAATCTCACCTCTCGCTCATTTTTTTTTTCTGTTTCTCGTTGTCTCTGTGATAGCGAGTGAAAGATACAGCAATAGGCTACAGTTATTTTCTTGTTTTCTATTTTTGTCGCTACCTATTTTTGGATTATCCACGGACTATAATTATATTTAAAATACTATAAAAATTATATTTATATAAATTTATATAAAAGTTCTATACAAAATTTTGGTTAAAATATATGCGCTTAAGCTTTTAGTGATTGCTCCCGTAAATTTTCAAAATAGCTAAATAGGGGTTAATCTTTTCAAAAGTATTTAAATAAGGGTCGATTCATTTTAAAAAGGCTTTTTTAAATATCATATATTAAATTTCAAATTATATTTTAATTGTTTTTTTCTTTTCAAGCAATATTTAATTCAAGTGTTACGTGTTTTGTTCTAAATATATTAATATTTACCTAATTTTTTTACAAGTTGAATTGAAGTGTGTGAAAAACAGTTATTTAATTACTTTTGTAAATGTTACACCTTTATTTAATCATTTCGAAAGATTTGACCTTTATGTAAGTAAGGTTAATTCGAGCATTTGCCCTAAAATGTAAAACAAAGCTTTAAAAAACATAAAGATAAATTTAGTCCCTAATGTTGATTCATTTTGGCATTTTGGCCATCAACTTTTAAAATTTAGTCAAAATTTCTTTTATGGAAAAGCTGGTCGACCTATTAAAATTTTAATGGCATTGATATGATAGCTCATGTGGCATTTTACGTTTCCTTCTCTACTAACATAGATGAATTTTCTAAAAGATTTTATGAATTTTTTGGTTCTTTAAATATTTTTATTATTTTTTTAAATTTTTATTAATTATATGTGGACTACCAATGCTGTTAAAATTTTAACAGTGTAGTCATTTTTTTTGTAAAAAAAATAATCATTTTAACTAAACTTTAAAGGTTGGGGGCCAAAATGACCAAAAAACAAAAGAAAAAGAGTAAAAAAATAACAAAATGAATAAACATTAAGAGTTAAAATTTTCATTATGCCTAAAAAATTATGATATTTGATGCTCAAATTTTATTAATAAAACAATTTTTTAATTATTATTCAATTGAATTTTTTAATTACTTATGGTTGGGTAATAATATTTTAACTTTAATTCGATACAATAAAAAATAAATTACTTTGCCGATAATTCCTTAATTTAATAACTAGAGTATTATGTTATAAGAGTTTAGGTTCAATCTCAAGCAATCCGTTTTTTATTCCCAATTACAAAAAATAAAAAATAAAAAAATATTAAATATATTATTATATTAATATTTTATGATTAAATTTAAATTATTTTTATTATTCAATAGTATTTTTGCAATAAAATAGACCAACCTAAAAATGGGTAAATTTGAAAAAGCAGTATCCGAGGTCTGATTTGGATAAACCGAACCTATTGAGGTGATCAAATAGAGTTCTTAAACAAACAGTTGGACCCTTAAATGTCTTTGAAATTTGCACTAACCTAACAGTTCAACCCCAATTTTGTTCTGCATATTAGAGCCATTTTTTGATAATCTAATATATATGAACTCTTTAATTTATAATATAATTGTACTAAATAATTTTTATAAATTAATATATATATAAATATAAGGCACAATTGATGTGGGTTAAGTAATAAATATTATTATGTCACATAATTTAAATCAAAATGATATATAGTGATGATCATATCATCTTTTCTCAAGTTATTATTAGTTTGCTCGCAACCTATCTAGGAAGTGGTCACACTTGTAGAGGAAGTCCAAGATGAGAGGAAGAAAGAAAAATTAAACAATATATATATATATATATTTGGAGAAAATAATATATTTTTTTTGTCATTTTGTCACATGACAATTTTTAATTATTTTTTTTTAAATTGACTTAGCGATTTGACTAATGGTTGAACTAATAAAGATAACAACTTATGGAAAAAAATAGTTTAGATACTAATTGCGACTAAAAATGTTTAGGTGCCAATAAATGGTAAAAAGGGCATAGTTTATATACCAATTTGTAGGTTAAGCCTTTTTTTAAATAAACTCATCGGTTTGACTAATGGTTGGATGAACGGAGGTAGCGACTTGGAAAAAGAACGTAGTTTAAGTATTACTTGTGACCCAAAATAAAATTTAAGTATCAAGATAGGGAAAAAATGTATAGTTTAGATGCAAATTTGTTGGTTAAGCCTTTTAAATAAAATGCTTTAATCCCATTCATAATATTCTTCAAATAATGATTTTTCATAACTTGTATGTTGTAGTGTTGCTAGCTACATTTACAAGTAGACCAAACATAGAGTGTAACATCCTGAATTTTGGGGGCTAGAAGTTCTGTGTTAATGGTTAGGGTCTGAGGGAAAGGTGTGCTTTTATGGTTAGTCTTGCGTCTGAGTGACAAGAATGGGCTTGCTGGTCTGGTGGTTTGGTTGTGTAAAGTTAATCTCAAGGTTTTGGCTTCGAGTTCTTGGTTGTGTATTTTGGGGAAACCTTATTAATATGTTTTGTTTTAAGTTAGTAATAATAATTAGTTATTATTTATTTTTTTTTATTTTTTTTTCTTTCTATTCTAGCTTTCTGGACGTTCTTCTCTCTGTTTCTTTTCCTTTTTCCTTTTTTTTATTTTTCTTTCGTTCTTTTGGGAAACGGTTTCACTACGGGTACTTCAAAGATTCTCGCTCCTCCGTCGTTGAATCAGGTGTGGGAACGAAACTCTTCAACTTTGTTGTGAATTGCTTAATTTTGAGTCGAAATATGGTGGGATTGGAAAATTCGTATGTGGGTTTCAATAATGGTGTAATCGTAACATCATTTTGATATTAGAATGCATTAAATTTGGTTTACGATTGTATGTGTCTGATTTAGTGGAGGCTAGGAGTGTTGGAGAAGGAAAAGCTCGTTTTCAAGGCGGATTTAGGGTGGTTTCGTGGCCACTGGGATTTCCACACTGGCGTGTGACAATTCACACAGCCGTGTGCTTTTGAGAATTAGGGTTTTTGGGCTAAATTGGGTGTCATACGGCCGTGTGGTCGACTTGGGGATTTTATCGTTTCTCACACGGTCGTGTCCCTTGGGCACACGGGCGTGTGAGATTGGAGATTAGGGTTTAAGTGATTTGGTGCCACACGACTTGGCCATACAACCGTATGGCTAATTTGGGAATTAGGGATTCCACACGGGCGTGTAATGGCCTAAATTCAAGGTTATCGGAATAATGGTTTCGCAACCATAAATCCGATTTAAATAGAAATTTATTTCAATATATTTGCATGAATATTTATATGATAGGAAATATTTTTATAAATATTTATAAAATGTTAGTAATGTGGTATTAAATTTTCGTTAGAAAATTTTATCGTTTGGGTAGGAAATTAAATGAAAAGGACTAGATTGAAATAAAAGTAAAAGTTAAATTATAGATCAAAAGAAATTATGCAGGACCAAAATGGCAATTATACCATTTTGTAAAGTTGAGGCGTAAGTATGAAAATCTAAGATTTTTTTTAAAGTATATTATTATATTATTATATTATATTATATATTATATTATTATATTATTATATTATTATTATTATATTATTATATATATACAAACAAACTAAAGGAAAAAGAGTTAGAAACAGAAAAGAAACAGAGAGTAAAGACGAAACAGAGAAAGAAAAAGAGAAAAGAAAGAAGAAAAAGGAAAAATAGAAAGTTTGAAGCTTGGAGTTTAATTTGGTAAGTTAATTTAGTCCTTTTCTTTTAATTTTGATGCTTTATAAGTTTTAGAACAAAGTTTTGATGAATTTAAGTTGAAGTTTTTTAAGTTTTAGAGTTTTTGAATATAGCATATGATGAATAAAATGATGAATTAGTGGTTTAATTGAAAGAATTTGAAGTTAGAATTGGATAAAGGACTTAATTGTAAAACAAGCTATAAGAAAACAGTTTTGGGACAGCAGCAGTAGAGTAAGTTTGAAAATTCACCAAAAATCGTAGAAGTGGAATTAGAAGTTGAGTGAGATATGAAATTAAACCTTATTGAGTCTATTTTCATATGAAAGAAACAAGGAAGGAAAAGAAGTTCTGTATTTTGAGATATTTAGATTTTTGTAAGACTGGTTCAGAATGAATTTGGGTTCCCCTGTTTTAATTTTAGAAAATCATCAAAAATTGGATAAAAATAATTAGGGGCTTAAATTTATATGTTTAGAATTATTAATGAGTCTATTTTCAATAGAAATAAACGAAAACATCATCTGAATCCTGTATGAAGAGATAATTAATTTTTAGTGAAGAAGGGTCAGAACTGTCAAACAGCAGAACAGGGGTAAATTTAAAGAATAAACTGTACTTATTGGCTAAACCAAAAATTCTAAAAATTTTATGGGAAGAAGATATGTGAGTCTAGTTTAGGGGGAAATTAATGGATCTAAATTTGAAGTTCTGTAGCTCAAGATAAAAATAATTTAGTGACTATGACTCAAGTAGACAGTTTTGAATGAACTAAAAATAATAATAGAATTATAGAAAATGCTACATGTGAACATGAAATGTATTGAATTGATGATTGAATTTATTTATTTAGATTCGGAAAACTCAAATACGAAGCTAGACCGAGGAAAGGAAAAAGTCCCGGATTAGTAGATTTTGTGTACGAACAAGTATCGAGGTAAGTTCATGTAACTTGAATTATATTCTTAAATGCTTGAAATGTATGTTATTGATGTGAATATAATTTGAATGTTCATTGTATGAAAATTGATGAAACATTGATATATTTGGTAAAAAGGGGAAGAAATCCCGGTTGAATGAAAAGAAAATTTGATGGATCTCTGAAAAGGAATTGACGGTAAAAAAGATCTAGCCCAGACGGGTGATCCTATCCTGATATAGCCCTCCCGAAGAATATGTGGAAAATGGATTTAGCCCGGACGGGTAATCCGAATTAGGGTCTGAATTTAGCTGGATCTGTAATTGAGATCCAAGCTCATTAGAGTAATTGTCGTTGCAGGATTTAGCTTGGACCGTAATCCCGACAATACTCTATGAGTTTATATTACAGAATTTAGCTCGACCGGTAATCCCGCTGTAAGATGATGAGGTTCGCGAGTGTGCTTTCAAATGAAAATGTGCGCACATGAATATGAATTGACGGACCGGTTTGTACACTAAAGTGTACATCTGAAAATCCATCGAAATTTCGAGTAATTCAACGGGATAAATATGGAAAAATAACAAGGAAACGGAAATCATGATATTGATGAGCTCATCAATCATAATATATATTATTGATATATGGAAATTATTGGGTGACTTGAATGTTGAGTTTGTAAATGTTAGGGTAATAATGCATTTAATGGGTATATGAATGTTTATCGCTTGTATTGTAAATATTAGGTAAGTATAATTCTTGTTACATGGGCTTACTAAGCACAAAGTGCTTACCCTATTTCCTTTTTCCCTGTTTTGTAGTGTTAAGAGCTTAGAGGTCGGATCGGTGGGAGACTCATCACACTATCAACCCCAGTATTTCGGTATTTAAAGAAACTTTAGTTTGGAAATGAATGGCATGTATAAGCTAATAAAATAAATGTTAATATGAAACGAATGTAAGGTCAGCCATTGGTATGGCTTATGTGTTAAAGTTATCTTATAAATATGCATGAATTATTTTGAAAATATGTTGAATTGGAATGGTCTCGGTTTAAAAAAAAAAATCGTAAATTTTGGTAATGCCTCGTACCTTATTCTGACAACGAATACGGGTAGGGGGTGTTACAATTGTTGGTATCAGAGCTACGATTTAGCCGGTTCTAGGACCGACATAACGAATACGGATTAGCTATACATGCCATTTAAATTATTTTTGATAGTGTGATATCTCCTGACCATTTAAATTTTGTTTTCCTTATAGTAATGTCATCTGACCAAGCTCAATCTGAGGAAGCTGGGAGTAATGTCATGCTCCGGTCGATAAAATCTGAAAATATGGGGCCGAAGAATTTCGAGCAGCAGATGATGATGATCCCGAAAGAGCTGAATTTTGGCTAGAAAATACTACTCGGGTTTTGGAGGAATTATCTTGCACGCCAGAAGAATGTTTGAAATGTCTTTGTTTCATCGCTAAAAGACACAATTTATCATTGGTGGAATACTAAAGCTTGATTGTTCCGAAAGAAGAAATTACATGGGAATTCTTCCGCATCGAGTTCAAAAGAGGTATATCACCCGAGAGATTCCTTGATCAGAAAAGAAAAGAATTTCTTGAGCTGAAACAGGGCAATAGATCAGTATCTGAGTATGAAAGAGAATTTGTTCGGTTGAGTAAAGATGCTCTAGAATGGGTACAGTCGGAAGCTGAAATGTGTAAACGATTCGAAGAAAGGTTGAATGAAGAAATTAAGCTACTTATTGGAATTCTTGAATTCGAGAGTTTGCTACACTAGTAGAGCGATCTTATAAAGCAGAAGAATGGAGCAAAGAAAAGAAACAGGCTGAGAGGAAAGCTCGAATTTTTAGTAAAAGACCAATGGGAAAATCTCGCCATCGCTCCAAAGAAATTGAAGAAGTACCGAGATTGTTCTACCTCAACCACTGGTATATTGGATAGAGTCACGAGGTTCACAACGCACTAATTCAAGACCTTCCACTCCATCGGTGACCGGTGTTGGCAGTGTTGGTACCCCTAAGCCGAGATGCCAGTATTGTAATAAAGCTCATTTTGGTGAATGTCGATTTAAGAGCGGGGCTTGTTATCGATGTGGTTCTTTTGACCATTTCCTCAGAGATTGTCCAGAAAGAAGTGAAAAAGAAGCTGAATATATATCGAAGCCAAGTAATCCATGTTTGAGGGGTAGACCATCTCGACCATCCGGTAATATCAGTGGTAGCCGAGGAGCTACAAAAGATACTGCAAGTAGGCCTGAGACACGAGCGCCTTCTAGGACATATGTCATGCGTGCGGAGAAGATGCCTCGGCCCAATGTTATTATCGGTACATTTTCTTTACTTGATACTAATATTACTGCATTAATTGATCCCGGTTTTACGCATTCATATATATGTGTAAAACCTGCATGCGTTAAAGATTTATCTGTTGAACCTACTGAATTTGCGGTTAAAGTCTCGAACCCTTTTGACCAATCTATTTTGGTGGATAAAATTTGTAAAAATTATCCACTGATGGTAAAAGGTTATTGTTTCCTGGTTGATTTGATGTTACTGCCATTTGATGAGTTTGATGTCATATTGGGCATGGATTGGTTAACTCAAAGATGATGCGATGAGTAAATCATGTGAAATATATTGTGTTGAAGTGTCGAATGGTGAATTACTTCGGTTAAATCCGATCGGATGTAAGGATTATCTGATGTGATTTCAGTTATTACTGCTCAGAGGTATGTCAAAAAGGGGTATGATGTTTTTCTTGCTTATGTATTAGATACCAAGGTACCTGAGTCGAAAATTCAAGCAGTGCCAGTGGTATGCGAATTTTCTGATGTGTTTCGGAGGAGTTACGGGGTTGCCACCGAAAGAAGAGAGTGGAATTTTCTATAGATTTGATTCCGGGAACTACTCCGATTTCTATAGCTCCGTACCAAATGGCTCCTACAGAATTAAAGGAATTAAAGACACAGTTACAGGAACTTATTGATAGAGGTTTTGTCCGACCGAGTCATTCATCTTGGGGTGCTCCGGTTCTGTTTGTGAAAAAGAAAGATGGGTCTTTGAGATTGTGTATTGACTATCGACAGCTCAATAAGGTAACTATAAAGAATAAGTATCCGTTGCCCCGGATTGATGATTTATTTGATCAATTGAAAGGTGCTACTATATTTTCAAAGATAGATCTCCGATCGGGCTACTATCAGTTACGAGTAAAGGAGTCAGATGTGTCAAAGACAGCTTTCAGAACCAGGTACGGGCATTATGAGTTTCTGGTTATGCCATTTGGGTTGACTAATGCACTGCAGATTTATGGATCGATGAATCGAATATTCGACCCGTATTTAGACAGATTTGTGGTAGTATTCATTGATGATATTTTGGTTTATTCTCGAGATGAAGAAGAACATACGAGAACATTTAAGAATTGTGTTGCAAATTGCTGAGAGAAAGCAGTTGTATGCTAAATTCGATAAATGTGAATTTTGGCTTCGAAGAAGGTTTTTCTTGGACATATTGTATTCATTTGAAGGCATCGGGGTAGATCCAAGTAAAATCTCAAACTATTGTCAATTGGAATCCACCAAGATCGTATCCGAAGTTAGAAGTTTCTTGGTTTAGCCGGTTATTATCGGAGATTTGTACAGGATTCTCTATGATAGCTTCTCCGATGACTCGATTATTGCAGAAAGATGTAAAGTTCGAGTGGACTGATGAATGTCAGCAGAGTTTCAACTGATTAAAAGATCTACTAACGAAAGCACCAGTATTAGTACAGCCTGAACCGGGTAAGGAATTTGTTATTTACAGTGATGCCTCATTAAATGGTTTAGGTTGTGTCTTGATGCAAGAAGGTAAAGTAATAGCCTATGCTTCAAGACAACTTAAACCACATGAAAGAAATTATCCGGTACATGATCTTGAGTTAGCTGCTATTATTTTTGCATTGAAGATATGGCGGCATTATTTGTACGGTGAGAAATGTCATATTTATACTGATCATAAAAGCTTGAAATATTTGATGACACAGAAAGATTTAAATTTGAGACAGTGCAGGTGGCTTGAACTGATAAAAGACTATGATTTGATTATTGATTATCATCCGGGTAAGGCTAATGTTGTGGCTGATGCTTTGAGTCGAAAATCTCTGTTTGCTTTACGAGTTATGAATACCCGATTGTCACCGATCGATGATGGTTCAATCATAGCTGAATTGAGAGCTAAACCGACATTTCTACAAAGAAATATGTGAAGCTCGGAAGAATGATGAGAAGTTACAGTTAAACGGGCACAATGTGAGTCGTCATCGATTCTCGAATTTCAAGTTGGGGTTGATGATTGTTTATTATTCGAGGTAGGGTATGTGTACCCAAGAATTGAGAGCTCATACGAAAAATTTTACGAGGCTCACAAAGTGGTACTATGTCTGTACATCCGGGAAGTAATAAAATGTATAATGATTTGAAGAAGATGTACTGGTGGCCACGTATGAAACGTGATATTTCTGAGTTTGTATCAAGATGTTTGATATGTCAACAGGTCAAAGCAGAACATCAGGTACCTTCGGGGTTATTCAGCCAATTACTATACCAGAATGGAAATGGGAAAGAGTCACTATGGATTTTGTATCGGGATTACCATTGTCTTCGAGGAAAAAAGATGCTATTTGGGTGATTGTTGACCGATTGACAAAGTTAGCACACTTTATTTCGTTACGTATGGATTATTCTTTAGATAAACTGGCTGAATTGTACATATCTGAGATTGTCAGGCTACATGGAGTGCCTGTCTACATTATATCAGATAGAGATCCCTGATTTACGTCTCGTTTCTGGGATAAATTGCAAGAAGCTTTGGGTACTCAGTTGTATTTCAGCACTGCATTTCATCCTCAGACAAATGGTCAATCTGAGCGTGTAATTCAAGTATTGGAAGATATGCTCCGATGTTGTACACTAGAGTTTAAAGGTAATTGGGAGAGGTATCTACCTTTGATTGAATTTGCTTACAATAACAGTTATCAGTCCAGTATTAAAATGGCTCCATATGAAGCTTTGTATGGTAGAAAATGTAGAACACCATTGTATTGGACAGAGCTCATTGAAAAGAAGATACATGGGGTTGATTTAATCTGGGAAACAGAAGAAAAAGTGAAGGTTATTCGGGATAGTTTAAAAGTAGCTTCCGATCGCCAAAAATCATATGCCGATCTTAAACGAAAAGAGATTGAATTTCAGGTTGGTGACAAGGTATTCCTGAAAGTGTCTCCTTGGAAGAAAGTTCTCCGATTCGGTCGAAAGGGTAAATTGAGTCCAAGATTTATCGAGCCATATGAGATCATAGAAAGAATTGGACCGGTCGCTTATCGGTTGGCATTACCACCAGAACTTGATAGAATCCATAATGTTTTTCATGTGTCTATGCTACGACGATATCGGTCAGATCCTTCACATGTTATTTCTCCGATAGAAGTGGAGATTCAACCGCATATGAGTTACAGTGAAGAACCGATCAAGATATTGGCATGAGAAACAAAGGAGCTTAGAAATAAAAAAATAAATTTGGTGAAAGTATTGTGGCAAAAACACGGGATTGAGGAAGCGACATGGGAACCGGAGGAGGCAATGAGGAAACAATATCCAAACCTCTTTACTGGTAAGATTTTCAAGGACGAAAATCCTCAAAAGGGGGGGAGAGTTGTAATGGCCTAAATTCAAGGTTATCGGAATAATGGTTTCGCAACCATAAATCCGATTTAAATAGAAATTTATTTCAATATATTTGCATGAATATTTATATGATAGGAAATATTTTTATAAATATTTATAAAATGTTAGTAATGTGGTATTAAATTTTCGTTAGAAAATTTTATCGTTTGGGTAGGAAATTAAATGAAAAGGACTAGATTGAAATAAAAGTAAAAGTTAAATTATAGATCAAAAGAAATTATGAAGGACCAAAATGGCAATTATACCATTTTGTAAAGTTGAGGCGTAAGTATGAAAATCTAAGATTTTTTTTAAAGTATATATTATATTATTATATTATATTATATATTATATTATTATATTATTATATTATTATTATATTATTATATATATACAAACAAACTAAAGGAAAAAGAGTTAGAAACAGAAAAGAAACAGAGAGTAAAGACGAAACAGAGAAAGAAAAAGAGAAAAGAAAGAAGAAAAAGGAAAAATAGAAAGTTTGAAGCTTGGAGTTTAATTTGGTAAGTTAATTTAGTCCTTTTCTTTTAATTTTGATGCTTTATAAGTTTTAGAACAAAGTTTTGATGAATTTAAGTTGAAGCTTTTTAAGTTTTAGAGTTTTTGAATATAGCATATGATGAATAAAATGATGAATTAGTGGTTTAATTGAAAGAATTTGAAGTTAGAATTGGATAAAGGACTTAATTGTAAAACAAGCTATAAGAAAACAGCTTTTGGGACAAAGAAGAGAGAGTAAGTTTGAAAATTCACCAAAAATCGTAGAAGTGGAATTAGAAGTTGAGTGAGATATGAAATTAAACCTTATTGAGTCTATTTTCATATGAAAGAAACAAGGAAGGAAAAGAAGTTCTGTTTTTGTAAGACTGGTTCAGAATGAATTTGGGTTCCCCTATTTTAATTTTAGAAAATCATCAAAAATTGGATAAAAATAATTAGGGGCTTAAATTTATATGTTTAGAATTATTAATGAGTCTATTTTCAATATAAATAAACGAAAACATCATCCGAATCCTGTATGAAGAGATAATTAATTTTTAGTGAAGAAGGGTCGAAATCATCAAACAATGAGAATAGGGGGTAAATTTAAAGAATAAACTGTACTTATTGGCTAAACCAAAAATTCTAAAAATTTTATGGGAAGAAGATATGTGAGTCTAGTTTAGGGGGAAATTAATGGATCTAAATTTTAAGTTCTGTAGCTCAAGATAAAAATAATTTAGTGACTATGACTCAAGTAGACAGTTTTGAATGAACTAAAAATAATAATAGAATTATAGAAAATGCTACATGTGAACATGAAATGTATTGAATTGATGATTGAATTTATTTATTTAGATTCGGAAAACTCAAATACGAAGCTAGACCGAGGAAAGGAAAAAGTCCCGGATTAGTAGATTTTGTGTACGAACAAGTATCGAGGTAAGTTCATGTAACTTGAATTATATTCTTAAATGCTTGAAATGTATGTTATTGATGTGAATATAATTTGAATGTTCATTGTATGAAAATTGATGAAACATTGATATATTTGGTAAAAGGGGAAGAAATCCCGTTGAATGAAAAGAAAATTCGATGGATCTCTCAAAAGGAATTGACGGTAAAAAAGATCTAGCCCGCACGGGTGATCCTATCCCGATATAGCCCTCCCGAAGAATATGTGGAAAATGGATTTAGCCCGGACGGGTAATCCGAATTAGGTCCGAATTTAGCCTTGCTGGTAATTCGGATCCAAGCTCATTAGAGTAATTGTCGCTGCGAGGGATTTAGCTTGGGTAGTAATCCCGACAATACCCTATGAGTTTATATTACAGGGAATTTAGCCTGGACTGGTAATCCCGCTGTAAGGATGAGGTTCGCGGGAGTGTGCTTTCTGAAATGAAAATGTGCGCACATGAATATGAATTGACGGACCCGGATTTGTACACTAAAGTGTACATCTGAAAATCCATCGAAATTTCGAGTAATTCAACGGGATAAATATGGAAAAATAACAAGGAAATGGAAATCATGATATTGATGAGCTCATCAATCATAATATATATTATTGATATATGGAAATTATTGGACTGACTTGAATGTTGAGTTTGTAAATGTTAGGGTAATAATGCATTTAATGGGTATATGAATGTTTATCGCTTGTATTGTAAGTATTAGGTAAGTATAATTCTTGTTACATGGGCTTACTAAGCACAAAGTGCTTACCCTATTTCCTTTTTCCCTGTTTTGTAGTGTTAAGAGCTCGGAGGTCGGATCGGTAGGAGACTCATCACACTATCAACCCCAGTATTTCGGTATTTAAAGAAATTTTAGTTTGGAAATGAATGGCATGTATAAGCTAATAAAATAAATGTTAATATGAAATGAATGTAAGGTCAGCCATTGGTATGGCTTATGTGTTAAAGTTATCTTATAAATATGCATGAATTATTTTGAAAATATGTTGAATTGGAATGGTCTCGGTTTAAAAAAAAAATCGTAAATTCTGGTAATGCCTCGTACCTTATTCTGACAACGAATACGGGTAGGGGGTGTTACAGGCGTGTGTGTTACAGACACACGGTCGTGTCTGGTGGGGTACACGGGCATGTGAAACCCTCACACGGTCGTGTTAGCCCTATACTTGAATTTAGTGCAAATGGACAGTGAGTTACATGGTTTGCCCCGCAGTCATATCCCTGGTCCACATGGGCATATGCCTTAGTCACACGGTCATGTGTCTCTCTTCACACGGGCGTGTGCCTCTGTCACACGACCTTGTGCCCCTCCTCACATGGGCTTTTGATCTCCCACACGGCCAGAGCACACAAGCGTGTGGTCTTAAGACACTTATAATTGATTTGTATGCATTTTTTATCTGAATATGTGTTTGTGTGTGCTCCGACCCTCAACTAAGTTTAGTGAGGGTGTTCAAGACTCGAGATCTGTGATGGTTGTGTGTGATGTAAGATTTTGAATCTGGTCTAAAGAGTGTGCTACGTAACTATTCTGACTGACTGTCTATTAATGTGTCTCTGTTCTATTAGCTTGAATGCATTCATGCATTTGCATAAAATATTTTGGGTTGGGTTGTGAAAAGAAGAAAGACTGTATCTGTTCTGAACTAGCAGTTTAACTACAAACTTATACGTCTAAATGATTTATTGCAGACTCGCATCGACGCGTGCATCAACTTCGCTGCGTACTATTATCCGATCCGCGCTTTAACGCAACATGATCAGATAGAGGATTACGCATTTGCACTACTATACCGTCGTCGCCGCCTTTGTTGCGTACCATTATCTGACCTGGCCTATACCGCGGTCTACTGCATTGCACAGTTCAGCACATACGCTAGCCTTGCTGCGTATTATTATCTGAGTGGCTTAGTCCACATATGTAGAGTGTAGGGTTGGATGGGCCTTTTGAGGTCCTAATTGGTGTGATCGGTTGGATGAGCTTTAACAGCTCTTATGAGGTGTGATCGGGGGACGGAGAGGTGTGTTGGTTGGATGGGTGGGTTATATTTATCTGATTTTATTTGTAACACCCCAAACTTGGCCCATGCGTTTCGACCGATCTGGCATGTTATCGAACACATAAACTTTATCGCGTTTTGAAAACACAAGTTAAGTTAATTAAATTTGAATAAATGAGAGACTTTTTGAAAATAAATCTCTTTGCATTTTTATTATTAAGTATAAATAAACCTTATAAGTTGCTAAACATTGATAAATGCTAAGTTGAATGAACATTAGGGGCCTTATTACATAAATATTCTCGAAATAACAATGAAATAAATTAAACTTTAAGAAATACAAAAAGAAAATAACTTGTAGAAATAGAACTTGATGGCCCCTCGAGTCCGTCTCGGCTCCCATATCCACGATCTACTGCTCATCTGAAGAATAGAGAAAAGGAAAGCGTGAGTCACAAAGACTCAGTGTATAAATCACAAAACACACATCGACCTGAGCCCACAAACACATTATGGGCCCTGGCCCATACAGGAAGGCATCATTCATAATCACATAATAAACAATAAGGAATGCATAACCCAAACCATCCTAGGTTTCCATTCTCTACACACCAACCCGTACCAACCATCACACCTTGATGATTTCTACAATCAACCCTCCATCCGCTACACACCAAAACGACAGCCGAACTGCCTATTTCTATCAAGTAGGAATCATTAAACGTGGCATAGCCACAGATCACTATGTGACTTTACATTTATATTATGTGGGATTTCTACCACCGATCACCAAGTGACCTATCATTCACTTCCCCTTCAATTATCATTATTCCCACCCCATGCATACATGCATAAGAAAACATCATGCAAACTTAAATATTTTTCGATACACATAGGGAGTTCCATGTTTACGTACCTGGCATCCTTGCCTAACCCTTTTTAGGGTTCTATTCGACTGTCTATACAGCCTTGTTCCGGCTTTTTAGCCTATAACATGCATAAATAGATATACATACAAGTTTATTAGTAGTGTGTTAGAGATCTACACACCTGATTAATGTCGATACCCTCGCTAAACCGATCTACAGCTTTGCTTCAAAAAGCCGAAAGGATGTGAAACTAGGGCCTCTCCTATATTCGGCCATGGTTAGCGTTCTACCCAATTTTATATATTTGAATAACAAATCTTCTTACCTTAAAATCTCGAAATTGGAGACTTATGATTTTCGGCTTTTGGATCTAGTCGACTAAGCTTCCTTCAAATCCTGAATTGCCGCCTTAGCATAGGAGATTCGACTAACACTAGAGAGAGGATTCGGCAATGCCAACGGAAGATTTAAATGCCGGGAGTATAGAACTAATTCTCAAATAGGATGAATAGAAGAAAAGACTATGGATGCTTCGGCTTTTTAGAGAAATCGGCACAATAAGGAAAAAGTGGAGAAGAGTTTCGGTTTTTAAAGAAATTGGAGAAAAGAAATTGGAGAGGGAGAGGCTAGGGAATTTTGGCACAAAGGGAGAGGATTTTAGGGTTTTCAGTGTTAGAAACAAGGAGCTAACCCCCCTATTTATAGATACTTTGGCACTTACTGCTAAAAACCAAAAACGCCCTTAAAATTCAAGCTAAAAGAGAGGAGAAATTCGGCACCCTCTTTGCCATGCAGTAGCCGAATTTTACACTCCTCTAGGTGGTGGATTTTCGGCCAACACTTCCCTTGGAGATAAGCTCCTAATTTTTCTCCTTTTTATCTATGATATTATCACTTAAAAATCCACATAAATTCTCCTATTTTATAGCCTTGTAGCCGTCCACCTCTACTAACCCTAATGCCAAATTTAACTCACTTAAATTAAAAGATTTGGGCCTCATTAAACTTAATACTTTGGGCCCCTAATTCCTTGTGTGTGGCGTCACCCTCTCTTCATTTAAAGTGCCGAATTTGGCCTAAAAACATGGGCTCTTTGCGACCCAAAACTTGTTCCTTTTTAATTGTTTAGGATGCCACCTTAAAATAATTTAATCTGGGCCTTTTGCCTAATTCTAAGCCCAAATTTAGACCCCTATCAATTAAATTATCCTATTTAAACTTATCCTTATACTAAATGCATAGGCCCATAAATTTAGGATGTTACAGAATTTCATCTGTATCTGTCTGTGTGTTTTGACTGCAAGACTAGTTGTCTGTAGTCTGTTTGTCTAATCAGCATTTGAGCTGATTATTTAAGTGAATTTGATATGCTCTGGTTGTTAAGTTCAGTTGGAACATTAGTCCCAAGTGTGCGTTCTAACTCCGTGAGTAACTGAAAATCTATTGTGCTACTATTTTGAATTATGTATCTTTGTTTGAGACTTATTTCGGACTCACACTGAGCTCGAGTAGCTCACCATCTCTTAGTGTTTCTTTTCAGGTACTCTTTCTGAATTCTGACGCTGGACTCAGTATGCGGAGGTCTCGGACAGTCTCGGTAGAAAATATACTATCGGTTTGGGTTTTCAGTTACTACTTTGTTAATCAGTTTTGAAATGTAAGGTTTTATAAAAATTGTGGTAAAATTCAGTTTTAAGTTTTATGCGATTTTATTTCAGTTAAATAAGTATTAAACTTAACTATAATTTTACTGTCTGAATTTTAAACTGTTGAGTGTTTCGATTTGAAGTGATAACTTGTTTTGTAAAAATTTACCTATGATCACTTCGGTGATCAATGTAGCATCCGAGATTCGGTCTAAACTTCTAGGCAGGGTTCCAAGTGTTACATAGAGCATTAAAACACAATTAATCTAGTAATGAGATATTTAAAAAGAACTCTAACTTATGGTATACTTTATAAAAAAATATCTTGTTAAAGATACAATTATGTTAAATTGAATACCTTAGCTGGTGATTTATTGTCTGGACTATTATATGTTCATATTGGGAGATGGAACATTCAGTTGAAAATTTAAAAAGTAACAAACAATAGCAAACTCCATCAAAGAGGCTAAACTTAGAGCATTAGCCTCGTCTAGTGAAGAAGCATGTTAGTTATGAGATATCTTATTTGAGATTCTAAAATGAAAAAAGTCAATATCACCTATATTAATCCATTGTGATGGTACTACAACTATTGGAAGGGTCAATAGCAAATATTACAATAAAATATTTAGATCTATAAGAAGAAAACATAGTCATATGAGATACCATATAACTAATGGTACCATTAATGTTAACTATATTCAAAATGGTGATAATATTATAGATAATTTGACAAAATTGTAACTAGAAAAAATATTTGGATAACATCAAGGTGGATGGGATTAAAGCTTGTTGATGTATTTTTCTCTATCCCTTTTTTTTTGGTGATGTTTGTTTATTTATATGATATGGGTATTGTTGATAACATATTAATTTGCATTTTATTTTATGTTTAATTCAGTTTATTTCTGAATTGCTCCCTGCAAAATTAGTACTTCTATGTTTTAATCTTGTCAGGGATGCAATTGGGACGCTAAGAGACAAAAAACGAGAAGAAAATGACCAAATTGAAACACATTCAATAAAAATGATGCCGAATCAAAAATGTGGAGAAAAGCCAAGGACTCATCAGAATTTTTGACTTTGTAAAAGCCAAAAATAGAAAAAATCTTATTTTATTTATATTTATTTATTTTATGTTAAATTAGTTAAGGCCAAAAATAGCAAATTCTATGTATATAAATAGGGCCTTAATGTCCTTTGGAAAGGCATCACTTAATTCTACATTCCTACTTCAATTTGGAATTGAATTATTCTCTTTTGTCTTTCAAATTGGCGTGAGCATACTGCTACTTTCATTTGTATTTTTCTTGCTTTTAAAAAATTGGGCTAATTTCTTTCCAAGTCTTTTTTGTTCCTTTCTTCACTATAATCATCAAACCACTTTCCAAAGTTTACAAAACATGAATAATTTCATGCTTCACTAAATTTCATCTTAGCCTTAGGTTGGTGTTATTTCCCGTCACGAATCGTGAGATACAAATTCGTGCTAAAAATCCTTCCAATCGATATTTTTTTCCCTAAGTATCGGGATAGACCAATCATCCCTTAAGGTTAAACTCGATTTCAAGTCAAAGTGCATGTTGGGGTGGAGTCGTGTTTGCTGACAGTTGGAGAAACGAGTCGGCCATGCTATATTCGGATCTCCAAGAACAAATCAAGGAAGAAGTGATCGGGTGTAAATGACCCACGCGGTTGAGGCCGTTAATTCGAGTTGGGTTCTTCAGAACGCAAGGCTGCCAGAATCTTGGATTAGGAACTCGTGTATCTCGGTTAGATAATCGGTAAGGGGCTGGTTTGCAGGTCGTACCGGGACCAGCTACGAGAGGAAGAATTGGTGGTTAAGACGTTCTTAACTGCTATAACCAACTTATCATTAGAGGAGAATATTTATTTGCGAGGATCGATTCTTGATACAGAATTTACCGAGTCTAAGGCTAAGGCTTATTATTTCTGTTTGCAAAATTCTAAATTTATTTCCCGAACTAAATTTATTTCTAATATTATTTAATTGTTTATTTACGCTAATAGATTATTTACTTTCTAAACATTCTCGAAACCCTCCGATTACTTGTTTATTTTTGTTGCAGGTACGTTTGGAGTTGTGGGTACGACTCTTGCCACGACCTTTAACACAGCGAACATTCTGTTTACAAGTAAACACGGAAGTTGATTACAACATCCAATCCCTGTGGACTCGACCCTACTACCACTCTTTACTACAATTTAGAGTTATTTTTGTAGGAATTATTTTTGGTGGTTTCGACGCCCATCAAATTTTGGCGCCGCTGCTGGGAACTGGAGATATTTTTTTTCTAATTTTTGTTTGTTTACCTTATGACCAGATCATAACCGGGAACTCTAGAGTTTGAACCAGAAATTGAGAAATTAGCCTGAAAACTGCGGAAAGAAGCCATTCTACGTGGTAAATGACCAAATCTAGGATTCTAAACCATATTATACACCGAGGAAATTTTCTTGTTCGATGAACCAAACGAGATGGCTGAACAGACAATACGCCAACTCGCTGCAGCACCGGATGAACAACAACCTTTATGTATAACCTATCTAGCAGGAGGAACGCTGTTCGAGTTAAAGTCGGGTTTGATCCATTTACTACCCACTTTCCGTGGTTTACAAAATGAAAATCTGCACACCCACCTTAAGGAATTCCATATGGTGTGCACAAGTATTAAACCTCAGGGAGTAACCGAAGACCAAATCAAACTTCGTGCTTTTCTTTTCTCATTAGCTGACTCTGCTAGAAAGTGGCTATTTTATTAACCTCCGAGATCTGTCAACATATGGTCTGACAAGTCTCGTTTGTTTCTTGACAGATTCTTCCCTGTAGCTCGAGCAGCTGAACTAAGGAGAGACATTGAGGGAATCCGTCAGAAAGAGACTGAATCACTCTACGATTATTGGGAGCGATAGAAAAAGTTGTGTGCAAGTTGCCCATAACATAGACTGACTGAACAATCAGTCTTATAGTATTTCTATGAGGGATTACTCCCAATGGAAATGAAAATGATAGATGCTGCAAGTGGAGGGGCACTCGTTAATATGACACCTCAAGGAGCGAGAGAGTTGATTTCAACTATGGTTGCTAACTCTCAACAATTCTGACCGGCCACAAAACTTACGATATGGGTTCATAGGTTAAGTTCTTTATCCTTAGAAGATAAAATTGATAAGCTAACTAATGTTGTTCAAAATTTTCTTATAGATAAAACGGGCTCAGCACGGTTGTTCAGAATTTGCGCTAAGCCAGACCATCCGATGGACTCATGTCCGATTTTACATGAGGATTTGACAGAACAGGCAAACGTCATCGGGAACTTTCTAGGACCGCCCTAAAAGCGATATGACCCTTACCCAAACTTGTATAATGTGGGGTGGAAAGATCACCTGAATCTAAGTTATGGGTCGAATCCTCGGTTCAATCAACCTACCAACAAAGGCTGCCTCAGAATCAACAATTACACCCCAAAGTCATCTTTGGAAGCCATAGTGGAAAGGCTAGTCAATAGTATTGAGAAGTTTCAGTTAAAAACTGAAATGCATTTTCAGGAGTTAGATAAGAAAGTGAGCAAGTTTGCGCTTACAGTTAGCCGTTTGGAGTCCCAAGGTAAGCTATCATCCCAAACTGAGCCTAATCCTCGATACAATGTAAGTGCTATGAAGTTGAGGAGTGAAAAGGTTTTGGAACCTGTACCTAGCACGAGTCTTTCCCACGAAGCTAGTCAAGATAAGAAGATACTTGACACAGAGGCTCCAGTAGAGTTAGCACCACAAAAATCATTTGCAGTATCATCTCCGTTTCTTAGAAAACTTGTCCAATGCAATAAGGAGTGAGAAGAGAAGGAGATCCTCAACAACTTTTGAAAGGTAGAAATCAACATACCTTTTCTCGATGCGATTAGGCAAATTCCACAATATGCAAAATTCTTAAAAGAATTATGCATGAGTAAGAGAAAGCTCCTGGGCAATGAAAAGGTAATTGTCGGAGAAAATGTCTCCGCCGTTCTACAAAGGAAAATACCATCAAAATGTAAGGACCAATGTATGTTTTCCATATCTTACAAAATAGGTAGTGTCGGTATTAAAAATGCCATGTGTGACTTAGGCGCATCAATTAATGTTATGCCTTTGTCAATTTATAAACTACTTAATGCAGGTCCAAATGAAATAGGTGTAATTATTCAGCTTGTAGATAGATCTGTAGTGCATCCGGAAGGAGTGCTGGAGGACGTTCTTGTTAAGGTAAATGAACTGATATTTCCTGCAAACTTCTACATCATCAACATGGAGGATGACAACTCGGCCAATTCGTCTGAGATACTTCTTAGAAGACCATTCTTGAGTACCGCGTCAACGAAAATTGATGTTTGGATTGGAACACTCACTATGGAATTTGACGAAGAAATGGTTTAAGTTTAATGTTTATGCGGATATGGGACATCTCAATCATAAGTTACAAATCATGCCTTGCAGGAATGTAGATCTCGATGTTAAGCAAGAGGAATTATCGATGATCAAAAAATCAATACGTGAAGCTGTCATGAAAGCCTCGAAATTAGAGCTGAAACCATTTTTAGAATGTACAAGAATTCTGACAGAGAAAAATGCAAAATTGAACAGAGAAGCTCTAAGACACCTCAATCCACTAATGATAGAGGAAACTGGGAAGGGCTTCAAGGATAATGGGCAAAGGTCAAAACTTTTCTGCAAGAACATCCAAGTGCACAAGATGGATTAAAAATAAAATGAATAATATCCAGATTATTATTTAAATTAGGTTAATGTGCTATTTTCAGGTACATAATGGAGGTTGTCAATTTTCCCAAAATCAGATACTGATGGTGGCGTGGGCATGCCGTGCTAAATGCTGATAATTATTTCCCAACGCTGACAACATTGTTAGAAACACATGGGGAGTATTTTTAACTTTTCTCTTTGCTTGTTGTTTGAGTTACTGAACTTTATTGCATATAACATATACGTGAGGACAAGCATAAAGTAAGTAGGGGGGATTGAAAATTGTAAGTATATATGCATAAATTTGGCTGCATGTCTCTCTTTTGCATATGTTCAATCTTATGCTAGAATTATTCGATAGTTTATTCCGACATTAAGCCTCTAATCTCTTTACTTAGTCAATTTGGACAATTAGGCAAATTTTGAATTAAAGTGTTCAAAGCATCTATATTAGTCGACATTTGTGTTTTAAGGTTGATATATCTAACTAGATTTTTCATATAAATTGATTGTTTGAAAAAATGTTTGCTTGTACATAAATAATTTGCTTGTACATGAATAAATAAATAAAGGCTCAAGTTCTGAGTGAAAGTTTTGAAAACGTGACCAAATTGAGTAACCGAGATAGGGTGCTTGGGTTGTCATTTTATCTCGCGTAAAAAGGTTCGAGTGACAAGTTGATAACTTGCAAACATTCTGCTAACCAAAGCCTTCAAAAAAAAAAAAAAACACAGACTGTTTGAACTGAGTAACCTGGATAGGGTGCTTGGGTTATCATCCTAGTTTGTGTAAAAAGGTTTGACCATGTCTAAAAAAATAATAATTAATAATGCCTTGCAAATTTTGGATTCAAACTCAATTTAGTGAAATTATTAGTTCACATATTTCAATTTTATGACACGTGTTGATTAAACTATATATTTTGAGCATTTGTTTTTTTTTCCTATGTTGTTTGCGTTGATTATGGATGTAGAAAAGAGGCTCGATTTGCAATAAATTGTAGAATAATTTCTAGTGTTTGAAGGAGCAATATGCTTGAGGGCAAGCATGAGCTAAGTAGGAGGGATTTGATAGCATATTAATTTGCATGTTATTTTGTGTTTAATTCGATTTATTTCTGAATTGATCCCTGCTAAATTAGTTCTTTTATGTTTTAATCTTGCCAGGGATGCAAAGAGACAAAAACGAGCAGAAAATGACCAAATTGAAACACAACCAATAAAATGATGCCGAATCAAAAATGTGGAGAAAAGCCAATGACTCATCAGAATTTTTGACTTTGTAAAAGCCAAAAATAGAAAAAATCTTATTTTATTTTTATTTATTTTATTTTATTTTGATTTTATGTTAAATTAGTTAAGGCCAAAAATAGCAAATTCTATGTATATAAATAGGGCCATAATGTCTTTTGGAAAGGGATCATTTAATTCTACATTCTTACTTCAATTTGGAATTGAATTATTCTCTTTTGTCTTTCAAATTGGTGTGAGCATACTGCTACTTTCATTTGCATTTTTCTTGCTTTTACAAAATTGGACTAATTTCTTTCCAAGTCCTTTCTATTCCTTTCTTCACCATAATCATCAAACCACTTTCCAAATTTTACAAAGCATGAATAATTTCATGCTTCACTAAATTTCATCTTAGCCTTAGGCCGGTGTTCTTTTTGGCAGGGAATCGTGAGATACGAATTCATGCTAAAAATCCTTCCAATCGATATTCATTTTTTTCTTAAGTATCGGGATAGACCAATCATTCCTTAAGGTTAAAATCGATTTAAAGTCAAAGTGCTCGTTGGGTTGGAGTCGTGTTTGCTGACAGCTGGAAAAACGAGTCGGTCGTGCTGTATTCGGATCTTCGATAACAAATCAAGGAAGAAGTGATCGGGTTTAAACGACCCACACGGTTAAGGCTGTTAATTTAAGTTGGGTTCTTCAGAACACAAGGCTGCCAGAATCTTGAATCGGGAACTCGTGTATCTTGGTTAGATAATCGGTAAGGGTTGGTTTGCAGGTCGTACCGGGACCAACTACGAGAGGAAGAATTGGTGGTTAGGACGTTCTTAACTGCTATAACCAACTTATCATTGGAGGAGAAGATTTATTTGCGAGGATCGATTTTTAATACAGAATTTACCGAGTCTAAGGCTAAGGCTTATTATTTCTGTTTGCAAAATTCTGAATTTATTTCCCGAACTAAATTTATCTCTAATATTATTTAATTGTTTATTTACGCTGATAGATTATTTACTTTTTAAACATTCTCGAAACCCTCTGATTACTTATTTATTTTTGTTGCAGGTACGTTCAGAGTTGTGGGCACGACTCTTGCCACGACCTTTGACACAACGAACATTCTGTTCATAAGTAAACACGGAAGTTGATTACAACATCCAATCCCTGTGGACTCGACCCTACTACCACTCTTTACTACAATTTAGAGTTTGTTTTGTAGGAATTATTTTTGGTGGTTTCGACGCCCATCAATTGTTCATTGAGATGACAGATTAAGTAGGCTCCATGCATACAGACACGTACCCTCCTCTAGGTTGAACACGTGTTACACATTTTCATGCATGTATAACAATGCAGGGGAGTAAGCTCAGCAAGCGAGCTATGAGCTCAGCCTGCCATCCCATCATATGAGCTCGGTCTATGACCTCGTGGGTTTGGGTTGATGCTGGCCCAATCCCAAATGGATTTTAGACCGACGGTGGTAGTTATCCTAACAAAGCTCAAACAAAAATAAACATAAACTATAAGTATACCCTACCTAATAATTGGAGATCCCCAAAAATTAGGTTTAAATGAAAAAAAATAAATAAATGATGGAGTGGTTTGGTTGCATGCACATATAAATAATATATATGAAAATCTCTCCATATGATGTGGTTTATGGATCTTATAACAATAATAGAGGTTGGGTATACTTATACTCTTAATGGGGTCTATAGCTCGTTTGAGTTAGATGTAGAGTTATAAGAGCATCCTTGATAGTCTCACCTATATGAGTGTAAAAGTGAGGCTGCTTCTTATGAGAATTAGAGTTTATCCCCTAGAATGTTCATGATAACTGAAAGAACTCACATGACCATAACGTGTTGGCTTATCAAGATCATTGCAAGACTTAGTTCATTGTTGGCTTTAGAGTAGAGATTGTGGAGCAAGTGTTTGGCTCAAGCCATTAGCACCTACATTACACATAATTTTTTATCTTGAAAAATTCGTACTTTAAAATAAGTGGGAGATTCTTAGTGTAGTTTAATAAAAGAAGCAAAGTCCACATTTTTTGATAACTTATAATAGTTGTTTAATTCAATTTATAGTTCTAAGTTTTATGAGGTTTCATTTTTTTGGTATAATCAATGTATCCTTTATGTCCATTTTTTGTTGTACAGTGACTAAGTCTTTTGAGATTCGTGGTTATCCTTATCTATAATATCGTCTTTAAAGTTTCTTTTAAAAGATTTTTCTAGATTTTTCAAACAAGCTAATTAATTGGGTGAAGAAACTTTCATTATAATGGATATTTTTTATCTTTTAACTTGTTCAAATTAACAAGTTGTACAATGGGTGATTGATTTGTTGTATCTTAGGGGATGACAAGCAATAAAACTTCTTTACATTATCACCTAGAAGACACATTGTTTCAAAAGAACGTTCTAGTTTGTACCTCAATTTTCGTCACGCTATTGTATTTATTAGAGTTGTGATAATTCGATACCAATAAATTCATCATTCTTCTGTTGGAAAGAATTATAATGCAACATGACTAAGGGCTTGTTCGAGAATGCTTTTAGAAGTCTAAAAGCACTTTTTAACCGCTGAAGCAATCCCAAGCAGATTGCTTTTTCAACTAAAAGCAGTTTTAAGAAGTGCTTATTGACCCAAACGGAGAAGCTGGTATCAAGTGTAGTGGTTGTTGGCTTTGGCTATTTGGGGGTGAAAAAAATACAATTTTACCTTTGTTACTTTACTCTTATTTTCTAAGTAGAAAATGAAGTAATGCAAGCCTTTACTCAAGCATAGCTTTGGGGTTTATTTAAAAAATATCAATTGTTGTTAAGCCATTTTTCAAACCTCTGTTTCAATAAAAAATTGTAGAGCAAGTTGTTGAAGGTATGTCCAGTTCCTTAATGAATTATTTCTTGTTTCTTTTTTATATTTAATCATATTAATAAAGTAAGTTATAATTTGTCATCTACTTTTTTTTCAAATATGCACATGGTAGGCTCCGTTTGTTTCACTGAAAATGGCTTTTAGAAAATGATTTCTGGAAAATGACTTACTTTTCTAGAAAAGCTAATATTTTCTAGTGTTTGAATGAATTTGTGTAAAATATTTTCTATTTTTTGGCAGATTTCTTGAAAATATTTTTAGTGTTTGAACGACATACATTTGAGATTTATGGTAAGCAGTTAATTGATTACAAAGTGATGTTAAGGTGAAATTATAGTAAATAATAAATCTTCATGATGTTAAGGATTAAATTGTAAACTTTGTGAAATTTATAATTGAAACAAGAGAAGTGATATGCATGAAATTTTATTATGTGAAATAAGATATTATAATGAATTATTTGATTAAAGTGCTTATATGGTGAAAATAAATTACATGACAATAAGGACTAAAATGAAAATTTTACAAAAGTTTAAGTGTGAAACAATTTAATATGTGAATAAGGAAATTGTGATAAAAGTTTAATGAATGTGTTATGAGATGATAATGTATGCATAAAGTATTGTAAAAGTGAAATTGTGGAAAAATATAGAATTTTTATGATGACAATGACTAAATTGTTAAACTTGAGAAAATATGTGGATGAAATAATAGAAGTGAAATACATAGAAATTTAATATTTGAAATAAGTTATTGAGATAAAATATGTGATTAAAGTGTAACAAGAAATAAAAATTAATTTAATATGATTAATTAGTGAATATTGAAGTTTTATGACAAAAACGGATTAAATTGAAAAATTATTAAAGTTTATAAGAAAATATTTGATAAGTGAAGAATGTAGCAGAGAATGTAACATCCCGGTGTTTTGACCGATGTTCGTGTCGGGTATGGAGGTGTTATAATGAACAAAGCCTTATTAGTTTGAAAAATATTTAGTAAGACATTTTACGGGAATAAATGGGTAATTTTACGTTGACTGGAAAACTTTTTACGTTGACCATCCCATTTTGCTTCAAACAAAATTAGAAAAAGCTGAAAATATTTTCGGTAAAAACTTTTACATTCAAACGGAGTGTTATTCTTATAGTATTGCTGTAGGTTTTAGTGTCTTTTGCTTTTAAAGAAGTGTGCTTGCTTTCTTTTATTTAATACTGATAAATTATGTAATGTTAGCTGAAAAAATATATAAATAAAAAAGAAGAAATTCTACAGTGAGCTCCAATAGCACACCAAAATTTCCAAGATTTACCAATTAGATATTTTGGTGTGAGCTTGAAAATTTTGTTAAATCTTAGAAATTTTGGTTTGAGCTTGGAGCTCACCATAGAATTTCTCATTAGTAGGATGAGATTTTTTTTTTTTTTTTGTTAGAAAAGGGTAAGTCATTTAGAATTATTATTTTTATTTAATTTTAATTTTTTATAGTTTTGAATCATAGATAAGAAAAAAAACTAAAATTGTATGCATAATACTGTGGATTTGACGTGGGCTACATATATTTTTTAATGCATTTTTTTATTTTTTATTTTTTATGTTATTTGGTTTTGTGATATTGGTGGGTTATTATTTTTGGGCTTTGATGGGTTTATAAATTGGATTTTGAAAGCATGATTTGGTAGTGTTAACGCACAAATTGAGATGATATTAAAGTGTTAATGCACAATCTGAGTTTAATTAAATATTTCTTTCATGTGTTAAATGTTGTATGCTATTAAAGTATTTAAACGAAAGTGTTACATATGATAGATGAAAAGTGTTATGCATTTTGAAACAAGTGAAATTTCCAAAGGAGAAAAGTCAAAAGTAATATGGGATAGGAGGTTGACAATAATATTTTGTGATCTTTGTATTAAAGAGATTAGTAATGGCAATAGACTTGATACTTATTTCAAAAGAGAAGGATGGCTAAAAATAGCTGCTAAATGTGAGAATGAAACGGGCAAGGCAAGGCTTACACACAAAAACATTTAAAAAATAGGTGAGACTTATTGAAAAAAGAATTGAAGGCATGGAAGAACTTTAAAGGGAAAGATACTGGTTTAGAGTAGAATCATGTAAAAGGAATAGTTGATGTCTTGGAAGATTGGTGGGAGAGTAGGCTAAAGGAGCTTTTTTTTTTTTATCATTTTTTTTTGCTTATTTATAAGGTTCTTAATTTTGACTTAACGATTATTTTATATGAAAGTTGTGCTCAAAGCTCAAGAATTTAGAGTTGCAGACATTGATCCAGAATTAGAAGGAAAGTTGGATCAAATGTTCATGTGAATAGTTGCAACCAGTGACAAAGCATGGGCAATGAGACACGTAACGAAAATGAAGGAAATCCAATGGATGATGTTCATATGTCAACTCCAGTAGGACTTGACATAGATGGCGACACCCAAACTCTTGATAGGCCACTTGAGCCTCAACAACATGTTAAAGAGCTACATCAAAAAAGAAAATTCATCGAGGCAAGATCTTCTCGTGTTAAGACTAGTAAAAAAAAATCCTTCAAGGCAGGAGCTGCAAAGTTATCTAGCCAAATTGATAAACTATGCAATGTTATTGACAGCACGGGTCAAGCTACATCTAGTTTAACTCTTGCTATGGATCCATATGGCATTTCAAAAACTATCAAAGTGCTTGATAGGTTGTTAGAGGAAGTTCAAAAAGCTAGTCCATGTAATTTTTCTCACTGAATTTATTACTCAACAAGGATAAACGAATTGTGTTTCTATCCATATCTACTAAGATTAGAGTTTAGTAACTTAAAACAGAATTCTAAATTTGCTAGTCTTCTTGGGCCATAAGATTTGCACTATTTAATTTGTCTATGTTTCTTTTATATTTAATTGGTATGTTTAGATATTAGTTTGCATTGGACACTTTAAGTGCCACCTATGTTTGATGATGTTTGACAATGGTTGTATGTTTGCTTACTTTGTTCACTTTTGTTCGACAATGGTTCATGTTTATTATTTCTCTCTTTTTTAAATGTTGCGACCATGGTGAATGTATTTTACCAAGGAATGAGTATGAATAGTAGTGACAACAATTCCAATGGTGATAGAAGTGATGATGAAAGGAGAGAGATTTTACAACATGTGAAAAGTTTTAATAGGTTATTCATTGTTGCAACATATGTTGTTCAATTATATTATGAAAAATATTTATTGAAACAACCATGCATGAATTCAAAGCAATCAATTGATGCATGGGTTCGAGAGGTCCTTAATGGTCATGAATCTCGCTGCGTGATTTGTAACGACCCGATAGTCGGGGTATCGGAAAGTGTATTTTCGGGTCTCCATTTTCGAAAAACAAATTCATAAATATTTATTAAAAATATTTATGATGATTAGTAGTGTAGTTAATTAGGTTTTGGTTAGGTGAATTTGTTTAAATTAAGGTTAATTAGGTATAAGGATTAAATTGAATAAAGTGTGAAAGCTTAATAATAAAATAGAGAAAAGTAAAGGGACTAATTAAGCAAATAAACCATAAAATTTACAATTGTATGATAATAGTAAATTACATGTGTAACAATATTATACATATACTTGTAATAATTATATATACTTACTTATCATTTAAGAATATTATATTATATTATATTATATTATATTATATTATATTATATTATAATTAAAGTATAAAATAAATAAATAAGTAATTAAACCAAATTATGACAAATGTATGATAATGGTGAAATACATGTGTAAAAATAATAATCATATGTGTAATAATACATGTATTTCTTATTGTATAAGTAAAATATATGTATTATATTATAATATAATAAAAAGAAAAAAAAACATAAAAGACAAAAGAAAAAGAAAGAACAAAATTGGGGAACGAAACAGGGGAAAGAAAGAAGAAAAAGAAAGGAGAAAATTTAGGGTTTTAAGGTTCAAACTCAAAGTGCTAACGTTGTGCCAGAGACCTCAGCTAAGAAAGGAAAAGACAATATTAACGAGGAGTAGCTCGAGAATTACGGTTTGTATTTTTATAATCCGAATTTAGAAATTTTTATTTGTTGTATTTAAAAGTAATGTGTATGGTAAGTAATTAAGGTGAGTGTTGTTTATTATTATCTTGATATTAAATTGAGATTATATGAATTTGTGATTGATGAAATTATTGATTGGTATTAAAATGTGAATTTTGTGATAATGGAATACTGAATATTGGTTGTGTTTGAAAAGTGGATCGGAAACCCTATTAACTGTATCGGGCTGAGTCGAATATAGTTGGCATGCCATAGGATTGGAAGAGTTCAAGAATACTTCAATCACAAGTTGATGAGATACTGGGTGTCAAATTTCGATGAGGTACTGGGAACCAACTTACTTCGGCATGGCCGATGAGACATTGGGTGAAAACTTATTACTTCGAATTATCCGATGAGGAACTGGGTGCCATTGTAACACCTCAAACCTGGCCTAGACGTTATGGCTGAATCTGGCGATGTCACATGGAATGGAATTTGAAAATCGAGTTCATCAAGTTAAAGCTGTCTCCGTTTATTAGCTTTTATTTATCTCTCGTCAATTTCAAAACTTTTTTCCTCGCTAATTTGATTCGTTTAAAAAAAATATCTCGTAGAGGAAGCTTTTAAACAGTGATATTTGAAGAAAACCGTTCGCAGTTAGGAAAAACGTTGATTTTAATTAAACCGAGTTTTCTTTGGAGTTCAAAATCTCATTAAAACAATTAAAAATCCAGAATAAATGCAAACTGACCAAAAGTCCCAAAAGTCCAATTTACATAAAAAATAACCCAGAAAATAAATACCATATCTAAAATTAAAGAAGTTCATTAATCATGTGGTCACCGTCGAGTCTTCCGCCGCACCAATCCGTCTAAGTCAGGGGATTACCTTTACAGTTAAGACAGAAGGGGTGAGTTTATGTAAACTCAGTGTGTAATCCCCATAGAAAACATACATACAGTCAATCACAACAAACAGTCAAATGCGGTCTGGGCCTAAGCCCATTACAGTTCTAGTAGTAGTTTGGGCCTTAGCCCGATTCGCCCGATATTCATGATCGATTATGCACTAGGGCCTTAGCCCATTACAATGATCGATCATGCATACAAGAACTGCATGAATGAGTCCTACCCACTAGCCTCTACACACTATCTCCATCCATCCCTACTGTAACACCCCCTACCCGTATCCGTTGCCGGAATAAAGTACAAGGCAACACCGAGGAGTACGAAACACTTACAGACAATTTAAACCATTTATCGCTCAAATACCAAAATTGATTATAAATGTTTCTTTAACGGACCCTCGAAGTCCAAATCATGCATTAGGATCAAGTTGGGACTAAATCAGAATCGTATGAAATTTTTTGCAAAATCCCAAAATTTAATTCATTTACAAGGGTCCCACGCCCGTGTGACTAGGGACACTCCCATGTGGCATGGCCTTGTGGCTCACATGGCCGTGTCTCTGAGGCGTGTAACTCTCTGACTTGCATCTATGAAGGACTCGGGTCACACGGCCTTAGTACACACCCATGTTGCTAGGCCGTATGGTAAAGTTAATTTTCACAAATAAGGCTATTTTCCAAACCATATTTCTCACTCATTTGATCCTTATTCTTCACCCACATTTAATACATACAAAAAACCAATTTAAGATATTCAACCGAGCCTTATACTTAATACCATTTGTTAGTCGCACACTTCATATAATTAACAAGAAATGTATATGGGCTCAATTCTCATTAAATTTCTCTTGTACTTATACTTTTTCACATTATGTATTCATATAACATATAACATACAACAATCATACCTCTGTATTTCATGTACATTTTTATAACAATTTGTCTTGGTTTCAAACAACTTCATATTGGAGTTTTACTTATCAAATCATTTGAAACATCATCTTTACACATATAGTGCACTTGAGGTGCACAATTCTATAATAATGAATGAACACATTTATCAAACATATGCCATGTTTTTATATATATATATCATAGTCTCATATTTCCATGTATCAATTACCATCATTTCCTCGTATTTCGACAAATACGTGTAACAATTCATAAACATGCAATTCACTAACTCTTCCTGCCAATCACAATTTAAATTGACAAATCACTTATTGAGCCCAATTTCAATGTTCACTAAAATCTATCATATAAATCTGGATGTACGTATCCACCAATAAATTCCATGTACAGGTGTCATCATCTCATATTTCCACACACATTTACTTTCCATATTATGAACTCAAATAACATATACAAGACATACCAATGTATTTCAAATACATTTTCATAATATTTCATTTAGAATTCAGATCATTTCATATTAGAACTCTTCTAATTAACTCATTTGGAATACCAATTCATACAGATAATACACTCAAGGGTGTATAAATATATAATCAAAAATGAACTCATTCGTCAACCAAGTTCTATGTTCATGTCTCATCAACTGGTATTTCCTTATATCACATAATGTATACCATGATTGATGAGCTCATCAACACCATGATTTCCATTCCCTTATTATTTTTCCATATTTATCCCGTTGAATTTCTCGAAATTTCAATGGATTTTCAAGGGTACACTTTAGTGTATAAATTCGGGTCCGTCAATTCATATTCATGTGCGCACATTTCCATTTCAGAGAGCACACTCCCGCGAACCTCATCCTTACAGTGAGATTACCAGTCCAGGCTAAATCCCCTGTAATATAAACTCATAGAGTATTTTCGGGATTACCAATCTAGACTAAATCCCCTGCAACGACAAATACTCTAATGAGCTTGGATCTGAATTACCAGTCCAGGCTAAATTTAGACCCTAATTCGGATTACCCATTCGGGCTAAGTCCATTTTCCACATATTCTTCGGGAGGGCTATATCAGTATAGGATCACCCGTCCGGGCTAGATCCTTTTTACCGTCAATTCCTTTTCAGAGATCAATAGAATTTTCCTTTCATTCAACCAGTATTTATTTTCCATTTTCATCAAGAATATCAATACTTCATCAATTATCATACAATAAAAATCCAAATCATATTCACATCAATAAAAATATATTTTAAGCATTTAAGAATATAATTCAAGTTACACGAACTTACAATTCGATTTTTATACCATAATGATAATCTTAGTTTCATAATAAATATTTGAAATAAAACATTATATCATTTCTAATTCAATGTTTATCTATTATAATCGGGCATGTAATCAATTTATACATAATTCATTCATATATTTTCCTCCTCCTCTTCGCCATTCCACATCCTTAGAATAAATAACACATTTGTAAGTAACATTATCTATAATTTTTCACTATTTTTTTATACGAATATTCAAGCTGTTCATCTGTGTCATAATCACTAAATTATTTTTCTCTTGAGCTAGAAAACTCCAAAATAAGATCCACTAATTTTCCATGAAACTAGACTCACATATATTCTTATCATAAAATTTTCAGAATTTTTGGTTTAGTCAATAAGTACAGTTTATTCTTTAAAGTCACATCTATTCCGCTGTCTGACAGTTCCGACCCCTCTTCACTAAAAATTAATTATCTCATCGTATAGAATTTGGATAATTTTATTGTTTGTTTCTTTCGAAAATAGACCCATTAAGTATTTTAAGCATATAAATTATAACCCATAATTATTTTCCTCCAATTTTTTATGATTTTCCAAATTCAGAATAGGGGAACCCAAAATCATTCTGACTTTGTCTCACAAAACCTATTATATCTCATGATTTACAATTCCATTGCTTACAGCGTTTCTTCTATAATTTAATTCCATATTTTATTCATCCTCTAATTCGATTTCTAAAATTTTTGGTGATTTTTCAAAGTTAGACTACTGCTGCTGTCCAAAACTATTTTAGTGCAAAGTGTTGATTTCCATTTTGCCCCAAATTTTACAGCTCATACAATTCAGTCATTATCCAATTAACCCCTCAATTGGGATAATTTTTATCAATTAATACCTTATTCTATTATTTTAAACTACTTCCTAACCCTTGAAAATCATAACTTTAGCATTGAACCTTAATTCCAAAATCTTTTACAATTAGGTCCTAAAACCAATTTCCATCGATTTTACTTGATAAAATCATCATATATCAAAATTAAAACTTAAATTCTATATTTATTTATCATATTATTCCATCACTCATCCATAGAAACTTTAAAAATTAGTCATAGAATCAAAAACTAATGACATAGTAAGTTGGACCCAATTATAAAAGTCCAAAAACATAGAAATTTCAAGGAGAAAGAAAGAATTAAACTTACATGAAGCTAGAGTATGAAAACCAGCTTGAACGCTCTTCCATGGCTGTTTTTAAACTGATGAAAATGAAGATAATTCTAGATATTCCAATTTGGTCCCATTTTTATTTAGCTAATATTGGCAATTTTCCAATTTTGCTCTTATTTCACCAATTTCCTGATTTTTCTCAGCTACTGCAGCCCAAAATATCTCCTTTGAGCTTATTTTCACTTTAGGTCCTTCCTCATTTGACAATTAAGCTATTAATCCTTCTAACAACTTTTACACCTTTTTCAATTTAGTCCTTTTTATTTAATTAACCACCCAAACGTCAAAATTTTCTAACGAAATTTTAATACTACCTTATTGACATTCCGTAAATATTCATAAAAATATTTATGACTCGGTTTATAACACTGAGATCTCGATACCTCTTTTTCTCAATTTTTTGACCAAATAAATCTTTATAAAATACAATTTACTATTTCAAAAATATTTTAAAAGCTACATTTGACTCGTAAATATTAAATAATATAATCTACGAGTTCATTTGTCAGATTTGGTGGTCTCGAACCACTATTTCCAACATCGTTGAAATTTGGGGCTATTACAACTACACTCTATGTGGGGTTTAAAAACTCCCACCCATCCTACACTCCAAGTAGTACCGAATACGGCACATGATCAGTAGATTTGCAGCTAAGCTGCCAAATATTAGGCTTAAGAGCCTTTCAGTACACGTCCACCATATATCGTCATCTCAACCCAATGCAGTGCAAACATACAATAAATGACATGCTATTACATGATTAACAGTTACACATACAGTTCAATATACATGCATATTAGCATCATGCTCAGTACATACATCATGCATTCAATTTATGCATACAGGGGTCCAAGTAGTGCTTACCGACCCCACAGTAGGTTCACAGTCGACTTGGGCAACCCGTGCAACCTTAAGAAACTTTTCTGTTAAATGGGCCCACACGCCCATGTGGCCTGCCCATGTGGACCCACACGCCCGTGAAGCCTACACGGCCTGGTCTAAAATTCCACACGCCCATGTAGACTACCCATGTGGGCCCACACGGCCCAAATCAGTCTAGCCCATATGTCGCACACGGCCTACCTGGCCATCACACGGTCGGCCGTGTCTTCTGCGTACGGCTTGGCCTCATCGATCACACGCCTGTGTTATAGCACACGGCCTACCACACGAGTAACCACACGCCCGTGTGGCATCGATAGTGGGGTTTTTGGCTTTCACCGAAATCTCATTTTCTGCATTTTTGGGTACACACCTGGTATCAATTGATGCTATAATAATCCCCGAGCACTCCAGAACCTATAATTGATTAATTTCACTTAATTTATCACTTAATCGGTCGAACTAAAACTGAATCCGAACGAGAAATGCATCCCTTAAGTGATGAAAAGCTTACCCCAGCACCTCGAAACAGTTGATGATGAGACTCTTAATCCACACGAGATGCTGCTGCCAAACGTCAAAAAGCCCCGAATTAAAGTTGGAAAAATAATAAGTTAAAGAGAGTAAAAACTCTACTTACCAGAACGTGTGACGAAAATTGACCAATCAAAACGAATGTGTAGTCGCCAACAAAAAGAGACGAAAACAGAAAGAAAAATTCGGGTTTGACAACAGAAAAACGAAAGGAGAATAAGAAAGGGAGAAGAGATGGCGTCGAAAGGTGGGGAGTTTTGGGAAAACCAAAATTTTGCAAAAAGGAAACGATAATGCTCAAAAAATTTGATAACCCCAAAATCCACTCCCTTAAATTCTCTCTACCAAACTCCCACTACTTAGATTTTCAATACAACTTAAACTCTCCAACCGACGAGCAAATAAAATATATTTGTCCTTACGCTTACGCAAGGATTCAAACTCCTGACCCTCTACCAACCAACACTCCCCTTAACCACCAGACCAGCAGGCCCATTCTGGTAAGTACTTACAAACTTTTAATTAAAAGCCCACTAGCTAGAAATAGGGATTTAGTCAGAAAAATACTAGAATTTTCCAAAGTCAGTGCTTGAACTTAGGACCTCTTACAAACACCCAGAACACTTAACCACTAAAGCAGATACACAGTTGTGTCACATTTTCTCAATAAAAAAATAAGAATTTTGGGGCGTTACAACCATACTGGTGTGTTTTGGTTAGATCCGTGTATCCATCCAAGTCCGAGTCTTGTTAATAGGGGTAAATGAATAATAAAGTCTTACAATTGATATTGGAATGAAATGATATAAGAAATGGAAGTGATATAGTGAATTGAAAATAGAATGTGAAATATGTTGACAATGCATGAAATATATGAGTTATATACTTATGAATTGAGTATGGTATGAAATGATGTATTCATGAATTGAGTACTGCATGACTGATACCATTGTACGAATAAATATGGTTGATATGTGAATAATCATTTATATAACAATTGTGTGAATTAGGATATTGTTTAATAAATGAAAAATGATAGTTATGATATGATACTAGACATTAATATGTCCTTATAAATTTAATTGTGCCTATTATTATATTATATGTATTTTTTTAATATTCGGATTATAGAAATACCGCTAAGTTTTTACTCAGCGTACGGTTTGTTTTCCATGCGCAGATTAGGTGTAGTGATTTTGAAGAGTTGTAATCGAGGTTGTGAGCATTCATCTCATCACATCTCCAAGTGCCAAGAAGGTATGTTTCAATATTTTAAATAGAATGGCATGTACTTAGGAAGATCAAGTATGTTCCAAGTAGTAGGGACTAAAATATAAATTATAAAAATTTATTATTATTTTTTTAATGTTCAAATATATTAGTGATTAGCCAAAATCACTTTGGCACCAAATGTAATATTCCTATATCAGGTTTCTTGGGTCGAACCAGGTATAGGGGTGTTACATGGTTAATTTTAGAATGTCCATAACAGTATTTAAAAGCTTGTTGAAGTTTTAAAAACATGACATGATTTGTAAAGTTCAAGAAATATTTCTTCTCATGAAATGTTAGGTATCTTTTTGCATATGTTTGGTGTTGGTGCAAAAGTTTTTGAATCTCGAGAGAGATTTCAAAGATCTGGATCAACTATAAGTCAATACTTCACAATTGTTGATGTAAGGCCCAAATTTTTGCCCCCAGGCCCAGCATTGTTAACCAGAACCAGAAAAAAGACAAAATAACAAAGTCCAAAATTTAAAAACCAATCCATTAATACTAATCCTAGAACCCAAATATTAACCCAACACATTGCAGGCCCAAACGGCTCAAACTCTTCAGCAAGTAGACAAACCCTAGAGGCTACTAAGGTATCTTCGCGCCTCCAGCAGCCAAGACAACCTCCCCAAGCTACACGTCTCCAGCAGCTATGCATAGTGCGCCTCCACGTCGCTTATACCTGCAAAACAGAGCAACAGAAATGGAGCCAGCATAGCAAAAAAAGCGGGTTGTATTTTGTTTTTGATTTTAGGCTATAAAAGCCGAATAGAAATAATGTAAAAAGGGGGGCTTTTTTTTTGGATACACAGAAAGGTACGCAGATTATATATTTAATATCAAAAGAAGTCAATACAAAGTCAGATTTAGAAATCAGTAGAGGTTTATTCACTTTTTCTTTTCCTTTTTCCTATTTTTTCTTTTTATTCGAATTTGAATACTTTTGTTTTCTTTTTCTTTTTTTGTTCTATTTTTGAAACTACAATATAAACATATTAAAGTATAAAAAAGTGAGAAGAGTACCTATTTTTGGGTATTCCGGCCACCGTGGCGGGGATATGACGGAGGATCGCCAGACCAGAGGCTGCCCCCAGAGGATTTCTTTCAGAGAGAAAGAATGAAAGAAATTTTTTTTTTTAAATGAAGGAACAAATAGTTTTTTTTTTGTTGAAAACGGTAAAAAGATACCCTGGGTGATACGGCACCATTTTGGTGCAAGGGTTTAACTGCTAAACGACGTCGTTTAGCTTCAAAACGCGCGACCCGACCCGCCTGCAAGGAGGATCCGCGCATTTTATCAAATGGGGCTATTTATATCCCAGATCCCTCTGCTTTGCTAATCTGTTTCAATGCAGCCCATTTGCTATCTTTCATTGTTTTTAAATTCAGCCATAGCAATTTGTTGGGCGTCTCAATTTGGTCCGCATTCAGGCACAGTATTTAGGGCTTGGAATAATTGCGTTTTCAGTCCCTATTAGCTGGCACGCATTGCAATTTCGTCCTTTTTTACTCTTTTATTAATTTTAAAAAATATTATTATTGTGACTATTATTACTATTTCTTTTTTAAACCTTATTATTATTGTATTTACTATTACTACTAGTATTACTTTTATTATTATTATTTGTTTCGTATTTTCATTTTGTTATTATTATTATTATCACTATTTATACTATTCTATTACTTTTTTTACTATATACGTACATACTATTATTATTTCTATTATATTCACTATAATTATATATATTATTTTGCTTACTGTAATTTTTTTTGTATATTATTATATCTATGTTTTATTATCAATATACCTTTTTTTTACTACTACTATTTTTATTAGTACTATTATTCTAATATTATTACTGTTTTTTATTAATATTTTTTATTTTTACTTATTGTTGTTATTATTCTATTATTCTATTTATTATTTTAATATTATATTTACCTTTTTTACTATATTCATTAGTTCCATTAGTAGTATTATAATTATTACTATTTGTTTTATTTGTCACATATTATTTTTGCTATTATAACATTATTGTTTATTTTCGTTTCCCCCTTTTGTATTTACTATTATTATCCCTTATTATTATCGTGTTTACATTTCAACATTTTTATTTTTGTTTTTTTTTCCAAAATTCATAAAAAGGGTTTCACAAAGGTAATATTGCGTGTTTGGAAGTTCGAGAGATTGTGCCCAATCGTGCTGGGCTTCGATTTTTCGTTCGTCTAGATCATTAAATATCCTTTAAAGATTTTGATCGTATTTTTAAAAATAAGGCCATGTTTCGTGTTTGGAAGCTCGAGAGATCGTGCCCAATCGTGCTGGGTTTCAATTTTCTATTCGTCCAAATGACCAAATATCCTTCAGAGATTTTGACCAGGTTTTCTTAAATAAAGGCAATATTTCATGTTCGGAAATTCAAGGAATCGTGCCCAATCGTGCTGGGTTTTGGTTTTTAGTTTGGCCAAATAGTGAAATACCTTTTTAAAATTGCAATGCATGAATTTTGGAAATCATGAAATGATCTTGGTATCGAGGGTTGGAGACATCGTGTCCTATCGTGCTGGATATGATATTTCATCTTTTCGGAACAAGAGAATTTTGATATCCAATCCGAATTATCCAAACATCTAAAGGACTCATATTTTAAATTCTCTCCCAAATTTTCGATAGTAGGACATTAATCAATCAATAAGGTACCAATTTTGTGCGTTACGAGGGTACTAATTCTTCCTCGTGCATAACCGACTCCCGGACCCCTTTTTTCAAAATTCGTAGGCCAAATGTTTTATAAGGTGATCCTATCACACTTTAAAAAGATTGGTGGCGACTCCATTTTCTTATTAAAGTCGGCCCGTTTTCCAAACAAAAAAATGGTTTCGACAGCTGATATAGTTTCAAAGTTGACTATTGATATAATTGCACCAAATGATTAAACTTTTAGTACAATACCTGAACAAATACGTAATGATTCAAGATACAGGTTGCATTTTAAGGTAACATATTCAAAGTATCATATTTTATTTTAATATACTTATTATTATTGAATATACGTGTGTACTAAATATGATTATTTATTTAGGATTGCATAGGTGCAATTGATGGTACATATGTTGTGGCGATTCTTCCACCAAATGAACAAATTCCTTACATCAGAAGAAAATGTGTCCCAACTCAAAATATTATGGTTGTATGTGATTTTAATACGTGATTCACATTTGTAGTGGCTAGATGGAAAAGATCAACACATGACACTAGAATATTTCTTGATGTAATTCGAGATCCAAAACTCAAAATCCACACCCACCGAATGGTAAATCATTTCATTCATTCATTTATAAAAAATATAAGTTCTTTAGTTGAATGGTTATCATCTTATGACATGTATAAAAATATTATGTTGATGATTCTGGATATCCCCAACTGAAAAGGTTCCTTAGACCATATAGAGGAGAGTAGTATCGTTTACCTGATTTTCGCAAAGGTAGACTTATATCTAATAAAAAAGAAGTATTCAATCATGCACATTCATTATTAGGTAGTGATTGAGAGAACTTTTGGTGCACTTAAAAAAAATGGACCATGTTAAGGGATATGCCAAGTTATAGTTTTGAAAAACAAAGGTTGATTATTGTTGCTACAATGTGGATAACAATTTTATCCAAAAACATGAAAATTTAGATGAAGTGGGTTTTATGGAATTGAACCTAATGATAGAACATATGAAAACGTTACTGAGCCAGAAGATGTGCATGAAGAAGAAAGTGACGATGACGGTAAATTTGACAACTCATATGGTTTTGAAATGGAAGCTACAAGGGATGTCATTGCTTGTAGTTTAATGAATTCATTTCAACTTGGGTACATTATATTGTATTATATTTGTAATATTAATTATTATTATTATCAAATTAATAGTAATTGTTATTATATTACTAATATCTAATATATGACTTATATATTTAATTTAAATTATTTTACTTAAAGTATTGTTTGTGTAATTGTTATTATATGGATTTGTTACTTTTCAATGTAATGTCCGTTTTAACTTTTAATCTCAATTTTTGACAATAATACTGAACACTTAAAATTAATAAATTATAATTTTTCACCATACTTTTTCATAATATTTTAAAAAAAATTAAAAATCTGGCTTAATTAAAAAATGTGTTTAGAAAAGCTTTAATTCGATGATTAAATTAAAACGTAACCATCATATATATGAAATTCATTTCCATTCCAATCAAATCAATGTCTGATTCTGAGTATCTATTATTGTTCAGATACTTCAGAGAAAGAAACAAGAAAAAAAGAAAAACCAGACAACAACCAAGGAAAGACAGTGATTTGCAATGATCAAAACCATGGTCCATGGAGTTCAAAATTCTGATGCTTTGGTGTCACCTCTGATGATCACATGATGAAATGAATCTGTCACAAATTATGAATTTAATATCTTACGTAATCTTCCCGATGTGTTTACTTATCACCATTTTCCCAATAATATGGTTTTGCAAAATTTGGTTCCATTTAAAAATCATATTAATTGTAATTATAGATTAATCTCATTCACCAACTACAAACTCCATTATTTATATTGAAGCTGGAATTTATTTTTTGCGGTTCAAGCTCTGTTCCTTCAATAATTGAAATGGTTCGGCTTCAATTAATTCATAATCACGTTTGAATTTTTTAAATTAAACTTTACTAACATGTAATCACAAATATTTTAGTTTTCACACACTTTTTTGTGTTTCGGGTAATTATTTTTTAAATTAAATTATATTAATATGTGTGGGGTGTTGTGTCTCACAATATTTATCCGATTTTTTGTAAACTATTAAGAAGACGATCGACGAGCAATCGAAGAAGGCCCAAAACAGACCCGACTCGATGAAACCCCAAGATGAATGTGGCATCGATGTCGTGACGAGGAGAGCATAAACGTCACGACGTTTTCCCAACTTATGTAGTCGCGTTTTGACAGTTCAATAGGATACCTTTTTCCCAGTTACACCCTGATTACTCTAGAAATATTTTAGTTAAAGAGTTTTGGTAACCCTGTTTTAGAGAGTTTATAGAATATCTCTTATATGAGATCTGATGAATAGTTTTTGTGAGAGTTTTGTATTCGAGTTTTGGTTTTGCTTTTTTGGGGTTATTTTCTCCATCTTGTATTCTCATTCGTTTGCTTGTTGAGTGAAAAGCCAAAGCCTCCATTTGTCCGTGATTTTTTATCCTCTCCTGAGGGTTTTTCACGTAAAATTTTTGTGACCAATCTTCTCTACTTTTCTATTTCGTTATTTATACAGGTGGATCTCCAACAATATCTAACCACAAATATTTTAATTTTCAAGAATTTAATATCTTTACTTTTCAAATATAAAAATTTAGATATAGTTATTAATTGTATATTAACAATTTTTAAGAATCCACATCAACATTTTTATCAGAATAAAATATTTACGTTAATTGACATTATAAAAATTGAAATATCAAATTATGTCAAAATTAAAATATAAAAATAAAAATAAAATCTAAAACTATTTTTATATAATTTAAAAAATTAAAACTCAAAATTAACTACTACCTTATCATGTTAAAAGAAGAAAAAGGCAATGAACAGGTGTCATGTTATGCCTTCCATGGTATAGAGTGGTAGGTTAATAGAATAAAAGTTTGGTTCCAAGATAATAGTTTAAGCTAATTTTAAATTCTATGGTCAGTTAAGATAACATTAGCGAATCTATCTTTGACATCTTCTTCTTCTTCTTTGTTTTATTAGTAGAAATATATTCTATCTTTGAGTTGAGTTACTCATTTTAAATAAAAATATTGAATTTATTACATGTATTTGATCTGAATTTTAGGGTTTATGGCCAGCTGTTAATAATTTTGTAAAGAGAGAGGCAGATTCAAAAAGGTTGAACTGGCTGATGATCATCATATGGAGGAAGTTGCTAAGAAGCTGGAGACGTGCATGTGGCATTAATTTTACCAAGCTGTCAATATAGGCTTTCCTATTTTATTTGCTTTTTATATTTACTTTCTAGGCCCTTTTTTATTACATCAAACCATGCTGCATTCCATCTTTTGAATTTTAGCAAACCCCATGAAATTCCTTGCCTGTATTTATATTCTTTGATTTTTATAAGGTTTTTTCCATATTCAGATTCTTTGCTAATTTTCAACTAGACATGGAAGATACTGTAATTATCTAATTTTTATATTCTATAAGTTAATTAAGGGATATATGTTAGTCACGAGTTTTAAAATTATTTTTATATTCAAATTAAATTTACAAGTAAAGGGAGGGTTGTACAGAGAAAACCTAAAAAAAAAAACTCGAAACCTATAGAATAAAACAACGTTTTCCTTCACATGAAAAGAACAACAAATGGGAATAATAAAACATTAGTGAAATAAATGTTTGGGAAAGTAGAATACCTTAAATATAATATGCTAAGATGAGTCAAAATACGAGAATCAATAGATGCAAAAATATATCTAATATATTGTAATTGATCTTCTGCTTTAATATAATCTCTTCTTACTACTGTAATTTTTCAAGAAAACTGGTGCATGAAAACAAATAAAAAAAACCCACCACCATTAATGTATCAACTTTGACAAGAACCCACCATTGATCTTCTTCTTCTTCTTCTTATCATCATCATAACCATTGTTTTCGATTCTCGAAACAAAAGCTACTGATCTGCTTTTAGTGAGTAAATTCTTCCCACTGAACCATAACAAAGAAAACGAAGAGCCCGCACCCCGATCTTTACCAAAACGATAACGATGCATGGGAGATGAAGAAGAAGAATAAAAAGCTGAATCTGAAGCTGAAGAACAGGGAGATGACAAAGAAGAAGAAGATGATGATGGAGAACAATTGGAATCTGCAATTTTAGTAGCAGTACGAATGGTGGAAGTGCAATGAGGTGGTGATGGTAACTTAGAGAGTTTGTCGACTAAACAAAGTGAACAAACCCCCGGAGATTGGCGATGCTTTGGGTGTCTTTTGCAACCTTCATTGGGCTTGGATCGCCCACCCTTTGATGATGATCTTCTTAATAACTTCATTTTTCTTAGGGTCTTCTTGGCAAGGGATGCCTAAACTATGTATTTATGGGACCAAAACTTGGGTTTGGGGGTGGTTTCCTAGAGGTTTCATCATGGGTGAAGGATATTGAGGAGGTTTGACTGTTGTGTGTATATACATATTTTATTATATACGAGTATTTATGTTTTATTTGTGTGTTACTTAAGTGGGTGATGGAAAAAGTTTGATAATGGAATAAATGAACGGCTGTGAATGATAGATAGGTGGAAGGGGTCCACATGATTGTTGAGTCGGTGGTTGAGATGGTTTGTGTATAAACCGGTGGAGTGTGGAATGGAACAAGCTTTCTGTGAGGTCGGCGTAGAAAATCACACAAATTAATAAATAGGGCTCCATCCTCGATAAAGTGAGGGTTCTTTTTTCTTATTTTTTTATGATTAATATTTTAATATTTATATTATGCACATTTGGGTTTTAATAAATTAAAAATGTTTATTATTTGATATAAAATTAAATATTTATTGATAAAAACAATAAAAGAATTGTTGAATCGATTCGAAACTTTACTTATATGATAATAATAATAATAATTATATTTATAAATTGATAAGTTTAATGGTTATGTAAAAGCTTTTATCATAATATATCTATCATATCCTCGTATTACAATAATAAATGTTAAAACATTTGAAATTAAACAATAACACATTTTTTTTGATAAAGTAAAACAAATAAAATATTTTAATTACATAATAATTTTCTGAATAGAGCTATCACTGTTTGAATCATAGGAGAAAGTAAGAGCACCTCTCTCGGAATCTCATAAAAAATCTTCAGCCCTTGATTTCTATCAAAGGCCATCTTGGCCAAGCTGTCAGTAGTTTTATTGTGATCCCTTGGAAATATGCTACGAACTTGCATTCAACCGTAAGTGATGAATACGTCTAATGAGGGTAGAGTTCGAATTTGACAAAGAGGAATCCTGAATAGCCTTAACCATCTCCAAGCTATCTATTTGTATCAACAACCATCATAGCACATGTTTTGAATTAGAGCTAAACTGTTAAGAATACCCCACAGTTCAGCATCAAAGAGTGAACATTTGCCCAAATATCTATTATATCCCATAATCCACTCCCCATTCCCATTCCTTATGACTCCCCTCGCTGCAGCATCACCCGAAACTATCAGGACCGCCACATCAATGCAGAGATTGATCCAACTTCCTGACATATTGACTATTGAAATTTGTTCCTTCCGTCTAGATAAGTCCTCCCTGGGAAAAGAAACAAACTATTTTGCCCATATATATGAAATCTTAACAATCTCACATGTGTTCCAAGAGACGTCCTGAAAAAGGAAAAGGTTCTGATTCTTCCAAATTTGCCAGGTTAGTAAACCAAATAACCATGACCAATTTACATCATCGACTAGTTTTGCAGGGCTATGCAAATTAGACTTTAACCACTAAAGAAGGTCCCCTATAAAAAAGCTCCCATTGTTTCATCTAGGATAACTTGCCTCCAAATTTCTTTAGTTATCGAACAGTCTCAAAAAACATACAAAATATCTTCAAAATGATAACCACATATACCACACAAGCTATTATACCCTATTCCCCGCTTAACACACTGCACATTAGTCATCAGCCTCTATTTAAGAATAAGCCATGTAAAGAATTTGTCCCTTTGAGGTCCTTGAAATTTCCATAGTATATTTCACTATGCATCCTTTGGTTTTAAAAACTTTTCCCAAATATGCCAATAAACATTTTTGAGAGAGAAAAACAATAACACATATTTAATTGCCGTCTTTTGTATTGAAATATATAAAAAATGAGATTGGGTTAATTCATAATTGGTTGATTTGATAATGAATTGAATTAGTTTTAATGGATGGTAAAATAGATATTGAAGATACTTTAATTATAAGAAAATAATAATTTTAATTCAAGTGAAAAAATATGAATTAATCTAAAATTAGTCCACTTTATATAACAAAACTAATGTATTAGTAGGGTTATATAAGTAATTTAATTTTTGTAAAATAAAATGAAAAAAACCAGTCTACTAAAAAGTAATAACTTAAATTTCAGCACCTAAGAGTTTAAAATCTTACCAAAAAAGTTAAAATCTTATTAACAAAATTATTTAATTCTTTTTATTATCTCGTTAATATTTTTTTCCCAAAATTTCATTCCTTAAATTATGTCTAAATATAATTAAATTCCATCTTCATAATCAATCTCAACCTTTGAAATGCAACATATATTCATTATTCTTAAAAACTTGAATAATATTTTATATTATATGGAATCATAATGATTATTCATATCTTTATCTTAGTAGAATTTCAATACAAATTAAACAAATCAATATATCAGTTTATTTAGTTGATAGAATAATTGAATTAAAGTGTAATTATTAAAATAATATTTATATTTTCTTGTAGTTACAATAAATTATAATTTTTTAGACATATTTAGTTGACAAAGCGTAATTATATCGTAATTTTCTATGTCATATTTGGTAATACAAATTGTAGTTACAATGTTACATAATTCAAAATTTTAAAACATATTAATTATTATAAAAATTATCAATAATACAAGAGAAAAAAATTCTAAACAAATAACAAAAGTTACAATAAAATCGTCATATGTAAATATGATAGTTCAAGAAAATAGTCGACAATACACTTGATAATAAAAATGACAAGAAAAATGAAAATAATATGCAATTGTATTTAATTACTCTAATGTTCCGTATTTTGTTATGTTATTTCCTCTCTAACATTTAACATATAATTTTTATTATCATTTGTTAGCCCTTAACCAATTTCTGTATCTTCTAAATCAAAATCAAAATTTGTATTATTAAGATAATTAGTATCTTCTTGTTCCATATAATCTTCAAAGTATGAATCATCCCAATTCCACCAAAGAATGAAGCTATAAAGTATGCAACATGCTACCATGATCTAACCTTATTTTTTAGACTATATTTAATGTTAAATATAAAAAATTTTATAACAACAAATGTCCTATAAATCATATTTCAAATCTACTGAAATATAGGCTATTAAAATGGTGAAATTACATTTTTATTATCGTAAAAATTACAATTTAATTTCGTCCCCTAAAAAAATTACAAGTAAATAATAAAACTACGTAACTCAAAATATAACAACAAAAAAGGCAAATTAAATAAGTTAATTAATTTTTTTTAACAATCTTATTATAGGTTCTGATCATATTTGTATGTTTTTTTTTGACATAATGCTTAGAACTTCCCATATTTTTTAACCAATAAATAGGAAGATAATGCGCTTCAGTGCACACGAATCCACATTATCCTGCATTAACAACAATGTCCATATCAATTGAACTAAAACTTAATCGGTAAAAATTAAATTAATTAATTAATTACTCGGTTATACACACAAATATACGTTTATGTAATTATTAATATATAAAAAAATAAAATATTTGAAGCAAGGAGTGGGATTAAGATGATTTTGCAGCCTGTAATGTTGTACACAGGACATGGTTCCCCAAATTCCGTGGCCAGCCTGGTTGTGTTTTGATTCAAATATAACATTTGACTCACTTTAAAAAATAACATACATTATATAAAACATTTGACAATAAGCTAGCAAACTCTTATGCATGTCGACCCAACATTTCGAACTATATTCAAATAAAAATTTAATTTTATTTAAATAATAAAAAAATTAATTTTCTTGAATCTTATAGATAAAGAAAATAATGTTAAGCAAATTTACTTTTTATAATTAAGTCTGATTTAACTTGATTTTAAGCTTAATTAGAACATATATACCAAAATATTACATTTTATATTTTATATATAAAAGATTATATATCATGCAAAATATAATCATAATTAAAAATTGATATAGCATCACAATCATAAACTAAATTTAAAACAGAAGTTATCTTTAAATTTAAAATAAAATGAAAAAATTAATACTTAAATATGATGTAAATAAAATAAGATAGTAATACAAATTCTTTTTTTTTTTGAGGTGATATTAATACAAAATTACTTATATGAAATAAGGAATTAAAATACTAAATATAAGCGTGTAAAAATATAATCGGACCTAAAATGAAATTAATTTAAAATCTAGATTTTGATATCTACTCCCACGGGAAGTTTCATCCTTACTCGAACCTTTAATGACTTTTGACTCTATTTTTTCTTTCATTTTCACTTTTTCATTTTTTTAGAAAAAAATCCTTATTTCCTCTAAAACTACTGTGAATCATCACCTCCGACATCATTTTTGACTAGCAATGTCTTCGATCAACATCAACTTTGCTTCTCTTTCTCAATTTCACAACCAAAATCTAATGAAAAGTTTAAAATGGTGGTATTCATACAACAGAAAAATTCTAAAAATAAATCTAATACTTTTTTTTTTCTTGTTGCTCGTGTGTATTTCCTACGCCATCTACCTTTCATTTGTAGATGATGTAAAACAAAGTAATAAAACACTAGGAATTAGTGTGCTACACATAATTACAGGTATAAAGAAAGAGTGTTTCAAATTTGAAAGATATTCTAATACTAAGAATTTAAGTAGCTTAAATCTTTATTTTATTATTTCAACAACAACTAAGAGCTTTATATAAAATGATATCTAATAAAAATTATAATTAATTATGGGTCTTGTATTAATTATAATTGATTGTAAAATATAATTTAAATTTGGTATGTATTACCCATTTATGCTCTTTACATTATATGTTGTAAATTATAAGAGTTTTTCTTTTTTATCTTCAGTAACATATTTTATTGTGGCAATTGAGAATGAGGAAATTGTATTAAATTATGTTTTTTTTTTTTGATAGTTTTAATATATATGTTGTGATTCAGTGGGTTAAATCACAGATCGGGTAAATGTTGTAATGACCCAAAATTCACGATTTTCGGAAAGTGTATTTTCGGGTTTCCATTTTCATATTTATTAAAAATATTTACGAAATTAGTTGTGTGGTTAATTAGGTTTTGGTTAGGTGAATTAACTTGAATTGAGGGTAATTAGGTGTAAGGACTAAAAAAGCAAATAATCCAAAAGATGACAAGTGTATGGTAGTAACAACAAGTGTAGTATTTATGTACATATACTTGTAAAAATATTATACATATGTATATTATAATAATAATTAAGTAATACTTAATATTTAAGTAATATATATATTGTATTATATTATATTATAATAATAAGGTAAATAATAAAACAAAACAAATAAAGAATGAAATAGAAAAAGGAAAGAAACAAAGAAACGAAATAGAGAAAGAATAGAAAGAAAAAGAAATGAGAAAGAAAAGAAGGAGAATTAGGGATTTGGGGGTTCAAATTTAAATTGGTAAGTTAATTTAGTCCCTTTGTTTGAAATTTTGATGTTTTTAGAATCCTAGAACAAAATGTTATTTGATTTATGTTGAAATTTTAGAAGTTAGTGAATTTTTAGAAGTTGTTCATGTTGAATAAATTTAAGTGTTAGGGGTTAAATTGATAGAATTTCAAGTTAGAAGTAAAAAAAAAGATTGAATTGTAAAATAAATCATAAGTTTTGAGTAACAGGGATTAAATTGTAAAATTTCAAAATTAGGGTTTTATGGTGAAATTAAAGAGTTGAAGTTAGTCTAAAGTGGAAATTGAATAAGATATGGAATTAGTTTTGTAACAAAAAGAGTTAGTTTTGATTTAAGGATTAAATTAGAATTTATGCAAAAATTGAGAATAAATTTAAGTATTTAATGTGAAATTGTGTGTATTGATGATTTTAAATTGTTTTAATTTCCGTAGCCAACGTTGTGCCGGAGACCTTGGCTAAGAAGGCAAAGGAAAAAATTTGACGAGGAATAACTCGGGAAATTACAGTTTGTATTTCTATAATCCGAAACTAATTATTAATTGTCATATTTATTATTATATATATGGTAAGTGGAATTGAGGTGAGTATTAGGATTGAATTGAATTGAATTGAATTGAATTGAATTGAATTATGAATTGTATTGAATTGAATTATGAGTATATGTGTGATTATTTGAAATGTGTATTGATTGGAAATTGAAGAGTAATTTGAAAACCCTATTAGTTGTATCGGGCTGAGTCAGATATAGTTGGCATGCCATAGGATTGGAAGAGTTCAGGGATACTTCGACTTCGAGTCGATGAGACACTAGGTGTCAAATTATTGCTTCTATAAATTCGATGAGGTACTGGGTACCAATTTACTTTGGCAAGGCCGATGAGACACTAGGTGTCAATCTAATACTTCGAATTATCCGATGAGGCACTGGGTGCCATACTGGTGTGTTTTTGTTGGATCCGTGTATCCGCCATAGTCCGAGTCGTGTTAATATTGGTATATAATGAATTGGCAAATTTGATCGATATGAATGATATTGAATAATGAAATGAAATATGGTTAGAGATATATGAATTGAGAATTTGTGAATTGAATGTGAATAACCAATATTATAGTTCAAGTAATATGTGTTGACATTGTGAAAAGCTATCTAGGATAGCAATTGATCAGAGGTGAATGTGTTATAAATGATTTAGCTATGAATTGTTTATTGTATAATTATAGTATTTGTATGATTGAATGTGTAAATAACATTTATTTTATATTTAAAGTATTCGAATTATAGAAATACCACTGAGTTTATACTCAGCGTACGGTTTGTTTTCCATGCGTAGGTTAGGTTGAAGTCAAATTGTTGAATCAGAATCCAAAGTCGATCCCGAACTCAAAACAGTGAAGTTTATATTTCTTTTGGTAATGGCATGTACCTAGGATGTCATATGTGTGTCATTTTGTGAAATGATTGTATATGATGTTATAAGATGATACTAGCTACTTATATATATAAGAATATATATGTTATGTTGAGGTATAATATGGTATGTTCTAGTTAATACTCAGGTGGATATGAAATATGCAAATCTAAGGTTGAAATGGTATGAAAATTTGAGTTAGCTTAAATGGTGGTATGGTGGATTGTTGAACAATATATGTAAAATACCTATGAGGGTACATTGATTAGGTCTTTAGATTGATGATTTTGGCATATATTAAAGGTGTTTGAATATGTTTTGGATTGGTTGAAAGATTGGATTTTGGGTTGTTTGTTGTTCAAGATTTGCAGGGTTGGTAAACTTGATGTATAAGGCTCATTTTGAGTCCACACGGCCTGGCACACGGGCGTGTGACCAGACCGTGTGAGACATACGGCTGCCACATAGGTGTGTGGGTTGGCCGTGTGCCCCCTGCAACTTAAAATTTTCAAAACAGAATGCTCAAGTATTACCACACGGGCGTGTGTCTCAACCGTGTGAGGAACACGGCCTAGTACACGAGCATGTGCCCTGGCCGTGTGAAAACTGCACTTAATTTTCAAAAAAATAAATTTACCACACGACCTAGCACACGGGCATGTGACTTGGCCGTGTGAGGTAAGTCAGGGAGTTACACGGGGTAGGACACGGGCGTGTCCCTTGATCACACGGGAGTGTGACCCCTGCACCTAAGAAATTTTTTTTTGAAATTTCACGAAAAATTTTCTAAGCAAACGATTAAGTCCCGATTAGTTTCTAACACGTGTTTTGGGCTTCGAAGGTTCATAAAGGGACTATATGATTTAATTATGATGTTATGTGTGAATAATTATACATTGCTCGTATTTGATCTGTAATGTCCAATAATGCTCCATAACCCTGTTCTAACAACAGATAAAGGTTAGGGGTTGTTACAAATGTTCTATTTTTGAAGCTGAATTGTGGGGCATTCTCGATGGTGTGACGTTGACACAAGGCAGAATACATGATAGAACTGTGGTACAGATAGACAATATGGAAGTTATCGGAGCTATCAAGGAGTCCTTGTTGAAGGGATCAAATTCTGCATTAATCAGGCGTATTTTATAGCTTTTACAAAATGAGGAAAATCAGTTGATCCAATATGTTCCTATAGACAAGAACAGAGAAGCTAATAGTATTACCAAGATGGCCTTTGGCAGGGAGGAGGGTCTACAGTTATATGAAACTTCTCCTCTTGAGATTTTCTAGTATTTTGTAATAGTTCTATTTTATTTTCACCAAAAATATATATTTGTTGTGATTTTGTAATTTGATTTACTTTTTAAAATTTGGACATGTAATTATCTTCATTCTTAGAAGGAAGGGAAAAATGTAATTTTAATTAATTTAAGGGTTCATGGGAATTAATTTAGTATTTTTTTATGCATTAGTAACAATTTTATTTAAAGATGGAAAATAACTATCCAAGTTGATTTAAAGAGTTTGATTAATTTTTTTTTCCTTCAATGACTATTATTTTAGCTGAAAAGTATGATAATTTCACTGAAACCGTAAAAGTTAAAAATTAAAAATATGACCCTTTATATTATATATAAAATATGATAATTTCATGGACTTATACTTGCTAATACTTGATAATATAAGGTAGTAGCTTTCAGACCCATTTTAATAAAAAAAAAAAAACATGTGATAATAATTAATTTAAACAAAATATAATAGGGATGATTGTCATATAAAATCATTTTTATATAAAACCCTTGTCATATTAAAAATATTATTCTCACATTATTATAATTATACTAAATCTTATTTAGTTTTCATTCTAGATTCCATAGCAAACAAATTTAAATTTAAATTATTATAATATAGTGTTGATAAACTTATTATCTCGAATATCTTGAGCTTGATCAAAAGTTTTATTTTGTGTATTTTGGTAAGTAAAAATGTTAAAAAAGTGAGGAATTATTATCAAGTGTATATATTATTGTAGTAACTAGTATTAAATGCATTGATTATTGTTGACTTACAGTTGGTAAGTTGAGAGTTAAAATAAAAATTAGAATATATTAGATTTAAATCAATGCTCATATCGCGAGCTTAGTAATAGAATTCGTTAAGTTCGAATTATGTAATTAACTTTACGTGTTTTTTTTTTTTTTTATGCCTACTTGTGGTAATACTTATGTTAATGCTTGATGCCACACTGGTATCAGAATAAGTTGCCTACTTTCAATTCTAATTTATAGTTATATTTTGATAATATTTAATTAACTTTAAAAAGTAATTAATTATTAAAAATATTATCTAAAATATTCTTATAATTTTTTTAAGAAAAAATGTTATGATATTAAAATTTCAACGATAAATAATAAGATTATTATCGGACACATTAGTAGTGGAGATTTTGTTAACTCCATAACTAGGTTAAAAAACTATCATTTGTCGTATATCTGATTTTTTAAACAACAATTAAGGTTATGTGGTAGTTTTTAACAATGTTTGTAAAATTAAAACATCTTACTATCAATCTATCAAATAACAAAAATTATTTAATGGATAAACTATAAAAATAGTTATTTTTTTTCTTAGATTACATTTTAGTTATTTATGTTTGAAATGTTATGTTTTAGTTACTTACGTTATTGTTTTGTTACGAAGTGGTCACTCTGTCATTAAGCTCCGTTACCTCCCTAACGACAATCCTATGTGGCAGGCCAAATGAGTTTTAAATACCAACTGGGACAAGAATAGGCTTTTAATTAATTAAAAATTTTAGATTAATTAAAAGAAAAACCATTCGTCTCCTTTTTCTCTTAGTTTTCTTTTCCATTTTGACTAAAAAAACTATTCTCATCCCAGTTGGGCATCCAAGTTGGCATTTAAAACTCATTTGGACTGCCACGTAGGATTGCCGTTAGGGAGGTAATGGGACTTAATGGCAGATTGATTACTTCGTAACAGAACAATAACGTAAATGACTAATAACGTAAATGACTAAAACGTAACATTTCAAACATAAATGATTAAAATGTACAATTTGAGGCAAACAAAAGTGACCATTTTTATAGTTTATCCTATTTAATTTAGAATTTTTAAGACTTAGAAAAAAATACTATAAAAAAATAAAGTATTAGAAAAATGAATTTACTACAATATTTGAAGTATGCTTAGGGAATTAAAATATTTTATGATAATGTATCAAATATTAATTTACCAAACAATTATCTTAAATATTTTATTTAGATACAAAATCATAAACAAAAGTAAAATAAATCTACACTTCATCAAGCCATTTCACGCCTCAATCCCCTAATTATTAATTATAATATAATAAAATGTATATTATAAAAAAATTATTTATAAAAATTTATACATTGAATATATAATTATTTATTATATACATAATTTAAATTTAATTAATATAAATTTTACGTTAATGAAAATTTTTAAATGTGACAAAATATTTTTATAAATAAATTTATTTAATCAAAGTTTTTCAATAAGATTAGATTTTGAAATTTAAAATGATAATAATCCATTTTAGTTAGTTCAAAAGAGATTCCACCTTATATATATATATATATATATATATATATATATCAGCTTTCATCTCCGCTTCTGCCTCTAGACTGTTCTGAAAATTTTTTTTTAAAGCTTGAAAATGTCGAAATCCTTTGTTTGCTTAGTTCTTTTGGCTCTAGTAGGCACCTGCGCTCTCGGCAAAGCTGACAGCAATACGCCAACCAAGTCACGGTCATTTCCCTCTCCAACCACCGTTCCCACCTCTTCGCCACCAACTTCTCCGCCGTCAATCGCCACTCCTCCTTCTCCTTCATCCCATGAATATTCTCCGACTTCCTCTCCTACCAGTTCTCTTTCAATTCCTCCTATGGCTCCCACTATTGTTCCTAGCCAGGGGCGAAGCCAGGGGCTAGCATGGGTCCCGGTCCCTCCTAAAATGTAAAATTGTTATTAAGTCCTTAAAATTTTTTAAAAATTTTAAATTAATAAAGATAAAATTACACTTTGACCTCCCTAAAATTATAAAAATTTAATTTAATCCTTTACAATTTCATTCAACCCCCTAAAAAATTGTTTTGGCTTCGCCCATATTCCTAGCATTGTTACTCCCGCTTCCTCCATCAGTCAGACACCAGATTTATCTGCAGCTCCTCTTTCGAACGTCGCCATTGGATTTGTCGTTGCAGTTATTTTGGCAGCTCTTCATTTGTTGACCGAGATTTGACTTTAGAGAAGTGTTTTAGATTAAATAAAAAATTAATTTTAGTAGAAATTTTATCAGGTTTTCTTATATATATATACATATATTTTAATGGTGTTCATGACTTTTTGTCATTTTGACAGATGAGAGTTGATTCGATTATTATTATAGTTATCTATTTATTATAATTCATGTAAATTTGATTTATATGCCAATTTTATAAAATATTTAAGGTTTTAAGTGCTTTAAAAAATAGGTTAGTTTTGATTGTTGATATTTGTAATCAGTACAATTTCTTAATTGGATTCACTCAATTTTTTTAAAAGTTTTCATGTTGTTCATTAAATAAAAATACGATTATTATCATTAAAAAATTATTTTCATTTTAGTCAACAAAATATTAAATCTCTAAAGCAATTGACCGTTCATGATATCATTATTTTTTTACCTTAACACTATTGTTCATCATCTTCTTCCCCACTACACCACTCCTACCTCTATCATTCTTTTTCTTGGCTCCCTACTTCCAGCCACTACACCGTTTCTTCACCTGCTACTGGGAAGTGGGCCACAGCTTGTGAATAAAAAAAATGAAATTGCTAGCATTAATGGCGCTTCAGCAGAAGCTGCAAGGGAAAAGAAGGAAACTAGTATAGAGTTACAGTTAAGCATGATGTCTTGCAATTAGATATGCATTTTTGGTCATTCTCAGAGAAATAATTGTCAATCTATTCAGTCGAGTTGGATATTTACTATGATTAACTTTGGAACATGGAGAAAAAGAATTGAAACTTGCCTTTGGAAGAAAAATATGGTTTTTATGATTCCCATTGTTGAGGATTTCAACATTGAATTGTTTGGGAATAGTGTCCATTTTAGGGATCTTGTAATCACTAATCCATCTGAATTTATCGTGTATTCCTCAAGCATAAAGAACCCAATTCCTTGAACATAAGCTCCTTCAATCTATAGCCAAAATAGAAAAAAGAAAAAGAAAAGGCTTAGTTTCTTTATTATCACATATATGATGAACTTGATAGAATAATGTCAAACAGAACTTTCAGACAAAGGACTGTATCCTGGCTAACCTGTCCTAAATTGACAGCATGATCAATAATTTCAAATATGTAAAAAAAAAAAAGATCGTTAATAATGGCTAAGAATGTAAAAGAGAAATAGAAGAACACACATAATTTTACGTGGAAACCCTTTCAGGGAAAAAACCACGGACAGAGGAGAAGATAATTTACTATGTCGAATTCGAATAATACAAGAGGAAAGACAACTACGTCTATTTATAGGTTTGTAAAACAATATTCTAATCAAAGTCAAATAGAAGTAATACAATAAAGTTAAAACATCTTATTCTTATCAACATCAAATAGAGAAAGTATACTTCTATATGGATGCCACTTGTAAATTCCCCTATCTTGCCACTTATATTTTATTTTTACATGAATTTGGTTCACACAATTCTAACAATCTCCACCTTGACAAGAAATCTCAACGAACAAGTTCTTTATCACGAACTCTCAACAAACAAGTTTTCCACCTCTTCCATGAAACCCCTTAAGAGTTTATCTTCAACAATGAACACCAATCAAGTCTAAGCAATGCTCAAACTTGATTATAGGAAGTGACTTAGTCTTCATATCTGCAGGATTATCATGGGTACTAATTTTCCTCACAACAATGTCACCACGAGCAATAATATCACGAACAAAATGATATCGAACATCAATGTGCTTTGTTCTCTCATGATACATTTGGTCCTTCGTAAGGAAGACAACATTCTGACTGTCACAAAATAATGTACTAATTTGAAGGTCTTCATTAAATTTACTAAAGATTCCATTTAACCAAATACCTTCTTTACAAGTCTTAATAATCGCCATGTACTCAGTGTCAGTGGTAGATAAAGCGACAGTAGTTTGCAAAATGACTTTCCAACTAATTGCACAACCCCCAATTGTAAAGACATAACATGTGAGAGATCTTCTTCTATCAAGGTATCCAGCAAAATCAGCATCTACATACCAATGACTCCATCTCTAGTTTTTCCAAACTATAAGTAAACATCAGTAGTACCTCGTAGGTATTTCAAAATCCACTGTACTGCTTTCCAATGTTCTTTATCGTGATTCGCCATGTATTTGCTAACTGCACTGACTACATATGATAAATCTGGACATGAACAAACCATAGCATATATGAGGGATCCCACTGCACTAGAATATGGAACATGTGACATGTACTCAATATCATTATCTGATTATGGAGACAAAGATGATGAAATTCTGAAATGGGCTACTAAAGGAGTACTAACAGGCTTAGGATTATGCATATTGAACCTGCAAAGAACTTTCTCAATGTACGCTTTCTGACTTAGGTACAATTTACTTACTTTTCTATCCCTAAGAATCTCCATACCAAGTATCTTCTTTGCAGGTATCAAATCTTTCATCTCAAATTCTTCACTAAGCTGGGCTTTGACCTTTCTTATCTCCCATTTATCTTTTTTTGCTATCAACATGTCATCAAAATAGAAGAGTAGATACAAAAAACAACCATCACTGTTTTTCTTAAAATAAACACAACTGTCAAAGCTACTTCTTTTGAAATAATGAGAAGTCATAAAGGAGTCAAACCTCTTATAGCATTGTCTTGGTGACTATTTCAAACCGTAAAGGGACTTTTTCAACAAGCAAACATCCTTAAGTTTTCCATGCAAAAATGCAGTTTTTACATCTAACTGCTCAAGCTCCAAATCATACATCGTCACAATATCAAGTAAAGTTTGAATCGAACTATGTTTTACACATCTGTGAAGTCTACACTTGGAATTTGACTGTAACCTTTTGCAACAAGTCTTACTTTATATCTGGGTTCTTCAACTCTTGAAGTCCCTTCTTCTTATTAAACACCCATTTACCACGAACAATCTTTTTACCCGTAGAAAGCTTCAGAAGATTCCATGTTCTATTTTTGTGGAGTGATTACATCGCCTCTTGCATGGAAATTATCCACTTTTCTAGGTTTTCACAACTAACTACCTCGGAATAAGTAGATGGCTCTTGCTTCGCATATATATCTTCAGCCACATTTAAAGCATAAACAACTAGATCAGCCTCGGCATACCTCTTTGGAGGTTTAATCTCTCTTCTAATTCTATTTTTTGTAATAGAGTATTATGGTGAAGAAACAATTCTATTTTGACTTTTTATACTAGCTTGAGGAGTCAACTCTGTTGTAGATTCTGGATCAATTTGATGCCCCACTTGCTTTTGTTGTTCTTTATTGGAAGAGTCTTTAAGAGATAAGTTATGCATCATAGCAGTTTCATAAACAAAACATTCCTGCTAATCACAAATTTTCTATTTTCAAGACACAATAACTTATACCTTTTTACACTAGTTTTAAAACCAAGAAAAACACATTTAACTGATCTTGGTTCCAATTTTTCATTATCAACATGAGCATATGCAGGACACCCAAAAATTTTTTAATTAGAATAATCAGAAGGATTACCAGACCTGTAACACCCCTCACCCCTATTCAATGCCAGAATAGGGTTACGGAGCATTACCGAACTTTTGAAACAATTAAACAACTATTTAACATACATTTGTTCAAATCAATCACTTATCATTCAATCGCAATCAATTTGTCCCTATTAAGAACCTACGAGGCCTTAAACATGCTTTAGAAGTGGTTCAAGACTAAACCGATAACTCAGAAAATTTTTCAATACTTAGAAAAAAATTTATTCAAATCAGGGGACATACGCCCGTGTGGCCAGGCCGTGTCTCTCACATGACCACCAAACATGCCCGTGTCACAGGCCATGTGAAAACAGAAGGTACATATTGACTTGGGTCACACGGCCAACCACACGCCCGTGTGTCTAGCCCGCGTGCTCTTCGAAGTGGCCACACACGCCCGTGTGCCAGGCCGTGTGTTAGGTCGTGCCAAACCTGTAGGGTATACTGACTTATACAACACGGCCAAGTCACACGCCCGTGTGCTAGCCCGTGTGCCAATTAAGGGGTATATTAACTTGTTTTACACAGCCGATCACAAGTCCGTGTGTGAGACCGTGTGGAGCATACTGACTTCATTTCAATTTCAACACCAGGGGACACATGGCCGTGTATCATAACCATGTGTCACAAACGGCTGAGACACACGCCCGTGTCTCTGCCCGTGTGGACAAAAATAGGCTATTTACCAAGCCAATTTGCCACCTAAAATCTCATGTACTTAAACAACCTAAATGGAACCAATTCATAGCACAATAGAATATCTATTCTAACCACATTCAGTACAATTTCATACCATTTCAAATATTAATAATCAACATGCTTATATCCCAACTTTAACTCAACCAAAACCTACTCAAATACATATACCAATCAACTAGTTTAACCATTACCTAACATACTTCATTTTTGTACCAATTCACAAACAAGGTACCAATTCCACAAACTTCATAATATGTCATTCACATATCCATCCAAGAATTAAAGTACCAATATATATGCATCTATAAACACATAATCACATTCACCAAATTAAGCCAAATCCCATGGCTATATTTACAAGCCAAAACATTTACATTCACAAGCATGTTACCAATTCCTCAAATCATTAACTTACCATTCATGGTACTTATTATCATCAATGATTTTAACCAACTAAATAAGCACAAGGCATAAACATATATATATGCACATAATTCAAACATACCAAATATACCAAACTTAAGCCATCACCCATGGCTATATATACAAACCAAAGTATAAGCATTTACAAGCCAATTCATATAGCCAAAGTCATTACCAAAATATAACTAACATGATTCAAAGTCCCTATACATGCCATATACTCAAATTACCAAGGTTCATAGATACCAAGTTATAGGTGGATAGTGTGAAGCGATCTCTGACAATCCCCGAATCCGAGCTAGTTTTGATATCACAATAAAACACAGAAAATAAACAAAGTAAGTTATAAAGCTTAGTAAGCTAGTATGAGATAAACTTAATGCAATCACTTAAACATGATTCATTATTTTCCATATGTCAGTATGCAACTTTTCTTAACTATCAAACCTTTCAAGTACTCATTCACAAGACCATATATATTCGTCATCATTTCACCCATTCAAAGCTAAAATGGTTTATACACATACCTGTACCATATCGTACCAATATCATATACCTTCTCAACTTTTATTTACCCATTGAACCATTCAGAATAGAAGTCGGATACTCAAGGATCTCTCACGATAAGTACCTATACCATGGCCCGAAGAATAATCAAGGTAACTTATCCGTAATTCTGATATCATGGCCCGAAGCCAAATCAGCCGATATGCAGGGCCCGAATCCAAATCAGTTTATCTCACACACATAGTGCTAAATCATGGCCCGAAGCCAACTCAAGTATACCCAATAACATGTCACTAGCATCCTAAACTATTCCTAATGTTCAATCGGGTTTCCAACTGTCGAATCTTTATTGAATCATTTCCGAACTCATACATAATCACATAAACACAATTCATGCTATATCAAAGCATATAAAATACATTTGAAATGAATTTATAACATACGAACTTACCTCGATTGCTAAAACGACGAATTGAGTCAACTATTTCGTAACTTCGTTCTTTCCCCGATCTAAATTCGTATTTCTCCTTTCTTGATCTAAATATATTCAAAATTAAATTATTTAATCATTTATTTATTCAATTTAGTCCAAAACACATATTAGGGCTATTTTACACATTTGCCCCTAAACTTTCACATTTTTACAATTTAGTCCTTATTACATAAAATCACAATTTATTCAATTTAATACAAATTCATGCTAGCTGAATATTACCCATTCTTATATCAGACCATATTTTTCATCTATTTTAAAATTCAACCACTAAATTTTCATATTTCACAATTTAATCTAAAATTGACATTTTTACCAAAATTCACTTTACAAAACTTGTACATCTAACAACAATGATTTCTTTTCCATCATCAACTAACAAAATACTCATGCATTCAAAAATGGCAACATGATAAATCTTTAATAGTTTTGAAATCTAGGGTACGGGCTAGCTAGAATACGAAGCAACGATCTCAAAAACGTAAAAATCATTAAAAACGGATCAAAAATACTCACCATAAACCCAAGGACACCATGGCTGAACCTAGCAAGCTTAAATAGTGTTTTTTTCCTTAGAAAAATCGGCTAGAAGATGAAGATGGACACAAATAATTAGTTTGTTTTTTATGTTACTATACTTTAATTACTAAATACCACTTTTAACCTTAAAAATATTTGATAACTACACCAAATACCACTCCACTATCATCCATTAACTCCCAAATGGGTTAATTACCACTTAAGGACCTTTACTTTAAGGTTCTATAGCTATTTAATACCTTTAGCTAATAGAACAGCACTTTTGCATTTTACGCGATTTAGTCCTTTTTACCGAATTAAGCATTTAAACGGTAAAATTTCTTTACGAAACTTTCACTTAATTAATCTACCATACTGTAGACCTTATTAAAAAAATAAAATAAATATTTTGACTTCAAATTTGTGATCCCAAAACCACTATACCGATTTGACCTAAAAACGGGTTGTTACAACTGTACCCCCTTAGAGATTTTCGTCCCCAAAAATCTTATCAGAGAACAAATTAGAGATTTTCTTTCTTATAACCTTAATAATTTCTCACTTTGCCTCAGATTTTTTCTCAACCCTTTAATCTCACGAGTTAAGATTCTGATCTGCCCTTCGCTATACGTCATATCAAGCTGAATTTCAACTTCTGAAAGAGATATTATATACCAAGGGTCTTATCTGAATCATTGCATCATAGATATAAGAAACATATTATGGATCTTCTCAAGTTTTGACACTAATATAAGTTGAATAAGTCAGTGGCTTTATTTTCTCAATAATATTATACAGCCTGATGAATCACGAACTCAACTTCTCTTTATAGCTAATTCGAGAAATTCTATTCTCACAGTAATACTTTCACAACCACTCAATTCACTAACTGAAATTCAATGCTTTTACGTATCGAGTCTACATATGTTTTCTGTCAATCTGAAACTGCTTTCTAACTGTTACGAATTACTTTCACTTTCTCTTCAATTTCTATGTTGAAATCAATCCCGTAAATCTTTTTCTCACAAAGCTCGATCCAATAACAACGAAGTTCAGTAATTGTAATCATACAATACTTCATATAATACCATCTTTATACTCATATGATAACTATTAATATGCTCAAACTCAACCAACAGTAATTGGCTATCTTAATTGCTTTCACATTCTAAAATGCAGTAATAAATCGTATCTTCAAGAATCTGAATCACTTTCTCATATTATTCATCAGTTAGAGAATGAAATGCAATGTTACAATACAACCTCATACCCAAAGTTTACAGTAGTTTTCTTTAGAAATACAATATAAACCTCGGATATCTATCCGAAATAATGGAGACTGGCACTCTGTAAAAACTAACAATTTCAAAAATGTATAACTTAGCTAGTCTATCAAGAGAGAAATTATACGTACTGAGATAAAGTGTACAGACTTCTTCAATAATCAAAAATAGTTCAAATAACATCTTCCTTTTACAAAATCCAACAAAATTCTATTTCATCTCCACTCAGATAATAACACAGACTGTAACAATCCCGAAGGTACTTTATAATCAGCTTTAACTTGTTGATAAATCAGACATTTTGATACAAGTCAGAAGTATCACGTTTCATACTCATTCACCAGTAAAACTATTTTAGATTACTTTACATCCTAGGATTCTCCGAATAAACAGATAATTACCACTGTGAGCTAGATATAACAATTGTCGTAACCATTTTTTGACAAAACGGGAATCGACTTGGCATTTTGAAAACGAAAAAATGGGAGTCGCCACCGATCCTTTATCAGGTGTGATCGGATCACCTTTGTTTTAATAAAACATTTTGACTTACTAAAACAATGTTTTTGGTCTATGAAAATTTGAGCAAATAGGTTCGGGAGTCGGTTACGCGCGAGGAAGGGTTAGCAACCTCGTCACGCCCAAAATTGGTACCAAATTGATTATTTAATGTCTCATTGTCGAAAATTGAAAATTGAAAAAAAGAATTGAAAAATTTGATCCCTTTTAAGAAGGTTTGAATTTTCTCGAATTGAACATCAAGATTTTCTTGTTCCGAATGAATAAAGGATCACATCCAGTACATAGAACACGATGATTTTAATCTTCAAACCCAGGGTCATCTCTTAGCTCCCGAGGCTCATGCATTAAAATATCAAAAGGACATTTGATTGTTTGGCCAAGCGAGAGAACCGAAACCCAACACATAGGGCACGATCCCTCGGATTTCCAGACATTGAATGTTACCTTATTTGGAAACTTTTAATCTTGGATGGAATTTATAAAAGATTTTTGGTTAGGTTGTTTTTTTCAAAACACGTTCCAAGCGCGAATGGGATTATGCGATGACGAGAGCGATGATGTAACATGAATTTGGTGCAATGGAAACATAATACACATAATACATGACATTGAAATCATTAATCTAAAATATTGACATGTATGAATAATAATAATATCAATAATGGACAATAATATGAACAATAATAATGATGACAATGAAAATACGAACAAACAAATCATAATACATGCAAAAATAATTACACAGCTTACAATATTTAAAAATCAACATTAATAGTCAAAGAATGGAATAAATAACATAGGTCAATTTTAACTGAATAATAAGACCATTTCAAATAAATAAAAACATAAAAGAATAGAATTGATATCATTAAAGCAATCTAAAGTAAGTGGGATATAAAGTTTAAAATAATTAATATACAAATCAATTTAAAGTAAAGTAAAGCAACTTAGAATAAATAAGATATATATATCTATGTGGTAAAATGATTTAATAAATAATATTCAAAAATTTAGAATGAATAAGATAGTTTAAAATAAATAATATGTAAAGTATTAGAATAAATAAATAAAATAACAAATAAAAAGGCTAAAAAACAACAGATTAGGGATCAAATTAAAATAAGAACGAAGTCATGGGCCTAAATCGAAAATGCGCTAAGACGAGGGGGCTAATCGGGGCAATATTCCCAGGCTCCTTACGCACATTTATGGTTAAGGGCTCAATTGAAAACATGGAGAAATGCACGGGTAAAATCTATAAAAGTGAATAAACAAAAAAGGAGGGCCAATTGAATAGCGCAAATGGGGAAGGATCTATCGTGAAAATATCCCTTTTAAGGGATATGCGCAACTCTCCTTGTATCCAAACGGCGTCGTTTTGCTTATCGCTTAAGAAACCCTAAAATTCATTTTAAAACATTTTAACTTTCATTTCCTTTAACCTCAGCAGCCGCTACCCCTTTGATCTCTCAAAACCTCTCCCCTATCTCCAACCAAAGAGCGTCGTTCTGTCCGTCCACCCGCCGCAGACGATGGCCGACCTTGCACATCAAGGGGTTTCGCGGCTCCTTTCCGAACGAGTTTGGAGACAAGATCCTCCGAGCCAAAAATCGAAAGCAAAAAGGGTACTTTCGCCCTCCCTTTTCATGCCCGATTCCGACCGCAGAGAGATACTTCCGACGATGGGCCTTGGGGCGATGACGCGGCTGCGAGGTGACTCCAGTAGACCCCTTTTCCTTCTCTTTTTATTTCGTTATTGTTTGTGAAAGTCTTAAATCAATAAAAACCAGAACCTAAAGGTAAATGAAAACATCAATGGATAACAATAAGCACAAATCGAAAACAACCTTCACAAATCCTTCCTCGTATTGATTTCTGATGTTTGTGAAAAGAGCCAGGTTACAAGAGTTCTCCCTTTTGATTTTTTTAGTATCCATAAAGAGAAAAAAAAAAGCCCCTTTACATTCTTTTGAATCTTCTTTTTATAGCCTAAAGCTTACAACTGTTTCCTTTATTCTATTATTTGTCTCGTATTTCTCTATTTTTGTTGTCTCTGTTCTTGTTTTTGGTGTTGTCGTGCGTATTTCTTGCATGTAATGGGCAAACGGTGCTGGTGGAGAAGTCAGTAAGCGGGCATGGTGCGAACGGTGAAGGCCGAGGTGCCTGGGGAAGCTCCAAACGTCAGGGCGTGTGCACGGGGAATGACACGCGTGGGAAAACCAAACGACGCGTGGCGCGTGGTGGCAGACGATCCATTAGTGCGCATGGTGGGCAGACAAGGGGTCGGCGGCTAGGGGTGATGATTCCCTAGGGTTTTCTGATTTGGCTTAGTCTGTTGGGCCTTATTGGGTTTATGTAGACTGGGTCAATTGGGCTGTGTGTGTTTTTTATTTGGGCCAATGGACCTTTTTTGTAAATGGACCTTTTAATGGACTGATTTTATGGGGCCTGGTATTTGGTCTTTTGTGAATGAACATCATTTTTTTACCCCCTTTTTTATTATTTATTTACTTATTGGTTTTGTTTTGGCTGATGGGCTGGGGTTTGGGTTTTGGTTAAAGGCCCGGGCAAAATATGGTTATTACAACAATTGTTGTATAATCTATGGATTTCTCGGTACATGACCTTTGTCTCGAAACAACAAATAATCATCGATTCCAATCTAAAGCTCTAAATCAGAAGTCAATTCATGTTAAACTCTTTTAACTTGCAATTCACTGATACATTTATGAGCTTTCACAAAATCGCAAAATAAACATCAATTTAGCTTTTAACTCAACTAATATCTATCCATCATCCGATAAGATCAATCGCGTATTCATCGCTAGTAAAGCACACAAAGATTTCTTGTTCAAAATATCCGTGACTATAATCGTTTGTCCAGGATGATAACCAATTACTAACTCAAAATCTTTCGACAGTTCAAGCCATCTTTGTTGTCCCAAATTCAGATATCTCTGTAACATCAAATATTTTAAACTCTTGCAGAAATCAAATAGGTTACATTACTCACCAAACAATTAATGTCGCTAACTATTCAATACAATTACAATGTCAACAATCTCTAATTCGCGCGTCGAATAACTCTTTTCATGCAACTTTAACTGTATGGAAGCATAAGCCATCACTATACATTCTTGTACTAAAACACACTCCAAACCATTCAATGACGCATGACTGAAAATCATAAACTTTTTACCCGATTCAGGCTGAACCAAAACTGATGCTTCAGTTAACAGTGTTTTCTACTGTTTATAACTTTATTAACATATATTAAACCAAATCAGACTTCACACAAATGAAAACTACGACAATTGAAACAACTTTAATTTACAATAATATTTCTTAAATAGAACCGTTCCGATAGATATAATTCTGTATCATGTCTTCTAAAATATGAATTCTTCATTCAGACTATCCATCTATTTACCCGTGAACGCACAAAATTTATTTCCGGACCCAAGGATAAATTCAAACACATATAACGCAATTAACCTTTCAAACAAATAACTCAATCAAACTAAACAACTGAATCGATCTTGGCAGTCAAATAATAACTTTTCAAAGAAAACATTTCTTCTTGTTGTCAAAATAACTCAAACATAAAATTTATCGCAATTTCTTTAGGATACTAGTCAAAGATCTTCTTAAAAATTGCATAACTCGAATATGACATAACATTCCACCTTTACTCATTGACATATATCAAGATTTACCTGGAAATGATAACTATTATACAGATTTGAACTTAATCTTCTATCATCTATGCATTTGCTGATGTCAATTCACTTTCAAGTAAACTTGAAAGGATTATATAATAAAGATATCTCAACTATTAATCATCGAAGCGTTGTACTATATTGAAGCCACCTTCATCAGATAAAAATCATAATGCCATAAAAAGACCGGCATCTCAACCATATAAATAGATAATATCTCAGCTGTTAATAATGCATTTTGAACACAAAAGAAAATCAAATATGGTTTCAACAGAAATAAATGCAGAAACATAACCTCTATAAATCTGATGACAATACCATTATACTCTCATGATCAAACTAGAAATTATAATCATAATAGATATATTCATCTCCGTCAAAACAATATCTCTTGCAGATAATCACATAGAATCATAATAAAACCAAGGTAGCAAAATCTCAAAGTATAGAACTATACAAAATTTCTGAAAATTACAACCCATATAAAATGATAAAGATCTCAATGATATCCCAGAGAAATTCTAGAAGAAAACATCACTCATAAGCACCGAAATCAACTGTGAAAGAAGCAATATAATCTTCATGTATATTCAACACAACAATAACCAGTAGAAACAGAATACTAGCGTCATACGGATTTTACCATCGACTTTTCTATCAACACAATGGAATAGAATACCAAGGAAAGATAGAGTAATACCAATCATAACCCAAACAGACCAACAATACTTTCGTCTATTAGTATGTTTAGCTAGCGTTCTCATACGATAAGAGTTTCATTTGAAAATAATTAGCCATATATACCTCTGATAATAATTGATCACATAAAATACCCAAAAGAAATCATTATAAGCTATTCAACTATACTGTTGTACTCAGATATCTTTACAATTCAAATATTATTCAATTGTTTGATTCTATCATTATTGATTCCTCTTTATCCCATCACTAACAGAAATCAATTAAGTAGAACTTCCAGTTAATACATTCTTTAGATATCATACCTGAATATTTTGCTTCATCGAAGTCAACTTCTTCTTTAATAGTGACTTTGCATAATCCAAATAGCCTTCAAAACGATCCGATATCTCTTATAGAACTGTCCTTACTGTTGACTCATTCCATTATCTGACCACAATATTAATCCTTCAATCACAGAACTCTGAAATTCCACACTTGTAAGCTTATTCAATCTAAATCTTACAGATTTCATTGTAACACTATACTGATAAGGGGGTGAGGGTCGTAAAGCCTCAAATATAACTCTCACAAATACATGCACATAACATAACATTTATCATCACACCATATTAGGAACTTTTTTTTTTTCATAGCTTTATGAGTTTCAACTCATCATAAACACATTTTTACTCAAATGCTTGAATATCATTTTCAGTATTATTGGAACTAGCTCGGTTGGAAAAACATCTCTGTCTAATTAAGATAAATCTCAACAAAGTCAGGAGAGATCATACTATCACATTTTATATATTGCATGTATAGCTAGATTCTCACATATGCTACGTTAGTCATAGAATCGACTAAACCATAGCTCTGATACTAATAAATGTAACAACCATCACCCGTATTCAATGCCAAAATAGGGTTACGGAGCATTACCAGACTTTCGAAACAATTAAACAACTATTTAACATACATTTGTTCAAATCAATCACTCATCATTCAATCTCAATCAATTTGTCCCTATTAAGAGCCTATAAGGCCTTAAACATGCTTTGGAAGTGGTTCGGGACTTAACTGATAACTCAAAAAAAATTTCAATATTTAGCAAATTTTTTCTTCAAATCAAAGGACACGCGCTCGTGTGGCCAGGCCGTATGTCTCACACGACCACAAGACATACCCGTATAACAGGCCATGTGAAAACAGAGGGTACATATTGACTTGGGTCACACGGCCAACCACACGCCCATGTGCTCTTCGAAGTAGCCACACACGCCCGTGTGCCAGGCCGTGTGTTAGGTCATGCCAACTTGTAGGGTATACTGACTTATACAACACGGCCAAGTCACACGCTCGTGTGCTAGGCCGTGTGCCAACTAGGGGTATACTGACTTGCTCTACACGGCCGATCACACGCCCGTATCTGAGACCATGTAGAGCATACTGACATCATTTCAATTTCAACACCAAGGGACACACGGCTATGTATCATAATCGTGTGTCACACACGGCTGAGACACACGCCTGTGTCTCTTCCCTGTGTGAACAAAAATAGGCTATTCACCAAGCCAATTTGACACCCAAAATCTCATGTACTAAACAACCCAAATGGCACCAATTCATAGCACAATAGAACATCTATTCTAACCACATTCAATATAATTTCATACCATTTCAAATATTAATAATCAACATGCTTATATCCCAACTTTAACTCAACCAAAACCTACTCAAATATATATACCAATCAACTAGTTTAACCATTACCTAGCATACTTCATTTTTATACCAATTCACAAGTAAGGTACCAATTCCACAAACTTCATAATATGTCATTCACATATCCATCCGAGAACTCAAGTATCAACATATATGCACATATAAACACATAACCAAATTCACCAAATTAAGCCAAATCCCATGGCTATATTTACAAGCCAAAACATTTACATTCACAAGCATGTTACCAATTCCTCAAATTATTAACTTACCATTCATTGTACTTATTATCATCAATCATTTTAACCAACTAAATAAGCACAAGATATAAGCATATATATATGCACATAATTCAAACATACCAAATATACCAAACTTAAGCCATCACCCATGACTATATATACAAACCAAAATATAAGCATTTACAAGTCAATTCATATGGCCAAAGTCATTACCAAAATATAACTTACATGACTCAAAATCCCTATACATGCTGTATACTCAAATTACCAAAGTTCATAGATACCAAGTTATAGGTGGATAGTGTGAAGCGATCTCCAACAATCCCTGAATCCGAGCTAGCTTTGGTATCATTATAAAACACGGAAAATAAACAAAGTAAGCTATAAAGCTTAGTGAGCTCGTATGAGATAAACTTAATGCAATCACTTAAACATGATTCATTATTTTCCATATGTCAATATGCAACTTTTCTTAACTATCAAACCTTTCAAGTACTCATTCACAAGGCCATATACATTCGTCATCATTTCACCCATTTAAACCTAAAATGGTTTATATACATACATGTACCATCTCGTACCAATCTCATATACCTTCTCATCTTTCATCTACCCGTTCTACCATTCGAAATAGAAGTCGGATACTCAAGGATCTCTCACGATAAATTCCTATACCATGGCCCAAGCCAATCCAAGGTAACTTATCCGTAATTCTGATATCATAGCCCGAATCCAAATCAGTCGATATGCATGGCCCAAAGCCAAATCGATTTATCTCACACACGTAGTGCTAAATCATGGCTCGAAGCCAACTCAAGAATACCTAATGACATGTCACTAGCATCCTAAACTATTCCTAAGGTTCACTCAGGTTTCCAACTGTCGAATCTTCATCGAATCATTTTCGAACTCGTACATAATCACATAAACACAATTCATGCTATATCGAAGCATATAAAATACATTTGAAATGAATTTATAACATACGAACTTACCTTAATTGCTAAAACAGTGAATCAAGTCAACTATTTCGTAACTTCGTTCTTTCCCCGATCTAAATCTGTATTTCTCCCTTCTTGCTCTAAATATATTCAAAATTAACTTATTTAATCATTTCTTTATTCAATTTAATCCAAAACACACATTAGGGCTATTTTACACATCTCCCCTAAACTTTCACATTTTTCCAATTTAGTCCTTATTACATAAAATCACAATTTATTCAATTTAATAAAAATTCATGCTGGTCGAATATTACCCATTCTCATATCAGCCCATATTTTTCATTTATTTTAAAATTCAACCACTAATTTTTAATTTTCACAATTTAATCCAAAATTGACATTTTTACCAAAATTCACTTTACAAAACTTGTACATCTAACAACAATAATTTATTTTCCATCATCAACTAAAAAAATTCATCTATTCAAAAATGGCAACATGATAAGTCTTTAACAGTTTTGAAATCTAGGGTACGGGCTAGCTAGAATACAAAGCAACGATCTCAAAAACGTAAAAATCATTAAAAATGGATCAAAAATACTCACCATAGACCCAAGGACACCATGGCCAAACCTAGCAAGCTTAAATGGTGTTTTTCCTTAGAAAAATCGGCTAGAAGATGAAAATGGACACAAATAATTATTTTGTTTTTTATTTTACTATACTTTAATTACTAAATACCACTTTCAACCTTAAAAATATTTGATAACTACACCAAATACCACTCCACTATCATCCATTAACTCCCAAATGGGTTAATTACCACTTAAGTACCTTTACTTTAAGGTTCTATAGCTATTTAATACCTTTAGCTAATAGAACAGCACTTTTGCATTTTATGCAATTTAGTCTTTTTTACTTAATTAAGCATTTAAACGGTAAAATTTCTTTATGAAACTTTCACATAATTAATCTATCATGCTATAGACCTTATTAAAAAATAAAATAAATATTTTTAATTCGGATTTGTGATCCTGAAATTACTATTCCGATTTGACCCAAAAACGAGCTGTTACAAGACCAACCTCTTGTGGAGTCTTTTTCTCAATGGCAACAGATAGAGATAGGTTGATCAACAAACATGCAGTAGAGGCCGCTTCAACCTAAAATTACTTTAGTAAGTTGGCATTCGACAACATACATCGAACATTCTCCATGATCGTTCTGTTCATTCGTTTTGTAACGCCATTTTGCTGAGGAGTATGACGAACTGTCAAGTGTCTCATATCCCTTCTAACTTGCACAGTTTATTAAACTTATCAAAACAGAACTTTAAACCATTGTTTGTGTTAAGGTGTTTTATTTGTTTTCTCTTCTTTTCTTCAATCATAGTTTTCCAAGAATTAAATGTGGAAAACACATCGCTTTTCTGCTTCAAGAAAAACACCCAAATTTTTCTGGAAAAATCATCAATAAGTGTGAGTATGTAATTAGCTCCACCTCTCGAAAGCACTCTGGATGGCCCCCACATATTAAAATGAATATACTCCAATGTTCCCTTTGTGTTATGAATTCCTCTAGTGAATCGAACTCTCTTTTGCTTCCCAAAAACGCAGTACTCACAAGACTTCAGTTTGTAAATTCCTTGCCCATCAAGAAATCCTCTTTTTTTCAATTTTGCCATGTCATTCTCACTCATATGCCTTAGACGCATATGCCAAATTCTAGTAACATCATTATCTGAAAAGGATGAGGAAGCGACAACTGCATCACCAGTAATAGTAAAACCCTGTAAAACATATAACTTGGCAGTCTTTCTCTGCCCTTTCATCACAATGAGAAAACCTTTAGAAATATTCAAAACCCCACTTTTAGTTGTGTATTTGTACCCTTTTGAATCAAGAGTACTCAACGAAATCAAATTTCTCTTCAGTTTTGGAACATGTCGCACTTCACTAAGTGTTCTAACAACTTCATCAAACATCTTAACTTTAATCGTTCCAACACCTGTGATTTTACACGAAACATTATTTCTCATCAAAACAACACCTTCAGACACTGTTTTGTAAGTTGTAAACTAATCCCGATTGGGACATATGTGGAAGGTGCAGCTCAAATCAAAGATCCACTCCTCGCTCACCTTACAATTGTTGACAAAAGCAAATAGAAGTTCACCATCACTGTAGTCTTCTACAACATTAGCTTCACCGAATTTTTTCAGTTGTTTGTCCTTTTGATTCGCAACCTTCATTTTGATATTATTCTGCAGTTTAAAACTCTCAGATTTAATGTGTCTTTTCTTTTTACAGAAGTTACAAGTTTTACCTCTGTTTGAAAACTTCGATCTTCCCTTAGATTTACCGTGAGGATTCCGTTCTTGTGTCCTTCCACGATCACAATCAATATTTTGATCTTGTCTCCCACGAACAAATAGACCATTTTCCTGAGAGTCGATTTTAACCACAAGATGTTTCATCTTGTCATACAAGGTTAAAGAATCATAAACCTCATCAACTATGGTAGGCTCGTGGCTATACGAAATCGTGTCTCTAAATGTTGAATAAGATGAGGGCAACTAACAAAGACAAATCAACCCTAGATCTTCTTTATCATATTGAACCTCCATGGCCTCAAAATCTGAAAGAGTTTCTTTAAACACTGTTAAGTGTTCGTCAAACGATGAGCATAAAGACGTTGCTTCATATGCAACTTGCTGGTTAGAGTTTTTGACATACATAGCTGCTCCAACCTCTTCCATAATGCAGTGGCAGTCTTCTCCTTCATCACATCCTGTAAAATTTAATTAGACAAATGTATGTGTAACTGTGTTAATGCCTTTCGATCTTTACGCCTTTTCTTTTCCTCTGTCAATGTTGAAGGCATTTTATCTACCCCTAGCAGGGCATCCTCCAAGTCTATTTGTGTAAAAATCGACTGCATTTTTATCTGCCACAATGCGAATCTAGTGTTGCGAACCAATAGCGGAATTTCATACTTTAAAGACGCCATTACCGTGATCGAGATGAACAACCTGGAAGCTCTAAATCAGTTTGTAAAAAATAGACCGTCAATAATGGCTAAGAATTAAAAAGAGAAAAAAAGGAACACACAGAATTTATAAGTTTGTAAAACCATGGGAAAAAAATACAAGAGGAGAGATGACTATGTCTATTTATAGGTTTGTAAAACCTTATTCTAATCAAAGTCAAATAGAAGTAACACAATAAGGTTAAAATACCTTATTTTAATCAACATCAAATAGAGGAAGTAAACTTTTATATGGATGCCACTTGTAAATCCCTCGATCTTGCCACTTATATTCTATTTTCACAAGAATTTAGGTCATATAATTCTAACAAAATATATAAACCAAACGTTGTTTGAATATCTATATATTTGAGCTCCAATAAACAAACATTGGTTATCTGCTACTCCTCCTTACTAATTATTATGGTTTACTTAAACAAGATGATTTTCACACTATTTGCAAGTTTGCATCATCATATGCATTAGTTGTCTTTGTTAAAATGAAAGTTATTTAGCATTTTTGAAGAAGAAGAATGGAGAAAATGTGGTTGAGAAAATGTTGCATATTTTTAAACCTATTTTTAATGTCAGTAAGATATGGCAAATAGTATAGAAAACGATACAACAGACAAGGGCGAAGTCAAAACAATTTTTTAGGGGGCCGAATGAAATTTTAATTTTTTATAGTCTATATCTTTATAATTTTTAAAGGATTAAATCGAATTTTTATAATTTTAGGGGGATAAAGTGTAATTTTACATTTACTAATTTAAAATTTTAATTAAAGGGCATAAATAGCAATTTTCCATTTTAGGGGGGTTGGGCCCCTGTCAACCCCCCTAGATTTGTCTCTGACAAGAAATACATCAAAGTAATAATTCATGGCGTTATGTGTGCCCCTGTTTTTGAGTCTTTGGAACAAATTCAATAAATTTTAATTAATTGAGAATCAATGCCCTCGATGATGATGGCAATGGGAAAAGGAAGAGATGGTGTGGTGGCTGAGAGTAAAAAAAGAAAGAAAGAAGAAGAATGGTGAAAGCAAGGGTAACATATAGGGGAAGAAAATGATGAACAGTAATGGGGTAAAAAACGTCAAAAATGATGATGTGGCATGCACAATTAATCATGATTAGGATTTAAATTTGGGGTGATTAAAATGAAAAATTGTTCTAATAATAATGATCAAATTGTAAATATTTTTATTTGGGTGACCAAAATGAAAGTATCCAAATAGTAGGATGACCAAAATGAAAGTATCCAAATAGTTGGGTGACCAACTAGTTAGTATACCCAAAAAATATCAAATTGTAATTTTTTAGAAATCAACTTTAATTTTGTTTTTGATTAATCTTATTATAGGTTATGATCATATCTGCTCTTTTTGACATAATATCTAGTTCATAGTCTCTCCTCAACCCATAAATAGGAGGATAATATGCTTCAGCATACTCGAACTCACGTCCTCTGCATTGACAACAATGTCCATGCCAATCGAGCAAAGACTCAATTAGTTTTTTTTTTTTTTTTGGCATAATGGTTAAAAAGCCCTAAACTTTAAAAAAAAAAAAAGCAATGAAGCCCGTGCTTTTTTTTTTTTTTTTGCACTCAATTGAATACTTGAGCTGTCAAAATGCATCAAAAAGTCCTTTTGACGGTTAATTTTAACTTTTGACCGTTAAAGTTAACTGCCCCTAGTTTTTTTCCAGTTAAAGTAACCCGTGTCACAACTATGGCAAGACATGTGGCAAAAAATTATAAAAAAAATTATTAAATTTTAATAAAAATATTAAAAATTATAAAAATCGTAAAAATATAAAAAAATTGTAAAATTTTATAAAAATATAAAAATGCATCAAAAAAACCCTTTAACTATTACTTTAACCGTTGACCATTAAAGATAATGACCCCCAACTTTTTCCAATTAAAGTCATCATATGTCGTAACACAGCGTGATATGTGGTGAAATATGATAAAAACTAAAAATCAATAAAATTTATAGAAAAATTATAAAATATTTTTTTGGCACGATAATTTTTATAACTTTTTTACGAATTTTATATTTCTTTACATTTTTTTTAATTTTCTTATGATTTTATAAAAATTTTCTATATTTCTATATCTTTTATACTTTTTTTTACGATTTTTTAAATTTTTTCTAATTTTAAATTTTTTATTAAAAATTAAAAATTGGTAATTTTTAAACTTTCATTGATTTTTATTTTTTTTATCATTTTTTGCCCGATGACATATTGTGGTTGTGACACATGGTGGCTTTAACTGAAAAAATTAGAGGCAGTTAATTTTAACATTTAAAAGGCTTTTTTTGATACATTTTGACAATTCAAGTACCCAATTGAGTGCAAAAAAAAAAGGCAACAGTTTAATTGCTTTATTTGAAAAAGTTTAAGGCCCTTTGTTCAAGTACCCAATTGGGTGCAAAAAAAAGGGGGGGTTTAATTGCTTTATTTGAAAAAGTCTAAGGGCTTTTTTGATGCATTTTAAAAATTTAAGTACCTAATTGAATGAAAAAAGGATAATGACTTAATTACTTTTTTTGAAAAATTTTTAAGACTTTTTACACCTTTAAACTTATTTGTTTTTTATAATTGCGGATGCTTGAAACTTGCTTAATACATGTAATTAAAATTTCAATGAATGTCCACATTGAACATGATAAAATGAACAAAGTAACTTACTTAATGCAATTAAAGCCATGAGAAAAGCAACCATCTCATTCATAATAAAGATAACTATTATGATGATCCTCAATAAAAACAAAGTGTATATATATATATATATATGATCCTCAATAAAATCAGCACTGCCTCTATCCTGATCGATGGCTAGAACTCTTGCCATAAGCTTACATTTAGGACCAAAATCACAATTAATGCAACCCAAGTTATGAAATAAGCCGCAAATGAGGAACGATTCGATGAAGAATATGAAAAATCTGGGTTTGTTGTCGTTGTTGTTGCTGTTGTTGAGCTGCTGGACTCGACTTTGACAGCGAGCTTCATGCCATTGCCGCAATGGCCGACAACACCACAAATGAAGTAATGAGTTCCGGCAGCTTTGAGAGTGACAGTGGTGGATCCACTGTTATCTGATCTTATTGCATTGCCCACAGTGCATGTACTGTAATCACTAGAACTTACTTCGTCCACTGTATGAAATGTTGGGTACTTGAAAACTACACAACCCAAAATTTCCAATTTGTTAATTGATGGGATCAAAATTTAAGTATGATGAAAGGTTTAAATAGAAATTGGAGTTTAATTCGATTCCTACATGTAGTTATTCATAAAATATTTTAATCATCATATTTGAGATTCTAATTTTAACATCTGCAACCTTCTTTTTTATTATTGTCATATTATAAATACATTTGTATATAAAAAAAGAAAGATATATAAAATAGACTTAATAGATTTAGAGTTTATGAAACTAGTAGACTTTGAAAACCGAAAATTTAAAATTTCATGGATCAAACATGAATATAAAATGCTTAAATAAAATCGGAATTTAGTTTAGTTGGTTCATGTAATCACCTTTAAGAGATGATATTTGACATTTTTAATAATCAAATTTCGATATCTACAACTTTTTTCTTATTTCAGAACAACAAACTCATTTATAAATAAAAAAAAAAAGAAAGATCTATATAGATAAAATAGATTTATGAGATGGGGATTTAAGAACCTCACCAAGGGTATCACCAACTTTGAAGGTCTTGCCTTGAGTCCATGTGCTATAATCAAAACCAGTAGTCCACCCAGAGGCGTCACCAACAGTGTAAACTGCGGCCAAACTAGGCACAACCATGCACAAAACTAGCAAAACACAAGCCACTCCCACAGTTAAGCTTGCCATTTCACTATAAAAATTACAGAGAAATAAAAAAAAATAAACAAGCTTTTTTTGTGATAATAATTTTTTGAAATGGAGTTCCTTTATATAATGCCAATGGAAGGTGTAAACTTTGGCCCACTTAATAATTTCCATAAAGACCAATATTTGTGAAAAGCAATTCATTCTCAAAGGATATGATTTTAGAGCAGTTCATATACCTAATGCAAAGGATTGTGGGTCTCTAATCAAAATCCTCATGGTGACTATGATTTTCTTTTCCTGCAATTTTTATTTTAAATAGCAGTGATTACAATCATTATTTTATGTATTCAATTCTTTTTACTTGCTAATACTTTGTTAAGGCGGAGGTTCTGGGTCTTGAGTATTTAAATTTAAAGCCTGTCATACATAATTATATGCATGGGTCTCCGAACCCCCATCATGTACAATTGTTATATGTGGGTTTTAACCTAGTTCATTGGATTTAGTCTGGATTATACCAGATCTTAGTCTGTTTGTGCTGTAATAGTTTGATAACTTAAACATATATGTACTTGTAAAACTTCAAAAAAAAAATGTTATTATCAACCCCTTAAGTCTACAATAGAATAAATATGATATTGAAATACAATTATAATTACAAATTTTTTATACAATTTCTACTACTACCCATAATCTCCAAAACCGTAAATAAATTAAACGCGTTGAAATTTATGAACCTCAAATTCTTTTTGCATTTCCTTTATATTTTTATTAACAAATAGTAATTCATATTTTGAATTAGTCCTAATTTCAAAAGATAGTATCCAATCGGATAGTTGTAGAATAAAGGTAGTCCAAAAAGTCATCAATTATTCATTCAATATAAAGTAACTCCATTGATTTATATATGTTTTAGTATATTTTAAGTGAGGTTTTGACCAATTAAAAGGGTGGATTGTGAATGAAGAGAAGCTTGAATGTTTTGTTTTATTTCTTTTTGTGAAGACATCAGTTGTTGTGATCATATTGTGGGTGTTCTGTAAGATGTTATTGTCAAACAGATGAAGGAAGGTTTCAATCACCATGAAAGCAACAAGGGAATGCAATAAAAATGGTGAAACATTATATAAAGTTTTACTTTAAACCTACTCAAAACAAAACCTAGCCATCCATTTTAAAAGAGACTAACCCTCTTTCAGAAAATTTAAGTCTATCATCCAACAACCCCATCTTTATTGAATTCGTCTAAAAATAAGATATGCTATTTTGCTCTTATTTGTTCATTTTTTATATTTATATTTTATATTTGAATTCAATATATATAATTTTTTTCAAAGATTCATCAAATACATATAACTCTTGAAAAAACGAGATAAAATATTAAAAAAAAAAAAAACAAAAGGCTTAAGAGAAAGATGTAGTGATCTAAACATTCCAGCTAACCTGAGACTAATGGTCTTCATGGGCATGATTTATAGTTAAATTGACTATGGCCATGATTTAACTCAAAACAAGAGTCATTTCATTATTTACCAAAACAACAAAACAGCCAAAATCACCCAAAGCGCAAATAAATTTGGTATGATTAGGAGGTAGTTGGGTTAATGGGGTTCGGTTGATTAAGCCTATGGGGTTCATATGGTTTAGCCCAATTGGTTATAGGATCCAACTCGCTGTTTGAAACTAGGATATTGCAACTCACAAGTCAGTACACTAACTACAGGCACTATTGCTTCAGAAAAGCTATCTGTAAATCCACTTCTAACACCATCATTGATGCTAAGAATAATCGCTTAAAAAGAAGTTAGAATGTTAGCAATCCTGGAGTCAGGGGTATTATTATATCGCAAGGGTGACAGAGGCTTCGTTGCTGAATCTATATCAGTAAACTCAATCTTCTTAATCGGACTGCTTGTCTTCGAGCTTGATTTTCGCTTGTTTGTCTGAAAGAGAATCAAGCGAATAATAGCATCAATGAACTTGTGACAATCAACAGAAGACATGCAGGAACTGCAATTACTTTTTAGTTCTTAAAACAAACACTCATATGCAAAGTGCATTTATGTTTACCCAGACTTGAGTACAAGGATCAGATAATGATATGTTTAGTTTTTAGAGGGTGATATTCCAAATCCATATTTAGAAATATCTAGAAATGCACTTAATCCTACATTAGTTAACAAACACTCATCTACAGTATGCACCCAAATTCAAGCGGCAAAATGAAATCTTTTTTCGCTTGAATTTAGGGTTTTAATTTTAATTCTAAAGGAGGGGTGCATTTTAGGAAATTTACCTACTTAAGTTTAGTAATAACAGAATTTACTTAAATATTAGTTACATAGTTAATTATTAAAAAAACTCTCTCTTAAAATTAATTATTATTATTTAAATATCTTTTAAGGGCCATATATCATTTTGCAGCCCAAAGCTATATGGCCCAATTACACACAATTGGGCCTTCTATCTTGGATAGGTTCTTTTTCCCTCCAAATAAAGGTAAAATTTTATTAGTTTTTTACTATGCATAAATTACAAATTTAGTTTCTATATTTTTAAAATTTTAATATTAATTAAATAGTAGTCATTAAGTTCATTAAGTTAGATCTTTGTATTTTTAAAATTTTAAGTTGCAAACATATTATCAAATGTATAAGGTCATTTCAATTTATTATTTTTACATAATACTCAAGAATACTAGTAATAATGACAGCAACGAACAATCAACTCGTTACAAGAAGGAAGAAGAGGTAGAGAACCAAGGAGTGAAACATATAATTAGTATTGGCGTGGAACAAATGAATAGTAGCTCGCAATACTCCTGATGCCACCTTCTTATGTTGAAAGGGGCGAGTAATAATGTTAATTAATGTTTAATCATTTAACTATACCATGCATTCTGCATACATTTCAGCTTAGATACAACCTTGAAGGGCTTTGCCAAGGGAAGGAACCAAAAATCAAGTAGCCACATAATCCAACAATATCTGAAGCACTTGAAGAGCTTTGAAAGCTATCGATGTGGTTCAACAAAAATGGGATTCACGTACATAGCCCTTGGAGTATTCTGGACTAAAAAACATAACAAATACATACTTTAGGTACCAAATTAGTAGAAACGGAATTAAAAAACTTTTTAGGGATGCCGGAATTGAATTATAAAATTTTTGAACGATCAAGATGTAATTTCGTTATGTATTAATTTATAATTCCATTATTTTTGAAAGGATTAAATAGATTTTTTTCAAATTAGGGGGTCAAAATTTTTTTTTACCATGGATTAATTTGTAATTTTGTTATTTTTAAAAGGACTGAACTGATGTTTTGGGGGCCAAGGAGAGTCGCCTCTGCAAATTGCGCCAAAAAAAAAATTAGGTACGAAAATGAAAGAATATATTTTCGCTTCAACTTTTATAAGCTACTATTGTTCGTCATTTCCTTAAGGATTGACAGACTGTTAACGTACTTGTTCCCAATTAAACAGGAGAATTGAAAGGTTGAAGGAGATGAACCCCACCTATGATGCCTTGAATGATTTAATTAATACAGTTAGAATTGAATACGGAGATTGATAAGGAGGAATTGTATTGGTTTAAGTAGGGTGATGTAATCAACTAATGCAATGATAGATATATAATAAAAATAATGATGGATGGATTATTGGGTTTTATAGATATTTGGGTAACTGCACGGTTTTAAAAGTTGAGCTTTGAGGGATTTTGAATGGCTTAAACTTTATTTTGGACAGACGTTTTGAAATGATTTCAATTCAAATTGACTGTAAACGTTATCTAAGATGTTTCTTCAGGAAACTATATTTCTACTATAGTGAGAAAAATTCTTCAAATTCTGGACATGGTAAAGCAGTAGAAAATTCAACATATACCTTAGGAAGATAACTCAATCGCTGATAGCCTGGCCAAGTCAGTTCATTCTAAATGGCTAGATTTAAGATTGATTGAGGATCCTCCTTTGAGGGTCTAGTTTATTTGTTTTGTAATTTTTCTTTTCACCAAAAAAAATATAGCCCCACTTTTAATTTCAAAATATTTTAATTGAGTTAATAAAATATCAATATAATATTGATAAAATCATTCTATCTACCTATCCATTAATCTAGGTGTTAAATGTTAGCTTAAATATGAGTATATTTAAAGTATATGGGTTAAATTATATGTGTGCGCTTAAAAAAAAGAAATAGCTTCCTAAATTTTATTGATATCGTTTGTTTTACATATTCAAGTTGTTCATATGGCAGGTACACACATGTTTACAATTTTATCAGCATGTTTTAAACATGTTTCACGTTAAGCTCAAATGGACATTTAATGTGTAAATTTGATTACTAAACCAACAAAACGATTTGATGACTCAATTAGAATATCTTAAAGTTTAAGGATTAATTTAAATTTCGTGGATACAATTAACCTAAAAACGTTTATACTTCATATTGCTTTAAAAAAAATGGCATATTCAAATATAATAAAAGAACTTGATGACTGAATTTGAAAATCTTAGTCTAAAAATTAATCTAAAAGAACTAATAAGGTAATTAACCAAAAAATAAATTATACTCATAATCCCAAACCAACTTTTATTTTCTACCATTCTTTAAAAAAAAAAAACCTTTTGTTTTCTATCCACACGTGCTGGGATTTTTTTAAGTATTCCAATATTTTTATTAATTATGAAAATAATTCAACATAAAAATCATGTTTTTTTTAGTGTTTGTGGTGCCGCCAAACATATTGACGATATCGGCCCTCATCATCATCCAATAATTTAAAAAAAAAAATTAGTGTTTTTGCTTAATAAATAACGAAACCGAACTAAAATGTAATTATATAAATCGTTTAAAGATATGATGAAGCACTTGCGTTTTTAGATTAGCTGAAAAAGCACAATTTCATCAACTGAAGTTCCCTTTGGCACACCTCAGTGGTGCATTTTGGCAACTGAAAGTATCATTTTCCACTGAAGCTTTTAGCTCCTGTTGGCTGACTGTAAATGCAACGACTAAGAATAGAGGATTAAAGAAAGAAGAATCGATAAGAATTAAGAGAATAACAACAATTACAAGACATTATATAAACAGCCAAATATCTAAACAGCCAAATATCTACCAATCACAGAATACCCAGAAATTTGAACAGCCAAATATAAACAGCCAAAACTTGAAGTACCATATTCACTTCCAAACATCTTTATTTCTAATAAAATACCCAGAAATTACTCAATATCCCTGATCCCAAATAGATCCAAAGCACCAAAATAAACCCTAGTTCTAAAAAAACCCACAAATTAAGAAAGAGTGAATCACCAAAATAAGTAAGCAATGCAAGAACATTTACCTGGAAGCCACCGAGATCATCCGAATCTGCAGCTTTTACCAGGAAGCAAGGGGATCGGGACTGAGATGGCTGAGTGGGAGGCAGGAGACGAAGGAAGCAGGGGGTCGGATTGAGATGGTTGAGTGGGAGGCGGAGAGGCGAAGGAAAGCGACTTACATTTGCTCTTGTTTTTGGGCGCTTGAGTTGGGAGGGTAAAAATGGAAATGAATAGCTAATCGGTGGTCTGGGAAGGGAATAGAAATCCCCTAAAAATCAGCCAATTTTTGGCATAGACGCGTAATGGAATAAGCCCGTAATAGGACATTCCATTGAACCAGACGGATGATTAGGTGGGCCCATCGGATAGGGGTGTAATGACATAGCCATTACACCCAACCAAACATGTTGTCATAGTCAAAGAGTAAACAGTTTTTATTTGAAAGTGGATTTTAGATTTTCATCATCCTAACATTTATAAAAGTCTTGGTCTTTTCCATGCCTTCCATCACTATCCATAAAACAAAAACCACGTATGGAAGGTTTTTATTACATCAATAATCATAAAAAATTATTATACATATTTTTAATTAATAATATTATAATTTAACATATTTTTAATAATTTCATAAAAATAATTTAATTTTAAACTTATTATATATATAAAATTTAGTTTAATACTTTTAATAATTATTTTTCATTTTGAATCCAAACACATATTTTATTATTATTTTAACTCCATCCAAGTGACTGAAAATTTGCATAACGACGGTCAAAACAAAACATAAAAATTGCGCAACTTCATACTTTTCTTTTGGTGACATCCTAAATGACGTAAAAAGTCCGTAGAATTTTCATGTTTTCTGTAGAAAGTCATGGTAGACGGAAATTTTAAAAAAATTGTAGTAGAAAAGAAAATGTCGAGGTTTTTTATTTATAAAAATGATTCTAAATTTGTGATTAATTATGAAAATAATCTAATTTTCTAATTATATACGTAAATGACTTAAAATTTAGAGTAAAAATTAGTGGAGCTAAGGAGTTTGGCACCATCAACATGCCGCATTAGCAAATCTAAAAATAAAAAAATTATTTTTTAGAGCAATGTAAAATAACGCCAACTATATAAATATAAGGAAAATATTATTATTTCTAAAAAATGGGAGGCTTTAAAAAATTAATCCTTTTTTCCGGTGGAGCTAAAGAGTTTAGCACCACCACATTTGGTATGTGTCAGTGTTTTTTTTTTTTAAAACTATAAAAAAATATTTTCTTTTTGGTAGAGTCATTTTAAATGGCCCTATTTAAAAAACAAAAAACACTGAAAGTGGTGGTGCCAATCTTTTTGACTCCACTAAAAAATATTATTTTTTTAAACTCCCAAATTTTTAAAAATAATAGTATTTTCTTAATATTTATATAGATGACACCATTTTACATGGCTCCATTACAAAATAATTTTTTTTGTTTAATGATGTAGCATATTCGTAGCGTCAAACTCTTTAATTTCACTAATTTTTATTATAGATTTCAAATTATTTACATGTATAATCAGAAAAATAAGTATTTTTGTAATTAATCAAATGATTTTATAGAAAAAAACTGAAAATGTCAGTTACAATGGCTGATACAAGGGGGTGGAAGTCTTTGGTATTTAGAAGGAAAAAATAGTCACCCTTTCCAAAAATATTTTGATTACCGTAAATTTCCATCTTGACTGTCTAAAAATAATCAAAAGAACGCATTTATTATACTTTGACTGATTTAAAATTCAAATACTTTTCATTTTCTTTTTAGTTCAATCACAATAAAAATTAAATTATGAACAAATTTGCAGTGAAATATTTATTTTTTAGAGTTCGAAACAAACCTATTAAATTTTAATGCTATTTTTTAAAAAAAAGTTTAAATCAATTTGACTCAGAAACGTTTTTCGAAAACAAAATTTATCACTTGTGTAACAAATAATTTCTCATTTTAAATTTGGTAATTATTTGATAAAAAATGAAAAGCTTTTTTAAAAAAAAGAAATTTACAGACGAGGTTAAGAGGCTACTAATGTCCTTAATTGATATAAAAAGTAAAACTATATAAATGAGACATATGGTGGTCTATTAACCTCGTTTGTAAAGTTAAAGAACCCGAGTATCAAATAATAATTATTTTAGGTTAAATTTTACTACTAATTCCTGTATTTTACATAAGTAACAAATTTAGTTCTTATACTTTAATTTAGTCATTTTTTTCTCCATGTACTTTTCTAATTTTAAAATTTTAGCCCTTAACAAACGATAATTGTTAAATTCATTATGTTGTTTCTGAAATCTAATGTGGTAAATATTTTATCATATGTATAATGTCATATTTGCTTGCTATTTTCACATATTAGTCACTAAAAATCTAATCATTAGCAACTTTTGACTTTTGACTCCATTCTCTCATTTTCACTTTTGACTTTTGACTTTCTAATATATTATTAGCCTCATATTTTTCATTCACTTTTGACTCCAAAGTCCAAAATAAATCTCAAAAAAAAAAAAAAAAACCTCCATCGTGAATCTACAAAAATCAACACTGCCACAATAAATTTTCAATCAAGCCCATTCGTCCTTGAATATTTATGCACTCTTAATTTATGTTCAATTTACTTGTGTAAAATGATTTCTTATGCAACTTTATATTAATTAAAATATGCTACTTGACAAATTTACATACTAAGAACATAGCATAATTATTACTAAGAATATAGTTTAGGATACACTATTAATATTTATCAATTTCCATAAGGTTAATATTTGCAAATAAGGAACTTAAGAAATATATTTATTTAAATTTTCTAATTTTCATAATGAATGTTTTAATTCTTTGATAATATAATATTATAAACAAATAAATATTTAACAATAAAATGTGTTGTGTCATTATTTATCATTTTACAAGTATCAACTTTAAGTTATCAGCTAAATTTTACTAAACACTTTTAAATAAATAATTAATAAAATCAATTAATTAAACTAACTACTACAATCAGCCATAAACTATGAACTATAATCCAATTGCAAAAGAAATTATTCCAATTATACTAGTCCAACTGCACTGAGTAATCTTTTAACTCTGACCACTCAATAAACCAATTTATAAAAACGAAGCTTCCATAAATATATATATACACCAACTTTTGTATTCCACAACCCCACTTTCTCTCTGACTTCCAAATTATGGTGTGAAACACAAGATTAGTCGTTTTAGCCGTCGTCTCCACTCGGCTTGACGCGTGTGAGATTCTTACCTCCTCGACCTTCGCCCTATAAATTCCAGCAGCACAAATTTGAAAATCCTCGTCAAAAGAAAAGCAACTTAGGCTACACTTTAGATTTTTCTTTTTTTTTTGAAAATTTTGGTAAAGGGGAAATGGGAAGTGAAGCTGGGATTGTGAGGAAACCCAGATTTCTTGGCCTACATGGATTTAGAACAAGTGGAGCGATTCTCAAGACACAGATAGAGACCAAATGGCCTAAATCGGTATTGGAAAAGATCGATATTGTTTACCCAGATGCGCCGTTTCCAGCTCAGGGGAAATCCGATGTCGAAGGGATCTTCGATCCTCCTTATTACGAGTGGTTTCAATTCAATAAGGTAAAAGAAAATAAAATCAAATAACAATCCCATGTTTTTCTTTCCTTATTTTTTTTTTTGTTATTTCCGTCAGTTTTTCGAAATCGATACAAACATGGATTTACTTCTTTTCTTTTCTTTTTTTTGATCTATTTTATATTGTAGGAATTTACGACTTACACAAATTTTGACGAATGTCTTGCTTATATCGAAGATATTATAATTAAACAAGGACCTTTCGATGGCCTCCTAGGTTTTTCACAGGTTTGTTTTCCTGTTTGTTTGGCGAGAATTTGAAGGAAACTTTTTACGATTTTCAGTATATTTTCTATTCATCCAAACAACAAACTCATTTTAAACTATTGAGTAATCATACAGGGAGCTATCTTATCGGGTGGGTTGCCCGGATTGCAGGCGAAGGTGCGTATAAAATTGCGCTTCATGTTTTCGGTTTCATTTTATTATATTTAAACCCTTTTTTTAGGGCCGTAGATAAGGGTATTTGGCCATTATTGCAGGGTATGGCGCTTACAAAAGTTCCCCAAATAAAGAATTTGATAATAATTGGAGGGGCTAAATTCAAGAACGTAACAGTGGCAGAAAACGCTTATTCTTCTCCCATCCACTGCCCATCTCTTCACTTTTTAGGTATAATTCCCCTTTTTAATTTCTTTCTTATTTCCTAAAAGTTTGGAATACACATATAATCGTTTTTTTTAATTCATTAAAATTAATATATTAAATTGTTATTCAATAATTCAATAAAAAACAACGGACCCTGATAAGTTTACAAAATATCATATAGTGGGACTAGCGTAGTTTTCAAGTGCAGCACGTGATCTGTCTTGTTTTAAGCGTTGGATTGAATCTTTAAAAGTTAGGTTTGTTTTCTGTGGTGGCTGTGTCTTTAATTTGATTAATCTTAAAAGAAATTCTAATATTTATTTGTCGGTAATATAATTAATTAAATTTTGTAGACTTCACTGAGAAAGGTGTGCTTGAAAAATACAAGAGTTTGTGTGAAATTATAAGTTCGAAAAATAAATTTGAGTAAAAAAAAAATTTGTTTAGAAAATAGGCTAAGCCTTGGGGTGAGGTTTTTGGCTTGAGCCTAATTCGATCCGATCTGAATTTGTAATAAAAATTTCTGTTATTTTGCTGCTGTTTTTTTTTTTTTTGCATTTTTTGTCACTGTTTTGTTACTATTTTATTATTATGTTGCTACTATTTTTGTTGATAACGTATAAAATCTTTTTAAAATTTATTTTTAATTTTTTGAGAAATATTTATTTTTAATATTTTTAATGTATTTAGTGTATTATATATTTTTTTAAAAATATAAAAAATAAAATTTTAAAAATTAATATGAATCATTTAGGCTATTTTTTTAATCAAGACCTATCAAACTTAAAATTTTATTAAGACTTAGCCCATGAACATTTTTAACTTGACCTGACCTATTTTTGATAACTAGTCCGGAAAAATAAAACCCAAAATAAGATATTTATTTTGGCGTAATAAAATAAATGGTACTCTATATTATATATATACAAGTATATACTAAATTTATTTGTGATGGAGGAAAACTGGTTTATAAATGTATGCAGGAGAGAATGATTTCCTGAAACCATATGGATTGGAGCTTTTGGAATCGTGTATAGATCCTGTCGTCATTCATCACCCAAAGGGCCACACTATTCCCCGATTTGGTACCTACTTTCATCCCTGTTTTTTCTTCAGTCTTCTCACTTGAATCAGAATAATATGTATAAGTTACCCTCACGAAATAATAACTTTGAATTTAATTTGCCCATCTGTCTTTTACATTGCTACATATATGCAAAATTGTTGCTGTAGGGACAGTTGCATTGGTTATTGCTTACACTGATTTGATTGATGGAATCTCATTCCTTTTCTTTTAAATTTTCAGATGAAAGTGGATTAGAGATGATGCTGAGCTTCCTGAAGAGGGTTGAAAAGGATATTTTGACTGAACAAGAAAAGGATTTATGCTATAAAGAGGAAGAGAATGCCGCAGAAGCTTAAAGAAATGGATATATTTATTGTTTACTTTCGAATGCCAACTGGGCCAAAAAATATATATGTACTAGAATATATCATCATTATAAAAAGAATATTACTTTTAAATTAATTTCAGTATTTTCTTCACTTTTACTATCACTTTCCAATTTTGTTAGACTTAAAAAAGGCTTGTCCCATTAATATTTCTAATGATTTAATTTTTCAAATATATTTTATAATTTCATAATGAAAAATTAATGGAAGATTAAGAAAATGATAAGTAAATAAGGAACTAGATAATTATTATTTAATGTAGAATTTTTTTTCAATTTTAATATTATCCTTTAAATATTTTAATTTTAAAATTTTAAAATTATCAAATAATCTAATTATATTTCACACTTAATTGGTAAAATCAGTATTTAATTTTTTTAATTTATCAAAAATCATCTAAGTGCCTCAAAATCAATAAAAATATAAAAGGAAAAAAATTATCAAATTAATAATATATATATGTGATTATTATTATCTGGTATTTAATCATGTAGTTGATTTGTTGCGATTTTATTGAAATCCAATCCCTCTTCCCTTATCAAAAATGAAAAAAAAAGTAAAAAAAAAATATTATACTTAAATACAGTAATTCATTTTATTATTAAAAGATAATTGAATATTAATAAAAATTTATATTAGTAATACGTAAAATATATATTTTGCTAGTTTTCTTATATATGGTGCATGGTTAATTGTGTGTATTTATTTGATAAAATTTTAGTACAAAATTTTTAATGTTTCGATAATGTGTATAAAAACTCGAATACTATATATATAATTTAAAAAAAAAACAAATTGTGAATGTTGTATACTTTCTTGAAATAGCATACATAAAAGTTCATATTTATGATCAATATAAATTAAAATAAAACATTTTTAAATAAGCTTTTAACTATTTAAAAATATACACCAAAGTGATAAGAATATATATAATTCAAAATTTTAAACATTCGGTTTTCAATCTGTTATTCCTAAATAAATTTTATATTTCAAAATATGTTTTTACAATTGATTTATTTTAAAATTTTTAAACATTTTTTCAACGTTATCTTAAATTTTTTTTATAATATATGTATGTGTAAATATTATCTTTAAACTATTTTATAAACAATTTTATCGTAAAAAATTGTTAAAATAAATATTATTAAAACGAAATACATATTAATAGTATAAATATCTTCTATTAATTAACTTAATACCAAACAATTTAATTATAACATAAAGTAAAAAAAAAAAATTATCTTTAATTATTTATAACGATAATATAGAATTATAAACATACATGTATCTAAATTTTTAATAAAAATACCAAAGTAAAATATTTAAAAATATTATATATTTAATCTATAAATATTTCAGTTGATAGTATGTACCATTTTGTGCTTTTGTAAAAAAAAAAATGCTATCATAGATAATATATATGTATGAGTATCTCCTATTTATGGGTTGTGCATAAGTTATTAGTAGTTTTAGGCATGGTATAAAAAAGAATAAATATAATCAGAACTTAAAACTCTATTTCTGTAGGTTGGCAGGCGCTATCCGTCTTCATGGCCTCAATAATACTAAGTAATATTGTTTAAAAAAAGTAATTTAACTGATTTGAATTAACCCAAATTCAGAGAGTAATTTATCCAAACAACTGGATTTTGCATAATATATTAAAAAAATCTCAAATTATCAAACTTATATTTGGTTTATTATTGTTATTATTGATCAAACTCGTAAATAAAAAGCATATAATATTAAAAAATTGGAAAAATAAACAAGAATGAGGGGAGTGTTGGGCAAAAGCAGAAAAATGATATGCTCGCTTCTCAGCCAAGCACCGGTCTCTCCCGCTTATTATTATAGGAGCTCTCCTTCCATTTACAAACCCAAACCATCGAATCGCTTCTCTTGGGTTAAACCTCGTCATTTTCTCTATCTCTCTCTCTTTACATCTCCTCCTTCCTCCAGTTTAAAACCCAAGTTTTGTTTTGATTTCACAGGGTTTTCTGGCTCCAATTCCCAGCCTAGCTATCCGAGTGTTTTGTTCGAAGCCCGGTGAGGTGGGAGGATTAATGGCTTCATCCGTTCAAAATCAGGGTTCTATTTCCTACCTAACCCAACGAGAGGCTGCTGAGGTTGATGAAACTCTCATGGGTCCTCTTGGTTTTAGTGTTGATCAGCTCATGGTTAGTTAAGTTCCTTTTTTTTTTTTTTAATTCTTAAATTTACATTCTTTTATTTTTCTATTTCTTTCTTTTGGGGTTTTGTTTTAAAGCTTCAGTGGTTTGAGTTTATGTGAATTATCAGGAATTGGCTGGTTTAAGCGTTGCCACATCGATTGCTGAGGTAATAATGACTATTACCAGTTTTCATTTCGTTTTGCTGAATTTTGCTGGTTTCTATCTACTAATTGAATTCATGCAAAATTCCCATGTTTTTAAGTTTATCTGAGTTTTCTGAGCATGTTTCCGGCACAACATTGAATTGGTTTCTCCTAGAATGTCAAATACTCAAATATATTGTTCAGTTGACAATTATGCTCCAGGTTTTGTAAGATTATACCTTATTTCAGTGCGGAACAACAAAAGGAGTTTTTCTTGTTACGAAATTCACATGTTTTTAAGTTTATCTAAGTTTCCTATAACAAGTTTCCTACATGACATATTGAATTGGCTTCTCCTAGGATGTATTAGACAAGTATTTATAGTTCGGTTGACAATTATGCTCTGAGGTTATATAAGATTATACCTTCTTTTTTTCTGTTTGCAACTGCAAAAGGAGCTTTTCTTGTTACAGGTTTATAAACCAAGTGAGTATAACCGTGTTCTTGCTATTTGTGGTCCGGGAAACAATGGAGGTGATGGGCTGGTTGCTGCTCGTCATTTGTATCACTTTGGGTATAAGCCATTTGTGTGTTATCCTAAGCGAACTCAGAAACCCCTTTATTCTGGTCTTGTCACTCAGGTATGATATTGGCTAGAGCTGTAAGTGTAACGTTATTGAACATTCAACAATAAACAATATGGTTAATCTGAGTTGTTATTCAATCTGTTGGTACCATAGCTGGAATCTCTGTCAATCCCTTTCCTTTCAGTTGATGAGTTACCTATGGACTTGTCAAAGGACTTTGACATTCTAGTGGATGCTATGTTCGGCTTTTCATTTCATGGTAAATACTTAATAGTTAATACCCGTACCGTTTTTTCTAATAAATTTTTTTCAACTTCATGTTTATGTATGTTCTTTGTGATGCAACAAAAATGTTTTGATGTCATGCTGTTATGATTATCTTATTCATCCCCATTAACATGTCTTATAGTTTAAGATCTTATTTTGTATCACTGCTACCAGAAATTTCATACTTTTTTTAATGCAAAATCGATATGTACATATCTCAATTTTATTTAATAAATAAGCAAAGCTATACAATCTCTGCTCTAGTTTTATCGCTTATTTTCACCGGTTCCATCAGATTATGTCATTAAATTATTTTATGTATCTTGGTTACTTTTTGGTCACTCATTTTTGGTTTATGTATCTTTCATGGTCCTAGTTCTATTTTTGATAATTTTGTGAACTACGGAATTCTGCCTCTAAATTCATTTCTAACCTTACAGGTGCACCAAGGCCACCTTTTGATGATCTGATTAAGAAGCTTATTAACTTACATTATTATGAACAAGCGCAACGAAAGTCCCCTGTTATTGTGTCTGTAGATATTCCATCTGGATGGCATGTTGAAGAGGGTGATGTTGGTGGTGATGGAATTAAACCTGACATGTTGGTATGTCTTTTTTGCTGCCTTAGATTCTTTGGAAACATTTTTTCTGTTTAACACTTATGCACCCCTTTAGATTAAATATCTAACTACTAAAATTTTCTAATTTTAAAGGTTTCTTTGACTGCTCCAAAACTGTGTGCAAAGAAATTTTCCGGGCCTCACCACTTTCTAGGTGGTAGATTTGTCCCGCCAGCTATAGCTGAAAAGTATAAGCTTCAACTTCCCCAATATCCAGGCATGTCTATGTGTGTTCGAATTGGAAAGCCCCCACAAATTGACATATCAGCCCTTAGAGAGAATTATACATCTCCAGAGTTCCTTGAGGAGCAGGTGGAGGCTGATCCTTTGGATCAGGTACGGATGCAAGACAAACATGCTGCTCCTTCATTTTACTTTATTTGAAAAACCTTTTGTTTTCATGTGTATTTTCTCACAATAATTTATGGTATTTATTTCTTTCTAAATGTAAACTTTCTTGCAGTTCCGCAAATGGTTTGATGATGCGATGGCTGCCAACTTAAAGGAGCCAAATGCTATGGCATTGTCAACCGCTGGAAAAGATGGAAAACCGTATGCTTCTTTGGTTTGCGCAATCTTTCTGCTTCATTCATACTTCTTTTCTCTTTTTTTGAACCTTGATTTTTTTAATCCATAAAACGTGTCAATTTGGATTCATTCTGCTATCCTAGGGGTAAACGTTATGAAGAAATAAGCACATGTTCATAAGATTCTCTCTCTTATCTAATGGAAGCACTCTCATTTCCGCTTCAGGCATGGATCCGAAATAAGAGCATTGCGGGCACCTGCTCCCAATGGGATCCTTAAGAAAATTTGGAAACTATTTAAATTGTGGCTAGACTTTTTGAAGAACTTTGCTTTTCCTTCTACTAAATATGATATTCATGCTTGTTATTTGAGGTAATTATAAAATACTCGGTAGAAATTTGATTGTTATTAGCCATACATGTATTTTAAATGCTAATGTGAATTCTATGCAGCATCTCTTCTGGAAGAATCACACATTTTAAACTGCCCAAATTGTGGAAAAAATGAACTAAGAAAGTAAATTTTGCACTTATGAATATATTGACTAAAGTTTTTAAAATTACAAAATTTACTTCGGTAATGAAGATTCGCCACCCTAACTGAGTGAACTGTTTAGAACGAATAGTCATGACACTATGCGGTAAGAAAATGTTTGTGATGTTTTAATAATGAAAATTTTATGCATTTAACATTATAAAATTATGTTGAAAGCAAGTGTGGAGGAGTTTGTTTATATAAAATATGCGCTTGGTTGATCTTATACCTGATGTTTTCATAATTTTAGTAAAATTCTTTTAATATATTTTTATTTCTGATAAAACTGTGAATGAGTAGCCTTTAAGTTGTGAATGGTTGTTGCTTCTTCCATCTACATTTTGTTTGAAATTTTTTGTGCCCAAAGTTAGTTCATGCAAATTTATGGGTGCTAGACTGTTAGTACTCTTCATCGACCTCTGCCATTATACATTTGGTTTAAACCAATGACTGCCTTGTCAAGTTTCATCTTGAAAGTAATTCATATATCGTCACTTCTATAAGTTCTTAATGAAATAGATATGGTGATGATGACTGTTAGCAGCTTAGTTTAGACTTTAATTGCGTTATTTCAGTACTTACATTTTAATGTTTATTGTTTGACCTTTCTGCATCTTTCTTTACTATCTTACCATCTGCTGCAGCTCATCGAGAATGGTATTGCTAAAAGGGGTTGACAAGGATGGTTTCGTCTGGTTAGTGTTCCTTTGTTACTGTCGTGAAATCATGTTACATGTTATTCGTTATATTTCTTACGTGTTTTACTTTATGCAGGTTCACCAATTATGAAAGTCAGAAGGCACGTCAATTATCAGAAAATCCTCATGCAGCACTTCTTTTCTACTGGGATGGGCTTAATCGACAGGTAGTACATTGGATTCTGGCTTTTGCTTGTCCATTCTGAAAAATGTCAAAGTAAATCAACTATAGTTGACGTGAAAATTATAGGATGATTCTTCTCAAAAGCATGGTTCATATTCGAACATATGACTAACATCTGCATGCTAAGACTCAAATTATTGATTTAAGATTACCGATTCTAGTCCCAATTCTTTATCATTTCCCTTTCTAAGCTTGTTTTGTTTGATGGGAAACATCCCAAATGTTTAAGGTTCCTTCTAAGGTAACGGACATTAGGATTCAGTGTGGTTAATGCCAACTGTTGAACTCCTTTATATATGTTTTGCTTTATTTTGAATACTGGAACATTTTTTGTTATAAATATTGGGTGTTTTATCCCTGTTTGCTACCAGCTGCAATTTTCAAGAAGTAGAACAATTCTATGTTACTTTGACTCTTCATTTTCTTTTGAAGTATCCAACATCCATGTCTGATGCATAGGCGGACATAGGTATGTAAAGGTATGACCATTCAAAGACCCTCCAAGTACACATCCATGTCTGACACTCACATCCCTGTTGTAGTAAAATAGGAACAATTGACAAGTGTAAAGTTGGATTGAAGGGATGGAATAACTGCTTTTCTGGCTTGAGTTAGCTTAGTGACCAACCTTGAATTCCAGCTGTTGATTCTTTAGGCTGTTAGAAGTGATCTGAAGCAGACATAATCATCAAAATAATATGGTAGATGGTGACTTTAGATAAAATGGTTCGATACTTTTGAATGAGGCTTTCCTCTGTGTCTCTGCATGTATGAGTGAGAGAGTGAGAAGGAGAGAAGTCCAGTGATGGTGAGTTAGATGATGCCAGTTTTTCACTCATGCATGGATGCTTTTCAGTTAACATGCATAACTACAAGCAGCAACCACCATGCTTCAGCATAAATATGGTAGATGGTGACTTTGGATAAAACGGTTCAATGCTTATGAATGAGACTTTCCTCTGTGTCTCTGTGTGCATGTATGAGTGAGAAATTGAGAGAGAGAAAGAGAGAAGTCCAATGATGGTGAGTTAGATAATGCCAGTTTTCCAGTCATGCATGGATGCCTTCCCAAGGGTGCGAAAGCGAAAAGTTGTTTAACTATCTGAAATCCTACTGATCCATGGTGGTTGCTACTTGTAGTTATGCATGTTAACCAAAAGACATAACTAACAGAGTGAACGGTGTTGAACTATCTGAAATCCTGCTGATACATGGTGGTTGCTACTTGTAGTTATGTATGCTCCAGAGGGTCCAATGAATTGAAATGTTCCAGTTTTATGTGGAAAGTTGTTTTGGATCTGTAGACTTATAACTTGATTTATTGAACTTTGAATTTCCTATATTAATTAAAATTTTACTGCAGCGTGAAACAAAATCTGATTAAATGTTGCAAATTTATTGCATGTTGATATGTTTCCATGATGAAGATCCATGGGCTATAATGAACTGTAATTTCCAGGTAAGAGTGGAAGGATCTGTTGAGAAAGTTTCTGATGAGGAATCAGAGCAATACTTTCACAGTCGTCCTCGAGGCAGTCAACTCGGAGCAATCGTAAGCAAGCAGGTCTGTTATTTAAGATTCAGTTAGAATGTGGTGGAAACATGGAATATATGTCCATGGCATTTTTTCAAAAATTAATTTTCATTAGAAGTAAAAATGATCAGTTTGATGAAAAATTATTTTTTTTATTTTCTTGCTTCAGAGTACTGTAGTTCCTGGACGCCTTTTACTGCACCAGCAATACAAAGAACTAGAAGAAAAATACTCCAAGGAGTAAGTTTTCAGGTTTTTAATGTTTGATCGTAATAATTTGATTTTGTGCCAATATTCTTCTATAAGCATTTGTGCTTGGCATGGATTTATTGGCTTGATTTAATAAGTGCTTCTTCTATTTACTTCTATCTTCGATAACAATCTTGTTCTATTTACTTCTATGTTCAATCATGATATAGAATCTCGATCAAAGTTGTTCATCATCTCAAATGATCAGCAATATGAAAAATCTTGAGATTCAGATGGTTAAAAATCAAGAAAAATTAATCCTTACGTTTTTCTTTATGCAGGAGTTTAATTCCAAAGCCTAAATACTGGGGAGGATATAGACTTAAACCAGAACGTTTCGAGTTTTGGCAAGGACAGCCGTCCCGTTTACATGACAGGTTGTTTACTTCCATTGTCTTTTGCTATAATGAATATAAAGAGGATTTTACCCGAATTCTATCCTAAGTTCAAAACCTTTCTATATTGGATTGAAATAGAATCCGATTAATAATCGAACCATTGGATTTGGATCCTTGTTCAGATAAATGTTATTTCTGTTCTGAGCTGATGATTAGGTCAATTCCTGAAGTAGTTTACAGTTGACAATGCTTTCTATGTTTAATTTGCATTAAACAGTGAATCAAGCAAGTCCAAGTCACTCAAAGCTCTTCTTACCATTCTGTGCCGTCTCTCTCACCATCTGCTCCCTGCAATCCAACCCTCGACCCAACCCAATCACAATTTATGTTGTTCCGACACTTCATTTTCCTTGTTCAACACCTCTATTCAATCCATATCCAGACATGGGTATGTTGGGAATATGATCCTCAAAGTTCCCTCAAAATAGTAGAAAAACTTATAAAAAGTTGAATATACCTATGGACGCATATCCAATCCTTGCACCAGAGTTTAAGTAATGTAGCGTACAACACTCACGTATCTCAAAAAATGCCACTAGGAAAAACAGAAGCCTATTATGATCTACCGCTCATTTCAAACTATTGTATGGTTAAAATTCAGATGAAAGTTGGTCCAGTTGATAATAATGTATGTGCTATTTGGCAGGTTGGAATATTCCCCTCAAGAGACTGGCGGAAAACGAGTTTGGAAAATTGTTCGGTTGGCCCCCTGAGTTCGTATTTTCAGCTTCTTCACTGTCAAGTTAGCCTGTGGTTTTCACAAACCTTCTAACTTGCAAGTATGTATTTTCTGTGGCATTGAGGGGCGGGGGGGTGTGCATGACATTTTACTATAAAAATTTTACATCCTTGACTCTTAAATACCGAAAAGGATCAAAGTTTAGCTCGGGTTTGAAAGATGCGAGTGAATGGCATGGTTCAGGATCTCTTACATGGAGATTGAATCATGAATGAGGGAAAAAAGATCCTGAAAACACACGAGTAGTAAATTTACTTCAAATTTATTTGTGTTCTTACCTATTGCTTTACTTATAATTTAAAGCCTAGCTACCGTTTTTATCTACAAATTTTAACTTCTTCTTGGTCTACGTCTATGTTACTTGTATTATGTTTTTCTATAAGGTTTTCATGATGATGACGTCATATCAAACATCATATTATGCGTTTCTGTTTTTTTAATGCATTTAAAGGGTCCTTTAAGGATGTTGTCGTCATGTGAAAACATTATATCATGCAATAGATACGGTGTGGCCATGGACCACCCCAGCCTATGTCTTAAGAAAAAAACAAGTCATCAAAGAGAACCAAAAGCAAGTAAAAAACAGAACACTACATCCACAAAACATTAATAACAGTCTATGAGGGAGGGATCGTTTTTATTGATAGTAGCCACACACCATCAAACGGATTCAAGGAGACAGAAGGTCAGTCACTGCATTGTCATGTTTTTTGGAATACTTGGCAGAGTTATATCAATTAGTAGAAGTTATGACAACAAACTTATCATTCTTTTCAGAATTTTTTTTAAGTGATGTGATGGTCGTTATTTTGCTATCAAATTCCTAATTGACTTAATACTTTTAATTTTTATTCCGTTGCTCAGGTTGATATTTTTGTATTAACATTGATAGCTTATATTGATGTGCCATTTATAATCAATCTAATAATGATATGTGGTAGTCTCTCAATATGTCACGTGGCATATATAAATTTTAATTTATTTTTTATAATTGAGAAAGAGAAATGGAGTTATTTGGAATTGAACTTAAAGCTTTCATGCCTACAAGATAATGTTTTTGTCATCGGACTACGAGATTTTGGCTTAAATTTCAAAAATTAGAAAGAACTTTTTGCCACATAAAGAACGAATTGAGACAAAAATTTATGTTTTTTTATTAATTAATTTATTTTAAAATTTTTAAAATTTGAGAAGCTATTACATTTCATGTTAGTGTTTAGAGTATAAACACAGATAACAAAATATAAATTGAGACAAGTTGAGGTATAAACTGCATATTAATCCTTATCAAAATTTATTGCAAAAACTTTATCTCGTTAACCATAATTAAAATTATATTATTCAAAGTTTGCAATTTCAGTTTCAAGCCGTGAAGCATGAAATAATAGCCATAGCAGCGCCTGCAAAACCTCCATATGAATGAACAAATGTAGTTCTTATAATATAAATAATCAAAAGGAGCAATACTCTAAAACATACCTTTTTGTAGTTTCCTTATTTTCCATGAAATCAAACAGCAGCACATCCATATTTCTGTTTTTCAAACGTTAATCTGAGCCAAAACTAATGCCTTCTCCGATGTTTTTCTTTCGGATTTCTCATCATCAAATCCAATACCCAATTTTGACATATCGAATTCACTCAAATTCCTTCGTTTCACGATTCCAGATACGTAATTTTTGCTGTTTTGCTTCATTGGTCTCGGACTTTGCAGAAATCCCATGGACCTCGACTTCCTCAGCTTCATTAATGGCGTTTTCGTCTCTACTCCACGGTTTCCTCTTACCAACGCCATGTGATCATCGTCCAACCCGATCTCATCGGGGCCCGTGTCTACCACCACCGACGCCATTGATGCCTCCGTGATCAATTTGGTTCTCGCCATCCGATCACTGGTAGCTTCAATGTCGTGATCGACTACACTCGTCACACTCGATACTTTCCGGCTGTTCCTCACCAATAACTTATCCACGCCTTTCACGCACAACCATCGATTACTCCAAACAGGAATCGCATGAACTCTCTTCCTCACCGCCGTCAAACACTCTACCACCTCGACTATCCCGGGGCGTTCCCCCGCATCGGACCTCACGCACCTAGCAGCCAACGCCGTCAAACTCCTCACCACCTCCTTATCCGTCGGAGAACCGACGCGGACGTCACAAATCGTGGCGAAATCTCCGGCCTCGATCAGCGGAACCGCCCAGTCAACGACGGACGACGGACTATGATTCATGTCAATGGCACGTCTTCCGCTAATAATCTCTAGTAACAAAATGCCGTAGCTGAATAAGTCACTTTTAGTGCTGACGTCAGCCGGCTCCAAATAAGCCGGATCGAGGTACCCTAACGTCCCCGCCGGTGGCGTGCACTTGAACCGTACATCCTCCACGTGTCCTCTTAAAGCAAGCCCGAAATCACCCAACCTGGCGTTCCAGTTTTGATCGATCAAAACATTGGAGGATTTGATATCCCTGTGGATCACCGGCGGGTTACTCGAATGTAAAGCCCGAACCGCTTTCGCAACCTGTAAAGCGAACCGAACGCGCATGTGCCAACCTGGCGATTTATAAGAAGCAGAATGTAAAAGATCGTATAGAGAACCGTTCGGCATATATTCCACGACGATTAATTGATCCTCGCAAAGAGTATCGGAGCTGTATCCAATGAGATTGACGAGACGAGGATGATAAACTCGGGAGAGAATCTCAATCTCGTTGTCCGCCGGAATGTTACAGTTCATCTTGGTTTTTTTAACGGCGGCGATTAACTTGCCATTATCGAGAGCAGCTCTGTAGACAGATCCGTGACTGCCTTTACCGAGGAAGTTGCCGGAAGAGAAACCACTGGTAGCCGAAACGAGATCAGCGTAAGTAAACTCCCTGATTTCGCCATTGTTTTTGGTTTTGTGGGGTTTCTTTCTGCGATGAAAACCACAGTTGTAAGGATCGCAGACAGCAATGGCGGACTCAGCAGTGCAAGAAGAGAGGTAACCCATTCCGATAGAGAAGTGGGAAACAGCGTCGTATGGTGAGAGGGAAATAGAACGGAGATGGAAAAGGCCATTAGTTGGGAAGAAAGAAGAGTGTGGGTTTAAAGTGTGTACTCATTTGCAGCATTTTGAGAAATAAAAGCGATCAAAGTTTGAAACTTTAGAAAAAGTTAGTAATATTTATTTGAATTGATTATTAATCCTGCCATGCAAAAAGTAAAAAAAGTAGGAGACTTTGGGAGGAATTTCTCGGGGGAAGGTTTACAGAAAGTGGGGTAAAGTGGGTTCCACGCCGAAACACACTTACTTATATTATTCAAAATAAGAATTTTAAAATCGATTTAAAAGTTTTTAAGAAAATATAAAATATTACTTTTTATTTTAAATTATGTTAAAGAAGATTTAATGTCTCTTTTAATGATTAAATTAATAATTTTGATAATAGAAAGATTTTATTGATATAATTAAAATATTTTAAAGTTTAAAGATTAATTTAAAATAAAAATAATAATTTGAGGATATTTTAGGAAATTAACACAAAACAATAAAGTTGAGATTTGAAACCTTTGAAGGCAGCCAATTTAGGGGTTGTTTTAGTGCCTGCTATCAGTCTAAAATCGATTCTCTCTCCAACATTTGGCGATTGATACGACTTCTTATTCGGCGTTTTTTGCTCGTTTTTATAAACATTTTTGTTTTTAGTTTTGAAATTTAAAGATAGGTTCATGTTTGTTTTCTTATAGGTATGTTCTTTTTATAATTAATAAATTATTGTTACATAAATTAGCAATAAAAAAAATAAAAGGATAAATTTTATCCAAAGATCATTAAACTATTAAAAAGTTTATGTTTTAGTCAATCAATTTTAAAAGATTACAAAATGATCATTTAATTATTTAGAAGTTTTTATTTAAGTCACTAGATTGTTAAACTTATTGTATGCACGGGTGAAGTTCAAATTTGAACGTCATGAATATGCAAATCAAAATCTAAACAATTTTCTTCTTTGATTTTTGACACTGACCATCAAATTGACTTGAATCTAAAAGTTGTTCAACTCGTAGATGGGTATTGATTCATTGTACTGGTTGTCAAATTGTCGCTTAAAGCTCACTAGTCAGACTTTTAAAAAAAAAAAACTTAATAACCCATTAACTTAAATAAAAGCTTTGAATAATTAAGTGACTTAAATGAAAACTTTTGAATAGTTCAATGACCATTTTGTAACTTTTTTAAGTTGAGTGATAAAAGCACAAACCTACTAATAATTTAGCGACCCCAAGTGTAGTTTACCCAAAATAAAACTAGTATATTGAATTTTAACCAGACACTTTGATGTAATTAAATTGGGATGAATCTCAAAGGTACACATAAACTTTAATTAAATGTGCAATTTGATACATGAACTTTGATTTGGTACAATTATATACATGAAATTTTAATCATGGTTCAAATGTATACGTGAAAGTTTAATTTTAATTCAATTTTACACATTTAAAGAAACAATTGCATCGATCTATCTTTATATTGGATAAATTTAATTATGTGTATGAAATATGTAAATTTAAAATGATGCTATATTGTTCATTGTATTAGTAGTTCGTAGAAATTGAATCAAATCAAAATTTCATGTATAAAATTACAGAAAATCAAAGTTCACTATAACGTTATCTATTAAATTAAATTTCATGTGTAGTTTCGAGATTTATCTATTAAAATTTAAAAATAATTTTAAAATTAAATCTAAATATAAAAAATTTTATTATAAAAAATACATTTGTGTCAACTCGAATTCATGGAATTACTGCCCAAAATGAATGAAATAAAATCTATCAAAGCCAAGTCTAAGTAGGTATAGAATCTTACCAATATTCATTGTTATTAAGGATTAATATACATGACCGATGGTGAGTAAAAAGATATGATTTTCTATAATTAACTGAAATTCGGTAAAAGGATTAAAATCTTCCATTGATTAAGGGTTAATTGCCAAAAAAATTCCATGGTTTAGGTAAACTTGATCAAGAATTTCAAATCCCAGTTCTTGAATTTTCCTTCCACAATCTAAACTATTTTAGTGCAAATCTAAAGTCAAAATGCAATGATGGTACGAAGCAATCTTAGACGGGATTTTACTATTAAAATTAAAAAACTATTAATCGCAATAAATAATATTTAATCTAATTTTGAAATTAATTTAATTTTGTGGTTTTATGTTAAAATCAATCATATTTCTTTATTTTTTCAATTTTGAAATCAATTATATTAGGTGTTTTTCTTTACATTATTATAATTTATGTATCAGTTTTATTGACTATTTTTATATTTTATAGGTTTTGAATATGTGATGTATCATTTTGTATTGTCATCTGCTTTTTGTTATTTATTTAAATATTTATATTTCTCATAAAATGAAAATCATTCTACTATCAATATCAAAATTTTAAGATTAAACATATATTTTAATATTTCAATGTTGTATTTTTTAAAGAAACTAAAAGTAATTTAATTAAAACATACAACTCACCTATTGCAAATAAAAAATAGTTTATAATCTATTTGAATTTTATAATTAATTAATTTATAATATCATGCACTTGTATGTTGGCAGGTTAATTATTCATGTGTTTTTTTAGTCAACAATTCATGTTTTTTTTTTTAATAATTTTTAGTATAATGTTATACTTCAAATTGTGTTAATATCACTTTACATGCATTCTATTTTAATTATTTTAACATACAATTTATATTTATCCAAAATATTACGCTTTTATATTTTTCGAGTCATAAATAATGCCAAACAAATAGTTTTCTAACTCAAAAGCTATAATCTTTAACTCTTGTGTTCGGAAGAAGCAACTTTTGAGTCAAATACTCTTTTAAACTCTTATTTATATTTCAATATACTTTATGTAATATTTATATGAAGTATATTGAATTTTATTTCAAAACTATAACATTATATATTAAAATTTAAAAATGATTTTATTTTAATATTTAGAATCTATTTTATATATTTAAATTAAATTTTACAATTAATTAATATTAATGGGTTGAAAATATTTAAAAAATTTATATTTTATATAACAAAATATTAATAATAAATGTAATTTATTACTATTATTTTATCAAAGTTAAAACAAATTATTCTAAGTGACGGTTTCTCCATGAAAGCTTATTGGGTTAATATATGACTTCAGCCCCTGAAGTATACTTAATTCCACAATTTGGTACTTATATTTTTTTTTTCTCAATTGGATAATTATGGTTTTACGCTGTCCAGTACTCTACACCTTCATTATAGAATGTTGATGTGGCACTTTTTGATCATTAAGCAGTTTGACACGTGATAACTTTTTTTAAAAAAAATTAACCATCTTTTATAATTTCTTATAAAATTATCTCCCAGTGATACATTAAGACGTGGCAAAATAATAAAATATATTTTAAAATTCTAACGAATCAAAATTTTTTTATAAAATTTGAAAATTAAAAAAACAACTCCCAAAATTCATATAAATATATAGACATTGAACTTAATAAGAGCAATAAAAAGGGTGAAAATATATGAATGATTTGGTGTGTGTCCTTTTCTTGCACGAAGCAAGCTATAGGATTGGTTCAAGAGATAAAAGAAATGGCCTAAAATTTTAGAAAACCTTTCCCTTATTTTTATTTATGCATACACAGATTTGACATTTAAATTTCATTTTGTAACAAAATTATCGTATTTAAGATATTTATATTTATATAAAATTTTAAAAAAATCTCCCTTTATTTTATTTATATATCGATAGATTAGACATTTAAGTTTTATTTTGTCACAAGATCATCGTATTTAAGATACTTATATTTATATAAATTTTAGAAAACCTTCCCGTTATTTCATTTACACATCCACTGATTTGACATTTGAATTCTATTTTGTCACAAGATTATTGTATTTAAGATCCTTATATTTATATAAAATTTTAGAAAACCTTCCCCTTATTTTATTGATGCATTGACAAATTTGATATTATATTTAAATAAAAATTTAAAAATTTACATCAAATTTATTATGTTTTAATTATTATTTGGTATAAAATTTATGAAATGCAATGGTATGGTGTGAACTATTAAGAAATCAGGGGATTAAGGTGGGTATTAATTTGAAGTGATAGGCCACCGCCTACACAAAAGCAAAGACAAATAGAGAATGCAAGATGGGCGAGTGAGCACGACAGGCCGGCCTGACCAGTCGGTATCTAAGTTCGCTTTAACCATACTTCAGATGGTTGTGGGTGTTGCTTCACTTTCGTAATCAACAGTGACAGACTGTGTGTGATGTGGGAGGTTTTAGATATGTAAATAAAATAATGGTGTTTGTAAATTATTTAAGTTGGATTCGAAAAAATTTAAATTTGATTTGGTAGTTATCGAGTTAAAATTTGAGCTTAGTAATCTTGACTCGAACGGCTTATGAACCTTATCGAGCTTTTCATATTTTTATATTACTAAATTATATTATTGCCTTTAACATATATTATTAACTCTAAACTTAATTATTAAGTCGAGCTCAAGCATTGTAGCTCAATCATATCTTGTGTTAAGCTCAAGCTGAGTATCAAGCTCTAAATTTCTAGTCGAGAATAGTAGTATTTAGGCTCGACTCAGCTTGATTACACCCCTAGGAGCTTTCTTCAATTTTGACTTTTGCCTCTCTCTGCCCACCTTTAACTCTGACCTACAATGTTACACCTATAATATAATTACTAGAAATTCTATCATACACATACATGTGTGAAAACTACGTATTTAGAATATAAGAGTGTGCTTAAAAAAATGTACAATAAATAATTAAACGTGTGGTTTGAAACTAATTAATAATAACACATACAATATGTAACACCCATCACCCAGCCCAGTCATCGGGCCTGAGCTACGGGATGCTATTACTGTTACCTGACCAATTCACATTCAAATCTCAACAATAATTCATTCAATCATCAATTCTTATCATAATTGCATACACATCATAGTATACAAGCAAAACCGAACTCAATCGAGCTTATAAAAGCTCTAAAGTTGACCCGAGCATGAATGAAGACCAAACAGCAAACTTTTCAAACTGTGAGCATAGGTATCAATACTCAAGTCAGGTACCGATGCCATCCATAATTTCGATGTTTCTAAAATCCAAGTTAAAAAAAGTTATAAGTATCGATATTTGGAATAAGGTACTGATGCTCCTGATAGGATGTATTGATACCATTTTGGCATTTTGCCATTTTCAAAATTTTGGGCATAAGTCAATTCGTATAAAGTATCGATCTTTGAAGATAAAGTATCGATAATGTATAGTGGTATCAATACTGAATTGACATTCTGTCATTTTAAAATATTATTCATTGGGTAAAGTACCAATACTTCAACCTATAGTATCGATACTTTTTGCCTAAAGTCCAAGCATATCACATTTTGGTCATATTTCATGTAACACCCCAAACCCGACCCAAACGCTACAACCGGATCTGGTATGTCACTTAAGGGAGTTCACAAAACATGTCGCATTTTGGAAAATAATTACTAGGTTTAAACCTTTATTCCGAAAGTTTAAGAATTCATTAAAGTATAAAATATTAAGTTATAAATTATCTTGATGGATTTTTAAATAAAAACTGAAATTTTATACATGTCTTAACTTAATTGAAAACATAAAACTTAAAAACCAACATAACCCAATCAAAAATAATAGTCTAGTGGCTCGTGGCCTTATTACAACCATACTTAAGATCTGCAAAATATAAAATAACAGACTAAAGCCTTTTAGCTGAATCCAATTGCTCTCTTTTGCATGGCCACCTCGCGTTCCTCTCGGCCCGTCCGATGCACTAGGTGTCACCACGAAAGTGTTAAATTAAAAGGGTGAGTCGCGAGACTCGGTGTGCAACCCCTCATGCACCATTAGATTTGGGCTTTAGCCCCATAAAATGTAATAATTAATATACATAACAAAAATAATATGCAAAGCCCAACCCAAATCTTAGGTTTCCATCCACTACACGCCCCCGTACCAGCCATTCACACCATTGGGGATTTCTACAATCAACCCACACCGCTACACGCCTTGATGGCAGTCGTGCTGCTCATCATCAGATCATGGCCGTAGCCACTACAACGAATCACGGCAAAGCCGCTTCACAACAGATCACGGTAAGGAACCACTACAATGAGATCACGGTAAAAACCGCTACAACGTATAACTTCCTCCTTTCATCAAACCCAACCCATGCAATTATAGAAAATCGGCATACTCATATCATTTAATCAGAACATTCATTTAGAACGACAGGGATCACTAACCTGGTGATTTGCTTTACCCTCTTTGGGTTTCAAACGTTGTGCCAGGATTTCGACATTTAACAAAACACATAAAACTTATAATCATATATTTAACAAACATATCTAGATGGTGTGGAGAGTTACACACCTGATATTGCGAAATCCAATATTCTTAGTCGATGTCCTTGCTATCCGGATCTATTATCCTCAATCTATAGCCTTGCTCAAAAGCCGGAAAGATGTGAAAATAGGGCCTCTCCTTGAAATCTCGAAAGTAACACAATTCGAGTGCTACCGATCTATAACTTAGAGATCTATACGATTGACTCCACTAAAGTTCACTTCAGATTTCGGCACAAGTAGGCACCACAGAAGCAATTCGGCAATCACAGGAGATGAGATCTAGGGATTTCGGCTTTTAGGAAAATCCCGAAAAAAGTATGAACAAGAGAAGGCTGATGTGTCTTTGGTTTTTAAAATACTTGAGTGAAGAGTTTCGATTTCTGACAGGAAAAGAGAAGAAGAAAAGAAAACAAGAAAGAGACTTGAAGATTTCGGCTAGGAAGAAAAAGAATGGAAAGAGTTTCGGCTTTTGAATCAAAGTGAAGATGAGGGATTAGGCTTAAAGATTTCGGCTTTTGCAGAGAATGAAGAAGAAGATGGAACTTTAGGAGTTTTCGGCTTTTACTCAGAGAAGAAGAGAAAGAATGAGAGAAAAACCCAAATGCCGAAATTTAAGAGATATTCCCCCAATTTATAGAAATTTCGGCACTTACCTAACCTTGCAGATAAATCCCATCTTTTCTCTTTTATCTTAATCTACTAGCTCATCTAAAAGAGACTTAATTATCTCTAACTCCTCCCTCCTTTATCAGCATATTATCCACATATTTTAATCATTAAAATCCCTAAATTTTAGCCTTTATCTGCTTATTATCCACATAAAATAAATTCCTAAATAATAGCCTTTATCTGCTTATTATCCACATATTTTAAACATTAAAACCCTAAATTTTAGCCTAGTCGTCATCCACTCCACCTAATCCTAATGCCCAAAATTTAGCTAACTTAAATTAAAAGAATTGGGCTCCATGAAACTTAAATTTAGGCCCCTTACTCCCTTGTGTCGCGTCACCTCCTAAGATTGGGCCACAAGCCCACTTTGGTATTTTAAACATAGATACCACCTTTTAAACCCTATAATGCCCAAACAGATAATTTTAATCAAGGCCTCTACCTAAGCTTGAGCCCAATTTGGACCCCTAACACTTAAATTAACACATTAAACATATCCACCCATTAAACTCATAGGCCCAAAAATTCAGGATGTTACATTTCATGCCAAAACAAGACTTAAACTCATATGGTGCTTTTGAGCACACATTACTACCTGCACAAATCAATTCAGACCATACCAATGTACCACAATTCAACCATTCCTCAATCCATAATTCTAACATGTCATATTTAACATTTACATCACAACAATTTAATTTCTACCTAAGCAATTCATACCATTTGAATTAAACACTTATTCCATGCATGGAAATTTCATATACTAACCAAGCATACCAATGACCATCAAATAGGTACTTTGCTAGACATATCATCCTATGAAATCATCAACCGTTACTCACATAGAGAATACCATTCACTATCAATAAATACTCAAGCATCATCATTAACTTTACCGTTCATATGCCTCAACTAAAGCCTAGCACATTACCATCATTCACACTTAAGTACATAAAAGAGAGCAATTCAAAGTTAAGCCACATTTGATATTCAGAACACCATCATTCAAGGTATACACTTATATATAACATTGCCTATATACATGCCACATAACCTAATCCAGAGTGTTTAAAAGTCTACCAAGTCAGAAGCTGGATAGAGTTAACTCTAAGGTGATTCAATCGATGTGTTCTGCAAAATGACCACTACAGAAATAGAAAACAAAATAGAGTAAGCATTTCGAATGCTTAGTAAGTTCGTAGGCTTTAAAACAGTAAACTCACCTCAATTCACAATTAACGTAACAAATTAGCTAACTATACGATTTTCCTATTTTCACATTTAACAACAATAAGGCGAGTTCATCAAATGCGAGTCTTATAACATTTCAATCTGTACAATATAATTCAATTCAGTGCTATTCTATCAGAATCATTAAATATATATATAAACATCATTTACATCAGTCCAATCACATATAGACATTTTCAATCACAATACATATCATCATTTTGTCATTTCCCTTTTTCATTTTCCGATTAGTCCAATGAACTATAATGAACATATATGGATATCGGGTAACTACACCACACCAGATTGCTCATCAGAGCAGTAACTACACCACACCAGCGCACCGAAGTGCAAAGCCTATAGGCACATATATCATATAACAATACATCCCTCCACTACACCAAGGTCTCCGTAGAGACATAACTCGGTAATTCGCAACAAATGTTGGATTCCGGCACAGACAGTGAATTCTCCATACCTCAGTATACATTGTATCATCTCTTTTACATAACCAGTACAACGCGCAATTAACCCTATTGGCATGTCAATTGTATCCTATCCTTTCTTACATTCAACCAGGCACATTTAATACTTTCGATCAATTCATTACAATTCAATCGATTTCTCACCTTTTTGTACCAATTTGTATACAATCAAAAATATATTCGCACAATATAAATTCTTAATTCAAACACATACATTACATTTACATATACATATATATATACATTACATTTACATATATACATTCAACCCTATTGGCATGTCAATTGTATCCTATCCTTTCTTACATTCAACCAGGCATATTTAATACTTCCGATCAATTCATTACAATTCAGTCGATTTCTCACCTTTTTGTACCAATTTGTATACAATCCAAAATACATTCACACAATATAAATTCATAATTCAAACACATACATTACATTTACATATATATATATACCATATGAACTTACCAGACCAAAATGAAAATAAGTGCAATGTCGGGGACTAATCCGAAATTTTTCTTTTCCTCGAATATCTACCGATTGATTTAAATCTTGATCTATACAGTAATTCATTTCAATATATTAGTTTCAAATACCTTATAACAGTTTTTTTATGCACATGACAATTCGATTTTGTTTTACAAAAAATCCCTAAATTTTTACATTTTATTCAATTTAGCCCCTAAAACCAAAATTACCCTAACTTTCAAATTTAAGCTTCGGTTTTGAAACCGATTTCAATCTCATCCTTTTATAGCCCTCTAAAACAAAAATTTACAGAATTATAATATCAAATTTCAAATTTTATGCATTTTAGTTTGTATGTTCAAAACTAACAATTTCCATTTTACAAATTAGTCCTTTTCATATCTAAGCTTCAAACCCTACCATTTAACATCAAAAGCTTTAAGAAACAACAATGTGGCTTTTATAAACTTTAACAATTTTGCAAAATAGTACCTAGGTTAGTTAAATCGAGCTACCACGATCTCAAAAACATAAATTTTATGAAATAAGAAAAAATGAAGATGACAACTTTTACTAATGTTTTAACAAGTTTTTATTTTAATTTTAACATTATTTTTCACTTAAATAAATGCCCCAACCACCCACTATTCTTAAAAAGTGGTTATTTGCCACTTAAATCCTTGAATAAATACCATTTAAGCATTTTTAACTAATAAAAATCAATTGCGATTAATTTTTACAATTTTTATAATTTAGTCCTTGTACTTTAATTACTAATTGATCAATAAAATTACCAAATTATAATTCAATATAACACTGTATTAGACTCGTAAATATTAATAATAATATTTATGGAGTCGGTCATTGAAAAATGGGGTTTTAAAACTACCGTTTTCGGTACCACTGAAAAAAGGGCAATTACACAATATGTGCGATATTAAAATGAAAAAAATAGATTAAATTGTGAATAAAATAAAATTTAAACACGTAAATACATCATATTATTAATATTAAATGCACTAAAATTATTTATCAAAATGTTTGTCATCAATCTTGAGTTAATGTCGAGTTAATTTGTGACACTAACTCAATTAATAACATTAACAATATATTTATATATACAAATGATGGAGGTAATAAAATGTGCATGATAAAATTAAAATATACAAAATATTTCTTGATAAAGTATTAGTTGAGTGGTAAAGTTCAAATCCTACCACATGCAAATTACTTAGTGGCTTTTTAAAAAAAATAAAAAGACTAAAATACCCTAGAAAAATATAAATTATTTTAAATATTGAAGGATATTTTTGTAATTTTCCTAACCGAATTAGTGCTCGGTTGACTCGTGACACTAGCTCAATCACGGGTTTAAATAATAGTATAGATACTATGTTTAAATTTAAAATTATGATATGAATATGTGAATATGATACAAAAACATTAGTTTATACTAGAAATCCTATCACACACATATGTGTGTGGAAACCACAAATATATAACACAAATATGTGTTTAAAATTAAAATGTGCATAACAAAATGTGAAAAATATATATAATTGTATAAATATATGAAAATAAAGCTTTAGTTGAGTGGTAAACTAAAAGTTTTACTAATGCAATAGATTCTGGTCTAAACTCATTATAAGCATCTTTTTATTTATTTTTTATATAGAAAGATTAAAGTACTTTTGAATAATAAAACTCATTTTAATTACAGAATGACATTTCCATAATTTCCCTAACTGAGTTGATGACCCGATTGAGGGTAACACTAACTTGATTAGAAGCTTAAATAATAGTATAGATAAAAATATATAACATTAATATTTAACCATCGACAACAGGGGAGTAGTAAGAAAGGGAAGATAGGAACCTTGATCCTCTTGATCAAATGGATGAATTACTTTTCAGGCTCTCCAAAAATGAAAACACTTAATTTGTAATGATTCATTTTCTAATGGTGTTAAAAAATTTTGATTTTGGAGTTAAATTATTAAAACAAAATGATTAGTTCTGGAAGTGAAAATTCATATATCGTCTATGATAGTGATAAATTAAATTATTTAATAAAATTAATATGAATGGATTAACAATTATAATAAAAAAACTAAATCATAGAAGTAAAATTGCTATTAAATTTTTATTTAAAGGACTAATTGGATGTTTTAGTAAGAACTTTTGAATAAATAAATCATAAAGATAATATGTTAATGGAGGAACATCATCATTATCATCCATAAATATTAATGATTTCTCAAGTAGATATGTATATATTTATTTATTTAAATTTAGACATAATATAATAATTTTATTTAATAAAGTTTAATGTATTAAAATATGGTGTTGGTGAAAAGAAACTAAGAACCTTTTCATTCTTTCTTTCTTTTGCGGTTCTTCAAAAAAAGGTGTAGGTGAGTTATTTTCATAAATTTTTTGTTGAAATTTTATTAAAATATGATAGATAGTAATGATCCAGTACTTAATTTAGTGATTTAATAAGTTTAGGTTTGGCTTTTTATTGTTAAGAAACTTGAGGAAAGATTCAATCCATGCATATTAAAAATTAGATAAAATCATGATAAGAATAAGTTAAATGTGATATAGGATGTTGATTTAAGCTCAAATTCAGGTCTGCAAACTTTAATTATTGTAGTATAATAGGGATTAAATTGAATAAATTAAATTTTTTTAGAAATTTATGGTATGAATGGGAAGCTAGAGGTCCTTGTACTATAGTTATTAATTCATATATAAATTCGATTGGATGGATTATACAATATGGATGTTTCGAATATTTTGTAAAGGACTAAATTGAATTAAATGCATTCATGTTTGATTTCGTTAGCTTCGTGTTGAATTGTTTGATTAACGATGTTTTCATAATTTTATTATCAAACGTAGCCAAAGACGACGTTGGAACGTTAAAGGTGAAAGGAAAAAAAATGCAAACATCGAATAGCTTTTGCAATTTGTACTTTAATAATTAAATTTCAACAACTTGTTTGCAGTCTAGTAAGTCGTTATAATTGAATATAAAGTACTTGTTGAGGTAATCGTATATTTTCCCAAACTAGGAAAATGATGAACTTGATGTTGCGATTGCTTAAATCAACCTTGAATGCTTGAATTGTGATTTATATATATGTTATATTGAGATCTTGATATTATGATGATCATGTTATAATAGTGATAACAATGATCATGGCCCCATTAAATGATGTTAGACTTAGTCTGGGTATAATTGGCATGCCATAGTGTCACCGATATAGTGATTTACTAGCTTTAATTCCTTGAGGGTCGTGAGCAAATATTAAAACCATCGTTGTTGGTAGAACAAAATAATCCAGACAAAAACTAAAAACCATCATTGTCGGGCAACCCGAAATGGTAGAATAAGATAGTCCAAATTCCTAAATAGTTGTGGACTTAACCATTATATAGATGTGAGTATTCGTCCTAATGACTGTCGCTAGTTATTAGGGGGCTAAAATGAGTAAGTAATGAAAATAACATTGAATGATATGTTGAATTATTGAGTACATAAGAATACGTATGTAACACCCCTAACCCATATTTGTCGCCGGACTAGGGTTACGAGGCATTACTGAACATAACACAACTCAGAACATGCATTCATTTCATTTCGTACTTCATAAATTAATCACATATATATACTTATCCTATTCAAATTTCGAACCTTATTACTACTATGTTCATATCAATCGCATATTAAAATTTTATTTTGAACACATAACAATACATAACATATATTGGGCATATAACAAAACAATTATTTTATAAACTGATTATCAAAAATATTACCTCAATACATGCGCATTTTAAGAACCTAGCATATTTCATTTCATTCATAGAACATTTTAAAACATTACCAATTGATCAAATATATTCATATACATTACTAATTCACTAAAACCTCTTTAGTCATTTTCGAACATCAAGACATCTCATAGCATCTAATTCACATGCACGAAACCAACCAAACCATATACTTAGCCATTTTAATTCATCACAAAATCGAATACACAAGCACATTATAACCAAATTTTGTAGCAACCCATAAGGCTGAATATGCATATATTATTACATAACCTAACTTAATGAACATTCCATCAATAATATACTTAGCATTTCACTTATATTTTCAAATCCGCACCTCAAGACTTATACTTAGCATAAACCATGACTTAATTCAAGCACTCATTAGCAAGGCATATCAACCAAGTTACACATAAATATACCATGACTAAAATTATCAGACTAAAGCATTAGATTTATCCATCACTAGCCAATTAACTACATATCATTTTCCACCTTCAAACCTATTAACAAGACAACTATACCTCATAAGTAAGTCAATAATAAGCTACAATTGTAACACATCTATCAACTATATATAAACATAATTAATATCAAACATCAACAAAACATATCAAGCACACTTCATTTATATGCCATGACCAAGTGTACTCAAGCTTAAACATCATACTACACATTTAAATATGCCATGGCCGAATTACTCAAAACCAAACACATCAAACATTAAGCTAAGAACACATAAAACTAACTTAAACATATAATCAAGCCATCTTCGCATGGCTTTATATTACATATCCCAAAATCAATCTTTTTTAACTAGACTATACATGCCATAAGCTCAAATTCAACTTAGTAATATACCGAAAAATAGTTGATAGTGTGATAGGCTTTGCTGACGATCCCCGAGCTCGTAACGTGACTCCAAAATCTATAAAACAGAGGTAAACAAGATACACACAAAGTAAGCTATTTAAGCTTAGTAAGTCATAAGTAAAAACATATATATTAACGAAGGCATATTAACGTTTTACTAATAAGGTTGAATACACATAATTTCCAATACAAAGATATCATTTACTACAAAGGTCATACTTTAATCACACATACATATCATATGGCCGAATATAAACAATCTTATACACATATATTTTCATTTTTAATATCACAATTACATCAATAGGCCGAATCACTTAAATGCTCAACTATTCTAACACAAAATCCATATTCACATAAATTTATATAATTTCAAGTAATCAACTTACCTTGTTTCCTTATAAACATTTAACTAGCACATACCTGAACCTATAATTCGATTTCACATGCGGTTTTTACTTCATATTGCCCGTTGAACCGTTTGAAATTAAAAAGGATATGCGGATAGTCAGAAGGCTCATACAATGCCAACATTCCAGACGTGGTCTTACATGTAATCACATATCAATGCCACTATCCCAGACAGGGTCTTGCACGAATCAAATACGATGCCAATGTCCCAGACATGGTCTAACACGTAAACACAAGTCAATGCCAACGTCCCAGACGTGGTCTTACATGAAAACACATATCAGAAATCCTATGTCATGACATATGTATCCTAACTATTCCTAGGGTTCGTACGGGGCTTTTGGACATTGAAACTTGATCAAATCGAACTCAAAATATATCTCCCTTGCTCAAATCACATTCGGCCAACACCAATTAAATTCACAAAATTTAATTTATCATGTAACATATATATATTATCAAATTTTAACAACTTTTATGTGCTTATAGACTTACCTCGGATATCGACGAATCAAATCGACTATTCGACTACTTTCGACTTCCCCCGATCTAATTTCATTTTCTTTCATTCTTGATCTAAATAAATTCAAATTTAACTAATTTAATCACACATTCATTCAATTTAATCCAAAAACACATAAATAGAAAAATTACCATTTTGCCCCTAACATTTCACACTTATTGCAATTTAGTCCCTATTGCAATAAACACAAAATATACAAAATTTGCATATACCATGCTAGGGCCGAATATTCATAAGCATCATACTAATCCATATATTTCAATATTTCACATTTTAGTCCCTCAAAATATTATTTACACAATTTAGTCCAAATTACCCAAATTCATCAAAAATCCAAAGACAAAACATACTAATCTAACACATATATTTCATAATTCATCAACTAACATCATAAAACTCATAAAATCATCAATGGCACATTTCAAAATCAAAATCAAAATAAAAAATTCAAGCATGGGTCTTAAAGTATTCGAAGCAACGATTACAAAAACATAAAAATTATCAAAAATCGATCAAAATCCATACCTTAATCAAGCTTGATATTGGCCAAACCCTAAGCTTTCTTATTTCTTTTTATTTTCTTTTTGTTTCGGTTCAAAGAAAGATGAAAACATGGCTAACTTTATTTTAATGTTTTATGACATATATTAACATTATTATTATTTTACCTAATTAACCTTTATTAATTAATATATAAAACATATATAATAAGGTTACTTTAGTCCATTGCCGTCCACTATCTTTTTTAATGGCCTAATTTCCTATTAAGGACTTCACATTATAAAGACATTAGCAAGTTAGCACTTTACACATTAATTAGCCAATTTCACATTTTACGCGATTAAGTCCTTTTGTTTAATCGGACACTTAAACGACAAAACTAAAACGCGAAAATTTCACACAAATAAATTCATACATAATAAACACAAAAAATAATATTAAAATATTTTCTGGACTTGGATTTGTGGTCCCGAAACTACTATTCTGATTAGGGTCAAAATCGGGCTGTTACAACATAAGTATGAAATATTGAAATATGTAATGAATGTGGAAGTTGGGAAATGATGTGATTGTTGGACTTGCGATAAACTAAAATAGCTAATGGTATGTTTATTTGTTTGTTTAATCGAATTATATATATTGAATTTGAATTATATTATCATCATTGAGTATGTAATACTTAGCATATGGTTATTTTTTGTCTCTGTGTGCAAGCCTTGGACGTGAGTAGACGTAGACTTAAAGTGGTCAAGCATCCAACTTAGCAACTCAACTCAAAACACACTTTATTACCTCTTTTGTATGTATATATGAGTTTTGAGTTACATGGCATGTACCTAGGGTATTTGTGACTTACAGTTGAGTTTGCATTTTGATATATTTAGTAATTGATCTAAAAGAGTTATAAAAGTGAATTCCATCCGTGAATTAGTAGATAACTATGCTAGATTATATGTGTTTGAATATGTGAATTAGTTGGTTAGATAATGATGCATTTATGGTTATGATTTAATAATGTTTAATTGTGTTTGTATGTGTTAAATTGATGATCCTACATTAAAGTAAAGTATAGGTATGCTTAAGGTATATTTTGTTCACTTGAAAATGTGCATTTTAGGTCATTTTTCCATTGAGTCTTGATATCACATGAACGTGTCTCGAGACCACAAAAACAAAATTTACCTTATTGTTTATCTAAATGTTTAATATCTCGAGATATTGTCTAAATAGTCTCGAGACAATTTCAATTAGGTCTCAAGATAGTGTGCCCTTTTTCTTGAGACAAGGAAACATCAAATCTGATTAAGTTTTGCCCTATTCCAGGTCTCGAGACAAGAACCCCTTGTCTCGATATATCTGCATTCAAACATTGACGCTAAAATAAGAAAACATGAGAAGTTGGTCTAGAGACTTTGTAACACCCCTAACCTGTAACCATCACCGAAATAGGGTTAAGAGGCATTATCGGACATATCGAAACATTTACGATAATTCCACAACACAAGATACATCTTCGTCATATCATAGCAAGTCATATACATAGAGTCTCTTTAAAAGGTCTACTAGACCTTAAACATGCATTGGGAAGGGGTCGGAACTAAACCAAGCTCATACAAAATTTTTTCGAAAATCAAACATTTTTCAAAGTTACAGAGGTCACACGCCCGTGTGGGCAGGCCGTATGCCTTACACGGCATTAGACACACCCATGCGTCTAGGCCGTGGCAAAACAGGGCATACATACTGACTTGTCCATACGGTCGAGGACATGCCCGTGTGCTTTACTCGTGGGCAACACTGACTTGATTCACACGGCTTTTCACACACCCGTGTGACTCGCCCGTGTGTGAGTCTGACTTATTTCGAAATGCAACCATAAGAGATACAGTCGAGACATACGCCCGTATGCTCAACCGTGTGGGCAAACACAGGCCATTTATAAGGCCAATTTGCCACCCATTTTAGGGTCAATCCTACAAGTACAAACAAGCATCAGTTCATACTCTAAAAGCAACCAAAACATACCAAGAATGACCATCTTTTCTAACCACTCATGAGCATATTAAACATATCAACTTGTGCATAATTTATTTCATAACAACCTCAAACACTTCTATGTAAAATCCATCCAAAACTTACCAACTCAATATACCAACCATTCATCATAAATATACCAACTTTGCATCACAAAACATAAATAAAAAATTACCATATTCACATCCATTATGATATGATCACGCCTCAGAATGTACCTAGCTCGAGTAAGGACCCAATGGTGCTGCCCCAAGGACCAATTACACAAGCTCGAGCTAAGCAATTCAAAGAGGCCATTTTGGCCTTAGTCAACCAAGTGTGGGGCGAGTCCTTGGCTGGACACATCGAGGAGGCTTGGGCCAGCCCAATGAGTTCACCATGCAATTTTTTGCAAGTTGAATTAAGCTCAAATCTAGCTCAATCAGCTCGAGCCTAGCTCGGTTTAACTTATGCACTTTTTATTTTGCTAGAAATAAACTTTTAATTTAAGTATTAGTTAAATTAATGTGTTTAGCTCAAATAATTAAAGTTGATTTTAATTTTTCAAAATCTAGACATTATAATTAAAATTAATGTGTCTTAGGTTATTACCTATTAAATAGATGTTTAATAGTTAAATAACTGTGTCTAAGTTTAAGACAAATTTAATTCATGTTTTCAATTAGTTTTCCAGTCGAATTTAATTTGTCTTAGCTTATTTAATTGGTTGAATTTAATTGTTGTAGGTACAATGCATGGACGGCACCATTAAGTGAGCTAATTATTCAACTAATTCAAGCAGCCTTTTCGTGGACACTAAGGGGCAAAGGAGCTGCTAATTTACTTCCTCAAGCTAACCGTCTAAGTCTCCAAGGCAGCCTTAAAAGTGTTCACATTGCTGCACATTCCATTCACACTTCAAGGCTGTTCGGTTTTGCTTGTTCACACACAAATGACTTTTCAATCTTGTTGGTTCACACTTCATGGCTGTTGAGGTATCCTAAGCTGCTCATTAAATTCCAAGCCCATTCAGCTGAACAAAGCAGCTCAATTAAAGACATACAAGCACCATGGCCGAACCTACTTGAGTCAATTCAGCTCCTAATGCTTCAATTAATTTTCCAGTTGAATTAAGGCATCTAGAAACTGCCTATTGACGTCCTCCATACATAGGGAAGTCACTTGGAAGCTTTTTGGAATTTACTTGAACTATTCTAGAAATTTCAGCTTATTGAAAGCTGTCCATTTAGTTGCCATTTGTCTAATCAGCTAGCCTAGTTCCTTAGCTATAAATATGTAGCTCATTACCTTTTGTAGAGACTTTTGCCAATTTGTTAAATGAACATTGTGTTTTTTAGTGAGTTTACCACCTCTCATATTTCGTACAAGTCTTGTTGACTTATCTAGCTTTGCTAGTGGCGTTTTCTCAACTTGTTTTTGAACTTATTACCTTAACCGGTGTGGCGTTCACCAATCTACCAAACCACCAATCCACCTTAACGATATAAAAAACGGGATGTCACTACTATATAGTGTTGAATCTTTCTTCCGTTAAGTTCCCTTTTCCATTTTTAACACTTTTTCAATTTACCTATCTTTGTTTCTTGTTAAACCGAACCTACTTAAACTTTTATACTTATCTTTTATTTTAAACCCCTTTGTTAATACTTTCGCTACCTTCACCAAATTTTAACCCATTTCGACAAATCAAATACTCTCCTCGTCGACGATCGTGCAACTACGTGAAACGACTCAACTAAATCGAGACAGATCACATCATTTGGTATTAGAGCTTGCAAACGAGGAGCGCCGAAGTTCGTATCAGGCCCGGAGTAGGTTCGTGAAGAAATAAAAAAATAAAAAAATCAAGTTATATTTTATTTTTCTTGTATTCATTCTATTGTATTTGAAGTGAAAAAAAATACGAATTTAAAAAAAATCGAAGTATAAAAAAGAAGAAGAAAGTGTTGAAAGTTTTGTGTATGCATCTTTTCTACTCCGATCATCAAGTGATCATTCTACCATTATTTCTTCTACCCCAACGCCAGACTCAACCCAAAATCTTCTTTTGTTCAGCCCACCCTACACCATACACGAAATATTCCTTGAAACCCTTTTTGAAGCTAACCCCGAAGCAACCAATTAAGTCTATTTGAGACAAAGTACGAAATTGTGAGAAGAGGTCGAGTGGAAAAAGGCAAGAGTGGTGAGCCCAATAGAGTGTAGAAAAAGCCTTTCAAACGAAAGCAAACATGAGTAGAGTGAAATTTTCTTTCCGAATGACTTTATGAGAATTTTGTGGTAAGGTTTTTAAAATTCTTATGTCAAGAAGCCTGGAAAGACACATGACGAATCGAAACGAAAGGCAACCAGTTCGGAATGTACCGGACTTAAATTTGCAAGCCTTGCTTCGAGAAGTTGAACGGTTGTTTGATCACAAGTTAGAATCGATACAAGAACGACTTTATCACATGGAAGGAAGAGTCCAACGAGAAAGGACTCCTCTAAGTCCACCGAGAAATCGAGGCCGACGATAAGTTCAAGACAATGAACCATCTGAACCAAGTGAGGTTGAAAGTGAACAAGGTTCGAACATAAGCGATCGAAGGAGAGGCCAATGTCACCATGGCCAAAGAGAGCGAGAAAGGTTCGATGATGACCTTAAAAGCATCAAGTTATCCATCCCTCCATTCCAAGGTCGATCGGATCCCGAAGCCTATCTCAAGTGGGAGAAGAAGATCGAACTTGTGTTCGAGTGTCACAACTATTGCAAGGCCAAGAAAGTTAAGTTGACTACTATAGAATTTTTCGACTACGCCGTGATTTGGTGGGACCAACTCACGACGAGCCGGAGATGAAATGGCGAGCGCCCTATCAACACTTGGGCCAAGATGAAAGCCCTGATGCGTCGAAGATTTATTCCCTCCTACTATCATCGGGAGTTGTATCAAAAACTTCAGAATCTTACCCAAGGAATGAAATGTGTGAAGGATTACTACTAAGAGATGGAAATCACTATGATTCGCGGGGATGTATAATAAGATCGCGAAGCGACTATGGCTCGATTTTTGGCCGGTCTCAACCGCGAGATAACTAATGTCATTGAGTTGCAACACTATGTGGAGATCGTTGACATGGTGCATATGGCAATCAAGGTCGAGAAGCAACTCAAAAAGAAAGGTGTTGTTCGTGGTTATTCAACTCCGAATGTGCCTAAGTGGAATCAGGGCCCAAGCAAGAATGCTTTGGCGAGTCAAGAAAAAGAGCCCATAATGCAGGCGAAAACAACCAAGCCTTTGGCCGAAACCAGTAAAGACAAGGCCATTGATAATAATCAAAATAGGACGCGCGATATTAAGTGTTTTAAGTGTCTCGAAAGAGGTCACATCGAGAGCCAATGCCCAACTCAAAGTGCGATGGTGATTCGATCCAACGGAGACATAGAATCAAAAAAGGAAGATGACGATGAAAATGAGGACGAAAACCCTTCTGAAGAAAGTGAAGAGTTAGAATATGCGGTGAAAGGTGAGATGCTTGTGGTGAAGAGAAGTTTGAGCACCCAAGGCACCGGAAGCGAACCGCAACGAGAAAATCTTTTTCATACTCGCTGCCATGTACATGGGAAGGTATGTAGTTTGGTTATTGATGGAGGAAGCTGCACGAATGTCGCAAGCACACTCATGATAGAAAAATTAACCTTGTCGACTACTAAACATCCGAGCCTGTACAAGCTGCAATGGCTCAACAAAGGAGTTGAATTAAAGGTAACCAAACAAGCCCTTGTCCCATTCTCTATTGGAAAGTACCAAGATGAAGTCCTTTGTGACGTGGTACCTATACACGCGGGGCATCTATTGCTTGGAAGACCATGGCAATTTGACCGACAAGTTAAGCACAACGAGTTTGCCAATCAATACACTTTCAAACATCAAGGCTGGAATGTCACTTTGGCACCCCTTTCACCATAACAAGTCTTGGAAGATCAACAACGTTTAAAACAATCCATGGAGAGCATGAGAGAAAAAGAAAGAAATCAAAAAGAAAAAGAGAGAAAAGAGGAAAAAAATGAGTGAAAAGAATTCGAGTTGTGAAGAAAATAAGAGTAATGAAAAAAGAAAAGAAAAAGAAAGGGAAAGTGAAAGAAAAATGAGTGAGAAAAAGAAATATGTTTTAATTAACTGATGTCTTCATATTTCTTCATCCTTTCAGGTTAATTCCACCCAGGAGCTTCGATTGCATTACATTTCCAAGGAGAAAAGGTTTATGATGATCGAAAAAGGTGAAAACGAACCTTGCTTTCCTACTCTTCAAGGAAAACAAGGTATGACTTTAGAGAATTTCAAACCCCCTCTGCTCTATTCGGTTGGTAACAAACATGCTGTTGAAGATTTGGTTTTTGCAAATTATTTAAATTGTGATGTGTTTAACTGTTCTGCTTTGTTTAAATATGATCCATCTATTTTGGTTGATGATGACATTGATGCATTTGTGGGTGAGCCAATAGTCAATCGCTCATTGCAAGGTTTGATTGTGCAAAATCATGACTTAAATGAATTGTCATTATCTAATCATGATGAGATTGCATGTTCATTGAAGTGTTATAAGAAATTAATTTGTTGGAACAATGATCGATTTGAGGCAAATGAACAATTTCGATTACTTGTGTCTACATTTCTTTTATTTCATTTGATTGGTGAAACTTTGTTTGATGATCAACTAGGCTATACAAATTATACGTGTTTGAGTCAGTTTGGTGAAAGTTTCTTCATGCTTTCTGAATTGACTTCTATGCCTACTTTATTTTCGAATATGGAGGTTCTCTCTAAACAGGTGTTTGAAAGGCCCTTCACCCCATTTGTCCCTAGCGAGCCGAATGAGAGCGTAAGTTTTGAAGTGAACAAATGACTCGACTTGAGGACAAGTCACTTTGAAGAGGAGGGATGATACGATCGTGCCCCAGAATGTACCTAGCTCGAGTAAGGACCCAATGGCGTTGCCCCAATGACCAATTACATGGACTCGAGCTAAGCAATTCAAAGAGGCCATTTCGGCCTTAGTCAACTAAGTGTGGGGCGAGTCCTTGGCTGGACACATCGAGGAGGCTTGGGCCAGCCCAACGAGTTCACCATGCAATTTTTTGCAAGCTGAATTAAGCTCAAATCTAGCTTAATTAGCTCGAGCCTAGCTCGGTTTAACTTATGCACTTTTTATTTTGCTGGAAATAAATTTTTAATTTAAGTGTTAGTTAAATTTATGTGTTTAGCTTAAATAATTAAAGTTGATTTTAATTTTTCAAAATCTGGACATTGTAATTAAAATTAATGTGTCTTAGTTTATTACCTATTAAATAGATGTTTAATAGTTAAATAATTGTGTCTAAGTTTAAGACAAATTTAATTCATGTTTTCAATTAGTTTTCCAGCCGAATTTAATTTGTCTTAGCTTATTTAATTGGCTGAATTTAATTGTTGTAGGTACAATGCATGGACGGCACCATTAAGTGAGCTAATTATTCAACTAATTCAAACAGCCTTTTCGTGGACACTAAGGGGCAAAGGAGCTGCTAATTTACTTCCTCAAGCTAACCGTCTAAGTCTCCAAGGCAGCCTTAAAAGTTTTCACATTGCTGCACATTCCATTCACACTTCAAGGCCATTCGGTTTTGCTTGTTCACACACAAACGACTTTTCAATCTTGTTGGCTCACACTTCATGGCTGTTAAGGTATCCTAAGTTGCTCATTAAATTCCAAGCCCATTCAGCTGAACAAAGGAGCTCAATTAAAGACATACAAGCACCATGGCCGAACCTACTTGAGTCAATTCAGCTCCTAATGCTTCAATTAATTTTCCAGTTGAATTAAGGCATCTAGAAACTGCCTATTGACGTCCTCCATGCATAGGGAAGTTGCTTGGAAGCTTCTTGGAATTTACTTGAACTATTCTGGAAATTTCAGCTTATTAAAAGTTGTCCATTTAGCTGCCATTTGTCTATTCAGCTAGCTTAGTTCCTTAGCTATAAATATGTAGCTCATTACCTTTTGTAGAGACTTTTGCCAATTTGTTAAATAAACAATGTGTTCTTCAGTGAGTTTACCTCCTCTTATATTTCGTAGAAGTCTTGTTGACTTATCTGGCTTTGCTAGTGGCGTCTTCCCGACTTGTTTTTGAACTTATCACCTTAACCGGTGTGGCGTTCACCAATCTACCAAACCACCAATCCATCTTAACAATATAAGAAACGGGGTGACACTACTATATAGTGTTAAATCTTTCTTTCGTTAAGTTCCCTTTTCCATTTTCATTACTTTTTCAATTTACCTATCTCTATTTCTTGTTAAACCGGACCTACTTAAACTTTTATACTTACCTATTATTTTAAACCCCTTTGTTAAGACTTCTGCTACCTTCACCAAATTTTAACCCATTTCAACAAATCGAATACTCTCCTCGGCGATGATCGGGTAACTATGTGAAACGACTCAACTAAACCGAGCCGGATCACATCATATTAACAAGCCATATCACATGGCTTATATATACATATACATCTCAAAACATAATCTAATACTACTAGCCTATACATGCCATACTTAAATATGTACACATTCAAAGATACCAAAATATAGTTCGATAGTGTGGTGATAATCCTCGACAATCCTCGAGCTTTTCGTAGCTTTGATAATCTATAAAACAATGCAAACATACACAAAGTAAGCTTTCAAAAGCTTAGTAAGCCATATACAAATAAACTTATCATGTAAAACATTTATAACCATTTCATTCACATGATCTTTAGCATAACACAATAGCAAAATCATACTTCTTCTTTAGCTCAATTGTTTCTAACTACTTGCTTACCAACAAATCACAACTCCATGTATTTCATTAGATCATAGCACATTTGTATATAACACATCTTATCTCATTAAGTCCATACATATATATCAATTCCACAATCTCACATATACTTACCTTTCATACTCAAACTTTGCATACACTTCAAACGTAACTGTATCGGATATACATTTCACATAGTCATTCAAATCTCGGAATACTCGTTGAACCATTCAGAATCAAATAGGATACTCAGATAACTCGGAATACTTGTACAATGCCAACGTCCCAGACGTGGTCTTACATGTAATCAAATATCGATGCCATTGTCCCAGACAAGGTCTTACACGAAATCATATACGATGCTGATGTCCGAGACATGGTCTTATTCTCAAATTGATGCCAACATCCCAGACATGATCTTACACGATATCACATATCAAAACCCTATGTCATGACATATATATCCTAACTATTCCTAAGGTTCGTACGGGACTTTTCGGACATTGACACATTGTCGAAACTTTCTCAGATTTCACATGTACATCTTCCATAGTCATTCATCACAATTCAATTTCATATAAACATGAATAAATCAACTCAAACACATTTATTTGTAATTAGACTTACCTCGTAAGGATATGAACGGACAGATACGACTACTCGACCACTTTCGACTTTCCCCGATCTAAACCCATTTTCTTTGGTTCTTGATCTATACATATTCAAATTTAACTCTTTTATTCACCAAATCATTCAATTCAATTCAAAAACACATATTTAGGGCATTTTACAAATTAGGCCTCACATTTTAACATTTTAACATTTAAGTCCCTATTTCATAAAATCACAAAGTACACATTATTTCAATATTCCATGCTTAGGCCGAATCTTTCTCATGTTCATACAAGTCCATACATTTCATTTATTTCACATTTTAGTTCCTCAATTTATTATTTTCACAATTTAGCCCAAATTACTCAAATTCATCAAAAATCCTAAGACAAAACATATTAATCTATCACATATCTTTTATTTTCCATCATCAAACCTCAAGAATCACAAGCTATCATCAATGGCAAAATATAAAATCATCATCAAATTCAAAAATTAAAACATGGGTTTTGTAGTACTCGAAGCAACGATTTCAAAAACGTAAAAATTATCGAAAACTGAAGCAAAACATACTTTAATCTAGCCAAAACCAAGGCCGAACCTAGTTGTTCTTCTTTTCTTTCTTTCTTTCTTTCAAATTCGGCAATATGGATGAACAAATGCATGGATTTTTATGTGTTAATTTATTAAACCACATGTTAATATAAGAATTACCATTTTAACCATAATAAAATAATACATAAACCTTACAATTAATGTCCACAACCATCCATCACATTATAAAGGGTCAAATTTCATTTTAAGGACCCCACAATATAAAGACAATAGCAATTCAGCACTTGCACATTAATAGCCTACTTTTACATTTAATGCGATTAAGTCCTTTTTGCAAATTAAGCACACAAACGATCAAATTAAAACACGGAAATCTCACACACGTCAATTCACATACAATAAATATAGAAAATAATATTAAAATATTTTTCTGACTCAGATTTGTAGTCCCGAAACTACTATTTCGACTAGGGTCTAAACTGGACTGTTACAGACTCAGTCTCGAGACACAATTTCTAATGTCTCGAGACAATTTAAATTTGAAGCAAAAATACCTCAAATAAATTGAGGTCTATCTTGAGAAAGAAGTTCGTTGTCTCGAGACATAGCATTGAAACTTGACAGTTAAGTTTGGATTCGAGTCCTAACTCTATAAAACTATGAATTTGAAACTTAAACATTATGAATGTATAATTATGAATATAATTATGGTTAAATTGGTTTGAATGATAATTATGATTTAAATTTTATGATTATGTTACATCTCATATTCGGATTGAGCGATCAGGTTGGGCGTGGGGTTTCACACAATTTAAATAATTTTAACCTTTAATTAATAAAAATTTGACCCTATGAAGAAATAATAAATTATTTTAGGTCTTTTTAATGCAATTTTTATTTTATTTTTTTGCTTTGGCCTCACCTAATTATATAATATTAACTTACCCCCTAACTAAGAGTGAGATCAAGAGGTAATCTTAGGCAGTATCTTTTAGTCTAGGATGAGATCGAGAGGAGATTCCTAACTAAGAGTGGCAACCAATATACTCGGTATAGGTTCATTATTTTAATTAGCACTCAACTAATCAATCGACCATCGTTTAATCATTTACATTATCTAAAACATTAAGAAGAAAACTTACCTTAGTTAGTTTAATTAATAGTTTAATTTTATTTTATAAACCATTTTATTTGGATTTGCACTAATAATTTCCGACTCGATTAGATTAGTAATTGCTTAACTTGTATTTGACTTGATAAAGACATTTACCCACTTAGCAATCCTTTGGGTTCGACCCCCTGTAATACTCTAGTGTTCCATTGGACACTATAAATATTAAAATTGACATTATCCGCTTGCAGTTAAAACTCGCTCTTCAAAAAAATAGCTTTCTAAAACCTTTTGTTTTAACGCGCACGCCCGTAGGTGGTCAATCATATAATATTATCTTACCCCCTAAAACAAAATTATTGGCTTCGTTCTTAATTGATAGAGCATTTTTTTATCTCCACGAATGGAGTTAAAAAATTGTCATGTGCTTCATTCTTTTTATATAAGCTAAAAGAACTCATATAATGAACCTCGTGTGATGGCCTAATGGTCAAGGGTGTTCACCGCTCCAGGTGTGGCCTGGGTTCGAGTCGCACTAGTCGCGTTGGTTGTTTGGGCTTTGATGTGGTGTTATTGTAATTCACCAAAAAAAAAAAGAACTCATATAATAATTTAAAAAAATCAATTAAACCCCTAATTAAAAATTACTCCTGAGGGCTCGTTAAGTATTGATGTGGTATTTGAATCAAGGCCCCTTAAATTTTAAAAATTTATATATTAATGCATGGTACAATTATAGTTTGGCCCCAAAATAATAAATTTTTTATTTAATCTTTCTAAAAATTGTAAAAATATAAACCAATACAACGGTGAAATATTATTTTAGCTCCCATAAAATATATAACATAATCCCATTCCCTCCAAAAATATATATTTTTTTGCTTCGCCCTTGTTTGACATGGAAAGAAGCTAATGTGCGGCTTAGTTTTTTTCTCAAATTTTTTTATGATGGCTTAATTGCTTTTTCAAATTATTTTACGAGAGTTTTTTTCGACATTTAAACTAAAAATTATAAAAAAAATTAGAAACATTAAAAACTATAAAAAAATTGTATAAAAGTATAGAAAAAATTATAAATATTATTAAAATAAAATGAAAATACGAGAAGTTATTAAAATATTATAAAAAAATAGATAACATAGAAAATTTATTAAAAATGCTAAAAAAAATCACTCTAAAAAGGTTATAGAAAATAATACAAAAGTTATTAAAAAGTTATAAAACTTATTTAAAATATAAAAAATTGTTATTTTGAAGGTTTGAAACCTTTGATTTTGATAATGATAAAAAGAAGAACTTGAAGTGTGATGGTGGTTGAGCTTCTATAGGTATCGAGTGAAGGTTTGAGTGACAATGAATTTGTTGGTGGCTTAAGATGAGTGATGAATAATGATTTGGGTTGAATAGAGGTTATGTGAGGGAGGTTGATAAGTGTGTCAAAGAAAACAAAATTGAGTAATTATTTTTAAATTTTTTATAATACTTAATAAATTTTCTACGATTTTCTATATTTTAAATAAAAAATATAGATTTTTAAAAAATTATTAAGGAGTTATTTTTTAAATGATTAGAAATTATTATAATATTATAATAATTTTTAGAAAATTATAAAAATTATATTTTTAAATTAAAAATAACCAATTTTATAATTTTTAAATAACTTTTAGCATTTATATCATTTAATATTTTTTATAATTTTCTATAGTTTCTCATTTTTATAATATTTTAATAACATTTTCATTTATTCATAATAATGTAATAACTATTTAGAATATTTATATTTTTAATATTTTAATAAATTTTAGGCTTCAAAACAAAAAAAAAAAAATCATCGTAAAATATTTTAAAAACCAATCAAATCATTGTAAAAATAATTAATAAATTAATCAATACACCATGCCATCATTTAACAACCCGCAATGGTTTCAACGAAAAACTTTATATCAAGGCCTTAATTAATTGTTAACTTTCAATTAAAAATTTAATTAAGTGTAATTTTCGTTTAAAAACTTAATTATTTTATAAAAGCTTTTTTAAAATTTAAGCCTTTCATATATTAAGTTTTTTTTCTTTCTAATTGTCACTATATCCTATAATCACATGTGAGTTTCTCAATCCTACTTATCATTAAAAGTGTACCATATAATTTTCCATCTATATAATGCAAATTATTAATATATTACACATTATGTAATTATAAAATAACTTACTTCAGGTTTCGGCAATCCATGGTTGAAACTTGTCACAGGTAGGGTTCAAATTTGGAGTTGGATTGATTTGGTCAGAATTACAAAAAAAACATGGTTATGAACTATGGAGTCGGCCTATTTATTCAACCTAAGGGTGGCTTCTCCTTCACCCAATTGGATCAAGCTCCATTTTTCATCAATGTTATATATTAATGATTATGGTAGGGCATAAGGTTGCTGAGGTTAAACCCATTATAATACTTTTGTCTTGTTGAAAAATATAATTTAAAATATATATGTTTTTATCAGGTTCATTATAAATTTTACCATACGACATTTGGCAATCTTGCAATAGATACTTCAAAAATTATACTATTTACAATTTGACTTATAAGTGAATAAGAATATTTTATACTAAAAAATATATTTATAAAAATATATCAATTAATGATTATTAGTGGATTAGTAAAGGTTTTTCTATATCAATGTGTTGGTCTTATGATGGATTTCCAAATAATAATATTTTTTAGTTGTTTTATTTGAAGATGATATGAAAGTATGAAAATATAAAAATACTCTTATAAAGTAAGGGTATTTAAGTATTTTCACAGCTAAGGTGATGTCGAGTTAACTTGTTATATCAATTCAGTTAACCAGTTTATATATATATATATATATAACAGGTTTTAAGAATAATTGTAGTGAATGAAGGTTTATTGAAGCTTGTTGAAAGCAGTGTCAGGTGGCAAAGTTAAGAGATGATCGAAGCTCAGATGTTTGGCGGAACGATGATTCGCGAAGCAGGGCCTGTCTTGTCTTGGTTTGTCCAGAATTAGCCTCTCTTTCCATTGTAATGGAGCAATAATTTTTTTACTGTGTTATTAACATGCATATAAATCTCAAGTTGGTGTGTTGATCATACTTCAAAAATAGTTTACATTTTAAATTATCGTTGAACTAAAGATGCGTAGATAAAACTGGAATAAAACAGGAAATGTTCGCACTATTTCAGAGGGGAGGGGCGTTGCAAGGACCTAAGCCAAGAGTCTCGGCCTTAACACAATCCTTGCCCATGCATAGATGCCTGCATGCAACGCAATTACATAGGTTTAAAGACAAAATAAATTGATAACATCACACCACACCCGTTTTATAAATTTATATTACATCCAACCATTGCTTAACCCGTCCAAGCATTACAATTTACGATCTCAAAGTTGAACAGCACCCATATGATACACGCAGCATACCACAACAACAAATACAAGTAATCCGTGAATGTTACTCCGTCCTCAGCTGCATCCGTATATGTTGAACTGAGCATGTTTAGACTTATCAAAGGGCTTTCGAGATCATATTTTCATACACATGTTCCAAAGCCGAAGCAACACAACTCACAATATCTAGGGGCCCCATCAGACAAGTTGTTGGATGATGAAATGGGAGATTGGCTCGTGCAGTTTTCTACATCAAAGAAAAAGGGAAAGCCACAAGGATTAAAACTTGACAATCACTACAATAAAGGGTGAACAAAGTGTTTATTGGGACCCAAACCATCTAAGAAGCGTGCATTTAGCCCACCCTTTATGAGGGTCCCCTCTTCAACAACCCAATCTTCTCACCCAGGTGAGTGCTGCTGCTTTCTCTAAACCCCAAGACTAATCATTCACAATCCTTCACCATCCTGCTTTCTACAGATATTGAGAGATTTCAAACCAAAAGTAATGGTTTCCAGCTCAAATCATTCATGAAATACACAATGGGGTTTGAGTTCCCTCTCCACTATCTTCGGATATTCATCTATGGATTATGTGTAAAGCATGCAACTCCAACCACGACTGCGTAAAATTCATTTATTTAGTTCCCTCCGTTAACAATGACTAATAATGACAGATGCTATAACTAACACTACTAATATGAATACTGGCAACTCATGGAGTACTAAGTCCCAAGGTTTCTGCTTTGCGTTTCAGGGATTTTAAGTAATTAATGGCTTCGTCAAGAACCACGATTGCATCCTTGCCCTCTACACCAGGAATTAAGCTTTGTAATACACTCACTGTCTCACGAATTTTATCCATTCTCATTCTCTTGTTGCCTGAAGATAAATGCATACCATCGGATCTTAGATTTTGGCCATTGGCAAAACTGGAATCTGCATCATCCTCCTGCTCAGAACATCTGCAATGATTCAACGAACTAGTATTGTCCATAAGCAATGGCTTATCATCATTACTGCCATCGAGCAGTTTTCGCTTTTTGGTTAGACCACTCGAGCTAGCAACCCCTTCAGCACCTCCCTCAAATTGCTCACAGTGAGCTGTCATTGTGCTAGGAGAGTGACCAGTGCTTGTCACTTCTTCATCCTCGGTATAATCACTATCATCATCAGAGTAAAGCAGAGCATTGAGTTCTTCAGTGTCCTCATGCATTTCACTTTGCACATCAGTCTCATTGTCATCAAATACATCTTTAGATATTGGTCCAGGGTGAAGATTCGGCTTCACTGTAGCCATGGGATCCTCCTTATTCAAGTTACAACCAAAAGGCAAATTGGGACCCAAAGAACTGCACTTGATAGGAGTCCCAAAAGCAGAACTAAAGATCAGGGTTGTTTGACCACCAGATTGGTCAAAAACAAGGAATCTCTTCTGAGGACACCCAGATCCTGCCTTCGGGACAATGTTTTCCGTAAGATTCTCATAAGGGTTAACTGGGAGTTGCTCTTTCAAAAAAGTGTTTGAAGAAGGTGCAAAGACCTGTTGAAAGCATGGTGAACAGTGAAACCAGCCCTGGGGTTCATTAACTTGGCCAATCCGCAAGTGAGGTAAATCATGATATCCATAAACCGGCAAAGTCCCCCTGGTGGAGACCATCTTAGTGCCAGAGTTTATGAATAGAGGATTAGCATTTTGCTGCCCCAAAGGAGGTGGAGCGGCCAAAGGATTCATGTTGTGTGATTGCCAAGCCAAAGGAAACCAGGATCCACGGCCTTCTCCCATCTAACCAGAACAATTGCCTACATAAACATCGAAATCAACTTGAAAAAGGGTATTCCAGAGAATAAAAAGTAGGTATTCCTAAAACCAAGTACAAGCAATACGTACCAGAATTCAAATGCTGTAGCAGTAGAAATAGCTGTTTACTTGAAGTTTCTCTCAAAAACAAGCGAAAAAACTAAAAACTCCAGCTTAACTTGAACGCGGGAACGTAAAACTAATCTACGTAACGGGCTTAAGCAAATGGCGGAAATATTCAGCCTGGCAAAAACCCAATAAAGGGAATTCAGTAAAAGTTTTGCACAAACATTCTTTCCAATCACCAATAACATAAAGGAGAAGAGATCTCATGCATTAAGAAAATAACTGTAAAATAACTTAACTACGTAAGTGTATATGGTTCCAAGGACAAGTAACGAACAAAAATCAAACCTGGCAATCCTGAAGAGGTTGAAAGCATGCAATGACTCTAACTACAATGGTGGCACTCCCTGCAATACCATTTTCGTACTTCAATGCCCGGAATCTTGTTTGGCCAGCTGCTTGGCACACCATAACTACGTTCCAACCCTTCAATATGACAGAAAAATAGATATCTTCCGGATGACGACGTGTTCAAAATCGGCAAAAATCCACAATCCAGTTCAATGAAAAACTCAAATGTCACTACAAAAACTATCCCTACCAAAATCAAAAGACTAACTCTAGATTTAGGAATTTGAGAAAGGGTTTGAAGGTTTTCAACTAATCTGTCGAACATAACACGGAACAACAACGAAAAAGGTGGATCCCATGGAAGAATAATAAAAAGAAACGGAGTACAAAAATAGGGTTCTTGCTAATCTAGATTATGCAATTACAGAATCACTCTACAATATAAGTTCAAAGAGATAACTTTTCGAAACACATCTACGGAAAGACTCAACCACCACCGCATACTGTTCTTTCTTCAATGAAAATCGCCACACTTCCCTTCTTCTTCTAAAACAACATATTCAAGAACCCTGCAATGGCCAAACATATTCATTATTTTAACATCATATAACATAATATCTAAGTGAAAATCATAGTATTAAACGAATGTAAAGAATAATAATAATAATAATAATAAAAGAAGAAGAAGACGATAGTGAAAAAGTAAATTAGTTCATTCTGTTGATAACTGTAGCTGTTGAGATAAGATATGAGCTTTCTAAACCTTTAAGATTGGATCTAATTAGCGTTTCTTCCAGTATTCAAAAATTCAATATTTCATCAAATCCAATGAGAGAAATTTATAAAAATAAACTATCCAGAGCTATATAAAAATAGCAGAAAAAACAAATGGGGCGAAAAGGAAAAGGAAAAAAAACCCAGAAAGAAAATCAAACGCTTACTAAACGAAGGAAAAGATTAAAGCAAATAAACTTTAAAAGAAAAACGAAGAGCATGAGACAACTTACAGCTATGAACAAAGCGGGGAAAAGGAAGAACAAAGAAAAAAACCCAAAAACCCAAATCGATAAAACAAAAGAACCAAATTCAAATTGCTTCAATCCTTAAGCAGCTTCAGAATGAGAAACACTGGGAAAATGGAGTTTTAGAGTCAAACGATGGAAATTTATGTAAATCACGGAAGCTACGATTAAGGTTATTTATAAAGAAAATTATATTGTCACACCAAAAATAATAAAAATTATATTAAAGAAAATTAAAGATTAAAAAACAAAAGCAAGAAAAGAGAGAGAGAGTGATTAAAGGTTTGATACGTGCGTGCGTGCGTGCGTGAGGAGTGCACGCAAGGTATTAGTGAACAATAATGAAGCACAGTTCGAGCCGGTGGGGTGGGTGTTGGGTGCTGTTGGGGCCCTTGCTGGTGGTTTTATCATTACCCATTTCGGATTCTGGGTCTCGCAATTTTTACTTTTGGATCCATTTTTACTTTTTAAAATATACACCTTTTATAAAATTATTTTGAAGAATAATATTTATAGATTCAATTTCTATCATTTATGATTTTTGTGTTTATTTAGAAACACATTTTATTAAATTATAATTTTATAAAAAAATTAATATTTTTTAATCTCATTTTTCTTAAAATTATGATAAATAATGATCACTCTTGATTTAATTACAATTTATATATATTAATAAATTTATTATTCTGAAATAAATTTATTAATCATAATTATAATATTTCATGAAAAGTTATTACATCTCTAATTATTGTTTATAATTTATATTTAAAATCACAATATATCTATATTTATAATTTTAAAATATGGCATCTAGAAGATTTTTATTTTTATTTAGTCTTGAATTTTATTCGGGAAAAAATATGAAATTGATTAAAATAAAAAAATAAAAGATTATGCCTATATATTTTTTTAAAGTGTTACTATTATATAAATAAAATGTACACATTTACAATACAAGTACAAATATATATCTAAGCAACTATAACGTAAAATCAAATCAGTATAAAATATAACAAACAAAGAATTGGACAAAACTTATATATACCATACGCACATGGTGTGCTTGGAGACTCAAAACTGAATACTTAAAGACCCAAAACCTCCGCTTTGACCAACAATGCCAATACATGTATTAGTTGTACTTTTAGGGTGGTTTGGATGGGTGGTACGTTTACTTGCTGTTAGTATAAAAACAGTGATGGCAATGAGATTAGATGTAGCAATGTGAGAAAAAAGTAAGCTAACCGCACTGCACTCAATCGTCCACCCAAACTCACCCTTAATTTTACTCTTGCAAAAAGGTAAAGAAAGGTTATTTAGGGATTGATTTTGTGCATGACAAATACGAAAAAAAACTAAAAATTTCTAACATCATCGTCATGGTTTATTGGAATTTATTGTGGGTATAATTTGATGGTGACAAAGTTAAGATGTAATTATCAGCTATGAATAAAAATAATACATATCTAATGGTGTCTAGCATAACAGTTTATATCCCCCCTCCAATGAATTTTTCATGATGGATGCGGCTTGGAATAGTTTAATAAATCCTTTTACTTTGCTGTAATGCTTTCGTGATGATGGGTATTCAAATGGAAGCACAAGAAAAATGGGAATTGGCAGTTCTAGTTATATCATTTCAAACTTGATTTTTTTTTTTATCTACTGTGTTTTTTATTTGTAATTAAATTCGTTGCTTATTGAATTCCATTGTTATTATAATTTTTTTAATTAATTTACTTGTAAGTTGTGTATATTATTTTGACTAGAAATTATTATTTTTATCTAAAAAATCCATATCCCTTATAATTATTTTATAGATTCTTTTCACCATATTATTCATATCCCTTACCAATTGTTTGTTGACATTTCCGTGATTTTTTCACCTTAAACTTTAAACCTTGAACCTCTAACTCAGAACTCAGATTCTTGAATTTTAAATCCTGATCCCTACAATTAAAATCTCAAACCCCAAGTCTTAAATCTTAGATTCTAAATCTTGAATCATGAACTCTAAACCCGACCCTTGAATCCTGGGCTTGAATTCGAAGTTTAAGATTTAAGTTCGAGTTCAGGACTCAAGGGTATGGCTCATGGTTCAAGGTTCGAGGTAAAAAAATTATTAAAATTATATATCAATAATATAAAAATAATTAAAATATTATTAAATAATTAAAAAAAAATTATAATAATGTGATAGAAAGAATTCATAAAATAATTTCTCCAAGAAAATAACATAAATTTATTACATTGGAGTTATTCCAATTCCCATTCATATACTGATATGTAAGATATTTTAGACTGTTTTTGCTCATTTAAGGATGAACTGAAACAACCAATAATAAAAGAGACCAAACCATCACATCATCCAAAGACAAAAAGTAATTTTGATTTAACTCTTAAATAAATTTTGAAAGGAAAAAAGAAAATTGTTAAAAGAAGAAGAAGTCGTGCAAGATCACTAAAAATTGAGTGCACTCCCATAAAAAGGTAAGAAAAAAAAAGTTTGAATTCAAATGCCTTTTTAAGCATGTTCAGAAATTGGTAAGAGATTTAAAAATAAAAAACGACGATTTAAAAAAAAAATAAACGGGAATTTAAATGTGTTGAAATATATTATTCTCTTATTTAAGAGTTGAAAAGGGATTATAAATAATTTTAAACATTATATAAAAAATAAAACAAAAATTAAGAATCATGATAGGAATTAAATAATAAAAAATAAAAAACCAAAATAATTAAGATAAGCGGTGAATAATACAAATATAAACTGAAAAGAGAGGGCATCCAATGTTAAACATGAAGACCAATTATTTGAATCTTGACCATTCAAAGCACGAATCATAGAAAGATGATAGGACCCCATCTCCCACCCATCAAATGGATTTTTGGATTTAGTTTTTTTTCTTTTATTTATGTTTTTAATTACTTCATTGTGATGGTCGTTTTTAAAACTTTGTTACTATATTATGATTTAATATTAAACTTATTGTTATATTTTAATTGTTTTGTTAAAAATTAATAAAATTAAAATATTTTTAAAAAATAAGTTCAAATGTAATTTTGTCACCACTTTGAAGGTAAATATTGAAATTTACCACTTAAAAGATATAGTCAAGGACTCATAAGGTCTGATCAATCTTTTAAAATAATTTGTTTTTAATTATTTTATAATTTATAAAATTTTAAATTAGTATAACAATTATAAAGCACAAGCTATTAAATTTGTGAAGCCCCTCAAATTTTTTTCCTGATTTTACCCCTAACCACTTAATATTGATTTTAATGATTTGAAGGTAAAATGTAACAAAAAAAATATATTTCAAATATTTCAGTTTAATAATTAACAATAAGTTTATAAGAAACAAAAATAAGTTTACTTTTATAAATAATTTTTTTTATTAATTGTCGATGCTATATCAAATAATTTAGGCTTAAGGATGTAAAAAGTCATAAAACTTTAAAAAAAAAAAACAATTAAGCCCTTGCATTTTTCACTCAAATGAACACTTGAACTTTCAAAATGCATCAAAAAGACCTTCAAAATTTTTCAAAAAAGCAATTAAGCCCCTGCTCTTATTAAAAATTAGAAAATAATATAAATAATAAATAATAAATTTTAGAAAATTTATTAAATTCTAATAAAAATAATTTTTTTTATAAAAATCGTAAAAAATAAAAAAAGTAAAATTTTATAAAAATCATAAAAAATTAATGACCCCTAGTTTTTTCCAATTAAATTAAAGTCATCATATGTCGCAACTCAGCATGACATGTGACAATAATGATAAATAAAAATAAAAATCAATAAATGTTATAGAAAAATTTTATAAAATGCTTCTTTTGGTACAATAATTTTTATAATTTTTTTACAAAATTTATATTTCTTTACATTTTGTATAATTTTCTTACGACTTTATAAAATTTTATATTTTTTATATATCTATATATTTTATAATTTATTACAACTTTTATAAAATTTTACAATTTTTTATATTTTTTACGATTTTTATATTTTTTCTAATTTTTAATAATTTTTTAATATTTGAATTTTTTATTAAAACTTAATAATATTTATAGCTTTTATTGATTTTATTTTTTATATTTTTTTAAATTTTTAATAAAAGCAGGGACTTAATTGCTTTTTTTGAAAACATTTGAGAGTCTTTTTTATGCATTTTGAAAGTTCAAGTACCCAATTGAGTGCAAAAAAAAAGTAGGGGCCTAATTGCTTATTTTGAAAAGGTTTGTGGGCTTTTTGATGCATTTTGAAAGTTCAATTATTCAAATAAGTGAAAAAAAAAAGGAGCTTAATTACTCTTTTTGAAAAAGTTTAAGAGCTTTTTGCATTATTAAGCCAATAATTTATTACTTTTAAGTATTAAATTAAATATTAAAATTTTGTTTATTAGAATTTGTCTCAAATTATTTTAAATTAAAATTGAATAGTAAAATTCAAAAAAAATCAAACTTTAGTGATAAAAGTCAATTAAAGAAAAGTAAAATGAAAAAAATTCAGTATAAAATTAAATTTTAATTGTCAAGTTATCTTTATCTCAAAAGTTTAATGAAAAATACCAATCAAAATAAAATATAATCTCAAATTTAAATTTTCACATTAACTCAGTTATAAATTTACATGATTCATATTTTAATTTAGTTAGTGTTAACGAGATTTAGTTCAATGGTGTACAGTTGTCGAAGTTGAAAAAAAAATAAAACCTACTTGAAAAAAATAATTAATAGAAATGACAAGTAGGGTCAAATCCACAAAGATTGTTTGAAATTTTATTCCTTCAACTAAAACAAATAAAATAAAGAAAGGGAGTATATTTAAAGAAAACTCAAAAGTTAAAATCAAGAATTTAGAAAGAAAAAAAAAAGCAAAGAGAGAAATAATAAAAAAATTTGGGAAAAATTAATGAGTCTAAGTTTCTAGTCAAAATAAATTCTACCTTTGATTCAAATGTTTAATTATTGATGCAAAGATAAATTTTAATGTTCTTTAATGAATTTGTTATAATTACTGACGATCGTCAAGTAACCTAATCTTTTATTACTTTCTCGATAATCAAGACAATTGTCATTAATAACTTCTTTTATTGACAAACAACCATGTAATCATAGCTTACAAATTTAATTTATTAATAGTCTTAAGAACGAAAGAGACTTAATTCTAACTAACAAAAGCACAATCAAAATTTATTTAAGTTAGGTTGCATGTCCACATTACATAAATAATCACGCATTCATCACAAATATTAGAAATCAACAAAGCAATTATTCTAAGCTATCAAATATTGGCCACATATTTAACAAACCCGAACAATTATAATTAAACAAAAAAACACGCAAATGCTAAAGAGCAAAAAAAGATTAAGAGTAATTCGATCTCACAAACTTGTAGAATCAAACTTCAAACATTGCTTCTACTAAAAAGAAAAGTTTAGTGATCCATAAAAAAAATAAAATGCAAATTGAATTAAAATTAAGAGTGGAGATAATTCTTATCTCTTCTAGGATCTTATTTATAGAGTTATGAAGTTTTAATTGACTTCAAACTAAGGTCACAAATTTGACTTAGACTTAAATACTTGAAAAGACGAAAGTAGCCTTACATCTCGAATTTAAAACAACAAATGGACACACAAGACACGGATAGCGACGCCATGGCTTGGTGAAATGGCACTACGGAATCGAGCTAGCACCGTGACACTGGGTTGTGAGGCCACAACCCATTCGTCTTTGCTTAGGCCTTCTTTTAATATGCTCATTCCATCCTCGATGACTTGTAAGCTTTCCTTCCAAGCTCGTATGCACTTAATTTAAGTCACAGAAACACTCGAATCAATCACTTGTAAGCTAACATAAAATCAAACTAAAAATAAAAAAAAATAGCAAAACATGCATAAACAACATTAAATGCACAAACAAAACTAAAACATAATATTTCACTCATGGAACAATAAAAAGTAAATTAAAAGGGGTTCAAAATATATAAAATATGGGTGCTTATCATATAAGATTGAAGTATAGAAATTTTGAGATTCAATTCAAGTTCCACCCTATATAAAAGTTTGTATATATTATAATTACCAAAGCTTTGTAATTATTAATTTTGATTATAATTATTCAAATATATTATTTATAATTGATTGTACTTTTAACTTATATATATAAAAAGGTTGAATTACTTTATATGATTATTTTTAAGAAATGATATTACATATCTCCCTCTCTTATCTTCAATATATGACGCACAAACACACACATATATATATATATAAGGTTTATATCATAATTTGATTATTATATTTTTTTTCACTTCGATACTTAACTTTTCTTTGCCTCATTTTTGTCCTAAAATTACTCATTTATTATAGATTTTCAATCTAAAAGTTCATGGTATAAAAAAATTAGTGAGACACTCAATCAACAGGAATACGCCATATGTTTTCTTCTTCACATGTGACATAGTGGTTGACAAATTGTTGGTCAACCAACTTTTTAATTTGAAACTTTCAAAATCTTTTGGAAATTTCAGAATTTTTTTAAATTACATTTTAATTTTTTGAGTATTTTTAGAAGTTTTTCTAGATTTTGTTTGTCATATAAAATGTTTAGTTTTGAAATTTTTAATTGTTACATAAAATGTTGAATTTTGATTTTTTTAACTTTTAAAAAATTTAAACACATATTTTTAATTTTTTTATAATTTTCTAATTTTTTTGGAAATTTTTAGAAACTTTAGAATTTACATATATTTTAGATTATTTAAAAAAAATCAGATTTTTCTTAGATGTTATATATTTTAAAAACATTTAATTTCATTTTGATTATTTTCCTTTTATTGAATTATTTATATTTATAATGTTTTTATCATCTTTTTATTTTTACCAATTATATATTGTAAAAAGAATTTGAGGAACTTTTTTAATTATATGTATGAATATATATATAATTTGTCATTACATACTATATGTAAAGTAACACAATGTAATATGACATGTTTTTATTGAGATGTCACTTGTTTTTTAATATTATTAGTTTGTGTATCAAAATTTAAAAATTATAATTTTGACATTAAAATGGAACAAAAAAGTTTAAATATATTTTATTAAAAAATATAATTAAAAATGATGGGATTCAATTAAATATAATAACAATAATTTAATTATAATATAATAATAAGTGAAGTGAGGGAAGGCATGGTTTGCACTCAAAAAAGAAAAAATTATAAAGGGAGGAAAGACCCATGATTTTCTCACCTGAAAAGAGATTTTATGCACAGATAAGAAGATCCACTGGTCCACTCTTATAACTTCATTTTTAGCATTAAATATTTCAGAAAATAGTATATTTATTTAGATTGCGTTAAACCCTTAAATTAAGGGTGGATTGGGATAGGCGATTTAGTGTGGTACAGTGCGGTGCATTTAACTTACTTTTTGTCTCACGCTAAGTATTGTTACAGTATCTAATCTCACCGCCACCACTATTTTTACACTAACTGCAGATAAACGCACCGCCTATCCAAACCTACACTATCCACACTAAATGAGGAGGAGAGTATTGTAATCCCGTCAACAATAAATTAATTACTAAGGATGATTTTATTTATTAAAATCTAACATATTAAATAAAAAATATTAGTATGGATAATAAATTTGAGAAATTTATTAGGAAATTGGTATAAATATTCATGACGCCATGTTGTTAGGAGTGGAGGGAACAATCACTAAGCCCAATCAAGCTTTATCCTTCCCATTGGGTCTTCCCTTTTGGTAGCACTAAAACCACTCTCCCATTACATTATACTAATATATTTATTTATTTGTATATAAATGAGATGTAAAGCAAAGGATTCCTCTTCATCCCCCACATCTCTTTTCTTTTTTCATATAATCATCACCTTCAAATTCAATACTCCCTTATTTTAATTTATAAGTTTTTAAAGTTGGGTGTATTTTCATAAATTATTGAAAAAATTTAACATTTAATTTTTTTATGGGTTCAATAATCTAATAAATTATCTTTAATCATAAATAAAATAAAATAAAATAAAGGCATTAAAATATATTGAGAGTGAAAATTGAGTATAATAATAGCATAAAAAAATGTATTAATTATCAAATAATGCCTTGAGAGGTTGGGTGGTTGTGGATTGACCGCTTAACCCAAATTAAAGAGCCAATTAGGTTTAGGAAGCAAGCAAAAGATGGATGATTTGTGTATTTCACTATGCTACTGGATTTTGTTGATTCCAATTTCAAAATAAACCATCTTGACTACCCAAATCTTGAATTAAGAGGAAAAATAATAAAAAAATAAAAACAAAATCTCCATGTTTTCTGCCACTCAAACTTGTTTAATCAAAGCCCACAACATTTTGTTTACAAAAAGGAAAGAGCGCCCTCTTCCTTTCTACAAAATTTGGTATTAATAATACAAAAATAATTATAATTAACAACACCATCATCCATATATGCTTTTCTTTACTTTATTTCCTCCAAAGCAAGGTAGATAGGGGAAAAGGAAATCCCTTTTAAAAGAAATTAATTAATTAATTCAATATTTATTTGGTGGGGACATGAATGAGCCATTTTGGTTGTGGATTCTCCAACAAAACATCCACGCCTATAAAGCTTTCAACATTACCACTCCAAACCCGCACTACAAACATTAAACAACCACCCTTCTTTTTTTATAATTTTTTTTTCCCTTATGTTGCAATTTACCCACTTTTTTAGACTTTATTTTTTTACCATTCATATTCAATAACACTGCCGTTATTTGTTGAAAAGTAAAATTGGGAAATTTGTTAATTAGGTAAAGGAGATTAAATAGGGGTTGGATGGTTTCCATCATTCCACACGTGCAAGTGTTGGAATCTGAGGGAGGACTACATTATTTCTCCATTAATACATTTAAACTAAAGTTTTCCTTTTTTTGCAATCTTACTCTTTCCTAACATAACAAATTTAATAAATAAAAATTTAAGAGTTTTGAATCTATTTTTGAGTCATTATAACATATTCCTACAAATCACTCCCTGCTTCTACATTACTCTTTCTACCATTTCCTTCTTTTTATTTTTATACAACAATGGGGTTTAGTTTAATACACATAAATTGTTAAATTATACTTATTTATCCCGTTGTTGAAATTTTAATTTTTTAATATTGAAATTTTAAATTTTAAAATATCAAAATATTTTTTTTTATCTATTGAATGTCAACTAATTTGTTACTATAATATTAAAAGTGATTAAATTAATCTCCTTTTAAATTTTACACTTTTATTTTATGTTTCTAGATTATCCATAATGAAATAAACTCAAATAACTCATATTTAATGATTGTCTATGAAACTTAATTTTTTATTATTATATAATCTTGAATTTTCCATGCTAAACTAAAATTAAAGGGGAAAAAAATACTTGCATTGTTCTTTATTTTGGTAGTGAAGTGATGAAAAATTATGAGTTTTGTTTGGAATAAGAGATAAAATTAATTAATTGCTTAGCATGTAACAATAAAAATCATATAATCAAAAGAAATTTGGGTTTCATAAACAACTATTAAAGACAATAATTTTCATTGATGATTTTTTAAAATAATTTTAAAATATCAAAATAAATTAAATAAATTGTTGGTTGCTACTATAATTTTGAATATTAATATTTAAAAATTTATATTTAAAAACCCAAATTTAGAATTTTCAGGAATGAAATAAACAACTACAATTTAACAATATTTGCGTATTATTTTAGTTTTGACCGCTTTTTCACTTTAATCCTTGATTTTTTTACCCCAACCAATATTTTTTGATGATCAATAGTAAAGTGTAAATATGATGTGATGTGTATAATTAACCATGCTTAGATGACTAAAATAAAAATATCCTAAAAGTTGGATGATCAACTTGTAAGGATTTCATTTTGTTCACCCAAAATGAAAGTATCGTAAAAGTTAAATGACCAACTAGATAATTTACAAAAAAAAAAAAACTATATCGAACTTTGAGCATGGAATTTTAGAGCTTAAAGTTTTAAGGATGAAGACAATCATAATATTCACAGGAAGATTAGGGTTTTGAAAATGGAATTCCTCTTTAAATTGCGTTAAAATAGTGAAATTAAGGTCAAAATTATCCACTTATAACAGTTAAGTAATTATGATGTTGACTTTTAGTAATAACCCTTATTCCCACATAAGAATAATGAGATGGGTTTAGTGCATAAGTTGGACTAAATTGGTATTAAAGTTAGTAAAGGACGAGCAATCAACTTGTTTCCAGCACTGGGTTATAATTGAGGTTTGTTCCATGAGAGGAAAACAAATGCTCCTCACTCCCTAAATATAACAACTAATCAATTATTAGTTTTAATAATATATTTATGACAAGAAGTAAAACCCTGTGGTCTTGTCATGTCCCCAACGCATGCTCTTTCGCTTCTCCAAGCAACTTATTTGAAAATGGTAACATTGTTGATTAGACATTGTACTCCTGAATGTTAACAACGGATATTTGACTGTCTAAATTAATATGTTAAATCAATGTTTTAAAATCTGGAGAAATTAAAAATGGAAAGAGTTTTGTGGATAAGAAAATCATGAAATCCGACACCAAAATCTTTAGGCGCACAGTAATGGAACAGTAAACTACAAAGCCCGTCCTATCTTTTCCCAACATGTCCACGCTCCTCCGCTTGCGCTCTCTCCTTCTGTGCCGCTTGATTGATTACCCATTACACGTGGAACAATCATAGACGTTGTGTCTCAAATTTGAAATAAAATTTTATAAACAGGTCTATATCAGTAATTTAAAATACATATTCATCACCTCCAAAATAAATAAATATTCTTATTTAGTCCCTTGATAGTAGACCTTATCATAAGTTTCGCCATCCGACTCAGTCCGAAGATTAACTCAAAAGTAAGAGAGTTTGAGTAAAAGAGTGATATTCATTTTCTAAATGGACTGGGTCTAGACTGTCGAGTAAGTTTTTCTTATCAGGGCTCGACTCGATCCGAATTTAAAAAAAAAATGTTGCTTTTTACTATTGTTTTATCATTGTTTTGGTGTCGTTTCGCTATTATATTGCTACTAATTTTTTGTTATTGTTTGGATATTATATAACTTTTATTTTATTATTAATCTTACTACTATCTTAGATGTATTTACTTGCTAAGTTGCATCTATCCCAGTATTATTTAAAGTATAAATAATATTTTTATTTATTTTCAATTTCTTGAGAAATATTTATTTTTATGTTTTTAGTGTATTTGATTTATTATATTTTTTAAAATTATTTTTATAAAAATAATAATATAAAAAATTAATACAGACGGGCTGGGCCAAACTCAAATTTTATTATTTTTATCCGAACCGACCTTAGATAAAATTTTAAGCCTATTTTTTAAACTGAACCAAGCCCAAACATAAAAAACAGGCCTAAAATTCTATTGAAGCCCAACCTAAACACATTATTAATTCGGGGTGAATTATGTGATATCAACTATTAATAGATTTAATTAATTAATTATATTTGTTTTTAATGTGTTTAACGAATTGTTAGCTTTTTGTTGATTTTAAGTGTTCAAATCCATACTAATGGTATATCAAAACAAACCCTCAAAAAATTTACATTTTATAATTATAAATTATAAATCATATGTATTTGTCATTTTCATTATTATTGTAAAAATAAATACTATTAAATTCGAAGGTCAATCTATTTAATTGTACATTATAATCATTTTTAAACATTAGCGTTTTATAAATTTTAAATTTGAAAAAAAAAGAAGAACATTGGAATTTATGATCTTAAATAATAAATGTATTTTTTAAATTTGATAAATGTATACAATTAATTATTTTGATAAAATATTATTAAAATTCTTCACTAATTAATAAACATGGAGACATGAAGTTTTACATAATTGAATGATATTTATTTAATAAAAAATAATTAGTTAGTGTTTGGGATGTAATTAAAAAGTGCAAGGATTTTGTGCACGCTCTGGCTCGCGCTTCGATAATTGTTTTTTGTTTTGAAAGAATTTTACACTATTTTGGGTCAAAGTATTGTTAAATGGCCTACCAAATCCCATGCACGCGGGTGGTTAAGCTGACAGCCGAGTGTACGGAGAGATTTAAGACGACAGTGATTGATGGAAGACACGTGTACGTTGTTTTTGGATTTTCAGTCATGCGGACGCGTAGCCGCCAGTGGCGTGCTTTCGAATTTCATTTTTCTCTTTCGACGCTTAAACTTTATTCTTTATTAATATTTTCATAAATTTCTTTTACTCGTATTTTTATTGTGATTATGGAGAGTGATAAGTAGACCTTTCTCATCCGATTCCGTCGCTTTTAGTGAGTAAAAGAAAATAGAGGGAAGGGAGAAAGGCAAAATATCAACATAGAAAGCTATATTAAAGCATATTGTATTGGGTAGCCAGATCCGAATGTTACCTTAACCTTTTTCCTGTTTCAGCTTCAACTTGATTCCATTTTTTATTAAAGGATTGAACGTGAGTTACGGGATATTGAGGGATCTTACTAATACAGCCGAAGTGATATGATGGTTATTAGCTTTGGAGTAGTTGCGAGTTTGCCTGTCACAGATTTTCTACTACCGTACCAGAAATGGGCTGCCGTATAATATATAAATAAAATCCAAATATTTAAATATCATTACGAAATTTATAAATACTGCATGTACACATGAATTGTGCTATATAATTTTATTTAGGAGTGTTCACAATTCAGTTAAAATAGAATTAATTGACCAAATTGATCTAATTCGATTAATCAGTTGATGGTCGAATTTAGTTCGGTCAAAAGTCTGTTAATAATTTTTTAAAATTTCAATTATCGGTTAATTCAGTTCGAAATTAGGTAATTAATTACTTTCAAAACTTATGTATTTTTAATGTCTTATTTATTATTTTCGTTTACATTTAAAGTTTTTTGAACTATTAAATAAAAGAAAATGAACATTAACAATGTACAAAGACATAAAATTCGATTAATTCGATTAGCTAACCGTATTAACCAAAATATTTCGATTTGGTTAATATATTTAAAAAAAAATTAGTTCAATTAATGGTTAAAGATTTTTACATTTCAGATAATTTATTTCAAATATTAACCGAACTAACCAATTAAACACCCCTACTAAGCGATAGAAATCATGCACAGTCCAGGTGATTTGGGACCTTTGGGTTGTTATTTGATGATAATTATAATTTGAATCAATTAAATAATAGAGTAAGAGTGAATAAGCACGCTCACCATCCCATCTCATGTAGTCTTGATTTGTAGAAGTTACATCACCAGTGTAAATTTTGTAAAACGATGACCAAAATAAGTTGAGAATTTTATCACCTAGGCTCCGTTAATATTACTGTTAATACAATTTTTTATATAAAAACAAAAAAGCTTGGTAGTAAGAAAATACTATTAGATATAGAATAAGCCTAAAGCATTTTGCATATGCTGACCACATGATGACCATGGATATGGATTGCAAATAGGAAATGCTTCAAGAAGAAATATTTACAAGAAATCAAATTTACAAATATCAATCAACGGATTCTTAGAAGAAAGAAAAAAAGAATGTTGTTCATGTTCACCAAACCTACGAAACACCAAGCTCCATTCGACAGTGAGAAAGCATATATATATATATATATACAACAGTGAATTCCTTCAATATCACCAATTTGTTTCTCCAACTATTTTGCAAGGAAATCAGAGAAGCTTTGATATTACCTCGCAAGAAGTCCAGAAGGCTTTCGAGGCAGCTCTCATAAGTAAGGGGTTTTGGTATATCCTGTTTAAGAATAAACAAATAAATGTATTGTTATCATCAACCTGTTCAATAATTCGTATCTATGTTTCTTAGATTCTAGATGTGGGTGTTGGATATTGGCATGTTTAATTTTTATTTTTTTTAGAAGATCTTTAGAGGGTTATGACCATGTATAGGACATGGGTGTAGGATATGAGTTTTTTATTTTTTGAAAGGCCAAAGCAACATAGATTTGAATCATATAGACAAAATAGGACAATGGGAATAAGCAGCATAGCAGAGCCAACTGAGGGAACTTTTAGCAGAAAATGTAGGAACTGAATTCAATTGGCGAGGTTAAAATTATAACATACCCAATTGCAGTTGCCCCCCAAGATGCCACATTATAAACGACTTTGCTTCCATCCCAAGCTTTTCGAAGCTTTCCCTTTTTCTTTTTCACAGAGAAGGTCTTGCTCAGTGCTACAAGAAAATCCAAAAGATGGTTCAGAATTCCTCTTCCAAATTAATGTTTAGAATAGAACAAAGGATATTTGAGATGGAAAATATAAGTTCAACACAGACATTGTATCTTAGAAGTTTCAGTAACATTGAGAGATGAATATAATTTGATGCTAAAACTCATTAACGAAGACAAATAAACTCACCTTGCTGAAGTTGATTGGGGCTCAAGTCCTGGGAAGAAAACCAAAAAAAAAAAAAAAAAAAAAAAAAAAACCTCATTAGCATCCACAGCTGAATGGTTCTAAGTTACTCAGGACATGGATGTGTCAGATTCAGGTATATGTCCAACACGGGTATATTTTGTTTTTTCTGAGTTTTCCCATCTATTTGGAGGGTCATTATCCCCATACCCATGTTCAAATATGTGTGAGATAAAGGTGTAAAACAGGATATTTAAGCAAAATGAAGAGTCGGAACAACAAAAGAATAATCCATGATGAACATGCAAACACAGTTCTTATTCAGTCCGCTAAAGAGAGAGACCATAGAAAAAATTCAGACATAAAATACCAAAACTTTAGGCTTAAGTGTATTAGGTATGAATGACTACAAAGAGAAGAATTGAAGACTGAAATGATCTGGAATGATAGTAATACCAATAAAGAGTGAAAATTTCACAAACCTTGGTCTGTTTAAGGGACAGCAAATACGCAGCCATAAAACATGCAATTCCTTCTACTATATCATCCTGCCTGACGAGAACATAATCTTCTTGATCCAAATCACCATTTTCATCTCCCCAAAGATCATTTGGGTTGACCATGTCCCAAGAACTACCATCTTCTGGTTCCAAATAAGAATTCGTTTAGCATTCAGGCAACAAAGATCGTTTTAAAGCAAACAGTCTAAAGCATGAACTTCATATAGTGAATAAATATGCCTGCTAAAGAATAAAAAATGATACATGCTAACAGTCTAAAGTGGACCGTGTTTGGATGCATACCGGCAACGTTTTCTGGAACTGGTAACTGAGCACACTCTAGCTTTTCAAGAAAGTCAGGGCATTGAACTCTAGATTTGAGAAGATCACACAACTGCATTTTCTAAAATAAAGGAGGCACACACATTAGATATCCAAGCTATTTCGAAATATTTGATAGGAAAGCAAAAGCAAACTTCATCAGGTATTGCAAATTAAGTGGATCTACTTTCTATCACGTTGCTAATTTCTACTACATAAGTTGTAAAGCCATTTACACTATGTTCTTTTAATATAAGGCCAAAGGGGTTAGAGCATATCAAATCAAGCATAAAGGATCACTGTATTTAAGTTGGATTTTAATATTTATTGCAAATAAAATATGCAGGTTGACTAGAGAAAAAGTGCAATATGATCTTAATTTTGATCAATGAGATCTGAAAAACGGGTGATTGCAAAGTGGAATACTATGGATAACAACAAACTAACACATCACTCTCCAAGGTATTATACAACCATCAGTGGGAAAAAAATCAAGTTTTTATCTTTTTGCAACCATCACTTCATTGGTAAATCAACTTCTATATGAAGAGGAAGAAGGTTCCAGTTCTTTCACAAGTTCGGGCTCTGTTTTAACACACTATTTATAAAATTTGAATCATTTTTGGATTAGTTCCTAACATGTTATCTTTGAACAGAAAACTCTACTACCTCATAAAGCAAATGTTACGATGGAAAAGTAGCAATCTCTTCTCTGTATCGTTCTCATTTATCTCTTTTCTTCAAGATATATATTTGTACATAGAGAAGTAAAGGAACACATAAAAAGAGGCAAATGGACTCTAAACCAACAAAAGCCGTAATTTTAATGAATAGTACAAGGTGATGGGTGGTTTTGTCTATTTAATTTGTTTAGGGTTCACTCCTGCCTTTGACCCTCTGCCCTCTACATCCTCTTCGTTTTTCATTTTTCTGTTTCTTTTCAATTCAATATTGAGTAATGCAAATATAGAACATCTTATCTTTTTAATCAAGAATATGGAGCCAGACTCAAGAATGAAATAATCATCATAGTAAACCTGCAAACTCCTTTCAATAATTAGAACAATTGAAAATCAAGGCTCAAACGGAAACTTTTGCCTTGCAAAATAACACCCTCGAAGCGTGCAGAGGCAGAAAACCACTTGACATAGATAGGCAACCGATGCATCATGCGTCCAACACAAACGAGAAATACCATTAGCCATAATATAAGTTCATTTTCCCTAATCAAGCTGGGTTTAATTAAGATCCTGACCATTCATCTTCCTTCTTTGGATAGTTGAGATTGCCGGGTTTGATCCTTGGTTACTAAAACTAAGGGTCCAACACTCCAATTCACAAAAGAAGGTCGGAAAACAGAACACAGAATCAAATCATAAATTTAAAAATCAAATTTCTACTCTGAACATGGAATTCTCCATGAAGAAACATAGTATAAGTTTAAGCAAACTAAATCCTCACAAAGACCATAACAAATTCAGCAAAATCAACAATAATAGCTTTTATAAGCTAAAAAAAAAGGAAAATGAATTTAAAGGAGCCTCACTTATATTTCCTTCGCTTCTGTTTCCCTCCGTTTCTCTTAGCATCGAAACACAGATCTAAATCCAGAACCAGACCCTAAGAATACTAACAACAAAGAAATGAAGGAAAAGATGTAAACAAACCTCATCTTCTTCCTGATCTCTTCTAAGATCGACGCCGTTGAGTTCTCCTTGATGGTTCACTTCATCTTTACCTTCGCCGTCTTCATCGTCATCGTCGGTTCCATCTTCGCTGTTACTAAGCAATTCGAGAGCTCTCTGGCACTCTTCCAGCACAGCTTGCAAAGTCTTCCTCTTGACACGAACCTGATCTTTCCCTTCCACAATCTTCCCCTTCATCTCCTCCGCTTCCCTCGCCAATGATGCGTCGCTCCAACCTGATACCTCTATCTTCGTATCGCCTACTAAAACAACCTAATACAATTCCACCTAAGCCCCCTCGAATTAAAACAAAACAGATCAAATTTGAAAAAAATTGGAGTTATCGTCCAGTAAAGAAATTAGAAATCGAAAATCCGAGGAAAGAAGGCAATTGAACTTTATTTTTAGAATCAATGGTGAAGGTTGAAGAAGGACATGTGTTTTATTTTTAATTTTTTTTTCTTTTCTCTGATATTTTGGTACCCAAAAAGAATTTTATTGTTTTTGCCTTTTTGGTGGTGGAAAAAAATAGTGAAGAAAGAAGGGGGCGGCGAAGGAGCTTATAGCCGCCGAGTCATCTCTGGAGCAGCTACATGCAGGATATTTGGCTTAATTGATTTAGGCATAATCATAAATTTAGTCCTCAATATTTATATCTTTTATCATAATTGTCCTTATTTCTTTTTTAGCTAAATTTAAACCTTTTAAAATGAGTCAAATTGCTTTCCTTTCACGAAATAATGACAAACATTAATTTTTAATGATATTGACATGACAATCCACATGATAACTTATGTGTACTTCATCTTGAGATATCAATATTTATCTTACATGTCACATCAATAAATAACTAAAACATATTTAAAAATAAAAAATTCAAAATTCAAAAAAATTATTATAAAAAGTTCATGGAAATTAAAAAAAAAAACATGAAGTACACTTGGATTGTCTTGCAAGTTGCCATATTTAAAAATTTAATGTTTTAGTTAATATTTTGGTTAAAAAAACAAATAGACTCTTTTTGAAAGGTTGATTGTTAAATCCGACATTTTTAGAAGGTTGACGGCCAAATTTAGCTCAAAAAATAATAATGATAAAATTAACAAAAGATGTAAATGTTATAGGTCAAATTTGTCACTATGCCATTGATTTAAATTTGCAAAATCAAGCATTAGGTTAAACTACATCAAAGGTCACTAAATTATTTGTAACTTTACAATTTAGTCACTCAACTTCAAAAAGTTACAAAATGGTCACTAAACTATTCAAAATTTCTTATTTTAAGTCACTAAACTATACAAAAGTTTTTATTTATGTTACTGAGTTGTTAGGTTCTTTATTTTAAATGTTCTACTAGTGAGCTCCACCTGACAATTCAATGATTGGTACAACGGATTGATATCCATCAATGAGTAGAACATACCTTAGATCCAAGTAAATCTTACGGCCAATGTCGAAGATCGAAGAAGAAGGTTGTTTGGATTTTAGTTTGTAGATTCATGGTGTTCAAAGTTGTTCCATGAAAAAAAGCTAAATTGTAGGTGTAGGCATTGCGAACGGAGAAGGTCATACAACAACAATTTTAATAATCTAAAAACTCAAATAAAAAATTTTAAATAGTTCTGTAACACCCCCTAACCCTTATCCGTCGCCGGAACAGGGTTACGAGGCATTACCAGAAAGTTTAGAACAATATGAGCAAACACATAATTATTCTACATACATATCGCAATTTATTTATAACGTCCCTTTAATGAGCCGTCGAAGTCCAAAACATATATTAGAAACAAATCGAGACTTAATTGGAAGCTCAGAGAATTTTTCGTGAAATTTCAAACTTTTTCCTAAGTGCAGGGCTCACAAGCCTGTGTGCCAGCCCGTGTGGACTTAAAATGAGCCTTTTACATCAAGTAACCCAACCCTGCAATTCTTAAACCACAAGTAACTCATAAACGAATCTTTCAACCAATCCAATATAAGTTCAAATACACCTAAATTATGTCAAAAACCACAACCTAAGGACCTAATCAATGTTTATTCATAAACATTATCATATGTATTATTCAAATCAATTCAAATGATTTTATTCAATCCAATTCAAATACTATATTAAAATGACCCAAACATGCAATTTCATAATCTTAGTATTTCCTTTATATTGTATATAACCTTCCAAAGTCAATTTATAACACCATTTACAATCATATTTCAAAATGACATATACAATCAACCTAGGTATATTCCATTTTACAAAAGAGAATATACATCACCACTTTGCTGAGTTTGGGATTTGCTTAGATGTTGAACCGGAACTTTTGACTTCAACTATCCTGCGCACGGAAACAAACTGTACGCTGAGTATATACACTCAATGGTATTACTATAATTCAAATTTATAAATAATATAGTAAATTATGCATATTCAATTTACACAATTAATCTTTCAATAACCATTTCATAAGTTGTATTCAATTAAACTCATATACTATTTCATTAATTTCATTCTCACTTCTCATTCCGATATCTCAATCCATTTCATATACATAATCATTCGGTTTATCAATTCATTCAATGCCAATTCTAATTTCCAATTCGTTCATTTACCCTATTAACTTGACTCAGACTTTGACGGATATACGGATCCAACCAAACACACCAGTACGGCACCTTGTGCCTCATCGGCCTTGCCGAAGTGAATCGGTACCTAGTACTTCATCGAATTTAATTTGAAGCAATAATACAACACATAATGCCTCATTGGAATTATCCGAAGCAATATTACGACACATATAGTGCCTCATCGACTCGAGGTCGAAGTATCCCTGAATACTTCCAATCCTATTGCATGCCACCTATATCCGACTTAGCCCGACTAGTTAATAGGGTTTCCAATTCACTTTTTCAATTCAATTTCAATCAAATTCACACCAATCTCAAGTTCTCATTTTTTCAATTCAATATCACAATAACTTATTTAATTCAATTCAAATCACTTTCAATTTCCAATCAATATCATTTCTTACCTCAATTCCACTTACCACACACATTAATTAAAATTCAAAAATAAATAATAACAAAATTCGAATTATAGTAATACAAACCATTATTTCTCGATTTACTCCTCGTCAATCTTTTCCTTTCCTTTCTTGGCCGATGTCTCTGGCACAATATTAGCTACGAAAATTTAAAATAATTTACAATCGTCAATACAATATCAATTCACATCAAATATTTAAACTTTCTATTCAATTTTTACCTTAATTTCAATTTAATCCCTAGCTAAAATTATTTTTCATTTCTATCACAATTTATACTTTATTTTCACTTAATTTCTACTTATAGCGTAACTTAACCCTCAAATTTTCATCACAAAACTCTAATATCAATTTTTTTTTTACAATTTAATCCATATTACACAAAACTTATAACTTATTCTACAATTTAATCCTTTTCCTGATTCTAATTTGAATTTCTATCAACTCAATCCCTAATTCATCAATTAATTCAACATAAACTATATCAAAAAAAAATCTACTAACTTTCAAAATTTCAACATATACCTAGTAGTATTTTGTTCAAGGTTCATAAAAACTCAAAAGTTACAAGAAAAGGAATTAAATAGACTTACCTATTTGAATTTGAATCCTTAGAACCCTAATTTTCCCTTTTTCTTTCTTTCCTTATTTTCTTCTCTGTTTTCTTTTCAATTTCTATTGTTTCATTTATTTTATTTGTTTATTTTATATAATAATATAATAATATAATAATATTAAATATCTTTTACTTAAATAATAAATAAATATATAAATGTTGTACAACCTAATTTTTTGCCCGGGCCCGTCAATTACAAAACAGAGCCCAAATTAAACCACAAACCCAAACCAAAATGATCCAATTTTAAGACTAAACCTAGCCCAACTAAAACAGGCCCAAAATGGCCCGAAATCTAAATCGATTTTTAGCAGAAAGAGGGTCAGAAACCCTAGCGCCGCTCCCCACGTGGTGTCAGCACGCCCACCGCCCGAGGGACGGCTCCTCCGCTGACGTTGCACCAAAGTGGCCTAACACCTAGCCCGTTGACCCTCCATAAACCTACAAAAATGGCAAAAAAGGGGAAGACGACAGCAAGAAACAGAGCAGAAAGTAGAAACAGTAAAAAATATAAAAGGATTGTTTTTTTCGGCTATATAAAGCCACGAAAGACCAATGTATGGAGAGGATTTTTGAAATACAAACAGAGATTTTGAATACAAAAAGGGGGAGATTCAAACACATCAAAAAAGAAAACAGCAAGTAGTGAAAAAAGATAAACGAGCTAAGGTCTTTAATCCTTTTTGTGTTTATTTTCTTCATTTTTCTTTTTATTTTCTTCCCTCGAATATACATACATGCATTTACATTTTTTTATTTTCTAAAAAATAGTATACATATATATATAGCAAAAAAAATAAAAAGTACCTTTTACTGTCCTCCGGCCACCGTATACGGTGGTGCCATTCGGTGCGCGGCGGTGGTCTGTGACCGGAGCTTGGCCGAACCTGGGCTTGAAGGTAGAGGGTTGAGAGAAAAGGGGAAACCCATTTGTTTTTTTTTTAAACAACTCCAGAAATTAAAAAAAATGAAAAAACTTGCCTTTTATAGAAGAGCAAAAACGGCGCTGTTTTACTTGGCCTCCCCAGGCGTGTTGTTTTAGGGAGGCCGACCCGAACCCGACCTAATAACCCAGGATCTGTGTGTTTTAGGTAAAAATGGGCTATTTATGCCCGTGGCCTTTTCGCTTTTTTGCTCTTTCTCGATTGGGTCCTATCCTTTCTTTTGTTTTTTTTTTTAATTTCGCCCCGTAGTTTCTACGTTTGTTTCGTTTTAGTCCATACGAAAACGGTGCGTTTTAGGAACAGGATTAAATTGCTCAGTCAGTCCCTCCTATGTGGCGCGCATTGTATTTTAGTCCCTGTTCGCCCTTTCTATTTTAATTTATTGCAATTTTAGCCTCTGTTTTTTATTCTGATTTCAATATAGCCTTCAGATTAATTTGTTTTATTAATTGCTCATTAAATTGTCTAATTATTTTCCTTTTTGAATTAATATTAGGTATTATTTATTTTAAATTGCTTTAGATATTATTTATTTCAGGTTATTTCACATGTTATTATTTTGAATTGCTTTATGCATTATATTATTTTAAATTATTATTTGAATTATTTTTTTTATATTATTCATTTTTAAAAATTGTTTTGTATATGATTTGTTTTAAATTTCCTTTGTACATATTAGTTATTTATTATGCATTATTTATCTAAAATTGTCTTATTATTTATTTTTACATATACTGTTTATTTTAAAACCTTTTTTATATATTATTCGATTTTAAATTTATACATATTATTTATTTTGTTTAAACTTTTGGACATATTATCTGTTTTAAATTTTTATATAAATTACTTAGTTTAAACTTTTTTTCATATATTATTTATTATTTATTTTTTTATTTTTTTATTTTTTTAAATTATTTTATTATTATCTTATTTTAATTCCTTTTTATAAACTATTTATCTCAAATCATTATTCACTTTAAATTGTTTTTTTTTTCCCATTCTTCTTTGATTATTAATGTTGGCACTTAAATGATGTATGTCGCGTAATTTTCTCGAAATATTCCTTTTAGTATTTGTATCTTGTAATTTATTGGTGTAACGATTTTATTCATAAACCATCGTTTTCAAAAGTGCATTTCATTTCATTGCTACATCCTGGTTCAAGATGTTTTCACAATGAGGCAATGCTCGGAATTTGGGAACTTCGAGAAATCGTACCCTAACTTACTGGGTTTCGATTTTTTCTCGTCGAGACTAAAGAACCGATTATTTTTAATCGAAGCACATAAGTTAAATAAAACTTATTCTCGGGGATTCGAAAATGTTATGTCCTAACTCATTGGATGCGACATTTTGTTATTTCGAGGTAAGGATTTCTAAAAAAACAAAGGCAGTATTTTGTATTTGGAATTTCGAGAAATCGTGCCCTAACTTACTGGGTTTTGATTTTTCATTTGACCCAAATAACCGAATATCCTTCTCGAGCTTAAATGTACAAATTTTGAAGGTCAAAAGACAAGCTTAGTTTCGAGGGTTCAAAATGTCGTATCCTAACTCACGAGGCATGGCGTTTTACTTTTTCGGAATAAGTGGGTCCTAGCATCCATTTTAATTCATTTGGGTTTTCAAATAAAGAGGATCGTATTTTGAAATCTTCCCAAATTTTCGACATTAAGACGTTAATTAATCAACTAGGTACCAATTTTGGGCGTATCGAGGGTGCTAATCCTTCCTCGTGCGTAATCGACTCCCGAACCCGTTTTTTGTATTTCGTAGACCAAAAATTATCGTTTTAGTAAATGTAAATTTTTATTAAAATGATTGAATTACGAGGTGACCTGATCACACCTCATAAAAAAAGGATTGGTGGCGACTCTCGTTTTTCATTTTCATTTTTGAAACCAAAGTCGAGGACCCCTTTGACAAAAAAATGGTTTTGACAAATGTATTACAAGTGTATATATATTATTACACATGATTTCATTACCATACATTTTTCACCATTTGGTTTATTTAATAATAATAACATAATATAATAACATACTTTTTTTTTGAATAAAATTCAGATTGGGTTTTCATTAGAACTCTTCAAAAACAGTAATAGTCCAAAAAAGAAAAGGCCCGGTGCAAACAAACCCCTAATTGGACTAAACTAAAAAAATTATCCAAACAACTATTCAACTACCCTAAAGAAACCAAACTGACTTCAACCTAAGGTCCAAAAAACAAAAGGAAATAATTCAAAGAAAGCACACAAAGAGCTTCCAGAGCCAATTAATGGCGCCTCTGTAACTGCCCAATCAGAACAGGTCACTGTCAAATCCCATCACCTATTTTCCTTCTACAGCACGTTTCCGGTTCAAAACGAGACTATCCACCTAACTCATTTAATGTTCTCAGATACAGCCTCTCAAGTCCATTTCCTTCTTTTCATTTCCAAAACCGATTCAACCTTTCCTTCTCAAGCCTTCCCCCTTTCATCACTCTCTTCGTCAAACCTCTACCTCCAGACTGCTTCACCATTCATATCGATCTCTGCCAGAAACTCAGCATAATTCGGGGGTCTTCCGAACAGGTAAATTTCACTCTTTTCCTTCATCGTTTCTGTAGCTATGGCGTGCGTTAGTTTATTTGCCACTCGTAGAGTATGTTCGAATCTGCAACACTCGATTTTCTTTTTTAATCGTTGAATATCATAGATATAAGCCCCAATCTCTTATTTGTCTTCATTTTTTGTTCTGCATTTCTTGATAATTGTTAATACGTCTCCTTCGATGATGGTACTTGGCCACTGCATTTCAATACCCATCTGAATTGCGTTTTACAAGCAATCGCTTCTGCAGCGAAGGTTGAATCTATCTGTTGATATATCTTAGAAAAAGATAGAAGGACAAATCCTTCCCTGTTTCTGGCTACGACTCCCACTGCTGCTAGATGATTCTTTTCGTTGTACGCTGCATCAAAATTAATTTTCACCGTCTGACTTGGATGATGTTGCCAGATATTTTCAATTGTAAGATCCTTCCGTGTTCTTTCTTCAATTCCTTCCAGCTCTAATATATAACTTTTGAGAAATTTGAAGCCTCTTTCCCCGATCTGCTTATCTTTTCATGTACCTTCTTGTTTCTGTCTCCCCAGATTATCCATAAGGCACAGCAGAAAACTCTACAACGATGAGGGTTACTTCCTTCAAAAACCCAAGTAAGCCATTGAGTGAAATCCAACTATGGTATTCTTAATATTTCTGATAAACTTAGTTCTTCCCATATTGTTTTTGTGACAGTACACTCCCTGAACACATGACTGCTTGTTTTAGCTTCCTTCCCACACCGAGGACAAGTTCTGCTGTTGGAGAGCTTCTGGATATGCATGTTGACCCTTGTAGGGAGATAGTTCCATGAAATTCTCCAAATAGTGATTTTGATTTTAGATGGAAGATTTAGAGCCCATAATTTTTTGTAAAATTTTTTGTAGTCAGTCTGTAAAGCATAAGCTCTAGGATCTGCTTCATTACACTATAATAGTTTGTAGGCACTACGTACCGTAAATTCACCAGAGGGCGCTCCTCTCCAAGCAAGAATGTCATCGTAGGCCTCTTATGTCAACGGGATCTGGAGAATCTTATTTGCTACGTCCGCCGGGAAGGTAGAAGCTATTAACTCTTCTTTCCATTTCCTACTGCTTTCATCAATAAGTTCGACAACTCTAAAGTCATGCAAATTATTAACACAAGATAATAATCTGGTCTCACTAAAATCTGGAATCCAAGAATCATTCCGGACTGAGATATCTGACCCACTACCCACTTTCCAACACAAACCGTTTGATAAAACTCTTTTGGCTGCCCAAATGCTTTTCCACGTAAAAGAACAGTTATTTCCCAAACGCGAATTTAAAAAATTATCATTCGAAAAATATTTAGCTTTAAAAACTTGTGCGACTAATGAATTCGACTTTGTAAGGAACCTTCAACCTTGTTTTGCTAATAGGGCCACATTAAACTTAGCCAAACTCCTGAAACCCAAACCTCCATCCTCCTTTGATAGACACAAATACTTCAATTGACACCAGTGAATACCTCTTTTTCTATGTGCCTTTTGCCACCAGAATCTGGCCATAATACTTTCAAGCTCTCCACAAAAGGAATTTGGAAGTAAAAAACACGACATAACATAAGTCGGAATCGCTTGAAGTACAGATTTTATGAAAACCTCTCTTCCCTCTTATGACAAGAATCTACTGCTCCACCCTTTTATTCTAATCTAAATATTATCTTTAAGTTTCTGAAAAGATTCTTTTTTGCGTCTGCCCACCGTGTTAGGAAGCCCTAGGTACTTTTCTATATCTGTTGAAGATCGCACTTCTAAAATTGCCAAAATTCGCCTTTTGCTCTCTTCTGAGGTGTTTGAGTTGTAAAAAATTGTGGATTTATTAAAATTCACACATTGGCCCTAACATTCTTCGTATTCCCTGAGAATTCCTTTTAGCAGCTTTGCTCCTACATCTGTTGCTTCCCCAAACAGTATGCAGTCCTCTGCAAATAGTAAATGTGAAATTTATGGTCCTCTTCTACATGCTTTTGCCCATTTTATCAGGCCATCTTTCTTAGCTAATCTCATTACCGCCGAAAAACCCTCACTGCATATTAGAAAGAGAAAAGGGCTAAAAGGGTCACCTTGTCTCAATCCTCTATTGGCCTGGAAAACTCTGCTTCTTTTCCCATTCATATTGATTGCAAAAGACGTTGTGGTAATGCATTTTAGAATTTTTTCCACCCACCTGTCTGTAAAGCCCATCCGCAACATCACTTTCTTTATAAAACTCTATTCGACTCTGTCATAAGCTTTACTCATGTTTAGTTTGACCGCCATATAACCTTTCTTTCCCGTGCGCTTCTGACGAAAAGTATGAAAAATTTCGTAAGCAAGAAGAACATTATCAGAAATTAACCTTCCTGGGACAAATGCACTTTGAACTTCATCGATACAGCCCCCAATTACCTCTGTAACCTGTTAGCTATTACCTTTGCCAAAATTTTGTATAACACCGAACACAAGCTTATTGGCCTGAAATTGGCTAAACTAGTAGGGTTTTGAGTTTTTGGGATAAGTATGATGTCTATGGAGTTTAGTTGCCCAAGGTCATGATTACTGTTAAGAAATCCAAGGCAAAACTTCATAACATCTGTACCTACTATGTGCCAAAATCGTTGAAAAAATAGTGCAATAAAACCATCTGGTCCTGGTGCTTTTGTTGGTTCCATCCCCTTTAGCGCAGCAACCACTTCTTCTTCAGTATATTCTGAAAGTAGATTATCATTAATTTCTTGTGAAATACTTTTCTCTATACCTTGCATTATGTGAGAAAGATCCCCAATCCAGTTTGACATAAATAGCTTTTGAAAATATGAGGTTGCTTCTTCAGCCATCTGACTCTTATCATTAGTCTCCCATCCATCTTCAAGCTGTAGCCTTGAAATTGTATTCTATTTCCTACGAGCTGTGGCGAATTTATGAAAGAAAGCAGAATTTTTATCCCCAACTTTAAGCCAATTTGCTCTTGCCCTCTGCTCCCAATAAATCTCGTCATTGTCTATTTCCATGTTCAAGTTGACTCTGGTTTCAATAACCTTTTCTATCGTGTCATTATCTCTTTCCTTTGTTTCCAGCAACTCTAGTTCCTTGGTCAGCTTCATTTTTAGCCCCTCCCTCTTTTTCCTGATTGATGCTGCCTATTTCTTCAGTTGATCTTGCAACCTCTCCAATTTCTCCAAAATTGTGCCATTACTTGAATTCCACGAAGTCTTAACTTCTTCCTCAAAAGAGTTCTCCATAGTCCACCATGCTTCAAATTTAAATTGTGAACTTCCTGCATTGATCTTGTCACCTGTTGTATTTAAAAGTAGTAGACAGTGATCGAACAAAGACTGGGATAAATGATTAATATTGCTCGTTGGAAAAAGAAACTTCCATTTACCATTAGCAACACCTCTGTCAAGTCTTTCTCTCACATTATTTTCAGCAAAATTTCCTCTCTCCCAAGTAAACCAAACCCCTGAATACCCAGTATCTTCAAGTTGACAATCTTCTAAAGTCTCACGAAATACCTCCATTCTCCTTTCATCTTTTGGTAGCCCTCCTTCTTTCTCGAATGAATACAATATTTCATTAAAGCCTTCCATTACAAGCTACGGGAGGCTCTTGTCTTCTCCCAACCTTCTTAATAATGCCTAAGTATCATTCTTAAAATTAGCATATGACGAGCCATAGAAGCCTGTAAATCTCCATTCTCCCTTAATGTTGTCCTCTTTGACCAATACATCGATGTGATTCTTAGAAAAACTCCTGAGAGTCACTGAAATATCTTCTTTCCATGCTAGACATAACCCTCTACGTGAGCCTTCAGCTTCAATCTCTATCCGATTCATATAACCACAATTTCTCCTAACTTTCTCCATACGTTTCTTATCAATTTTAGTCTCTATTAAGAAGACCAAATGGGGATGTTGCTGCTTTAAGAAGTAACGTAGCCTCATCGACTTTCGTGGACTCCCCAATCCACGAACGTTTTAGCTAATGATTTTCATTGCTTCTGGTCGGCTTGACTTCTGGCAGCCGCTGATCTCATTTGTTGCGAAACATCATCTGATTCCATACTATCGATTATTTCTTCTGATAGAACCTTCCCAATAAAATCCTCTCCTTCTACTTTTGGTTTTTTTGCTTCATCTTGAAGGACACATTCTTCACCGTTGTACACAGTAACAATTTCATCAGGTTTCTTCTTGCTTGTGTTGCCCTCATCCTTCCTTTCCATCACCTTACGAGACTGTTCTAGCCTTTTCTATTTTGTTTTCATAATTAAACCTGAACTATTTATCTCTTTGTTGCTACTAACATTCAGCTGAAATTCAGCCATGGTTCTGCTGTCAACATCTTGCTCAATCACTCCATCTTCCCTTTGTATCACATAAGGCTGCACCTGTTTCATGCTATCGCTTTTGGCATTTACTTTGCTATTTGTTTCTTGACTATCTACGCCTCCTGTATATGAACACTGGGTCCTCCCTTTTTTTAAAGTGGCGTTGAACATCAAACTCTCCTTTCCAATTAAACTAGATTCTGCTTTTAAAGCTAACGAGAAAGGAGGATTAACTCTAACTTTTTCTTTTCTGACAGGATTAAACTCTTTGCAGTCTGTAAGACTATGACCCATTCTACTACATCCAAAACAGAACATAGGTAGCTTCTCATACTTAAAAGAAATCCATGATTTGTTTTTATTATCAGTTGAGACGAAAATACCTCGACGAAGGGGTTTTTGCACTTCGAGATTAATTCTGAGACGACAAATCTCTTCGCTAATTTCAGATCTAATAACTCCTCCAAAAGTAACACCAATGGCATGTAATAAGTCTTTTTTATCAAATTCCAATGGACACGAATTAATACTTAACCAGTATGGAGATGCAGTAAGCCAAATTTGGGCCCTATCTGTTGGCTGCCAGATCCTATTAAATATGATTAGGTTTTTATGAAACAACCATGGCCCCCCTCCATGACTACTTCCAAGTTCCTCCAAATCAAAAGCAATCAAAAATAGATTCTGCCCTACCGTTTGAATCTCGAATTTCTTCTTAGTCTTCCATATACTCTTCATCTGTGCTTTAAAACTTTCTGGGTTATACAACTTTTCTGTCCAGATTGTACAGATTAAAGATGGTTTCTCACTTGGAGTAGCAGTTGACCCTTTAACAGATAACTGAACAGGTTCTTCTGCCAGAAAAGAGATCTCCTCTCTCTTAGGTTGATCATCACCACCGCTTTCTGCCATCCCAAGCCGCAGAAGTTACTGCTTTCTCTAGGACTCTCTGTAGAGCACTCTTGGTGAATTTATTTAATAACATACTTATTTATTAAGTTAATATAATATAATATATATTTTAATTAAAAATATCTTTGATATTTCACATGTAAACTGCCTCAACTTTAGAAATAGGCATAATTACCTATTTAGCCCATTTAGTTTTTCTTTATTCTATAATTTAACTTTCACACTTTATTCAATTTAATCATTATACCTAATTAACCTTAATTTAAACAAATTCTCCTAACCAAAACCTAATTTATCACACAAATAACTTCGTAAATATTTTTAATAAATATTTACGAATTCATTTTACTAAAACGGAGACCCGGCAATACACTTTTCTGATGCCCGTAAATTTTTAGGTCATTACAAGTTCAATAACCAATTTTGCAACTTTTTGAAGTTGACTGTCTAAAACATAAATTTATTAATATTTTAGTGACCTTGAGTGCAGTTTACTTTATGCATTATGATATAAAATTGAGCTAGGTTAATTCTTTGAGTTGATTAAGCTTGACAAAAAAATAAATTATTAAGTTGAACTCGATTTTTTTATTTGGTACAATTGCAATAAGCAAGAACAAAATTATGTCCAAGAGAAGCTAATAAAGACTTTGGAAGTGCAAGTTGTCGATTGTTTTGTCTATTTTCTGAGTTGCTTGTTGTCCATGATCTATTGTTGAATGAAGACCGAGTGGAGAAGGTATTGAATGCCATCAATTGTCAATTGGAGTTTCCATCTTACAACGGTGCATCTAAGGTGTTGAATGTTAGGCGAGTTTTTAAGTTGGAATTCATGTTAAAATGTTGCATAGTATAAGAAAATTACCATTTGGTCTCAAGACATCAAGAGCATGTCTCGAAACACTAAGAATAAATGAGCATGTCTCCAAACATGATGTCTTGAGACAAGTAAACATCGAACCTAAATTAGTCTTGTGACCCATTGTCTCAAGACATCCAAGCATTGAAGTAAAATTAATAAAACAAGGGAAATATGTCTTAAGACCCAGTCTGAAGACACGAAAGATTTAGTCTTAAAACATGTACCCAATGTCTCGAGACATGATTACTTCAAAGTAAAAATTGTAGACAATGAAGACTGGTCTTAAGAGAAGATCTCAATATCTCGAGACATATTGTTAGTACTTTGAGTTGGATTTGAATCCTAACTTTGAATATGGAGCTGGATAACCCTAAGACTAGATAATTAAAGATAATTGCATTTATAATGCGTACATATGTTCATAAATGTTGATTGTTATGAATAATCTTTATAAGATCAACTTATGAAATTGTTTTGAGCTAGTTTGAGGTGTTTAGGCGATGTAATGTGACCTCACATATTCAAATCCGACAATCAGATCGGGTGTGTGGTGTTATAAAGAGTCCAATAATGATTTTTTTCCTTTTAATGTCAATAGGTCTTGAAATCCTTTGTTGGGTAGTCGAGGGAGGATCAAAGTTGAAACAGTGAAGAATAAATTGATAGAAATCATTGATTCTTATAAGGGCACCCATCGAATTAGGATCAATTTTTTGAAAATAAGTTTATTTCTTAATTTCCAAAAGATCCAAAGAGTGCAAGCAACAATGTTATAAAATCTCTTAGAGTCCTAAAAAATAATGTCATTTGATTTGAGCCATTGGAGGATCCAATTGGAGATAGAGGGGGCATTGAGAGAGTCTAGACGGAGAATGGGGGGAACCAAACCAAATGGCTCATGCAAAATGACATTCAAGGAAGAGGTGATCCATTATTTCCTTGTGGGTGGTAGTGTGGTACAAAAGAGAAAAGTGTAATCATTCAAAGACAACTGCCTCGAGAGGAGGTCTAGGGAGGACATTATTGAAGATCTTCTAAAAAAACAATGATTTTGTAAGGAAATTTGAGGCGCTAGAGATTTATCTAGTCTTTTTTTACATATTATTAGAAATCGGGGTTAGTGGGCATGTTCAATAGAGCTGGTAGTAGATATTTTTAACCAAAAAAAATACCATTATGATCTAATTTCCAAACAATCTTATTCTTATCGCCTTGGATTGAGATAGTTCTGTTGATGAGGTCATGGGCATGAAAGGGTTTTAGAAGATCTAAAGTTCTACTTTGGTTCTAGTTGCTTATGTTGGTGAACTTGAATGTCAGAATCAATATATCTTACAGTGTCTAAGAGGGAAAATTTTGGCTTTTTGCTAATCTAACAGTTACTTCCACTCTAGAGTTGAACATCTTTTCCTTGATTGTAGATATTTCTTTCAAGTAAGATACCTTTCCCAATCCATGAGTTAGAAGCCTTGGTTTTGACGGTTACGAAAAGGTGTTGCTTGTAGTACTTTCTCTTCAAACTCTTAAGAGGAGACAATGATGATCGGTCATAATATGACAAGCAATCTTTAAGAGGATGGCTTTATTAAAAAGTTTAGTCTTCTGAAATCCCAGGCCCCCTTTGCACAACGATGTACAAATTTTATCCCAATGACAAAGATGAAGTTTCCTTTCATAAACTTCATGACCCTACGAAAAAGCATGAACAACTCTATTAATTCTTTCACAAACATTATTAGGAGCTTTAAACATGAAAAGTGAATGGAGGGGGAGAGATGCCAAAGTGGACTTGATGATGGTTAGCCTTTCGCTTGTCAATAGACATTTTGACTTCCATGAAGCGAGTTTGTTATTGTAACGACCCAAAATCCGTGGGCACCGAAAAAGTGTGTTATCGGGCCTCCGTCTTAGTAAATCGAGTTCGTAAATAATTATTAGGAATATTTATGAGTCTGATAGTGAGCGTAATTAAGTTGTAAACGGATGTGTATAAAGGTTATTATTTTTGAATATAAATAGTTAAAAATGTTAGTATTACAAGTCTAAGAATTATAATGAAAGAAGTTTATTCATTTCAATTTAATTAGTACATTGATAAATTTAAATTGATATTATATTGATTGAGTTTGATTATAAGGTATTTAGAATAGAAAATGAATATGTGAAATGAATTGGTTGAATTGGTTATGTTTGAAATGAATATGGTTTTAATTGCAGGGGGTTTTATGTGAAAATAAGCAGAAATGCTGTCGAAATTTATAAAAAAAATTTGGAATACTTAAACGAGTCTTGTTTCTCTTTTAATACATACTTTAGACTTCGAGAGTTTATTATAGGGACTTAGTTATTAAATTATACTATGAATATTATTTTATTTGTAAATTATTCGTAAGTTGTCTGATATGTCCGGTAATGCCTCGTAACCCTATCTCGGCGACAGTTCGGGGTTAGGGGGTATTACAGTTATTCACCTTATCGATAATGTTATGGAAGAACTCATTTTTTTCTTATGCAATTTATCAAGCTCAAGGCCTAGATATTTGCTAGGTTTGTCAGCTTTTGGCATTTAAGATACTATTTAACCATCTCTTTGCTTGAGACTCCGTTGAAAGGTTGAAAAAGAGCTCAAATTTGTTAAAATTAATTTGGAGCCCAAAAAGGAAGCATAAATTCTTGAGCAAAACCTTTAGTAATCTGCAAGGTTGGACTAAGGCGTTGTAAAAGATAAGACAGTCGTCAATAAAGTAGAGGTGATTAATGGGGGACATTGTTAGTAATTTTCACACCCTGTAAGAATTCATCCATTCTTGCTCTTTGGAGTATAAGAAGGAATGTTCATGCAAATAACGTAAAGATATAAGGAAAGAGAATCCCCCTAAGTAGCTCTTTGCCTGGATTGAAAAATTTAGTAAGTGAGCCATTGATAAGGATTAGATGAGGTCTCAGTATCACGATACCCATCCTTGATATCACTAGAGTTGCTCTCAATTCTCTATCACTTCAACACTATCAGGGGTATCACGACCTCCATGGTTTAGTATCGCAATACCCCTCACCTTCTGAAGGTGATTTCTCCAAGCTTGGGCCATTTTCAACTTCCTATACCACTCAATCATATCTTTAGTTCCACATGGCATGTTTGGCCAATTTAGGATTAAAAAATGGCATAAAACTAACAAAAACACTTTATTAATAACAAAAACTAAAAATTGACAAAAGCAACGAAAAGACACGTAAATTGCCTGAGAATAAGCTCTTTAAGTGTAATGGAGAGCCTAATTTGACGTATCAAATTACGACAAATCACGATCACCGCCTCTTCATCGGTTAGAAGGTCGATTATTAAAACGACATATTTGAGCGTAATAGTTGCTTTCCACATGAAAAATGGAATGTAAATGTTTTAGGCCTCCATCTTTTAACTGAGGTGTCATTCTAAATGCCATCTATAATTGACAACCTTCAAGCGTTCTTTAATATGATGATCGAGTTCCAGAAAATATAATTTGTGTTGGATCTTAAGAAATCTATCTACTTGTTAAAAAATATTAAAGTTAGAAATCATAAAAGCATTTCATTAAAAATTTAAAATTAGAAAGAACTATGTTGGAGATTTCACCGTATTGATGGCAAATGTTCCATCATTTTCCCAGTAAAATAAGTAAAAAAAAAACACTTCTCTTTTGAGAGAGTTAAAGAGTTCAGGAACTTGAAAATATTTTTATAAAAAGGGTGGAAGCCTGCAATCATGGGAGCGATCAAATCTCTTAACCTTAAACTCGACAATCATGGATGTTGAGGTGTTTGCATACACATTACATACATTCCCTCCTAACATGCCTAACACAAATTAATTTAGTGATTTGACATCATCATGAACTCAACATAAGGTATTCCTCTCTAAAAGAACTTGTTAAATTACTTGTATTATAAGAGTGTTTTTGTTTTATTGTTTATATTTTTATATAAAATTAATAAAAAGTCAATCATAGTGAGATTTAAATTTGCTAGATAATGAATTTTAAATATTTAACTTTATCATATTTATTTGGTTTTTATAAGCATAATAATAAATTTTGTTCTCAACAATTACATCTTTTGTCTATTTGGCTATTGTTTTTAGTTAAAATTTATCATTAACCTTTAAAAAAGATGCAAATAATATTTTTAATGGAAATATTGATTAAAATATTAATTTTTTTACGATGTTGGCGTTACAAACCACGTGGCAACTAATGTGTACTTTATATTTGTCTTATATATCACAACAACAAATAGTTTAAAATTTATACAAAATATTCAAAAAAAAGCATAAAATACACGTGGATTTTAATGCGAGCTGCCATGTTTAAAAACTCAATGTTTTAGTTGATAATTTAGTTAGAAAATAACAATTCAACTTCTTTTAAAAAGTTAATAACTAAATTCGACTCTTTTTTTAAAAAGATTAAAAATCAAATTTAACAAATAAAAACTAAATTCACAAAAAAATAAAAATTAATTTTATCATACCATTTTTATACAAAATTTTAATAAATATATTTATTACTGTATTTCTTCTACTAATGATAAAAACTCTAATATGTATGTAAAAAAGAAACGAAGCCAGTTCATTATTTTATTTAATTTCTCTTTCGTTTTAAAATGGTTTTAATGTTTTGTTAATATTTAAACATCATCAATCAATCATTGCATCCTCAAAACAGCTGTTGATAATGCTAGTTAACAATGGTTAAACTTATTTCTCGTGAAAAACCATCCATTTTTACCAATTTTTCCATAACAACAAGGTAAAAAACTTTCTTTTCCTTTCAAACATTTCTTCCATATATTCCACTTTCTTACCTCTGTTTAATCGACCCAATTTTCAGCAAATCAAAAGAAAAGGGAAAAGGGAGAAAGAGAGGAGGAAGAAGAAGAAGGAAAAAGCAATATATACATTTTTAAAAAAAAAAACCACATCTTCTCTCTCTCTCTCTCTCCATTTCCCTTTTCCATATGTTTCCTTGAGAATAAAGATGGGGAAGTTTTTGTTGAAAATTTCACACTTAAAGTTGTTTATTTGGTGTCCTTTTTGATGCATGCAATCCATTCAAGAAGTGGAAGAAAAAGGTTAGACGTTGATGGAGGTTCAACGCTTAAGCCAACTGCTTTTACTTTGTTTAAGGTTTCAATCTTCCCGTTTCGCTCTCGTGGGTGGGAATCACACCGCCGCTCGATTTTGCACTCGATAAACTTGCCCTCTTTCTTAATGCTTTTCTCGTCTCTCTCGTCTCTCGTTTACGTTGTTAAACCCTAATTTTCTGCTGTTATTCATATATTTTCCTTTTTCTTTTCTTTTTTTCAATTTACTACCCTTTTGAATTGAAACCCTTTTGAGATCAATATATAGTGATTTAAATTCTTTATTTTTTATTAAAACTCTTGTTTTCTTTTCTTTTTTTCTAGTCAAGGATGTCCCCAATGGAGGCCCTTATGTTTCGCTATGGTGGTGGTGTCATTAACTTTTCCGTTAATTCTTGGTTTTTAAAACTTTTAGCTCGTTTAATGGCGATTTTGGTTTTCGCCACCATTGTTTTACTTCCTTGGTCGGGAACTGGATCTTCCTCCATTGGTACTTCAAACAAACCTGAATATTTCACTTCGGATCCCCAACCCATCAACCCCGAGCTTTTGCCATTGCTGTTTCATGATTTAAACAGGGAAGGCATATTGAAGCAAGGCGACAAAGGATTAATGTTGAGCAATGATGATGAACAAGCCATTAAATCTTCTCTGTTCTCGAGAAAATCTGATATGGAATTCAGTTCCGCCACAGATTTGGAACGTCAAAGATTATTCCCTAACGAATCTTTAGACTTCATTTTCACTCAAAACTTCACGTCAGCCTTTGAGTTCATTGATCGAACACTTAAAGTCGGTGGGTTCGTCGCCGTTCAGATAAGTGAACGGCCTTCGTATTCGTTTGATAAGTTGAAAAATTACAGGATTGTTTACTTCAGGAAATTCAAATCCAATATTTCAGTAATGAAAAAAATTGCTAGAACAAGCTCTAACGGCATTCAAAGGCAATTATGTGGGTTCATATCCGAGGCAAGGAGACAAGCATTGAAGAACCTCGAAGATGTTCTTCTCGAACCACCGAGATCGACTTCGAGGAGGTCGAAAAGATTCATGAAACGAACCAAATACTTGCCTGATTTGCTCGGCGACACACTCGAAAGCTACCCTCGGCGGGTTTTCATCGACGTGGGATTACCGGAGACAGAAGGTGGCAGTGGGACCAACTGGTTTGCGAAGAATTATCCGACGAGGAACCTCAAGTTTGATATATACAAGATCGAGACGCTGACGAAGGAGTCATCGAGGAAAGATTCGGTGGCGACCGCGGCGGAGACAGGGATGTCGAACTGGCTGAGGAAGAACGTGAAGGAGACAGAGTATGTGGTGATGAAAGCGGAGGCTGAGGTGGTGGAAGATATGGTGAAAACGAAAGCAATTAGGTTGGTTGATGAATTGTTCTTGGAATGTAAACCTCGGAAACATGGGGGAAGGAAGAATATGAGTAGAAGGGCTTACTGGGAATGCTTGGCTTTGTATGGGAAACTGAGGGATGAAGGTGTTGCAGTGCATCAATGGTGGGGCTGAGTTGACTCACTGGGATTTACTAATGATTAAAGCAGGGAGAAACGTGTAAAGGTACGAGTAGGGAGAGAGGGGGGTACGTTTTATTACACTTGATTGATGTAATTGTCTGAGAACAGCATGTCTGGATTTTGAAATTCCCATCAACTTATGTCGGGTTATGAAGCCTTCAAGAGGGTATTTTGCTTTTATTTCTTTCTTATACATTCAAGGCCTTCTTTAAAATAAAAAAATAAAAAAACAAATTTATTCATTGTTTAGCCTAAATTAAAACTCGATTAATTAAAAATTATTTTATATTCATAAAAAATTAATTAAATACAATAATATTTTTTATTCTTCATTATATTATTAAATTTACCTTTTAAAATAAAAAAAACTGAAATTGAAATTGTGATAATTATATATTTAAAAATAATAATAACTTAAGTGATAATTATTATACATTTAAAAACATCATAATTTAATATATAATTATTAATTTAAAAAATATTGTGACAATTATAAGGTTTTTTACCCTAATAATATATAAAATGGTATGTTGCTAAGATTAAGTACCAAAATGATACATTTAGATAGGTAGAGGCTGTCAGATAGGCGGCACTAGTGTCATGGGGCTAGACTTTTCATCTCGCAATCCATGTGGCCTTAGGCTATTCGCCCGTCCAAACTCACCTAAGTCAGCCTTTACTTAAGTGAGGATTCCTTAAGAACTCCTCCAAGGCACCAATTGTAGAGCGGAAGCGATTTATGCCAAAAGAAGCAACCAAAAAAACAACAAAAAGGGACGCACACAAAGTGTTTGAAAATGCTCTCTATTCTCTTATTCACAAAGAATAATGAAACAATGAATGCAGTGAGTACAAATGAGGGGAGGCTCTCTATTTATAGTTGAGCTCCCCCAAAACCGACGGTCAAGATACATTTACATTGACGGATGAGATTAACCATATCCCATGATTTAAGAGATTTGGAAGATATGCTATATCAAATCCTATCTAATCTTTACAAGATATGATTCTCTCTATCTACTAAGATTAGTTACCAAATCAGACAAAGTTGTCATATCTTCGCTATTGGGCCAACCAGGCTTCTCCAACAGTTCCCTGAATCGGGCCAGTTCTCGTGGGTCAAATGATCCCCATCTAAGTAATAGACCTCCATCGGATGTATTTGGTGTGATGGTCACGGGCTTTGAACTCTGACCCGTGACATTCTCCCCCACCCATTCTCGCAATGCCCTCGTTGCAACTTCTGAATGACATTGAATTGATTCGCTTCGATCTCGTCTAGATGCCTTAGCTTTTCCATTCCTTCGGGACTTTTGCCTCGGGTTCCGTCACTTCTTAACTCGAGCCGTCCTACTCGTTTGTACATCTCGACGACAATGAGTTATGTCACTCTCTTCGCCATATTCTAACTTACCTCGAACAGAATCCTCGTGATTCATAACACTTGGCTTTGCTTTGCCCATAGTCTCTTGGCCTCCTTGCTCAAGAACTTCTAAAGGGCCCTTACATTCTTGCCAAGTCAACAAGTTAGAATGCAACACACTATCAGAGTGTTCGGAATGTACCTTTGCATTTACTCGGGTCAACTGTCCCTCTTGCATCGCTTCATTCCTCTTGAAGTCCGATACATCACCCACCTCTCTCATAAGTGGAAGCCTTGTCGATGACTCGGCCAACTCCGACGCTTCACTCAACTTAAGCCTTATTGGTCCCAGCTTCACTGTTTTCATCGCAACTTCTTCCTCTAAGTTTGATGACAAGCTCACCTCTCTCTTAGGTGGAAGCCCCTCCAACGACTCACCATGCTCGAACGTTGCCTTTCCTTTGACTACGGCTTGCTTTGGACAGTTCCACAATTCATGCGGATCACAGCACAATAAGTATTTGACTCGCTTCTTTTTGCTCCTCTTCGCCCTCTTGGCTTCGGCTTTTCCCTTGCTCGAACCAAGCTTTTTGGGCTCCTTGCCTGCTCTATCGTTCCCTTCGATGACAGACTTGTTCCTCTTTGCCCTCTTAGCTTCAACTTTTCCCTTGCTCGAACCAAGCTTCTTGGGCTTCTTGTCTGCTCCATCGTTCCCTTTGATGACAGGCTTCCTCGGACACTTCCGCAACCTATGCAGACCATGACACAAGAAGCACTCAACTGGCTTCTTCTCGCTTTCGGCCTCCTTGGCTTCGACACCCCTTGCGCTCGAACCAACTCCCAAGGCCTTATCCACCGGCTTCTTCTTAAGCGCAGATTTTTTTGGACATTTCTTCAACATGTGTAAACCATCGCAGAGAAAGCATTTCAGCTTGTCCCTTTTCCTTTTGAGTTTCTTCTTTCCAACTCGTGGTTTCCTATTACCACTATTGTCGCCGTTGCCATCAACAATGTCTTCCTTGTGATCCTATTCACATACGCCCCTTTCTTCGGACTTGAAAGACCCAAGCTTGTCTTTCCCTAGACCAAGTTTAACCACGGATTCCACTACCGTCATGGCTTCCGACATCTTTTGGGCACCTCTTTGTTCTACCTCCTGTCTGACCCACGGCTTCAATCCTATTGAAAAGCAAGCAATGCTTCTTTCTCGGTCACATCTGAAACTTGGAGCATGAGTTCCTTGAACTCTCGAACATACTCCCCCACTGTGCCCCGTTGCGTTATCCCTTGCAACTTTGTCCGAGCTTCTTCCTCGGCAAACTTTGGGTAAAACTGTTCCTTCAACTCACATTGGAACTCTTGCCACTTCCCAATCTCACCTTGCCTTTTATCTGTGATCCTTACTCGCCACTATAAAAGCGTAATATTAGTAAGAATTAATGAAGTAGTATTTACCTTACCCGCATCATTTACGATGCCTTTGGCACGGAAGTAGTTTTCCATCCTCCACAAGAAATTGTCCATATCGCTTACAGACCTTGTCCCGACAAACTCTTTCGGCTTCGGGACATACTCGTTACTGAGTGCTGCACTTGACACTCCTTCCCCACCGCTGCTCGACACAAGGTCAGCTCTCCCTCGAGCTTCTCTATTCTTGTGCTCAACGCCAGCGTTGTGGCCATTGTTTCCTCCTTCAAAGCTTTCATCATGGCTTCGAGAGCATCGTTTCTTTCTGTCAGCTTCTTCTTATATGAATCTAGCAGCTCTTACACACTATCCCTTTAAGTAGTGAGACACATGGTCACAAAGTCCCTGAACTGCTCCTTCAAGTCCTCAATGCTTTCCCCGAGAGCATTGTCTGACTCTTTAGCGTCTTCCATGGACTCCTCAAGTTTACCCATGCATTCCTCAACAGCTGACAGCATCTTCCTCAAAGACTTTTTCGCCCACCTTTGTTCGAACTCTTCTCTCGGCATCCCAACAGTACTTTCGAACCAATAGCTCGAATACCACTTGTCACGGGGCTAGACCTTTCGTCTCGCAATCCGTGTGTCCTTAGGCAATTTGCTCATCCAAACTCGCCTAAGTTAGCCTTTACTCAAGTGAGAATTCCTTAAGAACTCCTCCAAGGCACCAATTGTAGAGCGGAAGCGATTTATGCCAAAAGAAGTAACCAAAAGAACAACAGAAAGGGACGCACACAAAGTATTTGAGTAAATGCTCTCTATTCTCTTATTCACAAAGAATAATGAAACAATGAATGGAGTGAGTACAAATGAGGGAAAGGCTCTCTATTTATAGTTGAGCTCCCCAAAATCGACGGTCAAGATACATTTACATCGACGGACGAGATTAAACATATCCCATGATTTAAGGGGTTTGCAAGATATGTCATATCAAATCCTATCTAATCTTTACAAGATATGATTCTCTCTATCTTCTAAGATTATTTACCAAATCAGCCTAAGTTGCCATATCTTCGCTATCAGGCCAACCAGGCTTCAATCTGCCAGGCTTCTCCAACAGTTCCTTGAATCAGGCTAGTTCTCGTGGGCCAAATGATCCCTATCTAAGTAATAGACCTCCATCGGATGCATTTGGTGCGATGGTCACGAGCTTTGAACTCTGACCCGTGACACTAGTGGAGGGTGTCAGATAGGCGGCACTGGTTGTGCCTATCTGATAGATGGCACTGGTGGTGCCTATTTGATAGATGGCACTGGTGGTGCCTATTTGATAGGCGGCACACCCAGTGTATTTTCCCCCACTCCCACATTCGGCTCGTATCAGTTTATGTTTTTAAATTTCTTTTTAGGGTTTTTAGGGTTAAGGTTTTGCTAAAATAATTTAGATTTTTGTTAAAATAATCTAGGGTTAAGGTTTTTAGTGATTTTTAAAAATAAATCAAGATTTAGGGTTAAGGATTTTAGTGATTTTTAAAAGAAAGTGGGAGAGGGAGTGAGGTGGAAGAAAAAAAAAGGTCAACCCAAAAAAAATGTTGAGCTATTCTTTGAAAAAATCAAAAAATAAAGACCAAAAATTAAAGATGAGAAATTATGACTGACCGGTCACATCACGTCAGCGACGTCAGCAATGTGACAAGTCAGTGTTTTTTAGCTTGTTGCAGATTTAAAAAAAAAAATCAAATTTTTGGAGCCTCCCCTTCCACGGTTCTATTATAAAAGGGGGGTGGGCTTTTGGTTTGGTCCCCGCATGCTTAGAAGAAATAGTTAGTAGATTACAATGTTTTTTTTCTTTTATTATTATTAATTTCCAATTTCTATGGATCGGCCTGGTCAGTACCCGGTCGGACTAAAAAACCAACCTAACAAACTAATAAATTAATAATAATAAAAGAAAAAAAAATGTAATCTACTAATTATTTCTTCTAAGCATGCGGGGACCAAACCAAAAGCCCACCCCCTTTTATACTAGAACCGTTAGAGGGGAGGTTCCAAAAATTCGATTTTTTTAAAAAAACTGCAATAGGCTGAAAAACACTGACTTGTCACATCACTGACGTGATGTGACCGGTCAGTCATGATTTTCCATCTTTAATTTTTGGTCCTTATTTTTTTTATTTTATCAAATAATAGCACAACATTTTTTATTTTTTGCATAAATGACCTTTTTCTTTCTTTCTTCCACCTCACTCCCTCTCCCACTTTCTTTTAAAAATCGCTAAAACACTAAACCCTAAATTCTAATTTATTTTTAAAAATCACCAAAACCCCTTAACCCAAAATTATTTTAACAAAAACCTAAATTATTTTAGTAAAACCCTAACCCTAAAAACCCTAAAAAAATTTAAAAACATAAACTGATATGAGCCGGTAAAAAGTGGGGAAATACATCTGGTGTGTGTGCTTTATTAGATAGATAGGCACCACCAGTGCCGCCTATCAGATAGGCACAACTGGTGTCGCCTATCTAACACCCTCCACCCATCTAAATGTACCATTTTGCTACTTAATCTTAGCAACATACCATTTTAGTATTTTTTTTTTTTTATATTATTAGGGTAAAAAACTCTAATTATAATTTAAATTATTAGTTACAAATTTTTGATGTAAAAAAATAGCGTTAATTTTATTGATGTAAAATAGAATTATTATTTTAATATAATTTTAAATATATTAATTATCACTTAATTAACCTATTAGAGTTAATTATATTAATTAGCTATTATTTTTAATAATGTTACTTTGCATTAGTTACATAAAATAAAACTATACTTTAAGTTGAATATATCAAAAATACCTTAACTATGATTTGGAAATTTTATATTATAATACTTGAATTAATAAGTTAATATATTTTAATTGTATTTAATAATTCAAAAAAGAAATGTTATTTTAGGTTAATTAATTATAAATATAATATTTAAAAGATAATTAAAAAGTAAACACTTAAAATCACATGTGATATTAGAAACTAATATATATAAAAGCACAAATTTGGAAAAACTTTTGAACTATAGCTAGAATACCCTTTATTTTTCATCATATTACTAAATTAACATTTAAAAATAATTATAATTTAATAAAAGTTGTGATAATTACACATTTAAAACTAATTATAATTGACCATTATTAATTAAAAAAGTATACTAATTGTATTAATTAGTCAGCTAGTGATCAAAAGAGATAAAATTGAATAGTTGGATGGCCATTTTGTAACTTTTCATAGTTTGGTGACTAAAAAAGAAAAAAAGAAGAAGATCAAATTCTGGTATTAGATATTGTACTTTGTGTAAATTGTGGATTGAGTGCTTGCACTTTAATTTGATCAATTTTAGTCCCTATCTTTTCGATTTTTGAAATTTTAGTCCTAACCCAATGTAACAATTAAATTTGTTTGGTTAAACTATGCTATTAGTCCTGTATTATGCGTAAAGATATAGATTTAGTCCATGTCCCCCAATTGGATCACTGTCAATGGCTACATTTTTTGAATTTCAAAATTTTAGTCTTAATACAAACGACATTCGTTAAATCTAATAACTGATTTTTTTTATGAGAAAACAAGAGATAGACATAACATTACACATGTGATAATATGTTTGACATATCAAATTTTAAAAATAACCGAAATTAATGAATTTAATGGTTATCATTTGGTTAGGACTAAAATATCTAAATTCTAAAAGTACAAGATGGAAAATGATCAAATTAAAGTATAAGTACTAAATCCACAACTTACGCAAAGTATAATAGCATAATTTGACAAAAAAAACATAATTGAGTGACAATTTTGTAACTTTTCATAGTTGGTTGATAAAAAAGAAAAAAAATCATAGTTAGGTGACCTCTACTATAGTTTACCCTATTTAATTCAAAGGTAAACTATATAAATATATTTGTCAATAGGTAAGGCCATCCGGCTCAGGTCGAAAGCTTGTTCGAAAAATGAGAGGGTTTTGGTAAAAATATAAGCTCGAAAAATGGGTTTGTGCAAAAAAAAAAAAAAGACTAGTTTAGAAAATGGGTTCGACCTCGAGTAAGGCTTTTTGGCCTGAGCCCGGCCCGAATATGCAAAAAAAAAAAAAAGGAAAAAAATTGTTGTTTTTTTTTTACTGTTTTTTGTTGTTTTTTATTATTATTTTCTTTTTTTTTTCACTGTTTTCTACCATTTCACAATTATATTACTACTATTTTGTTATTATTATTTGGATATTGTATAACTATTATTTTATTGTTAATTTTATTCTATATTAGAGGCATTTCACGTTTGCTTGTTAAGTTGCATTTATCTTAATGTTATTTAAGTATACATATTTTTTAAAATTTATTTTCAATTTATTGGGAAACATTTATTTTAATGTTTTTAGTATTTTGGATGTATAACATTTATTTTAATGTTTTAGCATTTTTATTCGGGCCGAGTTTGGGCAAAATTTTAGGTCCATTTCTTTGGCTGGGCCTAGCATGCGGGCAAAAAATTTTTGTTGGGCCCGACCCATGGACACCTCTCTATATAAATAGTCATTCAACTAATAGCGTATTTTTTGTTTTTATCACTCAAATTTAAAAGTTTCTATTTTAGTCACTAACATTATCGAAATTTAATATTTTTGTCACTCTTCTCTTAAATCACAAACAGAATGCTGGCGTGACCCTTTTTTTATTAGCATAATAGCAAATTTAGCCCTCTAATGTGTATAAATCCTATCAATTTGGTCTTAATTCTAAAAATTCAACAAATTTAACCTTCAACTTTACACATATGTGAATTTAGGTTTGATTCTTAAAAATTCTAAAATAAAAATTAAGAATTAAAAAAACTTTAAAAATAAAAATTATTTAAAAGTCTTGATTTTCATATCCTCTATCATCGTGCCATTGAAACATGAACTTTTAAGTATTTTTTATTTTTAAAGTTTTTTAATTTTGAATTTAGAATTTTTAAGAATCAAGACTAATTTGACAAAATGTGTAAAGTTAAGGGTCAAATTTATTAATTTTTTTAGAATTATAACCAAATTAATAGAATTTGTAAATATTAGAGAGCCAAATCCGTTATTATACTATAAAAAACATCACATCAACAAACTGTTAGTGATTTATAAGACGGGTGACTAAAACATTAAAATTTTAAAAAAATAGTGACTAAAATAGAAAATTTTAAATTGGAGTAACCAAAGCATAATTGAATCAATATTTATATAGTTTTCCTTAAATTTAATGAAACAACCTCGTTTACCTTAGAAAATATATATAAAAAAACATACATATAACGAAATAAATTTTTTTCTTGATAAACAATAAAATTAAAAAATGTTAATATTATATTAATTTTTAGACTTAAAATTTCAATAAACCTAATTTAAAAAAAATAATTACTTCTCTAAACGAAAAATAGATTCAATTAAACTTTCACATATTAAAAATATATTAATTACCTTTTTAACTAATAATTTTTCGTCGTTGATCATTACTACGCTGACGTGACGGTTAAAGAGTACTGAATCAACCATCGAGATACTAACGTGGATCACCATTATTTGTTTTTGTTTATTTTTGAATGTAATTTTTATCGTAAAAATTTAAAAACTATACAAAAATTATTTAAAAAATTGTAAAATATTATAAAAAATTATAAAATTTATTGGTTGGAATAAGAAAAAAGAGAGAGTAAGAATCACTATTATAAACTGGATTTTTAAATTTTTTACTTTTTTTTTTCGACATGTTATTACAGGATAGTGATAATATTTTTTATAATTTAAAAACTACGTCCATAGTGTACTTAGACATATAATTGTCTAGGTTGAGATGTATTTCAACGTTTTTCTTTTTCAAATTCATTTTGAATTTAAATTTTTAATTTATACTTTTTATAAAGTTGTACATAATGAGATTTGAATTAGAGACCATGTGTATAATTTTTTTTTTATCATTTGAGGTAAAGTAATTTATATTTTTTATATGAAACTTTAATAAATATTTTTGTTATATATTTGTATATTTATCTACATTATTTATAAAGTCCTTTACGCGTTAAAATCATATTATTTTGGTATTAGAAATCAACTCAACATCAACTCAGAATTAATGACAGCACCATGATAAACAATTGTAGTACATTTAATATTTTTAATATAATATATTTACATATTTAAATTTCATTTTACTCGTAATATAATCTATTTTATCATTTTAATATCGTACATATTCCATATGTTATTATTAATTGGATTCAAACCATACATTTATTATATGTTATATTCAAATACACTTTTATTTTAAGTAAGTAGAAACATGCATACTCATGTGATAGTTATACTGGTATTACTAATGTTGTTGATTGAGTTGAGTGTCACAAACTAACTCGATACCAACTTAATATTATTGTATGGTATTTTTAATCATATATCTATACTCTAAATCACAAATATAGGTAAGATAGAATTTCTATTATTTTTTAGTCTTTAATAAGGATAAAACTATTAATCAAAAGACATAATTAATGCATTTTCACGTGTTAACCTTAATTAGGTGATTCCTATATTAAAGCTTTTATCAATGGATTCAACACTTAATCCGGGCGAGCTATCCTCTCCTCCATTTCTAACTCCATTTTTGAGTTCAATTTTTTTTTCTTAATCTCTAAGTTATCAACATTTTGATTAACTGATTGACGATCAACGAAGCCTTCATTGCCTTTGTCGATGGGATCCCTTTTTCTTTTATTTGCTGATAAGGGGTGAGATTTAGATTAAGAGAGAAACAAAAGAATATATAAATGATGTTGCAAAAAGTTGCGAGCAATGCGTATTCATGGTGGTGGGCTAGCCACATCAGAACTAAGCAATCAAAATGGCTGGAACAGAATCTTCATGGTAATAAAGCTTTCTACGCTAATAATTCGATTTTTGTTTTTTTAAAATGGGTTTGAACTTTGATGTGGGCATTAATCTAGGTTACTTGGATCGATTAAGTTGTGAATTATCACATCTTATACTCCCTAACGAAATTCATCGAATACATAACGAATACTAATACTCTCAGAAAAATAAAACGCCAATCGTAGAATCTCGTAATCCGTAGCTTGGTCTTTGTCTGCCCCGTGGTTCACAGATCTTTGCCGTTGCATGGTTGAAGGATTTTCTTTCATTTTGTTAGAATTATGGAAATTATCAAACACAAGCCTGATTTTTGTCCATGGTTTCAGTTTAATACAAGCTTTCATGGTGGGGGAATAAGGTATTGATAAGATACACTTACTGATCATCGAAATGATGTCCTAGATAGACTCCATGTATGCTGACATGTATACTGACTTAGACTTAACACGTGTTCGCCGGTCAACTTGCTTGATTTAACGTCCTCTGCCTGCGAACACCCAGGAACATGAACTTGGCTTGCGACTCCTACCCATGAGCTCTCCCTACAAACTCTTAACCTATCCACCTTGTAGGGTCCAAGCTCGGGTCGTGGGCCATTTTGAGTTATATTCAGGTTTCAGGTCGATAATGGGAAGTACCATAACAAGAAGTTACGTAACTAAATCCTATTTGTTTTGAGAAAAAAAATGCTTATCAGGTATTTTCTATATCCAACTCATTCAAACATGGGTAAGATGATGTAAACCACTAAATACATGAAAAAAAAGAACATATTCGTGTTAGACATATGCTTGTAGGGGACACTTAAACCTGAGTTAGAGTTACTAAGCTACTAGTCAGTGTCTAACAGAATGAATTGTATTGTATTTTTTTTTGAAGTAATGGTTGAAATTTTGACTTTAATCGCAGATGTGGAGGAGAAAGTCTCTAACATGCTTGAAATCATTGATGATGATGGAGATTCCTTTGCACAAAGAGCAAATATGTATTATAGAAAGAGACCAGAGCTTTTAGCCATTGTTGAAGACACTTATCGAGCTTATCGAGCATTAGCTGAGAGATTTGATTACTTATCAAGGGATCTACAAAGTGCCAACCGCACCATTGCCACTGTGTTCCCTGATCAAGTTCCATATTCCCTTCATGATGAAGATGACGAAAATAGTTGCCTTGTATTGACTTCTTCAAGCCTCAATAAATCGAAGTCGTTGAAACCGGGATCAAGAGTTCCTTCGCCAAAGACAGATTTCCGGAGCCAGTCAATGTTGTTGTTGCGAAAGGGACAGTTAAAGAAGGCTTTTAGTTCAGCTCAAGCTGCTTCATCTCTGAATTCGGGGTTGAGCAAAGAGGAGGCATTGGAAGAAATAAACAAGCTTCAAAAGGAGATTCTAGAAATGCAAACCGAAAGGGAGCTTGTGAAGAACTCGTATGAGCAAGGGTATAACAAGTTGTGCGAGATCGAAAACGACATAACCGAAAAGCAAAAGAGGATATACAGTTTGCAGGATGAGTACGATATTAGATCTGCCATCGATGATAATGAAGCTCGGATTTTGATGGCGAATCGAGTTCTTAAAACGTGCCAAGAGTCTTTGGTTAAGTTGCAAGAAACACATGAGCAATCAACTGAAGAAGGAAGAGTTGAATCCAAGAGGATTAAGAAAGTAAATGAGGCGTTTGAAGCTCTTAGGAAGAAGTTTAATTCCCCACAAACAGATCAGCAGAAGCAAAAGAAGGCGAGTTCAGCTAGGGATGTTGATAACATGGTTTACGAATTCAACAGTGCAGAAAAAGGGAGAGAGTATATGGATTTACTGAGAAAGGAGATAGAGGAGAAGCTTGAATTAGACTCGAGTTCCTCTCTTACAATGTCGCAGCTTGCAGATAAAATTGATGACCTTGTACAAAGAGTTGTTAACATGGAAACTGCAGTCTTTTCTGAGAATGCTTCGGTAAAAAGATTGAAATCGGACGCCGATGAGCTTCAGGAACATGTTAAGAGCCTTGAAGAAGATGAGGAAGTGCTAGCTGAAGGCTCGGACAGCATGGAACAGAGGATTAGTGTGTTGGAGGGGGAACTGAGTGGGGTTAAAGAGCTTCTAAAAACTATTATAGAACAAAATAACAGCCTCAAAGCTCATTTCACTGCAGCAAGATGTGATATCAATCATTTATCAGTGAATTTACATGCTGTGAAGATGGATGAGGAGGTTGAGAATGCCGAACTCTCCGAAGTAGGAAAGCCCAAGGTGGATGCCAAACCAAATAGGAAAACCAAAGAATATTGTATCGAGTTGGTTCCTAGGGATAGTCCAGCCTTAGACACTGCGAGTGAAATGGAAGAGAAGGATGAAGACGTCTCAGCTGAAGAAATAGACACTGTTGACTCTGAATCAAGAAATAAGTTTGATTTTGGTTCAACAAAGGATTCAGAAGTGATAAATGAATTCAAAAATGAGAAGAAATCTTTGTCCAAAACAGCAAGCTGTACCACTGATACAGAGAATCCAAAAGTAGAGACCGAAGAAGAAGAGCTACCAAACTGGAGGAACCTGTACTTGAGTGGATTGGATGAGAGGGAAAAGGTTTTACTCGATGAGTACTCTTCAGTTCTTCATAATTATAAGGATGTAAGAAAGAAGCTTAAAGAAGTAGATCAGAAAAACCGAGACAGTTTCTACGAATTGGCATCTCAGATCAAGGAACTGAAGAGTGCTCTCGCAGCCAGAGATGAAGAGATTCAATCTTCACGCCAACACTTGAGCTTTATCGACGAAAATAAGGATGGGAACTTGTCAGAAAATGAAGCATCCCATGCAATAATGAGCCCGGAATCTACGTTGACAGAGTCTATTCAGGCATCACCTGTAGCAGCAGGTGAGGGGAAAGGTGAATCCATTGAAAATCCAGGTGAGAGAGAAGGTGAATCCATTGAAAATCCAGGTGAGGGAGAAGGTGAATCCATTAAAAAAGCAGGTGAGAAAAGTAGAGGAGATGCTATGCAGGCAAGAAGTTTAACTCGATCTCGTTCTATTTTAACCGTAGAAGATAAAATCCGGTCTGACATCGATGAGTTGCTTGAGGAAAATCTAGCCTTTTGGTTGAGGTTCAGCACATGTTTTCATCAGATACAGAAATATCAAAATTCAGTCAAGGACTTGAAAGCTGAGTTATCAAAAATGAGAGAAAGAAAAAAGCAAGAAGCAGGTGGAAAGCAAGAGCCTGTCGGATCAGAGGCACGCCCCATTTACGCTCATTTCCGAGAAATCAAAACTGAATTGACGCTATGGTTGGAAAACAATGCGGTGTTGAAAGACGAAGTGCAATGTCGATATTCTTCCTTGTGCAACATCCAAGAAGAGATAGAAAGGATCAGCAATGTAAGTGGCCATGAAGGAGAGCCTCAGTTCAATCGATACCAGGCTGCAAAGTTTCAAGGTGAGATTATAAACATGAAACAAGAAAACAATAAGGTTTCCAACGAATTAAATGCAGGCTTCGACTGTGTAAAACAACTCAAGGAGGAAGTTGAGAATTTGATGGTCGAGTTGGACAAGGAAATCGAAGCTGCAACATCAAAAAATCAACAATCCGTGTCAAGATCACGATCTAGAATCCCTCTTCGGTCTTTCTTATTCGGAATTAAGTTAAAGAACAAATGGCAGCAAAAGGGGCCATCGATGTTCGCCTGCGGGCATCCAACATTGCAGAGACAATATAGTTACCTTACAGATCCTACTGATCCTTCATGATAGACTGTAATTTTCTTAAGACACTATTGGGAAGATTTCTCTTTTCTTTTTCTAACAGGTTAAAACTCTATTTTTGCATTTAGAGTAATTATTCATAATGGTTTAGAATTCCTTTGATCTTGTATCATAATTCTAATGTAGAACAAAGAAATGTTTCTATGATTATTGTCTGTTGATTCTGTCGTTCTCCATTCATGGACTTAAGATCAATGCAAATCAAAGTTCTCAAGTCTGGCAGCACATTTCTGCACACCTGCAATAAGTTTAAATATCCGTTGCTTTCGATTTCTGACTGAGTTTTTCTTTTCCTTTGAGCAGGCAAGTATGCACCAGCAGATCCATCATCAATTTCCTCTGAATGTTTCAGCAGAAAATGGAACACTGATGTTCATCCCTCGCGACGAGCAAGTCGGATTCAAGCTCTCCAAAGACGCTTGAAATGTCCGTGCTTTAGGCATATTGGTTGCGAACAGAGCCCTCTACCGTCATGGTTTGCTAAACTAAACCGGAAGCACAAAGTGCCTGACAAGAAGAAACATCTTAGGTAACTCTGGCTTGGGATAAAAGTAAGCAATAGGATAAATCAGTTCTAAAGAGAGTTAGTTGTTCATAATGATAGATGTAACCCTTTATTTTATTTTATTTTTTGTTTTGGTAATTACATATATTCAAATTGCATTCAGTACATAAATTTTTAGTATATGTTTTATTTTTAATTGGTGAAAATCCTCAAATCAAATTTCAGCTTTTGGTTTTTATAACAGGAGTTGCAGAGGGAAACCTCAGACAAGAATTAAGAACTGAAAAATGGTTGCATTGTCTAAAACATGGAAAGACACAACAGAGTTCGATTTCATTACTTTCTTCATATAATATTATTAACAATTTAAGGTGCAACATAGGCATTTATCTCTTATATTTGTAAATTGTAATAATAATCCTTGATAATTAAGCTACAAAATGAAAAAAATGTTGAAACCGCGATGATGTCAAAATCAAGATGCTGGAAGAAAGGGGCCCCCACCTACCTGCGCAACCGGTGAAGGGCAGCGCGTGCGACGTAAGAGCTAGGCTCTGTTTTAAGTACCTCCTCGAAAGCCGCTTTAGCTTCTGATTTCATCTTCTTCATTTCATAACACTTCCTAACAAACAAATCACCTTCACGTTATCCGAACTCAACTCTACAGCCTCAGTCAAATCGTTGATTATTGAGTTGACTCGGTTGCCGCGTCGGTTCAAGGCCATCTTCAACTCGGCTCGTTTAAACAGCGCGTCGCCTCATTCTTTATCAGTCAACGACTTGACAGTGAGAGGGGAAAGGGCGACGTTGAGGGAATGGAGAGCGGATGTCTTGAATCCCTGGAGATCAACGGCGAAGGCTTTGAGGGTGTAAGGAGCGGCGTCTTTTGGGTCAAGAGAAACGGCTTTGTCAGCTTCGGATTCGGCTTGTTTGGCTAAAGAGTTGGCTGACGATCGAGCTTGAGCGAGGAGCCGAGTACCGACGACGAAGTGGCGCTTAGCTAGGAAGTCAGCACGATTCCGGTAGCGGATTTTGGTGAAGATCTTTCTGGAGATATCGTGCACGGCGAGGAACATGAATAATGTAGCGAGAATTATAGAGGCTTGTAAAAGAAGATCGGTCCACATCTTCAAGACTTTTAACATAAACAAAAGAAACAGGGGAGAATTAGCAGGGGATGGCTATGATGGTTCTGAACCTTGAATTGATGGGGTTTTACAAGGAGCCGTTATGACTGTCGGGAGATTGTTCTCAGTAAGTCTAGGCTAAAACTGTTTAAGAGCTTTACTCACAGTTCGTCCAAGCTTGAAAGCTGGTCCTCAGTTTGAGAGGGGTTTAAATGAAATTAGAGGAAACTATACAAATGGTTGCCCTAGTTTCTTTTTTCTTTAAAAAATTTTAATTTAGACATTAACTTTTAAGTTGGTTCCTATATTAGTCACCGACAGTTATTAAATTGGTGAGGAAAAGTCTTTTTCTGTCTGGTATAATAATACATTTAGTATTTAATATTTACATATTCAATCAATTTGATCTTATTTCTAAAAAATTTAATAAATTTAACTCTTTATATTTACAAATTCTAAGTTTGGACCCTTTTAGACTAAATAACTATTTTATAATTTTTCATACCTAACTAAAAAAAGGGGTGTCTTTGTTTTCTTGGGATGTCCCTTATATTGCTTACAAATTAAGTGATAAAAAATTAATATTTAAAATTTTAAGTTTGAGTATTGCAAATTAGAAAAAAAAAAGTTTTATTGAGTTACTTTGATACCAATACAAAGCCTCTTACCATTTGTTTTATTGGAGTTTTTTTTCTTCCTTTTTTGGTTTTACAAATCTATAGATGTATAATGCTTCTATTATAAAAGCTGAAAGTTTTAGTTAGGAAATTTGAGGATCAAATTAATGGAACCTATAAATGTGAAGGGTTAAATTGAATTTTTAGAATTAGTATCAAATTGATAGAATATGTAAGTATTGAGGACTAAATATGTTATTATGAGGCAAAAAAAAGGCTTTTCGTTATCAATTTAACAGCGAGTGACCAAAATAAGAACGAATTTAAGCGTTAATACCTAAATTAAATATTTTTAAAGTTAGATAACCAAAACAGAAACATGAGCATAGTTAGGTGACCATTTATATAGGTTACCCATAAAACTATTAGATTATGAAAACTAAGTCCATTTAAAATAAACAACTTATACGACCTTCCAACTTTATAAAAAAAAAATATTTTAGCCTTTCATTTAATTCAACAATTAATTAACTTTAAAATTTTAAAACTTTTACATACTTTTTAATAATGTTAATAATTTTTTAAAATTTTAAATATTAAATAATTTAATTAACTACTGATGTGGCATCTACATGGCAATCAATGTGTATGCCACCTTAGTAAAGTTAAGAGCCGTTAATTGTTCCATTAATTTTGGGGTGATTTGACAAACAACGTAAGTTCAACAGTGAAAAGAAACGAAAATTTAAATAGAGGCTAAATTCTTTTTGTAAAGTTGGAGGGCCAAATTAATCATTGTCTTTAAAATATACAAGTTAATATCCTTAACCAATATTTAAAGTTTGAGCTCAACCCTATGATCTTAAAAAATCACTTTTTAGGTACTAAATAATAACATACCATATCATATATTTTTAAAGTGCATAAATAATATATTACATTAAAAAACATCAAATTAAATTTTATTACTATTTTTAACTCTAAAATTAATAAAATTTATTTATTTTTTAGATGAAATTCTAAACTCTAAACTCTAAAATTCTAAACCCTAAAATCATATATATTTTTAGACTCTAAATTCTAATCTAACCCTTTCTTTAAAATCATAAACTTTAAAATTTGAAATTTTAACCCACCATATCATAAATCATAAATATAGTTGACAAAAAAACCATAAACCATAGGTAACCTATTACTATTTGTTAATTTTATTTAATTTTTATCTTAATTTTATTGATTAGTCAACACCATTTACAGTTAAAATATTATTTAGAAAAATTTATCTAGTGTATAATATTAATTAGATTTTTTTTAAATGAAGCGGCACATCTTTATTTAATGTCTAAAAAGTAATTTTTTAAGATTATACTAATATAATTTAAACTCTTAAAACGGCACATGCTAAGTTGTTTATATTTAAAAAATTAATAAAAGGAAAAGATACAAAATTAATGAATATTATTTAAAAATAATACGAACATGCTCAAACAAATTTAGATTAATCATTTATCAATATGGTCTGAGATAGGTAAATTTTAAGGCTCATATTTTGAGTCAAGCTAGACTTGGTAACTATGTATGATATTAATATCACAGCCAACTTAAATCCGATTCAACTCAACCCATAACTATCTCTAGTTTAATAATATATCCATTTAAAAAATCTAGGTAAATTACAGGCTTAATCACTTATATATGGTTTAAATTATGTTTTAATTATCAAATATGAAAAAAAATTTATTAATGATCACTAACGATATCAATTTATTAAGTTAAAATCATGAACTGTTAATTGTGATTAACAATATACTTACAAGTTAATGTAATTTTTTTAAAATTTAATAACTAAAACATAATTTAAAATAAAATTATGTTTTAACCATCAAATTTATACATGAATTAACAATGCGTTAAACCTTCCTTCAACTCTCTCTCTCTTAATTGCTAACTTTTAATTATTTTATTTTATTTATTTATGTTATCTTAAAATATTTTGGATTAAATATGCTTAAGATTTTAATTTCATTATCTTTTTAAAATTTTAAAGAATTTTAAGTTATTTAATAATATAAAGAGATTTTTAAATTATATAATTAGTTAATTAATTAAAATAATTAAATAAATTTATAAAATAAAATATATTAAAATCTTAAATATTATTAAAAATATAAAAACAATTTGACAATATTTTTTTTAGATTAATATCGGTAATGATCATTTTCATTTTAATCTTACCATTACCGTTGCGTTCGCATTCAAACACATATTTTACTGTTTCAATAATTAATCTTATCATTATAATTTTTTAATCTCACCGAAACTAATCATGTCTCTCATCCAAATCGAAACTTAATAACCAGGGTGTTGTGAGGGGGTAGAAGTAGCAAATCTAAGTACATTTTCGGATGTCATAATATCATTTGAAGCAAAATTTGAATTTGTTTCTAAAAGCTAACAATAGTCTTCTGACCTATACACTACATCTACAAGTTATAAAACTTCAGACTATGTTGAAGGTGGGTCGTTTTTTTTAAGAGAAATTTTTAAAGTGTCGGTTGTTAGGTAGACGACATTTTAAAAATTTCTTTGAAAAGAGTCGACCTCCTCAACATGAATGATCATTAAACTTAAACACATTCAAATAACTTACATAATATTAAAAATTTTTACTGCCAAAAGTTTATAGCAATGGAAAAGGAAGGTAAACATACTTGGATGAGTTCTGATTGGGAGGGTGCACCCATTTATGGAGAGTGAAAGAAAAAGAAGAAAAAAAAAGTTGGCGCAAAAAGGAAGGAAAGGAAAAGGAAAAGAAAAAGAAAAGAGGAATAATGTTAATGGCGACGTGAGCTTGTTGTTACATCGTTTACAATAATTAATAATTTAGTGATTATAACGTAACAATTCAATAACATTAGTGATAGTACAATAAAATTTTAATGTTTGATCACTAAAATGTAATTTCAACTATACATAAATGATTAAACTTGTAGTTTACCCTTTAATTAATAATCTAATAAAAATAACCATATCTATTGTGACTAGAGTAATATGATTCTCTTCCCTCGACAAATCTATGGTAGGGTTTAAAAAAATCGAATTCAAGGTAAAAAAAGAAGAAGAATTTGGAGAGAGTCTTGACTTAGGGTGGGTTTGGATGGGCGATGCGTTTACCTGTGGTTAGTGTAAAAACAACGGTGAGATTAAATACTGTAGCGTGAGACAAAAAGTAAACTAAACGCACCGCACCGCACTCAATCGCCCATCCAAACCCACCTTTAGAAACTCAACAATGATGAGAGGCGGTTAAATTGTTATATATGTCCTCTTGTATTTTTTAAATTAAAATTCAATAGCGATTATACTTTTACAATTTAATCCATGTATTATAATTAACAATTTTTTTGATTTAATAACTAGACAATTTAATAATATAATATTGCGCTAGATATATAAAATCCTTCCATTAATAATTTCACTAATTTGATTTACGGAATTTATTTCAAAACTACATTTCTTGACACGGGCTAAAATCGGATCGTTACAATGTTGATAAATGATTGTGTGTAAACTTTGTAAATTTGTTCAAGAGTTAGATAAGAATTTAGGGTATGTTTGACAAATTAAAAATTTAAGTGCTGAAAAATTAATAAATAGAAGCACGGAATTATATATAATTACGTTGTTTGATAAAAGTAAATATTGATTTAAAAAATATTTTTTAATTTTAATATTATTGTTATAATATTTTATATTATTTTGAATAATTTTGAAAGAAAGATAAATACGCTAATTTAAATATATCATTCTTTAAAAAATATATAATTTATTTAAATTTTTAATAAAATAGAATTAACTTAATATTTTTTATATTAAATAATAAATAGTTACATACTTATTTATCTTATTTAACTTTTTTATTATAAATTTTATATTAAATAAAAAATTAAAGTAATTATCAAACATATTTAAAATATTAAATATTAAAAATTCAGAGATGATGAGACCAACTCAAGATTTATTGAAATTCAAATCCTGATATATATATCTTGATTAGGGTCTAAATGATATTATAGTATTGCTATTTCAGTAATTAGTTTTAATTACGGTGATAGGTGATAAATATTCATTGTTTAATGTACCGTTTTGAAATTCCTTCTATTCCCTCCCACTTTAAACTCTCCCAAAAAGAAATCATTTTTTTAAAAAATTATCCACTAATTTACTTCTCTTTGATTGATTGATTAATTAATTAATTAGGGTTTTCCGCTTCACATTTCCCCCCTTTTGTTCCCTGTGATACTTCAACATCCCAATTTTCATCGATGTACGGACAGTCCCAGCCCATGAATGTCCCCGCCCCGGTCACCAGCTCCGGCGTGGACGTCCGTGACGATGTTTCAGCCTCCGCATCCGTCGATAACCACCAAAATGTTAGTTACGACGCTCACCCTCTTGACAACGGCGTCGGAGTTGAGGGCGTCCACACCGATCCCATCTACGCCACTGCCGAAGCTGCTTCCGCCGCTGACTTGGCTATCGTTCAGCGAGTTGACGACGCCAGCCAACTCACCGTCTCGTTTCGCGGCCAGGTCTATGTTTTCGATGCTATTACTCCTAATAAGGTATCGTTTTCCCTTTTAAGTTTTTTTTTCAGTTAAGCCAATTAGGTTTTGCTGAATTGTTTGGTTTCTGAATAACCAACATTGACGACTTAAATTGAAGAGAGACATGACTTCATTTCCACTTATTTTGAGTTATTAAAACAATACGGGACTTCAAATCATACTTTTCATCATTCATGTTTTTCTGTATTTTCCCCAATGAAATACACATTGTAAAGATTTTCATTTTGAATCGTTTTTTTTTTTTTCAGTTCCATGCGGTGTTATTACTGTTGGGTGGATGTGAACTGACTTCAGGTCCCCATGGCGTTGAAATGTCATCCCAGAACCTAAGGGTAATTCTCTTAAATTTGTTGAATTTAGAAATTATTTTACGTTTCTTTTGTTCTTTTTTGTTTTAAAGTTACCCTTTTTCATGCTTAGAGTGGTGTAGACTTTCCGAGATCTAATCAACCGCATAGGGCAGCTTCTTTAGATAGGTTTCGTCAGAAGAGAAAAGAGCGATGCTTTGATAAGAAAGTCAGATATGGTGTTCGCCAGGAGGTTGCTCTTAGGTGTGCATTTTCCTTCCCTGAAATGCAGTTAGTTTACCTGGCTGTGCTTGTAAAAGTTTTTGTCAAATTTTGAACTAGAAAGATCCTTTTTATTGATCTTGCAATTGATGCTAACAACTTATCCTAGAAATTGTTATAGTAACACTGGCCCTTTAGAGGTTTGAGAAATTACTGAGCTTTAAGACTTTTGAGGAGAGTATGGTTTATTCTATGAGAGATATGTTGATTGTAAGGTATAGCCAAAAGTAAATAATTTTAATTACAACTTTTGTATTTAGAATAGTTATGTTGCTCCTTTTCATGTGCTATTGAATCTGATCATTGCATATGTCACAATTTTTCTGTATGCTATATATTTTACTGTTATAATCCAAGGATCTTTGTAAAGGGCATAGCTTGGGGAGACAATAAAAGTAGAGTACCTGTTAATTCTAAAGGGTGATCAATAATCATTGTTGCATACTCATATGGTACTGGATGGAGAAGCTTATATTAAATTTGTCTTCTCTATTGAGGAATCTTGTTAATGAGATATTGCAATGTCCTCTGGTCTTTAAAGTAAAATTGTTAGCAAATCTTTAAGAATCTAGGGAGTAAAAACAGTGCTGTTAAATTAATGTATCAGGTTTTAAAAGGAAATATTTCTTAGATCAGACTGCACTTTAGAATCATAGAGCAAATGCATCTCAGGCCCACTCAGGCTAGGCACATTTGATCAGTCACTCGCCTGGTGCGCCTAGACATAGCACCATAAAAAGTGCCTGCATTGAAGTTCTCTTCTATTTATTTCATTTTGAACTGTTTTCAGTAAATAAACCTTTACCAGTAAGAAAGGAAATAATAAGTGACTCTCTACTTCTCAAAATTTGAATATTCAGTTACAAACGTGGGACCTTAAGAAAATCATGGATATTAGCCGACAATATTCAACAAAAATTTTGCATGTTTTGTATATAACTGGACCAGTGTTTAGAGTTTATTATCATCATTATATATCTTAAACTTATTTTATATCTATACACAGCACATCCATAAATACACCGATATACGTATTGCACCTTATTTCACTCTTGCAACCTTATTTGCATCTGGTGTCTCAAGAAATGTGAGGGTTTCTAGCACCAAGTTAATAATCAATTCATTATCGGTTTAATATTGGTGATTTAGGGGATTTTGTTCTAACTGGAAACAAAAAGTTTAAGCTGTTCTGGTCAGGCAAGTTTAACAGATTCTGTCTCGTTAATTGTTTTCAGTTAGACACACTCCTTTTGTAGAAAAATGATTGAAGTTGAATAAGGGTCTCTTAAAAGTGTAAAGAAGTTAAAGAATTCTAACAATAGCAGGGAGTACTATTTTCCTTCAAAGTTTAATTGGCTGCTCTAGGTGCAAATGCAACTGTAGAACCACATGGACAAATGGGAGAGGATTCTATATCTAGTAATGATTAACAGCATTTTCTTTTTGATCAAGTAACAGCATAATTTAGAACTATATATACAACACTTCATATAAACTGAAGTCTTAGTATCTTAGGATGCTTTGTTAACTGAAAAGGAATATAGAAAAACTCATTAGGGACTGTCCAGCCTTATTGACAAATTTTTATTTGTTCCGCAATTGCCAAGTTCATGTTTCTGATATGTATGAGTGTATCAGGATGCAGCGTAATAAAGGTCAATTTACATCTTCCAAGAAGTCTGATAGAACTGACAGCTGCAGTACTCAGGATAATGATAACCTACCAGATAATTCGTGAGTTTTATACCAGCTTCCAAAGTGTTGTTTATTATTGTATTTTCCTGAACTACACTATATTTCTCATTTTTCTCTTTTGTAAGGTATTTCATTTACTGACATCATTATAAGATTTCCTGGTGAATTCTCAATTAAGTTATAATATAATTCCATTTCTCACTCTTCCAGATGTAGTCACTGTGGCATTAGCTCAAATTCAACCCCAATGATGCGACGTGGTCCATCTGGTCCAAGGTCTTTGTGCAATGCTTGTGGACTTTTTTGGGCAAATAAGGTTGGTATGTCTGGTGTGATGGATATTTCAGTCCTTCGCTTTGTCCATGTTTTTCATTTTCAGTGGAGAAAATTTACTGCCCCATGATTCTGTTGCTACATTTGCCATCATAGTTCTGTTCATAGATTGGGTAATTTTATCACTATCAGTTCACTGTCAAGGAGTTATTTTCTCAATTTAATTTCATCCTGGAATTATATATCCCGAATGCTATTCCCTGCTTTCTACCTAGATATACTGTTTAACCTAAGATGTTGACTCCAATAAGTCTCCTGCAACCTTCCTTGATTGTCTCACTCTCAAGATACCTCTTGCATCCAACATGCAGTCTCTTAACTTTTTTCGTTTAGTTCATTTACTTTGTGTTTCCAGTTGACATTAGCCTTTGATACCCGTTGCACCTTCTGCCCTTTCTCTCTCTCCCCCTCTGCCTCTGAATTTTGTTCTACATACAAAAACACTTGCACAGAACACATTGCACATTATGCAGTTATATATAGTATGTAATATTTGTCTCTTTTGTATGCATAGAAGATTGTGATTTTAGCAATATCATGAGTTTCTGGGATTTTTTCTTTGATGTTTACCTGCCTTCTTTTTCCTGACACCCCTCCCTCTTCCCCTCTCTGCTCCACATTAGCACTGAAAAAATTCTCCATCAGGAAAGCATTTTTCTATTGTCCGATTTTAGGGTATTGAACATGGATAAAACCTCTGCTCATTATGGTTGAGGAATACATTTCCCTCCACTAAACCCTCCCCATTGTTTCTTACCTTTAAAGTTTTATCCTGTTTCTTTTGGGAATTATCTAACAAATGAACTTTCATGCAGGGTACTTTGAGGGATATTCCCAAGAAAACACGAGATCATTCTGTGCCTCCAGTCGAGCATGTAAGTTTCTTAATGCATAAACTTATTATTGGGCTTCTTGACCAAATGTTCTAATTTGCTCCCTTATTCTTTCAGTAACCTAACCTAGGCTTTGCATTTTTGTATGATATAGAGAGATAGTGAAGCAAATGATTCAGATTCTGGAACTGCTATTCCTACACAAAGCAATATAGTTTCCGTTTGATAATGAAGCAAATTACTCCGATTCCGAAGTTGCTATTCCTACACGAAGCAATATAGTTTCTTTCTCAAATGGTGATGGCTCTGTGCTAATTGGCAATCATTATTGTCCATGCAAATATGGCCACTGTTTCAGCTAGATCTCGATTATTAAGTTCCTTCAAAGTTGTGCTATATGTACAGGTATCATAGTTGCCTTAGTCTGTATACTAGGTTTTCTCCTCCTATTCCTTTGGTTAGAGTACTTTTGCATGAGATTACCTCTTCAAGAGAAAAAACCCATTCCGGATGTATCACCCAAAGCTTCAGCTTTCTTAGCTACGATTTATAGGCTGTATGATCCAATATCATATCCCCTCCCAAAAACTACCTTAGATGAACTATCGAAGCCTCCTTTATGTTCTAATCAAATGCATATTAGTTAATGTAAAGGATGAATAATCTTTTTTTCTTATAAACATTAATTGGAGTTTGTATTCCATTTCCCTGTTAGTCAAATCCTTGTTCTGATCATTCATTTTCCTAGTGAGTCTGGTAATATATTTAGAGTGGATCTGTGTTGGTTAAATATGTGGAATGCGAGTATTAATCCAGTTGATTCGAATCTTAGTATTTGCAACCTATTTTCCTATTCTAGGGTTGTGGTTCCTTTTTATACCAAAAAATGTGAATTACTTACATGTGTTATTCGGATTCAAGTGTGTCAAACACGGGTATATAAAAAAATTTGAAGTTTTTTCATGTATTTAGAAGGTCTTTAGAGCATTATATTCTCGTATTGTATATCCAAATATGCATTGACCACACAATTACTTGACAAGGCTAAAGAGTCGGAGCATATACTACTACTAGTGTTTTTCTTTTTCTCATTTGTGGGCAACAAATAAAGGAAGATCAAGTTCCAGCCAAACTGAGAATCAACCATGGGGGAATGTCTTTGCTGTGAAAAATAATGATGTATCTGTTCTCTGTTGTTTTATTCTTCACTTCACTTGGCTTTGCTTTGATTATTATTGGTTGATCTGCCAGTAAACTACTGCCCCTGTTTTGACCTTTTGAGTCCTTAGTTGGCAGCATAAATTAGAACTTTTAATCAATACACTATCGGAAATAGGATCAAATTTCAGACCTCTTATTATTGCAAATTATCATTACAGTTCAGTTACTTTGCTACCTTTTTTGAAAGAAAAGATGAACAAAGAAATTAAAAATGAACCCATTATCAAGTTAACAAGTTTAGATCTAAATGGATTTTTTGAGTATAAATATTCTTATTGGCTCTTAATAGTAATTAGATTATGGCACATTGACTAATATATATAATATAAAATAAAATGAAAATTATATATTATTTAGTTGAAATGGTAAAGTTGAGGGAAAGATTGATATTGAGATTTTGAGTTTCAAGTATCATATTGTATGTAGAAAGGTAAAAATACTGTAAAGTTTGTATTTAATGCTTATAAAAAATATTAAATTTTTAATAATTTTACAATTGAGTTGAGATTTAGTGATAGTTATATCAATTTAGTCAAAACTTTAAATAATAATATGAAGGGATTGTAATTTTGCATGCTTTTCATCTATTATTGTCCCATAATTGCTCTACCAGGTTAAATATCTATAATTTTTGCAAAATTTATTATTTGTATTAAAATTGATTCTTATTTATATTCAAACTAATTAAATTATAAGTTGGGTATTGGAATTTTAATTTAGTAAGTTGAAAAAAAAATAAAAAAGTTGATATTCCGAATCATTATTTTCAAAGATTCAAATTTAGACAATGAATATATGAATCCATAATTTACAAAACTAAAACTAATTTAAATAATAAATGTTCAAAACTTAATATTTGCATATATTCTAAATTCACAGCAATTAATAATTAAAATATTTAAATTCATAATCATCAAATCCGTAAAATGCAAATTATATATTTACAAATATGGAATTAACCTATTTATCGTGGTCACTACATGGATTTCCATCGTCAACTCCCTCGGACCCCACTCTATCCCGCAGATCCTAATCACTCGTCTCCCGCGACAACACCCGCTTATGTTAACATTGTAATTGGTTTTTAAGTGAATTATTTTATTATTTATTATAAAGTTATTTCTTAAAATATCTTTTTAGACATACTTGAATATTGTGGGTTTGATAAATCATCATAGGAGTTTGTGCCTACATAATAACAACAAAAAAAAAAAAACTATAATTTAAAGTGCAGTCATCAATTTTTCGACTTTGATAAGTATTAGAGTTCGGTTATAAATTGTAATTAAGAAATTTTTTTTCTTGTGGTTCCAACTAACCTATTAATAAGTGAAAATAAACAATCATTAGAGTCATCTTTCACTTTATAAATATTTCACTCCTTTCTCTTTTATTCTTACCTAAAATTCTCTCAAATTCTCAGAAAAAAAGTATTTTTATGTTTTTCCCCAGATAATGATTACATTAATTAAGAATAAGATCTTGCATGAATTATTTATATTTTCCGAAACTTCGGCCCAACTATTTTTTAAATTTTATTAGTCTTCAAATTTTAAATTTAATTCTTTTGTGCAAGATATAAATTACATGTATGACTTCTTCTTCTTTTTTTTTTTTCAAATTTATCTTCATAAAGATCGAAATTAATACTTAATGACAAATAAATAACCTTCTGTTTTATATTTATCATGTAAACTTATTGATGCATTATTATTTACTAAATAATCAATCATAGTTAAGTGAAAGCTTATAATAAATGGTATTGATATTAAAGAAAAACTAACAGATATGCTTCAAAGGAATCTCAGATTCATCGACCAATCCAAAAACATGAAAAACCATGTATAGACATGATTCAAATGCTAGATCGATGGAATAAAAATATGCTAAAAAATCATCAACATAATTTGAATGTAGTGGAGAAAAATATTTGAAGAAATATGGATTTCGTGAAAAAGGCAAGTTCTACTTTGAGGTTTAATCTCAAGGGCGATCCTACACATTTCCAGGCATCTATGGGCAAGGATTTGGAGGTTTGTCTTCTTGGTCTTATAGTGGTAAGAAGCGAGCCAGAACTGCTTCTGCGTATGGAGTGCTTGTGGGCAGGGCTGATGGTTTCTATGAAGGGTCTTCTAGTGTTGGTCTTGGTAATGAGACATCGGCGGGTCTTGCTCTGCTGGCCTGCCGGGGGCCATGAAAATCGTTAGTTGGAACATATGCGGTCTGGGAAACCCGTGAGCTGTTCGTTGGCTTCAGCATTTGCTGAAATAGTACAATCCCTAGGTTCTTTTTCTTATGGAAACTAAGGTAAGTTGTAGGAAGATGGAGGTCATTCGACGTGTGGGTTTCTGTTTGGGGTTGATGTGGGTGCGGACGAGTCTCGAGGGGGTCTTTCTTTGGGGTGACGATGGAGCTGTTCTGTTTCCCTCCGTAGTTTTTCTCCTTCTCACATTGATGTGATTATCTATGATTCGGATTGTGGGATAGGTTGACGCTTTACTGAGTTTTATGGGTTTTCGGATGAACGTTTTTGGGCTGCTTCTTGGAATTTGCTTCAGACTTTGGGTCACAATCAAGGTTTGTCGTGGTTGGTGAAAGGGGACTTCAATGAGATTGCCTGTGGGCCGGAGGGGGGGGGGGTTGGGTTTGCCAGCAGCGACGTATGGGGCATTTTCGGGATGCGCTTCATGATTGTGCTATTCTAGATCTAGGGTTTTAAGGGCAGTGGTTCACTTGGGAACAGGGTTGCCACAGAGTGTGGCATTTGCCTCATTCTATTTCTGACCATTCTCCTGTTTTGCTTGCAACATCCTTTGTGCATGGTCCTGTCAAGTTTGATTTCCCACTGGGTTTCCGCATTGGTAGGCTTTGAGAAGGAGTTGCGTCAACTCTGGAATTCCACTATGGTCTCTTATCGATTTGTCTGGCTATGGTCGGGGTTGGTTTTGGCTTGTTGGGGGCGAGACAGGAGGACCAAACGCCAACAAAGTTACATGGGTTTGAAGCGTCGCTTGGATGAGTTGAATGCTTTGGATCCTGATGATGGTGTCTTATCTGAAATATCGTTGTAAACTTGCTCTTAATTGGGAGGCGGATAAGGAGGAAGCCTATCGGGAGCAACTTGCTCGGGCAAACTGGTTGTGGAGTGGGGACAAAAATACTACATTCTTTCATCGTTTCACTTTGTATTGACGCAAGGCCAATACGGATTAGGGGTTGAAAGATGGTAGGGGGAGGTTGGGTTTCGGATGAGGGGGGACGGCGTTGCTTGCTAAGGAGTACTTCGCATACTTGTTTTCCCCATATGCTTTTGCCAATCTTGAGTATGGGTTGAGTGGTGTTACCCTTTGTATCACAGGTGATCTGAATGCTGAGTTATTATCGATTTTTCACCTGGACGAGGTTCTGGCCGCTGTTAAGAGTATGCATCCCACAAAGGCTTCAGCGGCAGATGGTTTTCCAACTCTCTTTTATCATAGGTTTTGGCACATGGTCAGGGATGACGTTACTACTTTTTTGTCTTTCTGTACTTTAAGGTGAGGTTTTGATAGAATCTGTGAATCGGACCAATATAGTGCTCCTATTGAAGGTTGGTAACCCAAAGAGTATGAACCACTTTCGCCCGATTAGTCTTTGCAATTATATTGAAGGTGTGTGTTAATCGATTTTAGAAGCTCCATCTTTATAGATAAGGCTTAAGGTGTATTTATTAAGAGGGTTTGATCTCTGACACTATCTTGAGTTTCTTCATTTTTTCAAACGTCCTTTTACCCTTAAGCTCCATGAGAAGTGATTGTATAAAACTGTGATTTCACATCATCCTTATCCCTCTCTAATAGGAGAATGACAAATTAGATTTTTTCTTTTAATTTTTAGTATTTTTAGTTGGATTTGAATTTTTTTAGGAGGAAAAAGCTGAATATGAAGAGGAAAAATTTAATTTGTTATTCTCCTATTAGAAAAGGATAGAGATGATGTGGAATCATAGTTTCATACAGTTCTTTCTCTAAGCTCCACATGAGCAAGACCTATAATTGTGTTTAGTGACGCTTTTTGGAGCTCATGATGTCACATATGAGCTTTGTTGCTGATTGGGTGTCATTGGTAATGCAATGTGTCCAGACGACATCCGAGTCCTACTCGGTTATCCTTAATAGCATTCGGGGTACAAAATTTCAACCTAGTCGGGATCTTTGTCAAGGTGATCCTCGTAGCCTTATCTGTTTTTGATTTGTGAAGAGGGTCTCTCCACGTTGTTTTGTTTGGCAGTTCGTGAGAATCATTTGGCAGACGTGAGCCTTGCCATTTTGCAGTTGGCCTTAGTCGAAAAAATTAAATAGTTGGAGCTATATAAAGATCGAAAAAGTTAAAAAGAAAAATATGATAAATAATAGGAGGCTTATCAAAATAAAGATAAAAACAGACCATTACAATTAAGATAAAAATAAGATAAAACAATAATTTAACACAATTTAAAATTAAAATAAAAGATAATAACAATTTTATTTAAATATTTCAAATATTAAGATTACGTTATTACAAACCCTTTAAATATATACAAAAACTTGAAGAAAAATCTCTATCAAATATATATTTGGATTCAACACAAACTCTATATTCAACACTTTCATATGAATTATATAGAAATGACAAGTGAAACTTTCAAATAAGGAAAGGGACATTTGTGGTACCCAGCAAGAACTCGTTACACGCTTTTCTCATGTATTTTAATCAAAGCTTTTTGAAATTATCATTTGTTTCTTCCTTCTAACAAGATATATGAAGTTGATGCCAGGGAAATCCTTTTAATGGTGTCACAAATAGATCCAATCATGTATGTTTTCAGACCTTCAACTTTCTTTATCCTTTTTAATGACATTTTTTTTCAAGTTACTTTTTAGATGGAAATCATTTGAAAAATGTATGCTTTTGAGATACTAGCATATATTGTTCCGAATTTTATTGAAATACATGTGTTTCAATTATAATTTGAATTTAAAGATATGATCTAATTGATTTGATTTAAATTCGATTAAACTTGATTTGATCATAAAAATCAATAATTTAAATTTAAAAAAATTTAATCAAAAAATAACTTGAACCTAAAATGATCCATAACCCGAAGCAATCCAAACCTAAATTTATTTGAACATAAAATAAGCCATAATCCGAAACGATCCAAATCTAAATTTACTTGAACTTGAAATGTAAACTCACACCATTTAAAAAAATATGAATATATCTAAATTTAAAATCTCCTAAGCTTAAAATAATCTGGTTCCAAAATAAAGTTTGATAGGACATTTTTACTTGTTTATAATATACAAATTGATAGCTTTTTATTTGGTTGGCTTGTGCAACAAGTACTCCGTATCAAATTATATTTTAACTTAGAAATATCTATTATAAATACAAACGTCTTTTGTAGTAATCTTGCTTGTATAGTTTTTATACAGTGTATGTGATATGAATTCATGTATAATGTATTAGAAAACGAAAACGAAAAGAAGAAGATTGGCGAGCCAATTTTTAGTAAGAAAAGAAGTTCAACGATAAAAGCTTTAACCCAAAGAAAAAGGGTAGGGACTTTGACATTTATTTTTTATTGCAAAATAAATTATTTAATTCAAGCTACAAAATTTTCAGATTTGAATTGCCTGAAGCACTTCAAACAACAGAAGAAGACATTCAAACAACAATCAGTAGAACTAGGAAAAAAGCAAAAGTGTATATCATCCCATAGCATGCAGAGGCATACGTTCAATTTTCCAAAACTGAAGTTATTAAGATCAGCAATTTAAGGTTGCAGTTACGGTCATGAGCGTTTTCAAGATCAGGCATAGTATCGGATCGTGTATGTAGCGTTTGCTCCTACTCAGTCTTCAAGCAATTTAATTCTGTTAGATGAGAGATGGATCTATTTCTTCTGAACCCTACTAAGTTCCTCAATGAGTTCGGATCCGCTAGAAGAGTCGGATTCATAAGCAGCCGGATCGGTAGTATTCATTGGAGATGCATCTTGATCACCCGAACCTGAACCAGAACAAGAACCAGTACAAAGTCAGTCTAAACTTCATCCCTTCAATGCATGGTATGGAAAGCACTCAAGAATTCAGTGTTTAAATGAAATTAAGAATGAGCTGAACGAAACAAATGGATACCTTTCTCAAACTTCTTTGTATGCCGCCTAATAAGTTTCTTAGCTTTGGTTATGGTCAGCTGCCGAGCGAATGGAGAGATCTCCGCTTCACCTTCGCTCCACTCTCCCGGGCGATCGGTCTCTGCTTCACCTCTCATAGTCCGTAGCACAAATTGTTTGGCTTTGCGCCGTTGATTGTTGAAGAGACCCCTAACGGAAGTAACAAACCCATCACCGGCTCCATCAGTTGAACGCTTAAGAAAGGTCGTCGATCTCTGATCAGATTGAGAAGCCTGATCATTGTCACTAAGGTGGAGTTCACCATCAGGAATATTAGTTATACTTGGCTGTTGACTGTGTAACTTGTCTTTGAATTTCTTACCCTACCAAAAGTCAAATAATTAAAAGGAAAGTCAGCAGTTTTGCACTCCAAACTTTACTGTATATAGGTTATAACAAATAAATTGAACTCCTACGTGGGTTCAATGTGAGTCTTAGACATGGAATGTGTTCGATATGGGTGAGCTCAAATTTTTCATATATTTGGAGGGCATATCCCGTACCATGTCTAATATATGTAGGAAAAGGATACTTTAAGAAAAATAAAGAACTGGAACAGTTATTATCATAGTTCATTATGAAATGAAGCATTAGAATCTCCCAGTCGTAATCCAACAAATAGAGGGAACCGAGACAGGTAAGTTTAAAAGTAAGAGAAGATTCAAAGTAAGGAGATTTGAAGATAGGTTTACCAGAGTACCAATAAGATTCCTAACCTGCATTCCAGTAAAAGATTTTAGGACCCCCCATATAACATGCTTCTTAACTCGAGAGAACAGTCTCCTCCAACTTCCGGTGAACTCGACACGGTGAAATGTATCCATCAGCAACTTGACGTCACTTACAGCAAATCTGGACCCTTCGTACGTAAGACACAGCTCAACCTAATGCAGAACCATAGAAATATATGACAATTGAAACCAAGCAATAGCAATATAAAACATGAGATAACCAATTAAAATTATCTGAACCAACCTGACTTATCTTGATATTGCGAAATTCAATCAGTTTCGGAGGCCTAGTAGTTTTTCTCTCTTCAATGGGTTTTCCAACAACCTTCTTCTCTTCTTGAGCTGGTCGACCAGATTTAGCAGATTTCGCGTCTTTTGTTTTATTTTTCGAGGATTCATCTTGATCATCAAGTAGTTGAGCTTGCAGGACAAGTTCGTTAGCTATGGATTCTGCAACAGTATCTTCCCATGTTCTGTCAAAAGAAGATGTTCTCCTCAACCCAGTGCCAGGTTTTAGGTCTGGCAACTTTGATGTCTGCAAGTGGGTTCCAAAAAAGAGCTTATGCAAATTTCAGCGGTAGAAATATAAAGATCCAAAGCCTCTACGGGAACCTAGTGGCTTTAAACAAATTAATAAGTTTACACGATAATACAAGTTAGGGAAACAAAACGATGCTCACTCGGGGGGAATCTGTTGACTGATCGGTAATGGACACATTCGATTTGGAAGATGCCTCAGACTCCTTTGATGCTTGGCTGCCCGATGAAGCATCAATGGAACCCTTCTTTGCCCGTCTTACACCAGCTATTGTCGAGACCTTCCAAACTTCCTGCATCTCCCAAGTTCCAAGCTTAAAGACAATCACCAGTTGCACTAAAAATTTGATTACACATTCAAAGATCCAAAGCCCAAAACTAACCTTTCGTTTTTGCGAATCTTGGTCTTCTGACGGGAAGAGATATCCCCACACCATTCTGTACATTGCCTCAGTCAAATGAATCTTTAGCGGATATATATCTACCTACAGCACAAAAGAAATAGCTTGTCTCAACTGCTCTTAACAGTAGTTCATCAAAGTCACAAATGCTTCTAAGATCTAATACACAAATACGACAAAAGTTGCTTAATTATAATATAAATCACTTGCAAGTCTGCATGTGACGGACAAAAAAAGTAGTATCTCTCAACTGTACGCTAAGCACTACGGAGTTAACCATATGAATCAGAAAAGCCCCTCCACAATCAACATGGCCACTCCTAAAACCATGATGCCATTAAACTAGTGCATCTGCTGCAACCGGCTACTATATACAAGACCCTAATCATTAAACGCTCTCAAACTCAGTTTTAAGGAATCAAGGGCCAAAAGCAAGATCATCAAAATCCGTCTCTCTTCTCTGTCAACCTTGCTTCTTGTTTCCTCTTTACAATCTTATTTCACCATAATTGCTGACAGTTTTTTATGCTTAAAAATGCATGCTCAATTTGATGGTATCAATTCCAGATGTCATCTTATTTCCTGCATGCACTTATTTTGATCATAATCACAAAGCTAAGACAACCTTTTAACTCACTTTTTAGTACAATTGTCCTTCATCTATTCTGCAAGACAAGCTCAAAGGGAAAATATAGAGAAGATTGACAATGTGTGAGATTATACGTATTTGTGTATAGTATAAGAGTTATCATATCTTCTCCATGGATACTCTACGTGTATCTATGGTATAAAGACATCCAGATGCACATAAACAATGTAATCAAGATTTTCAAATGAGGAAGTGGATCCAGCTTAGAACAAACATATGAACCAGATCATTGGTTAAATCAACCTACAATCAGTGAACTCATGCAGGACCGAGCGACATATTAAAGCTAATAATGGTTTCAGATGTTCTGTATTGAAGTCGTTCGAAATATACAATGCTCACACATATAAACAATGACTGCAAAAGGAACAGGGAAAAAAACAATTTTACCTGTAAAAGCTCCAGAACAGAGTTTCCATCCTTTGGAGTTCCCTGCTTTGCATCAACACGGAGCAGGACATTTCTGCAAAAAGAGAAGTTGATATCATGATTTTCTAAAGAATTTTTACAGCAAGCTTAGGTATCTAATCCAAAATCTTCACACGGATATTTCAAGAGGAAAATGATCATGTACATAAGCAAGTTTCAGATAGCATAAATGGCAAATGCAGAGGACCATAAGGTAGAAGTAAATATAGGAGTAGGTCCTTTTGGCATTGAAGCGCCAAATTGGGCATTAAAGCATAGGAATTCAGAGGTTTTAGATGAGGCGTGTAGTCAAAATGACTATAAACCTTGAAAGGGGAAAAATTAAATATTCTAAAAGTAGTCACAAATTATAATCAGGAAAACACAAAGGCATAACCACAGCAACATAATCAAGGAAAATGTATGTACTTTCCCCATTCTGGAGGAGGATTCCAGGCTGATAAAAGTGTATCAGACTTTGCATTAGCCAGACAGTTTCTTATAATAATAGACTTAGTTGTAAATAGAGCCACACCAACATCTCTGTAATCACGATCAAAATCATAAATCTGCATGAACAGGAGACAAAACCGTAAGATGCCATCTTCAAAAGCAAACATTATTTAATAGCAATTCTGTATGAAATTTAGACCTCAATTAAACCATAATTCAATAAATAACAACAAAGAAACCAAATGTCAAATTAAAACAGAGCAATCAAAAGGAAAACACAATACCGGTCTCAATCTAGTCTAAGGTTCTATGTACATGACTAGCACATACCAATGAAGAGGAAGGTGCGAATTTCTAAAATGAGACATCAATCAAATACATATATATTTAATATTTTCAATGAAATCCAAATGTATAACTTTGTTAGTACAAGTTAGAAGCTTAGTCCAATCATTTTCTAATGTATTCCAAATATAGGTACAATCAGACCTAAATAAAAGTCATTAAACTCGAGCTCTTAGTTTCCTTCATATCACCTTCAACAAGATAAAAATGGATATTTTCATCCTTACTTATCCTTTAACAAATACATGTATTATCTCACCTATCAAATAAAATTAAGGCTCACAAATAAGATCGAATACTGCCTTCTTTGCCTTAAGAGATCTCCATCCAGGAATTAAGAAGCAAGTGCCATAGATCATTTAAAATGGACTATAATATATGTATATATTTATCAATTCTTTCTTGGATTGCTTAATACTGTTAACGAGTTTCTCAACGACCTGTTTTGTTGATTCAAGAAAATAACCAGTATATTAGTTCCTGGAATATTGATGATATATATAAACATATATGGAAAAAATTGGAATAAAATATAATTTATGGATTAATCAACCTGATAATTGTTTTTGTTAGAATTGATATTTATTGATTGATTGAAGGGAGGCACGGACAGGTATAAGGAGCTGTTTTCTAATTCTTATTTGTTACATTTGCGAGAGAGAGGAGGTTTGCTCCATCCGTTTGAGCCTAAGCACATGGCTTGACTACACAGACTGACGGTAATCGCTGTTAGTTCAGGACGACTCATCTATTTGAAGACACAACCTCCAAGAAAAGATCAAGAAAGATATCATTTGATACTTCAATAGCATAAGCATAAAGCAAAGGAACTCACCATGTCATTTATCTCTACCTCAGCAAATGATTTACCATCCATAAGCATGCTCCACACAACTTTGGTAACTTGCACAGAAACTCGCATGGCACAGGATGGGCTTTTGTTCTTTTCTTTCTCCATTAGCCGTTGCTGAGCTGCTTTTTGCATTGTAACCCGTAAGGCTGCTGATGCTTCCTTCCTAAATTTTTTTGCATTAACAAGTTCTTTCTTCAGCCCTTGCACCTACACAAATCAAGTTCTATTGCTTGAAATCTATTGTGTACTAAAGAATAACGATCAATCCACATTGAATCTTAGAAGACCAATAAACAAATAGGTATATGGAATCTTAGTAGACCAATACGAAGAACACAAAATCCCTGCCCAGACTATTGATCCCATTAATAATGTTGAAATAAAAGGTGCATATAACAGGAGATACAGTAAAAAAAAAAAAAAAAAAAAAAAACCTAAAAAGAATGCCAACAGCAATTGTAGCAACTTCAAAATGCCTTATCAAGGTCCAGTCTTATCCCCATAGTTAGCCTCTGCAACTCAACAAACATCCTTTTAAACTCCAAAGTGCTTTTCAAATAAATGCCAGATTTGCAGAGTTATGTAAGTCAATATCACCTTTTCTAGATTTCACGATTCTATACTTGTAGGTAGAGTAGCTTTCCACATTCAAAAAGTTATGCTGGAAAATAATAGTCCAACAAAGGATAGAGGATTGACCCTCATTTCAAGGAAATTATCCAACATAACAGATACTCATAATTTGATGGTATACCAGCTGAGGAAAAACCTTAGAAATTGGTTCAGGCAGGATGCCAAGACGAAAATTCAGTCCTAACCAGTAAGATAGGATGCATCTTAGTTAAACTTCACATCACTATTAATTACCTTCACCAATAAGGGCATTCTCTGCGGAAAGAAATTTATGGGAGTCATAGGAAATATATGTCCAGGAACAAAGATCATGAGAGATTTCCCAGACAAGCTGAAGTTGGGAATCAAGCAGGCATGCTAAATTATTTGACCTATCAATGTTTCAAGCTCTTTCACATCACATTAAATTGGAGTTGATAAAGTGAAACACAGGAAAGTTCAGCTCTCCCCTTTTCTAATATGAGTTGGCTCATAATATGGGCTCCACAGCAATATTAACCTTCTAAATTTAAGAACATTGAGAGAAAGCATAACTCTGCAAACATGGAAACTTGACATTTAGAGACTGTTAACAAGGTCCACTTTCTTACCAAAATTGATTTCCCACCATTTACCATCCACCAATCACCTTCTTTTTCTGGATTGTCTCCTGAAGTATCACAATGAATAGATATCTTCTTAATGTCACTGAGTAGCAACCTAAGCTCCCATTCTTTCTGCTCAAGAGTGATTTTGTCAAGTTCTACCTCTTCAACACCATCAGGAACCACTGCATCTGCCGCCTCCTCTTCATCTTCATCATCTTCTCCAGGACAAGAGAACCAACTTTTTTGAGGCCTGAATTAAACATGTTACTTTAATTAATTTGAAAGAATATAACTATATTAAATACCAAAAAATTCTTCCGTTGCTGAGATTATGCAACTGCTTTAAGTTATTAACAAAAGAGATGATTGCATTCAAATAACAGATATGAGGAATGTTGAAGAATAGGTTACATTTCAAAAAGATTCTCTTTAAGACTACTAGCTAACAAGTGTAAAGAGACTTTGATTGATATATTATTAGCAATATTAAACACAAAATATTTTTATTGTTTTAAATTTAAAAGGAGGCCTGGTAAGGTTAAGAAAACCCAGCTCCTGACCATCCTTGTAGTCTAACATAGCTGGTCTACCATTGATTAAAATAACCCAAAACAAATATTTAATCTATCTTTTAAACACAAGCAGGAAAGGAGGTAGGCCCCACTTTTAAAGGTGGAGGAAAAATGAAGTCTACTTAGAAACACTATTACAATAAAAATGGAATAAAAATGGAGGTAGACCCCACTTGCAGATCTTCTTGTTTCAAAGGAATAAAAATGGAGAACAAAGATTTCTTTTTAGTCCAGCATTTTGCCAACAGATGAATCAAATTCCAACCACGACATAGTACATGAAAATGCGGAAACTCTTGCAATTAATAACAGCACATACTACAATTTCATAAGAGAGGCATTGTAAAAAAGTTAAAAGGAACAAAAGGCAAACAAATGGGGCATGTACTTACTTGGGAGCCCGAGCAAAGAGAAGGTTGGTTAATACATCCAGCATAACCTGAAATTGACGAGATGTCATAGAAGCTGTTATGCTCTGAGAGTTAAAGCTGAGATCCTTTAACGGCTTCACCTGCAACACAGTTAAAATAACAAACACATGCAAGTCAATATAGGAGAAATCTAGTGCTCAAAAAAACAAACACCGTCTTTTCTTCTCAAAAGATTTAGTTTTAATACTATTATTATTACAATATATCCCTTCTTTACTTATAATCAATTATGTGCCAATATACTTACACAGACATCTTTACGAAAATAGCTACCTTGTAAGCATCACATTACCTTCAATTCTGGGGTTCCACTTTTATGCCTTGTGAATCTGAAGTACATATCACAAGGCGCAAACACTCTTTCAAGTAGAGCACCAGTACGCTTGACCTTTGGAGAACTTCTACGGATTTTTGGAAGCCATTGTACTCCAGCACCAAGATCCACATCAGTTGGTGCAACATGAGCCTGCACATGCTCCAGCATCACAGAAAACTCCATGCGTTTCAAAGTCATGTCATGCCCACCTTCAGGAATCTGAACATTTCCAGTACCAAGTGCTTTCTCAATCACCTCAGAGCCGACACGAAGAACTGAATGAAAAGATCGGGCTAAAACACGACCGGTAGCAGCAGCGAGAAGAAATCTCCCCTGATAGGCATGAAGAAGTAATATAATCAAAAACATGGTTAGCACAAGATGATAACTATCAACAAATTATTAAGAAGGGAAACATTATACACCTGTATCATACAGATCAGAATGTACTATAAGACCTCCCTAACACATAGCTAGTGAAATCAAGCAAAGATTTCATAAGAATATGAAATGCTCTGGAAACTTACAATAAAAAGTTATTCTTTATGATATATTCATAAAGAATGAATAAGCTTATAAGATGCAAAAATGTCATAACTCACATTAGCGTCTTCAGAGTGAAGATTGAATTGAGGCTCGATAATATTCACCATAAAATGACGAGTCCCCTCCTCTTCAGAACCATCAACCTTTTCAGTTTTTGCTTGTTCTACAGTAAAACATACAAATTGCTGTAACCTTTGGAAGTAAAATAATCAAGTTTATGTAATTTAGCCAAATGAGGATAACCATAAAAAAAAGGCCTTTGATGCATATGATATCCATGGCAATTGACCAATGAATTCAGAAATAAATAACCGCACTAGCATTACGTGGAATATATGCATCTCAATCTTAATGTGTCAAAACCAAAATTTCTATGTGAGCATGAGACATACCAACTGCAGCAGTAGATGAATTTTCCATTCCAGCTGCTTGCAGTGGAGATGAATCTGATCCCGATGTCTCCGTATTTTGAGAAGGGGAAGGCACAGCATTGTTTGTTGAAGGTGACTTCAGAGCATCCTCTTGAGGCATTTCAGGTTCAGCAAGTTTCTGTTCAGCAAGTCTCTGTTTCTCCTCGAGTAACTTCCTCTGTCTATACTGCCGAGAAGCACAAGGCTTTCGAGGTACAAGTGCTTTGCCTAATGCAGCACCAAAAGACCTCACAGCATCTCGATTCTCTACGTTCATCAGAATTTTAAGGCTGTAAAGAAAAATACGCTGACAATTGTCAGCTATAAGCACACAGTATCCATCGTCATCACTAGGATCTGACTGTTCATGCTCGTCACTCTCTCTCGCTTTTTCAGATTTAGATCTGACATATGTCACTCCATGATGTTTCTTCCCAGCCTCTTGCCACGCCAATAAGCTTTCAGGATCAGCCTTTGGGGACTGCTTTCTTATTGTAAAATAGTCAGCTGACAAAAAAAATCCTTCATCAGGATGCTTCTCTGTGCAACCACTCGTAGAATTACTTTTTTCAGTAGGAACTTGCTCCATGGATGCAGACTGAGAAGTTTGAACTACTTTTGTGACACTAGTGCAATCTTCTTTGTCTAAGAAACCCTTCAGCAAATGAAGGTCAACCCCCAGGTAAACAAGATCAAGAGGATCACGCTGGCAATCAAAAGTAAATTTTTGCTTACCCCTGCTGGAACAGACTTCAACTTTAAACTTTGTTGTACTAAATGTCAGTCCTTTTGCTGGATCATCATCAGAAAAGGTCTTATACTTTATGCAAGTAGGCGTAGAATCTAAACGGAACATTGTTTCTGTCATCACCCTATCTAATGGCAAGTTTCCTGATCTAGGAATTCGAGGAACTCCAAAACGAGGAAACCGAGCAAACAAACGGATTTTGTGAGGAGGTAAAATCATTAAATTCCCGAACTTAGCCAACCAAGCTAGGTCATGTGCATTGAAACTAAATGTTGGTGATGCAATTGAAACATTCTCAGCCTTACAATGTGCCTCATTGACAGTTCCATCCACAACAGTGGAATCTGACGCTGAAGGGGTTTGTTTGTCCGATGGGGGAACCGGGGCTTTAAAAGCAATGTCAAATCGGAGAGAAAGAGCAGTAGATCTGAAAGGATCAAGCATTTTGTCCCGAACCTTCCCTTCTACAGGAAGTGCAAACAGATAATGATTCATGGGATAACCAGACTCGCAATCCCAATCCATTAAAACCTCAAGGCTAAAGACTGGCACTTCTAGGAATGGGCCATATACGATGGTAGGAATTTTTAAGCTGCGACTATCTATCAAACTCTCCAAACTGCTCAAGAAAACTTTAAAATCCCTTACACAACCATAAATACGGCCATCAGATTGCTGGATCTCCAGAGGACCAGAAACAATTTGAAGTTTGTCAAGCTTTTCATAAGGATCACTAGATGCTTGAATGTACCATTTAGTTTCAGAAATGATTAAAGTATTGTTTCCATGGACGTAATTTCTCATGTCATCCCACCACGGTAAGCTCTTCTCCTTTTTTGGCTGCACTGGAAGACCAGGACCCTTTTTGCTTAAATTAGCCCTACGAAGTGCCACAGTGAATGCATAGCTGACATCAGCTAAAACCGTTTCATATCCCACCCCAAAGGACACTTCCGCACTTTTAAAACGTAAAACCAAATCTGTGTATGTTTTCATTGGTGGAGTTGTACCAGTCGCTGAACGAAGCATGCGGACCTTTCTCCACCTCCCAATGAAGACATCATGCGATATTTGGGGCTGAAAAGCTGTTGCCTAATATTCAAATAAAATTATTTCAATCAGTGTAAGATCAGCAACCTTCCACCCTCCCTCTTTTTCAGAAAAGGAATGGCATATAAAGAAGATTTTCAAATATTGTTATCTTTCCATTTAGAATGGGACAAGAGAAAAAAGGGGAAGGGAGCTAGCCTAGGAGTTTACCTGTTGTGCCATCACAAGACGGCCTTCACATCTACCAGAAACAGCAGAGAAAAGAGGAAATGTATAGTCTCTTATCTGAACACCTAGACTGCCGGCGTTTAGGAGAAGATTACACCCATATAGACGGGAAAATGGAATTTCAGTTTCACGACAGACAGGATCAAGCTGCTTTATAATCTCTATCATCCCATCATTTCCACCATCAATCATTGTCACGGTCACATCCAGGTCTGTACCTGAAATAGTAAAAAGAGAAACTCTTGCGGTGCTTGGCTTAAAACCAGACTGTAAACCTTCCCTATAGCTACCAGAGCCTTCCGCTGGTTTTAGCTTCTGACATGCTAAGTAATAGGATTGAAAAGACTGTCTATATATCTCGTCTTTCATTTTTTGGATTGCTGAAGGATCTTGCATATCAATCTCAGTTCCATTATAGTGGACCCTTCTTTCAGAAGAAGAATCATTAGTTTCAGTAGTTTTAGGACACTGATTGGCCGAAATATAATCATCAAAAAGTTTCAACCTAGCACCTAACTCAGTGACCTCTTTCTTCATTAGCTGATAGTGCTCATCAAGCCATCCTTGGATTGGTTCTTCCTCAATTTCACCAGTCAGCTTGCGTATAAAGAACTTTGCACATCCAAATTTTGATGAACTAGGCTTTTTAGGTTTCGGGTTTGGGTTATCTTTCTTCGGAGGAAGAATTAGCTGAGTTTTAGCGGCAATTACAATCTTCAAAGCTCGTATCATCTCTTCAACAACATCATCAATGGCACGCAACTCCAGCCTGAAAGGCAAGCAAATATAAACATCAAGTGCTTGAATCACGAAATCCCACACAGTGACAACTGGTACATTTGGATCAGATGAGCTGGAAACATTGGGAATACGGGAAATTTGCATTCTGCCACTTCTCAATAACCGGGCTCCATTGAAACTGAGCATCAGTCCTTCAAGAAGTACCCCTATGCGGGCATTCTCAGAGAAAATTGACTGAACCTGCACAAATGCATCAACTCCATCTCCAGCTTCAGCAAATATACTTAGCATCTCTATATCAAGAGCAAAAACAGATTCTTTTTTCTTTGGTTTATCAACATGACCCGATTCCACCCCAATGACTTCTTTCCTCCGCTCAGCATCTTTTTCGCTGGAGACATTATCTGCGTGTTCATTTCCAGGTCCCTTGTGTTTAGCCTTCTCATTCTGAACCAGTGCTTTCAGTTGCAAACCAAGTTCAGCAAAAGACAGACACAAGTCGGGCTCCCAAGTGATGGAGATGTCAGTAGCACTGAACAAAGAGCAAATAGCTATCTCCTTATGGCCAACAGAGCGTTGTACGAATTTTGCATTCTTCATATCAAATAATTCAACTTTTTTGTCTGGTTTATCTTCTTCGAGATGGTCCTGATAGATAGATCTGATTCTTTCAAGCTCGACCTGTGTGGATTGTTTATCCTTGTTGACACACAAACTAAAGTGAAAGATGTCAAGCAAAAGAGAGTACTTTAATTTCTTGCATTCATCTGAAACTGTGGACAGTACAGTTGCAGTACGTGGTGTACCATCAGCTGAAACACTAATAACAATTCGACCACCCTGAGACCCATAATTTACTCGCTTGGGATCTGCCACAACTGTGTTTTCCAAGTAAGTGTCGCCACAAAAACTAACTGAACACTGTTTAAGATTAAATTTTATAAGTCGAGTACCCTTCCCTGATGGCTTTGATGAACGCGCTGTCCTGCTCTGTGTTGTTTTCTTACCGGAAGATGGTTTTTTGAAGAGTGCTTGAAAGGTAATGGCTGTTACTATAAGTGATTCTACTCGCTTGGATGTAAAATAAAGGCCTATTCCAGTCACGTCAGCAGAAAGAACTAATTTACATCTAGGGCCACCATCTTCAGATGATTCCATGTCCTTTTTACCCCAATCTACACTAACCTTTGCTATATTCAGTAAGGAACCTGAATTTGATTCAACACTGAAAACGTTTTCTTTCAAGCATTCATGATTTTCATCTGCCACTTGCAAATTCAACTCGCCAAGTTCTGCGTGTACTGCGATTCCTGTGCTTGAAATGTCGTTAGCAAGCACATATGTTGACAGTAAGCAGCACTGCATTGGAAATCAAAATAAAAATTGGTGCCAGTCATAATGTTTTTCCAAAAGGCAAACAGAAATCAATTGATGCATACAAAGTGAATAACACCAAAAAGGGAACAGACCGAACATATCATGTTTCTCAGAAAAGCAAATAAATTATAAGTGTGACCAGAGATGGAACTAAGATATCCTACAACCTAATCTATAACAAAGAAACTTCTTACGTCAGCAAAACCATCATAAGCATCCAAGCATGTTGGATAAAGTCTATGAGTAACTTTTTTGTATTTGGAGTTTTGTAAAACAGTTAAAGTAGGATTCTACTTTTAGCAATCTGTTGATTTTAAAAGTGAAACCAGCGTTTTTATTATATAGACTGCGGCCATGGTTCCCATCGCCTAATAGAAAAACTATTGACTTGACAATACTACCTAGAAGAAAAAGAAATACTTGATTATGCATCAGAAGTTCTAGTAAAATAAGTTAAATATTTGGCATGATTATTTGGCGAAAAGAAAAAAGAAGAAGATCAACTGAAACTAAAGAACTCTATTCTGCAGATGCATCCTACAATACCAACAATGTTCTGGCAAATAATAATAATAAAGATAACTAGCAGATTATGCATCCTACATGAGTTGTAAGATGAAGGCTCTGTCATTTCCCAGATACCCAACATAAAAAAGATATATGTTGCTTACTTGATACAGCGGCACATCACTGATAGTATAAAGCACAATTGTAATATCTGGGACTGAGACAGTACATTTCCACATGATCGCTTTGGGCTCAGTTGATTGTGGCTTCTCAATAGTAGAAGTTTCCGCTTGAAGAACCATTGCTTTCTTTTTGGATCCTGTACTAGGGGGTTTCAACTTCAACAATCTCTTTAAACTACTCATTATAACAGTGCTCCGAATCCCTCCAAACTTAACATCAATTTCAGCTCTAACAGGTGAGATTGGCTGAAAAGCAACAGCATTATAAAGAATAAGCCACCTAACCAACCCCAAAAATAAAAATGTGGCACTCACACCATGTTTAACAAGTCCACATGTTAAAACATACAATGCTACCAAGCAAAAGAGAAATAAACAGGTAGTAGGAGAACTAGATAGAAATGAGAGGGGAAGAAGGGCTTCCTTTACTCCCAAACAAAAATGAGGTGACGAGAAGAGTCTGTCTGTGAACCGGGGAAGTAATCAGATCTTTATATATACACATATATAAACTAAAGATAGAGAACAGGCTAAGTAAAACTAAACATGATAAAGTTACTTCCTTTTCAATCAGATTGAAAACCTACTATCTCCATCAATTAACAGGGACCAAAATATAAGCAGTCAACCCCGTTTTAGACATCCAAGTTAACAGTGGAATGAACAGAATAAAGAAACTAGAGAAGTCCGAATTGCTAAATGTAACTATATTACGTAGTCTGCTTTTACAATTGATAAGATGATCTCCAAGAACCACAAACCAGCTAGTTTAATCAGTTGGGTTGGGGAACCATTCACCAATGTGGGAAATTTGACTCCCTTGACTGTATCGGGGCTAAAATAATCAAACCCAGATCCTATCTGGGGAACTAATAATGTTTTTTCTTCTAAAAGAAGTTGCCAGCCTGGGCAATTTTTGATTTTATAAGTCATTGCCATTTAAAGGCAGGTCAAGTTGGGTCATATTTAGCTATATTATCCAGACTTTGGGTGAATGTGAGCAGTAATGTATTTAACGTAAGTACACTGAACTATTTCTAAATTTTTCCATACATATAGAGAATCATAACCCCATACCTTGTCCAAATATGAGTAGGACACGGATGTCTGATACAGGTACTTTAGGGAGAAGAGTCTTGGTAAAATAATATTTATTTATCTTTTCCCAGTGGGTAAGAGACAGATGCTAACAATTGTAAAAGACGACATCAGGTTAAATTGGTGTGGTTTATGCAAAGATTTTTTTTTTTTTTTTTTTAATTTCTCTTTGGTTCAGGTTATGCAAGCAAATTTTGGAATATACAAGGCCCAGACATCCAAATAGAAATTACTCAACCGGTAATCCAAATTAAATCCGCCAAAAGAGCATAACAGAATAATATTCATTCTCTATCAAGCTACAATGCCCGACATATGAACAACATAAAATGCTGATGCCATGTCAGATCCTAGATTTTCAGATTTGACAACTAAAAATGATAGTTTCTGAATTCATACTCATCTGAGACCACTTGGTAAAAGACATAACGTAAATAAATAAAACAAATGGAAACTTGATGACAGCATTTGTTGTCAAAACATATTTTTACCTTGTTGTAAAACAAAGACAGCGTAGCAACTTGACAAAGACACCAACCTGCCATGATTTCACAGGACTTACCTGTACCGGGATGTTGACAAAAGAGGCAACACCAAATTTCATTATCTCCAATACAGAAGAGCCAGATTCTCTAAGAAGCTGAAATCGAGAGGAAAAACCAATGTCAATAATAGGCAGAGACGCAAGAATATAGTTACAATTAAAACAGAGTTGCAACATCAATAGTAATGGCTATACATGGATCTCACTGAATTCCAACTGAATATCAATGCGTGTACTCTCCACTTCTTCAGTTGATCTTGATTTGATGCTTTTCAACTGAATGCTCTTGGTGTTATTTTCAACAACGACATCATGTTCCCGATGCACAAACTTCACATCTAGTTTTGGTAAGTTGAAGCAAATCTGTCTCAGACAACAAATAAAAATGAATGAATAAAACGAACTTACCACCAGTGCAGTCAAATAACTTGAGCATTATCTTCTTCAGTAAATTGAGCATTGTCTCTGAGCTACACATTTTAATTCTCAATTCTCACTATTCAACAAAAGAAAATATGGCTCCATCAGACATACAATTACCATCTTCCGTAGGGTATAGAATCTCAATAATGCCACTTTTCATCAGAACTCTAATTTAATTTCTTGCATTCTTAGCTTCCTCATTACCTCCGCAAACTGGCAGCCTATTCTTAAGCTCACCAACAGTAAACCAAAGCAGTTACTCCAAGCAGGTTGGAACTACATCTTTAATTGTTCAACCAATAGAACATTAACATAACAAATTTCATGATGGATGGAGTAAAACAATTATGACCAAGCGCCAAGATCAAAGTTTTTGCACTCTGATAATGGAGAACTGTCTTCAATAGCAACTTTAATTAGAAAATGGCTTCCAACATTAGAAGACAGGAAAACATATAACAAGCCTATCTCTATTGATGAGTAAAAGCACAAACCTTTTCCGGAAAAATAGAAGTATGCTTTGACAATGCTAAAATTGCAGCTTGTTTCTTATCAGGTTTTTTAGCGGGCAAGGATTCAGCAGGTTTTTTATCAGTTTGAGAAGAAACATCTGGCGGTTTCTTATTCTTGGCGAGCAGCTCCTCATTGAGGTTTACAATAATCTCTCCAAAGTTAATGTCCACATTTCGGACAACTAAACCAGCTTCCCTGAAAGAAAATTAAATATAGAATATTATAGCACATAAAGCAAAAGCGACAGCAAGGAATACATGTTTAAGTAGAGAATATGTGTACGAGACAGAAACAAAACCCAACAGAGCTTTATGCTATAACTAAAATTTTACTATCACTAACCGGAACTTTTGCCAAAGATTAATGAGCTGGAATTATTTGGCCTCTATAAAAAATTCAGAGAGAAAAGAAATACCCATCATTGCCAAATTCACAAGAGAAAGAAAACTCTTCACAGCAAGAAGGAGCAGAAGGCTTTTCCATAACACCAGAGAGCGGCTGAATAGCTTGGACAGAAATGGGTAATATTTGTAATATAACAAACAAGTTCGGTTTAGAGCCACCATCTTTACATATATCTAGTTTGATTCCCTTAACTTCAATAGCTGATTTAGGTGTCTGCATGATTTCAAGATAAAATTAACTTAGAGTACACAAACTTCCAAATAGAAAAAGGACAACTTAAAAAAACAATAAAGGGAAAAAAATAAACTCATTTTAGTATACGTTGGCATTGGATATATGTGAAACCGGGCAATTTAGAGATTGTTGAGCCTTAACTAGATGATAAAGCATGCATGACATAGGTGTCTGAAGATCAAACTCTTAAAAAGTTCGCTTTTTTTAATGAAAATGAGCTAATAAATATGTCTACTGACTTCTAAAATCATGCTCCAACATCAACTGAGGTTCCAAACAGTGCACACATGTGATATCGCTTTACAAGGACCAACAAAAAGTTATTATTGAATCTCTTAATTGATAGCTTTCAATCAGAACAAAGTTAGAAATCAAAAACCAATTTGCAAAACTTATAACATTAAACATCGTCTCCCATCACACTCTCCCTAGCTCCCTATGTAACATATATTCCAGTAAACAAACAGACACAACCACATCATAAAAGCATTAAAAAGCTATGTGCTGCAGATGAAATATATAAAAGCTGAATCATTACTTTATGGAAAAAGAGAAGGGTCAAAGACTAATTACCTTCAAAACCAAATCTGTAATAGAAACTGACAAAAATCTTGCAATGTTACCTACAGCCATCAACTTTTTGCCCTTGCCTGAAGAGCGAGGTTTACTGGATTTAGCTTTCCTTGAGCTTTTACTTGAAGAGCTTTTACTTTTAGGCCTCAATACAATTTCTGGGTAACTTATTACCAACTGCAGCTTCAGATTCTTAGAAATAATGCCATTCCCAAGTTTAACCGAGGGCTGACATAAAGTGAGCTTAATTTCACTGACCACTAAGGATTCAAGAGCACCCTGAAAATTATCCAAGCAAAGAAAACATGATGAACACTATGAACAGGGACATAGGTTGCAAAATAGTAGCTGGAACGAAAAGCAGGAAACGATACTAAATTAGGAAGTACTGAAGCAACATCCAGATAGTCTTCATGCTTTTTAAAGGCTACTTTTAACTTTTCTAATACAGAGGATTGGCTTCAAAAACAAGCTACTATTCCGTGCAAAAAGCTAATTATTTACTGATTCATCATTTAATTATTTATATGTTCACTTATAACTCTGAATGGAGGTGCAGAAGGCTCACGAAAGAGTAAAGTACGTATTTAAGTTGAATTTGTTTCACCTATATATATATATAAATTAAAGATTCATGGTGATCAAGTGCTCCATGTAAGAACACAATAAGATTTTACCATAGGTAGAAGTTGAACCTTGCAAAGCCATATCTAGGGCAAAATAATGCAAATAAGCTGACAGCAAACAAAGCAGCTCATCATTGCAGTAATATGCCAAGTGGGATGGCCCATCATATATGAGAAAAACTCCACCCGGTGTACACCACACGAAAGGAAAGATCAATACAAAGGTCCATGACACTCCTTAAGTGAAAATACTCCATATTATCATTTCAACCAAAATACTCCAAAAAGAAGTAACATGATAGAAAGGTGCAAGAGGAAACTGGAAAGAAAGGAGTGCTCTGTCGGGAAGAATATGTGAGACACCAGCTTTCTACTTGTTTCATAACTACCCCTCTTATTCTCCATACTATACAGCAAATGAAATAACATTTATCTCACTCTTTGCAACACTTTTCTTGACTGAAGAACATTTGAGAAAAATATAAATTTATTTCTCATTTCTCCCATTATGCCAGTGAATTGACTTTCAAACTCACTTTTCCATCCTTTCTGACAAGATAGCTTAATGAGTAAATTGAATAATGAAAGAAAAAAAGTGAAATTGTTCAACAATTCAGGGACTCTGGTGTTAGTGACAAACAGAGGCTTTAAAAGTAACTTACATTTATGAGTCCTATTTTAACAGAATATTGAAGCTCAAAACAACCAAATGAAATTCAAGAAAGACCTTTTTTAACTTCACCGCAATATCCTTCAAACAATTCCATCCTCCAATTTGGAATTCAATAGATATTCCGACAGTCTTGCTTAGAATCCAAAACAGCAACTTCAAAGCATAACTGTAAAGTCAAATAATATGTATAAGTAACATAAATTTTAGCAATCACAGATGGTGCATCACTTCAAAGTTCAAACAGAATACAACCATCATACATACATACATACATACATACATACATACATACATAAGCAATTTCATAATTATCTCATTGGAATTATTTTGCTCAAGAGAAGAAATAAATCGACAGCGCCTTTTACAAATTTGTAAGTAACTAAATTTACAGCATACGAAACAGCTTTTATGACCACAATTATAAACAACGCCAACAAACACTAAAGGACGATAACAAAATCGAAATGCATAAGCGAAAAGCTGATTCAAATAGCATTTCAGGCAATAAAATAAAATAAAAATAATCATATAGACATTTCCACATATAAAATTAAACACAAGAAAAGTGAAAAAAAAAATGGATGTACTTACAAGAACACTATCCACGATGTAACGGTAATCAGAAAAAGGCCAAAGAGAATCCTCAAGGCTCCCATTTTTTCCCAGCGAGAAAACTTAAATTGTAAAAGAAATGGTAGAAAATCCGATCAAATTATCCAATTCGAAAAATGAAGAGCAACGAAGGGGAAAGAATAAGAGCCTCTGAACATAATAACATTAAGTTGAAAAAAAATAGAGTAAAAGGAGGCAAGGAAAACCTAAAGAAAATGAGTGTCCGAAAAAATATAAAGCGATGGAAGAGTTTATCTGAGGAAATGAGACCGAGTCTTCGAAGCGCAACGTTCGGAAGGGAGAGTCGAGACATGATAGATGATCCGATCCGTGAGGTACTCAGTGATCAAATGGACTGACTGACTGTTACTCTTTTCTGTCCGTTTTTTCTGGTAGTGTTGCCAGGGGTTTGGATCCCATGGTCTGAGAGTACGGGGAAGCTTGGTGTTTTTCTTTTAAAAAATTATTTAAGTACAAATATACCTAATGCGCAATTACAAAATTTATACATCTGGTAGTTTAGACAGTGGTTACCATTACAAACCACAATTTAGAGCAGTGGTGAAGTCTTTTGTTAGCACCGCAAAGATCAAGTTTGAATCCCGTTGCTATCATTTTTACTTTTGTTGGCACCCAAAAGTTCAAATCATGTTGTTGTCATTTCCTCCCCAATTTATAATATTAAAAAAAAAAATACAGTTCAAACATAACTCATCCCCGATCAAGTTAACTTTAGACCGCAACTAAATATAAATATGGTAGAGTTCCGATATAAGTTACTTAATGTGGGACTCGAAAGTGAGAACTTGGTGTTTTAAAAGAATTTTGAACTAAATAGATTTAAGCTAAATCTTATTTTAAGTTTTAAGAATTGAATTTGAATTTTACTAAATTAATCTTATTTTCTATACAAAGTATTTGAGAGTTCCCTCAATTATAATGGCATGATCAAATTAGTTTCTCTACTAATAAATAATTTAAGTTAGTCCCTGTACTATTAAAACGAATCAAATAAGGCTAAATTAGGTTAGAGTTAACATTTACTATTAAACAGAGGTAATATTTTTAAAGTTTTTATGGTTCTTTAAATGAAATATTTTGTTTTGAATTAAAGCGCGATTGAAAAAAAAATTTGTCAAAACATTTTTATAGTAAATGTTAACATTGTTACAATTTAGACTTATTAAATTGATGCATTTAATAATAGATAAATTAATTTGATCTAAGTCCCTATAATATAAAGACCTTTCAAGTACTTTAACAATTATTAAAATTACTTGTAACCCTCCCCGATCCTTAAAAGTGAAAGTTATTACACCTTTAAGACATTCAAATCCACATATCATCCAAAATGTTGCACTAACAATAATACTAATCAAATTAAGTATCAATTAAATTCATTTTATTTACTATAACTAAAAATTTAATTTTATTTCAAATTCGATTATTTATGCCTAAATTAAATTTTCTCTCAATACTAATGAAAAATAATTTATTTTTTTTTTTAAATCCTATGCCCTGAACTTTTGAGTGTAGTGATGCATTTATGAGATAATTCTATTATGTTCTTTTATTAATATTTAATATAATAATTATCATGATTTAACAATAAAGCATTGAATGTGAAAATTAATTTATGAATAATAATTAAATATACATTAAATAATAAATAAGCAACGGATTGGAGCGAAATCAGACATTCACTCTTCCGTGGGGATTGGATTTTGTTTGTGAGAAAGTACCAAATTATGAAATTGATGCAGAATTGGTAGCTTATTCGATACCGAAATTATATTAAAAGGGTTTTTTTTTTTTGAACCTATAAAAAACGTATTTATATAGATTTGATCAATTTAACCTCTTAATTTTATATTAAAAACTATGTCATTAAATAAAAAATATTTTTTGTTATTTGTTATTTGTTATTTGCATTAAAATTATTTATTTTATTATTCAAATAATATATACTATATAGAACATTTGACTGAGTTGGTGTCACCCTTAATGGGTCTCAACTCAGTTGTAAAATTACTAAAAACTAATTCGTTTTTACAAAAGAACAAATATTATTTTTAGTGTATTTATATCTTTTTACATTTTAATAAATCTAAAAAAATGCATACTCATAATAACAATCATGATATTAAACACAAACTATTATAATTTTCACCATTTCAACTTTTATATATATATTTGTTGCCTAATGAATGTTAGGGCACGAAGTGGAGTATATTTTATCACTTTTATATATAACTTTACATACTTCAATTTTGCCTGTATGATTTCTAACAAATCCGAAACATTAGAATGCTTTTGAAAATATGCTATTTTAGTGGAAAATCAATAAGATAAAAATGCTAAAAGCATTAAAAATTGACTGAGGACATGAATACTTGTCTTATTAATTCAACAACTAATATGATGAAAAAAAACAGAAGAGATAGGTAGTTAACCATTCCAAACTCTATAATAAAATGGTGTAATGATCTGATAAAATAGAACATTTCTAAAAATGATCAGGTCCATGATGGCTCAAGAAATTTTCCTAGTACTTTTTAGGTCGATGCTATATTGACAGTTAATTATGTATTAAATAGAATACTCTCTAAATCTATTGGATCGACTCCCTATAATTATGGACCGGTAAAAAATCTAATCATAGTAATCTAAGACCTTGGGATTGTGTTGCTTAGGTACATTAGCCTACTCATCAGCATGACAAGTTAGGTCTAAGAGGTAAAACGAGTATATTGTAAAATATTCTAAACATTCAAGAGGTGTCTTTATAGGCGAATAAAAAAGTGGCCGTGTCGTCGAATTTGAGTTTCAAGACACCACATTTCTAGAAAACAATTTTTCTAGTAGTGGTGAGATTAAACAAGATATTTCTCTCTATGATATAAAAGATCCTAATGATTTTATTAGTTCAAATCCATTGTTACACATTCTTGACAATGTAAAGATGGTATCTCATCAAAGTGGAAATTTAAGAAGATATGTTGAATTTCTTTCACAAGAACCACAATTTAGGTATAATAATCGTGAAAATGTCCCTCGACGTCATTTTGACATAAAGGGAAAAACTTTCATGATTAATCCACAAGATGAAGAACCTAAAAATATGTCAGAAGCTCTCTCTTCTAATGTAAAAGATAAGTGTATGAAGACAATGGAGGAAAAAATGGAGTTATTGAGATAAAAATAAATGTTTGGGTATCATTTGATCTATCCAGGGGATGTAAAGTGATCGGAAACAAATAGGTTCTCAAAATTAATGGAAAGTCTAAAAGGACAATCGAAATGATTTGTAACGTATACTCAAGACTTTAAAGAGATTTTTTCCTCGTATTGTGAGATTTGGAATTACATCAAATAGATATAAATAATAATAATAAAAGTTTTTTTTCTGAATGGAGAGCTAAAAGATAAATTTACATGGAATAACCAATATGCTTTGTTGATAAAAGTCAAGAATACAAAGTGTGTAGGTATTAAACAAAGTTTTAGAGAACGATATATTAGATTCCATAAAGCAATCATTTCGTATGATTTTATTATAATTGATGAAGACCAGGGTATGTATATTAAAAGAGACAGTGACAAATTTGTGATCTTATCAATTTATGTGGATGACATATTGTTGGCTGGAAATGGCAATGAGTATATTGTAATGGTTAAAAAAAAAGGCTATCTTTAAATTTTGAAATGAAAGGCAGAACATCTTACATTTTGCGAGTAAAACTCACTCAATATTGTTCTAAGAGCCTAATAACTCTATATGTTAAGAAAATCCTTAAATGATTTAGAATGCAAGACTGCAAGTCAATTAATACTTCTGTTGCAAGAGGCAAAGGCTTAAGCACAAGAATATGTCCCAAAACTAATGAAATTCTCAAATGGAGAAAATTTCTTAAACCAATGTAGTAGTAGGGTTCATGTATGTAAGAATGTATGCAAAGCTTGATATCTGTTGTGTTGTAGGATTAGTGAGTAGATATCAATCGAATCAAGATTAAAATCCATTAAAAAACAGTTAAAAGAATAGTAAGATATCTCAAAGGCACCATGGATTATTCATTATGCCAATAAGGATGAGATAAGAATCTGATAGGTATATGAACGACGATTGGGGAGCAAATTTGAATGGAAGAAAACGAGAATTTAGATGTTTCTTCTTAAATAATGGTGCAATATCCTGGGCTAACAAAAACCAAACTTATATTGCATTGTCCAAAACGAAAGTTGAGTTTGTGGCAATTTCAATTGTAGTGCTAAAAGGCTATTTGACTTAAAAGATTCTCGAATCATGAGATTAAAAAAATGCATGAAAAGTGATAGTGAATTGGATAATCAAGTTGTGATTGCATTCACTAAATATTTCAAATGTTATTCTAGAACCAAACACATAGATATCAACTTTTTTTTTATAAATAAAACAAAGGATTACATAAAAATATTCATAATTGATTTATCCAAAGAAAATGCTTCTTTCAAAATCTCCTTAATCTTCATCGAGGGTTCCTCAAACATATGTAATACTTCATCACTTGATAGAGCTATGTTTGCTAACGCAAGGACCATTTTCTTTCAAATAAAATTTTACGCAGAACATAATTACACAAAAAGAAGTCAATATAAAGTACATATCTAAACAAAAAATTTGATTACAAATCCGTTTATGAAAATCTAAACAAAAAATTTGATTACAAATCCGTTTATGAAACCAATTTTTAGAGAAATATTTAATGAGCTAGATCTATAAGAATACGTAAAACATGATACTTTAGTTGAATTGTGAAATATGTCTGATTAAGTGAGATTAACTAATAATTTAAATTAGTAATTAATATCTAGTACTTTATTTCATGAAAGCATACACAAATATATATAAGATTACAGGTATGTCCATACACTTCTATGACTTAGTGTCTTATGGAGATTACATTAATTTTAATTTTTAAAACCAAAATTCTTAATGGAAGTACAAGTTTAAAACATAATTGTATATCTTTTACATGAAAAAATGTAACCATTTTCAAGTTTGAAGCAGTGCGGGTAAAAGCGAAGATAACATTAGCTCATTCTCTCAACTTATCAAAGTCTGAAAATCAGTAACAATTGCCAGCCCGTAATCTTGTTATACAACAATCAATCGAATTGCCAATCTACGATTATCCTTACTCTATTTAATTCTGTGACAATTTTATATGCTAATTATCGTTAATTTAATATTATATAAAATGGATCAAAATATTTAAAAATTAGGATAAAATGATCAAAAACCTTGAATCATCTTATTAATGTAAAATGTAAAATTACTTGAACCCAATGCACACTGAATTGTTTCGACTTGGGCACAACTTCCAAGATAAAATTTATTTTCAAGTTCGGTTTTTTAATTCAAATACAGATCGGGTCAAATTCAAGTTTAGATCAATTGAGTTGGTTTTTCACATTTATACCAGAGCTAACAAAATCTACTAGTCTGGCGCGGCAGATATCACAATAGTCAATTTAGAACTGCCAGAGGGAAGGCAAAACCTGAACTGAAAGACGGATAAATCAAGGAAGATATGATGGCAAATTTAAAACTGCCAGTCATTCTAAATAGTCAATTTGCGACTGTACAGTAAGTATATAAACATGATGTATCACTTCAGAAGTCGGTTCCAAGTCCTCTTATACCCCCCATAACAAGATACCAATCCCGGTTCAGATGTGTGCATTTATATATCTTTATCTACACCATAACTCTGATTACCACTTTGAACCTTAACCAAATCCGAACCCTTCGTTGGCTTCGTGAATTGCAAGCAACAACCTCTCTTCTAGATGTTCCTTCGATGGATACTCGGGTAAATCCAATTGATTGAAACTGCATTATCACAAATAAATGCTTCTTATTAACAAGGAAGTTAAAAGGTCTATGTAAAGGGAAGAATACCCAAAAAAGAAAGAAATCATGGAGTAGGGTAGGGGAGGGTGGCCCCCGGGGGGAATATGATAAGAGATGACTGGACGAATTACCAGGTATGAGCAGAAGGCAAGTGATCAGGGCTGCCATATGCTTTGTGTATCTGGAACTTCTGTGAACCTGAAATTCCTTGAAGTGCACTAAAACCTTCTAAAGGCACCTGCGAAATTACAAAGACTGAATTAGAAACCCATTATGAAACAATAGTGTTCTTTTCAATGTTATAAGAACCGGTAATTGAACTGGTCAGACCACCAGTTCCCAGTTCAACCTGACCATTACAAAATTAAAATTTCAATAAAAATAAAAGGAAAATTAATTAACACAAATAACATAAACATTCATTTTATAAATTATAACAAAATTAAATATTTAAACTAGCTTAAATCCAATAATTATCCAGTTCAACCGGTTTCGTACTAGTTCAATCCTCCTCCAGTTTTAGGGTACTGGTTTTACCACCGATTCTTGTTTCAACCAGTCAATCCAATCCGATTTTTACAACCATAGTTATTTTATTAACTAAAATAGATCTCTGCTATATCTCTACATACTTGAAAGAAATAAACAGGTCATGATTTCAATATTTAAATCTCAATTCAAGCATTAAATAGTCAACCTTGAGGTTTAACTACAATTTCAGGTGTTGAATTACCTTTGAGGTACCAGTCACAAACTGTAGAAGCCGAGCTTTATCCTCCTTACTGAACCCTTGGACAACCTCCCAAAACCACTGTATAACAGGTGATGCAGCACTAAAACCAGAGTACTCGGTATTTGCCCTCATATCATCCACTAGGAGAGATATATCAAAATTCAGGTCAATTAGGAAGATGATAGCAAAATAAAGAATTCTAACATTAACTTAATTGGTTTACAACACTTACTATCTATTTCTGGTAGACCACTTATCAGTAACTCCAGCTCCTTGTCATTAAAAATAGATATTAATTCCCTAGGAATTAATTCATTGAATCCTTCCAAAAATGCATTTATTTGAGGACGAATAGCAGTTGTCAAACGATGCTCAGCAATTAAATCAACGTATTGGTGTTTGTTCTCCTCAGTAACTTTAATGTTCCGACCACCAGGAATCAGTTCATAGTCCGTCACCTGTATCATATTTGGTAAAAGCAGGATTCATCACTGAGAATTCATCACTGAGAAAATGTTTTTGCCACAAAGGGCTTCATGAAAGTACCAATGAAAATTTAGTACCTGCGTCCTTTCATACAATATTAGCTTCTCCTCATCAGCATCAATGCTAAATGTAAGGTCGAGAACATCACTGATATCATTCTGAAAGTACAGACAAGGGAAAAAGTAAGGGAAATAGAACACAAGATACCTTCTGATGAACAATTAAAGGTAAATGCCAGCAAACTAACAAACTCAATTGCTCGATGTCCATGTACGATAAAGGGAAAAAATATGGAAATTTAACATATGGCAGACCTCAAGCATCCACTTTAGGTTTTTGAAGTAATCAGGATCAATTGCTTCAATGTCATGATAAGTAACTTTGGCCCCCAAGATATGCTTGTAGAAAGATCTAGTGAAGTGGACATCCAAGAGTTGCCCATCAAAAAGTGCTTTGCCAACCTGGAAAATTTCAGTTAGAAGGGAGTAAAAAGTGAAAAGAAAAAAAAAGTGTCAATCCAATAGGAAACTAGAGAAGATACTAACAACTCGTCCAACAAATTTGAAGTATGAAAGATGTTCAGTTTGGTAGACTGAGTTGGGGTTAGGCTGGAATGTTGACTCATTCCCCACTGTAGTGAAAAGCAATGCTCCTTTGTCAAATATAACTCTGGACAACAGCTGATACCATTCCCTTGTAAGCCCGCCAGCATCAATACCTTCCTCTCCTTGGAAGTGAACAGTCAACCTCCCCTTCAAATCTTGAGTTGATCGCAAACGTAGTTGGTTATAAGAATCCTCAAGTATGTAAGCTCTTCTAACCGATATTCTTAGAGGACTGTGATGATGATCATGTTGTTGATGCTTTATTTTGGACCTGAAGTGAGCACGTTTATTATCAAAATCGACAAAGCGGGGAACCTTCAGCATGAGTGAAAATGACTTCTCAAGGAGGCCAGGATTCTGGCGGATAAAAGCGTTTAACAACTTCCTATGCTTCTCTGAGAACTTTACAAAGGCAACATGTTTTTCATCAAATTTTGAGACAGAAGCAGCATTTTTCTGCTGGCCGGTATATGGGGTGCTGGCATCCTCAACATCAGAAAGCGCAGCCATGCCAAAATCATTAACAGAACCCGGTTGTGCAGGATGTAACTTCTCGCACATCACAAAGAAAGATTCTATATATGGTAAGATGTTCTGAGTGCCTGCAGGTAGGGGTGGTGTTAAACCAGATTGTCTTGATGTGGATGTGCTGGATGGAGCTAATAAATCTGGTGCAGAATCTGAATAGCTCTCTATTTTGCTTATGCAAATGCTCAACTCTATCCACAAAGGTTCCAAGGCTGTATTGATGTCCCACACCTGAGAAAGAGCAGAAGATCGCTCTGTTTCAGGAAGCAGCTGCAGATCCTTCTCTTTCTCAGTTATTGAGGTCACAAGAGAACTTAGTGCCTGTAAAACCCTTAAAATGGCAGCTCCATCAGAAGAAGTTGTGCTTAATAGAGATTTCACAGCTTCACCGAACAATTTTAACTCATCCATGGCAGATCTAATCAAATTTTGTACAGCATCTGCCAGCTCAGAAATAAAAAGATGACAATGGCTTGGAGCAATAGCAACCAACTTTTTCATTACCTCTGCCACCAGACTATATGCATTATCTGACAAACTGGACAGGAAACATAACATGAGCCCAAGCAAATGGAAAGAAGCACTGAATCATATTCAAGATAGAAAAATAAAGATAAAAATCATTTGATAGGAGGAGCAAGGTGCAAAATCCATTCTTTGGGGGAGGGGGGGTTGGTTTCAAGCCACAAGTTACACAACTTTTCTTCAAACGACACATAAGAGATAGAGACAAGAAACTTCTGAACAAGAAAGGACATATAACTTACCCTTCCCGTGCAAGCAAGGAACATAAAAGTCGGAGCTCTGTTCGTGGCAGATTGGTAAGTACACTCTGAACATCACATTCATTACTTCCATCAGACGTTGATGCTGTGGAAGAGCCCACAGTCTTTAAGGGTGATTCAGAAACCTCAAGAGCATCATGATTCTCAGCATTGATGTCAGCATCAGACATTGAAATTTGCAAAGCAGGTTTTTGTTCAGTGGAAGATGCCTTTGATTTCTCAGATGAAAGAGGCTTTCTTTCCGCATGGTCAACGATGACATCCAGCAAGTTAAGCAACTGAAGCAAAATCATAAATGAGCAAATAATGAACACAACAATATAAAATTGCTTAATTTCTCGAGAATAGGGTCATAACTTATCACCTGCTCTAGATGCGCTATACTTCTCAAGTACAGGGGTTGATTGAGAAGGCTCAAAAGCAATACAATGGAAATGTATCCTTCCTGCTGCTCCTCATTCATCAAAGCCTTTCCACGTGACTGATCACTATTTCTTAGCTCTTGTAGGGTAGGAGATGGCAATCTAAACTGGAGTAAGATCTTAGCAACATACGGATGATTTCGAGTCAAGTAAGTGAGAGTTTCAAGAACTCGCCTAGACACCAGAGGAGGAACTCCTGCAACGGGAAAAGGATAAGATAATAGAAACCACTCAGAACCCAAATACTAATAAGTTAAATCATGAAAAAACCACAAAACTTCTCCAGGTATTAAACTCATGAATAATAAGTAAAAGAGCCACAAACAAAAAAACAAAGTATCCAAAAGATGGAGAAAAATGAAAATGTTCTGATGGCATGCCGCATTGAATCACCAAGGGTCAAGAACTTGTGTTTATGTGCATAGTATCTCACCATCAAAATATTGAGGACGAGAATACATAACATTATTCTGGCAACCGTAAAGCCTGTATGGTGGTTCAATTGCATTTGGATAACTGACAGGCTTTCTTGTATCAAGCGTCAGCATGTCCATCAAGATTTTAACTAACGCTGTTCTGGTTTCGTTATGAGCACATAAATTCAAAAGAAGCTTCTGCAATGAACCTTTATACAGTGGCTGCACGATAAACAATTTTTCAGTGCGTAAATCAAAATACAGGATAAATATCAAAAGAGAAAATTAACCGAAGAGAGCACCTGAACCATGCGAAGTAATCGAACCATTGCTTGAAGAGCTTCTGGGCCAATTAAAGGGGTACCTTCCGCTTCAATTAGCTTAGCAGAAACAGATCTGCGTGACACTATACTTCCCCCCATCCTGTCCAAGCTGGATCCAATACCTTCACCTCTCCTAGAAGATTCACCTCTGCGATTCCTAGGGTACATCCCAAACAAGTTACGGTTATGATAGCGATGTGCAAATCTCTCACGTAACATGTTTGCCTCCGCAACAAGGGCAGGGGTGAGATTAGCAAGAATAGCATCAGATGATGTTAATAGAACCTGAGGATAAAAAATAACAACATGAAAAATGTTTAGACATCTTTAACTTGCACTTAAAAATTTAACCACATTATAACATAAACCATACCTCTTCTCGTAAATCAGAAGGAAACGTCGCAATTATTGAGACCGTGTCCATCTCAACTGGTTGACCTTCAAGTTCTTGAGATTGATGAAGCCTTTGAGCTTGCTGTTGTGCAAGGACTTCAGCTCGGATGTCTGGGGGAAGAGCAGCAAGAAATTCTGGATCGATATCCCCAGAATTCTGTTCTTCAGCATTTGAAGGCTGAGCCGCTGGACCCTGCTGAGCGGAAAGAACTTCAGTACGCAACTCCTCTGGGAGAGCATCTAAAAATGCAGGATCAATTGATCCAGAACCACCATCACTATTCATCTGCTGCTCAGCAGTGGTACTATCTTGCTCTGCTTCTCGACTAGAATTCTCTGAAACCTCAGTAACACTATGAAGAGGTACATCTCTCCCACCAACAGCTGTTGAATTCCCAAAAGCCACATTTGTTCTTCTTGCACGTGCAGCCTGTGGATCAGATATTCTGTCTGAAGAACCTTGCCTTTCTCCACCATCATCATGGCCATCTGCACTTCCAATCTCAACATCTAGGCTTCGAAGGCTTTCCCCTAAAGTGGCCCCACTACCACTACTTTCTTGGCTCACTGCTTCAATAACACGAACAGCTGCATCATTCTGCTCAAATTGCATTTCAACATATTGTTGATGTATGTTTGATGCATCAGTTCCTTGCAGAGAATCAGTAACTGCAGGTCTCCCATCAGCATTGAGAGAGCTATCAGTTGCTGCAGAAGATTGAAGCACATTAGCATTTTCATTATTTCCACTGTTTACTACTGGAATCTCGGGTGTTGCACCAGGCCCTGATCCCTGTAACCGGCTACCTTCACCATGGGTCTGAGGTTCCATGGTTGATGTGTTGTGATCAGAAGATTTCTCAGGGACAGGTCGCCTGAGCTGGGAAACAAGCAGCTCTTCAAGGCCTTGTGGTACAATAGCTGCACTAGACCCACTGCTTTGCTGGCTCTCATCAACCCACAAGTTCAAACGATGGCTATGACGCCCATTCCTCAAAGACCGGAAAATAGTATCCAACCGTGATGAGGTGCTGTCTGAGTTTCTATTTGAAATAATCATATCACGGGCATTTTCTGGAGAGGACCAAAATAGAGAGAGAGATAGGGTTGTTAAAAATAGAGATGCATATAGAACTACAATCTTAGTAAGCATTAAGTTGTAAATTACAAAAAGTATACATATTATTAAAAATACGGAAAAGAAAAACCTGGCAGCCTTGTAGAGGCTGAGTGAAGTGATGAAGGTCCCACTAAAAGAGGATGAGTTGAAGGCCCTGAATTCTCTCCACTGCGCCCCAGGGGACTGTAAATGGATGTGGTACGATCATGACGTCTAGAACCAAAAACTTCAACTGGCATTACATGAAGAGCTTCACTGGCAAAGCTGTGGTCTCTGCCTAAGACTTCAATCTGGTCAAACACATCCATTCCATTGATACCCTCCTCTAACCTTAGAATAACTCCACCCTCATCATCACCATCATCCTCATCATCTTCCTCCAATACTTCATCATCAAACTCATCATCATCTATCTCATGATCATCTTGATCTGTGTCAGGATGAGACAGATGATGTACATCATCTTCCTCCAAATCATTATGGTCCTCATCTTCGTCATCGTCATCTTCATCCACTTCATCTCCCGACATCTCCTCATCTTCATCATCACCAAGGTTTTCTTGCTCATGGGGCTGAATTTCAAAATGAATCCCCAGATTGTCTACACCATTTCCAAGACCCCTTCTATCCTCAGAAGTTTCTTGCATAAAATCATCCTCAGTAGCAGGAGCAAAACCTCCATCAATATCCTGGTCATGTTCCATATCATCTGTAACAGCTTCAGACCCACCATAATTTTGGACAGTGTTGAAAGATTCAATGTGATCAGCTGCAACTGCATCACGGTTGGACTGAGATACCATTTCCATGGACTGTGATGCATCAGCAATATTATCTGCTCCCCCAGACTGATCGTGGTCAGCTGGTTTGACAGAATTTTCACCTTTGATAGCAGAAGAATCAACAGAATGAACATGCTCCTTGGTTACAAGTTCCAAAGCTTTTATTAGCCCTGTTACAAATTTAGGTGACTCAGAATTATCCAAATCCAGCACTTCAAGCATGCGTGTTAATGATGCAACCAAACCAACATCTATAAAAGTGGCAGAAGCTTCTGCTGAGATGCATGAACCAGTTGGTGTACGGGCAACTAGTATATCATTCAGCAAATCAATAAAAGTCTGCATATCACTGCTTGGAGGTTTGAAACCTTCGCAGGAATCAACAAAGTCATTGAAAATACAATTAATCTCTGTAAATACTCTCTTCCTGGCCTCTGCTGAACGCACACAAGATGCAACCAGAAATTGACTAGCCCTGGTTGCAAGTTTATGCCTCCAATCACCATCAATTTTTCTTTCCTTTTTTGAATTCCGGGAATATGGAATAAAACTGTGAAGAAAATGGTGAAATATTCCACAAGTGGATAAACCAGTTGACATCCTTTGATGAGGGAGCCTGCAGCTACTAATTTCAGCATCTCTTCGGAGGAGCACATTCACAGATGAAGCATACATTAACAGAATCTCTGACAAAAGTTTCAAGATGAAGACCATCTTTGCAAGTGATGCAGAAGCATCTTGACCAGAAGCTTCATTCTCCTCAGACACAGTTGCAATGGCTTTTCCTTTACCCTTGCTAGCAGTAACATCAATTTCCATATCAGTTGATGTCGGTGCATCAACAGGCACCTCTGTTTTGACATCATCTGTCAAGGGAGGCACAAATGCACTAACTGAATCCAAAAGAAGCTCGATCACAATTACAAAGCTTTGAGGATATTTTCTATGCATTTTAACAGACTTGGAATTCAAATCATTAAATCTTCCAGGCCCATTCCCTGGACCTGCTGAGTTCACATTGCACAGATTACCCTTTCCATCACTTTGAGGTGTTTTATCTTTGTCCGATGCTTTCTCCTTATCTTTTTCTTTCTCCTTGAATTTATCTTTGTCACGGTCTTTAATCAAAACAATATAAGGTCTGTCACCAACCATCTCAACTTGGCAGACAGACTTAACAGACTGCATAAATATAACCGGATCACGTGAAATGACAGAACTTAGGTTGACAAGGAAATTACGTGGACTGACCCTTCCATTAGAATGCCGGTTAGCCATAGCCGAAAGACTATGCTTTATTTCAGCTTCCATTGCCTGCTGCAAGGTTTGAGGATCTTCAAGGACATGATGGATAATGGTAGCAGCAACATTATCAAACCCAGGAAAAAGACTACTTGTCGGCAACAAAAGAAGTGAACTTACACCCCCACCATCAAGAAAATGAACAGCAATAGAATGGGTTCTAGTAAGAGTAGAACATAGCTGCAGAACAGCATGCATTGTTTCAGATGGAAACTGGTTTCTTATACAACTACAAGCAATCTCTATCAGTCTCTTCTGCTCATGAATATCAATATGTCTTGCAGATCCAAATGAGCAATGCAACTTACTTTTCTTATCTTCATCAATACTAACAGATGTCTGCTGACAACTAACATTGTCCCCTTTCAATTGCTCAACAATTTCAGTATTCAATTTTTGATCCACCTGAAGTAGCCTATCCAGAGCAAGGAAAGCAGTTGTTACCCACTTTGGAGCTTGACGCTTCTCCTTGTCCGCTGAACCAGTGTCCCATTCAAAAAGTAAATCGGTCACAAGTTTTACCAGTCCAGTCTTTGAGGCGATTTCCCGTGTCTCCACATCCTCATAAAGGATTAAAGCAAGAACATGGAAAAGGGCAGAGAGCAGAGAATTGTTTCTGCCATCAGAAGCAGAACTAGAATCTCTCACTTGGTCAAGAATGAAGGAAATGACACTGGACCTACATTGACCATCATTTTGGGAGCATATTAATACAAGGAGATCTCTAACGGGGAAAGCTAGAGGTTCCTTCATCTGAAGCAGCTTTGTACATGTTGACAACAATTCCTCAACAGGAGGAAGTTGGACCATCTCTTCTTCAAGTTCCTGGCTATTTTCATTTGTAACATCTACATTTGTGTCAGTTTCAGAGTTCCCAAGAGACATGGCAAGTGCACGAGCAAGTTCATCATCCTCCTGGGTTTCCTCTGGATGGGAGAATAACCACTCCATTGCTAACTCCACACTATTAGATCCAACTTGTCTCAGAGCTTCTTCTGCCCTAGACCTGGAAAATCCCATCTCAACAATTGTTGCTATAGCTGTTTCATTTGGAGGGGGCCCAGTAATACGAGCACTATTGCTGCTGGTAACATCTTTCACTTCAACACCAGAGTAAATGTGCCTAATGATAGATATAACTGTGGTGATGAAATCGTAACTGCAATCAGTAAACTGTGGATGAGTCCATACTGGAAGCACTGCCTTCAGCACCATAGATTGAAGCACCTTTACAAAAGTTTCAGCATCCCTTGGGAATGGAACATCTCCATTTGCAAGTGGTTGCACAAGTAGGTGTTTGGTGAATGGGGACAAAATAAAAGAAGATGCCACCAGGTGGGCCATAAGTTTGCCACAGCTAGCTAATGCACCATAAATCCATGCATGATCTCCATCTTCCTTTTCATCCTGCTTTACATTACCATCATCCATATCCATAGGAGATGCTGGAGCCCTATTAACAGCAAATAGTAATTGACTGGTAGCTTCAAAAGTTGTCAAAACTGATTGTACAACTCCACATCCATATAAGCAGTTTAACATAATAGCATTACAAGAATCAGGCCTGTCCTGGAGAACACTATCAATGAAATCAATAACCTTACCAAAGTAGCGACACTTTGTAGATATGGATGCTTCTGAACCAGAAGAATTTACATGACCTCCAAAGTTCATGTGACCCAATGCAATAGAGGAAAAACTAGAAGCAACAGATTTTGCTGCAGGGGATGCATTAACTGTATCATCCCGACGATGAGAAGGAAGTAACATCACTTTTCCCAACTCTTGAAATAAATGGGTAATGTGGAAGGAAAGTGACCTCATCATATCACAGCAAGAGGTGTGGTATGACCTCTGCTTGTCATATTCCTTTTTGTTGGCCGTTCCAGAAGCATTTGGTGAAGTAGAATGACTGGCTCCAAACCGCATGTTTGAACCATCAATACCCAATCTCTGATGAAAGCCACCAGCTCGGCCAAGGTCACGGTAAAGGTTTACAAGGTCAAAGAACTGGGATTCAATACTCCATCCTGGCGTCCTCCGCCTTAATAATGGATCAAGGAACCGTCTGAAGGAGTTCAACCTCTGCTCTTCGGTATCACTTGCACTAAATTCCCGTTGCTGTGAATCAGGCTCAGCAGAACTAGCACTAGCACCATCATCATCTGCTTCAAGTTTGGCATCTTCAAGGAGAGCAATCTGCCATAAGATTTCTCGATGGACAGAACCAATGTCTTCCAGAACATCTTTGCTGCCATTTCCAAGTTCAGCAAGCAAAGCACTAACCCAACGATTATCTTTGGATGCAGCAAGAAATAGAAGGAACTCAACAAGGAAAAGGGTAGAAAAGACTCCATCATCAGGCATCAACTTAGGATCCAGTAAAAAGGACCCTGAAGCTGCACCAAATCCACTCATAGCTTTCTTCAAATGTTCACCAAGAAAAGAACAAAAGGCACGAGCAAGAGGAGCAGAGTGATGCTGAGTGAACCCCTTAAAAACCATGGTGCTATGTAAAGCAATAGACATCCCCTCAGATGATTTTACAATACTGGGTCTCAAAAGAAGCTTCAGTAGAGCCTCAATTCCTGATTTCTCCACAAACAGACGACATGTTTCGGAATTCTCTGTAGTTCTATGAAGCAAAACCATCAGATGCAAAATGCACAATTGAAGAAACTGCTCATCACTGATTCCTTCATTTGCAGAATCCACTGCACCAACCAGACAACACTGCTCTTCATTTCCTTTGTCTACAGAATCAGTTTCCATTGCAGTACTCTCAGTAACTTTTTCCACAGATGATGACCTAGAGAAACCACTACTGTCCCCAAAGGAATCAATTTTATTTACAATTTCAATAAGTATATCAATACCACTGCTCCTCAATGAAGATACATGGCGCAAAAGCTCTTCAACTGCATTTGCAAAAGGAACAATTGCCTCATTCATCACCAACACATACTTCTTGCTAGTAAAGATGTCAACAAGGAATCGCAATGCTGAAGTTTCTTTCACTGCTTCCAAGCCTTTGGCATTAAGACATATGGCACCAAGGCCATTTGGAACACATGTTATAGCCTTTGAAGATGGAAGTACCCCAGATAACACTGAAGATAAAAAGGCATCTGGAAGACCCAAATCAAGCAGTGCAGGAAGACAAGTTGGGTCTTTATGGATAATTTCACTCATTACAGTCACAGCAGAGTAGTATATATCACCTCCAAATTTATCTGCATTCCCATATATGAGTGACAATGTACCAGGCAGTGAACTTTCATTAGGATTCTGCGGTCTAGTGGAGTTTGCAGGAGCATATGTAGCAGAACCAAGAGCCTTCAAAAGTACCTTTATAAGCCTCTTTTGGGAATGCAACTGGTCATCATTGTATCCAGAGTATTCACCGTAGACCATTGAATTATCATTTCCACCAGAGATACCAGTAACTCTATGCACTTCTATTTGTAGCCTCTGAGCTAAAAGCTCCACTCCACCGAGTTCTCTAAGCAATGTTACAGCTGAACTACTGTAATCCATTAGCTTTTGTAGAGCTTTTACAGCTAAATAGACAAGATGCATATGACTCGGGTCAGAATCCTCCAAGAGAGGTAAAAAGGTTGGAACCATTCCTGACCCTCGAATATTACTCCCTGATGCAGATGATGATGTGATATGAAGCAGATAGAACTGAAGAAGGGCCTCAATAAAAGAGAGAGATGATGGATCACTAGAACCTTTGAGTGACAAAACTGCCTTCTGGAGCACATTCAGCAGGATCATCCGATTCCCAGCAGTGAAACTAATACTAGATCCACTCAAAATTCGTGCTCGGTCATGAGATGCTGAATATGCAGCTAGCTGAGCACCCAATGCAAGCATTGCAAGAGTTCTAATATTTCCTGGAATAGTTTCTTCTGACCGCACTATCCTGATTAATTCATTTGTATACTCCGGTTCATTTGCAAAAAAAGCTGTCAGCTCATCATTAGCATCATTAGACTTAACAAGGACAATAAATGCAAGAAGGCAAATCCTGCTGTACAGCCTGCATATCCTGGGCGACCGAAAGGCATGTGCATATCTAATTCTTGTTAGCAATGAAAACCGGAGCTCAGGTGGTACATTAAACTGCTCAATGCATTGCTTCATTATTAACAGATCATCCTCCTTCCGCAAATGCAGATCTGGAATGTGTATGACTCTCAAAGTAGAACTTGAATTGCCAACGCTTTCTTCAGTGCTTTGAGTATTAATCCCATGCAATTCAAAATAAAGGCTAGAACCAATCCGGTGTTGAGACTTATCACCAACATTTTCATTTTCTATGTCGGACGGAAACAAGCTAAGCCCTTCCTCCTGTGTTCTCTCATTTGCCAAAACACATGAATACAGGCCCAATCCCTCCTCCTTGCTCCCCCATCCCTGAGCAAGAGACAGCAGATAGCTGTTTACTGAGCCACATCCAATCAACTTACCACTACCATGGACCTTGGAAGGATTTATTTTAACAAGTGCAAAAAGAGTCTCCAGTGTAGCTATAAGAATTTCAGGATCAGTGGACGAAAGTAGAAGCTTGAAATTCTGAAAGGAGAATGACAGAGTTGTATTAGATAAAATAACATTGGAAGACATAGATAGAGGATCCCATAAATTTACAAGTTTGCAAGTCACCGTAGTTAAAAGAACAATTTCCGACACCATGTCAACATACCTCCAAGCCATCAAATGAACTTTTGTTGTGGCAATTCTCCAAGATTGTTTGCATTACTCGTAGTATTTGAAGAACTGCTTGCTTCGGAACTGGACTATCATCTTCTAGAATTTTATCTGACAGTAGAAGATCATTCCTACAAGACAAGTAAGTCTTGAAATATGTATCAAAATGAAGAAACAGTGGCCTCCAATGACGAAAATTCCCCTGAGTTAAAAGCAACAAGTGAGTGAGGAACTAAAAAAAAAAGATGTATAAACAAGAGAAACAAATATACAAAATCACCTTACTGTACTCCCATCGAAAGCCTGAAAGAGGTATTGCTATATCCTGTAATGGACTCTGGATCACTTTATCAATGAATGCTTTAATTTGAGGAGGCTGCAAGCGACAGTACATATAAAATTTATTTCCCAAAAATAAAGAAAGAAAATAAGGCAGCTTTCTAAGCCATTCAGACAAGCTCATAGAAACCAGTATATATTCTATTTAACCAAGTTTAATAGCAACCATTATATAAAGCGCCATACATACATATGTTCCCCAAATCATGTGCATATATAGTGTAGGGTCAATATTCCCTAAAGGACTGTTGAATGAGTAATAAAATAAACAATGCATGGAAGGGGGAGGGGTAATACCCTTACTTTCAAGCATAAAACTAAAGAGAAACTTGAAGTTTTATGTGAAGTAAACTGATGGAAATACTTAACGTCAAGGAAACTCAAAAAATACCATTTACTCAATGCATAAAAAGCTTTTTATATCTTGACTAACTGGTGGTTCGTGATTATTCTTAGCACACTGTTACCATTAAAATATCTGTTGCTTAATTGCCTTCTTATGAAAAGCACTCGAATGTTTCACACGCAAAATGATAAAAGAAAATATATAATTCTTCTAACACTCATGTGGCAACAGAAAATGTATACTATCAAGGAGATAAGAAGCAGTTCATCAAAGGTCTAAAGCATACCAAGCAAAAACCTAACTGAAATTGATTGTAAAATCTGATAATATCAATTAACATCTCTGAATAAAGAATGCATGCATATACATATCTATCAAATCCATTTTGATAGCACCTATATACACTTATAGTTCAATAAGAGAATAAAAAGATATCAGAACAACAAATTACATTCAATCACAAGCACCAGCACTAAACCACACAATAATAAAATATTATAAAAATAAAAGGTTGCCAAATAACTGGCATTCATCAATTTAAATTGTCTAAGAACTCTTAAAATTGGCTTAGAAAGCATTCAATGGAAGAAAACAAACTGTTCTCTCTAACCTCAAACAAATAAATCCATACATATATTGACAAAAACAATACTAAGAACAAGAAAGTAAGCTTAGAACTATGAAGAAGACTTCATACCTAGGAAAAATAATACAAAATTCACAATTTACTAACATAGTTTTTCCCAAAAAGAAATAATATACACAGTGAAAAAAAATCATCACATCATATGAAGATTGTCCAAGCAAAGTACATGCTAAAATTTTCTAATTCAGTTTTAATTTCTTTTTTTAAAATCACTTTTTTAAGTTAAAATCACCACATCTTACTTAAAGTGAATGATCTTCAATAGTAAATGTGCATCATCCTGTCAGCTCAACATTGTGCAATATTATAACCAACTCCAAACCATTGCACTAATTGTTAGAAAAATATTTGTAAATACTGAAGGCTTATTTCAAATAAGGGCCTCAAGAGTAAATGTGCATCATCCTGTTAGCTCAACTTTATGCTTTTACACATTTTGATAATAATACATATTATAAAGATTTTGAAGCATTCGTGTTTTAGTTTTTTTTCTCCTGTAATCATGTGAGTGTCTAATACTCTCGGTCCGTGCAATAGAGGAGAAGCAGTCAGTAGAATCGCAGAGAATCGCAGAATCAGCCAAACAGTCTATAACAACCAAAGGACCAAAACTTAACAGAGGAAACATGAAACTAGCACAACACTAAAATGCTAAATCACTACGACAAAGGAGTAATAATTTAAAACCCTAATAGGTTCGCCAAACAGTGCTAGATTCTGATAAACCCTAATCAGAAAGCATTTTCTCCGGAAATTTTAAACAAGTAAAAAATTCAAAACAAAATAACAATGATAATAACTTACCGGCTCAGAGTCGAGTTTGATAGAAGGACTGATGGTGGTTTCACCGGACAAAAGCTGGCGAAGCCTAGAAGGCAAAGTCGATCTTATATTCGCCATCTCACCTCTACTTCTCTACTTTCAATAACTAAAAAGGAACACCCCAAAAAAAAAATAAATAATAAAGCACAAAATCATACCCCTAAACTACGAAAATCAAAGATTGTTCCAGAATCCAAAATATTCAAAGCAGATCAGATATTAGATTACGTAAAATATAGAAAATTTAACAGTCCGAAAGAGAGAGCGAGAGAGGAGACCTGAAAAAGGAGATGGAGAAGAGCGATGGATGCTTATACATCAATATTATAAAGCATGAAATTCAATAAATTTGTTAGAGATTTTCGAAGATAACGATAAAAAAGAGCGAGAGAGAAAACCTCAAGAGCAAAAAAAGAGCGGAGAAATATAAGAGGGGCGGAGGCTTTGGGTGTTTTGATTTTGTGGGTGACTTTAGATGGTGTTTGTTTAAGAAGAAAATGAAGGCCAAGGGATCAGAGGAAAAAGGAAAAATTTAGGGTCTATGAGGGGTAAATTGAAAGGAAAGAAATAGTAAAAGGATTGGAATGTAAATATGTAAAAGTTTTAGTGAGATAGAAAAGCGAGCACCTGACACACACAGTGCTTTGATGCTACAAGGTGACAGAGGGGTCATTTTTGTAACAAAATTTTTGCTTTCTGACCCTTCTATTTTACTCTTTTTTATTTTGCATACTATTTTTTGTCTTTTTTTTTCTTTCTACTCCCTCTTTGTCTTTCCCTTTTTTCTTTTATTTTACAACAAATATTAATAAATTCTTTTCAACTGTATTAATAAATTATTAATAAGTTTATCTTTTAGTCATTCAACTTTAAAAAATTATAAAATAGTCATTAAATTATTTAAAATTTTTCGTTTAAGTCACTAAGCTATTAAAATCACTATTTTATCTCATTATCTACTCAAAATTTCTGCACTCAAAAGCTCTTACTGCTTTTTTTTTTCTTATGCAGTTCAATTATTTTCATGAAATAACTTTAAACATCACAAATTTACGAACTAAAATTCAAATAGTTTTCTTTATTGATCTCTAACACTGGCCATCGGATCAACTTAGACCTAAGGTATGTTCTACTCTTCGATGGGTATTGATCCATAATACACGAAACTTTGATTATGGTTCAAATGTATACATAAATTTTGATTCAATTGTACACATTTAAATAAATTAACCTATCAATTTATTTTTATTTTTGATAAATATAATTATTTGTGCATGCAATATATAAACATAAAATGAAGTTATATCAACAGTTGTGTTAATAATTTGTGAGAATTGAATAAAATCAAATTTTCGTATATAAAATTATACAAAATCAAAATTTATATATAAAATTATATATTAAATCAAAATTAATGTATAATTTTCTTGTTAGTTATACTTATTAGTGTGCATTTTTTTTCTTTGCTTCACTCTTAAGTAATTTTTTTAAGTAATTCTTTTATAGATACTTTTAAGCACCTTAATCTAGTCCAAATTGTGTATTTATAATCTATAATGGAGTATAATATTATATATATATATATATATATAAAAGCATAAGCTTAAACAAACTTTTGAAGAAGTGAAAATATTTTTTATCATTCGTTATATTTAGAATAGTAATTTATTAATATATTATTACTTATTATATGATAAAATTAAAAGTAATATTTTTAAAGATAAAAGTAAGTTTAATTGTTAATTTTTTTAATATAATTGAGTAAATTAAAAATAATAAAACCCTTTATAAATAGATATTACATATATAATTAATTATTATATGATAATAACAAAATTAATTTAATTGTGCATTCAATTTTTACTTATATGTTTTTTTAAATAAATATGATAAATTATTATTATAAAACAATTATAAATATTTTGTTAATAGTTTTTTTATATAAAATATCAACTAATTTTAATTATCTTTCATTTTATTAATATTTTTTCATTATTTGGTTTACAATTATTGTTACTTGACTAAACCTTTGTTCTCTATTAAATGATATTTATTATTTTAAAATAATTATCACTTAATTAATGTTACAATTATATACAAATTAAAACTAAAATTTAGCACTATGAATAATTGCGTTAGCAATGCATTTTCATTCAAGCAGTATTTAGAGAATCACCTAAAAAAAATTTTAACTTTAGTATTATTTGGTAGGTTTTGTCTTCAATGTCATGTCATGGTAAAAAAAAATTAACGGATTAATGACTCAACAACATGGGACCATAATAGAACTTATGATTATTGAGTGATCAAAACATAACTTTAACCTTGATCTAGTGACTGTTTATAATAATTATCCATACAAATATTAAATCATGGTTAGATATATAATTTAAGTGCAATATATATTTTAATTTAGAATTAATATATAATTCGAAATGTGTATACAATGTAATCGGTTGTCATTGATAAAAAGAAAAAAAATCAATTAAGCCTTAAAAAAAAAATCACGCTATTGAGATCTTAACTACCAAAAAAGTAATCAACTAGGCCATTTCATTAATAGATTGTTAGTTGATTGGTTTGACTGCTAAAAGCGCTAACATGACAACACCTAGAGATGATGTGTCAAAAAATTTTAATAAAATAAATATTAAAAAAATCTTTAAAAAAAATATAAAAATTAATTCAAAAACAATTAATAAAAATTACATCTAGGATGAACATGGACTTATGATATGATTGTCCAGGTTCATTTGAATTTGGACAACTATTTGTCTAGATTTATTTTGAATGAGTTTAAAACTAAAGAAGATTAAAAATTATAAAAAAATTAATAATTATTTAAAAATTCTAAAAAGTTGAAAAAATCAATAATTTTATAAAAGTAATTTTTATGATATATAAACATTTCGATAATTTTTATTAATAATTTTTTAATAAAAATTTGAACATAAAAAGTATTAATTCAATTTTTTATTTTTATTTTTAATTTTTTATATTTAAATATTTAAAAATTTTAAAAAGTTGACTTTTTTTTTTCTAACATGGCATGCCACATCAGCATCTTGTCACATGACATATCTGGGTGTTGCTATGTCAACACCTTCAACGATCAAACCGATCAACTAATGGTTTCCGTTAACGAAAGAGCCTAGTTAATTATATTTTTATCATTAAAGACTCAAAGAATGCAATTTTTTTAAAGTCTCACTTGATTTTCTTTTTATTCATTGCTAAGGATTTCTTTTATCGTTAAGCCAAAAAAATTATATTTTAATACCACTTAATCATTTATTTAGTTTGCAGTTAATTATGCTTGCATGTCTCAAAAATGTGAGAAAGAAAAACAAACCTAAGTTTTGCAAAATATTAAATGTTAAATATTTTTAAAATATATTACATAATAACTTAATTGGATATAAGTAAAAGATTAAGGGCTTATTTGAATATCAATTAAAGTGTAATGGCTTATTTGGATGTAACAAAAGTATAAAGGTTTATTTAAATACAATGACAATGTTTAAACATTTATCTAGTATAACAACATAAAACTTTTATCTTAATCTTTTAACAAGAACTTCACTTTGATTCGCATAATATGTTACTAAAAAAATTTCCTACAAAGTAGATATTAATGGTGCATATCTCACTCTGAATCGAAGAGTACATAGGTTCACCCCTACGAAAAAGTCACTGATTGAACAAACCAAAACCCAAACCCTTAAAAAACAAAGCTAAAGGGAGCAACACTAACAGCAAATAGGGTGAATCTTACTAGAAAGGGAGGGATTAAGGATTGTCGCAAGCATAATCATGATGAAAAGCTAATTCCATCCTAATGAAACATGATGGAGCTAGATCAAAGTCAAAGTTCGAAATCGTATTGCCAGAAACACGAGCAAGGGAAGAAATAAGATATAAGGCAAATGCACTGAGTATATGATCCAAACCAACATGCGATTACACATAAATTTTAGACTCATATTCTACACCTTTTCAATTGATCTAATTTTCCCTAATAAAAAAAAAACTAAGCACAAACCAAATAGATAATATAAATAAACATCATAAAGAAAATGAACTCGGAAAAGGTTGGTCACAGCTAGATTATACAATGGTAGGATTATTTGCCCAAGCCTAAAAGCCTATCAAAATTTTAGAAGGATTTGACAAAAATATTAAGTTTGAAAATGGGCTTGGGCAAAAAAATTTAATTCATTTAAAATATTGGCCGAGCTCAACCTCCAACATTGTAAGGCTCAAGCTTGATATTTTTATACAATAAGAATGTATGTAAAAGGTCCCTATGGACATGATCAAATTAGTCATTCTACTATTAAATGGATCAATTTAGTTATTATACTATTAAAATGAATCAAATAAAGTCAAATTGGAATGGAGTTAACATTTTCTGCTTTAAAAAATATCATTTACTATTTAATCGAGTTAATATTTTTAAAATTTTTATTATTTTGTAAATGAAATGTTTGTTTAAAATTGAATTGCAATTGAAAAAAAATCAGGACATTTTTATACGTAAATGCCAACTCTATTACAATTTGGATTTATTTTATTCCTTTTAATAAAATAGAGACCAAAATTATTCATTTAATAGTAGAGAGACTAGTTTGATCCGGCCCCTATAACACAGAGAACTCCTAGGTACTTTAACCTTTTCTAATATATTATTTATATATTTGTATTTTGTATCGCATCAAATTACATTTATGATAACATATAATACTGTAACGTAAATATTAGATAATATGTTAATTTGCCTATATTTAAAATTTTAATAAAGAAAAAAATACTTAAATATTAATTTAAAAATAAAATTAAAATTTAAAATATTTAAAACTTTTTGGATAAACCATCTATAACTATTGACAAGTTTTTTTTTGTAAAATTTAAAGTTCATATTTTAAGACAAATCAAACTTAGGCAAACATGAAGATTATTAACACTATACATAGTTAAGGATGTCAGTGAGGTAGATTTTGCGGGGTCCCACCCCACTTCGCACCCAACTGGGCGAGGATGGGTATAGGTTTCGCGGGTAATGAGACAGGGATGGGGATAAAAATTAAACCCGTTGTGGGTAGTGGGGTAGGTGTGGGTATGACCTTGTACCTGCCTCATCCCCACCCACCCTGCATAATATAATAAGCATATTTAAAAAATAAAAATTTAATTTAATAATTATCTTAATAGTATTTTATTAATTTAATAGTATTTAATTTTTACACTTGTGTTGCATTTGAAGACATTTATGATGTATTTAAGACATTGTTTGTATTTAGATATTATGTGAGGACTTTATTTTCTGAATTTTTTAAACTCATGTTGAAGTTATATTTTATTTACCAATTAAAGGGTCACGACAACTTTTTTTTTTTTTAATGGTGACAGTTGGAATAATGTCACATATGTGGTGGGAGTCCGAAGGACAGGTATGAACTTCATAAAAAAATTGGTTTATATTTATTTAACTGATACTTGTAAATATATTATATGAAGTGAGTCGCAGGGCGGGTATAGTGGGGATTAGATGGGTCTGGGGAGCCACGTTGGTGGTGGGGCGGAGATGATTTTAGTCTTGCGAGTCCTGGGGCGGGGATGGGGATGAAAATTCTTGGCGGGGATGGATGCAGAGGGAGCACCCTCGCACCCGCCCCGCCCAATTGACATCCCTACACATAGTCCGGGCCATGAACACTTTTAATTGCACACATGCGGTGGAATTCCTCGCTTGAGGAAAAAACAAACACTCAATAAAAGCTTGCATCGTGTCTAACAATGACAAGATATCCCTCACACTCAAGTTCGCGACAAGGCCTGTGGAAGCAAAACAAAAACCCCTTCAGACTAGAGAGGAAAAAGGTCGATAGGAAAGTTGTTCTATCCCAACTTGGTCGGCAAGTGAATAGACTTCGAGAAGAATAACGATGAGCAGACAAAGCCCACCAAAAGATGTGAGATCCACTCGTGATGGAGGAGGAGATAGCAACATCGAGCAAGAGGGAAGGCAACTTAAGCAACAGAGGAAGGTGAATGGCATCGACCAGATGGACAAATGGCCACTCATGCAATAAAAAGGACGCTAAAGATAGAAGAGAGGGAAAAAAGGCTTTTCTATTTTTGCTCATAGCTCATATTTTTATCAATTCCTTTTTAGTATTTAATCAAGTTAAAATCGTGAAAGAAGAGATTACAAGTGAGTTTGGATGGATAGTGGGATGTGGTGTGGTGCGATGCGTTTAGCTTACTTTTATCTTACGCTATAGTATCACTATAGTATCTAATCTCACCGCCACTGTTATTTTTACACTAACTGCGGGTAAATGCACCGCCCATCCAAACTCGCCCTACATCAACGGGATTTGGACCCTGGTAGTGGAAGTGCCAATAAGAAATCTCAACCATTATCCACCTAAACTATTGCAATATTTTATCAATCAAATTAAATTTTTTAGGCTAAAAGGCCATTAAAGCTCTCGAACATTAAAAAGAAAATCAATTAAGTCCATCCATCTATCTATCTATCTCTCTATATATATATTGCCTTCAATTGGGCTATTGAATGTTAAAAGTCTAATCAGTTAAGCCATTTGATCGTTAAAGTAAACAATTAACTATAATGGCAGCATTTTTTTGAGCTGTTTTTGCCACATTGCATGCCTAAATTGTTCCACATGGAAAAAATTAGTATTTTATAATTAGAATCATTGAAAAATCATAAAAATGGATAAAAAATCATTTAAAATTATTATAGAAATCATAAAAAATATCAAAGTGCACAAAAATATAGAAAATTATAAATGACAATATATAAATTATAAAAATTATTTAAAAGTTGAAAAAATATATTAAAATAATAGATTTTTTAGAATTATTTAAAATTTGTAAAAATTATTAAACTAAAAAAGTTTAAAAAATAATGTAAATTATGAAAAAAATTACAAAGTATGAAATATTAAAAAATATATGTAAAAATATAGAAAATTACAAAAATATAATTACAAATCATTTAAAAAATATAAAATTACAAAAAAAAAAAATACAATTTTATATATAACAGAGGTTGTCACTTATCTTCTCCACCCATTCTCCATCTTAGTTTATATCTTAAAACACTCTCCTATCCTTAAAAGATGGACAAAGGGAATGCAAGCTTTGGAGAAATCCGCAGTGGATAAACACAATAGATACTTATGAAGATCATATAAATATTTTATAATTTTTAATAGAGGCTGTTGTGTAATACTGTAGTGTGCAAACAAAAATAAACTAGTTTTTATAAATTTTTCATATATATTTAATTTGTTTTTTAATCCTTGTGTTTTTTGAAAATATTTTGTAAAATTTATTTTTTTAAATGTTTTAATAATTTTCTATTTATAAAATATTTTTCATAATTCTTATATTTTTATAATTTTTCATAAATTATATAAATTTATTTGTAATTTATATATTTTTAATAAATTTTATAATTTATATAAAATTTTGTCATTATAATATTTTTATATTTTTTGCATATTTTCATATTAATTTTTTTAATTTTTTTTTCTATTTTTAATGATTTTAATTTTTCATGCTTTTCACCAGGCCTTGCTTAGTACTAAAATATGTTCCATGTTAAAAAGAATGTGCTTTATTTGGATTAGCCGAATATTCTTTTTAAGGAGAAGTTTCTTCCAACTCTTATTTATTTGTTTATTTTTCTGATTTCAGTGTTTATTTAAATTTTTTATCCTTCGTCTATATCACTTATGATATATGTTCGGAATTTATGAATATTTTTTTCAATAATATTATCTCCTATGTTCGAATTTACATTTTTCATTGAGAATGCAATATTGCTCACCACTATATTCAACAATTGATGATATTATTTTATTCTTTTGGGTACCATTAATTGTTAAAAGTAAATTTTAACACAATATAAACATAACACTAATTTATATATAATACATATTGAAAATTATATAAATTATAATATATTATATATTAATATTAATTTAAAAATAATAAATAAATATTTTATACATTATCAATGTAATGATAAAAAACATAACACCTCATAACAAATAAAACAACAAATGATGAAAGACTTATATTAAAATAAATTTATTAATATTTATTCACAAGTCTTTCATTATAAAATGTGGAGTTATATTTTAATGATGGTGCATGCGCGTATATTAAAGATTACTCGGAAGTATAATATAAATACAATAAGGTTAAGGATTTCAAATTCATCTGAAAGCCAAAGCAAATGGAAAAATCCCTATCTCTGAAAAAAAAAAAAAGGTTATAAAGATTCAAGAAAAAGTCACCGAAATATTAATGACAACTTTTTCTTTTCTTTTTTTAATTACAACCTTTTTCAAGTAAGCTTCTGGAAAGAAAGAAATTTGAACTTTTTATTATTTCATACTTAGAGAAAAAAAATGAAATATACGAATACGCTAATATTTTATGCAATACCAAATTTACATAAGGTTTTTTTATGGGTAAAGAAATAAAAAGAAAAATTAAATTATTTAAAAAAATAGAAATATAGGGACACGTTTTAACAAATAGAAAATTTAGTAAAATTACTTTAAAAGAGATGGAGAATGGAAAAATGCAGAAGAGAATGAAAAAAAAAAGTTAAAAGAACATAAAAAAAGTAAATTGTTAAAAACAAAAAACATATGAGGACCAATTATATAATTTAATCTAAAATTTTTGTTTGAAATGATGATTCGTTACTCCGTTAATAGAAATTAACAACTAAGTGATTAAAATGTTACAACACATTAACATAACTAACTAAAACATAACATTTCAAACATACATAAGTGACAAACATACATAAGTGACTGAAATGTAACCAATATAAACAAAAATAACTATTTTGATAGTCTACCCTTTTTATCTTAAAGTTTATGTTTGAACTTGTCATGAAGGTAAATTAGAATCAAAGAGAGCTTATATCCCTCTTATTATGCACTCACACTAGGTTTGAACTTGTCTTCCTAATTAACCTCTTTTGTCATTTTTGTGACATCACTTGTAATTCGGAATCCGTTAAAACAATTGGCCATCTTATTTTAGTATTAGACGACATGATTGAAACCCACTGCCTAACTTATATGTGCATGTGTGCCATAAATATGAAAATATAATCCCCAAAACCTATCAAATACATGGAAGGAACTTCAAAATTTTTTTTGAATACACCGATACCAAACACATACACATATCAAACAATTACACCGGAGTTAGAATAACATAGATATAAACCATTCTCCTCATAAATAAACAGGTTCCACCTTTTTGTTCTAAAATTTGTCACCTCCATTATCTTATCAGAAAGAAAAATAAAATGAAAAACAAAGAAAAATTCATCCATAAAGGTTGATGGCTTACAATATATATATTAGATATATATGTGTGTGTGTCGTTCAATCTTCAGTCAACCATCCCCTTCCACCATCATCTGGCACAACACTGATTTGACATTTCATTGTGAGAGCAGCTTTGAGTCGCAAGCCACTATTTTGACTCGACCTACGTTTTCCTGAGCATCCTCGTTCTTAAACAAAGCATCTTGTAAGATGAAGGTCCAAACATTGTCGCAGAATCTATAGGTGTGCAGATGTCCCTGTAGCATTCAAATGTGAATGATGGCTCAGGCTTTGCATGGAAATGCTAGAATGTAGGGTCCCTTACTAAGGCTATGAAAGCCATTAAATAACATATTTATTAATGATAAATGACCAAAACAAGTAGTAACAAGCTTATGTTACTTGGACTTGAGTATGAATGCTAGATACAGGTAAAAATCCAACGTGGATATGTTCAATTCTTTTTGAAAATTTTCCATGTATTTGAAGTTCTTTAAGGGTCGTATCCATATCCAAATATACTTTCAAATATTGGTACTTCAAAGAAAATGAAGTCAGAGCCCACCTAGTAGCAGAAAGCTAAAAATTTAGCTACACAAGAAAAGTACCACAAATCAGAAAACATATTGCTGACCAACCATCAGTTGTCAATGTTTTAAAGGAAGTCTGCCAAAACCAAAATACATTATTATGTATGATAGAACAGAACTTCACCGAAGAAGAAAGCTTTCCTCAAATTTATTATTTCAGGTCCCCAGAAACGTTTCGCTAACATAAACTAAAATCAAACTGACCCACTTTTGTTTTTTGCTTTGGCGAGGCTTGAAAATATAATTAACATGTGTAATCATCAACGTTGGTCCTAGAGAACATTTTGGAAATAAGAGGGTATGAAGCACAGATATTCCGTCAAGGGAGTGTCCAAGTTTCAAAGACATCTAAGACGACCATGGCTTTGACACTATGAAATACATGTCATACAAGCGAGGATGCGTAAAAAAACCTAAAGATTCATGCGTTTTGCTTGCTAGTAGTCCCTTTGTATAAGTGCAAAGCACACAAATTGAAGATAAACAATAACCGATTACTATCACAATCAGGTATCATATATGAAATTCTTGCACCATTAGAATCAATACACATGCTAGATTTGATCCCCTGAAATACATGTAAAACAAATACAAGGACCATTCATGAATGGTCGCAATTTATCTTTCTTCAAGGATGGGAAGATAAGGGACCATATCAAACTATCAGGTTAACATTACACTTACTAATCATAACTAATATATCTAAAACAAAATATTTCACCCCAGTTGCTCATAGAAACATCAGATCACCGCATAAATAATCATCAACTTACTCCAACCAATAAACACAGAAATCTCGTCTTTTCCACTTAATTAAAATGAATGTACCTTAATGGAAACCTTGCTCTTCACTTGACTTTCCAGGGCTTCAGTCATAGACTAAAAGAAGAAGCTAAATTAATCAATAAATCAGAAAGAAAAGAAGAAAAATCGGGACAAGGTTCTAACAGTACCTTATCGAACTGGACGAGAACCTGAATAGCAAGCTCAGGGCTTAAAGTACTGCTTGAAACCATCTCGTCTAAAGTCTCCGTCAAACACATCCCGATCGTTGACCTCCGGTAAAGCTCAAACGTTGCCATTATTCACCCGATCTGCGCAAAATTAAAAAAAAAAAAAAAGATTTGTAAATCTCGAATCCCGAAATCGAAAAGGTTAAAAGAAAGAATAAAGGGAAAAAAAGCAATTTAGGAGATGAAATTGGAAGAAGAAATTACGAAATTTGGAGTGAAAGGGATCGCTGATGTTTGGAAAAGTAGAAGCTTTGAAGATTTTTGAGGAGTTCAACGTTCAATTTATGGTGAAAGGGGAAAAAATTTTTTCCTTTTGGGCGGAGACGATTTGGGGCTTTTTATACCCTAGATTTTGTAGATGAAGGTATATATAAGCGACGGTCTGGGATATGTGATATGACTCTTTTGCCCCCTCCTTCTCTTTATGAGACCGGGCCTCTTGCTCTGATGGATCTAACCCAATTATGGCCCATGTCTTTATTTTAGTTGCATTTTAAAACTAAACTATGTTGTAATTACTAATTAGACTGGATCCACTTATCCGTTTAAGTTCAAAGATTAGACTAAACTTTGGCAAGTTTTGGACAAAAAATTAGGTTAAGAAATAATTTCCGTCAAAAATTTTATGATCGTTTAAAATATTAGTCAAATTTGAGCTTAAACATTTAAGGTTATAGCTTAACTCAATCCGACTTGATTTTTATGTTTAAAATATATTATGTATATATATAAAAAAAACAAATCTGCAGTAATTTATACTACTATAATATAAACATTAAAAATATATTTAATTGTGTATATATGAAAATTTGAAAGTTGAAAAGAATGTATAAAATTATTAAACATTAAATTTTAAATTATAAATAATATAAATATTTTATAAAAAATTAAAAATAATATGGGCAAGCTTAAAATATGTGGGTTTGAACAAGCACAAAGTGGTGTTAATATTACACATAAGTCTGGCCCAACCGATGTATAATAATTTTGGCAAAAAAAAAAAAAAACTAGAGTGTAATGAGAATTGTTTATAGTGCTCGGCTATTAGGCCAAGCCTAAAGACCTGCCCAAAATATGAGAAGATTTAAACAAAAATACCAGATTAAGAAAAATAGACTCGAGCAATATTTAAAAGTATTTTTTTATTGGTTTAGGCTTTGGGCAAAACATCTCAAATTTATAATTATATATTTATTATGTATACGAATTGCATTTAATTATTTATTATAGCTAATGAAGTATCGATTTAGTTGGTAAAGTTGGAGCTGAATTTTGAATATTCAAGTTTGAGACCCCATGTGCACAATTATATGTGCGGCTTTTCAAGTCCTATCATGTGTGGCTGTCCTATGTGGGATTTAGTCCAGTTTATTGACTTTAGTTTAGATTGTATTAGTTTTTAACGACCGAATCACTTGAATGATTGTGGGGTCACCTTAAAAAAAATAGTTATATATTTTTAATTTTATATAATTGACCCCACAAAAAAATAGACCCACCAAAAATTTGATCATACCAAATTCTTTTAAAAATAATTATTTTGTATAAAAATAAACGAATTTCTCTTCACCCACTAAAACCCTAAAGTATCTAATCCTTTTATTTTCTTTTAACAGTCATCACTTTTCTCTTAAATTTATCTTATTCTCTAGAATTTCTTCAAGAAATGTGATCAATCTTTTATTAATTTCAAGTGGGTTTTCCTAATTTAGTAACAACTTTTTTTTTTCAAGTTTTATTGATAACTTATAGATATTTAGGATTGTGGCTTTTCTTGTAATAGTTTAGGAGCTTTATGCAAGATTTATTTATTTTTATTTATTGAATGATATTGGGATATTGGTTTTGTATGAGATTACTAACATCTTGATTGGGTAATTATTTTTAGAGGTTAATTAATACAATTCCTTCAAAAAATTAAGATTGATTGTATTTATATTGTAAGGCCCAATTTAGCAGCTCGGACCCAATACCAAGCATTAACCAACAACCAAACGGGCCAACTAGTCTAATTAAAAAGCCCAAATAGCTAGGCCCAAGAGTTAATAGTCCAGTACAGCACAAACAGAAATCGGGGTTTCGGAAACCTTAGCCACTCTCTCGCAACAACTCCCTTGCTCGCATGCCAGGCCACGTCGTCTCCTCTCCGCAATAGACGCCTACATGTCTCTGATAGCACACCTGCAAAATAAGAAGTAGCGAGCAGTACGGGACTAAGAGGGGGGTTATATTCTGTTGGGGTTTTGGGCTATAAAAGGGAGATCGAAATACCGTTAAGGGGAGATTTTTTTGTTTTGGTTAAGGGGTTTTTGAGAGAACAAGAGAGGAATATGCACTTTTTTTACACAGGATTTACACAAGAAATCCACAGAGCAAGTATCACGAATCAATAGTAAAGAAACCAAGAGAAGGTTCTCCCTTTCTTCTCATTTTTGTTGAATCTTTTTTTTCTCTCTTTCTTTCTTATTCATTTTTCAGAAACGAAAACTCTTTTTTTTTTTTAAATTGATTTCATCGGTTTTTAAGAAAAAATAAACAATTTTTTTTTAAAAAAGAAAAGAAGGAGAAGTACAGAGGCCTTACCGAGCTTCCCTTGTCCGCCGCCTTCGACGCGTGCATGGGGCGCTTTCTACATTTGCTGCAAAAAAGAAAGAAAAGAAGTGCAAACCCTCGAAGACCAGAGGAAGAAAGGGGGTGTTTCAAAATATAAAAAAAAAATGATGAAAGAAAGTTCTGTTTTTGGGTTTTAAGCATTAAAAAGGGGTGGGCCCCGCGCAATTACTTGCTTTTGCAAGTGAATATGCTCAAATTTTCCCCCAGATGGGGAAATTACGCGATAGGTCCTCCTTCTACGTGCGCCTGTTTAATTGCGTCCCCCTTCAGTTTTTTCCATTTTTAAAATTTGCCCCTGCATTTTATGCGTTGTTTCAATTTAGTCCTAGTTCAGGGGCAGTGTTCAGGGGAGGGGTTATTTGCTGTTTTGGACCCTCCAAGTTGCACGCGCATGACAATTTAGCCCTTCTATCTTTGTTTTGTTTTAAAATTGGCCCCAAAGCTTTTGTTTTGATCCGATTTAGTCCCTTTTCGTTTGTTTTGGCTGTTTTACTATTAAATTAATTATTTTTAATATTTTTATTACTCTTTTGTGTTTAGTATTATTATTATAATCAGATTATTTTTGTTTATCATTATTATCATATATTATTGTTACTATTTTATATTTATTGCTATTATTATATTCATTATCATATTTGTGATTATTATTAAATATTATATTTATTATTATTATTATTATCAAGTATTTTTTTATTTTCTTTTATTACTACTATTTTGTTAATACTATTATTTTCTTGTTTTCTTATTATTTTTTCATTTTATTTTGTTTATTATTATTATTCTATTATTATTGTTTTAGTATTATTACTACTATAGTTTTTTTTATATTTTTAACCTTTTTTCCCTATTATTATTATATTCCGATGTATTTATTATCGTTTTACTATTACTATTATCTTTTTTATATAATCATATTTCTCATATTTCCATATTACTGTCATTTTATTATCAATGTTGCTTTATTACTACTAATTTAGTATATTATTATTACAATTATTATTTTAACATCAGTGTTACCATATCCTTTTAACTTTCTTTCCTTTTTTATCCTATTCATTAGAATTATTATCATTTTTTCTATTATTTATATATGTACATATATTATTACTATTATTATTATGTTTATTATTCCCATTGTTGTTCTCCCTTATTATTACCGTGCTTATATTTCCATATTTTCTTTTTGCTTTTTCAAAATTCATAAAAAAGGAGTTTCGCGAAGGTGATATTTCGTGTCTGGAACTTCGGGAAATCGTGCTCAATCGTGCTGGGCTTCGATTTTTCGTTCGTCTAGATCACTAAATATCCTTTAAAGATTTCAATCGTATTTTTTGAAAATAAGGCAATGTTTCGTGTTTGGAAGTTCGAGAAATTCGTGCCCAATCGTGCTGGGTTTCGATTTTCTGTTCATCTAAACAACTAGATATCCTTCACAGATTTTTTTTATCGTATTTCTTAAATAAAGGCAATATTTCATGATTGGAAATCCAAGGAATCGTACCCAATCGTGCTGGATTTCGGTTTTTAGTTTAGCCAAATAGTGAAATACCCTTTTCAAATTGCAATACATGTATTTTGGAAATCATGAAATGATCTTCGTATCGAGGGTTTGAAGCATCACGTCCTATCGTGCTGGATGTGGTATTTCAACTTTTTGGAACAAGAGAGTTTCGATATCCAATGCGAGTCATGAAAACATTTTTTTCCATATTTTAAGATATTTTTTAATTTTTGATATTAAGGACACTAATCAATCAATACGGTACCAATTTTGGGCGTTGCGAGGATACTAATCCTTCCTCGTGCGTAACCGACTCCCGAGCCCCTTTTTTAAAAATTCGTAGACCAAAATATTTTCTAAAGTGACCCAATCACACTTTAAAAAAAAAAGATTGGTGGCGACTCCATCTTTTTAAAGTCGACCCGTTTTTCCAAACAAAAAATGGTTTCGACAGCTTGGCGACTCCACTGGGAACAGTAAGAGAGTCAAGCCGTAAAATTGGTTGATTATTGTCCTTTTTATCAAAAATAAATTTTTTATTTCCATTTGCATGAGTTTGTGTCGCGTCATATATCTGCTTTGGTTTGAGACACATAAAATATTTTTTCATTCATATTGCATGACCGTTGTGGTCACACCCTTAAGTGGGAGCGAGAAGCTACGCCTTCGTGAGGTTTTCACCTCCGCATGGGCTAGGGGACTGCTTCCGGAGTACATCCGTACCTATGGTTCCATGAGGTTTTCACCTCCGTATGGCCATAGGGAAATGTATTCCCCTTAACTAAACTCAATCCGTATGAGCCTATAATGGGTGAGGATTGAGGAATCTGCTAGTTCGGGTACCCTTCCTTTAGAACTAAACCACATATAGTGAACCTTAAGAGCCCACCCTAGGTAGAGCCATGCTAAACCTTAGTGGCTACCTGTGTAGTGGTTTGACATTTTTTACTTGCTTTGGTTACTTTTATGCTATACTAACTTGTTTTATTTTGGTCATATTTGCATGTCATTTCATACTTAAAAGGCGTCGATTCCTGTTTTAATTACTAAGTTAGAAGGCTTGTTATGGAGAACGGATTCCTTGATAAAGTAGAGGATAATGCGGCCGTGCATATATGGTCAGAGAAAATACAGCTTGAGAATGGGGATAGTCTAATCGAGGGTATACATCGAGTATTGGACTTCACTCGTATCGGTGTGACACGAAATGAGCTCGGGAGTTAAGAGATATATGGGCTGTTGGGATAAAGCAACTAAGCGACTTTTTCTACCTTAATTACGGTGATCTACCCTACTTCACTGGACATCGAGTTGACAAACACTTATTTCGGGCTATGACTCGATGTTGGAATTCACCGATAAATTTGTTTCACATTTGGGGAAGTGGATTTGGTGCCTACTCTGATTGGAAGAATACACGGCTTTGCTTCAGTAGCCAAAGGTTTCGGGTTGACAAAGTTTATTTCAGGGCATAATGCACCAGACTTTTTTTAAAGAAGGCGATGAGTATCACCGTATATGAGCAAACAAAGTGGTCATGGCACGAATTCAGAAGGAGTGTGAAGGAAATGCATTCCTTGGGTGAGCTTGAGGACCTGATGGTGGCACACCCGATGTTAAGAGGAAAGTTGACATTTTCCCCTTAAGTATCTACAGCTTGGTAATTTTTCCCAAGGCTTTGAGACATGTAGATGAAGCAGTTATTGACTTGTTCGATCGTCTTGACAAAGGGGTTACGCCGGTACCAGCGATTCTTGCCGAAACGTTTAGATCTTTGAACTCGTGCCGGAGAGCAGGTGAGGGTAGATTCATAGGCTGTGCGCAACTATTGTTGGTGTGGTTCCATAGCCATTTTTGGAAAGTAGATAGAGCTTTTTGTCGTTTTTTTTGGGAACTAGTCCCCATTAAAGGAATTGGCGGCAGTGCCCAGAAGAGATGACATATCGAAAGAAAACTGGATTGCACTGCTACAGAACCTCCAGGAAAAGGATGTTGAATGGAGAGCTCCTTGGTTTATTCCCGACGAAGTTCTCTACCGGTGTGGGAGTTATGATTGGGTTCCTCTGTTAGGGATATGGGGAGCCGTTGGGTATGCTCTTTTACTCGTGCTAAGGTAACACCAATCGAGACAGTTTATACCGGTAACGCATGGGCTAGCTCAGTTTGAATTCTCGTATAGTGGGAATAATTATAAGAAAAGAGTTCGAGAAATTTCTGATGCGTGGAAGCAGATTCACCAAATGAAAAGAGTTGCAATAGGTCCAATGGCAACCCTCGAATATAATACATGGCGGAGTAGGAGATTAAATGATAATATCCCCGGGCCGACACAGGATGCTGATCGATCGATAGAGGAATACCTGCAAGTAGTCCCTTCTGAGTTGGAGATCATGAAGCATGACTTTGAAAGTAAAAATTCAGAGTTAGGGAAAAAGATAGAGCAACAGAAAGAGGAAAAAATGAATTTGGGGTTAGATATTGATATCCAGAAATCAGAGGCTGAGAAGCTGAGGAAAGGAAAAAGGAAGGCTGAAGAAGATTTGGATAGCTTGAAGACCGATTACAAAAAGTTGCATCTATCAATGAGGACTGCTGGGCTGGGTAAAACCTCGGAACAATGCCGTCAAGAAGTTCAGGAGGAGAAGGCCAAGGTTGATCAGTGGAAGAAGAGGTTCCATGAGGCTCAGGCACAAAAGGATACTCTGAGAAAGACTGTAGGTGAGAGCCAAAGTGAGAATGAGATGTTAAGAGCTCGAGTAGCAAAACTAGAAAGGGCATTGTGTCGAAGTCGCAGCTCTACAGTGAAATTGGAATCAAGCCTAAATCAGATTGAAGAGTTGAAAGGAAAGGTGGTAACACTGGAAACGGTGCTGTAAAATAGTGAGCTCCGGATCTAACTATTGGAGACAAACAACGAGCGATGGGAAGAACAGCTTCAACGTTCTCAGAACCAAGTCAGAGAAAGAGACTACCTAATGGGCAAAGCCGTAATTCAGATACGAGAAGTGGCTGAACATTTACAAACCTTAGCTGTTCAGGCTGATGTGTTAAGTGTAGTATATGAGTTAGAGTCAAATAGGGGCCGAGAGTTAGCCTCACTTCTTGAGAAAGTTAAAACTTTGGGCATAAGGGCTAGGTCGTATATGTGACTCTGTTTTATGTAAAGGATTTTGTTTTTTAAATAAGTTTTCTATAAGAAACTAAACCAGAATTGTCGTCTTTTTACATTTATTCATTTACATCGCATTTCATGCATTGGCATTGCATCACATCATGAGCATTAAAATATCACAAAAGAGCCCTATTAACTAAACATCATATTATAGTTATCCTGGATCACCATTACTACACACGAAGGAAAACAAAAACCATGGATCAAAGGTTGAAAAGGTTGGAGCAGATGCAGAAAGAGATGCAAGACCAGTTGCAGACTATGATGCAAGAACAGTTGGCCAAAATCCAACAAGACGTGAGGGATCAAATGCTGGAATCCCGAGAGAAGTATGATGAGCGATTAGCTTAACGCCGTTGTTGGACCGGAGCACGAGATAAAGGAAAGGCCCTATGGTTGATGTCGGGGATGAAAATGAAAATTCTGCTTATCCACCAGGCCTAGCCCCGATAAATTCTCAAGCGCAACCTCCGAGAGTGTCTGTTAATATCAGACCTTAGGCAAACTTCCCGATAGGCTCGAGCTCTAACTCTGGAGACAATTTGCCAAAGATCATGGTCCCTGATTTCGACGATGCAGTAGAGGGGGAGAAAGCGAAGGCGGAGTTCTCAAAGGAGTTTGAGGATCGCTGTAAATGGCTGGAGGAGAAGTTTAAAGCATTGGAAAGTGCTGATTACCAATGCGAGGCGGATGCTAGGAAGCTGAGTCTAGTTCCAAATCTGGTGTTTCCTCTGAAGTTCAAGATGCCGGAGTTTGAAAAGTACAATAGACTAGCTGTCCTGAGGCCCATATTATCATGTTTTGTCGGAGAATGACGGGATATGTCAACAACGACTAGGTGTTGGTTCACTGTTTCCAGGATAGTTTGACTGGGGCTGCAGCAAAATGGTACAACCAGCTGAGTTGTACGCAAATCAAATCGTGGAAGGACTTAGCACAGGCCTTCATGAAGCATTATGGCCACATAACTGATATAGCGCCTGATAGAATCACGCTGCAAAATTTGGAAAAGAAGCCAGGCGAGAGTTTTAGGAAATATGCCCAAAGGTGGAGGGAAGTCGCCACACAAGTCCAATCACTGTTGCTGGAGAAGGAAACAACCATGCTGTTTGTTAATACCCTAGGAGCACCTTTTATCAACCATATGTTGAGGAGTGCCACCAAGAGCTTCGCCGACATAGTGATGTCCGACGAAATGATAGAGAACGCGATAAGGTGTGGGAAAATTGAAGCTGGGGAGAGCATGAGAAAAACGGCATCAAAGAAAAGGGAGAATGAAGTGGGTAGTGTAAGCTCAAATTATTCTTAACCCATTACTATTAATCAACCAAGAGCGGTGACCGTGGGCCAGCAGGCCCCACCAAGACAAGAGCCTAACACGAGGCAGAAGACCAAGAAGTTGCAGTTTACTCCCATACCTGTGATGTATAGGGAGTTGTATAAAACTTTGTTTGATGCGCACGCCGTAGCCCCATTCTACTTGAAGCCGTTACAACCTCCATATCCCAAGTGGTATGACACAAACGCTCAATGTGAATACCATACGGATGTAGTAGGTCACTCAATAGAAAATTGTACTTCATTCAAAAGGCTAGTTGAAAGACTTATCAAGGCGGGAGTGGTAGAGTTCAATGACGCTCCTGGGGGAGGAAATCTGTTACCCAATCATACGGATAAGGGGGTAAACGTGGTAGTTAAGAGTAGGGGGAGGAGAACCAAGCAGGAAGTTGCTGAGGTGAGAACCCCATTGAGGGAAGTTTGGAAAGCAATGCAGAAAATGGGGTTAGTTCTGCAGGAGAATGAGAACAGATCTCGAGATGCAAGGAACTACTGTGAGTTCCATGACAAGGAAGACCATGAGATCCAGCAGTGTAATGAATTCAGAGCCCTAGTACAGGGGCTAATGGATAATAAAGAGCTGGAGTTCTTTGACTTGGCGGAAGGAGAGGACGTATGTTCCACAGAGGGAGGGTCTGCAGAAAGGATCCCTAAAGTCAATCACCCAATAGTGATTATCACAAGGCCAAGGGTCGACGAGTAGGAGTGAAAATAATGCTCAAAGGTCGAAATTAAAAAACCCGTGACTTCTCCTTATAAAGATACACCGAGGGTTGTATTCAGAAAACCTGTAACTTCTCATTATAGGGATACACCGAGGATTGTTATTAAAAAACCTGTGACTTTTCCTTATAAAGATGATAAGAGGGTACCGTGGAACTACAATTGCACTGCGTGACGCTTTAGGGTAAGAGAATTCGGCTAGCACACCCGACCAGTGAGCCGAGTCCTCTATGATGAGAAGGGGGGACGAGAAGACAGGATCACTGGTTAATGAACCAGTAACAGAGGATGAGGCCAATGAGTTTTTGAAGTTCTGAAGCCGCGGTGAGTACGATGTGGTGGAACGATTACACAAGCGGCCCGACGCACATTGTCCAGATGCGCCTTATCTTTGCTAAACTCAGAAGGACACTGTAGTGCGCTAATGAAAGCGTTGAACCAGATTTACGTTGCTGATGACATTTCGGTAAATAAGTTGGACCGTCTTGTAAATAACATAAGTGCAGATAATTTCATCTCGTTTAGTGATGATGAAATACCGCCGGGGGGCATGAGATCTACCAAGGCTTTGCACATCACTACCCGATACAAAGGGTATACACTGCCAGGGGTATTAATTGACAACGGATCGGCACTGAACATTTTGCCCCTATCTACACTGGATAGGTTACCTGTGGATAGCTCTCACATGAAAACATGCCAAAATATAGTGAGAGTCTTCGATGGCACCGAGAGAAAAGTGATGGGGAGGATCGAGATACCCCTCCCAATTGGGCCAAACACGTACGAGGTAGATTTCCTCGTGATGGACATCAAGCCTTCTTATAATTGCTTATTAGGGAGGCCGTGGATCCACTCAGCGGGAGTTGTACCATCATCATTGCACCAAAAGTTGAAGTTGGTGACAGAGGGCCGGTTGATAACCATAAATGCAGAGGAGGATATCATCGCGTCCGTTACTAGTAATGCACCGTACATAGAGAATGATGCGGAGGCTATAGAGTGCTCCTTCAGGTCATTAGAGTTTATAAATGCGACTTTCATCAGTAAAGGTGGCAAGGTCCCGGTGCCAAAAATCTCTGAAGCCACAAGGATGAGCCTACAGCTGATGGTAAGAAAAGGAGCATTGCCTGGAAGGGGACTCGGAAAATACCTTCAGGGCCTAGTTAGAGTGCCAGGATTGGTTGACAAACATGATCGCTTTGGTCTGGGGTATAGGCCAGATACCAGACAGAAAAAGGAGGAGCTGGAAAGGAAACGTGATAGACGGAGGGCACGATTGAATGGTGCTGAGATTAAATGGGGTTCGATGACTTTTCCCCATATATCTAATACATTCGTGTCTGGAGGAATTATCCATTCAGGATCAGAAAATATGAATAGAGAAAAAGCTGAAGACATGATGAGAACTTTGAACATCAATGCTGTGTCTGAAGGAAGTTCGAGGAGAGGAAACTTGGCGGGTATTCGCCCTTACGAGCCTGGAAGTGTCCTGGACAACTGGACTGCGGAAGAAATTCCTGTAATTTTTGGGACTAAAACAGAGTAGTGTTCAAAACACACTTATTGTTTCAAGCCTAGAGACAATAAGAATCTTTTGTGAAATAGGCATGTTCACGTATCGTTATTTTTAATAAAAAATACATTTTTTTTCTTCCATACCGTGCAATTATTCTTCTACTTCTGTCCATTACATTCATAATCATAACGCATGAATAAGTCATTCTTAAATTTATTTTCATTGAATATTCTTTCATACCTACCATAGGTCCCCAGATATCGATGTCATGAACAACGCTGTTACGGACCCAGAATTTCCTGATGAGCAAGACATGTACCTAGAAGAACCTCAGGACTTTACAGATGGCGGAGATTGTATTGTATCCCCAGATTTGTTAAGGATGGTAGGGCAAGAAGAAAAGCTGATTTTGCCTCACAAAGAGGCAATTGAGAATGTGACTCTAGAGGAAGGGAAAGAGGTGAAAATTGGAACCCTCATCACCAAGGAAATAAGGCAGGACCTCATTAGACTTCTCTTAGAGTTTAAAGATGTCTTCGCGTGGTCATATCAAGACATGCCTGGGTTGAGCACTGACATTGCAGTACACTGTATCCCCATAAAGGAAGATTGCAAGCCAGTCCAACAGAAGCTCCGAAGGATGAGACCCGATGTTGCGGTGAAAATCAGAGAGGAGGTCAAGAAGCAGTTTGACGCTGGGTTCTTACGAGTTGTGAATTACTCAGAATGGGTAGCCAATGTTGTCCCCGTTCCTAAGAAAGATGGGAAAGTACGAATGTGCGTCGACTACAGAGACCTAAACAAGGCCAGCCCAAAAGACAACTTCCCACTGCCTCACATTGACACTTTGGTGGATAACACGGCAGGTTTTTCATTCTTCTCATTCATGGATGGTTTCTCAGGATACAATCAAATAAAGATGCATCCTAAGGACATGGTAAAGACTACCTTCATAACCTTATGGGGAACTTTTTGTTACCAAGTGATGCCATTTGGGTTAAAGAATGCGGGGGCAACATATCAAAGGGCTATGGTAACCTTGTTTCATGACATGATGCACAAGGAGATTGAGGTCTACGTCGATGATATGATCGCAAAGTCTCGAACAGAAGGGGAGCATGTGCAAGTTTTGAGGAAACTATTCTTGAGGTTGAGGAAATTTCAGCTGAAACTCAATCCAGCTAAGTGTACTTTCGAGGCTCGATCAGGAAAGCTACTTGGCTTCGTGGTCAGTGAAAAAGGAATCGAAGTAGATCCAGATAAAGTCAAGGCCGTGCAAAAGTTACCTCCGCCGCGCACCCACAAGGAAGTCTGAGGCTTTCTAGGAAGACTAAATTACATCGCTCGGTTCATCTCGCAATTGACTGAGAAGTGCGATTCCATATTTCGTCTTCTTAAGAAACACAATCCAGGCATTTGGGACGATGAATGCCAGAAGGCATTTGACAAGATTAAACAGTACTTGTCTAATACTCTAGTGCTAATGCCGCCCAGTCCTGATAGGCCATTGATTCTGTATCTGACGGTATTCGATAATTCAATGGGATGCGTGCTAGGCCAACACGACGAGACAGGGAAGAAAGAGAGGGCGATATACTACCTCAGTAAGAAATTCACCGAGTGTGAAATGAGATACTCGCCAATTGAGAAATTATGTTGTGCATTAATCTGGACAACTCGGAGGTTGAGGCAGTATATGTTGTACCACACAACCTGGTTAATCTCGAAATTGGACCCTCTTAAGTACATGATGGAGTCGATAGCTTTGAATGGAAGAATGGCCTGATGGCAAATTTTGCTCTCCGAGTTTGACATAGTCTACGTGAACCAGAAGGCTATGAAGGGGAGTGCAATAGCTGATTTTCTAGCCAGCAGGGCGCTAGACGACTACGAACCCTTGAATTTTGATTTTTCCAATGATGATCTGATATTTGTAGCGACAATTGAAGAAAATATCTTAGAAGATCGTCCCTGGAAGTTGAACTTTGACGGAGCATCAAATGCCGTTGGTAATGGAGTTGGAGCAATCCTGATATCCCCGAATGGAGACCATTATCCATTCACTTGCAAGTTGGATTTTGACTGCACGAACAATATGGCAGAATACGAAGCATGCATCATGGGAATTCGAGCAGCCATAGACCACAAAGTCAAGTCGCTAGAAGTATCTAGAGATTCTGCGCTAGTAATCTATCAGCTAAAAGGGGAGTGGGAAACAAGAGATCCCAAATTGATCAGCTACCGAAAGTTAGTTTTGGAACTAATTGAGAAGTTTGATGATATCACATTCTTTTACCTCCCGCGTGATGAAAACCAGATGGCTGACGCTTTGGCCATCCTAGCTTCTATGATTAGAGTAAACGAGCAGGAGGGTATGAAGCCCATCCAAATGAGTATTTATGAGACTCCGGCTCACTGCTGCAATATCGTCGAAGAAGAGGAGAGAGATGATCATTCTTGGTATCATAATATTCTGCGGTATGTGAAAAGCCATGAATATCCTGATCAAACAACAGAAAATGACAGGAGAACATTGAGAAGACTGGCCAATGACTATGTCTTAGACGGAGAGATCCTGTATAAAAAGAGGAAAGATCAGGTGCTGCTAAGATGTGTCGATGCGGTTGAAGCTAAGAAAATCCTAGAAGAAGTTCACGAGGGTGTCTGTAAAACACATGCCAATGGGTTTACAATGGCCAGACGAATCATGAAATTCGAGTATTACTGGTCCATGATGGAAGGGGACTGTATCCGTTATGCCAAGAAGTCCCACAAGTACCAGATTTATGGAGACAAGATCCATGTGCCTCATTCACCTCTTCATGTTATGACTTCTCCGTGGCCTTTCTCAATGTAGGGCATGGACGTTATTGGGTCGATCTCACCGAAAGCTTTTAATGGACATCATTTCATCTTCGTGGTCATTGATTACTTCACCAAATGGGTAGAAGCAACATCATATGCCAATGTCACGAAGATGGCGGTTAGCAAGTTTTTAAAGAAAGAGATCATACGTCGCTATAGCATGCCAGAAAGGATCGTATCTGACAATGCTTTGAAGTTGAACAACAGCTCGATAGCGGAAGTCTGCAGTCAGTTCAACATTAAGCACCATAACTCGTCGCCATATCGCCCGAAAATGAATTGAGCAATTGAGGCGGCTAATAAAAATATTAAGAAAATTATGGTGAAAATGGCTGAGACCTACAAGGATTGGCATGAAAAGTTACCGCTTGCCCTCTACGCCTATCGAACATTGATTAGAACCTCTACCGGGGCCACTCCTTTCTCGTTGGTTTATGGGATGGAGGCAGTTTTGCCTATTGAAGTTGAAATCCCTTCACTCCGGGTTTTGTCAGAGCTGAAGCTAGATAAAGTAGAATGGGTTCAATCTCGATATGATCAACTAAATCTAATTGAGGAAAAGAGGCTGAGAGCCATTCGCCATGGTCAATTGTATCAGAAGCGGATGATGCGGGCTTACAATAAGAAAGTCCGCCCCAGAGTATTCCATGAAGGAGATTTGGTGTTGAAACAAATCCTCCCTATGTAAAAGGACTTCAGGGGAAAGTGGATGCCTAATTGGGAAGGACCTTATGTTGTAAAAAAAGCTTTTTCTGGAGGAGCTTTAATACTAGCCGAGATGGACGACAAAAGTCTGCCAAATCCAATTAATGCAAACTCAGTCAAGAAGTACTTCACATGAAAATGGGCCTAGGCGAAAACCCGTAAAGGGCGTCTTGAGTTCAAAAAAAAAAAAAAGAGGGAGAGGCCAAGGCGAAAACCCGTAAAGGGCGCTTTGAGACCAAATGGGTTTTGAGTCGAAAACCTGAAAAGGGCAGCTCAGATTATGACCAACTCGTGATGGGGCGCACAGTAGTTTCACCATGCCGGAATTAACAGTGAGGAGGTATGTTACGTTTTGGGGCATCGACAGAGTACCACGGTTCTCCTAGACACATGTTGAGCTCAGAATGGTCTTCAAGAAGTACGTGGAGAGAAGCTCGGGCTATGATATTTGGGGCATCAATTCCACTCTTACTCGTTTTGTACCTTAGCAAAATTTACTGCCTTTGTTCAATTCATTCTTCTCGGGTTTTGTCCCGAATAAATTCTAGTTTCATTCATCTCTACAATCTTTTTCCAAGCATTTCCTATTGAAGTAATGATTACTGAACTAATAATGCTTTCACAAAGGAAGTTTTAAGTATTACTCTGAAAGTCTCTAAATAATACAAGAATCTGAAACAGGACAGTTATTTAGAACTAACCAGGTTTAAATGATTCGAAGCACTTGAGATAAGGGGTCTAGCGATGATGACATCTTGTGTTTTCTATTAGAAGTATTAGTTGAACACACATCAAGAAGTACCTTAATAAACAGCAAGCAATGATAGCCCAAGTGTTAAAGATGAATTATTCTCATGGCGTTTTGCATCCATTCATAACATTCATAATACATATAGTTAGGAGCATTTTTCATGACATCCTAATCATTTGACATAAGCATAGACCCCATGAAGTCAATTCTACAGGTAGGTTCCCCAGAGGACAATGTAGCAAAGTTGATGGGAGTTACAGAAGATTACAGATCTTATCTCTACTGAGCAGGAGTGGAGCAGGTTAAAGATATAGATCCTATCTCCACTGAGCAGGAGTGGAGCGGACTGAAGACAATAGATCTTATCTCTACTGAGCAGGAGTAGAGTAGATCGAAAGACTGAAGCCTTATCTCTACTGTGCAGGAGTGGAGCAGGTTAAAGATAGTAGGTCCTATCTCCACTGAGCAGGAGTGAAGCGGATCGAAGACAACAGATCTTATCTCCACTGAGTAGGAGTAGGGCAGATCGAAAATAATGAGCCTTATCTCCACTGAGCAGGAGTGGAGCAGGTTGAAGATAGTAGATCCTATCTCTACTGAGCAGGAGTAGAGCGGATCGAAGATAGCAGATCTTGTCTTTACTGAACAGGAGTAGAGCAGATCAAGAACAACTGATCTTATCTCCACTGAGCAGGAGTGGAGCAGATCAAAGATCATAGCCTTATCTCCACTGAGCAGGAGTGGAGCAGGTTGAAGATACAGAGCTTATCTCCACTGAGCAGGAGTGGAGCAGATCGAAAGCAATAAGTCTTATCTCCATGTATCGGCAATGGAGCAGACTGAAGATTATAGCCTTATCTCTACTGAGCAGGAGTGGAGCAGGCTGAAGATACAGATCTTATCTCCACTAAGCAGGAGTGGGGCAGATCAAAAGCAGCAAGTCTTATTTCCACTGAGCAGGAGTGGAGCAGACTGAAAATAGTAGATCTTATTTCCACTGAGTAGAAGTGGAGCAGATCAAAGATAGCAAATCCAATCTCCACTGAGCAGTAGTAGAGCAGATCAAAACAAAATTCCTATATACCCGAAGATGCAATGGGTCAAAGCAAGGCTACATCAAGTCAGGACTTAGCAATACAGGGCAAAATTGGTCCTTTTAAAGTCTTTGCTCTATTCGTGTTACACGACAATGCGCAAAGAGGGGCAGCTGTAAGGCCCAATTTAGCAGCTCGGACCCAATACCAAGCATTAACCAACAACCAAACGGGCCAACTAGTCTAATTAAAAAGCCCAAATAGCTAGGCCCAAGAGTTAACAATCCAATACAGCACAAACAGAAATCGGGGTTTCGAAAACCTTAGCCACTCTCTCGCTCCGTCAACAACTCCTTTGCTCGCATGCCAGGCCATGTCGTCTCCTCTCCGCAATAGACGCCTACACGTCTCTGATAGCACACCTGCAAAATAAGAAGTAGCGAGCAGTACGGGACTAAGAGGGGGTTATATTCTGTTGGGGTTTTGGGCTATAAAAGGGAGATCAAAATACCGTTAAGGGGAGATTTTTTTGTTTTGGTTAAGGGGTTTTTGAGAGAACAAGAGAGGAATATACACTTTTTTTTACACAAGATTTACATAAGAAATCCACAGAGCAAGTATCACGAATCAATAGTAAAGAAACCAAGAGAAGGTTCTCCCTTTCTTCTCATTTTTGTTGAATCTTTTTTTTCTCTCTTTCTTTCTTATTCATTTTTCAGAAACGAAAACTCCTTTTTTTTTTAAATTGATTTCATCGGTTTTTAAGAAAAAATAAACAAAGTTTTTTTTTTTTAAAAGAAAAGAAGGAGAAGTCTGAGAGGCCTTACCGAAGCTTCCTCGTCGTCACGCCTTCGACGCGTGCATGGGGGCCTTTCTACATTTGTTTGCAAAAAGAAAGAAAAGAAGTGCAAACCTGAAGACACTGTGAGAAGAAAGGGGGTGTTTCAAAATATAAAAAAATGATGAAAGAAAGTTTTGTTTTTGGGTTTTAAGCATTAAAGGGGTGGCCTGCGCAATTACTTGCTTCTGCAAGTGAATATGCATAAATTTTTCCAGATGGGAAATTACGCGATAGGTCCTCCTTCTACGCGCGCTGTTTAATTACGTCCCCTTCATTTTTTTTCTATTTTTAAAATTTGCCCTGCATTTTATGCGTTGTTTCAATTTAGTCCTAGTTCGGGCGGTGTTCGGAGAGAGGGGCTATTTGCTGTTTTAGACCCTCCAAGTTGCACGCGCATGACAATTTAACCCTTCTATCTTTGTTTTGTTTTAAAATTGGCCCCAAAGCTTTTGTTTTGATCCGATTTAGTCCCTTTTCGTTTGTTTTGGCTGTTTTACTATTAAATTAATTATTTTTAATATTTTCATTACTCTTTTGTGTTTAGTATTATTATTATAATCAGATTATTTTTGTTTATTATTATCATCATATATTATTGTTACTATTTTATATTTATTGCTATTATTATATTCATTACCATATTTGTGATTATTATTAAATATTATATTTATTATTATTATTATCAAGTATTTTTTTTATTTTCTTTTATTACTACTATTTTGTTAATACTATTATTTTCTTGTTTTCTTATTATTTTTTCATTTTATTTTGTTTATTATTATTATTCTATTATTATTGTTTTAGTATTATTACTACTATAGTTTTTTTTATATTTTTAACCTTTTTTCCCTATTATTATTATATTCCTATGTATTTATTATTGTTTTACTATTACTATTATCATTTTTATATAATCATATTTCTCATATTTCCATATTACTGTCATTTTATTATCAATGTTGCTTTATTACTACTAATTTAGTATATTATTATTACAATTATTATTTTAACATCAGTGTTACCATATCCTTTTAACTTTCTTTCCTTTTTTTATCCTATTCATTAGAATTATTATCATTTTTTTTCTATTATTTATATATGTACATATATTATTACTATTATTATTATGTTTATTATTCCCATTGTTGTTCTCCCTTATTATTACTGTGCTTACATTTCCATATTTTCTTTTTGCTTTTTCAAAATTCATAAAAAAGGAGTTTCACGAAGGTAATATTTCGTGTCTAGAACTTCGGGAAATCGTGCTCAATCGTGCTCTGCTTCGATTTTTCGTTCATCTAGATCATTATATATCCTTTAAAGATTTTAATCGTATTTTTTGAAAATAAGGCAATGTTTCGTGTTTGGAAGTTCGAGAAATTCGTGCCCAATCGTGCTGGGTTTCGATTTTCTGTTCATCTAAACAACTAGATATCCTTCACAGATTTTTTTTATCGTATTTCTTAAATAAAGGCAATATTTCATGATTGGAAATCCAAGGAATCATACCCAATCGTGCTAGATTTCGGTTTTTAGTTTAGCCAAATAGTGAAATACCCTTTTCAAATTGTAATACATGTATTTTGAAAATCATGAAATGATCTTCGTATCGAGGGTTTGAAGCATCGTGTCCTATCGTGCTGGATGTGGTATTTCAACTTTTCGGAACAAGAGAGTTTCGATATCTAATGCGAGTCATGAAAACATTTTTTTCCATATTTTAAGATATTTTCTAATTTTTGATATTAAGGACACTAATCAATCAATACGGTACCAATTTTGGGCGTTGCGAGGATGCTAATCCTTCCTCGTGCGTAACCGACTCCCGAGCCCGTTTTCTTAAAATTCGTAGACCAAAATATTTTCTAAAGTGACCCAATCACACTTTAAAAAAAAAGATTGGTGGCGACTCCATCTTTTTAAAGTCGGCCCGTTTTTCCAAACAAAAAATGGTTTCGACATATATGATCTTAAATTTCTTAAATATTGATTGAAATGTATCATTCTTATTTAGAAATTATTATTGCTAGTGTGATTAGTGTGAATCTTATATTTGAAAATTGACATGTTGCATTCTCATGACACCAAAAAATAACTTCAGTGAATTTTATTTTTGTAAAAGAAAATTACTAGTTGCATGTTGGTTTCATGAAAATATTTGCGTTTAAGGCTAAGATTTATTTGTTCTAAAAATATATATATTAGAAGAAGGTTTACTAAGGAAGTAGAGGAAGAAAAATAAGTGTTAGGATCGACCTGATTAAGCAACAAGAAAAAAAAATAGTGGAATAAATTGAGAAATTGAACACACAAATTTTACGTGGAAAATCCCCTTCAAAGAGGATAAAAAAACCACGGGCAAAGATAATTTTACTATAATGGCAAAAGAACGAAGAGTAAAAAAGATGGAGATAAAAACTAAACCTCGAAAACCTGAAAACAAATAACCCTTAAAACGTAAAGACAAAAATTTTTAAATGTGTTATGAGTTCTAATTCTAATAGGTGTATTTTCTAAGGTTGTAAAAGAACCTATTTATAGGCTAAATTAGTAGGTCAAATAAACTATGCTAATAAATGCTAAATATATTATACTAATAAATACTAAATCTTATAGAAAGAAAATATATTTTGTTTAACTTGACTTGCAAGCAATCTCTTAGAATTTGGATCACACAACTCTAATAATCTCCACATTGACACGAATTCTTACAATGCCATCTTTGACAAAGCCCGCCACGAGCCTATCTTGAACTATGCAGGGAATTAACTGAGTCGAATCTGTGCTTAGAAGCTGGAAGACTTCTAGCCTTCGACTTGTGCACTGCCAAATCAAAACTAACCCGTGTTTGATTTTCATGAACATAGTGCCTTAACTTTTCAAAACATGCATCCAAAAGAGAACTTCTTTTCAACAAAATGGTCATACATTTTTCCTTCCTATGACCAAGTTTCCTCCACTTCAAACGAGTTGGCTTCGACTCCGTAATGGACGAGGGACGTCCGATTTCACCGGTTACTGTAGAACCTTCTAGAATATAATGATTGCTGGTTCTTTTACCTTTTAACAAAACGAGAACTCTACGAGATACTTTAATGTCGCTCGACTCGATGTTGATTCTACATAATTTCAAGTCTAAAATACTCAAGGAGATGAGATTTTTTCTGTAAATTAGGTACATACCTGACATTTGAGAGTGTTCTAATCGTCCCATCGTGTATCTTAATTTTAACAGTACCAATACCAATTACCTTACTAGATGAATCGTTTCCCATGCGCACAACTCCACCTTCAACCGAACTATATGTGGAGAACCATTCTCCATTGGGACACATGTGGAAAGAACATCCCGAATCTATGATCCACTCGGACGTGAGCTTGGAGTTATCACTTGTTGACACTAGCAAGAAATCATCACCGCTTTCATCGACCAAATTAGCACCAGCTACATCATCCTTGTTACTCTCAGCAGCTCTTTTATTTCGTAGTTTATAACAATCTGCTTTGATGTGACCTAACTTTTTACAATAGCAACACCTTTTGTCTCATTTCTTTGATGCTACCAAAACGGAAGCTTGCCTATCTGCCTTGCTATCCAAACTAAACTCATTATCGAGTTTGTCTCTACTCAACAAATGTAACATCCCAAACCCGGCCTAGACGTTATGGCCGAATCTAGCGATGTCACATGATAGTGCTTTAGAAAACATAGTTACGATAAAACTATTTTTCGTTATCTTATACTATCTTCAATAACGTGTCGTTTGTTTTAATCATTAATCATTTTCAGAACGTTGTCCATTTTCCAAAATATTTATATTTCGCGGAAGCATTTAAATCAGTTTGCGTAATCGTGGTGTTTTGGTAAAACATTTGTTCAATTTGGAAACCTGAGCTTTCCTACTGCTAATGGTAAAACCATAAGCGTTGCAAATCCCAATTTTAAACAAAATACGTAAAGGCCATATTACATAAAACTTTCCCAAATATAAGCAAAACCATAAAATAAGTATAAAAACCGTGAGGCAGAAGCAGTGGTCACCGTCGAGTCCTCCACTATTCTGATCCGTCTAAAGCTGGGGATTACCTGAACAGATTAAACAGAAATAGATGAGTTTTCGTAAACTCAGTATGTAATCCCCACAGAAACATGCACACAGTATAACATCAGGAAGCAGTCACATATTCATGGTTCAGGTCTGAGTCCATTACAGAATCGGTGTGGACCTTAGCCCACTCAAATGTAGAATTAGATATATTCTAGGGCTTTAGCCCATTTCAGATATAATATGCCGAACAGAATAACAGAGTCCTACCCACTAGCCTCTACACACCAACTCCGTCCAACCTTACACACCATGTGGGGATAAAATTAACCCACCCATCCTACACATACAATGTCATCTTTGAAATGCGACACATAATCGATAATTATAGCCGAAATTTGCGGATAATAGGCTTAAAAGCCTTTTAGATACTTCCTCCAAATATCATCAACCCACCCCGATGCAATGCAACATACAAAAAAGGTCATTCTAATATGCAATTAAGAGTATACACATTCAGCTATCATAATTCATGCTTGGTACAGAAATCAGACAGATAGATCACTCAAATAGGGGTCTAAGTATTACTTATCGACCCTATAGTAGGTCCACAGTCGACTTGGGCGACCCCTGTAACCTTATAAATCATTTCAAAAAAATAGGCTCACACGCCCATGTGGCCTGCCCGTGTGGGCCCACACGCCCGTGTGGCCCACTTAGCCCAAATTGGCCTTGGCCGTGTGGATCACACGGCCTGGCCCAGAATCCCACACGCTCGTGTGGTTCACCCGTGTGAACCCACATGCTCGTGTGGCCCACACGACCCAATTGGTCTAGCCTGTGTCTCGCACACGGCTTCACTCGGCCATCACACGGCCGTGTCTCCTGCGCACTACCTGGCTTATTGAACACACGACAATGTTATGGCTTATAGCCTTGTACACGGCCTACCACACGACTGTGTGGCGTCGACAGAAAGGTTTTCAGCTTTTGCTGAAAACGCATTTTCTTGCGATTCGGGTACACACCTAGTTTGTTTTCGCTCTTTACGCCATCCCGAGATGACCAGCACCTATAATTTAACAATATTTTACTCAGTTAATCTCTTAAACGATCAAATCAAACTAAACCCAAAACAAAATGCTCATCTACGAGCAAACAAACTTACCTTTGAGCAAGAAGTAGCGTTTTTGTAACCCGAGATCCTGATTAAAGCTTTCGAGTAGTACCTAAACGTGAGTAAAATAATTCCTCCATTAACCGCTTAATCAAAATAACGCTAGAAATAAAGACAAACCACTTACCAAACAAGGGAAGCAACCGTTGCACGACAGAAACTGATTGAACGGGAAATAAAAAGGAGAAAAGGTGGATTTCAGCACAAAAGAAGGGAGGGAAAAAGATGAAGAGATTGGCAGGAAAAAGGAAGAAAAAGGAAAGGCTAGTCGAATTTTTCAAACAGAGGAAGCAGTACTAAACAGAAACTGTTAACCCCCAATCTTTTCCCCTTAATTCTCTCCACTATCCCACTACTCAAAATCCCGTTATAACACAAACTCTAGCCGAAATTAGGACAAAAATACTACCATTTTCCATCATCAAGAGTCAAACACAAGACCTCCAACTCACCAACACTTCACTTAACCACCAGACCAGTAGGCCCATTCTTATATATTCTCACAACCAATAAAATATAAGCCTACTGACTAGAACAAGGCTTTAATCATAAAAGTATCAAAATCTTTGTGGCTTGAACTTAGGACCTCTCGCACATACCCAGAACACTTAACCACTAAAGCAGACAGATATTTGTGTCACAAAATTACAAAAGCCGGAATTAAAGAAAATTTTAGGATGTTACAAAAAATGACCCTTCACATCTTTAAACAAGAGTTTGTCTCTGCCATAAATTAAGGTATCCCTAAAAGACTTGTATAAAGGGGGTAAAGAGTACAATAATAGCATAGCCTGATCTTCATCGTCAATATGAACCTCAACGTTCTTTAAATCATTTAAAAGAGTAATGAATTAACTTATGTGATCTCTGAGAAGCTCACATTCGTTCATGCAAAACGTGAATAGACGTTGTTTCAACACTAAACGGTTAGCCAGAGACTTAGTCGCATAAAAAGTTTCTAACCTTTTCCACAAGGCAGATGAGGTCTTCTCCATCAATACCTCCTACAATACCGTATTCGTGAGGTACAACTAGATTGCAGACAAGGCCTTTTCATCAAGCTCTTCCCATTCTGTTTGATTTAGATTCTCAGGCTTTTTTCGGGTAAAAACCTTTTTCAATCCGGTTTGAACTAGAATTTCCATCATCCAAACTTGCCACAGATTGAAATTTGTCTCATCATTGAACTTCTCAATTTCAAACCTTGTTGCTGCCATATCTGAACGGGCTGATCTATGAAAATTAAACTAGCTCTGATACCATTTGTTAGGATCGATCCAATTAAGCAATAAGAAAAAAAATAGCGGAATAAATTGAGAAATTGAACACACAAATTTAACGTGGAAAAACCCCTCCAAAGAGGATAAAAAATCACGGGCAAAGATTATTTTACTATAATGGCAAAAGAACAAAGAGTACAAAAGATGGAGATAAAAACTAAACCCCGAAAACAAAGAACCCTCAAAACGTAAACATAAAATTCTCTAAATGTGTTATGAGTTCTAATCTCTAATGGATGTATTTTCTAATGTTGTAAAAGAACCTATTTATAGGATAAATTAGTAGGTCAAATGATCTATGCTAATAAATGTTAAATATATAATACTAATAAATACTAAATCTTTTAGAAAGAAAATATATTTTGTTTGTAATGACTCGATAGTCACGGGGTATCAGAAAGTGTATTTTTGGGTCTCTATTTTTGTAAAACGGATTCATAAATATTTAAAAAAAAAATTTACGAAGTTAGTTGTATGGTTAATTAGGTTTTGGTTAGGTGAATTTGTATGAATTAAGGGTAATTAGGTATAAGGACTAAATTGCATAGAGAGTGAAAGTTGAATTATAGATTAAAGAAAAGTAAATGGACTAAAGAAGCAATTAATCCTTATTTCAACAAGTGTATGGTAATAATAATTACATGTATAAAAATAATATACATATGTATAATAAATAAAACGAAAACAATAAAAAGAAACAAAAGAATTGAAACGAAACAAAAGGAAGAAGAGAGAAAGAAAAAGGAGAAAGCTATGGTTTTCAAGGGTTCAAAGCTTAATTGGTAAGTCAATTTAGTCCATTTTCTTGTAATTTTTATGTTTTTAGAATCTCGGTATTAAATATTACTTAACCTATGATGAAATTGTAAAAATTATTGAATTTTTAGATATTGTTCATGTTGAATAATTTAAGTATTTGGGATTAAATTGATAGAATTTTAAGTTAGAAATGAAAAATGGATTGAATTGTAAAATAAATTATAAGTTTTGAGTAATAGGGACTAAATTGTGAAAATTTTAAAATTTAGAGATTTAAGTGAAATTAGAGATTTGACTTTAGTCTAAAGTGGAAATTGAATGAAAATTTGGAATTAATTTTGAAGAAATAAAGTCAGTCTCGGTTTAGGAACTAAATTGGAAATTAGGCAAATGTTGAATAAAAATGGAAATATTTAATGTGAAATTGAATTGTATTGTATGGATGAATTTTAATTGTTTAATTTTCGTAGCTAACGTTGTGTCAGAAACATCGACTAAGAAAGGAAAAGATAAAGTCGACGAGGAGTAGCTCGGAAGTTCTGGTTTGTATTTCTATAATCTGAATCTAAATATTAATTGTTGTATTTTTGATTTAATGTTTATGGTAAGTGAATAAGGTAAGTAATTAGCATTATGGTATTGAATTGAATATACGTGAATTTATAATTAATGTGATATTTGAATATTGGATGATTGTGGCATTTGAAAAGTGAATTGAAACCGTATTAACTGTATCGGGTTGAGTCGGATATAGATGACATGCCATAGGATTGGAAGAGTTTAAGGATTCTTCTACCTCGAGTTGATGAGACACTAGGTGTCAATTATTTACTTCAGATTAATTCAATAAGGCACTGGGTGCCAAACTGGTGTGTTTTGGTTGGATTCGTGTATCCATCTGAGTTCGAGTCATATTAATGGGGGTAATTAAATGAAATGATAATATGATTGGAACTGGGAAACATTGAATGTGAAATGCAAGTGAGATACATGAATTGTGTAACACATTGTGAAAAGCTAATTGAGATAGCAAATGATGAGAATTGAATGTATTATGAATAAATTGATAAATTGAAATGACTATTGTTAATGTATGATAAATGTGTATGTTATATTATTGTACTTAAAGTATTCGGATTATAGAAATACCACTGAGTTTATACTCAGCGTACGGTTTGTTTTCTGTATGCATGTTAGGTACTTACGAGTTAATCGTCGATTCAGCATCCATCAACGATCTCGATCTCGATCTCAAACGTGGTGATGTATAATTTTTTTTTGTGTCGGCATGTACCTAGGGCGTCTAAATGTTAACTATTTTGTGAGTTGATTGTAAATAAGATTATAAGTTAATATTAGTTGATTATATACATATGAGTGTATGTTATGTTAAGGCTATAATATGGCATGTTTTAAATTAGTACATAGATAAACATGATATAGGCAAATTAGAATGAATTTGGTATCTTTACAAATTGGATTTATATGATGTTTTATTAATGTGTTTCGATGATATAATTGTGGTACCTATAAGGGTACATTGGTTAGATACCTAGGTTGACTGTTCTGACATGTTTTGAATGTGTTTGATCTGAAAAGTCCGGTAATACTCTGTAATCCTGTTCCGGTGATGGATAAGGGTTAGGGGTGTTACATTGTTTAACTTGACTTGCAAGCAATCTTTTAGAATTTGGGTCACACAACTCTAACAATAAGGAAAAAGAGTGAATATCCAAAGTGAGATACAAACCAAATAAAAAAATGATAAAAAAATTTAAGTTGAATTTAGCCTTGAAAACATTCCGACAGATCCAGGATTGAGAAAGATGATTACAGATTAACATCCAAATGATAGAGATAATATAAGAGGACATATTTGTAAAAAGAACATTGTCAACATCACAACCACAACTTTCCCCAAAGAGAAATTGCAGGAGTAGAGTGAAGACTTCCAAATTCTTGGTATATAAACTATGGAAATTTGCTATAGTACAATATTAAAAATGATGTCGTATTTTGTTTATGTCGCTATCTTTTTAATTTTGATCAAAACAAGAAAGGTAATAGTGGGTTTGAGACTTGTTAATTCAACAATTGGAATAAAAAAGACAGATTAAAGATACATGTTAGAGGCCCAAATAGTTTTCAAAATAAAGCTGTAAGAATGTACGATGACTTGATGAATCAAAGGCAACACATTGTGCTTGGTTTCTTTTGAAAGAAGGTTTAACATTTTAAGAACATAATGAGTCCATTGATTCAATCAATCAAGGTAACTTTCTTGAACTTCATAAGTTAATTAGTGATCATAATGATGTGGTAGAAAAAGTTATTTTGTAAAATGATCCAGAAAACAATCGTTTAACTTCTCTTGATATTCAAAAAGACATTGCATGAGTTGTTGCAATAAAGACCACAAATATCATAATTGAAGATATTCAAGATGAGTTATTGACTTTGTTAGTAGATGATTCGAGTGATGTATCGAATAAAGAAAAAAATGAGAATTACGCTACGATATGCCAATAAAAAGGAACACATTTTGGAAAGATTTTTGGAAATTGTCCATGTTGAGGATTGTAACAACTCGATTTTTAATGATGTCGAAAAATATGGTTTTAGAATCCTATTTCCGTAAATCGAGTTTGTAAATATTAAATATGAATATTTATGAGGCTATTATACAAATATATTAAAGATTGGTCTAGTAATTTTTTCGAATTAATAGTTAATTAAGACTTAAGGACTAAATTGTAAAAATTTAATCATTATAGGTTTTTAATTGGCTAAAGGCTTAGGGACTTAAATTACAATTAACCAAAGGGCCAAATGGTTAATAAACCATTATTAAATTAAAGTTAATGGATGATGATGCCAACTTTCATTAAATATAATTAATTAGTAAGTTATATTAATTAAACCTTGTTAAATTAATTAAGTAAACTTAATTAGATTTTAATTAAAGTATAAATAAGTGTTCACAAAAAAAAAAGTATAAATAAGTGGAAAAAGATGATAAAACTTGTCATCTTCTTCACGTGGCCGTCTAAGCAAGAATAAAAATCCTTCTAAACATTTGAAACTTTCGGCCAACAATTAATTAATAGGTAATTTCAAGTCTTCTTCTTGTAATTTTTAAAGATTTGAGGTTATAGGAGCTTAATTTAGCTAACCTATATACCAATTTATAAAACTGTTAAAGTTTCAGAGAGTTGCTAGTGTTGATTTTTTGAAGAAAAGGGCTTTAAATTGATAAATTTTAAGCTTAGAATATGAAAAAGATTAGATTGTAACGTTAATCTAGCTTATTGTCAACTTTGTTATCTTAGGGACCAAATTGAAAGAGTGTAAATTTTTTTATGAAATTATGTTAGAAATATAAATTTTAAGGTCCCTAGTGATAATATTTGAAATTGGATTTTAATCTGGGGCTAAGAGTTTAAAGTTATAACTATTTTGAGTTGAGAGACTAAATTGAATAGAATGTAAAATTTTAAGGTTATCAAAAAATTGATTTTATAATGGTTCATTCTTATCATAGCATAATATGGAGATATTTAGTATTGATTGATGATATAAAAGATTGTTTAGATCAAGAATCGTATCGGAGTGGAGTTGATCGGGGAAAAACTAAAATTGTGGATTAGCCCTTGAAGAACCCGGTTTACTTATTTTGAACAGGTAAGTTCATATAGAACTTACCACTTTATTTTATTTTATGTAGGTTTTGTGGCTGAATTTAATTATATATTAGAATTGAGTAGAATTAATAAATTTGGAACATATGTATTAAAATGGACTGAATTGTAAATTCATGTTAGTATTGGTTATATTGAAACAGTACAGAGTGCAAATACGAATATTGATTGAATACATGACCTGTATTGATAAATGAAATTATGTACAAGGATTAGTAATAATATTCATACGAAAGTGATGCCTAAGTGAATCTAGTAAAATGTTAGGATACGTATGGCATGCTATTAGGGTTATACACATATTTGATCAGGGATTTACATGTTCTTACAAGATCATTTGTTGTAGATTCTCGAGTTAAACGTATTGTAGGTTTAACTTGGACGAGTAACCTCAATATAATGTCAACTTGTGTAAGCAACTCTGTTAAAATGTCAGTTTATGTGAGCATTACATTCTCGTATACTCGAACCTGTTTTACTATAGTTCCATCGGACGATATACAATTAATTGAAAATGGAAAGTTAATTGAGGATTGGAAATGAAATGGTGACTATTAATGCTTGATATGTGGATGGTTTCATGATTCTGTTAAGTCTCGACATTACTGATGATTAGGAAATGTGACTAGCACTGTTAAGGATAAACCTGGTTAAGCAACGAACAAGTAAAATAACAAGGAAATTGAAAAGATCGAACACAAATATTTTACTTGGAAAAACCCCTCCGAATAGGATAAAAAACCATGGGCAAAGATAATTTCACTAAAATGGCAAAAACAAAAAGTACAAAAGATGAAGATAAACTAAACCCCAAAATCCAAAATAAGAACCTTCAAAATGTAAATACAAAATTATTTGAAAGCTTGTAAAAGCTAGTACTTAAATGTGTAATGTGTCGTCTTTCTAGGGTGGAAAATGACCTATTTATAGACTAAATTCGCAGGTCAAATAATATTAAAATAACCTACACTAATCAGAGTTTAAGTGTGAAACTAAAAACAGAGTTTAAGTAGGAAACTAAAAATATATTTTAACTATGAGAAGAAAAGCCGAAAAATATGAGGCATAACTCCACAAATCTCTACCTTGACTCGTATTTCCATAACGCTTTTTTTGCCAAAGCACACCACAGGTTTATCTTGAATTATGTAGGATATTAACTGAGTCAAAGATCTATTTAGAAGTTGGACGTCTTCTAGTCTTTGACTTGTGCACTGCAAAATCAAAACTGACCCGGGTATGATTTCCACGAATGCAATGCCCTATATTTTCAAAACTTGTATCCAAAAGAGAACCTCTCTTACACAAAATGACCATACCTTTTTCCCTTCTATGACCAAGTTGTCTCCACTTCAAATGAGTCGACTTTGACTTCTTAACAGATGAGGTACGTCTTGTTTCACCGACCACCGTTGATCCTTCCAGAACATAAAGATTGCCAATCTTTTTACCTTTCATCAAAAGGAGAGCCCTACGATATATATTAATTTTGTTTGACTCAATGTTAATTCTACAACCCTTCGAGTCCAAAATTCCCAAGGAGATGTGTAACACCCCTTACCCGAGACCGTTGCCGGAGTCGAGCACGAGGCATTACTAGACTTAACTTACTAGTTCGGGGCATAAAAATTGAAACTGTCCATCTGCGTCATGTTCACTAAATGAATTATAACTTGAGTTACGAAACTCGAAATCTAGATCCGTAAATTTACCTTGAAACTAGACTCATATATCTTCTTAATATAATTTTTCCAGAATTTTTTGTGTGGCCAATTAGTACAATTTATTAGTTAAAGTCTCCTCTATTACACAGTTCGATAGTTCTGACCTCTCTTCACTAAAAATCAATTATCCCATAATATATAACTCTTTTTCCTACACCTTTTTTTATATAAAAATAGACTCAATAAGCTTTAATTCTATATCTCATGCACAACCTAATTCCATTTCTACTATTTTTGGTGATTTTTCAAAATCACATCACTCACTATCATGTCAACTATTCCCCTGCATATAATTACATAATTTCTTTAAAATAACTATCAACTAGGCATTTCATAACATCCAAATCATGTTCTTAATTAACCATTTTAATGGCTAATCGTTACCAAGCATTTTTACTAGCCAATATTAAGCAATATCATAAGGTCATACACACAAAATGGCTAAGTCCCTATACATGCCATAACTTAAAACGTTCAAATCACAAAATACCAATATAATCTTTTGATAGTGTGTAACGATCTCCGACGTCCTTGCGATCCCCGAATTGGCTTGTAATACTATAAAAAAAATAAAGAATGGGAGTAAGCATAAAGCTTAGTAAGTTTACATGTAAATAGATAACAACATTCTTAATGAATTATCTTATTCTTTTCTTATCAAGATCACTTAAGTTTTTAATTTAATATACTTAAACTTGTATTCTTACCTTACCTTTTAACATGAACTTGTCTTACCTTACCTTTTTAGCTTGAACTTGTCTTACCTTTACTTTGGTATACTCTTTGAATTTTCCCGTTGAACCACTTGGAATACTAAGGATACTCGGGTACCTTTCCTTATGAAACTTAACCATTGCCATGTCTTGACATGGTCTTACGTGGTATCCTTGCCTTATGAACTCACCAATGCCATGCCTTGGCATGGTCTTACATAAGACCTTTTTCGTTATAGTAACATATCAATGCCATGTCTTGACATGGTCTTACATGATTTCCTTAAACCCTAATGTCATGACATTTGTATCCTACACATTCCTAAGGTTCAACCGGAACTTTTTGAGATAGCTTTTCCGTCAATTCATACTTGAGTCTTTAAATAATAAATTTACAAAATAAATATGTAAATACTGGAATTTAATAATATTAAATGTAAAATAATAGAATATTGCATTTATTTACCGCAAACTTACCTCGAAACAAAATACGATCAACTATACCGATTTAGTCCACTATCTTTTTCTTTCCCTGGTCTAACTCCGGATTTCTTTTTTCTTGATCTATAATAGCAAATTTAGCTTATTTAATACTCACATTTACTAAAACAGTCCTTAACTCTAACTTTGGAAAAATTACAATTTTGCCTCTAAACTTTTACATAATTACGATTTTGCCCCTAGGCTCAAAAATTATACTTCAGCCCTTATTCTTATATTTTATAACATGCTGAACATTTTTCCCTTCTATAGCAACTTCGAATTCTTACTATAACACATACTTATGAACAATAACAACTTTTACTAATTAGCTCATTTTACTTGTTTTCACCGAAAATCACTTAGTAAAAATTGTTCCTCTACTCATAAACATGAATAATCTACCATCAATCATCAAAATACACAAGCTTCCAACAATGGCATAATTCATAATATTCAAGCATGGGTTTTGTAGATCTCAAAAACGTAAAAATTATCAAAAATCGAACTCAATTACTAACCTTAATATAGCATGCAATAGTTTAATGGTTTGAAGCTAAGTTTCTTCTTCTCTCTGTTTGTTTCGTGAAGATGATGATGAAAATGGGAAAATAAAACATGTTTCTTTTTTTTTATAATATTAATATATTTCATATCATTCCACTATCTTATAATAATATATATAAAATATACTTTAACCATAATTTAAGGTCTATGCCGTCCACTACTACTTATTTAAAGGCCAAATTGCAACTTCAATCCCATGCAAAAGAAGACCATTTAATTTGGCCACTTAATTCCATAATGGCTATTTTTCCTACTTACTCAATTTAGTCCTTGCACTAAAATTAAACACACAAACAAACAAATTAACCTACAATATTTTAGCACATGCTCAAACACATAACATAGATATCAAGTAAAATATAAAAATATTTATCTGACTTCGAATTTGTGGTCTCGAAACCACTGTTCCGTTTAGGCCCTATTTCGGGATGTTACAAGATGAGATCTTTCTTTAAGTCAGGCACATGGATGACACCTGACAGTGTCTTAATTATCCCATCGCACATCTTGATCTGAACAGTACCAATATCGGTTACCTTACTGGGTGAACCATTACCTATGCGCACAACTCCACCTTCAACTGAACTGTATGTGGAGAACCAGTTCTTGTTGGGACATATGTGGAAAGAACACCCTAAATCTAGGATCCACTCGGACGTAAGCTCAGAGTTTTCACTTGTTGACACTAGCAAGAAATCATCACCATTGTCATTAGTCAAATTAGCACCAGCTAAATCTTCCTTGTTGCTTTCAGTAGCCCTTTTATTTTGCAGTTTGTAACAATCTACCTTGACATGACCTAACTTCTTACAATAGCAGCATCGCTTCTCTCACTTCCTTGATGCTACCAAAATTGAGACTTGCCTATCTAACTTGCTATCTGAACCAAACTCATTTTTGAGTTTGTCTTTTCTCAATAGATGACCCTTCACATCCTCGAATAAGAGATTATCTCTACAATAAATCAAGATTTCCCTAAAAGACTTGTATGAAGGGGGTAGATAACATAATAATAGCATAACATGATCTTTATCGTTAATTTGAACATCAACATTCTTTAAATCATTCAAAAGAGTAATAAATTAATTGATGCGATATCTAAGGTGCTCACCTTCATTCATGCAAAATGTGTACAACTGTTGTTTCAGCACTAATCGGTTAGCCAGATACTTTGTCGCATAAAAGGTTTCTAACATTTTCCATAAGGTGAATGCCGTTTTCTCCATCAAAACCTGATGCAACACATTATTTGTTAGACATAATTGAATTGTGGATAGGACCTTTTTATCTAACTTATCCCATTTTGATTTATCCATATCTGCCGGCTTATTCTCTGTAAGGACCTTCTCAGGATCGCATTGAATCAAAATTTTTGTCATCTGAACTTGCCAAAAATTGAAATTTGTGATGCCATCGAACTTATCCATATCAAACATTGTTTCTGTCATATCTAAATGGGTTAATTACGGAAATCAAACTAGCTCTAATACCAATTTGTTGGGGATAAACCCGATTAAGCAACGAATAAGTAAAATAACAAAGAAATTGAAAAGGTCAAACACAAATATTTTACGTAGAAAAAACTCATCTGAAGAGGATTAAAAATCACGGGTAAAGATAATTTCATTAAAATGACAAAAACGAATAGTAAAAAAGATGAAGATAAAACTAAACCCTAAAACTCGAAATAAGAAACCTTAAAACGTAAACACAAAATTCTATGAAAGCTTGTAAAAGCTAAAACTTAAATGTGTAGTGAGTCATCTTTCTAGGGTGGAAAAGGGCCTATTATAGGCTAAATTCATAGGTCAAATAATATTAAAATAACCTATACTAATCAAAGTTTAAGTGTGAAACTAAAAATAGAGTTTAAGTAGGAAAGTAAAAACAAAGTTTAACTGGGAGAAGAAAGGCCAAAAAATACATGTTATAACTCTACAAACATATTAGTTTGGCAATGTTGTTATATGCTTAGTTGTGTTTTAACATGCCAAATGATAGTTAGATTGAATGTCAAATTGATAGTTAGATATGCATTAAGTGATCAATGTATGTTTAATTTCCATTTTTGAACTTGCTAAGTATTCTATTAGCTTACTCTGGTTGTTTTTATTCCCTGTAGATTTTTACCTTGCAGAGTTGCCGAACCGGACCAATGTACACTATCAACAAGACAGTAACTAATTTTTGAATCTTGACTCTGTGGCATGTATATAGGAGTAATATAATGTGTAAATGGTCATTTTGGCTAAATGATTAATGGAAATGTGACATGACACCTTTTTGTAATATGTTTTTCTTGTGACTTGGCAAATGTATGGTATTAGTCATGTTCAAACTAAAATAAGCGATGATATATGCTTATATGCTTTGATATGTGGAATGTTACTAATTGAGATGAATAGGATAAATAAGTTGATAAATGTTTGGAATTAAATCATTTGAATATGATGCTTGGAAATATGTCTAATGTATGTTTTGTTTTGGCTCAATTAAAGTCATTTAGGCTTATAATGCTTAAAAGAAATGGTATAGATAAGCTTGTTTGGCCTACTTGTATTGTTTAATGAATAAAAATGATTAATTGTGTCTAATTGATGAACATGTATGGAATGACTTGATAAATGATTGTATGAGAATGTAATAAACTTGTGTAGCATGCCTTGTAAGGTTTTGACAATGGTTGAATTGATATTTGGTTGAAACAATGAAAGGAATTGGTTAAAATCGATGGAATAGGTATCAAATTGTGCATTTTATTCCAAAAATAGGGATGACGACGCGACCACGAACTATTAACGTCACAACATTGCCATCTCAATGAGTGACGTTGTGACGAGCATAGGTGTTTCGTCATGACATGACATACGATGATGGCCACGTCATGATGAGGAAATGACGAAGTTGCGACGTCGGCCTAAGACTTTGAAATCTTTACAATATGATCCTAATTCGACCTCAAGATAGCAAAAGAACTTTCGTAAGCTCATATAAGACCCGATAATGAATATGTATTGCATTTCATGCATATATTGATTATGTTTAATTGTTTAATGGTATAAATTGAATATAAATGATTGCTGTTGTTTCCACAACCAATGTAGCATCTTACGACTAGGACCTTTGCTGTTGTTTCCACAACCAATGTAGCATCTTACGACTAGGACCTGGTGATCGGGTCGGGTGTGGATGTTTAAAGGATACTACTGTATTATCACTTAAAGTAGCAGTTGATGCTTTCTTAGCTAAATTTGGATTACGTACATCAAGAATTTAGGGACAAGGTTATGATGGTGCTAGTAACATGCAAAGGGAGTTTAATGGTTTGAAAAGTTTGAATTTAAGAGAAAATTCATCAATTTTTTACATTCATTGCTTTTCACATCAACTCCAATTGGCATTGATTTCAACAACAAAAAATCATATCTAGATTGCATCACTTTTCAGTTTGATTGATTCCTTAATAAATGTTGTAAAAGGCTTTTGCAAACATCATGATATGCTTTATGAATTGCAATTTTGTAAAGTTTAAAAGGCTTTGTCAAATTCTGAAATTTCTTTTGAACGAGGATTAAATCAAAAGACAACTTTCATTCGCCCAGGCAGTACTTGTAGCGGATCACACTATGGTACGCTTTTAAACATAATCATCATGTTCACTTAGATAGTTGATTTGCTTGAAATTATAATAGATGATGGGTTAACATCCGATCAAAAAGTTGAAGCTAATACATTGTTAGGTTTGATGTAATCATTTGAATTTGATTTTTCCTTACATTTAATGAGACACGTGTTAGGGATGACAAATGAATTGTCAGAAGCACTTCAAAGAAAAGATCATGATATTGTTAATGCCATCTTATTGGTAAGGATTTCAAAAGAACGATTTCAAAAGCTCCGAGAAGATGGATGGACTTCATTGTTTTCACAAGTATCATCCTTTTATCAAAAACATGATATTGATGTTCCTAATATGAATGATGACTTTGTTGCAAAAAGGAAGGTCATAGAAGAAAGCTCATAAGGTAACTAATATGCATCATTATCGTGTGGAGCTATTTTATATCATTATAGGTATACAACTTTAAGAGCTTAACAATCATTTCAATGAAGTAAATACGTAGCTGTTACTATGTGTATATTGATTATGCCCGAATGAGAGTTTTCGAACTTTTGACAAACAAAGTTGATTCGTCTTGGTCAAATTTATTCATCTATTTTTTCTCCAATTGCAGTTCTTGCACTTAATAACCAACTGGAGACATACGTTAATGACATGCGATCAAATAGGGAGTTCTCAAATTTGAAAAGAATTCAAGTTCTTGCTAAAAAGATGGTTGATACAAAAAAGAACATTGTTTATCCATTGGTATATCGCCTGATTAAGTTAGTGTTGATTTTGTCAGTTGCTACAACAAGTGAGGAAAGAGCCGTTTATGCAATGAAAGTCGTGAAATATCATTTGAGGAATCGAATTGGAGATCAATGGATGAATGATTGTTTGATTACTTATGTTGAGAAATATATTTTTTTAAAAAATGACAAAGAGAAGGTAATTTAATGGTAAGTGTCATGGGCAATTGTAAAAAAAAAAAGTGTTATTCAAACTTATTTGATGTGATTTTTTTTAATTATTGTTTTAATAGTTTCGTAATAGTCTTATATTTATGATATACATCGATTTGTCAAGAATTAATATTATGTATTAGTTTATATGACTTTTATAAATGCTTTAATTTTTGAAAAAATTGGCTCCACAATCTAAATTTCCTGGCCCAACCTCTGCCATTTCTTATTTTGTTTGTACCGTGATGATTTGATTCTATTTTATGATTCTTCATAAAACCCGTATTGTAATAATTTGATACTTATGATTCATTAGATATATTTGTATATAGACATGATTTGGACTTGTAACACTTTCAAAAAGAAAAATTATATTCTATAAAATATAGTAATCATATTTATAATAAAATCCAAAATCTATTACCCAAACAACCAAAAGTTCAAAACCCATTAAAATATCATTTACTATGAGAAAAAATATCCACTAAGCTATTCTTTTATTTTTATCCATACGAGTATATTTATCGCACACCTATACGTGGAAACACGGAAATTTACATATTTTTACATACCCTTTTTAACTTAAAATCATACAGTTTCGATAACATTCTTGTCGAAAAATAATTAATTTTTATAAAATAATTAAAGTGCACTTAAAATATGAACATGTTGAATTTTAGTTAATTTTATAATTAATTTTGATGAATTTTTGCTATTTTCGACAGATTTGCACAATGGGCAAAAAATAGCTCCGCAGACACTGCTAGAAGCACAAAACTGAGAAGCAATTTGAAGTATCGAGGCGAAATAAATTTCAGCCTAAGACAGTCCAAAATTATATGTATTAATTCATAATATAATTAATTTTAATTTATATCCAATTTAATTTGGGTTAATAAATTATTATTAATTAATTATGAAAAAGTGGTCCAGTTGAACTGAACCGAGTGAACCTAATCGGCCAAGAAATGGACAGCCCAAAAACCGTCCCAAGAGCTGACCCAAATCAGCTTATTAGTTGATTATTTAAGCTTGCAAAGAGGCCCTTGAAGACTTGTTCAAGTTGCATTCAAACCCCTCCACAATTGGTGGCTTTGTAGATATGCCCCAAGCCAAATTTAGCAAAGTTGAAACCATCAACCTTGCCACATGTGTGGCCGGCCAAGGGATGGCTCTTTGGCTGCTATTTTTAGCTAATTTTTGCAGCCATCTTCAGCTATAAAGACCCACCCTTGGCTGATCATTCAACAGACCATAACATTCTCATCTTTTCTCTCATCTCTCAACTTTCTCTCTTCTTCTCCATTCCAAATTCCCTTGCTCTCTTGCCGATTTCTCCTCTTGGAAAAAGGGCATTCATCAGCCATTTGGAGCAGCAATTAAGTGTTCATAGCAGCCTTGGTCGACGAGGACAACTGAGAAGGAAGAACGGAGCAAACTAGTGAAGCCACGGACAACACCGGATTTGATTCTTGTTCCTTATCTCTTTAATTTTTGTTGTTATGATGAACATATCTATGAATATTTATGTTGTTAGAATGGTTAATTTAATCAATTTAGCTTGAATTTAATTCGTGTTAGGTTGATTGCATTTCGTTTGCTAAAATTGTTAAAATTGTGTTTATGTTGTTATAGGCCTCGGTAAGATGCTTGATTAAGTAAAATCATGACTAAGTTATTCTTGCATTACAATTGTAAGGTAGCTAATGAATTAATTATTTAAACAGACTGAAATTGTAATTAATGGACACAATACTTAATCAGTGCATGTTTAATCATCTAAGGTAATTGAGGGTTAAATTAGCAACGGTATCTGACGATACATTTGCCTTGCATAACTTGCAAGATTATTGTGATTAAACTATTTCAAGGTAATGATACTTTGTTACCTCACATAGTCTTTTATGTGCTTATTAAATAGAGTTATTTGTTTGAATTGACATAGGGATATGTTTAAGAAATGAATGGATTTTGGTAGGTGAGTATGTTCATAAGTTAGCAAATTACCGAGTTGCCGTGAATTTATTCATAACAATATAATCATGAGTTTAATAATTCTAAGTTAAGAAATTAATCTAGCACAATTATGTTATCTTGATTAAAATCGTATTTTAAAATTATGCATTTGAGATTTATTTATTTAGTTTACTTAGTCTAAAATCTTAGTTTTTAATACCCTCTTCAAACAAAATATTTTTCTTCACCAAAGTGTTTTAAATGGTATTCATAAATAATTCTTTTCACAGTCCCTGTGGGTACGATAACTCGATATTTACTTGTCACTTTATTAGTTGTTGTGATTGTGTACACTTGCACATTTTCGTCGTTCCAAGTTTTTGGCGCTGTTGCCGGAGACTGTGTTTTAAAAAAGTCATTATTTGTGAATTTGTTAGTTTTGCATTTTGGTTTAATTTTCTATTTAAATTTTAACTTAATTTTTCTGTGATTATTTCAGGTGTTTATGAGTATTGACCGAATTATTGATTTACTCCCTGTAGACTCTGAGATTGAACGAACTTTTCGACAGCGAAGAAGACAAGCAAGTCAGAGAAGGACTGAAGAGATGAACTTCGAAAATCTGAATCAAGGAAATGGAGCAAACCCTGCTCAAAATCCTATCCTTATTGCTGATGATAAGGATAGATCTTTAAGATAGTATGCTGTGCCAGTATTTCATGATCTTAATCATGGTATTAGGAGACCCGAAATTGAGGCACAACAGTTCGAGCTGAAGCCAGTCATGTTCCAGATGCTTCAGACAGTGGGCCAATTCAATGGAATGCCTACCGAAGATCATCACCTACACTTAAGACTATTTATGGAGGTGAGCGATTCTTTCAAGTTAGCCGGAGTCCCCGAAGATGCATTACAATTGAAGCTGTTCCCATATTCACTAAGGGACAGAGCTCGAGCCTGGTTGAACACATTGCCACCAAACTCAATTTCCACATGGCAAGAGTTAGCAGAAAGATTCCTTATGAAGTATTTCTCGCCTAGCAAGAATGCTAAGTTGAGAAACGAGATCACTGCTTTCCAACAAATGGATGATGAGTCCTTGTATGAGGCATGGGAAAGGTACAAAGAATTATTACGGAAGTGCCCTCTTCACGGAATCCCATATTGTATCCAACTTGAGACATTTTATAATAGTCTCAATGCTTACATGAGGATGGTAGTGGATGTTTCTGCTAATGGTGCTCTCCTTTTTAAGTCTTATAATGAGGCTTATGAAATCATTGAGTGGATTGCCAGCAACAATTATCAATGGCCAACCAATCGAGCAGCGTTAGGAAGACGAGTCGCTGGAATACATGAAGTAGGCACTCTCACCTCACTCGAATCTCAGGTATCCTCAATATCATCAATGCTTAAAAATTTTACCACTAATGGGTGTAACAGTTTTGTAGCACAACTAACAAATCAATTTGAAAATGTAGCCTGTATTTATTGTGGGGAAGGACATTTGTTCGAAAAATGTCCATCGAACCCAAAATCCGTATATTACATGGGTAACCATAACCAAAATTGAGGAAGGCAAGGGTTGCAATCCAATTTCTATAACCCATCATGGCGAAACCACTTGAATTTTTCCTAGAGTAACCAAGGGGCAGAAACCAGTAACAATTATGTCTAACCTAGATCGACCCAGCCACCTAGTTTTTCCCAACAAGCTCAAAAACCAACCCAAGCTCAACCATCCAATAGCCTAGAGAATCTATTGAAGGCATACATGGCGAAAAATGATGCCACTCTAAGGAATTTAGAGAATCAAGTGGGCTAGCTTGCAACTGAACTCAGAAATCGACCATAAGGTGCTTTACCTAGTAATACAGAGAATCCGATGAATCCAGGGAAGGAGCATTGTAAAGTGATCGTGTGTCAGAGTCTTAGAAATTTATAAAAAAAGAATGATCGAGCCTAGAAACTAACTGTGACAATGACTTAAGGCAAGTGCACCTATCGAACAGTAGTATAGCTTAGCGGTAAGACCGGATTGTCTAACCCAAAGGAACCAAAAGTACTAGTACTAACTTTCTTTTTATTATTTAGCCTAAGAATTAAATGAATTTTTATCTAATCTAAAATTAACTAACAACTAAGCTAAAGATGTAAAGACAAAAAGAATGAATTGGGGAAAACAACTTTGAGAAAAACCAAATGATTAAGACAATACCCGAGGAAGAATCCACCTAGACTTCACTTGTTATTTAACTCTGAACCAGACGATTTATTCACTTGATTTGATCTGTAGGATTCCCAAATGTATATTAATTCCTTTATCGAGGCAACTAACATCTAACCCTAGGTTGATTAATTGAAATCTCTTTCTAATTAAAACCTCTAGAATTGCATTAACTCGATCTATGGACTCCCATATTAGGTTTGACCCTAATCCGGTAGATTTTCGTCACCCTATCTCTAGGTGCTCGAGCAACTCCGCTCTACTCTTTGGCAGGGTCTATTCATCCTCTACCTAAGCACATCAGTACTTGAATCAGTATCCCGAAAATATCAACACAAGAATTAAAAACACATAGTTAAGAACAAATCAAGTATTTATCATATAGTTCAGCAAACGATAACAAGATTCATCTAGGTTTCATCCCCCTCAGGTATCTGAAGGTTTAGTTCATAATTGTAAAAGAGTACATCTCAAAAGAAAAGATAAAACAAAACATAAGAAAACCCTAAAACCCCCTAAAGGGATTGAAGGAGAGATCCTCCGTCTTGAGTATAACTCCGGCTTCTTGAGATGAATCAACTGGCTTTCTTCGAGTAAATTCCACAAATCTGGCTTCTTTGGCTCGGCTCCTTGGCCTACTGGACGCCTAGCTGGACTCCCCCTGAAGGTTGGCCTCTAGGGTGTTTATATAGGCTTTTGGAATGGCTTTCTTTGCCTCTAAGTACCCTAATCCGACTGAAACTCTTCTTTCTCACGTCAAAGACACACACATGGTACATGCCAGTGTGAATCGTGGCTAAGCCGTATTGATTTCGTGTTATGGCCCATTTACTCCATTTTGGGCCTATTTCTCGTTCTTTTCATCCTCCGGTGCTTTCCTGAATATAAAACATGAAAACAAAGGATTAAGAGCACCAAAATACACAATTCAAGGCTTAAATCACCCAAAAGTATGCTAAATGTGGGATTAAAATATGTTCATATTACGGTTTATCATAAAGCGTTAACATTGAGGAGTGGAAAGACTTTAAAGCCCAATTCCGTCGAAGTTGAGGAGGAGCCAGCTGGCGCTCAAGACTCAGAGGAAGTTCAACCGAGTGTTGAAATTCCAGTTTCACCGGAACTTGAATCTGTAAAATTCGACAAGGTAACTTCTGAACCAGCTAATTCTGATAAACTAACAACTCCGTTAGATACAAAATTACCATAGAAGACGAATCAACCAGTTCCAGTAAAGAAACCTCCACCACCCTTGTAACAGTCTGATTTAGACCTTAGTCGGAACAGTGATTTTGGGACCACAAATCGGAGTCAAAAAAATATTTTAATATTATTTTCAGTGCTTATAATATGTGAATTTACATGTGTGAAAGTTTCATGAATTAATTTTATTGTTAGTGTGCTTAATTTAATAAAAGGGCTTAATCGCGTAAAATGAAAATTTAGTGGTTATTTTTAGAAGGGCCGAATAGTGGATGTTCTTTCAATATGGAGGTTTTATGTTGCAATTTTTCCAATAATAAAAGGTAGTGGACGGCAATGGGTTAATATATATCCTTATTGTACAAGTTTTATATACTAAATAATAAATGTTAAATTAGTAAGTGAATAATAATAATATATGTTATAATAAGACAAAACATTAAAGAAAAACACCACTTTATGTCCATTTTCTACAAAACCCATGCTTGAATTTTTGATTTTGGTGAATATTCTGAATTATGCCATTGTTGAAAGCTTGTGTATTTTGATGTTTGATGGTAGATCATGCATGTTAATGAGTAGAGGAACGATTTTTACTAAGTGATTTTCGGTGAAAACGAGTAAAACGAGCTAATCGATAAAAATTATTATTGTTCATAAGTGTATGTTAGAGTAAGAATTTGAGGTTACCATAGAAGGGAAAAATGATCAGCATGTTATAAAACATAATAATAAGGGCTGAAGTTTAATTTTCAAGTATTGGGGCAAAAGTGTAAATATGTAAAAATTTAGGGGCAAAATTATAATTTTGCAAAATTTGAGTTAAGGACTGTTTTGAATAGTACATTAATTGAATAAGTGAAATATGTTGTTATAGATCAAGGAAAACGAGATTTGGAACTAGAACGAGGGAAAAACGAGTAATTGACGAATAAGTCATTTTCACCGATTTTGCTTTCGAGGTAAGTTTGTATGTACATAATACATTGTTTTTATTTATGTTTTAATATTTTGTTATATTATATGAGATATGGTTGAATATGGAGTAATTACTTGATGTAAATTATGAATTGTGAAAGGTAGATGGCACTATGTGTGCGAGAAATGGGTAATGGCACTATGTGTGCGATACATTACCGAAGATGGCACTATGTGTGCGAGAAATGGGTAATGGCACTATGTGTACGATACATTACCGGAAGATGGCACTATGTGTGCGAGAAACGGGTAATGGCACTATGTGTGCGATACATTATCGGTAGATGGCACTATGTGTGCGATACATTACTGGAAGATGGCACTATGTGTGCGAGAAATGGGTAATGGCACTATGTGTGTGATACATTACCGGTAGATGGCACTATGTGTGCGAGAAACGGGTAATGGCACTATGTGTGCGATACATTACCGGAAGACGGCACTTCATGTGCTAATTATCAAATAACGACTAAGTGTAACTGAATATGATTACGTGATGAATAAGTGCAGGTATAAGTGTGAAAAATTATGAACAATGTGCTTGATATTTGAGCAAACTTTCGGTAAGAAGAAATGGAGTAAGTGAAATTATGAAAGAGTAAATTTAGAAATAAAACAGTTTTGGACAGCAGCAGTTATGTGTCTTTGAAAAATCACCAAAAATGGTGGAAATTGAATTAAAGGTTTAATAAAATATGAAATTAAAGCTAGATGAGTCTATTTTGACATAAAAGAAATGGTGTAAACAAAATAATTTTATATTCTGTGATATTTGAATTTTTGTGAGACAGGGTCAGAATGATTTCGGAATCCCCTGTTGTAACTTTGAAAATTCATTAAAAATTGTAAAAAAATAATCATGGGATAAAATTTATATCCCTGAATTTCTTAATGAGTCTATTTTCAAGAGAAATAAACGGTAACATCATTTGAGTTCTGTGCAATGAGATAATTAATTTTTTAGTGAATAAAGGTCGAAACTGTCAGAAAACAGAATAGGGGATACTTTAAAGAATAAACTGTACTAATTGGCTAAGCCAAAAATTCTAGAAATTTTATGGTGTGGATATATTTGAGTCTAGATTCATAGAAAATTTACAGTTCTTCATTTGGATAGCTTGACATTGACTCAAATAGACAGCTTGAGATGAACATGAATAAAAGTGGAACTATGTGAAATTATGACTGTATTATCTTGAGAACATATTGTGAAGATTTATGAAAGCCTATTAATAAATCACTTATTATTTACATACTTACTTACTAAGCTTTGTAGCTTACTTTCCTTCCTTTCCCATATCTTATAGGGTTGTATGCTAGTTTGAGTTGGAAATCGTCGGAGATGTAATCACACTACCAAGCTATCATCGTGGGTAAAAAGTGAATACAAACCTCTTAAGTTTATGGCATGTATAGGGGACTTAGTCATTTGTATATGTCATAATTGGTTTGGCCTAAAATGTTGGCCATTAATATTTAGCAGTTCATTTTGTATAAGGTCATTGATGTCGATTAGTATTATTCAAGTTATATATTTGTGATGAAAATTGAAAAGAGATAATTTGGATGAAATTTTATGACTCAGTTTAATACGTTTATAAGTGTATGTGTTCTGGTAATGGGTCATACCTTATTCCAGCGTCGAATACGGGTAAGGGTGTTACAACCCTACCCTTAAAGACTTCAGAAACAGAAGTAGGAAATTCAATTCAAGAAGTTCCTAGACGTACTCAAGCAACTTCATATCAACATCCCGTTGGTTGAAGCACTTGAACAAATGCCAAATTACGTCAAATTCATGAAGGATATCCTGTCAAAAAAATGAAGGCTTAGAGAATTTGAGATGGTAGCCCTAAGGAAGGAATGCAGTGCATATCTTTAAGACAAACTACCCCCAAAGTTGAAAGATCCTGGATGTTTTACCATACCTTGCAACATTGGAGCAACATATTACGATAATGCACTATGTGATTTGGGTGCAAGTATCAACTTGATGCCCATGTCAATATTTAGGAAGTTAGGGATCGGTGAAGTTAGACCTACTACGGTTACACTTCAATTAGCAGATTGATCCTTAGCACATCTAGAAGGAAAAATCAAAGACGTATTGGTATGTGTAGACAAATTTATCTTTCCTGCTGACTTTGTGATTCTAGACTTTGAAGCAGACAAAGAGGTGTCAATCATCCTAGGAAGGCCTTTCTTAGCAACCGGAAGGACCCTTATTGATGTGCAGAAGGGCGAACTTACTATGCGTGTTCAGGATGATCACGTAACATTTAACGTTTTTAAGTCTATGTGATTTTCTGCCACAATTGATGAGTGTTCTGCGGTGTCTGATTTAGAGGAGTTAATCATGGAAAAGGAACTCAACTATGTTGAGGACCCATTGGAATGAATTTTGACATCAGATCTTCCAAATGATGAAGAGGAGGATAAATACTTAGCTTTATTAGAAGCTAATCAAATGGGATTTAATCTGCAATCTAGAGAAAAGGGATTATGCCCAACCAAAAGCGTCAATCGAGGAGCCACCTAAACTAGAATTGAAGATACTTCCCTCACATTTGAAATATGTTTATTTAGGTAACTCTTCTATTCTGCCTGTGATTGTTTCAGCAGAATTAACTACTAAGTAAGAAGAGAAACTCATCCTGGTGTTGAAACAATTCAAGAAGGCTATCAGATGGACCATAGCCGATATTCGTAGAATTAGTCCATCTGTATGCATGCACAAGATTATCCTAGAAGATGGCGAAAAAGGGACGATTGATGGACAACGAAGACTGAATCCCATCATGAAGGACGTAGTCAAGAAAGAAATCATCAAGTGGTTAGATGTGGGTATAATTTACCCCATCTCAAATAGTTCATGGGTAAGTCCGATCTAGTGCGTGCCAAAGAAAGGAGGTATCACAGTCATTAAAATGAGAATAATGAGTTGATACCTATTAGAACGGTTACGGAATGGAGAATTTGCATTGATTACTGGAAGTTGAACAAGGCAACTAGGAAAGATTACTTTCCTTTTCCGTTTTTGGACCAGATGCTGGATAGACTCGCAGGGCCAGACTATTATTGTTTTCTCGATGGATACTCGGGGTATAATCAAATTACAGTAGTACCGAAAGATCAGCACAAGACAATATTCACCTGCCCGTACGGTACATTTACATTTAGGCACACGCCATTTGGTTTATGTAACGCAGCTACTACATTTCAAAGATGTATGATGTCTATTTTTACTGACATGGTTGAGAATTATTTGGAAGTCTTTATGGATGATTTTTCAGTATTCGGAGATACATATGATGATTGCCTAGCCAATCTAGCCAAGGTACTGCGGTGATACGAAGAAACAAACCTTGTACTTAGCTACGAGAAGGTACTGTTCTAGGGCATCAGATAACAAGACATGGACTCGAGGTAGATAAAGCAAAGGTAGATGTTATTAAGAAACCACCTCCAACATCTGTAAAGGGTGTTAGGAGCTTTTTGGGCCATACCGGTTTCTATCAAAGATTCATCAAGGACTTCTCCAAAATTGCTAAACCTTTATGCAAATTATTGGAGAAGGACACAACGTACAAATTTAATGAAGAGTGCTTAAGAGTTTTCAATGATTTGAAGAGTCGACTAGTTTCGGCACCCATAATCGTCACACCAGATTGGGATTTGCCATTTGAATTGATGTGTGACGCAAGTGACTTCGCAATTGAGCTGTCATGGGTGAGTGAAGGAACAAAGTTTTTCATCTCATCTACTATGCGTGTAACAGCCCGATTTTGACCCTAATAGGAAAAGTGGTTTCGGAACCACAAATCCGAGTCCAAAAAATATTTTAAAATTATTTTTCGTGTTTATTATGTGTGAATTTGTTGGTGTTAAATTTTTGTGACTTAATTTCATCGTTTAAGCGTCCGATTAAATAAAAGGGATTTAATTGCGTAAAATGAAAATTTGAGGGTTAAATCTAACAGTGTCTATTTGTTGTTGCCTTTATAAAGTGGAGGTTTTATGATGCAATAAGACCAAAAGATAGATAGTGGGTGGCATTTGACAAAGCTAACCTTAAGATATATGTTATATATTATTATTATTAAAAGGTTAATTTAGTAATTAGGTAAAAAATATCAATATAATAAAATAAACCATAAAAAGATGACATATTCATCTTTGTTTTTGTCGAATGTAGAAAAGAAAGAAACCATCCATGGCTACTTAGGTTTCGGCACTTATTTAACTCAATTAAGGTATGTTTTGGTTTCAGTTTTTGATAATTTTTATATTTTTGAAATCGTTGCTTCAAGTACTACCCGACCCATGCTTGAATTTTTGATTTTGGTGAATATTTTGAGTTACGCCATTGATGAATATTTGTGTTTTGTGATGTTTGATGATAAATTATGAAAGATATATTTTGGATTAATATATTTTGTATTGGAGTTTTTAATGATTTTGAATTATTAGGACTAAATTGCAAAAATAATAAATTGAAGGGCTAAAAGGCAAAATAAATGAAATATATGGATTAGTATGAGCATAAGGAAGATTCGACCTAACTATGATGTGGTGAGATTTTGTGTATTTTGTATTTTGTGCAATTAGGACTAATTTGTAAAAGTATGAAATATCAGGGGTAAAATGGTAATTTTCCCATTTATGTGTTGTTGAATTAAATTGAATGAAATAGTGTTTAAATGGGGTTAATTTGAAATTACATAGATCAAGAACAAAAAAAATTGGACTTGGATTGGGAAAAAACGAAAGTTGTTGACTAGTCGCCCCGTTCCATTTTACATCGTCCGAGGTAAGTTTTTAAGCAATCATGTTGTATGGAATTTATCTATATTGATGTACCTAAAATTTAATGGAAGTATGTATACTGATTTTTAATATAGCCGAATGTATTATTTATATATGTATAAAGTATAACCGAATGAGAGGCATATATATATGTCATTGGTTCATTCGAATGTGATGTGTATATATATGTCAATGATATAACCGAATGTGACATTGAATTGATGAATGAATATAACCGAATGTGATGCATATATATGGCAATGATATAATTGAATGTGATGTTGATCATAGAAATAAAATAAGCGAATTGGTATATATGCAATTGAGGTTTAAGTTTTATGTATATATAAATAAAGATTAAGTTCGGGAAATGCAATAATGTGCGAAATTGTATACCGAGCACTAAGTGTGCGAAATCGGTCAATGAGCACTAAGTGTGCAGAATTAAATACCGAGCACTAAGTGTGCGAAATCGGTTGTTTAGCATTAAGTGTACGAGAAGTTAAATGTAACTGCACTAAGTGTGCGATACGTTACAAAAATTTGGCACTAAGTGTGCGATACGTTACAAGAATTTGGCATTAAGTGTGCAAGGTATTAGTATGATGACTCTAAGCATGTGACACGTGATAAGGCTTTTGCATTGAGTGTGCAGGTTTGCCGATCTTTTAATTTAATTAGTTAACGAAGGTGTTTAACAGAATAAAATGAACAGGTATGCGATGATAAATCATCTTTTGAATAATAAGTAAATTTTAGATGTTGAAATGAAAATTTTATATCATACGTATTTATAGGTGAATTTTATGGATTGAAAGGTAAGAAAGAAAATTTACTGGTTAATATGTATATACTTGAACAAATGTATATGTATTTGTTTTGAGATGGGAAAGTGATTTATAGATCGATGTGAAATCTATTATTGAATGTGTGAGTGTTTGGCCTTAAGGCTATGAAATGTGAAAGTTTACGAATGGTAATATAAATTATAGTTATGGTTTTAAACCTCGATTTCGATTATATTAAATTGGCCTTACTAATATAATGATATAATGCATTGTTGTTATGTAATTGCTTATAACTTACTAAGCTATGATAGCTTACTGTATGTATTTGTTTGCATTGTTTATTAGATTTTGGAGTCAAGTTACTGAGCTCGGGATCATCACAAGTCTATCACACTATCGACTCATTTTGGTATTTTATAAACTGAATTTTTGAAACTATGGCATGTATAGGCTATCTTGTGTTTTGGGTTCGTTTTGAAGGTGTAATTACTAAGCCATGCGAAAATGGCTAGATATGATATAATTATTGATTCAATGATTTCGATAGGGTTAATGTATAGAGTTAAATGAAATGGAGTAAAGATGTTATAAACTAGTTAACCATATTTTGCAATGAAACAGTTTTTGGTTAGCAGTAGTGACGTGATTTTTGAAAAACCACCAAAAATAGGAGAAATAGAATTAGAAAGTGAATAAGATATAAAATTAAATCTTATTGTATCTATTTTTATGTGAAAGAAACAGAGTAGGAAAATGAATTTTATATTATGTGATATTTGAATTTTAGTGAGACAGGGTCAAGATGGTATTTGAAGTCCCCTGTTTTGACTTTAGAAAATCATTACAAATTGTAAAAAATTGATTATGAGTTATAATTTATATTTCTAGATTCCTTAGTGAGTCTAATTTCAATAGAAATAAGTGGTAACAATATATGAAAACTGTACAATAGGATATTTGAATTTAGGTTAAGAGAGGTCAGAACCATTGGTCAGTGAAATGAGGGAAATTTAATGAATAAACTGTACTAATTGGCCATACAAAAAATTTTGGAAAAATTATAGTAAAGAGATATATGAGTCTAGTTTCAAAAAAAATTTACGGGATCTAAATTTCGAGTTTCCTAACTCGAGTTATAGTCAATTTAGTTAACTTGATGCAGATGGATAGTTTCAATTTTTATGCCCCAAATTATTAGTTAAGTCTGGTAATGCCTCGCAACTCTAATCCGGAGACGGATACGGGGTTAGGGGTGTTACATTTGATTGGTATCAGAGCTATAGTTTAGTCAGTTCTAGGACTACCATAGTTTATGTGAGTCTAGCTATACATGCCATATTAAATCTGCGATAGTGTGATATCTCCCGACTCTAACGAAGATTGTTTTGATGAGATAGAAAGATTTCCAACTGAACTAATTCTGATAGTACAGAAGTAGATATTCAAATGTTTGAGTGGAAATGTGCTGATGATGAGTTGAGACTCATAAAGGTAAGAATCAAATTGTATGACATGTTGTTATTGATAAATGTTGTAATTATATGAGCATATGAGATGTGATATTTGAGTTATGATTGCTATCTGAAATGCTCTGATCGTGAAATAGTGATTTGAGTTGGCATATGAACAATGTGTTAAGAATAAAAGTGATTAAAAGCAAAAGTTTATTAAATGATTTGAGAACGTGAAATTAGAAAAGAACTGATTATTTGTGGTAGTATGTATTATGTGCAATTATGTGAGAGTTAAATTTGAGGCTTTACTACCCTCACCCCCTTGTCAGAAAAATGTTACAATTTTATTATAAGATTTGGAATGAATAAACTCGCTAATGTGAAGTTTTAGAAATCCGTGTTTGAAAGATTAATAATGTGGTCAGAAAGGAGAATGAATCAGCAAATGAAGACAGTACTAAAAGAGATAGTGGGTAGTTCTGAAGACTATTCAGATGATGCAAAGACATTATTAAAGAAGAAGTTAACTTTGATTAAATGACTTGTTCATGTATGTTATCTAAAGAAAATATTAACTGGAAGCTTTTCCGAATTGATTTCTTTTAGTGATGGGATAATATGAAAATTTCTGATGACAAAATTAGACAGTGGATATTGATGTTTGAATTGTATTGATGATGAGTTGAGACTCATAAAGGTAAGAATCAAATTGTATGACATGTTGTTATTGATAAATGTTGTAATTATATGAGCATATGAGATGTGATATTTGAGTTATGATTGCTATCTGAAATGCTCTGATCGTGAAATAGTGATTTGAGTTGGCATATGAACAATGTGTTAAGAATAAAAGTGATTAAAAGCAAAAGTTTATTAAATGATTTGAGAACGTGAAATTAGAAAAGAACTGATTATTTGTGGTAGTATGTATTATGTGCAATTATGTGAGAGTTAAATTTGAGGCTTTACTACCCTCACCCCCTTGTCAGAAAAATGTTACAATTTTATTATAAGATTTGGAATGAATAAACTCGCTAATGTGAAGTTTTAGAAATCCGTGTTTGAAAAGATTAATAATGTGGTCGAAAAGGAGAATGAATCAAAGAAATGAAGACAATACTAAAAGAGATAGTGGGTAGTTCTGAAGACTATTCAGATGATGCAAAGACATTATTAAAGAAGAAGTTAACTTTGATTAAATGACTTGTTCATGTATGTTATCTAAAGAAAATATTAACTGGAAGCTTTTCCGAATTGATTTCTTTTAGTGATGGGATAATATGAAAATTTCTGATGACAAAATTAGACAGTGGATATTGATGTTTGAATTGTATTGATGGTTGAATGCAATAGTTATAGTCGGGCAGATATTATGATTCCATTTGGATATTCTATGTGTTTATTTATCCTCAGAAGTATATGTGACCGTTTAATTTTAGAAAGAAAGTTTTATCGTATGAGAACATTAGCTAAACATATTAATAGACGAAAGCATCGTTGATCTGTTTGGGTTATATTTGACATTGTTATGTCTTCCTTTGATAATTTATTCCATGGTGTGGATATGAAAGTCGACGGTAAAATCTGTATGAGACTAATATTCTGTTCCTACTGGTTATTTCTCAGTTGAAAATACGTGAAGATTATATTACTTCTGTTATTGTGGATTTCAGTATTTATGAGCGACATTGTTCATTCTGGATATTTCTGGGATATCATCGAAACTAATAATATTTTATATGAGTTGTAATTTTCAGATATTCTGTGTAACTCCAAATGTTGAAATTTCGTTACTCCAGTATTTTTATGATTTCGTGTGATTATCTGCAAGAGATCTCTATTTGAAAGAGATGACTATGACTATTACGATTATAATTTTTGGCTTAAAATGTGACAGCACAGTGGTACCGTCCTCAGAGTTATAGAAGATGTGTTTCTACAATGGTTGCTATTTAAATCATATTTGATTCCTTTCTGTGTTCAAATGCTTCATTAACAGCTGGGATAATATTCATTATAGGATTGAGACATTATTCCTAGTAAGGCTCAATGATTCTTATTTGGTTAAGGTGATTCTAGTATAATTTAGAGTTTCGATTATTAATATATGAGAGACAGCTTTATTATAAACTCTTTTCTAATTCTCGTGAAGGTTCGACAGTGATAAAAGTGAAAATGATAAAAGATCAAGATTAATTTGTATAATGATATGTCTGGGGTCATCCTTTTAATGAGAAGAAAGATTTCTTTGAAAAGACCGATTCAGTAGTTAGTAAGATTTGAATTATTTGATTGAAAAGTTAATTGGGATATATATATTTGAATTTATCTACGAACTGGAAATAAACTTTGAACGTACATGTATGAATTGAAGGATAGATTGAAAGAATAATTTGTATTTTGAAAGACTTTGATGTACTAAAGACTGTTTTCCGAACGAGGTACGGACATTATGAGTTTCTGGTTATACCTTTCGGACTTACTAATGTATCTGCTGTTTTTTATGGATTTGATGAATCGGATCTTCAGACAGTATCTGGATAGATTTGTGGTAGTATTCATAGATGATATTCTGATCTACTTCCGTAATGAAATCGAGCATACCAAACATCTGAGACTTGTGCTACAGACGTTGCGAGATAAACAGTTGTCTGCAAAGTTTAGTAAATGTGAGTTCTGCTTACGTAAAGTCAGTTTTCTGGGCCATGTTGTATCAGCATCAAACGATTCGTAAAAGATTTCTTTATGGTTGCTACTCAGACGATCTGCACGCTACTCACATCCATCCCCTGCTGCGTGCCGCTACCTTGCACACCCGAGTGGCACACAACCTTTTCACCCATCCTTAGCCAAAAACCCCCAACCTCTTTTAATTTCCCATCTTTTGATTCAAAATTATTTTTCTTAAGAGCTCTTAATTTTAACAAAAAAAGGTGGTAAGACCAATTTTTCTCCTAAATTTTAATTTTATTATCTAATTTTTCAATTTATCGAATTATTAATACTTTATATTAATTAAATTTTTGAGAAAATAATTGTTACCATCTCATGATCAGGTTAATCATGCCTCGCAAGCGAACTCGTGCATCCATCCAAATTGACGAATCATAAAACAAGTTCCACTATGAAGAAGCCAAAGCGAGATACGAGAGTATCTTCAAGAATTAACAGATGCATCCAGAGAAAGGTTTCACATTGAAAGAAAGCAACTATATTGATTTTATGGCGAGTATTCATCAGGTTGTTGAAACTCTCAATTGGGAGTTGTTTTGTGAGAAGAGACCTAGTGTGGATGAGGAGTTAGTGCGTGAATTCTATGCGGATTTAACCTCATGCGAGTTGTCGAAAGTTCCAGTTCGAGGAATCAAGGTACCAATAACTTCAAACGCTATTAATGAGTTCTTTGAATTGCCTGATTTCGAAAATGATGAATATTCTTCCTTGATGAGCAATATAAAGCCTGAAAATTTGCAAGAAATTCTCGAGGAACTTACAGTTCCAGGTTCTAAGTGGACTGTGTCAAAGAAAGGAATCCACACTTGTCGAAGAGTATATTTGACACCACTCACAAAGGTATAGTTCTATTTCATCCGTTTCAACCTTATGCCTAGCTCACATGGGACTACCATCTCATTAGGGCGAATGGTCTTATTATACTCAATTTTTAACTGGAAAGACCATTGATGTGGGAAAAATCATTCTGAGGGAAATGCGGAATTGTACCGTTAGGCGTTCACATTCTGGCCCAACTTACTTTCCCTTTATGATAATAATTCCATGCTTGAAAGCTAAAATTCTTGCAAACATAAAGAAGACAAGCTATAGCCAGGGCACAATCACAGATTGGGACCTCTACCGAATAGCTGGAGACTCTGTTCTAAAGCAACGAGTTGAAGAAAGTGAGGACCCCGAAGAAGAAGAAGAAGATCCTACAATGCAATCAGCTGAAGTCCCAGATAAGGCGGAACCAATGGAACTAGAAGCTAAACTTGATATTGAAACTTCAATGTTCAGAGCTCAATCACTTCGCCCAGATCTTCGAGATGAGCTGTCAAAGTTGATGGACATAATGTAACATATGCAATGGCAGCAACAAGCTTACTGGAGATACTAAAAAATAAGGGATGACTCAATGAGAATCGCTTTTACGAAAATATACAATAACCCATTTATTTTTGTGCCTGAGTTTCCAGATTTCATATTTGAACCATGGAGTCCACTATCGAAGAAAGAGCAAAGCAATTCATGCAAAGGCAATAATGATGGAGTAAAAGATGAGTCAAATTCGGAAGGATCTGCAAATAAATAAAGGGGGGATCTTAACTTTATTTTATTTCTGTTCTTAGGTCATTTTAGGATTAAGTTTAATTAGGAAATTTTATTTTCACATAATAAAGCAAGAGATGGAAATCATGAATAAAAATGAACAAGTTGCAAAGTATAAAGTGTGGTAATAGGTATATACATGTCTAGGATTGGATTTAGAGAGAGCTTGGTACTTAAGCAGTCAATTTGACTCACCTCCTCTTTTCTAGAATCCTACCTGGTGTATAGTATCTATTCACTTTAAACAATGAGGACATTGTTCATCTTAAGTAGGGGCGACCGAAAAATTGAAATAATTTCCACTCAAAATAAATTTTTCTTTCAGTTATGATTAGGATATACTTTGTTCAATAAATTGAAATTTTGTTAAGTATGCTAAACTTCAGTATAAATAAATTTCTATTATTTCAATAAATTGTTATGTTAGCTTAATAATGACATAGATGTATTTTTAATAAAGCATACAAATCATACCATAAAATTTTAGTTCCTTAGGAAAGTTAGGCATGCATGAAAGTTTAAGTCTTTGAGCATAACTATCAAATTTCTTGTTTTTGAGCATAAGTATATTAAATTCATAATTCTGGGAAGAATGTTGTTCTGAAGGAATTTTTCAAAGGTGTTTTTCGAGTAATTCTTTTCAATTTGTGCATTACTTGGGACGAGCACTAAATTAAGTTTGGGGGTGTGAAAACACGGAAATTTACACATTTTTACATACCCTTTTTAACTTAAAATCATACAGCTTCGATAAAATTCTTGTCGAAAAATAATTAATTTTTATAAAATAATTAAAGTGCACTTAAAATATGAAAATCTTGAATTTTAGTTAATTTTATAATTAATTTTGATGAATTTTGGTTATTTTCGACAGATTTGCACAAAGGGCGAAAAATGGCTCGGCAGACATTGCTAGAAGCACAAAACCGAGAAGCAATTTGAAGTATCGAGGCAAACTAAATTTCAGCCTAACACAGTCTAAAATTATATGTATTAATTCATAATATAATTAATTTTAATTTATATCCAATTTAATTTGGGTTAATAAATTATTATTAATTAATTATGAAAAAGTGGTCCAGTTGAACTGAACCGAGTGAACCGAACCGACCAAGAAATGGACAGCCCAAAAATTGTCCCAATAGCTGACCCAAATCAACTTATTAGCTGATTATTTAAGCTTACAAAGAGGCACTTGAAGACTTGTTCAAGTTGCATTCAAACCCCTCCACAATCGGTGGCTTTGTAGATATGCCCCAAGCCAAAATTAGCAAAGTTGAAACCATCAACCTTGCCACATGTGTGGCCGGCCAAGGGATGGCTCTTTGGCTGCTATTTTTAGCTAATTTTAGCAGCCATCTTCAGCTATAAAAACCCCCTTGGCTGATCATTCAACAGACCACAACATTCTCATCTTTTCTCTCATCTCTCAACTTTCTCTCTTCTTTTCCATTCCAAATTCCCTTGCTCTCTTGCCGATTTCTCCTCTTGGAAAGGGGGCATTCATCAGCCATTTGGAGCAACAATTAAGTGTTCCTAGCAGCCTTGGTCGACGAGGACAACGGAGAAGGAAGAACGGAGCAAACTAGTCAAGCTACGGAAAACACTGGATGTGATTCTTGTTCCCTATCTCTTTAATTTTTGTTGTTATGATGAACTTATCTATGAATATTTATGTTCTTGGAATGGTTAATTTAATCAATTTAGCTTGAATTTAATTCATGTTAGGTTGATTGCATTTCATTTGCTAAAATTGTTAAAATTGTGTTTATGTTGTTATAGGTCTCGGTAAGATGCTTGATTAAGTAAAATCATGACTAAGTTATTCTTGCATCACAGTTGTAAGGTAGCTAATGAATTAATTATTTAAACGGATTGAAATTGTAATTAATGGACACAATACTTAATCAATGCATGTTTAATCATCTAAGGTAGATGAGGGTTAAATTAGCAACGGTATCCGACGATACATTTGCCTTACATAACTTGCAAGATTATTATGATTAAATTGTTTCAAGGTAAGGATACTTTGTTACCTCACATAGTCTTTTATGTGCTTATTAAATCGAGTTAATTGTTTGAATTGACATAGGGATATGTTTAAGAGATTATTTCGATTTAACAAGTATGTATGTGCAATAACATATTTGCCTATCAAGATTTGTTTAATAGGTTCAATTGACATAGGGATATAGTCAAGAAATGAATGGATTTTGGTAGGTGAGTATGTTCATAAGTTAGAAAATTACCGAGTTGCCGTGAATTTATTCGTAACAATATAAACATGAGTTTAATAATTCTAAGTTAAGAAATGTAATTAATCTAACACAATTATGTCATCTTGATTAAAATCGTATTTTGAAATCGTGCATTTGAAATTTATTTATTTAGTTTACTTAGTTTAAAATCTTAGTTTTTAATACCTTCTTCAAACAAAATATTTTTCTTCACCAAAGTGTTTTAAATAGTATTCATAAATAATTCTTTTCACAGTCCCTATGGGTACGATAACTCGACATTTACTTGTCACTTTATTACTTGTTGCGATTATGTACACTTGCACATTTTTATCATTCCAGTATGATAAATAATTACTTTCAATAACTACCCCTAAAAATAACCATGACCCTAAAAACCTATTTTTATTTTAAATATAATTACTTTCACTAATTATTTCTTCACCCATTAATGAGTGGATAAATTCTAATAAATATGTATATATAATATATAATGTACTATTATTTTTAAATATAATATGTTTTTTAATTTATTTTAAATAATTGGGAAACAAGATTCGATTAACTAGTAAAATTATCAAAATTAAATCAATTCTTTTATTTTCAAGAATTTAGTCTATTTATTTTTTAAATTTAGAAATTTAAATCCATTTATTAATACTATTAAATTTTTTTGTTAAAATTGTTGGTTTAACATTTTTAAATTAAAAAAAAAAACTCGTTTCATATCCATGTAAACAAAAAATATCGTAACAAACCTAAATTTAATAAAAAAAATTTAACAATGTCAACTATTTTTAAAAATTCATATAATCATTTTGACTAAAATAAAGTAGTTAGACTAACTAATAATATTATAAATGTGAAAATTAAAGTATAAGTTAATTTACAAATTTGAACGAAATATAGGAATTAAATTGAAATTTAATCATCAGGAAGACTGAAATTAAAATTCACTCCTATGTTGTGATGTAAAAGAAGAAAGAAAGGGAAAGACAATGGATAGGTTGTGGAAGGCTTTAGTAGGAAGCAACCGCAAGGTAGACCCGAAGTCTAGTGCAGTGTATTGACAGATCATCTCAATTTTCTATGCCGCTTAATTTCGTGTGAGTTTTTAGCCATTTTAATAATCTGAAAACAGAGAACCAGGCAGGATCATGTTGGTATTGTCACAAAATTCATCCATGTCCTCAAACATTTGTTTGAAGAACTTGATCTTGCCACAACAACTACATGAGCGACGAATCCAACAATAGTAATGCCCATGTATTTTTGTATCGCAAAATAAATATCCATATTACATCCTTGGAATTTGAGTCGTATGGAAAAGAAGCCGAAAACATGCAAACTTGTGAAAATCCCAAAGAAACATGGGGCAAAAATAAACATACAATGGTAACCCCAAGATCAGACAGTTCCAGCAGCAGTATAAAATCCCTCCAAACATTGGAGTGCTGAACTAAGAGGTAAGTTTGTTTTTACTACTTCCAGCAGTGTTTAAGGATTGGCTTTGCCTAGTTAGCAAGAAGCTAATTTACAGAGGTGGTCAACCATGGTCAAAGATAACACATTAAACACTAAAAAAGTCCTCAAAGGACTCTGATAAAATGAATTTAAAAAGGTTCGATAAGAGATTAAAAAATTCACCCGTAAAAGTCTTTGTTCTTATTCAAAGGACTATATTATTTTATTTATAACATAATAAACAAAACAATAATAATATCATTTACTTTTTTTAAGAAAAATCATACCTAAGAAGTTTGCGGTGGAGCCTTAGCGTTCACGGCAACCTTACCGTCCTGATTCAACGCCGCGACACCACCTGCTGTTGCCGCCGGTGCCATCGCTTGGCATGGTGTTACCGTGTAATAAACCTGTCTTCCTGTCCCATCGTAAGCCACCTGTACATATCTTGACTCAGGAACCCCACCCTTGGGCTGCATAACTGAGGTTGGCACTGCATTGTAAACCGGCTGCTCCCTGTAAACATCCTGAACTACCCGCTGCAACCCGTAGTAAGGCTGGCCGGCGGGTCCGGTCACCTGTCGCAATGTTGGTGGCTGCTGATAAACTCCGGCCGCCGGAATCAGGTAAACCGGTTGGTCAGTTCCTTGGGCCAATGCCATGGCCGTTGCTGGATAACCGGCGGTTGTTACATGTTGCTCCGGGAAATATGGCGTCGGTATTGGCATTGGCATTGGCGTCGTACCTGATCCTGGAGCTGGTGAAGTGGCGATTTTATCTGGAATTTTGCAATGATCTTGAGTACTGCAGGTTCTAGGATTAGATTCATCCATTTTCCTTTGTAAAATGCCTAGATCTTGAGTAGCAGCAATGTGCATCCTTTGCAATTCCTGGATCTGTCTCTGGATCTCCGCCGGAGACAACTGGTCCGGTGCCACATACCGGTCCTCTGGTCCGCATTCCGATCCCGCTGTCACATCCTTCGCAACAAACTCTTGAACAACCGCCATCCCGGGAGCAGGGACCGAACCCGGCAAATTCACCTTATCCAAACCAAAGAGGAAATCAGGATTGGCAACCGGCACCGCCGAAGCTGGAGGCGAAACGCCATCAATATTCTGAACCTGCAAAGAATTCAATGCGTCAACGAACCACTGCCGCTCAGACTTGGGTTCACTCCCACCAAACCCCGACGCCACAAACGGTGGACTCAACGGGAAGAAAAACAGCCTCAACCTGGCCGGTTTGGCAGAGCCACGATGCAACCGATCGTATTCCAACATCATGTGATCAAGATCTTCATCATTCGTAACAGTAATCAACGCGTCAAGATCTTCACCAGGAAGTTGATACTTGAAACAAACCTCAGAATCTCCACCGCACAATGAAGATAACTTAGCTATCATAGCGGAGAACTTGATGTTACGATCAACAGCCAAGATCTTCGTATCTCCACCGACATAAGCAAGCTGATTATCATGTGATCGCGGCTGGATTTTGCCCCCATAACTGCACAAAAACTTGACCCTATAGTTACCATTATTATTAGCAGTAGCATTGGTTGATGGCGGGTCGGCCCATGACTGGTTTTCGGAGTCGATTTCTCGAGAAATAGGCGAAGATTCACCGGATTCCGGATACGAAGAGTAGGAAAAGTTCTCCATTGGAGGAATTTCAAGAGGTCTTTTTTGTTGTTGATTTTTTTTGGCTTAGCCTTTAGGGTTCCATTTCAGAAATGAACAACGGCGGAAATTAAGATTTGATTACACTTTAATAACTATGTGGACCCATTGGAGGTTGGTTTGATTGAGAAGGGACATTATTCAAAATCAAAAGCAAATATTTTTAATTCCCATTTTTATCCTATTTTTAAAAATATAAGAATATGCGTGAAAAATTCCACTCATCTCTATATCATCCAAATCCTCTTCCCTTTTATTCTGCCACTCGTTATGCCTGACTTATAAACTTTTACTACAACTTTTTTCTCTAAATTTGGATCGTTCGGGAAAAACTATAGAGGATCAACCTTTGATGAGATTGATTAAGTTAATGTTCTCTAAAATAATAAAACCTTTGAAAAAACCAAGATTCCTAATTTCTCAACTGTACACACTATCAAATGAAGAAATAGCAAATTTTGACTACTAAAATAACAAACCCATCCTTTATTCTTCTTATCACACCAAGTTTGAGAGACTTTATCATAAACTAACGTTTACATATTTTATCAATATAGTCTTAATTGTATTTTTGATCCTTTTTTAGCCATAAACTTTTGTTCCTTTTTTCCAATTTGCTTTTTTTAATAAATTCAATGTTTCAGATTTTCTTTTCTTTTAAAAGGTTTCCATCTTTTATAAGTTTGTTTACTAAGAAGTTTTTCTACTAAATTAATTTTTTAGATAATTACATCTATTTTTTTAAATTAAGAGTTTTTTTTAATTTAATGTATTATTTATTTATTTTATTATTTTTCACATATAATTATCTTAATGGGTTATCTAAATAAGAAAAAGGATTATATGAAACTATGATTCCATGTCATTTATATCTCTTTCCAATAAGAGAATGACAAATCAGACTTTTCCTCTTTTAGGATTTTTAGTTGAATTTGAATTTTGTTAGGATAAAAAAGCTGAAAATCAGGAGCAAAAATTTGATTTGTCATTCTCCTATTAAAAAGGGATAGAGATGACGTAAAATCACAGTTTCATACAATCCCTTCCCTCTAAGTAATAAGTTACATTTCATTAAAAATATTCATTAATTTTTTTAATGGTACTTTCATTAAATTTGTTAGAAAAAAGCAGATTGAAAAAAAAGAAACAAAGTTGATGGCTAAAAAAGGCTCAAAAATAAAATTAGGGCCATTTTGATAAAACATGCAAACATTAGTGACCAAATTTATCATTAAGCCATTGTAAAATTTAGTACATTTTCTAAAGTAAAAGAAAGAGAATTGGATTGGTTATAAAAACTATTTGAAGTGGAGTAAAAAAAAAAAATACATTACTTCAAGATTGAACTCACAACAATGCGATCCAAAGTAGCTTCAATTTCATTATCTTTAGTTGGGAGTTCTAAAGATATTCAATAAGAAGTCCATAAATTTTCTTCCCAATTCCCAAATTCCTTTTTAGCTTTTAATTAATTCAAAATTATTTGCAAAAAATAAAATAAAAATTCCCATTCAATAAATATGTAGGAAAGAAGGTTAGATTTCTATGAGTTTACAGAATAAAAGGTGAAATGAATAAGATGATGTGGATTCTCAAAAACTCACATTCAAGATTTAGTGTGAATAAAGGGTTTAACATGTTTTTTTATATTTGGCGTTAAGTAAATGGAAAACTGTGGTTAGAAGCTAAAGATGATTCTTTATTCACGTATCAATATTAGACTCGAAGGTCACTTATAGATGCACAACAAAAAAAAATGAGAGATTTTTATTTTTAAATAAGATGATACATATTTAATTTAAAAAAGTGTAGAAATTGAATAGATTTTTTATTTGATTAATAGTGATTTTAAAAAAGATAATTTCTCTATGTAACGAATGCTTTGTTTGGTTTTGTACTTGACCAACTCTATAACTTACAAGGTAAAAAGAAAATTGTAATTATTTTAATAAAATAGTGACGTCTTTAGTCTTTGCCTTTGAATAACTGGCGTTATGGTTATAATAATTAAAAGATAATATTAAAATAATGGGAAGGCGGAGGACAACTAAGAACAGAAGGGCTTTGAACCATATTCCCGGCGGTAATGGCTCCAGCAAATACACCTTTATTCCCTGTTGCTTTTAAAATGGAAGGATTAAATACAAGATGACCTCATTGTATTTGGAATCTACGGCTTAAACACATTCAATACTAAATTCATTCTATCCAGGAAATGTGCATGTGTGTGTTAGATTAGGCTGTACTCCAAATTTTCAATATTATATATATATATATATCTATGTGTGTGTCTTTTCTTTTCAACTCAGTTTAAGCCATGTCAGTCCTTTCTAAGAACTCTTAAATTCGACCAGCTTCGTCCACTAGTGTTTTACTTCTAAAAATAAGGGTAAACTCATCACTCGAGTTTACCAGTGTCGAAATTATTTTTTTGTTTGGAAAACGGGCCGACTTTAAAAGGGAAAACGGAGTCGCCACCAATCATTTTTTAAGTGCGATTGGGTCACTCTAGAAAACATTTTGGCCTACGAGTTTTAAGAAAACGGGTTCGGGAGTCGGTTACACACGAGGAAGGATTAGCACCCTCGCAACGCCCAAAATTGGTACTGTATTGATTGATTAATGTCTTTAATGTCAACAATTAGAAGGGATTTTAAAATACGAATCCTTCGAAAAATGTTTGGGTAATTTCGAATTGGATACTGAGATTCTCTTGTTTCGAAAGAATGAAATATCACATCCAGCACGTTAGGACACGATGTTTCAGACCTTTGGCACCAAGATCATTTCATGGTTCCCAAAATTCATGCGTCATTTTAAAAAGGGTATTTCATTATTTGGCCAAACAAACGAACCGAAACCCATCACATTAGGGCACGATCCTTCAAATTTCCAAACATGAAATATTGCCTTATTTTAAAGTTGAGAAAACACAATCAAAATTTTAAAAGGATATTCGGTCCTTTGGACGGGCGAAAAATGAAACCCAGCACGTTAGGGCACAATTTCTCAAAACCTCCAAGCACAAAATATTGCCTTGTTTTTCAAAAAAATGGACATAATAAGGATATTTAATAATTCGGTCGATTGAAAAACCGAAACCCAACACGTTAGGGCACGATTCCTCGAATTTCCCAAACATGAAACATTGCCTTATAAGAAAAAAAAACTTTTTTATGAGTTGTCTAAAAAACGTAGTAAAAGGGAAAAAAACCGATAAACGAGGTATCAATGCTAAGGCAATTGACAAATAGAAAGATGATAACGATTCCTTTGAATGTAACAAAAAAAAAATAGTAAAGCAAATAAATATAACACTACAATATAAATACAATAGTAGGATAGCAACAATAATAAGCAAAAACATATACCAATGAGAAAATGATAATAAAATTTGGATAATAAAAAAAGGTGTAAAAAAAATATTAATAATAGAAATATAAATATAATAGTATACGAAAAGAAATAAGCAAAACAATATATAAAATCATAGTACGTATAGTAGAAAGTATATACTTATAAGAATAATAGTGCTAGTAAATAAAATAACATTTATCAATAAAACAATAATAATACTTAAAATAATGGCGAAAATAAAAGTGATATTAGTAGTATCTATAATAATAATTGAAGTAGTAGTAAAAACATTAGTAAAACAGTAACAAAAATAATAATAATAATAAAACAGTAACAAAAATAATAATAATAATAATAATAATAATAATAATAATAATAATAATAATAATAAAAATAACAGATATAATAATGATATACAATAATAAACAAAAATACAACAATAGATATAATAACAAAAATAATAAACCATAGCGGTAATAGTAAATAATAATACAAAATAATAATCCAAAATAACATAGTGATAATGAACATAAATATCGTAACAATAACATAAATATATAATATAATGGCAATAATAAAACAATGATATTAAAAATGATAACAATAGCAAAAATGACAAAAAAAAAAAGAAAATAAGGAAAAAAAAGATCAAATTAAATCAAAATCAAAATAGCTGGGGCCGAATTCATGATAAAAGAAGAATAAGGAGCTAAATTGCCATCTGCACAAGAACACAGGGGGCGAAATGCAATTAACCCTAATTTACAAACACTGCTTTGAACTCTCGACTAAATTGATGTGGCGCACAAAATTAAGGGGCAAATTTAAAAACACCGATGGGGATGCAATTAAACAGCGCGCGAATAAGGAGGACCTAGCGCAAAAATTACCCATTTTTGGGTAAATGCGCGCATGAGACCAGTCTTTGAAAGCGGGTCACACGTGCATGAGCCCATCCCCTATACGACATCGTTTTATTTTCTCGCTTAAAAGCCTAAAAACAAAGCTTTCTTTCATCATTTTTTATATTTTGAAACACCCCTTTCTTCCTCTCGGTCTTCTAGGGTTTGCACTTCTTTTCTTTCTTTTTGCAAAAATGTAGAAAGCCCCCATGCACGCGCGCGAAGCGCGTGGACGAGGAAAGCTCGATGAGCCTCTGTACTTCTCCTTCTTTCTTTTTTAAAAAAACTTTGTTTATTTTTTCTTAAAAACCGATGAAATCAATTTAAAAAAAGAGTTTTCGTTTTTGAAAAATGAATAAGAAAGAAAGAAAAAAACAGATTCAACAAAAATGAGAACGAAAGGGAGAACCTTCTCTTGGTTTCTTTACTATTGATTCGTGATACTTGCTTTGTGGATTTCTTGTGTAAATCCTGTGTAAAAAAAAGTGTATATTCCTCTCTTGTTCTCTCAAAAACCCCTTAACCAAAACAAAAAAAATCCCCCCTTAACGGTATTTCGATCTCCCTTTTATAGCCCAAAACCCCAACAGAATATAACCCCCCTCTTAGTCCTGTACTGCTCGCTACTTCTTATTTTTCAGGTGTGCTATCAGAGACGTGTAGGCGTCTATTGCAGAGAGGAGACGACGTGGCCTGGCATGCAAGCAAGGGAGTCGTTGAGACGGCGCGAGAGAGTGGCTAGGGTTTCCAAAACCCCGATTTCTGTTTGTGATGTACTGGACTGTTAACCCTTGGGCCTAGCTATTTGGGCTTTTTAATTAGACTAGTTGGCCCGTTTGGTTGTTGGTTAATGCTTGGTATTGCATCCGGGCTGCTAAATTGAGCCTTACAGCAGCCCCTCTTTTCTCATTGTCGTGTAACGAGAACAGAGCAAAGACTTTAAAAGGACCAATTTTGCCTTGTATTGCTGAGTCTCGACTTTCTGATGCTTCATTGCCTTAACCCCTGCATCTTCAAGGGTATAGGGATTTTGTTTCAATCTGCTCCACTACTGCTCCATGGAGATAAGATCTGCTCTTTTTAGCCTGCTCCACTCCTGCTCAGCGAAGATAAGGCTTATAATCTTGAGTCTGCCCCATTGTCGATACATGGAGATAAGACTTGTTGTATTCGATCTGTTCCACTCCTGCTCAGTGAAGATAAGATCTGTTTTCTTTCAGCCTGCTCCACTCCTGCTCAGTGGAGATAAGGCTATGATTTTCAGTCTGCTCCATTACTGATACATAGAGATAAGACTTGCAATTTTCGATCTGCTCCACTCCTGCTCAATGAAGATTAGATCTGCTTTCTTTCAGCCTGCTCCACTCCTGCTCAGTGGAGATAGGATCTGTCATCTTTGATCTGCTTCGCTCCTGCTCAGTGGAGATAAGATCTACCATCTCTAGCCTGCTCTACTCCTGCTCAGTGAAGATAAGGCTTCAGTCTTCCGATCTGCTCTACTCTTGCTTAGTAGAGATAAGATTTGTAATCTTCGATCTGCTCCACTCTTGCTCAGTGGAGATAAGATCTACTATCTTTAGCCTGCTCCACTCCTGCTCAGTGGAGATAAGGCTTCAACCTTCCGATCTGCTCTACTCCTGCTCAGTAGAGATAAGATCTATAATCTTCGATCTGCTCCACTCCTGCTCAGTGGAGATAAGATCTGCTATCTTTAGCCTGCTCCACTCCTGCTCAGTGGAGATAAGGCTTCAATCTTCCGATCTGCTCTACTCCTGCTCAGTAGAGATAAGATCCGTAATCTTCGATCTGCCCCACTCCCGCTCAGTGGAGATAATATCTACTATCTTTCTGTAACTCCCATCAATTTTGCTACATTGTCCTCTGGGGAACTTACCTGTAGAATTGATTTCATGGGGTCTATGCTTATGTTAAATGATTAGGATGTAATGAAAAATGCTCCTAACTATATGTATTATGAATGTTATGAATGGATGCAAAATGTCATGAGAATAATCCATCTTTAACCCTTGGGCTATCATTGCTTGCTGTTTATTAAGGTGCTCCTTGATGTGTGCTCAAATGATACTTCTAATAGAGAATCTGAAGATGTCGTCACTGCTTAGACCCTTATTTCAAGTGCTCCGAACCCTTTAAGCCTGGTTAGTTCTAAATAACTGTCCTGTTTCAGATTCTTATATTATTTAGAGACTTTCAGAGTAATACACAAAACTTCTTTTGAGAAAGTATTATTAGTTCAGTAATCATTACTTCAATGTGAGATGCTTGGAAAAAAGACTGTAGAAATGAATAAAACTGAAATTTATTCGGGATAAAACCCGTGAAGAATGAATTGAACAAGGAGAACAAATTTCACTAAGGTGCAAAATGAGTAAGAATGGCATTGATGCCCCAGATATCACAGCCTGAGGCTCTCTGTACGTACTTCTTGAAGTTCACTCTGAGTTCAACATGCGTCTAGGAAACCCGAGGTACTTTGTCAATGCCCCAAGATGTAACATACCTCCTCATTGTTAATTCAAGCGTAGTGAAACTACTGTATGCCCCATCACAAGTTGGTCATAATCTGAGCCGCCCTTTTTGGGTTTTTGACTCAAAGCCCCTTTGATCTCAAAGCGCCCTTTACGGGTTTTCGCATTGGCCTCTCCATTTTCTCTTTTTTTTTTGAACTCAAGACGCCCTTTGCGGGTTTTCGCCTTGGTCCATTTTCATGCGAAGTACTTTTTGACTGAGTCTGCATTAATTGGATTTGGCAGACTTTTGCCATCCATCTTGGCTAGTATCAAAGCTCATCCAGAAAAGGCCTTCTTTACAACATAAGGTCCTTTCCAATTAGGCATCCACTTTCTCCTGAAGTCTTTTTGCATAGGGATGATCTGTTTCAACACCAAATCTCCTTCATGGAATACTCTGGGGCAGACTTTCTTATTGTAAGCCCGCATCATCCGCTTCTGGTATAATTGACCATGGCAAATGACTCTTAGCCTCTTTTCCTCAATTAGATTTAATTGATCATATCGAGATTGAACCCATTCTGCTTCGTCTAGCTTCAGCTCTGACAAAACCCGGAGTGAAGGGATTTCAACTTCAATAGGCAAGACTGCCTCCATCCCATAAACCAACGAGAAAGGAGTTACCCCGGTAGAGGTTCTAATCGATGTTCGATAGGCGTAGAGGGCAAGCGGTAACTTTTCATGCCAATCCTTGTAGGTCTTAGCCATTTTCCCCACAATTTTCTTGATATTTTTATTAGCCGCTTCAACTGCTCCATTCATTTTCGGGCGATATGGCGACGAGTTATGGTGCTTAATGTTGAACTGACTACAGACTTTCGCTATCGCGCTGTTGTTCAAGTTTAGTGCATTCTCAGACACGATCCTTTTTGGCATTCCGTAGCGGCATATGATCTCTTTCTTCAAAAACTTTCTAACTGCCGTCTTCATGACATTGGCATATGAAGCTGCCTCTACCCATTTGGTGAAGTAATCGATGACCACGAAGATGAATCGATGTCTATTAGAAGCCTTCGGTGAGATTGGTCCAATGACGTCCATGCCCCACATTGAGAAAGGCCACGGGGAAGTCATAACATGAAGAGGTGAAGGAGGCACATGTATCTTGTCTCTATAAATCTGGCACTTGTGGCATTTCTTGGCATAACGAATGCAATCTCCTTCCATCGTGGACCAGTAATACCCAAATCTCATGATTTTTCTGGCCATTGTAAACCCGTTGGCATGCGTCCCACAGACACCTTTGTGGACTTCTTCTAGGATTTTCCTAGCCTCCACGGCATCGACACATCTTAACAACACCCGATCTTTTCTCCTTTTATACAGGATCTCCCCGTCTAAGACATAGTCATTGGCCAGTCTTCTCAATGTTCTCCTATCATTTTCTGTTGCTTGATCAGGATATTCACGACTCTTCACATATCGCAGAATATCCTGATACCAAGGATGACCATCTCTCTCCTCTTCTTCATCGATATTGCAGCAATGAGCCAGGGTCTCACAGATACTCATTTGGATGGGCTTCATACCCTCCCGATCATTTACTCTGATCACAGAAGCTAATGTGGCCAAGGCATCAGCCATCTGATTTTTATCACGCGGGAGGTAAAAGATTGTGATGTCATTAAACTCCTCAATTAGCTCCAAGACCAACTTTCAGTAACTGACCAATTTGGGATCTCTCGTTTCCCACTCTCTTTTTAGCTGATAGATCACCAGCGCAGAGTCTCCATATACCTCTAGCACCTTAACTTTGTGGTCTATGGCTGCTCGAATTCCCATGATGCATGCTTCGTTTTCCGCCATATTGTTCGTACAATCAAAGTCCAACTTACAAGTGAACGGATAATGCTCTCCATTTGGGGATACCAAGATTGCCCCTACTCTATTACCAACGGCATTTGATGCTCCATCAAAGTTCAACTTCCAAGGATGATCTTCTAGGGTATCTTCCTCAGACGCCGCTACAAACATCAGATCTTCATTAGGAAAATCGAAATTAAGAGGCTCATAACCATTTAGCGCCCTGCTGGCTAGAAAATCTGCTATTGCACTCCCTTTTACCGCTTTCTGGTTCACATAAATTATGTCGAACTCAGAGAGCAAAATTTGCCATCGGGCCATTCTTCCATTCAGGGCGGTTGACTCCATCATGTATTTAAGAGGGTCTAGTTTAGAGATTAACCAAGTCGTATGGTATAACATATATTGCCTCAGCCTCCGAGTTGTCTAGACCAATGCACAACACAATTTCTCAATTGGCGAGTATCTCATTTCACACTCGGTGAATTTCTTGCTGAGGTAGTATATCGTCTTTTCTTTCTTCCGTGTTTCATTATGTTGGCCGAGCACACACCCCATTGAATTATCGAATACTGTCAGATACAAAATCAATGGTCTGTTAGGACTAGGCGGCATTAGGACTGGAGTATTAGACAAGTATTGTTTAATCTTGTCAAATGGCTTCTGGCATTTGTCGTCCCAGATGTCTGGATTGTGTTTCTTAAGAAGACGAAAGATGGGATCACACTTCTCAGTCAATTGCGAGATGAATCGAGCAATGTAATTAAGTCTTCCTAAGAAACCTCGGACTTCTTTCTGAGTACACGGTGGAGGTAATTTTTGTATGGACTTGACTTTATCCAGATCCACTTCAATTCCTTTTTTACTGACCATGAAACCAAGTAGCTTCCCTGATCGAGCCCCGAAGGTACACTTGGCTGAATTGAGTTTCAACTGAAATTTCCTCAACCTCAAGAATAGTTTTCTCAAAACTTGCACACGCTCCCCTTCCGTTTGAGACTTTGCGATCATGTCGTCGACATAGACCTCGATCTCCTTGTGCATCATGTCGTGAAACAAGGTTACCATAGCCCTTTGGTACGTTGCTCCCGCATTCTTTAACCCGAAAGGCACTACTTGGTAGCAAAAGGTACCCCATAAGGTTATGAAGGTGGTCTTTACCATATCTTCAGGATGCATCTTTATTTGATTGTATCCCGAGAAATCGTCCATGAAAGAGAAAAATGAATACCCCGCTGTGTTATCTACCAAGGTGTCGATGTGAGGCAGTGGTAAGTTGTCTTTCGGGCTGGCCTTGTTTAGGTCCCTATAATCGATGCACATTCGTACTTTTCCGTCCTTCTTAAGGACAGGGACAACGTTGGCTACCCATTCTGAGTAATTCACCACTCGTAAAAACCCAGCATCAAATTGCTTTTTGACTTCTTCTCTTATCTTCACCGCGACATCAGGTCTCATCCTTCGGAGCTTCTGTTGAACCGGCTTGTAATCTTCCTTTATGGGGATACGGTGTACCGCAGTATTAATGCTCAGCCCAGGCATGTCCTGGTACAACCACACAAAGACATCTTTGAACTCTAATAGAAGTCTAATGAGGTCCTGCCTTGTTTCTCTGGTGATGAGGGTTCCGATTTTCACCTCTTTTCCTTCCTCCAGAGTCACATTCTCAATTGTCTCTTTGTGAGGCAGAATCAGCTTTTCTTCCTACTCCACTATCTTTAACAGATCCAGGGATATACTACAATCTCCGTCATTTGTAAAGTCCTAAGGTTCCTCTGGGCACATGTCTTGCTCATCAAGAAATTATGGGTTCGTAACAGCGTTGTTCATGACATCGATATCTGGGGACCTATGGTAGGTATGAAAGAGTATTTAATGAAAAAGAATTTAAGAATGATTTATTTATGCGTTATGGTTATGAATGGAATGGAAAAAAAAACAAAAGAGTAACTGCACGGTATGAAAGGAAAATGCACTTTTATTGAAAGTAAAGATGCTTAAACATGAGCCTATTTCACAAAGATTCTCGTTGTTCCCTAGGCTTGAAACGACAAGTGTGTTTTGAACATTACTCTGTTTTAGTCCTAAAAACTACAGGAATTTCTTCCATAGTCCAGTTGTCCAGAACACTTCCAGGCTCGTAGGGCGAATACCCGCCAAGTTTCCTCTCCTCGAACTTTCTTCAGACACAGCATTAATGTTCAAAGTCCCCATCGTATCCTCAGCCATTTCCTTATTCTCGTTCTCCTGTCCCAAATGGATAATTCCCCTCGACACGAATGTATTAGATATATGGGGAAAGGTCATTGGACCTCACTCGATCTCTGCACCATTCAGTCGTGCCCTTCGTCTTTCACGTTTCCTCTCCCTGGCATCTGGCCTATGCCCCAAGCCAAAACGATCATGCTTGTCAACCAATCCTAGCACTCTGACTGGCCCCTGGAGATATTTTCCGAGTCCCTTCCTAGGTAATGCTCCTTTTTCTACTCTCAGTTGTAGGCCCATCTTTGTTGCTTTAGAGATTTTGGGCGCCGGAATCTTGCTTCCTTCACTGATGAAAGTCACATTGATAAACTTCAGCGACCTAAAGGAGCACTCTATAGCCTCCGTATCATTCTCTATGTACGGTGTATTACTAGTAACTGACGCGATGATTCCTCCTCCGCACTTATGGTTATCAACCGGCCCTCTGTCACCAATTTTAACTTTGGTGCAATGACGATGGTACGACTCCTGCTGAGTGGATCCAGGGCCTCTCCAATAGACAATTACACGAAGGCTTGATGTCCATCACAAGGAAGTCTACCTCGTATGTATTTGGCCCGATAAGGAGAGGTATCTCAATCCTTCCCATTACTTTCCTTTCGGTGCCATCAAATGCTCTCACTATATTCTGGCATGATTTTATATGAGAGCTATCTACAGGCAACCTATTAGTATAGATAAGGGCAAAACATTCAGTGCCGACCCGTTATCAATTAATACCCCCGGTAGCGTGTACCCTTTACATTGGGTAGTGATGTGCAAAGCTTGGTGGATCCCATGCCTCTTGGTGGAATCTCATCATCATTGAAAGAGATGAAATTGTCTGCGCTTATATTACCAACAATGCGGTCCAACTTGCTTACTGAAATGTCATCAGCAACATAAATCTGGTTCAACGCTTTCATCAGCGCACTACGGTGTCCTTCTGAGTTTAAGAGCAATGCCATCAATGATATACGTGCTGGCTGCTTGTGTAACTATTCCACAACATCAGATTTCATCGTGGCTTCGTGAATTTCGGAAACTCTCCTACTCATTCTTCATTCTCGTTTATTAACCAAAGTGACCTGCTCTCTTTGTCTCCCTTTTTCATCATAGAGGACTCGGTTTAAGGTTAGGTGTCTTGGCGTCCGAACTCAATTTCCTAAAGCGTCACAAAGGTAATTGTAGTTCCACGGTACCCTCTTGTCATTCTTATAAGGAAAAGTCACGGGTTTTTAGATTACAATACTCGGTGTATCCCTATAAGGAGAAGTTACGGGTTTGTTGATTACAACCCTTGGTGTATCTTTATAAGAAGAAGTCACGAGTTTTTTAATTTCGACCTTCGGCGCTATTTTCACTCCTACCTCGCGACCCGACCGGCCGTGTGATAATCACTATTGGGTGATTGACTTTAGGGATCCTTTCTGCAGACCCTCCCTCTGTGGAACATACGTCCTCTCCTTCCACCAAGTCAAAGAACTCCATCTCCTTATTATCCATTAGCCCCTGTACTAGGGCTCCGAATTCGTTACATTGCTAAATTTTATGGCCGTCCTTGTCATGAAACTCACAATAGTTCCTTGAATCGGAGACTGCTCACATTCTCTTCATGGGACTAACCCCATTTTCTCGTGCATTGCTTTCCAAACTTCTCTCAATGGGGTTCTAATTTCAGCAACTTCCTGCTTGGTTCTCCTTCCCTTGCTCTCAGCTATAGCGTTTACCCCATTATCGGTATGACTGGGTAACGGATTTCCTCCACCAGGTGGGTCATTGAAGTCTACCACCCCTGCCTTCATAAGTCTCTCGACTAGCTTTTTGAAAGAAGTATAGTTCTCTATCGAGTGACCTACTACATCCGCATGGTACTCACACTGAGCGTTTGTGTCATACCACTTAGGATATGGAGGTTGCAACGGCTTCAAGTAAAATGGGGACACGACATGCGCATCGAATAAAGTTTTATACAACTCCTTATACGTTACAGGTATAGGAGTAAACTGAAACTTTTCGATTTTCTGCCTCGTGTTGGGTTCTTGTCCTGATGAGGCCTGCTGGCCCACGGTTACTGCTCTTGGTTTATTAAGAGTAATGGGTTTGGGATAACTCGAGCTTATATTACCCACTTCATTCTTCCTGTTCTCTGGAGCCGTTTTTCTCATGCTCTCTCCAGCTTAAATTTTCCCACACCTTATCGCATTCTCTATCATTTCGCCAGACATTACTATGTCTGTGAAACTCTTAGTCGCGCTCCCCAGCATATGATTGATGAAAGGTACTTTCAAGGTATTTATAAAGAGCATGGTCATTTTCTTTTCTAGTAGCGGTGGCTGGACTTGCGTAGCGACCTCTCTCCACCTTTGGGCGTCTTTCCTAAAACTCTCGCCTGACTTCTTCTCCATGTTTTGCAACGTGATCCTGTCAGGTGCTATATCAGTCACATGGCCGTAATGTTTCATGAAGGCCTGTGCCAAATCCTTTCATGATTTGATTTGAGTACAACTGAGCTGATTGTACCACTTTGCTAGAGCTCCAATCAGACTATCCTGGAAGCAGTGGATCAACAACTGGTTGTTGTTGACATATCCCGTCATTCTCCGACAAAACATGGTAATATGGGCCTTAGGGCAACTGGTCCCGTTGTACTTTTCAAATTCCAGCATCTTGAACTTCGGAGGAAGTACCAGATTTGGGACTAGACTCAGCTTCCTAGCATCCACCTCGCATTGGTAATCAGCACTTTCCAATGCTTTAAACTTCTCCTCCAGCCATTTGCAGCGATCCTTAAATTCCTTTGGGAACTCTTCCTTCGCTTTCTCCCCCTTTACTGCATCGTCAAAATCAGGGACCATGATCTTTGGCAAGTTGTCTCCTGGGTTAGAGCTCGAGCCTGTTGGGAAGTTTGCCGGCGCCGAGGCACCGGTTTGATCTCGAGGCGATATTAATGATACACTCTCTGAGATCGCGCTTGAGAATTTGCCGGGGCTAGGCCTGACAGATAAGCAGAATTTTCATTTCATCTCCGACATTGACCATAGGGCCTTTTCCTTTTTTCTGCGCTCTAGTCAACAACAGCGTTAACTGGCTCATCATACTTCTCTGGGATTCCAGCATTTGATCCCTCATGTCCTGTTGGATTTTAGCCAACTGTTCTTGCATTTGAGCTTACAATTGGTCATGCATCTCTTTCCGCATCTGCTCTAACTTTTCTATTCTTTGATCCATAGCTTTTGTTTTTTTCCGAGTGTAGTAGCGGTGTTCCAGGATAACTATAATACGACCTCTAGTTAATAGGGTTTTTTATGATATTTAATGCAAATGATATGATGCAATGCAAATGCATGAAATGCCATGCAAATGAATGAATACAAAAACAAGAGGAGTCGATTTTGATTCAATTTCTTTTAGAATACTTATTGAAAAAACAAAATCCTTTACATAAAATAGAGTCACATATACGACCTAGCCCTTATGCCCAAGGTTTTAACTTTCTCAAGAGCGAAGCTAACTCTCGACCTTGGTCTGACTTTGACTCATATACTATACTTAACACGTCAGCCTGAACCGCTAAGGTTTGTAAGTGATCAGCCACTTCTCATATCTGAGCCACAGCTTCGCCCATAAGGTAGTCTCTTTCTCTAACTTGGTTCTGAGATCGTTGAAGTTGTTCTTTCCATCGCTGGTTATCTGCCTCCAATCGTTGGATCCGGAGCTCACTACTTCGCAGCACCGTTTCGAGCTCCACCACCTTTCCTTTCAACTCTTTAATCTAGCTTAGGCTTGATTCTAACTTCACTATAGAGTTGTGACTTTGACACAATACCTTCTCTAATTCTGCTACTCGAGCTCTTAGCATCTTATTTTCACTTTGGCTCTCACCCACAGTCTTTTTCAGGGCATCCTTTTGTGCTTGAGCCTCATGGAATCTCTTCTTCCACTGATCAACCTTGGCCTTCTCCTCGTGAATTTCTTGACGCTATTGTTCTGTGGTTTTACCCAACCCAGCAGTCCTCATGGATAAATGCAACTTTTTATAGTCGGTCTTCAAGCTGTCCAAATCTTCTTCGGCCTTCCTTTTTCCTTTTCTCAGCTTCTCAGCCTCTGATTTTTGGATATCAATATCTAACCCCAAATTCATTTTGTCCTCTTCCAGTTGTTCTACCTTTTTCTCTAACTCTGAAGTTTTACTTTCAAAGTCTTGTTTTATGATTTCCAACTCAGAAGGAACTACTTGCAGATATTCCTCTATTGGTCGAGCACTATCCTGTGTCACTCTGGACATTATCATCGATTCTCCTATTCCGCCATGCCTTATACTCGAGGGTTGCCATCGGACCTACAGCAACTCTTTTCATTCAGCGAGTCTATTTCCAAGCATCAGAAATCTCTCGAACCTTATTCTTATAATGATCATCCCTATATGAAAACTCAAACTGAGCTAGTCCAAATGTTTCCGGTATGAACTGTCTTGATCTATACTGCCTCAACACAAGCAAAGGAGCATACCCAACGGCTCCCCAAATCCCCGATAGAGGGACCCAATCATAACTTCCACATCGATAGAGAATTTCGGTGGGAACCAACCAAGGAGCTCTCCACTCAACATCCTCTTCCTTGAAATTTCTAAAAAGTGCAATCCAATTTTTTTCTGATACGTCATCCTTTCTGGGAGTGGCTGCTACTTCTTTTAGTGGTGAGTAATTCTCAAAAAAAACTCGACAGGAGACTCTATCCACCTTCCAAAAATAGCTATGGAACCAAGCTAATAATAACTGTGCGCACCCTATGAATCTGCCCTCCCCGGCTCTCCTGCATGCATTCAAAGATCTAAACGACTCAGCTAAGATCGCAGGAACAGGTGTGACCTCTCTATCCAGTCGGTCAAAGAGATCCGAGACTGCCTCATCTACATATCCCAATGCCCTAGGGAAAACCACTAAGCCATAGATGCTTAGAGCGAAAACGTCAACTCTCCTCTTCGTGTCAGGATGTACTAAAATCAAATCCTTCAGAATCCTCCATGGGATGCACTTGTACTCACCTTTTTGCTTGATCCTCGCTGCAACCCACTGTTCACTCATCCCGATAACATTCATCATCCTCTTTAAAAAGGCTGGGCCACAAGTAGCTTTAATATAGACCTTATCAACTAAAACCTTCGGGCAACAAAGTAAAGCCGTATATTCTTCTATAGTAGGTACCAAATCTATTCCCCCAAAGGTAAAACAGCTATAGACAGGATTCCAATACTGAGTGAAGGCCCGAAATAAATGCTTATCTATATTGATTCCAAATAAGTGAGACAAATCCCCATAATTCTCATAAAACAACTGTCTCGTCTCCTGATCCCACTGATCTCATATTTCCTTTAACTCCCGAAGATCATTTTGTGTCACACTAATGCGAGTATAGTTACATAACTCCGATGTATATCCCTCAGCTAGGCCGTCCCCCTTTTCCAGCTGCGTTCGCTCTGACCATATTCGGACGGCCGCATTATCTTCTACTTTATCAGGGAATTCGTTCTTCATGACAAGCTTCCTAAATTAGAAATCGAATGTGAGTCGACACCTCTTTAAAATGAAATGACATGCAATTACAAGAAGATGCTACAAATTAATCTCATGCACCAGAAATAATTTAAAGAACAACAATATATCACTCATCTGGGGAAATACTAAGGTTTGGAGTAGCTCTACCTAAGGTAAGTCCATAGGGCTCTCTATATGCGGTTTGGCTCTAAAGCAAGGGTACCTGAACCAGCAGATTCCTCGATCCTCACCCATTATAGGCTTATACGGACCGAGTTCAGTTCAGGGGAATACATTTCCCTATGGCTGCACGGAGGTGAAAACCTCACGAAGACATAGGTATGGACGTATCCCGAAAGAGATCCACTATCCTGCACGGAGGTGAAAACCTCACGAAGGAGTAACTTCTCACTCTCACTTAAAGGTGCGACCATTATGGTCATGCAATATGATGTAAATGTATCCCAGGCACGTAAAACATAAAACATATGCGGTGGAAAAAAAGGAAGTTAAAATCAAATTTTAATTTTCAAATAAGGGACATTAATCAATTAATTACACGGCTTGACTCTCTTATAGGTCCCCAGCGGAGTCGCCATGCTGTCGAAACCATTTTTTTGTTTGGAAAACGGGCCGACTTTAAAAGGGAAAACGGAGTCGCCACCAATCATTTTTGAAGTGCGATTGGGTCACTCTAGAAAACATTTTGGCCTACGAGTTTTAAGAAAACGGGTTCGGGAGTCGGTTACACACGAGGAAGGATTAGCACCCTCACAACACCCAAAATTGATACCGTATTCATTGATTAATGTCCTTAATGTCAAAAATTAGAAGGGATTTTAAAATACGAATCCTTCGAAAAATGTTTGGGTAATTTCGAATTGGATACCGAGATTCTCTTATTTTGAAAGAATGAAATATCACATCCAGCACGTTAGGACACGATGTTTCAGACCTTTGGCACCAAGATCATTTCATGGTTCCCAAAATTCATGCGTCATTTTAAAAAGGGTATTTCATTATTTGGCCAAACAAACGAACCGAAACCCAACACATTAGGGCACGATCCTTCAAATTTCCAAACATGAAATATTGCCTTATTTTAAAGTTGAGAAAACACAATCAAAATTTTAAAAGGATATTCGGTCCTTTGGACGGGCGAAAAATGAAACCCAGCACGTTAGGGCACAATTTCTCAAAACCTTCAAGCACAAAATATTGTCTTGTTTTTCAAAAAAAATGGACATGATAAGGATATTTAATAATTCGGTCGATTGAAAAACCGAAACCCAGCATGTTAGGGCACGATTCCTCGAATTTCCCAAACATGAAACATTGCCTTATAAGAAAAAAAAACTTTTTATGAGTTGTCTAAAAAACGTAGTAAAAGGGAAAAAAACCGATAAACGAGGGTATCAATGCTAAGGCAATTGACAAATAGAAAGATGATAACGATTCCTTTGAATGTAACAAAAAAAAAATAGTAAAGCAAATAAATATAACACTACAATATAAATACAATAGTAGGATAGCAACAATAATAAGCAAAAACATATACCAATGAGAAAATGATAATAAAATTTGGATAATAAAAAAAGGTGTAAAAAAATATTAATAATAGAAATATAAATATAATAGTATACGAAAAGAAATAAGCAAAACAATAAATAAAATCATAGTACGTATAGTAGAAAGTATATACTTATAAGAATAATAGTGCTAGTAAACAAAATAACATTTATCAATAAAACAATAATAATACTTAAAATAATGGTGAAAATAAAAGTGATATTAGTAGTATTTATAATAATAATTGAAGTAGTAGTAAAAACATTAGTAAAACAGTAACAAAAAAAATAATAATAAAACAGTAACAAAATAATAATAATAATAATAATAATAATAATAATATATCAATAATAATAAAAATGACAAATATAATAATAATATACAATAATAAACAAAAATACAACAATAGATATAATAACAAAAATAATAAACCATAGCGGTAATAGTAAATAATAATACAAAATAATAATCCAAAATAACATAGTGATAATGAACATAAATATCGTAACAATAACATAAATATATAATATAATGGCAATAATAAAACAATGATATTAAAAATGATAACAATAGCAAAAATGACAAAAAAAAAAAAAAAAATAAGGAAAAAAAAGGATCAAATTAAATCAAAACCAAAATAGCTGGGGCCGAATTCATGATAAAAGAAGAATAAGGAGCTAAATTGCCATACGCGCGCAACCTGGGGGGCCAGAAACGCAATTAACCCTAATTTCTGAACACCGCTCTGAACTAGGACTAAATTGATACGGCGCACAAAATTTAGGGGCAAATTTAAAAACACTGATGGGGGATGCAATTAAACAGGCGCGCGAATAAGGAGGACCTAGCGCGCAAATTACCCATTTTTGGGTAAATGCGCGCAGACCCAGTGCTGAAACGGGTCACACGCGCGGAGCCCATCCCCCTATACGACGTCGTTTTATTTTCTGCTTAAAAGCCTAAAAACAAAGCTTTCTTTCATCATTTTTTTTTATATTTTGAAACACCCCCCTTTCTTCCTCTGGTCTTCTAGGGTTTGCACTTCTTTTTTTTTTCTTTTTTTTGCAAAGAAATGTAGAAAGCCCCATGCACGCGTGCGAAGGCGCGGACGAGGAAGCTTCAGTAAGGCCTCCTCAGATTTCTCCTTCTTTCTTTTTTAAAAAAACTTTGTTTATTTTTTCTTAAAAACCGATGAAATCAATTTAAAAAAAGAGTTTTCGTTTCTGAAAAATGAATAAGAAAGAAAGAAAAAAACAGATTCAACAAAAATGAGAACGAAAGGGAGAACCTTCTCTTGGTTTCTTTACTATTGATTCGTGATACTTGCTCTGTGGATTTCTTGTGTAAATCCTGTGTAAAAAAAAGGTGTATATTCCTCTCTTGTTCTCTCAAAAACCCCTTAATCGAAACAAAAAAAATCCCCCCTTAACGGTATTTCGATCTCCCTTTTATAGCCCAAAACCCCAACAGAATATAACCCCCCTCTTAGTCCCGTACTGCTCGCTACTTCTTATTTTGCAGGTGTGCTATCAGAGACGTGTAGGCGTCTATTGCGGAGAGGAGACGACGTGGCCTGGCACGCAAGCGAGGGAGTCGTTGACGGCGCGAGAGAGTGGCTAGGGTTTCCAAAACCCCGATTTTTGTTTGTGCTGTACTGGACTGTTAACTCTTGAGCCTAGCTATTTGGGCTTTTTAATTAGACTAGTTGGCCCGTTTGGTTGTTGGTCAATGCTTGGTATTGGGTCCGGGCTGCTAAATTGGGCCTTACAACCAGCATTTCTCTTTTTTCATAATTTATTTCAAAAATTTATTATTTTAGTCATCCAATCAAATAAATTATCAAGTTTAATCACTCTCGTTAGATAAATTATTAATTTTAGTCATTCTACCGTTATATGCTTTTGATTATTAGACGAAATGTTGACGTGACATTCTTTTTATTGATATAATAATAAATTTAGCTCTTAACACTTTGCATATTCTATCAATTTGGTCATAATTCAAAAAAAATTAATAAATTTAACCCTCAATATTTACACATTTTGAGAATTTAATCTAAATTCTAAAAATTCAAAAAAAAATATTATTTATTATAAATATATATATATATAAAACTCTCAACTTGAATTATATTTAATTGAATAACAACAATTATATATATATATTAATATCTTATATTTTTGTATTTTTTTTTATAATAAATCACATATGTTTTCAAGTTTTTAAGATTATATATTTTTTTGAATTTTTAGAATTTGAACTAAATTGAAAAAATGTGTAATCATTGAGGGTTTAATTTGTTAAATTTTTTAGAATTAGGACCAAATTGAAAAAAATATACAAAATGTTAAGGGCTAAATTTGTTATTATATCAATCAAAAGACGACCATGTCAACATTTTGTCTAGTGACCAAAAACCTTTAACAGTAGAGTGACTAAAATTGACAACTTATCTAACGGGAATGACTAAGATTGACAACTTATCTAAATGGAGTGACTAAAATAATAAATTTTTGAAATGGGAGACCAAAATAGGAACTCGAGTGACTAAATAGGTAGTTTACCCTAAAAATAATAAAGCTAAAAGTACCATGGAGGCGCTTGATTAGGAGTCAAATTGCATATTAATCTCTTTATTTAAAAAATGGGCAAATTAGTCCTTGTACATTAAATCAAAGAGTAAATTGGTCTTTTCTATTAATAATTTTATCCATTTTTACTATTAAAAACTGAAGTGGCTGACAGAATAATTAGACAAATACACATGGTGTGTCACTAAACCTGTCCATGGGCTGGGCCACCCGACCCGATCCGAAAGCCCACTCGAAAAAGTAAGAGGGTTTGAATAAAAGTATAAGTTTAAAAAATGGGCTTGGGCAAAAAATAAGGCATGTTTAGAAAATGGGCCGGGCCTTGCGTAAGGCTTTTTTGGCCTGAGCTCGACCCGAATATGCAAAAAAAATGTTGTTTTCTTTTTTACTGTTTTCTTGTTATTTTCTTTTTCTTTTTCACTATTTTGTTACCATTTCACTATTATATTGCTACTATTTTGTTATTGTTTGGATATTATATAACTCTTGTTCTATTGTTAATTTTGTTGCTATTTTAGAGGCATTTGCTTGTTAAGTTGCACTTATCTTAGTGTTATTTAAGTATACATATTTTTTTAATTATTTTTAATTTGTTGGAAAACATTTATTTTAATTTTTTTAGTATTTTTGATGTATTATATATATATTAAAAATTATATAAAAAAATTAATACGCGCTGGGCCAAGCCCGGTTTTTAGTATTTTATCCTGGCTGGGCTTGGGCAAAATTTTAGGCACATTTTCAATTTGTTGGAAAACATTTATTTTAATATTTTTAGTATTTTTAATGTATTATATATATTTTAAAAACTATATAAAAAATTTAATACGGACCGAGTCAAGCTCGAATTTTAGCATTTTATCCGATTGGGTTTGGGCAAAATTTTAAGCCCATTTTTCGGACCGAGTCTAGCAAATGGACCTACAATTTCGGTTGGACCCAACCCGACCCATGGACACCTCTACGTGCCACATGTACCTCATTCTATTTACAAGAATCAATTTTTTAATGGTAAAAAAAAATTATTAGCTAATTTTTAATAGAATTAGTTTGTGCTTTAACCTAATTTATAAGGATTAATTTGCTAAATTTTTTTGAATAGAGGAGACAAAATATAAATTGACTCCTAATATAAGTACCTTAATTTTACCAAATAATAAAATATTAAAAAATATTTTTTTTTTTCAATTCAAAATCAACGTTAACTTATTCCAGTAGAAACCGGTGTCATGGCAGCCCTGCCCGCATATCCTGAAGGAATATCCAAGTTTTAAAAGAAGAAAAAGAGATAATGTGTGATGTTAAGTGGTCATTTGGACTTGGGAATAAACCAATAATTTTAAGCCGTCAATGATTATTTGCGTGGGGACAAAACTGATTAATGTATTCACGTTCAAATTTTATAATCATCATGGATTAGATTGGAAGATGTTGAAATGTATTATTCTCCTATTAAAAGGTTAAGGAAGAGGTTATACATAATTTTAAGTATTATATAAAAAAGTACAAATATTTGAAAAAAAAATCATTTAACTTGGCCGATCTTGGACTTTACGCAAAACCTAGGTGCACGCCTTGACAACAATTATAGGGAAAACAATGCGAAATTTGATTCAAATTTCAAGGAGTGGAGAAGCCACCCACCACTTAGGAAGAGAGCTAATCTTTGATAGGCACATTCAGTTCAATCTTTGACAATAAGTATTCAATAACAGTATTAGATCCTATTTGCATTTCAAAAGTAAGAAATCAAGAGGTTTCGACATTATCAATTCATCACAAGACAGATTAATTTGTCAATGAAATTGTACAATTATTGCCCGTGCGCTTATTTATGAAAAACTCAAGCTTCACCTTTAACATCCAAAATGCTAAGACTAGTTCGATGAGGCTGCATAATCCTTATACTTGATCATCCCAGAATCGACATGCTAAGACTCATTCGATGTGGCTGCATCATCCTTATGCTTGATCATCCCGGAATCGACGAGAATCGGAATCTCTGCAGCAAGCCATGGGGCAAGTCCCAAACACAGTGCATGTGCTATTCCAAACCTTGGACTGCACAAATACAACCATTGAGTAACAGTTCCAGAAAAGAGTGTGCGCTAGATATGAAGGATAGAATTATTGAATAACTGATATTGATAGAGACGGATGTTAGCAAAATTCATGCAAGAGGGGGAACGGAGGTCGATAAAGCAATCCCAGTCCCTTCTGCCCCATGGTTAGCTCAATAATTGTCCCTATATCTTCCTTAAACTTCATATATAACTCCAGATTCTATTGCTCTTTTAAGTCTAAATCAACATAGTTTTGGTGCTACATATTAGACTGCATCAATAAGAACTAACATTTAGATCATTTGCCTGCATAGGACACATATTAAAAAAATCAAGTTTATCAAAGGACAAATCATCTATCCATGTAAGTAAAATGAAAATGTTCCAACCAAGAACACAGACAATGTCATGTAAACTTCCTCTACTTGATCAAAGGTTTCATTTCCATTACCAGTGTCCGACACATGCTTGAATATGGGTACAACGAACATATGGTCATCCAAGTATCCTTCAAATACATGAACTTAAATAAAATAAAATAATCCTATGTTCCGACCCAAGTCCAGGCAACATAGAACCGAACATCTAGATTAGTAATTGTACACATTAAGCACACATCAAATGAAATCTAAAGAGAAGAAAGTATACTTTCTATTTCCCTAGTATCCTTTGATACTGAAAAAAAATCATGATAGCATGAAATCCAATGAATTATAATTACCAACTCAGAAAAATAAAAAGGAAACCCTAAATTCAGCATACCAATTTTTTGCCCAAAGTGGCTTGAAATGCACGGTCAGACAAATCTTCCCTCCTCTGTACATCTACCAAAAAGGAAAAAAAAAAAATCAGATCAGCAAATCAAGCAATTAGCAGAAGAGAAAAGAAGAATCGAATTTCACCTTCTGAGTCTTGCCATCGAGTTCGGGCAACTCGAGCTCGGGAGCAGTGGCCGGATAAGTAACGGGGATATCAAACTGGAGATCGAATTCGTACTTGAGAAGGTTATGGACGTACCAACACTTGCCGGTCCAACGAGTCCCTTCCGAATTGGCGGAGGATATCCGGAACCAATCGTTGTCGTTGGACTTATTCATCTGCGTGTAGGCGATCAAAGCCTTATACTCCTCCTTCAGCCGCTGAGTCCATGCCGCTCCGTCTCTGGGACCCGCCTTCGTCGTCAGTAGCGGGATCTGTGTTAGTGTCGACTTCGTATTCGGGTCCCAGCCTTCCATTTGCGGGTTTCACCTCTTTTGCAAACCCTAGATAATTTATTCCGGGAATCCGAATTCTGAAGTATCGCTGCTTGTTAAAGGTCCAGTTATTTTTTCCGGGAAAATAAATGTTATTATATCAGATCAATGAGGGTATAGATGGAAATTCGATCTTTATTGTGGGAAATAGATACAGTAACATAATTTAAATGCTGTCCCCATAATTCAATATTAATCCGGTTAAATATTTTTAATTTCTATATTATAAGTTTACGGTGCGTGTTAATGGTACCAAGTTTTCTATGCATCTTTGAAATCAGGATAATTATTATATGATTATTATATTTCGATTTAGTAATTATAGAGTTTATACTGAAATATTTAAAAATTAAATTGTAATAATTTAGTTTAATTTTGAGCTGAGAGAATTATTCCTTAAGTAATAGATTTTTTTTTATCACACAAACTAAATTGAGAGAGATGCTTATCACAATAATTTTTATTTGTCCTGATTGAATGATGATGATGGGGACTCAAGGCTAATATATTTTATCTCTTATGCAGCGAAGCGATAATGAGGTTTTCAGTTAACAGATGTCTTGTAATTAGAAGTTTTGAGCACAATTTAGCAAAGGTCCTTGTTGCAACATTTAGATAAGTACTAATATTCCTTCGGATTTCAATGGGCATTGTAACGACCCAATTTCTGATGGCATCAGAAAAGTTAATTCAGGTATTTAATTTATTAAGTCAAATTATTTGAAAAGTTAATCCGAGAAGGTTATGAGTTAAATACGAGTTTAAGAAATGGAATTAGCTAGAAATTAAAGTGATTAAGTTGCTATAAAATAGTATAGGGACTAAATTGTAGGAATTAAGAAACAAGTAAATAATATTTGAGAGACTTAAATGGTAATTAATCAAGGATTAAATGTGTAATTAAACCATTGTTAAAATATGGATAGTGGATTGAAATGATCATGTCGCTTAAATCCCACTAATTATTTCATGAGCTATTATTGACCAATTGATAATTATATAAATTTTATTAGAAAATTAAATAAGTATGTAATATAGGCCAGTGGGTGAGAGCTCATCTCGTCTTTCACGTTAGAAACAAAGAAAAAGAAGAGAGTTTTACCATTTTTCCTCCGTAGCCGTGACCAATTCTAGCTAATTGGTAAGTTTTCTTTCAAATTTTAGATAAATTATTAAGTAAAGATAATTTGTAAATCAAGCCCAAGTGTTGAATTAGTTAATTGCTAATATTTGTGTTAGTTACCATTAAAGGAACCTTACGATAATATGCTTGAAATTAAGAAGCATATAGTGGAATAAGTTTGTCGTTGTAGTAGATATGTTGATAATTAGATGGGTAACTTGAAATGTTGTTAAACTAAGTTGAAAGTTATTGGTATGTTGTTAGGGACCAAATTGAATAGAATTAAAGCTGTTAAAGATTTATGCTATTGGTTGAAAACTTGGGGTCCCTAGTTATTATTTACAAAATTGGATTTTGATTCGATAGGATAGGGAGATACAAAGTTTTTGGACATTAGTGTCTTAAGGGACCAAATTGAATTAAATGTATTCATGTTTGATTTTACTAGCCTTGTGTTTGAATGGTATAATGAACAACGTTTCCGTAACTGTATTATCGAATGTAGTTAAAGACAACACCAAAACGCCAAAGGAAAAAGGGAAGGAAAAGGCGAGCATCGAATGAATATCACGATTTGTGTTAATATAATTCACTTTCAATTTCTTGTTTCGTTCTGTATCCATACTTGAAATCTTGCAAAGAATGATATAGTATTGTACTTATATGAATTTTCATATAAATGTTGATACTATGATGATAGTTGATAATGTATATTCTACATAACTAGTATGATTTGAACTTATGTGTTGGTGATAAAAAATATAATGCCTTGATAATGTGTTTATATATTTGAGTTATGATTTATGATATACTGCTGATTCTATGATGCTGAACATTGATATATGCTAAAATGATATTTAATAATGATATTGTCCCATTAAATGATGTTAGACGTAGTTCCGTTGTAGTTGTCACCAATATAATGATTTACTAGTTCCAATTCCTCGAGGGACATGTGCAAATACTAAAAGTTATTGTTGCCAAGAAATTCGGGATGACAGAATACAATAGTTCAAACAAATACTAAAAGCCATCATTACTAGGCAACCTATGATGGTAGAATAAAATAGTCTCAATTCCCAAAGGTCGTGAACTTACTCGTTACATAGATCTGAATATCTATTCTAATGTTTATTGTCGAATAATGGGGGGAAAATGAGTAAGTTATAAAAAACGATAGGATAATCGGGGCAAAAATGAGTAAGTTATGAAAATCAATAGTGAAATGACATGTTAGAATCGAATATGATATGGTTGGAATAAGTATTGAATGATGAATCAGAAAGATTGAGAAATTGAGATTTATATTAATAAATGATATGTCAATGTACATTACATACACGTGAAAGAAAAGGAAAAAATAATAGACATAATATCCTGAGGGTGACATGAATCTTTAGTAAATTGGTATGAAAACATGTAATGACGATATACCTTCGTGGTAATTTTTTTAATGCAGAATCTATGATGAAAAGAAAGATTAAAGTAGTGTTACTTATTATAATATAATTGCATATTCGATATTAGTTTAATCTACTTATATATTAAATTTGATTATATTAGTATCATTAAGTGTATAATACTCAGCGTACGATTCTGTTTAATTCTATACGTAAATTTAAACAAGTTTTGTTAGATTGAGGATCTCAAAAAGCATCTAGGACTCAACAGCCTATGTTTTTGTTGTCTATATTTGGTCTAAGGCATGTACCTAAGTTGGGTTATATAATTTTATGCTATTTTGGCTATTTTGATTATTTGGTGTTGGATGTGTCCTACGGTTGAATTTGGTTATCTACATTTGATGTCTATATGCATGGTTTTACTTATTTGATAATTGGTCCATTTATGCTTAGTAATGATACATGAAATGGTATAATGCTATCTTGTTTGCATGTGTTATGATGTGATAAATGAGTATGTATTGATAGGGTGTAGTTTGGGTTTATGTTAAGCAAGTTTTTTAAGTTGGAATTCATGTTGAATTGTTGTGTAGTATAAGAAAATGACCATTTGGTCTCGAGACATCTTAATGTCTTGAGACACTAAGAATAAAAATGACCAAGTTATGTATTTTTTGGGTTGAGGTCTTGAGACATGTTGAGCATGTATCGAGACATACATCATCGTGTTTTAAGAAAAGTAAACATCGGAGCTAAATTAGTAAAACAAGGGAAGTGTGTCTCAAGATCAATATGGAGACATGAGGGACCTAGTCTCGAGATTTGTACCCCAATGTCTCGAGACATAGCATCATCGAAACAAAAATACTAAAATAGGGAAAAATTCTGTCCCAAGACATATACTTGTTGTCTCGAGACACATTGTTGAATTTTGACAATTGAGTTTGGATTCAAGTCCTAACTCTGAGTTTGATTTCGTATAATTTCCATGGTTTGTTGGTTAAGGATCTTTGACATTATTAATGTATGAATATGAATATGATTATGATTATGATTAATGATTAAATTGATATGAATGATAATCATGAACTATACTTTGTGAATATTTGCCAAGTTAGCTTGAGTTGATTTGACGATATAATATGGCATCACACATTCGAATCCAATAACTAGGTCGAATGTGTGGGTATTACAAGCATCAAATGAAGCTAGACTGGTTGAAGAGGCAATTTGGGAATCTCCCACAAAATCCAAGATATGTTCAACTAAATTGTCATGCTAAAACATATTGGCTTTGATAGGAGGTGTGCTGATTCTAGAAAAGTCTTGTAACTTAGTTCATACAATGTATCTCCTAGTGTTATTAAATTTTTAAATAGTTGGTACATATAGTTGAGGCTCTACCTTTTTAACTTGCCTATACAAGGTGTCGTGCAAGGGGTGTCGAGTGGGAAACAATGAAGTGAATAATTGTCTTGTGATTTTATAGTCATAGAGGTGGTATCGATTTCTATTCCTTGCTCCTATGCCCTCTAAACCTCTCAATTTTCCTTTAGCTAGAAGGTAAAAGTTAAAATACACCCTAAAACTCATTACTTTTGAAATGTTTTATGCTTGTACTAAGATTTTGTAATTTATTAGGTGGTTCAATGATCAATAAATTGTGCTCTATGTGGTTGTGGTTGTGTTCATTCACTTTAATTTTTTTTGAAAGAGAACATCTGGATCTTATTATTAAAACAAAACAAGAGCAGCCCACAAAACAGAGCATAAACAAAAAACCAAAAAAACAAAAAAAGGCCCAAAGTCAAAACCAGAAAACAAAATACAAAGGGAAAAAAAAGCAGCCCAAAAACAAAAAGATCCAACACAAAAGGTGGGGGAGCTCTAGAGACTTCCATCCAGCTGTTATCCACAATGGAAACCCCACATCAAAAGCAACAAACTCATAAGAAACCGCATACTTCATCATTACTTACCATTAATCTGCAACAGCATCAATTAATTCTACCGAATAAATTTGAAAAAATAATACAACCCTTAACCTTTCAATTTCCAGATTCAGACAACCTTCACACGATTAGACCCTTCACTTTCTCATGAAATCCGTCCCCCTTCGATCATCATTCACTACTTCCTCTACGCCAGAAAAAACCATGCTCTCCAGATAAGAGTTTTCTCTCTTCTTAAGTCCTTCGATAGCAATAAAATGAGCAACCTGGTTTGATTCTCGATGGATAAAATGAAAATTGCAAGAGACAAAACCAAAACTCAGTTGCTTAGAATCTTTTATAATAGCTGCGATCTCAGATCTATATTCGTTTTGCTCTTGCAATTTACAGATGACTGAGCGGGAGTCCTCTTCGATTTCAACCTCCCTCAGCTGAAGGAATAAACCTAAGTGGAGCGCCTGGAAGCCCGTCATCGCTTCTGCAATAAAAACAGAAGGTACATTCATATGAAACACTGAAGGAATAAACCTATTTTTGACATCATACCTTTAATGAAAGGCCATTATGCTTTACTCATGTCCAACTTTAGGGTCATAAATCATTTTCGTCCACCTTCTCTTATTCTTGAACGAATGAAGAACCTCATAAGCCAGCAGCACATTATCAGTAATAAGTATGCCCGGCACAAATGCACTTTGAGAGTCATCAATACAATCGTCCAACACCTTTTGTAAGCGATTCGCCATCGTCTTTGCTATAATCTTATAGATAACAGTACAGAGACTAATAGGTGAAAAATTTTCAATTTGAGAGTATTTGCAGTTTTTGGAATTGACACCAATTGAGTAATATTGATTTCAACCAACGATCTTCCATTGTTCAAAATATCCAAGCAGAAAGCACTAGTATCATTGCCAATAATAGACCAGTACTTTTGGTAGAAAACAGTAGGAAATCCATCCGAACTAGAAGCGTTTGTAGGACCCATACCTTTCAAAGCCTCATCAATTTCCTCCTTTGTATAGGTAGCTGTAAGACTTTAATTCATGCTGTCATTAATACAACATGAAACCCCTGAAAGAATATGATCCAGATTGCCAGTTCCTCTAGAATCAAATAAGTCCAAAAAAAATAGTCGCAAGAAATTTCCCCAATCTCGATGCGGTCTGTGGCTAATGACCCATCGCTCCTTTGAGATCCACGAATACGATTTGTACTCCTTCTTTGAGAAGCAAACTTGTAAAAGAACGAAGTGTTTTTATCCCCCATTCTCAGCCAATTCACCATAGCTCGTTGTTCCCAATATCTCTCATCCTTATCCATCTCTATATTTAGGTGTAATTTGACATCAACAAGCTCAGCTAAAGATTCCTCTGAAACCTCAGAACAATTTAACTGTTCCAGTCTTTTCGTTAATCTTCTGACATCACTACCTCTTCTTTGCTTAATCTTACCCGTCCATCTCTGCAGCCCCTTAGAAAGGGATGAAAGCCAATTAAGAAAAGAACCCGAACTGCCAATCCATAAACTTCTTATTTCATTCTCACAAGACTCTTCTAAAACCCACCACGCCTCAAACCGAAACCTTCTAGATTTTTAATGCAAACCCCCAACTTCCGTCTCAAGAAGCAATGAAAAGTGGTTTGAGAAAGAATGAGGAAGATGCCTCAAAGAATAATTTGGAAAGAGTTGTAACCATGCATCTGTGGCAACTCCTCTATCAATTCTTTCTCTTATGTTGTTTTCCAACAGACGACCCCTCTCCCAAGTAAACCAAAACCCAGAATATCCAATATCCTCCTGATGACATTCCTCCAATGTTCTTCTAAAAGCCTCCATTCTAACTTCCTCCCTTAGAACCCCATCCTACCCTATTTTTCATTAGCAAAAAGAATATCATTAAAATCGCCTCCAACTAACCATGGTAGCGAATTGTTTCTCCATTGACCATGAAGCAAATCCCATGTTGCGGCTTTATCCCTTACATCTGGCGCTCCGTAAAATCTCGTAAATCTCCATCGTGGATTTCCTTCTTCTTCTTGGATTTCAACATCGATGTGATTTTTGGAGAAACTCTTCAAAGTAACTAATTGACCCTCGTTCCACCCAATACTAAAACCCCCTCGAGTCCCTTCCATTGACACTTCAATACCATTAAAAAAATCATATCTTCTAACATTTTCCATTTTATCAGCATTTAACTTTGTCTCCATAAAGAAGATGATTTGGGGATGATAAATTTTCAGCATATGCTGAAGTCTTCTAACTGCTCGCAGACTCCACAATCCATGAATATTCCAAAAAAAAATTTTCATTTCTTCCGGTCGGCATACCTACTGGCAGTCGCTGATAATTTTTTAAAATGAGCAGATTGCCTACCAATAGCTTCCAACGAATCCTGAATAGTAGAAATATTAGAAGTCAAAAAATCAAACCTTTGTCTTTTCTTTCCTTCCTCACTAGTAATTGGATCATCTTCCAGCTCACAATCCATATTCATCAGATCCAATCTGTTAGTAGGCCCTACACTATCCGGCCCCTTACTTAATTCCTCACAATTCATATTGGACTCAATCTGTTGATCTTTACATGGCATCAAATTTTCTCCCTTTTCCCTCAGCCAAATGCTGTTGACCATGGTGGCTTTCCGCGGCTGAGCCCTCAATGTCAGATCCCAACCCATTTCCACTTCCTACACCCCACATTGTAGCCTCATCGGGCAAAAACTATCTCCATGGCCAAGACACCCACATAAAAAGCAAAACAAAGTCAACTTTTCGTATTTGAATTTTGTATACGTGAATTTGGACTCGAAAATCATTATTTTTTTTCGTCGTTTCAGAGGCTTTCTAACATCAATTTGAACACGAATGCGAAGAGAGTTTTTATAGACATTGGACAGCTGCTTCATATCATATTCCAGAAATTTACCAATGAAATTTTCAAATTGCACTGCCATAGATTCCCTAAAAAAAACTGGTGGCAGATCATGAATCTGAACCCACCAATTTGAGTAAACCAAAGGAATAAACATAGGATCCTCATTCTCCTGCATTTTATGGAAAATCAAAAGGTGGTTATTGAAAGTCCAAGGGGCTCCTATAAGGACCCGATGGATATCTACTTCGTTAAAAAATTTGAAAAAAAAAACGCTTTTCCCCAAAATCTAAAATTTACACACCCTCCAAGGGGTGCCAGATGTTTGCCAACGTATCTCTCATGGCTGGAAAATGAACAACACTAGCTGTTAAAAAACAACCCACCAAACAAAAGTTATACGCCGAACTCTGCGCTTCAACCTCAACCGGGATAGAAAAAGCCTCCTCTTCACTATCCTCCAAACTCAAATCCACCAATCCCCTTTCCATTACTGTAACACCCCCTACCCGTATCTGTTATTGGAATAGAGTAGGAGGTATTACGAGCAGTTTATCAAACATTTTCGAATAATTCGAGTCATTTATTGTTCATATTCTCAAAATAATCATAACGTCCCTCTATTGGGCCCTCGAAGCCCAAAACATACATTAGAGCCAACCGAATTAAATCGGGATCATAGGAAATTTTTCGCAAAATCCTAAAACTTTCCTACATTGGTTAACGTGCTTTTAATATTAACAAACTTATTTTCTCGACATGTCTCGCTTCAATTTATTACTTGTCCTAATACACATAATTTTCTGTATCAACGTATCAAAGATAGTATTATATTTACATGTCATGATACATATCATTCTCTTATTGTTTCTTCATAAATATAAATTGTTCAATTTATTATGACAATATTTCATGTACCATCATTTTCATGAGTTTAGTGTATATTTATTCCAAAGAGCAGTTCATAATCTTGAATATGCATAATTATCGAGCAAATTTCACATACATGTATTTTCCATGCCATATTTCAATGTATCAAATAATTATCATTTCTATGTCTTTCAAGTTTAATTTCATGATTTCAAGTACTTGTCATTTTCTATATTTATCCCGTTGAATTTCTCGAAATTTCGATGGATTTTCTAGTAGTACACTTATAGTGTACAAATCCAGTCCGTCAATTCATGTTCATGTGCGCACATTTCCATTTCAGAGAGCACACTCCATGAACCTCATCCTTACAATGGGATTACCAGTCGAGCTAAATCACGTAATATAAACTCATAGAGTATTGTCGGGATTACCACCCGAGCAAAATCCCTGCAACGACAATTACTTACTCTAATGAGCTTGATCTGAATTACCGATCCCAGCTAAATTGCACTCCCAATTCGGATTACCCGTCCAAGCTAAATCCATTTTCCACATATTCTTCGGGAGGGCTATATCGTGATCACCCGTCCGGGCTAGATCCTTTTCACACATATTCTTCGAGGGCTATATCGGGATAGGATCACCGTCCCCACTAGATCCTTTTTACCGTCAATTCCTTTTCAATGATCCATCGAATTTTCCTTTCATTCAACCGGATTTCTTCCCCTTTTTATCAAATATATCAATGTTTCATCAATTTTCATACAATGAACGTTCAAATTATATTCACATCAATAACATACATTTCAAACATTTAAGAATATAATCCAAGTTACATGAACTTACTTCGTTGCTTGCCCATGTTTATAGTTTCACTAATTTGATGTCTTCTCTTTTCCATGTTCAAATCTCGTATTTGAGTTATCCGGATAAATTTGATCATCATTTTCATTCATTTCATATTCGATACATTCAATTAATGCTCTAGGCAAAATTACCATTTTGCCCCTAAATTTTTAATTAATGATGATTTCATCCTTAGATTCGAGAAAAATAAAATTCTTGTAATTTAATCCTTGTTCCAAGCCTAATTATTCTCATATATATCGACAACAGCCCATGAATTATATGAAATATCGAATTTTCCATAATTTCAACACTTTTCAATTTAATCCCTAAAACATATTTTCACCCTATCTTGATCTAAATTAATAATTTCATTCAATTTTATAATTTAAATAATAAAACAATCCATTTCATGCAATTTGGTCATTTTTGACATTTTTACAAAATTGCCCATAAAGTTTTACTTTTATTCAATTTAGTCCCCTGAGCCTAGAATATGCTAGCTAAATACTCATATATATTTTCCTCCTCCTCCTCTCCATTCCACATCCTTAATGTATATAACATGCTATAAGTAACATTATCAATAATTTCATTAATTACTCATAAGTATATTCAAAACTGTCCATTTGAGTTATAGTCACTAAATTATTTATTTCTCAAGCTACAGAGCTCCAAATGAAGAACCGTTAATTTTCCCTGAAAAAAAAAATTAAAAAAAAAATTAAATTAAATTGCTATAACAAATATTGTACTGATGGTTAAATTACAAAATATACAAAAGTAATATGTGAAGTACATGATAAAGATCATTAGTGAATTACGGATGAACAATGAATTTTTAAAATATTTTACATGTATTAAAGATAATGAAAATATAAGTATATGGATTATTGGAACAAGGGTTATATTGTAAAGAATGTAAACGCATTATGAAAAAAAAATGTAAAAGTAATATGTGTGTATGATATAATTTGCCCAAGTAGACGAGATTAGAATTACTAAGACATTAGTGATACGTCATTAATGGACCTTAACACACTTAATGATTAAGGGCACGCTAGTGCTTTTCAAATATTAGCATTTTTTTTGCTTTCTGTTTAATAGTGCATAATAATGTACCCCTATATCAGTTCCGTATATTCTAAGTGTCCTTGTTTACTCTACTAGGCCTCTGCTAAAAAGGAAAACAATTTTCGTTACAAGGTAAAGAATTATGAGGGACTAAATCATAATTTTACCAAATTATGTGATGATTCAAGGATGGAATTTTAAAAGATCACAAAGGGCAAAATGGTCAATTAGAAGAGAGAGAAATCTAGAAAGTAATGATGATAGTGATGATATTTTATAATTATTTAATTAGATAAATATTATTTTATTTTGATAAGATATTTTATTATTTATCATTATTTTATTATTATTTATGTAGTATATAAGGAAGGAAAGATGATGAATTATCATCATCTCTTTCCCATGCAAACCAACGTGAGAAGAAGAGAAAGAAAAGAAAGTTTTGCTTTCTTTACAAATTAGTCCTTTCACCAAAAATCCATCATTTTCACTTAGAATTCAAAAGAATTTCCATAGCCATCAAGAGAGAAAGATGACAAGGAGACTATAGGGAGCAAGAATATCAAGTTTGATTCAAGAAATAGAAGCTGGAGGAGAGAGAAAATCAAGTTAAAGATTGAAATCTATAAAACAAGGTAAGAACATCATGTTTTCAATATATTTTTAAGTTTGATATTGTGGAAAAAGCATGGAAATGATGTTAATGTAGAGTTTTCTTATATAAAGTTTTATGTTCTTGATATGTTAGTGAAGGAAAATAAGAGAAAGTAATGGGAAATGTTGTAGAGAAGGAAATAAAGGTGTTATAAACTTGATAATTAACATTTTGCATTAAAACAGTTTTGGACAGCAGCAGTAGTCTAACTTTGAAAAATCACCAAAATTGTAGAAATTGAATTAGAAGTTGAGTGAGATATAGAATTAAATCTTATTGAGTCTATTTTCATATGAAAGAAACATGGAAAGCAAAGGAATTCTGTATTCTGAGATATTTAGATTTTGGTAAGACTGGTTCAGAGTGATTTCGAGATCCCCTGTTCTGACTTGGAAAAATCATCAAATATTGTACAAAAATAATTTGGGAACATAATTTATATGGTTAGATTCCTTAATGAGTCTAGTTTTAGAATAAATAAACTATAACATCATATGAATTCTATATAAAAAGATAATTAATTTTTAGTGAAGAAGGGTCGGAACTGCCAGACAGTAGAACAGGGGTGACTTTAAAGAATAAACTGTACTAATTGGCTAAATCAAAAATTCTGAAAATTTTATGGCAAGAAGATATGCGAGTCTAGTTTCAGGAAAAATTAACGGTTCTTCATTTGGAGTTTTGTAGCTCTGGAAATAAATAATTTAGTGACTATAACTCAAATGGACAGTTTTGAATATACTTATGAGTAATTAATGAAATTATTGATAATGTTACTTATAGCATGTTATATACATTAAGGATGTGGAATGGAGAGGAGGAGGAGGAAAATATATATGAGTATTTAGCTAGCATATTCTAGGCTCGGGGACTAAATTGAATAAAAGTAAAACTTTATGGGCAATTTTGTAAAAATGTCAAAAATGACCAAATTGCATGAAATGGATTGTTTTATTATTTAAATTATAAAATTGAATGAAATTATTAATTTAGATCAAGATAGGGTGAAAATATGTTTTAGGGATTAAATTGAAAAGTGTTGAAATTATGGAAAATTCGATATTTCATATAATTCATGGGTTTGTTGTCGATATATATGAGAATAATTAGGCTTGGAACAAGGATTAAATTACAAGAATTTTATTTTTCTCAATCTAAGGATGAAATCATCATTAATTAAAAATTTAGGGGCAAAATGGTAATTTTGCCTAGAGCATTAATTGAATGTATCGAATATGAAATGAATGAAAATGATGATCAAATTTATCCGGATAACTCAAATACGAGATTTGAACATGGAAAAGAGAAGACATCAAATTAGTGAAACTATAAACATGGGCAAGCAACGAAGTAAGTTCATGTAACTTGGATTATATTCTTAAATGTTTGAAATGTATGTTATTGATGTGAATATAATTTGAACGTTCATTGTATGAAAATTGATGAAACATTGATATATTTGATAAAAAGGGAAGAAATCCCGGTTGAATGAAAGGAAAATTCGATGGATCATTGAAAAGGAATTGACGGTAAAAAGGATCTAGCCCTGACGGGTGATCCTATCCCGATATAGCCCTCCCAGAAGAATATGTGTGAAAAGGATCTAGCCCTGACGGGTGATCCCGATATAGCCCTCCCGAAGAATATGTGGAAAATGGATTTAGCCCGACGGGTAATCCGAATTGGGTCCGAATTTAGCTTTGGATGTAATTGGATCAAGCTCATTAGAGTAATTGTCGCTGCGTGGGATTTAGCTCGGACCGTAATCCCGACAATACTCTATGAGTTTATATTACAGTGATTTAGCTCGACTGTAATCCCGCCGTAAGGATGAGGTTCATGGAGTGTGCTCTCAAAATGGAAATGTGCGCACATGAACATGAATTGATGGACTGGATTTGTACACTATAAGTGTACTACTAGAAAATCCATCGAAATTCTCGAGAAATTCAACGGGATAAATATAGAAAATGACAAGTACTTGAAATCATGAAATTAAACTTGAAAGACATAGAAATGATAATTATTTGATACATTGAAATATGGCATGGAAAATACATGTATGTGAAATTTGCTCGATAATTATGCATATTCAAGATTATGAACTCACATCGGAATAAATATACACTAAACTCATGAAAATGATGGTACATGAAATATTGTCATAATAAATTGAACAATTTATATTTATGAAGAAACAATAAGAGAATGATATGTATCATGACATGTAAATATAATACTATCTTTGATACGTTGATACAGGAAAATTATGTGTATTAGGACAAGTAATAAATTGAAGCGAGACATGTCGAGAAAATAAGTTTGTTAATATTAAAGTACGTTAACCAATGTAGGAAAGTTTTAGGATTTTGCGAAAAATTCCCTATGATCCCGATTTAATTCCGGTTGGCTCCTAATGTATGTTTTAGGCTTCGAGGGCCCAATAGAGGGACGTTATGATTATTTTCAGAATATGAACAATAAATGACTCAGAATTATTCGAAAATGTTCAGTAAACTCTGGTAATACCTCCTACTCTATTCCAATAACAGATACGGGTAGGGGGTGTTACAATTACTTACCCCCCCAACAAAAAAACCAACCAACTCAATAGGTACCCAATATCAGTGCCAAAGAAACACAAAGACAAAAAGAAGAAAACGGAATGACAAAACAAAAATGTGCCAGACGGCAGACAAAGGCGTGCCAGAAGATAGACAATGTTGTTCATTCACTTTAATTAATATCACCTTATGATGAAATTTAAGATTTTTTTTTTTTTTTTTTTGCAATTTGTATGAATGTTGTACCAATGGGAATTTAATGTCCCTCTCATATTTATTTTGGTTATGATTAGTTTGAATTTAGTTAGTTGTTGTGTTAATTTTTAAGTTCTAATAACTGTTTGGTTGAGTGAAAAAATAAAAGGATGGAAGGAGAAAAAGTGGAAAGAATATAAAATTTAAAAGTGCTTCGTAGGTAAAAAAGAGCGAAAAGAAAGAAAACAAGAGAGATGTCTATTATTCATCCTAATATAAAAATAAATTATTTTAAATTGGAATTATAAGATGAAAGAAAATGATAGATGCATTCATGTTAGTTCAAAATTATGATTTTCAAATATTTTATTTTCATTTTTTTTACCTCAATTTGGAAGAATCTTCTCTACTATTCTTTAACTCACGAATCACATGATGCGTAGGATATTTATAAAGAGCTAATTAGAACTTTATAAAGAAAAACGACTCCTAACAAACTCCCTTTTAGTCAAATAAATGAATCGACAATTAATGAATTTTAGTTTTCATCAATTTGAGGATTTTCATCAATCATCAATCTTTTCTCTTCATCCAATGTGAGATGTTTACAAAGAGCTAACTAGAGTTCTAATTTTTTATTACTTTATACCATGTGTCAACATTCTATTGGATGTTAAGTAAAAAATTATCGGTGTTAGTCAAACATCAATAAAAAGTATCAATTTGGTTTACTGTTTTCAAATTTATGTATGAATTAGGTCAAAAAAGAAATTTAGGTACAAGTTACCAAATTTAGAAACTAACAAAAAAAAAAAAAAGTATATGTCCTCTCTTTCTATTTTTCTACACTTCAATCTTCTATATTTTAGAATTTTTTTTTTTTACCTACCAAATAAAGCTTAAGGAAATTTTAAGTTAGACGTGATATTATATCCAGATATTATATCGAGATCTAACTTAATTCATGCTAACCTTTATTTAAAATGATTCTGATTTTTTTTTTTAAATGCAAAACATAGAGTTTGTTGTATTAAAATTAGACGTTAAAGGGGCCAAACAATTGCTATGAAATTGATTTCCCAGGCACTAGGAAAGATTGTGCATAAATTAATTAACATGCATTTCAATTATAAAGATTGTGCATAGGTTAACAACATGCGCTTCAATTATTGTTTATATAATTTGATATTGTAGGTGGATTTATTAAAATATGCTGAGTATTTATGTTGTTTTTTTTTAGTTTATCAATATATGTTGTTTTTAAGAGAGAAAAAAGAAACACGTCTTATAAGGAACATTTTCTTCGATGTGGTATTGAAAACAGGTCTTGTAGGATGCGTTTTCGCTTTGTTAAATATTTTTTCACTCTATCATAGGTTTTAGTATCAATGGTTATATAATTTATATGTGAAAAAAAAAACAAATTTAACAAAGTGAAAACGCGTCTTACAAGGCATGTTTTCACTACTATATTAGTGAAAGCATGCCTCGTAAGACATGTTTTTTCTTTTTCTTTAAAACTAAGTAAATTTAAAAAAAAAAAACATAATTCTCAAATTAAAAAAAAAAATCAGCAGATAAATTGCCCTAACATTGTAAGGCTAAATAAAATAATTGAGATTTTATTTGAAAATCAGCTTCCAAACGAGATAGGTCAAGTTTTTTATTTTATTAATTTCATTTTCGAGATGATAATATATTATTAATGGGAGCCACCAATCACATAAAATTCAGTTTTTGATTTTTTAAAAAATGAAAATTTATTTTTCAACATCTTTAGTTTCATTACTATATCACAAAAACAAGTAATTTTTTGTTACTAGAATACAATTTTTTTTTTTCAAACTATCAAATGGAGTACTTTTTATAATTTCAAAATGTCACAAAAATGAGTTTAATAAAATAGTTTTAATTGTAATAACAATTAAATTTGAAATTTGAGGTGTTAAATTTCTAAAAATAAAATAAAAAATTTTAATTTCAAATATATAACTAATAAATTTTTATAGTATTAAGCATAATCAAATTTGAATTAAAGTTCGAAATTTTCAGATTCAAACTTTATATAAATAATTAGATAGAAATCTGCTACCACAATTTCTAATCATTTGTTCATAAAACACCGGACAGTTGTTTAATCCTTACTCGAAAAATTTTTAATTTTAAAGAAATATCATTACAATAATACTAATCCAATTAAATAAAAGAATTTTAGTATTGCATTTAGATATTTTGAGTAACTGTTCAACATAATTCAGCAGAATTCATATTGCATTTTTTCTTTAAAAAAAAAAAGAAGAAAAAACCCATCGAGGTCAAGTTTAAACTTAAATAATTAAATTTGCAGTTAAGTATGTTAGACTAATGGTAGTTTTTTTATTATTATTTCTCACTTTATTTATCAGAGCAAATTTAGTAATTTTTTATATTTTGTATACCTATTAAAAGATAGGTACTGAACACTAATTTAAAAGCTACTTAGTGATTAATATCACAAATTAAGCTGGCTTTAAATTCGATGGAACTCAATCTATCTTCAAAGCTTGGATTTTATTTCTCTCCACCTCTTCTTCCTTTTTGTCTTTTACTTGTCAAAATCCTATTACGTACCTGATGGGGCATCGCTGGTTCTTAGTGTCGATCATTGACTTAGTTAGCGGGACGACTTTGGAGATACTTGGAAGACGACCAGACCTGAACCTTAGTCTCCACCATATTTACTCGGTAAGCAAATTAATGTGAAAGCTCGATCCGGTTTCTTGTCTGTTAATTAAATGTTCGCCGGCATGGCAAACGCCTGTTTTAGCCGGCTATTTTCTCTCTCTTTATGTCTGCTGTTGTGTTTCAGCTTACTACTACTTTGTTGCGTAAAATGTGATGATGAACTTCAAATATTGTTGAACCTGAAATCGGCTTTCAGTGAATCAAGTAGCACTGCTCTTGATTCATGGAAGGCTACCGCCGGTTCTGTTTGCAGCTTCGAAGGAATCACTTGCAACGCAGAGGAGTCGGTTAAGGAAATCGAGCTTTCAAGTCAGAACCTCACGGGTGCCCTTCCTTTGAATTTAATATGCCAGCTTCAATCCTTGGATAAGCTTTCCTTGCGGTACAATTTATTAGAGAATTTCACCGGTGAAGAATTGAGTAATTGTGTAAAGCTTCAATATTTAGATCTTGGAAACAATGTTTTTGAGGGCCCATTTCCAGATCAGATTCTGGAGCTAAAGAAACTGAATTTTCTTAATTTGGGGTATTCCTCGACTAATTGGAAATCTCACTGAGCTTACTGATTTACAGCTTCAAAACAATGGTTTATCTGGAAAAATTCCAGTGGAGATTGGAAAGCTTCACAAACTCCGGCGGCTTCAGCTTTACGATAATCAGTTACAAGGAAAACTTCCGGTTGGATTGAGAAATCTATGAATACTTGGACGTCTCAAGGAACCAAATCGAAGGAGATATCTCACTATTGAGGTATTTGACCAACATGGTAAGCCTACAACTCACTTTTACAGGCATAGTTCCTGCCGGAATATGGGGATTACCTAAAATGGTTACCATTGACATTACTTACAATCAATTTGAAGGTCCAATTACATCTTATCGAAACCATTTTTTTGAAAGTTGACTTTTATTTAAAAACGAAAATAAAAATGGGAGTCGCCACCAATCCTTTTTATATGGGTGTGATCGGATCGCCTCGAAATTTGATCTTTTTAATAAAAAGTTTAATTTATTAAAATAATGTTTTTCGGTCTACAAAAATTCAAAAAAAGGGTTCGGGAGTCGGTTACGTACGAGGAAGGATTAGCACCATCGTAACACCCAAAGTTAGTACCTAATCGATTAATTCATGTTTTAATGTTGAAAGTTGAAAACTCTAAAAGAATTTAAACTACGATCTCCTTTGTATTAATGTTAGTTTTAATTAAAATTTACTTGAATGAAACAAACGTTAAAGACCCTCTCGTCTCAAAATAACAAAGTCTTACATCTCGTAAGTTAGGACACGACATCTTGCCCCTCTAAGAATAAGCTAGCCTTTATTTTTTATTTGAAATTTTATGTTTTAATTTTAAAAGGATATTCGGTTATTTAGGTTCAACGAGGAAATCGAAACCCCGTAAGTTAGGGTACGTTTTCTCGAATTTTCCAAATACGAAACATTACCTTATTTTGAAAATTTCTTTTTTTGCGTATTTAGGTAAGAATTAATGATATACGAATAAAATGTTACGTTAATGAATGACAACAACATAAATATACTAATAAGTCATTCCTAGTACATATAATGGCAATAATCATATAATGCATATCAATTTAATACCAATATTAACAATAAAAAAATAAAATGAATGATAAAATAAATAATAACAATGATAACAATAATAATAATGACAAAACAAATGCACAAAAATAAATATCAATTTTTAAATATAATAAGAACACGGGAATACATAAATAGATACATAAATAAATATTGAGGAAAATAATTAAGAAATATCAAAAATAAAAGGACCAAATTGAAATAGAAAAGAAATTATCAGTACAATTTGTAATAAAGTACATAAATAATGATAACAATGAATAATAATAATAATAATAATAACAATATATGTAGTAAAAAACATAAATAATCCAATTTTTTAAAATATATATAAGAAGGATAATAAATAGATAGATGAATAAATAATAATAATAATAATAATAATAATAATAATAATAATAATAATAATAATAATAAAGGCATAAATAAAATAAATAATTAATGAAAGAAAATTAAAGATTAAAAGAAATGAAAGAACAATAAATGAATGAATACAAGAATTAAAATAAGAATGCAAATGAATAAAATATATATATATATAATAAGTAAATGAACAAGCAAATGAGTAAAATAAAGGAATAATGAATGTATAAGCAAGTAAATAAATAAATGAAGAATTAAAATAAAAAGGGTTTAATTGAAACTTAAATTAAATCAAAAGGAAAGATTGAACAAAATAAATAAAAATGGGGTTAAAATGAAATAAAAATAAAATTATAGGGTGAAATTTAAAGAACAAAATGAAAAAAGGACTAAATTGCAATGAGCTACTAAAATAGAAGGGCCTAATGCAGAAAATAATCCATGCGCTAAAAACACGCGGGTCTTGACGTGGGTCGGGTTGGACCATGGGTCAGCCAAAACAGCACCGTTTCAGGTGCTTAACCTATTAAAACTGTTTAGGGACCAAATTGAAACAAAACTAAAGTTTGTGGTAAAATTTAAGAAAATAGAAAAATAAGGTAGGACCAAATTGAAACACACTGTAAAAGCGGAATGACTGATCGCACAAATAGACCCTTTATTGAAAACACGCGGATCCTCCGGAGCGAGTCGGGTCGATGCGCAGGTCATATCAAAACGACACCGTTTTAGGGCCAAAGGAAATAGGCCAGAACGACGTCGTTTCCAAGCCCTATTTAAACAAAAAATTTCTAAAAAAAAACTCATTTCACCCTTGTTCCCAAAAATAAAAATAAAAACCTTCTCTTTTCTCTCTGGCATAGCCCAGAATCCGGCCAACCATTCGGCCTGTAACACCCCTAACCCGTATTCGTCGTCGAATTAGGGTTTAAGGCGTCACTGGACAAATCAAAAACTTTTACGGACATTTCATAATACAATTCATCAAACGCAATCAAAGTGTCCCTTTTATAGGTCAACAAGACCTTAATCATGCTTTAGAATAGGGTCGGGACTAAACCGAATGCATACGGAAGTTTTCGGAAATTTAAAATTTTTTCGAAGTTACAGAGGTCACATGCCCGTGTGGGCAGGCCGTGTGCCTCCCACGGCCTCAGACACGCCCGTGTGTCTAAGCCGTGTCAAAACAGGGCATACATACTGACTTGTCCACACGGCCGTGGACACGCCCGTGTGCTTCACCCGTGGTCGATCCTGACTTGTTTTGAATTACAACCACGAGGGACACGGTCGAGCCACACGCCCGTGTGCTCAACCGTGTGGGCAAATATAGGCCATTTTCAAGGCCAAATTGCCACCCACACAAGGGTCATCCCTACAAACAATATACCAATTCATTTCATGCATAATTGACAACCAAAGGCATGTCAAATAATCAACAAATCTTCACATTCAATCTCATTTCTAAACATGCCAATTTGCACAATCAATTCACATATAAATCCAAGCATAATTCATCCACAACTTCACTAAATCACTATGGCATCATTTCATCAATAAACTTACCATTCATAAGACTAATTCATTGCCATCAAGCCATACCAAAACATGCTTCATATATCATAAGTACTCATGCACATTTTCAACATTTATCTAGCCACATCACATGGCTATTTACACAACTCAAACATATTCCAAAATGACTAGCCTATACATGCCATATTTAGCTATATACACATTCAATAGTACCAAAGTTGAGTTTGATAGTGATGATGATCCTTGATGATTCCCGAGCCTTTCGTAGCAGTGACGACCTATAAACAAGAGCAAACACACACAAAGTAAGCTTTCAAAAGCTTAGTAAGCCGTATACAAATAAACTTAGCATATAATACACATAGCCATATTGATACATCAACATTAATACTTCTCATGTGCAAATTCATCACATATCCTTTGGCTTATTTGTTTAGCCATCACTTACCACATTCCTCATTTCAAGCATCACTTATGCACATAGCTCCTCCAAGCATATATATCACATATTATCTCATCAAATCCATATACACATTCATTTTGGTAAGTTCATATATATATATATATATACTTTCCTTTCATACACATACTTAGTGTACTTTTCAACGTACCTGAATCATTATACAGTTCACTTAGCCGTTCACATCTCGGACTTGCCTATTGGATCGTTTGGAACTAAATAGGATACTCAAAGTGCTTGGAATAGTTGTACAATGCCAACGACCCAGACATGGTCTTACATGTAGTCAGATATCGATGCCACTGTCCCAGACAGGGTCTTACACAAATCATTACGATGCCAATGTCCCGGACATGATTGTATACGTAAATCTCATATCGATTCCAACGTCCCAGACATGGTCTTACATGATATCACATATCGGACACCTATGTCATGACATATGCAATCCTATCTATTCCTAAGCTCATACGGGACTTCTCGGACTTTAACAACTTTTCGACTTATTTGTAAACTCGGATTTCACATACATTCCATCTCAATGGATATTCATAGCAATTCAAATTTCATATATACACAAATAGTTCAATTCAAATACATTTATTTGTATATCGACTTACCTCGAATGAAAAGAACGGAGATAAACAGCTATTCAATAACTTTCGACTTCCCTCGATCTAAGTCCGTTTTCTTCGGTTCTTGATCTAAACATATTCAAATTTAACCCTTTTATTCACCAAAACATTCAATTCAATACAAAAACACATATTTAGGGAAATTTGTAAATTAGCCCTCACATTTGCAAATTCACATTTTAGTCCCTATTTCACAAAATCATCAAATACACAAAATCACTATATACCCATGCTTAGCCGAATATTCATGTATCTCATACAAGTCCATAAATTTCATTTATTTCACAATTTAGTCCCTCAAAATGCTATTTCTCAATTAAATTCAATTTACTCAAAATCAACAAAATTCCAAAGACAAACTATGATAATCAAACACATATATTTCATATTTCTGTAACACCCCTAACCCGAGACCATCGTCGAAACAGGGTTAAGAGGCATTACCGATCAAACGGAACCTTTAACATCCAAAAATTTCAACACAAAGTCAATCCTTACTGTTCGCATTTATTTACAAATATAGTGTCCCTTAAATGAGTCATCAAGACCCTAAGCATGTTTATAAACTGAGTTGGGACTAAATCGAAACACATAGAAAATTTCTCAGAAAATTTAAAACTTTACTAAAATACAGGGGAGACACGCCCGTGAGAGGAGACCGTGTGCCCTCCACGGCTTCTAGACACCCCCGTGTATCTATCCGTGTATATATACTAACTATACCAACACGGTCATTAGGCACGCCCGTGTGCCATGGCCGTGTACTTTTAGGTCATATACTGACTTCCCCACCACGGCCACCAAGCACGCCCGTGTCGAGGCCTTGTAATTTTTAGTTAGCTACTGACTTGCACACCACGGCCAGATGACACACCCGTATCGAGGCCGTGTGATGCTAAACTGCATCCTACAATTTACCCACGGTCATTAGGCACGCCCGTGTGCCACAATCGTGTGACATTATAGGCCATTTTGCAAGGCCAAAATGGCACCCACTTAGGGTCAAACCTACAAGCAATACATCCCAAAACATATCATGCACATAAGGCAACCAAGAACTTACCAAATGACCATTCAATCTATGCATTCAATTCCCATTACAACCATAACAAATTCAATACCAAAACTTATCCCATCACAAGCATAATACATTCAATACCAAACATCATTTCTTCTCAATTCACTAATTCATATTAGCATTTTATCAACACCAAGTTACATTCATAAGTCAACTTCTCAAACCACAAACCATGCCAAAAGATGCATCACATATATACCAAAGTCATTTATGCTAAAACTAGCACATATTTAGCCACATCTCATGGCTACTACAAATCTCAAACATGATTCAAATGACTAGCCTATACATGCCATATCTTAATTATATACATCTTTCCAAAATACCCCAAAATAGATTGCCGATAGTGTGACTGAGAAGCTGACGATCCCCTGATCCAAGCTAGCTTTACTGACACTGCAAAGCAGAGAAACAAATCACATAGTAAACTTATAAAGCTTAGTAAGTTCGAAATAAAATACAACCATATCATCAAATCAAAAATTCATATAATAATCATCACATAGATCATTCTTCTTGTACATATACCATACTATCAATAGCTAAAATACTCATTCGTCCGTCCATAACATATCTATAAACTCTTCAACCACAAAGGTTCGATACATATCTCGGCAAACACATAGTTATTCAATCTCCAAGCTATTCAATGCTTAATTATACTTGTTGATCATCCTTTAATATTCATTTAATTGGATCGCACACTCAGTGCTATATACATAATTGTAACATATTTGTCCTCGCACACTTAGTGCCTATTCTTTTAACCGACTAGTCTCAGTGTCACACACATAGTGCCAAGTCAATAAGCCATAGCTTTCATATCATCGCACACTCAATGCCTTTCATTTCTGTTTCAATTTTACATTTCGCACACTTAGTGCCACCAGCTTATTCATGCACATAGCATCTCGATTTCATCCACATATACACATTTATTTCATAATACTAAACATATCTTAATAACATGTATTATATCCGAACTTACCTCGGACGTCGACTATAGATACGGTCGATTAATCGAGCACTTTATCTTGCCTCGATCTCGATCCGAACCTCTTCTCTCTTGGTCTATTCACATTTAAAATCAATCCATTCAATCATCGTTTCATTCAATTTAGCCTACATACACACATTTAAGGCATTTTGCATAATAGCCCTCATATTTTCACATTTCGACACTTTAGTCCCTAATTCACAAAATCATTAAATTCACATAATTTCACTTAGCACCAGTCTAGCCGAATTTTACTAATATCCATACAAACCCACACATTTCATTTATTTCACACTTTCACCCTTCAATTTGCTATTTTTACAATTTAGCCCTAATTTGCTAAATTCACCAAAAATTCAAAAACAACACATGTTAATCCAACACCAAGTTCTCATATTTTACTATCAACTAGCACATAGTTCAAGCATTCATCAATGGCTCATCACAAAAACATCATCAATTCACAATATTACAACATGGGTTAGCTAGAGCACGAAGCAACGATTACGAAAACATAGAAATTAACAAAAATCGAACACAAAACCCTTACTAATTGAAGCTTGAAGTTGCCGAAACCATGAAAACTTCAAAACCCTCTTTTCTTTCTCAATTTTCGGTGGAAGATATATGTTAAAGATGAGCATTTTAGTTCATTTTTGTTTATTTCCAATTATACCCTTAATGAAATAAATATTAAAGCTTATTATGGATGGTTATAAATGTCCATCAACCTTCCACTATCACTAATTATGGTCTAATTTCACCATAAGACCTCCTTATTTAAAAGACAACAACACTTAGATACTTATAAATCAGCACATAGCTTTTACTCTTTACGCGATTAAGTCATTTCTCTTAATTCGACACCTAAACAATCACATTATCACATAGAATTTTCACACAGACTGTATCACATACTATTCACACAGAAAACAGCATTAAAATATTTTTACGACCTCAGATTTGTATTCTCGAACCACTATTCCGACTAGGGTCTAAACCGGGATGTTACAATTTCACTATCAAACATCATAAAACACATAAGTTCATCAAAGGCTCATTTCAAAAACATCTTAAATTCTCAAAATTAAGACATGGTTTTTGAAGTATACAAAGCAACGATTGCAAAAACGTAGAAATTATCAAAAACCGAGTCAAAATCATACCTTAATCAAGCTCAAAATCAACCGAAACCTAGCTTTCTTTTTTTTTTCTTCTTTTCTTTGAACATTCGGCCAAAGATGATGAATATGGCCATTATCAAGCTTTTTGTTATATCAAATTATGACTTAATTATTCATTTCCCATTTTATCCTTTTATTAAACATATAAGACAAATAAACAATAAGGTTATTTTGTCATTTAACTAGCCACTAACTAAATAATGGATTAATTGCCTCATAAGGCCACAACATTTAAAATCCACAACACATAGGTGCTTTAACAAATAGCATGCAAATATTGCATTTAATGCAATTTAACCCTTTTCTCAAATTAAGCACACAGACGGGCAATTTAACTTACGAAACTTTAACACATGCTTAATCACATATCAAAGGCACAGAAAATAATATTAAAATATTTTACTAACTCGGATTTGTGGTCTCGAAACCACTGTTCCGACTAGGGTCTAAACCGGACTATTACACGGCCGTCGGCCACCGTGGTGGCCGTCGGTCGCTAGCGACTACGCCGCCGTCCATGATGGCTGAAAAAGAACCGAACCCCATCTTTGTATTTTTTTTATGTGGAACTCAGATCCGGGGTTAAAAAAATCCTAAACTAAAGCCGAAAGTTCCCAAAAGGGAAGAAGACCTTTCGTTTCAGCACCCTCCGCTCCGGCCTTGGCCGAATCTCTAAAGGTCTGACGACCTTTTGGATTGAAAGGGGTACCAACGGTGGTTGAAAAGCCAATCGGTAGGTAAATATTCTTTATTTTTTATATTTATTATTTATTTCGAAAATAAAATCAAAAAAAAAATGCTACCTTTTCTTTAAAACTTGATACTTTTTTGTATTTCTTTTTTCTTTTCTTTTTTTCAAAATACAAACTATCCTCTGGCTTTTATAGCCATTTTGCACTGTTTATAATACATATTTTTGGATTTTGTGACTGTCCTTGCTTCTGTTTCTACTATGCAATTTCTTTGCTGTTGTTGTCTTTTTTCTTTCTCTTTTCTTGCAAGTAGTGGAGTCAACGAAGAAGGGAGGCTGACCCTTTGCCATTTTTGTGAAATGGTGACAGAAAGGGCAGGCCTCGGGATAAGGATCCTCGGGTGGAGCGCTTGTGAAGGGAGGAGCGGCGCATGGGTCATTAAGGTTTTTGTTTAGCTTTTAGTGTTGTGGGCTTTAGGGTTTCATTTGGCCACATTTGTTGTAAATGGACTCTCCTTTATTGGACTTTATTATTTATTTTGGTTTTATTTAATTTGATGAGCTCGGGCAAATTGGGTTATTACAGATATAAAAAATGCAAAAGAAATTATGAGACTGTCAACAACAGAGAATCAGTTATCAGGTGAGTTGCTAGAAGAGATTTCAGAAGCTACATCTTTGAAGATAATTGAGTTAAGTTGCAATCAGTTTTCGGGGAAAATCCCTCGTGGAATTGGGGAACTGAAAAGATTGAACAGCCTTGAATTATACCGGAGTCATTAAATTCTTGTTGTTCTATCACTGTCATAAACATGACTCATAACCATCTTGCAGGGAAAATCCCTCATGGAATTGGGGAACTGAAAAGATTGAGCAGCCTTGAATTGTAAGAAAACGGGTTATCTGGTTCTATACTTTCGTCTTTAGGATCTTTGCCATTATTGGACATTCTGGATTTGTCTCAAAATGAACTTCCCGGTAACATTCCAAAGAGTCTGTCGTCTCACAATTGGAGAGATCTTTATCTATCCAATAATCAGTTAAGTGGTCCTATACCACTGTCTCTTGAGACTGAAGCATCTGAGGGTAGTTTCAAAGGAAACCCTGGCCTCTGTAGTTCAATTATCAAACCTTTCAAGCAATGTCCACTAGACTCTGGCATGTCTAAAGACGTTCGTACGCTTATAACTTGTTTGGCTCTTGGTGGTGCAACCATTTTGCTAGCTTCACTCGGATGCTTCTTATACTTGAAGAGAAAAAAAGATCATGGCCATTGTTTGAAGGAAAAATCATGGGAAGTCAAGTCCTTCCATAGGTTAACTTTCACTGAAAATGAGATTTTGGATTGTAACACCCTTATCCCAAGTCCGTCACCGGATTAAGGTTAGGAGTGTTACCGGACAGATCGAAAACATTCACAGACAAAATCATACATTCAATCATCATTCTCAGACATAATGTCCCTTAAACGGGTCCTCGAGACCTTAATCATACTTATAAGTCGAGTCGGGACTAAACTGAAACACAATGAAATTCCATGAAAATTTGAAACTTTTCTAAAATACGGGGAGACACGCGCGTGGGGAGAGAGACCGTGTGTGCCTCCCATGACTTCTAGACACCCCCGTGTATCCATCCTTGTTTATACTAACTATACCAACACGGTCATTAGGCATACCCGTGTGCCATGGCTGTGTACTTTTAGGTCATATACTGACTTCCCCACCACGGCCACCAAGCACGCCCGTGTCGAGGCCGTGTACTTTTTAGTTAGCTACTGACTAGCACACCACGGCCAGCTGACACATCCGTGTCAAGGCCGTGTGATGTTAAACTGCATCCTACAATTCACCCACGGTTATTAGGCACGCCTGTGTGCCACAACTGTGTGACATTATAGGCCATTTACAAGGCCAAAATGCCACCCATAAGGGTCAAACCTACAAGCCATATTTAACAAGATATCTTATGCACATATAACCATCAAAACATACCAAAATAATCAACCAATTTGCATAACTAAATCTAAATTATACCAAGCTCTTTCCATCCATATATACTTACCATCTCATAACCATTTCATATAACAACTAAGCATGTCAAAACAACTTCACATATCACATTCATTAAGGCATATTACCAAAACACAATTAGCCAAATCACATGGCTAAGTTCATTATACAACTCATACCAAAACTAGCCTATACATGCAATATCTAGCTTTATACATTTTCAAAAGGGTACCAAAATGATTTTAGTAGTGTGATGACGATCCTTGACGGTCTCGAGCCTTCAGTAGCTTTGATGACCTATAAAACAGATTAAAACACACACACAGAGTAAGCTTTCCAAAAGCTTAGTAAGCCATATACAATAAACTACATATGTAAGCATAAAAGCATATAAAAACATAAGCACATTTCTTATACATAACCAACTTCTCATATATATATACTTTGGTTCATACTTTTGGCCACATTTGCCACCATCATCAATTCAAGAATCATATTGATATCCCATTATACATAATCATCATAATAAGATCACATAGTGAATTACCTTATATACACACTTAGTGTACAATTCAACATACCTGAAACAGATTCATCTCATTCTTTGTTTAGCTCATTATCAATCTCAACCTCATACTCAAGTATCTATTCTTTCAACTTTTAAAACTATCATTATCCACATAGCTATCATACATGCCTTAATCAACACTTAGTTACTCACCATTCATGCTACTCAATTTCTTGATATTACCTCATACTTACATACCATCTATTCATTTCGGACAAGCTCATAGATTAATGAAATACATCTCGTTCCTTTAATCTCGTAAAGTAAGAGCAACTTACCTCATTAGTACTATGTCACCAAGATATCATGCATTATTTACTTAAATAATATTTCTCGGGTATCTCCATTAGTGGGTTAATGTTTTAATGGATCCGTAACTCCGCACACTTAGTGCAAATTAAATAACGTATCGCACACTTAGTGTCGTTACTGAAAAAGGAGAGAGCACACACAAAGGTCGTTTATTAGCAATGTATCGCACACTTAGTGCCAATTTCATAACCGAACATAATCGTTATCGCACACTTAGTGCCAATATGTTAAACTGAACTTATTTTTGGTATCGCGCCCACAGTGCGTATTCAATAAACCAAAACTTGTCTTTTCGCACACACAGTGCTAATTGTTAAGGCCGTAGCTTCTATCAATATCGCACACACAGTGCTAATCACAAAATCGAAACTTATATTATTTCGCACACACAGTGCTATTCATTAAAGTCGTAGCTTCTATTGTTTCGCACACACAGTACTATTCATTAATTATGATCGCACACTTAGTGCCTCAACTCATAGCCAAAGCTTAAATGATATCGCACACTTAGTGCATTTATAATAAATTGATCTTAAACCGGTATCGCACACACAGTGCCATCCATGAAGTCAAAGCTTATAATATGTCGCACACACAGTGCAAATCATCTCGGTCACATTTCCATTTACGCAGACTTAGTGCCACAAAAATCCATTTCTCACATAGCATTTATAATTCAATGATATCATAACCATTCGTTTTGCAACATTTAAACATAGCTTAGTACACTTTTTATATTCGAACTTATCTCAGAATTCATATGCACAATCCTCTCATAAACATCCATTATCAACATTAGTCATAGGAATAATTATAATTTCATACAAGTACGTTTATTTGTATAGTGACTTACCTCGGATTCGGTTTATCAGAAATGAAAACGGCTACTCGTTTACTTTCGCTTTCCCGCGATCTAAATCCGTTTTCCTCGGTTCTTGATCTAAACATATTTAGAATTAACCCTTTTTATTCACTAATTCATTCAATTAAATCCAAAGACACACATTTAGGGCTATTTGCAATTTAGCCCTCACATTTGCATATTTTATCAATTTAGCCCATTTTTCACAAAACATCAAATTCACATAATCCACCCATGCTCATGCTTAGCCGTATATCCCTAAGGACTATATAAGTCCAAATATTTCATCAAATTTACAATTTAGTCCTCGAAAATAATATTTTCACAATTTAGCCCTATTTAGCTAATTTCATCAAAACTTCAAGAACAAAACATGTTCATCTAACTCATATATTTAATTTAACACCATAAAACATCACAAAACTCAACATAGCATCAATGGCATTTTACACAAACATCACCAATTCATGAAATTGAGACATGGGTTTTAAAGCTCTCGAAGCAATGATTACAAAAACGTAGAAATTATCGAAAACGGATAAAAAACTAACCTTTAATTCAAGCTTGAACAATGGCCGAATATTTGAAAGCATAAAACCTTTCTTTTTCTTTTGGTTTTTCGGTGGTATAAGCATGAATGAATTCCACTACCTTGTTTTCTTTTATTATAATATAATATAAATTATAAAATAAACATAATATAAATTTTAACATATAATATAACATATAAAAACACATCATAAAAACCATGTTGCCGTCCACTAGCCATATTTTGGCCAAATTGCAACATAAGTCCTTGCAATTATAAAGCCACATCACTTAAGCGCTTAAACAATTAGCATACAAATTTCACACTTAATGCAATTCAGTCCTTTTTGTCAAATTAACCACACAGACGGACAAATTAGCTTACGAAAATTTATCACATGCTCAATCACACATCAACGGCACAAAAAATAATATTAAAATATTATACGGACTCGGATTTGTGGTCCCGAAACCACTATTCCAACTAGGGTATGAACCGGACTGTTACATGGATTCCTTACAGCAATAGAATCTGATTGGAAGAGGAGGGTCTGGGAATGTTTATAAAGCAACACTTTCTAATGGTTTAGACCTCGCTTTGAAACACATATTGCTTACAGATTCTCATGCCAACCGAATGAGTCGGAGTAGTAAACCAATTCAAAGCAAACGTGACAGTAAAGTATGACGAGCCAAGAATCAAGCTTGTTAGTGTATGAGTACTTGCCGAACGGGAGCTTGTGGGATCGGTTGCATACGTATAGGGAAATGGAGCTTGATTGGGATACCAGATATCATGTTGTAGTTGGGGCAACTAAGGGACTGGAGTACCTTCATCATGGATGCGAAAGGTCAGTGATCCATCGGGATATCAAATCATGTAACAAATTGCTGGATGGGTTTTCGAAGCCTATGATTGCTGATTTTGGACTCGCCAAGATGGTTCAGGCCAATGGTGGTCAAGACTCGACCCATGTCATTGTAGGCACCCATGGCTACATAGCTCCTGGTAACTTACTCTCTTGTTGTTTAGGAGATTATTTGACATATTCTATTGGTTAATAAAATTAATGGTAAATTCTGTAGAATATTGCTACACCTACAAAGTAAACGAGACGTGTACAGCTTCGGGGTCGTATTAATGGAGCTAGTGATTGGAAAAAGACCAACTGAGCCAGAATATGGTGACGATAAGGACATTGTGACTTGGGTCTTGAGTAAAACAAAGGACAAAGCCAGTGTTTTGAGCATAATAGACCCAATAATTGCAGATGCTTCAAAAGAATACGCTACCAAGGTGTTGAAAATAGCCATTTTCTACACCAACACGCTGGCGGCACTTAGACCCACCATGAGAACCGTGGTTCAGATGTTGGAAGCGGCAGAATCGCGCCAATTGATCACCGTTGCTATCGGTTAAGACTGAATAAAAGGAAAGAAGAATAAATATTGTAATGAAAAGTTCAGTCTACAATCACGAACAACCTTGTAATATGGTAACATCTTTGGTTTTAGCACAAAGAGTTCAGTAATTAAAGTATTAGCCAGAGCTTGTAAGCTGTTATGCTTTAGTGATGTTTGAATTTAGCACAAATAGTTAAGTATCTCCAAGAAAATTTTATAGGTTTAAATTATGTTTTAGTTATTAAACTTTAAAATTTTAAGATATAATCATTAATATTATCAATTTATTCCATTTTAGTCCTTAAAGCTAATTTCATTGCCCATTGATAAATCAATTAGGGCCTTCAAATGGATAAATATTAATAGGTACTACAATAAAATAGTATGGCCCAACTGGTTTCTTGCATTATAAAATATGGAGTAATAATTGATAAAGAAGGAATATGTAAAGGCTAGAATGAATTTTGAATAAGTTAATGGACTTTAGGGTCAAGAAAAGAAGAGCGCCAGACTTTAGCCCATTCAGACAGGATTTTCGATTGCTAGTTGCTTGAAACAAACAAAGCCATCAATTATGTGGTACAATAATCACTCAAAAATTTTTTATACATTTTGAGACATAATTACAATTTAACGAGTATTTTCTTTTATTTTAAGTATTTGAAAGACTTATGAATAGAAATAAACATTAAATAAAAAACATTATAAAAATAGAAATAAAATATCTAATCAACAATTTTATTATCTAAATTCGAATAGTTGATAATAATGAATTTATGCTTTTCAAATAGAATCACATTATATAATGTATATCTATATATAGAATATCGAAATTCATCATTAATCAAAATATATTTTATATTAAGTTATAAATCCGTTGATTGAACTTTAATTAAGTTAATATTATTACTATTTTATAAATTTTGAGAATTACTTATAACCCATTTTCAACCCATAAATAAGGAGATAATACGTTTCAGCGCACTTAAACTCACGTCTTCTTGTATTGACAATAATACTTATGCCAATCGAATTAAGACTCAATCAATTTATCATTTAAATTTATTAAATATGTAAGTTTTATTATTTAAATAATAATCCAAACTAAATCCATCTAGTTAAATTTGAATTGAAAAAATAACTTGACGGATGAATATGTGAAAAAGACTAACATACAATAATGAAAAAAAATCTTCAACTATTACACTTTATTCAAATAATCATTATTCTTGTTCTTTTTTTTTTTTTTTTAATCAAATAGGCTTCTATGTCGTTTGAATTTTTTCATAGAAAACATTGATTTCAACTAAAAGTAAAAGTACTTCAATTTTTTAAACCAATCAGCATTTCGCGCTTAAAACTAATGTGGTAGAATGAATTTTACTGATTTTGGTTGATAAAAAATATAGTTCCCTTTAGTTTTACATATCTCACAATCTTATTGGTTATAAAATATTTAATCTAAACTTCTAACTATGTGACTAAAACTATTTTAACCAATCAAATTTAAAAAAAAAATTTGAATTTGAATATTGATATTTGCTGATTGAGTCTTAGCTCAATTGGTATTGGTATTGTTGTCAGTATAAGAGGACGTGGTTTGAGTGCGTTGAAACGCATTATCCTCCTATTTAAGTGTTAAGGAGAGTATATAGATAATTTTAGGCATTATATTAAAAAAAAATTAAGAATCGTGATACTATACTTAAATAAAAAGAATTAAATTAAAAAATAAAAATGCATATTAATGAGAAACACTTATGAAGTTTAATATATAATAAAGAAAATGATTAGAAAAAAGTTGACAAATTAGGGCAAGCCAAACCCTAGTGTACAGATGGAGAAAACGATAATGGTTGGAAAATTGATAAAAGAATTGACCTTCCAACAGAATAATTCTGATTCTCCCTTCTTTATCAACAGGATATGATTATAGAAATAACTTGAGATTTTGTGGTTAGAAGTAGAACTCATCAAAATTAAAATGGATGTCTATTTCAACACAAAAGCAATGAGATTTTTTTAGTTTTTGTTTACATATCCGCGAATTCATTAAATCTTCAAATAAATCATCAATTTTTGATGAATTAATTTATGTAACAATTTTATAACCTCCAACCTTTTAATTCAGTTAGTATAATAATTTATGTTGATCTACAAATTACGTAATTTTTTATATAAAATAAATAAGTAATTATTTGATAAATAATAAGAGTTAACATAGTAGGAAATATTTATTTATATTTATATTTTTTTTATTTTTTTACTATATCTTATCAAACGCAAGTCACACTTTTATGGAATATAAAAAAAATTATAAATTGTGTGAGATAATTTTCCAAAATAAATAGGTAAAAAAGCCCTTAAATTATTATATATTGTTTAAATAAATCTTGTAATTAAATAAGTTCTTAATTTGTAATTTTTACCTATGAAAACTCTTGATTTTAATATTAAAGTAAAATTTTTAAAATTTTAAATTATTCTGTATTTTGTGCTGATTTGATTTTGATGAGAATAATTTATTAAATAAAAATAAAATAATATTTTCTGAAAGTAAAATAAAATAATATTTTAAAATTTCTTAAAAGTGCTTATATATAACACACTTAATCACTCTTTTAAATTTTATGCTATTGTTAAAATTGTGTAGAATTTCTATTACATCTACAAGAAATCAAGATAAGAGCCCGAAATCCAAAATAAATTTAGTTTAACACTAAAATCAAAGGCTTTTATGAGTAAAAACCATAGGATATGAATTTATTTAGCTACAAAAATAATTTAAGGGTTTGTTTAGGCAAAGTATCTATACTATTATTTAAGATATTGTCTGAGTTGGTGTCATGAGTCAACCGAGCACTAACTCGGTTAGAAAAATTATCGAAATGCCCTTCCGTAATTAAAACATTCAATTGTATTAGTAAAACCTTCAATTTACAATTTAGCTAAAGTTTTATTTTGATATTTTTGTACATTTTAATTTTATTATGCACACTTTATTACCTCCATCAATTGTATATATCTATACTATTTATAAAAGCTCTTCACCGAGTTGGTGTCATCCATCAAACGAGTCCCAACTCAATTGGGAATTACTAAAAAAATATTTTATTTGCAAAGTAAGTTATATTATATGTGAGTATTTTAGACATTTTATATTTGTATAAATTAATAAAAAATTTTCCATAATGAGATTTGAACAAAAAACACCGTGCATATAAAATAACTTCATTTGCCATTTGATCTAAAGCAATTTTTAACTTTTATATTTGTTATATAAATTTCTATAAATTTGTGTATATCTATACTATTTATTAAGTGTTTTACCCCTCCCGTAATTAAAATAAGTTATATTATTCGAGGGTAATTTAGTTTTTTTTTTTATTTAAACAAATGAATAAAAAATACATATGGTGGGATTTGAACCTAGACTAATTGGGTTAGAAAAATCTTTAATTTATCACTTAATTCAAATTCTCTATTAAAATTTTTATACATTTTAATTTTTATTATGCATATTTTATTACTTCTATCAATCGTGTATATATATATTAATGTATTTGATTGAGTTGGTGTCATAAGTTAACTCGACATCGACTCAAGATTAATGACAATACTATGATAAATAATTTTAATATATCTTTTTTTTCTATTTTTGACTTCGTAAATATTTAATGTGTTATTATTATTAATTAGTTTCAAACCATACGTTTCATAATTTATTGTATGTTATTTTTAAACACACATTTGTATTCTAAACTTGTGATTTCCACACGTATACGCGTATGATAAGATTTTTAGTATTAATAATGTTGTTAATTGAATTGGTGTCATAAATGATCTCAACACCAACTCAAGATTGATGACAAAACAATGATAAACCATTATATTCATTTAGTATTTTTAATGTTATATATTTTTATGCTTACTCACAATTTAATTTAAATTTTTTCATTTAAATATCACAAATTTGTGGTTTCTAGTAGTAATTTAAAGGTTTTTTTTTAAATATATTAGCCAAATAAATATGATAAATGAAAAGGGAAAAAGGAAAAAAAGAAAGAAAGATAGAAAAGCAGATAATGAAGAATTAGCAAGTAAGGGTAGCAGCAAAATAGGAGATGCCAAATCAACACCAAATATTTTTTAAGAGAAGTGGGCATCTTTTACTTAGCTATGCATCATTGAGCACAACTACTACTATATCCAACAATCAGATTCCCCATTTCCCTATCACATAACATTACAACTTCAATAACCCATTAATGAAAAATTTATTAATTTTTTTAAAAAATACCTTTAAAAAAATCACTATCCATCCGTTGAATGGATATCTATATGCACAAAAATAAATATTATTTATTTAGTATAAAATTTTAAGCTAATATTGTGCACTTTTAATATACTATTTATACAAAATTTGGGGAAAAAAACAGTGCATTAATTGTGGGGCAAAAATCCAGAAAATACAAAAAAAAAATAAAAATTACCGGAAATGATAGGGTTGAAAAAAAATGACCGGAAAGGGCAATTTCCCCCAAAATCGCGTCCCGTCAAAGCGTTTTTGGGAAAGCGCCCAAAAGCGCGTCCCCGGGAGAGCGCTTTAGGCCACAACGGTCAAAAAATTTTTGACCGTTGGGGGCCCAACGGTCAGAAAAAAAAACCTATAAATACCCCCCAACCCTTCATTTTTTTCACAATTCAATCCTTTCTCATATTTCTCTCAATTTTCTCTCAATTTGCTCTCAATTTTCTCTCAAGTTTCTCTCAAAGTCCTTCAAATTTACGCTCAAATTTCAAAATAGTCATTTACTATTTATAAAAAAGCCCTTTATAATTTTTTTAATATATCTATTTTGTTAGAAAATTTTTAAATTCTTTATCTGAGTACAATGGTCGGACTTATGTCGCTTAGACGAGAACCACATTACCGTCTAAAGAAAAGAAAATGGTAAGTTTGAATGTTAATTTTTCAATATTATTAAATTTTTAATTATGCAATTTTAATTAATTTAGAATTTTATAATTTTATAATTTTTAAATAATCAGAGATCGGGTGTTGGAATGTTATATTCGCAATGACATGCCCGTCCCCATCGCCATTGATCGAGAAATTACTGCGGGAAGCGGGTTTTTGGCACGTGGCCACGATAGGCCGGGGTTCAAGTTGGAGCCGCTTTTGATCGCCGTTGATAGAGAGGTGGAGACCGAGAGACGACACTTTCCATTTGCCATGCGGAGAGTGTACCATCACCTTAGAAGATGTGCGATTCTGATTGGGATTACCGGTGGATCGGGCGGTAGTCACCGGTCCGTAACATCTCTCGATTGGATGGCCGTATGCTACGAGCTTCGGGTGCCATTCCGGATAGAATTCGAGGAGCTCGGATCGATATGGCGTGGTTACGAGACACATTCCCGAGCCGAACGAGGATTCGACCAAAGTAGAAAGAATACGGTATGCTCGAGCATACATTCTTCAAATAATTGGAGGCTATCTGATGCCGGACCTCTCTAGAAACCTCGTCCACCTGAGATGGCTCCTGAAACTTGTTGACTTCAGAGCAGCCGGTGAATTGAGTTGGGGGTCTGCCGTGCTATCGAGGTTATACCGAGATGTGCGGCGACGGCACGCTGCGAGTAAACAAAAAATCTGAGGTTGCCTATCACTACTGCGATCATGGGCATGGTTTCGATTTCCATTTTTACGCCCTCGACTTCGACCACCATATTCATTCCCACCGATAACGAGGTAAATTTAATATTATATTTTACAATTATGTCGTATATTTATAGTATAATTGTATGCTAAAAGTTTATTTAATTAGGTGGAACCATCCGAGGAGCAGTCATGTTGGAATACCTAACTCGCTTGAGGATATACGGCTCCTGTTGGACCAAAGGTCGGAATCACAAGTAAGTGTCGAATTTCGTTATTATAATTTAGTATTTCGTAGGTAGTGTCTAATATTATGTATATAACTAATAAGTTGGTAATGTTAATATAGTTTCAATGGACACCGCATTTGGATCCCGAAATTCGCAAGAATTCGGAGGAGTATCTCCAAAATCCGAACAGTTGGCACGTTAAGGTCCCGCTAATCACCTACTCAACCGTGGAGATGCACCAATCGATCGGGTTCTCGGTAATTTGGATGCCGCAACCGATTCCCGTGCCTCTCCCGAGGTGCTCTCGATGATGAGCACAAAGTGGACTTACTGGCAGCAGAAGACACGGATTGGCCAAGATTTTGGTCGAACATATCGAGACGTGGGAGAACCGGTATGACTTTTTTACCTAACCGGAACCGATCATAGTTCCGAGTTAGCGTGCGTGCGGAGTACATGCCATGGTTTAGAATCCATGGCAAGCGTATCCGTTGTCGGATGAAGAGAGGCGACGGCTAATTCGCGGCGAAGGGCGGAACGCCGGGCCCTTTACATCCAAGGAGAATGGGTGATGAACCGGGCCCAAGTCGCGCGCACACACGATCACCGGCCCATCAACAGCGCCTACACAAATACCGGCCCATCAACGCTTCGCCTACAACACGCCCATCCGTTCACCGACAACACCCGATATCACAAAGATCCACGCTTTATGCCGGTGCGTGCCACTCGCCTTTATATGTATCCTCCTAACCCATATATGTTTCCTTTTCCTTGTCCCACCCAGTTGGAATGCATGGCCGAGTTCGAGTCCGTTCCCGACAACTCCCGTTGGCCAGCCGATCGTGAGGCCGACTTCGGGTGTGGGATTATATGAGGTGCCGTCGGGGAGCGAGAGTTTCTACCAGCTCCTTCACCGTGACGGATGCGATCACCCCGCCGTGGTTTATGCAAACACCTCCGGGTCATTATTTTATCAAGGTGGGTCATCATCGCAACACCTAGAACTGCACTCCACCGCCGAGGAACCCGATTCCCCGCCCGAGGTTCCACGACCCCTCACGGAAGCTAGAAGAAGGAGGAATCCAAATACAGAATCGCCGACCACCCGATCAGTAGACTCGGTTCCCACCGGCATCAACATTGATTAGGATGGGCTTTTTTATTTTTTAAATTGTAATTTAATTTTTTTATTTTTTGAATAAAAAAAGTTGTTTTTTTATTTGTGTTTGTAATTTAATTTTAATATCAAAAGTTGTGTATTTTTTTGTATGTAATATAATTTAAATTTTTAATAAAATAAAAATTATTTTCTATTTTCTATTTTTTAATTTAGTCCTCTTCACTAAAATAAGAAGTGTTCTTTGATAATTTAGTTTTTGCAATATAATTTTTTTATATTTAATAAAATTGAGTTCAATGTTATTTCTTTTGTAATTTAATTTTTTATTTTTTGAATAAAAAAGTTGTTTTTTTATTTGTGTTTGTAATTTAATTTTAATATCAAAAGTTGTGTATTTTTTTGTATGTAATATAATTTGAATTTTTAATAAAATAAAAATTATTTTCTATTTTCTATTTTTTTAATTTAGTCCTCTTCACTAAAATAAGAAGTGTTCTTTGATAATTTAGTTTTTTACAATATAATTTAGTTAATAAATTTGAATTATTGTACAAAAGTTAACCGTTGTACTCCAAAAAAAAATGAGAAATTACATAGCCAAGAAGAGACAAACAAGCTAATAACACGGTCAACTATTCCGATTTGGACACGAGCGAGATGTACGGCCCGGGTTCCTACACCATCCGCATCGCCGACTTTGGTTGGTCGGTTCTCGATATCCATATTGTTGCGTATTCTAGTCGAGGAAGGTCGACCTTTTGGTTTGCGCCTCAATTCTCTATCCTAAGAACAGCGACTTATACGGTGCACGCGATACCGATGGCCACTTACGCTCATCCGGGGTCGGTGGGAATACGTGTCTCCACACGCTGTACATGTTTTCTAATTTGTACACTTCGTCGACATAGCTCATGGGATCAATACGAGATTCCGACAAGCGCAAGTACATGAGCACATGGGTAACGGTGCATCAAATATCCTGATCGCATGTCCTATTTGTCAAGTGTACACGATAATGCCCGCCAACAATACCTTGGTTGGGTCTCACAAACTCCGTGACACGAAACCATAGGTCGTCGCGATCATGACATACTGTGTGTGCATGGTGTTCGCACGCGCCTTCCCACGATTAATTTGTTGCAAGACCTTCTCGCTCCATACATGGCCTCCTTCCATTTGCCCTCTATAACTCGCCGCTCTCTTCGGAAATAGTGCCGCTAACCGAAAATATGTCTCTCGCACAACCGCCATGTCGGCAGATGACGGGTTCCTTCGTAACGCAATTTATGCATTCGGCAAGGTTTGTGGTCATATGCCCATATCGTAGGCGCCGTCATATGCTTGTGTCCACTGCTCAAAGGAATATTGCACAGGTAGCTTGCGCCAGCGTTATCTCGAGCGCAAATTGGCGAAGATCTCGTGAAAACGGCCTTTATTGATCTCATAACCTGCTAATATACGTTGATAGCGAATATTACATACCACTCTTCAATTGCGAATAAATTGAATTTTTCAAAAGAAATTTTATTAATAGATATTTCATACCCATATCGATCACTTGCCGTTTCTCTCTTTTAGATCGATGTTGCCCATAGTAGTTGGATGCGACATGCCTCGCATAATATCGATGGTGTGTGCGATGCCACATGCTTCTCGGCGTTCTATTGCCGCAAGTATTCCAGGGCCCCGATCCGATATAACGCATATGTCGTTTGGGGCAAACATGCCTCCTTAACCTGGATAGGAAGAAGTCCCAATCATCAGCTGATTCCCCCGGTGTTATTGTGAACGCAATCGGAAGGATTCTCCCACAGCCGTCTTGTGCCACGGCTAGCAATAGCCGATGCGTATATCTACCATACATGAAGGTACCGTCAATTTGTATCAATGGCTTGCAATATGTAAAAGCATCTCGGCATTGCTTAAATGTCCGTAATGCACGCTTGAACATCGCGCATCCACGGAGCGCGATCGTTGTAGTACGCCGTTCCGCTTCAAGGTCATTGTCGCTCGGGACATACCTCTCCAAAGACTGACACCACCGCCACACTTCATTATATGAAACGTCCCACCGACCGTGCAATTTTTCCAACGCCTTCTTTGGCTATCCAAGCCTTTTCAGAAGAGGGCGTGTACCCTATTTGGCTACGAATATTGCCAATTAAGGCCGCAGATCAGTAGTTCGGGATCGGCCTTCACCGTCGTGATTATTAAATCGCCTAACATGTCCGAATCCATCCTCGGATGATCTTCTCATTACACACTGTCAATGAAGTACGTTAAATAATGCAACATTACATAATATTAGTGTTATTCAAATCATTGAACATATACGTATCTTATCGCATCGATAAAACATGTATCGCGACCTTTGTACTTTTCACCTCCCACACTCGCCCTTTTCTCAACGACGCCATGATTTTCCATGAACATGTGCTTTGTCTTGCATCGCACACTTTGCCTCGCACCTATCGAGCTTTGATTTAACCATAGTGTAGTTAACCTGCTTCTCGATCTTCGATATTATTTCAATGCAAAGAAGAAAAGTATTCTTGTTGGAAAACTGGTTACCAACTTCTAATTGATCCGAATCCAACAAAGAATTTGTACGGTCACGCGTCCGGTGTGGTAGTTCAGGAAACTCCAATGTATCATCTTGAGATAGATCGACATTATGCATGTGCGCTGAAGTGAGTATGCCCCGAATAGCGGATCTTCTTCTTCTTCGCCCCAACCGCCTCAACATCTTCAGTACAATTGGAACGGGCTCCGCTCGTAAAATAATCCAACTTCGCACCATCGTGCCCCGCTCCAGAGGTGGCTCCACATCGGATTCATCGTCCCATCCTCCATAATGCAACAAAAGGCGGCCTCACCGGTGCATGTCGCCGGTAATAACGAGGGCCCCTCACTGATGGATGTCGTCGGTAATACATCATCCCTCCTTAAACATCTTTCGTAACGATCCCAATCGTATGTGGATTGCCATCCACTAGAAGTTGATGACGTCCCCCAATACGTATTTCTGTCATCCGACGTCGAATGACGAATATGCATGTCCCATCCACCAACCGAGTGTCGTGCAGGGGTTATGTTTTCCATACTACCACCGCACACTGGCACTTCTGTGTTTTGCCTCCCACTTACAGAGTGTCGACTTGGGGTCGTGTATTCCCCTCGAATGATACTAGATGTTGAGGTCGCAGCGAGATCACTTGGAGATGAAAATTCTACATATACCTCAATATAGGGTGAACCACTGGCAAGATGAGTCTCCACCATTGCCTCAAGGCTCCGAGGACCTTTGATGTCGAATGAGTCATATCTCACCGGATCAACCGAAGCGCAAAATCTATACTTAATAGACTGAACTTTCATTAGCGTTGTTCCGAATATTTTACGCCTAATTCTTTTGCGAAGTTCTAGCAAATCGACGTTCCGATTAAAACTCAATCGCACTGTGTTCTCCGATAAGAAAACAACACCATTTTCGGTGTCACGCACTTCACCATCGTAGTAAATAACAGCATTAATACGCTCACTCATTGCAAGTGGACGGTGTAAAGAGTAAAATTATTGTACTAAAAAATCACACTAAGTTCAATTCCCAGGAAAGAGAGGTGGATCACAAGGATCACTTAAGTACCACGTCTTTCCTAGCTAGAATATCCCTCAATCGTAATTTAATAGCACAATAAATAACTACGATCACACTCACAAGATATGAAAAAAATAATAATAATGAACACCGTAATTTTAACGAGGTTCGCAAATTTTGCCTACGTCTCTGCACACTAACAAATATATTTCACTCCAAAAATACAAGTGAAAATTTACAAATAGGGAGAGAGAACAATGCCTTAAGTAGAGAATGGCAAATTGTGGGATGAAGAAAATGAGAAATGGTTAGGCCTATTTATAGTTGAGGTTTAGGGATCAATCTTACAAATTACCTATTCAAATAGGGACCAATATTGCAATTACCCCATAACAATTTTCACATCACATCAACTTTCGGTGCCTAATTTTGGTGCCATTTTCTTCCCACTTGCTGCCACTTTATTTGCCGGGAAAAAGGCCTAAAGCGCGTCCCCGGGGGAGCGCTTTAGGCCGTTTCCCCCAAAAAACGCGCTGACGGGGACGCGATTTTGGGGGAAATTGCCCTTTCCGGTCATTTTTTTTCAACCCTATCCTTTCCGGTAATTTTTATTTTTTTTTGGTATTTTCTGAATTTTTGCCCTTAATTGTGACTTGGATTCAAATATTCAATAGGTGATATGCATTAGAATTAAAAGTATCCAAATTGTTTATATCTTACTTTCCTTTTTAATGTATATTATTATAATCAATTTTGATACACGTGGTGGAAGGCCTATGTCCCAACTTAGATGCCAACATTCCATTGGCTCATCAACGTCAATCCAAAATTTTCTTTTTCACAACAAATGATTCTTTGTGGGTGGAAATGCTGGTAATTTCCCATATTATTGATTGTCGCTAATTTTATATTGTTTAGAATAGTTTAAAATAAATAATATAAAATAACATATTATTCATGAATCAACAAAAGCTAACTATTAGGTCTATTGAATTAACTTATTTTGGTTGTCAAAAAATTAAACCCACACAGTCATTTACTCTTCCTAATGAGACATTATTTTATCAAACTTTTTCATTAATGATTTTTTTTCCTAATTATTTAATGACATTTTATCAATTTTTTCTATGGCATTAACATATAGTTTAGATAATTCTTTTACTTTGAACCCTGACCTTAAACCTTAAACTCAAACATCAAACCTGAACCTTCAACCAAATTCTAAACCTTAAACCACAAATCCAAACCATGAACCTTAAATCTTAAACTTTAAATCTTAAACCTTAAACCCCAAACCCAAACTTTTAGAGTTCAAAATTCGAGTTTGAGTTCAAGATTCATGATTTAGTGTTCGAGTTTGAGGTTTAGGGTTTGAGAATCGAGTTTAGGGTTTGGGGTTTGAGATTCAAAGTTTGGAACTTAGAGTTTGGGGTTCAAAGTTAGGGTTTTGGGTTCAATATTCAAAATTTTGGGTTCGAGGTTTATCAAAATTATGTGTCAATGACATGAAAAAAATTATGGAAATATCATTAAATAATTAAAAAGGGACCATGAATGATGCGGTGGGAAGGGTTCGTAAAAATAATTTCTCCTTAATTTAGAATTTGGACATTCTATTTTTATTTTTAAGAATTTAGTTATTTTACTTTTTAAATTTCAAAATTAAAGTCCAAGGGTTAACTCATAAAATATTTTCTCTTTAGTAATTTAGAATTTTAACTCTCTATTTTTAATTTTAAGAATTTAGTTATTTTACTTTTAAATTTAAAATTTTAATTATATTATTATTTTGAATTACTATTCACTTGATAATTATGCAATAAAAAAATTGATATAATATAATACACTTAATAATCATGTAGTAGTAAAATATATTGTAATCAATTTAACTTTTAAAGAAAAATTTTAAACACAAGAGAGACACAAGGATAAAAATCCATTAATTTGCATTACACTAAATTTTCAGATTCAATTTTCATGCACACAAGCTTACTTTTTTTCACTAGTTCTTACAAAATTAATAGATTATTATGATTTATAAAGAAAAGGTAAATAATTTAATTAAATGATATGAGATAGGTTGTTTTAAAATCCCCTACGTATACAGACACAGGGACCCATAAAATAAATTGTACATAAGTATATTATTGCACCAAGTACAGCATGGGGGAATCATTATGTAATGCCAGAAATGCAATTTGCTTTTATTACTATCCCAGACATTGTAAACATAGTCATGCTTATATATAATATCATACTGATGTGGGTGGCAATATTGGTAACATCACCTGCAGCTTGTACAACATTGCTATTGCAAGGATCAGATACTAGTATTTGTTTAACATAGATTTATTTAATTTTTAATTTTTTTTTATGTATTTAAAGAAATTTTGAAACCGTCTATATTCAAATATGTATTCACAAAAAAGTATAAAACATAAATTTGAAGCGTCAAATTAACATTGGGCCATGACCATCCAAGGGAAAGCAGGAGTGATCACATCAAGGGGGGCCACATGTAATGCTCAGGGTTGGGTTGCAGATTATTCTAATATCTCATCTGTATAAAGTAGAAATATTCTATGTTTACTCTTTATTTTTTTAGAAAAATATTTATATTAAACATTTATGGTTAATATATATTTAGATATAAATACAAAATTTAATTTTTTAAAATATATATTCATTTTAAATACATATTATATTCAATACTTAACACTAAAATCAGATTAAAGGATATTATTCCTCTACACGAGCTAGTGGGTTATATACATAGAAAAGAAAGCCACTTTATGCAAAAGAAATGCACAGTACACACCTCATTCTTATCTCTCTCAATGCAACAGCTTAAAGCCTGCTTTTTCCTTCATCATTGAGGCTCATTACTACTGCACCCATTGATCCCTTCAATCATCTCATTTATGTACTCTCTTCCCCTTCGCTGCAACAACCACCTTAACTGCCACCTCTTTTCCTATCAAATGGCACACAAAGCTATTTTTCTCCTTCTAGTCTTACTTAGTTTCATGTTTTGTTCTTCTCAAGTTATAACAGATGATCATCAGTTTAAGTTCTTCAACGCCATGAAAGCTTCTCTATCAGGAAAGGCCTTATCTGATTGGGACATGAGAGGGAATAGTTACTGCAATTTCACTGGAGTTACCTGCAATGATAAAGGGTACGTTGAACGCATTAACCTCTCAGGCTGGTCACTCTCCGGAGATTTTCCAGCCGACGTGTGCTCGTATCTGCCGGCTTTGCGGGTTCTTGATATCAGCCGCAACAATCTTCATGGGAACTTTCTCAACAGTGTTGCCAACTGTTCTCTCTTGGAAGAGTTCAATATAAGTTCTGTTTCACTAAGGGCAACACTTCCTGATTTCTTCAGAATGACATCGTTACGTGTTCTTGATTTGTCATACAATTACTTTCGAGGCGATTTTCCCATGTCGATAACTAATCTTACCAATCTTGAAGAGCTCTACTTCAATGAAGTTGATGAAATGAACTTATGGCAACTTCCAGAGAACATCTCATGGCTGACAAAACTCAGAGTTATGGTCTTAACTACATGCAGGTTGTTTGGTCCGATCCCAAGATCGATAGGAAACATGACCTCACTTGTTGATCTTGAATTGAGTGGGAATTTCCTTTCAGGTCAGATTCCAAAGGAGCTTGGTTTGCTTAAGAACTTGGAACAGCTTGAACTTTATTACAATCAGCACCTATCGGGGACAATACCTGAAGAACTGGGGAACCTGACAAAGCTCGGAGACTTGGACATGTCGGTCAACATGTTGACTGGATCCATTCCAGATTCTATATGTCGACTTCCCAACCTTCGAGTTCTTCAACTTTATAACAACAGTCTTACAGGAGAAATCCCTGGCGTTATTGCAGATTCCACAAAATTGACTCTCCTTTCACTCTATGGAAATTTCCTTTCGGGGGAACTTCCACAAAACATGGGGAAGACGTCACCGTTGATTGTTCTTGACTTGTCTGAAAACAACTTTTCAGGTCCATTGCCAGCTGAGATTTGTCAAGGAGGTAAATTGCTGTATTTGCTTGTCTTAGCTAACAAGTTTTCTGGAAAGTTGCCTGAAAGTTATGCAAACTGTAAGTCTCTTATTCGGTTTCGAGTTAGTAATAATCATTTGGAGGGTTCAATACCAGAAGGAATTCTAGGCCTCCCTCATGCTTCAATCATTGACTTGGGTGACAATGATTTTACTGGTCCTTTTCCAAGTTCAATTGAAAATGCTAGGAACTTATCTGAACTGTTCTTGCAGAACAATAAGTTGTCTGGTTTTTTGCTTCCTGAAATCTCTAGAGCTATTAATCTGGTGAAGCTTGATCTCAGTAACAATCTCCTGTCTGGTTCAATACCTTCAGAGATTGGCAATTTGAGGAATCTCAATTTACTTATGTTGCAAGGTAACAAGTTTGGTTCCTCAATCCCCACTTCACTTTCTTTACTGAAATCACTCAATGTTCTTGATCTTTCAAACAATTGTTTGACTGGGAAAATCCCAGAGAGTCTCAGTGATTTGTTGCCAAATTCCATCAACTTTTCAAACAATCAACTTTCTGGACCAATCCCTCTTTCATTGATTAAAGGAGGGTTGGCTGAAAGCTTTTCAGGCAATCCAGGTCTTTGTGTTCCACTCCATGTCCAAAATTTCCCCATATGTCCACAGATTTACAACCAAAAGAAGGTAAATTCAATCTGGGCAATCATAGTTGCAGCCATTGTCATCACCATTGGAACTCTCCTGTTTCTTAAACGACGTTTAAGTAAACAGAGAGCTGTAATAGAACATGATGAGACCTTATCTTCATCATTCTTTTCATATGATATGAAGAGTTTCCGTAGAATATGTTTTGACCAACATGAGATCCTTGGAGCAATGGTTGACAAGAACATTGTGGGGCATGGAGGATCTGGCACAGTTTACAGAATTGAATTGGAAAGTGGAGAGGTTGTTGCTGTGAAGAAACTACGGAGTAAGACGGCCAAAGATTCATTTTCAGAAGATCAGATGGTTTTTAACAAAGGAATGAAGACTGAAGTTGAGACACTTGGAAGCATAAGGCATAAGAACATAGTCAAACTATATAGTTACTTCTCAAGTTTTGATTGTAACCTGTTGGTTTATGAGTTTATGCCCAATGGGAACCTCTGGGATGCTCTTCACAAAGGATGGCTCTTTCTTGACTGGCCTACTAGACATCAGATTGCCCTTGGGGTGGCTCATGGCTTGGCTTATCTTCACCATGATTTGATGCCACCTATTATTCACAGAGATATCAAGTCAACAAATATCCTACTGGATGCTAATTATCAACCCAAAGTTGCAGATTTTGGAATAGCCAAGGTTTTGCAAGCAAGAGGGAAAGATTCTACCAATACTGTAATTGCAGGCACCTATGGTTACTTGGCACCTGGTAATATTCTGATTCAACTTCACTTCATTTAAGATATTATAATTTACGTTACAAACGCAACTTTATATTTTTGTTTTTACTTTGAGTTTACATGTTGAGACCAATATATTTCATTTATTTTAAGTATTCACATACATTATTTATGTTTGATGTATATTTGCGGATTAATACAAGGATATAATCCTCCAGGGACCCTCAAAATCTATGAAAGTCTTGGAGGTTCCTTGGAAGATGATATCCGATATCAAGTCTAAGAGTAACATAGGTTTCCATTTTAATGTCGCCAATATAGGGTGGATTCTGACTAATTTATCCAATAGAGATCCTAAACATATATATATATATATATATATATATATATATATATAAAATTTATAGTTCACCTTACACTCGAATATGGATGTACTTATTTAAAATAGATTAAATTTTTTTTTTAAATTTTCATGTATTTGAAGAGTTTTTAAAAAGTCATATCTACATATTTGATATGGAATCTAGTTTTTAGTTTACTCAAACTGATTGACTAAAATCTAAATGATGACTTTTGACAGAATATGCATATTCAAATAAAACAACAACAAAGTGTGATGTATATAGCTATGGAGTGGTGTTGATGGAACTAATAACTGGTAAAAAACCAGTAGAGTCAGATTTTGGAGAGAACAGGAACATTGTTTACTGGGTTTCAACGAAATTGGATACAAAGGAAGGTGTAATGGAGGCATTAGACAAGAGTTTGTCTACTTCATTTAAGGATGAAATGATTCAGGTTCTAAGAACCGCCATGCGTTGTACATGCAAGAACCCATTCCAACGTCCAACAATGAACGAGGTTGTTCAACTGTTGATCGAAGCTGACCCATGCAGATTAGGTTCTTGCAAGTTATCAACAAATAAGACCAAAGATGCATCAAATGTCACAGAAATAAAGAACCAACCAGATGTATGATCAAGATCAACGGTGTATGATGAAGTTCTTTTAGGTGAATTAACATAGGTTCTATATAACAGTAGGGTCTCCTAAAGTATTATTGAAAGACCAGTGATAAATGGTTTTTAGGTTCTCCCTTTCTTTTTTTATTTTCTTTTTAGTTTTACTTTTAGCTCTTGTAAGAACCTAAGGAATTTAATCAGTATAACTGCTTTATGATAACGCATAGCATTAGCATCTGTATTAAATCATTGTATAGCTTTTGATAGCTTTGTTTTCCTCGATCTTCTTCTTTTTTGTTTTTTGGGGGCATGAGAGTTATCTAGAGAAAGGAACACTTCAAAAAACGGAAAGCACAGTGTGAAGGGTACAGGAAGATGTGATTTGTAAGAGGCTTTCTTTTTTTTACTTAGAAGTGGGTTCTGATTCTATTTATAAGTGTAATAGTATATTATTCTGACTTAGATATGAGTACAAAATATATAAGTATGTGTTTCATAAATATATTCAAAATTTTTAAAGGTTTTCTTTATATCCCATGTTCATTTCTGAACGATACTGAATACTAATGTTAAATATAAAAACTTCAAACAAAATAAAACACTAAAGTAATATAGATGCAAATTATCCATCGAGAGAAAGTTGAATTCACTTATTGATTAAAAGCATCTCTGTCCCTACAATTAAGTAAGGGACAGACAAGAAAGCACAAGCCTATATATTGCTTTTTTCCTGTTTCAGATATTTCTTTTCAAGTCTTCATTATTCGGTTGAAGTAAATATAATGCATTGAGGTTCCCATGGTTGATTCACTGTAAATAGTGAGCCATGAAAATCCACTCACAAAGTACCCTTGGGTTATTAAAGCTATTTTGATGGAGAAATCTTCATTTATAAATATTCTTATATAACATTCAAATAAAATACGAGATAAGAAACAAATAATTAACAGTTTGAAAATCATTTCCTAACTTTAATTAATTTTTTTTTTTCAAGTACTCTTATTTGATTTCTGTGTCTAACATATATCCCAACATAAACATGGAAATCAAGTAAAGTAACATAAACTAAACACGCTAAAATCATCATGGAAGTAATACTATACAGCTATAGTAACTAGATCATGACCTAGACATCATTGAGTGTTATTTGCATCAATGAATGCCAAAATACGTGTGCATATACTTGGCAATTGAATTGTGTTGTTATCAACTTTGTAAGTGGTTTCAGGGACCCAAAGAAGAATAAGATTCATTGGAGAAAAAAAAAATATGTTTTCTTTTGAGCATGGTGGAGAGTCCATATAGAAAAGTTGAAAGCAATGATCAATGAAATTGTTTTTAAACAAAAAGACAAGGTATATGAAAGCAAGCTTGGCCATTTCAATCAAAAGAAAATAATAAAAAAGAAAAAGGAAAAAAAGAAGAAGAAGAAAGCTTGAGGATGATATATGAAGCTGCTTTCCCAGAAAGATATGTCCTCTCCTTGAATGCAAATTAACAAACAGTAGGCATTCAAAACAGTGCACAAATTCATTCAAATCAATCATCCTTTGTAGTCAAAACTACATGAATTCTTGTCACAAGTACGGTTTCTGTAAGGGTTTTAGCACACAAAAAAGGGGGGAAAACACACCTAATGATGACACTTTCACTGAATCACATAGCAGCAAGTAGGAGACAATGCCTGTTTTTCACAATGATGGATTGCTGATTTTGTTACTACTCTGTTTATGAAATGACAAATCAGAGGTAGTAAAATCGTAAGTGTGGGCTAAACAATAAGATAAAAAAGGTAGATAATGATGGGAGCGACTGATTGAAACACACAAAAAAATGGCACTAACTACAAAAAAGAAAACCTGAGCTAGTACGTATCTGATATAGTGTAATGAGTGTGCCCCATGGTGTTAGAACTGGTGGCTCAACCCTGTTGAAGTGGTGTTAACAGGGTTAGGCACTTTAATAATAAAGTTCACATTTGAATGCTTCGGTATCTGATCCAGGTAACTGGAACTGGGTGCACTCACCAAAAAAAAAAAAAAAAAAAAAAAAAAAAAAAGAAAGACGAGAAAAGACAAAGAAAATCTGGGTTATGGGGGAGACTTTTTTTTTTTTTTTCCCGTAATTTTGATAATTTAATAATTCTTGTTATATAAATTTTGAGACAGTTTTATTTTCATTACAGTTAGAAGAGATAAAAAAGAAGAAGAAGATATTTGAGAAGATATTAACAAAAATGGTAGACTTGAAAAATAAATTAAAAAGTAAAAAATTTAGCTCTAAATTAAAATATGAACGATTTTGAGCCTTTACAATAATTTAATCTGTCTTTTTAAATTTAAAAAGGATTATAGACTAACATAAACAAACTTGATTGAACTATGATTAAGAAAATTTTATATGATATCCTAGTAATGCATCCATGGCAGTGGAACTGGGTGCAGAGAAAAGAAAATATGAGTTTTTGATTAAATTATGAAGAAAAATGAGTTTATTTGAAATATATATAATTGTATATATTTTTTTATTTTTCAATATATCGCAAATTCAATAACTAATCCTTTTTATTCTATAGGCCTATTAAGGGATAAGATGTTGTTTACGAGTTTAAAAGCTGCTTCATACTCAAAGTAAAGATCGAACTCTTAATCACTGATTAAAGTAAGAGAGACCATTGACAACTCACCTAAATTTTGTGGTTATATAACTATATATTTTAACATGTCATAATTTTAATGACTTAATAACATATTTTCATTCAAAAGTAAAGAAAAATGGTTATTTAGGTTTAAACTCAGAGATTTGATGTAAATGACTACTTAAGCAAAGTAAATGGTTGACAATTGATAATAACTTAATGATTTTTATTATATATTTTTTAGATAATTTATGTGTTTATATTTTGTATTATTTTTTCATATGATGTTTTAATCTTTTATCTTAAGCCAAAATCAGAGCGGAGAGAAGTAAACAGCAGATAAAAACCTTGGGTCGGACAAATCAAATGAGATTCATTTCATGGGGTGTTGTTGGATAACAACAGTTCTACATAAGTTAAAGGCCAAACATAATTCATAAAATTGTGGCCCAAGCTTAAGTTCCAAACAAATTTAATAGCATTTTTTTAAGCTTAATGATAAATTTGGTTAGTAACGTTTGCATGTTTTGTCAAAATGGCTCTAATTGTATTTTTGAGCATTTTTTGGCCATCAACCTTTGTTCTTTTTTTCAATTTGTTCTTTTTAAATAGATTTAATGAATAAATTCAATGTTTCAAATTTTCTTTTCTTTCAAAATGTTTCAATCTTTCATAAGTTTGTTTATTAAGAAGTTTTTTTTCCAAGTTAATTTTTTTAGATAATTATGTTTATTTCTTTTAATTAAGAGTTATTTTTTAATTTAATGTATTATTTTTTAATTTATTATTTTTCACATGTAATTATCTTATTGGATTATCTAAGTAATAAATTATATCTCATTAAAAATATTCCACATCATCCCCGTTAAGATTTTTAATGGTATTTTCATTAAATCTATTAGAAAAAACAGATTGAAAAAAGAACAAAGGTTGATGGTCAAAGGCTCCAAAACACAACTAGAGCCATTTTGATAAAACATGCAAATGTTAGTGGCTAAATTTGTCATTAAGCCTTTTTTTAAAGAAAAAGCCCAATAAAGGTAAAAGCCATATTAAACTACGAAATACCATCCAATAACAATCTATGGATGAAATCTGGATAATCTAAACCGAAATCCAAAGCATCATTCCCATCTATCAATCAATATGCTAAACAATGGGCGACACGATTGACTAACCTGTGCGCAAAAGAAAAACTAACAACACCAAACGAGTTACAAACAACTAGGGCCTCACTAACAATACGACCATAACAAGATAAATCTAAAGCCTCACTAGAAAACTTATTAACAAGAAAAGCACAATCATATTCTAGAACGACTTTGGAAAAACTCTTCTCAAGGGCCTTTTTATTAGCACAAAATAAAGATAGAGTGTAACAGCCCGATTTAGGGGCTAGCCTGAATAGTGGTTTCGGGACTACTAAATCGAGGTCGAGGAAAATTATTTTTGATGTTATTTTATGTGTTGTAGCATAATTATATGGATGCATGAAAATTTTGATGCATTAATTTTAAGGATTCCATGCTTAATTGTGAAAAAAAAAGAAAAAGGACTCGCATTAAGTGTGAAAGTTCTATTTTATAAGGTAGAGGTACCAAATAGCTATATAATGTAAATTTGACGTCTTTAAAGTTAAATTAGGCCATTTGGAGTGTGATGGCCGGCCATGTAGACAAGGGGGACAAGAGCATTAAATTTTTAGTCAAATTTGGTGGAAATTAGGTGATAAAATGAATAAAATAATATGAGTAAAAGATGTTATCATCTTTCACTATTCACCTATCTTATCTCCACCGAAAATTAGAGAAGAAATAGAGCTTTGGGGGTTTAAACTTTCAGCCAAGCTATCTCCCTTGCTAGTAAGTGATTTAAATGGTTTTTATTTAATAATTCTTGTACTTTTGGAGTCCCCAAAGCTTAAGCTAGCTAATGAGGGGACTAGTTTGTGATATGGTTGAAAGTCTAGGGACTTGCCATGAGAGTATTCATGTTGCTAGCTGAGTTTTTATGGAAGAAAATGAATGTTAGGGAGATGAGGAACAACTTTTGTGAAAGGTGTTAGCATGAAAACACCTAAATAGGACTTAAATACAAAGAATGAATTTGTGTCATAAATGCATAAAATAGTTGGAATAGTGAGTAGTTGTAAGAGAAATAAATGCTTAGCTAGGCTTATTTATTGATAAAATATGTTGAAAAACGATTTAGGAGCCTAAGGGCAAAATTATAATTTTGCCATAGTGTAAGGGGCAAAATGGTCATTTTTGCCTAAGTGTAGAAATTGATGCATTATGAACATAGAATGATCTAAATGAATGAATCTTATTGTTATAGATCAAGAAGAGCGTGAAATTAACCTGGACAGGGGAAAAGGCAAGGTCACAGATTAAACCGTTAGTTGACGCGTTTTGCACCGAGGTAAGTTTATGTGTAAACATTGCATTATATATATACATTGTTGTTGCTAAATAGTATATAGCACAATTGAGAACATGTATGATTCAAGTGGATTTAATGTGGTAGTTATTGAATAACTCTAGTATGAATGATGAAATGGATATGTAAGTATGTTATATCAATACTTGATGGTGGGCTAAGTGCGATACCATCTTAATACTTAATTACGATGGGCTATGTGCGATACCACCGTGACTAACCTCTTGGTGGGCTATGTGCGATACCACCGTAATTAACCTCTTGGTGGGTGATAAATTATAATATGCTCATATTTTAGTCTCACATTTAGCATACTTTTGGATGATTTATTCACCGAATTGTGGAATTTGGTGCTCCTAATCCTTTAATTTCATGTTTTATACTTAGAGAAGCACCAGAGGATGAAAAAAATGAGAAACGGGCCAAAAACGGGGAAAATAGGCCAAAGTACGAAATCGACACGGCTTGGGCCCAAGCCACACGGCCGTGCCTCCTTAGCAGACCCGAACACGGCCTAGCCTCGATTTACATGGGCCTGTGCCACGGGCGTGTCCCTGCCGTGACCTGTTTTAATTCCATTCGGATTAGGATACTTAGGAGCGAAGAAAGACATTTCGAAAGCCTATATAAACACCCTAAGTGTGACCTAAGAGGGGGGCGTCCAGGTAGGCCAAGGAGCCAAGCTAGAGATGCCAGAATTGTGGGATTTACTCAAAGAAAGCTAGTTGATTCATCTCAAGAAGCCGGAGTCATATTCAAGACGGAAGATCTTCTCTTCAATTTCCTTCAGGGGGTTTTTAGGGTTTTTCTTATGTTTTGTTTTATATTTTCTTCTGAGATGTATTATTTTATGATTATGAACTAAACCCCTCAAATACCTGAGGGGGATGAAACCTAAGACGGATTTGTTCTTAATTATGTGTTCTTAATTCTTGCTTTGATATTTCACGATATTGATTCAAGTATTGATGTGCTTAGGCAGTGGAGCAAAAGTCCTTGTTTAAGAGTAGATCTAGCATAGTTAAGCGGAGTTGATCGTAACCCTAGAAATAGAATGACAAAAATCTTCCAAATTAGGGTCAAACCTAATATGGGAGTCCATAAATCGAGTTAATGCAATTCTAGGGGTTTTAATTAGAAGGAGATTTCAATTAATCAACCCAGGGTTAGACGTTAGTAGCCTCGAAAGAGGTATTAATATAAATTAGGGAATCTTACAGATCAAGTCAAGTGAATAAATCGCCTGGTTCAGAGTTAAATAACAAGTGAAGTCTAGGTGGATTCTTGCTTGGGTATTGTCCTAATCAATTGGGTTTTCCCAAAAGCATTTTCCCCAATTCATTCTCTGTGTTTTAGCATCCTTAGCTTAGTAGTTAGTTAATTTTAGATTAAACAACAATTCCCTTAATTCTTAGGCTAAATGATAAAAAGAAAGTTAGTATTAGTACTTTTGGTTCCCTTGGGTTCGACATTCCGGCCTTGCCACTAAACTATACTACTAATCGATAGGTGCGCTTGCCTCAATCGTGGTGATAGTTAGTTTCTAGGCTCGATCATTCATTATATAAATTTTAAGACCTTCCTGCTATGATCAGTGGGCTATGTGTGATACCATTGATAAGCCATAATTATAACATATTTAATCCCACATTTAGCTTACTTTCGGATGATTTATTCCTTAATTTATATAAAAAGGTGCTTTTAATCCTTTCTTTTCATGTCTTATACCCAGGAAAGCACCCGAGGATGAAAATAACATAAAACGGGCCCAAAACGGAGTAAATGAGCCTTAGCACGAAATCGACACGGCCTGGCCCAAATCCCACACCGCCGTGCCTTGCCGATCACCTAGAGCACGGCCTGACCCCTGACTTACACGGCCGTGCCTCAAGTTAGAAATCCGAACACGGTTTGAAGTCGATCCACACGGGCATGTGCCATGGTCGTGCCCATGTCACTGGAAAGAGTAATTTCACTCGGATTTGGATGCTTAGGGAGAAAGAAACGTATTTTAAAAGCCTATATAAACCCCCTGGGTACCAGCTGAAAAGGGGGCGTTCAGCTAGGCCAAGGAGCCAAGTCAGAAAGGTCAGAATTGTGGGAATCGCTCGAAGTTAGCCAGTTGATCCATCCCAAGAAGCCGAAATTATACTCAAGACGGCAGATTTCTCCTTCAATTCCTTCAGAGAGTTTTAGGGATTTCTTATGTTTTGTTTTGTCTTTTCTCTTGAGATGTTTTCTTATTTTGTTATGAACTAAACCCCTCAAATACCTGAAAGGGATGAAACCTAAATGAATCTTGTTATTGATTTTTGAATTATATGATAAATACTGAGTTTGTTCTTAATTATGTGTACTTAATCCAAATCTGATGTGCTTAGGTGGAGGAGGAATAGACCCTGCTTAAGAGTAGATCTAGCGTAATTAAGCGGAGTTGATTGCACGCCTAAAGATAGGGTGACGGGATTTTGCCAGATTAGGGTGAAACCTAATATGGGAGTCCATAAATCGATTTACTGCTATTCTAAGGGGTTATTATAAGAGAACGAGAGTTCCACTAATTAACCTAGGGTTAGACGTTATTCGCCTCGAGAGAGGGTTTAGTATACGTTAGGGAGTCTCACGGTTCAAGCTAAGAAAATAAATCATATGATTCAGGGCTAGATAACAAGTGAAGTCTAGGTGGATTCTTCCGGAGGGTATCGTCGTGATCAATTGAATTTTTCTTCAAGTTATTTCCCAATTTGTTCTTTTTGTCCTTGTGTCCTTAGCTTAGTCGTCGTTAATTTAGATTAAAACAACTTCACTTTATTTTAGGCTAAATAATAAAAAGAAAGTTAGTATTAATACTTTTAGTTCCTTTGGGTTCGACAATCCGGTCTTGCCTAAGCTATACTACTGTTCGATAGGTACACTTGCCTTTAATTGATGTCAGAGTTAGTTTCCAGGTTCGATCATTCTTTTATAAATTTTAAAGCTCTGATTTCAGCAATCAACCACCTCAAATAAATCTGATGGTGGGCTAAGTGCGAAACCACCGAGAAATTGATCTTGAGCAGTTGATCAATAGATTAAGATGTGTTGTATTATGTGTTATTATGATGTTAAGTGCAGAGAGTTATACTAACGAATGTATACATTGATCTTGTGACATGGTGGGATTGTAGAAATGGGAGGAATGAGTAAGCATGATTATGAATGTGGATGGTTTCTTGTTTAGTATGTATTGCTATATAGTTATTAGCATATTTCTAAAATGTTATATTGTTTACATGTAAACTTACTAAGCTTAAAGCTTACTCCCTTCTCTTTTCCCCAGTTTTATAGAGTTTAAAAGCAGAGCAGGGATACACCGATAACCAGAAGATTGCCCACACTATCAGCTCACCTCGGTATATTTAGACTTAGTGATTTTGTATAGGGTATTTATAAGGGCTAGACTAGTTTGATCATTTTGTTATTTTGGCCAAAATTGTGTTGGCCCCTTATTAAGATGATTATTTTGTATATTGTCATGGTTGATGGCTTACTTTGTCATTTATGAGAATATGAAGTTATTCATGGAAGTTCATATTGCAAATTTTGAGTTGTTCATTGATAAATCGAATGAATTCATATGGTATAAACTTGAGGAGTGCAAGAGCTTGGCAAATAGTCTTGTTCTTGTCCATATAGATAGGCACACGGGCGTGTGTTTAGGCCGTGTGTGATATATGACCAGTCCATGGGTGTGTGTCCAGGCCGTGTGAAGTCTACAACTTGAAATTGGAATTTGAATCACCACATGGTTAAAGCACACGGCGTGCTGTCGAAGCCATTTTTATTTTAAATTTTAGAAAAAATGGGGATCGACTTTAAAAGTAGGAGTCGCCACCAATCCTTTTTGTTTAGGTGTGATTGGGTCACCTATAAAATGTTTTGGTTTGCGAGATTTAAGAAAACAGGTTCAGGAGTCGGTTACGCACGAGGAAGGGTTGGCACCCCCATGCGCCCCTGAACGGGTACTAAATCGGTTAGTTAATGTCCTTGCGTTGAAAATTTGGAAAAGTTATAAATTTTCTAAGAAAAATTAAGCAATATTGAGTTTGAATCTCAAGATTAACTCGTTTCGAAGGAAATAAAAATATCACATCTAGTACGTTAGGACATAACACCTTTATATCCCCGACACCGAGATCATCTTTGATCTTCAAATCATGAAATTACAGAAGGGTATTTGGCTATCTAGTTGAATAGGAAATTAACACCCAGTACGTTAGGGCATCATTTTCCCACACTCCCAAACATACAAACATTGCCTTATTTTAAAAAAAATAACATTTTATATTAGGCTTAGAATGCATTAAAATAAAAACATTTAATAAAACTAGAACATATTAGAATTTGGGGCATAACGGTAATAGAATACATAAACACTAATCATGAAAAGATCGTATTAACAACATGCTAGAAAATGCAAGTTTTCTTAAAGAAAGTTAATTTATATTGAATCTTGAATTTCAAGATTAGCTCGTTTCGAAAGAATAAAAATATCATATCCAGTACGTTAGGACATAACACCTTTATACCTCGATATCGAGATCATCTTTGATCCTCAAGATATTTAATCGAAAAGGGTATTTAGCTATCTGGTTGAATAGGAAATTAACACCCAGTACGTTAGGGCATCATTTTCCTATACTCCCAAACATACAAACATTGCCTTATCTTTGGAAAAAAAAAATTTATGTACAGAATTTTTTATAATAGACTTAATATATATAAAATATTTGATAAAGGCATACTTATATTGGAATTTGAAACATGTTATGGTGTTCACCTTAGCCTTTCCTTTTTTACGAGCTCAAACTACCCTTTGCGGGTTTTCGCTATGAACCTTTTTTTTTAAAAGTCCCAAAGCGCCCTTTGCGGGTTTTCACTTTGGCTTCTTTAGGCATAATATCTTTTGACTGAATCCGAATTTACAGGATTGGGTAGAGTTTTCCCATCCATCTCTGTCAGAATCAGTGCTCCTCTTGAGAAAGCCTTTTTCACAACGTAGGGTCCCTCCCAATTGGGCATCCATTTTCCTCTAAAATCCTTTTGAATGGGGAGTATCTTTTTCAACACCAAATCCCCTTCATGAAATTTCCTTGGGCGAACCTTTTTACTGTAAGCTCGCATCATTCATTTTTGGTACATCTGACCATGCTGGATAGCCTTTAGCCTTTTCCCTTCAATCAAATTCAGCTGATCATAACGAGCCTGCATCTATTCTACTTCATCTAATTTTATTTCTGACAAAACTCAGAGAGAAGGTATTTCCACTTTAGTAGGTAAAACCGCTTCCATTCCATAAACCAATGAAAAAGGTGTTGCCCCATCAGAAGTTCTAACAGATGTTCGATAAGCATAGACGGCGAATGGCAACTTCTCATGCCAATCTTTATAAGTCTCAGTCATTTTTCCCACAATCTTCTTGATGTTTTTATTGGCTGCTTCCACAGCACCATTCATTTTTGGACGATACGGCGACGAGTTATGGTGCTTGATTTTGAACTGACCACAGACCTCCGCTATCGTGCTGTTATTCAAATTCAACACATTATCTGATATAATCTTCTCAGGCATCCCATATCGACATATAATTTCTTTCTTTAGGAATCTGCTAACTGCCGTCTTGGTAACACTGGCATACGAAGCAGCTTCTACCATTTGGTAAAATAGTCGATGACTACAAAGATGAACCGATGCCCGTTTGACGCTTTTGGAGAAATCGGCCCAATGACATCCATGCCCCACATAGAGAAAGGCCACAGAGAAGTCATAACATGCAAAGGCGAATGAGGTACATGAATTTTTTCGCCATAGATCTAGTATTTGTGACACGTTTTAGCATGACTGATGCAGTCTTTTTCCATGGTAGACCAGTAGTATCCGAACCTCATAATCTGTCTAACCATTGTAAAACCATTTGCATGTGTTCCGCAGATGCCTTCGTGGACTTCTTCCAGAACTTTCTTAGCTTCAACAGTGTCTACATATCTCAATAGTACTTGGTCTTTTCCTTTTTTTATACAAGATATCTCCATCTAAGACATAATCACAAGCTAGCCTTCTCAATGTTCTCTTTTCGTTCTCAGTTGCCTGATCTGGGTACTCACAATTTCTCACATATCGTAGTATATTATGATACTAGGGATGATCATCTCTTTCTTCTTCCTCCTCCACGCTATAATAATGAGCCGGGGCCTCGTGAACACTCATTTGGATAGGCTTTACATCCTCTGCTTTGCTAACCTTAATCATGGAAGCTAAAGTGGCTGAAGCGTCTGCCATCTGATTCTTATCTCTTAGAAGATAGTTGAAGGTAATATAATCAAACTCTTTAATTAACCCCAAAACTATCTTTCGATAATTGATCAATTTGGGATCTCTTGTTTCCCACTCCCTTTTCAATTGATAAACCACCAATGCGAAATCTCTATATACTTCTAATACACTGATCTTTCGTTCTATGGCCGCTCGCAATCCCATAATACATGCTTCATATTCAGCCATATTATTTGTACAATCAAAATTTAATTTACATGTGAACGGATAATAATCACCACCTGGGGATATTAGAACTGCCTCTATTCCATTACCCACCGCGTTCGATGCTCCATCGAAATTTAACTTCCAAGTGTTTTCTTCAGTTGTTGCCACGTACATCAACTCTTCATTAGGAAAATTGAAGTTCAAGGGCTCATAGTCTTCTAGAGCTCTGCTTGCCAGAAAATCTGCTACCGCGCTTCCTTTTACAGCTTTTTGACTCACGTAAATTATGTCAAATTCTGAGAGCAAAATTTTCCATCTGGCCATCCTCTCATTCAAAGCATTTGACTCCATCATGTATTTCAGTGGGTCCAACTTCGAAATTAGCCACGTTGTATGATATAACATGTATTGCCGCAATCTCTGAGTTGTCCATATCAGGGCACAACATAACCTCTCGATTGGCGAATACCTCATCTCACATTCAGTAAACTTCTTTCTAAGATAGTATATTGCCTTTTCTTTTCGTCCCGACTCGTCATGCTGTTCTAGCACACATCCCATAGAGTTGTTAAATACCGTTAAATACAGTATTAACGGCCTGCTTGGGCAAGGAGGTGACAATATTAGGGGGTTTGACAAGTACTGTTTGACTTTATGAAAAGCATCTTGACACTCATCATCCCATACACCTGGATTGTGCTTTTGAAGGAGACGAAATATAGGATTGCACTTCTCGGTTAGTTGTGAAATAAACTGAGCAATGTAATTTAATCTCCCCAGGAAACCTTGGACTTCTTTTTGAGTATGAGGAGGAGGTAATTTCTGTATAGCCCTGACTTTATCTAAATCAATTTCAATTCCTTTCTTGCTAACTATGAAACCCAGTAATTTTCTGGATCTGGCCCCAAAAGTACATTTTGTTGGATTAAGCTTTAACTGGAATTTTCTCAATCTCAGGAATAACTTCTTTAAAACTTGAATGTGCTCCTCTTCTGTTCGGGACTTTGCAATCATGTCATCAACATAAACCTCAATTTCTTTGTGCATCATGTCATGAAACAAGGTCACCATAGCTTTATGATATGTTGCCCCTGTATTTTTCAATCCAAACGGCATCAGCTTATAACAAAATGTACCCCATAAAATTATAAAGTTAGTTTTCACCATATCCTCAGAATGCATCTTTATCTGATTATATCCTGAGAAACCATCCATGAAAGAAAACAATGAAAAGCCTGCTGTATTATCCACTAGAGTATCAATATGCGGCAGAGGAAAATTGTCCTTTGGGCTAGCTTTATTTAGATCTCTGTAGTCCACACACATCCGTACTTTCCCATCTTTCTTAGGGGCAGGCACGACGTTGACCACGCATTTCGAATACTTAACCACCTGTAGGAATCCTGCATCAAACTACTTTTTGACTTCTTCTTTTATTTTCAGCACGATATCAGGTCTCATTCTTCTAAGTTTTTGCTGAATTGGCTTGTAATCTTCTTTTATGGGGAGGCGGTGTACTAAAATGTCAGTGCTTAACCCTGGCATATCTTGGTACGACCATGCAAAAACATCTTTGAATTCTCGAAGCAAATCCGCAAGGTCCCACTTTGTTTTTTCAGTTATGCATGTTCCAATTTTTACTACCTTTCCCTCTTCTAAGGTCACCATGTCTTCCACCTCTTTGTGGGGCATAATTTATTTCTCTTCTTGTTCTACCATCCTTAACAAGTCCGATGATAAGCCATTGTCTCCGTCATCTTCAAAATCCTGATATCCCTATGAACACACATCTTGCTCAAATAGTGATTTTTAATCAATATCAGCGTCACTCATATCGTTGATATCTAGGAACCTATTGGAGGTTCAAAGGAATATACAATGAATACACTTAAGAATAATTATCTATATTTATGATTATGAATGAAATGAGAAGAATGATTTGGAAGAGTGTTCGAATAATGAGACAATATTATGAAAAAATATAGCAAAATGTACTTCATTAAAATAATGATGTTTGAACATGGGCCTTTTCCACAAAAGAAATCTTATTGCTACTAGGCCTAAAGCAACAAGACTGTTTGGAACATTACTCTGAGTATGCTCTAACTACTACAGGAAATTCTTCAGCAGTCTAATTATCCAGAACGCTTCCCGGCTCATAAAGACATATATCTGGTAATATTCTTCCTCCAATCGTATCTTCAGATATAGCATTGATGCATACACCTCTCAACATTTCTTCGATGTCCTTCTCCTCTGGTTTCCTTTGGTGAATGATCCCCCCTGACACAAAAATCTTATAAATATGGGGAATTACCATGGGTTCCTATTTGATTTCTTCACCTTTCAAACTTGCCATTCTTCTTTCCTATCTTTTCTCTAATTCTTTCTTCTTTTGCTTTGCGTCTGGTTTGAACCCCAAACCAATGCGATCTCGTTTATCCTTCAGCATTGGCACCTCAGTCCTTCCTTGTAAGTGTCTTCCAAGTCCTTTCCCAGGTAGAGCTCCCTTTCCTACTGTCATCCGTAATCCCATTCTTACAGACTTAGACATTTTTAGTATTGGGATTCTTTTTCCCTCGGTAATGAATGTTGCATTTATGAACTCCAAAGACCGAAACAAACACTCAGTTGCCTCATCAGTTGTTTCCACATACTGTGCATCATTAGTTACCATTGCGATGATGTCTTCTTCAGTATTTATTGTTACTAATCGACCCTCTGATACTAGTTTTAGCTTCTGATGTAGTGACGAAGGTACTGCTCCCGCCGAATGAATGATGGTCTCCCCAGTAAGCAGGTGTATGAAGGCTTAATATCCATGACCAAGAAATCCACCTCGTACGTAGTTGGGCCAATCAATAAAGGTATTTCAATTCTTCCCCTGACCTTCCTTTGTGTGCCGTCAAACGCCCTTACTACATTCTGGCATTCTTTCATATGCGAACTATCCACAGGTAATCTGTTCAAAGTAGAAAAAGGTAGAACATTTAACGCTGACCCATTGTCTATCAAGACCCCGGGCAACGTATATCCTTTGCATCTAATGGTGATGTGCAAAGCTTTGGTAGATCCCCTATCTTCTGGTGGTATCTCATCATCATTGAAATAAATAAAATTATCAATGCTTATGTTATTCATCAGACGATCCAATTTATTGACCGAAATATCATTGGCCATATATGTTTCATTCAAAACCTTCATCAGTGCGCTTCGGTATACTTCTGAATTCAGAAGTAAAGCTAATACGAAAATACAAGCTGGCTGTTTATAAAGCTATTCCACCACACTGTATTCACTGTGCTTCAAGAACTTTAAGAATTCTTTAGCTTCTTCTTCTCCTACTGGCTCATTTACAGGAGGTTCAAGTTCATCTACCTTCTCTTTCCTTTGTTCTACCACTAAGGCTTTTCCTTTTACAGGTTCTGTTTGGGTATCATAGCGTCTCCCACTTCGTGTATGAGAACCAACATCTTGATCTTCTTTCACAGCATCGACTGAATTCTCCCTTTCATGTATCGTTACATTACAATCATAATTCCAAGGGACTCTTTTACTATCCTTGTAAGGAAAGACCGCAGGTTTCTGGATTATTATCTTCGGGGTCATTGGTGTTCCTGTTCCATTTTTTCTGGGTCACGAAATAATAACCACCGGGAAATTACCTTTTGGAACTTTTGTTATGTATATACCTCTTTCTTCTGTATCTTCTTCACAAAATTCCATTTATTTGTTGTCCATCAAACCCTGTACCAAAGCTCTAAATTCCTTGCAATTCTAAATCTCATGCCTCTTTTCATGATGATATTCACAATAGTTTCTCATCTTCTCACAACTTCCTTTCGAAATTATTAGCCCCCTTTTGACCATGTCTTTCCAAACCAATCTTAACGGAATTTTAACTTCTGCCACGTCTACCTTAATTCTTTTCCCTTCATCTACCATATTTATCCCACCATCAATATGATTGGGTAATGGATTTTCTGGACTTGATGTCTCGCCGACCTTTATAGTGCCCATTCTTCTTAAATGCAATACAATTCTCTATTGAATGCCCCACAGTCCCCGCATGATATTCGCACTGAACATTTATGTCATACCACTTAGGGTATGGAGGCTGTAACGGCTTTTGGTAAAAAGAAGCCACCACATGGGCATCGAATCAGCTCTGATATAACTCCTTATACGACGTTAGAATTTACGTAAACTGGATTTTCTTAGTATTTTGTCTGGTACCGGATTCTTGCCTTGACGAGCCTTGACTTGCCACCACTACCTTTGGTTGATTCACAGTGATAGATTTTGAATAACCCATATTTGTATTATTTACTTCATTTTCTTTCTTCCGTGGGGCTGACCTTTTGGCACCTTCCCGACCTCTATCTTTCCACTTCTTATGGCATTCTCGATCATTTCCCCTGTCATCACCACATCTGAAAAACTCCTTGTAGCGCTTCCTAACATATGAGATATAAATGGGGCCTTTAAGGTATTTATAAAGAGTATCATAGTTTCTTTTTCCAGAAGTGGTGGCTGGACTTGAATGACGACTTCTCTCCATCTTTGAGCATACTGTCTGAAACTTTCATTTGGCTTTTTCTCCATATTCTGCAAAGTAATCCTGTCAGGAGACATGTCAGTAATGTGACTGTATTGTTTCATGAATGCCTGGGGTAGATCTTTCCACAAACCAATTCTATTTCTGCTCAACTGATTATACCATTTTGACGCAGCTCCCACTAGACTATCTTGAAAACAATGAATTAGCAACTGATCATTATTAACATAACCAGTCATCCTTCTGCAAAACATCGTAATGTGTGCTTCTGGGCAACTTGTTCTATTGTATTTCTCAAATTCTGGCATCCTAAACTTGTAAGGGAGTACCAAATTTGGAGCTAGGCTTAAGTCTTTAGTGTCAATCCCGTGATAGCTATCAACACTTTCCATAGCCTTGAACTTCTCCTCTAGCCACTTGCATCTCTCCTCTAATTGCTTTTGTGATTCTATTTTTGCCCTTTCCACTTCTGCCATCTCATCGAAATCAGGCACATTAGTAACAATCGGATTATCACCTGAACCTAAGCCCATTTGGGAATTCATTGGAGCACCAACTTGAAACTATTGTGGGCTAATCGTGACTGATGGCCTTTGTACAGTTACCTCAGGTCGTGTTGGCATATGTGGTGGAGTAAAACCAGGAGGGTGTTGAGGATACTCAGTATTATCCTCAGCATTAACCGCTGAACTCTTTCCTTTATCTGTAAGCCTTTTAAACAACTGCGTCATTTGAGTCATCATGCTTTTCTGGGATTCCATCATTTTCTCCATCATATCCTGCTGAATCTTAGCAAACTGTTCCTTCATTTGCGCTTGCATCTGCTTCTGCATATCCTCTTGCAGTTGCTCCAATTTTTCTAGCCTTTTATCCATTGACTATTTCCTTGTCCCGTAAGGATGTGTGTTTGATAAAATTTTGTGGGTTTCCAGGTCACTGAAATAGTTTTAATCAATCAGGGCCTTTTTAATGAATTTTAATGCATATAATGTCATGTAATGCAATGTAATGCATGCAATGCATGAATGTTAAGAGGTGTCAATTTTGGTTCAATTCTATATAGAAAACTTTATTAGAAAACAAAGTTCTTTACATAAAATAGATTACAAATATGGCTTGGCCTTAATACCCAAAGCCCTAATTTTCTGAAGTAATGAAGCTAATTCCTGTCCTCGGCTTGATTGTGACTCGTACTGCATGCTTAATATATCTGCTTGTGCTGCCAAAATTTACAAGTGTTCAGCCACCTCCCGAATTTGAGTTATGGCTTCTCCCATGAGATAATCCCTATTTTCAATCTGATTCTGGGCATTATGAAGCTCCTCCTTCCATTGCTCTTCATTCTCCTTCAAGGACCCAATATAGTTCTGACAATTCTGCAGCACCATTTCTAAATCTTTAATTTTCTTTTCCATCTCTTCAATTTTACTCAAACTTGCCTTTAATTCCATTGCAGAATTACAGTTTCGATGATAATTAAGAGACCTTTCCAACTCTGCCACTCTAGACCTCAATTCATTCTTTCCATTTTGGCTTTCTAATATTTGTCTTTCTAGGATCTCCTTCTGGCTTTCATTTCTTGAAATTTCTTTTCCCATTGCTCGGCCTTAGATTTTTGCTCATGTAACTCTTGTCGCCATTGATCTGAAGTCTTTCCTAGCCCCGCAGTTCTCATTGATAGACGCATTTTCTTGTAGTCCATCTTTAGGCTATCCAGATCGTCTTCGGGTTTATTCTTCCCTTTTCTTAGTTTTTCTGCTTCCGGCTTCTTTATCTCTACATCCAATTTCAAATGCATTTTTTCCTCCTCCAATTGCTCAATTTTCTTCCCAAGTTCTGAACTCTGCTTTGCAAAATCTTGCCTTATAATTTCTAGCTCTGTCGGAACTACTCGTAAGCATTCTTCCTTTGATCGAACGTCATTTAAAGCTGGTCCCAGAATATTATCGTTAATTCTTTTACTTATCCACACTTTATACTCAGCAGTTGCCATTTCACCCATGCTTACTCTCTTCATCCGAAAAGGTTGCATCCAAGCATTAGCAATCTCCCGATTCCTTTTCTTGTAATTTTCCATTTTATAAGAAAATTCACTTTGGGCCAACCCATGCGTCACCGGTATAAACTGCCTAGACTTATACTGTCTTCCCGCAAGTAACGGAGCATACCTAATGGCTCTCCAAATTCCCGGTAAAAGGACCCAATTAAAACCTCCGCATCTATACAGTATCTCGTTGGGAACCATCCACAGAGCTCTTCACTCGACATCCTCCTCTTGAAGATTCTGTAAAATTGTCATCCATCTTTCTTCTGATATATCCTCTCGCCTTGGTGAAGCCAATTCTTCTTTCAACGGTGAATAATTCTCACAGAAAGGTCGGTAGAAAATCTTATCTATCTTCCAAAAGTGACCATGAAACCATACTATCAATAATTGTGCACATCCAATAAACCTCCCCTCTCCGACATGCTAAAGGTCTCGGCAAGAATCGCAGGAACTGGTGTAACTTATTTATTCAAATGATCAAATAAATCAGCCACTGCTTCATCTATGTGCCTTAAAACTCTAGGGAAAATGACTAATTTGTAAATACTCAAAGCAAAAATATCCACCTTCTTCTTTACATCGATGTGTGCCAAAATTAAGTCCCTTAAATTTTCCCAAGGAATGCATCTTCCCTTACCTTTTTGCTGCATCCGAGGTGAAACCCACTGCTCGCTCATCCCGGTAATACTCATCAACCCTTTCGCGAAAGAAGGAACATTAGAAATCCTAGTATAAACTTTATCAACTTGGATCCCCGGACAACGAAGTAAAGTAGTGTACTCTTCTATAGTGGGCACCAGATCTACTTTCCCAAAGGTTAAACAACTATATGCTGAATTCCAAAACTGAACCATAGCCCGAAACAAGTGTCTATCCACTATGACATCAAGTAAATGAGAGATGTCACCATAATTGTGATAGAACATCTGTTTCGTATCATCCTCCCAATGAGTCCAAATATCCCTTAATTCTTGAAGCTCATTTTGTGTTACACTAATGCGAGTGAAGTCCCATGACTCCGAAACGTATCCTTCAACTAGACTATCCCCTTTTTCCAATTGCAATCCTTCTGACCATGCTTGAACAGCCGCATTGTCTTCTACCTTATCAAGAAATTTGTTTTCCATGGCAAGCTTTCTATCTTAGCAACCGAACAGGAATCGACACCTCTTTAATGCAAAAAGACATGCAAATAACAAACGAATCAAAACAAGTCAGTATCGCATAATAAAAATCAAAACAAGTAAAATATTATCAAACACTTATCTGGGTAAACATTAAAGGTTCGACATTCTACCTAGGGTAGGCTCTTAGGGTTTACTATATGTGATTTGGTTCTAAAGAGAGGGTACCCGAATCAGCCGATTCCTCAATCTTCACCTATTATAGGCTCATATGGATCGAGTTCGGTTCAGGGGAATACTTTTCCCTATGGCCATGCGGAGATGAAAACCTCACAAAGCACATGGGTACAGATGTATCCTGGAAGTAGTCCACTAGCCCATACGGAGGTGAAAACCTCAACGAAAGCATAGCTTCTCACTCCCACTTAAAGATGCGACCACAACGGTCATGCAATGCAATGCAAAAGTATTTTATGAGACTCGACATTATTGTAATTATAACACAAACAAATACATCAAAAGAAACATGATTTTTCAAAACAATTTTCCAAATTTCAATCAAAAGGACAAAAATTAATCAATTTATGGCCTAACTCTCAACTAGTCCCCAGCGGAGTCGCCAAGCTGTTGAAACCATTTTTATTTTAGAGTTTAGAAAAAATGGGCATCGACTTTAAAAGTAGGAGTCGCCACCAATCCTTTTTGTTTAGGTGTGATTGGGTCACCTATAAAATGTTTTGGTCTGTGAGATTCAAAAAAATGGGTTCGGGAGTCGGTTACGCACGAGGTAGGGTCGACACCTCCATGCGCCCTTGAACGGGTACCAAATCGGTTAGTTAATGTCCTTGCGTTGAAAATTTGGAAACGTTATAAATTTTCTATGGAAAATTAATCAATATTGAATTTGAATCTCAAGATTAACTCGTTTCGAAGGAAATAAAAATATCACATCTAGTACGTTAGGACATAACACCTTTATACCCCCGACACCGAGATCATCTTTGATCTTCAAATCATGAAATTACAGAAGAGTAGTTGGCTATCTGGTTGAATAGGAAATTAACACCCAGTACGTTAGAGCATCATTTTCCCACACTCCCAAACATACAAACATTGCCTTATTTTAAAAAAATAAAATTTTATATTAGGCCTAGAATGCATTAAAATAAAAAACATTTAATAAAACTAGAACATATTAGAATTTGGGGCATAACGGTAATAGAATACATAAACACTAGTCATGAAAAGATCGTATTAACAACATGCTAGAAAATGCAAGTTTTCTTAAAGAAAGTTAATTTATATTGAATCTTGAATTTCAAGATTAGCTCGTTTCGAAAGAATAAAAATATCACATCCAGTACGTTAGGACATAACACCTTTATACCTCGACACCGAGATCATCTTTGATCCTCAAGATATTTAATCGAAAAGGGTATTTAGCTATCTGGTTGAATAGGAAATTAACACCCATTACGTTAGGGCATCATTTTCCTATACTCCCAAACATACAAACATTTCCTTATCTTTGGAAAAAAAAAATTTATGTACAGAATTTTTTATAATAGACTTAATATATATAAAATATTTGATAAAGGCATAATTATATTGGAATTTGAAACATGTTATGGTGTAAGATGTACAAACATTAATCGAGTAACATTTCCAAATTAATGACTATGTTAACAATAAGTTATGAAATTTAATAGTTCTACAAAATTGATAATGGCGAATTAACATAAAATAAAAATTTAAATACTCATAGATTGAAAATACATAAAACAAATTAGTTTTTGATCAATATTTTATGAAATTATTTAAAAATGGAATAAATTGTGAATGAATTCCCTAATTGCATATTTCAAAAGGAATTTACTTATTATTATTATATATAATAATTTAAAAATATTTTGACTAAAAAAACTAGAATACATGAATTGTGATAAAATTTGAAACTTAATTAAAATGATGAAAAAAATAAAGTTACACGATCATTGTATAAATAAACCAAAATTATTTGAACTAGATTGAGGATCATATTGGATTGCCACATGAAAAAATAAAGGGGTAATCAACAAATTATTCCAATATCCAATCATAACGCATAATCAAGATTTAATTGAAATACTGCACTAATTAACGAGATCAATTGAGCAATAAAGACCATGTATAATAGAATTAATTAAAAACAATATAGAAATAAGAGGGACCACATGCACAAATTCTATATTAATTGCAGAAACGCGCGGATCTTCGTATAAAGGGATCGGGTCAGGTCAAGGAATTCAGAGCGACACCATTTTGAAACCATCAAGGCTGGCCTTAAACACTGCCGTTTCATGTGTTCTGATAAAACCCTCAAAACTAACCTTAATCCTACCCTAACTACTCATTCACTCAGCAAAACAAAACCTAACTCTCCCTTTACTCCGCCACCGCAAAAAAACTCCCGATCTACCACTAAGACGCCATTACAATCGGCGAACAACAGTATATCGATTTGCTTTAGTATGCGCAAATTTGCCTCTGATCTAAATCCTATCAAGTTCCGATGATGACGAAAGCGAATATCCCGCCCGCATCGAGATCTCTATCCAAACTCTGATTGAAACGGAGAGGCCAAAGATCAAATAGTTTCCCGATAAACACTTTCCTTTTGTTTTTTCAAATAAATATAAAAACAAGATCCCAAAGAGAAAGGAAATTAAACAGATTCTTGGCATATGATAATCACCTTTTTTCTCTATTTTTTTCTTCGAGTTTGTATTACATATTGCGTATTGCGGGATCCCTTTTTCTGTACAATACTTGGCTTTTTATAGCCTAGAAAATGAAATACACGTTTTCTAAAAACCTTCTACTATATTCTACACTGTTCTTGTGGTTCTGGCTCTTGTTTTTCATTTTCTGTTGCAGGTGCACTACAAAAAGGGACCCCTGCTGATGCTGGCGCACGTTTGCCTAGTAGCCCTTGCTGATGACCGTGACACAGGGTGTGCATGGGAAAGGCTAATGTGAGTGCACGTTGGGCACGCGTGGAGGAGCTCGTATGCTAGAAGATTCCCAAAAACACTGGAATTTCTGGAGCCTCCACCCTGAGACGAATCGATTCACATTCTGGCTATTGGAGCCGGACTTGCTTTGGTTTTGGTATTCGTATTTGGGCTATTTGGGCCCAGTCTGATCTGGTGTTTAGTTTTGTGCTTCATTTGTTTTAGTAGGTCTGTGTAGCGATAGTTTGGGCAACAAATGAATTATTGGACTGTTTTAATTTGGGCTATATTTTTATTTGGGTCAACTGGACCCTGCTGTAAATAAGGACTGTGGCCTATTTTGTTTATTGGTTTATTTGTTTTCTTGGTTTATTTTATTTTGGTTATGAATGGGCCGAGTAGAATGGGCCTATTACAGCGTGCTGATAAACCGTAAAAGTAACATATTTTAATCCCACATTTAGCTTACTTTTTGATGATTTATTCCTTAAATTATATAAAAATGTACTTTTAATCCTTTCTTTTCATGTCTTATACCCAGGAAAGCACCCGAGGATGAAAAGAACACAAAACGGGCTCAAAACGGAGTAAATGGGCCTTAGCAAGAAATTGACACGACCTGGCCCAATATCCACACGGCCGTGCCTCGACGAACACCTAGAGTACGACCTCAACTCCACCTCACACGGCCATGCCCCAAGTTAGAAATTCGAACACGGTCTGGTCTCGATTCACACGGGCGTGTGCAATGGCCGTGCCTCTGTACTGGAAAGAGTAATTTCAGTTGGAAAAGGATACTTAGGGAGAAAGAATCGCATTCCAAGAGCCTATATATATCCCCAAGTACCACCTTTGAAAGGGCGTCAAAGCTAGGCTAAGGAGCCAAGCCGAGAAGGTCAGAGTTAGGGAATAACGCGAGGATAGCCAGTTGATCCATCCCAAAGAAGCCAGAATTATACTCAAGATGGTGGAATTCTCCTTTAATTCCTTCAGGGGGTTTAGAGTTTTCTTATGTTTTGTTTATCTTTTCTCTTACGATGTTTTTTTTATTCATTATGAACTAAACCCTTCAGATACCTAAAGGGGATGAAACCTAGATGAATTTTGTTATTTGATTTCTAAGTTATATGAATATTGCTTAGTTTGTTCTTAATTATGTTGCTTAATCCAAATCTATTGTGCTTAGGTGGAGGAGGAATAGACCCTGCCTAAGAGTAGATCTAACATAATTAAGCGGAGTTGATCGAACGCCTAGAGATAGGGTTACGAGATTTTGCCGGATTAGGGTGAAACCTAATATGGGAGTCCATTGATCGATTTACTGCTATACAAGGAAAAGTCTAGCTTAAGATTATAAGCGAGCACTTCTCGGGAGGCAACCTGAGCAGTAACCCTATTTACTTTCGCATTTATTTTCAATTTCTCTTTTTAGTCTTAAAATTTAGTTTTACACTAACCAAAATCGCAAAATTCCAGACCACACGGTCTTGCACACGGCCGTGGCCGTGGCCGTGTGGACCACCAAAATCCCCGTACTGACTTAGCAGAGGCCGTGCGATTCAGTCCCAACCACTTTTTTAACGTCACGGATCTAACCACTCCCCCACGGGCTCCAAAAAAGTGGCACGGCCGTGCCTCACGATTGTGTGAAGCTACTGACTTTCCAACCACGGGCAAGAAACGCCCGTGCACCGCAATCGTGCCAACATACTAACTTCCTAGACACGGGCGTGGTTGGTTGAAAAAATAGGCATGGTGAAATAACACGCACAAACACACAACCGTGCGAGGCAGTCGTGTGAATCGACACACCCTTGGACTGCAACCGTGGGAACGTGGCAGATTTGAACTCCTTTTTAAACCCTACAGCCCTTCCCCTTCTCCCCATCTAATTTCATCTTGCTTTTCTTTTCTCCCTTCTTCCTCTCAGACTTTTCACTCCATTTACTAAAACTCTAGATCCTTGAACCGTCACACAACATGTCGAAGAAGCGTAAAAGGCCAATCTCCTCAAAGGATACTAACTTACATGAGTTCATGCCGGCAGCTTTATCCAAACAACAAGCCAAGGGTCTTTAAGACCATATAGTTTTTATTTTTCTTTTCTCTTTTGCTTCAATATCCTTAATTTTACTTCTTTTATGTTTAATTTAGTTTCACTTATTTTAGTTTCGTAGTGTTAGGTTCACAAGTCGCTTCTGAATCACTCCACTCCACTTAGTTTCAAAGACCACCCCAAACCTTAGAGGTCACACCCACCTTGCGAACCATCCAACAATAAGGACTCTTCGGTCCATTTATCTTTAATTTTCATTTTATTTACATTTTTGTTTCCTCTTTCCCTATCTTTCTTATTTTTAATTATATATTTAGTTTATTTTAATTAGGTCTCAATAATTCCTGGCTACTTCTCAATGCGCTACCCAATTTCTTCATCTAGCATAGGTTCGTCATCCAGAACGACCTCCCCATCCTCCTTTCAATTCCGCCTCAAGGAATTCATCCAAAATTTAAGGAGTATTCTTCCCCCTTTTCTTTTGATTTAGCCCTTAAATGTCATATCTATCTTTGTACATTGAGGACAATGTACATCTTAAGTGTGGGGGGGGGGGGTGAATAGTTATTTCAAGAAAATGCCTAACTTTCTGCATTATTCTCAAATCCTGAGGATAAAAATGCCTAACTTTTTATTATTATTCTCAAATCCCTGAATTTAGTCTTGTTCTTAAGTAATTTTCTCATATTGCTAATAAGGATTAAATTTCTAATGATTTATGATTTTTATTGAGGTGTTTTAGAGTAAGTCATTGATAATTGTGCATTGATGATTAAATTTAAAGAATACTAGAGAATCAAGCATGATAAGTCTATTTTTCAAGATTAAAATTTTTAGGTTGTTAACCTGAATTTGAATGTTTACTTGAAATTTGAAATCTATAAGGTTGATGCCAAAGGCACCCATAATTTTGGTGAGATTTTGAGCCTTATAGAGCATTTATTCTTTTTCATGCTCACTTTGTTAATTATGAGTGTGTCAACTATGAACTGTTATTCTAGAACTTGCCTTGATTATACATGTCAAGACCACAATTATGATTTGATATTCCGAGATGATAAAGGCACCTAGGTTTTAACCCACTTACCCCACTAAAAAGCCTGCCTTCATAATTAACCCCTAGTGAACCCCGTTAAGCCTAACAACCCTTTTTATTAACTCACCCGCTAATATTAACCCAAAACCTCTTTGTTTTTGTTATCACCATTCTATTTGAGTACCCTTATATCGAGGTTTGATTTGATTTGTTGCCTAGCTATGATCTTTATAAATTCATTTCATTATTATGTAATATGTAGTTTGTTCTAAAAAAAATCGAAATATATTCAGTATTTGTATTATAAAGAGAGCTTATACAGCAAAGTTTAAATATCAAAAGAAAAAGCTCGTATCATTAGGGTTGTTTCTTTTTTAGTTAGTGTAATTATTATTGTCTTAGTATTTATAGATAGGTAACTTGTCAATTCAATCTCGATTCTAACCTTCTAATTCAGCCTTTATCCACACCTTTAATCCTAGCCCCGTTACAGCCCTATTAAAGACCTTTTGATTTGTGTATCATCTCATATTATAGTGTTGGAGATTGGATTTTAGGGAAAGCCTATGGGATTAACTTTTCAGGTTCGACTTATGAGTGGTCTTTTAACTTTGAACCTTAAACACTTTTTGAGTGATTTGAGTGAATCTTTTGTGAGGATGTCAATCATTGTAAGTGTTGAATTAAAGGTAATTATTCAGATGAGGGGAGACACCTATATTTTCGTGCTACAAAATACATGACTTATCTTGTTTGAATCTTTAGGACTATTTGAGTTGAATTATCCATGTATAAATTATCTATGAATGATGATGAGACATTGTCAGTAGGAATTATGGATCATGGAAAGTTTGTTTTAATTGTAAGATGAGAATTTTGCTTGAGGACAAGCAAAAGCTTAAGTGTGAGAGTATTTGATAAACCGTAATTGTAACATACTTTAATTCCATATTTAGCTTACTTTTGGATGATTTATCCCTTGATTTATATAAAAAGGTGCTTTTAATCCTTTCTTTTCATGTCTTATACCCAAGAAAGCACCCAAGGATAAAAAAAGGAGAAACGGGCCCAAAACAGAGTAAATGGGCCATACCAAGAAATCGTCACGGCCTGGACCAAAGCCCACATGGTCGTGCCTCACTGATCATCTAGAACACGGCCTGACCTCTGATTTACACGATTATGCCTCATTAAAGAAGTCCGAGCACGGCCTGGCCACGATCCACACGTGTGCCATGGCCATGTCCCTGTCACTGGAAAGAGCAATTTCACTCGGATTTGGATACTTAGGGAGAAAGAAACGTTTTTTTGAAAGCCTATATAAACCCCCTAAGTGCTACCAGAAGAGGGGCGGTTAGCTAGGCCAATAAGCCAAGCCGAAAAGGTCAGAGTTGTGGGAATCACTCGAAGATAGCCAGTTGATCCATCTCAAGAAGCCGAAATTCTACTCAAGATGGTGGATCTCTCCTTTAATTCCTTTAGGGAGTTTTAGGGATTTCTTATGTTTTGTTTTATCTTTTCTCTTGAGATGTTTTCTTTATTAGTTATGAACTAAATCCTTCAGATACCTGAAGGGGATGAAAACTATGATGGATCTTGTTATTATTTTTTAAATTATATGATAAATACTTAGTTTGTTCTTAATTATGTGAGGTTAATCTAAATTTGATGTGCTTAGGTGGAGGAGGAATAGACCCTGCCTAAGAGTAGTCTAGCATAATTAAGCGGAGTTGATCGCACGCCTAGAGATAGGGTGACGGGATTTTGCCGGATTAGGGTGAAACCTGATATGGGAGTCCATATATCAATTTACTGCTATTCTAGGGGGTTATTATAAGAGAACGAGAGTTCCACTAATTAATCTAGGGTTAGACGTTATTCACCTCGAGAGAGGGTTTAATATACGTTAGGGAGTCTTACGGATCAAGCTAAGTAAATAAATCGTATGGTTCAGGAATAATAACAAGTGAAGTCTAGGTGGATTCTTCCTGAGGGTATCGTCTTAATCAACTGAATTTTTCCTAAAGTTATTTTCCAATTCATTCTTTTTGTCTTTGTGTCCTTAGCTTAGTAGTTAATTTAGATTAGATTAAACAACTTCACTTTTTTTAGGCTAGATAATAAAAAAGAAAGTTAGTATTAGTACTTTTAGTTCCTTTGGGTTCGATAATCCGGTCTTGCCTAAGCTATACTACTGTTCGATAGGTGCACTTGCCTTTAATCGTTGTCAGAGTTAGTTTCCTGGTTCAATCATTCCCTTTATAAATATTAAAGCTCTGATTTAATCGACCACGTGCCCGGGCCGTGTAGATTAATCAGAGGTGACCACGGACCAACCATACGGGTGTGTGACCCGTGTTTAGGTAAAATTTTCTTAAGTGCGTACAAGTTTCTAAATTTTCCCCGAACACTTTTGAAGATGTGTTTAAGGCCTCGTAGGTCCATTATAAGGACGATAGACATATGAATGAAAAAGTTTATTTTGAAATAAGTTTGATAGTCCAAAGTTGTATAGTTGTGCGAGTTAAGTATGGTAACGCCTCATACCCGGTTCTAGCATAGAATACGGGTAAGGGGTGTTACATTTAGTGGTATCAGAGCTATGTTTTAGTCAGTTCTCGGACTACTGTAGCGTGTGTAAGAGTCTAGCTATACATGCCATAAGTGTATAAGGATAGTGTGGTGGCTTCTGATGATTCTAAACTTTATTTTTATTTAGTATATGGATCCCGATCAATCAGCTGCTGATGATGCAACTAGTAATGTGTCGACTCCTGTGCAAGGGACTGCGCCTGTGTAGAGTGGACCCGAGACCGAGGGTTAAGGAGAAGAGGCTCGGGAAGCCTTTCTTCAAATGATGAGTAACTGGTACACGAAATATGTACGAGCAAACCCTAATGCTCAACCTCCTCCACCCCCTCCTATACCTCAGCCAGTTTCTGTGGCTCCCCAAGGTATATAATTAATGAGGACATTTAAGCCCTCAGTAGACAAAATTCAGAAGGAAGGGGCTGAGGACTTTTGAGCTAATATAGATGATGACCCTGAGAGGGCAGAATTCTGGCTTGAGAACTCAATGAGAGTATTTAATGAACTCTTCTGTACACCTGAGGAGAGCTTAAAATGTGCCATGTCCTTGTTGAGGGACTCGGCATGACATTGGTGGAAAACGTTGACATTAGTGGTTCCGAAGGAAAGAGTGACGTGGGATTTCTTTTTGGAAGAGTTTTGAAAGAAGTATATGAGTCAACGGTTTGTGGACCAGAAACGAAAGGAATTCCTTGAGTTAAAGTAAGGAAAAATGACTGTGGCGGAATATAAGTGTGAATTTGTTAGGTTCAGTAAATATGCGTAAGAGTGCGTGTCCACATAAGCCATTTTATGCAAGATATTTAAAGATGGACTGAATGAGGATGTCAGACGTTTAGTCGATATTTTGGAACTAAAAGAATTTGTAGTACTAGTGGATAGGGCTAATAAGGCTGAAGAATTGAGTAAGGAAAAGAAGAAGGCAGTGAGTGAGGCCCGGGATGCGAGAAAAAGGCCGATGAGTAAATCCTACTAAGCTCAGTCGAAGAGGTCCAAGGAAGTGAACCCTCGAACAATTACAGCAGTCGGTATTCGCAAAGAGAGTGAGACAACACGTACTCGGGTACTAGAGTTCGAGCCACCTCGATGGAAAGTTTGGGCAATCCCAAGTCAAAACTAGAATGCCCGAGTTGTGGCAGACACCACACTGGGGAGTGTTGGGGAAACCATCGAAATTGTTATAAGTTTGGTTCCCTCGACCATTTCATCCAAAATCGCCCTGAGAGGGATGACAATGAGAGGAAGCAAGAGATAAGATCAAGCAGTGTATCTTCTAGGGGTAACCCACAAAGGAACCTATGAGGTGAAACTAGCGGTAGAGGTGAATCGCAAGACTCTACTGTAAGGTCAGAGGGTTGGGCGCCAGCAAGGACTTATGCTATTCGCGCTAGAGAGGAGGCATCATCGCCAGATGTAATAACTAGTACTTTCTCTCTTCATGACACCTTTGTTATTGCTTTGATTGACCCGGGGTCTACCCATTCTTATGTTTGCATGAAATTGGCATCTCGTATAAGCATGATTGTTGAGTTTATAGAATTTGTAGTAAAGGTGTCAAACCCGTTAGGTAAACATGTGTTAGTGGACAAGGTGTGTAGAAATTGTCCTTTGACAATTAGGGGTCATTGTTTTTCGGTAAACCTTATGTTGTTGTCGTTTGATGAATTTGATTTGATTCTTGGTATGGATTGGTTGACTACCCATAGTGTTTTAGTGAACTGTGGTAGTAAATTTATTGAATTTACATGTGAAAATGGAGATGTTATTCGGGTTGAATCAGGTGGGTCCAATAGTTTACCAATGATGATTTCTTCCATGGTGGCTGGGAAGTATTTAAGAAAAGGGTACGAGTCTTATCTCGCTTTCGTGTTAAATACTCAAGAGTCTAAAGTAAAGATTGAAACAGTGCAGGTTGTATGTGAGTATTTGGATGTATTCCCGGAAGAGTTACCCGGATTACCTCCAGTTAGAGAGGTCGAGTTTGGAATTGAGTTAATTCTGGGAACGACACCTATTTTGGTTGCCCCGTATAGGATGACACCATTGGAGTTGAAAGAACTGAAAGTTCAGTTGCAAGAGTTGACGAATAAGGGTTTTGCAAGACTGAGTTATTCACCGTGGGGTGTTCCGATACTGTTTGTGAAAAAGAAAGATGGGTCGATGAGATTGTGCATAGACTACAGGCAGCTCAATAAAGTGACTGTGAAGAATAAGTATCCTTTACCAAGGATAGATGATCTATTTGATCAACTAAAGGGAGCTACGGTGTTCTCTAAGATTAACCTGAGGTCCGGTTATTACCAGTTGAGGGTTAAGGAGCAAGATGTGCCAAAAACGGCATTCCGAATGATGTATGGCCATTATGAGTTTCTGGTCATGCCGTTGGGCTTAACGAATGCTCTTCAATTTTTATGGATTTAATGAACCGTGTCTTTCGACCTTATTTGGACAAGTTTGTGGTTGTATTTATTGATGACATATTGATTTATTCTCGGGATGAGAGTGAACATGCGGAGCATCTGAGAATCGTCTTACAGACTTTAAGAGACAAGTAGCTATATGCTAAGTTTGGTAAGAGTGAGTTTTGGCTCAGAGAGGTTGGATTTCTAGGACATATTGTGTCGGGCGGGGGTATTAGAGTTGATCCAGGAAAGATCTCAGCTATTGTAGAGTGGAAACCGCTGAGAAACGTGTCGAAAGTCCAAAGCTTTTTGGGTTTAGCAGGGTATTACAGACGGTTTGTGAAAGGATTTTCCGTGATTGCTACGCCGATGACGAAACTGTTGCACAAAGATGTTATGTTTGATTGGACTGAGAAATGTTAACAGAGTTTTGAGAGATTGAAAACATTGTTGACTGGGGCACTAGTTTTAGTGCAACCTGAGTCGGGGAAAGAGTTTGTGGTCTATAGGGACACGTCGTTTAATGGTCTCGGTTGTGTGTTGATGCAAGAGGGTAAGGTAGTCGCTTATGCCTTGAGGCAGTTAAAACCGCATGAGAAGATTTATCCGACTCATGACATGGAGTTGGCCGCGATTGTTTTTGTGTTAAAAATTTTGCGACATTATTTGTATGGTGAGAAGTGCCAAATCTTTACAGGCCATAAGAGCTTGAAGTACTTGATGGATAAAAAGGGCTTGAATTTGCGACAACGGCGGTGGCTTGAGTTATTGAAGGACTATGAGCTAGTAATTGATTACCATCCGGGGAATGCGATTGTGGTTGCGGATGCCTTGAGTAGGAAATCCTTGTATGCTTTGAGAGTTATGAGCACGAACTTAGTATGGTCTAACGATGGTGCTGTGTTAGCCGAGTTGAGGGTTAGGGCACTATTTATTCAACAAATATGTGAGGCTCAAAGGAATGATGATGAGATGAAAGCTAAGAAAACTAAGTGTGGATCGGGAAATGATTCTGATTTTCGGGTGAGTTCGGATGGTTGTTTAATGTTCCATGACAGGATCTTTGTACCTAAGGAAGATGAATTGATTCAGAAGATATTGAATGAAGCACATAGTGGTTTCTTGTTAGTACATCTGGGTAGTACGAAAATGTACAATGATCTGAAGAAGTTTTATTGGTGGTCGGGTATGAAAAGAGACATCTCTGAGTTTGTTACGAGATGTCTGATTTGTCAACAAGTGAAAGCCGAACATCAAGTACCTTCAGGATTGCTTCAACCAGTGGTGGTTCCCGAGTGGAAGTGGGATCGGATTACCATGGATTTTGTGGCGGGGTTTCCTATGACTCCGAAAAAGAAAGATGCCATGTGGGTTGTCGTAGATAGACTAACAAAGTCGGCTCATTTTATTCCGGTGCGTATTGATTATTCACTGGATAAGTTAGCCGAGTTGTATATTGCGGAGGTGGTGAAGTTGCATGGAGTACCCGTATCTATTATCTTGGATAGAGATCCGAGATTCACTTCAAGGTTTTGGAAGAAATTACAAGAAGCATTGGGTACAGGGTTAAATTTTAGTACTACTGATAAACCATAATAGTAACATATTTTAATCCTACATTTAGTATGCTTTTGGATGATTTATCCTCTGTTTCATATAAAAAGGTGCTCTTAATCCTTTCTTTTTATGTCTTATACTAGGAAAGTACCCGAGGATAGAAAGAACGAGAAACGGGCCCAAAACGAAGTAAATTGGGCCAAGGAAGAAATCGACACGGCCTGGACCAAAGCCCACACGACCGTGCCTCACTAATCATCTAGAACATGGCCTTTCCTCGAGTCACACGGTCGTGTCTCATTAAAGAAATCTGAGCACGGCTTGAAGACCGACCACACGGGCATGTGCCATGCCCGTGTTCCTATCGTGGCAAAGAACAATTTCATTCAGATTTGGATACTTTGGGGCAAAGAAACCTATTTCAAAAGCCTATATAAACCCCATAAGTGTCAGCTAAAAAGGGGGCGGTTAGCTAGGCCAAGGAGCCAAGCTGGAAAAGTTAGAATTGTGGGAAACACTCGAAGATAGCCAGTTGATCCATCTCAAGAAGCTGAAATTCTACTCAAGACAGTGGATTTCTCCTTCAATTCCTCCAGGGGCTTTTAAGGATTTATTATGTTTTGTTTTATCTTTTCTTCTGAGATGTTTTCTTTATTTATTATGAACTAAGCGCTTCAGATACCTGAAGGGGATGAAACCTAGATGAATCTTATTATTGTTTTCTAAACTATATGATAAATACTTAGTTTGTTCTTAATTATGTGTGCTTAATTCTTGTGTTAATATTTCCGGGATATTGATTCAAGTCAGATGTGCTTAGGTAGAGGAGCAAAAGTCCATGCTTAAGAGTAGATCTAGCATAATTAAGCGGAGTTGATCGCACGCCTAGAGATAGGGTGACGAGATTTTGCCAGATTAGGGTGAAACCTAATATAGGAGTCCATAGATCGATTTACTGCATCCTAGGGGGTTATTAATAGAGAAAGAGATTTCTGTTAATTAACCTAGGGTTAGATGTTATTCGCCTCGAGAGAGGGTTTAATATACATTAGGGAGTCTTACGGATCAAACTAAGTGAATAAATCGTATGGTTCAATGTTAGATAACAAGTAAAGTCTAGGTGGATTCTTCCTGAGGGTATCGTCTAAATCAACTGAGCTTTTCTAAAAGTTGAACTCCCCAATTTAGTCTTTTTGTCTTTGCGTCTTAGCTTGGTAGTTAGATGATTTTAGATTAAACAACCAATCACTTAATATTTAGGCTAGATAATAGAAAGGAAGTTAGTATTAGTACTTTTAGTTCCTTTGGGTTCGGTAATCTGGTCTTGCCTTAAATATACTACTGTTCGATAGGTGCACTTGCCTTAAATCGTTGTTAGAGTTAGTTTCCAGGTTCGATCATTCTTTGATAAATTTTAAAACTCAATAGATACATGATCAACTGCATTCCATCCTCAAACTGACGGCCAATTTGAAAGAGTAATTCAAGTTCTTGAAGATATGCTTCGATGCTGTATTAGAATTTGAAGGTAGTTGGGAAAGATACCTACCCTTGGTCGAATTTACTTACAACAACAGTTATTAGTCGAGTATACGGATGGCACCGTATGAAGCATTGTATGGTCGTAAGTGTCGGAATCCCTTGTATTGAATCGAACTGAGTGACAAGCAAATTCATGGGGTTGATCTGATTAAAGAGACCGAGGAAAAAGTGAAAGTGATTCGGGATATTCTAAAAACTGCTTCAGACCGACAAAAATCGTACGCGGATTTAAAAAGGAAAGAAATCGAGTTTAAGGTGGGTGACAGGGTATCTCTGAAAGTGTCCCCGTGGAAGAAAATATTGAAATTTCGTTGGAAGGGGAAATTGAGTCCGCAGTTCATATGGCCATATGAAATTACCGAAAAGATTGGGTCAGTGGCATATCGGTTGGCTTTACCGGTAGAGTTAGAGGAAATTCACAATGTGTTTCATGTATCAATGTTGAGAAGTTATCACTCCGATCCTTCGCATGTGATTCCTTCAACAGAAATTGAGATACGACTGGATATGACATATGAGGAGGAGCCGATTAAAATCTTGGCTCGAGTAGTGAAACAGTTAAAAAACAATGACATAGCTTTGGTAAAAGTGTTATGGCAGAAACACAGTGTAGAAGAAGCTACGTGGGAACCAGAAGAAGCCATGAAAGAGCAATATCCAAACCTTTTTGCCGGTAAGATTTTTTGGGGACGAAAATCTCTAAATGAGGGGAGAGTTGTAATAGCCCGATTTAGGGGCTTATCGGAATAGTGGTTTCGGGACTACTAAAATGAGGTCGAGGAAAATTATTTTTGATGTTATTTTGTGTGTTGTAGCATAATTATATGGATGCATGAAAATTTTGGTCCATTAATTTCAAGGATTCCATGCTTGATTGTGAAAAAAGAAGAAGGACTAATTCGCATTAAGTGCGAAAGTTCTATTTTATAAGGTAGAGGTACCAAATAACTATAGAATGTAAATTTGAGGTCTTTAAAGTTCAATTAGGCCATTTAGAGTGTGATGGCCGGCCATGTAGACAAGGGGGACAAGAGCATTAAATTTTTAGTCAAATTTGGTGGAAATTAGGTGATAAAATGAATAAAATAGGATGAATAAAAGATGTTATCATCTTTCACTATTCACCTATCTTCTCTCCACCGAAAATTGAAGAAGAAATAGAGCTTTGGGGGTTTAAACTTTCAGCCAAGCTATCTCCCTTGCTAGTAAGTGATTTAAATGGTTTTTATTTGATAATTCTTGTACTTTTGGAGTCCCCAAAGCTTAAGCTAGCTAATGAAGGGACTAGTTTGTGATATGGTTGAAAGTCTAGGGACTTTCCATGAGAGTATTCATGTTGTTAGCTGAGGTTTTATGGAAGAAACTGAATGTTAAGGAGATGAGATACAACTTTTGTGAAACGTGTTAGCATGAAAACACCTAAATAGGACTTAAATACAAAGAATGAATTTGTGTCACAAATGCATAAAATAGTTGGAATGGTGAGTAGTTGTAAGAGAAATAAATGCTCAGCTAGGCTTATTTATTAATAAAATATGTTGAAAAACGATTTAGGAGCCTAAGGGAAAAATTGTAATTTTGCCATAGTGTAAGGGGCAAAATGGTCATTTTTGCCTAAGTGTAGAAATTGATGCATTATGAACATAGAATGATCTAAATGAGTGAATCTTATTGTTATAGATCAAGATGAGCGCGGAATTAACCTTGACCGGGGAAAAGGCAAGGTCACGGATTAAACCGTTAGTTGACACGTTTTGCACCGAGGTAAGTTTATGTGTAAACATTGCATTTTATATATATACATTGTTTTTGCTAAATAGTGTATAGCACAATTGAGAACATGTATGATTCAAGTGGATTTAATGTGGTAGTTATTGAATAACTCTAGTATGAATGATGAAATGGATATGTAAGTATGTTATATCAATACTTGATGGTGGGCTAAGTGCGATACCACCTTAATACTTAATTACGATGGGCTATGTACGATACCATCGTCAATTTATCATTTGGTGGGCTATGTGCGATACCACCGTGACTAACCTCTTGGTGGGCTATGTGCGATACCACCATAATTAACCTCCTGGTGGGCTATGTGCGATACCACCCCAAATAAATCTGATGGTGGGCTAAGTGCGAAACCTCCGAGAAATTGATCTTGAGCAGTTGATCAATAGAATGAGATGTGTTGTATTATGTGTTATTGTGATGTTAAGTGTAGGGAGTTATACTAATAAATGTATACATTGATCTTGTGACATGGTGGGACTGTAGAAATGGGAGGAATGAGTAAGCATGATAATGAATGTGGATGGTTTCTTGTTTAGTATGTATTGCTATATAGTTGTTAGCATATTTCTAAAATGTTATATTGTTTACATGTAACTTACTAAGCTTAAAGCTTACTCCCTTATCTTTTCCCCAGTTTTATAGAGTTTAAGAACCGAGTAGGGATACGTCGATAACCAGAAGATCGCCCACACTATCAGCTCACCTCGGTATATTTAGACTTAGTGATTTTGTATATGGCATGAATAGGGGCTAGACTAGTTAGATCATTTTGTTATTTTGGCCAAAAGTGTGTTGGCCTCTTATTAAGATGATTATTTTGTATATTGCCATGGTTGATAGCTTACTTTGTCATTTATGAGAATATGAAGTTATTCATGGAAGTTCATATTGCAAATTTTGAGTTGTTCATTGATAAGTCGAATGAATTCATATGGTATGAACTAGAGGAGTGCAAGAGCTTGGCAAATAGCCTTGTTCTTGTCCACATGGATAGGCACACGGGCGTGTGTTTAGGCCGTGTGTGATATACGGCCAATCCATGGGCATGTGCCCAGGCCGTATGAAGTCTACAACTTGAAATTGGAATTTGAATCGCCACACGGTTAAAGCACACGGGCATGCCTAGGCCGTGTGGATTAATCAGAGGTGACCATGGACCAGCCATATGGGCGTGTGTCTAGGTCGTGTGATTCAAGTCAGTGTCATCCATGGGCGTCGAACATGGGCGTGTGAGATGATACACGGGCGTTTCATATACCCCATGGGTGTGTGGCCCGTGTTTAGGTAAATTTTCTTAAGTGCGTACAAGTTTCTAAATTTTCGCCGAACCCCTTTGGAGACGTGTTTAAGGCCTCGTAGGTCTATTATAAGGACGATAGACATATGAATGAAAAAGTTTTAATTTGAAATGAGTTTGATAGTCCAAAGTTGAATAGTTGTGCTAGTTAAGTATGGTAACGCTTCGTACCCGGTTCCGGCGTTGAATGCGGGTAAGGGGTGTTACATAGAGCTTCGGTCAGATGAGCATCAAAGGCCTCCGCAATTGAGAAAGTAAGTCTGACGATCACCATTCCCTTATGGCCACGAACAACGACATCAAGATAAGCAAAGCTCGGCTTCGCATTCCATACTCCTTCGACATTAATTTTGACCTTATCTTCAGAAGGTAAAGACCAACGAGCCACGAGTGAACATCTAGGAACCAACAGTGCGTATCAGAGGTTGTGCACCCAAATCTCATGATGATAGGACCTAGCTCTCAACACCACATTGATAAACCGTAATATGTACATATTTTAATCCCACATTTGGCATACTTTTGGATTATTTATCCCCTGAATTGTGGAATTTGATGCTCCTAATCCTTTAATTTCATGTTTTATACTTAGGAGAGCACCGGAGGATGAAAAGAACGAGAAACGGGCCAAAAACGGAGAAAATGGGCCAAAGTACGAATTTCACACGGCCTAGAGAAATCCATACGGCTGTGCCTCTTTAGCAGATTCGAACACGGCCTGGACTCGATTTACACGGGCATGTCCCTGATGTGACCTGTTTTAATTCTACTTGGAAAAGGGTACTTAGAGGGAAAGAAAGATATTCCAAAAGCCTATATAAACACCCTAGAGGACAACCTAAAGGGGGCGTTCAGGTAGGCCGAGGAGCCAAGCCAGAGAGGGCTGAATTGTGGAATTTACTCGAAGACAGCTAGTTGATTCATCTCAAGAAGCCCAAATTATACTCAAGACGGAAGATCTTCCTTTCAATTTCCTGTTGGGGGTTTTAGGGTTTTTCTTATGTTTGTTTTATACTTTCTTCTGAGATGTATTCTTTTAAAAACGTGAACTAAACCCCTCAAATACCTGAGGGGGATGAAACCTAAGACGGATCTTGTTATTGTTTTCTGAACTATATGATTAATACTTGATTTGTTCTTAATTATGTGTTCTTAATTCTTACTTTGGCATTTCAGGATATTAATTCAAGTATTGATGTGCTTAGGCAGTGGAGCAAAATTCCATGTCTAAGGGTAGATCTAGCATAGTTAAGCAGAGTTGATCGCACTCCTAGAGATAGGACGACGAAAATCTACCGGATTAGGGTCAAACCTAATATGGGAGCCCATAGATCGAGTTAATGCAACTCTAGGGGTTTTAATTAGAAAGAGATTTCAATTAATCAACCCAGGGTTAGATGTTAGTTGCCTCGAGAGAGGTATTAATATAAATTAGGGAATCCTACGGATCAAGTCAAGTGAATAAATCGTCTGGTTTAGAGTTAGATAACAAGTGAAGTCTAGGTGGATTCTTCATCGGGTTTTGTCTTAATCAATTGGTTTTCCCAAAAGTATTTCCCAATCCACTCTCTGTGTCTTAGCATCTTTAGCTTAGTAATTAGTTAGTTTTAGATTAAACAGTGATTCCCTTAATTTTTAGGCTAAATAATAAAAAGATAGTAATTACTAGTACTCTTGGTCCTTGAGGATACGATATTTCTGGTCTTGCCATAGCTATACTGCGAAATAATAGGTGCGCTTGCCTCAATCATTGTCATAGTTAATTTCTAGGCTCGATCATTCATTATATAAATATTAAGACTTCCAGACATGATCACACATCTTGCAAGGAAACATCCTGTCCCTAGATAACGATCATATTCCTAGCCTTCTACAGTTTCCAAAGGAGGACAAGAAAACTATTGAAGGCTTTCTTGTCCATTTTCCACATTGCCTCATCGAGCTAGTTGATTGCACTACAAAAAGACAATCAGAGCAAGTCATTATGAATACTATATGAATTTAGAGCATCCCTTGAGGTAAGGTAATCCCTTAGAGCATACACGGTATCCTCTTTTGGAGCTCCATACCAAGGGCACCTAGGATTTGCACTTTGAGAGAAAATGGCACATCTCTTAGCCGTTGAGAGAATGCCATGGCCTAATCTCCACCCAAAAAGTCGAACCTTTGGAAGGGTTCTCACCTTCCAAAGTCCCCTCCAAAAAACCTTATGCGGACCCATCCTTAGGGATTGTAGAAGAAATCAATTATAACCCAAATTCATGGTATAAACATTGTTGGGTACATGCCCAATACTAAGATGTCCTCCTTATGTCCCCTATAGGGATTTATGATATTGGTTGCCTTTACATTGGTAAAACATAAAATTAATAATAAAAGATTTATTATTAAAAGATTTGTTTAACATAAATCGTAAAGCATAAAATTTTTAATCATGTGGTAATGGTTTTGAATCTCATAATTCGTGTTTTAGATTTTATTAGCTTATACTTAAATATTCTTTCGGGGTTACAAAAATATATCAAACACCAAAATTTCAAAAATTTATTTAGAAAATGGGACTTACTACTATTTATTGTTTTTATATAATTTTAAAATTTTAAATTTTTTATAATTTTAAAACTACATTTAGAATTAACTTGGACAAGTGAATGTCAATGTTCATATGTCAAAATTCATCCTTAAATTTTTAATAATTTTATGAATTCTTAATTTTTTTTGACGTGGTATGATAATGATCAGTGATAGAAATTGTTGATAAAAAAGTTTAATTCATATATTTGCATTTATTTGTTAGACTGAAAAAATTCAACCATTGATTGATCAGTATAATATAAATACAAAAGTTTTATTAAAAAATTTATAAGCAACACAAATTTGATTATATCATTAAATTTAGTTATCATTTTGTTAAAATATCAAAAATTAAATTTGTATCAAATATTTACATAACCGACCAAACATGCATCCATTTGGAAAAATCATATCAAATATTAGTAGCTATGAGCTACTAATAAAAGAGAAAGATGAAAAAGAGATTCAGTGATCCAAAATATTGCACTAATAATTATTCCAATCATCAGCCTAACATTGGGCTTAGTAACATCAACAAATCAATAAAAGATGTCGGTTTCATGATATTTACATGACGTCGCGACGTGGCGGTTCTCCTCGTTGGGACATCGCCCTTGTTTATCATGATGTTAAGACGTTGAGCTTCGTGACATCGTGATGTCATCATCTGTTTTGTTTCCGGCTCCACCTTGCTTGAAACTGATAAATCATAATATAAACATATTTTAATCCCACATTTAGCATACTTTTGGATGATTTATTCCTTGAATTATGAAATTTGGTGCTCTTAATCCTTTTTTTTCATGTTTTATACTTAGGAGAGCACCAGAGGATGAAAAGTACGAGAAACGGGCCTAAAACAGAGTAAATGGGCCATATCATGAAATCAACACGGCCTGGGCCCAAGACCACACGACCATGCCTCATTAATAGACCCGAACACGGCCTAGCCACGATTCACATGGGCGTGTGCCATGGACGTGTCCCTGTCATGACAAAGAAGAGTTTCATTCGGATTAGGGTACTTAGAGGCAAAGAAAGCCATTCCAAAAGCCTATATAAACACCCTAGAGGCCAACCTTCAAAGAGGGTCCAGTTAGGTGTCCAATTAGGCTGAAAAGCCAAGCCAGAGAGGCCAGAATTGTGGAATCTACTCGAAGAAAGCTAGTTGATTCATCTCAAGAAGCCGGAATCATACTCAAGACGGAAGATCTTCCCTTAAATTTCCTTCAGGGGTTTTAGGGTTTTTCTTATGTTCTCTTTTATATTTTCTTCTGAGATGTATTCTTTTATCATTATGAACTAAACCCTCAAATACCTGAGGGGGATGAAACCTAAGACAGATCTTGTTATTGTTTTCTGAACTATATGATAAATACTTTATTTGTTCTTAATTATGAGTTCTTAAGTCTTGCTTTGATATTTCAGGATACTGATTCAAGTATTGATGTGCTTAGACAGTGGAGAAAAGGTCCCTTTTTAAGAGTAGATCTAGCATAATTAAGCGGAGTTGATCGCAACCCTAGACATAAGATGACAAAAATCTACTAGATTAGGGTCAACCCTAATATGGGAGTCCATAGATCAAGTTAATGCAATTCTAGGGGTTTTAATTAGAAAGAGATTTCAATTAATCAACCTAGGGTTAAACGTTAGTAGCCTCAAGAGAGATATTAATATAAATTAGGGAATCCTACGGATCAAGTCAAGTGAATAAATCGTCTGGTTCAGAGTTAAATAACAGGTGAAGTCTAGGTGGATCCTTCCTCGGGTACTGTCTTAACCAATTGGTTTTTCCTACAAGTATTTTCCCTAAATTCATTCTCTTTGTCTTTGCATCTTTAGCTTAATAGTTAGTTAATTTTAGATCAATTAATAATTCCTTTAATTCTTAGGATAAATAATAAAAAGAAAGTTAGTATTAGTACTTTTGGTTCCTTTGGGTTCGACAATCTGGTCTTACCACTAAACTATACTACTGTTCGATAGGTGCGCTTGCCTTAATCGTTGTCACAGTTAGTTTCTAGGCTCGATCATTCTTTTTATAAATTGTTAGGACTCTGACATAACGACCAAGTTTTTGGCGCCGTTGTCGGGGAACTAAAATATTAAGAACGCTCAATTTTTATTACTTTAGCCATTTTTATTTTGCAATTTATTTTTCTTTTTCTTTTAACTATGCTAATTTTTATTCTTTTATTTGTTCTTGATAGGTACCTCTAGTTTATGACTAGAAGGAACCCGACGGGACCCCTCGTTTCTGAAAGTAATATTGAAGGTACTGTTCGCAGAAATCGTAAAGAAATAAGGCTAAGCTTAAATCACATAGAAGAAGAGCAAGAAGTCGAAATTAATACCACCGATGAGATGGCTGTGAATAATCCGCTACCACCAGAGGTGGCCGAAGATCATGCTCCTCGAACTATGTATGATTATGCTAAACCTAATTTAATAGGAACTAAGTCAAGTATTGTTAGACCTGCTATTGCCGCTAATAATTTTGATCTGAAACCTAACACAATTTAGATGATACAGCAATTTGTTTAGTTTAATGGTTTGCAGGATGAAGATCCAAACAATCACTTGGCAAATTTCCTAGAATTTTGCGATACTTTCAAAATAAATGGCATTTTGATGATGCCTGATTGTTGTTTTGTCGAATTTTAAAATTTATAAAGAGAATGATCGAACCTGGAAACTAACTCTGACAATGATTTAAGGCAAGTGCACCTATCGAACAGTAGTGTAGCTTAGGCAAGACCGGATTGTCGAACCCAAAGGAACTAGAAGTACTAATACTAACATTCTTTTTATTATCTAGCCTAAAATAAGTGAAGTTGTTTTTTAATCTAGAATTAACTAACTACCAAGCTAAAGACGCAAAGACAAAGAGAATGAATTGGGGATATACTGTTGGAAAAACTCAGTTGATTAAGACGATACCCTTAGGAAGAATCCACCTAGACTTCACTTGTTATCTAACACTGAGCCAGACAATTTATTCGCTTGACTTGATCCGTAAGATTCCCTAAGTTAAATTAAACCCTCTCTCGAGGCGAATAACGTCTAACCCTAGGATGATTAATTGAAATCGCATTAACTCGATCTATGGATTCCTATATTAGGTTTCACCCTAATTCGGCAAAATCCTGTCACCCTATCTCTAGGCGTGCGATCAACTCCGCTTAATTATGCTAGATCTACTCTTAAGCAGGGACTTTTGCTCCTCCACCTAAGCACATCCAAATTGAATCAATATCCCGAAAATATTAACACAAGAATTAAGCACACATAACTAAGAACAAATCAAGTATTTATCATATAGTTCAGAAAACAATAATAAGTTCCATCTTAGGTTTCATCCCCTTCAGGTATCCGAAGGTTTTAGTTCATAATAATAAAAGAAAACATCTTAGAAGGAAAGATAAAACAAAACATAAGAAATCCCTAAAACCCCCTGAAAGAATTGAAGGAGAGATCGCCGTCTTGAGTAGTATTCCGGCTTCTTGAGATGGATCAACTGGCTATCTACGAGTGATTCCCACAAATCTAACCTTTTCGGCTCGGCTCCTTGGCCTAGCTAACCACCCTCTGACTAAAGCCTTGGGTTTCAGCTTCTGCCGAACTCCCCTTTAGGTTTCTCCCTTAGGTGTTTATATAGGCTTTGAGATGCCTTACTTGGTCCCTAAGTATCCTAATCTGAGTGGAATTCCTACTAGGGTGTCTGAATAGGCTTTGGAATGTGTTTCTTTGCCTCCAAGTATCCAAATCCGAGTAAAACTCCTCTTGGCCGCGGTAGGGACACGCCCATGGCACACACCCGTGTAAGTCGTGGCCAGGTCGTGTTCGAACCTGTTGAATTGGGCACGGTCGTGTGGTCTTGGGCCCAGGCCATGTGAATTTCGTGATATAGCCCATTTACTCCGTTTTGGGCCTATATTCCGTTCTTTTCGTCATCCGGTACTCTCCTGGGTATAAAACATGAAAACAAAGGATTACGAGCACCAAATTACATAATTCAGGGCTTAAATCATCCAAAAGTATGCTAAATATGGGCTTAAAATATGTTACTTTTACGGTTTATCACATACCCCCACACTTATGCTTTTACTTGTCCTCAAGCAAAATTCTCAGCTCACAATTAAAAAAAACTTCCTTGATTCATAATATTTATCAATAATGTTTTATCATAATTCAAAGATAATTTATACATGGATAATTTAACTCAAAGAGTCCTAAAGATTCAAACATTATAAGTCATACATTTGTAGCACGAAAACATAGGTGTTTCCCCTCATCTAAATAATTACCTCTGATTCGAAATAGACAAGGGTTGATATCCTCACTAAAGATTCACTCAAATCACTCAAAGTGTTTAAGGTTCAAAATTAAGCACTCAAAAGTCGAACATGAAAAGTTAATCCCATAAGCTTGCATGAAAATCAAATCTCCACCACTGTAAAATGAGATGATACACAAATCAAAGGGTCTTTAACAGGGTTGTAATGGGGCTTTGGTTAAGGTGTGGATAAGGCTGAATTAGAAGGTCAGAATCGAGATTGACCTGCCAAATTACCTTTCTAGAAAAATGAACTAATCCTAAATAATTACATCAATTGAAAACTAATAATATGAGCTTTTTCTTCAAGATTTGAAATTTAAACATGTAAGCTCACTTAATTATAGAACTAATAATGAATATACTTCGTTTTTTTAGAACAAGTCACAAATAACGAACTTTAACAATTGAAATATTGAACATAGTTAGGTACCTGCTCAAATATAGAAGAATGGTGATAACAAATACAAAGGGTTTTGGGTTAATATTAGTGGGTGAGTCAATAATAAGGGTTGTTAGGATTAAACGGGTTTCACTAGGGGTTAATTATAAAGGTAGGCTTTTAGTGAAGTGGGTTAGAACCTAGGTGCCTTTATCATCTCTGTATATCAAATCAAATATGTGGTCTCGACATGTATAAACGATGCAAGTTCTAGAATAACAAATCAATGTTGACACACTCATAATAAAAAAATGAGCACGAAGAAGAATATATGCTCTAATAGGCTCAAAGTCTCACAAAAATTATGGGTGTTTGATATCAACCTTGTAAATTTCAAACTTCAAGGTAGTAATTAGACTTAGGTAGACAACCTAACAAAATTTTAATTTTTTTTTTGGAAATAGACTCATCATGCTTGATTCTCTAATATCCTTCAAATTTTAATCATCAATGCACAATTATCAATGACTTAATCCAAAACACATCAATAAAAATCATAAATCAAAAGAAATTTCCTTCTAATAATGATATGAGAAACTTACTTTAGAACAAGGCATAATTCAGGGATTTTCAAATACTACTATAGTTAACCCCCCCAAACTTAAGATGTACATTGTCTTCAATGTACAAAGATAAATAATAGTAATACAATAATAAAATCATAAGATAGGGAGAGAAGTGAAACTTCCTGAATTATGGATGAGATTCTTGGAGGAGGTGGATGATCGTTGTTTTGTCGAGTTTTAAAATTTATAAAGAGAATGATCGAACCTGGAAACTAACTTTGACAACGATTTAAGGCAAGTGCACCTATCGAACAGTAGTATAGCTTAGGCAAGACCAGATTGTCGAACCCAAAGGAACTAGAAGTACTAATACTAACTTTCTTTTTATTATCTAGTCTAAAATAAGTGAAGTTGTTGTTTAATCTAAAATTAACTAACTACTAAGCTAAAGACACAGAGACAAAAAGAATGAATTGGGTAAATACTATTGGAAAAACTCAGTTGATTAAGACGATACCCTTAGGAGGAATCCACCTAGACTTCACTTGTTATCTAACACTGAACCAGATGATTTATTCACTTGACTTGATCTGTAAGATCCCTAAGTTATATTAAACCCTCTCTCGAGGCGAATAACGTCTAACCCTAGGTTGATTAATTGAAATTTCTTTCTAATTAAAACCCCTAGAATCGCATTAACTCGATCTATGGATTCCCATATTAGGTTTCACCTTAATCAGGCAAAATCTCGTCACCCTATCTCTAGGCGCGCGATCAACTCCGCTTAATTATGCTAGATTTACTCTTAAGCAGGGACTTTTGCTCCTCCACCTAAGCACATCCAACTTGAATCAATATCCCGAAAATATTAAAACAAGAATTAAGCACACATAATTAAGAACAAATCAAGTATTTATCATATAGTTCAGAAAACAATAACAAGTTCCATCTTAGGTTTCACCCCCTTCAGGAATCCGAAGGGTTTAGTTCATAATAATAAAAGAAAACATCTCAGAAGAAAAGATTGAAGGAGAGATCCACCGTCTTGAGTAGAATTTCGGCTTATTGAGATGGATCAACTAGCTATCTACGAGTGATTCCCACAAATCTGACCTTTTTGGCTCGACTCCTTGGCCTAGCTAACCGCCCCCTGACTAAAGCCTTGGGTTTCAGCTTCTACCGAACTTCCCTTTAGGTTTCTCCCTTGGGTGTTTATATAGGCTTTGAGATGCCTTACTTGGTCCCTAAGTATCCTAATCTGAGTGGAGTTCCTACTAGTGGGTTTGAATAGGCTTTGGAATGTGTTTCTTTGCCTCCAAGTATCCAAATCCGAGTAAAACTCCTCTTGGTCGCGGTAGGGACACGTCTATGGCACACGCCTATGTAAGTCGCGGCCTGGCCGTATTCGAACCTGTTGAATTGGGCACGGCCGTGTGGTCTTGGGTCCAGGTCATGTGGATTTCGTGATATGGCCCATTTACTTTGTTTTGGCCCCATTTTCCATTCTTTTCATCATTCGGTACTCTCCTGGTATAAAACATGAAAACAAAGGATTACGAGCACCAAATTACATAATTCAGGGCTTAAATCATCCAATAGTATGCTAAATGTTGGCTTAAAATATGTTACTTTTACGGTTTATCAATACCATCTGTCTTCGGTTATTTCCCTTTTCTTTGAGGAATAAAGCCAAACAGTGGTTGCATTCTCTTCCACGAGGATCAATCACTACGTGGGAACAAATAACCAAAAAATTTTTATTAAAATATTTTTCGCAGGCTAAAACGGTCAAGTTAATGAATAATATCTCTTCTTTTGTGTAGATGGGTTTAGAAACACTTTACGATGTATGTGAGAGATACAAATATCTATTGAGAAGGTGCCCACACCATAGATTACCCTTGTGGCTATAGGTCCAAACTTTTTACAACGGTGTGAAACCCTCAACTAGGTAATTAATCGATTCAGCCGCTGGCGGAACATTGAATAACAAAACACCTGAGGCTGCCTATGAATTTATTGAAGAGATGTCACTGAATAACTATCACTAGCAAGTTACAAGGACCAAGCCAACAAAAGCAGCCAGTGTTTTCAACCTCGACGCAGTATCCATGCTATCAAACTAGGTAGAACTGTTAAATGAAAAGATTGATGGCTTATGTGATTCTTTGCAGGAACATCCAGACATGCAGTGCGATACGAATAGAGTAGGGATGAGCAATACAGAATACCACCTTACAACCCGAGCGCTGAGAATGAGCAAGTTCACTATATGGGTAACAATTTTAAATCTCAAAATAACCCTTATAGTAATACTTATAATCCAGGTTGGAGGAGCCATCCCAATTTTTCATGGGGTGGTCAAGGAAATCCGAGACAACAACCCCCTCCAAACTTCCAACAACAGCACTACCCATAGGAAAAGAAGCCGAACCTTGAAGAGATGCTGACAAAATTCATAGCGGTGTCAGAAACACGTTTCCAAAACACTGAGACAACACTTAAAAAGCAACAAGCATCAATTCAAGGGATTGAGAACCAATTAGGGCAACTCACTAAGCTGATCTCTAAATGACTAAAAGCTTGCCAAGCAACACTGTGACTAACTCAAAGGAGCAACTTTAAGCTATAACAGCTCAGGATAGTGTAGGGTTAGATGAGCCTAAATTAAGCCAAGAAAATTTGGTAGAGAAAGATAAGGTCGAGGTAAGTCACGAGAAACCAAAACTGGTAATTAAAGAGTACCAACCTCGTATACTCTATCCTGATACGATGAAGAAGGACAACACAGACGAACAATTCGATAAATTTCTTAAACTTTTAAAGAAATTACATATTAACTTATTGTTTCTTGAAGCTTTTTCACAGATGCCAGATTCAAGGAAATTTTTAAAAGATCTTTTAACAAACAAACGAAAGTTAGATGAAGAATCGCATGTGGAGCTAAACGCAGTGTGCTCAGTAATGTTGCAAAACAAACAACCACGAAAATTAAAAGATCCAAGGAGTTTTACAATTCCATGCTTAATTGGTAGTTTATCTATTGATAATGTTTTAGTTGATGTAGGGGCAAGCACAAACGTTATGCCTTATAAAATTTTAAACAACTAGATCTAGGGAAACCCAAACAAACTAGGATGAGCATTTAATTAGCTGATAAAACTGTTAGAATTCCTAGGGGTATAATTGAAGATGTTCTTCTGAAAATTGATAAATTTGTATTCCAGTAGACTTTGTCGTTTTAGACATGGATGAGGACAATAGTGATAAACCGTAATTATAACATATTTTAATCTCGCATTTAGCTTACTTTCGGATGATTTATTCCTTGATTTATATAAAAAGGTGCTTTTAATCCTTTCTTTTCATGTCTTATACCCAGGAAAGCACCAGAGGATGATGAAACACCCCAAACCCGGCCCACGAGTCTTGACCGGATCTGGTATGTCACTGCGAAAAAACGTTTGAGAAGATTCGACTTAAAGATAAAATCATGACAACTTATTGAGTTTGTAAAACGGGGACCATTTAAAATCTTAAGTAAAGTGTGGTGTTTATAAAAATATCCGGATTAAAACCTTAATATATATTTTAAGATAAAGCTTGCCGAAAATAAACTGATTTCAAAATAATAATTCAATCGTCAATTTGCTTTAACATAATAAAAATACTCAAATAATTTAATTGGGCCTTATTACAATAAATACTTATTCAAATACTGAAAATACTGAAAATGATAAATTCTATTAAATAAGGAAAACAACTTCTGCATGGCCATCTTTGTATCCACTCCAACCCGGTCCGATCATCATACATCACCTGCAATGTTGGTAAAAAGTTGGGTGAGTCATACAGACTCAGTGTGTAATTAATCCACTGAATTCCACCCACATATTGACCACATATTAACCCATATATCAGATAACAAATATCATATTCACATATTATCACATTCTGGGCTTGGCCCATATTCATATCACTTATCAGGTAACAGGGTAATTAACCACATAATTTCCACATATCCGGCTTAGCCCATTTCCACATTGTTCCACATTCATATACTGGTCTTGGCCCTTTTCACATTAATCCACATATCAATTGGGCTTGGCCCATTTTCACATCAAATACTCATATCAGATACAATATGCAAAGTGCACCCAACCCAACCTAGGGTCCATCCTCTACACACCTCCGTATCCAGCCACCACACACCAGGGGTTTATCAAATCACCCTCTCCTTTTCACTCCAAAAGGCATTCAATGCCATCCACGTGCAATTAAGCATAATAATCCGCAACGCGACCTCAGTCAGCGCCAATCCACGATGTAGCCGTAGCTAACATCAAAACCACGATGGGACACATAGTCACTCATCAACCACGATATGGCACATAGCCGATATCAACCACGATGAGGCACACAGCCACTCATCAAGCCACGCAAACTAAATCGCAATTAATCCACAACGTGACCTCAGTCAGCGTCAATCCACGATGTAGCTCAAGGCTAACATCAAACCACATACTCGAAGTACACCCGTACCTTCTTTCATATCATATCCCACCCATGCACATGCAACATATAATAATGTCATGATAATAATGCATGTACAGGTTGTTCAGATATACAATATCATTCATATAGGCACATTCACATTCTTTCAATAATCAACACTGACCTGGTATTCGATATACCCCTTTAGGGTATCCATATCACATCACTGTCACTACACTGGTTAACACATAAACATAACACATACAAATATAGCATAAACCCGGAAAATGGTGGGTTAATCATACACCTGATCACTTGAAGTTCTAAACTCTCGATCCCGATGCTATCACTAAGAGCCACTATGGCTATCTGCCTATAGCTTTCCCCTGCTGCTGGCCCACACCCCGGTGGCCAATCCCGAACCGCCGAAACGGATCTCTTCTTAAACTTCGGAATAGGGACCTTCCCTTTTCCTTCTTGACAAAACGATCTCGAATCCTGAAAGCTTGCTTACCTCAGTCGACTAGCCCCTTGAGCACTTCAATTCCTGAAAGACTCCTTTGATGATCCTTAACACTAGCTACACACAAAAAGAGCACATCACTATGGCCTTATACATATTCGGCTATCCCTAAAACTAAGGTCAACATTTGGTTTCAGCATACCAAGGAGAAACCGATAGATAAAGAAAGCATACTTACCACTATACGTTACTTTCCCCCTTAAAGATTAATTCCCCGAATCACCCTCCTAGGTTCGGCCAAACAAAAGAAGCAAAGAAGTAATAAGGGTTTTCAGACCAAGATTCGGCTATGGCTCATCAAATTATGATAGAGTGTTCGACTAACCATAAAAAGAAAGAAGCTTGAGACAAAGAAGTAGGTTCGGCCAAGAAGCAACTAGGTTCAAAGTGACCAAAGTTTCGGCTTTAATGCTCTCAACAAGGTTCGGCTAATCCTTTAAAAAGGGTGATTGCATATTCGGCTATTTTTAAGGAGTAGGTATGGAGTTGATGAAAGGAAAAATGGAAGAAACTTGGGAGCATTCGGCAATGATGGTCAATGAAAGAGGGGTTTCGACTATGACTCTTAATGACAAGAGCATTCGGCTTTCAAAGAAATAGAAAGGGAATTTTCGGCAACAAGAAAATAAATGGAGAAAAGAATTGCCAAAAGATGAGCACCCCTATTTATACTACTCAAATTCGGCACTCCTACCTCCTCTCCAATCCCACTTCCTTCTCCTATAATAACTCTTGGACACACATTCAAAATATATGAAATAAATCTATAATTATCTTCTAATCTTAGCTTAAAATAAATAAACCTTTACCACCTTAATAAATATTATCCAACACTAGTCCCTTATCAATCTCCTATATTATCTCTTCAACACCTATTCAAAATAAATAAAATAAATCAACAATTATCCCCACTCTTAGCCAAAATTTAAAAGAAATAAAACAACTTATCCTCATCCATTTGAAAGTCCAATTGCCGTCCCACTTCTCTCCACTTTGACGCAAAAGCCAAAAATAAAAACCACCCATTTTGCTGCCCCCAGGTTTCGAACATGAGACCTGCTGGAAACACCACACGCTACCAGCCACTTTGCTGCTAGCTCCTTTGTGACATAAACTCCCCACAATTTCTTTTAAAGGCTCCTTCCCTAGCTCCCCCTTGTCTTAACGCCAAAAGCAAAATAAAAAGACGCCTACTGCTGTCAACAAGGCTCGAACCTGAGCCCTCTTTGCTACAAGCTACAGATAACGCCCCAAGCCACTTTACCAAGGCGCTTTTTGTGACATGCTTCACCCAGAATTTTTTTTAAAACCTCCTTAGCCAAGCTCCTTATTGACGTAAAAATAAAAGTTCCCCCTGCTTCCCACGTTGCTCGAACCTCCCTGCTCAAGGTGTCATTTCCAGGGCCTTAAGTGGCGCCTTGCAGCCACTTTACCCAGCTCACTTTCATGTTCGAATTCCCTCACAAATTCCCTTAAAGCCTCCTTACCCCAACTTCCTTTTTTGACGCAAAATACAAAAATATAAAACACTCCCATGCTGCCCTCACGACTCGACCCTCTTCCCTCCTGAAGCCCCCTTTGACGCCAACTTTCCCCTTGCACCTTAGTTCCCCAAGCCACTTTGCCAATTAATTTCTCGTGTCCTAAACTCTACAAAATTTCTTTTAAGGCCTCCTTGCCTAGTTTCCCCTTTTCACTTAAAATCCAATTATTTTCCAAAACTTTCTCTTTCATCCTAGAAATTTAGGAACCCCTACAAATACATCCCAGCATACGCTAAAGCATGCTAACACTTGAATTATACACTAAATGCATAACCCCTAATCTGGGATGTTACAGTTCTACCCTCCTTAAAAATAATTTCGTCCTCGAAATTACTTACTAACGAATAATCGTACATCTTAACTCACTGTACCACGCTTATGCTGCGCACTCTGATCTTAATAAAACTAACTTACCTTCTAGGCACAGTCTTTAAGTTCACATCCAAGGTTTGAAACATTTCACTAGCAACACAAGAATGAACTATCTCTAAAGTAATAAATAATGTTCCAAAAACGAGAAACTTACCTGCTATCACATCCTTGGTTGTCACACATTCGAACCTTCAGCTCCTCTGCCGGGTGTTCCACGACCTTGGCCAGAACCATTTCCTCCATGGCTTGGACTACAAACCTTCGTTGCCTGAGGACAATTCCTAACCAAATGAGCCTTAGATCCACATTGGAAACATTCCTTACTATTTCCCCAATATTCTCCTGTGTGAGCTCTCCTACACCGAGCACAGGAACGATTCCGATTCTCAGAAACTGGCACAGGTGCACGTACAGAATTCTCGATCCTTGGTCTTTTCCGAACATCTTCAAACGATGCTGACGGTCTAAAACTTCTCTTATTCCCGTTCCATTCCTTATCTCGATTTTCTCTTACAGTCTTCTTAACTTCTTCAGCCATCCGAGCTTTCTTCACTAGAATGGTGAAGTCCCTTTCTCTCTGCGGAGCGACCAACTCCCGTAGTTCGTCCCGTAATCCATCTTCGAATCGGACACACCTTTCATAATTAGTGGTCACGATCCCCTTGGCGTACTGACTTAACCGCACAAATTCCGCTTCGTACTCTGTTACCGACTTACTTCCTTGTACCAAGTTAAGAAACGCTTTCCTTTGCGAGTCTAAGTAGCTAGCTCCAACGTACTTCCCTTCAAACTTAACCTTAAAATACTCCCAATCCACTCGATCTACAGGGACACCTTGTCTGACAGTGAGCCACTATCGATAGGCTTCGTCTCGAAGCAACGAGACAGCACTTTTCAGCTTTTCCTCAACAGTACAGTCCAAATCATTCATAATCCTTTCAACTGCTTCTAGCCAATACTCCGCTACGTTTGGAGCTACTCCCGATACTCCTCTAAAAATCTCGGCTCCGTTCGACCTAAGTCGTTCCGACACTGATTTTCGAGCTCCATTTCCTACACTAGCTCTTGCCACTCGCTCGAGCACTCGCAACATGGCCAGCGATACTGCGTCATCGCCTCCTGTCTGATCTTGATCCTCCGCGCTCTCACTGGCGCGCGGCATCATTTTCGACCCATTGCGGACCTCACCGTTCCGATCATCGACATTCTACCTCTATCGCGTCCACGACGACCACGTCCCCTAGAACTCATTTCTAATGTCGCGATTTAATCTGATTAAAAAATTTATGCATCGGTACTTTTGTTCTACTGATTAACCGCGAACAGTTTTATGAAATGAAGTATTTAGAAGTAGTTCTTTCGATCACACAAAGTTTCAGTTCAAGTTCACTACTCTAATTCAGAGAATCACATTCATTCCTCAATAGAGGCACATTCATTCATCAACATAGACATATTCATTCAGTGGTATCCACCACCCACATTCACTAGTCGAACATTTCTGTCCGTTTCTATCCCAGGGGTATTTTCGTCATTTTCCCTACAAGGGTATTTTGGTAATAAATCGGGGTCAATTTAAAAAAAAATCTTTATAAATCAAAGGCATTTTCAAAATTTTCAAAACTCGTGGGTACTTCAAAAATTTTCGAAATCAAGGTATTGCAAAAATTTCAAAAATCAGGGTTATCTTGGTAATTTTGTAAGTCAGGGGTAATTCAGTAATTTTCCAAATCAGGGTATCTTAGCATTTTGCAAAATAGAATTTTCTAATATTTTTATAAAGTAAGAATATTTTAATAAAAGTCGAGAGTAATATGATATATATATTTTTCAATCCAAGGGCATTTTAGTAATTTACAACACATGGGTATTTTCGTAATTTTGCAAATCGGAAATATTTTGAAAAATTTTTCAGAATGAACTTCGCGACAAATCAAAGGGGTAATTTAGAAATTCTAAAAACTAGGGTTTTCATAAAAATGTGGCTAATCCCTCTCGGGTTTTAGTTATCGTGTTTAGCCTGTGACTGAGTCCTCTTGGTTAGGGTGAACCAAAGCTACGCACCAGGTAGGATTCCAGCGAAGAGGAGGTGAGTCACTAGGACTGCTTAAGTACCAGGCTTTTCAGGATCCAATCCTAGACATGCGCACAGGGGTTGCCACACCCTAACTCGGCGACTTAGCCATAGGATTGTTTAATTAGGCATTTAAGTCTTATGTAATAGTTGGGGTAAACTAGTCCTAGGGTTCACATACTTAATATTCTAATCTACGTTCCAATCCTACCCTTCTAAAATTCATATCATAAATCACACAATGGATAGGGGTACTTATCTGGTGGACTTCGGGTCGGAGACTTAGGTGCCATGCCAGAAACCTGCTTATTTCCAGAAATATTTTCATAAAACTCATTTGGGCTCGATTTGAAAATGTTTTGGGCCTTAAACTCCAGGCCAAAAGTTTAAAACTGGGCTCTGATAACAAGCTGTAACACCCCAAACCCGGCCCACGAGTCTTGATCGGATCTAGTATGTCACTGCGGAAAAACGTTTGAGAAGATTCGACTTAAAGATAAAATCATGACAACTTATTGAGTTTGTAAAACGGGGACCATTTAAAATCTTAAGTAAAGTGTGGTGTTTATAAAAATATCCGGATTAAAACCTTAATATATATTTTAAGATAAAGCTTGCCGAAAATAAACTGATTTCAAAATAATAATTCAATCGTCAATTTGCTTTAACATAATAAAAATACTCAAATAATTTAATTGGGCCTTATTACAATAAATACTTATTCAAATACTCGAAAATACTGAAAATGATAAATTCTATTAAATAAGGAAAACTTCTGCATGGCCACCTTTGTATCCACTCCAACCCGGTCCGATCATCATACATCACTGCGATGTTGGTAAAAGTTGGGTGAGTCATACGACTCGATGTGTAATTAATCCACCGAATTCCACCCACATATTGACCACATATTAACCCATATATCGGATAACAAATATCATATTCACATATTATCACATTCTGGGCTTGGCCCATATTCATATCACTTATCAGGTAACAGGGTAATTAACCACATAATTTCCACATATCCGGCTTAGCCCATTTCCACATTGTTCCACATTCATATACTGGTCTTGGCCCTTTTCACATTAATCCACATATCAATTGGGCTTGGTCCATTTTCACATCAAATACTCATATCAGATACAATATGCAAAGTGCACCCAACCCAACCTAGGGTCCATCCTCTACACACCTCCGTATCCAGCCACCACACACCAGGGGTTTATCAAATCACCCTCTCCTTTTCACTCCAAAAGGCATTCAATGCCATCCACGTGCAATTAAGCACAATAATCCACAACGCGACCTCAGTCAGCGCCAATCCACGATGTAGCCGTAGCTAACATCAAAACCACGATGGGACACATAGTCACTCATCAACCACGATATGGCACATAGCCGATATCAACCACGATGAGGCATACAGCCACTCATCAAGCCACGCAAACTAAATCGCAATTAATCCACAACGTGACCTCAGTCAGCGTCAATCCACGATGTAGCTCAAGGCTAACATCAAACCACGTACTCGAAGTACACCCGTACCTTCTTTCATATCATATCCCACCCATGCACATGCAACATATAATAATGTCATGATAATAATGCATGTACAGGTTGTTCAGACATACAATCTCATTCATATAGGCACATTCACATTCTTTCAATAATCAACACTGACCTGGTATTTGATATACCCCTTTAGGGTATCCATATCACATCACTGTCACTGCACTGGTTAACACATAAACATAACACATACAAATATAGCATAAACCCGGAAAACGGTGGGTTAATCACACACCTGATCACTTGAAGTTCTAAACTCTCGATCCCGATGCTATCACTAAGAGCCACTACGGCTATCTGCCTATAACTTTCCCCTGCTGCTGGCCTACACCTCGGTGGCCAATCCTGAACCGCTGAAACGGATCTCTTCTTAAACTTCGGAATAGGGACCTTCCCTTTTCCTTCTTGACAAAATGATCTCGAATCCCGAAAGCTTGCTTACCTCAGTCGACTAGCCCCTTGAGCACTTCAATTCCCGAAAGACTCATTTGATGATCCTTAACACTAGCTACACACAAAAAGAGCACATCACTATGGCCTTATACATATTCGGCCATCCCTAAAACCAAGGTCAACATTTGGTTTCGACATACCAAGGAGAAACCGATAGATAAAGAAAGCATACTTACCACTACACGTTACTTTCCCCCTTAAAGATCAATTCCCTGAATCACCCTCCTAGGTTCGGCCAAACAAAAGAAGCAAAGAAGTGATAAGGGGTTTCAAACCAAGATTCAGCTATGGCTCATCAAATGATGATAGAGTGTTCGGCTAACCATAAAAAGGAAGAAGCTTGAGACAAAGAAGTAGGTTCGGCCAAGAAGCAACTAGGTTCAAAGTGACCAAAGTTTCGGCTTTAATGCTCTCAACAAGGTTCGGCTAATCCTTTAAAAAGGGTGATTGCATATTCGGCTATTTTTAAGGAGTAGGTATGGAGTTGATGAAAGGAAAAATGGAAGAAACTTGGGAGCATTCGGCAATGATGGTCAATGAAAGAGGGGTTTCGACTATGACTCTTAATGACAAGAGCATTCGGCTTTCAATGAAATAGAAAGGGAATTTTCGGCAACAAGAAAATAAATGGAGAAAAGAATTGCCAAAAGATGAGCACCCCTATTTATACTACTCAAATTCGGCACTCCTACCTCCTCTCCAATCCCACTTCCTTCTCCTACAATAACTCTTGGACACAATTCAAAATATATGAAATAAATCTATAATTATCTTCTAATCTTAGCTTAAAATAAATAAACCTTTATCACCTTAATAAATATTATCCAACACTAATCCCTTATCAATCTCCTATATTATCTCTTCAACACCTATTCAAAATAAATAAAATAAATCAACAATTATCCCCACTCTTAGCCAAAATTTAAAAGAAATAAAACAACTTATCCTCATCCATTTGAAAGTTCAATTGCCGTCCCACTTCTCTCCATTTTGACGCAAAAGCCAAAAATAAAAACCACCCATTTTGTCGCCCCTGTGTTTGAACATGAGACTCTGCTTGAAACACCACACGCTACTGACCACTTTGTTTGCTAGCTCCTTTGTGACATAAACTCCCACAATTTCTTTTAAAGGCTCATTCCCTAGCTCCCCCTTGTCTTAACGCCAAAAGTAAAATAAAAACACGCCTACTGCTGTCAACAAGGCTCAAACCTGAGCCCTCTTTGCTGGAAGCTACAGATAACGCCCCAAGCCACTTTACCAAGGCGCTTTTGGTGACATGCTTCACCCAGAATTTCTTTTAAAATCTCCTTAGCCAAGCTCCTTATTGACGTAAAAATAAAAGTTCCCCCCTGCTTCCCATGTTGCTCGAACCTCCCTGCTCAAGGCGTCATTTCCAGGGCCTTAAGTGGTGCCTTGCAGCCACTTTACCCAGCTCACTTTCATGTCCAAATTCCCTCACAAATTCCCTTAAAGCCTCTTTTTCCCAACTTCCCTTCTTGACGCAAAATACAAAAATATAAAACACTCCCATGCTGCCCTCACGACTCGACCCTCTTCCCTCCTGAAGCCCCCATTGACGCCAACTTCCTCCTTGCACCTTAGCACCCCAAGCCACTTTGCCAATTGATTTCTTGTGTCCTAAACTCTACAAAATTTCTTTTAAGGCCTCCTTGCCTAGTTTCCCCTTTTCACTTAAAATCCAATTATTTTCCAAAACTTTCTCTTTCATCCTAGAAATTTAGGAACCCCTACAAATACATCCCAGCATACACTAAAGCATGCTAACACTTGAATTATGCACTAAATGCATAACCCCTAATCTAGGATGGTACAGATGAAAAGAACATAAAACGGGCCTAAAATAGAGTAAATGAGCCTTGGCACTAAATTGACACGGTCTGGCCGAAATCTCACACAGCCGTGCCTCGCTGATCACTTAGAGCACGGCCTGACCACGATCCTCACGGGCGTGTGCCATGGCCGTGTCCCTGTCGCTGCAAAGAGTAATTTCATTTGGGAAAGGATACTTGGAGGCAAAGAAACACAGTCCAAAGCCTATTCAAGCACCCTAGTCGGAATTCTACTTAAATTAGGATACTTAGGGGCCAAGTAAGGCATCTTAAAGTCTATATAAACACCCAAGGAGGTAACTTGAAAAGGGGAGTTCGGCAGAAGCCGAAACCGGCGTCGAGGTAGGCCAAGGAGCCAAGCTGGAAATGTCAGAATTGTGGGAATCGCTGGAAGTTAGCCAGTTGATCCATCCCAAGAAGCCAGAATTATACTCAAGACGCCGGAATTCTCCTTCAATTCCTTCAGGGAGTTTTAGGAATTTCTTAGGTTTTGTTTTATCTTTTCTCTTGAGATGTTTTCTTTATCGTTATGAACTAAACCCCTCAGATACCTGAAGGGGATGAAACCTAAATGAATATTGTTATTTGATTTTTGAATTATATGATAAATACTTAGTTTGTTCTTAGCTATGGATGCTTAATCCAAATCTGATGTGCTTAGGTAGAGGAGGAATAGACCCTGCTTAAGAGTAGATCTAGCGTAATTAATCGGAGTTGATCGAACGTCTAGAGATAGGGTTACGGGATTTTACCGGATTAGGGTGAAACCTAATATGGGAATCCATAAATTGATTTACTGCTATTCTAGGGGGTTATTATAAGAGAACGAGAGTTCCACTAGTTAACCTAGGGTTAGACGTTATTCGCCTCGAGAGAGGGTTTAATATATGTTAGGGAGTCTTACGGATCAAGCTAAGTAAATAAATCATATAATTCAGGGTTAAATAACAAGTGAAGTCTAAGTGGATTCTTCCTGAGGGTATCGTCGTGATCAATTGAGTTTTTCTTCATGTTATTTTCCAATTCGTTCTTTTTTTCTTAGTGTCCTTAGCTTAGTCGTTGTTAATTTAGATTAAAACAACTTAACTTTATTTTTAAGGCTAAATAATAAAAAGAAGGTTAGTATTAATACTTTTAGTTCCTTTGGGTTTGACAATTCGGTCTTGCCTAAGCTATACTACTGTTCGATAGGTACACTTGCCTTTAATCGTTGTCAGAGTTAGTTTCCAGGTTCGATCATTCTTTTATAAATTTTAAAGCTCTGATTTCAGCGATCAAGTTTTTGGCGCCGTTGCCGGGGAACTAAAATATTAAGAAAACTTTATTTTTATTTCTTTAGCCATTTTTTTTATTTACCAATTTATTTTTTATTTTTAGGTTAAATTTTAATTTTGCTAATTTTTCTTTCTGTCTTTTCTTTCCAGGTACCCCTAGTTTATGACTAGGAGGAACCCGAGAGGACCTTTAGTATACGACAGTAATATTGAAGCTACCGCTCGAAGGAATCACCGAGAAATCAGGCGATCCCTAAACTATACAGAAAGAGAGGAAGAAGATAGATCCAATCCTACTGAAGGGATGGATGAAAATAATCCACAACCCCATGATGTGGGGAATGCAACGCTCCACGTACTATGTTTGATTATGCTAAACCACATTTAACAGGAGCAGAATCAAGTATTGTTAGGCCCGCTATAGCTGCTAATAATTTTGAATTAAAGCCTAACACAATACAAATGATTCAACAGTTTGTTCAATTTGATGGTTTGAAGGACGAAGATCCAAACACTCATATAGCTATCTTTTTCGAGTTTTGCGATACCTTTAAAATAAATGGCATTTCTGATGATGCCATACGTCTTTGGTTATTTCCCTTTTCATTAAGGAATAAAGCGAAACAGTGGTTAAACTCGTTACCACGAGGGTCAATCACTACATGGGAACAAATCACCGAAAAATTTTTATTAAAATATTTCCCACTGGCCAAAAAGGGCCAAATTACGGAATGATATCTCTTCTTTTGTGCAGATGGATATAGAGACATTATACGACACATGGGAGAGATACAAGGATCTTTTGAGAAGGTGTCCACATCATTGTTTACCTTGTGGCTACAAGTCCAAACATTCTATAACGGTGTAAACCCGTCAACGAGGCAACTAATTGATTCAGCCGCCGGTGGAACCCTAAACAACAAAACTCCTGAAGCAGCATATGAGTTCATTGAAGTGATGTCACTGAATAATTATCAGTGGCAAGTTAGAAGGACAAAACCGACAAAATCAGTCGGAGCTTTCAACATAGACACAGTGACCATGCTATCAACACAGATGGAGATGATGAATAAAAAGCTTGATAATTTGTGTTCTTCGCAGGTACATCCAGTAATGCAATGCGACACAAATGGAACAGTGGCGAATCCTGAGTACCCACCCTACCAACCTGAAGCAGAGAGCGAACAGATGCACTATATAGGTAACAATTTCAGATCCAATAATAATCCTTATAGTAATACTTACAATCCAGGTTGGAGGAACTTCCCAAATTTTTCATGGGGAGGTCAGGGAAATCAATGAAACTAAAGACAACAACTTTCTCAAAACTTCCAAAATCAGCCCTATCCACAAAAGAAGAAACCAACCCTCGAGGAGATGCTGACAAAATTCTCGGCAGACACAGAAAACCGTTTCTAAGAAACCTAGAAAACACTTGAAGATCAACGAGCGTCAGCTGAAAAACTTACTGAGTCATTCGGGGAGATCACTAAGTCGATTGGACTACTTACTAGGATGATTTATGAATTACGGGCATAAATTTTTTCTAAGGAAACAAAACAAGTAAAAGCAGTTACACTAAGAAGTGGAAAGGAATTAGTCGAACCAAAGAAACAAATCTCACACGAAGGCAACAAAGCAAGAGATGAGGGAGTTGAGGACATAAATCCAGTACGCAAAGAAAGTAAACCACCAATCCCATATCCAGTAAAGTTAAAAAAGGAACGATTAGATGCCTAATACAGTAAGTTTCTTGAACTTTTTAAACAAATACATATTAACTTACCTTTTGTTGAAGCCATTTCACAGATGCCGAAGTACGCAAAATTCTTAAAAGAACTCCTGACGAATAAAAGAAAGTCTGAAGAAGTGTCGACGGTGGAACTTAATGAAGAATGCTCAGCTATCCTCCAAAAAAAGTTACCAACCAAATTAAAAGACCCAGGATGTTTTACTATCCCTTGCTTAATTGGTAGCTTAAATATTAAAAAAAGCACTAGCTAATCTAGGCGCCAGTATTAATTTAATGCCTTATAAAACGTTTAAACAACTAGATCTAGGGGAACCAAAACCCACTAGGATGAGTATTCAGTTAGCAGATAGATCCATTAGATATCCTAGAGGAGTTATCGAAGATATCTTGGTGAAAATTGATAAATACATTTTCCCTGTTGATTTTGTTGTGTTAGACATGGATGAAGACATTAATGTTCCTTTGATTTTAGGGCGACCCTTTTTAGCTACTGCGAGAGCCGTTATTGATATAGGTGACGGTAAACTCGCATTAAGGATAGGTGATGAAGAAATTATTTTTCAGATTTATGATGCCATGCAATATTCTAAATACCAAGATGATTCCTGTTATTTTGTTGATACTACTGATCATATCATTCAAAATTCATTACAGGAAATTATACATGATGACACGATGGAACTATGCCTAACTCAAGAAGAGGGGGAGAAGATGAAGGCGATGAATTGGATCTGCATACATCGTTATTCAGACAAATAAAAGAAGAAAGCATTGAAAACGATGACGAAATAAAGCAGAAATCCTCCATTGATGAGCAACTCAAATTGGAATTAAAACAGTTGCTAAAACATTTAGAATACGCATTCCTCGGGGACAATTCTATGCTACCGGTAATTATCTCTTCAGAACTAAAACTCAAGGAAAAAGAGGAGTTGATAAAGGTACTAAGAGAACACAAAAAAGCCATAGCTTGGAAAATCTCTGACATTAAGGGTATAAGCCCCTCGTTCTGTACTCACAAAGTTTTAATGGAAGAAGAATGCAAGCCGTGTGTGCAACCCCAAAGACGGCTAAACCCCAACATAAAAGAAGTGGTCAAAGCCGAGGTAATTAAACTTCTAGATGCAGGAATAATTTATCCTATTTCTGATAGCACTTGGGTAAGTCCTGTACAGGTAGTTCCAAAGAAAGGAGGAATGACGGTGGTACCCAATGAAAAGAATGAGTTAATTCCCACAAAAACAGTTACAAGCTGGAGAGTCTGTATAGACTATAGAAAGCTGAATGATGCCACCAGAAAAGATCACTTCCCTCTGCCCTTCATAGATCAAATACTAGAAAGACTATCCGGGCATATGTACTACTGCTTTTTGGACGGACTTTTCGGCTACTTCCAAATCCCTATAGCTCCTGAAGACCAAAAGAAGACAACATTTACATGCCCATACGGTACGTTTGCTTATCGTAGAATGCCTTTTGGGTTATGTAATGCTCCTGCTACTTTTCAGCGTTGCATGTTGGCAATCTTTGACGAACTCGTGGAAGACATCATGGAGGTATTTATGGATGATTTCTCGGTTTTCGGTAATTCTTTCCATCTTTTCCTTAAAAATTTAAAACGAGTTCTAATGAGATGTGAGGAAACAAACCTTCTTTTGAATTGGGAAAAATGTCATTTTATGGTTAGAGAAGGAATTGTGTTAGGACATAAGATTTCTAGTAAAGGGATTGAGGTAGATAAAGCAAAGGTTGAAACCATAGAAAAACTACCTCCAACTAGTTCTGTTAAGGCTATTAGAAGCTTTTTAGGACATGCAGCGTTCTATAGAAGATTTATTAAAGATTTTTCTAAAATAGCTAAGCCTTTGACAAAATTACTAGAAAAAGATGTTCCATTCAATTTCAATCAAGAATGTTTAGATGCATTTAATACCTTTAAGGATAAATTAATAAATGCTCAGATTATAATTGCACCTGATTGGAACTTACCCTTTGTTCTAATGTGTGATACAAGTGATTTTGCAGTAGGTGCAGTTCTGGGACAACGAAGAGACAAGCATTTTCAGCCAATTTATTACCCTAGCAGAACATTAACACCCGCACAAGAAAACTACACCACCACAGAGAAAGAATTGTTAGCCGTCATTTTTTCTTTTGATAAATTTAGACAGTATCTAATATTGTTTAAAGTTGTCGTTTACACTGACCATTTAGCTCTTCGTTATCTTTTAAACAAACCCGATGCAAAACCTAGACTCATACGATAGATTTTACTCTTACAGGAATTTGACTTAGAGATACAAGATAAGAAGGGAGTTGAGAATCTTGCAGCAGATCACCTTTTTAGACTTGAAAATCCACATACCAAAGAGCTCGATGAAAGTGAGTTAAATGATTCGTTTTTCGAAGAACAACTCTTTTCTATAACGCATTCTGAGGTACCATGGTTTGCAAATATTGCGAATTATTTAGCAGCTAACATCCTGCCAAAAAAGTTAACACATCTTCAAAAGAAGCGATTCTTTGCTGATGTGAAAAATTATTTTTGGGAAGATCCCTTTCTTTTCTGTATATTTGCAGATCAGGTAATTCGAAGATGTGTTATAAAAGCCGAAGCAAGTAAAATCCTGGAACATTGCCATTCAGGACCTTCAGGAGGACACTACAGTGGTATTAAGAAAGCATACAAAATACTCGAATCAGGCTTTTATTGGCCCACTCTATTTAAAGATGCCAACAGGTATGTTACCTCGTGTGATAGATGCCAAAGAACGGGTAATATTTCTAAACGTGATGAAATGCCTCAAACATATATGTTGTCATGTGAAATATTTGATGTATGGGGTGTTGAATTTATTGGACCATTCCCCAGTTCACTGGGAAACAAGTACATTCTAGTGGTAGTTGATTATATGTCAAAATGGGTAGAAGCAGAAGCTTTACCAACCAATGATGCTAGGGTAGTAGTTAAATTTCTCAAGAAACTATTTTCTCGATTTGGAACACCTGGAGCCATCATTAGTGATAGGCGTACTCATTTCTGTAATACTCAATTTGAAAAAGTTCTAAAGAAATATTGAGTATACCACAGGACAGCCACCCCATATCACCTTCAAACCAGTGGGCAAGTTGAGGTAGCAAACCGAGAACTTAAGCGCATCCTAGAAAAAACGGTTGAATCAAATAGAAAAGATTGGGCATTAAGAGTAGATGATGCTTTATGGGCCTATAGAACAACATTTAAAACACCTCTAGGCATATCCCCATACAAATTTGTATACGGGAAAAGCTATCATCCACCATTCGAATTAGAACACAAAGCTTTTTGGGCAATAAAGTTTTTGAATTCTGATCTTAAAGTTGCAGGAAAGAAAAGAATGATGCAGATGAACGAGCTGGACGAATGGAGAACTGAAGCCTACGAGAATCCAAAATTATACAAAGAGGCAACGAAGCGACGCCATGATGCTCGTCTCAAGAGATCAAAACAATTCGAAGTAGGGACTTGGTCCTACTATACAACTCAAGGCTTAAATTATTTCCTGGGAAGCTGAAATCGAGATGGTCAGGCCCTTTCATGATCAAAACAATTTTTCCATATGGCACAATTGAGGTAACTCACCCCACTAAGGGCACATTCAAGGTAAACGGTCACCGACTTAAAATTTATAATGGTGCAGATTTTGGAGATATGATAGAGGAGCTTCTGCTCTATGAACCTTCTTTTAGAACTGAAAACAGAGAAAGTCTAGCTTAAGACTATAAACAAGCGCTTCTCGGAAGGCAACCCAATCACTGACTCACTAACATTTTATCTTCATTTTTTTTAACTTCTAAACTCCACACTAAAATTAGTCTAATAGATGTACAGGTTTTTAAACACGGCCTGGCACACAGGCGTGCCCATGACCGTGTGGAGATAGGGGACGAAAAACGAACGTGCCAGAAGTCGTGCGCACATAGGGATGAATGATTTTCCTAACACGGGCTGCAATACCAGACCACGCCCGTGCTAGCTACCCGTGCGAGGTCACTGACTTGTCGACCACAAGTTGAACACGCCCGTGCTTCATAACCATGTGAAGCTACTGACTTACACACCATGGGCCCAACACGGCCCTGCCCAACGACCGTGTGAAGTTCCTGCCTTGTCAAGCACGGGCTAGACACGCCTGTGTTATGCCATCGTGCCAACATACTGACTTGTAGAACACGGGCGTGCCCATGCACCCAGGGCCGTACCAAAAACCCTGAACGCGCCAAAGATCCAGAAGTCGAGAAAAGCACAGGCTATTTAGAATTTACACGGGCATGGCGATGAACCGTGCCCCTTCCCCTATATAACACAATTCAACCGTCTCTTCCCCAAAACCTAAACCTAAAATCAGATTTTAACACCCTTTCCGCCAAATCCAGCCGCACCTACATTCTCCTCCACCTAAAACCGCCTCTCTTTGCCGTTTCTCACCAAAAACCATCCAAAAACCGTTCGCACGCCCGCACCACAACCGTGCTACCGAACGCCATGCCCCTGCCACCACCGTGTTAGTGCTGCAGAACCCGCACCACCGTCGTGCTCCGCCCGTGCCTGATCATCTCACACCATCACAGCCCCTGGATCCCCTTACTAGTTCAATTTCTTGACTCAAAATTCGATAAATATTATGTCATTTTGCTTTATTCTTTTATTTAGTATTAGGCATGAGTTATATTTAGAAATTTTTCTCAAAAACTCATGAATACTAGTAAAAATCTCTGATGAATTGGATGCTGATTGATTTCATTTTAGGAATAAACTTTTGCATTTTTGATATACTTCTTTGTTTGAAAGAATCACTGCTGTCAAATAAGATCCAATGATTACTATTTTGCTTGATTTAGTACGAAATACTTTGGCTATATTAGTGTTAAGGAACTTGCTTTATATTTGATTATTTTATTCAGGTACAATGTCGTCATCAAGACCAAAACGAACTACAGCCGCTCCCACCAAAATAAGAAAGGGGCCCGGATCATCTTCCGCAAGTGTTTTTTCGAAACTTCGACACCCATTCCTCAGATTCTTTCAAGCAACTCAGGAAGAGTGTTACAAAACAATCCGAGACAAACATCTCGGCACCGGTAGGTGCATCGACTGGCCAGCAGTAGAACAAGTAGGGCTCGCACCCGATATTTGAGCCCTCCTCTCGACTGAACCGTGAGAGCAGTTCTTCTCAATCAATGAGCTCACATACTTAGAGCTCACACTAGAGTTCTGTACCACTTTCACATTGCAGACTGTGATGGCACAATTCAACGATCTGGGTACCATCCAATTCCGCCTAGGGGGAACGGTGCATCGATTGAGCGTACCATAACTCGGTTCGGCACTAGGACTTTATACATAAGAATTCATAGAAGCTAACCCACTATCTGAGTTGAACCGAGAGCTCCACTGTACCCCCTCCAATGCTGGCATAACTTAAAACCCATCACAAATGTCTACGACCCCAGTCGCTCAAAGGCAATAGCCCTTCTGCCACCCCTACGGTATATCCACGCCATCCTCGTCCATACCATCACAAGTCGCCGAGAGAGCACTGGTGTGGTAAACAAACACGATGTTTACTACCTATCGTGCATGTCGGAAGGGCACGTTTTTAACTTGGCATACTTCATCGCCTGTGCAATTCAACACCAGACAGAGCCGCACAGGAAGTGGATCTTATCAATGGGGCCGCACATCACAAGGTTGGCTCGATACTTTGGCCTCTTCCACACTGAGGCTCAGACCACTTCCCTCACACTGTTAGGCAACATGGCACCTCAAGGCATCCAGACGATGCTGCATATGAGAATGATTAAACAACGTCGAGGGACTAACCCTCTCAGTATCGAATAGTGACACACACAGGCGAGGGGGAGCCCGAGTACATTACTGATGATGTCCCACCACCATCACAGGAGGCACCGAGTTCGAGCTAGCGGCTATTCCGTACAGCACCCTCATTAGCAGACATCTCTGCACGGCTCAACCAGTTCGAGCTGTATTTTGCTAAAAATTCTCGACGTCTTGATGGCATAGAGACTACACTTCAACAGATATACCAGCACCTTCACATCTCATTAGCAGAACCACCGCAGGACCCGGCCAATGATGAGGACCTTTGAGTCCCTTTATCTAGATTTGCTTTTCTTATTTTTAAGTTTTTATTTTTATTTATTTTCTTGTTATTTTAATTGATCTTAAGTTCGAACATTTTCCTAATACATTGACAACATTTTATGATTATCATCAACATCTAACCTTCGAGTATTCCTAACATTTATTTAATTACGCCCCAAAAGATTTCTAACTGATGACTTAGCTGTTTCAAAAAACATCACTAAGAGCAATAAACCACTACACAAGTCATCAGACAACACGACCGCTACCATCCTCCAAGGAAATCTTCCAATAAGTCAGGGAATGTCACTTTCTCCCCTCTCTTTTAATTTTGCATATTAACTGTCATTATCCATCTTTGTATTGAGGGCAATGTACAACTTAAGTGTGGGGGTGAATAATTATTTTGATAAAATGCCTAACTTTTTCATTATTCTCAAATCCCTAAATTTAGCCTTGTTTTTGAGCAAATTTGTCATATTACTAATTAGGATGAAATTTCTGATGATTTATGATTTTTTTTGACGTGTTTTTGAAAAAGTCATAGTTAATTGTGCACTGATAATTGAATTTAAAGAATACTAGAGAATCAAGCATGATAAGTCTATTTTTCAGGAATTAAAATTTTTGCAAGGTTGTTGACCTAAGTCTGAATATTACTTTGAAGTTTGAAATTTGTAAGGTTGATGTCAAAAATACCCATAATTTTTTGTGAGACTTTGAACCTTATAGAGCATCTATTCTTTTTCTTGCTCACTTTCTGATTATGAGTATGTTAACTATGAACTGTTATTCTAGAACTTGCCTTGATTATATATGTCGAGACCACGGTTATGATTTGATATACAGAGATGATAAAGGCACTTAGGTTTTAACCCACTCACTCCACTAAAAAGCCTACTTTCATAATTAACCCCTAGTGAACCTCGTTGAGCCTAACAACCCTTTTTATTGACTCACCTACTAGTTTTTACCAAAAACCCTTTGTATTTGTTGCCATCATTCTTTTAACTACCCTTTTTGTCGAGATGTGATTTTAAACAAGTTTCCTAACTATGTTTTATATTTCAGTTGTAAAAATTCATTCTTATTATTATGACAGTTTGTTCTTAAAAAAATGAAGTATATTTATTATTAGTTCTATGATTAAGTGAGTTTGGAAATCAATCTCGATTCTAACCTTCTAATTCAGCCTTTATCTACACCTTTAACCCTAGCCTCGTTACAACCCTGACAAAGACTTTTTGATCTGTTTATCATCTCATTTTACAGTGGTGGAGATTTGATTTTCAGGCGAGCCTATGGGATTAACTTTTCATGTTCGACTTGATGAATGCTTAATTTTGACCCTTAAACACTTTGAGTGATTTGGGTGAATCTTTCGTGAGGATGTCAATCCTTGTAGGTTTTGAATTAAAGGTAATTATTTAGATGAAGGGAAACACCTATGTTTTCGTGCTACAAATGTATGACTTATCTTGTTTGAATCTTTAGGACTCTTTGAATTGAATTATCAATGTATAAATTATCTATAAATTATGATAAAGCATTGTTGATAGGAATTATGGATCATAGAAAGTTTGTTTTAATTATAAGTTGAGAATTTTGTTTGGGGACAAGCAAAAGCTTAAGTGTGGGGGTATTTGATAAACTGTAATTATAACATATTTTAATCCCGCATTTAGCTTACTTTCGGATGATTTATTCCTTGATTTATATAAAAAGGTACTTTTAATCCTTTCTTTTCATGTCTTATACCCAAGAAAGCACCCGAGGATGAAAAGAACATAAAACGGGCCCAAAACGGAGTAAATAGGCCTTAGCACGAAATTGACACGGCCTGGCCTAAATCCCACACTGTCGTGCCTCGCTGATCACATATAGCACAGCTTGACCCTCGACTTACACGGCCGTGCCTCAAGTTAGAAATCCAAGCACGGCCTGACCATGATCCACACGGGCGTGTGACATGGCCGTGTCCCTGTCGCTGCAAAGAGCAATTTCATTCGGGAAAGGATACTTGGAGGCAAAGAAACACAGTCCAAAGCCTATTCAAACACCCTAGTAGGAATTCTACTTAAATTAGGATACTTAGGGGCCAAGTAAGGCATCTCAAAGTCAATATAAACACCCAAGGAGGCAACTTGAAAAGGGGAGTTCAGCAGAAGCCGAAACCGGCATCGAGCTAGGCCAAGGAGCTAAGCCGAAAAGGTCATAATTGTGGGAATTGCTCGAAGTTAGCCAGTTGATCCATCCCAAGAAGTCAGAATTATACTCAAGACGGTGGAATTTTCCTTCAATTCCTTCAGGGAGTTTTAGGAATTTCTTATGTTTTGTTTTATCTTTTCTCTTGAGATGTTTTCTTTATCATTATGAACTAAACCCCTTAGATACCTGAAGGGGATGAAACCTAGATGAATCTTCTTATTTGATTTTTGAATTATATGATAAATACTTAGTTTGTTCTTAGTTATGTATGCTTAATCCAAATCTGATGTGCTTAGGTAGAGGAGGAATAGACCCTGCTTAAGAGTAGATCTAGTGTAATTAAACGGAGTTGATCGAACACCTAGAGATAGGGTTACGAGATTTTGCAGATTAGGGTGAAACCTAATATGGGAATCTATAGATCGATTTACTGCTATTCTAGGGGGTTATTATAAGAGAATGAGAGTTCCACGAATTAACCTAGGTTAGACGTTATTCGCCTCGAGAGAGGGTTTAATATACGTTAGGGAGTCCTACGGTTCAAGCTAACTAAATAAATCATATAATTCAGGGTTAAATAACAAGTGAAGTCTAGGTGGATTCTTCCTAAGGGTATCATCGTGATCAATTGAGTTTTTCTTCAAGTTATTTTCCAATTCGTTCTTTTTGTCTTAGTGTCCTTAGCTTAGTCATCATTAATTTAGATTAAAACAACTTCACTTTATTTTTAAGGATAAATAATAAAAAGAATGTTAGTATTAATACTTTTAGTTCCTTTGGGTTCGACAATCCGGTCTTGCCTAAGCTATACTACTGTTCGATAGGTACACTTGCCTTTAATCATTGTCAGAGTTAGTTTCCAGGTTCAATCATTCTTTTATAAATTTTAAAGCTCTGATTTCAGCGATCAAATAGTATCCCCTTAATTTTAGGAAGGCCCTTTTTAGCAACTCTAGGACTAAAATTGATGTCAGCGCAGGAGAACTCATACTTTGTGTAGGTGACGAATCAATCAGCCTCCAGGCTCTTGACTCGGCTAGGACATCGGGTAGTCAAGGTGAGAACATAAATTCTGTTAATAACCATTCAGTTAAACCTTCTTTTTAGGAAGCACCACGGAACTACACATCTGAGCCAGATCCTATACCTCATACTAATGAGCAAATAACTAATGAAAGAAGGCTTCAGATCGATGAACTAGATGAGTGGAAGACACACTTCAAGGAGAAATTAGGAATACACAAAGTAGAACCAACACCATTCCGTGGGACAAACAAATTTAAGATCGGAGATCAGGTATTGTTAGATAAGGCAGACCTTCGACACATCCTCCTGACCCTAATACAAACTAAGAAATCACTTTTAGGGTACTCAATGTTTTCCCATACGGAACAGTCGAGGTAAGTAATCCTACATTCGGCACTTTTAAAGTAAACGCTACTCTACTCGAATTACATACTGATAATAGGACTGATAGCATGAGGAAGGACTTCCAACTCCTGAAACCACCCTGAATGTGCTAATGAGAGGTAAGTTGATCGTTTGTCTTTTCGAGTTTTAAAATTTATAAAAGAATGATCGAACCTGGAAACTAACTCTGACAACGATTAAAGGCAAGTGTACCTATCGAACAGTAGTATAGCTTAGGCAAGATCGGATTATCGAACCCAAAGGAACTAAAAGTACTAATACTAACTTTCTTTTTATTATTTAGCCTAAAATAAGTGAAGTTGTTTAATCTAAAATTAACGAATAACTAAGATAAGGACACAAAGACAAAAAGAATGAATTGGAAAAAATAACTTTAGGAAAGACTCAGTTGATCAAGACGATACCCTCGGGAAGAATTCACCTAGACTTTACTTATTATTTAACACTGAATTATATGATTTATTCACTTAGTTTGATCCGTAAGACTCCCTAACGTATATTAAACCCTCTCTCGAGGCGAATAACGTCTAACCCTAGGTTAATTAGTGGAACTCTCATTCTCTTATAATAACCCCCTAGAATAGCAGTAAATCGATCTATAGACTCCCATATTAGGTTTCACCCTAATCCGAAAAAATCTCGTCACCCTATTTCTAGGCGTGCGATCAACTCCGCTTAATTATGCTAGATATACTCTTAGGCAGGGTCTATTTTTCCTCCACCTAAGCACATCAAATTTAGATTAAGCTCACATAATTAAGAACAAACTAAGTATTTATCATATAATTCAGGAAATAATAACAAGATAGGTTTCATCCCCTTCAGGTATCTGAAGGGTTTAGTTCATAACAAATAAAGAAAACATCTCAAGAGAAAAGATAAAACAAAACATAAGAAATTCCTAAAACTCCCTGAAGGAATTGAAGGAGAGATCCACTGTCTTGAGTAGAATTTCGGCTTCTTGGGATGGATCAACTGGCTATCTTCAAGTTATTCGCACAAGTCTGACCTTTCTGGCTTGGCTCTTTGGCCTAGCTAACCGGCCCCTTTTCAGTTGATACTTAGGGGGTTTATATAGGTTTTTGAAATACGTTTCTTTCTCCCTAAGTATCCAAATTTGAGTGAAATTGCTCTTTCCAGTGACAGGGATACGGCCATGGCACATGTCCGTGTGGATCGTGGCCAGGCCGTGCTCGGACTTCTTTAATGAGACATGGCCGTGTAAATCGGGGGTCAGGCCGTGTTCTAGATGATCAATGAGGCACGACCGTGTGGGCTTTGGTCCAGGCCGTGTCGATTTCTTTCTTGGCCTAAATTACTCCATTTTGGGCTCGTTTCTCGTTCTTTTTATCCTCGGGTGCTTTTCTGGGTATAAGACATGAAAAGAAAGGACTAAGAGCATATGAAACAAGGGATAAATCATCCAAAAGCATACTAAATGTGGGATTAAAATATGTTACTTTTACGGTTTATCAAATACCCCCACACATAAGCTTTTGCTTGTCCTCAAGCAAAATTCTCAACTTACAATTAAAACGAACTTTCCATGATCCATAATTCCTATCAACAATGTCTTATCATAATTCATAGATAATTTATACATGGATAATTCAACTCAAATAGTCGTAAAGATTCAAACAAGATAAGTAATGTATTTGTATCGCAAAAACATAGGTATCTCCCCTTATCTGAATAATTACCTTTAATTCAAAACCTACAAGGATTGACATTCTCACAAAAGATTCACTCAAATCACTCAAAAAGTGTTTAAGGTTCAAAGTTTAAAAGATCACTCATAAGTCGAGCCTGAAAAGTTAATCCCATAGGCTTGCCTGAAAATCAAATCTCCACCACTATAAAATGAGATGATAAATAGATCACAAGGTCTTTGTCAGGGTTGTAACGGGGCTAGGGTTAAAGGTGTGGATAAAGGCTGAATTAGAAGGTTAGAATCGAGTTTGAATTGATAAGTTACCTATCTAGAAATATTTAAAACAATAATAACTAGAAAAGTAATAACCCTAATAATACGAGCTTTTTCTTCTTTTGATGATTAGACTTCAGCTGTATATGCTCGTTTTTCATAACATTAATACTAAATATACTTTGATTGATTTTTTTTAAAAACAAATTAATTATTACAATAATAATGAATGAATTTATTAATAGAGAACATAGCTAGGCAAAAAATCAAATCAAATCTCGACATAAGGGTAGTCAAAAAGAATGGTGATAACAAAAACAAAGGGGTTTTAGGATAAAATTAGTGGGTGAGTCAATAAAAAGGGTTGTTAGGCTCAAGGGGTTCACTAGGGGTTAATTATGAGGGTTGGCTTTTTAGTGGAGTAAGTGGGTAAAAACCTAGGTGCCTTTATCATCTCGGTATATCAAATCATAGATGTGGTCTTGACATGTATAATCAAGGCAAGTTCTAGAATAACAGTTCATAGTTGACACACTCGTAATCAGTGAAGTGAGCATGAAAAAGAATGTTTGCTCTATAAGGCTCAAGATCTCACAAAAATTATGGGTGTTTTGATATCAACCTCATAATTTTCAAACTTCAAGATAACATTCAAATTCAGATTAACAACCTAAAAATTTTAATTTTGAAAAATAGACTTATCATGCTTGATTCTCTAGTATTCTTCAAATTTAATCATCAATGCACAATTACCAGAGACTTACTCTAAAACACATCAATAAAAATCATAAATCATTAGAAATTTCATCCTAATAAGTAATATGAGGAAATTACTTTCAAACAAGACTCAATTCAGGGATTTGAGAATAATGCAGAAAGTTAGGCATAATAACTATTCACCCTCCCCCACACTTAAGATGTACATTGCCCTTAATGTACAAGGATAGATATGAACATTTAAGGGATAAATCAACAGAGAAGTGGAAAGAATACTCTCTGAATTTTGGATGGTTTCCTTGAGGATGGTAAAGGATGACTTATGTAGTAGTGAATTACTCCTAATGATTTGTTTATTTATAGGGAGTGTGTATTTCAAACTGCGAAATCATCAGTTAGATCTCTCGGAGGCGTTAGTATGTGTTAGGTATACTCGAAGGTTAGATAGCCAATGATAATGATAAAATTTTGTAATGTATAACAAAAAGTTCAAATTAAAACAAGTAAAATAAAAAAAAGAGAAAAATAAGAATAAAATTAAAGATAAAATTAAAATTAAATCTAATCATGAAGAAAAGAAAAATTAGATAAATAAAAGGACTCAGAGGTCCTCATCATCGTTCGGGTCCGGTGGTGGTTCTGGTGATGAAATATGGAGGTGATGGCATATCAGTTAGAGGATGGCCTCTATCCTATCAAAACGTCGAGCGTTGTCAACGAAATACTGCTCGAACTGGTCGAGGCGTGCAGAGATATCCGCCAATGAGGTTGCTGCATGGGATGGCTGCTAGCTCAGAATCGGTGCCTCCTGTGATGGTGGTGGGACATCATCAGTAATGTCCTCGAGCTCCCCCTCGTCTATGGATGTCACTAATCGATATTGAGAGGGGTCGGTCCCTCGACGATGTTTAATCATCCTCATGTGTAGCATCATCTGGATGCCCTGAGGTGCCATCTGCCCAATCATCGTGAGGGAGGATCTCTGGTTGTTGGTGTTAAGGAGGTCGTGAGGTGCCAACCGTGTTATATATGGGCCCATCCATAGAATTCCCTTCCTGTGTGCCTCTGTTTGATGCTACGTTGCACCGGCGATAAAGTATGCAAGGTTGAACACGTGTCCTTCTGACATGCATGACAAGTAATAGACATCGTGCTTGTTTACCACACCGGTGCTTTCCTGTCGACATGTGATGGTGTGAGCGAGAATGGCGTGAATATACCGTAGGGGTGGGCAACGGGCTATTGCGCCAGCAGGTAAGGGGGTGCAGTGAAGCTGTCGGTTTAACTCGGAGAGTGGGTTTGCTTCTATAAATTTCAGCGTATAGAGTCCGAGTGTCGAGCCGAATTGTGGTATGCTCAGTCGACGTACCGTGCCCCCTAAATGGAATTGGACTGTACCCGGGTCGTCGAACTGTGCCATCACTGTCTGCAAGGTGAAAGTTGTGCAAAATTCTAATGTGAGCTCCAAGTATGTGGGCTCGTCGATTGAAAAAAACTGTTCCTATGGGTCGGTCGTGATAAGGGCTCGAATATCGATTGCGAGCCCGACTTGTTCCAGTGCGTCCCAATCGATGCACCTACTAGTGCCGAGGGGTCTATCCCGAATTGCCTTGTAACGCTCTTCCTGAGCTTCCTAAGAAAATCAGAGGAATTGGTGTCGTAGCTCGAAAGAAGCACTTGCTGAAGATGATCCGGCCCCCTTTCTTTTCTTGCTTGGGGCGGCTGTGGATCGTTTGGTCGTGATGATGACATGGTACCTAAATAAAAAAAGAAAAGGTTAGTACCAAAATGTAATCCAGGTTCAAGATATTCGAATAAGCAACCAATTCAAAATAAGAATTTATAATAGCATATCTGAGAAATAACTAATAGCACTATCACTATGATGTCGCAAATTTATATGATATTCATGAATGAAATATTGAAATAAACATGAGAAAAATCACACTTAAAACTAAACAAAAAATATAAAAATAACAGTCAAATAATTAATAGCACTTATCATAACGATATAATAAACATGAGAAAAATCATACTTAAAACTAAACAAAAGATATAAATAAAACAAAATAACATGAAATTTAGCAAACTTTAGTTAAGAAAGTGAAATAATGGAAGGAACCAATGGTGATGGTCGTGGTTCTCTGCCGGACACGGGATAGGCACACTGGTGGCGTGAGTTTGCAACACGAACACGGTGGTGGCAGGGGCGTGGAGTTCGGCAGCACGGCGGTGGTGCGGGCGTGGGGTGGTTTGTAGTGTGTTTTTAGGGAAGGAAAGGGAGTTAAGGAGGTTTTGGGAAGGTGGGGAATATGGGTGTGGTCGGATTTTGGGAGGATGAGTGTTGAAAATTGTTTTTAGGGTAGGTTTTGGGAAAGTGACGGTATAATTTGGTTAAATAGGGGAGGGGGCACGGGCTGGTGCCACGCCCGTGCTCTGTTTTAAAGTGCCCGTGTTTTTCGCGATTATAAATTTTGGATGCGTTCAGATGTTTGGCCACGGCAGTAGGTGTTTGTGGCACGCCTGTGTTCGTATTCACACGGTCATGTAGAACAGGCGTGTTCTGCCCGTGTTTGACAAGTCAGAATGTTGGCACGGTTGGAAGGCATAGGCGTGTTCCGTCCGTGTTCAACAAGTCAGTAACCTCGCACGGGTAGTTAGCACGGGAGTGGACTGGTATCGCAACCCGTGTTGGGAAAAGAAATTCTTCTCTATTTGGGTACGGCTACTGGCACGCCCATGGTTCATCCCCTATCTTCCACACGGCCACGGGCACGCCGTGTGCAAGGCCGTGTGGTCTAAAACCTGCGCTTTTATTAAACTAATTATTATGCTAAAAAAATAAAAATAAAAATAACAATAATAAAAAAAAATAAAATGTTAGTGAATTAGTGCTCGGGTTGCCTCCCGAGAAGCGCTTGTTTACAGTCTTAAGCTAGACTTACCCTGTTTTCATTTCTAAAAGAAGGCTCACGGAGCTGATACTCCTCTCTCATATCCCTAAAATCTTTACCATTATAGATTTTGAGTCGGTAACCATTTACCTTGAATGTGCCCTTAGTGGGGTGAGTTACCTCGATTGTGCCATATGGAAAAATTGTTTTGATCATGAATGGGCCTGACCACCTTGATTTCAGTTTCCCTGGAAATAATTTAAGCCTCGACTTGTATAACAGGACCAAGTCCCCTACTTCGAATTGTTTCGACTTCTTTAGACGAGCATCATGGTATCGCTTTGTTGCCTCCTTATACAGTTTCGAGTTTTCGTAGGCCTTAGCTCTCCATTTGTCTAACTCGGTCATCTGCATCATTCTTTTCTTTCCTATAGTTTTAAGATCAAAATTCAAAAACTTTATGGCCAACAAACCTTTGTGTCCTAACTCGAATGGTAGATGACAGCTTTTCCCGTATACAAGTTTGTAGGGGGATGTCCCTAGGGGTTGTAGGGGGATGTCCCTAGGGGTGTTTTAAATGCTGTTCTATAGGCCCATAAGGCATCATCTAGTTTTAATTCCCAATCTTTTCTATTCGATTCAACCGTCTTTTCTAGGATGCGCTTAAGTTCTCAGTTTGCTACTTCAGCTTGCCCACTGGTTTGAGGGTGATATGGGGTAGCTGTCCTGTGGTATACTCCATATTTCTTTAGAACTTTTTCGAATTGAGTATTGCAGAAATGAGTACCCTTATCACTAATAATAGCTCTAGGTGTCCCAAATCGAGAAAACAGTTTCTTGAGAAATTTCACTACTACCCTAGCATCATTGGTAGGTAAAGCTTTCGCTTCTACCCATTTTGACATGTAATCAACTGCCACTAGGATGTATTTATTTCCAAATGAACTAGGGAATGGTCCCATAAAAACAATACCCCATACATCAAATATTTCACATGATAACATATATGTTTGAGGCATTTCATCACGTTTAGAAATATTACTTGTTCTTTGGCATTTATCACACGAGGTAACATACCTGTTGGTATCTTTAAATAGAGTGGGCTAATAAAAACCTGATTCGAGTATTTTGTGTGTTGTCTTAATGCCACTGTAGTATCCTCTTGAGGGTCCTGAATGGCAATGTTCCAGGATTTTGCTTGCTTCTGCCTTTGTAACGCATCTTTGAATTACCTGATCTGCACATATGCAGAAAAGAAAAGGATCTTCCCAAAAATAGTTTTTCACATCAGCAAAGAATCGCTTCTTTTGGTGATGTGTTAGTTTTTTTGGCGAGACGTTAGCTGCTAAATAATTCACAATATTTGTGAACCATGGTACCTCAGAATATGTTATAGAAAAGAGTTGTTCTTCGGGAAGTTTATCTCATTTTCATTGAGCTCTCTGATATGTGGATTTTCAAGTCTGGAGAGGTGATCTGCCGCAAGATTCTTAGCTCCCTTCTTATCTTGTATTTCCAAGTCAAATTCTTGTAAGAGTAAAATCCATCGTATGAGTCGAGGTTTTGCATCAGGTTTGTTTAAAAGATAACGAAGGGCTGAATGGTTAGTGTAAACGACAACTTTAGACAATATTAGATACTGCCTAAATTTGTCAAAAGCAAAAGCTATAGCTAGCAATTCTTTCTCTGTGGTGGTGTAGTTTTCTTGGTTGGTGTTAATGTTCTGCTAGCGTAGTAAATTGGCTGAAAATGCTCGTCTCTTCGTTGTCCCAAAACTGCACCTACTACAAAATCACTTGCATCACACATTAGTTCAAAGGGTAAGTTTCAATCAGGTGCAATTATAATCGGAGCATTTATTAATTTATCCTTAAGGACATTAAATGCATCTAAACATTCCTGATTGAATATGAAAAGAACATCTTTTTATAGTAATTTTGTCAAAGGCTTAGCTATTTTAGAAAAAACTTTAATAAATCTTCTATAGAACCCTGCATGTCCTAAAAATCTTCTAATAGCCTTAATTGAACTAGGGGGAGGTAATTTTTCTATGGTTTCAACGTTTGCTTTATCTACCTCAATCCCTTTGCTAGAGATCTTATGTCCTAATACAATCCCTTCTCTAACCATAAAGTGACATTTTCCCAATTCAAAACAAGGTTTGTTTCCTCACATCTCATTCTCGTTTTAAATTTTTAAGGCAAAGATGGAAAGAATTACCGAATACCGAGAAATCATCCATAAATACCTCCATGATGTCTTCCACGAGTTCATCAAAGATTGCCAACATGCAACGCTAAAAAGTAGCAGGAGCATTACATAATCCAAAAGGCATTCTACAATAGGCAAACGTACAGTATGGGCATGTAAATGTTGTTTTCTCTTGATCTTCTGGAGCTTTTGGGATTTGGAAGTAGCCTGAAAGTCCGTCCAAGAAACAGTAATACATATGCCCGTATAGTCTTTCTAACATTTGATCTATGAAGGGCACAGGGAAGTGATCTTTTCTGGTAGCATCGTTCAATTCCCTATAGTCTATACAGACTCTCCAACCTGTAACTGTTCTTGTAGGGATTAACTCATTCCTTTCATTGGGCACCACAGTCATGCCTCCTTTCTTTGGAACTACCTGTACAGGGCTTACCCAAGTACTGTCAGAAATAGGATAAATTATTCCTGCATCTAGAAGTTTAATTACCTTGGCTTTGACCACTTCTTTCATGTTGGGATTTAAGCGTCTCTGAGGTTGCACACACGACTTGTATTCCTCTTCCATTAAAATTTTGTGGGTGCAGAATGATGGGTTTATACCCTTGATGTCAGAAATTTTCCAAGCTATGACCTTCTTATGTTCTCTTAGTACCTGTATCAACTCCTCTTTTTCCTTGGGTTCTAACTCTGAAGAGATAATTACTGGTAACGTAGAATTTTCCCCAAGGGATGCATACTCTAAATGTTTTGGCAGTTGTTTTAATTCTAATTTGGGCGGTTCATCAACAGAGGGTTTTTGTTTTAAATCATCATCAACTTTAATGCTTTCTTTTTTTCGTTTGTCTTGATGATGATATTTTTAAATTTAGCTCGTGGACTTCATCTTCTTCCCCCTCTTCTTGAGTGGGACACAATTCTATCGTGTCATTGTGTAGAATTTCCTGTAATGAGTTTTGAATGATATGATCAGTGGTATCAACAAAATAACAGGAATTATCTTGTTCTCTAGAATATTTCATGGCATCATAAATTTGAAAGATAAGTTCCTCATCGCCTATTCTTAATGTGGGTTTACCATCCCCTACATCGATAACAGCCTTAGCAGTAGCTAAAAAAGGGTGCCCTAAAATTAAAGGAACATCAATGTCTTCATCCATGTCTAACACAACAAAATCAATAGGGAAAATAAATTTATCAATTTTTACCAAGACATCTTCGATAACTCCTCTAGGATAATTAATAGATCTATCGGCTAACTGAATACTCATCCTAGTAGGTTTTGGTTCCCCAAGATCTAGCCGTTTAAACATTTTATAAGGCATTAAATTAATACTGCGCCTAAATCAGCTAATGCTTTCTTAATATTTAAGCTACCAATTAGACAAGGAATAGTATAACTTCCTGGGTCTTTTAATTTGGTTGGTAACTTGTTCTGGAGGATGGCTGAACATTCTTCATTAAGTTCTACCGTTGATACTTCTTCAAGCTTCCTTTTATTCGTCAAGAGTTCCTTTAAGAATTTTGCGTATGTCGGCATCTGTGAAATGGCTTCGACAAAAGGTAAGTTAATATGTATTTGTTTAAAAAGTTCAAGAAACTTACCTTATTGGGCATCTAATCGTTCTTTCTTTAACTTTGCTGGATATGGGACTGGTAGGTTACTTTCTTTGCGTACGGGATTTGCATCCTCAACTCCCTCATCTCTGGCTTTGTTCTCTTCGTGTGGTATTTTTTTCTTTGGTTCGACTAATTCCTTTCCACTTCTTGGTGAAACTGCCTTTACCCATTCTGTTTCTTTAGAACTAATCTTTGCTCGTATTTCACAAACTATCTCAGTGAGTAATCCAACTGACTGAGTAATTTCCCCAACTTGGTTCTCAATTGCTTTGATCGATGCATGTTGGTTATTAAGTGTTATCTCGGTTTTTTGAAGACTAGTGTTAGTTTCTGCCATGAATTTTGCAAACATCTCTTCAAGGTTTGGCTTCTTCTCTTGTGGATAAGGCTGATTTTGGAAATTTTGAGGAGGCTGTTGTCTTTGATTTCCTTAATTTCCTTAACCTCCCCATGAAAAATTTGGGTGGTTCCTCCAACCTGGATTGTAAGAGTTACTACAAGGATTATTATTGGATTTGAAATTATTACCTATATAGTTCATCTGTTCGCTTTCTGTGCTCGGTTGGTAGGGTGGGTACTCAGGATTCGCCACTATTCCACTTGTGTCGCATTGCATGACTAGATGTACCTGTGAAGAACACAAACTATCAAGCTTTTTATTCATCATTTCGATCTGTGTTGATAGCATGGTTACTGTATCTAGGTTGAAAACTCCGGCTGATTTTGTCGGTTTCGTCCTTGTAACTTGCCACTGATAGTTACTCAGTGACATCTCTTCAATGAATTCGTACGCTGCTTCAGGAGTTTTATTATTCAGGGTTCCACCGGTGGCTGAATCGATTAGTTGCCTCGTTGAGGGGTTTACACCGTTATTAAAGGTTTGGACTTGAAGCCAAAAAGGTAAACCATGGTGTGGACACCTTCTCAAAAGATCCTTGTATCTCTCCCATGCGTCGTATAGTTTCTCTAAATCCATCTGCACAAAAGAAGAGATATCATTCCGTAATTTGGCCGTTTTGGCTGGCGCGAAATATTTTAATAAAAACTTTTTGGTCATCTGCTCCCATGTAGTGATTGACCCTTGTGGTAACGAGTTTAACCACTGTTTGGCTTTATTTCTTATAGAAAAGGGAAATAACCGAAGACGTATGGCATCATCAGAAACACCATTTATTTTGAAGGTATCACAGAACTCTAAGAAATTAGCTATATGAGTATTTGGGTCTTCGTCCTGCAAACCATCAAATTGAACAAATTATTGAATCATTTGTATTGTGTTAGGCTTTAATTCAAAATTATTAGCAGCTATAGCAGTCCTAACAATACTCGATTCTGCTCCTGTTAAATGTGGTTTAGCATAATCAAACATAGTACGTAGAGCGTTGTTTTCTCCCACATCGTGTGGTTGTGGGTTATTCTCGTCCATCCCTTCAGTAGGATTGGATCTATCTTCTTCCTCTCTTTCTGTGTAGTTTAGGGCTCGCCTGATTTCTCGACGATTCTTGCGAGCGGTCGCTTTGATATCACTGTCGTATACTAAAGGTCCTCTTGGGTTCCTTCTAGTCATAAACTAGAGGTGCCTGCTAGGAAAAAGAAAGAAAGAAAATTTAGCAAAATTAAAAACAAAACAAAAATAAAATAAATGAAAAACATAATGGCTAAAGTAATAAAAATAGAGCTTTCTTAATATTTTAGTTCCCCGGCAACAGCGCTAAAAACTTGATCGTTTGTCTTGTTGAGTTTTAAAATTTATAAAAGAATGATCGAACCTAGAAACTAACTCTGACAACGATTAAAGGCAACTGTATCTATCGAACAGTAGTATAGCTTAGGCAAGACCGGATTATCGAACCCAAAGGAACTAAAAGTACTAATACTAACTTTCTTTTTATTATTTAGCCTAAAATAAGTGAAGTTGTTTAATCTAAAATTAACGAATAACTAAGCTAAGGACACAAAGACAAAAAGAATGAATTGGGAAAATTAACTTTAGGAAAGACTCAGTTGATTAAGACGATACCCTCGGGAAGAATTCACCTAGACTTCACTTGTTATTTAACACTGAACTATATGATTTATTCACTTAGTTTGATCCGTAATACTCTCTAACGTATATTAAACCCTCTCTTGAGGCGAATAACATCTAGCCCTAGGTTAATTAGTGGAACTCTCGTTCTCTTATAATAACCCCCTAGAATAGCAGTAAATCGATCTATGGACTCCCATATTAGGTTTCACCCCAATCCAGCAAAATCTCTTCACCCTATCTCTAGGCGTGCGATCAACTCCGCTTAATTATGCTAGATCTACTCTTAGGCAGGGTCTATTTCTCCTCCACCTAAGCACATCGAATTTAGATTAAACTCACATAATTAAGAACAAACTAAGTATTTATCATATAATTCAGGAAATAATAACAAGATCCATCATAGGTTTCATCCCCTTCAGGTATCCAACATAAGAAATTACTAAAACTCCCTAAAGGAATTGAAGGAGAGATCCGCCGTCTTAAGTAGAATTCCAGCTTCTTGAGATGGATCAACTGGCTATCTTCGAGTTATTCCCACAACTCTGACCTTTCTGGCTTGGCTCCTTGGCCTAGCTAACCGCCTCCTTTTCAGCTGATACTTAGGGGGTTTATATAGGCTTTTGAAATACATTTCTTTCTCCCTAAGTATCCAAATCCAAGTGAAATTGCTCTTTCCAGCGACAGGGACACGGCAATGGCACACGCCCATGCGGATCGTGGCCAGGTCGTGCTCGGACTTCTTTAATGAGGCACAGCCGTGTAAATCGGGGGTCAGGCCGTGTTCTCGATGATCAACGAGGCACGACCGTGTGGGCTTTGGTCCAGGCCGTGTCGATTTCTTCTTTGGCCCAAATTACTTCGTTTTGGGCCCGGTTCTCGTTCTTTTTATCCTCGGGTGCTTTCCTAGGTATAAGACATGAAAAGAAAGGATTAAGAGCACATTTTTATATGAAACAGGGGATAAATCATCCAAAATCATACTAAATGTGGGATTAAAATATGTTACTTTTACGGTTTATCATAAGTCTAGCTTAAGACTATAAACGAGCGCTTCTCAGGAGGCAACTTGAGCACTAACCCCATTAATTTTTACATTTTTTATTTTTACTCTTAATTTTCCTTTTTAGTACCTAACTATAAACTAACCAAGTGCAGATTTCCATACCACACAGCCTTGCACACGGCCGTGGCCGTGGCCATGTGGATGCTACGGATGTACGTACTGACATGGCCGAAATAGTACGAAACAAGACAAAAAAAATATCTTCAAGCTAGGGGCCCTCAACAGAACACCACGGCCGTGCGATGCAACCGTGGCCGATACTGTTTTAGCAACACGGGCGTGGCGACTTGCACATGGCGTGGGAGAAACGAACGGAGCATAACATGGCCGTCTGACATGACCGTGTGATTTGGCAAGCCCACGGTACACGGGCGTATGGATGTACCAGACCTGAAATTTCTATTTAAAACACCCCTCTCTCCTTCTTACCTACTCCCCACCCTTCTTCTTCCTTTACACTCCCCTTCTTTTTCATTCCCATTCTTCTTCATTCCCCCTAACTCTAGATCTAATCACATCCATGTCGAAGAAATAAAAGGATCCTAGCACAGTCTCTCTTTGTGAGACCGACCTACATAAGTTCATGTCGGCCGCTTCATTAACTCGACAGGAAAAGGACCTTTGAGTCCATTTAACTTTTCTTTTTATTTTCACTTCTCCTTTATTTTCCTTTTCTTTATTTTCCTTTTACTTAGTTTAATCTATTTTATTTCGTTTTCTTTGATTTAGGTTCTAAAGGCTACTAGGGAATCCCCACACCACGACCATAGCCACTCCACCACGCCTTAGAAATCACACCCACCTCGCGAACCGTCTAACAATAAGGACTTTTCGGTCCATTAATCTTTTCTTTTAATTTTCTTTTACTTTCTATTTTCTTTCTCTTTATCTTTCTTGTGTTTAAATATATATTTAGTATATTTTGAATTATTATTATTATTTCCTGGCTAATTCCTCACGAGCTTCCCAATTTCTTCATCTAGCGCAGAGATTGTCGGCGGCCACCACACCAAGACACTCCCAACTCAAGGAAGCCATCCAAATTTAAGAAGTTTTGCCTCTCCTTTTCTCCTAACTTTCATATATATCTTTGTACATTGAGGGCAACGTACATCTTAAGTATGGGGGTGAATATTTATTTCGAGAAAGTTCTGCATTATTCTGAAATCCCTGAACTATGCCTTAAAATTATACCTTGTTCTTAAGTAATTTTCTCATATTATGAGTAGAATGAATTTCTTTTGAATCATGATTTTTATTGATATGTTTTGAATTAAGGCATTGATAATTGTGCAGTGATGATTTAAACTTTAGGAGACTAGAGAATCAAGCATGATGAGTCAATTTTCAAAAAATAAAATTTTGTTAGGTTGTCTACCTGAATCTAATTATTACCTTGAAATTTGAAATTTACAAGGTTGATATCAAAAACCCATAATTTTTGTGAGATTTTGAGCCTTTTAGAGCATACATCCTTTCATGCTCACTTTTTGATTATGATTGTGTCAACGTTGATTTGTTATTCTAGAACTTGCTTCGATTATACATGTCAAGACCACATTAATTGATTTGATATACTGAGATGATAAAGGCACTTAGGATTTAACCCATTCACTCCACTGAAAAAGCTTATCCTCACAATTAACCCCTAGTGAACCCTTTTGATCCTAACAACCCTTTTTATTGACTCATCCACTAATATTAACCCAAAAACACGGTCTGTATTTGTTATCCCCATTCCTCTTGACCACCTTTATATCGAGATTTGATTTGATTAGTTGCCTAACTATAATTTTTAATTCTGTAGTTAAATTCATCTTTTATTATGACTTGATTTGTTCTTAAAAAAAATGAAGTACATTCAATATTAGCTCTATGTAATTGAGCTTGTACGTTTAAATTCCACATCTTGAGAAGAAGCTCATGTTATTAGTATTTCATGTTTTCAATTGATGTAATTATTCAGGATTAGTTCAATTTTCTAGTTAGGTAAATTGTCAATTCAATATCGATTCTAACCCTCTAATTCAGCCTTTATCCACACCTTTAACCCGAGCCCCATTACAATCCTTCTTAAAGACCTTTTGATTTGTGTGTCATCTCATTTTACAGTGGTGGAGATTTGATTTTCAGACAAGCTTATGAGATTAACTTTTCATGTTCGACTTTTGAGTGCTTAATTTTAAACCTTAAATACTTTGAGTGATTTGAGTGAATCTTTAGTGAGGATGTCAACTCTTGTCGATTTTGAATTAAAGGTGATTATTTAGGTAAAGGGACAACACCTATGTTTTTATGCTACAAAAACTATGACTTTGATTTTTTGAATCTTTAGGATCCTTCTATTTAAATTATCAATGAATGAATTATCTTTGAATTATGATGTAACATTATTTATGAATATTGTGAATCAAGGAAGTTCATTTTAATTGTGAGTTGAGGATTTTGCTTGAGGACAAGCAAATGCTTAAGTGTGGGGGTATTTGATAAACCATAATATAAACATATTTTAATCCCACATTTAGCATACTTTTGCATGATTTATTCCCTGAATTATGGAATTTGGTGCTCTTAATCCTTTGTTTTCATGTTTTATACTTAGGAGAAAAGAACGAGAAACGGGCCTAAAACGGAGTAAATGGGCCATATCACGAAATCAACACAGCCTAGCCCAAGACCACGCGACCGTGCCTCATTAACAGACCCAAACACGGCCTGGCCACGATTCACACGGGCGTGTCCCTATCGTGACAAAGAAGAGTTTCATTCGGATTAGGGTACTTAGAGGCAAAGAAAGCCATTCCAAAAGCCTATATAAACACCCTAGAGGCCAACCTTCAAAGAGGGTCTAGTTAGGTGTCCAGTTAGGCTGAAGAGCCAAGCCAGAGAGGCCAAAATTATGGAATTTACTCGAAGAAAGCTAGTTGATTCATCTCAAGAAGCCGGAATCATACTCAAGACGGAAGATCTTCCCTTAAATTTCCTTCAGGGGTTTTAGGGTTTTTCTTATGTTCTCTTTTATATTTTCTTCTGAGATGTATTCTTTTATCATTATGAACTAAACCCTCAAATACCTGAGGGGGATGAAACCTAAGACGGATCTTGTTATTGTTTTCTGAACTATATGATAAATACTTTATTTGTTCTTAATTATGAGTTCTTAATTCTTGCTTTGATATTTCAGGATACTGATTCAAGTATTGATGTGCTTAGACAGTGGAGAAAAGGTCTCTGTTTAAGAGTAGATCTAGCATAATTAAGCGGAGTTGATCGCAACCCTAGACATAAGATGACGAAAATCTACCGGATTAGGGTCAAACCTAATATGGGAGTTCATAGATCAAGTTAATGCAATTCTAGGGGTTTTAATTAGAAAGAGATTTCAATTAATCAGCCTAGGGTTAGATGTTAGTAACCTCAAGAGAGGTATTAATATAAATTAGGGAATCCTACGGATCAAGTCAAGTGAACAAATCGTCTGGTTCAGAGTTAAATAACAGGTGAAGTCTAGGTGGATCCTTCCTCGGGTATTGTCTTAATCAATTGGTTTTTCCTACAAGTATTTTCCCCAAATTCATTCTCTTTGTCTTTGCATCTTTAGCTTAATAGTTAGTTAATTTTAGATTAATTAATAATTCCTTTAATTCTTAGGCTAAATAATAAAAAGAAAGTTAGTATTAGTACTTTTGGTTCCTTTGGGTTCGGCAATCCGGTCTTGCCACTAAACTATACTACTGTTTGATAGGTGCGCTTGCCTCAATCGTTGCCACAGTTAGTTTCTAAGCTCAATCATTCTTTTTAAAAATTTTAAGACTCTAACATAACAATCAGAAACACTCGACTTTTCGATGTTGTTTTGACCTGGTGACCCCTTTTTTGACAGGATTATTGATGTTTCGTCAAACGGGACATCTCTACTGACAATGATCTTACTTGTTTTTGGGAACCATAATTTTATAGCCTTTTTCTCAATAGCAAAACCTAGAAAGATACACTTTACAACCCTTGGTTCAAGCTTTCCCTGACTCGAGTATAAGCATGATAATTGAATACTTTAAGGTTAGAGTAATTAAAAGGATTTCCTGACCAAATCTTTTCAGGAACCTTTCGATCCAATGCGTAAAGTGGAGACCAGTTCACTAAACCACTTGCCAGGTTAACTACTTTGGCCCAAAACTTCTTTTCTAAGTCTACGTTGGAAAGCATGCATCGAGCTTTCTCAAGTAAAGCTGTAGGGTACCAACAACGGTGCGATGTCTTTTGGTTCCTTCCTGTTTTCAAAAATCATTAAACTTGAAACACCCCATACCCAGCCCACGAGCCTTGACCGGATCTGGTATGTTCCTCGATGTAATCCGGTTCAAATTCTTTAGTTACTTTGAAAAGAAACTGTGTGTTTTGAAAGAAATATTATTTTTGTTGGGTTGGGCTCGAGTTGAAAACAAGGTTATCTTTTATTAAAATTCTTTAGTTTAGGTGACAAAACACTTAGAGTTTATTTTAGAAATAAATTTACTAAAACTTTAATTGATAAATATCCATAACATAATAAATCAAAGTAAAATAAGTAGTTCAACTATGGCCTTATTACATCAAATTGAAACCCAAAATTAAATTCAAAGTACGTAAAAATAAAAAGTCCAAATAATAACTTCCTTGCAGAGCATGGCCACCCCTAAGCTTCACGACTTCGTTCACATCATCGATCGTCACTGGAAGAAAAAGTTCCCCAACGGGTGAGTCAAATGGAGACTCAATGTGTAACCAACACTAAAATTTAATAACTCAGGCATACATTATCATATCACATATATATTCGTATATCAGATAGGAAAAAGTGATGCAACCCGAACCAAACCTATATGCCATTCGCTACACATCACCCGTACCATCTTGCACACCATGGGGACTACTAAGTCAACCCTCCATCCGCTACACACCATCGAAGGCTGCCGCTGCAGACGACATGCTCATCGCCCTTATAAAATTCGTGGCATAGCCACCAGATAATATTTGTGTCATGTGACACCACATTCAGATAATGTGACCGAAGTCACCACATTCACTTCCCCTTTTCATATAACCCGAATGCCTCATATCATACATATCATGCACATCATGCCTTAATTCGCATTCTTATCACTTTTCACATGTTATATATAACATATATTCATATTCCTAGTAGGAGTAGGAAACATACCTGGGTACTTTGTACCATAGCATGGTACTTAGCCATATTTTCCACATTCATATTAACACATGCATATAATCAATACCATAAAACTATTAAGGTTTAGTGTGGGGTGCACACCTGATTCGCTTAACAAATTCACTGAAATCCCGAAATCCGATCTACTGCCTTAGATCCTTAACTCCCTACATTCGGCCACACTTAGTATTTTAGGGAAAAGCCTATTCGGCTATAAGGTTAAATCCCGAAGGATTATTGTAATCAAAAATCCTTACCTTGCCGATTTGATTACTAATCAAATCCCGGAACGTTGTAGACTCCCCTCCTTCTAATCGGCTGATATTAAATCCCTTCATTGATTAGTTTCTGGCTTAAACACATAAAAATATATCTAAATACTAAAACAGGGCCTTGGCCGAATATTCATAGTCACTTACCTTAATATTCTTAAATCCCGGAATAACCCCTTGGTTATAGTTTCTATCGAAATCCCTAAAAACACATGTTAGATCTAATTTCCAATCACTTTATGAATTTAATCAAGTGGCCTTCGGCCTAAACCATACTTTTCTTACCTTAGATCTATAACCCCTGAGATCTCTCTTCTCCTAGTAGCCGACAATAGACAAAATCCCGAAAGATCCTTTGTAGTTTCAAATGCAGAGACACAATTGGCATTAGAATCTTAATCTTGGACTTAAAGAAAAGAAATATAATGATAATAATAGATCCTTACCCTTACTACAGAAGTCGACACACCCTTGCTTGAAGCCCCTCAAAGATTCGGCTATGGAGACTAGATAGTGATCAAAAAGGTTTCGGCTTTTGATGTTAATGGACAATCGGCTAGGGGGGTGTCTTTGGGGTTTCGGCTTTTGATGGATTGGATTGGAGAAGAAAAAGAAGAAGATGAAGAATAGAGATGGAGGATTCAGCAATAGTGAGTCTTTGAGAGAGAGAGAGCTTACGATTTTGTCAAAAGAGAAAATAGAGGAGATGACAAGAGAATTTCGGCAGAGGCTTCAAAAGAATAGAAAAAGAAAATAATGCAGAATGGCCTCTCTTTTCCTCCTATTGCCGAAATTACTAGGCCAAGACTCCCTTACTTGTCCAACTCTCTCTTATTTTGATAAAATTTATCTCTTAATTATCACCTTATTCAAAAATAATAGAATTAATCCCTCCTTTATCTCTTATCTCTTTAAAAAAAATAATCCATCATTTATCCATCTATTTAGCCGAATTTTAAAAAGAATTGGAACCTATCTAAAGCTCCTTCCTTGCCGTCCACGACGCTACTTAGCAAAAATAAAGGCTTTAAAATTTTGCTTCCCACGTGACTCGAACACAAGTCCTTCCCTCTAGCATGTGGCGTCATTTCCAGAGCTCTAAGTGGCATCTCCAGGCCACTTTTCCAAGCCCAATTTCATGTCATATTTCCTCCATAAATTTTCTTAAGACCACCTTGCCTTAGTTCCCTCTTTTAAACTTTAAAACTTAACATTTCTAAAGCATTTCCTTACATTTCCAAGATTCTAAAAATGCACACAACACATCCTTAGGACATAAGACATACTATTTCATATAATTAAGCAAAAATACACAGGCCCATATCCAGGATATTACAGTTCTACCCCCCTTAAAATAATTTCATCCTCGAAATTACCTGACTGAAATAGATGAGGGTATTGCTGTCGCATTGCTTCCTCCGGCTCCCACGAAGCTTCTTCCGATCCATGATTACGCCATAATACTTTAACTAGAGGAACTGATTTCCTCCGTAACACTTTCACATCACGTTCCAATATCTGAATCGGCTCTTCCTCGTAGGACAAATCTGGTCTTAGCTCCACCTCCTCGACTGGTACCACATGAGATGGGTCTGATCGATATCGACGTAGCATGGACACATGGAAAACGTCGTGCATCTACTTCAATTCCGAAGGCAGCTCCAATTGATTTGCCACTGGACCAACTCGCTTCAATACCCGATAAGGTCCTATAAACCTTGGACTTAACTTCCCCTTCCGACCAAATCGCATTACCTTCTTCCAAGGCAATACCTTAAGGAACACTTGATCTCCCGCATCAAATTCTATCTCCTTTCGCTTAAGATCTGTATATGACTTCTGCCTATCCGATGCTTCCTTTAACCAGGCCCGGATTATCTCCACCTTCTCTTCGGATTCTGCCACGATCTCTGGACCCAAAACTCGTCGTTCCCCTAATTCAGTCTAACACGTAGGAGTTCGACACTTCCGACCATACAATGCTTCATATGGTGCCATCCGAATACTAGCCTAATAGCTGTTGTTGTAGGCAAATTCTACTAAAGGCAAATAGTCTTCCCAACTTCTGCAAAAATCCATCACACAGCCTCTCAACATATCCTCCAACACTTGTATTACCCGCTCAGACTGCCCGTCTGATTGTGGATGAAAAGCTGTAGTGAAGTCCAACTTAGTGCCTAAAGCTTGATGAAGTGCCCTCCAAAACCGAGACGTAAATCTTGGGTCTCTATCCGAAATGATTGACACCGGCACTCTATGTAACCTCACAATTTCTGCCACATATAACTTTGCCAACTTCTGCAAAGAATAATCAACCCTTACCGGAATGAAGTGCGCGGACTTGGTCAAACGGTCCACTATTACCCATATCGAGTCCTTCTTAGTAGGTGTAAGGGGAAGCCCACTAACGAAGTCCATGGTAATTCTCTCCCATTTCCACTGCGGAATCATTATCGGTTGAAGTAGTCCTGACGGAACTTGGTGTTCAGCCTTAACTTGCTGACACGTCAAACACTTGCCGACAAATTCTGTAACTTCCTTCTCCAAACCAGGCCACCAAAACTGTTCCCTTAGATCTCTGTACAGCTTACTACCTCCGGGATGCATAGCATAAGGGCTACTATGTGATTTCCGAAGAATCCTCAGTCTTAACTCCTCATTCTTCGGCATACAAACCTTATTCTTAAAGCACAATACTCCCTCGTCATTAAGACCATAATCCTCTAACTCTCCATTCTATACTTGCCGTAGCTTATCACTTAAATCCTCATCTGCCAACTGACCCACTTTTACCTCATTCAACCACGTCGGCTTAACTTGCAACTCTGCCAGCAGACTTCCATCATCATACAAGCTCAGATGTACGAATATCACCCTCAGATCCGACACAACCTTCCGACTTAGGGCATCTGCCACCACATTCGCCTTGCCCGGGTGATACTCTATCGAACAGTCATAATCCTTCAGTAATTCCACCCACTTTCGCTGTCTCAGATTCAACTCCTTCTGAGTCAACAGATATTTAAGGCTCTTGTGGTCTGTGTAGATTATCGACTTTTCTCCATAAAGATAGTGCCTCTACACTTTGAGAGCAAAGACCACCGCCGCCAATTCCAGGTCATGAGTCAGGTAGTTAACCTCATGTGGCCTTAATTGTCGAGACGCATAAGCGACTACTTTCCCGTCTTGCATCAATACGCATCCTAATCCCGTGTGAGAAGCATCACAATACACCACAAAATCCTTTCCTGCCTCAGGTTGAATCAGAACCGGAGCTTCAGTCAAGACCTTCTTAAGCTTTTCAAAGCTCTCCTGCTGCTTATCCGTCCATACAAAGGGTACTTCCTTCCTCAACAACTTTGTCAAAGGCGCAGCTATTGACGAGAATCCTTCCACAAACCTTCTGTAGTAGCCTGCCAGTCCTAGGAAACTACGAATCTCAGCTACGGACCTAGGTGGTTTCCAATCCAACACCGCCTCAATCTTTCGAGGATCCACCTTTATTCCTTCTGCAGATACCACATGCCCTAAGAAAGCAACCTCCTTTAGCCAAAACTCACACTTGCTGAATTTGGCATAGAGCTTTTTCTCCCTTAACACTTGCAACACAACTCGGAGCTACTCATCATGCTCCTCTTCTGACTTGGAGTACACAAGAATGTCGTCAATGAACACAACGACGAACCTATCCAAGTAGGGTTGAAAGACCCGGTTCATCATGTCCATGAACGCGGCTGGGGTGTTCGTCAATCCAAACGGCATTACTACAAACTCAAAATGGACGTATCTTGTCCTAAAGGCCGTCTTATGGATATCCACCTCCTTCACCTTAAGCTGATGATATCCAGACCTTAGATCTATCTTTGAAAATACTGCAGCCCCTTTAAGCTGATCGAACAAGTCATCTATCCTTGGCAAAGGATACTTGTTCTTGATGGTCAGCTTATTCAACCGACGATAGTCTATACACATACGCATAGTTCTGTCCTTCTTCTTCACAAACAAGACCGGTGCTCCCCATGGAGACACACTGGGTCGGATAAACCCACGATCCAACAACTCTTGGATCTAAGCCTTGAGCTCAACCAACTCCTTTGGTGCCATTCGGTACGGGGCAATTGACACAGGAGCTGTTCCCGATAGCAAGTCAATTCCAAACTCCACTTCCCTATCTGGGGGTATTCCTGGTAATTCCTCCGGAAACACATCTCCAAAATCCCTTACAGTTCTAACTCCACTAACACCTTCTTCCTTTCCATCTAACATACTTACGAAGGCTAAAAACGCCTTGCCCCCTTTCTGAACCATCTTTTCAGCCTTTAACGCCGAAACTACATTAGACAAGTAGTTTCTTCTTTCTTCGATCATTACTACTACTTCATCCTCTAGGGTTCTTAATTCCATTCGCTTAGCCGCACAATCCAACACGGCCCGGTGCTTTACCAACCAATCCATACCAAGTATGAGTTCGAACTCCCCGAAGGGTAGTTCCATTAAGTCAGCCCTAAAGTTCACTCCCTGAATCTCTAGAGGTACACTCCGAAAGGTCTTATTCACCACTACAGTTTGGCCTAATGGGCTTATACAGTCATCTGCTTATAAGAGAGTTTAGAGTTTAGGCCTAGTGTCTCGACTACACTACATGCAACATAAGAATGGGTCGAGCCCACATCAATCAAAGTAAAATAGGGCTTGCCATAAATAAGGAACGTACCGGTTATGACATCCGGTGCGTCTCCATCCTCCCTCCGACGAACTGCATAAACTAAACCCAGTTGCCTTGCCTCAGTATTAGCAACACCTCGGCCCGATGTTCCACGTCCTCTGCCAGCACCATTACCTCTGCCATTTGGACCATGCCCTCGCTGAGGCTGCTGTCTACCTCTACCAACCTGATTAACATTCTGAGCTGCTGGTCGATTCCCATCAGGTTTCATCGGACAGTCCTTAATCATATGATCTTTGGACCCACACTTAAAGCATCCTCCCGTCTTTTTCCAACATTCCCCTAAGTGATTCTTCCCAAACTGATCACAAGTATGATACTGCCCTCCTGTGGCAGCTTGCTGGCCTCGCGGCCCATCAACTCTAGGCCTCTTATTCCCAGATGATCCTGACGATCCAAAACCTCTTTTTGGCCTATTTTGATCCATGTTCTGCTTCACAGAATCCTTAATTCCCTCAGCTACTTTTGCCTTCTCAACTAACGCAGAAAATTCCCGCTCCTGATGTGGAGCTATCAACAACCTTAGGTCATTCCTTAGATCATCTTCGAACCGAACACACCGCTCATGCTCCGTAGCTACCACTCCTCGAGCATATCGACTCAATCTCAAAAACTCAGCCTCATATTCTGCCACGGACTTGTTCCCTTAAAACAGCCCTAGAAAAGCCTTTCTCTGCTCATCAGTATACCGTGTGCCAATGTAACACCCCAAACCCAGCCCACAAGCCTTGACAGGATCTGGTATGTCACTGCGGAAAAACGTTTGAAAGATTTTGACTTATGAGTGAAAACATGAAATTTTGTTGAGTTTGTAAAACGGTGACCATTTAAAATCTTAAGTAAAGTGTGGAGTTTATAAAAAAAATATCCGGATTAAAACTTTATTATATATATAGATTTAAATAAAATCGTTTGCAAATGATATTTCAATTGTCAATCCATAATAAAACAAAATAATAAACTTAATCAAAAACACTTAAACAAACTTTAAATACTTTTAGGGGCCTTATTACAATAACTGAATAATCAAAGTACTGAAAATATAAATACTTAATTAATTAAAAATATCCTTCTCGCATGAAAATCGCATACATGGCCACCTTTGTATCCACTCCAACCCGGTCCAATTTCGCGATCACTGCGATGTTGGTAAGTATTTGGGTGAGTCACATGAACTCGATGTGTAATTAATCCACCGAATTCCACCCACATGTTAACCATATATTAACCCATATATCAGATAACAAGATAACATATTCACATAATAACACATTCTGGGCTTGGCCCATATTCATATCACATTCATCTAATAGGGTAGTTAACCACATAATTTCCACATGCTGGGCTTAGCCCATTTCCACACTGATCCACATTCATATACTGGGCTCGGCCCTTTTCTTAATAATCCACATATCAACTGGGCTTGGCCCATTTCTTATTCAAATCCACATATCAATCGAAAATTATGCAAAGTGCACCCAACCCAACCTAGGGTCCATCCTCTACACACCCCCGTATCCAGTCTACCACACACCAGGGGATTAATAAATCACCCTCTCCTTTTCACTCCAAAAGGTAATCAATGCCGTCCACGTGCAATGTAACATCCTGGATTATAGCCTATGCATTAGTATGTCTTATGTGTTATGGATGTGATGTGTGCATTTTTAGAATCTTGGAAATGTAAGGAAATGACTTGGAAATGTAAGGAAATGTAAGGAAATGTCTTGTCTTGGAAATGTAAAGAAATGACTTGGAAATGTAAGGAAATGTCTTGTCTTGGAAATGTAAGGAAATGTCTTGTCTTGGAAATGTAGGAAATGTCTTGGAAATGTAAGGAAATGCTTTAGAAATGATAAGTTTAAAGTTTAAAAGGGGGACATGAAGCAAGGTGGTCTTAAGAGGAATTGTATGCAAAACATGACACACAAATGAGCTTGGAAAAGTAGCTTGGAGGCACCACTTAGAGCTCTGGAAATGATGCCACATGCTAGGGGGAAGGACTTGTGTTCGAGTCGCGTGGAGAGCAAAATTTTAAAGCCTTTATTTTGCTAAGTGGCGTCAATAAGAGGGAATAGGGGGACGGCACATGGCTAAATTTTAGGAGTTTTATCCCTTTTATTTTTATTTAAGGATAAAAGATGGTAAATGAGGAATTATTCTTTAATTAGGAAAATAAGGGAGAAGTGATGGCCAAGTAAGGGACTTTGAGTTTAATAATTTCGGCTAGGTAAGGATAGTTGCTGAATTATGTTTTATTTTAGGTGATAATTAAAGAGATAAAGCTATCAAAATAGAAGAGTGATGGCCAAGTAAGGGATTCTAAGTTAGTAATTTCGGCTACTAAAGGAAAAGAGGGCCATTCTTTCTTTCTTTCAACTCTCTCTCTGCCGAATTCTCTCTAGCAAATAACTCCTCTCTTTTCTTTTATTTTTGCCTAGCCGAAATACCTTGTGCTCTAGCTGAATCCTCCATTTTTATTCTTCTTTCTCTTTTCTTTCTACCAATCAAAAAGCCAAAATCAAGATCCTTCTAGCCTACATAGCCGAATATTGTTAAAGGTTCAAGCAAGGATTGCCGATTCCTAAAGTAAAGGTAAGATCTCATTCGGTTTCATCCTTTTTCTTTTAAGATTTGCCAAAATCTAGGACTAACCCCATTAATATCTTGTTGCTGAAACTTTGAAGAGATCTTTCGGGATTTACTAAGTGTCGACTACAAGGAAGGAGAAGATCTTTTCCCGAAGGTACACCATAGGCCGCGTGTTCCCGGTGAGTTTCGGGATTTAAAATCCACAGGTAAGTGTCTATAGCATTCAGCCAAGGGCCATCTATGATGATTTAATGTTAGAATCGAATCTAACATATGTGTATAGGTATTTCGACAGATAATTAAGACAAGGGATACTTTCGGGATTTGAAATCGCAAGGTGAGTGCATAAGTACAATCGGCCAAGGTCTATTTTGGTAATTAGATCTATTCTTTATTTGTTTAAAAAGCTGAAACTAATCAAGTTAAATGATCTAGCATTTGAAGGGAGGAGTAGCACAAAGTTTTCGGGATTTGATTTATAGTGAAATCGGCACCAAGGTAAGTTTTGGGTTACAACAATCCTACTAGGATTTGGTTTTATGGCCGAATAGTCTTCATTAAATTTTTAAGTAATGGCCGAATGTAGGGACTAAGGATCTAAGGCTTTAGATCGGATTTTCGGGATTTGAAGTGAAGTTGCTAAGTTAATCAGGTGTGTACCCCACACTAATCTTAATAGATTTATGGCTTAAACTTGATATATGTGTTAATATGAAAGTGTAAGAATGTGGCTAAGGTACCATGATATGGTACAAAGTACTCAGGTACGTTTCCTACTCCTACTAGGATTATGAAATATGTTATATTTAACATGTGATAAGTAATAAGAATGTGAAATTTGGCATGTTAATGCATATTATGTATGATATGGGGCATATGGGTTATTGAAAAGGGGAAGTGAATGTGGTGACCTAAGACCACAATATTTGAATGTGGTGACCTAAGACCACGATATCTGAACGTGGTGACATAAGACCACGATATCTGAGTGTGGTGACCTAAGACCACGAATACTCATAAGGGCGATGAGCACGTCGACTGCAACGACTGCCTTCGATGGTGTGTAGCGGATGGAGGGTTGACTTAGTAGTCCCCACGGTGTGCAGGTTGGTACGGGTGATGTGTAGCGGATGGCATCTAGGTTTGGGTTTGGGTTACATCATTTTAATTTAATGATATATGAATTTGTATACTATGAAATGCCTAAATTTGTTAAGACTTAGTGTTGTGTTACACATTGAGTCTGTTGACTCACCCCATTGTGGAAACATTTTTCAGGTGATGATCAGTAATGGACCAGGTCGGTAGAAGCTTAGGGATGGCCATGCTCAGCAAGAAATTCATTTTACTTGGACTACTTTATTTTAAGTACTAAGGTTTTAATTTTGGGATTTATTTGATGTAATAAGGCCATAGTTGAATTACTTTAATTTTTCTTTTAATTACTATGTACGAATTTTCACCAAGTGAATTTTAAGTAGATTTATTTTAAAACAAAACCTAAACGTATTGTCACCTAAAGTAAAGGGTTTCAATAACAAATAAATTTGTTTTCAACTTGAGCCCAACCCACAAACAAACTTTCTTCAAAACACACAGTTTTTCAAAGTAATAAAAGAATTTTTAACCGGTTTACTTGAGGAACATACGGATCCTATCCAGCTCGTGGGTCAGGTATGAGGTGTTTCAGTTTGGTATCAGAGCCCGTTTCAAACTCTCAGCCTTGGGTTTAAGGCCCAAAATGTTTTCAAAGCGAGCTCAAATAAGTTTTATGAAAACATTTTTTTTTTTGGAAATAAGCAGGTTTTTCTGGCATGGCACCTAAGTCTCCGACCCGCAATCCACCAGGTAAGTACCCCTATCTCTTGTGTGATTTATTGTATGATCTGTATGATCTGTAGAAGGGTAGGAATGGAACATAGAAATAGTATGATAGGTACTTGAACCCTAGGACTAGTTTACCCCAACATTTATATAAGACTTAAGTGCCTAATTAAACAAACCTGTGGTTAAGTCGCCGAGTTAGGGTGTGGCAACCCCTGTGCGCATGTCTAGGATTGGATCCGGAAGAGCCTGGTACTTAAGCAGTCCTAGTGACTCACCTCCTCTTCGCACGAATCCTACCTAGTGCGTTGCTACGGTTCACCCTAACCAAGAGGACTCAGTCACAGGCTAAACGCAATAACTAAAACCCGAAAAGGGAATAGCCATGTTTTTATGGAAACCCTAGTTTTAAAAATCACCAAAGTACCCCTTTGAATGGTAACGAAAAGTTACTTTTAGAAAATTTTCAAAATATTTTCGATTTATAAAAAAATACCAAAATGCCCCTAGTGGCGAAATTACAAAAATGCCCTGGTTTCTAAAATTTTCATATTACCCTCAACTTTTGCTGAAATATTCTTACTTTACAAAAATATCAGAAAATTCTATTTTGCAAAATGCTAACATACCCTGATTTGGAAAATTACTGAATTACCCCTGACTTACAAAATAACCAAGATAACCCTGATTTCCAAAATTTTTGCAATACCTTGATTTAGAAAATTTCTAAAGTACCCACGAGTTTTGAAAATTTTGAAAATACCTTTGATTTGTAAAGATTTTTAAATTGACCCCGATTTATTATCAAAATACCCTTGTAGGAAAAATGACGAAAATACCCCTGGGATAGAAACGGACAGAAATGTTCGAATAGTGAATGTGGGTGGTGGATACCACTAAATGAATGTGTCTATGTTGATGAATGAATGTGCCTCTATTGAGGAATGAATGTGATTCTCTGAATTAGAGTAGTGAACTTGAACTGAAACTTTGTGTGATCGAAAGAACTACTTCTAAATATCTTTATTTCATAAAATTGTTCATGCGGTTAATAAGTGGAACAAAATTACGATGCATAAAACTTTTTAATCAGTTAAATCGCGGCGTTAGAAATGAGTTCTAGGGGCGTGAACTTAGAGATTGTGCCTAGGAAGTATGATGGTTCTATTAAGATCGAGAGTACTGACATAAGCGTAGCGTAGTGCGGTGAGTTAAGATGTACGATTATTCGTTAGTAAGTAATTTCGAGGACGAAATTATTTTTAAGGGGGGTAGAACTGTAACATCCTGGATTATAGCCTATGCATTAGTATGTCTTATGTGTTATGGATGTGATGTGTGCATTTTTAGAATCTTGGAAATGTAAGGAAATGACTTGGAAATGTAAGGAAATGTCTTGTCTTGGAAATGTAAGGAAATGTCTTGTCTTGGAAATGTAGGGAAATGTCTTGGAAATGTAAGGAAATGCTTTAGAAATGATAAGTTTAAACTTTAAAAGGGGGACATGAAGCAAGGTGGTCTTAAGAGGAATTGTATGCAAAACATGACACACAAATGAGCTTGGAAAAGTAGCTTGGAGGCACCACTTAGAGCTCTGGAAATGACGCCACATGCTAGGGGGAAGGACTTGTGTTCGAGTCGCGTGGAGAGCAAAATTTTAAAGCCTTTATTTTGCTAAGTGATGTCAATAAGAGGGAATAGGGGGACGGCACATGGCTAAATTTTTAGGAGTTTTATCCCTTTATTTTATTTAAGGATAAAAGATGGTAAATGAGGAATTATTCTTTAATTAGGAAAATAAGGGAGAAGTGATGGCCAAGTAAGGGACTTTGAGTTTAATAATTTACTAAGTAAGGATAGTTGCTGAATTATATTTTATTTTAGGTGATAATTAAAGAGATAAAGCTATCAAAATAGAAGAGTGATGGCCAAGTAAGGGATTCTAAGTTAGTAATTTCATTACTAAAGGAAAAGAGGGCCATTCATTCTTTCTTTCAACTCTCTCTCTGCAAAATTCTCTCAGCAAATAACTCCTCTCTTCTCTTTTATTTTTGCCAAGCCGAAATACCTTGTCTGTAGCTGAATCCTCCATCTTTATTCTTCTTTCTCTTTTCTTTCTACCAATCAAAAAGCCAAAATCAAGATCCTTCTAGCCTACATAGCCGAATATTGCTAAAGGTTCAAGCAAGGATTGCCGATTCCTAAAGTAAGGGTAAGATCTCATTCGGTTTCATCCTTTTTCTTTTAAGATTTGCCGAAATCTAGGACTAGCCCCATTAATATCTTGCTGCCGAAACTTTGAAGAGATCTTTCGGGATTTACTAAGTGTCGACTACAAGGAAAGAGAAGTTCTTTTCCTGAAGATACACCATAGGCCGCGTGTTCCCTAGTTATTCGGTGAGTTTCGGGATTTAAAATCCACAAGGTAAGTGTCTATAGCATTCGGCCAAGGGCCATCTATGATGATTTAATGTTAGAATCGAATCTAACATATGTGTATAGGTATTTCGACAGATAATTAAGACAAGGGATACTTTTGGGAATTTGAAATCGCAAGGTGAGTGCATAAGTACAATCGACCAAGGTCTATTTTGGTAATTAGATCTATTCTTTATTTGTTTAAAAAGCCGAAACTACTCAAGTTAAATGATCTAGCATTGACCGATTGAAGGGAGGAGTAGCACAAAGTTTTCGGGATTTGATTTATAGTGAAATCGGCACCAAGGTAAGTTTTGGGTTACAACAATCCTAATAGGATTTGGTTTTATGGCCGAATGGTCTTCATTAAATTTTTAAGTAATGGCCGAATGTAGGGACTAAGGATCTAAGGCTTTAGATCGATTTTCGGATTTGAAGTGAAGTTGCTAAGTTAATCGGTGTGTGTACCCCACACTAATCTTAATAGATTTATGGCTTAAACTTGATATATGTGTTAATATGAAAGTGTAAGAATGTGGCTAAGGTACCATGATATGGTACAAAGTACTCAGCACGTTTCCTACTCCTACTAGGATTATGAAATATGTTATATTTAACATGTGATAAGTAATAAGAATGTGAAATTTGGCATGTTAATGCATAATATGTATGATATGGGGCATATGGGTTATTGAAAAGGGGAAGTGAATGTGGTGACCTAAGACCACGATATTTTGAATGTGGTGACCTAAGACCACGAGATCTGAATGTGGTGACCTAAGACCACGATATCTGAACGTGGTGACCTAAGACCACGATATCTGAGTGTGGTGACCTAAGACCACGAATACTTATAAGGGCGATGAGCACGTCGATCGCAAATGATCGCTTCGATGGTGTGTAGCGGATGGAGGGTTGACTTAGTAGTCCCCACTGTGTGCAGTTAGTGGTACGGGTGATGTGTAGCGGATGGCATCTAGGTTTGGGTTTGGGTTGCATCATTTTAATTTAATGATATATGAATTTGTATGCTATGAAATGCCTAAATTTGTTAAGACTTAGTGTTGTGTTACACATTGAGTCTGTTGACTCACCCTGCTGTGGGAACATTTTTCGTGATGATCGGAATGGACCTGCCTCGTGAGAGCTTAGGGATGGCCATGCTCAAAGAAGAAATTCATTTTATTTGGACTACTTTATTTTAAGTACTAAGGTTTTAATTTTGGGATTTATTTGATGTAATAAGGCCATAGTTGAATTACTTTAATTTTTCTTTTAATTACTATGTACGAATTTTCACCAAGTGAATTTTAAGTAGATTTATTTTAAAACAAAGCCTAAACGTTTTGTCACCTAAAGTAAAGGGTTTCAATAACAAATAAATTTGTTTTCAACTCGAGCCCAACCCACAAACAAACGTTCTTCAAAACACACAGTTTTTCAAAGTAATAAAAGAATTTTTAACCAGTTTACTTCGAGGAACATACTAGATCCGATCCAGGCTCGTGGGCTGGGTATAGGGTGTTTCATGCAATTAAGCACAATAATCCACAACGCGACCTCAGTCAGCGCCAATCCACGATGTAGCCGTAGCTAACACCAAAACCACGATGGGACACATAGTCACTCATCAACCATGATATGGCACATAGCCGATATCAACCACGATGAGGCACGTAGCCACTCATCAAACCACGCGAACTAAATCGCAATTAATCCACAACGTGACCTCAGTCAACGTCAATCCACGATGTAGCTCAAGGCTAACATCAAACCACGTACTCGAAGTACACCCGTACCTTCTTTCATATCATATCCCACCCATGCACATGCAACATGTAATAGTGACATAATAAATGCATGCACATGTCATTAAGGCAGACAATCATATTTCCATAGGCATGTTTACATTCACATAGGCACATTCACATTCTTGTCAACAAATAGCACTAACCTGACTATCGATATACCCCTTTTTAGGGTAATCCCCACATAACTGCCACTGCACTGGTTAGCACATAAATCACACATGCAATTATAGCAAAAACCCGAAAAACGGTGGGTTAATCACACACCTGATCACTTGGAGAACTACGCTTTCGATACTGATGCTATCACTAGGCGATACTACGGCTATTTGCCTACTTTCTTGTTCTGACGCTGGTCCACACCCCGGTGGCCAATCTCTAACTGTAGAAACTGATCTCCTTTTAAACTTCGGGATAGGGACTATCCCTTGTCCTCTTTGACTAGCATTCGCATCCATCGACAACACTTAATCAGATCAAACGATTAAACACTAATACCTTAATCAAAATATATCGAATTGAAACTACACTTACTAAATATCCTTACCGAAATAATCTTGAATCCCGAAGCTTGTCCTACTTCTGTCGACTCGCCCCCTAATTAACCATAATACCAATCGGTCACATTTAAACTCTAAAGATGGCCCTTGGTCGAATGCTTTATTGGCCTCCCCTGAAGAATCAAAACTGATTACCAAAGGAGAATTCACTTACCACTATTACACGTTTGCTTTGAAGAGCCTAAAGTAAGTAGTCGACAGCACCCTCCTTTAAAGATTCAGCTTAGAGCACAACAATGATGGTTTCAGAAATTAATGGTGAAGAGAAAACGCAACAATGGTGAGGGTTTTATGCTTGGAGATCTCGGCAACAAAGAACAATGACAGAGGGGTTTTAGTTTTTGTGACTTGCGGCAAAACAAAGAGAATAGGCACTTTAAGCTTCGGTTATGGCTTCAAAGAAATAGAAATAAATTTGGTGTTGGATGAAAGAAAAGAATGAGAGGTGTGAGTGGGAAGAAATTCGGCACAAAGAAATTTAAAGAAAAAGATATCAAAGATGATTACTCTCCCCTTATAAAGAATTCGGCTACTATATCCTTGCTATTATCAAACTCTTTGATAATCTCCTCTATTATCTCCTTAACAAATAAAATAAATTAATCCAACATTAATCCCTTATCAAACTCTTATATTATCTCTTATCACCTATTTAAACCAAAATAAGATAAATAAATCCTTATTTATCTCTTCTTCATCTTGCACAAAATAATTAAATCAACAATTATCCTACTTGAATAAATAAAACAACAATTATCTATTATCTACCAACTTAAAATAAAATAAAATAATCATCAATTATCCTACCTTAGCCGAAATTAATAGGAGAATAAGCTGAATTCTCATCCAATTAAAAGTCTTATGTGTCGTACACCTTCTTCCAACTCTACCTTGACGCAAAAGCAAAATAAAACACTCCCCTTGCTGCTCACCAGCCTCGAACCCAAGACCTGCTGGAGCCCTTGGATGCAAGCTGCAGATAACGCCCCAGACCACTTTGCCAAGGCACTGTTTGTGACATAAACTCCCCACAATTCCTTTTAAGACCTCTTTCCCTAGCTCCCCCTTCTCTTAACGCCAAAAGCAAAATAAAAACACGCCTCCCTGCTGCCAACAAGACTCGAACATGAGACCTGCTCCTTGCTCCACAGATAACGCCCTAAGCCACTTTGCCAAGGCGTTGTTTGTGACATGATTCACCTAGAATCTCTTTTAAAACCTCTTTCGCCATGCGCCTTCTTGACGCCAAAATAAACACTCCTTCTTACTTCCTTCGCAACTCGAACCAAGGCCCTTATCCCCACTGCACATGGCGTCCATTGCCACTTTACCACATGATTTCTTGTGGCATTAATTCCCTAAAAATTTCTTTAAAGCCTCCTTAGCCCAGTTCCCCTTTTTGACGCAAAAATAAAAGTCTTTAATGCTTCCCACGATGCTCAAACCTTTTCCCTCCTGAACTCCCTTTTTGACGCAGCCTCCCAAGCCCCTAAGGTAGCGTCCCAAGCCACTTTACCAAGCCAACTTTCATGTCCATAAACTCCTAAAAATTTTCCTTAAGGCCTCCTTCACCTAACTTCACCTTTAAAAAAAAAATTCCAATATTTTTCCAAGACTTCCTCCTACATCCTTGGATTCTCAAAACCCTTAAAACATACTCAACCACACTTAAAGCCTACTAACATTTGAGTTATGCTCCAAATGCATAACCCCTAATTTCGGATGTTACAGTTCTACCCTCCTTAAAAATAATTTCGTCCTCGAAATTACTTACTAACTAACTACGAACAATCTCGCTCATCACACTACGCTACGCGCTGCGCACTCTGATCTTAATAAAACTATCTTACCTTCTAGGCACAATCTCTAAGTTCACGTCCCCTAGAACTCATTTCTAACGTCGCGATTTAATCTGATTACAAAGTTTTATGCATTAGTACTTTCGTTCCACTTTTTGTCCACGAACAAATCTTATGAGAAAGGAGTTTTAGAAGTAGTTCTTTCGATCACACAAAGTTTCAGTTCAAGTTCTCTATTCTAATTTAGAGAATCACATTCACAATCGCATTAATCCATCTCGATAGAGACACATTCATTCCTCCTTAGAGGCTCATTCATTCATCAACATAGACATATTCATTCAGTGGTATCCACCACCCACATTCACTATTCGGACACTTTTGTCCGTTTCTATCCGAGGGGTATTTTCGTCCTTTGCCCTATAGGGGTATTTCGGTAATAATTCAGGGTCAATTCCAAAAATTTTAATAAATCCAGGCACTTTGAAATTTTCCAAAACTCGAGGGTACTTCGAAAATTTTCCCAAATCAGAACCATGGTAGAAATTTTAGAAAATCAGGGTTATTTTGGTAATTCTGTCGATCAGGGGTAGTTTCGTAAATTTTCCAAATCAGGGTATCATAACATTTTGCAAAATAGAATTTTCTGATATTTTTGTAAAGTAAGAATATTTTAATAAAAGTCGAGGGTAATATGATATTTTTTTTCAATCTAGGGGCATTTTAGTAATTTACAACACAAGGGTATTTTCGTAATTTTGTAAATCGAAAATATTTTGGAAAAATTTTCAAGCTAAGTTCTGCTACCATTTAAAAGGGTAATTTGGTGACTTAAAACTGAAGTTTTTATGAAAATACAGCTAATCCCTTTTGGGTTTTAGTTATTGAGTTTAGCCTATGACTGAGTCCTCTTGGTTAGGGTGAACCGAAGCTACGCACCAGGTAGGATTCGAGTAAAGAGGAGGTGAGTCACTAGGACTGCTTAAATACCAAGCTCTTACTAAATTCACTCCTAGAAATGCGCACAACAGTTGTCGCACCTTAACTCGGCGACTTAATCACAGGTTTGTTTCATGGTCCTTAAGTCTTATGAATATGTGTTTAAGTGGACTAGTCCTAGGGTTCAATAGCCCTAATCTTCTATCTACGTTCCATAAAAGCCCATACAACTTCACATATACTCAATTCACTTCGGTAATCAGAAGTACTTACCTGGTGGACTTCGGGACGGAGATACAGGTGCCATGCCAGAATGACCTGAAAAATTTCTTAAAAGTCCATATTTTTGAAAAGCCCATTTTTGAAAACATTTTTGGGCCCCAAAACCCTCAAGGCCGAGTTTTGAATCGGGCTCTGATACCAAACTGAAACACCCCAAACCCGGCCCACAAGCCTTGACCGGATCTGGTATGTCACTACGGAAAAACGTTTGAAAGATTTTGACTTATGAGTGAAAACATGAAATTTTGTTGAGTTTGTAAAACGGTGACCATTTAAAATCTTAAGTAAAGTATCGAGTTTATAAAAAAAATCCGGATTAAAACTTTATTATATATATAGATTTAAATAAAATCATTTGCAAATGATATTTCAATTGTCAATCCATAATAAAACAAAATAATAAACTTAATCAAAAACACTTAAACAAACTTTAAATACTTTTAGGGCCTTATTACAATAATTGAATAATCAAAGTCATCGAAAATATAAATACTTAATTAATTAAAAATATCCTTCTCGCATGAAAATCGCATCGCATGGCCACCTTTGTATCCACTCCAACCCGGTCCAATTTCGCGATCACCTGCGATGTTGGTAAGTATTTGGGTGAGTCACACAGACTCAGTGTGTAATTAATCCACTGAATTCCACCCACATGTTAACCACATATTAACCCATATATCGGATAACAAGATAACATATTCACATAATAACACATTTCGGCTTGGCCCATATTCATATCACATTCATCTAATAGGGTAGTTAACCACATAATTTCCACATCTTTGGGCTTAGCCCATTTCCACACTGATCCACATTCATATACTTGGCTCACCTTTTTTCTTAATAATCCACATATCAATCTGGCTTGGCCCATTTCTTATTCAAATCCACATATCAATTGAAAATTATGCAAAGTGCACCCAACCCAACCTAGGGTCCATCCTCTACACACCCCCCGTATCCAAATTACCACACACCGGGGGGATTAATAAATCACCCTCTCCTTTTCACTCCAAAAGGCAATCAATGCCGTCCACGTGCAATTAAGCACAATAATCCACAATGCGACCTCAGTCAGTGCCAATCCACGATGTAGCCGTAGCTAACACCAAAACCACGATGGGACACATAGTCACTCATCAACCACGATATGGCACATAGCCGATATCAACCACGATGAGGCACATAGCCACTCATCAAACCACGCGAACTAAATCGTAATTAATCCACAACGTGACCTCAGTCAACGTCAATCCACGATGTAGCTCAAGGCTAACATCAAACCACGTACTCGAAGTACACCCGTACCTTCTTTCATATCATATCCCACCCATGCACATGCAACATGTAATAGTGACATAATAAATGCATGCACATGTCATTAAGGCAAACAATCATATTTCCATAGGCATGTTTACATTCACATAGGCACATTCACATTCTTGTCAACAGATAGCACTAACCTGACTATCGATATACCCCTTTTTAGGGTAATCCCCACATAATCGCCATCGCCTTTCAAGTTAGCACATAAATCATAAATCACACATACAATTATAGCAAAAACCTAAAAACGGTGGGTTAATCACACACCTGATCACTTGGAGAACTACGCTTTCGATACTGATGCTATCACTAGGCGATACTACGGCTATTTGCCTACTTTCTTGTTCTGACGCTGGTCCACACCCCGGTGGCCTATCCCTAACTGCAGAAACTGATCTCCTTTTAAACTTCGGGATAGGGACTATCCCTTGTCCTCCTTGCCTAGCATTCGCATCCATCGACAACACTTAATCAGATCAAACGGTTAAGCACTAATACCTTAATCAAAATATATCGAATCGAAACTACACTTACTAAATATCCTTACCGAAATAATCTTGAATCCCGAAGCTTGTCCTACTTCTGTCGACTCGCCCCCTAATTAACCATAATACCAATCGATCACATTTAAACTCTAAAGATGGCCCTTGGCCGAATGCCTTATTGGCCTACCTTGAAGAATCAAAACTGATTACCAAAGGAGAATTCACTTACCACTATTACACGTTTGCTTTGAAGAGCCTAAAGTAAGTAGTCAACAGCACCCTCCTTTAAAGATTCGGCTTAGAGCACAACAATGATGGTTTCGGCACTTAATGGTGAAGAGAAAATGCAACAATGGAGAGGGTTTTATGCTTGGAGATCTCGGCAACAAAGAACAATGACAGAGGGGTTTTAGTTTTTGTGACTTGTGGCAAAACAAAGAGAATAGGCACTTTAAGCTTCGGTTATGGCTTTAAAGAAATAGAAATAAATTTGGTGTTGGATGAAAGAAAAGAATGAGAGGTGTGAGTGGGAAGAAATTCGGCACAAAGAAATTTAAAGAAAAATATATCAAAGATGATTACTCTCCCCTTATAAAGAATTCGGCTACTATATCCTTGCTATTATCAAACTCTTTGAAAATCTCCTCTATTATCTCCTTAACAAATAAAATAAATTAATCCAACATTAATCCCTTATCAAACTCCTATATTATCTCTTATCACCTATTTAAACCAAAATAAGATAAATAAATCCTTATTTATCTCTTCTTCATCTTGCACAAAATAATTAAATAAACAATTATCCTACTTGAATAAATAAAACAACAATTATCTATTATCTACAAACTTAAAATAAAATAAAATAATCATCAATTATCCTACCTTAGCCGAAATTAATAGGAGAATAAGCTGAATCCTCATCCAATTAAAAGTCCCATGTGTCATCCACCTTCTTCCAACTCTACCTTGACGCAAAAGCAAAATAAAACACTCCCCTTGCTGTTCACCAGCCTCGAACCCAAGACCTGCTGGAGCCCTTGGATGCAAGCTGCAGATAACGCCCCAGGCCACTTTGCCAAGGCGCTGTTTGTGACATAAACTCCCCACAATTCCTTTTAAGACCTCTTTCCCTAGCTCCCCCTTGTCTTAACACCAAAAGCAAAATAAAAACACGCCTCCCTGCTGCCAACAAGACTCAAACATGAGACCTGCTCCTTGCTCCACAGATAACGCCCTAAGCCACTTTGCCAAGGCGTTGTTTGTGACATGATTCACCTAGAATCTCTTTTAAAACCTCTTTCGCCATGCGCCTTCTTGACGCCAAAATAAACACTCCTTCTTACTTCCTTCGCAACTCGAACCAAGGCCCTTATCCCCACTGCACATGGCGTCCATTGCCACTTTACCACATGATTTCTTGTGGCATTAATTCCCTAAAAATTTCTTTAAAGCCTCCTTAGCCCAGTTCCCCTTTTTGACGCAAAAATAAAAGTCTTTAATGCTTCCCACGATGCTCGAACCTTTTCCCTCCTGAACTCCTTTTTTGACGCAACCTCCAAGCCCCTAAGGTAGCGTCCCAAGCCACTTTACCAAGCCCACTTTCATGTCTATAAACTCCTAAAAATTTTCCTTAAGGCCTCCTTCACCTAACTTCTCCTTTAAAAATAAAATTCCAATATTTTTCCAAGACTTCCTCCTACATCCTTGGATTCTCAAAACCCTTAAAACATACTCAACCACACTTAAAGCCTACTAACACTTGAGTTATGCTCCAAACGCATAACCCCTAATTTAAGATATTCACACCAACATATTTCTTCCGATATGTCGCTTTTAACATATTCCTGTGTCGATCTTCACCGTGGCACCATCCCTGGATCATTAACCACCATTGATACGCTTCATCGCGTAACAGCGCCACCATTCCTTTCAACTTCTCCTCAGGGGTTAGATCGAGCTCATCCATAATGCGCTCGGTTGCCTCCAACCAATATTCATCCGTACTGGGTGCTACACTCGATACTCCACGGAACACCTCAGCTCTATTAGCTCGGAGTCGCTCGGGTATAGATTTTCGAGCTCCCATATTTCCTCCAAAGACCACCACCATATTCGAACTCGCGCGACCGCCGCGATACAAAGATCGCCTCGTCTCGGTCGATCTTGCTGCTCCTACCAACACCGGTGGCGGTGGTGGCGGTGGTACCTCATTATCAGATCTCTGACCCGACCTAACGGGTTCAGATATGGTCATCCTACCCCTACCGCGTCCTCGAACGTTACGACCACGTCCTCTAGAGCTCATTCTTACAATCGTACCTTAATCTAATTAGGAAATTTTATGTATTAGTGTATGTTCCACTGATGATCCGAGAAGAAATTTTATGAAACGAGAATTAATAGGGGTTCTTTCGGTCAATCCAAGGTTTAAGTTCTCTATCCTAGTTCAGAGAAGCACATTCATCCAACCATTCATTTGGTAGTATCTACCATACACATTCATTATTTCTATAGTTTTGTCTATTCCTACCCCAGGGGTATTTTCGTAATTTGTCCTACAGGGGTACTTTCGTATTTTTTTCAAAATGAGGTTCCTTGGTGATTTTGTCAATAAGGGTATTTTGGTAATTTTGCATTCCCAGAGTATTTTGGAAATTTTGAAATTCGAGGGGTACTTCGGTAATTTTGTAACTCGAGGGTATTTCAGTAATAAACCAGGGTAAATTTGTAAAGTTTTAATAATTCCGGGGTATTTCAAAATTTGCAAAACTTGAGGGTTCTTTTTGAGAATTTGTTTTCCAAAACGGTGGTGTTGCAAAAATCTTGGAAATTAGGGTCATTTTGGTAATTTGCAAGTTAGGAGCAATTTCGTAATTTTCTAAAATTAAGATATTTCAATATTTCGCAAATTAGGGTTTTTGGACTTGTTATAAAGTATGGAAATTTTGATAAAACTATGGGTAGTTTGGTCATTTTATAAACCAAGGGCATTTTTGTAATTTTACCACTAGGGGTATTTAGGTAATTTTTTATAAATCGGAAATTTTTCGAAAAAATTTTGTAAAAATAGTTCTCACAAATTAAAAGGGTAATTTTAAGAGTTTTAAAACTAGGGTTTTTATAAAAATACGGCTAGTTCCCTTTCGGGTTTTAGTTATTGGGTTTAGCCCATGCATAAGTCCTCATGGTTAGGGTGAACCGAAGCTACGCACTGGTGGATTCCAAAGAAGAGGAGGTGAGTCACTAGGATGCTTGCTAAGTACTGCACTCTTCCGGATCCAATCCTAGACATGCGTACAGGGGTTGCCACACCCTAACTCGGCAACTTAGCCATAGGTTTGTTTAATTAGGCATTTAAATCTTATGTATTTGTTGGGGTACACTAATCCTAGGGTTCAATCACTTAAATTTCTAATCTACGTTCCATTCCTACCCTTCTACAATTCATATTATAAATCACACAATGGAGAAGGGTACTTACCTGGTGGACTGCGGGTCGGAGACTTAGGTGCCATGCCAGAAACCTACTTATTTCCAAAAGTTATTTTCATAAAACTCATTTGGGCTCGATTAGAAAATGTTTTGGGCCTTAAACCCCAGGCCGAGAGTTTAAAATCGGGCTCTGATACCAAGCTGAAACACCCCATACCCGGCCCACGAGCCTTGACCGGATATGGTATGTTCCTCGATGTAATCCGGTTCAAATTCTTTAGTTACTTTGAAAAGAAACTGTGTGTTTTGAAAGAAACATTATTTTTGTTGGGTTGGGCTCGAGCTGAAAACAAGGTTATCTTTTATTAAAATTCTTTAGTTTAGGTGACAAAACATTTAGAGTTTATTTTAGAAATAAATTTACTAAAACTTTAATTGATAAATATCCATAACATAATAAATCAAAGTAAAATAAGTAGTTCAACTATGGCCTTATTACATCAAATTGAAACCCAAAATTAAATTCAAAGTACATAAAAAAAAAAGTCCAAATAATAACTTCCTTGCTGAGCATGGCCACCCCTAAGCTTCTGCCGATCCGGTCCGTCACTGATCGTCACCTGGAAGAAAAAGTTCCCCAACGGGGTGAGTCAAACAGACTCAATGTGTAACCAACACTAAAATTTAATAACTCAGGCATACATTATCATATCACATACATATTCGTATATCAGATAGGAAAAAGTGATGCAACCCGAACCCAAACCTATATGCCATCCGCTACACATCACTCGTACCATCCTGCACACCATGGGGACTACTAAGTCAACTCTCCATCCGCTACACCATCGATCGGCATCGCCACGCACGACGACATGCTCATCGCCCTTATAAAATTTGTGGCATAGCCACCAGAGAATATTTGTGTCATGTGACACCACATTCAGATAATGTGACCGAAGTCACCACATTCAGATAATGTGACCGAAGTCACCACATTCACTTCCCCTTTTCATATAACCCGAATGCCCCATATTATACATATCATGCACCTCATGCCTTAATTCGCATTCTTATCACTTTTCACATATTATATATAACATATATTCATATTCCTAGTAGGAGTAGGAAACGTACCTGGGTACTTTGTACCATAGCATGGTACTTAGCCATATTTTCCACGTTCATATTAACACATGCATATAATCAATACCATAAAACTATTAAGGTTTAGTGTGGGGTACACACCTAATTCGCTTAACAAATTCACTAAAATCCCGAAATCCGATCTACTGCCTTAGATCCTTAACTCTCTACATTCGTCCACACTTAGTATTTTAGGGAAAAGCCTATTCGGCTATAAGGTTAAATCCCGAAGGATTATTGTAATCAAAAATCCTTACCTTGCCGATTTGATTACTAATCAAATCCCGGAACGTTGTAGACTCCCCTCCTTCTAATCGGCTGATATTAAATCCCTTCATAGATTACTTTCCGGCTTAAACACATAAAAATAGATCTAAATACTAAAATAGGGCCTTGGCCGAATATTCATAGTCACTTACCTTAAGATTCTTAAATCCCGAAATAACCCCTTGGTTATAGTTTCTGTCGAAATCCCTAAAAACACATGTTAGATCTGATTTCCAATCGCTTTATGAATTTAATCAAGTGGTCTTCGGCCTAAACCATACTTTTCTTACCTTAGATCTATAACCCCTGGAGGATCTCTTCTCTTGGTAGCCGACAATAGACAAAATCCCGAAAGATCCTTTGTAGTTTCGGCCAAGAGACACAATTGGCATTAGAATCTTAATCTTGGACTTAAAGAAAAGAAATATAATGATAATAATAGATCCTTACCCTTACTATAGAAGTCGACACACCCTTTCCTGAAGCCCCTCAAAGATTCGGCTATGGAGACTAGATAGTGATCAAAAAGGTTTCGGCTTTTGATGTTAATAGACAATCAGTTAGGGGGTTGTCTTTGGGGTTTCGGCTTTTGATGGATTGGATTGGAGAAGAAAAAGAAGAAGATGAAGAATAGAGATGGAGGATTCGGCAATGGTGAGTCTTTGAGAGAGAGAGAGCTTGCGATTTTGTCAAAAGAGAAAATAGAGGAGATGACAAGAGAATTTCGGCAGAGGCTTCAAAAGAATAGAAAAAGAAAATAATGCAGAATGGCCTCTCTTTTCCTCCTATTGCCGAAATTACTAGGCCAAGACTCCCTTACTTGGCCAACTCTCTCTTATTTTGATAAAATTTATCTCTTAATTATCACCTTATTCAAAAATAATAGAATTAATCCCTCATTTATCTCTTATCTCTTAAAAAAAAAATAATCCATCATTTATCCATCTATTTAGCCGAATTTTAAAAAGAATTGGAACCTATCTAAAGCTCCTTCCTTGCCGTCCACTCCTCCATCTTATTGACGCCACTTAGCAAAAATAAAGGCTTTAAAATTTTGCTTCCCACGTGACTCGAACACAAGTCCTTCCCCCTAGCATGTGGCGTCATTTCCAGAGCTCTAAGTGGCATATTTCCTCCATAAATTTTCTTAAGACCACCTTGCCTTAGTTCCCTCTTTTAAACTTTAAAACTTAACATTTCTAAAGCATTTCCTTACATTTCCAAGATTCTAAAAATGCACACAACACATCCTTAGCACATAAGACATACTATTTCATATAATTAAGCAAAAAAACACAGGCCAATATCCAGGATATTACAAACTCCCCTAAATAGAACTTGAGACCGTTTTTTGTTTTTAATTGCTTCACAGACTTTCCAGTCTGCTTTTCTAGTAAGGTCTTCCACTACTTAAAGATCTCGAAAGTTTCATTCTTGTGCTTAAAGAAATAAACCCAAACTTACCTAGAGTGGTCATCGATAAAAGTTAAAAGATATTTGCTAGCTTCTTTGGAGACAACTAGAGTCGGACCCCATAAGTCAGAATAAATATAGTCAAGGGTCTCATTTTTCCTGTGCACTGCCAAATCGAAGCTGATTTAAGTCTGCTTCCTATAAACGCAACGCTCATAGAAATCTAATTTTCCAGCTTTGGTACCTATGAAAGACCTCTTTTGCCCAAAACGATCATACCTTTTTTTCTCATATGACCGAATTGCATGTGCCACAACTAAGTTGATTTAGAATCCGTAAGGAGGTAATCTTTTCGTGTCGTCGCGACATTAGAAGAGTCCTCGTCGTGACATGGCAAAGGTTTTGCCTTTACTTTCGTAATTACTGTCGAACCAGACACCGTTGAACCTTGCAGAATGTATAGGTTATCGACTTTCTGTCTTCTTATCAAAACAAGAGCTCCATAAGATACTTTTAAGCCATTTGACTTAATGACGATCTTACACCATTCAAGTCTAAAATACCCAAAGAGAGGAAATTCTTTTTTAAATTAGGCACATGCCTAACATCTGATAATGCTTTGAATATCCTATCATGCATCCTAATTTGAATGGTATCAACGCTGGTTATTTTGTAGGGTGAGTTATTTCTCATAAACACAACTCCACCTTTAATCAAACTGTATGTGGAGAACCAATCCCTGTTGAGACACATATGGTAGGAACACCCCGAATCCAAGATTCGCTCGGATGTGAACTTAGACCTTTTAGTCGCTAACACTAGCAATAAATCATCACCTCTGTCCTCGGCTACATCAACTTTCTGCTTCCTTTTCTCATCTTTTTTTGTGGCCCTTTTATTTTATTCTGCAGTCTATAACATTTTGCTTTGATGTGACCCATCTTTTTGCAATAGCCATATTGCTTGTTGTGGTTTCTTGATTTCGATCTCGCCTTAGATCTTCTTTGACTCGAATCTTTAGATTGTTGTCTTCCTCTAGCAACCAAAATTGAGGCTTGCCCATCTGACTTGTTTTTTGAACCTAACTCGTGGTCGAGTTTATCCTTGCTTAATAAGTTTCCCTTCACGTCCTCAAATGAGAGTCTCTCTCTGCCATAAATCAGAGTTTCCCTGAAATTTTTGTATGAATGGGGCAAAGAAAAAAATAATGACATAGCTTGCTCTTTATCGTCTATGTTGGCCTCGACATTTTTCAGTCCATTAAGGAGAGTAACAAATTCATTGATATGAGCTCTAATAGGCTCACCTTCTATCATACGAAATGTGTATAATTGTTGTTTCAATACTAAGCAGTTTGCGAGAGACTTTGTCATATAAAGCGCTTCCAATTGCCTCCATAAGGTTGTTGTCTTTTTCTCCATAAGTATCTCTTACAACATATTGTTCATAAGGCAGAACTAAATTGTTGACACTGCCTTCTCATCAAGCTCTACCCATTTTGTCTGATTCGCATCCGTAGGCTTTTATCCTGTAATAACCTTTTTCAAACCGTTCTAAACCAGAATTGTTTTCATCTGAACTTGCCACAAACTGAAATTTGTGATCCCATCAAACTTTGAAGAGGTTTGACTGTGGAAATCGAACCAACCTTTGAAACCAGTTTGTTAGGTTAAACTCGAATTATGCAACGAATAAGAAAAAAAAAACGAGAAAAATCACACAAATACAGGCAAAAAAATTCACTAAAACGACAAAAACCAAAAAGATGAGTAAAAGATGGAGAAACAAACAAACCTGAATCCAAAAAAAATACAAAGTTCTCCCAAAATTCCCACGAACTCTCTCTTAATTATGTTGTTGAATTAATTTCTATAGGATTGCTAAAAGCCCTATTTATAGGCTAAAATTCATCACGAATTTGATTAGAATATCCTAGAGTTATTAGAGTTAGATTAGGAAAAGATAATAAAGTTTAACTAGGAGAAGAAATCAAATTTAGTGGGGAAAACGTCGCCACATCGTAATGTGGCATATTGCCTCTTCAGGATGTCTTTCTTTGCGTCATCAGGACGTCTCTGTTTCATCTGAAATGCGAGGCACACTCTACAACAAATAGCAATATATGAGAGTAATAATCGATAAATGGTTTGATTCTTAAAGCAACAATTTGAAGCATGACATAGTAGCAAGATTGAGTTGATCAACAATTTATTTGGACAAAATTACAGTTACTTTGAATAGGCGAAACAACAACCATTTAGAGAATGATCAACATCTGATTGAAGGCTAGTCAACATTCAAATGAATTTGAAATTGAATTACATTGTGGTAGCAGCTAAGTAGAAAATTTATGGTGCAAACGGTGGCTATTTGGCAGTATATTCAAGAGGCAAACAGTGGAGAGATTAAGGCTTGAAGGCAAATGGAAACTTTATTTGAAGTAAAAATTGTCAAGAAAAAAGGTACCAAGTAAAACGTATGAAAAAGCGAAAACAATAATTGCAAGTAAATTGAGCAGTGCTAGAAGTAGTGCTTAAGAGTAATGCCAATTGTTTTAGGCATTGGTGAAAAACAAGGTAGAAAAGTAATGAACACTTGATATTTTATGCAGTTTGATTTTTCTACTTTTGCGAGGCTTTACTCAGAGAGATAATCTACTATCTTAACACCTCATAAACAAGTGCTTACAAGCCAAATCTAAACCAATCTTCAAAATATGTTCCCATAGTAGTGTTTGAAAATCATGGATGAGCTTGCACGCATCCAAAGTATTAGCAAATATCAACAATTTTATTATAAAAAATTGCCAACTCCATTATGACAAATTATAAGGTTGAACAATGCCAGACACCAATATGCATGGCTTGTGATATTGCTGGAAGCACTCCTCAAAACTACCTCTAACAATTTATATGAAGCAAACTTGGATGGTTGATTTCCATGAAACTAACTAAAAATTTGACTAAGACAAGTGAATCTATCAATTAATAGTATAGTTACGGTGAGTAAAGATATCGTTCCCATGAAGACTAAAAGTACTAGTAATTACCGTCTTTCTATTATTTAACCAATAAATTCGAGTGATTGATTAAAAACTAAAATTTAATAAATAAATAAACTAACGAACATGACAAAGAACAAAATAGGAAAATAACCGATTAATAACCAAGAAGTAAACGAATACAGAGTAAAGAATTCACCAAGATTTCATCTGCCATTATCAATCTAAATTACGCAATTTCTTTACATAGTATCTTGATCCGTAAAAATCCCTAAGTTATGCTAATATCTCTTTTGAAAGTAAGAGCAACTGACTAATTAAAACCTCTATTATCGCATTAACTCGATTTATGGATTCCTATAATTGCATACAACTCCACTCAATTATGCAAGATCTACTCTTAAACAAGGTCTGCCCCTCCTCTGATTTAAGCACATCAAACATTTATTAATAATCTAGAAATATCAAATCAAGAATTAAGTACACATAATTGAGAATAAGAAACTAAATATTTATTGCGTAAAATAAAAATCAAACAATAGAATCCATCACAGGGTTCATTTCCCTACGTATTTAGAAAATTAGTTTATGCTTGCAAATAAAAAAAATTCAAAACACGGTATAATCGATTTTCACTCGTTTTTAGCTCTTTTTGCTCCCAAATGCTATCCTAAGTATAAAAACATAAATTTAAAGAATTAGGAGCATAAAATTCACAATTAACATCAAATAATCACACAAAAACACATTAAAAATGAGATTAAAATATGTTACTTTTAGCACTTATCAATCAATAATAATCTAGTGGCAAACATAATTTAATTTTGGGATGAATTTGCATCATTGCATGGCAAGTAGGTGGCAAGGCAACAGTTTAATGAACAACAATGAATAGAACAGAAAAGGCAAATTAATCAGCAAGTAGTTAGTTGATCGGCAAGAAGCAAATTTAAGTAGTAATTGGTCGCAATGATTTGAATGATAACGGGATTGATCGGTTAGTGTCGAGTAAAGCAAGTTAGCCTTGATTGGTGGCAAAATTGAATTGAACAAATGGCGAAACAACCTTTGATCGGCAAGCACGACAAGAATTTTGGACGCAAGGGAGCAGAGTTTTGAAGCGAATTAAATCACAACACTAATAAAATTGGTGGGGAAGATAGATGGTGAAGACAAAAAAAAAAGAAAAGAAAAAATGAATGAATTTGGTGCATTGAGGACTCCTAATTTAATTCTATTTCTAGTTATTAATAAAAGCAAGTTATCTTAATAATAATTCTAATAAAATAATCTATAATTATTTATATAAATTTCACAAAAATCATAAAAAACTTTAATAAAAAATACTAATCTAATTAGACTTAGGGTTAATATGTAGCTTGCCTCCGAAATTGTCCAAAAGCACCTAGTTGAGCTTTTTGTACCTAATTGATATATGAACTTATATTCTGTCATGCAAGTTGATACCCCTGCACTGATGCCGTTAGTTTGTGCTGATTTGATATTGATGACTGACAAACCTTAAAAGTAACATATTTTAAGCCCACATTTAGCATGCTTTTGGATGATTTAAGCCTTGAATTATGTAATTTGCTGCTCTTAATCCTTTTTCTTCATATTTTATACTCAGAAGAGCACCGGATGACAAAAAGAATGGAAAATAGCCCAAAATAGAGTAAATGGGCCATATCACGAAATCCACACAGCCTGGGCCCAAGACCACACGACCGTGCCTCATTCAATAGCTTCGAAAACGGCCTGGCCACGACTTACACGAGCGTGTCCCATGGGCGTGTCCCTGCCGTGAGAAGAGTTTCACTCGGATTGGGATACTTAGGGGCAAAAAAACATATTCAGAAGCCTATATAAACACCCTAAGTATGACCTAAAAAGGGGAAACCCAATGCTTTAGTCAGGGGGCGTCTAGCTAGGCCAAAGAGGGCAGATTTGTGGGGATTCACTCGAAGATAGCCAGTAGATTCATCTCAAGAAGCCGGATTTATACTCAAGACGGAGGATCTCTCCTTCAATTCCTTCAGGGGGTTTTAGGGATTTCTTATGTTTTGTTTTATCCTTTCTTTTGAGATGTTTTCTTTTATTGTTATAAACTAAACCCTCAGATACTTGAGGGGGATGAAACTTAAGATTAATCTTGTTATCATTTGTTGAACTATATGATAAATATTTGACTTGTTCTTAATTATGTGTTCTTGATTCTTGTGTTGATATTTCCGGGATATTAATTCAAGTATGATGTGCTTAGGTGACGGAGCAAAAGTCCCTGCGTAAGAGTAGATCTAGCATAATTAAGTGGAGTTGATAGCACGCCTAGAGATAGGGTGACGAGATTTTGCTGGATTAGGGTGAAACCTAATATGGGAGTTCATAGATCGAGTTAATGCAATTCTAGGGGGTTTTAATTAGAAAGAGATTTCAATTAATCAACCTAGGGTTAGACGTTAGTCGCCTCGAGAGAGGGATTAATATAACTTAGGGAATCTTGCGGATCAAGTCAAATGAATAAATCGTCTGGTTCAGAGTTAGATAACAAGTAAAGTCTAGGTGGATTCTTCCTTGGGTATCATCTTAATCAATTGGTTTTTCTTCATAGTTATTTTCCCAAAATTTCATTCTTCTTTGTCTTAGAGTCTTTATTTTAGTTGTTAGTTAATTTTAGATTAGATAAAAATTCATTTAATTCTTAGGCTAGATAATAAAAAAGAGAGTTAGTATTAGTACTTTTGGTTTCTTTGGGTTCAACAATCCGGTCTTGCCTTAACTATACTATTATTCGATAGGTGCGCTTGCCTCAAATCATTGTCATAGTTAGTTTCCAGGTTCGATCATTCTTTTTATAAATTTTTAAGACTTTGACATCGCATAAAACAACGATCAAGTTTTTGCACTGTTTGTTAGAACCAAAATATTAAGAACGCTTAATTTTTATTACTTTAGCCATATTTATTTTATTTTTGAAATTAAATTTTATTTTTGTTTTTCTAAATTTTCGTCTTTCATTCCTTTCAGGTACCTCTAGTTTATGACTAGAAGAAACCCGACAGGACCCCCATTTTACGACAGTGATATTGAAGGTACCATTTGCAGAAATGCAGAGAAATAAGGCGAAGCCTAAACTACATAGAAGAAGAGTAAGAAGCCGAAATAAATACTACAGAAGAGATGGCTAAAAATCATCCGCCAACTCTAGTGATGGCCGAAAATCATGCTCCTCGAACTATGTATGATTATGCTAAACCTAGTTTAATAGGAACTGAGTCAAGTATTGTTAGGCCTACTATTGCTACAAATAATTTTGAACTGAAGCCTAACACTATACAGATGATACAACAGTTTGTTCAGTTTGATCATTTGCAGGATGAGGACCCTAACACACACTTAGCAAATTTTCTAGAATTCTGTGATACCTTCAAAATAAACGCGTTTCTGATGATGCCATTCGTCTTCGGTTATTTCCCTTTTCTTTGAGAAATAAATCCAAACTGTGGTTACATTCTCTTCCACGAGGGTCAATCACTACATGGGACCAAATGATCGAAAATTTTTTATTAAAATATTTTCCGCAGGCCAAAATGGCCGAATTAAGGAATGATATCTCTTCTTTTGTGCAGATGGATTTAGAAACACTTTATGACGCATGGGAGAGATACAAGGATTTGTTGAGAAGATGCCCTCACCATGGATTACCATTGTGGCTACAGGACCAAACTTTCTACAACGGTGTGAACCCCTCAACAAAGTAATTAATCGATTCAGCTGCCGGCGGAACTCTGAATAACAAAACTCCTGAAGCGGCCTACGAGTTTATAGAAGAGATGTCATTGAATAACTATCAGTGGCAAGTTACAAGGACAAGGCCAGCCAAAGCAGCTGGAGTTTTCAACCTCGACGCAGCAACCGCGCTATCAAATTAAGTAGAGTTGCTACATAAAAAATTTGATGGTTTATATTGGTCTTCGCAGGCACATCCAGTTATGCAGTGCGATGCAAGTGGAGGCGTAGCGAATCCTGAGTACCCACCCTACGGACAGGGCATGGAGAGCGAACAAATGAACTATATGGGTAATAATTTTCGATCTAACAATAACCTTTATAGTAATACTTATAATCCAGGTTGGAAGAACCACCCCAATTTCTCATGGGGTGGCCAAGGAAATCAAAGACAACAACCATCCCAACACTTCCAACAACAACCCTACCCATAGGAAAAGAAGCCAAACCTCGAGGAGATGCTGACAAAATTCATAGCAGCCACAGAAACACGTTTTTAGAATACTGAGACAACCCTTAAAAATCAACTTGAGACATCAAAACATGAGCTCAAGGATCAAATCAGGCAACTTGCTGAGCAAATCTTTGAGAGACCACAGGGAAGACTACCGAGCAACACCGAGATTAACCCAAAGGAGAAAATTCAAGCCATAATAGCTCAGAAGAGTGAAAGGTTAGACGAGCCCAATTTAAGGCAAGAGAATATGGAAGAAGAAGGTAAGGTTGAGGTAAAACCAAAATAGGTAATTAAAGAGAACAAACCTCGCATACCATATCCCGAAGCAATAACGAAAGACGACACAGAGGAATAGTTCGGTACGTTTCTTAAACTTTTAAAGAAATTACATATTAACTTACCATTTCTTGAAGCTTTTTCGCAGATGCCAGATTTTAGGAAATTTTTAAAGAAGCTATTGAAAATAAGTGGAAGATAGACAAGGAATCGCATGTGGAGCTGAACGCAGTATGCTCAGCAATGTTGCAAAATAAACTACCATGAAAATTAAAAGATCCAAGGAGTTCTACAATTCCATGCTTAATTGGTAGTTTATCTATTGATAATGCGTTAGCTGATTTAGGGGCAAGCATAAACGTCATGCCTTATAAAATGTTTAAACAACTAGGTCTAGGGAAGCCCAAACAAACTAGGATGAGCATTCAATTAGCTGATAAAACTATTAGAATTCTTAGGGGTGTAATCGAAGATGTGCTCGTGAAAATTGATAAATTCTTATTCCCAGTAGACTTTGTCGTTTTAGACATGGATGAAGACAACACGATCCCCCTAATTTTAGAAAGACCATTCTTAGCAACTGTCAGGACTAAAATCGATGTCGATGCAGGCGAACTCATACTCTGTGTAGGTGACGAGACAGTCACTCTTCAAGCTCTCGATTCAGCTAGGACATCAAATACACAAGGTGAGAAAGTAAATTCTATTGATAACCATTCGGTTAACCCTTCTTTTCAGGAAGCACCACAGCATGAACCCGATCCTAGACCCCGTGCCAACAAAGAAATAACTCATAAGGAATAAGGGATTCAGATCGATGAACCAGAAGAATGGAAAACGCATAACAAAGAAAAACTATGGATACACGAAGCAGAACCAGAGCCACTCTACAAGACAGACAATTTCAAAATTGGAGATCAGGTTTTGATAGAAAAAGCAGACCTACGAATATCTCCTCCTGATCCTAACAAAAACAAAGAAATCCTTTTTAAGGTAATTAATGTTTTCCCATACGGAACAGTCGAGGTAAGTAATCCTATGTTTGGCACTTTGAAAATAAACGCTACTCGTCTTACACTCTATCATGATAATGGAACTGCTAGCATGAGGAAGGACTTTCAACTCCTCAAACCACCATGAATATGCGAATGAGAGGTAAGTCTAGCTTAAGACTATAAACGAGCGCTTCTCGGGAGGCAACCCGAGCACTAACTCTATTAAATTTTACATTCCTTTAATTTCATTTTTTATTTCTACTCCAGCATCTAATTATAAACTAACCAAAAGTGTAGATATTCAAGCCACACGGCCTTACACACGGCCATGGCCGTGGCCGTGTGGATACATCGAATCTCCGTACTGACATGGCAGAGATGGTACGAGTCAGAACGAATCATATCTTCGAGTCACAAACTCCAACCACCACGCCATGGTCATGCGATGATGCACCAATTCTTGACATCATCACAAATTATACGCGGGCGTGGAGATCTGAACATGGGCGTGAAAGAAGCGAACAAGGCAAAACACGGTCGTGCGATATGGCCGTGTGACACAACACGCCCATGGTACACGGGCGTAGGGACGTACCAAACCTGAAAATTCTATTTAAAACCCCACATTTTCTCCTTACCTATTCCCCATCTCCTTTCGCACATTCCATCCTTCAGATATCCCCATCCCCATACTTTTCTTCTTTAGTTATTATCCATACCCTTGAGCTACACCACTTATATGTCAAAGAAGCGAAAGGATCCTGGCGCAGTCTCCCTTTGTGAGACCGATCTATATAAGTTCATGCCGGCCGCTTCAACCACTCGATAAGCCAAGGGTCTTTGAGGCCATTTAATTCTTCTTCTTCTTTACTCTTCTCCTTTATTTTCCTTCTCTTTGACTATCTTATGCTTAAATTAGTTTATTTTATCTTAGTTTCTTTGTTTTAGGTTCTAAAGTCTGCTAGGGAATCAAACCAGAACCACGACCACCAACCCATTACAACCTTAGAAGTCACACCCACCTCGCAAACCATCCAACAATAAGGACTCTTCGGTCCATTCATCTTTCATTTTAATTTTATTTACATTTCTATTTTCTTTCTCTTTATCCTTCTTGTCTTTAAACATATATTTAGTTTATTTTATATGTATCTTAATATTTCCTGGCTAATTCTCTACGAGCTTCCCAATTTCTTCATCTAGCGCAGAGCTATGTAGCAGCCACCACACCTCGGGACTCCCAACTCAAGGAAACCATCCAAATTCAGGAAGTTTCACCTCTCCCTCTCTCTTAAATTTCATATACATCTTTGTACATTGAGGGCAATGTACATCTTAAATGTAGGGGTGAATATTTATTCCGAGAAAGTGCCTAACTTTCTTCATTATTCTCAAATCCCTGAATTATGCCATGAATGATATATTGTCTTTAAGTAATTTTTTTATATTATGATCAGAATGAAATTTCCTTTGATTTATGATTTTTATTAATATGCTTTAGAGTAAGTCATTGATAATTGTGCATTGATGATTAAATTTTAAGAGACTACAGAATCAAGCATGACGAGTCTATTTTCACAAAAAAAAAATCTTAAGTTGTTTACCTGAATCTGAATGTTACTTTGAAGTTTGAAATTTACGAGGTTGACATCAAATACCCATAATTTTTGTGAGATTTTCAGCCTTATAGAGCATACATTCTTTCGTGCTCTCTTTTTATTATGAGTGTGTCAACATTGATCTGTTATTCTAGAACCTGCTTTGATTATACATGTCAAGACCACACCTTTGATTTGATATACAGAGATGATAAAGGCACTTAGGATTTAACCCACTTACTCCACTAAAAAGCCTACCTTCATAATTAACCCCTAGTGAACCCCGTTGATCCTAAGAACTCTTTTCATTGACTTACCCACTAATATTCCCCCAAAACCTTTTATATTTGTTATCACCATTCTTTTTGACTACCCTTATATCGAGATTTGATTTGATCGGTTGCCTAATTATTTTATTTCAGCAGTAGATTCATCCTTTGACTTGTTCTTAAAAAAAAGTATATTCAATATTTGTTTTATGTAATTGAGCTTATACTAAAAAGTCCAAATCTTAAATGAATCAAGGAAGTTCATTTTAATTGTAAGTTGAGAATTTTGCTTGAGGACAAGCAAAAGCTTAAGTGTGGGGGTATTTGATAAACCGTAAAAGTAACATATTTTAAGCCTACATTTAGCATGCTTTTGGATGATTTAAGCCTTGAATTATGTAATTTGGTGCTCTTAATCCTTTTTCTTCATGTTTTATACTCAGAAGAGCACCGGATGACGAAAAGAACGAAAACCGGGCCCAAAACGAATTAAATGGGCCATATCACGAAATCCACACGGCCTAGGCCCAAGACCACACGGTCGTGCCTCATTCAACAGCTTCGAACACGGCCTGGCCATGACTTATACGGGCGTATGCCATGGGCGTGTCCCTGCCATGAAAAAGAAGAGTTTCACTCGGATTAGGATATTTCGGGGCAAAGAAACATATTCAGAAGCCTATATAAACACCCTAAGTATGACCTAAAAAGGGGAAACCCAAGGCTTTAGTCAGGGGGAGACTAGCTAGGCCAAAGAGGGCAGATTTGTGGGGATTCACTCGAAGATAGCCAGTAGATTCATCTCAAGAAGCCAGATTTATACTCAAGACGGAGGATCTCTCCTTCAGTTCCTTCAGGGGATTTTATGCATTTCTTATATTTTGTTTTATCCTTTCTTTTGAGATGTTTTCTTTTATTTATGAACTAAACCCTTAGATATCTGAGGGGGAAGAAACCTAAGATGAATCTTGTTATCGTTTGTTGAACTATATGATAAATATTTGACTTGTTCTTAATTATGTGTTCTTGATTCTTGTGTTGATATTTCCGGGATATTAATTCAAGTATGATGTGCTTAGGTGGAGGAGCAAAAGTCCCTACCTAAGAGTAGATCTAGCATAATTAAGCAGAGTTGATCGCACGCCTAGAGATAGGGTGACGAGATTTTGCCGAATTAGGGTGAAACCTAATATGGGAGTTCATAGATCGAGTTAATGCAATTCTAGGGGTTTTAATTAGAAAGAGATTTCAATTAATCAACCTAGGGTTAGACGTTAGTCGCCTCGAGAGAGGAATTAATATAACTTAGGGAATCTTATTGATCAAGTCAAATGAATAAATCGTCTGGTTCAGAGTTAGATAACAAGTGAAGTCTTGGTGGATTCTTCCTTGGGTATCGTCTTAATCAATTGGTTTTTCTTCAAAGTTATTTTCCCAAAATTTCATTCTTCTTTGTCTTAGAGTCTTTATTTTAGTTGTTAGTTAATTTTAGATTAGACAAAAATTCATTTAATTCTTAGGCTAGATAATAAAAAGAGAGTTAGTATTAGTACTTTTGGTTCCTTTGGGTTCGACAATCCGGTCTTGCCTTAACTATACTATTGTTCGATAGGTGCACTTGCCTCAAATCGTTGTCATAGTTAGTTTCTAGGTTCGATCATTTTTTTTATAAATTTTTAAGACTTTGACATATCATAAAACAACGATCAATGACCAATCCAATGGTGACACGCAGCAACCTATTAGTATGACGTATGGCAGATATAAATTATTTTTTTTTAAAATATATAAATTAATTAAAAAAGTATAACTTTTTCACATTAAGAATGAATCTAAACAAAAGATTTTCCAAATACATTTGATTCTGGACACATATTTGTCCAAATTCATTCTAGATGTATTTTTTAGTAAGTTTATATATTTTAAATTTTTTTATAAAATATTATTTTTTAAGGTTATTAGTATTTTAAAAATATATAAAATATGTAAAAAAAAACTAAAATTTATAAATTTATAAAAATATATAAAACAAATAAAATCACATCTACAATGAATTGGACAACTGATTGTCTAGATGCATTTGAATTTGGATAACCATCTAACTAGGTTATTTTTATGTAAACTTTTTTTATACTTTTTTTATTAATTTATATATTTTACAATTATATGTATGTTTTTAATTTCAAAATAATAATAACATGACATTTTATAAAATATTAAAAACATACAAGTTTAGTAAAAAGATACATCTGGAATGAATATGGACAAATGAGCGTGTCTATATTTAGATGTATCTTGACAATCTTTGTCCAGATTAATTCTTGATTTGAAAATAAAATACATTTTTTATTAATTTATATATTTTTACTAATTTTTTTAAATGTTTTTAATTTATGTCACTGCTTGCCATATTGAGAGGTTGCCACGTGTTATCATCGAATTAGCCAATAATATCAGGTTAGCAAACTAACGATATTAATGCGGAGTTGAATGATAATCATAATAATAATAATAATAATAAACACATCACACGCCACTAACCTATTGAAAATGAAAAAAAGTTACTTACAAAATCAGTCTAAATTTCAATTTAATCTTAAAATCAAATTAAAGTTCTAAATAAGTCCACAATCTAAAATTTATTATTTCATCCGTAATTTTCTAAATAATTTATTATAAAAAAATTTATCACATTTATCTTGATTTGACGCGAAATTTAGTATCAAAATTTTAGATGGGTTACAGACTTCAGTTGAAAGGATTATTTCTAGCGGTAAGCTAGGGACTACCTTTGAAAGGAATTGTTTTATGTAAAATATTTGGTTTCTTACTAAGGCCTAGCTCTCTTCTCTTACCAAAAATAATAATAACAAACAGGATACAAAAACATAAATATATATATAACCAATTTTATATAACATAATTTATAAATAATATCAAATAAAACTTTTATAAATACATAAGAATTTAAACATTACTATGAGAAGAAAAAAAAAAAAAATATATATATATATGGCAAATTATCATGTCTACTATCTATCCACAAATCATATGACCTTGAGTTGAGTCTTAATCGTCCAAGTAAAATATTTTTCTCCATATTATTTGTATGATGACATTCCAAATTAATGGCCCGATCCATCATGAGCATGATTTGAAGGCGGTTTCACGTCAATTAGGTTTCTTCGAATCTCTTTAATGACTTTCTTTCCTACAGTTATAACCCAAAAAACAAAAGTAATGAAGAATCACTGGAAATAATTTACAACGTAATAATTTTTTTTATTGAGCTTACCAATAAAGCTAGTGTTTGTGGTTGATGTTGGACGCACGAGTAGGAAAAGTGATAATAGTAATAGTAGAACAAGTATAGAAAGCATAGGGATTAGCCCTATCCTATAGGGCATGTTCGATCGCCGAGAATATTTCTGCCCTTTTTGATTGAATTGGATTGTGATTATTGTGGAGGAGAAGAGAGGACTTCGAAACTCAGTTTTTAATGGCTATAATAAACTCATAATTTTGAAAAACAAAACAGACCCTGTTCTTTTTCCCGTCTATGATTTTTCTTCTACACCATTTTCCACAAGTCCCTTTGCACTTTCCCACTGATATTATTGGTCGAAGATACGTAAGTCATCTAATAATGTAATTTAGAGTCAATGCCTACCATGTTTGGATAAGTAATATACTTAGTAATTCTATTGAATTGAGTATAACTGAAACATTTCAATTACATTTTTTATTTCTTAAAGTGGAGAGTGACATAGCTAATTAAAAACACTTCATTCATATCCATTTATGATAAAGGATGAGAAGGATGAACGCGAAAGCGGATCGTAAAGTTTATCAAAATCACGGATTTGACTTAGGGCTCTAGACGTTCGAGAAGAAACTTAGATTTTGACACAACCTGAAATGAAATTGAATCCAAGTAAGATAAAACAATTAAAAAAATAACTAAAATAAAATAATAAATCAAAAATTAAAGAAGCGAATAAAGAAGATAACTGGAAAGATAGAACGTAGCGTGCAGAAGTCCTCAGAAGTCTTAGAAACTTGAAGAATCCACAACCCCCTTCAAGCGGCTCTAATTTCCCCCTCCAAATAGAAACCTTGGCAAGAAAAAGTTTGAAGATGATCCCCACAATCTAAAAAGATTGTTAAAACTCTTTTAAAAGAAACTCAAGAGAAATTCTTGAAAAGAAAAACCCAGAGAGAATTTATTAACTCAAAAGAAAAATAGAATAATAATGAATTGAATATATTGTGTACAATGCAATGGCCTATATATAGGCTAGCTAAGTAAATCTAAATAAAACTCCTAAATATACTAGCTAATAAGTAAAGTATTGGGCTCATATATAATAAAAAATTAAGCCTAAAACTCAAACCCAATATGAAACGTCTAGGCTTGTGAGATCAATTGGGGTTCTTGAAGTGAAATGCCTAAACTTGTTAGCATTTTCCACGTGGGCTTGTCATTATAGATTGAGAGTTTAGGCCCACGAACTTAATTAGTCTCTTCTAATTCATCATTACTCTAGAATTCATCGTCTTGAAACTTCAACTCTTCTTCTCGAATTTTCTTTGTTATAAAGTCTTGAACCACTAAGTTGAGTTTTGACTTTATCTATTTGGATTTAGATCTCGTAATTAGGCCTTGAAGGATACTAAGCTCATCTCTATTATGGCCTTCGAATTGGGCTGAGTTGCTCGTATCAATTTATCTTATGGCTTTACAAACTCGTCTGTACTTGATTTTAAGTTTAAGAAATTCTTTTTATATGATAACAATGCACGTGTTTCACGTCGAGTTTAGTGATTCATGTTTATATATACTAGATTTTATGACCCGACTATGCTCAGGTCTAAAAAATTAATTATAAATAAAACTAATTTAAATTATAGTAAATATTTATTATTTATCTAATACTTATATTTATGTAATTAAATTTAAATTCGTGTTCTAGTAATTATGATCAATTATGCAAATATAAAATAAACTAAAATACAATAAAAATATCGTATGAAGGTAAATGTACCACAAAACCCCCTGCACTATACCTTGGATTGTATTTTAATCTCTCTATTGAAGAAATGGGTAAATTGATCCTTGTACATTAGATGAGTGAGCAAACAACTGTAACGATCAAATTTCTAATGGTGTTGAAAAAACCCCGATATGGAGCTGAATTGCTAAAACAAGATGGTTAATTTTGGAAGTGAAAATTTACGTCTAAGATAGCGATAGATTAAATTATTTAGTAAAATTAGAATGAATCGATTGATAATTATAGTACAATGATTAAATTGTAAAAGTATAATCACTATTAAATTTTTAATTTAAAAAATAAAAAAGGGACTTGGTTAGAAAAGAAAAAAAAACGATTCTATATAGGATTAATGGAATAAAACGATTATAAGCACTAACTAGTAATAAGATATTTATATTGTGATAATAATAGATTTATATTAAGGATTTAATTAAGTTAAATTAAATTAATTAAACTATGTTTATGCTAAAAGTTAGTGGAAGCGAGAAGCATCTTTTCCATTCTCTTCTTCACCATCCAAGAAAAGGAAAAAAAAAAAAAAAGGAAAAACCCCTTCCTTTTCATTTTCACCGTTGCCGTACCTTGCTAAGAGTTAGGTGAGTTTCTTTCTTAAATTTTTGGTTAAGTGATGAAAGGTATTCATGACCCCTTAATTAATTTAGAGAATTAGCAAGTTTAGATATAATTTTTCATTGTTGGAAAATTTGAGAAATGTGATGTTAGAAGATCAAATTCATGCATGAATGTAAAGAACTAGGTATGAAACTGACTTTAGAGAAGAAGAAACTAAAAGGAAGCTCACTGACTTCTTGACAAAATAATTATGTTTTGATTATTCTTTCAACTCTGATTTTCCACTTCTTAATGAGTGTTTATATACAAGTTTTAATAACAGTTATTGTAAGTAACTGCTTAACAAATGCTTAACTAAATGTTGACTTCTTATAACAAACTAACTGCCTATTATATGAACCTTAACATTCACCCAGCTTCTCTGTGGGCAAGATTCGAAGAAGATTTTGAAAACGTACAAAATACGTTGCCGAAAGTGGTTTGGTAAAAATATCAGCTACTTGATCACACGCTGGAACCTCTCCTACCAAGACAGACCCATCCGCTACTCTCTCTCGAACAAAAAATAGATCCAGCTTAACGTGCATGAACTTCGAATGTAAAACAGGACTTGTAGTTTTTGAAGTAATGAAAAGAGCCAGGTAACTTCACTGGTGGCTACCGCAAGGCTGCGGTATTCTACCTCAGCCGTAGACCAAGCAACCACTTGCTGCTTTTTATAACCCCAAGAAACAGGAGCGGATCCAAAATAGACATAGAACCCAGAAGTAGATCTACAATCATCAAAATCAAGCCCCCAATTGGCGTCAGCATAGGCACTCAACGATAAACGGGCTGACGACCGAAAAACAACTCCAAAATCAATGGTACCACATAGATATCGCAAAATGCGTTTCAGGGCAGCCATGTGAACATTAGTAGGGCTATGCATGAATTGACATATTCGGTTTACAGCGTATGCAATGTCAGGGCGAGTAAACACCACGTACTGAAGAGCACCTGCAAAGCTTCTATACTCGGTTGGATCTGACAAACTATCACCATCGTTTTTGGATACATTGGACGAGCTCACCATCGGTGTGTGAACACCCTTTGCATTCTTCATGGAAGCGCGGTCAAGAATATCCCGGATGTATTTTGTCTGGCACAAATGGAGGCACCCTGAGGAACCAATACATCATGAGTAAGGGATGTTACATTTTGGTATATTTGGTATTTGGTCTATAAGGTTTTATAAGATGAACTTTAACCTTTAATTAGTAGATAATTATGCTAGTTTATGCAATTTTGATTATGAGAAATAGTTAGTTAAATGATGATACATTGATGGTTATGATTTGATGATGTTTGATAGTATTTATATAACACCCCTCACCCGGAATGAACCAATACATCATGAGTAAGGGATGTTACATTTGGACACTAAGGCTACTTAACTTAAACATCAATTTTAAAACTTTTTTTAAACATAAATAGACTCTTTGAAGTTATTCAAGTCATTTCTAGACTTCCTTTAAAGTTTTGTTACAAACGAGGGCCATCCGAGACTTATTCGGTTCAAAATAGGGTAAACAAGGTTAATGTCGCGACACTGGAAATGGGTGTTGCGACATTGAGGGCAGAACGCTCCAATGTCGTGACACTGGCTTCTAATGTCGCGGCAATGAGGGAAAATTACTCTAATTACAAGTCCAATGTCGCGGCATAGATTTCTGATGTCGCAACACTAAGGATAAGTTACTCGAAACACGTCTAAAACATCTAAAACAAAGTTTAAACAATCCTACATCATTCCATAACACTTCTAAACATGATAAAATATAAATCTCCATCAAAACATCATATAGTTCATCATACAACTCAATCAAAATTTAACTAAATTCATAAGGTTAACAAAATGATCAAAATTCATCAAGTATTTTCTCTAGAAATCTTGTACACATGACCAAGATTTAAACTTACCATTGAAATTCACTAATGTTAACATATAAATTTATGTATTAATAATAACATAGGATGAATTTAAATAGAGAATATCTATAAGGAACTCTCAAATTAATATTCTATAAGTCACTTACCAATTTCACTATTAAGACCACTTACCATTTTAATTTTTAGCCCAATTATAGCCTCGATAGAACATGTAGGATATGCGGAATGATTTCATGAACTTGAAAATTATACATGAAATTTCATGTAATGTGTAATATCATACATAAATTTTAATTAGTGTAATTTTATACATGAAATTTTAATTTAATTAAAATTTCACAAACCATTAACAAAATTATTGAATTAGCACCATTTTACATTGATATATTGCATACAGAAACAATTATATTAATTCAATATGAAAATAAATGTGTATATCCATTACTTTAAATGTATACAATTAAATCAAAATCAAAATTATATATATAAATATAAATATTATATATCATTTTACTTGTTGTAAATGAAAAGGTTAGGAAAAAATGCTTATACATTTGCTTAAAAAAACACTTTTAAAAAAGCAACAAGTAACAAAGCCTTAAATTTGCTCAGCCGGGGTTAATTTGAAGCAGAAGATGTTTCTTTTTGTTAAATTGTTGTTTTTTAGGTTGAGTGGTATTTTTTTCCCTTATTTCTAAATTGTTTTGCTTTGTTTTTGAAAACCCAAATTATTGTTTTTTTTTAAAGCATTAAATTTTTTTTTTGATAAAAACGACTTAACAATCACATCAATTTATTGCATCTTTCAAAATAAAATCATGAACTTCTAAAGAGTAGTCCACGTTGAAATCCACGTTACAAGGGATATCCTTAGCTAATTTACATAACATGTCAGCTACTCTGTTACAGGATCTCGGAATCCAATTAAAAATGAAAAAGAGGAAAGGTTTTACCAGCAATTGCAGTTGTACTCGATTTTCTATTTATAACAAATCTGGTTTACCAAATGCCATGCATAGTTCCTAAAACAAACATACGGGCGGAACTGAGGACCGCTTGTATGAGAAGACCTAGAAACCACAATGACGACCGTCGATGGTGCGGCCATTGCCCTAACCCTGTCAACAATTCCACCCTCATCAGTTCCAGGCTTAAGCCTCTATATATGTTCCATATTTCTCTCTAAGCCTCTCACAATTTCTCATACATACAGCCTTAAAACCCAGTTATATATATTTTCTTTTCCTCTTTATTTGACCTTGGCTTCATCATGTTCGTCGAGAAAATCCCAGGAGATTATGAGAATGGTGATGTCAACAATAACTTGGACGATGATGGTCGTGTCAAAAGAACCGGTTAGTTTACCTGAAATATGTTTTTTATATATATATAATATATATCCCGGCTTTACATGTTTTATGTAAATAATATAATATTGTATTATTTTGATTTGAAGGGACTTGGGTAACTGCAAGTGCTCATATTATCACTGCTGTGATCGGGTCAGGAGTGCTATCGCTTGCATGGGCGGTTGCTCAGTTGGGTTGGGTGGGTGGTCCGGCTGCTCTAGTGGTTTTCTCCTTCATCACTTACTTCACCTCTACTCTCCTTGCTGATGCCTATAGGGCTCCTGACCCTGTCCATGGACAAAGAAACTACACTTACATGGATGCTGTTAGAGCTTACTTAGGAGGAAGAAAAGTCCAGCTTTGTGGATTGGCTCAGTACATGAATCTTACTGGAATAACCATTGGTTACACTATCACTTCATCTATTAGCATGGTGTATGTATAATCATTTTCCAAACTTTGAAATTTCTCTTCTTAAACTAACCCTTTTTGATGTCTTTATTTTTATTTTTTATTTATTTCCCTTGTAACCAGGGCGGTGAAAAGGTCGGATTGCTTCCACAAGCATGGGCATCATGCGAAATGTGAGACATCAAACTACCCATACATGGTCATCTTTGGCTGCATTCAGATAGTTCTGAGCCAAATCCCCAACTTCGCCAAGCTTTCATGGCTCTCAATCATAGCGTCCGTCATGTCTTTCGCTTATTCTTTTATTGGCCTTGGACTCTCCATTGCCAAAGTTGCAGGTAATGCTGAATTACAATGAAAGTTGATCAATAGATTTGGTTTTCTGCTGTATTGAATTTCATGCAATTAATTTGTGGTCTGAATTCGGTGTAAATAAGGTCGGGAAGAAGATATAAGGACAACCTTAACAGGAGTGATAGTAGGGGTGGACGTGTCGGGGTCTGAAAAGGTTTGGAGGACACTCCAAGCTATAGGGGACATTGCCTTTGCCTATTCTTTCTCCAACGTCCTCATCGAGATTCAGGCAAGATTGTATATTTTCCATTTTTTACGATTTTCATTTCTAAAATTCAGACATTTAACCTCCAACAATCCACGAAAAGCACTTTCCAGAGACACAAAAACATATTACTTGTTTGTGCTGATATATAGGCCGTACTATTGAAGCACTTCTTTTCCTATTTCTTGCTATTATTAACAGGCATGTGTGGTTCTCTCATTTTCCAGATTCTTCCATAAACCCTTTAATTATTTTTAAGTATTTTGATATATGCTAGAAATTGAGAGATGAGAAACTGCATTCGTATTGGCCCTTTAATTGATATATGGTTACCGTAGGATAGCGAGCGACAAAGATCCCTATGGACCTTTAAGGATTTTAGTGACCGATTCTTATTGGCCATTTGTAGACAAGAAGTTGAAAATACAATGAAGTAGCTCAATTCAAGAGATAAAATTTAATTTCGATTTATTTAGTTGGCGTCGATTTTGTCAAATGTACATGTTAACAACGATTTATTTCTATGTTATCTCATTTGAGTGATTACTATTTATTTTCAGGACACAATCAAATGGAGCCCAGTAGTACCAGAGAACAAATCAATGAAGAGAGCAACCGCTATTGGAGTATCGACAACAACTATATTTTATGTCCTTTGCGGCCTTGTTGGTTATGCAGCCTTCGGAAACGATGCACCCGGAAATTTCCTTACTGGCTTCGGCTTTTACGAACCCTTCTGGTTAATTGACTTTGCCAACATTTGTATTGCCATTCATCTTCTTGGTGCATATCAGGTAATTTCTCTAGCCTTTTCGAGATCCGTGTCTTGCATACCATTTAGGCTCCTAAAGCCTCAGGCCCAAGGGGTTGACAGGTCTCAGTAACGTGATTGACATATACATCCAGGTTTTTGCCCAACCGTTGTTCGGGTTCGTGGAGGGCTGGTGCTCGAGGCGATGGCCGGGTAACAGGTTCATTACAAGTGAACAGGCTGTAAGACTTCCATTCTATGGTGTGTATTACATCAACTTGTTCAGGTTGGTTTGGAGGACAACATACGTTATTGTAACGGCATTGGTAGCCATGCTTTTTCCTTTCTTCAATAACTTCTTGGGTCTTATTGGAGCTGGCTCGTTTTGGCCATTAGTAGTCTATTTCCCAATAGAAATACACATTGCACAGACGAAAATGGCTAAGTACTCGTTCAAATGGATGTGGCTCAAAATACTGACCTGGGCCTGCTTGATTGTTTCACTCATTGCTGCTGCCGCTTCTGTTCAAGGACTGATTCAAAGTCTCCAGGCATACAAGCCCTTTCAGCTTCAAGATTGATCATTGTTGAAGATCACTGTTCTTCCGGCCGGACTGCCTGCAAAAGGTCAAAGAGTGTCGTCGGAGTTTAGTCTTTGACCGTGCTTCAAAAATTCTATATATGGAATATAATGGAAAAGGTTGTTCATTAAGAAAGAATTTAGTGGAAATTAACTAGGTAGTTTGTGTTATCCTCTGAAACAAAATTATTGTAGGATAAAAGTTTCTGCCATTGGTGCTGCCTTGCTCTTTCTTGATAACCAAAGCATTAGAGAGGATTAAATCAATTGCTAGATTCAATGGCAGGGACAAACGTCTTTCCTTTGGCCTTTACCATATAAACACTTTGAGCTTCAAAAAATGATAAATTTACTTTCAAATCCTAAAAATTAAATAAAATTATAAAATAATACAATAATAAAATTATACTTTAACCTTTCAAAAATTTTATGATTCAAAATTGTCCCCCACAATGAAATTCTTATTTGCCCGTCCGTATAACATCAATAATATTTGACAAGGATTTGGTCATGATTACTTTATTTACAACCCCAACAATCCCAGACATGGACCCATTAACACAAGGCAGCATATATAGCAGTAGAAGATTCATAGCTGAATAACTAGTATATGATGGATATGCAAATCATATATCTGGTCAATGCACTTACTATCACTAAAGTGATCTTATCAGATAATCACTTCTATGCTCACTCGACAGTTGCTCCTGTGGCCCCATAGTCTTGTATTCATCAAGATTCTCCATTACCAGACTTTGAACCATTTTTATTACAGATTTATCCACAGCCTCTAAAGACTCGAAGGAGACCATAGTAGTTGTTTGGCAATGTTGAAAATTAGCTCCTTCACTAATTTAAGTCGTTTGATCTGCAATTTCATTAGCAGTTAGTTTTGGCAATTCATCGAACAGTGGTTGATTCTTATACTCAGCTTGTCTAGTTCTTTATGTTTAGCTCGTATCTCTTTTTTCTTTTTAATTCCCCTAACATGCTATCATAGATAATTCTTGTCCTCCTCCGTTGGCCTCATCCCTCAACTAGCCATAGCCAAGAACGATGGTTCTGATACTAATATGCGGACCAAATATCTGAGCTGAAACTTACTGATAAAAGGAAGAATGAAGAAGAGAGAAAGGAAAGAAAAAGACTCATTAGCATAGAAGAAGAGAACTCAGAGAAGGCAATTTTTTGTTTCATAAAATTAATAATGGAAATATAGTGCCCTTATTTTCGTTTCTATTGGTAGTAACCACTTACATAGTTTCTCATGTTTCCCTTACCAGCTTGTGCAATTACAAATTACATAACACTTCATAGAATTGAAATTAGGCATGTATCACAAACCTCAAATTTCAATGGAATTCAAACTTCTTACCCAAAACAAACAATCAGTGCTATAGATTGATAGCAAGGACAAGTAATGTGCGATTAATGCATTTTTTATATAATAATTTATATAACATAAATTTATATATTTATGTTATTTTATATGTGGTATATATTTTTGGGGGAAAGATTCCGGTGTAGTTTTACATCTTTCTGTATCTTTCTGTATTCAAGAGTTAAATTATTAAAATATTAATCATACAAAAAAAAATCAATCATGGCATAAGTAATCAAATTGAAAGTGACTTACGACCCGCTTTTTATTGCGTTTGAGGTTCTAGAAACAATAAAGAACACCTGACTTTTGGAGTCAAAACTACGGTGAAAAAATGTTTTTCACCCAAATACAAAAATTAAGATAAGTGTTTTTGACTTTTGACTTTAGAAGTAAAATTTACCAAAATGTCTTATTTAGGGTTTTTTTATTTGAATAATATAAAAAAATACGAAAATATGATAACAGAAATAATATTTACGGGAACAAGCAAAACCAACAGTGGAATACTGGTGATGCCTAACCAATCGGTGGCCCCACTTTACTTTTTTTTTTAAATATTTTTTTCGAGTGCAACCTGATCAATTGGTGGCACCCATATTTAATACCAGAAAATAATTTTTTTAAACAGTTTAAAAAAAAGAAAGAAAGAAAACACGATGTTTTAAATTTTTTTGGCATTAAAACACATGCCCATGACCAACAGGGCACATCCACGTCATCCATCAGATTGGTGCCACTTGACAAATCGACGACACCAACCTGACTGCTAACGCGGATGTGACCCATCAGTCACAGGTCCATGTTTTAATACCCGAAAAATTGTAAAACACCAAATATTTTTCTTTTCAGCTTAAAGACAATTTAAAATTTAACTCTTTGGGTGCCAACATTGGCGGCACCAATAAGAAATTTTAAAAAAAAATTTGTATATTGTTTAAAAGAAATCATATTTTTTTATTAAATATTGGCATCGCTGATTGATTAAGCTGCATCCAAAAAAAAATAATTTTTTTAAAAATAAAGTGGTGCTACCGATTGGTCAGGCGGCACCAGTATTCCACTGTTAATTTTGTCTATTTCCGTAAATATTATTCATGTTAACCTATTTTTGTATTTATTTATTTTTTATTTTATTCAAGTAAAAACCCCTTATTTATATTAACTATTTAAAAATGTATATAAAAATTAGATTAATTTATATTTTATGTATTATTATATTAATTTATTTAAATATTATATACCTTAATTAATATTTAAAGATATTATAACTTTCAATTATAATTATTGATAATGGGCAATTTACTAAAATATACCAATTTTAAAAAAAAAACAATGCGGAAATGGGCCAAAAATTTTAATATTTACCGGAAAGGGCCATTTCCCCAAAAACGCTGCTTCACGTCGGTAGCGTTTTGAGGATAAATCGAAAAAGTTCAGCGTCCACGCTGCTTTATGCCACATCAGCCAAAAATGCGTCCCTGAGGGCGCGCTTTGCTGATGTGGCACAAAGCGCACCCTCGTGGACGCGTTTTGCCCTTGCAACGGTAAAAAAAAAAAAAAACTATAAAACCCCCCACCCTTTTATTTTTTTCACACCAAAGTCCTTATTCATTTTTCTCTCAACTTTCTCTCAAATTCTTCTCAAATTTCTCTTAAGTTCCTTGAAACTTCCTCTCAAATTTCACAATAGTCCTTTAATATTTACAAAAAAGCCCTTTTTATATTTTTTGAAATATATTTTTTTGATAAATTTTAAAATATTCAATCGTATTAGCAATGGCCGGGGAATGAATTCGTCTCAACAATAAACATATCTCCGTCGATCAAATAACAATGATAAGTTTTAATTTTAATTTTAATTTTAATTTTTCAATACTATTTTATATTTTTTAAGTTTATGCAATTTTAATTAAATTTTATTTTATAATTTTTAAACAGTCTGTAGGTCGAGTGTTGCAATGCTATATTCGCAATATGCCTGGTCCGCCATCGCCGTTGATTGAGAATTACCTGCGGGAAGCGGGTTTTTGGCACGTAGCCACGATAAGCTAGGGGTACAAGTTGGACCCGAAGTTAATCAGTGCGTTGATAGAGGGGTGGAGACCCGAGACGCACACTTTCCATCTTCCATGCAGAGAGTGTACTATCACTCTGGAAGACGTGCATTTGCAATTGAGATTGCTGGTGGATGGGTACGTAGTCACCGGGTCCGCAACTTCTGGTTATTGGGCAGCCTTATGCTACGAGCTTTTGGGTGCTATTCCGGATAACATTTACGAAGGTCGGATCGAGATGGGCTGGTTACGAGACACTTTCTCGGAGCCGAATAATAATTCGACCGAAATAGAAAGAATACGGTATGCTCGGGCATACATCCTTGAGATGATTGGAGGCTATCTTATGCCGGACTTGTCACGAAACCTCGTACATATGAGGTGGCTGCTGAAACTCATTGATTTTAGAGCAGCTGGTGAATTGAGTTGGGGGTCTGCCATGCTAGCAAAATTGTATCGGAAGATGTGCGGGGCGATGCGGTCGAATAAAGCGAAAATCGGAGGTTTCCTATCACTACTGCAATCATGGGCACTGTTTCGATTTCCATTTTTACGTCCTCGAGTCAACCACCCATATACATTCCCACTCATAACGAGGTAAATTTAATATTAGATTTTACGATTATTACGTATATTTAAAATATAATTGTATGCTAAAAATTTATTTAATTAGGTGGAACCATTCAGCGAGTTATGTTGGAATACCTACCTCGCTTGAAGATATACGACTTCTATTAGAGCAACGGTCGGAATCACAAGTAAGTATTAAATAAAATATATTTTCGTAATAAAGTAGTCGTTTTGTATTTCGTATTTAGAATTTAGTATTTCGTATTTAGTATTTAATATTATGTATATAACTAATATTTTTATCATGTTAATATAGTTTCAATGGACACCATACGAGGATCCGGCAATTCAGGCAGTAATTCCGGAGGAGTTCTTTCAAAATCCGAACCTTTGGCATGTGAAGGTCCCATTGATCAACTATGCCACTGTGGAGATGCATCAGCCAGATCGGGTTCTGCGTCAATTTGGATTCTGACAACCGATTTCCGTGGCACCTGAGGTGCTCGATGATGAGCACAAAGTCGACTTACGGCAGTTGCACACTGATTGGCCAAGATTTTGGTCAGCATATATCGAAATGTGGTAGAACCTGTATGATTATATACCTACTCGGGAACCGATCATCATTCCTGAGTTAGCGTGCATGCCGAAATACATGCCATGGTTTAGGATCCATGGCAAGCCGTATTTATTGTCGGAAGAGGAGAGGCTACAGCAACTTCGTGAACAAAGGGAACGACGGGACCCTTTAAATCCAAGGAGAAGGTGTGATGAGACGGGACCATCGATAGCACTGACAGAAACACCGGGCCCATCAACAGCGCCCACACAGTCACCGAGCCCAACACTTCAGCCGACGACACCCACATCACAGCCTTTTAAGATTATGCCAGGTGCGTACCCTAGCCCTTATATTTATCCTAACCCTTATATGTTTCCTTTTCCCAGTCCCACAATAGGTTTGAATGCATGGCCCGGTTCAAGTCCGTTCCCGACTACTCAGGGGCGAAGCTAGGGGGGCTGCCATGGGCCCCGGCTCCCCTAAAATGTAAAATTGCAACTGTAATAGCCGAATTTTGCCCATATAAATAGCCCAAAAACAGAACAAAATTAACAAATAAAATAAAAGCCATTCACAGTCCAAATAATTCTGAAGCCCAACATTAAAACCCAAACCAAAATAAATGTCCAGATTAAATAAATCCAACAGTCCCTTACAAACCAATTTTAAAACCCAAAAGCAGATAAAACCAAGCCCAAATCCCCTAACCCAATTTCGACCCGAATCTAAAGGCCCAAAAACATTAAAATTCTTTCAGAAAATTTAGGGTTTTGAAACCCTAAAACAGTTAGGCGCCGCATGCCCCTCTACTGGCCTCCAGTTGCGCCGCAACTCGCAGCACCCATGAGCGCACCACTGTCGGCCACCATCTCGTCCGCTCCTCCACTTTCCTCTGTTCCCCACAACCTGCAAAGCAAAAGAATAGCAAGTCCACGAGCAAAAGATTGTATTTTTTATTCATGTTATTCGGCTATAAAGCCTTGAAAAAATAATGTAAAAAAAAGGCCCTTTTTTTTAGGCAATATACGAGCGCAATATCTTCAAAAAATAGAAACAAAAATTAACAGAAGCAATAACAAAAACGAAAATCTGAAACGCAAAGTCAGATCTGAGAAGAGGTGATTATATTTTTTTGTCTCGAATCCTTTTTTTCTTTTTTTTTTCTTCTCTATGCGTAAATACATATGTATATACATTTTTTATTTTTATTTTTCTAAAAAAAAAAAGAAAAGAAGAAATTTACCTTTTTCACGGTCGCCGGCGCGGTGGCGCCGGCGACGGTCGCAGGACGGAGCTCTCGCCGGAGGACAAGCCCTGCAGAGAGAAAAGGAGAGGGGGGAGCCTTTTTTTTAAGTAAATTGCACAAATAAAAAAAAAGAAGGAAAAATGGGTTTTATAATAGAGTGAAACGGCGCCGTTTTGGGGTTGGGTGCCAAGGCGCCAAAACGACGCCGTTTTGGTCCCAACCCGCGCGCACGACCCGACCCGGCCAGGGGATCCGCATGTATTGTTGGGAAGGGCTAATTGCGCATTCAACCCCTCCGCTATTTCACATTCCTGCAATTGGGTTTTCGTTTCCTTTAAAATTCGCCCAGGAAGTTTGTCCGATTTTCGATCTGGTCCCCCCACTACTGCGCGTTATGAAGGGAGGGGTTATTGAGCATTTTAGTCCCTCCTTTCTTTCACGCATTTCAATCTGACCCCTTTCCTCTTTTATGCTATTTCGAATTGACCCCAAACTTTCGTCTCAAATGCAATTTGATCCCTTTTTAGTTATTTTGTAATTTTTTTTTGTCTTTTTATTATATTATTGTTATATTTATATTATCATTATATTGTACATATTTTTTATTATTACTATTATTATTACTATGTTACTATCTTTATTATTATACTATTATTATTATATTTTTATTACTACTATATTTATATTAGTATATTGTATATATTTCATACCCTTATTATTATTATCATTACATTTACAATTATTATTATTATTTTAGTATTTTACTATTGTTATTACTATTATTATATTGTACATATTTTGTATTATTATTACTTTATTATTATTACTACGCTAATTACTATTACTATTATTATTACTATATTATTATGTTGTATATATTTTGTATCACTATTATTTTTTATTATTATTACTATACTACTATTATTGTCATTATTATTATTATTATTATTATTATTATTACTATATATTATTATATTATATATATTTTGCATCATTATTATTATATTTACTATTATCTCTATAGCAACTAACATCTTTTAGTTTTTATTTATTGTTATTATTTTAATGTTATCCTTTTTGCTTTTATAATTGCATCTTTTATTATCATGTGTTATTAATCTTTCGTTTTCGTCCTTTCATGTGGGTCGACATTTTAAAATCGTAACCCGACATTTTATTTTTAAAATTCATAAAAAGGGGTTTCATAAAGGTAATTCGTGAGTTTGGAAATTCAAAGAGATCGTGCCCAATCATGCTGGGTGTGATTTTCTGTATGACCAAATAAACGAATATCCTCTCAAAATTGCAATGCATGTGTTTGGAGAAATTTGGAGATGATCTTGAATTCAAGGACTTAGATTATCGTGTCCAATCGTGCTGGATGTGAGACTCTACTCCTTTGAAACAAGGGAAACTCGATATTTAATCAAGTTGTTTTAAAAATGAAAAAAGGAGAATAAAATTTCAAAAATCGTTTCAAACTTTTCGACATTAGGACATTGATTAATCAATTTGGTACCGATTTTGGGCGTTGCGAGGGTGCTAACCCTTCCTCGCACGTAACCGACTCCCGAACCTATTTTCTCGAATATTCGTGGGCCTAAAAACACTGTTTTAGTAAGTCAAATGTTTTATTAAAACAAGGTGATCCGACCACACCTAATAAAAGGTCGGTGGCGACTCCCGTTTTATTAATTTTTGAAATCTAAGTTCGATCCCGTTTTCTTCCAAAAAAATGGTTTCGACAGCTTGGCGACTCCACTGGGGACCTAATAAGAGAGTCAGGCTGTAAAATTGATTATTCTTTGTCCTTTTGTCAAAAACTTGGAAAATCATTTTGAAAAATCATGTTTCTTTTGATGCATTTGCTGGTACTGTGATTGCAATAATGTCGAGTCTCATAGGATATCTCTGCATTCATATTTGCATGACCGTTGTGGTCACACCCTTAAGTGAGAGCGAGAAGCTATGCCTTCGTGAGGTTTTCACCTCCGCATGGGCTAGGGGACTGCTTCCGGAATACATCCGTACCTATGGTTTCGTGAGGTTTTCACCTCCGCATGGCCATAGGAAAATGTATTCCCCTGAACCGAACTCGATCCGTATGAGCCTATAATGGGTGAGGATTGAGGAATCTGCTGGTTCAGGTACCCTTCCTTTAGAATTAAGCCACATATAGCGAACCTTAAGAGCCCACCCTATGTAAAGCTATGCTAAATCTTAGTGGTTACCCATATAGTGTTTGACGTCCTTTTATTCGTTTTGGTTGCTATTATTCGAAACTAACCTGTTTATTCTGGCCATGTTTGCATGTCATTTCACATTAAAAGGTGTCGATCTCTGTTTGATTACTAAGATAGGAGCTTGTTATAGGGGACGAATTCCTTGATAAAGTAGGGGATAACGCGGCCGTGCGTATATGGTCAGAGGAGATACAACTCGAGAAAGGGGATAGTCTAGCCGAGGGATATACATCGGAGTTGGGGGACTTTACTCGCATCAGCATAACACAGAAAAAGTTCCAAGAAGTTCAAACGCAAAAGGATACCCTGAAAAAGACTGCAAGTGAGAGCCAAAGAGAGAATGAGATATTGAAAGCCCGATTAACAAGACAAGAGAAGACGTATGGCCGAAGACGCGACTCTACGGCGAAGCTAGAATCAAGCCTAGACCAGATTGAAGAGTTAAAGGAGAAGATGGTAGAGATCGAAAAAACACTGCAAAATAGTGAGTCCGGATTCAACAACCTCAGAATCAGGTCAGAGAAAGGGATTATGTCATAGGCGAAACTGTAACACTGATACGAGAAATGGCTGAACATCTACAGTCCTTAACGGTCCAAGCTGATGTATTAAGTGTAGTGTATACCGGGGTCGAGAGTTAGACTCGCTTCTCGAGAATATTAAAACTCTGGGCATAAGGGCTAGGTTGCATATATGACTCTGCTTTATGTAAAGGATTTTGTTTTTTTCAATAAGCTTTCTATAAGAAATTGAACGAGAATCGACGCCTTTTTGCATCCATTTCACGCATTTGCATTACATTTCATCCATTTGCATACATCACATCATTTGCATCAAATTCTATAAAAAGGAGCCTAATTGATTAAAATCGTAACAGAGAGTTACCCTGGAAACCGCCGATAACCAAAGACCGTTCACCATATCCCCGCCAAATACCACGCCCGTTCAAAGTCAGCCTAAAAACGAACAGAGACCCACAAACCCTGAAAAACCTCAATTCACCCCTATTCCCGTGTCTTACGGGGAATTATGCCCGAAATTATTGGAAAAACAATTAATATCCCCACATTACATAGCACCGCTGAAGCCTCCATACCCAAAGTGGTACGACCCTAATGCTAATTGCATGTATCATGCTAGGAACTAGGGGCATTCTACGGATAATTGTATGGCTTTCAAAGGGAGGGTTCAGGGTCTTATTGATACAGGGATTTTATGGTTTGACGGTACTGGCAACGTGGCTGGAAATTCGCTCCCAAATCATGCTGAAAGAAACGTGAATGCAGTGACGAAGGGAGATGATGCGATTGGAAATGTTTCGACGATACGCCCTTGTCCTCCAAGATTCACTTTGAATAATTGGACTGCTGTGGATCTCCTTGTAGTTTCCAAATCCTCTATGGAGTAATGCTCAGTATTAACTTTTTGTATGCCCCTAAGTTATAAAGGGAATCCGTTATGAGTAATCATGTTTGCTATTTATCCTTTAAATAAACATCAATGGATATGCATTTTGTCACGTTTTATTGTCTTCATATTTATTCCCTCTTCTCATAGCCTGTCCTTACATATATCTCATATCATGCTTGTGAGTTCCAATACCTTGATACCCCTCTATAGTTTCTTTTCCACCTACCTTTCAGGTGCTCAGATATCAACAACGCGAACAATCCTGTTACAAGTCCTAAAATCGACTTCGAGAAAGTCATTTGTGTGGGAGAATTCGAGGCTGAAAAAAATGCTGAAGATTATGTCTCCTCTCCAGATTTACTAAGAATGGTAGAACAAGAGGATGAACAGATTCTGCCCTATCGAGAATCCGTCAAGTCAGTGAACTTGGGAAGCGAAGAAAAGAGGCAAGAGGTAAAAGTTGGGACCTCCATGTCAGAGGACACCAAACATGATCTGATTGCCTTGCTTCATGAATACAAAGACGTGTTCGCATGGTCGTATCAAGATATGCCAGGTTTAAACGAAGATGTAGTGGTCCATAGGCTCCCATTGAAACCAGAATGCAAGCCTATCCAACAGAAGTTAAGGCGGATGAGGCCTGAAATGCTCTTAAAGATAAAGGAAGAAGTAAAGAAACAATTTGACACTGGCTTCCTACAAATCTCTAGATATCCAGAATGGGTGGCTAATATAGTCCCAGTATCAAAGAAAGATGGCAAAGTGCAAATGTGCATGAATTATCGTGATTTGAATCGAGCAAGCCCTAAAGATAATTTCCCGTTGCCACACATCGATACATTGGTAGATAACACGGCAAAGCATTCGTTTTTCTCCTTTATGGATGGATTTTTGGGCTACAATCAAATCAAGATGGCTCCTAAAGATATGAAGAAAACTACATTCACGACAATGTGGGGGACATTCTGCTACAAGGTAATGCCATTCGGACTAAAGCATGCCGGGGCAACATACCAAAGAGCCATGGTAACGTTGTTTCATGACATGATGCACAAGGAAATAGAAGTCTATGTCGACGATATGATCACCAAATCTCGAGGGGAAAGAGAGCATGTCGAGAACCTCCGGAAGTTGTTTGAAAGACTGAGAAAATTCCAACTAAAGCTTAACCCAGCCAAATGTACCTTCGGGGCTACCTCTGGAAAATTACTGGGGTTCATCGTTAGCGAGAAAGGTATCGAGGTTGATCCGGATAAAATAAAGGCCATATAAGAACTACCGCCCCTGCGCACACAAAAGGAAGTTAGAGGATTTCTAGGGAGGCTGAACTACATCGCTTGATTCATTGCTCAACTCACCAAGCAGTGCGATCCGATTTTTCGACTCCTTCGAAAACAAAATCCTGAAGAATGGAACGAGGAATGCCAAGAGGCTTTTGACAAGATAAAGCAGTATTTGTCTAGTCCCCCGGTGCTAGGACCACCAACTCCTGAAAGACCGCTAATATTGTATTTAACAATATTCGAAAACTCAATGGGTTGCGTCCTGGGGAAACATGATGAGTCCGGAAAAAGGGAACAGACGATCTATTATCTCAGCAAGAAATTCACGGAGTATGAAGCAAAGTATCCGTCAATCGAAAAATTCTGTTGTGCTCTGGTCTGGGCAACCCGAAGGCTCCGACAATACATGTTGTATCACACGACATGGTTAATTTCAAAGTTGGACCCAATAAAGTACATGATGGAATCACCTGCTCTCTCAGGAAGAATGGCACGATGGCAGATCCTACTATCAGAGTACGACATCATCTACGTGAATCAAAAATCAATTAAAGGAAGCACAATAGCTGATTTCTTAGCAACTCGAACAACTGAGGAATACGAGCCATTGAGATTTGACTTTCCAGACGAAGACTTGATATGCATTACGGAAAAAGAATGTGAATCGTCAAAAGAGAAATCATGGAAGATGAGCTTTGATGGTGCGTCAAATGTATTGGGGCATGGGATTGGAGCAGTCTTAGTGTCACCAGAAGGGAATCATTACCCATTCACTACCAGATTAAATTTCTTCTGTACCAACAACATAGCAGAATATGAGGCTTGAATCATGGGACTTTGCGTAACCATCGAGCAGAACGTCAAGGTCTTAGTGGTCTCCGGGGACTCGGCATTGGTGATTTACCAAATTCGTGGAGATTGGGAAGTAAGAGACTCGAAGTTGGTCAAATATCATGATCTTGTTGCAGAATTGGTGGAAGAATTCGAAGAAGTGACTTTTAATTACTTCCCACGGGAAGAAAATCAATTGGATGATGCCCTGGCCACCTTGGCTTCAATGTTCAAAGCAAACCGAGAAACGGAAATAATGCCTCTCCAGATGAGCATATATGAGGCCCCTACGCATTGTTTTAGCATTGAAAACGAGGCAGATGGACAACCATGGTTCCATGATATCTTAGAATATGTCAAGAATCAAAAATATCCCGAGCAAGCAAACGAGAACGACAAAAGAACGACCAGAAGATTGGCAGCAGGAGTTGTTCTCGATAGGGACATCCTATACAAAAGAGGGAAAGATCAAACGCTCTTGAGATGTGTGGATACTGTTGAAGCCAGAAAGATACTCGAAGAGGTCCATGAAGGAGTTTGCGGAACGCACGCCAATGGCTTCACTATGGCCAGGCAGATTATGAGGCTCGGTTATTACTGGTTAACAATGGAAAGCGACTGCATTAGTTACGCACGAAAGTGTCACAAATGTCAAGTTTATGGCGATAAAATTCATGCGGCACCTTCACCCCTTCATGTCATGACGTCTCCGTGGCCTTTTTCTAGTGGGGCATGGATGTTATAGGACCAATTACCCCAAAAGCTTCCAATGGACATCGATTCATTTTTGTGGTCATAGATTACTTCACAAAATGGATAGAAGCGGCTTCATTTGCTAATGTGACAAGGACAATGAGATCACGAGTTCTTAAAAAGGAGATCATATGTCGATACGGTTTGCCTGAGAGAATTATTTCAGATAATGCTTTGAATCTGAACAACAAGATGATGAAGGAGGTGTGTGATCAATTTCAAATAAAGTATCATAACTCCTCACCCTATCGTCCAAAGATGAATTGGGCGGTAGAAGCCGCTAACAAAAATATCAAGAAAATTATTGGGAAAATGACTGAGACGTATAAAGACTGGCACGAGAAGCTACCATTTACTCTATACGCGTATCGCACATGTGTACGGACCTCCACGGGGGCAACTCCTTTCTCTTTGGTCTATGGAATGGAAGCTGTACTACCCATTGAAGTTGAGATCCCCTCCCTGCGAGTCTTAATGGAGTCAAAACTAGAAGAATCGGAATGGGTTCGAGCTCGATATGACCAATTGAACCTGATTGAAGAAAAATGCCTAAAAGCAATCTGTCATGGACAAATGTACCAGAAAAGAATGATCGCTGCCCATGATAGGAAGGTGCGTCTAAGAGAATTTCGCGAAGGAAAACTCGTCCTGAGAAAGATTCTCCCGATACAAAAGAACTTCCGAGGAAAATGGGCACCGAATTGGGAAGGACCATACGTCGTAAAGAGAGCTTTCTCAGGTGGAGCTTTGATTCTCACTGAAATGGATGGGAAGGAGTTACCAAATCCGGTAAACTCAGATGTCGTGAAGAAATATTACGCCTAAAAAAAAAGGGGGGCGTCCTGATAAACAGAGAAGGCTTAGGATGAAAACCCGAAAGAGCATCCTAAGGAAGCAAATTTGGGCCGAAAAAGTAGGAATGGTTTGAACAAGGAGTCAAACGGCGAGATTATAGTATTGAAGCAGACTCTGAAGCTCAAGAATCTTCTACACAAAAAATCTTGCTCGAAAAGATTCAGGATGAAGAAACATGGAGAAGTTCATACGTCGGATATCTAGAGCACTTACGACAACTGAACTTGTTTTCCTTTTATAATGCTTTCTTGATCGAGTTATTCCTTGTCAATTTTCTTTGCTTGTTACTTTTGAAATAAATATAGATATGAGGAACCCCTTTCATGCCTACTTTGCCATTTTCATGCATTTTATCCATGTTTCATTTTAGAGATAAGTAGTGAAATTACACGCTCTAAACGAAAAGAATATTGAGCATTACCTGGATTAGAATTGGGTAAGTACGAGAGCCTCAAAGCAAGGACAAAGTTCAACAGGGAGGCAAAAAAAAATACCGAGAAACATGGATTATTCGTAGAACTTGAGGACGGGTACAAGACCTGAGAAAAGTCAAGAATCGAAGCAATGAAGATGGGTCATCATGAGAGTCATAACGAGAGACATAGGACAAACCCAGGACGCATGGCAATAGTCATATAGGCATAAAAATATTTAAGACAAACACGTGCATATCATGATAACATCACGCATGACACATACAGGTACGCCAGTAAAGCAAGAAGTCTTGACAATAGTTGTACCAAACCAAGGAAAAGAAGACATCCAAGTTCCACCAGATGACACGTTTTTAATTACCGTTTTTCAAAAGAATCAACTCATAATACGAGAGGCGAGTTGAGCCTCGGGTCACACCCTGAGGTGCCTTTTAATTTCTTTTCAAAATATCAACTCATATTGCGAGAGGTAAGTTGAGCCTCGGGTCACCCCCTGAGGTGTCTTTTAATTTCTGTTCAAAAATCAGCTTATAATGCGAGAGGTGAGTTGAGCCCTGGGTCACACCCTGAGGTGTCTTTTAATTTCTTTTCAAAATATCATCCCATATTGCGAGAGGTGAGTTGAGCCTCGGGTCACACCCTGAGGTGTCTTTTAATTTCTGTTCAAAATAATCAGCTCATAATGCAAGAGGTGAGTTGGGCCTCGGGCCACACCCTGAGGTGTCTTTTAATTTCTGTTCAAAAATCAGCTCATAATGCGAGAGGTGAGTTGAGCCTCGGGTCACACCCTAAGGTGTCTTTTAATTTCTTTTCAAATATCAACCCATATTGCCACAGGTGAGTTGAGCCTCGAGTCACACCCTGAGGTGTCTTTTAATTTCTATTCAAAATAATCAGCTCATAATGCAAGAGGTGAGTTGGGCCTCGGGTCACACCCTGAGGTGTCGTTTAATTTCTGTTCAAATATCAACTCATAATACAAGAGGTGAGTTGAGCCTCAGGTCACACGCTGAGGTGTTTTTCAATACTTACTTTTCAAAATATCAACTCATATTGCGAGAGGTGAATTGAGCCTCAAGTCACAAGCTGAGATATTTTCAATTTCTGTTTTTCAATTTCTGTAAAAAAAAAATCAACTCATACTATGAGAGTGGGGTTGAGCCTCGGGACACGCGCAGAGGTACTTACAGACGAAAGACTGAAGTCGCTTCGAGCAAATTGCAAATTTCAGATTCATTACCTCGAAGTTCCAGCAGGCAAAGAAGATTGAGCAAGAGCAAAATGAAGCTACAGGCCATATCTCTCGGAAGTAGCAGTAGAGTAGACTGAAGATTGAAGTCTCCCTAAAGATAGTGAGGAAGCAGTTTGAAAGGTTCAGGTTTATTTCCTCGAAGTCCCGGCGGAGAAGATCAAAGCTACAAATCTCATCGAAGCCAATCAAGACGCTAGTTACTATGCTCTGGAAAAAGCAGTGGAAATATTATCTCCCTGAAGATATAGCGAAACAGTGAAGCGGACCAAAGCAACAAGTTGCAGTTGAGTTTGAAGCTGTTTGAAGAAGACGAGGACCAATAAGTCAAGGCTTGGCCAAGACCGGGCAAAATTGGTTCTTCTATTGTCTTTGCTCTATTATCGTTTCACGACAATGAGCAAAGAGGGGCAGCTGTAATAACCGAATTTTGCCCGGCCCAATACCCATATAAATAGCCCAAAAACAGAACAAAATTAACAAATAAAATAAAAGCCATTCACAGTCCAAATAATTCTGAAGCCCAACATTAAAACCCAAACCAAAATAAATGTCCAGATTAAATAAATCCAACAGTCCCTTACAAACCAATTTTAAAACCCAAAAGCAGATAAAACCAACCCCAAATCCTCTAACCCAATTTCGACCCGAATCTAAAGGCCCAAAAACATTAAAATTCTTTCAGAAAATTTAGGGTTTTGAAACCCTAAAACAGTTAGGCGGCGCATGCCCCTCCACTGGCCTCCACTTGCGCCGCAACTCGCAGCACCCACGAGCGCACCACTGTCGGCCACCATCTCGTCCGCTCCTCCACTTTCCTCTGTTCCCCACAACCTGCAAAAAGGGCAAAAGAACAGCAAGTCCACTAGCAAAAGATTGTACATGTTATTCGGCTATAAAGCCTTGAAAAAATAATGTAAAAAAAGGGCCCTTTTTTTTAGGCAATATACGAGCGCAATATCTTCAAAAAATAGAAACAAAAATTAACAGAAGCAATAACAAAAACGAAAATCTGAAACGCAAAGTCAGATCTGAGAAGAGGTGATTATATTTTTTTGTCTCGAATCCTTTTTTTCTTTTTTTTCTTCTCTACGCGTAAATACATATGTATATACATATTTTATTTTTATTTTTCTAAAAAAAAAGAAAAGAAGAAATTTATCTTTTTCGGCCACCGTGAGCGGTGGTCGGCGCGGTGGTGCCGGCGACGGTCGCCAGACGGAGCTCTCGCCGGAGGACAAGCCCTGCAGAGAGAAAAAGAGGGGGGGGAAGCCTTTTTTTAAGTAAACTACACAAATAAAAAAAAAAGAAGGAAAAATGGGTTTTATAATAGAGTGAAACGGCGCCGTTTTGGGGTTGGGTGCCAAGGCGCCAAAACGACGCCGTTTTGGTCCCAACCCACGCGCACGACCCAACCTGGCCAGGGGATCCGCGTGTTTTGTTGGGAGGGGCTAATTGCACATTCAGCCCCTCCGCTATTTCACATTCCTGCAATTGGGTTTTCGTTTCCTTTAAAATTCGCCCAGGAAGTTTGTCCAATTTTCGATCTGGTCCCCCCACTACTGCGCGTTATGAAGGGAGGGGTTATTGCCCATTTTAGTCCCTCCTTTCTTTCACGCATTTCAATCTGACCCCTTTCCCCTTTTATGCTATTTTGAATTGACCCCAAACTTTCGTTTCAAATGCAATTTGATCCCTTTTTAGTTATTTTGTAATTTTTTTTTGTCTTTTTATTATATTATTCTTATATTTATATTATCATTCTATTGTACATATTTTCTATTATTACTATTATTATTATTACTATGTTACTATCTTTATTGTTATACTATTATTATTATATTTTTATTACTACTATATTTATATTAGTATATTGTATATATTTCATACCCTTATTATTATTATCATTACATTTACTATTATTATTATTATTATTTTAGTATTTTACTATTTTTATTACTATTATTATATTGTACATATTTTGTATTATTATTACTTTATTATTATTACTACGCTAATTACTATTACTATTATTATTACTATATTATTATGTTGTATATATTTTGTATCACTATTATTTTTTATTATTATTACTATACTACTATTATTGTCATTATTATTATTATTATTATTATTATTACTATTACTATATATTATTATATTATATATTTTTTGCATCATTATTATTATATTTACTATTGTCTCTATAGCTACTAACATCTTTTAGTTTTTATTTATTGTTATTATTTTAATGTTATCCTTTTTGCTTTTATAATTGCATCTTTTATTATCATGTGTTATTAATCTTTCGTTTTCGTCCTTTCATGTGGGTCGACATTTTAAAATCGTAACCCGACATTTTATTTTTAAAATTCATAAAAAGGGGTTTCATAAAGGTAATTCGTGAGTTTGGAAATTCAAAGAGATCGTGCCCAATCGTGCTGGGTGTGATTTTCTGTTTGACCAAATGAACGAATATCCTCTCAAATTGCAATGCAGGTGTTTGGAGAAATTTGGAGATGATCTTGAATTCAAGGACTTAGATTATCGTGTCCAATCGTGCTGGATGTGAGACTCTACTCCTTTGAAACAAGGGTAACTAGATATTTAATCAAGTTTTTTTTAAAATGAAAAAAGGAGAATAAAATTTCAAAAATCGTTTCAAACTTTTCGACATTAGGACATTGATTAATCAATTTGGCACCAATTTTGGGCGTTGCGAGGGTGCTAACCCTTCCTCGCACGTAACCGACTCCCGAACCTGTTTTCTCGAATATTCGTGGACCTAAAAACACTGTTTTAGTAAGTCAAATGTTTTATTAAAACAAGGTGATCCGATCACACCTAATAAAAGGTCGGTGGCGACTCCCGTTTTATTAATTTTTGAAATCCAAGTTCGATTCCCGTTTTCTTTCAAAAAAATGGTTTCGACAGCAACTTTGGCCCTTAGAATTTTTTAAAAATTTTAAATTAATAAAGGTAAAATTACACTTTGGCCTCCCCTAAAATTAGAAAAATTCGATTTAATCTTTTACACATTATAAAGATATAAACTATAAAAAATTAAAATTTTATCCTGCCCCCTCAAAAAATTCTTCTGGCTTCGCCCCTGCGACTGCTGCGACTAGCCAGCCGATCTTTAGACCGCCATCTCATGAGGGATCGTACAAGGCGCCGTCGGGGAGCTCTTCTTTTTACCAGTCTCCTTCGCCTTATAGGATTCAGACACCCCCGTCATGGTTTATGCAAACACCTCCGCAGTCATTATTTTATCAAGGTGGGTCATCCTCCCAACACCATAACCAGACCCCCTGCTGGAGGAACCAGAATCCCCGCCTAAGGTTCCACAACCCCCGCTGGAAGCTAGAAGAAGGAAGAATCCAGTGCGTAACCGTCGACCACCCCATGTGGCACTGATTCCGACCGGCTCCAACATTGATTCCGACTGCCTTTTTTATTTTTTATTGTAATTTAATTTTTATATATTTAATAAAATAAAAATTGTTAATTTTTTATTGTAATTTAATTTTAATATCTTTAATAAAATAAAGTTGTTTTTGGCTGATGTGGCACAAAGCGTGCCCTCGTGGACATGTTTTTCTGATTTATCCCCTAAAAACGCATTGACGTGGGCACTTTTTCGGAGAAAATAGCCCTTTTTAGTAAATATTAAAATTTTCAGCCCATTTCTGTAATTTTTTTAAATTGGTATATTTTAGTAAATTACCCGATAATAATGGAAAACACTGAATATTAATAAACCAAACTTATCAACCATAAAAAGAGTAGCAATTAGCCAGCTTAGTTAATTCTTAACTGTTCATCGATATCCAAGGTATATTGCGAGCCCCGAAATCCATAACTGCCTTGATTTAACCCAAAACGCCCTTAGACATTCCCCGCCATTCGGCCTTAAACGTCTCTTGACACATGGACCTAATTTTGTAATTTCCACGGCACTCTCCGCGCGCTTAAATGATTTTCTCTTCCAATCCTACCAGACCAGTAGGAGTGGTGTTTTTTCGTTTGTGGAAATTTTTCTTTTCTTTGAAATCCTTTGAGAATTGTAAACGATTTTTAATTTTTGAAACTTTTCAACTTTCAAGGGAAAAGAAATCAACTGCGGCGAAAATGAACGATATGGTGGAAGCCGTTGGGGTTCCTCCTCCGCCGCCTTCGTTCTCCTCACCTACCAGTCCAAGGAAACGCGGCAGCGGTGGCTGCTACTGCTGCATTCGGTCTTGTTGTTCGAGACGAATTTTCTCGCAGAACAATGCGAATTTCGAACGGAGCGCAGTTCCGTCGCGGTTCATGTACTATCGCTGTGGTTCTTGGTTGAATTTCTCGGACGATGATTTACAAACAGTGCGTACAGGTTTCTTGGAGCGGAAACCAATTATTGAAGCAGTGATCGACGGTGCAAAGTATATAATTGATTTTAAGAGGATGCAGCAGATCAATTACTGGACAGGAATTTGGCGGTCAGTTGCTTGGATCGATGAAGATGGCAAGTGTTTTTTCCCCAACGTGTTTTTCTGCAATGAAGACTTGTGCAAATCTGAATATGAAAACGAAAGGGATGATGATATCAGCTGCGACTGCAAAAAGAAGAATAATCGCACCCCTGAGATTGATATTGTGAGTAAAATTGATCGAACTTCTTCGGAAAGAAAGCTAGTTGATGGGTCAGAAAGTTCCTCTGACAAAGCCGTGGGAGTAAATGTGATTAGAACTGCTGAATGGCCTAATGCGAGAAGGTTGAAAGAAACAGAGAGAGAGTATATGGTCGTTTATAACCATTTCTTTGACGGAATAAGGAGGGTAGATAATGGAGCTAGGGTTACTTCGATTTATCAGTGCAATTGGGAAACGCATTTGGATAAGGCAAGGCTTGTAATTTTTCAGAAACAGATTGAGATTACTAAGGCTGAAAGAGGCACTTCAAATGTGACTTATGCATGGTATGGGGCTTCCGCCAAGGTTGTGGGGAGTGTTCTGGCTTATGGTTTTGGGTTGCCCAATAAGGTTACGCCTATTGATGTTTACGGGAATGGCGTTTATCTGTCTCCCTTAGAGTTGCCACACTTGAGGTAATTCAGTACGTTTTTCTTTTTCCAGTTAACTGCCTAGTTTTACTTTAGTGGCTCAGTATTGGCTCGGTCACCATTTAGTTCTAGATTGAAATCAACTTAGCTTCAGTAGTAATTCAAGTCAAGTTGGTACAATGCCAATTTTTGGCTTGCCTTCGAGATACAGTCTAGTTGCTAGAACCCCTGTACTGCTGTTTCAAAAAAGATGTGTACAAGTTTGAGATATATAATTATGACGATGAACTCTAATTAGTGGTTCTGTTTGGCTTGAAAATATGCTTTTCTCTTTTTAGCTAGTGTGCATGATTTCCTTATAATCTCATGATTGTTGTTGAATACTTAAATAGAGAGATTCATAGGGTCTCCTTTCCTTATACCAGTTGATCTCAAGGAGGAAAAAACAACTTAATCATGATCAGTTCACATTGATAATTTTAACTACTCCTTACTACATTATTGGAGACTTGTAGTCAAACTACGAGGTATTGCTTGGTTTGGCCTAAAAGCTGCACGGTTTTGTCATGCTTACTTTTGGGTAATTTTAACTTTTATACTGTTATTTTGATCTGTTCTAATGTCGGATTAACCGTTACAGTGCAATTCTAGCTGATGCAGATGAAAATGGTGTGAGACATCTTATTCTGTGCCGAGTTATATTGGGAAATATTGAGAAAGTGGAAGCTGGATCTCAACAATATCTCTCATCAAGTGTGAATTTTGATACTGGTTCTGATGATCCTAGCAACCCAAGGTGGTATGTAGTATGGTCACATAATGCGAACATGTATATTCTTCCCGAAAGTGTTGTGAGTTTCAAAACTTTGGGTAACACGCATGGTAAACTTTTATACTCGGTGTCTTTGGTTCTTTTTTCTCCTCTCCTTTATATGGTTTAGAAGTTAAGAGGTTGTTTTCTTGTAGGTCCAGTGAGGCCATCTTTTCCCATTCAAAAATTGTTAAGGAAGTTGAGGGACTCTCTTCCTCCTGCCAAATTCGAGGAAATAGTAACTTCATACTGTTCATATAGGGTAAGTACGCTGCATGCTAATCAGTTGAAGATTTTGCTTGTTGCTTGTAGCGGAATTTACCTATAAAGTATGAACACTTTTTAATTTTGTTTTTTTCAATTGTTTACCACAGGCCGGAGCAGGGACCAAGGGTGATTTTACTAAGAAACTACAACTGGTTGTTGGTGATGACGAGTTTCTGAAATCTGCTGTTATGGAAATTGGTTCTAACTCATTTCCAAGTGTCCAGCATTTGAATTACTGATTCATTTGCCCCTCTCATTTTATAAAAGAAAAGGATTAGGATAAGAAAGGAAATGCTTAGTCCGCACACTAACCCACAGTACATGTAGCAATCGTGGTTGACAAATTAAAGAGTTTACAGTTCACAGTTTCAGATTTGTTTTACCACTGAAGATTTTACTATGGTTATAAAAATTGCAACTTGGAGAAGAAATGAGCATTAGAGTTCTTCAGTGGTTTTTAGCTTAGAGATGATAATGTGAATGGTATAAAACATCTTATACTGTGCCGGCCCCAGGTCATACTGGGAAATATTGAACATGTGAAAGCAGGATTTCATCTCATCTGTTGTGGATTTTGACACTGGTGCTGGTGATCCTAACAATCCGAAGAGATATAAAGTGTGATTGACAAACAGCCCATATTTAACCTGAGTTTTGGGTTTCAGACCTTGGTAAATGCAAAGGTAAACTCTTGTATCTAAACTATACGCTTTGTTTTCCATTTTATAAGTTTGTGGTCAGTATTTTCGGTGTTATCATGCAAGTAAGAACAGAAGGCAGTAGCTAGTAGGATATGTTTGGCCTTACCGAATTTCTTTCGAAGATTTTGAGTTCTTATTGTCTAGCCAAAGCAAGGGAAGTACATACTTTTGACGCATGTTGATTCCCTTTTTCGATTGCTGACTACAAACTGGAGAGTCGACCCGCGATGGTTTGTTGAGCAACTAAACAGAAGCAAATAAACGAAAATGGTTGAATTCATTCACAGAATAAGGTTACAAGCTCGTTTATATACAGTGAGCTACTACTAACAGAGTGCTAACTAACTTTTCTAATCTCCTAACCATATTTAACAACTAATCACTATATTTAACAACCAACTAACAGTCCTACCCTCCCCCTCAAGTTGGAGGGTGATGTATGTCTCGCACCCTCAACTTGGATAATAGATACTCATGTTGTTGAACTCTCAGACCTTTTGTTAATATATCTGTTAGTCGTTCCTTTGTTGTGACATGCCTGGTTTGAATTAAACCACGTATTTTTTTTCTCGGATAAAGTGGTTGTCTATTTCTATATGTTTAGTCTCGTATAAGACTTGATTTGCAGCTATTTGTGTTGCTACTTACTGTCACAATACAACATAGTTGGTTCCTTGTGCTCTACACCAAGTTCTTTAAGCAGGCTGCTTAACCACAAGAGTTCAGCCACTATTCAAGCCATACTTCGGTACTCGGCTTCTTGTGAAGAACGTGACAGTGCTTTGCTTCTTTGACTTCCATGAAAGCAAGGAATCCCTAAGCTTAACACAAAATCTCGATACTGATTGTCTCGTCATGGGACTTGATGCCCAATCAAAATCACGACCATCAGCTGTAAACCATCTGTTGGAAAAAAACAACCCTCGACCAGGATTTTTCTTTATGTACCTGATCACTTAGAATATATAATTGTATGTATTTGATCACCTAGACTCCATGTCCTATTATAATGGTCAAGAAAATTACTACACACAAGTTTATTCATCTCAAATCAAAAGACCAATAATTCATGGAAATCATTGCCTGCATGGGAGAAAAAATTATGCAAATCATTGCCTGCAATGTCACGGAAAAGATTTGTTAATAATTTGTTTAAGAATTTGTTTAAGACTGATAAATGGAAAAGATTTGCTGAGGTGAAGAATAATTTGTTTAAGTCTGATAAAGAATTCGAGTGGGATGATTCAGCTGCTTTAAAAGTTTTCCAAGAAACTAAACAGAGATTTGTTTATGCGATGAATAATTTGTTTAAGACTGATAAAGCATTTAAGTAGGCTGATTCAGGTGCTTTAAAAGTTTTCCAAGAAATTAAACAGAGATTCTCGAAAAATTATCATGACTTTTCTTGTAAAAACAAATTACCAAATAATTCAACTGATTTATATATCGATGATATTGATTGAGATCTTGAAATTGACCTAAAACTTTTCTAGAAAATGAAATAATTTCCGATGATGATGAAGAGGAGGAGAAAGAACAAGTTATCACTGGATGGGAGTATGATGATCCTACACCTTGCTTGCCTACCATTGTTGAATCATAGAACAAATACAACGAAAATTGGCAAAGAACTTTGTAATTAGTTTAGTAGTAGTTAATAGAATATATAAATTGTATGTACTGGTGACTCAATCCTTTTCCTTGTTGGAAAAGAAATTCAAATTTCAGTTAATCCTTTTCCTTGTTGTAAAAGGAATTTCAGTAAGTAATTGTATAAATAAAATTATTAAAAAAATAATTATATCTGCATTGATTCCGGAATTTAAAATTTTAAATAAAGTTAAATAACTTTATTAGTTCAATTTAAAATTTTAAAAGTAATGATTAGAGAATAAAGAATTATAACTTTCAAAATAATGATTACAGAATAAAGAATTATAATTTAGTAACAACATTCACTTTGAAAATTGCAATAGTAATTCAGTGAAATTGACTAAAAAAAAAACAAACAAACAGCAAGTTGCATCTTTTAATCCAACCAACTGCACGCATCGACACCATAGAAAATCTATAAACTACGATGCAACACCATAGAATCATATGAGAACATCTACAAACTACGTAGACGGCTTGTTCACACATTAGATTTACCCTTTCATTCTTCACTTAAAAGGTTCCGTGTAACACCACTTAACCCTTATCCGTCGTTAGAATAGGATTATGAAGCATTACCAGACTTTTCAGATCAAATACAAACATTTCCTAATCATCTAGCATTTATATCATCACTTAATTATATTGTCCATCTTTTGAGCCCTCGAGGCTCAAAATATATATTAGAAACAAATCGGGTACTAGAAAGTTTCGTGAAATTTCAAAAATTTTCCTAGATACAGGGCACACACGCCCGTGTGTTCAAGGGACATGCCTGTGTGACCATAGGACATGCCCGTGCCGCAGGCCATGTCCGACCCTGTGTAACTCTCTGACTTAGATCACACGACTAGCTACACGCCCGTGTGCTAGGCCATGTGACACACACGACTGAGACACACGCCCGTGTCTCTGCCAGTGTGCTAGGCCGTGTGACACACACGACTGAGACACACACTCGTGTCTCTGCCAGTGTGAAATTACCTGGGCGTTCTGTTTTGAAATTCTAAGGTTGCAGGGGAAATACGGCCAAACCACACGCCCATGTGTTAGCCGTGTGTCTCACACGGTCCAGTCATAAGCCTGTGTGCCTGACTGTGTGGACTTAAAATAAGCCTTAAGAGTCAAGTTTACCATACCCTGCAATTTTGAACACTAAGCAACTTAAAAACCATTTATTCAACCAATCCAAAACACATTCAAATACATCTAAAACATGTCAAAACAATCAACCTAGTAACCTAACCAATCTATCCTCATAAATACTTCACATATAATATCCAAAACAATTCAAATAAACACCATTCAAACCAATTCTAAATTCATTCCAATTTCAACTCAAATTTGCCTATGTCATGTGTAATAGGCCAATTTAGCCTGGGCCCATACAAAAAATAATAAACCCAAAATAATAAAACAAAGTCCAAGTCCAGTCCAAAATATATTATTTGGCCCGATCGGAATGACCCATTACTTGAAAAGATTGAAGGTCCATCTACGAGCTTGACGTATATGGAAACATAATCTTCAAGGATATGCAATCTTAGATATGATATGATATGCAATCCTAGAAGATATGATATGCAATCTTAGAAGATATGATTTTGTAATCTTATAGATTTAATTTGTAGATACCTTTTAATCTTAGCCGTTGATGTAATTGATCTATACCGTTGGATTTGGGGAGGCTCAATTACAAATAGAGGCCTCTCCCTTCATTGTAGGGCACTGGAGTTTTGAGCAATAAAATTTTTTGAAAGCATTCACATAAATCTCTCTCTCTCTCTTGCGTTCTTATTTTCTGGGGTTTGTTTTTATTTTGTTATTCGTTCGTCTTCATTTCTTTTTGAGTTGCTCTTGTTTGAGTTGGATTTAGGTGGTGGAATTTCGTTGAATCCCCATATTGTGAGAATTAGGTTGACTTAGGCATTTTTTTAAAACTTTTTTTTATTTTATCCATTTTCTTTTTATTTTAATTCATTTATTTATTCGTCAACTTTCTTATTTACATATTGTTCATTCATTTAACCATTCTTATCATTCTTTTATTTTCTTCCATTAATTATATACTTTATTTGTTTTTAATGTCACACATGGTTTATTTAAAAAAAAAACTCGTTTTATAAATCATCCATTTTAAATTGTTTGATTATTTGCTTTAAATTTTTTTTTCCGTTTATTATCAATTGCAAATTCTTATATATTACTATCTATTTTACATATCATTTATTTTTAAGATGTTTTGTGTATAATTTATTTGGTCTTTGATTATTGATGTTAGTATTTAAATGATTGCCATTATGTGTTTTATAAATTGTTTACTTGTATTTTAATATTGTCGTTTTTTATCAAAGTTTTTATTTATACATTGTTTTAATATTGCAATAATTTTCCCCCAAATGCTCGTATTTGGGAGCTTCGAGAAGATTGTGCCCTAACTTACTGGGTTCCAATTTTCCTCGTTGAATCTAAGTAATCGAGCACCCATTTCAAATCAAAACATATGAGTTTCAAATAAAAGCTTATTCTCGGGAATTCGAGGTGTTGTGTCCTAACTCATTGGATATGATATCTTGTTATCTTGAGGTAAGGATTTCTAAAAATGTATAGACAATATTCTATGTTTGGAATTTTGAGAAATTGTGCCCTAACTTACTGGGTTCTGATTTTTTCACTTAACCTAAATAACTGAATATCCTTCTAAAATTTAAATGCATGAGTTTTGAAAAGCAAAAGACAAGCTTAGTTTCAAGGATTTAAAATGTCGTGTCCTATCGTACTAGATGTGATATCTTATTACTTCGGGACAAAAGGGTCTTAACATCCATTTCAATTTATTCAAACATTTTTTTTAAATAAAAAGGATCGTATTTTAAATCTTCTCAAATTTTTGACATTAAGACATTAATTAATCAATTAGGTACCAATTTTAGGCATTACGAGGGTGCTAATCCTTCCTCATGTGTAACCGACTCCCGAACCCATTTTCTCGAATTTCGTAGACCAAAATCATTGTTTTAATAAATCAAAATTTTTTTATTAAAATGATCAATTTCAAAATGACCCGATCACACCTCGAAAAAAGATTGGTGTCGACTCTAATTTCGTTTTTAAAGTCGATCCCCATTTTTTCAAAATATAAAAATAGTTTCGACAACTTGGCGACTCCACTGGGGACCAATAAGAAAGTCAAGCCGTAAAGTTGATTATTTTCTGTCCTTTGTCGGAAATTTGAAAACTCGATTTGAAAATTTGATTTGAAAATTACGATCCTTTTGTTGCATTTGTTTGTGTCATTGCATATGATTGTTATTTTCTTGCGCACATTGCATTGCATGACCGTTGTGGTCGCACCTTTAAGTGGGAGTGA